>OX392450.1:16922197-26922197 GCA_947623535.1 Coelioxys conoideus
TGTACATTTTGGCAGGTTTCGTGTGAGATGGGGAACAGGTACTGCTGTCTCCCATTTTGTACAACCGAGGTATGCGAGTGCATACCGCAATAATATATCGTGCGGTCTATTTCGATTTTGCACTGTGTGACGGTGGCCTCGTTGTACTCACTTAGTTGTAACAGCTGAACGTCTTTGACCTCGCTGGTCGGTTCGATGTCGGTTGCGTCACAGTCCATGACGTCGACGGTAGATAACGTTGTTACGTTGACCGACTGACTTCCGCAGTCGTATCCGATAAGGGCTGCCGCTGGCGACAGGCAGAGTATGACGATTGCGGCGTAGACGGCACACATGTTTCCTTGATGTTTTTCGCTGGCGTACCGGGTGTTCCGTAGTTCGGTGCTTCCACGACGATTTCTGCTGTGGTTCTGGTTCTCCTTGAGTTCGCTCGCTCTTATATATAATGTTTTTACAGAGAGTGGGGGTGATACAATGTTTATCGCGTGCACGTGTGACGTAGATACTTTTGCTCGTTTTAACTTGTTCGTGTGTACGACCCTCGGTCGACCTTCAAATAGAATCTTTACACTTTGGTTCGGAAGTACATCAATGACCTTGTACGGGCCAGTATACTCGTCATCGAATTTACCTTTACGAGGCTCCTTTATGAGAAGCACCCTGTCGTTTATTGAAAATGGTTGAACATTTAATTTTCTATCGCAGTAATTTTTGGAACGAGCCTTTGCTTGGATTGGACTTTTGCGAGTTTTTGAGATCGTAGAGGCAACTTCGTGGTGAACTACATTCGTTTTGGCAAGTTTCTCGCCATCGAGATGGAGCAGGTCGTAGTTCGACTCGGTTGAATCCCGCACATGAGCAACTTCTTCGGGTTTTAAACGCCCGGTACCCACGTTTACGAGGGTTTCTGATGTACGTTGCCCAAGTGTTCGCGTTACTGCGAAATTCACGCGTTTGGGATTGGATTTGGCTGCGTGGGCGTAAGAAATAGAAGGCTGAGTAGGTTCAGCGGATACGACAGACGCAGTGGATACAGAGGATTCAGTGGTTACTGCAGATGCAGTAGATTCAGAGGATTCAGCGGTTTCTGCAGATGCAGTAGGTTCAGAGGATTCATTGGAATTTGCGTCGTTTTCGGCTATGAATTCGACCTCCTCCAACTCGATGACTGGCACCGGGAAGGTCGCTCCTGATTCTGTTGCATTTATGCAACGGACGACCGATCTTCCATCTTTGTTCCGTACAAGGCCGTCTACCACGCGCACATCCGGGGCGATTCCCTGACGAGGGATGTACCCGACACGTGGGCCAACGGTTTTATTTGAGATGGTGGAAACGGTCCTGCCTGGGACGCAAATATTTTCGACGCGGTTGCAGAAAGGAATCTGTTGTCCTTTCCAAGTGACGCGATTCTTTAAGTACGAAATTTCTGCTCCTTCTCGAAGGAACGTGTTTCCTAAAATTCCGTCCATCGGGACGGGAAAAGTGTCCGACACGACTTCAAATTTGGAGGTTACTCCATATATCATGAGATAGGTGGACCCGAGTGTGGATACCCGTTTACTCGTTATACCTGACATTTCAACGATGTCGTTAACGTTGATGGGCACGTCCTGCCTTATCGCACCAATCTTAATCAGATTGAGCTCGGCGCCGGTGTCGACCATAAAGATGCTTTCGTTTAGCAGTTCCGGCGCGGAGATTCTGACCTTAGAGAGTACGTCATCGTTTACTCCGACGACGGTAATTCGCGCGGGGTATCGAATATGTGGACCGTATTCGTGTTGCTCATCTCCCGTCCGTGGTCCGGGTTTGGCGGGAGATTTTGCCCGTTTCCCGACTGGGCGTTGTTGTAAGCGCGTTTGCGGCACTGATGAATGTCGTGGCCGACATTTCGGCAATAATTGCACGTTATTGTTGGACGTGTATCAGAACGTGGCGGTTCGGGGCGTTGTTGGTAACGAGGCGGTTCGCTACGCGGCGGTGCATATTGAGGGTTTTCGTTCCGCGGTGGGTAACGCTGGGTTTCGTTCCGCGGCGGGTAACGCGGAGCTTCTAACCGTTGTGGCGGCGTGTAACGTTGGGTTTCAGCTCGTGGCTGGTAACGCGATTCCTCCCGGCGATAATCGGGCTGATATTTGCGCTCCTCCGTGTAGCGCGTGGAGTCTGGCCGTGGGGAATATCTCTCCTCGCGTGTGAATGGCCGCGGGGAGGGGGAGCGCCACGAGTCGTACGGAGATATCGGTCGGCGTTCCGGAGCCTTATCTCTATCTGCGAATTGCACGCGACGGGTGTCAGCGGCATTCTTCTCGTATCTGCGCTTATCTACTTCGAGCTGCTTATAAGCGCGTATTGCCTCGTCGAATACTCTAGATAAAGAGTGTTCTCGGAAGGGCCGGATGTCGGATCGTATACGTGGTATTAGCCCGTCAATGAAGCTGTTGATAGTTAAGTCGTCCACATTCCCGACCGGTGTGGGACTTCTGGAGCAATCGAGTATTGCGTCACGTAAGTCTTTTACTCGACTTATATAATCGAGGATATGTTCGTTTATCCCCATATAAATGTTTGCCATCTCGCCGCGATAGTGATCCACGGTACGATTAGGCCCGAAAACATCTTTCAAGCGGTTACAGAGGGACGTAACGGTATCTATAGGCTCGTCTTCGACGGCTGTCGCGGCGCGTCCGCGTAATCGCGTTATTATTAATCGCGTTAGAGTTCGTTCCGCGGAGGGGGGAACGATATCTCGTGCTCGTCGGCATGCACGTGTGAACTGGAGCACGGCGAGATTATGCCCGTCAAACGTGGGAACGGTATTTACGGCTTCCTTGAGGGTACACTCCCACGGTTCATTATTCGATGGTGGAGGTGATGATGTTCGCGCGGCGGAAGGGGAGGGGGTCGCGATCGAAGATAAATTCCTTTCGAGTTCGCGGCGCGCGATTTCTAGCTCGCGGCGGAGTTCATCTTTTTCGCGGCGTTCTAGTTCGATTTATCGGCGTTCGTTTTCCAGAGCCCGTTGCTCTTCGCGGGTTCGGCGTTCGCGGTCTTGTAATTGTTTTTGTAACGTTCGTAACTCGTGTTCGGAGAGGTCGGCATGCGCAGTTTTCGCGGAGGATCGGAGTTCAGGACCGGTAGACATTTTGTGAAGGGAAATAAAATATTGTTTTTAAAATAAGAAAATTATATATATATATTTCTATAGGAGGGGATATAGGGGATGGCTCGCGAGTATGGAAGGGTTACGCGTCGCGTGTAGTGGGGACACGGTGTGTCAATGAGTACGGTTCGCGAGAGGGGGTATTCCTGATAACGATTCCTTCGAGATTCCCTTAATACCGGGTGAGCAATATTCGAGAGTAAGCACGGTGATTGCAGTATATCCCACCGCTGCCACCAAATTTGTTACGTCCCAGGCTGACCTTCGCGTACGTAGCGAGTTTATGGTTATACCCGGTTCGCGTTTGTATTGCAATCTTTTTGGCCACGCGGTACATGCGCCCGTCGTATGCCAGGGATCCGCGCGTGACTCGATGTATGTACTCACCAAACGTTCTGATTCTATTTGTCCTTGACAACTAGACGTCTCGGGTCCGCAGGATGAAGGTCTTGCACGATGAGCGGTTGTGCAGGTACGTCGATGAGTGTTAATGTCCACTCGTCTTGGACAGGTTGTGCCGGTGTTACAGTTCGTACAGGTGCTTGGTTGACACTCAGAGACGCGTAGAATTCGCGATGTATCTTGCGCAAGTGGTATCTACGTCCACCGTGGCGTTTACGTCCCATGAGCCGGTTATAATCCAAGAAAAAGGTACAAGTCCTCTGTGCGGCTGATTCACGCACCACCGAGTATTGTACTAAAAATATAATTGCCAAGTACGTATTATAACCTGTGCGGCTGATTCACGCACCTCCGATTACTACGTAGGCCTTGCTGAACTCGTTTTAAGCTATGATGATCCCGTGCGGCGGATTCTCGCACCTCTGAATCAACTTAGAACGAGGGTAATTACCTTATATGTGATGGCTCGTATGAGATGAATGAAGGTGAGTTTAAGTATAAGTATAACTATGAACGATTAAATACTGGTTTTATTATAAGTATAAGAATATAACTGAGTACAAATTCTATCACTAATGCTCGCTATGAGACTTGGTACTTTACTAATAATTGCTAAGTATAGAGGGGCTCTAACCCTTGACAAAGTATCGCGTCGATGAACAGCTCCGGAGCGTCGGAGCTCGGAGTGAAGACTGGCGCGCCTCGGAGAGTCGCGTGCTCACCGGACGGTCTCGGAGAGACGACTGCTGAAGACCGCTTGGTCGCAGGGTCTTTTATATGGTTGCTTATCGGTAGTTACAGGATGTGGTCGCACAGAGATTCATTACAATATTTGGGTTACGTGCTGGTCGACAGTTTCGGTTAGCGGATGTTTATAGAGATTAGATAGTGAGTTTCGCTCGCAGGGTGTTTTACAACGTTGAGATAACGAATTTCGGTTGGAGGATGTTTATAATATCGAGATAACGAAGTTCGGTCGGAGGATGTTTATAGTATCGAGATAACGAGGTTCGGTCGGAGGATGTTTATAAGATAAGAAAGAATTTAGCTCGGTGACATAGATAACGAGGTCCAGCGGATGTTTATAAGATAAGAAAGAATTTGGCCTGGAGACTTAGATAACTAGGTTCGGCGGATGTATTATGAGATAAGGTGGTCGCTGATTAGAACAAGAGGTGAGTAATATGCTCGAAGTTCGAAGAGTTACGTAATCGTGGTTCGCTTGAGATATAACGGGTGAGTAATTAGTACGTTATTATGTTGTCTACTGGATGTCGGTGTGATACGCAGTCTTAGATGTACGGTAAGTATAACGGGTGAGTATATAATAAGGTAAGTATGATGTTAGAAGTATGTTCAGAGAAAGTGCAAGATATGAAGGGTAGAGAAAATTAATAGAGAAGTGATAGTATGTTAGGTCGATAGAGGTTGGTTAGGTTAAGCTAGGAGTAAGTTTTAAGCGTAGTGATTAAATGATTAAGAACTAAAATTAACGGCTAATTCAATACGGAGGAGGTCCGTCCGACGTCACAATAGCTAGGTTCAGAGAGCTCTGTTCACAGCAACAACGAACATCGGAATAGCTCCAACGGTAACCGAGATACTAACATGGGTAGTCTGTATAAGCGCGGCTATGATACTTACAGCGACACTTAGTATGGCATATAGCTAGGTTCAGAGAGCTCTGTTCACAGCAACAACGAACATCGGAATAGCTCCAACGGTAACCGAGATACTAACATGGGTAGTCTGTATAAGCGCGGCTATGATACTTACAGCGACACTTAGTATGGCATATAGCTAGGTTCAGAGAGCTCTGTTCACAGCAACAACGAACATCGGAATAGCCCCAACGGTAACCGAGATACTAACATGGTTAGTCTGTATAAGCGCGGCTATGATACTTACAGCGACACTTAGTATGGCATATAGCTAGGTTCAGAGAGCTCTGTTCACAGCAACAACGAACATCGGAATAGCTCCAACGGTAACCGAGATACTAACATGGGTAGTCTGTATAAGCGCGGCTATGATCCTTACAGCGACACTTAGTATGGCATATAGCTAGGTTCAGAGAGCTCTGTTCACAGCAACAACGAACATCGGAATAGCCCCAACGGTAACCGAGATACTAACATGGGTAGTCTGTATAAGCGCGGCTATGATACTTACAGCGACACTTAGTATGGCATATAGCTAGGTTCAGAGAGCTCTGTTCAAAGCAACAACGAACATCGGAATAGCTCCAACGGTAACCGAGATACTAACATGGGTAGTCTGTATAAGCGCGGCTATGATACTTACAGCGACACTTAGTATGGCATATAGCTAGGTTCAGAGAGCTCTGTTCACAGCAACAACGAACATCGGAATAGCCCCAACGGTAACCGAGATACTAACATGGGTAGTCTGTATAAGCGCGGCTATGATACTTACAGCGACACTTAGTATGGCATATAGCTAGGTTCAGAGAGCTCTGTTCACAGCAACAACGAACATCGGAATAGCTCCAACGGTAACCGAGATACTAACATGGGTAGTCTGTATAAGCGCGGCTATGATACTTACAGCGACACTTAGTATGGCATATAGCTAGGTTCAGAGAGCTCTGTTCACAGCAACAACGAACATCGGAATAGCCCCAACGGTAACCGAGATACTAACATGGTTAGTCTGTATAAGCGCGGCTATGATACTTACAGCGACACTTAGTATGGCATATAGCTAGGTTCAGAGAGCTCTGTTCACAGCAACAACGAACATCGGAATAGCTCCAACGGTAACCGAGATACTAACATGGGTAGTCTGTATAAGCGCGGCTATGATACTTACAGCGACACTTAGTATGGCATATAGCTAGGTTCAGAGAGCTCTGTTCACAGCAACAACGAACATCGGAATAGCTCCAACGGTAACCGAGATACTAACATGGGTAGTCTGTATAAGCGCGGCTATGATACTTACAGCGACACTTAGTATGGCATATAGCTAGGTTCAGAGAGCTCTGTTCACAGCAACAACGAACATCGGAATAGCTCCAACGGTAACCGAGATACTAACATGGGTAGTCTGTATAAGCGCGGCTATGATACTTACAGCGACACTTAGTATGGCATATAGCTAGGTTCAGAGAGCTCTGTTCACAGCAACAACGAACATCGGAATAGCTCCAACGGTAACCGAGATACTAACATGGGTAGTCTGTATAAGCGCGGCTATGATACTTACAGCGACACTTACTATGGCATATAGCTAGGTTCAGAGAGCTCTGTTCACAGCAGCAACGAACATCGGAATAGCTCCAACGGTAACCGAGATACTAACATGGGTAGTCTGTATAAGCGCGGCTATGATACTTACAGCGACACTTAGTATGGCATATAGCTAGGTTCAGAGAGCTCTGTTCACAGCAACAACGAACATCGGAATAGCTCCAACGGTAACCGAGATACTAACATGGGTAGTCTGTATAAGCGCGGCTATGATACTTACAGCGACACTTAGTATGGCATATAGCTAGGTTCAGAGAGCTCTGTTCACAGCAACAACGAACATCGGAATAGCTCCAACGGTAACCGAGATACTAACATGGGTAGTCTGTATAAGCGCGGCTATGATACTTACAGCGACACTTAGTTTGGCATATAGCTAGGTTCAGAGAGCTCTGTTCACAGCAACAACGAACATCGGAATAGCCCCAACGGTAACCGAGATACTAACATGGGTAGTCTGTATAAGCGCGGCTATGATACTTACAGCGACACTTAGTATGGCATATAGCTAGGTTCAGAGAGCTCTGTTCACAGCAACAACGAACATCGGAATAGCTCCAACGGTAACCGAGATACTAACATGGGTAGTCTGTATAAGCGCGGCTATGATACTTACAGCGACACTTAGTATGGCATATAGCTAGGTTCAGAGAGCTCTGTTCACAGCAACAACGAACATCGGAATAGCTCCAACGGTAACCGAGATACTAACATGGGTAGTCTGTATAAGCGCGGCTATGATACTTACAGCGACACTTAGTATGGCATATAGCTAGGTTCAGAGAGCTCTGTTCACAGCAACAACGAACAGCGGAATAGCCCCAACGGTAACCGAGATACTAACATGGGTAGTCTGTATAAGCGCGGCTATGATACTTACAGCGACACTTAGTATGGCATATAGCTAGGTTCAGAGAGCTCTGTTCACAGCAACAACGAACATCGGAATAGCTCCAACGGTAACCGAGATACTAACATGGGTAGTCTGTATAAGCGCGGCTATGATACTTACAGCGACACTTAGTATGGCATATAGCTAGGTTCAGAGAGCTCTGTTCACAGCAACAACGAACATCGGAATAGCTCCAACGGTAACCGAGATACTAACATGGGTAGTCTGTATAAGCGCGGCTATGATACTTACAGCGACACTTAGTATGGCATATAGCTAGGTTCAGAGAGCTCTGTTCACAGCAACAACGAACATCGGAATAGCTCCAACGGTAACCGAGATACTAACATGGGTAGTCTGTATAAGCGCGGCTATGATACTTACAGCGACACTTAGTATGGCATATAGCTAGGTTCAGAGAGCTCTGTTCACAGCAACAACGAACATCGGAATAGCTCCAACGGTAACCGAGATACTAACATGGGTAGTCTGTATAAGCGCGGCTATGATACTTACAGCGACACTTAGTATGGCATATAGCTAGGTTCAGAGAGCTCTGTTCACAGCAACAACGAACATCGGAATAGCTCCAACGGTAACCGAGATACTAACATGGGTAGTCTGTATAAGCGCGGCTATGATACTTACAGCGACACTTAGTATGGCATATAGCTAGGTTCAGAGAGCTCTGTTCACAGCAACAACGAACATCGGAATAGCTCCAACGGTAACCGAGATACTAACATGGGTAGTCTGTATAAGCGCGGCTATGATACTTACAGCGACACTTAGTATGGCATATAGCTAGGTTCAGAGAGCTCTGTTCACAGCAACGACGAACATCGGAATAGCTCCAACGGTAACCGAGATACTAACATGGGTAGTCTGTATAAGCGCGGCTATGATACTTACAGCGACACTTAGTATGGCATATAGCTAGGTTCAGAGAGCTCTGTTCACAGCAACAACGAACATCGGAATAGCTCCAACGGTAACCGATATACTAACATGGGTAGTCTGTTGTTACGTCCCAGGCTGACCTTCGCGTACGTAGCGAGTTTATGGTTATACCCGGTTCACGTTTGTATTGCAATCTTTTTGGCCACGCGGTACATGCGCCCGTCGTATGCCAGGGATCCGCGCGTGACTCGATGTATGTACTCACCAAACGTTCTGATTCTATTTGTCCTTGACAACTAGACGTCTCGGGTCCGCAGGATGAAGGTCTTGCACGATGAGCGGTTGTGCAGGTACGTCGATGAGTGTTAATGTCCACTCGTCTTGGACAGGTTGTGCCGGTGTTACAGTTCGTACAGGTGCTTGGTTGACACTCAGAGACGCGTAGAATTCGCGATGTATCTTGCGCAAGTGGTATCTACGTCCACCGTGGCGTTTACGTCCCATGAGCCGGTTATAATCCAAGAAAAAGGTACAAGTCCTCTGTGCGGCTGATTCACGCACCACCGAGTATTGTACTAAAAATATAATTGCCAAGTACGTATTATAACCTGTGCGGCTGATTCACGCACCTCCGATTACTACGTAGGCCTTGCTGAACTCGTTTTAAGCTATGATGATCCCGTGCGGCGGATTCTCGCACCTCTGAATCAACTTAGAACGAGGGTAATTACCTTATATGTGATGGCTCGTATGAGATGAATGAAGGTGAGTTTAAGTATAAGTATAACTATGAACGATTAAATACTGGTTTTATTATAAGTATAAGAATATAACTGAGTACAAATTCTATCACTAATGCTCGCTATGAGACTTGGTACTTTACTAATAATTGCTAAGTATAGAGGGGCTCTAACCCTTGACAAAGTATCGCGTCGATGAACAGCTCCGGAGCGTCGGAGCTCGGAGTGAAGACTGGCGCGCCTCGGAGAGTCGCGTGCTCACCGGACGGTCTCGGAGAGACGACTGCTGAAGACCGCTTGGTCGCAGGGTCTTTTATATGGTTGCTTATCGGTAGTTACAGGATGTGGTCGCACAGAGATTCATTACAATATTTGGGTTACGTGCTGGTCGACAGTTTCGGTTAGCGGATGTTTATAGAGATTAGATAGTGAGTTTCGCTCGCAGGGTGTTTTACAACGTTGAGATAACGAATTTCGGTTGGAGGATGTTTATAATATCGAGATAACGAAGTTCGGTCGGAGGATGTTTATAGTATCGAGATAACGAGGTTCGGTCGGAGGATGTTTACAATATCGAGATAACGAAGTTCGGTCGGAGGATGTTTATAATATCGAGATAACGAAGTTCGGTCGGAGGATGTTTATAAGATAAGAAAGAATTTAGCTCGGTGACATAGATAACGAGGTCCAGCGGATGTTTATAAGATAAGAAAGAATTTGGCCTGGAGACTTAGATAACTAGGTTCGGCGGATGTATTATGAGATAAGGTGGTCGCTGATTAGAACAAGAGGTGAGTAATATGCTCGAAGTTCGAAGAGTTACGTAATCGTGGTTCGCTTGAGATATAACGGGTGAGTAATTAGTACGTTATTATGTTGTCTACTGGATGTCGGTGTGATACGCAGTCTTAGATGTACGGTAAGTATAACGGGTGAGTATATAATAAGGTAAGTATGATGTTAGAAGTATGTTCAGAGAAAGTGCAAGATATGAAGGGTAGAGAAAATTAATAGAGAAGTGATAGTATGTTAGGTCGATAGAGGTTGGTTAGGTTAAGCTAGGAGTAAGTTTTAAGCGTAGTGATTAAATGATTAAGAACTAAAATTAACGGCTAATTCAATACGGAGGAGGTCCGTCCGACGTCACACCTCCCCCCCTGGGATAACAAATTTACGACGAGAAACGGAGTAAATTTGTTCGCGGGGTTCGTGTGATGACGCAATGTCCTTAAATGTCTTTAACTTGGGCGGAGTTTGAGTGTCTATTCACTGTCAAGGGATCGGCGGTCGTCGTGGAAGAGTTCACGACGCACAGGCGAGTAATGTGGGGTATTTGCACGGTGTCTGTTATCACTCACGTGGGGTGGTAGTAGCACCGGATTTTCTGGCAAGGGAATGCACTCTTTCACTTCGGGGGTCTTGGTCTTCAGGTAGATGCAGAAATGAGCCAGGGAACTCCATATGGCTGCAACGAGGCGGAAACTCCATCCGTAGGCTGCATGGAGGGCGATGCCGTTGAGGATCGTGTTGATCGTGGCCTTGAGTATCCGCAGTACGATGTAGATGCCAATGACGCCAGCGGTTGCTGATCCGAAAGTCATGAACCCGTTCCAGATTCGTTTGGTGGCCGACTCTACGATGCGGCCCAAAGACGCTTCGTCCAGGAGGTTGTCCAGTCGCAAGGTACCTTGATGGAAATCACGGCCGGTCGCTCCTTGAGCTATGGAATTGACTATCGCAACCTTCTCAACTGGAAACATTATATGATCTTTTAATTTTGTCAGGTCATCGGAGGAATAGATACCACCGTTTGCGAGGTGTTGAGGATCTATGTAGTTCCATTTAGGAGAGGTGAGAGGTTGGAGTTTCTGTGGAGCTATGGTTTCGATTAATTTTGGAGATATGTGGTACCAGTTTCCGTGGAGTTCGTACATCGTCGGCATGATAGGAGAACATGTTCGACGAGTACCAACGGTGGTGAGTATACGCGTTTTAGGTGTCAGGAAATAGGACACGTTGTTGTGTGTTACAGGTAGTTCGTTGTAACACTCCTTCGTTTGGCGGACACGGCACGTTACCGGGATGCATTTGATGATGTGAACGGCTTCACCTGCTGGGACAGCCATGTAGCCTTCCTGCTTGGTTATAGAGAGTGCAACTTCCTCCGGGGAAAGATGTATCAAGTTTAAGGCATTTTGTATTACTTGTTTTTCGATAATACATTTTTGTGCCATGATGTCACGGTATAATTGTGTCATTTGTGTCCTTAAGTGCTTTTCTACGTAGATAAACTTGGAGTTTATGTAGGTGAAAATGTCTAAGTTGCTGAGCGGTACGTCTCCTTGTTTCTTGAATCGTCCATTGTGTGTTTCCAGGATTAACAGTTTTGGATGTTCTGTTTTGATTAAAGTATAGCCACAGACCGGTATCGTGGTGGTTGTGGTGAGTGCGAAGGTAATATCTTCGGATGTGACGGTATATATTGTTGGTCCGTGTGATCCATGCGGATATATTTTTGTAGCTCTTCCGTCGTAAAGGACATCATACTGGTTAAAGTGGCAGTAATCCGTGGGAATCCCGTTCCAGAAGGTATATCCTCCCTCGGGGTCGAGGCAGTTCTCATCTTGTAACGGGCAGCGGTGTCCAGATTGTAAAAGAATCTGTCCGGTGGATAATTTTATATTTGCAGCATATGTGCGCAAGGTGATTTTAACGACGGCTTGGACAATGACGTTTGTCCATGAACCGAAAAGATCTGCGTATGTAGTGCCTGCGCACGTTCCGTCCATACTTAGCGTTCCGGCTAGTGTAATACTGTATGATGTAGTGGCGTTCTTTCTAACGCCTGTGATTTGTACGGACGGTGAGATATAAATGACTCCCGTAGCTTGTACATTTTGGCAGGTTTCGTGTGAGATGGGGAACAGGTACTGCTGTCTCCCATTTTGTACAACCGAGGTATGCGAGTGCATACCGCAATAATATATCGTGCGGTCTATTTCGATTTTGCACTGTGTGACGGTGGCCTCGTTGTACTCACTTAGTTGTAACAGCTGAACGTCTTTGACCTCGCTGGTCGGTTCGATGTCGGTTGCGTCACAGTCCATGACGTCGACGGTAGATAACGTTGTTACGTTGACCGACTGACTTCCGCAGTCGTATCCGATAAGGGCTGCCGCTGGCGACAGGCAGAGTATGACGATTGCGGCGTAGACGGCACACATGTTTCCTTGATGTTTTTCGCTGGCGTACCGGGTGTTCCGTAGTTCGGTGCTTCCACGACGATTTCTGCTGTGGTTCTGGTTCTCCTTGAGTTCGCTCGCTCTTATATATAATGTTTTTACAGAGAGTGGGGGTGATACAATGTTTATCGCGTGCACGTGTGACGTAGATACTTTTGCTCGTTTTAACTTGTTCGTGTGTACGACCCTCGGTCGACCTTCAAATAGAATCTTTACACTTTGGTTCGGAAGTACATCAATGACCTTGTACGGGCCAGTATACTCGTCATCGAATTTACCTTTACGAGGCTCCTTTATGAGAAGCACCCTGTCGTTTATTGAAAATGGTTGAACATTTAATTTTCTATCGCAGTAATTTTTGGAACGAGCCTTTGCTTGGATTGGACTTTTGCGAGTTTTTGAGATCGTAGAGGCAACTTCGTGGTGAACTACATTCGTTTTGGCAAGTTTCTCGCCATCGAGATGGAGCAGGTCGTAGTTCGACTCGGTTGAATCCCGCACATGAGCAACTTCTTCGGGTTTTAAACGCCCGGTACCCACGTTTACGAGGGTTTCTGATGTACGTTGCCCAAGTGTTCGCGTTACTGCGAAATTCACGCGTTTGGGATTGGATTTGGCTGCGTGGGCGTAAGAAATAGAAGGCTGAGTAGGTTCAGCGGATACGACAGACGCAGTGGATACAGAGGATTCAGTGGTTACTGCAGATGCAGTAGATTCAGAGGATTCAGCGGTTTCTGCAGATGCAGTAGGTTCAGAGGATTCATTGGAATTTGCGTCGTTTTCGGCTATGAATTCGACCTCCTCCAACTCGATGACTGGCACCGGGAAGGTCGCTCCTGATTCTGTTGCATTTATGCAACGGACGACCGATCTTCCATCTTTGTTCCGTACAAGGCCGTCTACCACGCGCACATCCGGGGCGATTCCCTGACGAGGGATGTACCCGACACGTGGGCCAACGGTTTTATTTGAGATGGTGGAAACGGTCCTGCCTGGGACGCAAATATTTTCGACGCGGTTGCAGAAAGGAATCTGTTGTCCTTTCCAAGTGACGCGATTCTTTAAGTACGAAATTTCTGCTCCTTCTCGAAGGAACGTGTTTCCTAAAATTCCGTCCATCGGGACGGGAAAAGTGTCCGACACGACTTCAAATTTGGAGGTTACTCCATATATCATGAGATAGGTGGACCCGAGTGTGGATACCCGTTTACTCGTTATACCTGACATTTCAACGATGTCGTTAACGTTGATGGGCACGTCCTGCCTTATCGCACCAATCTTAATCAGATTGAGCTCGGCGCCGGTGTCGACCATAAAGATGCTTTCGTTTAGCAGTTCCGGCGCGGAGATTCTGACCTTAGAGAGTACGTCATCGTTTACTCCGACGACGGTAATTCGCGCGGGGTATCGAATATGTGGACCGTATTCGTGTTGCTCATCTCCCGTCCGTGGTCCGGGTTTGGCGGGAGATTTTGCCCGTTTCCCGACTGGGCGTTGTTGTAAGCGCGTTTGCGGCACTGATGAATGTCGTGGCCGACATTTCGGCAATAATTGCACGTTATTGTTGGACGTGTATCAGAACGTGGCGGTTCGGGGCGTTGTTGGTAACGAGGCGGTTCGCTACGCGGCGGTGCATATTGAGGGTTTTCGTTCCGCGGTGGGTAACGCTGGGTTTCGTTCCGCGGCGGGTAACGCGGAGCTTCTAACCGTTGTGGCGGCGTGTAACGTTGGGTTTCAGCTCGTGGCTGGTAACGCGATTCCTCCCGGCGATAATCGGGCTGATATTTGCGCTCCTCCGTGTAGCGCGTGGAGTCTGGCCGTGGGGAATATCTCTCCTCGCGTGTGAATGGCCGCGGGGAGGGGGAGCGCCACGAGTCGTACGGAGATATCGGTCGGCGTTCCGGAGCCTTATCTCTATCTGCGAATTGCACGCGACGGGTGTCAGCGGCATTCTTCTCGTATCTGCGCTTATCTACTTCGAGCTGCTTATAAGCGCGTATTGCCTCGTCGAATACTCTAGATAAAGAGTGTTCTCGGAAGGGCCGGATGTCGGATCGTATACGTGGTATTAGCCCGTCAATGAAGCTGTTGATAGTTAAGTCGTCCACATTCCCGACCGGTGTGGGACTTCTGGAGCAATCGAGTATTGCGTCACGTAAGTCTTTTACTCGACTTATATAATCGAGGATATGTTCGTTTATCCCCATATAAATGTTTGCCATCTCGCCGCGATAGTGATCCACGGTACGATTAGGCCCGAAAACATCTTTCAAGCGGTTACAGAGGGACGTAACGGTATCTATAGGCTCGTCTTCGACGGCTGTCGCGGCGCGTCCGCGTAATCGCGTTATTATTAATCGCGTTAGAGTTCGTTCCGCGGAGGGGGGAACGATATCTCGTGCTCGTCGGCATGCACGTGTGAACTGGAGCACGGCGAGATTATGCCCGTCAAACGTGGGAACGGTATTTACGGCTTCCTTGAGGGTACACTCCCACGGTTCATTATTCGATGGTGGAGGTGATGATGTTCGCGCGGCGGAAGGGGAGGGGGTCGCGATCGAAGATAAATTCCTTTCGAGTTCGCGGCGCGCGATTTCTAGCTCGCGGCGGAGTTCATCTTTTTCGCGGCGTTCTAGTTCGATTTGTCGGCGTTCGTTTTCCAGAGCCCGTTGCTCTTCGCGGGTTCGGCGTTCGCGGTCTTGTAATTGTTTTTGTAACGTTCGTAACTCGTGTTCGGAGAGGTCGGCATGCGCAGTTTTCGCGGAGGATCGGAGTTCAGGACCGGTAGACATTTTGTGAAGGGAAATAAAATATTGTTTTTAAAATAAGAAAATTATATATATATATTTCTATAGGAGGGGATATAGGGGATGGCTCGCGAGTATGGAAGGGTTACGCGTCGCGTGTAGTGGGGACACGGTGTGTCAATGAGTACGGTTCGCGAGAGGGGGTATTCCTGATAACGATTCCTTCGAGATTCCCTTAATACCGGGTGAGCAATATTCGAGAGTAAGCACGGTGATTGCAGTATATCCCACCGCTGCCACCAAATTTGTTACGTCCCAGGCTGACCTTCGCGTACGTAGCGAGTTTATGGTTATACCCGGTTCGCGTTTGTATTGCAATCTTTTTGGCCACGCGGTACATGCGCCCGTCGTATGCCAGGGATCCGCGCGTGACTCGATGTATGTACTCACCAAACGTTCTGATTCTATTTGTCCTTGACAACTAGACGTCTCGGGTCCGCAGGATGAAGGTCTTGCACGATGAGCGGTTGTGCAGGTACGTCGATGAGTGTTAATGTCCACTCGTCTTGGACAGGTTGTGCCGGTGTTACAGTTCGTACAGGTGCTTGGTTGACACTCAGAGACGCGTAGAATTCGCGATGTATCTTGCGCAAGTGGTATCTACGTCCACCGTGGCGTTTACGTCCCATGAGCCGGTTATAATCCAAGAAAAAGGTACAAGTCCTCTGTGCGGCTGATTCACGCACCACCGAGTATTGTACTAAAAATATAATTGCCAAGTACGTATTATAACCTGTGCGGCTGATTCACGCACCTCCGATTACTACGTAGGCCTTGCTGAACTCGTTTTAAGCTATGATGATCCCGTGCGGCGGATTCTCGCACCTCTGAATCAACTTAGAACGAGGGTAATTACCTTATATGTGATGGCTCGTATGAGATGAATGAAGGTGAGTTTAAGTATAAGTATAACTATGAACGATTAAATACTGGTTTTATTATAAGTATAAGAATATAACTGAGTACAAATTCTATCACTAATGCTCGCTATGAGACTTGGTACTTTACTAATAATTGCTAAGTATAGAGGGGCTCTAACCCTTGACAAAGTATCGCGTCGATGAACAGCTCCGGAGCGTCGGAGCTCGGAGTGAAGACTGGCGCGCCTCGGAGAGTCGCGTGCTCACCGGACGGTCTCGGAGAGACGACTGCTGAAGACCGCTTGGTCGCAGGGTCTTTTATATGGTTGCTTATCGGTAGTTACAGGATGTGGTCGCACAGAGATTCATTACAATATTTGGGTTACGTGCTGGTCGACAGTTTCGGTTAGCGGATGTTTATAGAGATTAGATAGTGAGTTTCGCTCGCAGGGTGTTTTACAACGTTGAGATAACGAATTTCGGTTGGAGGATGTTTATAATATCGAGATAACGAAGTTCGGTCGGAGGATGTTTATAGTATCGAGATAACGAGGTTCGGTCGGAGGATGTTTACAATATCGAGATAACGAAGTTCGGTCGGAGGATGTTTATAATATCGAGATAACGAAGTTCGGTCGGAGGATGTTTATAAGATAAGAAAGAATTTAGCTCGGTGACATAGATAACGAGGTCCAGCGGATGTTTATAAGATAAGAAAGAATTTGGCCTGGAGACTTAGATAACTAGGTTCGGCGGATGTATTATGAGATAAGGTGGTCGCTGATTAGAACAAGAGGTGAGTAATATGCTCGAAGTTCGAAGAGTTACGTAATCGTGGTTCGCTTGAGATATAACGGGTGAGTAATTAGTACGTTATTATGTTGTCTACTGGATGTCGGTGTGATACGCAGTCTTAGATGTACGGTAAGTATAACGGGTGAGTATATAATAAGGTAAGTATGATGTTAGAAGTATGTTCAGAGAAAGTGCAAGATATGAAGGGTAGAGAAAATTAATAGAGAAGTGATAGTATGTTAGGTCGATAGAGGTTGGTTAGGTTAAGCTAGGAGTAAGTTTTAAGCGTAGTGATTAAATGATTAAGAACTAAAATTAACGGCTAATTCAATACGGAGGAGGTCCGTCCGACGTCACACTGTATAAGCGCGGCTATGATACTTACAGCGACACTTAGTATGGCATATAGCTAGGTTCAGAGAGCTCTGTTCACAGCAACAACGAACATCGGAATAGCTCCAACGGTAACCGAGATACTAACATGGGTAGTCTGTATAAGCGCGGCTATGATACTTACAGCGACACTTAGTATGGCATATAGCTAGGTTCAGAGAGCTCTGTTCACAGCAACAACGAACATCGGAATAGCCCCAACGGTAACCGAGATACTAACATGGGTAGTCTGTATAAGCGCGGCTATGATACTTACAGCGACACTTAGTATGGCATATAGCTAGGTTCAGAGAGCTCTGTTCACAGCAACAACGAACATCGGAATAGCTCCAACGGTAACCGAGATACTAACATGGGTAGTCTGTATAAGCGCGGCTATGATACTTACAGCGACACTTAGTATGGCATATAGCTAGGTTCAGAGAGCTCTGTTCACAGCAACAACGAACATCGGAATAGCTCCAACGGTAACCGAGATACTAACATGGGTAGTCTGTATAAGCGCGGCTATGATACTTACAGCGACACTTAGTATGGCATATAGCTAGGTTCAGAGAGCTCTGTTCACAGCAACAACGAACATCGGAATAGCTCCAACGGTAACCGAGATACTAACATGGGTAGTCTGTATAAGCGCGGCTATGATACTTACAGCGACACTTAGTATGGCATATAGCTAGGTTCAGAGAGCTCTGTTCACAGCAACAACGAACATCGGAATAGCTCCAACGGTAACCGAGATACTAACATGGGTAGTCTGTATAAGCGCGGCTATGATACTTACAGCGACACTTAGTATGGCATATAGCTAGGTTCAGAGAGCTCTGTTCACAGCAACAACGAACATCGGAATAGCTCCAACGGTAACCGAGATACTAACATGGGTAGTCTGTATAAGCGCGGCTATGATACTTACAGCGACACTTAGTATGGCATATAGCTAGGTTCAGAGAGCTCTGTTCACAGCAACAACGAACATCGGAATAGCTCCAACGGTAACCGAGATACTAACATGGGTAGTCTGTATAAGCGCGGCTATGATACTTACAGCGACACTTAGTATGGCATATAGCTAGGTTCAGAGAGCTCTGTTCACAGCAACAACGAACATCGGAATAGCTCCAACGGTAACCGAGATACTAACATGGGTAGTCTGTATAAGCGCGGCTATGATACTTACAGCGACACTTAGTATGGCATATAGCTAGGTTCAGAGAGCTCTGTTCACAGCAACAACGAACATCGGAATAGCTCCAACGGTAACCGAGATACTAACATGGGTAGTCTGTATAAGCGCGGCTATGATACTTACAGCGACACTTAGTATGGCATATAGCTAGGTTCAGAGAGCTCTGTTCACAGCAACAACGAACATCGGAATAGCTCCAACGGTAACCGAGATACTAACATGGGTAGTCTGTATAAGCGCGGCTATGATACTTACAGCGACACTTAGTATGGCATATAGCTAGGTTCAGAGAGCTCTGTTCACAGCAACAACGAACATCGGAATAGCTCCAACGGTAACCGAGATACTAACATGGGTAGTCTGTATAAGCGCGGCTATGATACTTACAGCGACACTTAGTATGGCATATAGCTAGGTTCAGAGAGCTCTGTTCACAGCAACAACGAACATCGGAATAGCTCCAACGGTAACCGAGATACTAACATGGGTAGTCTGTATAAGCGCGGCTATGATACTTACAGCGACACTTAGTATGGCATATAGCTAGGTTCAGAGAGCTCTGTTCACAGCAACAACGAACATCGGAATAGCTCCAACGGTAACCGAGATACTAACATGGGTAGTCTGTATAAGCGCGGCTATGATACTTACAGCGACACTTAGTATGGCATATAGCTAGGTTCAGAGAGCTCTGTTCACAGCAACAACGAACATCGGAATAGCTCCAACGGTAACCGAGATACTAACATGGGTAGTCTGTATAAGCGCGGCTATGATACTTACAGCGACACTTAGTATGGCATATAGCTAGGTTCAGAGAGCTCTGTTCACAGCAACAACGAACATCGGAATAGCTCCAACGGTAACCGAGATACTAACATGGGTAGTCTGTATAAGCGCGGCTATGATACTTACAGCGACACTTAGTATGGCATATAGCTAGGTTCAGAGAGCTCTGTTCACAGCAACAACGAACATCGGAATAGCTCCAACGGTAACCGAGATACTAACATGGGTAGTCTGTATAAGCGCGGCTATGATACTTACAGCGACACTTAGTATGGCATATAGCTAGGTTCAGAGAGCTCTGTTCACAGCAACAACGAACATCGGAATAGCTCCAACGGTAACCGAGATACTAACATGGGTAGTCTGTATAAGCGCGGCTATGATACTTACAGCGACACTTAGTATGGCATATAGCTAGGTTCAGAGAGCTCTGTTCACAGCAACAACGAACATCGGAATAGCTCCAACGGTAACCGAGATACTAACATGGGTAGTCTGTATAAGCGCGGCTATGATACTTACAGCGACACTTAGTATGGCATATAGCTAGGTTCAGAGAGCTCTGTTCACAGCAACAACGAACATCGGAATAGCTCCAACGGTAACCGAGATACTAACATGGGTAGTCTGTATAAGCGCGGCTATGATACTTACAGCGACACTTAGTATGGCATATAGCTAGGTTCAGAGAGCTCTGTTCACAGCAACAACGAACATCGGAATAGCTCCAACGGTAACCGAGATACTAACATAGGTAGCCTGTATAAGCGCGGCTATGATACTTACAGCGACACTTAGTATGGCATATAGCTAGGTTCAGAGAGCTCTGTTCACAGCAACAACGAACATCGGAATAGCTCCAACGGTAACCGAGATACTAACATGGATAGTCTGTATAAGCGCGGCTATGATACTTACAGCGACACTTAGTATGGCATATAGCTAGGTTCAGAGAGCTCTGTTCACAGCAACAACGAACATCGGAATAGCTCCAACGGTAACCGAGATACTAACATAGGTAGCCTGTATAAGCGCGGCTATGATACTTACAGCGACACTTAGTATGGCATATAGCTAGGTTCAGAGAGCTCTGTTCACAGCAACAACGAACATCGGAATAGCTCCAACGGTAACCGAGATACTAACATGGGTAGTCTGTATAAGCGCGGCTATGATACTAAAGCGACACTTAGTATGGCATAAAGCTAGGTTCAGAGAGCTCTGTTCACAGCAACAACGAACATCGGAATAGCTCCAACGGTAACCGAGATACTAACATGGGTAGTCTGTATAAGCGCGGCTATGATACTTACAGCGACACTTAGTATGGCATATAGCTAGGTTCAGAGAGCTCTGTTCACAGCAACAACGAACATCGGAAGAGCTCCAACGGTAACCGAGATACTAACATGGGTAGTCTGTATAAGCGCGGCTATGATACTTACAGCGACACTTAGTATAGCATATAGCTAGGTTCAGAGAGCTCTGTTCACAGCAACAACGAACATCGGAATAGCTCCAACGGTAACGGAGATACTAACATAGGTAGCCTGTATAAGCGCGGCTATGATACTTACAGCGACACTTAGTATGGCATATAGCTAGGTTCAGAGAGCTCTGTTCACAGCAACAACGAACATCGGAATAGCTCCAACGGTAACCGAGATACTAACATGGGTAGTCTGTATAAGCGCGGCTATGATACTTACTGCGACACTTAGTATGGCATATAGCTAGGTTCAGAGAGCTCTGTTCACAGCAACAACGAACATCGGAATAGCTCCAACGGTAACCGAGATACTAACATGGGTAGTCTGTATAAGCGCGGCTATGATACTTACAGCGACACTTAGTATGGCATATAGCTAGGTTCAGAGAGCTCTGTTCACAGCAACAACGAACATCGGAATAGCTCCAACGGTAACCGAGATACTAACATGGGTAGTCTGTATAAGCGCGGCTATGATACTTACAGCGACACTTAGTATGGCATATAGCTAGGTTCAGAGAGCTCTGTTCACAGCAACAACGAACATCGGAATAGCTCCAACGGTAACCGAGATACTAACATAGGTAGCCTGTATAAGCGCGGCTATGATTCTTACAGCGACACTTAGTATGGCATATAGCTAGGTTCAGAGAGCTCTGTTCACAGCAACAACGAACATCGGAATAGCTCCAACGGTAACCGAGATACTAACATGGGTAGTCTGTATAAGCGCGGCTATGATACTTACAGCGACACTTAGTATGGCATATAGCTAGGTTCAGAGAGCTCTGTTCACAGCAACAACGAACATCGGAAGAGCTCCAACGGTAACCGAGATACTAACATGGGTAGTCTGTATAAGCGCGGCTATGATACTTACAGCGACACTTAGTATGGCATATAGCTAGGTTCAGAGAGCTCTGTTCACAGCAACAACGAACATCGGAATAGCTCCAACGGTAACCGAGATACTAACATAGGTAGCCTGTATAAGCGCGGCTATGATACTTACTGCGACACTTAGTATGGCATATAGCTAGGTTCAGAGAGCTCTGTTCACAGCAACAACGAACATCGGAATAGCTCCAACGGTAACCGAGATACTAACATGGGTAGTCTGTATAAGCGCGGCTATGATACTTACAGCGACACTTAGTATGGCATATGTGACGTCGGACGGACCTCCTCCGTATTGAATTAGCCGTTAATTTTAGTTCTTAATCATTTAATCGCTACGCTAAAAAACCTACTCCTTTTTTTTTTTTTTTTTTTTTTTTTTTTACGTGGGGGAAATTTTCGAAAGATTCCCCGCCCCCCTGGGGGAGGGGGCGGGGTTATGCCGGATTCTTACCGGCTAAAACCCCCACGGTGGCCCTCTCTGGCGTTGCGGGGAGGCCCTGGGAACTCGTTAGAACACAACCAGGACCTCCCCTCGCCAATTGCCCCGGGTGTGGGGCACCTATCCCGGGAGGGAGAGACATCTCCCCCCCACACCCGAACCTAACTCCTCCGACAGCGTCCGGGCCACCGAGACGCTGTCGGCCCACACGGGGACCGCTTTTATGGACACCCTGGGCCCCCACCCACGGTGTCGCGGTCCCCTGCGGCGGCCAAGATGAAAACAGGTCGCGACAAACGTCACGCCTGGGCCGCCGCCATCAATCCGGCAGGGCCGGAAGACCGACGGTCAGTGCAAAACGCACTCGACCGCCGGCCGTACCCCCCAAGAAATCGAGGGTGGTGCTCCCGCTAACCGCGGGCTTTGCGAAGCACCCTCTCACTGTGCGTGCCCGCTTTGGCGCGGGCACGCTCCGCATCCTCCCACTGGAGCATTGCTGCCTCACAGAGGGAGGCTGCGTCCTCCTCCTCCATGGGAACCTCGTCTGAGGCTCCCTGGAGTGTTGCGGGTGCCCCACTGGCACCCGGTGAAGAAGGCGCGATAGACGCGCACGTCATGACGACGTCTGTGGTCGCGGCCGGCACGGGCGCCGAAGGGGCTACCCGTGCCGCCGGAGCCGCCGAGGCCGCGGCCGAATCCGCCACTTTTCGGTGGCGGCGGCTCACTCTACGCCGGGAGGCTCTGACCGCTGGGCACTCTTTAGTGCCCAGACGGTGACTAGACGCCCGGCCTGCGTCCGCACAAACTGTGCAACGCGGCGGGGCGGTGCACTGTGACGCGCGGTGTCCGCCTACGCCACAAAGGAAGCACCGCCCCGAGCGATCCACCTCAGCAGTGCACCGCTGCCTCGTATGTCCAAAATCGAGGCAGCGGTAGCACTGCATTGGCCGGGCGTCTAGGGCATCGACGGGGACCACCGTCCACCCGTCGATGACCAACTTGCCGGCCAGAGCCACCCTACGGGCCGCCGCCACCGGGCAGCGCACCCAACATGTTCCCAGGCCCGAAGGATGCGGGCGGACTTCTCCCGCCCTCACATCCTCGGGCCGGCAACCTCCTTCCCTCGCCAAGGCGGCAATCAACACCTCGCGCGAAACTCCCGCTACGAGGCCCCTGACCCTAAGGTCGGCCGTCTTGCAGGGACGGGCAATCCTCACACCCGTCCCCTGCAAGACCTCTCCCATCCTCTCGGCGAGGAGGTCCGCTTTCGCAGACCTGTCCGGGCCGGCGACCTCCAAAATGATGGAGCCCGTCGCTCCTCGCCGCGGCCGCAGCGGCGGCACACCCAATTCGGCGAGGTCGATGTTCTGCCTCGCCTTCAACATCGCCTCCGCGTACGTGGTTTTGCAACCGTCTGGTACTGAAACCGAGACGGCGGCCGTACGCGGAGGACGTGGCGGGGCCACCTTGGGCCGCACCGCCGCCGCTGCGACAACTGCCACCTGCCCCGCGACCTTCGCGCGGGCAGTGGCTGAACCTGCAGCCCTAGAAGCCGGAATAGCCGCCTTCCTAGTGGCCTTCGTGGCCTGTTTTTTGGCCTTTCGGCCAAGCACCTGGGACCACGGAGTTTCCTCCGTGGTCGCATTCTTTGCTGCCGGAGCCGGGCCTCCAGGAGACCCGGACGGCTTACGCACGGCCTTCACAGGGGCCGGACGCGGAGCAGATAGAGGCGCTGTGGCCCTGCGCGCCGCGGAAGGCCGCCTCTTCTTATCCTTCGCCGGCTGCGAAGGGGCCCTCGAAACCCCACTCAGACCAGAGCCCGATGGGGCAGCCGGAGAACGCCTATCCGCGTCCCTGATGGTCTGGGACGCTAGAAACTCCGACCGGATCTCGGAAAACCGACCGTCAAGAAGCCGGGAGATCCGGTCGAAAATGGCGTCCTCCGGCGCCGTCTGCAGGGCCACTCTAAGAGGCCCCCCGCCCGCCGCCGCCACTCCCCGCATCGGCGAAAAGCCGTCACTAGGGAGGGTACGCGGCGACGTAACGGGAGAACCCCGTGGCGGTGAAGGCGCCGTAACGACCGGCTGAGAAATCCCCCGGCGTTGGCGCAACTGTCCTTCACGAAGGACTCTAAGGTCCTCCTCGAGCTGGTCTACCCGCCTCTTCAATTCGCGATTCTCTGCCTCCAAAGCGGAGGCAGCCGCAGTAGAAGAGCGGGTAGCCAGCTCGGCCTCAACCACCCTGACCTCATGAGAAGCAAGGCGCAAGGCGCGTACGAATGTACCCTGCAAGTTGCGGGAATTCGACGCCACCTTGTCCACCATCTCCATGTGGCCGTAAACTTTGGCCACCAGATCGGCCGTAGGGAGCCTCCGAAACTCCCTGGCCAATGCCGTCTCGTCAGGCAGCGGCACACTCCTTTTCGAGGGGGGACGTGGCGCGATGGTCGGGTCGAGCACTGCCTTAGCACGCTCGACCTCCGCCAGGCAATCCTCCACCTCGAGCAGCCGCTTCTTGGCCTCCGCCAACCTGACGTACTCCCCCGTGGTTGGAGGACGCCCGCGTTTCCTAGACGCGTGGGACGGCAGGGAGGAGGACGTAGACGCGTCCGACTCGACTCCCGCCATCCCGCACGTCGTCACGAATGACTCCCGCACATCGCCGATGGTCGCCGCCGAATCGACGGACGACGACCGCGACGAGGCACGGGAGAGACTCAGCCTCGATGTCGAACGGCTATGTCCCGCCTGCTCCTGATCGTGGGGACGAACAAAGACGACATCCTCGTCGACGTCCCGCGCACCGGTATTCGCACTGTGCCATCGTGCCAGTGCCTCGTCCGCCGCGTCAAGTACGACGCGGGGACTTCCGGAACGTGGCCGTGCTGATGGCACCCGTGTCTCCCTCGCTGTTGCCGACGGGGAGGAAGACCGAGAGGTCCCCTCCTCGCCAACCCGCGCGCCCGTAGCGCTCAAAGAGCGGAAACGCCCACGCGAATCTCTCCCTGTATCCCCCCCATCCCCAGTGTTTAATGTTTTAAAAGTTGAAGCATCCATAAGTGGTCCCACGAAAGTGGTCGGAAATAAGGTCCGCCATGCCAGAGCCGCCTTAACATGGTAAGCCTAAATACTCGGGGGTGTCGGCTGGTTCCCCCGAGGGACCGTTCAAGACTGCACCTATTTATAGACCAGGCAGCCATGCACCCATCGGCACGGTTGTCCTTCACACCTTGGGTTTGGTCTCTCCCACACGCTCCCGATCGCTCCTGTTTCGATCCTCCGTGCGAGCCTTACCGGCAAGGGAGGCCCTGCCGGGGTCCGAAGACCCCACCGGCATCGCCTCGCACATCATCGGACCTACTTTGGAAAACGACCGGAGCAATCCCTTTTAGTCGCCTCGTACGACAGGCAGGGAATACCGTGGCCGTATTCTGCCCCCCGGCCACAGAGCGGATTTATTATAGAGGTTTACTCCTCGCGGTCCAGCCGGTTAAGGCAAGACCCCCGTTCCTGCGAAACATGACCACAGGCTTACGGTGTGATTGACTCGGGTACCTCGGGATCGCCAAATCCCGTACTGTGGGTGATGAGCCCACAGCCCCTGAGGGAGCCTGAGGGAACTCCTTTTTTTTTTTTTTTTTTAACGTGGGGGAAATCTTCCAAAGATACCCCGCCCCCCTGGGGGAGGGGGCAGGGTTATGCCGGATTCTTACCGGCTAAAACCCCCACGGTGGCCCTCTCTGGCGTTGCGGGGAGGCCCTGGGAACTCTGAAATGAACGCCACCAGGACCTCCCCACGCCAATTGCCCCGAGTGTGGGGCACCATCACGGGGTGGAGTTTCAGACTACTCCACCCCACACCCAAAACGAACTCCTCCGACAGCGTCCGGGCCACCGAGACGCTGTCGGCCCTCCTGGGGGACCGTTTCTCGGGACACTCTGGGCCCCCACCCAGAGTGTCACGGTCCCCCCGCGGCGGCCAAGATGGAATGGGTCGTGCCGTAGCACGCCCGGGCCGCCGCCATCAATCCGACAAATGTCGGAAGACCGGCGGGAAGGTGGGTGAACACACCTCCCCGCCGGCCGACGTCATCTAATGTGGGGCGGCACCGCCGCGGTTTTGACGACCGCGACGGCCACCCCTGGAACTTGGCGGTCGGGATCGCTCCCGTTCCCGCTCCGCGGCCTCCTTCTGCAGCATGACTTGCTCGCAGAAGGAGGCCAAGGCCCTCCAATTCCTGTCGCTGTCCAGCAGGGCCCCAAACACTGCTGGCAGCGACAGGTCGTGGCCAATCTGGCCAATAAGGACACGGCGCGGCGCTGAAAAGGCGGGGCATTCCTCCAGCGTATGCCGCGCCGTGTCCACCTCCGCGGGGCCGCAGTGATGGCAGGCCACCGTCGTCTCCTTCCCAATGCGACACAGGTACTCACCGAAACAGCCATGTCCGGTGAGCACCTGTGTCATCCGGTAGGTGAGCCTACCATGCCGCCGCTCCTGCCATTGATGGTAAAGAGGCAGGAGGGCCCCGACAACTGGCTTGGCGGAGGAGCGTTGTAAAATGCTCCTCCATCTGGAAACAGCCAGCTGCCGGGCCTGGCGCTTATATGCTTCGACCACCTGCGGTTCTGGCGGCTGCCCATCCAGCTGCCGCCGCGGCCAACAGCTCGAAAGGGACGAGCCCCGCCAGAACCATCGCCACCTCATAGGAGATGGTGCGGTACCCACGAATGACCCGGATGGCCAGCCGGCGTTGCAACCGATGGAGAAGTGCAACGTTTCGCCGGCTGGCCATCAGGGCATCGGCAAAAACTGCCGAGCCATAAAGGGTCATAGACCGCACCACCCCCACATAGAGGTGGCGAACCCTCGAATCCGGTCCCCCGAGATTGGGCATAATGCGGCCAAGGGCCGCAGCTGCCCGCTCAACTCGGGGGACCAGGTGGTCGAAGTGGACTTCGAAGCGCCAGGAGCAGTCGAGGACGAGACCCAAGTATTTCATTGAAGTCCCGACCTCGACCCAGGCATCACCTACCCTGATCCACGACTGGGGCAGACGCTGAGACCTCGGGAGGCCATGAAAGGCCATCGCCGAGGTCTTTTTCGCGTCGATACGCAGCCCCAAGTCGTGGATCTCTGAGACGACGGCGGCCACTGCGGCCTCCGCCAGACGGATGGCCCTCCTGAGGGTTAACCCGACGGCCAATATATATGTGTCGTCTGCATAACAGACGACATATGTGCCGTCGGGCAACCGGACCCGCAGGACCCGGTCGTACCCCATGTTCCAGAGGGTTGGGCCAACGGCCGAACCCTGGGGTACGCCGAGATCCACTCCCCGTCGAACTTTGCCGTCCCGGCCGTTGTAGTGAATCCACCTGTCCTGCAGGTAGGCCCCCACCACCGCCTTTAAGTAGGGAGGCACCTGGTGATAGTCCAGGGCCTCCCTGATGGCGGCCCAGGGCAGGGTGTTAAATGCGTTGCATATATCCAACGAAACTGCAACGCACACCCCACCCCGGGATACGGCATTCTCCGCGAGGGACTTGACGCGCTTGATCGCGTCAATGGTCGAACGCCCCTCGCGGAAGCCGTACTGGCAATCCGACAAATTGGGACCTACCTCGGACAGGTGTTTGGTGAGGCGGGCAACGATGATTCGTTCGAAAAGTTTGCCCGCCTCATCCAACAAGCACAACGGCCGGTACGCAGACGGGGAGTCTGCGGGTCTACCTTCCTTCTTCAGGAGGACCATCCGTCCTTCCTTCCACTCGGCGGGGAACTCTCCCCGCCGAAGACAGGCGTTGAACGCCTCCATCACGGCTGGACCAAGGACGCCCGAGGCCAAAACCCAGGCTCTGCCAGGGATGCCGTCGGGACCCGGAGCAGTGTTGCGTGCTCCGAGCCGACGCATAGCCCTGGCGAACTCCTCGTAGGTGACCCCCCACTCGTCGGACCAGGATGGAATGTCCGACGGTTCCTCCGCCGCGGGCCCACCCTCCCCGCTTGAAATACGCGGAAATAGGGTGTCAACCACACGGCGGAGGAATGGGGGGTCTAGGGACTCCGTAACTGGGGGCGCCCAAGGCCTAAGCCTGCCTAAAACAAGCTTGTAGGCGCGCCCCCACGGATACTTCCCTAGAGCATCGAGGAGCTCCTGCCATGCCTGAGCCTTGGCCTCCTTGATGGCCCGCTGCAGCGCTACTACCCTCTCACGGTAGAGCGCGTACAGCGAAGCTACCCACGCCGGGTCAGGATCGCTGCGCCGACGGGCGCGGGTGTACCGGCGGCGCGCCCGCACGCACAAGGTGCGAAGTTCCGCAATTGCGGGCGACCACCAGTACACCGATGTCTTCACGCGCGGGCCCGATCTGGGCATCGCCGCGTCGCAAATGTGCGTCATATTGCGGCGAAGCCAGCGGGCCACGGCGTGAGCAGCGGCCACCAGGACGTCCCTGTCCAGCCGTTTCAGATTCCACCGCGGTGGTGGACGCTCCCCCCCTGGGCGGGCTCGGGGCTCGTCTGGAGGGGCGGAAGAGAGGGTCATCGTAATGTAACGATGATCTGACAACGTCTCGACCCCCTCCTCCACCCTCCACCCCGAGATACGGCGCGCGACAGCTGGCGAGGCGAATGAAATATCGACGATAGAGCCGCCATGCTGCCGCACGCACGTATGGACGGTACCTGTGTTTAAAAGACACAGGTCCAATCCCGCCGCCCAATCGAGCAACGCTGAACCCCTCGCGTCCGTCCTGGGGGAACCCCAGGCAGTGGCCTTGGAGTTGAAGTCCCCCAGGACAATAACTGGACGGGGCCGGCAACGAACAATGGAACGCCGAACCCCGTCCAGAAACTCCTCGAACGACGCGAGGGGCCAGCTGGGGGGAGCGTAAACTCCCACCACCGCGGTGCCACCCCAATCGACGGCGACATAACCCCGGCCGCGCTCTAACAGCGAGCACGGCGGGGAGTCATGCCGACCGCCCCAAATAATCGTGACGGAACCCCGCTCGTCACCGATCCACGACGGGTGGACCGGGACGGCGTAAGGCTCCGCCACGATAGCCAGTCCCACTTGCCGCTCGGCCAGGGCCTGCGAAAGCAGATCCTGTGCCCTGGCCGAGCGGTTCAAGTTTGCCTGGAGGATTGGACCGGACGGAGCGAATTCTACGCCGTGTCCGTCCGGCCCTCCGAAGCCAGGCCCTCCTTCAATAGGTTGGGCGTCGCCGGGGTCGTCACTCCCGGCTCGGCCTCAACCTCCATGGGAGCCTCAGTGGAGGATCCCCGAACCGCATTGGGTGCGGAAGACGCTGCAGGAGCGTCGGAAACTGCGACCGCGGCAGTCACGGCAGCCACGGGTGCCGAAGAGGTCACCCGTGACGCCGGAACCACCGAGCCCGTGGCAGGCAGAGGCCGCTTTTGCGGAGCAGCAGTCGGCCCCCGATTCGAACCTCCACCCGTTTTGTGGCGGCGACCTCCCCGATGACGGGACGCCCTGGCCGCTGGGCACTCCTGTGTTCCCAGACGGTGGTTTGCGGCCCGGCCCGCATCTGCACAGACTGTGCAATGTGGCGGGGCGGCGCACTGAGAAGAGCGGTGGCCGTTGCCACCGCACAAAAAGCACCGCCCCGACTTATCCTCCTGTGCAGTGCACCGCTGCCTCGTGTGACCGAAGTCGAGACAACGGTAGCACTGCAAGGGCCGGGCGCTTAAGGCGTCGACGGGGATCTCTGTCCACCCGTCGATCACCAATTTGCCGGCCAGGGCAATCTTCCGGGCCGCCGCCACAGGGCAGCGCACCCAACACGTTCCCAATCCCGATGGATTTGGGCGGATGTCACCTGCCTTAACATCCTCCTGACGACATCCGCCCTCCTTTGCGGTGGCGGCCATCACAACTTCGCGTGAGATTGAGGCGATTATGCCCCTCACGCGAAGGTCCGCGGTCATGCAGGGACGGGCTACTATGACTCCCGTCCCCTCTAAGACCTGCGCCATCTTCGTTGCGAGAAGATCCGCCTTGGCGGATCTTTCGGGGCCCGGAACCTCAAGGATGAGGGATCCGGTAACCCCTCGCCGCGGGCGCAGCGGTGGCACCCCCAACTCCGCGAGATTTATGCTCGCCCTCGCCTTTGACATCGCCTCCGCGTACGACATCTTGCAGCCATCCGGCACCGTCACGGATATGGCTGCCGTACGCGGAGGGCGAGGTGGCACCACTTTGGGCTTCGGAGCCACCGCTGCACCAGCCTTCGCATGCCCCGCGGACTTCGCGCGGGCAGCGACTGAGGCAATGACTTTTGGCGCCGGGCCAGGCACATTCTTCGCGGCCTTCTTCTGTTGGGATTTGGCCTTTCGGCCAACCACTTGGGACCACGGAGTTTCCTCCGTGGTCTTGTTGGGTGCGGCTGCAGCCGTTGGACCGGTCTGCTTGCGCCCACGCGCTTTGGAAGCTGGACGCGATGCCGGAACAGCAGGAGCCGCTGAGGGTCCCGAAGCTACGGATGCTGGACCCTTCTTCTTCTTGCTCGAGGGAGCAGCGGCGGACGGTCCAGCACGCACGCCAGGGCCCGGTGTAGCGGCTGGCGGACGCTTCTGCACGTCACGACCAGGCTTGGACACCTGGAGCTCCGACCGGATCTCGGCGAAACGGCTATCTATAAGCCGCGAGATCCGGTCGAGCAAGTCCTCCTGCGGCGCCCTCCGTGCCGCCGTAATTGCGGGCCCCTCGACCACCGCCGCCACTCCCCGTATCGGCGAAAAGCCGTCCCCGGGGAGGATACGCGGCGACGGGACGGGGGAAACCCGTTCCGGCAAAGACGCCGCGGCTACCGTCGGGGAAGAACACCGGCGGAGGCGCGCCTGTCCCTCTCGGAGGGCACGAAGGTCCTCCTCCAATTGATCGACCCGCCGCCTAAGGTCGCGGTTCTCCGCCTCCAAGGCGGAGGCGGCCGCAGTCGCGGAGCGTGTCGCCAACTCAGATTCAACGATCCGCACCTCGTGCGAGGCCAGCCGGAGCGCGTGGACAAAACGGCCCTGGAGGTTCCGGGAGTTGGCCGCAACCTTTTCCACGGTCTCCATGTGCTTGTTGACAAGCGCAACAAGGTCCGCCGTCGGGAGCCGCCTGTACTCCCTGGCGAGAGCAGACTCGTCAGGGAGCGGCACGCTACCTTTCGAAGGGGGTCGAGCGGTGATGTTAGGGTCGAGGACAGCCTTCGCTGCCTCGACCTCCGCCACCCTTTCCTCCACCTCTAAAAGCTGCTTTTTCGCAGCGGCGAGTTGGACGTACTCCCCGGTTGTCGGGGGACGTCCACGCTTTCGTGAGGCGAGAGACGACACGGACGAAGACCTGGATGTGTCGGACCCGATCTCCATATCGTCGATTAGGGAGACGAGCTCTCGCCCGTCACCGATGGTTGCCCCAGAGTCGACGGAAGAGGACCTCGAGAGGTCGCGGGAAGGGCTCAGCCGCAATGTTGGTTGGCTGGCCGCCGCACGATCGGGGCTGCGGGGGCGAGCGAAGGTGCAATCTCGCTCAACCTCCCGCGTAGTCGTCTGAGTCTTCTGCCTCAGCGCCGCCTCCACTGTCGCCGCGTCAATCTGAACGCGGGGCGTACCTGGCTGAAGCCGGATGTTGAGCGTCCGACTCCTGCTCCTCCTCGCCGACGGAGAGGAAGACCGCGAGGTCCTCTCCTCTCCAGCCGAAGCGCTATTAGTGCGAGCACGACAAGTCGCACTACGCACCGTCTCCCTCCCATCATCAATGTTTTGTTTGTTTGAGTTTGACAATTCCATGAGTGTCCCACGAGTAGGTCGGAAAAAAGGTCCGCCTAGGCAGAGCCGCCATACCTAGGTAAGCCTAAATACTCGGGGGTGTCGGCAGGTTCCCCCGAGGGACCGTTTGAGACTGCCCTATTTAAAGACCAGGCAGCCATGCACCCATCGGCACGGTTATCCTTCACACCTTGGGTTTGGTCTCTCCTAACCCGCCCCGATCGCCTCTGTTTCAGTCCTCCGTGCGAGCCTTACCGGCAAGGGAGGCCCTGCCGGGGTCCGAAGACCCCACCGGCATCGCCTCGCACATCATCGGACGAACTTTGGAAAACGACCGGAGCAATCCCTTTTAGTCGCCTCGTACGACAGGCAGGGAATACCGTGGCCGTATTCTGCCCCCCGGCCACAGAGCGGATTTATTATAGAGGTTTACTCCTCGCGGTCCGGCCAATGAAGGCAAGACCCCCGTTCCTGCGAAACATGACCACAGGCTTACGGTGTGATTGGCTCGGGTACCTCGGGATCGCCAAATCCCGTACTGTGGGTAATGAGCCCACAGCCCCTGAGGGGGCTCCTTTTTTTTTTTTTTTTTTTTAACGTGGGGGAAATCTTCCAAAGATACCCCACCCCCCTGGGGGAGGGGGCGGGGTTATGCCGGATTCTTACCGGCTAAAACCCCCACGGTGGCCCTCTCTGGCGTTGCGGGGAGGCCCTGGGAACTCTGAAAAGAACACCACCAGGACCTCCCCGCGCCAACTGCCCCGGGTGTGGGGCACCATCACGGGGTGGAGTTTTATACTACTCCACCCCACACCCAAAACGAACTCCTCCGACAGCGCCCGGGCCACCGAGACGCTGTCGGCCCCCCTGGGGGACCGTTTCTCGGGACACCCTGGGCCCCCACCCAGGGTGTCACGGTCCCCCCGCGGCGGCCAAGATGAAACGGGTGCGAAGATGTCGCACCCGGGCCGCCGCCATCACTCCCGCCGATGCCGGGTGACCGGCGGGAAGGTGGGTAGACACACCTCCCCGCCGGCCGACGTCCTCTAAGAACGGGTGGCGCCGCCGCGGTTATGTCGGCCGCGGCGCCCACCCCTGATGTTTCGCGGGCGAGATAATTCTCTCGCCCGCTCCGCGGCCTCCTTCTGCAGCATAACCTGCTCGCAGAAGGAGGCCACAGCCCTCCAATTCCTGTCGCTGTCCAGCAGTGCCCCAAAGACTGCTGGCAGCGACAGGTCGTGGCCAATCTGGCCAATAAGGACACGGCGCGGCGCTGAAAAGGCGGGGCATTCCTCCAGCGTATGCCGCGCCGTGTCCACCTCCCCTGAGTCACAATGGTGGCACGCCGCCGTCGCCTCCCTCCCTATTTGACACAGGTACTCACCGAAGCAACCGTGCCCGGTGAGCACCTGTGTCATCCGGTAGGTGAGCCTACCATGCCGCCGCTCCTGCCATTGATGGTAAACAGGCAGGAGGGCCCCGACAACTGGCCTCCCGGCGAAGCGTTGAAGATCGCTTCGCCACCGGGAAGCAGCCAGCTGCCGGGCCTGGCGCTTATAAACTTCGACCACCTCAGGTCCCGGCGGCTGCCCGTCGAGCCGCCGCCGCGCGCGGATGCGGGTGTAAACGATCGCATCCGCCGCGGCCAGCAGCTCGAAAGGAACGAGCCCCGCCAGGACCATCGCCACCACGTAGGAGATGGTGCGGTATCCACGAATGACCCTGATGGCCAGCCGTCGCTGCAGACTATGCAAAAGCGCAATACTGCGCCGGCTGGCCACCAGGGCATCGGCAAAGACTGCCGATCCGTACAACGTCATGGACCGCACCACCCCCACGTAGAGGTGGCGAACCCTCGCATCCGGTCCCCCGAGGTTGGGCATAATGCGGCCTAAGGCTGCCGCGGCACGCCCAACCCGGGGGACGAGGTGGTCGAAATGAACCTCAAAGCACCAGTGGCAGTCGAGGACGAGACCCAAGTATTTCATTGAAGTCCCGACCTCGACCCAGGCGTCACCTACCCGGATCCACGACTGGGGCAGACGCTGGGACCTCGGGAGGCCATGAAAGGCCATCGCCGAGGTCTTTTTCGCGTCAATACGAAGCCCCAGTTCGTGGATCCTCGCGACGACGGCGGCCACCGCGACCTCCGCCAGACGGATGGCCCTCCTGAGGGTTAACCCGACGGCAAGTATGCATGTGTCGTCTGCGTAGCAGACGACATACGTGCCGTCGGGCAACCTGACCCGCAGTACTCGGTCGTACCCCATGTTCCAAAGGGTTGGGCCAACAGCCGAACCCTGGGGTACGCCGAGATCTACTCCCCGTCGAACCTTGCCGTCCCGGCCGGTGTAGTGGATCCACCTGTCCTGCAGGTAGGCCCCAACCACCGCCTTTAAGTAGGGAGGCACCTGGTGGTAGTCCAGGGCCTCCCTGATGGCGGCCCAGGGCAGGGTGTTAAATGCATTGCAGATGTCTAAGGAAACTGCAACGCAAACCCCACCCCGGGATACGGCATTCTCCGCGAGGGACTTGACTCGCTTGATCGCGTCTATAGTCGAGCGCCCCTCGCGGAAGCCGTATTGGCAGTCCGACAAGTCAGGACCTATCTCGGACAGGTGTTTCATGAGGCGGGCAGCGATTATACGCTCGAATAGTTTGCCCGCCTCATCCAACAGGCACACCGGCCGGTATGCAGACGGGGAGTCTGCGGGTCTTCCATCCTTCTTCAGGAGGACCATCCGTCCCTCCTTCCACTCGGCGGGGAATTCTCCCCGCCGCAGGCACTCCGTGAATGCCTCCATCATGGCTGGACCAAGGACGTCCGAGGCCAAAACCCAGGCCCTGCCAGGGATGCCGTCGGGACCCGGAGCAGTGTTGCGTGCTCCGAGCCGACGCAGAGCCCTGGCGAGCTCCTCGCAGGTGACCCCCCGTTCGTCGGACCAGATGTCCGACGCCTCCGCCGTGGGCTCAGCTTCCCCGCCTGAAGTGCGGGGGAAGAGAGTTTCCACCACACGGCGGAGTGTTGGGGGGTCTAGGGACTCCGTAACTGGGGGCGCCCAAGGCCTAAGCTTGCCTAAAACAAGCTTATAGGCGCGCCCCCACGGATCCTTCCCTAGAGCATCGAGGAGCTCTTGCCACGCCTGAGCCTTGGCCTCCTTGATGGCCAGCTGCAGCGCTACTACCCTCTCACGGTAGAGCGCATACAGCGAAGCTACCCACGCCGGGTCCGGGTCGCTACGCCGACGGGCGAGGGTGTACCGGCGGCGCGCCCGCACGCACAAAGTGCGTAGTTCCGCAATTGCGGGCGACCACCAGTACACCGATGTCCTCACACGCGGACCCGATCTGGGCATCGCCGCGTCGCAAATTTGCGTCATGACGCGGCGAAGCCAGCGGGCCCACGCGCGCCCGTCGGCTGGCCCGGAGCTAGCGATGCTCCAGGCCACGGCGTGGGCAGCGGCCATCAGGACGTCCCTGTCCAGCCTTTTCAGGTTCCACCGCGGTGGTGGGCGCTCCCCTTCTGGGCGGCCTCGGGGCTCGTCCGGAGGGGCGGAGGAGAGGGTCATGGAGATGTATCGATGGTCTGACAACGTCTCGACCCCCTCCTCCACTCTCCACCCCGAGATACGGCGCGCAGCAGCAGGCGAGGCGAAAGAAATATCGACGATGGAACCTCCCTGCTGCCGCACGCACGTGTGGACTAACAGCGCTGAACCCCTCGCGACCGTCCTGGGGTAACCCCAGGCCGTGGCCTTGGAGTTGAAGTCCCCCAGGACGATAACAGGACGGGGTCGGCAGCGTTCTATACAACGCCGGACCCCGTCCAGAAACACCTCGAAGGACGCGAGGGGCCAGCTGGGGGGAGCGTAGACTCCCACCACCGCGGTACCTCCCCAATCGGCGGCCACAAAACCCCGGCCGCGCTCTATTAGAGCGCACGCCGGGGAGTTATTGCGGCCGCCCCGAATTATCGTGACGGAGCCCCGCTCGTCGCCGATCCACGACGGGTGGACCGGGACGACATAGGGCTCCGCCACGACAGCCAACCCGACTTGCCGCTCGGCCAGGGCCTGCTTCAGCAGATCCTGTGCCCTGGCCGAGCGGTTTAAGTTCGCCTGGAGCAGAGGACCGGACGGAGGCATTATTGGGCCTTATCCGTCCGGCCCTCCGGAGCCGGGTCCTTAACGATCTGGTTGGGCGTAGCCGGTGTCGCCGTCACCGGCTCCGCCTCAACCTCCATGGGAGCCTCCGTGGAGACTCCCCGTGCCGCTGTGGTTGCTGGAGCAGCACCCCTAGCGGGAAGAGCGCCGGAAGCAGCGGCATTATCGGCCGCTGCGGAACAAGGCCGCTGCTGGGGTGCAGCGACCGGCGTCTGAGCCGCACCGCCCTTCCGGTGGCGGCGGCCCCCTCGATGCCTGCTGGCCCTGGCCGCTGGGCACTCTTTGGTGCCCAGACGGTGATTGGCCGCCTGGCCCGCACCTGCACAAACTGTGCAGTTAGGCGTGGCGGTGCATTCGGAAGAGCGGTGGCCGTTGCCACCGCATAAGAAACATCGCCCCGTCCTATCCTCCAGTGCAGTGCACCGCTGCCTCGTGTGACCGAAGTCGAGGCAGCGGTAGCACTGCATGGGCCGGGCGTCTAGGCCATCGACGGGGACATCCGTCCACCCGTCGATGACCAGTTTCCTGGCCAGGGCCAACTTGCGGGCCGCCGCCGCAGGGCAGCGGACCCAGCATGTCCCAAGACCCGAGGGGTTCGGGCGGATATCCCCTGCCTTCACCTCCTCGGGTCGACACAGCCCCTCCTTGCAGGTGGCGGCCATTATGACCAGACGCGATACGCCGGCCATAATGCCGCGCACGCGGAGGTCCGCCGTCTTGCAGGGACGGGCTATTTTCACGCCCGTCCCCTCCAACACTTCGGCCATCTTGGCGGCCAGAATATCCGCCTTAGCGGCACGCTCGGGGCCAGGGACCTCTAAGATGAGGGACCCCGTGGCCCCTCGCCGTGGTCGCAGCGGCGGAACACCGAATTCGGCGAGGTTTATGGAGGTCCTCGCCTTTAGCATTGCCTCCGTGTACGACATTTCGCAGCCGTCCGGCACAGTCACCGCGATGGCTGCCGTACGCGGAGGGCGAGCCGGGGCGGCCGCCTTTTTTGCGGCCTTCTTCGCCCGTTGTGCGGCTTTCCGTCCGACCACCTTCGACCACGGAGTTTCCTCCGTGGCCGGTGTGTTTGTAGCCGAAGCCGGACCTTTGGTAGGAGGATCGGTCGGCTTTTTCCCGTCCGGCCTGGTAGCCGGACGCGAAGGAGGGGCAGCGGAAGCCACCGATCGTTTCGGCGCCGCTGAACTCCTCCCTTTACCCTTCGTCTGTGCGGCCGTGGCACGTGCCGCCGCGCCGCTGTTGGCGTTTGCCGCCTGTAGCTCGGACCGCATCTCGGCGAACCGGCTGTCTATAAGCCGTGAGATGCGGTCGAGCAAGGCGTCCTCCACCGCCGGCCGTGCCGCCACATTGTTGGGCCCCTCGCACGCCACCGCCACTCCCCGCACCGGCGAAATGCCGTCCCTGGGGAGGGTTGGCGATGACGTAACGGGGGAAACACGTGGTGGCGAGAGCGCCGCGATCACCGCAGAGGATGGACCGCGTTGGTCGCGCGCCCGGTCCTCCCGCAGAGACTTAAGGTCCGCTTCGAGCTGGTCCACCCGGCGCCTTAGCTCGCGGTTCTCCGCCTCCAAAGCGGAGGCGGCCGCGCTAGCTCGTCTCGGCATGGATGAGCCTGACCTCATGGGCGGCCAGGCGCAACATGCGCACATACCGCCCCTGGAGGTTGCGGGAGGTTGACGCAACCTTCTCCACAACCTCCATGTGCTGAAGCACTTTCGCCGCCAGGTCCGCCGTCGGCCGCTGCTGGAATTCCCGAGCGAGGACTGCCCCGTCGGGAAGCGGCACACTGCCTTTTGACGGCGGACGTGCGGGAACGTCGGGGTCGAGGACCGCCTAAGCGGCCTCGACCTCCGCGATGGCCTCCTCTACCTCTAGCAGCTGCTTTTTTGCAGCAGCTAGCTGGACGTACTCCCCGCTAGTCGGGGGGCGCCCTCTCTTCCGCGATCGGTGGGATCGCACGGAGGAGGAGGTGGAGGCGTCGGACTCGACGCCCTCCATCTCCTCCATCTTCAAAAATAATTCCCGACTGTCGCCGGCGGTCGCCCTCGAATCAATCGAGGACGCCCGCGGCGACGCCAGGGAAAGTCCACCCCGGGACGAAGGACGGCTGCCCTCCGTCCTGTCGCGGCCTCGGGGACTGTGGGGGCGAGGGAAGGAAGTTCCTTCCTCGCCCACCCGCGAATCCACCGAAGAGCCACGCCGGAGCGCCCTAGCGACAGCCTCCGCGACCGTTAAGGTGCAGGGGCTGTCTGGGCGAGATCGGGCGTAAGACTCCCGACTCGTCCTTCCGGCCGACGGGGAGGGGGACCGTACAGTCCTCCCCTCACCCGCCATAGCGCTCGAAGCGCCTGAAGAGCAGGCGCGCCCACGCGCGTCCTGCTCGCTATCCCCCCCGACCCCTGTCCGTCGACGCGATATTTTGCCAAGGGTTAGAGCCCCTCTATACTTAGCGATTATTAGTAAAGTACCATGTCTCATAGCGAGCATTAGTGATAGAATTTGTACTTAGTTATATCCTTATACTTATAATAAAACCAGTATTAATCGTTCATCAGTTCTTAGTTACTTATATTTAAATTCGCCTTCATTCACCCAGTACGAGCCATCAAACATACATAAGGTAATTACCCTCGTTCTAAGTTGATTCAGAGGTGCGAGAATCCGCCGCACGGGATCATCATAGCTTAAAACGAGCTCAGCAAGGCCTACGTAGTAATCGGAGGTGCGTGAATCAGCCGCACAGGTTATAATAGGTACTTGGCAATTATATTTATAGTACAATACTCGGTGGTGCGTGAATCAGCCGCACAGAGGACTTGTGCTTTTTCCTTGGACTAACCGGCTCATGGGACGTAAACGCCACGGTGGGCGTAGATATCACTTGCGGAAGATACATCGCGAATTCTACGCGTCTCTAAGTACCAAACAAGCACCTGTACAATCTGTAACACCGGCACAACCTGTCAAAGACGAGTGGAAGTTGACGCCCGTCGACGTACCTGCACAACCGCTCATCGTGCAAGACCTCCATCCTACGGACCCGAGACGTCCAGTTGTCAAGGACAAATAGAGTCAGAACATTTGGTGAGTACATACATCGAGTCACGCGCGGATCCCTGGCATACGACGGGCGCATGTACCGCGTGGCCAAAAAGATTGCAATACAACCGCGAACCGGGTACATAACCATAAACTCGCTACGAACGCGAAGGTCAGCCTGGGACGTAACAACGGACAGAGATAGACGTTTGGAGACAGACGGTTTGAGACCGACGATCTGAGACAGACGGTCTGAGGCAGACGGTCTGAGACAGAGGGCCTGAGACAGACGCTCTGAGAGAGACGGTCTGAGACAGACGGTCTGAAACAGACGGACAGAGACTGACGCACACGCGCAGACGGTCTGACACAGACGCACAGAGACAGACGGTCTGAGACAGACGGTTTGAAACAGACAGTCTGAGAGAGACAGTCTGAGACAGGCGGTCTGAGAGAGACGGCCTGCGAAAGACAGACACGGACGGATAGGGGCAGGCGGTCTGAGATTCGCGGACAGAGACGGACGAACAGAGACAGATGGTCTGAGATAGGCGGTCTGAGACAGACAGACACAGACGGATAGGGGCAGGCGGTCTGAGACTCGCGGACAGAGACGGACGAACAGAGACAGACGGTCTGAGATAGATGGTCTGAGACAGACGGTCCCACACAGAGGGTCTGAGACAGACGATCTGGGAGAGACGGTACGAGACAGACGGTACGAGACAGATGGTCTGAGACAGATGGTCTGCGACAGATGGTACGAGAACGACGGAGAGAGGCAGGCGGTCTGTGACAGACGGTTGGAGACAGACGGTCTGATGCAGACGACCTGAGACAGACGGACTGAGACAGACGGTCTCGGACACACGGTCTGACACAGACGCTCTGAGACAGACGGTCCGGGACAGACGGTCTGAGACAGACGGTCTGAGAGACACGGTCTGAGACAGACAACCTGATACAGACGGTCTGAGACAGACGGTATGGAACAGCCGATCTGAGGCAGACGGAATGAGACAGACGGTCCAAGACAGACGGTCCGAGACAGACTGTCTGAGGCAGACGGTCTGAGGTAGACGGTCTGAGACAGACGGTCTGAGACAGACGGTCTGAGACAGACGGTATGGAACAGCCGATCTGAGGCAGACGGAATGAGACAGACGGTCCAAGACAGACGGTATGAGACAGACGGTATGATAGAGACGGTCTGAGACAGACAGGCACAGGCGGATAGGGGCAGGTGTTCTGAGACTCGCGGACAGAGACAGACGAACACAGACAGAGGGTCTGAGATAGGTGGTCTGAGACAGACGGTCCCAGACAGAGGGTCTGAGACAGACGGTCTGGGAGAGACGGTACGAGACAGACGGTACGAGACAGATGGGCTGAGACAGATGGTCTGCGACAGATGGTACGAGAACGACGGACAGAGGCAGGCGGTCTGTGACAGACGGTGTGAGACAGACGGTCTGAGACAGACGGTCTGAGGCGGACGACCTGAGAAAGACGGACTGAGACAGACGGCCTCGGACACACGGTCTGACACAGACGCTCTGAGACAGACGGTCTGAGACAGACTGTCTGAGACAGACGGTCTGAGACAGACGATCTGAGGCAGACGGTCTGAGACAGACGGTGTGAGACAGACGGTCTGAGACAGACGGTCTGAGGCAGACGACCTGAGACAGACTGACTGAGACAGACGGTCTCGGACACACGGTCTGACACAGACGCTCTGAGACAGACGGTCTGAGACCGACGGTCTGAGTCACACGGTCTGAGAGAGTCGGTCTGAGACAGACGGTCTGGGAGAGACGGTCTGAGACAGACGGTTTGAGACAGACGGTCTGATATCGGCGGTCTGAGACAGACGGTCTGAGACAGACGGTCTGAGGCAGACGGTCTGAGACAGACGGTCTGAGGTAGACGGTCTGAGACAGACGGTGCGAGACAGACGACCTGAGACAGACGGTCTGTGACAGACGGTATGAGACAGACGGTCTGAGGTTGACGGTCTGAGACAGACAGTCTGAGAGAGACAGTCTGAGACAGGCGGTCTGAGAGAGACGGCCTGCGAAAGACAGTCACGGACGGATAGGGGCAGGCGGTCTGAGATTCGCGGACAGAGACGGACGAACAGAGACAGATGGTCTGAGATAGGCGGTCTGAGACAGACAGACACAGACGGATAGGGGCAGGCGGTCTGAGACTCGCGGACAGAGACGGACGAACAGAGACAGATGGTCTGAGACAGATGGTCTGCGACAGATGGTACGAGAACGACGGACAGAGGCAGGCGGTTTGTGACAGACGGGCTGTGACAGACGGTGTGAGACAGACGGTCTGAGACAGACGGTCTGAGGCAGACGACCTGAGACAGACGGACTGAGACAGACGGTATGGGACACACGTTCTGACACAGCCGCTCAGAGACAGACGGTCAGAGACAGACGGTCTGAGACAGACGGTATGGGACACACGTTCTGACACAGACGCTCAGAGACAGACGGTCTGAGACAGACGGTCTGGGACACACGGTCTGACACAGACGCTCAGAGACAGACGGTCTGAGACAGACGGTATGGGACACACGTTCTGACACAGACGCTCAGAGACAGACGGTCTGAGACAGACGGTATGGGACACGCGTTCTGACACAGACGCTCAGAGACAGACGGTCTGAGACAGACGGTCTGAGACAGACGGTCTCAGGCAGACGACCTGAGACAGACGGTCTGAAACAGACGGTCTGAGGCAGACGGTCCGAGAAACACTGTCTGAGACAGACGGTCTGAGACAGATGGTCTGAGGCAGATGTACTGTGACAGATGGTAGGAGAACGACGCACAGAGGCAAGCGGTCTGTGTCAGACGGTCTGAGACAGACGGTCTGAGACAGACGGTCTGAGGCAGACGGTCTGAGACGGACGGTCTGAGGTAGACGGTCTGAGGCAGACGGTCCGAGACAGACGGTCCGAGACTGACTGTCTGAGGCAGACGGTCTGAGGTAGACGGTCTGAGACAGACGGTCCGGGACAGACTGTCTGAGACAGACGGTCTGAGGCAGACGGTCTGAGACAGACGGTCTGAGGTAGACGGTCTGAGACAGACGGTGCGAGACAGACTGTCTGAGACAGACGACCTGAGACAGACGGTCTGAGACAGACGGGCTGTGACAGACGGTTTGAGACAGACGGTCTGAGACAGACGGTCTGAGACAGACGGTCTGAGACCGACCGTCTGAGACAGACGGTTCGAGACACACTGTCTGAGACAGGCGACCTGAGACAGACGGTCCATGACAGACGGTATGAGACAGACGGTGCGAGACAGACGACATGAGACAGACGGTCTGTGACAGACGGTATGAGACAGACGGTCTGAGGCAGACGGTCTGAGACAGACGGTCTGAGACAGACGGTCTGAGGTTGACGGTATGAGACAGACGGTCTGAGGCAGACGGTCTGAGACAGACGGTCTGAGGTTGACGGTCTGAGACAGACGGTCTGAGACAGACAGACGGACGAACAGAGACAGACGATCGGAGATAGGCGGTCTGAGACAGACGGACAGAGAGACGCGTACAGATACTGCCCGACGGAGGCAAACGGGCTGAGATAGACGGTCAGAGACAGACGTTTGGTGACAGACGGTCTGAAACAGACGGACAGAGACACACGCGCAGGGACAGACGGGCTGACACAGACGCACAGAGACAGAGGGTCTGAGACACACGGACTGAGAGAGACGGTCTGAGACAGACGGTCTGAGTCAGACGGTATGAGACAGACGGTCTGAGACAGACGGTCTGAGGTAGACGGTCTGAGACAGACGGTGCGAGACAGACTGTCTGAGACAGACGACCTGACACAGACGGTCTGAGACAGACGGGCTGTGACAGACGGTTTGAGACAGACGGTCCGAGACAGACGGTCTGAGACAGACCGTCTGGGAGAGACGGTCTGAGATAGACGGTCTGAGGCACACGACCTGAGACAGACGGTCTGGGACACTGGGTCTGACACAGACGCTGTGAGACAGACGGTTCGAGACACACTGTCTGAGACAGGCGACCTGAGACAGACGGTATGAGACAGACGGTCTGAGGCAGACGGTCTGAGACAGACGGTTTGAGGTAGACGGTCTGAGACAGACGGTGCGAGACAGACGACCTGACACAGACGGTCTGTGACAGACAGTCTGAGACAGACGGTCTGAGGTAGACGGTCTGAGACAGACGGTGCGAGACAGACGACCTGAGACAGACGGGCTGACACAGACGCACAGAGACAGAGGGTCTGAGACACACGGTCTGAGAGAGACGGTCTGAGACAGGCGGTCTGAAACAGACGGACAGACACAGACGCACAGAGACAGACGGTCTGAGTCAGACGGTGTGTGACAGACGGTCTGAGGCAGACGGTCTGAGGCAGACGGTCTGAGACGGACGGTCTGAGGTAGACGGTCTGAGACAGACGGTCCGAGACAGACTGTCTGAGGCAGACGGTCTGAGGTAGACGTTCTGAGACAGACGGCCCGAGACAGACTGTCTGAAACAGACGACCTGAGACAGACGGTCCGTGACAGACGGTCTGAGAGAGAGCGGTTGTGACAGACGGTCTGAGACAGACGGTGTGAGACAGACGGTCTGAGACAGACGGTCTGAGACAGACGGTCTGCGACAGACAGTCTGAGACAGACAGTATGAGACAGACGGTCTGAGATAGGCGGTCTGAGACAGACAGTATGAGACAGACGGTCTGAGACAGACGGTCTGAGAGAGACGGGCTGTGACAGACGGTTTGAGACAGACGGTCTGAGACAGACGGTCTGATACAGACGGTCTGAGACAGAGGGTCCGAGACAGACGGTCTGGGACACACTGTCTGACACAGACGCTCAGAGTCAGACGGTCTGAGACAGAGGGTCTCAGACAGACGGTCTGAGACAGAGGGTCCGAGACAGACGGGCTGTGACAGACGGTCTGAGACAGAGGGTCTGAGACAGACGGTCTGAGACAGACAGACGGACGAACAGAGACAGACGGTTCGAGATAGGCGGTCTGAGACAGACGGACAGAGAGAAGCGTACAGATTCTGCCGAACGGAGGCAAACGGGCTGAGATAGACGGTCAGGGACAGACGTTTGGTGACAGACGGTCTGAAACAGACGGACAGAGACAGACGCACAGGGACAGACGGTTTGACACAGACGCACAGAGACAGACGGTCTGTGGTAGACGGTCTGAGACAGACGGTCCGAGCCAGACTGTATGAGACAGACGGTCTGAGACAGACGGTCTGATACAGACGGTCTGAGACAGACGGTCTGAGACAGAGGGTCTGAGACAGACGGTCTGTGGTAGACGGTCTGAGACAGACGGTCCGAGCCAGACTGTATGAGACAGACGGTCTGAGACAGACGGTCTGATACAGACGGTCTGAGACAGAGGGTCCGAGACAGACGGTCTGGGACACACTGTCTGACACAGACGCTCAGAGTCAGACTGTCTGAGACAGACGGTCTGAGACAGACGGTTCGAGACACACTGTCTGAGACAGACGACCGGAGACAGACGGTCTGAGACAGACGGTCTGAGACAGACGGTCTGAGGCAGACGGTCTGAGACAGACGGTTCGAGACAGACGGTCTGAGACAGACGGTCTGAGACAGACGGTCTGAGACAGACGGTCTGAGGTAGACGGTCTGAGACAGACGGTGCGAGACAGACTGTCTGAGACAGACGACCTGACACAGACGGTCTGAGACAGACGGGCTGTGACAGACGGTTTGAGACAGACGGTCCGAGACAGACGGTCTGAGACAGACCGTCTGGGAGAGACGGTCTGAGATAGACGGTCAGAGACAGACGTTTGGTGACAGACGGGCTGAGATAGACGGTCTGAGACAGACGGTCTGAGACAGACGGTCTGAGACAGACGGTCTGAGGCACACGACCTGAGACAGACGGTCTGGGACACTGGGTCTGACACAGACGCTGTGAGACAGACGGTCTGGGACAGACCGTCTGAGACAGACGGTTCGAGACACACTGTCTGAGACAGGCGACCTGAGACAGACGGTATGAGACAGACGGTCTGAGGCAGACGGTCTGAGACAGACGGTCTGAGGTAGACGGTCTGAGACAGACGGTGCGAGTCAGACGACCTGAGACAGACGGTCTGTGACAGACGGTATGAGACAGACGGTCTGAGGCAGACGGTCTGAGACAGACGGTCTGAGGTTGACGGTCTGAGACAGGCGGTCTGAGACGGACAGACGGACGAACAGAGACAGACGATCGGAGATAGGCGGTCTGAGACAGACGGACAGAGAGACGCGTACAGATACTGCCCGACGGAGGCAAACGGGCTGAGATAGACGGTCAGAGACAGACATTTGGTGACAGACGGTCTGAAACAGACGGACAGAGACACACGCGCAGGGACAGACGGGCTGACACAGACGCACAGAGACAGAGGGTCTGAGACAGACGGTCTGAGACAGACGGGCTGTGACAGACGGTTTGAGACAGACGGTCCGAGACAGACGGGCTGAGACAGACCGTCTGGGAGAGACGGTCTGAGATAGACGGTCAGAGACAGACGTTTGGTGACAGACGGGCTGAGATAGACGGACAGAGACAGACGGTCTGAGACAGAGGGTCTGAGACGGACGGTCTGAGAGAGTCGGTCTGAAACAGACGGTCTGGGAGAGACGGTCTGAGACAGACGGTTAGAGACAGACGTTTGGTGACAGACGGTCTGAGACAGACGACCTGAGACAGACGGTCTGTGACAGACCGTCTGAGACAGACGGGCTCTGACAGACGGACTGAGACAGACTATCTGAGACAGACGGTCTGAGAGAGTCGGTCTGAGACAGACGGTCTGGGAGAGACGGTCTGAGACAGACAGACGGACAGAGAGAGGCGTACAGATATTGCCCGACGGGGGCAGACGGGCTGAGATAGACGGACAGAGACAGACTGTCTGAGACAGACGACCTGAGACAGACGGTCCGTGACAGACGGTCTGAGAGAGAGCGGTTGTGACAGACGGTCTGAGACAGACGGTGTGAGACAGACAGTCTGAGACAGACAGTATGAGACAGACGGTCTGAGATAGGCGGTGTGAGACAGACAGTATGAGACAGACGGTCTGAGACAGACGGTATGGGACACACGTTCTGACACAGACGCTCAGGGACAGACGGTCTGAGACAGACGGTCGGAGACAGACGGTCTGAGGTAGACGGTCTGAGACAGACGGTGCGAGACAGACTGTCTGAGACAGACGACCTGAGACAGAGGGTCTGAGACAGACGGTCTGGGAGAGTCGGTCTGAGACAGACGGTCTGGGAGAGACGGTCTGAGACAGACGGTTAGAGACAGACGGTCTGAGATAGGCGGTCTGATACAGACGGTCTGAGACAGAAGGTCTGAGACAGACGATCTGAGGCAGACGGAATGAGACAGACGGTCCAAGACAGACGGTATGAGACAGACGACCTGAGGCAGACGACCTGAGACAGACGGTCTGAGACAGACGGTGTGGGACACACTATCTGATATAGACGCTCAGAGACAGACGGTCCGAGACAGACTGTCTGAGACAGACGACCTGAGACAGACGGTCTGTGACAGACGGTCTGAGACAGAGGGGCTGTGACAGACGGTCTGAGACAGACGGTCTGAGACAGACGGTGTGAGACAGACGGTCTGAGACAGACGGTCTGAGACAGACGGTCTGAGACAGACGGTCTGAGACAGACGGTCTGAGACACACGGTCTGAGACAGACGGTGCGAGACCGACCGTCTGAGACAGACGGTTCGAGACACACTGTCTGAGACAGGCGACCTGAGACAGACGGTCCATGACAGACGGTCTGAGACAGACGGTGCGAGACAGACGACCTGAGACAGACGGTCTGTGACAGACGGTATGAGACAGACGGTCTGAGGCAGACGGTCTGAGACAGACGGTCTGAGGTAGACGGTCTGAGACAGACGGTGCGAGACAGACTGCCTGAGACAGACGACCTGAGACAGACGGTCTGAGACAGACGGTCTGAGACAGACGACCTGAGACAAACGGTCTGAGACAGACAGGCTGTGACAGACGGTCTGAGACAGACGGTCTGAGACAGACGGTCTGAGGTAGACGGTCTGAGACAGACGCTGCGAGACTGACGACCTGAGACAGACGGTCTGTGACAGTCGGTATGAGACAGACGGTCTGAGACAGACGGTCTGAGGTGGACGGTCTGAGACAGACGGTCTGAGACAGCCGGTCTGAGACGGACGGTCTGAGAGAGTCGGTCTGAGACAGACGGTCTGGGAGAGACGGTCTGAGACAGACGGTTAGAGACAGACGTTTGGTGACAGACGGTCTGAGACAGACGACCTGAGACAGACGGTCTGTGACAGACCGTCTGAGACAGACGGGCTCTGACAGACGGACTGAGACAGACTATCTGAGACAGACGGTCTGAGAGAGTCGGTCTGAGACAGACGGTCTGGGTGAGACGGTCTGCGACAGACAGACGGACAGAGAGAGGCGTACAGATATTGCCCGACGGGGGCAGACGGGCTGAGATATACGGACAGAGACATACCTTTGGAGACAGACGGGCTGAGATAGACGGACAGAGACAGACGTTTGGAGACAGACGGTTTGAGACCGACGATCTGAGACAGACGGTCTGAGAGAGACGGTCTGAGACAGGCGGTCTGAAACAGACGGACAGACACAGACGCACAGAGACAGACGGTCTGAGTTAGACGGTGTGTGACAGACGGTCTGAGGCAGACGGTCTGGGGCAGACGGTCTGAGACGGACGGTCTGAGGTAGACGGTCTGAGACAGACGGTCCGAGACAGACTGTCTGAGGCAGACGGTCTGAGGTAGACGTTCTGAGACAGACGGCCCGAGACAGACTGTCTGAAACAGACGACCTGAGACAGACGGTCCGTGACAGACGGTCTGAGAGAGAGCGGTTGTGACAGACGGTCTGAGACAGACGGTGTGAGACAGACGGTCTGATACAGACGGTCTGAGACAGACGGTCTGCGACAGACAGTCTGAGACAGACAGTATGAGACAGACGGTCTGAGATAGGCGGTCTGAGACAGACAGTATGAGAGAGACGGGCTGTGACAGACGGTTTGAGACAGACGGTCTGAGACAGACGGTCTGATACAGACGGTCTGAGACAGAGGGTCCGAGACAGACGGTCTGGGACACACTGTCTGACACAGACGCTCAGAGTCAGACGGTGTGAGACAGAGGGTCTCAGACAGACGGTCTGAGACAGAGGGTCCGAGACAGACGGGCTGTGACAGACGGTCTGAGACAGAGGGTCTGAGACAGACGGTCTGAGACAGACAGACGGACGAACAGAGACAGACGGTTCGAGATAGGCGGTCTGAGACAGACGGACAGAGAGAAGCGTACAGATTCTGCCGAACGGAGGCAAACGGGCTGAGATAGACGGTCAGGGACAGACGTTTGGTGACAGACGGTCTGAAACAGACGGACAGAGACAGACGCACAGGGACAGACGGTCTGACACAGACGCACAGAGACAGACGGTCTGTGGTAGACGGTCTGAGACAGACGGTCCGAGCCAGACTGTATGAGACAGACGGTCTGAGACAGACGGTCTGATACAGACGGTCTGAGACAGACGGTCTGAGACAGAGGGTCTGAGACAGACGGTCTGTGGTAGACGGTCTGAGACAGACGGTCCGAGCCAGACTGTATGAGACAGACGGTCTGAGACAGACGGTCTGATACAGACGGTCTGAGACAGAGGGTCCGAGACAGACGGTCTGGGACACACTGTCTGACACAGACGCTCAGAGTCAGACTGTCTGAGACAGACGGTCTGAGACAGACGGTTCGAGACACACTGTCTGAGACAGACGACCGGAGACAGACGGTCTGAGACAGACGGTCTGAGACAGACGGTCTGAGGCAGACGGTCTGAGACAGACGGTTCGAGACAGGCGGTCTGAGACAGACGGTCTGAGACAGACGGTCTGAGACAGACGGTCTAAGACAGACGGTCTGAGACAGACGGTCTGAGACAGACGGTCTGAGACAGACGGTCTGAGACAGACGGTCTGAGACAGACGGTCTGAGACAGACGGTCTGAGACAGACGGTCTGAGGCAGACGGTCTGAGACAGACGGTTCGAGACACACTGTCTGAGACAGACGGTCTGAGACAGACGGTCTGAGACAGACGGTCTGAGACAGACGGTCTGAGGCAGACGGTCTGAGACAGACGGTTCGAGACACACTGTCTGAGACAGACGACCGGAGACAGACGGTCTGAGACAGACGGGCTGTGACAGACGGTTTGAGACAGACGGTCTGAGGCAGACGGTCTGAGACAGACGGTTCGAGACACACTGTCTGAGACAGGCGACCTGAGACAGACGGTCCATGACAGACGGTCTGAGGCAGACGGTCTGAGACAGACGGTGCGAGACAGACGACCTGAGACAGACGGGCTGTGACAGACGGTTTGAGACAGACGGTCTGAGGCAGACGGTCTGAGACAGACGGTTCGAGACACACTGTCTGAGACAGGCGACCTGAGACAGACGGTCCATGACAGACGGTCTGAGGCAGACGGTCTGAGACAGACGGTGCGAGACAGACCACCTGAGACAGACGGTCTGTGACAGACGGTATGAGACAGACGGTCTGAGGCAGACGGTCTGAGACAGACGGTCTGAGACAGACGGTCTGAGGTAGACGGTCTGAGACAGACGGTGCGAGACAGACTGTCTGAGACAGACGACCTGAGACAGACGGTCTGAGACAGACGGTCTGAGACAGACGACCTGAGACAGACGGTCTGAGACAGACAGGCTGTGACAGACGGTCTGAGACAGAGGGTCTGAGACAGACGGTCTGAGACAGACAGACGGACGAACAGGGACAGACGGTTCGAGATAGGCGGTCTGAGACAGACGGTCTGAGACAGACGGTCTGAGGTAGACGGTCTGAGACAGACGGTGCGAGACTGACGACCTGAGACAGACGGTCTGTGACAGACGGTATGAGACAGACGGTCTGAGACAGACGGTCTGAGGTGGACGGTCTGAGACAGACGGTCTGAGACAGCCGGTCTGAGACGGACGGTCTGAGAGAGTCGGTCTGAGACAGACGGTCTGGGAGAGACGGTCTGAGACAGACGGTTAGAGACAGACGTTTGGTGACAGACGGTCTGAGACAGACGACCTGAGACAGACGGTCTGTGACAGACCGTCTGAGACAGACGGGCTCTGACAGACGGACTGAGACAGACTATCTGAGACAGACGGTCTGAGAGAGTCGGTCTGAGACAGACGGTCTGGGTGAGACGGTCTGCGACAGACAGACGGACAGAGAGAGGCGTACAGATATTGCCCGACGGGGGCAGACGGGCTGAGATATACGGACAGAGACATACCTTTGGAGACAGACGGGCTGAGATAGACGGACAGAGACAGACGTTTGGAGACAGACGGTTTGAGACCGACGATCTGAGACAGACGGTCTGAGAGAGACGGTCTGAGACAGGCGGTCTGAAACAGACGGACAGACACAGACGCACAGAGACAGACGGTCTGAGTCAGACGGTGTGTGACAGACGGTCTGAGGCAGACGGTCTGAGGCAGACGGTCTGAGACGGACGGTCTGAGGTAGACGGTCTGAGACAGACGGTCCGAGACAGACTGCCTGAGGCAGACGGTCTGAGGTAGACGTTCTGAGACAGACGGCCCGAGACAGACTGTCTGAAACAGACGACCTGAGACAGACGGTCCGTGACAGACGGTCTGAGAGAGAGCGGTTGTGACAGACGGTCTGAGACAGACGGTGTGAGACAGACGGTCTGAGACAGACGGTCTGAGACAGACGGTCTGCGACAGACAGTCTGAGACAGACAGTATGAGACAGACGGTCTGAGATAGGCGGTCTGAGACAGACGGTTAGAGACAGACGGTCTGAGATAGGCGGTCTGATACAGACGGTCTGAGACAGAAGGTCTGAGACAGACGATCTGAGGCAGACGGAATGAGACAGACGGTCCAAGACAGACGGTATGAGACAGACGACCTGAGGCAGACGACCTGAGACAGACGGTCCGAGACAGACTGTCTGAGACAGACGGTCTGAGACAGACGGTCTGTGGTAGGCGGTTTGAGACAGAGGAGCTGTGACAGACGGTCTGTGGTAGACGGTCTAAGACAGACGGTCTGGGACACACGGTCTGACACAGACGCTGTGAGACAGACGGTTTGAGACAGACGGTCTGAGACAGAGGGTCCGGGACAGACGATCTGAGACAGACGGTCTGAGACAGACGGTCGGAGACAGACGGTCCAAGACAGACGGTCTGAGAGAGTCGGTCTGAGACAGACGGTCTGAGACAGACGGTCGGAGACAGACGGTCTGAGACAGACGGTCTGAGACAGACGGTCTGAGACAGACGGTCTGAGACAGACTGTCTGAGAGAGACGGTCTGAGACAGACGGTCTGAGACAGACGGTATGAGACAGACGGTCTGAGACACACGGTCTGAGACAGACGGATTGAGGCAGACAGAATGAGACAGACGGTCCAAGACAGACGGTATGAGACAGACGACCTGAGGCAGACGACATGAGACAGACGGTCTGAGACAGACGGTGTGGGACACACTGTCTGATATAGACGCTCAGAGACAGACGGTCTGAGGCAGACGGTCTGAGGTAGACGGTCTGGGACACACGGTATGACACAGACGCTGTGAGACAGACGGTTTGAGACAGACGGTCTGAGACAGAGGGTCCGAGACAGACGGTATGAGACAGACGGTCTGAGACACACGGTCTGAGACAGACGGATTGAGGCAGACAGAATGAGGCAGACGACCTGAGACAGACGGTCGGAGACAGACGGTCTGAGACAGACGGTATGAGACAGACGGTCTGAGACACACGGTCTGAGACAGACGGATTGAGGCAGACAGAATGAGACAGACGGTCTGAGACAGACGGTCGGAGACAGACGGTCTGAGGTAGACGGTCTGAGACAGACGGTCTGAGACAGACTGTCTGAGGCAGACGGTCTGAGGTAGACGGTCTGGGACACACGGTATGACACAGACGCTGTGAGACAGACGGTTTGAGACAGACGGTCTGAGACAGAGGGTCCGAGACAGACGGTTGGGACACACTGTCTGACACAGACGCTCAGAGTCAGACGGTCTGAGACAGACGGTCTGAGACAGACGGTCTGAGACAGACGGTCTGAGACAGACGGTCTGCGACAGACAGTCTGCGACAGACAGTATGAGACAGACGGTCTGAGATAGGCGGTCTGAGACAGACAGTATGAGACAGACGGTCTGAGACAGACGGTATGGGACACACGTTCTGACACAGACGCTCAGGGACAGACGGTCTGAGACAGACGGTTTGAGACAGACGGTCTGAGACAGAGGAACCGAGACAGACGGTCTGGGACACACTGTCTGACACAGACGCTCAGAGTCAGACGGTCTGAGACAGACGGTCTGAGACAGAGGGTCTGAGACAGACGGTCTGAGACAGACGGTCTGAGACAGACGGTCTGAGACAGACGGTCTGAGACAGACGGTCTGAGACAGACGGTCTGGGACACACGGTCTGACACAGACGTTTTGAGACAGACGGTCTGAGACAGAGGGTCCGAGACAGACGGTCTGGGACACACTGTCTGACACAGACGCTCAGAGTCAGACGGTCTGAGACAGACGGTCTGAGACAGAGGATCAAAGATAGACGGTCTGAGAGAGTCGGTCTGAGACAGACGGTCTGGGAGAGAGGGTCTGAGACAGACGATTAGAGACAGACGGTCTGAGATAGGCGGTCTGATACAGACGGTCTGAGACAGAAGGTCTGAGACAGACGATCTGAGGCAGACGGAATGAGACAGACGGTCCGAGACAGACTGTCTGAGATAGACTGTCTGAGACAGACGGTCTGAGACAGACGGTCTGAGACAGACGGTCTGAGACAGACGGTCTGAGACAGACGGTCTGAGACAGACGGTCGGAGACAGACGGTCCAAGACAGACGGTATGAGACAGACGGTCTGAGACAGACGGATTGAGGCAGACGGTCTGAGACAGACGGTCTGTGGTAGACGGTCTGAGACAGACGGTCCGAGCCAGACTGTCTGAGACAGACGGTCAGAGACAGACGGCCTGATACAGACGGTCTGTGGTAGACGATCTGAGACAGACGGTCTGAGACGGACGGTCTGAGACAGACGGTCTGAGACAGACGGTCGGAGACAGACGGTCCAAGACAGACGGTATGAGACAGACGGTATGAGACAGACGGTCTGAGACAGACGGATTGAGGCAGACGGTCTGAGACAGACGGTCTGTGGTAGACGGTCTGAGACAGACGGTCCGAGCCAGACTGTCTGAGACAGACGGTCAGAGACAGACGGCCTGATACAGACGTTCTGTGGTAGACGGTCTGAGACAGACGGTCTGGGACACACGGTATGACACAGACGCTGTGAGACAGACGGTTTGAGACAGACGGTCTGAGACAGAGGGTCCGAGACAGACGGTCTGGGACACACTGTCTGACACAGACGCTCAGAGTCAGACGGTCTGAGACAGACGGTCTGAGACAGAGGATCAAAGACAGACGGTCTGAGACAGACGGTCCGAGACAGACTGTCTAAGACAGACGGTCTGAGACAGACGGTCTGTGGTAGACGGTCTGAGACAGAGGAGCTGTGACAGACGGTCTGATACAGACGGTCTGAGACAGACGGTCTGAGACAGACGGTCTGAGACAGACGGTATGAGACAGACGGTCTGATACAGGCGGTCTGTGGTAGACGGTCTGAGACAGACGGTCTGGGACACACGGCCTGACACAGACGCTGTGAGACAGACGGTTTGAGACAGACGGTCTGAGACAGAGGAACCGAGACAGACGGTCTGGGACACACTGTCTGACACAGACGCTCAGAGTCAGACGGTCTGAGACAGACGGTCTGAGACAGAGGGTCTGAGACAGACGGTCTGGGAGAGACGGTCTGAGACAGACGGTCTGAGACAGACGGTCTGGGACACACGGTCTGACACAGACGCTCTGAGACAGACGGTCTGAGACAGACGGTCTGGGACACACGGTATGACACAGACGCTGTGAGACAGATGTTTGGAGACAGACGGTCTGAGACAGAGGGTCCGAGACAGACGGTCTGGGACACACTGTCTGACACAGACGCTCAGAGTCAGACGGTCTGAGACAGACGATCTGAGACAGAGGATCAAAGATAGACGGTCTGAGAGAGTCGGTCTGAGACAGACGGTCTGGGAGAGACGGTCTGAGATAGGCGGTCTGATACAGACGGTCTGAGACAGAAGGTCTGAGACAGACGATCTGAGGCAGACGGAATGAGACAGACGGTCCGAGACAGACTGTCTGAGATAGACTGTCTGAGACAGACGGTCTGAGACAGACGGTCTGAGACAGACGGTCTGAGACAGACGGTCTGAGACAGACGGTCTGTGGTAGGCGGTTTGAGACAGAGGAGCTGTGACAGACGGTCTGTGGTAGACGGTCTAAGACAGACGGTCTGGGACACACGGTCTGACACAGACGCTGTGAGACAGACGGTTTGAGACAGACGGTCTGAGACAGAGGGTCCGGGACAGACGATCTGAGACAGACGGTCTGAGACAGACGGTCGGAGACAGACGGTCCAAGACAGACGGTCTGAGAGAGTCGGTCTGAGACAGACGGTCGGAGACAGACGGTCTGAGACAGACGGTCTGAGACAGACGGTCTGAGACAGACGGTCTGAGACAGACGGTCTGAGACAGACGGTCTGAGACAGACGGTCTGAGACAGACGATCTGAGACAGACTGTCTGAGAGAGACGGTCTGAGACAGACGGTCTGAGACAGACGGTCTGAGACACACGGTCTGAGACAGACGGATTGAGGCAGACAGAATGAGACAGACGGTCCAAGACAGACGGTATGAGACAGACGACCTGAGGCAGACGACATGAGACAGACGGTCTGAGACAGACGGTGTGGGACACACTGTCTGATATAGACGCTCAGAGACAGACGGTCTGAGGCAGACGGTCTGAGACGGACGGTCTGAGATAGACGGTCTGAGACAGACGGTCTGAGAAATACTGTCTGAGGCAGACGGTCTGAGGTAGACGGTCTGAGACAGACGGTCCGAGGCAGACTGTCTAAGACAGACGGTCTGAGACAGACGGTCTGTGGTAGACGGTCTGAGACAGAGGAGCTGTGACAGACGGTCTGATACAGACGGTCTGAGACAGACGGTCTGAGACAGACGGTCTGATACAGGCGGTCTGTGGTAGACGGTCTGAGACAGACGGTCTGGGACACACGGCCCGACACAGACGCTGTGAGACAGACGGTTTGAGACAGACGGTCTGAGACAGAGGAACCGAGACAGACGGTCTGGGACACACTGTCTGACACAGACGCTCAGAGTCAGACGGTCTGAGACAGACGGTCTGAGACAGAGGGTCTGAGACAGACGGTCTGGGAGAGACGGTCTGAGACAGACGGTCTGAGACAGACGGTCTGAGACAGACGTTCTGAGACAGACGGTCTGAGACAGACGGTCTGAGACAGACGGTCTGGGACACACGGTCTGACACAGACGCTCTGAGACAGACGGTCTGAGACAGACGGTCTGAGACAGACGGTCCGGGACACACGGTCTGACACAGACGCTGTGAGACAGACGTTTTGAGACAGACGGTCTGAGACAGAGGGTCCGATACAGACGGTCTGGGACGCACTGTCTGACACAGACGCTCAGAGTCAGACGGTCTGAGACAGACGGTCTGAGACAGAGGATCAAAGATAGACGGTCTGAGAGAGTCGGTCTGAGACAGACGGTCTGGGAGAGACGGTCTGAGACAGACGATTAGAGACAGACGGTCTGAGATAGGCGGTCTGATACAGACGGTCTGAGACAGAAGGTCTGAGACAGACGATCTGAGGCAGACGGAATGAGACAGACGGTCCGAGACAGACTGTCTGAGATAGACTGTCTGAGACAGACGGTCTGAGACAGACGGTCTGAGACAGACGGTCTGAGACAGACGGAATGAGACAGACGGTCGGAGACAGACGGTCCAAGACAGACGGTATGAGACAGACGGTATGTTACAGACGGTCTGAGACAGACGGATTGAAGCAGACGGTCTGAGACAGACGGTCTGTGGTAGACGGTCTGAGACAGACGGTCCGAGCCAGACTGTCTGAGACAGACGGTCAGAGACAGACGGCCTGATACAGACGGTCTGTGGTAGACGATCTGAGACAGACGGTCTGAGACGGACGGTCTGAGACAGACGGTCTGAGACAGACGGTCGGAGACAGACGGTCCAAGACAGACGGTATGAGACAGACGGTATGAGACAGACGGTCTGAGACAGACGGATTGAGGCAGACGGTCTGAGACAGACGGTCTGTGGTAGACGGTCTGAGACAGACGGTCCGAGCCAGACTGTCTGAGACAGACGGTCAGAGACAGACGGCCTGATACAGACGTTCTGTGGTAGACGGTCTGAGACAGACGGTCTGGGACACACGGTATGACACAGACGCTGTGAGACAGACGGTTTGAGACAGACGGTCTGAGACAGAGGGTCCGAGACAGACGGTCTGGGACACACTGTCTGACACAGACGCTCAGAGTCAGACGGTCTGAGACAGACGGTCTGAGACAGAGGATCAAAGACAGACGGTCTGAGACAGACGGTCCGAGACAGACTGTCTAAGACAGACGGTCTGAGACAGACGGTCTGTGGTAGACGGTCTGAGACAGAGGAGCTGTGACAGACGGTCTGATACAGACGGTCTGAGACAGACGGTCTGAGACAGACGGTCTGAGACAGACGGTTTGAGACAGACGGTCTGAGACAGACGGTCTGAGACAGACGGTCTGATACAGGCGGTCTGTGGTAGACGGTCTGAGACAGACGGTCTGGGACACACGGCCTGACACAGACGCTGTGAGACAGACGGTTTGAGACAGACGGTCTGAGACAGAGGAACCGAGACAGACGGTCTGGGACACACTGTCTGACACAGACGCTCAGAGTCAGACGGTCTGAGACAGACGGTCTGAGACAGAGGGTCTGAGACAGACGGTCTGGGAGAGACGGTCTGAGACAGACGGTCTGAGACAGACGGTCTGAGACAGACGGTCTGAGACAGACGGTCTGAGACAGACGGTCTGGGACACACTGTCTGACACAGACGCTCAGAGTCAGACGGTCTGAGACAGACGGTCTGAGACAGAGGATCAAAGATAGACGGTCTGAGAGAGTCGGTCTGAGACAGACGGTCTGGGAGAGACGGTCTGAGACAGACGATTAGAGACAGACGGTCTGAGATAGGCGGTCTGATACAGACGGTCTGAGACAGAAGGTCTGAGACAGACGATCTGAGGCAGACGGAATGAGACAGACGGTCCGAGACAGACTGTCTGAGATAGACTGTCTGAGACAGACGGTCTGAGACAGACGGTCTGAGACAGACGGTCTGAGACAGACGGTCGGAGACAGACGGTCCAAGACAGACGGTATGAGACAGACGGTATGAGACAGACGGTCTGAGACAGACGGATTGAGGCAGACGGTCTGAGACAGACGGTCTGTGGTAGACGGTCTGAGACAGACGGTCCGAGCCAGACTGTCTGAGACAGACGGTCAGAGACAGACGGCCTGATACAGACGGTCTGTGGTAGACGATCTGAGACAGACGGTCTGAGACGGACGGTCTGAGACAGACGGTCTGAGACAGACGGTCGGAGACAGACGGTCCAAGACAGACGGTATGAGACAGACGGTATGAGACAGACGGTCTGAGACAGACGGATTGAGGCAGACGGTCTGAGACAGACGGTCTGTGGTAGACGGTCTGAGACAGACGGTCCGAGCCAGACTGTCTGAGACAGACGGTCAGAGACAGACGGCCTGATACAGACGTTCTGTGGTAGACGGTCTGAGACAGACGGTCTGGGACACACGGTATGACACAGACGCTGTGAGACAGACGGTTTGAGACAGACGGTCTGAGACAGAGGGTCCGAGACAGACGGTCTGGGACACACTGTCTGACACAGACGCTCAGAGTCAGACGGTCTGAGACAGACGGTCTGAGACAGAGGATCAAAGACAGACGGTCTGAGAGAGTCGGTCTGAGACAGACGGTCTGGGAGAGACGGTCTGAGACAGACGGTCTGTGGTAGGCGGTTTGAGACAGAGGAGCTGTGACAGACGGTCTGTGGTAGACGGTCTAAGACAGACGGTCTGGGACACACGGTCTGACACAGACGCTGTGAGACAGACGGTTTGAGACAGACGGTCTGAGACAGACGGTCTGTGGTAGGCGGTTTGAGACAGAGGAGCTGTGACAGACGGTCTGTGGTAGACGGTCTAAGACAGACGGTCTGGGACACACGGTCTGACACAGACGCTGTGAGACAGACGGTTTGAGACAGACGGTCTGAGACAGAGGGTCCGGGACAGACGGTCTGGGACACACTGTCTGACACAGACGCTCAGAGTCAGACGGTCTGAGACAGAGGGTCTGAGACAGACGGTCTGAGACAGACGGTCTGAGACAGAGGGTCCGGGACAGACGGTCTGGGACACACTGTCTGACACAGACGCTCAGAGTCAGACGGTCTGAGACAGACGGTCTAAGACAGACGGTCTGGGACACACGGTCTGACACAGACGCTGTGAGACAGACGGTATGAGACAGACGACCTGAGGCAGACGACCTGAGACACGCGGTCTGAGACAGACGGTCTGAAACAGGCGGACAGACACTGACGCACAGAGACAGGCGGTCTGAGACAGACGGTATGAGACAGACGGTCTGAGGCAGACGGTCTGAGACGGACGGTCTGAGGTAGACGGTCTGAGACAGACGGTCTGAGACAGACTGTCTGAGGCAGACGGTCTGAGGTAGACGATCTGAGACAGATGGTCCGAGACAGACTGTCTAAGACAGACGGTCTGAGACAGACGGTCTGTGGTAGACGGTCTGAGACAGAGGAGCTGTGACAGACGGCCTGATACAGGCGGTCTGAGACAGACGGTCTGAGACAGACGGTCTGTGGTAGACGGTCTGAGACAGACGGTCTGGGACACACGGTCTGACACAGACGCTGTGAGACAGACGGTTTGAGACAGACGGTCTGTGGTAGACGGTCTGAGACAGACGGTTTGGGACACACGGTCTGACACAGACGCTGTGAGACAGACGGTTTGAGACAGACGGTTTGAGACAGACGGTCTGAGACAGAGGAACCGAGACAGACGGTCTGGGACACACTGTCTGACACAGACGCTCAGAGTCAGACGGTCTGAGACAGAGGGTCTGAGACAGACGGTCTGAGACAGACGGTCTGAGACAGACGGTCTGGGACACACGGTCTGAGACAGACGGTCTGAGACAGACGGTCTGAGACAGACGGTCTGAGACAGACGGTCTGAGACAGACGATCTGAGACAGACGGTCTGAGACAGACGGTCGGAGACAGACGGTCCAAGACAGACGGTATGAGACAGACGGTATGAGACAGACGGTCTGAGACAGACGGATTGAGGCAGACGGTCTGAGACAGACGGTCTGTGGTAGACGGTCTGAGACAGACGGTCCGAGCCAGACTGTCTGAGACAGACGGTCAGAGACAGACGGCCTGATACAGACGGTCTGTGGTAGACGGTCTGAGACAGACGGTCTGAGACAGACGGTCTGGGACACACGGTCTGACACAGACGCTGTGAGACAGACGGTTTGAGACAGACGGTCTGAGACAGAGGGTCCGAGACAGACGGTCTGGGACACACTGCCTGACACAGACGCTCAGAGTCAGACGGTCTGAGACAGACGGTCTGAGACAGAGGATCAAAGACAGACGGTCTGAGAGAGTCGGTCTGAGACAGACGGTCTGGGAGAGACGGTCTGAGACAGACGGTTAGAGACAGACGGTCTGAGATAGGCGGTCTGATACAGACGGTCTGAGACAGAAGGTCTGAGACAGACGATCTGAGGCAGACAGAATGAGACAGACGGTCCAAGACAGACGGTATGAGACAGACGACCTGAGGCAGACGACCTGAGACAGACGGTCTGAGACAGACGGTCTGAGACAGACGGTCTGAGCCAGACGGTCTGAGACAGAGGGTCTGAGACAGACGGTCTAAGATAGGTGGTCTGAGACAGAGGGTCTGAGACGGACGGGCTGTGACAGATGGTTTGAGACAGACGGTCCGAAACAGACGGTGTGATACAGACGGTCTGAGACAGACGGTCTGAGATGGACGGTCTGAGACAGAGGGTCTGAGACAGACGGTCTGAAAGAGTCGGTCTGAGACAGACGGTCTGAAAGAGTCGGTCTGAGACAGACGGCCTGGGAGTGACGGTCTGAGAGAGACGGTCTGAGAGAGACGGTCTGAGACGACAGACGGACAGAGAGAGGCGTACAGATACTGCCCGACGGAGGCAGACGGGCTGAGATAGACAGACAGAGACAGACCTTTGGAGTGTGACGTCGGACGGACCTCCTCCGTATTGAATTAGCCGTTAATTTTAGTTATTAATCATTTAATCACTATGCTTAAAACTTACTCCTAGCTAACTAAACCTAACATACTATCACCTCTCTATTAATTTTCTCTACCCTTCATATCTTGCACTTTCTCTGAACATACTACTACATCATACTTACCTTATTATATACTCACCCGTTATACTTACCGTACATCTAAGACTGCGTATCACACCGGCATCCTGTAGACAACATAATAACGTACTAATTACTCACCCGTTATATCACAAGCAAACCGCGATTATGTAACTCTTCTAGTTATCTAAGTCTCCAAGCCAAATTCTTTCGTATCTTATAAACATCCGCCGGACCTCGTTATCTATGTCACCGAGCTAAATTCTTTCTTATCTTATAAACATCCGCCAACCGAAATTCGCTATCTGAATCTTATAAACATCCTCCGACCGAACTCTGTTATCTCGATATTGTAAACATCCTCCGACCGAACTCTGTTATCTCGATATTGTAAACATCCTCCGACCGAAATTCGTTATCTCGATATTATAAACATCCTCCAACCGAAATTCGTTATCTCGACGTTGTAAACACCCTGCGAGCGAAACCCACTATCTAATCTCTATAAACATCCGCTAACCGAAACCGTCGACCAGCACGTAACCCAAATATTGTAATGAATCTCTGTGCGACCACATCCTGTAACTACCGATAAGCAACCATATAAAAGACCCTGCGACCAAGCGGTCTTGTTCAGTCGTCTCTCCGAGACCGTCCGGTGAGCACGCGACTCTCCGAGTCGCCATTTTTCACTCTGTTACGTCCCAGGCTGACCTTCGCGTTCGTAGCGAGTTTATGGTTATGTACCCGGTTCGCGGTTGTATTGCAATCTTTTTGGCCACGCGGTACATGCGCCCGTCGTATGCCAGGGATCCGCGCGTGACTCGATGTATGTACTCACCAAATGTTCTGACTCTATTTGTCCTTGACAACTGGACGTCTCGGGTCCGCAGGATGAAGGTCTTGCACGATGAGCGGTTCTGCAGGTACGTCGACGGGTGTCAACTTCCACTCGTCTTTGACAGGTTGTGCCGGTGTTACAGTTTGTACAGGCGCACGGTTGGCACTTAGAGACGCGTAGAATTCGCGATGTATCTTGCGCAAGTGATATCTACGCCCACCGTGGCGTTTACGTCCCATGAGCCGGTTAGTCCAAGGAAAAAGCACAAGTCCTCTGTGCGGCTGATTCACGCACCACCGAGTATTGTACTATAAATATAATTGCCAAGTACGTATTATAACCTGTGCGGCTGATTCACGCACCTCCGATTACTACGTAGGCCTTGCTGAGCTCGTTTTAAGCTATGATGATCCCGTGCGGCGGATTCTCGCACCTCTGAATCAACTTAGAACGAGGGTAATTACCTTATGTATGTTTGATGGCTCGTACTGGGTGAATGAAGGCGAATTTAAATATAAGTAACTAAGAACGATTAAATACTGGTTTTATTATAAGTATAAGAATATAACTAAGTACAAATTCTATCACTAATGCTCGCTATGAGACTTGGTACTTTACTAATAATCGCTAAGTATAGAGGGGCTCTAACCCTTGACAAAATATCGCGTCGACGGACAGCTCCGAGCGTCGGAGCTCGGAGTGAAGAATGGCGTGAAGCTGCTTGGTCGCAGGGTCTTTTATATGGTTAAAATATCGAGTGGGGGTTGATCTTATCGGTAGTTAGAGATTTTGGTCGCACGGTTGTTCGTTACAATATTTGGGTTACGTGTTGGCCGGAGGTCCCGGTCAGCGGATGTTTATAGAGATTAGATAGTGAGGTTCGCTCGCAGGGTGTTTACAACGTCGAGATAATGAATTTCGGTTGGAGGATGTTTACAAGATTAAGGTATCGAAGTTCGGTCGGAGGATGTTTAGAGTATAGAGATAACAGAGTTCGGTCGAAGGATGTTTATAAGATTCAGATAACGAATTTCGGTTGGCGGATGTTTATAAGATAAGAAAGAATTTGGCTCGGCGACATAGATAACGCGGTTCGACGGATGTTTATAAGATAAGAAAGAATTTGGCTCGGTGACTTAGATATCTAGGCTCGGCGGATGTGTACAAGATAAGAAAGAATTTGGTCGCTGAATATTTATAACGAAGGTCGGTGGATGTATTATGAGATAGGGTGATCGCTGATGAGAACAAGAGGTGAGTAATATGCTCGAAGTTCGAAGCGTACAAGTTACGTAATCGTGGTTCGCTTGCGGTATAACGGGTGAGTAATTAGTACGTTATGTTGTCTATAGGTTGTCGGCGCGGTACGCAGTCTTAGATGTACGGTAAGTATAACGGGTGAGTATATAATACGGTAAGTATGATGTAGTAGTATGTTCAGAGAAAGTGAAAAATATGAAGGGTAGAGAAAATTATTAGAAGAGTGATAGTATGTTAGGTTGGTAGAGAGGGGTTAGGGCTAGGTTAGGGTAGGCGTAGCCAGGTTAGATCGTGTTCGGGTTAGATAGAATAAAATGATTAAGATATGCGGTGAATATGCTCGAAGAAAGCGTATGTTATATAGTGGAAAGAAAATTAGTAGAAAAGTTATAATATGTTAGGTGGGTATAGGCGGAGTAGGGCTATGCCCGGTTAGGTCAGGTTAGGTTAGGTTAAGCTAGGAGTAAGTTTTACCTCTCACGGGAGGGATCCGTGGGGGCGCGCCTACAGGCTGGTTTTAGGCCGGCTTAGGACTTGGGCGCCCCCCGTCACGGAGACCCTCGACCCCCCATTCCTCCGCCGTGTGGTGGACACCCTGTTTCCCCGTATTTCAAGCGGGGAGGGTGAGCCCACGGCGGAGGCACCGTCGGACATTTCCACCTGGTCCGACGCATGGGGGGTCACCTTCGAGGAGCTCGCCAGGGCTCTGCGTCGGCTCGGAGCACGCAACACCGCTCCGGGTCCCGACGGCATCCCTGGCAGGGCCTGGGTTTTGGCCTCGGACGTCCTTGGTCCAGCCATTAGGGAGGCCTTCAATGAGTGCCTACGGCGGGGAGAATTACCCGCCGAGTGGAAAGAAGGACGGATGGTCCTCCTGAAGAAGGATGGAAGACCCGCAGACTCCCCGTCTGCGTACCGGCCGTTGTGCTTGTTGGATGAGGCGGGCAAATTGTTTGAGAGAATCATCGTTGCCCGCCTCACAAAGCACCTGTTCGGGGTAGGTCCCGACTTGTCGGATGACCAGTACGGTTTCCGCGAGGGGCGTTCTACGATTGACGCAATCAAACGCGTCAAGTCCCTCGCGGAGAATGCCGTATCCCGGGGTGGGGTGTGCGTTGCAGTTTCCTTGGATATCTGCAACGCATTTAACACCCTGCCCTGGGCCGCCATCAGGGAGGCCCTGGATTATCACCAGGTGCCTCCCTACTTAAAGGCGGTGGTTGGGGCCTACCTGCAGGACAGGTGGATCCATTACAACGGTCGGGACGGCAAAGTTCGACGGGTAGTAGACCTCGGCGTACCCCAGGGTTCGGCCGTTGGCCCAACCTTGTGGAACATGGGGTACGACCGAGTCCTGCGGGTCCGGTTGCCCGACGGCACTTATGTCGTCTGCTATGCAGACGACACATACATACTTGCCGTCGTGTTAACCCTCAGGAGGGCCATCCGTCTAGCGGAGGCCGCAGTGGCCGCCGTCGTCGCGGAGATCCACGACTTGGGGCTGCGTATCGACGCTAAAAAGACCTCGGCGATGGCCTTTCATGGCCTCCCGAGGTCTCAGCGTCTGCCCCAGTCGTGGATCAAGGTAGGTGATGCCTGGGTCGAGGTCGGGACCAGTATGAAGTACTTGGGTCTCGTCCTCGACTGCTCCTGGCGCTTCGAAGTCCACTTCGACCACCTGGTCCCCCGAGTTGAGCGGGCAGCTGCGGCCCTTGGCCGCATTATGCCCAATCTCGGGGGACCAGATTCGAGGGTTCGCCACCTCTATGTGGGGGTGGTGCGGTCTATGACCTTATATGGCGCGGCAGTATTTGCCGACGCCTTGATGGCCAGCCGGCGAAGCGTTGCGCTTCTTCACCGATTGCAACGCAGGCTGGCCATCAGGTCAATTCGAGGGTACCGCACCATCTCCTACGAGGTGGCGATGGTCCTAGCGGGGCTCATTCCTTTCGAGCTGCTCGCCGCGGCGGACGCACTTGTTTACAATCGCGTCCGTGCGCAGCGGCAGCTCGACGGGCAGCCGCCGGGACCAGAGGTGGTCGAGGGTTATAAGCGCCAGGCTCGGCAGCTGGCTGTTTCCAGATGGAGGAGCGAGCTACAGCGCTCCTCCGCCAAGCCAGTTGTCGGGGCCCTCCTGCCTTTCTTCCATCAGTGGCAGGAGCGGCGGCACGATAGGCTCACCTACCGGATGACACAGGTGCTCACCGGACATGGTTGTTTCGGTGAGTACCTGTGTCGAATAGGGAAAGAGACGACGGCGGCATGTCACCACTGCGGCCCCGCGGAGGTGGACACGGCGCGGCATACGCTGGAGGAATGCCCCGCCTTTTCAGCGCCGCGCCGTGTCCTTATTGGCCAGATTGGCCACGACCTGTCGCTGTCCAGCAGTGCCCCAAAGACTGCTGCCAGCAGTCTTTGGGGCACTGCTGGACAGCGACAGGAATTGGAGGGCCGTGGCCTCCTTCTGCGAGCAAGTCATGCTGCAGAAGGAGGCCGCTGAGCGGGAGCGAGGGAGGTGTCGCCCGCAAATTTCAAGGGGTGGCCGCCGCGGCCGGCAAAACCGGGGCGGTGTCACCCGTTCATAGAGGACGTCGGCCGGCGGGTTGGTGTGATTTACCCACCAACCCGCCGGTCTTCCGACATCAGTCGGATTGATGGCGGCGGCCCGGGTGCGATGTTTCGCACCCGTTCCATCTTGGCCGCCGCGGTGGGACCGAGACACCCTGGGTGGGGGCCCAGGGTGTCCCGAGAAACGGTCCCCCAGGAGGGCCGACAGCGTCTCGGTGGCCCGGACGCTGTCGGAGGTGTTAGGTTCGGGTGTGGGGTGGAGTATGGCAACTCTCCACCCCGTGTAGGTGCCCCACACCCGGGGCAAGTGGCGTGGGGAGGTCCTGGTGGCGTTCTTTTCAGAGTTCCCAGGGCCTCCCCAGCACGCCAGAGGGGGCCACCGTGGGGGTTTTAGCCGGTAAGAATCCAGCATAACCCCGCCTCCTCCCCCAGGGGGCGTCGGTGTCCAGCCGAGACGCGGCGAAGCGTCCTACCGCCGCACCATCGGCCCCCAAGCCGCGAGCAGGCCCGTTGGACCCTGCTCCCTCCAACAAGGCCAAGGAGGGCAATCGTACGGCGCCAAAAGCCGCTAAGGCTAAGGCTACTAAGCCGGCAATTTCGTTTCCTGCCGCTCCACCGCCGCGCTCGGTCTCCAAGACCAACGGGCCTAAGACCACCGGATCACCACCCAACGAAGGACCGACTCAAGCTGCAGCGGCCTCGACCACGGATATGCCGTGGTCCAAGGTGGTTGGCCATAAGGCCAAAAAGCAGGCCTCCAAGAAGGCTGCCGGCCCGGCACGTAGTGCTCCAGCTCCATCTTCTGTCAAAGCGAGGGACGCTGGGCAGAAGAAGATTGATACAGAGGCGGGACGCCCTAAGATTGTCCCGCCACGCCCTCCGCGTACAGCTGCGATCACGGTGACAGTCCCGCAGGGCTGCACCGTGACGTACGCGGAGGCGATGGCGAAGGCGAGATCGTCTATTAATCTCGCCGAACTCGGGGTCCGCCGCTGCGTCCCAGGATGGGTGCTACGGGGACCCTCGTTTTAGAGGTGCCCGGCCCCGATAGGGCTGAAAAGGCTGACCTCCTGGCCTGCAGGATGTCCAGCGTGTTGGAGGGGACGGGGGTTAAAATTGCCCGTCCCTGCAAGACCGCGGACCTGCGGGTCAGGGGGTTAATGGCGGGTGTCACACAGTCAACGGTGGCGGCCGCCGTTGCGAAGGAGGGTGGTTGCCGTCCCGAGGACGTTCGGACCGGTGAGGTACGCCGGTCCGCCTCGGGACTGGGCACCACGTGGGTCCGCTGCCCTCTGGCGGCGGCTCGTAAAATTGCCCTGGCCGGCAAACTGGTCGTCGACGGCTGGACCGAAGTCCCAGTTGATGCCTTAAGTGCCCGGACCATGCAGTGATTCCGCTGCCTGGACTTCGGTCACACCAGGCAGCGGTGCACTGCACAGGAGGACAGGTCGGGGCGGTGCTTCTTGTGCGGTGTACAAGGACACCGTTCGTCTCAGTGCACCGCCCCACCCCACTGCACAGTGTGTGCAGATGCGGGCCGGGCCGCTAATCACCGTCTGGGCACCAAGGAGTGCCCAGCGGCCAGGGCAACCCGACATCGGTGTGGTCGCCGCCACCGCAAGGCTGGTGCGTCGGTGGGGTCCGCTGCACAACAGCAGCAGCGGCCTCGGCGGCTCCGGCGAAACGGGTGGTCTCTTCGGCGCCCGTGGCTGCCGTGACCGTCGTGGTCGCCGATTCTGGCGCGTCAAATGCGTCTCCAGTGGTGGCCGGTCCATCGTCCGCCACGGCTTCGGGTACCTCCTCGGAGACACCCATTGAAGTTGAGGCCGCGCCGGGGACGACGACCCCGGCAACGCCCGGCATCATTCGGGAGGGCTTGGCTTCGGAGGGCCGGACGGACACGGCCTAAAATTCGCCCCGTCAGGTCCCCTCCTCCAAGCAAACTTGAATCGCTCGGCTAGGGCACAGGATCTTCTCTCGCAGGCCCTGGCCGAGCGTCAAGTCGCGTTTGCAGTCGTGGCGGAGCCTTACGCCGTCCCGGTCCACCCGTCGTGGATCGGTGACGAGCGGGGCTCCGTCACGATTATTTGGGGCGGTTGGCATAACTCCCCGGCGTGCTCGCTGATCGAGCGCGGTCGGGGTTATGTCGCCGCCGATTGGGGAGGAACCGCGGTGGTGGGAATTTACGCTCCCCCCAGCTGGCCCCTCGCGTCATTTGAGGTGTTCTTGGACGGGGTCCGGCGTTGCATCGAACGTTGCCGGCCCCGTCCTGTTATCGTCCTGGGGGACTTCAACTCCAAGGCCACGGCCTGGGGTTACCCCAGGACGGTCGCGAGGGGTTCAGCGCTGTTAGTCCACACGTGCGTGCGGCAGCAGGGAGGTTCCATCGTCGACCTTTCTTTTGCCTCGCCTGCTGCTGCGCGCCGTGTCTCGGGGCGGAGGGTGGAAGAGGGGGTCGAGACTCTTTCCGATCACAGATATATCTCTATGACCCTCTCTTCTGCCCCGCCGGTCGAGCCCCGCGCCCGCCCAGGGGGGGAGCGTCCACCACCGCGGTGGAATCTGTAACGGCTGGACAAGGACGTCCTGGTGGCCGCTGCTCACGCCGTGGCCTGGGGTATAGCTTGCTCCGGGCCAGCCGACGGGCGCGCGTGGGCCCGCTGGCTTCGCCGCAATATGACGCACATTTGGTCGCCCGCAATTGCGGAACTTCGCACCTTGTGCGTGCGGGCGCGCCGCCGGTACACCCGCGCCCGTCGGCGAAGCGATCCCGACCCGGCGTGGGTAGCTTCGCTGTATGCGCTATACCGTGAGAGGGTTGTAGCGCTGCAGCGGGCCATCAAGGAGGCCAAGGCTCAGGCATGGCAGGAGCTCCTCAATTCGCTCGATGCAGATCCGTGGGGGCGCGCCTATAAGTTGGTCTTAAGCCGACTTAGGCCATGGGCGCCCCACGTGACGGAGACTCTCGACCCCCCATTCTTCTGCCGTGTGGTGGACACCCTCTTCCCGCACACTTCAAGCGGGGAGAGTGAACCCACGGCGGAGGCGTCGGACATTCCCATCTGGTCCGACGCATGGGGGGTCACTTTCCAGGAGCTCGCCAGGGCTCTGCACGGGCTCGGGGCACGTAACACCGCCCCGGGTCCGGATGGCATCCCTGGCAGGGCCTGGGTCTTGGCCTCTGGCGTCCTTGGGCCAGCCGTGAAGGAGGCGTTCGATCAATGCCTGCGGCGGGGAAAATTCCCCGCCGAGTGGAAAGAAGGGCGGATGGTCCTCCTGAAAAAGGATCGAAGACCCGCAGACTCCCCGTCTGCGTACCGGCCGTTGTGCCTTCTGGATGAGGCGGGTAAGCTCTTTGAGCGAATCATCGCTTCCGGCCTCACCAGACACCTGTCCGAGGTAGGTCCCGATTTGATCCCGAGAACCAGTACGGCTTCCGCGAGGGGCGTTCCACGATAGACGCGATAAAACGCGTCAAGTCCCTCGCGGAGAATGCCGTATCCCGCGGTGGGGTGTGCGTTGCAGTTTCGTTGGATATATGCAACGCATTCAACACCCTGCCCTGGGCCGCCATCAGGGAGGCCCTGGACTATCACCAGGTGCCTCCCTACTTAAAGGCGGTGGTGGGGGCCTACCTGCAGGACAGGTGGATTCATTACAAGCCGCCAGAGGGCAGCGGACCCACGTGGTGCCCAGTCCCGAGGCGGACCGGCGTACCTCACCGGTCCGAACGTCCTCGGGACGGCAACCACCCTCCTTCGCAACGGCGGCCGCCACCGTTGACTGTGTGACACCCGCCATTAACCCCCTGACCCGCAGGTCCGCGGTCTTGCAGGGACGGGCAATTTTAACCCCCGTCCCCTCCAACACGCTGGACATCCTGCAGGCCAGGAGGTCAGCCTTTTCAGCCCTATCGGGGCCGGGCACCTCTAAAACGAGGGCCCCCGTAGCACCCATCCTGGGACGCAGCGGCGGACCCCGAGTTCGGCGAGATTAATAGACGATCTCGCCTTCACCATCGCCTCCGCGTACGTCACGGTGCAGCCCTGCGGGACTGTCACCGTGATCGCAGCTGTACGCGGAGGGCGTGGCGGGACAATCTTAGGGCGTCCCGCCTCTGCATCAATCTTCTTCTGCCCAGCGTCCCTCGCTTTGACAGAAGATGGAGCTGGAGCACTACGTGCCGGGCCGGCAGCCTTCTTGGAGGCCTGCTTTTTGGCCTTATGGCCAACCACCTTGGACCACGGCATATCCGTGGTCGAGGCCGCTGCAGCTTGAGTCGGTCCTCCGTTGGGTGGTGATCCGGTGGTCTTAGGCCCGTTGGTCTTGGAGACCGAGCGCGGCGGTGGAGCGGCAGGAAACGAAATTGCCGGCTTAGTAGCCTTAGCCTTAGCGGCTTTTGGCGCCGTACGATTGCCCTCCTTGGCCTTGTTGGAGGGAGCAGGGTCCAACGGGCCTGCTCGCGGCTTGGGGGCCGATGGTGCGGCGGTAGGACGCTTCGCCGCGTCTCGGCTGGTCACCGACGCCCGTAACTCCGACCTTAGGTCGGCAAACCGTCCGTCAATTAGCCGGGAAATCTTTTCCAGGAGAGTACCCTCCTGGACGTGCTCCACCGACGCAGCGGAAGTCTGCCCGGGCGCCACCGCCACTCCCCGTATCGGCGAAATGCCGTCCCTGGGAAGGGTCTGCGGTAACGCCACGGAAGAACCTCGCGGCGGCGAAGGTGGCTCAACTACCGCCGGGGACGACCCCAGCCGGCGGCGCGCCAGCTCCTCTCGGAGGGCCCTAATGTCCGCCTCCAACGTGTCTACCCTCCTCTTTAAATCGCGGTTCTCCGCTTCGAGAGCGGAGGCCGCCGCGGTGGAAGAGCGGGTGGCCAATTCCGCTTCCACGAGCCTCACCTCGTGTGATGCGAGGCGTAGAGCCCGCACAAATCGTCCCTGGAGATTGCGGGAATTGGCGGCCACTTTCTCCACCATCTCCATGTGCTCGTTTACCTTTGCCACCGGATCGGCTGTGGCGAGCTGCCGAAATTCACGAGCGAGTGCAGACTCGTCCGGTAGCGGAATGCTACTTTTTGAGGGAGGACGAGAGGCTACGGACGGATCGAGCACCGCTTTCGCGGCCTCGACCTCCGCCAGGTGGTCCTCTACCTCAAGAAGCTGTCGCTTGGCCTCAGCCAGCTTCACATACTTCCCCGTCGTGGGAGGCCTTCCCCTCTTGCGGGACGCAAAAGACGCGACGGAGGAAGATGTTGTCGTAGAGGCCGAGGCGTCGGAATCCATTGCCTCCATCTCCTGATCCAATGTCGCCACGTCCTCGGGCTCCTCACCGGCCGTCGCCCACGACTCGACAGACGTCGACCGCGATGACACGCAAGACGAGTCCAACCTAGGTGTCGGTCGGTTAGACTGCGTCCTCTCCACACTGCGGGGCCGAGCAAAAACCGCGTCACCCGCATCTTCCCTCGCGCTCGGCTGACCCTTCAGCCGGAGCGCCTGTTCCACAGCTGCCGCGTCGATGTGAACACGCGGACAGCCGGGCTGAAGTCGGATGCTGAGCACTCGACTTCGTACTCTCCTCGCCGACGGGGAGGAAGACCGCGAAGTTCCCTCCGCCGCCTCCACAGCGCCCGAAGCGCTTACAGAACGGGTACGGCGTGCCGCACTACGCTCTGAATCCCCCCCCCCCCCGCCCCAGAATTTAAATTTGAATTGGTATTGTTGGACTCCATAATTTGTCCCACGAGTGGGGTCGGAAAGTAGGTCCACGTAGGCAGAGCCGCCTTACCTAGGTAAGCCTAATTACTCGGGGGTGTCGGCAGGTTCCCCCGAGGGACCGTTTGAGACTGCCCTATTTAAAGACCAGGCAGCCATGCACCCATCGGCACGGTTATCCTTCACACCTTGGGTTTGGTCTCTCCCACACGCTCCCGATCGCCTCTGTTTCAGTCCTCCGTGCGAGCCTTACCGGCAAGGGAGGCCCTGCCGGGGTCCGAAGACCCCATCGGCATCGCCTCGCACATCATCGGACCTACTTTGGAAAACGACCGGAGCAATCCCTTTTAGTCGCCTCGTACGACAGGCAGGGAATACCGTGGCCGTATTCTGCCCCCCGACCACAGAGCGGATTTATTATAGAGGTTTACTCCTCGCGGTCCAGCCGGTTAAGGCAAGACCCCCGTTCCTGCGAAACATGACCACTACTCCTTTTTTTTTTTTTTTTTTTAACGTGGGGGAAATCTTCCAAAGATACCCCGCCCCCTGGGGGAGGAGGCGGGGTTATGCTGGATTCTTACCGGCTAAAACCCCCACGGTGGCCCCCTCTGGCGTGCTGGGGAGGCCCTGGGAACTCTGAAAAGAACGCCACCAGGACCTCCCCACGCCACTTGCCCCGGGTGTGGGGCACCTACACGGGGTGGAGAGTTGCCATACTCCACCCCACACCCGAACCTAACACCTCCGACAGCGTCCGGGCCACCGAGACGCTGTCGGCCCTCCTGGGGGACCGTTTCTCGGGACACCCTGGGCCCCCACCCAGGGTGTCTCGGTCCCACCGCGGCGGCCAAGATGGAACGGGTGCGAAACATCGCACCCGGGCCGCCGCCATCAATCCGACTGATGTCGGAAGACCGGCGGGTTGGTGGGTAAATCACACCAACCCGCCGGCCGACGTCCTCTATGAACGGGTGACACCGCCCCGGTTTTGCCGGCCGCGGCGGCCACCCCTTGAAATTTGCGGGCGACACCTCTCTCGCTCCCGCTCAGCGGCCTCCTTCTGCAGCATGACTTGCTCGCAGAAGGAGGCCACGGCCCTCCAATTCCTGTCGCTGTCCAGCAGTGCCCCAAAGACTGCTGGCAGCGACAGGTCGTGGCCAATCTGGCCAATAAGGACACGGCGCGGAACTGAAAAGGCGGGGCATTCCTCCAGCGTATGCCGCGCCGTGTCCACCTCCGCGGGGCCGCAGTGGTGACATGCCGCCGTCGTCTCTTTCCCTATTCGACACAGGTACTCACCGAAACAACCATGTCCGGTGAGCACCTGTGTCATCCGGTAGGTGAGCCTATCGTGCCGCCGCTCCTGCCACTGATGGAAGAAAGGCAGGAGGGCCCCGACAACTGGCTTGGCGGAGGAGCGCTGTAGCTCGCTCCTCCATCTGGAAACAGCCAGCTGCCGAGCCTGGCGCTTATAACCCTCGACCACCTCTGGTCCCGGCGGCTGCCCGTCGAGCTGCCGCTGCGCACGGACGCGATTGTAAACAAGTGCGTCCGCCGCGGCGAGCAGCTCGAAAGGAATGAGCCCCGCTAGGACCATCGCCACCTCGTAGGAGATGGTGCGGTACCCTCGAATTGACCTGATGGCCAGCCTGCGTTGCAATCGGTGAAGAAGCGCAACGCTTCGCCGGCTGGCCATCAAGGCGTCGGCAAATACTGCCGCGCCATATAAGGTCATAGACCGCACCACCCCCACATAGAGGTGGCGAACCCTCGAATCTGGTCCCCCGAGATTGGGCATAATGCGGCCAAGGGCCGCAGCTGCCCGCTCAACTCGGGGGACCAGGTGGTCGAAGTGGACTTCGAAGCGCCAGGAGCAGTCGAGGACGAGACCCAAGTACTTCATACTGGTCCCGACCTCGACCCAGGCATCACCTACCTTGATCCACGACTGGGGCAGACGCTGAGACCTCGGGAGGCCATGAAAGGCCATCGCCGAGGTCTTTTTAGCGTCGATACGCAGCCCCAAGTCGTGGATCTCCGCGACGACGGCGGCCACTGCGGCCTCCGCTAGACGGATGGCCCTCCTGAGGGTTAACACGACGGCAAGTATGTATGTGTCGTCTGCATAGCAGACGACATAAGTGCCGTCGGGCAACCGGACCCGCAGGACTCGGTCGTACCCCATGTTCCACAAGGTTGGGCCAACGGCCGAACCCTGGGGTACGCCGAGGTCTACTACCCGTCGAACTTTGCCGTCCCGACCGTTGTAATGGATCCACCTGTCCTGCAGGTAGGCCCCAACCACCGCCTTTAAGTAGGGAGGCACCTGGTGATAATCCAGGGCCTCCCTGATGGCGGCCCAGGGCAGGGTGTTAAATGCGTTGCAGATATCCAAGGAAACTGCAACGCACACCCCACCCCGGGATACGGCATTCTCCGCGAGGGACTTGACGCGTTTGATTGCGTCAATCGTAGAACGCCCCTCGCGGAAACCGTACTGGTCATCCGACAAGTCGGGACCTACCCCGAACAGGTGCTTTGTGAGGCGGGCAACGATGATTCTCTCAAACAATTTGCCCGCCTCATCCAACAAGCACAACGGCCGGTACGCAGACGGGGAGTCTGCGGGTCTTCCATCCTTCTTCAGGAGGACCATCCGTCCTTCTTTCCACTCGGCGGGTAATTCTCCCCGCCGTAGGCACTCATTGAAGGCCTCCCTAATGGCTGGACCAAGGACGTCCGAGGCCAAAACCCAGGCCCTGCCAGGGATGCCGTCGGGACCCGGAGCGGTGTTGCGTGCTCCGAGCCGACGCAGAGCCCTGGCGAGCTCCTCGAAGGTGACCCCCCATGCGTCGGACCAGGTGGAAATGTCCGACGGTGCCTCCGCCGTGGGCTCACCCTCCCCGCTTGAAATACGGGGAAACAGGGTGTCCACCACACGGCGGAGGAATGGGGGGTCGAGGGTCTCCGTGACGGGGGGCGCCCAAGTCCTAAGCCGGCCTAAAACCAGCCTGTAGGCGCGCCCCCACGGATCCCTCCCGTGAGAGGTAAAACTTACTCCTAGCTTAACCTAACCTAACCTGACCTAACCGGGCATAGCCCTACTCCGCCTATACCCACCTAACATATTATAACTTTTCTACTAATTTTCTTTCCACTATATAACATACGCTTTCTTCGAGCATATTCACCGCATATCTTAATCATTTTATTCTATCTAACCCGAACACGATCTAACCTGGCTACGCCTACCCTAACCTAGCCCTAACCCCTCTCTACCAACCTAACCTACTATCACTCTTCTAATAATTTTCTCTACCCTTCATATTTTTCACTTTCTCTGAACATACTACTACATCATACTTACCGTATTATATACTCACCCGTTATATTTACCGTACATCTAAGACTGCGTACCGCGCCGACAACCTATAGACAACATAACGTACTAATTACTCACCCGTTATACCGCAAGCGAACCACGATTACGTAACTTGTACGCTTCGAACTTCGAGCATATTACTCACCTCTTGTTCTCATCAGCGATCACCCTATCTCATAATACATCCACCGACCTTCGTTATAAATATTCAGCGACCAAATTCTTTCTTATCTTGTACACATCCGCCGAGCCTAGATATCTAAGTCACCGAGCCAAATTCTTTCTTATCTTATAAACATCCGTCGAACCGCGTTATCTATGTCGCCGAGCCAAATTCTTTCTTATCTTATAAACATCCGCCAACCGAAATTCGTTATCTGAATCTTATAAACATCCTTCGACCGAACTCTGTTATCTCTATACTCTAAACATCCTCCGACCGAACTTCGATACCTTAATCTTGTAAACATCCTCCAACCGAAATTCATTATCTCGACGTTGTAAACACCCTGCGAGCGAACCTCACTATCTAATCTCTATAAACATCCGCTGACCGGGACCTCCGGCCAACACGTAACCCAAATATTGTAACGAACAACCGTGCGACCAAAATCTCTAACTACCGATAAGATCAACCCCCACTCGATATTTTAACCATATAAAAGACCCTGCGACCAAGCAGCTTCACGCCATTCTTCACTCCGAGCTCCGACGCTCGGAGCTGTCCGTCGACGCGATATTTTGTCAAGGGTTAGAGCCCCTCTATACTTAGCGATTATTAGTAAAGTACCAAGTCTCATAGCGAGCATTAGTGATAGAATTTGTACTTAGTTATATTCTTATACTTATAATAAAACCAGTATTTAATCGTTCTTAGTTACTTATATTTAAATTCGCCTTCATTCACCCAGTACGAGCCATCAAACATACATAAGGTAATTACCCTCGTTCTAAGTTGATTCAGAGGTGCGAGAATCCGCCGCACGGGATCATCATAGCTTAAAACGAGCTCAGCAAGGCCTACGTAGTAATCGGAGGTGCGTGAATCAGCCGCACAGGTTATAATACGTACTTGGCAATTATATTTATAGTACAATACTCGGTGGTGCGTGAATCAGCCGCACAGAGGACTTGTGCTTTTTCCTTGGACTAACCGGCTCATGGGACGTAAACGCCACGGTGGGCGTAGATATCACTTGCGCAAGATACATCGCGAATTCTACGCGTCTCTAAGTGCCAACCGTGCGCCTGTACAAACTGTAACACCGGCACAACCTGTCAAAGACGAGTGGAAGTTGACACCCGTCGACGTACCTGCAGAACCGCTCATCGTGCAAGACCTTCATCCTGCGGACCCGAGACGTCCAGTTGTCAAGGACAAATAGAGTCAGAACATTTGGTGAGTACATACATCGAGTCACGCGCGGATCCCTGGCATACGACGGGCGCATGTACCGCGTGGCCAAAAAGATTGCAATACAACCGCGAACCGGGTACATAACCATAAACTCGCTACGAACGCGAAGGTCAGCCTGGGACGTAACAGAGTGAAGAATGGCGACTCGGAGAGTCGCGTGCTCACCGGACGGTCTCGGAGAGACGACTGAACAAGACCGCTTGGTCGCAGGGTCTTTTATATGGTTGCTTATCGGTAGTTACAGGATGTGGTCGCACAGAGATTCATTACAATATTTGGGTTACGTGCTGGTCGACGGTTTCGGTTAGCGGATGTTTATAGAGATTAGATAGTGGGTTTCGCTCGCAGGGTGTTTACAACGTCGAGATAACGAATTTCGGTTGGAGGATGTTTATAATATCGAGATAACGAATTTCGGTCGGAGGATGTTTACAATATCGAGATAACAGAGTTCGGTCGGAGGATGTTTACAATATCGAGATAACAGAGTTCGGTCGGAGGATGTTTATAAGATTCAGATAGCGAATTTCGGTTGGCGGATGTTTATAAGATAAGAAAGAATTTAGCTCGGTGACATAGATAACGAGTTCCGGCGGATGTTTATAAGATACGAAAGAATTTGGCTTGGAGACTTAGATAACTAGAAGAGTTACATAATCGCGGTTTGCTTGTGATATAACGGGTGAGTAATTAGTACGTTATTATGTTGTCTACAGGATGCCGGTGTGATACGCAGTCTTAGATGTACGGTAAGTATAACGGGTGAGTATATAATAAGGTAAGTATGATGTAGTAGTATGTTCAGAGAAAGTGCAAGATATGAAGGGTAGAGAAAATTAATAGAGAGGTGATAGTATGTTAGGTTTAGTTAGCTAGGAGTAAGTTTTAAGCATAGTGATTAAATGATTAATAACTAAAATTAACGGCTAATTCAATACGGAGGAGGTCCGTCCGACGTCACACTCCAAAGGTCTGTCTCTGTCTGTCTATCTCAGCCCGTCTGCCTCCGTCGGGCAGTATCTGTACGCCTCTCTCTGTCCGTCTGTCGTCTCAGACCGTCTCTCTCAGATCGTCTCTCTCAGACCGTCTGTCTCAGACCGTCACTCCCAGGCCGTCTGTCTCAGACCGACTCTTTCAGACCGTCTGTCTCAGACCCTCTGTCTCAGACCGTCCATCTCAGACCGTCTGTCTCAGACCGTCTGTATCACACCGTCTGTGTCGGACCGGCTGTCTCAAACCATCTGTCACAGCCCGTCCGTCTCAGACCCTCTGTCACAGACCACCTATCTTAGACCGTCTGTCTCAGACCCTCTGTCTCAGACCGTCTGGCTCAGACTGTCTGTCTCAGACCGTCTGTCTCCGATCGTCTGTCTCAGACAGTCTGTCTCGGACCGTCTGTCTCAGGTCGTCTGCCTCAGGTCGTCTGTCTCATACCGTCTGTCTTGGACCGTCTGTCTCATTCCGTCTGCCTCAGATCGTCTGTCTCAGACCTTCTGTCTCAGACCGTCTGTATCAGACCGCCTATCTTAGACCGTCTGTCTCTAACCGTCTGTCTCATACCGTCTGACTCTGAGCGTCTGTGTCAGACAGTGTGTCCCAGACCGTCTGTCCCGGACCCTCTGTCCCAGACCGTCAGTCTCAAACCGTCTGTCTCACAGCGTCTGTGTCAGACCGTGTGTCCCAGACCGTCTGTCTCAGACCGTCTACCACAGACCGTCTGTCACAGCTCCTCTGTCTCAGACCGCCTACCACAGACCGTCTGTCTCAGACAGTCTGTCTCAGGCCGTTGGTCTTAGCCTGTCTGTCTCAGCCCGCCTGTCTCAGCACGCCTGTCTGAGACCGTCTGTCTCAGACCATCTGTCTCAGACCGTCAGTCTCTGTCCGTCTGTCTCGGACCGTCTGTCTCGGACCGTCTGTCTCGGACGGTCTGTCTCAGCCCGCCTGTCTCAGCCCGCCTGTCTCAGTCCGTCGGTCTCAGACCGTCTGTATCAGACCGCCTGTCTCAGACCATCTGTCTCAGACCATCTGTCTCAGGCCGTCGGTCATAGCCCGTCTGTCTCAGCCCGCCTCTCTCTGACGGTCTGTCTCAGACCTTCTGTCTCACACCATCTGTCTCAGGCCGTCGATCTTAGGCCGTCTCTCGCAGACCATCTGCCTCAGACCGTCAATCTCTGTCCGTCTGTCTCAGCCCGGGTGTCTCAGCGGGCTGTCTCAGTACGTCTTCTGAGACCGTCTGTCTCAGACCAACTGTCTCAGACAGCCTATCTTAGACCGTCGGTCTTAGCCCGTCTGTCTCAGCACGCCTGTCTCTGCCCGTCTGTCTCAGACCATCTGTCTCAGGCAGTTGGTCTTAGCCTGTCTGTCTGAGCCCGCCTGTCTCAGCCCGCCTGTCTGAGACCGTCTGTCTCATACCATCTGTCTCACACCATCTGTCTCAGGCCGTCGGTCTTACCCCGTCTGTCACAGACCGACTGTCTCGGACCGTCTATCGCGGACCGCCGGTCTCGGACCGTCTATCGCGGACCGCCGGTCTCGGACCGACCGTCTGGGACCGTCTGTCGCAGACCGTCTGTCTCAGCCCATCTGTCTCAGACTGTCTGTCTGAGACCGTCTGTCTCAGACCATCTGTCTCAGTCACATCTGTCTCAGACCGTCGGTCTTAGCCCGTCTGTCTCAGACCATCTGTCTCAGGCCGTTGGTCTTAGCCTGTCTGTCTCAGCCCGCCTGTCTCAGCACGCCTGTCTGAGACCGTCTGTCTCAGACCATCTGTCTCAGACCGTCAGTCTCTGTCCGTCTGTCTGAGACCGTCTGTCTCAGACCAACTGTCTCAGACCGTCTGTCTCAGCCCGCCTGTCTCAGCCCGCCAGTCTCAGTCCGTCTGTCTCAGACTGTCTGTATCAGACCGTCTGTCTCAGACCATCTGTCTCAGGTCGTCGGTCGTAGCCCGTCTGTCACAGCCCGCCTGTCTCAGCCCGCCTGTCCCAGTCCGTCTGTCTCAGACCGTCTGTATCAGACCGTCTATCTCAGACCATCTGTCTCAGGCCGTCGGTCGTAGCCCGTCTGTCTCAGCCCGCCTGTCTCTGCCCGTCTGTCTGAGACCGTCCGTCTAAGACCATCTGTCTCAGACCGTCTATCTCTGTCCGTCTGTCTCATACCGTCTGTCTCAGACCGTCTGTCTCGGACCGTCTATCTCGGACCGTCTGTCTCGGACCGTCTGTCTCCGACGGTCTGTCTCAGACCAACTGTCTCAGCCCGCCTGTCTCAGTCCGTCTGTCTGAGACCGTGTGTCTCAGACCAGCTGTCTCAGACCACCTGTCTCAGACCGTCTGTCTGAGACCATCTGTCTCAGACCTTCTGTCTCAGACCATCTGTCTCAGACCATCTGTCTCAGCCCGCCTGTCTCAGCCCGCCTGTCTCAGTCCGGCTGTCTCAGACCGTCTGTATCAGATCGTCTGTCTCAGACCATCTGTCTGAGACCATCTGTCTCAGGCCGTCGGTCGTAGCCAGTCTGTCTCATCCCGCCTGTCTCTGCCCGTCTGTCTGAGACCGTCTGTCTCAGACCATCTGTCTCAGACCGTCTATCTCTGTCAGTATGTCTGAGACCGTCTGTCTCAGACCATCTGTCTCAGACCGTCTGTCTCAGCCCGCCTGTCTCAGCCCGCATGTCTCAGTCCGTCTGTCTCAGACCGTCTGTATCAGACCGTCTCCCTCAGACCATCTGTCTCAGACCGTCTGTCTCAGCCCGCCTGTCTCAGCCCGCCGGTCTCAGTCCGTCTGTCTCAGTCCGTCTGTCTCAGACCGTCTGTATCAGACCGTCTATCTCAGACCATCTGTCTCAGGCCGTCGGTCGTAGCCCGTCTGTCTCAGCCCGCCTGTCTCTGCCCGTCTGTCTGAGACCGTCTGTCTCAGACCATCTGTCTCAGGCCGTCGATCTTAGCCCGTCTCTCTCAGACCATCTTTCTCACACCGTCTATCTCTGTCCGTCTGTCTCATACCGCCTGTCTCAGACCGTCTGTCTTAGACCGTCTGTCCCAGACCATCTGTATCACACCATCCGTCTCAGGCCGTCGGTCTTAGCCCGCCTGTCTCTGACGGTCTGTCTCAGACCTTCTGTCTCACACCATCTGTCTCAGGCCGTCGATCTTAGCCCGTCTCTCTCAGACCATCTTTCTCACACCGTCTATCTCTGTCCGTCTGTCTCATACCGCCTGTCTCAGACCGTCTGTCTTAGACCGTCTGTCTCAGACCATCTGAATCAAACCATCTGTCTCAGGCCGTCGATCTTAGCCCGGCTCTCTCAGACCATCTGCCTCAGACCGTCAATCTCTGTCCGTCTGTCTGAGACCGTCTGTCTCAGACGATCTGTCTCAGACCGTCTGTCTCAGACCGTCTGTCTCAGCCCGCCTGTCTCAGCCCGCCTGTCTCAGTCCGTCTGTCTCAGACCGTCTGTATCAGACCGTCTGTCTCAGACCATCTGTCTCAGGCCGTCGGTCGTAGCCCGTCTGTCTCAGCCCGCCTGTCTCTGTCCGTCTGTCTCATACCGCCTGTCTCAGACCGTCTGTCCCAGACCATCTGTATCACACCATCCGTCTCAGGCCGTCGGTCTTAGCCCGTCTGTCTCAGACCGTCCGTCTCGGACCGTCTGTCTCGGACCGCCTGTCTCAGACCGCCTGTCTCAGACCGTCTGTCTCAGCCCGGCTGTCTCAGCGCGCCTGTCTCTGCCCGTCTGTCCGAGACCGTCTGTCTCAGACCATCTGACTCAGACCATCTGTCTCAGGCCTTTGGTCTTAGCCTGTCTGTCTCAGCCTGCCTGTCTCTGTCCGTCAGTCTCAGACCGTCTGTTTCGGACCGTCTGTCTGAGACCATCTGACTCAGACCATCTGTCTCAGGCCGTTGGTCTTAGCCTGTCTGTCTCAGCCTGCCTGTCTCTGTCCGTCAGTCTCAGACCGTCTGTTTCGGACCGTCTGTCTCAGACCGTCTGTCTCAGCCCGCCTGTCTCAGCCCGCCTGTCTCAGTCCGTCTGTCTCAGACCGTCTGTATCAGACCGTCTGTCTCAGACCATCTGTCTCAGACCATCTGTCTCAGCCCGCATGTCTCTGCCGGTCTGTCTGAGCCCGCCTGTCTCAGCCCGCCTGTCTGGGACCGTCTGTCGCAGACCGTCTGTCTCAGCCCATCTGTCTCAGACTGTCTGTCTGAGACCGTCTGTCTCAGACCATCTGTCTCAGTCACATCTGTCTCTGACCGTCGGTCTTAGCCCGTCTGTCTCAGCACGCCTGTCTCTGCCCGTCTGTCTCAGACCATCTGTCTCAGGCCGTTGGTCTTAGCCTGTCTGTCTCAGCCCGCCTGTCTCAGCACGCCTGTCTGAGACCGTCTGTCTCAGACCATCTGTCTCAGACCGTCAGTCTCTGTCCGTCTATCTCTGTCCGTCTGTCTCATACCGTCTGTCTCAGACCGTCTGTCTGAGACCGTGTGTCTCAGACCTTCTGTCTCACACCATCTGTCTCAGGCCGTCGATCTTAGCCCGTCTCTCTCAGACCATCTGCCTCAGACCGTCTGTCTCAGACCATATGTCTCAGACCACCTGTCTCAGGCCGTCGGTCTTAGCCCGTCCGTCTCAGCCCGCCTGTCTCTGCCCGTCTGTCTGAGACCGTCTGTCTCAGACCATCTGTCTCAGACCGTCTATCTCTGTCCGTCTGTCTGAGACCGTCTGTCTCAGACCAACTGTCTCAGACCGTCTGTCTCAGCCCGCCTGTCTCAGCCCGCCAGTCTCAGTCCGTCTGTCTCAGACTGTCTGTATCAGACCGTCTGTCTCAGACCATCTGTCTCAGACCATCTGTCTCAGGCCGTCGGTCGTAGCCCGTCTGTCTCAGCCCGCCTGTCTCTGCCCGTCTGTCTGAGACCGTCTGTCTCAGACCATCTGTCTCAGACCGTCTATCTCTGTCCGTCTGTCTCATACCGTCTGTCTCAGACCATCTGTATCACACCATCTGTCTCAGGCCGTCGGTATTAGCCCGTCTGTCTCGGACCGTCTGTCTCGGACCGTCGGTCTCGGACCGTCCGTCTGGGACCGTCTGTCGCAGACCGTCTGTCTCAGCCCATCTGTCTCAGACCGTCTGTCTCAGCCCGGCTGTCTCAGCGTGCCTGTCTCTGCCCGTCAGTCTCGGACCGTTTGTGTCGGACCGTCTGTCTCGGACTGTCTGTCTCGGACCGTCTGTCTCGGACCGTCTGTCTCACACCGTTTGTCACAGACCGTCTGCCTCAGACGGTCGGTCTCAGCCCGCCTGCCACAGTCCATCTGTCTCAGACCGTCTGTCTGAGACCATGTGTCTCAGACCAACTGTCTCAGACCACCTGTCTCAGACCGTCTGTCTGAGACCATCTGTCTCAGACCTTCTGTCTCACACCATCTGTCTCAGACCGTCGATCTTAGCCCGTCTCTCTCAGACCATCTGCCTCAGACCGTCTGTCTCAGACCATATGTCTCAGACCACCTGTCTCAGGCCGTCGGTCTTAGCCCGTCCGTCTCAGCCCGCCTGTCTCTGCCCGTCTGTCTGAGACCGTCTGTCTCAGACCATCTGTCTCAGACCGTCTATCTCTGTCCGTTTGTCTGAGACCGTCTGTCTCAGACCAACTGTCTCAGACCGTCTATCTCTGTCCGTCTGTCTCATACCGTCTGTCTCAGACTGTCTGTCTCAGACCATCTGTATCACACCATCTGTCTCAGGCCGTCGGTCTTAGCCCGTCTGTCTCGGACCGTCGGTCTCGGACCGTCCGTCTGGGACCGTCTGTCGCAGACCGTCTGTCTCAGCCCATCTGTCTCAGACCATCTGTCTCAGGCCGTCGGTCTCACTCCGTCTGTCTCAGCCTGCCTATATCTGCCCGTCTGTCTCAGACCGTCCGTCCCGGACCGTCTGTCTCGGACCGTCTGTCTCGGACCGTCTGTCTCGGACCGCCTGTCTCAGACCGCCTGTCTCAGACCGTCTGTCTCAGACCGTCTGTCTCAGACCATCTGTCTCAGACCATCTGCCTCAGGCCGTCTGCCTCTGTCCGTCTGTCTCTGACGTCTGTCTCAGACCGTCTGTCTCGGTCCGTCTGTCTCGGACCGTCTGTGTAGTTCAGTCTGTCACAGACCATCTGGCTCTGACCGTCGGTCTCAGCCCGTCTGTCTCAGACCATCTGTCTCAGACCGTCTGTATCACACCGTCTGTCTCAGACAGTCTGTCTCAGACCATCTGTCTCAGACCATCTGGCTCAGACCGTCGGTCTTAGCCCATCTGTCTCAGACCATCTGTCTCAGACCGTCTGTCTCGGACCGTCTGTCTCAGACGGTCGGTCCCAGCCCGCCTACCTCAGCTCGCCTGTCTCAGCCCGCCTGACTCAGACCGTCTGTCTCAGACCATCTGGCTCAGACCGCCGGTCTTAGCCCGTCTGTCTCAGACCATCTGTCTCAGACCGTCTGTCTCAGAATAACTGTCTGAGACAGTCTGTCTCAGCCCGCCTGTCTCAGACCGTCTGTTTCAGACCATCTGTCGCAGACCATCTGTCTCATGCCGTCGGTCATAGCCCGTATATCTCTGCCTGCCTGTCCCTGTCCGTCTGTCTCAGGCCGTCTGTCTGCTACCGTCTGTCTCGGACCCCCTGTCTCAGACCGCCTGTCTCAGCCCGTCTGTCTCAGACCATCTGTCTCAGACCGTCTGTATCACACCGTCTGTCTCAGACCATCTGTCTCAGACCATCTGTCTCAGGCCGTCGGTCTTAGCCCGTCTGTCTCAGACCATCCGTCTCGGACCGTCTGTCTCAGACCGCCTGTCTCAGACCGTCTGTCTCAGACCATCTGGCTCAGACCATCTGCCTCAGGCCGTCTGCCTCTGTCCGTCTGTCTCTGACGTCTGTCTCAGACCGTCTGTCTCGGTCCGTCTGTCTCGGACCGCCTGTCTCGGACCGTCTGTCTCGGACCGCCTGTCTCAGACCGTCTGTCTCAGACCATCTGTCTCAGGCCGTCGGTCTTAGCCCGTCTGTCTCAGACCATCTGTCTCAGGCCGTCTGTCTCATACCGTCTGTCTCAGACCGTCTGTCTCATACCGTCTGTCTCAGACCATCTGTCTCTGTCCGTCTGTCTCAGACCGTCCGTCTCTGACCGTCTGTCTCGGACCGTCTGTCTCTGACCGTCTGTCTCGGACCGTCTGTGTAGGTCCGTCTGTCACAGACCATCTGGCTCAGACCGTCGGTCTCAGCCCGTCTGTCTCAGACCATCTGTCTCAGACCGTCTGTATCACACCGTCTGTCTCAGAACATCTGTCTCAGGCCGTCGGTCTTAGCCCGTCTGTCTCAGACCATCTGTCTCAGGCCGTAGGTCTTAGCCCGTCTGTCTCAGACCGTCTGTCTCGGACCGTCTGTCTCGGACCGTCTGTCTATGTCCGTCTGTCTCGGACCGTCTGTCTCGGACCGTCAGTCTCGGACCGTCTGTCTCACACCGTCAGTCACAGACCGTCTGTCTCAGACGGTCGGTATCAGCTCGCCTGTCTCAGGCTACCTGTCTCAGATCGTCCGTCTCAGACCATCTGTCTCGGACCGTCTGTCTCGGACCGCCTGTCTCAGACCGTCTGACTCAGACCGTCTGTCTCAGACCATCTGTCTCGGACCGGCTGTCTCAGACCATCTGTCTCAGACCGTCTGTCTCGGACCGTCTGTCTCAGCCCGCCTGTCTCAGTCCGTCAGTCTGAGACCGTCTGTCTCAGAATAACTGTCTGAGATAGTCTGTCTCAGCCCGCCTGTCTCAGCCCGCGGGTCTCAGTCCGTCTTTCTGAGACCGTCTGTCACAGACCATCTGGCTCAGACCGTCGGTCTCAGCCCGTCTGTCTCAGACCATCTGTCTCAGACCGTCTGTATCACACCGTCTGTCTCAGAACATCTGTCTCAGACAGTCTGTCTCAGACCATCTGTCTCAGACCATCTGGCTCAGACCGTCGGTCTTAGCCCATCTGTCTCAGACCATCTGTCTCAGACCGTCTGTCTCGGACCGTCTGTCTCAGACGGTCGGTCCCAGCCCGCCTACCTCAGCTCGCCTGTCTCAGCCCGCCTGACTCAGACCGTCTGTCTCAGACCATCTGGCTCAGACCGCCGGTCTTAGCCCGTCTGTCTCAGACCATCTGTCTCAGACCGTCTGTCTCAGAATAACTGTCTGAGACAGTCTGTCTCAGCCCGCCTGTCTCAGACCGTCTGTTTCAGACCATCTGTCGCAGACCATCTGTCTCATGCCGTCGGTCATAGCCCGTATATCTCTGCCTGCCTGTCCCTGTCCGTCTGTCTCAGGCCGTCTGTCTGCTACCGTCTGTCTCGGACCCCCTGTCTCAGACCGTCTGTCTCAGACCGTCTGTCTCAGACCATCTGTCTCAGATCATCTGCCTCAGGCCGTCGGTCTTAGCCCGTCTGTCTCAGCCTGCCTATCTCTGTCCGTCTGTCTCAGACCGTCCGTCTCTGACCGTCTGTCTCGGACCGCCAGTCTCTGACCGTCTGTCGCAGACCGTCTGTCTCAGCCCATCTGTCTCAGACCGTCTGTCTCAGCCCGGCTGTCTCAGCGCGCCTGTCTCAGACCATCTGTATCAGACCGTCTGTATCACACCGTCTGTCTCAGAACATCTGTCTCAGGCCGTCGGTCTTAGCCCGTCTGTCTCAGACCATCTGTCTCAGGCCGTAGGTCTTAGCCCGTCTGTCTCAGACCGTCTGTCTCGGACCGTCTGTCTCGGACCGTCTGTCTCGGACCGTCTGTCTCGGACCGTCTGTCTCGGACCGTCTGTCTCGGTCCGTCTGTCTCGGACCGTCTGTGTACTTCAGTCTGTCACAGACCATCTGGCTCAGACCGTCGGTCTCAGCCCGTCTGTCTCAGACCATCTGTCTCAGACCGTCTGTATCACACCGTCTGTCTCAGACCATCTGTCTCAGACCATCTGTCTCAGGCCGTCGGTCTTAGCCCGTCTGTCTCAGACCATCCGTCTCGGACCGTCTGTCTCAGACCGCCTGTCTCAGACCGTCTGTCTCAGACCATCTGGCTCAGACCATCTGCCTCAGGCCGTCTGCCTCTGTCCGTCTGTCTCTGACGTCTGTCTCAGACCGTCTGTCTCGGTCCGTCTGTCTCGGACCGCCTGTCTCGGACCGTCTGTCTCGGACCGCCTGTCTCAGACCGTCTGTCTCAGACCATCTGTCTCAGGCCGTCGGTCTTAGCCCGTCTGTCTCAGACCATCTGTCTCAGGCCGTCTGTCTCATACCGTCTGTCTCAGACCGTCTGTCTCATACCGTCTGTCTCAGACCATCTGTCTCTGTCCGTCTGTCTCAGACCGTCCGTCTCTGACCGTCTGTCTCGGACCGTCTGTCTCTGACCGTCTGTCTCGGACCGTCTGTGTAGGTCCGTCTGTCACAGACCATCTGGCTCAGACCGTCGGTCTCAGCCCGTCTGTCTCAGACCATCTGTCTCAGACCGTCTGTATCACACCGTCTGTCTCAGAACATCTGTCTCAGGCCGTCGGTCTTAGCCCGTCTGTCTCAGACCATCTGTCTCAGGCCGTAGGTCTTAGCCCGTCTGTCTCAGACCGTCTGTCTCGGACCGTCTGTCTCGGACCGTCTGTCTCTGTCCGTCTGTCTCGGACCGTCTGTCTCGGACCGTCAGTCTCGGACCGTCTGTCTCACACCGTCAGTCACAGACCGTCTGTCTCAGACGGTCGGTATCAGCTCGCCTGTCTCAGGCTACCTGTCTCAGATCGTCCGTCTCAGACCATCTGTCTCGGACCGTCTGTCTCGGACCGCCTGTCTCAGACCGTCTGACTCAGACCGTCTGTCTCAGACCATCTGTCTCGGACCGGCTGTCTCAGACCATCTGTCTCAGACCGTCTGTCTCGGACCGTCTGTCTCAGCCCGCCTGTCTCAGTCCGTCAGTCTGAGACCGTCTGTCTCAGAATAACTGTCTGAGATAGTCTGTCTCAGCCCGCCTGTCTCAGCCCGCGGGTCTCAGTCCGTCTTTCTGAGACCGTCTGTCTCAGACCATCTGCCTCAGACCATCTGTCTCAGGCCGTCGGTCTCAGCCCGTCTGTCTCAGTCTGCCTATATCTGCCCGTCTGTCTCAGACCGTCTGTCTCTGACCGTCTGTCTCGGACCGTCTGTGTAGGTCCGTCTGTCACAGACCATCTGGCTCAGACCGTCGGTCTCAGCCCGTCTGTCTCAGACCATCTGTCTCAGACCGTCTGTATCACACCGTCTGTCTCAGAACATCTGTCTCAGGCCGTCGGTCTTAGCCCGTCTGTCTCAGACCATCTGTCTCAGGCCGTCGATCTTAGCCCGTCTCTCTCAGACCATCTTTCTCACACCGTCTCTCTCTGTCCGTCTGTCTCATACCGCCTGTCTCAGACCGTCTGTCCCAGACCATCTGTATCACACCATCCGTCTCAGGCCGTCGGTCTTAGCCCGCCTGTCTCTGACGGTCTGTATCAGACCTTCTGTCTCACACCATCTGTCTCAGGTCGTCGGTCGTAGCCCGTCTGTCTCAGCCCGCCTGTCTCTGCCCGTCTGTCTGAGACCGTCTGTCTCAGACCATCTGTCTCAGACCGTCGATCTCTGTCCGTCTGTCTGAGACCGTCTGTCTCAGACCAACTGTCTCAGACCGTCTGTCTCAGCCCGCCTGTCTCAGCCCGCCAGTCTCAGTCCGTCTGTCTCAGACTGTCTGTATCAGACCGTCTGTCTCAGACCATCTGTCTCAGACCATCTGTCTCAGGCCGTCGGTCGTAGCCCGTCTGTCTCAGCCCGCCTGTCTCTGCCCGTCTGTCTGAGACCGTCTGTCTCAGACCATCTGTCTCAGACCGTCTATCTCTGTCCGTCTGTCTCATACCGTCTGTCTCAGACCATCTGTATCACACCATCTGTCTCAGGCCGTCGGTATTAGCCCGTCTGTCTCGGACCGTCTGTCTCGGACCGTCGGTCTCGGACCGTCCGTCTGGGACCGTCTGTCGCAGACCGTCTGTCTCAGCCCATCTGTCTCAGACCGTCTGTCTCAGCCCGGCTGTCTCAGCGCGCCTGTCTCTGCCCGTCAGTCTCGGACCGTTTTTGTCGGACCGTCTGTCTCGGACTGTCTGTCTCGGACCGTCTGTCTCGGACCGTCTGTCTCACACCGTTTGTCACAGACCGTCTGCCTCAGACGGTCGGTCTCAGCCCGCCTGCCACAGTCCATCTGTCTCAGACCGTCTGTCTGAGACCATGTGTCTCAGACCAACTGTCTCAGACCACCTGTCTCAGACCGTCTGTCTGAGACCATCTGTCTCAGACCTTCTGTCTCACACCATCTGTCTCAGGCCGTCGATCTTAGCCCGTCTCTCTCAGACCATCTGCCTCAGACCGTCTGTCTCAGACCATATGTCTCAGACCACCTGTCTCAGGCCGTCGGTCTTAGCCCGTCCGTCTCAGCCCGCCTGTCTCTGCCCGTCTGTCTGAGACCGTCTGTCTCAGACCATCTGTCTCAGACCGTCTATCTCTGTCCGTTTGTCTGAGACCGTCTGTCTCAGACCAACTGTCTCAGACCGTCTATCTCTGTCCGTCTGTCTCATACCGTCTGTCTCAGACTGTCTGTCTCAGACCATCTGTATCACACCATCTGTCTCAGGCCGTCGGTCTTAGCCCGTCTGTCTCGGACCGTCTGTCTCGGACCGTCGGTCTCGGACCGTCCGTCTGGGACCGTCCGTCGCAGACCGTCTGTCTCAGCCCATCTGTCTCAGACCATCTGTCTCAGGCCGTCGGTCTCACTCCGTCTGTCTCAGCCTGCCTATATCTGCCCGTCTGTCTCAGACCGTCCGTCCCGGACCGTCTGTCTCGGACCGTCTGTCTCGGACCGTCTGTCTCGGACCGCCTGTCTCAGACCGCCTGTCTCAGACCGTCTGTCTCAGACCGTCTGTCTCAGACCATCTGTCTCAGACCATCTGCCTCAGGCCGTCTGCCTCTGTCCGTCTGTCTCTGACGTCTGTCTCAGACCGTCTGTCTCGGTCCGTCTGTCTCGGACCGTCTGTGTAGTTCAGTCTGTCACAGACCATCTGGCTCTGACCGTCGGTCTCAGCCCGTCTGTCTCAGACCATCTGTCTCAGACCGTCTGTATCACACCGTCTGTCTCAGACAGTCTGTCTCAGACCATCTGTCTCAGACCATCTGGCTCAGACCGTCGGTCTTAGCCCATCTGTCTCAGACCATCTGTCTCAGACCGTCTGTCTCGGACCGTCTGTCTCAGACGGTCGGTCCCAGCCCGCCTACCTCAGCTCGCCTGTCTCAGCCCGCCTGACTCAGACCGTCTGTCTCAGACCATCTGGCTCAGACCGCCGGTCTTAGCCCGTCTGTCTCAGACCATCTGTCTCAGACCGTCTATCTCTGTCCGTCTGTCTGAGACCGTCTGTCTCAGACCAACTGTCTCAGACCGTCTGTCTCAGCCCGCCTGTCTCAGCCCGCCAGTCTCAGTCCGTCTGTCTCAGACTGTCTGTATCAGACCGTCTGTCTCAGACCATCTGTCTCAGACCATCTGTCTCAGGCCGTCGGTCTCACTCCGTCTGTCTCAGCCTGCCTATATCTGCCCGTCTGTCTCAGACCGTCCGTCCCGGACCGTCTGTCTCGGACCGTCTGTCTCGGACCGTCTGTCTCGGACCGCCTGTCTCTGACCGCCTGTCTCAGACCGTCTGTCTCAGACCGTCTGTCTCAGACCGTCTGTCTCAGACCATCTGTCTCAGACCATCTGCCTCAGGCCGTCTGCCTCTGTCCGTCTGTCTCTGACGTCTGTCTCAGACCGTCTGTCTCGGTCCGTCTGTCTCGGACCGTCTGTGTAGTTCAGTCTGTCACAGACCATCTGGCTCTGACCGTCGGTCTCAGCCCGTCTGTCTCAGACCATCTGTCTCAGACCGTCTGTATCACACCGTCTGTCTCAGACAGTCTGTCTCAGACCATCTGTCTCAGACCATCTGGCTCAGACCGTCGGTCTTAGCCCATCTGTCTCAGACCATCTGTCTCAGACCGTCTGTCTCGGACCGTCTGTCTCAGACGGTCGGTCCCAGCCCGCCTACCTCAGCTCGCCTGTCTCAGCCCGCCTGACTCAGACCGTCTGTCTCAGATCATCTGGCTCAGACCGCCGGTCTTAGCCCGTCTGTCTCAGACCATCTGTCTCAGACCGTCTATCTCTGTCCGTCTGTCTGAGACCGTCTGTCTCAGACCAACTGTCTCAGACCGTCTGTCTCAGCCCGCCTGTCTCAGCCCGCCAGTCTCAGTCCGTCTGTCTCAGACTGTCTGTATCAGACCGTCTGTCTCAGACCATCTGTCTCAGACCATCTGTCTCAGGTCGTCGGTCGTAGCCCGTCTGTCTCAGCCCGCCTGTCTCTGCCCGTCTGTCTGAGACCGTCTGTCTCAGACCATCTGTCTCAGACCGTCTATCTCTGTCCGTCTGTCTGAGACCGTCTGTCTCAGACCAACTGTCTCAGACCGTCTGTCTCAGCCCGCCTGTCTCAGCCCGCCAGTCTCAGTCCGTCTGTCTCAGACTGTCTGTATCAGACCGTCTGTCTCAGACCATCTGTCTCAGACCATCTGTCTCAGGCCGTCGGTCGTAGCCCGTCTGTCTCAGCCCGCCTGTCTCTGCCCGTCTGTCTGAGACCGTCTGTCTCAGGCCATCTGTCTCAGACCGTCTATCTCTGTCCGTCTGTCTCATACCGTCTGTCTCAGACCATCTGTATCACACCATCTGTCTCAGGCCGTCGGTATTAGCCCGTCTGTCTCGGACCGTCTGTCTCGGACCGTCGGTCTCGGACCGTCCGTCTGGGACCGTCTGTCGCAGACCGTCTGTCTCAGCCCATCTGTCTCAGACCGTCTGTCTCAGCCCGGCTGTCTCAGCGCGCCTGTCTCTGCCCGTCAGTCTCGGACCGTTTGTGTCGGACCGTCTGTCTCGGACTGTCTGTCTCGGACCGTCTGTCTCGGACCGTCTGTCTCACACCGTTTGTCACAGACCGTCTGCCTCAGACGGTCGGTCTCAGACCGTCTGTCTGAGACCATGTGTCTCAGACCAACTGTCTCAGACCACCTGTCTCAGACCGTCTGTCTGAGACCATCTGTCTCAGACCTTCTGTCTCACACCATCTGTCTCAGGCCGTCGATCTTAGCCCGTCTCTCTCAGACCATCTGCCTCAGACCGTCTGTCTCAGACCATATGTCTCAGACCACCTGTCTCAGGCCGTCGGTCTTAGCCCGTCCGTCTCAGCCCGCCTGTCTCTGCCCGTCTGTCTGAGACCGTCTGTCTCAGACCATCTGTCTCAGACCGTCTATCTCTGTCCGTTTGTCTGAGACCGTCTGTCTCAGACCAACTGTCTCAGACCGTCTATCTCTGTCCGTCTGTCTCATACCGTCTGTCTCAGACTGTCTGTCTCAGACCATCTGTATCACACCATCTGTCTCAGGCCGTCGGTCTTAGCCCGTCTGTCTCGGACCGTCTGTCTCGGACCGTCGGTCTCGGACCGTCCGTCTGGGACCGTCTGTCGCAGACCGTCTGTCTCAGCCCATCTGTCTCAGACCATCTGTCTCAGGCCGTCGGTCTCACTCCGTCTGTCTCAGCCTGCCTATATCTGCCCGTCTGTCTCAGACCGTCCGTCCCGGACCGTCTGTCTCGGACCGTCTGTCTCGGACCGTCTGTCTCGGACCGCCTGTCTCAGACCGCCTGTCTCAGACCGTCTGTCTCAGACCGTCTGTCTCAGACCATCTGTCTCAGACCATCTGCCTCAGGCCGTCTGCCTCTGTCCGTCTGTCTCTGACGTCTGTCTCAGACCGTCTGTCTCGGTCCGTCTGTCTCGGACCGTCTGTGTAGTTCAGTCTGTCACAGACCATCTGGCTCTGACCGTCGGTCTCAGCCCGCCTGTCTCAGACCATCTGTCTCAGATCGTCTGTATCACACCGTCTGTCTCAGACAGTCTGTCTCAGACCATCTGTCTCAGACCATCTGGCTCAGACCGTCGGTCTTAGCCCATCTGTCTCAGACCATCTGTCTCAGACCGTCTGTCTCGGACCGTCTGTCTCAGACGGTCGGTCCCAGCCCGCCTACCTCAGCTCGCCTGTCTCAGCCCGCCTGACTCAGACCGTCTGTCTCAGACCATCTGGCTCAGACCGCCGGTCTTAGCCCGTCTGTCTCAGACCATCTGTCTCAGACCGTCTGTCTCAGAATAACTGTCTGAGACAGTCTGTCTCAGCCCGCCTGTCTCAGCCCGCCTGTCTCAGACCGTCTGTTTCAGACCATCTGTCGCAGACCATCTGTCTCATGCCGTCGGTCATAGCCCGTATATCTCTGCCTGCCTGTCCCTGTCCGTCTGTCTCAGGCCGTCTGTCTGCTACCGTCTGTCTCGGACCCCCTGTCTCAGACCGCCTGTCTCAGACCGTCTGTCTCAGACCGTCTGTCTCAGACCATCTGTCTCAGATCATCTGCCTCAGGCCGTCGGTCTTAGCCCGTCTGTCTCAGCCTGCCTATCTCTGTCCGTCTGTCTCAGACCGTCCGTCTCTGACCGTCTGTCTCGGACCGCCAGTCTCTGACCGTCTGTCGCAGACCGTCTGTCTCAGACCATATGTCTCAGACCACCTGTCTCAGGCCGTCGGTCTTAGCCCGTCCGTCTCAGCCCGCCTGTCTCTGCCCGTCTGTCTGAGACCGTCTGTCTCAGACCATCTGTCTCAGACCGTCTATCTCTGTCCGTTTGTCTGAGACCGTCTGTCTCAGACCAACTGTCTCAGACCGTCTATCTCTGTCCGTCTGTCTCATACCGTCTGTCTCAGACTGTCTGTCTCAGACCATCTGTATCACACCATCTGTCTCAGGCCGTCGGTCTTAGCCCGTCTGTCTCGGACCGTCTGTCTCGGACCGTCGGTCTCGGACCGTCCGTCTGGGACCGTCTGTCGCAGACCGTCTGTCTCAGCCCATCTGTCTCAGACCATCTGTCTCAGGCCGTCGGTCTCACTCCGTCTGTCTCAGCCTGCCTATATCTGCCCGTCTGTCTCAGACCGTCCGTCCCGGACCGTCTGTCTCGGACCGTCTGTCTCGGACCGTCTGTCTCGGACCGCCTGTCTCAGACCGCCTGTCTCAGACCGTCTGTCTCAGACCGTCTGTCTCAGACCATCTGTCTCAGACCATCTGCCTCAGGCCGTCTGCCTCTGTCCGTCTGTCTCTGACGTCTGTCTCAGACCGTCTGTCTCGGTCCGTCTGTCTCGGACCGTCTGTGTAGTTCAGTCTGTCACAGACCATCTGGCTCTGACCGTCGGTCTCAGCCCGCCTGTCTCAGACCATCTGTCTCAGACCGTCTGTATCACACCGTCTGTCTCAGACAGTCTGTCTCAGACCATCTGTCTCAGACCATCTGGCTCAGACCGTCGGTCTTAGCCCATCTGTCTCAGCCCATCTGTCTCAGACCGTCTGTCTCGGACCGTCTGTCTCAGACGGTCGGTCCCAGCCCGCCTACCGCAGCTCGCCTGTCTCAGCCCGCCTGACTCAGACCGTCTGTCTCAGACCATCTGGCTCAGACTGCCGGTCTTAGCCCGTCTGTCTCAGACCATCTGTCTCAGACCGTCTGTCTCAGAATAACTGTCTGAGACAGTCTGTCTCAGCCCGCCTGTCTCAGCCCGCCTGTCTCAGACCGTCTGTTTCAGACCATCTGTCGCAGACCATCTGTCTCATGCCGTCGGTCATAGCCCGTATATCTCTGCCTGCCTGTCCCTGTCCGTCTGTCTCAGGCCGTCTGTCTGCTACCGTCTGTCTCGGACCCCCTGTCTCAGACCGCCTGTCTCAGACCGTCTGTCTCAGACCGTCTGTCTCAGACCATCTGTCTCAGATCATCTGCCTCAGGCCGTCGGTCTTAGCCCGTCTGTCTCAGCCTGCCTATCTCTGTCCGTCTGTCTCAGACCGTCCGTCTCTGACCGTCTGTCTCGGACCGCCAGTCTCTGACCGTCTGTCGCAGACCGTCTGTCTCAGCCCATCTGTCTCAGACCGTCTGTCTCAGCCCGGCTGTCTCAGCGCGCCTGTCTCAGACCATCTGTCTCAGACCGTCTGTATCACACCGTCTGTCTCAGAACATCTGTCTCAGGCCGTCGGTCTTAGCCCGTCTGTCTCAGACCATCTGTCTCAGGCCGTAGGTCTTAGCCCGTCTGTCTCAGACCGTCTGTCTCGGACCGTCTGTCTCGGACCGTCTGTCTCGGACCGTCTGTCTCGGACCGTCTGTCTCGGTCCGTCTGTCTCGGACCGTCTGTGTACTTCAGTCTGTCACAGACCATCTGGCTCAGACCGTCGGTCTCAGCCCGTCTGTCTCAGATCATCTGTCTCAGACCGTCTGTATCACACCGTCTGTCTCAGACCATCTGTCTCAGACCATCTGTCTCAGGCCGTCGGTCTTAGCCCGTCTGTCTCAGACCATCCGTCTCGGACCGTCTGTCTCAGACCGCCTGTCTCAGACCGTCTGTCTCAGACCATCTGTCTCAGACCATCTGCCTCAGGCCGTCTGCCTCTATCCGTCTGTCTCTGACGTCTGTCTCAGACCGTCTGTCTCGGTCCGTCTGTCTCGGACCGCCTGTCTCGGACCGTCTGTCTCGGACCGCCTGTCTCAGACCGTCTGTCTCAGACCATCTGTCTCAGGCCGTCGGTCTTAGCCCGTCTGTCTCAGACCATCTGTCTCAGGCCGTCTGTCTCATACCGTCTGTCTCAGACCGTCTGTCTCATACCGTCTGTCTCAGACCATCTGTCTCTGTCCGTCTGTCTCAGACCGTCCGTCTCTGACCGTCTGTCTCGGACCGTCTGTCTCTGACCGTTTGTCTCGGACCGTCTGTGTAGGTCCGTCTGTCACAGACCATCTGGCTCAGACCGTCGGTCTCAGCCCGTCTGTCTCAGACCGTCTGTCTCGGACCGTCTGTCTCGGACCGCCTGTCTCAGACCGTCTGTCTCAGACCGTCTGTCTCAGACCGTCTGTCTCAGACCGTCTGTCTCAGACCATCTGTCTCAGACCGCCGGTCTCAGCCCGCCTGTCTCAGACAGTCTGTCTCAGACCATCTGTCTCAGACCATCTGTCTCAGACCATCTGTCTCAGACCATCTGTCTCAGGCCGTCGGTCTCACTCCGTCTGTCTCAGCCTGCCTATATCTGCCCGTCTGTCTCAGACCGTTCGTCCCGGACCGTCTGTCTCGGACCGTCTGTCTCGGACCGTCTGTCTCGGACCGCCTGTCTCAGACCATCTGTCTCAGACCATCTGCCTCAGGCCGTCTGCCTCTGTCCGTCTGTCTCTGACGTCTGTCTCAGACCGTCTGTCTCGGTCCGTCTGTCTCGGACCGCCTGTCTCGGACCGTCTGTCTCGGACCGCCTGTCTCAGACCGTCTGTCTCAGACCATCTGTCTCAGGCCGTCGGTCTTAGCCCGTCTGTCTCAGACCATCTGTCTCAGGCCGTCTGTCTCATACCGTCTGTCTCAGACCGTCTGTCTCATACCGTCTGTCTCAGACCATCTGTCTCTGTCCGTCTGTCTCAGACCGCCCGTCTCTGACCGTCTGTCTCGGACCGTCTGTCTCTGACCGTCTGTCTCGGACCGTCTGTGTAGGTCCGTCTGTCACAGACCATCTGGCTCAGACCGTCGGTCTCAGCCCGTCTGTCTCAGACCATCTGTCTCAGACCGTCTGTATCACACCGTCTGTCTCAGAACATCTGTCTCAGGCCGTCGGTCTTAGCCCGTCTGTCTCAGACCATCTGTCTCAGGCCGTAGGTCTTAGCCCGTCTGTCTCAGACCGTCTGTCTCGGACCGTCTGTCTCGGACCGTCTGTCTCTGTCCGTCTGTCTCGGACCGTCTGTCTCGGACCGTCAGTCTCGGACCGTCTGTCTCACACCGTCAGTCACAGACCGTCTGTCTCAGACGGTCGATATCAGCCCGCCTGTCTCAGGCTATCTGTCTCAGATCGTCCGTCTCAGACCATCTGTCTCGGACCGTCTGTCTCGGACCGCCTGTCTCAGACCGTCTGTCTCAGCCCGCCTGTCTCAGTCCGTCAGTCTGAGACCGTCTGTCTCAGAATAACTGTCTGAGATAGTCTGTCTCAGCCCGCCTGTCTCAGCCCGCGGGTCTCAGTCCGTCTTTCTGAGACCGTCTGTCTCAGACCATCTGCCTCAGACCATCTGTCTCAGGCCGTCGGTCTCAGCCCGTCTGTCTCAGTCTGCCTATATCTGCCCGTCTGTCTCAGACCGTCCGTCTCGGACCGTCTGTCTCGGACCGTCTGTCTCGGACCGTCTGTCTCGGACCGTCTGTGTACTTCAGTCTGTCACAGACCATCTGGCTCAGACCGTCGGTCTCAGCCCGTCTGTCTCAGACCATCTGTCTCAGACCGTCTGTATCACACCGTCTGTCTCAGACCATCTGTCTCAGACCATCTGTCTCAGACCATCTGTCTCAGACCATCTGTCTCGGACCGTCTGTCTCGGACCGTCTGTCTCGGACCGTCTGTCTCTGACCGTCTGTCTCGGACCGTCTGTGTAGGTCCGTCTGTCACAGACCATCTGGCTCAGACCGTCGGTCTCAGCCCGTCTGTCTCAGACCGTCTGTCTCGGACCGTCTGTCTCGGACCGCCTGTCTCAGACCGTCTGTCTCAGACCGTCTGTCGCAGACCGTCTGTCTCAGCCCATCTGTCTCAGACCATCTGTCTCAGACCGCCGGTCTCAGCCCGCCTGTCTCAGACAGTCTGTCTCAGACCGTCTGTATCACACCGTCTGTCTCAGAACATCTGTCTCAGGCCGTCGGTCTTAGCCCGTCTGTCTCAGACCATCTGTCTCAGGCCGTAGGTCTTAGCCCGTCTGTCTCAGACCGTCTGTCTCGGACCGTCTGTCTCGGACCGTCTGTCTCGGACCGTCTGTCTCGGACCGTCTGTCTCGGTCCGTCTGTCTCGGACCGTCTGTGTACTTCAGTCTGTCACAGACCATCTGGCTCAGACCGTCGGTCTCAGCCCGTCTGTCTCAGATCATCTGTCTCAGACCGTCTGTATCACACCGTCTGTCTCAGACCATCTGTCTCAGACCATCTGTCTCAGGCCGTCGGTCTTAGCCCGTCTGTCTCAGACCATCCGTCTCGGACCGTCTGTCTCAGACCGCCTGTCTCAGACCGTCTGTCTCAGACCATCTGTCTCAGACCATCTGCCTCAGGCCGTCTGCCTCTATCCGTCTGTCTCTGACGTCTGTCTCAGACCGTCTGTCTCGGTCCGTCTGTCTCGGACCGCCTGTCTCGGACCGTCTGTCTCGGACCGCCTGTCTCAGACCGTCTGTCTCAGACCATCTGTCTCAGGCCGTCGGTCTTAGCCCGTCTGTCTCAGACCATCTGTCTCAGGCCGTCTGTCTCATACCGTCTGTCTCAGACCGTCTGTCTCATACCGTCTGTCTCAGACCATCTGTCTCTGTCCGTCTGTCTCAGACCGTCCGTCTCTGACCGTCTGTCTCGGACCGTCTGTCTCTGACCGTCTGTCTCGGACCGTCTGTGTAGGTCCGTCTGTCACAGACCATCTGGCTCAGACCGTCGGTCTCAGCCCGTCTGTCTCAGACCGTCTGTCTCGGACCGTCTGTCTCGGACCGCCTGTCTCAGACCGTCTGTCTCAGACCGTCTGTCTCAGACCGTCTGTCTCAGACCGTCTGTCTCAGACCATCTGTCTCAGACCGCCGGTCTCAGCCCGCCTGTCTCAGACAGTCTGTCTCAGACCATCTGTCTCAGACCATCTGTCTCAGACCATCTGTCTCAGACCATCTGTCTCAGGCCGTCGGTCTCACTCCGTCTGTCTCAGCCTGCCTATATCTGCCCGTCTGTCTCAGACCGTTCGTCCCGGACCGTCTGTCTCGGACCGTCTGTCTCGGACCGTCTGTCTCGGACCGCCTGTCTCAGACCATCTGTCTCAGACCATCTGCCTCAGGCCGTCTGCCTCTGTCCGTCTGTCTCTGACGTCTGTCTCAGACCGTCTGTCTCGGTCCGTCTGTCTCGGACCGCCTGTCTCGGACCGTCTGTCTCGGACCGCCTGTCTCAGACCGTCTGTCTCAGACCATCTGTCTCAGGCCGTCGGTCTTAGCCCGTCTGTCTCAGACCATCTGTCTCAGGCCGTCTGTCTCATACCGTCTGTCTCAGACCGTCTGTCTCATACCGTCTGTCTCAGACCATCTGTCTCTGTCCGTCTGTCTCAGACCGTCCGTCTCTGACCGTCTGTCTCGGACCGTCTGTCTCTGACCGTCTGTCTCGGACCGTCTGTGTAGGTCCGTCTGTCACAGACCATCTGGCTCAGACCGTCGGTCTCAGCCCGTCTGTCTCAGACCATCTGTCTCAGACCGTCTGTATCACACCGTCTGTCTCAGAACATCTGTCTCAGGCCGTCGGTCTTAGCCCGTCTGTCTCAGACCATCTGTCTCAGGCCGTAGGTCTTAGCCCGTCTGTCTCAGACCGTCTGTCTCGGACCGTCTGTCTCGGACCGTCTGTCTCTGTCCGTCTGTCTCGGACCGTCTGTCTCGGACCGTCAGTCTCGGACCGTCTGTCTCACACCGTCAGTCACAGACCGTCTGTCTCAGACGGTCGATATCAGCCCGCCTGTCTCAGGCCGCCTGTCTCGGACCGTCTGTCTCGGACCGCCTGTCTCAGACCGCCTGTCTCAGACCGTCTGTCTCAGACCGTCTGTCTCAGACCATCTGTCTCAGACCATCTGCCTCAGGCCGTCTGCCTCTGTCCGTCTGTCTCAGACCGTCTGTATCACACCGTCTGTCTCAGACCATCTGTCTCAGACCATCTGTCTCAGACCATCTGTCTCGGACCGTCTGTCTCGGACCGCCTGTCTCAGACCGTCTGTCTCAGACCATCTGTCTCAGACCGCCGGTCTCAGCCCGCCTGTCTCAGACAGTCTGTCTCAGACCATCTGTCTCAGACCATCTGTCTCAGACCATCTGTCTCAGACCATCTGGCTCAGACCGTCGGTCTTAGCCCGTCTGTCTCAGACCATCTGTCTCAGACCGCCGGTCTCAGCCCGCCTGTCTCAGACAGTCTGTCTCAGACCATCTGTCTCAGACCATCTGCCTCAGGCCGTCTGCCTCTGTCCGTCTGTCTCTGACGTCTGTCTCAGACCGTCTGTCTCGGTCCGTCTGTCTCGGACGGTCTGTCTCGGACCGTCTGTCTCGGACCGTCTGTGTCGGACCGTCTGTCTCAGACCATCTGTCTCAGACCGCCGGTCTCAGCCCGCCTGTCTCAGACAGTCTGTCTCAGACCATCTGTCTCAGACCATCTGTCTCAGACCGTCTGTCTCAGACCATCTGTCTCAGGTCGTCGGTCGTAGCCCGTCTGTCTCAGCCCGCCTGTCTCTGCCCGTCTGTCTGAGACCGTCTGTCTCAGACCATCTGTCTCAGACCGTCTATCTCTGTCCGTCTGTCTCATACCGTCTGTCTCAGACCATCTGTATCACACCATCTGTCTCAGGCCGTGGGTATTAGCCCGTCTGTCTCGGACCGTCTGTCTCGGACCGTCGGTCTCGGACCGTCCGTCTGGGACCGTCTGTCGCAGACCGTCTGTCTCAGCCCATCTGTCTCAGACCGTCTGTCTCAGCCCGTCTGTCTCAGCGCGCCTGTCTCTGCCCGTCAGTCTCGGACCGTTTGTGTCGGACCGTCTGTCTCGGACTGTCTGTCTCGGACCGTCTGCCTCGGACCGTCTGTCTCACACCGTTTGTCACAGACCGTCTGCCTCAGACGGTCGGTCTCAGCCCGCCTGCCACAGTCCATCTGTCTCAGACCGTCTGTCTGAGACCATGTGTCTCAGACCAACTGTCTCAGACCACCTGTCTCAGACCGTCTGTCTGAGACCATCTGTCTCAGACCTTCTGTCTCACACCATCTGTCTCAGGCCGTCGATCTTAGCCCGTCTCTCTCAGACCATCTGCCTCAGACCGTCTGTCTCAGACCATATGTCTCAGACCACCTGTCTCAGGCCGTCGGTCTTAGCCCGTCCGTCTCAGCCCGCCTGTCTCTGCCCGTCTGTCTGAGACCGTCTGTCTCAGACCATCTGTCTCAGACCGTCTATCTCTGTCCGTTTGTCTGAGACCGTCTGTCTCAGACCAACTGTCTCAGACCGTCTATCTCTGTCCGTCTGTCTCATACCGTCTGTCTCAGACTGTCTGTCTCAGACCATCTGTATCACACCATCTGTCTCAGGCCGTCGGTCTTAGCCCGTCTGTCTCGGACCGTCTGTCTCGGACCGTCGGTCTCGGACCGTCCGTCTGGGACCGTCTGTCGCAGACCGTCTGTCTCAGCCCATCTGTCTCAGACCATCTGTCTCAGGCCGTCGGTCTCACTCCGTCTGTCTCAGCCTGCCTATATCTGCCCGTCTGTCTCAGACCGTCCGTACCGGACCGTCTGTCTCGGACCGTCTGTCTCGGACCGCCTGTCTCAGACCGCCTGTCTCAGACCGTCTGTCTCAGACCGTCTGTCTCAGACCATCTGTCTCAGACCATCTGCCTCAGGCCGTCTGCCTGTGTCCGTCTGTCTCTGACGTCTGTCTCAGACCGTCTGTCTCGGTCCGTCTGTCTCGGACCGTCTGTGTAGTTCAGTCTGTCACAGACCATCTGGCTCTGACCGTCGGTCTCAGCCCGTCTGTCTCAGACCATCTGTCTCAGACCGTCTGTATCACACCGTCTGTCTCAGACAGTCTGTCTCAGACCATCTGTCTCAGACCATCTGGCTCAGACCGTCGGTCTTAGCCCATCTGTCTCAGACCATCTGTCTCAGACCGTCTGTCTCGGACCGTCTGTCTCAGATGGTCGGTCCCATCCCGCCTACCTCAGCTCGCCTGTCTCAGCCCGCCTGACTCAGACCGTCTGTCTCAGACCATCTGGCTCAGACCGCCGGTCTTCGCCCGTCTGTCTCAGACCATCTGTCTCAGACCGTCTGTCTGAGACCGTCTGTCTCAGAATAACTGTCTGAGACAGTCTGTCTCAGCCCGCCTGTCTCAGCCCGCCTGTATCAGACCGTCTGTTTCAGACCATCTGTCGCAGACCATCTGTCTCATGCCGTCGGTCTTAGCCCGTATATCTCTGCCTGCCTGTCCCTGTCCGTCTGTCTCAGGCCGTCTGTCTGCTACCGTCTGTCTCGGACCCCCTGTCTCAGACCGCCTGTCTCAGACCGTCTGTCTCAGACCGTCTGTCTCAGACCATCTGTCTCAGATCATCTGCCTCAGGCCGTCGGTCTTAGCCCGTCTGTCTCAGCCTGCCTATCTCTGTCCGTCTGTCTCAGACCGTCCGTCTCTGACCGTCTGTCTCGGACCGCCAGTCTCTGACCGTCTGTCTCGGACCGTCTGTGTAGGTCCGTCTGTCACAGACCATCTGGCTCAGACCGTCGGTCTCAGCCCGTCTGTCTCAGACCATCTGTCTCAGACCGTCTGTATCACACCGTCTGTCTCAGAACATCTGTCTCAGGCCGTCGGTCTTAGCCCGTCTGTCTCAGACCATCTGTCTCAGGCCGTAGGTCTTAGCCCGTCTGTCTCGGACCGTCTGTCTCGGACCGTCTGTCTCGGACCGTCTGTCTCGGACCGTCTGTCTCGGACCGTCTGTCTCGGTCCGTCTGTCTCGGACCGTCTGTGTACTTCAGTCTGTCACAGACCATCTGGCTCAGACCGTCGGTCTCAGCCCGTCTGTCTCAGACCATCTGTCTCAGACCGTCTGTATCACACCGTCTGTCTCAGACCATCTGTCTCAGACCATCTGTCTCAGGCCGTCGGTCTTAGCCCCTCTGTCTCAGACCATCCGTCTCGGACCGTCTGTCTCAGACCGCCTGTCTCAGACCGTCTGTCTCAGACCATCTGTCTCAGACCATCTGCCTCAGGCCGTCTGCCTCTGTCCGTCTGTCTCTGACGTCTGTCTCAGACCGTCTGTCTCGGTCCGTCTGTCTCGGACCGCCTGTCTCGGACCGTCTGTCTCGGACCGCCTGTCTCGGACCGTCTGTCTCAGACCATCTGTCTCAGGCCGTCGGTCTTAGCCCGTCTGTCTCAGACCATCTGTCTCAGGCCGTCTGTCTCATACCGTCTGTCTCAGACCGTCTGTCTCATACCGTCTGTCTCAGACCATCTGTCTCTGTCCGTCTGTCTCAGACCGTCCGTCTCTGACTGTCTGTCTCGGACCGTCTGTCTCTGACCGTCTGTCTCGGACCGTCTGTGTAGGTCCGTCTGTCACAGACCATCTGGCTCAGACCGTCGGTCTCAGCCCGTCTGTCTCAGACCATCTGTCTCAGACCGTCTGTATCACACCGTCTGTCTCAGAACATCTGTCTCAGGCCGTCGGTCTTAGCCCGTCTGTCTCAGACCATCTGTCTCAGGCCGTAGGTCTTAGCCCGTCTGTCTCAGACCGTCTGTCTCGGACCGTCTGTCTCGGACCGTCTGTCTCTGTCCGTCTGTCTCGGACCGTCTGTCTCGGACCGTCAGTCTCGGACCGTCTGTCTCACACCGTCAGTCACAGACCGTCTGTCTCAGACGGTCGGTATCAGCCCGCCTGTCTCAGGCTATCTGTCTCAGATCGTCCGTCTCAGACCATCTGTCTCGGACCGTCTGTCTCGGACCGCCTGTCTCAGACCGTCTGACTCAGACCGTCTGTCTCAGACCATCTGTCTCGGACCGGCTGTCTCAGACCATCTGTCTCAGACCGTCTGTCTCGGACCGTCTGTCTCAGCCCGCCTGTCTCAGTCCGTCAGTCTGAGACCGTCTGTCTCAGAATAACTGTCTGAGATAGTCTGTCTCAGCCCGCCTGTCTCAGCCCGCGGGTCTCAGTCCGTCTTTCTGAGACCGTCTGTCTCAGACCATCTGTCTCAGACCATCTGCCTCAGGCCGCCTGTCTCGGACCGTCTGTCTCGGACCGCTTGTCTCAGACCGCCTGTCTCAGACCGTCTGTCTCAGACCGTCTGTCTCAGACCATCTGTCTCAGACCATCTGCCTCAGGCCGTCTGCCTCTGTCCGTCTGTCTCAGACCGTCTGTATCACACCGTCTGTCTCAGACCATCTGTCTCAGACCATCTGTCTCAGACCATCTGTCTCGGACCGTCTGTCTCGGACCGCCTGTCTCAGACCGTCTGTCTCAGACCGTCTGTCTCAGACCATCTGTCTCAGACCGCCGGTCTCAGCCCGCCTGTCTCAGACAGTCTGTCTCAGACCATCTGTCTCAGACCATCTGTCTCAGACCATCTGTCTCAGACCATCTGGCTCAGACCGTCGGTCTTAGCCCGTCTGTCTCAGACCATCTGCCTCAGGCCGCCTGTCTCGGACCGTCTGTCTCGGACCGCCTGTCTCAGACCGCCTGTCTCAGACCGTCTGTCTCAGACCGTCTGTCTCCGACCATCTGTCTCAGACCATCTGCCTCAGGCCGTCTGCCTCTGTCCGTCTGTCTCTGACGTCTGTCTCAGACCGTCTGTCTCGGTCCGTCTGTCTCGGACGGTCTGTCTCGGACCGTCTGTCTCGGACCGTCTGTGTCGGACCGTCTGTCTCAGACCATCTGTCTCAGACAGCATGTCTCTGCCCGTCTGTCTGAGCCCGCCTGTCTCAGCCCGCCTGTCTGAGACCGTCTGTCTCAGACCATCTGTCTCACACCATCTGTCTCAGGCCGTCGGTCTTAGCCAGTCTGTCACAGACCGTCTGTCTCGGACCGTCTATCGCGGACCGTCGGTCTCGGACCGTCCGTCTGGGACCGTCTGTCGCGGACCGTCTGTCTCAGCCCATCTGTCTCAGACTGTCTGTCTGAGACCGTCTGTCTCAGACCATCTGTCTCAGTCACATCTGTCTCAGACCGTCGGTCTTAGCCCGTCTGTCTCAGCACGCCTGTCTCTGCCCGTCTGTCTCAGACCATCTGTCTCAGGCCGTTGGTCTTAGCCTGTCTGTCTCAGCCCGCCTGTCTCAGCACGCCTGTCTGAGACCGTCTGTCTCAGACCATCTGTCTCAGATCGTCAGTCTCTGTCCGTCTATCTCTGTCCGTCTGTCTCATACCGTCTGTCTCAGACCGTCTGTCTGAGACCGTGTGTCTCAGACCAACTGTCTCAGACCACCTGTCTCAGACCGTCTGTCTGAGACCATCTGTCTCAGACCTTCTGTCTCACACCATCTGTCTCAGGCCGTCGATCTTAGCCCGTCTCTCTCAGACCATCTGCCTCAGACCGTCTGTCTCAGACCATATGTCTCAGACCACCTGTCTCAGACCATCTGTCTCAGACCGTCTATCTCTGTCCGTCTGTCTGAGACCGTCTGTCTCAGACCAACTGTCTCAGACCGTCTGTCTCAGCCCGCCTGTCTCAGCCCGCCAGTCTCAGTCCGTCTGTCTCAGACTGTCTGTATCAGACCGTCTGTCTCAGACCATCTGTCTCAGACCATCTGTCTCAGGTCGTCGGTCGTAGCCCGTCTGTCTCAGCCCGCCTGTATCTGCCCGTCTGTCTGAGATCGTCTGTCTCAGACCATCTGTCTCAGACCGTCTATCTCTGTCCGTCTGTCTGAGACCGTCTGTCTCAGACCAACAGTCTCAGACCGTCTGTCTCAGCCCGCCTGTCTCAGCCCGCCAGTCTCAATCCGTCTGTCTCAGACTGTCTGTATCAGACCGTCTGTCTCAGACCATCTGTCTCAGACCATCTGTCTCAGGCCGTCGGTCGTAGCCCGTCTGTCTCAGCCCGCCTGTCTCTGCCCGTCTGTCTGAGACCGTCTGTCTCAGACCATCTGTCTCAGACCGTCTATCTCTGTACGTCTGTCTCATACCGTCTGTCTCAGACCATCTGTATCACACCATCTGTCTCAGGCCGTCGGTATTAGCCCGTCTGTCTCGGACCGTTTGTGTCGGACCGTCTGTCTCGGACTGTCTGTCTCGGACCGTCTGTCTCGGACCGTCTGTCTCACACCGTTTGTCACAGACCGTCTGCCTCAGACGGTCGGTCTCAGCCCGCCTGCCACAGTCCATCTGTCTCAGACCGTCTGTCTGAGACCGTGTGTCTCAGACCAACTGTCTCAGACCACCTGTCTCAGACCGTCTGTCTGAGACCATCTGTCTCAGACCTTCTGTCTCACACCATCTGTCTCAGGCCGTCGATCTTAGGCCGTCTCTCTCAGACCATCTGCCTCAGACCGTCTGTCTCAGACCATATGTCTCAGACCACCTGTCTCAGGCCGTCGGTCTTAGCCCGTCCGTCTCAGCCCGCCTGTCTCTGCCCGTCTGTCTGAGACCGTCTGTCTCAGACCATCTGTCTCAGGCCGTCGGTCTTAGCCCGTCTGTCTCAGACCATCTGTCTCAGGCCGTCTGTCTCATACCGTCTGTCTCAGACCGTCTGTCTCATACCGTCTGTCTCAGACCATCTGTCTCTGTCCGTCTGTCTCAGACCGTCCGTCTCTGACTGTCTGTCTCGGACCGTCTGTCTCTGACCGTCTGTCTCGGACCGTCTGTGTAGGTCCGTCTGTCACAGACCATCTGGCTCAGACCGTCGGTCTCAGCCCGTCTGTCTCAGACCATCTGTCTCAGACCGTCTGTATCACACCGTCTGTCTCAGAACATCTGTCTCAGGCCGTCGGTCTTAGCCCGTCTGTCTCAGACCATCTGTCTCAGGCCGTAGGTCTTAGCCCGTCTGTCTCAGACCGTCTGTCTCGGACCGTCTGTCTCGGACCGTCTGTCTCTGTCCGTCTGTCTCGGACCGTCTGTCTCGGACCGTCAGTCTCGGACCGTCTGTCTCACACCGTCAGTCACAGACCGTCTGTCTCAGACGGTCGGTATCAGCCCGCCTGTCTCAGGCTATCTGTCTCAGATCGTCCGTCTCAGACCATCTGTCTCGGACCGTCTGTCTCGGACCGCCTGTCTCAGACCGTCTGACTCAGACCGTCTGTCTCAGACCATCTGTCTCGGACCGGCTGTCTCAGACCATCTGTCTCAGACCGTCTGTCTCGGACCGTCTGTCTCAGCCCGCCTGTCTCAGTCCGTCAGTCTGAGACCGTCTGTCTCAGAATAACTGTCTGAGATAGTCTGTCTCAGCCCGCCTGTCTCAGCCCGCGGGTCTCAGTCCGTCTTTCTGAGACCGTCTGTCTCAGACCATCTGTCTCAGACCATCTGCCTCAGGCCGCCTGTCTCGGACCGTCTGTCTCGGACCGCTTGTCTCAGACCGCCTGTCTCAGACCGTCTGTCTCAGACCGTCTGTCTCAGACCATCTGTCTCAGACCATCTGCCTCAGGCCGTCTGCCTCTGTCCGTCTGTCTCAGACCGTCTGTATCACACCGTCTGTCTCAGACCATCTGTCTCAGACCATCTGTCTCAGACCATCTGTCTCGGACCGTCTGTCTCGGACCGCCTGTCTCAGACCGTCTGTCTCAGACCGTCTGTCTCAGACCATCTGTCTCAGACCGCCGGTCTCAGCCCGCCTGTCTCAGACAGTCTGTCTCAGACCATCTGTCTCAGACCATCTGTCTCAGACCATCTGCCTCAGACCATCTGGCTCAGACCGTCGGTCTTAGCCCGTCTGTCTCAGACCATCTCCCTCAGGCCGCCTGTCTCGGACCGTCTGTCTCGGACCGCCTGTCTCAGACCGCCTGTCTCAGACCGTCTGTCTCAGACCGTCTGTCTCCGACCATCTGTCTCAGACCATCTGCCTCAGGCCGTCTGCCTCTGTCCGTCTGTCTCTGACGTCTGTCTCAGACCGTCTGTCTCGGTCCGTCTGTCTCGGACGGTCTGTCTCGGACCGTCTGTCTCGGACCGTCTGTGTCGGACCGTCTGTCTCAGACCATCTGTCTCAGACAGCATGTCTCTGCCCGTCTGTCTGAGCCCGCCTGTCTCAGCCCGCCTGTCTGAGACCGTCTGTCTCAGACCATCTGTCTCACACCATCTGTCTCAGGCCGTCGGTCTTAGCCAGTCTGTCACAGACCGTCTGTCTCGGACCGTCTATCGCGGACCGTCGGTCTCGGACCGTCCGTCTGGGACCGTCTGTCGCGGACCGTCTGTCTCAGCCCATCTGTCTCAGACTGTCTGTCTGAGACCGTCTGTCTCAGACCATCTGTCTCAGTCACATCTGTCTCAGACCGTCGGTCTTAGCCCGTCTGTCTCAGCACGCCTGTCTCTGCCCGTCTGTCTCAGACCATCTGTCTCAGGCCGTTGGTCTTAGCCTGTCTGTCTCAGCCCGCCTGTCTCAGCACGCCTGTCTGAGACCGTCTGTCTCAGACCATCTGTCTCAGATCGTCAGTCTCTGTCCGTCTATCTCTGTCCGTCTGTCTCATACCGTCTGTCTCAGACCGTCTGTCTGAGACCGTGTGTCTCAGACCAACTGTCTCAGACCACCTGTCTCAGACCGTCTGTCTGAGACCATCTGTCTCAGACCTTCTGTCTCACACCATCTGTCTCAGGCCGTCGATCTTAGCCCGTCTCTCTCAGACCATCTGCCTCAGACCGTCTGTCTCAGACCATATGTCTCAGACCACCTGTCTCAGACCATCTGTCTCAGACCGTCTATCTCTGTCCGTCTGTCTGAGACCGTCTGTCTCAGACCAACTGTCTCAGACCGTCTGTCTCAGCCCGCCTGTCTCAGCCCGCCAGTCTCAGTCCGTCTGTCTCAGACTGTCTGTATCAGACCGTCTGTCTCAGACCATCTGTCTCAGACCATCTGTCTCAGGTCGTCGGTCGTAGCCCGTCTGTCTCAGCCCGCCTGTATCTGCCCGTCTGTCTGAGATCGTCTGTCTCAGACCATCTGTCTCAGACCGTCTATCTCTGTCCGTCTGTCTGAGACCGTCTGTCTCAGACCAACAGTCTCAGACCGTCTGTCTCAGCCCGCCTGTCTCAGCCCGCCAGTCTCAATCCGTCTGTCTCAGACTGTCTGTATCAGACCGTCTGTCTCAGACCATCTGTCTCAGACCATCTGTCTCAGGCCGTCGGTCGTAGCCCGTCTGTCTCAGCCCGCCTGTCTCTGCCCGTCTGTCTGAGACCGTCTGTCTCAGACCATCTGTCTCAGACCGTCTATCTCTGTACGTCTGTCTCATACCGTCTGTCTCAGACCATCTGTATCACACCATCTGTCTCAGGCCGTCGGTATTAGCCCGTCTGTCTCGGACCGTTTGTGTCGGACCGTCTGTCTCGGACTGTCTGTCTCGGACCGTCTGTCTCGGACCGTCTGTCTCACACCGTTTGTCACAGACCGTCTGCCTCAGACGGTCGGTCTCAGCCCGCCTGCCACAGTCCATCTGTCTCAGACCGTCTGTCTGAGACCGTGTGTCTCAGACCAACTGTCTCAGACCACCTGTCTCAGACCGTCTGTCTGAGACCATCTGTCTCAGACCTTCTGTCTCACACCATCTGTCTCAGGCCGTCGATCTTAGGCCGTCTCTCTCAGACCATCTGCCTCAGACCGTCTGTCTCAGACCATATGTCTCAGACCACCTGTCTCAGGCCGTCGGTCTTAGCCCGTCCGTCTCAGCCCGCCTGTCTCTGCCCGTCTGTCTGAGACCGTCTGTCTCAGACCATCTGTCTCAGACCGTCTATCTCTGTCCGTTTGTCTGAGACCGTCTGTCTCAGACCAACTGTCTCAGACCGTCTATCTCTGTCCGTCTGTCTCAGACTGTCTGTCTCAGACCATCTGTATCACACCATCTGTCTCAGGCCGTCGGTCTTAGCCCGTATGTCTCGGACCGTCCGTCTGGGACCGTCTGTCGCAGACCGTCTGTCTCAGCCCATCTGTCTCAGACCATCTGTCTCAGGCCGTCGGTCTCACCCCGTCTGTCTCAGCCTGCCTATATCTGCCCGTCTGTCTCAGACCGTCCGTCCCGGACCGTCTGTCTCGGACCGTCTGTCTCAGGCCGTCTGTCTCGGACCGTCTGTCTCGGACCCCCTGTCTCAGACCGCCTGTCTCAGCCCGTCTGACTCAGACCGTCTGTCTCAGTCCATCTGTCTCAGATCATCTGCCTCAGGCCGTCGGTCTTAGCCCGTCTGTCTCAGCACGCCTGTCTCGGCCCGCCTGTCTCAGACCGTCTGTCTCAGACTGTCTGCCTCGGACCTTCTGTCTCGGACCGTCTGTCTCATACCGTCTGTCTCAGACCGTCTGTCTCAGACCATCTGTCTCAGACCATCGGGCTCAGACCGCCGGTCTTAGCCCGTCTGTCTCAGACCATCTGTCCCAGACCGTCTGTCTGAGACCGTCTGTCTCAGAATAACTGTCTGAGACAGTCTGTCTCAGCCCGCCTGTCTCAGCCTGCCTGTCTCAGACCGCCTGTCTCAGACCGTCTGTCTCAGACCGTCTGTCTCAGACCGTCTGTCTCAGACCGTCTGTCTCAGACCATCTGTCGCAGACCATCTGTCTCATATCGTCGGTCTTAGCCCGTATATCTCTGCCTGCCTGTCTCTGTCCGTCTGTCTCAGGACGTCTGTCTCGGACCGTCTGTCTCGGACCCCCTGTCTCAGACCGCCTGTCTCAGACCGTCTGTCTCAGACCGTCTGTCTCAGACCATCTGTCTCAGACCATCTGCCTCAGGCCGTCTGCCTCTGTCCGTCTGTCTCTGACGTCTGTCTCGGACCGTCTGTCTCGGACCGTCTGTCTCGGACCGTCTGTCTCGGACCGTCTGTCTCGGACCGCCTGTCTCAGACCGTCGGTCTCAGCCCGTCTGTCTCAGACCATCTGTCTCAGACCGTCTGTATCACACCGTCTGTCTCAGAACATCTGTCTCTGGCCGTCGGTCTTAGCCCGTCTGTCTCAGACCATCTGCCTCAGGCCGTAGGTCTTAGCCCGTCTGTCTCGGACCGTCTGTCTCGGACCGTCTGTCTCGGACCGTCTGTCTCGGACCGTCTGTCTCGGACCGTCTATCTCGGACCGTCTGTCTCGGACCGTCAGTCTCGGACCGTCTGTCTCACACCGTCAGTCACAGACTGTCTGTCTCAGACGGTCGGTCTCAGCCCGCCTGTCTCAGGCCATCTGTCTCAGACCGTCCGTCTCAGACCATCTGTCTCGGACCGTCTGTCTCGGACCGCCTGTCTCAGACCGTCTGACTCAGACCGTCTGTCTCAGACCATCTGTCTCGGACCGTCTGTCTCAGACCATCTGTCTCAGACCGTCTGTCTCGGACCGTCTGTCTCAGCCCGCCTGTCTCAGTCCGTCTGTCTGAGACCGTCTGTCTCAGAATAACTGTCTGAGACAGTCTGTCTCATCCCGCCCGTCTCAGCCCGCGGGTCTCAGTCCGTCTGTCTGAGACCGTCTGTCTCAGACCATCTGCCTCAGACCATCTGTCTCAGGCCGTCGGTCTCAGCCCGTCTGTCTCAGTCTGCCTCTATCTGCCCGTCTGTCTCAGACCGTCCGTCTCGGACCGTCTGTCTCGGACCGTCTGTCTCGGACCGTCTGTCTCGGACCGTCTGTGTACTTCAGTCTGTCACAGACCATCTGGCTCAGACCGTCGGTCTCAGCCCGTCTGTCTCAGACCATCTGTCTCAGACCGTCTGTATCACACCGTCTGTCTCAGACCATCTGTCTCAGACCATCTGTCTCAGACCATCTGTCTCGGACCGTCGGTCTCAGCCCGTCTGTCTCAGACCATCTGTCTCAGCCCATCTCTCTCAGAACGTCTGTCTGAGACCATCTGTCTCAGACCATCTGTCTCCGACTGTCTGTCTCAGGCCGTCGGTATTTGCCTGGCTGTCTCTGTTCGTCACTCTCAGACGGTCTGTCTCTGACCGTCTCTCTCAGACCGACTGTCTCGGACCGTCTGTCTCGGACCGTCTGTCTCGGACCGCCTGTCTCAGACCGTCTGTCTCAGCCCATCTGTCTCAGATCATCTGCCTCAGGCCGTCGGTCTTAGCCCGTCTGTCTCGGACCGTCCGTCTGGGACCGTCTGTCGCAGACCGTCTGTCTCAGCCCATCTGTCTCAGACCATCTGTCTCAGGCCGTCGGTCTCACCCCGTCTGTCTCAGCCTGCCTATATCTGCCCGTCTGTCTCAGACCGTCCGTCCCGGACCGTCTGTCTCGGACCGTCTGTCTCGGACCGTCTGTCTCAGAAAGTCTGTGTAGTTCAGTCTGTCACAGACCATCTGGCTCAGACCGTCGGTCTCAGCCCGTCTGTCTCAGAACATCTGTCTCAGACCGTCTGTATCACACCGTCTGTCTCAGACCATCTGTCTCAGACCATCTGTCTCAGGCCGTCGGTCTTAGCCCGTCTGTCTCAGACCATCTGTCTCAGGCCGTAGGTCTCAGCCCGCCTGTATCAGCCCATCTGTCTCAGACCGTCTGTCTCAGACCATCTGTCTCGGACCGTCTGTCTCGGACCGTCTGTCTCGGGCCGTCTGTCTCGGACCGTCTGTCTCGGGCCGTCTGTCTCGGACCGTCTGTCTCAGACCGTCTGTCTCAGACCGTCTGTCTCGGACCGTCTGTCTCAGCCCGCCTGTCTCAGTCCGTCTGTCTGAGACCGTCTGTCTCAGAATAACTGTCTGAGTCAGTCTGTCTCAGCCCGCCTGTCTCAGCCCGCCGGTCTCAGTCCGTCTGTCTGAGACCGTCTGTCTCAGACTATCTGCCTCAGACCATCTGTCTCAGGCCGTCGGTCTCAGCCCGCCTGTCTCAGCCTGCCTATGTCTGTCCGTCTGTCTCAGACCGTCCGTCTCTGACCGTCTGTCTCGGACCGCCAGTCTCTGACCGTCTGTCTCGGACCGTCTGTGTAGGTCCGTCTGTCACAGACCATCTGGCTCAGACCGTCGGTCTCAGCCCGTCGGTCTCAGCCCGTCGGTCTCAGCCCGTCTGTCTCAGACCATCTGTCTCAGACCGTCTGTATCACACCGTCTGTCTCAGAACATCTGTCTCAGATCGTCGGTCTTAGCCCGTCTGTCTCAGACCATCTGTCTCAGGCCGTAGGTCTTAGCCCGTCTGTCTCAGACCGTCTGTCTCGGACCGTCTGTCTCGGACCGTCTGTCTCGGACCGTCTGTCTCGGACCGTCTGTCTCGGACCGTCTGTGTACTTCAGTCTGTCACAGACCATCTGGCTCAGACAGTCTGTCTCAGGCCGTCGGTATTTGCCTGTCTGTCTCTGTCCGTCACTCTCAGACCATCTGTCTCAGACCATCGGGCTCAGACCGCCGGTCTTAGCCCGTCTGTCTCAGACCATCTGTCCCAGACCGTCTGTCTGAGACCGTCTGTCTCAGAATAACTGTCTGAGACAGTCTGTCTCAGCCCGCCTGTCTCAGCCTGCCTGTCTCAGACCGTCTGTCTCAGACCATCTGTCGCACACCATCTGTCTCATGCCGTCGGTCTTAGCCCGTATATCTCTGCCTGCCTGTCTCTGTCCGTCTGTCTCTGGCCGTCGGTCTCGGACCGTCTGTCTCGGACCGCCTGTCTCAGACCGTCTGTCTCAGACCGTCTGTCTCAGACCGTCTGTCTCAGACCATCTGTCGCAGACCATCTGACTCATATCGTCGGTCTTAGCCCGTATATCTCTGCCTGCCTGTCTCTGTCCGTCTGTCTCAGGCCGTCTGTCTCGGACCGTCTGTCTCGGACCCCCTGTCTCAGACCGCCTGTCTCAGACTGTCTGTCTCAGACCGTCTACCTCAGACCATCTGTCTCAGATCATCTGCCTCAGGCCGTCGGTCTTAGCCCGTCTGTCTCAGCCTGCCTATCTCTGTCCGTCTGTCTCAGACCGTCCGACTCTGACCGTCTGTCTCGGACCGTCTGTCTCTGACCGTCTGTCTCGGACCGTCTGTGTAGGTCCGTCTGTCTCGGACCGTCTGTGTAGGTCCGTCTGTCACAGACCATCTGGCTCAGGCCGTCGGTCTCAGCCCGTCTGTCTCAGACCATCTGTCTCAGACCGTCTGTATCACACCGTCTGTCTCAGAACATCTGTCTTAGGCCGTCGGTCTTAGCCCGTCTGTCTCAGACCATCTGTCTCAGGCCGTAGGTCTTAGCCCGTCTGTCTCAGACCGTCTGTTTCGGACCGTCTGTCTCAGACCATCTGCCTCAGGCCGTCTGCCTCTGTCCGTCTGTCTCTGACGTCTGTCTCGGACCGTCTGTCTCGGACCGTCTGTCTCGGACCGCCTGTCTCAGACCATCTGTCTCAGACCGTGTGTCTCAGACCGTCTGTCTCAGACCATCTGTCTCAGATCATCTGCCTCAGGCCGTCGGTCTTAGCCCGTCTGTCTCAGCCTGCCTATCTATGTCCGTCTGTCTCAGACCGTCCGTCTCTGACCGTCTGTCTCGGACCGTCTGTCTCGGACCGCCTGTCTCAGACCATCTGTCTCGGACCGCCTGTCTCAGACCGCCTGTCTCAGACCATCTGTCTCAGACCGTCTGTATCGCACCGTCTGTCTCAGACCATCTGCCTCAGGCCGTCTGCCTCTGTCCGTCTGTCTCTGACGTCTGTCTCGGACCGTCTGTCTCGGACCGCCTGTCTCAGACCATCTGTCTCAGACCGTCTGTCTCAGACCGTCTGTCTCAGACCGTCTGTCTCAGACCATCTGTCGCAGACCATCTGTCTCATGCCGTCGGTCTTAGCCCATATATCTCTGCCTGCCTGTCTCTGTCCGTCTGTCTCAGGCCGTCTGTCTCGGACCGTCTGTCTCGGACCCCCTGTCTCAGACCGCCTGTCTCAGACCGTCTGACTCAGACCGTCTGTCTCAGTCCATCTGTCTCAGACCGTCTGTATCACACCGTCTGTCGCAGACCATCTGTCTCATGCCGTCGGTCTTAGCCCGTATATCTCTGCCTGCCTGTCTCTGTCCGTCTGTCTCAGGCCGTCTGTCTCGGACCGTCTGTCTCGGACCCCCTGTCTCGGACCGTCTGTCTCGGACCCCCTGTCTCAGACCGCCTGTCTCAGACCGTCTGACTCAGACCGTCTGTCTCAGTCCATCTGTCTCAGATCATCTGCCTCAGGCCGTCGGTCTTAGCCCGTCTGTCTCAGCACGCCTGTCTCGGCCCGCCTGTCTCAGACCGTCTGTCTCAGACTGTCTGCCTCGGACCTTCTGTCTCGGACCGTCTGTCTCGGACCGTCTGTCTCATACCGTCTGTCTCAGACCGTCTGTCTCAGACCATCTGTCTCAGACCATCGGGCTCAGACCGCCGGTCTTAGCCCGTCTGTCTCAGCACGCCTGTCTCGGCCCGCCTGTCTCAGACCGTCTGTCTCAGACTGTCTGCCTCGGACCTTCTGTCTCAGCCCGCCTGTCTCAGCACGCCTGTCTCGGCCCGCCTGTCTCAGACCGTCTGTCTCAGACTGTCTGCCTCGGACCTTCTGTCTCAGCCCGCCTGTCTCAGCCTGCCTGTCTCAGACCGTCTGTCTCAGACCATCTGTCGCAGACCATCTGTCTCATGCCGTCGGTCTTAGCCCGTGTATCTCTGCCTGCCTGTCTCTGTCCGTCTGTCTCAGGCCGTCTGTCTCGGACCGTCTGTCTCGGACCGCCTGTCTCAGGACGTCTGTCTCGGACCGTCTGTCTCGGACCCCCTGTCTCAGACCGCCTGTCTCAGACCGTCTGTCTCAGACCGTCGGTCTCAGACCATCTGTCTCAGACCATCTGCCTCAGGCCGTCTGCCTCTGTCCGTCTGTCTCTGACGTCTGTCTCGGACCGTCTGTCTCGGACCGTCCGTCTCGGACCGCCTGTCTCAGACCGTCGGTCTCAGCCCGTCTGTCTCAGACCATCTGTCTCAGACCGTCTGTATCACACCGTCTGTCTCAGAACATCTGCCTCAGGCCGTCGGTCTTAGCCCGTCTGTCTCAGACCATCTGCCTCAGGCCGTAGGTCTTAGCCCGTCTGTCTCAGACCGTCTGTCTCGGACCGTCTGTCTCGTACCGTCTGTCTCGGACCGTCTGTCTCGGACCGTCTATCTCGGACCGTCTGTCTCGGACCGTCAGTCTCGGACCGTCTGTCTCACACCGTCAGTCACAGACTGTCTGTCTCAGACGGTCGGTCTCAGCCCGCCTGTCTCAGGCCATCTGTCTCAGACCGTCCGTCTCAGACCATCTGTCTCGGACCGTCTGTCTCGGACCGCCTGTCTCAGACCGTCTGACTCAGACCGTCTGTCTCAGACCATCTGTCTCGGACCGTCTGTCTCAGACCATCTGTCTCAGACCGTCTGTCTCGGACCGTCTGTCTCAGCCCGCCTGTCTCAGTCCGTCTGTCTGAGACCGTCTGTCTCAGAATAACTGTCTGAGACAGTCTGTCTCAGCCCGCGGGTCTCAGTCCGTCTGTCTCAGACCGTCTGTCTCAGACCATCTGCCTCAGACCATCTGTCTCAGGCCGTCGGTCTCTGCCCGTCTGTCTCAGTCTGCCTCTATCTGCCCGTCTGTCTCAGACCGTCCGTCTCGGACCGTCTGTCTCGGACCGTCTGTCTCGGACCGTCTGTCTCGGACCGTCTGTGTACTTCAGTCTGTCACAGACCATCTGGCTCAGACCGTCGGTCTCAGCCCGTCTGTCTCAGACCATCTGTCTCAGACCGTCTGTATCACACCGTCTGTCTCAGACCATCTGTCTCAGACCATCTGTCTCAGACCATCTGTCTCGGACCGTCGGTCTCAGCCCGTCTGTCTCAGACCATCTGTCTCAGCCCATCTCTCTCAGAACGTCTGTCTGAGACCATCTGTCTCAGACCATCTGTCTCAGACAGTCTGTCTCAGGCCGTCGGTATTTGCCTGTCTGTCTCTGTTCGTCACTCTCAGACGGTCTGTCTCTGACCGTCTCTCTCAGACCGACTGTCTCGGACCGTCTGTCTCGGACCGTCTGTCTCGGACCGCCTGACTCAGACCGTCTGTCTCAGCCCATCTGTCTCAGATCATCTGCCTCAGGCCGTCGGTCTTAGCCCGTCTGTCTCAGCACGCCTGTCTCGGCCCGCCTGTCTCGGACCGCCTGTCTCAGACCGTCTGTCTCAGACCGTCTGTCTCAGACCGTCTGTCTCAGACCGTCTGTCTCAGACCATCTGTCGCAGACCATCTGTCTCATATCGTCGGTCTTAGCCCGTATATCTCTGCCTGCCTGTCTCTGTCCGTCTGTCTCAGGACGTCTGTCTCGGACCGTCTGTCTCGGACCCCCTGTCTCAGACCGCCTGTCTCAGACCGTCTGTCTCAGACCGTCTGTCTCAGACCATCTGTCTCAGACCATCTGCCTCAGGCCGTCTGCCTCTGTCCGTCTGTCTCTGACGTCTGTCTCGGACCGTCTGTCTCGGACCGTCTGTCTCGGACCGTCTGTCTCGGACCGTCTGTCTCGGACCGCCTGTCTCAGACCGTCGGTCTCAGCCCGTCTGTCTCAGACCATCTGTCTCAGACCGTCTGTATCACACCGTCTGTCTCAGAACATCTGTCTCAGGCCGTCGGTCTTAGCCCGTCTGTCTCAGACCATCTGCCTCAGGCCGTAGGTCTTAGCCCGTCTGTCTCGGACCGTCTGTCTCGGACCGTCTGTCTCGGACCGTCTGTCTCGGACCGTCTGTCTCGGACCGTCTATCTCGGACCGTCTGTCTCGGACCGTCAGTCTCGGACCGTCTGTCTCACACCGTCAGTCACAGACTGTCTGTCTCAGACGGTCGGTCTCAGCCCGCCTGTCTCAGGCCATCTGTCTCAGACCGTCCGTCTCAGACCATCTGTCTCGGACCGTCTGTCTCGGACCGCCTGTCTCAGACCGTCTGACTCAGACCGTCTGTCTCAGACCATCTGTCTCGGACCGTCTGTCTCAGACCATCTGTCTCAGACCGTCTGTCTCGGACCGTCTGTCTCAGCCCGCCTGTCTCAGTCCGTCTGTCTGAGACCGTCTGTCTCAGAATAACTGTCTGAGACAGTCTGTCTCAGCCCGCCCGTCTCAGCCCGCGGGTCTCAGTCCGTCTGTCTGAGACCGTCTGTCTCAGACCATCTGCCTCAGACCATCTGTCTCGGACCGTCGGTCTCAGCCCGTCTGTCTCAGACCATCTGTCTCAGACCATCTGTCTCAGACCATCTGTCTCGGACCGTCGGTCTCAGCCCGTCTGTCTCAGACCGTCCGTCTCAGACCATCTGTCTCGGACCGTCTGTCTCGGACCGCCTGTCTCAGACCGTCTGACTCAGATCGTCTTTCTCAGACCATCTGTCTCGGACCGTCTGTCTCAGCCCGCCTGTCTCAGTCCGTCTGTCTGAGACCGTCTGTCTCAGAATAACTGTCTGAGACAGTCTGTCTCAGCCCGCCCGTCTCAGCCCGCGGGTCTCAGTCCGTCTGTCTGAGACCGTCTGTCTCAGACCATCTGCCTCAGACCATCTGTCTCAGGCCGTCGGTCTCAGCCCGTCTGTCTCAGTCTGCCTCTATCTGCCCGTCTGTCTCAGACCGTCCGTCTCGGACCGTCTGTCTCCGACCGTCTGTCTCGGACCGTCTGTCTCGGACCGTCTGTCTCGGACCGTCTGTGTACTTCAGTCTGTCACAGACCATCTTGCTCAGACCGTCGGTCTCAGCCCGTCTGTCTCAGACCATCTGTCTCAGACCGTCTGTATCACACCGTCTGTCTCAGACCATCTGTCTCAGACCATCTGTCTCAGACCATCTGTCTCGGACCGTCGGTCTCAGCCCGTCTGTCTCAGACCATCTGTCTCAGCCCATCTCTCTCAGAACGTCTGTCTGAGACCATCTGTCTCAGACCATCTGTCTCAGACAGTCTGTCTCAGGCCGTCGGTATTTGCCTGTCTGTCTCTGTTCGTCACTCTCAGACGGTCTGTCTCTGACCGTCTCTCTCAGACCGACTGTCTCGGACCGTCTGTCTCGGACCGTCTGTCTCGGACCGCCTGTCTCAGACCGTCTGTCTCAGCCCATCTGTCTCAGATCATCTGCCTCAGGCCGTCGGTCTTAGCCCGTCTGTCTCAGCACGCCTGTCTCGGCCCGCCTGTCTCAGACCGTCTGTCTCAGACTGTCTGCCTTGGACCGTCTGTCTCAGACTGTCTGCCTTGGACCGTCTGTCTCGGACCGTCTGTCTCGGACCGTCAGTTTCGGACCGTCTGTCTCGGTTCGTCTGTCTCGAACCGTCTGTCTCGGACCGTCTGTCTCATACCGTCTGTCTCAGACCGTCTGTCTCAGACCATCTGTCTCAGACCATCTGGCTCAGACCGCCGGTCTTAGCCCGTCTGTCTCAGACCATCTGTCTCAGACCGTCTGTCTGAGACCGTCTGTGTCAGAATAACTGTCTGAGACAGTCTGTCTCAGCCCGCCTGTCTCAGCCCGCATGTCTCAGACCGCATGTCTCAGACCGTCTGTGTCAGACCATCTGGCTCAGTCCGTCGGTCTTAGCCTTCTGTCTCAGACCATCTGTCTCAGACCGTCTGTCTCAGACCGTCTGTCTCAGACCGTCTGTCTCAGACCATCTGTCGCAGACCATCTGTCTCATGCCGTCGGTCTTAGCCCGTATATCTCTGCCTGCCTGTCTCTGTCCGTCTGTCTCAGGCCGTCTGTCTCGGACCGTCTGTCTCTGACCGCCTGTCTCAGACCGTCTGTCTCAGACCGTCTGTCTCAGACCGTCTGTCTCAGACCATCTGTCGCAGACCATCTGTCTCATATCGTCGGTCTTAGCCCGTATATCTCTGCCTGCCTGTCTCTGTCCGTCTGTCTCAGGCCGTCTGTCTCGGACCGTCTGTCTCGGACCCCCTGTCTCAGACCGCCTGTGTAGGTCCGTCTGTCACAGACCATCTGGCTCAGACCGTCGGTCTCAGCCCGTCTGTCTCAGACCATCTGTCTCAGCCCATCTCTCTCAGACCGTCTGTCTGAGACCATCTGTCTCAGACCATCTGTCTCAGACAGTCTGTCTCAGGCCGTCGGTATTTGCCTGTCTGTCTCTGTCCGTCACTCTCAGACCATCTGTCTCAGACCATCGGGCTCAGACCGCCGGTCTTAGCCCGTCTGTCTCAGACCATCTGTCCCAGACCGTCTGTCTGAGACCGTCTGTCTCAGAATAACTGTCTGAGACAGTCTGTCTCAACCCGCCTGTCTCAGCCTGCCTGTCTCAGACCGTCTGTCTCAGGCCGTCTGTCTCGGACCGTCTGTCTCGGACCCCCTGTCTCAGACCGCCTGTCTCAGACCGTCTGTCTCAGACCGTCTGTCTCAGACCGTCTGTCTCAGACCATCTGTCTCAGATCATCTGCCTCAGGCCGTCGGTCTTAGCCCGTCTGTCTCAGCCTGCCTATCTCTGTCCGTCTGTCTCAGACCGTCCGTCTCTGACCGTCTGTCTCGGACCGTCTGTCTCTGACCGTCTGTCTCGGACCGTCTGTGTAGGTCCGTCTGTCACAGACCATCTGGCTCAGACCGTCGGTCTCAGCCCGTCTGTCTCAGACCATCTGTCTCAGACCGTCTGTATCACACCGTCTGTCTCAGAACATCTGTCTCAGGCCGTCGGTCTTAGCCCGTCTGTCTCAGACCATCTGTCTCAGGCCGTAGGTCTTAGCCCGTCTGTCTCAGACCGTCTGTCTCGGACCGTCTGTCACGGCTCGTCTGTCTCGGACCGTCTATCTCGGACCGTCTGTCTCGGACCGTCAGTCTCGGACCGTCTGTCTCACACCGTCAGTCACAGACCGTCTGTCTCAGACGGTCGGTCTCAGCCCGCCTGTCTCAGGCCATCTGTCTCAGACCGTCCGTCTCAGACCATCTGTCTCGGACCGTCTGTCTCGGACCGCCTGTCTCAGACCGTCTGACTCAGACCGTCTGTCTCAGACCATCTGTCTCGGACCGTCTGTCTCAGACCATCTGTCTCAGACCGTCTGTCTCGGACCGTCTGTCTCAGCCCGCCTGTCTCAGTCCGTCTGTCTGAAACCATCTGTCTCAGAATAACTGTCTGAGACAGTCTGTCTCAGCCCGCCTGTCTCAGCCCGCCTGTCTCAGCCCGCGGGTCTCAGTCCGTCTGTCTGAGACCGTCTGTCTCAGACCATCTGCCTCAGACCATCTGTCTCAGGCCGTCGGTCTCAGCCCGTCTGTCTCAGTCTGCCTATATCTGCCCGTCTGTCTCAGACCGTCCGTCTCGGACCGTCTGTCTCGGACCGTCTGTCTCGGACCGTCTGGCTCAGACCGTCGGTCTCAGCCCGTCTGTCTCAGACCATCTGTCTCAGACCGTCTGTATCACACCGTCTGTCTCAGACCATCTGTCTCAGACCATCTGTCTCAGGCCATCGGGCTCAGACCGCCGGTCTTAGCCCGTCTGTCTCAGACCATCTGTCCCAGACCGTCTGTCTGAGACCGTCTGTCTCAGAATAACTGTCTGAGACAGTCTGTCTCAGCCCGCCTGTCTCAGCCTGCCTGTCTCAGACCGTCTGTCTCAGACCATCTGTCGCAGACCATCTGTCTCATGCCGTCGGTCTTAGCCCGTATATCTCTGCCTGCCTGTCTCTGTCCGTCTGTCTCAGGCCGTCTGTCTCGGACCGTCTGTCTCGGACCGCCTGTCTCAGACCGTCTGTCTCAGACCGTCTGTCTCAGACCGTCTGTCTCAGACCGTCTGTCTCAGACCATCTGTCGCAGACCATCTGTCTCATATCGTCGGTCTTAGCCCGTATATCTCTGCCTGCCTGTCTCTGTCCGTCTGTCTCAGGCCGTCTGTCTCGGACCGTCTATCTCGGACCGTCTGTCTCGGACCGTCAGTCTCGCACCGTCTGTCTCACACCGTCAGTCACAGACCATCTGTCTCAGATTATCTGCCTCAGGCCGTCGGTCTTAGCCCGTCTGTCTCAGCCTGCCTATCTCTGTCCGTCTGTCTCAGACCGTCCGTCTCTGACCGTCTGTCTCGGACCGTCTGTCTCTGACCGTCTGTCTCGGACCGTCTGTGTAGGTCCGTCTGTCACAGACCATCTGGCTCAGACCGTCGGTCTCAGCCCGTCTGTCTCAGACCATCTGTCTCAGACCGTCTGTATCACACCGTCTGTCTCAGAACATCTGTCCCAGGCCGTCGGTCTTAGCCCGTCTGTCTCAGACCATCTGTCTCAGGCCGTAGGTCTTAGCCCGTCTGTCTCAGACCGTCTGTCTCGGACCGTCTGTCTCGGACCGTCTGTCTCGGACCGTCTATCTCGGACCGTCTGTCTCGGACCGTCAGTCTCGGACCGTCTGTCTCACACCGTCAGTCACAGACCGTCTGTCTCAGACGGTCGGTCTCAGCCCACCTGTCTCAGGCCATCTGTCTCAGACCGTCCGTCTCAGACCATCTGTCTCGGACCGTCTGTCTCGGACCGCCTGTCTCAGACCGTCTGACTCAGACCGTCTGTCTCAGACCATCTGTCTCGGACCGTCTGTCTCAGACCATCTGTCTCAGACCGTCTGTCTCGGACCGTCTGTCTCAGCCCGCCTGTCTCAGTCCGTCTGTCTGAGACCGTCTGTCTCAGAATAACTGTCTGAGACAGTCTGTCTCAGCCCGCGGGTCTCCGTCCGTCTGTCTGAGACCGTCTGTCTCAGACCATCTGCCTCAGACCATCTGTCTCAGGCCGTCGGTCTCAGCCCGTCTGTCTCAGTCTGCCTATATCTGCCCGTCTGTCTCAGACCGTCCGTCTCGGATCGTCTGTCTCGGACCGTCTGTCTCGGACCGTCTGTCTCGGACTGTCTGGCTCAGACCGTCGGTCTCAGCCCGTCTGTCTCAGACCATCTGTCTCAGACCGTCTGTATCACACCGTCTGTCTAAGACCATCTGTCTCAGACCATCTGTCTCAGGCCGTCCGTCTTAGCCTGACTGTCTCAGACCGCCTGTCTCAGGCCGTAGGTCTCAGCCCGCCTGTCTCAGCCCATCTGTCTCAGACCGTCTGTCTCAGACCATCTGTCTCGGACCGTCTGTCTCGGACCGCCTGTCTCAGACCGTCTGTCTTAGACCATCCGTCTCAGACCATCTGGTTCAGACCGTCGGTCTTAGCCCGTCGGTCTCAGACCATCTGCCTCAGGCCGCCTGTCTCGGACCGTCTGTCTCGGACCGTCTGTCTCAGACGGTCGGTCCCAGCCCGCCTACCTCAGCTCGCCTGTCTCAGCCCGCCTGTCTCAGACCATCTGTCTCAGACTGTCTGTCTGAGACCGTCTGTCTCAGAATAACTGTTTGAGACAGTCTGTCTCAGCCTGCCTGTCTCAGCCCGCCGGTCTCAGACCGTCTGTCTCAGACCATCTGGCTCAGCCCGCCTGTCTCAGCCCATCTGTCTCAGACCGTCTGTCTCAGACCATCTGTCTCGGACCGTCTGTCTCGGACCGCCTGTCTCAGACCGTCTGTCTCAAACCATCCGTCTCAGACCATCTGGTTCAGACCGTCGGTCTTAGCCCGTCGGTCTCAGACCATCTGCCTCAGGCCGCCTGTCTCGGACCGTCTGGATCAGACCGTCTGTCTCAGACCGTCTGTCTCAGACCATCTGTCGCAGACCATCTATCTCATGCCGTCGGTCTTAGCCCGTATATCTCTGCCTGCCTGTCTCTGTCCGTCTGTCTCAGGCCGTCTGTCTCGGACCGTCTGTCTCGGACCCCCTGTCTCAGACCGCCTGTCTCAGACCGTCTGCCTCAGACCGTCTGTCTCAGACCATCTGTCTCTGATCATCTGCCTCAGGCCGTCGGTCTTAGCCCGTCTGTCTCAGCACGCCTGTCTCGGCCCGCCTGTCTCAGACCGTCTGTCTCAGACTGTCTGCCTCGGACCGTCTGTCTCGGACCGTCTGTCTCGGACCGTCAGTCTCGGACCGTCTGTCTCGGTCCGTCTGTCTCGAACCGTCTGTCTCGGACCGTCTGTCTCATACCGTCTGTCTCAGACCGTCTATCTCAGACCATCTGTCTCAGACCATCTGGCTCAGACCGCCGGTCTTAGCCCGTCTGTCTCAGACCATCTGTCTCAGACCGTCTGTCTGAGACCGTCTGTCTCAGAATAACTGTCTGAGACAGTCTGTCTCAGCTCGCCTGTCTCAGCCCGCCTGTATCAGACCATCTGGCTCAGTCCGTCGGTCTTAGCCCGTCTGTCTCAGACCATATGTCTCAGACCGTCTGTCTCAGACCGTCTGTCTCAGACCGTCTGTCTCAGACCGTCTGTCTCAGACCGTCTGTCTCAGACCGTCTGTCTCAGACCGTCTGTCTCAGACCATCTGTCGCAGACCATCTGTCTCATGCCGTCGGTCTTAGCCCGTATATCTCTGCCTGCCTGTCTCTGTCCGTCTGTCTCAGGCCGTCTGTCTCGGACCGTCTGTTTCGGACCCCCTGTCTCAGACCGCCTGTCTCAGACCGTCTGTCTCAGACTGTCTGTCTCAGACCATCTGTCTCAGATCATCTGCCTCAGGCGGTCGGTCTCAGCCCGTCTGTCTCATCCTGCCTATCTCTGTCCGTCTGTCTCAGACCGTCCGTCTCTGACCGTCTGTCTCAGACCATCTGTCTCGGACCGTCTGTCTCAGACCATCTGTCTCAGACCGTCTGTCTCGGACCGTCTGTCTCAGCCCGCCTGTCTCAGTCCGTCTGTCTGAGACCGTCTGTCTCAGAATAACTGTCTGAGACAGTCTGTCTCAGCCCGCGGGTCTCCGTCCGTCTGTCTGAGACCGTCTGTCTCAGACCATCTGCCTCAGACCATCTGTCTCAGGCCGTCGGTCTCAGCCCGTCTGTCTCAGTCTGCCTATATCTGCCCGTCTGTCTCAGACCGTCCGTCTCGGACCGTCTGTCTCGGACCGTCTGTCTCGGACCGTCTGTCTCGGACTGTCTGGCTCAGACCGTCGGTCTCAGCACGTCTGTCTCAGACCATCTGTCTCAGACCGTCTGTATCACACCGTCTGTCTAAGACCATCTGTCTCAGACCATCTGTCTCAGGCCGTCCGTCTTAGCCTGACTGTCTCAGACCGCCTGTCTCAGGCCGTAGGTCTCAGCCCGCCTGTCTCAGCCCATCTGTCTCAGACCGTCTGTCTCAGACCATCTGTCTCGGACCGTCTGTCTCGGACCGCCTGTCTCAGACCGTCTGTCTCAGACCATCCGTCTCAGACCATCTGGTTCAGACCGTCGGTCTTAGCCCGTCGGTCTCAGACCATCTGCCTCAGGCCGCCTGTCTCGGACCGTCTGTCTCGGACCGTCTGTCTCAGACGGTCGGTCCCAGCCCGCCTACCTCAGCTCGCCTGTCTCAGCCCGCCTGTCTCAGACCATCTGTCTCAGACTGTCTGTCTGAGACCGTCTGTCTCAGAATAACTGTTTGAGACAGTCTGTCTCAGCCTGCCTGTCTCAGCCCGCCGGTCTCAGACCGTCTGTCTCAGACCATCTGGCTCAGCCCGCCTGTCTCAGCCCATCTGTCTCAGACCGTCTGTCTCAGACCATCTGTCTCAGACCGCCTGTCTCAGACCGTCTGTCTCAGACTGTCTGCCTTGGACCGTCTGTCTCGGACCGTCTGTCTCGGACCGTCAGTTTCGGACCGTCTGTCTCGGACCGTCTGTCTCGGACCGTCTGTCTCGGACCGTCTGTGTACTTCAGTCTGTCACAGACCATCTGGCTCAGACCGTCGGTCTCAGCCCGTCTTTCTCAGACCATCTGTCTCAGACCGTCTGTATCACACCGTCTGTCTCAGACCATCTGTCTCAGACCATCTGTCTCAGGCCGTCGGTCTTAGCCCGTCTGTCTCAGACCATCTGTCTCAGGCCGTAGGTCTCAGCCCGCCTGTCTCATCCCATCTGTCTCAGACCGTCTGTCTCAGACCATCTGTCTCGGACCGTCTGTCTCGGTCCGTCTGTCTCGAACCGTCTGTCTCGGACCGTCTGTCTCATACCGTCTGTCTCAGACCGTCTATCTCAGACCATCTGTCTCAGACCATCTGGCTCAGACCGCCGGTCTTAGCCCGTCTGTCTCAGACCATCTGTCTCAGACCGTCTGTCTGAGACCGTCTGTCTCAGAATAACTGTCTGAGACAGTCTGTCTCAGCTCGCCTGTCTCAGCCCGCCTGTATCAGACCATCTGGCTCAGTCCGTCGGTCTTAGCCCGTCTGTCTCAGACCATATGTCTCAGACCGTCTGTCTCGGACCGTCTGTCTCGGACCGTCTGTCTCGGACCGTCTATCTCGGACCGTCTGTCTCGGACCGTCAGTCTCGGACCGTCTGTCTCACACCGTCAGTCACAGACCGTCTGTCTCAGACGGTCGGTCTCAGCCCACCTGTCTCAGGCCATCTGTCTCAGACCGTCCGTCTCAGACCATCTGTCTCGGACCGTCTGTCTCGGACCGCCTGTCTCAGACCGTCTGACTCAGACCGTCTGTCTCAGACCATCTGTCTCGGACCGTCTGTCTCAGACCATCTGTCTCAGACCGTCTGTCTCGGACCGTCTGTCTCAGCCCGCCTGTCTCAGTCCGTCTGTCTGAGACCGTCTGTCTCAGAATAACTGTCTGAGACAGTCTGTCTCAGCCCGCCTGTCTCAGCCCGCGGGTCTCCGTCCGTCTGTCTGAGACCGTCTGTCTCAGACCATCTGCCTCAGACCATCTGTCTCAGGCCGTCGGTCTCAGCCCGTCTGTCTCAGTCTGCCTATATCTGCCCGTCTGTCTCAGACCGTCCGTCTCGGATCGTCTGTCTCGGACCGTCTGTCTCGGACCGTCTGTCTCGGACTGTCTGGCTCAGACCGTCGGTCTCAGCCCGTCTGTCTCAGACCATCTGTCTCAGACCGTCTGTATCACACCGTCTGTCTAAGACCATCTGTCTCAGACCATCTGTCTCAGGCCGTCCGTCTTAGCCTGACTGTCTCAGACCGCCTGTCTCAGGCCGTAGGTCTCAGCCCGCCTGTCTCAGCCCATCTGTCTCAGACCGTCTGTCTCAGACCATCTGTCTCGGACCGTCTGTCTCGGACCGCCTGTCTCAGACCGTCTGTCTCAGACCGTCTGTCTCAGACCATCCGTCTCAGACCATCTGGTTCAGACCGTCGGTCTTAGCCCGTCGGTCTCAGACCATCTGCCTCAGGCCGCCTGTCTCGGACCGTCTGTCTCGGACCGTCTGTCTCAGACGGTCGGTCCCAGCCCGCCTACCTCAGCTCGCCTGTCTCAGCCCGCCTGTCTCAGACCATCTGTCTCAGACTGTCTGTCTGAGACCGTCTGTCTCAGAATAACTGTTTGAGACAGTCTGTCTCAGCCTGCCTGTCTCAGCCCGCCGGTCTCAGACCGTCTATCTCAGACCATCTGGCTCAGCCCGCCTGTCTCAGCCCATCTGTCTCAGACCGTCTGTCTCAGACCATCTGTCTCGGACCGTCTGTCTCGGACCGCCTGTCTCAGACCGTCTGTCTCAGACCATCCGTCTCAGACCATCTGGTTCAGACCGTCGGTCTTAGCCCGTCGGTCTCAGACCATCTGCCTCAGGCCGCCTGTCTCGGACCGTCTGGATCAGACCGTCTGTCTCAGACCGTCTGTCTCAGACCATCTGTCGCAGACCATCTATCTCATGCCGTCGGTCTTAGCCCGTATATCTCTGCCTGCCTGTCTCTGTCCGTCTGTCTCAGGCCGTCTGTCTCGGACCGTCTGTCTCGGACCCCCTGTCTCAGACCGCCTGTCTCAGACCGTCTGCCTCAGACCGTCTGTCTCAGACCATCTGTCTCTGATCATCTGCCTCAGGCCGTCGGTCTTAGCCCGTCTGTCTCAGCACGCCTGTCTCGGCCCGCCTGTCTCAGACCGTCTGTCTCAGACTGTCTGCCTCGGACCGTCTGTCTCGGACCGTCTGTCTCGGACCGTCAGTCTCGGACCGTCTGTCTCGGTCCGTCTGTCTCGAACCGTCTGTCTCGGACCGTCTGTCTCATACCGTCTGTCTCAGACCGTCTATCTCAGACCATCTGTCTCAGACCATCTGGCTCAGACCGCCGGTCTTAGCCCGTCTGTCTCAGACCATCTGTCTCAGACCGTCTGTCTGAGACCGTCTGTCTCAGAATAACTGTCTGAGACAGTCTGTCTCAGCTCGCCTGTCTCAGCCCGCCTGTATCAGACCATCTGGCTCAGTCCGTCGGTCTTAGCCCGTCTGTCTCAGACCATATGTCTCAGACCGTCTGTCTCAGACCGTCTGTCTCAGACCGTCTGTCTCAGACCGTCTGTCTCAGACCGTCTGTCTCAGACCGTCTGTCTCAGACCGTCTGTCTCAGACCATCTGTCGCAGACCATCTGTCTCATGCCGTCGGTCTTAGCCCGTATATCTCTGCCTGCCTGTCTCTGTCCGTCTGTCTCAGGCCGTCTGTCTCGGACCGTCTGTTTCGGACCCCCTGTCTCAGACCGCCTGTCTCAGACCGTCTGTCTCAGACTGTCTGTCTCAGACCATCTGTCTCAGATCATCTGCCTCAGGCGGTCGGTCTCAGCCCGTCTGTCTCATCCTGCCTATCTCTGTCCGTCTGTCTCAGACCGTCCGTCTCTGACCGTCTGTCTCAGACCATCTGTCTCGGACCGTCTGTCTCAGACCATCTGTCTCAGACCGTCTGTCTCGGACCGTCTGTCTCAGCCCGCCTGTCTCAGTCCGTCTGTCTGAGACCGTCTGTCTCAGAATAACTGTCTGAGACAGTCTGTCTCAGCCCGCGGGTCTCCGTCCGTCTGTCTGAGACCGTCTGTCTCAGACCATCTGCCTCAGACCATCTGTCTCAGGCCGTCGGTCTCAGCCCGTCTGTCTCAGTCTGCCTATATCTGCCCGTCTGTCTCAGACCGTCCGTCTCGGACCGTCTGTCTCGGACCGTCTGTCTCGGACCGTCTGTCTCGGACTGTCTGGCTCAGACCGTCGGTCTCAGCCCGTCTGTCTCAGACCATCTGTCTCAGACCGTCTGTATCACACCGTCTGTCTAAGACCATCTGTCTCAGACCATCTGTCTCAGGCCGTCCGTCTTAGCCTGACTGTCTCAGACCGCCTGTCTCAGGCCGTAGGTCTCAGCCCGCCTGTCTCAGCCCATCTGTCTCAGACCGTCTGTCTCAGACCATCTGGCTCAGCCCGCCTGTCTCAGCCCATCTGTCTCAGACCGTCTATCTCGGACCATCTGTCTCAGCCCGTTTGTCTCAGATCGTCCGTCTCAGCCCGCCTGTCTCAGACAGTCTGTCACAGACCATCTGTCTCAGACCATCTGTCTCAGACCATCTGTCTCAGACCGTCTGTATCACACCGTCTGTCTCAGACCATCCATCTCAGACCATCTGGTTCAGACCGTCGGTCTTAGCCCGTCGGTCTCAGACCATCTGCTTCAGGCCGCCTGTCTCGGACCGTCTGTCTCGGACCATCTGTCTCAGACTGTCTGTCTGAGACCGTCTGTCTCAGAATAACTGTTTGAGACAGTCTGTCTCAGCCTGCCTGTCTCAGCCCGCCGGTCTCAGACCGTCTGTCTCAGACCATCTGGCTCAGCCCGCCTGTCTCAGCCCATCTGTCTCAGACCGTCTGTCTCAGACCATCTGTCTCAGACCGCCTGTCTCAGACCGTCTGTCTCAGACTGTCTGCCTTGGACCGTCTGTCTCGGACCGTCTGTCTCGGACCGTCAGTTTCGGACCGTCTGTCTCGGACCGTCTGTCTCGGACCGTCTGTCTCGGACCGTCTGTGTACTTCAGTCTGTCACAGACCATCTGGCTCAGACCGTCGGTCTCAGCCCGTCTTTCTCAGACCATCTGTCTCAGACCGTCTGTATCACACCGTCTGTCTCAGACCATCTGTCTCAGACCATCTGTCTCAGGCCGTCGGTCTTAGCCCGTCTGTCTCAGACCATCTGTCTCAGGCCGTAGGTCTCAGCCCGCCTGTCTCATCCCATCTGTCTCAGACCGTCTGTCTCAGACCATCTGTCTCGGACCGTCTGTCTCGGACCGCCTGTCTCAGACCGTCTGTCTCAGACCGTCTGTCTCAGACCATCTGTCTCAGACCGCCGGTCTCAGCCCGCCTGTCTCAGACAGTCTGTCACAGACCATCTGTCTCAGACCATCTGTCTCAGACCATCTGGCTCAGACCGTCGGTCTTAGCCCGTCTGTCTCAGACCGTCTGCCTCAGGCCGCCTGTCTCGGACCGTCTGTCTCGGACCGCCTGTCTCAGACCGCCTGTCTCAGACCGTCTGTCTCAGACCGTCTGTCTCAGACCGTCTGTCTCAGACCATCTGTCTCAGACAGTCTGTCTCAGGCCGTCGGTATTTTCCTGTCTGTCTCTGTCCGTCACTCTCAGACGGTCTGTCTCGGACCGCCTGTCTCAGACCGCCTGTCTCAGACCGTCTGTCTCAGACCGTCTATCTCAGACCATCTGTCTAAGATCATCTGCCTCAGGCCGTCGGTCTTAGCCCGTCTGTCACAGCACGCCTGTCTCGGCCCGCCTGTCTCAGACCGTCTGTCTCAGACTGTCTGCCTTGGACCGTCTGTCTCGGACCGTCTGTCTCGGACCGTCAGTTTCGGACCGTCTGTCTCGGTCCGTCTGTCTCGAACCGTCTGTCTCGGACCGTCTGTCTCATACCGTCTGTCTCAGACCGTCTGTCTCAGACCATCTGTCTCAGACCATCTGGCTCAGACCACCGGTCTTAGCCCGTCTGTCTCAGACCGTCTGTCTCAGACCGTCTGTCTGAGACCGTCTGTCTCAGAATAACTGTTTGAGACAGTCTATCTCAGCCTGCCTGTCTCAGCCCGCCGGTCTCAGACCGTCTGTCTCAGACCATCTGGCTCAGCCCGCCTGTCTCAGCCCATCTGTCTCAGACCGTCTGTCTCAGACCATCTGTCTCAGACCGTCTGTCTGAGACCGTCTGTCTCAGAATAACTGTCTGAGACAGTCTGTCTCAGCCCGCCTGTCTCAGCCCGCATGTCTCAGACCGTCTGTGTCAGACCATCTGGCTCAGTCCGTCGGTCTTAGCCCGTCTGTCCCAGACCATCTGTCTCAGACCGTCTGTCTCAGACCGTCTGTCTCAGACCGTCTGTCTCAGACCGTCTGTCTCAGACCGTCTGTCTCAGACCATCTGTCGCAGACCATCTGTCTCATGCCGTCGGTCTTAGCCCGTATATCTCTGCCTGCCTGTCTCTGTCCGTCTGTCTCAGGCCGTCTGTCTCGGACCGTCAGTTTCGGACCGTCTGTCTCACACCGTCAGTCACAGACCGTCTGTCTCAGACGGTCGGTCTCAGCCCGCCTGTCTCAGGCCATCTGTCTCAGACCGTCCGTCTCAGACCATCTGTCTCGGACCGTCTGTCTCGGACCGCCTGTCTCAGACCGTCTGACTCAGACCGTCTGTCTCAGACCATCTGTCTCGGACCGTCTGTCTCAGACCATCTGTCTCAGACCGTCTGTCTCGGACCGTCTGTCTCAGCCCGCCTGTCTCAGTCCGTCTGTCTGAGACCGTCTGTCTCAGCCCGCCCGTCTCAGCCCGCGGGTCTCAGTCCGTCTGTCTGAGACCGTCTGTCTCAGACCATCTGCCTCAGACCATCTGTCTCAGGCCGTCGGTCTCAGCCCGTCTGTCTCAGTCTGCCTATATCTGCCCGTCTGTCTCAGACCGTCCGTCTCGGACCGTCTGTCTCGGACCGTCCGTCTCGGACCGTCTGTCTCGGACCGTCTGTGTACTTCAGTCTGTCACAGACCATCTGGCTCAGACCGTCGGTCTCAGCCCGTCTGTCTCAGACCATCTGTCTCAGACCGTCTGTATCACACCGTCTGTCTCAGACTATCTGTCTCAGACCATCTGTCTCAGACCATCTGTCTCGGACCGTCTGTCTCGGACCGCCTGTCTCAGACCGTCTGTCTCAGACCGTCTGTCTCAGACCATCTGTCTCAGACCGCCGGTCTCAGCCCGCCTGTCTCAGACAGTCTGTCTCAGATCATCTGTCTCAGACCATCTGTCTCAGACCATCTGTCTCAGACCATCTGGCTCAGACCGTCGGTCTTAGCCCGTCTGTCTCAGAACATCTGCCTCAGGCCGCCTGTCTCAGGCCGTCTGTCTCGGACCGTCTGTTTCGGACCCCCTGTCTCAGACCGCCTGTCTCAGACCGTCTGTCTCAGACTGTCTGTCTCAGACCATCTGTCTCAGATCATCTGCCTCAGGCGGTCGGTCTCAGCCCGTCTGTCTCATCCTGCCTATCTCTGTCCGTCTGTCTCAGACCGTCCGTCTCTGACCGTCTGTCTCAGACCATCTGTCTCGGACCGTCTGTCTCAGACCATCTGTCTCAGACCGTCTGTCTCGGACCGTCTGTCTCAGCCCGCCTGTCTCAGTCCGTCTGTCTGAGACCGTCTGTCTCAGAATAACTGTCTGAGACAGTCTGTCTCAGCCCGCGGGTCTCCGTCCGTCTGTCTGAGGCCGTCTGTCTCAGACCATCTGCCTCAGACCATCTGTCTCAGGCCGTCGGTCTCAGCCCGTCTGTCTCAGTCTGCCTATATCTGCCCGTCTGTCTCAGACCGTCCGTCTCGGACCGTCTGTCTCGGACCGTCTGTCTCGGACCGTCTGTCTCGGACTGTCTGGCTCAGACCGTCGGTCTCAGCCCGTCTGTCTCAGACCATCTGTCTCAGACCGTCTGTATCACACCGTCTGTCTAAGACCATCTGTCTCAGACCATCTGTCTCAGGCCGTCCGTCTTAGCCTGACTGTCTCAGACCGCCTGTCTCAGGCCGTAGGTCTCAGCCCGCCTGTCTCAGCCCATCTGTCTCAGACCGTCTGTCTCAGACCATCTGTCTCGGACCGTCTGTCTCGGACCGCCTGTCTCAGACCGTCTGTCTCAGACCATCCGTCTCAGACCATCTGGTTCAGACCGTCGGTCTTAGCCCGTCGGTCTCAGACCATCTGCCTCAGGCCGCCTGTCTCGGACCGTCTGTCTCGGACCGTCTGTCTCAGACGGTCGGTCCCAGCCCGCCTACCTCAGCTCGCCTGTCTCAGCCCGCCTGTCTCAGACCATCTGTCTCAGACTGTCTGTCTGAGACCGTCTGTCTCAAAATAACTGTTTGAGACAGTCTGTCTCAGCCTGCCTGTCTCAGCCCGCCGGTCTCAGACCGTCTGTCTCAGACCATCTGGCTCAGCCCGCCTGTCTCAGCCCATCTGTCTCAGACCGTCTGTCTCAGACCATCTGTCTCAGACCGCCTGTCTCAGACCGTCTGTCTCAGACTGTCTGCCTTGGACCGTCTGTCTCGGACCGTCTGTCTCGGACCGTCAGTTTCGGACCGTCTGTCTCGGACCGTCTGTCTCGGACCGTCTGTCTCGGACCGTCTGTGTACTTCAGTCTGTCACAGACCATCTGGCTCAGACCGTCGGTCTCAGCCCGTCTTTCTCAGACCATCTGTCTCAGACCGTCTGTATCACACCGTCTGTCTCAGACCATCTGTCTCAGACCATCTGTCTCAGGCCGTCGGTCTTAGCCCGTCTGTCTCAGACCATCTGTCTCAGGCCGTAGGTCTCAGCCCGCCTGTCTCATCCCATCTGTCTCAGACCGTCTGTCTCAGACCATCTGTCTCGGACCGTCTGTCTCGGACCGCCTGTCTCAGACCGTCTGTCTCAGACCGTCTGTCTCAGACCATCTGTCTCAGACCGCCGGTCTCAGCCCGCCTGTCTCAGACAGTCTGTCTCAGACCATCTGTCTCAGACCATCTGTCTCAGACCATCTGGCTCAGACCGTCGGTCTTAGACCGTCTGTCTCAGACCGTCTGCCTCAGGCCGCCTGTCTCGGACCGTCTGTCTCGGACCGCCTGTCTCAGACCGCCTGTCTCAGACCGTCTGTCTCAGACCGTCTGTCTCAGACCGTCTGTCTCAGACCATCTGTCTCAGACAGTCTGTCTCAGGCCGTCGGTATTTGCCTGTCTGTCTCTGTCCGTCACTCTCAGACGGTCTGTCTCGGACCGCCTGTCTCAGACCGCCTGTCTCAGACCGTCTGTCTCAGACCGTCTATCTCAGACCATCTGTCTCAGATCATCTGCCTCAGGCCGTCGGTCTTAGCCCGTCTGTCACAGCACGCCTGTCTCGGCCCGCCTGTCTCAGACCGTCTGTCTCAGACTGTCTGCCTTGGACCGTCTGTCTCGGACCGTCTGTCTCGGACCGTCAGTTTCGGACCGTCTGTCTCGGTCCGTCTGTCTCGAACCGTCTGTCTCGGACCGTCTGTCTCATACCGTCTGTCTCAGACCGTCTGTCTCAGACCATCTGTCTCAGACCATCTGGCTCAGACCACCGGTCTTAGCCCGTCTGTCTCAGACCGTCTGTCTCAGACCGTCTGTCTGAGACCGTCTGTCTCAGAATAACTGTTTGAGACAGTCTATCTCAGCCTGCCTGTCTCAGCCCGCCGGTCTCAGACCGTCTGTCTCAGACCATCTGGCTCAGCCCGCCTGTCTCAGCCCATCTGTCTCAGACCGTCTGTCTCAGACCATCTGTCTCAGACCGTCTGTCTGAGACCGTCTGTCTCAGAATAACTGTCTGAGACAGTCTGTCTCAGCCCGCCTGTCTCAGCCCGCATGTCTCAGACCGTCTGTGTCAGACCATCTGGCTCAGTCCGTCGGTCTTAGCCCGTCTGTCCCAGACCATCTGTCTCAGACCGTCTGTCTCAGACCGTCTGTCTCAGACCGTCTGTCTCAGACCGTCTGTCTCAGACCGTCTGTCTCAGACCATCTGTCGCAGACCATCTGTCTCATGCCGTCGGTCTTAGCCCGTATATCTCTGCCTGCCTGTCTCTGTCCGTCTGTCTCAGGCCGTCTGTCTCGGACCGTCAGTTTCGGACCGTCTGTCTCACACCGTCAGTCACAGACCGTCTGTCTCAGACGGTCGGTCTCAGCCCGCCTGTCTCAGGCCATCTGTCTCAGACCGTCCGTCTCAGACCATCTGTCTCGGACCGTCTGTCTCGGACCGCCTGTCTCAGACCGTCTGACTCAGACCGTCTGTCTCAGACCATCTGTCTCGGACCGCCTGTCTCAGACCATCTGTCTCAGACCGTCTGTCTCGGACCGTCTGTCTCAGCCCGCCTGTCTCAGTCCGTCTGTCTGAGACCGTCTGTCTCAGCCCGCCCGTCTCAGCCCGCGGGTCTCAGTCCGTCTGTCTGAGACCGTCTGTCTCAGACCATCTGCCTCAGACCATCTGTCTCAGGCCGTCGGTCTCAGCCCGTCTGTCTCAGTCTGCCTATATCTGCCCGTCTGTCTCAGACCGTCCGTCTCGGACCGTCTGTCTCGGACCGTCCGTCTCGGACCGTCTGTCTCGGACCGTCCGTCTCGGACCGTCTGTCTCGGACCGTCTGTGTACTTCAGTCTGTCACAGACCATCTGTCTCAGACCGTCCGTCTCAGACCATCTGTCTCGGACCGTCTGTCTCGGACCGCCTGTCTCAGACCGTCTGACTCAGACCGTCTGTCTCAGACCATCTGTCTCGGACCGCCTGTCTCAGACCATCTGTCTCGGACCGTCTGTCTCGGACCGCCTGTCTCAGACCGTCTGTCTCAGACCGTCTGTCTCAGACCATCTGTCTCAGACCGCCGGTCTCAGCCCGCCTGTCTCAGACAGTCTGTCTCAGATCATCTGTCTCAGACCATCTGTCTCAGACCATCTGTCTCAGACCATCTGGCTCAGACCGTCGGTCTTAGCCCGTCTGTCTCAGAACATCTGCCTCAGGCCGCCTGTCTCGGACCGTCTGTCTCGGACCGCCTGTCTCAGACCGCCTGTCTCAGACCGTCTGTATCAGACCGTCTCTCTCAGACCATCTGTCTCAGACCATCTGCCTCAGGCCGTCTGCCTCTGTCCGTCTGTCTCTGACGTCTGTCTCAGACCGTCTGTCTCGGTCCGTCTGTCTCGGACCGCCTGTCTCGGACCGTCTGTCTCGGACCGCCTGTCTCAGACCGTCTGTCTCAGACCATCTGTCTCAGGCCGCCGGTCTTAGCCCGTCTGTCTCAGACCGTCTGTCTCAGGCCGTCTGTCTCATACCGTCTGTCTCAGACCGTCTGTCTCAGACCGTCTGTCTCAGACCGTCTGTCTCATACCGTCTGTCTCAGACCGTCGGTCTCAGACCATCTGTCTCTGTCCGTCTGTCTCAGACCGTCCGTCTCTGACCGTCGGTCTCAGCCCGTCTGTCTCAGACCATCTGTCTCAGACCGTCTGTATCACACCGTCTGTCTCAGACTATCTGTCTCAGACCATCTGTCTCAGACCATCTGTCTCGGACCGTCTGTCTCGGACCGCCTGTCACAGACCGTCTGTCTCAGACCGTCTGTCTCAGACCATCTGTCTCAGACCATCTGTCTCAGACCATCTGGCTCAGACCGTCGGTCTTAGCCCGTCTGTCTCAGACCATCTGCCTCAGGCCGCCTGTCTCGGACCGTCTGTCTCGGACCGCCTGTCTCAGACCGCCTGTCTCAGACCGTCTGTCTCAGACCGTCTCTCTCAGACCATCTGTCTCAGACCATCTGCCTCAGGCCGTCTGCCTCTGTCCGTCTGTCTCTGACGTCTGTCTCAGACCGTCTGTCTCGGTCCGTCTGTCTCGGACCGCCTGTCTCGGACCGTCTGTCTCGGACCGCCTGTCTCAGACCGTCTGTCTCAGACCATCTGTCTCAGGCCGTCGGTCTTAGCCCGTCTGTCTCAGACCATCTGTCTCAGGCCGTCTGTCTCATACCGTCTGTCTCAGACCGTCTGTCTCAGACCGTCTGTCTCAGACCATCTGTCGCAGACCATCTGTCTCATGCCGTCGGTCTTAGCCCGTATATCTCTGCCTGCCTGTCTCTGTCCGTCTGTCTCAGGCCGTTTGTCTCGGACCGTCTGTCTCGGACCGCCTGTCTCAGACCGCCTGTCTCAGACCGTCTGTCTCAGACCGTCTCTCTCAGACCATCTGTCTCAGACCATCTGTCTCAGACCATCTGGCTCAGTCCGTCGGTCTTAGCCCGTCTGTCCCAGACCATCTGTCTCAGACCGTCTGTCTCAGACCGTCTGTCTCAGACCGTCTGTCTCAGACCGTCTGTCTCAGACCGTCTGTCTCAGACCATCTGTCGCAGACCATCTGTCTCATGCCGTCGGTCTTAGCCCGTATATCTCTGCCTGCCTGTCTCTGTCCGTCTGTCTCAGGCCGTCTGTCTCGGACCGTCAGTTTCGGACCGTCTGTCTCACACCGTCAGTCACAGACCGTCTGTCTCAGACGGTCGGTCTCAGCCCGCCTGTCTCAGGCCATCTGTCTCAGACCGTCCGTCTCAGACCATCTGTCTCGGACCGTCTGTCTCGGACCGCCTGTCTCAGACCGTCTGACTCAGACCGTCTGTCTCAGACCATCTGTCTCGGACCGTCTGTCTCAGACCATCTGTCTCAGACCGTCTGTCTCGGACCGTCTGTCTCAGCCCGCCTGTCTCAGTCCGTCTGTCTGAGACCGTCTGTCTCAGCCCGCCCGTCTCAGCCCGCGGGTCTCAGTCCGTCTGTCTGAGACCGTCTGTCTCAGACCATCTGCCTCAGACCATCTGTCTCAGGCCGTCGGTCTCAGCCCGTCTGTCTCAGTCTGCCTATATCTGCCCGTCTGTCTCAGACCGTCCGTCTCGGACCGTCTGTCTCGGACCGTCCGTCTCGGACCGTCTGTGTACTTCAGTCTGTCACAGACCATCTGGCTCAGACCGTCGGTCTCAGCCCGTCTGTCTCAGACCATCTGTCTCAGACCGTCTGTATCACACCGTCTGTCTCAGACTATCTGTCTCAGACCATCTGTCTCAGACCATCTGTCTCGGACCGTCTGTCTCGGACCGCCTGTCTCAGACCGTCTGTCTCAGACCGTCTGTCTCAGACCATCTGTCTCAGACCGCCGGTCTCAGCCCGCCTGTCTCAGACAGTCTGTCTCAGATCATCTGTCTCAGACCATCTGTCTCAGACCATCTGTCTCAGACCATCTGGCTCAGACCGTCGGTCTTAGCCCGTCTGTCTCAGAACATCTGCCTCAGGCCGCCTGTCTCAGGCCGTCTGTCTCGGACCGTCTGTTTCGGACCCCCTGTCTCAGACCGCCTGTCTCAGACCGTCTGTCTCAGACTGTCTGTCTCAGACCATCTGTCTCAGATCATCTGCCTCAGGCGGTCGGTCTCAGCCCGTCTGTCTCATCCTGCCTATCTCTGTCCGTCTGTCTCAGACCGTCCGTCTCTGACCGTCTGTCTCAGACCATCTGTCTCGGACCGTCTGTCTCAGACCATCTGTCTCAGACCGTCTGTCTCGGACCGTCTGTCTCAGCCCGCCTGTCTCAGTCCGTCTGTCTGAGACCGTCTGTCTCAGAATAACTGTCTGAGACAGTCTGTCTCAGCCCGCGGGTCTCCGTCCGTCTGTCTGAGGCCGTCTGTCTCAGACCATCTGCCTCAGACCATCTGTCTCAGGCCGTCGGTCTCAGCCCGTCTGTCTCAGTCTGCCTATATCTGCCCGTCTGTCTCAGACCGTCCGTCTCGGACCGTCTGTCTCGGACTGTCTGGCTCAGACCGTCGGTCTCAGCCCGTCTGTCTCAGACCATCTGTCTCAGACCGTCTGTATCACACCGTCTGTCTAAGACCATCTGTCTCAGACCATCTGTCTCAGGCCGTCCGTCTTAGCCTGACTGTCTCAGACCGCCTGTCTCAGGCCGTAGGTCTCAGCCCGCCTGTCTCAGCCCATCTGTCTCAGACCGTCTGTCTCAGACCATCTGTCTCGGACCGTCTGTCTCGGACCGCCTGTCTCAGACCGTCTGTCTCAGACCATCCGTCTCAGACCATCTGGTTCAGACCGTCGGTCTTAGCCCGTCGGTCTCAGACCATCTGCCTCAGGCCGCCTGTCTCGGACCGTCTGTCTCGGACCGTCTGTCTCAGGCGGTCGGTCCCAGCCCGCCTACCTCAGCTCGCCTGTCTCAGCCCGCCTGTCTCAGACCATCTGTCTCAGACTGTCTGTCTGAGACCGTCTGTCTCAAAATAACTGTTTGAGACAGTCTGTCTCAGCCTGCCTGTCTCAGCCCGCCGGTCTCAGACCGTCTGTCTCAGACCATCTGGCTCAGCCCGCCTGTCTCAGCCCATCTGTCTCAGACCGTCTGTCTCAGACCATCTGTCTCAGACCGCCTGTCTCAGACCGTCTGTCTCAGACTGTCTGCCTTGGACCGTCTGTCTCGGACCGTCTGTCTCGGACCGTCAGTTTCGGACCGTCTGTCTCGGACCGTCTGTCTCGGACCGTCTGTCTCGGACCGTCTGTGTACTTCAGTCTGTCACAGACCATCTGGCTCAGACCGTCGGTCTCAGCCCGTCTTTCTCAGACCATCTGTCTCAGACCGTCTGTATCACACCGTCTGTCTCAGACCATCTGTCTCAGACCATCTGTCTCAGGCCGTCGGTCTTAGCCCGTCTGTCTCAGACCATCTGTCTCAGGCCGTAGGTCTCAGCCCGCCTGTCTCATCCCATCTGTCTCAGACCGTCTGTCTCAGACCATCTGTCTCGGACCGTCTGTCTCGGACCGCCTGTCTCAGACCGTCTGTCTCAGACCGTCTGTCTCAGACCATCTGTCTCAGACCGCCGGTCTCAGCCCGCCTGTCTCAGACAGTCTGTCTCAGACCATCTGTCTCAGACCATCTGTCTCAGACCATCTGGCTCAGACCGTCGGTCTTAGCCCGTCTGTCTCAGACCGTCTGCCTCAGGCCGCCTGTCTCGGACCGTCTGTCTCGGACCGCCTGTCTCAGACCGCCTGTCTCAGACCGTCTGTCTCAGACCGTCTGTCTCAGACCGTCTGTCTCAGACCATCTGTCTCAGACAGTCTGTCTCAGGCCGTCGGTATTTGCCTGTCTGTCTCTGTCCGTCACTCTCAGACGGTATGTCTCGGACCGCCTGTCTCAGACCGCCTGTCTCAGACCGTCTGTCTCAGACCGTCTATCTCAGACCATCTGTCTCAGATCATCTGCCTCAGGCCGTCGGTCTTAGCCCGTCTGTCACAGCACGCCTGTCTCGGCCCGCCTGTCTCAGACCGTCTGTCTCAGACTGTCTGCCTTGGACCGTCTGTCTCGGACCGTCTGTCTCGGACCGTCAGTTTCGGACCGTCTGTCTCGGTCCGTCTGTCTCGAACCGTCTGTCTCGGACCGTCTGTCTCATACCGTCTGTCTCAGACCGTCTGTCTCAGACCATCTGTCTCAGACCATCTGGCTCAGACCACCGGTCTTAGCCCGTCTGTCTCAGACCGTCTGTCTCAGACCGTCTGTCTGAGACCGTCTGTCTCAGAATAACTGTTTGAGACAGTCTATCTCAGCCTGCCTGTCTCAGCCCGCCGGTCTCAGACCGTCTGTCTCAGACCATCTGGCTCAGCCCGCCTGTCTCAGCCCATCTGTCTCAGACCGTCTGTCTCAGACCATCTGTCTCAGACCGTCTGTCTGAGACCGTCTGTCTCAGAATAACTGTCTGAGACAGTCTGTCTCAGCCCGCCTGTCTCAGCCCGCATGTCTCAGACCGTCTGTGTCAGACCATCTGGCTCAGTCCGTCGGTCTTAGCCCGTCTGTCCCAGACCATCTGTCTCAGACCGTCTGTCTCAGACCGTCTGTCTCAGACCGTCTGTCTCAGACCGTCTGTCTCAGACCGTCTGTCTCAGACCATCTGTCGCAGACCATCTGTCTCATGCCGTCGGTCTTAGCCCGTATATCTCTGCCTGCCTGTCTCTGTCCGTCTGTCTCAGGCCGTCTGTCTCGGACCGTCAGTTTCGGACCGTCTGTCTCACACCGTCAGTCACAGACCGTCTGTCTCAGACGGTCGGTCTCAGCCCGCCTGTCTCAGGCCATCTGTCTCAGACCGTCCGTCTCAGACCATCTGTCTCGGACCGTCTGTCTCGGACCGCCTGTCTCAGACCGTCTGACTCAGACCGTCTGTCTCAGACCATCTGTCTCAGACCGTCTGTCTCGGACCGTCTGTCTCAGCCCGCCTGTCTCAGTCCGTCTGTCTGAGACCGTCTGTCTCAGCCCGCCCGTCTCAGCCCGCGGGTCTCAGTCCGTCTGTCTGAGACCGTCTGTCTCAGACCATCTGCCTCAGACCATCTGTCTCAGGCCGTCGGTCTCAGCCCGTCTGTCTCAGTCTGCCTATATCTGCCCGTCTGTCTCAGACCGTCCGTCTCGGACCGTCTGTCTCGGACCGTCCGTCTCGGACCGTCTGTCTCGGACCGTCTGTGTACTTCAGTCTGTCACAGACCATCTGTCTCAGACCGTCCGTCTCAGACCATCTGTCTCGGACCGTCTGTCTCGGACCGCCAGTCTCAGACCGTCTGACTCAGACCGTCTGTCTCAGACCATCTGTCTCGGACCGCCTGTCTCAGACCATCTGTCTCGGACCGTCTGTCTCGGACCGCCTGTCTCAGACCGTCTTTCTCAGACCGTCTGTCTCAGACCATCTGTCTCAGACCGCCGGTCTCAGCCCGCCTGTCTCAGACAGTCTGTCTCAGATCATCTGTCTCAGACCATCTGTCTCAGACCATCTGTCTCAGACCATCTGGCTCAGACCGTCGGTCTTAGCCCGTCTGTCTCAGAACATCTGCCTCAGGCCGCCTGTCTCGGACCGTCTGTCTCGGACCGCCTGTCTCAGACCGCCTGTCTCAGACCGTCTGTATCAGACCGTCTCTCTCAGACCATCTGTCTCAGACCATCTGCCTCAGGCCGTCTGCCTCTGTCCGTCTGTCTCTGACGTCTGTCTCAGACCGTCTGTCTCGGTCCGTCTGTCTCGGACCGCCTGTCTCGGACCGTCTGTCTCGGACCGCCTGTCTCAGACCGTCTGTCTCAGACCATCTGTCTCAGGCCGTCGGTCTTAGCCCGTCTGTCTCAGACCGTCTGTCTCAGGCCGTCTGTCTCATACCGTCTGTCTCAGACCGTCTGTCTCAGACCGTCTGTCTCAGACCGTCTGTCTCAGACCGTCTGTCTCATACCGTCTGTCTCAGACCGTCGGTCTCGGACCGTCTGTCTCGGACCGCCTGTCTCAGACCGTCTGTCTCAGACCATCTGTCTCAGGCCGTCGGTCTTAGCCCGTCTGTCTCAGACCATCTGTCTCAGGCCGTCTGTCTCATACCGTCTGTCTCAGACCATCTGTCTCAGACCATCTGTCTCGGACCGTCTGTCTCGGACCGCCTGTCACAGACCGTCTGTCTCAGACCGTCTGTCTCAGACCATCTGTCTCAGACCATCTGTCTCAGACCATCTGGCTCAGACCGTCGGTCTTAGCCCGTCTGTCTCAGACCATCTGCCTCAGGCCGCCTGTCTCGGACCGTCTGTCTCGGACCGCCTGTCTCAGACCGCCTGTCTCAGACCGTCTGTCTCAGACCGTCTCTCTCAGACCATCTGTCTCAGACCATCTGCCTCAGGCCGTCTGCCTCTGTCCGTCTGTCTCTGACGTCTGTCTCAGACCGTCTGTCTCGGTCCGTCTGTCTCGGACCGCCTGTCTCGGACCGTCTGTCTCGGACCGCCTGTCTCAGACCGTCTGTCTCAGACCATCTGTCTCAGGCCGTCGGTCTTAGCCCGTCTGTCTCAGACCATCTGTCTCAGGCCGTCTGTCTCATACCGTCTGTCTCAGACCGTCTGTCTCAGACCGTCTGTCTCAGACCGTCTGTCTCAGACCGTCTGTCTCAGACCGTCTGTCTCAGACCGTCTGTCTCATACCGTCTGTCTCAGACCGTCGGTCTCAGACCATCTGTCTCTGTCCGTCTGTCTCAGACCGTCCGTCTCTGACCGTCTGTCTCGGACCGTCTGTCTCTGACCGTCTGTCTCGGACCGTCTGTGTAGGTCCGGCTGTCACAGACCATCTGGCTCAGACCGTCGGTCTCAGCCCGTCTGTCTCACACCATCTGTCTCAGACCGTCTGTATCACACCGTCTGTCTCAGAACATCTGTCTCAGGCCGTCGGTCTTAGCCCGTCTGTCTCAGACCATCTGTCTCAGACCGTCTGTCTGAGACCGTCTGTCTCAGAATAACTGTCTGAGACAGTCTGTCTCAGCTCGCCTGTCTCAGCCCGCCTGTATCAGACCATCTGGCTCAGTCCGTCGGTCTTAGCCCGTCTGTCTCAGACCATATGTCTCAGACCGTCTGTCTCGGACCGTCTGTCTCGGACCGTCTGTCTCGGACCGTCTATCTCGGACCGTCTGTCTCGGACCGTCAGTCTCGGACCGTCTGTCTCACACCGTCAGTCACAGACCGTCTGTCTCAGACGGTCGGTCTCAGCCCACCTGTCTCAGGCCATCTGTCTCAGACCGTCCGTCTCAGACCATCTGTCTCGGACCGTCTGTCTCGGACCGCCTGTCTCAGACCGTCTGACTCAGACCGTCTGTCTCAGACCATCTGTCTCGGACCGTCTGTCTCAGACCATCTGTCTCAGACCGTCTGTCTCGGACCGTCTGTCTCAGCCCGCCTGTCTCAGTCCGTCTGTCTGAGACCGTCTGTCTCAGAATAACTGTCTGAGACAGTCTGTCTCAGCCCGCCTGTCTCAGCCCGCGGGTCTCCGTCCGTCTGTCTGAGACCGTCTGTCTCAGACCATCTGCCTCAGACCATCTGTCTCAGGCCGTCGGTCTCAGCCCGTCTGTCTCAGTCTGCCTATATCTGCCCGTCTGTCTCAGACCGTCCGTCTCGGATCGTCTGTCTCGGACCGTCTGTCTCGGACCGTCTGTCTCGGACTGTCTGGCTCAGACCGTCGGTCTCAGCCCGTCTGTCTCAGACCATCTGTCTCAGACCGTCTGTATCACACCGTCTGTCTAAGACCATCTGTCTCAGACCATCTGTCTCAGGCCGTCCGTCTTAGCCTGACTGTCTCAGACCGCCTGTCTCAGGCCGTAGGTCTCAGCCCGCCTGTCTCAGCCCATCTGTCTCAAACCGTCTGTCTCAGACCATCTGTCTCGGACCGTCTGTCTCGGACCGCCTGTCTCAGACCGTCTGTCTCAGACCGTCTGTCTCAGACCATCCGTCTCAGACCATCTGGTTCAGACCGTCGGTCTTAGCCCGTCGGTCTCAGACCATCTGCCTCAGGCCGCCTGTCTCGGACCGTCTGTCTCGGACCGTCTGTCTCAGACGGTCGGTCCCAGCCCGCCTACCTCAGCTCGCCTGTCTCAGCCCGCCTGTCTCAGACCATCTGTCTCAGACTGTCTGTCTGAGACCGTCTGTCTCAGAATAACTGTTTGAGACAGTCTGTCTCAGCCTGCCTGTCTCAGCCCGCCGGTCTCAGACCGTCTGTCTCAGACCATCTGGCTCAGCCCGCCTGTCTCAGCCCATCTGTCTCAGACCGTCTGTCTCAGACCATCTGTCTCGGACCGTCTGTCTCGGACCGCCTGTCTCAGACCGTCTGTCTCAGACCATCCGTCTCAGACCATCTGGTTCAGACCGTCGGTCTTAGCCCGTCGGTCTCAGACCATCTGCCTCAGGCCGCCTGTCTCGGACCGTCTGGATCAGACCGTCTGTCTCAGACCGTCTGTCTCAGATTATCTGTCGCAGACCATCTATCTCATGCCGTCGGTCTTAGCCCGTATATCTCTGCCTGCCTGTCTCTGTCCGTCTGTCTCAGGCCGTCTGTCTCGGACCGTCTGTCTCGGACCCCCTGTCTCAGACCGCCTGTCTCAGACCGTCTGCCTCAGACCGTCTGTCTCAGACCATCTGTCTCTGATCATCTGCCTCAGGCCGTCGGTCTTAGCCCGTCTGTCTCAGCACGCCTGTCTCGGCCCGCCTGTCTCAGACCGTCTGTCTCAGACTGTCTGCCTCGGACCGTCTGTCTCGGTCCGTCTGTCTCGAACCGTCTGTCTCGGACCGTCTGTCTCATACCGTCTGTCTCAGACCGTCTATCTCAGACCATCTGTCTCAGACCATCTGGCTCAGACCGCCGGTCTTAGCCCGTCTGTCTCAGACCATCTGTCTCAGACCGTCTGTCTGAGACCGTCTGTCTCAGAATAACTGTCTGAGACAGTCTGTCTCAGCTCGCCTGTCTCAGCCCGCCTGTATCAGACCATCTGGCTCAGTCCGTCGGTCTTAGCCCGTCTGTCTCAGACCATATGTCTCAGACCGTCTGTCTCAGACCGTCTGTCTCAGACCGTCTGTCTCAGACCGTCTGTCTCAGACCGTCTGTCTCAGACCGTCTGTCTCAGACCGTCTGTCTCAGACCATCTGTCGCAGACCATCTGTCTCATGCCGTCGGTCTTAGCCCGTATATCTCTGCCTGCCTGTCTCTGTCCGTCTGTCTCAGGCCGTCTGTCTCGGACCGTCTGTTTCGGACCCCCTGTCTCAGACCGCCTGTCTCAGACCGTCTGTCTCAGACTGTCTGTCTCAGACCATCTGTCTCAGATCATCTGCCTCAGGCGGTCGGTCTCAGCCCGTCTGTCTCATCCTGCCTATCTCTGTCCGTCTGTCTCAGACCGTCCGTCTCTGACCGTCTGTCTCAGACCATCTGTCTCGGACCGTCTGTCTCAGACCGTCTGTCTCAGACCATCTGTCGCAGACCATCTGTCTCATGCCGTCGGTCTTAGCCCGTATATCTCTGCCTGCCTGTCTCTGTCCGTCTGTCTCAGGCCGTCTGTCTCGGACCGTCTGTTTCGGACCCCCTGTCTCAGACCGCCTGTCTCAGACCGTCTGTCTCAGACTGTCTGTCTCAGACCATCTGTCTCAGATCATCTGCCTCAGGCGGTCGGTCTCAGCCCGTCTGTCTCATCCTGCCTATCTCTGTCCGTCTGTCTCAGACCGTCCGTCTCTGACCGTCTGTCTCAGACCATCTGTCTCGGACCGGCTGTCTCAGACCATCTGTCTCAGACCGTCTGTCTCGGACCGTCTGTCTCAGCCCGCCTGTCTCAGTCCGTCTGTCTGAGACCGTCTGTCTCAGAATAACTGTCTGAGACAGTCTGTCTCAGCCCGCGGGTCTCCGTCCGTCTGTCTGAGACCGTCTGTCTCAGACCATCTGCCTCAGACCATCTGTCTCAGGCCGTCGGTCTCAGCCCGTCTGTCTCAGTCTGCCTATATCTGCCCGTCTGTCTCAGACCGTCCGTCTCGGACCGTCTGTCTCGGACCGTCTGTCTCGGACCGTCTGTCTCGGACTGTCTGGCTCAGACCGTCGGTCTCAGCCCGTCTGTCTCAGACCATCTGTCTCAGACCGTCTGTATCACACCGTCTGTCTAAGACCATCTGTCTCAGACCATCTGTCTCAGGCCGTCCGTCTTAGCCTGACTGTCTCAGACCGCCTGTCTCAGGCCGTAGGTCTCAGCCCGCCTGTCTCAGCCCATCTGTCTCAGACCGTCTGTCTCAGACCATCTGTCTCGGACCGTCTGTCTCGGACCGCCTGTCTCAGACCGTCTGTCTCAGACCATCCGTCTCAGACCATCTGGTTCAGACCGTCGGTCTTAGCCCGTCGGTCTCAGACCATCTGCCTCAGGCCGCCTGTCTCGGACCGTCTGTCTCGGACCGTCTGTCTCAGACGGTCGGTCCCAGCCCGCCTACCTCAGCTCGCCTGTCTCAGCCCGTCTGTCTCAGACCGTCTGTCTCAGACCGTCTGTCTGAGACCGTCTGTCTCAGAATAACTGTTTGAGACAGTCTATCTCAGCCTGCCTGTCTCAGCCCGCCGGTCTCAGACCGTCTGTCTCAGACCATCTGGCTCAGCCCGCCTGTCTCAGCCCATCTGTCTCAGACCGTCTGTCTCAGACCATCTGTCTCAGACCGTCTGTCTGAGACCGTCTGTCTCAGAATAACTGTCTGAGACAGTCTGTCTCAGCCCGCCTGTCTCAGCCCGCATGTCTCAGACCGTCTGTGTCAGACCATCTGGCTCAGTCCGTCGGTCTTAGCCCGTCTGTCCCAGACCATCTGTCTCAGACCGTCTGTCTCAGACCGTCTGTCTCAGACCATCTGTCTCATGCCGTCGGTCTTAGCCCGTATATCTCTGCCTGCCTGTCTCTGTCCGTCTGTCTCAGGCCGTCTGTCTCGGACCGTCAGTTTCGGACCGTCTGTCTCACACCGTCAGTCACAGACCGTCTGTCTCAGACGGTCGGTCTCAGCCCGCCTGTCTCAGGCCATCTGTCTCAGACCGTCCGTCTCAGACCATCTGTCTCGGACCGTCTGTCTCGGACCGCCTGTCTCAGACCATCTGTCTCAGACCATCTGGCTCAGACCGTCGGTCTTAGCCCGTCTGTCTCAGACCGTCTGCCTCAGGCCGCCTGTCTCGGACCGTCTGTCTCGGACCGCCTGTCTCAGACCGCCTGTCTCAGACCGTCTGTCTCAGACCGTCTGTCTCAGACCGTCTGTCTCAGACCATCTGTCTCAGACAGTCTGTCTCAGGCCGTCGGTATTTGCCTGTCTGTCTCTGTCCGTCACTCTCAGACGGTCTGTCTCGGACCGCCTGTCTCAGACCGCCTGTCTCAGACCGTCTGTCTCAGACCGTCTATCTCAGACCATCTGTCTCAGATCATCTGCCTCAGGCCGTCGGTCTTAGCCCGTCTGTCACAGCACGCCTGTCTCGGCCCGCCTGTCTCAGACCGTCTGTCTCAGACTGTCTGCCTTGGACCGTCTGTCTCGGACCGTCTGTCTCGGACCGTCAGTTTCGGACCGTCTGTCTCGGTCCGTCTGTCTCGAACCGTCTGTCTCGGACCGTCTGTCTGAGACCGTCTGTCTCAGAATAACTGTTTGAGACAGTCTATCTCAGCCTGCCTGTCTCAGCCCGCCGGTCTCAGACCGTCTGTCTCAGACCATCTGGCTCAGCCCGCCTGTCTCAGCCCATCTGTCTCAGACCGTCTGTCTCAGACCATCTGTCTCAGACCGTCTGTCTGAGACCGTCTGTCTCAGAATAACTGTCTGAGACAGTCTGTCTCAGCCCGCCTGTCTCAGCCCGCATGTCTCAGACCGTCTGTGTCAGACCATCTGGCTCAGTCCGTCGGTCTTAGCCCGTCTGTCCCAGACCATCTGTCTCAGACCGTCTGTCTCAGACCGTCTGTCTCAGACCATCTGTCTCATGCCGTCGGTCTTAGCCCGTATATCTCTGCCTGCCTGTCTCTGTCCGTCTGTCTCAGGCCGTCTGTCTCGGACCGTCAGTTTCGGACCGTCTGTCTCACACCGTCAGTCACAGACCGTCTGTCTCAGACGGTCGGTCTCAGCCCGCCTGTCTCAGGCCATCTGTCTCAGACCGTCCGTCTCAGACCATCTGTCTCGGACCGTCTGTCTCGGACCGCCTGTCTCAGACCGTCTGACTCAGACCGTCTGTCTCAGACCATCTGTCTCGGACCGTCTGTCTCAGACCATCTGTCTCAGACCGTCTGTCTCGGACCATCTGTCTCAGCCCGCCTGTCTCAGTCCGTCTGTCTGAGACCGTCTGTCTCAGCCCGCCCGTCTCAGCCCGCGGGTCTCAGTCCGTCTGTCTGAGACCGTCTGTCTCAGACCATCTGCCTCAGACCATCTGTCTCAGGCCGTCGGTCTCAGCCCGTCTGTCTCAGTCTGCCTATATCTGCCCGTCTGTCTCAGACCGTCCGTCTCGGACCGTCTGTCTCGGACCGTCCGTCTCGGACCGTCTGTCTCGGACCGTCTGTGTACTTCAGTCTGTCACAGACCATCTGGCTCAGACCGTCGGTCTCAGCCCGTCTGTCTCAGACCATCTGTCTCAGACCGTCTGTATCACACCGTCTGTCTCAGACTATCTGTCTCAGACCATCTGTCTCAGACCATCTGTCTCGGACCGTCTGTCTCGGACCGCCTGTCTCAGACCGTCTGTCTCAGACCGTCTGTCTCAGACCATCTGTCTCAGACCGCCGGTCTCAGCCCGCCTGTCTCAGACAGTCTGTCTCAGATCATCTGTCTCAGACCATCTGTCTCAGACCATCTGTCTCAGACCATCTGGCTCAGACCGTCGGTCTTAGCCCGTCTGTCTCAGACCATCTGCCTCAGGCCGCCTGTCTCGGACCGTCTGTCTCGGACCGCCTGTCTCAGACCGCCTGTCTCAGACCGTCTGTATCAGACCGTCTCTCTCAGACCATCTGTCTCAGACCATCTGCCTCAGGCCGTCTGCCTCTGTCCGTCTGTCTCTGACGTCTGTCTCAGACCGTCTGTCTCGGTCCGTCTGTCTCGGACCGCCTGTCTCGGACCGTCTGTCTCGGACCGCCTGTCTCAGACCGTCTGTCTCAGACCATCTGTCTCAGGCCGTCGGTCTTAGCCCGTCTGTCTCAGACCGTCTGTCTCATACCGTCTGTCTCAGACCGTCTGTCTCAGACCGTCTGTCTCAGACCGTCTGTCTCAGACCGTCTGTCTCAGACCGTCTGTCTCATACCGTCTGTCTCAGACCGTCGGTCTCAGACCATCTGTCTCTGTCCGTCTGTCTCAGACCGTCCGTCTCTGACCGTCTGTCTCGGACCGTCTGTCTCTGACCGTCTGTCTCGGACCGTCTGTGTAGGTCCGGCTGTCACAGACCATCTGGCTCAGACCGTCGGTCTCAGCCCGTCTGTCTCACACCATCTGTCTCAGACCGTCTGTATCACACCGTCTGTCTCAGAACATCTGTCTCAGGCCGTCGGTCTTAGCCCGTCTGTCTCAGACCATCTGTCTCAGGCCGTAGGTCTTAGCCCGTCTGTCTCGGACCGTCAGTCTCGGACCGTCTGTCTCACACCGTCAGTCACAGACCGTCTGTCTCAGACGGTCGGTATCAGCCCGCCTGTCTCAGGCCATCTGTCTCAGATCGTCCGTCTCAGACCATCTGTCCCGGACCGTCTGTCTCGGACCGCCTGTCTCAGACCGTCTGACTCAGACCGTCTGTCTCAGACCATCTGTCTCGGACCGGCTGTCTCAGACCATCTGTCTCAGACCGTCTGTCTCGGACCGTCTGTCTCAGCCCGCCTGTCTCAGTCCGTCTGTCTGAGACCGTCTGTCTCAGACCATCTGGCTCAGTCCGTCGGTCTTAGCCCGTCTGTCTCAGACCATCTGTCTCAGACCGTCTGTCTCAGACCGTCTGTCTCAGACCGTCTGTCTCAGACCATCTGTCGCAGACCATCTGTCTCATGCCGTCGGTCTTAGCCCGTATATCTCTGCCTGCCTGTCTCTGTCCGTCTGTCTCAGGCCGTCTGTCTCGGACCGTCTGTCTCGGACCCCCTGTCTCAGACCGCCTGTCTCAGACCGTCTGTCTCAGACCGTCTGTCTCAGACCATCTGTCTCAGATCATCTGCCTCAGGCCGTCGGTCTTAGCCCGTCTGTCTCAGCCTGCCTATCTCTGTCCGTCTGTCTCGGACCGTCCGTCTCTGACCGTCTGTCTCAGACCATCTGTCTCGGACCGTCTGTCTCGGACCGCCTGTCTCAGACCGTCTGTTTCAGACCGTCTGTCTCAGACCAGATGTCCCAGACCGTCTGTCTCAGACCATCTGTCTCGGACCGTCTGTCCCGGACCGCCTGACTCAGACCGTCTGTCTCAGCCCGCCTGTCTCAGACCGTCCGTCTCGGACCGTCTGTCTCGGACCGTCTGTCTCGGACCGTCTGTCTCGGACCGTCTGTGTACTTCAGTCTGTCTCAGACCGTCTGTATCAGACCATCTGTCTCGGACCGTCTGTCTCGGACCGCCTGTCTCAGACCGTCTGTCTCAGCCCGCCTGTCTCAGACCGTCCGTCTCGGACCGTCTGTCTCGGACCGTCTGTCTCGGACCGTCTGTCTCGGACCGTCTGTCTCGGACCGTCTGTGTACTTCAGTCTGTCTCAGACCATCTGTCTCACACCATCTGGCTCAGACCGCCGGTCTTAGCCCGTCTGTCTCAGACCATCTGTCTCAGACCGTCTGTCTGAGACCGTCTGTCTCAGAATAACTGACTGAGACAGTCTGTCTCAGCCCGCCTGTCTCAGCCCGCCTGTCTCAGCCCGCCTGTCTCAGACCGTCTGTCTCAGACCATCTAGCTCAGTCCGTCTGTCTCGGACCGTCTGTCTCGGACCGCCTGACTCAGACCGTCTGTCTCAGCCCGCCTGTCTCAGACCGTCCGTCTCGGACCGTCTGTCTCGGACCGTCTGTCTCGGACCGTCTGTGTACTTCAGTCTGTCTCAGACCGTCTGTATCAGACCGTCTGTCTCGGACCGTCTGTCTCGGACCGCCTGTCTCAGACCGTCTGTCTCAGCCCGCCTGTCTCAGACCGTCCGTCTCGGACCGTCTGTCTCGGACCGTCTGTCTCGGACCGTCTGTCTCGGACCGTCTGTCTCGGACCGTCTGTCTCGGACCGTCTGTGTACTTCAGTCTGTCTCAGACCATCTGTCTCACACCATCTGGCTCAGCCCGCCGGTCTTAGCCCGTCTGTCTCAGACCATCTGTCTCAGACCGTCTGTCTGAGACCGTCTGTCTCAGAATAACTGACTGAGACAGTCTGTCTCAGCCCGCCTGTCTCAGCCCGCCTGTCTCAGCCCGCCTGTCTCAGACCGTCTGTCTCAGACCATCTAGCTCAGTCCGTCGGTCTTAGCCCGTCTGTCTCAGACCATCTGTCTCAGGCCGTAGGTCTTAGCCCGTCTGTCTCAGACCGTCTGCCTCGGACCGTCTGTCTCGGACCATCTGTCTCGGACCGTCTGTCCCGGACCGCCTGACTCAGACCGCCTGTCTCAGACCGTCTGTCTCAGACCGTCTGTCTCAGACCATCTGTCTCAGATCATCTGCCTCAGGCCGTCGGTCTTAGCCCGTCTGTCTCAGCCTGCCTATCTCTGTCCGTCTGTCTCAGACCGTCCGTCTCTGACCGTCTGTCTCAGACCATCTGTCTCGGACCGTCTGTCTCGGACCGCCTGTCTCAGACCGTCTGTTTCAGACCGTCTGTCTCAGACCATCTGTCCCAGACCGTCTGTCTCAGACCATCTGTCTCGGACCGTCTGTCCCGGACCGCCTGACTCAGACCGTCTGTCTCAGCCCGCCTGTCTCAGACCGTCCGTCTCGGACCGTCTGTCTCGGACCGTCTGTCTCGGACCGTCTGTCTCGGACCGTCTGTCTCGGACCGTCTGTGTACTTCAGTCTGTCTCAGACCGTCTGTATCAGACCATCTGTCTCGGACCGTCTGTCTCGGACCGCCTGTCTCAGACCGTCTGTCTCAGCCCGCCTGTCTCAGACCGTCCGTCTCGGACCGTCTGTCTCGAACCGTCTGTGTACTTCAGTCTGTCTCAGACCATCTGTCTCACACCATCTGGCTCAGACCGCCGGTCTTAGCCCGTCTGTCTCAGACCATCTGTCTCAGACCGTCTGTCTGAGACCGTGTGTCTCAGAATAACTGACTGAGACAGTCTGTCTCAGCCCGCCTGTCTCAGCCCGCCTGTCTCAGCCCGCCTGTCTCAGACCGTCTGTCTCAGACCACCTAGCTCAGTCCGTCGGTCTTAGCCCGTCTGTCTCAGACCATCTGTCTCAGGCCGTAGGTCTTAGCCCGTCTGTCTCAGACCGTCTGCCTCGGACCGTCTGTCTCGGACCATCTGTCTCGGACCGTCTGTCCCGGACCGCCTGACTCAGACCGCCTGTCTCAGACCGTCTGTCTCAGACCGTCTGTCTCAGACCATCTGTCTCAGATCATCTGCCTCAGGCCGTCGGTCTTAGCCCGTCTGTCTCAGCCTGCCTATCTCTGTCCGTCTGTCTCAGACCGTCCGTCTCTGACCGTCTGTCTCAGACCATCTGTCTCGGACCGTCTGTCTCGGACCGCCTGTCTCAGACCGTCTGTTTCAGACCGTCTGTCTCAGACCATCTGTCCCAGACCGTCTGTCTCAGACCATCTGTCTCGGACCGTCTGTCCCGGACCGCCTGACTCAGACCGTCTGTCTCAGCCCGCCTGTCTCAGACCGTCCGTCTCGGACCGTCTGTCTCGGACCGTCTGTCTCGGACCGTCTGTCTCGGACCGTCTGTGTACTTCAGTCTGTCTCAGACCGTCTGTATCAGACCATCTGTCTCGGACCGTCTGTCTCGGACCGCCTGTCTCAGACCGTCTGTCTCAGCCCGCCTGTCTCAGACCGTCCGTCTCGGACCGTCTGTCTCGAACCGTCTGTGTACTTCAGTCTGTCTCAGACCATCTGTCTCACACCATCTGGCTCAGACCGCCGGTCTTAGCCCGTCTGTCTCAGACCATCTGTCTCAGACCGTCTGTCTGAGACCGTGTGTCTCAGAATAACTGACTGAGACAGTCTGTCTCAGCCCGCCTGTCTCAGCCCGCCTGTCTCAGCCCGCCTGTCTCAGACCGTCTGTCTCAGACCATCTAGCTCAGTCCGTCGGTCTTAGCCCGTCTGTCTCTGACCATCTGTCTCAGACCGTCTGTCTCAGACCGTCTGTCTCAGACCGTCTGTCTCAGACCGTCTGTCTCAGACCATCTGGCTCAGATCATCTGCCTCAGGCCGTCGGTCTTAGCCTGTCTGTCTCAGCCTGCCTACCTCTGTCCGTCTGTCTCAGACCGTCCGTCTCAGACCGTCTGTCTCAGACCATCTGTCGCAGACCATCTGTCTCATGCCGTCGGTCTTAGCCCGTATATCTCTGCCTGCCTGTCTCTGTCCGTCTGTCTCAGGCCGTCTGTCTCGGACCGTCTGTCTCGGACCCCCTGTCTCAGACCGCCTGTCTCAGACCGTCTGTCTCAGACCGTCTGTCTCAGACCATCTGTCTCAGATCATCTGCCTCAGGCCGTCGGTCTTAGCCCGTCTGTCTCAGCCTGCCTATCTCTGTCCGTCTGTCTCAGACCGTCCGTCTCTGACCGTCTGTCTCAGACCATCTGTCTCGGACCGTCTGTCTCGGACCGCCTGTCTCAGACCGTCTGTTTCAGACCGTCTGTCTCAGACCATCTGTCCCAGACCGTCTGTCTCAGACCATCTGTCTCGGACCGTCTGTCTCGGACCGCCTGACTCAGACCGTCTGTCTCAGCCCGCCTGTCTCAGACCGTCCGTCTCGGACCGTCTGTCTCGGACCGTCTGTCTCGGACCGTCTGTCTCGGACCGTCTGTGTACTTCAGTCTGTCTCAGACCGTCTGTATCAGACCATCTGTCTCGGACCGTCTGTCTCGGTCCGCCTGTCTCAGACCGTCTGTCTCAGCCCGCCTGTCTCAGACCGTCCGTCTCGGACCGTCTGTCTCGGACTGTCTGTCTCGGACCGTCTGTCTCGGACCGTCTGTCTCGGACCGTCTGTGTACTTCAGTCTGTCTCAGACCATCTGTCTCACACCATCTGGCTCAGACCGCCGGTCTTAGCCCGTCTGTCTCAGACCATCTGTCTCAGACCGTCTGTCTGAGACCGTCTGTCTCAGAATAACTGTCTGAGACAGTCTGTCTCAGCCCGCCTGTCTCAGCCCGCCTGTCTCAGCCCGCCTGTCTCAGACCGTCTGTCTCAGACCATCTAGCTCAGTCCGTCGGTCTTAGCCCGTCTGTCTCTGACCGTCTGTCTCAGACCGTCTGTCTCAGACCGTCTGTCTCTGACCATCTGTCTCAGACCATCTGGCTCAGACCGTCGGTCTCAGTCCGTCTGTCTCAGACCATCTGTCTCAGACCGTCTGTATCACACCGTCTGCCTCAGGCCGCCTGTCTCAGACCGTCCGTTTCAGACCGTCTGTCTCAGACCATCTGTCCCAGACCGTCTGTCTCAGACCATCTGTCTCGGACCGTCTGTCTCGGACCGTCTGTCTCTGACCGTCTGTCTCGGACCGTCTGTGTAGGTCCGGCTGTCACAGACCATCTGGCTCAGACCGTCGGTCTCAGCCCGTCTGTCTCACACCATCTGTCTCAGACCGTCTGTATCACACCGTCTGTCTCAGAACATCTGTCTCAGGCCGTCGGTCTTAGCCCGTCTGTCTCAGACCATCTGTCTCAGGCCGTAGGTCTTAGCCCGTCTGTCTCGGACCGTCAGTCTCGGACCGTCTGTCTCACACCGTCAGTCACAGACCGTCTGTCTCAGACGGTCGGTATCAGCCCGCCTGTCTCAGGCCATCTGTCTCAGATCGTCCGTCTCAGACCATCTGTCCCGGACCGTCTGTCTCGGACCGCCTGTCTCAGACCGTCTGACTCAGACCGTCTGTCTCAGACCATCTGTCTCGGACCGGCTGTCTCAGACCATCTGTCTCAGACCGTCTGTCTCGGACCGTCTGTCTCAGCCCGCCTGTCTCAGTCCGTCTGTCTGAGACCGTCTGTCTCAGACCATCTGGCTCAGTCCGTCGGTCTTAGCCCGTCTGTCTCAGACCATCTGTCTCAGACCGTCTGTCTCAGACCGTCTGTCTCAGACCGTCTGTCTCAGACCATCTGTCGCAGACCATCTGTCTCATGCCGTCGGTCTTAGCCCGTATATCTCTGCCTGCCTGTCTCTGTCCGTCTGTCTCAGGCCGTCTGTCTCGGACCGTCTGTCTCGGACCCCCTGTCTCAGACCGCCTGTCTCAGACCGTCTGTCTCAGACCGTCTGTCTCAGACCATCTGTCTCAGATCATCTGCCTCAGGCCGTCGGTCTTAGCCCGTCTGTCTCAGCCTGCCTATCTCTGTCCGTCTGTCTCGGACCGTCCGTCTCTGACCGTCTGTCTCAGACCATCTGTCTCGGACCGTCTGTCTCGGACCGCCTGTCTCAGACCGTCTGTTTCAGACCGTCTGTCTCAGACCAGATGTCCCAGACCGTCTGTCTCAGACCATCTGTCTCGGACCGTCTGTCCCGGACCGCCTGACTCAGACCGTCTGTCTCAGCCCGCCTGTCTCAGACCGTCCGTCTCGGACCGTCTGTCTCGGACCGTCTGTCTCGGACCGTCTGTCTCGGACCGTCTGTGTACTTCAGTCTGTCTCAGACCGTCTGTATCAGACCATCTGTCTCGGACCGTCTGTCTCGGACCGCCTGTCTCAGACCGTCTGTCTCAGCCCGCCTGTCTCAGACCGTCCGTCTCGGACCGTCTGTCTCGGACCGTCTGTCTCGGACCGTCTGTCTCGGACCGTCTGTCTCGGACCGTCTGTGTACTTCAGTCTGTCTCAGACCATCTGTCTCACACCATCTGGCTCAGACCGCCGGTCTTAGCCCGTCTGTCTCAGACCATCTGTCTCAGACCGTCTGTCTGAGACCGTCTGTCTCAGAATAACTGACTGAGACAGTCTGTCTCAGCCCGCCTGTCTCAGCCCGCCTGTCTCAGCCCGCCTGTCTCAGACCGTCTGTCTCAGACCATCTAGCTCAGTCCGTCTGTCTCGGACCGTCTGTCTCGGACCGCCTGACTCAGACCGTCTGTCTCAGCCCGCCTGTCTCAGACCGTCCGTCTCGGACCGTCTGTCTCGGACCGTCTGTCTCGGACCGTCTGTGTACTTCAGTCTGTCTCAGACCGTCTGTATCAGACCGTCTGTCTCGGACCGTCTGTCTCGGACCGCCTGTCTCAGACCGTCTGTCTCAGCCCGCCTGTCTCAGACCGTCCGTCTCGGACCGTCTGTCTCGGACCGTCTGTCTCGGACCGTCTGTCTCGGACCGTCTGTCTCGGACCGTCTGTCTCGGACCGTCTGTGTACTTCAGTCTGTCTCAGACCATCTGTCTCACACCATCTGGCTCAGCCCGCCGGTCTTAGCCCGTCTGTCTCAGACCATCTGTCTCAGACCGTCTGTCTGAGACCGTCTGTCTCAGAATAACTGACTGAGACAGTCTGTCTCAGCCCGCCTGTCTCAGCCCGCCTGTCTCAGCCCGCCTGTCTCAGACCGTCTGTCTCAGACCATCTAGCTCAGTCCGTCGGTCTTAGCCCGTCTGTCTCAGACCATCTGTCTCAGGCCGTAGGTCTTAGCCCGTCTGTCTCAGACCGTCTGCCTCGGACCGTCTGTCTCGGACCATCTGTCTCGGACCGTCTGTCCCGGACCGCCTGACTCAGACCGCCTGTCTCAGACCGTCTGTCTCAGACCGTCTGTCTCAGACCATCTGTCTCAGATCATCTGCCTCAGGCCGTCGGTCTTAGCCCGTCTGTCTCAGCCTGCCTATCTCTGTCCGTCTGTCTCAGACCGTCCGTCTCTGACCGTCTGTCTCAGACCATCTGTCTCGGACCGTCTGTCTCGGACCGCCTGTCTCAGACCGTCTGTTTCAGACCGTCTGTCTCAGACCATCTGTCCCAGACCGTCTGTCTCAGACCATCTGTCTCGGACCGTCTGTCCCGGACCGCCTGACTCAGACCGTCTGTCTCAGCCCGCCTGTCTCAGACCGTCCGTCTCGGACCGTCTGTCTCGGACCGTCTGTCTCGGACCGTCTGTCTCGGACCGTCTGTCTCGGACCGTCTGTGTACTTCAGTCTGTCTCAGACCGTCTGTATCAGACCATCTGTCTCGGACCGTCTGTCTCGGACCGCCTGTCTCAGACCGTCTGTCTCAGCCCGCCTGTCTCAGACCGTCCGTCTCGGACCGTCTGTCTCGAACCGTCTGTGTACTTCAGTCTGTCTCAGACCATCTGTCTCACACCATCTGGCTCAGACCGCCGGTCTTAGCCCGTCTGTCTCAGACCATCTGTCTCAGACCGTCTGTCTGAGACCGTGTGTCTCAGAATAACTGACTGAGACAGTCTGTCTCAGCCCGCCTGTCTCAGCCCGCCTGTCTCAGCCCGCCTGTCTCAGACCGTCTGTCTCAGACCACCTAGCTCAGTCCGTCGGTCTTAGCCCGTCTGTCTCAGACCATCTGTCTCAGGCCGTAGGTCTTAGCCCGTCTGTCTCAGACCGTCTGCCTCGGACCGTCTGTCTCGGACCATCTGTCTCGGACCGTCTGTCCCGGACCGCCTGACTCAGACCGCCTGTCTCAGACCGTCTGTCTCAGACCGTCTGTCTCAGACCATCTGTCTCAGATCATCTGCCTCAGGCCGTCGGTCTTAGCCCGTCTGTCTCAGCCTGCCTATCTCTGTCCGTCTGTCTCAGACCGTCCGTCTCTGACCGTCTGTCTCAGACCATCTGTCTCGGACCGTCTGTCTCGGACCGCCTGTCTCAGACCGTCTGTTTCAGACCGTCTGTCTCAGACCATCTGTCCCAGACCGTCTGTCTCAGACCATCTGTCTCGGACCGTCTGTCCCGGACCGCCTGACTCAGACCGTCTGTCTCAGCCCGCCTGTCTCAGACCGTCCGTCTCGGACCGTCTGTCTCGGACCGTCTGTCTCGGACCGTCTGTCTCGGACCGTCTGTGTACTTCAGTCTGTCTCAGACCGTCTGTATCAGACCATCTGTCTCGGACCGTCTGTCTCGGACCGCCTGTCTCAGACCGTCTGTCTCAGCCCGCCTGTCTCAGACCGTCCGTCTCGGACCGTCTGTCTCGAACCGTCTGTGTACTTCAGTCTGTCTCAGACCATCTGTCTCACACCATCTGGCTCAGACCGCCGGTCTTAGCCCGTCTGTCTCAGACCATCTGTCTCAGACCGTCTGTCTGAGACCGTGTGTCTCAGAATAACTGACTGAGACAGTCTGTCTCAGCCCGCCTGTCTCAGCCCGCCTGTCTCAGCCCGCCTGTCTCAGACCGTCTGTCTCAGACCATCTAGCTCAGTCCGTCGGTCTTAGCCCGTCTGTCTCTGACCATCTGTCTCAGACCGTCTGTCTCAGACCGTCTGTCTCAGACCGTCTGTCTCAGACCGTCTGTCTCAGACCATCTGGCTCAGATCATCTGCCTCAGGCCGTCGGTCTTAGCCTGTCTGTCTCAGCCTGCCTACCTCTGTCCGTCTGTCTCAGACCGTCCGTCTCAGACCGTCTGTCTCAGACCATCTGTCGCAGACCATCTGTCTCATGCCGTCGGTCTTAGCCCGTATATCTCTGCCTGCCTGTCTCTGTCCGTCTGTCTCAGGCCGTCTGTCTCGGACCGTCTGTCTCGGACCCCCTGTCTCAGACCGCCTGTCTCAGACCGTCTGTCTCAGACCGTCTGTCTCAGACCATCTGTCTCAGATCATCTGCCTCAGGCCGTCGGTCTTAGCCCGTCTGTCTCAGCCTGCCTATCTCTGTCCGTCTGTCTCAGACCGTCCGTCTCTGACCGTCTGTCTCAGACCATCTGTCTCGGACCGTCTGTCTCGGACCGCCTGTCTCAGACCGTCTGTTTCAGACCGTCTGTCTCAGACCATCTGTCCCAGACCGTCTGTCTCAGACCATCTGTCTCGGACCGTCTGTCTCGGACCGCCTGACTCAGACCGTCTGTCTCAGCCCGCCTGTCTCAGACCGTCCGTCTCGGACCGTCTGTCTCGGACCGTCTGTCTCGGACCGTCTGTCTCGGACCGTCTGTGTACTTCAGTCTGTCTCAGACCGTCTGTATCAGACCATCTGTCTCGGACCGTCTGTCTCGGTCCGCCTGTCTCAGACCGTCTGTCTCAGCCCGCCTGTCTCAGACCGTCCGTCTCGGACCGTCTGTCTCGGACTGTCTGTCTCGGACCGTCTGTCTCGGACCGTCTGTCTCGGACCGTCTGTGTACTTCAGTCTGTCTCAGACCATCTGTCTCACACCATCTGGCTCAGACCGCCGGTCTTAGCCCGTCTGTCTCAGACCATCTGTCTCAGACCGTCTGTCTGAGACCGTCTGTCTCAGAATAACTGTCTGAGACAGTCTGTCTCAGCCCGCCTGTCTCAGCCCGCCTGTCTCAGCCCGCCTGTCTCAGACCGTCTGTCTCAGACCATCTAGCTCAGTCCGTCGGTCTTAGCCCGTCTGTCTCTGACCGTCTGTCTCAGACCGTCTGTCTCAGACCGTCTGTCTCTGACCATCTGTCTCAGACCATCTGGCTCAGACCGTCGGTCTCAGTCCGTCTGTCTCAGACCATCTGTCTCAGACCGTCTGTATCACACCGTCTGCCTCAGGCCGCCTGTCTCAGACCGTCCGTTTCAGACCGTCTGTCTCAGACCATCTGTCCCAGACCGTCTGTCTCAGACCATCTGTCTCGGACCGTCTGTCTCGGACCGCCTGACTCAGACCGTCTGTCTCAGCCCGCCTGTCTCAGACCGTCCGTCTCGGACCGTCTGTCTCGGACCGTCTGTCTCGGACCGTCTGTGTACTTCAGTCTGTCTCAGACCGTCTGTATCAGACCGTCTGTCTCGGACCGTCTGTCTCGGACCGCCTGTCTCAGACCGTCTGTCTCAGCCCGCCTGTCTCAGACCGTCCGTCTCGGACCGTCTGTCTCGGACCGTCTGTCTCGGACCGTCTGTCTCGGACCGTCTGTCTCGGACCGTCTGTCTCAGACCGTCTGTCTGAGACCGTCTGTCTCAGAATAACTGTCTGAGACAGTCTGTCTCAGCCCGCCTGTCTCAGCCCGCCTGTCTCAGACCGTCTGTCTCAGACCATCTAGCTCAGTCCGTCGGTCTTAGCCCGTCTGTCTCTGACCATCTGTCTCAGACCGTCTGTCTCAGACCGTCTGTCTCAGACCGTCTGTCTCAGACCGTCTGTCTCAGACCGTCTGTCTCAGACCATCTGGCTCAGTCCGTCGGTCTTCGCCCGTCTGTCTCAGACCATCTGTCTCAGGCCGTCTGTCTCATACCGTCTGTCTCAGACCGTCTGTCTCAGACCGTCTGTCTCATACCGTCTGTCTCAGACCGTCGGTCTCAGACCATCTGTCTCTGTCCGTCTGTCTCAGACCGTCCGTCTCTGACCGTCTGTCTCGGACCGTCTGTCTCTGACCGTCTGTCTCGGACCGTCTGTGTAGGTCCGGCTGTCACAGACCATCTGGCTCAGACCGTCGGTCTCAGCCCGTCTGTCTCACACCATCTGTCTCAGACCGTCTGTATCACACCGTCTGTCTCAGAACATCTGTCTCAGGCCGTCGGTCTTAGCCCGTCTGTCTCAGACCATATGTCTCAGGCCGTAGGTCTTAGCCCGTCTGTCTCAGACCGTCTGTCTCGGACCGTCTGTCTCGGACCATCTGTCTCAGATCATCTGCCTCAGGCCGTCGGTCTTAGCCCGTCTGTCTCAGCCTGCCTATCTCTGTCCGTCTGTCTCAGACCGTCCGTCTCTGACCGTCTGTCTCAGACCATCTGTCTCGGACCGTCTGTCTCGGACCGCCTGTCTCAGACCGTCTGTTTCAGACCGTCTGTCTCAGACCATCTGTCCCAGACCGTCTGTCTCAGACCATCTGTCTCGGACCGTCTGTCCCGGACCGCCTGACTCAGACCGTCTGTCTCAGCCCGCCTGTCTCAGACCGTCCGTCTCGGACCGTCTGTCTCGGACCGTCTGTCTCGGACCGTCTGTCTCGGACCGTCTGTGTACTTCAGTCTGTCTCAGACCGTCTGTATCAGACCATCTGTCTCGGACCGTCTGTCTCGGACCGCCTGTCTCAGACCGTCTGTCTCAGCCCGCCTGTCTCAGACCGTCCGTCTCGGACCGTCTGTCTCGAACCGTCTGTGTACTTCAGTCTGTCTCAGACCATCTGTCTCACACCATCTGGCTCAGACCGCCGGTCTTAGCCCGTCTGTCTCAGACCATCTGTCTCAGACCGTCTGTCTGAGACCGTGTGTCTCAGAATAACTGACTGAGACAGTCTGTCTCAGCCCGCCTGTCTCAGCCCGCCTGTCTCAGCCCGCCTGTCTCAGACCGTCTGTCTCAGACCACCTAGCTCAGTCCGTCGGTCTTAGCCCGTCTGTCTCAGACCATCTGTCTCAGGCCGTAGGTCTTAGCCCGTCTGTCTCAGACCGTCTGTCTCGGACCGTCTGTCTCGGACCGTCTGTCTCGAACCGTCTGTCTCGGACCGTCTGTCTCGGACCGTCTGTCTCGGACCGTCTGTCTCACACCGTCAGTCACAGACCGTCTGTCTCAGACGGTCGGTATCAGCCCGCCTGTCTCAGGCCATCTGTCTCAGATCGTCCGTCTCAGACCATCTGTCCCGGACCGTCTGTCTCGGACCGCCTGTCTCAGACCATCTGTCTCAGACCGTCTGTCTCAGACCGTCTGTCTGAGACCGTCTGTCTCAGAATAACTGTCTGAGACAGTCTGTCTCAGCCCGCCTGTCTCAGCCCGCCTGTCTCAGCCCGCCTGTCTCAGACCGTCTGTCTCAGACCATCTAGCTCAGTCCGTCGGTCTTAGCCCGTCTGTCTCTGACCATCTGTCTCAGACCGTCTGTCTCAGACCGTCTGTCTCAGACCGTCTGTCTCAGACCGTCTGTCTCAGACCATCTGGCTCAGATCATCTGCCTCAGGCCGTCGGTCTTAGCCTGTCTGTCTCAGCCTGCCTACCTCTGTCCGTCTGTCTCAGACCGTCCGTCTCAGACCGTCTGTCTCAGACCATCTGTCGCAGACCATCTGTCTCATGCCGTCGGTCTTAGCCCGTATATCTCTGCCTGCCTGTCTCTGCCCGTCTGTCTCAGGCCGTCTGTCTCGGACCGTCTGTCTCGGACCCCCTGTCTCAGACCGCCTGTCTCAGACCGTCTGTCTCAGACCGTCTGTCTCAGACCATCTGTCTCAGATCATCTGCCTCAGGCCGTCGGTCTTAGCCCGTCTGTCTCAGCCTGCCTATCTCTGTCCGTCTGTCTCAGACCGTCCGTCTCTGACCGTCTGTCTCAGACCATCTGTCTCGGACCGTCTGTCTCGGACCGCCTGTCTCAGACCGTCTGTTTCAGACCGTCTGTCTCAGACCATCTGTCCCAGACCGTCTGTCTCAGACCATCTGTCTCGGACCGTCTGTCTCGGACCGCCTGACTCAGACCGTCTGTCTCAGCCCGCCTGTCTCAGACCGTCCGTCTCGGACCGTCTGTCTCGGACCGTCTGTCTCGGACCGTCTGTCTCGGACCGTCTGTGTACTTCAGTCTGTCTCAGACCGTCTGTATCAGACCATCTGTCTCGGACCGTCTGTCTCGGTCCGCCTGTCTCAGACCGTCTGTCTCAGCCCGCCTGTCTCAGACCGTCCGTCTCGGACCGTCTGTCTCGGACTGTCTGTCTCGGACCGTCTGTCTCGGACCGTCTGTCTCGGACCGTCTGTGTACTTCAGTCTGTCTCAGACCATCTGTCTCACATCATCTGGCTCAGACCGCCGGTCTTAGCCCGTCTGTCTCAGACCATCTGTCTCAGACCGTCTGTCTGAGACCGTCTGTCTCAGAATAACTGTCTGAGACAGTCTGTCTCAGCCCGCCTGTCTCAGCCCGCCTGTCTCAGCCCGCCTGTCTCAGACCGTCTGTCTCAGACCGTCTGTCTCAGACCATCTAGCTCAGTCCGTCGGTCTTAGCCCGTCTGTCTCTGACCGTCTGTCTCAGACCGTCTGTCTCAGACCGTCTGTCTCTGACCATCTGTCTCAGACCATCTGGCTCAGACCGTCGGTCTCAGTCCGTCTGTCTCAGACCATCTGTCTCAGACCGTCTGTATCACACCGTCTGCCTCAGGCCGCCTGTCTCAGACCGTCTGTTTCAGACCGTCTGTCTCAGACCATCTGTCCCAGACCGTCTGTCTCAGACCATCTGTCTCGGACCGTCTGTCTCGGACCGCCTGACTCAGACCGTCTGTCTCAGCCCGCCTGTCTCAGACCGTCCGTCTCGGACCGTCTGTCTCGGACCGTCTGTCTCGGACCGTCTGTGTACTTCAGTCTGTCTCAGACCGTCTGTATCAGACCGTCTGTCTCGGACCGTCTGTCTCGGACCGCCTGTCTCAGACCGTCTGTCTCAGCCCGCCTGTCTCAGACCGTCCGTCTCGGACCGTCTGTCTCGGACCGTCTGTCTCGGACCGTCTGTCTCGGACCGTCTGTCTCGGACCGTCTGTCTCAGACCGTCTGTCTGAGACCGTCTGTCTCAGAATAACTGTCTGAGACAGTCTGTCTCAGCCCGCCTGTCTCAGCCCGCCTGTCTCAGACCGTCTGTCTCAGACCATCTAGCTCAGTCCGTCGGTCTTAGCCCGTCTGTCTCTGACCATCTGTCTCAGACCGTCTGTCTCAGACCGTCTGTCTCAGACCGTCTGTCTCAGACCGTCTGTCTCAGACCGTCTGTCTCAGACCATCTGGCTCAGTCCGTCGGTCTTCGCCCGTCTGTCTCAGACCATCTGTCTCAGGCCGTCTGTCTCATACCGTCTGTCTCAGACCGTCTGTCTCAGACCGTCTGTCTCAGACCGTCTGTCTCATACCGTCTGTCTCAGACCGTCGGTCTCAGACCATCTGTCTCTGTCCGTCTGTCTCAGACCGTCCGTCTCTGACCGTCTGTCTCGGACCGTCTGTCTCTGACCGTCTGTCTCGGACCGTCTGTGTAGGTCCGGCTGTCACAGACCATCTGGCTCAGACCGTCGGTCTCAGCCCGTCTGTCTCACACCATCTGTCTCAGACCGTCTGTATCACACCGTCTGTCTCAGAACATCTGTCTCAGGCCGTCGGTCTTAGCCCGTCTGTCTCAGACCATATGTCTCAGGCCGTAGGTCTTAGCCCGTCTGTCTCAGACCGTCTGTCTCGGACCGTCTGTCTCGGACCGTCTGTCTCGAACCGTCTGTCTCGGACCGTCTGTCTCGGACCGTCAGTCTCGGACCGTCTGTCTCAGACCGTCTCTCTCAGACCATCTGTCTCAGACCATCTGCCTCAGGCCGTCTGCCTCTGTCCGTCTGTCTCTGACGTCTGTCTCAGACCGTCTGTCTCGGTCCGTCTGTCTCGGACCGCCTGTCTCGGACCGTCTGTCTCGGACCGCCTGTCTCAGACCGTCTGTCTCAGACCATCTGTCTCAGGCCGTCGGTCTTAGCCCGTCTGTCTCAGACCGTCTGTCTCGGACCGTCTGTATCACACCGTCTGTCTCAGAACATCTGTCTCAGGCCGTCGGTCTTAGCCCGTCTGTCTCAGACCATCTGTCTCAGGCCGTAGGTCTTAGCCCGTCTGTCTCAGACCGTCTGTCTCAGACCGTCTGTCTCTGACCGTCTGTCTCAGACCGTCTGTCTCATACCGTCTGTCTCAGACCGTCGGTCTCAGACCATCTGTCTCTGTCCGTCTGTCTCAGACCGTCCGTCTCTGACCGTCTGTCTCGGACCGTCTGTCTCTGACCGTCTGTCTCGGACCGTCTGTGTAGGTCCGGCTGTCACAGACCATCTGGCTCAGACCGTCGGTCTCAGCCCGTCTGTCTCACACCATCTGTCTCAGACCGTCTGTATCACACCGTCTGTCTCAGAACATCTGTCTCAGGCCGTCGGTCTTAGCCCGTCTGTCTCAGACCATCTGTCTCAGGCCGTAGGTCTTAGCCCGTCTGTCTCAGACCGTCTGTCTCGGACCGTCTGTCTCGGACCGTCTGTCTCGAACCGTCTGTCTCGGACCGTCTGTCTCGGACCGTCAGTCTCGGACCGTCTGTCTCACACCGTCAGTCACAGACCGTCTGTCTCAGACGGTCGGTATCAGCCCGCCTGTCTCAGGCCATCTGTCTCAGATCGTCCGTCTCAGACCATCTGTCCCGGACCGTCTGTCTCGGACCGCCTGTCTCAGACCGTCTGACTCAGACCGTCTGTCTCAGACCATCTGTCTCGGACCGGCTGTCTCAGACCATCTGTCTCAGACCGTCTGTCTCGGACCGTCTGTCTCAGCCCGCCTGTCTCAGTCCGTCTGTCTGAGACCGTCTGTCTCAGACCATCTGGCTCAGTCCGTCGGTCTTAGCCCGTCTGTCTCAGACCATCTGTCTCAGACCGTCTGTCTCAGACCGTCTGTCTCAAACCGTCTGTCTCAGACCATCTGTCGCAGACCATCTGTCTCATGCCGTCGGTCTTAGCCCGTATATCTCTGCCTGCCTGTCTCTGTCCGTCTGTCTCAGGCCGTCTGTCTCGGACCGTCTGTCTCGGACCGTCTGTCTCGAACCGTCTGTCTCGGACCGTCTGTCTCGGACCGTCAGTCTCGGACCGTCTGTCTCACACCGTCAGTCACAGACCGTCTGTCTCAGACGGTCGGTATCAGCCCGCCTGTCTCAGGCCATCTGTCTCAGATCGTCCGTCTCAGACCATCTGTCCCGGACCGTCTGTCTCGGACCGCCTGTCTCAGACCGTCTGACTCAGACCGTCTGTCTCAGACCATCTGTCTCGGACCGGCTGTCTCAGACCATCTGTCTCAGACCGTCTGTCTCGGACCGTCTGTCTCAGCCCGCCTGTCTCAGTCCGTCTGTCTGAGACCGTCTGTCTCAGACCATCTGGCTCAGTCCGTCGGTCTTAGCCCGTCTGTCTCAGACCATCTGTCTCAGACCGTCTGTCTCAGACCGTCTGTCTGAGACCGTCTGTCTCAGAATAACTGTCTGAGACAGTCTGTCTCAGCCCGCCTGTCTCAGCCCGCCTGTCTCAGCCCGCCTGTCTCAGACCGTCTGTCTCAGACCATCTAGCTCAGTCCGTCGGTCTTAGCCCGTCTGTCTCTGACCATCTGTCTCAGACCGTCTGTCTCAGACCGTCTGTCTCAGACCGTCTGTCTCAGACCATCTGGCTCAGATCATCTGCCTCAGGCCGTCGGTCTTAGCCTGTCTGTCTCAGCCTGCCTACCTCTGTCCGTCTGTCTCAGACCGTCCGTCTCAGACCGTCTGTCTCAGACCATCTGTCGCAGACCATCTCTCTCATGCCGTCGGTCTTAGCCCGTATATCTCTGCCTGCCTGTCTCTGTCCGTCTGTCTCAGGCCGTCTGTCTCGGACCGTCTGTCTCGGACCCCCTGTCTCAGACCGCCTGTCTCAGACCGTCTGTCTCAGACCGTCTGTCTCAGACCATCTGTCTCAGATCATCTGCCTCAGGCCGTCGGTCTTAGCCCGTCTGTCTCAGCCTGCCTATCTCTGTCCGTCTGTCTCAGACCGTCCGTCTCTGACCGTCTGTCTCAGACCATCTGTCTCGGACCGTCTGTCTCGGACCGCCTGTCTCAGACCGTCTGTTTCAGACCGTCTGTCTCAGACCATCTGTCCCAGACCGTCTGTCTCAGACCATCTGTCTCGGACCGTCTGTCTCGGACCGCCTGACTCAGACCGTCTGTCTCAGCCCGCCTGTCTCAGACCGTCCGTCTCGGACCGTCTGTCTCGGACCGTCTGTCTCGGACCGTCTGTCTCGGACCGTCTGTGTACTTCAGTCTGTCTCAGACCGTCTGTATCAGACCATCTGTCTCGGACCGTCTGTCTCGGTCCGCCTGTCTCAGACCGTCTGTCTCAGCCCGCCTGTCTCAGACCGTCCGTCTCGGACCGTCTGTCTCGGACTGTCTGTCTCGGACCGTCTGTCTCGGACCGTCTGTCTCGGACCGTCTGTGTACTTCAGTCTGTCTCAGACCATCTGTCTCACACCATCTGGCTCAGACCGCCGGTCTTAGCCCGTCTGTCTCAGACCATCTGTCTCAGACCGTCTGTCTGAGACCGTCTGTCTCAGAATAACTGTCTGAGACAGTCTGTCTCAGCCCGCCTGTCTCAGCCCGCCTGTCTCAGCCCGCCTGTCTCAGACCGTCTGTCTCAGACCATCTAGCTCAGTCCGTCGGTCTTAGCCCGTCTGTCTCTGACCGTCTGTCTCAGACCGTCTGTCTCAGACCGTCTGTCTCAGACCGTCTGTCTCAGACCATCTGGCTCAGTCCGTCGGTCTTAGCCCGTCTGTCTCTGACCATCTGTCTCAGACCATCTGGCTCAGACCGTCGGTCTCAGTCCGTCTGTCTCAGACCATCTGTCTCAGACCGTCTGTATCACACCGTCTGCCTCAGGCCGCCTGTCTCGGACCGTCTGTCTCGGACCGCCTGTCTCAGACCGCCTGTCTCAGACCGTCTGTCTCAGACCGTCTGTCTCAGACCATCTGTCTCAGACCATCTGCCTCAGGCCGTCTGCCTCGGTCCGTCTGTCTCTGACGTCTGTCTCAGACCGTCTGTCTCGGACCGTCTGTCTCGGGCCGTCTGTCTCGGGCCGTCTGTCTCGGACCGTCTGTCTCGGACCGCCTGTCTCAGACCGTCTGTCTCAGACCATCTGTTTCAGGCCGTCGGTCTTAGCCCGTCTGTCTCAGACCATCTGTCTCAGGCCGTAGGTCTCAGCCCGCCTGTCTCAGCTCATCTGTCTCAGACCGTCTGTCTCAGACCATCTGTCTCGGACCGTCTGTTTCGGACCGTCTGACTCAGACCGTCGGTGTAGGTCCGCCTGTCACAGACCATCTGGCTCAGTCCGTCGGTCTTAGCCCGTCTGTCTCAGACCATCTGTCTCAGACCGTCTGTCTCAGACCGTCTGTCTCAGACCGTCTGTCTCAGACCGTCTGTCTCAGACCATCTGTCGCAGACCATCTGTCTCATGCCGTCGGTCTTAGCCCGTATATCTCTGCCTGCCTGTCTCTGTCCGTCTGTCTCAGGCCGTCTGTCTCGGACCGTCTGTCCCGGACCCCCTGTCTCAGACCGCCTGTCTCAGACCGTCTGTCTCAGACCGTCTGTCTCAGTCCATCTGTCTCAGATCATCTGCCTCAGGCCGTCGGTCTTAGCCCGTCTGTCTCACTACGCCTGTCTCGGCCCGCCTGTCTCAGACCGTCTGTCTCAGACTGTCTGCCTCGGACCGTCTGTCTCGGACCGTCTGTCTCGGACCGTCAGTCTCGGGCCGTCTGTCTCGTTCCGTCTGTCTCGAACCGTCTGTCTCGGACCGTCTGTCTCATACCGTCTGTCTCAGACCGTCTGTCTCAGACCATCTGTCTCAGACCATCGGGCTCAGACCGCCGGTCTTAGCCCGTCTGTCTCAGACCATCTGTCCCAGACCGTCTGACTGAGACCGTCTGTCTCAGAATAACTGTCTGAGACAGTCTGTCTCAGCCCGCCTGTCTCAGCCTGCCTGTCTCAGGCCGTCTGTCTCAGACCATCTGTCGCAGACCATCTGTCTCATGCCGTCGGTCTTAGCCCGTATATCTCTGCGTGCCTGTCTCTGTCCGTCTGTCTCAGGCCGTCTGTCTCGGACCGTCTGTCTCGGACCGCCTGTCTCAGACCGTCTGTCTCAGACCGTCTGTCTCAGACCGTCTGTCTCAGACCATCTGTCGCAGACCATCTGTCTCATATCGTCGGTCTTAGCCCGTATATCTCTGCCTGCCTGTCTCTGTCCGTCTGTCTCAGGCCGTCTGTCTCGGACCGTCTATCTCGGACCGTCTGTCTCGGACCGTCAGTCTCGGACCGTCTGTCTCACACCGTCAGTCACAGACCGTCTGTCTCAGACGGTCGGTCTCAGCCCGCCTGTCTCAGGCCATCTGTCTCAGACCGTCCGTCTCAGACCATCTGTCTCGGACCGTCTGTCTCAGATCATCTGCCTCAGGCCGTCGGTCTTAGCCCGTCTGTCTCAGCCTGCCTATCTCTGTCCGTCTGTCTCAGACCGTCCGTCTCTGACCGTCTGTCTCGGACCGTCTGTCTCGGACCGTCTGTCTCGGACCGTCAGTCTCGGACCGTCTGTCTCACACCGTCAGTCACAGACCGTCTGTCTCAGACGGTCGGTATCAGCCCGCCTGTCTCAGGCCATCTGTCTCAGATCGTCCGTCTCAGACCATCTGTCCCGGACCGTCTGTCTCGGACCGCCTGTCTCAGACCGTCTGACTCAGACCGTCTGTCTCAGACCATCTGTCTCGGACCGGCTGTCTCAGACCATCTGTCTCAGACCGTCGGTGTAGGTCCGCCTGTCACAGACCATCTGGCTCAGTCCGTCGGTCTTAGCCCGTCTGTCTCAGACCATCTGTCTCAGACCGTCTGTCTCAGACCGTCTGTCTCAGACCGTCTGTCTCAGACCGTCTGTCTCAGACCATCTGTCGCAGACCATCTGTCTCATGCCGTCGGTCTTAGCCCGTATATCTCTGCCTGCCTGTCTCTGTCCGTCTGTCTCAGGCCGTCTGTCTCGGACCGTCTGTCCCGGACCCCCTGTCTCAGACCGCCTGTCTCAGACCGTCTGTCTCAGACCGTCTGTCTCAGTCCATCTGTCTCAGATCATCTGCCTCAGGCCGTCGGTCTTAGCCCGTCTGTCTCACTACGCCTGTCTCGGCCCGCCTGTCTCAGACCGTCTGTCTCAGACTGTCTGCCTCGGACCGTCTGTCTCGGACCGTCTGTCTCGGACCGTCAGTCTCGGGCCGTCTGTCTCGTTCCGTCTGTCTCGAACCGTCTGTCTCGGACCGTCTGTCTCATACCGTCTGTCTCAGACCGTCTGTCTCAGACCATCTGTCTCAGACCATCGGGCTCAGACCGCCGGTCTTAGCCCGTCTGTCTCAGACCATCTGTCCCAGACCGTCTGACTGAGACCGTCTGTCTCAGAATAACTGTCTGAGACAGTCTGTCTCAGCCCGCCTGTCTCAGCCTGCCTGTCTCAGGCCGTCTGTCTCAGACCATCTGTCGCAGACCATCTGTCTCATGCCGTCGGTCTTAGCCCGTATATCTCTGCGTGCCTGTCTCTGTCCGTCTGTCTCAGGCCGTCTGTCTCGGACCGTCTGTCTCGGACCGCCTGTCTCAGACCGTCTGTCTCAGACCGTCTGTCTCAGACCGTCTGTCTCAGACCATCTGTCGCAGACCATCTGTCTCATATCGTCGGTCTTAGCCCGTATATCTCTGCCTGCCTGTCTCTGTCCGTCTGTCTCAGGCCGTCTGTCTCGGACCGTCTATCTCGGACCGTCTGTCTCGGACCGTCAGTCTCGGACCGTCTGTCTCACACCGTCAGTCACAGACCGTCTGTCTCAGACGGTCGGTCTCAGCCCGCCTGTCTCAGGCCATCTGTCTCAGACCGTCCGTCTCAGACCATCTGTCTCGGACCGTCTGTCTCAGATCATCTGCCTCAGGCCGTCGGTCTTAGCCCGTCTGTCTCAGCCTGCCTATCTCTGTCCGTCTGTCTCAGACCGTCCGTCTCTGACCGTCTGTCTCGGACCGTCTGTCTCGGACCGTCTGTCTCGGACCGTCAGTCTCGGACCGTCTGTCTCACACCGTCAGTCACAGACCGTCTGTCTCAGACGGTCGGTATCAGCCCGCCTGTCTCAGGCCATCTGTCTCAGATCGTCCGTCTCAGACCATCTGTCCCGGACCGTCTGTCTCGGACCGCCTGTCTCAGACCGTCTGACTCAGACCGTCTGTCTCAGACCATCTGTCTCGGACCGGCTGTCTCAGACCATCTGTCTCAGACCGTCTGTCTCGGACCGTCTGTCTCAGCCCGCCTGTCTCAGTCCGTCTGTCTGAGACCGTCTGTCTCAGACCATCTGGCTCAGTCCGTCGGTCTTAGCCCGTCTGTCTCAGACCATCTGTCTCAGACCGTCTGTCTCAGACCGTCTGTCTCAAACCGTCTGTCTCAGACCATCTGTCGCAGACCATCTGTCTCATGCCGTCGGTCTTAGCCCGTATATCTCTGCCTGCCTGTCTCTGTCCGTCTGTCTCAGGCCGTCTGTCTCGGACCGTCTGTCTCGGACCGTCTGTCTCGAACCGTCTGTCTCGGACCGTCTGTCTCGGACCGTCAGTCTCGGACCGTCTGTCTCACACCGTCAGTCACAGACCGTCTGTCTCAGACGGTCGGTATCAGCCCGCCTGTCTCAGGCCATCTGTCTCAGATCGTCCGTCTCAGACCATCTGTCCCGGACCGTCTGTCTCGGACCGCCTGTCTCAGACCGTCTGACTCAGACCGTCTGTCTCAGACCATCTGTCTCGGACCGGCTGTCTCAGACCATCTGTCTCAGACCGTCTGTCTCGGACCGTCTGTCTCAGCCCGCCTGTCTCAGTCCGTCTGTCTGAGACCGTCTGTCTCAGACCATCTGGCTCAGTCCGTCGGTCTTAGCCCGTCTGTCTCAGACCATCTGTCTCAGACCGTCTGTCTCAGACCGTCTGTCTGAGACCGTCTGTCTCAGAATAACTGTCTGAGACAGTCTGTCTCAGCCCGCCTGTCTCAGCCCGCCTGTCTCAGCCCGCCTGTCTCAGACCGTCTGTCTCAGACCATCTAGCTCAGTCCGTCGGTCTTAGCCCGTCTGTCTCTGACCATCTGTCTCAGACCGTCTGTCTCAGACCGTCTGTCTCAGACCGTCTGTCTCAGACCATCTGGCTCAGATCATCTGCCTCAGGCCGTCGGTCTTAGCCTGTCTGTCTCAGCCTGCCTACCTCTGTCCGTCTGTCTCAGACCGTCCGTCTCAGACCGTCTGTCTCAGACCATCTGTCGCAGACCATCTGTCTCATGCCGTCGGTCTTAGCCCGTATATCTCTGCCTGCCTGTCTCTGTCCGTCTGTCTCAGGCCGTCTGTCTCGGACCGTCTGTCTCGGACCCCCTGTCTCAGACCGCCTGTCTCAGACCGTCTGTCTCAGACCGTCTGTCTCAGTCCATCTGTCTCAGATCATCTGCCTCAGGCCGTCGGTCTTAGCCCGTCTGTCTCAGCACGCCTGTCTCGGCCCGCCTGTCTCAGACCGTCTGTCTCAGACTGTCTGCCTCGGACCGTCTGTCTCGGACCGTCTGTCTCGGACCGTCAGTCTCGGACCGTCTGTCTCGGTCCGTCTGTCTCGAACCGTCTGTCTCAGACCGTCTGTCTCAGACCATCTGTCGCAGACCATCTGTCTCATGCCGTCGGTCTTAGCCCGTATATCTCTGCCTGCCTGTCTCTGTCCGTCTGTCTCAGGCCGTCTGTCTCGGACCGTCTGTTTCGGACCCCCTGTCTCAGACCGCCTGTCTCAGACCGTCTGTCTCAGACTGTCTGTCTCAGACCATCTGTCTCAGATCATCTGCCTCAGGCGGTCGGTCTCAGCCCGTCTGTCTCAGCCTGCCTATCTCTGTCCGTCTGTCTCAGACCGTCCGTCTCTGACCGTCTGTCTCAGACCATCTGTCTTGGACCGTCTGTCTCGGACCGCCTGTCTCAGTCCGTCTGTCTCAGACCGTCTGTCTCAGACCATCTGTCCCAGACCATCTGTCTCAGACCATCTGTCTTGGACCGTCTGTCTCGGACCGCCTGTCTCAGACCGTCTGTCTCAGACAATCTGTCCCAGACCGTCCTTCTCAGACCATCTGTCTCGGACCGTCTGTCTCGGACCGCCTGTCTAAGACCGTCTGTCTCAGCCCGCCTGTCTCAGACCGTCCGTCTCGGACCGTCTGTCTCGGACCGTCTGTCTCGGACCGTCTGTCTCGGACCGTCTGTCTCGGACCGTCTGTGTACTTCAGTCTGTCACAGACCATATGGCTCAGACCGTCGGTCTCAGCCCGTCTGTCTCAGACCATCTGTCTCAGACCGTCTGTATCACACCGTCTGTCTCAGACCATCTGTCTCAGACCATCTGTCTCAGGCCGTCGGTCTTAGCCCGTCTGTCTCAGACCATCTGTCTCAGGCCGTAGGTCTCAGCCCGCCTGTCTCATCCCATCTGTCTCAGACCGTCTGTCTCAGACCATCTGTCTCGGACCGTCTGTCTCGGACCGCCTGTCTCAGACCGTCTGTCTCAGACCGTCTGTCTCAGACCATCTGTCTCAGACCGCCGGTCTCAGCCCGCCTGTCTCAGACAGTCTGTCTCAGACCATCTGTCTCAGACCATCTGTCTCGGACTGTCTGGCTCAGACCGTCGGTCTTAGCCCGTCTATCTCAGACCGTCTGCCTCAGGCCGCCTGTCTCGGACCGTCTGTCTCGGACCGCCTGTCTCAGACCGCCTGTCTCAGACCGTCTGTCTCAGACCGTCTGTCTCAGACCATCTGTCTCAGACCATCTGCCTCAGGCCGTCTGCCTCTGTCCGTCTGTCTCTGACGTCTGTCTCGGACCGTCTGTCTCGGACCGTCTGTCTCAGACCATCTGTCTCAGGCCGTCGGTCTTAGCCCGTCTGTCTCAGACCATCTGTCTCAGGCCGTAGGTCTCAGCCCGCCTGTCTCAGCCCATCTGTCTCAGACCGTCTGTCTCAGACCATCTGTCTCGGACCGTCTGTTTCGGACCGTCTGTCTCAGACCGTCTGTGTAGGTCCGTCTGTCACAGACCATCTGGCTCAGACCGTCGGTCTCAGCCCGTCTGTCTCAGACCATCTGTCTCAGCCCATCTCTCTCAGACCGTCTGTCTGAGACCATCTGTCTCAGACCATCTGTCTCAGACAGTCTGTCTCAGGCCGTCGGTATTTGCCTGTCTGTCTCTGTCCGTCACTCTCAGACGGTCTGTCTCTGACCGTCTCTCTCAGACCGTCTGTCTCGGACCGTCTGTCTCGGACCGTCTGTCTCGGACCGCCTGTCTCAGACCGCCTGTCTCAGACCGTCTGTCTCAGACCGTCTATCTCAGACCATCTGTCTCAGATCATCTGCCTCACGCCGTCGGTCTTAGCCCGTCTGTCACAGCACGCCTGTCTCGGCCCGCCTGTCTCAGACCGTCTGTCTCAGACTGTCTGCCTTGGACCGTCTGTCTCGGACCGTCTGTCTCGGACCGTCAGTTTCGGACCGTCTGTCTCGGTCCGTCTGTCTCGAACCGTCTGTCTCGGACCGTCTGTCTCATACCGTCTGTCTCAGACCGTCTGTCTCAGACCATCTGTCTCAGACCATCTGGCTCAGACCGCCGGTCTTAGCCCGTCTGTCTCAGACCATCTGTCTCAGACCGTCTGTCTGAGACCGTCTGTCTCAGAATAACTGTCTGAGACAGTCTGTCTCAGCCCGCCTGTCTCAGCCTGCCTGTCTCAGACCGTCTGTCTCAGACCATCTGTCGCAGACCATCTGTCTCATGCCGTCGGTCTTAGCCCGTATATCTCTGCCTGCCTGTCTCTGTCCGTCTGTCTCAGGCCGTCTGTCTCGGACCGTCTGTCTCGGACCGCCTGTCTCAGACCGTCTGTCTCAGACCGCCTGTCTCAGCCCGCATGTCTCAGACCGTCTGTGTCAGACCATCTGGCTCAGTCCGTCGGTCTTAGCCCGTCTGTCCCAGACCATCTGTCTCAGACCGTCTGTCTCAGACCGTCTGTCTCAGACCGTCTGTCTCAGACCATCTGTCGCAGACCATCTGTCTCATGCCGTCGGTCTTAGCCCGTATATCTCTGCCTGCCTGTCTCTGTCCGTCTGTCTCAGGCCGTCTGTCTCGGACCGTCTGTCTCGGACCCCCTGTCTCAGACCGCCTGTCTCAGACCGTCTGTCTCAGACCGTCTGTCTCAGTCCATCTGTCTCAGATCATCTGCCTCAGGCCGTCGGTCTTAGCCCGTCTGTCTCAGCACGCCTGTCTCGGCCCGCCTGTCTCAGACCGTCTGTCTCAGACTGTCTGCCTCGGACCGTCTGTCTCGGACCGTCTGTCTCGGACCGTCTGTCTCATACCGTCTGTCTCAGACCGTCTGTCTCAGACCATCTGTCTCAGACCATCGGGCTCAGACCGCCGGTCTTAGCCCGTCTGTCTCAGACCATCTGTCCCAGACCGTCTGTCTGAGACCGTCTGTCTCAGAATAACTGTCAGAGACAGTCTGTCTCAGCCCGCCTGTCTCAGCCTGCCTGTCTCAGACCGTCTATCTCAGACCATCTGTCGCAGACCATCTGTCTGATGCCGTCGGTCTTAGCCCGTATATCTCTGCCTGCCTGTCTCTGTCCGTCTGTCTCAGGCCGTCTGTCTCGGACCGTCTGTCTCGGACCGCCTGTCTCAGACCGTCTGTCTCAGACCGTCTGTCTCCTACCGTCTGTCTCAGACCATCTGTCGCAGACCATCTGTCTCATATCGTCGGTCTTAGCCCGTATATCTCTGCCTGCCTGTCTTTGTCCGTCTGTCTCAGGCCGTCTGTCTCAGGCCGTCTGTCTCGGACCGTCTGTCTCGGACCCCCTGTCTCAGACCGCCTGTCTCAGACCGTCTGTCTCAGACCGTCTGTCTCAGTCCATCTGTCTCAGATCATCTGCCTCAGGCCGTCGGTCTTAGCCCGTCTGTCTCAGCACGCCTGTCTCGGCCCGCCTGTCTCAGACCGTCTGTCTCAGACTGTCTGCCTCGGACCGTCTGTCTCTGACGTCTGTCTCGGACCGTCTGTCTCGGACCGTCTGTCTCGGACCGTCTGTCTCGGACCGCCTGTCTCAGACCGTCGGTCTCAGCCCGTCTGTCTCAGACCATCTGTCTCAGACCGTCTGTATCACACCGTCTGTCTCAGAACATCTGTCTCAGGCCGTCGGTCTTAGCCCGTCTGTCTCAGACCATCTGCCTCAGGCCGTAGGTCTTAGCCCGTCTGTCTCAGACCGTCTGTCTCGGACCGTCTGTCTCGGACCGTCTGTCTCGGACCGTCTGTCTCGGACCGTCTATCTCGGACCGTCTGTCTCGGACCGTCAGTCTCGGACCGTCTGTCTCACACCGTCAGTCACAGACCGTCTGTCTCAGACGGTCGGTCTCAGCCCGCCTGTCTCAGGCCATCTGTCTCAGACCGTCCGTCTCAGACCATCTGTCTCGGACCGTCTGTCTCGGACCGCCTGTTTCAGACCGTCTGACTCAGACCGTCTGTCTCAGACCATCTGTCTCGGACCGTCTGTCTCAGACCATCTGTCTCAGACCGTCTGTCTCGGACCGTCTGTCTCAGCCCGCCTGTCTCAGTCCGTCTGTCTGAGACCGTCTGTCTCAGAATAACTGTCTGAGACAGTCTGTCTCAGCCCGCCCGTCTCAGCCCGCGGGTCTCAGTCCGTCTGTCTGAGACCGTCTGTCTCAGACCATCTGCCTCAGACCATCTGTCTCAGGCCGTCGGTCTCAGCCCGTCTGTCTCAGTCTGCCTATATCTGCCCGTCTGTCTCAGACCGTCCGTCTCGGACCGTCTGTCTCGGACCGTCTGTCTCGGACCGTCTGGCTCAGACCGTCGGTCTCAGCCCGCCTGTCTCAGACAGTCTGTCTCAGACCATCCGTCTCAGACCATCTGGCTCAGACCGTCGGTCTTAGCCCGTCGGTCTCAGACCATCTGCCTCAGGCCGCCTGTCTCGGACCGTCTGTCTCGGACCGTCTGTCTCAGACGGTCTGTCTCAGACGGTCGGTCCCAGCCCGCCTACCTCAGCTCGCCTGTCTCAGCCCGCCTGTCTCAGACCATCTGTCTCAGACCGTCTGTCTGAGACCGTCTGTCTCAGAATAACTGTCTGAGACAGTCTGTCTCAGCCTGCCTGTCTCAGCCCGCCGGTCTCAGACCGTCTGTCTCAGACCATCTGGCTCAGTCCGTCGGTCTTAGCGCGTCTGTCTCAGACCATCTGTCTCAGACCGTCTGTCTCAGACCGTCTGTCTCAGACCGTCTGTCTCAGACCATCTGTCGCAGACCATCTGTCACATGCCGTCGGTCTTAGCCCGTATATCTCTGCCTGCCTGTCTCTGTCCGTCTGTCTCAGGCCGTCTGTCTCAGGCCGTCTGTCTCGGACCGTCTGTCTCGGACCCCCTGTCTCAGACCGCCTGTCTCAGACCGTCTGTCTCAGACCGTCTGTCTCAGACCATCTGTCTCAGACCGTCTGTATCACACCGTCTGTCTCAGAACATCTGTCTCAGGCCGTCGGTCTTAGCCCGTCTGTCTCAGACCATCTGTCTTAGGCCGTAGGTCTTAGCCCGTCCGTCTCAGACCGTCTGTCTCGGACCGTCTGTCTCGGACCGTCTGTCTCGGACCGTCTGTCTCGGACCGTCTGTCTCGGACCGTCAGTCTCGGACCGTCTGTCTCACACCGTCTGTCTCAGACCATCTGTCGCAGACCATCTGTCACATGCCGTCGGTCTTAGCCCGTATATCTCTGCCTGCCTGTCTCTGTTGGTCTGTCTCAGGCCGTCTGTCTCGGACCGTCTGTCTCGGACCGTCTGTCTCAGCCCGCCTGTCTCAGTCCGTCTGTCTGAGACCGTCTGTGTCAGAATAACTCTCTGAGACAGTCTGTCTCAGCCCGCCTGTCTCAGCCCGCGGGTCTCAGTCCGTCTGTCTGAGACCGTCTGTCTCAGACCGTCTGTCTCAGACCATCTGTCTCAGACCGCCGGTCTCAGCCCGCCTGTCTCAGACAGTCTGTCTCAGACCATCTGTCTCAGACCATCTGGCTCAGACCGCCGGTCTTAGCCCGTCTGTCTCAGACCATCTGTCTCAGAATGTCTGTCTGAGACCGACTGTCTCAGAATAACTGTCTGAGACAGTCTGTCTCAGCCCGCCTGTCTCAGCCCGCCTGTCTCAGACCGTCTGTCTCAGACCATCTGGCTCAGTCCGTCGGTCTTAGCCCGTCTGTCTCAGACCATCTTCCTCAGGCCGTCTGTCTCAGACCGTCTGTCTCGGACCGTCTGTCTCGGACCGTCTGTCTCGGACCGTCTGTCTCGGATCGTCTGTCTCGGACCGTCTGTCTCGGACCGTCTGTCTCGGACCGTCTGTCTCGGACCGTCAGTCTCGGACCGTCTGTCTCACACCGTCAGTCACAGACCGTCTGTCTCAGACGGTCGGTCTCAGCCCGCCTGTCTCAGGCCATCTGTCTCAGACCGTCCGCCTCAGACCATCTGTCTCGGACCGTCTGTCTCGGACCGCCTGTCTCAGACCGTCTGACTCAGACCGTCCGCCTCAGACCATCTGTCTCGGACCGTCTGTCTCGGACCGCCTGTCTCAGACCGTCTGACTCAGACCGTCTGTCTCAGACCATCTGTCTCGGACCGTCTGTCTCAGACCATCTGTCTCAGACCGTCTGTCTCGGACCGTCTGTCTCAGCCCGCCTGTCTCAGTCCGTCTGTCTGAGACCGTCTGTCTCAGAATAACTGTCTGAGACAGTCTGTCTCAGCCCGCCCGTCTCAGCCCGCGGGTCTCAGTCCGTCTGTCTGAGACCGTCTGTCTCAGACCATCTGCCTCAGACCATCTGTCTCAGGCCGTCGGTCTCAGCCCGTCTGTCTCAGTCTGCCTATATCTGCCCGTCTGTCTCAGACCGTCCGTCTCGGACCGTCTGTCTCGGACCGTCTGTCTCGGACCGTCTGGCTCAGACCGTCGGTCTCAGCCCGCCTGTCTCAGACAGTCTGTCTCAGACCATCCGTCTCAGACCATCTGGCTCAGACCGTCGGTCTTAGCCCGTCGGTCTCAGACCATCTGCCTCAGGCCGCCTGTCTCGGACCGTCTGTCTCGGACCGTCTGTCTCAGACGGTCTGTCTCAGACGGTCGGTCCCAGCCCGCCTACCTCAGCTCGCCTGTCTCAGCCCGCCTGTCTCAGACCATCTGTCTCAGACCGTCTGTCGGAGACCGTCTGTCTCAGAATAACTGTCTGAGACAGTCTGTCTCAGCCTGCCTGTCTCAGCCCGCCGGTCTCAGACCGTCTGTCTCAGACCATCTGGCTCAGTCCGTCGGTCTTAGCGCGTCTGTCTCAGACCATCTGTCTCAGACCGTCTGTCTCAGACCGTCGGTCTCAGACCGTCTGTCTCAGACCATCTGTCGCAGACCATCTGTCACATGCCGTCGGTCTTAGCCCGTATATCTCTGCCTGCCTGTCTCTGTCCGTCTGTCTCAGGCCGTCTGTCTCGGACCGTCTGTCTCGGACCCCCTGTCTCAGACCGCCTGTCTCAGACCGTCTGTCTCAGACCGTCTGTCTCAGACCATCTGTCTCAGACCGTCTGTATCACACCGTCTGTCTCAGAACATCTGTCTCAGGCCGTCGGTCTTAGCCCGTCTGTCTCAGACCATCTGTCTTAGGCCGTAGGTCTTAGCCCGTCCGTCTCAGACCGTCTGTCTCGGACCGTCTGTCTCGGACCGTCTGTCTCGGACCGTCTGTCTCGGACCGTCTGTCTCGGACCGTCAGTCTCGGACCGTCTGTCTCACACCGTCAGTCACAGACCGTCTGTCTCAGACGGTCGGTCTCAGCCCGCCTGTCTCAGGCCATCTGTCTCAGACCGTCCGTCTCAGACCATCTGTCTCGGACCGTCTGTCTCAGACCATCTGTCTCAGACCATCTGGCTCAGACCGCCGGTCTTAGCCCGTCTGTCTCAGACCATCTGTCTCAGACCGTCTGTCTCAGACCATCTGTCGCAGACCATCTGTCACATGCCGTCGGTCTTAGCCCGTATATCTCTGCCTGCCTGTCTCTGTTGGTCTGTCTCAGGCCGTCTGTCTCGGACCGTCTGTCTCGGACCGTCTGTCTCAGCCCGCCTGTCTCAGTCCGTCTGTCTGAGACCGTCTGTGTCAGAATAACTCTCTGAGACAGTCTGTCTCAGCCCGCCTGTCTCAGCCCGCGGGTCTCAGTCCGTCTGTCTGAGACCGTCTGTCTCAGACCGTCTGTCTCAGACCATCTGTCTCAGACCGCCGGTCTCAGCCCGCCTGTCTCAGACAGTCTGTCTCAGACCATCTGTCTCAGACCATCTGGCTCAGACCGCCGGTCTTAGCCCGTCTGTCTCAGACCATCTGTCTCAGAATGTCTGTCTGAGACCGACTGTCTCAGAATAACTGTCTGAGACAGTCTGTCTCAGCCCGCCTGTCTCAGCCCGCCTGTCTCAGACCGTCTGTCTCAGACCATCTGGCTCAGTCCGTCGGTCTTAGCCCGTCTGTCTCAGACCATCTTCCTCAGGCCGTCTGTCTCAGACCGTCTGTCTCGGACCGTCTGTCTCGGACCGTCTGTCTCGGACCGTCTGTCTCGGACCGTCTGTCTCGGATCGTCTGTCTCGGACCGTCTGTCTCGGACCGTCTGTCTCGGACCGTCTGTCTCGGACCGTCAGTCTCGGACCGTCTGTCTCACACCGTCAGTCACAGACCGTCTGTCTCAGACGGTCGGTCTCAGCCCGCCTGTCTCAGGCCATCTGTCTCAGACCGTCCGCCTCAGACCATCTGTCTCGGACCGTCTGTCTCGGACCGCCTGTCTCAGACCGTCTGACTCAGACCGTCTGTCTCAGACCATTTGTCTCGGACCGTCTGTCTCAGACCATCTGTCTCAGACCGTCTGTCTCAGAATAACTGTCTGAGACAGTCTGTCTCAGCCCGCCTGTCTCAGCCCGCCTGTCTCAGACCGTCTGTCTCAGACCATCTGGCTCAGTCCGTCGCTCTTAGCCCGTCTGTCTCAGACCATCTGTCTCAGGCCGTCTGCCTCAGACCGTCTGTCTCGGACCGTCTGTCTCGGACCGTCTGTCTCGGACCGTCTGTCTCGGACCGTCTGTCTCGGACCGTCTGTCTCGGACCGTCTGTCTCGGACCGTCAGTCTCGGACCGTCTGTCTCACACCGTCAGTCACAGACCGTCTGTCTCAGACGGTCTGTCTCAGATCATCTGTCGCAGACCATCTGTCTCATGCCGTCGGTCTTAGCCCGTATATCTCTGCCTGCCTGTCTCTGTCCGTCTGTCTCAGGCCGTCGGTCTCGGACCGTCTGTCTCGGACCCCCTGTCTCAGACCGCCTGTCTCAGACCGTCTGTCTCAGACCGTCTGTCTCAGACCATCTGTCTCAGATCATCTGCCTCAGGCCGTCGGTCTTAGACCGTCTGTCTCAGCACGCCTGTCTCGGCCCGCCTGTCGCAGACCGTCTGTCTCAGACCATCTGCCTCAGACCATCTGTCTCAGGCCGTCGGTCTCAGCCCGTCTGTCTCAGCCTGCCGATCTCTGTCGGTCTGTCTCAGACCGTCCGTCTCTGACCGTCTGTCTCTGACGTCTGACTCGGACCGTCTGTGTAGGTTCGTCTGTCACAGACCATCTGGCTCAGACCGTCGGTCTCAGCCCGTCTGTCTCAGACCATCTGTCTCAGACCATCTGTCTCAGACCATCTGTCTCAGACCATCTGTCTCAGACCATCTGTCTCAGGCCGTCGGTCTCAGCTCGTCTGTCTCAGTCTGCCTATATCTGCCCGTGTGTCTCAGACCGCCCGTCTCGGACCGTCTGTCTCGGACCGTCTGTCTCGGACCGTCTGTCTGGGACCGTCGGTGTACTTCAGTCTGTCACAGACCATCTGGCTCAGACCGTCGGTCTCAGCCCGTCTGTCTCAGACCATCTGTCTCAGACCGTCTGTATCACACCGACTGTCTCAGACCATCTGTCTCAGGCCGTCGGTCTCAGCCCATCTGTCTCAGACCGTCTGTCTCAGACCATCTGTCTCGGACCGTCTGTCTCAGACCGCCGGTCTCAGCCCGCCTGTCTCAGACAGTCTGTCTCAGACCATCTGTCTTAGTCCATCTGGCTCAGACCGTCGGTCTTAGCCCATCTGTCTCAGACCATCTGTCTCGGACCGTCTGTCTCGGACCGTCTGTCTCAGACGGTCTGTCTCAGACGGTCGGTCCCAGCCCGCCTACCTCAGCTCGCCTGTCTCAGCCCGCCTATCTCAGACCATCTGTCTCAGACCGTCTGTCTCAGTCCATCTGTCTCAGATCATCTGCCTCAGGCCGTCGGTCTTAGCCCGTCTGTCTCAGCACGCCTGTCTCGGCCCGCCTGTCTCAGACCGGCTGTCTCAGACTGTCTGCCTCGGACCGTCTGTCTCGGTCCGTCTGTCTCGGACCGTCAGTCTCGGGCCGTCTGTCTCGTTCCGTCTGTCTCGAACCGTCTGTCTCGGACCGTCTGTCTCATACCGTCTGTCTCAGACCGTCTGTCTCAGACCATCTGTCTCAGACCATCGGGCTCAGACCGCCGGTCTTAGCCCGTCTGTCTCAGACCATCTGTCTCAGACCGTCTGTCTCGGACCGTCTGTCTCAGACCGCCGGTCTCAGCCCGCCTGTCTCAGACAGTCTGTCTCAGACCATCTGTCTTAGTCCATCTGGCTCAGACCGTCGGTCTTAGCCCATCTGTCTCAGACCATCTGTCTCGGACCGTCTGTCTCGGACCGTCTGTCTCAGACGGTCTGTCTCAGACGGTCGGTCCCAGCCCGCCTACCTCAGCTCGCCTGTCTCAGCCCGCCTATCTCAGACCATCTGTCTCAGACCGTCTGTCTCAGTCCATCTGTCTCAGATCATCTGCCTCAGGCCGTCGGTCTTAGCCCGTCTGTCTCAGCACGCCTGTCTCGGCCCGCCTGTCTCAGACCGGCTGTCTCAGACTGTCTGCCTCGGACCGTCTGTCTCGGTCCGTCTGTCTCGGACCGTCAGTCTCGGGCCGTCTGTCTCGTTCCGTCTGTCTCGAACCGTCTGTCTCGGACCGTCTGTCTCATACCGTCTGTCTCAGACCGTCTGTCTCAGACCATCTGTCTCAGACCATCGGGCTCAGACCGCCGGTCTTAGCCCGTCTGTCTCAGACCATCTGTCTCAGACCGTCTGTCTCGGACCGTCTGTCTCAGCCCGCCTGTCTCAGTCCGTCTGTCTGAGACCGTCTGTCTCAGACCATCTGCCTCAGACCATCTGTCTCAGGCCGTCGGTCTTAGCCCGTATATCTCTGCCTGCCTGTCTCTGTCCGTCTGTCTCAGGCCGTCTGTCTCGGACCGTCTGTCTCGGACCGCCTGTCTCAGACCGTCTGTCTCAGACCGTCTGTCTCAGACCGTCTGTCTGAGACCGTCTGTCTCAGACCATCTGCCTCAGACCATCTGTCTCAGGCCGTCGGTCTTAGCCCGTATATCTCTGCCCGCCTGTCTCTGTCCGTCTGTCTCAGGCCGTCTGTCTCTGTCCGTCTGTCTCAGGCCGTCTGTCTCGGACCGTCTGTCTCGGACCGCCTGTCTCAGACCGTCTGTCTCAGACCGTCCGTCTCAGACCGTCTGTCTCAGACCATCTGTCTCAGACCATCTGCCTCAGGCCGTCTGCCTCTGTCCGTCTGTCTCTGACGTCTGTCTCAGACCGTCTGTCTCGGACCGTCTGTCTCGGACCGTCTGTCTCGGACCGTCTGTCTCGGACCGCCTGTCTCAGACCGTCGGTCTCAGCCCGTCTGTCTCAGACCATCTGTCTCAGACCGTCTGTATCACACCGTCTGTCTCAGAACATCTGTCTCAGGCCGTCGGTCTTAGCCCGTCTGTCTCAGACCATCTGCCTCAGGCCGTAGGTCTTAGCCTGCCTGTCTCAGACCGTCTGTCTCGGACCGTCTGTCTCGGACCGTCTGTCTCGGACCGTCTGTCTCGGACCGTCTATCTCGGACCGTCTGTCTCGTACCGTCAGTCTCGGACCGTCTGTCTCACACCGTCAGTCACAGACCGTCTGTCTCAGACGGTCGGTCTCAGCCCGCCTGTCTCAGGCCATCTGTCTCAGACCGTCCGTCTCAGACCATCTGTCTCGGACCGTCTGTCTCGGACCGCCTGTCTCAGACCGTCTGACTCAGACCGTCTGTCTCAGACCATCTGTCTCGGACCGTCTGTCTCAGACCATCTGTGTCAGACCGTCTGTCTCGGACCGTCTGTCTCAGCCCGCCTGTCTCAGTCCGTCTGTCTGAGACCGTCTGTCTCAGAATAACTGTCTGAGACAGTCTGTCTCAGCCCGCCCGTCTCAGCCCGCGGGTCTCAGTCCGTCTGCCTGAGACCGTCTGTCTCAGACCATCTGCCACAGACCATCTGTCTCAGGCCGTCGGTCTCAGCCCGTCTGTCTCAGTCTGCCTATATCTGCCCGTCTGTCTCAGACCGTCCGTCTCGGACCGTCTGTCTCGGACCGTCTGTCTCGGACCGTCTGGCTCAGACCGTCGGTCTCAGCCCGTCTGTCTCAGACCATCTGTCTCAGACCGTCTGTATCACACCGTCTGTCTCAGACCATCTGTCTCAGACCATCTGTCTCAGGCCGTCGGTCTTAGCCTGTCTGTCTCAGACCGTCTGTCTCAGGCCGTAGGTCTCAGCCCGCCTGTCTCAGCCCATCTGTCTCAGACCGTCTGTCTCAGACCATCTGTCTCAGACCATCTGGCTCAGACCGTCGGTCTTAGCCCGTCGGTCTCAGACCATCTGCCTCAGGCCGTCTGTCTCGGACCGCCTGTCTCAGACCGTCTGTCTCAGACCGTCTGTCTCAGACCATCTGTCTCAGACCGCCGGTCTCAGGCCGCCTGTCTCAGACAGTCTGTCTCAGACCATCCGTCTCAGACCATCTGGCTCAGACCGTCGGTCTTAGCCCGTCGGTCTCAGACCATCTGCCTCAGGCCGCCTGTCTCGGACCGTCTGTCTCGGACCGTCTGTCTCAGACGGTCTGTCTCAGACGGTCGGTCCCAGCCCGCCTACCTCAGCTCGCCTGTCTCAGCCCGCCTGTCTCAGACCATCTGTCTCAGACCGTCTGTCTGAGACCGTCTGTCTCAGACCATCTGGCTCAGTCCGTCGGTCTTAGCCCGTCTGTCTCAGACCATCTGTCTCAGACCGTCTGTCTCAGACCGTCTGTCTCAGACCGTCGGTCTCAGACCATCTGTCGCAGACCATCTGTCACATGCCGTCGGTCTTAGCCCGTATATCTCTGCCTGCCTGTCTCTGTCCGTCTGTCTCAGACCGTCTGTCTCGGACCGTCTGTCTCGGACCGTCTGTCTCGGACCGTCTGTCTCGGACCGTCTGTCTCGGACCGTCTGTCTCGGACCGTCAGTCTCGGACCGTCTGTCTCACACCGTCAGTCACAGACCGTCTGTCTCAGACGGTCGGTCTCAGCCCGCCTGTCTCAGGCCATCTGTCTCAGACCGTCCGTCTCAGACCATCTGTCTCGGACCGTCTGTCTCGGACCGCCTGTCTCAGACCGTCTGACTCAGACCGTCTGTCTCAGACCATCTGTCTCGGACCGTCTGTCTCAGACCATCTGTCTCAGACCGTCTGTCTCGGACCGTCTGTCTCAGCCCGCCTGTCTCAGACCATCTGTCTCAGGCCGTCGGTCTCAGCTCGTCTGTCTCAGTCTGCCTATATCTGCCCGTGTGTCTCAGACCGTCCGTCTCGGACCGTCTGTCTCGGACCGTCTGTCTCGGACCGTCTGTCTGGGACCGTCGGTGTACTTCAGTCTGTCACAGACCATCTGGCTCAGACCGTCGGTCTCAGCCCGTCTGTCTCAGACCATCTGTCTCAGACCGTCTGTATCACACCGACTGTCTCAGACAGTCTGTCTCAGACCATCTGTCTTAGTCCATCTGGCTCAGACCATCTGTGTCAGGCCGTCGGTCTCAGCCCGTCTGTCTCAGCCTGCCTATATCTGCCCGTCTGTCTCAGACCATCTGGCTCAGTCCGTCGGTCTTAGCCCGTCTGTCTCAGACCATCTGTCTCAGACCGTCTGTCTCAGACCGTCTGTCTCAGACCGTCTGTCTCAGACCGTCTGTCTCAGACCATCTGTCACATGCCGTCGGTCTTAGCCCGTATATCTCTGCCTGCCTGTCTCTGTCCGTCTGTCTGCTACCGTCTGTCTCGGACCCCCTGTCTCGGACCGTCGGTCTCGGACCGTCCGTCTGGGACCGTCTGTCGCAGACCGTCTGTCTCAGCCCATCTGTCTCAGACCGTCTGTCTCAGCCCGTCTGTCTCAGCGCGCCTGTCTCTGCCCGTCAGTCTCGGACCGTTTGTGTCGGACCGTCTGTCTCGGACTGTCTGTCTCGGACCGTCTGCCTCGGACCGTCTGTCTCACACCGTTTGTCACAGACCGTCTGCCTCAGACGGTCGGTCTCAGCCCGCCTGCCACAGTCCATCTGTCTCAGACCGTCTGTCTGAGACCATGTGTCTCAGACCAACTGTCTCAGACCACCTGTCTCAGACCGTCTGTCTGAGACCATCTGTCTCAGACCTTCTGTCTCACACCATCTGTCTCAGGCCGTCGATCTTAGCCCGTCTCTCTCAGACCATCTGCCTCAGACCGTCTGTCTCAGACCATATGTCTCAGACCACCTGTCTCAGGCCGTCGGTCTTAGCCCGTCCGTCTCAGCCCGCCTGTCTCTGCCCGTCTGTCTGAGACCGTCTGTCTCAGACCATCTGTCTCAGACCGTCTATCTCTGTCCGTTTGTCTGAGACCGTCTGTCTCAGACCAACTGTCTCAGACCGTCTATCTCTGTCCGTCTGTCTCATACCGTCTGTCTCAGACTGTCTGTCTCAGACCATCTGTATCACACCATCTGTCTCAGGCCGTCGGTCTTAGCCCGTCTGTCTCGGACCGTCTGTCTCGGACCGTCGGTCTCGGACCGTCCGTCTGGGACCGTCTGTCGCAGACCGTCTGTCTCAGCCCATCTGTCTCAGACCATCTGTCTCAGGCCGTCGGTCTCACTCCGTCTGTCTCAGCCTGCCTATATCTGCCCGTCTGTCTCAGACCGTCCGTACCGGACCGTCTGTCTCGGACCGTCTGTCTCGGACCGCCTGTCTCAGACCGCCTGTCTCAGACCGTCTGTCTCAGACCGTCTGTCTCAGACCATCTGTCTCAGACCATCTGCCTCAGGCCGTCTGCCTGTGTCCGTCTGTCTCTGACGTCTGTCTCAGACCGTCTGTCTCGGTCCGTCTGTCTCGGACCGTCTGTGTAGTTCAGTCTGTCACAGACCATCTGGCTCTGACCGTCGGTCTCAGCCCGTCTGTCTCAGACCATCTGTCTCAGACCGTCTGTATCACACCGTCTGTCTCAGACAGTCTGTCTCAGACCATCTGTCTCAGACCATCTGGCTCAGACCGTCGGTCTTAGCCCATCTGTCTCAGACCATCTGTCTCAGACCGTCTGTCTCGGACCGTCTGTCTCAGATGGTCGGTCCCATCCCGCCTACCTCAGCTCGCCTGTCTCAGCCCGCCTGACTCAGACCGTCTGTCTCAGACCATCTGGCTCAGACCGCCGGTCTTCGCCCGTCTGTCTCAGACCATCTGTCTCAGACCGTCTGTCTGAGACCGTCTGTCTCAGAATAACTGTCTGAGACAGTCTGTCTCAGCCCGCCTGTCTCAGCCCGCCTGTATCAGACCGTCTGTTTCAGACCATCTGTCGCAGACCATCTGTCTCATGCCGTCGGTCTTAGCCCGTATATCTCTGCCTGCCTGTCCCTGTCCGTCTGTCTCAGGCCGTCTGTCTGCTACCGTCTGTCTCGGACCCCCTGTCTCAGACCGCCTGTCTCAGACCGTCTGTCTCAGACCGTCTGTCTCAGACCATCTGTCTCAGATCATCTGCCTCAGGCCGTCGGTCTTAGCCCGTCTGTCTCAGCCTGCCTATCTCTGTCCGTCTGTCTCAGACCGTCCGTCTCTGACCGTCTGTCTCGGACCGCCAGTCTCTGACCGTCTGTCTCGGACCGTCTGTGTAGGTCCGTCTGTCACAGACCATCTGGCTCAGACCGTCGGTCTCAGCCCGTCTGTCTCAGACCATCTGTCTCAGACCGTCTGTATCACACCGTCTGTCTCAGAACATCTGTCTCAGGCCGTCGGTCTTAGCCCGTCTGTCTCAGACCATCTGTCTCAGGCCGTAGGTCTTAGCCCGTCTGTCTCGGACCGTCTGTCTCGGACCGTCTGTCTCGGACCGTCTGTCTCGGACCGTCTGTCTCGGACCGTCTGTCTCGGTCCGTCTGTCTCGGACCGTCTGTGTACTTCAGTCTGTCACAGACCATCTGGCTCAGACCGTCGGTCTCAGCCCGTCTGTCTCAGACCATCTGTCTCAGACCGTCTGTATCACACCGTCTGTCTCAGACCATCTGTCTCAGACCATCTGTCTCAGGCCGTCGGTCTTAGCCCCTCTGTCTCAGACCATCCGTCTCGGACCGTCTGTCTCAGACCGCCTGTCTCAGACCGTCTGTCTCAGACCATCTGTCTCAGACCATCTGCCTCAGGCCGTCTGCCTCTGTCCGTCTGTCTCTGACGTCTGTCTCAGACCGTCTGTCTCGGTCCGTCTGTCTCGGACCGCCTGTCTCGGACCGTCTGTCTCGGACCGCCTGTCTCGGACCGTCTGTCTCAGACCATCTGTCTCAGGCCGTCGGTCTTAGCCCGTCTGTCTCAGACCATCTGTCTCAGGCCGTCTGTCTCATACCGTCTGTCTCAGACCGTCTGTCTCATACCGTCTGTCTCAGACCATCTGTCTCTGTCCGTCTGTCTCAGACCGTCCGTCTCTGACTGTCTGTCTCGGACCGTCTGTCTCTGACCGTCTGTCTCGGACCGTCTGTGTAGGTCCGTCTGTCACAGACCATCTGGCTCAGACCGTCGGTCTCAGCCCGTCTGTCTCAGACCATCTGTCTCAGACCGTCTGTATCACACCGTCTGTCTCAGAACATCTGTCTCAGGCCGTCGGTCTTAGCCCGTCTGTCTCAGACCATCTGTCTCAGGCCGTAGGTCTTAGCCCGTCTGTCTCAGACCGTCTGTCTCGGACCGTCTGTCTCGGACCGTCTGTCTCTGTCCGTCTGTCTCGGACCGTCTGTCTCGGACCGTCAGTCTCGGACCGTCTGTCTCACACCGTCAGTCACAGACCGTCTGTCTCAGACGGTCGGTATCAGCCCGCCTGTCTCAGGCTATCTGTCTCAGATCGTCCGTCTCAGACCATCTGTCTCGGACCGTCTGTCTCGGACCGCCTGTCTCAGACCGTCTGACTCAGACCGTCTGTCTCAGACCATCTGTCTCGGACCGGCTGTCTCAGACCATCTGTCTCAGACCGTCTGTCTCGGACCGTCTGTCTCAGCCCGCCTGTCTCAGTCCGTCAGTCTGAGACCGTCTGTCTCAGAATAACTGTCTGAGATAGTCTGTCTCAGCCCGCCTGTCTCAGCCCGCGGGTCTCAGTCCGTCTTTCTGAGACCGTCTGTCTCAGACCATCTGTCTCAGACCATCTGCCTCAGGCCGCCTGTCTCGGACCGTCTGTCTCGGACCGCTTGTCTCAGACCGCCTGTCTCAGACCGTCTGTCTCAGACCGTCTGTCTCAGACCATCTGTCTCAGACCATCTGCCTCAGGCCGTCTGCCTCTGTCCGTCTGTCTCAGACCGTCTGTATCACACCGTCTGTCTCAGACCATCTGTCTCAGACCATCTGTCTCAGACCATCTGTCTCGGACCGTCTGTCTCGGACCGCCTGTCTCAGACCGTCTGTCTCAGACCGTCTGTCTCAGACCATCTGTCTCAGACCGCCGGTCTCAGCCCGCCTGTCTCAGACAGTCTGTCTCAGACCATCTGTCTCAGACCATCTGTCTCAGACCATCTGTCTCAGACCATCTGGCTCAGACCGTCGGTCTTAGCCCGTCTGTCTCAGACCATCTGCCTCAGGCCGCCTGTCTCGGACCGTCTGTCTCGGACCGCCTGTCTCAGACCGCCTGTCTCAGACCGTCTGTCTCAGACCGTCTGTCTCCGACCATCTGTCTCAGACCATCTGCCTCAGGCCGTCTGCCTCTGTCCGTCTGTCTCTGACGTCTGTCTCAGACCGTCTGTCTCGGTCCGTCTGTCTCGGACGGTCTGTCTCGGACCGTCTGTCTCGGACCGTCTGTGTCGGACCGTCTGTCTCAGACCATCTGTCTCAGACAGCATGTCTCTGCCCGTCTGTCTGAGCCCGCCTGTCTCAGCCCGCCTGTCTGAGACCGTCTGTCTCAGACCATCTGTCTCACACCATCTGTCTCAGGCCGTCGGTCTTAGCCAGTCTGTCACAGACCGTCTGTCTCGGACCGTCTATCGCGGACCGTCGGTCTCGGACCGTCCGTCTGGGACCGTCTGTCGCGGACCGTCTGTCTCAGCCCATCTGTCTCAGACTGTCTGTCTGAGACCGTCTGTCTCAGACCATCTGTCTCAGTCACATCTGTCTCAGACCGTCGGTCTTAGCCCGTCTGTCTCAGCACGCCTGTCTCTGCCCGTCTGTCTCAGACCATCTGTCTCAGGCCGTTGGTCTTAGCCTGTCTGTCTCAGCCCGCCTGTCTCAGCACGCCTGTCTGAGACCGTCTGTCTCAGACCATCTGTCTCAGATCGTCAGTCTCTGTCCGTCTATCTCTGTCCGTCTGTCTCATACCGTCTGTCTCAGACCGTCTGTCTGAGACCGTGTGTCTCAGACCAACTGTCTCAGACCACCTGTCTCAGACCGTCTGTCTGAGACCATCTGTCTCAGACCTTCTGTCTCACACCATCTGTCTCAGGCCGTCGATCTTAGCCCGTCTCTCTCAGACCATCTGCCTCAGACCGTCTGTCTCAGACCATATGTCTCAGACCACCTGTCTCAGACCATCTGTCTCAGACCGTCTATCTCTGTCCGTCTGTCTGAGACCGTCTGTCTCAGACCAACTGTCTCAGACCGTCTGTCTCAGCCCGCCTGTCTCAGCCCGCCAGTCTCAGTCCGTCTGTCTCAGACTGTCTGTATCAGACCGTCTGTCTCAGACCATCTGTCTCAGACCATCTGTCTCAGGTCGTCGGTCGTAGCCCGTCTGTCTCAGCCCGCCTGTATCTGCCCGTCTGTCTGAGATCGTCTGTCTCAGACCATCTGTCTCAGACCGTCTATCTCTGTCCGTCTGTCTGAGACCGTCTGTCTCAGACCAACAGTCTCAGACCGTCTGTCTCAGCCCGCCTGTCTCAGCCCGCCAGTCTCAATCCGTCTGTCTCAGACTGTCTGTATCAGACCGTCTGTCTCAGACCATCTGTCTCAGACCATCTGTCTCAGGCCGTCGGTCGTAGCCCGTCTGTCTCAGCCCGCCTGTCTCTGCCCGTCTGTCTGAGACCGTCTGTCTCAGACCATCTGTCTCAGACCGTCTATCTCTGTACGTCTGTCTCATACCGTCTGTCTCAGACCATCTGTATCACACCATCTGTCTCAGGCCGTCGGTATTAGCCCGTCTGTCTCGGACCGTTTGTGTCGGACCGTCTGTCTCGGACTGTCTGTCTCGGACCGTCTGTCTCGGACCGTCTGTCTCACACCGTTTGTCACAGACCGTCTGCCTCAGACGGTCGGTCTCAGCCCGCCTGCCACAGTCCATCTGTCTCAGACCGTCTGTCTGAGACCGTGTGTCTCAGACCAACTGTCTCAGACCACCTGTCTCAGACCGTCTGTCTGAGACCATCTGTCTCAGACCTTCTGTCTCACACCATCTGTCTCAGGCCGTCGATCTTAGGCCGTCTCTCTCAGACCATCTGCCTCAGACCGTCTGTCTCAGACCATATGTCTCAGACCACCTGTCTCAGGCCGTCGGTCTTAGCCCGTCCGTCTCAGCCCGCCTGTCTCTGCCCGTCTGTCTGAGACCGTCTGTCTCAGACCATCTGTCTCAGGCCGTCGGTCTTAGCCCGTCTGTCTCAGACCATCTGTCTCAGGCCGTCTGTCTCATACCGTCTGTCTCAGACCGTCTGTCTCATACCGTCTGTCTCAGACCATCTGTCTCTGTCCGTCTGTCTCAGACCGTCCGTCTCCGACTGTCTGTCTCGGACCGTCTGTCTCTGACCGTCTGTCTCGGACCGTCTGTGTAGGTCCGTCTGTCACAGACCATCTGGCTCAGACCGTCGGTCTCAGCCCGTCTGTCTCAGACCATCTGTCTCAGACCGTCTGTATCACACCGTCTGTCTCAGAACATCTGTCTCAGGCCGTCGGTCTTAGCCCGTCTGTCTCAGACCATCTGTCTCAGGCCGTAGGTCTTAGCCCGTCTGTCTCAGACCGTCTGTCTCGGACCGTCTGTCTCGGACCGTCTGTCTCTGTCCGTCTGTCTCGGACCGTCTGTCTCGGACCGTCAGTCTCGGACCGTCTGTCTCACACCGTCAGTCACAGACCGTCTGTCTCAGACGGTCGGTATCAGCCCGCCTGTCTCAGGCTATCTGTCTCAGATCGTCCGTCTCAGACCATCTGTCTCGGACCGTCTGTCTCGGACCGCCTGTCTCAGACCGTCTGACTCAGACCGTCTGTCTCAGACCATCTGTCTCGGACCGGCTGTCTCAGACCATCTGTCTCAGACCGTCTGTCTCGGACCGTCTGTCTCAGCCCGCCTGTCTCAGTCCGTCAGTCTGAGACCGTCTGTCTCAGAATAACTGTCTGAGATAGTCTGTCTCAGCCCGCCTGTCTCAGCCCGCGGGTCTCAGTCCGTCTTTCTGAGACCGTCTGTCTCAGACCATCTGTCTCAGACCATCTGCCTCAGGCCGCCTGTCTCGGACCGTCTGTCTCGGACCGCTTGTCTCAGACCGCCTGTCTCAGACCGTCTGTCTCAGACCGTCTGTCTCAGACCATCTGTCTCAGACCATCTGCCTCAGGCCGTCTGCCTCTGTCCGTCTGTCTCAGACCGTCTGTATCACACCGTCTGTCTCAGACCATCTGTCTCAGACCATCTGTCTCAGACCATCTGTCTCGGACCGTCTGTCTCGGACCGCCTGTCTCAGACCGTCTGTCTCAGACCGTCTGTCTCAGACCATCTGTCTCAGACCGCCGGTCTCAGCCCGCCTGTCTCAGACAGTCTGTCTCAGACCATCTGTCTCAGACCATCTGTCTCAGACCATCTGCCTCAGACCATCTGGCTCAGACCGTCGGTCTTAGCCCGTCTGTCTCAGACCATCTCCCTCAGGCCGCCTGTCTCGGACCGTCTGTCTCGGACCGCCTGTCTCAGACCGCCTGTCTCAGACCGTCTGTCTCAGACCGTCTGTCTCCGACCATCTGTCTCAGACCATCTGCCTCAGGCCGTCTGCCTCTGTCCGTCTGTCTCTGACGTCTGTCTCAGACCGTCTGTCTCGGTCCGTCTGTCTCGGACGGTCTGTCTCGGACCGTCTGTCTCGGACCGTCTGTGTCGGACCGTCTGTCTCAGACCATCTGTCTCAGACAGCATGTCTCTGCCCGTCTGTCTGAGCCCGCCTGTCTCAGCCCGCCTGTCTGAGACCGTCTGTCTCAGACCATCTGTCTCACACCATCTGTCTCAGGCCGTCGGTCTTAGCCAGTCTGTCACAGACCGTCTGTCTCGGACCGTCTATCGCGGACCGTCGGTCTCGGACCGTCCGTCTGGGACCGTCTGTCGCGGACCGTCTGTCTCAGCCCATCTGTCTCAGACTGTCTGTCTGAGACCGTCTGTCTCAGACCATCTGTCTCAGTCACATCTGTCTCAGACCGTCGGTCTTAGCCCGTCTGTCTCAGCACGCCTGTCTCTGCCCGTCTGTCTCAGACCATCTGTCTCAGGCCGTTGGTCTTAGCCTGTCTGTCTCAGCCCGCCTGTCTCAGCACGCCTGTCTGAGACCGTCTGTCTCAGACCATCTGTCTCAGATCGTCAGTCTCTGTCCGTCTATCTCTGTCCGTCTGTCTCATACCGTCTGTCTCAGACCGTCTGTCTGAGACCGTGTGTCTCAGACCAACTGTCTCAGACCACCTGTCTCAGACCGTCTGTCTGAGACCATCTGTCTCAGACCTTCTGTCTCACACCATCTGTCTCAGGCCGTCGATCTTAGCCCGTCTCTCTCAGACCATCTGCCTCAGACCGTCTGTCTCAGACCATATGTCTCAGACCACCTGTCTCAGACCATCTGTCTCAGACCGTCTATCTCTGTCCGTCTGTCTGAGACCGTCTGTCTCAGACCAACTGTCTCAGACCGTCTGTCTCAGCCCGCCTGTCTCAGCCCGCCAGTCTCAGTCCGTCTGTCTCAGACTGTCTGTATCAGACCGTCTGTCTCAGACCATCTGTCTCAGACCATCTGTCTCAGGTCGTCGGTCGTAGCCCGTCTGTCTCAGCCCGCCTGTATCTGCCCGTCTGTCTGAGATCGTCTGTCTCAGACCATCTGTCTCAGACCGTCTATCTCTGTCCGTCTGTCTGAGACCGTCTGTCTCAGACCAACAGTCTCAGACCGTCTGTCTCAGCCCGCCTGTCTCAGCCCGCCAGTCTCAATCCGTCTGTCTCAGACTGTCTGTATCAGACCGTCTGTCTCAGACCATCTGTCTCAGACCATCTGTCTCAGGCCGTCGGTCGTAGCCCGTCTGTCTCAGCCCGCCTGTCTCTGCCCGTCTGTCTGAGACCGTCTGTCTCAGACCATCTGTCTCAGACCGTCTATCTCTGTACGTCTGTCTCATACCGTCTGTCTCAGACCATCTGTATCACACCATCTGTCTCAGGCCGTCGGTATTAGCCCGTCTGTCTCGGACCGTTTGTGTCGGACCGTCTGTCTCGGACTGTCTGTCTCGGACCGTCTGTCTCGGACCGTCTGTCTCACACCGTTTGTCACAGACCGTCTGCCTCAGACGGTCGGTCTCAGCCCGCCTGCCACAGTCCATCTGTCTCAGACCGTCTGTCTGAGACCGTGTGTCTCAGACCAACTGTCTCAGACCACCTGTCTCAGACCGTCTGTCTGAGACCATCTGTCTCAGACCTTCTGTCTCACACCATCTGTCTCAGGCCGTCGATCTTAGGCCGTCTCTCTCAGACCATCTGCCTCAGACCGTCTGTCTCAGACCATATGTCTCAGACCACCTGTCTCAGGCCGTCGGTCTTAGCCCGTCCGTCTCAGCCCGCCTGTCTCTGCCCGTCTGTCTGAGACCGTCTGTCTCAGACCATCTGTCTCAGACCGTCTATCTCTGTCCGTTTGTCTGAGACCGTCTGTCTCAGACCAACTGTTTCAGACCGTCTATCTCTGTCCGTCTGTCTCAGACTGTCTGTCTCAGACCATCTGTATCACACCATCTGTCTCAGGCCGTCGGTCTTAGCCCGTATGTCTCGGACCGTCCGTCTGGGACCGTCTGTCGCAGACCGTCTGTCTCAGCCCATCTGTCTCAGACCATCTGTCTCAGGCCGTCGGTCTCACCCCGTCTGTCTCAGCCTGCCTATATCTGCCCGTCTGTCTCAGACCGTCCGTCCCGGACCGTCTGTCTCGGACCGTCTGTCTCAGGCCGTCTGTCTCGGACCGTCTGTCTCGGACCCCCTGTCTCAGACCGCCTGTCTCAGCCCGTCTGACTCAGACCGTCTGTCTCAGTCCATCTGTCTCAGATCATCTGCCTCAGGCCGTCGGTCTTAGCCCGTCTGTCTCAGCACGCCTGTCTCGGCCCGCCTGTCTCAGACCGTCTGTCTCAGACTGTCTGCCTCGGACCTTCTGTCTCGGACCGTCTGTCTCATACCGTCTGTCTCAGACCGTCTGTCTCAGACCATCTGTCTCAGACCATCGGGCTCAGACCGCCGGTCTTAGCCCGTCTGTCTCAGACCATCTGTCCCAGACCGTCTGTCTGAGACCGTCTGTCTCAGAATAACTGTCTGAGACAGTCTGTCTCAGCCCGCCTGTCTCAGCCTGCCTGTCTCAGACCGCCTGTCTCAGACCGTCTGTCTCAGACCGTCTGTCTCAGACCGTCTGTCTCAGACCGTCTGTCTCAGACCATCTGTCGCAGACCATCTGTCTCATATCGTCGGTCTTAGCCCGTATATCTCTGCCTGCCTGTCTCTGTCCGTCTGTCTCAGGACGTCTGTCTCGGACCGTCTGTCTCGGACCCCCTGTCTCAGACCGCCTGTCTCAGACCGTCTGTCTCAGACCGTCTGTCTCAGACCATCTGTCTCAGACCATCTGCCTCAGGCCGTCTGCCTCTGTCCGTCTGTCTCTGACGTCTGTCTCGGACCGTCTGTCTCGGACCGTCTGTCTCGGACCGTCTGTCTCGGACCGTCTGTCTCGGACCGCCTGTCTCAGACCGTCGGTCTCAGCCCGTCTGTCTCAGACCATCTGTCTCAGACCGTCTGTATCACACCGTCTGTCTCAGAACATCTGTCTCTGGCCGTCGGTCTTAGCCCGTCTGTCTCAGACCATCTGCCTCAGGCCGTAGGTCTTAGCCCGTCTGTCTCGGACCGTCTGTCTCGGACCGTCTGTCTCGGACCGTCTGTCTCGGACCGTCTGTCTCGGACCGTCTATCTCGGACCGTCTGTCTCGGACCGTCAGTCTCGGACCGTCTGTCTCAGCCCATCTGTCTCAGACTGTCTGTCTGAGACCGTCTGTCTCAGACCATCTGTCTCAGTCACATCTGTCTCAGACCGTCGGTCTTAGCCCGTCTGTCTCAGCACGCCTGTCTCTGCCCGTCTGTCTCAGACCATCTGTCTCAGGCCGTTGGTCTTAGCCCGTCTGTCTCAGACCGTCTGTCTCGGACCGTCTGTCTCGGACCGTCTGTCTCGGACCGTCTGTCTCGGACCGTCTGTCTCTGTCCGTCTGTCTCAGACCATCTGTCTCAGTCACATCTGTCTCAGGCCGTCGGTCTTAGCCCGTCTGTCTCAGACCATCTGTCTCAGGCCGTAGGTCTTAGCCCGTCTGTCTCAGACCGTCTGTCTCGGACCGTCTGTCTCGGACCGTCTGTCTCTGTCCGTCTGTCTCGGACCGTCTGTCTCGGACCGTCAGTCTCGGACCGTCTGTCTCACACCGTCAGTCACAGACCGTCTGTCTCAGACGGTCGGTATCAGCCCGCCTGTCTCAGGCTATCTGTCTCAGATCGTCCGTCTCAGACCATCTGTCTCGGACCGTCTGTCTCGGACCGCCTGTCTCAGACCGTCTGACTCAGACCGTCTGTCTCAGACCATCTGTCTCGGACCGGCTGTCTCAGACCATCTGTCTCAGACCGTCTGTCTCGGACCGTCTGTCTCAGCCCGCCTGTCTCAGTCCGTCAGTCTGAGACCGTCTGTCTCAGAATAACTGTCTGAGATAGTCTGTCTCAGCCCGCCTGTCTCAGCCCGCGGGTCTCAGTCCGTCTTTCTGAGACCGTCTGTCTCAGACCATCTGTCTCAGACCATCTGCCTCAGGCCGCCTGTCTCGGACCGTCTGTCTCGGACCGCTTGTCTCAGACCGCCTGTCTCAGACCGTCTGTCTCAGACCGTCTGTCTCAGACCATCTGTCTCAGACCATCTGCCTCAGGCCGTCTGCCTCTGTCCGTCTGTCTCAGACCGTCTGTATCACACCGTCTGTCTCAGACCATCTGTCTCAGACCATCTGTCTCAGACCATCTGTCTCGGACCGTCTGTCTCGGACCGCCTGTCTCAGACCGTCTGTCTCAGACCGTCTGTCTCAGACCATCTGTCTCAGACCGCCGGTCTCAGCCCGCCTGTCTCAGACAGTCTGTCTCAGACCATCTGTCTCAGACCATCTGTCTCAGACCATCTGCCTCAGACCATCTGGCTCAGACCGTCGGTCTTAGCCCGTCTGTCTCAGACCATCTCCCTCAGGCCGCCTGTCTCGGACCGTCTGTCTCGGACCGCCTGTCTCAGACCGCCTGTCTCAGACCGTCTGTCTCAGACCGTCTGTCTCCGACCATCTGTCTCAGACCATCTGCCTCAGGCCGTCTGCCTCTGTCCGTCTGTCTCTGACGTCTGTCTCAGACCGTCTGTCTCGGTCCGTCTGTCTCGGACGGTCTGTCTCGGACCGTCTGTCTCGGACCGTCTGTGTCGGACCGTCTGTCTCAGACCATCTGTCTCAGACAGCATGTCTCTGCCCGTCTGTCTGAGCCCGCCTGTCTCAGCCCGCCTGTCTGAGACCGTCTGTCTCAGACCATCTGTCTCACACCATCTGTCTCAGGCCGTCGGTCTTAGCCAGTCTGTCACAGACCGTCTGTCTCGGACCGTCTATCGCGGACCGTCGGTCTCGGACCGTCCGTCTGGGACCGTCTGTCGCGGACCGTCTGTCTCAGCCCATCTGTCTCAGACTGTCTGTCTGAGACCGTCTGTCTCAGACCATCTGTCTCAGTCACATCTGTCTCAGACCGTCGGTCTTAGCCCGTCTGTCTCAGCACGCCTGTCTCTGCCCGTCTGTCTCAGACCATCTGTCTCAGGCCGTTGGTCTTAGCCTGTCTGTCTCAGCCCGCCTGTCTCAGCACGCCTGTCTGAGACCGTCTGTCTCAGACCATCTGTCTCAGATCGTCAGTCTCTGTCCGTCTATCTCTGTCCGTCTGTCTCATACCGTCTGTCTCAGACCGTCTGTCTGAGACCGTGTGTCTCAGACCAACTGTCTCAGACCACCTGTCTCAGACCGTCTGTCTGAGACCATCTGTCTCAGACCTTCTGTCTCACACCATCTGTCTCAGGCCGTCGATCTTAGCCCGTCTCTCTCAGACCATCTGCCTCAGACCGTCTGTCTCAGACCATATGTCTCAGACCACCTGTCTCAGACCATCTGTCTCAGACCGTCTATCTCTGTCCGTCTGTCTGAGACCGTCTGTCTCAGACCAACTGTCTCAGACCGTCTGTCTCAGCCCGCCTGTCTCAGCCCGCCAGTCTCAGTCCGTCTGTCTCAGACTGTCTGTATCAGACCGTCTGTCTCAGACCATCTGTCTCAGACCATCTGTCTCAGGTCGTCGGTCGTAGCCCGTCTGTCTCAGCCCGCCTGTATCTGCCCGTCTGTCTGAGATCGTCTGTCTCAGACCATCTGTCTCAGACCGTCTATCTCTGTCCGTCTGTCTGAGACCGTCTGTCTCAGACCAACAGTCTCAGACCGTCTGTCTCAGCCCGCCTGTCTCAGCCCGCCAGTCTCAATCCGTCTGTCTCAGACTGTCTGTATCAGACCGTCTGTCTCAGACCATCTGTCTCAGACCATCTGTCTCAGGCCGTCGGTCGTAGCCCGTCTGTCTCAGCCCGCCTGTCTCTGCCCGTCTGTCTGAGACCGTCTGTCTCAGACCATCTGTCTCAGACCGTCTATCTCTGTACGTCTGTCTCATACCGTCTGTCTCAGACCATCTGTATCACACCATCTGTCTCAGGCCGTCGGTATTAGCCCGTCTGTCTCGGACCGTTTGTGTCGGACCGTCTGTCTCGGACTGTCTGTCTCGGACCGTCTGTCTCGGACCGTCTGTCTCACACCGTTTGTCACAGACCGTCTGCCTCAGACGGTCGGTCTCAGCCCGCCTGCCACAGTCCATCTGTCTCAGACCGTCTGTCTGAGACCGTGTGTCTCAGACCAACTGTCTCAGACCACCTGTCTCAGACCGTCTGTCTGAGACCATCTGTCTCAGACCTTCTGTCTCACACCATCTGTCTCAGGCCGTCGATCTTAGGCCGTCTCTCTCAGACCATCTGCCTCAGACCGTCTGTCTCAGACCATATGTCTCAGACCACCTGTCTCAGGCCGTCGGTCTTAGCCCGTCCGTCTCAGCCCGCCTGTCTCTGCCCGTCTGTCTGAGACCGTCTGTCTCAGACCATCTGTCTCAGACCGTCTATCTCTGTCCGTTTGTCTGAGACCGTCTGTCTCAGACCAACTGTCTCAGACCGTCTATCTCTGTCCGTCTGTCTCAGACTGTCTGTCTCAGACCATCTGTATCACACCATCTGTCTCAGGCCGTCGGTCTTAGCCCGTATGTCTCGGACCGTCCGTCTGGGACCGTCTGTCGCAGACCGTCTGTCTCAGCCCATCTGTCTCAGACCATCTGTCTCAGGCCGTCGGTCTCACCCCGTCTGTCTCAGCCTGCCTATATCTGCCCGTCTGTCTCAGACCGTCCGTCCCGGACCGTCTGTCTCGGACCGTCTGTCTCAGGCCGTCTGTCTCGGACCGTCTGTCTCGGACCCCCTGTCTCAGACCGCCTGTCTCAGCCCGTCTGACTCAGACCGTCTGTCTCAGTCCATCTGTCTCAGATCATCTGCCTCAGGCCGTCGGTCTTAGCCCGTCTGTCTCAGCACGCCTGTCTCGGCCCGCCTGTCTCAGACCGTCTGTCTCAGACTGTCTGCCTCGGACCTTCTGTCTCGGACCGTCTGTCTCATACCGTCTGTCTCAGACCGTCTGTCTCAGACCATCTGTCTCAGACCATCGGGCTCAGACCGCCGGTCTTAGCCCGTCTGTCTCAGACCATCTGTCCCAGACCGTCTGTCTGAGACCGTCTGTCTCAGAATAACTGTCTGAGACAGTCTGTCTCAGCCCGCCTGTCTCAGCCTGCCTGTCTCAGACCGCCTGTCTCAGACCGTCTGTCTCAGACCGTCTGTCTCAGACCGTCTGTCTCAGACCGTCTGTCTCAGACCATCTGTCGCAGACCATCTGTCTCATATCGTCGGTCTTAGCCCGTATATCTCTGCCTGCCTGTCTCTGTCCGTCTGTCTCAGGACGTCTGTCTCGGACCGTCTGTCTCGGACCCCCTGTCTCAGACCGCCTGTCTCAGACCGTCTGTCTCAGACCGTCTGTCTCAGACCATCTGTCTCAGACCATCTGCCTCAGGCCGTCTGCCTCTGTCCGTCTGTCTCTGACGTCTGTCTCGGACCGTCTGTCTCGGACCGTCTGTCTCGGACCGTCTGTCTCGGACCGTCTGTCTCGGACCGCCTGTCTCAGACCGTCGGTCTCAGCCCGTCTGTCTCAGACCATCTGTCTCAGACCGTCTGTATCACACCGTCTGTCTCAGAACATCTGTCTCTGGCCGTCGGTCTTAGCCCGTCTGTCTCAGACCATCTGCCTCAGGCCGTAGGTCTTAGCCCGTCTGTCTCGGACCGTCTGTCTCGGACCGTCTGTCTCGGACCGTCTGTCTCGGACCGTCTGTCTCGGACCGTCTATCTCGGACCGTCTGTCTCGGACCGTCAGTCTCGGACCGTCTGTCTCACACCGTCAGTCACAGACTGTCTGTCTCAGACGGTCGGTCTCAGCCCGCCTGTCTCAGGCCATCTGTCTCAGACCGTCCGTCTCAGACCATCTGTCTCGGACCGTCTGTCTCGGACCGCCTGTCTCAGACCGTCTGACTCAGACCGTCTGTCTCAGACCATCTGTCTCGGACCGTCTGTCTCAGACCATCTGTCTCAGACCGTCTGTCTCGGACCGTCTGTCTCAGCCCGCCTGTCTCAGTCCGTCTGTCTGAGACCGTCTGTCTCAGAATAACTGTCTGAGACAGTCTGTCTCATCCCGCCCGTCTCAGCCCGCGGGTCTCAGTCCGTCTGTCTGAGACCGTCTGTCTCAGACCATCTGCCTCAGACCATCTGTCTCAGGCCGTCGGTCTCAGCCCGTCTGTCTCAGTCTGCCTCTATCTGCCCGTCTGTCTCAGACCGTCCGTCTCGGACCGTCTGTCTCGGACCGTCTGTCTCGGACCGTCTGTCTCGGACCGTCTGTGTACTTCAGTCTGTCACAGACCATCTGGCTCAGACCGTCGGTCTCAGCCCGTCTGTCTCAGACCATCTGTCTCAGACCGTCTGTATCACACCGTCTGTCTCAGACCATCTGTCTCAGACCATCTGTCTCAGACCATCTGTCTCGGACCGTCGGTCTCAGCCCGTCTGTCTCAGACCATCTGTCTCAGCCCATCTCTCTCAGAACGTCTGTCTGAGACCATCTGTCTCAGACCATCTGTCTCCGACTGTCTGTCTCAGGCCGTCGGTATTTGCCTGGCTGTCTCTGTTCGTCACTCTCAGACGGTCTGTCTCTGACCGTCTCTCTCAGACCGACTGTCTCGGACCGTCTGTCTCGGACCGTCTGTCTCGGACCGCCTGTCTCAGACCGTCTGTCTCAGCCCATCTGTCTCAGATCATCTGCCTCAGGCCGTCGGTCTTAGCCCGTCTGTCTCGGACCGTCCGTCTGGGACCGTCTGTCGCAGACCGTCTGTCTCAGCCCATCTGTCTCAGACCATCTGTCTCAGGCCGTCGGTCTCACCCCGTCTGTCTCAGCCTGCCTATATCTGCCCGTCTGTCTCAGACCGTCCGTCCCGGACCGTCTGTCTCGGACCGTCTGTCTCGGACCGTCTGTCTCAGAAAGTCTGTGTAGTTCAGTCTGTCACAGACCATCTGGCTCAGACCGTCGGTCTCAGCCCGTCTGTCTCAGAACATCTGTCTCAGACCGTCTGTATCACACCGTCTGTCTCAGACCATCTGTCTCAGACCATCTGTCTCAGGCCGTCGGTCTTAGCCCGTCTGTCTCAGACCATCTGTCTCAGGCCGTAGGTCTCAGCCCGCCTGTATCAGCCCATCTGTCTCAGACCGTCTGTCTCAGACCATCTGTCTCGGACCGTCTGTCTCGGACCGTCTGTCTCGGGCCGTCTGTCTCGGACCGTCTGTCTCGGGCCGTCTGTCTCGGACCGTCTGTCTCAGACCGTCTGTCTCAGACCGTCTGTCTCGGACCGTCTGTCTCAGCCCGCCTGTCTCAGTCCGTCTGTCTGAGACCGTCTGTCTCAGAATAACTGTCTGAGTCAGTCTGTCTCAGCCCGCCTGTCTCAGCCCGCCGGTCTCAGTCCGTCTGTCTGAGACCGTCTGTCTCAGACTATCTGCCTCAGACCATCTGTCTCAGGCCGTCGGTCTCAGCCCGCCTGTCTCAGCCTGCCTATGTCTGTCCGTCTGTCTCAGACCGTCCGTCTCTGACCGTCTGTCTCGGACCGCCAGTCTCTGACCGTCTGTCTCGGACCGTCTGTGTAGGTCCGTCTGTCACAGACCATCTGGCTCAGACCGTCGGTCTCAGCCCGTCGGTCTCAGCCCGTCGGTCTCAGCCCGTCTGTCTCAGACCATCTGTCTCAGACCGTCTGTATCACACCGTCTGTCTCAGAACATCTGTCTCAGATCGTCGGTCTTAGCCCGTCTGTCTCAGACCATCTGTCTCAGGCCGTAGGTCTTAGCCCGTCTGTCTCAGACCGTCTGTCTCGGACCGTCTGTCTCGGACCGTCTGTCTCGGACCGTCTGTCTCGGACCGTCTGTCTCGGACCGTCTGTGTACTTCAGTCTGTCACAGACCATCTGGCTCAGACAGTCTGTCTCAGGCCGTCGGTATTTGCCTGTCTGTCTCTGTCCGTCACTCTCAGACCATCTGTCTCAGACCATCGGGCTCAGACCGCCGGTCTTAGCCCGTCTGTCTCAGACCATCTGTCCCAGACCGTCTGTCTGAGACCGTCTGTCTCAGAATAACTGTCTGAGACAGTCTGTCTCAGCCCGCCTGTCTCAGCCTGCCTGTCTCAGACCGTCTGTCTCAGACCATCTGTCGCACACCATCTGTCTCATGCCGTCGGTCTTAGCCCGTATATCTCTGCCTGCCTGTCTCTGTCCGTCTGTCTCTGGCCGTCGGTCTCGGACCGTCTGTCTCGGACCGCCTGTCTCAGACCGTCTGTCTCAGACCGTCTGTCTCAGACCGTCTGTCTCAGACCATCTGTCGCAGACCATCTGACTCATATCGTCGGTCTTAGCCCGTATATCTCTGCCTGCCTGTCTCTGTCCGTCTGTCTCAGGCCGTCTGTCTCGGACCGTCTGTCTCGGACCCCCTGTCTCAGACCGCCTGTCTCAGACTGTCTGTCTCAGACCGTCTACCTCAGACCATCTGTCTCAGATCATCTGCCTCAGGCCGTCGGTCTTAGCCCGTCTGTCTCAGCCTGCCTATCTCTGTCCGTCTGTCTCAGACCGTCCGACTCTGACCGTCTGTCTCGGACCGTCTGTCTCTGACCGTCTGTCTCGGACCGTCTGTGTAGGTCCGTCTGTCTCGGACCGTCTGTGTAGGTCCGTCTGTCACAGACCATCTGGCTCAGGCCGTCGGTCTCAGCCCGTCTGTCTCAGACCATCTGTCTCAGACCGTCTGTATCACACCGTCTGTCTCAGAACATCTGTCTTAGGCCGTCGGTCTTAGCCCGTCTGTCTCAGACCATCTGTCTCAGGCCGTAGGTCTTAGCCCGTCTGTCTCAGACCGTCTGTTTCGGACCGTCTGTCTCAGACCATCTGCCTCAGGCCGTCTGCCTCTGTCCGTCTGTCTCTGACGTCTGTCTCGGACCGTCTGTCTCGGACCGTCTGTCTCGGACCGCCTGTCTCAGACCATCTGTCTCAGACCGTGTGTCTCAGACCGTCTGTCTCAGACCATCTGTCTCAGATCATCTGCCTCAGGCCGTCGGTCTTAGCCCGTCTGTCTCAGCCTGCCTATCTATGTCCGTCTGTCTCAGACCGTCCGTCTCTGACCGTCTGTCTCGGACCGTCTGTCTCGGACCGCCTGTCTCAGACCATCTGTCTCGGACCGCCTGTCTCAGACCGCCTGTCTCAGACCATCTGTCTCAGACCGTCTGTATCGCACCGTCTGTCTCAGACCATCTGCCTCAGGCCGTCTGCCTCTGTCCGTCTGTCTCTGACGTCTGTCTCGGACCGTCTGTCTCGGACCGCCTGTCTCAGACCATCTGTCTCAGACCGTCTGTCTCAGACCGTCTGTCTCAGACCGTCTGTCTCAGACCATCTGTCGCAGACCATCTGTCTCATGCCGTCGGTCTTAGCCCATATATCTCTGCCTGCCTGTCTCTGTCCGTCTGTCTCAGGCCGTCTGTCTCGGACCGTCTGTCTCGGACCCCCTGTCTCAGACCGCCTGTCTCAGACCGTCTGACTCAGACCGTCTGTCTCAGTCCATCTGTCTCAGACCGTCTGTATCACACCGTCTGTCGCAGACCATCTGTCTCATGCCGTCGGTCTTAGCCCGTATATCTCTGCCTGCCTGTCTCTGTCCGTCTGTCTCAGGCCGTCTGTCTCGGACCGTCTGTCTCGGACCCCCTGTCTCGGACCGTCTGTCTCGGACCCCCTGTCTCAGACCGCCTGTCTCAGACCGTCTGACTCAGACCGTCTGTCTCAGTCCATCTGTCTCAGATCATCTGCCTCAGGCCGTCGGTCTTAGCCCGTCTGTCTCAGCACGCCTGTCTCGGCCCGCCTGTCTCAGACCGTCTGTCTCAGACTGTCTGCCTCGGACCTTCTGTCTCGGACCGTCTGTCTCGGACCGTCTGTCTCATACCGTCTGTCTCAGACCGTCTGTCTCAGACCATCTGTCTCAGACCATCGGGCTCAGACCGCCGGTCTTAGCCCGTCTGTCTCAGCACGCCTGTCTCGGCCCGCCTGTCTCAGACCGTCTGTCTCAGACTGTCTGCCTCGGACCTTCTGTCTCAGCCCGCCTGTCTCAGCACGCCTGTCTCGGCCCGCCTGTCTCAGACCGTCTGTCTCAGACTGTCTGCCTCGGACCTTCTGTCTCAGCCCGCCTGTCTCAGCCTGCCTGTCTCAGACCGTCTGTCTCAGACCATCTGTCGCAGACCATCTGTCTCATGCCGTCGGTCTTAGCCCGTGTATCTCTGCCTGCCTGACTCTGTCCGTCTGTCTCAGGCCGTCTGTCTCGGACCGTCTGTCTCGGACCGCCTGTCTCAGGACGTCTGTCTCGGACCGTCTGTCTCGGACCCCCTGTCTCAGACCGCCTGTCTCAGACCGTCTGTCTCAGACCGTCTGTCTCAGACCATCTGTCTCAGACCATCTGCCTCAGGCCGTCTGCCTCTGTCCGTCTGTCTCTGACGTCTGTCTCGGACCGTCTGTCTCGGACCGTCCGTCTCGGACCGCCTGTCTCAGACCGTCGGTCTCAGCCCGTCTGTCTCAGACCATCTGTCTCAGACCGTCTGTATCACACCGTCTGTCTCAGAACATCTGCCTCAGGCCGTCGGTCTTAGCCCGTCTGTCTCAGACCATCTGCCTCAGGCCGTAGGTCTTAGCCCGTCTGTCTCAGACCGTCTGTCTCGGACCGTCTGTCTCGTACCGTCTGTCTCGGACCGTCTGTCTCGGACCGTCTATCTCGGACCGTCTGTCTCGGACCGTCAGTCTCGGACCGTCTGTCTCACACCGTCAGTCACAGACTGTCTGTCTCAGACGGTCGGTCTCAGCCCGCCTGTCTCAGGCCATCTGTCTCAGACCGTCCGTCTCAGACCATCTGTCTCGGACCGTCTGTCTCGGACCGCCTGTCTCAGACCGTCTGACTCAGACCGTCTGTCTCAGACCATCTGTCTCGGACCGTCTGTCTCAGACCATCTGTCTCAGACCGTCTGTCTCGGACCGTCTGTCTCAGCCCGCCTGTCTCAGTCCGTCTGTCTGAGACCGTCTGTCTCAGAATAACTGTCTGAGACAGTCTGTCTCAGCCCGCGGGTCTCAGTCCGTCTGTCTCAGACCGTCTGTCTCAGACCATCTGCCTCAGACCATCTGTCTCAGGCCGTCGGTCTCTGCCCGTCTGTCTCAGTCTGCCTCTATCTGCCCGTCTGTCTCAGACCGTCCGTCTCGGACCGTCTGTCTCGGACCGTCTGTCTCGGACCGTCTGTCTCGGACCGTCTGTGTACTTCAGTCTGTCACAGACCATCTGGCTCAGACCGTCGGTCTCAGCCCGTCTGTCTCAGACCATCTGTCTCAGACCGTCTGTATCACACCGTCTGTCTCAGACCATCTGTCTCAGACCATCTGTCTCAGACCATCTGTCTCGGACCGTCGGTCTCAGCCCGTCTGTCTCAGACCATCTGTCTCAGCCCATCTCTCTCAGAACGTCTGTCTGAGACCATCTGTCTCAGACCATCTGTCTCAGACAGTCTGTCTCAGGCCGTCGGTATTTGCCTGTCTGTCTCTGTTCGTCACTCTCAGACGGTCTGTCTCTGACCGTCTCTCTCAGACCGACTGTCTCGGACCGTCTGTCTCGGACCGTCTGTCTCGGACCGCCTGACTCAGACCGTCTGTCTCAGCCCATCTGTCTCAGATCATCTGCCTCAGGCCGTCGGTCTTAGCCCGTCTGTCTCAGCACGCCTGTCTCGGCCCGCCTGTCTCGGACCGCCTGTCTCAGACCGTCTGTCTCAGACCGTCTGTCTCAGACCGTCTGTCTCAGACCGTCTGTCTCAGACCATCTGTCGCAGACCATCTGTCTCATATCGTCGGTCTTAGCCCGTATATCTCTGCCTGCCTGTCTCTGTCCGTCTGTCTCAGGACGTCTGTCTCGGACCGTCTGTCTCGGACCCCCTGTCTCAGACCGCCTGTCTCAGACCGTCTGTCTCAGACCGTCTGTCTCAGACCATCTGTCTCAGACCATCTGCCTCAGGCCGTCTGCCTCTGTCCGTCTGTCTCTGACGTCTGTCTCGGACCGTCTGTCTCGGACCGTCTGTCTCGGACCGTCTGTCTCGGACCGTCTGTCTCGGACCGCCTGTCTCAGACCGTCGGTCTCAGCCCGTCTGTCTCAGACCATCTGTCTCAGACCGTCTGTATCACACCGTCTGTCTCAGAACATCTGTCTCAGGCCGTCGGTCTTAGCCCGTCTGTCTCAGACCATCTGCCTCAGGCCGTAGGTCTTAGCCCGTCTGTCTCGGACCGTCTGTCTCGGACCGTCTGTCTCGGACCGTCTGTCTCGGACCGTCTGTCTCGGACCGTCTATCTCGGACCGTCTGTCTCGGACCGTCAGTCTCGGACCGTCTGTCTCACACCGTCAGTCACAGACTGTCTGTCTCAGACGGTCGGTCTCAGCCCGCCTGTCTCAGGCCATCTGTCTCAGACCGTCCGTCTCAGACCATCTGTCTCGGACCGTCTGTCTCGGACCGCCTGTCTCAGACCGTCTGACTCAGACCGTCTGTCTCAGACCATCTGTCTCGGACCGTCTGTCTCAGACCATCTGTCTCAGACCGTCTGTCTCGGACCGTCTGTCTCAGCCCGCCTGTCTCAGTCCGTCTGTCTGAGACCGTCTGTCTCAGAATAACTGTCTGAGACAGTCTGTCTCAGCCCGCCCGTCTCAGCCCGCGGGTCTCAGTCCGTCTGTCTGAGACCGTCTGTCTCAGACCATCTGCCTCAGACCATCTGTCTCGGACCGTCGGTCTCAGCCCGTCTGTCTCAGACCATCTGTCTCAGACCATCTGTCTCAGACCATCTGTCTCGGACCGTCGGTCTCAGCCCGTCTGTCTCAGACCGTCCGTCTCAGACCATCTGTCTCGGACCGTCTGTCTCGGACCGCCTGTCTCAGACCGTCTGACTCAGATCGTCTTTCTCAGACCATCTGTCTCGGACCGTCTGTCTCAGCCCGCCTGTCTCAGTCCGTCTGTCTGAGACCGTCTGTCTCAGAATAACTGTCTGAGACAGTCTGTCTCAGCCCGCCCGTCTCAGCCCGCGGGTCTCAGTCCGTCTGTCTGAGACCGTCTGTCTCAGACCATCTGCCTCAGACCATCTGTCTCAGGCCGTCGGTCTCAGCCCGTCTGTCTCAGTCTGCCTCTATCTGCCCGTCTGTCTCAGACCGTCCGTCTCGGACCGTCTGTCTCCGACCGTCTGTCTCGGACCGTCTGTCTCGGACCGTCTGTCTCGGACCGTCTGTGTACTTCAGTCTGTCACAGACCATCTTGCTCAGACCGTCGGTCTCAGCCCGTCTGTCTCAGACCATCTGTCTCAGACCGTCTGTATCACACCGTCTGTCTCAGACCATCTGTCTCAGACCATCTGTCTCAGACCATCTGTCTCGGACCGTCGGTCTCAGCCCGTCTGTCTCAGACCATCTGTCTCAGCCCATCTCTCTCAGAACGTCTGTCTGAGACCATCTGTCTCAGACCATCTGTCTCAGACAGTCTGTCTCAGGCCGTCGGTATTTGCCTGTCTGTCTCTGTTCGTCACTCTCAGACGGTCTGTCTCTGACCGTCTCTCTCAGACCGACTGTCTCGGACCGTCTGTCTCGGACCGTCTGTCTCGGACCGCCTGTCTCAGACCGTCTGTCTCAGCCCATCTGTCTCAGATCATCTGCCTCAGGCCGTCGGTCTTAGCCCGTCTGTCTCAGCACGCCTGTCTCGGCCCGCCTGTCTCAGACCGTCTGTCTCAGACTGTCTGCCTTGGACCGTCTGTCTCAGACTGTCTGCCTTGGACCGTCTGTCTCGGACCGTCTGTCTCGGACCGTCAGTTTCGGACCGTCTGTCTCGGTTCGTCTGTCTCGAACCGTCTGTCTCGGACCGTCTGTCTCATACCGTCTGTCTCAGACCGTCTGTCTCAGACCATCTGTCTCAGACCATCTGGCTCAGACCGCCGGTCTTAGCCCGTCTGTCTCAGACCATCTGTCTCAGACCGTCTGTCTGAGACCGTCTGTGTCAGAATAACTGTCTGAGACAGTCTGTCTCAGCCCGCCTGTCTCAGCCCGCATGTCTCAGACCGCATGTCTCAGACCGTCTGTGTCAGACCATCTGGCTCAGTCCGTCGGTCTTAGCCTTCTGTCTCAGACCATCTGTCTCAGACCGTCTGTCTCAGACCGTCTGTCTCAGACCGTCTGTCTCAGACCATCTGTCGCAGACCATCTGTCTCATGCCGTCGGTCTTAGCCCGTATATCTCTGCCTGCCTGTCTCTGTCCGTCTGTCTCAGGCCGTCTGTCTCGGACCGTCTGTCTCTGACCGCCTGTCTCAGACCGTCTGTCTCAGACCGTCTGTCTCAGACCGTCTGTCTCAGACCATCTGTCGCAGACCATCTGTCTCATATCGTCGGTCTTAGCCCGTATATCTCTGCCTGCCTGTCTCTGTCCGTCTGTCTCAGGCCGTCTGTCTCGGACCGTCTGTCTCGGACCCCCTGTCTCAGACCGCCTGTGTAGGTCCGTCTGTCACAGACCATCTGGCTCAGACCGTCGGTCTCAGCCCGTCTGTCTCAGACCATCTGTCTCAGCCCATCTCTCTCAGACCGTCTGTCTGAGACCATCTGTCTCAGACCATCTGTCTCAGACAGTCTGTCTCAGGCCGTCGGTATTTGCCTGTCTGTCTCTGTCCGTCACTCTCAGACCATCTGTCTCAGACCATCGGGCTCAGACCGCCGGTCTTAGCCCGTCTGTCTCAGACCATCTGTCCCAGACCGTCTGTCTGAGACCGTCTGTCTCAGAATAACTGTCTGAGACAGTCTGTCTCAACCCGCCTGTCTCAGCCTGCCTGTCTCAGACCGTCTGTCTCAGGCCGTCTGTCTCGGACCGTCTGTCTCGGACCCCCTGTCTCAGACCGCCTGTCTCAGACCGTCTGTCTCAGACCGTCTGTCTCAGACCGTCTGTCTCAGACCATCTGTCTCAGATCATCTGCCTCAGGCCGTCGGTCTTAGCCCGTCTGTCTCAGCCTGCCTATCTCTGTCCGTCTGTCTCAGACCGTCCGTCTCTGACCGTCTGTCTCGGACCGTCTGTCTCTGACCGTCTGTCTCGGACCGTCTGTGTAGGTCCGTCTGTCACAGACCATCTGGCTCAGACCGTCGGTCTCAGCCCGTCTGTCTCAGACCATCTGTCTCAGACCGTCTGTATCACACCGTCTGTCTCAGAACATCTGTCTCAGGCCGTCGGTCTTAGCCCGTCTGTCTCAGACCATCTGTCTCAGGCCGTAGGTCTTAGCCCGTCTGTCTCAGACCGTCTGTCTCGGACCGTCTGTCACGGCTCGTCTGTCTCGGACCGTCTATCTCGGACCGTCTGTCTCGGACCGTCAGTCTCGGACCGTCTGTCTCACACCGTCAGTCACAGACCGTCTGTCTCAGACGGTCGGTCTCAGCCCGCCTGTCTCAGGCCATCTGTCTCAGACCGTCCGTCTCAGACCATCTGTCTCGGACCGTCTGTCTCGGACCGCCTGTCTCAGACCGTCTGACTCAGACCGTCTGTCTCAGACCATCTGTCTCGGACCGTCTGTCTCAGACCATCTGTCTCAGACCGTCTGTCTCGGACCGTCTGTCTCAGCCCGCCTGTCTCAGTCCGTCTGTCTGAAACCATCTGTCTCAGAATAACTGTCTGAGACAGTCTGTCTCAGCCCGCCTGTCTCAGCCCGCCTGTCTCAGCCCGCGGGTCTCAGTCCGTCTGTCTGAGACCGTCTGTCTCAGACCATCTGCCTCAGACCATCTGTCTCAGGCCGTCGGTCTCAGCCCGTCTGTCTCAGTCTGCCTATATCTGCCCGTCTGTCTCAGACCGTCCGTCTCGGACCGTCTGTCTCGGACCGTCTGTCTCGGACCGTCTGGCTCAGACCGTCGGTCTCAGCCCGTCTGTCTCAGACCATCTGTCTCAGACCGTCTGTATCACACCGTCTGTCTCAGACCATCTGTCTCAGACCATCTGTCTCAGGCCATCGGGCTCAGACCGCCGGTCTTAGCCCGTCTGTCTCAGACCATCTGTCCCAGACCGTCTGTCTGAGACCGTCTGTCTCAGAATAACTGTCTGAGACAGTCTGTCTCAGCCCGCCTGTCTCAGCCTGCCTGTCTCAGACCGTCTGTCTCAGACCATCTGTCGCAGACCATCTGTCTCATGCCGTCGGTCTTAGCCCGTATATCTCTGCCTGCCTGTCTCTGTCCGTCTGTCTCAGGCCGTCTGTCTCGGACCGTCTGTCTCGGACCGCCTGTCTCAGACCGTCTGTCTCAGACCGTCTGTCTCAGACCGTCTGTCTCAGACCGTCTGTCTCAGACCATCTGTCGCAGACCATCTGTCTCATATCGTCGGTCTTAGCCCGTATATCTCTGCCTGCCTGTCTCTGTCCGTCTGTCTCAGGCCGTCTGTCTCGGACCGTCTATCTCGGACCGTCTGTCTCGGACCGTCAGTCTCGCACCGTCTGTCTCACACCGTCAGTCACAGACCATCTGTCTCAGATTATCTGCCTCAGGCCGTCGGTCTTAGCCCGTCTGTCTCAGCCTGCCTATCTCTGTCCGTCTGTCTCAGACCGTCCGTCTCTGACCGTCTGTCTCGGACCGTCTGTCTCTGACCGTCTGTCTCGGACCGTCTGTGTAGGTCCGTCTGTCACAGACCATCTGGCTCAGACCGTCGGTCTCAGCCCGTCTGTCTCAGACCATCTGTCTCAGACCGTCTGTATCACACCGTCTGTCTCAGAACATCTGTCCCAGGCCGTCGGTCTTAGCCCGTCTGTCTCAGACCATCTGTCTCAGGCCGTAGGTCTTAGCCCGTCTGTCTCAGACCGTCTGTCTCGGACCGTCTGTCTCGGACCGTCTGTCTCGGACCGTCTATCTCGGACCGTCTGTCTCGGACCGTCAGTCTCGGACCGTCTGTCTCACACCGTCAGTCACAGACCGTCTGTCTCAGACGGTCGGTCTCAGCCCACCTGTCTCAGGCCATCTGTCTCAGACCGTCCGTCTCAGACCATCTGTCTCGGACCGTCTGTCTCGGACCGCCTGTCTCAGACCGTCTGACTCAGACCGTCTGTCTCAGACCATCTGTCTCGGACCGTCTGTCTCAGACCATCTGTCTCAGACCGTCTGTCTCGGACCGTCTGTCTCAGCCCGCCTGTCTCAGTCCGTCTGTCTGAGACCGTCTGTCTCAGAATAACTGTCTGAGACAGTCTGTCTCAGCCCGCGGGTCTCCGTCCGTCTGTCTGAGACCGTCTGTCTCAGACCATCTGCCTCAGACCATCTGTCTCAGGCCGTCGGTCTCAGCCCGTCTGTCTCAGTCTGCCTATATCTGCCCGTCTGTCTCAGACCGTCCGTCTCGGATCGTCTGTCTCGGACCGTCTGTCTCGGACCGTCTGTCTCGGACTGTCTGGCTCAGACCGTCGGTCTCAGCCCGTCTGTCTCAGACCATCTGTCTCAGACCGTCTGTATCACACCGTCTGTCTAAGACCATCTGTCTCAGACCATCTGTCTCAGGCCGTCCGTCTTAGCCTGACTGTCTCAGACCGCCTGTCTCAGGCCGTAGGTCTCAGCCCGCCTGTCTCAGCCCATCTGTCTCAGACCGTCTGTCTCAGACCATCTGTCTCGGACCGTCTGTCTCGGACCGCCTGTCTCAGACCGTCTGTCTTAGACCATCCGTCTCAGACCATCTGGTTCAGACCGTCGGTCTTAGCCCGTCGGTCTCAGACCATCTGCCTCAGGCCGCCTGTCTCGGACCGTCTGTCTCGGACCGTCTGTCTCAGACGGTCGGTCCCAGCCCGCCTACCTCAGCTCGCCTGTCTCAGCCCGCCTGTCTCAGACCATCTGTCTCAGACTGTCTGTCTGAGACCGTCTGTCTCAGAATAACTGTTTGAGACAGTCTGTCTCAGCCTGCCTGTCTCAGCCCGCCGGTCTCAGACCGTCTGTCTCAGACCATCTGGCTCAGCCCGCCTGTCTCAGCCCATCTGTCTCAGACCGTCTGTCTCAGACCATCTGTCTCGGACCGTCTGTCTCGGACCGCCTGTCTCAGACCGTCTGTCTCAAACCATCCGTCTCAGACCATCTGGTTCAGACCGTCGGTCTTAGCCCGTCGGTCTCAGACCATCTGCCTCAGGCCGCCTGTCTCGGACCGTCTGGATCAGACCGTCTGTCTCAGACCGTCTGTCTCAGACCATCTGTCGCAGACCATCTATCTCATGCCGTCGGTCTTAGCCCGTATATCTCTGCCTGCCTGTCTCTGTCCGTCTGTCTCAGGCCGTCTGTCTCGGACCGTCTGTCTCGGACCCCCTGTCTCAGACCGCCTGTCTCAGACCGTCTGCCTCAGACCGTCTGTCTCAGACCATCTGTCTCTGATCATCTGCCTCAGGCCGTCGGTCTTAGCCCGTCTGTCTCAGCACGCCTGTCTCGGCCCGCCTGTCTCAGACCGTCTGTCTCAGACTGTCTGCCTCGGACCGTCTGTCTCGGACCGTCTGTCTCGGACCGTCAGTCTCGGACCGTCTGTCTCGGTCCGTCTGTCTCGAACCGTCTGTCTCGGACCGTCTGTCTCATACCGTCTGTCTCAGACCGTCTATCTCAGACCATCTGTCTCAGACCATCTGGCTCAGACCGCCGGTCTTAGCCCGTCTGTCTCAGACCATCTGTCTCAGACCGTCTGTCTGAGACCGTCTGTCTCAGAATAACTGTCTGAGACAGTCTGTCTCAGCTCGCCTGTCTCAGCCCGCCTGTATCAGACCATCTGGCTCAGTCCGTCGGTCTTAGCCCGTCTGTCTCAGACCATATGTCTCAGACCGTCTGTCTCAGACCGTCTGTCTCAGACCGTCTGTCTCAGACCGTCTGTCTCAGACCGTCTGTCTCAGACCGTCTGTCTCAGACCGTCTGTCTCAGACCGTCTGTCTCAGACCATCTGTCGCAGACCATCTGTCTCATGCCGTCGGTCTTAGCCCGTATATCTCTGCCTGCCTGTCTCTGTCCGCCTGTCTCAGGCCGTCTGTCTCGGACCGTCTGTTTCGGACCCCCTGTCTCAGACCGCCTGTCTCAGACCGTCTGTCTCAGACTGTCTGTCTCAGACCATCTGTCTCAGATCATCTGCCTCAGGCGGTCGGTCTCAGCCCGTCTGTCTCATCCTGCCTATCTCTGTCCGTCTGTCTCAGACCGTCCGTCTCTGACCGTCTGTCTCAGACCATCTGTCTCGGACCGTCTGTCTCAGACCATCTGTCTCAGACCGTCTGTCTCGGACCGTCTGTCTCAGCCCGCCTGTCTCAGTCCGTCTGTCTGAGACCGTCTGTCTCAGAATAACTGTCTGAGACAGTCTGTCTCAGCCCGCGGGTCTCCGTCCGTCTGTCTGAGACCGTCTGTCTCAGACCATCTGCCTCAGACCATCTGTCTCAGGCCGTCGGTCTCAGCCCGTCTGTCTCAGTCTGCCTATATCTGCCCGTCTGTCTCAGACCGTCCGTCTCGGACCGTCTGTCTCGGACCGTCTGTCTCGGACCGTCTGTCTCGGACTGTCTGGCTCAGACCGTCGGTCTCAGCACGTCTGTCTCAGACCATCTGTCTCAGACCGTCTGTATCACACCGTCTGTCTAAGACCATCTGTCTCAGACCATCTGTCTCAGGCCGTCCGTCTTAGCCTGACTGTCTCAGACCGCCTGTCTCAGGCCGTAGGTCTCAGCCCGCCTGTCTCAGCCCATCTGTCTCAGACCGTCTGTCTCAGACCATCTGTCTCGGACCGTCTGTCTCGGACCGCCTGTCTCAGACCGTCTGTCTCAGACCATCCGTCTCAGACCATCTGGTTCAGACCGTCGGTCTTAGCCCGTCGGTCTCAGACCATCTGCCTCAGGCCGCCTGTCTCGGACCGTCTGTCTCGGACCGTCTGTCTCAGACGGTCGGTCCCAGCCCGCCTACCTCAGCTCGCCTGTCTCAGCCCGCCTGTCTCAGACCATCTGTCTCAGACTGTCTGTCTGAGACCGTCTGTCTCAGAATAACTGTTTGAGACAGTCTGTCTCAGCCTGCCTGTCTCAGCCCGCCGGTCTCAGACCGTCTGTCTCAGACCATCTGGCTCAGCCCGCCTGTCTCAGCCCATCTGTCTCAGACCGTCTGTCTCAGACCATCTGTCTCAGACCGCCTGTCTCAGACCGTCTGTCTCAGACTGTCTGCCTTGGACCGTCTGTCTCGGACCGTCTGTCTCGGACCGTCAGTTTCGGACCGTCTGTCTCGGACCGTCTGTCTCGGACCGTCTGTCTCGGACCGTCTGTGTACTTCAGTCTGTCACAGACCATCTGGCTCAGACCGTCAGTCTCAGCCCGTCTTTCTCAGACCATCTGTCTCAGACCGTCTGTATCACACCGTCTGTCTCAGACCATCTGTCTCAGACCATCTGTCTCAGGCCGTCGGTCTTAGCCCGTCTGTCTCAGACCATCTGTCTCAGGCCGTAGGTCTCAGCCCGCCTGTCTCATCCCATCTGTCTCAGACCGTCTGTCTCAGACCATCTGTCTCGGACCGTCTGTCTCGGTCCGTCTGTCTCGAACCGTCTGTCTCGGACCGTCTGTCTCATACCGTCTGTCTCAGACCGTCTATCTCAGACCATCTGTCTCAGACCATCTGGCTCAGACCGCCGGTCTTAGCCCGTCTGTCTCAGACCATCTGTCTCAGACCGTCTGTCTGAGACCGTCTGTCTCAGAATAACTGTCTGAGACAGTCTGTCTCAGCTCGCCTGTCTCAGCCCGCCTGTATCAGACCATCTGGCTCAGTCCGTCGGTCTTAGCCCGTCTGTCTCAGACCATATGTCTCAGACCGTCTGTCTCGGACCGTCTGTCTCGGACCGTCTGTCTCGGACCGTCTATCTCGGACCGTCTGTCTCGGACCGTCAGTCTCGGACCGTCTGTCTCACACCGTCAGTCACAGACCGTCTGTCTCAGACGGTCGGTCTCAGCCCACCTGTCTCAGGCCATCTGTCTCAGACCGTCCGTCTCAGACCATCTGTCTCGGACCGTCTGTCTCGGACCGCCTGTCTCAGACCGTCTGACTCAGACCGTCTGTCTCAGACCATCTGTCTCGGACCGTCTGTCTCAGACCATCTGTCTCAGACCGTCTGTCTCGGACCGTCTGTCTCAGCCCGCCTGTCTCAGTCCGTCTGTCTGAGACCGTCTGTCTCAGAATAACTGTCTGAGACAGTCTGTCTCAGCCCGCCTGTCTCAGCCCGCGGGTCTCCGTCCGTCTGTCTGAGACCGTCTGTCTCAGACCATCTGCCTCAGACCATCTGTCTCAGGCCGTCGGTCTCAGCCCGTCTGTCTCAGTCTGCCTATATCTGCCCGTCTGTCTCAGACCGTCCGTCTCGGATCGTCTGTCTCGGACCGTCTGTCTCGGACCGTCTGTCTCGGACTGTCTGGCTCAGACCGTCGGTCTCAGCCCGTCTGTCTCAGACCATCTGTCTCAGACCGTCTGTATCACACCGTCTGTCTAAGACCATCTGTCTCAGACCATCTGTCTCAGGCCGTCCGTCTTAGCCTGACTGTCTCAGACCGCCTGTCTCAGGCCGTAGGTCTCAGCCCGCCTGTCTCAGCCCATCTGTCTCAGACCGTCTGTCTCAGACCATCTGTCTCGGACCGTCTGTCTCGGACCGCCTGTCTCAGACCGTCTGTCTCAGACCGTCTGTCTCAGACCATCCGTCTCAGACCATCTGGTTCAGACCGTCGGTCTTAGCCCGTCGGTCTCAGACCATCTGCCTCAGGCCGCCTGTCTCGGACCGTCTGTCTCGGACCGTCTGTCTCAGACGGTCGGTCCCAGCCCGCCTACCTCAGCTCGCCTGTCTCAGCCCGCCTGTCTCAGACCATCTGTCTCAGACTGTCTGTCTGAGACCGTCTGTCTCAGAATAACTGTTTGAGACAGTCTGTCTCAGCCTGCCTGTCTCAGCCCGCCGGTCTCAGACCGTCTATCTCAGACCATCTGGCTCAGCCCGCCTGTCTCAGCCCATCTGTCTCAGACCGTCTGTCTCAGACCATCTGTCTCGGACCGTCTGTCTCGGACCGCCTGTCTCAGACCGTCTGTCTCAGACCATCCGTCTCAGACCATCTGGTTCAGACCGTCGGTCTTAGCCCGTCGGTCTCAGACCATCTGCCTCAGGCCGCCTGTCTCGGACCGTCTGGATCAGACCGTCTGTCTCAGACCGTCTGTCTCAGACCATCTGTCGCAGACCATCTATCTCATGCCGTCGGTCTTAGCCCGTATATCTCTGCCTGCCTGTCTCTGTCCGTCTGTCTCAGGCCGTCTGTCTCGGACCGTCTGTCTCGGACCCCCTGTCTCAGACCGCCTGTCTCAGACCGTCTGCCTCAGACCGTCTGTCTCAGACCATCTGTCTCTGATCATCTGCCTCAGGCCGTCGGTCTTAGCCCGTCTGTCTCAGCACGCCTGTCTCGGCCCGCCTGTCTCAGACCGTCTGTCTCAGACTGTCTGCCTCGGACCGTCTGTCTCGGACCGTCTGTCTCGGACCGTCAGTCTCGGACCGTCTGTCTCGGTCCGTCTGTCTCGAACCGTCTGTCTCGGACCGTCTGTCTCATACCGTCTGTCTCAGACCGTCTATCTCAGACCATCTGTCTCAGACCATCTGGCTCAGACCGCCGGTCTTAGCCCGTCTGTCTCAGACCATCTGTCTCAGACCGTCTGTCTGAGACCGTCTGTCTCAGAATAACTGTCTGAGACAGTCTGTCTCAGCTCGCCTGTCTCAGCCCGCCTGTATCAGACCATCTGGCTCAGTCCGTCGGTCTTAGCCCGTCTGTCTCAGACCATATGTCTCAGACCGTCTGTCTCAGACCGTCTGTCTCAGACCGTCTGTCTCAGACCGTCTGTCTCAGACCGTCTGTCTCAGACCGTCTGTCTCAGACCGTCTGTCTCAGACCATCTGTCGCAGACCATCTGTCTCATGCCGTCGGTCTTAGCCCGTATATCTCTGCCTGCCTGTCTCTGTCCGTCTGTCTCAGGCCGTCTGTCTCGGACCGTCTGTTTCGGACCCCCTGTCTCAGACCGCCTGTCTCAGACCGTCTGTCTCAGACTGTCTGTCTCAGACCATCTGTCTCAGATCATCTGCCTCAGGCGGTCGGTCTCAGCCCGTCTGTCTCATCCTGCCTATCTCTGTCCGTCTGTCTCAGACCGTCCGTCTCTGACCGTCTGTCTCAGACCATCTGTCTCGGACCGTCTGTCTCAGACCATCTGTCTCAGACCGTCTGTCTCGGACCGTCTGTCTCAGCCCGCCTGTCTCAGTCCGTCTGTCTGAGACCGTCTGTCTCAGAATAACTGTCTGAGACAGTCTGTCTCAGCCCGCGGGTCTCCGTCCGTCTGTCTGAGACCGTCTGTCTCAGACCATCTGCCTCAGACCATCTGTCTCAGGCCGTCGGTCTCAGCCCGTCTGTCTCAGTCTGCCTATATCTGCCCGTCTGTCTCAGACCGTCCGTCTCGGACCGTCTGTCTCGGACCGTCTGTCTCGGACCGTCTGTCTCGGACTGTCTGGCTCAGACCGTCGGTCTCAGCCCGTCTGTCTCAGACCATCTGTCTCAGACCGTCTGTATCACACCGTCTGTCTAAGACCATCTGTCTCAGACCATCTGTCTCAGGCCGTCCGTCTTAGCCTGACTGTCTCAGACCGCCTGTCTCAGGCCGTAGGTCTCAGCCCGCCTGTCTCAGCCCATCTGTCTCAGACCGTCTGTCTCAGACCATCTGGCTCAGCCCGCCTGTCTCAGCCCATCTGTCTCAGACCGTCTATCTCGGACCATCTGTCTCAGCCCGTTTGTCTCAGATCGTCCGTCTCAGCCCGCCTGTCTCAGACAGTCTGTCACAGACCATCTGTCTCAGACCATCTGTCTCAGACCATCTGTCTCAGACCGTCTGTATCACACCGTCTGTCTCAGACCATCCATCTCAGACCATCTGGTTCAGACCGTCGGTCTTAGCCCGTCGGTCTCAGACCATCTGCTTCAGGCCGCCTGTCTCGGACCGTCTGTCTCGGACCATCTGTCTCAGACTGTCTGTCTGAGACCGTCTGTCTCAGAATAACTGTTTGAGACAGTCTGTCTCAGCCTGCCTGTCTCAGCCCGCCGGTCTCAGACCGTCTGTCTCAGACCATCTGGCTCAGCCCGCCTGTCTCAGCCCATCTGTCTCAGACCGTCTGTCTCAGACCATCTGTCTCAGACCGCCTGTCTCAGACCGTCTGTCTCAGACTGTCTGCCTTGGACCGTCTGTCTCGGACCGTCTGTCTCGGACCGTCAGTTTCGGACCGTCTGTCTCGGACCGTCTGTCTCGGACCGTCTGTCTCGGACCGTCTGTGTACTTCAGTCTGTCACAGACCATCTGGCTCAGACCGTCGGTCTCAGCCCGTCTTTCTCAGACCATCTGTCTCAGACCGTCTGTATCACACCGTCTGTCTCAGACCATCTGTCTCAGACCATCTGTCTCAGGCCGTCGGTCTTAGCCCGTCTGTCTCAGACCATCTGTCTCAGGCCGTAGGTCTCAGCCCGCCTGTCTCATCCCATCTGTCTCAGACCGTCTGTCTCAGACCATCTGTCTCGGACCGTCTGTCTCGGACCGCCTGTCTCAGACCGTCTGTCTCAGACCGTCTGTCTCAGACCATCTGTCTCAGACCGCCGGTCTCAGCCCGCCTGTCTCAGACAGTCTGTCACAGACCATCTGTCTCAGACCATCTGTCTCAGACCATCTGGCTCAGACCGTCGGTCTTAGCCCGTCTGTCTCAGACCGTCTGCCTCAGGCCGCCTGTCTCGGACCGTCTGTCTCGGACCGCCTGTCTCAGACCGCCTGTCTCAGACCGTCTGTCTCAGACCGTCTGTCTCAGACCGTCTGTCTCAGACCATCTGTCTCAGACAGTCTGTCTCAGGCCGTCGGTATTTTCCTGTCTGTCTCTGTCCGTCACTCTCAGACGGTCTGTCTCGGACCGCCTGTCTCAGACCGCCTGTCTCAGACCGTCTGTCTCAGACCGTCTATCTCAGACCATCTGTCTAAGATCATCTGCCTCAGGCCGTCGGTCTTAGCCCGTCTGTCACAGCACGCCTGTCTCGGCCCGCCTGTCTCAGACCGTCTGTCTCAGACTGTCTGCCTTGGACCGTCTGTCTCGGACCGTCTGTCTCGGACCGTCAGTTTCGGACCGTCTGTCTCGGTCCGTCTGTCTCGAACCGTCTGTCTCGGACCGTCTGTCTCATACCGTCTGTCTCAGACCGTCTGTCTCAGACCATCTGTCTCAGACCATCTGGCTCAGACCACCGGTCTTAGCCCGTCTGTCTCAGACCGTCTGTCTCAGACCGTCTGTCTGAGACCGTCTGTCTCAGAATAACTGTTTGAGACAGTCTATCTCAGCCTGCCTGTCTCAGCCCGCCGGTCTCAGACCGTCTGTCTCAGACCATCTGGCTCAGCCCGCCTGTCTCAGCCCATCTGTCTCAGACCGTCTGTCTCAGACCATCTGTCTCAGACCGTCTGTCTGAGACCGTCTGTCTCAGAATAACTGTCTGAGACAGTCTGTCTCAGCCCGCCTGTCTCAGCCCGCATGTCTCAGACCGTCTGTGTCAGACCATCTGGCTCAGTCCGTCGGTCTTAGCCCGTCTGTCCCAGACCATCTGTCTCAGACCGTCTGTCTCAGACCGTCTGTCTCAGACCGTCTGTCTCAGACCGTCTGTCTCAGACCGTCTGTCTCAGACCATCTGTCGCAGACCATCTGTCTCATGCCGTCGGTCTTAGCCCGTATATCTCTGCCTGCCTGTCTCTGTCCGTCTGTCTCAGGCCGTCTGTCTCGGACCGTCAGTTTCGGACCGTCTGTCTCACACCGTCAGTCACAGACCGTCTGTCTCAGACGGTCGGTCTCAGCCCGCCTGTCTCAGGCCATCTGTCTCAGACCGTCCGTCTCAGACCATCTGTCTCGGACCGTCTGTCTCGGACCGCCTGTCTCAGACCGTCTGACTCAGACCGTCTGTCTCAGACCATCTGTCTCGGACCGTCTGTCTCAGACCATCTGTCTCAGACCGTCTGTCTCGGACCGTCTGTCTCAGCCCGCCTGTCTCAGTCCGTCTGTCTGAGACCGTCTGTCTCAGCCCGCCCGTCTCAGCCCGCGGGTCTCAGTCCGTCTGTCTGAGACCGTCTGTCTCAGACCATCTGCCTCAGACCATCTGTCTCAGGCCGTCGGTCTCAGCCCGTCTGTCTCAGTCTGCCTATATCTGCCCGTCTGTCTCAGACCGTCCGTCTCGGACCGTCTGTCTCGGACCGTCCGTCTCGGACCGTCTGTCTCGGACCGTCTGTGTACTTCAGTCTGTCACAGACCATCTGGCTCAGACCGTCGGTCTCAGCCCGTCTGTCTCAGACCATCTGTCTCAGACCGTCTGTATCACACCGTCTGTCTCAGACTATCTGTCTCAGACCATCTGTCTCAGACCATCTGTCTCGGACCGTCTGTCTCGGACCGCCTGTCTCAGACCGTCTGTCTCAGACCGTCTGTCTCAGACCATCTGTCTCAGACCGCCGGTCTCAGCCCGCCTGTCTCAGACAGTCTGTCTCAGATCATCTGTCTCAGACCATCTGTCTCAGACCATCTGTCTCAGACCATCTGGCTCAGACCGTCGGTCTTAGCCCGTCTGTCTCAGAACATCTGCCTCAGGCCGCCTGTCTCAGGCCGTCTGTCTCGGACCGTCTGTTTCGGACCCCCTGTCTCAGACCGCCTGTCTCAGACCGTCTGTCTCAGACTGTCTGTCTCAGACCATCTGTCTCAGATCATCTGCCTCAGGCGGTCGGTCTCAGCCCGTCTGTCTCATCCTGCCTATCTCTGTCCGTCTGTCTCAGACCGTCCGTCTCTGACCGTCTGTCTCAGACCATCTGTCTCGGACCGTCTGTCTCAGACCATCTGTCTCAGACCGTCTGTCTCGGACCGTCTGTCTCAGCCCGCCTGTCTCAGTCCGTCTGTCTGAGACCGTCTGTCTCAGAATAACTGTCTGAGACAGTCTGTCTCAGCCCGCGGGTCTCCGTCCGTCTGTCTGAGGCCGTCTGTCTCAGACCATCTGCCTCAGACCATCTGTCTCAGGCCGTCGGTCTCAGCCCGTCTGTCTCAGTCTGCCTATATCTGCCCGTCTGTCTCAGACCGTCCGTCTCGGACCGTCTGTCTCGGACCGTCTGTCTCGGACCGTCTGTCTCGGACTGTCTGGCTCAGACCGTCGGTCTCAGCCCGTCTGTCTCAGACCATCTGTCTCAGACCGTCTGTATCACACCGTCTGTCTAAGACCATCTGTCTCAGACCATCTGTCTCAGGCCGTCCGTCTTAGCCTGACTGTCTCAGACCGCCTGTCTCAGGCCGTAGGTCTCAGCCCGCCTGTCTCAGCCCATCTGTCTCAGACCGTCTGTCTCAGACCATCTGTCTCGGACCGTCTGTCTCGGACCGCCTGTCTCAGACCGTCTGTCTCAGACCATCCGTCTCAGACCATCTGGTTCAGACCGTCGGTCTTAGCCCGTCGGTCTCAGACCATCTGCCTCAGGCCGCCTGTCTCGGACCGTCTGTCTCGGACCGTCTGTCTCAGACGGTCGGTCCCAGCCCGCCTACCTCAGCTCGCCTGTCTCAGCCCGCCTGTCTCAGACCATCTGTCTCAGACTGTCTGTCTGAGACCGTCTGTCTCAAAATAACTGTTTGAGACAGTCTGTCTCAGCCTGCCTGTCTCAGCCCGCCGGTCTCAGACCGTCTGTCTCAGACCATCTGGCTCAGCCCGCCTGTCTCAGCCCATCTGTCTCAGACCGTCTGTCTCAGACCATCTGTCTCAGACCGCCTGTCTCAGACCGTCTGTCTCAGACTGTCTGCCTTGGACCGTCTGTCTCGGACCGTCTGTCTCGGACCGTCAGTTTCGGACCGTCTGTCTCGGACCGTCTGTCTCGGACCGTCTGTCTCGGACCGTCTGTGTACTTCAGTCTGTCACAGACCATCTGGCTCAGACCGTCGGTCTCAGCCCGTCTTTCTCAGACCATCTGTCTCAGACCGTCTGTATCACACCGTCTGTCTCAGACCATCTGTCTCAGACCATCTGTCTCAGGCCGTCGGTCTTAGCCCGTCTGTCTCAGACCATCTGTCTCAGGCCGTAGGTCTCAGCCCGCCTGTCTCATCCCATCTGTCTCAGACCGTCTGTCTCAGACCATCTGTCTCGGACCGTCTGTCTCGGACCGCCTGTCTCAGACCGTCTGTCTCAGACCGTCTGTCTCAGACCATCTGTCTCAGACCGCCGGTCTCAGCCCGCCTGTCTCAGACAGTCTGTCTCAGACCATCTGTCTCAGACCATCTGTCTCAGACCATCTGGCTCAGACCGTCGGTCTTAGACCGTCTGTCTCAGACCGTCTGCCTCAGGCCGCCTGTCTCGGACCGTCTGTCTCGGACCGCCTGTCTCAGACCGCCTGTCTCAGACCGTCTGTCTCAGACCGTCTGTCTCAGACCGTCTGTCTCAGACCATCTGTCTCAGACAGTCTGTCTCAGGCCGTCGGTATTTGCCTGTCTGTCTCTGTCCGTCACTCTCAGACGGTCTGTCTCGGACCGCCTGTCTCAGACCGCCTGTCTCAGACCGTCTGTCTCAGACCGTCTATCTCAGACCATCTGTCTCAGATCATCTGCCTCAGGCCGTCGGTCTTAGCCCGTCTGTCACAGCACGCCTGTCTCGGCCCGCCTGTCTCAGACCGTCTGTCTCAGACTGTCTGCCTTGGACCGTCTGTCTCGGACCGTCTGTCTCGGACCGTCAGTTTCGGACCGTCTGTCTCGGTCCGTCTGTCTCGAACCGTCTGTCTCGGACCGTCTGTCTCATACCGTCTGTCTCAGACCGTCTGTCTCAGACCATCTGTCTCAGACCATCTGGCTCAGACCACCGGTCTTAGCCCGTCTGTCTCAGACCGTCTGTCTCAGACCGTCTGTCTGAGACCGTCTGTCTCAGAATAACTGTTTGAGACAGTCTATCTCAGCCTGCCTGTCTCAGCCCGCCGGTCTCAGACCGTCTGTCTCAGACCATCTGGCTCAGCCCGCCTGTCTCAGCCCATCTGTCTCAGACCGTCTGTCTCAGACCATCTGTCTCAGACCGTCTGTCTGAGACCGTCTGTCTCAGAATAACTGTCTGAGACAGTCTGTCTCAGCCCGCCTGTCTCAGCCCGCATGTCTCAGACCGTCTGTGTCAGACCATCTGGCTCAGTCCGTCGGTCTTAGCCCGTCTGTCCCAGACCATCTGTCTCAGACCGTCTGTCTCAGACCGTCTGTCTCAGACCGTCTGTCTCAGACCGTCTGTCTCAGACCGTCTGTCTCAGACCATCTGTCGCAGACCATCTGTCTCATGCCGTCGGTCTTAGCCCGTATATCTCTGCCTGCCTGTCTCTGTCCGTCTGTCTCAGGCCGTCTGTCTCGGACCGTCAGTTTCGGACCGTCTGTCTCACACCGTCAGTCACAGACCGTCTGTCTCAGACGGTCGGTCTCAGCCCGCCTGTCTCAGGCCATCTGTCTCAGACCGTCCGTCTCAGACCATCTGTCTCGGACCGTCTGTCTCGGACCGCCTGTCTCAGACCGTCTGACTCAGACCGTCTGTCTCAGACCATCTGTCTCGGACCGCCTGTCTCAGACCATCTGTCTCAGACCGTCTGTCTCGGACCGTCTGTCTCAGCCCGCCTGTCTCAGTCCGTCTGTCTGAGACCGTCTGTCTCAGCCCGCCCGTCTCAGCCCGCGGGTCTCAGTCCGTCTGTCTGAGACCGTCTGTCTCAGACCATCTGCCTCAGACCATCTGTCTCAGGCCGTCGGTCTCAGCCCGTCTGTCTCAGTCTGCCTATATCTGCCCGTCTGTCTCAGACCGTCCGTCTCGGACCGTCTGTCTCGGACCGTCCGTCTCGGACCGTCTGTCTCGGACCGTCCGTCTCGGACCGTCTGTCTCGGACCGTCTGTGTACTTCAGTCTGTCACAGACCATCTGTCTCAGACCGTCCGTCTCAGACCATCTGTCTCGGACCGTCTGTCTCGGACCGCCTGTCTCAGACCGTCTGACTCAGACCGTCTGTCTCAGACCATCTGTCTCGGACCGCCTGTCTCAGACCATCTGTCTCGGACCGTCTGTCTCGGACCGCCTGTCTCAGACCGTCTGTCTCAGACCGTCTGTCTCAGACCATCTGTCTCAGACCGCCGGTCTCAGCCCGCCTGTCTCAGACAGTCTGTCTCAGATCATCTGTCTCAGACCATCTGTCTCAGACCATCTGTCTCAGACCATCTGGCTCAGACCGTCGGTCTTAGCCCGTCTGTCTCAGAACATCTGCCTCAGGCCGCCTGTCTCGGACCGTCTGTCTCGGACCGCCTGTCTCAGACCGCCTGTCTCAGACCGTCTGTATCAGACCGTCTCTCTCAGACCATCTGTCTCAGACCATCTGCCTCAGGCCGTCTGCCTCTGTCCGTCTGTCTCTGACGTCTGTCTCAGACCGTCTGTCTCGGTCCGTCTGTCTCGGACCGCCTGTCTCGGACCGTCTGTCTCGGACCGCCTGTCTCAGACCGTCTGTCTCAGACCATCTGTCTCAGGCCGCCGGTCTTAGCCCGTCTGTCTCAGACCGTCTGTCTCAGGCCGTCTGTCTCATACCGTCTGTCTCAGACCGTCTGTCTCAGACCGTCTGTCTCAGACCGTCTGTCTCATACCGTCTGTCTCAGACCGTCGGTCTCAGACCATCTGTCTCTGTCCGTCTGTCTCAGACCGTCCGTCTCTGACCGTCGGTCTCAGCCCGTCTGTCTCAGACCATCTGTCTCAGACCGTCTGTATCACACCGTCTGTCTCAGACTATCTGTCTCAGACCATCTGTCTCAGACCATCTGTCTCGGACCGTCTGTCTCGGACCGCCTGTCACAGACCGTCTGTCTCAGACCGTCTGTCTCAGACCATCTGTCTCAGACCATCTGTCTCAGACCATCTGGCTCAGACCGTCGGTCTTAGCCCGTCTGTCTCAGACCATCTGCCTCAGGCCGCCTGTCTCGGACCGTCTGTCTCGGACCGCCTGTCTCAGACCGCCTGTCTCAGACCGTCTGTCTCAGACCGTCTCTCTCAGACCATCTGTCTCAGACCATCTGCCTCAGGCCGTCTGCCTCTGTCCGTCTGTCTCTGACGTCTGTCTCAGACCGTCTGTCTCGGTCCGTCTGTCTCGGACCGCCTGTCTCGGACCGTCTGTCTCGGACCGCCTGTCTCAGACCGTCTGTCTCAGACCATCTGTCTCAGGCCGTCGGTCTTAGCCCGTCTGTCTCAGACCATCTGTCTCAGGCCGTCTGTCTCATACCGTCTGTCTCAGACCGTCTGTCTCAGACCGTCTGTCTCAGACCATCTGTCGCAGACCATCTGTCTCATGCCGTCGGTCTTAGCCCGTATATCTCTGCCTGCCTGTCTCTGTCCGTCTGTCTCAGGCCGTTTGTCTCGGACCGTCTGTCTCGGACCGCCTGTCTCAGACCGCCTGTCTCAGACCGTCTGTCTCAGACCGTCTCTCTCAGACCATCTGTCTCAGACCATCTGTCTCAGACCATCTGGCTCAGTCCGTCGGTCTTAGCCCGTCTGTCCCAGACCATCTGTCTCAGACCGTCTGTCTCAGACCGTCTGTCTCAGACCGTCTGTCTCAGACCGTCTGTCTCAGACCGTCTGTCTCAGACCATCTGTCGCAGACCATCTGTCTCATGCCGTCGGTCTTAGCCCGTATATCTCTGCCTGCCTGTCTCTGTCCGTCTGTCTCAGGCCGTCTGTCTCGGACCGTCAGTTTCGGACCGTCTGTCTCACACCGTCAGTCACAGACCGTCTGTCTCAGACGGTCGGTCTCAGCCCGCCTGTCTCAGGCCATCTGTCTCAGACCGTCCGTCTCAGACCATCTGTCTCGGACCGTCTGTCTCGGACCGCCTGTCTCAGACCGTCTGACTCAGACCGTCTGTCTCAGACCATCTGTCTCGGACCGTCTGTCTCAGACCATCTGTCTCAGACCGTCTGTCTCGGACCGTCTGTCTCAGCCCGCCTGTCTCAGTCCGTCTGTCTGAGACCGTCTGTCTCAGCCCGCCCGTCTCAGCCCGCGGGTCTCAGTCCGTCTGTCTGAGACCGTCTGTCTCAGACCATCTGCCTCAGACCATCTGTCTCAGGCCGTCGGTCTCAGCCCGTCTGTCTCAGTCTGCCTATATCTGCCCGTCTGTCTCAGACCGTCCGTCTCGGACCGTCTGTCTCGGACCGTCCGTCTCGGACCGTCTGTGTACTTCAGTCTGTCACAGACCATCTGGCTCAGACCGTCGGTCTCAGCCCGTCTGTCTCAGACCATCTGTCTCAGACCGTCTGTATCACACCGTCTGTCTCAGACTATCTGTCTCAGACCATCTGTCTCAGACCATCTGTCTCGGACCGTCTGTCTCGGACCGCCTGTCTCAGACCGTCTGTCTCAGACCGTCTGTCTCAGACCATCTGTCTCAGACCGCCGGTCTCAGCCCGCCTGTCTCAGACAGTCTGTCTCAGATCATCTGTCTCAGACCATCTGTCTCAGACCATCTGTCTCAGACCATCTGGCTCAGACCGTCGGTCTTAGCCCGTCTGTCTCAGAACATCTGCCTCAGGCCGCCTGTCTCAGGCCGTCTGTCTCGGACCGTCTGTTTCGGACCCCCTGTCTCAGACCGCCTGTCTCAGACCGTCTGTCTCAGACTGTCTGTCTCAGACCATCTGTCTCAGATCATCTGCCTCAGGCGGTCGGTCTCAGCCCGTCTGTCTCATCCTGCCTATCTCTGTCCGTCTGTCTCAGACCGTCCGTCTCTGACCGTCTGTCTCAGACCATCTGTCTCGGACCGTCTGTCTCAGACCATCTGTCTCAGACCGTCTGTCTCGGACCGTCTGTCTCAGCCCGCCTGTCTCAGTCCGTCTGTCTGAGACCGTCTGTCTCAGAATAACTGTCTGAGACAGTCTGTCTCAGCCCGCGGGTCTCCGTCCGTCTGTCTGAGGCCGTCTGTCTCAGACCATCTGCCTCAGACCATCTGTCTCAGGCCGTCGGTCTCAGCCCGTCTGTCTCAGTCTGCCTATATCTGCCCGTCTGTCTCAGACCGTCCGTCTCGGACCGTCTGTCTCGGACTGTCTGGCTCAGACCGTCGGTCTCAGCCCGTCTGTCTCAGACCATCTGTCTCAGACCGTCTGTATCACACCGTCTGTCTAAGACCATCTGTCTCAGACCATCTGTCTCAGGCCGTCCGTCTTAGCCTGACTGTCTCAGACCGCCTGTCTCAGGCCGTAGGTCTCAGCCCGCCTGTCTCAGCCCATCTGTCTCAGACCGTCTGTCTCAGACCATCTGTCTCGGACCGTCTGTCTCGGACCGCCTGTCTCAGACCGTCTGTCTCAGACCATCCGTCTCAGACCATCTGGTTCAGACCGTCGGTCTTAGCCCGTCGGTCTCAGACCATCTGCCTCAGGCCGCCTGTCTCGGACCGTCTGTCTCGGACCGTCTGTCTCAGACGGTCGGTCCCAGCCCGCCTACCTCAGCTCGCCTGTCTCAGCCCGCCTGTCTCAGACCATCTGTCTCAGACTGTCTGTCTGAGACCGTCTGTCTCAAAATAACTGTTTGAGACAGTCTGTCTCAGCCTGCCTGTCTCAGCCCGCCGGTCTCAGACCGTCTGTCTCAGACCATCTGGCTCAGCCCGCCTGTCTCAGCCCATCTGTCTCAGACCGTCTGTCTCAGACCATCTGTCTCAGACCGCCTGTCTCAGACCGTCTGTCTCAGACTGTCTGCCTTGGACCGTCTGTCTCGGACCGTCTGTCTCGGACCGTCAGTTTCGGACCGTCTGTCTCGGACCGTCTGTCTCGGACCGTCTGTCTCGGACCGTCTGTGTACTTCAGTCTGTCACAGACCATCTGGCTCAGACCGTCGGTCTCAGCCCGTCTTTCTCAGACCATCTGTCTCAGACCGTCTGTATCACACCGTCTGTCTCAGACCATCTGTCTCAGACCATCTGTCTCAGGCCGTCGGTCTTAGCCCGTCTGTCTCAGACCATCTGTCTCAGGCCGTAGGTCTCAGCCCGCCTGTCTCATCCCATCTGTCTCAGACCGTCTGTCTCAGACCATCTGTCTCGGACCGTCTGTCTCGGACCGCCTGTCTCAGACCGTCTGTCTCAGACCGTCTGTCTCAGACCATCTGTCTCAGACCGCCGGTCTCAGCCCGCCTGTCTCAGACAGTCTGTCTCAGACCATCTGTCTCAGACCATCTGTCTCAGACCATCTGGCTCAGACCGTCGGTCTTAGCCCGTCTGTCTCAGACCGTCTGCCTCAGGCCGCCTGTCTCGGACCGTCTGTCTCGGACCGCCTGTCTCAGACCGCCTGTCTCAGACCGTCTGTCTCAGACCGTCTGTCTCAGACCGTCTGTCTCAGACCATCTGTCTCAGACAGTCTGTCTCAGGCCGTCGGTATTTGCCTGTCTGTCTCTGTCCGTCACTCTCAGACGGTCTGTCTCGGACCGCCTGTCTCAGACCGCCTGTCTCAGACCGTCTGTCTCAGACCGTCTATCTCAGACCATCTGTCTCAGATCATCTGCCTCAGGCCGTCGGTCTTAGCCCGTCTGTCACAGCACGCCTGTCTCGGCCCGCCTGTCTCAGACCGTCTGTCTCAGACTGTCTGCCTTGGACCGTCTGTCTCGGACCGTCTGTCTCGGACCGTCAGTTTCGGACCGTCTGTCTCGGTCCGTCTGTCTCGAACCGTCTGTCTCGGACCGTCTGTCTCATACCGTCTGTCTCAGACCGTCTGTCTCAGACCATCTGTCTCAGACCATCTGGCTCAGACCACCGGTCTTAGCCCGTCTGTCTCAGACCGTCTGTCTCAGACCGTCTGTCTGAGACCGTCTGTCTCAGAATAACTGTTTGAGACAGTCTATCTCAGCCTGCCTGTCTCAGCCCGCCGGTCTCAGACCGTCTGTCTCAGACCATCTGGCTCAGCCCGCCTGTCTCAGCCCATCTGTCTCAGACCGTCTGTCTCAGACCATCTGTCTCAGACCGTCTGTCTGAGACCGTCTGTCTCAGAATAACTGTCTGAGACAGTCTGTCTCAGCCCGCCTGTCTCAGCCCGCATGTCTCAGACCGTCTGTGTCAGACCATCTGGCTCAGTCCGTCGGTCTTAGCCCGTCTGTCCCAGACCATCTGTCTCAGACCGTCTGTCTCAGACCGTCTGTCTCAGACCGTCTGTCTCAGACCGTCTGTCTCAGACCGTCTGTCTCAGACCATCTGTCGCAGACCATCTGTCTCATGCCGTCGGTCTTAGCCCGTATATCTCTGCCTGCCTGTCTCTGTCCGTCTGTCTCAGGCCGTCTGTCTCGGACCGTCAGTTTCGGACCGTCTGTCTCACACCGTCAGTCACAGACCGTCTGTCTCAGACGGTCGGTCTCAGCCCGCCTGTCTCAGGCCATCTGTCTCAGACCGTCCGTCTCAGACCATCTGTCTCGGACCGTCTGTCTCGGACCGCCTGTCTCAGACCGTCTGACTCAGACCGTCTGTCTCAGACCATCTGTCTCAGACCGTCTGTCTCGGACCGTCTGTCTCAGCCCGCCTGTCTCAGTCCGTCTGTCTGAGACCGTCTGTCTCAGCCCGCCCGTCTCAGCCCGCGGGTCTCAGTCCGTCTGTCTGAGACCGTCTGTCTCAGACCATCTGCCTCAGACCATCTGTCTCAGGCCGTCGGTCTCAGCCCGTCTGTCTCAGTCTGCCTATATCTGCCCGTCTGTCTCAGACCGTCCGTCTCGGACCGTCTGTCTCGGACCGTCCGTCTCGGACCGTCTGTCTCGGACCGTCTGTGTACTTCAGTCTGTCACAGACCATCTGTCTCAGACCGTCCGTCTCAGACCATCTGTCTCGGACCGTCTGTCTCGGACCGCCTGTCTCAGACCGTCTGACTCAGACCGTCTGTCTCAGACCATCTGTCTCGGACCGCCTGTCTCAGACCATCTGTCTCGGACCGTCTGTCTCGGACCGCCTGTCTCAGACCGTCTGTCTCAGACCGTCTGTCTCAGACCATCTGTCTCAGACCGCCGGTCTCAGCCCGCCTGTCTCAGACAGTCTGTCTCAGATCATCTGTCTCAGACCATCTGTCTCAGACCATCTGTCTCAGACCATCTGGCTCAGACCGTCGGTCTTAGCCCGTCTGTCTCAGAACATCTGCCTCAGGCCGCCTGTCTCGGACCGTCTGTCTCGGACCGCCTGTCTCAGACCGCCTGTCTCAGACCGTCTGTATCAGACCGTCTCTCTCAGACCATCTGTCTCAGACCATCTGCCTCAGGCCGTCTGCCTCTGTCCGTCTGTCTCTGACGTCTGTCTCAGACCGTCTGTCTCGGTCCGTCTGTCTCGGACCGCCTGTCTCGGACCGTCTGTCTCGGACCGCCTGTCTCAGACCGTCTGTCTCAGACCATCTGTCTCAGGCCGTCGGTCTTAGCCCGTCTGTCTCAGACCGTCTGTCTCAGGCCGTCTGTCTCATACCGTCTGTCTCAGACCGTCTGTCTCAGACCGTCTGTCTCAGACCGTCTGTCTCAGACCGTCTGTCTCATACCGTCTGTCTCAGACCGTCGGTCTCGGACCGTCTGTCTCGGACCGCCTGTCTCAGACCGTCTGTCTCAGACCATCTGTCTCAGGCCGTCGGTCTTAGCCCGTCTGTCTCAGACCATCTGTCTCAGGCCGTCTGTCTCATACCGTCTGTCTCAGACCATCTGTCTCAGACCATCTGTCTCGGACCGTCTGTCTCGGACCGCCTGTCACAGACCGTCTGTCTCAGACCGTCTGTCTCAGACCATCTGTCTCAGACCATCTGTCTCAGACCATCTGGCTCAGACCGTCGGTCTTAGCCCGTCTGTCTCAGACCATCTGCCTCAGGCCGCCTGTCTCGGACCGTCTGTCTCGGACCGCCTGTCTCAGACCGCCTGTCTCAGACCGTCTGTCTCAGACCGTCTCTCTCAGACCATCTGTCTCAGACCATCTGCCTCAGGCCGTCTGCCTCTGTCCGTCTGTCTCTGACGTCTGTCTCAGACCGTCTGTCTCGGTCCGTCTGTCTCGGACCGCCTGTCTCGGACCGTCTGTCTCGGACCGCCTGTCTCAGACCGTCTGTCTCAGACCATCTGTCTCAGGCCGTCGGTCTTAGCCCGTCTGTCTCAGACCATCTGTCTCAGGCCGTCTGTCTCATACCGTCTGTCTCAGACCGTCTGTCTCAGACCGTCTGTCTCAGACCGTCTGTCTCAGACCGTCTGTCTCAGACCGTCTGTCTCATACCGTCTGTCTCAGACCGTCGGTCTCAGACCATCTGTCTCTGTCCGTCTGTCTCAGACCGTCCGTCTCTGACCGTCTGTCTCGGACCGTCTGTCTCTGACCGTCTGTCTCGGACCGTCTGTGTAGGTCCGGCTGTCACAGACCATCTGGCTCAGACCGTCGGTCTCAGCCCGTCTGTCTCACACCATCTGTCTCAGACCGTCTGTATCACACCGTCTGTCTCAGAACATCTGTCTCAGGCCGTCGGTCTTAGCCCGTCTGTCTCAGACCATCTGTCTCAGACCGTCTGTCTGAGACCGTCTGTCTCAGAATAACTGTCTGAGACAGTCTGTCTCAGCTCGCCTGTCTCAGCCCGCCTGTATCAGACCATCTGGCTCAGTCCGTCGGTCTTAGCCCGTCTGTCTCAGACCATATGTCTCAGACCGTCTGTCTCGGACCGTCTGTCTCGGACCGTCTGTCTCGGACCGTCTATCTCGGACCGTCTGTCTCGGACCGTCAGTCTCGGACCGTCTGTCTCACACCGTCAGTCACAGACCGTCTGTCTCAGACGGTCGGTCTCAGCCCACCTGTCTCAGGCCATCTGTCTCAGACCGTCCGTCTCAGACCATCTGTCTCGGACCGTCTGTCTCGGACCGCCTGTCTCAGACCGTCTGACTCAGACCGTCTGTCTCAGACCATCTGTCTCGGACCGTCTGTCTCAGACCATCTGTCTCAGACCGTCTGTCTCGGACCGTCTGTCTCAGCCCGCCTGTCTCAGTCCGTCTGTCTGAGACCGTCTGTCTCAGAATAACTGTCTGAGACAGTCTGTCTCAGCCCGCCTGTCTCAGCCCGCGGGTCTCCGTCCGTCTGTCTGAGACCGTCTGTCTCAGACCATCTGCCTCAGACCATCTGTCTCAGGCCGTCGGTCTCAGCCCGTCTGTCTCAGTCTGCCTATATCTGCCCGTCTGTCTCAGACCGTCCGTCTCGGATCGTCTGTCTCGGACCGTCTGTCTCGGACCGTCTGTCTCGGACTGTCTGGCTCAGACCGTCGGTCTCAGCCCGTCTGTCTCAGACCATCTGTCTCAGACCGTCTGTATCACACCGTCTGTCTAAGACCATCTGTCTCAGACCATCTGTCTCAGGCCGTCCGTCTTAGCCTGACTGTCTCAGACCGCCTGTCTCAGGCCGTAGGTCTCAGCCCGCCTGTCTCAGCCCATCTGTCTCAAACCGTCTGTCTCAGACCATCTGTCTCGGACCGTCTGTCTCGGACCGCCTGTCTCAGACCGTCTGTCTCAGACCGTCTGTCTCAGACCATCCGTCTCAGACCATCTGGTTCAGACCGTCGGTCTTAGCCCGTCGGTCTCAGACCATCTGCCTCAGGCCGCCTGTCTCGGACCGTCTGTCTCGGACCGTCTGTCTCAGACGGTCGGTCCCAGCCCGCCTACCTCAGCTCGCCTGTCTCAGCCCGCCTGTCTCAGACCATCTGTCTCAGACTGTCTGTCTGAGACCGTCTGTCTCAGAATAACTGTTTGAGACAGTCTGTCTCAGCCTGCCTGTCTCAGCCCGCCGGTCTCAGACCGTCTGTCTCAGACCATCTGGCTCAGCCCGCCTGTCTCAGCCCATCTGTCTCAGACCGTCTGTCTCAGACCATCTGTCTCGGACCGTCTGTCTCGGACCGCCTGTCTCAGACCGTCTGTCTCAGACCATCCGTCTCAGACCATCTGGTTCAGACCGTCGGTCTTAGCCCGTCGGTCTCAGACCATCTGCCTCAGGCCGCCTGTCTCGGACCGTCTGGATCAGACCGTCTGTCTCAGACCGTCTGTCTCAGACCATCTGTCGCAGACCATCTATCTCATGCCGTCGGTCTTAGCCCGTATATCTCTGCCTGCCTGTCTCTGTCCGTCTGTCTCAGGCCGTCTGTCTCGGACCGTCTGTCTCGGACCCCCTGTCTCAGACCGCCTGTCTCAGACCGTCTGCCTCAGACCGTCTGTCTCAGACCATCTGTCTCTGATCATCTGCCTCAGGCCGTCGGTCTTAGCCCGTCTGTCTCAGCACGCCTGTCTCGGCCCGCCTGTCTCAGACCGTCTGTCTCAGACTGTCTGCCTCGGACCGTCTGTCTCGGACCGTCTGTCTCGGACCGTCAGTCTCGGACCGTCTGTCTCGGTCCGTCTGTCTCGAACCGTCTGTCTCGGACCGTCTGTCTCATACCGTCTGTCTCAGACCGTCTATCTCAGACCATCTGTCTCAGACCATCTGGCTCAGACCGCCGGTCTTAGCCCGTCTGTCTCAGACCATCTGTCTCAGACCGTCTGTCTGAGACCGTCTGTCTCAGAATAACTGTCTGAGACAGTCTGTCTCAGCTCGCCTGTCTCAGCCCGCCTGTATCAGACCATCTGGCTCAGTCCGTCGGTCTTAGCCCGTCTGTCTCAGACCATATGTCTCAGACCGTCTGTCTCAGACCGTCTGTCTCAGACCGTCTGTCTCAGACCGTCTGTCTCAGACCGTCTGTCTCAGACCGTCTGTCTCAGACCGTCTGTCTCAGACCATCTGTCGCAGACCATCTGTCTCATGCCGTCGGTCTTAGCCCGTATATCTCTGCCTGCCTGTCTCTGTCCGTCTGTCTCAGGCCGTCTGTCTCGGACCGTCTGTTTCGGACCCCCTGTCTCAGACCGCCTGTCTCAGACCGTCTGTCTCAGACTGTCTGTCTCAGACCATCTGTCTCAGATCATCTGCCTCAGGCGGTCGGTCTCAGCCCGTCTGTCTCATCCTGCCTATCTCTGTCCGTCTGTCTCAGACCGTCCGTCTCTGACCGTCTGTCTCAGACCATCTGTCTCGGACCGTCTGTCTCAGACCGTCTGTCTCAGACCATCTGTCGCAGACCATCTGTCTCATGCCGTCGGTCTTAGCCCGTATATCTCTGCCTGCCTGTCTCTGTCCGTCTGTCTCAGGCCGTCTGTCTCGGACCGTCTGTTTCGGACCCCCTGTCTCAGACCGCCTGTCTCAGACCGTCTGTCTCAGACTGTCTGTCTCAGACCATCTGTCTCAGATCATCTGCCTCAGGCGGTCGGTCTCAGCCCGTCTGTCTCATCCTGCCTATCTCTGTCCGTCTGTCTCAGACCGTCCGTCTCTGACCGTCTGTCTCAGACCATCTGTCTCGGACCGGCTGTCTCAGACCATCTGTCTCAGACCGTCTGTCTCGGACCGTCTGTCTCAGCCCGCCTGTCTCAGTCCGTCTGTCTGAGACCGTCTGTCTCAGAATAACTGTCTGAGACAGTCTGTCTCAGCCCGCGGGTCTCCGTCCGTCTGTCTGAGACCGTCTGTCTCAGACCATCTGCCTCAGACCATCTGTCTCAGGCCGTCGGTCTCAGCCCGTCTGTCTCAGTCTGCCTATATCTGCCCGTCTGTCTCAGACCGTCCGTCTCGGACCGTCTGTCTCGGACCGTCTGTCTCGGACCGTCTGTCTCGGACTGTCTGGCTCAGACCGTCGGTCTCAGCCCGTCTGTCTCAGACCATCTGTCTCAGACCGTCTGTATCACACCGTCTGTCTAAGACCATCTGTCTCAGACCATCTGTCTCAGGCCGTCCGTCTTAGCCTGACTGTCTCAGACCGCCTGTCTCAGGCCGTAGGTCTCAGCCCGCCTGTCTCAGCCCATCTGTCTCAGACCGTCTGTCTCAGACCATCTGTCTCGGACCGTCTGTCTCGGACCGCCTGTCTCAGACCGTCTGTCTCAGACCATCCGTCTCAGACCATCTGGTTCAGACCGTCGGTCTTAGCCCGTCGGTCTCAGACCATCTGCCTCAGGCCGCCTGTCTCGGACCGTCTGTCTCGGACCGTCTGTCTCAGACGGTCGGTCCCAGCCCGCCTACCTCAGCTCGCCTGTCTCAGCCCGCCTGTCTCAGACCATCTGTCTCAGACTGTCTGTCTGAGACCGTCTGTCTCAGAATAACTGTTTGAGACAGTCTGTCTCAGCCTGCCTGTCTCAGCCCGCCGGTCTCAGACCGTCTGTCTCAGACCATCTGGCTCAGCCCGCCTGTCTCAGCCCATCTGTCTCAGACCGTCTGTCTCAGACCATCTGTCTCAGACCGCCTGTCTCAGACCGTCTGTCTCAGACTGTCTGCCTTGGACCGTCTGTCTCGGACCGTCTGTCTCGGACCGTCAGTTTCGGACCGTCTGTCTCGGACCGTCTGTCTCGGACCGTCTGTCTCGGACCGTCTGTGTACTTCAGTCTGTCACAGACCATCTGGCTCAGACCGTCGGTCTCAGCCCGTCTTTCTCAGACCATCTGTCTCAGACCGTCTGTATCACACCGTCTGTCTCAGACCATCTGTCTCAGACCATCTGTCTCAGGCCGTCGGTCTTAGCCCGTCTGTCTCAGACCATCTGTCTCAGGCCGTAGGTCTCAGCCCGCCTGTCTCATCCCATCTGTCTCAGACCGTCTGTCTCAGACCATCTGTCTCGGACCGTCTGTCTCGGACCGCCTGTCTCAGACCGTCTGTCTCAGACCGTCTGTCTCAGACCATCTGTCTCAGACCGCCGGTCTCAGCCCGCCTGTCTCAGACAGTCTGTCTCAGACCATCTGTCTCAGACCATCTGTCTCAGACCATCTGGCTCAGACCGTCGGTCTTAGCCCGTCTGTCTCAGACCGTCTGCCTCAGGCCGCCTGTCTCGGACCGTCTGTCTCGGACCGCCTGTCTCAGACCGCCTGTCTCAGACCGTCTGTCTCAGACCGTCTGTCTCAGACCGTCTGTCTCAGACCATCTGTCTCAGACAGTCTGTCTCAGGCCGTCGGTATTTGCCTGTCTGTCTCTGTCCGTCACTCTCAGACGGTCTGTCTCGGACCGCCTGTCTCAGACCGCCTGTCTCAGACCGTCTGTCTCAGACCGTCTATCTCAGACCATCTGTCTCAGATCATCTGCCTCAGGCCGTCGGTCTTAGCCCGTCTGTCACAGCACGCCTGTCTCGGCCCGCCTGTCTCAGACCGTCTGTCTCAGTCCGTCGGTCTTAGCCCGTCTGTCCCAGACCATCTGTCTCAGACCGTCTGTCTCAGACCGTCTGTCTCAGACCATCTGTCTCATGCCGTCGGTCTTAGCCCGTATATCTCTGCCTGCCTGTCTCTGTCCGTCTGTCTCAGGCCGTCTGTCTCGGACCGTCAGTTTCGGACCGTCTGTCTCACACCGTCAGTCACAGACCGTCTGTCTCAGACGGTCGGTCTCAGCCCGCCTGTCTCAGGCCATCTGTCTCAGACCGTCCGTCTCAGACCATCTGTCTCGGACCGTCTGTCTCGGACCGCCTGTCTCAGACCGTCTGACTCAGACCGTCTGTCTCAGACCATCTGTCTCGGACCGTCTGTCTCAGACCATCTGTCTCAGACCGTCTGTCTCGGACCATCTGTCTCAGCCCGCCTGTCTCAGTCCGTCTGTCTGAGACCGTCTGTCTCAGCCCGCCCGTCTCAGCCCGCGGGTCTCAGTCCGTCTGTCTGAGACCGTCTGTCTCAGACCATCTGCCTCAGACCATCTGTCTCAGGCCGTCGGTCTCAGCCCGTCTGTCTCAGTCTGCCTATATCTGCCCGTCTGTCTCAGACCGTCCGTCTCGGACCGTCTGTCTCGGACCGTCCGTCTCGGACCGTCTGTCTCGGACCGTCTGTGTACTTCAGTCTGTCACAGACCATCTGGCTCAGACCGTCGGTCTCAGCCCGTCTGTCTCAGACCATCTGTCTCAGACCGTCTGTATCACACCGTCTGTCTCAGACTATCTGTCTCAGACCATCTGTCTCAGACCATCTGTCTCGGACCGTCTGTCTCGGACCGCCTGTCTCAGACCGTCTGTCTCAGACCGTCTGTCTCAGACCATCTGTCTCAGACCGCCGGTCTCAGCCCGCCTGTCTCAGACAGTCTGTCTCAGATCATCTGTCTCAGACCATCTGTCTCAGACCATCTGTCTCAGACCATCTGGCTCAGACCGTCGGTCTTAGCCCGTCTGTCTCAGACCATCTGCCTCAGGCCGCCTGTCTCGGACCGTCTGTCTCGGACCGCCTGTCTCAGACCGCCTGTCTCAGACCGTCTGTATCAGACCGTCTCTCTCAGACCATCTGTCTCAGACCATCTGCCTCAGGCCGTCTGCCTCTGTCCGTCTGTCTCTGACGTCTGTCTCAGACCGTCTGTCTCGGTCCGTCTGTCTCGGACCGCCTGTCTCGGACCGTCTGTCTCGGACCGCCTGTCTCAGACCGTCTGTCTCAGACCATCTGTCTCAGGCCGTCGGTCTTAGCCCGTCTGTCTCAGACCGTCTGTCTCATACCGTCTGTCTCAGACCGTCTGTCTCAGACCGTCTGTCTCAGACCGTCTGTCTCAGACCGTCTGTCTCAGACCGTCTGTCTCATACCGTCTGTCTCAGACCGTCGGTCTCAGACCATCTGTCTCTGTCCGTCTGTCTCAGACCGTCCGTCTCTGACCGTCTGTCTCGGACCGTCTGTCTCTGACCGTCTGTCTCGGACCGTCTGTGTAGGTCCGGCTGTCACAGACCATCTGGCTCAGACCGTCGGTCTCAGCCCGTCTGTCTCACACCATCTGTCTCAGACCGTCTGTATCACACCGTCTGTCTCAGAACATCTGTCTCAGGCCGTCGGTCTTAGCCCGTCTGTCTCAGACCATCTGTCTCAGGCCGTAGGTCTTAGCCCGTCTGTCTCGGACCGTCAGTCTCGGACCGTCTGTCTCACACCGTCAGTCACAGACCGTCTGTCTCAGACGGTCGGTATCAGCCCGCCTGTCTCAGGCCATCTGTCTCAGATCGTCCGTCTCAGACCATCTGTCCCGGACCGTCTGTCTCGGACCGCCTGTCTCAGACCGTCTGACTCAGACCGTCTGTCTCAGACCATCTGTCTCGGACCGGCTGTCTCAGACCATCTGTCTCAGACCGTCTGTCTCGGACCGTCTGTCTCAGCCCGCCTGTCTCAGTCCGTCTGTCTGAGACCGTCTGTCTCAGACCATCTGGCTCAGTCCGTCGGTCTTAGCCCGTCTGTCTCAGACCATCTGTCTCAGACCGTCTGTCTCAGACCGTCTGTCTCAGACCGTCTGTCTCAGACCATCTGTCGCAGACCATCTGTCTCATGCCGTCGGTCTTAGCCCGTATATCTCTGCCTGCCTGTCTCTGTCCGTCTGTCTCAGGCCGTCTGTCTCGGACCGTCTGTCTCGGACCCCCTGTCTCAGACCGCCTGTCTCAGACCGTCTGTCTCAGACCGTCTGTCTCAGACCATCTGTCTCAGATCATCTGCCTCAGGCCGTCGGTCTTAGCCCGTCTGTCTCAGCCTGCCTATCTCTGTCCGTCTGTCTCGGACCGTCCGTCTCTGACCGTCTGTCTCAGACCATCTGTCTCGGACCGTCTGTCTCGGACCGCCTGTCTCAGACCGTCTGTTTCAGACCGTCTGTCTCAGACCAGATGTCCCAGACCGTCTGTCTCAGACCATCTGTCTCGGACCGTCTGTCCCGGACCGCCTGACTCAGACCGTCTGTCTCAGCCCGCCTGTCTCAGACCGTCCGTCTCGGACCGTCTGTCTCGGACCGTCTGTCTCGGACCGTCTGTCTCGGACCGTCTGTGTACTTCAGTCTGTCTCAGACCGTCTGTATCAGACCATCTGTCTCGGACCGTCTGTCTCGGACCGCCTGTCTCAGACCGTCTGTCTCAGCCCGCCTGTCTCAGACCGTCCGTCTCGGACCGTCTGTCTCGGACCGTCTGTCTCGGACCGTCTGTCTCGGACCGTCTGTCTCGGACCGTCTGTGTACTTCAGTCTGTCTCAGACCATCTGTCTCACACCATCTGGCTCAGACCGCCGGTCTTAGCCCGTCTGTCTCAGACCATCTGTCTCAGACCGTCTGTCTGAGACCGTCTGTCTCAGAATAACTGACTGAGACAGTCTGTCTCAGCCCGCCTGTCTCAGCCCGCCTGTCTCAGCCCGCCTGTCTCAGACCGTCTGTCTCAGACCATCTAGCTCAGTCCGTCTGTCTCGGACCGTCTGTCTCGGACCGCCTGACTCAGACCGTCTGTCTCAGCCCGCCTGTCTCAGACCGTCCGTCTCGGACCGTCTGTCTCGGACCGTCTGTCTCGGACCGTCTGTGTACTTCAGTCTGTCTCAGACCGTCTGTATCAGACCGTCTGTCTCGGACCGTCTGTCTCGGACCGCCTGTCTCAGACCGTCTGTCTCAGCCCGCCTGTCTCAGACCGTCCGTCTCGGACCGTCTGTCTCGGACCGTCTGTCTCGGACCGTCTGTCTCGGACCGTCTGTCTCGGACCGTCTGTCTCGGACCGTCTGTGTACTTCAGTCTGTCTCAGACCATCTGTCTCACACCGTCTGGCTCAGCCCGCCGGTCTTAGCCCGTCTGTCTCAGACCATCTGTCTCAGACCGTCTGTCTGAGACCGTCTGTCTCAGAATAACTGACTGAGACAGTCTGTCTCAGCCCGCCTGTCTCAGCCCGCCTGTCTCAGCCCGCCTGTCTCAGACCGTCTGTCTCAGACCATCTAGCTCAGTCCGTCGGTCTTAGCCCGTCTGTCTCAGACCATCTGTCTCAGGCCGTAGGTCTTAGCCCGTCTGTCTCAGACCGTCTGCCTCGGACCGTCTGTCTCGGACCATCTGTCTCGGACCGTCTGTCCCGGACCGCCTGACTCAGACCGCCTGTCTCAGACCGTCTGTCTCAGACCGTCTGTCTCAGACCATCTGTCTCAGATCATCTGCCTCAGGCCGTCGGTCTTAGCCCGTCTGTCTCAGCCTGCCTATCTCTGTCCGTCTGTCTCAGACCGTCCGTCTCTGACCGTCTGTCTCAGACCATCTGTCTCGGACCGTCTGTCTCGGACCGCCTGTCTCAGACCGTCTGTTTCAGACCGTCTGTCTCAGACCATCTGTCCCAGACCGTCTGTCTCAGACCATCTGTCTCGGACCGTCTGTCCCGGACCGCCTGACTCAGACCGTCTGTCTCAGCCCGCCTGTCTCAGACCGTCCGTCTCGGACCGTCTGTCTCGGACCGTCTGTCTCGGACCGTCTGTCTCGGACCGTCTGTCTCGGACCGTCTGTGTACTTCAGTCTGTCTCAGACCGTCTGTATCAGACCATCTGTCTCGGACCGTCTGTCTCGGACCGCCTGTCTCAGACCGTCTGTCTCAGCCCGCCTGTCTCAGACCGTCCGTCTCGGACCGTCTGTCTCGAACCGTCTGTGTACTTCAGTCTGTCTCAGACCATCTGTCTCACACCATCTGGCTCAGACCGCCGGTCTTAGCCCGTCTGTCTCAGACCATCTGTCTCAGACCGTCTGTCTGAGACCGTGTGTCTCAGAATAACTGACTGAGACAGTCTGTCTCAGCCCGCCTGTCTCAGCCCGCCTGTCTCAGCCCGCCTGTCTCAGACCGTCTGTCTCAGACCACCTAGCTCAGTCCGTCGGTCTTAGCCCGTCTGTCTCAGACCATCTGTCTCAGGCCGTAGGTCTTAGCCCGTCTGTCTCAGACCGTCTGCCTCGGACCGTCTGTCTCGGACCATCTGTCTCGGACCGTCTGTCCCGGACCGCCTGACTCAGACCGCCTGTCTCAGACCGTCTGTCTCAGACCGTCTGTCTCAGACCATCTGTCTCAGATCATCTGCCTCAGGCCGTCGGTCTTAGCCCGTCTGTCTCAGCCTGCCTATCTCTGTCCGTCTGTCTCAGACCGTCCGTCTCTGACCGTCTGTCTCAGACCATCTGTCTCGGACCGTCTGTCTCGGACCGCCTGTCTCAGACCGTCTGTTTCAGACCGTCTGTCTCAGACCATCTGTCCCAGACCGTCTGTCTCAGACCATCTGTCTCGGACCGTCTGTCCCGGACCGCCTGACTCAGACCGTCTGTCTCAGCCCGCCTGTCTCAGACCGTCCGTCTCGGACCGTCTGTCTCGGACCGTCTGTCTCGGACCGTCTGTCTCGGACCGTCTGTGTACTTCAGTCTGTCTCAGACCGTCTGTATCAGACCATCTGTCTCGGACCGTCTGTCTCGGACCGCCTGTCTCAGACCGTCTGTCTCAGCCCGCCTGTCTCAGACCGTCCGTCTCGGACCGTCCGTCTCGAACCGTCTGTGTACTTCAGTCTGTCTCAGACCATCTGTCTCACACCATCTGGCTCAGACCGCCGGTCTTAGCCCGTCTGTCTCAGACCATCTGTCTCAGACCGTCTGTCTGAGACCGTGTGTCTCAGAATAACTGACTGAGACAGTCTGTCTCAGCCCGCCTGTCTCAGCCCGCCTGTCTCAGCCCGCCTGTCTCAGACCGTCTGTCTCAGACCATCTAGCTCAGTCCGTCGGTCTTAGCCCGTCTGTCTCTGACCATCTGTCTCAGACCGTCTGTCTCAGACCGTCTGTCTCAGACCGTCTGTCTCAGACCGTCTGTCTCAGACCATCTGGCTCAGATCATCTGCCTCAGGCCGTCGGTCTTAGCCTGTCTGTCTCAGCCTGCCTACCTCTGTCCGTCTGTCTCAGACCGTCCGTCTCAGACCGTCTGTCTCAGACCATCTGTCGCAGACCATCTGTCTCATGCCGTCGGTCTTAGCCCGTATATCTCTGCCTGCCTGTCTCTGTCCGTCTGTCTCAGGCCGTCTGTCTCGGACCGTCTGTCTCGGACCCCCTGTCTCAGACCGCCTGTCTCAGACCGTCTGTCTCAGACCGTCTGTCTCAGACCATCTGTCTCAGATCATCTGCCTCAGGCCGTCGGTCTTAGCCCGTCTGTCTCAGCCTGCCTATCTCTGTCCGTCTGTCTCAGACCGTCCGTCTCTGACCGTCTGTCTCAGACCATCTGTCTCGGACCGTCTGTCTCGGACCGCCTGTCTCAGACCGTCTGTTTCAGACCGTCTGTCTCAGACCATCTGTCACAGACCGTCTGTCTCAGACCATCTGTCTCGGACCGTCTGTCTCGGACCGCCTGACTCAGACCGTCTGTCTCAGCCCGCCTGTCTCAGACCGTCCGTCTCGGACCGTCTGTCTCGGACCGTCTGTCTCGGACCGTCTGTCTCGGACCGTCTGTGTACTTCAGTCTGTCTCAGACCGTCTGTATCAGACCATCTGTCTCGGACCGTCTGTCTCGGTCCGCCTGTCTCAGACCGTCTGTCTCAGCCCGCCTGTCTCAGACCGTCCGTCTCGGACCGTCTGTCTCGGACTGTCTGTCTCGGACCGTCTGTCTCGGACCGTCTGTCTCGGACCGTCTGTGTACTTCAGTCTGTCTCAGACCATCTGTCTCACACCATCTGGCTCAGACCGCCGGTCTTAGCCCGTCTGTCTCAGACCATCTGTCTCAGACCGTCTGTCTGAGACCGTCTGTCTCAGAATAACTGTCTGAGACAGTCTGTCTCAGCCCGCCTGTCTCAGCCCGCCTGTCTCAGCCCGCCTGTCTCAGACCGTCTGTCTCAGACCATCTAGCTCAGTCCGTCGGTCTTAGCCCGTCTGTCTCTGACCGTCTGTCTCAGACCGTCTGTCTCAGACCGTCTGTCTCTGACCATCTGTCTCAGACCATCTGGCTCAGACCGTCGGTCTCAGTCCGTCTGTCTCAGACCATCTGTCTCAGACCGTCTGTATCACACCGTCTGCCTCAGGCCGCCTGTCTCAGACCGTCCGTTTCAGACCGTCTGTCTCAGACCATCTGTCCCAGACCGTCTGTCTCAGACCATCTGTCTCGGACCGTCTGTCTCGGACCGCCTGACTCAGACCGTCTGTCTCAGCCCGCCTGTCTCAGACCGTCCGTCTCGGACCGTCTGTCTCGGACCGTCTGTCTCGGACCGTCTGTGTACTTCAGTCTGTCTCAGACCGTCTGTATCAGACCGTCTGTCTCGGACCGTCTGTCTCGGACCGCCTGTCTCAGACCGTCTGTCTCAGCCCGCCTGTCTCAGACCGTCCGTCTCGGACCGTCTGTCTCGGACCGTCTGTCTCGGACCGTCTGTCTCGGACCGTCTGTCTCGGACCGTCTGTCTCAGACCGTCTGTCTGAGACCGTCTGTCTCAGAATAACTGTCTGAGACAGTCTGTCTCAGCCCGCCTGTCTCAGCCCGCCTGTCTCAGACCGTCTGTCTCAGACCATCTAGCTCAGTCCGTCGGTCTTAGCCCGTCTGTCTCTGACCATCTGTCTCAGACCGTCTGTCTCAGACCGTCTGTCTCAGACCGTCTGTCTCAGACCGTCTGTCTCAGACCGTCTGTCTCAGACCATCTGGCTCAGTCCGTCGGTCTTCGCCCGTCTGTCTCAGACCATCTGTCTCAGGCCGTCTGTCTCATACCGTCTGTCTCAGACCGTCTGTCTCAGACCGTCTGTCTCATACCGTCTGTCTCAGACCGTCGGTCTCAGACCATCTGTCTCTGTCCGTCTGTCTCAGACCGTCCGTCTCTGACCGTCTGTCTCGGACCGTCTGTCTCTGACCGTCTGTCTCGGACCGTCTGTGTAGGTCCGGCTGTCACAGACCATCTGGCTCAGACCGTCGGTCTCAGCCCGTCTGTCTCACACCATCTGTCTCAGACCGTCTGTATCACACCGTCTGTCTCAGAACATCTGTCTCAGGCCGTCGGTCTTAGCCCGTCTGTCTCAGACCATATGTCTCAGGCCGTAGGTCTTAGCCCGTCTGTCTCAGACCGTCTGTCTCGGACCGTCTGTCTCGGACCATCTGTCTCAGATCATCTGCCTCAGGCCGTCGGTCTTAGCCCGTCTGTCTCAGCCTGCCTATCTCTGTCCGTCTGTCTCAGACCGTCCGTCTCTGACCGTCTGTCTCAGACCATCTGTCTCGGACCGTCTGTCTCGGACCGCCTGTCTCAGACCGTCTGTTTCAGACCGTCTGTCTCAGACCATCTGTCCCAGACCGTCTGTCTCAGACCATCTGTCTCGGACCGTCTGTCCCGGACCGCCTGACTCAGACCGTCTGTCTCAGCCCGCCTGTCTCAGACCGTCCGTCTCGGACCGTCTGTCTCGGACCGTCTGTCTCGGACCGTCTGTCTCGGACCGTCTGTGTACTTCAGTCTGTCTCAGACCGTCTGTATCAGACCATCTGTCTCGGACCGTCTGTCTCGGACCGCCTGTCTCAGACCGTCTGTCTCAGCCCGCCTGTCTCAGACCGTCCGTCTCGGACCGTCTGTCTCGAACCGTCTGTGTACTTCAGTCTGTCTCAGACCATCTGTCTCACACCATCTGGCTCAGACCGCCGGTCTTAGCCCGTCTGTCTCAGACCATCTGTCTCAGACCGTCTGTCTGAGACCGTGTGTCTCAGAATAACTGACTGAGACAGTCTGTCTCAGCCCGCCTGTCTCAGCCCGCCTGTCTCAGCCCGCCTGTCTCAGACCGTCTGTCTCAGACCACCTAGCTCAGTCCGTCGGTCTTAGCCCGTCTGTCTCAGACCATCTGTCTCAGGCCGTAGGTCTTAGCCCGTCTGTCTCAGACCGTCTGTCTCGGACCGTCTGTCTCGGACCGTCTGTCTCGAACCGTCTGTCTCGGACCGTCTGTCTCGGACCGTCTGTCTCGGACCGTCTGTCTCACACCGTCAGTCACAGACCGTCTGTCTCAGACGGTCGGTATCAGCCCGCCTGTCTCAGGCCATCTGTCTCAGATCGTCCGTCTCAGACCATCTGTCCCGGACCGTCTGTCTCGGACCGCCTGTCTCAGACCATCTGTCTCAGACCGTCTGTCTCAGACCGTCTGTCTGAGACCGTCTGTCTCAGAATAACTGTCTGAGACAGTCTGTCTCAGCCCGCCTGTCTCAGCCCGCCTGTCTCAGCCCGCCTGTCTCAGACCGTCTGTCTCAGACCATCTGGCTCAGTCCGTCGGTCTTAGCCCGTCTGTCTCTGACCATCTGTCTCAGACCGTCTGTCTCAGACCGTCTGTCTCAGACCGTCTGTCTCAGACCGTCTGTCTCAGACCATCTGGCTCAGATCATCTGCCTCAGGCCGTCGGTCTTAGCCTGTCTGTCTCAGCCTGCCTACCTCTGTCCGTCTGTCTCAGACCGTCCGTCTCAGACCGTCTGTCTCAGACCATCTGTCGCAGACCATCTGTCTCATGCCGTCGGTCTTAGCCCGTATATCTCTGCCTGCCTGTCTCTGCCCGTCTGTCTCAGGCCGTCTGTCTCGGACCGTCTGTCTCGGACCCCCTGTCTCAGACCGCCTGTCTCAGACCGTCTGTCTCAGACCGTCTGTCTCAGACCATCTGTCTCAGATCATCTGCCTCAGGCCGTCGGTCTTAGCCCGTCTGTCTCAGCCTGCCTATCTCTGTCCGTCTGTCTCAGACCGTCCGTCTCTGACCGTCTGTCTCAGACCATCTGTCTCGGACCGTCTGTCTCGGACCGCCTGTCTCAGACCGTCTGTTTCAGACCGTCTGTCTCAGACCATCTGTCCCAGACCGTCTGTCTCAGACCATCTGTCTCGGACCGTCTGTCTCGGACCGCCTGACTCAGACCGTCTGTCTCAGCCCGCCTGTCTCAGACCGTCCGTCTCGGACCGTCTGTCTCGGACCGTCTGTCTCGGACCGTCTGTCTCGGACCGTCTGTGTACTTCAGTCTGTCTCAGACCGTCTGTATCAGACCATCTGTCTCGGACCGTCTGTCTCGGTCCGCCTGTCTCAGACCGTCTGTCTCAGCCCGCCTGTCTCAGACCGTCCGTCTCGGACCGTCTGTCTCGGACTGTCTGTCTCGGACCGTCTGTCTCGGACCGTCTGTCTCGGACCGTCTGTGTACTTCAGTCTGTCTCAGACCATCTGTCTCACATCATCTGGCTCAGACCGCCGGTCTTAGCCCGTCTGTCTCAGACCATCTGTCTCAGACCGTCTGTCTGAGACCGTCTGTCTCAGAATAACTGTCTGAGACAGTCTGTCTCAGCCCGCCTGTCTCAGCCCGCCTGTCTCAGCCCGCCTGTCTCAGACCGTCTGTCTCAGACCATCTGTCCCAGACCGTCTGTCTCAGACCATCTGTCTCGGACCGTCTGTCTCGGACCGCCTGACTCAGACCGTCTGTCTCAGCCCGCCTGTCTCAGACCGTCCGTCTCGGACCGTCTGTCTCGGACCGTCTGTCTCGGACCGTCTGTCTCGGACCGTCTGTGTACTTCAGTCTGTCTCAGACCGTCTGTATCAGACCATCTGTCTCGGACCGTCTGTCTCGGTCCGCCTGTCTCAGACCGTCTGTCTCAGCCCGCCTGTCTCAGACCGTCCGTCTCGGACCGTCTGTCTCGGACTGTCTGTCTCGGACCGTCTGTCTCGGACCGTCTGTCTCGGACCGTCTGTGTACTTCAGTCTGTCTCAGACCATCTGTCTCACATCATCTGGCTCAGACCGCCGGTCTTAGCCCGTCTGTCTCAGACCATCTGTCTCAGACCGTCTGTCTGAGACCGTCTGTCTCAGAATAACTGTCTGAGACAGTCTGTCTCAGCCCGCCTGTCTCAGCCCGCCTGTCTCAGCCCGCCTGTCTCAGACCGTCTGTCTCAGACCATCTAGCTCAGTCCGTCGGTCTTAGCCCGTCTGTCTCTGACCGTCTGTCTCAGACCGTCTGTCTCAGACCGTCTGTCTCTGACCATCTGTCTCAGACCATCTGGCTCAGACCGTCGGTCTCAGTCCGTCTGTCTCAGACCATCTGTCTCAGACCGTCTGTATCACACCGTCTGCCTCAGGCCGCCTGTCTCAGACCGTCTGTTTCAGACCGTCTGTCTCAGACCATCTGTCCCAGACCGTCTGTCTCAGACCATCTGTCTCGGACCGTCTGTCTCGGACCGCCTGACTCAGACCGTCTGTCTCAGCCCGCCTGTCTCAGACCGTCCGTCTCGGACCGTCTGTCTCGGACCGTCTGTCTCGGACCGTCTGTGTACTTCAGTCTGTCTCAGACCGTCTGTATCAGACCGTCTGTCTCGGACCGTCTGTCTCGGACCGCCTGTCTCAGACCGTCTGTCTCAGCCCGCCTGTCTCAGACCGTCCGTCTCGGACCGTCTGTCTCGGACCGTCTGTCTCGGACCGTCTGTCTCGGACCGTCTGTCTCGGACCGTCTGTCTCAGACCGTCTGTCTGAGACCGTCTGTCTCAGAATAACTGTCTGAGACAGTCTGTCTCAGCCCGCCTGTCTCAGCCCGCCTGTCTCAGACCGTCTGTCTCAGACCATCTAGCTCAGTCCGTCGGTCTTAGCCCGTCTGTCTCTGACCATCTGCCTCAGACCGTCTGTCTCAGACCGTCTGTCTCAGACCGTCTGTCTCAGACCGTCTGTCTCAGACCGTCTGTCTCAGACCATCTGGCTCAGTCCGTCGGTCTTCGCCCGTCTGTCTCAGACCATCTGTCTCAGGCCGTCTGTCTCATACCGTCTGTCTCAGACCGTCTGTCTCAGACCGTCTGTCTCAGACCGTCTGTCTCATACCGTCTGTCTCAGACCGTCGGTCTCAGACCATCTGTCTCTGTCCGTCTGTCTCAGACCGTCCGTCTCTGACCGTCTGTCTCGGACCGTCTGTCTCTGACCGTCTGTCTCGGACCGTCTGTGTAGGTCCGGCTGTCACAGACCATCTGGCTCAGACCGTCGGTCTCAGCCCGTCTGTCTCACACCATCTGTCTCAGACCGTCTGTATCACACCGTCTGTCTCAGAACATCTGTCTCAGGCCGTCGGTCTTAGCCCGTCTGTCTCAGACCATATGTCTCAGGCCGTAGGTCTTAGCCCGTCTGTCTCAGACCGTCTGTCTCGGACCGTCTGTCTCGGACCGTCTGTCTCGAACCGTCTGTCTCGGACCGTCTGTCTCGGACCGTCAGTCTCGGACCGTCTGTCTCAGACCGTCTCTCTCAGACCATCTGTCTCAGACCATCTGCCTCAGGCCGTCTGCCTCTGTCCGTCTGTCTCTGACGTCTGTCTCAGACCGTCTGTCTCGGTCCGTCTGTCTCGGACCGCCTGTCTCGGACCGTCTGTCTCGGACCGCCTGTCTCAGACCGTCTGTCTCAGACCATCTGTCTCAGGCCGTCGGTCTTAGCCCGTCTGTCTCAGACCGTCTGTCTCGGACCGTCTGTATCACACCGTCTGTCTCAGAACATCTGTCTCAGGCCGTCGGTCTTAGCCCGTCTGTCTCAGACCATCTGTCTCAGGCCGTAGGTCTTAGCCCGTCTGTCTCAGACCGTCTGTCTCAGACCGTCTGTCTCTGACCGTCTGTCTCAGACCGTCTGTCTCATACCGTCTGTCTCAGACCGTCGGTCTCAGACCATCTGTCTCTGTCCGTCTGTCTCAGACCGTCCGTCTCTGACCGTCTGTCTCGGACCGTCTGTCTCTGACCGTCTGTCTCGGACCGTCTGTGTAGGTCCGGCTGTCACAGACCATCTGGCTCAGACCGTCGGTCTCAGCCCGTCTGTCTCACACCATCTGTCTCAGACCGTCTGTATCACACCGTCTGTCTCAGAACATCTGTCTCAGGCCGTCGGTCTTAGCCCGTCTGTCTCAGACCATCTGTCTCAGGCCGTAGGTCTTAGCCCGTCTGTCTCAGACCGTCTGTCTCGGACCGTCTGTCTCGGACCGTCTGTCTCGAACCGTCTGTCTCGGACCGTCTGTCTCGGACCGTCAGTCTCGGACCGTCTGTCTCACACCGTCAGTCACAGACCGTCTGTCTCAGACGGTCGGTATCAGCCCGCCTGTCTCAGGCCATCTGTCTCAGATCGTCCGTCTCAGACCATCTGTCCCGGACCGTCTGTCTCGGACCGCCTGTCTCAGACCGTCTGACTCAGACCGTCTGTCTCAGACCATCTGTCTCGGACCGGCTGTCTCAGACCATCTGTCTCAGACCGTCTGTCTCGGACCGTCTGTCTCAGCCCGCCTGTCTCAGTCCGTCTGTCTGAGACCGTCTGTCTCAGACCATCTGGCTCAGTCCGTCGGTCTTAGCCCGTCTGTCTCAGACCATCTGTCTCAGACCGTCTGTCTCAGACCGTCTGTCTCAAACCGTCTGTCTCAGACCATCTGTCGCAGACCATCTGTCTCATGCCGTCGGTCTTAGCCCGTATATCTCTGCCTGCCTGTCTCTGTCCGTCTGTCTCAGGCCGTCTGTCTCGGACCGTCTGTCTCGGACCGTCTGTCTCGAACCGTCTGTCTCGGACCGTCTGTCTCGGACCGTCAGTCTCGGACCGTCTGTCTCACACCGTCAGTCACAGACCGTCTGTCTCAGACGGTCGGTATCAGCCCGCCTGTCTCAGGCCATCTGTCTCAGATCGTCCGTCTCAGACCATCTGTCCCGGACCGTCTGTCTCGGACCGCCTGTCTCAGACCGTCTGACTCAGACCGTCTGTCTCAGACCATCTGTCTCGGACCGGCTGTCTCAGACCATCTGTCTCAGACCGTCTGTCTCGGACCGTCTGTCTCAGCCCGCCTGTCTCAGTCCGTCTGTCTGAGACCGTCTGTCTCAGACCATCTGGCTCAGTCCGTCGGTCTTAGCCCGTCTGTCTCAGACCATCTGTCTCAGACCGTCTGTCTCAGACCGTCTGTCTGAGACCGTCTGTCTCAGAATAACTGTCTGAGACAGTCTGTCTCAGCCCGCCTGTCACAGCCCGCCTGTCTCAGCCCGCCTGTCTCAGACCGTCTGTCTCAGACCATCTAGCTCAGTCCGTCGGTCTTAGCCCGTCTGTCTCTGACCATCTGTCTCAGACCGTCTGTCTCAGACCGTCTGTCTCAGACCGTCTGTCTCAGACCATCTGGCTCAGATCATCTGCCTCAGGCCGTCGGTCTTAGCCTGTCTGTCTCAGCCTGCCTACCTCTGTCCGTCTGTCTCAGACCGTCCGTCTCAGACCGTCTGTCTCAGACCATCTGTCGCAGACCATCTCTCTCATGCCGTCGGTCTTAGCCCGTATATCTCTGCCTGCCTGTCTCTGTCCGTCTGTCTCAGGCCGTCTGTCTCGGACCGTCTGTCTCGGACCCCCTGTCTCAGACCGCCTGTCTCAGACCGTCTGTCTCAGACCGTCTGTCTCAGACCATCTGTCTCAGATCATCTGCCTCAGGCCGTCGGTCTTAGCCCGTCTGTCTCAGCCTGCCTATCTCTGTCCGTCTGTCTCAGACCGTCCGTCTCTGACCGTCTGTCTCAGACCATCTGTCTCGGACCGTCTGTCTCGGACCGCCTGTCTCAGACCGTCTGTTTCAGACCGTCTGTCTCAGACCATCTGTCCCAGACCGTCTGTCTCAGACCATCTGTCTCGGACCGTCTGTCTCGGACCGCCTGACTCAGACCGTCTGTCTCAGCCCGCCTGTCTCAGACCGTCCGTCTCGGACCGTCTGTCTCGGACCGTCTGTCTCGGACCGTCTGTCTCGGACCGTCTGTGTACTTCAGTCTGTCTCAGACCGTCTGTATCAGACCATCTGTCTCGGACCGTCTGTCTCGGTCCGCCTGTCTCAGACCGTCTGTCTCAGCCCGCCTGTCTCAGACCGTCCGTCTCGGACCGTCTGTCTCGGACTGTCTGTCTCGGACCGTCTGTCTCGGACCGTCTGTCTCGGACCGTCTGTGTACTTCAGTCTGTCTCAGACCATCTGTCTCACACCATCTGGCTCAGACCGCCGGTCTTAGCCCGTCTGTCTCAGACCATCTGTCTCAGACCGTCTGTCTGAGACCGTCTGTCTCAGAATAACTGTCTGAGACAGTCTGTCTCAGCCCGCCTGTCTCAGCCCGCCTGTCTCAGCCCGCCTGTCTCAGACCGTCTGTCTCAGACCATCTAGCTCAGTCCGTCGGTCTTAGCCCGTCTGTCTCTGACCGTCTGTCTCAGACCGTCTGTCTCAGACCGTCTGTCTCAGACCGTCTGTCTCAGACCATCTGGCTCAGTCCGTCGGTCTTAGCCCGTCTGTCTCTGACCATCTGTCTCAGACCATCTGGCTCAGACCGTCGGTCTCAGTCCGTCTGTCTCAGACCATCTGTCTCAGACCGTCTGTATCACACCGTCTGCCTCAGGCCGCCTGTCTCGGACCGTCTGTCTCGGACCGCCTGTCTCAGACCGCCTGTCTCAGACCGTCTGTCTCAGACCGTCTGTCTCAGACCATCTGTCTCAGACCATCTGCCTCAGGCCGTCTGCCTCGGTCCGTCTGTCTCTGACGTCTGTCTCAGACCGTCTGTCTCGGACCGTCTGTCTCGGGCCGTCTGTCTCGGGCCGTCTGTCTCGGACCGTCTGTCTCGGACCGCCTGTCTCAGACCGTCTGTCTCAGACCATCTGTTTCAGGCCGTCGGTCTTAGCCCGTCTGTCTCAGACCATCTGTCTCAGGCCGTAGGTCTCAGCCCGCCTGTCTCAGCTCATCTGTCTCAGACCGTCTGTCTCAGACCATCTGTCTCGGACCGTCTGTTTCGGACCGTCTGACTCAGACCGTCGGTGTAGGTCCGCCTGTCACAGACCATCTGGCTCAGTCCGTCGGTCTTAGCCCGTCTGTCTCAGACCATCTGTCTCAGACCGTCTGTCTCAGACCGTCTGTCTCAGACCGTCTGTCTCAGACCGTCTGTCTCAGACCATCTGTCGCAGACCATCTGTCTCATGCCGTCGGTCTTAGCCCGTATATCTCTGCCTGCCTGTCTCTGTCCGTCTGTCTCAGGCCGTCTGTCTCGGACCGTCTGTCCCGGACCCCCTGTCTCAGACCGCCTGTCTCAGACCGTCTGTCTCAGACCGTCTGTCTCAGTCCATCTGTCTCAGATCATCTGCCTCAGGCCGTCGGTCTTAGCCCGTCTGTCTCACTACGCCTGTCTCGGCCCGCCTGTCTCAGACCGTCTGTCTCAGACTGTCTGCCTCGGACCGTCTGTCTCGGACCGTCTGTCTCGGACCGTCAGTCTCGGGCCGTCTGTCTCGTTCCGTCTGTCTCGAACCGTCTGTCTCGGACCGTCTGTCTCATACCGTCTGTCTCAGACCGTCTGTCTCAGACCATCTGTCTCAGACCATCGGGCTCAGACCGCCGGTCTTAGCCCGTCTGTCTCAGACCATCTGTCCCAGACCGTCTGACTGAGACCGTCTGTCTCAGAATAACTGTCTGAGACAGTCTGTCTCAGCCCGCCTGTCTCAGCCTGCCTGTCTCAGGCCGTCTGTCTCAGACCATCTGTCGCAGACCATCTGTCTCATGCCGTCGGTCTTAGCCCGTATATCTCTGCGTGCCTGTCTCTGTCCGTCTGTCTCAGGCCGTCTGTCTCGGACCGTCTGTCTCGGACCGCCTGTCTCAGACCGTCTGTCTCAGACCGTCTGTCTCAGACCGTCTGTCTCAGACCATCTGTCGCAGACCATCTGTCTCATATCGTCGGTCTTAGCCCGTATATCTCTGCCTGCCTGTCTCTGTCCGTCTGTCTCAGGCCGTCTGTCTCGGACCGTCTATCTCGGACCGTCTGTCTCGGACCGTCAGTCTCGGACCGTCTGTCTCACACCGTCAGTCACAGACCGTCTGTCTCAGACGGTCGGTCTCAGCCCGCCTGTCTCAGGCCATCTGTCTCAGACCGTCCGTCTCAGACCATCTGTCTCGGACCGTCTGTCTCAGATCATCTGCCTCAGGCCGTCGGTCTTAGCCCGTCTGTCTCAGCCTGCCTATCTCTGTCCGTCTGTCTCAGACCGTCCGTCTCTGACCGTCTGTCTCGGACCGTCTGTCTCGGACCGTCTGTCTCGGACCGTCAGTCTCGGACCGTCTGTCTCACACCGTCAGTCACAGACCGTCTGTCTCAGACGGTCGGTATCAGCCCGCCTGTCTCAGGCCATCTGTCTCAGATCGTCCGTCTCAGACCATCTGTCCCGGACCGTCTGTCTCGGACCGCCTGTCTCAGACCGTCTGACTCAGACCGTCTGTCTCAGACCATCTGTCTCGGACCGGCTGTCTCAGACCATCTGTCTCAGACCGTCTGTCTCGGACCGTCTGTCTCAGCCCGCCTGTCTCAGTCCGTCTGTCTGAGACCGTCTGTCTCAGACCATCTGGCTCAGTCCGTCGGTCTTAGCCCGTCTGTCTCAGACCATCTGTCTCAGACCGTCTGTCTCAGACCGTCTGTCTCAAACCGTCTGTCTCAGACCATCTGTCGCAGACCATCTGTCTCATGCCGTCGGTCTTAGCCCGTATATCTCTGCCTGCCTGTCTCTGTCCGTCTGTCTCAGGCCGTCTGTCTCGGACCGTCTGTCTCGGACCGTCTGTCTCGAACCGTCTGTCTCGGACCGTCTGTCTCGGACCGTCAGTCTCGGACCGTCTGTCTCACACCGTCAGTCACAGACCGTCTGTCTCAGACGGTCGGTATCAGCCCGCCTGTCTCAGGCCATCTGTCTCAGATCGTCCGTCTCAGACCATCTGTCCCGGACCGTCTGTCTCGGACCGCCTGTCTCAGACCGTCTGACTCAGACCGTCTGTCTCAGACCATCTGTCTCGGACCGGCTGTCTCAGACCATCTGTCTCAGACCGTCTGTCTCGGACCGTCTGTCTCAGCCCGCCTGTCTCAGTCCGTCTGTCTGAGACCGTCTGTCTCAGACCATCTGGCTCAGTCCGTCGGTCTTAGCCCGTCTGTCTCAGACCATCTGTCTCAGACCGTCTGTCTCAGACCGTCTGTCTGAGACCGTCTGTCTCAGAATAACTGTCTGAGACAGTCTGTCTCAGCCCGCCTGTCTCAGCCCGCCTGTCTCAGCCCGCCTGTCTCAGACCGCCTGTCTCAGACCATCTAGCTCAGTCCGTCGGTCTTAGCCCGTCTGTCTCTGACCATCTGTCTCAGACCGTCTGTCTCAGACCGTCTGTCTCAGACCGTCTGTCTCAGACCATCTGGCTCAGATCATCTGCCTCAGGCCGTCGGTCTTAGCCTGTCTGTCTCAGCCTGCCTACCTCTGTCCGTCTGTCTCAGACCGTCCGTCTCAGACCGTCTGTCTCAGACCATCTGTCGCAGACCATCTGTCTCATGCCGTCGGTCTTAGCCCGTATATCTCTGCCTGCCTGTCTCTGTCCGTCTGTCTCAGGCCGTCTGTCTCGGACCGTCTGTCTCGGACCCCCTGTCTCAGACCGCCTGTCTCAGACCGTCTGTCTCAGACCGTCTGTCTCAGTCCATCTGTCTCAGATCATCTGCCTCAGGCCGTCGGTCTTAGCCCGTCTGTCTCAGCACGCCTGTCTCGGCCCGCCTGTCTCAGACCGTCTGTCTCAGACTGTCTGCCTCGGACCGTCTGTCTCGGACCGTCTGTCTCGGACCGTCAGTCTCGGACCGTCTGTCTCGGTCCGTCTGTCTCGAACCGTCTGTCTCAGACCGTCTGTCTCAGACCATCTGTCGCAGACCATCTGTCTCATGCCGTCGGTCTTAGCCCGTATATCTCTGCCTGCCTGTCTCTGTCCGTCTGTCTCAGGCCGTCTGTCTCGGACCGTCTGTTTCGGACCCCCTGTCTCAGACCGCCTGTCTCAGACCGTCTGTCTCAGACTGTCTGTCTCAGACCATCTGTCTCAGATCATCTGCCTCAGGCGGTCGGTCTCAGCCCGTCTGTCTCAGCCTGCCTATCTCTGTCCGTCTGTCTCAGACCGTCCGTCTCTGACCGTCTGTCTCAGACCATCTGTCTTGGACCGTCTGTCTCGGACCGCCTGTCTCAGTCCGTCTGTCTCAGACCGTCTGTCTCAGACCATCTGTCCCAGACCATCTGTCTCAGACCATCTGTCTTGGACCGTCTGTCTCGGACCGCCTGTCTCAGACCGTCTGTCTCAGACAATCTGTCCCAGACCGTCCTTCTCAGACCATCTGTCTCGGACCGTCTGTCTCGGACCGCCTGTCTAAGACCGTCTGTCTCAGCCCGCCTGTCTCAGACCGTCCGTCTCGGACCGTCTGTCTCGGACCGTCTGTCTCGGACCGTCTGTGTACTTCAGTCTGTCACAGACCATATGGCTCAGACCGTCGGTCTCAGCCCGTCTGTCTCAGACCATCTGTCTCAGACCGTCTGTATCACACCGTCTGTCTCAGACCATCTGTCTCAGACCATCTGTCTCAGGCCGTCGGTCTTAGCCCGTCTGTCTCAGACCATCTGTCTCAGGCCGTAGGTCTCAGCCCGCCTGTCTCATCCCATCTGTCTCAGACCGTCTGTCTCAGACCATCTGTCTCGGACCGTCTGTCTCGGACCGCCTGTCTCAGACCGTCTGTCTCAGACCGTCTGTCTCAGACCATCTGTCTCAGACCGCCGGTCTCAGCCCGCCTGTCTCAGACAGTCTGTCTCAGACCATCTGTCTCAGACCATCTGTCTCGGACTGTCTGGCTCAGACCGTCGGTCTTAGCCCGTCTATCTCAGACCGTCTGCCTCAGGCCGCCTGTCTCGGACCGTCTGTCTCGGACCGCCTGTCTCAGACCGCCTGTCTCAGACCGTCTGTCTCAGACCGTCTGTCTCAGACCATCTGTCTCAGACCATCTGCCTCAGGCCGTCTGCCTCTGTCCGTCTGTCTCTGACGTCTGTCTCGGACCGTCTGTCTCGGACCGTCTGTCTCAGACCATCTGTCTCAGGCCGTCGGTCTTAGCCCGTCTGTCTCAGACCATCTGTCTCAGGCCGTAGGTCTCAGCCCGCCTGTCTCAGCCCATCTGTCTCAGACCGTCTGTCTCAGACCATCTGTCTCGGACCGTCTGTTTCGGACCGTCTGTCTCAGACCGTCTGTGTAGGTCCGTCTGTCACAGACCATCTGGCTCAGACCGTCGGTCTCAGCCCGTCTGTCTCAGACCATCTGTCTCAGCCCATCTCTCTCAGACCGTCTGTCTGAGACCATCTGTCTCAGACCATCTGTCTCAGACAGTCTGTCTCAGGCCGTCGGTATTTGCCTGTCTGTCTCTGTCCGTCACTCTCAGACGGTCTGTCTCTGACCGTCTCTCTCAGACCGTCTGTCTCGGACCGTCTGTCTCGGACCGTCTGTCTCGGACCGCCTGTCTCAGACCGCCTGTCTCAGACCGTCTGTCTCAGACCGTCTATCTCAGACCATCTGTCTCAGATCATCTGCCTCACGCCGTCGGTCTTAGCCCGTCTGTCACAGCACGCCTGTCTCGGCCCGCCTGTCTCAGACCGTCTGTCTCAGACTGTCTGCCTTGGACCGTCTGTCTCGGACCGTCTGTCTCGGACCGTCAGTTTCGGACCGTCTGTCTCGGTCCGTCTGTCTCGAACCGTCTGTCTCGGACCGTCTGTCTCATACCGTCTGTCTCAGACCGTCTGTCTCAGACCATCTGTCTCAGACCATCTGGCTCAGACCGCCGGTCTTAGCCCGTCTGTCTCAGACCATCTGTCTCAGACCGTCTGTCTGAGACCGTCTGTCTCAGAATAACTGTCTGAGACAGTCTGTCTCAGCCCGCCTGTCTCAGCCTGCCTGTCTCAGACCGTCTGTCTCAGACCATCTGTCGCAGACCATCTGTCTCATGCCGTCGGTCTTAGCCCGTATATCTCTGCCTGCCTGTCTCTGTCCGTCTGTCTCAGGCCGTCTGTCTCGGACCGTCTGTCTCGGACCGCCTGTCTCAGACCGTCTGTCTCAGACCGCCTGTCTCAGCCCGCATGTCTCAGACCGTCTGTGTCAGACCATCTGGCTCAGTCCGTCGGTCTTAGCCCGTCTGTCCCAGACCATCTGTCTCAGACCGTCTGTCTCAGACCGTCTGTCTCAGACCGTCTGTCTCAGACCATCTGTCGCAGACCATCTGTCTCATGCCGTCGGTCTTAGCCCGTATATCTCTGCCTGCCTGTCTCTGTCCGTCTGTCTCAGGCCGTCTGTCTCGGACCGTCTGTCTCGGACCCCCTGTCTCAGACCGCCTGTCTCAGACCGTCTGTCTCAGACCGTCTGTCTCAGTCCATCTGTCTCAGATCATCTGCCTCAGGCCGTCGGTCTTAGCCCGTCTGTCTCAGCACGCCTGTCTCGGCCCGCCTGTCTCAGACCGTCTGTCTCAGACTGTCTGCCTCGGACCGTCTGTCTCGGACCGTCTGTCTCGGACCGTCTGTCTCATACCGTCTGTCTCAGACCGTCTGTCTCAGACCATCTGTCTCAGACCATCGGGCTCAGACCGCCGGTCTTAGCCCGTCTGTCTCAGACCATCTGTCCCAGACCGTCTGTCTGAGACCGTCTGTCTCAGAATAACTGTCAGAGACAGTCTGTCTCAGCCCGCCTGTCTCAGCCTGCCTGTCTCAGACCGTCTATCTCAGACCATCTGTCGCAGACCATCTGTCTGATGCCGTCGGTCTTAGCCCGTATATCTCTGCCTGCCTGTCTCTGTCCGTCTGTCTCAGGCCGTCTGTCTCGGACCGTCTGTCTCGGACCGCCTGTCTCAGACCGTCTGTCTCAGACCGTCTGTCTCCTACCGTCTGTCTCAGACCATCTGTCGCAGACCATCTGTCTCATATCGTCGGTCTTAGCCCGTATATCTCTGCCTGCCTGTCTCTGTCCGTCTGTCTCAGGCCGTCTGTCTCAGGCCGTCTGTCTCGGACCGTCTGTCTCGGACCCCCTGTCTCAGACCGCCTGTCTCAGACCGTCTGTCTCAGACCGTCTGTCTCAGTCCATCTGTCTCAGATCATCTGCCTCAGGCCGTCGGTCTTAGCCCGTCTGTCTCAGCACGCCTGTCTCGGCCCGCCTGTCTCAGACCGTCTGTCTCAGACTGTCTGCCTCGGACCGTCTGTCTCTGACGTCTGTCTCGGACCGTCTGTCTCGGACCGTCTGTCTCGGACCGTCTGTCTCGGACCGCCTGTCTCAGACCGTCGGTCTCAGCCCGTCTGTCTCAGACCATCTGTCTCAGACCGTCTGTATCACACCGTCTGTCTCAGAACATCTGTCTCAGGCCGTCGGTCTTAGCCCGTCTGTCTCAGACCATCTGCCTCAGGCCGTAGGTCTTAGCCCGTCTGTCTCAGACCGTCTGTCTCGGACCGTCTGTCTCGGACCGTCTGTCTCGGACCGTCTGTCTCGGACCGTCTATCTCGGACCGTCTGTCTCGGACCGTCAGTCTCGGACCGTCTGTCTCACACCGTCAGTCACAGACCGTCTGTCTCAGACGGTCGGTCTCAGCCCGCCTGTCTCAGGCCATCTGTCTCAGACCGTCCGTCTCAGACCATCTGTCTCGGACCGTCTGTCTCGGACCGCCTGTTTCAGACCGTCTGACTCAGACCGTCTGTCTCAGACCATCTGTCTCGGACCGTCTGTCTCAGACCATCTGTCTCAGACCGTCTGTCTCGGACCGTCTGTCTCAGCCCGCCTGTCTCAGTCCGTCTGTCTGAGACCGTCTGTCTCAGAATAACTGTCTGAGACAGTCTGTCTCAGCCCGCCCGTCTCAGCCCGCGGGTCTCAGTCCGTCTGTCTGAGACCGTCTGTCTCAGACCATCTGCCTCAGACCATCTGTCTCAGGCCGTCGGTCTCAGCCCGTCTGTCTCAGTCTGCCTATATCTGCCCGTCTGTCTCAGACCGTCCGTCTCGGACCGTCTGTCTCGGACCGTCTGTCTCGGACCGTCTGGCTCAGACCGTCGGTCTCAGCCCGCCTGTCTCAGACAGTCTGTCTCAGACCATCCGTCTCAGACCATCTGGCTCAGACCGTCGGTCTTAGCCCGTCGGTCTCAGACCATCTGCCTCAGGCCGCCTGTCTCGGACCGTCTGTCTCGGACCGTCTGTCTCAGACGGTCTGTCTCAGACGGTCGGTCCCAGCCCGCCTACCTCAGCTCGCCTGTCTCAGCCCGCCTGTCTCAGACCATCTGTCTCAGACCGTCTGTCTGAGACCGTCTGTCTCAGAATAACTGTCTGAGACAGTCTGTCTCAGCCTGCCTGTCTCAGCCCGCCGGTCTCAGACCGTCTGTCTCAGACCATCTGGCTCAGTCCGTCGGTCTTAGCGCGTCTGTCTCAGACCATCTGTCTCAGACCGTCTGTCTCAGACCGTCTGTCTCAGACCGTCTGTCTCAGACCATCTGTCGCAGACCATCTGTCACATGCCGTCGGTCTTAGCCCGTATATCTCTGCCTGCCTGTCTCTGTCCGTCTGTCTCAGGCCGTCTGTCTCAGGCCGTCTGTCTCGGACCGTCTGTCTCGGACCCCCTGTCTCAGACCGCCTGTCTCAGACCGTCTGTCTCAGACCGTCTGTCTCAGACCATCTGTCTCAGACCGTCTGTATCACACCGTCTGTCTCAGAACATCTGTCTCAGGCCGTCGGTCTTAGCCCGTCTGTCTCAGACCATCTGTCTTAGGCCGTAGGTCTTAGCCCGTCCGTCTCAGACCGTCTGTCTCGGACCGTCTGTCTCGGACCGTCTGTCTCGGACCGTCTGTCTCGGACCGTCTGTCTCGGACCGTCAGTCTCGGACCGTCTGTCTCACACCGTCTGTCTCAGACCATCTGTCGCAGACCATCTGTCACATGCCGTCGGTCTTAGCCCGTATATCTCTGCCTGCCTGTCTCTGTTGGTCTGTCTCAGGCCGTCTGTCTCGGACCGTCTGTCTCGGACCGTCTGTCTCAGCCCGCCTGTCTCAGTCCGTCTGTCTGAGACCGTCTGTGTCAGAATAACTCTCTGAGACAGTCTGTCTCAGCCCGCCTGTCTCAGCCCGCGGGTCTCAGTCCGTCTGTCTGAGACCGTCTGTCTCAGACCGTCTGTCTCAGACCATCTGTCTCAGACCGCCGGTCTCAGCCCGCCTGTCTCAGACAGTCTGTCTCAGACCATCTGTCTCAGACCATCTGGCTCAGACCGCCGGTCTTAGCCCGTCTGTCTCAGACCATCTGTCTCAGAATGTCTGTCTGAGACCGACTGTCTCAGAATAACTGTCTGAGACAGTCTGTCTCAGCCCGCCTGTCTCAGCCCGCCTGTCTCAGACCGTCTGTCTCAGACCATCTGGCTCAGTCCGTCGGTCTTAGCCCGTCTGTCTCAGACCATCTTCCTCAGGCCGTCTGTCTCAGACCGTCTGTCTCGGACCGTCTGTCTCGGACCGTCTGTCTCGGACCGTCTGTCTCGGATCGTCTGTCTCGGACCGTCTGTCTCGGACCGTCTGTCTCGGACCGTCTGTCTCGGACCGTCAGTCTCGGACCGTCTGTCTCACACCGTCAGTCACAGACCGTCTGTCTCAGACGGTCGGTCTCAGCCCGCCTGTCTCAGGCCATCTGTCTCAGACCGTCCGCCTCAGACCATCTGTCTCGGACCGTCTGTCTCGGACCGCCTGTCTCAGACCGTCTGACTCAGACCGTCCGCCTCAGACCATCTGTCTCGGACCGTCTGTCTCGGACCGCCTGTCTCAGACCGTCTGACTCAGACCGTCTGTCTCAGACCATCTGTCTCGGACCGTCTGTCTCAGACCATCTGTCTCAGACCGTCTGTCTCGGACCGTCTGTCTCAGCCCGCCTGTCTCAGTCCGTCTGTCTGAGACCGTCTGTCTCAGAATAACTGTCTGAGACAGTCTGTCTCAGCCCGCCCGTCTCAGCCCGCGGGTCTCAGTCCGTCTGTCTGAGACCGTCTGTCTCAGACCATCTGCCTCAGACCATCTGTCTCAGGCCGTCGGTCTCAGCCCGTCTGTCTCAGTCTGCCTATATCTGCCCGTCTGTCTCAGACCGTCCGTCTCGGACCGTCTGTCTCGGACCGTCTGTCTCGGACCGTCTGGCTCAGACCGTCGGTCTCAGCCCGCCTGTCTCAGACAGTCTGTCTCAGACCATCCGTCTCAGACCATCTGGCTCAGACCGTCGGTCTTAGCCCGTCGGTCTCAGACCATCTGCCTCAGGCCGCCTGTCTCGGACCGTCTGTCTCGGACCGTCTGTCTCAGACGGTCTGTCTCAGACGGTCGGTCCCAGCCCGCCTACCTCAGCTCGCCTGTCTCAGCCCGCCTGTCTCAGACCATCTGTCTCAGACCGTCTGTCGGAGACCGTCTGTCTCAGAATAACTGTCTGAGACAGTCTGTCTCAGCCTGCCTGTCTCAGCCCGCCGGTCTCAGACCGTCTGTCTCAGACCATCTGGCTCAGTCCGTCGGTCTTAGCGCGTCTGTCTCAGACCATCTGTCTCAGACCGTCTGTCTCAGACCGTCGGTCTCAGACCGTCTGTCTCAGACCATCTGTCGCAGACCATCTGTCACATGCCGTCGGTCTTAGCCCGTATATCTCTGCCTGCCTGTCTCTGTCCGTCTGTCTCAGGCCGTCTGTCTCGGACCGTCTGTCTCGGACCCCCTGTCTCAGACCGCCTGTCTCAGACCGTCTGTCTCAGACCGTCTGTCTCAGACCATCTGTCTCAGACCGTCTGTATCACACCGTCTGTCTCAGAACATCTGTCTCAGGCCGTCGGTCTTAGCCCGTCTGTCTCAGACCATCTGTCTTAGGCCGTAGGTCTTAGCCCGTCCGTCTCAGACCGTCTGTCTCGGACCGTCTGTCTCGGACCGTCTGTCTCGGACCGTCTGTCTCGGACCGTCTGTCTCGGACCGTCAGTCTCGGACCGTCTGTCTCACACCGTCAGTCACAGACCGTCTGTCTCAGACGGTCGGTCTCAGCCCGCCTGTCTCAGGCCATCTGTCTCAGACCGTCCGTCTCAGACCATCTGTCTCGGACCGTCTGTCTCAGACCATCTGTCTCAGACCATCTGGCTCAGACCGCCGGTCTTAGCCCGTCTGTCTCAGACCATCTGTCTCAGACCGTCTGTCTCAGACCATCTGTCGCAGACCATCTGTCACATGCCGTCGGTCTTAGCCCGTATATCTCTGCCTGCCTGTCTCTGTTGGTCTGTCTCAGGCCGTCTGTCTCGGACCGTCTGTCTCGGACCGTCTGTCTCAGCCCGCCTGTCTCAGTCCGTCTGTCTGAGACCGTCTGTGTCAGAATAACTCTCTGAGACAGTCTGTCTCAGCCCGCCTGTCTCAGCCCGCGGGTCTCAGTCCGTCTGTCTGAGACCGTCTGTCTCAGACCGTCTGTCTCAGACCATCTGTCTCAGACCGCCGGTCTCAGCCCGCCTGTCTCAGACAGTCTGTCTCAGACCATCTGTCTCAGACCATCTGGCTCAGACCGCCGGTCTTAGCCCGTCTGTCTCAGACCATCTGTCTCAGAATGTCTGTCTGAGACCGACTGTCTCAGAATAACTGTCTGAGACAGTCTGTCTCAGCCCGCCTGTCTCAGCCCGCCTGTCTCAGACCGTCTGTCTCAGACCATCTGGCTCAGTCCGTCGGTCTTAGCCCGTCTGTCTCAGACCATCTTCCTCAGGCCGTCTGTCTCAGACCGTCTGTCTCGGACCGTCTGTCTCGGACCGTCTGTCTCGGACCGTCTGTCTCGGACCGTCTGTCTCGGATCGTCTGTCTCGGACCGTCTGTCTCGGACCGTCTGTCTCGGACCGTCTGTCTCGGACCGTCAGTCTCGGACCGTCTGTCTCACACCGTCAGTCACAGACCGTCTGTCTCAGACGGTCGGTCTCAGCCCGCCTGTCTCAGGCCATCTGTCTCAGACCGTCCGCCTCAGACCATCTGTCTCGGACCGTCTGTCTCGGACCGCCTGTCTCAGACCGTCTGACTCAGACCGTCTGTCTCAGACCATTTGTCTCGGACCGTCTGTCTCAGACCATCTGTCTCAGACCGTCTGTCTCAGAATAACTGTCTGAGACAGTCTGTCTCAGCCCGCCTGTCTCAGCCCGCCTGTCTCAGACCGTCTGTCTCAGACCATCTGGCTCAGTCCGTCGCTCTTAGCCCGTCTGTCTCAGACCATCTGTCTCAGGCCGTCTGCCTCAGACCGTCTGTCTCGGACCGTCTGTCTCGGACCGTCTGTCTCGGACCGTCTGTCTCGGACCGTCTGTCTCGGACCGTCTGTCTCGGACCGTCTGTCTCGGACCGTCAGTCTCGGACCGTCTGTCTCACACCGTCAGTCACAGACCGTCTGTCTCAGACGGTCTGTCTCAGATCATCTGTCGCAGACCATCTGTCTCATGCCGTCGGTCTTAGCCCGTATATCTCTGCCTGCCTGTCTCTGTCCGTCTGTCTCAGGCCGTCGGTCTCGGACCGTCTGTCTCGGACCCCCTGTCTCAGACCGCCTGTCTCAGACCGTCTGTCTCAGACCGTCTGTCTCAGACCATCTGTCTCAGATCATCTGCCTCAGGCCGTCGGTCTTAGACCGTCTGTCTCAGCACGCCTGTCTCGGCCCGCCTGTCGCAGACCGTCTGTCTCAGACCATCTGCCTCAGACCATCTGTCTCAGGCCGTCGGTCTCAGCCCGTCTGTCTCAGCCTGCCGATCTCTGTCGGTCTGTCTCAGACCGTCCGTCTCTGACCGTCTGTCTCTGACGTCTGACTCGGACCGTCTGTGTAGGTTCGTCTGTCACAGACCATCTGGCTCAGACCGTCGGTCTCAGCCCGTCTGTCTCAGACCATCTGTCTCAGACCATCTGTCTCAGACCATCTGTCTCAGACCATCTGTCTCAGACCATCTGTCTCAGGCCGTCGGTCTCAGCTCGTCTGTCTCAGTCTGCCTATATCTGCCCGTGTGTCTCAGACCGCCCGTCTCGGACCGTCTGTCTCGGACCGTCTGTCTCGGACCGTCTGTCTGGGACCGTCGGTGTACTTCAGTCTGTCACAGACCATCTGGCTCAGACCGTCGGTCTCAGCCCGTCTGTCTCAGACCATCTGTCTCAGACCGTCTGTATCACACCGACTGTCTCAGACCATCTGTCTCAGGCCGTCGGTCTCAGCCCATCTGTCTCAGACCGTCTGTCTCAGACCATCTGTCTCGGACCGTCTGTCTCAGACCGCCGGTCTCAGCCCGCCTGTCTCAGACAGTCTGTCTCAGACCATCTGTCTTAGTCCATCTGGCTCAGACCGTCGGTCTTAGCCCATCTGTCTCAGACCATCTGTCTCGGACCGTCTGTCTCGGACCGTCTGTCTCAGACGGTCTGTCTCAGACGGTCGGTCCCAGCCCGCCTACCTCAGCTCGCCTGTCTCAGCCCGCCTATCTCAGACCATCTGTCTCAGACCGTCTGTCTCAGTCCATCTGTCTCAGATCATCTGCCTCAGGCCGTCGGTCTTAGCCCGTCTGTCTCAGCACGCCTGTCTCGGCCCGCCTGTCTCAGACCGGCTGTCTCAGACTGTCTGCCTCGGACCGTCTGTCTCGGTCCGTCTGTCTCGGACCGTCAGTCTCGGGCCGTCTGTCTCGTTCCGTCTGTCTCGAACCGTCTGTCTCGGACCGTCTGTCTCATACCGTCTGTCTCAGACCGTCTGTCTCAGACCATCTGTCTCAGACCATCGGGCTCAGACCGCCGGTCTTAGCCCGTCTGTCTCAGACCATCTGTCTCAGACCGTCTGTCTCGGACCGTCTGTCTCAGCCCGCCTGTCTCAGTCCGTCTGTCTGAGACCGTCTGTCTCAGACCATCTGCCTCAGACCATCTGTCTCAGGCCGTCGGTCTTAGCCCGTATATCTCTGCCTGCCTGTCTCTGTCCGTCTGTCTCAGGCCGTCTGTCTCGGACCGTCTGTCTCGGACCGCCTGTCTCAGACCGTCTGTCTCAGACCGTCTGTCTCAGACCGTCTGTCTGAGACCGTCTGTCTCAGACCATCTGCCTCAGACCATCTGTCTCAGGCCGTCGGTCTTAGCCCGTATATCTCTGCCCGCCTGTCTCTGTCCGTCTGTCTCAGGCCGTCTGTCTCTGTCCGTCTGTCTCAGGCCGTCTGTCTCGGACCGTCTGTCTCGGACCGCCTGTCTCAGACCGTCTGTCTCAGACCGTCCGTCTCAGACCGTCTGTCTCAGACCATCTGTCTCAGACCATCTGCCTCAGGCCGTCTGCCTCTGTCCGTCTGTCTCTGACGTCTGTCTCAGACCGTCTGTCTCGGACCGTCTGTCTCGGACCGTCTGTCTCGGACCGTCTGTCTCGGACCGCCTGTCTCAGACCGTCGGTCTCAGCCCGTCTGTCTCAGACCATCTGTCTCAGACCGTCTGTATCACACCGTCTGTCTCAGAACATCTGTCTCAGGCCGTCGGTCTTAGCCCGTCTGTCTCAGACCATCTGCCTCAGGCCGTAGGTCTTAGCCTGCCTGTCTCAGACCGTCTGTCTCGGACCGTCTGTCTCGGACCGTCTGTCTCGGACCGTCTGTCTCGGACCGTCTATCTCGGACCGTCTGTCTCGTACCGTCAGTCTCGGACCGTCTGTCTCACACCGTCAGTCACAGACCGTCTGTCTCAGACGGTCGGTCTCAGCCCGCCTGTCTCAGGCCATCTGTCTCAGACCGTCCGTCTCAGACCATCTGTCTCGGACCGTCTGTCTCGGACCGCCTGTCTCAGACCGTCTGACTCAGACCGTCTGTCTCAGACCATCTGTCTCGGACCGTCTGTCTCAGACCATCTGTGTCAGACCGTCTGTCTCGGACCGTCTGTCTCAGCCCGCCTGTCTCAGTCCGTCTGTCTGAGACCGTCTGTCTCAGAATAACTGTCTGAGACAGTCTGTCTCAGCCCGCCCGTCTCAGCCCGCGGGTCTCAGTCCGTCTGCCTGAGACCGTCTGTCTCAGACCATCTGCCACAGACCATCTGTCTCAGGCCGTCGGTCTCAGCCCGTCTGTCTCAGTCTGCCTATATCTGCCCGTCTGTCTCAGACCGTCCGTCTCGGACCGTCTGTCTCGGACCGTCTGTCTCGGACCGTCTGGCTCAGACCGTCGGTCTCAGCCCGTCTGTCTCAGACCATCTGTCTCAGACCGTCTGTATCACACCGTCTGTCTCAGACCATCTGTCTCAGACCATCTGTCTCAGGCCGTCGGTCTTAGCCTGTCTGTCTCAGACCGTCTGTCTCAGGCCGTAGGTCTCAGCCCGCCTGTCTCAGCCCATCTGTCTCAGACCGTCTGTCTCAGACCATCTGTCTCGGACCGTCTGTCTCGGACCGCCTGTCTCAGACCGTCTGTCTCAGACCGTCTGTCTCAGACCATCTGTCTCAGACCGCCGGTCTCAGGCCGCCTGTCTCAGACAGTCTGTCTCAGACCATCCGTCTCAGACCATCTGGCTCAGACCGTCGGTCTTAGCCCGTCGGTCTCAGACCATCTGCCTCAGGCCGCCTGTCTCGGACCGTCTGTCTCGGACCGTCTGTCTCAGACGGTCTGTCTCAGACGGTCGGTCCCAGCCCGCCTACCTCAGCTCGCCTGTCTCAGCCCGCCTGTCTCAGACCATCTGTCTCAGACCGTCTGTCTGAGACCGTCTGTCTCAGACCATCTGGCTCAGTCCGTCGGTCTTAGCCCGTCTGTCTCAGACCATCTGTCTCAGACCGTCTGTCTCAGACCGTCTGTCTCAGACCGTCGGTCTCAGACCATCTGTCGCAGACCATCTGTCACATGCCGTCGGTCTTAGCCCGTATATCTCTGCCTGCCTGTCTCTGTCCGTCTGTCTCAGACCGTCTGTCTCGGACCGTCTGTCTCGGACCGTCTGTCTCGGACCGTCTGTCTCGGACCGTCTGTCTCGGACCGTCTGTCTCGGACCGTCAGTCTCGGACCGTCTGTCTCACACCGTCAGTCACAGACCGTCTGTCTCAGACGGTCGGTCTCAGCCCGCCTGTCTCAGGCCATCTGTCTCAGACCGTCCGTCTCAGACCATCTGTCTCGGACCGTCTGTCTCGGACCGCCTGTCTCAGACCGTCTGACTCAGACCGTCTGTCTCAGACCATCTGTCTCGGACCGTCTGTCTCAGACCATCTGTCTCAGACCGTCTGTCTCGGACCGTCTGTCTCAGCCCGCCTGTCTCAGACCATCTGTCTCAGGCCGTCGGTCTCAGCTCGTCTGTCTCAGTCTGCCTATATCTGCCCGTGTGTCTCAGACCGTCCGTCTCGGACCGTCTGTCTCGGACCGTCTGTCTCGGACCGTCTGTCTGGGACCGTCGGTGTACTTCAGTCTGTCACAGACCATCTGGCTCAGACCGTCGGTCTCAGCCCGTCTGTCTCAGACCATCTGTCTCAGACCGTCTGTATCACACCGACTGTCTCAGACAGTCTGTCTCAGACCATCTGTCTTAGTCCATCTGGCTCAGACCATCTGTGTCAGGCCGTCGGTCTCAGCCCGTCTGTCTCAGCCTGCCTATATCTGCCCGTCTGTCTCAGACCATCTGGCTCAGTCCGTCGGTCTTAGCCCGTCTGTCTCAGACCATCTGTCTCAGACCGTCTGTCTCAGACCGTCTGTCTCAGACCGTCTGTCTCAGACCGTCTGTCTCAGACCATCTGTCACATGCCGTCGGTCTTAGCCCGTATATCTCTGCCTGCCTGTCTCTGTCCGTCTGTCTGAGGCCGTCTGTCTCGGACCGTCTGTCTCGGACCGTCTGTCTCGGACCGTCTGCCTCGGACCGTCTGTGTACTTCAGTCTGTCACAGACCATCTGGCTCAGACCGTCGGTCTCAACCCGTCTGTCTCAGACCATCTGTCTCAGACCGTCTGTATCACACCGTCTGTCTCAGACCATCTGTCTCAGACCATCTGTCTCAGGCCGTCGGTCTTAGCCCATCTGTCTCAGACCGTCTGTCTCAGACCATCTGTCTCGGACCGTCTGTCTCAGACCGCCGGTCTCAGCCCGCCTGTCTCATACAGTCTGTCTCAGACGATCTGTCTCAGACCATCTGGCTCAGACCGTCGGTCTTAGCCCATCTGTCTCAGACCATCTGTCTCAGGCCGTCTGTCTCGGACCGTCTGTCTCAGACGGTCTGTCTCAGACGGTCGGTCCCAGCCCGCCTACCTCAGCTCGCCTGTCTCAGCCCGCCTGTCTCAGACCGTCCGTCTCAGACCATCTGGCTCAGACCGCCGGGCTTAGCCCGTCTGTCTCAGACCATCTGTCTCAGACCGTCTGTCTGAGACCGTCTGTCTCAGAATAACTGTCTGAGACAGTCTGTCTCAGCCCGCCTTTCTCAGCCCGCCTGTCTCAACCGTCTGTCTCAGACCATCTGGCTCAGTCCGTCGGTCTTAGCCCGTCTGTCTCAGACCATCTGTCTCAGACCGTTTGTCTCAGACGGTCTGTCCCAGACCGTCTGTCTCAGACCATCTGTCGCAGACCATCTGTCACATGCCGTCGGTCTTAGCCCGTATATCTCTGCCTGCCTGTCTCTGTCGGTCTGTCTCAGGCCGTCTGTCTCGGACCGTCTGTCTCGGACCATCTGGCTCAGACCGTCTGTCTCAGACCATCTGTCTCAGACCGTCTGTCTGAGACCGTCTGTCTCAGAATAACTGTCTGAGACAGTCTGTCTCAGCCCGCCTGTCTCAGCCCGCCTGTCTCAACCGTCTGTCTCAGACCATCTGGCTCAGTCCGTCGGTCTTAGCCCGTCTGTCTCAGACCATCTGTCTCAGACCGTTTGTCTCAGACCGTCTGTCTCAGACCGTCTGTCTCTGTCCATCTATCTCAGACCGCCGGTCTCAGCCCGCCTGTCTCAGACAGTCTGTCTCAGACCATCTGTCGCAGACCATCTGTCACATGCCGTCGGTCTTAGCCCGTATATCTCTGCCTGCCTGTCTCTGTCGGTCTGTCTCAGGCCGTCTGTCTCGGACCGTCTGTCTCGGACCGTCTGTCTCGGTCCGTCTGTCTCGAACCGTCTGTCTCGGACCGTCTGACTCAGACCGTCTGTCTCAGACCGTCTGTCTCTGTCCATCTGTCTCAGACCGCCGGTCTCAGCCCGCCTGTCTCAGACAGTCTGTCTCAGACCATCTGTCTCAGACCATCTTGCTCAGACCGTCGGTCTTAGCCCATCTGTCTCAGACCATCTGTCTCAGACCGTCTGTCTCGGACCGTCTGTCTCAGACGGTCTGTCTCCGACGGTCGGTCCCAGCCCGCCTACATCAGCTCGTCTGTCTCAGCCCGCCTGTCTCAGACCGTCTGTCTCAGACCATCTGGCTCAGAACGCCGGTCTTAGACCGTCTGTCTCAGACCATCTGTCTCAGACCGTCTGTCTGAGACCGTCTGTCTCGGACCGTCTGTCTCAGACGGTCTGTCTCCGACGGTCGGTCCCAGCCCGCCTACATCAGCTCGTCTGTCTCAGCCCGCCTGTCTCAGACCGTCTGTCTCAGACCATCTGGCTCAGACCGCCGGTCTTAGACCCTCTGTCTCAGACCATCTGTCTCAGACCGTCTGTCTCAGCCCGCCTGTCTCAGACCGTCTCCCTCAGACCATCTGGCTCAGTCCGTCGGTCTTAGCCCGTCTGTCTCAGACCATCTGTCTCAGACCGTCTGTCTCAGACCGTCTGCCTCAGACCATCTGTCTCGGACCGTCTGTCTCGGACCGCCTGTCTCAGACCGTCTGACTCAGACCGTCTGTCTCAGACCATCTGTCTCGGACCGTCTGTCTCAGACCATCTGTCTCAGACCGTCTGTCTCGGACCGTCTGTCTCAGCCCGCCTGTCTCAGTCCGTCTGTCTGAGACCGTCTGTCTCAGAATAACTGTCTGAGACAGTCTGTCTCAGCCCGCCTGTCTCAGCCCGCGGGTCTCAGTCCGTCTGTCTGAGACCGTCTGTCTCAGACCATCTGTCGCAGACCATCTGTCACATGCCGTCGGTCTTAGCCCGTATATCTCTGCCTGCCTGTCTCTGTCCGTCTGTCTCAGGCCGTCTGTCTCAGACCGTCTGTCTCAGACCATCTGTCTCAGACCGTCTGTCTTGGACCGTCTGTCTCGGACCGTCTGTCTCTGACGTCTGTCTCGGACCGTCTGTGTAGGTTCGTCTGTCACAGACCATCTGGCTCAGACCGTCGGTCTCAGCCCGTCTGTCTCAGACCATCTGTCTCAGATCATCTGTCTCAGGCCGTCGGTCTCAGCCCGTCCGTCTCAGCCTGCCTATCACTGTCCGTCTGTCTCAGACCGTCCGTCTCTGACCGTCTGTCTCGGACCGTCTGTCTCAGGCCGTCGGTCTCAGCCCATATATCTCTGCCTGCCTGTCTCTGTCCGTCTGTCTCAGGCCGTCTGTCTCGGACCGTCTGTCTCGGACCCCCTGTCTCAGACCATCTGTCTCAGACCGTAAGTATCACACCGTCTGTCTCAGAACATCTGTCTCAGACCGTCTGTCTCGGACCGTCTGTCTCAGCCCGCCTGTCTCAGTCCGTCTGTCTGAGACCGTCTGTCTCAGAATAACTGTCTGAGACAGTCTGTCTCAGCCCCCCTGTCTCAGCCCGCGGGACTCAGTCCGTCTGTCTGAGACCGTCTGTCTCAGACCATCTGCCTCAGACCATCTGTCTCAGCCCGTCGGTCTCAGCCCATATATCTCTGCCTGCCTGTCTCTGTCCGTCTGTCTCAGGCCGTCTGTCTCGGACCGTCTGTCTCGGACCCCCTGTCTCAGACCGCCTGTCTCAGACCGTCTGTCTCAGATCATCTGCCTCAGGCCGCCGGTCTTAGCCCGTCTGTCTCAGACCGTCTGTCTCAGACCGTCTGTCTCAGACCATCTGTCGCAGACCATCTGTCACATGCCGTCGGTCTTAGCCCGTATATCTCTGCCTGCCTGTCTCTGTCGGTATGTCTCACGCCGTCTGTCTCGGACCGTCTGTCTCGGACCATCTGGCTCAGACCGCCGGTCTTAGCCCGCCTGTCTCAGCCCGCCTGTCTCAGACCGTCTGTCTCAGACCATCTGGCTCAGTCCGTCGGTCTTAGCCCGTCTGTCTCAGACCATCTGTCTCAGACCGTCTGTCTCAGACCGTCTGTCTCAGACCGTCTGTCTCAGACCATCTGTCGCAGACCATCTGTCTCATGCCGTCGGTCTTAGCCCGTATATCTCTGCCTGCCTGTCGCTGTCCGTCTGTCTCAGGCCGTCGGTCTCGGACCGTCTGTCTCGGACCGCCTGTCTCAGACCGTCTGTCTCAGACCGTCGGTCTCAGACCGTCTGTCTCAGACCATCTGTCTCAGATCATCTGCCTCAGGCCGTCGGTCTTAGCCCGTCTGTCTCAGCACGCCTGTCTCGGCCCGCCTGTCGCAGACCGTCTGTCTCAGACCATCTGTCTCAGACCGTCTGTCTCGGACCGTCTGTCTCAGCCCGCCTGTCTCAGTCCGTCTGTCTGAGACCGTCTGTCTCAGAATAACTGTCTGAGACAGTCTGTCTCAGCCCGCCTGTCTCAGCCCGCGGGTCTCAGTCCGTCTGTCTGAGACCGTCTGTCTCAGACCATCTGTCGCAGACCATCTGTCACATGCCGTCGGTCTTAGCCCGTATATCTCTGCCTGCCTGTCTCTGTCCGTCTGTCTCAGGCCGTCTGTCTCAGACCGTCTGTCTCAGACCATCTGTCTCAGACCGTCTGTCTTGGACCGTCTGTCTCGGACCGTCTGTCTCTGACGTCTGTCTCGGACCGTCTGTGTAGGTTCGTCTGTCACAGACCATCTGGCTCAGACCGTCGGTCTCAGCCCGTCTGTCTCAGACCATCTGTCTCAGATCATCTGTCTCAGGCCGTCGGTCTCAGCCCGTCCGTCTCAGCCTGCCTATCTCTGTCCGTCTGTCTCAGACCGTCCGTCTCTGACCGTCTGTCTCGGACCGTCTGTCTCAGGCCGTCGGTCTCAGCCCATATATCTCTGCCTGCCTGTCTCTGTCCGTCTGTCTCAGGCCGTCTGTCTCGGACCGTCTGTCTCGGACCCCCTGTCTCAGACCATCTGTCTCAGACCGTAAGTATCACACCGTCTGTCTCAGAACATCTGTCTCAGACCGTCTGTCTCGGACCGTCTGTCTCAGCCCGCCTGTCTCAGTCCGTCTGTCTGAGACCGTCTGTCTCAGAATAACTGTCTGAGACAGTCTGTCTCAGCCCCCCTGTCTCAGCCCGCGGGACTCAGTCCGTCTGTCTGAGACCGTCTGTCTCAGACCATCTGCCTCAGACCATCTGTCTCAGCCCGTCGGTCTCAGCCCATATATCTCTGCCTGCCTGTCTCTGTCCGCCTGTCTCAGGCCGTCTGTCTCGGACCGTCTGTCTCGGACCCCCTGTCTCAGACCGCCTGTCTCAGACCGTCTGTCTCAGATCATCTGCCTCAGGCCGCCGGTCTTAGCCCGTCTGTCTCAGACCGTCTGTCTCAGACCATCTGTCACATGCCGTCGGTCTTAGCCCGTATATCTCTGCCTGCCTGTCTCTGTCGGTATGTCTCACGCCGTCTGTCTCGGACCGTCTGTCTCGGACCATCTGGCTCAGACCGCCGGTCTTAGCCCGCCTGTCTCAGCCCGCCTGTCTCAGACCGTCTGTCTCAGACCATCTGGCTCAGTCCGTCGGTCTTAGCCCGTCTGTCTCAGACCATCTGTCTCAGACCGTCTGTCTCAGACCGTCTGTCTCAGACCGTCTGTCTCAGACCATCTGTCGCAGACCATCTGTCTCATGCCGTCGGTCTTAGCCCGTATATCTCTGCCTGCCTGTCTCTGTCCGTCTGTCTCAGGCCGTCGGTCTCGGACCGTCTGTCTCGGACCGCCTGTCTCAGACCGTCTGTCTCAGACCGTCGGTCTCAGACCGTCTGTCTCAGACCATCTGTCTCAGATCATCTGCCTCAGGCCGTCGGTCTTAGCCCGTCTGTCTCAGCACGCCTGTCTCGGCCCGCCTGTCGCAGACCGTCTGTCTCAGACCATCTGCCTCAGACCATCTGTATCAGGCCGTCGGTCTCAGCCCGTCTGTCTCAGCCTGCCGATCTCTGTCGGTCTGTCTCAGACCGTCCGTCTCTGACCGTCTGTCTCGGACCGTCTGTCTCTGACGTCTGTCTCGGACCGTCTGTGTAGGTTCGTCTGTCACAGACCATCTGGCTCAGACCGTCGGTCTCAGCCCGTCTGTCTCAGACCATCTGTCTCAGACCATCTGTCTCAGACCATCTGTCTCAGACCATCTGTCTCAGACCGCCGGTCTCAGCCCGCCTGTCTCAGACCGTCTGTCTCAGACCATCTGTCGCAGACCATCTGTCTCATGCCGTCGGTCTTAGCCCGTATATCTCTGCCTGCCTGTCTCTGTCCGTCTGCCTCAGGCCGTCGGTCTCGGACCGTCTGTCTCGGACCGCCTGTCTCAGACCGTCTGTCTCAGACCGTCGGTCTCAGACCGTCTGTCTCAGACCATCTGTCTCAGATCATCTGCCTCAGGCCGTCGGTCTTAGCCCGTCTGTCTCAGCACGCCTGTCTCGGCCCGCCTGTCGCAGACCGTCTATCTCAGACCATCTGCCTCAGACCATCTGTATCAGGCCGTCGGTCTCAGCCCGTCTGTCTCAGCCTGCCGATCTCTGTCGGTCTGTCTCAGACCGTCCGTCTCTGACCGTCTGTCTCGGACCGTCTGTCTCTGACGTCTGTCTCGGACCGTCTGTGTAGGTTCGTCTGTCACAGACCATCTGGCTCAGACCGTCGGTCTCAGCCCGTCTGTCTCAGACCATCTGTCTCAGACCATCTGTCTCAGACCATCTGTCTCAGACCATCTGTCTCAGACCGCCGGTCTCAGCCCGCCTGTCTCAGAATAACTGTCTGAGACAGTCTGTCTCAGCCCGCCTGTCTCAGCCCGCCTGTCTCAGACCGTCTCTCTCAGACCGTCTGTCTCAGACCATCTGGCTCAGACCGCCGGTCTTAGACCGTCTGTCTCAGACCATCTGTCTCAGACCGTCTGTCTGAGACCGTCTGTCTCGGACCGTCTGTCTCGGACCGTCTGTCTCAGACGGTCTGTCTCCGACGGTCGGTCCCAGCCCGCCTACATCAGCTCGTCTGTCTCAGCCCGCCTGTCTCAGACCGTCTGTCTCAGACCATCTGGCTCAGACCGCCGGTCTTAGACCCTCTGTCTCAGACCATCTGTCTCAGACCGTCTGTCTGAGACCGTCTGTCTCAGAATAACGGTCTGAGACAGTCTGTCTCAGCCCGCCTGTCTCAGCCCGCCTGTCTCAGACCGTCTCCCTCAGACCATCTGGCTCAGTCCGTCGGTCTTAGCCCGTCTGTCTCAGACCATCTGTCTCAGACCGTCTGTCTCAGACCGTCTGTCTCAGACCATCTGTCTCGGACCGTCTGTCTCGGACCGCCTGTCTCAGACCGTCTGACTCAGACCGTCTGTCTCAGACCATCTGTCTCGGACCGTCTGTCTCAGACCATCTGTCTCAGACCGTCTGTCTCGGACCGTCTGTCTCAGCCCGCCTGTCTCAGTCCGTCTGTCTGAGACCGTCTGTCTCAGAATAACTGTCTGAGACAGTCTGTCTCAGCCCGCCTGTCTCAGCCCGCGGGTCTCAGTCCGTCTGTCTGAGACCGTCTGTCTCAGACCATCTGTCGCAGACCATCTGTCACATGCCGTCGGTCTTAGCCCGTATATCTCTGCCTGCCTGTCTCTGTCCGTCTGTCTCAGGCCGTCTGTCTCAGACCGTCTGTCTCAGACCATCTGTCTCAGACCGTCTGTCTTGGACCGTCTGTCTCGGACCGTCTGTCTCTGACGTCTGTCTCGGACCGTCTGTGTAGGTTCGTCTGTCACAGACCATCTGGCTCAGACCGTCGGTCTCAGCCCGTCTGTCTCAGACCATCTGTCTCAGATCATCTGTCTCAGGCCGTCGGTCTCAGCCCGTCCGTCTCAGCCTGCCTATCTCTGTCCGTCTGTCTCAGACCGTCCGTCTCTGACCGTCTGTCTCGGACCGTCTGTCTCAGGCCGTCGGTCTCAGCCCATATATCTCTGCCTGCCTGTCTCTGTCCGTCTGTCTCAGGCCGTCTGTCTCGGACCGTCTGTCTCGGACCCCCTGTCTCAGACCATCTGTCTCAGACCGTAAGTATCACACCGTCTGTCTCAGAACATCTGTCTCAGACCGTCTGTCTCGGACCGTCTGTCTCAGCCCGCCTGTCTCAGTCCGTCTGTCTGAGACCGTCTGTCTCAGAATAACTGTCTGAGACAGTCTGTCTCAGCCCCCCTGTCTCAGCCCGCGGGACTCAGTCCGTCTGTCTGAGACCGTCTGTCTCAGACCATCTGCCTCAGACCATCTGTCTCAGCCCGTCGGTCTCAGCCCATATATCTCTGCCTGCCTGTCTCTGTCCGTCTGTCTCAGGCCGTCTGTCTCGGACCGTCTGTCTCGGACCCCCTGTCTCAGACCGCCTGTCTCAGACCGTCTGTCTCAGATCATCTGCCTCAGGCCGCCGGTCTTAGCCCGTCTGTCTCAGACCGTCTGTCTCAGACCGTCTGTCTCAGACCATCTGTCGCAGACCATCTGTCTCATGCCGTCGGTCTTAGCCCGTATATCTCTGCCTGCCTGTCTCTGTCCGTCTGTCTCAGGCCGTCGGTCTCGGACCGTCTGTCTCGGACCGCCTGTCTCAGACCGTCTGTCTCAGACCGTCGGTCTCAGACCGTCTGTCTCAGACCATCTGTCTCAGATCATCTGCCTCAGGCCGTCGGTCTTAGCCCGTCTGTCTCAGCACGCCTGTCTCGGCCCGCCTGTCGCAGACCGTCTGTCTCAGACCATCTGCCTCAGACCATCTGTATCAGGCCGTCGGTCTCAGCCCGTCTGTCTCAGCCTGCCGATCTCTGTCGGTCTGTCTCAGACCGTCCGTCTCTGACCGTCTGTCTCGGACCGTCTGTCTCTGACGTCTGTCTCGGACCGTCTGTGTAGGTTCGTCTGTCACAGACCATCTGGCTCAGACCGTCGGTCTCAGCCCGTCTGTCTCAGACCATCTGTCTCAGACCATCTGTCTCAGACCATCTGTCTCAGACCATCTGTCTCAGACCGCCGGTCTCAGCCCGCCTGTCTCAGACCGTCTGTCTCAGACCATCTGTCGCAGACCATCTGTCTCATGCCGTCGGTCTTAGCCCGTATATCTCTGCCTGCCTGTCTCTGTCCGTCTGTCTCAGGCCGTCGGTCTCGGACCGTCTGTCTCGGACCGCCTGTCTCAGACCGTCTGTCTCAGACCGTCGGTCTCAGACCGTCTGTCGCAGACCATCTGTCTCAGATCATCTGCCTCAGGCCGTCGGTCTTAGCCCGTCTGTCTCAGCACGCCTGTCTCGGCCCGCCTGTCGCAGACCGTCTGTCTCAGACCATCTGCCTCAGACCATCTGTATCAGGCCGTCGGTCTCAGCCCGTCTGTCTCAGCCTGCCGATCTCTGTCGGTCTGTCTCAGACCGTCCGTCTCTGACCGTCTGTCTCGGACCGTCTGTCTCTGACGTCTGTCTCGGACCGTCTGTGTAGGTTCGTCTGTCACAGACCATCTGGCTCAGACCGTCGGTCTCAGCCCGTCTGTCTCAGACCATCTGTCTCAGACCATCTGTCTCAGACCATCTGTCTCAGACCATCTGTCTCAGACCGCCGGTCTCAGCCCGCCTGTCTCAGAATAACTGTCTGAGACAGTCTGTCTCAGCCCGCCTGTCTCAGCCCGCCTGTCTCAGACCGTCTCTCTCAGACCATCTGGCTCTGTCCGTCGGTCTTAGCCCGTCTGTCTCAGACCATCTGTCTCAGACCGTCTGTCTCAGACCGTCTGTCTCAGACCATCTGTCGCAGACCATCTGTCTCATGCCGTCGGTCTTAGCCCGTCTGTCTCAGACCATTTGTCTCAGACCGTCTGTCTGAGACCGTCTGTCTCAGAATAACTGTCTGAGACAGTCTGTCTCAGCCCGCCTGTCTCAGCCCGCCTGTCTCAGACAGTCTGCCTCAGACCATCTGTCTCAGACCATCTGGCTCAGACCGTCGGCCTTAGCCCGTCTGTCTCAGACCATCTGTCTCAGACCATCTGTCTCAGACCATCTGGCTCAGACCGTCGGACTTAGCCCATCTCTCTCAGACCATCTGACTCAGACCGTCTGTCTCTGACCGTCTGTCTCGGACCGTCTGTGTAGGTCCGTCTGTCACAGACCATCTGGCTCAGACCGTCGGTCTCAGCCCGTCTGTCTCAGACCATCTGTCTCAGACCGTCTGTATCACACCGACTGTCTCAGAACATCTGTCTCAGGCCGTCGGTCTTAGCCCGTCTGTCTCAGACCATCTGTCTCAGGCCGTAGGTCTTAGCCCGTCTGTCCCAGACCGTCTGTCTCGGACCGTCTGTCTCGGACCGTCTGTCTCGGACCGTCTGTCTCGGACCGTCAGTCTCGGACAGTCTGTCTCACACCGTCAGTCACAGACCGTCTGTATCAGACGGTCGGTCTCAGCCCGCCTGTCTCAGGCCATCTGTCTCAGACCGTCCGTCTCAGACCATCTGTCTCGGACCGTCTGTCTCGGACCGCCTGTCTCAGACCGTCTGACTCATACCGTCTGTCTCAGACCATCTGTCTCGGACCGTCTGTCTCAGACCGTCTGTCTCGGACCGTCAGTCTCGGACAGTCTGTCTCACACCGTCAGTCACAGACCGTCTGTCTCAGACGGTCGGTCTCAGCCCGCCTGTCTCAGGCCATCTGTCTCAGACCGTCCGTCTCAGACCATCTGTCTCGGACCGTCTGTCTCGGACCGCCTGTCTCAGACCGTCTGACTCATACCGTCTGTCTCAGACCATCTGTCTCGGACCGTCTGTCTCAGACCATCTGTCTCAGACCGTCTGTCTCGGACCGTCTGTCTCAGCCCGCCTGTCTCTGTCCGTCTGTCTGAGACCGTCTGTCTCAGACCATCTGCCACAGACCATCTGTCTCAGGCCGTCGGTCTCAGCTCGTCTGTCTCAGTCTGCCTATATCTGCCCGTGTGTCTCAGACCGTCCGTCTCGGACCGTCTGTCTCGGACCGTCTGTCTCGGACCGTCTGTCTGGGACCGTCGGTGTACTTCAGTCTGTCACAGACCATCTGGCTCAGACCGTCGGTCTTAGCCCATCTGTCTCAGACCATCTGTCTCAGACCGTCTGTCTCGGACCGTCTGTCTCAGACCGTCTGTCTCAGACCGTCTGTCTCAGACCATCTGTCGCAGACCATCTGTCACATGCCGTCGGTCTTAGCCCGTATATCTCTGCCTGCCTGTCTCTGTCCGTCTGTCTGAGGCCGTCTGTCTCGGACCGTCTGTCTCGGACCGTCTGTCTCGAACCGTCTGCCTCGGACCGTCTGTGTACTTCAGTCTGTCACAGACCATCTGGCTCAGACCGTCGGTCTCAACCCGTCTGTCTCAGACCATCTGTCTCAGGCCGTCGGTCTTAGCCCATCTGTCTCAGACCGTCTGTCTCAGACCATCTGTCTCGGACCGTCTGTCTCAGACCGCCGGTCTCAGCCCGCCTGTCTCAGACAGTCTGTCTCAGACCATCTGTCTCAGACCATCTGGCTCAGACCGTCGGTCTTAGCCCATCTGTCTCAGACGATCTGTCTCAGACCGTCTGTCTGAGACCGTCTGTATCAGAATAACGGTCTGAGACAGTCTGTCTCAGCCCGCCTGTCTCAGCCCGCCTGTCTCAGACCGTCTCCCTCAGACCATCTGGCTCAGTCCGTCGGTCTTAGCCCGTCTGTCTCAGACCATCTGTCTCAGACCGTCTGTCTCAGACCGTCTGTCTCAGACCATCTGTCTCGGACCGTCTGTCTCGGACCGCCTATCTCAGACCATCTGTCTCAGACCGTCTGTCTCAGTCCATCTGTCTCAGATCATCTGCCTCAGGCCGTCGGTCTTAGCCCGTCTGTCTCAGCACGCCTGTCTCGGCCCGCCTGTCTCAGACCGGCTGTCTCAGACTGTCTGCCTCGGACCGTCTGTCTCGGTCCGTCTGTCTCGGACCGTCAGTCTCGGGCCGTCTGTCTCGTTCCGTCTGTCTCGAACCGTCTGTCTCGGACCGTCTGTCTCATACCGTCTGTCTCAGACCGTCTGTCTCAGACCATCTGTCTCAGACCATCGGGCTCAGACCGCCGGTCTTAGCCCGTCTGTCTCAGACCATCTGTCTCAGACCGTCTGTCTCGGACCGTCTGTCTCAGCCCGCCTGTCTCAGTCCGTCTGTCTGAGACCGCCTGTCTCAGAATAACTGTCTGAGACAGTCTGTCTCAGCCCGCCTGTCTCAGCCCGCGGGTCTCAGTCCGTCTGTCTGAGACCGTCTGTCTCAGACCATCTGTCGCAGACCATCTGTCACATGCCGTCGGTCTTAGCCCGTATATCTCTGCCTGCCTGTCTCTGTCCGTCTGTCTCAGGCCGTCTGTCTCAGACCGTCTGTCTCAGACCATCTGTCTCAGACCGTCTGTCTTGGACCGTCTGTCTCGGACCGTCTGTCTCGGACCGTCTGTCTCGGACCGCCTGTCTCAGACCGTCTGAGTCGGACCGTCTGTCTCAAACCATCTGTCTCGGACCGTCTGTCTCAGACAATCTGTCTCAGACCGTCTGTCTCAGACCGTCTGTCTCAGACCGTCTGTCTCAGACCGTCAGTCTCAGACCGTCTGTCTCAGACCGTCTGTCTCAGACCATCTGTCTCAGACCGTCTGTCTCAGACGGTCGGTCCCAGCCCGCCTACCTCAGCTCGCCTGTCTCAGCCCGCCTGTCTCAGACCATCTGTCTCAGACCGTCTGTCTGAGACCGTCTGTCTCAGAATAACTGTCTGAGACAGTCTGTCTCAGCCCGCCTGTCTCAGCCCGCCTGTCTCAGACCGTCTGTCTCAGACCATCTGGCTCAGTCCGTCGGTCTTAGCCCGTCTGTCTCAGACCATCTGTCTCAGACCGTCTGTCTCAGACCGTCTGTCTCAGACCGTCTGTCTCAGACCGTCTGTCTCAGACCGTCTGTCTCAGACCGTCTGTCTCAGACCGTCTGTCTCAGACCGTCTGTCTCAGACCATCTGTCGCAGACCATCTGTCACATGCCGTCGGTCTTAGCCCATCTGTCTCAGACCGTCTGTCTCAGACCATCTGTCTCGGACCGTCTGTCTCAGACCGCCGGTCTCAGCCCGCCTGTCTCAGACAGTCTGTCTCAGACCATCTGTCTCAGACCATCTGGCTCAGACCGTCGGTCTTATCCCATCTGTCTCAGACCATCTTTCTCACACCGTCTGTCTCGGACCGTCTGTCTCAGACGGTCTGTCTCCGACGGTCGGTCCAAGCCCGCCTACATCAGCTCGTCTGTCTCAGCCCGCCTGTCTCAGACCGTCTGTCTCAGACCATCTGTCTCGGACCGTCTGTCTCAGACCATCTGTCTCAGACCGTCTGTCTCGGACCGTCTGTCTCAGCCCGCCTGTCTCAGTCCGTCTGTCTGAGACCGTCTGTCTCAGAATAACTGTCTGAGACAGTCTGTCTCAGCCCGCCTGTCTCAGCCCGCGGGTCTCAGTCCTTCTGTCTGAGACCGTCTGTCTCAGACCATCTGTCGCAGACCATCTGTCACATGCCGTCGGTCTTAGCCCGTATATCTCTGCCTGCCTGTCTCTGTCCGTCTGTCTCAGGCCGTCTGTCTCAGACTGTCTGTCTCAGACCATCTGTCTCAGACCGTCTGTCTTGGACCGTCTGTCTCGGACCGTCTGTCTCGGACCGTCTGTCTCGGACCGTCTGTCTCGGACCGCCTGTCTCAGACCGTCTGTCTCAGACCGCCTGTCTCAGACCGTCTGTCTCAGACCGTCTGTCTCAGACCATCTGTCTCAGATCATCTGTCTCAGGCCGTCGGTCTCAGCCCGTCTGTCTCAGCCTGCCTATCTCTGTCCGTCTGTCTCAGACCGTCCGTCTCTGACCGTCTGTCTCGGACCGTCTGTCTCAGACCATCTGTCTCAGACCGTAAGTATCACACCGTCTGTCTCAGAACATCTGTCTCAGGCCGTCGGTCTTAGCCCGTCTGTCTCAGACCATCTGTCTCAGGCCGTAGGTCTTAGCCCGTCTGTCTCAGACCGTCTGTCTCGGACCGTCTGTCTCGGACCGTCTGTCTCGGACCGTCTGTCTCGGACCGTCTGTCTCGGACCGTCTGTCTCGGACCGTCTGTCTCGGACCGTCTGTCTCGGACCGTCAGTCTCGGACCGTCTGTCTCACACCGTCAGTCACAGACCGTCTGTCTCGGACCGTCAGTCTCGGACCGTCTGTCTCACACCGTCAGTCACAGACCGTCTGTCTCAGACGGTCGGTCTCAGCCCGCCTGTCTCAGGCCATCTGTCTCAGACCGTCCGTCTCAGACCATCTGTCTCGGACCGTCTGTCTCGGACCGCCTGTCTCAGACCGTCTGACTCAGACCGTCTGTCTCAGACCATCTGTCTCGGACCGTCTGTCTCAGACCATCTGTCTCAGACCGTCTGTCTCGGACCGTCTGTCTCAGCCCGCCTGTCTCAGTCCGTCTGTCTGAGACCGTCTGTCTCAGAATAACTGTCTGAGACAGTCTGTCTCAGCCCGCCTGTCTCGTCCCGCCTGTCTCAGACCGTCTCCCTCAGACCATCTGGCTCAGTCCGTCGGTCTTAGCCCGTCTGTCTCAGACCATCTGTCTCAGACCGTCTGTCTCAGACCGTCTGTCTCAGACCATCTGTCGCAGACCATCTGTCTCATGCCGTCGGTCTTAGCCCGTATATCTCTGCCTGCCTGTCTCTGTCCGTCTGTCTCAGGCCGTCTGTCTCGGACCGTCTGTCTCAGACCGTCTGTCTCTGTCCATCTGTCTCAGACCGCCGGTCTCAGCCCGCCTGTCTCAGACAGTCTGTCTCAGACCATCTGGCTCAGACCGTCGGTCTTAGCCCATCTGTCTCGGACCGTCTGTCTCAGACCGTCTGTCTCGGACCGTCTGTCTCAGACGGTCGGTCCCAGCCCGCCTACCTCAGCTCGCCTGTCTCAGCCCGCCTGTCTCAGACCATCTGTCTCAGACCGTCTGTCTGAGACCGTCTGTCTCAGAATAACTGTCTGAGACAGTCTGTCTCAGCCCGCCTGTCTCAGCCCGCGGGTCTCAGTCCTTCTGTCTGAGACCGTCTGTCTCAGACCATCTGTCGCAGACCATCTGTCACATGCCGTCGGTCTTAGCCCGTATATCTCTGCCTGCCTGTCTCTGTCCGTCTGTCTCAGGCCGTCTGTCTCAGACTGTCTGTCTCAGACCATCTGTCTCAGACCGTCTGTCTTGGACCGTCTGTCTCGGACCGTCTGTCTCGGACCGTCTGTCTCGGACCGTCTGTCTCGGACCGCCTGTCTCAGACCGTCTGTCTCAGACCGCCTGTCTCAGACCGTCTGTCTCAGACCGTCTGTCTCAGACCATCTGTCTCAGATCATCTGTCTCAGGCCGTCGGTCTCAGCCCGTCTGTCTCAGCCTGCCTATCTCTGTCCGTCTGTCTCAGACCGTCCGTCTCTGACCGTCTGTCTCGGACCGTCTGTCTCAGACCATCTGTCTCAGACCGTAAGTATCACACCGTCTGTCTCAGAACATCTGTCTCAGGCCGTCGGTCTTAGCCCGTCTGTCTCAGACCATCTGTCTCAGGCCGTAGGTCTTAGCCCGTCTGTCTCAGACCGTCTGTCTCGGACCGTCTGTCTCGGACCGTCTGTCTCGGACCGTCTGTCTCGGACCGTCTGTCTCGGACCGTCTGTCTCGGACCGTCTGTCTCGGACCGTCTGTCTCGGACCGTCAGTCTCGGACCGTCTGTCTCACACCGTCAGTCACAGACCGTCTGTCTCGGACCGTCAGTCTCGGACCGTCTGTCTCACACCGTCAGTCACAGACCGTCTGTCTCAGACGGTCGGTCTCAGCCCGCCTGTCTCAGGCCATCTGTCTCAGACCGTCCGTCTCAGACCATCTGTCTCGGACCGTCTGTCTCGGACCGCCTGTCTCAGACCGTCTGACTCAGACCGTCTGTCTCAGACCATCTGTCTCGGACCGTCTGTCTCAGACCATCTGTCTCAGACCGTCTGTCTCGGACCGTCTGTCTCAGCCCGCCTGTCTCAGTCCGTCTGTCTGAGACCGTCTGTCTCAGAATAACTGTCTGAGACAGTCTGTCTCAGCCCGCCTGTCTCGTCCCGCCTGTCTCAGACCGTCTCCCTCAGACCATCTGGCTCAGTCCGTCGGTCTTAGCCCGTCTGTCTCAGACCATCTGTCTCAGACCGTCTGTCTCAGACCGTCTGTCTCAGACCATCTGTCGCAGACCATCTGTCTCATGCCGTCGGTCTTAGCCCGTATATCTCTGCCTGCCTGTCTCTGTCCGTCTGTCTCAGGCCGTCTGTCTCGGACCGTCTGTCTCAGACCGTCTGTCTCTGTCCATCTGTCTCAGACCGCCGGTCTCAGCCCGCCTGTCTCAGACAGTCTGTCTCAGACCATCTGGCTCAGACCGTCGGTCTTAGCCCATCTGTCTCGGACCGTCTGTCTCAGACCGTCTGTCTCGGACCGTCTGTCTCAGACGGTCGGTCCCAGCCCGCCTACCTCAGCTCGCCTGTCTCAGCCCGCCTGTCTCAGACCATCTGTCTCAGACCGTCTGTCTGAGACCGTCTGTCTCAGAATAACTGTCTGAGACAGTCTGTCTCAGCCCGCCTGTCTCAGCCCGCCTGTCTCAGACCGTCTGTCTCAGACCATCTGGCTCAGTCCGTCGGTCTTAGCCCGTCTGTCTCAGACCATCTGTCTCAGACCGTCTGTCTCAGACCATCTGGCTCAGTCCGTCGGTCTTAGCCCGTCTGTCTCAGACCATCTGTCTCAGACCGTCTGTCTCAGACCGTCTGTCTGAGACCGTCTGTCTCAGAATAACTGTCTGAGACAGTCTGTCTCAGCCCGCCTGTCTCAGCCCGCCTGTCTCAGACCGTCTCCCTCAGACCATCTGGCTCAGTCCGTCGGTCTCAGCCCGCCTGTCTCAGCCCGCCTGTCTCAGCCCGCGAGTCTCAGTCCGTCTGTCTGAGACCGTCTGTCTTGGACCGTCTGTCTCGGACCGTCTGTCTCGGACCGTCTGTCTCGGACCGTCTGTCTCGGACCGTCTGTCTCGGACCGCCTGTCTCAGACCATCTGTCTCAGACCATCTGTCTCAGACCGCCGGTCTCAGCCCGCCTGTCTCAGAATAACTGTCTGAGGCAGTCTGTCTCAGCCCGCCTGTCTCCGCCCGCCTGTCTCAGACCGTCTCTCTCAGACCATCTGGCTCTGTCCGTCGGTCTTAGCCCATCTGTCTCAGACCATCTGTCTCAGACCGTCTGTCTCAGACCGTCTGTCTCAGACCGTCTGTCTCAGACCATCTGTCGCAGACCATCTGTCTCATGCCGTCGGTCTTAGCCCGTCTGTCTCGGACCCCCTGTCTCAGACCGCCTGTCTCAGACCGTCTGTCTCAGACCTTCTGTCTCAGACCATCTGTCTCAGATCATCTGCCTCAGGCCGTCGGTCTTAGCCCGTCTGTCTCAGCACGCCTGTCTCGGCCCGCCTGTCGCAGACCGTCTGTCTCAGACCATCTGCCTCAGACCATCTGTATCAGGCCGTCGGTCTCAGCCCGTCTGTCTCAGCCCGCCTGTCTCAGCCCGCCTGTCTCAGACAGTCTGCCTCAGACCATCTGTCTCAGACCATCTGGCTCAGACCGTCGGACTTAGCCCATCTCTCTCAGACCATCTGTCTCAGACCGTCTGTCTCTGACCGTCTGTCTCGGACCGTCTGTGTAGGTCCGTCTGTCACAGACCATCTGGCTCAGACCGTCGGTCTCAGCCCGTCTGTCTCAGACCATCTGTCTCAGACCGTCTGTATCACACCGACTGTCTCAGAACATCTGTCTCAGGCCGTAGGTCTTAGCCCGTCTGTCCCAGACCGTCTGTCTCGGACCGTCTGTCCCGGACCGTCTGTCTCGGACCGTCTGTCTCGGACCGTCAGTCTCGGACAGTCTGACTCACACCGTCAGTCACAGACCGTCTGTCTCAGACGGTCGGTCTCAGCCCGCCTGTCTCAGGCCATCTGTCTCAGACCGTCCGTCTCAGACCATCTGTCTCGGACCGTCTGTCTCGGACCGCCTGTCTCAGACCGTCTGACTCATACCGTCTGTCTCAGACCATCTGTCTCGGACCGTCTGTCTCAGACCATCTGTCTCAGACCGTCTGTCTCGGACCGTCTGTCTCAGCCCGCCTGTCTCTGTCCGTCTGTCTGAGACCGTCTGTCTCAGACCATCTGCCTCAGACCATCTGTCTCAGGCCGTCGGTCTCAGCTCGTCTGTCTCAGTCTGCCTATATCTGCCCGTGTGTCTCAGACCGTCCGTCTCGGACCATCTGTCTCGGACCGTCTGTCTCGGACTGTCTGTCTGGGACCGTCGGTGTACTTCAGTCTGTCACAGACCATCTGGCTCAGACCGTCGGTCTTAGCCCATCTGTCTCAGACCATCTGTCTCAGACCGTCTGTCTCGGACCGTCTGTCTCAGACGGTCTGTCTCAGACGGTCGGTCCCAGCCCGCCTACCTCAGCTCGCCTGTCTCAGCCCGCCTGTCTCTGACCATCTGTCTCAGACCGTCTGTCTGAGACCGTCTGTCTCAGAATAACTGTCTGAGACAGTCTGTCTCAGCCCGCCTGACTCAGCCCGCCTGTCTCAGACCGTTTGTCTCAGACCATCTGGCTCAGTCCGTCGGTCTTAGACCGTCTGTCTCAGACCATCTGTCTCAGACCGTCTGTCTCAGACCGTCTGTCTCAGACCGTCTGTCTCAGACCGTCTGTCTCAGACCATCTGTCGCAGACCATCTGTCACAACCCGTCGGTCTTAGCCCGTATATCTCTGCCTGCCTGTCTCTGTCCGTCTGTCTGAGGCCGTCTGTCTCGGACCGTCTGTCTCGGACCGTCTGTCTCGGACCGTCTGCCTCGGACCGTCTGTGTACTTCAGTCTGTCATAGACCATCTGGCTCAGACCGTCGGTCTCAACCCGTCTGTCTCAGACCATCTGTCTCAGACCGTCTGTATCACACCGTCTGTCTCAGACCATCTGTCTCAGACCATCTGTCTCAGGCCGTCTGTCTTAGCCCATCTGTCTCAGACCGTCTGTCTCAGACCATCTGTCTCGGACCGTCTGTCTCAGACCGCCGGTCTCAGCCCGCCTGTCTCAGACAGTCTGTCTCAGACCATCTGTCTCAGACCATCTGGCTCAGACCGTCGGTCTTAGCCCATCTGTCTCAGACCATCTGTCTCAGACCGTCTGTCTGAGACCGTCTGTCTCAGAATAACGGTCTGAGACAGTCTGTCTCAGCCCGCCTGTCTCAGCCCGCCTGTCTCAGACCGTCTCCCTCAGACCATCTGGCTCAGTCCGTCGGTCTTAGCCCGTCTGTCTCAGACCATCTGTCTCAGACCGTCTGTCTCGGCCCGTCTGTCTCGGACCGTCTGTCTCGGACCGTCTGTCTCGGACCGTCTGTCTCAGCCCGCCTGTCTCAGTCCGTCTGTCTCGGACCGTCTGTCTCGGACCGTCTGTCTCACACCGTCTGTCACAGACCGTCTGTCTCAGCCCGCCTGTCTCAGCCCGCTTGTCTCAGTCCGTCTGTCTGAGACCGTCTGTCTCAGACCAACTGTCTCAGACCGCCTGTTTCAGATCGTCGGTCTTAGCCCGTCTGTCTCAGCCCGGCTGTCTCTGCCCGTCTGTCTCAGACCATCTGTCTCAGACCGTCAATCTCTGTCCGTCTGTCTGAGACCGTCTGTCTCGGACCGTCTGTCTCGGACTGTCAGTCTCGCACCGTCTGTCTCGGACCGTCTGTCTCAGTCCGTCTGTCTGAGACCGTCGGTCTTAGCCCGTCTGTCTCAGACCGTGCGTCTCGGACCGTCTGTCTCGGACCGTCTGTCTCGGACCGTCTGTCTCGGACGGTCTGTCTTAGACCAACTGTCTCAGCCCGCCTGTCTCAGTCCGTCTGTCTGAGACCGTGTGTCTCAGACCAACTGTCTCAGACCACTAGTCTCAGTCCGTCTGTCTGAGACCGTGTGTCTCAGACCAACTGTCTCAGACCAACTGTCTCGGACCGTCTGTCTCGGACCGCCTGTCTCGGACCTTCTGTCTCAGACCATCTGTCTCAGACCGTCGGTCTTAGCCCGTCTATCTCAGACCGTGCGTCTCGGACCGTCTGTCTCGGACCGTCGGTCTCGGACCGTCTGTCTCGGACAGTCTGTCTCGGACCGTCTGTTTCGGACCGTCTGTCTCAGACCATCTGGCTCAGTCCGTCGGTCTTAGCCCGTCAGTCTCAGACCATCTGTCTCAGATCGTCTGTCTCAGACCGTCTGTCTCAGACCGTCTGTCGCAGACCATCTGTCTCATGCCGTCGGTCTTAGCCCGTATATCTCTGCCGGCCTGTCTCTCTCCATCTGTCTCAGGCCGTCTGTCTCGGCCCGTCTGTCTCGGACCGTCTGTCTCGGACCGTCTGTCTCGGACCGTCTGTCTCAGCCCGCCTGTCTCAGTCCGTCTGTCTCGGACCGTCTGTCTCGGACCGTCTGTATCGGACCGTCAGTCTCGGACAGTCTGACTCACACCGTCAGTCACAGACCGTCTGTCTCAGACGGTCGGTCTCAGCCCGCCTGTCTCAGGCCATCTGTCTCAGACCGTCCGTCTCAGACCATCTGTCTCGGACCGTCTGTCTCGGACCGCCTGTCTCAGACCGTCTGACTCATACCGTCTGTCTCAGACCATCTGTCTCGGACCGTCTGTCTCAGACCATCTGTCTCAGACCGTCTGTCTCGGACCGTCTGTCTCGGACCGTCTGTCTCGGACTGTCTGTCTGGGACCGTCGGTGTACTTCAGTCTATCACAGACCATCTGGCTCAGACCGTCGGTCTTAGCCCATCTGTCTCAGACCATCTGTCTCAGACCGTCTGTCTCGGACCGTCTGTCTCAGACGGTCTGTCTCAGACGGTCGGTCCCAGCCCGCCTACCTCAGCTCGCCTGTCTCAGCCCGCCTGTCTCTGACCATCTGTCTCAGACCGTCTGTCTGAGACCGTCTGTCTCAGAATAACTGTCTGAGACAGTCTGTCTCAGCCCGCCTGACTCAGCCCGCCTGTCTCAGACCGTCTGTCTCAGACCATCTGGCTCAGTCCGTCGGTCTTAGCCCGTCTGTCTCAGACCATCTGTCTCAGACCGTCTGTCTCAGACCGTCTGTCTCAGACCGTCTGTCTCAGACCGTCTGTCTCAGACCGTCTGTCTCAGACCGTCTGTCTCAGACCGTCTGTCTCAGACCATCTGTCGCAGACCATCTGTCACAACCCGTCGGTCTTAGCCCGTATATCTCTGCCTGCCTGTCTCTGTCCGTCTGTCTGAGGCCGTCTGTCTCGGACCGTCTGTCTCGGACCGTCTGTCTCGGACCGTCTGCCTCGGACCGTCTGTGTACTTCAGTCTGTCATAGACCATCTGGCTCAGACCGTCGGTCTCAACCCGTCTGTCTCAGACCATCTGTCTCAGACCGTCTGTATCACACCGTCTGTCTCAGACCATCTGTCTCAGACCATCTGTCTCAGGCCGTCGGTCTTAGCCCATCTGTCTCAGACCGTCTGTCTCAGACCATCTGTCTCGGACCGTCTGTCTCAGACCGCCGGTCTCAGCCCGCCTGTCTCAGACAGTCTGTCTCAGACCATCTGTCTCAGACCATCTGGCTCAGACCGTCGGTCTTAGCCCATCTGTCTCAGACCATCTGTCTCAGACCGTCTGTCTGAGACCGTCTGTCTCAGAATAACGGTCTGAGACAGTCTGTCTCAGCCCGCCTGTCTCAGCCCGCCTGTCTCAGACCGTCTCCCTCAGACCATCTGGCTCAGTCCGTCGGTCTTAGCCCGTCTGTCTCAGACCATCTGTCTCAGACCGTCTGTCTCGGCCCGTCTGTCTCGGACCGTCTGTCTCAGCCCGCCTGTCTCAGTCCGTCTGTCTCGGACCGTCTGTCTCGGACCGTCTGTCTCACACCGTCTGTCACAGACCGTCTGTCTCAGCCCGCCTGTCTCAGCCCGCTTGTCTCAGTCCGTCTGTCTGAGACCGTCTGTCTCAGACCAACTGTCTCAGACCGCCTGTTTCAGACCGTCGGTCTTAGCCCGTCTGTCTCAGCCCGGCTGTCTCTGCCCGTCTGTCTCAGACCATCAGTCTCAGACCGTCAATCTCTGTCCGTCTGTCTGAGACCGTCTGTCTCGGACCGTCTGTCTCGGACTGTCAGTCTCGCACCGTCTGTCTCGGACCGTCTGTCTCAGTCCGTCTGTCTGAGACCGTCGGTCTTAGCCCGTCTGTCTCAGACCGTGCGTCTCGGACCGTCTGTCTCGGACCGTCTGTCTCGGACCGTCTGTCTCGGACCGTCTGTCTCGGACCGTCTGTCTCGGACGGTCTGTCTTAGACCAACTGTCTCAGCCCGCCTGTCTCAGTCCGTCTGTCTGAGACCGTGTGTCTCAGACCAACTGTCTCAGACCACTAGTCTCAGTCCGTCTGTCTGAGACCGTGTGTCTCAGACCAACTGCCTCAGACCAACTGTCTCGGACCGTCTGTCTCGGACCGTCTGTCTCGGACCTTCTGTCTCAGACCATCTGTCTCAGACCGTCGGTCTTAGCCCGTCTATCTCAGACCGTGCGTCTCGGACCGTCTGTCTCGGACCGTCTGTCTCGGACAGTCTGTCTCGGACCGTCTGTTTCGGACCGTCTGTCTCAGACCATCTGGCTCAGTCCGTCGGTCTTAGCCCGTCAGTCTCAGACCATCTGTCTCAGATCGTCTGTCTCAGACCGTCTGTCTCAGACCATCTGTCGCAGACCATCTGTCTCATGCCGTCGGTCTTAGCCCGTATATCTCTGCCGGCCTGTCTCTCTCCATCTGTCTCAGGCCGTCTGTCTCGGCCCGTCTGTCTCGGACCGTCTGTCTCGGACCGTCTGTCTCGGACCGTCTGTCTCAGCCCGCTTGTCTCAGTCCGTCTGTCTCGGACCGTCTGTCTCGGACCGTCTGTCTCGGACCGTCAGTCTCGGACAGTCTGACTCACACCGTCAGTCACAGACCGTCTGTCTCAGACGGTCGGTCTCAGCCCGCCTGTCTCAGGCCATCTGTCTCAGACCGTCCGTCTCAGACCATCTGTCTCGGACCGTCTGTCTCGGACCGCCTGTCTCAGACCGTCTGACTCATACCGTCTGTCTCAGACCATCTGTCTCGGACCGTCTGTCTCAGACCATCTGTCTCAGACCGTCTGTCTCGGACCGTCTGTCTCAGCCCGCCTGTCTCTGTCCGTCTGTCTGAGACCGTCTGTCTCAGACCATCTGCCTCAGACCATCTGTCTCAGGCCGTCGGTCTCAGCTCGTCTGTCTCAGTCTGCCTATATCTGCCCGTGTGTCTCAGACCGTCCGTCTCGGACCGTCTGTCTCGGACCGTCTGTCTCGGACTGTCTGTCTGGGACCGTCGGTGTACTTCAGTCTGTCACAGACCATCTGGCTCAGACCGTCGGTCTTAGCCCATCTGTCTCAGACCATCTGTCTCAGACCGTCTGTCTCGGACCGTCTGTCTCAGACGGTATGTCTCAGACGGTCGGTCCCAGCCCGCCTACCTCAGCTCGCCTGTCTCAGCCCGCCTGTCTCTGACCATCTGTCTCAGACCGTCTGTCTGAGACCATCTGGCTCAGTCCGTCGGTCTTAGCCCGTCTATCTCAGACCGTGCGTCTCGGACCGTCTGTCTCGGACCGTCTGTCTCGGACCGTCTGTCTCGGACCTCCTGTCTCAGACCATCTGTCTCAGACCGTCGGTCTTAGCCCGTCTATCTCAGACCGTGCGTCTCGGACCGTCTGTCTCGGACCGTCGGTCTCGGACCGTCTGTCTCGGACAGTCTGTCTCGGACCGTCTGTTTCGGACCGTCTGTCTCAGACCATCTGGCTCAGTCCGTCGGTCTTAGCCCGTCAGTCTCAGACCATCTGTCTCAGATCGTCTGTCTCAGACCGTCTGTCTCAGACCATCTGTCGCAGACCATCTGTCTCATGCCGTCGGTCTTAGCCCGTATATCTCTGCCGGCCTGTCTCTCTCCATCTGTCTCAGGCCGTCTGTCTCGGCCCGTCTGTCTCGGACCGTCTGTCTCGGACCGTCTGTCTCGGACCGTCTGTCTCAGCCCGCCTGTCTCAGTCCGTCTGTCTCGGACCGTCTGTCTCGGACCGTCTGTCTCACACCGTCTGTCACAGACCGTCTGTCTCAGCCCGCCTGTCTCAGACCGTCTGTCTCAGACCGTCTGTCTCAGACTATCTGGCTCAGGCCGTCGGTCTTAGCCCGTCTGTCTCAGACCATCTGTCTCAGGCCGTAGGTCTTAGCCCGTCTGTCTCAGACCGTCTGTCTCGGACCGTCTGTCTCGGACCGTCTGTCTCGGACCGTCTGTCTCGGACCGTCTGTCTCGGACCGTCTGTCTCGGACCGTCTGTCTCGGACCGTCTGTCTCGGACCGTCTGTCTCGGACCGTCTGTCTCGGACCGTCTGTCTCGGACCGTCTGTCTCGGACCGTCTGTCTCGGACCGTCAGTCTCGGACCGTCTGTCTCACACCGTCAGTCACACACAGTCCGTCTCAGACGGTCGGTCTCAGCCCGCCTGTCTCAGGCCATCTGTCTCAGACCGTCCGTCTCAGACCATCTGTCTCGGACCGTCTGTCTCGGACCGCCTGTCTCAGACCGTCTGACTCTGACCGTCTGTCTCAGACCATCTGTCTCGGACCGTCTGTCTCAGACCATCTGTCTCAGACCGTCTGTCTCGGACCGTCTGTCTCAGCCCGCCTGTCTCAGTCCGTCTGTCTGAGACCGTCTGTCTCAGAATAACTGTCTGAGACAGACTGTCTCAGCCCGCCTGTCTCATCCCGCCTGTCTCAGACCGTCTCCCTCAGACCATCTGGCACAGTCCGTCGGTCTTAGCCCGTCTGTCTCAGACCATCTGTCTCAGACCGTCTGTCTCAGACCGTCTGTCTCAGACCATCTGTCGCAGACCATCTGTCTCATGCCGTCGGTCTTAGCCCGTATATCTCTGCCTGCCTGTCTCTGTCCGTCAGTCTCAGGCCGTCTGTCTCGGACCGTCTGTCTCAGACCGTCTGTCTCTGTCCATCTGTCTCAGACCGCCGGTCTCAGCCCGCCTGTCTCAGACAGTCTGTCTCAGACCATCTGGCTCAGACCGTCGGTCTTAGCCCATCTGTCTCGGACCGTCTGTCTCATACGGTCTGTCTCAGACGGTCGGTCCCAGCCCGCCTACCTCAGCTCGTCTGTCTCAGCCCGCCTGTCTCAGACCGTCTGTCTCAGACCATCTGTCTCAGACCGTCTGTCTCAGCCCGCCTGTCTCAGTCCGTCTGTCTGAGACCGTCTGTCTCAGAATAACTGTCTGAGACAGTCTGTCTCAGCCCGCCTGTCTCAGCCCGCGGGTCTCAGTCCGTCTGTCTGAGACCGTCTGTCTCAGACCATCTGTCTCAGACCGTCTGTCTTGGACCGTCTGTCTCGGACCGTCTGTCTCGGACCGTCTGTCTCGGACCGTCTGTCTCGGACCCCCTGTCTCAGACCGTCTGTCTCAGATCATCTGCCTCAGGCCGCCGGTCTTAGCCCGTCTGTCTCAGACCATCTGGCTCAGTCCGTCGGTCTTAGCCCGTCTGTCTCAGCCCGGCTGTCTCTGCCCGTCTGTCTCAGACCATCTGTCTCAGACCGTCAATCTCTGTCCGTCTGTCTGAGACCGTCTGTCTCGGACCGTCTGTCTCGGACTGTCAGTCTCGCACCGTCTGTCTCGGACCGTCTGTCTCAGTCCGTCTGTCTGAGACCGTCGGTCTTAGCCCGTCTGTCTCAGACCGTACGTCTCGGACCGTCTGTCTCGGACCGTCTGTCTCGGACCGTCTGTCTCGGACGGTCTGTCTTAGACCAACTGTCTCAGCCCGCCTGTCTCAGTCCGTCTGTCTGAGACCGTGTGTCTCAGACCAACTGTCTCAGACCACTAGTCTCAGTCCGTCTGTCTGAGACCGTGTGTCTCAGACCAACTGTCTCAGACCAACTGTCTCGGACCGTCTGTCTCGGACCGTCTGTCTCGGACCTTCTGTCTCAGACCATCTGTCTCAGACCGTCGGTCTTAGCCCGTCTATCTCAGACCGTGCGTCTCGGACCGTCTGTCTCGGACCGTCGGTCTCGGACCGTCTGTCTCGGACAGTCTGTCTCGGACCGTCTGTTTCGGACCGTCTGTCTCAGACCATCTGGCTCAGTCCGTCGGTCTTAGCCCGTCAGTCTCAGACCATCTGTCTCAGATCGTCTGTCTCAGACCGTCTGTCTCAGACCATCTGTCGCAGACCATCTGTCTCATGCCGTCGGTCTTAGCCCGTATATCTCTGCCGGCCTGTCTCTCTCCATCTGTCTCAGGCCGTCTGTCTCGGCCCGTCTGTCTCGGACCGTCTGTCTCGGACCGTCTGTCTCGGACCGTCTGTCTCAGCCCGCCTGTCTCAGTCCGTCTGTCTCGGACCGTCTGTCTCGGACCGTCTGTCTCACACCGTCTGTCACAGACCGTCTGTCTCAGCCCGCCTGTCTCAGACCGTCTGTCTCAGACCGTCTGTCTCAGACTATCTGGCTCAGGCCGTCGGTCTTAGCCCGTCTGTCTCAGACCATCTGTCTCAGGCCGTAGGTCTTAGCCCGTCTGTCTCAGACCGTCTGTCTCGGACCGTCTGTCTCGGACCGTCTGTCTCGGACCGTCTGTCTCGGACCGTCTGTCTCGGACCGTCTGTCTCGGACCGTCTGTCTCGGACCGTCTGTCTCGGACCGTCTGTCTCGGACCGTCTGTCTCGGACCGTCTGTCTCGGACCGTCAGTCTCGGACCGTCTGTCTCACACCGTCAGTCACAGACCGTCTGTCTCAGACGGTCGGTCTCAGCCCGCCTGTCTCAGGCCATCTGTCTCAGACCGTCCGTCTCAGACCATCTGTCTCGGACCGTCTGTCTCGGACCGCCTGTCTCAGACCGTCTGACTCTGACCGTCTGTCTCAGACCATCTGTCTCGGACCGTCTGTCTCAGACCATCTGTCTCAGACCGTCTGTCTCGGACCGTCTGTCTCAGCCCGCCTGTCTCAGTCCGTCTGTCTGAGACCGTCTGTCTCAGAATAACTGTCTGAGACAGACTGTCTCAGCCCGCCTGTCTCATCCCGCCTGTCTCAGACCGTCTCCCTCAGACCATCTGGCTCAGTCCGTCGGTCTTAGCCCGTCTGTCTCAGACCATCTGTCTCAGACCGTCTGTCTCAGACCGTCTGTCTCAGACCATCTGTCGCAGACCATCTGTCTCATGCCGTCGGTCTTAGCCCGTATATCTCTGCCTGCCTGTCTCTGTCCGTCAGTCTCAGGCCGTCTGTCTCGGACCGTCTGTCTCAGACCGTCTGTCTCTGTCCATCTGTCTCAGACCGCCGGTCTCAGCCCGCCTGTCTCAGACAGTCTGTCTCAGACCATCTGGCTCAGACCGTCGGTCTTAGCCCATCTGTCTCGGACCGTCTGTCTCATACGGTCTGTCTCAGACGGTCGGTCCCAGCCCGCCTACCTCAGCTCGTCTGTCTCAGCCCGCCTGTCTCAGACCGTCTGTCTCAGACCATCTGGCTCAGACCGCCAGTCTTAGCCCGTCTGTCTCAGACCATCTGTCTCAGACCGTCTGTCTGAGACCGTCTGTCTCAGAATGACTGTCTGAGACAGTCTGTCTCAGCCCGCCTGTCTCAACCGTCTGTCTCAGACCATCTGTCTCAGACCGTCTGTCTCAGCCCGCCTGTCTCAGTCCGTCTGTCTGAGACCGTCTGTCTCAGAATAACTGTCTGAGACAGTCTTTCTCAGCCCGCCTGTCTCAGCCCGCGGGTCTCAGTCCGTCTGTCTGAGACCGTCTGTCTCAGACCATCTGTCTCAGACCGTCTGTCTTGGACCGTCTGTCTCGGACCGTCTGTCTCGGACCGTCTGTCTCGGACCGTCTGTCTCGGACCCCCTGTCTCAGACCGTCTGTCTCAGATCATCTGCCTCAGGCCGCCGGTCTTAGCCCGTCTGTCTCAGACCATCTGGCTCAGTCCGTCGGTCTTAGCCCGTCTGTCTCAGACCATCTGTCTCAGACCGTCTGTCTCAGACCATCTGTCGCAGACCATCTGTCACATGCCGTCGGTCTTTGCCCGTATATCTCTGCCTGCCTGTCTCTGTCGGTCTGTCTCAGGCCGTCTGTCTCGGACCGTCTGTCTCGGACCATCTGGCTCAGACCGCCGGTCTTAGCCCGTCTGTCTCAGACCATCTGTTTCAGACCGTCTGTCTGAGACTGTCTGTCTCAGAATAACTGTCTGAGACAGTCTGTCTCAGCCCGCCTGTCTCAGCCCGCCTGTCTCAGACCGTCTGTCTCAGACCGTCTGTCTCAGACCATCTGGCTCAGTCCGTCGGTCTTAGCCCGTCTGTCTCAGACCATCTGTCTCAGACCGTCTGTCTCAGACCGTCTGTCTCAGACCATCTGTCGCAGACCATCTGTCTCATGCCGTCGGTCTTAGCCCGTATATCTCTGCCGGCCTGTCTCTCTCCATCTGTCTCAGGCCGTCTGTCTCGGCCCGTCTGTCTCGGACCGTCTGTCTCGGACCGTCTGTCTCGGACCGTCTGTCTCAGCCCGCCTGTCTCAGTCCGTCTGTCTCGGACCGTCTGTCTCGGACCGTCTGTCTCACACCGTCTGTCACAGACCGTCTGTCTCAGCCCGCCTGTCTCAGCCCGCTTGTCTCAGTCCGTCTGTCTGAGACCGTGTGTCTCAGACCAACTGTCTCAGACCACTAGTCTCAGTCCGTCTGTCTGAGACCGTGTGTCTCAGACCAACTGTCTCAGACCAACTGTCTCGGACCGTCTGTCTCGGACCGTCTGTCTCGGACCTTCTGTCTCAGACCATCTGTCTCAGACCGTCGGTCTTAGCCCGTCTATCTCAGACCGTGCGTCTCGGACCGTCTGTCTCGGACCGTCGGTCTCGGACCGTCTGTCTCGGACAGTCTGTCTCGGACCGTCTGTTTCGGACCGTCTGTCTCGGACCGTCTGTCTCGGACCGCCTGTCTCAGTCCGTCTGTCTCGGACCGTCTGTCCCAGACCGTCTGTCTCGGACGGTCTGAAGCGGACCGCCTGTCTCAGACCGTCTGTCTCAGACGGTCGGTCTCAACCCGCCTGTCTCAGCCCGCCTGTCTCAGACCGTCTGTCTGAGACCGTCTGTCTCAGACCATCTGTCTCTGCCCGTCTGTCCGAGACCGTCTGTCTCATACCATCTGTCTCAGACCGTCAATCTCTGTCCGTCTGTCTGGGACCGTCTGTCTCAGACCATCTGTCTCAGACCGTCTGTCTCAGGCCGCCTGTCTCAGCCCGCCTGTCTCAGTCCGTCTGTCTCAGACCTTCTGTATCAGACCGTCTGTCACAGACCATCTGTTTCAGACCATCTGTCTCAGGCCGTCGGTCGTAGCCCGTCTGTCTCAGCCGCCTGTCTCTGCCCGTCTGTCTCATATCGTCTGTCTCAGACCGTCTGTCTCAGACCGTCTGTCTCAGACCGTCTGTCTCAAACCGTCCGTCTCAGACAGTTTGTCTCGGACCGTCTGTTTCGGACCGTCCGTCTCGGACCGTCTGTCTCAGACCGTCTGTCTCGGACCGACTGTTTCGGACCATCTGTCTCATGCCGTCGGTCTTAGCCCGTATGTCTCAGCCGGCCTGTCTCTCTCCATCTGTCTCAGGCCGTCTGCCTCGGCCCGTCTGTCTCGGACCGTCTGTCTCGGACCGTCTGTCTCGGACCGTCTGTCTCAGCCCGCCTGTCTCAGTCCGTCTGTCTCGGACCGTCTGTCTCGGACCGTCTGTCTCACACCGTCTGTCACAGACCGTCTGTCTCAGCCCGCCTGTCTCAGCCCGCTTGTCTCAGTCCGTCTGTCTGAGACCATCTGTCTCAGACCAACTGTCTCAGACCGCCTGTTTCAGACTGTCGGTCTTAGCCCGTCTGTCTCAGCCCGGCTGTCTCTGCCCGTCTGTCTCAGACCATCTGTCTCAGACCGTCAATCTCTGTCCGTCTGTCTGAGACCGTCTGTCTCGGACCGTCTGTCTCGGACTGTCTGTCTCGCACCGTCTGTCTCGGACCGTCTGTCTCAGTCCGTCTGTCTGAGACCGTCGGTCTTAGCCCGTCTGTCTCAGACCGTGCGTCTTGGACCGCCTGTCTCGGACCGTCTGTCTCGGACCGTCTGTCTCAGACCATCTGTCTCAGACCGTCGGTCTTAGCCCGTCTGTCTCAGACCGTGCGTCTCGGACCGTCTGTCTCGGACCGTCGGTCTCGGACCGTCTGTCTCGGACAGTCTGTCTCGGACAGTCTGTTTCGGACCGGCTGTCTCGGACCGTCTGTCTCGGACCGTCTGTCTCAGACCAACTGTCTCAGACCGCATGTTTCAGACCGTCGGTCTTAGCCCGTCTGTCTCAGCCCGGCTGTCTCTGCCCGTCTGTCTCAGACCATCTGTCTCAGACCATCTGTCTCAGGCCGTTTGTCTTAGCCTGTCTGTCTCTGCCTGCCTGCCTCTGTCCGTCAGTCTCAGACCGTCTGTTTCGGACCGTCTGTCTCGGACCGTCTGTCCCAGACCGTCTGTCTCGGACGGTCTGAAGCGGACCGTCTGTCTCGGACCGTCTGTCTCGGACCGTCTGTCTCGGACTGTCTGTCTCGCACCGTCTGTCTCGGACCGTCTGTCTCAGTCCGTCTGTCTGAGACCGTCGGTGTTAGCCCGTCTGTCTCAGACCGTGCGTCTCGGACCGGCTGTCTCGGACCGTCTGTCTCGGACCGTCTGTCTCAGACCAACTGTCTCAGACCGCATGTTTCAGACCGTCGGTCTTAGCCCGTCTGTCTCAGCCCGGCTGTCTCTGCCCGTCTGTCTCAGACCATCTGTCTCAGACCATCTGTCTCAGGCCGTTTGTCTTAGCCTGTCTGTCTCAGCCTGCCTGCCTCTGTCCGTCAGTCTCAGACCGTCTGTTTCGGACCGTCTGTCTCGGACCGTCTGTCCCAGACCGTCTGTCTCGGACGGTCTGAAGCGGACCGTCTGTCTCGGACCGTCTGTCTCGGACCGTCTGTCTCAGACCGTCTGTCTCAGGCCGCCTGTCTCAGCCCGCCTGTCTCAGTCCGTCTGTCGCAGACCGTCTGTATCAGACCGTCTGTCTCAGACCGTCTGTCTCAGACCATCTGTATCACACCATCTGTCTCAACCGTCGGTCTTAGCCCGTCTGTCTCAGACCGTCTGTCTCGGACCGTCTGTCTCGGACCGTCGGTCTCGGACCGTCCGTCTGAGACCGTCTGTCGCGGACCATCTGTCTCAGGCCGTCGGTCGTAGCCGGTCTGTCTCAGCCGCCTGTCTCTGCCCGTCTGTCTGAAACCGTCTGTCTCAGACCATCTGTCTCAGACCGTCTATCTCTGTCCGTCTGTCTCAGACCGTCTGTCTCAGACCGTCTGTCTCAGACCGTCTGTCTCAGACCATCTGTATCACACCATCTGTCTCAACCGTCGGTCTTAGCCCGTCTGTCTCAGACCGTCTGTCTCGGACCGTCTGTCTCGGACCGTCGGTCTCGGACCGTCCGTCTGAGACCGTCTGTCGCGGACCGTCTGTCTCAGGCCGTCGGTCGTAGCCCGTCTGTCTCAGCCGCCTGTCTGTGCCCGTCTGTCTGAAACCGTCTGTCTCGGTTCGTCTGTCTCGGACGGTCTGTCTCGGACCGTCTGTCTCGGACTCTCTGTCTCGCACCGTCTGTCTCGGACCGTCTGTCTCGGACCGTCTGTCGCGGACCGTCTGTCTCAGACGGTCTGTCTCAGACCAACTGTCTCAGCCCGCCTGTCTCAGTCCGTCTGTCTCAGACTATCTGTTTCAGACCGTCGGTCTTAGCCCGTCTGTCTCGGACCGTCTGTCTCAGACTGTCTGCCTCGCACCGTCTGTCTCGGACCGTCTGTCTCGGACCGTCTGTCGCGGACCGTCTGTCTCAGACGGTCTGTCTCGGATCGTCTGTCTCGGACGGTCTGTCTCGGACCGTCTGTCTCAGACTGTCTGCCTCGCACCGTCTGTCTCGGACCGTCTGTCTCGGACCGTCTGTCGCGGACCGTCTGTCTCAGACGGTCTGTCTCGGATCGTCTGTCTCGGACGGTCTGTCTCGGACCGTCTGTCTCGGACTGTCTGTCTCGCACCGTCTGTCTCGGACCGTCTGTCTCATACTGTCTGTCTCGGACGGTCTGTCTCGGACCGTCTGTCTCGGACCGTCTGTCTCAGACCGTCTGTCTCGGATCGTCTGTCTCGGACGGTCTGTCTCGGACCGTCTGTCTCGGACTGTCTGTCTCGCACCGTCTGTCTCGGACCGTCTGTCTCGGACCGTCTGTCGCGGACCGTCTGTCTCGGACCGTCTGTCTCAGACCAACTGTCTCAGACCGCCTGTCTCAGACCGTCGGTCTCAGACGGTCGGTCTCAGCCCGCCTGTCTCAGTCCGCCTGTCTCAGACCGTCTGTCTGAGACCGTCTGTCTCAGACCTTCTGTCTGAGACCGTCTGTCTCAGACCATCTGTCTCAGACCGTGAATCTCTGTCCGTCTGTCTGAGACCGTCTGTCTCAGACCGTCTGTATCCGACCGTCTGTCTCAGACCATCTGTCTCAGACCATCTGTCTCAGGCCGTCGGTCGTAGCCCGTCTGTCTCAGCCGCCTGTCTCTGTCCGTCTGTCTGAGACCGTCTGTCTCAGACCATCTGTCTCAGACCGTCTATCTCTGTCCGTCTGTCCCATACCGTCTGTCTCAGACCGTCTGTCTCAGACCGTCTGTCTCAGACCGTCTGTCTCAGACCGTCTGTCTCAGACCGTCTGTCTCAGACCATCTGTATCACACCATCTGTCTCAGGCCGTCGGTCTTAGCCCGTCTGTCTCAGACCGTCTGTCTGAGACCGTCTGTCTCAGACCATCTGTCTCAGACCGTCTGTCTCAGCCCGCCTGTCTCAGCCCGCCTGTCTCTGCCCGTCTGTCTCAGACCATCTGTGTCAGACCATCTGTCTCAGCCCGTCGGTCTTAGCCTGTCTCTCTCAGCCTGCCTGTCTCTGTCCGCCTGTCTCAGCCCGCCTGTCTCAGCCCGCCTGTCTCTGCCCGTCTGTCTCAGACCATCTGTCTCAGACCGTCTATCTCTGTCCGTCTGTCCCATACCGTCTGTCTCAGACCGTCTGTCTCAGACCGTCTGTCTCAGACCGTCTGTCTCAGACCGTCTGTCTCAGACCGTCTGTCTCAGACCGTCTGTCTCAGACCATCTGTATCACACCATCTGTCTCAGGCCGTCGGTCTTAGCCCGTCTGTCTCAGACCTTCTGTCTGAGACCGTCTGTCTCAGACCATCTGTCTCAGACCGTGAATCTCTGTCCGTCTGTCTGAGACCGTCTGTCTCAGACCGTCTGTATCCGACCGTCTGTCTCAGACCATCTGTCTCAGACCATCTGTCTCAGGCCGTCGGTCGTAGCCCGTCTGTCTCAGCCGCCTGTCTCAGCCCGCCTGTCTCAGCCCGCCTGTCTCAGCCCGCCTGTCTCTGCCCGTCTGTCTCAGACCATCTGTCTCAGACCGTCTATCTCTGTCCGTCTGTCCCATACCGTCTGTCTCAGACCGTCTGTCTCAGACCGTCTGTCTCAGACCGTCTGTCTCAGACCGTCTGTCTCAGACCGTCTGTCTCAGACCATCTGTATCACACCATCTGTCTCAGGCCGTCGGTCTTAGCCCGTCTGTCTCAGACCGTCTGTCTCGGACCGTCTGTCTCAGACGGTCGGCCTCAGCCCGCCTGTCTCAGCCCGCCTGTCTCAGACCGTCTGTCTGAGACCGTCTGTCTCAGACCATCTGTCTCTGCCCGTCTGTCTGAGACCGCCTGTCCCATCCGTCTGCCTCGCACCGTCTGTCTCGGACCGTCTGTCTCAGTCCGTCTGTCTGAGACCGTCTGTCTCAGACCATCTGTCTCAGACCGTCTGTCTCAGCCCGCCTGTCTCAGCCCGCCTGTCTCTGCCCGTCTGTCTCAGACCATCTGTGTCAGACCATCTGTCTCAGCCCGTCGGTCTTAGCCTGTCTCTCTCAGCCTGCCTGTCTCTGTCCGTCAGTCTCAGACCGTCTGTCTCGGACCGTCTGTCTCAGACCGTCTGTCTCACACCGTCTGTCACAGATCGTCTGTCTCAGACGGTCGGTCTCAGCCCGCCTGTCTCAGCCCATCTGTCTCAGACCGTCTGTCTGAGACCGTCTGTCTCAGACCATCTGTCTCAGACCCGTCTGTTTCAGCCCGCCTGTCTCAGCCCGCCTGTCTCAGTCCGTCTGTGTAGGTCCGTCTGTCTCGAATCGTCTGTCTCGGACCGTTTGCCTCGGACCGTCTGTCTCGGACTGTCTGTCTCGGACCGTCTGTCTCGGACCGTCTGTCGCGGACCGTCTGTCTCAGACCGTCTGTCTCAGACCATCTGTCTCAGACCGTCTGTCTCGGACCGTCTGCCTCAGCCCGCCTGTCTCAGTCCGTCTGTCTGAGACCGTCTGTCTCAGAATAACTGTCTGAGACAGTCTGTCTCAGCCCGCCTGTCTCAGCCGCCTGTCTCTGTCCGTCTGTCTGAGACCGTCTGTCTCAGACCATCTGTCTCAGACCGTCTATCTCTGTCCGTCTGTCCCATACCGTCTGTCTCAGACCGTCTGTCTCAGACCGTCTGTCTCAGACCGTCTGTCTCAGACCGTCTGTCTCAGACCGTCTGTCTCAGACCATCTGTATCACACCATCTGTCTCAGGCCGTCGGTCTTAGCCCGTCTGTCTCAGACCGTCTGTCTGAGACCGTCTGTCTCAGACCATCTGTCTCAGACCGTCTGTCTCAGCCCGCCTGTCTCAGCCCGCCTGTCTCTGCCCGTCTGTCTCAGACCATCTGTGTCAGACCATCTGTCTCAGCCCGTCGGTCTTAGCCTGTCTCTCTCAGCCTGCCTGTCTCTGTCCGCCTGTCTCAGCCCGCCTGTCTCAGCCCGCCTGTCTCTGCCCGTCTGTCTCAGACCATCTGTCTCAGACCGTCTATCTCTGTCCGTCTGTCCCATACCGTCTGTCTCAGACCGTCTGTCTCAGACCGTCTGTCTCAGACCGTCTGTCTCAGACCGTCTGTCTCAGACCGTCTGTCTCAGACCATCTGTATCACACCATCTGTCTCAGGCCGTCGGTCTTAGCCCGTCTGTCTCAGACCTTCTGTCTGAGACCGTCTGTCTCAGACCATCTGTCTCAGACCGTGAATCTCTGTCCGTCTGTCTGAGACCGTCTGTCTCAGACCGTCTGTATCCGACCGTCTGTCTCAGACCATCTGTCTCAGACCATCTGTCTCAGGCCGTCGGTCGTAGCCCGTCTGTCTCAGCCGCCTGTCTCAGCCCGCCTGTCTCAGCCCGCCTGTCTCAGCCCGCCTGTCTCTGCCCGTCTGTCTCAGACCATCTGTCTCAGACCGTCTATCTCTGTCCGTCTGTCCCATACCGTCTGTCTCAGACCGTCTGTCTCAGACCGTCTGTCTCAGACCGTCTGTCTCAGACCGTCTGTCTCAGACCGTCTGTCTCAGACCATCTGTATCACACCATCTGTCTCAGGCCGTCGGTCTTAGCCCGTCTGTCTCAGACCGTCTGTCTCGGACCGTCTGTCTCAGACGGTCGGCCTCAGCCCGCCTGTCTCAGCCCGCCTGTCTCAGACCGTCTGTCTGAGACCGTCTGTCTCAGACCATCTGTCTCTGCCCGTCTGTCTGAGACCGCCTGTCCCATCCGTCTGCCTCGCACCGTCTGTCTCGGACCGTCTGTCTCAGTCCGTCTGTCTGAGACCGTCTGTCTCAGACCATCTGTCTCAGACCGTCTGTCTCAGCCCGCCTGTCTCAGCCCGCCTGTCTCTGCCCGTCTGTCTCAGACCATCTGTGTCAGACCATCTGTCTCAGCCCGTCGGTCTTAGCCTGTCTCTCTCAGCCTGCCTGTCTCTGTCCGTCAGTCTCAGACCGTCTGTCTCGGACCGTCTGTCTCAGACCGTCTGTCTCACACCGTCTGTCACAGATCGTCTGTCTCAGACGGTCGGTCTCAGCCCGCCTGTCTCAGCCCATCTGTCTCAGACCGTCTGTCTGAGACCGTCTGTCTCAGACCATCTGTCTCAGACCGGTCTGTTTCAGCCCGCCTGTCTCAGCCCGCCTGTCTCAGTCCGTCTGTGTAGGTCCGTCTGTCTCGAATCGTCTGTCTCGGACCGTTTGCCTCGGACCGTCTGTCTCGGACTGTCTGTCTCGGACCGTCTGTCTCGGACCGTCTGTCGCGGACCGTCTGTCTCAGACCGTCTGTCTCAGACCATCTGTCTCAGACCGTCTGTCTCGGACCGTCTGCCTCAGCCCGCCTGTCTCAGTCCGTCTGTCTGAGACCGTCTGTCTCAGAATAACTGTCTGAGACAGTCTGTCTCAGCCCGCCTGTCTCAGCCCGCCGGTCTCAGTCCGTCTGTCTGAGACCGTCTGTCTCAGACCATCTGTATCACACCATCTGTCTCAGGCCGTCGGTCTTAGCCCATCTGTCTCAGACCGTCTGTCTCAGCCCGCCTGTCTCAGCCCGCCTGTCTCTGCCCGTCTGTCTCAGACCATCTGTGTCAGACCATCTGTCTCAGCCCGTCGGTCTTAGCCTGTCTCTCTCAGCCTGCCTGTCTCTGTCCGTCAGTCTCAGACCGTCTGTCTCGGACCGTCTGTCTCAGACCGTCTGTCTCACACCGTCTGTCACAGATCGTCTGTCTCAGACGGTCGGTCTCAGTCCGCCTGTCTCAGCCCATCTGTCTCAGACCGTCTGTCTGAGACCGTCTGTCTCAGACCATCTGTCTCAGACCCGTCTGTTTCAGCCCGCCTGTCTCAGCCCGCCTGTCTCAGTCCGTCTGTGTAGGTCCGTCTGTCTCGAATCGTCTGTCTCGGACCGTTTGCCTCGGACCGTCTGTCTCGGACTGTCTGTCTCGGACCGTCTGTCTCGGACCGTCTGTCGCGGACCGTCTGTCTCGGACCGTCTGTCGCGGACCGTCTGTCTCAGACCGTCTGTCTCAGACCATCTGTCTCAGACCGTCTGCCTCGGACCGTCTGTCTCGGACCGTCTGTCTCGGACTGTCTGTCTCGCACCGTCTGTCTCGGACCGTCTGTCTCGGACCGTCTGTCGCGGACCGTCTGTCTCGGACCGTCTGTCTCAGACCAACTGTCTCAGACCGCCTGTCTCAGACCGTCGGTCTCAGACGGTCGGTCTCAGCCCGCCTGTCTCAGTCCGCCTGTCTCAGACCGTCTGTCTGAGACCGTCTGTCTCAGACCTTCTGTCTGAGACCGTCTGTCTCAGACCATCTGTCTCAGACCGTGAATCTCTGTCCGTCTGTCTGAGACCGTCTGTCTCAGACCGTCTGTATCCGACCGTCTGTCTCAGACCATCTGTCTCAGACCATCTGTCTCAGGCCGTCGGTCGTAGCCCGTCTGTCTCAGCCGCCTGTCTCTGTCCGTCTGTCTGAGACCGTCTGTCTCAGACCATCTGTCTCAGACCGTCTATCTCTGTCCGTCTGTCCCATACCGTCTGTCTCAGACCGTCTGTCTCAGACCGTCTGTCTCAGACCGTCTGTCTCAGACCGTCTGTCTCAGACCGTCTGTCTCAGACCATCTGTATCACACCATCTGTCTCAGGCCGTCGGTCTTAGCCCGTCTGTCTCAGACCGTCTGTCTGAGACCGTCTGTCTCAGACCATCTGTCTCAGACCGTCTGTCTCAGCCCGCCTGTCTCAGCCCGCCTGTCTCTGCCCGTCTGTCTCAGACCATCTGTGTCAGACCATCTGTCTCAGCCCGTCGGTCTTAGCCTGTCTCTCTCAGCCTGCCTGTCTCTGTCCGCCTGTCTCAGCCCGCCTGTCTCAGCCCGCCTGTCTCTGCCCGTCTGTCTCAGACCATCTGTCTCAGACCGTCTATCTCTGTCCGTCTGTCCCATACCGTCTGTCTCAGACCGTCTGTCTCAGACCGTCTGTCTCAGACCGTCTGTCTCAGACCGTCTGTCTCAGACCGTCTGTCTCAGACCATCTGTATCACACCATCTGTCTCAGGCCGTCGGTCTTAGCCCGTCTGTCTCAGACCTTCTGTCTGAGACCGTCTGTCTCAGACCATCTGTCTCAGACCGTGAATCTCTGTCCGTCTGTCTGAGACCGTCTGTCTCAGACCGTCTGTATCCGACCGTCTGTCTCAGACCATCTGTCTCAGACCATCTGTCTCAGGCCGTCGGTCGTAGCCCGTCTGTCTCAGCCGCCTGTCTCAGCCCGCCTGTCTCAGCCCGCCTGTCTCAGCCCGCCTGTCTCTGCCCGTCTGTCTCAGACCATCTGTCTCAGACCGTCTATCTCTGTCCGTCTGTCCCATACCGTCTGTCTCAGACCGTCTGTCTCAGACCGTCTGTCTCAGACCGTCTGTCTCAGACCGTCTGTCTCAGACCATCTGTATCACACCATCTGTCTCAGGCCGTCGGTCTTAGCCCGTCTGTCTCAGACCGTCTGTCTCGGACCGTCTGTCTCAGACGGTCGGCCTCAGCCCGCCTGTCTCAGCCCGCCTGTCTCAGACCGTCTGTCTGAGACCGTCTGTCTCAGACCATCTGTCTCTGCCCGTCTGTCTGAGACCGCCTGTCCCATCCGTCTGCCTCGCACCGTCTGTCTCGGACCGTCTGTCTCAGTCCGTCTGTCTGAGACCGTCTGTCTCAGACCATCTGTCTCAGACCGTCTGTCTCAGCCCGCCTGTCTCAGCCCGCCTGTCTCTGCCCGTCTGTCTCAGACCATCTGTGTCAGACCATCTGTCTCAGCCCGTCGGTCTTAGCCTGTCTCTCTCAGCCTGCCTGTCTCTGTCCGTCAGTCTCAGACCGTCTGTCTCGGACCGTCTGTCTCAGACCGTCTGTCTCACACCGTCTGTCACAGATCGTCTGTCTCAGACGGTCGGTCTCAGCCCGCCTGTCTCAGCCCATCTGTCTCAGACCGTCTGTCTGAGACCGTCTGTCTCAGACCATCTGTCTCAGACCCGTCTGTTTCAGCCCGCCTGTCTCAGCCCGCCTGTCTCAGTCCGTCTGTGTAGGTCCGTCTGTCTCGAATCGTCTGTCTCGGACCGTTTGCCTCGGACCGTCTGTCTCGGACTGTCTGTCTCGGACCGTCTGTCTCGGACCGTCTGTCGCGGACCGTCTGTCTCAGACCGTCTGTCTCAGACCATCTGTCTCAGACCGTCTGTCTCGGACCGTCTGCCTCAGCCCGCCTGTCTCAGTCCGTCTGTCTGAGACCGTCTGTCTCAGAATAACTGTCTGAGACAGTCTGTCTCAGCCCGCCTGTCTCAGCCCGCCGGTCTCAGTCCGTCTGTCTGAGACCGTCTGTCTCAGACCATCTGTATCACACCATCTGTCTCAGGCCGTCGGTCTTAGCCCATCTGTCTCAGACCGTCTGTCTCAGCCCGCCTGTCTCAGCCCGCCTGTCTCTGCCCGTCTGTCTCAGACCATCTGTGTCAGACCATCTGTCTCAGCCCGTCGGTCTTAGCCTGTCTCTCTCAGCCTGCCTGTCTCTGTCCGTCAGTCTCAGACCGTCTGTCTCGGACCGTCTGTCTCAGACCGTCTGTCTCACACCGTCTGTCACAGATCGTCTGTCTCAGACGGTCGGTCTCAGTCCGCCTGTCTCAGCCCATCTGTCTCAGACCGTCTGTCTGAGACCGTCTGTCTCAGACCGTCTGTCTCAGACCCGTCTGTTTCAGCCCGCCTGTCTCAGCCCGCCTGTCTCAGTCCGTCTGTGTAGGTCCGTCTGTCTCGAATCGTCTGTCTCGGACCGTTTGCCTCGGACCGTCTGTCTCGGACTGTCTGTCTCGGACCGTCTGTCTCGGACCGTCTGTCGCGGACCGTCTGTCTCAGACCGTCTGTCTCAGACCATCTGTCTCAGACCGTCTGCCTCGGACCGTCTGTCTCGGACCGTCTGTCTCGGACCGTCTGTCTCAGACCGTCTGTCTCAGACCATCTGTCTCAAGCCGTCGGTCTTAGCCCGTCTGTCTCAGACCATCTGTCTCAGGCCGTAGGTCTTAGCCCGTCTGTCTCAGACCGTCTGTCTCGGACCGTCAGTCTCGGACCGTCTGTCTCGGACCGTCTGTCTCGGACCGTCTGTCTCGGACCGTCTGTCTCGGACCGTCTCTCTCACACGGTCTGTCACAGGCCGTCTGTCTCAGACGGTCGGTCTCAGCCCGCCTGTCTCAGCCCATCTGTCTCAGACCGGCTATCTCAGACCATCTGTCTCAGACCGCCGGTCTCAGCCCGCCTGTCTCAGACAGTCTGTCTCAGACCATCTGTCTCAGACCATCTGTCTCAGACCGCCGGCCTCAGCCCGCCTGTCTCAGGCCGTCTGCCTCAGACCGTCTGTCTCAGACCGTCTGTCTCAGACCATCTGTCTCAGATCATCTGCCTCAGGCCGTCGGTCTTAGCCCGTCTGTCTCAGCACGCCTGTCTCGGCCCGCCTGTCTCAGACCGTCTGTCTCAGACTGTCTGCCTCGGACCGTCTGTCTCGGACCGTCTGTCTCGGACCGTTTGTCTCGGACCGTCTGTCTCGGTCCGTCTGTCTCGAACCGTCTGTCTCACACCGTCTGTCTCAGACCGTCTGTCTCAGACCATCTGTCTCAGACCATCTGTCTCAAGCCGTCTGTCTCAGACCGTCTGTCTCAGACCATCTGTCGCAGACCATCTGTCTCATGCCGTCGGTCTTAGCCCGTATATCTCAGCCTGCCTGTCTCTGTCCGTCTGTCTCAGGCCGTCTGCCTCTGCCCGTCTGTCTCTGACCGTCTGTCTCAGACCGTCTGTCTCGGACCGTCTGTCTCGGACCGTCTGTCTCGGACCGCCTGTCTCCGACCGCCTGTCTCAGATCATCTGCCTCAGGCCGTCGGTCTTCGCCCGTCTGTCTCAGCACGCCTGTCTCGGCCCGTCTTTCTCAGATCGTCTGTCTCGGACCGTCTGTCTCCGACCGTCTGTCTCGGACCGTCTGTCTCGGACCGTCTGTCTCGGACCGTCTGTCTCGGACCTTCTGTCTCGGACCGTCTGTCTCGGACCGTCTATCTCAGACCATCTGTCTCAGACCACCTGTCTCAGGCCGTTGGTCTTAGCCCGTCTGTCTCAGACCATCTGTCTCATACCGCCTGTCTCAGACCGTCTGTCTCAGACCATCTGTCGCACACCATCTGTCTCATGCCGTCGGTCTTAGCCCGTATATCTCAGCCTGCCTGTCTCAGACCATCTGTCTCAGACCGTCTGTCTCAGACTGTCTGCCTCGGACCGTCTGTCTCGGACCGTCTGTCTCAGACCATCTGTCTCAAGCCGTCGGTCTTAGCCCGTCTGTCTCAGACCATCTGTCTCAGGCCGTAGGTCTTAGCCCGTCTGTCTCAGACCGTCTGTCTCGGACCGTCAGTCTCGGACCGTCTGTCTCGGACCGTCTGTCTCGGACCCTCTGTCTCGGACCGTCTGTCTCACACGGTCTGTCACAGCCCGCCTGTCTCAGACAGTCTGTCTCAGACCATCTGTCTCAGACCATCTGTCTCAGACCGCCGGCCTCAGCCCGCCTGTCTCAGGCCGTCTGCCTCTGTCCGTCTGTCTCTGACCGTCTGTCTCAGTCCGTCTGTCTCGGACCGTCTGTCTCGGACCGTCTGTCTCGGACCGCCTGTCTCAGACCGCCTGTCTCAGACCGTCTGTCTCAGACCGTCTGTCTCAGACCGTGTGTCTCAGACCATCTGTCTCAGATCATCTGCCTCAGGCCGTCGGTCTTAGCCCGTCTGTCTCAGCACGCCTGTCTCGGCCCGCCTGTCTCAGACCGCCTGTCTCAGACTGTCTGCCTCGGACCGTCTGTCTCGGACCGTCTGTCTCGGACCGTCTGTCTCAGACCGTCTGTCTCAGACCATCTGTCTCAAGCCGTCGGTCTTAGCCCGTCTGTCTCAGACCGTCTGTCTCAGACCGTCCGTCTCGGACCGTCTGTCTCGGACCGTCTGTCTCACAGGGTCTGTCACAGGCCGTCTGTCTCAGACGGTCGGTCTCAGCCCGCCTGTCTCAGCCCGCCGGTCTCAGTCCGTCTGTCTGAGACCGTCTGTCTCAGACCATCTGCCTCAGACCGTCTGTCTCAGACCATCTGCCTCAGACCATCTGTCTCAGGCCGTCGGTCTTAGCCCGTCTGTCTCAGACCATCTGTCTCAGGCCGTCGGTCTCAGCCCGTCTGTCTCAGCCTGCCTATCCCTGTCCGTCTGTCTCAGACCATCTGTCTCAGGCCGTAGGTCTTAGCCCGTCTGTCTCAGACCGTCTGTCTCGGACCGTCAGTCTCGGACCGTCTGTCTCGGACCGTCTGTCTCAGACCGCCTGTCTCAGACCGTCTGTCTCAGAAGGTCGGTCTCAGCACGCCTGTCTCAGCCCATCTGTCTCAGACCGGCTATCTCAGACCATCTGTCTCAGACCGCCTGTCTCAGACCGCCTGTCTCAGACCGTCTGTCTCAGAAGGTCGGTCTCAGCCCGCCTGTCTCAGCCCATCTGTCTCAGACCGGCTATCTCAGACCATCTGTCTCAGACCGCCGGTCTCAGCCCGCCTGTCTCAGACAGTCTGTCTCAGACCATCTGTCTCAGACCATCTGTCTCAGACCGTCTGTATCACGCCGTCTGTCTCAGACCATCTGTCTCAGACCATCTGTCTCAGGCCGTCGGTCTTAGCCGTCTGTCTCAGACCATCTGTCTCTGGCCGTCGGTCTCAGCCCGTCTGTCTCAGCCTGCCTATCTCTGTCCGTCTTCTCAGACCATCTGTCTCAGGCCGTAGGTCTTAGCCCGTCTGTCTCAGACCATCTGTCTCTGGCCGTCGGTCTCAGCCCGTCTGTCTCAGCCTGCCTATATCGGCCCGTCTGTCTCAGACCGTCCGTCTCGGACCGTCTGTGTCGGACCGTCTGTCTCGGACCGTCTGCGTAGATCAGTCTGTCACAGGCCGTCTGTCTCAGACGGTCGGTCTCAGCCCGCCTGTCTCAGCCCATCTGTCTCAGACCGGCTATCTCAGACCATCTGTCTCAGACCGCCGGTCTCAGCCCGCCTGTCTCAGACAGTCTGTCTCAGACCATCTGTCTCAGACCATCTGTCTCAGACCGCCGGTCTCAGCCCGTCTGTCTCAGCCTGCCTATATCGGCCCGTCTGTCTCAGACCGTCCGTCTCGGACCGTCTGTGTCGGACCGTCTGTCTCGGACCGTCTGCGTAGATCAGTCTGTCACAGGCCGTCTGTCTCAGACGGTCTGCCTCTGTCCGTCTGTCTCTGACCGTCTGTCTCAGTCCGTCTGTCTCGGACCGTCTGTCTCGGACCGTCTGTCTCGGACCGCCTGTCTCAGACCGCCTGTCTCAGACCGTCTGTCTCAGACCGTCTGTCTCAGACCATCTGTCTCAGATCATCTGCCTCAGGCCGTCGGTCTTAACCCGTCTGTCTCAGCACGCCTGTCTCGGCCCGCCTGTCTCAGACCGTCTGTCTCAGACTGTATGCCTCGGACCGTCTGTCTCGGACCGTCTGTCTCGGACCGTCTGTCTCGGACCGTCTGTCTCGGTCCGTCTGTCTCGAACCGTCTGTCTCACACCGTCTGTCTCAGACCGTCTATCTCAGACCATCTGTCTCAGACCATCTGTCTCAAGCCGTCGGTCGTAGCCGGTCTGTCTCAGCCGCCTGTCTCTGCCCGTCTGTCTGAAACCGTCTGTCTCAGACCATCTGTCTCAGACCGTCTATCTCTGTCCGTCTGTCTCAGACCGTCTGTCTCAGACCGTCTGTCTCAGACCGTCTGTCTCAGACCATCTGTATCACACCATCTGTCTCAACCGTCGGTCTTAGCCCGTCTGTCTCAGACCGTCTGTCTCGGACCGTCTGTCTCGGACCGTCGGTCTCGGACCGTCCGTCTGAGACCGTCTGTCTCAGGCCGTCGGTCGTAGCCCGTCTGTCTCAGCCGCCTGTCTCTGCCCGTCTGTCTGAAACCGTCTGTCTCGGTTCGTCTGTCTCGGACGGTCTGTCTCCGACCGTCTGTCTCGGACTGTCTGTCTCGCACCGTCTGTCTCGGACCGTCTGTCTCGGACCGTCTGTCGCGGACCGTCTGTCTCAGACGGTCTGTCTCAGACCAACTGTCTCAGCCCGCCTGTCTCAGTCCGTCTGTCTCAGACTATCTGTTTCAGACCGTCGGTCTTAGCCCGTCTGTCTCGGACCGTCTGTCTCAGACTGTCTGCCTCGCACCGTCTGTCTCGGACCGTCTGTCTCGGACCGTCTGTCGCGGACCGTCTGTCTCAGACGGTCTGTCTCGGATCGTCTGTCTCGGACGGTCTGTCTCGGACCGTCTGTCTCGGACTGTCTGTCTCGCACCGTCTGTCTCGGACCGTCTGTCTCATACTGTCTGTCTCGGACGGTCTGTCTCGGACCGTCTGTCTCGGACCGTCTGTCTCAGACCGTCTGTCTCGGATCGTCTGTCTCGGACGGTCTGTCTCGGACCGTCTGTCTCGGACTGTCTGTCTCGCACCGTCTGTCTCGGACCGTCTGTCTCGGACCGTCTGTCGCGGACCGTCTGTCTCGGACCGTCTGTCTCAGACCAACTGTCTCAGACCGCCTGTCTCAGACCGTCGGTCTCAGACGGTCGGTCTCAGCCCGCCTGTCTCAGTCCGCCTGTCTCAGACCGTCTGTCTGAGACCGTCTGTCTCAGACCTTCTGTCTGAGACCGTCTGTCTCAGACCATCTGTCTCAGACCGTGAATCTCTGTCCGTCTGTCTGAGACCGTCTGTCTCAGACCGTCTGTATCCGACCGTCTGTCTCAGACCATCTGTCTCAGACCATCTGTCTCAGGCCGTCGGTCGTAGCCCGTCTGTCTCAGCCGCCTGTCTCTGTCCGTCTGTCTGAGACCGTCTGTCTCAGACCATCTGTCTCAGACCGTCTATCTCTGTCCGTCTGTCCCATACCGTCTGTCTCAGACCGTCTGTCTCAGACCGTCTGTCTCAGACCGTCTGTCTCAGACCGTCTGTCTCAGACCATCTGTATCACACCATCTGTCTCAGGCCGTCGGTCTTAGCCCGTCTGTCTCAGACCGTCTGTCTCGGACCGTCTGTCTCAGACGGTCGGCCTCAGCCCGCCTGTCTCAGCCCGCCTGTCTCAGACCGTCTGTCTGAGACCGTCTGTCTCAGACCATCTGTCTCTGCCCGTCTGTCTGAGACCGCCTGTCCCATCCGTCTGCCTCGCACCGTCTGTCTCGAACCGTCTGTCTCAGTCCGTCTGTCTGAGACCGTCTGTCTCAGACCATCTGTCTCAGACCGTCTGTCTCAGCCCGCCTGTCTCAGCCCGCCTGTCTCTGCCCGTCTGTCTCAGACCATCTGTGTCAGACCATCTGTCTCAGCCCGTCGGTCTTAGCCTGTCTCTCTCAGCCTGCCTGTCTCTGTCCGTCAGTCTCAGACCGTCTGTCTCGGACCGTCTGTCTCAGACCGTCTGTCTCACACCGTCTGTCACAGATCGTCTGTCTCAGACGGTCGGTCTCAGCCCGCCTGTCTCAGCCCATCTGTCTCAGACCGTCTGTCTGAGACCGTCTGTCTCAGACCATCTGTCTCAGACCCGTCTGTTTCAGCCCGCCTGTCTCAGCCCGCCTGTCTCAGTCCGTCTGTGTAGGTCCGTCTGTCTCGAATCGTCTGTCTCGGACCGTTTGCCTCGGACCGTCTGTCTCGGACTGTCTGTCTCGGACCGTCTGTCTCGGACCGTCTGTCGCGGACCGTCTGTCTCAGACCGTCTGTCTCAGACCATCTGTCTCAGACCGTCTGTCTCGGACCGTCTGCCTCAGCCCGCCTGTCTCAGTCCGTCTGTCTGAGACCGTCTGTCTCAGAATAACTGTCTGAGACAGTCTGTCTCAGCCCGCCTGTCTCAGCCCGCCGGTCTCAGTCCGTCTGTCTGAGACCGTCTGTCTCAGACCATCTGTATCACACCATCTGTCTCAGGCCGTCGGTCTTAGCCCATCTGTCTCAGACCGTCTGTCTCAGCCCGCCTGTCTCAGCCCGCCTGTCTCTGCCCGTCTGTCTCAGACCATCTGTGTCAGACCATCTGTCTCAGCCCGTCGGTCTTAGCCTGTCTCTCTCAGCCTGCCTGTCTCTGTCCGTCAGTCTCAGACCGTCTGTCTCGGACCGTCTGTCTCAGACCGTCTGTCTCACACCGTCTGTCACAGATCGTCTGTCTCAGACGGTCGGTCTCAGTCCGCCTGTCTCAGCCCATCTGTCTCAGACCGTCTGTCTGAGACCGTCTGTCTCAGACCATCTGTCTCAGACCCGTCTGTTTCAGCCCGCCTGTCTCAGCCCGCCTGTCCCAGTCCGTCTGTGTAGGTCCGTCTGTCTCGAATCGTCTGTCTCGGACCGTTTGCCTCGGACCGTCTGTCTCGGACTGTCTGTCTCGGACCGTCTGTCTCGGACCGTCTGTCGCGGACCGTCTGTCTCAGACCGTCTGTCTCAGACCATCTGTCTCAGACCGTCTGCCTCGGACCGTCTGTCTCGGACCGTCTGTCTCGGACCGTCTGTCTCAGACCGTCTGTCTCAGACCATCTGTCTCAAGCCGTCGGTCTTAGCCCGTCTGTCTCAGACCATCTGTCTCAGGCCGTAGGTCTTAGCCCGTCTGTCTCAGACCGTCTGTCTCGGACCGTCAGTCTCGGACCGTCTGTCTCGGACCGTCTGTCTCGGACCGTCTGTCTCGGACCGTCTGTCTCGGACCGTCTCTCTCACACGGTCTGTCACAGGCCGTCTGTCTCAGACGGTCGGTCTCAGCCCGCCTGTCTCAGCCCATCTGTCTCAGACCGGCTATCTCAGACCATCTGTCTCAGACCGCCGGTCTCAGCCCGCCTGTCTCAGACAGTCTGTCTCAGACCATCTGTCTCAGACCATCTGTCTCAGACCGCCGGCCTCAGCCCGCCTGTCTCAGGCCGTCTGCCTCAGACCGTCTGTCTCAGACCGTCTGTCTCAGACCATCTGTCTCAGATCATCTGCCTCAGGCCGTCGGTCTTAGCCCGTCTGTCTCAGCACGCCTGTCTCGGCCCGCCTGTCTCAGACCGTCTGTCTCAGACTGTCTGCCTCGGACCGTCTGTCTCGGACCGTCTGTCTCGGACCGTTTGTCTCGGACCGTCTGTCTCGGTCCGTCTGTCTCGAACCGTCTGTCTCACACCGTCTGTCTCAGACCGTCTGTCTCAGACCATCTGTCTCAGACCATCTGTCTCAAGCCGTCTGTCTCAGACCGTCTGTCTCAGACCATCTGTCGCAGACCATCTGTCTCATGCCGTCGGTCTTAGCCCGTATATCTCAGCCTGCCTGTCTCTGTCCGTCTGTCTCAGGCCGTCTGCCTCTGCCCGTCTGTCTCTGACCGTCTGTCTCAGACCGTCTGTCTCGGACCGTCTGTCTCGGACCGTCTGTCTCGGACCGCCTGTCTCCGACCGCCTGTCTCAGATCATCTGCCTCAGGCCGTCGGTCTTCGCCCGTCTGTCTCAGCACGCCTGTCTCGGCCCGTCTTTCTCAGATCGTCTGTCTCGGACCGTCTGTCTCCGACCGTCTGTCTCGGACCGTCTGTCTCGGACCGTCTGTCTCGGACCGTCTGTCTCGGACCTTCTGTCTCGGACCGTCTGTCTCGGACCGTCTATCTCAGACCATCTGTCTCAGACCACCTGTCTCAGGCCGTTGGTCTTAGCCCGTCTGTCTCAGACCATCTGTCTCATACCGCCTGTCTCAGACCGTCTGTCTCAGACCATCTGTCGCACACCATCTGTCTCATGCCGTCGGTCTTAGCCCGTATATCTCAGCCTGCCTGTCTCAGACCATCTGTCTCAGACCGTCTGTCTCAGACTGTCTGCCTCGGACCGTCTGTCTCGGACCGTCTGTCTCAGACCATCTGTCTCAAGCCGTCGGTCTTAGCCCGTCTGTCTCAGACCATCTGTCTCAGGCCGTAGGTCTTAGCCCGTCTGTCTCAGACCGTCTGTCTCGGACCGTCAGTCTCGGACCGTCTGTCTCGGACCGTCTGTCTCGGACCCTCTGTCTCGGACCGTCTGTCTCACACGGTCTGTCACAGCCCGCCTGTCTCAGACAGTCTGTCTCAGACCATCTGTCTCAGACCATCTGTCTCAGACCGCCGGCCTCAGCCCGCCTGTCTCAGGCCGTCTGCCTCTGTCCGTCTGTCTCTGACCGTCTGTCTCAGTCCGTCTGTCTCGGACCGTCTGTCTCGGACCGTCTGTCTCGGACCGCCTGTCTCAGACCGCCTGTCTCAGACCGTCTGTCTCAGACCGTCTGTCTCAGACCGTGTGTCTCAGACCATCTGTCTCAGATCATCTGCCTCAGGCCGTCGGTCTTAGCCCGTCTGTCTCAGCACGCCTGTCTCGGCCCGCCTGTCTCAGACCGCCTGTCTCAGACTGTCTGCCTCGGACCGTCTGTCTCGGACCGTCTGTCTCGGACCGTCTGTCTCAGACCGTCTGTCTCGGACCGTCTGTCTCAGACCGCCTGTCTCAGACCGTCTGTCTCAGAAGGTCGGTCTCAGCACGCCTGTCTCAGCCCATCTGTCTCAGACCGGCTATCTCAGACCATCTGTCTCAGACCGCCTGTCTCAGACCGCCTGTCTCAGACCGTCTGTCTCAGAAGGTCGGTCTCAGCCCGCCTGTCTCAGCCCATCTGTCTCAGACCGGCTATCTCAGACCATCTGTCTCAGACCGCCGGTCTCAGCCCGCCTGTCTCAGACAGTCTGTCTCAGACCATCTGTCTCAGACCATCTGTCTCAGACCGTCTGTATCACGCCGTCTGTCTCAGACCATCTGTCTCAGACCATCTGTCTCAGGCCGTCGGTCTTAGCCGTCTGTCTCAGACCATCTGTCTCTGGCCGTCGGTCTCAGCCCGTCTGTCTCAGCCTGCCTATCTCTGTCCGTCTTCTCAGACCATCTGTCTCAGGCCGTAGGTCTTAGCCCGTCTGTCTCAGACCATCTGTCTCTGGCCGTCGGTCTCAGCCCGTCTGTCTCAGCCTGCCTATATCGGCCCGTCTGTCTCAGACCGTCCGTCTCGGACCGTCTGTGTCGGACCGTCTGTCTCGGACCGTCTGCGTAGATCAGTCTGTCACAGGCCGTCTGTCTCAGACGGTCGGTCTCAGCCCGCCTGTCTCAGCCCATCTGTCTCAGACCGGCTATCTCAGACCATCTGTCTCAGACCGCCGGTCTCAGCCCGCCTGTCTCAGACAGTCTGTCTCAGACCATCTGTCTCAGACCATCTGTCTCAGACCGCCGGCCTCAGCCCGCCTGTCTCAGGCCGTCTGCCTCTGTCCGTCTGTCTCTGACCGTCTGTCTCAGTCCGTCTGTCTCGGACCGTCTGTCTCGGATCGTCTGTCTCGGACCGCCTGTCTCAGACCGCCTGTCTCAGACCGTCTGTCTCAGACCGTCTGTCTCAGACCATCTGTCTCAGATCATCTGCCTCAGGCCGTCGGTCTTAACCCGTCTGTCTCAGCACGCCTGTCTCGGCCCGCCTGTCTCAGACCGTCTGTCTCAGACTGTATGCCTCGGACCGTCTGTCTCGGACCGTCTGTCTCGGTCCGTCTGTCTCGAACCGTCTGTCTCACACCGTCTGTCTCAGACCGTCTATCACAGACCATATGTCTCAGACCATCTGTCTCAAGCCGTCGGTCTTAGCCCGTCAGTCTCGGACCGTCTGTCTCGGACCGTCTGTCTCAGACCGTCTGTCTCAGACTGTCTGCCTCGGACCGTCTGTCTCGGACCGTCTGTCTCGGACCGTTTGTCTCGGACCGTCTGTCTCGGTCCGTCTGTCTCGAACCGTCTGTCTCACACCGTCTGTCTCAGACCGTCTGTCTCAGACCATCTGTCTCAGACCATCTGTCTCAAGCCGTCTGTCTCAGACCGTCTGTCTCAGACCATCTGTCGCAGACCATCTGTCTCATGCCGTCGGTCTTAGCCCGTATATCTCAGCCTGCCTGTCTCTGTCCGTCTGTCTCAGGCCGTCTGCCTCTGCCCGTCTGTCTCTGACCGTCTGTCTCAGACCGTCTGTCTCGGACCGTCTGTCTCGGACCGTCTGTCTCGGACCGCCTGTCTCCGACCGCCTGTCTCAGATCATCTGCCTCAGGCCGTCGGTCTTCGCCCGTCTGTCTCAGCACGCCTGTCTCGGCCCGTCTTTCTCAGATCGTCTGTCTCGGACCGTCTGTCTCCGACCGTCTGTCTCGGACCGTCTGTCTCGGACCGTCTGTCTCGGACCGTCTGTCTCGGACCTTCTGTCTCGGACCGTCTGTCTCGGACCGTCTATCTCAGACCATCTGTCTCAGACCACCTGTCTCAGGCCGTTGGTCTTAGCCCGTCTGTCTCAGACCATCTGTCTCATACCGCCTGTCTCAGACCGTCTGTCTCAGACCATCTGTCGCACACCATCTGTCTCATGCCGTCGGTCTTAGCCCGTATATCTCAGCCTGCCTGTCTCAGACCATCTGTCTCAGACCGTCTGTCTCAGACTGTCTGCCTCGGACCGTCTGTCTCGGACCGTCTGTCTCAGACCATCTGTCTCAAGCCGTCGGTCTTAGCCCGTCTGTCTCAGACCATCTGTCTCAGGCCGTAGGTCTTAGCCCGTCTGTCTCAGACCGTCTGTCTCGGACCGTCAGTCTCGGACCGTCTGTCTCGGACCGTCTGTCTCGGACCCTCTGTCTCGGACCGTCTGTCTCACACGGTCTGTCACAGCCCGCCTGTCTCAGACAGTCTGTCTCAGACCATCTGTCTCAGACCATCTGTCTCAGACCGCCGGCCTCAGCCCGCCTGTCTCAGGCCGTCTGCCTCTGTCCGTCTGTCTCTGACCGTCTGTCTCAGTCCGTCTGTCTCGGACCGTCTGTCTCGGACCGTCTGTCTCGGACCGCCTGTCTCAGACCGCCTGTCTCAGACCGTCTGTCTCAGACCGTCTGTCTCAGACCGTGTGTCTCAGACCATCTGTCTCAGATCATCTGCCTCAGGCCGTCGGTCTTAGCCCGTCTGTCTCAGCACGCCTGTCTCGGCCCGCCTGTCTCAGACCGCCTGTCTCAGACTGTCTGCCTCGGACCGTCTGTCTCGGACCGTCTGTCTCGGACCGTCTGTCTCAGACCGTCTGTCTCGGACCGTCTGTCTCAGACCGCCTGTCTCAGACCGTCTGTCTCAGAAGGTCGGTCTCAGCACGCCTGTCTCAGCCCATCTGTCTCAGACCGGCTATCTCAGACCATCTGTCTCAGACCGCCTGTCTCAGACCGCCTGTCTCAGACCGTCTGTCTCAGAAGGTCGGTCTCAGCCCGCCTGTCTCAGCCCATCTGTCTCAGACCGGCTATCTCAGACCATCTGTCTCAGACCGCCGGTCTCAGCCCGCCTGTCTCAGACAGTCTGTCTCAGACCATCTGTCTCAGACCATCTGTCTCAGACCGTCTGTATCACGCCGTCTGTCTCAGACCATCTGTCTCAGACCATCTGTCTCAGGCCGTCGGTCTTAGCCGTCTGTCTCAGACCATCTGTCTCTGGCCGTCGGTCTCAGCCCGTCTGTCTCAGCCTGCCTATCTCTGTCCGTCTTCTCAGACCATCTGTCTCAGGCCGTAGGTCTTAGCCCGTCTGTCTCAGACCATCTGTCTCTGGCCGTCGGTCTCAGCCCGTCTGTCTCAGCCTGCCTATATCGGCCCGTCTGTCTCAGACCGTCCGTCTCGGACCGTCTGTGTCGGACCGTCTGTCTCGGACCGTCTGCGTAGATCAGTCTGTCACAGGCCGTCTGTCTCAGACGGTCGGTCTCAGCCCGCCTGTCTCAGCCCATCTGTCTCAGACCGGCTATCTCAGACCATCTGTCTCAGACCGCCGGTCTCAGCCCGCCTGTCTCAGACAGTCTGTCTCAGACCATCTGTCTCAGACCATCTGTCTCAGACCGCCGGCCTCAGCCCGCCTGTCTCAGGCCGTCTGCCTCTGTCCGTCTGTCTCTGACCGTCTGTCTCAGTCCGTCTGTCTCGGACCGTCTGTCTCGGATCGTCTGTCTCGGACCGCCTGTCTCAGACCGCCTGTCTCAGACCGTCTGTCTCAGACCGTCTGTCTCAGACCATCTGTCTCAGATCATCTGCCTCAGGCCGTCGGTCTTAACCCGTCTGTCTCAGCACGCCTGTCTCGGCCCGCCTGTCTCAGACCGTCTGTCTCAGACTGTATGCCTCGGACCGTCTGTCTCGGACCGTCTGTCTCGGTCCGTCTGTCTCGAACCGTCTGTCTCACACCGTCTGTCTCAGACCGTCTATCACAGACCATATGTCTCAGACCATCTGTCTCAAGCCGTCGGTCTTAGCCCGTCAGTCTCGGACCGTCTGTCTCGGACCGTCTGTCTCAGACCATCTGTCTCAGACCATCTGTCTCAGGCCGTCGGTTTAGCCCGTATGTCTCAGACCACCTGTCTCAGGCCGTCGGTCTTAGCCCGTCTGTCTCAGAACATCTGTCTCAGACCGCCTGTCTCAGACCGTCTGTCACAGAAGGTCGGTCTCAGCACGCCTGTCTCAGCCCATCTGTCTCAGACCGGCTATCTCAGACCATCTGTCTCAGACCGCCTGTCTCAGACCGCCTGTCTCAGACCGTCTGTCTCAGAAGGTCGGTCTCAGCCCGCCTGTCTCAGCCCATCTGTCTCAGACCGGCTATCTCAGACCATCTGTCTCAGACCGCCGGTCTCAGCCCGCCTGTCTCAGACAGTCTGTCTCAGACCATCTGTCTCAGACCATCTGTCTCAGACCGCCGGCCTCAGCCCGCCTGTCTCAGGCCGTCTGCCTCTGTCCGTCTGTCTCTGACCGTCTGTCTCAGTCCGTCTGTCTCGGACCGTCTGTCTCGGACCGTCTGTCTCGGACCGCCTGTCTCAGACCGCCTGTCTCAGACCGTCTGTCTCAGACCATCTGTCTCAGATCATCTGCCTCAGGCCGTCGGTCTTAACCCGTCTGTCTCAGCACGCCTGTCTCGGCCCGCCTGTCTCAGACCGTCTGTCTCAGACTGTATGCCTCGGACCGTCTGTCTCGGACCGTCTGTCTCGGACCGTCTGTCTCGGACCGTCTGTCTCGGTCCGTCTGTCTCGAACCGTCTGTCTCACACCGTCTGTCTCAGACCGTCTATCTCAGACCATCTGTCTCAGACCATCTGTCTCAAGCCGTCGGTCTTAGCCCGTCAGTCTCGGACCGTCTGTCTCGGACCGTCTGTCTCAGACCATCTGTCTCAGACCATCTGTCTCAGGCCGTCGGTTTAGCCCGTCTGTCTCAGACCACCTGTCTCAGGCCGTCGGTCTTAGCCCGTCTGTCTCAGAACATCTGTCTCAGACCGTCTGTCTCAGACCGTCTGTCTCAGACCATCTGTCGCAGACCATCTGTCTCATGCCGTCGGTCTTAGCCCGTATATCTCAGCCTGCCTGTCTCAGACCATCTGTCTCAGACCGTCTGTTTCAGACCGTCTGTCTCGGACCGTCTGTCTCGGACCGTCTGTCTCAGACCATCTGTCTCAGACCGCCGGCCTCCGCCCGCCTGTCTCAGGCCGTCTGTCTCAGACCGTCTGTCTCAGACCATCTGTCTCAGATCATCTGCCTCAGGCCGTCGGTCTTAGCCCGTCTGTCTCAGCACGCCTGTCTCGGCCCGCCTGTCTCAGCCCATCTGTCTCAGACCGGCTATCTCAGACCATCTGTCTCAGACCGCCGGTCTCAGCCCGCCTGTCTCAGACAGTCTGTCTCAGACCATCTGCCTCAGACCATCTGTCTCAGACCGCCGGCATCAGCCCGCCTGTCTCAGGCCGTCTGCCTCTGTCCGTCTGTCTCTGACCGTCTGTCTCGGTCCGTCTGTCTCGGATCGTCTGTCTCGGACCGCCTGTCTCAGACCGCCTGTCTCAGACCGTCTGTCTCAGACCGTCTGTCTCAGACCATCTGTCTCAGATCATCTGCCTCAGGCCGTCGGTCTTAACCCGTCTGTCTCAGCACGCCTGTCTCGGCCCGCCTGTCTCAGACCGTCTGTCTCAGACTGTATGCCTCGGACCGTCTGTCTCGGACCGTCTGTCTCGGTCCGTCTGTCTCGAACCGTCTGTCTCACACCGTCTGTCTCAGACCGTCTATCACAGACCATATGTCTCAGACCATCTGTCTCAAGCCGTCGGTCTTAGCCCGTCAGTCTCGGACCGTCTGTCTCGGACCGTCTGTCTCAGACCATCTGTCTCAGACCATCTGTCTCAGGCCGTCGGTTTAGCCCGTATGTCTCAGACCACCTGTCTCAGGCCGTCGGTCTTAGCCCGTCTGTCTCAGAACATCTGTCTCAGACCGCCTGTCTCAGACCGTCTGTCACAGAAGGTCGGTCTCAGCACGCCTGTCTCAGCCCATCTGTCTCAGACCGGCTATCTCAGACCATCTGTCTCAGACCGCCTGTCTCAGACCGCCTGTCTCAGACCGTCTGTCTCAGAAGGTCGGTCTCAGCCCGCCTGTCTCAGCCCATCTGTCTCAGACCGGCTATCTCAGACCATCTGTCTCAGACCGCCGGTCTCAGCCCGCCTGTCTCAGACAGTCTGTCTCAGACCATCTGTCTCAGACCATCTGTCTCAGACCGCCGGCCTCAGCCCGCCTGTCTCAGGCCGTCTGCCTCTGTCCGTCTGTCTCTGACCGTCTGTCTCAGTCCGTCTGTCTCGGACCGTCTGTCTCGGACCGTCTGTCTCGGACCGCCTGTCTCAGACCGCCTGTCTCAGACCGTCTGTCTCAGACCATCTGTCTCAGATCATCTGCCTCAGGCCGTCGGTCTTAACCCGTCTGTCTCAGCACGCCTGTCTCGGCCCGCCTGTCTCAGACCGTCTGTCTCAGACTGTATGCCTCGGACCGTCTGTCTCGGACCGTCTGTCTCGGACCGTCTGTCTCGGACCGTCTGTCTCGGTCCGTCTGTCTCGAACCGTCTGTCTCACACCGTCTGTCTCAGACCGTCTATCTCAGACCATCTGTCTCAGACCATCTGTCTCAAGCCGTCGGTCTTAGCCCGTCAGTCTCGGACCGTCTGTCTCGGACCGTCTGTCTCAGACCATCTGTCTCAGACCATCTGTCTCAGGCCGTCGGTTTAGCCCGTCTGTCTCAGACCACCTGTCTCAGGCCGTCGGTCTTAGCCCGTCTGTCTCAGAACATCTGTCTCAGACCGTCTGTCTCAGACCGTCTGTCTCAGACCATCTGTCGCAGACCATCTGTCTCATGCCGTCGGTCTTAGCCCGTATATCTCAGCCTGCCTGTCTCAGACCATCTGTCTCAGACCGTCTGTTTCAGACCGTCTGTCTCGGACCGTCTGTCTCGGACCGTCTGTCTCAGACCATCTGTCTCAGACCGCCGGCCTCAGCCCGCCTGTCTCAGGCCGTCTGTCTCAGACCGTCTGTCTCAGACCATCTGTCTCAGATCATCTGCCTCAGGCCGTCGGTCTTAGCCCGTCTGTCTCAGCACGCCTGTCTCGGCCCGCCTGTCTCAGCCCATCTGTCTCAGACCGGCTATCTCAGACCATCTGTCTCAGACCGCCGGTCTCAGCCCGCCTGTCTCAGACAGTCTGTCTCAGACCATCTGCCTCAGACCATCTGTCTCAGACCGCCGGCCTCAGCCCGCCTGTCTCAGGCCGTCTGCCTCTGTCCGTCTGTCTCTGACCGTCTGTCTCGGTCCGTCTGTCTCGGACCGTCTGTCTCAGATCATCTGCTCAGGCCGTCGGTCTTAACCCGTCTGTCTCAGCACGCCTGTCTCGGCCCGCCTGTCTCAGACCGTCTGCCTCTGTCCGTCTGTCTCTGACCGTCTGTCTCTGACCGTCTGTCTCAGTCCGTCTGTCTCGGACCGTCTGTCTCGGACCATCTGTCTCAGACCGCCGGCCTCAGACCATCTGTCTCATACCGTCTGTCTCAGACCGTCTGTCTCAGACCATCTGTCTCAAGCCGTCGGTCTTAGCCCGTCTGTCTCAGACCATCTGTCTCAGGCCGTAGGTCTTAGCCCGTCTGTCTCAGACCATCTGTCTCAGGCCGTAGGTCTTAGCCCGTCTGTCTCAGACCGTCTGTCTCGGACCGTCAGTCTCGGACCGTCTGTCTCGGACCGTCTGCCTCAGACCATCTGTCTCAGGCCGTCGGCCTCAGCCCGTCTGTCTCAACCTGCCTATATCTGCCCGTCTGTCTCAGACCGTCCGTCTCGGACCGTCTGTCTCGGACCGTCTGTCTCACAGGGTCTGTCACAGGCCGTCTGTCTCAGACGGTCGGTCTCAGCCCGCCTGTCTCAGCCCGCCGGTCTCAGTCCGTCTGTCTGAGACCGTCTGTCTCAGACCATCTGCCTCAGACCGTCTGTCTCAGACCATCTGCCTCAGACCATCTGTCTCAGGCCGTCGGTCTTAGCCCGTCTGTCTCAGACCATCTGTCTCAGGCCGTCGGTCTCAGCCCGTCTGTCTCAGCCTGCCTATCCCTGTCCGTCTGTCTCAGACCATCTGTCTCAGGCCGTAGGTCTTAGCCCGTCTGTCTCAGACCGTCTGTCTCGGACCGTCAGTCTCGGACCGTCTGTCTCGGACCGTCTGTCTCAGACCGCCTGTCTCAGACCGTCTGTCTCAGAAGGTCGGTCTCAGCACGCCTGTCTCAGCCCATCTGTCTCAGACCGGCTATCTCAGACCATCTGTCTCAGACCGCCTGTCTCAGACCGCCTGTCTCAGACCGTCTGTCTCAGAAGGTCGGTCTCAGCCCGCCTGTCTCAGCCCATCTGTCTCAGACCGGCTATCTCAGACCATCTGTCTCAGACCGCCGGTCTCAGCCCGCCTGTCTCAGACAGTCTGTCTCAGACCATCTGTCTCAGACCATCTGTCTCAGACCGTCTGTATCACGCCGTCTGTCTCAGACCATCTGTCTCAGACCATCTGTCTCAGGCCGTCGGTCTTAGCCGTCTGTCTCAGACCATCTGTCTCTGGCCGTCGGTCTCAGCCCGTCTGTCTCAGCCTGCCTATCTCTGTCCGTCTTCTCAGACCATCTGTCTCAGGCCGTAGGTCTTACCCGTCTGTCTCAGACCATCTGTCTCTGGCCGTCGGTCTCAGCCCGTCTGTCTCAGCCAGCCTATATCGGCCCGTCTGTCTCAGACCGTCCGTCTCGGACCGTCTGTGTCGGACCGTCTGTCTCGGACCGTCTGCGTAGATCAGTCTGTCACAGGCCGTCTGTCTCAGACGGTCGGTCTCAGCCCGCCTGTCTCAGCCCATCTGTCTCAGACCGGCTATCTCAGACCATCTGTCTCAGACCGCCGGTCTCAGCCCGCCTGTCTCAGACAGTCTGTCTCAGACCATCTGTCTCAGACCATCTGTCTCAGACCGCCGGCCTCAGCCCGCCTGTCTCAGGCCGTCTGCCTCTGTCCGTCTGTCTCTGACCGTCTGTCTCAGTCCGTCTGTCTCGGACCGTCTGTCTCGGACCGTCTGTCTCGGACCGCCTGTCTCAGACCGCCTGTCTCAGACCGTCTGTCTCAGACCGTCTGTCTCAGACCATCTGTCTCAGATCATCTGCCTCAGGCCGTCGGTCTTAACCCGTCTGTCTCAGCACGCCTGTCTCGGCCCGCCTGTCTCAGACCGTCTGTCTCAGACTGTATGCCTCGGACCGTCTGTCTCGGACCGTCTGTCTCGGACCGTCTGTCTCGGACCGTCTGTCTCGGTCCGTCTGTCTCGAACCGTCTGTCTCACACCGTCTGTCTCAGACCGTCTATCTCAGACCATCTGTCTCAGACCATCTGTCTCAAGCCGTCGGTCTTAGCCCGTCAGTCTCGGACCGTCTGTCTCGGACCGTCTGTCTCAGACCATCTGTCTCAGACCATCTGTCTCAGGCCGTCGGTTTAGCCCGTCTGTCTCAGACCACCTGTCTCAGGCCGTCGGTCTTAGCCCGTCTGTCTCAGAACATCTGTCTCAGACCGTCTGTCTCAGACCGTCTGTCTCAGACCATCTGTCGCAGACCATCTGTCTCATGCCGTCGGTCTTAGCCCGTATATCTCAGCCTGCCTGTCTCAGACCATCTGTCTCAGACCGTCTGTTTCAGACCGTCTGTCTCGGACCGTCTGTCTCGGACCGTCTGTCTCAGACCATCTGTCTCAGACCGCCGGCCTCAGCCCGCCTGTCTCAGGCCGTCTGTCTGAGACCGTCTGTCTCAGACCATCTGCCTCAGACCGTCTGTCTCAGACCATCTGCCTCAGACCATCTGTCTCAGGCCGTCGGTCTTAGCCCGTCTGTCTCAGACCATCTGTCTCAGGCCGTCGGTCTCAGCCCGTCTGTCTCAGCCTGCCTATCCCTGTCCGTCTGTCTCAGACCGCCTGTCTCGGACCGTCTGTCTCAGACCATCTGTCTCAGACCGCCGGCCTCAGCCCGCCTGTCTCAGGCCGTCTGTCTCAGACCGTCTGTCTCAGACCATCTGTCTCAGATCATCTGCCTCAGGCCGTCGGTCTTAGCCCGTCTGTCTCAGCACGCCTGTCTCGGCCCGCCTGTCTCAGCCCATCTGTCTCAGACCGGCTATCTCAGACCATCTGTCTCAGACCATCTGTCTCAGACCATCTGTCTCAGACCATCTGTCTCAGACCGCCGGCCTCAGCCCGCCTGTCTCAGGCCGTCTGCCTCTGTCCGTCTGTCTCTGACCGTCTGTCTCAGTCCGTCTGTCTCGGACCGTCTGTCTCGGACCGTCTGTCTCACACGGTCTGTCACAGGCCGTCTGTCTCAGACGGTCGGTCTCAGCCCGCCTGTCTCAGCCCATCTGTCTCAGACCGGCTATCTCAGACCATCTGTCTCAGACCGCCGGTCTCAGCCCGCCTGTCTCAGACAGTCTGTCTCAGACCATCTGTCTCAGACCATCTGTCTCAGACCGCCGGCCTCAGCCCGCCTGTCTCAGGCCGTCTGCCTCTGTCCGTCTGTCTCTGACCGTCTGTCTCAGTCCGTCTGTCTCGGACCGTCTGTCTCGGACCATCTGTCTCAGACCGCCGGCCTCAGCCCGCCTGTCTCAGGCCGTCTGCCTCTGTCCGTCTGTTTCTGACCGTCTATCTCGGACCGTCAGTCTCGGACCGTCTGTCTCGGACCGTCTGTCTCGGACCGTCTGTCTCAGGCCGTAGGTCTTAGCCCGTCTGTCTCAGACCATCTGTCTCAGGCCGTAGGTCTTAGCCCGTCTGTCTCAGACCGTCTGTCTCGGACCGTCAGTCTCGGACCGTCTGTCTCGGACCGTCTGTCTCGGACCGTCTGTCTCAGGCCGTAGGTCTTAGCCCGTCTGTCTCGGACCGTCTGTCTCAGGCCGTAGGTCTTAGCCCGTCTGTCTCAGACCATCTGTCTCAAGCCGTCGGTCTTAGCCCGTCTGTCTCAGACCATCTGTCTCATACCGTCTGTCTCAGACCGTCTGTCTCAGACCATCTGTCTCAAGCCGTCGGTCTTAGCCCGTCTGTCTCAGACCATCTGTCTCAGGCCGTAGGTCTTAGCCCGTCTGTCTCAGACCATCTGTCTCAGGCCGTAGGTCTTAGCCCGTCTGTCTCAGACCGTCTGTCTCGGACCGTCAGTCTCGGACCGTCTGTCTCGGACCGTCTGCCTCAGACCATCTGTCTCAGGCCGTCGGCCTCAGCCCGTCTGTCTCAACCTGCCTATATCTGCCCGTCTGTCTCAGACCGTCCGTCTCGGACCGTCTGTCTCGGACCGTCTGTCTCACAGGGTCTGTCACAGGCCGTCTGTCTCAGACGGTCGGTCTCAGCCCGCCTGTCTCAGCCCGCCGGTGTCAGTCCGTCTGTCTGAGACCGTCTGTCTCAGACCATCTGCCTCAGACCGTCTGTCTCAGACCATCTGCCTCAGACCATCTGTCTCAGGCCGTCGGTCTTAGCCCGTCTGTCTCAGACCATCTGTCTCAGGCCGTCGGTCTCAGCCCGTCTGTCTCAGCCTGCGTATCCCTGTCCGTCTGTCTCAGACCATCTGTCTCAGGCCGTAGGTCTTAGCCCGTCTGTCTCAGACCGTCTGTCTCGGACCGTCAGTCTCGGACCGTCTGTCTCGGACCGTCTGTCTCAGACCGCCTGTCTCAGACCGTCTGTCTCAGAAGGTCGGTCTCAGCACGCCTGTCTCAGCCCATCTGTCTCAGACCGGCTATCTCAGACCATCTGTCTCAGACCGCCTGTCTCAGACCGCCTGTCTCAGACCGTCTGTCTCAGAATGTCGGTCTCAGCCCGCCTGTCTCAGCCCATCTGTCTCAGACCGGCTATCTCAGACCATCTGTCTCAGACCGCCGGTCTCAGCCCGCCTGTCTCAGACAGTCTGTCTCAGACCATCTGTCTCAGACCATCTGTCTCAGACCGTCTGTATCACGCCGTCTGTCTCAGACCATCTGTCTCAGACCATCTGTCTCAGGCCGTCGGTCTTAGCCGTCTGTCTCAGACCATCTGTCTCTGGCCGTCGGTCTCAGCCCGTCTGTCTCAGCCTGCCTATCTCTGTCCGTCTTCTCAGACCATCTGTCTCAGGCCGTAGGTCTTAGCCCGTCTGTCTCAGACCATCTGTCTCTGGCCGTCGGTCTCAGCCCGTCTGTCTCAGCCTGCCTATATCGGCCCGTCTGTCTCAGACCGTCCGTCTCGGACCGTCTGTGTCGGACCGTCTGTCTCGGACCGTCTGCGTAGATCAGTCTGTCACAGGCCGTCTGTCTCAGACGGTCGGTCTCAGCCCGCCTGTCTCAGCCCATCTGTCTCAGACCGGCTATCTCAGACCATCTGTCTCAGACCGCCGGTCTCAGCCCGCCTGTCTCAGACAGTCTGTCTCAGACCATCTGTCTCAGACCATCTGTCTCAGACCGCCGGCCTCAGCCCGCCTGTCTCAGGCCGTCTGCCTCTGTCCGTCTGTCTCTGACCGTCTGTCTCAGTCCGTCTGTCTCGGACCGTCTGTCTCGGACCGTCTGTCTCGGACCGCCTGTCTCGGACCGTCTGTCTCAGACCGTCTGTCTCAGACCGTCTGTCTCAGACCATCTGTCTCAGATCATCTGCCTCAGGCCGTCGGTCTTAACCCGTCTGTCTCAGCACGCCTGTCTCGGCCCGCCTGTCTCAGACCGTCTGTCTCAGACTGTATGCCTCGGACCGTCTGTCTCGGACCGTCTGTCTCGGACCGTCTGTCTCGGACCGTCTGTCTCGGTCCGTCTGTCTCGAACCGTCTGTCTCACACCGTCTGTCTCAGACCGTCTATCTCAGACCATCTGTCTCAGACCATCTGTCTCAAGCCGTCGGTCTTAGCCCGTCAGTCTCGGACCGTCTGTCTCGGACCGTCTGTCTCAGACCATCTGTCTCAGACCATCTGTCTCAAGCCGTCGGTCTTAGCCCGTCAGTCTCGGACCGTCTGTCTCGGACCGTCTGTCTCAGACCATCTGTCTCAAGCCGTCGGTCTTAGCCCGTCAGTCTCGGACCGTCTGTCTCGGACCGTCTGTCTCAGACCGCCGGCCTCAGCCCGCCTGTCTCAGGCCGTCTGCCTCTGTCCGTCTGTCTCTGACCGTCTGTCTCAGTCCGTCTGTCTCGGACCGTCTGTCTCGGACCGTCTGTCTCACACGGTCTGTCACAGGCCGTCTGTCTCAGACGGTCGGTCTCAGCCCGCCTGTCTCAGCCCATCTGTCTCAGACCGGCTATCTCAGACCATCTGTCTCAGACCGCCGGTCTCAGCCCGCCTGTCTCAGACAGTCTGTCTCAGACCATCTGTCTCAGACCATCTGTCTCAGACCGCCGGCCTCAGCCCGCCTGTCTCAGGCCGTCTGCCTCTGTCCGTCTGTCTCTGACCGTCTGTCTCAGTCCGTCTGTCTCGGACCGTCTGTCTCGGACCATCTGTCTCAGACCGCCGGCCTCAGCCCGCCTGTCTCAGGCCGTCTGCCTCTGTCCGTCTGTTTCTGACCGTCTATCTCGGACCGTCAGTCTCGGACCGTCTGTCTCGGACCGTCTGTCTCGGACCGTCTGTCTCAGGCCGTAGGTCTTAGCCCGTCTGTCTCAGACCATCTGTCTCAGGCCGTAGGTCTTAGCCCGTCTGTCTCAGACCGTCTGTCTCGGACCGTCAGTCTCGGACCGTCTGTCTCGGACCGTCTGTCTCGGACCGTCTGTCTCAGGCCGTAGGTCTTAGCCCGTCTGTCTCGGACCGTCTGTCTCAGGCCGTAGGTCTTAGCCCGTCTGTCTCAGACCATCTGTCTCAAGCCGTCGGTCTTAGCCCGTCTGTCTCAGACCATCTGTCTCATACCGTCTGTCTCAGACCGTCTGTCTCAGACCATCTGTCTCAAGCCGTCGGTCTTAGCCCGTCTGTCTCAGACCATCTGTCTCAGGCCGTAGGTCTTAGCCCGTCTGTCTCAGACCATCTGTCTCAGGCCGTAGGTCTTAGCCCGTCTGTCTCAGACCGTCTGTCTCGGACCGTCAGTCTCGGACCGTCTGTCTCGGACCGTCTGCCTCAGACCATCTGTCTCAGGCCGTCGGCCTCAGCCCGTCTGTCTCAACCTGCCTATATCTGCCCGTCTGTCTCAGACCGTCCGTCTCGGACCGTCTGTCTCGGACCGTCTGTCTCACAGGGTCTGTCACAGGCCGTCTGTCTCAGACGGTCGGTCTCAGCCCGCCTGTCTCAGCCCGCCGGTGTCAGTCCGTCTGTCTGAGACCGTCTGTCTCAGACCATCTGCCTCAGACCGTCTGTCTCAGACCATCTGCCTCAGACCATCTGTCTCAGGCCGTCGGTCTTAGCCCGTCTGTCTCAGACCATCTGTCTCAGGCCGTCGGTCTCAGCCCGTCTGTCTCAGCCTGCGTATCCCTGTCCGTCTGTCTCAGACCATCTGTCTCAGGCCGTAGGTCTTAGCCCGTCTGTCTCAGACCGTCTGTCTCGGACCGTCAGTCTCGGACCGTCTGTCTCGGACCGTCTGTCTCAGACCGCCTGTCTCAGACCGTCTGTCTCAGAAGGTCGGTCTCAGCACGCCTGTCTCAGCCCATCTGTCTCAGACCGGCTATCTCAGACCATCTGTCTCAGACCGCCTGTCTCAGACCGCCTGTCTCAGACCGTCTGTCTCAGAAGGTCGGTCTCAGCCCGCCTGTCTCAGCCCATCTGTCTCAGACCGGCTATCTCAGACCATCTGTCTCAGACCGCCGGTCTCAGCCCGCCTGTCTCAGACAGTCTGTCTCAGACCATCTGTCTCAGACCATCTGTCTCAGACCGTCTGTATCACGCCGTCTGTCTCAGACCATCTGTCTCAGACCATCTGTCTCAGGCCGTCGGTCTTAGCCGTCTGTCTCAGACCATCTGTCTCTGGCCGTCGGTCTCAGCCCGTCTGTCTCAGCCTGCCTATCTCTGTCCGTCTTCTCAGACCATCTGTCTCAGGCCGTAGGTCTTAGCCCGTCTGTCTCAGACCATCTGTCTCTGGCCGTCGGTCTCAGCCCGTCTGTCTCAGCCTGCCTATATCGGCCCGTCTGTCTCAGACCGTCCGTCTCGGACCGTCTGTGTCGGACCGTCTGTCTCGGACCGTCTGCGTAGATCAGTCTGTCACAGGCCGTCTGTCTCAGACGGTCGGTCTCAGCCCGCCTGTCTCAGCCCATCTGTCTCAGACCGGCTATCTCAGACCATCTGTCTCAGACCGCCGGTCTCAGCCCGCCTGTCTCAGACAGTCTGTCTCAGACCATCTGTCTCAGACCATCTGTCTCAGACCGCCGGCCTCAGCCCGCCTGTCTCAGGCCGTCTGCCTCTGTCCGTCTGTCTCTGACCGTCTGTCTCAGTCCGTCTGTCTCGGACCGTCTGTCTCGGACCGTCTGTCTCGGACCGCCTGTCTCGGACCGTCTGTCTCAGACCGTCTGTCTCAGACCGTCTGTCTCAGACCATCTGTCTCAGATCATCTGCCTCAGGCCGTCGGTCTTAACCCGTCTGTCTCAGCACGCCTGTCTCGGCCCGCCTGTCTCAGACCGTCTGTCTCAGACTGTATGCCTCGGACCGTCTGTCTCGGACCGTCTGTCTCGGACCGTCTGTCTCGGACCGTCTGTCTCGGTCCGTCTGTCTCGAACCGTCTGTCTCACACCGTCTGTCTCAGACCGTCTATCTCAGACCATCTGTCTCAGACCATCTGTCTCAAGCCGTCGGTCTTAGCCCGTCAGTCTCGGACCGTCTGTCTCGGACCGTCTGTCTCAGACCATCTGTCTCAGACCATCTGTCTCAAGCCGTCGGTCTTAGCCCGTCAGTCTCGGACCGTCTGTCTCGGACCGTCTGTCTCAGACCATCTGTCTCAGACCATCTGTCTCAGGCCGTCGGTTTAGCCCGTCTGTCTCAGACCACCTGTCTCAGGCCGTCGGTCTTAGCCCGTCTGTCTCAGAACATCTGTCTCAGACCGTCTGTCTCAGACCGTCTGTCTCAGACCATCTGTCGCAGACCATCTGTCTCATGCCGTCGGTCTTAGCCCGTATATCTCAGCCTGCCTGTCTCAGACCATCTGTCTCAGACCGTCTGTTTCAGACCGTCTGTCTCGGACCGTCTGTCTCGGACCGTCTGTCTCAGACCATCTGTCTCAGACCGCCGGCCTCAGCCCGCCTGTCTCAGGCCGTCTGTCTGAGACCGTCTGTCTCAGACCATCTGCCTCAGACCGTCTGTCTCAGACCATCTGCCTCAGACCATCTGTCTCAGGCCGTCGGTCTTAGCCCGTCTGTCTCAGACCATCTGTCTCAGGCCGTCGGTCTCAGCCCGTCTGTCTCAGCCTGCCTATCCCTGTCCGTCTGTCTCAGACCGCCTGTCTCGGACCGTCTGTCTCAGACCATCTGTCTCAGACCGCCGGCCTCAGCCCGCCTGTCTCAGGCCGTCTGTCTCAGACCGTCTGTCTCAGACCATCTGTCTCAGATCATCTGCCTCAGGCCGTCGGTCTTAGCCCGTCTGTCTCAGCACGCCTGTCTCGGCCCGCCTGTCTCAGCCCATCTGTCTCAGACCGGCTATCTCAGACCATCTGTCTCAGACCATCTGTCTCAGACCATCTGTCTCAGACCATCTGTCTCAGACCGCCGGCCTCAGCCCGCCTGTCTCAGGCCGTCTGCCTCTGTCCGTCTGTCTCTGACCGTCTGTCTCAGTCCGTCTGTCTCGGACCGTCTGTCTCGGACCGTCTGTCTCACACGGTCTGTCACAGGCCGTCTGTCTCAGACGGTCGGTCTCAGCCCGCCTGTCTCAGCCCATCTGTCTCAGACCGGCTATCTCAGACCATCTGTCTCAGACCGCCGGTCTCAGCCCGCCTGTCTCAGACAGTCTGTCTCAGACCATCTGTCTCAGACCATCTGTCTCAGACCGCCGGCCTCAGCCCGCCTGTCTCAGGCCGTCTGCCTCTGTCCGTCTGTCTCTGACCGTCTGTCTCAGTCCGTCTGTCTCGGACCGTCTGTCTCGGACCATCTGTCTCAGACCGCCGGCCTCAGCCCGCCTGTCTCAGGCCGTCTGCCTCTGTCCGTCTGTTTCTGACCGTCTATCTCGGACCGTCAGTCTCGGACCGTCTGTCTCGGACCGTCTGTCTCGGACCGTCTGTCTCGGACCGTCTGTCTCGGACCGTCTGTCTCAGACCGTCTGTCTCAGACCATCTGTCTCAAGCCGTCGGTCTTAGCCCGTCTGTCTCAGACCATCTGTCTCATACCGTCTGTCTCAGACCGTCTGTCTCAGACCATCTGTCTCAAGCCGTCGGTCTTAGCCCGTCTGTCTCAGACCATCTGTCTCAGGCCGTAGGTCTTAGCCCGTCTGTCTCAGACCATCTGTCTCAGGCCGTAGGTCTTAGCCCGTCTGTCTCAGACCGTCTGTCTCGGACCGTCAGTCTCGGACCGTCTGTCTCGGACCGTCTGCCTCAGACCATCTGTCTCAGGCCGTCGGCCTCAGCCCGTCTGTCTCAACCTGCCTATATCTGCCCGTCTGTCTCAGACCGTCCGTCTCGGACCGTCTGTCTCGGACCGTCTGTCTCACAGGGTCTGTCACAGGCCGTCTGTCTCAGACGGTCGGTCTCAGCCCGCCTGTCTCAGCCCGCCGGTGTCAGTCCGTCTGTCTGAGACCGTCTGTCTCAGACCATCTGCCTCAGACCGTCTGTCTCAGACCATCTGCCTCAGACCATCTGTCTCAGGCCGTCGGTCTTAGCCCGTCTGTCTCAGACCATCTGTCTCAGGCCGTCGGTCTCAGCCCGTCTGTCTCAGCCTGCGTATCCCTGTCCGTCTGTCTCAGACCATCTGTCTCAGGCCGTAGGTCTTAGCCCGTCTGTCTCAGACCGTCTGTCTCGGACCGTCAGTCTCGGACCGTCTGTCTCGGACCGTCTGTCTCAGACCGCCTGTCTCAGACCGTCTGTCTCAGAAGGTCGGTCTCAGCACGCCTGTCTCAGCCCATCTGTCTCAGACCGGCTATCTCAGACCATCTGTCTCAGACCGCCTGTCTCAGACCGCCTGTCTCAGACCGTCTGTCTCAGAAGGTCGGTCTCAGCCCGCCTGTCTCAGCCCATCTGTCTCAGACCGGCTATCTCAGACCATCTGTCTCAGACCGCCGGTCTCAGCCCGCCTGTCTCAGACAGTCTGTCTCAGACCATCTGTCTCAGACCATCTGTCTCAGACCGTCTGTATCACGCCGTCTGTCTCAGACCATCTGTCTCAGACCATCTGTCTCAGGCCGTCGGTCTTAGCCGTCTGTCTCAGACCATCTGTCTCTGGCCGTCGGTCTCAGCCCGTCTGTCTCAGCCTGCCTATCTCTGTCCGTCTTCTCAGACCATCTGTCTCAGGCCGTAGGTCTTAGCCCGTCTGTCTCAGACCATCTGTCTCTGGCCGTCGGTCTCAGCCCGTCTGTCTCAGCCTGCCTATATCGGCCCGTCTGTCTCAGACCGTCCGTCTCGGACCGTCTGTGTCGGACCGTCTGTCTCGGACCGTCTGCGTAGATCAGTCTGTCACAGGCCGTCTGTCTCAGACGGTCGGTCTCAGCCCGCCTGTCTCAGCCCATCTGTCTCAGACCGGCTATCTCAGACCATCTGTCTCAGACCGCCGGTCTCAGCCCGCCTGTCTCAGACAGTCTGTCTCAGACCATCTGTCTCAGACCATCTGTCTCAGACCGCCGGCCTCAGCCCGCCTGTCTCAGGCCGTCTGCCTCTGTCCGTCTGTCTCTGACCGTCTGTCTCAGTCCGTCTGTCTCGGACCGTCTGTCTCGGACCGTCTGTCTCGGACCGCCTGTCTCGGACCGTCTGTCTCAGACCGTCTGTCTCAGACCGTCTGTCTCAGACCATCTGTCTCAGATCATCTGCCTCAGGCCGTCGGTCTTAACCCGTCTGTCTCAGCACGCCTGTCTCGGCCCGCCTGTCTCAGACCGTCTGTCTCAGACTGTATGCCTCGGACCGTCTGTCTCGGACCGTCTGTCTCGGACCGTCTGTCTCGGACCGTCTGTCTCGGTCCGTCTGTCTCGAACCGTCTGTCTCACACCGTCTGTCTCAGACCGTCTATCTCAGACCATCTGTCTCAGACCATCTGTCTCAAGCCGTCGGTCTTAGCCCGTCAGTCTCGGACCGTCTGTCTCGGACCGTCTGTCTCAGACCATCTGTCTCAGACCATCTGTCTCAAGCCGTCGGTCTTAGCCCGTCAGTCTCGGACCGTCTGTCTCGGACCGTCTGTCTCAGACCATCTGTCTCAGACCATCTGTCTCAAGCCGTCGGTCTTAGCCCGTCAGTCTCGGACCGTCTGTCTCGGACCGTCTGTCTCAGACCATCTGTCTCAGACCATCTGTCTCAGGCCGTCGGTTTAGCCCGTCTGTCTCAGACCACCTGTCTCAGGCCGTCGGTCTTAGCCCGTCTGTCTCAGAACATCTGTCTCAGACCGTCTGCCTCAGACCGTCTGTCTCAGACCATCTGTCGCAGACCATCTGTCTCATGCCGTCGGTCTTAGCCCGTATATCTCAGCCTGCCTGTCTCAGACCATCTGTCTCAGACCGTCTGTTTCAGACCGTCTGTCTCGGCCCGTCAGTCTCGGACCGTCTGTCTCGGACCGTCTGTCTCAGACCATCTGTCTCAGACCATCTGTCTCAAGCCGTCGGTCTTAGCCCGTCAGTCTCGGACCGTCTGTCTCGGACCGTCTGGCTCAGACCGTCGGTCTTAGCCCGTCTGTCTCAGACCATCTGTCTCAGACCGTCTGTCTCGTACCGTCTGTCTCGGACCGTCTGTCTCGGACCGTCGGTCTTAGCCCGTCTGTCTCAGACCATCTGTCTCAGACCGTGTGTCTCAGACCGTCTGTCTGAGACCGTCTGTCTCAGAATAACTGTATGAGACAGTCTGTCTCAGCCCGCCTGTCTCAGCCCGCCTGTCTCAGACCGTCTGTCTCAGGCCACCTGTCTCAGGCCGTCGGTCTTAGCCCGTCTGTCTCAGACCATCTGTCTCAGACCGTCTGTCTCAGACCGTCTGTCTCAGACCATCTGTCGCAGACCATCTGTCTCATGCCGTCGATCTTAGCCCGTATATCTCAGCCTGCCTGTCTCAGACCATCTGTCTCAGACCGTCTGTTTCAGACCGTCTGTCTCGGACCGTCTGTCTCGGACCGTCTGTCTCAGACCATCTGTCTCAGACCGCCGGCCTCAGCCCGCCTGTCTCGGCCCGCCTGTCTCAGCCCATCTGTCTCAGACCGGCTATCTCAGACCATCTGTCTCAGACCGCCGGTCTCAGCCCGCCTGTCTCAGACAGTCTGTCTCAGACTATCTGTCTCAGACCATCTGTCTCAGACCGCCGGCCTCAGCCCGCCTGTCTCAGGCCGTCTGCCTCTGTCCGTCTGTCTCTGACCGTCTGTCTCAGTCCGTCTGTCTCGGACCGTCTGTCTCAGACCGTCTGTCTCAGACCGTCTGTCTCAGACCATCTGTCTCAGATCATCTGCCTCAGGCCGTCGGTCTTAACCCGTCTGTCTCAGCACGCCTGTCTCGGCCCGCCTGTCTCAGACCGTCTGTCTCAGACTGTATGCCTCGGACCGTCTGTCTCGGACCGTCTGTCTCGGACCGTCTGTCTCGGTCCGTCTGTCTCGAACCGTCTGTCTCACACCGTCTGTCTCAGACCGTCTATCTCAGACCATCTGTCTCAGACCATCTGTCTCAAGCCGTCGGTCTTAGCCCGTCAGTCTCGGACCGTCTGTCTCGGACCGTCTGTCTCAGACCATCTGTCTCAGACCATCTGTCTCAGGCCGTCGGTTTAGCCCGTCTGTCTCAGACCACCTGTCTCAGGCCGTCGGTCTTAGCCCGTCTGTCTCAGAACATCTGTCTCAGACCGTCTGTCTCAGACCGCCTGTCTCAGCCCATCTGTCTCAGACCGGCTATCTCAGACCATCTGTCTCAGACCGCCGGTCTCAGCCCGCCTGTCTCAGACAGTCTGTCTCAGACCATCTGTCTCAGATCATCTGTCTCAGACCGCCGGCCTCAGCCCGCCTGTCTCAGGCCGTCTGCCTCTGTCCGTCTGTCTCTGACCGTCTGTCTCAGTCCGTCTGTCTCGGACCGTCTGTCTCAGACCGTCTGTCTCAGACCGTCTGTCTCAGACCATCTGTCTCAGATCATCTGCCTCAGGCCGTCGGTCTTAACCCGTCTGTCTCAGCACGCCTGTCTCGGCCCGCCTGTCTCAGACCGTCTGTCTCAGACTGTATGCCTCGGACCGTCTGTCTCGGACCGTCTGTCTCGGACCGTCTGTCTCGGACCGTCTGTCTCGGTCCGTCTGTCTCGAACCGTCTGTCTCACACCGTCTGTCTCAGACCGTCTATCTCAGACCATCTGTCTCAGACCATCTGTCTCAAGCCGTCGGTCTTAGCCCGTCAGTCTCGGACCGTCTGTCTCGGACCGTCTGTCTCAGACCATCTGTCTCAGACCATCTGTCTCAGGCCGTCGGTTTAGCCCGTCTGTCTCAGACCACCTGTCTCAGGCCGTCGGTCTTAGCCCGTCTGTCTCAGAACATCTGTCTCAGACCGTCTGTCTCAGACCGTCTGTCTCAGACCATCTGTCGCAGACCATCTGTCTCATGCCGTCGGTCTTAGCCCGTATATCTCAGCCTGCCTGTCTCAGACCATCTGTCTCAGACCGTCTGTTTCAGACCGTCTGTCTCGGACCGTCTGTCTCGGACCGTCTGTCTCAGACCATCTGTCTCAGACCGCCGGCCTCAGCCCGCCTGTCTCAGGCCGTCTGTCTCAGACCGTCTGTCTCAGACCATCTGTCTCAGATCATCTGCCTCAGGCCGTCGGTCTTAGCCCGTCTGTCTCAGCACGCCTGTCTCGGCCCGCCTGTCTCAGCCCATCTGTCTCAGACCGGCTATCTCAGACCATCTGTCTCAGACCGCCGGTCTCAGCCCGCCTGTCTCAGACAGTCTGTCTCAGACCATCTGTCTCAGACCATCTGTCTCAGACCGCCGGCCTCAGCCCGCCTGTCTCAGGCCGTCTGCCTCTGTCCGTCTGTCTCTGACCGTCTGTCTCAGTCCGTCTGTCTCGGACCGTCTGTCTCGGACCGTCTGTCTCACACGGTCTGTCACAGGCCGTCTGTCTCAGACGGTCGGTCTCAGCCCGCCTGTCTCAGCCCATCTGTCTCAGACCGGCTATCTCAGACCATCTGTCTCAGACCGCCGGTCTCAGCCCGCCTGTCTCAGACCATCTGTCTCAGACCATCTGTCTCAGACCGCCGGCCTCAGCCCGCCTGTCTCAGGCCGTCTGCCTCTGTCCGTCTGTCTCTGACCGTCTGTCTCAGTCCGTCTGTCTCGGACCGTCTGTCTCGGACCATCTGTCTCAGACCGCCGGCCTCAGCCCGCCTGTCTCAGGCCGTCTGCCTCTGTCCGTCTGTCTCTGACCGTCTGTCTCAGTCCGTCTGTCTCGGACCGTCTGTCTCGGACCGTCTGGCTCAGACCGTCGGTCTTAGCCTGTCTGTCTCAGACCATCTGTCTCAGACCGTCTGTCTCGTACCGTCTGTCTCGGACCGTCTGTCTCGGACCGTCTGTCTCGGACTATCTGGCTCAGACCGTCGGTCTTAGCCCGTCTGTCTCAGACCATCTGTCTCAGACCGTCTGTCTCAGACCATCTGGCTCAGACCGTCGGTCTTAGCCCGTCTGTCTCAGACCATCTGTCTCAGACCGTCTGTCTCAGACCGTCTGTCTCAGACCGTCTGTCTGAGACCGTCTGTCTCAGAATAACTGTATGAGACAGTCTGTCTCAGCCCGCCTGTCTCAGCCCGCCTGTCTCAGACCGTCTGTCTCAGACCATCTGGCTCAGACCGTCGGTCTTAGCCCGTCTGTCTCAGACCATCTGTCTCAGACCGTCTGTCTCAGACCGTCTGTCTGAGACCGTCTGTCTCAGAATAACTGTATGAGACAGTCTGTCTCAGCCCGCCTGTCTCAGCCCGCCTGTCTCAGACCGTCTGTCTCAGACCATCTGGCTCAGACCGTCGGTCTTAGCCCGTCTGTCTCAGACCATCTGTCTCAGACCGTCCGTCTCAGACCATCTGTCTCAGACCGTCTGTCTCGTACCGTCTGTCTCGGTCCGTCTGTCTCGGACCGTCTGTCTCGGACCGTCTGTCTCGGACCGTCTGTCTCGGACCGTCTGTCTCACACCGTCAGTCACAGACCGTCTGTCTCAGACGATCGGTCTCAGCCCGCCTGTCTCGGACCGTCTGTCTCGGACCGTCTGTCTCAGACCATCTGTCTCAGACCATCTGTCTCAGGCCGTCGGTTTAGCCCGTCTGTCTCAGACCACCTGTCTCAGGCCGTCGGTCTTATCCCGTCTGTCTCAGAACATCTGTCTCAGACCGTCTGTCTCAGACCGCCTGTCTCAGCCCATCTGTCTCAGACCGGCTATCTCAGACCATCTGTCTCAGACCGCCGGTCTCAGCCCGCCTGTCTCAGACAGTCTGTCTCAGACCATCTGTCTCAGACCATCTGTCTCAGACCGCCGGCCTCAGCCCGCCTGTCTCAGGCCGTCTGCCTCTGTCCGTCTGTCTCTGACCGTCTGTGTCAGTCCGTCTGTCTCGGACCGTCTGTCTCAGACCGTCTGTCTCAGACCGTCTGTCTCAGACCATCTGTCTCAGATCATCTGCCTCAGGCCGTCGGTCTTAACCCGTCTGTCTCAGCACGCCTGTCTCGGCCCGCCTGTCTCAGACCGTCTGTCTCAGACTGTATGCCTCGGACCGTCTGTCTCGGACCGTCTGTCTCGGACCGTCTGTCTCGGACCGTCTGTCTCGGACCGTCTGTCTCGGTCCGTCTGTCTCGAACCGTCTGTCTCACACCGTCTGTCTCAGACCGTCTATCTCAGACCTTCTGTCTCAGACCATCTGTCTCAAGCCGTCGGTCTTAGCCCGTCAGTCTCGGACCGTCTGTCTCGGACCGTCTGTCTCAGACCATCTGTCTCAGACCATCTGTCTCAGGCCGTCGGTTTAGCCCGTCTGTCTCAGACCACCTGTCTCAGGCCGTCGGTCTTAGCCCGTCTGTCTCAGAACATCTGTCTCAGACCGTCTGTCTCAGACCGTCTGTCTCAGACCATCTGTCGCAGACCATCTGTCTCATGCCGTCGGTCTTAGCCCGTATATCTCAGCCTGCCTGTCTCAGACCATCTGTCTCAGACCGTCTGTTTCAGACCGTCTGTCTCGGACCGTCTGTCTCGGACCGTCTGTCTCAGACCATCTGTCTCAGACCGCCGGCCTCAGCCCGCCTGTCTCAGGCCGTCTGTCTCAGACCGTCTGTCTCAGACCATCTGTCTCAGATCATCTGCCTCAGGCCGTCGGTCTTAGCCCGTCTGTCTCAGCACGCCTGTCTCGGCCCGCCTGTCTCAGACCGGCTATCTCAGACCATCTGTCTCAGACCGCCGGTCTCAGCCCGCCTGTCTCAGACAGTCTGTCTCAGACCATCTGTCTCAGACCATCTGTCTCAGACCGCCGGCCTCAGCCCGCCTGTCTCAGGCCGTCTGCCTCTGTCCGTCTGTCTCTGACCGTCTGTCTCAGTCCGTCTGTCTCAGACCATCTGTCTCAGACCGTCTGTCTCGTACCGTCTGTCTCGGACCGTCTGTCTCGGACCGTCCGTCTCGGACCATCTGGCTCAGACCGTCGGTCTTAGCCCGTCTGTCTCAGACCATCTGTCTCAGACCGTCTGTCTCAGACCATCTGGCTCAGACCGTCGGTCTTAGCCCGTCTGTCTCAGACCATCTGTCTCAGACCGTCTGTCTCAGACCGTCTGTCTGAGACCGTCTGTCTCAGAATAACTGTATGAGACAGTCTGTCTCAGCCCGCCTGTCTCAGCCCGCCTGTCTCAGACCGTCTGTCTCAGACCATCTGGCTCAGACCGTCGGTCTTAGCCCGTCTGTCTCAGACCATCTGTCTCAGACCGTCTGTCTCAGACCGTCTGTCTCAGAATAACTGTATGAGACAGTCTGTCTCAGCCCGCCTGTCTCAGCCCGCCTGTCTCAGACCGTCTGTCTCAGACCATCTGGCTCAGACCGTCGGTCTTAGCCCGTCTGTCTCAGACCATCTGTCTCAGACCGTCCGTCTCAGACCATCTGTCTCAGACCGTCTGTCTCGTACCGTCTGTCTCGGACCGTCTGTCTCGGACCGTCTGTCTCGGACCGTCTGTCTCGGACCGTCTGTCTCGGACCGTCTGTCTCACACCGTCAGTCACAGACCGTCTGTCTCAGGCGATCGGTCTCAGCCCGCCTGTCTCAGCCCATCTGTCTCAGACCGGCTATCTCAGACCATCTGTCTCAGACCGCCGGTCTCAGCCCGCCTGTCTCAGACAGTCTGTCTCAGACCATCTGTCTCAGACCATCTGTCTCAGACCATCTGTCTCAGACCGCCGGCCTCAGCCCGCCTGTCTCAGGCCGTCTGACTCGGTCCGTCTGTCTCTGACCGTCTGTCTCAGTCCGTCTGTCTCAGACCGTCTGTCTCGGACCGTCTGTCTCGGTCTGTCTGTCTCGGACCGTCTCTCTCGGACCGTCTGTCTCCGACCGTCTGTCTCAGACGGTCTGTCTCAGACGGTCGGTCCCAGCCCGCCTGTCTCAGCCCATCTGTCTCAGACCGTCCGTCTCAGACCATCTCACTCAGACCGCCTGTCTCGGACCGTCTGTCTCGGACCGCCTGTCTCGGACCGTCTGTCTCGGACCGTCTGTCTCGGTCCGTCTGTCTCCGACCGTCTGTCTCAGACCGTCTGTCTCGGACCGTCTGTCTCGGTCTGTCTGTCTCGGACCGTCTCTCTCGGACCGTCTGTCTCCGACCGTCTGTCTCAGACCGTCTGTCTCGGACCGTCTGTCTCGGACCGTCTGTCTCGGTCCGTCTGTCTCGAACCGTCTGTCTCATACCGTCTGTCTCACACGGTCTGTCACAGGCCGTCTGTCTCAGACGGTCGGTCTCAGCCCGCCTGTCTCAGCCCAACTGTCTCAGACCGGCTATCTCAGACCATCTGTCTCAGACCGCCGGTCTCAGCCCGCCTGTCTCAGACCGTCTGTCTCAGAAGGTCGGTCTCAGCCCGCCTGTCTCAGCCCATCTGTCTCAGACCGGCTATCTCAGACCATCTGTCTCGGACCGTCTGTCTCGGACCGTCTGTCTCGGACCGTCTGTCTCGGACCGTCTGTCTCACACCGTCAGTCACAGACCGTCTGTCTCAGACGGTCGGTCTCAGCCCGCCTGTCTCAGACCATCTGTCTCAGACCGTCTGTCTCAGGCCGTCGGTCTTAGCCCGTCTGTCTCAGACCATCTGTCTCAGGCCGTTGGTCTTAGCCCGTCTGTATCGGACCGTCAGTCTCGGACCGTCTGTCTCGGACCGTCTGACTCGGGCCGTCTGTCTCGGACCGTCTGTCTCGGACCGTCTGTCTCACACGGTCGGTCTCAGCCCGCCTGTCTCAGCCCATCTGTCTCAGACCGTCTGTCTCAGACCATCTGTCTCGGACCGTCTGTCTCAGACCGTCTGTCTCAGACCATCTGTCTCAGACCGCCGGTCTCAGCCCGCCTGTCTCAGACAGTCTGTCTCAGACCATCTGTGTCAGACCATCTGTCTCAGATCGCCGGTCTCAGCCCGCCCGTCTCAGACAGTCTGTCTCAGACCATCAGTCTCAGTCCATCTGGCTCAGACCATCGGTCTTAGCCCGTCTGTCTCAGTCCATCCGTCTCAGACCGTCTGTCTCGGATCCTCTGTCTCAGCCCGCCTGTCTCAGTCCGTCTGTCTCAGACCACCGGTCTCAGTCCGTCTGTCTGAGACCGTCTGTCTCAGGCCATCTGCCTCAGACCATCTGTCTCAGGCCGTCGGTCTCAGCCCGTCTGTCTCAGCCTGCATATCTCTGTCCGTCTGTCTCAGACCGTCCGTCTCGGACCGTCTGTCTCAGACCATCTGTCTCAGATCATCTGCCTCATGCCGTCGGTCTTAGCCCGTATATCTCTGCCTGCCTGTCTCTGTCCGTCTGTCTCGGACCGTCTGTCTCGGACCGTCTGTCTCGGACCGTCTGTCTCGGACCGTCTGTCGCGGACCGTCTGTCTCACACCGTCAGTCACAGACCGTCTGTCTCAGACGATCGGTCTCAGCCCGCCTGTCTCAGCCCGCCTGTCTCAGACAGTCTGTCTCAGACCATCTGTGTCAGACCATCTGTCTCAGATCGCCGGTCTCAGCCCGCCCGTCTCAGACAGTCTGTCTCAGACCATCAGTCTCAGTCCATCTGGCTCAGACCATCGGTCTTAGCCCGTCTGTCTCAGTCCATCCGTCTCAGACCGTCTGTCTCGGATCCTCTGTCTCAGCCCGCCTGTCTCAGTCCGTCTGTCTCAGACCACCGGTCTCAGTCCGTCTGTCTGAGACCGTCTGTCTCAGGCCATCTGCCTCAGACCATCTGTCTCAGGCCGTCGGTCTCAGCCCGTCTGTCTCAGCCTGCATATCTCTGTCCGTCTGTCTCAGACCGTCGGTCTCGGACCGTCTGTCTCAGACCATCTGTCTCAGATCATCTGCCTCATGCCGTCGGTCTTAGCCCGTATATCTCTGCCTGCCTGTCTCTGTCCGTCTGTCTCGGACCGTCTGTCTCGGACCGTCTGTCTCGGACCGTCTGTCTCGGACCGTCTGTCTCGGACCGTCTGTCTCACACCGTCAGTCACAGACCGTCTGTCTCAGACGATCGGTCTCAGCCCGCCTCTCTCAGCCCATCTGTCTCAGACCGGCTATCTCAGACCATCTGTCTCAGACCGCCGGTCTCAGCCCGCCTGTCTCAGACAGTCTGTCTCAGACCATCTGTCTCAGACCATCTGTCTCAGCCCGCCTGTCTCAGCCCATCTGTCTCAGACCGGCTATCTCAGACCATCTGTCTCAGACCGCCGGTCTCAGCCCGCCTGTCTCAGACAGTCTGTCTCAGACCATCTGTCTCAGACCATCTGTCTCAGACCGCCGGCCTCAGCCCGCCTGTCTCAGGCCGTCTGACTCGGTCCGTCTGTCTCTGACCGTCTGTCTCAGTCCGTCTGTCTCAGACCGTCTGTCTCGGACCGTCTGTCTCGGTCTGTCTGTCTCGGACCGTCTGTCTCGGACCGTCTGTCTCCGACCGTCTGTCTCAGACGGTCTGTCTCAGACGGTCGGTCCCAGCCCGCCTGTCTCAGCCCCTCTGTCTCAGACCGTCCGTCTCAGACCATCTCACTCAGACCGTCTGTCTCGGACCGTCTGTCTCGGACCGCCTGTCTCGGACCGTCTGTCTCAGACCGTCTGTCTCGGACCGTCTGTCTCGGACCGTCTGTCTCGGTCCGTCTGTCTCGAACCGTCTGTCTCATACCGTCTGTCTCACACGGTCTGTCACAGGCCGTCTGTGTCAGACGGTCGGTCTCAGCCCGCCTGTCTCAGCCCAACTGTCTCAGACCGGCTATCTCAGACCATCTGTCTCAGACCGCCGGTCTCAGCCCGCCTGTCTCAGACCGTCTGTCTCAGAAGGTCGGTCTCAGCCCGCCTGTCTCAGCCCATCTGTCTCAGACCGGCTATCTCAGACCATCTGTCTCAGTCCGCCGGTCTCAGCCCGCCTGTCTCAGACAGTCTGTCTCAGACCATCTGTCTCAGACCATCTGTCTCGGACCGTCTGTATCACGCCGTCTGTCTCAGACCATCTGTCTCACACGGTCTGTCACAGGCCGTCTGTCTCAGACGGTCGGTCCCAGCCCGCCTGTCTCAGCCCCTCTGTCTCAGACCGTCCGTCTCAGACCATCTCACTCAGACCGTCTGTCTCGGACCGTCTGTCTCGGACCGCCTGTCTCGGACCGTCTGACTCAGACCGTCTGTCTCGGACCGTCTGTCTCTGACCGTCTGCCTCTGTCCGTCTGTCTCTGACCGTCTGTCTCAGTCCGTCTGTTTCGGACCGTCTGTCTCCGCCCGCCTGTCTCTGCCCGTCTGTCTCGGACCGTCTGTCTCGGACCGCCTGTCTCATACCATCTGCCTCAGACCGTCTGTCTCAGACCATCTGCCTCAGACCATCTGTCTCAGGCCGTCTGTCTCAGCCCGCCGGTCTCAGTCCGTCTGTCTGAGACCGTCTGTCTCAGACCATCTGCCTCAGACCGTCTGTCTCAGACCATCTGCCTCAAACCATCTGTCTCAGGCCGTCGGTCTCAGCCCGTCTGTCTCAGCCTGCCTATATCTGCCCGTCTGTCTCAGACCGTCCGTCTCGGACCGTCTGTGTCGGACCGTCTGTCTCGGACCGTCTGCGTAGGTCAGTCTGTCACAGACCATCTGGCTCAGACCGTCGGTCTCAGCCCGTCTGTCTCAGACCATCTGTCTCAGACCGTCTGTATCACGCCGTCTGTCTCAGACCATCTGTCTCAGACCATCTGTCTCAGGCCGTCGGTCTTAGCCCGTCTGTCTCAGACCATCTGTCTCTGGCCGTCGGTCTCAGCCCGTCTGTCTCAGCCTGCCTATCTCTGTCCGTCTTCTCAGACCATCTGTCTCAGTCCGTAGGTCTTAGCCCGTCTGTCTCAGACCATCTGTCTCTGGCCGTCGGTCTCAGCCCGTCTGTCTCAGCCTGCCTATATCGGCCCGTCTGTCCCAGACCGTTCGTCTCGGACCGTCTGGGTCGGACCGTCTGTCTCGGACCGTCTGCGTAGATCAGTCTGTCACAGGCCGTCTGTGTGAGACGGTCGGTCTCAGCCCGCCTGTCTCAGCCCATCTGTCTCAGACCGGCTATCTCAGACCATCTGTCTCAGACCGCCGGTCTCAGCCCGCCTGTCTCAGACAGTCTGTCTCAGACCATCTGTCTCAGACCATCTGTCTCAGACCGCCGGCCTCAGCCCGCCTGTCTCAGGCCGTCTGCCTCTGTCCGTCTGTCTCTGACCGTCTGTCTCAGTCCGTCTGTCTCGGACCGTCTGTCTCGGACCGTCTGTCTCGGACCGCCTGTCTCAGACCGCCTGTCTCAGACCGTCTGTCTCAGACCGTCTGTCTCAGACCATCTGTCTCAGATCATCTGCCTCAGGCCGTCGGTCTTAACACGTCTGTCTCAGCACGCCTGTCTCGGCCCGCCTGTCTCAGTCCGTCTGTCTCAGACTGTATGCCTCGGACCGTCTGTCTCGGACCGTCTGTCTCGGACCGTCTGTCTCGGACCGTCTGTCTCGGTCCGTCTGTCTCGAACCGTCTGTCTCACACCGTCTGTCTCAGACCGTCTATCTCAGACCATCTGTCTCAGACCATCTGTCTCAAGCCGTCGGTCTTAGCCCGTCAGTCTCGGACCGTCTGTCTCGGACCGTCTGTCTCAGACCATCTGTCTCAGACCATCTGTCTCAGGCCGTCGGTTTAGCCCGTCTGTCTCAGACCACCTGTCTCAGGCCGTCGGTCTTAGCCCGTCTGTCTCAGAACATCTGTCTCAGACCGTCTGTCTCAGACCGTCTGTCTCAGACCATCTGTGGCAGACCATCTGTCTCATGCCGTCGGTCTTAGCCCGTATATCTCAGCCTGCCTGTCTCAGACCATCTGTCCCAGACCGTCTGTTTCAGACCGTCTGTCTCGGACCGTCTGTCTCGGACCGTCTGTCTCAGACCATCTGTCTCAGACCGGCTATCTCAGACCATCTGTCTCAGGCCGTCGGTTTAGCCCGTCTGTCTCAGACCACCTGTCTCAGGCCGTCGGTCTTAGCCCGTCTGTCTCAGAACATCTGTCTCAGACCGTCTGTCTCAGACCGTCTGTCTCAGACCATCTGTCGCAGACCATCTGTCTCATGCCGTCGGTCTTAGCCCGTATATCTCAGCCTGCCTGTCTCAGACCATCTGTCCCAGACCGTCTGTTTCAGACCGCCTGTCTCGGACCGTCTGTCTCAGACCGTCTGTCTCGGACCGTCTGTCTCGGACCGTCTGTCTCGGTCCGTCTGTCTCGAACCGTCTGTCTCATACCGTCTGTCTCACACGGTCTGTCACAGGCCGTCTGTCTCAGACGGTCGGTCTCAGCCCGCCTGTCTCAGCCCAACTGTCTCAGACCGGCTATCTCAGACCATCTGTCTCAGACCGCCGGTCTCAGCCCGCCTGTCTCAGACCGTCTGTCTCAGAAGGTCGGTCTCAGCCCGCCTGTCTCAGCCCATCTGTCTCAGACCGGCTATCTCAGACCATCTGTCTCAGTCCGCCGGTCTCAGCCCGCCTGTCTCAGACAGTCTGTCTCAGACCATCTGTCTCAGACCATCTGTCTCGGACCGTCTGTATCACGCCGTCTGTCTCAGACCATCTGTCTCACACGGTCTGTCACAGGCCGTCTGTCTCAGACGGTCGGTCCCAGCCCGCCTGTCTCAGCCCCTCTGTCTCAGACCGTCCGTCTCAGACCATCTCACTCAGACCGTCTGTCTCGGACCGTCTGTCTCGGACCGCCTGTCTCGGACCGTCTGTCTCAGACCGTCTGTCTCGGACCGTCTGTCTCTGACCGTCTGCCTCTGTCCGTCTGTCTCTGACCGTCTGTCTCAGTCCGTCTGTTTCGGACCGTCTGTCTCCGCCCGCCTGTCTCTGCCCGTCTGTCTCGGACCGTCTGTCTCGGACCGCCTGTCTCATACCATCTGCCTCAGACCGTCTGTCTCAGACCATCTGCCTCAGACCATCTGTCTCAGGCCGTCTGTCTCAGCCCGCCGGTCTCAGTCCGTCTGTCTGAGACCGTCTGTCTCAGACCATCTGCCTCAGACCGTCTGTCTCAGACCATCTGCCTCAAACCATCTGTCTCAGGCCGTCGGTCTCAGCCCGTCTGTCTCAGCCTGCCTATATCTGCCCGTCTGTCTCAGACCGTCCGTCTCGGACCGTCTGTGTCGGAACGTCTGTCTCGGACCGTCTGCGTAGGTCAGTCTGTCACAGACCATCTGGCTCAGACCGTCGGTCTCAGCCCGTCTGTCTCAGACCATCTGTCTCAGACCGTCTGTATCACGCCGTCTGTCTCAGACCATCTGTCTCAGACCATCTGTCTCAGGCCGTCGGTCTTAGCCCGTCTGTCTCAGACCATCTGTCTCTGGCCGTCGGTCTCAGCCCGTCTGTCTCAGCCTGCCTATCTCTGTCCGTCTTCTCAGACCATCTGTCTCAGTCCGTAGGTCTTAGCCCGTCTGTCTCAGACCATCTGTCTCTGGCCGTCGGTCTCAGCCCGTCTGTCTCAGCCTGCCTATATCGGCCCGTCTGTCCCAGACCGTTCGTCTCGGACCGTCTGGGTCGGACCGTCTGTCTCGGACCGTCTGCGTAGATCAGTCTGTCACAGGCCGTCTGTCTGAGACGGTCGGTCTCAGCCCGCCTGTCTCAGCCCATCTGTCTCAGACCGGCTATCTCAGACCATCTGTCTCAGACCGCCGGTCTCAGCCCGCCTGTCTCAGACAGTCTGTCTCAGACCATCTGTCTCAGACCATCTGTCTCAGACCGCCGGCCTCAGCCCGCCTGTCTCAGGCCGTCTGCCTCTGTCCGTCTGTCTCTGACCGTCTGTCTCAGTCCGTCTGTCTCGGACCGTCTGTCTCGGACCGTCTGTCTCGGACCGCCTGTCTCAGACCGCCTGTCTCAGACCGTCTGTCTCAGACCGTCTGTCTCAGACCATCTGTCTCAGATCATCTGCCTCAGGCCGTCGGTCTTAACACGTCTGTCTCAGCACGCCTGTCTCGGCCCGCCTGTCTCAGTCCGTCTGTCTCAGACTGTATGCCTCGGACCGTCTGTCTCGGACCGTCTGTCTCGGACCGTCTGTCTCGGACCGTCTGTCTCGGTCCGTCTGTCTCGAACCGTCTGTCTCACACCGTCTGTCTCAGACCGTCTATCTCAGACCATCTGTCTCAGACCATCTGTCTCAAGCCGTCGGTCTTAGCCCGTCAGTCTCGGACCGTCTGTCTCGGACCGTCTGTCTCAGACCATCTGTCTCAGACCATCTGTCTCAGGCCGTCGGTTTAGCCCGTCTGTCTCAGACCACCTGTCTCAGGCCGTCGGTCTTAGCCCGTCTGTCTCAGAACATCTGTCTCAGACCGTCTGTCTCAGACCGTCTGTCTCAGACCATCTGTCGCAGACCATCTGTCTCATGCCGTCGGTCTTAGCCCGTATATCTCAGCCTGCCTGTCTCAGACCATCTGTCCCAGACCGTCTGTTTCAGACCGTCTGTCTCGGACCGTCTGTCTCGGACCGTCTGTCTCAGACCATCTGTCTCAGACCGGCTATCTCAGACCATCTGTCTCAGGCCGTCGGTTTAGCCCGTCTGTCTCAGACCACCTGTCTCAGGCCGTCGGTCTTAGCCCGTCTGTCTCAGAACATCTGTCTCAGACCGTCTGTCTCAGACCGTCTGTCTCAGACCATCTGTCGCAGACCATCTGTCTCATGCCGTCGGTCTTAGCCCGTATATCTCAGCCTGCCTGTCTCAGACCATCTGTCCCAGACCGTCTGTTTCAGACCGTCTGTCTCGGACCGTCAGTCTCGGACCGTCTGTCTCGGACCGTCTGTCTCGGGCCGTCTGTCTCGGACCGTCTGTCTCGGACCGTCTGTCTCACACGGTCGGTCTCAGCCCGCCTGTCTCAGCCCATCTGTCTCAGACCGTCTGTCTCAGACCATCTGTCTCGGACCGTCTGTCTCAGACCGTCTGTCTCAGACCATCTGTCTCAGACCGCCGGTCTCAGCCCGCCTGTCTCAGACCATCTGTATCAGACCATCTGTCTCAGATCGCCGGTCTCAGCCCGCCCGTCTCAGACAGTCTGTCTCAGACCATCAGTCTCAGACCGGCTATCTCAGACCATCTGTCTCAGACCGCCTGTCTCAGACAGTCTGTCTCAGACCATCTGTCTCAGACCATCTGTCTCAGACCGCCGGCCTCAGCCCGCCTGTCTCAGGCCGTCTGCCTCTGTCCGTCTGTCTCTGACCGTCTGTCTCAGTCCGTCTGTCTCGGACCGTCTGTCTCGGACCGTCTGTCTCGGACCGCCTGTCTCAGACCGCCTGTCTCAGACCGTCTGTCTCAGACCGTCTGTCTCAGACCATCTGTCTCAGATCATATGCCTCAGGCCGCCGGTCTTAACACGTCTGTCTCAGCACGCCTGTCTCGGCCCGCCTGTCTCAGACCGTCTGTCTCAGACTGTATGCCTCGGACCGTCTGTCTCGGACCGTCTGTCTCGGACCGTCTGTCTCGGACCGTCTGTCTCGGTCCGTCTGTCTCGAACCGTCTGTCTCACACCGTCTGTCTCAGACCGTCTATCTCAGACCATCTGTCTCAGACCATCTGTCTCAAGCCGTCGGTCTTAGCCCGTCAGTCTCGGACCGTCTGTCTCGGACCGTCTGTCTCAGACCATCTGTCTCAGACCATCTGTCTCAGGCCGTCGGTTTAGCCCGTCTGTCTCAGACCACCTGTCTCAGGCCGTCGATCTTAGCCCGTCTGTCTCAGAACATCTGTCTCAGACCGTCTGTCTCAGACCATCTGTCGCAGACCATCTGTCTCATGCCGTCGGTCTTAGCCCGTATATCTCAGCCTGCCTGTCTCAGACCATCTGTCTCAGACCGTCTGTTTCAGACCGTCTGTCTCGGACCGTCTGTCTCGGACCGTCTGTCTCAGACCATCTGTCTCAGACCGCCGGCCTCAGCCCGCCTGTCTCAGGCCGTCTGCCTCTGTCCGTCTGTCTCTGACCGTCTGTCTCAGTCCGTCTGTCTCGGACCGTCTGTCTCGGACCGTCTGTCTCACACGGTCTGTCACAGGCCGTCTGTCTCAGACGGTCGGTCTCAGCCCGCCTGTCTCAGCCCATCTGTCTCAGACCGGCTATCTCAGACCATCTGTCTCAGACCGCCGGTCTCAGCCCGCCTGTCTCAGACAGTCTGTCTCAGACCATCTGTCTCAGACCATCTGTCTCAGACCGCCGGCCTCAGCCCGCCTGTCTCAGGCCGTCTGCCTCTGTCCGTCTGTCTCTGACCGTCTGTCTCAGTCCGTCTGTCTCGGACCGTCTGTCTCGGACCATCTGTCTCAGACCGCCGGCCTCAGCCCGCCTGTCTCAGGCCGTCTGCCTCTGTCCGTCTGTCTCTGACCGTCTGTCTCAGTCCGTCTGTCTCGGACCGTCTGTCTCGGACCGTCTGGCTCAGACCGTCGGTCTTAGCCCGTCTGTCTCAGACCATCTGTCTCAGACCGTCTGTCTCGTACCGTCTGTCTCGGACCGTCTGTCTCGGACCGTCTGTCTCGGACCATCTGGCTCAGACCGTCGGTCTTAGCCCGTCTGTCTCAGACCATCTGTCTTAGACCGTCTGTCTCAGACCATCTGGCTCAGACCGTCGGTCTTAGCCCGTCTGTCTCAGACCATCTGTCTCAGACCGTCTGTCTCAGACCGTCTGTCTCAGACCGTCTGTCTGAGACCGTCTGTCTCAGAATAACTGTATGAGACAGTCTGTCTCAGCCCGCCTGTCTCAGCCCGCCTGTCTCAGACCGTCTGTCTCAGACCATCTGTCTCAGACCGTCTGTCTCAGACCGTCTGTCTGAGACCGTCTGTCTCAGAATAACTGTATGAGACAGTCTGTCTCAGCCCGCCTGTCTCAGCCCGCCTGTCTCAGACCGTCTGTCTCAGACCATCTGGCTCAGACCGTCGGTCTTAGCCCGTCTGTCTCAGACCATCTGTCTCAGACCGTCTGTCTCAGACCGTCTGTCTGAGACCGTCTGTCTCAGAATAACTGTATGAGACAGTCTGTCTCAGCCCGCCTGTCTCAGCCCGCCTGTCTCAGACCGTCTGTCTCAGACCATCTGGCTCAGAACGTCGGTCTTAGCCCGTCTGTCTCAGACCATCTGTCTCAGACTGTCCGTCTCAGACCATCTGTCTCAGACCGTCTGTCTCGTACCGTCTGTCTCGGACCGTCTGTCTCGGACCGTCTGTCTCGGACCGTCTGTCTCGGACCGTCTGTCTCGGACCGTCTGTCTCGGACCGCCTGTCTCAGCCCGCGTGTCTCAGACCGTCTGTCTCAGACCGTCTGTCTCGGACCGTCTGTCTCGGACCGCCTGTCTCAGCCCGCGTGTCTCAGACCGTCTGTCTCAGACCGTCTGTCTCAGACCATCTGTCTCAGATCATCTGCCTCATGCCGTCGGTCTTAGCCCGTATATCTCTGCCTGCCTGTCTCTGTCCGTCTGTCTCGGACCATCTGTCTCGGACCGTCTGTCTCGGACCGTCTGTCTCGGACCGTCTGTCTCGGACCGTCTGTCTCGGACCGCCTGTCTCAGCCCGCGTGTCTCAGACCGTCTGTCTCAGACCGTCTGTCTCGGACCGTCTGTCTCGGACCGCCTGTCTCAGCCCGCGTGTCTCAGACCGTCTGTCTCAGACCGTCTGTCTCAGACCATCTGTCTCAGATCATCTGCCTCATGCCGTCGGTCTTAGCCCGTATATCTCTGCCTGCCTGTCTCTGTCCGTCTGTCTCGGACCATCTGTCTCGGACCGTCTGTCTCGGACCGTCTGTCCCGGACCGTCTGTGTAATTCCGTCTGTCACAGACCAGCTGGCTCAGACCGTCGGTCTCAGCCCGTCTGTCTCAGACCATCTGTGTCAGGCCGTCTGTATCACACCGTCTGTCCCAGACCATCTGTCTCAGACCATCTGTCTCAGGCCGTCGGTCTTAGCCCGTCTGTCTCAGACCATCTGTCTCAGGCCGTTGGTCTTAGCCCGTCTGTATCGGACCGTCAGTCTCGGACCGTCTGTCTCGGACCGTCTGTCTCGGGCCGTCTGTCTCGGACCGTCTGTGTAATTCCGTCTGTCACAGACCAGCTGGCTCAGACCGTCGGTCTCAGCCCGCCTGTCTCAGCCCATCTGTCTCAGACCGTCTGTCTCAGACCATCTGTCTCGGACCGTCTGTCTCAGACCGTCTGTCTCAGACCATCTGTCTCAGACCGCCGGTCTCAGCCCGCCTGTCTCAGACCATCTGTATCAGACCATCTGTCTCAGATCGCCGGTCTCAGCCCGCCCGTCTCAGACAGTCTGTCTCAGACCATCAGTCTCAGACCATCTGGCTCAGACCATCGGTCTTAGCCCGTCTGTCTAAGTCCATCTGTCTCAGGCCGTCTGTCTCGGATCGTCTGTCTCAGCCCGCCTGTCTCAGTCCGTCTGTCTGAGACCGTCTGTCTCAGAATAACGGTCTGAGACAGTCTGTCTCAGCCCGCCTGCCACAGCCCGCCGTTCTCAGTCCGTCTCTCTGAGATCGTCTGTCTCAGACCATCTGCCTCAGACCATCTGGCTCACACCGTCGGTCTTAGCCCGTCTGTCTCAGTCCATCTGTCTCAGACCGTCTGTCTCGGATCGTCTGTCTCAGCCCGCCTGTCTCAGTCCGTCTGTCTCAGCCCACCGGTCTCAGTCCGTCTGTCTGAGACCGTCTGCCTCAGACCGTCCGTCCCGGACCGTCTGTCTCGGACCGTCTGTCTCTGACCGTCTGTCTCTGACCGTCTGTCCCGGACCGTCTGTGTAATTCCGTCTGTCACAGACCAGCTGGCTCAGACCGTCGGTCTTAGCCCGTCTGTCTCAGACCGCCTGTCTCAGTCCGTCTGTCTCAGCCCACCGGTCTCAGTCCGTCTGTCTGAGACCGTCTGTCTCAGTCCGTCTGTCTCGGACCGTCTGTCTCCGCCCGCCTGTCTCTGCCCGTCTGTCTCAGACCATCTGTCTCAGACCGCCTCTCTCAGACCGTCTGTCTCAGACCATCTGTCGCAGACCATCTGTCTCATGCCGTCGGACTTAGCCCGTATATCTCAGCCTGCCTGTCTCAGACCATCTGTCTCAGACCGTCTGTCTCAGACCGTCTGTCTCCGCCCGCCTGTCTCAGACCGCCTGTCTCAGACCGTCTGTCTCAGACCATCTGTCTCAGATCATCTGCCTCATGCCGTCGGTCTTAGCCCGTATATCTCTGCCTGCCTGTCTCTGTCCGTCTGTCTCGGACCGTCTGTCTCGGACAGTCTGTCTCGGACCGTCTGTCTCGGACCGTCTGTCTCGGACCGTCTGTCTCGGACCGTCTGTCTCGGACCGTCTGTCTCACACCGTCAGTCACAGACCGTCTGTCTCAGACGGTCGGTCTCAGCCCGCCTGTCTCAGCCCATCTGTCTCAGACCGGCTATCTCAGACCATCTGTCTCAGACCGCCGGTCTCAGCCCGCCTGTCTCAGACCATCTGTCTCAGACCAACTGTCTCAGACCGCCGGCCTCAGCCCGCCTGTCTCAGGCCGTCTGACTCTGTCCGTCTGTCTCTGACCGTCTGTCTCAGTCCGTCTGTCTCAGACCGTCTGTCTCGGACCGTCTGTATCGGACTGTCTGTCTCGGACCGTCTGTCTCGGACCGTCTGTCTCCGACCGTCTGTCTCGGACGGTCTGTCTCAGACGGTCGGTCCCAGCCAGCCTGTCTCAGCCCATCTGTCTCAGACCGTCCGTCTCAGACCATCTGTCTCAGACCGTCTGTCTCGGACCGTCTGTCTCGGACCGCCTGTCTCAGACCGTCTGTCTCGGACCGTCTGTCTCGGACCGCCTGTCTCAGACCGTCTGTCTCAGACCGTCTGTCTCGGACCGTCTGTCTCGGACCGTCTGTCTCAGCCCGCCTGTCTCAGCCCATCGGTCTGAGTCCGTCTGTCTCAGACCATCTGTCTCAAGCCGTTGGTCTCAGCCCGTCTGTCTCCGACCGTCTGTCTCAGACCGTCTGTCTCAGACCATCTCTCTCGGACCGTCTGTCTCGGACCGCCTGTCTCAGACCGTCTGTCTCAGATCGTCTGTCTCGGACCGTCTGTCTCGGACTGTCTGTCTCGGACCGTCTGTCTCGGACCGTCTGTCTCCGACCGTCTGTCTCGGACCGTCTGTCTCAGACCATCTGTCTCAGACCATCTGTCTCAGACCGCCGGTCTCAGCCCGCCTGTCTCAGACAGTCTGTCTCAGACCATCAGTCTCAGACCATCTGGCTCAGACCGTCGGTCTTAGCCCGTCTGTCTAAGTCCATCTGTCTCAGACCGTTTGTCTCGGATCGTCTGTCTCAGCCCGCCTCTCTCAGTCCGTCTGTCTCAGCCCACCGGTCTCAGTCCGTCTGTCTGAGACCGTCTGTCTCAGACCATCTGCCTCAGACCGTCTGTCTCAGACCGTCTGTCTCAGACCGTCTGTCTCAGACCATCTGTCTCAGATCATCTTCCTCAGGCCGTCGGTCTTAGCCCGTCTGTCTCAGCACGCCTGTCTCGGCCCGCCTGTCGCAGACCGTCTGTCTCAGACTGTCTGCCTCGTACCGTCTGTCTCGGACCGTCTGTCTCTGCCTGCCTGTCTGTGTCCGTCTGTCTCGGACCGTCTGTCTCGGACCGTCTGTCTCGGACCGTCTGTCTCGGACCGTCTGTCTCACACCGTCAGTCACAGACCGTCTGTCTCAGACGGTCGGTCTCAGCCCGCCTGTTTCAGCCCATCTGTCTCAGACCGTCCGTCTCAGACCATCTGTCTCAGACCGTCTGTCTCGGACCGTCTGTCTCGGTCCGCCTGTCTCAGACCGTCTGTCTCAGACCGTCTGTCTCGGACCGTCTGTTTCGGACCGTCTGTCTCAGCCCGCCTGTCTCAGCCCACCGGTCTCAGTCCGTCTGTCTCAGACCATCTGTCTCAAGCCGTTGGTCTTAGCCCGTCTGTCTCCGACCGTCTGTCTCGGACCGCCTGTCTCAGACCGTCTGTCTCAGACCGTCTGTCTCGGACCGTCTGTTTCGGACCGTCTGTCTCAGACCGTCTGTCTCGGACCGTCTGTCTCGGACTGTCTGTCTCGGACCGTCTGTCTCGGACCGTCTGTCTCCGACCGTCTGTCTCAGACGGTCTGTCTCAGACGGTCGGTCCCAGCCAGCCTGTCTCAGCCCATCTGTCTCAGACCGTCCGTCTCAGACCATCTGTCTCAGACCGTCTGTCTCGGACCGTCTGTCTCGGACCGCCTGTCTCAGACCGTCTGTCTCGGACCGTCTGTCTCGGACCGCCTGTCTCAGACCGTCTGTCTCAGACCGTCTGTCTCGGACCGTCTGTCTCGGACCGTCTGTCTCAGCCCGCCTGTCTCAGCCCATCGGTCTGAGTTCGTCTGTCTCAGACCATCTGTCTCAAGCCGTTGGTCTTAGCCCGTCTGTCTCCGACAGTCTGTCTCAGACCGTCTGTCTCAGACCATCTGTCTCGGACCGTCTGTCTCGGACCGCCTGTCTCAGACCGTCTGTCTCAGACCGTCTGTCTCGGACCGTCTGTCTCGGACTGTCTGTCTCGGACCGTCTGTCTCGGACCGTCTGTCTCCGACCGTCTGTCTCGGACCGTCTGTCTCAGACCATCTGTCTCAGACCATCTGTCTCAGACCGCCGGTCTCAGCCCGCCTGTCTCAGACAGTCTGTCTCAGACCATCAGTCTCAGACCATCTGGCTCAGACGGTCGGTCTTAGCCCGACTGTCTAAGTCCATCTGTCTCAGACCGTTTGTCTCGGATCGTCTGTCTCAGCCCGCCTCTCTCAGTCCGTCTGTCTCAGCCCACCGGTCTCAGTCCGTCTGTCTGAGACCGTCTGTCTCAGACCATCTGCCTCAGACCGTCTGTCTCAGACCGTCTGTCTCAGACCGTCAGTCTCAGACCATCTGTCTCAGATCATCTTCCTCAGGCCGTCGGTCTTAGCCCGTCTGTCTCAGCACGCCTGTCTCGGCCCGCCTGTCGCAGACCGTCTGTCTCTGTCCGTCTGTCTCGGACCGTCTGTCTCGGACCGTCTGTCTCGGACCGTCTGTCTCGGACCGTCTGTCTCACACCGTCAGTCACAGACCGTCTGTCTCAGACGGTCGGTCTCAGCCCGCCTGTCTCAGCCCATCTGTCTCAGACCGTCCGTCTCAGACCATCTGTCTCAGACCGTCTGTCTCGGACCGTCTGTCTCGGTCCGCCTGTCTCAGACCGTCTGTCTCAGACCGTCTGTCTCGGACCGTCTGTTTCGGACCGTCTGTCTCAGCCCGCCTGTCTCAGCCCACCGGTCTCAGTCCGTCTGTCTCACACCATCTGTCTCAAGCAGTTGGTCTTAGCCCGTCTGTCTCCGACCGTCTGTCTCAGACCGTCTGTCTCAGACCATCTGTCTCGGACCGTCTGTCTCGGACCGCCTGTCTCAGACCGTCTGTCTCAGACCGTCTGTCTCAGACCGTCTGTCTCGGACCGTCTGTTTCGGACCGTCTGTCTCAGCCCGCCTGTCTCAGCCCACCGGTCTCAGTCCGTCTGTCTCAGACCGCCTGTCTCAGTCCGTCTGTCTCAGCCCACCGGTCTCAGTCCGTCTGTCTGAGACCGTCTGCCTCAGACCGTCCGTCTCGGACCGTCTGTCTCGGACCGTCTGTCTCTGACCGTCTGTCTCAGTCCGTCTGTCTCGGACCGTCTGTCTCAGACCATCTGTCTCAGACCATCTGTCTCAGACCATCTGTCTCTGGCCGTCGGTCGTAGACCGTCTGTCTCCGCCCGCCGGCCTCAGCCCGCCTGTCTCAGGCCGTCTGCCTCTGTCCGTCTGTCTCTGACCGTCTGTCTCAGTCCGTCTGTCTCGGACCGTCTGTCTCCGCCCGCCTGTCTCTGCCCGTCTGTCTCGGACCGTCTGTCTCGGACCGTCTGTCTCAGCCCATCTGTCTCAGACGACCTGTCTCAGGCCGTTGGTCTTAGCCCGTCTGTCTCAGACCATCTGTCTCAGACCGCCTCTCTCAGACCGTCTGTCTCAGACCATCTGTCGCAGACCATCTGTCTCATGCCGTCGGACTTAGCCCGTATATCTCAGCCTGCCTGTCTCAGACCATCTGTCTCAGACCGTCTGTCTCAGACCGTCTGTCTCCGCCCGCCTGTCTCAGACCGCCTGTCTCAGACCGTCTGTCTCAGACCATCTGTCTCAGATCATCTGCCTCATGCCGTCGGTCTTAGCCCGTATATCTCTGCCTGCCTGTCTCTGTCCGTCTGTCTCGGACCATCTGTCTCACACGGTCTGTCACAGGCCGTCTGTCTCAGACGGTCGGTCCCAGCCCGCCTGTCTCAGCCCCTCTGTCTCAGACCGTCCGTCTCAGACCATCTCACTCAGACCGTCTGTCTCGGACCGTCTGTCTCGGACCGCCTGTCTCGGACCGTCTGTCTCAGACCGTCTGTCTCGGACCGTCTGTCTCTGACCGTCTGCCTCTGTCCGTCTGTCTCTGACCGTCTGTCTCAGTCCGTCTGTTTCGGACCGTCTGTCTCCGCCCGCCTGTCTCTGCCCGTCTGTCTCGGACCGTCTGTCTCGGACCGCCTGTCTCATACCATCTGCCTCAGACCGTCTGTCTCAGACCATCTGCCTCAGACCATCTGTCTCAGGCCGTCTGTCTCAGCCCGCCGGTCTCAGTCCGTCTGTCTGAGACCGTCTGTCTCAGACCATCTGCCTCAGACCGTCTGTCTCAGACCATCTGCCTCAAACCATCTGTCTCAGGCCGTCGGTCTCAGCCCGTCTGTCTCAGCCTGCCTATATCTGCCCGTCTGTCTCAGACCGTCCGTCTCGGACCGTCTGTGTCGGAACGTCTGTCTCGGACCGTCTGCGTAGGTCAGTCTGTCACAGACCATCTGGCTCAGACCGTCGGTCTCAGCCCGTCTGTCTCAGACCATCTGTCTCAGACCGTCTGTATCACGCCGTCTGTCTCAGACCATCTGTCTCAGACCATCTGTCTCAGGCCGTCGGTCTTAGCCCGTCTGTCTCAGACCATCTGTCTCTGGCCGTCGGTCTCAGCCCGTCTGTCTCAGCCTGCCTATCTCTGTCCGTCTTCTCAGACCATCTGTCTCAGTCCGTAGGTCTTAGCCCGTCTGTCTCAGACCATCTGTCTCTGGCCGTCGGTCTCAGCCCGTCTGTCTCAGCCTGCCTATATCGGCCCGTCTGTCCCAGACCGTTCGTCTCGGACCGTCTGGGTCGGACCGTCTGTCTCGGACCGTCTGCGTAGATCAGTCTGTCACAGGCCGTCTGTCTGAGACGGTCGGTCTCAGCCCGCCTGTCTCAGCCCATCTGTCTCAGACCGGCTATCTCAGACCATCTGTCTCAGACCGCCGGTCTCAGCCCGCCTGTCTCAGACAGTCTGTCTCAGACCATCTGTCTCAGACCATCTGTCTCAGACCGCCGGCCTCAGCCCGCCTGTCTCAGGCCGTCTGCCTCTGTCCGTCTGTCTCTGACCGTCTGTCTCAGTCCGTCTGTCTCGGACCGTCTGTCTCGGACCGTCTGTCTCGGACCGCCTGTCTCAGACCGCCTGTCTCAGACCGTCTGTCTCAGACCGTCTGTCTCAGACCATCTGTCTCAGATCATCTGCCTCAGGCCGTCGGTCTTAACACGTCTGTCTCAGCACGCCTGTCTCGGCCCGCCTGTCTCAGTCCGTCTGTCTCAGACTGTATGCCTCGGACCGTCTGTCTCGGACCGTCTGTCTCGGACCGTCTGTCTCGGACCGTCTGTCTCGGTCCGTCTGTCTCGAACCGTCTGTCTCACACCGTCTGTCTCAGACCGTCTATCTCAGACCATCTGTCTCAGACCATCTGTCTCAAGCCGTCGGTCTTAGCCCGTCAGTCTCGGACCGTCTGTCTCGGACCGTCTGTCTCAGACCATCTGTCTCAGACCATCTGTCTCAGGCCGTCGGTTTAGCCCGTCTGTCTCAGACCACCTGTCTCAGGCCGTCGGTCTTAGCCCGTCTGTCTCAGAACATCTGTCTCAGACCGTCTGTCTCAGACCGTCTGTCTCAGACCATCTGTCGCAGACCATCTGTCTCATGCCGTCGGTCTTAGCCCGTATATCTCAGCCTGCCTGTCTCAGACCATCTGTCCCAGACCGTCTGTTTCAGACCGTCTGTCTCGGACCGTCTGTCTCGGACCGTCTGTCTCAGACCATCTGTCTCAGACCGGCTATCTCAGACCATCTGTCTCAGGCCGTCGGTTTAGCCCGTCTGTCTCAGACCACCTGTCTCAGGCCGTCGGTCTTAGCCCGTCTGTCTCAGAACATCTGTCTCAGACCGTCTGTCTCAGACCGTCTGTCTCAGACCATCTGTCGCAGACCATCTGTCTCATGCCGTCGGTCTTAGCCCGTATATCTCAGCCTGCCTGTCTCAGACCATCTGTCCCAGACCGTCTGTTTCAGACCGTCTGTCTCGGACCGTCAGTCTCGGACCGTCTGTCTCGGACCGTCTGTCTCGGGCCGTCTGTCTCGGACCGTCTGTCTCGGACCGTCTGTCTCACACGGTCGGTCTCAGCCCGCCTGTCTCAGCCCATCTGTCTCAGACCGTCTGTCTCAGACCATCTGTCTCGGACCGTCTGTCTCAGACCGTCTGTCTCAGACCATCTGTCTCAGACCGCCGGTCTCAGCCCGCCTGTCTCAGACCATCTGTATCAGACCATCTGTCTCAGATCGCCGGTCTCAGCCCGCCCGTCTCAGACAGTCTGTCTCAGACCATCAGTCTCAGACCGGCTATCTCAGACCATCTGTCTCAGACCGCCTGTCTCAGACAGTCTGTCTCAGACCATCTGTCTCAGACCATCTGTCTCAGACCGCCGGCCTCAGCCCGCCTGTCTCAGGCCGTCTGCCTCTGTCCGTCTGTCTCTGACCGTCTGTCTCAGTCCGTCTGTCTCGGACCGTCTGTCTCGGACCGTCTGTCTCGGACCGCCTGTCTCAGACCGCCTGTCTCAGACCGTCTGTCTCAGACCGTCTGTCTCAGACCATCTGTCTCAGATCATATGCCTCAGGCCGCCGGTCTTAACACGTCTGTCTCAGCACGCCTGTCTCGGCCCGCCTGTCTCAGACCGTCTGTCTCAGACTGTATGCCTCGGACCGTCTGTCTCGGACCGTCTGTCTCGGACCGTCTGTCTCGGACCGTCTGTCTCGGTCCGTCTGTCTCGAACCGTCTGTCTCACACCGTCTGTCTCAGACCGTCTATCTCAGACCATCTGTCTCAGACCATCTGTCTCAAGCCGTCGGTCTTAGCCCGTCAGTCTCGGACCGTCTGTCTCGGACCGTCTGTCTCAGACCATCTGTCTCAGACCATCTGTCTCAGGCCGTCGGTTTAGCCCGTCTGTCTCAGACCACCTGTCTCAGGCCGTCGATCTTAGCCCGTCTGTCTCAGAACATCTGTCTCAGACCGTCTGTCTCAGACCATCTGTCGCAGACCATCTGTCTCATGCCGTCGGTCTTAGCCCGTATATCTCAGCCTGCCTGTCTCAGACCATCTGTCTCAGACCGTCTGTTTCAGACCGTCTGTCTCGGACCGTCTGTCTCGGACCGTCTGTCTCAGACCATCTGTCTCAGACCGCCGGCCTCAGCCCGCCTGTCTCAGGCCGTCTGCCTCTGTCCGTCTGTCTCTGACCGTCTGTCTCAGTCCGTCTGTCTCGGACCGTCTGTCTCGGACCGTCTGTCTCACACGGTCTGTCACAGGCCGTCTGTCTCAGACGGTCGGTCTCAGCCCGCCTGTCTCAGCCCATCTGTCTCAGACCGGCTATCTCAGACCATCTGTCTCAGACCGCCGGTCTCAGCCCGCCTGTCTCAGACAGTCTGTCTCAGACCATCTGTCTCAGACCATCTGTCTCAGACCGCCGGCCTCAGCCCGCCTGTCTCAGGCCGTCTGCCTCTGTCCGTCTGTCTCTGACCGTCTGTCTCAGTCCGTCTGTCTCGGACCGTCTGTCTCGGACCATCTGTCTCAGACCGCCGGCCTCAGCCCGCCTGTCTCAGGCCGTCTGCCTCTGTCCGTCTGTCTCTGACCGTCTGTCTCAGTCCGTCTGTCTCGGACCGTCTGTCTCGGACCGTCTGGCTCAGACCGTCGGTCTTAGCCCGTCTGTCTCAGACCATCTGTCTCAGACCGTCTGTCTCGTACCGTCTGTCTCGGACCGTCTGTCTCGGACCGTCTGTCTCGGACCATCTGGCTCAGACCGTCGGTCTTAGCCCGTCTGTCTCAGACCATCTGTCTTAGACCGTCTGTCTCAGACCATCTGGCTCAGACCGTCGGTCTTAGCCCGTCTGTCTCAGACCATCTGTCTCAGACCGTCTGTCTCAGACCGTCTGTCTCAGACCGTCTGTCTGAGACCGTCTGTCTCAGAATAACTGTATGAGACAGTCTGTCTCAGCCCGCCTGTCTCAGCCCGCCTGTCTCAGACCGTCTGTCTCAGACCATCTGTCTCAGACCGTCTGTCTCAGACCGTCTGTCTGAGACCGTCTGTCTCAGAATAACTGTATGAGACAGTCTGTCTCAGCCCGCCTGTCTCAGCCCGCCTGTCTCAGACCGTCTGTCTCAGACCATCTGGCTCAGACCGTCGGTCTTAGCCCGTCTGTCTCAGACCATCTGTCTCAGACCGTCTGTCTCAGACCGTCTGTCTGAGACCGTCTGTCTCAGAATAACTGTATGAGACAGTCTGTCTCAGCCCGCCTGTCTCAGCCCGCCTGTCTCAGACCGTCTGTCTCAGACCATCTGGCTCAGAACGTCGGTCTTAGCCCGTCTGTCTCAGACCATCTGTCTCAGACTGTCCGTCTCAGACCATCTGTCTCAGACCGTCTGTCTCGTACCGTCTGTCTCGGACCGTCTGTCTCGGACCGTCTGTCTCGGACCGTCTGTCTCGGACCGTCTGTCTCGGACCGTCTGTCTCGGACCGCCTGTCTCAGCCCGCGTGTCTCAGACCGTCTGTCTCAGACCGTCTGTCTCGGACCGTCTGTCTCGGACCGCCTGTCTCAGCCCGCGTGTCTCAGACCGTCTGTCTCAGACCGTCTGTCTCAGACCATCTGTCTCAGATCATCTGCCTCATGCCGTCGGTCTTAGCCCGTATATCTCTGCCTGCCTGTCTCTGTCCGTCTGTCTCGGACCATCTGTCTCGGACCGTCTGTCTCGGACCGTCTGTCTCGGACCGTCTGTCTCGGACCGTCTGTCTCGGACCGCCTGTCTCAGCCCGCGTGTCTCAGACCGTCTGTCTCAGACCGTCTGTCTCGGACCGTCTGTCTCGGACCGCCTGTCTCAGCCCGCGTGTCTCAGACCGTCTGTCTCAGACCGTCTGTCTCAGACCATCTGTCTCAGATCATCTGCCTCATGCCGTCGGTCTTAGCCCGTATATCTCTGCCTGCCTGTCTCTGTCCGTCTGTCTCGGACCATCTGTCTCGGACCGTCTGTCTCGGACCGTCTGTCCCGGACCGTCTGTGTAATTCCGTCTGTCACAGACCAGCTGGCTCAGACCGTCGGTCTCAGCCCGTCTGTCTCAGACCATCTGTGTCAGGCCGTCTGTATCACACCGTCTGTCCCAGACCATCTGTCTCAGACCATCTGTCTCAGGCCGTCGGTCTTAGCCCGTCTGTCTCAGACCATCTGTCTCAGGCCGTTGGTCTTAGCCCGTCTGTATCGGACCGTCAGTCTCGGACCGTCTGTCTCGGACCGTCTGTCTCGGGCCGTCTGTCTCGGACCGTCTGTGTAATTCCGTCTGTCACAGACCAGCTGGCTCAGACCGTCGGTCTCAGCCCGCCTGTCTCAGCCCATCTGTCTCAGACCGTCTGTCTCAGACCATCTGTCTCGGACCGTCTGTCTCAGACCGTCTGTCTCAGACCATCTGTCTCAGACCGCCGGTCTCAGCCCGCCTGTCTCAGACCATCTGTATCAGACCATCTGTCTCAGATCGCCGGTCTCAGCCCGCCCGTCTCAGACAGTCTGTCTCAGACCATCAGTCTCAGACCATCTGGCTCAGACCATCGGTCTTAGCCCGTCTGTCTAAGTCCATCTGTCTCAGGCCGTCTGTCTCGGATCGTCTGTCTCAGCCCGCCTGTCTCAGTCCGTCTGTCTGAGACCGTCTGTCTCAGAATAACGGTCTGAGACAGTCTGTCTCAGCCCGCCTGCCACAGCCCGCCGTTCTCAGTCCGTCTCTCTGAGATCGTCTGTCTCAGACCATCTGCCTCAGACCATCTGGCTCACACCGTCGGTCTTAGCCCGTCTGTCTCAGTCCATCTGTCTCAGACCGTCTGTCTCGGATCGTCTGTCTCAGCCCGCCTGTCTCAGTCCGTCTGTCTCAGCCCACCGGTCTCAGTCCGTCTGTCTGAGACCGTCTGCCTCAGACCGTCCGTCCCGGACCGTCTGTCTCGGACCGTCTGTCTCTGACCGTCTGTCTCTGACCGTCTGTCCCGGACCGTCTGTGTAATTCCGTCTGTCACAGACCAGCTGGCTCAGACCGTCGGTCTTAGCCCGTCTGTCTCAGACCGCCTGTCTCAGTCCGTCTGTCTCAGCCCACCGGTCTCAGTCCGTCTGTCTGAGACCGTCTGTCTCAGTCCGTCTGTCTCGGACCGTCTGTCTCCGCCCGCCTGTCTCTGCCCGTCTGTCTCAGACCATCTGTCTCAGACCGCCTCTCTCAGACCGTCTGTCTCAGACCATCTGTCGCAGACCATCTGTCTCATGCCGTCGGACTTAGCCCGTATATCTCAGCCTGCCTGTCTCAGACCATCTGTCTCAGACCGTCTGTCTCAGACCGTCTGTCTCCGCCCGCCTGTCTCAGACCGCCTGTCTCAGACCGTCTGTCTCAGACCATCTGTCTCAGATCATCTGCCTCATGCCGTCGGTCTTAGCCCGTATATCTCTGCCTGCCTGTCTCTGTCCGTCTGTCTCGGACCGTCTGTCTCGGACAGTCTGTCTCGGACCGTCTGTCTCGGACCGTCTGTCTCGGACCGTCTGTCTCGGACCGTCTGTCTCGGACCGTCTGTCTCACACCGTCAGTCACAGACCGTCTGTCTCAGACGGTCGGTCTCAGCCCGCCTGTCTCAGCCCATCTGTCTCAGACCGGCTATCTCAGACCATCTGTCTCAGACCGCCGGTCTCAGCCCGCCTGTCTCAGACCATCTGTCTCAGACCAACTGTCTCAGACCGCCGGCCTCAGCCCGCCTGTCTCAGGCCGTCTGACTCTGTCCGTCTGTCTCTGACCGTCTGTCTCAGTCCGTCTGTCTCAGACCGTCTGTCTCGGACCGTCTGTATCGGACTGTCTGTCTCGGACCGTCTGTCTCGGACCGTCTGTCTCCGACCGTCTGTCTCGGACGGTCTGTCTCAGACGGTCGGTCCCAGCCAGCCTGTCTCAGCCCATCTGTCTCAGACCGTCCGTCTCAGACCATCTGTCTCAGACCGTCTGTCTCGGACCGTCTGTCTCGGACCGCCTGTCTCAGACCGTCTGTCTCGGACCGTCTGTCTCGGACCGCCTGTCTCAGACCGTCTGTCTCAGACCGTCTGTCTCGGACCGTCTGTCTCGGACCGTCTGTCTCAGCCCGCCTGTCTCAGCCCATCGGTCTGAGTCCGTCTGTCTCAGACCATCTGTCTCAAGCCGTTGGTCTCAGCCCGTCTGTCTCCGACCGTCTGTCTCAGACCGTCTGTCTCAGACCATCTCTCTCGGACCGTCTGTCTCGGACCGCCTGTCTCAGACCGTCTGTCTCAGATCGTCTGTCTCGGACCGTCTGTCTCGGACTGTCTGTCTCGGACCGTCTGTCTCGGACCGTCTGTCTCCGACCGTCTGTCTCGGACCGTCTGTCTCAGACCATCTGTCTCAGACCATCTGTCTCAGACCGCCGGTCTCAGCCCGCCTGTCTCAGACAGTCTGTCTCAGACCATCAGTCTCAGACCATCTGGCTCAGACCGTCGGTCTTAGCCCGTCTGTCTAAGTCCATCTGTCTCAGACCGTTTGTCTCGGATCGTCTGTCTCAGCCCGCCTCTCTCAGTCCGTCTGTCTCAGCCCACCGGTCTCAGTCCGTCTGTCTGAGACCGTCTGTCTCAGACCATCTGCCTCAGACCGTCTGTCTCAGACCGTCTGTCTCAGACCGTCTGTCTCAGACCATCTGTCTCAGATCATCTTCCTCAGGCCGTCGGTCTTAGCCCGTCTGTCTCAGCACGCCTGTCTCGGCCCGCCTGTCGCAGACCGTCTGTCTCAGACTGTCTGCCTCGTACCGTCTGTCTCGGACCGTCTGTCTCTGCCTGCCTGTCTGTGTCCGTCTGTCTCGGACCGTCTGTCTCGGACCGTCTGTCTCGGACCGTCTGTCTCGGACCGTCTGTCTCACACCGTCAGTCACAGACCGTCTGTCTCAGACGGTCGGTCTCAGCCCGCCTGTTTCAGCCCATCTGTCTCAGACCGTCCGTCTCAGACCATCTGTCTCAGACCGTCTGTCTCGGACCGTCTGTCTCGGTCCGCCTGTCTCAGACCGTCTGTCTCAGACCGTCTGTCTCGGACCGTCTGTTTCGGACCGTCTGTCTCAGCCCGCCTGTCTCAGCCCACCGGTCTCAGTCCGTCTGTCTCAGACCATCTGTCTCAAGCCGTTGGTCTTAGCCCGTCTGTCTCCGACCGTCTGTCTCGGACCGCCTGTCTCAGACCGTCTGTCTCAGACCGTCTGTCTCGGACCGTCTGTTTCGGACCGTCTGTCTCAGACCGTCTGTCTCGGACCGTCTGTCTCGGACTGTCTGTCTCGGACCGTCTGTCTCGGACCGTCTGTCTCCGACCGTCTGTCTCAGACGGTCTGTCTCAGACGGTCGGTCCCAGCCAGCCTGTCTCAGCCCATCTGTCTCAGACCGTCCGTCTCAGACCATCTGTCTCAGACCGTCTGTCTCGGACCGTCTGTCTCGGACCGCCTGTCTCAGACCGTCTGTCTCGGACCGTCTGTCTCGGACCGCCTGTCTCAGACCGTCTGTCTCAGACCGTCTGTCTCGGACCGTCTGTCTCGGACCGTCTGTCTCAGCCCGCCTGTCTCAGCCCATCGGTCTGAGTTCGTCTGTCTCAGACCATCTGTCTCAAGCCGTTGGTCTTAGCCCGTCTGTCTCCGACAGTCTGTCTCAGACCGTCTGTCTCAGACCATCTGTCTCGGACCGTCTGTCTCGGACCGCCTGTCTCAGACCGTCTGTCTCAGACCGTCTGTCTCGGACCGTCTGTCTCGGACTGTCTGTCTCGGACCGTCTGTCTCGGACCGTCTGTCTCCGACCGTCTGTCTCGGACCGTCTGTCTCAGACCATCTGTCTCAGACCATCTGTCTCAGACCGCCGGTCTCAGCCCGCCTGTCTCAGACAGTCTGTCTCAGACCATCAGTCTCAGACCATCTGGCTCAGACGGTCGGTCTTAGCCCGACTGTCTAAGTCCATCTGTCTCAGACCGTTTGTCTCGGATCGTCTGTCTCAGCCCGCCTCTCTCAGTCCGTCTGTCTCAGCCCACCGGTCTCAGTCCGTCTGTCTGAGACCGTCTGTCTCAGACCATCTGCCTCAGACCGTCTGTCTCAGACCGTCTGTCTCAGACCGTCAGTCTCAGACCATCTGTCTCAGATCATCTTCCTCAGGCCGTCGGTCTTAGCCCGTCTGTCTCAGCACGCCTGTCTCGGCCCGCCTGTCGCAGACCGTCTGTCTCTGTCCGTCTGTCTCGGACCGTCTGTCTCGGACCGTCTGTCTCGGACCGTCTGTCTCGGACCGTCTGTCTCACACCGTCAGTCACAGACCGTCTGTCTCAGACGGTCGGTCTCAGCCCGCCTGTCTCAGCCCATCTGTCTCAGACCGTCCGTCTCAGACCATCTGTCTCAGACCGTCTGTCTCGGACCGTCTGTCTCGGTCCGCCTGTCTCAGACCGTCTGTCTCAGACCGTCTGTCTCGGACCGTCTGTTTCGGACCGTCTGTCTCAGCCCGCCTGTCTCAGCCCACCGGTCTCAGTCCGTCTGTCTCACACCATCTGTCTCAAGCAGTTGGTCTTAGCCCGTCTGTCTCCGACCGTCTGTCTCAGACCGTCTGTCTCAGACCATCTGTCTCGGACCGTCTGTCTCGGACCGCCTGTCTCAGACCGTCTGTCTCAGACCGTCTGTCTCAGACCGTCTGTCTCGGACCGTCTGTTTCGGACCGTCTGTCTCAGCCCGCCTGTCTCAGCCCACCGGTCTCAGTCCGTCTGTCTCAGACCGCCTGTCTCAGTCCGTCTGTCTCAGCCCACCGGTCTCAGTCCGTCTGTCTGAGACCGTCTGCCTCAGACCGTCCGTCTCGGACCGTCTGTCTCGGACCGTCTGTCTCTGACCGTCTGTCTCAGTCCGTCTGTCTCGGACCGTCTGTCTCAGACCATCTGTCTCAGACCATCTGTCTCAGACCATCTGTCTCTGGCCGTCGGTCGTAGACCGTCTGTCTCCGCCCGCCGGCCTCAGCCCGCCTGTCTCAGGCCGTCTGCCTCTGTCCGTCTGTCTCTGACCGTCTGTCTCAGTCCGTCTGTCTCGGACCGTCTGTCTCCGCCCGCCTGTCTCTGCCCGTCTGTCTCGGACCGTCTGTCTCGGACCGTCTGTCTCAGCCCATCTGTCTCAGACGACCTGTCTCAGGCCGTTGGTCTTAGCCCGTCTGTCTCAGACCATCTGTCTCAGACCGCCTCTCTCAGACCGTCTGTCTCAGACCATCTGTCGCAGACCATCTGTCTCATGCCGTCGGACTTAGCCCGTATATCTCAGCCTGCCTGTCTCAGACCATCTGTCTCAGACCGTCTGTCTCAGACCGTCTGTCTCCGCCCGCCTGTCTCAGACCGCCTGTCTCAGACCGTCTGTCTCAGACCATCTGTCTCAGATCATCTGCCTCATGCCGTCGGTCTTAGCCCGTATATCTCTGCCTGCCTGTCTCTGTCCGTCTGTCTCGGACCGTCTGTCTCGGACAGTCTGTCTCGGACCGTCTGTCTCGGACCGTCTGTCTCGGACCGTCTGTCTCGGACCGTCTGTCTCGGACCGTCTGTCTCCGACCGTCTGTCTCGGACGGTCTGTCTCAGACGGTCGGTCCCAGCCAGCCTGTCTCAGCCCATCTGTCTCAGACCGTCCGTCTCAGACCATCTGTCTCAGACCGTCTGTCTCCGACCGTCTGTCTCGGACCGTCTGTCTCAGACCATCTGTCTCAGACCATCTGTCTCAGACCGCCGGTCTCAGCCCGCCTGTCTCAGACAGTCTGTCTCAGACCATCAGTCTCAGACCATCTGGCTCAGACCGTCGGTCTTAGCCCGTCTGTCTAAGTCCATCTGTCTCAGACCGTTTGTCTCGGATCGTCTGTCTCAGCCCGCCTCTCTCAGTCCGTCTGTCTCAGCCCACCGGTCTCAGTCCGTCTGTCTGAGACCGTCTGTCTCAGACCATCTGCCTCAGACCGTCTGTCTCAGACCGTCTGTCTCAGACCGTCTGTCTCAGACCATCTGTCTCAGATCATCTTCCTCAGGCCGTCGGTCTTAGCCCGTCTGTCTCAGCACGCCTGTCTCGGCCCGCCTGTCGCAGACCGTCTGTCTCAGACTGTCTGCCTCGTACCGTCTGTCTCGGACCGTCTGTCTCTGCCTGCCTGTCTGTGTCCGTCTGTCTCGGACCGTCTGTCTCGGACCGTCTGTCTCGGACCGTCTGTCTCACACCGTCAGTCACAGACCGTCTGTCTCAGACGGTCGGTCTCAGCCCGCCTGTCTCAGCCCATCTGTCTCAGACCGTCCGTCTCAGACCATCTGTCTCAGACCGTCTGTCTCGGACCGTCTGTCTCGGTCCGCCTGTCTCAGACCGTCTGTCTCAGACCGTCTGTCTCGGACCGTCTGTTTCGGACCGTCTGTCTCAGCCCGCCTGTCTCAGCCCACCGGTCTCAGTCCGTCTGTCTCAGACCATCTGTCTCAAGCCGTTGGTCTTAGCCCGTCTGTCTCCGACCGTCTGTCTCGGACCGCCTGTCTCAGACCGTCTGTCTCAGACCGTCTGTCTCGGACCGTCTGTTTCGGACCGTCTGTCTCAGCCCGCCTGTCTCAGCCCACCGGTCTCAGTCCGTCTGTCTCAGACCATCTGTCTCAAGCCGTTGGTCTTAGCCCGTCTGTCTCCGACCGTCTGTCTCAGACCGTCTGTCTCAGACCATCTGTCTCGGACCGTCAGTCTCGGACCGCCTGTCTCAGACCGTCTGTCTCAGACCGTCTGTCTCGGACCGTCTGTCTCGGACTGTCTGTCTCGAACCGTCTGTCTCGGACCGTCTGTCTCCGACCGTCTGTCTCAGACGGTCTGTCTCAGACGGTCGGTCCCAGCCAGCCTGTCTCAGCCCATCTGTCTCAGACCGTCCGTCTCAGACCATCTGTCTCAGACCGTCTGTCTCGGACCGTCTGTCTCGGACCGCCTGTCTCAGACCGTCTGTCTCGGACCGTCTGTCTCGGACCGCCTGTCTCAGACCGTCTGTCTCAGACCGTCTGTCTCGGACCGTCTGTCTCGGACCGTCTGTCTCAGCCCGCCTGTCTCAGCCCATCGGTCTGAGTTCGTCTGTCTCAGACCATCTGTCTCAAGCCGTTGGTCTTAGCCCGTCTGTCTCCGACCGTCTGTCTCAGACCGTCTGTCTCAGACCATCTGTCTCGGACCGTCTGTCTCGGACCGCCTGTCTCAGACCGTCTGTCTCAGACCGTCTGTCTCGGACCGTCTGTCTCGGACTGTCTGTCTCGGACCGTCTGTCTCGGACCGTCTGTCTCCGACCGTCTGTCTCGTACCGTCTGTCTCAGACCTTCTGTCTCAGACCATCTGTCTCAGACCGCCGGTCTCAGCCCGCCTGTCTCAGACAGTCTGTCTCAGACCATCAGTCTCAGACCATCTGGCTCAGACCGTCGGTCTTAGCCCGTCTGTCTAAGTCCATCTGTCTCAGACCGTTTGTCTCGGATCGTCTGTCTCAGCCCGCCTCTCTCAGTCCGTCTGTCTCAGCCCACCGGTCTCAGTCCGTCTGTCTGAGACCGTCTGTCTCAGACCATCTGCCTCAGACCGTCTGTCTCAGACCGTCTGTCTCAGACCGTCAGTCTCAGACCATCTGTCTCAGATCATCTTCCTCAGGCCGTCGGTCTTAGCCCGTCTGTCTCAGCACGCCTGTCTCGGCCCGCCTGTCGCAGACCGTCTGTCTCAGACTGTCTGCCTCGTACCGTCTGTCTCGGACCGTCTGTCTCTGCCTGCCTGTCTCTGTCCGTCTGTCTCGGACCGTCTGTCTCGGACCGTCTGTCTCGGACCGTCTGTCTCGGACCGTCTGTCTCACACCGTCAGTCACAGACCGTCTGTCTCAGACGGTCGGTCTCAGCCCGCCTGTCTCAGCCCATCTGTCTCAGACCGTCCGTCTCAGACCATCTGTCTCAGACCGTCTGTCTCGGACCGTCTGTCTCGGTCCGCCTGTCTCAGACCGTCTGTCTCAGACCGTCTGTCTCGGACCGTCTGTTTCGGACCGTCTGTCTCAGCCCGCCTGTCTCAGCCCACCGGTCTCAGTCCGTCTGTCTCAGACCATCTGTCTCAAGCAGTTGGTCTTAGCCCGTCTGTCTCCGACCGTCTGTCTCAGACCGTCTGTCTCAGACCATCTGTCTCGGACCGTCTGTCTCGGACCGCCTGTCTCAGACCGTCTGTCTCAGACCGTCTGTCTCAGACCGTCTGTCTCGGACCGTCTGTTTCGGACCGTCTGTCTCAGCCCGCCTGTCTCAGCCCACCGGTCTCAGTCCGTCTGTCTCAGACCGCCTGTCTCAGTCCGTCTGTCTCAGCCCACCGGTCTCAGTCCGTCTGTCCGAGACCGTCTGCCTCAGACCGTCCGTCTCGGACCGTCTGTCTCGGACCGTCTGTCTCTGACCGTCTGTCTCAGTCCGTCTGTCTCGGACCGTCTGTCTCAGACCATCTGTCTCAGACCATCTGTCTCAGACCATCTGTCTCTGGCCGTCGGTCGTAGACCGTCTGTCTCCGCCCGCCGGCCTCAGCCCGCCTGTCTCAGGCCGTCTGCCTCTGTCCGTCTGTCTCTGACCGTCTGTCTCAGTCCGTCTGTCTCGGACCGTCTGTCTCCGCCCGCCTGTCTCTGCCCGTCTGTCTCGGACCGTCTGTCTCGGACCGTCTGTCTCAGCCCATCTGTCTCAGACGACCTGTCTCAGGCCGTTGGTCTTAGCCCGTCTGTCTCAGACCATCTGTCACAGACCGCCTCTCTCAGACCGTCTGTCTCAGACCATCTGTCGCAGACCATCTGTCTCATGCCGTCGGACTTAGCCCGTATATCTCAGCCTGCATGTCTCAGACCATCTGTCTCAGACCGTCTGTCTCAGACCGTCTGTCTCCGCCCGCCTGTCTCAGACCGCCTGTCTCAGACCGTCTGTCTCAGACCATCTGTCTCAGATCATCTGCCTCATGCCGTCGGTCTTAGCCCGTATATCTCTGCCTGCCTGTCTCTGTCCGTCTGTCTCGGACCGTCTGTCTCGGACAGTCTGTCTCGGACCGTCTGTCTCGGACCGTCTGTCTCGGACCGTCTGTCTCGGACCGTCTGTCTCGGACCGTCTGTCTCACACCGTCAGTCACAGACCGTCTGTCTCAGACGGTCGGTCTCAGCCCGCCTGTCTCAGCCCATCTGTCTCAGACCGGCTATCTCAGACCATCTGTCTCAGACCGCCGGTCTCAGCCCGCCTGTCTCAGACCATCTGTCTCAGACCATCTGTCTCAGACCGCCGGCCTCAGCCCGCCTGTCTCAGGCCGTCTGACTCTGTCCGTCTGTCTCTGACCGTCTGTCTCAGTCCGTCTGTCTCAGACCGTCTGTCTCGGACCGTCTGTCTCGGACTGTCTGTCTCGGACCGTCTGTCTCGGACCGTCTGTCTCCGACCGTCTGTCTCGGACGGTCTGTCCCAGCCAGCCTGTCTCAGCCCATCTGTCTCAGACCGTCCGTCTCAGACCATCTGTCTCAGACCGTCTGTCTCGGACCGTCTGTCTCGGACCGCCTGTCTCAGACCGTCTGTCTCGGACCGTCTGTCTCGGACCGCCTGTCTCAGACCGCCTGTCTCAGACCGTCTGTCTCAGACCGTCTGTCTCAGACCGTCTGTCTCGGACCGTCTATCTCGGACTGTCTGTCTCGGCCCGTCTGTCTCGGACCGTCTGTCTCCGACCGTCTGTCTCAGACGGTCTGTCTCAGACGGTCGGTCCCAGCCAGCCTGTCTCAGCCCATCTGTCTCAGACCGTCCGTCTCAGACCATCTGTCTCAGACCGTCTGTCTCGGACCGTCTGTCTCGGACCGCCTGTCTCAGACCGTCTGTCTCGGACCGTCTGTCTCGGACCGCCTGTCTCAGACCGTCTGTCTCAGACCGTCTGTCTCGGACCGTCTGTCTCGGACCGTCTGTCTCAGCCCGCCTGTCTCAGCCCATCGGTCTGAGTTCGTCTGTCTCAGACCATCTGTCTCAAGCCGTTGGTCTTAGCCCGTCTGTCTCAGACCGTCTGTCTCAGACCATCTGTCTCGGACCGTCTGTCTCGGACCGCCTGTCTCAGACCGTCTGTCTCAGACCGTCTGTCTCGGACCGTCTGTCTCGGACTGTCTGTCTCGGACCGTCTGTCTCGGACCGTCTGTCTCCGACCGTCTGTCTCGGACCGTCTGTCTCAGACCTTCTGTCTCAGACCATCTGTCTCAGACCGCCGGTCTCAGCCCGCCTGTCTCAGACAGTCTGTCTCAGACCATCAGTCTCAGACCATCTGGCTCAGACCGTCGGTCTTAGCCCGTCTGTCTAAGTCCATCTGTCTCAGACCGTTTGTCTCGGATCGTCTGTCTCAGCCCGCCTCTCTCAGTCCGTCTGTCTCAGCCCACCGGTCTCAGTCCGTCTGTCTGAGACCGTCTGTCTCAGACCATCTGCCTCAGACCGTCTGTCTCAGACCGTCTGTCTCAGACCGTCAGTCTCAGACCATCTGTCTCAGATCATCTTCCTCAGGCCGTCGGTCTTAGCCCGTCTGTCTCAGCACGCCTGTCTCGGCCCGCTTGTCGCAGACCGTCTGTCTCAGACTGTCTGCCTCGTACCGTCTGTCTCGGACCGTCTGTCTCTGCCTGCCTGTCTCTGTCCGTCTGTCTCGGACCGTCTGTCTCGGACCGTCTGTCTCGGACCGTCTGTCTCGGACCGTCTGTCTCACACCGTCAGTCACAGACCGTCTGTCTCAGACGGTCGGTCTCAGCCCGCCTGTCTCAGCCCATCTGTCTCAGACCGTCCGTCTCAGACCATCTGTCTCAGACCGTCTGTCTCGGACCGTCTGTCTCGGTCCGCCTGTCTCAGACCGTCTGTCTCAGACCGTCTGTCTCGGACCGTCTGTTTCGGACCGTCTGTCTCAGCCCGCCTGTCTCAGCCCACCGGTCTCAGTCCGTCTGTCTCAGACCATCTGTCTCAAGCAGTTGGTCTTAGCCCGTCTGTCTCCGACCGTCTGTCTCAGACCGTCTGTCTCAGACCATCTGTCTCGGACCGTCTGTCTCGGACCGCCTGTCTCAGACCGTCTGTCTCAGACCGTCTGTCTCAGACCGTCTGTCTCGGACCGTCTGTTTCGGACCGTCTGTCTCAGCCCGCCTGTCTCAGCCCACCGGTCTCAGTCCGTCTGTCTCAGACCGCCTGTCTCAGTCCGTCTGTCTCAGCCCACCGGTCTCAGTCCGTCTGTCTGAGACCGTCTGCCTCAGACCGTCCGTCTCGGACCGTCTGTCTCGGACCGTCTGTCTCTGACCGTCTGTCTCAGTCCGTCTGTCTCGGACCGTCTGTCTCAGACCATCTGTCTCAGACCATCTGTCTCAGACCATCTGTCTCTGGCCGTCGGTCGTAGACCGTCTGTCTCCGCACGCCGGCCTCAGCCCGCCTGTCTCAGGCCGTCTGCCTCTGTCCGTCTGTCTCTGACCGTCTGTCTCAGTCCGTCTGTCTCGGACCGTCTGTCTCCGCCCGCCTGTCTCTGCCCGTCTGTCTCGGACCGTCTGTCTCGGACCGTCTGTCTCAGCCCATCTGTCTCAGACGACCTGTCTCAGGCCGTTGGTCTTAGCCCGTCTGTCTCAGACCATCTGTCTCAGACCGCCTCTCTCAGACCGTCTGTCTCAGACCATCTGTCGCAGACCATCTGTCTCATGCCGTCGGACTTAGCCCGTATATCTCAGCCTGCCTGTCTCAGACCATCTGTCTCAGACCGTCTGTCTCAGACCGTCTGTCTCCGCCCGCCTGTCTCAGACCGCCTGTCTCAGACCGTCTGTCTCAGACCATCTGTCTCAGATCATCTGCCTCATGCCGTCGGTCTTAGCCCGTATATCTCTGCCTGCCTGTCTCTGTCCGTCTGTCTCGGACCGTCTGTCTCGGACAGTCTGTCTCGGACCGTCTGTCTCGGACCGTCTGTCTCGGACCGTCTGTCTCGGACCGTCTGTCTCGGACCGTCTGTCTCACACCGTCAGTCACAGACCGTCTGTCTCAGACGGTCGGTCTCAGCCCGCCTGTCTCAGCCCATCTGTCTCAGACCGGCTATCTCAGACCATCTGTCTCAGACCGCCGGTCTCAGCCCGCCTGTCTCAGACCATCTGTCTCAGACCATCTGTCTCAGACCGCCGGCCTCAGCCCGCCTGTCTCAGGCCGTCTGACTCTGTCCGTCTGTCTCTGACCGTCTGTCTCAGTCCGTCTGTCTCAGACCGTCTGTCTCGGACCGTCTGTCTCGGACTGTCTGTCTCGGACCGTCTGTCTCGGACCGTCTGTCTCCGACCGTCTGTCTCGGACGGTCTGTCTCAGACGGTCGGTCCCAGCCAGCCTGTCTCAGCCCATCTGTCTCAGACCGTCCGTCTCAGACCATCTGTCTCAGACCGTCTGTCTCGGACCGTCTGTCTCGGACCGCCTGTCTCAGACCGTCTGTCTCGGACCGTCTGTCTCGGACCGCCTGTCTCAGACCGTCTGTCTCAGACCGTCTGTCTCGGACCGTCTGTCTCGGACCGTCTGTCTCAGCCCGCCTGTCTCAGCCCATCGGTCTGAGTCCGTCTGTCTCAGACCATCTGTCTCAAGCCGTTGGTCTCAGCCCGTCTGTCTCCGACCGTCTGTCTCAGACCGTCTGTCTCAGACCATCTCTCTCGGACCGTCTGTCTCGGACCGCCTGTCTCAGACCGTCTGTCTCAGACCGTCTGTCTCGGACCGTCTGTCTCGGACTGTCTGTCTCGGACCGTCTGTCTCGGACCGTCTGTCTCCGACCGTCTGTCTCGGACCGTCTGTCTCAGACCATCTGTCTCAGACCATCTGTCTCAGACCGCCGGTCTCAGCCCGCCTGTCTCAGACAGTCTGTCTCAGACCATCAGTCTCAGACCATCTGGCTCAGACCGTCGGTCTTAGCCCGTCTGTCTAAGTCCATCTGTCTCAGACCGTTTGTCTCGGATCGTCTGTCTCAGCCCGCCTCTCTCAGTCCGTCTGTCTCAGCCCACCGGTCTCAGTCCGTCTGTCTGAGACCGTCTGTCTCAGACCATCTGCCTCAGACCGTCTGTCTCAGACCGTCTGTCTCAGACCGTCTGTCTCAGACCATCTGTCTCAGATCATCTTCCTCAGGCCGTCGGTCTTAGCCCGTCTGTCTCAGCACGCCTGTCTCGGCCCGCCTGTCGCAGACCGTCTGTCTCAGACTGTCTGCCTCGTACCGTCTGTCTCGGACCGTCTGTCTCTGCCTGCCTGTCTGTGTCCGTCTGTCTCGGACCGTCTGTCTCGGACCGTCTGTCTCGGACCGTCTGTCTCACACCGTCAGTCACAGACCGTCTGTCTCAGACGGTCGGTCTCAGCCCGCCTGTCTCAGCCCATCTGTCTCAGACCGTCCGTCTCAGACCATCTGTCTCAGACCGTCTGTCTCGGACCGTCTGTCTCGGTCCGCCTGTCTCAGACCGTCTGTCTCAGACCGTCTGTCTCGGACCGTCTGTTTCGGACCGTCTGTCTCAGCCCGCCTGTCTCAGCCCACCGGTCTCAGTCCGTCTGTCTCAGACCATCTGTCTCAAGCCGTTGGTCTTAGCCCGTCTGTCTCCGACCGTCTGTCTCGGACCGCCTGTCTCAGACCGTCTGTCTCAGACCGTCTGTCTCGGACCGTCTGTTTCGGACCGTCTGTCTCAGCCCGCCTGTCTCAGCCCACCGGTCTCAGTCCGTCTGTCTCAGACCATCTGTCTCAAGCCGTTGGTCTTAGCCCGTCTGTCTCCGACCGTCTGTCTCAGACCGTCTGTCTCAGACCATCTGTCTCGGACCGTCAGTCTCGGACCGCCTGTCTCAGACCGTCTGTCTCAGACCGTCTGTCTCGGACCGTCTGTCTCGGACTGTCTGTCTCGGACCGTCTGTCTCGGACCGTCTGTCTCCGACCGTCTGTCTCAGACGGTCTGTCTCAGACCATCTGTCTCAGACCGTCTGTCTCGGACCGTCTGTCTCGGACCGCCTGTCTCAGACCGTCTGTCTCGGACCGTCTGTCTCGGACCGCCTGTCTCAGACCGTCTGTCTCAGACCGTCTGTCTCGGACCGTCTGTCTCGGACCGTCTGTCTCAGCCCGCCTGTCTCAGCCCATCGGTCTGAGTTCGTCTGTCTCAGACCATCTGTCTCAAGCCGTTGGTCTTAGCCCGTCTGTCTCCGACCGTCTGTCTCAGACCGTCTGTCTCAGACCATCTGTCTCGGACCGTCTGTCTCGGACCGCCTGTCTCAGACCGTCTGTCTCAGACCGTCTGTCTCGGACCGTCTGTCTCGGACTGTCTGTCTCGGACCGTCTGTCTCGGACCGTCTGTCTCCGACCGTCTGTCTCGGACCGTCTGTCTCAGACCTTCTGTCTCAGACCATCTGTCTCAGACCGCCGGTCTCAGCCCGCCTGTCTCAGACAGTCTGTCTCAGACCATCAGTCTCAGACCATCTGGCTCAGACCGTCGGTCTTAGCCCGTCTGTCTAAGTCCATCTGTCTCAGACCGTTTGTCTCGGATCGTCTGTCTCAGCCCGCCTCTCTCAGTCCGTCTGTCTCAGCCCACCGGTCTCAGTCCGTCTGTCTGAGACCGTCTGTCTCAGACCATCTGCCTCAGACCGTCTGTCTCAGACCGTCTGTCTCAGACCGTCAGTCTCAGACCATCTGTCTCAGATCATCTTCCTCAGGCCGTCGGTCTTAGCCCGTCTGTCTCAGCACGCCTGTCTCGGCCCGCCTGTCGCAGACCGTCTGTCTCAGACTGTCTGCCTCGTACCGTCTGTCTCGGACCGTCTGTCTCTGCCTGCCTGTCTCTGTCCGTCTGTCTCGGACCGTCTGTCTCGGACCGTCTGTCTCGGACCGTCTGTCTCGGACCGTCTGTCTCACACCGTCAGTCACAGACCGTCTGTCTCAGACGGTCGGTCTCAGCCCGCCTGTCTCAGCCCATCTGTCTCAGACCGTCCGTCTCAGACCATCTGTCTCAGACCGTCTGTCTCGGACCGTCTGTCTCGGTCCGCCTGTCTCAGACCGTCTGTCTCAGACCGTCTGTCTCGGACCGTCTGTTTCGGACCGTCTGTCTCAGCCCGCCTGTCTCAGCCCACCGGTCTCAGTCCGTCTGTCTCAGACCATCTGTCTCAAGCCGTTGGTCTTAGCCCGTCTGTCTCCGACCGTCTGTCTCAGACCGTCTGTCTCAGACCATCTGTCTCGGACCGTCTGTCTCGGACCGCCTGTCTCAGACCGTCTGTCTCAGACCGTCTGTCTCGGACCGTCTGTCTCGGACTGTCTGTCTCGGACCGTCTGTCTCGGACCGTCTGTCTCCGACCGTCTGTCTCAGACGGTCTGTCTCAGACGGTCTGTCTCAGACGGTCGGTCCCAGCCCGCCTACCTCAGCCCGCCTGTCTCAGCCCCCAGTCTCAGACCGTCTGTCTCAGACCATCTGGCTCAGACCGTCGGTCTTAGCCCGCCTCTCTCAGACCGTCTGTCTCAGACCATCTGTCTCAGTCCATCTGTCTCAGACCGTCTGTCTCGGATCGTCTGTCTCAGCCCGCCTCTCTCAGTCCGTCTGTCTCAGCCCACCGGTCTCAGTCCGTCTGTCTGAGACCGTCTGTCTCAGACCATCTGCCTCAGACCATCTGTCTCAGGCCGTCGGTCTCAGCCCGTCCGTCTCAGACCGCCAGTCTCACCCCGCCTGTCTCAGACAGTCTGTCTCAGACCATCTGTCTCATACCATCTGGCTCAGACCGTCGGTCTTAGCCCGTCTGTCTCAGACCGCCTGTCTCAGTCCGTCTGTCTCAGCCCACCGGTCTCAGTCCGTCTGTCTGAGACTGTCTGTCTCAGACCATCTGCCTCAGACCATCTGTCTCAGGCCGTCGGTCTCAGCCCGTCTGTCTCAGACCGCCGGTCTCACCCCGCCTGTCTCAGACAGTCTGTCTCAGACCATCTGGCTCAGACCGCCGGTCTTAGCCCGTCTGTCTCAGACCATCTGTCTCAGACCGTCTGTCTGAGACCGTCTGTCTCAGAATAACTGTATGAGACAGTCTGTCTCAGCCCGCCTGTCTCAGCCCGCCTGTCTCAGCCCGCCTGTCTCGGACCATCTGTCTCAGATCATCTGCCTCAGGCCCTCGGTCTTAGCCCGTCTGTCTCTGACCGTCTGTCTCGGACCGTCTGTCTCGGACCGTCTGTCTCGTATCGCCTGTCTCAGACCGCCTGTCTCAGACCGTCTGTCTCAGACCGTCTGTCTCAGGCCATCTGTCTCAGATCATCTGCCTCAGGCCGTCGGTCTTAGCCCGTCTGTCTCAGCACGCCTGTCTCGGCCCGCCTGTCGCAGACCGTCTGTCTCAAACTGTCTGCCTCGTACCGTCTGTCTCGGACCGTCTGTCTCGGACCGTCTGTCTCGGACCGTCTGTCTCGGACCGTCTGTCTCGGACCGTCTGTCTCGGACCGTCTGTCTCGGACCGTCTGTCTCGGACCGCCTGTCTCAGACCGCCTGTCTCAGACCGTCTGTCTCAGACCATCTGTCTCAGATCATCTGCCTCATGCCGTCGGTCTTAGCCCGTATATCTCTGCCTGCCTGTCTCTGTCCGTCTGTCTCGGACCGTCTGTCTCGGACCGTCTGTCTCGGACCGTCTGTCTCGGACCGTCTGTCTCGGACCGTCTGTCTCACACCGTCAGTCACAGACCGTCTGTCTCAGACCATCTGTCTCAGACCATCTGTCTCAGACCATCTGTCTCTGGCCGTCGGTCGTAGACCGTCTGTCTCCGCCCGCCGGCCTCAGCCCGCCTGTCTCAGACCATCTGTCTCAGACCATCTGTCTCAGACCGCCGGCCTCAGCCCGCCTGTCTCAGGCCGTCTGACTCTGTCCGTCTGTCTCTGACCGTCTGTCTCAGTCCGTCTGTCTCAGACCGTCTGTCTCGGACCGTCTGTCTCGGACTGTCTGTCTCGGACCGTCTGTCTCGGACCGTCTGTCTCGGACCGTCTGTCTCACACCGTCAGTCACAGACCGTCTGTCTCAGACGGTCGGTCTCAGCCCGCCTGTCTCAGCCCATCTGTCTCAGACCGTCCGTCTCAGACCATCTGTCTCAGACCGTCTGTCTCGGACCGTCTGTCTCGGTCCGCCTGTCTCAGACCGTCTGTCTCAGACCGTCTGTCTCGGACCGTCTGTTTCGGACCGTCTGTCTCAGCCCGCCTGTCTCAGCCCACCGGTCTCAGTCCGTCTGTCTCAGACCATCTGTCTCAAGCCGTTGGTCTTAGCCCGTCTGTCTCCGACCGTCTGTCTCGGACCGCCTGTCTCAGACCGTCTGTCTCAGACCGTCTGTCTCGGACCGTCTGTTTCGGACCGTCTGTCTCAGCCCGCCTGTCTCAGCCCACCGGTCTCAGTCCGTCTGTCTCAGACCATCTGTCTCAAGCCGTTGGTCTTAGCCCGTCTGTCTCCGACCGTCTGTCTCAGACCGTCTGTCTCAGACCATCTGTCTCGGACCGTCAGTCTCGGACCGCCTGTCTCAGACCGTCTGTCTCAGACCGTCTGTCTCGGACCGTCTGTCTCGGACTGTCTGTCTCGGACCGTCTGTCTCGGACCGTCTGTCTCCGACCGTCTGTCTCAGACGGTCTGTCTCAGACCATCTGTCTCAGACCGTCTGTCTCGGACCGTCTGTCTCGGACCGCCTGTCTCAGACCGTCTGTCTCGGACCGTCTGTCTCGGACCGCCTGTCTCAGACCGTCTGTCTCAGACCGTCTGTCTCGGACCGTCTGTCTCGGACCGTCTGTCTCAGCCCGCCTGTCTCAGCCCATCGGTCTGAGTTCGTCTGTCTCAGACCATCTGTCTCAAGCCGTTGGTCTTAGCCCGTCTGTCTCCGACCGTCTGTCTCAGACCGTCTGTCTCAGACCATCTGTCTCGGACCGTCTGTCTCGGACCGCCTGTCTCAGACCGTCTGTCTCAGACCGTCTGTCTCGGACCGTCTGTCTCGGACTGTCTGTCTCGGACCGTCTGTCTCGGACCGTCTGTCTCCGACCGTCTGTCTCGGACCGTCTGTCTCAGACCTTCTGTCTCAGACCATCTGTCTCAGACCGCCGGTCTCAGCCCGCCTGTCTCAGACAGTCTGTCTCAGACCATCAGTCTCAGACCATCTGGCTCAGACCGTCGGTCTTAGCCCGTCTGTCTAAGTCCATCTGTCTCAGACCGTTTGTCTCGGATCGTCTGTCTCAGCCCGCCTCTCTCAGTCCGTCTGTCTCAGCCCACCGGTCTCAGTCCGTCTGTCTGAGACCGTCTGTCTCAGACCATCTGCCTCAGACCGTCTGTCTCAGACCGTCTGTCTCAGACCGTCAGTCTCAGACCATCTGTCTCAGATCATCTTCCTCAGGCCGTCGGTCTTAGCCCGTCTGTCTCAGCACGCCTGTCTCGGCCCGCCTGTCGCAGACCGTCTGTCTCAGACTGTCTGCCTCGTACCGTCTGTCTCGGACCGTCTGTCTCTGCCTGCCTGTCTCTGTCCGTCTGTCTCGGACCGTCTGTCTCGGACCGTCTGTCTCGGACCGTCTGTCTCGGACCGTCTGTCTCGGACCGTCTGTCTCACACCGTCAGTCACAGACCGTCTGTCTCAGACGGTCGGTCTCAGCCCGCCTGTCTCAGCCCATCTGTCTCAGACCGTCCGTCTCAGACCATCTGTCTCAGACCGTCTGTCTCGGACCGTCTGTCTCGGTCCGCCTGTCTCAGACCGTCTGTCTCAGACCGTCTGTCTCGGACCGTCTGTTTCGGACCGTCTGTCTCAGCCCGCCTGTCTCAGCCCACCGGTCTCAGTCCGTCTGTCTCAGACCATCTGTCTCAAGCCGTTGGTCTTAGCCCGTCTGTCTCCGACCGTCTGTCTCAGACCGTCTGTCTCAGACCATCTGTCTCGGACCGTCTGTCTCGGACCGCCTGTCTCAGACCGTCTGTCTCAGACCGTCTGTCTCGGACCGTCTGTCTCGGACTGTCTGTCTCGGACCGTCTGTCTCGGACCGTCTGTCTCCGACCGTCTGTCTCAGACGGTCTGTCTCAGACGGTCTGTCTCAGACGGTCGGTCCCAGCCCGCCTACCTCAGCCCGCCTGTCTCAGCCCCCAGTCTCAGACCGTCTGTCTCAGACCATCTGGCTCAGACCGTCGGTCTTAGCCCGCCTCTCTCAGACCGTCTGTCTCAGACCATCTGTCTCAGTCCATCTGTCTCAGACCGTCTGTCTCGGATCGTCTGTCTCAGCCCGCCTCTCTCAGTCCGTCTGTCTCAGCCCACCGGTCTCAGTCCGTCTGTCTGAGACCGTCTGTCTCAGACCATCTGCCTCAGACCATCTGTCTCAGGCCGTCGGTCTCAGCCCGTCCGTCTCAGACCGCCAGTCTCACCCCGCCTGTCTCAGACAGTCTGTCTCAGACCATCTGTCTCATACCATCTGGCTCAGACCGTCGGTCTTAGCCCGTCTGTCTCAGACCGCCTGTCTCAGTCCGTCTGTCTCAGCCCACCGGTCTCAGTCCGTCTGTCTGAGACTGTCTGTCTCAGACCATCTGCCTCAGACCATCTGTCTCAGGCCGTCGGTCTCAGCCCGTCTGTCTCAGACCGCCGGTCTCACCCCGCCTGTCTCAGACAGTCTGTCTCAGACCATCTGGCTCAGACCGCCGGTCTTAGCCCGTCTGTCTCAGACCATCTGTCTCAGACCGTCTGTCTGAGACCGTCTGTCTCAGAATAACTGTATGAGACAGTCTGTCTCAGCCCGCCTGTCTCAGCCCGCCTGTCTCAGCCCGCCTGTCTCGGACCATCTGTCTCAGATCATCTGCCTCAGGCCCTCGGTCTTAGCCCGTCTGTCTCTGACCGTCTGTCTCGGACCGTCTGTCTCGGACCGTCTGTCTCGTATCGCCTGTCTCAGACCGCCTGTCTCAGACCGTCTGTCTCAGACCGTCTGTCTCAGGCCATCTGTCTCAGATCATCTGCCTCAGGCCGTCGGTCTTAGCCCGTCTGTCTCAGCACGCCTGTCTCGGCCCGCCTGTCGCAGACCGTCTGTCTCAAACTGTCTGCCTCGTACCGTCTGTCTCGGACCGTCTGTCTCGGACCGTCTGTCTCGGACCGTCTGTCTCGGACCGTCTGTCTCGGACCGTCTGTCTCGGACCGTCTGTCTCGGACCGTCTGTCTCGGACCGCCTGTCTCAGACCGCCTGTCTCAGACCGTCTGTCTCAGACCATCTGTCTCAGATCATCTGCCTCATGCCGTCGGTCTTAGCCCGTATATCTCTGCCTGCCTGTCTCTGTCCGTCTGTCTCGGACCGTCTGTCTCGGACCGTCTGTCTCGGACCGTCTGTCTCGGACCGTCTGTCTCGGACCGTCTGTCTCACACCGTCAGTCACAGACCGTCTGTCTCAGACCATCTGTCTCAGACCATCTGTCTCAGACCATCTGTCTCTGGCCGTCGGTCGTAGACCGTCTGTCTCCGCCCGCCGGCCTCAGCCCGCCTGTCTCAGACCATCTGTCTCAGACCATCTGTCTCAGACCGCCGGCCTCAGCCCGCCTGTCTCAGGCCGTCTGACTCTGTCCGTCTGTCTCTGACCGTCTGTCTCAGTCCGTCTGTCTCAGACCGTCTGTCTCGGACCGTCTGTCTCGGACTGTCTGTCTCGGACCGTCTGTCTCGGACCGTCTGTCTCCGACCGTCTGTCTCGGACGGTCTGTCTCAGACGGTCGGTCCCAGCCAGCCTGTCTCAGCCCATCTGTCTCAGACCGTCCGTCTCAGACCATCTGTCTCAGACCGTCTGTCTCGGACCGTCTGTCTCGGACCGCCTGTCTCAGACCGTCTGTCTCGGACCGTCTGTCTCGGACCGCCTGTCTCAGACCGTCTGTCTCAGACCGTCTGTCTCGGACCGTCTGTCTCGGACCGTCTGTCTCAGCCCGCCTGTCTCAGCCCATCGGTCTGAGTCCGTCTGTCTCAGACCATCTGTCTCAAGCCGTTGGTCTCAGCCCGTCTGTCTCCGACCGTCTGTCTCAGACCGTCTGTCTCAGACCATCTCTCTCGGACCGTCTGTCTCGGACCGCCTGTCTCAGACCGTCTGTCTCAGACCGTCTGTCTCGGACCGTCTGTCTCGGACTGTCTGTCTCGGACCGTCTGTCTCGGACCGTCTGTCTCCGACCGTCTGTCTCGGACCGTCTGTCTCAGACCGTCTGTCTCAGACCATCTGTCTCAGACCGCCGGTCTCAGCCCGCCTGTCTCAGACAGTCTGTCTCAGACCATCAGTCTCAGACCATCTGGCTCAGACCGTCGGTCTTAGCCCGTCTGTCTAAGTCCATCTGTCTCAGACCGTTTGTCTCGGATCGTCTGTCTCAGCCCGCCTCTCTCAGTCCGTCTGTCTCAGCCCACCGGTCTCAGTCCGTCTGTCTGAGACCGTCTGTCTCAGACCATCTGCCTCAGACCGTCTGTCTCAGACCGTCTGTCTCAGACCGTCTGTCTCAGACCATCTGTCTCAGATCATCTTCCTCAGGCCGTCGGTCTTAGCCCGTCTGTCTCAGCACGCCTGTCTCGGCCCGCCTGTCGCAGACCGTCTGTCTCAGACTGTCTGCCTCGTACCGTCTGTCTCGGACCGTCTGTCTCTGCCTGCCTGTCTGTGTCCGTCTGTCTCGGACCGTCTGTCTCGGACCGTCTGTCTCGGACCGTCTGTCTCACACCGTCAGTCACAGACCGTCTGTCTCAGACGGTCGGTCTCAGCCCGCCTGTCTCAGCCCATCTGTCTCAGACCGTCCGTCTCAGACCATCTGTCTCAGACCGTCTGTCTCGGACCGTCTGTCTCGGTCCGCCTGTCTCAGACCGTCTGTCTCAGACCGTCTGTCTCGGACCGTCTGTTTCGGACCGTCTGTCTCAGCCCGCCTGTCTCAGCCCACCGGTCTCAGTCCGTCTGTCTCAGACCATCTGTCTCAAGCCGTTGGTCTTAGCCCGTCTGTCTCCGACCGTCTGTCTCGGACCGCCTGTCTCAGACCGTCTGTCTCAGACCGTCTGTCTCGGACCGTCTGTTTCGGACCGTCTGTCTCAGCCCGCCTGTCTCAGCCCACCGGTCTCAGTCCGTCTGTCTCAGACCATCTGTCTCAAGCCGTTGGTCTTAGCCCGTCTGTCTCCGACCGTCTGTCTCAGACCGTCTGTCTCAGACCATCTGTCTCAGACCGCCGGTCTCAGCCCGCCTGTCTCAGACAGTCTGTCTCAGACCATCAGTCTCAGACCATCTGGCTCAGACCGTCGGTCTTAGCCCGTCTGTCTAAGTCCATCTGTCTCAGACCGTTTGTCTCGGATCGTCTGTCTCAGCCCGCCTCTCTCAGTCCGTCTGTCTCAGCCCACCGGTCTCAGTCCGTCTGTCTGAGACCGTCTGTCTCAGACCATCTGCCTCAGACCGTCTGTCTCAGACCGTCTGTCTCAGACCGTCTGTCTCAGACCATCTGTCTCAGATCATCTTCCTCAGGCCGTCGGTCTTAGCCCGTCTGTCTCAGCACGCCTGTCTCGGCCCGCCTGTCGCAGACCGTCTGTCTCAGACTGTCTGCCTCGTACCGTCTGTCTCGGACCGTCTGTCTCTGCCTGCCTGTCTGTGTCCGTCTGTCTCGGACCGTCTGTCTCGGACCGTCTGTCTCGGACCGTCTGTCTCACACCGTCAGTCACAGACCGTCTGTCTCAGACGGTCGGTCTCAGCCCGCCTGTCTCAGCCCATCTGTCTCAGACCGTCCGTCTCAGACCATCTGTCTCAGACCGTCTGTCTCGGACCGTCTGTCTCGGTCCGCCTGTCTCAGACCGTCTGTCTCAGACCGTCTGTCTCGGACCGTCTGTTTCGGACCGTCTGTCTCAGCCCGCCTGTCTCAGCCCACCGGTCTCAGTCCGTCTGTCTCAGACCATCTGTCTCAAGCCGTTGGTCTTAGCCCGTCTGTCTCCGACCGTCTGTCTCGGACCGCCTGTCTCAGACCGTCTGTCTCAGACCGTCTGTCTCGGACCGTCTGTTTCGGACCGTCTGTCTCAGCCCGCCTGTCTCAGCCCACCGGTCTCAGTCCGTCTGTCTCAGACCATCTGTCTCAAGCCGTTGGTCTTAGCCCGTCTGTCTCCGACCGTCTGTCTCAGACCGTCTGTCTCAGACCATCTGTCTCGGACCGTCAGTCTCGGACCGCCTGTCTCAGACCGTCTGTCTCAGACCGTCTGTCTCGGACCGTCTGTCTCGGACTGTCTGTCTCGGACCGTCTGTCTCGGACCGTCTGTCTCCGACCGTCTGTCTCAGACCGTCTGTCTCAGACCGTCTGTCTCGGACCGTCTGTCTCGGACCGTCTGTCTCAGCCCGCCTGTCTCAGCCCATCGGTCTGAGTCCGTCTGTCTCAGACCATCTGTCTCAAGCCGTTGGTCTCAGCCCGTCTGTCTCCGACCGTCTGTCTCAGACCGTCTGTCTCAGAACATCTCTCTCGGACCGTCTGTCTCGGACCGCCTGTCTCAGACCGTCTGTCTCAGACCGTCTGTCTCGGACCGTCTGTCTCGGACCGTCTGTCTCAGCCCGCCTGTCTCAGCCCATCGGTCTGAGTTCGTCTGTCTCAGACCATCTGTCTCAAGCCGTTGGTCTTAGCCCGTCTGTCTCCGACCGTCTGTCTCAGACCGTCTGTCTCAGACCATCTGTCTCGGACCGTCTGTCTCGGACCGCCTGTCTCAGACCGTCTGTCTCAGACCGTCTGTCTCGGACCGTCTGTCTCGGACTGTCTGTCTCGGACCGTCTGTCTCGGACCGTCTGTCTCCGACCGTCTGTCTCGGACCGTCTGTCTCAGACCTTCTGTCTCAGACCATCTGTCTCAGACCGCCGGTCTCAGCCCGCCTGTCTCAGACAGTCTGTCTCAGACCATCAGTCTCAGACCATCTGGCTCAGACCGTCGGTCTTAGCCCGTCTGTCTAAGTCCATCTGTCTCAGACCGTTTGTCTCGGATCGTCTGTCTCAGCCCGCCTCTCTCAGTCCGTCTGTCTCAGCCCACCGGTCTCAGTCCGTCTGTCTGAGACCGTCTGTCTCAGACCATCTGCCTCAGACCGTCTGTCTCAGACCGTCTGTCTCAGACCGTCAGTCTCAGACCATCTGTCTCAGATCATCTTCCTCAGGCCGTCGGTCTTAGCCCGTCTGTCTCAGCACGCCTGTCTCGGCCCGCCTGTCGCAGACCGTCTGTCTCAGACTGTCTGCCTCGTACCGTCTGTCTCGGACCGTCTGTCTCTGCCTGCCTGTCTCTGTCCGTCTGTCTCGGACCGTCTGTCTCGGACCGTCTGTCTCGGACCGTCTGTCTCGGACCGTCTGTCTCACACCGTCAGTCACAGACCGTCTGTCTCAGACGGTCGGTCTCAGCCCGCCTGTCTCAGCCCATCTGTCTCAGACCGTCCGTCTCAGACCATCTGTCTCAGACCGTCTGTCTCGGACCGTCTGTCTCGGTCCGCCTGTCTCAGACCGTCTGTCTCAGACCGTCTGTCTCGGACCGTCTGTTTCGGACCGTCTGTCTCAGCCCGCCTGTCTCAGCCCACCGGTCTCAGTCCGTCTGTCTCAGACCATCTGTCTCAAGCCGTTGGTCTTAGCCCGTCTGTCTCCGACCGTCTGTCTCAGACCGTCTGTCTCAGACCATCTGTCTCGGACCGTCTGTCTCGGACCGCCTGTCTCAGACCGTCTGTCTCAGACCGTCTGTCTCGGACCGTCTGTCTCGGACTGTCTGTCTCGGACCGTCTGTCTCGGACCGTCTGTCTCCGACCGTCTGTCTCAGACGGTCGGTCCCAGCCCGCCTACCTCAGCCCGCCTGTCTCAGCCCCCAGTCTCAGACCGTCTGTCTCAGACCATCTGGCTCAGACCGTCGGTCTTAGCCCGCCTCTCTCAGACCGTCTGTCTCAGACCATCTGTCTCAGTCCATCTGTCTCAGACCGTCTGTCTCGGATCGTCTGTCTCAGCCCGCCTCTCTCAGTCCGTCTGTCTCAGCCCACCGGTCTCAGTCCGTCTGTCTGAGACCGTCTGTCTCAGACCATCTGCCTCAGACCATCTGTCTCAGGCCGTCGGTCTCAGCCCGTCCGTCTCAGACCGCCAGTCTCACCCCGCCTGTCTCAGACAGTCTGTCTCAGACCATCTGTCTCATACCATCTGGCTCAGACCGTCGGTCTTAGCCCGTCTGTCTCAGACCGCCTGTCTCAGTCCGTCTGTCTCAGCCCACCGGTCTCAGTCCGTCTGTCTGAGACTGTCTGTCTCAGACCATCTGCCTCAGACCATCTGTCTCAGGCCGTCGGTCTCAGCCCGTCTGTCTCAGACCGCCGGTCTCACCCCGCCTGTCTCAGACAGTCTGTCTCAGACCATCTGGCTCAGACCGCCGGTCTTAGCCCGTCTGTCTCAGACCATCTGTCTCAGACCGTCTGTCTGAGACCGTCTGTCTCAGAATAACTGTATGAGACAGTCTGTCTCAGCCCGCCTGTCTCAGCCCGCCTGTCTCAGCCCGCCTGTCTCGGACCATCTGTCTCAGATCATCTGCCTCAGGCCCTCGGTCTTAGCCCGTCTGTCTCTGACCGTCTGTCTCGGACCGTCTGTCTCGGACCGTCTGTCTCGTATCGCCTGTCTCAGACCGCCTGTCTCAGACCGTCTGTCTCAGACCGTCTGTCTCAGGCCATCTGTCTCAGATCATCTGCCTCAGGCCGTCGGTCTTAGCCCGTCTGTCTCAGCACGCCTGTCTCGGCCCGCCTGTCGCAGACCGTCTGTCTCAAACTGTCTGCCTCGTACCGTCTGTCTCGGACCGTCTGTCTCGGACCGTCTGTCTCGGACCGTCTGTCTCGGACCGTCTGTCTCGGACCGTCTGTCTCGGACCGTCTGTCTCGGACCGTCTGTCTCGGACCGCCTGTCTCAGACCGCCTGTCTCAGACCGTCTGTCTCAGACCATCTGTCTCAGATCATCTGCCTCATGCCGTCGGTCTTAGCCCGTATATCTCTGCCTGCCTGTCTCTGTCCGTCTGTCTCGGACCGTCTGTCTCGGACCGTCTGTCTCGGACCGTCTGTCTCGGACCGTCTGTCTCGGACCGTCTGTCTCACACCGTCAGTCACAGACCGTCTGTCTCAGACCGGCTATCTCAGACCATCTGTCTCAGACCGCCGGTCTCAGACCGCCTGTCTCAGACAGTCTGTCTCAGACCATCTGTCTCAGACCATCTGTCTCAGACCGCCGGCCTCAGCCCGCCTGTCTCAGGCCGTCTGACTCTGTCCGTCTGTCTCTGACCGTCTGTCTCAGTCCGTCTGTCTCAGACCGTCTGTCTCGGACCGTCTGTCTCGGACTGTCTGTCTCGGACCGTCTGTCTCGGACCGTCTGTCTCCGACCGTCTGTCTCAGGCGGTCTGTCTCAGACGGTCGGTCCCAGCCCGCCTGTCTCGGCCCATCTGTCTCAGACCGTCCGTCTCAGACCATCTGTCTCAGACCGTCTGTCTCGGACCGTCTGTCTCAGCCCGCCTGTCTCAGCCCATCAGTCTCAGTCCGTCTGTCTCAGACCATCTGTCTCAGACCATCTGTCTCAGGCCGTCGTTATTAGCCCGTCTGTCTCAGACCGTCTGTCTAGGACCGTCTGTATCGGACCGTCTGTCTCGGACCGTCTGTCTCGGACCGTCTGTCTCAGACCGTCTGTCTGAGATCGTCTGTCTCAGACCGTCTGTCTCAGACCGTCTGTCTCAGACCGTCTGTCTCACTCCGCCTGTCTCAGCCCGCCTGTCTGAGACCGACTGTCTCAGCCCATCTGTCTCAGACCGTCTATCTCTGTCCGTCTGTCTCATACCGTCTGTCTCAGACCGTATGTCTCAGACCGTCTGTCTCAGACCGTCTGTCTCAGACCGTCTGTCTCAGACCATCTGTCTCAGACCATCTGTCTCAGGCCGTCGTTATTAGCCCGTCTGTCTCAGACCGTCTGTCTAGGACCGTCTGTCTCAGACCGTCTATCTCTGTCCGTCTGTCTGATACCGTCTGTCTCTGACAGTCTGCCTCAGGCCGTCGGTCTCAGACCGTCTGTCTCGGACCGTCTGTCTCGGACCGTCGGTCTTAGCCCGTCTCTCTCAGACCATCTGTCTCGGACCGCCTGTCTCAGACCGTTTGTCTCAGACGATCTGTCTCAGACCATCTGTCTAAGGCCGTCGGTCTTAGCACGTCAGTCTCAGACCGCCTGTCCCAGACCGCCTGTCTCAGACCGTCTGTCTCAGACCGTCTGTCTCAGACCATCTGTCTCAGACCATCTGTCTCAGGCCGTCGGTTTTATCCCGTCTGTCTCAGCACGTCTGTCTCGGACCGTCTGTCTCGGACCGTCTGTATCGGACCGTCTGTCTCGGACCGTCTCTCTCGGACCGTCTGTCTCGAACCGTCTGTCTCAGCCCGCCTGTCTCAGTCCGCCTGTCTGAGACCATCTGCCTCAGGCCGTCGGTCTTAGCCCGTCTGTCTCAGGCCGTCTGTCTCGGACCGTCTGTATCGGACCGTCTGTCTCGGACCGTCTGTCTCGGACCGTCTGTCTCAGACCGTCTGTCTGAGATCGTCTGTCTCAGACCGTCTGTCTCAGACCGTCTGTCTCAGCCCGCCTGTCTCAGCCCGCCTGTCTGAGACCGACTGTCTCAGCCCATCTGTCTCAGACCGTCTATCTCTGTCCGTCTGTCTCATACCGTCTGTCTCAGACCGTATGTCTCAGACCGTCTGTCTCAGACCATCTGTCTCAGTTACATCTGTCTCAGACCGTCTTTCTCAGCCCGGCTGTCTCAGCGCGCCTGTCTCAGTACGTCTGTCTGAGACCGTCTGTCTCAGACCATCTGTCTCAGACCATCTGTCTCAGGCCGTCGGTCTTAGCCCGTCTGTCTCAGACCGTCTGTCTCTGTCCGTCTGTCTCGGACCGTCTGTCTCGGACCGTCTGTTTCGGACCGTCTGTCTCGGACCGTCTGTCTCGGACCGACTGCGCCGGACCATCTGTCTCATGCCGTCGGTCTTAGCCCGTATGTCTCATACCGTCTGTCTCAGACCGTCTGTCTCGGACCGTCTGTCTGAGACCGTCTGTCTCAGACCATCTGTCTCAGACCATCTGTCTCAGGCCGTCGGTCTTAGCCCGTCTGTCTCAGACCGTCTGTCTCGGACCGTCTGTCTCAGACCGTCGGTATCGGACCGTCTGTCTCAGACCATCTGTCCCAGACCATATGTCTCAGGCCGTCGGTCTTAGCCCGTCTGTCTCAGACCGTCTGTCTCAGACCGTCCGTCTCAGACGGTCGGTCTCAGCCCGCCTGTCTCAGCCCGCCTGTCTCAGCCCGCCTGTCTCAGACAGTCTGCCTCTGTCCGTCTGTCTCTGACAGTCTGCCTCAGGCCGTCGGTCTCGGACCGTCTGTCTCGGACCGTCGGTCTTAGCCCGTCTCTCTCAGACCATCTGTCTCAGACCGCCTGTCTCAGACCGTTTGTCTCAGACCATCTGTCTCAGACCATCTGTCTAAGGCCGTCGGTCTTAGCACGTCAGTCTCAGACCGCCTGTCCCAGACCGCCTGTCTCAGACCGTCTGTATCAGACCGTCTGTCTCAGACCATCGGTCTCAGACCATCTGCCTCAGGCCGTCGGTTTTACCCCGTCTGTCTCAGCACGCCTGTCTAGGACCGTCTGTCTCGGACCGTCTGTATCGGACCGTCTGTCTCGGACCGTCTCTCTCGGACCGTCTGTCTCGGACCGTCTGTCTCAGCCCGCCTGTCTCAGTCCGCCTGTCTGAGACCATCTGCCTCAGGCCGTCGGTCTTAGCCCGTCTGTCTCAGGCCGTCTGTCTCGGACCGTCTGTCTCGGACCGTCTGTCTCGGACCGTCTGTCTCAGACCGTCTGTCTGAGATCGTCTGTCTCAGACCGTCTGTCTCAGACCGTCTGTCTCAGCCCGCCTGTCTCAGCCCGCCTGTCTGAGACCGACTGTCTCAGCCCGCCTGTCTGAGACCGACTGTCTCAGCCCATCTGTCTCAGACCGTCTATCTCTGTCCGTCTGTCTCATACCGTCTGTCTCAGACCGTATGTCTCAGACCGTCTGTCTCAGACCATCTGTCTCAGTCACATCTGTCTCAGACCGTCTTTCTCAGCCCGGCTGTCTCAGCGCGCCTGTCTCAGTACGTCTGTCTGAGACCGCCTGTCTCAGACCATCTGTCTCAGACCATCTGTCTCAGGCCGTCGGTCTTAGCCCGTCTGTCTCAGACCGTCTGTCTCTGTCCGTCTGTCTCGGACCGTCTGTCTCGGACCGTCTGTTTCGGACCGTCTGTCTCGGACCGTCTGTCTCGGACCGACTGCGCCGGACCATCTGTCTCATGCCGTCGGTCTTAGCCCGTATGTCTCATACCGTCTGTCTCAGACCGTCTGTCTCGGACCGTCTGTCTGAGACCGTCTGTCTCAGACCATCTGTCTCAGACCATCTGTCTCAGGCCGTCGGTCTTAGCCCGTCTGTCTCAGACCGTCTGTCTCAGACCGCCTGTCCCAGACCGCCTGTCTCAGACCGTCTGTCTCAGACCGTCTGTCTCAGACCATCTGTCTCAGACCATCTGTCTCAGGCCGTCGGTTTTAGCCCGTCTGTCTCAGCACGCCTGTCTCGGACCGTCTGTCTCGGACCGTCTGTATCGGACCGTCTGTCTCGGACCGTCTCTCTCGGACCGTCTGTCTCGGACCGTCTGTCTCAGCCCGCCTGTCTCAGTCCGCCTGTCTGAGACCATCTGCCTCAGGCCGTCGGTCTTAGCCCGTCTGTCTCAGGCCGTCTGTCTCGGACCGTCTGTCTCGGACCGTCTGTCTCGGACCGTCTGTCTCAGACCGTCTGTCTGAGATCGTCTGTCTCAGACCGTCTGTCTCAGACCGTCTGTCTCAGCCCGCCTGTCTCAGCCCGCCTGTCTGAGACCGACTGTCTCAGCCCATCTGTCTCAGACCGTCTATCTCTGTCCGTCTGTCTCATACCGTCTGTCTCAGACCGTATGTCTCAGACCGTCTGTCTCAGACCGTCTGTCTCAGACCATCTGTCTCAGACCATCTGTCTCAGGCCGTCGTTATTAGCCCGTCAGTCTCAGACCGTCTGTCTAGGACCGTCTGTCTCAGACCGTCTATCTCTGTCCGTCTGTCTCATACCGTCTGTCTCTGACCGTCTGTCTCAGCCCGCCTGTATCAGCCCGCCTGTCTGAGACCGTATGTCTCAGACCGTCTGTCTCAGACCGTCTGTCTCAGACCGTCTGTCTCAGACCGTCTGTCTCAGACCGTCTGTCTCAGACCGTCTGTCTCAGACCATCTGTCTCAGGCCGTCGTTATTAGCCCGTCTGTCTCAGACCGTCTGTCTCGAACCGTCTGTCTCGGACCGTCTATCTCTGTCCGTCTGTCTCATACCGTCTGTCTCGGACCGTCGGTCTCGGACCGTCTGTCTCAGACCATCTGTCCCAGACCATATGTCTCAGGCCGTCGGTCTTAGCCCGTCTGTCTCAGACCGTCTGTCTCAGACCGTCCGTCTCAGACGGTCGGTCTCAGCCCGCCTGTCTCAGCCCGCCTGTCTCAGCCCGCCTGTCTCAGACAGTCTGCCTCTGTCTGTCTGTCTCTGACAGTCTGCCTCAGGCCGTCGGTCTCGGACCGTCTGTCTCGGACCGTCGGTCTTAGCCCGTCTCTCTCAGACCATCTGTCTCAGGCCGCCTGTCTCAGACCGTTTGTCTCAGACCATCTGTCTCAGACCATCTGTCTAAGGCCGTCGGTCTTAGCACGTCAGTCTCAGACCGCCTGTCCCAGACCGCCTGTCTCAGACCGTCTGTCTCAGACCGTCTGTCTCAGACCGTCTGTCTCAGCCCGCCTGTCTCAGCCCGCCTGTCTGAGACCGACTGTCTCAGCCCATCTGTCTCAGACCGTCTATCTCTGTCCGTCTGTCTCATACCGTCTGTCTCAGACCGTATGTCTCAGACCGTCTGTCTCAGACCGTCTGTCTCAGACCGTCTGTCTCAGACCATCTGTCTCAGACCATCTGTCTCAGGCCGTCGTTATTAGCCCGTCTGTCTCAGACCGTCTGTCTAGGACCGTCTGTCTCAGACCGTCTATCTCTGTCCGTCTGTCTCATACCGTCTGTCTCTGACCGTCTGTCTCAGCCCGCCTGTCTCAGTCCGCCTGTCTGAGACCGACTGTCTCAGCCCATCTGTCTCAGACCGTCTATCTCTGTCCGTCTGTCTCATACCGTCTGTCTCAGACCGTATGTCTCAGACCGTCTGTCTCAGACCGTCTGTCTCAGACCGTCTGTCTCAGACCGTCTGTCTCAGACCATCTGTCTCAGACCATCTGTCTCAGGCCGTCGTTATTAGCCCGTCTGTCTCAGACCGTCTGTCTCGTACCGTCTGTCTCGGACCGTCTATCTCTGTCCGTCTGTCTCATACCGTCTGTCTCGGACCGTCGGTCTCGGACCGTCGGTCTCGGACCGTCTGTCTCAGACCATCTGTCCCAGACCATATGTCTCAGGCCGTCGGTCTTAGCCCGTCTGTCTCAGACCGTCTGTCTCAGACCGTCCGTCTCAGACGGTCGGTCTCAGCCCGCCTGTCTCAGCCCGCCTGTCTCAGCCCGCCTGTCTCAGACAGTCTGCCTCTGTCCGTCTGTCTCTGACAGTCTGCCTCAGGCCGTCGGTCTCGGACCGTCTGTCTCGGACCGTCTGTCTCGGACCGTCTGTCTCGGACCGTCGGTCTTAGCCCGTCTCTCTCAGACCATCTGTCTCAGGCCGCCTGTCTCAGACCGTTTGTCTCAGACCATCTGTCTCAGACCATCTGTCTAAGGCCGTCGGTCTTAGCACGTCAGTCTCAGACCGCCTGTCCCAGACCGCCTGTCTCAGACCGTCTGTCTCAGACCGTCTGTCTCAGACCATCTGTCTCAGACCATCTGTCTCAGACCATATGTCTCAGGCCGTCGGTCTTAGCCCGTCTGTCTCAGGCCGTCTGTCTCGGACCGTCTGTATCGGACCGTCTGTCTCGGACCGTCTGTCTCGGACCGTCGGTCTTAGCCCGTCTCTCTCAGACCATCTGTCTCAGGCCGCCTGTCTCAGACCGTTTGTCTCAGACCATCTGTCTCAGACCATCTGTCTAAGGCCGTCGGTCTTAGCACGTCAGTCTCAGACCGCCTGTCCCAGACCGCCTGTCTCAGACCGTCTGTCTCAGACCGTCTGTCTCAGACCATCTGTCTCAGACCATCTGTCTCAGACCATATGTCTCAGGCCGTCGGTCTTAGCCCGTCTGTCTCAGGCCGTCTGTCTCGGACCGTCTGTATCGGACCGTCTGTCTCGGACCGTCTGTCTCGAACCGTCTGTCTCAGACCGTCTGTCTGAGATCGTCTGTCTCAGACCGTCTGTCTCAGACCGTCTGCCTCAGCCCGCCTGTCTCAGCCCGCCTGTCTGAGACCGACTGTCTCAGCCCATCTGTCTCAGACCGTCTATCTCTGTCCGTCTGTCTCATACCGTCTGTCTCAGACCGTATGTCTCAGACCGTCTGTCTCAGACCATCTGTCTCAGTCACATCTGTCTCAGACCGTCTTTCTCAGCCCGGCTGTCTCAGCGCGCCTGTCTCAGTACGTCTGTCTGAGACCGCCTGTCTCAGACCATCTGTCTCAGACCATCTGTCTCAGGCCGTCGGTCTTAGCCCGTCTGTCTCAGACCGTCTGTCTCTGTCCGTCTGTCTCGGACCGTCTGTCTCGGACCGTCTGTTTCGGACCGTCTGTCTCGGACCGTCTGTCTCGGACCGACTGCGCCGGACCATCTGTCTCATGCCGTCGGTCTTAGCCCGTATGTCTCATACCGTCTGTCTCAGACCGTCTGTCTCGGACCGTCTGTCTGAGACCGTCTGTCTCAGACCATCTGTCTCAGACCATCTGTCTCAGGCCGTCGGTCTTAGCCCGTCTGTCTCAGACCGTCTGTCTCGGACCGTCTGTCTCAGACCGTCGGTATCGGACCGTCTGTCTCAGACCATCTGTCCCAGACCATATGTCTCAGGCCGTCGGTCTTAGCCCGTCTGTCTCAGACCGTCTGTCTCAGACCGTCCGTCTCAGACGGTCGGTCTCAGCCCGCCTGTCTCAGCCCGCCTGTCTCAGCCCGCCTGTCTCAGACAGTCTGCCTCTGTCCGTCTGTCTCTGACAGTCTGCCTCAGGCCGTCGGTCTCGGACCGTCTGTCTCGGACCGTCTGTCTCGGACCGTCGGTCTTAGCCCGTCTCTCTCAGACCATCTGTCTCAGACCGCCTGTCTCAGACCGTTTGTCTCAGACCATCTGTCTCAGACCATCTGTCTAAGGCCGTCGGTCTTAGCACGTCAGTCTCAGACCGCCTGTCCCAGACCGCCTGTCTCAGACCGTCTGTATCAGACCGTCTGTCTCAGACCATCGGTCTCAGACCATCTGCCTCAGGCCGTCGGTTTTACCCCGTCTGTCTCAGCACGCCTGTCTAGGACCGTCTGTCTCGGACCGTCTGTATCGGACCGTCTGTCTCGGACCGTCTCTCTCGGACCGTCTGTCTCGGACCGTCTGTCTCAGCCCGCCTGTCTCAGTCCGCCTGTCTGAGACCATCTGCCTCAGGCCGTCGGTCTTAGCCCGTCTGTCTCAGGCCGTCTGTCTCGGACCGTCTGTCTCGGACCGTCTGTCTCGGACCGTCTGTCTCAGACCGTCTGTCTGAGATCGTCTGTCTCAGACCGTCTGTCTCAGACCGTCTGTCTCAGCCCGCCTGTCTCAGCCCGCCTGTCTGAGACCGACTGTCTCAGCCCGCCTGTCTGAGACCGACTGTCTCAGCCCATCTGTCTCAGACCGTCTATCTCTGTCCGTCTGTCTCATACCGTCTGTCTCAGACCGTATGTCTCAGACCGTCTGTCTCAGACCATCTGTCTCAGTCACATCTGTCTCAGACCGTCTTTCTCAGCCCGGCTGTCTCAGCGCGCCTGTCTCAGTACGTCTGTCTGAGACCGCCTGTCTCAGACCATCTGTCTCAGACCATCTGTCTCAGGCCGTCGGTCTTAGCCCGTCTGTCTCAGACCGTCTGTCTCTGTCCGTCTGTCTCGGACCGTCTGTCTCGGACCGTCTGTTTCGGACCGTCTGTCTCGGACCGTCTGTCTCGGACCGACTGCGCCGGACCATCTGTCTCATGCCGTCGGTCTTAGCCCGTATGTCTCATACCGTCTGTCTCAGACCGTCTGTCTCGGACCGTCTGTCTGAGACCGTCTGTCTCAGACCATCTGTCTCAGACCATCTGTCTCAGGCCGTCGGTCTTAGCCCGTCTGTCTCAGACCGTCTGTCTCAGACCGCCTGTCCCAGACCGCCTGTCTCAGACCGTCTGTCTCAGACCGTCTGTCTCAGACCATCTGTCTCAGACCATCTGTCTCAGGCCGTCGGTTTTAGCCCGTCTGTCTCAGCACGCCTGTCTCGGACCGTCTGTCTCGGACCGTCTGTATCGGACCGTCTGTCTCGGACCGTCTCTCTCGGACCGTCTGTCTCGGACCGTCTGTCTCAGCCCGCCTGTCTCAGTCCGCCTGTCTGAGACCATCTGCCTCAGGCCGTCGGTCTTAGCCCGTCTGTCTCAGGCCGTCTGTCTCGGACCGTCTGTCTCGGACCGTCTGTCTCGGACCGTCTGTCTCAGACCGTCTGTCTCAGCCCGCCTGTCTCAGCCCGCCTGTCTGAGACCGACTGTCTCAGCCCATCTGTCTCAGACCGTCTATCTCTGTCCGTCTGTCTCATACCGTCTGTCTCAGACCGTATGTCTCAGACCGTCTGTCTCAGACCGTCTGTCTCAGACCGTCTGTCTCAGACCATCTGTCTCAGACCATCTGTCTCAGGCCGTCGTTATTAGCCCGTCTGTCTCAGACCGTCTGTCTAGGACCGTCTGTCTCAGACCGTCTATCTCTGTCCGTCTGTCTCATACCGTCTGTCTCTGACCGTCTGTCTCAGCCCGCCTGTCTCAGCCCGCCTGTCTGAGACCGACTGTCTCAGCCCATCTGTCTCAGACCGTCTATCTCTGTCCGTCTGTCTCATACCGTCTGTCTCAGACCGTATGTCTCAGACCGTCTGTCTCAGACCGTCTGTCTCAGACCGTCTGTCTCAGACCGTCTGTCTCAGACCGTCTGTCTCAGACCATCTGTCTCAGACCATCTGTCTCAGGCCGTCGTTATTAGCCCGTCTGTCTCAGACCGTCTGTCTCGTACCGTCTGTCTCGGACCGTCTATCTCTGTCCGTCTGTCTCATACTGTCTGTCTCGGACCGTCGGTCTCGGACCGTCTGTCTCAGACCATCTGTCCCAGACCATATGTCTCAGGCCGTCGGTCTTAGCCCGTCTGTCTCAGACCGTCTGTCTCAGACCGTCCGTCTCAGACGGTCGGTCTCAGCCCGCCTGTCTCAGCCCGCCTGTCTCAGCCCGCCTGTCTCAGACAGTCTGCCTCTGTCCGTCTGTCTCTGACAGTCTGCCTCAGGCCGTCGGTCTCGGACCGTCTGTCTCGGACCGTCTGTCTCGGACCGTCTGTCTCGGACCGTCGGTCTTAGCCCGTCTCTCTCAGACCATCTGTCTCAGACCGCCTGTCTCAGACCGTTTGTCTCAGACCATCTGTCTCAGACCATCTGTCTAAGGCCGTCGGTCTTAGCACGTCAGTCTCAAGACCGCCTGTCCCAGACCGCCTGTCTCAGACCGTCTGTCTCAGACCGTCTGTCTCAGACCATCTGTCTCAGACCATCTGTCTCAGACCATATGTCTCAGGCCGTCGGTCTTAGCCCGTCTGTCTCAGGCCGTCTGTCTCGGACCGTCTGTATCGGACCGTCTGTCTCGGACCGTCTGTCTCGAACCGTCTGTCTCAGACCGTCTGTCTGAGATCGTCTGTCTCAGACCGTCTGTCTCAGACCGTCTGCCTCAGCCCGCCTGTCTCAGCCCGCCTGTCTGAGACCGACTGTCTCAGCCCATCTGTCTCAGACCGTCTATCTCTGTCCGTCTGTCTCATACCGTCTGTCTCAGACCGTATGTCTCAGACCGTCTGTCTCAGACCATCTGTCTCAGTCACATCTGTCTCAGACCGTCTTTCTCAGCCCGGCTGTCTCAGCGCGCCTGTCTCAGGCCGTCGGTCTTAGCCCGTCTGTCTCAGACCGTCTGTCTCTGTCCGTCTGTCTCGGACCGTCTGTCTCGGACCGTCTGTTTCGGACCGTCTGTCTCGGACCGTCTGTCTCGGACCGACTGCGCCGGACCATCTGTCTCATGCCGTCGGTCTTAGCCCGTATGTCTCATACCGTCTGTCTCAGACCGTCTGTCTCGGACCGTCTGTCTGAGACCGTCTGTCTCAGACCATCTGTCTCAGACCATCTGTCTCAGGCCGTCGGTCTTAGCCCGTCTGTCTCAGACCGTCTGTCTCGGACCGTCTGTCTCAGACCGTCGGTCTCGGACCGTCTGTCTCAGACCATCTGTCCCAGACCATATGTCTCAGGCCGTCGGTCTTAGCCCGTCTGTCTCGGACCGTCTGTCTCGGACCGTCTGTCTCAGACCGTCTGTCTGAGATCGTCTGTCTCAGACCGTCTGTCTCAGACCGTCTGTCTCAGACCGTCTGTCTCAGCCCGCCGGTCTCAGCCCGCCTGTCTCAGACAGTCTGTCTCAGACCATCAGTCTCAGACCATCTGGCTCAGACCGTCGGTCTTAGCCCGTCTGTCTAAGTCCATCTGTCTCAGACCGTCTGTCTCGGATCGTCTGTCTCAGCCCGCCTCTCTCAGTCCGTCTGTCTCAGCCCACCGGTCTCAGTCCGTCTGTCTGAGACCGTCTGTCTCAGACCATCTGCCTCAGACCATCTGTCTCAGGCCGTCGGTCTCAGCCCGTCCGTCTCAGACAGCCAGTCTCACCCCGCCTGTCTCAGACAGTCTGTCTCAGACCATCTGTCTCATACCATCTGGCTCAGACCGTCGGTCTTAGCCCGTCTGTCTCAGACCGCCTGTCTCAGTCCGTCTGTCTCAGCCCACCGGTCTCAGTCCGTCTGTCTGAGACTGTCTGTCTCAGACCATCTGCCTCAGACCATCTGTCTCAGGCCGTCGGTCTCAGCCCGTCTGTCTCAGACCGCCGGTCTCACCCCGCCTGTCTCAGACAGTCTGTCTCAGACCATCTGGCTCAGACCGCCGGTCTTAGCCCGTCTGTCTCAGACCATCTGTCTCAGACCCTCTGTCTGAGACCGTCTGTCTCAGAATAACTGTATGAGACAGTCTGTCTCAGCCCGCCTGTCTCAGCCCGCCTGTCTCAGCCCGCCTGTCTCGGACCATCTGTCTCAGATCATCTGCCTCAGGCCCTCGGTCTTAGCCCGTCTGTCTCTGACCGTCTGTCTCGGACCGTCTGTCTCGGACCGTCTGTCTCGGATCGCCTGTCTCAGACCGCCTGTCTCAGACCGTCTGTCTCAGACCGTCTGTCTCAGGCCATCTGTCTCAGATCATCTGCCTCAGGCCGTCGGTCTTAGCCCGTCTGTCTCAGCACGCCTGTCTCGGCCCGCCTGTCGCAGACCGTCTGTCTCAGACTGTCTGCCTCGTACCGTCTGTCTCGGACCGTCTGTCTCGGACCGTCTGTCTCGGACCGTCTGTCTCGGACCGTCTGTCTCGGACCGTCTGTCTCGGACCGTCTGTCTCGGACCGTCTGTCTCACACCGTCAGTCACAGACCGTCTGTCTCAGACGGTCGGTCTCAGCCCGCCTGTCTCAGCCCATCTGTCTCAGACCGTCCGTCTCAGACCATCTGTCTCAGACCGTCTGTCTCGGACCGTCTGTCTCGGTCCGCCTGTCTCAGACCGTCTGTCTCAGACCGTCTGTCTCGGACCGTCTGTTTCGGACCGTCTGTCTCAGCCCGCCTGTCTCAGCCCACCGGTCTCAGTCCGTCTGTCTCAGACCATCTGTCTCAAGCCGTTGGTCTTAGCCCGTCTGTCTCCGACCGTCTGTCTCAGACCGTCTGTCTCAGACCATCTGTCTCGGACCGTCTGTCTCGGACCGCCTGTCTCAGACCGTCTGTCTCAGACCGTCTGTCTCGGACCGTCTGTCTCGGACTGTCTGTCTCGGACCGTCTGTCTCGGACCGTCTGTCTCCGACCGTCTGTCTCAGACGGTCTGTCTCAGACGGTCTGTCTCAGACGGTCGGTCCCAGCCCGCCTGTCTCAGCCCATCTGTCTCAGACCGTCCGTCTCAGACCATCTGTCTCAGACCGTCTGTCTCGGACCGTCTGTCTCGGACCGCCTGTCTCAGACCGTCTGTCTCAGACCGTCTGTCTCGGACCGTCTGTCTCGGACCGTCTGTCTCAGCCCGCCTGTCTCAGCCCATCAGTCTCAGTCCGTCTGTCTCAGACCATCTGTCTCAAGCCGTTGGTCTTAGCCCGTCTGTCTCGGACCGTCTGTCTCGGACCGCCTGTCTCGGACCGTCTGTCTCGGACTGTCTGTCTCGGACCGTCTGTCTCAGACCGTCTGTCTCGGACCGTCTATCTCGGACCGTCTGTCTCCGACCGTCTGTCTCAGACGGTCTGTCTCAGACGGTCTGTCTCAGACGGTCGGTCCCAGCCCGCCTACCTCAGCCCGCCTGTCTCAGCCCCCCAGTCTCAGACCGTCTCTCTCAGACCATCTGGCTCAGACCATCTGTCTCAGACCATCTGTCTCACACCATCTGCCTCAGGCCGTCGGTATTTGCCTGTCTGTCTCAGCACGCCTGTCTCGGCCTGCCTGTCTCTGTCCGTCTGTCTCAGGCCGTCTGTCTCAGACCGTCTGTCTCGGACCGTCACTCTCAGACCGTCGGTCTTAGCCCGTCTGTCTCAGCACGCCTGTCTCGGCCCGCCTGTCGCAGACCGTCTGTCTCAGACTGTCTGCCTCGTACCGTCTGTCTCGGACCGTCTGTCTCGGACCGTCTGTCTCGGACCGTCTGTCTCGGACCGTCTGTCTCGGACCGTCTGTCTCGGACCGTCTGTCTCGGACCGTCTGTCTCACACCGTCAGTCACAGACCGTCTGTCTCAGACGGTCGGTCTCAGCCCGCCTGTCTCAGCCCATCTGTCTCAGACCGTCCGTCTCAGACCATCTGTCTCAGACCGTCTGTCTCGGACCGTCTGTCTCGGTCCGCCTGTCTCAGACCGTCTGTCTCAGACCGTCTGTCTCGGACCGTCTGTTTCGGACCGTCTGTCTCAGCCCGCCTGTCTCAGCCCACCGGTCTCAGTCCGTCTGTCTCAGACCATCTGTCTCAAGCCGTTGGTCTTAGCCCGTCTGTCTCCGACCGTCTGTCTCAGACCGTCTGTCTCAGACCATCTGTCTCGGACCGTCTGTCTCGGACCGCCTGTCTCAGACCGTCTGTCTCAGACCGTCTGTCTCGGACCGTCTGTCTCGGACTGTCTGTCTCGGACCGTCTGTCTCGGACCGTCTGTCTCCGACCGTCTGTCTCAGACGGTCTGTCTCAGACGGTCTGTCTCAGACGGTCGGTCCCAGCCCGCCTGTCTCAGCCCATCTGTCTCAGACCGTCCGTCTCAGACCATCTGTCTCAGACCGTCTGTCTCGGACCGTCTGTCTCGGACCGCCTGTCTCAGACCGTCTGTCTCAGACCGTCTGTCTCGGACCGTCTGTCTCGGACCGTCTGTCTCAGCCCGCCTGTCTCAGCCCATCAGTCTCAGTCCGTCTGTCTCAGACCATCTGTCTCAAGCCGTTGGTCTTAGCCCGTCTGTCTCGGACCGTCTGTCTCGGACCGCCTGTCTCGGACCGTCTGTCTCGGACTGTCTGTCTCGGACCGTCTGTCTCAGACCGTCTGTCTCGGACCGTCTATCTCGGACCGTCTGTCTCCGACCGTCTGTCTCAGACGGTCTGTCTCAGACGGTCTGTCTCAGACGGTCGGTCCCAGCCCGCCTACCTCAGCCCGCCTGTCTCAGCCCCCCAGTCTCAGACCGTCTCTCTCAGACCATCTGGCTCAGACCATCTGTCTCAGACCATCTGTCTCACACCATCTGCCTCAGGCCGTCTGTATTTGCCTGTCTGTCTCAGCACGCCTGTCTCGGCCTGCCTGTCTCTGTCCGTCTGTCTCAGGCCGTCTGTCTCAGACCGTCTGTCTCGGACCGTCACTCTCAGACCGTCTGTCTCGGACCGTCTGTCTCGGACCGTCTGTCTCGGACCGTCTGTCTCGGACCGTCGGTCTTAGCCCGTCTGTATCAGGCCGTCTGTATCGGACCGTCTGTGTCGTACCGTCTGTCTCAGACCGTCTGTCTCAAACCATCTGGCTCAGACCGTCGGTCGGTAGCCCGTCTGTCTCGGACCGTCTGTCTCAGACCATCTGTCTCAGACCGCCGGTCTCAGCCCGCCTGTCTCAGACAGTCTGTCTCAGACCATCTGTATCAGACCATCTGTCTCAGATCGCCGGTATCAGCCCGCCTGTCTCAGACAGTCTGTCTCAGACCATCAGTCTCAGACCATCTGGCTCAGACCGTCGGTCTTAGACCGTCTGTCTAAGTCCATCTGTCTCAGACCGTCTGTCTCGGATCGTCTGTCTCAGCCCGCCTCTCTCAGTCCGTCTGTCTCAGCCCACCGGTCTCAGTCCGTCTGTCTGAGACCGTCTGTCTCAGACCATCTGCCTCAGACCATCTGTCTCAGGCCGTCGGTCTCAGCCCGTCTGTCTCAGACCGCCAGTCTCACCCCGCCTGTCTCAGACAGTCTGTCTCAGACCATCTGTCTCATACCACCTGGCTCAGACCGTCGGTCTTAGCCCGTCTGTCTCAGACCGCCTGTCTCAGTCCGTCTGTCTCAGCCCACCGGTCTCAGTCCGTCTGACTGAGACTGTCTGTCTCAGACCATCTGCCTCAGACCATCTGTCTCAGGCCGTCGGTCTCAGCCCGTCTGTCTCAGACCGCCGGTCTCACCCCGCCTGTCTCAGCCCGCCTGTCTCAGGCCGTCTGCCTCTGTCCGTCTGTCTCTGACCGTCTGTCTCAGTCCGTCTGTCTCGGACCGTCTGTCTCGGACCGTCTGTCTCGGACCGCCTGTCTCAGACCGCCTGTCTCAGACCGTCTGTCTCAGACCGTCTGTCTCAGTTCATCTGTCTCAGACCGTCTGTCTCGGATCCTCTGTCTCAGCCCGCCTGTCTCAGTCCGTCTGTCTCAGCCCACCGGTCTCAGTCCGTCTGTCTGAGACCGTCTGTCTCAGACCATCTGCCTCAGACCATCTGTCTCAGGCCGTCGGTCTCAGCCCGTCTGTCTCAGCCTGCCTATCTCTGTCCGTCTGTCTCACACCGTCAGTCACAGACCGTCTGTCTCAGACGGTCGGTCTCAGCCCACCTGTCGCAGCCCATCTGTCTCAGACCGGCTATCTCAGACCATCTGTCTCGGACCGTCTGTCTCGGACCGCCTGTCTCGGACCATCTGTCTCAGGCCGTCGTTCTCAGCCCGTCTGTCTCAGCCTGCCTATCTCTGTCCGCCAGTCTCAGACCATCTGTCTCAGGCCGTAGGTCTTAGCCCGTCTGTCTCGGACCGTCTGTCTCGGACCGTCTGTCTCGGACCGTCTGTCTCGGACCGTCTGTCTCGGACCGTCTGTCTCGGACCGTCTGTCTCGGACAGTCTGTCTCGGACCTTCGGTCTTAGCCCGTCTGTATCAGGCCGTCTGTACCGGACCGTTTGTGTCGTACCGTCTGTCTCAGACCGTCTGTCTCAGACCGTCTGTCTCAGACCATCTGTCTCAGACCGCCGGTCTCAGCCCGCCTGTCTCAGACAGTCTGTCTCAGACCATCTGTCTCAGACCATCTTTCTCAGACCGCCGGCCTCAGCCCGCCTGTCTCAGACCATCTGTCTCAGACCATCTGGCTCAGCCCGCCTGTCTCAGCCCGATTGTCTCAGCCCGCCTGTCTCAGTCCGTTTGTCTGAGACCGTCCGTCTTAGACCGTCTGTCTCAGCACGCCTGTCTCAGCCCGCCTGTCTCAGCCCGCCTACCTCAGTCCGCCTGTCCTAGCCCGCCTGTCCCAGACCGTCTGCCTGACACCGTCTGTCTCAGACCATCGGGCTCAGACCGTGTGTCTCAGCCCGCGTGTCTCAGCCCGCCTGTCTCAGGCCATCTGTCTCAGGCCGTCGGCCTTAGCCCGTCTGTCTCAGACCATCTGTCTCAGACTGTCGCTCTTTGGCCGTCTGTCTCATCCCCTCTGTCTCTGTCCGTCTGTCTCAGACCGTCTGTCCCTGACCGCCTGTCTCAGAACACCGGTCTCAGCCCGTCAGTCTCAGCACGTCTGTCTCGGCCTGCCTGTCTCTGTCCGTCTGTCTCAGGCCGTCTGCCTCTGCCCGTCTGTCTCTGACCGTCTGTATCAGACCGTCTGTCTCGGACCGTCTGTCTCGGACCGTCTGTCTCGGACCGTCTGTCTCGGACCGTCTGTCTCGGACCGTCTGTCTCGGACCGTCTGTCTCGGACCGTCTGTCTCGGACCGTCTGTCTCGGACCGTCTGTCTCGGATCGCCTGTCTCAGACCGCCTGTCTCAGACCGTCTGTCTCAGACCGTCTGTCTCAGGCCATCTGTCTCAGACCGTCTGTCTCAGACAGTCTGTCTCAGACCATCTGGCTCAGACCGCCGGTCTTAGCCCGTCTGTCTCAGACCATCTGTCTCAGACCGTCTGTCTGAGACCGTCTGTCTCAGAATAACTGTATGAGACAGTCTGTCTCAGCCCGCCTGTCTCAGCCCGCCTGTCTCGGACCATCTGTCTCAGATCATCTGCCTCAGGCCCTCGGTCTTAGCCCGTCTGTCTCTGACCGTCTGTCTCGGACCGTCTGTCTCGGACCGTCTGTCTCGGATCGCCTGTCTCAGACCGCCTGTCTCAGACCGTCTGTCTCAGACCGTCTGTCTCAGGCCATCTGTCTCAGATCATCTGCCTCAGGCCGTCGGTCTTAGCCCGTCTGTCTCAGCACGCCTGTCTCGGCCCGCCTGTCGCAGACCGTCTGTCTCAGACTGTCTGCCTCGTACCGTCTGTCTCGGACCGTCTGTCTCGGACCGTCTGTCTCGGACCGTCTGTCTCGGACCGTCTGTCTCGGACCGTCTGTCTCGGACCGTCTGTCTCGGACCGTCTGTCTCGGACCGCCTGTCTCGGACCGCCTGTCTCAGACCGTCTGTCTCAGACCATCTGTCTCAGATCATCTGCCTCATGCCGTCGGTCTTAGCCCGTATATATCTGCCTGCCTGTCTCTGTCCGTCTGTCTCGGACCGTCTGTCTCGGACCGTCTGTCTCGGACCGTCTGTCTCACACCGTCAGTCACAGACCGTCTGTCTCAGACGGTCGGTCTCAGCCCGCCCGTCTCAGCCCATCTGTCTCAGACCGGCTATCTCAGACCATCTGTCTCAGACCGCCGGTCTCAGCCCGCCTGTCTCAGACAGTCTGTCTCAGACCATCTGTCTCAGACCATCTGTCTCAGACCGCCGGCCTCAGCCCGCCTGTCTCAGGCCGTCTGACTCTGTCCGTCTGTCTCTGACCGTCTGTCTCAGTCCGTCTGTCTCAGACCGTCTGTCTCGGACCGTCTGTCTCGGACTGTCTGTCTCGGACCGTCTGTCTCGGACCGTCTGTCTCCGACCGTCTGTCTCAGACGGTCTGTCTCAGACGGTCGGTCCCAGCCCGCCTGTCTCAGCCCATCTGTCTCAGACCGTCCGTCTCAGACCATCTGTCTCAGACCGTCTGTCTCGGACCGTCTGTCTCGGACCGCCTGTCTCAGACCGTCTGTCTCAGACCGTCTGTCTCGGACCGTCTGTCTCGGACCGTCTGTCTCAGCCCGCCTGTCTCAGCCCATCAGTCTCAGTCCGTCTGTCTCAGACCATCTGTCTCAAGCCGTTGGTCTTAGCCCGTCTGTCTCGGACCGTCTGTCTCGGACCGCCTGTCTCGGACCGTCTGTCTCGGACTGTCTGTCTCGGACCGTCTGTCTCAGACCGTCTGTCTCGGACCGTCTATCTCGGACCGTCTGTCTCCGACCGTCTGTCTCAGACGGTCTGTCTCAGACGGTCTGTCTCAGACGGTCGGTCCCAGCCCGCCTACCTCAGCCCGCCTGTCTCAGACAGTCTGTCTCAGACCATCTGTATCAGACCATCTGTCTCAGATCGCCGGTATCAGCCCGCCTGTCTCAGACAGTCTGTCTCAGACCATCAGTCTCAGACCATCTGGCTCAGACCGTCGGTCTTAGCCCGTCTGTCTAAGTCCATCTGTCTCAGACCGTCTGTCTCGGATCGTCTGTCTCAGCCCGCCTCTCTCAGTCCGTCTGTCTCAGCCCACCGGTCTCAGTCCGTCTGTCTGAGACCGTCTGTCTCAGACCATCTGCCTCAGACCATCTGTCTCAGGCCGTCGGTCTCAGCCCGTCTGTCTCAGACCGCCAGTCTCACCCCGCCTGTCTCAGACAGTCTGTCTCAGACCATCTGTCTCATACCACCTGGCTCAGACCGTCGGTCTTAGCCCGTCTGTCTCAGACCGCCTGTCTCAGTCCGTCTGTCTCAGCCCACCGGTCTCAGTCCGTCTGTCTGAGACTGTCTGTCTCAGACCATCTGCCTCAGACCATCTGTCTCAGGCCGTCGGTCTCAGCCCGTCTGTCTCAGACCGCCGGTCTCACCCCAACTGTCTCAGCCCGCCTGTCTCAGGCCGTCTGCCTCTGTCCGTCTGTCTCTGACCGTCTGTCTCAGTCCGTCTGTCTCGGACCGTCTGTCTCGGACTGTCTGTCTCGGACCGTCTGTCTCGGACCGTCTGTCTCCGACCGTCTGTCTCAGACGGTCTGTCTCAGACGGTCTGTCTCAGACGGTCGGTCCCAGCCCGCCTGTCTCAGCCCATCTGTCTCAGACCGTCCGTCTCAGACCATCTGTCTCAGACCGTCTGTCTCGGACCGTCTGTCTCGGACCGCCTGTCTCAGACCGTCTGTCTCAGACCGTCTGTCTCGGACCGTCTGTCTCGGACCGTCTGTCTCAGCCCGCCTGTCTCAGCCCATCAGTCTCAGTCCGTCTGTCTCAGACCATCTGTCTCAAGCCGTTGGTCTTAGCCCGTCTGTCTCGGACCGTCTGTCTCGGACCGCCTGTCTCGGACCGTCTGTCTCGGACTGTCTGTCTCGGACCGTCTGTCTCAGACCGTCTGTCTCGGACCGTCTATCTCGGACCGTCTGTCTCCGACCGTCTGTCTCAGACGGTCTGTCTCAGACGGTCTGTCTCAGACGGTCGGTCCCAGCCCGCCTACCTCAGCCCGCCTGTCTCAGCCCCCCAGTCTCAGACCGTCTCTCTCAGACCATCTGGCTCAGACCATCTGTCTCAGACCATCTGTCTCACACCATCTGCCTCAGGCCGTCGGTATTTGCCTGTCTGTCTCAGCACGCCTGTCTCGGCCTGCCTGTCTCTGTCCGTCTGTCTCAGGCCGTCTGTCTCAGACCGTCTGTCTCGGACCGTCACTCTCAGACCGTCTGTCTCGGACCGTCTGTCTCGGACCGTCTGTCTCGGACCGTCTGTCTCGGACCGTCGGTCTTAGCCCGTCTGTATCAGGCCGTCTGTATCGGACCGTCTGTGTCGTACCGTCTGTCTCAGACCGTCTGTCTCAAACCATCTGGCTCAGACCGTCGGTCGGTAGCCCGTCTGTCTCGGACCGTCTGTCTCAGACCATCTGTCTCAGACCGCCGGTCTCAGCCCGCCTGTCTCAGACAGTCTGTCTCAGACCATCTGTATCAGACCATCTGTCTCAGATCGCCGGTATCAGCCCGCCTGTCTCAGACAGTCTGTCTCAGACCATCAGTCTCAGACCATCTGGCTCAGACCGTCGGTCTTAGACCGTCTGTCTAAGTCCATCTGTCTCAGACCGTCTGTCTCGGATCGTCTGTCTCAGCCCGCCTCTCTCAGTCCGTCTGTCTCAGCCCACCGGTCTCAGTCCGTCTGTCTGAGACCGTCTGTCTCAGACCATCTGCCTCAGACCATCTGTCTCAGGCCGTCGGTCTCAGCCCGTCTGTCTCAGACCGCCAGTCTCACCCCGCCTGTCTCAGACAGTCTGTCTCAGACAATCTGTCTCATACCACCTGGCTCAGACCGTCGGTCTTAGCCCGTCTGTCTCAGACCGCCTGTCTCAGTCCGTCTGTCTCAGCCCACCGGTCTCAGTCCGTCTGACTGAGACTGTCTGTCTCAGACCATCTGCCTCAGACCATCTGTCTCAGGCCGTCGGTCTCAGCCCGTCTGTCTCAGACCGCCGGTCTCACCCCGCCTGTCTCAGCCCGCCTGTCTCAGGCCGTCTGCCTCTGTCCGTCTGTCTCTGACCGTCTGTCTCAGTCCGTCTGTCTCGGACCGTCTGTCTCGGACCGTCTGTCTCGGACCGCCTGTCTCAGACCGCCTGTCTCAGACCGTCTGTCTCAGACCGTCTGTCTCAGTTCATCTGTCTCAGACCGTCTGTCTCGGATCCTCTGTCTCAGCCCGCCTGTCTCAGTCCGTCTGTCTCAGCCCACCGGTCTCAGTCCGTCTGTCTGAGACCGTCTGTCTCAGACCATCTGCCTCAGACCATCTGTCTCAGGCCGTCGGTCTCAGCCCGTCTGTCTCAGCCTGCCTATCTCTGTCCGTCTGTCTCACACCGTCAGTCACAGACCGTCTGTCTCAGACGGTCGGTCTCAGCCCACCTGTCGCAGCCCATCTGTCTCAGACCGGCTATCTCAGACCATCTGTCTCGGACCGTCTGTCTCGGACCGCCTGTCTCGGACCATCTGTCTCAGGCCGTCGTTCTCAGCCCGTCTGTCTCAGCCTGCCTATCTCTGTCCGCCAGTCTCAGACCATCTGTCTCAGGCCGTAGGTCTTAGCCCGTCTGTCTCGGACCGTCTGTCTCGGACCGTCTGTCTCGGACCGTCTGTCTCGGACCGTCTGTCTCGGACCGTCTGTCTCGGACCGTCTGTCTCGGACAGTCTGTCTCGGACCTTCGGTCTTAGCCCGTCTGTATCAGGCCGTCTGTACCGGACCGTTTGTGTCGTACCGTCTGTCTCAGACCGTCTGTCTCAGACCGTCTGTCTCAGACCATCTGTCTCAGACCGCCGGTCTCAGCCCGCCTGTCTCAGACAGTCTGTCTCAGACCATCTGTCTCAGACCATCTGTCTCAGACCGCCGGCCTCAGCCCGCCTGTCTCAGACCATCTGTCTCAGACCATCTGGCTCAGCCCGCCTGTCTCAGCCCGATTGTCTCAGCCCGCCTGTCTCAGTCCGTTTGTCTGAGACCGTCCGTCTTAGACCGTCTGTCTCAGCACGCCTGTCTCAGCCCGCCTGTCTCAGCCCGCCTACCTCAGTCCGCCTGTCCTAGCCCGCCTGTCCCAGACCGTCTGCCTGACACCGTCTGTCTCAGACCATCGGGCTCAGACCGTGTGTCTCAGCCCGCGTGTCTCAGCCCGCCTGTCTCAGGCCATCTGTCTCAGGCCGTCGGCCTTAGCCCGTCTGTCTCAGACCATCTGTCTCAGACTGTCGCTCTTTGGCCGTCTGTCTCATCCCCTCTGTCTCTGTCCGTCTGTCTCAGACCGTCTGTCCCTGACCGCCTGTCTCAGAACACCGGTCTCAGCCCGTCAGTCTCAGCACGTCTGTCTCGGCATGCCTGTCTCTGTCCGTCTGTCTCAGGCCGTCTGCCTCTGCCCGTCTGTCTCTGACCGTCTGTATCAGACCGTCTGTCTCGGACCGTCTGTCTCGGACCGTCTGTCTCGGACCGTCTGTCTCGGACCGTCTGTCTCGGACCGTCTGTCTCGGACCGTCTGTCTCGGACCGTCTGTCTCGGACCGTCTGTCTCGGACCGTCTGTCTCGGATCGCCTGTCTCAGACCGCCTGTCTCAGACCGTCTGTCTCAGACCGTCTGTCTCAGGCCATCTGTCTCAGACCGTCTGTCTCAGACAGTCTGTCTCAGACCATCTGGCTCAGACCGCCGGTCTTAGCCCGTCTGTCTCAGACCATCTGTCTCAGACCGTCTGTCTGAGACCGTCTGTCTCAGAATAACTGTATGAGACAGTCTGTCTCAGCCCGCCTGTCTCAGCCCGCCTGTCTCGGACCATCTGTCTCAGATCATCTGCCTCAGGCCCTCGGTCTTAGCCCGTCTGTCTCTGACCGTCTGTCTCGGACCGTCTGTCTCGGACCGTCTGTCTCGGATCGCCTGTCTCAGACCGCCTGTCTCAGACCGTCTGTCTCAGACCGTCTGTCTCAGGCCATCTGTCTCAGATCATCTGCCTCAGGCCGTCGGTCTTAGCCCGTCTGTCTCAGAACGCCTGTCTCGGCCCGCCTGTCGCAGACCGTCTGTCTCAGACTGTCTGCCTCGTACCGTCTGTCTCGGACCGTCTGTCTCGGACCGTCTGTCTCGGACCGTCTGTCTCGGACCGTCTGTCTCGGACCGTCTGTCTCGGACCGTCTGTCTCGGACCGTCTGTCTCGGACCGCCTGTCTCGGACCGCCTGTCTCAGACCGTCTGTCTCAGACCATCTGTCTCAGATCATCTGCCTCATGCCGTCGGTCTTAGCCCGTATATATCTGCCTGCCTGTCTCTGTCCGTCTGTCTCGGACCGTCTGTCTCGGACCGTCTGTCTCGGACCGTCTGTCTCACACCGTCAGTCACAGACCGTCTGTCTCAGACGGTCGGTCTCAGCCCGCCCGTCTCAGCCCATCTGTCTCAGACCGGCTATCTCAGACCATCTGTCTCAGACCGCCGGTCTCAGCCCGCCTGTCTCAGACAGTCTGTCTCAGACCATCTGTCTCAGACCATCTGTCTCAGACCGCCGGCCTCAGCCCGCCTGTCTCAGGCCGTCTGACTCTGTCCGTCTGTCTCTGACCGTCTGTCTCAGTCCGTCTGTCTCAGACCGTCTGTCTCGGACCGTCTGTCTCGGACTGTCTGTCTCGGACCGTCTGTCTCGGACCGTCTGTCTCCGACCGTCTGTCTCAGACGGTCTGTCTCAGACGGTCGGTCCCAGCCCGCCTGTCTCAGCCCATCTGTCTCAGACCGTCCGTCTCAGACCATCTGTCACAGACCGTCTGTCTCGGACCGTCTGTCTCGGACCGCCTGTCTCAGACCGTCTGTCTCAGACCGTCTGTCTCGGACCGTCTGTCTCGGACCGTCTGTCTCAGCCCGCCTGTCTCAGCCCATCAGTCTCAGTCCGTCTGTCTCAGACCATCTGTCTCAAGCCGTTGGTCTTAGCCCGTCTGTCTCGGACCGTCTGTCTCGGACCGCCTGTCTCGGACCGTCTGTCTCGGACTGTCTGTCTCGGACCGTCTGTCTCAGACCGTCTGTCTCGGACCGTCTATCTTGGACCGTCTGTCTCCGACCGTCTGTCTCAGACGGTCTGTCTCAGACGGTCTGTCTCAGACGGTCGGTCCCAGCCCGCCTACCTCAGCCCGCCTGTCTCAGACAGTCTGTCTCAGACCATCTGTATCAGACCATCTGTCTCAGATCGCCGGTATCAGCCCGCCTGTCTCAGACAGTCTGTCTCAGACCATCAGTCTCAGACCATCTGGCTCAGACCGTCGGTCTTAGCCCGTCTGTCTAAGTCCATCTGTCTCAGACCGTCTGTCTCGGATCGTCTGTCTCAGCCCGCCTCTCTCAGTCCGTCTGTCTCAGCCCACCGGTCTCAGTCCGTCTGTCTGAGACCGTCTGTCTCAGACCATCTGCCTCAGACCATCTGTCTCAGGCCGTCGGTCTCAGCCCGTCTGTCTCAGACCGCCAGTCTCACCCCGCCTGTCTCAGACAGTCTGTCTCAGACCATCTGTCTCATACCACCTGGCTCAGACCGTCGGTCTTAGCCCGTCTGTCTCAGACCGCCTGTCTCAGTCCGTCTGTCTCAGCCCACCGGTCTCAGTCCGTCTGTCTGAGACTGTCTGTCTCAGACCATCTGCCTCAGACCATCTGTCTCAGGCCGTCGGTCTCAGCCCGTCTGTCTCAGACCGCCGGTCTCACCCCAACTGTCTCAGCCCGCCTGTCTCAGGCCGTCTGCCTCTGTCCGTCTGTCTCTGACCGTCTGTCTCAGTCCGTCTGTCTCGGACCGTCTGTCTCGGACCGTCTGTCTCGGACCGCCTGTCTCAGACCGCCTGTCTCAGACCGTCTGTCTCAGACCGTCTGTCTCAGTCCATCTGTCTCAGACCGTCTGTCTCGAATCCTCTGTCTCAGCCCGCCTGTCTCAGTCCGTCTGTCTCAAACCACCGGTCTCAGTCCGTCTGTCTGAGACCGTCTGTCTCAGACCATCTGCCTCAGACCATCTGTCTCAGGCCGTCGGTCTCAGCCCGTCTGTCTCAGCCTGCCTATCTCTGTCCGTCTGTCTCACACCGTCAGTCACAGACCGTCTGTCTCAGACGGTCGGTCTCAGCCCACCTGTCGCAGCCCATCTGTCTCAGACCGGCTATCTCAGACCATCTGTCTCGGACCGTCTGTCTCGGACCGCCTGTCTCGGACCATCTGTCTCAGGCCGTCGGTCTCAGCCCGTCTGTCTCAGCCTGCCTATCTCTGTCCGCCAGTCTCAGACCATCTGTCTCAGGCCGTAGGTCTTAGCCCGTCTGTCTCGGACCGTCTGTCTCGGACCGTCTGTCTCGGACCGTCTGTCTCGGACCGTCTGTCTCGGACCGTCTGTCTCGGACCGTCTGTCTCGGACCGTCTGTCTCGGACAGTCTGTCTCGGACCTTCGGTCTTAGCCCGTCTGTATCAGGCCGTCTGTACCGGACCGTTTGTGTCGTACCGTCTGTCTCAGACCGTCTGTCTCAGACCATCTGGCTCAGACCGTCGGTCGTAGCCCGTCTGTCTCAGACCATCTGTCTCAGACCGTCTGTCTCACACCGTCTGTCTCAGACCGTCTGTCTCGGACCATCAGTCTCGGACCGTCTGTCTCCGACCGTCTGTCTCGGACCGTCTGTCTCGGACCGTCTGTCTCGGACCGTCTGTCTCGGACCGTCTGTCTCAGACCATCTGTCTCAGACCATCTGTCTCAGGCCGTCGGTTTAGCCCGTCTGTCTCAGACCACCTGTCTCAGGCCGTCGGTCTTAGCCCGTCTGTCTCAGACCATCTGTCTCAGACCGTCTGTTTCAGACCGTCTGTCTCAGACCGTCTGTCTCAGACCATCTGCCGCAGACCATCTGTCTCATGCCGTCGGTCTTAGCCCGTATATCTCAGCCTGCCTGTCTCTGTCCGTCTGCCTCAGACCGTCTGTCTCAGACCATCTGTCTCAGACCGTCTGTCTCGGACCGTCTGTCTCAGCCCGCCTGTCTCAGTCCGTCTGTCTCAGACCGCCTGTCTCAGAATAACTGTCTGAGGCAGTCTGTCTCAGCCCGCCTGTCTCAGTCCGTCTGTCTCAGACCGCCTGTCTCAGAATAACTGTCTGAGGCAGTCTGTCTCAGCCCGCCTGTCTCATCCCGCCGGTCTCAGTCCGTCTGTCTGAGACCGTCTGTCTCAGACCATCTGTCTCAGACCATCTGTCTCAGGCCGTCGGTCTTAGCCCGTCTGTCTCAGACCATCTGTCTCAGGCCGTCGGTCTCAGCCCGTCTGTCTCAGCCTGCCTATCTTTGTCCGCCAGTCTCAGACCATCTGTCTCAGGCCGTAGGTCTTAGCCCGTCTGTCTCAGACCGTCTGTCTCGGACCATCAGTCTCGGACCGTCTGTCTCCGACCGTCTGTCTCGGACCGTCTGTCTCGGACCGTCTGTCTCGGACCGTCTGTCTCAGACCATCTGTCTCAGACCATCTGTCTCAGGCCGTCGGTTTAGCCCGTCTGTCTCAGACCACCTGTCTCAGGCCGTCGGTCTTAGCCCGTCTGTCTCAGACCATGTGTCTCAGACCGTCTGTTTCAGACCGTCTGTCTCAGACCGTCTGTCTCAGACCATCTGTCGCAGACCATCTGTCTCATGCCGTCGGTCTTAGCCCGTATATCTCAGCCTGCCTGTCTCTGTCCGTCTGTCTTCGCCCGTCTGTCTCAGACCGCCGGTCTCAGCCCGCCTGCCTCAGACAGTCTGTCTCAGACCATCTGTCTCACACCATCTGGCTCAGACCGTCGGTCTTAGCCCGTCTGTCTCAGACCATCTGTCTCAGACTGTCTGTCTCGGACCGTCTGTCTCGGACCGTCTGTCTCGGACCGTCTGTCTCGGACCGTCTGTCTCACACCGTCAGTCACAGACCCTCTGTCTCAGAAGGTCGGTCTCAGTCCGCCTGTCTCAGCCCATCTGTCTCAGACCGTCTGTCTCAGACCATCTGTCTCGGACCGTCTGTCTCGGACCGCCTGTCTCGGACCATCTGTCTCAGACCGCCGGTCTCAGCCCGCCTGTCTCAGACAGTCTGTCTCAGACCATCTGTCTCAGACCATCTGGCTCAGCCCGCCTGTCTCAGCCCGATTGTCTCAGCCCGCCTGTCTCAGTCCGTTTGTCTGAGACCGTCCGTCTCAGACCGTCTGTCTCAGCACGCCTGTCTCAGCCCGCCTGTCTCAGCCCGCCTACCTCAGTCCGCCTGTCCTAGCCCGCCTGTCCCAGACCGTCTGCCTGAAACCGTCTGTCTCAGACCATCGGGCTCAGACCGTGTGTCTCAGCCCGCGTGTCTCAGCCCGCCTGTCTCAGGCCATCTGTCTCAGGCCGTCGGCCTTAGCCCGTCTGTCTCAGACCATCTGTCTCAGACTGTCGCTCTTTGGCCGTCTGTCTCAGACCGGCTATCTCAGACCATCTGTCTCGGACCGTCTGTCTCGGACCGCCTGTCTCAGAACACCGGTCTCAGCCCGTCAGTCTCAGCACGTCTGTCTCGGCCTGCCTGTCTCTGTCCGTCTGTCTCAGGCCGTCTGCCTCTGCCCGTCTGTCTCTGACCGTCTGTATCAGACCGTCTGTCTCGGACCGTCACTTTCAGACGGTCGGTCTCAGCCCGCCTGTCTCAGCCCGCCTGTCTCAGCCCGCCTGTCTCAGACAGTCTGCCTCTGTCCGTCTGTCTCTGACAGTCTGCCTCAGGCCGTCGGTCTCGGACCGTCTGTCTCGGACCGTCGGTCTTAGCCCGTCTCTCTCAGACCATCTGTCTCAGACCGCCTGTCTCAGACCGTTTGTCTCAGACCATCTGTCTCAGACCATCTGTCTAAGGCCGTCGGTCTTAGCACGTCAGTCTCAGACCGCCTGTCCCAGACCGCCTGTCTCAGACCGTCTGTATCAGACCGTCTGTCTCAGACCATCGGTCTCAGACCATCTGCCTCAGGCCGTCGGTTTTACCCCGTCTGTCTCAGCACGCCTGTCTAGGACCGTCTGTCTCGGACCGTCTGTATCGGACCGTCTGTCTCGGACCGTCTCTCTCGGACCGTCTGTCTCGGACCGTCTGTCTCAGCCCGCCTGTCTCAGTCCGCCTGTCTGAGACCATCTGCCTCAGGCCGTCGGTCTTAGCCCGTCTGTCTCAGGCCGTCTGTCTCGGACCGTCTGTCTCGGACCGTCTGTCTCGGACCGTCTGTCTCAGACCGTCTGTCTGAGATCGTCTGTCTCAGACCGTCTGTCTCAGACCGTCTGTCTCAGCCCGCCTGTCTCAGCCCGCCTGTCTGAGACCGACTGTCTCAGCCCGCCTGTCTGAGACCGACTGTCTCAGCCCATCTGTCTCAGACCGTCTATCTCTGTCCGTCTGTCTCATACCGTCTGTCTCAGACCGTATGTCTCAGACCGTCTGTCTCAGACCATCTGTCTCAGTCACATCTGTCTCAGACCGTCTTTCTCAGCCCGGCTGTCTCAGCGCGCCTGTCTCAGTACGTCTGTCTGAGACCGCCTGTCTCAGACCATCTGTCTCAGACCATCTGTCTCAGGCCGTCGGTCTTAGCCCGTCTGTCTCAGACCGTCTGTCTCTGTCCGTCTGTCTCGGACCGTCTGTCTCGGACCGTCTGTTTCGGACCGTCTGTCTCGGACCGTCTGTCTCGGACCGACTGCGCCGGACCATCTGTCTCATGCCGTCGGTCTTAGCCCGTATGTCTCATACCGTCTGTCTCAGACCGTCTGTCTCGGACCGTCTGTCTGAGACCGTCTGTCTCAGACCATCTGTCTCAGACCATCTGTCTCAGGCCGTCGGTCTTAGCCCGTCTGTCTCAGACCGTCTGTCTCAGACCGCCTGTCCCAGACCGCCTGTCTCAGACCGTCTGTCTCAGACCGTCTGTCTCAGACCATCTGTCTCAGACCATCTGTCTCAGGCCGTCGGTTTTAGCCCGTCTGTCTCAGCACGCCTGTCTCGGACCGTCTGTCTCGGACCGTCTGTATCGGACCGTCTGTCTCGGACCGTCTCTCTCGGACCGTCTGTCTCGGACCGTCTGTCTCAGCCCGCCTGTCTCAGTCCGCCTGTCTGAGACCATCTGCCTCAGGCCGTCGGTCTTAGCCCGTCTGTCTCAGGCCGTCTGTCTCGGACCGTCTGTCTCGGACCGTCTGTCTCGGACCGTCTGTCTCAGACCGTCTGTCTGAGATCGTCTGTCTCAGACCGTCTGTCTCAGACCGTCTGTCTCAGCCCGCCTGTCTCAGCCCGCCTGTCTGAGACCGACTGTCTCAGCCCATCTGTCTCAGACCGTCTATCTCTGTCCGTCTGTCTCATACCGTCTGTCTCAGACCGTATGTCTCAGACCGTCTGTCTCAGACCGTCTGTCTCAGACCATCTGTCTCAGACCATCTGTCTCAGGCCGTCGTTATTAGCCCGTCAGTCTCAGACCGTCTGTCTAGGACCGTCTGTCTCAGACCGTCTATCTCTGTCCGTCTGTCTCATACCGTCTGTCTCTGACCGTCTGTCTCAGCCCGCCTGTATCAGCCCGCCTGTCTGAGACCGTATGTCTCAGACCGTCTGTCTCAGACCGTCTGTCTCAGACCGTCTGTCTCAGACCGTCTGTCTCAGACCGTCTGTCTCAGACCGTCTGTCTCAGACCGTCTGTCTCAGACCATCTGTCTCAGGCCGTCGTTATTAGCCCGTCTGTCTCAGACCGTCTGTCTCGAACCGTCTGTCTCGGACCGTCTATCTCTGTCCGTCTGTCTCATACCGTCTGTCTCGGACCGTCGGTCTCGGACCGTCTGTCTCAGACCATCTGTCCCAGACCATATGTCTCAGGCCGTCGGTCTTAGCCCGTCTGTCTCAGACCGTCTGTCTCAGACCGTCCGTCTCAGACGGTCGGTCTCAGCCCGCCTGTCTCAGCCCGCCTGTCTCAGCCCGCCTGTCTCAGACAGTCTGCCTCTGTCTGTCTGTCTCTGACAGTCTGCCTCAGGCCGTCGGTCTCGGACCGTCTGTCTCGGACCGTCGGTCTTAGCCCGTCTCTCTCAGACCATCTGTCTCAGGCCGCCTGTCTCAGACCGTTTGTCTCAGACCATCTGTCTCAGACCATCTGTCTAAGGCCGTCGGTCTTAGCACGTCAGTCTCAGACCGCCTGTCCCAGACCGCCTGTCTCAGACCGTCTGTCTCAGACCGTCTGTCTCAGACCGTCTGTCTCAGCCCGCCTGTCTCAGCCCGCCTGTCTGAGACCGACTGTCTCAGCCCATCTGTCTCAGACCGTCTATCTCTGTCCGTCTGTCTCATACCGTCTGTCTCAGACCGTATGTCTCAGACCGTCTGTCTCAGACCGTCTGTCTCAGACCGTCTGTCTCAGACCATCTGTCTCAGACCATCTGTCTCAGGCCGTCGTTATTAGCCCGTCTGTCTCAGACCGTCTGTCTAGGACCGTCTGTCTCAGACCGTCTATCTCTGTCCGTCTGTCTCATACCGTCTGTCTCTGACCGTCTGTCTCAGCCCGCCTGTCTCAGTCCGCCTGTCTGAGACCGACTGTCTCAGCCCATCTGTCTCAGACCGTCTATCTCTGTCCGTCTGTCTCATACCGTCTGTCTCAGACCGTATGTCTCAGACCGTCTGTCTCAGACCGTCTGTCTCAGACCGTCTGTCTCAGACCGTCTGTCTCAGACCATCTGTCTCAGACCATCTGTCTCAGGCCGTCGTTATTAGCCCGTCTGTCTCAGACCGTCTGTCTCGTACCGTCTGTCTCGGACCGTCTATCTCTGTCCGTCTGTCTCATACCGTCTGTCTCGGACCGTCGGTCTCGGACCGTCGGTCTCGGACCGTCTGTCTCAGACCATCTGTCCCAGACCATATGTCTCAGGCCGTCGGTCTTAGCCCGTCTGTCTCAGACCGTCTGTCTCAGACCGTCCGTCTCAGACGGTCGGTCTCAGCCCGCCTGTCTCAGCCCGCCTGTCTCAGCCCGCCTGTCTCAGACAGTCTGCCTCTGTCCGTCTGTCTCTGACAGTCTGCCTCAGGCCGTCGGTCTCGGACCGTCTGTCTCGGACCGTCTGTCTCGGACCGTCTGTCTCGGACCGTCGGTCTTAGCCCGTCTCTCTCAGACCATCTGTCTCAGGCCGCCTGTCTCAGACCGTTTGTCTCAGACCATCTGTCTCAGACCATCTGTCTAAGGCCGTCGGTCTTAGCACGTCAGTCTCAGACCGCCTGTCCCAGACCGCCTGTCTCAGACCGTCTGTCTCAGACCGTCTGTCTCAGACCATCTGTCTCAGACCATCTGTCTCAGACCATATGTCTCAGGCCGTCGGTCTTAGCCCGTCTGTCTCAGGCCGTCTGTCTCGGACCGTCTGTATCGGACCGTCTGTCTCGGACCGTCTGTCTCGAACCGTCTGTCTCAGACCGTCTGTCTGAGATCGTCTGTCTCAGACCGTCTGTCTCAGACCGTCTGCCTCAGCCCGCCTGTCTCAGCCCGCCTGTCTGAGACCGACTGTCTCAGCCCATCTGTCTCAGACCGTCTATCTCTGTCCGTCTGTCTCATACCGTCTGTCTCAGACCGTATGTCTCAGACCGTCTGTCTCAGACCATCTGTCTCAGTCACATCTGTCTCAGACCGTCTTTCTCAGCCCGGCTGTCTCAGCGCGCCTGTCTCAGTACGTCTGTCTGAGACCGCCTGTCTCAGACCATCTGTCTCAGACCATCTGTCTCAGGCCGTCGGTCTTAGCCCGTCTGTCTCAGACCGTCTGTCTCTGTCCGTCTGTCTCGGACCGTCTGTCTCGGACCGTCTGTTTCGGACCGTCTGTCTCGGACCGTCTGTCTCGGACCGACTGCGCCGGACCATCTGTCTCATGCCGTCGGTCTTAGCCCGTATGTCTCATACCGTCTGTCTCAGACCGTCTGTCTCGGACCGTCTGTCTGAGACCGTCTGTCTCAGACCATCTGTCTCAGACCATCTGTCTCAGGCCGTCGGTCTTAGCCCGTCTGTCTCAGACCGTCTGTCTCGGACCGTCTGTCTCAGACCGTCGGTATCGGACCGTCTGTCTCAGACCATCTGTCCCAGACCATATGTCTCAGCCCGCCTGTCTCAGCCCGCCTGTCTGAGACCGACTGTCTCAGCCCATCTGTCTCAGACCGTCTATCTCTGTCCGTCTGTCTCATACCGTCTGTCTCAGACCGTATGTCTCAGACCGTCTGTCTCAGACCATCTGTCTCAGTCACATCTGTCTCAGACCGTCTTTCTCAGCCCGGCTGTCTCAGCGCGCCTGTCTCAGTACGTCTGTCTGAGACCGCCTGTCTCAGACCATCTGTCTCAGACCATCTGTCTCAGGCCGTCGGTCTTAGCCCGTCTGTCTCAGACCGTCTGTCTCTGTCCGTCTGTCTCGGACCGTCTGTCTCGGACCGTCTGTTTCGGACCGTCTGTCTCGGACCGTCTGTCTCGGACCGACTGCGCCGGACCATCTGTCTCATGCCGTCGGTCTTAGCCCGTATGTCTCATACCGTCTGTCTCAGACCGTCTGTCTCGGACCGTCTGTCTGAGACCGTCTGTCTCAGACCATCTGTCTCAGACCATCTGTCTCAGGCCGTCGGTCTTAGCCCGTCTGTCTCAGACCGTCTGTCTCGGACCGTCTGTCTCAGACCGTCGGTATCGGACCGTCTGTCTCAGACCATCTGTCCCAGACCATATGTCTCAGGCCGTCGGTCTTAGCCCGTCTGTCTCAGACCGTCTGTCTCAGACCGTCCGTCTCAGACGGTCGGTCTCAGCCCGCCTGTCTCAGCCCGCCTGTCTCAGCCCGCCTGTCTCAGACAGTCTGCCTCTGTCCGTCTGTCTCTGACAGTCTGCCTCAGGCCGTCGGTCTCGGACCGTCTGTCTCGGACCGTCTGTCTCGGACCGTCGGTCTTAGCCCGTCTCTCTCAGACCATCTGTCTCAGACCGCCTGTCTCAGACCGTTTGTCTCAGACCATCTGTCTCAGACCATCTGTCTAAGGCCGTCGGTCTTAGCACGTCAGTCTCAGACCGCCTGTCCCAGACCGCCTGTCTCAGACCGTCTGTATCAGACCGTCTGTCTCAGACCATCGGTCTCAGACCATCTGCCTCAGGCCGTCGGTTTTACCCCGTCTGTCTCAGCACGCCTGTCTAGGACCGTCTGTCTCGGACCGTCTGTATCGGACCGTCTGTCTCGGACCGTCTCTCTCGGACCGTCTGTCTCGGACCGTCTGTCTCAGCCCGCCTGTCTCAGTCCGCCTGTCTGAGACCATCTGCCTCAGGCCGTCGGTCTTAGCCCGTCTGTCTCAGGCCGTCTGTCTCGGACCGTCTGTCTCGGACCGTCTGTCTCGGACCGTCTGTCTCAGACCGTCTGTCTGAGATCGTCTGTCTCAGACCGTCTGTCTCAGACCGTCTGTCTCAGCCCGCCTGTCTCAGCCCGCCTGTCTGAGACCGACTGTCTCAGCCCGCCTGTCTGAGACCGACTGTCTCAGCCCATCTGTCTCAGACCGTCTATCTCTGTCCGTCTGTCTCATACCGTCTGTCTCAGACCGTATGTCTCAGACCGTCTGTCTCAGACCATCTGTCTCAGTCACATCTGTCTCAGACCGTCTTTCTCAGCCCGGCTGTCTCAGCGCGCCTGTCTCAGTACGTCTGTCTGAGACCGCCTGTCTCAGACCATCTGTCTCAGACCATCTGTCTCAGGCCGTCGGTCTTAGCCCGTCTGTCTCAGACCGTCTGTCTCTGTCCGTCTGTCTCGGACCGTCTGTCTCGGACCGTCTGTTTCGGACCGTCTGTCTCGGACCGTCTGTCTCGGACCGACTGCGCCGGACCATCTGTCTCATGCCGTCGGTCTTAGCCCGTATGTCTCATACCGTCTGTCTCAGACCGTCTGTCTCGGACCGTCTGTCTGAGACCGTCTGTCTCAGACCATCTGTCTCAGACCATCTGTCTCAGGCCGTCGGTCTTAGCCCGTCTGTCTCAGACCGTCTGTCTCAGACCGCCTGTCCCAGACCGCCTGTCTCAGACCGTCTGTCTCAGACCGTCTGTCTCAGACCATCTGTCTCAGACCATCTGTCTCAGGCCGTCGGTTTTAGCCCGTCTGTCTCAGCACGCCTGTCTCGGACCGTCTGTCTCGGACCGTCTGTATCGGACCGTCTGTCTCGGACCGTCTCTCTCGGACCGTCTGTCTCGGACCGTCTGTCTCAGCCCGCCTGTCTCAGTCCGCCTGTCTGAGACCATCTGCCTCAGGCCGTCGGTCTTAGCCCGTCTGTCTCAGGCCGTCTGTCTCGGACCGTCTGTCTCGGACCGTCTGTCTCGGACCGTCTGTCTCAGACCGTCTGTCTCAGCCCGCCTGTCTCAGCCCGCCTGTCTGAGACCGACTGTCTCAGCCCATCTGTCTCAGACCGTCTATCTCTGTCCGTCTGTCTCATACCGTCTGTCTCAGACCGTATGTCTCAGACCGTCTGTCTCAGACCGTCTGTCTCAGACCGTCTGTCTCAGACCATCTGTCTCAGACCATCTGTCTCAGGCCGTCGTTATTAGCCCGTCTGTCTCAGACCGTCTGTCTAGGACCGTCTGTCTCAGACCGTCTATCTCTGTCCGTCTGTCTCATACCGTCTGTCTCTGACCGTCTGTCTCAGCCCGCCTGTCTCAGCCCGCCTGTCTGAGACCGACTGTCTCAGCCCATCTGTCTCAGACCGTCTATCTCTGTCCGTCTGTCTCATACCGTCTGTCTCAGACCGTATGTCTCAGACCGTCTGTCTCAGACCGTCTGTCTCAGACCGTCTGTCTCAGACCGTCTGTCTCAGACCGTCTGTCTCAGACCATCTGTCTCAGACCATCTGTCTCAGGCCGTCGTTATTAGCCCGTCTGTCTCAGACCGTCTGTCTCGTACCGTCTGTCTCGGACCGTCTATCTCTGTCCGTCTGTCTCATACTGTCTGTCTCGGACCGTCGGTCTCGGACCGTCTGTCTCAGACCATCTGTCCCAGACCATATGTCTCAGGCCGTCGGTCTTAGCCCGTCTGTCTCAGACCGTCTGTCTCAGACCGTCCGTCTCAGACGGTCGGTCTCAGCCCGCCTGTCTCAGCCCGCCTGTCTCAGCCCGCCTGTCTCAGACAGTCTGCCTCTGTCCGTCTGTCTCTGACAGTCTGCCTCAGGCCGTCGGTCTCGGACCGTCTGTCTCGGACCGTCTGTCTCGGACCGTCTGTCTCGGACCGTCGGTCTTAGCCCGTCTCTCTCAGACCATCTGTCTCAGACCGCCTGTCTCAGACCGTTTGTCTCAGACCATCTGTCTCAGACCATCTGTCTAAGGCCGTCGGTCTTAGCACGTCAGTCTCAAGACCGCCTGTCCCAGACCGCCTGTCTCAGACCGTCTGTCTCAGACCGTCTGTCTCAGACCATCTGTCTCAGACCATCTGTCTCAGACCATATGTCTCAGGCCGTCGGTCTTAGCCCGTCTGTCTCAGGCCGTCTGTCTCGGACCGTCTGTATCGGACCGTCTGTCTCGGACCGTCTGTCTCGAACCGTCTGTCTCAGACCGTCTGTCTGAGATCGTCTGTCTCAGACCGTCTGTCTCAGACCGTCTGCCTCAGCCCGCCTGTCTCAGCCCGCCTGTCTGAGACCGACTGTCTCAGCCCATCTGTCTCAGACCGTCTATCTCTGTCCGTCTGTCTCATACCGTCTGTCTCAGACCGTATGTCTCAGACCGTCTGTCTCAGACCATCTGTCTCAGTCACATCTGTCTCAGACCGTCTTTCTCAGCCCGGCTGTCTCAGCGCGCCTGTCTCAGGCCGTCGGTCTTAGCCCGTCTGTCTCAGACCGTCTGTCTCTGTCCGTCTGTCTCGGACCGTCTGTCTCGGACCGTCTGTTTCGGACCGTCTGTCTCGGACCGTCTGTCTCGGACCGACTGCGCCGGACCATCTGTCTCATGCCGTCGGTCTTAGCCCGTATGTCTCATACCGTCTGTCTCAGACCGTCTGTCTCGGACCGTCTGTCTGAGACCGTCTGTCTCAGACCATCTGTCTCAGACCATCTGTCTCAGGCCGTCGGTCTTAGCCCGTCTGTCTCAGACCGTCTGTCTCGGACCGTCTGTCTCAGACCGTCGGTCTCGGACCGTCTGTCTCAGACCATCTGTCCCAGACCATATGTCTCAGGCCGTCGGTCTTAGCCCGTCTGTCTCGGACCGTCTGTCTCGGACCGTCTGTCTCAGACCGTCTGTCTGAGATCGTCTGTCTCAGACCGTCTGTCTCAGACCGTCTGTCTCAGCCCGCCGGTCTCAGCCCGCCTGTCTCAGACAGTCTGTCTCAGACCATCAGTCTCAGACCATCTGGCTCAGACCGTCGGTCTTAGCCCGTCTGTCTAAGTCCATCTGTCTCAGACCGTCTGTCTCGGATCGTCTGTCTCAGCCCGCCTCTCTCAGTCCGTCTGTCTCAGCCCACCGGTCTCAGTCCGTCTGTCTGAGACCGTCTGTCTCAGACCATCTGCCTCAGACCATCTGTCTCAGGCCGTCGGTCTCAGCCCGTCCGTCTCAGACAGCCAGTCTCACCCCGCCTGTCTCAGACAGTCTGTCTCAGACCATCTGTCTCATACCATCTGGCTCAGACCGTCGGTCTTAGCCCGTCTGTCTCAGACCGCCTGTCTCAGTCCGTCTGTCTCAGCCCACCGGTCTCAGTCCGTCTGTCTGAGACTGTCTGTCTCAGACCATCTGCCTCAGACCATCTGTCTCAGGCCGTCGGTCTCAGCCCGTCTGTCTCAGACCGCCGGTCTCACCCCGCCTGTCTCAGACAGTCTGTCTCAGACCATCTGGCTCAGACCGCCGGTCTTAGCCCGTCTGTCTCAGACCATCTGTCTCAGACCCTCTGTCTGAGACCGTCTGTCTCAGAATAACTGTATGAGACAGTCTGTCTCAGCCCGCCTGTCTCAGCCCGCCTGTCTCAGCCCGCCTGTCTCGGACCATCTGTCTCAGATCATCTGCCTCAGGCCCTCGGTCTTAGCCCGTCTGTCTCTGACCGTCTGTCTCGGACCGTCTGTCTCGGACCGTCTGTCTCGGATCGCCTGTCTCAGACCGCCTGTCTCAGACCGTCTGTCTCAGACCGTCTGTCTCAGGCCATCTGTCTCAGATCATCTGCCTCAGGCCGTCGGTCTTAGCCCGTCTGTCTCAGCACGCCTGTCTCGGCCCGCCTGTCGCAGACCGTCTGTCTCAGACTGTCTGCCTCGTACCGTCTGTCTCGGACCGTCTGTCTCGGACCGTCTGTCTCGGACCGTCTGTCTCGGACCGTCTGTCTCGGACCGTCTGTCTCGGACCGTCTGTCTCGGACCGTCTGTCTCACACCGTCAGTCACAGACCGTCTGTCTCAGACGGTCGGTCTCAGCCCGCCTGTCTCAGCCCATCTGTCTCAGACCGTCCGTCTCAGACCATCTGTCTCAGACCGTCTGTCTCGGACCGTCTGTCTCGGTCCGCCTGTCTCAGACCGTCTGTCTCAGACCGTCTGTCTCGGACCGTCTGTTTCGGACCGTCTGTCTCAGCCCGCCTGTCTCAGCCCACCGGTCTCAGTCCGTCTGTCTCAGACCATCTGTCTCAAGCCGTTGGTCTTAGCCCGTCTGTCTCCGACCGTCTGTCTCAGACCGTCTGTCTCAGACCATCTGTCTCGGACCGTCTGTCTCGGACCGCCTGTCTCAGACCGTCTGTCTCAGACCGTCTGTCTCGGACCGTCTGTCTCGGACTGTCTGTCTCGGACCGTCTGTCTCGGACCGTCTGTCTCCGACCGTCTGTCTCAGACGGTCTGTCTCAGACGGTCTGTCTCAGACGGTCGGTCCCAGCCCGCCTGTCTCAGCCCATCTGTCTCAGACCGTCCGTCTCAGACCATCTGTCTCAGACCGTCTGTCTCGGACCGTCTGTCTCGGACCGCCTGTCTCAGACCGTCTGTCTCAGACCGTCTGTCTCGGACCGTCTGTCTCGGACCGTCTGTCTCAGCCCGCCTGTCTCAGCCCATCAGTCTCAGTCCGTCTGTCTCAGACCATCTGTCTCAAGCCGTTGGTCTTAGCCCGTCTGTCTCGGACCGTCTGTCTCGGACCGCCTGTCTCGGACCGTCTGTCTCGGACTGTCTGTCTCGGACCGTCTGTCTCAGACCGTCTGTCTCGGACCGTCTATCTCGGACCGTCTGTCTCCGACCGTCTGTCTCAGACGGTCTGTCTCAGACGGTCTGTCTCAGACGGTCGGTCCCAGCCCGCCTACCTCAGCCCGCCTGTCTCAGCCCCCCAGTCTCAGACCGTCTCTCTCAGACCATCTGGCTCAGACCATCTGTCTCAGACCATCTGTCTCACACCATCTGCCTCAGGCCGTCGGTATTTGCCTGTCTGTCTCAGCACGCCTGTCTCGGCCTGCCTGTCTCTGTCCGTCTGTCTCAGGCCGTCTGTCTCAGACCGTCTGTCTCGGACCGTCACTCTCAGACCGTCGGTCTTAGCCCGTCTGTCTCAGCACGCCTGTCTCGGCCCGCCTGTCGCAGACCGTCTGTCTCAGACTGTCTGCCTCGTACCGTCTGTCTCGGACCGTCTGTCTCGGACCGTCTGTCTCGGACCGTCTGTCTCGGACCGTCTGTCTCGGACCGTCTGTCTCGGACCGTCTGTCTCGGACCGTCTGTCTCACACCGTCAGTCACAGACCGTCTGTCTCAGACGGTCGGTCTCAGCCCGCCTGTCTCAGCCCATCTGTCTCAGACCGTCCGTCTCAGACCATCTGTCTCAGACCGTCTGTCTCGGACCGTCTGTCTCGGTCCGCCTGTCTCAGACCGTCTGTCTCAGACCGTCTGTCTCGGACCGTCTGTTTCGGACCGTCTGTCTCAGCCCGCCTGTCTCAGCCCACCGGTCTCAGTCCGTCTGTCTCAGACCATCTGTCTCAAGCCGTTGGTCTTAGCCCGTCTGTCTCCGACCGTCTGTCTCAGACCGTCTGTCTCAGACCATCTGTCTCGGACCGTCTGTCTCGGACCGCCTGTCTCAGACCGTCTGTCTCAGACCGTCTGTCTCGGACCGTCTGTCTCGGACTGTCTGTCTCGGACCGTCTGTCTCGGACCGTCTGTCTCCGACCGTCTGTCTCAGACGGTCTGTCTCAGACGGTCTGTCTCAGACGGTCGGTCCCAGCCCGCCTGTCTCAGCCCATCTGTCTCAGACCGTCCGTCTCAGACCATCTGTCTCAGACCGTCTGTCTCGGACCGTCTGTCTCGGACCGCCTGTCTCAGACCGTCTGTCTCAGACCGTCTGTCTCGGACCGTCTGTCTCGGACCGTCTGTCTCAGCCCGCCTGTCTCAGCCCATCAGTCTCAGTCCGTCTGTCTCAGACCATCTGTCTCAAGCCGTTGGTCTTAGCCCGTCTGTCTCGGACCGTCTGTCTCGGACCGCCTGTCTCGGACCGTCTGTCTCGGACTGTCTGTCTCGGACCGTCTGTCTCAGACCGTCTGTCTCGGACCGTCTATCTCGGACCGTCTGTCTCCGACCGTCTGTCTCAGACGGTCTGTCTCAGACGGTCTGTCTCAGACGGTCGGTCCCAGCCCGCCTACCTCAGCCCGCCTGTCTCAGCCCCCCAGTCTCAGACCGTCTCTCTCAGACCATCTGGCTCAGACCATCTGTCTCAGACCATCTGTCTCACACCATCTGCCTCAGGCCGTCTGTATTTGCCTGTCTGTCTCAGCACGCCTGTCTCGGCCTGCCTGTCTCTGTCCGTCTGTCTCAGGCCGTCTGTCTCAGACCGTCTGTCTCGGACCGTCACTCTCAGACCGTCTGTCTCGGACCGTCTGTCTCGGACCGTCTGTCTCGGACCGTCTGTCTCGGACCGTCTGTCTCGGACCGTCGGTCTTAGCCCGTCTGTATCAGGCCGTCTGTATCGGACCGTCTGTGTCGTACCGTCTGTCTCAGACCGTCTGTCTCAAACCATCTGGCTCAGACCGTCGGTCGGTAGCCCGTCTGTCTCGGACCGTCTGTCTCAGACCATCTGTCTCAGACCGCCGGTCTCAGCCCGCCTGTCTCAGACAGTCTGTCTCAGACCATCTGTATCAGACCATCTGTCTCAGATCGCCGGTATCAGCCCGCCTGTCTCAGACAGTCTGTCTCAGACCATCAGTCTCAGACCATCTGGCTCAGACCGTCGGTCTTAGACCGTCTGTCTAAGTCCATCTGTCTCAGACCGTCTGTCTCGGATCGTCTGTCTCAGCCCGCCTCTCTCAGTCCGTCTGTCTCAGCCCACCGGTCTCAGTCCGTCTGTCTGAGACCGTCTGTCTCAGACCATCTGCCTCAGACCATCTGTCTCAGGCCGTCGGTCTCAGCCCGTCTGTCTCAGACCGCCAGTCTCACCCCGCCTGTCTCAGACAGTCTGTCTCAGACCATCTGTCTCATACCACCTGGCTCAGACCGTCGGTCTTAGCCCGTCTGTCTCAGACCGCCTGTCTCAGTCCGTCTGTCTCAGCCCACCGGTCTCAGTCCGTCTGACTGAGACTGTCTGTCTCAGACCATCTGCCTCAGACCATCTGTCTCAGGCCGTCGGTCTCAGCCCGTCTGTCTCAGACCGCCGGTCTCACCCCGCCTGTCTCAGCCCGCCTGTCTCAGGCCGTCTGCCTCTGTCCGTCTGTCTCTGACCGTCTGTCTCAGTCCGTCTGTCTCGGACCGTCTGTCTCGGACCGTCTGTCTCGGACCGCCTGTCTCAGACCGCCTGTCTCAGACCGTCTGTCTCAGACCGTCTGTCTCAGTTCATCTGTCTCAGACCGTCTGTCTCGGATCCTCTGTCTCAGCCCGCCTGTCTCAGTCCGTCTGTCTCAGCCCACCGGTCTCAGTCCGTCTGTCTGAGACCGTCTGTCTCAGACCATCTGCCTCAGACCATCTGTCTCAGGCCGTCGGTCTCAGCCCGTCTGTCTCAGCCTGCCTATCTCTGTCCGTCTGTCTCACACCGTCAGTCACAGACCGTCTGTCTCAGACGGTCGGTCTCAGCCCACCTGTCGCAGCCCATCTGTCTCAGACCGGCTATCTCAGACCATCTGTCTCGGACCGTCTGTCTCGGACCGCCTGTCTCGGACCATCTGTCTCAGGCCGTCGTTCTCAGCCCGTCTGTCTCAGCCTGCCTATCTCTGTCCGCCAGTCTCAGACCATCTGTCTCAGGCCGTAGGTCTTAGCCCGTCTGTCTCGGACCGTCTGTCTCGGACCGTCTGTCTCGGACCGTCTGTCTCGGACCGCCTGTCTCAGACCGTCTGTCTCAGACCGTCTGTCTCGGACCGTCTGTCTCGGACCGTCTGTCTCAGCCCGCCTGTCTCAGCCCATCAGTCTCAGTCCGTCTGTCTCAGACCATCTGTCTCAAGCCGTTGGTCTTAGCCCGTCTGTCTCGGACCGTCTGTCTCGGACCGCCTGTCTCGGACCGTCTGTCTCGGACTGTCTGTCTCGGACCGTCTGTCTCAGACCGTCTGTCTCGGACCGTCTATCTCGGACCGTCTGTCTCCGACCGTCTGTCTCAGACGGTCTGTCTCAGACGGTCTGTCTCAGACGGTCGGTCCCAGCCCGCCTACCTCAGCCCGCCTGTCTCAGCCCCCCAGTCTCAGACCGTCTCTCTCAGACCATCTGGCTCAGACCATCTGTCTCAGACCATCTGTCTCACACCATCTGCCTCAGGCCGTCGGTATTTGCCTGTCTGTCTCAGCACGCCTGTCTCGGCCTGCCTGTCTCTGTCCGTCTGTCTCAGGCCGTCTGTCTCAGACCGTCTGTCTCGGACCGTCACTCTCAGACCGTCGGTCTTAGCCCGTCTGTCTCAGCACGCCTGTCTCGGCCCGCCTGTCGCAGACCGTCTGTCTCAGACTGTCTGCCTCGTACCGTCTGTCTCGGACCGTCTGTCTCGGACCGTCTGTCTCGGACCGTCTGTCTCGGACCGTCTGTCTCGGACCGTCTGTCTCGGACCGTCTGTCTCGGACCGTCTGTCTCACACCGTCAGTCACAGACCGTCTGTCTCAGACGGTCGGTCTCAGCCCGCCTGTCTCAGCCCATCTGTCTCAGACCGTCCGTCTCAGACCATCTGTCTCAGACCGTCTGTCTCGGACCGTCTGTCTCGGTCCGCCTGTCTCAGACCGTCTGTCTCAGACCGTCTGTCTCGGACCGTCTGTTTCGGACCGTCTGTCTCAGCCCGCCTGTCTCAGCCCACCGGTCTCAGTCCGTCTGTCTCAGACCATCTGTCTCAAGCCGTTGGTCTTAGCCCGTCTGTCTCCGACCGTCTGTCTCAGACCGTCTGTCTCAGACCATCTGTCTCGGACCGTCTGTCTCGGACCGCCTGTCTCAGACCGTCTGTCTCAGACCGTCTGTCTCGGACCGTCTGTCTCGGACTGTCTGTCTCGGACCGTCTGTCTCGGACCGTCTGTCTCCGACCGTCTGTCTCAGACGGTCTGTCTCAGACGGTCTGTCTCAGACGGTCGGTCCCAGCCCGCCTGTCTCAGCCCATCTGTCTCAGACCGTCCGTCTCAGACCATCTGTCTCAGACCGTCTGTCTCGGACCGTCTGTCTCGGACCGCCTGTCTCAGACCGTCTGTCTCAGACCGTCTGTCTCGGACCGTCTGTCTCGGACCGTCTGTCTCAGCCCGCCTGTCTCAGCCCATCAGTCTCAGTCCGTCTGTCTCAGACCATCTGTCTCAAGCCGTTGGTCTTAGCCCGTCTGTCTCGGACCGTCTGTCTCGGACCGCCTGTCTCGGACCGTCTGTCTCGGACTGTCTGTCTCGGACCGTCTGTCTCAGACCGTCTGTCTCGGACCGTCTATCTCGGACCGTCTGTCTCCGACCGTCTGTCTCAGACGGTCTGTCTCAGACGGTCTGTCTCAGACGGTCGGTCCCAGCCCGCCTACCTCAGCCCGCCTGTCTCAGCCCCCCAGTCTCAGACCGTCTCTCTCAGACCATCTGGCTCAGACCATCTGTCTCAGACCATCTGTCTCACACCATCTGCCTCAGGCCGTCTGTATTTGCCTGTCTGTCTCAGCACGCCTGTCTCGGCCTGCCTGTCTCTGTCCGTCTGTCTCAGGCCGTCTGTCTCAGACCGTCTGTCTCGGACCGTCACTCTCAGACCGTCTGTCTCGGACCGTCTGTCTCGGACCGTCTGTCTCGGACCGTCTGTCTCGGACCGTCTGTCTCGGACCGTCGGTCTTAGCCCGTCTGTATCAGGCCGTCTGTATCGGACCGTCTGTGTCGTACCGTCTGTCTCAGACCGTCTGTCTCAAACCATCTGGCTCAGACCGTCGGTCGGTAGCCCGTCTGTCTCGGACCGTCTGTCTCAGACCATCTGTCTCAGACCGCCGGTCTCAGCCCGCCTGTCTCAGACAGTCTGTCTCAGACCATCTGTATCAGACCATCTGTCTCAGATCGCCGGTATCAGCCCGCCTGTCTCAGACAGTCTGTCTCAGACCATCAGTCTCAGACCATCTGGCTCAGACCGTCGGTCTTAGACCGTCTGTCTAAGTCCATCTGTCTCAGACCGTCTGTCTCGGATCGTCTGTCTCAGCCCGCCTCTCTCAGTCCGTCTGTCTCAGCCCACCGGTCTCAGTCCGTCTGTCTGAGACCGTCTGTCTCAGACCATCTGCCTCAGACCATCTGTCTCAGGCCGTCGGTCTCAGCCCGTCTGTCTCAGACCGCCAGTCTCACCCCGCCTGTCTCAGACAGTCTGTCTCAGACCATCTGTCTCATACCACCTGGCTCAGACCGTTGGTCTTAGCCCGTCTGTCTCAGACCGCCTGTCTCAGTCCGTCTGTCTCAGCCCACCGGTCTCAGTCCGTCTGACTGAGACTGTCTGTCTCAGACCATCTGCCTCAGACCATCTGTCTCAGGCCGTCGGTCTCAGCCCGTCTGTCTCAGACCGCCGGTCTCACCCCGCCTGTCTCAGCCCGCCTGTCTCAGGCCGTCTGCCTCTGTCCGTCTGTCTCTGACCGTCTGTCTCAGTCCGTCTGTCTCGGACCGTCTGTCTCGGACCGTCTGTCTCGGACCGCCTGTCTCAGACCGCCTGTCTCAGACCGTCTGTCTCAGACCGTCTGTCTCAGTTCATCTGTCTCAGACCGTCTGTCTCGGATCCTCTGTCTCAGCCCGCCTGTCTCAGTCCGTCTGTCTCAGCCCACCGGTCTCAGTCCGTCTGTCTGAGACCGTCTGTCTCAGACCATCTGCCTCAGACCATCTGTCTCAGGCCGTCGGTCTCAGCCCGTCTGTCTCAGCCTGCCTATCTCTGTCCGTCTGTCTCACACCGTCAGTCACAGACCGTCTGTCTCAGACGGTCGGTCTCAGCCCACCTGTCGCAGCCCATCTGTCTCAGACCGGCTATCTCAGACCATCTGTCTCGGACCGTCTGTCTCGGACCGCCTGTCTCGGACCATCTGTCTCAGGCCGTCGTTCTCAGCCCGTCTGTCTCAGCCTGCCTATCTCTGTCCGCCAGTCTCAGACCATCTGTCTCAGGCCGTAGGTCTTAGCCCGTCTGTCTCGGACCGTCTGTCTCGGACCGTCTGTCTCGGACCGTCTGTCTCGGACCGTCTGTCTCGGACCGTCTGTCTCGGACCGTCTGTCTCGGACAGTCTGTCTCGGACCTTCGGTCTTAGCCCGTCTGTATCAGGCCGTCTGTACCGGACCGTTTGTGTCGTACCGTCTGTCTCAGACCGTCTGTCTCAGACCATCTGTCTCAGACCGCCGGTCTCAGCCCGCCTGTCTCAGACAGTCTGTCTCAGACCATCTGTCTCAGACCATCTTTCTCAGACCGCCGGCCTCAGCCCGCCTGTCTCAGACCATCTGTCTCAGACCATCTGGCTCAGCCCGCCTGTCTCAGCCCGATTGTCTCAGCCCGCCTGTCTCAGTCCGTTTGTCTGAGACCGTCCGTCTTAGACCGTCTGTCTCAGCACGCCTGTCTCAGCCCGCCTGTCTCAGCCCGCCTACCTCAGTCCGCCTGTCCTAGCCCGCCTGTCCCAGACCGTCTGCCTGACACCGTCTGTCTCAGACCATCGGGCTCAGACCGTGTGTCTCAGCCCGCGTGTCTCAGCCCGCCTGTCTCAGGCCATCTGTCTCAGGCCGTCGGCCTTAGCCCGTCTGTCTCAGACCATCTGTCTCAGACTGTCGCTCTTTGGCCGTCTGTCTCATCCCCTCTGTCTCTGTCCGTCTGTCTCAGACCGTCTGTCCCTGACCGCCTGTCTCAGAACACCGGTCTCAGCCCGTCAGTCTCAGCACGTCTGTCTCGGCCTGCCTGTCTCTGTCCGTCTGTCTCAGGCCGTCTGCCTCTGCCCGTCTGTCTCTGACCGTCTGTATCAGACCGTCTGTCTCGGACCGTCTGTCTCGGACCGTCTGTCTCGGACCGTCTGTCTCGGACCGTCTGTCTCGGACCGTCTGTCTCGGACCGTCTGTCTCGGACCGTCTGTCTCGGACCGTCTGTCTCGGACCGTCTGTCTCGGATCGCCTGTCTCAGACCGCCTGTCTCAGACCGTCTGTCTCAGACCGTCTGTCTCAGGCCATCTGTCTCAGACCGTCTGTCTCAGACAGTCTGTCTCAGACCATCTGGCTCAGACCGCCGGTCTTAGCCCGTCTGTCTCAGACCATCTGTCTCAGACCGTCTGTCTGAGACCGTCTGTCTCAGAATAACTGTATGAGACAGTCTGTCTCAGCCCGCCTGTCTCAGCCCGCCTGTCTCGGACCATCTGTCTCAGATCATCTGCCTCAGGCCCTCGGTCTTAGCCCGTCTGTCTCTGACCGTCTGTCTCGGACCGTCTGTCTCGGACCGTCTGTCTCGGATCGCCTGTCTCAGACCGCCTGTCTCAGACCGTCTGTCTCAGACCGTCTGTCTCAGGCCATCTGTCTCAGATCATCTGCCTCAGGCCGTCGGTCTTAGCCCGTCTGTCTCAGCACGCCTGTCTCGGCCCGCCTGTCGCAGACCGTCTGTCTCAGACTGTCTGCCTCGTACCGTCTGTCTCGGACCGTCTGTCTCGGACCGTCTGTCTCGGACCGTCTGTCTCGGACCGTCTGTCTCGGACCGTCTGTCTCGGACCGTCTGTCTCGGACCGTCTGTCTCGGACCGCCTGTCTCGGACCGCCTGTCTCAGACCGTCTGTCTCAGACCATCTGTCTCAGATCATCTGCCTCATGCCGTCGGTCTTAGCCCGTATATATCTGCCTGCCTGTCTCTGTCCGTCTGTCTCGGACCGTCTGTCTCGGACCGTCTGTCTCGGACCGTCTGTCTCACACCGTCAGTCACAGACCGTCTGTCTCAGACGGTCGGTCTCAGCCCGCCCGTCTCAGCCCATCTGTCTCAGACCGGCTATCTCAGACCATCTGTCTCAGACCGCCGGTCTCAGCCCGCCTGTCTCAGACAGTCTGTCTCAGACCATCTGTCTCAGACCATCTGTCTCAGACCGCCGGCCTCAGCCCGCCTGTCTCAGGCCGTCTGACTCTGTCCGTCTGTCTCTGACCGTCTGTCTCAGTCCGTCTGTCTCAGACCGTCTGTCTCGGACCGTCTGTCTCGGACTGTCTGTCTCGGACCGTCTGTCTCGGACCGTCTGTCTCCGACCGTCTGTCTCAGACGGTCTGTCTCAGACGGTCGGTCCCAGCCCGCCTGTCTCAGCCCATCTGTCTCAGACCGTCCGTCTCAGACCATCTGTCTCAGACCGTCTGTCTCGGACCGTCTGTCTCGGACCGCCTGTCTCAGACCGTCTGTCTCAGACCGTCTGTCTCGGACCGTCTGTCTCGGACCGTCTGTCTCAGCCCGCCTGTCTCAGCCCATCAGTCTCAGTCCGTCTGTCTCAGACCATCTGTCTCAAGCCGTTGGTCTTAGCCCGTCTGTCTCGGACCGTCTGTCTCGGACCGCCTGTCTCGGACCGTCTGTCTCGGACTGTCTGTCTCGGACCGTCTGTCTCAGACCGTCTGTCTCGGACCGTCTATCTCGGACCGTCTGTCTCCGACCGTCTGTCTCAGACGGTCTGTCTCAGACGGTCTGTCTCAGACGGTCGGTCCCAGCCCGCCTACCTCAGCCCGCCTGTCTCAGACAGTCTGTCTCAGACCATCTGTATCAGACCATCTGTCTCAGATCGCCGGTATCAGCCCGCCTGTCTCAGACAGTCTGTCTCAGACCATCAGTCTCAGACCATCTGGCTCAGACCGTCGGTCTTAGCCCGTCTGTCTAAGTCCATCTGTCTCAGACCGTCTGTCTCGGATCGTCTGTCTCAGCCCGCCTCTCTCAGTCCGTCTGTCTCAGCCCACCGGTCTCAGTCCGTCTGTCTGAGACCGTCTGTCTCAGACCATCTGCCTCAGACCATCTGTCTCAGGCCGTCGGTCTCAGCCCGTCTGTCTCAGACCGCCAGTCTCACCCCGCCTGTCTCAGACAGTCTGTCTCAGACCATCTGTCTCATACCACCTGGCTCAGACCGTCGGTCTTAGCCCGTCTGTCTCAGACCGCCTGTCTCAGTCCGTCTGTCTCAGCCCACCGGTCTCAGTCCGTCTGTCTGAGACTGTCTGTCTCAGACCATCTGCCTCAGACCATCTGTCTCAGGCCGTCGGTCTCAGCCCGTCTGTCTCAGACCGCCGGTCTCACCCCAACTGTCTCAGCCCGCCTGTCTCAGGCCGTCTGCCTCTGTCCGTCTGTCTCTGACCGTCTGTCTCAGTCCGTCTGTCTCGGACCGTCTGTCTCGGACTGTCTGTCTCGGACCGTCTGTCTCGGACCGTCTGTCTCCGACCGTCTGTCTCAGACGGTCTGTCTCAGACGGTCTGTCTCAGACGGTCGGTCCCAGCCCGCCTGTCTCAGCCCATCTGTCTCAGACCGTCCGTCTCAGACCATCTGTCTCAGACCGTCTGTCTCGGACCGTCTGTCTCGGACCGCCTGTCTCAGACCGTCTGTCTCAGACCGTCTGTCTCGGACCGTCTGTCTCGGACCGTCTGTCTCAGCCCGCCTGTCTCAGCCCATCAGTCTCAGTCCGTCTGTCTCAGACCATCTGTCTCAAGCCGTTGGTCTTAGCCCGTCTGTCTCGGACCGTCTGTCTCGGACCGCCTGTCTCGGACCGTCTGTCTCGGACTGTCTGTCTCGGACCGTCTGTCTCAGACCGTCTGTCTCGGACCGTCTATCTCGGACCGTCTGTCTCCGACCGTCTGTCTCAGACGGTCTGTCTCAGACGGTCTGTCTCAGACGGTCGGTCCCAGCCCGCCTACCTCAGCCCGCCTGTCTCAGCCCCCCAGTCTCAGACCGTCTCTCTCAGACCATCTGGCTCAGACCATCTGTCTCAGACCATCTGTCTCACACCATCTGCCTCAGGCCGTCGGTATTTGCCTGTCTGTCTCAGCACGCCTGTCTCGGCCTGCCTGTCTCTGTCCGTCTGTCTCAGGCCGTCTGTCTCAGACCGTCTGTCTCGGACCGTCACTGTCAGACCGTCTGTCTCGGACCGTCTGTCTCGGACCGTCTGTCTCGGACCGTCTGTCTCGGACCGTCGGTCTTAGCCCGTCTGTATCAGGCCGTCTGTATCGGACCGTCTGTGTCGTACCGTCTGTCTCAGACCGTCTGTCTCAAACCATCTGGCTCAGACCGTCGGTCGGTAGCCCGTCTGTCTCGGACCGTCTGTCTCAGACCATCTGTCTCAGACCGCCGGTCTCAGCCCGCCTGTCTCAGACAGTCTGTCTCAGACCATCTGTATCAGACCATCTGTCTCAGATCGCCGGTATCAGCCCGCCTGTCTCAGACAGTCTGTCTCAGACCATCAGTCTCAGACCATCTGGCTCAGACCGTCGGTCTTAGACCGTCTGTCTAAGTCCATCTGTCTCAGACCGTCTGTCTCGGATCGTCTGTCTCAGCCCGCCTCTCTCAGTCCGTCTGTCTCAGCCCACCGGTCTCAGTCCGTCTGTCTGAGACCGTCTGTCTCAGACCATCTGCCTCAGACCATCTGTCTCAGGCCGTCGGTCTCAGCCCGTCTGTCTCAGACCGCCAGTCTCACCCCGCCTGTCTCAGACAGTCTGTCTCAGACAATCTGTCTCATACCACCTGGCTCAGACCGTCGGTCTTAGCCCGTCTGTCTCAGACCGCCTGTCTCAGTCCGTCTGTCTCAGCCCACCGGTCTCAGTCCGTCTGACTGAGACTGTCTGTCTCAGACCATCTGCCTCAGACCATCTGTCTCAGGCCGTCGGTCTCAGCCCGTCTGTCTCAGACCGCCGGTCTCACCCCGCCTGTCTCAGCCCGCCTGTCTCAGGCCGTCTGCCTCTGTCCGTCTGTCTCTGACCGTCTGTCTCAGTCCGTCTGTCTCGGACCGTCTGTCTCGGACCGTCTGTCTCGGACCGCCTGTCTCAGACCGCCTGTCTCAGACCGTCTGTCTCAGACCGTCTGTCTCAGTTCATCTGTCTCAGACCGTCTGTCTCGGATCCTCTGTCTCAGCCCGCCTGTCTCAGTCCGTCTGTCTCAGCCCACCGGTCTCAGTCCGTCTGTCTGAGACCGTCTGTCTCAGACCATCTGCCTCAGACCATCTGTCTCAGGCCGTCGGTCTCAGCCCGTCTGTCTCAGCCTGCCTATCTCTGTCCGTCTGTCTCACACCGTCAGTCACAGACCGTCTGTCTCAGACGGTCGGTCTCAGCCCACCTGTCGCAGCCCATCTGTCTCAGACCGGCTATCTCAGACCATCTGTCTCGGACCGTCTGTCTCGGACCGCCTGTCTCGGACCATCTGTCTCAGGCCGTCGTTCTCAGCCCGTCTGTCTCAGCCTGCCTATCTCTGTCCGCCAGTCTCAGACCATCTGTCTCAGGCCGTAGGTCTTAGCCCGTCTGTCTCGGACCGTCTGTCTCGGACCGTCTGTCTCGGACCGTCTGTCTCGGACCGTCTGTCTCGGACCGTCTGTCTCGGACCGTCTGTCTCGGACAGTCTGTCTCGGACCTTCGGTCTTAGCCCGTCTGTATCAGGCCGTCTGTACCGGACCGTTTGTGTCGTACCGTCTGTCTCAGACCGTCTGTCTCAGACCGTCTGTCTCAGACCATCTGTCTCAGACCGCCGGTCTCAGCCCGCCTGTCTCAGACAGTCTGTCTCAGACCATCTGTCTCAGACCATCTGTCTCAGACCGCCGGCCTCAGCCCGCCTGTCTCAGACCATCTGTCTCAGACCATCTGGCTCAGCCCGCCTGTCTCAGCCCGATTGTCTCAGCCCGCCTGTCTCAGTCCGTTTGTCTGAGACCGTCCGTCTTAGACCGTCTGTCTCAGCACGCCTGTCTCAGCCCGCCTGTCTCAGCCCGCCTACCTCAGTCCGCCTGTCCTAGCCCGCCTGTCCCAGACCGTCTGCCTGACACCGTCTGTCTCAGACCATCGGGCTCAGACCGTGTGTCTCAGCCCGCGTGTCTCAGCCCGCCTGTCTCAGGCCATCTGTCTCAGGCCGTCGGCCTTAGCCCGTCTGTCTCAGACCATCTGTCTCAGACTGTCGCTCTTTGGCCGTCTGTCTCATCCCCTCTGTCTCTGTCCGTCTGTCTCAGACCGTCTGTCCCTGACCGCCTGTCTCAGAACACCGGTCTCAGCCCGTCAGTCTCAGCACGTCTGTCTCGGCATGCCTGTCTCTGTCCGTCTGTCTCAGGCCGTCTGCCTCTGCCCGTCTGTCTCTGACCGTCTGTATCAGACCGTCTGTCTCGGACCGTCTGTCTCGGACCGTCTGTCTCGGACCGTCTGTCTCGGACCGTCTGTCTCGGACCGTCTGTCTCGGACCGTCTGTCTCGGACCGTCTGTCTCGGATCGCCTGTCTCAGACCGCCTGTCTCAGACCGTCTGTCTCAGACCGTCTGTCTCAGGCCATCTGTCTCAGACCGTCTGTCTCAGACAGTCTGTCTCAGACCATCTGGCTCAGACCGCCGGTCTTAGCCCGTCTGTCTCAGACCATCTGTCTCAGACCGTCTGTCTGAGACCGTCTGTCTCAGAATAACTGTATGAGACAGTCTGTCTCAGCCCGCCTGTCTCAGCCCGCCTGTCTCGGACCATCTGTCTCAGATCATCTGCCTCAGGCCCTCGGTCTTAGCCCGTCTGTCTCTGACCGTCTGTCTCGGACCGTCTGTCTCGGACCGTCTGTCTCGGATCGCCTGTCTCAGACCGCCTGTCTCAGACCGTCTGTCTCAGACCGTCTGTCTCAGGCCATCTGTCTCAGATCATCTGCCTCAGGCCGTCGGTCTTAGCCCGTCTGTCTCAGCACGCCTGTCTCGGCCCGCCTGTCGCAGACCGTCTGTCTCAGACTGTCTGCCTCGTACCGTCTGTCTCGGACCGTCTGTCTCGGACCGTCTGTCTCGGACCGTCTGTCTCGGACCGTCTGTCTCGGACCGTCTGTCTCGGACCGTCTGTCTCGGACCGTCTGTCTCGGACCGCCTGTCTCGGACCGCCTGTCTCAGACCGTCTGTCTCAGACCATCTGTCTCAGATCATCTGCCTCATGCCGTCGGTCTTAGCCCGTATATATCTGCCTGCCTGTCTCTGTCCGTCTGTCTCGGACCGTCTGTCTCGGACCGTCTGTCTCGGACCGTCTGTCTCACACCGTCAGTCACAGACCGTCTGTCTCAGACGGTCGGTCTCAGCCCGCCCGTCTCAGCCCATCTGTCTCAGACCGGCTATCTCAGACCATCTGTCTCAGACCGCCGGTCTCAGCCCGCCTGTCTCAGACAGTCTGTCTCAGACCATCTGTCTCAGACCATCTGTCTCAGACCGCCGGCCTCAGCCCGCCTGTCTCAGGCCGTCTGACTCTGTCCGTCTGTCTCTGACCGTCTGTCTCAGTCCGTCTGTCTCAGACCGTCTGTCTCGGACCGTCTGTCTCGGACTGTCTGTCTCGGACCGTCTGTCTCGGACCGTCTGTCTCCGACCGTCTGTCTCAGACGGTCTGTCTCAGACGGTCGGTCCCAGCCCGCCTGTCTCAGCCCATCTGTCTCAGACCGTCCGTCTCAGACCATCTGTCACAGACCGTCTGTCTCGGACCGTCTGTCTCGGACCGCCTGTCTCAGACCGTCTGTCTCAGACCGTCTGTCTCGGACCGTCTGTCTCGGACCGTCTGTCTCAGCCCGCCTGTCTCAGCCCATCAGTCTCAGTCCGTCTGTCTCAGACCATCTGTCTCAAGCCGTTGGTCTTAGCCCGTCTGTCTCGGACCGTCTGTCTCGGACCGCCTGTCTCGGACCGTCTGTCTCGGACTGTCTGTCTCGGACCGTCTGTCTCAGACCGTCTGTCTCGGACCGTCTATCTCGGACCGTCTGTCTCCGACCGTCTGTCTCAGACGGTCTGTCTCAGACGGTCTGTCTCAGACGGTCGGTCCCAGCCCGCCTACCTCAGCCCGCCTGTCTCAGACAGTCTGTCTCAGACCATCTGTATCAGACCATCTGTCTCAGATCGCCGGTATCAGCCCGCCTGTCTCAGACAGTCTGTCTCAGACCATCAGTCTCAGACCATCTGGCTCAGACCGTCGGTCTTAGCCCGTCTGTCTAAGTCCATCTGTCTCAGACCGTCTGTCTCGGATCGTCTGTCTCAGCCCGCCTCTCTCAGTCCGTCTGTCTCAGCCCACCGGTCTCAGTCCGTCTGTCTGAGACCGTCTGTCTCAGACCATCTGCCTCAGACCATCTGTCTCAGGCCGTCGGTCTCAGCCCGTCTGTCTCAGACCGCCAGTCTCACCCCGCCTGTCTCAGACAGTCTGTCTCAGACCATCTGTCTCATACCACCTGGCTCAGACCGTCGGTCTTAGCCCGTCTGTCTCAGACCGCCTGTCTCAGTCCGTCTGTCTCAGCCCACCGGTCTCAGTCCGTCTGTCTGAGACTGTCTGTCTCAGACCATCTGCCTCAGACCATCTGTCTCAGGCCGTCGGTCTCAGCCCGTCTGTCTCAGACCGCCGGTCTCACCCCAACTGTCTCAGCCCGCCTGTCTCAGGCCGTCTGCCTCTGTCCGTCTGTCTCTGACCGTCTGTCTCAGTCCGTCTGTCTCGGACCGTCTGTCTCGGACCGTCTGTCTCGGACCGCCTGTCTCAGACCGCCTGTCTCAGACCGTCTGTCTCAGACCGTCTGTCTCAGTCCATCTGTCTCAGACCGTCTGTCTCGAATCCTCTGTCTCAGCCCGCCTGTCTCAGTCCGTCTGTCTCAAACCACCGGTCTCAGTCCGTCTGTCTGAGACCGTCTGTCTCAGACCATCTGCCTCAGACCATCTGTCTCAGGCCGTCGGTCTCAGCCCGTCTGTCTCAGCCTGCCTATCTCTGTCCGTCTGTCTCACACCGTCAGTCACAGACCGTCTGTCTCAGACGGTCGGTCTCAGCCCACCTGTCGCAGCCCATCTGTCTCAGACCGGCTATCTCAGACCATCTGTCTCGGACCGTCTGTCTCGGACCGCCTGTCTCGGACCATCTGTCTCAGGCCGTCGGTCTCAGCCCGTCTGTCTCAGCCTGCCTATCTCTGTCCGCCAGTCTCAGACCATCTGTCTCAGGCCGTAGGTCTTAGCCCGTCTGTCTCGGACCGTCTGTCTCGGACCGTCTGTCTCGGACCGTCTGTCTCGGACCGTCTGTCTCGGACCGTCTGTCTCGGACCGTCTGTCTCGGACCGTCTGTCTCGGACAGTCTGTCTCGGACCTTCGGTCTTAGCCCGTCTGTATCAGGCCGTCTGTACCGGACCGTTTGTGTCGTACCGTCTGTCTCAGACCGTCTGTCTCAGACCATCTGGCTCAGACCGTCGGTCGTAGCCCGTCTGTCTCAGACCATCTGTCTCAGACCGTCTGTCTCACACCGTCTGTCTCAGACCGTCTGTCTCGGACCATCAGTCTCGGACCGTCTGTCTCCGACCGTCTGTCTCGGACCGTCTGTCTCGGACCGTCTGTCTCGGACCGTCTGTCTCGGACCGTCTGTCTCAGACCATCTGTCTCAGACCATCTGTCTCAGGCCGTCGGTTTAGCCCGTCTGTCTCAGACCACCTGTCTCAGGCCGTCGGTCTTAGCCCGTCTGTCTCAGACCATCTGTCTCAGACCGTCTGTTTCAGACCGTCTGTCTCAGACCGTCTGTCTCAGACCATCTGCCGCAGACCATCTGTCTCATGCCGTCGGTCTTAGCCCGTATATCTCAGCCTGCCTGTCTCTGTCCGTCTGCCTCAGACCGTCTGTCTCAGACCATCTGTCTCAGACCGTCTGTCTCGGACCGTCTGTCTCAGCCCGCCTGTCTCAGTCCGTCTGTCTCAGACCGCCTGTCTCAGAATAACTGTCTGAGGCAGTCTGTCTCAGCCCGCCTGTCTCAGTCCGTCTGTCTCAGACCGCCTGTCTCAGAATAACTGTCTGAGGCAGTCTGTCTCAGCCCGCCTGTCTCATCCCGCCGGTCTCAGTCCGTCTGTCTGAGACCGTCTGTCTCAGACCATCTGTCTCAGACCATCTGTCTCAGGCCGTCGGTCTTAGCCCGTCTGTCTCAGACCATCTGTCTCAGGCCGTCGGTCTCAGCCCGTCTGTCTCAGCCTGCCTATCTTTGTCCGCCAGTCTCAGACCATCTGTCTCAGGCCGTAGGTCTTAGCCCGTCTGTCTCAGACCGTCTGTCTCGGACCATCAGTCTCGGACCGTCTGTCTCCGACCGTCTGTCTCGGACCGTCTGTCTCGGACCGTCTGTCTCGGACCGTCTGTCTCAGACCATCTGTCTCAGACCATCTGTCTCAGGCCGTCGGTTTAGCCCGTCTGTCTCAGACCACCTGTCTCAGGCCGTCGGTCTTAGCCCGTCTGTCTCAGACCATGTGTCTCAGACCGTCTGTTTCAGACCGTCTGTCTCAGACCGTCTGTCTCAGACCATCTGTCGCAGACCATCTGTCTCATGCCGTCGGTCTTAGCCCGTATATCTCAGCCTGCCTGTCTCTGTCCGTCTGTCTTCGCCCGTCTGTCTCAGACCGCCGGTCTCAGCCCGCCTGCCTCAGACAGTCTGTCTCAGACCATCTGTCTCACACCATCTGGCTCAGACCGTCGGTCTTAGCCCGTCTGTCTCAGACCATCTGTCTCAGACTGTCTGTCTCGGACCGTCTGTCTCGGACCGTCTGTCTCGGACCGTCTGTCTCGGACCGTCTGTCTCACACCGTCAGTCACAGACCCTCTGTCTCAGAAGGTCGGTCTCAGTCCGCCTGTCTCAGCCCATCTGTCTCAGACCGTCTGTCTCAGACCATCTGTCTCGGACCGTCTGTCTCGGACCGCCTGTCTCGGACCATCTGTCTCAGACCGCCGGTCTCAGCCCGCCTGTCTCAGACAGTCTGTCTCAGACCATCTGTCTCAGACCATCTGGCTCAGCCCGCCTGTCTCAGCCCGATTGTCTCAGCCCGCCTGTCTCAGTCCGTTTGTCTGAGACCGTCCGTCTCAGACCGTCTGTCTCAGCACGCCTGTCTCAGCCCGCCTGTCTCAGCCCGCCTACCTCAGTCCGCCTGTCCTAGCCCGCCTGTCCCAGACCGTCTGCCTGAAACCGTCTGTCTCAGACCATCGGGCTCAGACCGTGTGTCTCAGCCCGCGTGTCTCAGCCCGCCTGTCTCAGGCCATCTGTCTCAGGCCGTCGGCCTTAGCCCGTCTGTCTCAGACCATCTGTCTCAGACTGTCGCTCTTTGGCCGTCTGTCTCAGACCGGCTATCTCAGACCATCTGTCTCGGACCGTCTGTCTCGGACCGCCTGTCTCAGAACACCGGTCTCAGCCCGTCAGTCTCAGCACGTCTGTCTCGGCCTGCCTGTCTCTGTCCGTCTGTCTCAGGCCGTCTGCCTCTGCCCGTCTGTCTCTGACCGTCTGTATCAGACCGTCTGTCTCGGACCGTCACTTTCAGACCGTCTGTCTCGGACCGTCTGTCTCGGACCGTCTGTCTCGGACCGTCTGTCTCGGACCGTCTGTCTCGGACCGTCTGTCTCGGACCGTCTGTCTCGGACCGTCTGTCTCGGATCGCCTGTCTCAGACCGCCTGTCTCAGACCGTCTGTCTCAGACCGTCTGTCTCAGGCCATCTGTCTCAGATCATCTGCCTCAGGCCGTCGGTCTTAGCCCGTCTGTCTCAGCACGCCTGTCTCGGCCCGCCTGTCGCAGACCGTCTGTCTCAGACTGTCTGCCTCGTACCGTCTGTCTCGGACCGTCTGTCTCGGACCGTCTGTCTCGGACCGTCTGTCTCGGACCGTCTGTCTCGGACCGTCTGTCTCGGACCGTCTGTCTCGGACCGTCTGTCTCGGACCGCCTGTCTCAGACCGCCTGTCTCAGACCGTCTGTCTCAGACCATCTGTCTCAGATCATCTGCCTCATGCCGTCGGTCTTAGCCCGTATATCTCTGCCTGCCTGTCTCTGTCCGTCTGTCTCGGACCGTCTGTCTCGGACCGTCTGTCTCGGACCGTCTGTCTCGGACCGTCTGTCTCGGACCGTCTGTCTCACACCGTCAGTCACAGACCGTCTGTCTCAGACGGTCGGTCTCAGCCCGCCCGTCTCAGCCCATCTGTCTCAGACCGGCTATCTCAGACCATCTGTCTCAGACCGCCGGTCTCAGCCCGCCTGTCTCAGACAGTCTGTCTCAGACCATCTGTCTCAGACCATCTGTCTCAGACCGCCGGCCTCAGCCCGCCTGTCTCAGGCCGTCTGTCTCGGACCGTCTGTCTCGGACTGTCTGTCTCGGACCGTCTGTCTCGGACCGTCTGTCTCTGACCGTCTGTCTCAGTCCGTCTGTCTCAGACCGTCTGTCTCGGACCGTCTGTCTCGGACTGTCTGTCTCGGACCGTCTGTCTCGGACCGTCTGTCTCCGACCGTCTGTCTCAGACGGTCTGTCTCAGACGGTCTGTCTCAGACGGTCGGTCCCAGCCCGCCTGTCTCAGCCCATCTGTCTCAGACCGTCCGTCTCAGACCATCTGTCTCAGACCGTCTGTCTCGGACCGTCTGTCTCGGACCGCCTGTCTCAGACCGTCTGTCTCAGACCGTCTGTCTCGGACCGTCTGTCTCGGACCGTCTGTCTCAGCCCGCCTGTCTCAGCCCATCGGTCTCAGTCCGTCTGTCTCAGACCATCTGTCTCAAGCCGTTGGTCTTAGCCCGTCTGTCTCGGACCGCCTGTCTCGGACCGCCTGTCTCGGACCGTCTGTCTCGGACTGTCTGTCTCGGACCGTCTGTCTCAGACCGTCTGTCTCGGACCGTCTGTCTCGGACCGTCTGTCTCGGACCGTCTGTCTCCGACCGTCTGTCTCAGACGGTCTGTCTCAGACGGTCTGTCTCAGACGGTCGGTCCCAGCCCGCCTACCTCAGCCCGCCTGTCTCAGCCCCCCAGTCACAGACCGTCTGTCTCAGACCATCTGGCTCAGAACGTCGGTCTTAGCCCGCCTCTCTCAGACCGTCTGTCTCAGACCATCTGTCTCAGACCATCTGTCTCAGACCGCCGGTCTCAGCCCGCCGGTCTCAGACAGTCTGTCTCAGACCATCAGTCTCAGACCATCTGGCTCAGACCGTCGGTCTTAGCCCGTCTGTCTAAGTCCATCTGTCTCAGGCCGTCTGTCTCGGATCGTCTGTCTCAGCCCGCCTCTCTCAGTCCGTCTGTCTCAGCCCACCGGTCTCAGTCCGTCTGTCTGAGACCGTCTGTCTCAGACCATCTGCCTCAGACCATCTGTCTCAGGCCGTCGGTCTCAGCCCGTCTGTCTCAGACCGCCAGTCTCACCCCGCCTGTCTCAGACAGTCTGCCTCGTACCGTCTGTCTCGGACCGTCTGTCTCGGACCGTCTGTCTCGGACCGTCTGTCTCGGACCGTCTGTCTCGGACCGCCTGTCTCGGACCGCCTGTCTCAGACCGTCTGTCTCAGACCATCTGTCTCAGATCATCTGCCTCATGCCGTCGGTCTTAGCCCGTATATCTCTGCCTGCCTGTCTCTGTCCGTCTGTCTCGGACCGTCTGTCTCGGACCGTCTGTCTCGGACCGTCTGTCTCGGACCGTCAGTCTCGGACCGTCTGTCTCGGACCGTCTGTCTCGGACCGTCTGTCTCACACCGTCAGTCACAGACCGTCTGTCTCAGACGGTCGGTCTCAGCCCGCCCGTCTCAGCCCATCTGTCTCAGACCGGCTATCTCAGACCATCTGTCTCAGACCGCCGGTCTCAGCCCGCCTGTCTCAGACAGTCTGTCTCAGACCATCTGTCTCAGACCATCTGTCTCAGACCATCTGTCTCAGACCGCCGGCCTCAGCCCGCCTGTCTCAGGCCGTCTGACTCTGTCCGTCTGTCTCTGACCGTCTGTCTCAGTCCGTCTGTCTCAGACCGTCTGTTTCGGACCGTCTGTCTCGGACCGTCTGTCTCGGACCGTCTGTCTCGGACCGTCGGTCTTAGCCCGTCTGTATCAGGCCGTCTGTATCGGACCGTCTGTGTCGTACCGTCTGTCTCAGACCGTCTGTCTCAAACCATCTGGCTCAGACCGTCGGTCGGTAGCCCGTCTGTCTCGGACCGTCTGTCTCAGACCGTCTGTCTCAGACCATCTGTCTCAGACCGCCGGTCTCAGCCCGCCTGTCTCAGACAGTCTGTCTCAGACCATCTGTATCAGACCATCTGTCTCAGATCGCCGGTATCAGCCCGCCTGTCTCAGACAGTCTGTCTCAGACCATCAGTCTCAGACCATCTGGCTCAGACCGTCGGTCTTAGACCGTCTGTCTAAGTCCATCTGTCTCAGACCGTCTGTCTCGGATCGTCTGTCTCAGCCCGCCTCTCTCAGTCCGTCTGTCTCAGCCCACCGGTCTCAGTCCGTCTGTCTGAGACCGTCTGTCTCAGACCATCTGCCTCAGACCATCTGTCTCAGGCCGTCGGTCTCAGCCCGTCTGTCTCAGACCGCCAGTCTCACCCCGCCTGTCTCAGACAGTCTGTCTCAGACCATCTGTCTCATACCACCTGGCTCAGACCGTCGGTCTTAGCCCGTCTGTCTCAGACCGCCTGTCTCAGTCCGTCTGTCTCAGCCCACCGGTCTCAGTCCGTCTGACTGAGACTGTCTGTCTCAGACCATCTGCCTCAGACCATCTGTCTCAGGCCGTCGGTCTCAGCCCGTCTGTCTCAGACCGCCGGTCTCACCCCGCCTGTCTCAGCCCGCCTGTCTCAGGCCGTCTGCCTCTGTCCGTCTGTCTCTGACCGTCTGTCTCAGTCCGTCTGTCTCGGACCGTCTGTCTCGGACCGTCTGTCTCGGACCGCCTGTCTCAGACCGCCTGTCTCAGACCGTCTGTCTCAGACCGTCTGTCTCAGTTCATCTGTCTCAGACCGTCTGTCTCGGATCCTCTGTCTCAGCCCGCCTGTCTCAGTCCGTCTGTCTCAGCCCACCGGTCTCAGTCCGTCTGTCTGAGACCGTCTGTCTCAGACCATCTGCCTCAGACCATCTGTCTCAGGCCGTCGGTCTCAGCCCGTCTGTCTCAGCCTGCCTATCTCTGTCCGTCTGTCTCACACCGTCAGTCACAGACCGTCTGTCTCAGACGGTCGGTCTCAGCCCACCTGTCGCAGCCCATCTGTCTCAGACCGGCTATCTCAGACCATCTGTCTCGGACCGTCTGTCTCGGACCGCCTGTCTCGGACCATCTGTCTCAGGCCGTCGTTCTCAGCCCGTCTGTCTCAGCCTGCCTATCTCTGTCCGCCAGTCTCAGACCATCTGTCTCAGGCCGTAGGTCTTAGCCCGTCTGTCTCGGACCGTCTGTCTCGGACCGTCTGTCTCGGACCGTCTGTCTCGGACCGTCTGTCTCGGACCGTCTGTCTCGGACCGTCTGTCTCGGACAGTCTGTCTCGGACCTTCGGTCTTAGCCCGTCTGTATCAGGCCGTCTGTACCGGACCGTTTGTGTCGTACCGTCTGTCTCAGACCGTCTGTCTCAGACCGTCTGTCTCAGACCATCTGTCTCAGACCGCCGGTCTCAGCCCGCCTGTCTCAGACAGTCTGTCTCAGACCATCTGTCTCAGACCATCTGTCTCAGACCGCCGGCCTCAGCCCGCCTGTCTCAGACCATCTGTCTCAGACCATCTGGCTCAGCCCGCCTGTCTCAGCCCGATTGTCTCAGCCCGCCTGTCTCAGTCCGTTTGTCTGAGACCGTCCGTCTTAGACCGTCTGTCTCAGCACGCCTGTCTCAGCCCGCCTGTCTCAGCCCGCATACCTCAGTCCGCCTGTCCTAGCCCGCCTGTCCCAGACCGTCTGCTTGACACCGTCTGTCTCAGACCATCGGGCTCAGACCGTGTGTCTCAGCCCGCGTGTCTCAGCCCGCCTGTCTCAGGCCATCTGTCTCAGGCCGTCGGCCTTAGCCCGTCTGTCTCAGACCATCTGTCTCAGACTGTCGCTCTTTGGCCGTCTGTCTCATCCCCTCTGTCTCTGTCCGTCTGTCTCAGACCGTCGGTCCCTGACCGCCTGTCTCAGAACACCGGTCTCAGCCCGTCAGTCTCAGCACGTCTGTCTCGGCCTGCCTGTCTCTGTCCGTCTGTCTCAGGCCGTCTGCCTCTGCCCGTCTGTCTCTGACCGTCTGTATCAGACCGTCTGTCTCGGACCGTCTGTCTCGGACCGTCTGTCTCGGACCGTCTGTCTCGGACCGTCTGTCTCGGACCGTCTGTCTCGGACCGTCTGTCTCGGACCGTCTGTCTCGGACCGTCTGTCTCGGATCGCCTGTCTCAGACCGCCTGTCTCAGACCGTCTGTCTCAGACCGTCTGTCTCAGGCCATCTGTCTCAGACCGTCTGTCTCAGACAGTCTGTCTCAGACCATCTGGCTCAGACCGCCGGTCTTAGCCCGTCTGTCTCAGACCATCTGTCTCAGACCGTCTGTCTGAGACCGTCTGTCTCAGAATAACTGTATGAGACAGTCTGTCTCAGCCCGCCTGTCTCAGCCCGCCTGTCTCGGACCATCTGTCTCAGATCATCTGCCTCAGGCCCTCGGTCTTAGCCCGTCTGTCTCTGACCGTCTGTCTCGGACCGTCTGTCCCGGACCGTCTGTCTCGGATCGCCTGTCTCAGACCGCCTGTCTCAGACCGTCTGTCTCAGACCGTCTGTCTCAGGCCATCTGTCTCAGATCATCTGCCTCAGGCCGTCGGTCTTAGCCCGTCTGTCTCAGCACGCCTGTCTCGGCCCGCCTGTCGCAGACCGTCTGTCTCAGACTGTCTGCCTCGTACCGTCTGTCTCGGACCGTCTGTCTCGGACCGTCTGTCTCGGACCGTCTGTCTCGGACCGTCTGTCTCGGACCGTCTGTCTCGGACCGTCTGTCTCGGACCGTCTGTCTCGGACCGCCTGTCTCGGACCGCCTGTCTCAGACCGTCTGTCTCAGACCGTCTGTCTCGGACCGTCTGTCTCGGACCGTCTGTCTCAGCCCGCCTGTCTCAGCCCATCAGTCTCAGTCCGTCTGTCTCAGACCATCTGTCTCAAGCCGTTGGTCTTAGCCCGTCTGTCTCGGACCGTCTGTCTCGGACCGCCTGTCTCGGACCGTCTGTCTCGGACTGTCTGTCTCGGACCGTCTGTCTCAGACCGTCTGTCTCGGACCGTCTATCTCGGACCGCCTGTCTCGGACCGTCTGTCTCGGACTGTCTGTCTCGGACCGTCTGTCTCAGACCGTCTGTCTCGGACCGCCTATCTCTGTCCGTCTGTCTCACACCGTCAGTCACAGACCGTCTGTCTCAGACGGTCGGTCTCAGCCCACCTGTCGCAGCCCATCTGTCTCAGACCGGCTATCTCAGACCATCTGTCTCGGACCGTCTGTCTCGGACCGCCTGTCTCGGACCATCTGTCTCAGGCCGTCGTTCTCAGCCCGTCTGTCTCAGCCTGCCTATCTCTGTCCGCCAGTCTCAGACCATCTGTCTCAGGCCGTAGGTCTTAGCCCGTCTGTCTCGGACCGTCTGTCTCGGACCGTCTGTCTCGGACCGTCTGTCTCGGACCGTCTGTCTCGGACCGTCTGTCTCGGACCGTCTGTCTCGGACAGTCTGTCTCGGACCTTCGGTCTTAGCCCGTCTGTATCAGGCCGTCTGTACCGGACCGTTTGTGTCGTACCGTCTGTCTCAGACCGTCTGTCTCAGACCGTCTGTCTCAGACCATCTGTCTCAGACCGCCGGTCTCAGCCCGCCTGTCTCAGACAGTCTGTCTCAGACCATCTGTCTCAGACCATCTGTCTCAGACCGCCGGCCTCAGCCCGCCTGTCTCAGACCATCTGTCTCAGACCATCTGGCTCAGCCCGCCTGTCTCAGCCCGATTGTCTCAGCCCGCCTGTCTCAGTCCGTTTGTCTGAGACCGTCCGTCTTAGACCGTCTGTCTCAGCACGCCTGTCTCAGCCCGCCTGTCTCAGCCCGCATACCTCAGTCCGCCTGTCCTAGCCCGCCTGTCCCAGACCGTCTGCCTGACACCGTCTGTCTCAGACCATCGGGCTCAGACCGTGTGTCTCAGCCCGCGTGTCTCAGCCCGCCTGTCTCAGGCCATCTGTCTCAGGCCGTCGGCCTTAGCCCGTCTGTCTCAGACCATCTGTCTCAGACTGTCGCTCTTTGGCCGTCTGTCTCATCCCCTCTGTCTCTGTCCGTCTGTCTCAGACCGTCGGTCCCTGACCGCCTGTCTCAGAACACCGGTCTCAGCCCGTCAGTCTCAGCACGTCTGTCTCGGCCTGCCTGTCTCTGTCCGTCTGTCTCAGGCCGTCTGCCTCTGCCCGTCTGTCTCTGACCGTCTGTATCAGACCGTCTGTCTCGGACCGTCTGTCTCGGACCGTCTGTCTCGGACCGTCTGTCTCGGACCGTCTGTCTCGGACCGTCTGTCTCGGACCGTCTGTCTCGGACCGTCTGTCTCGGACCGTCTGTCTCGGATCGCCTGTCTCAGACCGCCTGTCTCAGACCGTCTGTCTCAGACCGTCTGTCTCAGGCCATCTGTCTCAGACCGTCTGTCTCAGACAGTCTGTCTCAGACCATCTGGCTCAGACCGCCGGTCTTAGCCCGTCTGTCTCAGACCATCTGTCTCAGACCGTCTGTCTGAGACCGTCTGTCTCAGAATAACTGTATGAGACAGTCTGTCTCAGCCCGCCTGTCTCAGCCCGCCTGTCTCGGACCATCTGTCTCAGATCATCTGCCTCAGGCCCTCGGTCTTAGCCCGTCTGTCTCTGACCGTCTGTCTCGGACCGTCTGTCCCGGACCGTCTGTCTCGGATCGCCTGTCTCAGACCGCCTGTCTCAGACCGTCTGTCTCAGACCGTCTGTCTCAGGCCATCTGTCTCAGATCATCTGCCTCAGGCCGTCGGTCTTAGCCCGTCTGTCTCAGCACGCCTGTCTCGGCCCGCCTGTCGCAGACCGTCTGTCTCAGACTGTCTGCCTCGTACCGTCTGTCTCGGACCGTCTGTCTCGGACCGTCTGTCTCGGACCGTCTGTCTCGGACCGTCTGTCTCGGACCGTCTGTCTCGGACCGTCTGTCTCGGACCGTCTGTCTCGGACCGCCTGTCTCGGACCGCCTGTCTCAGACCGTCTGTCTCAGACCGTCTGTCTCGGACCGTCTGTCTCGGACCGTCTGTCTCAGCCCGCCTGTCTCAGCCCATCAGTCTCAGTCCGTCTGTCTCAGACCATCTGTCTCAAGCCGTTGGTCTTAGCCCGTCTGTCTCGGACCGTCTGTCTCGGACCGCCTGTCTCGGACCGTCTGTCTCGGACTGTCTGTCTCGGACCGTCTGTCTCAGACCGTCTGTCTCGGACCGTCTATCTCGGACCGTCTGTCTCCGACCGTCTGTCTCAGACGGTCTGTCTCAGACGGTCTGTCTCAGACGGTCGGTCCCAGCCCGCCTACCTCAGCCCGCCTGTCTCAGACAGTCTGTCTCAGACCATCTGTATCAGACCATCTGTCTCAGATCGCCGGTATCAGCCCGCCTGTCTCAGACAGTCTGTCTCAGACCATCAGTCTCAGACCATCTGGCTCAGACCGTCGGTCTTAGCCCGTCTGTCTAAGTCCATCTGTCTCAGACCGTCTGTCTCGGATCGTCTGTCTCAGCCCGCCTCTCTCAGTCCGTCTGTCTCAGCCCACCGGTCTCAGTCCGTCTGTCTGAGACCGTCTGTCTCAGACCATCTGCCTCAGACCATCTGTCTCAGGCCGTCGGTCTCAGCCCGTCTGTCTCAGACCGCCAGTCTCACCCCGCCTGTCTCAGACAGTCTGTCTCAGACCATCTGTCTCATACCACCTGGCTCAGACCGTCGGTCTTAGCCCGTCTGTCTCAGACCGCCTGTCTCAGTCCGTCTGTCTCAGCCCACCGGTCTCAGTCCGTCTGTCTGAGACTGTCTGTCTCAGACCATCTGCCTCAGACCATCTGTCTCAGGCCGTCGGTCTCAGCCCGTCTGTCTCAGACCGCCGGTCTCACCCCAACTGTCTCAGCCCGCCTGTCTCAGGCCGTCTGCCTCTGTCCGTCTGTCTCTGACCGTCTGTCTCAGTCCGTCTGTCTCGGACCGTCTGTCTCGGACCGTCTGTCTCGGACCGCCTGTCTCAGACCGCCTGTCTCAGACCGTCTGTCTCAGACCGTCTGTCTCAGTCCATCTGTCTCAGACCGTCTGTCTCGAATCCTCTGTCTCAGCCCGCCTGTCTCAGTCCGTCTGTCTCAAACCACCGGTCTCAGTCCGTCTGTCTGAGACCGTCTGTCTCAGACCATCTGCCTCAGACCATCTGTCTCAGGCCGTCGGTCTCAGCCCGTCTGTCTCAGCCTGCCTATCTCTGTCCGTCTGTCTCACACCGTCAGTCACAGACCGTCTGTCTCAGACGGTCGGTCTCAGCCCACCTGTCGCAGCCCATCTGTCTCAGACCGGCTATCTCAGACCATCTGTCTCGGACCGTCTGTCTCGGACCGCCTGTCTCGGACCATCTGTCTCAGGCCGTCGGTCTCAGCCCGTCTGTCTCAGCCTGCCTATCTCTGTCCGCCAGTCTCAGACCATCTGTCTCAGGCCGTAGGTCTTAGCCCGTCTGTCTCGGACCGTCTGTCTCGGACCGTCTGTCTCGGACCGTCTGTCTCGGACCGTCTGTCTCGGACCGTCTGTCTCGGACCGTCTGTCTCGGACAGTCTGTCTCGGACCTTCGGTCTTAGCCCGTCTGTATCAGGCCGTCTGTACCGGACCGTTTGTGTCGTACCGTCTGTCTCAGACCGTCTGTCTCAGACCATCTGGCTCAGACCGTCGGTCGTAGCCCGTCTGTCTCAGACCATCTGTCTCAGACCGTCTGTCTCACACCGTCTGTCTCAGACCGTCTGTCTCGGACCATCAGTCTCGGACCGTCTGTCTCCGACCGTCTGTCTCGGACCGTCTGTCTCGGACCGTCTGTCTCGGACCGTCTGTCTCGGACCGTCTGTCTCAGACCATCTGTCTCAGACCATCTGTCTCAGGCCGTCGGTTTAGCCCGTCTGTCTCAGACCACCTGTCTCAGGCCGTCGGTCTTAGCCCGTCTGTCTCAGACCATCTGTCTCAGACCGTCTGTTTCAGACCGTCTGTCTCAGACCGTCTGTCTCAGACCATCTGCCGCAGACCATCTGTCTCATGCCGTCGGTCTTAGCCCGTATATCTCAGCCTGCCTGTCTCTGTCCGTCTGCCTCAGACCGTCTGTCTCAGACCATCTGTCTCAGACCGTCTGTCTCGGACCGTCTGTCTCAGCCCGCCTGTCTCAGTCCGTCTGTCTCAGACCGCCTGTCTCAGAATAACTGTCTGAGGCAGTCTGTCTCAGCCCGCCTGTCTCAGTCCGTCTGTCTCAGACCGCCTGTCTCAGAATAACTGTCTGAGGCAGTCTGTCTCAGCCCGCCTGTCTCATCCCGCCGGTCTCAGTCCGTCTGTCTGAGACCGTCTGTCTCAGACCATCTGTCTCAGACCATCTGTCTCAGGCCGTCGGTCTTAGCCCGTCTGTCTCAGACCATCTGTCTCAGGCCGTCGGTCTCAGCCCGTCTGTCTCAGCCTGCCTATCTTTGTCCGCCAGTCTCAGACCATCTGTCTCAGGCCGTAGGTCTTAGCCCGTCTGTCTCAGACCGTCTGTCTCGGACCATCAGTCTCGGACCGTCTGTCTCCGACCGTCTGTCTCGGACCGTCTGTCTCGGACCGTCTGTCTCGGACCGTCTGTCTCAGACCATCTGTCTCAGACCATCTGTCTCAGGCCGTCGGTTTAGCCCGTCTGTCTCAGACCACCTGTCTCAGGCCGTCGGTCTTAGCCCGTCTGTCTCAGACCATGTGTCTCAGACCGTCTGTTTCAGACCGTCTGTCTCAGACCGTCTGTCTCAGACCATCTGTCGCAGACCATCTGTCTCATGCCGTCGGTCTTAGCCCGTATATCTCAGCCTGCCTGTCTCTGTCCGTCTGTCTTCGCCCGTCTGTCTCAGACCGCCGGTCTCAGCCCGCCTGCCTCAGACAGTCTGTCTCAGACCATCTGTCTCACACCATCTGGCTCAGACCGTCGGTCTTAGCCCGTCTGTCTCAGACCATCTGTCTCAGACTGTCTGTCTCGGACCGTCTGTCTCGGACCGTCTGTCTCGGACCGTCTGTCTCGGACCGTCTGTCTCACACCGTCAGTCACAGACCCTCTGTCTCAGAAGGTCGGTCTCAGTCCGCCTGTCTCAGCCCATCTGTCTCAGACCGTCTGTCTCAGACCATCTGTCTCGGACCGTCTGTCTCGGACCGCCTGTCTCGGACCATCTGTCTCAGACCGCCGGTCTCAGCCCGCCTGTCTCAGACAGTCTGTCTCAGACCATCTGTCTCAGACCATCTGGCTCAGCCCGCCTGTCTCAGCCCGATTGTCTCAGCCCGCCTGTCTCAGTCCGTTTGTCTGAGACCGTCCGTCTCAGACCGTCTGTCTCAGCACGCCTGTCTCAGCCCGCCTGTCTCAGCCCGCCTACCTCAGTCCGCCTGTCCTAGCCCGCCTGTCCCAGACCGTCTGCCTGAAACCGTCTGTCTCAGACCATCGGGCTCAGACCGTGTGTCTCAGCCCGCGTGTCTCAGCCCGCCTGTCTCAGGCCATCTGTCTCAGGCCGTCGGCCTTAGCCCGTCTGTCTCAGACCATCTGTCTCAGACTGTCGCTCTTTGGCCGTCTGTCTCAGACCGGCTATCTCAGACCATCTGTCTCGGACCGTCTGTCTCGGACCGCCTGTCTCAGAACACCGGTCTCAGCCCGTCAGTCTCAGCACGTCTGTCTCGGCCTGCCTGTCTCTGTCCGTCTGTCTCAGGCCGTCTGCCTCTGCCCGTCTGTCTCTGACCGTCTGTATCAGACCGTCTGTCTCGGACCGTCACTTTCAGACCGTCTGTCTCGGACCGTCTGTCTCGGACCGTCTGTCTCGGACCGTCTGTCTCGGACCGTCTGTCTCGGACCGTCTGTCTCGGACCGTCTGTCTCGGACCGTCTGTCTCGGATCGCCTGTCTCAGACCGCCTGTCTCAGACCGTCTGTCTCAGACCGTCTGTCTCAGGCCATCTGTCTCAGATCATCTGCCTCAGGCCGTCGGTCTTAGCCCGTCTGTCTCAGCACGCCTGTCTCGGCCCGCCTGTCGCAGACCGTCTGTCTCAGACTGTCTGCCTCGTACCGTCTGTCTCGGACCGTCTGTCTCGGACCGTCTGTCTCGGACCGTCTGTCTCGGACCGTCTGTCTCGGACCGTCTGTCTCGGACCGCCTGTCTCAGACCGCCTGTCTCAGACCGTCTGTCTCAGACCATCTGTCTCAGATCATCTGCCTCATGCCGTCGGTCTTAGCCCGTATATCTCTGCCTGCCTGTCTCTGTCCGTCTGTCTCGGACCGTCTGTCTCGGACCGTCTGTCTCGGACCGTCTGTCTCGGACCGTCTGTCTCACACCGTCAGTCACAGACCGTCTGTCTCAGACGGTCGGTCTCAGCCCGCCCGTCTCAGCCCATCTGTCTCAGACCGGCTATCTCAGACCATCTGTCTCAGACCGCCGGTCTCAGCCCGCCTGTCTCAGACAGTCTGTCTCAGACCATCTGTCTCAGACCATCTGTCTCAGACCGCCGGCCTCAGCCCGCCTGTCTCAGGCCGTCTGTCTCGGACCGTCTGTCTCGGACTGTCTGTCTCGGACCGTCTGTCTCGGACCGTCTGTCTCTGACCGTCTGTCTCAGTCCGTCTGTCTCAGACCGTCTGTCTCGGACCGTCTGTCTCGGACTGTCTGTCTCGGACCGTCTGTCTCGGACCGTCTGTCTCCGACCGTCTGTCTCAGACGGTCTGTCTCAGACGGTCTGTCTCAGACGGTCGGTCCCAGCCCGCCTGTCTCAGCCCATCTGTCTCAGACCGTCCGTCTCAGACCATCTGTCTCGGACCGTCTGTCTCGGACCGCCTGTCTCAGACCGTCTGTCTCAGACCGTCTGTCTCGGACCGTCTGTCTCGGACCGTCTGTCTCAGCCCGCCTGTCTCAGCCCATCGGTCTCAGTCCGTCTGTCTCAGACCATCTGTCTCAAGCCGTTGGTCTTAGCCCGTCTGTCTCGGACCGCCTGTCTCGGACCGCCTGTCTCGGACCGTCTGTCTCGGACTGTCTGTCTCGGACCGTCTGTCTCAGACCGTCTGTCTCGGACCGTCTGTCTCGGACCGTCTGTCTCGGACCGTCTGTCTCCGACCGTCTGTCTCAGACGGTCTGTCTCAGACGGTCTGTCTCAGACGGTCGGTCCCAGCCCGCCTACCTCAGCCCGCCTGTCTCAGCCCCCCAGTCACAGACCGTCTGTCTCAGACCATCTGGCTCAGAACGTCGGTCTTAGCCCGCCTCTCTCAGACCGTCTGTCTCAGACCATCTGTCTCAGACCATCTGTCTCAGACCGCCGGTCTCAGCCCGCCGGTCTCAGACAGTCTGTCTCAGACCATCAGTCTCAGACCATCTGGCTCAGACCGTCGGTCTTAGCCCGTCTGTCTAAGTCCATCTGTCTCAGGCCGTCTGTCTCGGATCGTCTGTCTCAGCCCGCCTCTCTCAGTCCGTCTGTCTCAGCCCACCGGTCTCAGTCCGTCTGTCTGAGACCGTCTGTCTCAGACCATCTGCCTCAGACCATCTGTCTCAGGCCGTCGGTCTCAGCCCGTCTGTCTCAGACCGCCAGTCTCACCCCGCCTGTCTCAGACAGTCTGCCTCGTACCGTCTGTCTCGGACCGTCTGTCTCGGACCGTCTGTCTCGGACCGTCTGTCTCGGACCGTCTGTCTCGGACCGCCTGTCTCGGACCGCCTGTCTCAGACCGTCTGTCTCAGACCATCTGTCTCAGATCATCTGCCTCATGCCGTCGGTCTTAGCCCGTATATCTCTGCCTGCCTGTCTCTGTCCGTCTGTCTCGGACCGTCTGTCTCGGACCGTCTGTCTCGGACCGTCTGTCTCGGACCGTCAGTCTCGGACCGTCTGTCTCGGACCGTCTGTCTCGGACCGTCTGTCTCACACCGTCAGTCACAGACCGTCTGTCTCAGACGGTCGGTCTCAGCCCGCCCGTCTCAGCCCATCTGTCTCAGACCGGCTATCTCAGACCATCTGTCTCAGACCGCCGGTCTCAGCCCGCCTGTCTCAGACAGTCTGTCTCAGACCATCTGTCTCAGACCATCTGTCTCAGACCATCTGTCTCAGACCGCCGGCCTCAGCCCGCCTGTCTCAGGCCGTCTGACTCTGTCCGTCTGTCTCTGACCGTCTGTCTCAGTCCGTCTGTCTCAGACCGTCTGTTTCGGACCGTCTGTCTCGGACCGTCTGTCTCGGACCGTCTGTCTCGGACCGTCTGTCTCGGACCGTCGGTCTTAGCCCGTCTGTATCAGGCCGTCTGTATCGGACCGTCTGTGTCGTACCGTCTGTCTCAGACCGTCTGTCTCAAACCATCTGGCTCAGACCGTCGGTCGGTAGCCCGTCTGTCTCGGACCGTCTGTCTCAGACCGTCTGTCTCAGACCATCTGTCTCAGACCGCCGGTCTCAGCCCGCCTGTCTCAGACAGTCTGTCTCAGACCATCTGTATCAGACCATCTGTCTCAGATCGCCGGTATCAGCCCGCCTGTCTCAGACAGTCTGTCTCAGACCATCAGTCTCAGACCATCTGGCTCAGACCGTCGGTCTTAGACCGTCTGTCTAAGTCCATCTGTCTCAGACCGTCTGTCTCGGATCGTCTGTCTCAGCCCGCCTCTCTCAGTCCGTCTGTCTCAGCCCACCGGTCTCAGTCCGTCTGTCTGAGACCGTCTGTCTCAGACCATCTGCCTCAGACCATCTGTCTCAGGCCGTCGGTCTCAGCCCGTCTGTCTCAGACCGCCAGTCTCACCCCGCCTGTCTCAGACAGTCTGTCTCAGACCATCTGTCTCATACCATCTGTCTCAGACCGCCTGTCTCAGTCCGTCTGTCTCAGCCCACCGGTCTCAGTCCGTCTGTCTGAGACTGTCTGTCTCAGACCATCTGCCTCAGACCATCCGTCTCAGGCCGTCGGTCTCAGCCCGTCTGTCTCAGACCGCCGGTCTCACCCCGCCTGTCTCAGCCCGCCTGTCTCAGGCCGTCTGCCTCTGTCCGTCTGTCTCTGACCGTCTGTCTCAGTCCGTCTGTCTCGGACCGTCTGTCTCGGACCGTCTGTCTCGGACCGCCTGTCTCAGACCGCCTGTCTCAGACCGTCTGTCTCAGACCGTCTGTCTCAGTCCATCTGTCTCAGACCGTCTGTCTCGGATCCTCTGTCTCAGCCCGCCTGTCTCAGTCCGTCTGTCTCAAACCACCGGTCTCAGTCCGTCTGTCTGAGACCGTCTGTCTCAGACCATCTGCCTCAGACCATCTGTCTCAGGCCGTCGGTCTCAGCCCGTCTGTCTCAGCCTGCCTATCTCTGTCCGTCTGTCTCACACCGTCAGTCACAGACCGTCTGTCTCAGACGGACGGTCTCAGCCCACCTGTCGCAGCCCATCTGTCTCAGACCGGCTATCTCAGACCATCTGTCTCGGACCATCTGTCTCGGACCGCCTGTCTCAGACCATCTGGCTCAGACCGTCGGTCTTAGCCCGTCTGTCTCAGACCATCTGTCTCAGACTGTCTGTCTCGGACCGTCTGTCTCGGACCGTCTGTCTCGGACCGTCTGTCTCGGACCGTCTGTCTCACACCGTCAGTCACAGACCCTCTGTCTCAGAAGGTCGGTCTCAGCCCGCCTGTCTCAGCCCATCTGTCTCAGACCGTCTGTCTCAGACCATCTGTCTCGGACCGTCTGTCTCGGACCGCCTGTCTCGGACCATCTGTCTCAGACCGCCGGTCTCAGCCCGCCTGTCTCAGACAGTCTGTCTCAGACCATCTGTCTCAGACCATCTGGCTCAGCCCGCCTGTCTCAGCCCGATTGTCTCAGCCCGCCTGTCTCAGTCCGTTTGTCTGAGACCGTCCGTCTCAGACCGTCTGTCTCAGCACGCCTGTCTCAGCCCGCCTGTCTCAGCCCGCCTACCTCAGTCCGCCTGTCCCAGCCCGCCTGTCCCAGACCGTCTGCCTGAAACCGTCTGTCTCAGACCATCGGGCTCAGACCGTGTGTCTCAGCCCGCGTGTCTCAGCCCACCTGTCTCAGACCATCTGTCTCAGGCCGTCGGCCTTAGCCCGTCTGTCTCAGACCATCTGTCTCAGACTGTCGGTCTTTGGCCGTCTGTCTCATCCCCTCTGTCTCTGTCCGTCTGTCTCAGACCGTCTGTCCCTGACCGCCTGTCTCAGAACACCGGTCTCAGCCCGTCAGTCTCAGCACGCCTGTCTCGGCCTGCCTGTCTCTGTCCGTCTGTCTCAGGCCGTCTGCCTCTGCCCGTCTGTCTCTGACCGTCTGTATCAGACCGTCTGTCTCGGACCGTCACTTTCAGACCGTCTGTCTCGGACCGTCTGTCTCGGACCGTCTGTCTCGGACCGTCTGTCTCGGACCGTCTGTCTCGGACCGTCTGTCTCGGACCGTCTGTCTCGGACCGTCTGTCTCGGACCGTCGGTCTTAGCCCGTCTGTATCAGGCCGTCTGTATCGGACCGTCTGTGTCGTACCGTCTGTCTCAGACCGTCTGTCTCAGACCATCTGGCTCAGACCGTCGGTCGTAGCCCGTCTGTCTCAGACCATCTGTTTCAGACCGTCTGTCTCACACCGTCTGTCTCAGACCGTCTGTCTCAGACCGTCTGTCTCAGACCATCTGTCTCAGACCGTCGGTCTTAGCCCGTCTGTATCAGGCCGTCTGTATCGGACCGTCTGTGTCGTACCGTCTGTCTCAGACCATCTGTCTCAGATCATCTGCCTCAGGCCGTCGGTCTTATCCCGCCGGTCTCAGTCCGTCTGTCTGAGACCGTCTGTCTCAGACCATCTGTCTCAGACCATCTGTCTCAGGCCGTCGGTCTTAGCCCGTCTGTCTCAGACCATCTGTCTCAGGCCGTCGGTCTCAGCCCGTCTGTCTCAGCCTGCCTATCTCTGTCCGCCAGTCTCAGACCATCTGTCTCAGGCCGTAGGTCTTAGCCCGTCTGTCTCAGACCGTCTGTCTCGGACCATCAGTCTCGGACCGTCTGTCTCCGACCGTCTGTCTCGGACCGTCTGTCTCGGACCATCTGGCTCAGACCGTCGGTCGTAGCCCGTCTGTCTCAGACCATCTGTCTCAGACCATCTGGCTCAGACCGTCGGTCTTAGCCCGTCTGTCTCAGACCATCTGTCTCAGACTGTCTGTCTCGGACCGTCTGTCTCGGACCGTCTGTCTCGGACCGCCTGTCTCGGACCATCTGTCTCAGACCGCCGGTCTCAGCCCGCCTGTCTCAGACAGTCTGTCTCAGACCATCTGTCTCAGACCATCTGGCTCAGCCCGCCTGTCTCAGCCCGCCTGTCTCAGCCCGCCTGTCTCAGTCCGTTTGTCTGAGACCGTCCGTCTCAGACTGTCTGTCTCGGACCGTCTGTCTCGGACCGTCTGTCTCGGACCGTCTGTCTCGGACCGTCTGTCTCGGACCGTCTGTCTCGGACCGTCTGTCTCACACCTTCAGTCACAGACCCTCTGTCTCAGAAGGTCGGTCTCAGCCCGCCTGTCTCAGCCCATCTGTCTCAGACCGTCTGTCTCAGACCATCTGTCTCGGACCGTCTGTCTCGGACCGCCTGTCTCGGACCATCTGTCTCAGGCCGTCGGCCTTAGCCCGTCTGTCTCAGACCATCTGTCTCAGACTGTCGCTCTTTGGCCGTCTGTCTCAGACCGGCTATCTCAGACCATCTGTCTCGGACCGTCTGTCTCGGACCGCCTGTCTCAGAACACCGGTCTCAGCCCGTCAGTCTCAGCACGTCTGTCTCGGCCTGCCTGTCTCTGTCCGTCTGTCTCAGGCCGTCTGCCTCTGCCCGTCTGTCTCTGACCGTCTGTATCAGACCGTCTGTCTCGGACCGTCACTTTCAGACCGTCTGTCTCGGACCGTCTGTCTCGGACCGTCTGTCTCGGACCGTCTGTCTCGGACCGTCTGTCTCGGACCGTCTGTCTCGGACCGTCTGTCTCGGACCGTCTGTCTCGGATCGCCTGTCTCAGACCGCCTGTCTCAGACCGTCTGTCTCAGACCGTCTGTCTCAGGCCATCTGTCTCAGATCATCTGCCTCAGGCCGTCGGTCTTAGCCCGTCTGTCTCAGCACGCCTGTCTCGGCCCGCCTGTCGCAGACCGTCTGTCTCAGACTGTCTGCCTCGTACCGTCTGTCTCGGACCGTCTGTCTCGGACCGTCTGTCTCGGACCGTCTGTCTCGGACCGTCTGTCTCGGACCGTCTGTCTCGGACCGTCTGTCTCGGACCGTCTGTCTCGGACCGCCTGTCTCAGACCGCCTGTCTCAGACCGTCTGTCTCAGACCATCTGTCTCAGATCATCTGCCTCATGCCGTCGGTCTTAGCCCGTATATCTCTGCCTGCCTGTCTCTGTCCGTCTGTCTCGGACCGTCTGTCTCGGACCGTCTGTCTCGGACCGTCTGTCTCGGACCGTCTGTCTCGGACCGTCTGTCTCACACCGTCAGTCACAGACCGTCTGTCTCAGACGGTCGGTCTCAGCCCGCCCGTCTCAGCCCATCTGTCTCAGACCGGCTATCTCAGACCATCTGTCTCAGACCGCCGGTCTCAGCCCGCCTGTCTCAGACAGTCTGTCTCAGACCATCTGTCTCAGACCATCTGTCTCAGACCGCCGGCCTCAGCCCGCCTGTCTCAGGCCGTCTGTCTCGGACCGTCTGTCTCGGACTGTCTGTCTCGGACCGTCTGTCTCGGACCGTCTGTCTCTGACCGTCTGTCTCAGTCCGTCTGTCTCAGACCGTCTGTCTCGGACCGTCTGTCTCGGACTGTCTGTCTCGGACCGTCTGTCTCGGACCGTCTGTCTCCGACCGTCTGTCTCAGACGGTCTGTCTCAGACGGTCTGTCTCAGACGGTCGGTCCCAGCCCGCCTGTCTCAGCCCATCTGTCTCAGACCGTCCGTCTCAGACCATCTGTCTCGGACCGTCTGTCTCGGACCGCCTGTCTCAGACCGTCTGTCTCAGACCGTCTGTCTCGGACCGTCTGTCTCGGACCGTCTGTCTCAGCCCGCCTGTCTCAGCCCATCGGTCTCAGTCCGTCTGTCTCAGACCATCTGTCTCAAGCCGTTGGTCTTAGCCCGTCTGTCTCGGACCGCCTGTCTCGGACCGCCTGTCTCGGACCGTCTGTCTCGGACTGTCTGTCTCGGACCGTCTGTCTCAGACCGTCTGTCTCGGACCGTCTGTCTCGGACCGTCTGTCTCGGACCGTCTGTCTCCGACCGTCTGTCTCAGACGGTCTGTCTCAGACGGTCTGTCTCAGACGGTCGGTCCCAGCCCGCCTACCTCAGCCCGCCTGTCTCAGCCCCCCAGTCACAGACCGTCTGTCTCAGACCATCTGGCTCAGAACGTCGGTCTTAGCCCGCCTCTCTCAGACCGTCTGTCTCAGACCATCTGTCTCAGACCATCTGTCTCAGACCGCCGGTCTCAGCCCGCCGGTCTCAGACAGTCTGTCTCAGACCATCAGTCTCAGACCATCTGGCTCAGACCGTCGGTCTTAGCCCGTCTGTCTAAGTCCATCTGTCTCAGGCCGTCTGTCTCGGATCGTCTGTCTCAGCCCGCCTCTCTCAGTCCGTCTGTCTCAGCCCACCGGTCTCAGTCCGTCTGTCTGAGACCGTCTGTCTCAGACCATCTGCCTCAGACCATCTGTCTCAGGCCGTCGGTCTCAGCCCGTCTGTCTCAGACCGCCAGTCTCACCCCGCCTGTCTCAGACAGTCTGCCTCGTACCGTCTGTCTCGGACCGTCTGTCTCGGACCGTCTGTCTCGGACCGTCTGTCTCGGACCGTCTGTCTCGGACCGCCTGTCTCGGACCGCCTGTCTCAGACCGTCTGTCTCAGACCATCTGTCTCAGATCATCTGCCTCATGCCGTCGGTCTTAGCCCGTATATCTCTGCCTGCCTGTCTCTGTCCGTCTGTCTCGGACCGTCTGTCTCGGACCGTCTGTCTCGGACCGTCTGTCTCGGACCGTCAGTCTCGGACCGTCTGTCTCGGACCGTCTGTCTCGGACCGTCTGTCTCACACCGTCAGTCACAGACCGTCTGTCTCAGACGGTCGGTCTCAGCCCGCCCGTCTCAGCCCATCTGTCTCAGACCGGCTATCTCAGACCATCTGTCTCAGACCGCCGGTCTCAGCCCGCCTGTCTCAGACAGTCTGTCTCAGACCATCTGTCTCAGACCATCTGTCTCAGACCATCTGTCTCAGACCGCCGGCCTCAGCCCGCCTGTCTCAGGCCGTCTGACTCTGTCCGTCTGTCTCTGACCGTCTGTCTCAGTCCGTCTGTCTCAGACCGTCTGTTTCGGACCGTCTGTCTCGGACCGTCTGTCTCGGACCGTCTGTCTCGGACCGTCTGTCTCGGACCGTCGGTCTTAGCCCGTCTGTATCAGGCCGTCTGTATCGGACCGTCTGTGTCGTACCGTCTGTCTCAGACCGTCTGTCTCAAACCATCTGGCTCAGACCGTCGGTCGGTAGCCCGTCTGTCTCGGACCGTCTGTCTCAGACCGTCTGTCTCAGACCATCTGTCTCAGACCGCCGGTCTCAGCCCGCCTGTCTCAGACAGTCTGTCTCAGACCATCTGTATCAGACCATCTGTCTCAGATCGCCGGTATCAGCCCGCCTGTCTCAGACAGTCTGTCTCAGACCATCAGTCTCAGACCATCTGGCTCAGACCGTCGGTCTTAGACCGTCTGTCTAAGTCCATCTGTCTCAGACCGTCTGTCTCGGATCGTCTGTCTCAGCCCGCCTCTCTCAGTCCGTCTGTCTCAGCCCACCGGTCTCAGTCCGTCTGTCTGAGACCGTCTGTCTCAGACCATCTGCCTCAGACCATCTGTCTCAGGCCGTCGGTCTCAGCCCGTCTGTCTCAGACCGCCAGTCTCACCCCGCCTGTCTCAGACAGTCTGTCTCAGACCATCTGTCTCATACCATCTGTCTCAGACCGCCTGTCTCAGTCCGTCTGTCTCAGCCCACCGGTCTCAGTCCGTCTGTCTGAGACTGTCTGTCTCAGACCATCTGCCTCAGACCATCCGTCTCAGGCCGTCGGTCTCAGCCCGTCTGTCTCAGACCGCCGGTCTCACCCCGCCTGTCTCAGCCCGCCTGTCTCAGGCCGTCTGCCTCTGTCCGTCTGTCTCTGACCGTCTGTCTCAGTCCGTCTGTCTCGGACCGTCTGTCTCGGACCGTCTGTCTCGGACCGCCTGTCTCAGACCGCCTGTCTCAGACCGTCTGTCTCAGACCGTCTGTCTCAGTCCATCTGTCTCAGACCGTCTGTCTCGGATCCTCTGTCTCAGCCCGCCTGTCTCAGTCCGTCTGTCTCAAACCACCGGTCTCAGTCCGTCTGTCTGAGACCGTCTGTCTCAGACCATCTGCCTCAGACCATCTGTCTCAGGCCGTCGGTCTCAGCCCGTCTGTCTCAGCCTGCCTATCTCTGTCCGTCTGTCTCACACCGTCAGTCACAGACCGTCTGTCTCAGACGGACGGTCTCAGCCCACCTGTCGCAGCCCATCTGTCTCAGACCGGCTATCTCAGACCATCTGTCTCGGACCATCTGTCTCGGACCGCCTGTCTCAGACCATCTGGCTCAGACCGTCGGTCTTAGCCCGTCTGTCTCAGACCATCTGTCTCAGACTGTCTGTCTCGGACCGTCTGTCTCGGACCGTCTGTCTCGGACCGTCTGTCTCGGACCGTCTGTCTCACACCGTCAGTCACAGACCCTCTGTCTCAGAAGGTCGGTCTCAGCCCGCCTGTCTCAGCCCATCTGTCTCAGACCGTCTGTCTCAGACCATCTGTCTCGGACCGTCTGTCTCGGACCGCCTGTCTCGGACCATCTGTCTCAGACCGCCGGTCTCAGCCCGCCTGTCTCAGACAGTCTGTCTCAGACCATCTGTCTCAGACCATCTGGCTCAGCCCGCCTGTCTCAGCCCGATTGTCTCAGCCCGCCTGTCTCAGTCCGTTTGTCTGAGACCGTCCGTCTCAGACCGTCTGTCTCAGCACGCCTGTCTCAGCCCGCCTGTCTCAGCCCGCCTACCTCAGTCCGCCTGTCCCAGCCCGCCTGTCCCAGACCGTCTGCCTGAAACCGTCTGTCTCAGACCATCGGGCTCAGACCGTGTGTCTCAGCCCGCGTGTCTCAGCCCACCTGTCTCAGACCATCTGTCTCAGGCCGTCGGCCTTAGCCCGTCTGTCTCAGACCATCTGTCTCAGACTGTCGGTCTTTGGCCGTCTGTCTCATCCCCTCTGTCTCTGTCCGTCTGTCTCAGACCGTCTGTCCCTGACCGCCTGTCTCAGAACACCGGTCTCAGCCCGTCAGTCTCAGCACGCCTGTCTCGGCCTGCCTGTCTCTGTCCGTCTGTCTCAGGCCGTCTGCCTCTGCCCGTCTGTCTCTGACCGTCTGTATCAGACCGTCTGTCTCGGACCGTCACTTTCAGACCGTCTGTCTCGGACCGTCTGTCTCGGACCGTCTGTCTCGGACCGTCTGTCTCGGACCGTCTGTCTCGGACCGTCTGTCTCGGACCGTCTGTCTCGGACCGTCTGTCTCGGACCGTCGGTCTTAGCCCGTCTGTATCAGGCCGTCTGTATCGGACCGTCTGTGTCGTACCGTCTGTCTCAGACCGTCTGTCTCAGACCATCTGGCTCAGACCGTCGGTCGTAGCCCGTCTGTCTCAGACCATCTGTTTCAGACCGTCTGTCTCACACCGTCTGTCTCAGACCGTCTGTCTCAGACCGTCTGTCTCAGACCATCTGTCTCAGACCGTCGGTCTTAGCCCGTCTGTATCAGGCCGTCTGTATCGGACCGTCTGTGTCGTACCGTCTGTCTCAGACCATCTGTCTCAGATCATCTGCCTCAGGCCGTCGGTCTTATCCCGCCGGTCTCAGTCCGTCTGTCTGAGACCGTCTGTCTCAGACCATCTGTCTCAGACCATCTGTCTCAGGCCGTCGGTCTTAGCCCGTCTGTCTCAGACCATCTGTCTCAGGCCGTCGGTCTCAGCCCGTCTGTCTCAGCCTGCCTATCTCTGTCCGCCAGTCTCAGACCATCTGTCTCAGGCCGTAGGTCTTAGCCCGTCTGTCTCAGACCGTCTGTCTCGGACCATCAGTCTCGGACCGTCTGTCTCCGACCGTCTGTCTCGGACCGTCTGTCTCGGACCATCTGGCTCAGACCGTCGGTCGTAGCCCGTCTGTCTCAGACCATCTGTCTCAGACCATCTGGCTCAGACCGTCGGTCTTAGCCCGTCTGTCTCAGACCATCTGTCTCAGACTGTCTGTCTCGGACCGTCTGTCTCGGACCGTCTGTCTCGGACCGCCTGTCTCGGACCATCTGTCTCAGACCGCCGGTCTCAGCCCGCCTGTCTCAGACAGTCTGTCTCAGACCATCTGTCTCAGACCATCTGGCTCAGCCCGCCTGTCTCAGCCCGCCTGTCTCAGCCCGCCTGTCTCAGTCCGTTTGTCTGAGACCGTCCGTCTCAGACTGTCTGTCTCGGACCGTCTGTCTCGGACCGTCTGTCTCGGACCGTCTGTCTCGGACCGTCTGTCTCGGACCGTCTGTCTCGGACCGTCTGTCTCACACCTTCAGTCACAGACCCTCTGTCTCAGAAGGTCGGTCTCAGCCCGCCTGTCTCAGCCCATCTGTCTCAGACCGTCTGTCTCAGACCATCTGTCTCGGACCGTCTGTCTCGGACCGCCTGTCTCGGACCATCTGTCTCAGACCGCCGGTCTCAGCCCGCCTGTCTCAGACAGTCTGTCTCAGACCATCTGTCTCAGACCATCTGGCTCAGCCCGCCTGTCTCAGCCCGCCTGTCACAGCCCGCCTGTCTCAGTTCGTTTGTCTGAGACCGTCCGTCTCAGACCGTCTGTCTCAGCACGCCTGTCTCAGCCCGCCTGTCTCAGCCCGCCTACCTCAGCCCGCCTGTCCCAGCCCGCCTGTCCCAGACCGTCTGCCTGAAACCGTCTGTCTCAGACCATCGGGCTCAGACCGTGTGTCTCAGCCCGCGTGTCTCAGCCCGCCTGTCTCAGACCATCTGTCTCAGGCCGTCGGCCTTAGCCCGTCTGTCTCAGACCATCTGTCTCAGACTGTCGGTCTTTGGCCGTCTGTCTCGGACCCTCTGTCTCGGACCGTCTGTCTCGGACCGTCTGTCTCGGACCGTCTGTCTCGGACCGTCTGTCTCGGACCGTCTGTCTCGTACCGTCTGTCTCGAACCGTCTGTCTCGGACCGTCTGTCTCGGACCGTCTGTCTATGACCATCTGGCTCCGACCGTCTGTCTCAGCCCGCCCGTCTCAGCCCGCCTGTCTCTGTCCATCTGTCTCTGTCCGTTTGACTCAGATCGTCTGTCTCAGACCATCTGTCTCAGACCATCTGTCTCAGGCCGGCGGTCTTAGACCGTCTGTCTCAGACCGCCTGTCTCTGCCCGTCTGTCTCGGACCGTCTGTCTCAGCACGTCTGTCTCGGACCGTCTGTCTCGGACCGTCTGTCTCGGACCGCCTGCCTCTGCCCGTCTGTCTCTGACCGTCTGTATCAGACCGTCTGTCTCGGACCGTCACTTTCAGACCGTCTGTCTCGGACCGTCTGTCTCGGACCGTCTGTCTCGGACCGTCTGTCTCGGACCGTCTGTCTCGGACCGTCTGTCTCGGACCGTCTGTCTCGGACCGTCTGTCTCGGATCGCCTGTCTCAGACCGCCTGTCTCAGACCGTCTGTCTCAGACCGTCTGTCTCAGGCCATCTGTCTCAGTTCATCTGCCTCAGGCCGTCGGTCTTAGCCCGTCTGTCTCAGCACGCCTGTCTCGGCCCGCCTGTCGCAGACCGTCTGTCTCAGACTGTCTGCCTCGTACCGTCTGTCTCGGACCGTCTGTCTCGGACCGTCTGTCTCGGACCGTCTGTCTCGGACCGTCTGTCTCGGACCGTCTGTCTCGGACCGTCTGTCTCGGACCGTCTGTCTCGGACCGCCTGTCTCAGACCGCCTGTCTCAGACCGTCTGTCTCAGACCATCTGTCTCAGATCATCTGCCTCATGCCGTCGGTCTTAGCCCGTATATCTCTGCCTGCCTGTCTCTGTCCGTCTGTCTCGGACCGTCTGTCTCGGACCGTCTGTCTCGGACCGTCTGTCTCGGACCGTCTGTCTCGGACCGTCTGTCTCACACCGTCAGTCACAGACCGTCTGTCTCAGACGGTCGGTCTCAGCCCGCCCGTCTCAGCCCATCTGTCTCAGACCGGCTATCTCAGACCATCTGTCTCAGACCGCCGGTCTCAGCCCGCCTGTCTCAGACAGTCTGTCTCAGACCATCTGTCTCAGACCATCTGTCTCAGACCGCCGGCCTCAGCCCGCCTGTCTCAGGCCGTCTGTCTCGGACCGTCTGTCTCGGACTGTCTGTCTCGGACCGTCTGTCTCGGACCGTCTGTCTCTGACCGTCTGTCTCAGTCCGTCTGTCTCAGACCGTCTGTCTCGGACCGTCTGTCTCGGACTGTCTGTCTCGGACCGTCTGTCTCGGACCGTCTGTCTCCGACCGTCTGTCTCAGACGGTCTGTCTCAGACGGTCTGTCTCAGACGGTCGGTCCCAGCCCGCCTGTCTCAGCCCATCTGTCTCAGACCGTCCGTCTCAGACCATCTGTCTCAGACCGTCTGTCTCGGACCGTCTGTCTCGGACCGCCTGTCTCAGACCGTCTGTCTCAGACCGTCTGTCTCGGACCGTCTGTCTCGGACCGTCTGTCTCAGCCCGCCTGTCTCAGCCCATCGGTCTCAGTCCGTCTGTCTCAGACCATCTGTCTCAAGCCGTTGGTCTTAGCCCGTCTGTCTCGGACCGCCTGTCTCGGACCGCCTGTCTCGGACCGTCTGTCTCGGACTGTCTGTCTCGGACCGTCTGTCTCAGACCGTCTGTCTCGGACCGTCTGTCTCGGACCGTCTGTCTCGGACCGTCTGTCTCCGACCGTCTGTCTCAGACGGTCTGTCTCAGACGGTCTGTCTCAGACGGTCGGTCCCAGCCCGCCTACCTCAGCCCGCCTGTCTCAGCCCCCCAGTCACAGACCGTCTGTCTCAGACCATCTGGCTCAGAACGTCGGTCTTAGCCCGCCTCTCTCAGACCGTCTGTCTCAGACCATCTGTCTCAGACCATCTGTCTCAGACCGCCGGTCTCAGCCCGCCGGTCTCAGACAGTCTGTCTCAGACCATCAGTCTCAGACCATCTGGCTCAGACCGTCGGTCTTAGCCCGTCTGTCTAAGTCCATCTGTCTCAGGCCGTCTGTCTCGGATCGTCTGTCTCAGCCCGCCTCTCTCAGTCCGTCTGTCTCAGCCCACCGGTCTCAGTCCGTCTGTCTGAGACCGTCTGTCTCAGACCATCTGCCTCAGACCATCTGTCTCAGGCCGTCGGTCTCAGCCCGTCTGTCTCAGACCGCCAGTCTCACCCCGCCTGTCTCAGACAGTCTGCCTCGTACCGTCTGTCTCGGACCGTCTGTCTCGGACCGTCTGTCTCGGACCGTCTGTCTCGGACCGTCTGTCTCGGACCGCCTGTCTCGGACCGCCTGTCTCAGACCGTCTGTCTCAGACCATCTGTCTCAGATCATCTGCCTCATGCCGTCGGTCTTAGCCCGTATATCTCTGCCTGCCTGTCTCTGTCCGTCTGTCTCGGACCGTCTGTCTCGGACCGTCTGTCTCGGACCGTCTGTCTCGGACCGTCAGTCTCGGACCGTCTGTCTCGGACCGTCTGTCTCGGACCGTCTGTCTCACACCGTCAGTCACAGACCGTCTGTCTCAGACGGTCGGTCTCAGCCCGCCCGTCTCAGCCCATCTGTCTCAGACCGGCTATCTCAGACCATCTGTCTCAGACCGCCGGTCTCAGCCCGCCTGTCTCAGACAGTCTGTCTCAGACCATCTGTCTCAGACCATCTGTCTCAGACCATCTGTCTCAGACCGCCGGCCTCAGCCCGCCTGTCTCAGGCCGTCTGACTCTGTCCGTCTGTCTCTGACCGTCTGTCTCAGTCCGTCTGTCTCAGACCGTCTGTTTCGGACCGTCTGTCTCGGACCGTCTGTCTCGGACCGTCTGTCTCGGACCGTCGGTCTTAGCCCGTCTGTATCAGGCCGTCTGTATCGGACCGTCTGTGTCGTACCGTCTGTCTCAGACCGTCTGTCTCAAACCATCTGGCTCAGACCGTCGGTCGGTAGCCCGTCTGTCTCGGACCGTCTGTCTCAGACCGTCTGTCTCAGACCATCTGTCTCAGACCGCCGGTCTCAGCCCGCCTGTCTCAGACAGTCTGTCTCAGACCATCTGTATCAGACCATCTGTCTCAGATCGCCGGTATCAGCCCGCCTGTCTCAGACAGTCTGTCTCAGACCATCAGTCTCAGACCATCTGGCTCAGACCGTCGGTCTTAGACCGTCTGTCTAAGTCCATCTGTCTCAGACCGTCTGTCTCGGATCGTCTGTCTCAGCCCGCCTCTCTCAGTCCGTCTGTCTCAGCCCACCGGTCTCAGTCCGTCTGTCTGAGACCGTCTGTCTCAGACCATCTGCCTCAGACCATCTGTCTCAGGCCGTCGGTCTCAGCCCGTCTGTCTCAGACCGCCAGTCTCACCCCGCCTGTCTCAGACAGTCTGTCTCAGACCATCTGTCTCATACCATCTGTCTCAGACCGCCTGTCTCAGTCCGTCTGTCTCAGCCCACCGGTCTCAGTCCGTCTGTCTGAGACTGTCTGTCTCAGACCATCTGCCTCAGACCATCCGTCTCAGGCCGTCGGTCTCAGCCCGTCTGTCTCAGACCGCCGGTCTCACCCCGCCTGTCTCAGCCCGCCTGTCTCAGGCCGTCTGCCTCTGTCCGTCTGTCTCTGACCGTCTGTCTCAGTCCGTCTGTCTCGGACCGTCTGTCTCGGACCGTCTGTCTCGGACCGCCTGTCTCAGACCGCCTGTCTCAGACCGTCTGTCTCAGACCGTCTGTCTCAGTCCATCTGTCTCAGACCGTCTGTCTCGGATCCTCTGTCTCAGCCCGCCTGTCTCAGTCCGTCTGTCTCAAACCACCGGTCTCAGTCCGTCTGTCTGAGACCGTCTGTCTCAGACCATCTGCCTCAGACCATCTGTCTCAGGCCGTCGGTCTCAGCCCGTCTGTCTCAGCCTGCCTATCTCTGTCCGTCTGTCTCACACCGTCAGTCACAGACCGTCTGTCTCAGACGGACGGTCTCAGCCCACCTGTCGCAGCCCATCTGTCTCAGACCGGCTATCTCAGACCATCTGTCTCGGACCATCTGTCTCGGACCGCCTGTCTCAGACCATCTGGCTCAGACCGTCGGTCTTAGCCCGTCTGTCTCAGACCATCTGTCTCAGACTGTCTGTCTCGGACCGTCTGTCTCGGACCGTCTGTCTCGGACCGTCTGTCTCGGACCGTCTGTCTCACACCGTCAGTCACAGACCCTCTGTCTCAGAAGGTCGGTCTCAGCCCGCCTGTCTCAGCCCATCTGTCTCAGACCGTCTGTCTCAGACCATCTGTCTCGGACCGTCTGTCTCGGACCGCCTGTCTCGGACCATCTGTCTCAGACCGCCGGTCTCAGCCCGCCTGTCTCAGACAGTCTGTCTCAGACCATCTGTCTCAGACCATCTGGCTCAGCCCGCCTGTCTCAGCCCGATTGTCTCAGCCCGCCTGTCTCAGTCCGTTTGTCTGAGACCGTCCGTCTCAGACCGTCTGTCTCAGCACGCCTGTCTCAGCCCGCCTGTCTCAGCCCGCCTACCTCAGTCCGCCTGTCCCAGCCCGCCTGTCCCAGACCGTCTGCCTGAAACCGTCTGTCTCAGACCATCGGGCTCAGACCGTGTGTCTCAGCCCGCGTGTCTCAGCCCACCTGTCTCAGACCATCTGTCTCAGGCCGTCGGCCTTAGCCCGTCTGTCTCAGACCATCTGTCTCAGACTGTCGGTCTTTGGCCGTCTGTCTCATCCCCTCTGTCTCTGTCCGTCTGTCTCAGACCGTCTGTCCCTGACCGCCTGTCTCAGAACACCGGTCTCAGCCCGTCAGTCTCAGCACGCCTGTCTCGGCCTGCCTGTCTCTGTCCGTCTGTCTCAGGCCGTCTGCCTCTGCCCGTCTGTCTCTGACCGTCTGTATCAGACCGTCTGTCTCGGACCGTCACTTTCAGACCGTCTGTCTCGGACCGTCTGTCTCGGACCGTCTGTCTCGGACCGTCTGTCTCGGACCGTCTGTCTCGGACCGTCTGTCTCGGACCGTCTGTCTCGGACCGTCGGTCTTAGCCCGTCTGTATCAGGCCGTCTGTATCGGACCGTCTGTGTCGTACCGTCTGTCTCAGACCGTCTGTCTCAGACCATCTGGCTCAGACCGTCGGTCGTAGCCCGTCTGTCTCAGACCATCTGTTTCAGACCGTCTGTCTCACACCGTCTGTCTCAGACCGTCTGTCTCAGACCGTCTGTCTCAGACCATCTGTCTCAGACCGTCGGTCTTAGCCCGTCTGTATCAGGCCGTCTGTATCGGACCGTCTGTGTCGTACCGTCTGTCTCAGACCATCTGTCTCAGATCATCTGCCTCAGGCCGTCGGTCTTATCCCGCCGGTCTCAGTCCGTCTGTCTGAGACCGTCTGTCTCAGACCATCTGTCTCAGACCATCTGTCTCAGGCCGTCGGTCTTAGCCCGTCTGTCTCAGACCATCTGTCTCAGGCCGTCGGTCTCAGCCCGTCTGTCTCAGCCTGCCTATCTCTGTCCGCCAGTCTCAGACCATCTGTCTCAGGCCGTAGGTCTTAGCCCGTCTGTCTCAGACCGTCTGTCTCGGACCATCAGTCTCGGACCGTCTGTCTCCGACCGTCTGTCTCGGACCGTCTGTCTCGGACCATCTGGCTCAGACCGTCGGTCGTAGCCCGTCTGTCTCAGACCATCTGTCTCAGACCATCTGGCTCAGACCGTCGGTCTTAGCCCGTCTGTCTCAGACCATCTGTCTCAGACTGTCTGTCTCGGACCGTCTGTCTCGGACCGTCTGTCTCGGACCGCCTGTCTCGGACCATCTGTCTCAGACCGCCGGTCTCAGCCCGCCTGTCTCAGACAGTCTGTCTCAGACCATCTGTCTCAGACCATCTGGCTCAGCCCGCCTGTCTCAGCCCGCCTGTCTCAGCCCGCCTGTCTCAGTCCGTTTGTCTGAGACCGTCCGTCTCAGACTGTCTGTCTCGGACCGTCTGTCTCGGACCGTCTGTCTCGGACCGTCTGTCTCGGACCGTCTGTCTCGGACCGTCTGTCTCGGACCGTCTGTCTCACACCTTCAGTCACAGACCCTCTGTCTCAGAAGGTCGGTCTCAGCCCGCCTGTCTCAGCCCATCTGTCTCAGACCGTCTGTCTCAGACCATCTGTCTCGGACCGTCTGTCTCGGACCGCCTGTCTCGGACCATCTGTCTCAGACCGCCGGTCTCAGCCCGCCTGTCTCAGACAGTCTGTCTCAGACCATCTGTCTCAGACCATCTGGCTCAGCCCGCCTGTCTCAGCCCGCCTGTCACAGCCCGCCTGTCTCAGTTCGTTTGTCTGAGACCGTCCGTCTCAGACCGTCTGTCTCAGCACGCCTGTCTCAGCCCGCCTGTCTCAGCCCGCCTACCTCAGCCCGCCTGTCCCAGCCCGCCTGTCCCAGACCGTCTGCCTGAAACCGTCTGTCTCAGACCATCGGGCTCAGACCGTGTGTCTCAGCCCGCGTGTCTCAGCCCGCCTGTCTCAGACCATCTGTCTCAGGCCGTCGGCCTTAGCCCGTCTGTCTCAGACCATCTGTCTCAGACTGTCGGTCTTTGGCCGTCTGTCTCGGACCCTCTGTCTCGGACCGTCTGTCTCGGACCGTCTGTCTCGGACCGTCTGTCTCGGACCGTCTGTCTCGGACCGTCTGTCTCGGACCGTCTGTCTCGTACCGTCTGTCTCGAACCGTCTGTCTCGGACCGTCTGTCTCGGACCGTCTGTCTATGACCATCTGGCTCCGACCGTCTGTCTCAGCCCGCCCGTCTCAGCCCGCCTGTCTCTGTCCATCTGTCTCTGTCCGTTTGACTCAGATCGTCTGTCTCAGACCATCTGTCTCAGACCATCTGTCTCAGGCCGGCGGTCTTAGACCGTCTGTCTCAGACCGCCTGTCTCTGCCCGTCTGTCTCGGACCGTCTGTCTCGGACCGTCTGTCTCGGACCGTCTGTCTCGGACCGTCGGTCTTAGCCCGTCTGTATCAGGCCGTCTGTATCGGACCGTCTGTGTCGTACCGTCTGTCTCAGACCGTCTGTCTCAAACCATCTGGCTCAGACCGTCGGTCGTAGCCCGTCTGTCTCGGACCGTCTGTCTCAGACCGTCTGTCTCAGACCATCTGTCTCAGACCGCCGGTCTCAGCCCGCCTGTCTCAGACAGTCTGTCTCAGACCATCTGTATCAGACCATCTGTCTCAGATCGCCGGTATCAGCCCGCCTGTCTCAGACAGTCTGTCTCAGACCATCAGTCTCAGACCATCTGACTCAGACCGTCGGTCTTAGCCCGTCTGTCTCAGTCCATCTGTCTCAGTCCGTCTGTCTGAGACCGTCTGTCTCAGAATAACGGTCTGAGACAGTCTGTCTCAGCCCGCCTGCCACAGCCCGCCGGTCTCAGTCCGTCTGTCTGAGATCGTCTGTCTCAGACCATCTGCCTCAGACCATCTGTCTCAGGCCGTCGGTCTCAGCCCGTCTGTCTCAGCCTGCCTATCTCTGTCCGTCTGTCTCACACCGTCAGTCACAGACCGTCTGTCTCAGACGGTCGGTCTCAGCCCACCTGTCGCAGCCCATCTGTCTCAGACCGGCTATCTCAGACCATCTGTCTCGGACCATCTGTCTCGGACCGCCTGTCTCGGACCATCTGTCTCTGGCCGTCGGTCTCAGCCCGTCTGTCTCAGCCTGCCTATCTCTGTCCGTCTGTCTCACACCGTCAGTCACAGACCGTCTGTCTCAGACGGTCGGTCTCAGCCCACCTGTCGCAGCCCATCTGTCTCAGACCGGCTATCTCAGACCATCTGTCTCGGACCATCTGTCTCGGACCGTCTGTCTCGGACCGTCTGTCTCGGACCGTCTGTCTCGGACCGTCTGTCTCGGACCGTCTGTCTCGGACCGTCTGTCTCGGACCGTCTGTCTCGGACCGTCTGTCTCGGACCGCCTGTCTCGGACCGTCTGTCTCGGACCGTCTGTCTCGGACCGTCGGTCTTAGCCCGTCTGTATCAGGCCGTCTGTACCGGACCGTTTGTGTCGTACCGTCTGTCTCAGACCGTCTGTCTCAGACCATCTGGCTCAGACCGTCGGTCGTAGCCCGTCTGTCTCAGACCATCTGTCTCAGACCGTCTGTCTCACACCGTCTGTCTCAGACCGTCTGTCTCGGACCATCAGTCTCGGACCGTCTGTCTCGGACCGTCTGTCTCGGACCGTCTGTCTCGGACCGTCTGTCTCGGACCGCCTGTCTCGGACCGTCTGTCTCGGACCGTCTGTCTCGGACCGTCGGTCTTAGCCCGTCTGTATCAGGCCGTCTGTACCGGACCGTTTGTGTCGTACCGTCTGTCTCGGACCGTCTGTCTCGGACCGTCGGTCTTAGCCCGTCTGTATCAGGCCGTCTGTACCGGACCGTTTGTGTCGTACCGTCTGTCTCAGACCGTCTGTCTCAGACCATCTGGCTCAGACCGTCGGTCGTAGCCCGTCTGTCTCAGACCATCTGTCTCAGACCGTCTGTCTCACACCGTCTGTCTCAGACCGTCTGTCTCGGACCATCAGTCTCGGACCGTCTGTCTCCGACCGTCTGTCTCGGACCATCTGTCTCAGACCGCCGGTCTCAGCCCGCCTGTCTCAGACAGTCTGTCTCAGACCATCTGTCTCAGACCATCTGGCTCAGCCCGCCTGTCTCAGCCCGATTGTCTCAGCCCGCCTGTCTCAGTCCGTTTGTCTGAGACCGTCCGTCTCAGACCGTCTGTCTCAGCACGCCTGTCTCAGCCCGCCTGTCTCAGCCCGCCTACCTCAGTCCGCCTGTCCCAGCCCGCCTGTCCCAGACCGTCTGCCTGAAACCGTCTGTCTCAGACCATCGGGCTCAGACCGTGTGTCTCAGCCCGCGTGTCTCAGCCCGCCTGTCTCAGACCATCTGTCTCAGGCCGTCGGCCTTAGCCCGTCTGTCTCAGACCATCTGTCTCAGACTGTCGGTCTTTGGCCGTCTGTCTCATCCCCTCTGTCTCTGTCCGTCTGTCTCAGACCGTCTGTCCCTGACCGCCTGTCTCAGAACACCGGTCTCAGCCCGTCAGTCTCAGCACGCCTGTCTCGGCCTGCCTGTCTCTGTCCGTCTGTCTCAGGCCGTCTGCCTCGGACCGTCTGTCTCGGACCGTCTGTCTCGGACCGTCTGTCTTGGACCGTCTGTCTCAGACCATCTGTCTCAGACCATCTGTCTCAGGCCGTCGGTTTAGCCCGTCTGTCTCAGACCGTCTGTTTCAGACCGTCTGTCTCAGACCGTCTGTCTCAGACCATCTGCCGCAGACCATCTGTCTCATGCCGTCGGTCTTAGCCCGTATATCTCAGCCTGCCTGTCTCTGTCCGTCTGTCTTCGCCCGTCTGTCTCAGCACGCCTGTCTCGGCCCGCCTTTCTCAGATCGTCTGTCTCAGACCGTCTGTCTCAGACCATCTGTCTCAGACCGTCTGTCTCAGACCATCTGGCTCAGACCGTCGGTCGTAGCCCGTCTGTCTCAGACCATCTGTCTCAGACCGTCTGTCTCACACCGTCTGTCTCAGACCGTCTGTCTCAGACCATCTGTCTCAGACCGTCGGTCTTAGCCCGTCTGTCTCAGCACGCCTGTCTCGGCCCGCCTGTCTCAGACCGTCTGTCTCAGACTGTCTGCCTCAGACCGTCTGTCTCAGACCATCTGTCTCAGACCGTCTGTCTCGGACCGTCTGTCTCAGCCCGCCTGTCTCAGTCCGTCTGTCTCAGACCGCCTGTCTCAGAATAACTGTCTGAGGCAGTCTGTCTCAGCCCGCCTGTCTCATCCCGCCGGTCTCAGTCCGTCTGTCTGAGACCGTCTGTCTCAGACCATCTGTCTCAGACCATCTGTCTCAGGCCGTCGGTCTTAGCCCGTCTGTCTCAGACCATCTGTCTCAGGCCGTCGGTCTCAGCCCGTCTGTCTCAGCCTGCCTATCTTTGTCCGCCAGTCTCAGACCATCTGTCTCAGGCCGTAGGTCTTAGCCCGTCTGTCTCAGACCGTCTGTCTCGGACCATCAGTCTCGGACCGTCTGTCTCCGACCGTCTGTCTCGGACCGTCTGTCTCGGACCGTCTGTCTCGGACCGTCTGTCTCAGACCATCTGTCTCAGACCATCTGTCTCAGGCCGTCGGTTTAGCCCGTCTGTCTCAGACCACCTGTCTCAGGCCGTCGGTCTTAGCCCGTCTGTCTCAGACCATGTGTCTCAGACCGTCTGTTTCAGACCGTCTGTCTCAGACCGTCTGTCTCAGACCATCTGTCGCAGACCATCTGTCTCATGCCGTCGGTCTTAGCCCGTATATCTCAGCCTGGCTGTCTCTGTCCGTCTGTCTTCGCCCGTCTGTCTCAGCACGCCTGTCTCGGCCCGCCTTTCTCAGATCGTCTGTCTCAGACCGTCTGTCTCAGACCATCTGTCTCAGACCGCCGGTCTCAGCCCGCCTGCCTCAGACAGTCTGTCTCAGACCATCTGTCTCAGACCATCTGGCTCAGACCGTCGGTCTTAGCCCGTCTGTCTCAGACCATCTGTCTCAGACTGTCTGTCTCGGACCGTCTGTCTCGGACCGTCTGTCTCGGACCGTCTGTCTCGGACCGTCTGTCTCACACCGTCAGTCACAGACCCTCTGTCTCAGAAGGTCGGTCTCAGCCCGCCTGTCTCAGCCCATCTGTCTCAGACCGTCTGTCTCAGACCATCTGTCTCGGACCGTCTGTCTCGGACCGCCTGTCTCGGACCATCTGTCTCAGACCGCCGGTCTCAGCCCGCCTGTCTCAGACAGTCTGTCTCAGACCATCTGTCTCAGACCATCTGGCTCAGCCCGCCTGTCTCAGCCCGATTGTCTCAGCCCGCCTGTCTCAGTCCGTTTGTCTGAGACCGTCCGTCTCAGACCGTCTGTCTCAGCACGCCTGTCTCAGCCCGCCTGTCTCAGCCCGCCTACCTCAGTCCGCCTGTCCCAGCCCGCCTGTCCCAGACCGTCTGCCTGAAACCGTCTGTCTCAGACCATCGGGCTCAGACCGTGTGTCTCAGCCCGCGTGTCTCAGCCCGCCTGTCGCAGACCATCTGTCTCAGGCCGTCGGCCTTAGCCCGTCTGTCTCAGACCATCTGTCTCAGACTGTCGGTCTTTGGCCGTCTGTCTCATCCCCTCTGTCTCTGTCCGTCTGTCTCAGACCGTCTGTCCCTGACCGCCTGTCTCAGAACACCGGTCTCAGCCCGTCAGTCTCAGCACGCCTGTCTCGGCCTGCCTGTCTCTGTCCGTCTGTCTCAGGCCGTCTGCCTCTGCCCGTCTGTCTCTGACCGTCTGTATCAGACCGTCTGTCTCGGACCGTCACTCTCAGACCGTCTGTCTCGGACCGTCTGTCTCGGATCGTCTGTCTCGGACCGTCTGTCTCGGACCGTCTGTCTCGGACCGTCTGTCTCGGACCGTCTGTCTCGGACCGTCTGTCTCGGACCGTCTGTCTCGGACCGTCGGTCTTAGCCCGTCTGTATCAGGCCGTCTGTATCGGACCGTCTGTGTCGTACCGTCTGTCTCAGACCGTCTGTCTCAGACCATCTGGCTCAGACCGTCGGTCGTAGCCCGTCTGTCTCAGACCATCTGGCTCAGACCGTCGGTCGTAGCCCGTCTGTCTCAGACCATCTGTTTCAGACCGTCTGTCTCACACCGTCTGTCTCAGACCGTCTGTCTCAGACCATCTGTCTCAGACCGTCGGTCTTAGCCCGTCTGTATCAGGCCGTCTGTATCGGACCGTCTGTGTCGTACCGTCTGTCTCAGACCATCTGTCTCAGATCATCTGCCTCAGGCCGTCCGTCTTAGCCCGTCTGTCTCAGCACGCCTGTCTCGGCCCGCCTGTCTCAGACCGTCTGTCTCAGACTGTCTGCCTCAGACCGTCTGTCTCAGACCATCTGTCTCAGACCGTCTGTCTCGGACCGTCTGTCTCAGCCCGCCTGTCTCAGTCCGTCTGTCTGAGACCGCCTGTCTCAGAATAACTGTCTGAGACAGTCTGTCTCAGCCCGCCTGTCTCATCCCGCCTGTCTCAGTCCGTCTCTCTGAGACCGTCTGTCTCAGAATAACTGTCTGAGACAGTCTGTCTCATCCCGTCTGTCTTATCCCGCCGGTCTCAGTCCGTCTGTCTGAGACCGTCTGTCTCAGACCATCTGTCTCAGACCATCTGTCTCAGGCCGTCGGTCTTAGCCCGTCTGTCTCAGACCATCTGTCTCAGGCCGTCGGTCTCAGCCCGTCTGTCTCAGCCTGCCTATCTCTGTCCGCCAGTCTCAGACCATCTGTCTCAGGCCATAGGTCTTAGCCCGTCTGTCTCAGACCGTCTGTCTCGGACCATCAGTCTCGGACCGTCTGTCTCCGACCGTCTGTCTCGGACCGTCTGTCTCGGACCGTCTGTCTCAGACCATCTGTCTCAGACCATCTGTCTCAGGCCGTCGGTTTAGCCCGTCTGTCTCAGACCACCTGTCTCAGGCCGTCGGTCTTAGAACGTCTGTCTCAGACCGTCTGTTTCAGACCGTCTGTCTCAGACCGTCTGTCTCAGACCATCTGTCGCAGACCATCTGTCTCATGCCGTCGGTCTTAGCCCGTATATCTCAGCCTGCCTGTCTCTGTCCGTCTGTCTTCGCCCGTCTGTCTCAGCACGACTGTCTCGGCCCGCCTTTCTCAGATCGTCTGTCTCAGACCGTCTGTCTCAGACCATCTGTCTCAGACCGCCGGTCTCAGCCCGCCTGTCTCAGACCGTCTGTCTCAGACCGTCTGTCTCAGACCGTCTGTCTCAGACCGCCTGTCTCAGACCGTCTGTCTCAGACCGTCTGTCTCAGTCCATCTGTCTCAGACCGTCTGTCTCGGATCCTCTGTCTCAGCCCGCCTGTCTCAGTCCGTCTGTCTCAGACCACCGGTCTCAGTCCGTCTGTCTGAGACCGTCTGTCTCAGACCATCTGCCTCAGACCATCTGTCTCAGGCCGTCGGTCTCAGCCCGTCTGTCTCAGCCTGCCTATCTCTGTCCGTCTGTCTCACACCGTCAGTCACAGACCGTCTGTCTCAGACGGTCGGTCTCAGCCCACCTGTCGCAGCCCATCTGTCTCAGACCGGCTATCTCAGACCATCTGTCTCAGACCGTCTGTCTCAGCCCGCCTGTCTCAGACAGTCTGTCTCAGACCATCTGTCTCAGACCATCTGTCTCAGACCATCTGTCTCAGACCGTCGGCCTCAGCCCGCCTGTCTCAGGCCGTCTGTCTCGGACCGTCTGTTTCGGACCGTCTGTCTCGGTTCGTCTGTCTCGAACCGTCTGTCTCATACCGTCTGTCTCACACCGTCTGTCTCAGACCATCTGTCTCAGACCATCTGTCTCAAGCCGTCGGTCTTAGCCCGTCTGTCTCAGACCATCTGTCTCAGGCCGTAGGTCTTAGCCCGTCTGTCTCAGACCGTCTGTCTCGGAACGTCAGTCTCGGACCGTCTGTCTCGGACCGTCTGTCTCGGACCGCCTGTCTCGGACCATCTGTCTCAGACCGCCGGTCTCAGCCCGCCTGTCTCAGACAGTCTGTCTCAGACCATCTGTCTCAGACCATCTGGCTCAGCCCGCCTGTCTCAGCCCGCCTGTCTCAGCCCGCCTGTCTCAGTCCGTTTGTCTGAGACCGTCCGTCTCAGACTGTCTGTCTCGGACCGTCTGTCTCGGACCGTCTGTCTCGGACCGTCTGTCTCGGACCGTCTGTCTCACACCGTCAGTCACAGACCCTCTGTCTCAGAAGGTCGGTCTCAGCCCGCCTGTCTCAGCCCATCTGTCTCAGACCGTCTGTCTCAGACCATCTGTCTCGGACCGTCTGTCTCGGACCGCCTGTCTCGGACCATCTGTCTCAGACCGCCGGTCTCAGCCCGCCTGTCTCAGACAGTCTGTCTCAGACCATCTGTCTCAGACCATCTGGCTCAGCCCGCCTGTCTCAGCCCGCCTGTCTCAGCCCGCCTGTCTCAGTCCGTTTGTCTGAGACCGTCCGTCTCAGACCATCTGTCTCAGCACGCCTGTCTCAGCCCGCCTGTCTCAGCCCGCCTACCTCAGCCCGCCTGTCCCAGCCCGCCTGTCCCAGACCGTCTGCCTGAAACCGTCTGTCTCAGACCATCGGGCTCAGACCATGTGTCTCAGCCCGCGTGTCTCAGCCCGCCTGTCTCAGACCATCTGTCTCAGGCCGTCGGCCTTAACCCGTCTGTCTCAGCCCATCTCTCTCAGGCCGTAGGTCTTAGCCCGTCTGTCTCAGACCGTCTGTCTCGGACCGTCAGTCTCGGACCGTCTGTCTCGGACCGTCTGTCTCGGACCGTCTGTCTCGGACCGTCGGTATTTGCCTGTCTGTCTCAGCACGCCTGTCTCGGACTGCCTGTCTCTGTCCGTCTGTCTCAGGCCGTCTGCCTCTGCCCGTCTGTCTCTGACCGTCTGTATCAGTCCGTCTGTCTCGGACCGTCACTCTCAGACCGTCTGTCTCAGACCATCTGTCTCGGACCGTCTGTCTCGGACCGTCTGTCTCGGACCGTCTGTCTCGGACCGTCTGTCTCAGGCCGTAGGTCTTAGCCCGTCTGTCTCAGACCGTCTGTCTCGGACCATCAGTCTCGGACCGTCTGTCTCCGACCGTCTGTCTCGGACCGTCTGTCTCGGACCGTCTGTCTCGGACCGTCGGTCTCACACCGTCTGTCTCAGACCGTCTGTCTCAGACCATCTGTCTCAGACCATCTGTCTCAGACCATCTGTCTCAGACCATCTGTCTCAGACCGTCGGCCTCAGCCCGCCTGTCTCAGGCCGTCTGTCTCGGACCGTCTGTCTCGGACCGTCTGTCTCGGTTCGTCTGTCTCGAACCGTCTGTCTCATACCGTCTGTCTCACACCGTCTGTCTCAGACCGTCTGTCTCAGACCATCTGGCTCAGACCGTCGGTCGTAGCCCGTCTGTCTCAGACCATCTGTCTCAGACCGTCTGTCTCACACCGTCTGTCTCAGACCGTCTGTCTCAGACCATCTGTCTCAGATCGTCGGTCTCAGCCCGTCTGTATCAGGCCGTCTGTATTGGACCGTCTGTGTCGTACCGTCTGTCTCAGACCATCTGTCTCAGATCATCTGCCTCAGGCCGTCGGTCTTAGCCCGTCTGTCTCAGCACGCCTGTCTCGGCCCGCCTGTCTCAGACCGTCTGTCTGAGACCGCCTGTCTCAGAATAACTGTCTGAGACAGTCTGTCTCAGCCCGCCTGTCTCATCCCGCTGGTCTCAGTCCGTCTGTCTGAGACCGTCTGTCTCAGACCATCTGTCTCAGACCATCTGTCTCAGGCCGTCGGTCTTAGCCCGTCTGTCTCAGACCATCTGTCTCAGGCCGTCGGTCTCAGCCCGTCTGTCTCAGCCTGCCTATCTCTGTCGGCCAGTCTCAGACCATCTGTCTCAGACTGTCTGTCTCGGACCGTCTGTCTCGGACCGTCTGTCTCGGACCGTCTGTCTCGGACCGTCTGTCTCACACCGTCAGTCACAGACCCTCTGTCTCAGAAGGTCGGTCTCAGCCCGCCTGTCTCAGCCCATCTGTCTCAGACCGTCTGTCTCAGACCATCTGTCTCGGACCGTCTGTCTCGGACCGCCTGTCTCGGACCATCTGTCTCAGACCGCCGGTCTCAGCCCGCCTGTCTCAGACAGTCTGTCTCAGACCATCTGTCTCAGACCATCTGGCTCAGCCCGCCTGTCTCAGCCCGATTGTCTCAGCCCGCCTGTCTCAGTCCGTTTGTCTGAGACCGTCCGTCTCAGACCGTCTGTCTCAGCACGCCTGTCTCAGCCCGCCTGTCTCAGCCCGCCTACCTCAGTCCGCCTGTCCCAGCCCGCCTGTCCCAGACCGTCTGCCTGAAACCGTCTGTCTCAGACCATCGGGCTCAGACCGTGTGTCTCAGCCCGCGTGTCTCAGCCCGCCTGTCTCAGACCATCTGTCTCAGGCCGTCGGCCTTAGCCCGTCTGTCTCAGACCATCTGTCTCAGACTGTCGGTCTTTGGCCGTCTGTCTCATCCCCTCTGTCTCTGTCCGTCTGTCTCAGACCGTCTGTCCCTGACCGCCTGTCTCAGAACACCGGTCTCAGCCCGTCAGTCTCAGCACGCCTGTCTCGGCCTGCCTGTCTCTGTCCGTCTGTCTCAGGCCGTCTGCCTCTGCCCGTCTGTCTCTGACCGTCTGTATCAGACCGTCTGTCTCGGACCGTCACTCTCAGACCGTCTGTCTCGGACCGTCTGTCTCGGATCGTCTGTCTCGGACCGTCTGTCTCGGACCGTCTGTCTCGGACCGTCTGTCTCGGACCGTCTGTCTCGGACCGTCTGTCTCGGACCGTCTGTCTCGGACCGTCTGTCTCGGACCGTCTGTCTCAGCCCGCCTGTCTCAGTCCGTCTGTCTGAGACCGCCTGTCTCAGAATAACTGTCTGAGACAGTCTGTCTCAGCCCGCCTGTCTCATCCCGCCTGTCTCAGTCCGTCTCTCTGAGACCGTCTGTCTCAGAATAACTGTCTGAGACAGTCTGTCTCAGCCCGTCTGTCTTATCCCGCAAGTCTCAGTCCGTCTGTCTGAGACCGTCTGTCTCAGACCATCTGTCTCAGACCATCTGTCTCAGGCCGTCGGTCTTAGCCCGTCTGTCTCAGACCATCTGTCTCAGGCCGTCGGTCTCAGCCCGTCTGTCTCAGCCTGCCTATCTCTGTCCGCCAGTCTCAGACCATCTGTCTCAGGCCATAGGTCTTAGCCCGTCTGTCTCAGACCGTCTGGCTCGGACCATCAGTCTCGGACCGTCTGTCTCCGACCGTCTGTCTCGGACCGTCTGTCTCGGACCGTCTGTCTCAGACCATCTGTCTCAGACCATCTGTCTCAGGCCGTCGGTTTAGCCCGTCTGTCTCAGACCACCTGTCTCAGGCCGTCGGTCTTAGCCCGTCTGTCTCAGACCGTCTGTTTCAGACCGTCTGTCTCAGACCGTCTGTCTCAGACCATCTGTCGCAGACCATCTGTCTCATGCCGTCGGTCTTAGCCCGTATATCTCAGCCTGCCTGTCTCTGTCCGTCTGTCTTCGCCCGTCTGTCTCAGCACGACTGTCTCGGCCCGCCTTTCTCAGATCGTCTGTCTCAGACCGTCTGTCTCAGACCATCTGTCTCAGACCGCCGGTCTCAGCCCGCCTGTCTCAGACCGTCTGTCTCAGACCGTCTGTCTCAGACCGTCTGTCTCAGCCCGCCTGTCTCAGACAGTCTGTCTCAGACCATCTGTCTCAGACCATCTGTCTCAGACCGCCGGCCTCAGCCCGCCTGTCTCAGGCCGTCTGTCTCGGACCGTCTGTCTCGGACCGTCTGTCTCGGTCTGTCTGTCTCGAACCGTCTGTCTCATACCGTCTGTCTCACACCGTCCGTCTCAGACCATCTGTCTCAGACCATCTGTCTCAAGCCGTCGGTCTTAGCCCGTCTGTCTCAGACCATCTGTCAAAGGCCGTAGGTCTTAGCCCGTCTGTCTCAGACCGCCTGTCTCGGACCGTCAGTCTCGGACCGTCTGTCTCGGACCGTCTGTCTCGGACCGTCTGTCTCGGACCGTCTGTCTCGGACCGTCTGTCTCGGACCGTCTGTCTCACACGGTCTGTCACAGGCCGTCTGTCTCAGACGGTCGGTCTCAGCCCGCCTGTCTCAGCCCATCTCTCTCAGACCGTCTGTCTGAGACCATCTGTCTCAGACCATCTGTCTCAGACCATGTGTCTCAGGCCGTCGGTATTTGCCTGTCTGTCTCAGCACGCCTGTCTCGGCCTGCCTGTCTCTGTCCGTCTGTCTCAGGCCGTCTGCCTCTGCCCGTCTGTCTCTGACCGTCTGTCTCAGACCGTCTGTCTCGGACCGTCACTCTCAGACCGTCTGTCTCGGACCGTCTGTCTCGGACCGTCTGTCTCGGACCGTCTGTCTCGGACCGTCGGTCTTAGCCCGTCTGTATCAGGCCGTCTGTATTGGGCCGTCTGTGTCGTACCGTCTGTCTCAGACCGTCTGTCTCAGACCATCTGGCTCAGACCGTCGGTCGTAGCCCGTCTGTCTCAGACCATCTGTCTCAGACCGTCTGTCTCACACCGTCTGTCTCAGACCGTCTGTCTGAGACCGTCTGTCTCAGACCATCTGTCTCAGACCATCTGTCTCAGGCTGTCGTTCTTAGCCCGTCTGTCTCAGACCATCTGTCTCAGGCCGTCGGTCTCAGCCCGTCTGTCTCAGCCTGCCTATCTTTGTCCGCCAGTCTCAGACCATCTGTCTCAGGCCGTAGGTCTTAGCCCGTCTGTCTCGGACCATCAGTCTCGGACCGTCTGTCTCCGACCGTCTGTCTCCGACCGTCTGTCTCGGACCGTCTGTCTCAGACCATCTGTCTCAGACCATCTGTCTCAGGCAGTCGGTTTAGCCCGTCTGTCTCAGACCACCTGTCTCAGGCCGTCGGTCTTAGCCCGTCTGTATCAGGCGGTCTGTATCGGACCGTCTGTGTCGTACCGTCTGTGTCAGACCGTCTGTCTCAAACCATCTGGCTCAGACCGTCGGTCGTAGCCCGTCTGTCTCGGACCGTCTGTCTCAGACCGTCTGTCTCAGACCATCTGTCTCAGACCGCCGGTCTCAGCCCGCCTGTCTCAGACAGTCTGTCTCAGACCATCTGTATCAGACCATCTGTCTCAGATCGCCGGTATCAGCCCGCCTGTCTCAGACAGTCTGTCTCAGACCATCAGTCTCAGACCAACTGACTCAGACCGTCGGTCTTAGCCCGTCTGTCTCAGTCCATCTGTCTCAGACCGTCTGTCTCGGATCCTCTGTCTCAGCCCGCCTGTCTCAGTCCGTCTGTCTCAGACCACCGGTCTCAGTCCGTCTGTCTGAGACCGTCTGTCTCAGACCATCTGCCGCAGACCATCTGTCTCAGGCCGTCGGTCTCAGCCCGTCTGTCTCAGCCTGCCTATCTCTGTCCGTCTGTCTCAGACCGTCCGTCTCGGACCGTCTGTCTCGGACCGTCTGTCTCACACCGTCAGTCACAGACCGTCTGTCTCAGACGGTCGGTCTCAGCCCACCTGTCGCAGCCCATCTGTCTCAGACCGGCTATATCAGACCATCTGTCTCAGACCGGCTATCTCAGACCATCTGTCTCAGACCGCCGGTCTCAGACAGTCTGTCTCAGACCATCTGTCTCAGACCACCTGTCTCAGACCGCCGGCCTCAGCCCGCCTGTCTCAGGCCGTCTGCCTCTGTCCGTCTGTCTCTGACCGTCTGTCTCAGTCCGTCTGTCTCGGACCGTCTGTCTCGGACCGTCTGTCTCGGATCGCCTGTCTCAGACCGCCTGTCTCAGACCGTCTGTCTCAGACCGTCTGCCTCAGACCATCTGTCTCAGATCATCTGCCTCAGACCGTCTGTCTCAGATCGTCTGTCTCAGACCGTCTGTCTCAGACCGTCTGTCTCAGCCCGCCTGTCTCAGACAGTCTGTCTCAGACCATCTGTCTCAGACCATCTGTCTCAGACCATCTGTCTCAGACCGTCGGCCTCAGCCCGCCTGTCTCAGGCCGTCTGTCTCGGACCGTCTGTCTCGGACCGTCTGTCTCGGTTCGTCTGTCTCGAACCGTCTGTCTCATACCGTCTGTCTCACACCGTCTGTCTCAGACCATCTGTCTCAGACCATCTGTCTCAAGCCGTCGGTCTTAGCCCGTCTGTCTCAGACCATCTGTCTCAGGCCGTAGGTCTTAGCCCGTCTGTCTCAGACCGTCTGTCTCGGAACGTCAGTCTCGGACCGTCTGTCTCGGACCGTCTGTCTCACACCGTCTGTCACTGGCCGTCTGTCTCAGACGGTCGGTCTCAGCGCGCCTGTCTCAGCCCATCTCTCTCAGGCCGTAGGTCTTAGCCCGTCTGTCTCAGACCGTCTGTCTCGGACCGTCAGTCTCGGACCGTCTGTCTCGGACCGTCTGTCTCGGACCGTCTGTCTCGGACCGTCGGTATTTGCCTGTCTGTCTCAGCACGCCTGTCTCGGACTGCCTGTCTCTGTCCGTCTGTCTCAGGCCGTCTGCCTCTGCCCGTCTGTCTCTGACCGTCTGTATCAGACCGTCTGTCTCGGACCGTCACTCTCAGACCGTCTGTCTCGGACCGTCTGTCTCGGACCGTCTGTCTCGGACCGTCTGTCTCGGACCGTCTGTCTCGGACCGTCTGTCTCGGACCGTCTGTCTCGGACCGTCTGTCTCGGACCGTCGGTCTTAGCCCGTCTGTATCAGGCCGTCTGTATCGGACCGTCTGTGTCGTACCGTCTGTCTCAGACCGTCTGTCTCAGACCATCTGGCTCAGCCCGTCGGTCGTAGCCCGTCTGTCTCAGACCATCTGTCTCAGACCGTCTGTCTCACACCGTCTGTCTCAGACCGTCTGTCTCAGACCATCTGTCTCAGACCGTCGGTCTTAGCCCGTCTGTATCAGGCCGTCTGTATTGGACCGTCTGTGTCGTACCGTCTGTCTCAGACCATCTGTCTCAGATCATCTGCCTCAGGCCGTCGGTCTTAGCCCGTCTGTCTCAGCACGCCTGTCTCGGCCCGCCTGTCTCAGACCGTCTGTCTCAGACTGTCTGCCTCAGACCGTCTGTCTCAGACCATCTGTCTCAGACCGTCTGTCTCGGACCGTCTGTCTCAGCCCGCCTGTCTCAGTCCGTCTGTCTGAGACCGCCTGTCTCAGAATAACTGTCTGAGGCAGTCTGTCTCAGCCCGCCTGTCTCATCCCGCCGGTCTCAGTCCGTCTGTCTGAGACCGTCTGTCTCAGACCATCTGTCTCAGACCATCTGTCTCAGGCTGTCGTTCTTAGCCCGTCTGTCTCAGACCATCTGTCTCAGGCCGTCGGTCTCAGCCCGTCTGTCTCAGCCTGCCTATCTTTGTCCGCCAGTCTCAGACCATCTGTCTCAGGCCGTAGGTCTTAGCCCGTCTGTCTCGGACCATCATTCTCGGACCGTCTGTCTCCGACCGTCTGTCTCCGACCGTCTGTCTCAGACCATCTGCCGCAGACCATCTGTCTCAGGCCGTCGGTCTCAGCCCGTCTGTCTCAGCCTGCCTATCTCTGTCCGTCTGTCTCAGACCGTCCGTCTCGGACCGTCTGTCTCGGACCGTCTGTCTCACACCGTCAGTCACAGACCGTCTGTCTCAGACGGTCGGTCTCAGCCCACCTGTCGCAGCCCATCTGTCTCAGACCGGCTATATCAGACCATCTGTCTCAGACCGGCTATCTCAGACCATCTGTCTCAGACCGCCGGTCTCAGACAGTCTGTCTCAGACCATCTGTCTCAGACCACCTGTCTCAGACCGCCGGCCTCAGCCCGCCTGTCTCAGGCCGTCTGCCTCTGTCCGTCTGTCTCTGACCGTCTGTCTCAGTCCGTCTGTCTCGGACCGTCTGTCTCGGACCGTCTGTCTCGGATCGCCTGTCTCAGACCGCCTGTCTCAGACCGTCTGTCTCAGACCGTCTGCCTCAGACCATCTGTCTCAGATCATCTGCCTCAGACCGTCTGTCTCAGATCGTCTGTCTCAGACCGTCTGTCTCAGACCGTCTGTCTCAGCCCGCCTGTCTCAGACAGTCTGTCTCAGACCATCTGTCTCAGACCATCTGTCTCAGACCATCTGTCTCAGACCGTCGGCCTCAGCCCGCCTGTCTCAGGCCGTCTGTCTCGGACCGTCTGTCTCGGACCGTCTGTCTCGGTTCGTCTGTCTCGAACCGTCTGTCTCATACCGTCTGTCTCACACCGTCTGTCTCAGACCATCTGTCTCAGACCATCTGTCTCAAGCCGTCGGTCTTAGCCCGTCTGTCTCAGACCATCTGTCTCAGGCCGTAGGTCTTAGCCCGTCTGTCTCAGACCGTCTGTCTCGGAACGTCAGTCTCGGACCGTCTGTCTCGGACCGTCTGTCTCACACCGTCTGTCACTGGCCGTCTGTCTCAGACGGTCGGTCTCAGCGCGCCTGTCTCAGCCCATCTCTCTCAGGCCGTAGGTCTTAGCCCGTCTGTCTCAGACAGTCTGTCTCGGACCGTCAGTCTCGGACCGTCTGTCTCGGACCGTCTGTCTCGGACCGTCTGTCTCGGACCGTCGGTATTTGCCTGTCTGTCTCAGCACGCCTGTCTCGGACTGCCTGTCTCTGTCCGTCTGTCTCAGGCCGTCTGCCTCTGCCCGTCTGTCTCTGACCGTCTGTATCAGACCGTCTGTCTCGGACCGTCACTCTCAGACCGTCTGTCTCGGACCGTCTGTCTCGGACCGTCTGTCTCGGACCGTCTGTCTCGGACCGTCTGTCTCGGACCGTCTGTCTCGGACCGTCTGTCTCGGACCGTCTGTCTCGGACCGTCGGTCTTAGCCCGTCTGTATCAGGCCGTCTGTATCGGACCGTCTGTGTCGTACCGTCTGTCTCAGACCGTCTGTCTCAGACCATCTGGCTCAGCCCGTCGGTCGTAGCCCGTCTGTCTCAGACCATCTGTCTCAGACCGTCTGTCTCACACCGTCTGTCTCAGACCGTCTGTCTCAGACCATCTGTCTCAGACCGTCGGTCTTAGCCCGTCTGTATCAGGCCGTCTGTATTGGACCGTCTGTGTCGTACCGTCTGTCTCAGACCATCTGTCTCAGATCATCTGCCTCAGGCCGTCGGTCTTAGCCCGTCTGTCTCAGCACGCCTGTCTCGGCCCGCCTGTCTCAGACCGTCTGTCTCAGACTGTCTGCCTCAGACCGTCTGTCTCAGACCATCTGTCTCAGACCGTCTGTCTCGGACCGTCTGTCTCAGCCCGCCTGTCTCAGTCCGTCTGTCTGAGACCGCCTGTCTCAGAATAACTGTCTGAGGCAGTCTGTCTCAGCCCGCCTGTCTCATCCCGCCGGTCTCAGTCCGTCTGTCTGAGACCGTCTGTCTCAGACCATCTGTCTCAGACCATCTGTCTCAGGCTGTCGTTCTTAGCCCGTCTGTCTCAGACCATCTGTCTCAGGCCGTCGGTCTCAGCCCGTCTGTCTCAGCCTGCCTATCTTTGTCCGCCAGTCTCAGACCATCTGTCTCAGGCCGTAGGTCTTAGCCCGTCTGTCTCGGACCATCAGTCTCGGACCGTCTGTCTCCGACCGTCTGTCTCCGACCGTCTGTCTCGGACCGTCTGTCTCAGACCATCTGTCTCAGACCATCTGTCTCAGGCCGTCGGTTTAGCCCGTCTGTCTCAGACCACCTGTCTCAGGCCGTCGGTCTTAGCCCGTCTGGCTCGGACCATCAGTCTCGGACCGTCTGTCTCCGACCGTCTGTCTCGGACCGTCTGTCTCGGACCGTCTGTCTCAGACCATCTGTCTCAGACCATCTGTCTCAGGCCGTCGGTTTAGCCCGTCTGTCTCAGACCACCTGTCTCAGGCCGTCGGTCTTAGCCCGTCTGTCTCAGACCGTCTGTTTCAGACCGTCTGTCTCAGACCGTCTGTCTCAGACCATCTGTCGCAGACCATCTGTCTCATGCCGTCGGTCTTAGCCCGTATATCTCAGCCTGCCTGTCTCTGCCCGTCTGTCTTCGCCCGTCTGTCTCAGCACGCCTGTCTCGGCCCGCCTTTCTCAGATCGCCTGTCTCAGACCGCCTGTCTCAGACCGTCTGTCTCAGACCGTCTGCCTCAGACCATCTGTCTCAGATCATCTGCCTCAGACCGTCTGTCTCAGATCGTCTGTCTCAGACCGTCTGTCTCAGACCGTCTGTCTCAGCCCGCCTGTCTCAGACAGTCTGTCTCAGACCATCTGTCTCAGACCATCTGTCTCAGACCATCTGTCTCAGACCGTCGGCCTCAGCCCGCCTGTCTCAGGCCGTCTGTCTCGGACCGTCTGTCTCGGACCGTCTGTCTCGGTTCGTCTGTCTCGAACCGTCTGTCTCATACCGTCTGTCTCACACCGTCTGTCTCAGACCATCTGTCTCAGACCATCTGTCTCAAGCCGTCGGTCTTAGCCCGTCTGTCTCAGACCATCTGTCTCAGACCGTCGGCCTCAGCCCGCCTGTCTCAGGCCGTCTGTCTCGGACCGTCTGTCTCGGACCGTCTGTCACGGTTCGTCTGTCTCGAACCGTCTGTCTCATACCGTCTGTCTCACACCGTCTGTCTCAGACCATCTGTCTCAGACCATCTGTCTCAAGCCGTCGGTCTTAGCCCGTCTGTCTCAGACCATCTGTCTCAGGCCGTAGGTCTTAGCCCGTCTGCCTCAGACCGTCTGTCTCGGAACGTCAGTCTCGGACCGTCTGTCTCGGACCGTCTGTCTCACACCGTCTGTCACTGGCCGTCTGTGTCAGACGGTCGGTCTCAGCGCGCCTGTCTCAGCCCATCTCTCTCAGGCCGTAGGTCTTAGCCCGTCTGTCTCAGACCGTCTGTCTCGGACCGTCAGTCTCGGACCGTCTGTCTCGGACCGTCTGTCTCGGACCGTCTGTCTCGGACCGTCGGTATTTGCCTGTCTGTCTCAGCACGCCTGTCTCGGACTGCCTGTCTCTGTCCGTCTGTCTCAGGCCGTCTGCCTCTGCCCGTCTGTCTCTGACCGTCTGTATCAGACCGTCTGTCTCGGACCGTCACTCTCAGACCGTCTGTCTCGGACCGTCTGTCTCGGACCGTCTGTCTCGGACCGTCTGTCTCGGACCGTCTGTCTCAGACCATCTGTCTCAGACCGCCGGTCTCAGCCCGCCTGTCTCAGACAGTCTGTGTCAGACCATCTGTCTCAGACCATCTGGCTCAGACCGTCGGTCTTAGCCCGTCTGTCTCAGACCATCTGTCTCAGACTGTCTGTCTCGGACCGTCTGTCTCGGACCGTCTGTCTCGGACCGTCTGTCTCGGACCGTCTGTCTCGGACCGTCTGACTCACACCGTCAGTCACAGACCCTCTGTCTCAGAAGGTCGGTCTCAGCCCGCCTGTCTCAGCCCATCTGTCTCAGACCGTCTGTCTCAGACCATCTGTCTCGGACCGTCTGTCTCGGACCGCCTGTCTCGGACCATCTGTCTCAGACCGCCGGTCTCAGCCCGCCTGTCTCAGACAGTCTGTCTCAGACCATCTGTCTCAGACCATCTGGCTCAGCCCGCCTGTCTCAGCCCGCCTGTCTCAGCCCGCCTGTCTCAGTCCGTTTGTCTGAGACCGTCCGTCTCAGACTGTCTGTCTCGGACCGTCTGTCTCGGACCGTCTGTCTCGGACCGTCTGTCTCGGACCGTCTGTCTCGGACCGTCTGTCTCAGACCGCCTGTTTCGGACCATCTGTCTCAGACCGCCGGTCTCAGCCCGCCTGTCTCAGACAGTCTGTCTCAGACCATCTGTCTCAGACCATCTGGCTCAGCCCGCCTGTCTCAGCCCGCCTGTCTCAGCCCGCCTGTCTCAGTCCGTTTGTCTGATACCGTCCGTCTCAGACCGTCTGTCTCAGCACGCCTGTCTCAGCCCGCCTGTCTCAGCCCGCCTACCTCAGCCCGCCTGTCCCAGCCCGCCTGTCCCAGACCGTCTGCCTGAAACCGTCTGTCTCAGACCATCGGGCTCAGACCGTGTGTCTCAGCCCGCGTGTCTCAGCCCGCCTGTCTCAGCCCGCCTGTCTCTGTCCATCTGTCTCTGTCCGTCTGACTCAGATCGTCTGTCTCAGACCATCTGTCTCAGACCATCTGTCTCAGACCATCTGTCTCAGGCCGGCGGTCTTAGACCGTCTGTCTCAGACCGCCTGTCTCTGCCCGTCTGTCTCGGACCGTCTGTCTCGGACCGTCTGTCTCGGACCGTCTGTCTCGGACCGTCTGTCTCGGCCCGTCTGTCTCGAACCGTCTGTCTCGGACCGTCTGTCTCGGACCGTCTGACTCGGACCGTCTGTCTCGGACCGTCTGTCTAAGACCATCTGGCTCCGACCGTCTGTCTCAGCCCGCCTGTCTCAGCCCGCCTGTCTCTGACCATCTGTCTCTGTCCGTTTGACTCAGATCGTCTGTCTCAGACCATCTGTCTCAGGCCGACGGTCTTAGACCGTCTGTCTCAGACCGCCTGTCTCTGCCTGTCTGTCTCGGACCGTCTGCCTCGGACCGTCTGTCTCGAACCGTCTGTCTCGGTCCGTCTGTCTCGGACCGTCTGTCTCGCACCGTCTGTCTATGACCATCTGGCTCCGACCGTCTGTCTCAGCCCGCCTGTCTCTGTCCATCTGTCTCTGTCCGTCTGACTCAGATCGTCTGTCTCAAACCATCTGGCTCAGTTCGTCTTTCTCTGTCCGTCTGTCTCAGACCGTCTGACTCTGTCCGCCTGTCTCAGACCGTCTGTCGCATGCCATCCGTCTCAGACCGTCAGTCTTAGCCCGTCGGTCTCTGCCCGTCTGTCTCGGACCGTCTGTCTCGGACCGTCTGTCTCGGACCGTCTGTCTCGGATCGTCTGTCTCCGACAGTGTGTCACAGACCGTCTGTCTCAGACCGTATGTCTCAGCCCGCCTGTCTCAGCCAGCCTGTCTCAGTCCGTCTGTCTGAGACCGTCTGTCTCAGAACAACTGTCTGAGACCGTCTGTCTCTGTCTGTCTGTCTCTGACCGTCTATCTCTGTCCGTCGGTCTCAGAGCATCTGTCTCTGTCCGTCTGTCTCAGAGCCGCGGTCTCAAACCGTCTGCCTCTGTCCGTCTGTCTCATACCGTCTGTCTCAGAGTGTGTATCTCAGACCGTCTGTCTCAGCCCGCCTGTCTCAGCCCGCCTGTGTCAGTACGTCTGTCTGAGACTGTTTGTCTCAACCCATCTGTCTCAGACCGTCTTTCTCTGTCCGTCTGTCTCAGACCGTCTGACTCTGTCCGTATGTCTCAGACCGTCTGTCTCAGGCCATCCGTCTCAGACCGTCGGTCTTAACCCGTCGGCCTCAGCCCGCCTGTCTCTGACCGCCTGTCTCAGAACGTCGGTCTCAGCCCGCCTGTCTCTGCCAGTCTGTCTCGGACCGTCTGTCTCGGACCGTCTGTCTCGGACCGTCTGTCTCGGACCGTCTGTCTCGGACCGTCTGTCTCGGACCGTCTGTCTCGGACCGTCTGTCTCGGACCGCCTGTCTCAGACCGTCTGTCTCAGAACATCTGTCTCAGACCGTCTGTTTCAGTCCGTCTGTCTGAGACCGTCTGTCTCAGAACATCTGTCTCGGACCGTCTGTCTCAGGCCGTTTGTCCAAGACCGTCTGTCTCTGCCCGTCTGTCTCAGACCGTCTGTCTCAGACCGTCTGTCTCAGAACGTCTGTTACAGACAGTCCGTCTCAGACCATCTGTCTGATACCGTCACTCTCAGACCGTCTGTCTCAGGCCGTCAGTCTCAGACCGTCCGTCTCAGACCGCGTGTCTCAGATCATCTGTGTCAGACCGTCTGCCTCAGACCGTCTGTCACAGAACGTCTGTCTCAGACCGTCTGTCTAAGACCGTCTGCCTCTGTCCGTCAGTCTCGTAACCGTCTGTCTCAGACCGGCAGGCTCAGATCGTCTGTCTCAGACGGTCTGACTCAGAACATATGTTTCAGACAGCCCGTCTCAGACTGTCTGTCTCATTCCGTCTATCTTAGACCGTCTGTCTCAGAACGCCTGTCACTGTGCGTACGACTCAGACCGTCTGTCTCAGACCGCCTGTCGCAGGCCGTCTGTCTAAGACCGTCTGTCTCGGTCCGTCTGTCTCATACCGTCTGTCTCAGACAGTCTGTCTCAGACCGTCTGTCTCAGACCGTCCGTCTTAGACCGCGTGTCTCAGATCGTCTGTGTCAGACCGTATGTCTCAGACCGTCTGTCACAGAACGTCTGTCTCAGACAGTCTGTCTCAGACCGTCTGTCTCAGACTGTCTGTCTAAGACCGTCTGTCTCAGACCGTCTGTCTCAGACCGTCTGTCTCAGACCGTCTGTCTCAGACCGTCTGTCTCAGACCGCGTGTCTCAGATCGTCTGTCTCAGATAGTCTGTCTCTGTCCCTCTGTCTCAGACCATCTGTCTCAAACCGTCTTCCTCAGACCGTCTGTCACAGACCGTCTGTCTGATACCGTCCCTCTCAGACCGTCTGCCTCAGACAGTATGTCTCAGACCGTCCGTCTCAGACCGTCCGTCTCAGACCGTCCGTCTCAGACCGTCTGTCTCAGACCGTCCGTCTCCCACCGGCAGTCTCAGACCGTCTGTCCCAGTACGTCTGTCGCAGACCGCTGTCTCAGTCTGTGTGTCAATATCCGGCTGTCTAATACCGCCTGTCTCGGACCATCTGTCTCAGCTCGTCTGTCTCTGTCCGTCTGTCTCAGACCGGCAGTCTCAGATCGTCTGTCTCAGACCGCCTGTCTCAGACCGTCTTTCTCAGAACCTCTGTTTCAGACAGTCCGTCTCAGACCATCTGTCTGATACCGTCACTCTCAGACCGTCTGTCTCAGACCGACAGTCCCAGCCCATCTGTCTCAGACCGTCGGTCTTTGCCCGTCTGTCTCGAACCGTCTATCTCTGTCCGTCTGTCTCAGACCATCTGTCTCAGACCGCCTGTCTCAGACCGTCTGTCTCAGACCATCTGTCTCATGCCGTCGGCCTTAGCCCGTCTGTCTCAGACCATCTGTCTCGGACCGCCGGTGTCAGACCGTCTGTCTCAGACCATCTACCTCAGACCATCTGTCTCAGGCCGTCGGTCTTAGCCCGTCTGTCTCAGCCCGCCTGCCTCTGCCCGTCTGTCTCAGAACGTCTGTCTCAGACCGTCTGTCTCGGACAGTCTGTCTCGGACCGTCTGTCTCGGACCGTCTGTCTCAGACCGTCTGTCTCAGACCGTCTGGCTCAGACCATCTGTCTCAGACCGCATGTCTCAGACCGTCTGTCTCAGACCGTCGGTCTTTGCCCGTCTGTCTCAGACCGTCTATCTCTGTCCGTCTGTCTCAGACCGTCTGACTCTGTCCGCCTGTCTCAGACCGTCTGCCTCAGGCCATCCGTCTCAGACCGTCAGTCTTAGCCCGTCGGTCTCAGCCCGTCTGTCTCGGAACATCTGTCTCAGACCGTCTGTCTCAGAACACCGGTCTCAGCCCGTCTGTCTCCGCCCGCCTGTCTCAGCCCGCCTGTCTCTGTTCATCTGTCACTGTCGGTCTGACTCAGATTATCTGTCTCAGACCATCTGTCTGAGGCCGTCGGTCTTAGCCCGTCTGTCTCAGCCCGCCTGTCTCTGGCCGTCTGTTTCGGACCGTCTGTCTCGGACCGTCTGTCTCGGACCGTCGGTATTTGCCTGTCTGTCTCAGCACGCCTGTCTCGGACTGCCTGTCTCTGTCCGTCTGTCTCAGGCCGTCTGCCTCTGCCCGTCTGTCTCTGACCGTCTGTATCAGACCGTCTGTCTCGGACCGTCACTCTCGGACCGTCTGTCTCGGACCGTCTGTCTCGGACCGTCTGTCTCGGACCGTCTGTCTCGGACCGTCTGTCTCGGACCGTCTGTCTCGGACCGTCTGTCTCGGACCGTCGGTCTTAGCCCGTCTGTATCAGGCCGTCTGTATCGGACCGTCTGTGTCGTACCGTCTGTCTCAGACCGTCTGTCTCAGACCGTCTGTCTCAGACCATCTGGCTCAGACCGTCGGTCGTAGCCCGTCTGTCTCAGACCATCTGTCTCAGACCGTCTGTCTCACACCGTCTGTCTCAGACCGTCTGTCTCACACCATTTGTCTCAGACCGTCGGTCTTAGCCCGTCTGTATCAGGCCGTCTGTATTGGACCGTCTGTGTCGTACCGTCTGTCTCAGACCATCTGTCTCAGATCATCTGCCTCAGGCCGTCGGTCTTAGCCCGTCTGTCTCAGCACGCCTGTCTCGGCCCGCCTGTCTCAGACCGTCTGTCTCAGACTGTCTGCCTCAGACCGTCTGTCTCAGACCATCTGTCTCAGACCGTCTGTCTCGGACCGTCTGTCTCAGCCCGCCTGTCTCAGAATAACTGTCTGAGGCAGTCTGTCTCAGCCCGCCTGTCTCATCCCGCCGGTCTCAGTCCGTCTGTCTGAGACCGTCTGTCTCAGACCATCTGTCTCAGACCATCTGTCTCAGGCCGTCGTTCTTAGCCCGTCTGTCTCAGACCATCTGTCTCAGGCCGTCGGTCTCAGCCCGTCTGTCTCAGCCTGCCTATCTTTGTCCGCCAGTCTCAGACCATCTGTCTCAGGCCGTAGGTCTTAGCCCGTCTGTCTCGGACCATCAGTCTCGGACCGTCTGTCTCGCACCGTCTGTCTATGACCATCTGGCTCCGACCGTCTGTCTCAGCCCGCCTGTCTCTGTCCATCTGTCTCTGTCCGTCTGACTCAGATCGTCTGTCTCAAACCATCTGGCTCAGTTCGTCTTTCTCTGTCCGTCTGTCTCAGACCGTCTGACTCTGTCCGCCTGTCTCAGAACGTCGGTCTCAGCCCGCCTGTCTCTGCCAGTCTGTCTCGGACCGTCTGTCTCGGACCGTCTGTCTCGGACCGTCTGTCTCGGACCGTCTGTCTCGGACCTTCTGTCTCGGACCGTCTGTCTCGGACCGCCTGTCTCAGACCGTCTGTCTCAGAACACCGGTCTCAGCCCGTCTGTCTCCGCCCGCCTGTCTCAGCCCGCCTGTCTCTGTTCATCTGTCACTGTCGGTCTGACTCAGATTATCTGTCTCAGACCATCTGTCTGAGGCCGTCGGTCTTAGCCCGTCTGTCTCAGCCCGCCTGTCTCTGGCCGTCTGTTTCGGACCGTCTGTCTCGGACCGTCTGTCTCGGACCGTCGGTATTTGCCTGTCTGTCTCAGCACGCCTGTCTCGGACTGCCTGTCTCTGTCCGTCTGTCTCAGGCCGTCTGCCTCTGCCCGTCTGTCTCTGACCGTCTGTATCAGACCGTCTGTCTCGGACCGTCACTCTCAGACCGTCTGTCTCGGACCGTCTGTCTCGGACCGTCTGTCTCGGACCGTCTGTCTCGGACCGTCTGTCTCGGACCGTCTGTCTCGGACCGTCTGTCTCGGACCGTCTGTCTCGGACCGTCTGTCTCGGACCGTCGGTCTTAGCCCGTCTGTATCAGGCCGTCTGTATCGGACCGTCTGTGTCGTACCGTCTGTCTCAGACCGTCTGTCTCAGACCGTCTGTCTCAGACCATCTGGCTCAGACCGTCGGTCGTAGCCCGTCTGTCTCAGACCATCTGTCTCAGACCGTCTGTCTCACACCGTCTGTCTCAGACCGTCTGTCTCAGACCATCTGTCTCAGACCGTCGGTCTTAGCCCGTCTGTATCAGGCCGTCTGTATTGGACCGTCTGTGTCGTACCGTCTGTCTCAGACCATCTGTCTCAGATCATCTGCCTCAGGCCGTCGGTCTTAGCCCGTCTGTCTCAGCACGCCTGTCTCGGCCCGCCTGTCTCAGACCGTCTGTCTCAGACTGTCTGCCTCAGACCGTCTGTCTCAGACCATCTGTCTCAGACCGTCTGTCTCGGACCGTCTGTCTCAGCCCGCCTGTCTCAGTCCGTCTGTCTGAGACCGCCTGTCTCAGAATAACTGTCTGAGGCAGTCTGTCTCAGCCCGCCTGTCTCAGTCTGTGTGTCAATATCCGGCTGTCTAATACCGCCTGTCTCGGACCATCTGTCTCAGCTCGTCTGTCTCTGTCCGTCTGTCTCAGACCGGCAGTCTCAGATCGTCTGTCTCAGACCGCCTGTCTCAGACCGTCTTTCTCAGAACCTCTGTTTCAGACAGTCCGTCTCAGACCATCTGTCTGATACCGTCACTCTCAGACCGTCTGTCTCAGACCGACAGTCCCAGCCCATCTGTCTCAGACCGTCGGTCTTTGCCCGTCTGTCTCGAACCGTCTATCTCTGTCCGTCTGTCTCAGACCATCTGTCTCAGACCGCCTGTCTCAGACCGTCTGTCTCAGACCATCTGTCTCATGCCGTCGGCCTTAGCCCGTCTGTCTCAGACCATCTGTCTCGGACCGCCGGTGTCAGACCGTCTGTCTCAGACCATCTACCTCAGACCATCTGTCTCAGGCCGTCGGTCTTAGCCCGTCTGTCTCAGCCCGCCTGCCTCTGCCCGTCTGTCTCAGAACGTCTGTCTCAGACCGTCTGTCTCGGACAGTCTGTCTCGGACCGTCTGTCTCGGACCGTCTGTCTCAGACCGTCTGTCTCAGACCGTCTGGCTCAGACCATCTGTCTCAGACCGCATGTCTCAGACCGTCTGTCTCAGACCGTCGGTCTTTGCCCGTCTGTCTCAGACCGTCTATCTCTGTCCGTCTGTCTCAGACCGTCTGACTCTGTCCGCCTGTCTCAGACCATCTGCCTCAGGCCATCCGTCTCAGACCGTCAGTCTTAGCCCGTCGGTCTCAGCCCGTCTGTCTCGGAACATCTGTCTCAGACCGTCTGTCTCAGAACACCGGTCTCAGCCCGTCTGTCTCCGCCCGCCTGTCTCAGCCCGCCTGTCTCTGTTCATCTGTCACTGTCGGTCTGACTCAGATTATCTGTCTCAGACCATCTGTCTGAGGCCGTCGGTCTTAGCCCGTCTGTCTCAGCCCGCCTGTCTCTGGCCGTCTGTTTCGGACCGTCTGTCTCGGACCGTCTGTCTCGGACCGTCGGTATTTGCCTGTCTGTCTCAGCACGCCTGTCTCGGACTGCCTGTCTCTGTCCGTCTGTCTCAGGCCGTCTGCCTCTGCCCGTCTGTCTCTGACCGTCTGTATCAGACCGTCTGTCTCGGACCGTCACTCTCGGACCGTCTGTCTCGGACCGTCTGTCTCGGACCGTCTGTCTCGGACCGTCGGTCTTAGCCCGTCTGTATCAGGCCGTCTGTATCGGACCGTCTGTGTCGTACCGTCTGTCTCAGACCGTCTGTCTCAGACCGTCTGTCTCAGACCATCTGGCTCAGACCGTCGGTCGTAGCCCGTCTGTCTCAGACCATCTGTCTCAGACCGTCTGTCTCACACCGTCTGTCTCAGACCGTCTGTCTCACACCATTTGTCTCAGACCGTCGGTCTTAGCCCGTCTGTATCAGGCCGTCTGTATTGGACCGTCTGTGTCGTACCGTCTGTCTCAGACCATCTGTCTCAGATCATCTGCCTCAGGCCGTCGGTCTTAGCCCGTCTGTCTCAGCACGCCTGTCTCGGCCCGCCTGTCTCAGACCGTCTGTCTCAGACTGTCTGCCTCAGACCGTCTGTCTCAGACCATCTGTCTCAGACCGTCTGTCTCGGACCGTCTGTCTCAGCCCGCCTGTCTCAGAATAACTGTCTGAGGCAGTCTGTCTCAGCCCGCCTGTCTCATCCCGCCGGTCTCAGTCCGTCTGTCTGAGACCGTCTGTCTCAGACCATCTGTCTCAGACCATCTGTCTCAGGCCGTCGTTCTTAGCCCGTCTGTCTCAGACCATCTGTCTCAGGCCGTCGGTCTCAGCCCGTCTGTCTCAGCCTGCCTATCTTTGTCCGCCAGTCTCAGACCATCTGTCTCAGGCCGTAGGTCTTAGCCCGTCTGTCTCGGACCATCAGTCTCGGACCGTCTGTCTCGCACCGTCTGTCTATGACCATCTGGCTCCGACCGTCTGTCTCAGCCCGCCTGTCTCTGTCCATCTGTCTCTGTCCGTCTGACTCAGATCGTCTGTCTCAAACCATCTGGCTCAGTTCGTCTTTCTCTGTCCGTCTGTCTCAGACCGTCTGACTCTGTCCGCCTGTCTCAGACCGTCTGTCGCATGCCATCCGTCTCAGACCGTCAGTCTTAGCCCGTCGGTCTCTGCCCGTCTGTCTCGGACCGTCTGTCTCGGACCGTCTGTCTCGGACCGTCTGTCTCGGATCGTCTGTCTCCGACAGTGTGTCACAGACCGTCTGTCTCAGACCGTATGTCTCAGCCCGCCTGTCTCAGCCAGCCTGTCTCAGTCCGTCTGTCTGAGACCGTCTGTCTCAGAACAACTGTCTGAGACCGTCTGTCTCTGTCTGTCTGTCTCTGACCGTCTATCTCTGTCCGTCGGTCTCAGAGCCTCTGTCTCTGTCCGTCTGTCTCAGAGCCGCGGTCTCAAACCGTCTGCCTCTGTCCGTCTGTCTCATACCGTCTGTCTCAGAGTGTGTATCTCAGACCGTCTGTCTCAGCCCGCCTGTCTCAGCCCGCCTGTGTCAGTACGTCTGTCTGAGACTGTTTGTCTCAACCCATCTGTCTCAGACCGTCTTTCTCTGTCCGTCTGTCTCAGACCGTCTGACTCTGTCCGTATGTCTCAGACCGTCTGTCTCAGGCCATCCGTCTCAGACCGTCAGTCTTAACCCGTCGGCCTCAGCCCGCCTGTCTCTGACCGCCTGTCTCAGAACGTCGGTCTCAGCCCGCCTGTCTCTGCCAGTCTGTCTCGGACCGTCTGTCTCGGACCGTCTGTCTCGGACCGTCTGTCTCGGACCGTCTGTCTCGGACCTTCTGTCTCGGACCGTCTGTCTCGGACCGCCTGTCTCAGACCGTCTGTCTCAGAACACCGGTCTCAGCCCGTCTGTCTCCGCCCGCCTGTCTCAGCCCGCCTGTCTCTGTTCATCTGTCACTGTCGGTCTGACTCAGATTATCTGTCTCAGACCATCTGTCTGAGGCCGTCGGTCTTAGCCCGTCTGTCTCAGCCCGCCTGTCTCTGGCCGTCTGTTTCGGACCGTCTGTCTCGGACCGTCTGTCTCGGACCGTCGGTATTTGCCTGTCTGTCTCAGCACGCCTGTCTCGGACTGCCTGTCTCTGTCCGTCTGTCTCAGGCCGTCTGCCTCTGCCCGTCTGTCTCTGACCGTCTGTATCAGACCGTCTGTCTCGGACCGTCACTCTCAGACCGTCTGTCTCGGACCGTCTGTCTCGGACCGTCTGTCTCGGACCGTCTGTCTCGGACCGTCTGTCTCGGACCGTCTGTCTCGGACCGTCTGTCTCGGACCGTCTGTCTCGGACCGTCTGTCTCGGACCGTCGGTCTTAGCCCGTCTGTATCAGGCCGTCTGTATCGGACCGTCTGTGTCGTACCGTCTGTCTCAGACCGTCTGTCTCAGACCGTCTGTCTCAGACCATCTGGCTCAGACCGTCGGTCGTAGCCCGTCTGTCTCAGACCATCTGTCTCAGACCGTCTGTCTCACACCGTCTGTCTCAGACCGTCTGTCTCAGACCATCTGTCTCAGACCGTCGGTCTTAGCCCGTCTGTATCAGGCCGTCTGTATTGGACCGTCTGTGTCGTACCGTCTGTCTCAGACCATCTGTCTCAGATCATCTGCCTCAGGCCGTCGGTCTTAGCCCGTCTGTCTCAGCACGCCTGTCTCGGCCCGCCTGTCTCAGACCGTCTGTCTCAGACTGTCTGCCTCAGACCGTCTGTCTCAGACCATCTGTCTCAGACCGTCTGTCTCGGACCGTCTGTCTCAGCCCGCCTGTCTCAGTCCGTCTGTCTGAGACCGCCTGTCTCAGAATAACTGTCTGAGGCAGTCTGTCTCAGCCCGCCTGTCTCATCCCGCCGGTCTCAGTCCGTCTGTCTGAGACCGTCTGTCTCAGACCATCTGTCTCAGACCATCTGTCTCAGGCCGTCGTTCTTAGCCCGTCTGTCTCAGACCATCTGTCTCAGGCCGTCGGTCTCAGCCCGTCTGTCTCAGCCTGCCTATCTTTGTCCGCCAGTCTCAGACCATCTGTCTCAGGCCGTAGGTCTTAGCCCGTCTGTCTCGGACCATCAGTCTCGGACCGTCTGTCTCCGACCGTCTGTCTCCGACCGTCTGTCTCGGACCGTCTGTCTCAGACCATCTGTCTCAGACCATCTGTCTCAGGCCGTCGGTTTAGCCCGTCTGTCTCAGACCACCTGTCTCAGGCCGTCGGTCTTAGCCCGTCTGTCTCAGACCATGTGTCTCAGACCGTCTGTTTCAGACCGTCTGTCTCAGACCGTCTGTCTCAGACCATCTGTCGCAGACCATCTGTCTCATGCCGTCGGTCTTAGCCCGTATATCTTAGCCTGCCTGTCTCTGTCCGTCTGTCTTCGCCCGTCTGTCTCAGCACGCCTGTCTCGGCCCGCCTTTCTCAGATCGTCTGTCTCAGACCGTCTGTCTCAGACCATCTGTCTCAGACCGCCGGTCTCAGCCCGCCTGTCTCAGACAGTCTGTGTCAGACCATCTGTCTCAGACCATCTGGCTCAGACCGTCGGTCTTAGCCCGTCTGTCTCAGACCATCTGTCTCAGACTGTCTGTCTCGGACCGTCTGTCTCGGACCGTCTGTCTCGGACCGTCTGTCTCGGACCGTCTGTCTCGGACCGTCTGTCTCACACCGTCAGTCACAGACCCTCTGCCTCAGAAGGTCGGTCTCAGCCCGCCTGTCTCAGCCCATCTGTCTCAGACCGTCTGTCTCAGACCATCTGTCTCGGACCGTCTGTCTCGGACCGCCTGTCTCGGACCATCTGTCTCAGACCGCCGGTCTCAGCCCGCCTGTGTCAGACAGTCTGTCTCAGACCATCTGTCTCAGACCATCTGGCTCAGCCCGCCTGTCTCAGCCCGCCTGTCTCAGCCCGCCTGTCTCAGTCCGTTTGTCTGAGACCGTCCGTCTCAGACTGTCTGTCTCGGACCGTCTGTCTCGGACCGTCTGTCTCGGACCGTCTGTCTCGGACCGTCTGTCTCGGACCGTCTGTCTCGGACCGCCTGTCGCGGACCATCTGTCTCAGACCGCCGGTCTCAGCCCGCCTGTCTCAGACAGTCTGTCTCAGACCATCTGTCTCAGACCATCTGGCTCAGCCCGCCTGTCTCAGCCCGCCTGTCTCAGCCCGCCTGTCTCAGTCCGTTTGTCTGATACCGTCCGTCTCAGACCGTCTGTCTCAGCACGCCTGTCTCAGCCCGCCTGTCTCAGCCCGCCTACCTCAGCCCGCCTGTCCCAGCCCGCCTGTCCCAGACCGTCTGCCTGAAACCGTCTGTCTCAGACCATCTGTCTCAGACCATCTGTCTCAGACCATCTGTCTCAGGCCGGCGGTCTTAGACCGTCTGTCTCAGACCGCCTGTCTCTGCCCGTCTGTCTCGGACCGTCTGTCTCGGACCGTCTGTCTCGGACCGTCTGTCTCGGACCGTCTGTCTCGGACCGTCTGTCTCGAACCGTCTGTCTCGGACCGTCTGTCTCGGACCGTCTGTCTCGGACCGTCTGTCTCGGACCGTCTGTCTCGGACCGTCTGTCTAAGACCATCTGGCTCCGACCGTCTGTCGCAGCCCGCCTGTCTCAGCCCGCCTGTCTCTGACCATCTGTCTCTGTCCGTTTGACTCAGATCGTCTGTCTCAGACCATCTGTCTCAGGCCGTCGGTCTTAGACCGTCTGTCTCAGACCGCCTGTCTCTGCCTGTCTGTCTCGGACCGTCTGTCTCGGACCGTCTGTCTCGAACCGTCTGTCTCGGTCCGTCTGTCTCGGACCGTCTGTCTCGCACCGTCTGTCTATGACCATCTGGCTCCGACCGTCTGTCTCAGCCCGCCTGTCTCTGTCCATCTGTCTCTGTCCGTCTGACTCAGATCGTCTGTCTCAAACCATCTGGCTCAGTTCGTCTTTCTCTGTCCGTCTGTCTCAGACCGTCTGACTCTGTCCGCCTGTCTCAGACCGTCTGTCGCATGCCATCCGTCTCAGACCGTCAGTCTTAGCCCGTCGGTCTCTGCCCGTCTGTCTCGGACCGTCTGTCTCGGACCGTCTGTCTCGGACCGTCTGTCTCGGATCGTCTGTCTCCGACAGTGTGTCACAGACCGTCTGTCTCAGACCGTATGTCTCAGCCCGCCTGTCTCAGCCAGCCTGTCTCAGTCCGTCTGTCTGAGACCGTCTGTCTCAGAACAACTGTCTGAGACCGTCTGTCTCTGTCTGTCTGTCTCTGACCGTCTATCTCTGTCCGTCGGTCTCAGAGCCTCTGTCTCTGTCCGTCTGTCTCAGAGCCGCGGTCTCAAACCGTCTGCCTCTGTCCGTCTGTCTCATACCGTCTGTCTCAGAGTGTGTATCTCAGACCGTCTGTCTCAGCCCGCCTGTCTCAGCCCGCCTGTGTCAGTACGTCTGTCTGAGACTGTTTGTCTCAAACCATCTGTCTCAGACCGTCTTTCTCTGTCCGTCTGTCTCAGACCGTCTGACTCTGTCCGTATGTCTCAGACCGTCTGTCTCAGGCCATCCGTCTCAGACCGTCAGTCTTAACCCGTCGGCCTCAGCCCGCCTGTCTCTGACCGCCTGTCTCAGAACGTCGGTCTCAGCCCGCCTGTCTCTGCCAGTCTGTCTCGGACCGTCTGTCTCGGACCGTCTGTCTCGGACCGTCTGTTTCGGACCGTCTGTCTCGGACCGTCTGTCTCGGACCGTCTGTCTCGGACCGCCTGTCTCAGACCGTCTGTCTCAGAACATCTGTCTCAGACCGTCTGTTTCAGTCCGTCTGTCTGAGACCGTCTGTCTCAGAACATCTGTCTCGGACCGTCTGTCTCAGGCCGTTTGTCCAAGACCGTCTGTCTCTGCCCGTCTGTCTCAGACCGTCTGTCTCAGAACGTCTGTTACAGACAGTCCGTCTCAGACCATCTGTCTGATACCGTCACTCTCAGACCGTCTGTCTCAGCCCGTCAGTCTCAGACCGTCCGTCTCAGACCGCGTGTCTCAGATCATCTGTGTCAGACCGTCTGCCTCAGACCGTCTGTCACAGAACGTCTGTCTCAGACCGTCTGTCTAAGACCGTCTGCCTCTGTCCGTCAGTCTCGTAACCGTCTGTCTCAGACCGGCAGGCTCAGATCGTCTGTCTCAGACGGTCTGACTCAGAACATATGTTTCAGACAGCCCGTCTCAGACTGTCTGTCTCATTCCGTCTATCTTAGACCGTCTGTCTCAGAACGCCTGTCACTGTGCGTACGACTCAGACCGTCTGTCTAAGACCGTCTGTCTCGGTCCGTCTGTCTCATACCGTCTGTCTCAGACCGTCTGTCTCAGACCGTCTGTCTCAGACCGCGTGTCTCAGATCGTCTGTCTCAGATAGTCTGTCTCTGTCCCTCTGTCTCAGACCATCTGTCTCAAACCGTCTTCCTCAGACCGTCTGTCACAGACCGTCTGTCTGATACCGTCCCTCTCAGACCGTCTGCCTCAGACAGTATGTCTCAGACCGTCCGTCTCAGACCGTCCGTCTCAGACCGTCCGTCTCAGACCGTCTGTCTCAGACCGTCCGTCTCCCACCGGCAGTCTCAGACCGTCTGTCCCAGTACGTCTGTCGCAGACCGCTGTCTCAGTCTGTGTGTCAATATCCGGCTGTCTAATACCGCCTGTCTCGGACCGTCTGTCTCAGCTCGTCTGTCTCTGTCCGTCTGTCTCAGACCGGCAGTCTCAGATCGTCTGTCTCAGACCGCCTGTCTCAGACCGTCTGTCTCAGAACCTCTGTTTCAGACAGTCCGTCTCAGACCATCTGTCTGATACCGTCACTCTCAGACCGTCTGTCTCAGACCGACTGTCCCAGCCCATCTGTCTCAGACCGTCGGTCTTTGCCCGTCTGTCTCGAACCGTCTATCTCTGTCCGTCTGTCTCAGACCATCTGTCTCAGACCGCCTGTCTCAGACCGTCTGTCTCAGACCATCTGTCTCATGCCGTCGGCCTTAGCCCGTCTGTCTCAGACCATCTGTCTCGGACCGCCGGTGTCAGACCGTCTGTCTCAGACCATCTACCTCAGACCATCTGTCTCAGGCCGTCGGTCTTAGCCCGTCTGTCTCAGCCCGCCTGCCTCTGCCCGTCTGTCTCAGAACGTCTGTCTCAGACCGTCTGTCTCGGACAGTCTGTCTCGGACCGTCTGTCTCGGACCGTCTGTCTCAGACCGTCTGTCTCAGACCGTCTGGCTCAGACCATCTGTCTCAGACCGCATGTCTCAGACCGTCTGTCTCAGACCGTCGGTCTTTGCCCGTCTGTCTCAGACCGTCTATCTCTGTCCGTCTGTCTCAGACCGTCTGACTCTGTCCGCCTGTCTCAGACCGTCTGCCTCAGGCCATCCGTCTCAGACCGTCAGTCTTAGCCCGTCGGTCTCAGCCCGTCTGTCTCAGAACATCTGTCTCAGACCGTCTGTCTCAGAACACCGGTCTCAGCCCGTCTGTCTCCGCCGGCCTGTCTCAGCCCGCCTGTCTCTGTTCATCTGTCACTGTCGGTCCGACTCAGATTATCTGTCTCAGAACATCTGTCTCAGGCCGTCGGTCTTAGCCCGTCTGTCTCAGCCCGCCTGTCTCTGGCCGTCTGTTTCGGACCGTCTGTCTCGGACCGTCTGTCCCGGACCGTCTGTCTCAGGCCGTCTGTCAGAGACCGTCTGTCTCAGAACATCTGTCTCGGACCGTCTGTCTCAGACCGTCTGTCTCAGACCATCTGTCTCAGACCGTCTGTCTCAGACCGTCTGTCTCTGTCCGTCAGTTTCTGCCCGTCTGTCTCAGAACATCTGTCTCAGACCGTCTGTCTCTGTCCGTCTGTCTCGGACCGTCTGTCTCAGACCGTGTGTCTCAGACCGACTGTCCCAGCCCATCTGTCTCAGACCGTCGGTCTTTGCCCGTCTGTCTCAGACCGTCTATCTCTGTCCGTCTGTCTCAGACCGTCTGACTCTGTCCGCCTGTCTCAGACCGTCTGCCTCAGGCCATCCGTCTCAGACCGTCAGTCTTAGCCCGTCGGTCTCAGCCCGTCTGTCTCAGAACATCTGTCTCAGACCGTCTGTCTCAGAACACCGGTCTCAGCCCGTCTGTCTCCGCCGGCCTGTCTCAGCCCGCCTGTCTCTGTTCATCTGTCACTGTCGGTCCGACTCAGATTATCTGTCTCAGAACATCTGTCTCAGGCCGTCGGTCTTAGCCCGTCTGTCTCAGCCCGCCTGTCTCTGGCCGTCTGTTTCGGACCGTCTGTCTCGGACCGTCTGTCCCGGACCGTCGGTCTCAGCCCGTCTGTCTCAGACCGTCTGGCTCAGACCATCTGTCTCAGAACGCCTGTCTCAGACCGTCTGTCTCAGACCATATATCTCAGGCCGTCGGCCTTAGCCCGTCTGTCTCAGACCATCTGTCTCAGACCGTCTGTCTCAGACCATCTGTCTCAGGCCGTCGGTCTTAGCCCGTCTGTCTCAGCCCGCCTGCCTCAGAGCGTCTGTCTCAGACCGTCTGTCTCGGTCAGTCTGTCTCGGACCGTCTGTCTCAGGCCGTCTGTCTGAGACCGTCTGTCTCAGAACATCTGTCTCGGACCGTCTGTCTCAGACCGTCTGTCTCAGACCGTCTGTCACAGACCGTCTGTCTGATACCGTCTCTCTCAGACCGTCTGCCTCAGACAGTCTGTCTCAGACCGTCCGTCTCAGACCGTCCGTCTCAGACCGTCCGTCTCAGACCGTCTGTCTCAGACCGTCCGTCTCCCACCGGCAGTCTCAGACCGTCTGTCCCAGTACGTCTGTCGCAGACCGCTGTCTCAGTCTGTGTGTCTCTATCCGGCTGTCTAATACCGCCTGTCTCGGACCGTCTGTCTCAGATCATCTGTCTCAGAACGTCTGTCTCAGGCGATTTGTTTCAGACAGTCCGTCTCAGAACATCTGTCTGATACCGTCTCTCTCAGACCGTCTGTCTCAGACCGTCTGTCTCAGACCGTCTGTCTCAGACCGTCTGTCTCAGACCGTCTGTCTCAGACCGTCTGTCTCAGATCGTCTGTCTCTGTCCGTCTGTCTCAAACCGGCAGTCTCAGATCGTCTGTCTCAGACCGTCTGTCTCAGACCGTCTGTCTCAGACCGCCTGTCCCATTCCGTCTATCTTAGATCGTCTGTCTCAGAACGAGTGTCACTGTGCGTACGACTCAGACCGCCTGTCACTGTGCGTACGACTCAGATCGTCTGTCTCAGACCGTCTGTCCCAGATCGTCTGTCTCTGTCCGTCTGTCTCAGACCGTCTGTCTCAGACCGGCAGTCTCAGATCGTCTGTCTAAGACCGTCTTTCTCGGACCGTCTGCCTCGGACCGTCTGTCTCGGACCGTCTGTCTCGGACCGTCTGTCTCAAACCGTCTGTCTCGGACCGTCTGTCTCGGACCGTCGGTCTCGGACCGTCTGTCACAGACCGTCTGTCTCAGCCCGCCTGTCTCAGCCCGCCTGTCTCATTCCGTCTGTGTGAGACTGTCTGTCTCAGACCAACTGTCTCTGTCCGTCTGTCTCTGCCCGTCTGTCTCAGAAGATCTGTCTCAGACCGTCTATCTCTGTCCGTCTGTCTCAGACCGTCTGACTCTGTCCGCCTGTCTCAGACCGTCTGCCTCAGGCCATCCGTCTCAGACCGTCAGTCTTAGCCCGTCGGTCTCAGCCCGTCTGTCTCAGACCGTCTGGCTCAGACCATCTGTCTCAGACCGCCTGTCTCAGACCGTCTGTCTCAGACCATCTATCTCAGGTCGTCGGCCTTAGCCCGTCCGTCTCAGACCATCTGTCTCAGACCGTCTGTCTCAGACCATCTGTCTCAGACCATCTGCCTCAGGCCGTCGGTCTTAGCCCGTCTGTCTCAGCCCGCCTGCCTCTGCCCGTCTGTCTCGGATCGTCTGTCTCCGACCGTCTGTCACAGACCGTCTGTCTCAGACCGTCGGTCTCAGCCCGCCTGTCTCTGACCGCCTGTCTCAGAACGTCGGCCTCAGCCCGCCTGTCACAGACCGTCTGTCTCAGACCGTCTGTCTCGGACAGTCTGTCTCGGACCGTCTGTCTCGGACCGTCTGTATCAGACCGTCTGTCTCAGACCGTCTGGCTCAGACCATCTGTCTCAGACCGCCTGTCTCAGACCGTCTGTCTCAGACCATCTGTCTCAGGCCGTCGGCCTTAGCCCGTCTGTCTCAGACCATCTGACGCTGTCCGCCTGTCTCAGACCGTCTGTCTCAGAACACCGGTCTCAGCCCGTCTGTCTCCGCCGGCCTGTCTCAGCCCGCCTGTCTCTGTTCATCTGTCACTGTCGGTCCGACTCAGATTATCTGTCTCAGAACATCTGTCTCAGGCCGTCGGTCTTAGCCCGTCTGTCTCAGCCCGCCTGTCTCTGGCCGTCTGTTTCGGACCGTCTGTCTCGGACCGTCTGTCCCGGACCGTCGGTCTCAGCCCGTCTGTCTCAGACCGTCTGGCTCAGACCATCTGTCTCAGAACGCCTGTCTCAGACCGTCTGTCTCAGACCATATATCTCAGGCCGTCGGCCTTAGCCCGTCTGTCTCAGACCATCTGTCTCAGACCGTCTGTCTCAGACCATCTGTCTCAGGCCGTCGGTCTTAGCCCGTCTGTCTCAGCCCGCCTGCCTCAGAGCGTCTGTCTCAGACCGTCTGTCTCGGTCAGTCTGTCTCGGACCGTCTGTCTCAGGCCGTCTGTCTGAGACCGTCTGTCTCAGAACATCTGTCTCGGACCGTCTGTCTCAGACCGTCTGTCTCAGACCGTCTGTCACAGACCGTCTGTCTGATACCGTCTCTCTCAGACCGTCTGCCTCAGACAGTCTGTCTCAGACCGTCCGTCTCAGACCGTCCGTCTCAGACCGTCCGTCTCAGACCGTCTGTCTCAGACCGTCCGTCTCCCACCGGCAGTCTCAGACCGTCTGTCCCAGTACGTCTGTCGCAGACCGCTGTCTCAGTCTGTGTGTCTCTATCCGGCTGTCTAATACCGCCTGTCTCGGACCGTCTGTCTCAGATCATCTGTCTCAGAACGTCTGTCTCAGGCGATTTGTTTCAGACAGTCCGTCTCAGAACATCTGTCTGATACCGTCTCTCTCAGACCGTCTGTCTCAGACCGTCTGTCTCAGACCGTCTGTCTCAGACCGTCTGTCTCAGACCGTCTGTCTCAGACCGTCTGTCTCAGATCGTCTGTCTCTGTCCGTCTGTCTCAAACCGGCAGTCTCAGATCGTCTGTCTCAGACCGTCTGTCTCAGACCGTCTGTCTCAGACCGTCTGTCTCAGACCGCCTGTCCCATTCCGTCTATCTTAGATCGTCTGTCTCAGAACGAGTGTCACTGTGCGTACGACTCAGACCGCCTGTCACTGTGCGTACGACTCAGATCGTCTGTCTCAGACCGTCTGTCCCAGATCGTCTGTCTCTGTCCGTCTGTCTCAGACCGTCTGTCTCAGACCGGCAGTCTCAGATCGTCTGTCTAAGACCGTCTTTCTCGGACCGTCTGCCTCGGACCGTCTGTCTCGGACCGTCTGTCTCGGACCGTCTGTCTCAAACCGTCTGTCTCGGACCGTCTGTCTCGGACCGTCGGTCTCGGACCTTCTGTCACAGACCGTCTGTCTCAGCCCGCCTGTCTCAGCCCGCCTGTCTCATTCCGTCTGTGTGAGACTGTCTGTCTCAGACCAACTGTCTCTGTCCGTCTGTCTCTGCCCGTCTGTCTCAGAAGATCTGTCTCAGACCGTCTATCTCTGTCCGTCTGTCTCAGACCGTCTGACTCTGTCCGCCTGTCTCAGACCGTCTGCCTCAGGCCATCCGTCTCAGACCGTCAGTCTTAGCCCGTCGGTCTCAGCCCGTCTGTCTCAGACCGTCTGGCTCAGACCATCTGTCTCAGACCGCCTGTCTCAGACCGTCTGTCTCAGACCATCTATCTCAGGTCGTCGGCCTTAGCCCGTCCGTCTCAGACCATCTGTCTCAGACCGTCTGTCTCAGACCATCTGTCTCAGACCATCTGCCTCAGGCCGTCGGTCTTAGCCCGTCTGTCTCAGCCCGCCTGCCTCTGCCCGTCTGTCTCGGATCGTCTGTCTCCGACCGTCTGTCACAGACCGTCTGTCTCAGACCGTCGGTCTCAGCCCGCCTGTCTCTGACCGCCTGTCTCAGAACGTCGGCCTCAGCCCGCCTGTCACAGACCGTCTGTCTCAGACCGTCTGTCTCGGACAGTCTGTCTCGGACCGTCTGTCTCGGACCGTCTGTATCAGACCGTCTGTCTCAGACCGTCTGGCTCAGACCATCTGTCTCAGACCGCCTGTCTCAGACCGTCTGTCTCAGACCATCTGTCTCAGGCCGTCGGCCTTAGCCCGTCTGTCTCAGACCATCTGACGCTGTCCGCCTGTCTCAGACCGTCTGTCTCAGAACATCTGTCTCAGACCGTCTGTTCAGTCCGTCTGTCTGAGACCGTCTGTCTCAGAACATCTGTCTCGGACCGTCTGTCTCAGGCCGTCTGTCTAAGACCGTCTGTCTCTGCCCGTCTGTCTCAGACCGTCTATCTCAGAACGTCTGTTACAGACAGTCCGTCGCAGACCATCTGTCTGATACCGTCACTCTCAGACCGTCTGTCTCAGACCGTCTGCCTCAGACCGTCTGTCACAGAACGTCTGTCTCAGACCGTCTGTCTAAGACCGTCTGCCTCTGTCCGTCTGTCTCGTAACCGTCTGTCTCAGACCGGCAGGCTCAGATCGTCTGTCTCAGACCGTCTGACTCAGAACATATGTTTCAGACAGCCCGTCTCAGACTATCTGTCTCATTCCGTCTATCTTAGACCGTCTGTCTCAGAACGCCTGTCACTGTGCGTACGACTCAGACCGTCTGTCTCAGACCGTCTGTCCCAGGCCGTCTGTCTAAGACCGTCTGTCTCGGTCCGTCTGTCTCATACCGTCTGTCTCAGACCGTCTGTCTCTGTCCGTCTGTCTCATACCGTCTGTCTCAGACCGGCAGTCTCAGATCGTCTGTCTCAGATCGTCTGTCTCTGTCCGTCTGTCTCAGACCGTCCGTCTCAAACCGTGTGTCTCAGATCGTCTGTCACAGAACGTCTGTCTCAGACAGTCTGTCTCAGACCGTCTGTCTCAGACCGTCTGTCTCAGACCGCGTGTCTCAGACCGTCTGTCTGATACCGTCCCTCTCAGACCGTCCGTCTCCCACCGGCAGTCTCAGACCGTCTGTCTCAGACCGTCTGTCTCAGGCCGTCTGTCTCGGACCGTCTGTCTCAGCCCTGTCTGTCTCAGACCGTCTACCTCTGTCCGTCTGTATCTTACTGTCAGTCTCAGACCGTCTGTCTCAGACCGTCTGTCTCAGACCGTCTGTCTCAGACCGTCTGTCTCAGGCCATCTGACTCAGACCATCTGTCGCAGACTGGAGTCTATGTCCGTCTGTCTCAGCACGCCTGTCTCAGACCATCTGTCTCAGGCCGTCGGTCTTAGCCCGTATGTCAGCCCGCCTGTCTCTGTCCATCTGTCTCTCCATCTGTCTATGTCCGTCTGTCTCAGACCATCTGCCTCAGGCCGTCGGTCTTAGCCCGTCTTTCTCAGCCCGCCTGTCTCTGCCCGTCTGTCTCGGGCCGTCTGTGTCGGCCCGTCTGTCTCGGACCGTCTGTCTCAGACGGTCGGTCTCAGCCCGCCTACCTCAGCCCGCCTGCCTCAGTCCGTCTGTCTCAGAACGTCTGTCTCAGACCGTCTGACTCAGACCGTCTGTCTCAGACTGTTGTCTCTGTCCGTCTCTCTTTGTCCGTCTGTCTCTGACCATCTGTCTCAGACCGTCTATCTCTGCCCGTCTGTCTCAGAACGTCTGTTTCAGACAGTCCGTCTCAGACCATCTGTCTGATACCGTCACTCTCAGACCGTCTGTCTCAGACCGCCAGTCTCAGACCGTCCGTCTCAGACCGCGTGTCTCAGATCGTCTGTCACAGAACGTCTGTCTCAGACCGTCTGTCTCAGACCGTCTGTCTAAGACCGTCTGCCTCTGTCCGTCTGTCTCATACCGTCTGTCTCAGACCGGCAGGTTCAGATCGTCTGTTCCAGACAGCCCGTCTCAGACTGTCTGTCTCATTCCGTCTGTCTCAGACCGTCTGTCTGAGACCGTCTGTCTCAGACCGTCTGTCTAAGACCGTCTGTCTCTGTACGTCTGTCTCATACCGTATGTCTCAGACCGGCAGTCTCAGATCGTCTGTCTCAGGCCGTCTGTCTCATACCGTCTGTCTCAGACCGTCTGCCTCAGACCGTCTGTCTCACACCATCTGTCTCAGGCCGTCGGTCTTAGCCCGTCTGTCCCAGTACGTCTGTCGCAGACCGCTGTCTCAGTCTGTGTGTCTCTATCCGGCTGTCTAATACCGCCTGTCTCGGACCGTCTGTCTCAGATCGTCTGTCTATGTCCGTCTGTCTCCCAACGGCAGTCTCATATCGCCTGTCTCATGCCGTCTGACTCAGAACATCTGTTTCAGACAGCCCGTCTCAGACTGCCTGTCTCATTCCGTCCGTCTCAGAACATCTGTCTGATACCGTCTGTCTCAGACCGTCTGTCTCAGCTCGTCTGTTTCTGTCCGTCTGTCTCAGACCGGCAGTCTCAGATCGTCTGTCTCAGACCGTCTGTCTCAGACCGTCTGTCTCAGACCGTCTGTCTCAGACCGTCTGTCTCAGATCGTCTGTGTCAGACCGTCTGTCACAGAACGTCTGTCTGAGACCGTCTGTCTCAGACCGTCTGTCTAAGACCGTCTGCCTCTGTCCGTCTGTCTCATACCGTCTGTCTCAGACCGGCAGGCTCAGATCGTCTGTCTCAGACCGTCTGTCTCAGACCGTCTATCTCAGACAGCCCGTCTCAGACCGTGTGTCTCAGACCGTCTGTCTCATTCCATCTGTCTCAGATCGTCTGTCTTTGTGCGTCTGTCTCAAACCGGCAGTCTCAGATCGTCCGTCTCAGACCGTCTGTCTCAGACCGTCTGTCTCAGACCGTCTGTCTCAGATCGTCTGTCTCAGACCGTCTGTCTCAGATCGTCTGTCTATGCACGTCTGTCTCCCACCTGCAGTCTCATATCGCCTGTCTCATGCCGTCTCACTCAGAACATATGTTTCAGACAGCCCGTCTCAGACTGTCTGTCTCATTCCGTCTGTCTCAGACCGTCTGTCTCAGACCGTCTGTCTCAGACCGTCTGTCTCAGACCGTCTGTCTCAGACCGTCTGTCTCAGACCGTCTGTCTCAGACCGTCTGTCTCAGACCGTCTGTCTCAGACCGTCTGTCTCAGACCGTCTGTCTCAGACCGTCTGTCTAAGACCGTCTGTCTCTGTCCGTCTGTCTCATACCGTATGTCTCAGACCGGCAGTCTCAGAACGTCGGTCTCAGCCCGCCTGTCTCTGACGGTCTGTCTCGGACGGTCGGTCTCAGCCCGCCAACTTCAGCCCGCATGTCTCAGCCCGCCTGTCTCAGACCGTCTGCCTGAGACCGTCTGTCTCAGACCATCTGGCTCAGACCTTGTGTCTCAGACCGACTGTCCCAGCCCATCTGTCTCAGACCGTCGGTCTTTGCCCGTCTGTCTCAGACCGTCTATCTCTGTCCGTCTGTCTCAGACCGTCTGACTCTGTCCGCCTGTCTCAGACCGTCTGCCTCAGGCCATCCGTCTCAGACCGTCAGTCTTAGCCCGTCGGTCTCAGCCCGTCTGTCTCAGAACATCTGTCTCAGACCGTCTGTCTCAGAACACCGGTCTCAGCCCGTCTGTCTCCGCCCGCCTGTCTCTGTTCATCTGTCACTGTCGGTCTGACTCAGATTATCTGTCTCAGACCATCTGTCTCAGGCCGTCGGTCTTAGCCCGTCTGTCTCAGCCGGCCTGTCTCTGGCCATCTGTTTCCGACCGTCTGTCTCGGACCGTCTGTCCCGGACCGTCTGTCTCAGGCCGTCTGTCTGAGACCGTCTGTCTCAGAACATCTGTCTCGGACCGTCTGTCTCAGACCGTCTGTCTCAGACCATCTGTCTCAGACCGTCTGTCTCAGACCGTCTGTCTCTGTCCGTCAGTCTCTGCCCGTCTGTCTCAGAACATCTGTCTCAGACCGTCTGTCTCTGTCCGTCTGTCTCGGACCGTCTGTCTCAGACCGTGTGTCTCAGACCGACTGTCCCAGCCCATCTGTCTCAGACCGTCGGTCTTTGCCCGTCTGTCTCAGATCGTCTATCTCTGTCCGTCTGTCTCAGACCGTTTGACTCTGTCCGCCTGTCTCAGACCGTCTGCCTCAGGCCATCCGTCTCAGAACGCCTGTCTCAGACCGTCTGTCTCAGACCATCTATCTCATGCCGTCGGCCTTAGCCCGTCTGTCTCAGACCATCTGTCTCAGACCGTCTGTCTCAGACCATCTGTCTCAGGCCGTCGGTCTTAGCCCGTCTGTCTCAGCCCGCCTGCCTCAGAGCGTCTGTCTCAGACCGTCTGTCTCGGTCAGTCTGTCTCGGACCATCTGTCTCAGGCCGTCTGTCTGAGACCGTCTGTCGCAGAACATCTGTCTCGGACCGTCTGTCTCAGACCGTCTGTCTCAGACCATCTGTCTCAGACCGTCTGTCTCAGACCATCTGTCTCAGGCCGTCGGTCTTAGCCCGTCTGTCTGAGCCCGCCTGCCTCAGAGCGTCTGTCTCAGACCGTCTGTCTCGGTCAGTCTGTCTCGGACCATCTGTCTCAGGCCGTCTGTCTGAGACCGTCTGTCGCAGAACATCTGTCTCGGACCGTCTGTCTCAGACCGTCTGTCTCAGACCGTCCGTCTCAGACTGTCCGTCTCAGACCGTCTGTCTCAGACCGTCCGTCTCCCACCGGCGGTCTCAGACCGTCTGTCCCAGTACGTCTGTCGCAGACCGCTGTCTCAGTCTGTGTGTCTCTATCCGGCTGTCTAATACCGCCTGTCTCGGACCGTCTGTCTCAGATCATCTGTCTCAGAACGTCTGTCTCAGGCGATTTGTTTCAGACAGTCCGTCTCAGAACATCTGTCTGATACCGTCTCTCTCAGACCGTCTGTCTCAGACCGTCTGTCTCAGACCGTCTGTCTCAGACCGTCTGTCTCAGACCGTCTGTCTCAGACCGTCTGTCTCAGACCGTCTGTCTCAGACCGTCTGTCTCAGATCGTCTGTCTCTGTCCGTCTGTCTCAAACCGGCAGTCTCAGATCGTCTGTCTCAGACCGTCTGTCTCAGACCGCCTGTCCCATTCCGTCTATCTTAGATCGTCTGTCTCAGAACGAGTGTCACTGTGCGTACGACACAGACCGCCTGTCACTGTGCGTACGACTCAGATCGTCTGTCTCAGACCGTCTGTCCCAGATCGTCTGTCTCTGTCCGTCTGTCTCAGACCGTCTGTCTCAGACCGGCAGTCTCAGATCGTCTGTCTAAGACCGTCTTTCTCGGACCGTCTGCCTCGGACCGTCTGTCTCGGACCGTCTGTCTCGGACCGTCTGTCTCAAACCGTCTGTCTCGGACCGTCTGTCTCGGACCGTCGGTCTCGGACCGTCTGTCACAGACCGTCTGTCTCAGCCCGCCTGTCTCTGTCCGTCTGTCTCTGCCCGTCTGTCTCAGAACATCTGTCTCAGACCGTCTATCTCTGTCCGTCTGTCTCAGACCGTCTGAATCTGTCCGCCTGTCTCAGACCGTCTGCCTCAGGCCATCCGTCTCAGACCGTCAGTCTTAGCCCGTCGGTCTCAGCCCGTCTGTCTCAGACCGTCTGGCTCAGACCATCTGTCTCAGACCGCCTGTCTCAGACCGTCTGTCTCAGACCATCTATCTCAGGTCGTCGGCCTTAGCCCGTCTGTCTCAGACCATCTGTCTCAGACCGTCTGTCTCAGACCATCTGTCTCAGACCATCTGCCTCAGGCCGTCGGCCTTAGCCCGTCTGTCTCAGACCATCTGACGCTGTCCGCCTGTCTCAGACCGTCTGTCTCAGAACATCTGTCTCAGACCGTCTGTTTCAGTCCGTCTGTCTGAGACCGTCTGTCTCAGAACATCTGTCTCGGACCGTCTGTCTCAGGCCGTCTGTCTAAGACCGTCTGTCTCTGCCCGTCTGTCTCAGACCGTCTGTCTCAGAACGTCTGTTACAGACAGTCCGTCGCAGACCATCTGTCTGATACCGTCACTCTCAGACCGTCTGTCTCAGACCGTCAGTCTCAGACCGTCCGTCTCAGACCGCGTGTCTCAGATCGTCTGTGTCAGACCGTCTGCCTCAGACCGTCTGTCACAGAACGTCTGTCTCAGACCGTCTGTCTAAGACCGTCTGCCTCTGTCCGTCTGCCTCGTAACCGTCTGTCTCAGACCGGCAGGCTCAGATCGTCTGTCTCAGACCGTCTGACTCAGAACATATGTTTCAGACAGCCCGTCTCAGACTGTCTGTCTCATTCCGTCTATCTTAGACCGTCTGTCTCAGAACGCCTGTCACTGTGCGTACGACTCAGACCGTCTGTCTCAGACCGTCTGTCCCAGGCCGTCTGTCTAAGACCGTCTGTCTCGGTCCGTCTGTCTCATACCGTCTGTCGCAGACAGTCTGTCTCAGACCGTCTGTCTCAGACCCTCCGTCTCAGACCGCGTGTCTCAGATCGTCTGTGTCAGACCGTATGTCTCAGACCGTCTGTCACAGATCGTCTGTCTCAGACAGTCTGTCTCAGACCGTCTGTTTCAGACAGTCCGTCTCAGACCATCTGTCTGATACCGTCACTCTCAGACCGTCTGTCTCAGACCGCCAGTCTCAGACCGTCCGTCTCAGACCGCGTGTCTCAGATCGTCTGTCACAGAACGTCTGTCTCAGACCGTCTGTCTCAGACCGTCTGTCTAAGACCGTCTGCCTCTGTCCGTCTGTCTCATACCGTCTGTCTCAGACCGGCAGGTTCAGATCGTCTGTTTCAGACAGCCCGTCTCAGACTGTCTGTCTCATTCCGTCTGTCTCAGACCGTCTGTCTGAGACCGTCTGTCTCAGACCGTCTGTCTAAGACCGTCTGTCTCTGTACGTCTGTCTCATACCGTATGTCTCAGACCGGCAGTCTCAGATCGTCTGTCTCAGGCCGTCTGTCTCATACCGTCTGTCTCAGACCGTCTGCCTCAGACCGTCTGTCTCACACCATCTGTCTCAGGCCGTCGGTCTTAGCCCGTCTGTCCCAGTACGTCTGTCGCAGACCGCTGTCTCAGTCTGTGTGTCTCTATCCGGCTGTCTAATACCGCCTGTCTCGGACCGTCTGTCTCAGATCGTCTGTCTATGTCCGTCTGTCTCCCAACGGCAGTCTCATATCGCCTGTCTCATGCCGTCTGACTCAGAACATCTGTTTCAGACAGCCCGTCTCAGACTGCCTGTCTCATTCCGTCCGTCTCAGAACATCTGTCTGATACCGTCTGTCTCAGACCGTCTGTCTCAGCTCGTCTGTTTCTGTCCGTCTGTCTCAGACCGGCAGTCTCAGATCGTCTGTCTCAGACCGTCTGTCTCAGACCGTCTGTCTCAGACCGTCTGTCTCAGACCGTCTGTCTCAGATCGTCTGTGTCAGACCGTCTGTCACAGAACGTCTGTCTGAGACCGTCTGTCTCAGACCGTCTGTCTAAGACCGTCTGCCTCTGTCCGTCTGTCTCATACCGTCTGTCTCAGACCGGCAGGCTCAGATCGTCTTTCTCAGACCGTCTGTCTCAGACCGTCTATCTCAGACAGCCCGTCTCAGACCGTGTGTCTCAGACCGTCTGTCTCATTCCATCTGTCTCAGATCGTCTGTCTTTGTGCGTCTGTCTCAAACCGGCAGTCTCAGATCGTCCGTCTCAGACCGTCTGTCTCAGACCGTCTGTCTCAGACCGTCTGTCTCAGATCGTCTGTCTCAGACCGTCTGTCTCAGATCGTCTGTCTATGCACGTCTGTCTCCCACCTGCAGTCTCATATCGCCTGTCTCATGCCGTCTCACTCAGAACATATGTTTCAGACAGCCCGTCTCAGACTGTCTGTCTCATTCCGTCTGTCTCAGACCGTCTGTCTCAGACCGTCTGTCTCAGACCGTCTGTCTCAGACCGTCTGTCTCAGACCGTCTGTCTCAGACCGTCTGTCTCAGACCGTCTGTCTCAGACCGTCTGTCTCAGACCGTCTGTCTCAGACCGTCTGTCTCAGACCGTCTGTCTAAGACCGTCTGTCTCTGTCCGTCTGTCTCATACCGTATGTCTCAGACCGGCAGTCTCAGAACGTCGGTCTCAGCCCGCCTGTCTCTGACGGTCTGTCTCGGACGGTCGGTCTCATCCCGCCAACTTCAGCCCGCATGTCTCAGCCCGCCTGTCTCAGACCGTCTGCCTGAGACCGTCTGTCTCAGACCATCTGGCTCAGACCTTGTGTCTCAGACCGACTGTCCCAGCCCATCTGTCTCAGACCGTCGGTCTTTGCCCGTCTGTCTCAGACCGTCTATCTCTGTCCGTCTGTCTCAGACCGTCTGACTCTGTCCGCCTGTCTCAGACCGTCTGCCTCAGGCCATCCGTCTCAGACCGTCAGTCTTAGCCCGTCGGTCTCAGCCCGTCTGTCTCAGAACATCTGTCTCAGACCGTCTGTCTCAGAACACCGGTCTCAGCCCGTCTGTCTCCGCCCGCCTGTCTCAGCCCGCCTGTCTCTGTTCATCTGTCACTGTCGGTCTGACTCAGATTATCTGTCTCAGACCATCTGTCTCAGGCCGTCGGTCTTAGCCCGTCTGTCTCAGCCGGCCTGTCTCTGGCCATCTGTTTCCGACCGTCTGTCTCGGACCGTCTGTCCCGGACCGTCTGTCTCAGGCCGTCTGTCTGAGACCGTCTGTCTCAGAACATCTGTCTCGGACCGTCTGTCTCAGACCGTCTGTCTCAGACCATCTGTCTCAGACCGTCTGTCTCAGACCGTCTGTCTCTGTCCGTCAGTCTCTGCCCGTCTGTCTCAGAACATCTGTCTCAGACCGTCTGTCTCTGTCCGTCTGTCTCGGACCGTCTGTCTCAGACCGTGTGTCTCAGACCGACTGTCCCAGCCCATCTGTCTCAGACCGTCGGTCTTTGCCCGTCTGTCTCAGATCGTCTATCTCTGTCCGTCTGTCTCAGACCGTCTGACTCTGTCCGCCTGTCTCAGACCGTCTGCCTCAGGCCATCCGTCTCAGAACGCCTGTCTCAGACCGTCTGTCTCAGACCATCTATCTCATGCCGTCGGCCTTAGCCCGTCTGTCTCAGACCATCTGTCTCAGACCGTCTGTCTCAGACCATCTGTCTCAGGCCGTCGGTCTTAGCCCGTCTGTCTCAGCCCGCCTGCCTCAGAGCGTCTGTCTCAGACCGTCTGTCTCGGTCAGTCTGTCTCGGACCATCTGTCTCAGGCCGTCTGTCTGAGACCGTCTGTCGCAGAACATCTGTCTCGGACCGTCTGTCTCAGACCGTCTGTCTCAGACCATCTGTCTCAGACCGTCTGTCTCAGACCATCTGTCTCAGGCCGTCGGTCTTAGCCCGTCTGTCTCAGCCCGCCTGCCTCAGAGCGTCTGTCTCAGACCGTCTGTCTCGGTCAGTCTGTCTCGGACCATCTGTCTAAGGCCGTCTGTCTGAGACCGTCTGTCGCAGAACATCTGTCTCGGACCGTCTGTCTCAGACCGTCTGTCTCAGACCGTCCGTCTCAGACTGTCCGTCTCAGACCGTCTGTCTCAGACCGTCCGTCTCCCACCGGCGGTCTCAGACCGTCTGTCCCAGTACGTCTGTCGCAGACCGCTGTCTCAGTCTGTGTGTCTCTATCCGGCTGTCTAATACCGCCTGTCTCGGACCGTCTGTCTCAGATCATCTGTCTCAGAACGTCTGTCTCAGGCGATTTGTTTCAGACAGTCCGTCTCAGAACATCTGTCTGATACCGTCTCTCTCAGACCGTCTGTCTCAGACCGTCTGTCTCAGACCGTCTGTCTCAGACCGTCTGTCTCAGACCGTCTGTCTCAGACCGTCTGTCTCAGACCGTCTGTCTCAGACCGTCTGTCTCAGATCGTCTGTCTCTGTCCGTCTGTCTCAAACCGGCAGTCTCAGATCGTCTGTCTCAGACCGTCTGTCTCAGACCGCCTGTCCCATTCCGTCTATCTTAGATCGTCTGTCTCAGAACGAGTGTCACTGTGCGTACGACACAGACCGCCTGTCACTGTGCGTACGACTCAGATCGTCTGTCTCAGACCGTCTGTCCCAGATCGTCTGTCTCTGTCCGTCTGTCTCAGACCGTCTGTCTCAGACCGGCAGTCTCAGATCGTCTGTCTAAGACCGTCTTTCTCGGACCGTCTGCCTCGGACCGTCTGTCTCGGACCGTCTGTCTCGGACCGTCTGTCTCAAACCGTCTGTCTCGGACCGTCTGTCTCGGACCGTCGGTCTCGGACCGTCTGTCACAGACCGTCTGTCTCAGCCCGCCTGTCTCTGTCCGTCTGTCTCTGCCCGTCTGTCTCAGAACATCTGTCTCAGACCGTCTATCTCTGTCCGTCTGTCTCAGACCGTCTGAATCTGTCCGCCTGTCTCAGACCGTCTGCCTCAGGCCATCCGTCTCAGACCGTCAGTCTTAGCCCGTCGGTCTCAGCCCGTCTGTCTCAGACCGTCTGGCTCAGACCATCTGTCTCAGACCGCCTGTCTCAGACCGTCTGTCTCAGACCGTCTGTCTCAGACCATCTATCTCAGTTCGTCGGCCTTAGCCCGTCTGTCTCAGACCATCTGTCTCAGACCGTCTGTCTCAGACCATCTGTCTCAGACCATCTGCCTCAGGCCGTCGGGCTTAGCCCGTCTGTCTCAGACCATCTGACGCTGTCCGCCTGTCTCAGACCGTCTGTCTCAGAACATCTGTCTCAGACCGTCTGTTTCAGTCCGTCTGTCTGAGACCGTCTGTCTCAGAACATCTGTCTCGGACCGTCTGTCTCAGGCCGTCTGTCTAAGACCGTCTGTCTCTGCCCGTCTGTCTCAGACCGTCTGTCTCAGAACGTCTGTTACAGACAGTCCGTCGCAGACCATCTGTCTGATACCGTCACTCTCAGACCGTCTGTCTCAGACCGTCAGTCTCAGACCGTCCGTCTCAGACCGCGTGTCTCAGATCGTCTGTGTCAGACCGTCTGCCTCAGACCGTCTGTCACAGAACGTCTGTCTCAGACCGTCTGTCTAAGACCGTCTGCCTCTGTCCGTCTGCCTCGTAACCGTCTGTCTCAGACCGGCAGGCTCAGATCGTCTGTCTCAGACCGTCTGACTCAGAACATATGTTTCAGACAGCCCGTCTCAGACTGTCTGTCTCATTCCGTCTATCTTAGACCGTCTGTCTCAGAACGCCTGTCACTGTGCGTACGACTCAGACCGTCTGTCTCAGACCGTCTGTCCCAGGCCGTCTGTCTAAGACCGTCTGTCTCGGTCCGTCTGTCTCATACCGTCTGTCGCAGACAGTCTGTCTCAGACCGTCTGTCTCAGACCCTCCGTCTCAGACCGCGTGTCTCAGATCGTCTGTGTCAGACCGTATGTCTCAGACCGTCTGTCTCAGACCGTCTGTCTCAGACTGTCTGTCTAAGACCGTCTGTCTCTGTCCGTCTGTCTCATACCGTCTGTCTCAGACCGGCAGTCCCAGATCGTCTGTCTCAGATCGTCTGTCTTTGTCCGTCTGTCTCAGACCGTCCGTCTCAAACCGTGTGTCTCAGATCGTCTGTCACAGAACGTCTGTCTCAGACAGTCTCTCTCAGACCGCCTGTCTCAGACTGTCTGTCTCAGACCGTCTGTCTCAGACCGTCTGTCTCAGACCGTCTGTCTCAGACCGTCTGTCTCAGACCGCGTGTCTCAGACCGTCTGTCTGATACCGTCCCTCTCAGACCGTCCGTCACCCACCGGCAGTCTCAGACCGTCTGTCTCAGACCGTCTGTCTCAGGCCGTCTGTCTCGGACCGTCTGTCTCAGCCCTGTCTGTCTCAGACCGTCTACCTCTGTCCGTCTGTATCTTACTGTCAGTCTCAGACCGTCTGTCTCAGACCGTCTGTCTCAGACCGTCTGTCTCAGACCGTCTGTCTCAGACCGTCTGTCTCAGACCGTCTGTCTCAGACCGTCTGTCTCAGGCCATCTGACTCAGACCATCTGTCGCAGACTGGAGTCTATGTCCGTCTGTCTCAGCACGCCTGTCTCAGACCATCTGTCTCAGGCCGTCGGTCTTAGCCCGTATGTCTGCCCGCCTGTCTCTGTCCATCTGTCTATCCATCTGTCTATGTCCGTCTGTCTCAGACCATCTGCCTCAGGCCGTCGGTCTTAGCCCGTCTTTCTCAGCCCGCCTGTCTATGCCCGTCTGTCTCGGGCCGTCTGTGTCGGCCCGTCTGTCTCGGACCGTCTGTCTCAGACGGTCGGTCTCAGCCCGCCTACCTCAGCCCGCCTGCCTCAGTCCGTCTGTCTCAGAACGTCTGTCTCAGACCGTCTGACTCAGACCGTCTGTCTCAGACTGTTGTCTCTGTCCGTCTCTCTTTGTCCGTCTGTCTCAGACCATCTGTCTCAGACCGTCTATCTCTGCCCGTCTGTCTCAGAACGTCTGTTTCAGACAGTCCGTCTCAGACCATCTGTCTGATACCGTCACTCTCAGACCGTCTGTCTCAGACCGCCAGTCTCAGACCGTCCGTCTCAGACCGCGTGTCTCAGATCGTCTGTGTCAGGCCGTCTGCCTCAGACCGTCTGTCACAGAACGTCTGTCTCAGACCGTCTGTCTCAGACCGTCTGTCTCAGACCGTCTGTCTCAGACCGTCTGTCTCAGACCGTCTGTCTCAGGCCGTCTGTCTCGGACCGTCTGTCTCAGCCCTGTCTGTCTCAGACCGTCTACCTCTGTCCGTCTGTATCTTACTGTCAGTCTCAGACCGTCTGTCTCAGACCGTCTGTCTCAGCTCGTCTGTCTCTGTCCGTCTGTCTCAGACCGGCAGTGTCAGATCGTCTGTCTCAGACCGTCTGTCTCAGACCGTCTGTCTCAGACCGTCTGTCTCAGACCGTCTGTCTCAGACCGTCTGTGTCAGACCGTCTGTCTCAGACCGTCTGTCTCAGACCGTCTGTCTCAGATCGTCTGTGTCAGACCGTCTGTCACAGAACGTCTGTCTGATACCGTCTGTCTCAGACCGTCTGTCTCAGCTCGTCTGTCTCTGTCCGTCTGTCTCAGACCGGCAGTCTCAGATCGTCTGTCTCAGACCGTCTGTCTCAGACCGTCTGTCTCAGACCGTCTGTCTCAGACCGTCTGTCTCAGACCGTCTGTCTCAGACCGTCTGTCTCAGACAGCCCGTCTCAGACCGTGTGTCTCAGACCGTCTGTCTCATTCCATCTGTCTCAGATCGTCTGTCTTTGTGCGTCTGTCTCAAACCGGCAGTCTCAGATCGTCCGTCTCAGACCGTCTGTCTCAGACCGTCTGCCTCAGACCGTCTGTCTCAGAACATCTATTTCAGACAGCCCGACTCAGACCGTCCGTCTCAGACCGTGTGTCTTAGATCGTCATTCTCAGACCGTCTGTCTCATTCCGTCTATCTTAGACCGTCTGTCTCAGAACGCCTGTCACTGTGCGTACGACTCAGACGGTCGGTCTCAGACCGTCTGTCCCAGGCCGTCTGTCTAAGACCGTCTGTCTCGGCCCGTCTGTCTCGGACCGTCTGTCTCGGGCCGTCTGTCTCGGACCGTCTGTCTCGGACCGTCTGTCTCAGCTCGCCTATCTCTTTCCGTCTGTCTCATACCGTCTGTCTCAGACCGTCTGTCTCTGTCCGTCTGTCTCAGACCGTCGGTCTCAAACCGTCCGCGTCTGTCCGTCTGTCTCATACCGTCTGTCTCTGAGCCCCTGTCTCACTCCGTATGTGTCTGTCCGCCTGACTCTGTCCGCCTGTCTCGGACCGTCTGTCTCAGCACGCCTGTCTCAGACCGTCTGTCTCAGACCATCTGTCTCAGGCCGTCTGTCTCAGACGGTTGTCTCTGGCCGTCTGTCTCAGCCCGCCTGTCTCAGACCGTCTATCTCAGACCATCTGTCTCAGACCGTCGATTTTTGCGCGTCTGTCTCTGTCCGTCTGTCTCAGACCGTGTGTCTCTGACCGCCTGTCTCAGAACGTGGGTCTCAGCACGTCTGTCTCAGCCAGCCTGTCTCAGCCCGCCTGTCTCTGTCCATCTGTCTCTGTCCATCTGACTCAGATCGTCTGTCTCAGACTGTTGTCTCTGTCCGTCTGTCTCAGCCCACCTGTCTCAGACCGTCTGTCTCAGACCATCTGCCTCAGACCGCCCGTCTCAGCCCGCCTGTCTCAGACCGTCTGTCTGAGACCGTCTGTCTCAGACCATCTGTCTCAGACCGTCTGTCTCAGCACGCCTGTCTCAGCCCGCCTGTCTCAGCCCGCCTGTCTCAGTCCGTCTGTCTGAGACCGTCCGTCTCAGACCATCTGTCTCAGGCCATCGGTTTTAGCCCGTCTATCTCAGACCATCTGTCTCAGACCATCTGTCTCAGGCTGTCGGTCTCAGGCCGTCGGTCTCAGCCCGGCTGTCTCGGAAGGTCTGTCTCGGACCGTCTGTCTCGGACCGCCTGTCTCGGACCGTCTGTCTCGTACCATCTGTCTCGTACCGTCTGTCTCGGACCGTCTGTCTCGGTCCCTCTGTCTCGGACCGTCTGTCTCAGACCGTCGGTCGCAACCCGCCTGTCTCAACCCGCCTTTCTCAGCCCGCCTGTCTCAGCCCGCCTGTCTCAGTCCGTCTGTCTGAGACCGTCTGTCTCGGACCGTCTGTCTCGGACCGTCTGTCTCGGACCGTCTGCCTCAGCCCGCCTGTCACTGTCCATCTGTCTCTGTCCGTCTGTCTCTGTCTGTCTGTCTCAGATCATCTGTCTCGGGCCGTCTGTCTTAGCCCGTCGGTCTCAGCCCCTCTGTCTCTGCCCGTCTGTATCAGACCGTCTGTCTCAGACCGTCTGTCTCTGTCCGTCTGTCTCCGACCGTCTGTCTCTGTCCGTCCGTCTCAGACCGTCTGTCTCTGTCTGTCTGTCTCAGACCGTCGGTCTCAAACCGTCCGCGTCTGTCCGTCTGTCTCATACCGTCTGTCTCTGAGCCCCTGTCTCACTCCGTATGTGTCTGTCCGCCTGACTCTGTCCGCCTGTCTCGGACCGTCTGTCTCAGCACGCCTGTCTCAGACCGTCTGTCTCAGACCATCTGTCTCACGCCGTCTGTCTCAGACGGTTGTCTCTGGCCGTCTGTCTCAGCCCGCCTGTCTCAGACCGTCTATCTCAGACCATCTGTCTCAGACCGTCGATTTTTGCCCGTCTGTCTCTGTCCGTCTGTCTCAGACCGTGTGTCTCTGACCGCCTGTCTCAGAACGTCGGTCTCAGCACGTCTGTCTCAGCCAGCCTGTCTCAGCCCGCCTGTCTCTGTCCATCTGTCTCTGTCCATCTGACTCAGATCGTCTGTCTCAGACTGTTGTCTCTGTCCGTCTGTCTCAGACCATCTGCCTCAGACCGCCCGTCTCAGCCCGCCTGTCTCAGACCGTCTGTCTGAGCCCGTCTGTCTCAGACCATCTGCCTCAGACCGCCCGTCTCAGCCCGCCTGTCTCAGACCGTCTGTCTGAGACCGTCTGTCTCAGACCATCTGTCTCAGACCGTCTGTCTCAGCACGCCTGTCTCAGCCCGCCTGTCTCAGCCCGCCTGTCTCAGTCCGTCTGTCTGAGACCGTCCGTCTCAGACCATCTGTCTCAGGCCATCGGTTTTAGCCCGTCTATCTCAGACCATCTGTCTCAGACCATCTATCTCTGTCCGTCTGTCTCAGACCGTCTGTCTCAGCACGCCTGTCTCAGCCCGCCTGTCTCAGCCCGCCTGTCTCGGACCGTCTGTCTCGGACCGTCTGCCTCAGCCCGCCTGTCTCTGTCCATCTGTCTCTGTCCGTCTGTCTCAGACCGTCTGTCTCTGTCTGTCTGTCTCAGATCATCTGTCTCGGGCCGTCTGTCTTAGCCCGTCGGTCTCAGCCCCTCTGTCTCTGCCCGTCTGTATCAGACCGCCTGTCTCAGAGCGTCTGTCTCAGGCCGTCTGTCTCGGACCGTCTGTCTCAGCCCTGTCTGTCTCAGACCATCTGTCTCATACCGTCTGTCTCAGACCGTCTGTCTCGGACCGCCTGTCTCTGACCGTCTGTCTCAGACCATCTGTCTCAGACCATCTGTCTCAGGCCGTCGGTATTAGCCCGTCTGTCTCAGCCCGCCTGTCTCTGCCCGTCTGTCTCGGACCGTCTGTCTCGGGCGGTCTGTCTCGGACCGTCTCTCTCGGACCGTCTGACTCAGCCCGCCTGTCTCAGTCCGTCTGTCTCAGACCGTCTGTCTCAGACCATCTGTCTCAGACCGTCTGTCTCAGACCGTCTGTATCTGCCCGTCTGTCTCAGACCGTCTGTCTCTGTCCGTCTTTCTCAGACCGTCGGTCTCAGGCCATCTGTCTCAGACCGTCAGTCTTAGCCCGTCTGTCTCTGTCCGTCTATCTCAGACTGTTGTCACTGTCCGTCTGTCTCAGACTGGTGTCTGTGTCCGTCTGTCCCAGCCCGCCTGTCTCAGACCGTCTGTCTCAGGCCATCTGAGTCAGACCATCTGTCGCAGACTGTTGTCTATGTCCGTCTGTCTCAGGCCATCTGACTCAGACCATCTGTCGCAGACTGTTGTCTATGTCCGTCTGCCTCAGCACGCCTGTCTCAGACCATCTGTCTCAGGCCGTCGGTCTTAGCCCGTCTGTCAGCCCGCCTGTCTCTGTCCATCTGTCTCTGTCCATCTGTCTATGTCGGTCTGTCTGAGACCGTCTGTCTCAGCCCGCCTGTCTCGGACCGTCTATCTCGGCCCGTCTGCATCGGACCGACTGTCTCGGACCGTCCGTCTCGGACCGTCCGTCTCGGACCGTCCGTCTCGGACCGTCCGTCTCGGACCCTCCGTCTCGGACCGTCTGTCTCGGACCGTCTGCCTCGGACCATCTGTCTCAGGCCATCTATCTCAGGCAGTGGGTCTTAGCCCGTCTGTCTCAGACCATCTGTCTCAGACCGCCGGTCTCAGACCGTTTGTCTCAGACCATCTCTCTCAGACCATCTGTCTAAGGCATCAGTCTTAGCCCGTCTGTCTCAGCCCGCCTGTCTCTGCCCGTCTGTCTCAGACCATCTGTCTCAGACCATCTGTCTAAGGCATCAGTCTTAGCCCGTCTGTCTCAGCCCGCCTGTCTCTGCCCGTCTGTCTCAGACCATCTGTCTCAGACCATCTGTCTCAGGCCGTCGGTCTTAGCCTGTCTGTCTCAGCCTGCCAGTCTCTGTCCGTCAGTCTCAGACCGTCTGTCTCGGACCGTCTGTCTCGGACCGTCTGTCTTCGACCGTCTGTCTCACACCGTCTGTCTCGGACCGTCCGTCTCGGACCCTCCGTCTCGGACCGTCTGTCTCGGACCGTCTGCCTCGGACCATCTGTCTCAGGCCATCTATCTCAGGCAGTGGGTCTTAGCCCGTCTGTCTCAGACCATCTGTCTCAGACCGCCGGTCTCAGACCGTTTGTCTCAGACCATCTCTCTCAGACCATCTGTCTAAGGCATCAGTCTTAGCCCGTCTGTCTCAGCCCGCCTGTCTCTGCCCGTCTGTCTCAGACCATCTGTCTCAGACCATCTGTCTCAGGCCGTCGGTCTTAGCCTGTCTGTCTCAGCCTGCCAGTCTCTGTCCGTCAGTCTCAGACCGTCTGTCTCGGACCGTCTGTCTCGGACCGTCTGTCTTCGACCGTCTGTCTCACACCGTCTGTCTCGGACCGTCTGTCTCACACCGTCTGTCACAGACCGTCTGTCTCAGACGGTCGGTCTCAGACCGTCTGTATGAGACCGTCTGTCGCAGACCAACTGTCTCAGACCGCCTGTCTCAGACCATCTGTCTCAGACCATCTGTCTCAGGCCGTCTGTCTCAGCCCGCCTGTCTCAACCCGCCTGTCTCAGTCCGTCTGTCTGAGACCGTCTGTCTCAGACCAACTTTCTCAGACCGCCTATATCAGACCGTCTGTCTCAGACCATCTGTCTCAGACCATCTGTCTCAGGCCGTCGGTCTTAGCCCGTCTGTGTCAGACCATCTGTCTCAGACCGTCTGTCTCAGCCCGCCTGTCTCAACCCGCCTGTCTCAGTCCGTCTGTCTGAGACCGTCTGTCTCAGACCAACTTTCTCAGACCGCCTATATCAGACCGGCTGTCTCAGACCATCTGTCTCAGGCCGTCTGTCTCAGCCCGCCTGTCTCAACCCGCCTGTCTCAGCCCGCCTGTCTCAGTCCGTCTCTCTCGGACCGTCTGTCTCGGACCGTCTGTCTCACACCGTCTGTCACAGACCGTCTGTCTGAGACCGTCTGTCGCAGACCATCTGTCTCAGACCGTCTGTCTCAGCCCGCCTGTCTCAACCCGCCTGTCTCAGTCCGTCTGTCTGAGACCGTCTGTCTCAGACCAACTTTCTCAGACCGCCTATATCAGACCGTCTGTCTCAGACCATCTGTCTCAGACCATCTGTCTCAGGCCGTCGGTCTCAGCCCGCCTGTCTCAGTCCGCCTGTCTCAGACCGTCTATCTGAGATCGTCTGTCTCAGACCATCTGTCTCCGACCATCTGTCCCAGACCATCTGTCTCAGGCCGTCGGTCTTAGCACGTCTGTGTCAGACCATCTGTCTCAGACCGCCGGTCTCAGACCGTCTGTCTCCGACCATCTGTCTCAGGCCATCTGTCTCAGGCCGTCTGTCTGAGACCGTCTGTCTCAGACCATCTGTCTCAGACCGTCTGTCTCAGCCCGCCTGTCTCAGCCCGCCTGTCTCAGCCCGCCTGTCTCTGTCCATCTGTCTGAGACCGTCTGTCTCAGACCAACTGTCTCAGACCGCCTGTCTCAGACCATCTGTTTCAGGGCGTCTGACTGAGACCGTCTGCCTCAGACCATCTGTGTCAGACCGTCTGTCTCAGCCCGCCCGTCTCAGCCCGCCTGTCTCAGTCCGTCTGTCTGAGACCGTCTGTCTCAGACTAACTTTCTCAGACCGCCTGTATCAGACCGTCTGTCTCAGACCATCTGTCTCAGACCGTCTGTCTCAGCCCGCCTGTCTCAGTCCGTCTGTCTCAGCCCATCTCTCTCAGACCGTCTGTCTGAGACCGTCTGTCGCAGACCATCTGTCTCAGACCGTCTGTCTCAGCCCGCCTGTCTCAGCCCGCCTGTCTCTGTCCGTCTGTCTGAGACCGTCTGTCTCAGACCAACAGTCTCAGACCGCCTGTCTCAGACCATCTGTCTCAGACCATCTGTCTCAGGCCAACTTTCTCACACCGCCTGTCTCAGCCCGCCTGTCTCAGTCCGTCTGTCTCAGCCCATCTCTCTCAGACCGTCTGTCTGAGACCGTCTGTCGCAGACCATCTGTCTCAGCCCGCCTGTCACAGCCCGCCTGTCTCAGTCCGTCTGTCTCAGACCGTCTATCTGAGATCGTCTGTCTCAGACCATCTGTCTCAGACCGTCTGTCTCAGTCCGCCTGTATCAGACCGTCTGTCTCAGACCATCTGTCTCAGACCGTCTGTCTCAGCCCGCCTGACTCAGTCCGCCTGTCTCAGACCATCTGTGTCAGGCCGTCGGTCTTAGCCCGTCTGTGTCAGACCATCTGTCTCAGACCGTCTGTCTCAGACCAACTGTCTCAGACCGCCTGTCTCAGACCGTCTGTCTCAGACCATCTGTCTCAGACCGTCTTTCTCAGACCATCTGTCTCAGACCATCTGTCTCAGGCCGTCGTTCTTAGCCCGTCTGTATCAGACCATCTGTCTCAGACCGTCCGTCTCAGACCATCTGTCTCAGACCAGCTGTCTCAGGCCCTCGGTCTTAGCCCGTCTGTCTCAGCCCGCCGGTCTCTGCCCGTCTGTCTCAGGCCATCTGTCTCAGACCATCTGTCTCGGCCGTAGGTCTTAGCCTGTCTCTCTCAGCATGCCTGTCTCAGGCCGTCGGTCTTAGCCCGTCTGTCTCCGACCGTCCGTCTCGGACCGTCCGTCTCGGACCGTCCGTCTCGGACCGTCCGTCTCGGACCGTCCGTCTCGGACCGTCCGTCTCGGACCGTCTGTCTCGGACCGTCTGTCTCGCACCATCTGTCCCAGACCATCGGTCTCAGGCCGTCGGTCTTAGCCAGTCTGTCAGACCGTCTGTCTCAGACCGCCTGACGCAGTCCTCCTGTCTCAGACCATCTGTCTCAGACCGTCTGTCTCAGACCATCTGTCTCAGACCATCTGTCTCAGGCCGTCGGTCTTAGCCCGTCTGTGTCAGGCCATCTGTCTCAGACCGTCTGTCTCAGACCGCCTGTCGCAGTCCTCCTGTCTCAGACCATTTGTCTCAGACCGTCTGTCTCATACCATCTGTCTCAGACCATCTGTCTCCGGCCGTCTGTCTGAGACCATCTGTCTCAGACCGTCTGTCGCAGCCCGCCAGTCTCAGCCCGCCTGTCACAGTCCGTCTGTCTCGGACCGTCTGTCTCGGACCGTCTGTCTCAGACCGTCTGTCTCGGACTGTCTGTCTCGGATCGTCTGTCTCGGAACGTCTGTCTCGGACCGTCTGTCTCAGACCATCTGTCTCAGACCATCTGTCCCAGGCCATCTATCTCAGGCCGTGGGTCTTAGCCCGTCTGTCTCAGACCATCTGTCTCAGACCGCCGGTCGCAGACCGTTTGTCTCAGACCATCTGTCCCAGACCATCTGTCTAAGGCCATCTGTCTAAGCCCGTCTGTCTCAGCCCGCCTGTCTCTGCCCGTCTGTCTCAGACCATCTGTCTCAGACCATCTGTCTCAGGCCGTCTGTCTGAGACCGTCTGTCTCAGACCATCTGTCTCAGACCGTCTGTTTCAGCCCGCCTGTCTCAGCCCGCCTGTCTCAGTCCGCCGGTCTGGGACCGTCTGTCTCAGACCATCTGTCTCAGTCCATGTGTCTCAGGCCGTCGGTCTTAGCCAGTCTGTCTCAGACCATCTGTCTCAGACCGCCGGTCTCAGACCGTTTGTCTCAGACCATCTGCCTCAGACCATCTGTCTAATGCCGTCGGTCTTAGCCCGTCTGTCTCAGCCCGCCTGTCTCTGCCCGCCTGTCTCAGTCCGCCGATCTGGGACCGCCTGTCTCAGACCATCTGTCTCAGGCCGTCTGTCTGAGACCGTCTCTCTCAGACCATCTGTCCAAGACCGTCTGTATCAGCCCGCCTGTCTCAGCCCGCCTGTCTCGGACCGTCTGTCTCGGACCGTCTGTCTCGGACCGTCTGTCTCGGATCGACTGTCTCACACCGTTTGTCACAGACCGTCTGTCTCAGACGGTCGGTCTCAGCCCGCGTGTCTCAGCCCGTCTGTCTGAGCCTGTCTGTCTCAGCCCGCCTGTCTCAGCCCGCCTGTCTCAGTCCATCTGTCTTAGCTCGTCTGTCTCAGCCCGCCTGTCTCTGCCCGTCTGTCTCAGACCGTTTGTCTCAGACCATCTGTCTCAGACCATCTGTCTAAGGCCATCTGTCTTAGCCCGTCTGTCCAAGGCCATCTGTCTTAACCCGTCTGTCTCAGCCCGCCTGTCTCTGCCCGTGTGTCTCAGACCATCTGTCTCAGACCATCTGTCTTAGGCCGTCGGTCTTAGCCTGTCTGTCTCAGCCTGCCAGTCTCTGCCCGTCAGTCTCAGACCGTCTGTCTCGGACCGTCTGTCTCGGACTGTCTGTCTCGGACCGTATGTCTCACACCATCTGTCTCTGACCGCCGGTCTCAGACCGTCTGTCTCAGACCATCTGTCTCAGACCATCTGCCTCAGGCCGTCGGTCTTAGCCCGTCTGTCTCAGCCCGCCTGTCTCCAACCGCCTGTCTCTGACCGTCTGCCTCGGACCGTCTGTGTCGGGCCGTCTGTCTCAGACCATCTGTCTCAGGCCGTCGGTCTTAGCCCGTCTGTCTCAGACCGTCTGTATCAGACCGTCTGTATCAGCCCGCCTGTCTCAGCCCGTCTGTCTCAGACCGCCTGTCGCAGTCCTCCTGTCTCAGACCATTTGTCTCAGACCGTCTGTCTCAGACCATCTGTATCAGGCCGTCGGTCTTAGCCCGTCTGTGTCAGGCCATCTGTCTCAGACCGCCGGTCTCAGACCGTCTGTCTCATCCCGCCTGTCTCAGCCCATCTGTCTCAGACCGTCTCTCTAAGACCGTCTGTCTCAGACCATCTGTCTCAGACCGTCTGTATCAGACCGTCTGTATCAGCCCGCCTGTCTCAGCCCGCCTGTCTCGGACCGTCTGTCTCAGCCCGCCTGTCTCAGCCCATCTGTCTCAGACCGTCTGTCTGAGACCGCCTGTCTCAGCCCGCCTGTCTCAGCCCGCCTGTCTCAGTCCGTCTGTCTCAGACCATCTGTGTCAGACCATCTGTCTCAGGCCGTCGGTCTTAGCCTGTCTCTCTCAGCCTGCCTGTCTCTGTCCGTCAGTCTCAGACCGTCTGTCTCGGACCGTCTGCCTCAGACCGTCTGTCTCAGACCATCTGTCTCAGGCCATCTGTCTCAGGCCGTCGGTCTTAGCCCGTCTGTCTCAGACCATCTCTCGCAGACCGCCGGTCTCAGACCGTTTGTCTCTGACCATCAGTCTCAGACCATCTGCCTGAGGACGTCGGTCTTAGCCCGTGTGTCTCAGGCCGCCTGGCTCTGCCCGCCTGTCTCAGACCGTCTGCCTCGCACCGTCTGTGTCGGGCCGTCTGTCTCGGACTGTCTGTCTCGGACCGTCTGTCTCGGACCGTCTGTCTCGGACCGTCTGTCTCGGATCGACTGTCTCACACCGTCTGTCACAGACCGTCTGTCTCAGACGGTCGGTCTCAGCCCGCGTGTCTCAGCCCGTCTGTCTGAGCCCGTCTGTCTCAGAACATCAGTCTCAGACCGTCTGTCTCAGCCCGCCTGTCTCAGCCCGCCTGTCTCAGTCCATCTGTCTTAGCCAGTCTGTCTCAGCCCGCCTGTCTCTGCTCGTCTGTCTCAGACCGTTTGTCTCAGACCATCTGTCTCAGACCATCTGTCTAAGGCCATCTGTCTTAGCCCGTCTGTCTAAGGCCATCTGTCTTAGCCTGTCTGTCTCAGCCTGCCAGTCTCTGTCCGTCAGTCTCAGACCGTCTGTCTCGGACCGTCTGTCTCGGACCGTCTGTCTTCGACCGTCTGTCTCACACCGTCTGTCTCGGACCGTCTGTCTCGGACTGTCTGTCTCGGACCGTATGTCTCACACCATGTGTCTCAGACCGCCGGTCTCAGACCGTCTGTCTCAGACCATCTGTCTCAGACCATCTGTGTCAGACCATCTGTCTCAGGCCGTCGGTCTTAGCCTGTCTGTCTCAGCCTGCCAGTCTCTGCCCGTCAGTCTCAGACCGTCTGTCTCGGACCGTCTGTCTCGGACTGTCTGTCTCGGACCGTATGTCTCACACCATGTGTCTCAGACCGCCGGTCTCAGACCGCCTGTCTCAGACCAACTGTCTCAGACCGCCTGTCTCAGCCCGCCTGTCTCAGTCCGTCTGTCTGAGACCGTCTGTCTCAGACCAACTTTCTCAGACCGCCTGTATCAGACCGTCTGTCTCAGACCATCTGTCTCAGACCATCTGTCTCAGGCCGTCGGTCTTAGCCCGTCTGTGTCAGACCATCCGTCTCAGACCGCCGGTCTCAGACCGTCTGTCTCAGACCGCCTGTCGTAGTCCTCCTGTCTCAGACCATTTGTCTCAGACCGTCTGTCTCAGACCATCTGTCTCAGGTCGTCGGTCTTAGCCCGTCTGTGTCAGGCCATCTGTCTCAGACCGCCGGTCTCAGACCGTCTGTCTCAGCCCGCCTGTCTCAGCCCGCCTGTCTCAGTCCGTCTGTCTGAGACCGTCTGTCTCAGACCAACTGTCTCAGACCGCCTGTCTCAGCCCGCCTGTCTCAGTCCGTCTGTCTCAGACTATCGGTCTCAGACCATCTGTCTCAGGCCATCTGTCTCCGGCCGTCTGTCTGAGACCATCTGTCTCAGACCGTCTGTCTCAGCCCGTCTGTCTCAGCCCGCCTGTCTCAGTTCGCCGGTCTGAGACCGCCTGTCTCAGACCAACTGTCTCAGACCGCCTGTCTCAGCCCGCCTGTCTCAGTCCGTCTGTCTCAGACTATCGGTCTCAGACCATCTGTCTCAGGCCGTCTATCTGAGACCGTCTGTCTCAGACCATCTGTCTCAGACCGTCTGTCTCAGCCCGCCTGTATCAGCCCGCCTGTCTCAGTTCGCCGGACTGAGACCGCCTGTCTCAGACCGCCTGTCTCAGACTGTCTGTCTCAGACCATCTGTCTCAGACCGTCTGTCTCAGCCCGCCTGTCTCAGCCCGCCTGTCTCAGTTCGCCGGTCTGAGACCGCCTGTCTCAGACCAACTGTCTCAGACCGCCTGTCTCAGCCCGCCTGTCTCAGTCCGTCTGTCTGAGACCGCCTGTCTCAGACCAACTGTCTCAGACCGCCTGTCTCTGCCCGTCTGTCTCAGACCATCTGTCTCAGACCATCGGTCTCAGGCCGTCGGTCTTAGCCTGTCTGTCTCAGCCTGCCAGTCTCTGCCCGTCAGTCTCAGACCGTCTGTCTCGGACCGTCTGTCTCGGACTGTCTGTCTCGGACCGTCTGTCTCTCACCATCTGTCCCAGACCATCTGTCTCAGGCCGTCGGTCTTAGCCCGTCTGTGTCAGGCCATCTGTCTCAGACCGTCTGTCTCATACCGCCTGTCGCAGTCCTCCTGTCTCAGACCATTTATCTCAGACCGTCTGTCTCAGACCATCTGTCTCAGACCATCTGTCCCAGGCCATCTATCTCAGGCCGTGGGTCTTAGCCCGTCTGTCTCAGACCATCTGTCTCAGACCGCCGGTCGCAGACCGTTTGTCTCAGACCATCTGCCTCAGACCATCTGTCTAATGCCGTCGGTCTTAGCCCGTCTGTCACAGCCCGCCTGTCTCTGCCCGCCTGTCTCAGTCCGCCGATCTGGGACCGCCTGTCTCAGGCCGTCTGTCTGAGACCGTCTCTCTCAGACCATCTGTCCAAGACCGTCTGTATCAGCCCGCCTGTCTCAGCCCGCCTGTCTAGGACCGTCTGTCTCGGACCGTCTGTCTCGGACCGTCTGTCTCGGACCGTCTGTCTCGGATCGACTGTCTCACACCGTCTGTCACAGACCGTCTGTCTCAGACGGTCGGTCTCAGCCCGCGTGTCTCAGACCGTCTGTCTGAGCCCGTCCGTCTCAGACCATCAGTCTCAGACCGTCTGTCTCAGCCCGCCTGTCTCAGCCCGCCTGTCTCAGTCCATCTGTCATAGCCCGTCTGTCTCAGCCCGCCTGTCTCTGCCCGTCTGTCTCAGACCGTTTGTCTCAGACCATCTGTCTCAGATCATCTGTCTAAGGCCATCTGTCTTAGCCCGTCTGTCTAAGGCCATCTGTCTTAGGCCGTCTGTCTCAGCCCGCCTGTCTCTGCCCGTGTGTCTCAGACCATCTGTCTCAGACCATCTGTCTTAGGCCGTCGGTCTTAGCCCGTCTGTCTCAGCCCGCCTGTCTCTGCCCGTCGGTCTCAGACCGTCTGTCTCAGACCGTTTGTCTCAGACCATCTGTCTCAGACCATCTGCCTCAGGCCGTCGGTCTTAGCCCGTCTGTCTCAGCCCGCCTGTCTCCAGCCGCCTGTCTCTGACCGTCTGCCTCGGACCGTCTGTGTCGGGCCGTCTGTCTCTGACCGTCTGTCTCAGGCCGTCTGTCTCGGACCGTCTGTCTCGGATCGTCTGTCTCGGACCGTCTGTCTCGGACCGTCTGTCTCGGACCGCCTGTCTCAGACCGTCTGTCTCAGACCATCTGTCTGAGAGCGCCTGTCTCAGCCCGTCGGTCTTAGCACGTCTGTCTCAGCCCGCCTGTCTCTGCCCGTCTGTCTCAGACCATCTGTCTGAGGCCGTCGGTCTTAGCCGGTCTGTCTCAGCCTGCCAGTCTCTGTCCGTCAGTCTCAGACCGTCTGTCTCGGACCGTCTGTCTCGGACCGTCTGTCTCGGACAGTCTGTCTCGGACCGTCTGTATCGGACCGTCTGTCTCACACCGTCTGTCACAGACCGTCTGTCTCAGACGGTCGGTCTCAGCCCGCCTGTCTCAGCCCGTCTGTCTGAGCCCGTCTGTCTCAGACCATCAGTCCAGACGAACTTTCTCAGACCGCCTGTATCAGAAAGTCTGTATCAGACCATCTGTCTCAGACCATCTGTCTCAGGCCGTCGGTCTTAGCCCGTCTGTGTCAGACCATCTGTCTCAGACCGTCCGTCTCAGACCATCTGTCTCAGAACATCTGTCTTAGGCCCTCGGTCTTAGCCCGTCTGTCTCAGCCCGCCTGTCTCTGCCCGTCTGTCTCAGACCATCTGTCTCTGACCATCTGTCTCAGGCCGTAGGTCTTAGCCTGTCTGTCTCAGCCTGCCAGTCTCTGCCCGTCAGTCTCAGACCGTCTGTCTCGGACCGTCTGTCTCGGACCGTCTGTCTCGGACTGTCTGTCTCGGACCGTCTGTCTCACACCATCTGTCCCAGACCATCGGTCTCAGGACGTCGGTCTTAGCCAGTCTGTCTCAGACCATCTGTCTCAGACCGCCGGTCTCAGACCGTCTGTCTCAGACCGCCTGTCGCAGTCCTCCTGTCTCAGACCATCTGTCTCAGACCGTCTGTCTCAGACCATCTGTCTCAGACGATCTGTCTCAGGCCGTCGGTCTTAGCCCGTCTGTGTCAGGCCATCTGTCTCAGACCATCTGTCTCAGACCGCCTGTCGCAGTCCTCCTGTCTCAGACCATTTGTCTCAGACCGTCTGTCTCAGACCATCTGTCTCAGACCATCTGTCTCCGGCCGTCTGTCTGAGACCATCTGTCTCAGACCGTCTGTCTCAGCCCGCCAGTCTCAGCCCGCCTGTCACAGTCCGTCTGTCTCGGACCGTCTGTCTCGGACCAACTTTCCCAGACCGCCTGTATCAGACCGTCTGTCTCAGACCATCTGTCTCAGACGATCTGTCTCAGGCCGTCGGTCTTAGCCCGTCTGTGTCAGACCATCTGTCTCAGACCGTCTGTCTGAGACCGTCTGTCTCAGACCAACTGTCTCAGACCGCCTGTCGCAGTCCGTCTGTCTCAGACCATCTGTCTCAGACTATCGGTCTCAGACCATCTGTCTCAGGCCGTCTATCTGAGACCGTCTGTCTCAGACCATCTGTCTCAGACCGTCTGTCTCAGCCCGCCTGTATCAGCCCGCCTGTCTCAGTTTGCCGGTCTGAGACCGCCTGTCTCAGACCAACTGTCTCAGACCGCCTGTCTCAGACCATCTGTCTCAGGTCGTCGGTCTTAGCCCGTCTGTGTCAGGCCATCTGTCTCAGACCGCCGGTCTCAGACCGTCTGTCTCAGCCCGCCTGTCTCAGCCCGCCTGTCTCAGTCCGTCTGTCTGAGACCGTCTGTCTCAGACCAACTGTCTCAGACCGCCTGTCGCAGTCCGTCTGTCTCAGACCATCTGTCTCAGACTATCGGTCTCAGACCATCTGTCTCAGGCCGTCTATCTGAGACCGTCTGTCTCAGACCATCTGTCTCAGACCGTCTGTCTCAGCCCGCCTGTATCAGCCCGCCTGTCTCAGTTTGCCGGTCTGAGACCGCCTGTCTCAGACCAACTGTCTCAGACCGCCTGTCTCAGACCGTCTGTCGCAGTCCTCCTGTCTCAGACCATTTGTCTCAGACCGTCTGTCTCAGCCCGCCTGTATCAGCCCGCCTGTCTCAGTTCGCCTGTCTCAGTTCGCCGGTCTGAGACCGCCTGTCTCAGACCAACTGTCTCAGACCGCCTGTCGCAGTCCGTCTGTCTCAGACCATCTGTCTCAGACTATCGGTCTCAGACCATCTGTCTCAGACCATCTGTCTCCGGCCGTCTGTCTGAGACCATCTGTCTCAGACCGTCTGTCTCAGCCCGCCTGTCTCAGCCCGCCTGTCTCAGTTCGCCTGTCTCAGACCAACTGTCTCAGACCGCCTGTCCCAGCCCGCCTGTCTCAGCCCGCCTGTCTCTGCCCGCCTGTCTCAGACCGTCTGCCACGCACCGTCTGTGTCGGGCCGTCTGTCTCGGACTGTCTGTCTCGGACCGTCTGTCTCGGACCGTCTGCCTCGGACCATCTGCCTCGGACCGTCTGTCTCGGACCGTCTGTCTGAGACCGTCTGTCTCAGACCATCTGTGTCAGACCTTCTGTCTCATCCCGCCTGTCTCAGCCCATCTGTCTCAGACCGTCTGTCTGAGACCGTCTGTCTCAGACCAACTGTCTCAGACCGCCTGTCGCAGTCCGTCTGTCTCAGACCATCTGTCTCAGACTATCGGTCTCAGACCATCTGTCTCAGACCATCTGTCTCCGGCCGTCTGTCTGAGACCATCTGTCTCAGACCGTCTGTCTCAGCCCGCCTGTCTCAGCCCGCCTGTCTCAGTTCGCCGGTCTGAGACCGCCTGTCTCAGACCAACTGTCTCAGACCGCCTGTCTCAGCCCGCCTGTCTCAGTCCGTCTGTCTCAGACTATCGGTCTCAGACCATCTGTCTCAGGCCGTCTATCTGAGACCGTCTGTCTCGGACCGTCTGTCTCGAACCGTCTGTCTCGGACCGTCTGTCTCGGATCGACTGTCTCACACCGTCTGTCACAGACCGTCTGTCTCAGACGGTCGGTCTCAGCCCGCGTGTCTCAGACCGTCTGTCTGAGCCCGTCTGTCTCAGACCATCAGTCTCAGACCGTCTGTCTCAGCCCGCCTGTCTCAGCCCGCCTGTCTCAGTCCATCTGTCTTAGCCCGTCTGTCTCAGCCCGCCTGTCTCTGCCCGTCTGTCTCAGACCGTTTGTCTCAGACCATCTGTCTCAGACCATCTGTCTAAGGCCATCTGTCTTAGCCCGTCTGTCTAAGGCCATCTGTCTTAGGCCGTCTGTCTCAGCCCGCCTGTCTCTGCCCGTGTGTCTCAGACCATCTGTCTCAGACCGTCTGTCTCAGCCCGCCTGTATCAGCCCGCCTGTCTCAGTTCGCCGGTCTGAGACCGCCTGTCTCAGACCAACTGTCTCAGACCGCCTGTCTCAGACCGTCTGTCTCAGACCATCTGTCTCAGACCGTCTGTCTCAGCCCGCCTGTCTCAGCCCGCCTGTCTCAGTTCGTCGGTCTGAGACCGCCTGTCTCAGACCAACTGTCTCAGACCGCCTGTCTCAGCCCGCCTGTCTCAGTCCGTCTGTCTGAGACCGCCTGTCTCAGACCAACTGTCTCAGACCGCCTGTCTCTGCCCGTCTGTCTCAGACCATCTGTCTCAGACCATCGGGCTCAGGCCGTCGGTCTTAGCCTGTCTGTCTCAGCCTGCCAGTCTCTGCCCGTCAGTCTCAGACCGACTGTCTCGGACCGTCTGTCTCGGACTGTCTGTCTCGGACCGTCTGTTTCACACCATCTGTCCCAGACCATCTGTCTCAGGCCGTCGGTCTTAGCCCGTCTGTGTCAGGCCATCTGTCTCAGACCGTCTGTCTCATACCGCCTGTCGCAGTCCTCCTGTCTCAGACCATTTATGTCAGACCGTCTGTCTCAGACCATCTGTCTCAGACCATCTGTCTCCGGCCGTCTGTCTGAGACCATCTGTCTCAGACCGTCTGTCTCAGCCCGCCAGTCTCAGCCCGCCTGTCACAGTCCGTCTGTCTCGGACCGTCTGTCTCGGACCGTCTGTCTCGGACCGTCTGTCTCGGACTGTCTGTCTCGGATCGTCTGTCTCGGACCGTCTGTCTCGGACCGTCTGTCTCAGACCATCTGTCTCAGACCATCTGTCCCAGGCCATCTATCTCAGGCCGTGGGTCTTAGCCCGTCTGTCTCAGACCATCTGTCTCAGACCGCCGGTCGCAGACCGTTTTTCTCAGACCATCTGCCTCAGACCATCTGTCTAATGCCGTCGGTCTTAGCCCGTCCGTCTCAGCCCGCCTGTCTCTGCCCGCCTATCTCAGTCCGCCGATCTGGGACCGCGTGTCTCAGACCATCTGTCTCAGGCCGTCTGTCTGAGACCGTCTCTCTCAGACCATCTGTCCAAGACCGTCTGTATCAGCCCGCCTGTCTCAGCCCGCCTGTCTAGGACCGTCTGTCTCGGACCGTCTGTCTCGGACCGTCTGTCTCGGACCGTCTGTCTCAGACGGTCGGTCTCAGCCAGCGTGTCTCAGCCCGTCTGTCTGAGCCCGTCTGTCTCAGACCATCAGTCTCAGACCGTCTGTCTCAGCCCGCCTGTCTCAGCCCGCCTGTCTCAGTCCATCTGTCTTAGCTCGTCTGTCTCAGCCCGCCTGTCTCTGCCCGTCTGTCTCAGACCGTTTGTCTCAGACCATCTGTCTCAGACCATCTGTCTAAGGCCATCTGTCTTAACCCGTCTGTCTCAGCCCGCCTGTCTCTGCCCGTGTGTCTCAGACCATCTGTCTCAGACCATCTGTCTTAGGCCGTCGGTCTTAGCCTGTCTGTCTCAGCCTGCCAGTCTCTGCCCGTCAGTCTCAGACCGTTTGTCTCAGACCATCTGTCTCAGACCATCTGTCTAAGGCCATCTGTCTTAGCCCGTCTGTCTAAGGCCATCTGTCTTAGGCCGTCTGTCTCAGCCCGCCTGTCTCTGCCCGTGTGTCTCAGACCATCTGTCTCAGACCGTCTGTCTCAGCCCGCCTGTATCAGCCCGCCTGTCTCAGTTCGCCGGTCTGAGACCGCCTGTCTCAGACCAACTGTCTCAGACCGCCTGTCTCAGACCGTCTGTCTCAGACCATCTGTCTCAGACCGTCTGTCTCAGCCCGCCTGTCTCAGCCCGCCTGTCTCAGTTCGCCGGTTTGAGACAGCCTGTCTCAGACCAACTGTCTCAGACCGCCTGTCTCAGCCCGCCTGTCTCAGTCCGTCTGTCTGAGACCGCCTGTCTCAGACCAACTGTCTCAGACCGCCTGTCTCTGCCCGTCTGTCTCAGACCATCTGTCTCAGACCATCGGTCTCAGGCCGTCGGTCTTAGCCTGTCTGTCTCAGCCTGCCAGTCTCTGCCCGTCAGTCTCAGACCGTCTGTCTCGGACCGTCTGTCTCGGACTGTCTGTCTCGGACCGTCTGTTTCACACCATCTGTCCCAGACCATCTGTCTCAGGCCGTCGGTCTTAGCCCGTCTGTGTCAGGCCATCTGTCTCAGACCGTCTGTCTCATACCGCCTGTCGCAGTCCTCCTGTCTCAGACCATTTATCTCAGACCGTCTGTCTCAGACCATCTGTCTCAGACCATCTGTCTCCGGCCGTCTGTCTGAGACCATCTGTCTCAGACCGTCTGTCTCAGCCCGCCAGTCTCAGCCCGCCTGTCACAGTCCGTCTGTCTCGGACCGTCTGTCTCGGACCGTCTGTCTCGGACCGTCTGTCTCGGACTGTCTGTCTCGGATCGTCTGTCTCGGACCGTCTGTCTCGGACCGTCTGTCTCAGACCATCTGTCTCAGACCATCTGTCCCAGGCCATCTATCTCAGGCCGTGGGTCTTAGCCCGTCTGTCTCAGACCATCTGTCTCAGACCGCCGGTCGCAGACCGTTTGTCTCAGACCATCTGCCTCAGACCATCTGTCTAATGCCGTCGGTCTTAGCCCGTCTGTCTCAGCCCGCCTATCTCTGCCCGCCTATCTCAGTCCGCCGATCTGGGACCGCGTGTCTCAGACCATCTGTCTCAGGCCGTCTGTCTGAGACCGTCTGTCTCGGACCGTCTGTCTCGGACCGTCTGTCTCGGACCGTCTGTCTCAGACGGTCGGTCTCAGCCCGCGTGTCTCAGCCCGTCTGTCTGAGCCCGTCTGTCTCAGACCATCAGTCTCAGACCGTCTGTCTCAGCCCGCCTGTCTCAGCCCGCCTGTCTCAGTCCATCTGTCTTAGCTCGGCTGTCTCAGCCCGCCTGTCTCTGCCCGTCTGTCTCAGACCGTTTGTCTCAGACCATCTGTCTCAGACCATCTGTCTAAGGCCATCTGTCTTAACCCGTCTGTCTCAGCCCGCCTGTCTCTGCCCGTGTGTCTCAGACCATCTGTCTCAGACCATCTGTCTTAGGCCGTCGGTCTTAGCCTGTCTGTCTCAGCCTGCCAGTCTCTGCCCGTCAGTCTCAGACCGTCTATCTCAGCCCGCCTGTCTCGGACCGTCTGTCTCGGACCGTCTGTCTCAGACCGCCTGTCTCAGACCGTCTGTCTCAGACCATCTGTCTCAGGCCGTCGGTCTTAGCCCGTCTGTCTCGGACCGTCTGTTACAGACCGTCTGTCTCAGACGGTCGGACTCAGCCCGCCTGTCTCAGCCCGCCTGTCTCGGACCGTCTGTCTCAGCCCGCCTGTCTCAGCCCATCTGTCTCAGACCGTCTGTCTGAGACCGCCTGTCTCAGCCCGCCTGTCTCAGCCCGCCTGTCTCAGTTCGTCTGTCTCAGACCATCTGTGTCAGACCATCTGTCTCAGGCCGTCGGTTTTAGCCTGTCTCTCTCAGCCTGCCTGTCTCTGTCCGTCAGTCTCAGACCGTCTGTCTCGGACCGTCTGCCTCAGACAGTCTGTCTCAGACCATCTGTTTCAGGCCATCTGTCTCAGGCCGTCGGTCTTACCCCGTCTGTCTCAGACCATCAGTCTCAGACCGTCTGTCTCAGCCCGCCTGTCTCAGCCCGCCTGTCTCAGTCCATCTGTCTTAGCCCGTCTGTCTCAGCCCGCCTGTCTCTGCTCGTCTGTCTCAGACCGTCTGCCTCGCACCGTCTGTGTCGGGCCGTCTGTCTCGGACTGTCTGTCTCGGACCGTCTGTCTCGGACCGTCTGTCTCGGACCGTCTGTCTCGGACTGTCTGTCTCGGACCGTATGTCTCACACCATCTGTCTCAGACCGTCTGTCTCGGACCGTCTGCCTCAGACCATCTGTGTCAGACCATCTGTCTCAGGCCGTCGGTCTTAGCCTGTCTCTCTCAGCCTGCCTGTCTCTGTCCGTCAGTCTCAGACCGTCTGTCTCGGACCGTCTGCCTCAGACCGTTTGTCTCTGACCATCAGTCTCAGACCATCTGCCTGAGGACGTCGGTCTTAGCCCGTGTGTCTCAGCCCGCCTGTCTCTGCCCGCCTGTCTCAGACCGTCTGCCTCGCACCGTCTGTGTCGGGCCGTCTGTCTCGGACTGTCTGTCTCGGACCGTCTGTCTCGGACCGTCTGTCTCGGACCGTCTGTCTCGGACTGTCTGTCTCGGACCGTATGTCTCACACCATCTGTCTCAGACCGCCGGTCTCAGACCGTCTGTCTCAGACCATCTGTCTCAGACCATCGGTCTCAGGCCGTCGGTCTTAGCCCGTCTGTCTCAGCCCGCCTGTCTCTGCCCGTCTGTCTCGGACCGTCTGTCTCAGACCGTTTGTCTCAGACCATCTGTCTCAGACCATCTGCCTCAGGCCGTCGGTCTTAGCCCGTCTGTCTCAGCCCGCCTGTCTCCAACCGCCTGTCTCAGACCGTCTGCCTCGGACCGTCTGTGTCGGGCCGTCTGTCTCTGACCGTCTGTCTCAGACCGTCTGTCTCGGACCGTCTGTCTCGGACCGTCTGTCTCGGACCGTCTGTCTCAGACCGCCTGTCTCAGACCGTCTGTCTCAGACCATCTGTCTCAGGCCGTCGGTCTTAGCCCGTCTGTCTCAGACCGTCTGTCTCGGACCGTCTGTTACAGACCGTCTGTCTCAGACGGTCGGGCTCAGCCCGCCTGTCTCAGCCCATCTGTCTCAGACCGTCTGTCTGAGACCGCCTGTCTCAGCCCGCCTGTCTCAGCCCGCCTGTCTCAGTCCGTCTGTCTCAGACCATCTGTGTCAGACCATCTGTCTCAGGCCGTCGGTCTTAGCCTGTCTCTCTCAGCCTGCCTGTCTCTGTCCGTCAGTCTCAGACCGTCTGTCTCGGACCGTCTGCCTCAGACCGTCTGTCTCAGACCATCTGTCTCAGGCCATCTGTCTCAGACCGTCGGTCTTAGCCCGTCTGTCTCAGACCATCTCTCTCAGACCGCCGGTCTCAGACCGTTTGTCTCTGACCATCAGTCTCAGACCATCTGCCTCAGGACGTCGGTCTTATCCCGTGTGTCTCTGCCCGCCTGTCTCAGACCGTCTGCCTCGCACCGTCTGTGTCGGGCCGTCTGTCTCGGACTGTCTGTCTCGGACCGTCTGTCTCGGACCGTCTGTCTCGGACCGTCTGTCTCGGACCGTCTGTCTCGGACCGTCTGTCTCGGACCGTCTGTCTCGGACCGTCTGTCTGAGACAGTCTGTCTCAGACCATCTGTGTCAGACTTCTGTCTCATCCCGCCTGTCTCAGCCCATCTGTCTCAGACCATCTGTCTCAGTCCATCTGTCTCAGGCCGTCGGTCTTAGCCAGTCTGTCTCAGACCATCTGTCTCAGACCGCCGGTCTCAGACCGTTTGTCTCAGGCCATCTGCCTCAGACCATCTGTCTAATGCCGTCGGTCTCAGCCCGCCTGTCTCTGCTCGTCTGTCTCAGACCGTCTGCCTCGCACCGTCTGTGTCGGGCCGTCTGTCTCGGACTGTCTGTCTCGGACCGTCTGTCTCGGACCGTCTGTCTCGGACCGTCTGTCTCGGACTGTCTGTCTCGGACCGTATGTCTCACACCATCTGTCTCAGACCGTCTGTCTCGGACCGTCTGCCTCAGACCATCTGTGTCAGACCATCTGTCTCAGGCCGTCGGTCTTAGCCTGTCTCTCTCAGCCTGCCTGTCTCTGTCCGTCAGTCTCAGACCGTCTGTCTCGGACCGTCTGCCTCAGACCGTTTGTCTCTGACCATCAGTCTCAGACCATCTGCCTGAGGACGTCGGTCTTAGCCCGTGTGTCTCAGCCCGCCTGTCTCTGCCCGCCTGTCTCAGACCGTCTGCCTCGCACCGTCTGTGTCGGGCCGTCTGTCTCGGACTGTCTGTCTCGGACCGTCTGTCTCGGACCGTCTGTCTCGGACCGTCTGTCTCGGACTGTCTGTCTCGGACCGTATGTCTCACACCATCTGTCTCAGACCGTCTGTCTCAGACCATCTGTCTCAGACCATCGGTCTCAGGCCGTCGGTCTTAGCCCGTCTGTCTCAGCCCGCCTGTCTCTGCCCGTCTGTCTCGGACCGTCTGTCTCAGACCGTTTGTCTCAGACCATCTGTCTCAGACCATCTGCCTCAGGCCGTCGGTCTTAGCCCGTCTGTCTCAGCCCGCCTGTCTCCAACCGCCTGTCTCAGACCGTCTGCCTCGGACCGTCTGTGTCGGGCCGTCTGTCTCTGACCGTCTGTCTCAGACCGTCTGTCTCGGACCGTCTGTCTCGGACCGTCTGTCTCGGACCGTCTGTCTCAGACCGCCTGTCTCAGACCGTCTGTCTCAGACCATCTGTCTCAGGCCGTCGGTCTTAGCCCGTCTGTCTCAGACCGTCTGTCTCGGACCGTCTGTTACAGACCGTCTGTCTCAGACGGTCGGGCTCAGCCCGCCTGTCTCAGCCCATCTGTCTCAGACCGTCTGTCTGAGACCGCCTGTCTCAGCCCGCCTGTCTCAGCCCGCCTGTCTCAGTCCGTCTGTCTCAGACCATCTGTGTCAGACCATCTGTCTCAGGCCGTCGGTCTTAGCCTGTCTCTCTCAGCCTGCCTGTCTCTGTCCGTCAGTCTCAGACCGTCTGTCTCGGACCGTCTGCCTCAGACCGTCTGTCTCAGACCATCTGTCTCAGGCCATCTGTCTCAGACCGTCGGTCTTAGCCCGTCTGTCTCAGACCATCTCTCTCAGACCGCCGGTCTCAGACCGTTTGTCTCTGACCATCAGTCTCAGACCATCTGCCTCAGGACGTCGGTCTTATCCCGTGTGTCTCTGCCCGCCTGTCTCAGACCGTCTGCCTCGCACCGTCTGTGTCGGGCCGTCTGTCTCGGACTGTCTGTCTCGGACCGTCTGTCTCGGACCGTCTGTCTCGGACCGTCTGTCTCGGACCGTCTGTCTCGGACCGTCTGTCTCGGACCGTCTGTCTCGGACCGTCTGTCTGAGACAGTCTGTCTCAGACCATCTGTGTCAGACTTCTGTCTCATCCCGCCTGTCTCAGCCCATCTGTCTCAGACCATCTGTCTCAGTCCATCTGTCTCAGGCCGTCGGTCTTAGCCAGTCTGTCTCAGACCATCTGTCTCAGACCGCCGGTCTCAGACCGTTTGTCTCAGGCCATCTGCCTCAGACCATCTGTCTAATGCCGTCGGTCTTAGCCCGTCTGTCTCAGCCCGCCTGTCTCTGCCCACCTGTCTCAGTCCGCCGGTCTGGGTCCGCCTGTCTCAGACCATCTGTCTCAGGCCGTCTGTCTGAGACCGTCTCTCTCAGAGCATCTGTCTCAGACCGTCCGTATCAGCCCGCCTGTCTCAGCCCGCCTGTCTCAGTCCAACTGTGTCAGACCATCTGTCTCAGGCCGTCGGTCTTAGCCTGTCTCTCTCAGCCTGCCTGTCTCTGTCCGTCAGTCTCAGACCGTCTGTCTCGGACCGTCTGTCTCGGACTGTCTGTCTCGGACCGTCTGTCTCGGACCGTCTGTCTCGGACCGTCTGTCTCGGACCGTCTGTCTCGAACCGTCTGTCTCGGACCGTCTGTCTCGGACCGTCTGTCTCGGATCGACTGTCTCACACCGTCTGTCACACACCGTCTGTCTCAGACGGTCGGTCTCAGCCCGCGTGTCTCAGCCCGTCTGTCTGAGCCCGTCTGTCTCAGACCATCAGTCTCAGACCGTCTGTCTCAGCCCGCCTGTCTCAGCCCGCCTGTCTCAGTCCATCTGTCTTAGCCCGTCTGTCTCAGCCCGCCTGTCTCTGCCCGTCTGTCTCAGACCGTTTGTCTCAGACCATCTGTCTCAGACCATCTGTCTAAGGCCATCTGTCTTAGCCCGTCTGTCTAAGGCCATCTGTCTTAGCCCGTCTGTCTCAGCCCGCCTGTCTCTGCCCGTGTGTCTCAGACCATCTGTCTCAGGCCGTCGGTCTTAGCCTGTCTGTCTCAGCCTGCCAGTCTCTGCCCGTCAGTCTCGGACTGTCTGTCTCGGACCGTATGTCTCACACCATCTGTCTCAGACCGCCGGTCTCAGACCGTCTGTCTCAGACCATCTGTCTCAGACCATCGGTCTCAGGCCGTCGGTCTTAGCCCGTCTGTCTCAGCCCGCCTGTCTCTGCCCGTCTGTCTCAGACCGCCTGTCTCAGACCGTCTGTCTCAGGCCGTTTGTCTCAGACCATCTGTCTCAGACCATCTGCCTCAGGCCGTCGGTCTTAGCCCGTCTGTCTCAGCCCGCCTGTCTCCAACCGCCTGTCTCAGACCGTCCGCCTCGGACCGTCTGTGTCGGGCCGTCTGTCTCTGACCGTCTGTCTCAGACCGTCTGTCTCAGACCGTCTGTCCCGGACCGTCTGTCTCGGACCGTCTGTCTCGGACCGTCTGTCTCGGACCGTCTGTCTCAGACCGCCTGTCTCAGACCGTCTGTCTCAGACCATCTGTCTCAGGCCGTCGGTCTTAGACCGTCTGTCTCAGACCGTCTGTCTCAGACCGTCTGTCTGAGACCGCCTGTCTCAGCCCGCCTGTCTCAGCCCGCCTGTCTCAGTCCGTCTGTCTCAGCCCGCCAGTCTCAGCCCGCCTGTCACAGTCCGTCTGTCTCGGACCGTCTGTCTCGGACCGTCTGTCTCGAACCGTCTGTCTCGGACCGTCTGTCTCGGACCGTCTGTCTCGGATCGACTGTCTCACACCGTCTGTCACACACCGTCTGTCTCAGACGGTCGGTCTCAGCCCGCGTGTCTCAGCCCGTCTGTCTGAGCCCGTCTGTCTCAGACCATCAGTCTCAGACCGTCTGTCTCAGCCCGCCTGTCTCAGCCCGCCTGTCTCAGTCCATCTGTCTTAGCCCGTCTGTCTCAGCCCGCCTGTCTCTGCCCGTCTGTCTCAGACCGTTTGTCTCAGACCATCTGTCTCAGACCATCTGTCTAAGGCCATCTGTCTTAGCCCGTCTGTCTAAGGCCATCTGTCTTAGCCCGTCTGTCTCAGCCCGCCTGTCTCTGCCCGTGTGTCTCAGACCATCTGTCTCAGGCCGTCGGTCTTAGCCTGTCTGTCTCAGCCTGCCAGTCTCTGCCCGTCAGTCTCGGACTGTCTGTCTCGGACCGTATGTCTCACACCATCTGTCTCAGACCGCCGGTCTCAGACCGTCTGTCTCAGACCATCTGTCTCAGACCATCGGTCTCAGGCCGTCGGTCTTAGCCCGTCTGTCTCAGCCCGCCTGTCTCTGCCCGTCTGTCTCAGACCGCCTGTCTCAGACCGTCTGTCTCAGACCGTTTGTCTCAGACCATCTGTCTCAGACCATCTGCCTCAGGCCGTCGGTCTTAGCCCGTCTGTCTCAGCCCGCCTGTCTCCAACCGCCTGTCTCAGACCGTCCGCCTCGGACCGTCTGTGTCGGGCCGTCTGTCTCTGACCGTCTGTCTCAGACCGTCTGTCTCAGACCGTCTGTCCCGGACCGTCTGTCTCGGACCGTCTGTCTCGGACCGTCTGTCTCGGACCGTCTGTCTCAGACCGCCTGTCTCAGACCGTCTGTCTCAGACCATCTGTCTCAGGCCGTCGGTCTTAGCCCGTCTGTCTCAGACCGTCTGTCTCAGACCGTCTGTCTGAGACCGCCTGTCTCAGCCCGCCTGTCTCAGCCCGCCTGTCTCAGTCCGTCTGTCTCAGCCCGCCAGTCTCAGCCCGCCTGTCACAGTCCGTCTGTCTCGGACCGTCTGTCTCGGACCGTCTGTCTCGGACCGTCTGTCTCGGACTGTCTGTCTCGGATCGTCTGTCTCGGACCGTCTGTCTCGGACCGTCTGTCTCAGACCATCTGTCTCAGACCATCTGTCCCAGGCCATCTATCTCAGGCCGTGGGTCTTAGCCCGTCTGTCTCAGACCATCTGTCTCAGACCGCCGGTCGCAGACCGTTTGTCTCAGACCATCTGCCTCAGACCATCTGTCTAATGCCGTCGGTCTTAGCCCGTCTGTCTCAGCCCGCCTGTCTCTGCCCGCCTGTCTCGGTCCGCCGATCTGGGACCGCCTGTCTCAGACCATCTGTCTCAGGCCGTCTGTCTGAGACCGTCTCTCTCAGACCATCTGTCCAAGACCGTCTGTATCAGCCCGCCTGTCTCAGCCCGCCTGTCTAGGACCGTCTGTCTCGGACCGTCTGTCTCGGACCGTCTGTCTCGGACCGTCTGTCTCGGATCGACTGTCTCACACCGTCTGTCACAGACCGTCTGTCTCAGACGGTCGGTCTCAGCCCGCGTGTCTCAGACCGTCTGTCTGAGCCCGTCTGTCTCAGACCATCAGTCTCAGACCGTCTGTCTCAGCCCGCCTGTCTCAGCCCGCCTGTCTCAGTCCATCTGTCTTAGCCCGTCTGTCTCAGCCCGCCTGTCTCTGCCCGTCTGTCTCAGACCGTTTGTCTCAGACCATCTGTCTCAGACCATCTGTCTAAGGCCATCTGTCTTAGCCCGTCTGTCTAAGGCCATCTGTCTTAGGCCGTCTGTCTCAGCCCGCCTGTCTCTGCCCGTGTGTCTCAGACCATCTGTCTCAGACCATCTGTCTTAGGCCGTCGGTCTTAGCCTGTCTGTCTCAGCCTGCCAGTCTCTGCCCGTCAGTCTCAGACCGTCTGTCTCGGACCGTCTGTCTCGGACTGTCTGTCTCGGACCGTATGTCTCACACCATCTGTCTCAGACCGCCGGTCTCAGACCGTCTGTCTCAGACCGTCTGTCTCGGACCGTCTGTCTCGGACCGTCTGTCTCGGACAGTCTGTCTCGGACTGTCTGTCTCGGACCGTCTGTATCGGACCGTCTGTCTCACACCGTCTGTCACAGACCGTCTGTCTCAGACGGTCGGTCTCAGCCCGCCTGTCTCAGCCCGTCTGTCTGAGCCCGTCTGTCTCAGACCATCAGTCTCAGACGAACTTTCTCAGACCGCCTGTATCAGAAAGTCTGTATCAGACCATCTGTCTCAGACCATCTGTCTCAGGCCGTCGGTCTCAGCCCGTCTGTGTCAGACCATCTGTCTCAGACCATCTGTCTAAGGCCATCTGTCTTAGCCCGTCTGTCTAAGGCCATCTGTCTTAGGCCGTCTGTCTCAGCCCGCCTGTCTCTGCCCGTGTGTCTCAGACCATCTGTCTCAGACCATCTGTCTTAGGCCGTCGGTCTTAGCCTGTCTGTCTCAGCCTGCCAGTCTCTGCCCGTCAGTCTCAGACCGTCTGTCTCGGACCGTCTGTCTCAGACGGTCGGTCTCAGCCCGCGTGTCTCAGCCAGTCTGTCTAAGCCCGTCTGTCTCAGACCATCAGTCTCAGACCGTCTGTCTCAGCCCGCCTGTCTCAGCCCGCCTGTCTCAGTCCATCTGTCTTAGCCCGTCTGTCTCAGCCCGCCTGTCTCTGCCCGTCTGTCTCAGACTGTTTGTCTCAGACCATCTGTCTCAGACCATCTGTCTAAGGCCATCTGTCTTAGCCCGTCTGTCTAAGGCCATCTGTCTTAGCCCGTCTGTCTCAGCCCGCCTGTCTCTGCCCGTGTGTCTCAGACCATCTGTCTCAGACCATCTGTCTCAGGCCGTCGGTCTTAGCCTGTCTGTCTCAGCCTGCCAGTCTCTGCCCGTCAGTCTCGGACTGTCTGTCTCGGACCGTATGTCTCACACCATCTGTCTCAGGCCGTCGGTCTTAGCCCGTCTGTCTCAGCCCGCCTGTCTCCAACCGCCTGTCTCAGACCGTCCGCCTCGGACCGTCTGTGTCGGGCCGTCTGTCTCTGACCGTCTGTCTCAGACCGTCTGTCTCGGACCGTCTGTCTCGGACCGTCTGTCTCGGACCGTCTGTCTCAGACCGCCTGTCTCAGACCGTCTGTCTCAGACCATCTGTCTCAGGCCGTCGGTCTTAGCCCGTCTGTCTCAGACCGTCTGTCTCAGACCGTCTGTCTCAGACCATCTGTCTCAGACCATCGGTCTCAGGCCGTCGGTCTTAGCCCGTCTGTCTCAGCCCGCCTGTCTCTGCCCGTCGGTCTCAGACCGTCTGTCTCAGACCGTTTGTCTCAGACCATCTGTCTCAGACCATCTGCCTCAGGCCGTCGGTCTTAGCCCGTCTGTCTCTGGCCGTCTGTCTCGGACCGTCTGTCTCGGACCGTCTGTCTCGGACCGTCTGTCTCGGACCGCCTGTCTCAGACCGTCTGTCTCAGACCATCTGTCTGAGAGCGCCTGTCTCAGCCCGTCGGTCTTAGCACGTCTGTCTCAGCCTGCCAGTCTCTGTCCGTCAGTCTCAGACCGTCTGTCTCGGACCGTCTGTCTCGGACCGTCTGTCTCGGACAGTCTGTCTCGGACTGTCTGTCTCGGACCGTCTGTATCGGACCGTCTGTCTCACACCGTCTGTCACAGAGCGTCTGTCTCAGACGGTCGGTCTCAGCCCGCCTGTCTCAGCCCGTCTGTCTGAGCCCGTCTGTCTCAGACCATCAGTCTCAGACGAGCTTTCTCAGACCGCCTGTATCAGAAAGTCTGTATCAGACCATCTGTCTCAGACCATCTGTCTCAGGCCGTCGGTCTCAGCCCGTCTGTGTCAGACCATCTGTCTCAGACCGTCCGTCTCAGACCATCTGTCTCTGACCATCTGTCTCAGGCCGTAGGTCTTAGCCTGTCTGTCTCAGACCATCTGTCTCAGACCGTCCGTCTCAGACCATCTGTCTCAGACCATCTGTCTTAGGCCCTCGGTCTTAGCCCGTCTGTCTCAGCCCGCCTGTCTCTGCCCGTCTGTCTCAGACCATCTGTCTCTGACCATCTGTCTCAGGCCGTAGGTCTTAGCCTGTCTCTCTCAGCCTGCCTGTCTCTGTCCGTCATTCTCAGACCGTCTGTCTCAGACCATCTGTCTCAGACCATCGGTCTCAGGCCGTCGGTCTTAGCCCGTCTGTCTCAGCCCGCCTGTCTCTGCCCGTCTGTCTCAGACCGTTTGTCTCAGACCATCTGTCTTAGCCCGTCTGTCTAAGGCCATCTGTCTTAGCCCGTCTGTCTCAGCCCGCCTGTCTCTGCCCGTGTGTCTCAGACCATCTGTCTCAGACCATCTGTCTTAGGCCGTCGGTCTTAGCCTGTCTGTCTCAGCCTGCCAGTCTCTGCCCGTCAGTCTCAGACCGTCTGTCTCGGACCGTCTGTCTCGGACTGTCTGTCTCGGACCGTCTGTCTCACACCATCTGTCCCAGACCATCGGTCTCAGGCCGTCGGTCTTAGCCAGTCTGTCTCAGACCATCTGTCTCAGACCGTCCGTCTCAGACCATCTGTCTCAGACCATCTGTCTTAGGCCCTCGGTCTTAGCCCGTTTGTCTCAGCCCGCCTGTCTCTGCCCGTCTGTCTCAGACCATCTGTCTCTGACCATCTGTCTCAGGCCGTAGGTCTTTGCCTGTCTCTCTCAGCCTGCCTGTCTCTGTCCGTCATTCTCAGACCGTCTGTCTCAGACCATCTGCCTCAGACCATCGGTCTCAGGCCGTCGGTCTTAGCCCGTCTGTCTCAGCCCGCCTGTCTCTGCCCGTCTGTCTCAGACCGTTTGTCTCAGACCATCTGTCTTAGCCCGTCTGTCTAAGGCCATCTGTCTTAGCCCGTCTGTCTCAGCCCGCCTGTCTCAGTCCGTCTGTCTCAGACCATCTGTGTCAGACCATCTGTCTCAGGCCGTCGGTCTTAGCCTGTCTCTCTCAGCCTGCCTGTCTCTGTCCGTCAGTCTCAGACCGTCTGTCTCGGACCGTCTGCCTCAGACCGTCTGTCTCAGACCATCTGTCTCAGGCCATCTGTCTCAGACCGTCGGTCTTAGCCCGTCTGTCTCAGACCATCTCTCTCAGACCGCCGGTCTCAGACGGTTTGTCTCTGACCATCAGTCTCAGACCATCTGCCTCAGGACGTCGGTCTTATCCCGTGTGTCTCTGCCCGCCTGTCTCAGACCGTCTGCCTCGCACCGTCTGTGTCTGGCCTTCTGTCTCGGACTGTCTGTCTCGGACCGTCTGTCTCGGACCGTCTGTCTCGGACCGTCTGTCTCGGACCGTCTGTCTCGGACCGTCTGTCTCGGACCGTCTGTCTCGGACCGTCTGTCTGAGACAGTCTGTCTCAGACCATCTGTGTCAGACTTCTGTCTCATCCCGCCTGTCTCAGCCCATCTGTCTCAGACCATCTGTCTCAGTCCATCTGTCTCAGGCCGTCGGTCTTAGCCAGTCTGTCTCAGACCATCTGTCTCAGACCGCCGGTCTCAGACCGTTTGTCTCAGGCCATCTGCCTCAGACCATCTGTCTAATGCCGTCGGTCTCAGCCCGCCTGTCTCTGCTCGTCTGTCTCAGACCGTCTGCCTCGCACCGTCTGTGTCGGGCCGTCTGTCTCGGACTGTCTGTCTCGGACCGTCTGTCTCGGACCGTCTGCCTCAGACCATCTGTGTCAGACCATCTGTCTCAGGCCGTCGGTCTTAGCCTGTCTCTCTCAGCCTGCCTGTCTCTGTCCGTCAGTCTCAGACCGTCTGTCTCGGACCGTCTGCCTCAGACCGTTTGTCTCTGACCATCAGTCTCAGACCATCTGCCTGAGGACGTCGGTCTTAGCCCGTGTGTCTCAGCCCGCCTGTCTCTGCCCGCCTGTCTCAGACCGTCTGCCTCGCACCGTCTGTGTCGGGCCGTCTGTCTCGGACTGTCTGTCTCGGACCGTCTGTCTCGGACCGTCTGTCTCGGACCGTCTGTCTCGGACTGTCTGTCTCGGACCGTATGTCTCACACCATCTGTCTCAGACCGTCTGTCTCAGACCATCTGTCTCAGACCATCGGTCTCAGGCCGTCGGTCTTAGCCCGTCTGTCTCAGCCCGCCTGTCTCTGCCCGTCTGTCTCGGACCGTCTGTCTCAGACCGTTTGTCTCAGACCATCTGTCTCAGACCATCTGCCTCAGGCCGTCGGTCTTAGCCCGTCTGTCTCAGCCCGCCTGTCTCCAACCGCCTGTCTCAGACCGTCTGCCTCGGACCGTCTGTGTCGGGCCGTCTGTCTCTGACCGTCTGTCTCAGACCGTCTGTCTCGGACCGTCTGTCTCGGACCGTCTGTCTCGGACCGTCTGTCTCAGACCGCCTGTCTCAGACCGTCTGTCTCAGACCATCTGTCTCAGGCCGTCGGTCTTAGCCCGTCTGTCTCAGACCGTCTGTCTCGGACCGTCTGTTACAGACCGTCTGTCTCAGACGGTCGGGCTCAGCCCGCCTGTCTCAGCCCATCTGTCTCAGACCGTCTGTCTGAGACCGCCTGTCTCAGCCCGCCTGTCTCAGCCCGCCTGTCTCAGTCCGTCTGTCTCAGACCATCTGTGTCAGACCATCTGTCTCAGGCCGTCGGTCTTAGCCTGTCTCTCTCAGCCTGCCTGTCTCTGTCCGTCAGTCTCAGACCGTCTGTCTCGGACCGTCTGCCTCAGACCGTCTGTCTCAGACCATCTGTCTCAGGCCATCTGTCTCAGACCGTCGGTCTTAGCCCGTCTGTCTCAGACCATCTCTCTCAGACCGCCGGTCTCAGACCGTTTGTCTCTGACCATCAGTCTCAGACCATCTGCCTCAGGACGTCGGTCTTATCCCGTGTGTCTCTGCCCGCCTGTCTCAGACCGTCTGCCTCGCACCGTCTGTGTCGGGCCGTCTGTCTCGGACTGTCTGTCTCGGACCGTCTGTCTCGGACCGTCTGTCTCGGACCGTCTGTCTCGGACCGTCTGTCTCGGACCGTCTGTCTCGGACCGTCTGTCTCGGACCGTCTGTCTGAGACAGTCTGTCTCAGACCATCTGTGTCAGACTTCTGTCTCATCCCGCCTGTCTCAGCCCATCTGTCTCAGACCATCTGTCTCAGTCCATCTGTCTCAGGCCGTCGGTCTTAGCCAGTCTGTCTCAGACCATCTGTCTCAGACCGCCGGTCTCAGACCGTTTGTCTCAGGCCATCTGCCTCAGACCATCTGTCTAATGCCGTCGGTCTTAGCCCGTCTGTCTCAGCCCGCCTGTCTCTGCCCACCTGTCTCAGTCCGCCGGTCTGGGTCCGCCTGTCTCAGACCATCTGTCTCAGGCCGTCTGTCTGAGACCGTCTCTCTCAGAGCATCTGTCTCAGACCGTCCGTATCAGCCCGCCTGTCTCAGCCCGCCTGTCTCAGTCCATCTGTGTCAGACCATCTGTCTCAGGCCGTCGGTCTTAGCCTGTCTCTCTCAGCCTGCCTGTCTCTGTCCGTCAGTCTCAGACCGTCTGTCTCGGACCGTCTGTCTCGGACTGTCTGTCTCGGACCGTCTGTCTCGGACCGTCTGTCTCGGACCGTCTGTCTCGGACCGTCTGTCTCGAACCGTCTGTCTCGGACCGTCTGTCTCGGACCGTCTGTCTCGGATCGACTGTCTCACACCGTCTGTCACACACCGTCTGTCTCAGACGGTCGGTCTCAGCCCGCGTGTCTCAGCCCGTCTGTCTGAGCCCGTCTGTCTCAGACCATCAGTCTCAGACCGTCTGTCTCAGCCCGCCTGTCTCAGCCCGCCTGTCTCAGTCCATCTGTCTTAGCCCGTCTGTCTCAGCCCGCCTGTCTCTGCCCGTCTGTCTCAGACCGTTTGTCTCAGACCATCTGTCTCAGACCATCTGTCTAAGGCCATCTGTCTTAGCCCGTCTGTCTAAGGCCATCTGTCTTAGCCCGTCTGTCTCAGCCCGCCTGTCTCTGCCCGTGTGTCTCAGACCATCTGTCTCAGGCCGTCGGTCTTAGCCTGTCTGTCTCAGCCTGCCAGTCTCTGCCCGTCAGTCTCGGACTGTCTGTCTCGGACCGTATGTCTCACACCATCTGTCTCAGACCGCCGGTCTCAGACCGTCTGTCTCAGACCATCTGTCTCAGACCATCGGTCTCAGGCCGTCGGTCTTAGCCCGTCTGTCTCAGCCCGCCTGTCTCTGCCCGTCTGTCTCAGACCGCCTGTCTCAGACCGTCTGTCTCAGACCGTTTGTCTCAGACCATCTGTCTCAGACCATCTGCCTCAGGCCGTCGGTCTTAGCCCGTCTGTCTCAGCCCGCCTGTCTCCAACCGCCTGTCTCAGACCGTCCGCCTCGGACCGTCTGTGTCGGGCCGTCTGTCTCTGACCGTCTGTCTCAGACCGTCTGTCTCAGACCGTCTGTCTCAGACCGTCTGTCCCGGACCGTCTGTCTCGGACCGTCTGTCTCGGACCGTCTGTCTCGGACCATCTGTCTCAGACCGTCTGTCTCAGACCATCTGTCTCAGACCATCGGTCTCAGGCCGTCGGTCTTAGCCCGTCTGTCTCAGCCCGCCTGTCTCTGCCCGTCTGTCTCGGACCGTCTGTCTCAGACCGTTTGTCTCAGACCATCTGTCTCAGACCATCTGCCTCAGGCCGTCGGTCTTAGCCCGTCTGTCTCAGCCCGCCTGTCTCCAACCGCCTGTCTCAGACCGTCTGCCTCGGACCGTCTGTGTCGGGCCGTCTGTCTCTGACCGTCTGTCTCAGACCGTCTGTCTCGGACCGTCTGTCTCGGACCGTCTGTCTCGGACCGTCTGTCTCAGACCGCCTGTCTCAGACCGTCTGTCTCAGACCATCTGTCTCAGGCCGTCGGTCTTAGCCCGTCTGTCTCAGACCGTCTGTCTCGGACCGTCTGTTACAGACCGTCTGTCTCAGACGGTCGGGCTCAGCCCGCCTGTCTCAGCCCATCTGTCTCAGACCGTCTGTCTGAGACCGCCTGTCTCAGCCCGCCTGTCTCAGCCCGCCTGTCTCAGTCCGTCTGTCTCAGACCATCTGTGTCAGACCATCTGTCTCAGGCCGTCGGTCTTAGCCTGTCTCTCTCAGCCTGCCTGTCTCTGTCCGTCAGTCTCAGACCGTCTGTCTCGGACCGTCTGCCTCAGACCGTCTGTCTCAGACCATCTGTCTCAGGCCATCTGTCTCAGACCGTCGGTCTTAGCCCGTCTGTCTCAGACCATCTCTCTCAGACCGCCGGTCTCAGACCGTTTGTCTCTGACCATCAGTCTCAGACCATCTGCCTCAGGACGTCGGTCTTATCCCGTGTGTCTCTGCCCGCCTGTCTCAGACCGTCTGCCTCGCACCGTCTGTGTCGGGCCGTCTGTCTCGGACTGTCTGTCTCGGACCGTCTGTCTCGGACCGTCTGTCTCGGACCGTCTGTCTCGGACCGTCTGTCTCGGACCGTCTGTCTCGGACCGTCTGTCTCGGACCGTCTGTCTGAGACAGTCTGTCTCAGACCATCTGTGTCAGACTTCTGTCTCATCCCGCCTGTCTCAGCCCATCTGTCTCAGACCATCTGTCTCAGTCCATCTGTCTCAGGCCGTCGGTCTTAGCCAGTCTGTCTCAGACCATCTGTCTCAGACCGCCGGTCTCAGACCGTTTGTCTCAGGCCATCTGCCTCAGACCATCTGTCTAATGCCGTCGGTCTTAGCCCGTCTGTCTCAGCCCGCCTGTCTCTGCCCACCTGTCTCAGTCCGCCGGTCTGGGTCCGCCTGTCTCAGACCATCTGTCTCAGGCCGTCTGTCTGAGACCGTCTCTCTCAGAGCATCTGTCTCAGACCGTCCGTATCAGCCCGCCTGTCTCAGCCCGCCTGTCTCAGTCCATCTGTGTCAGACCATCTGTCTCAGGCCGTCGGTCTTAGCCTGTCTCTCTCAGCCTGCCTGTCTCTGTCCGTCAGTCTCAGACCGTCTGTCTCGGACCGTCTGTCTCGGACTGTCTGTCTCGGACCGTCTGTCTCGGACCGTCTGTCTCGGACCGTCTGTCTCGGACCGTCTGTCTCGAACCGTCTGTCTCGGACCGTCTGTCTCGGACCGTCTGTCTCGGATCGACTGTCTCACACCGTCTGTCACACACCGTCTGTCTCAGACGGTCGGTCTCAGCCCGCGTGTCTCAGCCCGTCTGTCTGAGCCCGTCTGTCTCAGACCATCAGTCTCAGACCGTCTGTCTCAGCCCGCCTGTCTCAGCCCGCCTGTCTCAGTCCATCTGTCTTAGCCCGTCTGTCTCAGCCCGCCTGTCTCTGCCCGTCTGTCTCAGACCGTTTGTCTCAGACCATCTGTCTCAGACCATCTGTCTAAGGCCATCTGTCTTAGCCCGTCTGTCTAAGGCCATCTGTCTTAGCCCGTCTGTCTCAGCCCGCCTGTCTCTGCCCGTGTGTCTCAGACCATCTGTCTCAGGCCGTCGGTCTTAGCCTGTCTGTCTCAGCCTGCCAGTCTCTGCCCGTCAGTCTCGGACTGTCTGTCTCGGACCGTATGTCTCACACCATCTGTCTCAGACCGCCGGTCTCAGACCGTCTGTCTCAGACCATCTGTCTCAGACCATCGGTCTCAGGCCGTCGGTCTTAGCCCGTCTGTCTCAGCCCGCCTGTCTCTGCCCGTCTGTCTCAGACCGCCTGTCTCAGACCGTCTGTCTCAGACCGTTTGTCTCAGACCATCTGTCTCAGACCATCTGCCTCAGGCCGTCGGTCTTAGCCCGTCTGTCTCAGCCCGCCTGTCTCCAACCGCCTGTCTCAGACCGTCCGCCTCGGACCGTCTGTGTCGGGCCGTCTGTCTCTGACCGTCTGTCTCAGACCGTCTGTCTCAGACCGTCTGTCCCGGACCGTCTGTCTCGGACCGTCTGTCTCGGACCGTCTGTCTCGGACCGTCTGTCTCAGACCGCCTGTCTCAGACCGTCTGTCTCAGACCATCTGTCTCAGGCCGTCGGTCTTAGCCCGTCTGTCTCAGACCGTCTGTCTCAGACCGTCTGTCTGAGACCGCCTGTCTCAGCCCGCCTGTCTCAGCCCGCCTGTCTCAGTCCGTCTGTCTCAGCCCGCCAGTCTCAGCCCGCCTGTCACAGTCCGTCTGTCTCGGACCGTCTGTCTCGGACCGTCTGTCTCGGACCGTCTGTCTCGGACTGTCTGTCTCGGATCGTCTGTCTCGGACCGTCTGTCTCGGACCGTCTGTCTCAGACCATCTGTCTCAGACCATCTGTCCCAGGCCATCTATCTCAGGCCGTGGGTCTTAGCCCGTCTGTCTCAGACCATCTGTCTCAGACCGCCGGTCGCAGACCGTTTGTCTCAGACCATCTGCCTCAGACCATCTGTCTAATGCCGTCGGTCTTAGCCCGTCTGTCTCAGCCCGCCTGTCTCTGCCCGCCTGTCTCGGTCCGCCGATCTGGGACCGCCTGTCTCAGACCATCTGTCTCAGGCCGTCTGTCTGAGACCGTCTCTCTCAGACCATCTGTCCAAGACCGTCTGTATCAGCCCGCCTGTCTCAGCCCGCCTGTCTAGGACCGTCTGTCTCGGACCGTCTGTCTCGGACCGTCTGTCTCGGACCGTCTGTCTCGGATCGACTGTCTCACACCGTCTGTCACAGACCGTCTGTCTCAGACGGTCGGTCTCAGCCCGCGTGTCTCAGACCGTCTGTCTGAGCCCGTCTGTCTCAGACCATCAGTCTCAGACCGTCTGTCTCAGCCCGCCTGTCTCAGCCCGCCTGTCTCAGTCCATCTGTCTTAGCCCGTCTGTCTCAGCCCGCCTGTCTCTGCCCGTCTGTCTCAGACCGTTTGTCTCAGACCATCTGTCTCAGACCATCTGTCTAAGGCCATCTGTCTTAGCCCGTCTGTCTAAGGCCATCTGTCTTAGGCCGTCTGTCTCAGCCCGCCTGTCTCTGCCCGTGTGTCTCAGACCATCTGTCTCAGACCATCTGTCTTAGGCCGTCGGTCTTAGCCTGTCTGTCTCAGCCTGCCAGTCTCTGCCCGTCAGTCTCAGACCGTCTGTCTCGGACCGTCTGTCTCGGACTGTCTGTCTCGGACCGTATGTCTCACACCATCTGTCTCAGACCGCCGGTCTCAGACCGTCTGTCTCAGACCGTCTGTCTCGGACCGTCTGTCTCGGACCGTCTGTCTCGGACAGTCTGTCTCGGACTGTCTGTCTCGGACCGTCTGTATCGGACCGTCTGTCTCACACCGTCTGTCACAGACCGTCTGTCTCAGACGGTCGGTCTCAGCCCGCCTGTCTCAGCCCGTCTGTCTGAGCCCGTCTGTCTCAGACCATCAGTCTCAGACGAACTTTCTCAGACCGCCTGTATCAGAAAGTCTGTATCAGACCATCTGTCTCAGACCATCTGTCTCAGGCCGTCGGTCTCAGCCCGTCTGTGTCAGACCATCTGTCTCAGACCATCTGTCTAAGGCCATCTGTCTTAGCCCGTCTGTCTAAGGCCATCTGTCTTAGGCCGTCTGTCTCAGCCCGCCTGTCTCTGCCCGTGTGTCTCAGACCATCTGTCTCAGACCATCTGTCTTAGGCCGTCGGTCTTAGCCTGTCTGTCTCAGCCTGCCAGTCTCTGCCCGTCAGTCTCAGACCGTCTGTCTCGGACCGTCTGTCTCAGACGGTCGGTCTCAGCCCGCGTGTCTCAGCCCGTCTGTCTAAGCCCGTCTGTCTCAGACCATCAGTCTCAGACCGTCTGTCTCAGCCCGCCTGTCTCAGCCCGCCTGTCTCAGTCCATCTGTCTTAGCCCGTCTGTCTCAGCCCGCCTGTCTCTGCCCGTCTGTCTCAGACTGTTTGTCTCAGACCATCTGTCTCAGACCATCTGTCTAAGGCCATCTGTCTTAGCCCGTCTGTCTAAGGCCATCTGTCTTAGCCCGTCTGTCTCAGCCCGCCTGTCTCTGCCCGTGTGTCTCAGACCATCTGTCTCAGACCATCTGTCTCAGGCCGTCGGTCTTAGCCTGTCTGTCTCAGCCTGCCAGTCTCTGCCCGTCAGTCTCGGACTGTCTGTCTCGGACCGTATGTCTCACACCATCTGTCTCAGACCGCCGGTCTCAGACCGTCTGTCTCAGACCATGTGTCTCAGACCATCGGTCTCAGGCCGTCGGTCTTAGCCCGTCTGTCTCAGCCCGCCTGTCTCTGCCCGTCTGTCTCAGACCGCCTGTCTCAGACCGTCTGTCTCAGACCGTTTGTCTCAGACCATCTGTCTCAGACCATCTGCCTCAGGCCGTCGGTCTTAGCCCGTCTGTCTCAGCCCGCCTGTCTCCAACCGCCTGTCTCAGACCGTCCGCCTCGGACCGTCTGTGTCGGGCCGTCTGTCTCTGACCGTCTGTCTCAGACCGTCTGTCTCGGACCGTCTGTCTCGGACCGTCTGTCTCGGACCGTCTGTCTCAGACCGCCTGTCTCAGACCGTCTGTCTCAGACCATCTGTCTCAGGCCGTCGGTCTTAGCCCGTCTGTCTCAGACCGTCTGTCTCAGACCGTCTGTCTCAGACCATCTGTCTCAGACCATCGGTCTCAGGCCGTCGGTCTTAGCCCGTCTGTCTCAGCCCGCCTGTCTCTGCCCGTCGGTCTCAGACCGTCTGTCTCAGACCGTTTGTCTCAGACCATCTGTCTCAGACCATCTGCCTCAGGCCGTCGGTCTTAGCCCGTCTGTCTCTGGCCGTCTGTCTCGGACCGTCTGTCTCGGACCGTCTGTCTCGGACCGTCTGTCTCGGACCGCCTGTCTCAGACCGTCTGTCTCAGACCATCTGTCTGAGAGCGCCTGTCTCAGCCCGTCGGTCTTAGCACGTCTGTCTCAGCCTGCCAGTCTCTGTCCGTCAGTCTCAGACCGTCTGTCTCGGACCGTCTGTCTCGGACCGTCTGTCTCGGACAGTCTGTCTCGGACTGTCTGTCTCGGACCGTCTGTATCGGACCGTCTGTCTCACACCGTCTGTCACAGACCGTCTGTCTCAGACGGTCGGTCTCAGCCCGCCTGTCTCAGCCCGTCTGTCTGAGCCCGTCTGTCTCAGACCATCAGTCTCAGACGAACTTTCTCAGACCGCCTGTATCAGAAAGTCTGTATCAGACCATCTGTCTCAGACCATCTGTCTCAGGCCGTCGGTCTCAGCCCGTCTGTGTCAGACCATCTGTCTCAGACCGTCCGTCTCAGACCATCTGTCTCTGACCATCTGTCTCAGGCCGTAGGTCTTAGCCTGTCTGTCTCAGACCATCTGTCTCAGACCGTCCGTCTCAGACCATCTGTCTCAGACCATCTGTCTTAGGCCCTCGGTCTTAGCCCGTCTGTCTCAGCCCGCCTGTCTCTGCCCGTCTGTCTCAGACCATCTGTCTCTGACCATCTGTCTCAGGCCGTAGGTCTTAGCCTGTCTCTCTCAGCCTGCCTGTCTCTGTCCGTCATTCTCAGACCGTCTGTCTCAGACCATCTGTCTCAGACCATCGGTCTCAGGCCGTCGGTCTAAGCCCGTCTGTCTCAGCCCGCCTGTCTCTGCCCGTCTGTCTCAGACCGTTTGTCTCAGACCATCTGTCTTAGCCCGTCTGTCTAAGGCCATCTGTCTTAGCCCGTCTGTCTCAGCCCGCCTGTCTCTGCCCGTGTGTCTCAGACCATCTGTCTCAGACCATCTGTCTTAGGCCGTCGGTCTTAGCCTGTCTGTCTCAGCCTGCCAGTCTCTGCCCGTCAGTCTCAGACCGTCTGTCTCGGACCGTCTGTCTCGGACTGTCTGTCTCGGACCGTCTGTCTCACACCATCTGTCCCAGACCATCGGTCTCAGGCCGTCGGTCTTAGCCAGTCTGTCTCAGACCATCTGTCTCAGACCGTCCGTCTCAGACCATCTGTCTCAGACCATCTGTCTTAGGCCCTCGGTCTTAGCCCGTTTGTCTCAGCCCGCCTGTCTCTGCCCGTCTGTCTCAGACCATCTGTCTCTGACCATCTGTCTCAGGCCGTAGGTCTTTGCCTGTCTCTCTCAGCCTGCCTGTCTCTGTCCGTCATTCTCAGACCGTCTGTCTCAGACCATCTGCCTCAGACCATCGGTCTCAGGCCGTCGGTCTTAGCCCGTCTGTCTCAGCCCGCCTGTCTCTGCCCGTCTGTCTCAGACCGTTTGTCTCAGACCATCTGTCTTAGCCCGTCTGTCTAAGGCCATCTGTCTTAGCCCGTCTGTCTCAGCCCGCCTGTCTCTGCCCGTGTGTCTCAGACCATCTGTCTCAGACCATCTGTCTTAGGCCGTCGGTCTTAGCCTGTCTGTCTCAGCCTGCCAGTCTCTGCCCGTCAGTCTCAGACCGTCTGTCTCGGACCGTCTGTCTCGGACTGTCTGTCTCGGACCGTCTGTCTCACACCATCTGTCCCAGACCATCGGTCTCAGGCCGTCGGTCTTAGCCAGTCTGTCTCAGACCATCTGTCTCAGACCGCCGGTCTCAGACCGCCGGTCTCAGACCGTCTGTCTCAGACCGCCTGTGGCAGTCCTCCTGTCTCAGACCATCTGTCTCAGACCGTCTGTCTCAGACCATCTGTCTCAGACCATCTGTCTCAGGCCGTCGGTCTTAGCCCGTCTGTGTCAGGCCATCTGTCTCAGACCGTCTGTCCCAGACCGCCTGTCGCAGTCCTCCTGTCTCAGACCATCTGTCTCAGACCATCTGTCTCCGGCCGTCTGTCTGAGACCATCTGTCTCAGACCGTCTGTCTCAGCCCGCCAGTCTCAGCCCGCGTGTCACAGTCCGTCTGTCTCCGACCGTCTGTCTCGGACCGTCTGTCTCGGACCGTCTGTCTCGGACTGTCTATCTCGGATCGTCTGTCTCGGACCGTCTGTCTCGGACCGTCTGTCTCAGACCATCTGTCTCAGACCATCTGTCCCAGGCCATCTATCTCAGGCCGTGGGTCTTAGCCCGTCTGTCTCAGACCATGTGTCTCAGACCGCCGGTCGCAGACCGTTTGTCTCAGACCATCTGTCCCAGACCATCTGTCTAAGGCCATCTGTCTAAGCCCGTCTGTCTCAGCCCGCCTGTCTCTGCCCGTCTGTCTCAGACCATCTGTCTCAGACCATCTGTCTCAGGCCATCTGTCTGAGACCGTCTGTCTCAGACCATCTGTCTCAGACCGTCTGTTTCAGCCCGCCTGTCTCAGCCCGCCTGTCTCAGTCCGCCGGTCTGGGACCGTCTGTCTCAGACCATCTGTCTCAGTCCATGTGTCTCAGGCCGTCGGTCTGAGCCAGTCTGTCTCAGACCATCTGTCTCAGGCCGTCGGTCTTAGCCCGTCTGTGTCAGGCCATCTGTCTCAGACCGTCTGTCTCAGACCGCCTGTCGCAGTCCTCCTGTCTCAGACCATTTGTCTCAGACCGTCTGTCTCGGACCGTCTGTCTCGGACTGTCTATCTCGGATCGTCTGTCTCGGACCGTCTGTCTCGGACCGTCTGTCTCAGACCATCTGTCTCAGACCATCTGTCCCAGGCCATCTATCTCAGGCCGTGGGTCTTAGCCCGTCTGTCTCAGACCATGTGTCTCAGACCGCCGGTCGCAGACCGTTTGTCTCAGACCATCTGTCCCAGACCATCTGTCTAAGGCCATCTGTCTAAGCCCGTCTGTCTCAGCCCGCCTGTCTCTGCCCGTCTGTCTCAGACCATCTGTCTCAGACCATCTGTCTCAGGCCGTCTGTCTGAGACCGTCTGTCTCAGACCATCTGTCTCAGACCGTCTGTTTCAGCCCGCCTGTCTCAGCCCGCCTGTCTCAGTCCGCCGGTCTGGGACCGTCTGTCTCAGACCATCTGTCTCAGTCCATGTGTCTCAGGCCGTCGGTCTTAGCCAGTCTGTCTCAGACCATCTGTCTCAGACCGCCGGTCTCAGACCGTTTGTCTCAGACCATCTGCCTCAGACCATCTGTCTAATGCCGTCGGTCTTAGCCCGTCTGTCTCAGCCCGCCTGTCTCTGCCCGCCTGTCTCAGTCCGCCGATCTGGGACCGCCTGTCTCAGACCATCTGCCTCAGACCATCTGTCTAATGCCGTCGGTCTTAGCCCGTCTGTCTCAGCCCGCCTGTCTCTGCCCGCCTGTCTCAGTCCGCCGATCTGGGACCGTCTGTCTCGGACCGTCTGTCTCGGACTGTCTATCTCGGATCGTCTGTCTCGGACCGTCTGTCTCGGACCGTCTGTCTCGGACCGTCTGTCTCGGACCGTCTGTCTCGGATCGACTGTCTCACACCGTCTGTCACAGACCGTCTGTCTCAGACGGTCGGCCTCAGCCCGCGTGTCTCAGCCCGTCTGTCTGAGCCCGTCTGCCTCAGACCATCAGTCTCAGACCGTCTGTCTCAGCCCGCCTGTCTCAGCCCGCCTGTCTCAGTCCATCTGTCTTAGCCCGTCTGTCTCAGCCCGCCTGTCTCTGCTCGTCTGTCTCAGACCGTTTGTCTCAGACCATCTGTCTCAGACCATCTGTCTAAGGCCATCTGTCTTAGCCTGTCTGTCTAAGGCCATCTGTCTTAGCCCGTCTGTCTCAACCCGCCTGTCTCTGCCCGTGTGTCTCAGACCATCTGTCTCAGACCATCTGTCTCAGGCCGTCGGTCTTAGCCTGTCTGTCTCAGCCTGCCAGTCTCTGCCCGTCAGTATCAGACAGTCTGTCTCGGACCGTCTGTCTCGGACTGTCTGTCTCGGACCGTATGTCTCACACCATCTGTCTCAGACCGTCGGTCTCAGACCGTCTGTCTCAGACCATCTGTCTCAGACCATCGGTCTCAGGCCGTCGGTCTTAGCCCGTCTGTCTCAGCCCGCCTGTCTCTGCCCGTCTGTCTCAGACCGTCTGTCTCAGACCGTCTGTCTCAGACCGTCTGTCTCAGACCGTTTGTCTCAGACCATCTGTCTCAGACCATCTGCCTCAGGCCGTCGGTCTTAGCCCGTCTGTCTCAGCCCGCCTGTCTCCAACCGCCTGTCTCAGACCGTCTGCCTCGGACCGTCTGTGTCGGGCCGTCTGTCTCTGACCGTCTGTCTCAGACCGTCTGTCTCGGACCGTCTGTCTCGGACCGTCTGTCTCGGACCGTCTGTCTCAGACCGCCTGTCTCAGACCGTCTGTCTCAGACCATCTGTCTCAGGCCGTCGGTCTTAGCCCGTCTGTCTCAGACCGTCTGTCTCGGACCGTCTGTTACAGACCGTCTGTCTCAGACGGTCGGGCTCAGCCCGCCTGTCTCAGCCCATCGGTCTCAGACCGTCTGTATGAGACCGCCTGTCTCAGCCCGCCTGTCTCAGCCCGCCTGTCTCAGTCCGTCTGTCTCAGACCATCTGTGTCAGACCATCTGTCTCAGGCCGTCGGTCTTAGCCTGTCTCTCTCAGCCTGCCTGTCTCTGTCCGTCAGTCTCAGACCGTCTGTCTCGGACCGTCTGCCTCAGACCGTCTGTCTCAGACCATCTGTCTCAGGCCATCTGTCTCAGGCCGTCGGTCTTAGCCCGTCTGTCTCAGACCATCTCTCTCAGACCGCCGGTCTCAGACCGTTTGTCTCTGACCATCAGTCTCAGACCATCTGCCTCAGGACGTCGGTCTTATCCCGTGTGTCTCTGCCCGCCTGTCTCAGACCGTCTGCCTCGCACCGTCTGTGTCGGGCCGTCTGTCTCGGACTGTCTGTCTCGGACCGTCTGTCTCGGACCGTCTGTCTCGGACCGTCTGTCTCGGACCGTCTGTCTCGGACCGTCTGTCTCGGACCGTCTGTCTGAGACAGTCTGTCTCAGACCATCTGTGTCAGACTTCTGTCTCATCCCGCCTGTCTCAGCCCATCTGTCTCAGACCATCTGTCTCAGTCCATCTGTCTCAGGCCGTCGGTCTTAGCCAGTCTGTCTCAGACCATCTGTCTCAGACCGCCGGTCTCAGACCGTTTGTCTCAGGCCATCTGCCTCAGACCATCTGTCTAATGCCGTCGGTCTTAGCCCGTCTGTCTCAGCCCGCCTGTCTCTGCCCACCTGTCTCAGTCCGCCGGTCTGGGACCGCCTGTCTCAGACCATCTGTCTCAGGCCGTCTGTCTGAGACCGTCTCTCTCAGAGCATCTGTCTCAGACCGTCTGTATCAGCCCGCCTGTCTCAGCCCGCCTGTCTCGGACCGTCTGTCTCAGACCATCTGTCTCAGACCATCGGTCTCAGGCCGTCGGTCTTAGCCCGTCTGTCTCAGCCCGCCTGTCTCTGCCCGTCTGTCTCAGACCGTTTGTCTCAGACCATCTGTCTTAGCCCGTCTGTCTAAGGCCATCTGTCTTAGCCCGTCTGTCTCAGCCCGCCTGTCTCTGCCCGTGTGTCTCAGACCATCTGTCTCAGACCATCTGTCTTAGGCCGTCGGTCTTAGCCTGTCTGTCTCAGCCTGCCAGTCTCTGCCCGTCAGTCTCAGACCGTCTGTCTCGGACCGTCTGTCTCGGACTGTCTGTCTCGGACCGTCTGTCTCACACCATCTGTCCCAGACCATCGGTCTCAGGCCGTCGGTCTTAGCCAGTCTGTCTCAGACCATCTGTCTCAGACCGTCCGTCTCAGACCATCTGTCTCAGACCATCTGTCTTAGGCCCTCGGTCTTAGCCCGTTTGTCTCAGCCCGCCTGTCTCTGCCCGTCTGTCTCAGACCATCTGTCTCTGACCATCTGTCTCAGGCCGTAGGTCTTTGCCTGTCTCTCTCAGCCTGCCTGTCTCTGTCCGTCATTCTCAGACCGTCTGTCTCAGACCATCTGCCTCAGACCATCGGTCTCAGGCCGTCGGTCTTAGCCCGTCTGTCTCAGCCCGCCTGTCTCTGCCCGTCTGTCTCAGACCGTTTGTCTCAGACCATCTGTCTTAGCCCGTCTGTCTAAGGCCATCTGTCTTAGCCCGTCTGTCTCAGCCCGCCTGTCTCTGCCCGTGTGTCTCAGACCATCTGTCTCAGACCATCTGTCTTAGGCCGTCGGTCTTAGCCTGTCTGTCTCAGCCTGCCAGTCTCTGCCCGTCAGTCTCAGACCGTCTGTCTCGGACCGTCTGTCTCGGACTGTCTGTCTCGGACCGTCTGTCTCACACCATCTGTCCCAGACCATCGGTCTCAGGCCGTCGGTCTTAGCCAGTCTGTCTCAGACCATCTGTCTCAGACCGCCGGTCTCAGACCGTCTGTCTCAGACCGCCTGTGGCAGTCCTCCTGTCTCAGACCATCTGTCTCAGACCGTCTGTCTCAGACCATCTGTCTCAGACCATCTGTCTCAGGCCGTCGGTCTTAGCCCGTCTGTGTCAGGCCATCTGTCTCAGACCGTCTGTCTCAGACCGCCTGTCGCAGTCCTCCTGTCTCAGACCATCTGTCTCAGACCATCTGTCTCCGGCCGTCTGTCTGAGACCATCTGTCTCAGACCGTCTGTCTCAGCCCGCCAGTCTCAGCCCGCCTGTCACAGTCCGTCTGTCTCCGACCGTCTGTCTCGGACCGTCTGTCTCGGACCGTCTGTCTCGGACTGTCTATCTCGGATCGTCTGTCTCGGACCGTCTGTCTCGGACCGTCTGTCTCAGACCATCTGTCTCAGACCATCTGTCCCAGGCCATCTATCTCAGGCCGTGGGTCTTAGCCCGTCTGTCTCAGACCATGTGTCTCAGACCGCCGGTCGCAGACCGTTTGTCTCAGACCATCTGTCCCAGACCATCTGTCTAAGGCCATCTGTCTAAGCCCGTCTGTCTCAGCCCGCCTGTCTCTGCCCGTCTGTCTCAGACCATCTGTCTCAGACCATCTGTCTCAGACCATCTGTCTCAGGCCGTCTGTCTGAGACCGTCTGTCTCAGACCATCTGTCTCAGACCGTCTGTTTCAGCCCGCCTGTCTCAGCCCGCCTGTCTCAGTCCGCCGGTCTGGGACCGTCTGTCTCAGACCATCTGTCTCAGTCCATGTGTCTCAGGCCGTCGGTCTGAGCCAGTCTGTCTCAGACCATCTGTCTCAGGCCGTCGGTCTTAGCCCGTCTGTGTCAGGCCATCTGTCTCAGACCGTCTGTCTCAGACCGCCTGTCGCAGTCCTCCTGTCTCAGACCATTTGTCTCAGACCGTCTGTCTCGGACCGTCTGTCTCGGACTGTCTATCTCGGATCGTCTGTCTCGGACCGTCTGTCTCGGACCGTCTGTCTCAGACCATCTGTCTCAGACCATCTGTCCCAGGCCATCTATCTCAGGCCGTGGGTCTTAGCCCGTCTGTCTCAGACCATGTGTCTCAGACCGCCGGTCGCAGACCGTTTGTCTCAGACCATCTGTCCCAGACCATCTGTCTAAGGCCATCTGTCTAAGCCCGTCTGTCTCAGCCCGCCTGTCTCTGCCCGTCTGTCTCAGACCATCTGTCTCAGACCATCTGTCTCAGGCCGTCTGTCTGAGACCGTCTGTCTCAGACCATCTGTCTCAGACCGTCTGTTTCAGCCCGCCTGTCTCAGCCCGCCTGTCTCAGTCCGCCGGTCTGGGACCGTCTGTCTCAGACCATCTGTCTCAGTCCATGTGTCTCAGGCCGTCGGTCTTAGCCAGTCTGTCTCAGACCATCTGTCTCAGACCGCCGGTCTCAGACCGTTTGTCTCAGACCATCTGTCTAATGCCGTCGGTCTTAGCCCGTCTGTCTCAGCCCGCCTGTCTCTGCCCGCCTGTCTCAGTCCGCCGATCTGGGACCGCCTGTCTCAGACCATCTGTCTCAGGCCGTCTGTCTGAGACCGTCTCTCTCAGACCATCTGTCCAAGACCGTCTGTATCAGCCCGCCTGTCTCAGCCCGCCTGTCTCGGACCGTCTGTCTCGGACCGTCTGTCTCGGACCGTCTGTCTCGGACCGTCTGTCTCGGATCGACTGTCTCACACCGTCTGTCACAGACCGTCTGTCTCAGACGGTCGGCCTCAGCCCGCGTGTCTCAGCCCGTCTGTCTGAGCCCGTCTGCCTCAGACCATCAGTCTCAGACCGTCTGTCTCAGCCCGCCTGTCTCAGCCCGCCTGTCTCAGTCCATCTGTCTTAGCCCGTCTGTCTCAGCCCGCCTGTCTCTGCTCGTCTGTCTCAGACCGTTTGTCTCAGACCATCTGTCTCAGACCATCTGTCTAAGGCCATCTGTCTTAGCCTGTCTGTCTAAGGCCATCTGTCTTAGCCCGTCTGTCTCAACCCGCCTGTCTCTGCCCGTGTGTCTCAGACCATCTGTCTCAGGCCATCTGTCTCAGGCCGTCGGTCTTAGCCTGTCTGTCTCAGCCTGCCAGTCTCTGCCCGTCAGTATCAGACAGTCTGTCTCGGACCGTCTGTCTCGGACTGTCTGTCTCGGACCGTATGTCTCACACCATCTGTCTCAGACCGTCGGTCTCAGACCGTCTGTCTCAGACCATCTGTCTCAGACCATCGGTCTCAGGCCGTCGGTCTTAGCCCGTCTGTCTCAGCCCGCCTGTCTCTGCCCGTCTGTCTCAGACCGTCTGTCTCAGACCGTCTGTCTCAGACCGTCTGTCTCAGACCGTTTGTCTCAGACCATCTGTCTCAGACCATCTGCCTCAGGCCGTCGGTCTTAGCCCGTCTGTCTCAGCCCGCCTGTCTCCAACCGCCTGTCTCAGACCGTCTGCCTCGGACCGTCTGTGTCGGGCCGTCTGTCTCTGACCGTCTGTCTCAGACCGTCTGTCTCGGACCGTCTGTCTCGGACCGTCTGTCTCGGACCGTCTGTCTCAGACCGCCTGTCTCAGACCGTCTGTCTCAGACCATCTGTCTCAGGCCGTCGGTCTTAGCCCGTCTGTCTCAGACCGTCTGTCTCGGACCGTCTGTTACAGACCGTCTGTCTCAGACGGTCGGGCTCAGCCCGCCTGTCTCAGCCCATCGGTCTCAGACCGTCTGTATGAGACCGCCTGTCTCAGCCCGCCTGTCTCAGCCCGCCTGTCTCAGTCCGTCTGTCTCAGACCATCTGTGTCAGACCATCTGTCTCAGGCCGTCGGTCTTAGCCTGTCTCTCTCAGCCTGCCTGTCTCTGTCCGTCAGTCTCAGACCGTCTGTCTCGGACCGTCTGCCTCAGACCGTCTGTCTCAGACCATCTGTCTCAGGCCATCTGTCTCAGGCCGTCGGTCTTAGCCCGTCTGTCTCAGACCATCTCTCTCAGACCGCCGGTCTCAGACCGTTTGTCTCTGACCATCAGTCTCAGACCATCTGCCTCAGGACGTCGGTCTTATCCCGTGTGTCTCTGCCCGCCTGTCTCAGACCGTCTGCCTCGCACCGTCTGTGTCGGGCCGTCTGTCTCGGACTGTCTGTCTCGGACCGTCTGTCTCGGACCGTCTGTCTCGGACCGTCTGTCTCGGACCGTCTGTCTCGGACCGTCTGTCTCGGACCGTCTGTCTGAGACAGTCTGTCTCAGACCATCTGTGTCAGACTTCTGTCTCATCCCGCCTGTCTCAGCCCATCTGTCTCAGACCATCTGTCTCAGTCCATCTGTCTCAGGCCGTCGGTCTTAGCCAGTCTGTCTCAGACCATCTGTCTCAGACCGCCGGTCTCAGACCGTTTGTCTCAGGCCATCTGCCTCAGACCATCTGTCTAATGCCGTCGGTCTTAGCCCGTCTGTCTCAGCCCGCCTGTCTCTGCCCACCTGTCTCAGTCCGCCGGTCTGGGACCGCCTGTCTCAGACCATCTGTCTCAGGCCGTCTGTCTGAGACCGTCTCTCTCAGAGCATCTGTCTCAGACCGTCTGTATCAGCCCGCCTGTCTCAGCCCGCCTGTCTCGGACCGTCTGTCTCGGACCGTCTGTCTCGAACCGTCTGTCTCGGACCGTCTGTCTCGGACTGTCTGTCTCGGATCGACTGTCTCACACCGTCTGTCACAGACCGTCTGTCTCAGACGGTCGGTCTCAGCCCGCGTGTCTCAGCCCGTCTGTCTGAGCCCGTCTGTCTCAGACCATCAGTCTCAGGCCGTCTGTCTCAGCCCGCCTGTCTCAGTCCATCTGTCTTAGCCCGTCTGTCTCAGCCCGCCTGTCTCTGCCCGTCTGTCTCAGACCGTTTGTCTCAGACCATCTGTCTCAGACCATCTGTCTAAGGCCATCTGTCTTAGCCCGTCTGTCTAAGGCCATCTGTCTTAGCCCGTCTGTCTCAGCCCGCCTGTCTCTGCCCGTGTGTCTCAGACCATCTGTCTCAGACCATCTGTCTCAGGCCGTCGGTCTTAGCCTGTCTGTCTCAGCCTGCCAGTCTCTGCCCGTCAGTCTCAGACCGTCTGTCTCGGACCGTCTGTCTCGGACTGTCTGTCTCGGACCGTATGTCTCACACCATCTGTCTCAGACCGCCGGTCTCAGACCGTCTGTCTCAGACCATCTGTCTCAGACCATCGGTCTCAGGCCGTCGGTCTTAGCCCGTCTGTCTCAGCCCGCCTGTCTCTGCCCGTCTGTCTCAGACCGTCTGTCTCAGACCAACTTTCTCAGACCGTCTGTCTCAGACCATCTGTCTCAGACCATCGGTCTCAGGCCGTCGGTCTCAGCCCGCCAGTCTCATCCCGCCTGTCTCAGTCCGTCTGTCTCGGACCGTCTGTCTCGGACCGTCTGTCTAGGCCCGTCTGTCTCGGACTGTCTGTCTCGGATCGTCTGTCTCGTACCGTCTGTCTAGGACCGTCTGTCTCAGACCATCTGTCTCAGACCATCTGTCTCAGACCGTCTGTCTCAGACGGTCGGTCTCAACCCGTCTGTCTCAGACAGTCTGCCTCTGTCCGTCTGTCTCTGACCGTCTGTCTCGGACCGTCTGTCTCGGACCGTCTGTCTCGGACCATCTGTCTCAGACCGTCTGTCTCAGACCGTCTGTCTCAGACGGTCGGTCTCAGCCCGCCTGTCTCAGCCCGCCTGTCTCAGACAGTCTGCCTCTGTCCGTCAGTCTCTGACCGTCTGTCTCAGACCGTCTCACTCGGACCGTCTGTCTCGAACCGCCTGTCTCAGCCCGCCTGTCTCAGCCCGCCTGTCTCAGTCCGTCTGTCTGAGTTCGTCTGTCTCATATCATCTGTCTCAGACCGTCTGCGTTGGACCGTCTGTCTCCGACCGTCTGTCTCGAACCGTCTGTCTCAGACCAACTGTCTCAGACCGTCCGCCTGAGACCGTCTGTCTCAGACCAACTGTCTCAGACCGCCTGTCGCAATCCGCCTGTCTCAGACCATCTGTCTCAGACCGTCTGTCTCGGCCCGTCTGTCTCGGACTGTCTGTATCGGATCGTCTGTCTCGTACCGTCTGTCTTGGACCGTGTGTCTCAGACCATCTGTCTCAGACCATCTGTCTCAGCCCATCTATCTCAGGCCGTGGGTCTTAGCCCGTCTGTCTCAGACCATCTGTCTCAGGCCGCCTGTCTCAGACCGTCTATCTCAGACCATGTGTCTGAGACCGTCTGTCTCGGACCGTCTGTCTCGGACCGTCTGTCTCGGACCGCCCGTCTCAGGCCGTCGGTCTTAGCCCGTCTGTCTCAGACCGTCTGTCTCAGACCGTCTGTCTCAGACCGTCTGTCTCAGACCGTCTGTCTCAGACGGTCGGTTTCAGCCCGCCTGTCTCAGCCCGCCTGTCTCAGCCCGCCTGTCTCAGTCCGTCTGTCTGAGTTCGTCTGTCTCATATCATCTGTCTCAGACCGTCTGCGTTGGACCGTCTGTCTCCGACCGTCTGTCTCGAACCGTCTGTCTCAGACCAACTGTCTCAGACCGTCCGCCTGAGACCGTCTGTCTCAGACCAACTGTCTCAGACCGCCTGTCGCAATCCGCCTGTCTCAGACCATCTGTCTCAGACCGTCTGTCTCGGCCCGTCTGTCTCGGACTGTCTGTATCGGATCGTCTGTCTCGTACCGTCTGTCTAGGACCGTCTGTCTCAGACCATCTGTCTCAGACCATCTGTCTCAGCCCATCTATCTCAGGCCGTGGGTCTTAGCCCGTCTGTCTCAGACCATCTGTCTCAGGCCGCCTGTCTCAGACCGTCTACCTCAGACCATGTGTCTCAGACCGTCTGTCTCGGACCGTCTGTCTCGGACCGTCTGTCTCGGACCGTCTGTCTCGGACCGCCTGTCTCAGGCCGTCGGTCTTAGCCCGTCTGTCTCAGACCGTCTGTCTCGGACCGTCTGTCACAGACCGTCTGTCTCAGACGGCCGGGCTCAGCCCGCCTGTCTCAGCCCATCTGTCTCAGACCGTCTATCTGAGACCGCCTATCTCAGCCCGCCTGTCTCAGCCCGCCTGTCTCAGTCCGTCTGTCTCAGACCGTTTGTCAAAGACCATCTGCCTCAGACCGTCTGTCTCAGCCCGCCTGTTTCAGCCCGCCTGTCTCTGTCCGTCTGTCTCTGACCAACTGTCCCAGACCGCCTGTCTCAGACCATCTGTCTCAGACCATCTGTCTCAGGCAATCTATCTCAGGCCGTCGGTCTTAGCCGGTCTGTCTCAGACCATCTCTCTCAGATCGCCGGTCTCAGACCGTTTGTCTCAGACCATCTCTCTCAGATCGCCGGTCTCAGACCGTTTGTCTCAGACCATCAGTCTCAGACCATCTGCCTCAGGACGTCGGTCTTGGCCCGTGTCTCTCAGCCCGCCTGTCTCTGCCCGCCTGTCTCAGACCGTCTGTGTTGGGCCGTCTGTCTCGGACTGTCTGTCTCGGACCGTCTGTCTCGGACTGTCTGTCTCGGACCGTCAGTCTCGGACCGTCTGTTTCGGACCGTCTGTCTCGGACCGCCTGTCTCAGACCGTCTGTCTCAGACCATCTGTCTCAGGCCGTCGGTCTTAGCCCGTCTGTCTCAGACCGTCTGTCTCGGACCGTCTGTCTCAGACCCGCCTGTCTCAGACCGTCTGTCTGAGACCGTCTGTCTCCGACCACCTGTCTCATACCGTCTGTCTCAGCCCGCCTGTCTCAGCCCGCCAGTCTCAGTCCGCCTGTCTGAGACCGTCTGTCTCAGACCAACTTTCTCAGACCGCCTGTATCAGAGCGTCTGTCTCAGACCATCTGTCTCAGACCATCTGTCTCAGGCCGTCGGTCTTAGCCCGTCTGTGTCAGACCATCTGTCTCAGACCGCCGGTCTCAGACCGTCTGTCTCAGACCGCCTGTCGCAGTCCTCCTGTCTCAGACCATCTGTCTCAGGCCGTCTGTCTCAGACCATCTGTCTTAGACCATCTATCTCAGGCCGTCGGTCTTAGCCCGTCTGTGTCAGGCCATCTGTCTCAGACCGCCGGTCTCATACCGTCTGTCTCAGACCGCCTGCCGCAGTCCTCCTGTCTCAGACCATTTGTCTCAGACCGATGGCTCAGACCATCTGTCTCAGACCATCAGTCTCCGGCCGTCTGTCTGAGACCATCTGTCTCAGACCGTCTGTCTCATCCCGCCAGTCTCAGCCCGCCTGTCACAGTCCGTCTGTCTCGGACCGTCTGTCTCGGACCGTCTGTCTCGGACCGTCTGTCTCGGACTGTCTGTCTCGGATCGTCTGTCTCGGACCGTCTGTCTCGGACCGTCTGTCTCAGACCATCTGTCTGAGACCGCCTGTCTCAGCCCGCCTGTCTCAGTCCGTCTGTCTCAGACCGTTTGTCAAAGACCATCTGCCTCAGACCGTCTGTCTCAGCCCGCCTGTCTCAGCCCGCCTGTCTCTGTCCGTCTGTCTGAGACCGTCTGTCTCAGACCAACTGTCCCAGACCGCCTGTCTCAGACCGTCTGTCTCAGACCATCTGTCTCAGGCCGTCGGTCTTAGCCTGTCTGTCTCAGCCTGCCAGTCTCAGTCCGTCAGACTCAGACCGTCTGTCTCGGATCGTCTGTCTCGGACCGTCTGTCTGAGATCGACTGTTTCAGACCATCTGTCTCAGACGGCCGGTCTCAGCCCGCCTGTCTCAGACAGTCTGCCTCTGTCCGTCTGTCTCTGACCGTCTGTCTCGGAACGTCTGTATCGGACCATCTGTCTCAGACCATCTGTCTCAGGCCGTCGGTCTTAGCCCGCCTGTGTCAGACCATCTGTCTCAGACCGCAGGTCTCAGACCGTCTGTCTCAGACCGCCTGTCGCAGTCCTCCTGTCTCAGACCATCTGTCTCAGACCGTCTGTCTCAGACCGTCTGTCTCAGTCCATCTGTCTCAGACCATCTGCCTCAGGCAGTCGGTCTTAGCCGGTCTGTGTCAGACCATCTGTCTCAGACCGCCGGTCTCAGACCGTCTGTCTCAGACCATCTGTCTCAGACCATCGGTCTCAGGCCGTCGGTCTCAGCCCGCCAGGCTCATCCCGCCTGTCTCAGTCCGTCTGTCTCGGACCGTCTGTCTCGGACCATCTGTCTCAGACCGTCTGTCTCAGACGGTCGGTCTCAGCCCGCCTGTCTCAGACAGTCTGCCTCTGTCCGTCAGTCTCTGACCGTCTATCTCAGACCGTCTCACTCATACCGTCTGTCTCGAACCGCCTGTCTCAGCCCGCCTGTCTCAGCCCGCCTGTCGCAGTCCATCTGTCTGAGACCGTCTGTCTCAGACCAACTTTCTCAGACCGCCTGTATCAGACCGTCTGTCTCAGACCATCTGTCTCGGACCGTCAGTCTCGAACCGCCTGTCTCAGCCCGCCTGTCTCAGCCCGCCTGTCTCAGCCCGCCTGTCTCAGACAGTCTGCCTCTGTCCGTCAGTCTCTGACCGTCTGTCTCAGACCGTCTCACTCGGACCGTCTGTCTCGAACCGCCTGTCTCAGCCCGCCTGTCTCAGCCCGCCTGTCTCAGTCCGTCTGTCTGAGATCGTCTGTCTCATATCATCTGTCTCAGACCGTCTGCGTCGGACCGTCTGTCTCCGACCGTCTGTCTCGGACCAACTGTCTGAGACCGCCTGTCTCAGCCCGCCTGTCTCAGCCCGCCTGTCTCAGCCCGCCTGTCTCAGTCCGTCTGTCTCAGACCGTTTGTCAAAGACCATCTGCCTCAGACCGTCTGTCTCAGCCCGCCTGTCTCAGCCCGCCTGTCTCTGTCCGTCTGTCTGAGACCGTCTGTCTCAGACCAACTGTCCCAGACCGCCTGTCTCAGACCATCTGTCTCAGACCATCTGTCTCAGGCCGTCTGTCAGAGACCGTCTGTCTCAGACGATCTGTCTCAGACCGTCTGTCTCAGCCCGCCTGTCTCAGCCCGCCTGTCTTAGCCCGCCTGTCTCTGCCCGTCTGCCTCAGACCATCTGTGTCAGACCATCTGTCTCGGACCGTCTGTCTCAGACCATCTGTCTCAGTCCATCTGTCTCAGACCATCTGTCTCAGGCAGTCGGTCTTAGCCGGTCTGTGTCAGACCATCTGTCTCAGACCGCCGGTCTCAGACCGTCTGTCTCAGCCCGCCAGTCTCATCCCGCCTGTCTCAGTCCGTCTGTCTCGGACCGTCTGTCTCGGACCATCTGTCTCAGACCGTCTGTCTCAGACGGTCGGTCTCAGCCCGCCTGTCTCAGCCCGCCTGTCTCAGACAGTCTGCCTCTGTCCGTCAGTCTCTGACCGTCTATCTCAGACCGTCTCACTCATACCGTCTGTCTCGAACCGCCTGTCTCAGCCCGCCTGTCTCAGCCCGCCTGTCTCAGTCCGTCTGTCTGAGACCGTCTGTCTCAGACCAACTTTCTCAGACCGCCTGTATCAGACCGTCTGTCTCAGACCATCTGTCTCGGACCGTCAGTCTCGAACCGCCTGTCTCAGCCCGCCTGTCTCAGCCCGCCTGTCTCAGCCCGCCTGTCTCAGCCCGCCTGTCTCAGACAGTCTGCCTCTGTCCGTCAGTCTCTGACCGTCTGTCTCAGACCGTCTCACTCGGACCGTCTGTCTCGAACCGCCTGTCTCAGCCCGCCTGTCTCAGCCCGCCTGTCTCAGTCCGTCTGTCTGAGATCGTCTGTCTCATATCATCTGTCTCAGACCGTCTGCGTCGGACCGTCTGTCTCCGACCGTCTGTCTCGGACCATCTGTCTGAGACCGCCTGTCTCAGCCCGCCTGTCTCAGCCCGCCTGTCTCAGTCCGTCTGTCTCAGACCGTTCGTCAAAGACCATCTGCCTCAGACCGTCTGTCTCAGCCCGCCTGTCTCAGCCCGCCTGTCTCTGTCCGTCTGTCTGAGACCGTCTGTCTCAGACCAACTGTCCCAGACCGCCTGTCTCAGACCATCTGTCTCAGACCATCTGTCTCAGGCCGTCTGTCAGAGACCGTCTGTCTCAGACGATCTGTCTCAGACCGTCTGTCTCAGCCCGCCTGTCTCAGCCCGCCCGTCTTAGCCCGCCAGTCTCTGCCCGTCTGTCTCAGACCATCTGTGTCAGACCATCTGTCTCAGGCCGTCGGTCTTTGCCTGTCTCTCTCAGGCTGCCTGTCTCTGTCCGTCAGTCTTAGACCGTCTGTCTCGGACCGTCTGTCTCAGACCGTCTGTCTCGGACCGTCTGTCTCGGACCGTCTGTCTCGGACCGTCTGTCTCGGACCGTCTGTCTCGGACCGTCTGTCTGAGACCGTCTGTCTCAGACCATCTGTGTCAGACCTTGTGTCTCATCCCGCCTCTCTCAGCCCATCTGTCTCAGACCGTCTGTCTGAGACCGTCTGTCTCAGACCATCTGTCTCAGTCCATCTGTCTCAGACCATCTGTCTCAGGCAGTCGGTCTTAGCCGGTCTGTGTCAGACCATCTGTCTCAGACCGCCGGTCTCAGACCGTCTGTCTCAGCCCGCCAGTCTCATCCCGCCTGTCTCAGTCCGTCTGTCTCGGACCGTCTGTCTCGGACCATCTGTCTCAGACCGTCTGTCTCAGACGGTCGGTCTCAGCCCGCCTGTCTCAGCCCGCCTGTCTCAGACAGTCTGCCTCTGTCCGTCAGTCTCTGACCGTCTATCTCAGACCGTCTCACTCGGACCGTCTGTCTCGAACCGCCTGTCTCAGCCCGCCTGTCTCAGCCCGCCTGTCTCAGTCCGTCTGTCTGAGACCGTCTGTCTCAGACCAACTTTCTCAGACCGCCTGTATCAGACCGTCTGTCTCAGACCATCTGTCTCAGACCATCGGTCTCAGGCCGTCGGTCTCAGCCCGCCAGTCTCATCCCGCCTGTCTCAGTCCGTCTGTCTCGGACCGTCTGTCTCGGACCGTCTGTCTCGGACCGTCTGTCTCGGCCCGTCTGTCTCGGACTGTCTGTCTCGGATCGTCTGTCTCGGATCGTCTGTCTCGTACCGTCTGTCTAGGACCGTCTGTCTCAGACCATCTGTCTCAGACCATCTGTCTCAGGCCGTCTGTCTCAGACGGTCGGTCTCAACCCGTCTGTCTCAGACAGTCTGCCTCTGTCCGTCTGTCTCTGACTGACTGTCTCGGAACGTCTGTCTCGGACCGTCTGTCTCGGACCGTCTGTCTCGGACCGTCTGTCTCGGACCATCTGTCTCAGACCGTCTGTCTCAGACCGTCTGTCTCAGACGGTCGGTCTCAGCCCGCCTGTCTCAGCCCGCCTGTCTCGGACAGTCTGCCTCTGTCCGTCAGTCTCTGACCGTCTGTCTCAGACCGTCTCACTCGGACCGTCTGTCTCGAACCGCCTGTCTCAGCCCGCCTGTCTCAGCCCGCCTGTCTCAGTCCGTCTGTCTGAGATCGTCTCTCTCATATCATCTGTCTCAGACCGTCTGCGTTGGACCGTCTGTCTCCGACCGTCTGTCTCGAACCGTCTGTCTCAGACCAACTGTCTCAGACCGTCCGCCTGAGACCGTCTGTCTCAGACCAACTGTCTCAGACCGCCTGTCGCAATCCGCCTGTCTCAGACCATCTGTCTCAGACCGTCTGTCTCGGACCGTCTGTCTCGGACCGTCTGTCCCGGACCGTCTGTCTCTGACCGTCTGTCTCAGACCATGTGTCCCAGACCATCTGTCTCAGAGCATCTGTCTCAGGCCATCTGTCTCAGGCCGTCGGTCTTAGCCCGTCTCTCTCAGACCATCTGTCTCAGACCGCCGGTCTCAGACCGTTTGTCTCAGACCATCTGTCTCAGACCATCTGTCTAAGGCCGTCGGTCTTAGCACGTCTGTCTCAGCCCGTCTGTCTCTGCCCGTCTGTCTCAGACCATCTGTCTCAGACCATCTGTCTCAGGCCGTCGGTCTTAGCCTGTCTGTCTCAGCCTGCCTGTCTCTGTCCGTCAGTCTCTGACCGCCTGTCCCAGACCGCCTGTCTCAGACCGTTTGTCTCAGACCGTCTGTCTCAGCCCGTCTGTCTCGGACCGTCTGTCTCGGACCGTCTGTCTCGGACCGTCTGTCTCGGACCATCTGTCTCGGACCGTCTGTATCAGACCGTCTGTCTCTGACCATCTGACTCAGACCATCTGTCTCAGGCCGCTGGTCGTAGCCTGTCTGTCTCAGCCCGCCTGTCTCTGCCCGTCTGTCTGAGACCGTCTGTCTCAGATCATCTGTCTCAGACCGTCAGCCTCAGCCCGTCTGTCTCGGACCGTCTGTCTCGGACCGTCTGTCTCGGACCGTCTGTCTCGGACCGTCTGTCTCGGAACGTCTGAATCGGACCATCTGTCTCAGACCATCTGTCTCAGGCAGTCGGTCTTAGCCGGTCTGTGTCAGACCATCTGTCTCAGACCGTCTGTCTCAGACGGTCGGTCTCAGACCAACTTTCTCAGACCGCCTGTATCAGACCGTCTGTCTCAGACCATCTGTCTCAGACCGCCGGTCTCAGACCGTCTGTCTCAGCCCGCCAGTCTCATCCCGCCTGTCTCAGTCCGTCTGTCTCGGACCGTCTGTCTCGGACCATCTGTCTCAGACCGTCTGTCTCAGACGGTCGGTCTCAGCCCGCCTGTCTCAGCCCGCCTGTCTCAGACAGTCTGCCTCTGTCCGTCAGTCTCTGACCGTCTATCTCAGACCGTCTCACTCGGACCGTATGTCTCGAACCGCCTGTCTCAGCCCGCCTGTCTCAGCCCGCCTGTCTCAGTCCGTCTGTCTGAGACCGTCTGTCTCAGACCAACTTTCTCAGACCGCCTGTATCAGACCGTCTGTCTCAGACCATCTGTCTCAGACCATCGGTCTCAGGCCGTCGGTCTCAGCCCGCCAGTCTCATCCCGCCTGTCTCAGTCCGTCTGTCTCGGACCGTCCGTCTCAGACCATCTGTCTCAGACCATCTGTCTCAGGCCGTCTGTCTCAGACGGTCGGTCTCAACCCGTCTGTCTCAGACAGTCTGCCTCTGTCCGTCTGTCTCTGACTGACTGTCTCGGAACGTCTTCTCGGACCGTCTGTCTCGGACCGTCTGTCTCGGACCGTCTGTCTCGGACCATCTGTCTCAGACCGTCTGTCTCAGACCGTCTGTCTCAGACGGTCGGTCTCAGCCCGCCTGTCTCAGCCCGCCTGTCTCAGACAGTCTGCCTCTGTCCGTCAGTCTCTGACCGTCTGTCTCAGACCGTCTCACTCGGACCGTCTGTCTCGAACCGCCTGTCTCAGCCCGCCTGTCTCTGACCGCCTGTCCCAGACCGCCTGTCTCAGACCGTTTGTCTCAGACCGTCTGTCTCAGCCCGTCTGTCTCGGACCGTCTGTCTCGGACCGTCTGTCTCGGACCGTCTGTCTCGGACCGTCTGTCTCGGACCGTCTGTCTCGGACCATCTGTCTCGGACCGTCTGTATCAGACCGTCTGTCTCTGACCATCTGACTCAGACCATCTGTCTCAGGCCGCTGGTCGTAGCCTGTCTGTGTCAGCCCGCCTGTCTCTGCCCGTCTGTCTGAGACCGTCTGTCTCAGATCATCTGTCTCAGACCGTCAGCCTCAGCCCGTCTGTCTCGGACCGTCTGTCTCGGACCGTCTGTCTCGGACCGTCTGTCTCGGAACGTCTGTATCGGACCATCTGTCTCAGACCATCTGTCTCAGGCAGTCGGTCTTAGCCGGTCTGTGTCAGACCATCTGTCTCAGACCGTCTGTCTCAGACGGTCGGTCTCAGCCCGCCTGTCTCAGACAGTCTGCCTCTGTCCGTCTGTCTCTGACCGTCTGTCTCGGAACGTCTGTATCGGACCATCCGTCTCAGACCATCTGTCTCAGGCAGTCGGTCTTAGCCGGTCTGTGTCAGACCATCTGTCTCAGACCGCCGGTCTCAGCCCGCCAGTCTCATCCCGCCTGTCTCAGCCCGCCTGTCTCAGTCCGTCTGTCTGAGACCGTCTGTCTCAGACCAACTTTCTCAGACCGCCTGTATCAGACCGTCTGTCTCAGACCATCTGTCTCAGACCATCGGTCTCAGGCCGTCGGTCTCAGCCCGCCAGTCTCATCCCGCCTGTCTCAGTCCGTCTGTCTCGGACCGTCTGTCTCGGACCGTCTGTCTCGGCCCGTCTGTCTCGGACTGTCTGTCTCGGATCGTCTGTCTCGTACCGTCTGTCTAGGACCGTCTGTCTCAGACCATCTCTCTCAGACCATCTGTCTCAGGCCGTCTGTCTCAGACGGTCGGTCTCAACCCGTCTGTCTCAGACAGTCTGCCTCTGTCCGTCTGTCTCTGACTGTCTGTCTCGGAACGTCTGTCTCGGACCGTCTGTCTCGGACCGTCTGTCTCGGACCGTCTGTCTCGGACCATCTGTCTCAGACCGTCTGTCTCAGACCGTCTGTCTCAGACGGTCGGTCTCAGCCCGCCTGTCTCAGCCCGCCTGTCTCAGACAGTCTGCCTCTGTCCGTCAGTCTCTGACCGTCTGTCTCAGACCGTCTCACTCGGACCGTCTGTCTCGAACCGCCTGTCTCAGCCCGCCTGTCTCAGCCCGCCTGTCTCAGTCCGTCTGTCTGAGATCGTCTCTCTCATATCATCTGTCTCAGACCGTCTGTCTCGGACCGTCTGTCCCGGACCGTCTGTCTCTGACCGTCTGTCTCAGACCATCTGTCCCAGACCATCTGTCTCAGAGCATCTGTCTCAGGCCATCTGTCTCAGGCCGTCGGTCTTAGCCCGTCTCTCTCAGACCATCTGTCTCAGACCGCCGGTCTCAGACCGTTTGTCTCAGACCATCTGTCTCAGACCATCTGTCTAAGGCCGTCGGTCTTAGCACGTCTGTCTCAGTCCGTCTGTCTCTGCCCGTCTGTCTCAGACCATCTGTCTCAGACCATCTGTCTCAGGCCGTCGGTCTTAGCATGTCTGTCTCAGCCTGCCTGTCTCTGTCCGTCAGTCTCAGACCGCCTGTCCCAGACCGCCTGTCTCAGACCGTTTGTCTCAGACCGTCTGTCTCATCCCGTCTGTCTCGGACCGTCTGTCTCGGACCGTCTGTCTCGGACCGTCTGTCTCGGACCGTCTGTCTCGGACCGTCTGTCTCGGACCGTCTGTCTCGGACCATCTGTCTCGGACCGTCTGTATCAGACCGTCTGTCTCTGACCATCTGACTCAGACCATCTGTCTCAGGCCGCTGGTCGTAGCCTGTCTGTCTCAGCCCGCCTGTCTCTGCCCGTCTGTCTGAGACCGTCTGTCTCAGACCATCTGTCTCAGACCGTCAGCCTCAGCCCGTCTGTCTCGGACCGTCTGTCTCGGACCGTCTGTCTCGGACCGTCTGTCTCGGAACGTCTGTATCGGACCATCTGTCTCAGACCATCTGTCTCAGGCAGTCGGTCTTAGCCGGTCTGTGTCAGACCATCTGTCTCAGACCGTCTGTCTCAGACGGTCGGTCTCAGCCCGCCTGTCTCAGACAGTCTGCCTCTGTCCGTCTGTCTCTGACCGTCTGTCTCGGAACGTCTGTATCGGACCATCCGTCTCAGACCATCTGTCTCAGGCAGTCGGTCTTAGCCGGTCTGTGTCAGACCATCTGTCTCAGATCGCAGGTCTCAGACCGTCTGTCTCAGACCGCCTGTCGCAGTCCTCCTGTCTCTGCCCGTCTGTCTCAGACCGTCTGTCTCAGACCGTCTGTCTCAGTCCATCTGTCTCAGACCATCTGTCTCAGGCAGTCGGTCTTAGCCGGTCTGTGTCAGACCATCTGTCTCAGACCGCCGGTCTCAGACCGTCTGTCTCAGACCATCTGTCTCAGACCATCGGTCTCAGGCCGTCGGTCTTAGCCCGTCTGTCTCAGCCCGCCTGTCTCTGCCCGTCTGTCTCAGACCGTCAGTCTCAGACCATCTGTCTCAGCCCATCTGTCTCAGACCATCTGTCTCAGACAGTCGGTCTTAGCCGGTCTGTGTCAGACCATCTGTCTCAGACCGTCTGTCTCAGACCATCTGTCTCAGACCATCTGTCTCCGGCCGTCTGTCTGAGACCATCTGTCTCAGACCGTCTGCCTCATCCCGCCCGTCTCAGCCCGCCTGTCACAGTCCGTCTGTCTCGGACCGTCTGTCTCGGACCGTCTGTCTCGGACCGTCTGTCTGAGACCGTCTGTCTCAGACCATCTGTGTCAGACCTTCTGTCTCATCCCGCCTCTCTCAGCCCATCTGTCTCAGACCGTCTGTCTGAGACCGTCTGTCTCAGACCATGTGTCTCAGACCGTCTGTCTCAGCCCGCCTGTCTCAGCCCGCCTGTCTCAGCCCGCCAGTCTCAGCCCGCCTGTCTCAGTCCGTCTGTCTCGGACCGTTTGTCTCGGACTGTCTGTCTCGGATCGTCTGTCTCGGGCCGTCTGCCTCGGACCGTCTGTCTCAGACCATCTGTCTCACACCGTCTGTCACAGATCGTCGGTCTCAGACGGTCGGTCTCAGCCCGCCTGTGTCAGCCCATCTGTCTCAGACCGTCTGTCTGAGATCGACTGTTTCAGACCATCTGTCTCAGACGGCCGGTCTCAGCCCGCCTGTCTCAGACAGTCTGCCTCTGTCCGTCTGTCTCTGACCGTCTGTCTCGGGACGTCTGTATCGGACCATCTGTCTCAGACCATCTGTCTCAGGCCGTCGGTCTTAGCCCGTCTGTGTCAGACCATCTGTCTCAGACCGCAGGTCTCAGACCGTCTGTCTCAGACCGCCTGTCGCAGTCCTCCTGTCTCAGACCATCTGTCTCAGACCGTCTGTCTCAGACGGTCGGTCTCAGTCCGCCTGTCTCAGCCCGCCTGTCTCAGACAGTCTGCCTCTGTCCGTCAGTCTCTGACCGTCTGTCTCAGACCGTCTCACTCGGACCGTCTGTCTCGAACCGCCTGTCTCAGCCCGCCTGTCTCAGCCCGCCTGTCTCAGTCCGTCTGTCTGAGATCGTCTGTCTCATATCATCTGTCTCAGACCGTCTGCGTCGGACCGTCTGTCTCCGACCGTCTTCCTCGGACCATCTGTCTGAGACCGCCTGTCTCAGCCCGCATGTCTCAGCACGCCTGTCTCAGTCCGTCTGTCTCAGACCGTTTGTCAAAGACCATCTGCCTCAGACCGTCTGTCTCAGCCCGCCTGTCTCAGCCCGCCTGTCTCTGTCCGTCTGTCTGAGACCGTCTGTCTCAGACCAACTGTCCCAGACCGCCTGTCTCAGACCATCTGTCTCAGACCATCTGTCTCAGGCCGTCTGTCAGAGACCGTCTGTCTCAGACGATCTGTCTCAGACCGTCTGTCTCAGCCCGCCTGTCTCAGCCCGCCTGTCTTAGCCCGCCTGTCTCTCCCCGTCTGTCTCAGACCATCTGTGTCAGACCATCTGTCTCAGGCCGTTGGTCTTAGCCTGTCTCTCTCAGGCTGCCTGTCTCTGTCCGTCAGTCTTAGACCGTCTGTCTCGGACCGTCTGTCTCAGACCGTCTGTCTCACACCATCTGTCTCAGGCCATCTGTGTCAGGCCGTCGATCTTAGCCCGTCTGTCTCAGACCATCTCTCTCAGACCGCCGGTCTCAGACCGTTTGTCTCTGACCATCAGTCTCAGACCATCTGCATCAGGACGTCGGTCTTAGCCCGTGTGTCTCAGCCTGCCTGTCTCTGCCCGCTTGTCTCAGACCGTCTGCCTCGCACCGTCGGTGTCGGGCCGTCTGTCTCGGACTGTCTGTCTCGGACCGTCTGTCTCGGACCGTCTGTCTCGGACCGTCTGTCTCGGACCGTCTGTCTCGGACCGTCTGTCTGAGACCGTCTGTCTCAGACCATCTGTGTCAGACCTTCTGTCTCATCCCGCCTCTCTCAGCCCATCTGTCTCAGACCGTCTGTCTGAGACCGTCTGTCTCAGACCATGTGTCTCAGACCGTCTGTCTCAGCCCGACTGTCTCAGCCCGCCTGTCTCAGCCCGCCAGTCTCAGCCCGCCTGTCTCAGTCCGTCTGTCTCGGACCGTCTGTCTCGGACCATCTGTCTCGGACCGTCTGTCTCGGACCGTTTGTCTCGGACTGTCTGTCTCGGATCGTCTGTCTCGGGCCGTCTGCCTCGGACCGTCTGTCTCAGACCATCTGTCTCAGACCATCTGTCTCAGGCCATCTATCTCAGGCCGTGGGTCTTAGCCCGTCTGTCTCAGACCATCTGTCTCAGACCGCCGGTCGCAGTCCGTTTGTCTCAGACCATCTGTCTCAGACCATCTGTCTAAGGGCATCTGTCTTAGCCCGTCAGTCTCAGCCTGCCTGTCTCTGCCCGTCTGTCTCAGACCATCTGTCTCAGACCATCTGTCTCAGGCCGTCGGTCTTAGCCTGTCTGTCTCAGCCTGCCAGTCTCTGTCCGTCAGTCTCAGACCGTCTGTCTCGGACCGTCTGTCTCGGACCGTCTGTCTCAGTCCATCTGTCTCAGACCATCTGTCTCAGGCAGTCGGTCTTAGCCGGTCTGTGTCAGACCATCTGTCTCAGACCGCCGGTCTCAGACCGTCTGTCTCAGACCATCTGTCTCAGACCATCGGTCTCAGGCCGTCGGTCTTAGCCCGTCTGTCTCAGCCCGCCTGTCTCTGCCCGTCTGTCTCAGACCGTCAGTCTCAGACCATCTGTCTCAGACCATCTGTCTCAGACCATCTGTCTCAGACAGTCGGTCTTAGCCTGTCTGTCTCAGCCTGCCAGTCTCTGTCCGTCAGTCTCAGACCGTCTGTCTCGGACCGTCTGTTTCGGACCGTCTGTCTCGGACCGTCTGTCTCACACCGTCTGTCACAGATCGTCGGTCTCAGACGGTCGGTCTCAGCCCGCCTGTGTCAGCCCATCTGTCTCAGACCGTCTGTCTGAGATCGACTGTTTCAGACCATCTGTCTCAGACGGCCGGTCTCAGCCCGCCTGTCTCAGACAGTCTGCCTCTGTCCGTCTGTCTCTGACCGTCTGTCTCGGAACGTCTGTATCGGACCATCTGTCTCAGACCATCTGTCTCAGGCCGTCGGTCTTAGCCCGTCTGTGTCAGACCATCTGTCTCAGACCGCAGGTCTCAGACCGTCTGTCTCAGACCGCCTGTCGCAGTCCTCCTGTCTCAGACCATCTGTCTCAGACCGTCTGTCTCAGACCGTCTGTCTCAGTCCATCTGTCTCAGACCATCTGTCTCAGGCAGTCGGTCTTAGCCGGTCTGTGTCAGACCATCTGTCTCAGACCGCCGGTCTCAGACCGTCTGTCTCAGACCATCTGTCTCAGACCATCGGTCTCAGGCCGTCGGTCTTAGCCCGTCTGTCTCAGCCCGCCTGTCTCTGCCCGTCTGTCTCAGACCGTCAGTCTCAGACCATCTGTCTCAGACCATCTGTCTCAGACCATCTGTCTCAGACAGTCGGTCTTAGCCGGTCTGTGTCAGACCATCTGTCTCAGACCGTCTGTCTCAGACCATCTGTCTCAGACCATCTGTCTCCGGCCGTCTGTCTGAGACCATCTGTCTCAGACCGTCTGTCTCATCCCGCCAGTCTCAGCCCGCCTGTCACAGTCCGTCTGTCTCAGACCGTCTGTCTGAGATCGACTGTTTCAGACCATCTGTCTCAGACGGCCGGTCTCAGCCCGCCTGCCTCAGACAGTCTGCCTCTGTCCGTCTGTCTCTGACCGTCTGTCTCGGAACGTCTGTATCGGACCATCTGTCTCAGACCATCTGTCTCACGCCGTCGGTCTTAGCCCGTCTGTGTCAGACCATCTGTCTCAGACCGCAGGTCTCAGACCGTCTGTCTCAGACCGCCTGTCGCAGTCCTCCTGTCTCAGACCATCTGTCTCAGACCGTCTGTCTCAGACCGTCTGTCTCAGTCCATCTGTCTCAGACCATCTGTCTCAGGCAGTCGGTCTTAGCCGGTCTGTGTCAGACCATCTGTCTCAGACCGCCGGTCTCAGACCGTCTGTCTCAGACCATCTGTCTCAGACCATCGGTCTCAGGCCGTCGGTCTTAGCCCGTCTGTCTCAGCCCGCCTGTCTCTGCCCGTCTGTCTCAGACCGTCAGTCTCAGACCATCTGTCTCAGACCATCTGTCTCAGACCATCTGTCTCAGACAGTCGGTCTTAGCCTGTCTGTCTCAGCCTGCCAGTCTCTGTCCGTCAGTCTCAGACCGTCTGTCTCGGACCGTCTGTCTCGGACCGTCTGTCTCGGACCGTCTGTCTCACACCGTCTGTCACAGATCGTCGGTCTCAGACGGTCGGTCTCAGCCCGCCTGTGTCAGCCCATCTGTCTCAGACCGTCTGTCTGAGATCGACTGTTTCAGACCATCTGTCTCAGACGGCCGGTCTCAGCCCGCCTGTCTCAGACAGTCTGCCTCTGTCCGTCTGTCTCTGACCGTCTGTCTCGGAACGTCTGTATCGGACCATCTGTCTCAGACCATCTGTCTCAGGCCGTCGGTCTTAGCCCGTCTGTGTCAGACCATCTGTCTCAGACCGCAGGTCTCAGACCGTCTGTCTCAGACCGCCTGTCGCAGTCCTCCTGTCTCAGACCATCTGTCTCAGACCGTCTGTCTCAGACCGTCTGTCTCAGTCCATCTGTCTCAGACCATCTGTCTCAGGCAGTCGGTCTTAGCCGGTCTGTGTCAGACCATCTGTCTCAGACCGCCGGTCTCAGACCGTCTGTCTCAGACCATCTGTCTCAGACCATCGGTCTCAGGCCGTCGGTCTTAGCCCGTCTGTCTCAGCCCGCCTGTCTCTGCCCGTCTGTCTCAGACCGTCAGTCTCAGACCATCTGTCTCAGACCATCTGTCTCAGACCATCTGTCTCAGACAGTCGGTCTTAGCCGGTCTGTGTCAGACCATCTGTCTCAGACCGTCTGTCTCAGACCATCTGTCTCAGACCATCTGTCTCCGGCCGTCTGTCTGAGACCATCTGTCTCAGACCGTCTGTCTCATCCCGCCAGTCTCAGCCCGCCTGTCACAGTCCGTCTGTCTCGGACCGTCTGTCTCGGACCGTCTGTCTCGGACCGTCTGTCTGAGACCGTCTGTCTCAGACCATCTGTGTCAGACCTTCTGTCTCATCCCGCCTCTCTCAGCCCATCTGTCTCAGACCGTCTGTCTGAGACCGTCTGTCTCAGACCATGTGTCTCAGACCGTCTGTCTCAGCCCGCCTGTCTCAGCCCGCCTGTCTCAGCCCGCCAGTCTCAGCCCGCCTGTCTCAGTCCGTCTGTCTCGGACCGTCTGTCTCGGACCATCTGTCTCGGACCGTCTGTCTCGGACCGTTTGTCTCGGACTGTCTGTCTCGGATCGTCTGTCTCGGGCCGTCTGCCTCGGACCGTGTGTCTCAGACCATCTGTCTCACACCGTCTGTCACAGATCGTCGGTCTCAGACGGTCGGTCTCAGCCCGCCTGTGTCAGCCCATCTGTCTCAGACCGTCTGTCTGAGATCGACTGTTTCAGACCATCTGTCTCAGACGGCCGGTCTCAGCCCGCCTGTCTCAGACAGTCTGCCTATGTCCGTCTGTCTCTGACCGTCTGTCTCGGGACGTCTGTATCGGACCATCTGTCTCAGACCATCTGTCTCAGGCCGTCGGTCTTAGCCCGTCTGTGTCAGACCATCTGTCTCAGACCGCAGGTCTCAGACCGTCTGTCTCAGACCGCCTGTCGCAGTCCTCCTGTCTCAGACCATCTGTCTCAGACCGTCTGTCTCAGACGGTCGGTCTCAGTCCGCCTGTCTCAGCCCGCCTGTCTCAGACAGTCTGCCTCTGTCCGTCAGTCTCTGACCGTCTGTCTCAGACCGTCTCACTCGGACCGTCTGTCTCGAACCGCCTGTCTCAGCCCGCCTGTCTCAGCCCGCCTGTCTCAGTCCGTCTGTCTGAGATCGTCTGTCTCATATCATCTGTCTCAGACCGTCTGCGTCGGACCGTCTGTCTCCGACCGTCTGTCTCGGACCATCTGTCTGAGACCGCCTGTCTCAGCCCGCCTGTCTCAGCACGCCTGTCTCAGTCCGTCTGTCTCAGACCGTTTGTCAAAGACCATCTGCCTCAGACCGTCTGTCTCAGCCCGCCTGTCTCAGCCCGCCTGTCTCTGTCCGTCTGTCTGAGACCGTCTGTCTCAGACCAACTGTCCCAGACCGCCTGTCTCAGACCATCTGTCTCAGACCATCTGTCTCAGGCCGTCTGTCAGAGACCGTCTGTCTCAGACGATCTGTCTCAGACCGTCTGTCTCAGCCCGCCTGTCTCAGCCCGCCTGTCTTAGCCCGCCTGTCTCTCCCCGTCTGTCTCAGACCATCTGTGTCAGACCATCTGTCTCAGGCCGTCGGTCTTATCCTGTCTCTCTCAGGCTGCCTGTCTCTGTCCGTCAGTCTTAGACCGTCTGTCTCGGACCGTCTGTCTCAGACCGTCTGTCTCAGACCATCTGTCTCAGGCCATCTGTGTCAGGCCGTCGGTCTTAGCCCGTCTGTCTCAGACCATCTCTCTCAGACCGCCGGTCTCAGACCGTTTGTCTCTGACCATCAGTCTCAGACCATCTGCATCAGGACGTCGGTCTTAGCCCGTGTGTCTCAGCCTGCCTGTCTCTGCCCGCTTGTCTCAGACCGTCTGCCTCGCACCGTCGGTGTCGGGCCGTCTGTCTCGGACTGTCTGTCTCGGACCGTCTGTCTCGGACCGTCTGTCTCGGACCGTCTGTCTCGGACCGTCTGTCTCGGACCGTCTGTCTCGGACCGTCTGTCTGAGACCGTCTGTCTCAGACCATCTGTGTCAGACCTTCTGTCTCATCCCGCCTCTCTCAGCCCATCTGTCTCAGACCGTCTGTCTGAGACCGTCTGTCTCAGACCATGTGTCTCAGACCGTCTGTCTCAGCCCGACTGTCTCAGCCCGCCTGTCTCAGCCCGCCAGTCTCAGCCCGCCTGTCTCAGTCCGTCTGTCTCGGACCGTCTGTCTCGGACCATCTGTCTCGGACCGTCTGTCTCGGACCGTTTGTCTCGGACTGTCTGTCTCGGATCGTCTGTCTCGGGCCGTCTGCCTCGGACCGTCTGTCTCAGACCATCTGTCTCAGACCATCTGTCTCAGGCCATCTATCTCAGGCCGTGGGTCTTAGCCCGTCTGTCTCAGACCATCTGTCTCAGACCGCCGGTCGCAGTCCGTTTGTCTCAGACCATCTGTCTCAGACCATCTGTCTAAGGGCATCTGTCTTAGCCCGTCAGTCTCAGCCTGCCTGTCTCTGCCCGTCTGTCTCAGACCATCTGTCTCAGACCATCTGTCTCAGGCCGTCGGTCTTAGCCTGTCTGTCTCAGCCTGCCAGTCTCTGTCCGTCAGTCTCAGACCGTCTGTCTCGGACCGTCTGTCTCGGACCGTCTGTCTCGGACCGTCTGTCTCGGACCGTCTGTCTCACAAAGTCTTGCACAGATCGTCGGTCTCAGACGGTCGGTCTCAGCCCGCCTGTGTCAGCCCATCTGTCTCAGACCGTCTGTCTGAGATCGACTGTTTCAGACCATCTGTCTCAGACGGCCGGTCTCAGCCCGCCTGTCTCAGACAGTCTGCCTCTGTCCGTCTGTCTCTGACCGTCTGTCTCGGGACGTCTGTATCGGACCATCTGTCTCAGACCATCTGTCTCAGGCCGTCGGTCTTAGCCCGTCTGTATCAGACCATCTGTCTCAGACCGCAGGTCTCAGACCGTCTGTCTCAGACCGCCTGTCGCAGTCCTCCTGTCTCAGACCATCTGTCTCAGACCGTCTGTCTCAGACGGTCGGTCTCAGTCCGCCTGTCTCAGCCCGCCTGTCTCAGACAGTCTGCCTCTGTCCGTCAGTCTCTGACCGTCTGTCTCAGACCGTCTCACTCGGACCGTCTGTCTCGAACCGCCTGTCTCAGCCCGCCTGTCTCAGCCCGCCTGTCTCAGTCCGTCTGTCTGAGATCGTCTGTCTCATATCATCTGTCTCAGACCGTCTGCGTCGGACCGTCTGTCTCCGACCGTCTGTCTCGGACCATCTGTCTGAGACCGCCTGTCTCAGCCCGCCTGTCTCAGCACGCCTGTCTCAGTCCGTCTGTCTCAGACCGTTTGTCAAAGACCATCTGCCTCAGACCGTCTGTCTCAGCCCGCCTGTCTCAGCCCGCCTGTCTCTGTCCGTCTGTCTGAGACCGTCTGTCTCAGACCAACTGTCCCAGACCGCCTGTCTCAGACCATCTGTCTCAGACCATCTGTCTCAGGCCGTCTGTCAGAGACCGTCTGTCTCAGACGATCTGTCTCAGACCGTCTGTCTCAGCCCGCCTGTCTCAGCCCGCCTGTCTTAGCCCGCCTGTCTCTCCCCGTCTGTCTCAGACCATCTGTGTCAGACCATCTGTCTCAGGCCGTCGGTCTTAGCCTGTCTCTCTCAGGCTGCCTGTCTCTGTCCGTCAGTCTTAGACCGTCTGTCTCGGACCGTCTGTCTCAGACCGTCTGTCTCAGACCATCTGTCTCAGGCCATCTGTGTCAGGCCGTCGGTCTTAGCCCGTCTGTCTCAGACCATCTCTCTCAGACCGCCGGTCTCAGACCGTTTGTCTCTGACCATCAGTCTCAGACCATCTGCATCAGGACGTCGGTCTTAGCCCGTGTGTCTCAGCCTGCCTGTCTCTGCCCGCTTGTCTCAGACCGTCTGCCTCGCACCGTCGGTGTCGGGCCGTCTGTCTCGGACTGTCTGTCTCGGACCGTCTGTCTCGGACCGTCTGTCTCGGACCGTCTGTCTCGGACCGTCTGTCTCGGACCGTCTGTCTCGGACCGTCTGTCTGAGACCGTCTGTCTCAGACCATCTGTGTCAGACCTTCTGTCTCATCCCGCCTCTCTCAGCCCATCTGTCTCAGACCGTCTGTCTGAGACCGTCTGTCTCAGACCATGTGTCTCAGACCGTCTGTCTCAGCCCGACTGTCTCAGCCCGCCTGTCTCAGCCCGCCAGTCTCAGCCCGCCTGTCTCAGTCCGTCTGTCTCGGACCGTCTGTCTCGGACCATCTGTCTCGGACCGTCTGTCTCGGACCGTTTGTCTCGGACTGTCTGTCTCGGATCGTCTGTCTCGGGCCGTCTGCCTCGGACCGTCTGTCTCAGACCATCTGTCTCAGACCATCTGTCTCAGGCCATCTATCTCAGGCCGTGGGTCTTAGCCCGTCTGTCTCAGACCATCTGTCTCAGACCGCCGGTCGCAGTCCGTTTGTCTCAGACCATCTGTCTCAGACCATCTGTCTAAGGGCATCTGTCTTAGCCCGTCAGTCTCAGCCTGCCTGTCTCTGCCCGTCTGTCTCAGACCATCTGTCTCAGACCATCTGTCTCAGGCCGTCGGTCTTAGCCTGTCTGTCTCAGCCTGCCAGTCTCTGTCCGTCAGTCTCAGACCGTCTGTCTCGGACCGTCTGTCTCGGACCGTCTGTCTCGGACCGTCTGTCTCACACCGTCTGTCACAGATCGTCGGTCTCAGACGGTCGGTCTCAGCCCGCCTGTGTCAGCCCATCTGTCTCAGACCGTCTGTCTGAGATCGACTGTTTCAGACCATCTGTCTCAGACGGCCGGTCTCAGCCCGCCTGTCTCAGACAGTCTGCCTCTGTCCGTCTGTCTCTGACCGTCTGTCTCGGAACGTCTGTATCGGACCATCTGTCTCAGACCATCTGTCTCACGCCGTCGGTCTTAGCCCGTCTGTGTCAGACCATCTGTCTCAGACCGCAGGTCTCAGACCGTCTGTCTCAGACCGCCTGTCGCAGTCCTCCTGTCTCAGACCATCTGTCTCAGACCGTCTGTCTCAGACCGTCTGTCTCAGTCCATCTGTCTCAGACCATCTGTCTCAGGCAGTCGGTCTTAGCCGGTCTGTGTCAGACCATCTGTCTCAGACCGCCGGTCTCAGACCGTCTGTCTCAGACCATCTGTCTCAGACCATCGGTCTCAGGCCGTCGGTCTTAGCCCGTCTGTCTCAGCCCGCCTGTCTCTGCCCGTCTGTCTCAGACCGTCAGTCTCAGACCATCTGTCTCAGATCATCTGTCTCAGACCATCTGTCTCAGACAGTCGGTCTTAGCCTGTCTGTCTCAGCCTGCCAGTCTCTGTCCGTCAGTCTCAGACCGTCTGTCTCGGACCGTCTGTCTCGGACCGTCTGTCTCACACCGTCTGTCACAGATCGTCGGTCTCAGACGGTCGGTCTCAGCCCGCCTGTGTCAGCCCATCTGTCTCAGACCGTCTGTCTGAGATCGACTGTTTCAGACCATCTGTCTCAGACGGCCGGTCTCAGCCCGCCTGTCTCAGACAGTCTGCCTCTGTCCGTCTGTCTCTGACCGTCTGTCTCGGAACGTCTGTATCGGACCATCTGTCTCAGACCATCTGTCTCAGGCCGTCGGTCTTAGCCCGTCTGTGTCAGACCATCTGTCTCAGACCGCAGGTCTCAGACCGTCTGTCTCAGACCGCCTGTCGCAGTCCTCCTGTCTCAGACCATCTGTCTCAGACCGTCTGTCTCAGACCGTCTGTCTCAGTCCATCTGTCTCAGACCATCTGTCTCAGGCAGTCGGTCTTAGCCGGTCTGTGTCAGACCATCTGTCTCAGGCCGTCGGTCTTAGCCTGTCTCTCTCAGGCTGTCTGTCTCTGGCCGTCAGTCTTAGACCGTCTGTCACAGTCCGTCTGTCTCGGACCGTCTGTCTCGGACCGTCTGTCTCGGACCGTCTGTCTCGGACTGTCTGTCTCGGATCGTCTGTCTCGGACCGTCTGTCTCGGACCGTCTGTCTCAGACCATCTGTCTGAGACCGCCTGTCTCAGCCCGCCTGTCTCAGCCCGCCTGTCTCAGTCCGTCTGTCTCAGACCGTTTGTCAAAGACCATCTGCCTCAGACCGTCTGTCTCAGCTCGCCTGTCTCAGCCCGCCTGTCTCTGTCCGTCTGTCTGAGACCGTCTGTCTCAGACCAACTGTCCCAGACCGCCTGTCTCAGACCATCTGTCTCAGACCATCTGTCTCAGGCCGTCTGTCAGAGACCGTCTGTCTCAGACGATCTGTCTCAGACCGTCTGTCTCAGCCCGCCTGTCTCAGCCCGCCTGTCTCAGCCCGCCTGTCTCTGCCCGTCTGTCTCAGACCATCTGTGTCAGACCATCTGTCTCAGGCCGTCGGTCTTAGCCTGTCTCTCTCAGGCTGTCTGTCTCTGGCCGTCAGTCTTAGACCGTATGTCTCGGACCGTCTGTCTCAGACCGTCTGTCTCAGACCATCTGTCTCAGGCCATCTGTGTCAGGCCGTCGGTCTTAGCCCGTCTGTCTCAGACCATCTCTCTCAGACCGCCGGTCTCAGACCGTTTGTCTCTGACCATCAGTCTCAGACCATCTGCATCAGGACGTCGGTCTTAGCCCGTGTGTCTCAGCCTGCCTGTCTCTGCCCGCTTGTCTCAGACCGTCTGCCTCGCACCGTCGGTGTCGGGCCGTCTGTCTCGGACTGTCTGTCTCGGACCGTCTGTCTCGGACCGTCTGTCTCGGACCGTCTGTCTCGGACCGTCTGTCTCGGACCGTCTGTCTGAGACCGTCTGTCTCAGACCATCTGTGTCAGACCTTCTGTCTCATCCCGCCTCTCTCAGCCCATCTGTCTCAGACCGTCTGTCTGAGACCGTCTGTCTCAGACCATCTGTCTCAGACCGTCTGTCTCAGCCCGCCTGTCTCAGCCCGCCTGTCTCAGCCCGCCAGTCTCAGCCCGCCTGTCTCAGTCCGTCTGTCTCGGACCGTCTGTCTCGGACCATCTGTCTCGGACCGTCTGTCTCGGACCGTCTGTCTCGGACTGTCTGTCTCGGATCGTCTGTCTCGGGCCGTCTGCCTCGGACCGTCTGTCTCAGACCATCTGTCTCAGACCATCTGTCTCAGGCCATCTATCTCAGGCCATGGGTCTTAGCCCTTCTGTCTCAGACCATGTCTCAGACCGCCGGTCGCAGACCGTTTGTCTCAGACCATCTGTCTCAGACCATCTGTCTAAGGGCATCTGTCTTAGTCCGTCAGTCTCAGCCCGCCTGTCTCTGCCCGTCTGTCTCAGACCATCTGTCTCAGACCATCTGTCTCAGGCCGTCGGTCTTAGCCTGTCTGTCTCAGCCTGCCAGTCTCTGTCCGTCAGTCTCAAACCGTCTGTCTCGGACCGTCTGTCTCGGACCGTCTGTCTCGGACCGTCTGTCTCGGACCGTCTGTCTCACACCGTCTGTCACAGACCGTCGGTCTCAGACGGTCGGTCTCAGCCCGCCTGTGTCAGCCCATCTGTCTCAGACCGTCTGTCTGAGATCGACTGTTTCAGACCATCTGTCTCAGACGGCCGGTCTCAGCCCGCCTGTCTCAGACAGTCTGCCTCTGTCCGTCTGTCTCTGACCGTCTGTCTCGGAACGTCTGTATCGGACCATCTGTCTCAGACCATCTGTCTCAGGCCGTCGGTCTTAGCCCGTCTGTGTCAGACCATCTGTCTCAGACCGCAGGTCTCAGACCGTTTGTCTCAGACCGCCTGTCGCAGTCCTCCTGTCTCAGACCATCTGTCTCAGACCGTCTGTCTCAGACCGTCTGTCTCAGTCCATCTGTCTCAGACCATCTGTCTCAGGCAGTCGGTCTTAGCCGGTCTGTGTCAGACCATCTGTCTCAGACCGCCGGTCTCAGACCGTCTGTCTCAGACCATCGGCCTCAGGCCGTCGGTCTTAGCCCGTCTGTCTCAGCCCGCCTGTCTCTGCCCGTCTGTCTCAGACCGTTAGTCTCAGACCATCTGTCTCAGACCATCTGTCTCAGACCATCTGTCTCAGACCATCTGTCTCAGACCATCTGTCTCAGGCAGTCGGTCTTAGCCGGTCTGTGTCAGACCATCTGTCTCAGACCGTCTGTCTCAGACCGCCTGTCGCAGTCCTCCTGTCTCAGACCATTTGTCTCAGACCGTCTGTCTCAGACCATCTGTCTCAGACCATCTGTCTCCGGCCGTCTGTCTGAGACCATCTGTGTCAGACCGTCTGTCTCATCCCGCCAGTCTCAGCCCGCCTGTCACAGTCCGTCTGTCTCGGACCGTCTGTCTCGGACCGTCTGTCTCGGACCGTCTGTCTCGGACTGTCTGTCTCGGATCGTCTGTCTCGGACCGTCTGTCTCGGACCGTCTGTCTCACACCATCTGTCTGAGACCGCCTGTCTCAGCCCGCCTGTCTCAGCCCGCCTGTCTCAGTCCGTCTGTCTCAGACCGTTTGTCAAAGACCATCTGCCTCAGACCGTCTGTCTCAGCCCGCCTGTCTGAGCCCGCCTGTCTCTGTCCGTCTGTCTGAGACCGTCTGTCTCAGACCAACTGTCCCAGACCGCCTGTCTCAGACCATCTGTCTCAGACTATCTGTCTCAGGCCGTCTGTCAGAGACCGTCTGTCTCAGACCATCTGTCTCAGACCATCTGTCTCCGGCCGTCTGTCTGAGACCATCTGTCTCAGACCGTCTGTCTCATCCCGCCAGTCTCAGCCCGCCTGTCACAGTCCGTCTGTCTCGGACCGTCTGTCTCGGACCGTCTGTCTCGGACCGACTGTCTCGGACTGTCTGTCTCGGATCGTCTGTCTCGGACCGTCTGTCTCGGACCGTCTGTCTCAGACCATCTGTCTGAGACCGCCTGTCTCAGCCCGCCTGTCTCAGTCCGTCTGTCTCAGACCGTTTGTCAAAGCCCATCTGCCTCAGACCGTCTGTCTCAGCCCGCCTGTCTCAGCCCGCCTGTCTCTGTCCGTCTGTCTGAGACCGTCTGTCTCAGACCAACTGTCCCAGACCGCCTGTCTCAGACCATCTGTCTCAGACCATCTGTCTCAGGCCGTCTGTCAGAGACCGTCTGTCTCAGACGATCTGTCTCAGACCGTCTGTCTCAGACCGTCTGTCTGAGACCGTCTGTCTCAGACCATCTGTCTCAGACCGTCTGTCTCAGCCCGCCTGTCTCAGCCCGCCTGTCTCAGCCCGCCAGTCTCAGCCCGCCTGTCTCAGTCCGTCTGTCTCGGACCGTCTGTCTCGGACCATCTGTCTCGGACCGTCTGTCTCGGACCGTCTGTCTCGGACTGTCTGTCTCGGATCGTCTGTCTCGGGCCGTCTGCCTCGGACCGTCTGTCTCAGACCATCTGTCTCAGACCATCTGTCTCAGGCCATCTATCTCAGGCCGTGGGTCTTAGCCCGTCTGTCTCAGATCATCTGTCCCAGACCGCCGGTCGCAGACCGGTTGTCTCAGACCATCTGTCTCAGACCATCTGTCTAAGGGCATCTGTCTTAGCCCGTCAGTCTCAGCCCGCCTGTCTCTGTCCGTCTGTCTGAGACCGTCTGTCTCAGACCAACTGTCCCAGACCGCCTGTCTCAGACCATCTGTCTCAGACCATCTGTCTCAGGCCGTCTGTCAGAGACCGTCTGTCTCAGACCATCTGTCTCAGACCATCTGTCTCCGGCCGTCTGTCTGAGACCATCTGTCTCAGACCGTCTGTCTCATCCCGCCAGTCTCAGCCCGCCTGTCACAGTCCGTCTGTCTCGGACCGTCTGTCTCGGACCGTCTGTCTCGGACCGACTGTCTCGGACTGTCTGTCTCGGATCGTCTGTCTCGGACCGTCTGTCTCGGACCGTCTGTCTCAGACCATCTGTCTGAGACCGCCTGTCTCAGCCCGCCTGTCTCAGCCCGCCTGTCTCAGCCCGCCTGTCTCAGTCCGTCTGTCTCAGACCGTTTGTCAAAGACCATCTGCCTCAGACCGTCTGTCTCAGCCCGCCTGTCTCAGCCCGCCTGTCTCTGCCCGTCTGTCTGAGACCGTCTGTCTCAGACCAACTGTCCCAGACCGCCTGTCTCAGACCATCTGTCTCAGACCATCTGTCTCAGGCCGTCTGTCAGAGACCGTCTGTCTCAGACGATCTGTCTCAGACCGTCTGTCTCAGACCGTCTGTCTGAGACCGTCTGTCTCAGCCCGCCAGTCTCAGCCCGCCTGTCTCAGCCCGCCAGTCTCAGCCCGCCTGTCTCAGTCCGTCTGTCTCGGACCGTCTGTCTCGGACCATCTGTCTCGGACCGTCTGTCTCGGACCGTCTGTCTCGGACTGTCTGTCTCGGATCGTCTGTCTCGGGCCGTCTGCCTCGGACCGGCTGTCTCAGACCATCTGTCTCAGACCATCTGTCTCAGGCCATCTATCTCAGGCCGTGGGTCTTAGCCCGTCAGTCTCAGCCCGCCTGTCTCTGTCCGTCTGTCTGAGACCGTATGTCTCAGACCAACTGTCCCAGACCGCCTGTCTCAGACCATCTGTCTCAGACCATCTGTCTCAGGCCGTCTGTCAGAGACCGTCTGTCTCAGACCATCTGTCTCAGACCATCTGTCTCCGGCCGTCTGTCTGAGACCATCAGTCTCAGACCGTCTGTCTCATCCCGCCAGTCTCAGCCCGCCTGTCACAGTCCGTCTGTCTCGGACCGTCTGTCTCGGACCGTCTGTCTCGGACTGTCTGTCTCGGATCGTCTGTCTCGGACCGTCTGTCTCGGACCGTCTGTCTCACACCATCTGTCTGAGACCGCCTGTCTCAGCCCGCCTGTCTCAGCCCGCCTGTCTCAGCCCGCCTGTCTCTGTCCGTCTGTCCGAGACCGTCTGTCTCAGACCAACTGTCCCAGACCGCCTGTCTCAGACCATCTGTCTCAGGCCATCTGTCTCAGGCCGTCTGTCAGAGACCGTCTGTCTCAGACGATCTGTCTCAGACCGTCTGTCTCAGACCGTCTGTCTGAGACCGTCTGTCTCAGACCATCTGTCTCAGACCGTCTGTCTCAGCCCGCCTGTCTCAGCCCGCCTGTCTCAGCCCGCCAGTCTCAGCCCGCCTGTCTCAGTCCGTCTGTCTCGGACCGTCTGTCTCGGACCATCTGTCTCGGACCGTCTGTCTCGGACCGTCTGTCTCGGACTGTCTGTCTCGGATCGTCTGTCTCGGGCCGTCTGCCTCGGACCGTCTATCTCAGGCCGTGGGTCTTAGCCCGTCTGTCTCAGACCATCTGTCTCAGACCGCCGGTCGCAGACCGTTTGTCTCAGACCATCTGTCTAAGGGCATCTGTCTTAGTCCGTCAGTCTCAGCCCGCCTGTCTCTGTCCGTCTGTCTGAGACCGTCTGTCTCAGACCAACTGTCCCAGACCGCCTGTCTCAGACCATCTGTCTCAGACCATCTGTCTCAGGCCGTCTGTCAGAGACCGTCTGTCTCAGACCATCTGTCTCAGACCATCTGTCTCCGGCCGTCTGTCTGAGACCATCTGTCTCAGACCGTCTGTCTCATCCCGCCAGTCTCAGCCCGCCTGTCACAGTCCGTCTGTCTCGGACCGTCTGTCTCGGACCGTCTGTCTCGGACCGACTGTCTCGGACTGTCTGTCTCGGATCGTCTGTCTCGGACCGTCTGTCTCGGACCGTCTGTCTCAGACCATCTGTCTGAGACCGCCTGTCTCAGCCCGCCTGTCTCAGCCCGCCTGTCTCAGTCCGTCTGTCTCAGACCGTTTGTCAAAGACCATCTGCCTCAGACCGTCTGTCTCAGCCCGCCTGTCTCTGTCCGTCTGTCTGAGACCGTCTGTCTCAGACCAACTGTCCCAGACCGCCTGTCTCAGACCATCTGTCTCAGACCATCTGTCTCAGGCCGTCTGTCAGAGACCGTCTGTCTCAGACGATCTGTCTCAGACCGTCTGTCTCAGACCGTCTGTCTGAGACCGTCTGTCTCAGACCATCTGTCTCAGACCATCTGTCTCAGACCGTCTGTCTCAGCCCGCCTGTCTCAGCCCGCCTGTCTCAGCCCGCCAGTCTCAGCCCGCCTGTCTCAGTCCGTCTGTCTCGGACCGTCTGTCTCGGACCATCTGTCTCGGACCGTCTGTCTCGGACCATCTGTCTCGGACTGTCTGTCTCGGATCGTCTGTCTCGGGCCGTCTGCCTCGGACCGTCTGTCTCGGACCGTCTGTCTCGGACCGTCTGTCTCGGACTGTCTGTCTCGGATCGTCTGTCTCGGGACGTCTGCCTCGGACCGTCTATCTCAGGCCGTGGGTCTTAGCCCGTCTGTCTCAGACCATCTGTCTCAGACCGCCGGTCGCAGACCGTTTGTCTCAGACCATCTGTCTCAGACCATCTGTCTAAGGGCATCTGTCTTAGTCCGTCAGTCTCAGCCCGCCTGTCTCTGCCCGTCTGTCTCAGACCATCTGTCTCACACCATCTGTCTCAGGCCGTCGGTCTTAGCCTGTCTGTCTCAGCCTGCCAGTCTCTGTCCGTCAGTCTCAGACCGTCTGTCTCGGACCGTCTGTCTCGGACCGTCTGTCTCGGACCGTCTGTCTCACACCGTCTGTCACAGACCGTCGGTCTCAGACGGTCGGTCTCAGCCCGCCTGTGTCAGCCCATCTGTCTCAGACCGTCTGTCTGAGATCGACTGTTTCAGACCATCTGTCTCAGACGGCCGGTCTCAGCCCGCCTGTCTCAGACAGTCTGCCTCTGTCCGTCTGTCTCTGACCGTCTGTCTCGGACCGTCTGTCTCAGTCCGCCGGTCTGGGACCGCCTGTCTCAGACCATCTGTATCAGGCCGTCTGTCTGAGACCGTCTCTCTCAGAGCATCTGTCTCAGACCGTCTGTATCAGCCCGCCTGTCTCAGCCCGCCTGTCTCGGACCGTCTGTCTCGGACCGTCTGTCTCGAACCGTCTGTCTCGGACCGTCTGTCTCGGACCGTCTGTCTCGGATCGACTGTCTCACACCGTCTGTCACAGACCGTCTGTCTCAGACGGTCGGTCTCAGCCCGCGTGTCTCAGTCCATCTGTCTTAGCCCGTCTGTCTCAGCCCGCCTGTCTCTGCCCGTCTGTCTCAGACCGTTTGTCTCAGACTATCTGTCTCAGACCATCTGTCTAAGGCCATCTGTCTTAGCCCGTCTGTCTAAGGCCATCTGTCTTAGCCCGTCTGTCTCAGCCCGCCTGTCTCTGCCCGTGTGTCTCAGACCATCTGTCTCAGACCATCTGTCTCAGGCCGTCGGTCTTAGCCTGTCTGTCTCAGCCTGCCAGTCTCTGCACGTCAGTCTCGGACTGTCTGTCTCAGACCATCTGTCTCAGACCATCGGTCTCAGGCCGTCGGTCTTAGCCCGTCTGTCTCAGCCCGCCTGTCTCTGCCCGTCTGTCTCAGACCGTCTGTCTCAGACCGTCTGTCTCAGACCGTTTGTCTCAGACCATCTGTCTCAGACCATCTGCCTCAGGCCGTCGGTCTTAACCCGTCTGTCTCAGCCCGCCTGTCTCTAACCGCCTGTCTCAGACCGTCCGCTTCGGACCGTCTGTGTCGGGCCGTATGTCTCTGACCGTCTGTCTCAGACCGTCTGTCTCGGACCGTCTGTCTCGGACCGTCTGTCTCGGACCGTCTGTCTCAGACCGCCTGTCTCAGACCGTCTGTCTCAGACCATCTGTCTCAGGCCGTCGGTCTTAGGCCGTCTGTCTCAGACCGTCTGTCTCAGACCGTCTGTCTGAGACCGCCTGTCTCAGCCCGCCTGTCTCAGCCCGCCTGTCTCAGTCCGTCTGTCTCAGCCCGCCAGTCTCAGCCCGCCTGTCACAGTCCGTCTGTATCGGACCGTCTGTCTCGGACCGTCTGTCTCGGACCGTCTGTCTCGGACTGTCTGTGTCGGATCGTCTGTTTCGGACCGTCTGTCTCGGACCGTCTGTCTCAGACCATCTGTCTCAGACCGTTTGTCTCAGACCATCTGCCTCAGACCATCTGTCTAATGCCGTCGGTCTTAGCCCGTCTGTCTCAGCCCGCCTGTCTCTGCCCGCCTGTCTCAGTCCGCCGATCTGGGACCGCCTGTCTCAGACCATCTGTCGCAGGCCGTCTGTCTGAGACCGTCTCTCTCAGACCATCTGTCCAAGACCGTCTGTATCAGCCCGCCTGTCTCAGCCCGCCTGTCTAGGACCGTCTGTCTCGGACCGTCTGTCTCGGACCGTCTGTCTCGGACCGTCTGTCTCGGATCGACTGTCTCACACCGTCTGTCACAGACCGTCTGTCTCAGACGGTCGGTCTCAGCCCGCGTGTCTCAGCCCGTCTGTCTGAGCCCGTCTGTCTCAGACCATCAGTCTCAGACCGTCTGTCTCAGCCCGCCTGTCTCAGCCCGCCTGTCTCAGTCCATCTGTCTTAGCTCGTCTGTCTCAGCCCGCCTGTCTCTGCCCGTCTGTCTCAGACCGTTTGTCTCAGACCATCTGTCTCAGACCATCTGTCTAAGGCCATCTGTCTTAACCCGTCTGTCTCAGCCCGCCTGTCTCTGCCCGTGTGTCTCAGACCATCTGTCTCAGACCATCTGTCTTAGGCCGTCGGTCTTAGCCTGTCTGTCTCAGCCTGCCAGTCTCTGCCCGTCAGTCTCAGACCGTCTGTCTCGGACCGTCTGTCTCTGACTGTCTGTCTCGGACCGTATGTCTCACACCATCTGCCTCAGACCGCCGGTCTCAGACCGTCTGTCTCAGACCATCTGTCTCAGACCATCTGCCTCGGGCCGTCGGTCTTAGCCCGACTGTCTCAGCCCGCCTGTCTCTAACCGCCTGTCTCTGACCGTCTGCCTCGGACCGTCTGCCTCGGACCGTCTGTGTCGGGCCGTCTGTCTCTGACCGTCTGTCTCAGGCCGTCTGTCTCGGACCGTCTGTCTCGGACCGTCTGTCTCGGACCGTCTGTCTCGGACCACCTGTCTCAGACCGTCTGTCTCAGACCATCTGTCTCAGGCCGTCGGTCTTAGCCCGTCTGTCTCAGACCGTCTGTCTCGGACCGTCTGTCACAGACCGTCTGTCTCAGACGGTCGGGCTCAGCCCGCCTGTCTCAGCCCATCTGCCTCAGACCGTCTGTCTGAGGCCATCTGTCTTAACCCGTCTGTCTCAGCCCGCCTGTCTCTGCCCGTGTGTCTCAGACCATCTGTCTCAGACCATCTGTCTTAGGCCGTCGGTCTTAGCCTGTCTGTCTCAGCCTGCCAGTCTCTGCCCGTCAGTCTCAGACCGTCTGTCTCGGACCGTCTGTCTCGGACTGTCTGTCTCGGACCGTATGTCTCACACCATCTGCCTCAGACCGCCGGTCTCAGACCGTCTGTCTCAGACCATCTGTCTCAGACCATCTGCCTCAGGCCGTCGGTCTTAGCCCGACTGTCTCAGCCCGCCTGTCTCTAACCGCCTGTCTCTGACCGTCTGCCTCGGACCGTCTGCCTCGGACCGTCTGTGTCGGACCGCCTGTCTCAGACCGTCTGTCTCAGACCATCTGTCTCAGGCCGTCGGTCTTAGCCCGTCTGTCTCAGACCGTCTGTCTCGGACCGTCTGTCACAGACCGTCTGTCTCAGACGGTCGGGCTCAGCCCGCCTGTCTCAGCCCATCTGCCTCAGACCGTCTGTCTGAGACCGCCTGTCTCAGCCCGTCTGTCTCAGCCCGCCTGTCTCTGCCCGTGTGTCTCAGACCATCTGTCTCAGACCATCTGTCTCAGGCCGTCGGTCTTAGCCTGTCTGTCTCAGCCTGCCAGTCTCTGCCCGTCAGTCTCAGACCGTCTGTCTCGGACCGTCTGTCTCGGACTGTCTGTCTCGGACCGTATGTCTCACACCATCTGTCTCAGACCGCCGGTCTCAGACCGTCTGTCTCAGACCGCCTGTCGCAGGCCGTCTGTCTGAGACCGTCTCTCTCAGAGCATCTGTCTCAGACCGTCTGTATCAGCCCGCCTGTCTCAGCCCGCCTGTCTCGGACCGTCTGTCTCGGACTGTCTGTCTCGGACCGTATGTCTCACACCATCTGTCTCAGACCGCCGGTCTCGGACCGTCTGTCTCAGACCATCTGTCTCAGACCATCGGTCTCAGGCCGTCGGTCTTAGCCCGTCTGTCTCAGCCCGCGTGTCTCAGCCCGTCTGTGTTGAGCCCGTCTGTCTCAGACCGTCAGTCTCAGACCGTCTGTCTCAGCCCGCCTGTCTCAGCCCGCCTGTCTCAGTCCATCTGTCTTAGCCCGTCTGTCTCAGCCCGCCTGTCTCTGCTTGTTTGTCTCAGACCGTTTGTCTCAGACCATCTGTCTCAGACCATCTGTCTAAGGCCATCTGTCTTAGCCTGTCTGTCTAAGGCCATCTGTCTTAGCCCGTCTGTCTCAGCCCGCCTGTCTCTGCCCGTGTGTCTCAGACCATCTGTCTCAGACCATCTGTCTCAGGCCGTCGGTCTTAGCCTGTCTGTCTCAGCCTGCCAGTCTCTGCCCGTCAGTCTCAGACCGTCTGTCTCGGACCGTCTGTCTCGGACTGTCTGTCTCGGACCGTATGTCTCACACCATCTGTCTCAGACCGCCGGTCTCAGACCGTCTGTCTCAGACCATCTGTGTCAGACCATCTGTCTCAGGCCGTCGGTCTTATCCTGTCTCTCTCAGCCTGCCTGTCTCTGTCCGTCAGTCTCAGACCGTCTGTCTCGGACCGTCTGCCTCAGACCGTCTGTCTCAGACCACCTGTCTCAGGCCATCTGTCTCAGGCCGTCGGTCTTAGCCCGTCTGTCTCAGACCATCTGCCTCAGACCATCTGTCTAATGCCGTCGGTCTTAGCCCGCCTGTCTCTACCCGCCAGTCTCAGACCGACTGTGTCGGGCAATCTGTCTCGGACTGTCTGTCTCGGACCGTCTGTCTCGGACTGTCTGTCTCGGACCGTCTGTCTCGGACCGTCTGTCTCGGACCGTCTGTCTCGGACAGCCTGTCTCAGACCGTCTGTCTCAGACCATCTGCCTCAGACCATCTGTCTAATGCCGTCGGTCTTAGCCCGTCTGTCTCAGCCCGCCTGTCTCTGCCCGTCTGTCTCAGACCATCTGTCTGAGGCCGTCGGTCATAGCCGGTCTGTCTCAGCCTGCCAGTCTCTGTCCGTCAGTCTCGGACTGTCTGTCTCGGATCGTCTGTCTCGGACCGTCTGACTCGGACAGTCTGTCTCGGACTGTCTGTCTCGGACCGTCTTTATCGGACCGTCTGTCTCACACCGTCTGTCACAGACCGTCTGTCTCAGACGGTCGGTCTCAGCCCGCCTGTCTCAGCCCGTCTGTCTGAGCCCGTCTGTCTCATACCGTCAGTCTCAGACGAACTTTCTCAGACCGCCTGTATCAGAAAGTCTGTATCAGACCATCTGTCTCAGACCGTCCGTCTCAGACCATCTGTCTCAGACCATCTGTCTTAGGCCCTCGGTCTTAGCCCGTCTGTCTCAGCCCGCCTGTCTCTGCCCGTCTGTCTCAGACCATCTGTCTCTGACCATCTGACTCCGGCCGTAGGTCTTAGCCTGTCTCTCTCAGCCTGCCTGTCTCTGTCCGTCAGTCTCAGACCGTCTGTCTCAGACCATCTGTCTCAGACCATCGGTCTCAGGCCGTCGGTCTTAGCCCGTCTGTCTCAGACCGTCTGTCTCAGACCGTTTGTCTCAGACCATCTGTCTCAGACCATCTGTCTAAGGCCATCTGTCTTAGGCCGTCTGTCTAAGGCCATCTGTCTTAGCCCGTCTGTCTCAGCCCGCCTGTCTCTGCCCGTGTGTCTCAGACCATCTGTCTCAGACCATCTGTCTTAGGCCATCGGTCTTAGCCTGTCTGTCTCAGCCTGCCAGTCTCTGCCCGTCAGTCTCAAACCGTCTGTCTCGGACCGTCTGTCTCGGACTGTCTGTCTCGGACCGTCTGTCTCACACCATCTGTCTCAGACCATCGGTCTCAGGCCGTCGGTCTTAGCCCGTCTGTCTCAGCCCGCCTGTCTCTGCCCGTCTGTCTCAGACCGTCTGTCTCAGACCGTTTGTCTCAGACCATCTGTCTCAGACCATCTGCCTCAGGCCGTCGGTCTTAGCCCGTCTGTCTCAGCTCGCCTGTCTCTGCCCGCCTGTCTCAGACCGTCTGCCTCGGACCGTCTGTCTCAGACCGTCTGCCTCGCACCGTCTGTGTCGGGCCGTCTGTCTCGGACTGTCTGTCTCGGACCGTCTGTCTCGGACCGTCTGTCTCGGACCGTCTGTCTGAGACCGTCTGTCTCAGACCATCTGTGTCAGACCTTCGGTCTCATCCCGCCTGTCTCAGCCCATCTGTCTCAGACCGTCTGTCTAAGACCGTCTGTCTCAGACCATCTGTCTCAGACCGTCTGTCTCAGCCCGCCTGTCTCAGCCCGCCTGTCTCAGTTCGCCGGTCTGAGACCGCCTGTCTCGAACCGCCTGTCTCAGCCCGCCTGTCTCAGCCCGCCTGTCTCAGTCCGTCTGTCTGAGACCGTCTGTCTCAGACCAACTTTCTCAGACCGCCTGTATCAGACCGTCTGTCTCAGACCATCTGTCTCAGACCGCCTGTCTCAGACCATCTGTCTCAGACCATCTGTCTAAGGCCATCTGTCTTAGCCCGTCTGTCTAAGGCCATCTGTCTTAGCCCGTCTGTCTTAGCCCGCCTGTCTCTGCCCGTCTGTCTCAGACCATCTGTCTCAGACCATCTGTCTCAGACCAACTGTCTCATACCGCCTGTCTCAGACCATCTGTCTCAGACCATCGGTCTCAGGCCGTCGGTCTTAGTCTGTCTGTCCCAGCCTGCCACTCTCTGCCCGTCAGTCTCAGGCCGTCTGTGTCGGCCGTCTGTCTCTGACCGTCTGTCTCAGACCCTCTGTCTCGGACCGTCTGTCTCGGACCGTCTGTCTTGGACCGCCTGTCTCAGACCGTCTGTCTCAGACCATCTGTCTCAGGCCGTCGGTCTTAGCCCGTCTGTCTCAGACCGTCTGTCTCGGACCGTCTGTCACAGACCGTCTGTCTCAGACGGCCGGGCTCAGCCCGCCTGTCTCAGCCCGCCTGTCTCTGCCCGTCTGTCTCAGACCATCTGTGTCAGACCATCTGTCTCAGGCCGTCGGTCTTAGCCTGTCTCTCTCAGCCTGCCTGTCTCTGTCCGTCAGTCTCAGACCGTCTGTCTCGGACCGTCTGTCTCAGACCGTCTGTCCCAGACCATCTGTCTCAGGCAATCTGTCTCAGGCCGTCGGTCTTAGCCGGTCTGTCTCAGACCATCTCTCTCAGATCGCCGGTCTCAGACCGTCTGTCTCAGCCCGCCTGTCTCTGCCCGCCTGTCTCAGACCGTCTGCCTCGCACCGTCTGTGTCGGGCCGTCTGTCTCGGACTGTCTGTCTCGGACCGTCTGTCTCGGACCGTCTGTCTCGGACCGTCTGTCTCGGACCGTCTGTCTGAGACCGTCTGTCTCAGACCATCTGTGTCAGACCTTCGGTCTCATCCCGCCTGTCTCAGCCCATCTGTCTCAGACCGTCTGTCTAAGACCGTCTGTCTCAGACCATCTGTCTCAGACCGTCTGTCTCAGCCCGCCTGTCTCAGCCCGCCTGTCTCAGTTCGCCGGTCTGAGACCGCCTGTCTCGAACCGCCTGTCTCAGCCCGCCTGTCTCAGCCCGCCTGTCTCAGTCCGTCTGTCTGAGACCGTCTGTCTCAGACCAACTTTCTCAGACCGCCTGTATCAGACCGTCTGTCTCAGACCATCTGTCTCAGACCGCCTGTCTCAGACCATCTGTCTCAGACCAACTGTCTCATACCGCCTGTCTCAGACCATCTGTCTCAGACCATCGGTCTCAGGCCGTCGGTCTTAGTCTGTCTGTCTCAGACGGCCGGGCTCAGCCCGCCTGTCTCAGCCCGCCTGTCTCTGCCCGTCTGTCTCAGACCATCTGTGTCAGACCATCTGTCTCAGGCCGTCGGTCTTAGCCTGTCTCTCTCAGCCTGCCTGTCTCTGTCCGTCAGTCTCAGACCGTCTGTCTCGGACCGTCTGTCTCAGACCGTCTGTCCCAGACCATCTGTCTCAGGCAATCTGTCTCAGGCCGTCGGTCTTAGCCGGTCTGTCTCAGACCATCTCTCTCAGATCGCCGGTCTCAGACCGTTTGTCTCAGACCATCAGTCTCAGACCATCTGCCTCAGGACGTCGGTCTTGGCCCGTGTGTCTCAGCCCGCCTGTCTCTGCCCGCCTGTCTCAGACCGTCTGTGTCGGGCCGTCTGTCTCGGACTGTCTGTCTCGGACCGTCTGTTTCGGACCGTCTGTCTCGGACCGCCTGTCTCAGACCGTCTGTCTCAGACCATCTGTCTCAGGCCGTCGGTCTTAGCCCGTCTGTCTCAGACCGTCTGTCTCGGACCGTCTGTCTCAGACCGCCTGTCTCAGACCGTCTGTCTCAGACCAACTGTCTCAGACCAACTGTCTCATACCGCCTGTCTCAGACCATCTGTCTCAGACCGTCTGTCTCAGACCATCTGTCTCAGGCCGTCGGTCTTAGCCCGTCTGTCTCAGACCGTCTGTCTCGGACCGTCTGTCTCAGACCGCCTGTCTCAGACCGTCTGTCTCAGACCAACTGTCTCAGACCAACTGTCTCATACCGCCTGTCTCAGACCATCTGTCTCAGACCATCTGTCTCCGGCCGTCTGTCTGAGACCATCTGTCTCAGACCGTCTGTCTCATCCCGCCAGTCCCAGCCCGCCTGTCACAGTCCGTCTGTCTCGGACCGTCTGTCTCGGACCGTCTGTCTCGGACCGTCTGTCTCGGACCGTCTGTCTCACACCGTCTGTCACAGACCATCTGTCTCAGACGGTCGGTCTCAGCCCGCCTGTCTCAGACCGACTGTCGGAGACCGTCTGTGTCAGAACATCTGTCTCAGACCGTCTATCTCAGACCGTCTGTCTCAGCCCGCCTGTCTCAGCTCGCCTGTCTCTGTCCGTATGTCTGAGACCGTCTGTCTCAAACCAACTGTCTGAGACCGCCTGTCTCAGACCATCTGTCTCAGGCCGTCTGTCTGAGACCGTCTCTCTCAGACCATCTGTCTCAGACCGTCTGTCTCAGCCCGCCTGTCTCAGCCCGCCTGTCTCAGTCCGTCTGTCTGAGACCGTCTGTCTCAGACCGCCGGTCTGGGACCGTCTGTCTCAGACCATCTGTCTCAGACCATCTGTCTGAGGCCGTCGGTCTTAGCCCGTCTGTCTCAGACCATCTGTCTCAGACCGCCGGTCTCAGACCGTTTGTCTCAGACCGTCTGCTTCAGACCATCTGTCTAATGCCGTCGGTCTTAGCCCGTCTGTCTCAGCCCGCCTGTCTCTGCCCGTCTGTCTCAGACCATCTGTCTCAGCCCGCCTGTCTCTGCCCGTCTGTCTCAGACCATCTGTCTCAGGCCGTCTGTCTGAGACCGTCTCTCTCAGACCATCTGTCTCAGACCGTCTGCCTCGGACCGTCTGTGTCGGGCCGTCTGTCTCTGACCGTCTGTCTCAGACCGTCTGTCTCGGACCGTCTGTCTCGGACCGTCTGTCTCGGACCGTCTGTCTCGGACCGCCTGTCTCAGACCGTCTGTCTCAGACCATCTGTCTCAGGCCGTCGGTCTTAGCCCGTCTTTCTCAGACCGTCTGTCTCGGACCGTCTGTCACAGACCGTCTGTCTCAGACGGCCGGGCTCAGCCCGTCTGTCTCAGACCGTTTGTCAAAGACCATCTGCCTCAGACCGTCTGTCTCAGCCCGCCTGTTTCAGCCCGCCTGTCTCTGTCCGTCTGTCTGAGACCGTCTGTCTCTGACCAACTGTCCCAGACCGCCTGTCTCAGACCATCTGTCTCAGACCATCTGTCTCAGGCAATCTGTCTCAGGCCGTCGGTCTTAGCCGGTCTGTCTCAGACCATCTCTCTCAGATCGCCGGTCTCAGACCGTTTGTCTCAGACCATCTCTCTCAGATCGCCTGTCTCTGCCCGTCTGTCTCAGACCATCTGCCTCAGCCCGCCTGTCTCTGCCCGTCTGTCTCAGACCATCCTTCTCAGGCCGTCTGTCTGAGACCGTCTCTCTCAGACCATCTGTCTCAGTCCGTCTGTCTCAGACCGTTTGTCAAAGACCATCTGCCTCAGACCGTCTGTCTCAGCCCGCCTGTTTCAGCCCGCCTGTCTCTGTCCGTCTGTCTGAGACCGTCTGTCTCTGACCAACTGTCCCAGACCGCCTGTCTCAGACCATCTGTCTCAGAGCATCTGTCTCAGGCAATCTGTCTCAGGCCGTCGGTCTTAGCCGGTCTGTCTCAGACCATCTCTCTCAGATCGCCGGTCTCAGACCGTTTGTCTCAGACCATCTCTCTCAGATCGCCGGTCTCAGACCGTTTGTCTCAGACCATCAGTCTCAGACCATCTGCCTCAGGACGTCGGTCTTGGCCCGTGTCTCTCAGCCCCCCTGTCTCTGCCCGCCTGTCTCAGACCGTCTGTGTTGGGCCGTCTGTCTCGGACTGTCTGTCTCGGACCGTCTGTCTCGGACTGTCTGTCTCGGACCGTCAGTCTCGGACCGTCTGTTTCGGACCGTCTGTCTCGGACCGCCTGTCTCAGACCGTCTGTCTCAGACCATCTGTCTCAGGCCGTCGGTCTTAGCCCGTCTGTCTCAGACCGTCTGTCTCGGACCGTCTGTCTCAGACCCGCCTGTCTCAGACCGTCTGTCTGACACCGTCTGTCTCCGACCACCTGTCTCATACCGTCTGTCTCAGCCCGCCTGTCTCAGCCCGCCAGTCTCAGTCCGCCTGTCTGAGACCGTCTGTCTCAGACCAACTTTCTCAGACCGCCTGTATCAGAGCGTCTGTCTCAGACCATCTGTCTCAGACCATCTGTCTCAGGCCGTCGGTCTTAGCCCGTCTGTGTCAGACCATCTGTCTCAGACCGCCGGTCTCAGACCGTCTGTCTCAGACCGCCTGTCGCAGTCCTCCTGTCTCAGACCATCTGTCTCAGGCCGTCTGTCTCAGACCATCTGTCTTAGACCATCTATCTCAGGCCGTCGGTCTTAGCCCGTCTGTGTCAGGTCATCTGTCTCAGACCGCCGGTCTCAGACCGTCTGTCTCAGACCGCCTGTCGCAGTCCTCCTGTCTCAGACCATTTGTCTCAGACCGTCTGTCTCAGACCATCTGTCTCAGACCATCAGTCTCCGGCCGTCTGTCTGAGACCATCTGTCTCAGACCGTCTGTCTCATCCCGCCTGTTTCAGCCCGCCTGTCTCTGTCCGTCTGTCTGAGACCGTCTGTCTCTGACCAACTGTCCCAGACCGCCTGTCTCAGACCATCTGTCTCAGACCATCTGTCTCAGGCAATCTGTCTCAGGCCGTCGGTCTTAGCCGGTCTGTCTCAGACCGTCTGTCTCACACCGTCTGTCACAGACCATCTGTCTCAGACGGTCGGTCTCAGCCCGCCTGTCTCAGACCGACTGTCGGAGACCGTCTGTGTCAGAACATCTGTCTCAGACCGTCTATCTCAGACCGTCTGTCTCAGCCCGCCTGTCTCAGCTCGCCTGTCTCTGTCCGTATGTCTGAGACCGTCTGTCTCAAACCAACTGTCTGAGACCGCCTGTCTCAGACCATCTGTCTCAGGCCGTCTGTCTGAGACCGTCTCTCTCAGACCATCTGTCTCAGACCGTCTGTCTCAGCCCGCCTGTCTCAGCCCGCCTGTCTCAGTCCGTCTGTCTGAGACCGTCTGTCTCAGACCGCCGGTCTGGGACCGTCTGTCTCAGACCATCTGTCTCAGACCATCTGTCTGAGGCCGTCGGTCTTAGCCCGTCTGTCTCAGACCATCTGTCTCAGACCGCCGGTCTCAGACCGTTTGTCTCAGACCGTCTGCTTCAGACCATCTGTCTAATGCCGTCGGTCTTAGCCCGTCTGTCTCAGCCCGCCTGTCTCTGCCCGTCTGTCTCAGACCATCTGTCTCAGCCCGCCTGTCTCTGCCCGTCTGTCTCAGACCATCTGTCTCAGGCCGTCTGTCTGAGACCGTCTCTCTCAGACCATCTGTCTCAGACCGTCTGCCTCGGACCGTCTGTGTCGGGCCGTCTGTCTCTGACCGTCTGTCTCAGGCCGTCTGTCTCGGACCGTCTGTCTCGGACCGTCTGTCTCGGACCGTCTGTCTCGGACCGCCTGTCTCAGACCGTCTGTCTCAGACCATCTGTCTCAGGCCGTCGGTCTTAGCCCGTCTTTCTCAGACCGTCTGTCTCGGACCGTCTGTCACAGACCGTCTGTCTCAGACGGCCGGGCTCAGCCCGCCTGTCTCAGCCCATCTGTCTCAGACCGTCTATCTGAGACCGCCTATCTCAGCCCGCCTGTCTCAGCCCGCCTGTCTCAGTGCGTCTGTCTCAGACCGTTTGTCAAAGACCATCTGCCTCAGACCGTCTGTCTCAGCCCGCCTGTTTCAGCCCGCCTGTCTCTGTCCGTCTGTCTGAGACCGTCTGTCTCTGACCAACTGTCCCAGACCGCCTGTCTCAGACCATCTGTCTCAGACCATCTGTCTCAGGCAATCTGTCTCAGGCCGTCGGTCTTAGCCGGTCTGTCTCAGACCATCTCTCTCAGATCGCCGGTCTCAGACCGTTTGTCTCAGACCATCTCTCTCAGATCGCCGGTCTCAGACCGTTTGTCTCAGACCATCAGTCTCAGACCATCTGCCTCAGGACGTCGGTTTTGGCCCGTGTCTCTCAGCCCGCCTGTCTCTGCCCGCCTGTCTCAGACCGTCTGTGTTGGGCCGTCTGTCTCGGACTGTCTGTCTCGGACCGTCAGTCTCGGACCGTCTGTTTCGGACCGTCTGTCTCGGACCGCCTGTCTCAGACCGTCTGTCTCAGACCATCTGTCTCAGGCCGTCGGTCTTAGCCCGTCTGTCTCAGACCGTCTGTCTCGGACCGTCTGTCTCAGACCCGCCTGTCTCAGACCGTCTGTCTGACACCGTCTGTCTCCGACCACCTGTCTCATACCGTCTGTCTCAGCCCGCCTGTCTCAGCCCGCCAGTCTCAGTCCGCCTGTCTGAGACCGTCTGTCTCAGACCAACTTTCTCAGACCGCCTGTATCAGAGCGTCTGTCTCAGACCATCTGTCTCAGACCATCTGTCTCAGGCCGTCGGTCTTAGCCCGTCTGTGTCAGACCATCTGTCTCAGACCGCCGGTCTCAGACCGTCTGTCTCAGACCGCCTGTCGCAGTCCTCCTGTCTCAGACCATATGTCTCAGGCCGTCTGTCTCAGACCATCTGTCTTAGACCATCTATCTCAGGCCGTCGGTCTTAGCCCGTCTGTGTCAGGCCATCTGTCTCAGACCGCCGGTCTCAGACCGTGTGTCTCAGACCGCCTGTCGCAGTCCTCCTGTCTCAGACCATTTGTCTCAGACCGTCTGTCTCAGACCATCTGTCTCAGACCATCTGTCTCCGGCCGTCTGTCTGAGACCATCTGTCTCAGACCGTCTGTCTCATCCCGCCAGTCCCAGCCCGCCTGTCACAGTCCGTCTGTCTCGGACCGTCTGTCTCGGACCGTCTGTCTCGGACCGTCTGTCTCGGACCGTCTGTCTCGGACCGTCTGTCTCACACCGTCTGTCACAGACCATCTGTCTCAGACGGTCGGTCTCAGCCCGCCTGTCTCAGACCGACTGTCGGAGACCGTCTGTGTCAGAACATCTGTCTCAGACCGTCTATCTCAGACCGTCTGTCTCAGCCCGCCTGTCTCAGCTCGCCTGTCTCTGTCCGTATGTCTGAGACCGTCTGTCTCAAACCAACTGTCTGAGACCGCCTGTCTCAGACCATCTGTCTCAGGCCGTCTGTCTGAGACCGTCTCTCTCAGACCATCTGTCTCAGACCGTCTGTCTCAGCCCGCCTGTCTCAGCCCGCCTGTCTCAGTCCGTCTGTCTGAGACCGTCTGTCTCAGACCGCCGGTCTGGGACCGTCTGTCTCAGACCATCTGTCTCAGACGATCTGTCTGAGGCCGTCGGTCTTAGCCCGTCTGTCTCAGACCATCTGTCTCAGACCGCCGGTCTCAGACCGTTTGTCTCAGACCGTCTGCTTCAGACCATCTGTCTAATGCCGTCGGTCTTAGCCCGTCTGTCTCAGCCCGCCTGTCTCTGCCCGTCTGTCTCAGACCATCTGCCTCAGCCCGCCTGTCTCTGCCCGTCTGTCTCAGACCATCTGTCTCAGGCCGTCTGTCTGAGACCGTCTCTCTCAGACCATCTGTCTCAGTCCGTCTGTCTCAGACCGTTTGACAAAGACCATCTGCCTCAGACCGTCTGTCTCAGCCCGCCTGTTTCAGCCCGCCTGTCTCTGTCCGTCTGTCTGAGACCGTCTGTCTCTGACCAACTGTCCCAGACCGCCTGTCTCAGACCATCTGTCTCAGAGCATCTGTCTCAGGCAATCTGTCTCAGGCCGTCGGTCTTAGCCGGTCTGTCTCAGACCATCTCTCTCAGATCGCCGGTCTCAGACCGTTTGTCTCAGACCATCTCTCTCAGATCGCCGGTCTCAGACCGTTTGTCTCAGACCATCAGTCTCAGACCATCTGCCTCAGGACGTCGGTCTTGGCCCGTGTCTCTCAGCCCCCCTGTCTCTGCCCGCCTGTCTCAGACCGTCTGTGTTGGGCCGTCTGTCTCGGACTGTCTGTCTCGGACCGTCTGTCTCGGACTGTCTGTCTCGGACCGTCAGTCTCGGACCGTCTGTTTCGGACCGTCTGTCTCGGACCGCCTGTCTCAGACCGTCTGTCTCAGACCATCTGTCTCAGGCCGTCGGTCTTAGCCCGTCTGTCTCAGACCGTCTGTCTCGGACCGTCTGTCTCAGACCCGCCTGTCTCAGACTGTCTGTCTGACACCGTCTGTCTCCGACCACCTGTCTCATACCGTCTGTCTCAGCCCGCCTGTCTCAGCCCGCCAGTCTCAGTCCGCCTGTCTGAGACCGTCTGTCTCAGACCAACTTTCTCAGACCGCCTGTATCAGAGCGTCTGTCTCAGACCATCTGTCTCAGACCATCTGTCTCAGGCCGTCGGTCTTAGCCCGTCTGTGTCAGACCATCTGTCTCAGACCGCCGGTCTCAGACCGTCTGTCTCAGACCGCCTGTCGCAGTCCTCCTGTCTCAGACCATCTGTCTCAGGCCGTCTGTCTCAGACCATCTGTCTTAGACCATCTATCTCAGGCCGTCGGTCTTAGCCCGTCTGTGTCAGGTCATCTGTCTCAGACCGCCGGTCTCAGACCGTCTGTCTCAGACCGCCTGTCGCAGTCCTCCTGTCTCAGACCATTTGTCTCAGACCGTCTGTCTCAGACCATCTGTCTCAGACCATCAGTCTCCGGCCGTCTGTCTGAGACCATCTGTCTCAGACCGTCTGTCTCATCCCGCCAGTCTCAGCCCGCCTGTCACAGTCCGTCTGTCTCGGACCGTCTGTCTCGGACCGTCTGTCTCGGACCGTCTGTCTCGGACTGTCTGTCTCGGATCGTCTGTCTCGGACCGTCTGTCTCGGACCGTCTGTCTCAGACCATCTGTCTCAGACCATCTGTCTCAGGCCGTCGGTCTTAGCCCGTCTGTGTCAGACCATCTGTCTCAGACCGCCGGTCTCAGACCGTCTGTCTCAGACCGCCTGTCGCAGTCCTCCTGTCTCAGACCATCTGTCTCAGGCCGTCTGTCTCAGACCATCTGTCTTAGACCATCTATCTCAGGCCGTCGGTCTTAGCCCGTCTGTGTCAGACCATCTGTCTCAGACCGCCGGTCTCAGACCGTCTGTCTCAGACCGCCTGCCGCAGTCCTCCTGTCTCAGACCATCTGTCTCAGGCAATCTGTCTCAGGCCGTCGGTCTTAGCCGGTCTGTCTCAGACCATCTCTCTCAGATCGCCGGTCTCAGACCGTTTGTCTCGGACCATCTCTCTCAGATCGCCGGTCTCAGACCGTTTGTCTCAGACCATCAGTCTCAGACCATCTGTCCCAGGCCGTCGGTCTTAGCCCGTCTGTGTCAGACCATCTGTCTCAGACCGCCTGTCGCAGTCCTCCTGTCTCAGACCATCTGTCTCAGGCCGTCTGTCTCGGACCGTCTGTCTCGGACCGTCTGTCTCAGACCACCTGTCTCATACCGTCTGTCTCAGCCCGCCTGTCTCAGCCCGCCAGTCTCAGTCCGCCGGTCTGAGACCGTCTGTCTCCGACCACCTGTCTCATACCGTCTGTCTCAGCCCGCCTGTCTCAGCCCGCCTGTCACAGTCCGTCTGTCTCGGACCGTCTGTCTCGGACCGTCTGTCTCGGACCGTCTGTCTCGGACTGTCTGTCTCGGATCGTCTGTCTCGGACCGTCTGTCTCGGACCGTCTGTCTCAGACCATCTGTCTCAGACCATCTGTCTCAGGCCGTCGGTCTTAGCCCGTCTGTGTCAGACCATCTGTCTCAGACCGCCTGTCGCAGTCCTCCTGTCTCAGACCATCTGTCTCAGGCCGTCTGTCTCGGACCGTCTGTCTCGGACCGTCTGTCTCAGACCATCTGTCTGAGACCGCCTGTCTCAGCCCGCCTGTCTCAGTCCGTCTGTCTCAGACCGTTTGTCAAAGACCATCTGCCTCAGACCGTCTGTCTCAGCCCGCCTGTCTCAGCCCGCCTGTCTCTGTCCGTCTGTCTGAGACCGTCTGTCTCAGACCAACTGTCCCAGACAACCTGTCTCAGACCATCTGTCTCAGGCCGTCGGTCTTAGCCTGTCTGTCTCAGCCTGCCACTCTCAGTCCGTCAGTCTCAGACCGTCTGTCTCGGACCGTCTGTCTCGGACCGTCTGTCTGAGATCGACTGTTTCAGACCATCTGTCTCAGACGGCCGGTCTCAGCCCGCCTGTCTCAGACAGTCTGCCTCTGTCCGTCTGTCTCTGACCGTCTGTCTCGGAACGTCTGTATCGGACCATCTGTCTCAGACCATCTGTCTCAGGCCGTCGGTCTTAGCCCGTCTGTGTCAGACCATCTGTCTCAGACCGCAGGTCTCAGACCGTCTGTCTCAGACCGCCTGTCGCAGTCCTCCTGTCTCAGACCATCTGATTCAGACCGTCTGTCTCAGACCGTCTGTCTCAGTCCATCTGTCTCAGACCATCTGTCTCAGGCAGTCGGTCTTAGCCGGTCTGTGTCAGACCATCTGTCTCAGACGGTCGGTCTCAGCCCGCCTGTCTCAGCCCGCCTGTCTCAGACAGTCTGCCTCTGTCCGTCAGTCTCTGACCGTCTATCTCAGACCGTCTCACTCATACCGTCTGTCTCGAACCGCCTGTCTCAGCCCGCCTGTCTCAGCCCGCCTGTCTCAGTCCGTCTGTCTGAGACCGTCTGTCTCAGACCGACTTTCTCAGACCGCCTGTATCAGACTGTCTGTCTCGGACCGTCTGTCTCGGACTGTCTGTCTCGGACCGTCAGTCTCGGACCGTCTGTCTCGGACCGTCAGTCTCGGACCGTCTGTTTCGGACCGTCTGTCTCGGACCGCCTGTCTCAGACCGTCTGTCTCAGACCATCGGTCTCAGGCCGTCGGTCTTAGCCCGTCTGTCTCAGCCCGCCTGTCTCTGCCCGTCTGTCTCAGACCGTCAGTCTCAGACTATCTGTCTCAGACCATCTGTCTCAGACCATCTGTCTCAGGCAGTCGGTCTTAGCCGGTCTGTGTCAGACCATCTGTCTCAGACCGCCGGTCTCAGACCGTCTGTCTCAGACCATCTGTCTCAGACCATCGGTCTCAGGCCGTCGGTCTCAGCCCGCCAGTCTCATCCCGCCTGTCTCAGTCCGTCTGCCTCGGACCGTCTGTCTCGGACCATCTGTCTCAGACCGTCTGTCTCAGACGGTCGGTCTCAGCCCGCCTGTCTCAGCCCGCCTGTCTCAGACAGTCTGCCTCTGTCCGTCAGTCTCTGACCGTCTATCTCAGACCGTCTCACTCATACCGTCTGTCTCGAACCGCCTGTCTCAGCCCGCCTGTCTCAGCCCGCCTGTCTCAGCCCGCCTGTCTCAGTCCGTCTGTCTGAGACCGTCTGTCTCAGACCAACTTTCTCAGACCGCCTGTATCAGACTGTCTGTCTCGGACCGTCTGTCTCGGACTGTCTGTCTCGGACCGTCAGTCTCGGACCGTCTGTTTCGGACCGTCTGTCTCGGACCGCCTGTCTCAGACCGTCTGTCTGAGACCGTCTGTCTCCGACCACCTGTCTCATACCGTCTGTCTCAGCCCGCCTGTCTCAGCCCGCCAGTCTCAGTCCGCCTGTCTGAGACCGTCTGTCTCAGACCAACTTTCTCAGACCGCCTGTATCAGAGCGTCTGTCTCAGACCATCTGTCTCAGACCATCTGTCTCAGACCGCCGGTCTCAGACCGTCTGTCTCAGACCGCCTGTCGCAGTCCTCCTGTCTCAGACCATCTGTCTCAGGCCGTCTGTCTCAGACCATCTGTCTTAGACCATCTATCTCAGGCCGTCGGTCTTAGCCCGTCTGTGTCAGGTCATCTGTCTCAGACCGCCGGTCTCAGACCGTCTGTCTCAACCGCCTGTCGCAGTCCTCCTGTCTCAGACCATTTGTCTCAGACCGTCTGTCTCAGACCATCTGTCTCAGACCATCAGTCTCCGGCCGTCTGTCTGAGACCATCTGTCTCAGACCGTCTGTCTCATCCCGCCAGTCTCAGCCCGCCTGTCACAGTCCGTCTGTCTCGGACCGTCTGTCTCGGACCGTCTGTCTCGGACCGTCTGTCTCGGACTGTCTGTCTCGGATCGTCTGTCTCGGACCGTCTGTCTCGGACCGTCTGTCTCAGACCATCTGTCTCAGACCATCTGTCTCAGGCCGTCGGTCTTAGCCCGTCTGTGTCAGACCATCTGTCTCAGACCGCCTGTCGCAGTCCTCCTGTCTCAGACCATCTGTCTCAGGCCGTCTGTCTCAGACCATCTGTCTTAGACCATCTATCTCAGGCCGTCGGTCTTAGTCCGTCTGTGTCAGGCCATCTGTCTCAGACCGCCGGTCTCAGACCGCCTGCCGCAGTCCTCCTGTCTCAGACCATTTGTCTCAGACCGATGGCTCAGACCATCTGTCTCAGACCATCAGTCTCCGGCCGTCTGTCTGAGACCATCTGTCTCAGGCCGTCTGTCTCATCCCGCCAGTCTCAGCCCGCCTGTCACAGTCCGTCTGTCTCGGACCGTCTGTCTCGGACCGTCTGTCTCGGACCGTCTGTCTCGGACTGTCTGTCTCGGATCGTCTGTCTCGGACCGTCTGTCTCGGACCGTCTGTCTCAGACCATCTGTCTGAGACCGCCTGTCTCAGCCCGCCTGTCTCAGTCCGTCTGTCTCAGACCGTCAGTCAAAGACTATCTGCCTCAGACCGTCTGTCTCAGCCCGCCGGTCTCAGCCCGCCTGTCTCTGTCCGTCTGTCTGAGACCGTCTGTCTCAGACCAACTGTCCCAGACCGCCTGTCTCAGACCGTCTGTCTCGGACCGTCTGTCTCGGACCGTCTGTCTGAGATCGACTGTTTCAGACCATCTGTCTCAGACGGCCGGTCTCAGCCCGCCTGTCTCAGACAGTCTGCCTCTGTCCGTCTGTCTCTGACCGTCTGTCTCAGACCGCCTGTATCAGACTGTCTGTCTCGGACCGTCTGTCTCGGACTGTCTGTCTCGGACCGTCAGTCTCGGACCGTCTGTTTCGGACCGTCTGTCTCGGACCGCCTGTCTCAGACCGTCTGTCTGAGACCGTCTGTCTCCGACCACCTGTCTCATACCGTCTGTCTCAGCCCGCCTGTCTCAGCCCGCCAGTCTCAGTCCGCCTGTCTGAGACCGTCTGTCTCAGACCAACTTTCTCAGACCGCCTGTATCAGAGCGTCTGTCTCAGACCATCTGTCTCAGACCATCTGTCTCAGACCGCCGGTCTCAGACCGTCTGTCTCAGACCGCCTGTCGCAGTCCTCCTGTCTCAGACCATCTGTCTCAGGCCGTCTGTCTCAGACCATCTGTCTTAGACCATCTATCTCAGGCCGTCGGTCTTAGCCCGTCTGTGTCAGGTCATCTGTCTCAGACCGCCGGTCTCAGACCGTCTGTCTCAACCGCCTGTCGCAGTCCTCCTGTCTCAGACCATTTGTCTCAGACCGTCTGTCTCAGACCATCTGTCTCAGACCATCAGTCTCCGGCCGTCTGTCTGAGACCATCTGTCTCAGACCGTCTGTCTCATCCCGCCAGTCTCAGCCCGCCTGTCACAGTCCGTCTGTCTCGGACCGTCTGTCTCGGACCGTCTGTCTCGGACCGTCTGTCTCGGACTGTCTGTCTCGGATCGTCTGTCTCGGACCGTCTGTCTCGGACCGTCTGTCTCAGACCATCTGTCTCAGACCATCTGTCTCAGGCCGTCGGTCTTAGCCCGTCTGTGTCAGACCATCTGTCTCAGACCGCCTGTCGCAGTCCTCCTGTCTCAGACCATCTGTCTCAGGCCGTCTGTCTCAGACCATCTGTCTTAGACCATCTATCTCAGGCCGTCGGTCTTAGTCCGTCTGTGTCAGGCCATCTGTCTCAGACCGCCGGTCTCAGACCGCCTGCCGCAGTCCTCCTGTCTCAGACCATTTGTCTCAGACCGATGGCTCAGACCATCTGTCTCAGACCATCAGTCTCCGGCCGTCTGTCTGAGACCATCTGTCTCAGGCCGTCTGTCTCATCCCGCCAGTCTCAGCCCGCCTGTCACAGTCCGTCTGTCTCGGACCGTCTGTCTCGGACCGTCTGTCTCGGACCGTCTGTCTCGGACTGTCTGTCTCGGATCGTCTGTCTCGGACCGTCTGTCTCGGACCGTCTGTCTCAGACCATCTGTCTGAGACCGCCTGTCTCAGCCCGCCTGTCTCAGTCCGTCTGTCTCAGACCGTCAGTCAAAGACTATCTGCCTCAGACCGTCTGTCTCAGCCCGCCGGTCTCAGCCCGCCTGTCTCTGTCCGTCTGTCTGAGACCGTCTGTCTCAGACCAACTGTCCCAGACCGCCTGTCTCAGACCGTCTGTCTCGGACCGTCTGTCTCGGACCGTCTGTCTGAGATCGACTGTTTCAGACCATCTGTCTCAGACGGCCGGTCTCAGCCCGCCTGTCTCAGACAGTCTGCCTCTGTCCGTCTGTCTCTGACCGTCTGTCTCGGAACGTCTGTATCGGACCATCTGTCTCAGACCATCTGTCTCAGGCCGTCGGTCTTAGCCCGTCTGTGTCAGACCATCTGTCTCAGACCGCAGGTCTCAGACCGTCTGTCTCAGACCGCCTGTCGCAGTCCTCCTGTCTCAGACCATCTGTCTCAGACCGTCTGTCTCAGACCGTCTGTCTCAGTCCATCTGTCTCAGACCATCTGTCTCAGGCAGTCGGTCTTAGCCGGTCTGTTTCAGACCATCTGTCTCAGACCGCCGGTCTCAGACCGTCTGTCTCAGACCATCTGTCTCAGACCATCGGTCTCAGGCCGTCGGTCTTAGCCCGTCTGTCTCAGCCCGCCTGTCTCTGCCCGTCTGTCTCAGACCGTCAGTCTCAGACTATCTGTCTCAGACCATCTGTCTCAGACCATCTGTCTCAGGCAGTCGGTCTTAGCCGGTCTGTGTCAGACCATCTGTCTCAGACCGCCGGTCTCAGACCGTCTGTCTCAGACCATCTGTCTCAGACCATCGGTCTCAGGCCGTCGGTCTCAGCCCGCCAGTCTCATCCCGCCTGTCTCAGTCCGTCTGCCTCGGACCGTCTGTCTCGGACCATCTGTCTCAGACCGTCTGTCTCAGACGGTCGGTCTCAGCCCGCCTGTCTCAGCCCGCCTGTCTCAGACAGTCTGCCTCTGTCCGTCAGTCTCTGACCGTCTATCTCAGACCGTCTCACTCATACCGTCTGTCTCGAACCGCCTGTCTCAGCCCGCCTGTCTCAGCCCGCCTGTCTCAGTCCGTCTGTCTGAGACCGTCTGTCTCAGACCGACTTTCTCAGACCGCCTGTATCAGACTGTCTGTCTCGGACCGTCTGTCTCGGACTGTCTGTCTCGGACCGTCAGTCTCGGACCGTCTGTCTCGGACCGTCAGTCTCGGACCGTCTGTTTCGGACCGTCTGTCTCGGACCGCCTGTCTCAGACCGTCTGTCTCAGACCATCGGTCTCAGGCCGTCGGTCTTAGCCCGTCTGTCTCAGCCCGCCTGTCTCTGCCCGTCTGTCTCAGACCGTCAGTCTCAGACTATCTGTCTCAGACCATCTGTCTCAGACCATCTGTCTCAGGCAGTCGGTCTTAGCCGGTCTGTGTCAGACCATCTGTCTCAGACCGCCGGTCTCAGACCGTCTGTCTCAGACCATCTGTCTCAGACCATCGGTCTCAGGCCGTCGGTCTCAGCCCGCCAGTCTCATCCCGCCTGTCTCAGTCCGTCTGCCTCGGACCGTCTGTCTCGGACCATCTGTCTCAGACCGTCTGTCTCAGACGGTCGGTCTCAGCCCGCCTGTCTCAGCCCGCCTGTCTCAGACAGTCTGCCTCTGTCCGTCAGTCTCTGACCGTCTATCTCAGACCGTCTCACTCATACCGTCTGTCTCGAACCGCCTGTCTCAGCCCGCCTGTCTCAGCCCGCCTGTCTCAGTCCGTCTGTCTGAGACCGTCTGTCTCAGACCAACTTTCTCAGACCGCCTGTATCAGACTGTCTGTCTCGGACCGTCTGTCTCGGACTGTCTGTCTCGGACCGTCAGTCTCGGACCGTCTGTTTCGGACCGTCTGTCTCGGACCGCCTGTCTCAGACCGTCTGTCTCAGACCATCTGTCTCAGGCCGTCGGTCTTAGCCCGTCTGTCTCAGACCGTCTGTCTCGGACCGTCTGTCTCAGACCCGCCTGTCTCAGACCGTCTGTCTGAGACCGTCTGTCTCCGACCACCTGTCTCATACCGTCTGTCTCAGCCCGCCTGTCTCAGCCCGCCAGTCTCAGTCCGCCTGTCTGAGACCGTCTGTCTCAGACCAACTTTCTCAGACCGCCTGTATCAGAGCGTCTGTCTCAGACCATCTGTCTCAGACCATCTGTCTCAGACCATCTGTCTCAGACCGCCGGTCTCAGACCGTCTGTCTCAGACCGCCTGTCGCAGTCCTCCTGTCTCAGACCATTTGTCTCAGACCGTCTGTCTCAGACCATCTGTCTCAGACCATCAGTCTCCGGCCGTCTGTCTGAGACCATCTGTCTCAGACTGTCTGTCTCATCCCGCCAGTCTCAGCCCGCCTGTCACAGTCCGTCTGTCTCGGACCGTCTGTCTCGGACCGTCTGTCTCGGACCGTCTGTCTCGGACTGTCTGTCTCGGATCGTCTGTATCGGACCGTCTGTCTCGGACCGTCTGTCTCAGACCATCTGTCTCAGACCATCTGTCTCAGGCCGTCGGTCTTAGCCCGTCTGTGTCAGACCATCTGTCTCAGACCGCCTGTCGCAGTCCTCCTGTCTCAGACCATCTGTCTCAGGCCGCCTGTCTCAGACCATCTGTCTTAGACCATCTATCTCAGGCCGTCGGTCTTAGCCCGTCTGTGTCAGGCCATCTGTCTCAGACCGCCGGTCTCAGACCGTCTGTCTCAGACCGCCTGCCGCAGTCCTCCTGTCTCAGACCATTTGTCTCAGACCGATGGCTCAGACCATCTGTCTCAGACCATCAGTCTCCGGCCGTCTGTCTGAGACCATCTGTCTCAGACCGTCTGTCTCATCCCGCCAGTCTCAGCCCGCCTGTCACAGTCCGTCTGTCTCGGACCGTCTGTCTCGGACCGTCTGTCTCGGACCGTCTGTCTCGGACTGTCTGTCTCGGATCGTCTGTCTCGGACCGTCTGTCTCGGACCGTCTGTCTCAGACCATCTGTCTGAGACCGCCTGTCTCAGCCCGCCTGTCTCAGTCCGTCTGTCTCAGACCGTCAGTCAAAGACCATCTGCCTCAGACCGTCTGTCTCTGCCCGCCGGTCTCAGCCCTCCTGTCTCTGTCCGTCTGTCTGAGACCGTCTGTCTCAGACCAACTGTCCTAGACCGCCTGTCTCAGACCGTCTGTCTCAGACCATCTGTCTCAGGCCGTCGGTCTTTGCCTGTCTGTCTCAGCCTGCCAGTCTCAGTCCGTCAGTCTCAGACCGTCTGTCACGGACCGTCTGTCTCGGACCGTCTGTCTGAGATCGACTGTTTCAGACCATCTGTCTCAGACGGCCGGTCTCAGCCCGCCTGTCTCAGACAGTCTGCCTCTGTCCGTCTGTCTCTGACCGTCTGTCTCGGAACGTCTGTATCGGACCATCTGTCTCAGACCATCTGTCTCAGGCCGTCGGTCTTAGCCCGTCTGTGTCAGACCATCTGTCTCAGACCGCAGGTCTCAGACCGTCTGTCTCAGACCGCCTGTCGCAGTCCTCCTGTCTCAGACCATCTGTCTCAGACCGTCTGTCTCAGACCGTCTGTCTCAGTCCATCTGTCTCAGACCATCTGTCTCAGGCAGTCGGTCTTAGCCGGTCTGTGTCAGACCATCTGTCTCAGACGGCCGGTCTCAGCCCGCCTGTCTCAGACAGTCTGCCTCTGTCCGTCTGTCTCTGACCGTCTGTCTCGGAACGTCTGTATCGGACCATCTGTCTCAGACCATCTGTCTCAGGCCGTCGGTCTTAGCCCGTCTGTGTCAGACCATCTGTCTCAGACCGCAGGTCTCAGACCGTCTGTCTCAGACCGCCTGTCGCAGTCCTCCTGTCTCAGACCATCTGTCTCAGACCGTCTGTCTCAGACCGTCTGTCTCAGTCCATCTGTCTCAGACCATCTGTCTCAGGCAGTCGGTCTTAGCCGGTCTGTGTCAGACCATCTGTCTCAGACCGCCGGTCTCAGACCGTCTGTCTCAGACCATCTGTCTCAGACCATCGGTCTCAGGCCGTCGGTCTTAGCCCGTCTGTCTCAGCCCGCCTGTCTCTGCCCGTCTGTCTCAGACCGTCAGTCTCAGACTATCTGTCTCAGACCATCTGTCTCAGACCATCCGTCTCAGGCAGTCGGTCTTAGCCGGTCTGTGTCAGACCATCTGTCTCAGACCGCCGGTCTCAGACCGTCTGTCTCAGACCATCTGTCTCAGACCATCGGTCTCAGGCCGTCGGTCTCAGCCCGCCAGGCTCATCCCGCCTGTCTCAGTCCGTCTGTCTCGGACCGTCTGTCTCGGACCATCTGTCTCAGACCGTCTGTCTCAGACGGTCGGTCTCAGCCCGCCCGTCTCAGCCCGCCTGTCTCAGACAGTCTGCCTCTGTCCGTCAGTCTCTGACCGTCTATCTCAGACCGTCTCACTCATACCGTCTGTCTCGAACCGCCTGTCTCAGCCCGCCTGTCTCAGCCCGCCTGTCTCTGTCCGTCTGTCTGAGACCGTCTGTCTCAGACCAACTTTCTCAGACCCCCTGTATCAGACCGTCTGTCTCAGACCATCTGTCTCGGACCGTCTGTCTCGAACCGCCTGTCTCAGCCCGCCTGTCTCAGCCCGCCTGTCTCAGCCCGCCTGTCTCAGACAGTCTGCCTCTGTCCGTCAGTCTCTGACCGTCTGTCTCAGACCGTCTCACTCGGACCGTGTGTCTCGAACCGCCTGTCTCAGCCCGCCTGTCTCAGCCCGCCTGTCTCAGTCCGTCTGTCTGAGATCGTCTGTCTCATATCATCTGTCTCAGACCGTCTGCGTCGGACCGTCTGTCTCCGACCGTCTGTCTCGGACCATCTGTCTGAGACCGCCTGTCTCAGCCCGCCTGTCTCAGCCCGCCTGTCTCAGTCCGTCTGTCTCAGACCGTTTGTCAAAGACCATCTGCCTCAGACCGTCTGTCTCAGCCCGCCTGTCTCAGCCCGCCTGTCTCTGTCCGTCTGTCTGAGACCGTCTGTCTCAGACCAACTGTCCCAGACCGCCTGTCTCAGACCATCTGTCTCAGACCATCTGTCTCAGGCCGTCTGTCAGAGACCGTCTATCTCAGACGATCTGTCTCAGACCGTCTGTCTCAGCCCGCCTGTCTCAGCCCGCCCGTCTTAGCCCGCCTGTCTCTGCCCGTCTGTCTCAGACCATCTGTGTCAGACCATCTGTCTCAGGCCGTCGGTCTTTGCCTGTCTCTCTCAGGCTGCCTGTCTCTGTCCGTCAGTCTTAGACCGTCTGTCTCGGACCGTCTGTCTCAGACCGTCTGTCTCAGACCGTCTGTCTCGGACCGTCTGTCTCGGACCGTCTGTCTCGGACCGTCTGTCTCGGACCGTCTGTCTGAGACCGTCTGTCTCAGACCATCTGTGTCACACCTTCTGTCTCATCCCGCCTCTCTCAGCCCATCTGTCTCAGACCGTCTGTCTGAGACCGTCTGTCTCAGACCATCTGTCTCAGTCCATCTGTCTCAGACCATCTGTCTCAGGCAGTCGGTCTTAGCCGGTCTGTGTCAGACCATCTGTCTCTGACCGCCGGTCTCAGACCGTCTGTCTCAGCCCGCCAGTCTCATCCCGCCTGTCTCAGTCCGTCTGTCTCGGACCGTCTGTCTCGGACCATCTGTCTCAGACCGTCTGTCTCAGACGGTCGGTCTCAGCCCGCCTGTCTCAGCCCGCCTGTCTCAAACAGTCTGCCTCTGTCCGTCAGTCTCTGACCGTCTATCTCAGACCGTCTCACTCGGACCGTCTGTCTCGAACCGCCTGTCTCAGCCCGCCTGTCTCAGCCCGCCTGTCTCAGTCCGTCTGTCTGAGACCGTCTGTCTCAGACCAACTTTCTCAGACCGCCTGTATCAGACCGTCTGTCTCAGACCATCTGTCTCAGACCATCGGTCTCAGGCCGTCGGTCTCAGCCCGCCAGTCTCATCCCGCCTGTCTCAGTCCGTCTGTCTCCGACCGTCTGTCTCGGACCGTCTGTCTCGGACCGTCTGTCTCGGCCCGTGTGTCTCAGACTGTCTGTCTCGGATCGTCTGTCTCGTACCGTCTGTCTAGGACCGTCTGTGTCAGACCATCTGTCTCAGACCATCTGTCTCAGGCCGTCTGTCTCAGACGGTCGGTCTCAACCCGTCTGTCTCAGACAGTCTGCCTCTGTCCGTCTGTCTCTGACTGACTGTCTCGGAACGTCTGTCTCGGACCGTCTGTCTCGGGCCGTCTGTCTCGGACCGTCTGTCTCGGACCATCTGTCTCAGACCGTCTGTCTCAGACCGTCTGTCTCAGACCAACTGTCTCAGGCCGTCCGCCTGAGACCGTCTGTCTCAGACCAACTGTCTCAGACCGCCTGTCGCAATCCGCCTGTCTCAGACCATCTGTCTCAGACCGTCTGTCTCGGACCGTCTGTCTCGGACCGTCTGTCCCGGACCATCTGTCTAAGGCCGTCGGTCTTAGCACGTCTGTCTCAGCCCGTCTGTCTCTGCCCGTCTGTCTCAGACCATCTGTCTCAGACCATCTGTCTCAGGCCGTCGGTCTTAGCCTGTCTGTCTCAGCCTGCCTGTCTCTGTCCGTCAGTCTCTGACCGCCTGTCCCAGACCGCCTGTCTCAGACCGTTTGTCTCAGACCGTCTGTCTCAGCCCGTCTGTCTCGGACCGTCTGTCTCGGACCGTCTGTCTCTGCCCGTCTGTCTCGGACCGTCTGTCTCGGACCATCTGTCTCGGACCGTCTGTATCAGACCGTCTGTCTCTGACCATCTGACTCAGACCATCTGTCTCAGGCCGCTGGTCGTAGCCTGTCTGTCTCAGCCCGCCTGTCTCTGCCCGTCTGTCTGAGACCGTCTGTCTCAGACCATCTGTCTCAGACCGTCAGCCTCAGCCCGTCTGTCTCGGACCGTCTGTCTCAGACCGTCTGTCTCAGACGGTCGGTCTCAGCCCGCCTGTCTCAGCCCGCCTGTCTCAGACAGTCTGCCTCTGTCCGTCAGTCTCTGACCGTCTGTCTCAGACCGTCTCACTCGGACCGTCTGTCTCGAACCGCCTGTCTCAGCCCGCCTGTCTCAGCCTGCCTGTCTCAGTCCGTCTGTCTGAGATCGTCTCTCTCATATCATCTGTCTCAGACCGTCTGCGTTGGACCGTCTGTCTCCGACCGTCTGTCTCGAACCGTCTGTCTCAGACCAACTGTCTCAGACCGTCCGCCTGAGACCGTCTGTCTCAGACCAACTGTCTCAGACCGCCTGTCGCAATCCGCCTGTCTCAGACCATCTGTCTCAGACCGTCTGTCTCGGACCGTCTGTCTCGGACCGTCTGTCCCGGACCGTCTGTCTCTGACCGTCTGTCTCAGACCATCTGTCCCAGACCATCTGTCTCAGAGCATCTGTCTCAGGCCATCTGTCTCAGGCCGTCGGTCTTAGCCCGTCTCTCTCAGACCATCTGTCTCAGACCGCCGGTCTCAGACCGTTTGTCTCAGACCATCTGTCTCAGACCATCTGTCTAAGGCCGTCGGTCTTAGCACGTCTGTCTCATTCCGTCTGTCTCTGCCCGTCTGTCTCAGACCATCTGTCTCAGACCATCTGTCTCAAGCCGTCGGTCTTAGCCTGTCTGTCTCAGCCTGCCTGTCTCTGTCCGTCAGTCTCAGACCGCCTGTCCCAGACCGCCTGTCTCAGACCGTTTGTCTCAGACCGTCTGTCTCGGACCGTCTGTCTCGGACCGTCGGTCTCGGACCATCTGTCTCGGACCGTCTGTATCAGACCGTCTGTCTCTGACCATCTTACTCAGACCATCTGTCTCAGGCCGCTGGTCGTAGCCTGTCTGTCTCAGCCCGCCTGTCTCTGCCCGTCTGTCTGAGACCGTCTGTCTCAGACCATCTGTCTCACACCGTCTGTCTCAGACGGTCGGTCTCAACCCGTCTGTCTCAGACAGTCTGCCTCTGTCCGTCTGTCTCAGACCATCTGTCTCAGACCGCCGGTCCCAGACCGCCTGTCTCAGACCATCTGTCTCAGACCATCTGTCTCAGGCCGTCTGTCAGAGACCGTCTATCTCAGACGATCTGTCTCAGACCGTCTGTCTCAGCCCGCCTGTCTCAGCCCGCCCGTCTTAGCCCGCCTGTCTCTGCCCGTCTGTCTCGGACCGTCTGTCTCAGACCGTCTGTCTCAGACCATCTGTCTCAGGCTGCCTGTCTCTGTCCGTCAGTCTTAGACCGTCTGTCTCGGACCGTCTGTCTGAGACCGTCTGTCTCAGACCATCTGTGTCACACCTTCTGTCTCATCCCGCCTCTCTCAGCCCATCTGTCTCAGACCGTCTGTCTGAGACCGTCTGTCTCAGACCATCTGTCTCAGTCCATCTGTCTCAGACCATCTGTCTCAGGCAGTCGGTCTTAGCCGGTCTGTGTCAGACCATCTGTCTCTGACCGCCGGTCTCAGACCGTCTGTCTCAGCCCGCCAGTCTGATCCCGCCTGTCTCAGTCCGTCTGTCTCGGACCGTCTGTCTCGGACCATCTGTCTCAGACCGTCTGTCTCAGACGGTCGGTCTCAGCCCGCCTGTCTCAGCCCGCCTGTCTCAGACAGTCTGCCTCTGTCCGTCAGTCTCTGACCGTCTATCTCAGACCGTCTCACTCGGACCGTCTGTCTCGAACCGCCTGTCTCAGCCCGCCTGTCTCAGCCCGCCTGTCTCAGTCCGTCTGTCTGAGACCGTCTGTCTCAGACCAACTTTCTCAGACCGCCTGTATCAGACCGTCTGTCTCAGACCATCTGTCTCAGACCATCGGTCTCAGGCCGTCGGTCTCAGCCCGCCAGTCTCATCCCGCCTGTCTCAGTCCGTCTGTCTCCGACCGTCTGTCTCGGACCGTCTGTCTCGGACCGTCTGTCTCGGCCCGTGTGTCTCAGACTGTCTGTCTCGGATCGTCTGTCTCGTACCGTCTGTCTAGGACCGTCTGTGTCAGACCATCTGTCTCAGACCATCTGTCTCAGGCCGTCTGTCTCAGACGGTCGGTCTCAACCCGTCTGTCTCAGACAGTCTGCCTCTGTCCGTCTGTCTCTGACTGACTGTCTCGGAACGTCTGTCTCGGACCGTCTGTCTCGGGCCGTCTGTCTCGGACCGTCTGTCTCGGACCATCTGTCTCAGACCGTCTGTCTCAGACCGTCTGTCTCAGACCAACTGTCTCAGGCCGTCCGCCTGAGACCGTCTGTCTCAGACCAACTGTCTCAGACCGCCTGTGGCAATCCGCCTGTCTCAGACCATCTGTCTCAGACCGTCTGTCTCGGACCGTCTGTCTCGGACCGTCTGTCCCGGACCATCTGTCTAAGGCCGTCGGTCTTAGCACGTCTGTCTCAGCCCGTCTGTCTCTGCCCGTCTGTCTCAGACCATCTGTCTCAGACCATCTGTCTCAGGCCGTCGGTCTTAGCCTGTCTGTCTCAGCCTGCCTGTCTCTGTCCGTCAGTCTCTGACCGCCTGTCCCAGACCGCCTGTCTCAGACCGTTTGTCTCAGACCGTCTGTCTCAGCCCGTCTGTCTCGGACCGTCTGTCTCGGACCGTCTGTCTCTGCCCGTCTGTCTCGGACCGTCTGTGTCGGACCATCTGTCTCGGACCGTCTGTATCAGACCGTCTGTCTCTGACCATCTGACTCAGACCATCTGTCTCAGGCCGCTGGTCGTAGCCTGTCTGTCTCAGCCCGCCTGTCTCTGCCCGTCTGTCTGAGACCGTCTGTCTCAGACCATCTGTCTCAGACCGTCAGCCTCAGCCCGTCTGTCTCGGACCGTCTGTCTCAGACCGTCTGTCTCAGACGGTCGGTCTCAGCCCGCCTGTCTCAGCCCGCCTGTCTCAGACAGTCTGCCTCTGTCCGTCAGTCTCTGACCGTCTGTCTCAGACCGTCTCACTCGGACCGTCTGTCTCGAACCGCCTGTCTCAGCCCGCCTGTCTCAGCCTGCCTGTCTCAGTCCGTCTGTCTGAGATCGTCTCTCTCATATCATCTGTCTCAGACCGTCTGCGTTGGACCGTCTGTCTCCGACCGTCTGTCTCGAACCGTCTGTCTCAGACCAACTGTCTCAGACCGTCCGCCTGAGACCGTCTGTCTCAGACCAACTGTCTCAGACCGCCTGTCGCAATCCGCCTGTCTCAGACCATCTGTCTCAGACCGTCTGTCTCGGACCGTCTGTCTCGGACCGTCTGTCCCGGACCGTCTGTCTCTGACCGTCTGTCTCAGACCATCTGTCCCAGACCATCTGTCTCAGAGCATCTGTCTCAGGCCATCTGTCTCAGGCCGTCGGTCTTAGCCCGTCTCTCTCAGACCATCTGTCTCAGACCGCCGGTCTCAGACCGTTTGTCTCAGACCATCTGTCTCAGACCATCTGTCTAAGGCCGTCGGTCTTAGCACGTCTGTCTCATTCCGTCTGTCTCTGCCCGTCTGTCTCAGACCATCTGTCTCAGACCATCTGTTTCAGGCCGTCGGTCTTAGCCTGTCTGTCTCAGCCTGCCTGTCTCTGTCCGTCAGTCTCAGACCGCCTGTCCCAGACCGCCTGTCTCAGACCGTTTGTCTCAGACCGTCTGTCTCGGACCGTCTGTCTCGGACCGTCGGTCTCGGACCATCTGTCTCGGACCGTCTGTATCAGACCGTCTGTCTCTGACCATCTTACTCAGACCATCTGTCTCAGGCCGCTGGTCGTAGCCTGTCTGTCTCAGCCCGCCTGTCTCTGCCCGTCTGTCTGAGACCGTCTGTCTCAGACCATCTGTCTCAGACCGTCTGTCTCAGACGGTCGGTCTCAACCCGTCTGTCTCAGACAGTCTGCCTCTGTCCGTCTGTCTCAGACCATCTGTCTCAGACCGCCGGTCCCAGACCGCCTGTCTCAGACCATCTGTCTCAGACCATCTGTCTCAGGCCGTCTGTCAGAGACCGTCTATCTCAGACGATCTGTCTCAGACCGTCTGTCTCAGCCCGCCTGTCTCAGCCCGCCCGTCTTAGCCCGCCTGTCTCTGCCCGTCTGTCTCGGACCGTCTGTCTCAGACCGTCTGTCTCAGACCATCTGTCTCAGGCCATCTGTGTCAGGCCGTCGGTCTTAGCCCGTCTGTCTCAGACCATCTCTCTCAGACCGCCGGTCTCAGACCGTTTGTCTCTGACCATCAGTCTCAGACCATCTGCATCAGGACGTCGGTCTTAGCCCGTGTGTCTCAGCCTGCCTGTCTCTGCCCGCTTGTCTCAGACCGTCTGCCTCGCACCGTCGGTGTCGGGCCGTCTGTCTCGGACTGTCTGTCTCGGACCGTCTGTCTCGGACCGTCTGTCTCGGACCGTCTGTCTCGGACCGTCTGTCTCGGACCGTCTGTCTCGGACCGTCTGTCTGAGACCGTCTGTCTCGGACCGTCTGTCTCGGACCGTCTGTCTCGGACCGTCTGTCTCAGACCGTCTGTCTCAGACGGTCGGTCTCAGCCCGCCTGTCTCAGCCCGCCTGTCTCAGACAGTCTGCCTCTGTCCGTCAGTCTCTGACCGTCTGTCTCAGACCGTCTCACTCGGACCGTCTGTCTCGAACCGCCTGTCTCAGCCCGCCTGTCTCAGCCTGCCTGTCTCAGTCCGTCTGTCTGAGATCGTCTCTCTCATATCATCTGTCTCAGACCGTCTGCGTTGGACCGTCTGTCTCCGACCGTCTGTCTCGAACCGTCTGTCTCAGACCAACTGTCTCAGACCGTCCGCCTGAGACCGTCTGTCTCAGACCAACTGTCTCAGACCGCCTGTCGCAATCCGCCTGTCTCAGACCATCTGTCTCAGACCGTCTGTCTCGGACCGTCTGTCTCGGACCGTCTGTCCCGGACCGTCTGTCTCTGACCGTCTGTCTCAGACCATCTGTCCCAGACCATCTGTCTCAGAGCATCTGTCTCAGGCCATCTGTCTCAGGCCGTCGGTCTTAGCCCGTCTCTCTCAGACCATCTGTCTCAGACCGCCGGTCTCAGACCGTTTGTCTCAGACCATCTGTCTCAGACCATCTGTCTAAGGCCGTCGGTCTTAGCACGTCTGTCTCATTCCGTCTGTCTCTGCCCGTCTGTCTCAGACCATCTGTCTCAGACCATCTGTCTCAGGCCGTCGGTCTTAGCCTGTCTGTCTCAGCCTGCCTGTCTCTGTCCGTCAGTCTCAGACCGCCTGTCCCAGACCGCCCGTCTCAGACCGTTTGTCTCAGACCGTCTGTCTCGGACCGTCTGTCTCGGACCGTCGGTCTCGGACCATCTGTCTCGGACCGTCTGTATCAGACCGTCTGTCTCTGACCATCTTACTCAGACCATCTGTCTCAGGCCGCTGGTCGTAGCCTGTCTGTCTCAGCCCGCCTGTCTCTGCCCGTCTGTCTGAGACCGTCTGTCTCAGACCATCTGTCTCAGACCGTCTGTCTCAGACGGTCGGTCTCAACCCGTCTGTCTCAGACAGTCTGCCTCTGTCCGTCTGTCTCAGACCATCTGTCTCAGACCGCCGGTCCCAGACCGCCTGTCTCAGACCATCTGTCTCAGACCATCTGTCTCAGGCCGTCTGTCAGAGACCGTCTATCTCAGACGATCTGTCTCAGACCGTCTGTCTCAGCCCGCCTGTCTCAGCCCGCCCGTCTTAGCCCGCCTGTCTCTGCCCGTCTGTCTCGGACCGTCTGTCTCAGACCATCTGTCTCAGGCCATCTGTGTCAGGCCGTCGGTCTTAGCCCGTCTGTCTCAGACCATCTCTCTCAGACCGCCGGTCTCAGACCGTTTGTCTCTGACCATCAGTCTCAGACCATCTGCATCAGGACGTCGGTCTTAGCCCGTGTGTCTCAGCCTGCCTGTCTCTGCCCGCTTGTCTCAGACCGTCTGCCTCGCACCGTCGGTGTCGGGCCGTCTGTCTCGGACTGTCTGTCTCGGACCGTCTGTCTCGGACCGTCTGTCTCGGACCGTCTGTCTCGGACCGTCTGTCTCGGACCGTCTGTCTCGGACCGTCTGTCTGAGACCGTCTGTCTCAGACCATCTGTCTCAGACCGTCTGTCTCAGACGGTCGGTCTCAACCCGTCTGTCTCAGACAGTCTGCCTCTGTCCGTCTGTCTCTGACTGTCTGTCTCAGACGGTCGGTCTCAGCCCGCCTGTCTCAGCCCGCTTGTCTCAGACAGTCTGCCTCTGTCCGTCAGTCTCTGACCGTCTGTCTCAGACCGTCTCACTCGGACCGTCTGTCTCGAACCGCCTGTCTCAGCCCGCCTGTCTCAGCCCGCCTGTCTCAGCCCGCCTGTCTCAGTCCGTCTGTCTGAGATCGTCTGTCTCATATCATCTGTCTCAGACCGTCTGCGTCGGACCGTCTGTCTCCGACCGTCTGTCTCGGACCATCTGTCTGAGACCGCCTGTCTCAGCCCGCCTGTCTCAGCCCGCCTGTCTCAGTCCGTCTGTCTCAGACCGTTTGTCAAAGACCATCTGCCTCAGACCGTCTGTCTCAGCCCGCCTGTCTCAGCCCGCCTGTCTCTGTCCGTCTGTCTGAGACCGTCTGTCTCAGACCAACTGTCCCAGACCGCCTGTCTCAGACCATCTGTCTCAGACCATCTGTCTCAGGCCGTCTGTCAGAGACCGTCTGTCTCAGACGATCTGTCTCAGACCGTCTGTCTCAGCCCGCCTGCCTCAGCCCGCCTGTCTTAGCCCGCCTGTCTCAGCCCGCCTGTCTCTGTCCGTCTGTCTGAGACCGTCTGTCTCAGACCAACTGTCCCAGACCGCCTGTCTCAGACCATCTGTCTCAGACCATCTGTCTCAGGCCGTCTGTCAGAGACCGTCTGTCTCAGACCATCTGTGTCAGACCATCTGTCTCAGGCCGTCGGTCTCAGCCTGTCTCTCTCAGGCTGCCTGTCTCTGTCCGTCAGTCTTAGACCGTCTGTCTCGGACCGTCTGTCTCAGACCGTCTGTCTCAGACCATCTGTCTCAGGCCATCTGTGTCAGGCCGTCGATCTTAGCCCGTCTGTCTCAGACCATCTCTCTCAGACCGCCGGTCTCAGACCGTTTGTCTCTGACCATCAGTCTCAGACCATCTGCATCAGGACGTCGGTCTTAGCCCGTGTGTCTCAGCCTGCCTGTCTCTGCCCGCTTGTCTCAGACCGTCTGCCTCGCACCGTCGGTGTCGGGCCGTCTGTCTCGGACTGTCTGTCTCGGACCGTCTGTGTCGGACCGTCTGTCTCGGACCGTCTGTCTCGGACCGTCTGTCTCGGACCGTCTGTCTCGGACCATCTGTCTCAGGCCGTCTGTCTGAGACCGTCTGTCTCAGACCATCTGTCTCAGACCGCCGGTCGCAGTCCGTTTGTCTCAGACCATCTGTCTCAGACCATCTGTCTAAGGGCATCTGTCTTAGCCCGTCAGTCTCAGCCCGCCTGTCTCTGCCCGTCTGTCTCAGACCATCTGTGTCAGACCTTCTGTCTCATCCCGCCTCTCTCAGCCCATCTGTCTCAGACCGTCTGTCTCGGACCGTCTGTCTTGGACCGTCTGTCTGAGACCGTCTGTCTCAGACCATCTGTGTCAGACCTTCTGTCTCATCCCGCCTCTCTCAGCCCATCTGTCTCAGACCGTCTGTCTGAGACCGTCTGTCTCAGACCATCTGTCTCAGACCGTCTGTCTCAGACCGTCTGTCTCAGACGGTCGGTCTCAGCCCGCCTGTCTCAGCCCGCCTGTCTCAGACAGTCTGCCTCTGTCCGTCAGTCTCTGACCGTCTGTCTCAGACCGTCTCACTCGGACCGTCTGTCTCGAACCGCCTGTCTCAGCCCGCCTGTCTCAGCCCGCCTGTCTCAGTCCGTCTGTCTGAGATCGTCTGTCTCATATCATCTGTCTCAGACCGTCTGCGTCGGACCGTCTGTCTCCGACCGTCTGTCTCGGACCATCTGCCTGAGACCGCCTGTCTCAGCCCGCCTGTCTCAGCCCGCCTGTCTCAGTCCGTCTGTCTCTGACCGTTTGTCAAAGACCATCTGCCTCAGACCGTCTGTCTCAGCCCGCCTGTCTCAGCCCGCCTGTCTCTGTCCGTCTGTCTGAGACCGTCTGTCTCAGACCAACTGTCCCAGACCGCCTGTCTCAGACCATCTGTCTCAGACCATCTGTCTCGGGCCGTCTGTCAGAGACCGTCTGTCTCAGACGATCTGTCTCAGACCGTCTGTCTCAGCCCGCCTGTCTCAGCCCGCCTGTCTTAGCCCGCCTGTCTCTGCCCGTCTGTCTCAGACCATCTGTGTCAGACCATCTGTCTCAGGCCGTCGGTCTTAGCCTGTCTCTCTCAGGCTGCCTGTCTCTGTCCGTCAGTCTTAGACCGTCTGTCTCGGACCGTCTGTCTCGGACCGTCTGTCTCGGACCGTCTGCGTCGGACCGTCTGTCTCCGACCGTCTGTCTCGGACCATCTGTCTGAGACCGCCTGTCTCAGCCCGCCTGTCTCAGCCCGCCTGTCTCAGTCCGTCTGTCTCTGACCGTTTGTCAAAGACCATCTGCCTCAGACCGTCTGTCTCAGCCCGCCTGTCTCAGCCCGCCTGTCTCTGTCCGTCTGTCTGAGACCGTCTGTCTCAGACCAACTGTCCCAGACCGCCTGTCTCAGACCATCTGTCTCAGACCATCTGTCTCAGGCCGTCTGTCAGAGACCGTCTGTCTCAGACGATCTGTCTCAGACCGTCTGTCTCAGCCCGCCTGTCTCAGCCCGCCTGTCTTAGCCCGCCTGTCTCTGCCCGTCTGTCTCAGACCATCTGTGTCAGACCATCTGTCTCAGGCCGTCGGTCTTAGCCTGTCTCTCTCAGGCTGCCTGTCTCTGTCCGTCAGTCTTAGACCGTCTGTCTCGGACCGTCTGTCTCAGACCGTCTGTCTCAGACCATCTGTCTCAGGCCATCTGTGTCAGGCCGTCGGTCTTAGCCCGTCTGTCTCAGACCATCTCTCTCAGACCGCCGGTCTCAGACCGTTTGTCTCTGACCATCAGTCTCAGACCATCTGCATCAGGACGTCGGTCTTAGCCCGTGTGTCTCAGCCTGCCTGTCTCTGCCCGCTTGTCTCAGACCGTCTGCCTCGCACCGTCGGTGTCGGGCCGTCTGTCTCGGACTGTCTGTCTCGGACCGTCTGTCTCGGACCGTCTGTCTCGGACCGTCTGTCTCGGACCGTCTGTCTCGGACCGTCTGTCTCGGACCGTCTGTCTGAGACCGTCTGTCTCAGACCATCTGTGTCAGACCTTCTGTCTCATCCCGCCTCTCTCAGCCCATCTGTCTCAGACCGTCTGTCTGAGACCGTCTGTCTCAGACCATGTGTCTCAGACCGTCTGTCTCAGCCCGCCTGTCTCAGCCCGCCTGTCTCAGCCCGCCAGTCTCAGCCCGCCTGTCTCAGTCCGTCTGTCTCGGACCGTCTGTCTCGGACCATCTGTCTCGGACCGTCTGTCTCGCACCGTTTGTCTCGGACTGTCTGTCTCGGATCGTCTGTCTCGGGCCGTCTGCCTCGGACCGTCTGTCTCAGACCATCTGTCTCAGACCATCTGTCTCAGGCCATCTATCTCAGGCCGTGGGTCTTAGCCCGTCTGTCTCAGACCATCTGTCTCAGACCGCCGGTCGCAGTCCGTTTGTCTCAGACCATCTGTCTCAGACCATCTGTCTAAGGGCATCTGTCTTAGCACGTCAGTCTCAGCCCGCCTGTCTCTGCCCGTCTGTCTCAGACCATCTGTCTCAGACCATCTGTCTCAGGCCGTCGGTCTTAGCCTGTCTGTCTCAGCCTGCCAGTCTCTGTCCGTCAGTCTCAGACCGTCTGTCTCGGACCGTCTGTCTCGGACCGTCTGTCTCGTACCGTCTGTCTCACACCGTCTGTCACAGATCGTCGGTCTCAGACGGTCGGTCTCAGCCCGCCTGTGTCAGCCCATCTGTCTCAGACCGTCTGTCTGAGATCCACTGTGTCAGACCATCTGTCTCAGACGGCCGGTCTCAGCCCGCCTGTCTCAGACAGTCTGCCTCTGTCCGTCTGTCTCTGACCGTCTGTCTCGGAACGTCTGTATCGGACCATCTGTCTCAGACCATCTGTCTCAGGCCGTCGGTCTTAGCCCGTCTGTGTCAGACCATCTGTCTCAGACCGCAGGTCTCAGACCGTCTGTCTCAGACCGCCTGTCGCAGTCCTCCTGTCTCAGACCATCTGTCTCAGACCGTCTGTCTCAGACCGCCTGTCTCAGACGGTCGGTCTCAGCCCGCCTGTCTCAGCCCGCCTGTCTCAGACAGTCTGCCTCTGTCCGTCAGTCTCTGACCGTCTGTCTCAGACCGTCTCACTCGGACCGTCTGTCTCGAACCGCCTGTCTCAGCCCGCCTGTCTCAGCCCGCCTGTCTCAGTCCGTCTGTCTGAGATCGTCTATCTCATATCATCTATCTCAGACCGTCTGCGTCGGACCGTCTGTCTCCGACCGTCTGTCTCGGACCATCTGTCTGAGACCGCCTGTCTCAGCCCGCCTGTCTCAGCACGCCTGTCTCAGTCCGTCTGTCTCAGACCGTTTGTCAAAGACCATCTGCCTCAGACCGTCTGTCTCAGCCCGCCTGTCTCAGCCCGCCTGTCTCTGTCCGTCTGTCTGAGACCGTCTGTCTCAGACCAACTGTCCCAGACCGCCTGTCTCAGACCATCTGTCTCAGACCATCTGTCTCAGGCCGCCTGTCAGAGACCGTCTGTCTCAGACGATCTGTCTCAGACCGTCTGTCTCAGCCCGCCTGTCTCAGCCCGCCTGTCTTAGCCCGCCTGTCTCTGCCCGTCTGTCTCAGACCATCTGTGTCAGACCATCTGTCTCAGGCCGTCGGTCTTAGCCTGTCTCTCTCAGGCTGCCTGTCTCTGTCCGTCAGTCTTAGACCGTCTGTCTCGGACCGTCTGTCTCAGACCGTCTGTCTCAGACCATCTGTCTCAGGCCATCTGTGTCAGGCCGTCGGGCTTAGCCCGTCTGTCTCAGACCATCTCTCTCAGACCGCCGGTCTCAGACCGTTTGTCTCTGACCATCAGTCTCAGACCATCTGCATCAGGACGTCGGTCTTAGCCCGTGTGTCTCAGCCTGCCTGTCTCTGCCCGCTTGTCTCAGACCGTCTGCCTCGCACCGTCGGTGTCGGGCCGTCTGTCTCGGACTGTCTGTCTCGGACCGTCTGTCTCGGACCGTCTGTCTCGGACCGTCTGTCTCGGACCGTCTGTCTCGGACCGTCTGTCTCGGACCGTCTGTCTCGGACCGTCTGTCTCGGACCGTCTGTCTCGGACCGTCTGTCTCGGACCGTCTGCCTGAGACCATCTGTCTCAGACCATCTGTCTCAGGCCGTCGGTCTTAGCCTGTCTCTCTCAGGCTGCCTGTCTCTGGCCGTCAGTCTTAGACCGTCTGTCTCGGACCGTCTGTCTCAGACCGTCTGTCTCAGACCATCTGTCTCAGGCCATCTGTGTCAGGCCGTCGGTCTTAGCCCGTCTGTCTCAGACCATCTCTCTCAGACCGCCGGTCTCAGACCGTTTGTCTCTGACCATCAGTCTCAGACCATCTGCATCAGGACGTCGGTCTTAGCCCGTGTGTCTCAGCCAGCCTGTCTCTGCCCGCTTGTCTCAGACCGTCTGCCTCGCACCGTCGGTGTCGGGCCGTCTGTCTCGGACTGTCTGTCTCGGACCGTCTGTCTCGGACCGTCTGTCTCGGACCGTCTGTCTCGGACCGTCTGTCTCGGACCGTCTGTCTGAGACCGTCTGTCTCAGACCATCTGTGTCAGACCTTCTGTCTCATCCCGCCTCTCTCAGCCCATCTGTCTCAGACCGTCTGTCTGAGACCGTCTGTCTCAGACCATCTGTCTCAGACCGTCTGTCTCAGCCCGCCTGTCTCAGCCCGCCTGTCTCAGCCCGCCAGTCTCAGCCCGCCTGTCTCAGTCCGTCTGTCTCGGACCGTCTGTCTCGGACCATCTGTCTCGGACCGTCTGTCTCGGACCGTCTGTCTCGGACCGTCTGTCTCGGACCGTCTGTCTCGGACCGTCTGTCTGAGACCGTCTGTCTCAGACCATCTGTGTCAGACCTTCTGTCTCATCCCGCCTCTCTCAGCCCATCTGTCTCAGACCGTCTGTCTGAGACCGTCTGTCTCAGACCATGTGTCTCAGACCGTCTGTCTCAGCCCGCCTGTCTCAGCCCGCCTGTCTCAGCCCGCCAGTCTCAGCCCGCCTGTCTCAGTCCGTCTGTCTCGGACCGTCTGTCTCGGACCATCTGTCTCGGACCGTCTGTCTCGGACCGTTTGTCTCGGACTGTCTGTCTCGGATCGTCTGTCTCGGGCCGTCTGCCTCGGACCGTCTGTCTCAGACCATCTGTCTCAGACCATCTGTCTCAGGCCATCTATCTCAGGCCGTGGGTCTTAGCCCGTCTGTCTCAGACCATCTGTCTCAGACCGCCGGTCGCAGTCCGTTTGTCTCAGACCATCTGTCTCAGACCATCTGTCTAAGGGCATCTGTCTTAGCACGTCAGTCTCAGCCCGCCTGTCTCTGCCCGTCTGTCTCAGACCATCTGTCTCAGACCATCTGTCTCAGGCCGTCGGTCTTAGCCTGTCTGTCTCAGCCTGCCAGTCTCTGTCCGTCAGTCTCAGACCGTCTGTCTCGGACCGTCTGTCTCGGACCGTCTGTCTCGTACCGTCTGTCTCACACCGTCTGTCACAGATCGTCGGTCTCAGACGGTCGGTCTCAGCCCGCCTGTGTCAGCCCATCTGTCTCAGACCGTCTGTCTGAGATCCACTGTGTCAGACCATCTGTCTCAGACGGCCGGTCTCAGCCCGCCTGTCTCAGACAGTCTGCCTCTGTCCGTCTGTCTCTGACCGTCTGTCTCGGAACGTCTGTATCGGACCATCTGTCTCAGACCATCTGTCTCAGGCCGTCGGTCTTAGCCCGTCTGTGTCAGACCATCTGTCTCAGACCGCAGGTCTCAGACCGTCTGTCTCAGACCGCCTGTCGCAGTCCTCCTGTCTCAGACCATCTGTCTCAGACCGTCTGTCTCAGACCGCCTGTCTCAGACGGTCGGTCTCAGCCCGCCTGTCTCAGCCCGCCTGTCTCAGACAGTCTGCCTCTGTCCGTCAGTCTCTGACCGTCTGTCTCAGACCGTCTCACTCGGACCGTCTGTCTCGAACCGCCTGTCTCAGCCCGCCTGTCTCAGCCCGCCTGTCTCAGTCCGTCTGTCTGAGATCGTCTATCTCATATCATCTATCTCAGACCGTCTGCGTCGGACCGTCTGTCTCCGACCGTCTGTCTCGGACCATCTGTCTGAGACCGCCTGTCTCAGCCCGCCTGTCTCAGCACGCCTGTCTCAGTCCGTCTGTCTCAGACCGTTTGTCAAAGACCATCTGCCTCAGACCGTCTGTCTCAGCCCGAATGTCTCAGCCCGCCTGTCTCTGTCCGTCTGTCTGAGACCGTCTGTCTCAGACCAACTGTCCCAGACCGCCTGTCTCAGACCATCTGTCTCAGACCATCTGTCTCAGGCCGTCTGTCAGAGACCGTCTGTCTCAGACGATCTGTCTCAGACCGTCTGTCTCAGCCCGCCTGTCTCAGCCCGCCTGTCTTAGCCCGCCTGTCTCTGCCCGTCTGTCTCAGACCATCTGTGTCAGACCATCTGTCTCAGGCCGTCGGTCTTAGCCTGTCTCTCTCAGGCTGCCTGTCTCTGTCCGTCAGTCTTAGACCGTCTGTCTCGGACCGTCTGTCTCAGACCGTCTGTCTCAGACCATCTGTCTCAGGCCATCTGTGTCAGGCCGTCGGTCTTAGCCCGTCTGTCTCAGACCATCTCTCTCAGACCGCCGGTCTCAGACCGTTTGTCTCTGACCATCAGTCTCAGACCATCTGCATCAGGACGTCGGTCTTAGCCCGTGTGTCTCAGCCTGCCTGTCTCTGCCCGCTTGTCTCAGACCGTCTGCCTCGCACCGTCGGTGTCGGACCGTCTGTCTCGGACCGTCTGTCTCGGACCGTCTGTCTCGGACCGTCTGTCTCGGACCGTCTGTCTCGGACCGTCTGCCTGAGACCATCTGTCTCAGACCATCTGTCTCAGGCCGTCGGTCTTAGCCTGTCTCTCTCAGGCTGCCTGTCTCTGGCCGTCAGTCTTAGACCGTCTGTCTCGGACCGTCTGTCTCAGACCGTCTGTCTCAGACCATCTGTCTCAGGCCATCTGTGTCAGGAAGTCGGTCTTAGCCCGTCTGTCTCAGACCATCTCTCTCAGACCGCCGGTCTCAGACCGTTTGTCTCTGACCATCAGTCTCAGACCATCTGCATCAGGACGTCGGTCTTAGCCCGTGTGTCTCAGCCAGCCTGTCTCTGCCCGCTTGTCTCAGACCGTCTGCCTCGCACCGTCGGTGTCGGGCCGTCTGTCTCGGACTGTCTGTCTCGGACCGTCTGTCTCGGACCGTCTGTCTCGGACCGTCTGTCTCGGACCGTCTGTCTCGGACCGTCTGTCTGAGACCGTCTGCCTCAGACCATCTGTGTCAGACCTTCTGTCTCATCCCGCCTCTCTCAGCCCATCTGTCTCAGACCGTCTGTCTGAGACCGTCTGTCTCAGACCATCTGTCTCAGACCGTCTGTCTCAGCCCGCCTGTCTCAGCCCGCCTGTCTCAGCCCGCCAGTCTCAGCCCGCCTGTCTCAGTCCGTCTGTCTCGGACCGTCTGTCTCGGACCATCTGTCTCGGACCGTCTGTCTCGGACCGTCTGTCTCGGACTGTCTGTCTCGGATCGTCTGTCTCGGGCCGTCTGCCTCGGACCGTCTGTCTCAGACCATCTGTCTCAGACCATCTGTCTCAGGCCATCTATCTCAGGCCGTGGGTCTTAGCCCTTCTGTCTCAGACCATCTGTCTCAGACCGCCGGTCGCAGACCGTTTGTCTCAGACCATCTGTCTCAGACCATCTGTCTAAGGGCATCTGTCTTAGTCCGTCAGTCTCAGCCCGCCTGTCTCTGCCCGTCTGTCTCAGACCATCTGTCTCAGACCATCTGTCTCAGGCCGTCGGTCTTAGCCTGTCTGTCTCAGCCTGCCAGTCTCTGTCCGTCAGTCTCAGACCGTCTGTCTCGGACCGTCTGTCTCGGACCGTCTGTCTCGGACCGTCTGTCTCGGACCGTCTGTCTCACACCGTCTGTCACAGACCGTCGGTCTCAGACGGTCGGTCTCAGCCCGCCTGTGTCAGCCCATCTGTCTCAGACCGTCTGTCTGAGATCGACTGTTTCAGACCATCTGTCTCAGACGGCCGGTCTCAGCCCGCCTGTCTCAGACAGTCTGCCTCTGTCCGTCTGTCTCTGACCTTCTGTCTCGGAACGTCTGTATCGGACCATCTGTCTCAGACCATCTGTCTCAGGCCGTCGGTCTTAGCCCGTCTGTGTCAGACCATCTGTCTCAGACCGCAGGTCTCAGACCGTCTGTCTCAGACCGCCTGTCGCAGTCCTCCTGTCTCAGACCATCTGTCTCGGACCGTCTGTCTCAGACCGTCTGTCTCAGTCCATCTGTCTCAGACCATCTGTCTCAGGCAGTCGGTCTTAGCCGGTCTGTGTCAGACCATCTGTCTCAGACCGCCGGTCTCAGACCGTCTGTCTCAGACCATCGGTCTCAGGCCGTCGGTCTTAGCCCGTCTGTCTCAGCCCGCCTGTCTCTGCCCGTCTGTCTCAGACCATCTGTCTCAGACCATCTGTCTCAGACCATCTGTCTCAGACCGTCTGTCTCAGACCATCTGTCTCAGACCATCTGTCTCAGGCAGTCGGTCTTAGCCGGTCTGTGTCAGACCATCTGTCTCAGACCGTCTGTCTCAGACCGCCTGTCGCAGTCCTCCTGTCTCAGACCATTTGTCTCAGACCGTCTGTCTCAGACCATCTGTCTCAGACCATCTGTCTCCGGCCGTCTGTCTGAGACCATCTGGCTCAGACCGTCTGTCTCATCCCGCCAGTCTCAGCCCGCCTGTCACAGTCCGTCTGTCTCGGACCGTCTGTCTCGGACCGTCTGTCTCGGACCGTCTGTCTCGGACTGTCTGTCTCGGATCGTCTGTCTCGGACCGTCTGTCTCGGACCGTCTGTCTCACACCATCTGTCTGAGACCGCCTGTCTCAGCCCGCCTGTCTCAGCCCGCCTGTCTCAGTCCGTCTGTCTCAGACCGTTTGTCAAAGACCATCTGCCTCAGACCGTCTGTCTCAGCCCGCCTGTCTGAGCCCGCCTGTCTCTGTCCGTCTGTCTGAGACCGTCTGTCTCAGACCAACTGTCCCAGACCGCCTGTCTCAGACCATCTGTCTCAGACTATCTGTCTCAGGCCGTCTGTCAGAGACCGTCTGTCTCAGACCATCTGTCTCAGACCATCTGTCTCCGGCCGTCTGTCTGAGACCATCTGTCTCAGACCATCTGTCTCAGACCGTCTGTCTCAGACCGTCTGTCTCAGACCATCTGTCTCAGGCCATCTGTGTCAGGCCGTCGGTCTAAGCCCGTCTGTCTCAGACCATCTCTCTCAGACCGCCGGTCTCAGACCGTTTGTCTCTGACCATCAGTCTCAGACCATCTGCATCAGGACGTCGGTCTTAGCCCGTGTGTCTCAGCCAGCCTGTCTCTGCCCGCTTGTCTCAGACCGTCTGCCTCGCACCGTCGGTGTCGGGCCGTCTGTCTCGGACTGTCTGTCTCGGACCGTCTGTCTCGGACCGTCTGTCTCGGACCGTCTGTCTCGGACCGTCTGTCTCGGACCGTCTGTCTGAGACCGTCTGTCTCAGACCATCTGTGTCAGACCTTCTGTCTCATCCCGCCTCTCTCAGCCCATCTGTCTCAGACCGTCTGTCTGAGACCGTCTGTCTCAGACCATCTGTCTCAGACCGTCTGTCTCAGCCCGCCTGTCTCAGCCCGCCTGTCTCAGCCCGCCTGTCTCAGCCCGCCAGTCTCAGCCCGCCTGTCTGAGTCCGTCTGTCTCGGACCGTCTGTCTCGGACCATCTGTCTCGGACCGTCTGTCTCGGACCGTCTGTCTCGGACTGTCTGTCTCGGATCGTCTGTCTCGGGCCGTCTGCCTCGGACCGTCTGTCTCAGACCATCTGTCTCAGACCATCTGTCTCAGGCCATCTATCTCAGGCCGTGGGTCTTAGCCCTTCTGTCTCAGACCATCTGTCTCAGACTGCCGGTCGCAGACCGTTTGTCTCAGACCATCTGTCTCAGACCATCTGTCTAAGGGCATCTGTCTTAGTCCGTCAGTCTCAGCCCGCCTGTCTCTGCCCGTCTGTCTCAGACCATCTGTCTCAGACCATCTGTCTCAGGCCGTCGGTCTTAGCCTGTCTGTCTCAGCCTGCCAGTCTCTGTCCGTCAGTCTCAGACCGTCTGTCTCGGACCGTCTGTCTCGGACCGTCTGTCTCGGACCGTCTGTCTCGGACCGTCTGTCTCACACCGTCTGTCACAGACCGTCGGTCTCAGACGGTCGGTCTCAGCCCGCCTGTGTCAGCCCATCTGTCTCAGACCGTCTGTCTGAGATCGACTGTTTCAGACCATCTGTCTCAGACGGCCGGTCTCAGCCCGCCTGTCTCAGACAGTCTGCCTCTGTCCGTCTGTCTCTGACCTTCTGTCTCGGAACGTCTGTATCGGACCATCTGTCTCAGGCCATCTGTCTCAGGCCGTCGGTCTTAGCCCGTCTGTGTCAGACCATCTGTCTCAGACCGCAGGTCTCAGACCGTCTGTCTCAGACCGCCTGTCGCAGTCCTCCTGTCTCAGACCATCTGTCTCGGACCGTCTGTCTCAGACCGTCTGTCTCAGTCCATCTGTCTCAGACCATCTGTCTCAGGCAGTCGGTCTTAGCCGGTCTGTGTCAGACCATCTGTCTCAGACCGCCGGCCTCAGACCGTCTGTCTCAGACCATCGGTCTCAGGCCGTCGGTCTTAGCCCGTCTGTCTCAGCCCGCCTGTCTCTGCCCGTCTGTCTCAGACCGTTAGTCTCAGACCATCTGTCTCAGACCATCTGTCTCAGACCATCTGTCTCAGACCGTCTGTCTCAGACCATCTGTCTCAGACCATCTGTCTCAGGCAGTCGGTCTTAGCCGGTCTGTGTCAGACCATCTGTCTCAGACCGTCTGTCTCAGACCGCCTGTCGCAGTCCTCCTGTCTCAGACCATTTGTCTCAGACCGTCTGTCTCAGACCATCGGTCTCAGACCATCTGTCTCCGGCCGTCTGTCTGAGACCATCTGGCTCAGACCGTCTGTCTCATCCCGCCAGTCTCAGCCCGCCTGTCACAGTCCGTCTGTCTCGGACCGTCTGTCTCGGACCGTCTGTCTCGGACCGTCTGTCTCGGACTGTCTGTCTCGGATCGTCTGTCTCGGACCGTCTGTCTCGGACCGTCTGTCTCACACCATCTGTCTGAGACCGCCTGTCTCAGCCCGTCTGTCTCAGCCCGCCTGTCTCAGTCCGTCTGTCTCAGACCGTTTGTCAAAGACCATCTGCCTCAGACCGTCTGTCTCAGCCCGCCTGTCTGAGCCCGCCTGTCTCTGTCCGTCTGTCTGAGACCGTCTGTCTCAGACCAACTGTCCCAGACCGCCTGTCTCAGACCATCTGTCTCAGACTATCTGTCTCAGGCCGTCTGTCAGAGACCGTCTGTCTCAGACCATCTGTCTCAGACCATCTGTCTCCGGCCGTCTGTCTGAGACCATCTGTCTCAGACCGTCTGTCTCATCCCGCCAGTCTCAGCCCGCCTGTCACAGTCCGTCTGTCTCGGACCGTCTGTCTCGGACCGTCTGTCTCGGACCGACTGCCTCGGACTGTCTGTCTCGGATCGTCTGTCTCGGACCGTCTGTCTCGGACCGTCTGTCTCAGACCATCTGTCTGAGACCGCCTGTCTCAGCCCGCCTGTCTCAGCCCGCCTGTCTCAGTCCGTCTGTCTCAGACCGTTTGTCAAAGACCATCTGCCTCAGACCGTCTGTCTCAGCCCGCCTGTCTCAGCCCGCCTGTCTCTGTCCGTCTGTCTGAGACCGTCTGTCTCAGACCAACTGTCCCAGACCGCCTGTCTCAGACCATCTGTCTCAGACCATCTGTCTCAGGCCGTCTGTCAGAGACCGTCTGTCTCAGACGATCTGTCTCAGACCGTCTGTCTCAGACCGTCTGTCTGAGACCGTCTGTCTCAGACCATCTGTCTCAGACCGTCTGTGTCAGCCCGCCTGTCTCAGCCCGCCTGTCTCAGCCCGCCAGTCTCAGCCCGCCTGTCTCAGTCCGTCTGTCTCGGACCGTCTGTCTCGGACCATCTGTCTCGGACCGTCTGTCTCGGACCGTCTGTCTCGGACTGTCTGTCTCAGATCGTCTGTCTCGGGCCGTCTGCCTCGGACCGTCTGTCTCAGTCCGTCTGTCTCAGACCGTTTGTCAAAGACCATCTGCCTCAGACCGTCTGTCTCAGCCCGCCTGTCTGAGCCCGCCTGTCTCTGTCCGTCTGTCTGAGACCGTCTGTCTCAGACCAACTGTCCCAGGCCGCCTGTCTCAGACCATCTGTCTCAGACCATCTGTCTCAGGCCGTCTGTCAGAGACCGTCTGTCTCAGACCATCTGTCTCAGACCATCTGTCTCCGGCCGTCTGTCTGAGACCATCTGTCTCAGACCGTCTGTCTCATCCCGCCAGTCTCAGCCCGCCTGTCACAGTCCGTCTGTCTCGGACCGTCTGTCTCGGACCGTCTGTCTCGGACCGACTGTCTCGGACTGTCTGTCTCGGATCGTCTGTCTCGGACCGTCTGTCTCGGACCGTCTGTCTCAGACCATCTGTCTGAGACCGCCTGTCTCAGCCCGCCTGTCTCAGCCCGCCTGTCTCAGTCCGTCTGTCTCAGACCGTTTGTCAAAGACCATCTGCCTCAGACCGTCTGTCTCAGCCCGCCTGTCTCAGCCCGCCTGTCTCTGTCCGTCTGTCTGAGACCGTCTGTCTCAGACCAACTGTCCCAGACCGCCTGTCTCAGACCATCTGTCTCAGACCATCTGTCTCAGGCCGTCTGTCAGAGACAGTCTGTCTCAGACGATCTGTCTCAGACCGTCTGTCTCAGACCGTCTGTCTGAGACCGTCTGTCTCAGACCATCTGTCTCAGACCGTCTGTCTCAGCCCGCCTGTCTCAGCCCGCCTGTCTCAGCCCGCCTGTCTCAGTCCGTCTGTCTCAGACCGTTTGTCAAACACCATCTGCCTCAGACCGTCTGTCTCAGCCCGCCTGTCTCAGCCCGCCTGTCTCTGTCCGTCTGTCTGAGACCGTCTGTCTCAGACCAACTGTCCCAGACCGCCTGTCTCAGACCATCTGTCTCAGACCATCTGTCTCAGGCCGTCTGTCAGAGACCGTCTGTCTCAGACGATCTGTCTCAGACCGTCTGTCTCAGACCGTCTGTCTGAGACCGTCTGTCTCAGACCATCTGTCTCAGACCGTCTGTCTCAGCCCGCCTGTCTCAGCCCGCCTGTCTCAGCCCGCCAGTCTCAGCCCGCCTGTCTCAGTCCGTCTGTCTCGGACCGTCTGTCTCGGACCATCTGTCTCGGACCGTCTGTCTCGGACCGTCTGTCTCGGACTGTCTGTCTCAGATCGTCTGTCTCGGGCCGTCTGCCTCGGACCGTCTGTCTCAGTCCGTCTGTCTCAGACCGTTTGTCAAAGACCATCTGCCTCAGACCGTCTGTCTCAGCCCGCCTGTCTGAGCCCGCCTGTCTCTGTCCGTCTGTCTGAGACCGTCTGTCTCAGACCAACTGTCCCAGACCGCCTGTCTCAGACCATCTGTCTCAGACCATCTGTCTCAGGCCGTCTGTCAGAGACCGTCTGTCTCAGACCATCTGTCTCAGACCATCTGTCTCCGGCCGTCTGTCTGAGACCATCTGTCTCAGACCGTCTGTCTCATCCCGCCTGTCACAGTCCGTCTGTCTCGGACCGTCTGTCTCGGACCGTCTGTCTCGGACCGACTTTCTCGGACTGTCTGTCTCGGATCGTCTGTCTCGGACCGTCTGTCTCGGACCGTCTGTCTCAGACCATCTGTCTGAGACCGCCTGTCTCAGCCCGCCTGTCTCAGCCCGCCTGTCTCTGTCCGTCTGTCTGAGACCGTCTGTCTCAGACCAACTGTCCCAGACCGCCTGTCTCAGACCATCTGTCTCAGACCATCTGTCTCAGGCCGTCTGTCAGAGACCGTCTGTCTCAGACGATCTGTCTCAGACCGTCTGTCTCAGACCGTCTGTCTGAGACCGTCTGTCTCAGACCATCTGTCTCAGACCATCTGTCTGAGACCGCCTGTCTCAGCCCGCCTGTCTCAGCCCGCCTGTCTCAGTCCGTCTGTCTCAGACCGTTTGTCAAAGACCATCTGCCTCAGACCGTCTGTCTCAGCCCGCCTGTCTCAGCCCGCCTGTCTCAGCCCGCCTGTCTCTGTCCGTCTGTCTGAGACCGTCTGTCTCAGACCAACTGTCCCAGACCGCCTGTCTCAGTCCGTCTGTCTCAGACCGTTTGTCAAAGACCATCTGCCTCAGACCGTCTGTCTCAGCCCGCCTGTCTCAGCCCGCCTGTCTCTGTCCGTCTGTCTGAGACCGTCTGTCTCAGACCAACTGTCCCAGACCGCCTGTCTCAGACCATCTGTCTCAGACCATCTGTCTCAGGCCGTCTGTCAGAGACAGTCTGTCTCAGACGATCTGTCTCAGACCGTCTGTCTCAGACCGTCTGTCTGAGACCGTCTGTCTCAGACCATCTGTCTCAGACCGTCTGTCTCAGCCCGCCTGTCTCAGCCCGCCTGTCTCAGCCCGCCTGTCTCAGTCCGTCTGTCTCAGACCGTTTGTCAAACACCATCTGCCTCAGACCGCCTGTCTCAGCCCGCCTGTCTCAGCCCGCCTGTCTCTGTCCGTCTGTCTGAGACCGTCTGTCTCAGACCAACTGTCCCAGACCGCCTGTCTCAGACCATCTGTCTCAGATCATCTGTCTCAGGCCGTCTGTCAGAGACCGTCTGTCTCAGACGATCTGTCTCAGACCGTCTGTCTCAGACCGTCTGTCTGAGACCGTCTGTCTCAGACCATCTGTCTCAGACCGTCTGTCTCAGCCCGCCTGTCTCAGCCCGCCTGTCTCAGCCCGCCAGTCTCAGCCCGCCTGTCTCAGTCCGTCTGTCTCGGACCGTCTGTCTCGGACCATCTGTCTCGGACCGTCTGTCTCGGACCGTCTGTCTCGGACTGTCTGTCTCAGATCGTCTGTCTCGGGCCGTCTGCCTCGGACCGTCTGTCTCAGTCCGTCTGTCTCAGACCGTTTGTCAAAGACCATCTGCCTCAGACCGTCTGTCTCAGCCCGCCTGTCTGAGCCCGCCTGTCTCTGTCCGTCTGTCTGAGACCGTCTGTCTCAGACCAACTGTCCCAGACCGCCTGTCTCAGACCATCTGTCTCAGACCATCTGTCTCAGGCCGTCTGTCAGAGACCGTCTGTCTCAGACCATCTGTCTCAGACCATCTGTCTCCGGCCGTCTGTCTGAGACCATCTGTCTCAGACCGTCTGTCTCATCCCGCCAGTCTCAGCCCGCCTGTCACAGTCCGTCTGTCTCGGACCGTCTGTCTCGGACCGTCTGTCTCGGACCGACTTTCTCGGACTGTCTGTCTCGGATCGTCTGTCTCGGACCGTCTGTCTCGGACCGTCTGTCTCAGACCATCTGTCTGAGACCGCCTGTCTCAGCCCGCCTGTCTCAGCCCGCCTGTCTCAGTCCGTCTGTCTCAGACCGTTTGTCAAAGACCATCTGCCTCAGACCGTCTGTCTCAGCCCGCCTGTCTCAGCCCGCCTGTCTCTGTCCGTCTGTCTGAGACCGTCTGTCTCAGACCAACTGTCCCAGACCGCCTGTCTCAGACCATCTGTCTCAGACCATCTGTCTCAGGCCGTCTGTCAGAGACAGTCTGTCTCAGACGATCTGTCTCAGACCGTCTGTCTCAGACCGTCTGTCTGAGACCGTCTGTCTCAGACCATCTGTCTCAGACCGTCTGTCTCAGCCCGCCAGTCTCAGCCCGCCTGTCTGAGTCCGTCTGTCTCGGACCGTCTGTCTCGGACCATCTGTCTCGGACCGTCTGTCTCGGACCGTCTGTCTCGGACTGTCTGTCTCGGATCGTCTGTCTCGGGCCGTCTGCCTCGGACCGTCTGTCTCAGACCATCTGTCTCAGACCATCTGTCTCAGGCCATCTATCTCAGGCCGTGGGTCTTAGCCCTTCTGTCTCAGACCATCTGTCTCAGACTGCCGGTCGCAGACCGTTTGTCTCAGACCATCTGTCTCAGACCATCTGTCTAAGGGCATCTGTCTTAGTCCGTCAGTCTCAGCCCGCCTGTCTCTGCCCGTCTGTCTCAGACCATCTGTCTCAGACCATCTGTCTCAGGCCGTCGGTCTTAGCCTGTCTGTCTCAGCCTGCCAGTCTCTGTCCGTCAGTCTCAGACCGTCTGTCTCGGACCGTCTGTCTCGGACCGTCTGTCTCGGACCGTCTGTCTCGGACCGTCTGTCTCACACCGTCTGTCACAGACCGTCGGTCTCAGACGGTCGGTCTCAGCCCGCCTGTGTCAGCCCATCTGTCTCAGACCGTCTGTCTGAGATCGACTGTTTCAGACCATCTGTCTCAGACGGCCGGTCTCAGCCCGCCTGTCTCAGACAGTCTGCCTCTGTCCGTCTGTCTCTGACCTTCTGTCTCGGAACGTCTGTATCGGACCATCTGTCTCAGGCCATCTGTCTCAGGCCGTCGGTCTTAGCCCGTCTGTGTCAGACCATCTGTCTCAGACCGCAGGTCTCAGACCGTCTGTCTCAGACCGCCTGTCGCAGTCCTCCTGTCTCAGACCATCTGTCTCGGACCGTCTGTCTCAGACCGTCTGTCTCAGTCCATCTGTCTCAGACCATCTGTCTCAGGCAGTCGGTCTTAGCCGGTCTGTGTCAGACCATCTGTCTCAGACCGCCGGCCTCAGACCGTCTGTCTCAGACCATCGGTCTCAGGCCGTCGGTCTTAGCCCGTCTGTCTCAGCCCGCCTGTCTCTGCCCGTCTGTCTCAGACCGTTAGTCTCAGACCATCTGTCTCAGACCATCTGTCTCAGACCATCTGTCTCAGACCGTCTGTCTCAGACCATCTGTCTCAGACCATCTGTCTCAGGCAGTCGGTCTTAGCCGGTCTGTGTCAGACCATCTGTCTCAGACCGTCTGTCTCAGACCGCCTGTCGCAGTCCTCCTGTCTCAGACCATTTGTCTCAGACCGTCTGTCTCAGACCATCGGTCTCAGACCATCTGTCTCCGGCCGTCTGTCTGAGACCATCTGGCTCAGACCGTCTGTCTCATCCCGCCAGTCTCAGCCCGCCTGTCACAGTCCGTCTGTCTCGGACCGTCTGTCTCGGACCGTCTGTCTCGGACCGTCTGTCTCGGACTGTCTGTCTCGGATCGTCTGTCTCGGACCGTCTGTCTCGGACCGTCTGTCTCACACCATCTGTCTGAGACCGCCTGTCTCAGCCCGTCTGTCTCAGCCCGCCTGTCTCAGTCCGTCTGTCTCAGACCGTTTGTCAAAGACCATCTGCCTCAGACCGTCTGTCTCAGCCCGCCTGTCTGAGCCCGCCTGTCTCTGTCCGTCTGTCTGAGACCGTCTGTCTCAGACCAACTGTCCCAGACCGCCTGTCTCAGACCATCTGTCTCAGACTATCTGTCTCAGGCCGTCTGTCAGAGACCGTCTGTCTCAGACCATCTGTCTCAGACCATCTGTCTCCGGCCGTCTGTCTGAGACCATCTGTCTCAGACCGTCTGTCTCATCCCGCCAGTCTCAGCCCGCCTGTCACAGTCCGTCTGTCTCGGACCGTCTGTCTCGGACCGTCTGTCTCGGACCGACTGTCTCGGACTGTCTGTCTCGGATCGTCTGTCTCGGACCGTCTGTCTCGGACCGTCTGTCTCAGACCATCTGTCTGAGACCGCCTGTCTCAGCCCGCCTGTCTCAGCCCGCCTGTCTCAGTCCGTCTGTCTCAGACCGTTTGTCAAAGACCATCTGCCTCAGACCGTCTGTCTCAGCCCGCCTGTCTCAGCCCGCCTGTCTCTGTCCGTCTGTCTGAGACCGTCTGTCTCAGACCAACTGTCCCAGACCGCCTGTCTCAGACCATCTGTCTCAGACCATCTGTCTCAGGCCGTCTGTCAGAGACCGTCTGTCTCAGACGATCTGTCTCAGACCGTCTGTCTCAGACCGTCTGTCTGAGACCGTCTGTCTCAGACCATCTGTCTCAGACCGTCTGTGTCAGCCCGCCTGTCTCAGCCCGCCTGTCTCAGCCCGCCAGTCTCAGCCCGCCTGTCTCAGTCCGTCTGTCTCGGACCGTCTGTCTCGGACCATCTGTCTCGGACCGTCTGTCTCGGACCGTCTGTCTCGGACTGTCTGTCTCAGATCGTCTGTCTCGGGCCGTCTGCCTCGGACCGTCTGTCTCAGTCCGTCTGTCTCAGACCGTTTGTCAAAGACCATCTGCCTCAGACCGTCTGTCTCAGCCCGCCTGTCTGAGCCCGCCTGTCTCTGTCCGTCTGTCTGAGACCGTCTGTCTCAGACCAACTGTCCCAGGCCGCCTGTCTCAGACCATCTGTCTCAGACCATCTGTCTCAGGCCGTCTGTCAGAGACCGTCTGTCTCAGACCATCTGTCTCAGACCATCTGTCTCCGGCCGTCTGTCTGAGACCATCTGTCTCAGACCGTCTGTCTCATCCCGCCAGTCTCAGCCCGCCTGTCACAGTCCGTCTGTCTCGGACCGTCTGTCTCGGACCGTCTGTCTCGGACCGACTGTCTCGGACTGTCTGTCTCGGATCGTCTGTCTCGGACCGTCTGTCTCGGACCGTCTGTCTCAGACCATCTGTCTGAGACCGCCTGTCTCAGCCCGCCTGTCTCAGCCCGCCTGTCTCAGTCCGTCTGTCTCAGACCGTTTGTCAAAGACCATCTGCCTCAGACCGTCTGTCTCAGCCCGCCTGTCTCAGCCCGCCTGTCTCTGTCCGTCTGTCTGAGACCGTCTGTCTCAGACCAACTGTCCCAGACCGCCTGTCTCAGACCATCTGTCTCAGACCATCTGTCTCAGGCCGTCTGTCAGAGACAGTCTGTCTCAGACGATCTGTCTCAGACCGTCTGTCTCAGACCGTCTGTCTGAGACCGTCTGTCTCAGACCATCTGTCTCAGACCGTCTGTCTCAGCCCGCCTGTCTCAGCCCGCCTGTCTCAGCCCGCCTGTCTCAGTCCGTCTGTCTCAGACCGTTTGTCAAACACCATCTGCCTCAGACCGTCTGTCTCAGCCCGCCTGTCTCAGCCCGCCTGTCTCTGTCCGTCTGTCTGAGACCGTCTGTCTCAGACCAACTGTCCAAGACCGCCTGTCTCAGACCATCTGTCTCAGACCATCTGTCTCAGGCCGTCTGTCAGAGACCGTCTGTCTCAGACGATCTGTCTCAGACCGTCTGTCTCAGACCGTCTGTCTGAGACCGTCTGTCTCAGACCATCTGTCTCAGACCGTCTGTCTCAGCCCGCCTGTCTCAGCCCGCCTGTCTCAGCCCGCCAGTCTCAGCCCGCCTGTCTCAGTCCGTCTGTCTCGGACCGTCTGTCTCGGACCATCTGTCTCGGACCGTCTGTCTCGGACCGTCTGTCTCGGACTGTCTGTCTCAGATCGTCTGTCTCGGGCCGTCTGCCTCGGACCGTCTGTCTCAGTCCGTCTGTCTCAGACCGTTTGTCAAAGACCATCTGCCTCAGACCGTCTGTCTCAGCCCGCCTGTCTGAGCCCGCCTGTCTCTGTCCGTCTGTCTGAGACCGTCTGTCTCAGACCAACTGTCCCAGACCGCCTGTCTCAGACCATCTGTCTCAGACCATCTGTCTCAGGCCGTCTGTCAGAGACCGTCTGTCTCAGACCATCTGTCTCAGACCATCTGTCTCCGGCCGTCTGTCTGAGACCATCTGTCTCAGACCGTCTGTCTCATCCCGCCAGTCTCAGCCCGCCTGTCACAGTCCGTCTGTCTCGGACCGTCTGTCTCGGACCGTCTGTCTCGGACCGACTTTCTCGGACTGTCTGTCTCGGATCGTCTGTCTCGGACCGTCTGTCTCGGACCGTCTGTCTCAGACCATCTGTCTGAGACCGCCTGTCTCAGCCCGCCTGTCTCAGCCCGCCTGTCTCAGTCCGTCTGTCTCAGACCGTTTGTCAAAGACCATCTGCCTCAGACCGTCTGTCTCAGCCCGCCTGTCTCAGCCCGCCTGTCTCTGTCCGTCTGTCTGAGACCGTCTGTCTCAGACCAACTGTCCCAGACCGCCTGTCTCAGACCATCTGTCTCAGACCATCTGTCTCATGCCGTCTGTCAGAGACAGTCTGTCTCAGACGATCTGTCTCAGACCGTCTGTCTCAGACCGTCTGTCTGAGACCGTCTGTCTCAGACCATCTGTCTCAGACCGTCTGTCTCAGCCCGCCTGTCTCAGCCCGCCTGTCTCAGCCCGCCTGTCTCAGTCCGTCTGTCTCAGACCGTTTGTCAAACACCATCTGCCTCAGACCGTCTGTCTCAGCCCGCCTGTCTCAGCCCGCCTGTCTCTGTCCGTCTGTCTGAGACCGTCTGTCTCAGACCAACTGTCCCAGACCGCCTGTCTCAGACCATCTGTCTCAGACCATCTGTCTCAGGCCGTCTGTCAGAGACCGTCTGTCTCAGACCGTTTGTCAAAGACCATCTGCCTCAGACCGTCTGTCTCAGCCCGCCTGTCTCAGCCCGCCTGTCTCAGCCCGCCTGTCTCTGTCCGTCTGTCTGAGACCGTCTGTCTCAGACCAACTGTCCCAGACCGCCTGTCTCAGTCCGTCTGTCTCAGACAGTTTGTCAAAGACCATCTGCCTCAGACCGTCTGTCTCAGCCCGCCTGTCTCAGCCCGCCTGTCTCTGTCCGTCTGTCTGAGACCGTCTGTCTCAGACCAACTGTCCCAGACCGCCTGTCTCAGACCATCTGTCTCAGACCATGTGTCTCAGGCCGTCTGTCAGAGACAGTCTGTCTCAGACGATCTGTCTCAGACCGTCTGTCTCAGACCGTCTGTCTGAGACCGTCTGTCTCAGACCATCTGTCTCAGACCGTCTGTCTCAGCCCGCCTGTCTCAGCCCGCCTGTCTCAGCCCGCCTGTCTCAGTCCGTCTGTCTCAGACCGTTTGTCAAACACCATCTGCCTCAGACCGCCTGTCTCAGCCCGCCTGTCTCAGCCCGCCTGTCTCTGTCCGTCTGTCTGAGACCGTCTGTCTCAGACCAACTGTCCCAGACCGCCTGTCTCAGACCATCTGTCTCAGACCATCTGTCTCAGGCCGTCTGTCAGAGACCGTCTGTCTCAGACGATCTGTCTCAGACCGCCTGTCTCAGACCGTCTGTCTGAGACCGTCTGTCTCAGACCATCTGTCTCAGACCGTCTGTCTCAGCCCGCCTGTCTCAGCCCGCCTGTCTCAGCCCGCCAGTCTCAGCCCGCCTGTCTCAGTCCGTCTGTCTCGGACCGTCTGTCTCGGACCATCTGTCTCGGACCGTCTGTCTCGGACCGTCTGTCTCGGACTGTCTGTCTCAGATCGTCTGTCTCGGGCCGTCTGCCTCGGACCGTCTGTCTCAGTCCGTCTGTCTCAGACCGTTTGTCAAAGACCATCTGCCTCAGACCGTCTGTCTCAGCCCGCCTGTCTGAACCCGCCTGTCTCTGTCCGTCTGTCTGAGACCGTCTGTCTCAGACCAACTGTCCCAGACCGCCTGTCTCAGACCATCTGTCTCAGACCATCTGTCTCAGGCCGTCTGTCAGAGACCGTCTGTCTCAGACCATCTGTCTCAGACCATCTGTCTCCGGCCGTCTGTCTGAGACCATCTGTCTCAGACCGTCTGTCTCATCCCGCCAGTCTCAGCCCGCCTGTCACAGTCCGTCTGTCTCGGACCGTCTGTCTCGGACCGTCTGTCTCGGACCGACTTTCTCGGACTGTCTGTCTCGGATCGTCTGTCTCGGACCGTCTGTCTCGGACCGTCTGTCTCAGACCATCTGTCTGAGACCGCCTGTCTCAGCCCGCCTGTCTCAGCCCGCCTGTCTCAGTCCGTCTGTCTCAGACCGTTTGTCAAAGACCATCTGCCTCAGACCGTCTGTCTCAGCCCGCCTGTCTCAGCCCGCCTGTCTCTGTCCGTCTGTCTGAGACCGTCTGTCTCAGACCAACTGTCCCAGACCGCCTGTCTCAGACCATCTGTCTCAGACCATCTGTCTCAGGCCGTCTGTCAGAGACAGTCTGTCTCAGACGATCTGTCTCAGACCGTCTGTCTCAGACCGTCTGTCTGAGACCGTCTGTCTCAGACCATCTGTCTCAGACCGTCTGTCTCAGCCCGCCTGTCTCAGCCCGCCTGTCTCAGCCCGCCTGTCTCAGTCCGTCTGTCTCAGACCGTTTGTCAAACACCATCTGCCTCAGACCGTCTGTCTCAGCCCGCCTGTCTCAGCCCGCCTGTCTCTGTCCGTCTGTCTGAGACCGTCTGTCTCAGACCAACTGTCCCAGACCGCCTGTCTCAGACCATCTGTCTCAGACCATCTGTCTCAGGCCGTCTGTCAGAGACCGTCTGTCTCAGACGATCTGTCTCAGACCGTCTGTCTCAGACCGTCTGTCTGAGACCGTCTGTCTCAGACCATCTGTCTCAGACCATCTGTCTGAGACCGCCTGTCTCAGCCCGCCTGTCTCAGCCCGCCTGTCTCAGTCCGTCTGTCTCAGACCGTTTGTCAAAGACCATCTGCCTCAGACCGTCTGTCTCAGCCCGCCTGTCTCAGCCCGCCTGTCTCTGTCCGTCTGTCTGAGACCGTCTGTCTCAGACCAACTGTCTCAGACCGCCGGTCGCAGACCGTTTGTCTCAGACCATCTGTCTCAGACCATCTGTCTAAGGGCATCTGTCTTAGTCCGTCAGTCTCAGCCCGCCTGTCTCTGCCCGTCTGTCTCAGACCATCTGTCTCACACCATCTGTCTCAGGCCGTCGGTCTTAGCCTGTCTGTCTCAGCCTGCCAGTCTCTGTCCGTCAGTCTCAGACCGTCTGTCTCGGACCGTCTGTCTCGGACCGTCTGTCTCAGACCGTCTGTCTCAGACGGACGGTCGCAACCCGTCTGTCTCAGACAGTCTGCCTCTGTCCGTCTGTCTCTGACTGTCTGTCTCGGAAAGTCTGTCTCGGACCGTCTGTCTCGGACCGCCTGTCTCGGACCGTCTGTCTCGGACCATCTGTCTCAGACCGTCTGTCCCAGACCGTCTGTCTCAGACGGTCGGTCTCAGCCCGCCTGTCTCAGACAGTCTGCTTCTGTCCGTCTGTCTCTCACTGTCTGTCTCGGAACGTCTGTCTCAGCTCGCCTGTCTCAGCCCGCCTCTCTCAGACCGTCTGTCTCAGACCGTCTGTCTCAGACGGTCGGTCTCAACCCGCCTGTCTCAGACAGTCTGCCTCTGTCCGTCTGTCTCTGACCGTCTGTCTCAGACCAACTGTCTCAGACCGCCTGTCTGAGACCGTTTGTCTCAGACCATCTGTCTCAGACCATCTGTCTAAGGCCGTCAGTCTTAGCCCGACTGTCTCAGCTCGCCTGTCTCTGCCCGTCTGTCTCAGACCATCTGTCTCAGACCATCTGTCTCAGGCCGTCGGTCTTAGCCTGTCTGTCTCAGCCTGACAGTCTCTGTCCGTCAGCCTCAGACCGTCTGTCTCGGACCGTCTGTCTCGGACCGTCTGTCTCGTACCGTCTGTCTCGGACCGTCTGTCTCGGACCGTCTGTCTCGGACCGTCTGTCTCGGACCGTCTGTCTCAGACCAACTGTCTCAGACCATCTGTCTCAGACCGTCTGTCTCAGCCCGCCTGTCTCAGCCCGCCTGTCTCAGACCGTCTGTCTCAGCCGGCCTGTCTCAGCACGCCTGTCTCAGCCGGCCTGTCACAGCCCGCCTGTATCATTCCGTCCTTCTGAGACCGTCTGTCTCAGACCAACTGTCTCAGACCGCCTGTCTCTGTCCGTCTGTCTCAGACCATCTGTCTCAGACCGCCGGTCTCAGACGGTCGGTCTCAGCCCGCCTGTCTCAGACAGTCTGCCTCTGTCCGTCTGTCTCTGACCGTCTGTCTCGGAACATCTGTCTCGGACCGTCTGTCTCGGACCGTCTGTCTCAGACCGTCTGTCTCAGACCATCTGTCTCAGACCATCTGCCTCAGGCCGTCGGTCTTAGCCCGTGTGTCTCAGCCCGCCTGTCTCTGCCCGCCTGTCTCAGACCGTCTGCCTCGGGCCGTCTGTCTCAGACCATCTGTCTCAGACCATCTGTCTCAGGCCGCCGGTCTCAGACCGTTTACCTCAGATCATCTGTCTCAGACCATCTGTCTAAGACCGTCTGTCTCAGCCCGCCTGTCTCTGCCCGTCTGTCTCAGACGGTCGGTCTCAGCCCGCCTGTCTCAGCCCGCCTGTCTCATCCCGCCTGTCTCAGCCCGCCTGTCTCAGACCGTCTGTCTGAGACCGTCTGTCTCAGACCATCTGTCTCAGACCATATGTCTCAGGCCGTCGGTCTTAGCCCGTATGTCTCTGTCCGTCTGGCTCATACCGTCTGTCTCAGGCCGTCTGTCTCAGACCGTCTGTCTCAGACCGTCTGTCTCAGACCGTCTGTCTCAGACCATCTGTCTCAGACTATCTGTCTCAGGCCGTCGGTCTTAGCCCGTCTGTCTCAGCCCGCCAGTCACGGACCGTCTGTCTCGGACAGTCTGTCTCGGACCGTCTGTCTCGGACCGTCTGTCTCGGACCGTCTGTCCCGGACCATCTGACTCAGACCATCTGTCTCAGGCCGCTGGTCGTAGCCTGTCTGTATCAGCCCGCCTGTCTCTGTCCGTCTGTCTCAGCCCGCCAGTCTCGGACCGTCTGTCTCGGACCGTCTGTCTCTGACCGTCTGTCTCAGACCATCTGTCTCAGACCATCTGTCTCAGAGCATCTGTCTCAGGCCATCTGTCTCAGGCCGTCGGTCTTAGCCCGTCTCTCTCAGACCATCTGTCTCAGACCGCCGGTCTCAGACCGTTTGTCTCAGACCATCTATCTCAGACTATCTGTCTAAGGCTGTCGGTCTTAGCACGTCTGTCTCAGCCCGCCTGTCTCTGCCCGTCTGTCTCAGACCATCTGTCTCAGACCATCTGTCTCAGGCCTTCGGTCTTAGCCTGTCTGTCTCAGCCTACCTGTCTCTGTTCGTCAGTCTCAGACCGCCTGTCCCAGACCGCCTGTCTCAGACCGTTTGTCTCAGACCGTCTGTCTCGGACCGTCGGTCTCAGCACGCCTGTCTCAGCCGGCCTGTCACAGCCCGCCTGTATCAGTCTGTCCTTCTGAGACCGTCTGTCTCAGACCAACTGTCTCAGACCGCCTGTCTCAGTCCGTCTGTCTCAGACCATCTGTCTCAGACCATCTGTCTCAGGCCGCCGGTCTCAGACCGTTTACCTCAGATCATCTGTCTCAGACCATCTGTCTAAGGCCGTCGGTCTTAGACCGTCTGTCTCAGCCCGCCTGTCTCTGCCCGTCTGTCTCAGACGGTCGGTCTCAGCCCGCCTGTCTCAGCCCGCCTGTCTCATCCCGTCTGTCTCAGCCCGCCTGTCTCAGACCGTCTGTCTGAGACCGTCTGTCTCAGACCATCTGTCTCAGACCATATGTCTCAGGCCGTCGGTCTTAGCCCGTATGTCTCTGTCCGTCTGTCTCATACCGTCTGTCTCAGACCGTCTGTCTCAGACCGTCTGTCTCAGACCGTCTGTCTCAGACCGTCTGTCTCAGACCGTCTGTCTCAGACCATCTGTCTCAGACCATCTGTTTCAGGCCGTCGGTCTTAGCCCGTCTGTCTCAGCCCGCCAGTCACGGACCGTCTGTCTCGGACCGTCTGTCTCGGACCGTCTGTCTCGGACCGTCTGTCACGGACCATCTGACTCAGACCATCTGTCTCAGGCCGCTGGTCGTAGCCTGTCTGTATCAGCCCGCCTGTCTCTGTCCGTCTGTCTCAGCCCGCCAGTCTCGGACCGTCTGTCTCGGACCGTCTGTCTCTGACCGTCTGTCTCAGACCATCTGTCTCAGACCATCTGTCTCAGAGCATCTGTCTCAGGCCATCTGTCTCAGGCCGTCGGTCTTAGCCCGTCTCTCTCAGACCATCTGTCTCAGACCGCCGGTCTCAGACCGTTTGTCTCAGACCATCTATCTCAGACCATCTGTCTAAGGCTGTCGGTTTTAGCACGTCTGTCTCAGCCCGCCTGTCTCTGCCCGTCTGTCTCAGACCATCTGTCTCAGACCATCTGTCTCAGGCCGTCGGTCTTAGCCTGTCTGTCTCAGCCTGCCTGTCTCTGTCCGTCAGTCTCAGACCGCCTGTCCCAGACCGCCTGTCTCAGACCGCTTGTCTCAGACCGTCTGTCTCAGCCCGTCTGTCTCGGACCGTCTGTCTCGGACCGTCTTTCTCGGACCGTCTGTCTCGGACCGTCTGTCTCGGACCATCTGTCTCGGACCGTCTGTATCAGACCGTCTGTCTCAGACCATCTGACACAGACCATCTGTCTCAGGCCGCTGGTCGTAGCCTGTCTGTCTCAGCCCGCCTGTCTTTGCCCGTCTGTCTGAGACCGTCTGTCTCAGACCATCTGTCTCAGACCGTCAGCCTCAGCCCGTCTGTCTCGGACCGTCTGTCTCGGACCGTCTGTCTCGGACCGTCTGTCTCGGACCGTCTGTCTCGGACCGTCTGTCTCAGACCATCTGTCTCAGACCATCTGCCTCAGGCCGTCGGTCTTAGCCCGTGTGTCTCAGCCCGCCTGTCTCTGCCCGCCTGTCTCAGACCGTCTGCCTCGGGCCGTCTGTCTCAGACCATCTGTCTCAGACCATCTGTCTCAGGCCGCCGGTCTCAGACCGTTTACCTCAGATCATCTGTCTCAGACCATCTGTCTAAGGCCGTCGGTCTTAGACCGTCTGTCTCAGCCCGCCTGTCTCTGCCCGTCTGTCTAAGACGGTCGGTCTCAGCCCGCCTGTCTCAGCCCGCCTGTCTCATCCCGTCTGTCTCAGCCCGCCTGTCTCAGACCGTCTGTCTGAGACCGTCTGTCTCAGACCATCTGTCTCAGACCATATGTCTCAGGCCGTCGGTCTTAGCCCGTATGTCTCTGTCCGTCTGTCTCATACCGTCTGTCTCAGACCGTCTGTCTCAGACCGTCTGTCTTAGACCGTCTGTCTCAGACCGTCTGTCTCAGACCGTCTGTCTCAGACCATCTGTCTCAGACCATCTGTCTCAGGCCGTCGGTCTTAGCCCGTCTGTCTCAGCCCGCCAGTCACGGACCGTCTGTCTCGGACCGTCTGTCTCGGACCGTCTGTCTCGGACCGTCTGTCTCGGACCGTCTGTCCCGGACCATCTGACTCAGGCCATCTGTCTCAGGCCGCTGGTCGTAGCCTGTCTGTATCAGCCCGCCTGTCTCTGTCCGTCTGTCTCAGCCCGCCAGTCTCGGACCGTCTGTCTCGGACCGTCTGTCTCTGACCGTCTGTCTCAGACCATCTGTCTCAGACCATCTGTCTCAGAGCATCTGTCTCAGGCCATCTGTCTCAGGCCGTCGGTCTTAGCCCGTCTCTCTCAGACCATCTGTCTCAGACCGCCGGTCTCAGACCGTTTGTCTCAGACCATCTATCTCAGACCATCTGTCTAAGGCTGTCGGTCTTAGCACGTCTGTCCCAGCCCGCCTGTCTCTGCCCGTCTGTCTCAGACCATCTGTCTCAGACCATCTGTCTCAGGCCGTCGGTCTTAGCCTGTCTGTCTCAGCCTGCCTGTCTCTGTCCGTCAGTCTCAGACCGCCTGTCCCAGACCGCCTGTCTCAGACCGCTTGTCTCAGACCGTCTGTCTCAGCCCGTCTGTCTCGGACCGTCTGTCTCGGACCGTCTTTCTCGGACCGTCTGTCTCGGACCGTCTGTCTCGGACCATCTGTCTCGGACCGTCTGTATCAGACCGTCTGTCTCAGACCATCTGACACAGACCATCTGTCTCAGGCCGCTGGTCGTAGCCTGTCTGTCTCAGCCCGCCTGTCTTTGCCCGTCTGTCTGAGACCGCCTGTCTCAGACCATCTGTCTCAGACCGTCAGCCTCAGCCCGTCTGTCTCGGACCGTCTGTCTCGGACCGTCTGTCTCGGACCGTCTGTCTCGGACCGTCTGTCTCGGACCGTCTGTCTCGGAGCATCTGTCTCGGACCGTCTGGCTCGGACCGTCTGTCTCAGCACGCCTGTCTCAGCCGGCCTGTCTCAGCCCGCCTGTATCAGTCCGTCCTTCTGAGACCGCGTGTCTCAGACCAACTGTCTCAGACCGCCTGTCTCAGTCCGTCTGTCTCAGACCATCTGTCTCAGACCGCCGGTCTCAGACGGTCGGTCTCATCCCGCCTGTCTCAGACAGTCTGCCTCTGTCCGTCTGTCTCTGACCGTCTGTCTCAGACGGTCGGTCTCAGCCCGCCTGTCTCAGCCCGCCTGTCTCATCCCGCCTGTCTCAGCCCGCCTGTCTCAGACCGTCTGTCTGAGACCGTCTGTCTCAGACCATCTGTCTCAGACCATATGTCTCAGGCCGTCGGTCTTAGCCCGTATGTCTCTGTCCGTCTGGCTCATACCGTCTGTCTCAGACCGTCTGTCTCAGACCGTCTGTCTCAGACCGTCTGTCTCAGCCCGCCTGTCTCAGACCGTCTGTCTGAGACCGTCTGTCTCAGACCATCTGTCTCAGACCATATGTCTCAGGCCGTCGGTCTTAGCCCGTATGTCTCTGTCCGTCTGGCTCATACCGTCTGTCTCAGACCGTCTGTCTCAGACCGTCTGTCTCAGACCGTCTGTCTCAGACCATCTGTCTCAGACCATCTGTCTCAGGCCGTCGGTCTTAGCCCGTCTGTCTCAGCCCGCCAGTCACGGACCGTCTGTCTCGGACAGTCTGTCTCGGACCGTCTGTCTCGGACCGTCTGTCTCGGACCGTCTGTCCCGGACCATCTGACTCAGACCATCTGTCTCAGGCCGCTGGTCGTAGCCTGTCTGTATCAGCCCGCCTGTCTCTGTCCGTCTGTCTCAGCCCGCCAGTCTCGGACCGTCTGTCTCGGACCGTCTGTCTCTGACCGTCTGTCTCAGACCATCTGTCTCAGACCATCTGTCTCAGAGCATCTGTCTCAGGCCATCTGTCTCAGGCCGTCGGTCTTAGCCCGTCTCTCTCAGATCATCTGTCTCAGACCGTTTGTCTCAGACCATCTATCTCAGACCATCTGTCTAAGGCTGTCGGTCTTAGCACGTCTGTCTCAGCCCGCCTGTCTCTGCCCGTCTGTCTCAGACCATCTGTCTCAGACCATCTGTCTCAGGCCGTCGGTCTTAGCCTGTCTGTCTCAGCCTGCCTGTCTCTGTCCGTCAGTCTCAGACCGCCTGTCCCAGACCGCCTGTCTCAGACCGTTTGTCTCAGACCGTCTGTCTCGGACCGTCTGTCTCAGCACGCCTGTCTCAGCCGGCCTGTCACAGCCCGCCTGTATCAGTCTGTCCTTCTGAGACCGTCTGTCTCAGACCAACTGTCTCAGACCGCCTGTCTCAGTCCGTCTGTCTCAGACCATCTGTCTCAGACCGCCGGTCTCAGACGGTCGGTCTCAGCCCGCCTGTCTCAGACAGTCTGCCTCTGTCCGTCTGTCTCTGACCGTCTGTCTCGGAACGTCTGTCTCGGACCGTCTGTCTCGGACCGTCTGTCTCGGACCGTCTGTCTCGGACCGTCTGTCTCGGAGCATCTGTCTCGGACCGTCTGGCTCGGACCGTCTGTCTCAGCACGCCTGTCTCAGCCGGCCTGTCTCAGCCCGCCTGTATCAGTCCGTCCTTCTGAGACCGCGTGTCTCAGACCAACTGTCTCAGACCGCCTGTCTCAGTCCGTCTGTCTCAGACCATCTGTCTCAGACCGCCGGTCTCAGACGGTCGGTCTCATCCCGCCTGTCTCAGACAGTCTGCCTCTGTCCGTCTGTCTCTGACCGTCTGTCTCAGACGGTCGGTCTCAGCCCGCCTGTCTCAGCCCGCCTGTCTCATCCCGCCTGTCTCAGCCCGCCTGTCTCAGACCGTCTGTCTGAGACCGTCTGTCTCAGACCATCTGTCTCAGACCATATGTCTCAGGCCGTCGGTCTTAGCCCGTATGTCTCTGTCCGTCTGGCTCATACCGTCTGTCTCAGACCGTCTGTCTCAGACCGTCTGTCTCAGACCGTCTGTCTCAGACCGTCTGTCTCAGACCATCTGTCTCAGACCATCTGTCTCAGGCCGTCGGTCTTAGCCCGTCTGTCTCAGCCCGCCAGTCACGGACCGTCTGTCTCGGACAGTCTGTCTCGGACCGTCTGTCTCGGACCGTCTGTCTCGGACCGTCTGTCCCGGACCATCTGACTCAGACCATCTGTCTCAGGCCGCTGGTCGTAGCCTGTCTGTATCAGCCCGCCTGTCTCTGTCCGTCTGTCTCAGCCCGCCAGTCTCGGACCGTCTGTCTCGGACCGTCTGTCTCTGACCGTCTGTCTCAGACCATCTGTCTCAGACCATCTGTCTCAGAGCATCTGTCTCAGGCCATCTGTCTCAGGCCGTCGGTCTTAGCCCGTCTCTCTCAGATCATCTGTCTCAGACCGTTTGTCTCAGACCATCTATCTCAGACCATCTGTCTAAGGCTGTCGGTCTTAGCACGTCTGTCTCAGCCCGCCTGTCTCTGCCCGTCTGTCTCAGACCATCTGTCTCAGACCATCTGTCTCAGGCCGTCGGTCTTAGCCTGTCTGTCTCAGCCTGCCTGTCTCTGTCCGTCAGTCTCAGACCGCCTGTCCCAGACCGCCTGTCTCAGACCGTTTGTCTCAGACCGTCTGTCTCGGACCGTCTGTCTCAGCACGCCTGTCTCAGCCGGCCTGTCACAGCCCGCCTGTATCAGTCTGTCCTTCTGAGACCGTCTGTCTCAGACCAACTGTCTCAGACCGCCTGTCTCAGTCCGTCTGTCTCAGACCATCTGTCTCAGACCGCCGGTCTCAGACGGTCGGTCTCAGCCCGCCTGTCTCAGACAGTCTGCCTCTGTCCGTCTGTCTCTGACCGTCTGTCTCGGAACGTCTGTCTCGGACCGTCTGTCTCGGACCGTCTGTCTCAGACCGTCTGTCTCATCCCGCCTGTCTCAGCCCGCCTGTCTCAGACCGTCTGTCTGAGACCGTCTGTCTCAGACCATCTGTCTCAGACCATATGTCTCAGGCCGTCGGTCTTAGCCCGTATGTCTCTGTCCGTCTGGCTCATACCGTCTGTCTCAGGCCGTCTGTCTCAGACCGTCTGTCTCAGACCGTCTGTCTCAGACCATCTGTCTCAGACCTTCTGTCTCAGGCCGTCGGTCTTAGCCCGTCTGTCTCAGCCCGCCAGTCACGGACCGTCTGTCTCGGACAGTCTGTCTCGGACCGTCTGTCTCGGACCGTCTGTCTCGGACCGTCTGTCCCGGACCATCTGACTCAGACCATCTGTCTCAGGCCGCTGGTCGTAGCCTGTCTGTATCAGCCCGCCTGTCTCTGTCCGTCTGTCTCAGCCCGCCAGTCTCGGACCGTCTGTCTCGGACCGTCTGTCTCTGACCGTCTGTCTCAGACCATCTGTCTCAGACCATCTGTCTCAGAGCATCTGTCTCAGGCCATCTGTCTCAGGCCGTCGGTCTTAGCCCGTCTCTCTCAGACCATCTGTCTCAGACCGCCGGTCTCAGACCGTTTGTCTCAGACCATCTATCTCAGACCATCTGTCTAAGGCTGTCGGTCTTAGCACGTCTGTCTCAGCCCGCCTGTCTCTGCCCGTCTGTCTCAGACCATCTGTCTCAGACCATCTGTCTCAGGCCTTCGGTCTTAGCCTGTCTGTCTCAGCCTGCCTGTCTCTGTCCGTCAGTCTCAGACCGCCTGTCCCAGACCGCCTGTCTCAGACCGTTTGTATCAGACCGTCTGTCTCGGACCGTCTGTCTCAGCACGCCTGTCTCAGCCGGCCTGTCACAACCCGCCTGTATCAGTCTGTCCTTCTGAGACCGTCTGTCTCAGACCAACTGTCTCAGACCGCCTGTCTCAGTCCGTCTGTCTCAGACCATCTGTCTCAGACCGCCGGTCTCAGACGGTCGGTCTCAGCCCGCCTGTCTCAGACAGTCTGCCTCTGTCCGTCTGTCTCTGACCGTCTGTCTCGGAACGTCTGTCTCGGACCGTCTGTCTCGGACCGTCTGTCTCAGACCGTCTGTCTCAGACCATCTGTCTCAGACCATCTGCCTCAGGCCGTCGGTCTTAGCCCGTGTGTCTCAGCCCGCCTGTCTCTGCCCGCCTGTCTCAGACCGTCTGCCTCGGGCCGTCTGTCTCAGACCATCTGTCTCAGACCATCTGTCTCAGGCCGCCGTCTCAGACCGTTTACCTCAGATCATCTGTCTCAGACCATCTGTCTAAGGCCGTCGGTCTTAGACCGTCTGTCTCAGCCCGGCTGTCTCTGCCCGTCTGTCTCAGACGGTCGGTCTCAGCCCGCCTGTCTCAGCCCGCCTGTCTCATCCCGTCTGTCTCAGCCCGCCTGTCTCAGACCGTCTGTCTGAGACCGTCTGTCTCAGACCATCTGTCTCAGACCATATGTCTCAGGCCGTCGGTCTTAGCCCGTATGTCTCTGTCCGTCTGTCTCATACCGTCTGTCTCAGACCGTCTGTCTCAGACCGTCTGTCTCAGACCGTCTGTCTCAGACCGTCTGTCTCAGACCGTCTGTCTCAGACCGTCTGTCTCAGACCGTCTGTCTCAGACCATCTGTCTCAGACCATCTGTCTCAGGCCGTCGGTCTTAGCCCGTCTGTCTCAGCCCGCCAGTCACGGACCGTCTGTCTCGGACCGTCTGTCTCGGACCGTCTGTTTCGGACCGTCTGTCTCGGACCGTCTGTCTCGGACCGACTGTCCCGGACGATCTGTCTCATGCCGTCGGTCTCAGACCATCTGTCTCAGACCGCCGGTCTCAGACGGTCGGTCTCAGCCCGCCTGTCTCAGACAGTCTGCCTCTGTCCGTCTGTCTCTGACCGTCGGTCTCGGGCCGTCCGTCTGGGACCGTCTGTCGCGGACCGTCTGTCTCAGTACGTCTGTCTGAGACCGTCTGTCTCAGACCAACTGTCTCAGACCGCCTATCTCAGACCGTCGGTCTTAGCCCGTCTGTCTCAGCCCGCCTGTCTCTGCCCGTCTGGCTCAGACCATCTGTCTCAGGCCGTTGGTCTTAGCCTATCTGTCTCAGCCCGCCTGTCTCAGCCCGCCTGTCTGAGACCGTCTGTCTCAGACCATCTGTCTCAGACCGACAGTCTCTGTCCGTCTGTCTCGGACCGTCTGTCTCGGACCGTCTGTTTCGGACCGTCTGTCTCGGACCGTCTGTCTCGGACCGACTGTCCCGGACGATCTGTCTCATGCCGTCGGTCTTAGCCCGTATGTCTCAGACCGTCTGTCTCAGACCGTCTGTCTCGGACCATCTGTCTCAGACCATCTGTCTCAGGCCGTCGGTCTTAGCCCGTCTGTCTCAGACCGTCTGTCTCGGACCGTCTGTTTCGGACCGTCTGTCTCAGACCGTCTGCCTCAGACCATCTGTCTCAGACCATCTGTCTCAGGCCGTCGGTCTTAGCCCGTCTGTCTCAGACAGTCTGTCTCGGACCGTCTGTCTGGGACCGTCGGTCTCGGGCCGTCCGTCTGGGACCGTCTGTCGCGGACCGTCTGTCTCAGTACGTCTGTCTGAGACCGTCTGTCTCAGACTAACTGTCTCAGACCGCCTATCTCAGACCGTCGGTCTTAGCCCGTCTGTCTCAGCCCGCCTGTCTCTGCCCGTCTGGCTCAGACCATCTGTCTCAGGCCGTTGGTCTTAGCCTATCTGTCTCAGCCCGCCTGTCTCAGCCCGCCTGTCTGAGACCGTCTGTCTCAGACCATCTGTCTCAGACCGACAGTCTCTGTCCGTCTGTCTCGGACCGTCTGTCTCGGACCGTCTGTTTCGGACCGTCTGTCTCGGACCGTCTGTCTCGGACCGACTGTCCCGGACGATCTGTCTCATGCCGTCGGTCTTAGCCCGTATGTCTCAGACCGTCTGTCTCAGACCGTCTGTCTCGGACCATCTGTCTCAGACCATCTGTCTCAGGCCGTCGGTCTTAGCCCGTCTGTCTCAGACCGTCTGTCTCGGACCGTCTGTTTCGGACCGTCTGTCTCAGACCGTCTGCCTCAGACCATCTGTCTCTGACCATCTGTCTCAGGCCGTCGGTCTTAGCCCGTCTGTCTCAGACAGTCTGTCTCGGACCGTCTGTCTTGGACCGTCTGTCTCGGACCGTCTGTCTCGGACCGTCTGTCTCGGACCGTCGGTCTCAGACCGTCGGTCTCGGACCGTCTGTCTCGGACAGTCTGTCTGAGACCGTCTGTGTCAGCCCGCCCGTCTCAGCCTTCCTGTCTCAGTCCGTCTGTCTCAGACCGTCTGTATCAGACCGTCTGTCTCAGACCAACTGTCTCAGACTGCCTGTCTCAGACCGTCTGTCTCAGATCATCTGGCTCTGACCGTCGGTCTTAGCCCGTCTGTCTCAGACCGTCTGTCTCGGACCGTCTGTCTCGGACCATCTGTCTCAGACCATCTGTCTCAGCCCGCCTGTCTCTGTCCGTCTGTCTCATACCGTCTGTCTCAGGCCGTCTGTCTCAGACCATCTGTCTCACACCATCTGTCTCAGGCCGTCGGTCATAGCCCGTCTTTTTCAGACCCTCTGTCTCGGACCGTCTGTCTGGGACCGTCGGTCTCGGGCCGTCCGTCTGGGACCGTCTGTCGCGGACCGTCTGTCTCAGCCCATCTGTCTCAGACCGTCTGTCTGAGACCGTCTGTCTCAGACCATCTGTCTCAGACCGTCTATCTCTGTCCGTCTGTCTCATACCGTCTGTCTCAGGCCGTCTGTCTCAGACCGTCTGTCTCAGACCATCTGTCTCACACCATCTGTCTCAGGCCGTCGGTCTTAGCCCGTCTGTCTCAGACCGTCTGTCTCAGACCGTCTGTCTCAGACCGTCTGTCTCAGACCATCTGTCTCAGACCATCTGTCTCAGGCCGTCGGTCTTAGCCCCTCTGTCTCAGACAGTCTGTCTCGGACCGTCTGTCTTGGACCGTCTGTCTCGGACCGTCTGTCTCGGACCGTCTGTCGCGGACCGTCTGTCTCAGTACGTCTGTCTGAGACCGTCTGTCTCAGACCAACTGTCTCAGACCGCCTATCTCAGACCGTCGGTCTTAGCCCGTCTGTCTCAGCCCGCCTGTCTCTGCCCGTCTGGCTCAGACCATCTGTCTCAGGCCGTTGGTCTTAGCCTATCTGTCTCAGCCCGCCTGTCTCAGCCCGCCTGTCTGAGACCGTCTGTCTCAGACCATCTGTCTCAGACCGACAGTCTCTGTCCGTCTGTCTCGGACCGTCTGTCTCGGACCGTCTGTTTCGGACCGTCTGTCTCGGACCGTCTGTCTCGGACCGACTGTCCCGGACGATCTGTCTCATGCCGTCGGTCTTAGCCCGTATGTCTCAGACCGTCTGTCTCAGACCGTCTGTCTCGGACCATCTGTCTCAGACCATCTGTCTCAGGCCGTCGGTCTTAGCCCGTCTGTCTCAGACCGTCTGTCTCGGACCGTCTGTTTCGGACCGTCTGTCTCAGACCGTCTGCCTCAGACCATCTGTCTCTGACCATCTGTCTCAGGCCGTCGGTCTTAGCCCGTCTGTCTCAGACAGTCTGTCTCGGACCGTCTGTCTTGGACCGTCTGTCTCGGACCGTCTGTCTCGGACCGTCTGTCTCGGACCGTCGGTCTCAGACCGTCGGTCTCGGACCGTCTGTCTCGGACAGTCTGTCTGAGACCGTCTGTGTCAGCCCGCCCGTCTCAGCCTTCCTGTCTCAGTCCGTCTGTCTCAGACCGTCTGTATCAGACCGTCTGTCTCAGACCAACTGTCTCAGACTGCCTGTCTCAGACCGTCTGTCTCAGATCATCTGTCTCTGACCGTCGGTCTTAGCCCGTCTGTCTCAGACCGTCTGTCTCGGACCGTCTGTCTCGGACCATCTGTCTCAGACCATCTGTCTCAGCCCGCCTGTCTCTGTCCGTCTGTCTCATACCGTCTGTCTCAGGCCGTCTGTCTCAGACCATCTGTCTCACACCATCTGTCTCAGGCCGTCGGTCATAGCCCGTCTTTTTCAGACCCTCTGTCTCGGACCGTCTGTCTGGGACCGTCGGTCTCGGGCCGTCCGTCTGGGACCGTCTGTCGCGGACCGTCTGTCTCAGCCCATCTGTCTCAGACCGTCTGTCTGAGACCGTCTGTCTCAGACCATCTGTCTCAGACCGTCTATCTCTGTCCGTCTGTCTCATACCGTCTGTCTCAGGCCGTCTGTCTCAGACCGTCTGTCTCAGACCATCTGTCTCACACCATCTGTCTCAGGCCGTCGGTCTTAGCCCGTCTGTCTCAGACCGTCTGTCTCAGACCGTCTGTCTCAGACCGTCTGTCTCAGACCGTCTGTCTCAGACCATCTGTCTCAGACCATCTGTCTCAGGCCGTCGGTCTTAGCCCCTCTGTCTCAGACAGTCTGTCTCGGACCGTCTGTCTTGGACCGTCTGTCTCGGACCGTCTGTCTCGGACCGTCTGTCTCGGACCGTCGGTCTCGGACCGTCGGTCTCGGACCGTCGGTCTCGGACCGTCGGTCTCGGACCGTCTGTCTCGGACAGTCTGTCTCAGACCGTCTGTGTCAGCCCGCCTGTCTCAGCCCGCCTGTCTCAGTCCGTCTGTCTCAGACCGTCTGTATCAGACCGTCTGTCTCAGACCAACTGTCTCAGACTGCCTGTCTCAGACCGTCTGTCTCAGACCATCTGTCTCTGACAGTCGGTCTTAGCCCGTCTGTCTCAGACCGTCTGTCTCGTACCGTCTGTCTCGGACCATCTGTCTCAGACCATCTGTCTCAGCCCGCCTGTCTCAGGCCATCTGTCTCAGGCCGTCGGTCTTAGCCCGTCTCTCTCAGACCATCTGTGTCAGACCGCCGGTCTCAGACCGTTTGTCTCAGACCATCTGTCTCAGACCATCTGTCTAAGGCCGTCGGTCTTAGCACGTCTGTCTCAGCCCGCCTGTCTCTGCCCGCCTGTCTCAGACCATCTGTCTCAGACCATCAGTCTCAGGCCGTCGGTCATAGCCTGTCTGTCTCAGCCTGCTTGTCTCTGTCCGTCAGTATCAGACCGCCTGTCCCAGACCGCCTGTCTCAGACCGTCTGTCTCAGACCATCTGTCTCAGACCATCTGCCTCAGGCCGTCTATCTCTGTCCGTCTGTCTCATACCGTCTGTCTCAGGCCGTCTGTCTCAGACCGTCTGTCTCAGACCATCTGTCTCACACCATCTGTCTCAGGCCGTCGGTCTTAGCCCGTCTGTCTCAGACCGTCTGTCTCAGACCGTCTGTCTCAGACCGTTTGTCTCAGACCATCTGTCTCAGACCATCTGTCTAATGCCGTCGGTCTTAGCACGTCTGTCTCAGCCCGCCTGCCTCTGCCCGTCTGTCTCAGACCATCTGTCTCAGACCATCAGTCTCAGGCCGTCGGTCATAGCCTGTCTGTCTCAGCCTGCTTGTCTCTGTCCGTCAGTCTCAGACCGCCTGTCCCAGACCGCCTGTCTCAGACCGTCTGTCTCAGACCATCTGTCTCATACCATCTGCCTCAGGCCGTCGGTCTTAGCCCGTCTGTCTCAGCACGCCTGTCTCGGACCAACTGTCTCAGACTGCCTGTCTCAGACCGTCTGTCTCAGACCATCTGTCTCTGACCGTCGGTCTTAGCCCGTCTGTCTCAGACCGTCTGTCTCGGACCGTCTGTCTCGGACCATCTGTCTCAGACCATCTGTCTCAGCCCGCCTGTCTCTGCCCGTCTGTCTCAGACCATCTGTCTCAGACCATCAGTCTCAGGCCGTCGGTCATAGCCTGTCTGTCTCAGCCTGCTTGTCTCTGTCCGTCAGTCTCAGACCGCCTGTCCCAGACCGCCTGTCTCAGACCGTCTGTCTCAGACCATCTGTCTCAGACCATCTGCCTCGGGCCGTCGGTCTTAGCCCGTCTGTCTCAGCACGCCTGTCTCGGACCGTCTGTCTCGGACCGTCTGTATCGGACCGTCTGTCTCGGACCGTCTGTCTCAGACCATCTGTCTCAGACCATATGTCTCAGGCCGTCGGTCTTAGCCCGTATGTCTCTGTCCGTCTGTCTCACACCGTCTGTCTCGGACCGTCTGTCTCGGACCGTCTGTCTCAGCCCGCCTGTCTATGTCCGTCTGTCTGAGACCATCTGCCTCAGGCCGTCGGTCTTAGCCCGTCTGTCTCGGACCGTCTGTCTCGGACCGTTTGTCTCGGACCGTCTATCTCAGCACGCCTGTCTCAGCCCGCCTGTCTCAGTCCGTCTGTCTCAGACCGTCTGTATCAGACCGTCTGTCTCAGACCAACTGTCTCAGACTGCCTGTCTAAGACCGTCTGTCTCAGACCATCTGTCTCAGACCATCTGTCTCAGACCATATGTCTCAGGCCGTCGGTCTTAGCCCGTATGTCTCTGTCCGTCTGTCTCACACCGTCTGTCTCGGACCGTCTGTCTCGGACCGTCTGTCTCAGCCCGCCTGTCTATGTCCGTCTGTCTGAGACCATCTGCCTCAGGCCGTCGGTCTTAGCCCGTCTGTCTCGGACCGTCTGTCTCGGACCGTTTGTCTCGGACCGTCTATCTCAGCACGCCTGTCTCAGCCCGCCTGTCTCAGTCCGTCTGTCTCAGACCGTCTGTATCAGACCGTCTGTCTCAGACCAACTGTCTCAGACTGCCTGTCTCAGACCGTCTGTCTCAGACCATCTGTCTCAGACCATCTGTCTCTGACCGTCGGTCTTAGCCCGTCTGTCTCAGACCGTCTGTCTCGGACCGTCTGTCTCGGACCATCTGTCTCAGACCATCTGTCTCAGACCATCAGTCTCAGGCCGTCGGTCATAGCCTGTCTGTCTCAGCCTGCTTGTCTCTGTCCGTCAGTCTCAGACCGCCTGTCCCAGACCGCCTGTCTCAGACCGCCTGTCTCAGCCCGCCTGTCTCAGCCCGCCTGTCTCAGGCCATCTGTCTCAGGCCGTCGGTCTTAGCCCGTCTCTCTCAGACCATCTGTGTCAGACCGCCGGTCTCAGACCGTTTGTCTCAGACCATCTGTCTCAGACCATCTGTCTAAGGCCGTCGGTCTTAGCACGTCTGTCTCAGCCCGCCTGTCTCTGCCCGTCTGTCTCAGACCATCTGTCTCAGACCATCAGTCTCAGGCCGTCGGTCATAGCTTGTCTGTCTCAGCCTGCTTGTCTCTGTCCGTCAGTCTCAGACTGCCTGTCCCAGACCGCCTGTCTCAGACCGTCTGTCTCAGACCATCTGTCTCAGACCATCTGCCTCAGGCCGTCGGTCTTAGCCCGTCTGTCTCAGCACGCCTGTCTCGGACCGTCTGTCTCGGACCGTCTGTATCGGACCGTCTGTCTCGGACCGTCTGTCTCAGACCATCTGTCTCAGACCATATGTCTCAGGCCGTCGGTCTTAGCCCGTATGTCTCTGTCAGTCTGTCTCACACCGTCTGTCTCAGACCGTCTGTCTCAGACCGTCTGTCTCAGACCGTCTGTCTCAGACCGTCTGTCTCAGACCGTCTGTCTCAGACCGTCTGTCTCAGACCGTCTGTCTCAGACCGTCTGTCTCAGACCGTCTGTCTCAGATCATCTGTCTCAGACCATCTGTCTCAGACCATCTGTCTCAGACCATCTGCCTCAGGCCGTCGGTCTTAGCCCGTCTGCCTCAGCCAGCCTATCTCGGACCGTCTGTCTCGGACCGACTGTCTCGGACCGTCTGTCTCAGCCCGCCTGTCTTAGCCCGTCTGTCTCGGACCGTCTGTCTCGGACCGTCTGTCTCGGACCGTCTGTCTCGGACCATCTGTCTCGGACCGTCTGTCTCGGACCGTCTATCTCAGCACGCCTGTCTCAGCCGGCGTGTCTCAGCCCGCCTGTATCAGACCGCCTGTCTCAGACGGTCGGTCTCAGCCCGCCTGTCTCAGACAGTCTGCCTCTGTCCGTCTGTCTCGGACCGTCTGTCTCGGACCGTCTGTCTCAGACCGTCTGTCTCGGACCGTCTGTCTCGGACCGTCTGTCTCGGACCGTCTGTCTCGGACCGTCTGTCTCTGACCGTCGGTCTTAGCCCGTCTGTCTCAGACCGTCTGTCTCGGACCGTCTGTCTCGGACCATCTGTCTCAGACCATCTGTCTCAGCCCGCCTGTCTCAGGCCATCTGTCTCAGGCCGTCGGTCTTAGCCCGTCTCTCTCAGACCATCTGTGTCAGACCGCCGGTCTCAGACCGTTTGTCTCAGACCATCTGTCTCAGACCATCTGTCTAAGGCCGTCGGTCTTAGCACGTCTGTCTCAGCCCGCCTGTCTCTGCCCGTCTGTCTCAGACCATCTGTCTCAGACCATCAGTCTCAGGCCGTCGGTCTTAGCCCGTCTGTCGCAGACCGTCAGTCTCTGTCCGTCTGTCTCGGACCGTCTGTCTCGGACCACCTGTTTCGGACCGTCTGTCTCGGACCGTCTGTCTCGGACCGACTGTCCCGGACCATCTGTCTCATGCCGTCGGTCTTAGCCCGTATGTCTCATACCGTCTGTCTCAGACCGTCTGTCTCGGACCGTCTGTCTCAGACCGTCTGTCTCAGCCCATCTGTCTCAGACCATCTGTCTCAGGCCGTCGGTCTTAGCCCGTCTGTCTCAGACCGTCTGTCTCGGACCGTCTGTCTCGGACCGTCGGTCTCAGACCGTCGGTCTCGGACCGTCTGTCTCGGACAGGCTGTCTCGGACAGTCTGTCTCGGACCGTCTGTCTCGGACCGTCTGTCTCAGACCGTCTGTCTCAGACCATCTGTCTCAGACCATCTGTCTCAGACCGTCGGTCTTAGCCCGTCTGTCTCTGTCCGTCTGTCTCATACCGTCTGTCTCAGACCGTCTGTCTCACACCGTCTGTCTCAGACCATCTGTCTCAGACCATCTGTCTCAGGCCGTCGGTCTTGGCCTGTCTGTCTCGGACCGTCTGTCTCGGACCGTCTGTCTCGGACCGTCTGTCTCGGACCGTTGGTCTCGGACCGTCGGTCTCGGACCGTCTGTCTCGGGCAGTCTGTCTCGGACCGTCTGTCTCGGACCGTCTGTCTCGGACCGTCTGTCTCAGACCGTCTGTCTCAGACCATCTGTCTCAGACCATCTGTCTGAGGCCGTCGGTCTTAGCCCGTCTGTCTCAGACCGTCTGTCTCGGACCGTCTGTCTCGGACCGTCTGTCTCAGACCAACTGTCTCAGACCATCTGTCTCAGACCGTCTATCTCTGTCCGTCTGTCTCATACCGTCTGTCTCAGGCCGTCTGCCTCAGACCGTCTGTCTCGGACCATCTGTCTCACACCATCTGTCTCAGGCCGTCGGTCTTAGCCCGTCTGTCTCATACCGTCTGTGTCGGACCGTCTGTCTCGGACCGTCGGTCTCGGACCGTCCGTCTGTGACCGTCTGTCGCGGACCGTCTGTCTCAGCCCATCTGTCTCAGACCGTCTGTCTGAGACCGTCTGTCTCAGACCATCTGTCTCAGTCACATCTGTCTCAGACCGTCTGTCTCAGCCCGGCTGTCTCAGCGCGCCTGTCTCAGTACGTCTGTCTGAGACCGTCTGTCTCAGACCAACTGTCTCAGACCAACTGTCTCAGACCGCCTATCTTAGACCATCGGTCTTAGCCCGTCTGTCTCAGCCCGCCTGTCTCTGCCCGTCTGTCTCAGACCATCTGTCTCAGGCCGTTGGTCTTAGCCTGTCTGTCTCAGCCCGCAAGTCTGAGACCGTGTGTCTCAGACCATCTGTCTCAGACCATCTGTCTCAGGCCGTCGGTCTTAGCCCGTCTGTCTCAGACCGTCTACGTCGGTCCGTCTGTCTCATACCTTCTGTCTCAGACCAGCTTTCTCAGACCGTCTGCCTCAGACCGTCCGTCTCAGAAGGTCGGTCTCAGCCCGCCTGTCTCAGCCCGCCTGTCTCAGACAGTCTGCCTCTGTCCGTCTGTCTCTGACCGTCTGTCTCAGACCGTCTGACTCGGACCGTCTGTCTCGGACCGTTTGTCTCAGCCCGCCTGTCTCAGCCCGCCTGTCTCAGTCCGTCTGTCTGAGATCGTCTGTCTCATATCATCTGTCTCAGACCGTCTGCGTCGGACCGTCTGTCTCGGACCGTCTGTCTCATACCAACTGTCTCAGACCGCCTGTCTCAGACCGTCTGTCTCAGACGGTCGGTCTCAGCCCGCCTGTCTCAGCCCGCCTGTCTCGGACCGTCTGTCTCGGACCGTCTGTCTCGGGCCGTCGGTCTTAGCCCGTCTGTCGCAGACCGTCAGTCTCTGTCCGTCTGTCTCGGACCGTCTGTCTCGGACCACCTGTTTCGGACCGTCTGTCTCGGACCGTCTGTCTCGGACCGACTGTCCCGGACCATCTGTCTCATGCCGTCGGTCTTAGCCCGTATGTCTCATACCGTCTGTCTCAGACCGTCTGTCTCAGACCATCTGTCTCAGACCATCTGTCTCAGGCCGTCGGTCTTAGCCCGTCTGTCTCAGACCGTCTGTCTCGGACCGTCTGTCTCGGACCGTCGGTCTCGGACCGTCGGTCTCGGACCGTCGGTCTCGGACCGTCTGTCTCGGACAGGCTGTCTCGGACCGTCTGTCTCGGACCGTCTGCCTCGGACCGTCTGTCTCAGACCGTCTGTCTCGGACCGTCTGTCTCGGACCGTCTGTCTCGGACCGTCGGTCTCGGACCGTCGGTCTCGGACCGTCTGTCTCGGACAGGCTGTCTCGGACCGTCTGTCTCGGACCGTCTGCCTCGGACCGTCTGTCTCAGACCGTCTGTCTTCAACCATCTGTCTCAGACCATCTGTCTCAGACCGTCGGTCTTAGCCCGTCTGTCTCAGACCGTCTGTCTCGGACCGTCTGTCTCGGACCGTCGGTCTCAGACCGTCGGTCTCGGACCGTCTGTCTCGGACAGTCTGTCTCAGACCGTCTGTGTCAGCCCGCCTGTCTCAGCCCGCCTGTCTCAGTCCGTCTGTCTCAGACCGTCTGTATCAGACCATCTGTCTCAGACCATCTGTCTCAGGCCGTCGGTCGTAGCCCGTCTGTCTCAGCCCGCCTGTCTCTGCCCGCCTGTCTGAGACCGTCTGTCTCAGACCACCTGTTTCGGACCGTCTGTCTCGGACCGTCTGTCTCGGACCGACTGTCCCGGACCATCTGTCTCAGGCCGTCGGTCTTAGCCCGTCTGTCGCAGACCGTCAGTCTCTGTCCGTCTGTCTCGGACCGTCTGTCTCGGACCACCTGTTTCGGACCGTCTGTCTCGGACCGTCTGTCTCGGACCGACTGTCCCGGACCATCTGTCTCAGACCATATGTCTCAGGCCGTCGGTCTTAGCCCGTATGTCTCTGTCCTTCTGTCTCATACCGTCTGTCTCAGACCGTCTGTCTCAGACCGTCTGTCTCAGACCGTCTGTCTCACACCGTCTGTCTCAGACCATCTGTCTCAGACCATCTGTCTCAGGCCGTCGGTCTTAGCCTGTCTGTCTCGGACCGTCTGTCTCGGACCGTCTGTCTCGGATCGTCGGTCTCGGACCGTTGGTCTCGGACCGTCGGTCTCGGACCGTCTGTCTCGGACAGTCTGTCTCGGACCGTCTGTCTCAGACCGTCTGTCTCACACCGTCTGTCTCAGACCATCTGTCTCAGACCATCAGTCTCAGGCCGTCGGTCTTAGCCTGTCTGTCTCAGCCTGCTTGTCTCTGTCCGTCAGTCTCAGACCGCCTGTCCCAGACCGCCTGTCTCAGACCGTCTGTCCCAGACCGTCTGTCTCAGACCATCTGTCTCAGCCCGCCTGTCTCAGCCCGCCTGTCTGAGACCGTCTGTCTCAGACCACCTGTTTCGGACCGTCTGTCTCGGACCGTCTGTCTCGGACCGACTGTCCCGGACCATCTGTCTCAGGCCGTCGGTCTTAGCCCGTCTGTCGCAGACCGTCAGTCTCTGTCCGTCTGTCTCGGACCGTCTGTCTCGGACCACCTGTTTCGGACCGTCTGTCTCGGACCGTCTGTCTCGGACCGACTGTCCCGGACCATCTGTCTCATGCCGTCGGTCTTAGCCCGTATGTCTCATACCGTCTGTCTCAGACCGTCTGTCTCGGACCGTCTGTCTCAGACCGTCTGTCTCAGACCATCTGTCTCAGACCATCTGTCTCAGGCCGTCGGTCTTAGCCCGTCTGTCTCAGACCGTCTGTCTCGGACCGTCTGTCTCGGACCGTCTGTCTCGGACCGTCGGTCTCGGACCGTCTGTCTCGGACAGTCTGTCTCAGACCGTCTGTGTCAGCCCGCCTGTCTCAGCCCGCCTGTCTCAGTCCGTCTGTCTCAGACCGTCTGTATCAGACCATCTGTCTCAGACCATCTGTCTCAGGCCGTCGGTCGTAGCCCGTCTGTCTCAGCCCGCCTGTCTCTGCCCGTCTCTCTGAGACCGTCTGTCTCAGACCATCTGTCTCAGGCCGTCGGTCTTAGCCCGTCTGTCTCAGACCGTCTGTCTCGGACCGTCTGTCTCGGACCGTCGGTCTCGGACCGTATGTCTCAGACCATCTGTCTCAGACCATATGTCTCAGGCCGTCGGTCTTAGCCCGTATGTCTCTGTCCGTCTGTCTCATACCGTCTGTCTCAGACCGTCTGTCTCAGACCGTCTGTCTCACACCGTCTGTCTCAGACCATCTGTCTCAGACCATCTGTCTCAGGTCGTCGGTCTTAGCCTGTCTGTCTCGGACCGTCTGTCTCGGACCGTCTGTCTCGGACCGTCGGTCTCGGACCGTCTGTCTCGGACAGTCTGTCTCGGGCCGTCTGTCTCGGACCGTCTGTCTCGGACCGTCTGTCTCGGACCGTCTGTCTCAGACCGTCTGTCTCAGACCATCTGTCTCAGACCATCTGTCTCAGGCCGTCGGTCTTAGCCCGTCTGTCTCAGACCGTCTGTCTCGGACTGTCTGTCTCGGACCGTCTGTCTCAGACCAACTGTCTCAGACCATCTGTCTCAGACCGTCTATCTCTGTCCGTCTGTCTCATACCGTCTGTCTCAGGCCGTCTGTCTCAGACCGTCTGTCTCAGACCATCTGTCTCACACCATCTGTCTCAGGCCGTCGGTCTTAGCCCGTCTGTCTCATACCGTCTGTGTCGGACCGTCTGTCTCGGACCGTCGGTCTCGGACCGTCCGTCTGTGACCGTCTGTCGCGGACCGTCTGTCTCAGCCCATCTGTCTCAGACCGTCTGTCTGAGACCGTCTGTCTCAGACCATCTGTCTCAGTCACATCTGTCTCAGACCGTCTGTCTCAGCCCGGCTGTCTCAGCGCGCCTGTCTCAGTACGTCTGTCTGAGACCGTCTGTCTCAGACCAACTGTCTCAGACCAACTGTCTCAGACCGCCTATCTTAGACCATCGGTCTTAGCCCGTCTGTCTCAGCCCGCCTGTCTCTGCCCGTCTGTCTCAGACCATCTGTCTCAGGCCGTTGGTCTTAGCCTGTCTGTCTCAGCCCGCAAGTCTGAGACCGTGTGTCTCAGACCATCTGTCTCAGACCGTCAGTCTCTGTCCGTCTGTCTCGGACCGTCTGTCTCGGACCGTCTGTTTCGGACCGTCTGTCTCGGACCGTCTGTCTCGGACCGACTGTCCCGGACCATCTGTCTCATGCCGTCGGTCTTAGCCCGTATGTCTCATACCGTCTGTCTCAGACCGTCTGTCTCGGACCGTCTGTCTCAGACCGTCTGTCTCAGACCATCTGTCTCAGACCATCTGTCTCAGGCCGCCTGTCTCAGCCCGCCTGTCTAAAGCCGTCTGTCTGAGACCGTCTGTCTCAGACCAACTGTCTCAGACCGTCTACCTCGGTCCGTCTGTCACATACCGTCTGTCTCAGACCAGCTTTCTCAGACCGTCTGTCTCAGACCGTCTGTCTCAGACCATCTGTCTCGGACAGGCTGTCTCGGACAGTCTGTCTCGGACCGTCTGTCTCGGACCGTCTGTCTCAGACCGTCTGTCTCAGACCATCTGTCTCAGACCATCTGTCTCAGACCGTCGGTCTTAGCCCGTCTGTCTCTGTCCGTCTGTCTCATACCGTCTGTCTCAGACCGTCTGTCTCACACCGTCTGTCTCAGACCATCTGTCTCAGACCATCTGTCTCAGGCCGTCGGTCTTGGCCTGTCTGTCTCGGACCGTCTGTCTCGGACCGTCTGTCTCGGACCGTCTGTCTCGGACCGTTGGTCTCGGACCGTCGGTCTCGGACCGTCTGTCTCGGGCAGTCTGTCTCGGACCGTCTGTCTCGGACCGTCTGTCTCGGACCGTCTGTCTCGGACCGTCTGTCTCAGACCGTCTGTCTCAGACCATCTGTCTCAGACCATCTGTCTGAGGCCGTCGGTCTTAGCCCGTCTGTCTCAGACCGTCTGTCTCGGACCGTCTGTCTCGGACCGTCTGTCTCAGACCAACTGTCTCAGACCATCTGTCTCAGACCGTCTATCTCTGTCCGTCTGTCTCATACCGTCTGTCTCAGGCCGTCTGCCTCAGACCGTCTGTCTCGGACCATCTGTCTCACACCATCTGTCTCAGGCCGTCGGTCTTAGCCCGTCTGTCTCATACCGTCTGTGTCGGACCGTCTGTCTCGGACCGTCGGTCTCGGACCGTCCGTCTGTGACCGTCTGTCGCGGACCGTCTGTCTCAGCCCATCTGTCTCAGACCGTCTGTCTGAGACCGTCTGTCTCAGACCATCTGTCTCAGTCACATCTGTCTCAGACCGTCTGTCTCAGCCCGGCTGTCTCAGCGCGCCTGTCTCAGTACGTCTGTCTGAGACCGTCTGTCTCAGACCAACTGTCTCAGACCAACTGTCTCAGACCGCCTATCTTAGACCATCGGTCTTAGCCCGTCTGTCTCAGCCCGCCTGTCTCTGCCCGTCTGTCTCAGACCATCTGTCTCAGGCCGTTGGTCTTAGCCTGTCTGTCTCAGCCCGCAAGTCTGAGACCGTGTGTCTCAGACCATCTGTCTCAGACCATCTGTCTCAGGCCGTCGGTCTTAGCCCGTCTGTCTCAGACCGTCTACCTCGGTCCGTCTGTCTCATACCTTCTGTCTCAGACCAGCTTTCTCAGACCGTCTGCCTCAGACCGTCCGTCTCAGAAGGTCGGTCTCAGCCCGCCTGTCTCAGCCCGCCTGTCTCAGACAGTCTGCCTCTGTCCGTCTGTCTCTGACCGTCTGTCTCAGACCGTCTGACTCGGACCGTCTGTCTCGGACCGTTTGTCTCAGCCCGCCTGTCTCAGCCCGCCTGTCTCAGTCCGTCTGTCTGAGATCGTCTGTCTCATATCATCTGTCTCAGACCGTCTGCGTCGGACCGTCTGTCTCGGACCGTCTGTCTCATACCAACTGTCTCAGACCGCCTGTCTCAGACCGTCTGTCTCAGACGGTCGGTCTCAGCCCGCCTGTCTCAGCCCGCCTGTCTCGGACCGTCTGTCTCGGACCGTCTGTCTCGGGCCGTCGGTCTTAGCCCGTCTGTCGCAGACCGTCAGTCTCTGTCCGTCTGTCTCGGACCGTCTGTCTCGGACCACCTGTTTCGGACCGTCTGTCTCGGACCGTCTGTCTCGGACCGACTGTCCCGGACCATCTGTCTCATGCCGTCGGTCTTAGCCCGTATGTCTCATACCGTCTGTCTCAGACCGTCTGTCTCAGACCATCTGTCTCAGACCATCTGTCTCAGGCCGTCGGTCTTAGCCCGTCTGTCTCAGACCGTCTGTCTCGGACCGTCTGTCTCGGACCGTCGGTCTCGGACCGTCGGTCTCGGACCGTCGGTCTCGGACCGTCGGTCTCGGACCGTCTGTCTCGGACCGTCTGTCTCGGACCGTCGGTCTCGGACCGTCTGTCTCGGACAGTCTGTCTCGGGCCGTCTGTCTCGGACCGTCTGTCTCGGACCGTCTGTCTCGGACCGTCTGTCTCAGACCGTCTGTCTCAGACCATCTGTCTCAGACCATCTGTCTCAGGCCGTCGGTCTTAGCCCGTCTGTCTCAGACCGTCTGTCTCGGACTGTCTGTCTCGGACCGTCTGTCTCAGACCAACTGTCTCAGACCATCTGTCTCAGACCGTCTATCTCTGTCCGTCTGTCTCATACCGTCTGTCTCAGGCCGTCTGTCTCAGACCGTCTGTCTCAGACCATCTGTCTCACACCATCTGTCTCAGGCCGTCGGTCTTAGCCCGTCTGTCTCATACCGTCTGTGTCGGACCGTCTGTCTCGGACCGTCGGTCTCGGACCGTCCGTCTGTGACCGTCTGTCGCGGACCGTCTGTCTCAGCCCATCTGTCTCAGACCGTCTGTCTGAGACCGTCTGTCTCAGACCATCTGTCTCAGTCACATCTGTCTCAGACCGTCTGTCTCAGCCCGGCTGTCTCAGCGCGCCTGTCTCAGTACGTCTGTCTGAGACCGTCTGTCTCAGACCAACTGTCTCAGACCAACTGTCTCAGACCGCCTATCTTAGACCATCGGTCTTAGCCCGTCTGTCTCAGCCCGCCTGTCTCTGCCCGTCTGTCTCAGACCATCTGTCTCAGGCCGTTGGTCTTAGCCTGTCTGTCTCAGCCCGCAAGTCTGAGACCGTGTGTCTCAGACCATCTGTCTCAGACCGTCAGTCTCTGTCCGTCTGTCTCGGACCGTCTGTCTCGGACCGTCTGTTTCGGACCGTCTGTCTCGGACCGTCTGTCTCGGACCGACTGTCCCGGACCATCTGTCTCATGCCGTCGGTCTTAGCCCGTATGTCTCATACCGTCTGTCTCAGACCGTCTGTCTCGGACCGTCTGTCTCAGACCGTCTGTCTCAGACCATCTGTCTCAGACCATCTGTCTCAGGCCGCCTGTCTCAGCCCGCCTGTCTAAAGCCGTCTGTCTGAGACCGTCTGTCTCAGACCAACTGTCTCAGACCGTCTACCTCGGTCCGTCTGTCACATACCGTCTGTCTCAGACCAGCTTTCTCAGACCGTCTGTCTCAGACCGTCCGTCTCAGACGGTCGGTCTCAGCCCGCCTGTCTCAGCCCGCCTGTCTCAGACAGTCTGCCTCTGTCCGTCTATCTCTGACCGTCTGTCTCAGACCGTCTGACTCGGACCGTCTGTCTCGGACCGTTTGTCTCAGCCCGCCTGTCTCAGCCCGTCTGTCTCAGTCCGTCTGTCTGAGATCGTCTGTCTCATATCATCTGTCTCAGACCGTCTGCGTCGGACCGTCTGTCTCGGACCGTCTGTCTCAGACCAACTGTCTCAGACCGCCTGTCTCAGACGGTCGGTCTCAGCCCGCCTGTCTCTGCGACTGTCTGAGACCGTCTGTCTCAGACCATCTGTCTCAGGCCGTCGGTCTTAGCCCGTCTGTCTGAGACCGTCTGTCTCGGACCGTCTGTCTCGGACCGTCGGTCTCGGACCGTCGGTCTCGGACCGTCGGTCTCGGACCGTCTGTCTCGCACAGGCTGTCTCGGACCGTCTGTCTCGGACCGTCTGCCTCGGACCGTCTGTCTCAGACCGTCTGTCTCAGACCGTCTGTCTCGGACCGTCTGTCTCGGACCGCCGGTCTCAGACCGTCGGTCTCGGACCGTCTGTCTCGGACAGGCTGTCTCGGACCGTCTGTCTCGGACCGTCTGCCTCGGACCGTCTGTCTCAGACCGTCTGTCTTCAACCATCTGTCTCAGACCATCTGTCTCAGACCATCTGTCTCAGACCGTCGGTCTTAGCCCGTCTGTCTCAGACCGTCTGTCTCGGACCGGCTGTCTCGGACCGTCGGTCTCAGACCGTCGGTCTCGGACCGTCTGTCTCGGACAGTCTGTCTCAGACCGTCTGTGTTAGCCCGCCTGTCTCAGCCCGCCTGTCTCAGTCCGTCTGTCTCAGACCGTCTGTCTCAGACCGTCTGTCTCAGACCGTCTGTCTCAGATCATCTGTCTCAGACCATCTGTCTCAGACCATCTGTCTCAGACCATCTGCCTCAGGCCGTCGGTCTTAGCCCGTCTGCCTCAGCCAGCCTATCTCGGACCGTCTGTCTCGGACCGACTGTCTCGGACCGTCTGTCTCAGCCCGCCTGTCTATGTCCGTCTGCCTGAGACCATCTGCCTCAGGCCGTCTGTCTCGGACCGTCTGTCTCGGACCGTCTGTCTCGGACCGTCTGTCTCGGACCATCTGTCTCGGACCGTCTGTATCAGACCGTCTGTCTCAGACCATCTGACTCAGACCATCTGTCTCAGGCCGTCGGTCTTAGCCCGTCTGTCTGAGACCGTCTGTCTCGGACCGTCTGTCTCGGACCGTCGGTCTCGGACCGTCGGTCTCGGACCGTCTGTCTCGGACAGGCTGTCTCGGACCGTCTGTCTCGGACCGTCTGCCTCGGACCGTCTGTCTCAGACCGTCTGTCTCAGACCGTCTGTCTCGGACCGTCTGTCTCGGACCGCCGGTCTCAGACCGTCGGTCTCGGACCGTCTGTCTCGGACAGGCTGTCTCGGACCGTCTGTCTCGGACCGTCTGCCTCGGACCGTCTGTCTCAGACCGTCTGTCTTCAACCATCTGTCTCAGACCATCTGTCTCAGACCATCTGTCTCAGACCGTCGGTCTTAGCCCGTCTGTCTCAGACCGTCTGTCTCGGACCGGCTGTCTCGGACCGTCGGTCTCAGACCGTCGGTCTCGGACCGTCTGTCTCGGACAGTCTGTCTCAGACCGTCTGTGTCAGCCCGCCTGTCTCAGCCCGCCTGTCTCAGTCCGTCTGTCTCAGACCGTCTGTATCAGACCATCTGTCTCAGACCATCTGTCTCAGGCCGTCGGTCGTAGCCCGTCTGTCTCAGCCCGCCTGTCTCTGCCCGTCTGTCTGAGACCGTCTGTCTCAGACCATCTGTCTCAGGCCGTCGGTCTTGGCCCGTCTGTCTCAGACCGTCTGTCTCGGACCGTCTGTCTCGGACCGTCGGTCTCGGACCGTCTGTCTCAGACCATCTGTCTCAGACCATATGTCTCAGGCCGTCGGTCTAAGCCCGTATGTCTCTGTCCGTCTGTCTCATACCGTCTGTCTCAGACCGTCTGTCTCAGACCGTCTGTCTCAGACCATCTGTCTCAGGCCGTCGGTCTTAGCCTGTCTGTTTCGGACCGTCTGTCTCGGACCGTCTGTCTCGGACCGTCGGTCTCGGACCGTTGGTCTCGGACCGTCGGTCTCGGACCGTCTGTCTCGGACAGTCTGTCTCGGACCGTCTGTCTCGGACCGTCTGTCTCGGACCGACTGTCTCGGACCGTCTGTCTCAGCCCGCCTGTCTATGTCCGTCTGCCTGAGACCATCTGCCTCAGGCCGGCGGTCTTAGCCCGTCTGTCTCGGACCGTCTGTCTCGGACCGTCTGTCTCGGACCGTCTGTCTCGGACCGTCTGTCTCGGACCATCTGTCTCGGACCGTCTGTATCAGACCATCTGTCTCAGACCATCTGTCTCAGACCGTCGGTCTTAGCCCGTCTGTCTCAGACCGTCTGTCTCGGACCGGCTGTCTCGGACCGTCGGTCTCAGACCGTCGGTCTCGGACCGTCTGTCTCGGACAGTCTGTCTCAGACCGTCTGTGTCAGCCCGCCTGTCTCAGCCCGCCTGTCTCAGTCCGTCTGTCTCAGACCGTCTGTATCAGACCATCTGTCTCAGACCATCTGTCTCAGGCCGTCGGTCGTAGCCCGTCTGTCTCAGCCCGCCTGTCTCTGCCCGTCTGTCTGAGACCGTCTGTCTCAGACCATCTGTCTCAGGCCGTCGGTCTTAGCCCGTCTGTCTCAGACCGTCTGTCTCGGACCGTCTGTCTCGGACCGTCGGTCTCGGACCGTCTGTCTCAGACCATCTGTCTCAGACCATATGTCTCAGGCCGTCGGTCTTAGCCCGTATGTCTCTGTCCGTCTGTCTCATACCGTCTGTCTCAGACCGTCTGTCTCAGACCGTCTGTCTCAGACCATCTGTCTCAGGCCGTCGGTCTTAGCCTGTCTGTTTCGGACCGTCTGTCTCGGACCGTCTGTCTCGGACCGTCGGTCTCGGACCGTTGGTCTCGGACCGTCGGTCTCGGACCGTCTGTCTCGGACAGTCTGTCTCGGACCGTCTGTCTCGGACCGTCTGTCTCGGACCGACTGTCTCGGACCGTCTGTCTCAGCCCGCCTGTCTATGTCCGTCTGCCTGAGACCATCTGCCTCAGGCCGGCGGTCTTAGCCCGTCTGTCTCGGACCGTCTGTCTCGGACCGTCTGTCTCGGACCGTCTGTCTCGGACCGTCTGTCTCGGACCATCTGTCTCGGACCGTCTGTATCAGACCGTCTGTCTCAGACCATCTGACTCAGACCATCTGTCTCAGGCCGCTGGTCGTAGCCTGTCTGTCTCAGCCCGCCTGTCTCTGCCCGTCTGTCTGAGACCGTCTGTCTCAGACCATCTGTCTCAGGCCGTCGGTCTTAGCCCGTCTGTCTGAGACCGTCTGTCTCGGACCGTCTGTCTCGGACCGTCGGTCTCGGACCGTCGGTCTCGGACCGTCGGTCTCGGACCGTCTGTCTCGGACAGGCTGTCTCGGACCGTCTGTCTCGGACCGTCTGCCTCGGACCGTCTGTCTCAGACCGTCTGTCTCGGACCGTCTGTCTCGGACCGCCGGTCTCGGACCGTCGGTCTCGGACCGTCGGTCTCGGACCGTCTGTCTCGGACAGGCTGTCTCGGACCGTCTGTCTCGGACCGTCTGCCTCGGACCGTCTGTCTCAGACCGTCTGTCTTCAACCATCTGTCTCAGACCATCTGTCTCAGACCATCTGTCTCAGACCGTCGGTCTTAGCCCGTCTGTCTCAGACCGTCTGTCTCGGACCGGCTGTCTCGGACCGTCTGTCTCGGACCGTCTGTCTCGGACCATCTGTCTCGGACCGTCTGTCTCAGACCGTCTGTCTCAGACCGTCTGTCTCAGACCGTCTGTCTCAGACCGTCTGTCTCAGACCGTCTGTCTCAGACCGTCTGTCTCAGATCATCTGTCTCAGACCATCTGTCTCAGACCATCTGCCTCAGGCCGTCGGTCTTAGCCCGTCTGCCTCAGCCAGCCTATCTCGGACCGTCTGTCTCGGACCGACAGTCTCGGACCGTCTGTCTCAGCCCGCCTGTCTATGTCCGTCTGTCTGAGACCATCTGCCTCAGGCCGTCGGTCTTAGCCCGTCTGTCTCGGACCGTCTGTCTCGGACCCTCTGTCTCGGACCGTCTGTCTCGGACCGTCTGTCTCGGACCGTCTGTCTCGGACCATCTGTCTCGGACCGTCTGTATCAGACCGTCTGTCTCAGACCATCTGACTCAGACCATCTGTCTCAGGCCGCTGGTCGTAGCCTGTCTGTCTCAGCCCGCCTGTCTCTGCCCGTCTGTCTGAGACCGTCTGTCTCAGACCATCTGTCTCAGGCCGTCGGTCTTAGCCCGTCTGTCTGAGACCGTCTGTCTCGGACCGTCTGTCTCGGACCGTCGGTCTCGGACCGTCGGTCTCGGACCGTCGGTCTCGGACCGTCTGTCTCGCACAGGCTGTCTCGGACCGTCTGTCTCGGACCGTCTGCCTCGGACCGTCTGTCTCAGACCGTCTGTCTCAGACCGTCTGTCTCGGACCGTCTGTCTCGGACCGCCGGTCTCAGACCGTCGGTCTCGGACCGTCTGTCTCGGACAGGCTGTCTCGGACCGTCTGTCTCGGACCGTCTGCCTCGGACCGTCTGTCTTCAACCATCTGTCTCAGACCATCTGTCTCAGACCATCTGTCTCAGACCGTCGGTCTTAGCCCGTCTGTCTCAGACCGTCTGTCTCGGACCGGCTGTCTCGGACCGTCGGTCTCGGACCGTCTGTCTCGGACAGTCTGTCTCAGACCGTCTGTGTTAGCCCGCCTGTCTCAGCCCGCCTGTCTCAGTCCGTCTGTCTCAGACCGTCTGTCTCAGACCGTCTGTCTCAGACCGTCTGTCTCAGATCATCTGTCTCAGACCATCTGTCTCAGACCATCTGTCTCAGACCATCTGCCTCAGGCCGTCGGTCTTAGCCCGTCTGCCTCAGCCAGCCTATCTCGGACCGTCTGTCTCGGACCGACTGTCTCGGACCGTCTGTCTCAGCCCGCCTGTCTATGTCCGTCTGCCTGAGACCATCTGCCTCAGGCAGTCGGTCTTAGCCCGTCTGTCTCGGACCGTCTGTCTCGGACCGTCTGTCTCGGACCGTCTGTCTCGGACCGTCTGTCTCGGACCATCTGTCTCGGACCGTCTGTATCAGACCGTCTGTCTCAGACCATCTGACTCAGACCATCTGTCTCAGGCCGTCGGTCTTAGCCCGTCTGTCTGAGACCGTCTGTCTCGGACCGTCTGTCTCGGACCGTCGGTCTCGGACCGTCGGTCTCGGACCGTCTGTCTCGGACAGGCTGTCTCGGACCGTCTGTCTCGGACCGTCTGCCTCGGACCGTCTGTCTCAGACCGTCTGTCTCAGACCGTCTGTCTCGGACCGTCTGTCTCGGACCGCCGGTCTCAGACCGTCGGTCTCGGACCGTCTGTCTCGGACAGGCTGTCTCGGACCGTCTGTCTCGGACCGTCTGCCTCGGACCGTCTGTCTCAGACCGTCTGTCTTCAACCATCTGTCTCAGACCATCTGTCTCAGACCATCTGTCTCAGACCGTCGGTCTTAGCCCGTCTGTCTCAGACCGTCTGTCTCAGACCGTCTGTCTCAGACCGTCTGTCTCAGACCGTCTGTCTCAGACCGTCTGTCTCAGACCGTCTGTCTCAGACCGTCTGTCTCAGATCATCTGTCTCAGACCATCTGCCTCAGACCATCTGCCTCAGGCCGTCGGTCTTAGCCCGTCTGCCTCAGCCAGCCTATCTCGTACCGTCTGTCTCGGACCGACTGTCTCGGACCGTCTGTCTCAGCCCGCCTGTCTATGTCCGTCTGTCTGAGACCATCTGCCTCAGGCCGTCGGTCTTAGCCCGTCTGTCTCGGACCGTCTGTCTCGGACCCTCTGTCTCGGACCGTCTGTCTCGGACCGTCTGTCTCGGACCGTCTGTCTCGGACCATCTGTCTCGGACCGTCTGTATCAGACCGTCTGTCTCAGACCATCTGACTCAGACCATCTGTCTCAGGCCGCTGGTCGTAGCCTGTCTGTCTCAGCCCGCCTGTCTCTGCCCGTCTGTCTGAGACCGTCTGTCTCAGACCATCTGTCTCAGGCCGTCGGTCTTAGCCCGTCTGTCTGAGACCGTCTGTCTCGGACCGTCTGTCTCGGACCGTCGGTCTCGGACCGTCGGTCTCGGACCGTCGGTCTCGGACCGTCTGTCTCGCACAGGCTGTCTCGGACCGTCTGTCTCGGACCGTCTGCCTCGGACCGTCTGTCTCAGACCGTCTGTCTCAGACCGTCTGTCTCGGACCGTCTGTCTCGGACCGCCGGTCTCAGACCGTCGGTCTCGGACCGTCTGTCTCGGACAGGCTGTCTCGGACCGTCTGTCTCGGACCGTCTGCCTCGGACCGTCTGTCTCAGACCGTCTGTCTTCAACCATCTGTCTCAGACCATCTGTCTCAGACCATCTGTCTCAGACCATCTGTCTCAGACCGTCGGTCTTAGCCCGTCTGTCTCAGACCGTCTGTCTCGGACCGGCTGTCTCGGACCGTCGGTCTCAGACCGTCGGTCTCGGACCGTCTGTCTCGGACAGTCTGTCTCAGACCGTCTGTGTTAGCCCGCCTGTCTCAGCCCGCCTGTCTCAGTCCGTCTGTCTCAGACCGTCTGTCTCAGACCGTCTGTCTCAGACCGTCTGTCTCAGATCATCTGTCTCAGACCATCTGTCTCAGACCATCTGTCTCAGACCATCTGCCTCAGGCCGTCGGTCTTAGCCCGTCTGCCTCAGCCAGCCTATCTCGGACCGTCTGTCTCGGACCGACTGTCTCGGACCGTCTGTCTCAGCCCGCCTGTCTATGTCCGTCTGCCTGAGACCATCTGCCTCAGGCAGTCGGTCTTAGCCCGTCTGTCTCGGACCGTCTGTCTCGGACCGTCTGTCTCGGACCGTCTGTCTCGGACCGTCTGTCTCGGACCATCTGTCTCGGACCGTCTGTATCAGACCGTCTGTCTCAGACCATCTGACTCAGACCATCTGTCTCAGGCCGTCGGTCTTAGCCCGTCTGTCTGAGACCGTCTGTCTCGGACCGTCTGTCTCGGACCGTCGGTCTCGGACCGTCGGTCTCGGACCGTCTGTCTCGGACAGGCTGTCTCGGACCGTCTGTCTCGGACCGTCTGCCTCGGACCGTCTGTCTCAGACCGTCTGTCTCAGACCGTCTGTCTCGGACCGTCTGTCTCGGACCGCCGGTCTCAGACCGTCGGTCTCGGACCGTCTGTCTCGGACAGGCTGTCTCGGACCGTCTGTCTCGGACCGTCTGCCTCGGACCGTCTGTCTCAGACCGTCTGTCTTCAACCATCTGTCTCAGACCATCTGTCTCAGACCATCTGTCTCAGACCGTCGGTCTTAGCCCGTCTGTCTCAGACCGTCTGTCTCGGACCGGCTGTCTCGGACCGTCGGTCTCAGACCGTCGGTCTCGGACCGTCTGTCTCGGACAGTCTGTCTCAGACCGTCTGTGTCAGCCCGCCTGTCTCAGCCCGCCTGTCTCAGTCCGTCTGTCTCAGACCGTCTGTATCAGACCATCTGTCTCAGACCATCTGTCTCAGGCCGTCGGTCGTAGCCCGTCTGTCTCAGCCCGCCTGTCTCTGCCCGTCTGTCTGAGACCGTCTGTCTCAGACCATCTGTCTCAGGCCGTCGGTCTTAGCCCGTCGGTCTCGGACCGTCTGTCTCAGACCGTCTGTCTCAGACCGTCTGTCTCAGACCGTCTGTCTCAGACCGTCTGTCTCAGACCGTCTGTCTCAGACCGTCTGTCTCAGACCGTCTGTCTCAGACCGTCTGTCTCAGACCGTCTGTCTCAGACCGTCTGTCTCAGACCGTCTGTCTCAGACCGTCTGTCTCAGACCGTCTGTCTCAGATCATCTGTCTCAGACCATCTGTCTCAGACCATCTGTCTCAGACCATCTGCCTCAGGCCGTCGGTCTTAGCCCGTCTGCCTCAGCCAGCCTATCTCGGACCGTCTGTCTCGGACCGACTGTCTCGGACCGTCTGTCTCAGCCCGCCTGTCTATGTCCGTCTGTCTGAGACCATCTGCCTCAGGCCGTCGGTCTTAGCCCGTCTGTCTCGGACCGTCTGTCTCGGACCGTCTGTCTCGGACCGTCTGTCTCGGACCGTCTGTCTCGGACCATCTGTCTCGGACCGTCTGTATCAGACCGTCTGTCTCAGACCATCTGACTCAGACCATCTGTCTCAGCCCGCTGGTCGTAGCCTGTCTGTCTCAGCCCGCCTGTCTCTGCCCGTCTGTCTGAGACCGTCTGTCTCAGACCATCTGTCTCAGGCCGTCGGTCTTAGCCCGTCTGTCTGAGACCGTCTGTCTCGGACCGTCTGTCTCGGACCGTCGGTCTCGGACCGTCGGTCTCGGACCGTCGGTCTCGGACCGTCGGTCTCGGACCGTCGGTCTCGGACCGTCGGTCTCGGACCGTCTGTCTCGGACAGGCTGTCTCGGACCGTCTGTCTCGGACCGTCTGCCTCGGACCGTCTGTCTCAGACCGTCTGTCTCGGACCGTCTGTGTCGGACCGCCGGTCTCAGACCGTCGGTCTCGGACCGTCTGTCTCGGACAGGCTGTCTCGGACCGTCTGTCTCGGACCGTCTGCCTCGGACCGTCTGTCTCAGACCGTCTGTCTTCAACCATCTGTCTCAGACCATCTGTCTCAGACCATCTGTCTCAGACCGTCGGTCTTAGCCCGTCTGTCTCGGACCGTCTGTCTCGGACCGTCTGTCTCGGACCGTCTGTCTCGGACCGTCTGTCTCGGACCATCTGTCTCGGACCGTCTGTCTCAGCCCGCCTGTCTATGTCCGTCTGTCTGAGACCATCTGCCTCAGGCCGTCGGTCTTAGCCCGTCTGTCTCGGACCGTCTGTCTCGGACCGTCTGTCTCGGACCGTCTGTCTCGGACCGTCTGTCTCGGACCGTCTGTCTCGGACCATCTGTCTCGGACCGTCTGTATCAGACCGTCTGTCTCAGACCATCTGACTCAGACCATCTGTCTCAGGCCGCTGGTCGTAGCCTGTCTGTCTAAGCCCGCCTGTCTCTGCCCGTCTGTCTCAGACCGTCTGTCTCGGACCGGCTGTCTCGGACCGTCTGTCTCGGACCGTCTGTCTCGGACCATCTGTCTCGGACCGTCAGTCTCAGACCGTCTGTCTCAGACCGTCTGTCTCAGACCGTCTGTCTCAGACCGTCTGTCTCAGATCATCTGTCTCAGACCATCTGTCTCAGACCATCTGTCTCAGACCATCTGCCTCAGGCCGTCGGTCTTAGCCCGTCTGCCTCAGCCAGCCTATCTCGGACCGTCTGTCTCGGACCGACTGTCTCGGACCGTCTGTCTCAGCCCGCCTGTCTATGTCCGTCTGTCTGAGACCATCTGCCTCAGGCCGTCGGTCTGAGCCCGTCTGTCTCGGACCGTCGGTCTCGGACCGTCGGTCTCGGACCGTCGGTCTCGGACCGTCGGTCTCGGACCGTCTGTCTCGCACAGGCTGTCTCGGACCGTCTGTCTCGGACCGTCTGCCTCGGACCGTCTGTCTCAGACCGTCTGTCTCGGACCGTCTGTCTCGGACCGTCTGTCTCGGACCGCCGGTCTCAGACCGTCGGTCTCGGACCGTCTGTCTCGGACAGGCTGTCTCGGACCGTCTGTCTCGGACCGTCTGCCTCGGACCGTCTGTCTCAGACCGTCTGTCTTCAACCATCTGTCTCAGACCATCTGTCTCAGACCATCTGTCTCAGACCGTCGGTCTTAGCCCGTCTGTCTCAGACCGTCTGTCTCGGACTGGCTGTCTCGGACCGTCGGTCTCGGACCGTCGGTCTCGGACCGTCTGTCTCGGACAGGCTGTCTCGGACCGTCTGTCTCGGACCGTCTGCCTCGGACCGTCTGTCTCAGACCGTCTGTCTCAGACCGTCTGTCTCGGACCGTCTGTGTCGGACCGCCGGTCTCAGACCGTCGGTCTCGGACCGTCTGTCTCGGACAGGCTGTCTCGGACCGTCTGTCTCGGACCGTCTGCCTCGGACCGTCTGTCTCAGACCGTCTGTCTTCAACCATCTGTCTCAGACCATCTGTCTCAGACCATCTGTCTCAGACCGTCGGTCTTAGCCCGTCTGTCTCGGACCGTCTGTCTCGGACCGTCTGTCTCGGACCGTCTGTCTCGGACCGTCTGTCTCGGACCATCTGTCTCGGACCGTCTGTCTCAGCCCGCCTGTCTATGTCCGTCTGTCTGAGACCATCTGCCTCAGGCCGTCGGTCTTAGCCCGTCTGTCTCGGACCGTCTGTCTCGGACCGTCTGTCTCGGACCGTCTGTCTCGGACCGTCTGTCTCGGACCATCTGTCTCGGACCGTCTGTATCAGACCGTCTGTCTCAGACCATCTGACTCAGACCATCTGTCTCAGGCCGCTGGTCGTAGCCTGTCTGTCTAAGCCCGCCTGTCTCTGCCCGTCTGTCTCAGACCGTCTGTCTCGGACCGGCTGTCTCGGACCGTCTGTCTCGGACCGTCTGTCTCGGACCATCTGTCTCGGACCGTCAGTCTCAGACCGTCTGTCTCAGACCGTCTGTCTCAGACCGTCTGTCTCAGACCGTCTGTCTCAGATCATCTGTCTCAGACCATCTGTCTCAGACCATCTGTCTCAGACCATCTGCCTCAGGCCGTCGGTCTTAGCCCGTCTGCCTCAGCCAGCCTATCTCGGACCGTCTGTCTCGGACCGACTGTCTCGGACCGTCTGTCTCAGCCCGCCTGTCTATGTCCGTCTGTCTGAGACCATCTGCCTCAGGCCGTCGGTCTGAGCCCGTCTGTCTCGGACCGTCTGTATCGGACCGTCTGTCTCGGACCGTCTGTCTCGGACCATCTGTCTCGGACCGTCTGTATCAGACCGTCTGTCTCAGACCATCTGACTCAGACCATCTGTCTCAGGCCGCTGGTCGTAGCCTGTCTGTCTCAGCCCGCCTGTCTCTGCCCGTCTGTCTGAGACCGTCTGTCTCAGACCATCTGTCTCAGGCCGTCGGTCTTAGCCCGTCTGTCTGAGACCGTCTGTCTCGGACCGTCTGTCTCGGACCGTCGGTCTCGGACCGTCGGTCTCGGACCGTCGGTCTCGGACCGTCGGTCTCGGACCGTCTGTCTCGCACAGGCTGTCTCGGACCGTCTGTCTCGGACCGTCTGCCTCGGACCGTCTGTCTCAGACCGTCTGTCTCAGACCGTCTGTCTCGGACCGTCTGTCTCGGACCGCCGGTCTCAGACCGTCGGTCTCGGACCGTCTGTCTCGGACAGGCTGTCTCGGACCGTCTGTCTCGGACCGTCTGCCTCGGACCGTCTGTCTCAGACCGTCTGTCTTCAACCATCTGTCTCAGACCATCTGTCTCAGACCATCTGTCTCAGACCGTCGGTCTTAGCCCGTCTGTCTCAGAGCGTCTGTCTCGGACTGGCTGTCTCGGACCGTCGGTCTCAGACCGTCGGTCTCGGACCGTCTGTCTCGGACAGTCTGTCTCAGACCGTCCGTGTTAGCCCGCCTGTCTCAGCCCGCCTGTCTCAGTCCGTCTGTCTCAGACCGTCTGTATCAGACCATCTGTCTCAGACCATCTGTCTCAGGCCGTCGGTCTTAGCCCGTCTGTCTCAGACCGTCTGTCTCGGACCGTCTGTCTCAGACCGTCTGTCTCGGACCGTCTGTCTCAGACCGTCTGTGTCAGCCCGCCTGTCTCAGCCCGCCTGTCTCAGTCCGTCAGTCTCAGACCGTCTGTATCAGACCATCTGTCTCAGACCATCTGTCTCAGGCCGTCGGTCGTAGCCCGTCTGTCTCAGCTCGCCTGTCTCTGCCCGTCTGTCTGAGACCGTCTGTCTCAGACCATCTGTCTCAGGCCGTCGGTCTTAGCCCGTCTGTCTCAGACCATCTGTCTCAGACCATCTGTCTCAGACCGTCGGTCTTAGCCCGTCTGTCTCAGACCGTCTGTCTCAGACCGTCTGTCTCGGACCGTCTGTCTCGGACCGTCGGTCTCGGACCGTCTGTCTCGGACAGTCTGTCTCAGACCGTCTGTGTCAGCCCGCCTGTCTCAGCCCGCCTGTCTCAGTCCGTCTGTCCCAGACCGTCTGTATCAGACCATCTGTCTCAGACCATCTGTCTCAGGCCGTCGGTCGTAGCCCGTCTGTCTCAGCCCGCCTGTCTCTGCCCGTCTGTCTGAGACCGTCTGTCTCAGACCATCTGTCTCAGGCCGTCGGTCTTAGCCCGTCTGTCTCAGACCATCTGTCTCAGACCATCTGTCTCAGACCGTCGGTCTTAGCCCGTCTGTCTCAGACCGTCTGTCTCGGACCGTCTGTCTCGGACCGTCGGTCTCGGACCGTCTGTCTCGGACAGTCTGTCTCAGACCGTCTGTGTCAGCCCGCCTGTCTCAGCCCGCCTGTCTCAGTCCGTCTGTCCCAGACCGTCTGTATCAGACCATCTGTCTCAGACCATCTGTCTCAGGCCGTCGGTCGTAGCCCGTCTGTCTCAGCCCGCCTGTCTTAGACCATCGGTCTTAGCCCGTCTGTCTCAGCCCGCCTGTCTCTGCCCGTCTGTCTCTGACCATCTGTCTCAGGCCGTTGGTCTTAGCCTGTCTGTCTCAGCCCGCAAGTCTGAGACCGTGTGTCTCAGACCATCTGTCTCAGACCGTCAGTCTCTGTCCGTCTGTCTCGGACCGTCTGTCTCGGACCGTCTGTTTCGGACCGTCTGTCTCGGACCGTCTGTCTCGGACCGACTGTCCCGGACCATCTGTCTCATGCCGTCGGTCTTAGCCCGTATGTCTCATACCGTCTGTCTCGGACCGTCTGTCTCGGACCGTCTGTCTCAGACTGTCTGTCTCGGACCGTCTGTCTCGGACCGTCTATCTCAGCACGCCTGTCTCAGCCGGCGTGTCTCAGCCCGCCTGTATCAGACCGCCTGTCTCAGACGGTCGGTCTCAGCCCGCCTGTCTCAGACAGTCTGCCTCTGTCCGTCTGTCTCGGACCGTCTGTCTCGGACCGTCTGTCTCGGACCGTCTGTCTCAGACCAACTGCCTCAGACCATCTGTCTCAGACCGTCTATCTCTGTCCGTCTGTCTCATACCGTCTGTCTCAGGCCGTCTGTCTCAGACCGTCGGTCTCGGACCGTCGGTCTCGGACCGTCTGTCTCGGACAGTCTGTCTCAGACCGTCTGTGTCAGCCCGCCTGTCTCAGCGCGCCTGTCTCAGTCCGTCTGTCTCAGACCGTCTGTATCAGACCATCTGTCTCGGACCGTCTGTCTCAGACCATCTGTCTCAGACCATCTGCCTCAGGCCGTCGGTCTTAGCCCGTCTGTCTCAGCACGCCTGTCTCGGACCGTCTGTCTCGGACCGTCTGTATCGGACCGTCTGTCTCGGACCGTCTGTCTCAGACCATCTGTCTCAGACCATATGTCTCAGGCCGTCGGTCTTAGCCCGTATGTCTCTGTCCGTCTGTCTCACACCGTCTGTCTCAGACCGTCTGTCTCAGACCGTCTGTCTCAGACCGTCTGTGTCAGCCCGCCTGTCTCAGCCCGCCTGTCTCAGTCCGTCTGTCCCAGACCGTCTGTATCAGACCATCTGTCTCAGACCATCTGTCTCAGGCCGTCGGTCGTAGCCCGTCTGTCTCAGCCCGCCTGTCTTAGACCATCGGTCTTAGCCCGTCTGTCTCAGCCCGCCTGTCTCTGCCCGTCTGTCTCAGACCATCTGTCTCAGGCCGTTGGTCTTAGCCTGTCTGTCTCAGCCCGCAAGTCTGAGACCGTGTGTCTCAGACCATCTGTCTCAGACCGTCAGTCTCTGTCCGTCTGTCTCGGACCGTCTGTCTCGGACCGTCTGTTTCGGACCGTCTGTCTCGGACCGTCTGTCTCGGACCGACTGTCCCGGACCATCTGTCTCATGCCGTCGGTCTTAGCCCGTATGTCTCATACCGTCTGTCTCGGACCGTCTGTCTCGGACCGTCTGTCTCAGACTGTCTGTCTCGGACCGTCTGTCTCGGACCGTCTATCTCAGCACGCCTGTCTCAGCCGGCGTGTCTCAGCCCGCCTGTATCAGACCGCCTGTCTCAGACGGTCGGTCTCAGCCCGCCTGTCTCAGACAGTCTGCCTCTGTCCGTCTGTCTCGGACCGTCTGTCTCGGACCGTCTGTCTCGGACCGTCTGTCTCAGACCAACTGCCTCAGACCATCTGTCTCAGACCGTCTATCTCTGTCCGTCTGTCTCATACCGTCTGTCTCAGGCCGTCTGTCTCAGACCGTCGGTCTCGGACCGTCTGTCTCGGACAGTCTGTCTCAGACCGTCTGTGTCAGCCCGCCTGTCTCAGCGCGCCTGTCTCAGTCCGTCTGTCTCGGACCGTCTGTATCAGACCATCTGTCTCGGACCGTCTGTCTCAGATCATCTGTCTCAGACCATCTGCCTCAGGCCGTCGGTCTTAGCCCGTCTGTCTCAGCACGCCTGTCTCGGACCGTCTGTCTCGGACCGTCTGTATCGGACCGTCTGTCTCGGACCGTCTGTCTCAGACCATCTGTCTCAGACCATATGTCTCAGGCCGTCGGTCTTAGCCCGTATGTCTCTGTCCGTCTGTCTCACACCGTCTGTCTCAGACCGTCTGTCTCAGACCGTCTGTCTCAGACCGTCTGTCTCAGACCGTCTGTCGCAGACCGTCTGTCTCAGATCATCTGTCTCAGACCATCTGTCTCAGACCATCTGTCTCAGACCATCTGCCTCAGGCCGTCGGTCTTAGCCCGTCTGCCTCAGCCAGCCTATCTCGGACCATCTGTCTCACACCGCTGATCGTAGCCTGTCTGTCTCAGCCCGCCTGTCTCTGCCCGTCTGTCTGAGACCGTCTGTCTCAGACCATCTGTCTCAGACCGTCAGCCTCAGCCCGTCTGTCTCAGACCGTCGGTCTCGGACCGTCTGTCTCGGACAGCCTGTCTCAGACCGTCTGTGTCAGCCCGCCTGTCTCGGACCGTCTGTCTCGGACCGACTGTCCCGGACCATCTGTCTCATGCCGTCGGTCTTAGCCCGTATGTCTCATACCGTCTGTCTCGGACCGTCTGTCTCGGACCGTCTGTCTCAGACCGTCTGTCTCGGACCGTCTGTCTCGGACCGTCTATCTCAGCACGCCTGTCTCAGCCGGCGTGTCTCAGCCCGCCTGTATCAGACCGCCTGTCTCAGACGGTCGGTCTCAGCCCGCCTGTCTCAGACAGTCTGCCTCTGTCCGTCTGTCTCGGACCGTCTGTCTCGGACCGTCTGTCTCGGACCGTCTGTCTCAGACCAACTGCCTCAGACCATCTGTCTCAGACCGTCTATCTCTGTCCGTCTGTCTCATACCGTCTGTCTCAGGCCGTCTGTCTCAGACCGTCGGTCTCGGACCGTCTGTCTCGGACAGTCTGTCTCAGACCGTCTGTGTCAGCCCGCCTGTCTCAGCGCGCCTGTCTCAGTCCGTCTGTCTCAGACCGTCTGTATCAGACCATCTGTCTCGGACCGTCTGTCTCAGACCATCTGTCTCAGACCATCTGCCTCAGGCCGTCGGTCTTAGCCCGTCTGTCTCAGCACGCCTGTCTCGGACCGTCTGTCTCGGACCGTCTGTATCGGACCGTCTGTCTCGGACCGTCTGTCGCAGACCGTCTGTCTCAGATCATCTGTCTCAGACCATCTGTCTCAGACCATCTGTCTCAGACCATCTGCCTCAGGCCGTCGGTCTTAGCCCGTCTGCCTCAGCCAGCCTATCTCGGACCATCTGTCTCACACCGCTGATCGTAGCCTGTCTGTCTCAGCCCGCCTGTCTCTGCCCGTCTGTCTGAGACCGTCTGTCTCAGACCATCTGTCTCAGACCGTCAGCCTCAGCCCGTCTGTCTCAGACCGTCGGTCTCGGACCGTCTGTCTCGGACAGCCTGTCTCAGACCGTCTGTGTCAGCCCGCCTGTCTCGGACCGTCTGTCTCGGACCGACTGTCCCGGACCATCTGTCTCATGCCGTCGGTCTTAGCCCGTATGTCTCATACCGTCTGTCTCGGACCGTCTGTCTCGGACCGTCTGTCTCAGACCGTCTGTCTCGGACCGTCTGTCTCGGACCGTCTATCTCAGCACGCCTGTCTCAGCCGGCGTGTCTCAGCCCGCCTGTATCAGACCGCCTGTCTCAGACGGTCGGTCTCAGCCCGCCTGTCTCAGACAGTCTGCCTCTGTCCGTCTGTCTCGGACCGTCTGTCTCGGACCGTCTGTCTCGGACCGTCTGTCTCAGACCAACTGCCTCAGACCATCTGTCTCAGACCGTCTATCTCTGTCCGTCTGTCTCATACCGTCTGTCTCAGGTCGTCTGTCTCAGACCGTCGGTCTCGGACCGTCGGTCTCGGACCGTCTGTCTCGGACAGTCTGTCTCAGACCGTCTGTGTCAGCCCGCCTGTCTCAGCGCGCCTGTCTCAGTCCGTCTGTCTCAGACCGTCTGTATCAGACCATCTGTCTCGGACCGTCTGTCTCAGACCATCTGTCTCAGACCATCTGCCTCAGGCCGTCGGTCTTAGCCCGTCTGTCTCAGCACGCCTGTCTCGGACCGTCTGTCTCGGACCGTCTGTATCGGACCGTCTGTCTCGGACCGTCTGTCTCAGACCATCTGTCTCAGACCATATGTCTCAGGCCGTCGGTCTTAGCCCGTATGTCTCTGTCCGTCTGTCTCACACCGTCTGTCTCAGACCGTCTGTCTCAGACCGTCTGTCTTAGACCGTCTGTCTCAGACCGTCTGTCTCAGACCGTCTGTCTCAGACCGTCTATCTCAGATCATCTGTCTCAGACCATCTGTCTCAGACCATCTGTCTCAGACCATCTGCCTCAGGCCGTCGGTCTTAGCCCGTCTGCCTCAGCCAGCCTATCTCGGACCGTCTGTCTCGGACCGACTGTCTCGGACCGTCTGTCTCAGCCCGCCTGTCTATGTCCGTCTGTCTGAGACCATCTGCCTCAGGCCGTCGGTCTTAGCCCGTCTGTCTCGGACCGTCTGTCTCGGACCGTCTGTCTCGGACCGTCTGTCTCGGACCGTCGGTCTCGGACCGTTGGTCTCGGACCGTCGGTCTCGGACCGTCTGTCTCGGACAGTCTGTCTCGGACCGTCTGTCTCGGACCGTCTGTCTCGGACCGTCTGTCTCGGACCGTCTGTCTCGGACAGTCTGTCTCGGACCGTCTGTCTCGGACCGTCTGTCTCGGACCGTCTGTCTCGGACCGTTGGTCTCGGACCGTCGGTCTCGGACCGTCTGTCTCAGACCATCTGTCTCAGACCATCTGCCTCAGGCCGTCGGTCTTAGCCCGTCTGTCTCAGCACGCCTGTCTCGGACCGTCTGTGTCGGACCGTCTGTATCGGACCGTCTGTCTCGGACCGTCTGTCTCAGACCATCTGCCTCAGACCATATGTCTCAGGCCGTCGGTCTTAGCCCGTATGTCTCTGTCCGTCTGTCTCACACCGTCTGTCTCAGACCGTCTGTCTCAGACCGTCTGTCTCAGACCGTCTGTCTCAGACCGTCTGTCTCAGACCGTCTGTCTCAGACCGTCTGTCTCAGACCGTCTGTCTCAGACCGTCTGTCTCAGATCATGTGTCTCAGACCATCTGTCTCAGACCATCTGTCTCAGACCATCTGCCTCAGGCCGTCGGTCTTAGCCCGTCTGCCTCAGCCAGCCTATCTCGGACCGTCTGTCTCGGACCGACTGTCTCGGACCGTCTGTCTCGGACCGTCTGTCTCGGACCGTCTGTCTCGGACCATCTGTCTCGGACCGTCTGTCTCGGACCGTCTGTCTCGGACCGTCTGTCTCTGACCGTCGGTCTTAGCCCGTCTGTCTCAGACCGTCTGTCTCAGACCGTCTGTCTCGGACCATCTGTCTCAGACCATCTGTCTCAGCCCGCCTGTCTCAGGCCATCTGTCTCAGGCCGTCGGTCTTAGCCCGTCTCTCTCAGACCATCTGTGTCAGACCGCCGGTCTCAGACCGTTTGTCTCAGACCATCTGTCTCAGACCATCTGTCTAAGGCCGTCGGTCTTAGCACGTCTGTCTCAGCCCGCCTGTCTCTGCCCGTCTGTCTGAGACCATCTGTCTCCGACCATCTGTCTCAGGCCGTCGGTCTTAGCCTGTCTGTCTCAGCCTGCCTGTCTCTGTCCGTCAGTCTCAGACCGCCTGTCCCAGACCGCCTGTCTCAGACCGTTCGTCTCAGACCGTCAGCCTCAGCCCGTCTGTCTCGGACCGTCTGTCTCGGACCGTCTGTCTCGGACCGTCTGTCTCGGACCGTCTATCTCGGACCATCTGTCTCAGACCATCTGTCTCAGCCCGCCTGTCTCAGGCCATCTGTCTCAGGCCGTCGGTCTTAGCCCGTCTCTCTCAGACCATCTGTGTCAGACCGCCGGTCTCAGACCGTTTGTCTCAGACCATCTGTCTCAGACCATCTGTCTAAGGCCGTCGGTCTTAGCACGTCTGTCTCAGCCCGCCTGTCTCTGCCCGTCTGTCTGAGACCATCTGTCTCCGACCATCTGTCTCAGGCCGTCGGTCTTAGCCTGTCTGTCTCAGCCTGCCTGTCTCTGTCCGTCAGTCTCAGACCGCCTGTCCCAGACCGCCTGTCTCAGACCGTTTGTCTCAGACCGTCAGCCTCAGCCCGTCTGTCTCGGACCGTCTGTCTCGGACCGTCTGTCTCGGACCGTCTGTCTCGGACCGTCTGTCTCGGACCGTCTGTCTCGGAGCATCTGTCTCGGACCGTCTGTCTCGGACCGTCTGTCTCAGCACGCCTGTCTCAGCCGGCCTGTCTCAGCCCGCCTGTATCAGTCCGTCCTTCTGAGACCGCGTGTCTCAGACCAACTGTCTCACACCGCCTGTCTCAGTCCGTCTGTCTCAGACCATCTGTCTCAGACCGCCGGTCTCAGACGGTCGGTCTCAGCCCGCCTGTCTCAGACAGTCTGCCTCTGTCCGTCTGTCTCTGACCGTCTGTCTCGGAACGTCTGTCTCGGACCGTCTGTCTCGGACCGTCTGTCTCAGACCATCTGCCTCAGGCCGTCGGTCTTAGCCCGTGTGTCTCAGCCCGCCTGTCTCTGCCCGCCTGTCTCAGACCGTCTGCCTCGGGCCGTCTGTCTCAGACCATCTGTCTCAGACCATCTGTCTCAGGCCGCCGGTCTGAGACCGTTTACCTCAGACCATCTGTCTCAGACCATCTGTCTAAGGCCGTCGGTCTTAGACCGTCTGTCTCAGCCCGCCAGTCTCTGCCCGTCTGTCTCAGACGGTCGGTCTCAGCCCGCCTGTCTCAGACCGTCTGTCTGAGACCGTCTGTCTCAGACCATCTGTCTCAGACCGTCAGCCTCAGCGCGCCTGTCTCCGACCGTCTGTCACAGACCGTCTGTATCAGACCGTCTGTCTCAGACCGTCTGTCTCAGACCATCTGTGTCAGACCGTCGGACTCAGCCCGTCTGTCTCAGACCATCTGTGTCAGACCGTCTGTCTCAGCCCGCATGTCTCAGCCCGCCTGTCCAAGTCCGTCTTTCTCAGACCGTCTGTATCAGACCGTCTGTCTCAGACCATCTGACTTAGACCATCTGTCTCAGGCCGCTGGTCGTAGCCTGTCTGTCTCAGCCCGCCTGTCTCTGCCCGTCTGTCTGAGACCGTCTGTCTCAGACCATCTGTCTCAGACCGTCTATCTCTGTCCGTCTGTCTCATACCGTCTGTCTCAGGCCGTCTGTCTCAGACCGTCTGTTTCAGACCATCTGTCTCACACCATCTGTCTCAGGCCGTCGGTCATAGCCCGTCTTTCTCAGACCGTCTGTCTCGGACCGTCTGTCTGGGACCGTCGGTCTCGGGCCGTCCGTCTGGGACCGTCTGTCGCGGACCGTCTGTCTCAGCCCATCTGTCACAGACCGTCTGTCTGAGACCGTCTGTCTCAGACCATCTGTCTCAGACCGTCTATCTCTGTCCGTCTGTCTCATACCGTCTGTCTCAGGCCGTCTGTCTCAGACCGTCTGTCTCAGACCGTCTGTCTCGGACCGTCTGTCTCGGACCGTCTGTCTCGGACCGTCTGTCTCGGACCGTCGGTCTCGGACCGTTGGTCTCGGACCGTCGGTCTCGGACCGTCTGTCTCGGACCGTCTGTCTCGGACCGTCTGTCTCGGACCGTCTGTCTCGGACCGTCTGTCTCGGACCGTCTGTCTCAGACCGTCTGTCTCAGACCATCTGTCTCCGACCATCTGTCTCAGGCCGTCGGTCTTAGCCTGTCTGTCTCAGACCGTCTGTCTCGGACCGTCTGTCTCGGACCGTCTGTCTCAGACCAACTGTCTCAGACCATCTGTCTCAGACCGTCTATCTCTGTCCGTCTGTCTCATACCGTCTGTCTCAGGCCGTCTGTCTCAGACCGTCTGTCTCAGACCATCTGTCTCACACCATCTGCCTCAGGCCGTCGGTCTTAGCCCGTCTGTCTCATACCGTCTGTGTCGGACCGTCTGTCTCGGACCGTCCGTCTGTGACCGTCTGTCGCGGACCGTCTGTCTCAGCCCATCTGTCTCAGACCGTCTGTCTGAGACCGTCTGTCTCAGCCCGGCTGTCTCAGCGCGCCTGTCTCAGTACGTCTGTCTGAGACCGTCTGTCTCAGACCAACTGTCTCAGACCAACTGTCTCAGACCGCCTATCTTTGACCATCGGTCTTAGCCCGTCTGTCTCAGCCCGCCTGTCTCTGCCCGTCTGTCTCAGACCATCTGTCTCAGGCCGTTGGTCTTAGCCTGTCTGTCTCAGCCCGCCAGTCTGAGACCGTGTGTCTCAGACCATCTGTCTCAGACCGTCAGTCTCTGTCCGTCTGTCTCGGACCGTCTGTCTCGGACCGTCTGTTTCGGACCGTCGTTCTCGGACCGTCTGTCTCGGACCGACTGTCCCGGACCATCTGTCTCATGCCGTCGGTCTTAGCCCGTATGTCTCATACCGTCTGTTTCAGACCGTCTGTCTCGGACCGTCTGTCTCAGACCGTCTGTCTCAGACCATCTGTCTCAGACCATCTGTCTCAGGCCGTCGGTCTTAGCCCGTCTGTCTCAGACCGCCTGTCTCGGACCGTCTGTCTCAGCCCGCCTGTCTCAGCCCGCCTGTCTCAGTCCGCCTGTCTCAGCCCGCCTGTCTCAGTCCGTCTGTCTGAGATCGTCTGTCTCATATCATCTGTCTCAGACCGTCTGCGTCGGACCGTCGGTCTCGGACCGTCTGTCTCGGACAGGCTGTCTCGGACCGTCTGTCTCGGACCGTCTGCCTCGGACCGTCTGTCTCAGACCGTCTGTCTCAGACGGTCGGTCTTAGCCCGTCTGTCTCAGACCGTCTGTCTCGGACCGTGTGTCTCGGACCGTCGGTCTCAGACCGTCGGTCTCGGACTGTCTGTCTCGGACAGGCTGTCTCGGACGGCTGTCTCGGACCGTCTGCCTCGGACCGTCTGTCTCAGACCGTCTGTCTAAGACCATCTGTCTCAGACCATCTGTCTCAGCCCGCCTGTCTCAGTCCGCCTGTCTCAGACCGTCTGTATCAGACCATCTGTCTCAGACCATCTGTCTCAGGCCGTCGGTCGTAGCCCGTCTGTCTCAGCCCGCCTGTCTCTGCCCGTCTGTCTGAGACCGTCTGTCTCAGACCATCTGTCTCAGGCCGTCGGTCTTAGCCCGTCTGTCTCAGACCGTCTGTCTCGGACCGTCTGTGTCGGACCGTCGGTCTCGGACTGTCTGTCTCAGACCATCTGTCTCAGACCATGTGTCTCAGGCCGTCGGTCTTAGCCCGTATGTCTCTGTCCGTCTGTCTCATACCGCCTGTCTCAGACCGTCTGTCTCAGACCGTCTGTCTCAGACCGTCTGTCTCACACCGTCTGTCTCAGACCATCTGTCTCAGACCATCTGTCTCAGGCCGTCGGTCTTAGCCTGTCTGTCTCGGACCGTCTGTCTCGGACCGTCTGTCTCGGACCGTCGGTCTCGGACCGTTGGTCTCGGACCGTCGGTCTCGGACCGTCTGTCTCGGACAGTCTGTCCCGGACCGTCTGTCTCGGACCGTCTGTCTCGGACCTTCTGTCTCGGACCGTCTGTCTCAGACCGTCTGTCTCAGACCATCTGTCTCAGACCATCTGTCTCAGGCCGTCGGTCTTAGCCCGTCTGTCACAGACCGTCTGTCTCGGACCGTCTGTCTCGGACCGTCTGTCTCAGACCAACTACCTCAGACCATCTGTCTCAGACCGTCTATCTCTGTCCGTCTGTCTCATACCGTCTGTCTCAGGCCGTCTGTCTCAGACCGTCGGTCTCGGACCGTCGGTCTCGGACCGTCTGTCTCGGACAGTCTGTCTCAGACCGTCTGTGTCAGCCCGCCAGTCTGAGACCGTGTGTCTCAGACCATCTGTCTCAGACCGTCAGTCTCTGTCCGTCTGTCTCGGACCGTCTGTCTCGGACCGTCTGTCTCGGACCGTCTGTCTCGGACCGTCTGTCTCGGACCGTCTGTCTCGGACCGACTGTCCCGGACCATCTGTCTCATGCCGTCGGTCTTAGCCCGTATGTCTCATACCGTCTGTCTCAGACCGTCTGTCTCAGACCGTCTGTCTCGGACCGTCTGTCTCAGACCGTCTGTCTCAGACCATCTGTCTCAGACCATCTGTCTCAAGCCGTCGGTCTTAGCCCGTCTGTCTCGGACCGTCTGTCTCGGACCGTCTGTCTCGGACCGTCTGTCTCGGACCGTCTGTCTCGGACCGACTGTCCCGGACCATCTGTCTCATGCCGTCGGTCTTAGCACGTATGTCTCATACCGTCTGTCTCAGACCGTCTGTCTCGGACCGTCTGTCTCAGACCGTCTGTCTCAGACCATCTGTCTCAGACCATCTGTCTCAGGCCGTCGGTCTTAGCCCGTCTGTCTCAGACCGCCTGTCTCGGACCGTCTGTCTCAGCCCGCCTGTCTCAGACCGTCTGTCTCAGACCGTCTGTCTCAGACCGTCTGTCTCAGACCGTCTGTCTCAGACCGTCTGTCTCAGACCGTCTGTCTCAGACCGTCTGTCTCAGACCGTCTGTCTCAGACCGTCTGTCTCAGACCGTCTGTCTCACACCGTCTGTCTCAGACCATCTGTCTCAGACCATCTGTCTCAGGCCGTCGGTCTTAGCCTGTCTGTCCGGGACCGTCTGTCTCGGACCGTCTGTCTCGGACCGTCGGTCTCGGACCGTTGGTCTCAGGCCGTCGGTCTTAGCCCGTATGTCTCAGACCGTCTGTCTCGGACCGTCTGTCTCAGACCGTCTGTCTCAGACCATCTGTCTCAGACCATCTGTCTCAGGCCGTCGGTCTTAGCCCGTCTGTCTCAGACCGCCTGTCTCGGACCGTCTGTCTCAGCCCGCCTGTCTCAGACCGTCTGTCTCAGACCGTCTGTCTCAGACCGTCTGTCTCAGACCGTCTGTCTCAGACCGTCTGTCTCAGACCGTCTGTCTCAGACCGTCTGTCTCAGACCGTCTGTCTCACACCGTCTGTCTCAGACCATCTGTCTCAGACCATCTGTCTCAGGCCGTCGGTCTTAGCCTGTCTGTCCGGGACCGTCTGTCTCGGACCGTCTGTCTCGGACCGTCGGTCTCGGACCGTTGGTCTCAGGCCGTCGGTCTTAGCCCGTATGTCTCTGTCCGTCTGTCTCATACCGTCTGTCTCGGACCGTCTGTCTCGGACCGTCTGTCTCAGACCAACTGTCTCAGACCATCTGTCTAAGACCGTCTATCTCTGTCCGTCTGTCTCATACCGTCTGTCTCAGGCCGTCTGTCTCAGACCGTCTGTCTCAGACCATCTGTCTCACACCATCTGTCTCAGGCCGTCTGTCTCAGACCGTCTGTGTCGGACCGTCTGTCTCGGACCGTCTGTCTCAGACCATCTGTCTCAGACTATATGTCTCAGGCCGTCGGTCTTAGCCCGTATGTCTCTGTCCGTCTGTCTCAGACCATCTGTCTCAGGCCGTCGGTCTTAGCCTGTCTGTCTCGGACCGTCTGTCTCGGACCGTCTGTCTCGGACCGTCGGTCTCGGACCCTTGGTCTCGGACCGTCGGTCTCGGACCGTCGGTCTCGGACCGTCTGTCTCGGACCGTCTGTCTCGGACCGTCTGTCTCGGACCGTCTGTCTCGGACCGTCTGTCTCGGACCGTCTGTCTCGGACCGTCTGTCTCGGACCGTCTGTCTCGGACCGTCTGTCTCAGACCAACTGTCTCAGACCATCTGTCTCAGACCGTCTATCTCTGTCCGTCTGTCTCATACCGTCTGTCTCAGGCCGTCTGTCTCAGACCGTCTGTCTCAGACCATCTGTCTCACACCATCTGTCTCAGGCCGTCGGTCTTAGCCCGTCTGTCTCATACCGTCTGTGTCGGACCGTCTGTTCCGGACCGTCGTTCTCGGACCGTCTGTCTCGGACCGACTGTCCCGGACCATCTGTCTCATGCCGTCGGTCTTAGCCCGTATGTCTCATACCGTCTGTCTCAGACCGTCTGTCTCGGACCGTCTGTCTCAGACCGTCTGTCTCAGACCATCTGTCTCAGACCATCTGTCTCAGGCCGTCGGTCTTAGCCCGTCTGTCTCAGACCGCCTGTCTCGGACCGTCTGTCTCAGCCCGCCTGTCTCAGCCCGCCTGTCACAGTCCGCCTGTCTCAGCCCGCCTGTCTCAGTCCGTCTGTCTGAGATCGTCTGTCTCATATCATCTGTCTCAGACCGTCTGCGTCGGACCGTCGGTCTCGGACCGCCTGTCTCGGACAGGCTGTCTCGGACCGTCTGTCTCGGACCGTCTGCCTCGGACCGTCTGTCTCAGACCGTCTGTCTCAGACGGTCGGTCTTAGCCCGTCTGTCTCAGACCGTCTGTCTCGGACCGTGTGTCTCGGACCGTCGGTCTCAGACCGTCGGTCTCGGACTGTCTGTCTCGGACAGGCTGTCTCGGACGGCTGTCTCGGACCGTCTGCCTCGGACCGTCTGTCTCAGACCGTCTGTCTAAGACCATCTGTCTCAGACCATCTGTCTCAGCCCGCCTGTCTCAGTCCGTCTGTCTCAGACCGTCTGTATCAGACCATCGGTCTCAGACCATCTGTCTCAGACCGTCGGTCGTAGCCCGTCTGTCTCAGCCCGCCTGTCTCTGCCCGTCTGTCTGAGACCGTCTGTCTCAGACCATCTGTCTCAGGCCGTCGGTCTTAGCCCGTCTGTCTCAGACCGTCTGTCTCGGACCGTCTGTGTCGGACCGTCGGTCTCGGACTGTCTGTCTCAGACCATCTGTCTCAGACCATATGTCTCAGGCCGTCGGTCTTAGCCCGTATGTCTCTGTCCGTCTGTCTCATACCGCCTGTCTCAGACCGTCTGTCTCAGACCGTCTGTCTCAGACCGTCTGTCTCACACCGTCTGTCTCAGACCATCTGTCTCAGACCATCTGTCTCAGGCCGTCGGTCTTAGCCTGTCTGTCTCGGACCGTCTGTCTCGGACCGTCTGTCTCGGACCGTCGGTCTCGGACCGTTGGTCTCGGACCGTCGGTCTCGGACCGTCTGTCTCGGACAGTCTGTCCCGGACCGTCTGTCTCGGACCGTCTGTCTCGGACCTTCTGTCTCGGACCGTCTGTCTCAGACCGTCTGTCTCAGACCATCTGTCTCAGACCATCTGTCTCAGGCCGTCGGTCTTAGCCCGTCTGTCTCAGACCGTCTGTCTCGGACCGTCTGTCTCGGACCGTCTGTCTCAGACCAACTGCCTGAGACCATCTGTCTCAGACCGTCTATCTCTGTCCGTCTGTCTCATACCGTCTGTCTCAGGCCGTCTGTCTCAGACCGTCGGTCTCGGACCGTCGGTCTCGGACCGTCTGTCTCGGACAGTCTGTCTCAGACCGTCTGTGTCAGCCCGCCAGTCTGAGACCGTGTGTCTCAGACCATCTGTCTCAGACCGTCAGTCTCTGTCCGTCTGTCTCGGACCGTCTGTCTCGGACCGTCTGTCTCGGACCGTCTGTCTCGGACCGTCTGTCTCGGACCGTCTGTCTCGGACCGACTGTCCCGGACCATCTGTCTCATGCCGTCGGTCTTAGCCCGTATGTCTCATACCGTCTGTCTCAGACCGTCTGTCTCGGACCGTCTGTCTCAGACCGTCTGTCTCAGACCATCTGTCTCAGACCATCTGTCTCAGGCCGTCGGTCTTAGCCCGTCTGTCTCGGACCGTCTGTCTCGGACCGTCTGTCTCGGACCGTCTGTCTCGGACCGTCTGTCTCGGACCGTCTGTCTCGGACCGTCTGTCTCGGACCGTCTGTCTCGGACCGACTGTCCCGGACCATCTGTCTCATGCCGTCGGTCTTAGCACGTATGTCTCATACCGTCTGTCTCAGACCGTCTGTCTCGGACCGTCTGTCTCAGACCGTCTGTCTCAGACCATCTGTCTCAGACCATCTGTCTCAGGCCGTCGGTCTTAGCCCGTCTGTCTCAGACCGCCTGTCTCGGACCGTCTGTCTCAGCCCGCCTGTCTCTGTCCGTCAGTCTCAGACCGTCTGTCTCAGACCGTCTGTCTCAGACCGTCTGTCTCAGACCGTCTGTCTCACACCGTCTGTCTCAGACCATCTGTCTCAGACCATCTGTCTCAGGCCGTCGGTCTTAGCCTGTCTGTCTCGGACCGTCTGTCTCGGACCGTCTGTCTCGGACCGTCGGTCTCGGACCGTTGGTCTCAGGCCGTCGGTCTTAGCCCGTATGTCTCTGTCCGTCTGTCTCATACCGTCTGTCTCGGACCGTCTGTCTCAGACCATATGTCTCAGGCCGTCGGTCTTAGCCCGTATGTCTCTGTCCGTCTGTCTCAGACCATCTGTCTCAGGCCGTCGGTCTTAGCCTGTCTGTCTCGGACCGTCTGTCTCGGACCGTCTGTCTCGGACCGTCGGTCTCGGACCGTTGGTCTCAGGCCGTCGGTCTTAGCCCGTATGTCTCTGTCCGTCTGTCTCATACCGTCTGTCTCGGACCGTCTGTCTCGGACCGTCTGTCTCAGACCAACTGTCTCAGACCATCTGTCTAAGACCGTCTATCTCTGTCCGTCTGTCTCATACCGTCTGTCTCAGGCCGTCTGTCTCAGACCGTCTGTCTCAGACCATCTGTCTCACACCATCTGTCTCAGGCCGTCTGTCTCAGACCGTCTGTCTCGGACCGTCTGTCTCGGACCGTCTGTCTCAGACCATCTGTCTCAGACTATATGTCTCAGGCCGTCGGTCTTAGCCCGTATGTCTCTGTCCGTCTGTCTCAGACCATCTGTCTCAGGCCGTCGGTCTTAGCCTGTCTGTCTCGGACCGTCTGTCTCGGACCGTCTGTCTCGGACCGTCGGTCTCGGACCCTTGGTCTCGGACCGTCGGTCTCGGACCGTCGGTCTCGGACCGTCTGTCTCGGACCGTCTGTCTCGGACCGTCTGTCTCGGACCGTCTGTCTCGGACCGTCTGTCTCGGACCGTCTGTCTCGGACCGTCTGTCTCGGACCGTCTGTCTCGGACCGTCTGTCTCAGACCAACTGTCTCAGACCATCTGTCTCAGACCGTCTATCTCTGTCCGTCTGTCTCATACCGTCTGTCTCAGGCCGTCTGTCTCAGACCGTCTGTCTCAGACCATCTGTCTCACACCATCTGTCTCAGGCCGTCGGTCTTAGCCCGTCTGTCTCATACCGTCTGTGTCGGACCGTCTGTTTCGGACCGTCGTTCTCGGACCGTCTGTCTCGGACCGACTGTCCCGGACCATCTGTCTCATGCCGTCGGTCTTAGCCCGTATGTCTCATACCGTCTGTCTCAGACCGTCTGTCTCGGACCGTCTGTCTCAGACCGTCTGTCTCAGACCATCTGTCTCAGACCATCTGTCTCAGGCCGTCGGTCTTAGCCCGTCTGTCTCAGACCGCCTGTCTCGGACCGTCTGTCTCAGCCCGCCTGTCTCAGCCCGCCTGTCACAGTCCGCCTGTCTCAGCCCGCCTGTCTCAGTCCGTCTGTCTGAGATCGTCTGTCTCATATCATCTGTCTCAGACCGTCTGCGTCGGACCGTCGGTCTCGGACCGCCTGTCTCGGACAGGCTGTCTCGGACCGTCTGTCTCGGACCGTCTGCCTCGGACCGTCTGTCTCAGACCGTCTGTCTCAGACGGTCGGTCTTAGCCCGTCTGTCTCAGACCGTCTGTCTCGGACCGTGTGTCTCGGACCGTCGGTCTCAGACCGTCGGTCTCGGACTGTCTGTCTCGGACAGGCTGTCTCGGACGGCTGTCTCGGACCGTCTGCCTCGGACCGTCTGTCTCAGACCGTCTGTCTAAGACCATCTGTCTCAGACCATCTGTCTCAGCCCGCCTGTCTCAGTCCGTCTGTCTCAGACCGTCTGTATCAGACCATCGGTCTCAGACCATCTGTCTCAGGCCGTCGGTCGTAGCCCGTCTGTCTCAGCCCGCCTGTCTCTGCCCGTCTGTCTGAGACCGTCTGTCTCAGACCATCTGTCTCAGGCCGTCGGTCTTAGCCCGTCTGTCTCAGACCGTCTGTCTCGGACCGTCTGTGTCGGACCGTCGGTCTCGGACTGTCTGTCTCAGACCATCTGTCTCAGACCATATGTCTCAGGCCGTCGGTCTTAGCCCGTATGTCTCTGTCCGTCTGTCTCATACCGCCTGTCTCAGACCGTCTGTCTCAGACCGTCTGTCTCAGACCGTCTGTCTCACACCGTCTGTCTCAGACCATCTGTCTCAGACCATCTGTCTCAGGCCGTCGGTCTTAGCCTGTCTGTCTCGGACCGTCTGTCTCGGACCGTCTGTCTCGGACCGTCGGTCTCGGACCGTTGGTCTCGGACCGTCGGTCTCGGACCGTCTGTCTCGGACAGTCTGTCCCGGACCGTCTGTCTCGGACCGTCTGTCTCGGACCTTCTGTCTCGGACCGTCTGTCTCAGACCGTCTGTCTCAGACCATCTGTCTCAGACCATCTGTCTCAGGCCGTCGGTCTTAGCCCGTCTGTCTCAGACCGTCTGTCTCGGACCGTCTGTCTCGGACCGTCTGTCTCAGACCAACTGCCTCAGACCATCTGTCTCAGACCGTCTATCTCTGTCCGTCTGTCTCATACCGTCTGTCTCAGGCCGTCTGTCTCAGACCGTCGGTCTCGGACCGTCGGTCTCGGACCGTCTGTCTCGGACAGTCTGTCTCAGACCGTCTGTGTCAGCCCGCCAGTCTGAGACCGTGTGTCTCAGACCATCTGTCTCAGACCGTCAGTCTCTGTCCGTCTGTCTCGGACCGTCTGTCTCGGACCGTCTGTCTCGGACCGTCTGTCTCGGACCGTCTGTCTCGGACCGTCTGTCTCGGACCGACTGTCCCGGACCATCTGTCTCATGCCGTCGGTCTTAGCCCGTATGTCTCATACCGTCTGTCTCAGACCGTCTGTCTCGGACCGTCTGTCTCAGACCGTCTGTCTCAGACCATCTGTCTCAGACCATCTGTCTCAGGCCGTCGGTCTTAGCCCGTCTGTCTCAGACCGCCTGTCTCGGACCGTCTGTCTCAGCCCGCCTGTCTCTGTCCGTCAGTCTCAGACCGTCTGTCTCAGACCGTCTGTCTCAGACCGTCTGTCTCAGACCGTCTGTCTCACACCGTCTGTCTCAGACCATCTGTCTCAGACCATCTGTCTCAGGCCGTCGGTCTTAGCCTGTCTGTCTCGGACCGTCTGTCTCGGACCGTCTGTCTCGGACCGTCGGTCTCGGACCGTTGGTCTCAGGCCGTCGGTCTTAGCCCGTATGTCTCTGTCCGTCTGTCTCGGACCGTCTGTCTCAGACCAACTGTCTCAGACCATCTGTCTCAGACCGTCTATCTCTGTCCGTCTGTCTCATACCGTCTGTCTCAGGCCGTCTGTCTCAGACCGTCTGTCTCAGACCATCTGTCTCACACCATCGGTCTCAGGCCGTCTGTCTCAGACCGTCTGTCTCGGACCGTCTGTCTCGGACCGTCTGTCTCAGACCATCTGTCTCAGACCATATGTCTCAGGCCGTCGGTCTTAGCCCGTATGTCTCTGTCCGTCTGTCTCAGACCATCTGTCTCAGGCCGTCGGTCTTAGCCTGTCTGTCTCGGACCGTCTGTCTCGGACCGTCTGTCTCGGACCGTCGGTCTCGGACCCTTGGTCTCGGACCGTCGGTCTCGGACCGTCGGTCTCGGACCGTCTGTCTCGGACCGTCTGTCTCGGACCGTCTGTCTCGGACCGTCTGTCTCGGACCGTCTGTCTCGGACCGTCTGTCTCGGGCCGTCTGTCTCGGACCGTCTGTCTCGGACCGTCTGTCTCAGACCAACTGTCTCAGACCATCTGTCTCAGACCGTCTATCTCTGTCCGTCTGTCTCATACCGTCTGTCTCAGGCCGTCTGTCTCAGACCGTCTGTCTCAGACCATCTGTCTCTCACCATCTGTCTCAGGCCGTCGGTCTTAGCCCGTCTGTCTCATACCGTCTGTGTCGGACCGTCTGTCTCGGACCGTCGGTCTCGGACCGTCCGTCTGTGACCGTCTGTCGCGGACCGTCTGTCTCAGCCCATCTGTCTCAGGCCGTCTGTCTGAGACCGTCTGTCTCAGACCATCTGTCTCAGTCACATCTGTCTCAGACCGTCTGTCTCAGCCCGGCTGTCTCAGCGCGCCTGTCTCAGTACGTCTGTCTGAGACCGTCTGTCTCAGACCAACTGTCTCAGACCAACTGTCTCAGACCGCCTATCTTAGACCATCGGTCTTAGCCCGTCTGTCTCAGCCCGCCTGTCTCTGCCCGTCTGTCTCAGACCATCTGTCTCAGGCCGTTGGTCTTAGCCTGTCTGTCTCAGCCCGCCAGTCTGAGACCGTGTGTCTCAGACCATCTGTCTCAGACCGTCAGTCTCTGTCCGTCTGTCTCGGACCGTCTGTCTCGGACCGTCTGTTTCGGACCGTCTGTCTCGGACCGTCTGTCTCGGACCGACTGTCTCGGACCGTCTGTCTCGGACCGACTGTCCCGGACCATCTGTCTCATGCCGTCGGTCTTAGCCCGTATGTCTCATACCGTCTGTCTCAGACCGTCTGTCTCGGACCGTCTGTCTCAGACCGTCTGTCTCAGACCATCTGTCTCAGACCATCTGTCTCAGGCCGTCGGTCTTAGCCCGTCTGTCTCGGACCGTCTGTCTCGGACCGTCTGTCTCGGACCGTCTGTCTCGGACCGTCCGTCTCGGACCGTCTGTCTCGGACCGACTGTCCCGGACCATCTGTCTCATGCCGTCGGTCTTAGCCCGTATGTCTCATACCGTCTGTCTCAGACCGTCTGTCTCGGACCGTCTGTCTCAGACCGTCTGTCTCAGACCATCTGTCTCAGACCATCTGTCTCAGGCCGTCGGTCTTAGCCCGTCTGTCTCAGACCGCCTGTCTCGGACCGTCTGTCTCAGCCCGCCTGTCTCAGCCCGCCTGTCTAAAGCCGTCTGTCTGAGACCGTCTGTCTCAGACCAACTGTCTCAGACCGTCTACCTCGGTCCGTCTGTCTCATACCGTCTGTCTCAGACCATCTGTCTCAGACCGTCTGTCTCAGACCGTCCGTCTCAGACGGTCGGTCTCAGCCCGCCTGTCTCAGCCCGCCTGTCTCAGACAGTCTGCCTCTGTCCGTCTGTCTCTGACCGTCTGTCTCAGACCGTCTGACTCGGACAGTCTGTCTCGGACCGTTTGTCTCAGCCCGCCTGTCTCAGCCCGCCTGTCTCAGACCGTCTGTCTCATACCGTCTGTCTCAGACCGTCTGTCTCGGACCGTCTGTCTCAGACCGTCTGTCTCAGACCATCTGTCTCAGACCATCTGTCTCAGGCCGTCGGTCTTAGCCCGTCTGTCTCAGACCGCCTGTCTCGGACCGTCTGTCTCAGCCCGCCTGTCTCAGCCCGCCTGTCTAAAGCCGTCTGTCTGAGACCGTCTGTCTCAGACCGTCTGTCTCAGACCGTCTGCTCGGACCGTCTGTCTCGGACCGTTTGTCTCAGCCCGCTGTCTCAGCCCGCCTGTCTCAGTCCGTCTGTCTGAGATCGTCTGTCTCATATCATCTGTCTCAGACCGTCTGCGTCGTGCCGTCTGTCTCGGACCGTCTGTCTCAGACCAACTGTCTCAGACCGCCTGTCTCAGACCGTCTGTCTCAGACGGTCGGTCTCAGCCCGCCTGTCTCAGCCCGCCTGTCTCAGACCAACTGTCTCAGACTGCCTGTCTCAGACCGTCTGTCTCAGACCATCTGTCTCAGACCATCTGCCTCGGGCCGTCGGTCTTAGCCCGTCTGTCTCAGCCCGCCTGTCTCGGACCGTCTGTCTCGGACCGTCTGTCTCGGACCGTCCGTCTGGGACCGTCTGTCGCGGACCGTCTGTCTCAGCCCATCTGTCTCAGACCGTCTGTCTGAGACCGTCTGTCTCGGACCGTTTGTCTCAGCCCGCCTGTCTCAGCCCGCCTGTCTCAGTCCGTCTGTCTCGGACCGTCTGTCTCAGACCGTCTGTCTCGGACCATCTGTCTCAGACCATCTGTCTCAGGCCGTCGGTCTTAGCCCGTCTGTCTGAGACCGTTTGTCTCAGACCATCTGTCTCAGACCATCTGTCTAAGGCCGTCGGTCTTAGCACGTCTGTCTCAGCCCGCCTGTCTCTGCCCGTCTGTCTCAGACCATCTGTCTCAGACCATCTGTCTCAGGCCGTCGGTCTTAGCCTGTCTGTCTCAGCCTGCCTGTCTCTGTCCGTCAGTCTCAGACCGCCTGTCCCAGACCGCCTGTCTCAGACCGTTTGTCTCAGACCGTCTGTCTCAGCCCGTCTGTCTCGGACCGTCTGTCTCGGACCATCTGTCTCAGACCATCTGTCTCAGGCCGTCGGTCTTAGCCCGTCTGTCTGAGACCGTTTGTCTCAGACCATCTGTCTCAGACCATCTGTCTAAGGCCGTCAGTCTTAGCCCGACTGTCTCAGCTTGCCTGTCTCTGCCCGTCTGTCTCAGACCATCTGTCTCAGACCATCTATCTCAGGCCGTCGGTCTGAGCCTGTCTGTCTCAGCCTGACAGTCTCTGTCCGTCAGTCTCAGACCGTCTGTCTCGGACCGTCTGTCTCAGACCAACTGTCTCAGACCGCCTGTCTCAGGCCGTCTGTCTCAGACCATCTGTCTCAGATCGTCTGTCTCAGCCCGCCTGTCTCAGCCCGCCTGTCTCAGTCCGTCTGTCTAAGACCGTCTGTCTCAGACCAACTGTCTCAGACCGCCTGCCTCAGAACGTCTGTCTCAGACCGTCTGTCTCAGACCATCTGTCTCAGGCCGTCGGTCTTAGCCCGTCTGTGTAAGACCATCTGTTTCAGACCGCCGGTCTCATCTCGCCTGTCTCAGCCCGCCTGTCTCAGTCCGTCTGTCTCATACCGTCTGTCTCAGACCATCTGTCTCAGACCATCTGTCTCAGGCCGTCGGTCTTAGCCCGTCTGTCTCAGACCGTCTGTCTCGAACCGTCTGTCTCTGACCGACTGTCTCTGACCGTCTGTCTCGGACCGTCTGTCTCGGACCGTCTGTCTCAGACCATCTGTCTCAGACCGTCTGTCTCAGACGGTCGGTCTCAACCCGCCCGTCTCAGACAGTCTGCCTCTGTCCGTCTGTCTCTGACGGTCTGTCTCGGAACGTCTGTCTCGGACCGTCTGTCTCGGACCGTCTGTCTCAGCCGGCCTGTCTCAGTCCGTCTGTCTGAGATCGTCTGTCTCATATCATCTGTCTCAGACTGTCTGCGTCGGACCGTCTGTCTCAGCCCGCCTGTCTCCGCCCGCCTGTCTCATCCCGCCTGTCTCAGCCCGTCTGTCTCAGCCCGCCAGTCTCGGACCGTCTGTCTCGGACCGTCTGTCCCGGACCGTCTGTCTCTGACCGTCTGTCTCAGACCATCTGTCCCAGACCATCTGTCTCAGAGCATCTGTCTCAGGCCATCTGTCTCAGGCCGTCGGTCTTAGCCCGTCTCTCTCAGACCATCTGTCTCAGACCGCCGGTCTCAGACCGTTTGTCTCAGACCATCTATCTCAGACCATCTGTCTAAGGCCGTCGGTCTTAGCACGTCTGTCTCAGCCCGCCTGTCTCTGCCCGTCTGTCTCAGACCATCTGTCTCAGACCATCTGTATCAGGCCGTCGGTCTTAGCCTGTCTGTCTCAGCCTGCCTGTCTCTGTCCGTCAGTCTCAGACCGCCTGTCCCAGACCGCCTGTCTCAGACCGTTTGTCTCAGACCGTCTGTCTCAGCCCGTCTGTCTCGGACCGTCTGTCTCGGACCGTCTGTCTCGGACCATCTGTCTCGGACCGTCTGTATCAGACCGTCTGTCTCAGACCATCTGACTCAGACCATCTGTCTCAGGCCGCTGGTCGTAGCCTGTCTGTCTCAGCCCGCCTGTCTCTGCCCGTCTGTCTGAGCCCGTCTGTCTCAGACCATCTGTCTCAGTCCGTCAGCCTCAGCCCGTCTGTCTCGGACCGTCTGTCTCGGACCGTCTGTCTCAGACCGTCTGTCTCAGACCATCTGTCTCAGACCATCTGCCTCAGGCCGTCGGTCTTAGCCCGTGTGTCTCAGCCCGCCTGTCTCTGCCCGCCTGTCTCAGACCGTCTGCCTCGGGCCGTCTGTCTCAGACCATCTGTCTCAGACCATCTGTCTCAGGCCGCCGGTCTCAGATCGTTTACCTCAGACCATCTGTCTCAGACCATCTGTCTAAGGCCGTTTGTCTCAGACCGTCTGTCTCAGCCCGTCTGTCTCGGACCGTCTGTCTCGGACCGTCTGTCTCGGACCATCTGTCTCGGACCGTCTGTATCAGACCGTCTGTCTCAGACCATCTGACTCAGACCATCTGTCTCAGGCCGCTGGTCGTAGCCTGTCTGTCTCAGCCCGCCTGTCTCTGCCCGTCTGTCTGAGCCCGTCTGTCTCAGACCATCTGTCTCAGACCGTCAGCCTCAGCCCGTCTGTCTCGGACCGTCTGTCTCGGACCGTCTGTCTCGGACCGTCTGTCTCGGACCGTCTGTCTCGGACCGTCTGTCTCGGAGCATGTGTCTCGGACCGTCTGTCTCGGACCGTCTGTCTCAGCACGCCTGTCTCAGCCGGCCTGTCACAGCCCGCATGTATCAGTCCGTCCTTCTGAGACCGTCTGTCTCAGACCAACTGTCTCAGACCGCCTGTCTCAGTCCGTCTGTCTCAGGCTATCTGTCTCAGGCCGTCGGTCTTAGCCCGTCTGTCTCAGACCGTCCGTCTCGGACCGTCTGTCTCATATCATCTGTCTCAGACCGTCTGCGTCGGACCGCCTGTCTCGGACCGTCTGTCTCGGACCGTCTGTCTCAGACCAACTGTCTCAGACCGCCTGTCTCAGACCGTCTGTCTCAGACGGTCGGTCTCCGCCCGCCTGTCTGAGAACGTCTATCTCATACCATGTGTCTCAGACCGTCTGTCTCAGCCCGCCTGTCTCAGTTCGTCGGTCTGAGACCGTCCGTCTCAGACCAACTGTCTCAGACCGCCTGTCTGACACCGTCTGTCTCAGACCATCTGTCTCAGACGGTCGGCCTCAGCCCGCCTGTCTCAGCCCATCTGTCAAAGACCGTCTGTCTGAGATCGTCTGTCTCAGACCATCTGTCTCAGACCGTCTGTTTCAGCCCGTCTGTCTCAGTCCGTCCGCCTGAGACCGTCTGTCTCAGACCAACTGTCTCAGACCGCCTGTCGCAATCCGCCTGTCTCAGACCATCTGTCTCAGACCGTCTGTCTCAGACGGTCGGTCTCAACCCGCCTGTCTCACACAGTCTGCCTCTGTCCGTCTGTCTCTGACCGTCTGTCTCGGAACGTCTGTCTCAGACCATCTATCTCAGGCCGTCGGTCTGAGCCTGTCTGTCTCAGCCTGACAGTCTCTGTCCGTCAGTCTCAGACCGTCTGTCTCGGACCGTCTGTCTCAGACCAACTGTCTCGGACCGCCTGTCTCAGGCCGTCTGTCTCAGACCATCTGTCTCAGACCGTCTGTCTCAGCCCGCCTGTCTCAGCCCGCCTGTCTCAGTCCGTCTGTCTAAGACCGTCTGTCTCAGACCAACTGTCTCAGACCGCCTGCCTCAGAACGTCTGTCTCAGACCGTCTGTCTCAGACCATCTGTCTCAGGCCGTCGGTCTTAGCCCGTCTGTGTAAGACCATCTGTCTCAGACCGCCGGTCTCATCTCGCCTGTCCCAGCCCGCCTGTCTCAGTCCGTCTGTCTCATACCGTCTGTCTCAGACCATCTGTCTCAGACCATCTGTCTCAGGCCGTCGGTCTTAGCCCGTCTGTCTCAGACCGTCTGTCTCGAACCGTCTGTCTCTGACCGACTGTCTCTGACCGTCTGTCTCGGACCGTCTGTCTCGGACCGTCTGTCTCAGACCATCTGTCTCAGACCGTCTGTCTCAGACGGTCGGTCTCAACCCGCCCGTCTCAGACAGTCTGCCTCTGTCCGTCTGTCTCTGACGGTCTGTCTCGGAACGTCTGTCTCGGACCGTCTGTCTCGGACCGTCTGTCTCAGCCGGCCTGTCTCAGTCCGTCTGTCTGAGATCGTCTGTCTCATATCATCTGTCTCAGACCGTCTGCGTCGGACCGTCTGTCTCGGACCGTCTGTCTCAGACCAACTGTCTCAGACCGCCTGTCTCAGACCGTCTGTCTCAGACGGTCGGTCACAGCCCGCCTGTCTCAGCCCGTCTGTCTCAGCCCGCCAGTCTCGGACCGTCTGTCTCGGACCGTCTGTCCCGGACCGTCTGTCTCTGACCGTCTGTCTCAGACCATCTGTCCCAGACCATCTGTCTCAGAGCATCTGTCTCAGGCCATCTGTCTCAGGCCGTCGGTCTTAGCCCGTCTCTCTCAGACCATCTGTCTCAGACCGCCGGTCTCAGACCGTTTGTCTCAGACCATCTATCTCAGACCATCTGTCTAAGGCCGTCGGTCTTAGCACGTCTGTCTCAGCCCGCCTGTCTCTGCCCGTCTGTCTCAGACGGTCGGTCTCAGCCCGCCTGTCTCAGACAGTCTGCCTCTGTCCGTCTGTCTCTGACCGTCTGTCTCAGAACGTCTGTCTCGGACCGTCTGTCTCGGACCGTCTGTCTCAGACCGTCTGTCTCAGACCATCTGTCTCAGACCATCTGTGTCAGACCGTCGGACTCAGCCCGTCTGTGTCAGACCGTCTGTCTCAGCCCGCCTGTCTCAGCCCGCCTGTCCCAGTCCGTCTTTCTCAGACCGTCTGTATCAGACCGTCTGTCTCAGACCATCTGACTCAGACCGTCTGTCTGAGACCGTCTGTCTCAGATCATCTGTCTCAGACCGTCTATCTCTGTCCGTCTGTCTCATACCGTCTGTCTCAGGCCGTCTGTCTCAGACCGTCTGTCTCAGACCATCTGTCTCACACCATCTGTCTCAGGCCGTCGGTCTTAGGCCGTCTGTCTCAGACCGTCTGTCTCAGACCGTCTGTCTCAGACCATCTGTCTCAGACCACCTGTCTCAGGCCGTCGGTCTTAGCCCGTCTGTCTCAGACAGTCTGTCTCGGACCGTCTGTCTCGGACCGTCTGTCTCGGACCGTCTGTCTCAGACCATCTGTCTCAGACCGTCTGTCTCAGACGGTCGGTCTCAACCCGCCCGTCTCAGACAGTCTGCCTCTGTCCGTCTGTCTCTGACGGTCTGTCTCGGAACGTCTGTCTCGGACCGTCTGTCTCGGACCGTCTGTCTCAGCCGGCCTGTCTCAGTCCGTCTGTCTGAGATCGTCTGTCTCATATCATCTGTCTCAGACTGTCTGCGTCGGACCGTCTGTCTCAGCCCGCCTGTCTCCGCCCGCCTGTCTCATCCCGCCTGTCTCAGCCCGTCTGTCTCAGCCCGCCAGTCTCGGACCGTCTGTCTCGGACCGTCTGTCCCGGACCGTCTGTCTCTGACCGTCTGTCTCAGACCATCTGTCCCAGACCATCTGTCTCAGAGCATCTGTCTCAGGCCATCTGTCTCAGGCCGTCGGTCTTAGCCCGTCTCTCTCAGACCATCTGTCTCAGACCGCCGGTCTCAGACCGTTTGTCTCAGACCATCTATCTCAGACCATCTGTCTAAGGCCGTCGGTCTTAGCACGTCTGTCTCAGCCCGCCTGTCTCTGCCCGTCTGTCTCAGACCATCTGTCTCAGACCATCTGTATCAGGCCGTCGGTCTTAGCCTGTCTGTCTCAGCCTGCCTGTCTCTGTCCGTCAGTCTCAGACCGCCTGTCCCAGACCGCCTGTCTCAGACCGTTTGTCTCAGACCGTCTGTCTCAGCCCGTCTGTCTCGGACCGTCTGTCTCGGACCGTCTGTCTCGGACCATCTGTCTCGGACCGTCTGTATCAGACCGTCTGTCTCAGACCATCTGACTCAGACCATCTGTCTCAGGCCGCTGGTCGTAGCCTGTCTGTCTCAGCCCGCCTGTCTCTGCCCGTCTGTCTGAGCCCGTCTGTCTCAGACCATCTGTCTCAGTCCGTCAGCCTCAGCCTGTCTGTCTCGGACCGTCTGTCTCGGACCGTCTGTCTCGGACCGTCTGTCTCGGACCGTCTGTCTCGGACCGTCTGTCTCGGAGCATCTGTCTCGGACCGTCTGTCTCGGACCGTCTGTCTCAGCACGCCTGTCTCAGCCGGCCTGTCACAGCCCGCCTGTATCAGTCCGTCCTTCTGAGACCGTCTGTCTCATACCAACTGTCTCAGACCGCCTGTCTCAGTCCGTCTGTCTCAGACCATCTGTCTCAGACCGCCGGTCTCAGACGGTCGGTCTCAGCCCGCCTGCCTCTGTCCGTCTGTCTCTGACCGTCTGTCTCGGAACGTCTGTCTCGGACCGTCTGTCTCGGACCGTCTGTCTCAGACCGTCTGTCTCAGACCATCTGTCTCAGACCATCTGCCTCAGGCCGTCGGTCTTAGCCCGTGTGTCTCAGCCCGCCTGTCTCTGCCCGCCTGTCTCAGACCGTCTGCCTCGGGCCGTCTGTCTCAGACCATCTGTCTCAGACCATCTGTCTCAGGCCGCCGGTCTCAGATCGTTTACCTCAGACCATCTGTCTCAGACCATCTGTCTAAGGCCGTTTGTCTCAGACCGTCTGTCTCAGCCCGTCTGTCTCGGACCGTCTGTCTCGGACCGTCTGTCTCGGACCATCTGTCTCGGACCGTCTGTATCAGACCGTCTGTCTCAGACCATCTGACTCAGACCATCTGTCTCAGGCCGCTGGTCGTAGCCTGTCTGTCTCAGCCCGCCTGTCTCTGCCCGTCTGTCTGAGCCCGTCTGTCTCAGACCATCTGTCTCAGACCGTCAGCCTCAGCCCGTCTGTCTCGGACCGTCTGTCTCGGACCGTCTGTCTCGGACCGTCTGTCTCGGACCGTCTGTCTCGGACCGTCTGTCTCGGAGCATGTGTCTCGGACCGTCTGTCTCGGACCGTCTGTCTCAGCACGCCTGTCTCAGCCGGCCTGTCACAGCCCGCATGTATCAGTCCGTCCTTCTGAGACCGTCTGTCTCAGACCAACTGTCTCAGACCGCCTGTCTCAGTCCGTCTGTCTCAGGCTATCTGTCTCAGGCCGTCGGTCTTAGCCCGTCTGTCTCAGACCGTCCGTCTCGGACCGTCTGTCTCATATCATCTGTCTCAGACCGTCTGCGTCGGACCGCCTGTCTCGGACCGTCTGTCTCGGACCGTCTGTCTCAGACCAACTGTCTCAGACCGCCTGTCTCAGACCGTCTGTCTCAGACGGTCGGTCTCCGCCCGCCTGTCTGAGAACGTCTATCTCATACCATGTGTCTCAGACCGTCTGTCTCAGCCCGCCTGTCTCAGTTCGTCGGTCTGAGACCGTCCGTCTCAGACCAACTGTCTCAGACCGCCTGTCTGACACCGTCTGTCTCAGACCATCTGTCTCAGACGGTCGGCCTCAGCCCGCCTGTCTCAGCCCATCTGTCAAAGACCGTCTGTCTGAGATCGTCTGTCTCAGACCATCTGTCTCAGACCGTCTGTTTCAGCCCGTCTGTCTCAGTCCGTCCGCCTGAGACCGTCTGTCTCAGACCAACTGTCTCAGACCGCCTGTCGCAATCCGCCTGTCTCAGACCATCTGTCTCAAACCGTCTGTCTCAGACGGTCGGTCTCAACCCGCCTGTCTCACACAGTCTGCCTCTGTCCGTCTGTCTCTGACCGTCTGTCTCGGAACGTCTGTCTCAGACCATCTATCTCAGGCCGTCGGTCTGAGCCTGTCTGTCTCAGCCTGACAGTCTCTGTCCGTCAGTCTCAGACCGTCTGTCTCGGACCGTCTGTCTCAGACCAACTGTCTCGGACCGCCTGTCTCAGGCCGTCTGTCTCAGACCATCTGTCTCAGACCGTCTGTCTCAGCCCGCCTGTCTCAGCCCGCCTGTCTCAGTCCGTCTGTCTAAGACCGTCTGTCTCAGACCAACTGTCTCAGACCGCCTGCCTCAGAACGTCTGTCTCAGACCGTCTGTCTCAGACCATCTGTCTCAGGCCGTCGGTCTTAGCCCGTCTGTGTAAGACCATCTGTCTCAGACCGCCGGTCTCATCTCGCCTGTCCCAGCCCGCCTGTCTCAGTCCGTCTGTCTCATACCGTCTGTCTCAGACCATCTGTCTCAGACCATCTGTCTCAGGCCGTCGGTCTTAGCCCGTCTGTCTCAGACCGTCTGTCTCGAACCGTCTGTCTCTGACCGACTGTCTCTGACCGTCTGTCTCGGACCGTCTGTCTCGGACCGTCTGTCTCAGACCATCTGTCTCAGACCGTCTGTCTCAGACGGTCGGTCTCAACCCGCCCGTCTCAGACAGTCTGCCTCTGTCCGTCTGTCTCTGACGGTCTGTCTCGGAACGTCTGTCTCGGACCGTCTGTCTCGGACCGTCTGTCTCAGCCGGCCTGTCTCAGTCCGTCTGTCTGAGATCGTCTGTCTCATATCATCTGTCTCAGACCGTCTGCGTCGGACCGTCTGTCTCGGACCGTCTGTCTCAGACCAACTGTCTCAGACCGCCTGTCTCAGACCGTCTGTCTCAGACGGTCGGTCACAGCCCGCCTGTCTCAGCCCGTCTGTCTCAGCCCGCCAGTCTCGGACCGTCTGTCTCGGACCGTCTGTCCCGGACCGTCTGTCTCTGACCGTCTGTCTCAGACCATCTGTCCCAGACCATCTGTCTCAGAGCATCTGTCTCAGGCCATCTGTCTCAGGCCGTCGGTCTTAGCCCGTCTCTCTCAGACCATCTGTCTCAGACCGCCGGTCTCAGACCGTTTGTCTCAGACCATCTATCTCAGACCATCTGTCTAAGGCCGTCGGTCTTAGCACGTCTGTCTCAGCCCGCCTGTCTCTGCCCGTCTGTCTCAGACGGTCGGTCTCAGCCCGCCTGTCTCAGACAGCCTGCCTCTGTCCGTCTGTCTCTGACCGTCTGTCTCAGAACGTCTGTCTCGGACCGTCTGTCTCGGACCGTCTGTCTCAGACCGTCTGTCTCAGACCATCTGTCTCAGACCATCTGTGTCAGACCGTCGGACTCAGCCCGTCTGTGTCAGACCGTCTGTCTCAGCCCGCCTGTCTCAGCCCGCCTGTCCCAGTCCGTCTTTCTCAGACCGTCTGTATCAGACCGTCTGTCTCAGACCATCTGACTCAGACCGTCTGTCTGAGACCGTCTGTCTCAGATCATCTGTCTCAGACCGTCTATCTCTGTCCGTCTGTCTCATACCGTCTGTCTCAGGCCGTCTGTCTCAGACCGTCTGTCTCAGACCGTCTGTCTCAGACCATCTGTCTCACACCATCTGTCTCAGGCCGTCGGTCTTAGGCCGTCTGTCTCAGACCGTCTGTCTCAGACCGTCTGTCTCAGACCATCTGTCTCAGACCACCTGTCTCAGGCCGTCGGTCTTAGCCCGTCTGTCTCAGACAGTCTGTCTCGGACCGTCTGTCTTGGACCGTCTGTCTCGGACCGTCTGTCTCGGACCGTCTGTCTCGGACCGTCGGTCTCGGACCGTCGGTCTCGGACCGTCTGTCTCGGACAGTCTGTCTCAGACCGTCTGTGTCAGCCCGCCTGTCTCAGCCCGCCTGTCTCAGTCCGTCTGTCTCAGACCGTCTGTATCAGACCGTCTGTCTCAGACCAACTGTGTCAGGCTGCCTGTCTCAGACCGTCTGTCTCAGACCATCTGTCTCAGACCATCTGTCTCTGACCGTCGGTCTTAGCCCGTCTGTCTCAGACAGTCTGTCTCGGACCGTCTGTCTCGGACCATCTGTCTCAGACCATCTGTCTCAGCCCGCCTGTCTCAGGCCATCTGTCTCAGGCCGTCGGTCTTAGCCCGTCTCTCTCAGACCATCTGTGTCAGACCGCCGGTCTCAGACCGTTTGTCTCAGACCATCTGTCTCAGACCATCTGTCTAAGGCCGTCGGTCTTAGCACGTCTGTCTCAGCCCGCCTGTCTCAGACCATCTGCCTCAGGCCGTCGGTCTTAGCCCGTCTGTCTCAGCCCGCCTGTCTCGGACCGTCTGTCTCGGACCGTCTGTCTCGGGCCGTCGGTCTTAGCCCGTCTGTCGCAGACCGTCAGTCTCTGTCCGTCTGTCTCGGACCGTCTGTCTCGGACCACCTGTTTCGGACCGTCTGTCTCATGCCGTCGGTCTTAGCCCGTATGTCTCATACCGTGTGTCTCAGACCGTCTGTCTCGGACCGTCTGTCTCAGACCGTCTGTCTCAGACCATCTGTCTCAGACCATCTGTCTCAGGCCGTCGGTCTTAGCCCGTCTGTCTCAGACCGTCTGTCTCGGACCGTCTGTCTCGGACCGTCGGTCTCAGACCGTCGGTCTCGGACCGTCTGTCTCGGACAGGCTGTCTCGGACCGTCTGTCTCGGACCGTCTGCCTCGGACCGTCTGTCTCAGACCGTCTGTCTCAGACCGTCTGTCTCGGACCGTCTGTCTCGGACCGTCGGTCTCAGACCGTCGGTCTCGGACCGTCTGTCTCGGACAGGCTGTCTCGGACCGTCTGTCTCGGACCGTCTGCCTCGGACCGTCTGTCTCAGACCGTCTGTCTTCAACCATCTGTCTCAGACCATCTGTCTCAGACCGTCGGTCTTAGCCCGTCTGTCTCAGACCGTCGGTCTTAGCCCGTCTGTCTCAGGCCGTCGGTCTTAGCCCGTCTGTCTCAGACCGTCTGTCTCGGACCGTCTGTCTCGGACCGTCGGTCTCGGACCGTCTGTCTCAGACCATCTGTCTCAGACCATATGTCTCAGGCCGTCGGTCTTAGCCCGTATGTCTCTGTCCGTCTGTCTCATACCGTCTGTCTCTGACCGTCTGTCTCAGACCGTCTGTCTCAGACCGTCTGTCTCAGACCGTCTGTCTCAGACCGTCTGTCTCAGACCGTCTGTCTCAGACCGTCTGTCTCACACCGTCTGTCTCAGACCATCAGTCTCAGACCATCTGTCTCAGGCCGTCGGTCTTAGCCTGTCTGTCTCGGACCGTCTGTCTCGGACCGTCTGTCTCGGACCGTCGGTCTCGGACCGTCGGTCTCGGACCGTCTGTCTCGGACAGTCTGTCTCGGACCGTCTGTCTCGGACCGACTGTCTCGGACCGTCTGTCTCGGACCGTCTGTCTCAGACCGTCTGTCTCAGACCATCTGTCTCAGACCATCTGTCTCAGGCCGTCGGTCTTAGCCCGTCTGTCTCAGACCGTCTGTCTCGGACCGTCTGTCTCGGACCGTCTGTCTCGGACCGTCTATCTCGGACCATCTGTCTCGGACAGTCTGTATCAGACCGTCTGTCTCAGACCATCTGACTCAGACCATCTGTCTCAGGCCGCTGGTCGTAGCCTGTCTGTCTCAGCCCGCCTGTCTCTGCCCGTCTGTCTGAGACCGTCTGTCTCAGACCATCTGTCTCAGACCGTCAGCCTCAGCCCGTCTGTCTGAGAACGTCGGTCTCGGACCGTCTGTCTCGGACAGTCTGTCTCAGACCGTCTGTGTCAGCCCGCCTGTCTCAGCCCGCCTGTCTCAGTCCGTCTGTCTCAGACCGTCTGTATCAGACCATCTGTCTCAGACCATCTGTCTCAGGCCGTCGGTCGTAGCCCGTCTGTCTCAGCCCGCCTGTCTCTGCCCGTCTGTCTGAGACCGTCTGTCTCAGACCATCTGTCTCAGGCCGTCGGTCTTAGCCCGTCTGTCTCAGACCGTCTGTCTCGGACCGTCTGTCTCGGACCGTCGGTCTCCGACCGTCTGTCTCAGACCATCTGTCTCAGACCATATGTCTCAGGCCGTCGGTCTTAGCCCGTATGTCTCTGTCCGTCTGTCTCATACCGTCTGTCTCAGACCGTCTGTCTCAGACCGTCTGTCTCAGACCGTCTGTCTCAGACCGTCTGTCTCACACCGTCTGTCTCAGACCATCTGTCTCAGACCATCTGTCTCAGGCCGTGGGTCTTAGCCTGTCTGTCTCGGACCGTCTGTCTCGGACCGTCTGTCTCGGACCGTCGGTCTCGGACCGTTGGTCTCGGACCGTGGGTCTCGGACCGTCTGTCTCGGACAGTCTGTCTCGGACCGTCTGTCTCGGACCGTCTGTCTCGGACCGTCTGTCTCGGACCGTCTGTCTCAGACCGTCTGTCTCAGCCCGCCTGTCTCAGTCCGTCTGTCTCAGACCGTCTGTATCAGACCATCTGTCTCAGACCATCTGTCTCAGGCCGTCGGTCGTAGCCCGTCGGTCTCAGCCCGCCTGTCTCTGCCCGTCTGTCTGAGACCGTCTGTCTCAGACCATCTGTCTCAGGCCGTCGGTCTTAGCCCGTCTGTCTCAGACCGCCTGTCTCGGACCGTCTGTCTCAGACCGTCGGTCTCGGACCATCTGTCTCGGACAGTCTGTCTCAGACCGTCTGTGTCAGCCCGCCTGTCTCAGCCCGCCTGTCTCAGTCCGTCTGTCTCAGACCGTCTGTATCAGACCATCTGTCTCGGACCGTCTGTCTCAGACCATCAGTCTCAGGCCGTCGGTCATAGCCTGTCTGTCTCAGCCTGCTTGTCTCTGTCCGTCAGTCTCAGACCGCCTGTCCCAGACCGCCTGTCTCAGACCGTCTGTCTCAGACCATCTGTCTCAGACCATCTGCCTCAGGCCGTCGGTCTTAGCCCGTCTGTCTCAGCACGCCTGTCTCGGACCGTCTGTCTCGGACCGTCTGTCTCGGACCGTCTGCATCGGACCGTCTGTCTCGGACCGTCTGTCTCAGACCATCTGTCTCAGACCATATGTCTCAGGCCGTCGGTCTTAGCCCGTATGTCTCTGTCAGTCTGTCTCACACCGTCTGTCTCAGACCGTCTGTCTCAGACCGTCTGTCTCAGACCGTCTGTCTCAGACCGTCTGTCTCAGATCATCTGTCTCAGACCATCTGTCTCAGACCATCTGTCTCAGACCATCTGCCTCAGGCCGTCGGTCTTAGCCCGTCTGCCTCAGCCAGCCTATCTCGGACCGTCTGTCTCGGACCGACTGTCTCGGACCGTCTGTCTCAGCCCGCCTGTCTATGTCCGTCTGTCTGAGACCATCTGCCTCAGGCCGTCGGTCTTGGCCCGTCTGTCTCGGACCGTCTGTCTCGGACCGTCTGTCTCGGACCGTCTGTCTCAGACCATCTGTCTCAGACCATCTGTCTCAGACCATCTGCCTCAGGCCGTCGGTCTTAGCCCGTCTGCCTCAGCCAGCCTATCTCGGACCGTCTGTCTCGGACCGACTGTCTCGGACCGTCTGTCTCAGCCCGCCTGTCTATGTCCGTCTGTCTGAGACCATCTGCCTCAGGCCGTCGGTCTTAGCCCGTCTGTCCCGGACCGTCTGTCTCGGACCGTCTGTCTCGGACCGTCTGTCTCGGACCGTCTGTCTCGGACCATCTGTCTCGGACCGTCTGTCTCGGACCGTCTATCTCAGCACGCCTGTCTCAGCCGGCGTGTCTCAGCCCGCCTGTATCGGACCGCCTGTCTCAGACGGTCGGTCTCAGCCCGCCTGTCTCAGACAGTCTGCCTCTGTCCGTCTGTCTCGGACCGTCTGTCTCGGACCGTCTGTCTCGGACCGTCTGTCTCGGACCGTCTGTCTCGGACCGTCTGTCTCTGACCGTCGGTCTTAGCCCGTCTGTCTCAGACCGTCTGTCTCGGACCGTCTGTCTCGGACCATCTGTCTCAGACCATCTGTCTCAGCCCGCCTGTCTCAGGCCATCTGTCTCAGGCCGTCGGTCTTAGCCCGTCTCTCTCAGACCATCTGTGTCAGACCGCCGGTCTCAGACCGTTTGTCTCAGACCATCTGTCTCAGACCATCTGTCTAAGGCCGTCGGTCTTAGCACGTCTGTCTCAGCCCGCCTGTCTCTGCCCGTCTGTCTCAGACCATCTGTCTCAGACCATCAGTCTCAGGCCGTCGGTCTTAGCCTGTCTGTCTCAGCCTGCTTGTCTCTGTCCGTCAGTCTCAGACCGCCTGTCCCAGACCGCCTGTCTCAGACCGTCTGTCCCAGACCGCCTGTCTCAGACCATCTGTCTCAGCCCGCCTGTCTCAGCCCGCCTGTCTCAGCCCGCCTGTCTGAGACCGTCTGTCTCAGACCACCTTTTTCGGACCGTCTGTCTCGGACCGTCTGTCTCGGACCGACTGTCCCGGACCATCTGTCTCATGCCGTCGGTCTTAGCCCGTATGTCTCATACCGTCTGCCTCAGACCGTCTGTCTCAGACCGTCGGTCTTAGCCCGTCTGTCTCAGACCGTCTGTCTCGGACCGTCTGTCTCGGAACGTCAGTCTCGGACCGTCTGTCTCAGACCATCTGTCTCAGACCATATGTCTCAGGCCGTCGGTCTTAGCCCGTATGTCTCTGTCCGTCTGTCTCATACCGTCTGTCTCAGACCGTCTGTCTCAGACCGTCTGTCTCGGACCGTCTGTCTCGGACCGTCTGTCTCGGACCACCTGTTTCGGACCGTCTGTCTCATGCCGTCGGTCTTAGCCCGTATGTCTCATACCGTGTGTCTCAGACCGTCTGTCTCGGACCGTCTGTCTCAGACCGTCTGTCTCAGACCATCTGTCTCAGACCATCTGTCTCAGGCCGTCGGTCTTAGCCCGTCTGTCTCAGACCGTCTGTCTCGGACCGTCTGTCTCGGACCGTCGGTCTCGGACCGTCTGTCTCGGACAGGCTGTCTCGGACCGTCTGTCTCGGACCGTCTGTTTCGGACCGTCTGTCTCGGACCGTCTGTCTCGGACCGACTGTCCCGGACCATCTGTCTCATGCCGGCGGTCTTTGCGCGTATGTCTCATACCGTCTGTCTCGGACCGTCTGTCTCAGACCGTCTGTCTCAGACCATCTGTCTCAGACCATCTGTCTCAGGCCGTCGGTCTTAGCCCGTCTGTCTCAGACCGCCTGTCTCGGACCGTCTGTCTCAGCCCGCCTGTCTCAGCCCGCCTGTCTAAAGCCGTCTGTCTGAGACCGTCTGTCTCAGACCAACTGTCTCAGACCGTCTACCTCGGTCCGTCTGTCTCATACCGTCTGTCTCAGACCAGCTTTCTCAGACCGTCTGTCTCAGACCGTCCGTCTCAGACGGTCGGTCTCAGCCCGCCTGTCTCAGACAGTCTGCCTCTGTCCGTCTGTCTCTGACCGTCTGTCTCAGACCGTCTGACTCGGACCGTCTGTCTCGGACCGTTTGTCTCAGCCCGCCTGTCTCAGCCCGCCTGTCTCAGTCCGTCTGTCTGAGATCGTCTGTCTCATATCATCTGTCTCAGACCGTCTGCGTCGGACCGTCTGTCTCGGACCGTCTGTCTCAGACCAACTGTCTCAGACCGCCTGTCTCAGACCGTCTGTCTCAGACGGTCGGTCTCAGCCCGCCTGTCTCAGCCCGCCTGTCTCAGACCAACTGTCTCAGACTGCCTGTCTCAGACCGTCTGTCTCAGACCATCTGTCTCAGACCATCTGCCTCAGGCCGTCGGTCTTAGCCCGTCTGTCTCAGCCCGCCTGTCTCGGACCGTCTGTCTCGGACCGTCTGTCTCGGGCCGTCGGTCTTAGCCCGTCTGTCGCAGACCGTCAGTCTCTGTCCGTCTGTCTCGGACCGTCTGTCTCGGACCACCTGTTTCGGACCGTCTGTCTCGGACCGTCTGTCTCGGACCGACTGTCCCGGACCATCTGTCTCATGCCGTCGGTCTTAGCCCGTATGTCTCATACCGTCTGTCTCAGACCGTCTGTCTCGGACCGTCTGTCTCAGACCGTCTGTCTCAGACCATCTGTCTCAGACCATCTGTCTCAGGCCGTCGGTCTTAGCCCGTCTGTCTCAGACCGTCTGTCCCGGACCGTCTGTCTCGGACCGTCGGTCTCAGACCGTCGGTCTCGGACCGTCTGTCTCGGACAGGCTGTCTCGGACCGTCGGTCTCGGACCGTCTGTCTCGGACAGTCTGTCTCAGACCATCTGTGTCAGCCCGCCTGTCTCAGCCCGCCTGTCTCAGTCCGTCTGTCTCAGACCGTCTGTATCAGACCATCTGTCTCAGACCGTCTGTCTCAGATCATCTGTCTCAGACCATCTGTCTCAGACCATCTGTCTCAGACCATCTGTGTCAGACCATCTGCCTCAGGCCGTCGGTCTTAGCCCGTCTGTCTCAGCACGCCTGTCTCGGACCGTCTGTCTCGGACCGACTGTATCGGACCGTCTGTCTCGGACCGTCTGTCTCAGACCATCTGTCTCAGACCATATGTCTCACGCCGTCGGTCTTAGCCCGTATGTCTCTGTCCGTCTGTCTCACACCGTCTGTCTCAGACCGTCTGTCTCAGACCGTCTGTCTCAGACCGTCTGTCTCAGACCGTCTGTCTCAGACCGTCTGTCTCAGACCGTCTGTCTCAGACCGTCTGTCTCAGACCGTCTGTCTCAGACCGTCTGTCTCAGACCGTCTGTCTCAGACCGTCTGTCTCAGATCATCTGTCTCAGACCATCTGTCTCAGACCATCTGTCTCAGACCATCTGCCTCAGGCCGTCGGTCTTAGCCCGTCTGCCTCAGCCAGCCTATCTCGGACCGTCTGTCTCGGACCGACTGTCTCGGACCGTCTGTCTCAGCCCGCCTGTCTATGTCCGTCTGTCTGAGACCATCTGCCTCAGGCCGTCGGTCTTAGCCCGTCTGTCTCGGACCGTCTGTCTCGGACCGTCTGTCTCGGACCGTCTGTCTCGGACCGTCTGTCTCGGACCATCTGTCTCGGACAGTCTGTATCAGACCGTCTGTCTCAGACCATCTGACTCAGACCATCTGTCTCAGGCCGCTGGTCGTAGCCTGTCTGTCTCAGCCCGCCTGTCTCTGCCCGTCTGTCTGAGACCGTCTGTCTCAGACCATCTGTCTCAGACCGTCAGCCTCAGCCCGTCTGTCTGAGAACGTCGGTCTCGGACCGTCTGTCTCGGACAGTCTGTCTCAGACCGTCTGTGTCAGCCCGCCTGTCTCAGCCCGCCTGTCTCAGTCCGTCTGTCTCAGACCGTCTGTATCAGACCATCTGTCTCAGACCATCTGTCTCAGGCCGTCGGTCGTAGCCCGTCTGTCTCAGCCCGCCTGTCTCTGCCCGTCTGTCTGAGACCGTCTGTCTCAGACCATCTGTCTCAGGCCGTCGGTCTTAGCCCGTCTGTCTCAGACCGTCTGTCTCGGACCGTCTGTCTCGGACCGTCGGTCTCGGACCGTCTGTCTCAGACCATCTGTCTCAGACCATATGTCTCAGGCCGTCGGTCTTAGCCCGTATGCCTCTGTCCGTCTGTCTCATACCGTCTGTCTCAGACCGTCTGTCTCAGACCGTCTGTCTCACACCGTCTGTCTCAGACCATCTGTCTCAGACCATCTGTCTCAGGCCGTGGGTCTTAGCCTGTCTGTCTCGGACCGTCTGTCTCGGACCGTCTGTCTCGGACCGTCGGTCTCGGACCGTTGGTCTCGGACCGTGGGTCTCGGACCGTCTGTCTCGGACAGTCTGTCTCGGACCGTCTGTCTCGGACCGTCTGTCTCGGACCGTCTGTCTCGGACCGTCTGTCTCAGACCGTCTGTCTCAGCCCGCCTGTCTCAGTCCGTCTGTCTCAGACCGTCTGTATCAGACCATCTGTCTCAGACCATCTGTCTCAGGCCGTCGGTCGTAGCCCGTCGGTCTCAGCCCGCCTGTCTCTGCCCGTCTGTCTGAGACCGTCTGTCTCAGACCATCTGTCTCAGGCCGTCGGTCTTAGCCCGTCTGTCTCAGACCGCCTGTCTCGGACCGTCTGTCTCAGACCGTCGGTCTCGGACCGTCGGTCTCGGACCGTCGGTCTCGGACCGTCTGTCTCGGACCGTCTGTATCGGACCGTCTGTCTCGGACCGTCTGTCTCAGACCATCTGTCTCAGACCATATGTCTCAGGCCGTCGGTCTTAGCCCCTATGTCTCTGTCAGTCTGTCTCACACCGTCTGTCTCAGACCGTCTGTCTCAGACCGTCTGTCTCAGACCGTCTGTCTCAGACCGTCTGTCTCAGATCATCTGTCTCAGACCATCTGTCTCAGACCATCTGTCTCAGACCATCTGCCTCAGGCCGTCGGTCTTAGCCCGTCTGCCTCAGCCAGCCTATCTCGGACCGTCTGTCTCGGACCGACTGTCTCGGACCGTCTGTCTCAGCCCGCCTGTCTATGTCCGTCTGTCTGAGACCATCTGCCTCAGGCCGTCGGTCTTAGCCCGTCTGTCTCGGACCGTCTGTCTCGGACCGTCTGTCTCGGACCGTCTGTCTCGGACCGTCTGTCTCAGACCATCTGTCTCAGACCATCTGTCTCAGACCATCTGCCTCAGGCCGTCGGTCTTAGCCCGTCTGCCTCAGCCAGCCTATCTCGGACCGTCTGTCTCGGACCGACTGTCACGGACCGTCTGTCTCAGCCCGCCTGTCTATGTCCGTCTGTCTGAGACCATCTGCCTCAGGCCGTCGGTCTTAGCCCGTCTGTCTCGGACCGTCTGTCTCGGACCGTCTGTCTCGGACCGTCTGTCTCGGACCGTCTGTCTCGGACCGTCTGTCTCGGACCGTCTGTCTCGGACCGTCTATCTCAGCACGCCTGTCTCAGCCGGCGTGTCTCAGCCCGCCTGTATCAGACCGCCTGTCTCAGACGGTCGGTCTCAGCCCGCCTGTCTCAGACAGTCTGCCTCTGTCCGTCTGTCTCGGACCGTCTGTCTCGGACCGTCTGTCTCGGACCGTCTGTCTCTGACCGTCGGTCTTAGCCCGTCTGTCTCAGACCGTCTGTCTCGGACCGTCTGTCTCGGACCATCTGTCTCAGACCATCTGTCTCAGCCCGCCTGTCTCAGGCCATCTGTCTCAGGCCGTCGGTCTTAGCCCGTCTCTCTCAGACCATCTGTGTCAGACCGCCGGTCTCAGACCGTTTGTCTCAGACCATCTGTCTCAGACCATCTGTCTAAGGCCGTCGGTCTTAGCACGTCTGTCTCAGCCCGCCTGTCTCTGCCCGTCTGTCTCAGACCATCTGTCTCAGACCATCAGTCTCAGGCCGTCGGTCTTAGCCTGTCTGTCTCAGCCTGCTTGTCTCTGTCCGTCAGTCTCAGACCGCCTGTCCCAGACCGCCTGTCTCAGACCGTCTGTCCCAGACCGTCTGTCTCAGACCATCTGTCTCAGCCCGCCTGTCTCAGCCCGCCTGTCTCAGCCCGCCTGTCTGAGACCGTCTGTCTCAGACCACCTTTTTCGGACCGTCTGTCTCGGACCGTCTGTCTCGGACCGACTGTCCCGGACCATCTGTCTCATGCCGTCGGTCTTAGCCCGTATGTCTCATACCGTCTGCCTCAGACCGTCTGTCTCAGACCGTCGGTCTTAGCCCGTCTGTCTCAGACCGTCTGTCTCGGACCGTCTGTCTCGGAACGTCGGTCTCGGACCGTCTGTCTCAGACCATCTGTCTCAGACCATATGTCTCAGGCCGTCGGTCTTAGCCCGTATGTCTCTGTCCGTCTGTCTCAGACCGTCTGTCTCAGACCGTCTGTCTCAGACCGTCTCTCTCACACCGTCTGTCTCAGACCATCTGTCTCAGACCATCTGTCTCAGGCCGTCGGTCTTAGCCTGTCTGTCTCGGACCGTCTGTCTCGGACCGTCTGTCTCGGACCGTCGGTCTCGGACCGTTGGTCTCGGACCGTCGGTCTCGGACTGTCTGTCTCGGACAGTCTGTCTCGGACCGTCTGTCTCGGACCGTCTGTCTCGGACCGTCTGTCTCGGACCGTCTGTCTCAGACCGTCTGTCTCAGACCATCTGTCTCAGACCATCTGTCTCAGGCCGTCGGTCTTAGCCCGTCTGTCTCAGACCGTCTGTCTCGGACCGTCTGTGTCGGACCGTCTGTCTCAGACCAACTGTCTCAGACCATCTGTCTCAGACCGTCTATCTCTGTCCGTCTGTCTCATACCGTCTGTCTCAGGCCGTCTGTCTCAGACCGTCTGTCTCAGACCATCTGTCTCACACCATCTGTCTCAGGCCGTCGGTCTTAGTCCGTCTGTCTCATACCGTCTGTGTCGGACCGTCTGTCTCGGACCGTCGGTCTCGGACCGTCCGTCTGTGACCGTCTGTCGCGGACCGTCTGTCTCAGCCCATCTGTCTCAGACCGTCTGTCTGAGACCGTCTGTCTCAGACCATCTGTCTCAGTCACATCTGTCTCAGACCGTCTGTCTCAGCCCGGCTGTCTCAGCGCGCCTGTCTCAGTACGTCTGTCTGAGACCGTCTGTCTCAGACCAACTGTCTCAGACCAACTGTCTCGGACCGCCTATCTTAGACCAACGGTCTTAGCCCGTCTGTCTCAGCCCGCCTGTCTCTGCCCGTCTGTCTCAGACCATCTGTCTCAGGCCGTTGGTCTTAGCCTGTCTGTCTCGGCCCGCAAGTCTGAGACCGTGTGTCTCAGACCATCTGTCTCAGACCGTCAGTCTCTGTCCGTCTGTCTCGGACCGTCTGTCTCGGACCGTCTGTTTCGGACCGTCTGTCTCGGACCGTCTGTCTCAGACCATCTGTCTCAGACCATCTGTCTCAGACCATCTGCCTCAGGCCGTCGGTCTTAGCCCGTCTGCCTCAGCCAGCCTATCTCGGACCGTCTGTCTCGGACCGACTGTCTCGGACCGTCTGTCTCAGCCCGCCTGTCTATGTCCGTCTGTCTGAGACCATCTGCCTCAGGCCGTCGGTCTTAGCCCGTCTGTCTCGGACCGTCTGTCTCGGACCGTCTGTCTCGGACCGTCTGTCTCGGACCGTCTGTCTCGGACCGTCTATCTCAGCACGCCTGTCTCAGCCGGCGTGTCTCAGCCCGCCTGTATCAGACCGCCTGTCTCAGACGGTCGGTCTCAGCCCGCCTGTCTCAGACAGTCTGCCTCTGTCCGTCTGTCTCGGACCGTCTGTCTCGGACCGTCTGTCTCGGACCGTCTGTCTCTGACCGTCGGTCTTAGCCCGTCTGTCTCAGACCGTCTGTCTCGGACCGTCTGTCTCGGACCATCTGTCTCAGACCATCTGTCTCAGCCCGCCTGTCTCAGGCCATCTGTCTCAGGCCGTCGGTCTTAGCCCATCTCTCTCAGACCATCTGTGTCAGACCGCCGGTCTCAGACCGTTTGTCTCAGACCATCTGTCTCAGACCATCTGTCTAAGGCCGTCGGTCTTAGCACGTCTGTCTCAGCCCGCCTGTCTCTGCCCGTCTGTCTCAGACCATCTGTCTCAGACCATCAGTCTCAGGCCGTCGGTCTTAGCCTGTCTGTCTCAGCCTGCTTGTCTCTGTCCGTCAGTCTCAGACCGCCTGTCCCAGACCGCCTGTCTCAGACCGTCTGTCCCAGACCGTCTGTCTCAGACCATCTGTCCCAGCCCGCCTGTCTCAGCCCGCCTGTCTCAGCCCGCCTGTCTGAGACCGTCTGTCTCAGACCACCTTTTTCGGACCGTCTGTCTCGGACCGTCTGTCTCGGAACGTCGGTCTCGGACCGTCTGTCTCAGACCATCTGTCTCAGACCATATGTCTCAGGCCGTCGGTCTTAGCCCGTATGTCTCTGTCCGTCTGTCTCATACCGTCTGTCTCAGACCGTCTGTCTCAGACCGTCTGTCTCAGACCGTCTCTCTCACACCGTCTGTCTCAGACCATCTGTCTCAGACCATCTGTCTCAGGCCGTCGGTCTTAGCCTGTCTGTCTCGGACCGTCTGTCTCGGACCGTCTGTCTCGGACCGTTGGTCTCGGACCGTCGGTCTCGGACCGTCTGTCTCGGACAGTCTGTCTCGGACCGTCTGTCTCGGACCGTCTGTCTCGGACCGTCTGTCTCAGACCGTCTGTCTCAGACCATCTGTCTCAGACCATCTGTCTCAGGCCGTCGGTCTTAGCCTGTCTGTCTCGGACCGTCTGTCTCGGACCGTCTGTCTCAGACCGTCTGTCTCGGACCGTCTGTGTCGGACCGTCTGTCTCAGACCAACTGTCTCAGACCATCTGTCTCAGACCGTCTATCTCTGTCCGTCTGTCTCATACCGTCTGTCTCAGGCCGTCTGTCTCAGACCGTCTGTCTCAGACCATCTGTCTCACACCATCTGTCTCAGGCCGTCGGTCTTAGCCCGTCTGTCTCATACCGTCTGTGTCGGACCGTCTGTCTCGGACCGTCGGTCTCGGACCGTCCGTCTGTGACCGTCTGTCGCGGACCGTCTGTCTCAGCCCATCTGTCTCAGACCGTCTGTCTGAGACCGTCTGTCTCAGACCATCTGTCTCAGTCACATCTGTCTCAGACCGTCTGTCTCAGCCCGGCTGTCTCAGCGCGCCTGTCTCAGTACGTCTGTCTGAGACCGTCTGTCTCAGACCAACTGTCTCAGACCAACTGTCTCAGACCGCCTATCTTAGACCAACGGTCTTAGCCCGTCTGTCTCAGCCCGCCTGTCTCTGCCCGTCTGTCTCAGACCATCTGTCTCAGGCCGTTGGTCTTAGCCTGTCTGTCTCGGCCCGCAAGTCTGAGACCGTGTGTCTCAGACCATCTGTCTCAGACCGTCAGTCTCTGTCCGTCTGTCTCGGACCGTCTGTCTCGGACCGTCGGTCTCGGACCGTCTGTCTCGGACAGTCTGTCTCGGACCGTCTGTCTCGGACCGTCTGTCTCGGACCGTCTGTCTCGGACCGTCTGTCTCAGACCGTCTGTCTCAGACCATCTGTCTCAGACCATCTGTCTCAGGCCGTCGGTCTTAGCCCGTCTGTCTCAGACCGTCTGTCTCGGACCGTCTGTGTCGGACCGTCTGTCTCAGACCAACTGTCTCAGACCATCTGTCTCAGACCGTCTATCTCTGTCCGTCTGTCTCATACCGTCTGTCTCAGGCCGTCTGTCTCAGACCGTCTGTCTCAGACCATCTGTCTCACACCATCTGTCTCAGGCCGTCGGTCTTAGTCCGTCTGTCTCATACCGTCTGTGTCGGACCGTCTGTCTCGGACCGTCGGTCTCGGACCGTCCGTCTGTGACCGTCTGTCGCGGACCGTCTGTCTCAGCCCATCTGTCTCAGACCGTCTGTCTGAGACCGTCTGTCTCAGACCATCTGTCTCAGTCACATCTGTCTCAGACCGTCTGTCTCAGCCCGGCTGTCTCAGCGCGCCTGTCTCAGTACGTCTGTCTGAGACCGTCTGTCTCAGACCAACTGTCTCAGACCAACTGTCTCGGACCGCCTATCTTAGACCAACGGTCTTAGCCCGTCTGTCTCAGCCCGCCTGTCTCTGCCCGTCTGTCTCAGACCATCTGTCTCAGGCCGTTGGTCTTAGCCTGTCTGTCTCGGCCCGCAAGTCTGAGACCGTGTGTCTCAGACCATCTGTCTCAGACCGTCAGTCTCTGTCCGTCTGTCTCGGACCGTCTGTCTCGGACCGTCTGTTTCGGACCGTCTGTCTCGGACCGTCTGTCTCAGACCATCTGTCTCAGACCATCTGTCTCAGACCATCTGCCTCAGGCCGTCGGTCTTAGCCCGTCTGTCTCGGACCGTCTGTCTCGGACCGTCTGTCTCGGACCGTCTGTCTCGGACCGTCTGTCTCGGACCGTCTGTCTCGGACCGTCTGTCTCGGACCGTCTGTCTCGGACCGTCTATCTCAGCACGCCTGTCTCAGCCGGCGTGTCTCAGCCCGCCTGTATCAGACCGCCTGTCTCAGACGGTCGGTCTCAGCCCGCCTGTCTCAGACAGTCTGCCTCTGTCCGTCTGTCTCGGACCGTCTGTCTCGGACCGTCTGTCTCGGACCGTCTGTCTCTGACCGTCGGTCTTAGCCCGTCTGTCTCAGACCGTCTGTCTCGGACCGTCTGTCTCGGACCATCTGTCTCAGACCATCTGTCTCAGCCCGCCTGTCTCAGGCCATCTGTCTCAGGCCGTCGGTCTTAGCCCGTCTCTCTCAGACCATCTGTGTCAGACCGCCGGTCTCAGACCGTTTGTCTCAGACCATCTGTCTCAGACCATCTGTCTAAGGCCGTCGGTCTTAGCACGTCTGTCTCAGCCCGCCTGTCTCTGCCCGTCTGTCTCAGACCATCTGTCTCAGCCCGCCTGTCTCAGCCCGCCTGTCTCAGCCCGCCTGTCTGAGACCGTCTGTCTCAGACCATCTGTCCCAGACCGTCTGTCTCAGACCATCTGTCTCAGCCCGCCTGTCTCAGCCCGCCTGTCTCAGCCCGCCTGTCTGAGACCGTCTGTCTCAGACCACCTTTTTCGGACCGTCTGTCTCGGACCGTCTGTCTCGGAACGTCGGTCTCGGACCGTCTGTCTCAGACCATCTGTCTCAGACCATATGTCTCAGGCCGTCGGTCTTAGCCCGTATGTCTCTGTCCGTCTGTCTCATACCGTCTGTCTCAGACCGTCTGTCTCAGACCGTCTGTCTCAGACCGTCTCTCTCACACCGTCTGTCTCAGACCATCTGTCTCAGACCATCTGTCTCAGGCCGTCGGTCTTAGCCTGTCTGTCTCGGACCGTCTGTCTCGGACCGTCTGTCTCGGACCGTCGGTCTCGGACCGTTGGTCTCGGACCGTCGGTCTCGGACCGTCTGTCTCGGACAGTCTGTCTCGGACCGTCTGTCTCGGACCGTCTGTCTCGGACCGTCTGTCTCAGACCGTCTGTCTCAGACCATCTGTCTCAGACCATCTGTCTCAGGCCGTCGGTCTTAGCCCGTCTGTCTCAGACCGTCTGTCTCGGACCGTCTGTGTCGGACCGTCTGTCTCAGACCAACTGTCTCAGACCAACTGTCTCAGACCGCCTATCTTAGACCAACGGTCTTAGCCCGTCTGTCTCAGCCCGCCTGTCTCTGCCCGTCTGTCTCAGACCATCTGTCTCAGGCCGTTGGTCTTAGCCTGTCTGTCTCGGCCCGCAAGTCTGAGACCGTGTGTCTCAGACCATCTGTCTCAGACCGTCAGTCTCTGTCCGTCTGTCTCGGACCGTCTGTCTCGGACCGTCTGTTTCGGACCGTCTGTCTCGGACCGTCTGTCTCGGACCGACTGTCCCGGACCATCTGTCTCATGCCGTCGGTCTTAGCCCGTATGTCTCATACCGTCTGTCTCGGACCGTCTGTCTCAGACCGTCTGTCTCAGACCATCTGTCTCAGACCATCTGTCTCAGGCCGTCGGTCTTAGCCCGTCTGTCTCAGACCGCCTGTCTCGGACCGTCTGTCTCAGCCCGCCTGTCTCAGCCCGCCTGTCTAAAGCCGTCTGTCTGAGACCGTCTGTCTCAGACCAACTGTCTCAGACCGTCTACCTCGGTCCGTCTGTCTCATACCGTCTGTCTCAGACCAGCTTTCTCAGACCGTCTGTCTCAGACCGTCCGTCTCAGACGGTCGGTCTCAGCCCGCCTGTCTCAGACAGTCTGCCTCTGTCCGTCTGTCTCTGACCGTCTGTCTCAGACCGTCTGACTCGGACCGTCTGTCTCGGACCGTTTGTCTCAGCCCGCCTGTCTCAGCCCGCCTGTCTCAGTCCGTCTGTCTGAGATCGTCTGTCTCATATCATCTGTCTCAGACCGTCTGCGTCGGACCGTCTGTCTCGGACCGTCTGTCTCGGACCGTCTGTCTCGGACCGTCTGTCTCGGACCGTCTGTCTCAGACCAACTGTCTCAGACCGCCTGTCTCAGACCGTCTGTCTCAGACGGTCGGTCTCAGCCCGCCTGTCTCAGCCCGCCTGTCTCAGACCAACTGTCTCAGACTGCCTGTCTCAGACCGTCTCTCTCAGACCATCTGTCTCAGACCATCTGCCTCAGGCCGTCGGTCTTAGCCCGTCTGTCTCAGCCCGCCTGTCTCGGACCGTCTGTCTCGGACCGTCTGTCTCGGGCCGTCGGTCTTAGCCCGTCTGTCGCAGACCGTCAGTCTCTGTCCGTCTGTCTCGGACCGTCTGTCTCGGACCACCTGTTTCGGACCGTCTGTCTCGGACCGTCTGTCTCGGACCGACTGTCCCGGACCATCTGTCTCATGCCGTCGGTCTTAGCCCGTATGTCTCATACCGTCTGTCTCAGACCGTCTGTCTCGGACCGTCTGTCTCAGACCGTCTGTCTCAGACCATCTGTCTCAGACCATCTGTCTCAGGCCGTCGGTCTTAGCCCGTCTGTCTCGGACCGTCTGTCTCGGAACGTCGGTCTCAGACCGTCGGTCTCGGACCGTTTGTCTCGGACAGGCTGTCTCGGACCGTCTGTCTCGGACCGTCTGCCTCGGACCGTCTGTCTCAGACCGTCTGTCTCGGACCGTCTGTCTCAGACCGTCGGTCTTAGCCCGTCTGTCTCAGACCGTCTGTCTCGGACCGTCTGTGTCGGACCGTCGGTCTCGGACCGTCTGTCTCGGACAGTCTGTCTCAGACCGTCTGTGTCAGCCCGCCTGTCTCAGCCCGCCTGTCTCAGTCCGTCTGTCTCAGACCGTCTGTATCAGACCATCTGCCTCAGACCATCTGTCTCAGGCCGTCGGTCGTAGCCCGTCTGTCTCAGCCCGCCTGTCTCTGCCCGTCTGTCTGAGACCGTCTGTCTCAGACCATCTGTCTCAGGCCGTCGGTCTTAGCCCGTCTGTCTCAGACCGTCTGTCTCGGACCGTCTGTCTCGGACCGTCGGTCTCGGACCGTCTGTCTCAGACCATCTGTCTCAGACCATATGTCTCAGGCCGTCGGTCTTAGCCCGTATGTCTCTGTCCGTCTGTCTCATACCGTCTGTCTCAGACCGTCTGTCTCAGACCGTCTGTCTCAGACCGTCTGTCTCAGACCGTCTGTCTCACACCGTCTGTCTCAGACCATCTGTCTCAGACCATCTGTCTCAGGCCGTCGGTCTTAGCCTGTCTGTCTCGGGCCGTCTGTCTCGGACCGTCTGTCTCGGACCGTCGGTCTCGGACCATCTGTCTCATGCCGTCGGTCTTAGCCCGTATGTCTCATACCGTCTGTCTCGGACCGTCTGTCTCAGACCGTCTGTCTCAGACCATCTGTCTCAGACCATCTGTCTCAGGCCGTCGGTCTTAGCCCGTCTGTCTCAGACCGTCTGTCTCGGACCGTCTGTCTCGGACCGTCGGTCTCAGACCGTCGGTCTCGGATCGTCTGTCTCGGACAGTCTGTCTCGGACCGTCTGTATCGGACCGTCTGTCTCGGACCGTCTGTCTCAGACCATCTGTCTCAGACCATATGTCTCAGGCCGTCGGTCTTAGCCCGTATGTCTCTGTCAGTCTGTCTCACACCGTCTGTCTCAGACCGTCTGTCTCAGACCGTCTGTCTCAGACCGTCTGTCTCAGACCGTCTGTCTCAGATCATCTGTCTCAGACCATCTGTCTCAGACCATCTGTCTCAGACCATCTGCCTCAGGCCGTCGGTCTTAGCCCGTCTGCCTCAGCCAGCCTATCTCGGACCGTCTGTCTCGGACCGACTGTCTCGGACCGTCTGTCTCAGCCCGCCTGTCTATGTCCGTCTGTCTGAGACCATCTGCCTCAGGCCGTCGGTCTTAGCCCGTCTGTCTCGGACCGTCTGTCTCGGACCGTCTGTCTCGGACCGTCTGTCTCGGACCGTCTGTCTCGGACCGTCTGTCTCGGACCGTCTGTCTCGGACCGTCTATCTCAGCACGCCTGTCTCAGCCGGCGTGTCTCAGCCCGCCTGTATCAGACCGCCTGTCTCAGACGGTCGGTCTCAGCCCGCCTGTCTCAGACAGTCTGCCTCTGTCCGTCTGTCTCGGACCGTCTGTCTCGGACCGTCTGTCTCGGACCGTCTGTCTCGGACCGTCTGTCTCTGACCGTCGGTCTTAGCCCGTCTGTCTCAGACCGTCTGTCTCGGACCGTCTGTCTCGGACCATCTGTCTCAGACCATCTGTCTCAGCCGGCCTGTCTCAGGCCATCTGTCTCAGGCCGTCGGTCTTAGCCCGTCTCTCTCAGACCATCTGTGTCAGACCGCCGGTCTCAGACCGTTTGTCTCAGACCATCTGTCTCAGACCATCTGTCTAAGGCCGTCGGTCTTAGCACGTCTGTCTCAGCCCGCCTGTCTCTGCCCGTCTGTCTCAGACCATCTGTCTCAGACCATCAGTCTCAGGCCGTCGGTCTTAGCCTGTCTGTCTCAGCCTGCTTGTCTCTGTCCGTCAGTCTCAGACCGCCTGTCCCAGACCGCCTGTCTCAGACCGTCTGTCCCAGACCGTCTGTCTCAGACCATCTGTCTCAGCCCGCCTGTCTCAGCCCGCCTGTCTCAGCCCGCCTGTCTGAGACCGTCTGTCTCAGACCACCTTTTTCGGACCGTCTGTCTCGGACCGTCTGTCTCGGACCGACTGTCCCGGACCATCTGTCTCATGCCGTCGGTCTTAGCCCGTATGTCTCATACCGTCTGCCTCAGACCGTCTGTCTCAGACCGTCGGTCTTAGCCCGTCTGTCTCAGACCGTCTGTCTCGGACCGTCTGTCTCGGAACGTCGGTCTCGGACCGTCTGTCTCAGACCATCTGTCTCAGACCATATGTCTCAGGCCGTCGGTCTTAGCCCGTATGTCTCTGTCGGTCTGTCTCATACCGTCTGTCTCAGACCGTCTGTCTCAGACCGTCTGTCTCAGACCGTCTCTCTCACACCGTCTGTCTCAGACCATCTGTCTCAGACCATCTGTCTCAGGCCGTCGGTCTTAGCCTGTCTGTCTCGGACCGTCTGTCTCGGACCGTCTGTCTCGGACCGTCGGTCTCGGACCGTTGGTCTCGGACCGTCGGTCTCGGACCGTCTGTCTCGGACAGTCTGTCTCGGACCGTCTGTCTCGGACCGTCTGTCTCGGACCGTCTGTCTCGGACCGTCTGTCTCAGACCGTCTGTCTCAGACCATCTGTCTCAGACCATCTGTCTCAGGCCGTCGGTCTTAGCCCGTCTGTCTCAGACCGTCTGTCTCGGACCGTCTGTGTCGGACCGTCTGTCTCAGACCAACTGTCTCAGACCATCTGCCTCAGACCGTCTATCTCTGTCCGTCTGTCTCATACCGTCTGTCTCAGGCCGTCTGTCTCAGACCGTCTGTCTCAGACCATCTGTCTCACACCATCTGTCTCAGGCCGTCGGTCTTAGCCCGTCTGTCTCATACCGTCTGTGTCGGACCGTCTGTCTCGGACCGTCGGTCTCGGACCGTCCGTCTGTGACCGTCTGTCGCGGACCGTCTGTCTCAGCCCATCTGTCTCAGACCGTCTGTCTGAGACCGTCTGTCTCAGACCATCTGTCTCAGTCACATCTGTCTCAGACCGTCTGTCTCAGCCCGGCTGTCTCAGCGCGCCTGTCTCAGTACGTCTGTCTGAGACCGTCTGTCTCAGACCAACTGTCTCAGACCAACTGTCTCAGACCGCCTATCTTAGACCAACGGTCTTAGCCCGTCTGTCTCAGCCCGCCTGTCTCTGCCCGTCTGTCTCAGACCATCTGTCTCAGGCCGTTGGTCTTAGCCTGTCTGTCTCGGCCCGCAAGTCTGAGACCGTGTGTCTCAGACCATCTGTCTCAGACCGTCAGTCTCTGTCCGTCTGTCTCGGACCGTCTGTCTCGGACCGTCTGTTTCGGACCGTCTGTCTCGGACCGTCTGTCTCGGACCGACTGTCCCGGACCATCTGTCTCATGCCGTCGGTCTTAGCCCGTATGTCTCATACCGTCTGTCTCGGACCGTCTGTCTCAGACCGTCTGTCTCAGACCATCTGTCTCAGACCATCTGTCTCAGGCCGTCGGTCTTAGCCCGTCTGTCTCAGACCGCCTGTCTCGGACCGTCTGTCTCAGCCCGCCTGTCTCAGCCCGCCTGTCTAAAGCCGTCTGTCTGAGACCGTCTGTCTCAGACCAACTGTCTCAGACCGTCTACCTCGGTCCGTCTGTCTCATACCGTCTGTCTCAGACCAGCTTTCTCAGACCGTCTGTCTCAGACCGTCCGTCTCAGACGGTCGGTCTCAGCCCGCCTGTCTCAGACAGTCTGCCTCTGTCCGTCTGTCTCTGACCGTCTGTCTCAGACCGTCTGACTCGGACCGTCTGTCTCGGACCGTTTGTCTCAGCCCGCCTGTCTCAGCCCGCCTGTCTCCGTCCGTCTGTCTGAGATCGTCTGTCTCATATCATCTGTCTCAGACCGTCTGCGTCGGACCGTCTGTCTCGGACCGTCTGTCTCGCACCGTCTGTCTCGGACCGTCTGTCTCGGACCGTCTGTCTCAGACCAACTGTCTCAGACCGCCTGTCTCAGACCGTCTGTCTCAGACGGTCGGTCTCAGCCCGCCTGTCTCAGCCCGCCTGTCTCAGACCAACTGTCTCAGACTGCCTGTCTCAGACCGTCTGTCTCAGACCATCTGTCTCAGACCATCTGCCTCAGGCCGTCGGTCTTAGCCCGTCTGTCTCAGCCCGCCTGTCTCGGACCGTCTGTCTCGGACCGTCTGTCTCGGGCCGTCGGTCTTAGCCCGTCTGTCGCAGACCGTCAGTCTCTGTCCGTCTGTCTCGGACCGTCTGTCTCGGACCACCTGTTTCGGACCGTCTGTCTCGGACCGTCTGTCTCGGACCGACTGTCCCGGACCATCTGTCTCATGCCGTCGGTCTTAGCCCGTATGTCTCATACCGTCTGTCTCAGACCGTCTGTCTCGGACCGTCTGTCTCAGACCGTCTGTCTCAGACCATCTGTCTCAGACCATCTGTCTCAGGCCGTCGGTCTTAGCCCGTCTGTCTCAGACCGTCTGTCTCGGACCGTCTGTCTCGGAACGTCGGTCTCGGACCGTCGGTCTCGGACCGTCTGTCTCGGACAGGCTGTCTCGGACCGTCTGTCTCAGACCGTCTGCCTCGGACCGTCTGTCTCAGACCGTCTGTCTCGGACCGTCTGTCTCAGACCGTCGGTCTTAGCCCGTCTGTCTCAGACCGTCTGTCTCGGACCGTCTGTGTCGGACCGTCGGTCTCGGACCGTCTGTCTCGGACAGTCTGTCTCAGACCGTCTGTGTCAGCCCGCCTGTCTCAGCCCGCCTGTCTCAGTCCGTCTGTCTCAGACCGTCTGTATCAGACCATCTGCCTCAGACCATCTGCCTCAGGCCGTCGGTCTTAGCCCGTCTGTCTCAGACCGTCTGTCTCGGACCGTCTGTGTCGGACCGTCGGTCTCGGACCGTCTGTCTCGGACAGTCTGTCTCAGACCGTCTGTGTCAGCCCGCCTGTCTCAGCCCGCCTGTCTCAGTCCGTCTGTCTCAGACCGTCTGTATCAGACCGTCTGTCTCAGACCATCTGTCTCAGGCCGTCGGTCTTAGCCCGTCTGTCTCAGACCGTCTGTCTCGGACCGTCGGTCTCGGACCGTCTGTCTCAGACCATCTGTCTCAGACCATATGTCTCAGGCCGTCGGTCTTAGCCCGTATGTCTCTGTCCGTCTGTCTCAGACCGTCTGTCTCAGACCGTCTGTCTCAGACCGTCTGTCTCAGACCGTCTGTCTCACACCGTCTGTCTCAGACCATCTGTCTCAGACCATCTGTCTCAGGCCGTCGGTCTTAGCCTGTCTGTCTCGGGCCGTCTGTCTCGGACCGTCTGTCTCGGACCGTCGGTCTCGGACCATCTGTCTCATGCCGTCGGTCTTAGCCCGTATGTCTCATACCGTCTGTCTCAGACCGTCTGTCTCGGACCGTCTGTCTCAGACCGTCTGTCTCAGACCATCTGTCTCAGACCATCTGTCTCAGGCCGTCGGTCTTAGCCCGTCTCTCTCAGACCATCTGCGTCAGACCGCCGGTCTCAGACCGTTTGTCTCAGACCATCTGTCTCAGACCATCTGTCTAAGGCCGTCGGTCTTAGCACGTCTGTCTCAGCCCGCCTGTCTCTGCCCGTCTGTCTCAGACCATCTGTCTCAGACCATCAGTCTCAGGCCGTCGGTCTTAGCCTGTCTGTCTCAGCCTGCTTGTCTCTGTCCGTCAGTCTCAGACCGCCTGTCCCAGACCGCCTGTCTCAGACCGTCTGTCCCAGACCGTCTGTCTCAGACCATCTGTCTCAGCCCGCCTGTCTCAGCCCGCCTGTCTCAGCCCGCCTGTCTGAGACCGTCTGTCTCAGACCACCTTTTTCGGACCGTCTGTCTCGGACCGTCTGTCTCAGACCATCTGTCTCAGACCATCTGTCTCAGACCATCTGCCTCAGGCCGTCGGTCTTAGCCCGTCTGCCTCAGCCAGCCTATCTCGGACCGTCTGTCTCGGACCGACTGTCTCGGACCGTCTGTCTCAGCCCGCCTGTCTATGTCCGTCTGTCTGAGACCATCTGCCTCAGGCCGTCGGTCTTAGCCCGTCTGTCTCGGACCGTCTGTCTCGGACCGTCTGTCTCGGACCGTCTGTCTCAGACCATCTGTCTCAGACCATCTGTCTCAGACCATCTGCCTCAGGCCGTCGGTCTTAGCCCGTCTGCCTCAGCCAGCCTATCTCGGACCGTCTGTCTCGGACCGTCTGTCTCGGAACGTCGGTCTCGGACCGTCTGTCTCAGACCATCTGTCTCAGACCATATGTCTCAGGCCGTCGGTCTTAGCCCGTATGTCTCTGTCCGTCTGTCTCATACCGTCTGTCTCAGACCGTCTGTCTCAGACCGTCTGTCTCAGACCGTCTCTCTCACACCGTCTGTCTCAGACCATCTGTCTCAGACCATCTGTCTCAGGCCGTCGGTCTTAGCCTGTCTGTCTCGGACCGTCTGTCTCGGACCGTCTGTCTCGGACCGTCGGTCTCGGACCGTTGGTCTCGGACCGTCGGTCTCGGACCGTCTGTCTCGGACAGTCTGTCTCGGACCGTCTGTCTCGGACCGTCTGTCTCGGACCGTCTGTCTCGGACCGTCTGTCTCAGACCGTCTGTCTCAGACCATCTGTCTCAGACCATCTGTCTCAGGCCGTCGGTCTTAGCCCGTCTGTCTCAGACCGTCTGTCTCGGACCGTCTGTGTCGGACCGTCTGTCTCAGACCAACTGTCTCAGACCATCTGTCTCAGACCGTCTATCTCTGTCCGTCTGTCTCATACCGTCTGTCTCAGGCCGTCTGTCTCAGACCGTCTGTCTCAGACCATCTGTCTCACACCATCTGTCTCAGGCCGTCGGTCTTAGCCCGTCTGTCTCATACCGTCTGTGTCGGACCGTCTGTCTCGGACCGTCGGTCTCGGACCGTCCGTCTGTGACCGTCTGTCGCGGACCGTCTGTCTCAGCCCATCTGTCTCAGACCGTCTGTCTGAGACCGTCTGTCTCAGACCATCTGTCTCAGTCACATCTGTCTCAGACCGTCTGTCTCAGCCCGGCTGTCTCAGCGCGCCTGTCTCAGTACGTCTGTCTGAGACCGTCTGTCTCAGACCAACTGTCTCAGACCAACTGTCTCAGACCGCCTATCTTAGACCAACGGTCTTAGACCGTCTGTCTCAGCCCGCCTGTCTCTGCCCGTCTGTCTCAGACCATCTGTCTCAGGCCGTTGGTCTTAGCCTGTCTGTCTCGGCCCGCAAGTCTGAGACCGTGTGTCTCAGACCATCTGTCTCAGACCGTCAGTCTCTGTCCGTCTGTCTCGGACCGTCTGTCTCGGACCGTCTGTTTCGGACCGTCTGTCTCGGACCGTCTGTCTCGGACCGACTGTCCCGGACCATCTGTCTCATGCCGTCGGTCTTAGCCCGTATGTCTGATACCGTCTGTCTCGGACCGTCTGTCTCAGACCGTCTGTCTCAGACCATCTGTCTCAGACCATCTGTCTCAGGCCGTCGGTCTTAGCCCGTCTGTCTCAGACCGCCTGTCTCGGACCGTCTGTCTCAGCCCGCCTGTCTCAGCCCGCCTGTCTAAAGCCGTCTGTCTGAGACCGTCTGTCTCAGACCAACTGTCTCAGACCGTCTACCTCGGTCCGTCTGTCTCATACCGTCTGTCTCAGACCAGCTTTCTCAGACCGCCTGTCTCAGACCGTCCGTCTCAGACGGTCGGTCTCAGCCCGCCTGTCTCAGACAGTCTGCCTCTGTCCGTCTGTCTCTGACCGTCTGTCTCAGACCGTCTGACTCGGACGGTCTGTCTCGGACCGTTTGTCTCAGCCCGCCTGTCTCAGCCCGCCTGTCTCAGTCCGTCTGTCTGAGATCGTCTGTCTCATATCATCTGTCTCAGACCGTCTGCGTCGGACCGTCTGTCTCGGACCGTCTGTCTCAGACCAACTGTCTCAGACCGCCTGTCTCAGACCGTCTGTCTCAGACGGTCGGTCTCAGCCCGCCTGTCTCAGTCCGTCTGTCTGAGATCGTCTGTCTCATATCATCTGTCTCAGACCGTCTGCGTCGGACCGTCTGTCTCGGACCGTCTGTCTCGGACCGTCTGTCTCGGACCGTCTGTCTCGGACCGTCTGTCTCAGACCAACTGTCTCAGACCGCCGGTCTCAGACCGTCTGTCTCAGACGGTCGGTCTCAGCCCGCCTGTCTCAGCCCGCCTGTCTCAGACCAACTGTCTCAGACTGCCTGTCTCAGACCGTCTGTCTCAGACCATCTGTCTCAGACCATCTGCCTCAGGCCGTCGGTCTTAGCCCGTCTGTCTCAGCCCGCCTGTCTCGGACCGTCTGTCTCGGACCGTCTGTCTCGGGCCGTCGGTCTTAGCCCGTCTGTCGCAGACCGTCAGTCTCTGTCCGTCTGTCTCGGACCGTCTGTCTCGGACCACCTGTTTCGGACCGTCTGTCTCGGACCGTCTGTCTCGGACCGACTGTCCCGGACCATCTGTCTCATGCCGTCGGTCTTAGCCCGTATGTCTCATACCGTCTGTCTCAGACCGTCTGTCTCGGACCGTCTGTCTCAGACCGTCTGTCTCAGACCATCTGTCTCAGACCATCTGTCTCAGGCCGTCGGTCTTAGCCCGTCTGTCTCAGACCGTCTGTCTCGGACCGTCTGTCTCGGAACGTCGGTCTCAGACCGTCGGTCTCGGACCGTCTGTCTCGGACAGGCTGTCTCGGACCGTCTGTCTCGGACCGTCTGCCTCGGACCGTCTGTCTCAGACCGTCTGTCTCGGACCGTCTGTCTCAGACCGTCGGTCTTAGCCCGTCTGTCTCAGACCGTCTGTCTCGGACCGTCTGTGTCGGACCGTCGGTCTCGGACCGTCTGTCTCGGACAGTCTGTCTCAGACCGTCTGTGTCAGCCCGCCTGTCTCAGCCCGCCTGTCTCAGTCCGTCTGTCTCAGACCGTCTGTATCAGACCATCTGCCTCAGACCATCTGCCTCAGGCCGTCGGTCTTAGCCCGTCTGTCTCAGACCGTCTGTCTCGGACCGTCTGTGTCGGACCGTCTGTCTCGGACCGTCGGTCTCGGACCGTCTGTCTCAGACCATCTGTCTCAGACCATATGTCTCAGGCCGTCGGTCTTAGCCCGTATGTCTCTGTCCGTCTGTCTCATACCGTCTGTCTCAGACCGTCTGTCTCAGACCGTCTGTCTCAGACCGTCTGTCTCAGACCGTCTGTCTCAGACCGTCTGTCTCACACCGTCTGTCTCAGACCATCTGTCTCAGACCATCTGTCTCAGGCCGTCGGTCTTAGCCTGTCTGTCTCGGGCCGTCTGTCTCACACCGTCTGTCTCAGACCATCTGTCTCAGACCATCTGTCTCAGGCCGTCGGTCTTAGCCCGTCTGTCTCAGACCGTCTGTCTCGGACCGTCTGTGTCGGACCGTCTGTCTCGGACCGTCGGTCTCGGACCGTCTGTCTCAGACCATCTGTCTCAGACCATATGTCTCAGGCCGTCGGTCTTAGCCCGTCTGTCTCAGACCGTCTGTCTCGGACCGTCTGTGTCGGACCGTCTGTCTCGGACCGTCGGTCTCGGACCGTCTGTCTCAGACCATCTGTCTCAGACCATATGTCTCAGGCCGTCGGTCTTAGCCCGTATGTCTCTGTCCGTCTGTCTCATACCGTCTGTCTCAGACCGTCTGTCTCAGACCGTCTGTCTCAGACCGCCTGTCTCAGCCCGCCTGTCTCAGTCCGTCTGTCTCAGACCGTCTGTATCAGACCATCTGCCTCAGACCATCTGCCTCAGGCCGTCGGTCTTAGCCCGTCTGTCTCAGACCGTCTGTCTCGGACCGTCTGTGTCGGACCGTCGGTCTCGGACCGTCTGTCTCGGACAGTCTGTCTCAGACCGTCTGTGTCAGCCCGCCTGTCTCAGCCCGCCTGTCTCAGTCCGTCTGTCTCAGACCGTCTGTATCAGACCATCTGTCTCACACCATCTGTCTCAGGCCGTCGGTCTTAGCCCGTCTGTCTCATACCGTCTGTGTCGGACCGTCTGTCTCGGACCGTCGGTCTCGGACCGTCCGTCTGTGACCGTCTGTCGCGGACCGTCTGTCTCAGCCCATCTGTCTCAGACCGTCTGTCTGAGACCGTCTGTCTCAGACCATCTGTCTCAGTCACATCTGTCTCAGACCGTCTGTCTCAGCCCGGCTGTCTCAGCGCGCCTGTCTCAGTACGTCTGTCTGAGACCGTCTGTCTCAGACCAACTGTCTCAGACCAACTGTCTCAGACCGCCTATCTTAGACCAACGGTCTTAGCCCGTCTGTCTCAGCCCGCCTGTCTCTGCCCGTCTGTCTCAGACCATCTGTCTCAGGCCGTTGGTCTTAGCCTGTCTGTCTCGGCCCGCAAGTCTGAGACCGTGTGTCTCAGACCATCTGTCTCAGACCGTCAGTCTCTGTCCGTCTGTCTCGGACCGTCTGTCTCGGACCGTCTGTTTCGGACCGTCTGTCTCGGACCGTCTGTCTCGGACCGACTGTCCCGGACCATCTGTCTCATGCCGTCGGTCTTAGCCCGTATGTCTCATACCGTCTGTCTCGGACCGTCTGTCTCAGACCGTCTGTCTCAGACCATCTGTCTCAGACCATCTGTCTCAGGCCGTCGGTCTTAGCCCGTCTGTCTCAGACCGCCTGTCTCGGACCGTCTGTCTCAGCCCGCCTGTCTCAGCCCGCCTGTCTAAAGCCGTCTGTCTGAGACCGTCTGTCTCAGACCAACTGTCTCAGACCGTCTACCTCGGTCCGTCTGTCTCATACCGTCTGTCTCAGACCAGCTTTCTCAGACCGTCTGTCTCAGACCGTCCGTCTCAGACGGTCGGTCTCAGCCCGCCTGTCTCAGACAGTCTGCCTCTGTCCGTCTGTCTCTGACCGTCTGTCTCAGACCGTCTGACTCGGACCGTCTGTCTCGGACCGTTTGTCTCAGCCCGCCTGTCTCAGCCCGCCTGTCTCCGTCCGTCTGTCTGAGATCGTCTGTCTCATATCATCTGTCTCAGACCGTCTGCGTCGGACCGTCTGTCTCGGACCGTCTGTCTCGGACCGTCTGTCTCGGACCGTCTGTCTCGGACCGTCTGTCTCAGACCAACTGTCTCAGACCGCCTGTCTCAGACCGTCTGTCTCAGACGGTCGGTCTCAGCCCGCCTGTCTCAGCCCGCCTGTCTCAGACCAACTGTCTCAGACTGCCTGTCTCAGACCGTCTGTCTCAGACCATCTGTCTCAGACCATCTGCCTCAGGCCGTCGGTCTTAGCCCGTCTGTCTCAGCCCGCCTGTCTCGGACCGTCTGACTCGGACCGTCTGTCTCGGGCCGTCGGTCTTAGCCCGTCTGTCGCAGACCGTCAGTCTCTGTCCGTCTGTCTCGGACCGTCTGTCTCGGACCACCTGTTTCGGACCGTCTGTCTCGGACCGTCTGTCTCGGACCGACTGTCCCGGACCATCTGTCTCATGCCGTCGGTCTTAGCCCGTATGTCTCATACCGTCTGTCTCAGACCGTCTGTCTCGGACCGTCTGTCTCAGACCGTCTGTCTCAGACCATCTGTCTCAGACCATCTGTCTCAGGCCGTCGGTCTTAGCCCGTCTGTCTCAGACCGTCTGTCTCGGACCGTCTGTCTCGGAACGTGTTTCTCAGACCGTCGGTCTCGGACCGTCTGTCTCGGACAGGCTGTCTCGGACCGTCTGTCTCAGACCGTCTGCCTCGGACCGTCTGTCTCAGACCGTCTGTCTCGGACCGTCTGTCTCAGACCGTCGGTCTTAGCCCGTCTGTCTCAGACCGTCTGTCTCGGACCGTCTGTGTCGGACCGTCGGTCTCGGACCGTCTGTCTCGGACAGTCTGTCTCAGACCGTCTGTGTCAGCCCGCCTGTCTCAGCCCGCCTGTCTCAGTCCGTCTGTCTCAGACCGTCTGTATCAGACCATCTGCCTCAGACCATCTGCCTCAGGCCGTCGGTCTTAGCCCGTCTGTCTCAGACCGTCTGTCTCGGACCGTCTGTGTCGGACCGTCGGTCTCGGACCGTCTGTCTCGGACAGTCTGTCTCAGACCGTCTGTGTCAGCCCGCCTGTCTCAGCCCGCCTGTCTCAGTCCGTCTGTCTCAGACCGTCTGTATCAGACCGTCTGTCTCAGACCATCTGTCTCAGGCCGTCGGTCTTAGCCCGTCTGTCTCAGACCGTCTGTCTCGGACCGTCTGTCTCGGACCGTCGGTCTCGGACCGTCTGTCTCAGACCATCTGTCTCAGACCATATGTCTCAGGCCGTCGGTCTTAGCCCGTATGTCTCTGTCCGTCTGTCTCAGACCGTCTGTCTCAGACCGTCTGTCTCAGACCGTCTGTCTCAGACCGTCTGTCTCACACCGTCTGTCTCAGACCATCTGTCTCAGACCATCTGTCTCAGGCCGTCGGTCTTAGCCTGTCTGTCTCGGGCCGTCTGTCTCGGACCGTCTGTCTCGGACCGTCGGTCTCGGACCATCTGTCTCATGCCGTCGGTCTTAGCCCGTATGTCTCATACCGTCTGTCTCAGACCGTCTGTCTCGGACCGTCTGTCTCAGACCGTCTGTCTCAGACCATCTGTCTCAGACCATCTGTCTCAGGCCGTCGGTCTTAGCCCGTCTCTCTCAGACCATCTGCGTCAGACCGCCGGTCTCAGACCGTTTGTCTCAGACCATCTGTCTCAGACCATCTGTCTAAGGCCGTCGGTCTTAGCACGTCTGTCTCAGCCCGCCTGTCTCTGCCCGTCTGTCTCAGACCATCTGTCTCAGACCATCAGTCTCAGGCCGTCGGTCTTAGCCTGTCTGTCTCAGCCTGCTTGTCTCTGTCCGTCAGTCTCAGACCGCCTGTCCCAGACCGCCTGTCTCAGACCGTCTGTCCCAGACCGTCTGTCTCAGACCATCTGTCTCAGCCCGCCTGTCTCAGCCCGCCTGTCTCAGCCCGCCTGTCTGAGACCGTCTGTCTCAGACCACCTTTTTCGGACCGTCTGTCTCGGACCGTCTGTCTCAGACCATCTGTCTCAGACCATCTGTCTCAGACCATCTGCCTCAGGCCGTCGGTCTTAGCCCGTCTGCCTCAGCCAGCCTATCTCGGACCGTCTGTCTCGGACCGTCTGTCTCGGACCGTCTGTCTCAGCCCGCCTGTCTCAGCCCGCCTGTCTAAAGCCGTCTGTCTGAGACCGTCTGTCTCAGACCAACTGTCTCAGACCGTCTACCTCGGTCCGTCTGTCTCATACCGTCTGTCTCAGACCAGCTTTCTCAGACCGCCTGTCTCAGACCGTCCGTCTCAGACGGTCGGTCTCAGCCCGCCTGTCTCAGACAGTCTGCCTCTGTCCGTCTGTCTCTGACCGTCTGTCTCAGACCGTCTGACTCGGACGGTCTGTCTCGGACCGTTTGTCTCAGCCCGCCTGTCTCAGCCCGCCTGTCTCAGTCCGTCTGTCTGAGATCGTCTGTCTCATATCATCTGTCTCAGACCGTCTGCGTCGGACCGTCTGTCTCGGACCGTCTGTCTCAGACCAACTGTCTCAGACCGCCTGTCTCAGACCGTCTGTCTCAGACGGTCGGTCTCAGCCCGCCTGTCTCAGTCCGTCTGTCTGAGATCGTCTGTCTCATATCATCTGTCTCAGACCGTCTGCGTCGGACCGTCTGTCTCGGACCGTCTGTCTCGGACCGTCTGTCTCGGACCGTCTGTCTCGGACCGTCTGTCTCAGACCAACTGTCTCAGACCGCCGGTCTCAGACCGTCTGTCTCAGACGGTCGGTCTCAGCCCGCCTGTCTCAGCCCGCCTGTCTCAGACCAACTGTCTCAGACTGCCTGTCTCAGACCGTCTGTCTCAGACCATCTGTCTCAGACCATCTGCCTCAGGCCGTCGGTCTTAGCCCGTCTGTCTCAGCCCGCCTGTCTCGGACCGTCTGTCTCGGACCGTCTGTCTCGGGCCGTCGGTCTTAGCCCGTCTGTCGCAGACCGTCAGTCTCTGTCCGTCTGTCTCGGACCGTCTGTCTCGGACCACCTGTTTCGGACCGTCTGTCTCGGACCGTCTGTCTCGGACCGACTGTCCCGGACCATCTGTCTCATGCCGTCGGTCTTAGCCCGTATGTCTCATACCGTCTGTCTCAGACCGTCTGTCTCGGACCGTCTGTCTCAGACCGTCTGTCTCAGACCATCTGTCTCAGACCATCTGTCTCAGGCCGTCGGTCTTAGCCCGTCTGTCTCAGACCGTCTGTCTCGGACCGTCTGTCTCGGAACGTCGGTCTCAGACCGTCGGTCTCGGACCGTCTGTCTCGGACAGGCTGTCTCGGACCGTCTGTCTCGGACCGTCTGCCTCGGACCGTCTGTCTCAGACCGTCTGTCTCGGACCGTCTGTCTCAGACCGTCGGTCTTAGCCCGTCTGTCTCAGACCGTCTGTCTCGGACCGTCTGTGTCGGACCGTCGGTCTCGGACCGTCTGTCTCGGACAGTCTGTCTCAGACCGTCTGTGTCAGCCCGCCTGTCTCAGCCCGCCTGTCTCAGTCCGTCTGTCTCAGACCGTCTGTATCAGACCATCTGCCTCAGACCATCTGCCTCAGGCCGTCGGTCTTAGCCCGTCTGTCTCAGACCGTCTGTCCCAGACCGTCTGTCTCAGACCATCTGTCTCAGCCCGCCTGTCTCAGCCCGCCTGTCTCAGCCCGCCTGTCTGAGACCGTCTGTCTCAGACCACCTTTTTCGGACCGTCTGTCTCGGACCGTCTGTCTCAGACCATCTGTCTCAGACCATCTGTCTCAGACCATCTGCCTCAGGCCGTCGGTCTTAGCCCGTCTGCCTCAGCCAGCCTATCTCGGACCGTCTGTCTCGGACCGACTGTCTCGGACCGTCTGTCTCAGCCCGCCTGTCTATGTCCGTCTGTCTGAGACCATCTGCCTCAGGCCGTCGGTCTTAGCCCGTCTGTCTCGGACCGTCTGTCTCGGACCGTCTGTCTCGGACCGTCTGTCTCAGACCATCTGTCTCAGACCATCTGTCTCAGACCATCTGCCTCAGGCCGTCGGTCTTAGCCCGTCTGCCTCAGCCAGCCTATCTCGGACCGTCTGTCTCGGACCGTCTGTCTCGGAACGTCGGTCTCGGACCGTCTGTCTCAGACCATCTGTCTCAGACCATATGTCTCAGGCCGTCGGTCTTAGCCCGTATGTCTCTGTCCGTCTGTCTCATACCGTCTGTCTCAGACCGTCTGTCTCAGACCGTCTGTCTCAGACCGTCTCTCTCACACCGTCTGTCTCAGACCATCTGTCTCAGACCATCTGTCTCAGGCCGTCGGTCTTAGCCTGTCTGTCTCGGACCGTCTGTCTCGGACCGTCTGTCTCGGACCGTCGGTCTCGGACCGTTGGTCTCGGACCGTCGGTCTCGGACCGTCTGTCTCGGACAGTCTGTCTCGGACCGTCTGTCTCGGACCGTCTGTCTCGGACCGTCTGTCTCGGACCGTCTGTCTCAGACCGTCTGTCTCAGACCATCTGTCTCAGACCATCTGTCTCAGGCCGTCGGTCTTAGCCCGTCTGTCTCAGACCGTCTGTCTCGGACCGTCTGTGTCGGACCGTCTGTCTCAGACCAACTGTCTCAGACCATCTGTCTCAGACCGTCTATCTCTGTCCGTCTGTCTCATACCGTCTGTCTCAGGCCGTCTGTCTCAGACCGTCTGTCTCAGACCATCTGTCTCACACCATCTGTCTCAGGCCGTCGGTCTTAGCCCGTCTGTCTCATACCGTCTGTGTCGGACCGTCTGTCTCGGACCGTCGGTCTCGGACCGTCCGTCTGTGACCGTCTGTCGCGGACCGTCTGTCTCAGCCCATCTGTCTCAGACCGTCTGTCTGAGACCGTCTGTCTCAGACCATCTGTCTCAGTCACATCTGTCTCAGACCGTCTGTCTCAGCCCGGCTGTCTCAGCGCGCCTGTCTCAGTACGTCTGTCTGAGACCGTCTGTCTCAGACCAACTGTCTCAGACCAACTGTCTCAGACCGCCTATCTTAGACCAACGGTCTTAGACCGTCTGTCTCAGCCCGCCTGTCTCTGCCCGTCTGTCTCAGACCATCTGTCTCAGGCCGTTGGTCTTAGCCTGTCTGTCTCGGCCCGCAAGTCTGAGACCGTGTGTCTCAGACCATCTGTCTCAGACCGTCAGTCTCTGTCCGTCTGTCTCGGACCGTCTGTCTCGGACCGTCTGTTTCGGACCGTCTGTCTCGGACCGTCTGTCTCGGACCGACTGTCCCGGACCATCTGTCTCATGCCGTCGGTCTTAGCCCGTATGTCTGATACCGTCTGTCTCGGACCGTCTGTCTCAGACCGTCTGTCTCAGACCATCTGTCTCAGACCATCTGTCTCAGGCCGTCGGTCTTAGCCCGTCTGTCTCAGACCGCCTGTCTCGGACCGTCTGTCTCAGCCCGCCTGTCTCAGCCCGCCTGTCTAAAGCCGTCTGTCTGAGACCGTCTGTCTCAGACCAACTGTCTCAGACCGTCTACCTCGGTCCGTCTGTCTCATACCGTCTGTCTCAGACCAGCTTTCTCAGACCGCCTGTCTCAGACCGTCCGTCTCAGACGGTCGGTCTCAGCCCGCCTGTCTCAGACAGTCTGCCTCTGTCCGTCTGTCTCTGACCGTCTGTCTCAGACCGTCTGACTCGGACGGTCTGTCTCGGACCGTTTGTCTCAGCCCGCCTGTCTCAGCCCGCCTGTCTCAGTCCGTCTGTCTGAGATCGTCTGTCTCATATCATCTGTCTCAGACCGTCTGCGTCGGACCGTCTGTCTCGGACCGTCTGTCTCAGACCAACTGTCTCAGACCGCCTGTCTCAGACCGTCTGTCTCAGACGGTCGGTCTCAGCCCGCCTGTCTCAGTCCGTCTGTCTGAGATCGTCTGTCTCATATCATCTGTCTCAGACCGTCTGCGTCGGACCGTCTGTCTCGGACCGTCTGTCTCGGACCGTCTGTCTCGGACCGTCTGTCTCGGACCGTCTGTCTCAGACCAACTGTCTCAGACCGCCGGTCTCAGACCGTCTGTCTCAGACGGTCGGTCTCAGCCCGCCTGTCTCAGCCCGCCTGTCTCAGACCAACTGTCTCAGACTGCCTGTCTCAGACCGTCTGTCTCAGACCATCTGTCTCAGACCATCTGCCTCAGGCCGTCGGTCTTAGCCCGTCTGTCTCAGCCCGCCTGTCTCGGACCGTCTGTCTCGGACCGTCTGTCTCGGGCCGTCGGTCTTAGCCCGTCTGTCGCAGACCGTCAGTCTCTGTCCGTCTGTCTCGGACCGTCTGTCTCGGACCACCTGTTTCGGACCGTCTGTCTCGGACCGTCTGTCTCGGACCGACTGTCCCGGACCATCTGTCTCATGCCGTCGGTCTTAGCCCGTATGTCTCATACCGTCTGTCTCAGACCGTCTGTCTCGGACCGTCTGTCTCAGACCGTCTGTCTCAGACCATCTGTCTCAGACCATCTGTCTCAGGCCGTCGGTCTTAGCCCGTCTGTCTCAGACCGTCTGTCTCGGACCGTCTGTCTCGGAACGTCGGTCTCAGACCGTCGGTCTCGGACCGTCTGTCTCGGACAGGCTGTCTCGGACCGTCTGTCTCGGACCGTCTGCCTCGGACCGTCTGTCTCAGACCGTCTGTCTCGGACCGTCTGTCTCAGACCGTCGGTCTTAGCCCGTCTGTCTCAGACCGTCTGTCTCGGACCGTCTGTGTCGGACCGTCGGTCTCGGACCGTCTGTCTCGGACAGTCTGTCTCAGACCGTCTGTGTCAGCCCGCCTGTCTCAGCCCGCCTGTCTCAGTCCGTCTGTCTCAGACCGTCTGTATCAGACCATCTGCCTCAGACCATCTGCCTCAGGCCGTCGGTCTTAGCCCGTCTGTCTCAGACCGTCTGTCTCGGACCGTCTGTGTCGGACCGTCTGTCTCGGACCGTCGGTCTCGGACCGTCTGTCTCAGACCATCTGTCTCAGACCATATGTCTCAGGCCGTCGGTCTTAGCCCGTATGTCTCTGTCCGTCTGTCTCATACCGTCTGTCTCAGACCGTCTGTCTCAGACCGTCTGTCTCAGACCGTCTGTCTCAGACCGTCTGTCTCAGACCGTCTGTCTCACACCGTCTGTCTCAGACCATCTGTCTCAGACCATCTGTCTCAGGCCGTCGGTCTTAGCCTGTCTGTCTCGGGCCGTCTGTCTCACACCGTCTGTCTCAGACCATCTGTCTCAGACCATCTGTCTCAGGCCGTCGGTCTTAGCCCGTCTGTCTCAGACCGTCTGTCTCGGACCGTCTGTCTCGGACCGTCGGTCTCAGACCGTCGGTCTCGGACCGTCTGTCTCGGACAGTCTGTCTCGGACCGTCTGTATCGGACCGTCTGTCTCGGACCGTCTGTCTCAGACCATCTGTCTCAGACCATATGTCTCAGTCCGTCGGTCTTAGCCCGTATGTCTCTGTCAGTCTGTCTCACACCGTCTGTCTCAGACCGTCTGTCTCAGACCGTCTGTCTCAGACCGTCTGTCTCAGACCGTCTGTCTCAGATCATCTGTCTCAGACCATCTGTCTCAGACCATCTGTCTCAGACCATCTGCCTCAGGCCGTCGGTCTTAGCCCGTCTGCCTCAGCCAGCCTATCTCGGACCGTCTGTCTCGGACCGACTGTCTCGGACCGTCTGTCTCAGCCCGCCTGTCTATGTCCGTCTGTCTGAGACCATCTGCCTCAGGCCGTCGGTCTTAGCCCGTCTGTCTCGGACCGTCTGTCTCGGACCGTCTGTCTCGGACCGTCTGTCTCAGACCATCTGTCTCAGACCATCTGTCTCAGACCATCTGCCTCAGGCCGTCGGTCTTAGCCCGTCTGCCTCAGCCAGCCTATCTCGGACCGTCTGTCTCGGACCGACTGTCTCGGACCGTCTGTCTCAGCCCGCCTGTCTATGTCCGTCTGTCTGAGACCATCTGCCTCAGGCCGTCGGTCTTAGCCCGTCTGTCTCGGACCGTCTGTCTCGGACCGTCTGTCTCGGACCGTCTGTCTCGGACCGTCTGTCTCGGACCGTCTGTCTCGGACCGTCTGTCTCGGACCGTCTATCTCAGCACGCCTGTCTCAGCCGGCGTGTCTCAGCCCGCCTGTATCAGACCGCCTGTCTCAGACGGTCGGTCTCAGCCCGCCTGTCTCAGACAGTCTGCCTCTGTCCGTCTGTCTCGGACCGTCTGTCTCGGACCGTCTGTCTCGGACCGTCTGTCTCGGACCGACTGTCCCGGACCATCTGTCTCATGCCGTCGGTCTTAGCCCGTATGTCTCATACCGTCTGCCTCAGACCGTCTGTCTCAGACCGTCGGTCTTAGCCCGTCTGTCTCAGACCGTCTGTCTCGGACCGTCTGTCTCGGAACGTCGGTCTCGGACCGTCTGTCTCAGACCATCTGTCTCAGACCATATGTCTCAGGCCGTCGGTCTTAGCCCGTATGTCTCTGTCCGTCTGTCTCATACCGTCTGTCTCAGACCGTCTGTCTCAGACCGTCTGTCTCAGACCGTCTCTCTCACACCGTCTGTCTCAGACCATCTGTCTCAGACCATCTGTCTCAGGCCGTCGGTCTTAGCCTGTCTGTCTCGGACCGTCTGTCTCGGACCGTCTGTCTCGGACCGTCGGTCTCGGACCGTTGGTCTCGGACCGTCGGTCTCGGACCGTCTGTCTCGGACAGTCTGTCTCGGACCGTCTGTCTCGGACCGTCTGTCTCGGACCGTCTGTCTCGGACCGTCTGTCTCAGACCGTCTGTCTCAGACCATCTGTCTCAGACCATCTGTCTCAGGCCGTCGGTCTTAGCCCGTCTGTCTCAGACCGTCTGTCTCGGACCGTCTGTGTCGGACCGTCTGTCTCAGACCAACTGTCTCAGACCATCTGTCTCAGACCGTCTATCTCTGTCCGTCTGTCTCATACCGTCTGTCTCAGGCCGTCTGTCTCAGACCGTCTGTCTCAGACCATCTGTCTCACACCATCTGTCTCAGGCCGTCGGTCTTAGCCCGTCTGTCTCATACCGTCTGTGTCGGACCGTCTGTCTCGGACCGTCGGTCTCGGACCGTCCGTCTGTGACCGTCTGTCGCGGACCGTCTGTCTCAGCCCATCTGTCTCAGACCGTCTGTCTGAGACCGTCTGTCTCAGACCATCTGTCTCAGTCACATCTGTCTCAGACCGTCTGTCTCAGCCCGGCTGTCTCAGCGCGCCTGTCTCAGTACGTCTGTCTGAGACCGTCTGTCTCAGACCAACTGTCTCAGACCAACTGTCTCAGACCGCCTATCTTAGACCAACGGTCTTAGCCCGTCTGTCTCAGCCCGCCTGTCTCTGCCCGTCTGTCTCAGACCATCTGTCTCAGGCCGTTGGTCTTAGCCTGTCTGTCTCGGCCCGCAAGTCTGAGACCGTGTGTCTCAGACCATCTGTCTCAGACCGTCAGTCTCTGTCCGTCTGTCTCGGACCGTCTGTCTCGGACCGTCTGTTTCGGACCGTCTGTCTCGGACCGTCTGTCTCGGACCGACTGTCCCGGACCATCTGTCTCATGCCGTCGGTCTTAGCCCGTATGTCTCATACCGTCTGTCTCGGACCGTCTGTCTCAGACCGTCTGTCTCAGACCATCTGTCTCAGACCATCTGTCTCAGGCCGTCGGTCTTAGCCCGTCTGTCTCAGACCGCCTGTCTCGGACCGTCCGTCTCAGCCCGCCTGTCTCAGCCCGCCTGTCTAAAGCCGTCTGTCTGAGACCGTCTGTCTCAGACCAACTGTCTCAGACCGTCTACCTCGGTCCGTCTGTCTCATACCGTCTGTCTCAGACCAGCTTTCTCAGACCGTCTGTCACAGACCGTCCGTCTCAGACGGTCGGTCTCAGCCCGCCTGTCTCAGACAGTCTGCCTCTGTCCGTCTGTCTCTGACCGTCTGTCTCAGACCGTCTGTCTCGGACCGTCTGTCTCAGACCAACTGTCTCAGACCGCCTGTCTCAGACCGTCTGTCTCAGACGGTCGGTCTCAGCCCGCCTGTCTCAGCCCGCCTGTCTCAGACCAACTGTCTCAGACTGCCTGTCTCAGACCGTCTGTCTCAGACCATCTGTCTCAGACCATCTGCCTCAGGCCGTCGGTCTTAGCCCGTCTGTCTCAGCCCGCCTGTCTCGGACCGTCTGTCTCGGACCGTCTGTCTCGGGCCGTCGGTCTTAGCCCGTCTGTCGCAGACCGTCAGTCTCTGTCCGTCTGTCGCGGACCGTCTGTCTCGGACCACCTGTTTCGGACCGTCTGTCTCGGACCGTCTGTCTCGGACCGACTGTCCCGGACCATCTGTCTCATGCCGTCGGTCTTAGCCCGTATGTCTCATACCGTCTGTCTCAGACCGTCTGTCTCGGACCGTCTGTCTCAGACCGTCTGTCTCAGACCATCTGTCTCAGACCATCTGTCTCAGGCCGTCGGTCTTAGCCCGTCTGTCTCAGACCGTCTGTCTCGGACCGTCTGTCTCGGACCGTCGGTCTCAGACCGTCGGTCTCGGACCGTCTGTCTCGGACAGGCTGTCTCGGACCGTCGGTCTCGGACCGTCGGTCTCGGACCGTCGGTCTCGGACCGTCTGTCTCGGACAGTCTGTCTCAGACCGTCTGTGTCAGCCCGCCTGTCTCAGCCCGCCTGTCTCAGTCCGTCTGTCTCAGACCGTCTGTATCAGACCATCTGTCTCAGACCGTCTGTCTCAGATCATCTGTCTCAGACCATCTGTCTCAGACCATCTGTCTCAGACCATCTGTGTCAGACCATCTGCCTCAGGCCGTCGGTCTTAGCCCGTCTGTCTCAGCACGCCTGTCTCGGACCGTCTGTCTCGGACCGACTGTATCGGACCGTCTGTCTCGGACCGTCTGTCTCAGACCATCTGTCTCAGACCATATGTCTCACGCCGTCGGTCTTAGCCCGTATGTCTCTGTCCGTCTGTCTCACACCGTCTGTCTCAGACCGTCTGTCTCAGACCGTCTGTCTCAGACCGTCTGTCTCAGACCGTCTGTCTCAGACCGTCTGTCTCAGACCGTCTGTCTCAGACTGTCTGTCTCAGACCGTCTGTCTCAGACCGTCTGTCTCAGATCATCTGTCTCAGACCATCTGTCTCAGACCATCTGTCTCAGACCATCTGCCTCAGGCCGTCGGTCTTAGCCCGTCTGCCTCAGCCAGCCTATCTCGGACCGTCTGTCTCGGACCGACTGTCTCGGACCGTCTGTCTCAGCCCGCCTGTCTATGTCCGTCTGTCTGAGACCATCTGCCTCAGGCCGTCGGTCTTAGCCCGTCTGTCTCGGACCGTCTGTCTCGGACCGTCTGTCTCGGACCGTCTGTCTCGGACCGTCTGTCTCGGACCATCTGTCTCGGACAGTCTGTATCAGACCGTCTGTCTCAGACCATCTGACTCAGACCATCTGTCTCAGGCCGCTGGTCGTAGCCTGTCTGTCTCAGCCCGCCTGTCTCTGCCCGTCTGTCTGAGACCGTCTGTCTCAGACCATCTGTCTCAGACCGTCAGCCTCAGCCCGTCTGTCTGAGAACGTCGGTCTCGGACCGTCTGTCTCGGACAGTCTGTCTCAGACCGTCTGTGTCAGCCCGCCTGTCTCAGCCCGCCTGTCTCAGTCCGTCTGTCTCAGACCGTCTGTATCAGACCATCTGTCTCAGACCATCTGTCTCAGGCCGTCGGTCGTAGCCCGTCTGTCTCAGCCCGCCTGTCTCTGCCCGTCTGTCTGAGACCGTCTGTCTCAGACCATCTGTCTCAGGCCGTCGGTCTTAGCCCGTCTGTCTCAGACCGTCTGTCTCGGACCGTCTGTCTCGGACCGTCGGTCTCGGACCGTCTGTCTCAGACCATCTGTCTCAGACCATATGTCTCAGGCCGTCGGTCTTAGCCCGTATGCCTCTGTCCGTCTGTCTCATACCGTCTGTCTCAGACCGTCTGTCTCAGACCGTCTGTCTCACACCGTCTGTCTCAGACCATCTGTCTCAGACCATCTGTCTCAGGCCGTGGGTCTTAGCCTGTCTGTCTCGGACCGTCTGTCTCGGACCGTCTGTCTCGGACCGTCGGTCTCGGACCGTTGGTCTCGGACCGTGGGTCTCGGACCGTCTGTCTCGGACAGTCTGTCTCGGACCGTCTGTCTCGGACCGTCTGTCTCGGACCGTCTGTCTCGGACCGTCTGTCTCAGACCGTCTGTCTCAGCCCGCCTGTCTCAGTCCGTCTGTCTCAGACCGTCTGTATCAGACCATCTGTCTCAAACCATCTGTCTCAGGCCGTCGGTCGTAGCCCGTCGGTCTCAGCCCGCCTGTCTCTGCCCGTCTGTCTGAGACCGTCTGTCTCAGACCATCTGTCTCAGGCCGTCGGTCTTAGCCCGTCTGTCTCAGACCGCCTGTCTCGGACCGTCTGTCTCAGACCGTCGGTCTCGGACCGTCGGTCTCGGACCGTCTGTCTCGGACCGTCTGTCTCGGACCGTCTGTCTCGGACCGTCTGTCTCAGACCGTCTGTCTCAGCCCGCCTGTCTCAGTCCGTCTGTCTCAGACCGTCTGTATCAGACCATCTGTCTCAGACCATCTGTCTCAGGCCGTCGGTCTTAGCCCGTCTGTCTCAGCACGCCTGTCTCGGACCGTCTGTCTCGGACCGTCTGTATCGGACCGTCTGTCTCGGACCGTCTGTCTCAGACCATCTGTCTCAGACCATATGTCTCAGGCCGTCGGTCTTAGCCCGTATGTCTCTGTCAGTCTGTCTCACACCGTCTGTCTCAGACCGTCTGTCTCAGACCGTCTGTCTCAGACCGTCTGTCTCAGACCGTCTGTCTCAGATCATCTGTCTCAGACCATCTGTCTCAGACCATCTGTCTCAGACCATCTGCCTCAGGCCGTCGGTCTTAGCCCGTCTGCCTCAGCCAGCCTATCTCGGACCGTCTGTCTCGGACCGACTGTCTCGGACCGTCTGTCTCAGCCCGCCTGTCTATGTCCGTCTGTCTGAGACCATCTGCCTCAGGCCGTCGGTCTTAGCCCGTCTGTCTCGGACCGTCTGTCTCGGACCGTCTGTCTCGGACCGTCTGTCTCGGACCGTCTGTCTCGGACCGTCTGTCTCGGACCGTCTGTCTCGGACCGTCTATCTCAGCACGCCTGTCTCAGCCGGCGTGTCTCAGCCCGCCTGTATCAGACCGCCTGTCTCAGACGGTCGGTCTCAGCCCGCCTGTCTCAGACAGTCTGCCTCTGTCCGTCTGTCTCGGACCGTCTGTCTCGGACCGTCTGTCTCGGACCGTCGGTCTTAGCCCGTCTGTCTCAGACCGTCTGTCTCGGACCGTCTGTCTCGGACCATCTGTCTCAGACCATCTGTCTCAGCCCGCCTGTCTCAGGCCATCTGTCTCAGGCCGTCGGTCTTAGCCCGTCTCTCTCAGACCATCTGTGTCAGACCGCCGGTCTCAGACCGTTTGTCTCAGACCATCTGTCTCAGACCATCTGTCTAAGGCCGTCGGTCTTAGCACGTCTGTCTCAGCCCGCCTGTCTCTGCCCGTCTGTCTCAGACCATCTGTCTCAGACCATCAGTCTCAGGCCGTCGGTCTTAGCCTGTCTGTCTCAGCCTGCTTGTCTCTGTCCGTCAGTCTCAGACCGCCTGTCCCAGACCGCCTGTCTCAGACCGTCTGTCCCAGACCGTCTGTCTCAGACCATCTGTCTCAGCCCGCCTGTCTCAGCCCGCCTGTCTCAGCCCGCCTGTCTGAGACCGTCTGTCTCAGACCACCTTTTTCGGACCGTCTGTCTCGGACCGTCTGTCTCGGACCGACTGTCCCGGACCATCTGTTTCATGCCGTCGGTCTTAGCCCGTATGTCTCATACCGTCTGCCTCAGACCGTCTGTCTCAGACCGTCGGTCTTAGCCCGTCTGTCTCAGACCGTCTGTCTCGGACCGTCTGTCTCGGAACGTCGGTCTCGGACCGTCTGTCTCAGACCATCTGTCTCAGACCATATGTCTCAGGCCGTCGGTCTTAGCCCGTATGTCTCTGTCCGTCTGTCTCATACCGTCTGTCTCAGACCGTCTGTCTCAGACCGTCTGTCTCAGACCGTCTCTCTCACACCGTCTGTCTCAGACCATCTGTCTCAGACCATCTGTCTCAGGCCGTCGGTCTTAGCCTGTCTGTCTCGGACCGTCTGTCTCGGACCGTCTGTCTCGGACCGTCGGTCTCGGACCGTTGGTCTCGGACCGTCGGTCTCGGACCGTCTGTCTCGGACAGTCTGTCTCGGACCGTCTGTCTCGGACCGTCTGTCTCGGACCGTCTGTCTCGGACCGTCTGTCTCGGACCGTCTGTCTCAGACCGTCTGTCTCAGACCATCTGTCTCAGACCATCTGTCTCAGGCCGTCGGTCTTAGCCCGTCTGTCTCAGACCGTCTGTCTCGGACCGTCTGTGTCGGACCGTCTGTCTCAGACCAACTGTCTCAGACCATCTGTCTCAGACCGTCTATCTCTGTCCGTCTGTCTCATACCGTCTGTCTCAGGCCGTCTGTCTCAGACCGTCTGTCTCAGACCATCCGTCTCACACCATCTGTCTCAGGCCGTCGGTCTTAGCCCGTCTGTCTCATACCGTCTGTGTCGGACCGTCTGTCTCGGACCGTCGGTCTCGGACCGTCCGTCTGTGACCGTCTGTCGCGGACCGTCTGTCTCAGCCCATCTGTCTCAGCCCGCCTGTCTCTGCCCGTCTGTCTCAGACCATCTGTCTCAGGCCGTTGGTCTTAGCCTGTCTGTCTCGGCCCGCAAGTCTGAGACCGTGTGTCTCAGACCATCTGTCTCAGACCGTCAGTCTCTGTCCGTCTGTCTCAGACCATCTGTCTCAGACCATCTGTCTCAGGCCGTCGGTCTTAGCCCGTCTGTCTCAGACCGCCTGTCTCGGACCGTTTGTCTCAGCCCGCCTGTCTCAGCCCGCCTGTCTCAGTCCGTCTGTCTGAGATCGTCTGTCTCATATCATCTGTCTCAGACCGTCTGCGTCGGACCGTCTGTCTCGGACCGTCTGTCTCAGACCAACTGTCTCAGACCGCCTGTCTCAGACCGTCTGTCTCAGACGGTCGGTCTCAGCCCGCCTGTCTCAGCCCGCCTGTCTCAGACCAACTGTCTCTGACTGCCTGTCTCAGACCGTCTGTCTCAGACCATCTGTCTCAGACCATCTGCCTCAGGCCGTCGGTCTTAGCCCGTCTGTCTCAGCCCGCCTGTCTCGGACCGTCTGTCTCGGACCGTCTGTCTCGGGCCGTCGGTCTTAGCCCGTCTGTCGCAGACCGTCAGTCTCTGTCCGTCTGTCTCGGACCGTCTGTCTCGGACCACCTGTTTCGGACCGTCTGTCTCGGACCGTCTGTCTCGGACCGACTGTCCCGGACCATCTGTCTCATGCCGTCGGTCTTAGCCCGTATGTCTCATACCGTCTGTCTCAGACCGTCTGTCTCGGACCGTCTGTCTCAGACCGTCTGTCTCAGACCATCTGTCTCAGACCATCTGTCTCAGGCCGTCGGTCTTAGCCCGTCTGTCTCAGACCGTCTGTCTCGGACCGTCTGTCTCGGAACGTCGGTCTCAGACCGTCGGTCTCGGACCGTCTGTCTCGGACAGGCTGTCTCGGACCGTCTGTCTCGGACCGTCTGCCTCGGACCGTCTGTCTCAGACCGTCTGTCTCGGACCGTCTGTCTCAGACCGTCGGTCTTAGCCCGTCTGTCTCAGACCGTCTGTCTCGGACCGTCTGTGTCGGACCGTCGGTCTCGGACCGTCTGTCTCGGACAGTCTGTCTCAGACCGTCTGTGTCAGCCCGCCTGTCTCAGCCCGCCTGTCTCAGTCCGTCTGTCTCAGACCGTCTGTATCAGACCATCTGCCTCAGACCATCTGTCTCAGGCCGTCGGTCGTAGCCCGTCTGTCTCAGCCCGCCTGTCTCTGCCCGTCTGTCTGAGACCGTCTGTCTCAGACCATCTGTCTCAGGCCGTCGGTCTTAGCCCGTCTGTCTCAGACCGTCTGTCTCGGACCGTCTGTCTCGGACCGTCGGTCTCGGACCGTCTGTCTCAGACCATCTGTCTCAGACCATATGTCTCAGGCCGTCGGTCTTAGCCCGTATGTCTCTGTCCGTCTGTCTCATACCGTCTGTCTCAGACCGTCTGTCTCAGACCGTCTGTCTCAGACCGTCTGTCTCAGACCGTCTGTCTCACACCGTCTGTCTCAGACCATCTGTCTCAGACCATCTGTCTCAGGCCGTCGGTCTTAGCCTGTCTGTCTCGGGCCGTCTGTCTCGGACCGTCTGTCTCGGACCGTCGGTCTCGGACCATCTGTCTCATGCCGTCGGTCTTAGCCCGTATGTCTCATACCGTCTGTCTCAGACCGTCTGTCTCGGACCGTCTGTCTCGGACCGTCGGTCTCAGACCGTCGGTCTCGGACCGTCTGTCTCGGACAGTCTGTCTCGGACCGTCTGTATCGGACCGTCTGTCTCGGACCGTCTGTCTCAGACCATCTGTCTCAGACCATATGTCTCAGGCCGTCGGTCTTAGCCCGTATGTCTCTGTCAGTCTGTCTCACACCGTCTGTCTCAGACCGTCTGTCTCAGACCGTCTGTCTCAGACCGTCTGTCTCAGACCGTCTGTCTCAGACCGTCTGTCTCAGACCGTCTGTCTCAGATCATCTGTCTCAGACCATCTGTCTCAGACCATCTGTCTCAGACCATCTGCCTCAGGCCGTCGGTCTTAGCCCGTCTGCCTCAGCCAGCCTATCTCGGACCGTCTGTCTCGGACCGACTGTCTCGGACCGTCTGTCTCAGCCCGCCTGTCTATGTCCGTCTGTCTGAGACCATCTGCCTCAGGCCGTCGGTCTTAGCCCGTCTGTCTCGGACCGTCTGTCTCGGACCGTCTGTCTCGGACCGTCTGTCTCAGACCATCTGTCTCAGACCATCTGTCTCAGACCATCTGCCTCAGGCCGTCGGTCTTAGCCCGTCTGCCTCAGCCAGCCTATCTCGGACCGTCTGTCTCGGACCGACTGTCTCGGACCGTCTGTCTCAGCCCGCCTGTCTATGTCCGTCTGTCTGAGACCATCTGCCTCAGGCCGTCGGTCTTAGCCCGTCTGTCTCGGACCGTCTGTCTCGGACCGTCTGTCTCGGACCGTCTGTCTCGGACCGTCTGTCTCGGACCGTCTATCTCAGCACGCCTGTCTCAGCCGGCGTGTCTCAGCCCGCCTGTATCAGACCGCCTGTCTCAGACGGTCGGTCTCAGCCCGCCTGTCTCAGACAGTCTGCCTCTGTCCGTCTGTCTCGGACCGTCTGTCTCGGACCGTCTGTCTCGGACCGTCTGTCTCGGACCGTCTGTCTCTGACCGTCGGTCTTAGCCCGTCTGTCTCAGACCGTCTGTCTCGGACCGTCTGTCTCGGACCATCTGTCTCAGACCATCTGTCTCAGCCCGCCTGTCTCAGGCCATCTGTCTCAGGCCGTCGGTCTTAGCCCGTCTCTCTCAGACCATCTGTGTCAGACCGCCGGTCTCAGACCGTTTGTCTCAGACCATCTGTCTCAGACCATCTGTCTAAGGCCGTCGGTCTTAGCACGTCTGTCTCAGCCCGCCTGTCTCTGCCCGTCTGTCTCAGACCATCTGTCTCAGACCATCAGTCTCAGGCCGTCGGTCTTAGCCTGTCTGTCTCAGCCTGCTTGTCTCTGTCCGTCAGTCTCAGACCGCCTGTCCCAGACCGCCTGTCTCAGACCGTCTGTCCCAGACCGTCTGTCTCAGACCATCTGTCTCAGCCCGCCTGTCTCAGCCCGCCTGTCTCAGCCCGCCTGTCTGAGACCGTCTGTCTCAGACCACCTTTTTCGGACCGTCTGTCTCGGACCGTCTGTCTCGGACCGACTGTCCCGGACCATCTGTCTCATGCCGTCGGTCTTAGCCCGTATGTCTCATACCGTCTGCCTCAGACCGTCTGTCTCAGACCGTCGGTCTTAGCCCGTCTGTCTCAGACCGTCTGTCTCGGACCGTCTGTCTCGGAACGTCGGTCTCGGACCGTCTGTCTCGGACCGTCTGTCTCGGACCGTCTATCTCAGCACGCCTGTCTCAGCCGGCGTGTCTCAGCCCGCCTGTATCAGACCGCCTGTCTCAGACGGTCGGTCTCAGCCCGCCTGTCTCAGACAGTCTGCCTCTGTCCGTCTGTCTCGGACCGTCTGTCTCGGACCGTCTGTCTCGGACCGTCTGTCTCGGACCGTCTGTCTCTGACCGTCGGTCTTAGCCCGTCTGTCTCAGACCGTCTGTCTCGGACCGTCTGTCTCGGACCATCTGTCTCAGACCATCTGTCTCAGCCCGCCTGTCTCAGGCCATCTGTCTCAGGCCGTCGGTCTTAGCCCGTCTCTCTCAGACCATCTGTGTCAGACCGCCGGTCTCAGACCGTTTGTCTCAGACCATCTGTCTCAGACCATCTGTCTAAGGCCGTCGGTCTTAGCACGTCTGTCTCAGCCCGCCTGTCTCTGCCCGTCTGTCTCAGACCATCTGTCTCAGACCATCAGTCTCAGGCCGTCGGTCTTAGCCTGTCTGTCTCAGCCTGCTTGTCTCTGTCCGTCAGTCTCAGACCGCCTGTCCCAGACCGCCTGTCTCAGACCGTCTGTCCCAGACCGTCTGTCTCAGACCATCTGTCTCAGCCCGCCTGTCTCAGCCCGCCTGTCTCAGCCCGCCTGTCTGAGACCGTCTGTCTCAGACCACCTTTTTCGGACCGTCTGTCTCGGACCGTCTGTCTCGGACCGACTGTCCCGGACCATCTGTCTCATGCCGTCGGTCTTAGCCCGTATGTCTCATACCGTCTGCCTCAGACCGTCTGTCTCAGACCGTCGGTCTTAGCCCGTCTGTCTCAGACCGTCTGTCTCGGACCGTCTGTCTCGGAACGTCGGTCTCGGACCGTCTGTCTCGGACCGTCTGTCTCGGACCGTCTATCTCAGCACGCCTGTCTCAGCCGGCGTGTCTCAGCCCGCCTGTATCAGACCGCCTGTCTCAGACGGTCGGTCTCAGCCCGCCTGTCTCAGACAGTCTGCCTCTGTCCGTCTGTCTCGGACCGTCTGTCTCGGACCGTCTGTCTCGGACCGTCTGTCTCGGACCGTCTGTCTCTGACCGTCGGTCTTAGCCCGTCTGTCTCAGACCGTCTGTCTCGGACCGTCTGTCTCGGACCATCTGTCTCAGACCATCTGTCTCAGCCCGCCTGTCTCAGGCCATCTGTCTCAGGCCGTCGGTCTTAGCCCGTCTCTCTCAGACCATCTGTGTCAGACCGCCGGTCTCAGACCGTTTGTCTCAGACCATCTGTCTCAGACCATCTGTCTAAGGCCGTCGGTCTTAGCACGTCTGTCTCAGCCCGCCTGTCTCTGCCCGTCTGTCTCAGACCATCTGTCTCAGACCATCAGTCTCAGGCCGTCGGTCTTAGCCTGTCTGTCTCAGCCTGCTTGTCTCTGTCCGTCAGTCTCAGACCGCCTGTCCCAGACCGCCTGTCTCAGACCGTCTGTCCCAGACCGTCTGTCTCAGACCATCTGTCTCAGCCCGCCTGTCTCAGCCCGCCTGTCTCAGCCCGCCTGTCTGAGACCGTCTGTCTCAGACCACCTTTTTCGGACCGTCTGTCTCGGACCGTCTGTCTCGGACCGACTGTCCCGGACCATCTGTCTCATGCCGTCGGTCTTAGCCCGTATGTCTCATACCGTCTGCCTCAGACCGTCTGTCTCAGACCGTCGGTCTTAGCCCGTCTGTCTCAGACCGTCTGTCTCGGACCGTCTGTCTCGGACCGTCTGTCTCGGAACGTCGGTCTCGGACCGTCTGTCTCAGACCATCTGTCTCAGACCATATGTCTCAGGCCGTCGGTCTTAGCCCGTATGTCTCTGTCCGTCTGTCTCATACCGTCTGTCTCAGACCGTCTGTCTCAGACCGTCTGTCTCAGACCGTCTCTCTCACACCGTCTGTCTCAGACCATCTGTCTCAGACCATCTGTCTCAGGCCGTCGGTCTTAGCCTGTCTGTCTCGGACCGTCTGTCTCGGACCGTCTGTCTCGGACCGTCGGTCTCGGACCGTTGGTCTCGGACCGTCGGTCTCGGACCGTCTGTCTCGGACAGTCTGTCTCGGACCGTCTGTCTCGGACCGTCTGTCTCGGACCGTCTGTCTCGGACCGTCTGTCTCAGACCGTCTGTCTCAGACCATCTGTCTCAGACCATCTGTCTCAGGCCGTCGGTCTTAGCCCGTCTGTCTCAGACCGTCTGTCTCGGACCGTCTGTGTCGGACCGTCTGTCTCAGACCAACTGTCTCAGACCATCTGTCTCAGACCGTCTATCTCTGTCCGTCTGTCTCATACCGTCTGTCTCAGGCCGTCTGTCTCAGACCGTCTGTCTCAGACCATCTGTCTCACACCATCTGTCTCAGGCCGTCGGTCTTAGCCCGTCTGTCTCATACCGTCTGTGTCGGACCGTCTGTCTCGGACCGTCGGTCTCGGACCGTCCGTCTGTGACCGTCTGTCGCGAACCGTCTGTCTCAGCCCATCTGTCTCAGACCGTCTGTCTGAGACCGTCTGTCTCAGACCATCTGTCTCAGTCACATCTGTCTCAGACCGTCTGTCTCAGCCCGGCTGTCTCAGCGCGTCTGTCTCAGTACGTCTGTCTGAGACCGTCTGTCTCAGACCAACTGTCTCAGACCAACTGTCTCAGACCGCCTATCTTAGACCAACGGTCTTAGCCCGTCTGTCTCAGCCCGCCTGTCTCTGCCCGTCTGTCTCAGACCATCTGTCTCAGGCCGTTGGTCTTAGCCTGTCTGTCTCGGCCCGCAAGTCTGAGACCGTGTGTCTCAGACCATCTGTCTCAGACCGTCAGTCTCTGTCCGTCTGTCTCGGACCGTCTGTCTCGGACCGTCTGTTTCGGACCGTCTGTCTCGGACCGTCTGTCTCGGACCGACTGTCCCGGACCATCTGTCTCATGCCGTCGGTCTTAGCCCCTATGTCTCATACCGTCTGTCTCGGACCGTCTGTCTCAGACCGTCTGTCTCAGACCATCTGTCTCAGACCATCTGTCTCAGGCCGTCGGTCTTAGCCCGTCTGTCTCAGACCGCCTGTCTCGGACCGTCTGTCTCAGCCCGCCTGTCTCAGCCCGCCTGTCTAAAGCCGTCTGTCTGAGACCGTCTGTCTCAGACCAACTGTCTCAGACCGTCTACCTCGGTCCGTCTGTCTCATACCGTCTGTCTCAGACCAGCTTTCTCAGACCGTCTGTCTCAGACCGTCCGTCTCAGACGGTCGGTCTCAGCCCGCCTGTCTCAGACAGTCTGCCTCTGTCCGTCTGTCTCTGACCGTCTGTCTCATACCGTCTGACTCGGACCGTCTGTCTCGGACCGTTTGTCTCAGCCCGCCTGTCTCAGCCCGCCTGTCTCAGTCCGTCTGTCTGAGATCGTCTGTCTCATATCATCTGTCTCAGACCGTCTGCGTCGGACCGTCTGTCTCGGACCGTCTGTCTCAGACCAACTGTCTCAGACCGCCTGTCTCAGACCGTCTGTCTCAGACGGTCGGTCTCAGCCCGCCTGTCTCAGCCCGCCTGTCTCAGACCAACTGTCTCAGACTGCCTGTCTCAGACCGTCTGTCTCAGACCATCTGTCTCAGACCATCTGCCTCAGGCCGTCGGTCTTAGCCCGTCTGTCTCAGCCCGCCTGTCTCGGACCGTCTGTCTCGGACCGTCTGTCTCGGGCCGTCGGTCTTAGCCCGTCTGTCGCAGACCGTCAGTCTCTGTCCGTCTGTCTCGGACCGTCTGTCTCGGACCACCTGTTTCGGACCGTCTGTCTCGGACCGTCTGTCTCGGACCGACTGTCCCGGACCATCTGTCTCATGCCGTCGGTCTTAGCCCGTATGTCTCATACCGTCTGTCTCAGACCGTCTGTCTCGGACCGTCTGTCTCAGACCGTCTGTCTCAGACCATCTGTCTCAGACCATCTGTCTCAGGCCGTCGGTCTTAGCCCGTCTGTCTCAGACCGTCTGTCTCGGACCGTCTGTCTCGGAACGTCGGTCTCAGACCGTCGGTCTCGGACCGTCTGTCTCGGACAGGCTGTCTCGGACCGTCTGTCTCGGACCGTCTGCCTCGGACCGTCTGTCTCAGACCGTCTGTCTCGGACCGTCTGTCTCAGACCGTCGGTCTTAGCCCGTCTGTCTCAGACCGTCTGTCTCGGACCGTCTGTGTCGGACCGTCGGTCTCGGACCGTCTGTCTCGGACAGTCTGTCTCAGACCGTCTGTGTCAGCCCGCCTGTCTCAGCCCGCCTGTCTCAGTCCGTCTGTCTCAGACCGTCTGTATCAGACCATCTGCCTCAGACCATCTGTCTCAGGCCGTCGGTCGTAGCCCGTCTGTCTCAGCCCGCCTGTCTCTGCCCGTCTGTCTGAGACCGTCTGTCTCAGACCATCTGTCTCAGGCCGTCGGTCTTAGCCCGTCTGTCTCAGACCGTCTGTCTCGGACCGTCTGTCTCGGACCGTCGGTCTCGGACCGTCTGTCTCAGACCATCTGTCTCAGACCATATGTCTCAGGCCGTCGGTCTTAGCCCGTATGTCTCTGTCCGTCTGTCTCATACCGTCTGTCTCAGACCGTCTGTCTCAGACCGTCTGTCTCACACCGTCTGTCTCAGACCATCTGTCTCAGACCATCTGTCTCAGGCCGTCGGTCTTAGCCTGTCTGTCTCGGGCCGTCTGTCTCGGACCGTCTGTCTCGGACCGTCGGTCTCGGACCATCTGTCTCATGCCGTCGGTCTTAGCCCGTATGTCTCATACCGTCTGTCTCAGACCGTCTGTCTCGGACCGTCTGTCTCAGACCGTCTGTCTCAGACCATCTGTCTCAGACCATCTGTCTCAGGCCGTCGGTCTTAGCCCGTCTGTCTCAGACCGTCTGTCTCGGACCGTCTGTCTCGGACCCTCGGTCTCAGACCGTCGGTCTCGGACCGTCTGTCTCGGACAGGCTGTCTCGGGCCGTCTGTCTCGGACCGTCTGCCTCGGACCGTCTGTCTCAGACCGTCTGTCTCGGACCGTCTGTCTCGGACCGTCTGTCTCGGACCGTCGGTCTCAGACCGTCGGTCTCGGACCGTCTGTCTCGGACAGGCTGTCTCGGACCGTCTGTCTCAGACCGTCTGTCTCGGACCGCCTGCCTCGGACCGTCTGTCTCAGACCGTCTGTCTTCAAGCATCTGTCTCAGACCATCTGTCTCAGACCGTCGGTCTTAGCCCGTCTGTCTCAGACCGTCTGTCTCGGACCGTCTGTCTCGGACCGTCGGTCTCAGACCGTCGGTCTCGGACCGTCTGTCTCGGACAGTCTGTCTCAGACCGTCTGTGTCAGCCCGCCTGTCTCAGCCCGCCTGTCTCAGTCCGTCTGTCTCAGACCGTCTGTATCAGACCATCTGTCTCAGACCATCTGTCTCAGGCCGTCGGTCGTAGCCCGTCTGTCTCAGCCCGCCTGTCTCTGCCCGTCTGTCTGAGACCGTCTGTCTCAGACCATCTGTCTCAGGCCGTCGGTCTTAGCCCGTCTGTCTCAGACCGTCTGTGTCGGACAGTCTGTCTCAGACCGTCTGTGTCAGCCCGCCTGTCTCAGCCCGCCTGTCTCTGTCCGTCTGTCTCCGACCGTCTGTATCAGACCATCTGTCTCGGACCGTCTGTCTCAGACCATCTGTCTCAGACCATCTGCCTCAGGCCGTCGGTCTTAGCCCGTCTGCCTCAGCCAGCCTATCTCGGACCGTCTGTCTCGGACCGACTGTCTCGGACCGTCTGTCTCGGCCCGCCTGTCTATGTCCGTCTGTCTCAGACCATCTGCCTCAGGCCGTCGGTCTTAGCCCGTCTGTCTCAGCCAGCCTATCTCGGACCGTCTGTCTCGGACCGACTGTCTCGGACCGTCTGTCTCAGCCCGCCTGTCTATGTCCGTCTGTCTGAGACCATCTGCCTCAGGCCGTCGGTCTTAGCCCGTCTGTCTCGGACCGTCTGTCTCGGACCGTCTGTCTCAGGCCGTCGGTCTCACACCGTCTGTCTCAGACCATCTGTCTCAGACCATCTGTCTCAGGCCGTCGGTCTTAGCCTGTCTGTCTCGGGCCGTCTGTCTCGGACCGTCTGTCTCGGACCGTCGGTCTCGGACCATCTGTCTCATGCCGTCGGTCTTAGCCCGTATGTCTCATACCGTCTGTCTCAGACCGTCTGTCTCGGACCGTCTGTCTCAGACCGTCTGTCTCAGACCATCTGTCTCAGACCATCTGTCTCAGGCCGTCGGTCTTAGCCCGTCTGTCTCAGACCGTCTGTCTCGGACCGTCTGTCTCGGACCCTCGGTCTCGGACCGTCGGTCTCGGACCGTCTGTCTCGGACAGGCTGTCTCGGGCCGTCTGTCTCGGACCGTCTGCCTCGGACCGTCTGTCTCAGACCGTCTGTCTCGGACCGTCTGTCTCGGACCGTCTGTCTCGGACCGTCGGTCTCAGACCGTCGGTCTCGGACCGTCTGTCTCGGACAGGCTGTCTCGGACCGTCTGTCTCAGACCGTCTGTCTCGGACCGTCTGCCTCGGACCGTCTGTCTCAGACCGTCTGTCTTCAAGCATCTGTCTCAGACCATCTGTCTCAGACCGTCGGTCTTAGCCCGTCTGTCTCAGACCGTCTGTCTCGGACCGTCTGTCTCGGACCGTCGGTCTCAGACCGTCGGTCTCGGACCGTCTGTCTCGGACAGTCTGTCTCAGACCGTCTGTGTCAGCCCGCCTGTCTCAGCCCGCCTGTCTCAGTCCGTCTGTCTCAGACCGTCTGTATCAGACCATCTGTCTCAGACCATCTGTCTCAGGCCGTCGGTCGTAGCCCGTCTGTCTCAGCCCGCCTGTCTCTGCCCGTCTGTCTGAGACCGTCTGTCTCAGACCATCTGTCTCAGGCCGTCGGTCTTAGCCCGTCTGTCTCAGACCGTCTGTGTCGGACAGTCTGTCTCAGACCGTCTGTGTCAGCCCGCCTGTCTCAGCCCGCCTGTCTCTGTCCGTCTGTCTCCGACCGTCTGTATCAGACCATCTGTCTCGGACCGTCTGTCTCAGACCATCTGTCTCAGACCATCTGCCTCAGGCCGTCGATCTTAGCCCGTCTGCCTCAGCCAGCCTATCTCGGACCGTCTGTCTCGGACCGACTGTCTCGGACCGTCTGTCTCGGCCCGCCTGTCTATGTCCGTCTGTCTCAGACCATCTGCCTCAGGCCGTCGGACTTAGCCCGTCTGTCTCAGCCAGCCTATCTCGGACCGTCTGTCTCGGACCGACTGTCTCGGACCGTCTGTCTCAGCCCGCCTGTCTATGTCCGTCTGTCTGAGACCATCTGCCTCAGGCCGTCGGTCTTAGCCCGTCTGTCTCGGACCGTCTGTCTCGGACCGTCTGTCTCGGACCGTCTGTCTCGGACCGTCTGTCTCGGACCATCTGTCTCGGACCGTCTGTCTCGGACCGTCTGTCTCGGACCGTCTGTCTCGGACCGTCGGTCTCAGACCGTCGGTCTCGGACCGTCTGTCTCGGACAGGCTGTCTCGGACCGTCTGTCTCAGACCGTCTGTCTCGGACCGTCTGCCTCGGACCGTCTGTCTCAGACCGTCTGTCTTCAAGCATCTGTCTCAGACCATCTGTCTCAGACCGTCGGTCTTAGCCCGTCTGTCTCAGACCGTCTATCTCGGACCGTCTGTCTCGGACCGTCGGTCTCAGACCGTCGGTCTCGGACCGTCTGTCTCAGACCGTCTGTGTCAGCCCGCCTGTCTCAGCCCGCCTGTCTCAGTCCGTCTGTCTCAGACCGTCTGTATCAGACCATCTGTCTCAGACCATCTGTCTCAGGCCGTCGGTCGTAGCCTGTCTGTCTCGCCCGCCTGTCTCTGCCCGTCTGTCTGAGACCGTCTGTCTCAGACCATCTGTCTCAGACCGTCAGCCTCAGCCCGTCTGTCTCAGACCGTCGGTCTCGGACCGTCTGTCTCGGACAGTCTGTCTCAGACCGTCTGTGTCAGCCCGCCTGTCTCAGCCCGCCTGTCTCAGTCCGTCTGTCTCAGACCGTCTGTATCAGACCATCTGTCTCAGACCATCTGTCTCAGGCCGTCGGTCGTAGCCCGTCTGTCTCAGCCCGCCTGTCTCTGCCCGTCTGTCTGAGACCGTCTGTCTCAGACCATCTGTCTCAGGCCGTCGGTCTTAGCCCGTCTGTCTCAGACCGTCTGTCTCGGACCGTCTGTCTCGGACCGTCGGTCTCAGACCGTCTGTCTCAGACCATCTGTCTCAGACCATATGTCTCAGGCCGTCGGTCTTAGCCCGTATGTCTCTGTCCGTCTGTCTCATACCGTCTGTCTCAGACCGTCTGTCTCAGACCGTCTGTCTCACACCGTCTGTCTCAGACCATCTGTCTCAGACCATCTGTCTCAGGCCGTCGGTCTTAGCCTGTCTGTCTCGGACCGTCTGTCTCGGACCGTCGGTCTCGGACCGTTGGTCTCGGACCGTCGGTCTCGGACCGTCTGTCTCGGACAGTCTGTCTCGGACCGTCTGTCTCGGACCGTCTGTCTCGGACCGTCTGTCTCGGACAGTCTGTCTCGGACCGTCTGTCTCGGACCGTCTGTCTCGGACCGTCTGTCTCGGACCGTCTGTCTCAGACCGTCTGTCTCAGACCATCTGTCTCAGACCATCTGTCTCAGGCCGTCGGTCTTAGCCCGTCTGTCTCAGACCGTCTGTCTCGGACCGTCTGTCTCGGACCGTCTGTCTCAGACCAACTGCCTCAGACCATCTGTCTCAGACCGTCTATCTCTGTCCGTCTGTCTCGGACCGTCTGTCTCGGACCGTCTGTCTCGGACCGTCTGTCTCGGACCGTTGGTCTCGGACCGTCGGTCTCGGACCGTCGGTCTCGGACCGTCTGTCTCAGACCATCTGTCTCAGACCATCTGCCTCAGGCCGTCGGTCTTAGCCCGTCTGTCTCAGCACGCATGTCTCGGACCGTCTGTCTCGGACCGTCTGTATTGGACCGTCTGTCTCGGACCGTCTGTCTCAGACATCTGTCTCAGACCATATGTCTCAGGCCGTCGGTCTTAGTCCGTATGTCTCTGTCCGTCTGTCTCACACCGTCTGTCTCAGACCGTCTGTCTCAGACCGTCTGTCTCAGACCGTCTGTCTCAGACCGTCTGTCTCAGACCGTCTGTCTCAGACCGTCTGTCTCAGATCATCTGTCTCAGACCATCTGTCTCAGACCATCAGTATCAGACCATCTGCCTCAGGCCGTCGGTCTTAGCCCGTCTGCCTCAGCCAGCCTATCTCGGACCGTCTGTCTCGGACAGACTGTCTCGGACCGTCTGTCTCAGCCCGCCTGTCTATGTCCGTCTGTCTGAGACCACCTGCCTCAGGCCGTCGGTCTTAGCCCGTCTGTCTCGGACCGTTGGTCTCGGACCGTCGGTCTCGGACCGTCTGTCTCAGACCATCTGTCTCAGACCATCTGCCTCAGGCCGTCGGTCTTAGCCCGTCTGTCTCAGCACGCCTGTCTCGGACCGTCTGTCTCGGACCGTCTGTATTGGACCGTCTGTCTCGGACCGTCTGTCTCAGACCATCTGTCTCAGACCATATGTCTCAGGCCGTCGGTCTTAGCCCGTATGTCTCTGTCCGTCTGTCTCACACCGTCTGTCTCAGACCGTCTGTCTCAGACCGTCTGTCTCAGACCGTCTGTCTCAGACCGTCTGTCTCAGACCGTCTGTCTCAGACCGTCTGTCTCAGACCGTCTGTCTCAGACCGTCTGTCTCAGACCGTCTGTCTCAGATCATCTGTCTCAGACCATCTGTCTCAGACCATCAGTATCAGACCATCTGCCTCAGGCCGTCGGTCTTAGCCCGTCTGCCTCAGCCAGCCTATCTCGGACCGTCTGTCTCGGACAGACTGTCTCGGACCGTCTGTCTCAGCCCGCCTGTCTATATCCGTCTGTCTGAGACCACCTGCCTCAGGCCGTCGGTCTTAGCCCGTCTGTCTCGGACCGTCTGTCTCGGACCGTCTGTCTCGGACCGTCTGTCTCGGACCGTCTGTCTCAGACCATCTGTCTCAGACCATCTGCCTCAGGCCGTCGGTCTTAGCCCGTGTGTCTCAGCCCGCCTGTCTCTGCCCGCCTGTCTCAGACCGTCTGCCTCGGGCCGTCTGTCTCAGACCATCTGTCTCAGACCATCTGTCTCAGGCCGCCGGTCTCAGACCGTTTACCTCAGACCATCTGTCTCAGACCATCTGTCTAATGCCGTCGGTCTTAGACCGTCTGTCTCAGCCCGCCAGTCTCTGCCCGTCTGTCTCAGACGGTCGGTCTCAGCCCGCCTGTCTCGGACCGTCTGTCTCGGACCGTCTGTCTCGGACCGTCTGTCTCGGACCGTCTGTCTCGGACCATCTGTCTCGGACCGTCTGTCTCGGACCGTCTGTCTCGGACCGTCTGTCTCGGACCGTCTGTCTCTGACCGTCGGTCTTAGCCCGTCTGTCTCAGACCGTCTGTCTCAGACCGTCTGTCTCGGACCATCTGTCTCAGACCATCTGTCTCAGCCCGCCTGTCTCAGGCCATCTGTCTCAGGCCGTCGGTCTTAGCCCGTCTCTCTCAGACCATCTGTGTCAGACCGCCGGTCTCAGACCGTTTGTCTCAGACCATCTGTCTCAGACCATCTGTCTAAGGCCGTCGGTCTTAGCACGTCTGTCTCAGCCCGCCTGTCTCTGCCCGTCTGTCTGAGACCATCTGTTTCCGACCATCTGTCTCAGGCCGTCGGTCTTAGCCTGTCTGTCTCAGCCTGCCTGTCTCTGTCCGTCAGTCTCAGACCGCCTGTCCCAGACCGCCTGTCTCAGACCGTTTGTCTCAGACCGTCAGCCTCAGCCCGTCTGTCTCGGACCGTCTGTCTCGGACCGTCTGTCTCGGACCGTCTGTCTCGGACCGTCTGTCTCGGACCGTCTGTCTCGGAGCATCTGTCTCGGACCGTCTGTCTCGGACCGTCTGTCTCAGCACGCCTGTCTCAGCCGGCCTGTCTCAGCCCGCCTGTATCAGTCCGTCCTTCTGAGACCGCGTGTCTCAGACCAACTGTCTCACACCGCCTGTCTCAGTCCGTCTGTCTCAGACCATCTGTCTCAGACCGCCGGTCTCAGACGGTCGGTCTCAGCCCGCCTGTCTCAGACAGTCCGCCTCTGTCCGTCTGTCTCTGACCGTCTGTCTCGGAACGTCTGTCTCGGACCGTCTGTCTCGGACCGTCTGTCTCAGACCGTCTGTCTCAGACCATCTGTCTCAGACCGTCAGCCTCAGCCCACCTGTCTCCGACCGTCTGTCACAGACCGTCTGTATCAGACCGTTTGTCTCAGACCATCTGTGTCAGACCGTCGGACTCAGCCCGTCTGTCTCAGACCATCTGTGTCAGACCGTCTGTCTCAGCCCGCCTGTCTCAGCCCGCCTGTCCAAGTCCGTCTTTCTCAGACCGTCTGTATCAGACCGTCTGTCTCAGACCATCTGACTTAGACCATCTGTCTCAGGCCGCTGGTCGTAGCCTGTCTGTCTCAGCCCGCCTGTCTCTGCCCGTCTGTCTGAGACCGTCTGTCTCAGACCATCTGTCTCAGACCGTCTATCTCTGTCCGTCTGTCTCATACCGTCTGTCTCAGGCCGTCTGTCTCAGACCGTCTGTCTCAGACCATCTGTCTCACACCATCTGTCTCAGGCCGTCGGTCATAGCCCGTCTTTCTCAGACCGTCTGTCTCGGACCGTCTGTCTGGGACCGTCGGTCTCGGGCCGTCCGTCTGGGACCGTCTGTCGCGGACCGTCTGTCTCAGCCCATCTGTCACAGACCGTCTGTCTGAGACCGTCTGTCTGAGACCGTCTGTCTCAGACCATCTGTCTCAGACCGCCTATCTCTGTCCGTCTGTCTCATACCGTCTGTCTCAGGCCGTCTGTCCCAGACCGTCTGTCTCAGACCATCTGTCTCACACCATCTGTCTCAGGCCGTCGGTCTTAGCCCGTCTGTCTCAGACCGTCTGTCTCAGACCGTCTGTCTCAGACCATCTGTCTCAGACCATCTGTCTCAGGCCGTCGGTCTTAGCCCGTCTGTCTCAGACAGCCTGTCTCGGACCGTCTGTCTCGGACCGTCTGTCTCGGACCGACTGTCCCGGACCATCTGTCTCATGCCGTCGGTCTTAGCCCGTATGTCTCATACCGTCTGTCTCAGACCGTCTGTCTCGGACCGTCTGTCTCAGACCGTCTGTCTCAGACCATCTGTCTCAGACCATCTGTCTCAGACGGTCGGTCTTAGCCCGTCTGTCTCAGACCGTCTGTCTCGGACCGTCTGTCTCGGACCGTCGGTCTCAGACCGTCGGTCTCGGACCGTCTGTCTCGGACAGGCTGTCTCGGACGGCTGTCTCGGACCGTCTGCCTCGGACCGTCTGTCTCAGACCGTCTGTCTAAGACCATCTGTCTCAGACCATCTGTCTCAGACCGTCGGTCTTAGCCCGTCTGTCTCAGACCGTCTGTCTCGGACCGTCTGTCTCGGACCGTCGGTCCCGGACCGTCGGTCTCAGACCGTCGGTCTCGGACCGTCTGTCTCGGACAGTCTGTCTCAGACCGTCTGTGTCAGCCCGCCTGTCTCAGCCCGCCTGTCTCAGTCCGTCTGTCTCAGACCGTCTGTATCAGACCATCTGTCTCAGACCATCTGTCTCAGGCCGTCGTTCGTAGCCCGTCTGTCTCAGCCCGCCTGTCTCTGCCCGTCTGTCTGAGACCGTCTCTCTCAGACCATCTGTCTCAGGCCGTCGGTCTTAGCCCGTCTGTGTCAGACCGTCTGTCTCGGACTGTCTGTCTCGGACTGTCGGTCTCGGACCGTCTGTCTCAGACCATCTGTCTCAGACCATATGTCTCAGGTTGTCGGTCTTAGCCCGTATGTCTCTGTCCGTCTGTCTCATACCGTCTGTCTCAGACCGTCTGTCTCAGACCGTCTGTCTCAGACCGTCTGTCTCAGACCGTCTGTCTCAGACCATCTGTCTCAGACCATCTGTCTCAGGCCGTCGGTCTTAGCCTGTCTGTCTCGGACCGTCTGTCTCGGACCGTCTGTCTCGGACCGTCTGTCTCGGACCGTCGGTCTCGGACCGTTGGTCTCGGACCGTCAGTCTCGGACCGTCTGTCTCGGACAGTCTGTCTCGGACCGTCTGTCTCGGACCGTCTGTCTCGGACCGTCTGTCTCGGACCGTCTGTCTCAGACCGTCTGTCTCAGACCATCTGTCTCAGACCATCTGTCTCAGGCCGTCGGTCTTAGCCCGTCTGTCTCAGACCGTCTGTCTCGGACCGTCTGTCTCGGACCGTCTGTCTCACACCAACTGCCTCAGACCATCTGTCTCAGACCGTCTATCTCTGTCCGTCAGTCTCATACCGTCTGTCTCAGGCCGTCTGTCTCAGACCGTCGGTCTCGGACCGTCTGTCTCGGACAGTCTGTCTCAGACCGTCTGTGTCAGCCCGCCAGTCTGAGACCGTGTGTCTCAGACCGTCTGTCTCAGACCATCTGTCTCGGACCGTCTGTTTCGGACCGTCTGTCTCGGACCGTCGGTCTCGGACCGTCGGTCTCGGACCGTCGGTCTCAGACCGTCGGTCTCGGACCGTCTGTCTCGGACAGTCTGTCTCAGACCGTCTGTGTCAGCCCATCTGTCTCAGCCCGCCTGTCTCAGTCCGTCTGTCTCAGACCGTCTGTATCAGACCATCTATCTCAGACCATCTGTCTCAGGCCGTCGGTCGTAGCCCGTCTGTCTCAGCCCGCCTGTCTCTGCCCGTCTGTCTGAGACCGTCTCTCTCAGACCATCTGTCTCAGGCCGTCGGTCTTAGCCCGTCTGTCTCAGACCGTCTGTCTCGGACTGTCTGTCTCGGACCGTCGGTCTCGGACCGTCTGTCTCAGACCATCTGTCTCAGACCATATGTCTCAGGTTGTCGGTCTTAGCCCGTATGTCTCTGTCCGTCTGTCTCATACCGTCTGTCTCAGACCGTCTGTCTCAGACCGTCTGTCTCAGACCGTCTGTCTCAGACCGTCTGTCTCAGACCGTCTGTCTCAGACCGTCTGTCTCAGACCGTGTGTCTCACACCGTCTGTCTCAGACCATCTGTCTCAGACCATCTGTCTCAGGCCGTCGGTCTTAGCCTGTCTGTCTCGGACCGTCTGTCTCAGACCGTCTGTCTCGGACCGTCTGTCTCGGACCATCTGTCTCAGACCATCTGTCTCAGCCCGCCTGTCTCAGGCCATCTGTCTCAGGCCGTCGGTCTTAGCCCGTCTGTCTCAGACCGTCTGTCTCGGACCGTCTGTCTCGGACCGTCTGTCTCGGACCGTCTGTCTCACACCAACTGCCTCAGACCATCTGTCTCAGACCGTCTATCTCTGTCCGTCTGTCTCATACCGTCTGTCTCAGGCCGTCTGTCTCAGACCGTCGGTCTCGGACCGTCTGTCTCGGACAGTCTGTCTCAGACCGTCTGTGTCAGCCCGCCAGTCTGAGACCGTGTGTCTCAGACCGTCTGTCTCAGACCATCTGTCTCGGACCGTCTGTTTCGGACCGTCTGTCTCGGACCGTCGGTCTCGGACCGTCGGTCTCAGACCGTCGGTCTCGGACCGTCTGTCTCGGACAGTCTGTCTCAGACCGTCTGTGTCAGCCCATCTGTCTCAGCCCGCCTGTCTCAGTCCGTCTGTCTCAGACCGTCTGTATCAGACCATCTGTCTCAGACCATCTGTCTCAGGCCGTCGGTCGTAGCCCGTCTGTCTCAGCCCGCCTGTCTCTGCCCGTCTGTCTGAGACCGTCTCTCTCAGACCATCTGTCTCAGGCCGTCGGTCTTAGCCCGTCTGTCTCAGACCGTCTGTCTCGGACTGTCTGTCTCGGACCGTCGGTCTCGGACCGTCTGTCTCAGACCATCTGTCTCAGACCATATGTCTCAGGTTGTCGGTCTTAGCCCGTATGTCTCTGTCCGTCTGTCTCATACCGTCTGTCTCAGACCGTCTGTCTCAGACCGTCTGTCTCAGACCGTCTGTCTCAGACCGTCTGTCTCAGACCGTCTGTCTCAGACCGTGTGTCTCACACCGTCTGTCTCAGACCATCTGTCTCAGACCATCTGTCTCAGGCCGTCGGTCTTAGCCTGTCTGTCTCGGACCGTCTGTCTCAGACCGTCTGTCTCGGACCGTCTGTCTCGGACCATCTGTCTCAGACCATCTGTCTCAGCCCGCCTGTCTCAGGCCATCTGTCTCAGGCCGTCGGTCTTAGCCCGTCTCTCTCAGACCATCTGTGTCAGACCGCCGGTCTCAGACCGTTTGTCTCAGACCATCTGTCTCAGACCATCTGTCTAAGGCCGTCGGTCTTAGCACGTCTGTCTCAGCCCGCCTGTCTCTGCCCGTCTGTCTCAGACCATCTGTCTCAGACCATCAGTCTCAGGCCGTCGGTCTTAGCCTGTCTGTCTCAGCCTGCTTGTCTCTGTCCGTCAGTCTCAGACCGCCTGTCCCAGACCGCCTGTCTCAGACCGTCTGTCCCAGACCGTCTGTCTCAGACCATCTGTCTCAGTCACATCTGTCTCAGACCGTCTGTCTCAGCCCGGCTGTCTCAGCGCGCCTGTCTCAGTACGTCTGACTGAGACCGTCTGTCTCAGACCAACTGTCTCAGACCAACTGTCTCAGACCGCCTATCTTAGACCATCGGTCTTAGCCCGTCTGTCTCAGCCCGCCTGTCTCTGCCCGTCTGTCTCAGACCATCTGTCTCAGGCCGTTGGTCTTAGCCTGTCTGTCTCAGCCCGCCAGTCTGAGACCGTGTGTCTCAGACCATCTGTCTCAGACCGTCAGTCTCTGTCCGTCTGTCTCGGACCGTCTGTCTCGGACCGTCTGTTTCGGACCGTCTGTCTCGGACCGTCTGTCTCGGACCGACTGTCCCGGACCATCTGTCTCATGCCGTCGGTCTTAGCCCGTATGTCTCATACCGTCTGTCTCAGACCGTCTATCTCAGACCGTCTGTCTCGGACCGTCTGTCTCAGACCGTCTGTCTCAGACCATCTGTCTCAGGCCGTCGGTCTTAGCCCGTATGTCTCATACCGTCTGTCTCAGACCGTCTATCTCAGACTGTCTGTCTCGGACCGTCTGTCTCAGGCCGTCTGTCTCAGACCGTCGGTCTCGGACCGTCTGTCTCGGACAGTCTGTCTCAGACCGTCTGTGTCAGCCCGCCAGTCTGAGACCGTGTGTCTCAGACCATCTGTCTCAGACCGTCAGTCTCTGTCCGTCTGTCTCGGACCGTCTGTCTCGGACCGTCTGTCTCGGACCGTCTGTCTCGGACCGTCTGTCTCGGACCGTCTGTCTCGGACCGACTGTCCCGGACCATCTGTCTCATGCCGTCGGTCTTAGCCCGTATGTCTCATACCGTCTGTCTCAGACCGTCTGTCTCGGACCGTTTGTCTCAGCCCGCCTGTCTCAGCCCGCCTGTCTCAGTCCGTCTGTCTGAGATCGTCTGTCTCATATCATCTGTCTCAGACCGTCTGCGTCGGACCGTCTGTCTCGGACCGTCTGTCTCAGACCAACTGTCTCAGACCGCCTGTCTCAGACCGTCTGTCTCAGACGGTCGGTCTCAGCCCGCCTGTCTCAGCCCGCCTGTCTCAGACCAACTGTCTCAGACTGCCTGTCTCAGACCGTCTGTCTCAGACCATCTGTCTCAGACCGCCTGTCTCAGACCGTCTGCCTCAGGCCGTCGGTCTTAGCCCGTCTGTCTCAGCCCGCCTGTCTCGGACCGTCTATCTCGGACCGTCTGTCTCGGACCGTCTGTCTCAGCCCGCCTGTCTCAGTCCGTCTGTCTGAGACCATCTGCCTCAGGCCGTCGGTCTTAGCCCGTCTGTCTCGGACCGTCTGTCTCGGACCGTCTGTCTCGGACCGTCTGTCTCAGCCCGCCTGTCTCAGCACGCCTGTCTCAGCCGGCCTGTCTCAGCCCGCCTGTATCAGTCCGTCCTTCTGAGACCGTCTGTCTCAGACCAACTGTCTCAGACCGCCTGTCTCAGTCCGTCTGTCTCAGACCATCTGTCTCAGACCGCCTGTCTCAGACGGACGGTCTCAGCCCGCCTGTCTCAGTCCGTCTGTCTGAGACCATCTTCCTCAGGCCGTCGGTCTTAGCCCGTCTGTCTCGGACCGTCTGTCTCGGACCGTCTGTCTCGGACCGTCTGTCTCGGACCGTCGGTCTCGGACCGTCCGCCTGGGACCGTCTGTCGCGGACCGTCTGTCTCAGCCCATCTGTCTCAGACCGTCTGTCTGAGACCGTCTGTCTCAGACCATCTGTCTCGGTCCGTCTGTTTCGGACCGTCTGTCTCGGACCGTCTGTCTCGGACCGTCCGCCTGGGACCGTCTGTCGCGGACCGTCTGTCTCAGCCCATCTGTCTCAGACCGTCTGTCTGAGACCGTCTGTCTCAGACCATCTGTCTCAGTCACATCTGTCTCAGACCGTCTGTCTCAGCCCGCCTGTCTCAGCGCGCCTGTCTCAGTACGTCTGTCTGAGACCGTCTGTCTCAGACCAACTGTCTCAGACCATCTGTCTCAGACCATCTGTCTCAGGCTGTCGGTCTTAGCCCGTCTGTCTCAGACCATCTGTCTCAGGCCGTTGGTCTTAGCTTGTCTGTCTCAGCCCGCCTGTCTCAGCCCGCCTGTCTGAGACCGTCTGTCTCAGACCATCTGTCTCGGTCCGTCTGTTTCGGACCGTCTGTCTCGGACCGTCTGTCTCGGTCCACCTGTTTCGGACCGTCTGTCTCGGACCGTCTGTCTCGGACCGACTGTCCCGGACCATCTGTCTCATGCCGTCGGTCTTAGCCCGTATGTCTCATACCGTCTGTCTCAGACCGTCTGTCTCGGACCGTCTGTCTCGGACCGTCTGTCTCAGACCGTCTGTCTCAGACCATCTGTCTCAGACCATCTGTCTCAGGCCGTCGGTCTTAGCCCGTCTGTCTCAGACCATCTGTCTCGGACCGTCTGTCTCGGACCGTCGGTCTCAGGCCGTCGGTCTCGGACCGTCTGTCTCGGTCAGGCTGTCTCGGACCGTCTGTCTCGGACCGTCTGTCTCGGACCGTCTGTCTCAGACCATCTGTCTCAGACCATCTGTCTCAGACCGTCGGTCTTAGCCCGTCTGTCTCAGACCGTCTATCTCGGACCGTCTGTCTCGGACCGTCGGTCTCAGACCGTCTGTCTCAGACCATCTGTCTCAGGCCGTCGGTCTTAGCCCGTCTGTCTCAGACCGTCTGTCTCGGACCGTCTGTCTCGGACCGTCGGTCTCGGACCGTCTGTCTCATACCGTCCGTCTCAGCCCGCCTGTCTCAGCCCGCCTGTCTAAAGCCGTCTGTCTGAGACCGTCTGTCTCAGACCAACTGTCTCAGACCGTCTACCTCGGTCCGTCTGTCTCATACCGTCTGTCTCAGACCATCTGTCTCAGACCGTCTGTCTCAGACCGTCCGTCTCAGACGGTCGGTCTCAGCCCGCCTGTCTCAGCCCGCCTGTCTCAGACCAACTGTCTCAGACTGCCTGTCTCAGACTGTCTGTCTCAGACCATCTGTCTCAGACCATCTGCCTCAGGCCGTCGGTCTTAGCCCGTCTGTCTCAGCCCGCCTGTCTCGGACCGTCTATCTCGGACCGTCTGTCTCGGACCGTCTGTCTCAGCCCGCCTGTCTCAGTCCGTCTGTCTGAGACCATCTGCCTCAGGCCGTCGGTCTTAGCCCGTCTGTCTCGGACCATCTGTCTCGGACCGTCTGTCTCGGACCGTCTGTCTCGGACCGTCTGTCTCGGACCATCTGTCTCGGACCGTCTGTCTCGGACCGTCTGTCTCAGACCATCTGTCTCAGACCGCCTGTCTCAGCACCGCTGTCTCAGTCGGCCAGTCTCAGCCCGCCTGTATCAGTCCGTCCTTCTGAGACCGTCTGTCTCAGACCAACTGTGTCAGACCGCCTGTCTCAGTCCGTCTGTCTCAGACCATCTGTCTCAGACCGCCTGTCTCAGACGGACGGTCTCAGCCCGCCTGTCTCAGCCCGCCTGTCTCAGTCCGTCTGTCTGAGACCATCTGCCTCAGGCCGTCGGTCTTAGCCCGTCTGTCTCGGACCGTCGGTCTCGGACCGTCCGTCTGTGACCGTCTGTCGCGGACCGTCTGTCTCAGCCCGCCTGTCTCAGTCCGTCTGTCTGAGATCGTCTGTCTCATATCATCTGTCTCAGACCGTCTGCGTCGGACCGTCTGTCTCGGACCGTCTGTCTCAGACCAACTGTCTCAGACCGCCTGTCTCAGACCGTCTGTCTCAGACGGTCGGTCTCAGCCCGCCTGTCTCAGCCCGCCTGTCTCAGACCAACTGTCTCAGACTGCCTGTCTCAGACCGTCTGTCTCAGACCATCTGTCTCAGACCATCTGCCTCAGGCCGTCGGTCTTAGCCCGTCTGTCTCAGCCCGCCTGTCTCGGACCGTCTATCTCGGACCGTCTGTCTCGGACCGTCTGTCTCAGCCCGCCTGTCTCAGTCCGTCTGTCTGAGACCATCTGCCTCAGGCCGTCGGTCTTAGCCCGTCTGTCTCGGACCGTCTGTCTCGGACCGTCTGTCTCGGACCGTCTGTCTCGGACCGTCTGTCTCGGACCGTCTGTCTCGGACCATCTGTCTCGGACCGTCTGTCTCGGACCGTCTGTCTCAGACCATCTGTCTCAGACCGCCTGTCTCAGCACGCCTGTCTCAGCCGGCCTGTCTCAGCCCGCCTGTATCAGTCCGTCCTTCTGAGACCGTCTGTCTCAGACCAACTGTCTCAGACCGCCTGTCCCAGTCCGTCTGTCTCAGACCATCTGTCTCAGACCGCCTGTCTCAGACGGACGGTCTCAGCCCGCCTGTCTCAGCCCGCCTGTCTCAGTCCGTCTGTCTGAGACCATCTGCCTCAGGCCGTCGGTCTTAGCCCGTCTGTCTCGGACCGTCTGTCTCGGACCGTCTGTCTCGGACCGTCTGTCTCGGACCGTCTGTCTCGGACCGTCTGTCTCGGACCGTCGGTCTCGGACCGTCCGTCTGGGACCGTCTGTCGCGGACCGTCTGTCTCAGCCCATCTGTCTCAGACCGTCTGTCTGAGACCATCTGTCTCAGACCATCTGTCTCAGTCACATCTGTCTCAGACCGTCTGTCTCATACCGTCTGTCTCAGACCGTCTGTCTCGGACCGTCTGTCTCAGACCGTCTATCTCAGACCATCTGTCTCAGACCATCTGTCTCAGGCCGTCGGTCTTAGCCCGTCTGTCTCAGACCGCCTGTCTCGGACCGTCTGTCTCAGCCCGCCTGTCTCAGCCCGCCTGTCTAAAGCCGTCTGTCTGAGACCGTCTGTCTCAGACCAACTGTCTCAGACCGTCTACCTCGGTCCGTCTGTCTCATACCGTCTGTCTCAGACCATCTGTCTCAGACCGTCTGTCTCAGACTGTCCGTCTCAGACGGTCGGTCTCAGCCCGCCTGTCTCAGCCCGCCTGTCTCAGACAGTCTGCCTCTGTCCGTCTGTCTCTGACCGTCTACCTCAGACCGTCTGACTCGGACCGTCTGTCTCGGACCGTTTGTCTCAGCCCGCCTGTCTCAGCCCGCCGGTCTCAGTCCGTCTGTCTGAGATCGTCTGTCTCATATCATCTGTCTCAGACCGTCTGCGTCGGACCGTCTGTCTCAGCCCGCCTGTCTCAGCCCGCCTGTCTCAGACCAACTGTCTCAGACTGCCTGTCTCAGACCGTCTGTCTCAGACCATCTGTCTCAGACCATCTGCCTCGGGCCGTCGGTCTTAGCCCGTCTGTCTCAGCCCGCCTGTCTCGGACCGTCTGTCTCGGACCGTCTGTCTCAGCCCGCCTGTCTCAGTCCGTCTGTCTGAGACCATCTGCCTCAGGCCGTCGGTCTTAGCCCGTCTGTCTCGGACCGTCTGTCTCGGACCGTCTGTCTCGGACCGTCTGTCTCGGACCGTCTGTCTCGGACCGTCTGTCTCGGACCATCTGTCTCGGGCCGTCTGTCTCGGACCGTCTGTCTCGGACCATCTGTCTCAGAACGCCTGTCTCAGCACGCCTGTCTCAGCCGGCCTGTCTCAGCCCGCCTGTATCAGTCCGTCCTTCTGAGACCGTCTGTCTCAGACCAACTGTCTCGGACCGTTTGTCTCAGCCCGCCTGTCTCAGCCCGCCTGTCTCAGTCCGTCTGTCTGAGATCGTCTGTCTCATATCATCTGTCTCAGACCGTCTGCGTCGGACCGTCTGTCTCAGCCCGCCTGTCTCCGCCCGCCTGTCGCAGACCAACTGTCTCAGACTGCCTGTCTCAGACCGTCTGTCTCAGACCATCTGTCTCAGACCATCTGCCTCGGGCCGTCGGTCTTAGCCCGTCTGTCTCAGCCCGCCTGTCTCGGACCGTCTGTCTCGGACCGTCTGTCTCGGACCGTCTGTCTCAGCCCGCCTGTCTCAGTCCGTCTGTCTGAGACCATCTGCCTCAGGCCGTCGGTCTTAGCCCGTCTGTCTCGGACCGTCTGTCTCGGACCGTCTGTCTCGGACCGTCTGTCTCGGACCATCTGTCTCGGACCGTCTGTCTCGGACCGTCTGTCTCAGACCATCTGTCTCAGACCGCCTGTCTCAGCACGCCTGTCTCAGCCGGCCTGTCTCAGCCCGCCTGTATCAGTCCGTCCTTCTGAGACCGTCTGTCTCAGACCAACTGTCTCAGACCGCCTGTCTCAGTCCGTCTGTCTCAGACCATCTGTCTCAGACCGCCTGTCTCAGACGGACGGTCTCAGCCCGCCTGTCTCAGTCCGTCTGTCTGAGACCATCTGCCTCAGGCCGTCGGTCTTAGCCCGTCTGTCTCGGACCGTCTGTCTCGGACCGTCTGTCTCGTACCGTCTGTCTCGGACCGTCTGTCTCGGACCGTCGGTCTCGGACCGTCCGTCTGGGACCGTCTGTCGCGGACCGTCTGTCTCAGCCCATCTGTCTCAGACCGTCTGTCTGAGACCGTCTGTCTCAGACCATCTGTCTCAGTCACATCTGTCTCAGACCGTCTGCCTCAGCCCGCCTGTCTCAGCGCGCCTGTCTCAGTACGTCTGTCTGAGACCGTCTGTCTCAGACCAACTGTCTCAGACCGCCTGTCTGAGACCGTCTGTCTCAGACCATCTGTCTCGGACCGTCTGTTTCGGACCGTCTGTCTCGGACCGTCTGTCTCGGACCACCTGTTTCGGACCGTCTGTCTCGGACCGTCTGTCTCGGACCGACTGTCCCGGACCATCTATCTCATGCCGTCGGTCTTAGCCCGTATGTCTCATACCGTCTGACTCAGACCGTCGGTCTTAGCCCGTCTGTCTCAGCCCGCCTGTCTCGGACCGTCTATCTCGGACCGTCTGTCTCGGACCGTCTGTCTCAGCCCGCCTGTCTCAGTCCGCCTGTCTGAGACCATGTGCCTCAGGCCGTCGGTCTTAGCCCGTCTGTCTCGGACCGTCTGTCTCGGACCGTCTGTCTCGGACCGTCTGTCTCGGACCGTCTGTCTCGGACCATCTGTCTCGGACCGTCTGTCTCGGACCGTCTGTCTCAGACCATCTGTCTCAGACCGCCTGTCTCAGCACGCCTGTCTCAGCCGGCCTGTCTCAGCCCGCCTGTATCAGTCCGTCCTTCTGAGACCGTCTGTCTCAGACCAACTGTCTCAGACCGCCTGTCTCAGTCCGTCTGTCTCAGACCATCTGTCTCAGACCGCCTGTCTCAGACGGACGGTCTCAGCCCGCCTGTCTCAGCCCGCCTGTCTCAGTCCGTCTGTCTGAGACCATCTACCTCAGGCCGTAGGTCTTAGCCCGTCTGTCTCGGACCGTCTGTCTCGGACCGTCTGTCTCGGACCGTCTGTCTCGGACCGTCTGTCTCGGACCGTCTGTCTCGGACCGTCGGTCTCGGACCGTCCGTCTGGGACCGTCTGTCGCGGACCGCCTGTCTCAGCCCATCTGTCTCAGACCGTCTGTCTGAGACCATCTGTCTCAGACCATCTGTCTCAGTCACATCTGTCTCAGACCGTCTGTCTCATACCGTCTGTCTCAGACCGTCTGTCTCGGACCGTCTGTCTCAGACCGTCTGTCTCAGACCATCTGTCTCAGACCATCTGTCTCAGGCCGTCGGTCTTAGCCCGCCTGTCTCAGACCGCCTGTCTCGGACCGTCTGTCTCAGCCCGCCTGTCTCAGCCCGCCTGTCTAAAGCCGTCTGTCTGAGACCGTCTGTCTCAGACCAACTGTCTCAGACCGTCTACCTCGGTCCGTCTGTCTCATACCGTCTGTCTCAGACCATCTGTCTCAGACCGTCTGTCTCAGACCGTCCGTCTCAGACGGTCGGTCTCAGCCCGCCTGTCTCAGCCCGCCTGTCTCAGACAGTCTGCCTCTGTCCGTCTGTCTCTGACCGTCTGTCTCAGACCGTCTGACTCGGACCGTCTGTCTCGGACCGTTTGTCTCAGCCCGCCTGTCTCAGCCCGCCTGTCTCAGTCCGTCTGTCTGAGATCGTCTGTCTCATATCATCTGTCTCAGACCGTCTGCGTCGGACCGTCTGTCTCAGCCCGCCTGTCTCAGCCCGCCTGTCTCAGACCAACTGTCTCAGACTGCCTGTCTCAGACCGTCTGTCTCAGACCATCTGTCTCAGACCATCTGCCTCGGGCCGTCGGTCTTAGCCCGTCTGTCTCAGCCCGCCTGTCTCGGACCGTCTGTCTCGGACCGTCTGTCTCGGACCGTCTGTCTCAGCCCGCCTGTCTCAGTCCGTCTGTCTGAGACCATCTGCCTCAGGCCGTCGGTCTTAGCCCGTCTGTCTCGGACCGTCTGTCTCGGACCGTCTGTCTCGGACCGTCTGTCTCGGACCGTCTGTCTCGGACCATCTGTCTCGGACGTCTGTCTCGGACCGTCTGTCTCAGACCATCTGTCTCAGACCGCCTGTCTCAGCACGCCTGTCTCAGCCGGCCTGTCTCAGCCCGCCTGTATCAGTCCGTCCTTCTGAGACCGTCTGTCTCAGACCAACTGTCTCAGACCGCCTGTCTCAGTCCGTCTGTCTCAGACCATCTGTCTCAGACCGCCTGTCTCAGACGGACGGTCTCAGCCCGCCTGTCTCAGTCCGTCTGTCTGAGACCATCTGCCTCAGGCCTTCGTCTTAGCCCGTCTGTCTCGGACCGTCTGTCTCGGACCGTCTGTCTCGGACCGTCTGTCTCGGACCGTCTGTCTCGGACCGTCTGTCTCGGACCGTCTGTCTCGGACCGTCGGTCTCGGACCGTCCGTCTGGGACCGTCTGTCGCGGACCGTCTGTCTCAGCCCATCTGTCTCAGACCGTCTGTCTGAGACCGTCTGTCTCAGACCATCTGTCTCAGTCACATCTGTCTCAGACCGTCTGCCTCAGCCCGCCTGTCTCAGCGCGCCTGTCTCAGTACGTCTGTCTGAGACCGTCTGTCTCAGACCAACTGTCTCAGACCGCCTGTCTGAGACCGTCTGTCTCAGACCATCTGTCTCGGACCGTCTGTTTCGGACCGTCTGTCTCGGACCGTCTGTCTCGGACCACCTGTTTCGGACCGTCTGTCTCGGACCGTCTGTCTCGGACCGACTGTCCCGGACCATCTGTCTCATGCCGTCGGTCTTAGCCCGTATGTCTCATACCGTCTGTCTCAGACCGTCTGTCTCGGACCGTCTGTCTCAGACCGTCTGTCTCAGACCATCTGTCTCAGACCATCTGTCTCAGGCCGTCGGTCTTAGCCCGTCTGTCTCAGACCGTCTGTCTCGGACCGTCTGTCTCGGACCGTCGGTCTTAGCCCGTCTGTCTCGGACCGTCTGTCTCGGACCGTCTGTCTCGGACCGTCGGTCTCAGACCGTCTGTCTCAGACCATCTGTCTCAGGCCGTCGGTCTTAGCCCGTCTGTCTCAGACCGTCTGTCTCGGACCGTCTGTCTCAGACCAACTGTCTCAGACCATATGTCTCAGGCCGTCGGTTTTAGCCCGTATGTCTCAGTCCGTCTGTCTCATACCGTCTGTCTCAGTCCGTCTGTCTCATACCGTCTGTCTCAGACCATCTGTCTCAGACCGTCTGTCTCAGACCGTCTGTCTCAGGCCGTCGGTCTTAGCCCGTCTGTCTCAGACCGTCTGTCTCGGACCGTCTGTCTCGGACCGTCGGTCTTAGCCCGTCTGTCTCGGACCGTCTGTCTCGGACCGTCTGTCTCGGACCGTCTGTCTCGGACCGTCTGTCTCATACCGTCTGTCTCAGGCCGTCTGTCTCAGACCGTCGGTCTCGGACCGTCGGTCTCGGACCGTCTGTCTCGGACAGTCTGTCTCAGACCGTCTGTGTCAGCCCGCCTGTCTCAGCCCGCCTGTCTCAGTCCGTCTGTCTCAGACCGTCTGTATCAGACCATCTGTCTCGGACCGTCTGTCTCAGACCATATGTCTCAGGCCGTCGGTCTTAGCCCGTATGTCTCTGTCCGTCTGTCTCACACCGTCTGTCTGAGACCGTCTGTCTCAGACCGTCTGTCTCAGACCGTCTGTCTCAGACCGTCTGTCTCAGACCGTCTGTCTCAGACCGTCTGTCTCAGATCATCTGTCTCAGACCATCTGCCTCAGGCCGTCGGTCTTAGCCCGTCTGCCTCAGCCAGCCTATCTCGGACCGTCTGTCTCGGACCGACTGTCTCGGACCGTCTGTCTCAGCCCGCCTGTCTATGTCCGTCTGTCTGAGACCATCTGCCTCAGGCCGTCGGTCTTAGCCCGTCTGTCTCGGACCGTCTGTCTCGGACCGTCTGTCTCGGACCGTCTGTCTCGGACCATCTGTCTTGGACCGTCTGTATCAGACCGTCTGTCTCAGACCATCTGACTCAGACCATCTGTCTCAGGCCGCTGGTCGTAGCCTGTCTGTCTCAGCCCGCCTGTCTCTGCCCGTCTGTCTGAGACCGTCTGTCTCAGACCATCTGTCTCAGACCGTCAGCCTCAGCCCGTCTGTCTCAGACCGTCTGTCTCGGACCGTCTGTCTCAGACCGTCTGTCTCAGACCGTCGGTCTTAGCCCGTCTGTCTCGGACCGTCTGTCTCGGACCGTCTGTCTCGGACCGTCTGTCTCGGACCGTCTGTCTCGGACCGTCTGTCTCGGACCGTCTGTCTCGGACCATCTGTCTTGGACCGTCTGTATCAGACCGTCTGTCTCAGACCATCTGACTCAGACCATCTGTCTCAGGCCGCTGGTCGTAGCCTGTCTGTCTCAGCCCGCCTGTCTCTGCCCGTCTGTCTGAGACCGTCTGTTTCAGACCATCTGTCTCAGACCGTCAGCCTCAGCCCGTCTGTCTCAGACCGTCGGTCTCGGACCGTCTGTCTCGGACAGTCTGTCTCAGACCGTCTGTGTCAGCCCGCCTGTCTCAGCCCGCCTGTCTCAGTCCGTCTGTCTCAGACCGTCTGTATCAGACCATCTGTCTCAGACCATCTGTCTCAGGCCGTCGGTCGTAGCCCGTCTGTCTCAGCCCGCCTGTCTCTGCCCGTCTGTCTGAGACCGTCTGTCTCAGACCATCTGTCTCAGGCCGTCGGTCTTAGCCCGTCTGTCTCAGACCGTCTGTCTCGGACCGTCTGTCTCAGACCGTCTGTCTCAGACCGTCGGTCTTAGCCCGTCTGTCTCAGACCGTCTGTCTCGGACCGTCTGTCTCGGACCGTCTTTCTCGGACCGTCTGTCTCGGACCGTTGGTCTCGGACCGTCGGTCTCGGACCGTCTGTCTCAGACCATCTGTCTCAGACCATCTGCCTCAGGCCGTCTGTCTTAGCCCGTCTGTCTCAGCACGCCTGTCTCGGACCGTCTGTCCCGGACCGTCTGTATCGGACCGTCTGTCTCGGACCGTCTGTCTCAGACCATCTGTCTCAGACCATATGTCTCAGGCCGTCGGTCTTCGCCCGTATGTCTCTGTCCGTCTGTCTCACACCGTCTGTCTCAGACCGTCTGTCTCAGACCGTCTGTCTCAGACCGTCTGTCTCAGACCGTCTGTCTCAGACCGTCTGTCTCAGACCGTCTGTCTCAGACCGTCTGTCTCAGACCGTCTGTCTCAGACCGTCTGTCTCAGACCGTCTGTCTCAGACCGTCTGTCTCAGATCATCTGTCTCAGACCATCTGTCTCAGACCATCTGTCTCAGACCATCTGCCTCAGGCCGTCGGTCTTAGCCCGTCTGCCTCAGCCAGCCTATCTCGGACCGTCTGTCTCGGACCGTCTGTCTCGGACCGTCTGTCTCAGCCCGCCTGTCTATGTCCGTCTGTCTGAGACCATCTGCCTCAGGCCGTCGGTCTTAGCCCGTCTGTCTCGGACCGTCTGTCTCGGACCGTCTGTCTCGGACCGTCTGTCTCGGACCGTCTATCACAGCACGCCTGTCTCAGCCCGCCTGTCTCAGTCCGTCTGTCTCAGACCGTCTGTATCAGACCGTCTGTCTCAGACCAACTGTCTCAGACTGCCTGTCTCAGACCGTCTGTCTCAGACCATCTGTCTCAGACTATCTGTCTCTGACCGTCGGTCTTAGCCCGTCTGTCTCAGACCGTCTGTCTCGGACCGTCTGTCTCGGACCATCTGTCTCAGACCATCTGTCTCAGCCCGCCTGTCTCAGGCCATCTGTCTCAGGCCGTCGGTCTTAGCCCGTCTCTCTCAGACCATCTGTGTCAGACCGTTTGTCTCAGACCATCTGTCTCAGACCATCTGTCTAAGGCCGTCGGTCTTAGCACGTCTGTCTCAGCCCGCCTGTCTCTGCCCGTCTGTCTCAGACCATCTGTCTCAGACCGTCTGTCTGAGACCGTCTGTCTCAGACCATCTGTCTCAGTCACATCTGTCTCAGACCGTCTGTCTCAGCCCGGCTGTCTCAGCGCGCCTGTCTCAGTACGTCTGTCTGAGACCGTCTGTCTCAGACCAACTGTCTCAGACCAACTGTCTCAGACCGCCTATCTTAGACCATGGGTCTTAGCCCGTCTGTCTCAGCCCGCCTGTCTCTGCCCGTCTGTCTCAGACCATCTGTCTCAGGCCGTTGGTCTTAGCCTGTCTGTCTCAGCCCGCCAGTCTGAGACCGTGTGTCTCAGACCATCTGTCTCAGACCGTCAGTCTCTGTCCGTCTGTCTCGGACCGTCTGTCTCGGACCGTCTGTCTCAGCGCGCCTGTCTCAGCCCGCCTGTCTAAAGCCGTCTGTCTGAAACCGTCTGTCTCAGACCAACTGTCTCAGTCCGTCTGTCTCATACCGTCTGTCTCAGACCATCTGTCTCAGACCGTCTGTCTCAGACCGTCCGTCTCAGACGGTCGGTCTCAGCCCGCCTGTCTCAGCCCGCCTGTCTCAGACAGTCTGCCTCTGTCCGTCTGTCTCTGACCGTCTGTCTCAGACCGTCTGACTCGGACCGTCTGTCTCGGACCGTTTGTCTCAGCCCGCCTGTCTCAGCCCGCCTGTCTCAGCCCGCCTGTCTCAGTCCGTCTGTCTGAGATCGTCTGTCTCATATCATCTGTCTCAGACCGTCTGCGTCGGACCGTCTGTCTCGGACCGTCTGTCTCATACCGTCTGTCTCAGGCCGTCTGTCTCAGACCGTCGGTCTCGGACCGTCGGTCTCGGACCGTCTGTCTCGGACAGTCTGTCTCAGACCGTCTGTGTCAGCCCGCCTGTCTCAGCCCGCCTGTCTCAGCCCGTCTGTCTCAGACCGTCTGTATCAGACCATCTGTCTCGGACCGTCTGTCTCAGACCATATGTCTCAGGCCGTCGGTCTTAGCCCGTATGTCTCTGTCCGTCTGTCTCACACCGTCTGTCTGAGACCGTCTGTCTCAGACCGTCTGTCTCAGACCGTCTGTCTCAGACCGTCTGTCTCAGACCGTCTGTCTCAGACCGTCTGTCTCAGACCGTCTGTCTCAGATCATCTGTCTCAGACCATCTGCCTCAGGCCGTCGGTCTTAGCCTGTCTGCCTCAGCCAGCCTATCTCGGACCGTCTGTCTCGGACCGACTGTCTCGGACCGTCTGTCTCAGCCCGCCTGTCTATGTCCGTCTGTCTGAGACCATCTGCCTCAGGCCGTCGGTCTTAGCCCGTCTGTCTCGGACCGTCTGTCTCGGACCGTCTGTCTCGGACCGTCTGTCTCGGACCATCTGTCTTGGACCGTCTGTATCAGACCGTCTGTCTCAGACCATCTGACTCAGACCATCTGTCTCAGGCCGCTGGTCGTAGCCTGTCTGTCTCAGCCCGCCTGTCTCTGCCCGTCTGTCTGAGACCGTCTGTCTCAGACCATCTGTCTCAGACCGTCAGCCTCAGCCCGTCTGTCTCAGACCGTCGGTCTCGGACCGTCTGTCTCGGACAGTCCGTCTCAGACCGTCTGTGTCAGCCCGCCTGTCTCAGCCCGCCTGTCTCAGTCCGTCTGTCTCAGACCGTCTGTATCAGACCATCTGTCTCAGACCATCTGTCTCAGGCCGTCGGTCGTAGCCCGTCTGTCTCAGCCCGCCTGTCTCTGCCCGTCTGTCTGAGACCGTCTGTCTCAGATCATCTGTCTCATACCGTCTGTCTCAGACCATCTGTCTCAGACCGTCTGTCTCAGACCGTCCGTCTCAGACGGTCGGTCTCAGCCCGCCTGTCTCAGCCCGCCTGTCTCAGACAGTCTGCCTCTGTCCGTCTGTCTCTGACCGTCTGTCTCAGACCGTCTGACTCGGACCGTCTGTCTCGGACCGTTTGTCTCAGCCCGCCTGTCTCAGCCCGCCTGTCTCAGTCCGTCTGTCTGAGATCGTCTGTCTCATATCATCTGTCTCAGACCGTCTGCGTCGGACCGTCTGTCTCGGACCGTCTGTCTCATACCGTCTGTCTCAGGCCGTCTGTCTCAGACCGTCGGTCTCGGACCGTCGGTCTCGGACCGTCTGTCTCGGACAGTCTGTCTCAGACCGTCTGTGTCAGCCCGCCTGTCTCAGCCCGCCTGTCTCAGTCCGTCTGTCTCAGACCGTCTGTATCAGACCATCTGTCTCGGACCGTCTGTCTCAGACCATATGTCTCAGGCCGTCGGTCTTAGCCCGTATGTCTCTGTCCGTCTGTCTCACACCGTCTGTCTGAGACCGTCTGTCTCAGACCGTCTGTCTCAGTCCGTCTGTCTCAGACCGTCTGTCTCAGACCGTCTGTCTCAGACCGTCTGTCTCAGACCGTCTGTCTCAGATCATCTGTCTCAGACCATCTGCCTCAGGCCGTCGGTCTTAGCCCGTCTGCCTCAGCCAGCCTATCTCGGACCGTCTGTCTCGGACCGACTGTCTCGGACCGTCTGTCTCAGCCCGCCTGTCTATGTCCGTCTGTCTGAGACCATCTGCCTCAGGCCGTCGGTCTTAGCCCGTCTGTCTCAGACCGTCTGTCTCGGACCGTCTGTCTCAGACCGTCTGTCTCAGACCGTCGGTCTTAGCCCGTCTGTCTCGGACCGTCTGTCTCGGACCGTCTGTCTCGGACCGTCTGTCTCGGACCGTCTGTCTCGGACCGTCTGTCTCGGACCGTCTGTCTCGGACCATCTGTCTTGGACCGTCTGTATCAGACCGTCTGTCTCAGACCATCTGACTCAGACCATCTGTCTCAGGCCGCTGGTCGTAGCCTGTCTGTCTCAGCCCGCCTGTCTCTGCCCGTCTGTCTGAGACCGTCTGTTTCAGACCATCTGTCTCAGACCGTCAGCCTCAGCCCGTCTGTCTCAGACCGTCGGTCTCGGACCGTCTGTCTCGGACAGTCTGTCTCAGACCGTCTGTGTCAGCCCGCCTGTCTCAGCCCGCCTGTCTCAGTCCGTCTGTCTCAGACCGTCTGTATCAGACCATCTGTCTCAGACCATCTGTCTCAGGCCGTCGGTCGTAGCCCGTCTGTCTCAGCCCGCCTGTCTCTGCCCGTCTGTCTGAGACCGTCTGTCTCAGACCATCTGTCTCAGGCCGTCGGTCTTAGCCCGTCTGTCTCAGACCGTCTGTCTCGGACCGTCTGTCTCAGACCGTCTGTCTCAGACCGTCGGTCTTAGCCCGTCTGTCTCAGACCGTCTGTCTCGGACCGTCTGTCTCGGACCGTCTTTCTCGGACCGTCTGTCTCGGACCGTTGGTCTCGGACCGTCGGTCTCGGACCGTCTGTCTCAGACCATCTGTCTCAGACCATCTGCCTCAGGCCGTCTGTCTTAGCCCGTCTGTCTCAGCACGCCTGTCTCGGACCGTCTGTCCCGGACCGTCTGTATCGGACCGTCTGTCTCGGACCGTCTGTCTCAGACCATCTGTCTCAGACCATATGTCTCAGGCCGTCGGTCTTCGCCCGTATGTCTCTGTCCGTCTGTCTCACACCGTCTGTCTCAGACCGTCTGTCTCAGACCGTCTGTCTCAGACCGTCTGTCTCAGACCGTCTGTCTCAGACCGTCTGTCTCAGACCGTCTGTCTCAGACCGTCTGTCTCAGACCGTCTGTCTCAGACCGTCTGTCTCAGACCGTCTGTCTCAGATCATCTGTCTCAGACCATCTGTCTCAGACCATCTGTCTCAGACCATCTGCCTCAGGCCGTCGGTCTTAGCCCGTCTGCCTCAGCCAGCCTATCTCGGACCGTCTGTCTCGGACCGTCTGTCTCGGACCGTCTGTCTCAGCCCGCCTGTCTATGTCCGTCTGTCTGAGACCATCTGCCTCAGGCCGTCGGTCTTAGCCCGTCTGTCTCGGACCGTCTGTCTCGGACCGTCTGTCTCGGACCGTCTGTCTCGGACCGTCTATCACAGCACGCCTCTCTCAGCCCGCCTGTCTCAGTCCGTCTGTCTCAGACCGTCTGTATCAGACCGTCTGTCTCAGACCAACTGTCTCAGACTGCCTGTCTCAGACCGTCTGTCTCAGACCATCTGTCTCAGACTATCTGTCTCTGACCGTCGGTCTTAGCCCGTCTGTCTCAGACCGTCTGTCTCGGACCGTCTGTCTCGGACCATCTGTCTCAGACCATCTGTCTCAGCCCGCCTGTCTCAGGCCATCTGTCTCAGGCCGTCGGTCTTAGCCCGTCTCTCTCAGACCATCTGTGTCAGACCGTTTGTCTCAGACCATCTGTCTCAGACCATCTGTCTAAGGCCGTCGGTCTTAGCACGTCTGTCTCAGCCCGCCTGTCTCTGCCCGTCTGTCTCAGACCATCTGTCTCAGACCATCAGTCTCAGGCCGTCGGTCATAGCCTGTCTGTCTCAGCCTGCTTGTCTCTGTCCGTCAGTCTCAGACCGCCTGTCCCAGACCGCCTGTCTCAGACCGTCTGTCTCAGACCATCTGTCTCAGACCATCTGCCTCAGGCCGTCGGTCTTAGCCCGTCTGTCTCAGCACGCCTGTCTCGGACCGTCTGTCTCGGACCGTCTGTATCGGACCGTTTGTCTCGGACCGTCTGTCTCAGACCATCTGTCTCAGACCATATGTCTCAGGCCGTCGGTCTTAGCCCGTATGTCTCTGTCAGTCTGTCTCACACCGTCTGTCTCAGACCGTCTGTCTCAGACCGTCTGTCTCAGACCGTCTGTCTCAGACCGTCTGTCTCAGACCGTCTGTCTCAGATCATCTGTCTCAGACCATCTGTCTCAGACCATATGTCTCAGGCCGTCGGTCTTAGCCCGTCTGCCTCAGCCAGCCTATCTCGGACCGTCTGTCTCGGACCGTCTGTCTCGGACCGTCTGTCTCAGCCCGCCTGTCTATGTCCGCCTGTCTGAGACCATCTGCCTCAGGCCGTCGGTCTTAGCCCGTCTGTCTCGGACCGTCTGTCTCGGACCGTCTGTCTCGGACCGTCTGTCTCGGACCGTCTATCTCAGCACGCCTGTCTCAGCCGGCCTGTCTCAGCCCGCCTGTATCAGACCGCCTGTCCCAGACGGTCGGTCTCAGCCCGCCTGTCTCAGACAGTCTGCCTCTGTCCGTCTGTCTCGGACCGTCTGTCTCGGACCGTCTGTCTCGGACAGTCTGTCTCGGACCGTCTGTCTCAGACCGTGTGTCTCAGACCGTCTGTCTCAGACCGTCTGTCTCAGATCATCTGTCTCAGACCATCTGTCTCAGACCATCTGTCTCAGACCATCTGCCTCAGGCCGTCGGTCTTAGCCCGTCTGCCTCAGCCAGCCTATCTCGGACCGTCTGTCTCGGACCGACTGTCTCGGACCGTCTGTCTCAGCCCGCCTGTCTATGTCCGTCTGTCTGAGACCATCTGCCTCAGGCCGTCGGTCTTAGCCCGTCTGTCTCGGACCGTCTGTCTCGGACCGTCTGTCTCGGACCGTCTGTCTCGGACCGTCTGTCTCGGACCATCTGTCTTGGACCGTCTGTCTCGGACCGTCTATCTCAGCACGCCTGTCTCAGCCGGCGTGTCTCAGCCCGCCTGTATCAGACCGCCTGTCTCAGACGGTCGGTCTCAGCCCGCCTGTCTCAGACAGTCTGCCTCTGTCCGTCTGTCTCGGACCGTCTGTCTCGGACCGTCTGTCTCGGACCGTCTGTCTCGGACCGTCTGCCTCAGGCCGTCGGTCTTAGCCCGTCTGTCTCGGACCGTCTGTCTCGGACCGTCTGTCTCGGACCGTCTGTCTCGGACCATCTGTCTTGGACCGTCTGTCTCGGACCGTCTATCTCAGCACGCCTGTCTCAGCCGGCGTGTCTCAGCCCGCCTGTATCAGACCGCCTGTCTCAGACGGTCGGTCTCAGCCCGCCTGTCTCAGACAGTCTGCCTCTGTCCGTCTGTCTCGGACCGTCTGTCTCGGACCGTCTGTCTCTGACCGTCGGTCTTAGCCCGTCTGTCTCAGACCGTCTGTCTCGGACCATCTGTCTCAGACCATCTGTCTCAGCCCGCCTGTCTCAGGCCATCTGTCTCAGGCCGTCGGTCTTAGCCCGTCTCTCTCAGACCATCTGTGTCAGACCGCTGGTCTCAGACCGTTTGTCTCAGACCATCTGTCTCAGACCATCTGTCTAAGGCCGTCGGTCTTAGCACGTCTGTCTCAGCCCGCCTGTCTCTGCCCGTCTGTCTCAGACCATCTGTCTCAGACCATCAGTCTCAGGCCGTCGGTCTCAGCGCGCCTGTCTCAGTACGTCTGTCTCAGTCACATCTGTCTCAGACCGTCTGTCTCAGTCCGGCTGTCTCAGCGCGCCTGTCTCAGTACGTCTGTCTGAGACCGTCTGTCTCAGACCAACTGTCTCAGACCAACTGTCTCAGACCGCCTATCTTAGACCATCGGTCTTAGCCCGTCTGTCTCAGCCCGCCTGTCTCTGCCCGTCTGTCTCAGACCATCTGTCTCAGGCCGTTGGTCTTAGCCTGTCTGTCTCAGCCCGCCAGTCTGAGACCGTGTGTCTCAGACCATCTGTCTCAGACCGTCAGTCTCATACCGTCTGTCTCAGACCGTCTATCTCAGACCGTCTGTCTCGGACCGTCTGTCTCAGACCGTCTGTCTCAGACCATCTGTCTCAGACCATCTATCTCAGGCCGTCGGTCTTAGCCCGTCTGTCTCAGACCGCCTGTCTCGGACCGTCTGTCTCAGCCCGCCTGTCTCAGCCCGCCTGTCTAAAGCCGTCTGTCTGAGACCGTCTGTCTCAGACCAACTGTCTCAGACCGTCTACCTCGGTCCGTCTGTCTCATACCGTCTGTCTCAGACCAGCTTTCTCAGACCGTCTGTCTCAGACCGTCCGTCTCAGACGGTCGGTCTCAGCCCGCCTGTCTCAGCCCGCCTGTCTCAGACAGTCTGCCTCTGTCCGTCTGTCTCTGACCGTCTGTCTCAGACCGTCTGACTCGGACCGTCTGTCTCGGACCGTTTGTCTCAGCCCGCCTGTCTCAGCCCGCCTGTCTCAGTCCGTCTGACTGAGATCGTCTGTCTCATATCATCTGTCTCAGACAGTCTGCGTCGGACCGTCTGTCTCGGACCGTCTGTCTCAGACCAACTGTCTCAGACCGCCTGTATCAGACCGTCTGTCTCAGACGGTCGGTCTCAGCCCGCCTGTCTCAGCCCGCCTGTCTCAGACCAACTGTCTCAGACTGCCTGTCTCAGACCGTCTGTCTCAGACCATCTGTCTCAGACCATCTGCCTCAGGCCGTCGGTCTTAGCCCGTCTGTCTCAGCACGCCTGTCTCGGACCGTCTGTCTCGGACCGTCTGTCTCGGGCCGTCGGTCTTAGCCCGTCTGTCGCAGACCGTCAGTCTCTGTCCGTCTGTCTCGGACCGTCTGTCTCGGACCACCTGTTTCGGACCGTCTGTCTCGGACCGTCTGTCTCGGACCGACTGTCCCGGACCATCTGTCTCATGCCGTCGGTCTTAGCCCGTATGTCTCATACCGTCTGTCTCAGACCGTCTGTCTCGGACCGTCTGTCTCAGACCGTCTGTCTCAGACCATCTGTCTCAGACCATCTGTCTCAGGCCGTCGGTCTTAGCCCGTCTGTCTCAGACCGTCTGTCTCGGACCGTCTGTCTCGGACCGTCGGTCTCAGACCGTCGGTCTCGGACCGTCTGTCTCGGACAGGCTGTCTCGGACCGTCTGTCTCGGACCGTCTGCCTCGGACCGTCTGTCTCAGACCGTCTGTCTCAGACGGTCGGTCTTAGCCCGTCTGTCTCAGACCGTCTGTCTCGGACCGTCTGTCTCGGACCGTCGGTCTCAGACCGTCGGTCTCGGACCGTCTGTCTCGGACAGGCTGTCTCGGACCGTCTGTCTCGGACCGTCTGCCTCGGACCGTCTGTCTCAGACCGTCTGTCTCAGACGGTCGGTCTTAGCCCGTCTGTCTCAGACCGTCGGTCTTAGCCCGTCTGTCTCAGACCGTCTGTCTCGGACCGTCTGTCTCGGACCGTCGGTCCCGGACCGTCGGTCTCAGACCGTCGGTCTCGGACCGTCTGTCTCGGACAGTCTGTCTCAGACCGTCTGTGTCAGCCCGCCTGTCTCAGCCCGCCTGTCTCAGTCCGTCTGTCTCAGACCGTCTGTATCAGACCATCTGTCTCAGATCATTTGTCACAGGCCGTCGTTCGTAGCCCGTCTGTCTCAGCCCGCCTGTCTCTGCCCGTCTGTCTGAGACCGTCTCTCTCAGACCATCTGTCTCAGGCCGTCGGTCTTAGCCCGTCTGTCTCAGACCGTCTGTCTCGGACTGTCTGTCTCGGACCGTCGGTCTCGGACCGTCTGTCTCAGACCATCTGTCTCAGACCATATGTCTCAGGTTGTCGGTCTTAGCCCGTATGTCTCTGTCCGTCTGTCTCATACCGTCAGTCTCTGTCCGTCTGTCTCGGACCGTCTGTCTCGGACCGTCTGTCTCGGACCGTCTGTCTCGGACCGTCTGTCTCGGACCGTCTGTCTCGGACCGACTGTCCCGGACCATCTGTCTCATGCCGTCGGTCTTAGCCCGTATGTCTCATACCGTCTGTCTCAGACCGTCTGTCTCGGACCGTTTGTCTCAGCCCGCCTGTCTCAGCCCGCCTGTCTCAGTCCGTCTGTCTGAGATCGTCTGTCTCAGACCGTCTGCGTCGGACCGTCTGTCTCGGACCGTCTGTCTCAGACCAACTGTCTCAGCCCGCCTGTCTCGGACCGTCTATCTGAGACCGTCTGTCTCAGACCAACTGTCTCAGACCGTCTACCTCGGTCCGCCTGTCTCATACCGTCTGTCTCAGACCATCTGTCTCAGACCGTCTGTCTCAGACCGTCCGTCTCAGACGGTCGGTCTCAGCCCGCCTGTCTCAGCCCGCCTGTCTCAGACAGTCTGCCTCTGTCCGTCTGTCTCTGACCGTCTGTCTCAGACCGTCTGACTCGGACCGTCTGTCTCGGACCGTTTGTCTCAGCCCGCCTGTCTCAGCCCGCCTGTCTCAGTCCGTCTGTCTGAGATCGTCTGTCTCATATCATCTGTCTCAGACCGTCTGCGTCGGACCGTCTGTCTCGGACCGTCTGTCTCAGACCAACTGTCTCAGACCGCCTGTCTCAGACCGTCTGTCTCAGACGGTCGGTCTCAGCCCGCCTGTCTCAGCCCGCCTGTCTCAGACCAACTGTCTCAGACTGCCTGTCTCAGACCGTCTGTCTCAGACCATCTGTCTCAGACCATCTGCCTCAGGCCGTCGGTCTTAGCCCGTCTGTCTCAGCCCGCCTGTCTCGGACCGTCTATCTCGGACCGTCTGTCTCGGACCGTCTGTCTCAGCCCGCCTGTCTTAGTCCGTCTGTCTGAGACCATCTGCCTCAGGCCGTCGGTCTTAGCCCGTCTGTCTCGGACCGTCTGTCTCGGACCGTCTGTATCGGACCGTTTGTCTCGGACCGTCTGTCTCAGACCATCTGTCTCAGACCATATGTCTCAGGCCGTCGGTCTTAGCCCGTATGTCTCTGTCAGTCTGTCTCACACCGTCTGTCTCAGACCGTCTGTCTCAGACCGTCTGTCTCAGACCGTCTGTCTCAGACCGTCTGTCTCAGACCGTCTGTCTCAGATCATCTGTCTCAGACCATCTGTCTCAGACCATATGTCTCAGGCCGTCGGTCTTAGCCCGTCTGCCTCAGCCAGCCTATCTCGGACCGTCTGTCTCGGACCGTCTGTCTCGGACCGTCTGTCTCAGCCCGCCTGTCTATGTCCGCCTGTCTGAGACCATCTGCCTCAGGCCGTCGGTCTTAGCCCGTCTGTCTCGGACCGTCTGTCTCGGACCGTCTGTCTCGGACCGTCTGTCTCGGACCGTCTATCTCAGCACGCCTGTCTCAGCCGGCCTGTCTCAGCCCGCCTGTATCAGACCGCCTGTCCCAGACGGTCGGTCTCAGCCCGCCTGTCTCAGACAGTCTGCCTCTGTCCGTCTGTCTCGGACCGTCTGTCTCGGACCGTCTGTCTCGGACAGTCTGTCTCGGACCGTCTGTCTCAGACCGTGTGTCTCAGACCGTCTGTCTCAGACCGTCTGTCTCAGATCATCTGTCTCAGACCATCTGTCTCAGACCATCTGTCTCAGACCATCTGCCTCAGGCCGTCGGTCTTAGCCCGTCTGCCTCAGCCAGCCTATCTCGGACCGTCTGTCTCGGACCGACTGTCTCGGACCGTCTGTCTCAGCCCGCCTGTCTATGTCCGTCTGTCTGAGACCATCTGCCTCAGGCCGTCGGTCTTAGCCCGTCTGTCTCGGACCGTCTGTCTCGGACCGTCTGTCTCGGACCGTCTGTCTCGGACCGTCTGTCTCGGACCATCTGTCTTGGACCGTCTGTCTCGGACCGTCTATCTCAGCACGCCTGTCTCAGCCGGCGTGTCTCAGCCCGCCTGTATCAGACCGCCTGTCTCAGACGGTCGGTCTCAGCCCGCCTGTCTCAGACAGTCTGCCTCTGTCCGTCTGTCTCGGACCGTCTGTCTCGGACCGTCTGTCTCGGACCGTCTGTCTCGGACCGTCTGCCTCAGGCCGTCGGTCTTAGCCCGTCTGTCTCGGACCGTCTGTCTCGGACCGTCTGTCTCGGACCGTCTGTCTCGGACCATCTGTCTTGGACCGTCTGTCTCGGACCGTCTATCTCAGCACGCCTGTCTCAGCCGGCGTGTCTCAGCCCGCCTGTATCAGACCGCCTGTCTCAGACGGTCGGTCTCAGCCCGCCTGTCTCAGACAGTCTGCCTCTGTCCGTCTGTCTCGGACCGTCTGTCTCGGACCGTCTGTCTCTGACCGTCGGTCTTAGCCCGTCTGTCTCAGACCGTCTGTCTCGGACCATCTGTCTCAGACCATCTGTCTCAGCCCGCCTGTCTCAGGCCATCTGTCTCAGGCCGTCGGTCTTAGCCCGTCTCTCTCAGACCATCTGTGTCAGACCGCTGGTCTCAGACCGTTTGTCTCAGACCATCTGTCTCAGACCATCTGTCTAAGGCCGTCGGTCTTAGCACGTCTGTCTCAGCCCGCCTGTCTCTGCCCGTCTGTCTCAGACCATCTGTCTCAGACCATCAGTCTCAGGCCGTCGGTCTCAGCGCGCCTGTCTCAGTACGTCTGTCTCAGTCACATCTGTCTCAGACCGTCTGTCTCAGTCCGGCTGTCTCAGCGCGCCTGTCTCAGTACGTCTGTCTGAGACCGTCTGTCTCAGACCAACTGTCTCAGACCAACTGTCTCAGACCGCCTATCTTAGACCATCGGTCTTAGCCCGTCTGTCTCAGCCCGCCTGTCTCTGCCCGTCTGTCTCAGACCATCTGTCTCAGGCCGTTGGTCTTAGCCTGTCTGTCTCAGCCCGCCAGTCTGAGACCGTGTGTCTCAGACCATCTGTCTCAGACCGTCAGTCTCATACCGTCTGTCTCAGACCGTCTATCTCAGACCGTCTGTCTCGGACCGTCTGTCTCAGACCGTCTGTCTCAGACCATCTGTCTCAGACCATCTGTCTCAGGCCGTCGGTCTTAGCCCGTCTGTCTCAGACCGCCTGTCTCGGACCGTCTGTCTCAGCCCGCCTGTCTCAGCCCGCCTGTCTAAAGCCGTCTGTCTGAGACCGTCTGTCTCAGACCAACTGTCTCAGACCGTCTACCTCGGTCCGTCTGTCTCATACCGTCTGTCTCAGACCAGCTTTCTCAGACCGTCTGTCTCAGACCGTCCGTCTCAGACGGTCGGTCTCAGCCCGCCTGTCTCAGCCCGCCTGTCTCAGACAGTCTGCCTCTGTCCGTCTGTCTCTGACCGTCTGTCTCAGACCGTCTGACTCGGACCGTCTGTCTCGGACCGTTTGTCTCAGCCCGCCTGTCTCAGCCCGCCTGTCTCAGTCCGTCTGACTGAGATCGTCTGTCTCATATCATCTGTCTCAGACAGTCTGCGTCGGACCGTCTGTCTCGGACCGTCTGTCTCAGACCAACTGTCTCAGACCGCCTGTATCAGACCGTCTGTCTCAGACGGTCGGTCTCAGCCCGCCTGTCTCAGCCCGCCTGTCTCAGACCAACTGTCTCAGACTGCCTGTCTCAGACCGTCTGTCTCAGACCATCTGTCTCAGACCATCTGCCTCAGGCCGTCGGTCTTAGCCCGTCTGTCTCAGCACGCCTGTCTCGGACCGTCTGTCTCGGACCGTCTGTCTCGGGCCGTCGGTCTTAGCCCGTCTGTCGCAGACCGTCAGTCTCTGTCCGTCTGTCTCGGACCGTCTGTCTCGGACCACCTGTTTCGGACCGTCTGTCTCGGACCGTCTGTCTCGGACCGACTGTCCCGGACCATCTGTCTCATGCCGTCGGTCTTAGCCCGTATGTCTCATACCGTCTGTCTCAGACCGTCTGTCTCGGACCGTCTGTCTCAGACCGTCTGTCTCAGACCATCTGTCTCAGACCATCTGTCTCAGGCCGTCGGTCTTAGCCCGTCTGTCTCAGACCGTCTGTCTCGGACCGTCTGTCTCGGACCGTCGGTCTCAGACCGTCGGTCTCGGACCGTCTGTCTCGGACAGGCTGTCTCGGACCGTCTGTCTCGGACCGTCTGCCTCGGACCGTCTGTCTCAGACCGTCTGTCTCAGACGGTCGGTCTTAGCCCGTCTGTCTCAGACCGTCTGTCTCGGACCGTCTGTCTCGGACCGTCGGTCTCAGACCGTCGGTCTCGGACCGTCTGTCTCGGACAGGCTGTCTCGGACCGTCTGTCTCGGACCGTCTGCCTCGGACCGTCTGTCTCAGACCGTCTGTCTCAGACGGTCGGTCTTAGCCCGTCTGTCTCAGACCGTCGGTCTTAGCCCGTCTGTCTCAGACCGTCTGTCTCGGACCGTCTGTCTCGGACCGTCGGTCCCGGACCGTCGGTCTCAGACCGTCGGTCTCGGACCGTCTGTCTCGGACAGTCTGTCTCAGACCGTCTGTGTCAGCCCGCCTGTCTCAGCCCGCCTGTCTCAGTCCGTCTGTCTCAGACCGTCTGTATCAGACCATCTGTCTCAGATCATTTGTCACAGGCCGTCGTTCGTAGCCCGTCTGTCTCAGCCCGCCTGTCTCTGCCCGTCTGTCTGAGACCGTCTCTCTCAGACCATCTGTCTCAGGCCGTCGGTCTTAGCCCGTCTGTCTCAGACCGTCTGTCTCGGACTGTCTGTCTCGGACCGTCGGTCTCGGACCGTCTGTCTCAGACCATCTGTCTCAGACCATATGTCTCAGGTTGTCGGTCTTAGCCCGTATGTCTCTGTCCGTCTGTCTCATACCGTCAGTCTCTGTCCGTCTGTCTCGGACCGTCTGTCTCGGACCGTCTGTCTCGGACCGTCTGTCTCGGACCGTCTGTCTCGGACCGTCTGTCTCGGACCGACTGTCCCGGACCATCTGTCTCATGCCGTCGGTCTTAGCCCGTATGTCTCATACCGTCTGTCTCAGACCGTCTGTCTCGGACCGTTTGTCTCAGCCCGCCTGTCTCAGCCCGCCTGTCTCAGTCCGTCTGTCTGAGATCGTCTGTCTCAGACCGTCTGCGTCGGACCGTCTGTCTCGGACCGTCTGTCTCAGACCAACTGTCTCAGCCCGCCTGTCTCGGACCGTCTATCTGAGACCGTCTGTCTCAGACCAACTGTCTCAGACCGTCTACCTCGGTCCGCCTGTCTCATACCGTCTGTCTCAGACCATCTGTCTCAGACCGTCTGTCTCAGACCGTCCGTCTCAGACGGTCGGTCTCAGCCCGCCTGTCTCAGCCCGCCTGTCTCAGACAGTCTGCCTCTGTCCGTCTGTCTCTGACCGTCTGTCTCAGACCGTCTGACTCGGACCGTCTGTCTCGGACCGTTTGTCTCAGCCCGCCTGTCTCAGCCCGCCTGTCTCAGTCCGTCTGTCTGAGATCGTCTGTCTCATATCATCTGTCTCAGACCGTCTGCGTCGGACCGTCTGTCTCGGACCGTCTGTCTCAGACCAACTGTCTCAGACCGCCTGTCTCAGACCGTCTGTCTCAGACGGTCGGTCTCAGCCCGCCTGTCTCAGCCCGCCTGTCTCAGACCAACTGTCTCAGACTGCCTGTCTCAGACCGTCTGTCTCAGACCATCTGTCTCAGACCATCTGCCTCAGGCCGTCGGTCTTAGCCCGTCTGTCTCAGCCCGCCTGTCTCGGACCGTCTATCTCGGACCGTCTGTCTCGGACCGTCTGTCTCAGCCCGCCTGTCTTAGTCCGTCTGTCTGAGACCATCTGCCTCAGGCCGTCGGTCTTAGCCCGTCTGTCTCGGACCGTCTGTCTCGGACCGTCTGTCTCGGACCGTCTGTCTCGGACCATCTGTCTCGGACCATCTGTCTCGGACCGTCTGTCTCAGCCCGCCTGTCTCAGCACGCCTGTCTCAGCCGGCCTGTCTCAGCCCGCCTGTATCAGTCCGTCCTTCTGAGACCGTCTGTCTCAGACCAACTGTCTCAGACCGCCTGTCTCAGTCCGTCTGTCTCAGACCATCTGTCTCAGACCGCCTGTCTCAGACGGACGGTCTCAGCCCGCCTGTCTCAGTCCGTCTGTCTGAGACCATCTGCCTCAGGCCGTCGGTCTTAGCCCGTCTGTCTCGGACCGTCTGTCTCGGACCGTCTGTCTCGGACCGTCTGTCTCGGACCGTCTGTCTCGGACCGTCTGTCTCAGACCGTCTGTCTCAGACCATCTGTCTCAGGCCGTCGGTCTTAGCCCGTCTGTCTCAGACCGTCTGTCTCGGACCGTCTGTCTCGGACCGTCGGTCTCGGACCGTCTGTCTCAGACCATCTGTCTCAGACCATATGTCTCAGGCCGTCGGTCTTAGCCCGTATGTCTCTGTCCGTCTGTCTCATACCGTCTGTCTCAGCCCGCCTGTCTCAGCCCGCCTGTCTAAAGCCGTCTGTCTCGGACCGTCTGTCTCGGACCATCTGTCTCGGACCGTCTGTCTCGGACCGTCTGTCTCAGACCATCTGTCTCAGACCGCCTGTCTCAGCACGCCTGTCTCAGCCGGCCAGTCTCAGCCCGCCTGTATCAGTCCGTCCTTCTGAGACCGTCTGTCCCAGACCAACTGTCTCAGCCCGCCTGTCTCAGTCCGTCTGTCTGAGATCGTCTGTCTCATATCATCTGTTTCAGCCCGCCTGTCTCAGACCAACTGTCTCAGACTGCCTGTCTCAGACCGTCTGTCTCAGACCATCTGTCTCAGACCATCTGCCTCAGGCCGTCGGTCTTAGCCCGTCTGTCTCAGCCCGCCTGTCTCGGACCGTCTATCTCGGACCGTCTGTCTCGGACCGTCTGTCTCAGCCCGCCTGTCTCAGTCCGTCTGTCTGAGACCATCTGCCTCAGGCCGTCGGTCTTAGCCCGTCTGTCTCGGACCGTCTGTCTCGGACCGTCTGTCTCGGACCGTCTGTCTCGGACCGTCTGTCTCGGACCATCTGTCTCGGACCGTCTGTCTCGGACCGTCTGTCTCAGACCATCTGTCTCAGACCGCCTGTCTCAGCACGCCTGTCTCAGCCGGCCTGTCTCAGCCCGCCTGTATCAGTCCGTCCTTCTGAGACCGTCTGTCTCAGACCAACTGTCTCAGACCGCCTGTCTCAGTCCGTCTGTCTCAGACCATCTGTCTCAGACCGCCTGTCTCAGACGGACGGTCTCAGCCCGCCTGTCTCAGCCCGCCTGTCTCAGTCCGTCTGTCTGAGACCATCTGTCTCAGACCATCTGTCTCAGTCACATCTGTCTCAGACCGTCTGTCTCATACCGTCTGTCTCAGCCCGTCTGTCTCGAACCGTCTGTCTCGGACCGTCTGTCTCGGACCGTCTGTCTCGGACCGTCTGTCTCGGACCGTCGGTCTCGGACCGTCCGTCTGGGACCGTCTGTCGCGGACCGTCTGTCTCAGCCCATCTGTCTCAGACCGTCTGTCTGAGACCATCTGTCTCAGACCATCTGTCTCAGTCACATCTGTCTCAGACCGTCTGTCTCATACCGTCTGTCTCAGACCGTCTGTCTCGGACCGTCTGTCTCAGACCGTCTATCTCAGACCATCTGTCTCAGACCATCTGTCTCAGGCCGTCGGTCTTAGCCCGTCTGTCTCAGACCGCCTGTCTCGGACCGTCTGTCTCAGCCCGCCTGTCTCAGCCCGCCTGTCTCGGACCGTCTATCTGAGACCGTCTGTCTCAGACCAACTGTCTCAGACCGTCTACCTCGGTCCGCCTGTCTCATACCGTCTGTCTCAGACCATCTGTCTCAGACCGTCTGTCTCAGACCGTCCGTCTCAGACGGTCGGTCTCAGCCCGCCTGTCTCAGCCCGCCTGTCTCAGACAGTCTGCCTCTGTCCGTCTGTCTCTGACCGTCTGTCTCAGACCGTCTGACTCGGACCGTCTGTCTCGGACCGTTTGTCTCAGCCCGCCTGTCTCAGCCCGCCTGTCTCAGTCCGTCTGTCTGAGATCGTCTGTCTCATATCATCTGTCTCAGACCGTCTGCGTCGGACCGTCTGTCTCGGACCGTCTGTCTCAGACCAACTGTCTCAGACCGCCTGTCTCAGACCGTCTGTCTCAGACGGTCGGTCTCAGCCCGCCTGTCTCAGCCCGCCTGTCTCAGACCAACTGTCTCAGACTGCCTGTCTCAGACCGTCTGTCTCAGACCATCTGTCTCAGACCATCTGCCTCAGGCCGTCGGTCTTAGCCCGTCTGTCTCAGCCCGCCTGTCTCGGACCGTCTATCTCGGACCGTCTGTCTCGGACCGTCTGTCTCAGCCCGCCTGTCTCAGTCCGTCTGTCTGAGACCATCTGCCTCAGGCCGTCGGTCTTAGCCCGTCTGTCTCGGACCGTCTGTCTCGGACCGTCTGTCTCGGACCGTCTGTCTCGGACCATCTGTCTCGGACCATCTGTCTCGGACCGTCTGTCTCAGCCCGCCTGTCTCAGCACGCCTGTCTCAGCCGGCCTGTCTCAGCCCGCCTGTATCAGTCCGTCCTTCTGAGACCGTCTGTCTCAGACCAACTGTCTCAGACCGCCTGTCTCAGTCCGTCTGTCTCAGACCATCTGTCTCAGACCGCCTGTCTCAGACGGACGGTCTCAGCCCGCCTGTCTCAGTCCGTCTGTCTGAGACCATCTGCCTCAGGCCGTCGGTCTTAGCCCGTCTGTCTCGGACCGTCTGTCTCGGACCGTCTGTCTCGGACCGTCTGTCTCGGACCGTCTGTCTCGGACCGTCTGTCTCGGACCGTCTGTCTCAGACCGTCTGTCTCAGACCATCTGTCTCAGGCCGTCGGTCTTAGCCCGTCTGTCTCAGACCGTCTGTCTCGGACCGTCTGTCTCGGACCGTCGGTCTCGGACCGTCTGTCTCAGACCATCTGTCTCAGACCATATGTCTCAGGCCGTCGGTCTTAGCCCGTATGTCTCTGTCCGTCTGTCTCATACCGTCTGTCTCAGCCCGCCTGTCTCAGCCCGCCTGTCTAAAGCCGTCTGTCTGAGACCGTCTGTCTCAGACCAACTGTCTCAGACCGTCTACCTCGGTCCGTCTGTCTCATACCGTCTGTCTCAGACCATCTGTCTCAGACCGTCTGTCTCAGACCGTCCGTCTCAGACGGTCGGTCTCAGCCCGCCTGTCTCAGCCCGCCTGTCTCAGACCAACTGTCTCAGACTGCCTGTCTCAGACTGTCTGTCTCAGACCATCTGTCTCAGACCATCTGCCTCAGGCCGTCGGTCTTAGCCCGTCTGTCTCAGCCCGCCTGTCTCGGACCGTCTATCTCGGACCGTCTGTCTCGGACCGTCTGTCTCAGCCCGCCTGTCTCAGTCCGTCTGTCTGAGACCATCTGCCTCAGGCCGTCGGTCTTAGCCCGTCTGTCTCGGACCATCTGTCTCGGACCGTCTGTCTCGGACCGTCTGTCTCGGACCATCTGTCTCGGACCGTCTGTCTCGGACCGTCTGTCTCAGACCATCTGTCTCAGCCCGCCTGTCTCAGCACGCCTGTCTCAGCCGGCCAGTCTCAGCCCGCCTGTATCAGTCCGTCCTTCTGAGACCGTCTGTCCCAGACCAACTGTCTCAGCCCGCCTGTCTCAGTCCGTCTGTCTGAGATCGTCTGTCTCATATCATCTGTTTCAGCCCGCCTGTCTCAGACCAACTGTCTCAGACTGCCTGTCTCAGACCGTCTGTCTCAGACCATCTGTCTCAGACCATCTGCCTCAGGCCGTCGGTCTTAGCCCGTCTGTCTCAGCCCGCCTGTCTCGGACCGTCTATCTCGGACCGTCTGTCTCGGACCGTCTGTCTCAGCCCGCCTGTCTCAGTCCGTCTGTCTGAGACCATCTGCCTCAGGCCGTCGGTCTTAGCCCGTCTGTCTCGGACCGTCTGTCTCGGACCGTCTGTCTCGGACCGTCTGTCTCGGACCGTCTGTCTCGGACCATCTGTCTCGGACCGTCTGTCTCGGACCGTCTGTCTCAGACCATCTGTCTCAGACCGCCTGTCTCAGCACGCCTGTCTCAGCCGGCCTGTCTCAGCCCGCCTGTATCAGTCCGTCCTTCTGAGACCGTCTGTCTCAGACCAACTGTCTCAGACCGCCTGTCTCAGTCCGTCTGTCTCAGACCATCTGTCTCAGACCGCCTGTCTCAGACGGACGGTCTCAGCCCGCCTGTCTCAGCCCGCCTGTCTCAGCCCGCCTGTCTCAGTCCGTCTGTCTGAGACCATCTGTCTCAGACCATCTGTCTCAGTCACATCTGTCTCAGACCGTCTGTCTCATACCGTCTGTCTCAGCCCGTCTGTCTCGAACCGTCTGTCTCGGACCGTCTGTCTCGGACCGTCTGTCTCGGACCGTCTGTCTCGGACCGTCGGTCTCGGACCGTCCGTCTGGGACCGTCTGTCGCGGACCGTCTGTCTCAGCCCATCTGTCTCAGACCGTCTGTCTGAGACCATCTGTCTCAGACCATCTGTCTCAGTCACATCTGTCTCAGACCGTCTGTCTCATACCGTCTGTCTCAGACCGTCTGTCTCGGACCGTCTGTCTCAGACCGTCTATCTCAGACCATCTGTCTCAGACCATCTGTCTCAGGCCGTCGGTCTTAGCCCGTCTGTCTCAGACCGCCTGTCTCGGACCGTCTGTCTCAGCCCGCCTGTCTCAGCCCGCCTGTCTCAGCCCGCCTGTCTAAAGCCGTCTGTCTGAGACCGTCTGTCTCAGACCAACTGTCTCAGACCGTCTACCTCGGTCCGTCTGTCACATACCGTCTGCCTCAGACCATCTGTCTCAGACCGTCTGTCTCAGACTGTCCGTCTCAGACGGTCGGTCTCAGCCCGCCTGTCTCAGCCCGCCTGTCTCAGACAGTCTGCCTCTGTCCGTCTGTCTCTGACCGTCTACCTCAGACCGTCTGACTCGGACCGTCTGTCTCGGACCGTTTGTCTCAGCCCGCCTGTCTCAGCCCGCCGGTCTCAGTCCGTCTGTCTGAGATCGTCTGTCTCATATCATCTGTCTCAGACCGTCTGCGTCGGACCGTCTGTCTCAGCCCGCCTGTCTCAGCCCGCCTGTCTCAGACCAACTGTCTCAGACTGCCTGTCTCAGACCGTCTGTCTCAGACCATCTGTCTCAGACCATCTGCCTCGGGCCGTCGGTCTTAGCCCGTCTGTCTCAGCCCGCCTGTCTCGGACCGTCTGTCTCGGACCGTCTGTCTCGGACCGTCTGTCTCAGCCCGCCTGTCTCAGTCCGTCTGTCTGAGACCATCTGCCTCAGGCCGTCGGTCTTAGCCCGTCTGTCTCGGACCGTCTGTCTCGGACCGTCTGTCTCGGACCGTCTGTCTCGGACCGTAGGTCTCGGACCGTCTGTCTCGGACCATCTGTCTCGGGCCGTCTGTCTCGGACCGTCTGTCTCGGACCATCTGTCTCAGAACGCCTGTCTCAGCACGCCTGTCTCAGCCGGCCTGTCTCAGCCCGCCTGTATCAGTCCGTCCTTCTGAGACCGTCTGTCTCAGACCAACTGTCTCGGACCGTTTGTCTCAGCCCGCCTGTCTCAGCCCGCCTGTCTCAGTCCGTCTGTCTGAGATCGTCTGTCTCATATCATCTGTCTCAGACCGTCTGCGTCGGACCGTCTGTCTCAGCCCGCCTGTCTCCGCCCGCCTGTCTCAGACCAACTGTCTCAGACTGCCTGTCTCAGACCGTCTGTCTCAGACCATCTGTCTCAGACCATCTGCCTCGGGCCGTCGGTCTTAGCCCGTCTGTCTCAGCCCGCCTGTCTCGGACCGTCTGTCTCGGACCGTCTGTCTCGGACCGTCTGTCTCGGACCGTCTGTCTCAGCCCGCCTGTCTCAGTCCGTCTGTCTGAGACCATCTGCCTCAGGCCGTCGGTCTTAGCCCGTCTGTCTCGGACCGTCTGTCTCGGAGCGTCTGTCTCGGACCGTCTATCTCGGACCGTCTGTCTCGGACCATCTGTCTCGGACCGTCTGTCTCGGACCGTCTGTCTCATACCATCTGTCTGAGACCGCCTGTCTCAGCCCGCCTGTATCAGTCCGTCCTTCTGAGACCGTCTGTCTCAGACCAACTGTCTCAGACCGCCTGTCTCAGTCCGTCTGTCTCAGACCATCTGTCTCAGACCGCCTGTCTCAGACGGACGGTCTCAGCCCGCCTGTCTCAGTCCGTCTGTCTGAGACCATCTGCCTCAGGCCGTCGGTCTTAGCCCGTCTGTCTCGGACCGTCTGTCTCGGACCGTCTGTCTCGGACCGTCTGTCTCGGACCGTCGGTCTCGGACCGTCCGTCTGGGACCGTCTGTCGCGGACCGTCTGTCTCAGCCCATCTGTCTCAGACCGTCTGTCTGAGACCGTCTGTCTCAGACCATCTGTCTCAGTCACATCTGTCTCAGACCGTCTGCCTCAGCCCGCCTGTCTCAGCGCGCCTGTCTCAGTACGTCTGTCTGAGACCGTCTGTCTCAGACCAACTGTCTCAGACCGCCTGTCTGAGACCGTCTGTCTCAGACCATCTGTCTCGGACCGTCTGTTTCGGACCGTCTGTCTCGGACCGTCTGTCTCGGACCACCTGTTTCGGACCGTCTGTCTCGGACCGTCTGTCTCGGACCGACTGTCCCGGACCATCTGTCTCATGCCGTCGGTCTTAGCCCGTATGTCTCATACCGTCTGACTCAGACCGTCGGTCTTAGCCCGTCTGTCTCAGCCCGCCTGTCTCGGACCGTCTATCTCGGACCGTCTGTCTCGGACCGTCTGTCTCAGCCCGCCTGTCTCAGTCCGCCTGTCTGAGACCATCTGCCTCAGGCCGTCGGTCTTAGCCCGTCTGTCTCGGACCGTCTGTCTCGGACCGTCTGTCTCGGACCGTCTGTCTCGGACCATCTGTCTCGGACCGTCTGTCTCGGACCGTCTGTCTCAGACCATCTGTCTCAGACCGCCTGTCTCAGCACGCCTGTCTCAGCCGGCCTGTCTCAGCCCGCCTGTATCAGTCCGTCCTTCTGAGACCGTCTGTCTCAGACCAACTGTCTCAGACCGCCTGTCTCAGTCCGTCTGTCTCAGACCATCTGTCTCAGACCGCCTGTCTCAGACGGACGGTCTCAGCCCGCCTGTCTCAGCCCGCCTGTCTCAGTCCGTCTGTCTGAGACCATCTACCTCAGGCCGTCGGTCTTAGCCCGTCTGTCTCGGACCGTCTGTCTCGGACCGTCTGTCTCGGACCGTCTGTCTCGGACCGTCTGTCTCGGACCGTCTGTCTCGGACCGTCGGTCTCGGACCGTCCGTCTGGGACCGTCTGTCGCGGACCGTCTGTCTCAGCCCATCTGTCTCAGTCACATCTGTCTCAGATCGTCTGTCTCATACCGTCTGTCTCAGACCGTCTGTCTCGGACCGTCTGTCTCAGACCGTCTGTCTCAGACCATCTGTCTCAGACCATCTGTCTCAGGCCGTCGGTCTTAGCCCGTCTGTCTCAGACCGCCTGTCTCGGACCGTCTGTCTCAGCCCGCCTGTCTCAGCCCGCCTGTCTAAAGCCGTCTGTCTGAGACCGTCTGTCTCAGACCAACTGTCTCAGACCGTCTACCTCGGTCCGTCTGTCTCATACCGTCTGTCTCAGACCATCTGTCTCAGACCGTCTGTCTCAGACCGTCCGTCTCAGACGGTCGGTCTCAGCCCGCCTGTCTCAGCCCGCCTGTCTCAGACAGTCTGCCTCTGTCCGTCTGTCTCTGACCGTCTGTCTCAGACCGTCTGACTCGGACCGTCTGTCTCGGACCGTTTGTCTCAGCCCGCCTGTCTCAGCCCGCCTGTCTCAGTCCGTCTGTCTGAGATCGTCTGTCTCATATCATCTGTCTCAGACCGTCTGCGTCGGACCGTCTGTCTCAGCCCGCCTGTCTCAGCCCGCCTGTCTCAGACCAACTGTCTCAGACTGCCTGTCTCAGACCGTCTGTCTCAGACCATCTGTCTCAGACCATCTGCCTCGGGCCGTCGGTCTTAGCCCGTCTGTCTCAGCCCGCCTGTCTCGGACCGTCTGTCTCGGACCGTCTGTCTCGGACCGTCTGTCTCAGCCCGCCTGTCTCAGTCCGTCTGTCTGAGACCATCTGCCTCAGGCCGTCGGTCTTAGCCCGTCTGTCTCGGACCGTCTGTCTCGGACCGTCTGTCTCGGACCGTCTGTCTCGGACCGTCTGTCTCGGACCATCTGTCTCGGACCGTCTGTCTCGGACCGTCTGTCTCAGACCATCTGTCTCAGACCGCCTGTCTCAGCACGCCTGTCTCAGCCCGCCTGTATCAGTCCGTCCTTCTGAGACCGTCTGTCTCAGACCAACTGTCTCAGACCGCCTGTCTCAGTCCGTCTGTCTCAGACCATCTGTCTCAGACCGCCTGTCTCAGACGGACGGTCTCAGCCCGCCTGTCTCAGTCCGTCTGTCTGAGACCATCTGCCTCAGGCCTTCGTCTTAGCCCGTCTGTCTCGGACCGTCTGTCTCGGACCGTCTGTCTCGGACCGTCTGTCTCGAACCGTCTGTCTCGGACCGTCTGTCTCGGACCGTCGGTCTCGGACCGTCCGTCTGGGACCGTCTGTCGCGGACCGTCTGTCTCAGCCCATCTGTCTCAGACCGTCTGTCTGAGACCGTCTGTCTCAGACCATCTGTCTCAGTCACATCTGTCTCAGACCGTCTGCCTCAGCCCGCCTGTCTCAGCGCGCCTGTCTCAGTACGTCTGTCTGAGACCGTCTGTCTCAGACTAACTGTCTCAGACCGCCTGTCTGAGACCGTCTGTCTCAGACCGTCTGTCTCGGACCGTCTGTTTCGGACCGTCTGTCTCGGACCGTCTGTCTCGGACCACCTGTTTCGGACCGTCTGTCTCGGACCGTCTGTCTCGGACCGACTGTCCCGGACCATCTGTCTCATGCCGTCGGTCTTAGCACGTATGTCTCATACCGTCTGTCTCAGACCGTCTGTCTCGGACCGTCTGTCTCAGACCGTCTGTCTCAGACCATCTGTCTCAGACCATCTGTCTCAGGCCGTCGGTCTTAGCCCGTCTGTCTCAGACCGTCTGTCTCGGACCGTCTGTCTCGGACCGTCGGTCTCGGACCGTCTGTCTCAGACCATCTGTCTCAGACCATATGTCTCAGGCCGTCGGTCTTAGCCCGTATGTCTCAGTCCGCCTGTCTCAGACAGTCTGCCTCTGTCCGTCTGTCTCTGACCGTCTGTCTCAGACCGTCTGACTCGGACCGTCTGTCTCGGACCGTTTGTCTCAGCCCGCCTGTCTCAGCCCGCCTGTCTCAGTCCGTCTGTCTGAGATCGTCTGTCTCATATCATCTGTCTCAGACCGTCTGCGTCGGACCGTCTGTCTCAGCCCGCCTGTCTCAGCCCGCCTGTCTCAGACCAACTGTCTCAGACTGCCTGTCTCAGACCGTCTGTCTCAGACCATCTGTCTCAGACCATCTGCCTCGGGCCGTCGGTCTTAGCCCGTCTGTCTCAGCCCGCCTGTCTCGGACCGTCTGTCTCGGACCGTCTGTCTCGGACCGTCTGTCTCAGCCCGCCTGTCTCAGTCCGTCTGTCTGAGACCATCTGCCTCAGGCCGTCGGTCTTAGCCCGTCTGTCTCGGACCGTCTGTCTCGTACCGTCTGTCTCGGACCGTCTGTCTCGGACCGTCTGTCTCGGACCATCTGTCTCGGACCGTCTGTCTCGGACCGTCTGTCTCAGACCATCTGTCTCAGACCGCCTGTCTCAGCACGCCTGTCTCAGCCCGCCTGTATCAGTCCGTCCTTCTGAGACCGTCTGTCTCAGACCAACTGTCTCAGACCGCCTGTCTCAGTCCGTCTGTCTCAGACCATCTGTCTCAGACCGCCTGTCTCAGACGGACGGTCTCAGCCCGCCTGTCTCAGTCCGTCTGTCTGAGACCATCTGCCTCAGGCCTTCGTCTTAGCCCGTCTGTCTCGGACCGTCTGTCTCGGACCGTCTGTCTCGGACCGTCTGTCTCGGACCGTCTGTCTCGGACCGTCTGTCTCGGACCGTCTGTCTCGGACCGTCGGTCTCGGACCGTCCGTCTGGGACCGTCTGTCGCGGACCGTCTGTCTCAGCCCATCTGTCTCAGACCGTCTATCTGAGACCGTCTGTCTCAGACCATCTGTCTCAGTCACATCTGTCTCAGACCGTCTGCCTCAGCCCGCCTGTCTCAGCGCGCCTGTCTCAGTACGTCTGTCTGAGACCGTCTGTCTCAGACCAACTGTCTCAGACCGCCTGTCTGAGACCGTCTGTCTCAGACCATCTGTCTCGGACCGTCTGTTTCGGACCGTCTGTCTCGGACCGTCTGTCTCGGACCACCTGTTTCGGACCGTCTGTCTCGGACCGTCTGTCTCGGACCGACTGTCCCGGACCATCTGTCTCATGCCGTCGGTCTTAGCACGTATGTCTCATACCGTCTGTCTCAGACCGTCTGTCTCGGACCGTCTGTCTCAGACCGTCTGTCTCAGACCATCTGTCTCAGACCATCTGTCTCAGGCCGTCGGTCTTAGCCCGTCTGTCTCAGACCGTCTGTCTCGGACCGTCTGTCTCGGACCGTCGGTCTCGGACCGTCTGTCTCACACCGTCTGTCCCAGACCATCTGTCGCAGACCATCTGTCTCAGGCCGTCGGTCTTAGCCCGTATGTCTCAGTCCGTCTGTCTCATACCGTCTGTCTCAGACCGTCTGTCTCAGACCGTCTGTCTCAGACCGTCTGTCTCACACCGTCTGTCCCAGACCATCTGTCGCAGACCATCTGTCTCAGGCCGTCGGTCTTAGCCCGTATGTCTCAGTCCGTCTGTCTCATACCGTCTGTCTCGGACCGTCTGTCTCGGACCGTCTGTCTCAGACCATCTGTCTCAGACCATCTGTCTCAGGCCGTCGGTCTTAGCCCGTCTGTCTCAGACCGTCTGTCTCGGACCGTCTGTCTCGGACCGTCTGTCTCAGACCAACTGTCTCAGACCATCTGTCTCAGACCGTCTATCTCTGTCCGTCTGTCTCATACCGTCTGTCTCAGGCCGTCTGTCTCAGACCATCTGTCTCACACCATCTGTCTCAGGCCGTCGGTCTTAGCCCGTCTGTCTCATACCGTCTGTGTCGGACCGTCTGTCTCGGACCGTCGGTCTCGGACCGTCCGTCTGTGACCGTCTGTCGCGGACCGTCTGTCTCAGCCCATCTGTCTCAGACCGTCTGTCTGAGACCGTCTGTCTCAGACCATCTGTCTCAGTCACATCTGTCTCAGACCGTCTGTCTCAGCCCGGCTGTCTCAGCGCGCCTGTCTCAGTACGTCTGTCTGAGACCGTCTGTCTCAGACCAACTGTCTCAGACCAACTGTCTCAGACCGCCTATCTTAGACCATCGGTTTTAGCCCGTCTGTCTCAGCCCGCCTGTCTCTGCCCGTCTGTCTCAGACCATCTGTCTCAGGCCGTTGGTCTTAGCCTGTCTGTCTCAGCCCGCCAGTCTGAGACCGTGTGTCTCAGACCATCTGTCTCAGACCGTCAGTCTCTGTCCGTCTGTCTCGGACCGTCTGTCTCGGACCGTCTGTCTCAGCCCGCCTGTCTCAGCCCGCCTGTCTAAAGCCGTCTGTCTGAAACCGTCTGTCTCAGACCAACTGTCTCAGTCCGTCTGTCTCATACCGTCTGTCTCAGACCATCTGTCTCAGACCGTCTGTCTCAGACCGTCCGTCTCAGACGGTCGGTCTCAGCCCGCCTGTCTCAGCCCGCCTGTCTCAGACAGTCTGCCTCTGTCCGTCTGTCTCTGACCGTCTGTCTCAGACCGTCTGACTCGGACCGTCTGTCTCGGACCGTTTGTCTCAGCCCGCCTGTCTCAGCCCGCCTGTCTCAGTCCGTCTGTCTCAGACCATCTGTCTCAGACCGCCTGTCTCAGACGGACGGTCTCAGCCCGCCTGTCTCAGCCCGCCTGTCTCAGTCCGTCTGTCTGAGACCATCTACCTCAGGCCGTCGGTCTTAGCCCGTCTGTCTCGGACCGTCTGTCTCGGACCGTCTGTCTCGGACCGTCTGTCTCGGACCGTCTGTCTCGGACCGTCTGTCTCGGACCGTCCGTCTGGGACCGTCTGTCGCGGACCGTCTGTCTCAGCCCATCTGTCTCAGACCGTCTGTCTGAGACCATCTGTCTCAGACCATCTGTCTCAGTCACATCTGTCTCAGACCGTCTGTCTCATACCGTCTGTCTCAGACCGTCTGTCTCGGACCGTCTGTCTCAGACCGTCTGTCTCAGACCATCTGTCTCAGACCATCTGTCTCAGGCCGTCGGTCTTAGCCCGTCTGTCTCAGACCGCCTGTCTCGGACCGTCTGTCTCAGCCCGCCTGTCTCAGCCCGCCTGTCTAAAGCCGTCTGTCTGAGACCGTCTGTCTCAGACCAACTGTCTCAGACCGTCTACCTCGGTCCGTCTGTCTCATACCGTCTGTCTCAGACCATCTGTCTCAGACCGTCTGTCTCAGACCGTCCGTCTCAGACGGTCGGTCTCAGCCCGCCTGTCTCAGCCCGCCTGTCTCAGACAGTCTGCCTCTGTCCGTCTGTCTCTGACCGTCTGTCTCAGACCGTCTGACTCGGACCGTCTGTCTCGGACCGTTTGTCTCAGCCCGCATGTCTCAGCCCGCCTGTCTCAGTCCGTCTGTCTGAGATCGTCTGTCTCATATCATCTGTCTCAGACCGTCTGCGTCGGACCGTCTGTCTCAGCCCGCCTGTCTCAGCCCGCCTGTCTCAGACCAACTGTCTCAGACTGCCTGTCTCAGACCGTCTGTCTCAGACCATCTGTCTCAGACCATCTGCCTCGGGCCGTCGGTCTTAGCCCGTCTGTCTCAGCCCGCCTGTCTCGGACCGTCTGTCTCGGACCGTCTGTCTCGGACCGTCTGTCTCAGCCCGCCTGTCTCAGTCCGTCTGTCTGAGACCATCTGCCTCAGGCCGTCGGTCTTAGCCCGTCTGTCTCGGACCGTCTGTCTCGGGCCGTCTGTCTCGGACCGTCTGTCTCGGACCATCTGTCTCGGACCGTCTGTCTCGGACCGTCTGTCTCAGACCATCTGTCTCAGACCGCCTGTCTCAGCACGCCTGTCTCAGCCGGCCTGTCTCAGCCCGCCTGTATCAGTCCGTCCTTCTGAGACCGTCTGTCTCAGACCAACTGTCTCAGACCGCCTGTCTCAGTCCGTCTGTCTCAGACCATCTGTCTCAGACCGCCTGTCTCAGACGGACGGTCTCAGCCCGCCTGTCTCAGCCCGCCTGTCTCAGTCCGTCTGTCTGAGACCATCTACCTCAGGCCGTCGGTCTTAGCCCGTCTGTCTCGGACCGTCTGTCTCGGACCGTCTGTCTCGGACCGTCTGTCTCGGACCGTCTGTCTCGGACCGTCTGTCTCGGACCGTCGGTCTCGGACCGTCCGTCTGGGACCGTCTGTCGCGGACCGTCTGTCTCAGCCCATCTGTCTCAGTCACATCTGTCTCAGATCGTCTGTCTCATACCGTCTGTCTCAGACCGTCTGTCTCGGACCGTCTGTCTCAGACCGTCTGTCTCAGACCATCTGTCTCAGACCATCTGTCTCAGGCCGTCGGTCTTAGCCCGTCTGTCTCAGACCGCCTGTCTCGGACCGTCTGTCTCAGCCCGCCTGTCTCAGCCCGCCTGTCTAAAGCCGTCTGTCTGAGACCGTCTGTCTCAGACCAACTGTCTCAGACCGTCTACCTCGGTCCGTCTGTCTCATACCGTCTGTCTCAGACCATCTGTCTCAGACCGTCTGTCTCAGACCGTCCGTCTCAGACGGTCGGTCTCAGCCCGCCTGTCTCAGCCCGCCTGTCTCAGACAGTCTGCCTCTGTCCGTCTGTCTCTGACCGTCTGTCTCAGACCGTCTGACTCGGACCGTCTGTCTCGGACCGTTTGTCTCAGCCCGCCTGTCTCAGCCCGCCTGTCTCAGTCCGTCTGTCTGAGATCGTCTGTCTCATATCATCTGTCTCAGACCGTCTGCGTCGGACCGTCTGTCTCAGCCCGCCTGTCTCAGCCCGCCTGTCTCAGACCAACTGTCTCAGACTGCCTGTCTCAGACCGTCTGTCTCAGACCATCTGTCTCAGACCATCTGCCTCGGGCCGTCGGTCTTAGCCCGTCTGTCTCAGCCCGCCTGTCTCGGACCGTCTGTCTCGGACCGTCTGTCTCGGACCGTCTGTCTCAGCCCGCCTGTCTCAGTCCGTCTGTCTGAGACCATCTGCCTCAGGCCGTCGGTCTTAGCCCGTCTGTCTCGGACCGTCTGTCTCGGACCGTCTGTCTCGGACCGTCTGTCTCGGACCGTCTGTCTCGGACCATCTGTCTCGGACCGTCTGTCTCGGACCGTCTGTCTCAGACCATCTGTCTCAGACCGCCTGTCTCAGCACGCCTGTCTCAGCCCGCCTGTATCAGTCCGTCCTTCTGAGACCGTCTGTCTCAGACCAACTGTCTCAGACCGCCTGTCTCAGTCCGTCTGTCTCAGACCATCTGTCTCAGACCGCCTGTCTCAGACGGACGGTCTCAGCCCGCCTGTCTCAGTCCGTCTGTCTGAGACCATCTGCCTCAGGCCTTCGTCTTAGCCCGTCTGTCTCGGACCGTCTGTCTCGGACCGTCTGTCTCGGACCGTCTGTCTCGAACCGTCTGTCTCGGACCGTCTGTCTCGGACCGTCGGTCTCGGACCGTCCGTCTGGGACCGTCTGTCGCGGACCGTCTGTCTCAGCCCATCTGTCTCAGACCGTCTGTCTGAGACCGTCTGTCTCAGACCATCTGTCTCAGTCACATCTGTCTCAGACCGTCTGCCTCAGCCCGCCTGTCTCAGCGCGCCTGTCTCAGTACGTCTGTCTGAGACCGTCTGTCTCAGACTAACTGTCTCAGACCGCCTGTCTGAGACCGTCTGTCTCAGACCGTCTGTCTCGGACCGTCTGTTTCGGACCGTCTGTCTCGGACCGTCTGTCTCGGACCACCTGTTTCGGACCGTCTGTCTCGGACCGTCTGTCTCGGACCGACTGTCCCGGACCATCTGTCTCATGCCGTCGGTCTTAGCACGTATGTCTCATACCGTCTGTCTCAGACCGTCTGTCTCGGACCGTCTGTCTCAGACCGTCTGTCTCAGACCATCTGTCTCAGACCATCTGTCTCAGGCCGTCGGTCTTAGCCCGTCTGTCTCAGACCGTCTGTCTCGGACCGTCTGTCTCGGACCGTCGGTCTCGGACCGTCTGTCTCAGACCATCTGTCTCAGACCATATGTCTCAGGCCGTCGGTCTTAGCCCGTATGTCTCAGTCCGCCTGTCTCAGACAGTCTGCCTCTGTCCGTCTGTCTCTGACCGTCTGTCTCAGACCGTCTGACTCGGACCGTCTGTCTCGGACCGTTTGTCTCAGCCCGCCTGTCTCAGCCCGCCTGTCTCAGTCCGTCTGTCTGAGATCGTCTGTCTCATATCATCTGTCTCAGACCGTCTGCGTCGGACCGTCTGTCTCAGCCCGCCTGTCTCAGCCCGCCTGTCTCAGACCAACTGTCTCAGACTGCCTGTCTCAGACCGTCTGTCTCAGACCATCTGTCTCAGACCATCTGCCTCGGGCCGTCGGTCTTAGCCCGTCTGTCTCAGCCCGCCTGTCTCGGACCGTCTGTCTCGGACCGTCTGTCTCGGACCGTCTGTCTCAGCCCGCCTGTCTCAGTCCGTCTGTCTGAGACCATCTGCCTCAGGCCGTCGGTCTTAGCCCGTCTGTCTCGGACCGTCTGTCTCGTACCGTCTGTCTCGGACCGTCTGTCTCGGACCGTCTGTCTCGGACCATCTGTCTCGGACCGTCTGTCTCGGACCGTCTGTCTCAGACCATCTGTCTCAGACCGCCTGTCTCAGCACGCCTGTCTCAGCCCGCCTGTATCAGTCCGTCCTTCTGAGACCGTCTGTCTCAGACCAACTGTCTCAGACCGCCTGTCTCAGTCCGTCTGTCTCAGACCATCTGTCTCAGACCGCCTGTCTCAGACGGACGGTCTCAGCCCGCCTGTCTCAGTCCGTCTGTCTGAGACCATCTGCCTCAGGCCTTCGTCTTAGCCCGTCTGTCTCGGACCGTCTGTCTCGGACCGTCTGTCTCGGACCGTCTGTCTCGGACCGTCTGTCTCGGACCGTCTGTCTCGGACCGTCTGTCTCGGACCGTCGGTCTCGGACCGTCCGTCTGGGACCGTCTGTCGCGGACCGTCTGTCTCAGCCCATCTGTCTCAGACCGTCTATCTGAGACCGTCTGTCTCAGACCATCTGTCTCAGTCACATCTGTCTCAGACCGTCTGCCTCAGCCCGCCTGTCTCAGCGCGCCTGTCTCAGTACGTCTGTCTGAGACCGTCTGTCTCAGACCAACTGTCTCAGACCGCCTGTCTGAGACCGTCTGTCTCAGACCATCTGTCTCGGACCGTCTGTTTCGGACCGTCTGTCTCGGACCGTCTGTCTCGGACCACCTGTTTCGGACCGTCTGTCTCGGACCGTCTGTCTCGGACCGACTGTCCCGGACCATCTGTCTCATGCCGTCGGTCTTAGCACGTATGTCTCATACCGTCTGTCTCAGACCGTCTGTCTCGGACCGTCTGTCTCAGACCGTCTGTCTCAGACCATCTGTCTCAGACCATCTGTCTCAGGCCGTCGGTCTTAGCCCGTCTGTCTCAGACCGTCTGTCTCGGACCGTCTGTCTCGGACCGTCGGTCTCGGACCGTCTGTCTCACACCGTCTGTCCCAGACCATCTGTCGCAGACCATCTGTCTCAGGCCGTCGGTCTTAGCCCGTATGTCTCAGTCCGTCTGTCTCATACCGTCTGTCTCAGACCGTCTGTCTCAGACCGTCTGTCTCAGACCGTCTGTCTCACACCGTCTGTCCCAGACCATCTGTCGCAGACCATCTGTCTCAGGCCGTCGGTCTTAGCCCGTATGTCTCAGTCCGTCTGTCTCATACCGTCTGTCTCGGACCGTCTGTCTCGGACCGTCTGTCTCAGACCATCTGTCTCAGACCATCTGTCTCAGGCCGTCGGTCTTAGCCCGTCTGTCTCAGACCGTCTGTCTCGGACCGTCTGTCTCGGACCGTCTGTCTCAGACCAACTGTCTCAGACCATCTGTCTCAGACCGTCTATCTCTGTCCGTCTGTCTCATACCGTCTGTCTCAGGCCGTCTGTCTCAGACCATCTGTCTCACACCATCTGTCTCAGGCCTTCGGTCTTAGCCCGTCTGTCTCATACCGTCTGTGTCGGACCGTCTGTCTCGGACCGTCGGTCTCGGACCGTCCGTCTGTGACCGTCTGTCGCGGACCGTCTGTCTCAGCCCATCTGTCTCAGACCGTCTGTCTGAGACCGTCTGTCTCAGACCATCTGTCTCAGTCACATCTGTCTCAGACCGTCTGTCTCAGCCCGGCTGTCTCAGCGCGCCTGTCTCAGTACGTCTGTCTGAGACCGTCTGTCTCAGACCAACTGTCTCAGACCAACTGTCTCAGACCGCCTATCTTAGACCATCGGTTTTAGCCCGTCTGTCTCAGCCCGCCTGTCTCTGCCCGTCTGTCTCAGACCATCTGTCTCAGGCCGTTGGTCTTAGCCTGTCTGTCTCAGCCCGCCAGTCTGAGACCGTGTGTCTCAGACCATCTGTCTCAGACCGTCAGTCTCTGTCCGTCTGTCTCGGACCGTCTGTCTCGGACCGTCTGTCTCAGCCCGCCTGTCTCAGCCCGCCTGTCTAAAGCCGTCTGTCTGAAACCGTCTGTCTCAGACCAACTGTCTCAGTCCGTCTGTCTCATACCGTCTGTCTCAGACCATCTGTCTCAGACCGTCTGTCTCAGACCGTCCGTCTCAGACGGTCGGTCTCAGCCCGCCTGTCTCAGCCCGCCTGTCTCAGACAGTCTGCCTCTGTCCGTCTGTCTCTGACCGTCTGTCTCAGACCGTCTGACTCGGACCGTCTGTCTCGGACCGTTTGTCTCAGCCCGCCTGTCTCAGCCCGCCTGTCTCAGTCCGTCTGTCTCAGACCATCTGTCTCAGACCGCCTGTCTCAGACGGACGGTCTCAGCCCGCCTGTCTCAGCCCGCCTGTCTCAGTCCGTCTGTCTGAGACCATCTACCTCAGGCCGTCGGTCTTAGCCCGTCTGTCTCGGACCGTCTGTCTCGGACCGTCTGTCTCGGACCGTCTGTCTCGGACCGTCTGTCTCGGACCGTCTGTCTCGGACCGTCTGTCTCGGACCGTCCGTCTGGGACCGTCTGTCGCGGACCGTCTGTCTCAGCCCATCTGTCTCAGACCGTCTGTCTGAGACCATCTGTCTCAGACCATCTGTCTCAGTCACATCTGTCTCAGACCGTCTGTCTCATACCGTCTGTCTCAGACCGTCTGTCTCGGACCGTCTGTCTCAGACCGTCTGTCTCAGACCATCTGTCTCAGACCATCTGTCTCAGGCCGTCGGTCTTAGCCCGTCTGTCTCAGACCGCCTGTCTCGGACCGTCTGTCTCAGCCCGCCTGTCTCAGCCCGCCTGTCTAAAGCCGTCTGTCTGAGACCGTCTGTCTCAGACCAACTGTCTCAGACCGTCTACCTCGGTCCGTCTGTCTCATACCGTCTGTCTCAGACCATCTGTCTCAGACCGTCTGTCTCAGACCGTCCGTCTCAGACGGTCGGTCTCAGCCCGCCTGTCTCAGCCCGCCTGTCTCAGACAGTCTGCCTCTGTCCGTCTGTCTCTGACCGTCTGTCTCAGACCGTCTGACTCGGACCGTCTGTCTCGGACCGTTTGTCTCAGCCCGCCTGTCTCAGCCCGCCTGTCTCAGTCCGTCTGTCTGAGATCGTCTGTCTCATATCATCTGTCTCAGACCGTCTGCGTCGGACCGTCTGTCTCAGCCCGCCTGTCTCAGCCCGCCTGTCTCAGACCAACTGTCTCAGACTGCCTGTCTCAGACCGTCTGTCTCAGACCATCTGTCTCAGACCATCTGCCTCGGGCCGTCGGTCTTAGCCCGTCTGTCTCAGCCCGCCTGTCTCGGACCGTCTGTCTCGGACCGTCTGTCTCGGACCGTCTGTCTCAGCCCGCCTGTCTCAGTCCGTCTGTCTGAGACCATCTGCCTCAGGCCGTCGGTCTTAGCCCGTCTGTCTCGGACCGTCTGTCTCGGGCCGTCTGTCTCGGACCGTCTGTCTCGGACCGTCTGTCTCGGACCATCTGTCTCGGACCGTCTGTCTCGGACCGTCTGTCTCAGACCATCTGTCTCAGACCGCCTGTCTCAGCACGCCTGTCTCAGCCGGCCTGTCTCAGCCCGCCTGTATCAGTCCGTCCTTCTGAGACCGTCTGTCTCAGACCAACTGTCTCAGACCGCCTGTCTCAGTCCGTCTGTCTCAGACAATCTGTCTCAGACCGCCTGTCTCAGACGGACGGTCTCAGCCCGCCTGTCTCAGTCCGTCTGTCTGAGACCATCTGCCTCAGGCCTTCGTCTTAGCCCGTCTGTCTCGGACCGTCTGTCTCGGACCGTCTGTCTCGGACCGTCTGTCTCGGACCGTCTGTCTCGGACCGTCTGTCTCGGACCGTCTGTCTCGGACCGTCGGTCTCGGACCGTCCGTCTGGGACCGTCTGTCGCGGACCGTCTGTCTCAGCCCATCTGTCTCAGACCGTCTGTCTGAGACCGTCTGTCTCAGACCATCTGTCTCAGTCACATCTGTCTCAGACCGTCTGGCTCAGCCCGCCTGTCTCAGCGCGCCTGTCTCAGTACGTCTGTCTGAGACCGTCTGTCTCAGACCAACTGTCTCAGACCGCCTGTCTGAGACCGTCCGTCTCAGACCATCTGTCTCGGACCGTCTGTTTCGGACCGCCTGTCTCGGACCGTCTGTCTCAGCCCGCCTGTCTCAGCCCGCCTGTCTAAAGCCGTCTGTCTGAGACCGTCTGTCTCAGACCAACTGTCTCAGACCGTCTACCTCGGTCCGTCTGTCTCATACCGTCTGTCTCAGACCATCTGTCTCAGACCGTCTGTCTCAGACCGTCCGTCTCAGACGGTCGGTCTCAGCCCGCCTGTCTCAGCCCGCCTGTCTCAGACAGTCTGCCTCTGTCCGTCTGTCTCTGACCGTCTGTCTCAGACCGTCTGACTCGGACCGTCTGTCTCGGACCGTTTGTCTCAGCCCGCCTGTCTCAGCCCGCCTGTCTCAGTCCGTCTGTCTCAGACCATCTGTCTCAGACCGCCTGTCTCAGACGGACGGTCTCAGCCCGCCTGTCTCAGCCCGCCTGTCTCAGTCCGTCTGTCTGAGACCATCTACCTCAGGCCGTCGGTCTTAGCCCGTCTGTCTCGGACCGTCTGTCTCGGACCGTCTGTCTCGGACCGTCTGTCTCGGACCGTCTGTCTCGGACCGTCTGTCTCGGACCGTCTGTCTCGGACCGTCCGTCTGGGACCGTCTGTCGCGGACCGTCTGTCTCAGCCCGCCTGTCTAAAGCCGTCTGTCTGAGACCGTCTGTCTCAGACCAACTGTCTCAGACCGTCTACCTCGGTCCGTCTGTCTCATACCGTCTGTCTCAGACCATCTGTCTCAGACCGTCTGTCTCAGACCGTCCGTCTCAGACGGTCGGTCTCAGCCCGCCTGTCTCAGCCCGCCTGTCTCAGACAGTCTGCCTCTGTCCGTCTGTCTCTGACCGTCTGTCTCAGACCGTCTGACTCGGACCGTCTGTCTCGGACCGTTTGTCTCAGCCCGCCTGTCTCAGCCCGCCTGTCTCAGTCCGTCTGTCTGAGATCGTCTGTCTCATATCATCTGTCTCAGACCGTCTGCGTCGGACCGTCTGTCTCAGCCCGCCTGTCTCAGCCCGCCTGTCTCAGACCAACTGTCTCAGACTGCCTGTCTCAGACCGTCTGTCTCAGACCATCTGTCTCAGACCATCTGCCTCGGGCCGTCGGTCTTAGCCCGTCTGTCTCAGCCCGCCTGTCTCGGACCGTCTGTCTCGGACCGTCTGTCTCGGACCGTCTGTCTCAGCCCGCCTGTCTCAGTCCGTCTGTCTGAGACCATCTGCCTCAGGCCGTCGGTCTTAGCCCGTCTGTCTCGGACCGTCTGTCTCGGGCCGTCTGTCTCGGACCGTCTGTCTCGGACCGTCTGTCTCGGACCATCTGTCTCGGACCGTCTGTCTCGGACCGTCTGTCTCAGACCATCTGTCTCAGACCGCCTGTCTCAGCACGCCTGTCTCAGCCGGCCTGTCTCAGCCCGCCTGTATCAGTCCGTCCTTCTGAGACCGTCTGTCTCAGACCAACTGTCTCAGACCGCCTGTCTCAGTCCGTCTGTCTCAGACAATCTGTCTCAGACCGCCTGTCTCAGACGGACGGTCTCAGCCCGCCTGTCTCAGTCCGTCTGTCTGAGACCATCTGCCTCAGGCCTTCGTCTTAGCCCGTCTGTCTCGGACCGTCTGTCTCGGACCGTCTGTCTCGGACCGTCTGTCTCGGACCGTCTGTCTCGGACCGTCTGTCTCGGACCGTCTGTCTCGGACCGTCGGTCTCGGACCGTCCGTCTGGGACCGTCTGTCGCGGACCGTCTGTCTCAGCCCATCTGTCTCAGACCGTCTGTCTGAGACCGTCTGTCTCAGACCATCTGTCTCAGTCACATCTGTCTCAGACCGTCTGGCTCAGCCCGCCTGTCTCAGCGCGCCTGTCTCAGTACGTCTGTCTGAGACCGTCTGTCTCAGACCAACTGTCTCAGACCGCCTGTCTGAGACCGTCTGTCTCAGACCATCTGTCTCGGACCGTCTGTTTCGGACCGCCTGTCTCGGACCGTCTGTCTCAGCCCGCCTGTCTCAGCCCGCCTGTCTAAAGCCGTCTGTCTGAGACCGTCTGTCTCAGACCAACTGTCTCAGACCGTCTACCTCGGTCCGTCTGTCTCATACCGTCTGTCTCAGACCATCTGTCTCAGACCCTCTGTCTCAGACCGTCCGTCTCAGACGGTCGGTCTCAGCCCGCCTGTCTCAGCCCGCCTGTCTCAGACAGTCTGCCTCTGTCCGTCTGTCTCTGACCGTCTGTCTCAGACCGTCTGACTCGGACCGTCTGTCTCGGACCGTTTGTCTCAGCCCGCCTGTCTCAGCCCGCCTGTCTCAGTCCGTCTGTCTGAGATCGTCTGTCTCATATCATCTGTCTCAGACCGTCTGCGTCGGACCGTCTGTCTCAGCCCGCCTGTCTCAGCCCGCCTGTCTCAGACCAACTGTCTCAGACTGCCTGTCTCAGACCGTCTGTCTCAGACCATCTGTCTCAGACCATCTGCCTCGGGCCGTCGGTCTTAGCCCGTCTGTCTCAGCCCGCCTGTCTCGGACCGTCTGTCTCGGACCGTCTGTCTCGGACCGTCTGTCTCAGCCCGCCTGTCTCAGTCCGTCTGTCTGAGACCATCTGCCTCAGGCCGTCGGTCTTAGCCCGTCTGTCTCGGACCGACTGTCTCGGGCCGTCTGTCTCGGACCGTCTGTCTCGGACCGTCTGTCTCGGACCATCTGTCTCGGACCGTCTGTCTCGGACCGTCTGTCTCAGACCATCTGTCTCAGACCGCCTGTCTCAGCACGCCTGTCTCAGCCGGCCTGTCTCAGCCCGCCTGTATCAGTCCGTCCTTCTGAGACCGTCTGTCTCAGACCAACTGTCTCAGACCGCCTGTCTCAGTCCGTCTGTCTCAGACAATCTGTCTCAGACCGCCTGTCTCAGACGGACGGTCTCAGCCCGCCTGTCTCAGTCCGTCTGTCTGAGACCATCTGCCTCAGGCCTTCGTCTTAGCCCGTCTGTCTCGGACCGTCTGTCTCGGACCGTCTGTCTCGGACCGTCTGTCTCGGACCGTCTGTCTCGGACCGTCTGTCTCGGACCGTCTGTCTCGGACCGTCGGTCTCGGACCGTCCGTCTGGGACCGTCTGTCGCGGACCGTCTGTCTCAGCCCATCTGTCTCAGACCGTCTGTCTGAGACCGTCTGTCTCAGACCATCTGTCTCAGTCACATCTGTCTCAGACCGTCTGGCTCAGCCCGCCTGTCTCAGCGCGCCTGTCTCAGTACGTCTGTCTGAGACCGTCTGTCTCAGACCAACTGTCTCAGACCGCCTGTCTGAGACCGTCTGTCTCAGACCATCTGTCTCGGACCGTCTGTTTCGGACCGTCTGTCTCGGACCGTCTGTCTCGGACCACCTGTTTCGGACCGTCTGTCTCGGACCGTCTGTCTCGGACCGACTGTCCCGGACCATCTGTCTCATGCCGTCGGTCTTAGCCCGTATGTCTCATACCGTCTGTCTCAGACCGTCTGTCTCGGACCGTCTGTCTCAGACCGTCTGTCTCAGACCGTCTGTCTCAGACCATCTGTCTCAGACCATCTGTCTCAGGCCGTCGGTCTTAGCCCGTCTGTCTCAGACCGTCTGTCTCGGACCGTCTGTCTCGGACCGTCGGTCTCGGACCGTCGGTCTCGGACCGTCTGTCTCGGACAGGCTGTCTCGGACCGTCTGTCTCAGACCATCTGTCTCAGACCATCTGTCTCAGACCGTCGGTCTTAGCCCGTCTGTCTCAGACCGTCTGTCTCGGACCGTCTGTCTCGGACCATCTGTCTCAGACCGTCGGTCTTAGCCCGTCTGTCTCAGACCGTCTGTCTCGGACCGTCTGTCTCGGACCGTCTGTCTCAGACCGTCTGTCTCGGACCGTCTGTCTCGGACCGTCGGTCTCGGACCGTCTGTCTCAGACCATCTGTCTCAGACCATATGTCTCAGGCCGTCGGTCTTAGCCCGTATGTCTCAGTCCGTCTGTCTCATACCGTCTGTCTCAGACCGTCTGTCTCAGACCGTCTGTCTCAGACCGTCTGTCTCACACCGTCTGTCCCAGACCATCTGTCGCAGACCATCTGTCTCAGGCCGTCGGTCTTAGCCCGTATGTCTCAGTCCGTCTGTCTCATACCGTCTGTCTCGGACCGTCTGTCTCGGACCGTCTGTCTCAGACCGTCTGTCTCAGACCATCTGTCTCAGACCATCCGTCTCAGGCCGTCGGTCTTAGCCCGTCCGTCTCAGACCGTCTGTCTCGGACCGTCTGTCTCGGACCGTCTGTCTCAGACCAACTGTCTCAGACCATCTGTCTCAGACCGTCTATCTCTGTCCGTCTGTCTCATACCGTCTGTCTCAGGCCGTCTGTCTCAGACCATCTGTCTCACACCATCTGTCTCAGGCCGTCGGTCTTAGCCCGTCTGTCTCATACCGTCTGTGTCGGACCGTCTGTCTCGGACCGTCGGTCTCGGACCGTCCGTCTGTGACCGTCTGTCGCGGACCGTCTGTCTCAGCCCATCTGTCTCAGACCGTCTGTCTGAGACCGTCTGTCTCAGACCATCTGTCTCAGTCACATCTGTCTCAGACCGTCTGTCTCAGCCCGGCTGTCTCAGCGCGCCTGTCTCAGTACGTCTGTCTGAGACCGTCTGTCTCAGACCAACTGTCTCAGACCAACTGTCTCAGACCGCCTATCTTAGACCATCGGTCTTAGCCCGTCTGTCTCAGCCCGCCTGTCTCTGCCCGTCTGTCTCAGACCATCTGTCTCAGGCCGTTGGTCTTAGCCTGTCTGTCTCAGCCCGCCAGTCTGAGACCGTGTGTCTCAGACCATCTGTCTCAGACCGTCAGTCTCTGTCCGTCTGTCTCGGACCGTCTGTCTCGGACCGTCTGTCTCAGCCCGCCTGTCTCAGCCCGCCTGTCTAAAGCCGTCTGTCTGAAACCGTCTGTCTCAGTCCGTCTGTCTCATACCGTCTGTCTCAGACCATCTGTCTCAGACCGTCTGTCTCAGACCGTCCGTCTCAGACGGTCGGTCTCAGCCCGCCTGTCTCAGCCCGCCTGTCTCAGACAGTCTGCCTCTGTCCGTCTGTCTCTGACCGTCTGTCTCAGACCGTCTGACTCGGACCGTCTGTCTCGGACCGTTTGTCTCAGCCCGCCTGTCTCAGCCCGCCTGTCTCAGTGCGTCTGTCTGAGATCGTCTGTCTCATATCATCTGTCTCAGACCGTCTGCGTCGGACCGTCTGTCTCGGACCGTCTGTCTCAGACCAACTGTCTCAGACCGCCTGTCTCAGACCGTCTGTCTCAGACCATATGTCTCAGGCCGTCGGTCTTAGCCCGTATGTCTCAGTCCGTCTGTCTCATACCGTCTGTCTCAGACCGTCTGTCTCAGACCGTCTGTCTCACACCGTCTGTCTCAGACCATCTGTCGCAGACCATCTGTCTCAGGCCGTCGGTCTTAGCCTGTCTGTCTGGGACCGTCTGTCTCGGACCGTCTGTCTCGGACCGTCGGTCTCGGACCGTTGGTCTCGGACCGTCGGTCTCGGACCGTCTGTCTCGGACAGTCTGTCTGGGACCGTCTGTCTCGGACCGTCTGTCTCGGACCGTCTGTCTCGGACCGTCTGTCTCAGACCGTCTGTCTCAGACCATCTGTCTCAGACCATCTGTCTCAGGCCGTCGGTCTTAGCCCGTCTGTCTCAGACCGTCTGTCTCGGACCGTCTGTCTCGGACCGTCTGTCTCAGACCAACTGTCTCAGACCATCTGTCTCAGACCGTCTATCTCTGTCCGTCTGTCTCATACCGTCTGTCTCAGGCCGTCTGTCTCAGACCATCTGTCTCACACCATCTGTCTCAGGCCGTCGGTCTTAGCCCGTCTGTCTCATACCGTCTGTGTCGGACCGTCTGTCTCGGACCGTCGGTCTCGGACCGTCCGTCTGTGACCGTCTGTCGCGGACCGTCTGTCTCAGCCCATCTGTCTCAGACCGTCTGTCTGAGACCGTCTGTCTCAGACCATCTGTCTCAGTCACATCTGTCTCAGACCGTCTGTCTCAGCCCGGCTGTCTCAGCGCGCCTGTCTCAGTACGTCTGTCTGAGACCGTCTGTCTCAGACCAACTGTCTCAGACCAACTGTCTCAGACCGCCTATCTTAGACCATCGGTCTTAGCCCGTCTGTCTCAGCCCGCCTGTCTCTGCCCGTCTGTCTCAGACCATCTGTCTCAGGCCGTTGGTCTTAGCCTGTCTGTCTCAGCCCGCCAGTCTGAGACCGTGTGTCTCAGACCATCTGTCTCAGACCGTCAGTCTCTGTCCGTCTGTCTCGGACCGTCTGTCTCGGACCGTCTGTCTCAGCCCGCCTGTCTCAGCCCGCCTGTCTAAAGCCGTCTGTCTGAAACCGTCTGTCTCAGACCAACTGTCTCAGTCCGTCTGTCTCATACCGTCTGTCTCAGACCATCTGTCTCAGACCGTCTGTCTCAGACCGTCCGTCTCAGACGGTCGGTCTCAGCCCGCCTGTCTCAGCCCGCCTGTCTCAGACAGTCTGCCTCTGTCCGTCTGTCTCTGACCGTCTGTCTCAGACCGTCTGACTGGGACCGTCTGTCTCGGACCGTTTGTCTCAGCCCGCCTGTCTCAGCCCGCCTGTCCCAGTGCGTCTGTCTGAGATCGTCTGTCTCATATCATCTGTCTCAGACCGTCTGCGTCGGACCGTCTGTCTCGGACCGTCTGTCTCAGACCAACTGTCTCAGACCGCCTGTCTCAGACCGTCTGTCTCAGACCATATGTCTCAGGCCGTCGGTCTTAGCCCGTATGTCTCTGTCCGTCTGTCTCATACCGTCTGTCTCAGACCGTCTGTCTCAGACCGTCTGTCTCAGACCGTCTGTCTCACACCGTCTGTCTCAGACCATCTGTCGCAGACCATCTGTCTCAGGCCGTCGGTCTTAGCCTGTCTGTCTGGGACCGTCTGTCTCGGACCGTCTGTCTCGGACCGTCGGTCTCGGACCGTCCGTCTGTGACCGTCTGTCGCGGACCGCCTGTCTCAGCCCATCTGTCTCAGACCGTCTGTCTGAGACCGTCTGTCTCAGACAATCTGTCTCAGTCACATCTGTCTCAGACCGTCTGTCTCAGCCCGGCTGTCTCAGCGCGCCTGTCTCAGTACGTCTGTCTGAGACCGTCTGTCTCAGACCAACTGTCTCAGACCAACTGTCTCAGACCGCCTATCTTAGACCATCGGTCTTAGCCCGTCTGTCTCAGCCCGCCTGTCTCTGCCCGTCTGTCTCAGACCATCTGTCTCAGGCCGTTGGTCTTAGCCTGTCTGTCTCAGCCCGCCAGTCTGAGACCGTGTGTCTCAGACCATCTGTCTCAGACCGTCAGTCTCTGTCCGTCTGTCTCGGACCGTCTGTCTCGGACCGTCTGTCTCAGCCCGCCTGTCTCAGCCCGCCTGTCTAAAGCCGTCTGTCTGAAACCGTCTGTCTCAGACCAACTGTCTCAGTCCGTCTGTCTCATACCGTCTGTCTCAGACCATCTGTCTCAGACCGTCTGTCTCAGACCGTCCGTCTCAGACGGTCGGTCTCAGCCCGCCTGTCTCAGCCCGCCTGTCTCAGACAGTCTGCCTCTGTCCGTCTGTCTCTGACCGTCTGTCTCAGACCGTCTGACTGGGACCGTCTGTCTCGGACCGTTTGTCTCAGCCCGCCTGTCTCAGCCCGCCTGTCTCAGTGCGTCTGTCTGAGATCGTCTGTCTCATATCATCTGTCTCAGACCGTCTGCGTCGGACCGTCTGTCTCGGACCGTCTGTCTCAGACCAACTGTCTCAGACCGCCTGTCTCAGACCGTCTGTCTCAGACCATATGTCTCAGGCCGTCGGTCTTAGCCCGTATGTCTCAGTCCGTCTGTCTCATACCGTCTGTCTCAGACCGTCTGTCTCAGACCGTCTGTCTCAGACCGTCTGTCTCACACCGTCTGTCTCAGACCATCTGTCGCAGACCATCTGTCTCAGGCCGTCGGTCTTAGCCTGTCTGTCTGGGACCGTCTGTCTCGGACCGTCTGTCTCGGACCGTCGGTCTCGGACCGTCCGTCTGTGACCGTCTGTCGCGGACCGCCTGTCTCAGCCCATCTGTCTCAGACCGTCTGTCTGAGACCGTCTGTCTCAGACAATCTGTCTCAGTCACATCTGTCTCAGACCGTCTGTCTCAGCCCGGCTGTCTCAGCGCGCCTGTCTCAGTACGTCTGTCTGAGACCGTCTGTCTCAGACCAACTGTCTCAGACCAACTGTCTCAGACCGCCTATCTTAGACCATCGGTCTTAGCCCGTCTCTCCCAGCCCGCCTGTCTCTGCCCGTCTGTCTCAGACCATCTGTCTCAGGCCGTTGGTCTTAGCCTGTCTGTCTCAGCCCGCCAGTCTGAGACCGTGTGTCTCAGACCATCTGTCTCAGACCGTCAGTCTCTGTCCGTCTGTCTCGGACCGTCTGTCTCGGACCGTCTGTCTCGGACCGTCTGTCTCAGCCCGCCTGTCTCAGCCCGCCTGTCTAAAGCCGTCTGTCTGAGACCGTCTGTCTCAGACCAACTGTCTCAGAACGTCTGTCTCATACCGTCTGTCTCAGACCATCTGTCTCAGACCGTCTGTCTCAGACCGTCCGTCTCAGACGGTCGGTCTCAGCCCGCCTGTCTCAGCCCGCCTGTCTCAGACAGTCTGCCTCTGTCCGTCTGTCTCTGACCGTCTGTCTCAGACCGTCTGACTCGGACCGTCTGTCTCGGACCGTTTGTCTCAGCCCGCCTGTCTGAGATCGTCTGTCTCATATCATCTGTCTCAGACCGTCTGCGTCGGACCGTCTGTCTCGGACCGTCTGTCTCAGACCAACTGTCTCAGACCGCCTGTCTCAGACCGTCTGTCTCAGCCCGCCTGTCTAAGCCCGCCTGTCTCAGACCAACTGTCTCAGACTGCCTGTCTCAGACCGTCTGTCTCAGACCATCTGTCTCAGACCATCTGCCTCGGGCCGTCGGTCTTAGCCCGTCTGTCTCAGCCCGCCTGTCTCGGACCGTCTGTCTCGGACCGTCTGTCTCGGACCGTCTGTCTCAGCCCGCCTGTCTCAGTCCGTCTGTCTGAGACCATCTGCCTCAGGCCGTCGTTCTTAGCCCGTCTGTCTCGGACCGTCTGTCTCGGACCGTCTGTCTCGGACCGTCTGTCTCGGACCATCTGTCTCGGACCGTCTGTCTCGGACCGTCTGTCTCAGACCATCTGTCTCAGACCGCCTGTCTCAGCACGCGTGTCTCAGCCGGCCTGTCTCAGCCCGCCTGTATCAGTCCGTCCTTCTGAGACCGTCCGTCTCAGACCAACTGTCTCAGACCGCCTGTCTCAGTCCGTCTGTCTCAGACCGCCTGTCTCAGACCGTCTGTCTCAGACGGTCGGTCTCAGCCCGCCTGTCTCAGCCCGCCTGTCTCAGACCAACTGTCTCAGACTGCCTGTCTCAGACCGTCTGTCTCAGACCATCTGTCTCAGACCATCTGCCTCGGGCCGTCGGTCTTAGCCCGTCTGTCTCAGCCCGCCTGTCTCGGACCGTCTGTCTCGGACCGTCTGTCTCGGACCGTCTGTCTCAGCCCGCCTGTCTCAGTCCGTCTGTCTGAGAACATCTGCCTCACGCCGTCGGTCTTAGCCCGTCTGTCTCGGACCGTCTGTCTCGGACCGTCTGTCTCGGACCGTCTGTCTCGGACCGTCTGTCTCGGACCGTCGGTCTCGGACCGTCCGTCTGGGACCGTCTGTCGCGGACCGTCTGTCTCAGCCCATCTGTCTCAGACCGTCTGTCTGAGACCGTCTGTCTCAGACCATCTGTCTCAGTCACATCGGTCTCAGACCGTCTGTCTCAGCCCGCCTGTCTCAGCGCGCCTGTCTCAGTACGTCTGTCTGAGACCGTCTGTCTCAGACCAACTGTCTCAGACCATCTGTCTCAGACCATCTGTCTCAGGCTGTCGGTCTTAGCCCGTCTGTCTCAGACCATCTGTCTCAGGCCGTTGGTCTTAGCTTGTCTGTCTCAGCCCGCCTGTCTCAGCCCGCCTGTCTGAGACCGTCTGTCTCAGACCGCCTGTCTCAGACGGACGGTCTCAGCCCGCCTGTCTCAGCCCGCCTGTCTCAGTCCGTCTGTCTGAGACCATCTGCCTCAGGCCGTCGGTCTTAGCCCGTCTGTCTCGGACCGTCTGCCTCGGACCGTCTGTCTCGGACCGTCTGTCTCGGACCGTCTGTCTCGGACCGTCTGTCTCGGACCGTCTGTCTCGGACCGTCTGTCTCGGACCGTCTGTCTCGGACCGTCGGTCTCGGACCGTCCGTCTGGGACCGTCTGTCGCGGACCGTCTGTCTCAGCCCATCTGTCTCAGACCATCTGTCTCAGGCCGTCGGTCTTAGCCCGTCTGTCTCAGACCGTCTGTCTCGGACCGTCTGTCTCGGACCGTCGGTCTCAGACCGTCGGTCTCGGACCGTCTGTCTCGGACAGGCTGTCTCGGACCGTCTGTCTCGGACCGTCTGTCTCGGACCGTCTGTCTCATACCGTCTGTCTCAGACCATCTGTCTCAGACCATCTGTCTCAGACCGTCGGTCTTAGCCCGTCTGTCTCGGACCGTCTGTCTCGGACCGTCGGTCTCAGACCGTCGGTCTCAGACCGTCTGTCTCAGACCATCTGTCTCAGGCCGTCGGTCTTAGCCCGTCTGTCTCGGACCGTCTGTCTCGGACCGTCGGTCTCGGACCGTCTGTCTCAGACCATCTGTCTCAGACCATATGTCTCAGGCCGTCGGTCTTAGCCCGTATGTCTCTGTCCGTCTGTCTCATACCGTCTGTCTCAGACCGTCTGTCTCAGACCGTCTGTCTCAGACCGTCTGTCTCAGACCGTCTGTCTCACACCGTCTGTCTCAGACCATCTGTCGCAGACCATCTGTCTCAGGCCGTCGGTCTTAGCCCGTCTGTCTCAGACCGCCTGTCTCGGACCGTCTGTCTCAGCCCGCCTGCCTCAGCCCGCCTGTCTAAAGCCGTCTGTCTGAGACCGTCTGTCTCAGACCAACTGTCTCAGACCGTCTACCTCGGTCCGTCTGTCTCATACCGTCTGTCTCAGACCATCTGTCTCAGACCGTCTGTCTCAGACCGTCTGTCTCAGACCGTCCGTCTCAGACGGTCGGTCTCAGACCGCCTGTCTCAGCCCGCCTGTCTCAGACAGTCTGCCTCTGTCCGTCTGTCTCTGACCGTCTGTCTCAGACCGTCTGACTCGGACCGTCTGTCTCGGACCGTTTGTCTCAGCCCGCCTGTCTCAGCCCGCCTGTCTCAGTCCGTCTGTCTGAGATCGTCTGTCTCATATCATCTGTCTCAGACCGTCTGCGTCGGACCGTCTGTCTCAGCCCGCCTGTCTCAGCCCGCCTGTCTCAGACCAACTGTCTCAGACTGCCTGTCTCAGACCGTCTGTCTCAGACCATCTGTCTCAGACCATCTGTCTCAGACCGTCGGTCTTAGCCCGTCTGTCTCAGACCGTCTGTCTCGGACCGTCTGTCTCGGACCGTCGGTCTCAGACCGTCTGTCTCAGACCATCTGTCTCAGGCCGTCGGTCTTAGCCCGTCTGTCTCGGACCGTCTGTCTCGGACCGTCTGTCTCGGACCGTCGGTCTCGGACCGTCGGTCTCGGACCGTCGGTCTCGGACCGTCTGTCTCAGACCATCTGTCTCAGACCATATGTCTCAGGCCGTCGGTCTTAGCCCGTATGTCTCATACCGTCTGTCTCAGACCGTCTGTCTCGGACCGTCTGTCTCAGACCGTCTGTCTCAGACCATCTGTCTGAGACCATCTGCCTCAGGCCGTCGTTCTAAGCCCGTCTGTCTCGGACCGTCTGTCTCGGACCGTCTGTCTCGGACCGTCTGTCTCGGACCGTCTGTCTCGGACCATCTGTCTCGGACCGTCTGTCTCGGACCGTCTGTCTCAGACCATCTGTCTCAGACCGCCTGTCTCAGCACGCGTGTCTCAGCCGGCCTGTCTCAGCCCGCCTGTATCAGTCCGTCCTTCTGAGACCGTCTGTCTCAGACCAACTGTCTCAGACCGCCTGTCTCAGCCCGCCTGTCTCAGCCCGCCTGTCTCAGACCAACTGTCTCAGACTGCCTGTCTCAGACCGTCTGTCTCAGACCATCTGTCTCAGACCATCTGCCTCGGGCCGTCGGTCTTAGCCCGTCTGTCTCAGCCCGCCTGTCTCGGACCGTCTGTCTCGGACCGTCTGTCTCGGACCGTCTGTCTCAGCCCGCCTGTCTCAGTCCGTCTGTCTGAGAACATCTGCCTCACGCCGTCGGTCTTAGCCCGTCTGTCTCGGACCGTCTGTCTCGGACCGTCTGTCTCGGACCGTCTGTCTCGGACCGTCGGTCTCGGACCGTCCGTCTGGGACCGTCTGTCGCGGACCGTCTGTCTCAGCCCATCTGTCTCAGAGCATCTGTCTCAGGCCGTCGGTCTTAGCCCGTCTGTCTCAGACCGTCTGTCTCGGACCGTCTGTCTCGGACCGTCGGTCTCAGACCGTCGGTCTCGGACCGTCTGTCTCGGACAGGCTGTCTCGGACCGTCTGTCTCGGACCGTCTGTCTCGGACCGTCTGTCTCATACCGTCTGTCTCAGAACATCTGTCTCAGACCATCTGTCTCAGACCGTCGGTCTTAGCCCGTCTGTCTCGGACCGTCTGTCTCGGACCGTCGGTCTCAGACCGTCTGTCTCAGACCATCTGTCTCAGGCCGTCGGTCTTAGCCCGTCTGTCTCGGACCGTCTGTCTCGGACCGTCGGTCTCGGACCGTCTGTCTCAGACCATCTGTCTCAGACCATATGTCTCAGGCCGTCGGTCTTAGCCCATATGTCTCTGTCCGTCTGTCTCATACCGTCTGTCTCAGACCGTCTGTCTCAGACCGTCTGTCTCAGACCGTCTGTCTCACACCGTCTGTCTCAGACCATCTGTCGCAGACCATCTGTCTCAGGCCGTCGGTCTTAGCCCGTCTGTCTCAGACCGCCTGTCTCGGACCGTCTGTCTCAGCCCGCCTGCCTCAGCCCGCCTGTCTAAAGCCGTCTGTCTCAGACCGTCTGTCTCAGACCAACTGTCTCAGACCGTCTGTCTCACACCGTCTGTCTCAGACCATCTGTCGCAGACCATCTGTCTCAGGCCGTCGGTCTTAGCCCGTCTGTCTCAGACCGCCTGTCTCGGACCGTCTGTCTCAGCCCGCCTGCCTCAGCCCGCCTGTCTAAAGCCGTCTGTCTGAGACCGTCTGTCTCAGACCAACTGTCTCAGACCGTCTACCTCGGTCCGTCTGTCTCATACCGTCTGTCTCAGACCATCTGTCTCAGACCGTCTGTCTCAGCCCGCCTGTCTCAGCGCGCCTGTCTCAGTACGTCTGTCTGAGACCGTCTGTCTCAGACCAACTGTCTCAGACTGCCTGTCTCAGACCGTCTGTCTCAGACCATCTGTCTCAGACCACCTGCCTCGGGCTGTCGGTCTTAGCCCGTCTGTCTCAGACCATCTGTCTCAGGCCGTTGGTCTTAGCTTGTCTGTCTCAGCCCGCCTGTCTCAGCCCGCCTGTCTGAGACCGTCTGTCTCAGACCGCCTGTCTCAGACGGACGGTCTCAACCCCCCTGTCTCAGCCCGCCTGTCTCAGTCCGTCTGTCTGAGACCATCTGCCTCAGGCCGTCGGTCTTAGCCCGTCTGTCTCGGACCGTCTGTCTCGGACCGTCTGTCTCGGACCGTCTGTCTCGGACCGTCTGTCTCGGACCGTCTGTCTCGGACCGTCTGTCTCGGACCGTCGGTCTCGGACCGTCCGTCTGGGACCGTCTGTCGCGGACCGTCTGTCTCAGCCCATCTGTCTCAGACCATCTGTCTCAGGCCGTCGGTCTTAGCCCGTCTGTCTCAGACCGTCTGTCTCGGACCGTCTGTCTCGGACCGTCGGTCTCAGACCGTCGGTCTCGGACCGTCTGTCTCGGACCGTCTGTCTCGGACCGTCTGTCTCGGACCGTCTGTCTCATACCGTCTGTCTCAGACCATCTGTCTCAGACCATCTGTCTCAGACCATCTGTCTCAGACCGTCGGTCTTAGCCCGTCTGTCTCGGACCGTCTGTCTCGGACCGTCGGTCTCAGACCGTCGGTCTCAGACCGTCTGTCTCAGACCATCTGTCTCAGGCCGTCGGTCTTAGCCCGTCTGTCTCTGTCCGTCTGTCTCATACCGTCTGTCTCAGACCGTCTGTCTCAGACCATCTGTCTCAGACCATATGTCTCAGGCCGTCGGTCTTAGCCCGTATGTCTCTGTCCGTCTGTCTCATACCGTCTGTCTCAGACCGTCTGTCTCAGACCGTCTGTCTCAGACCGTCTGTCTCAGACCGTCTGTCTCACACCGTCTGCCTCAGACCATCTGTCGCAGACCATCTGTCTCAGGCCGTCGGTCTTAGCCTGTCTGTCTGGGACCGTCTGTCTCGGTCCGTCTGTCTCGGACCGTCGGTCTCGGACGTTGGTCTCGGACCGTCGGTCTCGGACCGTCTGTCTCGGACAGTCTGTCTCGGACCGTCTGTCTCGGACCGTCTGTCTCGGACCGTCTGTCTCGGACCGTCTGTCTCAGCCCGCCTGTCTAAAGCCTTCTGTCTGAGACCGTCTGTCTCAGACCAACTGTCTCAGACCGTCTGTCTCATACCGTCTGACTCAGACCATCTGTCTCAGACCGTCTGTCTCAGACCGTCCGTCTCAGACGGTCGGTCTCAGCCCGCCTGTCTCAGCCCGCCTGTCTCAGACAGTCTGCCTCTGTACGTCTGTCTCTGACCGTCTGTCTCAGACCGTCTGACTCGGACCGTCTGTCTCGGACCGTTTGTCTCAGCCCGCCTGTCTCAGACCGCCTGTCTCAGACCGTCTGTCTCAGACGGTCGGTCTCAGCCCGCCTGTCTCAGCCCGCCTGTCTCAGACCAACTGTCTCAGACTGCCTGTCTCAGACCGTCTGTCTCAGACCATCTGTCTCAGACCACCTGCCTCGGGCCGTCGGTCTTAGCCCGTCTGTCTCAGCCCGCCTGTCTCGGACCGTCTGTCTCGGACCGTCTGTCTCGGACCGTCTGTCTCAGCCCGCCTGTCTCAGTCCGTCTGTCTGAGACCATCTGCCTCAGGCCGTCGGTCTTAGCCCGTCTGTCTCGGACCGTCTGTCTCGGACCGTCTGTCTCGGACCGTCTGTCTCGGACCGTCTGTCTCGGACCGTCTGTCTCGGACCGTCTGTCTCGGACCGTCGGTCGCGGACCGTCCGTCTGGGACCGTCTGTCGCGGACCGTCTGTCTCAGCCCATCTGTCTCAGACCGTCTGTCTGAGACCGTCTGTCTCAGACCATCTGTCTCAGTCACATCTGTCTCAGACCGTCTGTCTCAGCCCGCCTGTCTCAGCGCGCCTGTCTCAGTACGTCTGTCTGAGACCGTCTGTCTCAGACCAACTGTCTCAGACCATCTGTCTCAGACCATCTGTCTCAGGCTGCCGGTCTTAGCCCGTCTGTCTCAGACCATCTGTCTCAGGCCGTTGGTCTTAGCTTGTCTGTCTCAGCCCGCCTGTCTCAGCCCGCCTGTCTGAGACCGTCTGTCTCAGACCATCTGTCTCGGACCGTCTGTTTCGGACCGTCTGTCTCGGACCGTCTGTCTCGGACCACCTGTTTCGGACCGTCTGTCTCGGACCGTCTGTCTCGGACCGACTGTCCCGTACCATCTGTCTCATGCCGTCGGTCTTAGCCCGTATGTCTCATACCGTCTGTCTCAGACCGTCTGTCTCGGACCGTCTGTCTCAGACCGTCTGTCTCAGACCATCTGTCTCAGACCATCTGTCTCAGGCCGTCGGTCTTAGCCCGTCTGTCTCAGACCGTCTGTCTCGGACCGTCTGTCTCGGACCGTCGGTCTCAGACCGTCGGTCTCGGACCGTCTGTCTCGGACAGGCTGTCTCGGACCGTCTGTCTCGGACCGTCTGTCTCGGACCGTCTGTCTCAGACCGTCTGTCTCAGACCATCTGTCTCAGACCATCTGTCTCAGACCGTCGGTCTTAGCCCGTCTGTCTCGGACCGTCTGTCTCGGACCGTCGGTCTCAGACCGTCGGTCTCAGACCGTCGGTCTCAGACCATCTGTCTCAGGCCGTCGGTCTTAGCCCGTCTGTCTCAGACCGTCTGTCTCGGACCGTCTGTCTCGGACCGTCGGTCTCGGACCGTCTGTCTCAGACCATCTGTCTCAGACCATCTGTCTCATGCCGTCGGTCTTCGCCCGTATGTCTCATACCGTCTGTCTCAGCCCGCCTGTCTCAGCCCGCCTGTCTGAGACCGTCTGTCTCGGACCGTCTGTCTCGGACCGTCGGTCTCAGACCGTCGGTCTCGGACCGTCTGTCTCGGACAGGCTGTCTCGGACCGTCTGTCTCGGACCGTCTGTCTCGGACCGTCTGTCTCGGACCGTCTGTCTCAGCCCGCCTGTCTCAGTCCGTCTGTCTGAGAACATCTGCCTCACGCCGTCGGTCTTAGCCCGTCTGTCTCGGACCGTCTGTCTCGGACCGTCTGTCTCGGACCGTCTGTCTCGGACCGTCTGTCTCGGACCGTCTGTCTCGGACCGTCTGTCTCGGACCGTCGGTCTCGGACCGTCCGTCTGGGACCGTCTGTCGCGGACCGTCTGTCTCAGCCCATCTGTCTCAGACCATCTGTCTCAGGCCGTCGGTCTTAGCCCGTCTGTCTCAGACCGTCTGTCTCGGACCGTCTGTCTCGGACCGTCGGTCTCAGACCGTCGGTCTCGGACCGTCTGTCTCGGACAGGCTGTCTCGGACCGTCTGTCTCGGACCGTCTGTCTCGGACCGTCTGTCTCATACCGTCTGTCTCAGACCATCTGTCTCAGACCATCTGTCTCAGACCGTCGGTCTTAGCCCGTCTGTCTCGGACCGTCTGTCTCGGACCGTCGGTCTCAGACCGTCGGTCTCAGACCGTCTGTCTCAGACCATCTGTCTCAGGCCGTCGGTCTTAGCCCGTCTGTCTCGGACCGTCTGTCTCGGACCGTCGGTCTCGGACCGTCTGTCTCAGACCATCTGTCTCAGACCATATGTCTCAGGCCGTCGGTCTTAGCCCATATGTCTCTGTCCGTCTGTCTCATACCGTCTGTCTCAGACCGTCTGTCTCAGACCGTCTGTCTCAGACCGTCTGTCTCACACCGTCTGTCTCAGACCATCTGTCGCAGACCATCTGTCTCAGGCCGTCGGTCTTAGCCCGTCTGTCTCAGACCGCCTGTCTCGGACCGTCTGTCTCAGCCCGCCTGCCTCAGCCCGCCTGTCTAAAGCCGTCTGTCTCAGACCGTCTGTCTCAGACCAACTGTCTCAAACCGTCTGTCTCACACCGTCTGTCTCAGACCATCTGTCGCAGACCATCTGTCTCAGGCCGTCGGTCTTAGCCCGTCTGTCTCAGACCGCCTGTCTCGGACCGTCTGTCTCAGCCCGCCTGCCTCAGCCCGCCTGTCTAAAGCCGTCTGTCTGAGACCGTCTGTCTCAGACCAACTGTCTCAGACCGTCTACCTCGGTCCGTCTGTCTCATACCGTCTGTCTCAGACCATCTGTCTCAGACCGTCTGTCTCAGCCCGCCTGTCTCAGCGCGCCTGTCTCAGTACGTCTGTCTGAGACCGTCTGTCTCAGACCAACTGTCTCAGACCATCTGTCTCAGACCATCTGTCTCAGGCTGTCGGTCTTAGCCCGTCTGTCTCAGACCATCTGTCTCAGGCCGTTGGTCTTAGCTTGTCTGTCTCAGCCCGCCTGTCTCAGCCCGCCTGTCTCAGTCCGTCTGTCTGAGATCGTCTGTCTCATATCATCTGTCTCAGACCGTCTGCGTCGGACCGTCTGTCTCGTACCGTCTGTCTCAGACCAACTGTCTCAGACCGCCTGTCTCAGACCGCCTGTCTCAGACCGTCTGTCTCAGACGGTCGGTCTCAGCCCGCCAGTCTCAGCCCGCCTGTCTCAGACCAACTGTCTCAGACTGCCTGTCTCAGACCGTCTGTCTCAGACCATCTGTCTCAGACCACCTGCCTCGGGCTGTCGGTCTTAGCCCGTCTGTCTCAGACCATCTGTCTCAGGCCGTTGGTCTTAGCTTGTCTGTCTCAGCCCGCCTGTCTCAGCCCGCCTGTCTGAGACCGTCTGTCTCAGACCGCCTGTCTCAGACGGACGGTCTCAACCCCCCTGTCTCAGCCCGCCTGTCTCAGTCCGTCTGTCTGAGACCATCTGCCTCAGGCCGTCGGTCTTAGCCCGTCTGTCTCGGACCGTCTGTCTCGGACCGTCTGTCTCGGACCGTCTGTCTCGGACCGTCTGTCTCGGACCGTCTGTCTCGGACCGTCTGTCTCGGACCGTCGGTCTCGGACCGTCCGTCTGGGACCGTCTGTCGCGGACCGTCTGTCTCAGCCCATCTGTCTCAGACCATCTGTCTCAGGCCGTCGGTCTTAGCCCGTCTGTCTCAGACCGTCTGTCTCGGACCGTCTGTCTCGGACCGTCGGTCTCAGACCGTCGGTCTCGGACCGTCTGTCTCGGACCGTCTGTCTCGGACCGTCTGTCTCGGACCGTCTGTCTCATACCGTCTGTCTCAGACCATCTGTCTCAGACCATCTGTCTCAGACCATCTGTCTCAGACCGTCGGTCTTAGCCCGTCTGTCTCGGACCGTCTGTCTCGGACCGTCGGTCTCAGACCGTCGGTCTCAGACCGTCGGTCTCAGACCGTCTGTCTCAGACCATCTGTCTCAGGCCGTCGGTCTTAGCCCGTCTGTCTCTGTCCGTCTGTCTCATACCGTCTGTCTCAGACCGTCTGTCTCAGACCATCTGTCTCAGACCATATGTCTCAGGCCGTCGGTCTTAGCCCGTATGTCTCTGTCCGTCTGTCTCAGACCGTCTGTCTCACACCGTCTGCCTCAGACCATCTGTCGCAGACCATCTGTCTCAGGCCGTCGGTCTTAGCCTGTCTGTCTGGGACCGTCTGTCTCGGTCCGTCTGTCTCGGACCGTCGGTCTCGGACGTTGGTCTCGGACCGTCGGTCTCGGACCGTCTGTCTCGGACAGTCTGTCTCGGACCGTCTGTCTCGGACCGTCTGTCTCGGACCGTCTGTCTCAGCCCGCCTGTCTAAAGCCTTCTGTCTGAGACCGTCTGTCTCAGACCAACTGTCTCAGACCGTCTGTCTCATACCGTCTGACTCAGACCATCTGTCTCAGACCGTCTGTCTCAGACCGTCCGTCTCAGACGGTCGGTCTCAGCCCGCCTGTCTCAGCCCGCCTGTCTCAGACAGTCTGCCTCTGTACGTCTGTCTCTGACCGTCTGTCTCAGACCGTCTGACTCGGACCGTCTGTCTCGGACCGTTTGTCTCAGCCCGCCTGTCTCAGACCGCCTGTCTCAGACCGTCTGTCTCAGACGGTCGGTCTCAGCCCGCCTGTCTCAGCCCGCCTGTCTCAGACCAACTGTCTCAGACTGCCTGTCTCAGACCGTCTGTCTCAGACCATCTGTCTCAGACCACCTGCCTCGGGCCGTCGGTCTTAGCCCGTCTGTCTCAGCCCGCCTGTCTCGGACCGTCTGTCTCGGACCGTCTGTCTCGGACCGTCTGTCTCAGCCCGCCTGTCTCAGTCCGTCTGTCTGAGACCATCTGCCTCAGGCCGTCGGTCTTAGCCCGTCTGTCTCGGACCGTCTGTCTCGGACCGTCTGTCTCGGACCGTCTGTCTCGGACCGTCTGTCTCGGACCGTCTGTCTCGGACCGTCTGTCTCGGACCGTCGGTCGCGGACCGTCCGTCTGGGACCGTCTGTCGCGGACCGTCTGTCTCAGCCCATCTGTCTCAGACCGTCTGTCTGAGACCGTCTGTCTGAGACCGTCTGTCTCAGACCATCTGTCTCAGTCACATCTGTCTCAGACCGTCTGTCTCAGCCCGCCTGTCTCAGCGCGCCTGTCTCAGTACGTCTGTCTGAGACCGTCTGTCTCAGACCAACTGTCTCAGACCATCTGTCTCAGACCATCTGTCTCAGGCTGCCGGTCTTAGCCCGTCTGTCTCAGACCATCTGTCTCAGGCCGTTGGTCTTAGCTTGTCTGTCTCAGCCCGCCTGTCTCAGCCCGCCTGTCTGAGACCGTCTGTCTCAGACCATCTGTCTCGGACCGTCTGTTTCGGACCGTCTGTCTCGGACCGTCTGTCTCGGACCACCTGTTTCGGACCGTCTGTCTCGGACCGTCTGTCTCGGACCGACTGTCCCGTACCATCTGTCTCATGCCGTCGGTCTTAGCCCGTATGTCTCATACCGTCTGTCTCAGACCGTCTGTCTCGGACCGTCTGTCTCAGACCGTCTGTCTCAGACCATCTGTCTCAGACCATCTGTCTCAGGCCGTCGGTCTTAGCCCGTCTGTCTCAGACCGTCTGTCTCGGACCGTCTGTCTCGGACCGTCGGTCTCAGACCGTCGGTCTCGGACCGTCTGTCTCGGACAGGCTGTCTCGGACCGTCTGTCTCGGACCGTCTGTCTCGGACCGTCTGTCTCAGACCGTCTGTCTCAGACCATCTGTCTCAGACCATCTGTCTCAGACCGTCGGTCTTAGCCCGTCTGTCTCGGACCGTCTGTCTCGGACCGTCGGTCTCAGACCGTCGGTCTCAGACCGTCGGTCTCAGACCATCTGTCTCAGGCCGTCGGTCTTAGCCCGTCTGTCTCAGACCGTCTGTCTCGGACCGTCTGTCTCGGACCGTCGGTCTCGGACCGTCTGTCTCAGACCATCTGTCTCAGACCATCTGTCTCATGCCGTCGGTCTTCGCCCGTATGTCTCATACCGTCTGTCTCAGCCCGCCTGTCTCAGCCCGCCTGTCTGAGACCGTCTGTCTCGGACCGTCTGTCTCGGACCGTCGGTCTCAGACCGTCGGTCTCGGACCGTCTGTCTCGGACAGGCTGTCTCGGACCGTCTGTCTCGGACCGTCTGTCTCGGACCGTCTGTCTCAGACCGTCTGTCTCAGACCATCTGTCTCAGACCATCTGTCTCAGACCGTCGGTCTTAGCCCGTCTGTCTCGGACCGTCTGTCTCGGACCGTCGGTCTCAGACCATCTGTCTCAGGCCGTCGGTCTTAGCCCGTCTGTCTCAGACCGTCTGTCTCGGACCGTCTGTCTCAGACCGTCTGTCTCAGACCGTCTGTCTCAGACCGTCTGTCTCACACCGTCTGTCTCAGACCATCTGTCGCAGACCATCTGTCTCAGGCCGTCGGCCTTAGCCTGTCTGTCTGGGACCGTCTGTCTCGGACCGTCTGTCTCGGACCGTCGGTCTCGGACCGTTGGTCTCGGACCGTCGGTCTCGGACCGTTGGTCTCGGACCGTCGGTCTCGGACCGTCGGTCTCGGACCGTCTGTCTCGGACAGTCTGTCTCGGACCGTCTGTCTCGGACCGTCTGTCTCGGACTGTCTGTCTCGGACCGTCTGTCTCAGACCGTCTGTCTCAGACCATCTGTCTCAGACCATCTGTCTCAGGCCGTCGGTCTTAGCCCGTCTGTCTCAGACCGTCTGTCTCGGACCGTCTGTCTCGGACCGTCTGTCTCAGACCAACTGTCTCAGACCATCTGTCTCAGACCGTCTATCTCTGTCCGTCTGTCTCATACCGTCTGTCTCAGGCCGTCTGTCTCAGACCGTCTGTCTCAGACCATCTGTCTCACACCATCTGTCTCAGGCCGTCGGTCTTAGCCCGTCTGTCTCATACCGTCTGTGTCGGACCGTCTGTCTCGGACCGTCGGTCTCGGACCGTCCGTCTGTGACCGTCTGTCGCGGACCGTCTGTCTCGGACCGTCTGTCTCAGCCCGCCTGTCTCAGCCCGCCTGTCTAAAGCCGTCTGTCTGAGACCGTCTGTCTCAGACCAACTGTCTCAGACCGTCTACCTCGGTCCGTCTGTCTCATACCGTCTGTCTCAGACCATCTGTCTCAGACCGTCTGTCTCAGACCGCCTGTCTCAGACAGTCTGCCTCTGTCCGTCTGTCTCTGACCGTCTGTCTCAGACCGTCTGACTCGGACCGTCTGTCTCGGACCGTTTGTCTCAGCCCGCCTGTCTCAGCCCGCCTGTCTCAGTCCGTCTGTCTGAGATCGTCTGTCTCATATCATCTGTCTCAGACCGTCTGCGTCGGACCGTCTGTCTCGGACCGTCTGTCTCAGACCAACTGTCTCAGACCGCCTGTCTCAGACCGTCTGTCTCAGACGGTCGGTCTCAGCCCGCCTGTCTCAGCCCGCCTGTCTCAGACCAACTGTCTCAGACTGCCAGTCTCAGACCGTCTGTCTCAGACCATCTGTCTCAGACCATCTGCCTCAGGCCGTCGGTCTTAGCCCGTCTGTCTCAGCCCGCCTGTCTCGGACCGTCTATCTCGGACCGTCTGTCTCGGACCGTCTGTCTCAGCCCGCCTGTCTCAGTCCGTCTGTCTGAGACCATCTGCCTCAGGCCGTCGGTCTTAGCCCGTCTGTCTCGGACCGTCTGTCTCGGACCGTCTGTCTCAGACGGACGGTCTCAGCCCGCCTGTCTCAGCCCGCCTGTCTCAGTCCGTCTGTATCAGTCCGTCCTTCTGAGACCGTCTGTCTCAGACCAACTGTCTCAGACCGCCTGTCTCAGTCCGTCTGTCTCAGACCATCTGTCTCAGACCGCCTGTCTCAGACGGACGGTCTCAGCCCGCCTGTCTCAGCCCGCCTGTCTCAGTCCGTCTGTCTGAGACCATCTGCCTCAGGCCGTCGGTCTTAGCCCGTCTGTCTCGGACCGTCTGTCTCGGACCGTCTGTCTCGGACCGTCTGTCTCGGACCGTCTGTCTCGGACCGTCTGTCTCGGACCGTCGGTCTCGGACCGTCCGTCTGGGACCGTCTGTCGCGGACCGTCTGTCTCAGCCCATCTGTCTCAGACCGTCTGTCTGAGACCATCTGTCTCAGACCATCTGTCTCAGTCACATCTGTCTCAGACCGTCTGTCTCAGCCCGCCTGTCTCAGCGCGACTGTCTCAGTACGTCTGTCTCAGACCAACTGTCTCAGACCATCTGTCTCAGACCATCTGTCTCAGGCTGTCGGTCTTAGCCCGCCTGTCTCAGACCATCTGTCTCAGGCCGTTGGTCTTAGCTTGTCTGTCTCAGCCCGCCTGTCTCAGCCCGCCTGTCTGAGACCGTCTGTCTCAGACCATCTGTCTCGGACCGTCTGTCTCGGACCGACTGTCCCGGACCATCTGTCTCATGCCGTCGGTCTTAGCCCGTATGTCTCATACCGTCTGTCTCAGCCCGCCTGTCTCAGCCCGCCTGTCTGAGACCGTCTGTCTCGGACCGTCTGTCTCGGACCGTCTGTCTCGGACCGTCTGTCTCGGACCGTCTGTCTCAGACCAACTGTCTCAGACCATCTGTCTCAGCCCGCCTGTCTCAGCCCGCCTGTCTCAGACAGTCTGCCTCTGTCCGTCTGTATCGGACCGTCAGTCTCGGACCGTCGGTCTCGGACCGTCTGTCTCGGACAGTCTGTCTCAGACCGTCTGTGTCAGCCCGCCTGTCTCAGCCCGCCTGTCTCAGTCCGTCTGTCTCAGACCGTCTGTATCAGACCATCTGTCTCAGACCATCTGTCTCAGGCCGTCGGTCGTAGCCCGTCTGTCTCAGACCGTCTGTATCAGACCATCTGTCTCAGACCGTCTGTCTCAGACCATCTGTCTCAGGCCGTCGGTCTTAGCCCGTCTGTCTCAGACCGTCTGTCTCGGACCGTCTGTCTCGGACCGTCGGTCTCGGACCGTCTGTCTCAGACCATCTGTCTCACACCATATGTCTCAGGCCGTCGGTCTTAGCCCGTATGTCTCTGTCCGTCTGTCTCATACCGTCTGTCTCAGACCGTCTGTCTCAGACCGTCTGTCTCAGACCGTCTGTCTCAGACCATCTGTCTCAGACCATCTGTCTCAGGCCGTCGGTCTTAGCCTGTCTGTCTCAGACCGTCTGTCTCGGACCGTCGGTCTCGGACCGTCCGTCTGGGACCGTCTGTCGCGGACCGTCTGTCTCAGCCCATCTGTCTCAGACCGTCTGTCTGAGACCGTCTGTCTCAGACCATCTGTCTCAGTCACATCTGTCTGAGACCGTCTGTCTCAGACCATCTGTCTCAGTCACATCTGTCTCAGTCCGTCTGTCTCAGCCCGGCTGTCTCAGTGCGCCTGTCTCAGTACGTCTGTCTGAGACCGTCTGTCGCAGACCAACTGTCTCAGACCGCCTATCTTAGACCGTCGGTCTTAGCCCGTCTGTCTCAGCCCGCCTGTCTCTGCCCGTCTGTCTCAGACCATCTGTCTCAGGCCGTTGGTCTTAGCTTGTCTGTCTCAGCCCGCCTGTCTCAGCCCGCCTGTCTGAGACCGTCTGTCTCAGACCATCTGTCTCAGACCGTCAGTCGCTGTCCGTCTGTCTCGGACCGTCTGTCTCGGACCGTCTGTTTCGGACCGTCTGTCTCGGACCGTCTGTCTCGGACCGACTGCCCCGGACAATCTGTCTCATGCCGTCGGTCTTAGCCCGTGTGTCTCATACCGTCTGTCTCAGACCGTCTGTCTCGGACCCTCTGTCTCAGACCGTCTGTCTCAGACCATCTGTCTCAGACCATCTGTCTCAGGCCGTCGGTCTTAGCCCGTCTGTCTCAGACCGTCTGTCTCGACCGTCTGTCTCGGACCGTCTGTCTCACACCATCTGTCTCAGGCCGTCGGTCTTAGCCCGTCTGTCTCATACCGTCTGTCTCGGACCGCCTGTCTCAGTCCGTCTGCCTCAGACCATCTGTCTCAGACCGCCTGTCTCAGACGGACGGTCTCAGCCCGCCTGTCTCAGCCCGCCTGTCTCAGACAGTCTGCCTCTGTCCGTCTGTCTCGGACCGTCTGTCTCGGACCGTCGGTCTCGGACCGTCCGTCTGGGACCGTCTGTCAGGGACCGTCTGTCTCAGCCCATCTGTCTCAGACCGTCTGTCTGAGACCGTCTGTCTCAGACCATCTGTCTCAGTCACAACTGTCTCAGACCGTCTGTCTCAGCCCGGCTGTCTCAGCGCGCCTGTCTCAGTACGTCTGTCTGAGACCGTCTGTCCCAGACCAACTGTCTCAGACCGCCTATCTTAGACCATCGGTCTTAGCCCGTCTGTCTCAGCCCGCCTGTCTCTGCCCGTCTGTCTCAGACCATCTGTCTGAGGCCGTTGGTCTTAGCCTGTCTGTCTCAGCCCGCCTGTCTCAGCCCGCCTGTCAGAGACCGTCTGTCTCAGACCATCTGTCGCAGACCGTCAGTCTCTGTCCGTCTGTCTCGGACCGTCTGTCTCGGACCGCCTGTTTCGGACCGTCTGTCTCGGACCGTCTGTCTCGGACCGACTGTCCCGGACTATCTGTCTCATGCCGTCGGTCTTAGCCCGTCTGTCTCATACCGTCTGTCTCGGACCGTCTGTCTCGGACCGTCGGTCTCGGACCGTCCGTCTGGGACCGTCTGTCGCGGACCGTCTGTCTCAGCCCATCTGTCTCAGAACGTCTGTCTGAGACCGTCTTTCTCAGACCATCTGTCTCAGTCACATCTGTCTGAGACCGTCTGTCTCAGACCATCTGTCTCAGTCACATCTGTCTCAGTCCGTCTGTCTCAGCCCGGCTGTCTCAGTGCGCCTGTCTCAGTACGTCTGTCTGAGACCGTCTGTCGCAGGCCAACTGTCTCAGACCGCCTATCTCAGACCGTCGGTCTTAGCCCGTCTGTCTCGGACCGTCTGTCTCGGACCGTCGGTCTCAGACCGTCGGTCTCAGACCGTCTGTCTCAGACCATCTGTCTCAGGCCGTCGGTCTTAGCCCGTCTGTCTCCGACCGTCTGTCTCGGACCGTCGGTCTCGGACCGTCTGTCTCAGACCATCTGTCTCAGACCATATGTCTCAGGCCGTCGGTCTTAGCCCGTATGTCTCTGTCCGTCTGTGTCATACCGTCTGTCTCAGACCGTCTGTCTCAGACCGTCTGTCTCGGACCGTCTGTCTCGGACCGTCGGTCTCGGACCGTCCGTCTGGGACCGTCTGTCGCGGACCGTCTGTCTCAGCCCATCTGTCTCAGACCGTCTGTCTGAGACCGTCTGTCTCAGACCATCTGTCTCAGTCACATCTGTCTGAGACCGTCTGTCTCAGACCATCTGTCTCAGTCACATCTGTCTCAGTCCGTCTGTCTCAGCCCGGCTGTCTCAGTGCGCCTGTCTCAGTACGTCTGTCTGAGACCGTCTGTCGCAGACCAACTGTCTCAGACCGCCTATCTCAGACCGTCGGTCTTAGCCCGTCTGTCTCGGACCGTCTGTCTCGGACCGTCGGTCTCAGACCGTCGGTCTCAGACCGCCTGTCTCAGACCATCTGTCTCAGGCCGTCGGTCTTAGCCCGTCTGTCTCGGACCGTCTGTCTCGGACCGTCGGTCTCGGACCGTCTGTCTCAGACCATCTGTCTCAGACCATATGTCTCAGGCCGTCGGTCTTAGCCCGTATGTCTCTGTCCGTCTGTCTCATACCGTCTGTCTCAGACCGTCTGTCTCAGACCGTCTGTCTTAGCCCGTATGTCTCTGTCCGTCTGTCTCATACCGTCTGTCTCAGACCGTCTGTCTCAGACCGTCTGTCTCGGACCGTCTGTCTCGGACCGTCGGTCTCGGACCGTCTGTCTCGGACCGTCTGTCTCGGACCGTCGGTCTCGGACCGTCTGTCTCAGACCATCTGTCTCAGACCATATGTCTCAGGCCGTCGGTCTTAGCCCGTATGTCTCTGTCCGTCTGTCTCATACCGTCTGTCTCAGACCGTCTGTCTCAGACCGTCTGTCTCAGACCGTCTGTCTCAGACCGTCTGTCTCACACCGTCTGTCTCAGACCATCTGTCGCAGACCATCTGTGTCAGGCCGTCGGTCTTAGCCCGTCTGTCTCAGACCGCCTGTCTCGGACCGTCTGTCTCAGCCCGCCTGCCTCAGCCCGCCTGTCTAAAGCCGTCTGTCTGAGACCGTCTGTCTCAGACCAACTGTCTCAGACCGTCTACCTCGGTCCGTCTGTCTCATACCGTCTGTCTCAGACCATCTGTCTCAGACCGTCTGTCTCAGACCGTCCGTCTCAGACGGTCGGTCTCAGACCGCCTGTCTCAGCCCGCCTGTCTCAGACAGTCTGCCTCTGTCCGTCTGTCTCTGACCGTCTGTCTCAGACCGTCTGCCTCGGACCGTCTGTCTCGGACCGTTTGTCTCAGCCCGCCTGTCTCAGCCCGCCTGTCTCAGTCCGTCTGTCTGAGATCGTCTGTCTCATATCATCTGTCTCAGACCGTCTGCGTCGGACCGTCTGTCTCAGCCCGCCTGTCTCAGCCCGCCTGTCTCAGACCAACTGTCTCAGACTGCCTGTCTCAGACCGTCTGTCTCAGACCATCTGTCTCAGACCATCTGTCTCAGACCGTCGGTCTTAGCCCGTCTGTCTCAGACCGTCTGTCTCGGACCGTCTGTCTCGGACCGTCGGTCTCAGACCGTCTGTCTCAGACCATCTGTCTCAGGCCGTCGGTCTTAGCCCGTCTGTCTCAGACCGTCTGTCTCGGACCGTCTGTCTCGGACCGTCTGTCTCAGACCAACTGTCTCAGACCATCTGTCTCAGACCGTCTATCTCTGTCCGTCTGTCTCATACCGTCTGTCTCAGGCCGTCTGTCTCAGACCGTCTGTCTCAGACCATCTGTCTCACACCATCTGTCTCAGGCCGTCGGTCTTATCCCGTCTGTCTCATACCGTCTGTGTCGGACCGTCTGTCTCGGACCGTCGGTCTCGGACCGTCCGTCTGTGACCGTCTGTCGCGGACCGTCTGTCTCGGACCGTCTGTCTCAGCCCGCCTGTCTCAGCCCGCCTGTCTAAAGCCGTCTGTCTGAGACCGTCTGTCTCAGACCAACTGTCTCAGACCAACTGTCTCAGACCGCCTATCTTAGACCATCGGTCTTAGCCCGTCTGTCTCAGCCCGCCTGTCTCTGCCCGTCTGTCTCAGACCATCTGTCTCAGGCCGTTGGTCTTAGCCTGTCTGTCTCAGCCCGCCAGTCTGAGACCGTGTGTCTCAGACCATCTGTCTCAGACCGTCAGTCTCTGTCCGTCTGTCTCGGACCGTCTGTCTCGGACCGTCTGTCTCAGCCCGCCTGTCTCAGCCCGCCTGTCTAAAGCCGTCTGTCTGAGACCGTCTGTCTCAGACCAACTGTCTCAGACCGTCTACCTCGGTCCGTCTGCCTCATACCGTCTGTCTCAAACCATCTGTCTCAGACCGTCTGTCTCAGACCGCCTGTCTCAGACAGTCTGCCTCTGTCCGTCTGTCTCTGACCGTCTGTCTCAGACCGTCTGACTCGGACCGTCTGTCTCGGACCGTTTGTCTCAGCCCGCCTGTCTCAGCCCGCCTGTCTCAGTCCGTCTGTCTGAGATCGTCTGTCTCATATCATCTGTCTCAGACCGTCTGCGTCGGACCGTCTGTCTCGGACCGTCTGTCTCAGACCAACTGTCTCAGACCGCCTGTCTCAGACCGTCTGTCTCAGACGGTCGGTCTCAGCCCGCCTGTCTCAGCCCGCCTGTCTCAGACCAACTGTCTCAGACTGCCTGTCTCAGACCGTCTGTCTCAGACCATCTGTCTCAGACCATCTGCCTCAGGCCGTCGGTCTTAGCCCGTCTGTCTCAGCCCGCCTGTCTGAGACCATCTGCCTCAGGCCGTCGGTCTTAGCCCGTCTGTCTCGGACCGTCTGTCTCGGACCGTCTGTCTCAGACGGACGGTCTCAGCCCGCCTGTCTCAGCCCGCCTGTCTCAGTCCGTCTGTATCAGTCCGTCCTTCTGAGACCGTCTGTCTCAGACCAACTGTCTCAGACCGCCTGTCTCAGTCCGTCTGTCTCAGACCATCTGTCTCAGACCGCCTGTCTCAGACGGACGGTCTCAGCCCGCCTGTCTCAGCCCGCCTGTCTCAGTCCGTCTGTCTGAGACCATCTGCCTCAGGCCGTCGGTCTTAGCCCGTCTGTCTCGGACCGTCTGTCTCGGACCGTCTGTCTCGGACCGTCTGTCTCGGACCGTCTGTCTCGGACCGTCGGTCTCGGACCGTCCGTCTGGGACCGTCTGTCGCGGACCGTCTGTCTCAGCCCATCTGTCTCAGACCGTCTGTCTGAGACCATCTGTCTCAGACCATCTGTCTCAGTCACATCTGTCTCAGACCGTCTGTCTCAGCCCGCCTGTCTCAGCGCGACTGTCTCAGTACGTCTGTCTCAGACCAACTGTCTCAGACCATCTGTCTCAGACCATCTGTCTCAGGCTGTCGGTCTTAGCCCGCCTGTCTCAGACCATCTGTCTCAGGCCGTTGGTCTTAGCTTGTCTGTCTCAGCCCGCCTGTCTCAGCCCGCCTGTCTGAGACCGTCTGTCTCAGACCATCTGTCTCGGACCGTCTGTTTCGGACCGTCTGCCTCGGACCGTCTGTCTCGGACCGACTGTCCCGGACCATCTGTCTCATGCCGTCGGTCTTAGCCCGTATGTCTCATACCGTCTGTCTCAGCCCGCCTGTCTCAGCCCGCCTGTCTGAGACCGTCGGTCTCGGACCGTCTGTCTCGGACCGTCTGTCTCAGACCAACTGTCTCAGACCATCTGTCTCAGACCGTCTATCTCTGTCCGTCTGTCTCATACCGTCTGTCTCAGGCCGTCTGTCTCAGACCGTCTGTCTCATACCGTCTGTCTCAGACCATCTGCCTCAGGCCGTCGGTCTTAGCCCGTCTGTCTCAGCCCGCCTGTCTCGGACCGTCTATCTCAGCCCGCCTGTCTAAAGCCGTCTGTCTGAGACCGTCTGTCTCAGACCAACTGTCTCAGACCGTCTACCTCGGTCCGTCTGCCTCATACCGTCTGTCTCAAACCATCTGTCTCAGACCGTCTGTCTCAGACCGCCTGTCTCAGACAGTCTGCCTCTGTCCGTCTGTCTCTGACCGTCTGTCTCAGACCGTCTGACTCGGACCGTCTGTCTCGGACCGTTTGTCTCAGCCCGCCTGTCTCAGCCCGCCTGTCTCAGTCCGTCTGTCTGAGATCGTCTGTCTCATATCATCTGTCTCAGACCGTCTGCGTCGGACCGTCTGTCTCGGACCGTCTGTCTCAGACCAACTGTCTCAGACCGCCTGTCTCAGACCGTCTGTCTCAGACGGTCGGTCTCAGCCCGCCTGTCTCAGCCCGCCTGTCTCAGACCAACTGTCTCAGACTGCCTGTCTCAGACCGTCTGTCTCAGACCATCTGTCTCAGACCATCTGCCTCAGGCCGTCGGTCTTAGCCCGTCTGTCTCAGCCCGCCTGTCTCGGACCGTCTATCTCGGACCGTCTGTCTCGGACCGTCTGTCTCAGCCCGCCTGTCTCAGTCCGTCTGTCTGAGACCATCTGCCTCAGGCCGTCGGTCTTAGCCCGTCTGTCTCGGACCGTCTGTCTCGGACCGTCTGTCTCAGACGGACGGTCTCAGCCCGCCTGTCTCAGCCCGCCTGTCTCAGTCCGTCTGTATCAGTCCGTCCTTCTGAGACCGTCTGTCTCAGACCAACTGTCTCAGACCGCCTGTCTCAGTCCGTCTGTCTCAGACCATCTGTCTCAGACCGCCTGTCTCAGACGGACGGTCTCAGCCCGCCTGTCTCAGCCCGCCTGTCTCAGTCCGTCTGTCTGAGACCATCTGCCTCAGGCCGTCGGTCTTAGCCCGTCTGTCTCGGACCGTCTGTCTCGGACCGTCTGTCTCGGACCGTCTGTCTCGGACCGTCTGTCTCGGACCGTCGGTCTCGGACCGTCCGTCTGGGACCGTCTGTCGCGGACCGTCTGTCTCAGCCCATCTGTCTCAGACCGTCTGTCTGAGACCATCTGTCTCAGACCATCTGTCTCAGTCACATCTGTCTCAGACCGTCTGTCTCAGCCCGCCTGTCTCAGCGCGACTGTCTCAGTACGTCTGTCTCAGACCAACTGTCTCAGACCATCTGTCTCAGACCATCTGTCTCAGGCTGTCGGTCTTAGCCCGCCTGTCTCAGACCATCTGTCTCAGGCCGTTGGTCTTAGCTTGTCTGTCTCAGCCCGCCTGTCTCAGCCCGCCTGTCTGAGACCGTCTGTCTCAGACCATCTGTCTCGGACCGTCTGTTTCGGACCGTCTGCCTCGGACCGTCTGTCTCGGACCGACTGTCCCGGACCATCTGTCTCATGCCGTCGGTCTTAGCCCGTATGTCTCATACCGTCTGTCTCAGCCCGCCTGTCTCAGCCCGCCTGTCTGAGACCGTCTGTCTCGGACCGTCTGTCTCGGACCGTCTGTCTCGGACCGTCTGTCTCGGACCGTCTGTCTCAGACCAACTGTCTCAGACCATCTGTCTCAGACCGTCTATCTCTGTCCGTCTGTCTCATACCGTCTGTCTCATACCGTCTGTCTCAGCCCGCCTGTCTCAGCCCGCCTGTCTCAGACAGTCTGCCTCTGTCCGTCTGTATCGGACCGTCAGTCTCGGACCGTCGGTCTCGGACCGTCTGTCTCGGACAGTCTGTCTCAGACCGTCTGTGTCAGCCCGCCTGTCTCAGCCCGCCTGTCTCAGTCCGTCTGTCTCAGACCGTCTGTATCAGACCATCTGTCTCAGACCATCTGTCTCAGGCCGTCGGTCGTAGCCCGTCTGTCTCAGACCGTCTGTATCAGACCATCTGTCTCAGACCGTCTGTCTCAGACCATCTGTCTCAGGCCGTCGGTCTTAGCCCGTCTGTCTCGGACCGTCTGTCTCGGACCGTCTGTCTCGGACCGTCGGTCTCGGACCGTCTGTCTCAGACCATCTGTCTCACACCATATGTCTCAGGCCGTCGGTCTTAGCCCGTATGTCTCTGTCCGTCTGTCTCATACCGTCTGTCTCAGACCGTCTGTCTCAGACCGTCTGTCTCAGACCGTCTGTCTCAGACCATCTGTCTCAGACCATCTGTCTCAGGCCGTCGGTCTTAGCCTGTCTGTCTCAGACCGTCTGTCTCGGACCGTCGGTCTCGGACCGTCCGTCTGGGACCGTCTGTCGCGGACCGTCTGTCTCAGCCCATCTGTCTCAGACCGTCTGTCTGAGACCGTCTGTCTCAGACCATCTGTCTCAGTCACATCTGTCTGAGACCGTCTGTCTCAGACCATCTGTCTCAGTCACATCTGTCTCAGTCCGTCTGTCTCAGCCCGGCTGTCTCAGTGCGCCTGTCTCAGTACGTCTGTCTGAGACCGTCTGTCTCAGACCATCTGTCTCAGACCGTCAGTCTCTGTCCGTCTGTCTCGGACCGTCTGTCTCGGACCGTCTGTTTCGGACCGCCTGTCTCGGACCGTCTGTCTCGGACCGACTGCCCCGGACCATCTGTCTCATGCCGTCGGTCTTAGCCCGTGTGTCTCATACCGTCTGTCTCAGACCGTCTGTCTCGGACCCTCTGTCTCAGACCGTCTGTCTCAGACCATCTGTCTCAGACCATCTGTCTCAGGCCGTCGGTCTTAGCCCGTCTGTCTCAGACCGTCTGTCTCGACCGTCTGTCTCGGACCGTCTGTCTCACACCATCTGTCTCAGGCCGTCGGTCTTAGCCCGTCTGTCTCATACCGTCTGTCTCGGACCGCCTGTCTCAGTCCGTCTGCCTCAGACCATCTGTCTCAGACCGCCTGTCTCAGACGGACGGTCTCAGCCCGCCTGTCTCAGCCCGCCTGTCTCAGACAGTCTGCCTCTGTCCGTCTGTCTCGGACCGTCTGTCTCGGACCGTCGGTCTCGGACCGTCCGTCTGGGACCGTCTGTCAGGGACCGTCTGTCTCAGCCCATCTGTCTCAGACCGTCTGTCTGAGACCGTCTGTCTCAGACCATCTGTCTCAGTCACATCTGTCTCAGACCGTCTGTCTCAGCCCGGCTGTCTCAGCGCGCCTGTCTCAGTACGTCTGTCTGAGACCGTCTGTCCCAGACCAACTGTCTCAGACCGCCTATCTTAGACCATCGGTCTTAGCCCGTCTGTCTCAGCCCGCCTGTCTCTGCCCGTCTGTCTCAGACCATCTGTCTGAGGCCGTTGGTCTTAGCCTGTCTGTCTCAGCCCGCCTGTCTCAGCCCGCCTGTCAGAGACCGTCTGTCTCAGACCATCTGTCGCAGACCGTCAGTCTCTGTCCGTCTGTCTCGGACCGTCTGTCTCGGACCGCCTGTTTCGGACCGTCTGTCTCGGACCGTCTGTCTCGGACCGACTGTCCCGGACTATCTGTCTCATGCCGTCGGTCTTAGCCCGTATGTCTCGTACCGTCTGTCTCAGACCGTCTGTCTCGGACTGTCTGTCTCAGACCGTCTGTCTCAGACCATCTGTCTCAGACCATCTGTCTCAGGCCGTCGGTCTTAGCCCGTCTGTCTCATACCGTCTGTCTCGGACCGTCTGTCTCGGACCGTCGGTCTCGGACCGTCCGTCTGGGACCGTCTGTCGCGGACCGTCTGTCTCAGCCCATCTGTCTCAGACCGTCTGTCTGAGACCGTCCGTCTCAGACCATCTGTCTCAGTCACATCTGTCTGAGACCGTCTGTCTCAGACCATCTGTCTCAGTCACATCTGTCTCAGTCCGTCTGTCTCAGCCGGGCTGTCGCAGTGCGCCTGTCTCAGTACGTCTGTCTGAGACCGTCTGTCGCAGACCAACTGTCTCAGACCGCCTATCTTAGACCGTCGGTCTTAGCCCGTCTGTCTCAGCCCGCCTGTCTCTGCCCGTCTGTCTCAGACCATCTGTCTCAGCCCGCCTGTCTCAGCCCGCCTGTCTGAGACCGTCTGTCTCAGACCATCTGTCTCAGACCGTCAGTCTCTGTCCGTCTGTCTCGGACCGTCTGTCTCGGACCGTCTGTCTCAGACCGTCTGTCTCAGACCATCTGTCTCAGACCATCTGTCTCAGGCCGTCGGTCTTAGCCCGTCTGTCTCATACCGTCTGTCTCGGACCGTCTGTCTCGGACCGTCGGTCTCGGACCGTCCGTCTGGGACCGTCTGTCGCGGACCGTCTGTCTCAGCCCATCTGTCTCAGACCGTCTGTCTGAGACCGTCTGTCTCAGACCATCTGTCTCAGTCACATCTGTCTGAGACCGTCTGTCTCAGACCATCTGTCTCAGTCACATCTGTCTCAGTCCGTCTGTCTCAGCCCGGCTGTCTCAGTGCGCCTGTCTCAGTACGTCTGTCTGAGACCGTCTGTCGCAGACCAACTGTCTCAGACCGCCTATCTCAGACCGTCGGTCTTAGCCCGTCTGTCTCGGACCGTCTGTCTCGGACCGTCTGTCTCAGCCCGCCTGCCTCAGCCCGCCTGTCTAAAGCCGTCTGTCTCATACCGTCTGTCTCAGACCATCTGTCTCAGACCGTCTGTCTCAGACCGTCCGTCTCAGACGGTCGGTCTCAGACCGCCTGTCTCAGCCCGCCTGTCTCAGACAGTCTGCCTCTGTCCGTCTGTCTCTGACCGTCTGTCTCAGACCGTCTGACTCGGACCGTCTGTCTCGGACCGTTTGTCTCAGCCCGCCTGTCTCAGCCCGCCTGTCTCAGTCCGTCTGTCTGAGATCGTCTGTCTCATATCATCTGTCTCAGACCGTCTGCGTCGGACCGTCTGTCTCAGCCCGCCTGTCTCAGCCCGCCTGTCTCAGACCAACTGTCTCAGACTGCCTGTCTCAGACCGTCTGTCTCAGACCATCTGTCTCAGACCATCTGTCTCAGACCGTCGGTCTTAGCCCGTCTGTCTCAGACCGTCTGTCTCGGACCGTTTGTCTCGGACCGTCGGTCTCGGACCGTCGGTCTCGGACCGTCTGTCTCAGACCATCTGTCTCAGACCATATGTCTCAGGCCGTCGGTCTTAGCCCGTATGTCTCAGTCCGTCTGTCTCATACCGTCTGTCTCAGACCGTCTGTCTCAGACCGTCTGTCTCAGACCGTCTGTCTCACACCGTCTGCCTCAGACCATCTGTCGCAGACCATCTGTCTCAGGCCGTCGGTCTTAGCCTGTCTGTCTGGGACCGTCTGTCTCGGACCGTCTGTCTCGGACCGTCGGTCTCGGACGTTGGTCTCGGACCGTCGGTCTCGGACCGTCTGTCTCGGACAGTCTGTCTCGGACCGTCTGTCTCGGACCGTCTGTCTCGGACCGTCTGTCTCAGCCCGCCTGTCTAAAGCCGTCTGTCTGAGACCGTCTGTCTCAGACCAACTGTCTCAGACCGTCTGTCTCATACCGTCTGACTCAGACCATCTGTCTCAGACCGTCTGTCTCAGACCGTCCGTCTCAGACGGTCGGTCTCAGCCCGCCTGTCTCAGCCCGCCTGTCTCAGACAGTCTGCCTCTGTACGTCTGTCTCTGACCGTCTGTCTCAGACCGTCTGACTCGGACCGTCTGTCTCGGACCGTTTGTCTCAGCCCGCCTGTCTCAGCCCGCCTGTCTCAGTCCGTCTGTCTGAGATCGTCTGTCTCATATCATCTGTCTCAGACCGTCTGCGTCGGACCGTCTGTCTCGTACCGTCTGTCTCAGACCAACTGTCTCAGACCGCCTGTCTCAGACCGCCTGTCTCAGACCGTCTGTCTCAGACGGTCGGTCTCAGCCCGCCTGTCTCAGCCCGCCTGTCTCAGACCATCTGTCTCAGACTGCCTGTCTCAGACCGTCTGTCTCAGACCATCTGTCTCAGACCACCTGCCTCGGGCCGTCGGTCTTAGCCCGTCTGTCTCAGCCCGCCTGTCTCGGACCGTCTGTCTCGGACCGTCTGTCTCGGACCGTCTGTCTCAGCCCGCCTGTCTCAGTCCGTCTGTCTGAGATCGTCTGTCTCATATCATCTGTCTCAGACCGTCTGTGTCGGACCGTCTGTCTCGTACCGTCTGTCTCAGACCAACTGTCTCAGACCGCCTGTCTCAGACCGCCTGTCTCAGACCGTCTGTCTCAGACGGTCGGTCTCAGCCCGCCTGTCTCAGCCCGCCTGTCTCAGACCAACTGTCTCAGACTGCCTGTCTCAGACCGTCTGTCTCAGACCATCTGTCTCAGACCACCTGCCTCGGGCCGTCGGTCTTAGCCCGTCTGTCTCAGCCCGCCTGTCTCGGACCGTCTGTCTCAGACCATCTGTCTCAGACCATATGTCTCAGGCCGTCGGTCTTAGCCCGTATGTCTCTGTCCGTCTGTCTCATACCGTCTGTCTCAGACCGTCTGTCTCAGACCGTCTGTCTCAGACCGTCTGTCTCAGACCGTCTGTCTCAGACCGTCTGTCTCAGACCGTCTGTCTCAGACCAACTGTCTCAGACCATCTGTCTCAGACCGTCTGTCTCAGACCATCTGTCTCAGACCGTCTGTCTCAGACCGTCCGTCTCAGACGGTCGGTCTCAGACCGCCTGTCTCAGCCCGCCTGTCTCAGACAGTCTGCCTCTGTCCGTCTGTCTCGGACAGTCTGTCTCAGACCGTCTGTGTCAGCCCGCCTGTCTCAGCCCGCCTGTCTCAGTCCGTCTGTCTCAGACCGTCTGTATCAGACCATCTGTCTCAGACCATCTGTCTCAGGCCGTCGGTCGTAGCCCGTCTGTCTCAGACCGTCTGTATCAGACCATCTGTCTCAGACCGTCTGTCTCAGACCATCTGTCTCAGGCCGTCGGTCTTAGCCCGTCTGTCTCGGACCGTCTGTCTCGGACCGTCTGTCTCGGACCGTCGGTCTCGGACCGTCTGTCTCAGACCATCTGTCTCACACCATATGTCTCAGGCCGTCGGTCTTAGCCCGTATGTCTCTGTCCGTCTGTCTCATACCGTCTGTCTCAGACCGTCTGTCTCAGACCGTCTGTCTCAGACCGTCTGTCTCAGACCATCTGTCTCAGACCATCTGTCTCAGGCCGTCGGTCTTAGCCTGTCTGTCTCAGACCGTCTGTCTCGGACCGTCGGTCTCGGACCGTCCGTCTGGGACCGTCTGTCGCGGACCGTCTGTCTCAGCCCATCTGTCTCAGACCGTCTGTCTGAGACCGTCTGTCTCAGACCATCTGTCTCAGTCACATCTGTCTGAGACCGTCTGTCTCAGACCATCTGTCTCAGTCACATCTGTCTCAGTCCGTCTGTCTCAGCCCGGCTGTCTCAGTGCGCCTGTCTCAGTACGTCTGTCTGAGACCGTCTGTCGCAGACCAACTGTCTCAGACCGCCTATCCTAGACCGTCGGTCTTAGCCCGTCTGTCTCAGCCCGCCTGTCTCTGCCCGTCTGTCTCAGACCATCTGTCCCAGGCCGTTGGTCTTAGCTTGTCTGTCTCAGCCCGCCTGTCTCAGCCCGCCTGTCTGAGACCGTCTGTCTCAGACCATCTGTCTCAGACCGTCAGTCTCTGTCCGTCTGTCTCGGACCGTCTGTCTCGGACCGTCTGTTTCGGACCGTCTGTCTCGGACCGTCTGTCTCGGACCGACTGCCCCGGACCATCTGTCTCATGCCGTCGGTCTTAGCCCGTGTGTCTCATACCGTCTGTCTCAGACCGTCTGTCTCGGACCCTCTGTCTCAGACCGTCTGTCTCAGACCATCTGTCTCAGACCATCTGTCTCAGGCCGTCGGTCTTAGCCCGTCTGTCTCAGACCGTCTGTCTCGACCGTCTGTCTCGGACCGTCTGTCTCACACCATCTGTCTCAGGCCGTCGGTCTTAGCCCGTCTGTCTCATACCGTCTGTCTCGGACCGCCTGTCTCAGTCCGTCTGCCTCAGACCATCTGTCTCAGACCGCCTGTCTCAGACGGACGGTCTCAGCCCGCCTGTCTCAGCCCGCCTGTCTCAGACAGTCTGCCTCTGTCCGTCTGTCTCGGACCGTCTGTCTCGGACCGTCGGTCTCGGACCGTCCGTCTGGGACCGTCTGTCAGGGACCGTCTGTCTCAGCCCATCTGTCTCAGACCGTCTGTCTGAGACCGTCTGTCTCAGACCATCTGTCTCAGTCACATCTGTCTCAGACCGTCTGTCTCAGCCCGGCTGTCTCAGCGCGCCTGTCTCAGTACGTCTGTCTGAGACCGTCTGTCCCAGACCAACTGTCTCAGACCGCCTATCTTAGACCATCGGTCTTAGCCCGTCTGTCTCAGCCCGCCTGTCTCTGCCCGTCTGTCTCAGACCATCTGTCTGAGGCCGTTGGTCTTAGCCTGTCTGTCTCAGCCCGCCTGTCTCAGCCCGCCTGTCAGAGACCGTCTGTCTCAGACCATCTGTCGCAGACCGTCAGTCTCTGTCCGTCTGTCTCGGACCGTCTGTCTCGGACCGCCTGTTTCGGACCGTCTGTCTCGGACCGTCTGTCTCGGACCGACTGTCCCGGACTATCTGTCTCATGCCGTCGGTCTTAGCCCGTATGTCTCGTACCGTCTGTCTCAGACCGTCTGTCTCGGACTGTCTGTCTCAGACCGTCTGTCTCAGACCATCTGTCTCAGACCATCTGTCTCAGGCCGTCGGTCTTAGCCCGTCTGTCTCATACCGTCTGTCTCGGACCGTCTGTCTCGGACCGTCGGTCTCGGACCGTCCGTCTGGGACCGTCTGTCGCGGACCGTCTGTCTCAGCCCATCTGTCTCAGACCGTCTGTCTGAGACCGTCCGTCTCAGACCATCTGTCTCAGTCACATCTGTCTGAGACCGTCTGTCTCAGACCATCTGTCTCAGTCACATCTGTCTCAGTCCGTCTGTCTCAGCCGGGCTGTCGCAGTGCGCCTGTCTCAGTACGTCTGTCTGAGACCGTCTGTCGCAGACCAACTGTCTCAGACCGCCTATCTTAGACCGTCGGTCTTAGCCCGTCTGTCTCAGCCCGCCTGTCTCTGCCCGTCTGTCTCAGACCATCTGTCTCAGCCCGCCTGTCTCAGCCCGCCTGTCTGAGACCGTCTGTCTCAGACCATCTGTCTCAGACCGTCAGTCTCTGTCCGTCTGTCTCGGACCGTCTGTCTCGGACCGTCTGTCTCAGACCGTCTGTCTCAGACCATCTGTCTCAGACCATCTGTCTCAGGCCGTCGGTCTTAGCCCGTCTGTCTCATACCGTCTGTCTCGGACCGTCTGTCTCGGACCGTCGGTCTCGGACCGTCCGTCTGGGACCGTCTGTCGCGGACCGTCTGTCTCAGCCCATCTGTCTCAGACCGTCTGTCTGAGACCGTCTGTCTCAGACCATCTGTCTCAGTCACATCTGTCTGAGACCGTCTGTCTCAGACCATCTGTCTCAGTCACATCTGTCTCAGTCCGTCTGTCTCAGCCCGGCTGTCTCAGTGCGCCTGTCTCAGTACGTCTGTCTGAGACCGTCTGTCGCAGACCAACTGTCTCAGACCGCCTATCTCAGACCGTCGGTCTTAGCCCGTCTGTCTCGGACCGTCTGTCTCGGACCGTCTGTCTCAGCCCGCCTGCCTCAGCCCGCCTGTCTAAAGCCGTCTGTCTCATACCGTCTGTCTCAGACCATCTGTCTCAGACCGTCTGTCTCAGACCGTCCGTCTCAGACGGTCGGTCTCAGACCGCCTGTCTCAGCCCGCCTGTCTCAGACAGTCTGCCTCTGTCCGTCTGTCTCTGACCGCCTGTCTCAGCCCGCCTGTCTCAGACAGTCTGCCTCTGTCCGTCTGTCTCGGACCGTCTGTCTCGGACCGTCGGTCTCGGACCGTCCGTCTGGGACCGTCTGTCAGGGACCGTCTGTCTCAGCCCATCTGTCTCAGACCGTCTGTCTGAGACCGTCTGTCTCAGACCATCTGTCTCAGTCACATCTGTCTCAGACCGTCTGTCTCAGCCCGGCTGTCTCAGCGCGCCTGTCTCAGTACGTCTGTCTGAGACCGTCTGTCCCAGACCAACTGTCTCAGACCGCCTATCTTAGACCATCGGTCTTAGCCCGTCTGTCTCAGCCCGCCTGTCTCTGCCCGTCTGTCTCAGACCATCTGTCTGAGGCCGTTGGTCTTAGCCTGTCTGTCTCAGCCCGCCTGTCTCAGCCCGCCTGTCAGAGACCGTCTGTCTCAGACCATCTGTCGCAGACCGTCAGTCTCTGTCCGTCTGTCTCGGACCGTCTGTCTCGGACCGCCTGTTTCGGACCGTCTGTCTCGGACCGTCTGTCTCGGACCGACTGTCCCGGACTATCTGTCTCATGCCGTCGGTCTTAGCCCGTATGTCTCGTACCGTCTGTCTCAGACCGTCTGTCTCGGACTGTCTGTCTCAGACCGTCTGTCTCAGACCATCTGTCTCAGACCATCTGTCTCAGGCCGTCGGTCTTAGCCCGTCTGTCTCATACCGTCTGTCTCGGACCGTCTGTCTCGGACCGTCGGTCTCGGACCGTCCGTCTGGGACCGTCTGTCGCGGACCGTCTGTCTCAGCCCATCTGTCTCAGACCGTCTGTCTGAGACCGTCCGTCTCAGACCATCTGTCTCAGTCACATCTGTCTGAGACCGTCTGTCTCAGACCATCTGTCTCAGTCACATCTGTCTCAGTCCGTCTGTCTCAGCCGGGCTGTCGCAGTGCGCCTGTCTCAGTACGTCTGTCTGAGACCGTCTGTCGCAGACCAACTGTCTCAGACCGCCTATCTTAGACCGTCGGTCTTAGCCCGTCTGTCTCAGCCCGCCTGTCTCTGCCCGTCTGTCTCAGACCATCTGTCTCAGCCCGCCTGTCTCAGCCCGCCTGTCTGAGACCGTCTGTCTCAGACCATCTGTCTCAGACCGTCAGTCTCTGTCCGTCTGTCTCGGACCGTCTGTCTCGGACCGTCTGTCTCAGACCGTCTGTCTCAGACCATCTGTCTCAGACCATCTGTCTCAGGCCGTCGGTCTTAGCCCGTCTGTCTCATACCGTCTGTCTCGGACCGTCTGTCTCGGACCGTCGGTCTCGGACCGTCCGTCTGGGACCGTCTGTCGCGGACCGTCTGTCTCAGCCCATCTGTCTCAGACCGTCTGTCTGAGACCGTCTGTCTCAGACCATCTGTCTCAGTCACATCTGTCTGAGACCGTCTGTCTCAGACCATCTGTCTCAGTCACATCTGTCTCAGTCCGTCTGTCTCAGCCCGGCTGTCTCAGTGCGCCTGTCTCAGTACGTCTGTCTGAGACCGTCTGTCGCAGACCAACTGTCTCAGACCGCCTATCTCAGACCGTCGGTCTTAGCCCGTCTGTCTCGGACCGTCTGTCTCGGACCGTCTGTCTCAGCCCGCCTGCCTCAGCCCGCCTGTCTAAAGCCGTCTGTCTCATACCGTCTGTCTCAGACCATCTGTCTCAGACCGTCTGTCTCAGACCGTCCGTCTCAGACGGTCGGTCTCAGACCGCCTGTCTCAGCCCGCCTGTCTCAGACAGTCTGCCTCTGTCCGTCTGTCTCTGACCGTCTGTCTCAGACCGTCTGACTCGGACCGTCTGTCTCGGACCGTTTGTCTCAGCCCGCCTGTCTCAGCCCGCCTGTCTCAGTCCGTCTGTCTGAGATCGTCTGTCTCATATCATCTGTCTCAGACCGTCTGCGTCGGACCGTCTGTCTCAGCCCGCCTGTCTCAGCCCGCCTGTCTCAGACCAACTGTCTCAGACTGCCTGTCTCAGACCGTCTGTCTCAGACCATCTGTCTCAGACCATCTGTCTCAGACCGTCGGTCTTAGCCCGTCTGTCTCAGACCGTCTGTCTCGGACCGTCTGTCTCGGACCGTCGGTCTCGGACCGTCGGTCTCGGACCGTCTGTCTCAGACCATCTGTCTCAGACCATATGTCTCAGGCCGTCGGTCTTAGCCCGTATGTCTCAGTCCGTCTGTCTCATACCGTCTGTCTCAGACCGTCTGTCTCAGACCGTCTGTCTCACACCGTCTGCCTCAGACCATCTGTCGCAGACCATCTGTCTCAGGCCGTCGGTCTTAGCCTGTCTGTCTGGGACCGTCTGTCTCGGACCGTCTGTCTCGGACCGTCGGTCTCGGACGTTGGTCTCGGACCGTCGGTCTCGGACCGTCTGTCTCGGACAGTCTGTCTCGGACCGTCTGTCTCGGACCGTCTGTCTCGGACCGTCTGTCTCAGCCCGCCTGTCTAAAGCCGTCTGTCTGAGACCGTCTGTCTCAGACCAACTGTCTCAGACCGTCTGTCTCATACCGTCTGACTCAGACCATCTGTCTCAGACCGTCTGTCTCAGACCGTCCGTCTCAGACGGTCGGTCTCAGCCCGCCTGTCTCAGCCCGCCTGTCTCAGACAGTCTGCCTCTGTACGTCTGTCTCTGACCGTCTGTCTCAGACCGTCTGACTCGGACCGTCTGTCTCGGACCGTTTGTCTCAGCCCGCCTGTCTCAGCCCGCCTGTCTCAGTCCGTCTGTCTGAGATCGTCTGTCTCATATCATCTGTCTCAGACCGTCTGCGTCGGACCGTCTGTCTCGTACCGTCTGTCTCAGACCAACTGTCTCAGACCGCCTGTCTCAGACCGCCTGTCTCAGACCGTCTGTCTCAGACGGTCGGTCTCAGCCCGCCTGTCTCAGCCCGCCTGTCTCAGACCATCTGTCTCAGACTGCCTGTCTCAGACCGTCTGTCTCAGACCATCTGTCTCAGACCACCTGCCTCGGGCCGTCGGTCTTAGCCCGTCTGTCTCAGCCCGCCTGTCTCGGACCGTCTGTCTCGGACCGTCTGTCTCGGACCGTCTGTCTCAGCCCGCCTGTCTCAGTCCGTCTGTCTGAGATCGTCTGTCTCATATCATCTGTCTCAGACCGTCTGCGTCGGACCGTCTGTCTCGTACCGTCTGTCTCAGACCAACTGTCTCAGACCGCCTGTCTCAGACCGCCTGTCTCAGACCGTCTGTCTCAGACGGTCGGTCTCAGCCCGCCTGTCTCAGCCCGCCTGTCTCAGACCAACTGTCTCAGACTGCCTGTCTCAGACCGTCTGTCTCAGACCATCTGTCTCAGACCACCTGCCTCGGGCCGTCGGTCTTAGCCCGTCTGTCTCAGCCCGCCTGTCTCGGACCGTCTGTCTCAGACCATCTGTCTCAGACCATATGTCTCAGGCCGTCGGTCTTAGCCCGTATGTCTCTGTCCGTCTGTCTCATACCGTCTGTCTCAGACCGTCTGTCTCAGACCGTCTGTCTCAGACCGTCTGTCTCAGACCGTCTGTCTCAGACCGTCTGTCTCAGACCGTCTGTCTCAGACCGTCTGTCTCAGACCGCCTGTCTCGGACCGTCTGTCTCAGCCCGCCTGCCTCAGCCCGCCTGTCTAAAGCCGTCTGTCTCATACCGTCTGTCTCAGACCATCTGTCTCAGACCGTCTGTCTCAGACCGTCCGTCTCAGACGGTCGGTCTCAGACCGCCTGTCTCAGCCCGCCTGTCTCAGACAGTCTGCCTCTGTCCGTCTGTCTCTGACCGTCTGTCTCAGACCGTCTGACTCGGACCGTCTGTCTCGGACCGTTTGTCTCAGCCCGCCTGTCTCAGCCCGCCTGTCTCAGTCCGTCTGTCTGAGATCGTCTGTCTCATATCATCTGTCTCAGACCGTCTGCGTCGGACCGTCTGTCTCAGCCCGCCTGTCTCAGCCCGCCTGTCTCAGACCAACTGTCTCAGACTGCCTGTCTCAGACCGTCTGTCTCAGACCATCTGTCTCAGACCATCTGTCTCAGACCGTCGGTCTTAGCCCGTCTGTCTCAGACCGTCTGTCTCGGACCGTCTGTCTCGGACCGTCGGTCTCGGACCGTCGGTCTCGGACCGTCTGTCTCAGACCATCTGTCTCAGACCATATGTCTCAGGCCGTCGGTCTTAGCCCGTATGTCTCAGTCCGTCTGTCTCATACCGTCTGTCTCAGACCGTCTGTCTCAGACCGTCTGTCTCAGACCGTCTGTCTCACACCGTCTGCCTCAGACCATCTGTCGCAGACCATCTGTCTCAGGCCGTCGGTCTTAGCCTGTCTGTCTGGGACCGTCTGTCTCGGACCGTCTGTCTCGGACCGTCGGTCTCGGACGTTGGTCTCGGACCGTCGGTCTCGGACCGTCTGTCTCGGACAGTCTGTCTCGGACCGTCTGTCTCGGACCGTCTGTCTCGGACCGTCTGTCTCAGCCCGCCTGTCTAAAGCCGTCTGTCTGAGACCGTCTGTCTCAGACCAACTGTCTCAGACCGTCTGTCTCATACCGTCTGACTCAGACCATCTGTCTCAGACCGTCTGTCTCAGACCGTCCGTCTCAGACGGTCGGTCTCAGCCCGCCTGTCTCAGCCCGCCTGTCTCAGACAGTCTGCCTCTGTACGTCTGTCTCTGACCGTCTGTGTCAGACCGTCTGTCTCGGACCGTCGGTCTCGGACCGTCCGTCTGGGACCGTCTGTCGCGGACCGTCTGTCTCAGCCCGCCTGTCTCAGCCCGCCTGTCTCTGCCCGTCTGTCTCAGACCATCTGTCTCAGGCCGTTGGTCTTAGCTTGTCTGTCTCAGCCCGCCTGTCTCAGCCCGCCTGTCTGTGACCGTCTGTCTAAGACCATCTGTCTCAGACCGTCAGTCTCTGTCCGTCTGTCTCGGACCGTCTTTCTCGGACCGTCTGTTTCGGACCGTCTGTCTCGGACCGTCTGTCCCGGACCGACAGCCCCGGACCATCTGTCTCATGCCGTCGGTCTTAGCCCGTGTGTCTCATACCGTCTGTCTCAGACCGTCTGTCTCGGACCGTCTGTCTCAGACCGTCTGTCTCAGACCATCTGTCTCAGACCATCTGTCTCAGGCCGTCGGTCTTAGCCCGTCTGTCTCAGACCGTCTGTCTCGACCGTCTGTCTCGGACCGTCTGTCTCACACCATCTGTCTCAGGCCGTCGGTCTTAGCCCGTCTGTCTCATACCGTCTGTCTCGGACCGTCTGTCTCGGACCGTCGGTCTCGGACCGTCCGTCTGGGACCGTCTGTCGCGGACCGTCTGTCTCAGCCCATCTGTCTCAGACCGTCTGTCTGAGACCGTCTGTCTCAAACCATCTGTCTCAGTCACATCTGTCTCAGACCGTCTGTCTCAGCCCGGCTGTCTCAGCGCTCCTGTCTCAGTACGTCTGTCTGAGACCGTCTGTCTCAGACCAACTGTCTCAGACCGCCTATCTTAGACCGTCGGTCTTAGCCCGTCTTTCTCAGCCCGCCTGTCTCTGCCCGTCTGTCTCTGGCCGTTGGTCTTAGCCTGTCTGTCTCAGCCCGCCTGTCTCAGCCCGCCTGTCTGAGACCGTCTGTCTCAGACCATCTGTCTCAGACCGTCAGTCTCTGTCCGTCTGTCTCGGACCGTCTGTCTCGGACCGTCTGTTTCGGACCGTCTGTCTCGGACCGTCTGTCTCGGACCGACTGCCCCGGACCATCTGTCTCATGCCGTCGGTCTTAGCCCGTATGTCTCATACCGTCAGTCTCAGACCGTCTGTCTCGGACCGTCTGTCTGAGACCGTCTGTCTCAGACCATCTGTCTCAGACCATCTGTCTCAGGCCGTCGGTCTTAGCCCGTCTGTCTCAGACCGTCTGTCTCGGACCGTCTGTCTCGGACCGTCTGTCTCAGACCGTCTGTCTCAGACCGTCTGTCTCAGACCATCTGTCTCAGGCCATCTGTTTCAGGCCGTCGGTCTTAGCCTGTCTGTCTCAGACCGTCTGTCTCGGACCGTCTGTCTCGGACCGTCTGTCTCGGACCGTCTGTCTCAGACCGTCTGTCTCAGACCATCTGTCTCAGACCATCTGTCTCAGGCCGTCGGTCTTAGCCCGTCTGTCCCAGACCGTCTGTCTCGGACCGTCGGTCTGGGACCGTCCGTCTGGAACCGTCTGTCGCGGACCGTCTGTCTCAGCACATCTGTCTCAGACCGTCTGTCTGAGACCGTCTGTCTCAGACCATCTGTCTCAGTCACATCTGTCTGAGACCGTCTGTCTCAGACCATCTGTCTCAGTCACATCTGTCTCAGTCCGTCTGTCACAGCCCGGCTGTCTCAGTGCGCCTGTCTCAGTACGTCTGTCTGAGACCGTCTGTCGCAGACCAACTGTCTCAGACCGCCTATCTTAGACCGTCGGTCTTAGCCCGTCTGTCTCATCCCGCCTGTCTCTGCCCGTCTGTGTCAGACCATCTGTCTCAGGCCGTTGGTCTTAGCTTGTCTGTCTCAGCCCGCCTGTCTCAGCCCGCCTGTCTGAGACCGTCTGTCTCAGACCATCTGTCTCAGACCGTCAGTCTCTGTCCGTCTGTCTCGTACCGTCTGTCTCGGACCGTCTGTTTCGGACCGTCTGTCTCAGACCGTCTGTCTCAGACCATCTGTCTCAGACCATCTGTCTCAGGCCGTCGGTCTTCGCCCGTCTGTCTCAGACCGTCTGTCTCGACCGTCTGTCTCAGACCGTCTGTCTCAGACCATCTGTCTCAGACCATCTGTCTCAGACGGTCGGTCTCAGCCCGCCTCTCTCAGACCAACTGTCTCAGACTGCCTGTCTAAGTCCGTCTGTCTGAGACCATCTGCCTCAGGCCGTCGGTCTTAGCCCGTCTGTCTCGGACCGTCTGTCTCGGACCGTCTGTCTCGGACCGTCTGTCTCGGACCATCTGTCTCGGACCGTCTGTCTCGGACCGTCCGTCTCAGTCCGTCTGTCTCAGACCATCTGTCTCTGACCGCCTGTCTCAGGCGGTCGGTCTCAGCCCGCCTGTCTCAGCCCGCCTGTCTCAGACAGTCTGCCTCTGTCCGTCTGTCTCGGACCGTCTGTCTCGGACCGTCTGTCTCGGACCGTCTGTCTCTGACCGTCTGTCTCAGACCATCTGTCTCAGACCATCTGTCTCAGAGCATCTGTCTCAGGCCGTCGGTCTTAGCCCGTCTCTCTCAGACCATCTGCCTCAGGCCGTCGGTCTTAGCCCGTCTGTCTCGGACCGTCTGTCTCGGACCGTCTGTCTCGGACCGTCTGTCTCGGACCATCTGTCTCGGACCGTCTGTCTCGGACCGTCTGTCTCAGTCCGTCTGTCTCAGACCATCTGTCTCAGACCGCCTGTCTCAGGCGGTCGGTCTCAGCCCGCCTGTCTCAGACAGTCTGCCTCTGTCCGTCTGTCTCGGACCGTCTGTCTCGGACCGTCTGTCTCGGACCGTCTCTCTCGGACCGTCTATCTCGGACCGTCTGTCTCAGCCCATCTGTCTCAGACCGTCTGTCTGAGACCGTCTGTCTCAGACCATCTGTCTCAGTCACATCTGTCTGAGACCGTCTGTCTCAGACCATCTGTCTCAGTCACATCTGTCTCAGTCCGTCTGTCTCAGCCCGGCTGTCTCAGTGCGCCTGTCTCAGTACGTCTGTCTGAGACCGTCTGTCGCAGACCAACTGTCTCAGACCGCCTATCTTAGACCGTCGGTCTTAGCCCGTCTGTCTCAGCCCGCCTGTCTCTGCCCGTCTGTGTCAGACCATCTGTCTCAGGCCGTTGGTCTTAGCTTGTCTGTCTCAGCCCGCCTGTCTCAGCCCGCCTGTCTGAGACCGTCTGTCTCAGACCATCTGTCTCAGACCGTCAGTCTCTGTCCGTCTGTCTCGTACCGTCTGTCTCGGACCGTCTGTTTCGGACCGTCTGTCTCAGACCGTCTGTCTCAGACCATCTGTCTCAGACCATCTGTCTCAGGCCGTCGGTCTTCGCCCGTCTGTCTCAGACCGTCTGTCTCGACCGTCTGTCTCGGACCGTCTGTCTCACACCATCTGTCTCAGGCCGTCGGTCTTATACCGTCTGTCTCATACCGTCTGTCTCGGACCGTCTGTCTCGGACCGTCGGTCTCGGACCGTCCGTCTGGGACCGTCTGTCGCGGACCGTCTGTCTCAGCCCATCTGTCTCAGACTGTCTGTCTGAGACCGTCTGTCTCAAACCATCTGTCTCAGTCACATCTGTCTCAGACCGTCTGTCTCAGCCCGGCTGTCTCAGCGCGCCTGTCTCAGTACGTCTGTCTGAGACCGTCTGTCTCAGACCAACTGTCTCAGACCGCCTATCTTAGACCGTCGGTCTTAGCCCGTCTTTCTCAGCCCGCCTGTCTCTGCCCGTCTGTCTCAGACCAGCTGTCTCAGGCCGTTGGTCTTAGCCTGTATGTCTCAGCCCGCCTGTCTCAGCCCGCCTGTCTCGGACCGTCTGTCTGAGACCGTCTGTCTCAGACCATCTGTCTCAGACCATCTGTCTCAGGCCGTCGGTCTTAGCCCGTCTGTCTCAGACCGTCTGTCTCGGACCGTCTGTCTCGGACCGTCTGACTCGGACCGTCTGTCTCGGTCCGTTTGTCTCAGCCCCCCTGTCTCAGCCCGCCTGTCTCAGTCCGTCTGTCTGAGATCGTCTGTCTCATATCATCTGTCTCAGACCGTCCGCGTCGGACCGTCTTTCTCGGACCGTCTGTTTCAGACCAACTGTCTCAGACCGCCTGTCTCAGACCGTCTGTCTCAGACGGTCGGTCTCAGCCCGCCTCTCTCAGACCAACTGTCTCAGACTGCCTGTCTAAGTCCGTCTGTCTGAGACCATCTGCCTCAGGCCGTCGGTCTTAGCCCGTCTGTCTCGGACCTTCTGTCTCGGACCGTCTGTCTCGGACCGTCTGTCTCGGACCATCTGTCTCGGACCGTCTGTCTCGGACCGTCTGTCTCAGTCCGTCTGTCTCAGACCATCTGTCTCAGACCGCCTGTCTCAGGCGGTCGGTCTCAGCCCGCCTGTCTCAGCCCGCCTGTCTCAGACAGTCTGCCTCTGTCCGTCTGTCTCGGACCGTCTGTCTCGGACCGTCTGTCTCGGACCGTCTGTCTCGGACCGTCTGTCTCTGACCGTCTGTCTCAGACCATCTGTCTCAGACCATCTGTCTCAGAGCATCTGTCTCAGGCCGTCGGTCTTAGCCCGTCTCTCTCAGACCATCTGCCTCAGGCCGTCGGTCTTAGCCCGTCTGTCTCGGACCGTCTGTCTCGGACCGTCTGTCTCGGACCGTCTGTCTCGGACCGTCTGTCTCGGACCATCTGTCTCGGACCGTCTGTCTCGGACCGTCTGTCTCAGTCCGTCTGTCTCAGACCATCTGTCTCAGACCGCCTGTCTGAGACCATCTGCCTCAGGCCGTCGGTCTTAGCCCGTCTGTCTCAGGCCGCCTGTCTCGGACCGTCTGTCTCGGACCGTCTGTCTCGGACCGTCGGTCTCGGACCGTCCGTCTGGGACCGTCTGTCGCGCACCGTCTGTCTCAGCCCATCTGTCTCAGACTGTCTGTCTGAGACCGTCTGTCTCAAACCATCTGTCTCAGTCACATCTGTCTCAGACCGTCTGTCTCAGCCCGGCTGTCTCAGCGCGCCTGTCTCAGTACGTCTGTCTGAGACCGTCTGTCTCAGACCAACTGTCTCAGACCGCCTATCTTAGACCGTCGGTCTTAGCCCGTCTTTCTCAGCCCGCCTGTCTCTGCCCGTCTGTCTCAGACCAGCTGTCTCAGGCCGTTGGTCTTAGCCTGTATGTCTCAGCCCGCCTGTCTCAGCCCGCCTGTCTGAGACCGTCTGTCTCAGACCATCTGTCTCAGACCGTCAGTCTCTGTCCGTCTGTCTCGGACCGTCTGTCTCGGACCGTCTGTTTCGGACCGTCTGTCTCGGACCGTCTGTCTCGGACCGTCTGTCTCGGACCGTCTGTCTCGGACCATCTGTCTCGGACCGTCTGTCTCGGACCGTCTGTCTCAGTCCGTCTGTCTCAGACCATCTGTCTCAGACCGCCTGTCTCAGGCGGTCGGTCTCAGCCCGCCTGTCTCAGCCCGCCTGTCTCAGACAGTCTGCCTCTGTCCGTCTGTCTCGGACCGTCTGTCTCGGACCGTCTGTCTCGGACCGTCTCTCTCGGACCGTCTATCTCGGACCGTCTGTCTCAGCCCGCCTGTCTCAGTCCGCCTGTCTGAGACCATCTGCCTCAGGCCGTCGGTCTTAGCCCGTCTGTCTCAGGCCGTCTGTCTCGGACCGTCTGTATCGGACCGTCTGTCTCGGACCGTCTGTCTCGGACCGTCTGTCTCGGACCGTCTGTCTCAGACCGTCTGTCTGCGATCGTCTGTCTCAGACCGTCTGTCTCAGACCGTCTATCTCAGACCATCTGTCTCACACCATCTTTCTCAGGCCGTCGGTCTTAGCCCGTCTGTCTCATACCGTCTGTCTCGGACCGTCTGTCTCGGACCGTCTGTCTCGGACCGTCCGTCTGGGACCGTCTGTCGCGGACCGTCTGTCTCAGCCCATCTGTCTCAGACCGTCTGTCTCAGCCCGGCTGTCTCAGCGCGCCTGTCTCAGTACGTCTGTCTGAGACCGTCTGTCTCAAACCAACCGTCTCAGACCGCCTATCTTAGACCATCGGTCTTAGCCCGTCTGTCTCAGCCCGCCTGTCTCTGCCCGTCTGTCTCAGACCATCTGTCTCAGGCCGTTGGTCTTAGCCTGTCTGTCTCAGCCCGCCTGTCTCAGCCCGCCTGTCTGAGACCGTCTGTCTCAGACCATCTGTCTCAGACCGTCAGTCTCTGTCCGTCTATCTCGGACCGTCTGTCTCGGACCGTCTGTTTCGGACCGTCTGTCTCGGACCGTCTGTCTCGGACCGACTGTCCCGGACCATCTGCCTCATGCCGTCGGTCTTAGCCCGTATGTCTCATACCGTCTGTCTCAGACCGTCTGTCTCGGACCGTCTGTCTCAGACCATCTGTCTCAGACCGTCTGTCTCAGACCATCTGTCTCAGACCGTCTGTGTCAGCCCGCCTGCCTCAGCCCTTCGGTCTCAGTCCGTCTGTCTCAGACCGTCTGTATCAGACCGTCTGTCTCAGACCATCTGTCTCAGACCGTCTGTCTCAGACCATCTGTCTCAGTCACATCTGTCTGAGACCGTCTGTCTCAGACCATCTGTCTCAGTCACATCTGTCTCAGTCCGTCTGTCTCAGCCCGGCTGTCTCAGTGCGCCTGTCTCAGTACGTCTGTCTGAGACCGTCTGTCGCAGACCAACTGTCTCAGACCGCCTATCTTAGACCGTCGGTCTTAGCCCGTCTGTCTCAGCCCGCCTGTCTCTGCCCGTCTGTCTCAGACCATCTGTCTCAGGCCGTTGGTCTTAGCTTGTCTGTCTCAGCCCGCCTGTCTCAGCCCGCCTGTCTGAGACCGTCTGTCTCAGACCATCTGTCGCAGACCGTCAGTCTCTGTCCGTCTGTCTCGGACCGTCTGTCTCGGACCGCCTGTTTCGGACCGTCTGTCTCGGACCGTCTGTCTCGGACCGACTGTCCCGGACTATCTGTCTCATGCCGTCGGTCTTAGCCCGTATGTCTCATACCGTCTGTCTCAGACCGTCGGTCTTAGCCCGTCTGTCTCAGACCATCTGTCTCAGTCACATCTGTCTGAGAGCGTCTGTCCCAGACCATCTGTCTCAGTCACATCTGTCTCAGTCCGTCTGTCTCAGCCCGGCTGTCTCAGTGCGCCTGTCTCAGTACGTCTGTCTGAGACCGTCTGTCGCAGACCAACTGTCTCAGACCGCCTATCTTAGACCGTCGGTCTTAGCCCGTCTGTCTCAGCCCGCCTGTCTCTGCCCGTCTGTGTCAGACCATCTGTCTCAGGCCGTTGGTCTTAGCTTGTCTGTCTCAGCCCGCCTGTCTCAGCCCGCCTGTCCGAGACCGTCTGTCTCAGACCATCTGTCTCAGACCGTCAGTCTCTGTCCGTCTGTCTCGGACCGTCTGTCTCGGACCGTCTGTTTCGGACCGTCTGTCTCGGACCGTCTGTCTCGGACCGACTGCCCCGGACCATCTGTCTCATGCCGTCGGTCTTAGCCCGTGTGTCTCATACCGTCTGTCTCAGCCCGCCTGTCTCTGCCCGTCTGTCTCAGACCATCTGTCGCAGACCGTCAGTCTCTGTCCGTCTGTCTCGGACCGTCTGTCTCGGACCGCCTGTTTCGGACCGTCTGTCTCGGACCGTCTGTCTCAGGCCGTTGGTCTTAGCTTGTCTGTCTCAGCCCGCCTGTCTCAGCCCGCCTGTCTGAGACCGTCTGTCTCAGACCATCTGTCGCAGACCGTCAGTCTCTGTCCGTCTGTCTCGGACCGTCTGTCTCGGACCGCCTGTTTCGGACCGTCTGTCTCGGACCGTCGGTCTCGGACCGTCCGTCTGGGACCGTCTGTCGCGGACCGTCTGTCTCAGCCCATCTGTCTCAGACCGTCTGTCTGAGACCGTCTGTCTCAGACCATCTGTCTCAGTCACATCTGTCTGAGACCGTCTGTCTCAGACCATCTGTCTCAGTCACATCTGTCTCAGTCCGTCTGTCTCAGCCCGGCTGTCTCAGTGCGCCTGTCTCAGTACGTCTGTCTGAGACCGTCTGTCGCAGACCAACTGTCTCAGACCGCCTATCTTAGACCGTCGGTCTTAGCCCGTCTGTCTCAGCCCGCCTGTCTCTGCCCGTCTGTGTCAGACCATCTGTCTCAGGCCGTTGGTCTTAGCTTGTCTGTCTCAGCCCGCCTGTCTCAGCCCGCCTGTCTGAGACCGTCTGTCTCAGACCATCTGTCTCAGACCGTCAGTCTCTGTCCGTCTGTCTCGTACCGTCTGTCTCGGACCGTCTGTTTCGGACCGTCTGTCTCAGACCGTCTGTCTCAGACCATCTGTCTCAGACCATCTGTCTCAGGCCGTCTGTCTCAGACCGTCGGTCTTAGCCCGTCTGTCTCATACCGTCTGTCTCAGACCATCTGTCTCAGACCATCTGTCTCAGGCCGTCGGTCTTAGCCCGTCTGTCTCATACCGTCTGTCTCGGACCGTCTGTCTCGGACCGTCGGTCTCGGACCGACGGTCTCGGACCGTCCGTCTGGGACCGTCTGTCGCGGACCGTCTGTCTCAGCCCATCTGTCTCAGACCGTCTGTCTGAGACCGTCTGTCTCAGACCATCTGTCTCAGTCACATCTGTCTGAGACCGTCTGTCCCAGACCATCTGTCTCAGTCACATCTGTCTCAGTCCGTCTGTCTCAGCCCGGCTGTCTCAGTGCGCCTGTCTCAGTACGTCTGTCTGAGACCGTCTGTCGCAGACCAACTGTCTCAGACCGCCTATCTTAGACCGTCGGTCTTAGCCCGTCTGTCTCAGCCCGCCTGTCTCTGCCCGTCTGTGTCAGACCATCTGTCTCAGGCCGTTGGTCTTAGCTTGTCTGTCTCAGCCCGCCTGTCTCAGCCCGCCTGTCCGAGACCGTCTGTCTCAGACCATCTGTCTCAGACCGTCAGTCTCTGTCCGTCTGTCTCGGACCGTCTGTCTCGGACCGTCTGTTTCGGACCGTCTGTCTCGGACCGTCTGTCTCGGACCGACTGCCCCGGACCATCTGTCTCATGCCGTCGGTCTTAGCCCGTGTGTCTCATACCGTCTGTCTCAGCCCGCCTGTCTCTGCCCGTCTGTCTCAGACCATCTGTCTCAGGCCGTTGGTCTTAGCTTGTCTGTCTCAGCCCGTCTGTCTCAGCCCGCCTGTCTGAGACCGTCTGTCTCAGACCATCTGTCGCAGACCGTCAGTCTCTGTCCGTCTGTCTCGGACCGTCTGTCTCGGACCGCCTGTTTCGGACCGTCTGTCTCGGACCGTCTGTCTCAGGCCGTTGGTCTTAGCTTGTCTGTCTCAGCCCGCCTGTCTCAGCCCGCCTGTCTGAGACCGTCTGTCTCAGACCATCTGTCGCAGACCGTCAGTCTCTGTCCGTCTGTCTCGGACCGTCTGTCTCGGACCGCCTGTTTCGGACCGTCTGTCTCGGACCGTCGGTCTCGGACCGTCCGTCTGGGACCGTCTGTCGCGGACCGTCTGTCTCAGCCCATCTGTCTCAGACCGTCTGTCTGAGACCGTCTGTCTCAGACCATCTGTCTCAGTCACATCTGTCTGAGACCGTCTGTCTCAGACCATCTGTCTCAGTCACATCTGTCTCAGTCCGTCTGTCTCAGCCCGGCTGTCTCAGTGCGCCTGTCTCAGTACGTCTGTCTGAGACCGTCTGTCGCAGACCAACTGTCTCAGACCGCCTATCTTAGACCGTCGGTCTTAGCCCGTCTGTCTCAGCCCGCCTGTCTCAGCCCGCCTGTCTGAGACCGTCTGTCTCAGACCATCTGTCTCAGACCGTCAGTCTCTGTCCGTCTGTCTCGTACCGTCTGTCTCGGACCGTCTGTTTCGGACCGTCTGTCTCAGACCGTCTGTCTCAGACCATCTGTCTCAGACCATCTGTCTCAGGCCGTCTGTCTCAGACCGTCGGTCTTAGCCCGTCTGTCTCATACCGTCTGTCTCAGACCATCTGTCTCAGACCATCTGTCTCAGGCCGTCGGTCTTAGCCCGTCTGTCTCATACCGTCTGTCTCGGACCGTCTGTCTCGGACCGTCGGTCTCGGACCGTCGGTCTCGGACCGTCCGTCTGGGACCGTCTGTCGCGGACCGTCTGTCTCAGCCCATCTGTCTCAGACCGTCTGTCTGAGACCGTCTGTCTCAGACCATCTGTCTCAGTCACATCTGTCTGAGACCGTCTGTCCCAGACCATCTGTCTCAGTCACATCTGTCTCAGTCCGTCTGTCTCAGCCCGGCTGTCTCAGTGCGCCTGTCTCAGTACGTCTGTCTGAGACCGTCTGTCGCAGACCAACTGTCTCAGACCGCCTATCTTAGACCGTCGGTCTTAGCCCGTCTGTCTCAGCCCGCCTGTCTCTGCCCGTCTGTGTCAGACCATCTGTCTCAGGCCGTTGGTCTTAGCTTGTCTGTCTCAGCCCGCCTGTCTCAGCCCGCCTGTCCGAGACCGTCTGTCTCAGACCATCTGTCTCAGACCGTCAGTCTCTGTCCGTCTGTCTCGGACCGTCTGTCTCGGACCGTCTGTTTCGGACCGTCTGTCTCGGACCGTCTGTCTCGGACCGACTGCCCCGGACCATCTGTCTCATGCCGTCGGTCTTAGCCCGTGTGTCTCATACCGTCTGTCTCAGCCCGCCTGTCTCTGCCCGTCTGTCTCAGACCATCTGTCTCAGGCCGTTGGTCTTAGCTTCTCTGTCTCAGCCCGTCTGTCTCAGCCCGCCTGTCTGAGACCGTCTGTCTCAGACCATCTGTCGCAGACCGTCAGTCTCTGTCCGTCTGTCTCGGACCGTCTGTCTCGGACCGCCTGTTTCGGACCGTCTGTCTCGGACCGTCTGTCTCAGGCCGTTGGTCTTAGCTTGTCTGTCTCAGCCCGCCTGTCTCAGCCCGCCTGTCTGAGACCGTCTGTCTCAGACCATCTGTCGCAGACCGTCAGTCTCTGTCCGTCTGTCTCGGACCGTCTGTCTCGGACCGCCTGTTTCGGACCGTCTGTCTCGGACCGTCGGTCTCGGACCGTCCGTCTGGGACCGTCTGTCGCGGACCGTCTGTCTCAGCCCATCTGTCTCAGACCGTCTGTCTGAGACCGTCTGTCTCAGACCATCTGTCTCAGTCACATCTGTCTGAGACCGTCTGTCTCAGACCATCTGTCTCAGTCACATCTGTCTCAGTCCGTCTGTCTCAGCCCGGCTGTCTCAGTGCGCCTGTCTCAGTACGTCTGTCTGAGACCGTCTGTCGCAGACCAACTGTCTCAGACCGCCTATCTTAGACCGTCGGTCTTAGCCCGTCTGTCTCAGCCCGCCTGTCTCTGCCCTTCTGTGTCAGACCATCTGTCTCAGGCCGTTGGTCTTAGCTTGTCTGTCTCAGCCCGCCTGTCTCAGCCCGCCTGTCTGAGACCGTCTGTCTCAGACCATCTGTCTCAGACCGTCAGTCTCTGTCCGTCTGTCTCGTACCGTCTGTCTCGGACCGTCTGTTTCGGACCGTCTGTCTCAGACCGTCTGTCTCAGACCATCTGTCTCAGACCATCTGTCTCAGGCCGTCTGTCTCAGACCGTCGGTCTTAGCCCGTCTGTCTCATACCGTCTGTCTCAGACCATCTGTCTCAGACCATCTGTCTCAGGCCGTCGGTCTTAGCCCGTCTGTCTCATACCGTCTGTCTCGGACCGTCTGTCTCGGACCGTCGGTCTCGGACCGTCGGTCTCGGACCGTCCGTCTGGGACCGTCTGTCGCGGACCGTCTGTCTCAGCCCATCTGTCTCAGACCGTCTGTCTGAGACCGTCTGTCTCAGACCATCTGTCTCAGTCACATCTGTCTGAGACCGTCTGTCCCAGACCATCTGTCTCAGTCACATCTGTCTCAGTCCGTCTGTCTCAGCCCGGCTGTCTCAGTGCGCCTGTCTCAGTACGTCTGTCTGAGACCGTCTGTCGCAGACCAACTGTCTCAGACCGCCTATCTTAGACCGTCGGTCTTAGCCCGTCTGTCTCAGCCCGCCTGTCTCTGCCCGTCTGTGTCAGACCATCTGTCTCAGGCCGTTGGTCTTAGCTTGTCTGTCTCAGCCCGCCTGTCTCAGCCCGCCTGTCCGAGACCGTCTGTCTCAGACCATCTGTCTCAGACCGTCAGTCTCTGTCCGTCTGTCTCGGACCGTCTGTCTCGGACCGTCTGTTTCGGACCGTCTGTCTCGGACCGTCTGTCTCGGACCGACTGCCCCGGACCATCTGTCTCATGCCGTCGGTCTTAGCCCGTGTGTCTCATACCGTCTGTCTCAGCCCGCCTGTCTCTGCCCGTCTGTCTCAGACCATCTGTCTCAGGCCGTTGGTCTTAGCTTGTCTGTCTCAGCCCGTCTGTCTCAGCCCGCCTGTCTGAGACCGTCTGTCTCAGACCATCTGTCGCAGACCGTCAGTCTCTGTCCGTCTGTCTCGGACCGTCTGTCTCGGACCGCCTGTTTCGGACCGTCTGTCTCGGACCGTCTGTCTCAGGCCGTTGGTCTTAGCTTGTCTGTCTCAGCCCGCCTGTCTCAGCCCGCCTGTCTGAGACCGTCTGTCTCAGACCATCTGTCGCAGACCGTCAGTCTCTGTCCGTCTGTCTCGGACCGTCTGTCTCGGACCGCCTGTTTCGGACCGTCTGTCTCGGACCGTCGGTCTCGGACCGTCCGTCTGGGACCGTCTGTCGCGGACCGTCTGTCTCAGCCCATCTGTCTCAGACCGTCTGTCTGAGACCGTCTGTCTCAGACCATCTGTCTCAGTCACATCTGTCTGAGACCGTCTGTCTCAGACCATCTGTCTCAGTCACATCTGTCTCAGTCCGTCTGTCTCAGCCCGGCTGTCTCAGTGCGCCTGTCTCAGTACGTCTGTCTGAGACCGTCTGTCGCAGACCAACTGTCTCAGACCGCCTATCTTAGACCGTCGGTCTTAGCCCGTCTGTCTCAGCCCGCCTGTCTCTGCCCGTCTGTGTCAGACCATCTGTCTCAGGCCGTTGGTCTTAGCTTGTCTGTCTCAGCCCGCCTGTCTCAGCCCGCCTGTCTGAGACCGTCTGTCTCAGACCATCTGTCTCAGACCGTCAGTCTCTGTCCGTCTGTCTCGTACCGTCTGTCTCGGACCGTCTGTTTCGGACCGTCTGTCTCAGACCGTCTGTCTCAGACCATCTGTCTCAGACCATCTGTCTCAGGCCGTCGGTCTTCGCCCGTCTGTCTCAGACCGTCTGTCTCGACCGTCTGTCTCGGACCGTCTGTCTCACACCATCTGTCTCAGGCCGTCGGTCTTATCCCGTCTGTCTCATACCGTCTGTCTCGGACCGTCTGTCTCGGACCGTCGGTCTCGGACCGTCCGTCTGGGACCGTCTGTCGCGGACCGTCTGTCTCAGCCCATCTGTCTCAGACTGTCTGTCTGAGACCGTCTGTCTCAAACCATCTGTCTCAGTCACATCTGTCTCAGACCGTCTGTCTCAGCCCGGCTGTCTCAGCGCGCCTGTCTCAGTACGTCTGTCTGAGACCGTCTGTCTCAGACCAACTGTCTCAGACCGCCTATCTTAGACCGTCCGTCTTAGCCCGTCTTTCTCAGCCCGCCTGTCTCTGCCCGTCTGTCTCAGACCAGCTGTCTCAGGCCGTTGGTCTTAGCCTGTATGTCTCAGCCCGCCTGTCTCAGCCCGCCTGTCTGAGACCGTCTGTCTCAGACCATCTGTCTCAGACCGTCAGTCTCTGTCCGTCTGTCTCGGACCGTCTGTCTCGGACCGTCTGTTTCGGACCGTCTGTCTCGGACCGTCTGTCTCGGACCGACTGCCCCGGACCATCTGTCTCATGCCGTCGGTCTTAGCCCGTATGTCTCATACCGTCTGTCTCGGCCGTCTGTCTGAGACCGTCTGTCTCAGACCATCTGTCTCAGACCATCTGTCTCAGGCCGTCGGTCTTAGCCCGTCTGTCTCAGACCGTCTGTCTCGGACCGTCTGTCTCGGACCGTCTGACTCGGACCGTCTGTCTCGGTCCGTTTGTCTCAGCCCCCCTGTCTCAGCCCGCCTGTCTCAGTCCGTCTGTCTGAGATCGTCTGTCTCATATCATCTGTCTCAGACCGTCCGCGTCGGACCGTCTTTCTCGGACCGTCTGTTTCAGACCAACTGTCTCAGACCGCCTGTCTCAGACGGTCGGTCTCAGCCCGCCTCTCTCAGACCAACTGTCTCAGACTGCCTGTCTAAGTCCGTCTGTCTGAGACCATCTGCCTCAGGCCGTCGGTCTTAGCCCGTCTGTCTCGGACCGTCTGTCTCGGACCGTCTGTCTCGGACCGTCTGTCTCGGACCATCTGTCTCGGACCGTCTGTCTCGGACCGTCTGTCTCAGTCCGTCTGTCTCAGACCATCTGTCTCAGACCGCCTGTCTCAGGCGGTCGGTCTCAGCCCGCCTGTCTCAGCCCGCCTGTCTCAGACAGTCTGCCTCTGTCCGTCTGTCTCGGACCGTCTGTCTCGGACCGTCTGTCTCGGACCGTCTGTCTCTGACCGTCTGTCTCAGACCATCTGTCTCAGACCATCTGTCTCAGAGCATCTGTCTCAGGCCGTCGGTCTTAGCCCGTCTCTCTCAGACCATCTGCCTCAGGCCGTCGGTCTTAGCCCGTCTGTCTCGGACCGTCTGTCTCGGACCGTCTGTCTCGGACCGTCTGTCTCGGACCATCTGTCTCGGACCGTCTGTCTCGGACCGTCTGTCTCAGTCCGTCTGTCTCAGACCATCTGTCTCAGACCGCCTGTCTCAGGCGGTCGGTCTCAGCCCGCCTGTCTCAGACAGTCTGCCTCTGTCCGTCTGTCTCGGACCGTCTGTCTCGGACCGTCTGTCTCGGACCGTCTCTCTCGGACCGTCTATCTCGGACCGTCTGTCTCAGCCCATCTGTCTCAGACCGTCTGTCTGAGACCGTCTGTCTCAGACCATCTGTCTCAGTCACATCTGTCTGAGACCGTCTGTCTCAGACCATCTGTCTCAGTCACATCTGTCTCAGTCCGTCTGTCTCAGCCCGGCTGTCTCAGTGCGCCTGTCTCAGTACGTCTGTCTGAGACCGTCTGTCGCAGACCAACTGTCTCAGACCGCCTATCTTAGACCGTCGGTCTTAGCCCGTCTGTCTCAGCCCGCCTGTCTCTGCCCGTCTGTGTCAGACCATCTGTCTCAGGCCGTTGGTCTTAGCTTGTCTGTCTCAGCCCGCCTGTCTCAGCCCGCCTGTCTGAGACCGTCTGTCTCAGACCATCTGTCTCAGACCGTCAGTCTCTGTCCGTCTGTCTCGTACCGTCTGTCTCGGACCGTCTGTTTCGGACCGTCTGTCTCAGACCGTCTGTCTCAGACCATCTGTCTCAGACCATCTGTCTCAGGCCGTCGGTCTTCGCCCGTCTGTCTCAGACCGTCTGTCTCGACCGTCTGTCTCGGACCGTCTGTCTCACACCATCTGTCTCAGGCCGTCGGTCTTATCCCGTCTGTCTCATACCGTCTGTCTCGGACCGTCTGTCTCGGACCGTCGGTCTCGGACCGTCCGTCTGGGACCGTCTGTCGCGGACCGTCTGTCTCAGCCCATCTGTCTCAGACTGTCTGTCTGAGACCGTCTGTCTCAAACCATCTGTCTCAGTCACATCTGTCTCAGACCGTCTGTCTCAGCCCGGCTGTCTCAGCGCGCCTGTCTCAGTACGTCTGTCTGAGACCGTCTGTCTCAGACCAACTGTCTCAGACCGCCTATCTTAGACCGTCGGTCTTAGCCCGTCTTTCTCAGCCCGCCTGTCTCTGCCCGTCTGTCTCAGACCAGCTGTCTCAGGCCGTTGGTCTTAGCCTGAATGTCTCAGCCCGCCTGTCTCAGCCCGCCTGTCTCGGACCGTCTGTCTGAGACCGTCTGTCTCAGACCATCTGTCTCAGACCATCTGTCTCAGGCCGTCGGTCTTAGCCCGTCTGTCTCAGACCGTCTGTCTCGGACCGTCTGTCTCGGACCGTCTGACTCGGACCGTCTGTCTCGGTCCGTTTGTCTCAGCCCCCCTGTCTCAGCCCGCCTGTCTCAGTCCGTCTGTCTGAGATCGTCTGTCTCATATCATCTGTCTCAGACCGTCCGCGTCGGACCGTCTTTCTCGGACCGTCTGTTTCAGACCAACTGTCTCAGACCGCCTGTCTCAGACCGTCTGTCTCAGACGGTCGGTCTCAGCCCGCCTCTCTCAGACCAACTGTCTCAGACTGCCTGTCTAAGTCCGTCTGTCTGAGACCATCTGCCTCAGGCCGTCGGTCTTAGCCCGTCTGTCTCGGACCGTCTGTCTCGGACCGTCTGTCTCGGACCGTCTGTCTCGGACCATCTGTCTCGGACCGTCTGTCTCGGACCGTCTGTCTCAGTCCGTCTGTCTCAGACCATCTGTCTCAGACCGCCTGTCTCAGGCGGTCGGTCTCAGCCCGCCTGTCTCAGCCCGCCTGTCTCAGACAGTCTGCCTCTGTCCGTCTGTCTCGGACCGTCTGTCTCGGACCGTCTGTCTCGGACCGTCTGTCTCGGACCGTCTGTCTCTGACCGTCTGTCTCAGACCATCTGTCTCAGACCATCTGTCTCAGAGCATCTGTCTCAGGCCGTCGGTCTTAGCCCGTCTCTCTCAGACCATCTGCCTCAGGCCGTCGGTCTTAGCCCGTCTGTCTCGGACCGTCTGTCTCGGACCGTCTGTCTCGGACCGTCTGTCTCAGGCCGTTGGTCTTAGCTTGTCTGTCTCAGCCCGCCTGTCTCAGCCCGCCTGTCTGAGACCGTCTGTCTCAGACCATCTGTCGCAGACCGTCAGTCTCTGTCCGTCTGTCTCGGACCGTCTGTCTCGGACCGCCTGTTTCGGACCGTCTGTCTCGGACCGTCGGTCTCGGACCGTCCGTCTGGGACCGTCTGTCGCGGACCGTCTGTCTCAGCCCATCTGTCTCAGACCGTCTGTCTGAGACCGTCTGTCTCAGACCATCTGTCTCAGTCACATCTGTCTGAGACCGTCTGTCTCAGACCATCTGTCTCAGTCACATCTGTCTCAGTCCGTCTGTCTCAGCCCGGCTGTCTCAGTGCGCCTGTCTCAGTACGTCTGTCTGAGACCGTCTGTCGCAGACCGACTGTCTCAGACCGCCTATCTTAGACCGTCGGTCTTAGCCCGTCTGTCTCAGCCCGCCTGTCTCTGCCCGTCTGTGTCAGACCATCTGTCTCAGGCCGTTGGTCTTAGCTTGTCTGTCTCAGCCCGCCTGTCTCAGCCCGCCTGTCTGAGACCGTCTGTCTCAGACCATCTGTCTCAGACCGTCAGTCTCTGTCCGTCTGTCTCGTACCGTCTGTCTCGGACCGTCTGTTTCGGACCGTCTGTCTCAGACCGTCTGTCTCAGACCATCTGTCTCAGACCATCTGTCTCAGGCCGTCGGTCTTCGCCCGTCTGTCTCAGACCGTCTGTCTCGACCGTCTGTCTCGGACCGTCTGTCTCACACCATCTGTCTCAGGCCGTCGGTCTTATCCCGTCTGTCTCATACCGTCTGTCTCGGACCGTCTGTCTCGGACCGTCGGTCTCGGACCGTCCGTCTGGGACCGTCTGTCGCGGACCGTCTGTCTCAGCCCATCTGTCTCAGACTGTCTGTCTGAGACCGTCTGTCTCAAACCATCTGTCTCAGTCACATCTGTCTCAGACCGTCTGTCTCAGCCCGGCTGTCTCAGCGCGCCTGTCTCAGTACGTCTGTCTGAGACCGTCTGTCTCAGACCAACTGTCTCAGACCGCCTATCTTAGACCGTCCGTCTTAGCCCGTCTTTCTCAGCCCGCCTGTCTCTGCCCGTCTGTCTCAGACCAGCTGTCTCAGGCCGTTGGTCTTAGCCTGTATGTCTCAGCCCGCCTGTCTCAGCCCGCCTGTCTGAGACCGTCTGTCTCAGACCATCTGTCTCAGACCGTCAGTCTCTGTCCGTCTGTCTCGGACCGTCTGTCTCGGACCGTCTGTTTCGGACCGTCTGTCTCGGACCGTCTGTCTCGGACCGACTGCCCCGGACCATCTGTCTCATGCCGTCGGTCTTAGCCCGTATGTCTCATACCGTCTGTCTCGGACCGTCTGTCTGAGACCGTCTGTCTCAGACCATCTGTCTCAGACCATCTGTCTCAGGCCGTCGGTCTTAGCCCGTCTGTCTCAGACCGTCTGTCTCGGACCGTCTGTCTCGGACCGTCTGACTCGGACCGTCTGTCTCGGTCCGTTTGTCTCAGCCCCCCTGTCTCAGCCCGCCTGTCTCAGTCCGTCTGTCTGAGATCGTCTGTCTCATATCATCTGTCTCAGACCGTCCGCGTCGGACCGTCTTTCTCGGACCGTCTGTTTCAGACCAACTGTCTCAGACCGCCTGTCTCAGACGGTCGGTCTCAGCCCGCCTCTCTCAGACCAACTGTCTCAGACTGCCTGTCTAAGTCCGTCTGTCTGAGACCATCTGCCTCAGGCCGTCGGTCTTAGCCCGTCTGTCTCGGACCGTCTGTCTCGGACCGTCTGTCTCGGACCGTCTGTCTCGGACCATCTGTCTCGGACCGTCTGTCTCGGACTGTCTGTCTCAGTCCGTCTGTCTCAGACCATCTGTCTCAGACCGCCTGTCTCAGGCGGTCGGTCTCAGCCCGCCTGTCTCAGCCCGCCTGTCTCAGACAGTCTGCCTCTGTCCGTCTGTCTCGGACCGTCTGTCTCGGACCGTCTGTCTCGGACCGTCTGTCTCTGACCGTCTGTCTCAGACCATCTGTCTCAGACCATCTGTCTCAGAGCATCTGTCTCAGGCCGTCGGTCTTAGCCCGTCTCTCTCAGACCATCTGCCTCAGGCCGTCGGTCTTAGCCCGTCTGTCTCGGACCGTCTGTCTCGGACCGTCTGTCTCGGACCGTCTGTCTCGGACCATCTGTCTCGGACCGTCTGTCTCGGACCGTCTGTCTCAGTCCGTCTGTCTCAGACCATCTGTCTCAGACCGCCTGTCTCAGGCGGTCGGTCTCAGCCCGCCTGTCTCAGACAGTCTGCCTCTGTCCGTCTGTCTCGGACCGTCTGTCTCGGACCGTCTGTCTCGGACCGTCTCTCTCGGACCGTCTATCTCGGACCGTCTGTCTCAGCCCATCTGTCTCAGACCGTCTGTCTGAGACCGTCTGTCTCAGACCATCTGTCTCAGTCACATCTGTCTGAGACCGTCTGTCTCAGACCATCTGTCTCAGTCACATCTGTCTCAGTCCGTCTGTCTCAGCCCGGCTGTCTCAGTGCGCCTGTCTCAGTACGTCTGTCTGAGACCGTCTGTCGCAGACCAACTGTCTCAGACCGCCTATCTTAGACCGTCGGTCTTAGCCCGTCTGTCTCAGCCCGCCTGTCTCTGCCCGTCTGTGTCAGACCATCTGTCTCAGGCCGTTGGTCTTAGCTTGTCTGTCTCAGCCCGCCTGTCTCAGCCCGCCTGTCTGAGACCGTCTGTCTCAGACCATCTGTCTCAGACCGTCAGTCTCTGTCCGTCTGTCTCGTACCGTCTGTCTCGGACCGTCTGTTTCGGACCGTCTGTCTCAGACCGTCTGTCTCAGACCATCTGTCTCAGACCATCTGTCTCAGGCCGTCGGTCTTCGCCCGTCTGTCTCAGACCGTCTGTCTCGACCGTCTGTCTCGGACCGTCTGTCTCACACCATCTGTCTCAGGCCGTCGGTCTTATCCCGTCTGTCTCATACCGTCTGTCTCGGACCGTCTGTCTCGGACCGTCGGTCTCGGACCGTCCGTCTGGGACCGTCTGTCGCGGACCGTCTGTCTCAGCCCATCTGTCTCAGACTGTCTGTCTGAGACCGTCTGTCTCAAACCATCTGTCTCAGTCACATCTGTCTCAGACCGTCTGTCTCAGCCCGGCTGTCTCAGCGCGCCTGTCTCAGTACGTCTGTCTGAGACCGTCTGTCTCAGACCAACTGTCTCAGACCGCCTATCTTAGACCGTCGGTCTTAGCCCGTCTTTCTCAGCCCGCCTGTCTCTGCCCGTCTGTCTCAGACCAGCTGTCTCAGGCCGTTGGTCTTAGCCTGAATGTCTCAGCCCGCCTGTCTCAGCCCGCCTGTCTCGGACCGTCTGTCTGAGACCGTCTGTCTCAGACCATCTGTCTCAGACCATCTGTCTCAGGCCGTCGGTCTTAGCCCGTCTGTCTCAGACCGTCTGTCTCGGACCGTCTGTCTCGGACCGTCTGACTCGGACCGTCTGTCTCGGTCCGTTTGTCTCAGCCCCCCTGTCTCAGCCCGCCTGTCTCAGTCCGTCTGTCTGAGATCGTCTGTCTCATATCATCTGTCTCAGACCGTCCGCGTCGGACCGTCTTTCTCGGACCGTCTGTTTCAGACCAACTGTCTCAGACCGCCTGTCTCAGACCGTCTGTCTCAGACGGTCGGTCTCAGCCCGCCTCTCTCAGACCAACTGTCTCAGACTGCCTGTCTAAGTCCGTCTGTCTGAGACCATCTGCCTCAGGCCGTCGGTCTTAGCCCGTCTGTCTCGGACCGTCTGTCTCGGACCGTCTGTCTCGGACCGTCTGTCTCGGACCATCTGTCTCGGACCGTCTGTCTCGGACCGTCTGTCTCAGTCCGTCTGTCTCAGACCATCTGTCTCAGACCGCCTGTCTCAGGCGGTCGGTCTCAGCCCGCCTGTCTCAGCCCGCCTGTCTCAGACAGTCTGCCTCTGTCCGTCTGTCTCGGACCGTCTGTCTCGGACCGTCTGTCTCGGACCGTCTGTCTCGGACCGTCTGTCTCTGACCGTCTGTCTCAGACCATCTGTCTCAGACCATCTGTCTCAGAGCATCTGTCTCAGGCCGTCGTTCTTAGCCCGTCTCTCTCAGACCATCTGCCTCAGGCCGTCGGTCTTAGCCCGTCTGTCTCGGACCGTCTGTCTCGGACCGTCTGTCTCGGACCGTCTGTCTCGGACCGTCTGTCTCGGACCATCTGTCTCGGACCGTCTGTCTCGGACCGTCTGTCTCAGTCCGTCTGTCTCAGACCATCTGTCTCAGACCGCCTGTCTCAGGCGGTCGGTCTCAGCCCGCCTGTCTCAGCCCGCCTGTCTCAGACAGTCTGCCTCTGTCCGTCTGTCTCGGACCGTCTGTCTTGGACCGTCTGTCTCGGACCGTCTCTCTCGGACCGTCTATCTCGGACCGTCTGTCTCAGCCCGCCTGTCTCAGTCCGCCTGTCTGAGACCATCTGCCTCAGGCCGTCGGTCTTAGCCCGTCTGTCTCAGGCCGTCTGTCTCGGACCGTCTGTATCGGACCGTCTGTCTCGGACCGTCTGTCTCGGACCGTCTGTCTCGGACCGTCTGTCTCAGACCGTCTGTCTGCGATCGTCTGTCTCAGACCGTCTGTCTCAGACCGTCTATCTCAGACCATCTGTCTCACACCATCTTTCTCAGGCCGTCGGTCTTAGCCCGTCTGTCTCATACCGTCTGTCTCGGACCGTCTGTCTCGGACCGTCTGTCTCGGACCGTCCGTCTGGGACCGTCTGTCGCGGACCGTCTGTCTCAGCCCATCTGTCTCAGACCGTCTGTCTCAGCCCGGCTGTCTCAGCGCGCCTGTCTCAGTACGTCTGTCTGAGACCGTCTGTCTCAAACCAACCGTCTCAGACCGCCTATCTTAGACCATCGGTCTTAGCCCGTCTGTCTCAGCCCGCCTGTCTCTGCCCGTCCGTCTCAGACCATCTGTCTCAGGCCGTTGGTCTTAGCCTGTCTGTCTCAGCCCGCCTGTCTCAGCCCGCCTGTCTGAGACCGTCTGTCTCAGACCATCTGTCTCAGACCGTCAGTCTCTGTCCGTCTATCTCGGACCGTCTGTCTCGGACCGTCTGTTTCGGACCGTCTGTCTCGGACCGTCTGTCTCGGACCGACTGTCCCGGACCATCTGTCTCATGCCGTCGGTCTTAGCCCGTATGTCTCATACCGTCTGTCTCAGACCGTCTGTCTCGGACCGTCTGTCTCAGACCATCTGTCTCAGACCGTCTGTCTCAGACCATCTGTCTCAGACCGTCTGTGTCAGCCCGCCTGCCTCAGCCCTTCGGTCTCAGTCCGTCTGTCTCAGACCGTCTGTATCAGACCGTCTGTCTCAGACCATCTGTCTCAGACCGTCTGTCTCAGACCATCTGTCTCAGACCATCTGTCTCAGGCCGTCGGTCGTAGCCCGTCTGTCTCAGCCCGCCTGTCTCTGCCCGTCTGTCTGAGACCGTCTGTCTCAGACTATCTGTCTCAGACCATCTGTCTCAGACCGTCTGTCTCTGTCCGTCTATCTCTGTCCGTCTGTCTCATACCGTCTGTCTCAGACCGTCTGTGTCATACCATCTGTCTCAGACCATCTGTCTCAGGCCATCGGTCTTAGCCCGTCTGTCTCAGACCGTCTGTCTCGCACCGTCTGTGTCAGACCAACTGTCTCAGACCGCCTGTCTCGGACCGTCTGTCTCAGCCCGCCTGTCTCAGCCCGCCTGTCTAAAGCCGTCTGTCTCAGACCGTCTACCTCTGTCCGTCTGTCTCATACCGTCTGTCTCAGACCATCTGTCTCAGACCGTCTGTTTCAGACCGTCCGTCTCAGACGGTCGGTCTCAGCTCGCCTGTCTCAGCCCGCCTGTCTCAGACAGTCTGCCTCTGTCCGTCTGTCTCTGACCGTCTGTCTCAGACCGTCTGACTCGGACCGTCTGTCTCGGACCGTTTGTCTCGGACCGTCTGTCTCGGACCGTCTGTCTCGGACCGTCTGTCTTAGACCGTCTGTCTCTGACCATCTCTCTCAGACCATCTGTCTCAGACCGTCTGTCTCAGACCAACTGTCTCAGACCGTCTACCTCTGTCCGTCTGTCTCGGACCGTCTGTCTCGGACCGTCTGTCTCGGACCGTCTGTCTCGGACCGTCTCTCTCGGACCGTCTATCTCGGACCGTCTGTCTCAGTCCGTCTGTCTCAGACCATCTGTCTCAGACCGCCTGTCTCAGGCGGTCGGTCTCAGCCCGCCTGTCTCAGACAGTCTGCCTCTGTCCGTCTATCTCGGACCGTCTGTCTCGGACCGTCTGTCTCGGACCGTCTCTCTCGGACCGTCTATCTCGGACCGTCTGTCTCAGCCCGCCTGTCTCAGTCCGCCTGTCTGAGACCATCTGCCTCAGGCCGTCGGTCTTAGCCCGTCTGTCTCAGGCCGTCTGTCTCGGACCGTCTGTATCGGACCGTCTGTCTCGGACCGTCTGTCTCGGACCGTCTGTCTCGGACCGTCTGTCTCAGACCGTCTGTCTGCGATCGTCTGTCTCAGACCGTCTGTCTCAGACCGTCTGTCTCAGACCATCTGTCTCACACCATCTTTCTCAGGCCGTCGGTCTTAGCCCGTCTGTCTCATACCGTCTGTCTCGGACCGTCTGTCTCGGACCGTCTGTCTCGGACCGTCCGTCTGGGACCGTCTGTCGCGGACCGTCTGTCTCAGCCCATCTGTCTCAGACCGTCTGTCTCAGCCCGGCTGTCTCAGCGCGCCTGTCTCAGTACGTCTGTCTGAGACCGTCTGTCTCAAACCAACCGTCTCAGACCGCCTATCTTAGACCATCGGTCTTAGCCCGTCTGTCTCAGCCCGCCTGTCTCTGCCCGTCTGTCTCAGACCATCTGTCTCAGGCCGTTGGTCTTAGCCTGTCTGTCTCAGCCCGCCTGTCTCAGCCCGCCTGTCTGAGACCGTCTGTCTCAGACCATCTGTCTCAGACCGTCAGTCTCTGTCCGTCTATCTCGGACCGTCTGTCTCGGACCGTCTCTCTCGGACCGTCTATCTCGGACCGTCTGTCTCAGCCCGCCTGTCTCAGTCCGCCTGTCTGAGACCATCTGCCTCAGGCCGTCGGTCTTAGCCCGTCTGTCTCAGGCCGTCTGTATCGGACCGTCTGTCTCGGACCGTCTGTCTCGGACCGTCTGTCTCGGACCGTCTGTCTCAGACCGTCTGTCTGCGATCGTCTGTCTCAGACCGTCTGTCTCAGACCGTCTGTCTCAGACCATCTGTCTCACACCATCTTTCTCAGGCCGTCGGTCTTAGCCCGTCTGTCTCATACCGTCTGTCTCGGACCGTCTGTCTCGGACCGTCTGTCTCGGACCGTCCGTCTGGGACCGTCTGTCGCGGACCGTCTGTCTCAGCCCATCTGTCTCAGACCGTCTGTCTCAGCCCGGCTGTCTCAGCGCGCCTGTCTCAGTACGTCTGTCTGAGACCGTCTGTCTCAAACCAACCGTCTCAGACCGCCTATCTTAGACCATCGGTCTTAGCCCGTCTGTCTCAGCCCGCCTGTCTCTGCCCGTCTGTCTCAGACCATCTGTCTCAGGCCGTTGGTCTTAGCCTGTCTGTCTCAGCCCGCCTGTCTCAGCCCGCCTGTCTGAGACCGTCTGTCTCAGACCATCTGTCTCAGACCGTCAGTCTCTGACCGTCTATCTCGGACCGTCTGTCTCGGACCGTCTGTTTCGGACCGTCTGTCTCGGACCGTCTGTCTCGGACCGACTGTCCCGGACCATCTGTCTCATGCCGTCGGTCTTAGCCCGTATGTCTCATACCGTCTGTCTCGGACCGTCTGTCTCGGACCGTCTGTCTCAGACCATCTGTCTCAGACCGTCTGTCTCAGACCATCTGTCTCAGACCGTCTGTGTCAGCCCGCCTGCCTCAGCCCTTCGGTCTCAGTCCGTCTGTCTCAGACCGTCTGTATCAGACCGTCTGTCTCAGACCATCTGTCTCAGACCGTCTGTCTCAGACCATCTGTCTCAGACCATCTGTCTCAGGCCGTCGGTCGTAGCCCGTCTGTCTCAGCCCGCCTGTCTCTGCCCGTCTGTCTGAGACCGTCTGTCTCAGACCATCTGTCTCAGACCATCTGTCTCAGACCGTCTGTCTCTGTCCGTCTATCTCTGTCCGTCTGTCTCATACCGTTTGTCTCAGACCGTCTGTGTCATACCATCTGTCTCAGACCATCTGTCTCAGGCCATCGGTCTTAGCCCGTCTGTCTCAGACCGTCTGTCTCGCACCGTCTGTGTCAGACCAACTGTCTCAGACCGCCTGTCTCGGACCGTCTGTCTCAGCCCGCCTGTCTCAGCCCGCCTGTCTAAAGCCGTCTGTCTGAGACCAACTGTCTCAGACCGTCTACCTCTGTCCGTCTGTCTCATACCGTCTGTCTCAGACCATCTGTCTCAGACCGTCTGTTTCAGACCGTCCGTCTCAGACGGTCGGTCTCAGCTCGCCTGTCTCAGCCCGCCTGTCTCAGACAGTCTGCCTCTGTCCGTCTGTCTCTGACCGTCTGTCTCAGACCGTCTGACTCGGACCGTCTGTCTCGGACCGTTTGTCTCGGACCGTCTGTCTCGGACCGTCTGTCTCGGACCGTCTGTCTCAGACCGTCTGTCTCTGACCATCTCTCTCAGACCATCTGTCTCAGACCGTCTGTCTCAGACCAACTGTCTCAGACCGTCTACCTCTGTCCGTCTGTCTCGGACCGTCTGTCTCGGACCGTCTGTCTCGGACCGTCTCTCTCGGACCGTCTATCTCGGACCGTCTGTCTCAGTCCGTCTGTCTCAGACCATCTGTCTCAGACCGCCTGTCTCAGGCGGTCGGTCTCAGCCCGCCTGTCTCAGCCCACCTGTCTCAGACAGTCTGCCTCTGTCCGTCTGTCTCGGACCGTCTGTCTCGGACCGTCTGTCTCGGACCGTCTCTCTCGGACCGTCTATCTCGGACCGTCTGTCTCAGCCCGCCTGTCTCAGTCCGCCTGTCTGAGACCATCTGCCTCAGGCCGTCGGTCTTAGCCCGTCTGTCTCAGGCCGTCTGTCTCGGACCGTCTGTATCGGACCGTCTGTCTCGGACCGTCTGTCTCGGACCGTCTGACTCGGACCGTCTGTCTCAGACCGTCTGTCTGCGATCGTCTGTCTCAGACCGTCTGTCTCAGACCGTCTGTCTCAGACCATCTGTCTCACACCATCTTTCTCAGGCCGTCGGTCTTAGCCCGTCTGTCTCATACCGTCTGTCTCGGACCATCTGTCTCAGACCGTCAGTCTCTGTCCGTCTATCTCGGACCGTCTGTCTCGGACCGTCTCTCTCGGACCGTCTATCTCGGACCGTCTGTCTCAGCCCGCCTGTCTCAGTCCGCCTGTCTGAGACCATCTGCCTCAGGCCGTCGGTCTTAGCCCGTCTGTCTCAGGCCGTCTGTCTCGGACCGTCTGTATCGGACCGTCTGTCTCGGACCGTCTGTCTCGGACCGTCTGTCTCGGACCGTCTGTCTCAGACCGTCTGTCTGCGATCGTCTGTCTCAGACCGTCTGTCTCAGACCGTCTGTCTCAGACCATCTGTCTCACACCATCTTTCTCAGGCCGTCGGTCTTAGCCCGTCTGTCTCATACCGTCTGTCTCGGACCGTCTGTCTCGGACCGTCTGTCTCGGACCGTCCGTCTGGGACCGTCTGTCGCGGACCGTCTGTCTCAGCCCATCTGTCTCAGACCGTCTGTCTCAGCCCGGCTGTCTCAGCGCGCCTGTCTCAGTACGTCTGTCTGAGACCGTCTGTCTCAAACCAACCGTCTCAGACCGCCTATCTTAGACCATCGGTCTTAGCCCGTCTGTCTCAGCCCGCCTGTCTCTGCCCGTCTGTCTCAGACCATCTGTCTCAGGCCGTTGGTCTTAGCCTGTCTATCTCAGCCCGGCTGTCTCAGCCCGCCTGTCTGAGACCGTCTGTCTCAGACCATCTGTCTCAGACCGTCAGTCTCTGTCCGTCTATCTCGGACCGTCTGTCTCGGACCGTCTGTTTCGGACCGTCTGTCTCGGACCGTCTGTCTCGGACCGACTGTCCCGGACCATCTGTCTCATGCCGTCGGTCTTAGCCCGTATGTCTCATACCGTCTGTCTCAGACCGTCTGTCTCGGACCGTCTGTCTCAGACCATCTGTCTCAGACCGTCTGTCTCAGACCATCTGTCTCAGACCGTCTGTGTCAGCCCGCCTGCCTCAGCCCTTCGGTCTCAGTCCGTCTGTCTCAGACCGTCTGTATCAGACCGTCTGTCTCAGACCATCTGTCTCAGACCGTCTGTCACAGACCATCTGTCTCAGACCATCTGTCTCAGGCCGTCGGTCGTAGCCCGTCTGTCTCAGCCCGCCTGTCTCTGCCCGTCTGTCTGAGACCGTCTGTCTCAGACCATCTGTCTCAGACCATCTGTCTCAGACCGTCTGTCTCTGTCCGTCTATCTCTGTCCGTCTGTCTCATACCGTCTGTCTCAGACCGTCTGTGTCATACCATCTGTCTCAGACCATCTGTCTCAGGCCATCGGTCTTAGCCCGTCTGTCTCAGACCGTCTGTCTCGCACCGTCTGTGTCAGACCAACTGTCTCAGACCGCCTGTCTCGGACCGTTTGTCTCAGCCCGCCTGTCTCAGCCCGCCTGTCTCAGTCCGTCTGTCTGAGATCGTCTGTCTCATACCATGTGTCTCAGACCGTCTGCGGCGGACCGTCTGTATCGGACCATCTCTCTCAGACCATCTGTCTCAGACCGTCTGTCTCAGACCAACTGTCTCAGACCGTCTACCTCTGTCCGTCTGTCTCATACCGTCTGCCTCGGACCGTCTGTCTCAGACCAACTGTCTCAGACCGCCTGTCTCAGACCGTCTGTCTCATACGGTCGGTCACAGCCCGCCTGTCTCAGCCCGCCTGTCTCAGACCAACTGTCTCAGACTACCTGTCTTAGACCGTCTGTCTCAGACCATCTGTCTCAGACCATCTGCCTCAGGCCGTCGGTCATAGCCCGTCTGTCTCAGCCCGCCTGTCTCAGACCGTCTGTCTCGGACCGTCTGTATCGGACCGTCTGTCTCAGCCCGCCTGTCTCAGTCCGTCTGTCTGAGACCATCTGCCTCAGGCCGTCGGTCTTAGCCCGTCTGTCTCGGACCGTCTGTCTCGGACCGTCTGTCTCGGACCGTCTGTCTCGGACCGTCTGTCTCGGACCGTCTGTCTCAGACCGTCTACCTCTGTCCGTCTGTCTCATACCGTCTGTCTCAGACCATCTGTCTCAGACCGTCTGTCTCAGACCGTCCGTCTCAGACGGTCGGTCTCAGCTCGCCTGTCTCAGCCCGCCTGTCTCAGACAGTCTGCCTCTGTCCGTCTGTCTCTGACCGTCTGTCTCAGACCGTCTGACTCGGACCGTCTGTCTCGGACCGTTTGTTTCGGACCGTCTGTCTCGGACCGTCTGTCTCGGACCGTCTGTCTCAGACCGTCTGTCTCAGACCATCTCTCTCAGACCATCTGTCTCAGACCGTCTGTCTCAGACCAACTGTCTCAGACCGTCTACCTCTGTCCGTCTGTCTCATACCGTCTGTCTCAGACCATGTGTCTCAGACCGTCTGTCTCAGACCGTCCGTCTCAGACGGTCGGTCTCAGCTCGCCTGTCTCAGCCCGCCTGTCTCAGACAGTCTGCCTCTGTCCGTCTGTATCTGACCGTCTGTCTCAGACCGTCTGACTCGGACCGTCTGTCTCGGACCGTTTGTCTCAGCCCGCCTGTCTCAGCCCGCCTGTCGCAGTCCGTCTGTCTGAGATCGTCTGTCTCATACCATGTGTCTCAGACCGTCTGCGTCGGACCGTCTGTCTCGGACCGTCTGTCTCAGACCAACTGTCTCAGACCGCCTGTCTCAGGCGGTCGGTCTCAGCCCGCCTGTCTCAGCCCGCCTGTCTCAGACAGTCTGCCTCTGTCCGTCTGTCTCGGACCGTCTGTCTCGGACCGTCTGTATCGGACCGTCTGTCTCGGACCGTCTCTCTCGGACCGTCTATCTCGGACCGTCTGTCTCAGCCCGCCTGTCTCAGTCCGCCTGTCTGAGACCATCTGCCTCAGGCCGTCGGTCTTAGCCCGTCTGTCTCAGGCCGTCTGTCTCGGACCGTCTGTATCGGACCGTCTGTCTCGGACCGTCTGTCTCGGACCGTCTGTCTCGGACCGTCTGTCTCAGACCGTCTGTCTGCGATCGTCTGTCTCAGACCGTCTGTCTCAGACCGTCTGTCTCAGACCGTCTGTCTCAGACCGTCTGTCTCAGACCATCTGTCTCACACCATCTTTCTCAGGCCGTCGGTCTTAGCCCGTCTGTCTCATACCGTCTGTCTCGGACCGTCTGTCTCGGACCGTCTGTCTCGGACCGTCCGTCTGGGACCGTCTGTCGCGGACCGTCTGTCTCAGCCCATCTGTCTCAGACCGTCTGTCTCAGCCCGGCTGTCTCAGCGCGCCTGTCTCAGTACGTCTGTCTGAGACCGTCTGTCTCAAACCAACCGTCTCAGACCGCCTATCTTAGACCATCGGTCTTAGCCCGTCTGTCTCAGCCCGCCTGTCTCTGCCCGTCAGTCTCAGACCATCTGTCTCAGGCCGTTGGTCTTAGCCTGTCTATCTCAGCCCGGCTGTCTCAGCCCGCCTGTCTGAGACCGTCTGTCTCAGACCATCTGTCTCAGACCGTCAGTCTCTGTCCGTCTATCTCGGACCGTCTGTCTCGGACCGTCTGTTTCGGACCGTCTGTCTCGGACCGTCTGTCTCGGACCGACTGTCCCGGACCATCTGTCTCATGCCGTCGGTCTTAGCCCGTATGTCTCATACCGTCTGTCTCAGACCGTCTGTCTCGGACCGTCTGTCTCGGACCGTCTGTCTCAGACCATCTGTCTCAGACCGTCTGTCTCAGACCATCTGTCTCAGACCGTCTGTGTCAGCCCGCCTGCCTCAGCCCTTCGGTCTCAGTCCGTCTGTCTCAGACCGTCTGTATCAGACCGTCTGTCTCAGACCATCTGTCTCAGACCGTCTGTCACAGACCATCTGTCTCAGACCATCTGTCTCAGGCCGTCGGTCGTAGCCCGTCTGTCTCAGCCCGCCTGTCTCTGCCCGTCTGTCTGAGACCGTCTGTCTCAGACCATCTGTCTCAGACCATCTGTCTCAGACCGTCTGTCTCTGTCCGTCTATCTCTGTCCGTCTGTCTCATACCGTCTGTCTCAGACCGTCTGTGTCATACCATCTGTCTCAGACCATCTGTCTCAGGCCATCGGTCTTAGCCCGTCTGTCTCAGACCGTCTGTCTCGCACCGTCTGTGTCAGACCAACTGTCTCAGACCGCCTGTCTCGGACCGTCTGTCTCAGCCCGCCTGTCTCAGCCCGCCTGTCTAAAGCCGTCTGTCTGAGACCAACTGTCTCAGACCGTCTACCTCTGTCCGTCTGTCTCATACCGTCTGTCTCAGACCATCTGTCTCAGACCGTCTGTTTCAGACCGTCCGTCTCAGACGGTCGGTCTCAGCTCGCCTGTCTCAGCCCGCCTGTCTCAGACAGTCTGCCTCTGTCCGTCTGTCTCTGACCGTCTGTCTCAGACCGTCTGACTCGGACCGTCTGTCTCGGACCGTTTGTCTCAGCCCGCCTGTCTCAGCCCGCCTGTCTCAGTCCGTCTGTCTGAGATCGTCTGTCTCATACCATGTGTCTCAGACCGTCTGCGGCGGACCGTCTGTATCGGACCATCTCTCTCAGACCATCTGTCTCAGACCGTCTGTCTCAGACCAACTGTCTCAGACCGTCTACCTCTGTCCGTCTGTCTCATACCGTCTGCCTCGGACCGTCTGTCTCAGACCAACTGTCTCAGACCGCCTGTCTCAGACCGTCTGTCTCATACGGTCGGTCACAGCCCGCCTGTCTCAGCCCGCCTGTCTCAGACCAACTGTCTCAGACTACCTGTCTTAGACCGTCTGTCTCAGACCATCTGTCTCAGACCATCTGCCTCAGGCCGTCGGTCATAGCCCGTCTGTCTCAGCCCGCCTGTCTCAGACCGTCTGTCTCGGACCGTCTGTCTCGGACCGTCTGTCTCGGACCGTCTGTCTCGGACCGTCTGTCTCGGACCGTCTGTCTCGGACCATCTGTCTCGGACCGTCTGTCTCGGACCGTCTGTCTCAGCACGCCTGTCTCAGCCGGCCTGTCTCAGCCCGCCTGTATCAGTCCGTCCTTCTGAGACCGTCTGTCTCAGACCAACTGCCTCTGTCCGTCTGTCTCTGACCGTCTGTCTCAGACCATCTGTCTCAGACCGCCTGTCTCAGACGGTCGGTCTCAGCCCGCCTGTCTCAGCCCGCCTGTCTCAGACAGTCTGCCTCTGTCCGTCTGTCTCGGACCGTCTGTCTCGGACCGTCTGTCTCGGACCGTCTGTCTCAGACCATCTGTCTCAGACCATCTGTCTCAGGCCGTCGGTCTTAGCCCGTCTGTCTCGGACCGTCTGTCTCGTACCGTCTGTCTCGGACCGTCTGTCTCGGACCGACTGTCCCGGACAATCTGTCTCATGACGTCGGTCTTAGCCCGTATGTCTCATACCGTCTGTCTCAGACCGTCTGTCTCAGACCATCTGTCTCAGACCATATGTCTCAGGCCGTCGGTCTTGGCCCGTATGTCTCTGTCCGTCTGTCTCATACCGTCTGTCTCAGACCGTCTGTCTCAGACCGTCTGTCTCCGACCGTCTGTCTCAGACCGTCTGTCTCAGACCGTCTGTCTCAGACCGTCTGTCTCAGACCATCTGTCTCAGACCATCTGTCTCAGACCATCTGTCTCAGACCATCTGTCTCAGGCCGTCCGTCTGGGACCATCTGTCGCGGGCCGTCTGTCTCAGCCCATCTGTCTCAGACCGTCTGTCTGAGACCGTCTGTCTCAAACCATCTGTCTCAGTCACATATGTCTCAGACCGTCTGTCTCAGCCCGGCTGTCTCAGCGCGACTGTCTCAGTACGTCTGTCTGAGACCATCTGCCTCAGGCCGTCGGTCTTAGCCCGTCTGTCTCGGACCGTCTGTCTCGGACCGTCTGTCTCGGACCATCTGTCTCGGACCGTCTGTCTCGGACCGTCTGTCTCAGCCCGCCTGTCTCAGTCCGCCTGTCTGAGACCATCTGCCTCAGGCCGTCGGTCTTAGCCCGTCTGTCTCAGGCCGTCTGTCTCGGACCGTCTGTATCGGACCGTCTGTCTCGGACCGTCTGTCTCGGACCGTCTGTCTCGGACCGTCTGTCTCAGACCGTCTGTCTGCGATCGTCTGTCTCAGACCGTCTGTCTCAGACCGTCTGTCTCAGACCGTCTGTCTCAGACCGTCTGTCTCAGACCATCTGTCTCACACCATCTTTCTCAGGCCGTCGGTCTTAGCCCGTCTGTCTCATACCGTCTGTCTCGGACCGTCTGTCTCGGACCGTCTGTCTCGGACCGTCCGTCTGGGACCGTCTGTCGCGGACCGTCTGTCTCAGCCCATCTGTCTCAGACCGTCTGTCTCAGCCCGGCTGTCTCAGCGCGCCTGTCTCAGTACGTCTGTCTGAGACCGTCTGTCTCAAACCAACCGTCTCAGACCGCCTATCTTAGACCATCGGTCTTAGCCCGTCTGTCTCAGCCCGCCTGTCTCTGCCCGTCAGTCTCAGACCATCTGTCTCAGGCCGTTGGTCTTAGCCTGTCTATCTCAGCCCGGCTGTCTCAGCCCGCCTGTCTGAGACCGTCTGTCTCAGACCATCTGTCTCAGACCGTCAGTCTCTGTCCGTCTATCTCGGACCGTCTGTCTCGGACCGTCTGTTTCGGACCGTCTGTCTCGGACCGTCTGTCTCGGACCGACTGTCCCGGACCATCTGTCTCATGCCGTCGGTCTTAGCCCGTATGTCTCATACCGTCTGTCTCAGACCGTCTGTCTCGGACCGTCTGTCTCAGACCATCTGTCTCAGACCGTCTGTCTCAGACCATCTGTCTCAGACCGTCTGTGTCAGCCCGCCTGCCTCAGCCCTTCGGTCTCAGTCCGTCTGTCTCAGACCGTCTGTATCAGACCGTCTGTCTCAGACCATCTGTCTCAGACCGTCTGTCACAGACCATCTGTCTCAGACCATCTGTCTCAGGCCGTCGGTCGTAGCCCGTCTGTCTCAGCCCGCCTGTCTCTGCCCGTCTGTCTGAGACCGTCTGTCTCAGACCATCTGTCTCAGACCATCTGTCTCAGACCGTCTGTCTCTGTCCGTCTATCTCTGTCCGTCTGTCTCATACCGTCTGTCTCAGACCGTCTGTGTCATACCATCTGTCTCAGACCATCTGTCTCAGGCCATCGGTCTTAGCCCGTCTGTCTCAGACCGTCTGTCTCGCACCGTCTGTGTCAGACCAACTGTCTCAGACCGCCTGTCTCGGACCGTCTGTCTCAGCCCGCCTGTCTCAGCCCGCCTGTCTAAAGCCGTCTGTCTGAGACCAACTGTCTCAGACCGTCTACCTCTGTCCGTCTGTCTCATACCGTCTGTCTCAGACCATCTGTCTCAGACCGTCTGTTTCAGACCGTCCGTCTCAGACGGTCGGTCTCAGCTCGCCTGTCTCAGCCCGCCTGTCTCAGACAGTCTGCCTCTGTCCGTCTGTCTCTGACCGTCTGTCTCAGACCGTCTGACTCGGACCGTCTGTCTCGGACCGTTTGTCTCAGCCCGCCTGTCTCAGCCCGCCTGTCTCAGTCCGTCTGTCTGAGATCGTCTGTCTCATACCATGTGTCTCAGACCGTCTGCGGCGGACCGTCTGTATCGGACCATCTCTCTCAGACCATCTGTCTCAGACCGTCTGTCTCAGACCAACTGTCTCAGACCGTCTACCTCTGTCCGTCTGTCTCATACCGTCTGCCTCGGACCGTCTGTCTCAGACCAACTGTCTCAGACCGCCTGTCTCAGACCGTCTGTCTCATACGGTCGGTCACAGCCCGCCTGTCTCAGCCCGCCTGTCTCAGACCAACTGTCTCAGACTACCTGTCTTAGACCGTCTGTCTCAGACCATCTGCCTCAGGCCGTCGGTCATAGCCCGTCTGTCTCAGCCCGCCTGTCTCAGACCGTCTGTCTCGGACCGTCTGTCTCGGACCGTCTGTCTCGGACCGTCTGTCTCGGACCGTCTGTCTCGGACCGTCTGTCTCGGACCATCTGTCTCGGACCGTCTGTCTCGGACCGTCTGTCTCAGCACGCCTGTCTCAGCCGGCCTGTCTCAGCCCGCCTGTATCAGTCCGTCCTTCTGAGACCGTCTGTCTCAGACCAACTGCCTCTGTCCGTCTGTCTCTGACCGTCTGTCTCAGACCATCTGTCTCAGACCGCCTGTCTCAGACGGTCGGTCTCAGCCCGCCTGTCTCAGCCCGCCTGTCTCAGACAGTCTGCCTCTGTCCGTCTGTCTCGGACCGTCTGTCTCGGACCGTCTGTCTCGGACCGTCTGTCTCAGACCATCTGTCTCAGACCATCTGTCTCAGGCCGTCGGTCTTAGCCCGTCTGTCTCGGACCGTCTGTCTCGTACCGTCTGTCTCGGACCGTCTGTCTCGGACCGACTGTCCCGGACAATCTGTCTCATGACGTCGGTCTTAGCCCGTATGTCTCATACCGTCTGTCTCAGACCGTCTGTCTCAGACCATCTGTCTCAGACCATATGTCTCAGGCCGTCGGTCTTGGCCCGTATGTCTCTGTCCGTCTGTCTCATACCGTCTGTCTCAGACCGTCTGTCTCAGACCGTCTGTCTCCGACCGTCTGTCTCAGACCGTCTGTCTCAGACCGTCTGTCTCAGACCGTCTGTCTCAGACCATCTGTCTCAGACCATCTGTCTCAGACCATCTGTCTCAGACCATCTGTCTCAGGCCGTCCGTCTGGGACCATCTGTCGCGGGCCGTCTGTCTCAGCCCATCTGTCTCAGACCGTCTGTCTGAGACCGTCTGTCTCAAACCATCTGTCTCAGTCACATATGTCTCAGACCGTCTGTCTCAGCCCGGCTGTCTCAGCGCGACTGTCTCAGTACGTCTGTCTGAGACCATCTGCCTCAGGCCGTCGGTCTTAGCCCGTCTGTCTCGGACCGTCTGTCTCGGACCGTCTGTCTCGGACCATCTGTCTCGGACCGTCTGTCTCGGACCGTCTGTCTCAGCACGCCTGTCTCAGCCGGCCTGTCTCAGCCCGCCTGTATCAGTCCGTCCTTCTGAGACCGTCTGTCTCAGACCAACTGTCTGAGACCGCCTGTCTCAGTCCGTCTGTCTCAGACCATCTGTCTCAGTCACATCTGTCTCAGACCGTCTGTCTCAGCCCGGCTGTCTCAGCGCGCCTGTCTCAGTACGTCTGTCTGAGACCGTCTGTCGCAGACCAACTGTCTCAGACCGCCTATCTTAGACCGTCGGTCTTAGCCGGTCTGTCTCAGCCCGCCTGTCTCTGCCCGCCTGTCTCAGCCCGCCTGTCTGAGACCGTCTGTCTCAGACCATCTGTCCCAGACCGTCAGTCTCTGTCCGTCTGTCTCGGACCGTCTGTCTCGGACCGTCTGTTTCGGACCGTCTGTCTCGGACCGTCTGTCTCGGGCCGACTGTCCCGGACCATCTGTCTCATGCCGTCGGTCTTAGCCCGTATGTCTCATACCGTCTGTCTCAGACCGTCTGTCTCAGACCATCTGTCTCAGACCATCTGTCTCAGGCCGTCGGTCTTAGCCTGTCTGTTTCAGACCGTCTGTCTCGGACCGTCGGTCTCGGACCGTCGGTCGCGGACCGTCTGTCTCGGACAGTCTGTCTCGGACCGTCTTTCTCTGACCACCTGTATCAGACCATCTGTCTCAGAGCATCTGTCTCAGGCCGTCGGTCTTAGCCCGTCTCTCTCAGACCATCTGTCTCACACCGCCGGTCTCAGACCGTTTGTCTCAGACCATCTGTCTCAGACCATCTGTCTAAGGCAGTCGGTCTTAGCACGTCTGCCTCAGCCCTCCTGTCTCTGCCCGTCTGTCTCAGACCATCTGTCTCAGACCATCTGTCTCAGGCCGTCGGTCTCGGACCGTCTGTCTCGGACCGTCGGTCTCGGACCGTCCGTCTGGGACCGTCTGTCGCGGACCGTCTGTCTCAGCCCATCTGTCTCAGACCCTCTGTCTGAGACAGTCTGTCTCAGACCATCTGTCTCAGTCACATCTGTCTCAGACCGTCTGTCTCAGCCCGGCTGTCTCAGCGCGCCTATCTTAGACCGTCGGTCTTAGCCCGTCTGTCTCAGCCCGCCTGTCTCTGACCGTCTGTGTCAGACCACCTGTATCAGACCATCTGTCTCAGAGCATCTGTCTCAGGCCGTCGGTCTTAGCCCGTCTCTCTCAGACCATCTGTCTCACACCGCCGGTCTCAGACCGTTTGTCTTAGACCATCTGTCTCAGACCATCTGTCTAAGGCAGTCGGTCTTAGCACGTCTGCCTCAGCCCTCCTGTCTCTGCCCGTCTGTCTCAGACCATCTGTCTCAGACCATCTGTCTCAGGCCGTCGGTCTTAGCCTGTCTGTCTCAGCCTGCCTGTCTCTGTCCGTCAGTCTCAGACCGCCTGTCCCAGACCGCCTGCCTCAGACCGTCTGTCTCAGACCGTCTGTCTCAGACCGTCTGTCTCAGACCATCTGTCTCAGACCATCTGCCTCAGGCCGTCGGTCTTAGCCCGTCTGTCTCAGCGCGCCTGTCTCGGACCGTCTGTCTCGGACCGTCTGTATCGGACCGTCTGTTTCGGACCGTCTCTCTCGGACCGTCTGTCTCGCACCGTCTGTCTCAGCCCGCCTGTCTCAGTCCGCCTGTCTGAGACCATCTGCCTCAGGCCGTCTGTCTTAGCCCGTCTGTCTCAGGCCGTCTGTCTCGGACCGTCTGTATCGGACCGTCTGTCTCGGACCGTCTGTCTCGGACCGTCTGTCTCAGACCGTCTGTCTGAGATCGTCTGTCTCAGACCATCTGTCTCAGGCCGTCTGTCTTAGCCCGTCTGTCTCAGGCCGTCTGTCTCGGACCGTCTGTATCGGACCGTCTGTCTCGGACCGTCGGTCTCGGACCGTCCGTCTGGGACCGTCTGTCGCGGACCGTCTGTCTCAGCCCATCTGTTTCAGACCGTCTGTCTGAGACAGTCTGTCTCAGACCATCTGTCTCAGTCACATCTGTCTCAGACCGTCTGTCTCAGCCCGGCTGTCTCAGCGCGCCTATCTTAGACCGTCGGTCTTAGCCCGTCTGTCTCAGCCCGCCTGTCTCTGACCGTCTGTCTCAGACCACCTGTATCAGACCATCTGTCTCAGAGCATCTGTCTCAGGCCGTCGGTCTTAGCCCGTCTCTCTCAGACCATCTGTCTCACACCGCCGGTCTCAGACCGTTCGTCTCAGACCATCTGTCTCAGACCATCTGTCTGAGGCAGTCGGTCTTAGCACGTCTGCCTCAGCCCTCCTGTCTCTGTCCGTCTGTCTCAGACCATCTGTCTCAGACCATCTGTCTCAGGCCGTCGGTCTTAGCCTGTCTGTCTCAGCCTGCCTGTCTCTGTCCGTCAGTCTCAGACCGCCTGTCCCAGACCGCCTGTCTCAGACCGTCTGTCTCCGACCGTCTGTCTCAGACCGTCTGTCTCAGACCATCTGTCTCAGACCATCTGCCTCAGGCCGTCGGTCTTAGCCCGTCTGTCTCAGCGCCTGTCTCGGACCGTCTGTCTCGGACCGTCTGTATCGGACCGTCTGTTTCGGACCGTCTCTCTCGGACCTTCTGTCTCGCACCGTCTGTCTCAGCCCGCCTGTCTCAGTCCGCCTGTCTGAGACCATCTGCCTCAGGCCGTCTGTCTTAGCCCGTCTGTCTCAGGCCGTCTGTCTCGGACCGTCTGTATCGGACCGTCTGTCTCGGACCGTCTGTCTCGGACCGTCTGTCTCAGACCGTCTGTCTGAGATCGTCTGTCTCAGACCAACTGTCTCAGACCGCCTGTCTCAGTCCGTCTGTCTCAGACCATCTGTCTCAGACCGCCTGTCTCAGGCGGTCGGTCTCAGCCCGCCTGTCTTAGCCCGCCTGTCTCAGACAGTCTGCCTCTGTGCGTCTGTCTCGGACCGTCTGTCTCGGACCGTCTGTCTCGGACCGTCTGCCTCGGACCGTCTGTCTCTGACCGTCTGTCTCAGACCATCTGTCTCAGACCATCTGTCTCAGAGCATCTGTCTCAGGCCGTCGGTCTTAGCCCGTCTCTCTCAGACCATCTGTCACACACCGCCGGTCTCAGACCGTTTGTCTCAGACCATCTGTCTCAGACCATCTGTCTAAGGCCGTCGGTCTTAGCACGTCTGTCTCAGAACATCTGTCTCAGACCATCTGTCTCAGGCCGTCGGTCTTAGCCTGTCTGTCTCAGCCTGCCTGTCTCTGTCCGTCAGTCTCAGACCGCCTGTCCCAGACCGCCTGTCTCAGACCGTCTGTCTCAGACCGTCTGTCTCCGACCGTCTGTCTCAGACCGTCTGTCTCAGACCATCTGTCTCAGACCATCTGCCTCAGGCCGTCGGTCTTAGCCCGTCTGTCTCAGCCCATCTGTCTCAGACCGTCTGTCTCGGACCGTCTGTCTCGGACCGTCTGTCACGGACCGTCTGTCTCGGACCGTCGGTCTCGGACCGTCCGTCTGGGACCGTCTGTCGCGGACCGTCTGTCTCAGCCCATCTGTCTCAGACCGTCTGTCTGAGACCGTCTGTCTCCGGCCATCTGTCTCAGTCACATCTGTCTCAGACCTTCTGTCTCAGACCGTCTATCTCAGCCCGCCTGTCTCAGCCCGCCTGTCTGAGACCGGCAGTCTCAGCCCATCTGTCTCAGACCATCTGTCTCAGGCCGTCGGCCTTAGCCCGTCTGTCTCATACCGTCTGTCTCAGGCCGTCTGTCTCAGACTGTCTGTCTCAGACCATCTGTCTCACACCATCTGTCTCAGGCCGTCGGTCTTAGCCCGTCTGTCTCAGACCGTCTGTCTCGAACCGTCTGTCTCGGACCGTCGGTCTCGGACCGTCCGTCTGGGACCGTCTGTCGCGGACCGTCTGTCTCAGCCCATCTGTCTCAGACCGTCTATCTGAGACCGTCTGTCTCAGACCATCTGTCTCAGTCACATCTGTCTCAGACCGTCTGTCTCAGCCCGGCTGTCTCAGCGCGCCTATCTTAGACCGTCGGTCTTAGCCCGTCTGTCTCAGCCCGCCTGTCTCTGACCGTCTGTGTCAGACCACCTGTATCAGACCATCTGTCTCAGAGCATCTGTCTCAGGCCGTCGGTCTTAGCCCGTCTCTCTCAGACCATCTGTCTCACACCGCCGGTCTCAGACCGTTTGTCTTAGACCATCTGTCTCAGACCATCTGTCTAAGGCAGTCGGTCTTAGCACGTCTGCCTCAGCCCTCCTGTCTCTGCCCGTCTGTCTCAGACCATCTGTCTCAGACCATCTGTCTCAGGCCGTCGGTCTTAGCCTGTCTGTCTCAGCCTGCCTGTCTCTGTCCGTCAGTCTCAGACCGCCTGTCCCAGACCGCCTGCCTCAGACCGTCTGTCTCAGACCGTCTGTCTCAGACCGTCTGTCTCAGACCATCTGTCTCAGACCATCTGCCTCAGGCCGTCGGTCTTAGCCCGTCTGTCTCAGCGCGCCTGTCTCGGACCGTCTGTCTCGGACCGTCTGTATCGGACCGTCTGTTTCGGACCGTCTCTCTCGGACCGTCTGTCTCGCACCGTCTGTCTCAGCCCGCCTGTCTCAGTCCGCCTGTCTGAGACCATCTGCCTCAGGCCGTCTGTCTTAGCCCGTCTGTCTCAGGCCGTCTGTCTCGGACCGTCTGTATCGGACCGTCTGTCTCGGACCGTCTGTCTCGGACCGTCTGTCTCAGACCGTCTGTCTGAGATCGTCTGTCTCAGACCATCTGTCTCAGGCCGTCTGTCTTAGCCCGTCTGTCTCAGGCCGTCTGTCTCGGACCGTCTGTATCGGACCGTCTGTCTCGGACCGTCGGTCTCGGACCGTCCGTCTGGGACCGTCTGTCGCGGACCGTCTGTCTCAGCCCATCTGTTTCAGACCGTCTGTCTGAGACAGTCTGTCTCAGACCATCTGTCTCAGTCACATCTGTCTCAGACCGTCTGTCTCAGCCCGGCTGTCTCAGCGCGCCTATCTTAGACCGTCGGTCTTAGCCCGTCTGTCTCAGCCCGCCTGTCTCTGACCGTCTGTCTCAGACCACCTGTATCAGACCATCTGTCTCAGAGCATCTGTCTCAGGCCGTCGGTCTTAGCCCGTCTCTCTCAGACCATCTGTCTCACACCGCCGGTCTCAGACCGTTCGTCTCAGACCATCTGTCTCAGACCATCTGTCTAAGGCAGTCGGTCTTAGCACGTCTGCCTCAGCCCTCCTGTCTCTGTCCGTCTGTCTCAGACCATCTGTCTCAGACCATCTGTCTCAGGCCGTCGGTCTTAGCCTGTCTGTCTCAGCCTGCCTGTCCCTGTCCGTCAGTCTCAGACCGCCTGTCCCAGACCGCCTGTCTCAGACCGTCTGTCTCCGACCGTCTGTCTCAGACCGTCTGTCTCAGACCATCTGTCTCAGACCATCTGCCTCAGGCCGTCGGTCTTAGCCCGTCTGTCTCAGCGCCTGTCTCGGACCGTCTGTCTCGGACCGTCTGTATCGGACCGTCTGTTTCGGACCGTCTCTCTCGGACCGTCTGTCTCGCACCGTCTGTCTCAGCCCGCCTGTCTCAGTCCGCCTGTCTGAGACCATCTGCCTCAGGCCGTCTGTCTTAGCCCGTCTGTCTCAGGCCGTCTGTCTCGGACCGTCTGTATCGGACCGTCTGTCTCGGACCGTCTGTCTCGGACCGTCTGTCTCAGACCGTCTGTCTGAGATCGTCTGTCTCAGACCAACTGTCTCAGACCGCCTGTCTCAGTCCGTCTGTCTCAGACCATCTGTCTCAGACCGCCTGTCTCAGGCGGTCGGTCTCAGCCCGCCTGTCTTAGCCCGCCTGTCTCAGACAGTCTGCCTCTGTGCGTCTGTCTCGGACCGTCTGTCTCGGACCGTCTGTCTCGGACCGTCTGCCTCGGACCGTCTGTCTCTGACCGTCTGTCTCAGACCATCTGTCTCAGACCATCTGTCTCAGAGCATCTGTCTCAGGCCGTCGGTCTTAGCCCGTCTCTCTCAGACCATCTGTCACACACCGCCGGTCTCAGACCGTTTGTCTCAGACCATCTGTCTCAGACCATCTGTCTAAGGCCGTCGGTCTTAGCACGTCTGTCTCAGAACATCTGTCTCAGACCATCTGTCTCAGGCCGTCGGTCTTAGCCTGTCTGTCTCAGCCTGCCTGTCTCTGTCCGTCAGTCTCAGACCGCCTGTCCCAGACCGCCTGTCTCAGACCGTCTGTCTCAGACCGTCTGTCTCCGACCGTCTGTCTCAGACCGTCTGTCTCAGACCATCTGTCTCAGACCATCTGCCTCAGGCCGTCGGTCTTAGCCCGTCTGTCTCAGCCCATCTGTCTCAGACCGTCTGTCTCGGACCGTCTGTCTCGGACCGTCTGTCACGGACCGTCTGTCTCGGACCGTCGGCCTCGGACCGTCCGTCTGGGACCGTCTGTCGCGGACCGTCTGTCTCAGCCCATCTGTCTCAGACCGTCTGTCTGAGACCGTCTGTCTCCGGCCATCTGTCTCAGTCACATCTGTCTCAGACCTTCTGTCTCAGACCGTCTATCTCAGCCCGCCTGTCTCAGCCCGCCTGTCTGAGACCGGCAGTCTCAGCCCATCTGTCTCAGACCATCTGTCTCAGGCCGTCGGCCTTAGCCCGTCTGTCTCATACCGTCTGTCTCAGGCCGTCTGTCTCAGACTGTCTGTCTCAGACCATCTGTCTCACACCATCTGTCTCAGGCCGTCGGTCTTAGCCCGTCTGTCTCAGACCGTCTGTCTCGAACCGTCTGTCTCGGACCGTCGGTCTCGGACCGTCCGTCTGGGACCGTCTGTCGCGGACCGTCTGTCTCAGCCCATCTGTCTCAGACCGTCTATCTGATACCGTCTGTCTCAGACCATCTGTCTCAGTCACGTCTGTCTCAGACCGTCTTTCTCAGCCCGGCTGTCTCAGCGCGCCTGTCTCAGTACGTCTGTCTGAGACCGTCTGTCTCAGACCGTCTGTCTCAGACCAACTGTCTCAGACTGCCTGTCTAAGTCCGTCTGTCTCAGACCGTCTGTCTCGGACCGTCTGTTTCGGACCGTCTGTCTCGGACCGTCTGTCTCGGACCGTCTGTTTCGGACCGTCCGTCTCGGACCGTCCGTCTCGGACCGTCTGTCTCGGACCGTCTGTCTCGGACCGTCTCTCTCGGACCGTCTGTCTCGCACCGTCTGTCTCAGCCCGCCTGTCTCAGTCCGCCTGTCTGAGACCATCTGTCTCAGGCCGTCGTTATTAGCCCGTCTGTCTCAGACCGTCTGTCTCGGTCCGTCTGTCTCGGACCGTCTATCTCTGTCCGTCTGTCTCATACCGTCTGTCTCAGGCCGTCTGTCTCAGACTGTCTGTCTCAGACCATCTGTCTCACACCATCTGTCTCAGGCCGTCGGTCTTAGCCCGTCTGTCTCAGACCGTCCGTCTGGGACCGTCTGTCGCGGACCGTCTGTCTCAGCCCATCTGTCTCAGACCGTCTATCTGAGACCGTCTGTCTCAGACCATCTGTCTCAGTCACGTCTGTCTCAGACCGTCTTTCTCAGCCCGGCTGTCAAAGCGCGCCTGTCTCAGTACGTCTGTCTGAGACCGTCTGTCTCAGACCGTCTGTCTCAGACCAACTGTCTCAGACTGCCTGTCTAAGTCCGTCTGTCTCGGACCGTCTGTCTCGGACCGTCTGTCTCGGACCGTCCGTCTCGGACCGTCTGTCTCTGACCAACTGTCTCGGACCGTCTGTCTCGGACCGTCTGTCTCAGCACGCCTGTCTCAGCCGGCCTGTCTCAGCCCGCGTGTATCAGTCCGTCCTTCTGAGACCGTCTGTCTCAGACCAACTGTCTCAGACCGCCTGTCTCAGTCCGTCTGTCTCAGACCATCTGTCTCACACCATCTGTCTCAGGCCGTCGGTCTTAGCCCGTCTGTCTCAGACCGTCTGCCTCGGACCGTCTGTCTCGGACCGTCGGTCTCGGACCGTCTGTCTCAGACCATCTGTCTCAGACCATATGTCTCAGACCGTCGGTCTTAGCCCGTCTGTCTCAGACCGTCTGTCTCGGACCGTCTGTCTCGGACCGTCGGTCTCGGACCGTCTGTCTCGGGCCGTCTGTCTTGGACCGTCTGTTTCGGACCGTCTGTCACGGACCGTCTGTCTCGGACCGTCTTTCTCGGTCCGTCTGTATCGGACCGTCTATCTCGGACTGTCTGTCTCAGACCCTCTGTCTCATGCCGTCGGTCTTAGCCCGTATGTCTCAGACTGCCTCTCTCAGTCCATCTGTCTCAGGCCGTCTGTCTCGGACCGTCTGTCTCGGACCGTCTGTCTCGGACCGACTGTCTCTTACCATCTGTCTCATGCCGTCGGTCTTAGCCCGTATGTCTCAGCCGGCCTGTCTCTGTCCATCTGTCTCAGGCCGTCTGTCTCGGACCGTCTGTCTCGGACCGTCTGTCTCGGACCGTCTGTCTCGGACCGTCGGTCGTAGCCCGTCTGTCTCAGCCCGCCTGTCTCTGCCCGTCTGGCCGAGACCGTCTGTCTCAGACCATCTGTCTCAGACCGTCTATCTCTGTCCGTCTGTCTCAGACCGTCTGTCTCAGACCGTCTGTCTCAGACCGCTTGTCTCAGACCATCTGTCTCACACCATCTGTCTCAGGCCGTCGGTCTTAGCCCGTCTGTCTCAGCGCGCCTGTCTCAGTCCGTCTGTCTGAGACCGTCTGTGTCAGACCAACTGTCTCAGACCGCCTACCTTAGACCGTCGGTCTTAGCCCGTCTGTCTCAGACCATCTGTCTCAGGCCGTTGGTCTTAGCCTGTCTGTCTCAGCCCGCCTGTCTCAGCCCGCCTGTCTGAGACCGTCTGTCTCAGACCATCTGTCTCAGACCGTCAGTCTCTGTCCGTCTGTCTCGGACCGTCTGTATCGGACCGTCTGTTTCGGACCGTCTGTCTCGGACCGTCTGTCTCGGACCGACTGTCTCGGACCGTCGGTCTCGGACCGTCTGTCTCAGACCATCTGTCTCACACCATCTGTCTCAGGCCGTCGGTCTTAGCCCGTCTGTCTCAGACCATCTGTCTCAGACCATCTGTCTCAGACCGTCGATCTTAGCCCGTCTGTCTCAGACCGTCTGTCTCGGACCGTCTGTCTCGGACCGTCGGTCTCGGACCGTCTGTCTCGGGCCGTCTGTCTCGGACCGTCTGTTTCGGACCGTCTGTCTCGGACCGTCTGTCTCGGTCCGTCTGTCTCGGACCGTCTGTCTCAGACTGTCTGTCTCAGACCCTCTGTCTCATGCCGTCGGTCTTAGCCCGTCTGTCAACAGACCGTCTGTCTCGGACCGTCTGTCTCGGACCGCCTGTCTCGGACCATCTGTCTCAGACCATCCGTCTCAGACCGTCGGTCGTAGCCCGTCTGTGTCAGCCCGCCTGTCTCAGCCCGCCTGTCTCAGTCCGTCTGTCTCAGACCGTCTGTATCAGACCGTCTGTCTCAGACCATCTGTCTCAGACCATCTGTCTCAGACCATCTGTCTCAGACCATCTGTCTCTGTCCGTCTATCTCTGTCCGACTGTCTCAGGCCGACGGTCGTAGCCCGTCTGTCTCAGCCCGCCTGTCTCTGCCCGTCTGTCTGAGACCGTCTGTCTCAGAGCATCTGTCTCAGACCATCTGTCTCAGACCGTCTGTCTCTTTCCGTCTATCTCTGTCCATCTGTCTCATACCATCTGTCTCAGACGATCTGTCTCAGGCCGTCGGTCTTAGCCCGTCTGTCTCAGACCGTCTGGCTCGCACCGTCTGTGTCAGACCAACTGTCTCAGACCGCCTGTCTCGGACCGTCTGTCTCAGCCCGCCTGTCTCGGACCGTCTGTCTCAGCCCGCCTGTCTCAGACCGTCTGTCTCAGACCATCTGTCTCAGACCATCTGTCTCAGGCCGTCGGTCGTAGCCCGTCGGTCGTAGCCCGTCTGTGTTAGCCCGCCTGTCTCAGCCCGCCTGTCTCTGCCCGTCTGTCTGAGACCGTCTGTCTCAGACCATCTGTCTCAGACCATCTGTCTCAGACCGTCTGCCTCTTTCCGTCTATCTCTGTCCGTCTGTCTCATACCGTCTGTCTCAGACCGTCTGTCTCATACCATCTGTCTCAGACGATCTGTCTCGGAGCGTCGGTCTCGGACCGTCTGTCTCGGACCGTCCGTCTCGCACCGTCTGTTTCGGACCGTCTGTCTCGGACCGTCTGTCTCGGACCGTCTGTCTCGGACCGTCTGTCTCGGACCGTCTGTCTCGGACCGACTGTCGCGGACCATCTGTCTCATGCCGTCGGTCTTTGCCCGTATGTCTCAGACGGCCTGTCTCTGTCCATCTGTCTCAGGCCGTCTGTCTCGGACCGTCTGTCTCAGACCGTATGTCTGAGATCGTCTGTCTCAGACCATCTGTCTCAGACCATCTGTCTCAGGCCGTCGGTCTTAGCCCGTCTGTCTCAGAACGTCTGTCTCGGACCGTCTGTCGCGGACCGTCTGTCTCGGACTGTCTGTCTCTGACCGCCTGTGACTGACCGTCTGTCTCAGACGGTCGGTCTCAGCCCGCCTGTCTCAGCCCGCCTGTCGCAGCCCGCCTGTCGCACTCCGTCTGTCTGAGACCATCTGTCTCAGAAAAACTGTCTCAGACTGCCTGTCTCAGACCGTCTGTCTCAGACCATCTGTCTCAGACCGTCGGTCTTAGCCCGTCTGTCAACAGACCGTCTGTCTCGGACCGTCGGTCTCGGACCGTCTGTCTCGGACCGCCTGTCTCGGACCATCTGTCTCAGACCATCCGTCTCAGACCGTCGGTCGTAGCCCGTCTGTGTTAGCCGGCCTGTCTCAGCCCGCCTGTCTCAGCCCGTCTGTCTCAGACCGTCTGTCTCTCACCGTCTGTGTCAGACCAACTGTCTCAGACCGCCTGTCTCGGACCGTCTGTCTCAGCGCGCCTGTCTCAGCCCGCCTGTCTCAAGCCGTCGGTCTTAGCCCGTCTGTCAACAGACCGTCTGTCTCGGACCGTCTGTCTCGGACCGCCTGTCTCGGACCATCTGTCTCAGCCCGCCTGTCTCGGACCGTCTGTCTCAGCCCGCCTGTCTCAGTCCGTCTGTCTGAGACCATCTGTCTCAGACCATCTGTCTCAGACCGTCTGTCTCTTTCCGTCTATCTCTGTCCGTCTGTCTCAGACCGTCTGTATCAGACCGTCTGTCTCAGACCATCTGTCTCAGACCATCTGTCTCAGACCATCTGTCTCAGACCATCTGTCTCTGTCCGTCTATCTCTGTCCGACTGTCTCAGGCCGACGGTCGTATCCCGTCTGTCTCAGCCCGCCTGTCTCTGCCCGTCTGTCTGAGACCGTCTGTCTCAGACCATCTGTCTCAGACCATCTGTCTCAGACCGTCTGTCTCTTTCCGTCTATCTCTGTCCGTCTGTCTCATACCGTCTGTCTCAGACCGTCTGTCTCATACCATCTGTCTCAGACGATCTGTCTCAGGCCGTCGGTCTTAGCCCGTCTGTCTCAGGCCGTCTGGCTCGCACCGTCTGTGTCAGACCAACTGTCTCAGACCGCCTGTCTCGGACCGTCTGTCTCAGCCCGCCTGTCTCGGACCGTCTGTCTCAGCCCGCCTGTCTCAGTCCGTCTGTCTGAGACCATCTGTCTCAGACCATCTGTCTCAGACCGTCTGTCTCTTTCCGTCTATCTCTGTCCGTCCGTCTCATACCGTGTGTCTGAGTCCGTCTGTGTCAGACCGTCTGTCTCAGACCGACTGTGTCAGACCGTCTGTCTCAGACCGTCTGTCTTAGACCGCCTGTGTCAGACCGTCTGTCTCAGACCGTCTGTCTCAGCCCGTCTGTCTCAGACCGTCTGTCTCAGACCGTCTGTCTCCGACCGTCTGTCTTAGACCGTCTGTCTCATACCGTCTGCCTCATACCGTCTGTCTCAGCCAGTCTGTCTCAACCCTCTGTCTCAGACGGTCTGTCTCAGTTCGTCTACCTCTGCCCGTCCGTCTCATACCATCTGTCTTAGACCGTCTGTCTCAGACCGTATGTCTGAGATCGTCTGTCTCAGACCATCTGTCTCAGACCATCTGTCTCAGGCCGTCGGTCTTAGCCCGTCTGTCTCAGAACGTCTGTCTCGGACCGTCTGTCGCGGACCGTCTGTCTCGGACTGTCTGTCTCTGACCGCCTGTGACTGACCGTCTGTCTCAGACGGTCGGTCTCAGCCCGCCTGTCTCAGCCCGCCTGTCGCAGCCCGCCTGTCGCACTCCGTCTGTCTGAGACCATCTGTCTCAGAAAAACTGTCTCAGACTGCCTGTCTCAGACCGTCTGTCTCAGACCATCTGTCTCAGACCGTCGGTCTTAGCCCGTCTGTCAACAGACCGTCTGTCTCGGACCGTCGGTCTCGGACCGTCTGTCTCGGACCGCCTGTCTCGGACCATCTGTCTCAGACCATCCGTCTCAGACCGTCGGTCGTAGCCCGTCTGTGTTAGCCGGCCTGTCTCAGCCCGCCTGTCTCAGCCCGTCTGTCTCAGACCGTCTGTCTCTCACCGTCTGTGTCAGACCAACTGTCTCAGACCGCCTGTCTCGGACCGTCTGTCTCAGCGCGCCTGTCTCAGCCCGCCTGTCTCAAGCCGTCGGTCTTAGCCCGTCTGTCAACAGACCGTCTGTCTCGGACCGTCTGTCTCGGACCGCCTGTCTCGGACCATCTGTCTCAGCCCGCCTGTCTCGGACCGTCTGTCTCAGCCCGCCTGTCTCAGTCCGTCTGTCTGAGACCATCTGTCTCAGACCATCTGTCTCAGACCGTCTGTCTCTTTCCGTCTATCTCTGTCCGTCTGTCTCAGACCGTCTGTATCAGACCGTCTGTCTCAGACCATCTGTCTCAGACCATCTGTCTCAGACCATCTGTCTCAGACCATCTGTCTCTGTCCGTCTATCTCTGTCCGACTGTCTCAGGCCGACGGTCGTAGCCCGTCTGTCTCAGCCCGCCTGTCTCTGCCCGTCTGTCTCAGACCGTCTGTCTCTGACCGTCTGTCCCAGCCCGTCTGTCTCAGACCGTCTGTCTCAGACCGTCTGTCTCGGACCGTCTGTCTCGGACCGACTGTCTCTGACCATCTGTCTCATGCCGTCGGTCTTAGCCCGTGTGTCTCAGCCGGCCTGTCCCTGTCCATCTGTCTCAGGCCGTCTGTCTCAGACCGTCTGTCTCGGACCGTCTGTCTCGGACCGTCGATCTCGGACCGTCTGTCTCGGACCGAATGTCTCGGACCGTCTGTTTCGGACCGTCTGTCTCGGACCGTCTGTCTCGGACCGTCTGTCTCGGACCGACTGTCTCGGACCATCTGTCTCATGCCGTCGGTCTTAGCCCGTATGTCTCAGACGGCCTGTCTCTGTCCACCTGTCTCAGGCCGCCTGTCTCGGACCGTCTGTCTCGGACCGACTGTCTCTGACCATCTGTCTCATGCCGTCGGTCTTAGCCCGTGTGTCTCAGCCGGCCTGTCCCTGTCCATCTGTCTCAGGCCGTCTGTCTCGGACCGTCTGTCTCGGACCGTCTGTCTCGGACCGTCTGTCTCGGACCGTCTGTCTCGGACCGTCTGTCTCGGACCGTCTGTCTCAGCCCGCCTGTCTCAGTCCGTCTGTCTCGGACCAACTGTCTCACACTGTCTGTCACATACCGTCTGTCTCAGACGGTCGGTCTCAGCCCGCCTGTCTCAGCCCATCTGTCTCAGACCGTCTGTCTGAGATCGTCTGTCTCAGACCGTCTGTCTCGGACCGTCTGTCTCGGACCGTCTGTCTCAGCCCGCCCGTCTCAGTCCGTCTGTCTGAGACCGTCTGTCTCAGACCAGCTGTCTCAGACCGTCTGTCTCAGACTATCTGTCTCAGACCATCTGCCTCAGGCCGTCGGTCATAGCCCGTCTGTCTCAGGCCGTCTGTCTCGGACCGTCTGTCTCGGACCGTCTGTCTCAGGCCATCTGTCTCAAACCGTCTGTCTCTGTCCGTCTATCTCTGTCCGACTGTGTCAGGCCGTCGGTCGTAGCCCGTCTGTCTCAGCCCGCCTGTCTCTGCCCGTCTGTCTGAGACCGTCTGTCTCAGACCATCTGTCTCAGACCATCTGTCTCAGACCGTCTGCCTCTTTCCGTCTATCTCTGTCCGTCTGTCTCATACCGTCTGTCTCAGACCGTCTGTCTCAGACCGTCTGTCTCATACCATCTGTCTCAGACGATCTGTCTCAGGCCGTCGGTCTTAGCCCGTCTGTCTCAGACCGTCTGGCTCGCACCGTCTGTGTCAGACCAACTGTCTCAGACCGCCTGTCTCGGACCGTCTGTCTCAGCCCGCCTGTCTCGTTCCGTCTGTGTAGGTCAGTCTGTCACAGACCATCTGGCTCAGACCGTCGGTCTCAGCCCGTCTGTCTCAGACCATCTGTCTCAGACCGTCTGTATCACACCGTCTGTCTCAGACCATCTGTCTCAGACCGTCTGTCTCAGGCCGTCGGTCTTGGACCAACTGTCTCACACTGTCTGTCACATACCGTCTGTCTCAGACGGTCGGTCTCAGCCCATCTGTCTCAGACCGTCTGTCTGAGATCGTCTGTCTCAGACCGTCTGTCTCGGACCGTCTGTCTCGGACCGTCTGTCTCAGCCCGCCCGCCTCAGTCCGTCTGTCTGAGACCGTCTGTCTCAGACCAGCTGTCTCAGACCGTCTGTCACAGACTATCTGTCTCAGACCATCTGCCTCAGGCCGTCGGTCATAGCCCGTCTGTCTCAGGCCGTCTGTCTCGGACCGTCTGTCTCGGACCGTCTGTCTCAGGCCATCTGTCTCAGACCGTCTGTCTCTGTCCGTCTATCTCTGCCCGTCTGTCTCAGCCCGCCTGTCTCTGCCCGTCTGTCTGAGACCGTCTGTCTCAGACCATCTGTCTCAGACCATCTGTCTCAGACCGTCTGCCTCTTTCCGTCTATCTCTGTCCGTCTGTCTCATACCGTCTGTCTCAGACCGTCTGTCTCATACCATCTGTCTCAGACGATCTGTCTCAGGCCGTCGGTCTTAGCCCGTCTGTCTCAGACCGTCTGGCTCGCACCGTCTGTGTCAGACCAACTGTCTCAGACCGCCTGTCTCGGACCGTCTGTCTCAGCCCGCCTGTCTCAGTCCGTCTGTCTGAGACCATCTGCCTCAGGCCGTCGGTCTTAGCCCGTCTGTCTCGGACCGTCTGTCTCGGACCGTCTGTCTCGGACCGTCTGTCCCGGACCGTCTGTCTCGGACCGTCTGTCTCGGACCGTCTGTCTCGGACCATCTGTCTCGGACCGTCTGTCTGAGATCGTCTGTCTCAGACCATCTGTCTCAGACCGTCTGTCTCAGCCCGCCTGTCTCAGCCCGCCTGTCTCAGTCCGTCCGTCTGAGACCGTCTGTCTCAGACCAACTGTCTCAGACCGCCTGTCGCAGTCCGCCTGTCTCAGACCATCTGTCTCAGACCGTCTGTCTCAGACGTTCGGTCTCAACCCGCTTGTCTCAGGCAGTCTGCCGCTGTCCGTCTGTCTCAGACCGTCTGTCTCGGACCGTCTGCCTCAGACTATCTGTCTCAGGCCGTCGGTCTTAGCCCGTCCGTCTCAGCCCGCCTGTCTCTGCCCGTCTGTCTGAGACAGGCTGTCTCACCCCATCTGTCTCAGACCGTCTATCATTGTCCGTCTGTCTCATACCGTCTGTCTCAGACCGTATGTCTCAGACCGTCTGTCTCAGACCGTCTGTCTCAGACCATCTGTCTCAGACCATCTGTCTCAGGCTGTCGTTATTAGCCCATCTGTCGCAGACCGCCTATCTCGGACCGTCTGTCTCGGACCGTCTGTCTCAGCCCGCCTGTCTCAGTCCGTCTATCTGAGGCCGTGTGTCTCAGACCAACTGTCTCAGACCGTCTGTCTCGGACCGTCTGTCTCGGACCGTCTGTCTCGGACGGTCTGTCTCGGACCGTCTGTCTCGGACCGTCTGTCTCGGACAGTCTGTCTCGGACCGTCTGTCTCGGACCGTCTGTCTCAGACGGTCTGTCTCAGACCAACTGTCTCGGACCGCGTGTCTCGGACCGTCTCTCTCAGACCATCTGTCTCAGACCGTCGGTCTTAGCCCGTCTGTCTCAGACCGTCTGTCTCGGACCGTCTGTCTCGGATCGCCTGTCCCAGTCCGTCTGCCTCTGTCCGTCTTTCTCATACCGTCTATCTCTGTCCGTCCGTCTCTGAACGCCTGCCTCGTATCGTCTGTCTCATACCGTGTGTCTGAGTCCGTCTGTGTCAGACCGTCTGTCTCAGACCGACTGTGTCAGACCGTCTGTCTCAGACCGTCTGTCTTAGACCGTCTGTCTCAGACCGTCTGTCTCAGACCGTCTGTCCCAGCCCGTCTGTCTCAGGCCGTCTGTCTCGGACCGTCTGTCTCGGACCGTCTGTCTCGGACAGTCTGTCTCGGACCGTCTGTCTCGGAGCGTCTGTCTCGGACAGTCTGTCTCGCACGGTCTGTCTCGGACCGTCTGTCTCGGACCGTCAGTCTCAGCCCGCCTGTCTCAGTCCGTCTGTCTCGGACCATCTGTCTCGGACCGTCTGTCTCGGACCAACTGTCTCACACTCTCTGTCACATACCGTCTGTCTCAGACGGTCGGTCTCGGCCCGCCTGTCTCAGCCCGCCTGTCTCAGCCCATCTGTCTCAGACCGTATGTCTGAGATCGTCTGTCTCAGACCATCTGTCTCAGACCATCTGTCTCAGACTGTCTGTCTCTGTCCGTCTATCTCTGTCCGACTGTCTCGGACCGTCTGTCTCAGACCAACTGTCTCAGACCGTCTGTCTCAGACTATCTGTCTCAGGCCGTCGGTCTTAGCCCGTCTGTCTCAGAACGTCTGTCTCGGACCGTCTGTCGCGGACCGTCTGTCTCAGACTGTCTGCCTCGGACCGTCTGTCGCGGACCGTCTGTCTCTGACCGTCTGTCTCAGACCGTCTGTCTCAGACCATCTGTCTCAGACCATCTGTCTCAGGCCGTCGGTCTTAGCACGTCTGTCTCAGACCATCTGTCTCAGGCCGTAGGTCTTAGCAAGTCTGTCTCAGACCGTCTGTCTCAGACGGTCGGTCTCAGCCCGCCTGTCTCTGCCTGCCAATCTCTGTCCGCCTGTCTCAGACCGTCCGTCTCGGACCGTCTGTCTGAGACCATCTGTCTCAGACCATCTGTCTCAGACCATCTGTCACAGGCCGTCGGTATTTGCCTGTCTGTCTCAGCCTGTCTGTCTCTGTCAGTCACTCTCAGACCGTCTGTCTCGGACCGTCTGTCTCGGACCGTCTGTCTCGGGCGTCTGTCTCGGACCGTCTGTCTCGGACCGTCTGTCTCTGACCGTCTGTCACGGACCGTCTGTCTCGGGCCGTCTGTCTCGGACCGTCTGTCTCGGACCGTCCGTCTCGGACCGTCTGTCTCGGACCGTCTGTCTCGGACCGTCTGTCTCACACCGTCAATCACTGACCTTCTGTCTCAGACCGTCTGTTTCAGACCGTCTGTCTCAGACCATCTGTCTCAGACCGCCGGTCTCAGCCCGCCTGTCTCAGCCTGCCTATCTCTGTCCGCCTGTCTCAGACCGTCCGTCTCGGACCGTCTGTCTCGGACCGTCTGTCTCGGACCGTCTGTCTCGAACCGTCTGTGTAGGTCAGTCTGTCACAGACCATCTAGCTCAGACCGTCGGTCTCAGCCAGCCTGTCTCAGACCATCCGTCTCAGACCGTCTGTATCACACCGTCTGTCACAGGCCGTCTGTCTCAGACGGTCGGTCTCAGCCCGCCTGTCTCAGCCCATCTCTCTCAGTCCGTCTGTCTGGGACCATCTGTCTCAGACCATCTGTCTCAGACCATCTGTCTCAGGCCGTCGGTATTTGCCTGTCTGTCTCTGTCCGTCACTCTCAGACCGTCTGTCTCGGACCGTCTATCTCGGACCGTCTGTCTCGGACCGTCTGTCTCGGACCGTCTGTCTCGGACCGTCTGTCTCGGACCGTCTGTCTCAGACTGTCTGTCTCGGACCGTCTGTCTCGGACCGTCTGTCTCGGACCGTCTGTCTCGGACCGTCTGTCTCGGACCGTCTGTCTCAGACCAACTGTCTCCGACCGCCTGTCTGAGACCGTCTGTCTCAGACCATCTGTCTCAGACCATCTGTCTCAGGCCGTGGGTCTTAGCCCGTCTCTCTCAGACCGTCTGTCTCAGACCGTCAGTCTCGGACCGTCTGTCTCGGACCGTCTGTCTCGGACCGTCTGTCTCGGACCGTCTGTCTCACACCGTCTGTCTCGGACCGTCTGTCTCGGACCATCGGTCTCATGCCGTCGGTCTTAGCCCGTATATCTCAGCCTGCATGTCTCTGTCCGTCTGTCTCAGGCCATCTGTCTCGGACCGTCTGTCGCGGACCGTCTGTCTCGGACCGTCTGTCTCGGACCGTCTGTCTCGGACCGTCTCTCTCAGACCATCTGTCTCAGACCATCTGTCTCAGACCATCTGTCTCAGGCCGTCGGTATTTGCCTGTCTGTCTCAGCCTGCCTGTCTCTGTCCGTCACTCTCAGACCGTCTGTCTCGGACCGTCTCTCTCGGACCGTCTGTCTCGGACCGTCTGTCTCGGACCGTCTGTCTCGGACCGTCTGTCTCGGACCGTCTGTCTCGGACCGTCTGTCTCAGACCATCTGTCTCAGCCTGCCTATCTCTGTCCGCCTGTCTCAGACCGTCCGTCTCGGACCGTCTGTCTCGGACCGTCTGTCTCGAACCGTCTGTGTAGGTCATTCTGTCACAGACCATCTAGCTCAGACCGTCGGTCTCAGCCCGTCTGTCTCAGACCATCTGTCTCAGACCGTCTGTATCACACCGTCTGTCTCAGACCATCTGTCTCAGACCATCTGTCTCAGACCGTCTGTCTCAGACCGTCTGTCTCAGACCGTCTGTCTCAGACCGTCTGTCTCAGACCGTCTGTCTCAGACCGTCTGTCTCAGACCGTCTGTCTCAGACCGTCTGTCTCAGACCGTCTGTCTCAGACCGTCTGTCTCAGACCGTCTGTCTCAGACCGTCTGTCTCAGACCATCTGTCTCAGATCATCTGCCTCAGGCCGTCGGTCTTAGCCCGTCTGTCTCAGCACGCCTGTCTCGGCCCGCCTGTCGCAGACCGTCTGTCTCAGACTGTCTGCCTCGTACCGTCTGTCTCAGACCGTCTGTCTCGGACCGTCTGTCTCAGCCCGCCTGTCTCAGTCCGTCCATCTTATACCGTCTGTCTCAGAATAACTGTCTGAGACAGTCTGTCTCATCCCGCCTGTCTCAGCCCACCGGTCTCAGTCCGTCTGTCTGAGACAGCCTGTCTCAGACCATCTGTCTCAGATCATCTGCCTCAAGCCGTCGGTCTTAGCCCGTCTGTCTCAGCACGCCTGTCTCGGCCCGCCTGTCGCAGACCGTCTGTCTCAGACTGTCTGCCTCGTACCGTCTGTTTCAGACCGTCTGTCTCGGACCGTCTGTCTCAGCCCGCCTGTTTCAGTCCGTCCGTCTGATACCGGCTGTCTCAGAATAACTGTCTGAAACAGTCTGTCTCATCCCGCCTGTCTCAGCCCACCGGTCTCAGACCGTGTGTCTCAGACCATCTGTCGCAGACCATCTGTCTCAGGCCGTCGGTCTCAGCCCGTCTGTCTCAGCCTGCCTATCTCTGTCCGTCTGTCTCAGACCGTCTGTCTCAGACCATCTGCCTCAGACCATCTGTCTCAGGCCGTCGGTCTTAGCCCGTATATCTCTGCCTGCCTGTCTCTGTCCGTCTGGCTCAGACCGTCGGTCTTAGCCCGTCTGTCTCAGACCATCTGTCTCAGACCCTCTGTCTCAGTCCGTCTGTCTCAGACCGTCTGTCTCAGACCATCTGTCGCAGACCATCTGTCTCAGGCCGTCGGTCTCAGCCCGTCTGTCTCAGCCTGCCTATCTCTGTCCGTCTGTCTCGGACTGTCTGTCTCGGACCGTCTGTCACAGACCGTCTGTATCAGACGGTCGGTCTCAGCCCGCCTGTCTCAGCCCATCTGTCTCACCACCGTCTGTCTGAGACCATCTGTCTCAGACCATCTGTCTCAGACCATCTGTCTCAGGCCGTCGGTATTTGCCTGTCGGTCTCAGCCTGCCTGTCTCTGTCAGTCACTCTCAGACCGTCTGTCTCGGACCGTCTGTCTCGAACCGTCTGTGTAGGTCAGTCTGTCACAGACCATCTGGCTCAGACCGTCGGTCTCAGCCCGTCTGTCTCAGACCATCTGTCTCAGACCGTCTGTATCACACCGTCTGTCTCAGACCATCTGTCTCACACCATCTGTCTCAGGCCGTCGGTCTTAGCCCGTCTGTCTCAGACCATCTGTCTCAGGCCGTCGGTCTTAGCCCGTCTGTCTCAGGCCGTCTGTCTCGGACCGTCTGTCTCGGACCGTCTGTCTCAGCACGCCTGTCTCGGCCCGCCTGTCTCAGACCGTCTGTCTCAGACCGTCTGTCTCAGACTGTCTGCCTCGGACCGTCTGTCTCGGACCGTCTGTCTCGGACCGCCTGTCTCGGACCGTCTGTCTCGGACCGTCTGTCTCGGACCGTCTGTCTTGGACCGTCTGTCTCCGACCGTCTGTCTCGGACCGTCTGTCTCCGACCGTCTGTCACAGACCGCCTGTCTCAGAAAGTCTGTCGCATACCGTTTGCCTCGGACCGTCTGCCTCGGACTGTCTGTCTCAGACCGTCCGTCTCGGACCGTCTGTCTCGGACCTTCTGTCTCGGACCGTCTGTCTCAGCCCGTCTGTCTCAGACCATCTGTCTCAGACCGTCTGTATCACACCGTCTGTCTCAGACCATCTGTCTCAGACCATCTGTCTCAGGCCGTCGGTCTTAGCCAGTCTGTCTCAGACCATCTGTCTCACGCCGTAGGTCTTTGCCCGTCTGTCACAGACCGTCTGTCTCGGACCGTCTCTCTCGGACCCTCTGTCTAGGACCGTCTGTCTCGGACCGTATGTCTCGGACCAACTGTCTCGGACCGTCTGTCTCACACAGTCTGTCACAGACCGTCTGTCTCGGACCGTCTGTCTCGGACCATCTGTCTCAGGCCGTCGGTATTTGCCTGTCTGTCCCAGCCTGCCTGTCTCTGTCGGTCACTCTCAGACCGTCTGTCTCGGACCGTCTGTCTCGGACCGTCTGTCTCGGACCGTCTGTCTCCGCCCGCCTGTCTCCGACCGTCTGTGTCAGACCGTCTGTCTCAGACCGACTGTGTCAGACCGTCTGTCTCAGACCGTCTGTCTTAGACCGTCTGTCTCAGACCGTCTGTCTCAGACCGTCTGTCCCAGCGCGTCTGTCTCAGACCGTCTGTCTCGGATCTTCTGTCTCAGTCCTTCTGCCTCTGTCCGTCTGTCTCATACCGTCTATCTCTGTCCGTCCGTCTCTGAACGCCCTTCTCACACCGTCGGTCTCAGACCGTCTGTCTCAGATCGTCTGTCTTAGACCGTCTGTCTTAGACCGCCTGTGTCAGACCGTCTGTCTCAGACCGTCTGTCTCAGCCCGTCTGTCTCAGACCGTCTGTCTCAGACCGTCTGTCTCCGACCGTCTGTCTTAGACCATCTGTCTCATACCGTCTGTCTCAGACCGTCTGTCTCAGACCGTCTGTCTCAGACCGACTGTGTCAGACCGTCTACCTCATACCGTCTGTCTCAGGCCGTCCGTCTCTGTGCGTCTGTCTCTGTCTGTCTGCCTCTGTCCGTCTGTCTCAGAAAGTCCGTCTCATACCGCCCGTCCCAGACCGTCTGTCTCAGCCAGTCTGTCTCAACCCTCTGTCTCAGACGGTCTGTCTCAGTTCGTCTACCTCTGCCCGTCCGTCTCATACCATCTGTCTTAGACCGTCTGTCTCAGATCGTCTATCTCAGACCGCCTGTCTCAGACAGTCTGTCTCAGACCGTCTGTCTCAGACCATCTGTCTCAGACCGTCTGTATCACACCGTCTGTCTCAGACCATCTGTCTCAGACCATCTGTCTCAGGCCGTCGGTCTTAGCACGTCTGTCTCAGACCATCTGTCTCAGTCCGTAGGTCTTAGCAAGCCTGGCTCAGACCGTCTGTCTCGGACCGTCAGTCTCGGACCGTCTCTCTCGGACCGTCTGTCTCGGACCGTCTGTCTCGGACCGTCTGTCTCGGACAGTCTGTCTCGGACCGTCTGTCACAGACCGTCTGTCTCAGACTGTCTGCCTCGGACCGTCTGTCTCGGACCGTCTGTCTCGGACCGTCTGTCTCGGACCGTCTGTCTCGGAACGTCTGTCTCAGACCATCAGTCTCAAGCCGTCGGTCTTAGCCCGTCTGTCTCAGACCGTCTGTCGCGGATCGTCTGTCTCTGACCGTCTGTCTCAGACCGTCTGTCTCAGACCATCTGTCTCAGACCATCTGTCTCAGGCCGTCGGTATTAGCACGTCTGTCTCAGACCATCTGTCTCAGGCCGTAGGTCTTAGCAAGTCTGTCTCAGACCGTCTGTCTCAGACGGTCGGTCTCAGCCCGCCTGTCTCTGCCTGCCAATCTCTGTCCGCCTGTCTCAGACCGTCCGTCTCGGACCGTCCGTCTCGGACCGTCTGTCTGAGACCATCTGTCTCAGACCATCTGTCTCAGACCATCTGTCACAGGCCGTCGGTATTTGCCTGTCTGTCTCAGCCTGTCTGTCTCTGTCAGTCACTCTCAGACCGTCTGTCTCGGACCGTCTGTCTCGGACCGTCTGTCTCGGGCGTCTGTCTCGGACCGTCTGTCTCGGACCGTCTGTCTCTGACCGTCTGTCACGGACCGTCTGTCTCGGGCCGTCTGTCTCGGACCGTCTGTCTCGGACCGTCCGTCTCGGACCGTCTGTCTCGGACCGTCTGTCTCGGACCGTCTGTCTCGAACCGTTTGTGTAGGTCAGTCTGTCACAGACCATCTAGCTCAGACCGTCGGTCTCAGCCAGCCTGTCTCAGACCATCCGTCTCAGACCGTCTGTATCACACCGTCTGTCACAGGCCGTCTGTCTCAGACGGTCGGTCTCAGCCCGCCTGTCTCAGCCCATCTCTCTCAGTCCGTCTGTCTGAGACCATCTGTCTCAGACCATCTGTCTCAGACCATCTGTCTCAGGCCGTCGGTATTTGCCTGCCTGTCTCTGCCTGCCAATCTCTGTCCGCCTGTCTCAGACCGTCCGTCTCGGACCGTCTGTCTGAGACCATCTGTCTCAGACCATCTGTCTCAGACCATCTGTCACAGGCCGTCGGTATTTGCCTGTCTGTCTCAGCCTGTCTGTCTCTGTCAGTCACTCTCAGACCGTCTGTCTCGGACCGTCTGTCTCGGACCGTCTGTCTCGGGCGTCTGTCTCGGACCGTCTGTCTCGGACCGTCTGTCTCTGACCGTCTGTCACGGACCGTCTGTCTCGGGCCGTCTGTCTCGGACCGTCTGTCTCGGACCGTCCGTCTCGGACCGTCTGTCTCGGACCGTCTGTCTCAGACCATCTGTCTCAGTCCGTAGGTCTTAGCAAGTCTGGCTCAGACCGTCTGTCTCGGACCGTCAGTCTCGGACCGTCTCTCTCGGACCGTCTGTCTCGGACCGTCTGTCTCGGACCGTCTGTCTCGGACAGTCTGTCTCGGACCGTCTGTCACAGACCGTCTGTCTCCGACTGTCTGTCTCAGACCATCTGTCTCAGGCCGTCGGTATTTGCCTGTCTGTCTCAGCCTGCCTGTCTCTGTCCGTCACTCTCAGACCGTCTGTCTCGGACCGTCTCTCTCGGACCGTCTGTCTCGGACCGTCTGTCTCGGACCGTCTGTCTCGGACCGTCTGTCTCGGACCGTCTGTCTCGGACCGTCTGTCTCAGACCATCTGTCTCAGCCTGCCTATCTCTGTCCGCCTGTCTCAGACCGTCCGTCTCGGACCGTCTGTCTCGGACCGTCTGTCTCGAACCGTCTGTGTAGGTCATTCTGTCACAGACCATCTAGCTCAGACCGTCGGTCTCAGCCCGTCTGTCTCAGACCATCTGTCTCAGACCGTCTGTATCACACCGTCTGTCTCAGACCATCTGTCTCAGACCATCTGTCTCAGACCGTCTGTCTCAGACTGTCTGTCTCAGACCGTCTGTCTCAGACCGTCTGTCTCAGACCGTCTGTCTCAGACCGTCTGTCTCAGACCGTCTGTCTGAGACCGTCTGTCTCAGACCATCTGTCTCAGATCATCTGCCTCAGGCCGTCGGTCTTAGCCCGTCTGTCTCAGCACGCCTGTCTCGGCCCGCCTGTCTCAGACCGTCTGTCTTAGACCGTCTGTCTCAGACCGTCTGTCTCAGACCGTCTGTCTCAGACCGTCTGTCCCAGCGCGTCTGTCTCAGACCGTCTGTCTCGGATCTTCTGTCTCAGTCCTTCTGCCTCTGTCCGTCTGTCTCATACCGTCTATCTCTGTCCGTCCGTCTCTGAACGCCCTTCTCACACCGTCGGTCTCAGACCGTCTGTCTCAGATCGTCTGTCTTAGACCGTCTGTCTTAGACCGCCTGTGTCAGACCGTCTGTCTCAGACCGTCTGTCTCAGCCCGTCTGTCTCAGACCGTCTGTCTCAGACCGTCTGTCTCCGACCGTCTGTCTTAGACCATCTGTCTCATACCGTCTGCCTCATACCGTCTGTCTCAGACCGTCTGTCTCAGACCGTCTGTCTCAGACCGTCTGTCTCGGATCGTCTATCTCAGTCCGTCTGCCTCTGTCCGTCTTTCTCATACCGTCTATATCTGCCCGTCCGTCTCTGAACGCCTGCCTTATACCGTCTGTCTCGGACCGTGTGTCTCAGTTCGTCTGTCTCAGACCGTCTGTCTCAGACCGACTGTGTCAGACCGTCTACCTCATACCGTCTGTCTCAGGCCGTCCGTCTCTGTGCGTCTGTCTCTGTCTGTCTGCCTCTGTCCGTCTGTCTCAGAAAGTCCGTCTCATACCGCCCGTCCCAGACCGTCTGTCTCAGCCAGTCTGTCTCAACCCTCTGTCTCAGACGGTCTGTCTCAGTTCGTCTACCTCTGCCCGTCCGTCTCATACCATCTGTCTTAGACCGTCTGTCTCAGATCGTCTATCTCAGACCGCCTGTCTCAGACAGTCTGTCTCAGACCGTCTGTCTCAGACCGTCTGTCCCAGCGCGTCTGTCTCAGACCGTCTGTCTCGGATCTTCTGTCTCAGTCCTTCTGCCTCTGTCCGTCTGTCTCATACCGTCTATCTCTGTCCGTCCGTCTCTGAACGCCCTTCTCACACCGTCGGTCTCAGACCGTCTGTCTCAGATCGTCTGTCTTAGACCGTCTGTCTTAGACCGCCTGTGTCAGACCGTCTGTCTCAGACCGTCTGTCTCAGCCCGTCTGTCTCAGACCGTCTGTCTCAGACCGTCTGTCTCCGACCGTCTGTCTTAGACCATCTGTCTCATACCGTCTGTCTCAGACCGTCTGTCTCAGACCGTCTGTCTCAGACCGACTGTGTCAGACCGTCTACCTCATACCGTCTGTCTCAGGCCGTCCGTCTCTGTGCGTCTGTCTCTGTCTGTCTGCCTCTGTCCGTCTGTCTCAGAAAGTCCGTCTCATACCGCCCGTCCCAGACCGTCTGTCTCAGCCAGTCTGTCTCAACCCTCTGTCTCAGACGGTCTGTCTCAGTTCGTCTACCTCTGCCCGTCCGTCTCATACCATCTGTCTTAGACCGTCTGTCTCAGATCGTCTATCTCAGACCGCCTGTCTCAGACAGTCTGTCTCAGACCGTCTGTCTCAGACCATCTGTCTCAGACCGTCTGTATCACACCGTCTGTCTCAGACCATCTGTCTCAGACCATCTGTCTCAGGCCGTCGGTCTTAGCACGTCTGTCTCAGACCATCTGTCTCAGTCCGTAGGTCTTAGCAAGCCTGGCTCAGACCGTCTGTCTCGGACCGTCAGTCTCGGACCGTCTCTCTCGGACCGTCTGTCTCGGACCGTCTGTCTCGGACCGTCTGTCTCGGACAGTCTGTCTCGGACCGTCTGTCACAGACCGTCTGTCTCAGACTGTCTGCCTCGGACCGTCTGTCTCGGACCGTCTGTCTCGGACCGTCTGTCTCGGACCGTCTGTCTCGGAACGTCTGTCTCAGACCATCAGTCTCAAGCCGTCGGTCTTAGCCCGTCTGTCTCAGACCGTCTGTCGCGGATCGTCTGTCTCTGACCGTCTGTCTCAGACCGTCTGTCTCAGACCATCTGTCTCAGACCATCTGTCTCAGGCCGTCGGTCTTAGCACGTCTGTCTCAGACCATCTGTCTCAGGCCGTAGGTCTTAGCAAGTCTGTCTCAGACCGTCTGTCTCAGACGGTCGGTCTCAGCCCGCCTGTCTCTGCCTGCCAATCTCTGTCCGCCTGTCTCAGACCGTCCGTCTCGGACCGTCCGTCTCGGACCGTCTGTCTGAGACCATCTGTCTCAGACCATCTGTCTCAGACCATCTGTCACAGGCCGTCGGTATTTGCCTGTCTGTCTCAGCCTGTCTGTCTCTGTCAGTCACTCTCAGACCGTCTGTCTCGGACCGTCTGTCTCGGACCGTCTGTCTCGGGCGTCTGTCTCGGACCGTCTGTCTCGGACCGTCTGTCTCTGACCGTCTGTCACGGACCGTCTGTCTCGGGCCGTCTGTCTCGGACCGTCTGTCTCGGACCGTCCGTCTCGGACCGTCTGTCTCGGACCGTCTGTCTCGGACCGTCTGTCTCGAACCGTCTGTGTAGGTCAGTCTGTCACAGACCATCTAGCTCAGACCGTCGGTCTCAGCCAGCCTGTCTCAGACCATCCGTCTCAGACCGTCTGTATCACACCGTCTGTCACAGGCCGTCTGTCTCAGACGGTCGGTCTCAGCCCGCCTGTCTCAGCCCATCTCTCTCAGTCCGTCTGTCTGAGACCATCTGTCTCAGACCATCTGTCTCAGACCATCTGTCTCAGGCCGTCGGTATTTGCCTGCCTGTCTCTGCCTGCCAATCTCTGTCCGCCTGTCTCAGACCGTCCGTCTCGGACCGTCTGTCTGAGACCGTCTGTCTCCGACTGTCTGTCTCAGACCATCTGTCTCAGGCCGTCGGTATTTGCCTGTCTGTCTCAGCCTGTCTGTCTCTGTCAGTCACTCTCAGACCGTCTGTCTCGGACCGTCTGTCTCGGACCGTCCGTCTCGGACCGTCTGTCTCGGACCGTCTGTCTCGGACCGTCTGTCTCGAACCGTCTGTGTAGGTCAGTCTGTCACAGACCATCTAGCTCAGACCGTCGGTCTCAGCCAGCCTGTCTCAGACCATCCGTCTCAGACCGTCTGTATCACACCGTCTGTCACAGGCCGTCTGTCTCAGACGGTCGGTCTCAGCCCGCCTGTCTCAGCCCATCTCTCTCAGTCCGTCTGTCTGAGACCATCTGTCTCAGACCATCTGTCTCAGACCATCTGTCTCAGGCCGTCGGTATTTGCCTGCCTGTCTCTGCCTGCCAATCTCTGTCCGCCTGTCTCAGACCGTCCGTCTCGGACCGTCTGTCTGAGACCGTCTGTCTCCGACTGTCTGTCTCAGACCATCTGTCTCAGGCCGTCGGTATTTGCCTGTCTGTCTCAGCCTGTCTGTCTCTGTCAGTCACTCTCAGACCGTCTGTCTCGGACCGTCTCTCTCGGACCGTCTGTCTCGGACCGTCTGTCTCGGACCGTCTGTCTCGGACCGTCTGTCTCGGACCGTCTGTCTCGGACCGTCTGTCTCAGACCATCTGTCTCAGCCTGCCTATCTCTGTCCGCCTGTCTCAGACCGTCCGTCTCGGACCGTCTGTCTCGGACCGTCTGTCTCGAACCGTCTGTGTAGGTCATTCTGTCACAGACCATCTAGCTCAGACCGTCGGTCTCAGCCCGTCTGTCTCAGTTCGTCTACCTCTGCCCGTCCGTCTCATACCATCTGTCTTAGACCGTCTGTCTCAGATCGTCTATCTCAGACCGCCTGTCTCAGACAGTCTGTCTCAGACCGTCTGTCTCAGACCATCTGTCTCAGACCGTCTGTATCACACCGTCTGTCTCAGACCATCTGTCTCAGACCATCTGTCTCAGGCCGTCGGTCTTAGCACGTCTGTCTCAGACCATCTGTCTCAGTCCGTAGGTCTTAGCAAGCCTGGCTCAGACCGTCTGTCTCGGACCGTCAGTCTCGGACCGTCTCTCTCGGACCGTCTGTCTCGGACCGTCTGTCTCGGACCGTCTGTCTCGGACAGTCTGTCTCGGACCGTCTGTCACAGACCGTCTGTCTCAGACTGTCTGCCTCGGACCGTCTGTCTCGGACCGTCTGTCTCGGACCGTCTGTCTCGGACCGTCTGTCTCGGAACGTCTGTCTCAGACCATCAGTCTCAAGCCGTCGGTCTTAGCCCGTCTGTCTCAGACCGTCTGTCGCGGATCGTCTGTCTCTGACCGTCTGTCTCAGACCGTCTGTCTCAGACCATCTGTCTCAGACCATCTGTCTCAGGCCGTCGGTCTTAGCACGTCTGTCTCAGACCATCTGTCTCAGGCCGTAGGTCTTAGCAAGTCTGTCTCAGACCGTCTGTCTCAGACGGTCGGTCTCAGCCCGCCTGTCTCTGCCTGCCAATCTCTGTCCGCCTGTCTCAGACCGTCCGTCTCGGACCGTCCGTCTCGGACCGTCTGTCTGAGACCATCTGTCTCAGACCATCTGTCTCAGACCATCTGTCACAGGCCGTCGGTATTTGCCTGTCTGTCTCAGCCTGTCTGTCTCTGTCAGTCACTCTCAGACCGTCTGTCTCGGACCGTCTGTCTCGGACCGTCTGTCTCGGGCGTCTGTCTCGGACCGTCTGTCTCGGACCGTCTGTCTCTGACCGTCTGTCACGGACCGTCTGTCTCGGGCCGTCTGTCTCGGACCGTCTGTCTCGGACCGTCCGTCTCGGACCGTCTGTCTCGGACCGTCTGTCTCGGACCGTCTGTCTCGAACCGTTTGTGTAGGTCAGTCTGTCACAGACCATCTAGCTCAGACCGTCGGTCTCAGCCAGCCTGTCTCAGACCATCCGTCTCAGACCGTCTGTATCACACCGTCTGTCACAGGCCGTCTGTCTCAGACGGTCGGTCTCAGCCCGCCTGTCTCAGCCCATCTCTCTCAGTCCGTCTGTCTGAGACCATCTGTCTCAGACCATCTGTCTCAGACCATCTGTCTCAGGCCGTCGGTATTTGCCTGCCTGTCTCTGCCTGCCAATCTCTGTCCGCCTGTCTCAGACCGTCCGTCTCGGACCGTCTGTCTGAGACCATCTGTCTCAGACCATCTGTCTCAGACCATCTGTCACAGGCCGTCGGTATTTGCCTGTCTGTCTCAGCCTGTCTGTCTCTGTCAGTCACTCTCAGACCGTCTGTCTCGGACCGTCTGTCTCGGACCGTCTGTCTCGGGCGTCTGTCTCGGACCGTCTGTCTCGGACCGTCTGTCTCTGACCGTCTGTCACGGACCGTCTGTCTCGGGCCGTCTGTCTCGGACCGTCTGTCTCGGACCGTCCGTCTCGGACCGTCTGTCTCGGACCGTCTGTCTCAGACCATCTGTCTCAGTCCGTAGGTCTTAGCAAGTCTGGCTCAGACCGTCTGTCTCGGACCGTCAGTCTCGGACCGTCTCTCTCGGACCGTCTGTCTCGGACCGTCTGTCTCGGACCGTCTGTCTCGGACAGTCTGTCTCGGACCGTCTGTCACAGACCGTCTGTCTCCGACTGTCTGTCTCAGACCATCTGTCTCAGGCCGTCGGTATTTGCCTGTCTGTCTCAGCCTGCCTGTCTCTGTCCGTCACTCTCAGACCGTCTGTCTCGGACCGTCTCTCTCGGACCGTCTGTCTCGGACCGTCTGTCTCGGACCGTCTGTCTCGGACCGTCTGTCTCGGACCGTCTGTCTCGGACCGTCTGTCTCAGACCATCTGTCTCAGCCTGCCTATCTCTGTCCGCCTGTCTCAGACCGTCCGTCTCGGACCGTCTGTCTCGGACCGTCTGTCTCGAACCGTCTGTGTAGGTCATTCTGTCACAGACCATCTAGCTCAGACCGTCGGTCTCAGCCCGTCTGTCTCAGACCATCTGTCTCAGACCGTCTGTATCACACCGTCTGTCTCAGACCATCTGTCTCAGACCATCTGTCTCAGACCGTCTGTCTCAGACTGTCTGTCTCAGACCGTCTGTCTCAGACCGTCTGTCTCAGACCGTCTGTCTCAGACCGTCTGTCTCAGACCGTCTGTCTGAGACCGTCTGTCTCAGACCATCTGTCTCAGATCATCTGCCTCAGGCCGTCGGTCTTAGCCCGTCTGTCTCAGCACGCCTGTCTCGGCCCGCCTGTCTCAGACCGTCTGTCTTAGACCGTCTGTCTCAGACCGTCTGTCTCAGACCGTCTGTCTCAGACCGTCTGTCCCAGCGCGTCTGTCTCAGACCGTCTGTCTCGGATCTTCTGTCTCAGTCCTTCTGCCTCTGTCCGTCTGTCTCATACCGTCTATCTCTGTCCGTCCGTCTCTGAACGCCCTTCTCACACCGTCGGTCTCAGACCGTCTGTCTCAGATCGTCTGTCTTAGACCGTCTGTCTTAGACCGCCTGTGTCAGACCGTCTGTCTCAGACCGTCTGTCTCAGCCCGTCTGTCTCAGACCGTCTGTCTCAGACCGTCTGTCTCCGACCGTCTGTCTTAGACCATCTGTCTCATACCGTCTGCCTCATACCGTCTGTCTCAGACCGTCTGTCTCAGACCGTCTGTCTCAGACCGTCTGTCTCGGATCGTCTATCTCAGTCCGTCTGCCTCTGTCCGTCTTTCTCATACCGTCTATATCTGCCCGTCCGTCTCTGAACGCCTGCCTTATACCGTCTGTCTCGGACCGTGTGTCTCAGTTCGTCTGTCTCAGACCGTCTGTCTCAGACCGACTGTGTCAGACCGTCTACCTCATACCGTCTGTCTCAGGCCGTCCGTCTCTGTGCGTCTGTCTCTGTCTGTCTGCCTCTGTCCGTCTGTCTCAGAAAGTCCGTCTCATACCGCCCGTCCCAGACCGTCTGTCTCAGCCAGTCTGTCTCAACCCTCTGTCTCAGACGGTCTGTCTCAGTTCGTCTACCTCTGCCCGTCCGTCTCATACCATCTGTCTTAGACCGTCTGTCTCAGATCGTCTATCTCAGACCGCCTGTCTCAGACAGTCTGTCTCAGACCGTCTGTCTCAAACCATCTGTCTCAGACCGTCTGTATCACACCGTCTGTCTCAGACCATCTGTCTCAGACCATCTGTCTCAGGCCGTCGGTCTTAGCACGTCGGTCTCAGACCATCTGTCTCAGTCCGTAGGTCTTAGCAAGTCTGGCTCAGACCGTCTGTCTCGGACCGTCAGTCTCGGACCGTCTCTCTCGGACCGTCTGTCTCGGACCGTCTGTCTCGGACCGTCTGTCTCGGACAGTCTGTCTCGGACCGTCTGTCACAGACCGTCTGTCTCGGACTGTCTGTCTCAGACCATCTGTCTCAGGCCGTCGGTATTTGCCTGTCTGTCTCAGCCTGCCTGTCTCTGTCCGTCACTCTCAGACCGTCTGTCTCGGACCGTCTCTCTCGGACCGTCTGTCTCGGACCGTCTGTCTCGGACCGTCTGTCTCGGACCGTCTGTCTCGGACCGTCTGTCTCGGACCGTCTGTCTCGGACCGTCTGTCTCAGACCATCTGTCTCAGCCTGCCTATCTCTGTCCGCCTGTCTCAGACCGTCCGTCTCGGACCGTCTGTCTCAGATCATCTGCCTCAGGCCGTCGGTCTTAGCCCGTCTGTCTCAGCACGCCTGTCTCGGCCCGCCTGTCTCAGACCGTCTGTCTTAGACCGTCTGTCTCAGACCGTCTGTCTCAGACCGTCTGTCTCAGACCGTCTGTCCCAGCGCGTCTGTCTCAGACCGTCTGTCTCGGATCTTCTGTCTCAGTCCTTCTGCCTCTGTCCGTCTGTCTCATACCGTCTATCTCTGTCCGTCCGTCTCTGAACGCCCTTCTCACACCGTCGGTCTCAGACCGTCTGTCTCAGACCGTCTGTCTCAGACCGTCTGTCTCAGACCGTCTGTCTGAGACCGTCTGTCTCAGACCATCTGTCTCAGATCATCTGCCTCAGGCCGTCGGTCTTAGCCCGTCTGTCTCAGCACGCCTGTCTCGGCCCGCCTGTCTCAGACCGTCTGTCTCAGACCGTCTGTCTCAGACCGTCTGTCTCAGACCATCTGTCTCAGACCATCTGTCTCAGGCCGTCGGTCTTAGCACGTCTGTCTCAGACCATCTGTCTCAGGCCGTAGGTCTTAGCAAGTCTGTCTCAGACCGTCTGTCTCAGACGGTCGGTCTCAGCCCGCCTGTCTCTGCCTGCCAATCTCTGTCCGCCTGTCTCAGACCGTCCGTCTCGGACCGTCCGTCTCGGACCGTCTGTCTGAGACCATCTGTCTCAGACCATCTGTCTCAGACCATCTGTCACAGGCCGTCGGTATTTGCCTGTCTGTCTCAGCCTGTCTGTCTCTGTCAGTCACTCTCAGACCGTCTGTCTCGGACCGTCTGTCTCGGACCGTCTGTCTCGGGCGTCTGTCTCGGACCGTCTGTCTCGGACCGTCTGTCTCTGACCGTCTGTCACGGACCGTCTGTCTCGGGCCGTCTGTCTCGGACCGTCTGTCTCGGACCGTCCGTCTCGGACCGTCTGTCTCGGACCGTCTGTCTCGGACCGTCTGTCTCGAACCGTCTGTGTAGGTCAGTCTGTCACAGACCATCTAGCTCAGACCGTCGGTCTCAGCCAGCCTGTCTCAGACCATCCGTCTCAGACCGTCTGTATCACACCGTCTGTCACAGGCCGTCTGTCTCAGACGGTCGGTCTCAGCCCGCCTGTCTCAGCCCATCTCTCTCAGTCCGTCTGTCTGAGACCATCTGTCTCAGACCATCTGTCTCAGACCATCTGTCTCAGGCCGTCGGTATTTGCCTGCCTGTCTCTGCCTGCCAATCTCTGTCCGCCTGTCTCAGACCGTCCGTCTCGGACCGTCTGTCTGAGACCGTCTGTCTCCGACTGTCTGTCTCAGACCATCTGTCTCAGGCCGTCGGTATTTGCCTGTCTGTCTCAGCCTGTCTGTCTCTGTCAGTCACTCTCAGACCGTCTGTCTCGGACCGTCTGTCTCGGACCGTCCGTCTCGGACCGTCTGTCTCGGACCGTCTGTCTCGGACCGTCTGTCTCGAACCGTCTGTGTAGGTCAGTCTGTCACAGACCATCTAGCTCAGACCGTCGGTCTCAGCCAGCCTGTCTCAGACCATCCGTCTCAGACCGTCTGTATCACACCGTCTGTCACAGGCCGTCTGTCTCAGACGGTCGGTCTCAGCCCGCCTGTCTCAGCCCATCTCTCTCAGTCCGTCTGTCTGAGACCATCTGTCTCAGACCATCTGTCTCAGACCATCTGTCTCAGGCCGTCGGTATTTGCCTGCCTGTCTCTGCCTGCCAATCTCTGTCCGCCTGTCTCAGACCGTCCGTCTCGGACCGCCTGTCTGAGACCGTCTGTCTCCGACTGTCTGTCTCAGACCATCTGTCTCAGGCCGTCGGTATTTGCCTGTCTGTCTCAGCCTGTCTGTCTCTGTCAGTCACTCTCAGACCGTCTGTCTCGGACCGTCTCTCTCGGACCGTCTGTCTCGGACCGTCTGTCTCGGACCGTCTGTCTCGGACCGTCTGTCTCGGACCGTCTGTCTCAGACCATCTGTCTCAGCCTGCCTATCTCTGTCCGCCTGTCTCAGACCGTCCGTCTCGGACCGTCTGTCTCGGACCGTCTGTCTCGAACCGTCTGTGTAGGTCATTCTGTCACAGACCATCTAGCTCAGACCGTCGGTCTCAGCCCGTCTGTCTCAGTTCGTCTACCTCTGCCCGTCCGTCTCATACCATCTGTCTTAGACCGTCTGTCTCAGATCGTCTATCTCAGACCGCCTGTCTCAGACAGTCTGTCTCAGACCGTCTGTCTCAGACCATCTGTCTCAGACCGTCTGTATCACACCGTCTGTCTCAGACCATCTGTCTCAGACCATCTGTCTCAGGCCGTCGGTCTTAGCACGTCTGTCTCAGACCATCTGTCTCAGTCCGTAGGTCTTAGCAAGCCTGGCTCAGACCGTCTGTCTCGGACCGTCAGTCTCGGACCGTCTCTCTCGGACCGTCTGTCTCGGACCGTCTGTCTCGGACCGTCTGTCTCGGACAGTCTGTCTCGGACCGTCTGTCACAGACCGTCTGTCTCAGACTGTCTGCCTCGGACCGTCTGTCTCGGACCGTCTGTCTCGGACCGTCTGTCTCGGACCGTCTGTCTCGGAACGTCTGTCTCAGACCATCAGTCTCAAGCCGTCGGTCTTAGCCCGTCTGTCTCAGACCGTCTGTCGCGGATCGTCTGTCTCTGACCGTCTGTCTCAGACCGTCTGTCTCAGACCATCTGTCTCAGACCATCTGTCTCAGGCCGTCGGTCTTAGCACGTCTGTCTCAGACCATCTGTCTCAGGCCGTAGGTCTTAGCAAGTCTGTCTCAGACCGTCTGTCTCAGACGGTCGGTCTCAGCCCGCCTGTCTCTGCCTGCCAATCTCTGTCCGCCTGTCTCAGACCGTCCGTCTCGGACCGTCCGTCTCGGACCGTCTGTCTGAGACCATCTGTCTCAGACCATCTGTCTCAGACCATCTGTCACAGGCCGTCGGTATTTGCCTGTCTGTCTCAGCCTGTCTGTCTCTGTCAGTCACTCTCAGACCGTCTGTCTCGGACCGTCTGTCTCGGACCGTCTGTCTCGGGCGTCTGTCTCGGACCGTCTGTCTCGGACCGTCTGTCTCTGACCGTCTGTCACGGACCGTCTGTCTCGGGCCGTCTGTCTCGGACCGTCTGTCTCGGACCGTCCGTCTCGGACCGTCTGTCTCGGACCGTCTGTCTCGGACCGTCTGTCTCGAACCGTTTGTGTAGGTCAGTCTGTCACAGACCATCTAGCTCAGACCGTCGGTCTCAGCCAGCCTGTCTCAGACCATCCGTCTCAGACCGTCTGTATCACACCGTCTGTCACAGGCCGTCTGTCTCAGACGGTCGGTCTCAGCCCGCCTGTCTCAGCCCATCTCTCTCAGTCCGTCTGTCTGAGACCATCTGTCTCAGACCATCTGTCTCAGACCATCTGTCTCAGGCCGTCGGTATTTGCCTGCCTGTCTCTGCCTGCCAATCTCTGTCCGCCTGTCTCAGACCGTCCGTCTCGGACCGTCTGTCTGAGACCATCTGTCTCAGACCATCTGTCTCAGACCATCTGTCACAGGCCGTCGGTATTTGCCTGTCTGTCTCAGCCTGTCTGTCTCTGTCAGTCACTCTCAGACCGTCTGTCTCGGACCGTCTGTCTCGGACCGTCTGTCTCGGGCGTCTGTCTCGGACCGTCTGTCTCGGACCGTCTGTCTCTGACCGTCTGTCACGGACCGTCTGTCTCGGGCCGTCTGTCTCGGACCGTCTGTCTCGGACCGTCCGTCTCGGACCGTCTGTCTCGGACCGTCTGTCTCAGACCATCTGTCTCAGTCCGTAGGTCTTAGCAAGTCTGGCTCAGACCGTCTGTCTCGGACCGTCAGTCTCGGACCGTCTCTCTCGGACCGTCTGTCTCGGACCGTCTGTCTCGGACCGTCTGTCTCGGACAGTCTGTCTCGGACCGTCTGTCACAGACCGTCTGTCTCCGACTGTCTGTCTCAGACCATCTGTCTCAGGCCGTCGGTATTTGCCTGTCTGTCTCAGCCTGCCTGTCTCTGTCCGTCACTCTCAGACCGTCTGTCTCGGACCGTCTCTCTCGGACCGTCTGTCTCGGACCGTCTGTCTCGGACCGTCTGTCTCGGACCGTCTGTCTCGGACCGTCTGTCTCGGACCGTCTGTCTCAGACCATCTGTCTCAGCCTGCCTATCTCTGTCCGCCTGTCTCAGACCGTCCGTCTCGGACCGTCTGTCTCGGACCGTCTGTCTCGAACCGTCTGTGTAGGTCATTCTGTCACAGACCATCTAGCTCAGACCGTCGGCCTCAGCCCGTCTGTCTCAGACCATCTGTCTCAGACCGTCTGTATCACACCGTCTGTCTCAGACCATCTGTCTCAGACCATCTGTCTCAGACCGTCTGTCTCAGACTGTCTGTCTCAGACCGTCTGTCTCAGACCGTCTGTCTCAGACCGTCTGTCTCAGACCGTCTGTCTCAGACCGTCTGTCTGAGACCGTCTGTCTCAGACCATCTGTCTCAGATCATCTGCCTCAGGCCGTCGGTCTTAGCCCGTCTGTCTCAGCACGCCTGTCTCGGCCCGCCTGTCTCAGACCGTCTGTCTTAGACCGTCTGTCTCAGACCGTCTGTCTCAGACCGTCTGTCTCAGACCGTCTGTCCCAGCGCGTCTGTCTCAGACCGTCTGTCTCGGATCTTCTGTCTCAGTCCTTCTGCCTCTGTCCGTCTGTCTCATACCGTCTATCTCTGTCCGTCCGTCTCTGAACGCCCTTCTCACACCGTCGGTCTCAGACCGTCTGTCTCAGATCGTCTGTCTTAGACCGTCTGTCTTAGACCGCCTGTGTCAGACCGTCTGTCTCAGACCGTCTGTCTCAGCCCGTCTGTCTCAGACCGTCTGTCTCAGACCGTCTGTCTCCGACCGTCTGTCTTAGACCATCTGTCTCATACCGTCTGCCTCATACCGTCTGTCTCAGACCGTCTGTCTCAGACCGTCTGTCTCAGACCGTCTGTCTCGGATCGTCTATCTCAGTCCGTCTGCCTCTGTCCGTCTTTCTCATACCGTCTATATCTGCCCGTCCGTCTCTGAACGCCTGCCTTATACCGTCTGTCTCGGACCGTGTGTCTCAGTTCGTCTGTCTCAGACCGTCTGTCTCAGACCGACTGTGTCAGACCGTCTACCTCATACCGTCTGTCTCAGGCCGTCCGTCTCTGTGCGTCTGTCTCTGTCTGTCTGCCTCTGTCCGTCTGTCTCAGAAAGTCCGTCTCATACCGCCCGTCCCAGACCGTCTGTCTCAGCCAGTCTGTCTCAACCCTCTGTCTCAGACGGTCTGTCTCAGTTCGTCTACCTCTGCCCGTCCGTCTCATACCATCTGTCTTAGACCGTCTGTCTCAGATCGTCTATCTCAGACCGCCTGTCTCAGACAGTCTGTCTCAGACCGTCTGTCTCAAACCATCTGTCTCAGACCGTCTGTATCACACCGTCTGTCTCAGACCATCTGTCTCAGACCATCTGTCTCAGGCCGTCGGTCTTAGCACGTCGGTCTCAGACCATCTGTCTCAGTCCGTAGGTCTTAGCAAGTCTGGCTCAGACCGTCTGTCTCGGACCGTCAGTCTCGGACCGTCTCTCTCGGACCGTCTGTCTCGGACCGTCTGTCTCGGACCGTCTGTCTCGGACAGTCTGTCTCGGACCGTCTGTCACAGACCGTCTGTCTCGGACTGTCTGTCTCAGACCATCTGTCTCAGGCCGTCGGTATTTGCCTGTCTGTCTCAGCCTGCCTGTCTCTGTCCGTCACTCTCAGACCGTCTGTCTCGGACCGTCTCTCTCGGACCGTCTGTCTCGGACCGTCTGTCTCGGACCGTCTGTCTCGGACCGTCTGTCTCGGACCGTCTGTCTCGGACCGTCTGTCTCGGACCGTCTGTCTCAGACCATCTGTCTCAGCCTGCCTATCTCTGTCCGCCTGTCTCAGACCGTCCGTCTCGGACCGTCTGTCTCGGACCGTCTGTCTCGAACCGTCTGTGTAGGTCATTCTGTCACAGACCATCTAGCTCAGACCGTCGGTCTCAGCCCGTCTGTCTCAGACCATCTGTCTCAGACCGTCTGTATCACACCGTCTGTCTCAGACCATCTGTCTCAGACCATCTGTCTCAGACCGTCTGTCTCAGACTGTCTGTCTCAGACCGTCTGTCTCAGACCGTCTGTCTCAGACCGTCTGTCTCAGACCGTCTGTCTCAGACCGTCTGTCTGAGACCGTCTGTCTCAGACCATCTGTCTCAGATCATCTGCCTCAGGCCGTCGGTCTTAGCCCGTCTGTCTCAGCACGCCTGTCTCGGCCCGCCTGTCTCAGACCGTCTGTCTTAGACCGTCTGTCTCAGACCGTCTGTCTCAGACCGTCTGTCTCAGACCGTCTGTCCCAGCGCGTCTGTCTCAGACCGTCTGTCTCGGATCTTCTGTCTCAGTCCTTCTGCCTCTGTCCGTCTGTCTCATACCGTCTATCTCTGTCCGTCCGTCTCTGAACGCCCTTCTCACACCGTCGGTCTCAGACCGTCTGTCTCAGATCGTCTGTCTTAGACCGTCTGTCTTAGACCGCCTGTGTCAGACCGTCTGTCTCAGACCGTCTGTCTCAGCCCGTCTGTCTCAGACCGTCTGTCTCAGACCGTCTGTCTCCGACCGTCTGTCTTAGACCATCTGTCTCATACCGTCTGCCTCATACCGTCTGTCTCAGACCGTCTGTCTCAGACCGTCTGTCTCAGACCGTCTGTCTCGGATCGTCTATCTCAGTCCGTCTGCCTCTGTCCGTCTTTCTCATACCGTCTATATCTGCCCGTCCGTCTCTGAACGCCTGCCTTATACCGTCTGTCTCGGACCGTGTGTCTCAGTTCGTCTGTCTCAGACCGTCTGTCTCAGACCGACTGTGTCAGACCGTCTACCTCATACCGTCTGTCTCAGGCCGTCCGTCTCTGTGCGTCTGTCTCTGTCTGTCTGCCTCTGTCCGTCTGTCTCAGAAAGTCCGTCTCATACCGCCCGTCCCAGACCGTCTGTCTCAGCCAGTCTGTCTCAACCCTCTGTCTCAGACGGTCTGTCTCAGTTCGTCTACCTCTGCCCGTCCGTCTCATACCATCTGTCTTAGACCGTCTGTCTCAGATCGTCTATCTCAGACCGCCTGTCTCAGACAGTCTGTCTCAGACCGTCTGTCTCAAACCATCTGTCTCAGACCGTCTGTATCACACCGTCTGTCTCAGACCATCTGTCTCAGACCATCTGTCTCAGGCCGTCGGTCTTAGCACGTCGGTCTCAGACCATCTGTCTCAGTCCGTAGGTCTTAGCAAGTCTGGCTCAGACCGTCTGTCTCGGACCGTCAGTCTCGGACCGTCTCTCTCGGACCGTCTGTCTCGGACCGTCTGTCTCGGACCGTCTGTCTCGGACAGTCTGTCTCGGACCGTCTGTCACAGACCGTCTGTCTCAGACTGTCTGTCTCAGACCATCTGTCTCAGGCCGTCGGTATTTGCCTGTCTGTCTCAGCCTGCCTGTCTCTGTCCGTCACTCTCAGACCGTCTGTCTCGGACCGTCTCTCTCGGACCGTCTGTCTCGGACCGTCTGTCTCGGACCGTCTGTCTCGGACCGTCTGTCTCGGACCGTCTGTCTCGGACCGTCTGTCTCAGACCATCTGTCTCAGCCTGCCTATCTCTGTCCGCCTGTCTCAGACCGTCCGTCTCGGACCGTCTGTCTCGGACCGTCTGTCTCGAACCGTCTGTGTAGGTCATTCTGTCACAGACCATCTAGATCAGACCGTCGGTCTCAGCCCGTCTGTCTCAGACCATCTGTCTCAGACCGTCTGTATCACACCGTCTGTCTCAGACCATCTGTCTCAGACCATCTGTCTCAGACCGTCTGTCTCAGACCGTCTGTCTCAGACCGTCTGTCTCAGACCGTCTGTCTCAGACCGTCTGTCTCAGACCGTCTGTCCCAGCGCGTCTGTCTCAGACCGTCTGTCTCGGATCTTCTGTCTCAGTCCTTCTGCCTCTGTCCGTCTGTCTCATACCGTCTATCTCTGTCCGTCCGTCTCTGAACGCCCTTCTCACACCGTCGGTCTCAGACCGTCTGTCTCAGATCGTCTGTCTTAGACCGTCTGTCTTAGACCGCCTGTGTCAGACCGTCTGTCTCAGACCGTCTGTCTCAGCCCGTCTGTCTCAGACCGTCTGTCTCAGACCGTCTGTCTCCGACCGTCTGTCTTAGACCATCTGTCTCATACCGTCTGCCTCATACCGTCTGTCTCAGACCGTCTGTCTCAGACCGTCTGTCTCAGACCGTCTGTCTCGGATCGTCTATCTCAGTCCGTCTGCCTCTGTCCGTCTTTCTCATACCGTCTATATCTGCCCGTCCGTCTCTGAACGCCTGCCTTATACCGTCTGTCTCGGACCGTGTGTCTCAGTTCGTCTGTCTCAGACCGTCTGTCTCAGACCGACTGTGTCAGACCGTCCACCTCATACCGTCTGTCTCAGGCCGTCCGTCTCTGTGCGTCTGTCTCTGTCTGTCTGCCTCTGTCCGTCTGTCTCAGAAAGTCCGTCTCATACCGCCCGTCCCAGACCGTCTGTCTCAGCCAGTCTGTCTCAACCCTCTGTCTCAGACGGTCTGTCTCAGTTCGTCTACCTCTGCCCGTCCGTCTCATACCATCTGTCTTAGACCGTCTGTCTCAGATCGTCTATCTCAGACCGCCTGTCTCAGACAGTCTGTCTCAGACCGTCTGTCTCAGACCATCTGTCTCAGACCGTCTGTATCACACCGTCTGTCTCAGACCATCTGTCTCAGACCATCTGTCTCAGGCCGTCGGTCTTAGCACGTCGGTCTCAGACCATCTGTCTCAGTCCGTAGGTCTTAGCAAGTCTGGCTCAGACCGTCTGTCTCGGACCGTCAGTCTCGGACCGTCTCTCTCGGACCGTCTGTCTCGGACCGTCTGTCTCGGACCGTCTGTCTCGGACAGTCTGTCTCGGACCGTCTGTCACAGACCGTCTGTCTCAGACTGTCTGCCTCGGACCGTCTGTCTCGGACCGTCTGTCTCGGACCGTCTGTCTCGGACCGTCTGTCTCGGAACGTCTGTCTCAGACCATCAGTCTCAAGCCGTCGGTCTTAGCCCGTCTGTCTCAGACCGTCTGTCTCAGACCGTCTGTCTCAGACCGTCTGTCTGAGACCGTCTGTCTCAGACCATCTGTCTCAGATCATCTGCCTCAGGCCGTCGGTCTTAGCCCGTCTGTCTCAGCACGCCTGTCTCGGCCCGCCTGTCTCAGACCGTCTGTCTTAGACCGTCTGTCTCAGACCGTCTGTCTCAGACCGTCTGTCTCAGACCGTCTGTCCCAGCGCGTCTGTCTCAGACCGTCTGTCTCGGATCTTCTGTCTCAGTCCTTCTGCCTCTGTCCGTCTGTCTCATACCGTCTATCTCTGTCCGTCCGTCTCTGAACGCCCTTCTCACACCGTCGGTCTCAGACCGTCTGTCTCAGATCGTCTGTCTTAGACCGTCTGTCTTAGACCGCCTGTGTCAGACCGTCTGTCTCAGACCGTCTGTCTCAGCCCGTCTGTCTCAGACCGTCTGTCTCAGACCGTCTGTCTCCGACCGTCTGTCTTAGACCATCTGTCTCATACCGTCTGCCTCATACCGTCTGTCTCAGACCGTCTGTCTCAGACCGTCTGTCTCAGACCGTCTGTCTCGGATCGTCTATCTCAGTCCGTCTGCCTCTGTCCGTCTTTCTCATACCGTCTATATCTGCCCGTCCGTCTCTGAACGCCTGCCTTATACCGTCTGTCTCGGACCGTGTGTCTCAGTTCGTCTGTCTCAGACCGTCTGTCTCAGACCGACTGTGTCAGACCGTCTACCTCATACCGTCTGTCTCAGGCCGTCCGTCTCTGTGCGTCTGTCTCTGTCTGTCTGCCTCTGTCCGTCTGTCTCAGAAAGTCCGTCTCATACCGCCCGTCCCAGACCGTCTGTCTCAGCCAGTCTGTCTCAACCCTCTGTCTCAGACGGTCTGTCTCAGTTCGTCTACCTCTGCCCGTCCGTCTCATACCATCTGTCTTAGACCGTCTGTCTCAGATCGTCTATCTCAGACCGCCTGTCTCAGACAGTCTGTCTCAGACCGTCTGTCTCAAACCATCTGTCTCAGACCGTCTGTATCACACCGTCTGTCTCAGACCATCTGTCTCAGACCATCTGTCTCAGGCCGTCGGTCTTAGCACGTCGGTCTCAGACCATCTGTCTCAGTCCGTAGGTCTTAGCAAGTCTGGCTCAGACCGTCTGTCTCGGACCGTCAGTCTCGGACCGTCTCTCTCGGACCGTCTGTCTCGGACCGTCTGTCTCGGACCGTCTGTCTCGGACCGTCTGTCTCAGACCATCTGTCTCAGCCTGCCTATCTCTGTCCGCCTGTCTCAGACCGTCCGTCTCGGACCGTCTGTCTCGGACCGTCTGTCTCGAACCGTCTGTGTAGGTCATTCTGTCACAGACCATCTAGATCAGACCGTCGGTCTCAGCCCGTCTGTCTCAGACCATCTGTCTCAGACCGTCTGTATCACACCGTCTGTCTCAGACCATCTGTCTCAGACCATCTGTCTCAGACCGTCTGTCTCAGACCGTCTGTCTCAGACCGTCTGTCTCAGACCGTCTGTCTCAGACCGTCTGTCTCAGACCGTCTGTCTCAGACCGTCTGTCCCAGCGCGTCTGTCTCAGACCGTCTGTCTCGGATCTTCTGTCTCAGTCCTTCTGCCTCTGTCCGTCTGTCTCATACCGTCTATCTCTGTCCGTCCGTCTCTGAACGCCCTTCTCACACCGTCGGTCTCAGACCGTCTGTCTCAGATCGTCTGTCTTAGACCGTCTGTCTTAGACCGCCTGTGTCAGACCGTCTGTCTCAGACCGTCTGTCTCAGCCCGTCTGTCTCAGACCGTCTGTCTCAGACCGTCTGTCTCCGACCGTCTGTCTTAGACCATCTGTCTCATACCGTCTGCCTCATACCGTCTGTCTCAGACCGTCTGTCTCAGACCGTCTGTCTCAGACCGTCTGTCTCGGATCGTCTATCTCAGTCCGTCTGCCTCTGTCCGTCTTTCTCATACCGTCTATATCTGCCCGTCCGTCTCTGAACGCCTGCCTTATACCGTCTGTCTCGGACCGTGTGTCTCAGTTCGTCTGTCTCAGACCGTCTGTCTCAGACCGACTGTGTCAGACCGTCCACCTCATACCGTCTGTCTCAGGCCGTCCGTCTCTGTGCGTCTGTCTCTGTCTGTCTGCCTCTGTCCGTCTGTCTCAGAAAGTCCGTCTCATACCGCCCGTCCCAGACCGTCTGTCTCAGCCAGTCTGTCTCAACCCTCTGTCTCAGACGGTCTGTCTCAGTTCGTCTACCTCTGCCCGTCCGTCTCATACCATCTGTCTTAGACCGTCTGTCTCAGATCGTCTATCTCAGACCGCCTGTCTCAGACAGTCTGTCTCAGACCGTCTGTCTCAGACCATCTGTCTCAGACCGTCTGTATCACACCGTCTGTCTCAGACCATCTGTCTCAGACCATCTGTCTCAGGCCGTCGGTCTTAGCACGTCGGTCTCAGACCATCTGTCTCAGTCCGTAGGTCTTAGCAAGTCTGGCTCAGACCGTCTGTCTCGGACCGTCAGTCTCGGACCGTCTCTCTCGGACCGTCTGTCTCGGACCGTCTGTCTCGGACCGTCTGTCTCGGACAGTCTGTCTCGGACCGTCTGTCACAGACCGTCTGTCTCAGACTGTCTGCCTCGGACCGTCTGTCTCGGACCGTCTGTCTCGGACCGTCTGTCTCGGACCGTCTGTCTCGGAACGTCTGTCTCAGACCATCAGTCTCAAGCCGTCGGTCTTAGCCCGTCTGTCTCAGACCGTCTGTCGCGGATCGTCTGTCTCTGACCGTCTGTCTCAGACCGTCTGTCTCAGACCGTCTGTCTCAGACCATCTGTCTCAGATCATCTGCCTCAGGCCGTCGGTCTTAGCCCGTCTGTCTCAGCACGCCTGTCTCGGCCCGCCTGTCTCAGACCGTCTGTCTTAGACCGTCTGTCTCAGACCGTCTGTCTCAGACCGTCTGTCTCAGACCGTCTGTCCCAGCGCGTCTGTCTCAGACCGTCTGTCTCGGACCGTCTGTCTCGGACCGTCTGTCTCGGATCGTCTGTCTCGAACCGTCTGTCACAGACCGTCTGTCTCAGACTGTCTGCCTCGGACCGTCTGTCTCGGACCGTCTGTCTCGGACCGTCTGTCTCGGACCGTCTGTCTCGGAACGTCTGTCTCAGACCATCAGTCTCAAGCCGTCGGTCTTAGCCCGTCTGTCTCAGACCGTCTGTCGCGGATCGTCTGTCTCTGACCGTCTGTCTCAGACCGTCTGTCTCAGACCATCTGTCTCAGACCATCTGTCTCAGATCATCTGCCTCAGGCCGTCGGTCTTAGCACGTCTGTCTCAGACCATCTGTCTCAGGCCGTAGGTCTTAGCAAGTCTGTCTCAGACCGTCTGTCTCAGACGGTCGGTCTCAGCCCGCCTGTCTCTGCCTGCCAATCTCTGTCCGCCTGTCTCAGACCGTCCGTCTCGGACCGTCTGTCTGAGACCATCTGTCTCAGACCATCTGTCTCAGACCATCTGTCACAGGCCGTCGGTATTTGCCTGTCTGTCTCAGCCTGTCTGTCTCTGTCAGTCACTCTCAGACCGTCTGTCTCGGACCGTCTGTCTCGGACCGTCTGTCTCGGGCGTCTGTCTCGGACCGTCTGTCTCGGACCGTCTGTCTCTGACCGTCTGTCACGGACCGTCTGTCTCGGGCCGTCTGTCTCGGACCGTCTGTCTCGGACCGTCCGTCTCGGACCGTCTGTCTCGGACCGTCTGTCTCGGACCGTCTGTCTCGAACCGTCTGTGTAGGTCAGTCTGTCACAGACCATCTAGCTCAGACCGTCGGTCTCAGCCAGCCTGTCTCAGACCATCCGTCTCAGACCGTCTGTATCACACCGTCTGTCACAGGCCGTCTGTCTCAGACGGTCGGTCTCAGCCCGCCTGTCTCAGCCCATCTCTCTCAGTCCGTCTGTCTGAGACCATCTGTCTCAGACCATCTGTCTCAGACCATCTGTCTCAGGCCGTCGGTATTTGCCTGCCTGTCTCTGCCTGCCAATCTCTGTCCGCCTGTCTCAGACCGTCCGTCTCGGACCGTCTGTCTGAGACCATCTGTCTCAGACCATCTGTCTCAGACCATCTGTCACAGGCCGTCGGTATTTGCCTGTCTGTCTCAGCCTGTCTGTCTCTGTCAGTCACTCTCAGACCGTCTGTCTCGGACCGTCTGTCTCGGGCGTCTGTCTCGGACCGTCTGTCTCGGACCGTCTGTCTCTGACCGTCTGTCACGGACCGTCTGTCTCGGGCCGTCTGTCCCGGACCGTCTGTCTCGGACCGTCCGTCTCGGACCGTCTGTCTCGGACCGTCTGTCTCGGACCGTCTGTCTCGGACCGTCTGTCTCACACCGTCAATCACTGACCTTCTGTCTCAGACCGTCTGTTTCAGACCGTCTGTCTCAGACCATCTGTCTCAGACCGCCGGTCTCAGCCCGCCTGTCTCAGCCTGCCTATCTCTGTCCGCCTGTCTCAGACCGTCCGTCTCGGACCGTCTGTCTCGGACCGTCTGTCTCGGACCGTCTGTCTCGAACCGTCTGTGTAGGTCAGTCTGTCACAGACCATCTAGCTCAGACCGTCGGTCTCAGCCAGCCTGTCTCAGACCATCCGTCTCAGACCGTCTGTATCACACCGTCTGTCACAGGCCGTCTGTCTCAGACGGTCGGTCTCAGCCCGCCTGTCTCAGCCCATCTCTCTCAGTCCGTCTGTCTGAGACCATCTGTCTCAGACCATCTGTCTCAGACCATCTGTCTCAGGCCGTCGGTATTTGCCTGCCTGTCTCTGCCTGCCAATCTCTGTCCGCCTGTCTCAGACCGTCCGTCTCGGACCGTCTGTCTGAGACCATCTGTCTCAGACCATCTGTCTCAGACCATCTGTCACAGGCCGTCGGTATTTGCCTGTCTGTCTCAGCCTGTCTGTCTCTGTCAGTCACTCTCAGACCGTCTGTCTCGGACCGTCTGTCTCGGACCGTCTGTCTCGGGCGTCTGTCTCGGACCGTCTGTCTCGGACCGTCTGTCTCTGACCGTCTGTCACGGACCGTCTGTCTCGGGCCGTCTGTCTCGGACCGTCTGTCTCGGACCGTCCGTCTCGGACCGTCTGTCTCGGACCGTCTGTCTCGGACCGTCTGTCTCACACCGTCAATCACTGACCTTCTGTCTCAGACCGTCTGTTTCAGACCGTCTGTCTCAGACCATCTGTCTCAGACCGCCGGTCTCAGCCCGCCTGTCTCAGCCTGCCTATCTCTGTCCGCCTGTCTCAGACCGTCCGTCTCGGACCGTCTGTCTCGGACCGTCTGTCTCGGACCGTCTGTCTCGAACCGTCTGTGTAGGTCAGCCTGTCACAGACCATCTAGCTCAGACCGTCGGTCTCAGCCAGCCTGTCTCAGACCATCCGTCTCAGACCGTCTGTATCACACCGTCTGTCACAGGCCGTCTGTCTCAGACGGTCGGTCTCAGCCCGCCTGTCTCAGCCCATCTCTCTCAGTCCGTCTGTCTGGGACCATCTGTCTCAGACCATCTGTCTCAGACCATCTGTCTCAGGCCGTCGGTATTTGCCTGTCTGTCTCTGTCCGTCACTCTCAGACCGTCTGTCTCGGACCGTCTATCTCGGACCGTCTGTCTCGGACCGTCTGTCTCCGACCGTCTGTCTCGGACCGTCTGTCTCAGACCAACTGTCTCCGACCGCCTGTCTGAGACCGTCTGTCTCAGACCATCTGTCTCAGACCATCTGTCTCAGGCCGTGGGTCTTAGCCCGTCTCTCTCAGACCGTCTGTCTCAGACCGTCTGTATCACACCGTCTGTCTCAGACCATCTTTCTCAGACCATCTGTCTCAGGCCGTCGGTCTTAGCCCGTCTGTCTCAGACCATCTGTCTCAGGCCGTAGGTCTTAGCCCGTCTGTCTCAGACCGTCTGTCTCGGACCGTCAGTCTCGGACCGTCTGTCTCGGACCGTCTGTCTCGGACCGTCTGTCTCGGACCGTCTGTCTCACACCGTCTGTCTCGGACCGTCTGTCTCGGACCATCGGTCTCATGCCGTCGGTCTTAGCCCGTATATCTCAGCCTGCATGTCTCTGTCCGTCTGTCTCAGGCCATCTGTCTCGGACCGTCTGTCTCGGACCGTCTGTCTCGGACCGTCTGTCTCGGACCGTCTGTCTCGGACCGTCTGTCTCGGACCGTCTCTCTCAGACCATCTGTCTCAGACCATCTGTCTCAGACCATCTGTCTCAGGCCGTCGGTATTTGCCTGTCTGTCTCAGCCTGCCTGTCTCTGTCCGTCACTCTCAGACCGTCTGTCTCGGACCGTCTCTCTCGGACCGTCTGTCTCGGACCGTCTGTCTCGGACCGTCTGTCTCGGACCGTCTGTCTCGGACCGTCTGTCTCAGACCATCTGTCTCAGCCTGCCTATCTCTGTCCGCCTGTCTCAGACCGTCCGTCTCGGACCGTCTGTCTCGGACCGTCTGTCTCGAACCGTCTGTGTAGGTCATTCTGTCACAGACCATCTAGCTCAGACCGTCGGTCTCAGCCCGTCTGTCTCAGACCATCTGTCTCAGACCGTCTGTATCACACCGTCTGTCTCAGACCATCTGTCTCAGACCGTCTGTCTCAGACCGTCTGTCTCAGACCGTCTGTCTCAGACCGTCTGTCTCAGACCGTCTGTCTCAGACCGTCTGTCTCAGACCGTCTGTCTCAGACCGTCTGTCTCAGACCGTCTGTCTCAGACCGTCTGTCTCAGACCGTCTGTCTCAGACCGTCTGTATCACACCGTCTGTCTCAGACCATCTGTCTCAGATCATCTGCCTCAGGCCGTCGGTCTTAGCCCGTCTGTCTCAGCACGCCTGTCTCGGCCCGCCTGTCGCAGACCGTCTGTCTCGGATCGTCTATCTCAGTCCGTCTGCCTCTGTCCGTCTTTCTCATACCGTCTATATCTGCCCGTCCGTCTCTGAACGCCTGCCTTATACCGTCTGTCTCGGACCGTGTGTCTCAGTTCGTCTGTCTCAGACCGTCTGTCTCAGACCGTCTGTCTCAGACCGTCTGTCTCAGCCAGTCTGTCTCAACCCTCTGTCTCAGACGGTCTGTCTCAGTTCGTCTACCTCTGCCCGTCCGTCTCATACCATCTGTCTTAGACCGTCTGTCTCAGATCGTCTATCTCAGACCGCCTGTCTCAGACAGTCTGTCTCAGACCGTCTGTCTCAGACCATCTGTCTCAGACCGTCTGTATCACACCGTCTGTCTCAGACCATCTGTCTCAGACCATCTGTCTCAGGCCGTCGGTCTTAGCACGTCGGTCTCAGACCATCTGTCTCAGTCCGTAGGTCTTAGCAAGTCTGGCTCAGACCGTCTGTCTCGGACCGTCAGTCTCGGACCGTCTCTCTCGGACCGTCTGTCTCGGACCGTCTGTCTCGGACCGTCTGTCTCGGACAGTCTGTCTCGGACCGTCTGTCACAGACCGTCTGTCTCAGACTGTCTGCCTCGGACCGTCTGTCTCGGACCGTCTGTCTCGGACCGTCTGTCTCGGACCGTCTGTCTCGGAACGTCTGTCTCAGACCATCAGTCTCAAGCCGTCGGTCTTAGCCCGTCTGTCTCAGACCGTCTGTCGCGGATCGTCTGTCTCTGACCGTCTGTCTCAGACCGTCTGTCTCAGACCATCTGTCTCAGACCATCTGTCTCAGGCCGTCGGTCTTAGCACGTCTGTCTCAGACCATCTGTCTCAGGCCGTAGGTCTTAGCAAGTCTGTCTCAGACCGTCTGTCTCAGACGGTCGGTCTCAGCCCGCCTGTCTCTGCCTGCCAATCTCTGTCCGCCTGTCTCAGACCGTCCGTCTCGGACCGTCTGTCTGAGACCATCTGTCTCAGACCATCTGTCTCAGACCATCTGTCACAGGCCGTCGGTATTTGCCTGTCTGTCTCAGCCTGTCTGTCTCTGTCAGTCACTCTCAGACCGTCTGTCTCGGACCGTCTGTCTCGGACCGTCTGTCTCGGGCGTCTGTCTCGGACCGTCTGTCTCGGACCGTCTGCCTCTGACCGTCTGTCACGGACCGTCTGTCTCGGGCCGTCTGTCTCGGACCGTCTGTCTCGGACCGTCCGTCTCGGACCGTCTGTCTCGGACCGTCTGTCTCGGACCGTCTGTCTCGAACCGTCTGTGTAGGTCAGTCTGTCACAGACCATCTAGCTCAGACCGTCGGTCTCAGCCAGCCTGTCTCAGACCATCCGTCTCAGACCGTCTGTATCACACCGTCTGTCACAGGCCGTCGGTATTTGCCTGCCTGTCTCTGCCTGCCAATCTCTGTCCGCCTGTCTCAGACCGTCCGTCTCGGACCGTCTGTCTGAGACCATCTGTCTCAGACCATCTGTCTCAGACCGTCTGTCTCGGACCGTCCGTCTCGGACCGTCTGTCTCGGACCGTCTGTCTCGGACCGTCTGTCTCACACCGTCAATCACTGACCTTCTGTCTCAGACCGTCTGTTTCAGACCGTCTGTCTCAGACCATCTGTCTCAGACCGCCGGTCTCAGCCCGCCTGTCTCAGCCTGCCTATCTCTGTCCGCCTGTCTCAGACCGTCCGTCTCGGACCGTCTGTCTCGGACCGTCTGTCTCGGACCGTCTGTCTCGAACCGTCTGTGTAGGTCAGTCTGTCACAGACCATCTAGCTCAGACCGTCGGTCTCAGCCAGCCTGTCTCAGACCATCTGTCTCAGGCCGTAGGTCTTAGCCCGTCTGTCTCAGACCGTCTGTCTCGGACCGTCAGTCTCGGACCGTCTGTCTCGGACCGTCTGTCTCGGACCGTCTGTCTCGGACCGTCTGTCTCACACCGTCTGTCTCGGACCGTCTGTCTCGGACCATCGGTCTCATGCCGTCGGTCTTAGCCCGTATATCTCAGCCTGCATGTCTCTGTCCGTCTGTCTCAGGCCATCTGTCTCGGACCGTCTGTCTCGGACCGTCTGTCTCGGACCGTCTGTCTCGGACCGTCTGTCTCGGACCGTCTGTCTCGGACCGTCTCTCTCAGACCATCTGTCTCAGACCATCTGTCTCAGACCATCTGTCTCAGGCCGTCGGTATTTGCCTGTCTGTCTCAGCCTGCCTGTCTCTGTCCGTCACTCTCAGACCGTCTGTCTCGGACCGTCTCTCTCGGACCGTCTGTCTCGGACCGTCTGTCTCGGACCGTCTGTCTCGGACCGTCTGTCTCGGACCGTCTGTCTCGGACCGTCTGTCTCAGACCATCTGTCTCAGCCTGCCTATCTCTGTCCGCCTGTCTCAGACCGTCCGTCTCGGACCGTCTGTCTCGGACCGTCTGTCTCGAACCGTCTGTGTAGGTCATTCTGTCACAGACCATTTAGCTCAGACCGTCGGTCTCAGCCCGTCTGTCTCAGACCATCTGTCTCAGACCATCTGTCACAGGCCGTCGGTATTTGCCTGTCTGTCTCAGCCTGTCTGTCTCTGTCAGTCACTCTCAGACCGTCTGTCTCGGACCGTCTGTCTCGGGCGTCTGTCTCGGACCGTCTGTCTCGGACCGTCTGTCTCTGACCGTCTGTCACGGACCGTCTGTCTCGGGCCGTCTGTCTCGGACCGTCTGTCTCGGACCGTCCGTCTCGGACCGTCTGTCTCGGACCGTCTGTCTCGGACCGTCTGTCTCGGACCGTCTGTCTCACACCGTCAATCACTGACCTTCTGTCTCAGACCGTCTGTTTCAGACCGTCTGTCTCAGACCATCTGTCTCAGACCGCCGGTCTCAGCCCGCCTGTCTCAGCCTGCCTATCTCTGTCCGCCTGTCTCAGACCGTCCGTCTCGGACCGTCTGTCTCGGACCGTCTGTCTCGGACCGTCTGTCTCGAACCGTCTGTGTAGGTCAGTCTGTCACAGACCATCTAGCTCAGACCGTCGGTCTCAGCCAGCCTGTCTCAGACCATCCGTCTCAGACCGTCTGTATCACACCGTCTGTCACAGGCCGTCTGTCTCAGACGGTCGGTCTCAGCCCGCCTGTCTCAGCCCATCTCTCTCAGTCCGTCTGTCTGAGACCATCTGTCTCAGACCATCTGTCTCAGACCATCTGTCTCAGGCCGTCGGTATTTGCCTGCCTGTCTCTGCCTGCCAATCTCTGTCCGCCTGTCTCAGACCGTCCGTCTCGGACCGTCTGTCTGAGACCATCTGTCTCAGACCATCTGTCTCAGACCATCTGTCACAGGCCGTCGGTATTTGCCTGTCTGTCTCAGCCTGTCTGTCTCTGTCAGTCACTCTCAGACCGTCTGTCTCGGACCGTCTGTCTCGGACCGTCTGTCTCGGGCGTCTGTCTCGGACCGTCTGTCTCGGACCGTCTGTCTCTGACCGTCTGTCACGGACCGTCTGTCTCGGGCCGTCTGTCTCGGACCGTCTGTCTCGGACCGTCCGTCTCGGACCGTCTGTCTCGGACCGTCTGTCTCGGACCGTCTGTCTCACACCGTCAATCACTGACCTTCTGTCTCAGACCGTCTGTTTCAGACCGTCTGTCTCAGACCATCTGTCTCAGACCGCCGGTCTCAGCCCGCCTGTCTCAGCCTGCCTATCTCTGTCCGCCTGTCTCAGACCGTCCGTCTCGGACCGTCTGTCTCGGACCGTCTGTCTCGGACCGTCTGTCTCGAACCGTCTGTGTAGGTCAGCCTGTCACAGACCATCTAGCTCAGACCGTCGGTCTCAGCCAGCCTGTCTCAGACCATCCGTCTCAGACCGTCTGTATCACACCGTCTGTCACAGGCCGTCTGTCTCAGACGGTCGGTCTCAGCCCGCCTGTCTCAGCCCATCTCTCTCAGTCCGTCTGTCTGGGACCATCTGTCTCAGACCATCTGTCTCAGACCATCTGTCTCAGGCCGTCGGTATTTGCCTGTCTGTCTCTGTCCGTCACTCTCAGACCGTCTGTCTCGGACCGTCTATCTCGGACCGTCTGTCTCGGACCGTCTGTCTCCGACCGTCTGTCTCGGACCGTCTGTCTCAGACCAACTGTCTCCGACCGCCTGTCTGAGACCGTCTGTCTCAGACCATCTGTCTCAGACCATCTGTCTCAGGCCGTGGGTCTTAGCCCGTCTCTCTCAGACCGTCTGTCTCAGACCGTCTGTATCACACCGTCTGTCTCAGACCATCTTTCTCAGACCATCTGTCTCAGGCCGTCGGTCTTAGCCCGTCTGTCTCAGACCATCTGTCTCAGGCCGTAGGTCTTAGCCCGTCTGTCTCAGACCGTCTGTCTCGGACCGTCAGTCTCGGACCGTCTGTCTCGGACCGTCTGTCTCGGACCGTCTGTCTCGGACCGTCTGTCTCACACCGTCTGTCTCGGACCGTCTGTCTCGGACCATCGGTCTCATGCCGTCGGTCTTAGCCCGTATATCTCAGCCTGCATGTCTCTGTCCGTCTGTCTCAGGCCATCTGTCTCGGACCGTCTGTCTCGGACCGTCTGTCTCGGACCGTCTGTCTCGGACCGTCTGTCTCGGACCGTCTGTCTCGGACCGTCTCTCTCAGACCATCTGTCTCAGACCATCTGTCTCAGACCATCTGTCTCAGGCCGTCGGTATTTGCCTGTCTGTCTCAGCCTGCCTGTCTCTGTCCGTCACTCTCAGACCGTCTGTCTCGGACCGTCTCTCTCGGACCGTCTGTCTCGGACCGTCTGTCTCGGACCGTCTGTCTCGGACCGTCTGTCTCGGACCGTCTGTCTCAGACCATCTGTCTCAGCCTGCCTATCTCTGTCCGCCTGTCTCAGACCGTCCGTCTCGGACCGTCTGTCTCGGACCGTCTGTCTCGAACCGTCTGTGTAGGTCATTCTGTCACAGACCATCTAGCTCAGCCCGTCTGTCTCAGACCATCTGTCTCAGACCGTCTGTATCACACCGTCTGTCTCAGACCATCTGTCTCAGACCGTCTGTCTCAGACCGTCTGTCTCAGACCGTCTGTCTCAGACCGTCTGTCTCAGACCGTCTGTCTCAGACCGTCTGTCTCAGACCGTCTGTCTCAGACCGTCTGTCTCAGACCGTCTGTCTCAGACCGTCTGTCTCAGACCGTCTGTCTCAGACCGTCTGTCTCAGACCGTCTGTCTCAGACCGTCTGTCTCAGACCGTCTGTCTCAGACCGTCTGTCTCAGATCATCTGCCTCAGGCCGTCGGTCTTAGCCCGTCTGTCTCAGCACGCCTGTCTCGGCCCGCCTGTCGCAGACCGTCTGTCTCGGATCGTCTATCTCAGTCCGTCTGCCTCTGTCCGTCTTTCTCATACCGTCTATATCTGCCCGTCCGTCTCTGAACGCCTGCCTTATACCGTCTGTCTCGGACCGTGTGTCTCAGTTCGTCTGTCTCAGACCGTCTGTCTCAGACCGTCTGTCTCAGACCGTCTGTCTCAGCCAGTCTGTCTCAACCCTCTGTCTCAGACGGTCTGTCTCAGTTCGTCTACCTCTGCCCGTCCGTCTCATACCATCTGTCTTAGACCGTCTGTCTCAGATCGTCTATCTCAGACCGCCTGTCTCAGACAGTCTGTCTCAGACCGTCTGTCTCAGACCATCTGTCTCAGACCGTCTGTATCACACCGTCTGTCTCAGACCATCTGTCTCAGACCATCTGTCTCAGGCCGTCGGTCTTAGCACGTCGGTCTCAGACCATCTGTCTCAGTCCGTAGGTCTTAGCAAGTCTGGCTCAGACCGTCTGTCTCGGACCGTCAGTCTCGGACCGTCTCTCTCGGACCGTCTGTCTCGGACCGTCTGTCTCGGACCGTCTGTCTCGGACAGTCTGTCTCGGACCGTCTGTCACAGACCGTCTGTCTCAGACTGTCTGCCTCGGACCGTCTGTCTCGGACCGTCTGTCTCGGACCGTCTGTCTCGGACCGTCTGTCTCGGAACGTCTGTCTCAGACCATCAGTCTCAAGCCGTCGGTCTTAGCCCGTCTGTCTCAGACCGTCTGTCGCGGATCGTCTGTCTCTGACCGTCTGTCTCAGACCGTCTGTCTCAGACCATCTGTCTCAGACCATCTGTCTCAGGCCGTCGGTCTTAGCACGTCTGTCTCAGACCATCTGTCTCAGGCCGTAGGTCTTAGCAAGTCTGTCTCAGACCGTCTGTCTCAGACGGTCGGTCTCAGCCCGCCTGTCTCTGCCTGCCAATCTCTGTCCGCCTGTCTCAGACCGTCCGTCTCGGACCGTCTGTCTGAGACCATCTGTCTCAGACCATCTGTCTCAGACCATCTGTCACAGGCCGTCGGTATTTGCCTGTCTGTCTCAGCCTGTCTGTCTCTGTCAGTCACTCTCAGACCGTCTGTCTCGGACCGTCTGTCTCGGACCGTCTGTCTCGGGCGTCTGTCTCGGACCGTCTGTCTCGGACCGTCTGCCTCTGACCGTCTGTCACGGACCGTCTGTCTCGGGCCGTCTGTCTCGGACCGTCTGTCTCGGACCGTCCGTCTCGGACCGTCTGTCTCGGACCGTCTGTCTCGGACCGTCTGTCTCGAACCGTCTGTGTAGGTCAGTCTGTCACAGACCATCTAGCTCAGACCGTCGGTCTCAGCCAGCCTGTCTCAGACCATCCGTCTCAGACCGTCTGTATCACACCGTCTGTCACAGGCCGTCGGTATTTGCCTGCCTGTCTCTGCCTGCCAATCTCTGTCCGCCTGTCTCAGACCGTCCGTCTCGGACCGTCTGTCTGAGACCATCTGTCTCAGACCATCTGTCTCAGACCGTCTGTCTCGGACCGTCCGTCTCGGACCGTCTGTCTCGGACCGTCTGTCTCGGACCGTCTGTCTCACACCGTCAATCACTGACCTTCTGTCTCAGACCGTCTGTTTCAGACCGTCTGTCTCAGACCATCTGTCTCAGACCGCCGGTCTCAGCCCGCCTGTCTCAGCCTGCCTATCTCTGTCCGCCTGTCTCAGACCGTCCGTCTCGGACCGTCTGTCTCGGACCGTCTGTCTCGGACCGTCTGTCTCGAACCGTCTGTGTAGGTCAGTCTGTCACAGACCATCTAGCTCAGACCGTCGGTCTCAGCCAGCCTGTCTCAGACCATCTGTCTCAGGCCGTAGGTCTTAGCCCGTCTGTCTCAGACCGTCTGTCTCGGACCGTCAGTCTCGGACCGTCTGTCTCGGACCGTCTGTCTCGGACCGTCTGTCTCGGACCGTCTGTCTCACACCGTCTGTCTCGGACCGTCTGTCTCGGACCATCGGTCTCATGCCGTCGGTCTTAGCCCGTATATCTCAGCCTGCATGTCTCTGTCCGTCTGTCTCAGGCCATCTGTCTCGGACCGTCTGTCTCGGACCGTCTGTCTCGGACCGTCTGTCTCGGACCGTCTGTCTCGGACCGTCTGTCTCGGACCGTCTCTCTCAGACCATCTGTCTCAGACCATCTGTCTCAGACCATCTGTCTCAGGCCGTCGGTATTTGCCTGTCTGTCTCAGCCTGCCTGTCTCTGTCCGTCACTCTCAGACCGTCTGTCTCGGACCGTCTCTCTCGGACCGTCTGTCTCGGACCGTCTGTCTCGGACCGTCTGTCTCGGACCGTCTGTCTCGGACCGTCTGTCTCGGACCGTCTGTCTCAGACCATCTGTCTCAGCCTGCCTATCTCTGTCCGCCTGTCTCAGACCGTCCGTCTCGGACCGTCTGTCTCGGACCGTCTGTCTCGAACCGTCTGTGTAGGTCATTCTGTCACAGACCATCTAGCTCAGACCGTCGGTCTCAGCCCGTCTGTCTCAGACCATCTGTCTCAGACCGTCTGTATCACACCGTCTGTCTCAGACCATCTGTCTCAGACCATCTGTCTCAGACCGTCTGTCTCAGACCGTCTGTCTCAGACCGTCTGTCTCAGACCGTCTGTCTCAGACCGTCTGTCTCAGACCGTCTGTCTCAGACCGTCTGTCTCAGACCGTCTGTCTCAGACCGTCTGTCTCAGACCATCTGTCTCAGATCATCTGCCTCAGGCCGTCGGTCTTAGCCCGTCTGTCTCAGCACGCCTGTCTCGGCCCGCCTGTCGCAGACCGTCTGTCTCAGATTGTCTGCCTCGTACCGTCTGTCTCAGACCGTCTGTCTCGGACCGTCTGTCTCAGCCCGCCTGTCTCAGTCCGTCCATCTTATACCGTCTGTCTCAGAATAACTGTCTGAGACAGTCTGTCTCATCCCGCCTGTCTCAGCCCACCGGTCTCAGTCCGTCTGTCTGAGACCGTCTGTCTCAGACCATCTGTCTCAGATCATCTGCCTCAGGCCGTCGGTCTTAGCCCGTCTGTCTCAGCACGCCTGTCTCGGCCCGCCTGTCTCAGACCGTCTGTCTTAGACCGTCTGTCTCAGACCGTCTGTCTCAGACCGTCTGTCCCAGCGCGTCTGTCTCAGACCGTCTGTCTCGGATCTTCTGTCTCAGTCCTTCTGCCTCTGTCCGTCTGTCTCATACCGTCTATCTCTGTCCGTCCGTCTCTGAACGCCCTTCTCACACCGTCGGTCTCAGACCGTCTGTCTCAGATCGTCTGTCTTAGACCGTCTGTCTTAGACCGCCTGTGTCAGACCGTCTGTCTCAGACCGTCTGTCTCAGCCCGTCTGTCTCAGACCGTCTGTCTCAGACCGTCTGTCTCCGACCGTCTGTCTTAGACCATCTGTCTCATACCGTCTGCCTCATACCGTCTGTCTCAGACCGTCTGTCTCAGACCGTCTGTCTCAGACCGTCTGTCTCGGATCGTCTATCTCAGTCCGTCTGCCCCTGTCCGTCTTTCTCATACCGTCTATATCTGCCCGTCCGTCTCTGAACGCCTGCCTTATACCGTCTGTCTCGGACCGTGTGTCTCAGTTCGTCTGTCTCAGACCGTCTGTCTCAGACCGACTGTGTCAGACCGTCTACCTCATACCGTCTGTCTCAGGCCGTCCGTCTCTGTGCGTCTGTCTCTGTCTGTCTGCCTCTGTCCGTCTGTCTCAGAAAGTCCGTCTCATACCGCCCGTCCCAGACCGTCTGTCTCAGCTAGTCTGTCTCAACCCTCTGTCTCAGACGGTCTGTCTCAGTTCGTCTACCTCTGCCCGTCCGTCTCATACCATCTGTCTTAGACCGTCTGTCTCAGATCGTCTATCTCAGACCGCCTGTCTCAGACAGTCTGTCTCAGGCCGTCTGTCTCAGACCATCTGTCTCAGACCGTCTGTATCACACCGTCTGTCTCAGACCATCTGTCTCAGACCATCTGTCTCAGGCCGTCGGTCTTAGCACGTCGGTCTCAGACCATCTGTCTCAGTCCGTAGGTCTTAGCAAGTCTGGCTCAGACCGTCTGTCTCGGACCGTCAGTCTCGGACCGTCTCTCTCGGACCGTCTGTCTCGGACCGTCTGTCTCGGACCGTCTGTCTCGGACAGTCTGTCTCGGACCGTCTGTCACAGACCGTCTGTCTCAGACTGTCTGCCTCGGACCGTCTGTCTCGGACCGTCTGTCTCGGAACGTCTGTCTCGGACCGTCTGTCTCGGAACGTCTGTCTCAGACCATCAGTCTCAAGCCGTCGGTCTTAGCCCGTCTGTCTCAGACCGTCTGTCGCGGATCGTCTGTCTCTGACCGTCTGTCTCAGACCGTCTGTCTCAGACCATCTGTCTCAGACCATCTGTCTCAGGCCGTCGGTCTTAGCACGTCTGTCTCAGACCATCTGTCTCAGGCCGTAGGTCTTAGCAAGTCTGTCTCAGACCGTCTGTCTCAGACGGTCGGTCTCAGCCCGCCTGTCTCTGCCTGCCAATCTCTGTCCGCCTGTCTCAGACCGTCCGTCTCGGACCGTCTGTCTGAGACCATCTGTCTCAGACCATCTGTCTCAGACCATCTGTCACAGGCCGTCGGTATTTGCCTGTCTGTCTCAGCCTGTCTGTCTCTGTCAGTCACTCTCAGACCGTCTGTCTCGGACCGTCTGTCTCGGACCGTCTGTCTCGGGCGTCTGTCTCGGACCGTCTGTCTCGGACCGTCTGTCTCTGACCGTCTGTCACGGACCGTCTGTCTCGGGCCGTCTGTCTCGGACCGTCTGTCTCGGACCGTCCGTCTCGGACCGTCTGTCTCGGACCGTCTGTCTCGGACCGTCTGTCTCGAACCGTCTGTGTAGGTCAGTCCGTCACAGACCATCTAGCTCAGACCGTCGGTCTCAGCCAGCCTGTCTCAGACCATCCGTCTCAGACCGTCTGTATCACACCGTCTGTCACAGGCCGTCTGTCTCAGACGGTCGGTCTCAGCCCGCCTGTCTCAGCCCATCTCTCTCAGTCCGTCTGTCTGAGACCATCTGTCTCAGACCATCTGTCTCAGACCATCTGTCTCAGGCCGTCGGTATTTGCCTGCCTGTCTCTGCCTGCCAATCTCTGTCCGCCTGTCTCAGACCGTCCGTCTCGGACCGTCTGTCTGAGACCATCTGTCTCAGACCATCTGTCTCAGACCATCTGTCACAGGCCGTCGGTATTTGCCTGTCTGTCTCTGTCAGTCACTCTCAGACCGTCTGTCTCGGACCGTCTGTCTCGGACCGTCTGTCTCTGACCGTCTGTCACGGACCGTCTGTCTCGGGCCGTCTGTCTCGGACCGTCTGTCTCGGACCGTCCGTCTCGGACCGTCTGTCTCGGACCGTCTGTCTCGGACCGTCTGTCTCGAACCGTCTGTGTAGGTCAGTCTGTCACAGACCATCTAGCTCAGATCGTCGGTCTCAGCCAGCCTGTCTCAGACCATCTCTCTCAGTCCGTCTGTCTGGGACCATCTGTCTCAGACCATCTGTCTCAGACCATCTGTCTCAGGCCGTCGGTATTTGCCTGTCTGTCTCTGTCCGTCACTCTCAGACCGTCTGTCTCGGACCGTCTATCTCGGACCGTCTGTCTCGGACCGTCTGTCTCCGACCGTCTGTCTCGGACCGTCTGTCTCGGACCGTCTGTCTCGGACCGTCTGTCTCAGACTGTCTGTCTCGGACCGTCTGTCTCGGACCGTCTGTCTCGGACCGTCTGTCTCGGACCGTCTGTCTCGGACCGTCTGTCTCGGACCGTCTGTCTCACACCGTCTGTCACAGGCCGTCTGTCTCAGACGGTCGGTCTCAGCCCGCCTGTCTCAGCCCATCTCTCTCAGTCCGTCTGTTTGAGACCATCTGTCTCAGACCATCTGTCTCAGGCCGTCGGTATTTGCCTGTCTGTCTCAGCCCGCCTGTCTCTGTCCGTCAATCTCAGACCGTCTGTCTCGGACCGTCTATCTCGGACCGTCTGTCTCGGACAGTCTGTCTCGGACCGTCTGTCTCGGACCGTCTGTCTCGGACCGTCTGTCTCGGACCGTCTGTCTCGGACCGTCTGTCTCGGACCGTCTGTCTCAGACCAACTGTCTCCGACCGCCTGTCTGAGACCGTCTGTCTCAGACCATCTGTCTCAGACCATCTGTCTCAGGCCGTGGGTCTTAGCCCGTCTCTCTCAGACCGTCTGTCTCAGACCGTCTGTATCACACCGTCTGTCTCAGACCATCTTTCTCAGACCATCTGTCTCAGGCCGTCGGTCTTAGCCCGTCTGTCTCAGACCATCTGTCTCAGGCCGTAGGTCTTAGCCCGTCTGTCTCAGACCGTCTGTCTCGGACCGTCAGTCTCGGACCGTCTGTCTCGGACCGTCTGTCTCCGACCGTCTGTCTCGGACCGTCTGTCTCAGACCATCTGTCTCAGGCCGTAGGTCTTAGCCCGTCTGTCTCAGACCGTCTGTCTCGGACCGTCAGTCTCGGACCGTCTGTCTCGGACCGTCTGTCTCGGACCGTCTGTCTCAGACCAACTGTCTCCGACCGCCTGTCTGAGACCGTCTGTCTCAGACCATCTGTCTCAGACCATCTGTCTCAGGCCGTCGGTCTTAGCCAGTCTGTCTCAGACCATCTGTCTCACGCCGTAGGTCTTTGCCCGTCTGTCACAGACCGTCTGTCTCGGACCGTCTCTCTCGGACCCTCTGTCTAGGACCGTCTGTCTCGGACCGTATGTCTCGGACCGACTGTCTCGGACCGTCTGTCTCACACAGTCTGTCACAGACCGTCTGTCTCGGACCGTCTGTCTCGGACCATCTGTCTCAGGCCGTCGGTATTTGCCTGTCTGTCCCAGCCTGCCTGTCTCTGTCGGTCACTCTCAGACCGTCTGTCTCGGACCGTCTGTCTCGGACCGTCTGTCTCCGCCCGCCTGTCTCCGACCGTCTGTGTCAGACCGTCTGTCTCAGACCGACTGTGTCAGACCGTCTGTCTCAGACCGTCTGTCTTAGACCGTCTGTCTCAGACCGTCTGTCTCAGACCGTCTGTCCCAGCCCGTCTGTCTCAGACCGTCTGTCTCGGATCTTCTGTCTCAGTCCTTCTGCCTCTGTCCGTCTGTCTCATACCGTCTATCTCTGTCCGTCCGTCTCTGAACGCCCTTCTCACACCGTCGGTCTCAGACCGTCTGTCTCAGATCGTCTGTCTTAGACCGTCTGTCTTAGACCGCCTGTGTCAGACCGTCTGTCTCAGACCGTCTGTCTCAGCCCGTCTGTCTCAGACCGTCTGTCTCAGACCGTCTGTCTCCGACCGTCTGTCTTAGACCATCTGTCTCATACCGTCTGCCTCATACCGTCTGTCTCAGACCGTCTGTCTCAGAGCGTCTGTCTCAGACCGTCTGTCTCGGATCGTCTATCTCAGTCCGTCTGCCTCTGTCCGTCTTTCTCATACCGTCTATATCTGCCCGTCCGTCTCTGAACGCCTGCCTTATACCGTCTGTCTCGGACCGTGTGTCTCAGTTCGTCTACCTCTGCCCGTCCGTCTCAGCCCATCTGTCTCGGACCGTCTGTCTCGGACCGTCTGTCTCGGTCCGTCTGTCTCGAACCGTCTGTCTCGGACCGTCTGTCTCATACCGTCTGTCTCAGACCGTCTGTATCACACCGTCTGTCTCAGACCATCTGTCTCAGACCATCTGTCTCAAGCCGTCGGTCTTGGCCCGTCTGTCTCAGACCGTCTGTCTCGGACCGTCTGTCTCTGACCGTCTGTCTCGGACCGTCTGTCTCAGACCGTCTGTCTCAGACCATCTGTCGCAGACCATCTGTCTCATGCCGTCGGTCTTAGCCCGTATATCTCTGCCTGCCTGTCTCTGTCCGTCTGGCTCAGACGGTCGGTCTTAGCCCGTCTGTCTCAGACCATCTGTCTCAGACCCTCTGTCTCAGTCCGTCTGTCTCAGACCGTCTGTCTCAGACCATCTGTCGCAGACCATCTGTCTCATGCCGTCGGTCTTAGCCCGTATATCTCTGCCTGCCTGTCTCTGTCCGTCTGTCTCAGGCCGTCTGTCTCGGACCGTCTGTCTCGGACCGTCTGTCTCAGACCATCTGTCTCAGACCATATGCCTCAGGCCGTCTGCCTCTGTCCGTCTGTCTCTGACCGTCTGTCTCAGACCGTCTGTCTCGGACCGTCTGTCTCGGACCGTCTGTCTCGGACCGCCTGTCTCAGACCGCCTGTCTCAGACCGTCTGTCTCAGACCGTCTGTCTCAGACCATCTGTCTCAGATCATCTGCCTCAGGCCGTCGGTCTTAGCCCGTCTGTCTCAGCACGCCTGCCTCGGCCCGCCTGTCTCAGACCGTCTGTCTCAGACTGTCTGCCTCGGACCGTCTGTCTCAGACCGCCTGTCTCAGTCCGTCTGTGTAGGTCCGTCTGTCTCGAATCGTCTGTCTCGGACCGTTTGCCTCGGATCGTCTGTCTCGGACTGTCTGTCTGGGACCGTCTGTCTCAGACCATCTGTCGCAGACCATCTGTCTCATGCCGTCGGTCTTAGCCCGTATATCTCTGTCTGCCTGTCTCTGTCCGTCTCTCTCAGGCCGTCTGGCTCGGACCGTCTGTCTCGGACCGTCTGTCTCAGACCATCTGTCTCAGACCATCTACCTCAGGCCGTCTGCCTCTGTCCGTCTGTCTCTGAAGGTCTGTCACAGACCGTCTGTCTCGGACCGTCTGTCTCGGACCGTCTGTCTCGGACCGCCTGTCTCAGACCGCCTGTCTCAGACCGTCTGTCTCAGACCGTCTGTCTCAGACCATTTGTCTCAGATCATCTGCCTCAGGCCGTCGGTCTTAGCCCGTCTGTGTCAGCACGTCTGTCTCGGCCCGCCTGTCTCAGACCGTCTGTCTCAGACTGTCTGCCTCGGACCGTCTGTCTCGGACCGTCTGTCTCGGACCGTCTGTCTCGGACCGTCTGTCGCGGTCCGTCTGTCCCGGACCGTCTGTCTCAGACCATCTGTTTCGGACCATCTGTCTCAGACCGCCGGTCTCAGCCCGCCTGTCTCAGACAGTCTGTCTCAGACCATCTGTCTCAGACCATCCGGCTCAGACCGTCGGTCTCAGCCCGTCTGTCTCAGACCATCTGTCTCAGACCGTCTGTATCACACCGTCTGTCTCAGCCCATCTGTCTCAGGCCGTCGGTCTTAGCCCGTCTGTCTCAGACCATCTGTCTCAGGCCGTAGGTCTTAGCCCGTCTGTCTCACCACGCCTGTCTCGGCACGCCTGTCTCAGACCGTCTGTCTCGGACTGTCTGTCTCGGACCGTCTGTGTCGGACCATCTGTCTCGGACCGCCGGTCTCAGCCCGCCTGTCTCAGACAGTCTGTCTCAGACCATCTGTCTCAGACCATCTGGCTCAGACCGTCGGTCTTAGCCCGTCTGTCTCAGACCATCTATCTCAGACCGTCTGTCTCGGACCGTCTGTCTCAGACCGCCTGTCTCAGTCCGTCTGTGTAGGTCCGTCTGTCTCGAATCGTCTGTCTCGGACCGTTTGCCTCGGATCGTCTGTCTCGGACTGTCTGTCTGGGACCGTCTGTCTCGGACCGTCTGTCTCGGACCGTCTGTCTCAGACTGTCTGTCTCGGACCGTCTGTCTCGGACCGTCAGTCTCGGACCGTCTGTCTCGGACCGTCTGTCTCGGACCGTCTGTCTCGGACCGTCTGTCTCGGACCGTCTGTCTCACACCGTCTGTCACAGGCCGTCTGTCTCAGACGGTCGGTCTCAGCCCGCCTGTCTCAGCCCATCTCTCTCAGTCCGTCTGTCTGAGACCATCTGTCTCCGACCATCTGTCTCAGACCATCTGTCTCAGACCATCTGTCTCAGACCATCTGTCTCAGGCCGTCGGTATTTGCCTGTCTGTCTCAGCCCGCCTGTCTCTGTCCGTCACTCTCAGACCGTCTGTCTCGGACCGTCTATCTCGGACCGTCTGTCTCGGACCGTCTGTCTCGGACCGTCTGTCTCGGACCGTCTGTCTCGGACCGTCTGTCTCGGACCGTCTGTCTCGGACTGTCTGTCTCGGACCGTCTGTCTCGGACCGTCTGTCTCGGACCGTCTGTCTCGGACCGTCTGTCTCACACCGTCTGTCACAGGCCGTCTGTCTCAGACGGTCGGTCTCAGCCCGCCTGTCTCAGCCCATCTCTCTCAGTCCGTCTGTTTGATACCATCTGTCTCAGACCATCTGTCTCAGGCCGTCGGTATTTGCCTGTCTGTCTCAGCCCGCCCGTCTCTGTCCGTCAATCTCAGACCGTCTGTCTCGGACCGTCTATCTCGGACCGTCTGTCTCGGACAGTCTGTCTCGGACCGTCTGTCTCGGACCGTCTGTCTCAGACCAACTGTCTCCGACCGCCTGTCTGAGACCGTCTGTCTCAGACCATCTGTCTCAGACCATCTGTCTGAGGCCGTGGGTCTTAGCCCGTCTCTCTCAGACCATCTGTCTCAGACCGTCTGTCTCAGACCATCTGGCTCAGACCGTCGGTCGTAGCCCATCTGTCTCAGACCATCTGTCTCGAACCGTCTGTCTCGGACCGTCTGTCTCATACCGTCTGTCTCCGACCGTCTGTCTCAGACCATCTGTCTCAGGCCATCTGTCTCAAGCCGTCGGTCTTAGCCCGTCTGTCTCAGACCGTCTGTCTCGGACCGTCTGTCTCTGACCGTCTGTCTCGGACCGTCTGTCTCGGACCGTCTGTCTCGGACCGTCTGTCTCGGACCATCTGTCTCAGACCATCTGTCTCAGACCATCTGTCTCAGGCCGTGGGTCTTAGCCCGTCTCTCTCAGACCGCCGGTCTCAGCCCGCCTGTCTCAGCCTGCCTATCTCTGTCCGCCTGTCTCAGACCGTCCGTCTCGGACCGTCTGTCTCGTACCGTCTGTCTCGGACCGTCTGTCCCGAACCGTCTGTGTAGGTCAGTCTGTCACAGACCATCTGGCTCAGACCGTCGGTCTCAGCCCGTCTGTCTCAGACCATCGGTCTCAGACCGTCTGTATCACACCGTCTGTCACAGGCCGTCTGTCTCAGACGGTCGGTCTCAGCCCGCCTGTCTCAGCCCATCTCTCTCAGTCCGTCTGTCTGAGACCATCTGTCTCAGACCATCTGTCTCGGACCATCTGTCTCAGGCCGTCGGTATTTGCCTGTCTGTCTCAGCCCGCCTGTCTCTGTCCGTCACTCTCAGACCGTCTGTCTCGGACCGTCTATCTCGGACCGTCTGTCTCGGACCGTCTGTCTCGGACCGTCTGTCTCGGACCGTCTGTCTCGGACCGTCTGTCTCGGACTGTCTGTCTCGGACCGTCTGTCTCGGACCGTCTGTCTCGGACCGTCTGTCTCGGACCGTCTGTCTCGGACCGTCTGTCTCACACCGTCTGTCACAGGCCGTCTGTCTCAGACGGTCGGTCTCAGCCCGCCTGTCTCAGCCCATCTCTCTCAGTCCGTCTGTTTGAGACCATCTGTCTCAGACCATCTGTCTCAGGCCGTCGGTATTTGCCTGTCTGTCTCAGCCCGCCTGTCTCTGTCCGTCAATCTCAGACCGTCGGTCTCAGCCCGTCTGTCTCAGACCATCTGTCTCAGACCGTCTGTATCACACCGTCTGTCTCAGACCATCTTTCTCAGACCATCTGTCTCTGGCCGTCGGTCTTAGCCCGTCTGTCTCAGACCATCTGTCTCAGGCCGTAGGTCTTAGCCCGTCTGTCTCAGACCGTCTGTCTCGGACCGTCAGTCTCGGACCGTCTGTCTCGGACCGTCTGTCTCGGACCGTCTGTCTCGGACCGTCTGTCTCGGACCGTCTGTCTCGGACCGTCTGTCTCGGACCGTCTGTCTCGGACCGTCTGTCTCACACCGTCTGTCTCGGACCGTCTGTCTCGGACCATCGGTCTCATGCCGTCGGTCTTAGCCCGTATATCTCAGCCTGCATGTCTCTGTCCGTCTGTCTCAGGCCATCTGTCTCGGACCGTCTGTCTCGGACCGTCTGTCTCGGACCGTCTGTCTCGGACCGTCTGTCTCGGACCGTCTGTCTCGGACCGTCTGTCTCGGACCGTCTCTCTCAGACCATCTGTCTCAGACCATCTGTCTCAGACCATCTGTCTCAGGCCGTCGGTATTTGCCTGTCTGTCTCAGCCTGCCTGTCTCTGTCCGTCACTCTCAGACCGTCTGTCTCGGACCGTCTGTCTCAGACCGTCTGTATCACACCGTCTGTCTCAGACCATCTTTCTCAGACCATCTGTCTCAGGCCGTCGGTCTTAGCCCGTCTGTCTCAGACCATCTGTCTCAGGCCGTAGGTCTTAGCCCGTCTGTCTCAGACCGTCTGTCTCGGACCGTCAGTCTCGCACCGTCTGTCTCGGACCGTCTGTCTCGGACCGTCTGTCTCGGACCGTCTGTCTCACACCGTCTGTCTCGGACCGTCTGTCTCGGACCATCGGTCTCATGCCGTCGGTCTCAGCCTGCATGTCTCTGTCCGTCTGTCTCAGGCCATCTGTCTCGGACCGTCTGTCTCGGACCGTCTGTCTCGGACCGTCTGTCTCGGACCGTCTGTCTCGGACCGTCTGTCTCGGACCGTCTGTCTCGGACCGTCTCTCTCAGACCATCTGTCTCAGACCATCTGTCTCAGACCATCTGTCTCAGGCCGTCGGTATTTGCCTGTCTGTCTCAGCCTGCCTGTCTCTGTCCGACACTCTCAGACCGTCTGTATCGGACCGTCTCTCTCGGACCGTCTGTCTCGGACCGTCTGTCTCGGACCGTCTGTCTCGGACCGTCTGTCTCGGACCATCTGTCTCACACCGTCTGTCACAGGCCGTCTGTCTCAGACGGTCGGTCTCAGCCCGCCTGTCTCAGCCCATCTCTCTCAGTCCGTCTGTTTGAGACCATCTGTCTCAGACCATCTGTCTCAGGCCGTCGGTATTTGCCTGTCTGTCTCAGCCCGCCTGTCTCTGTCCGTCAATCTCAGACCGTCGGTCTCAGCCCGTCTGTCTCAGACCATCTGTCTCAGACCGTCTGTATCACACCGTCTGTCTCAGACCATCTTTCTCAGACCATCTGTCTCAGGCCGTCGGTCTTAGCCCGTCTGTCTCAGACCATCTGTCTCAGGCCGTAGGTCTTAGCCCGTCTGTCTCAGACCGTCTGTCTCGGACCGTCAGTCTCGGACCGTCTGTCTCGGACCGTCTGTCTCGGACCGTCTGTCTCGGACCGTCTGTCTCACACCGTCTGTCTCGGACCGTCTGTCTCGGACCATCGGTCTCATGCCGTCGGTCTTAGCCCGTATATCTCAGCCTGCTTGTCTCTGTCCGTCTGTCTCAGGCCATCTGTCTCGGACCGTCTGTCTCGGACCGTCTGTCTCGGACCGTCTGTCTCGGACCGTCTGTCTCGGACCGTCTGTCTCGGACCGTCTGTCTCGGACCGTCTGTCTCTGACCGTCTGTTTCAGACCGTCTGTCTCAGACCATCTGTCTCAGACCGCCGGTCTCAGTCCGTCCATCTGATACCGTCTGTCTCAGAATAACTGTCTGAGACAGTCTGTCTCATCCCGCCTGTCTCAGCCCACCGGTCTCAGTCCGTCTGTGTAGGTCCGTCTGTCTCGAATCGTCTGTCTCGGACCGTTTGCCTCGGATCGTCTGTCTCGGACTGTCTGTCTGGGACCGTCTGTCTCGGACCGTCTGTCTCGGACCGTCTGTCTCAGACTGTCTGTCTCGGACCGTCTGTCTCGGACCGTCAGTCTCGGACCGTCTGTCTCGGACCGTCTGTCTCGGACCGTCTGTCTCGGACCGTCTGTCTCGGACCGTCTGTCTCACACCGTCTGTCACAGGCCGTCTGTCTCAGACGGTCGGTCTCAGCCCGCCTGTCTCAGCCCATCTCTCTCAGTCCGTCTGTCTGAGACCATCTGTCTCAGACCATCTGTCTCAGACCATCTGTCTCAGACCATCTGTCTCAGACCATCTGTCTCAGACCATCTGTCTCAGACCATCTGTCTCAGGCCGTCGGTATTTGCCTGTCTGTCTCAGCCCGCCTGTCTCTGTCCGTCACTCTCAGACCGTCTGTCTCGGACCGTCTATCTCGGACCGTCTGTCTCGGACCGTCTGTCTCGGACCGTCTGTCTCTGACCGTCTGTGTCGGACCGTCTGTCTCGGACCGTCTGTCTCGGACCGTCTGTCTCGGACCATCTGTCTCAGACCATCTGTCTCAGACCATCTGTCGCAGACCATCTGTCTCAGGCCGTCGGTCTCAGCCCGTCTGTCTCAGACCATCTGTCTCAGGCCGTAGGTCTCAGCCCGCCTGTCTCAGCCCATCTGGCTCAGACCGTCGGTCTCAGCCCGTCTGTCTCAGACCATCTGTCTCAGACCGTCTGTATCACACCGTCTGTCTCAGACAGTCTGTCTCAGACCATCTGTCTCAGACCATCTGGCTCAGACCGTCGGTCTTAGCCCATCTGTCTCAGACCATTTGGCTCAGACCGTCGGTCTTAGCCCGTCTGTCTCAGACCATCTGTCTCAGACCGTCTGTCTCGGAACGTCTGTCTCAGCCCGCCGGTCTCAGTCCGTCTGTCTGAGACCGTCTGTCTCAGAATAACTGTCCGAGACAGTCTGTCTCAGCCCGCCTGTCTCAGCCCGCCGGTCTCAGTCCGTCTGTCTGAGACCGTCTGTCTCAGACCATCTGCCTCAGACAATCTGTCTCGGGCCGTCGGTCTTAGCCCGTCTGTCTCAGATCATCTGTCTCAGGCCGTAGGTCTCAGCTCGCCTGTCTCAGCCCATCTGTCTCGGACCGTCTGTCTCGGACCGTCTGTCTCGGTCCGTCTGTTTCGAACCGTCTGTCTCGGACCGTCTGTCTCATACCGTCTGTCTCAGACCGTCTGTCTCAGACCATCTGTCTCAGACCATCTGTCTCAAGCCGTCGGTCTTGGCCCGTCTGTCTCAGACCGTCTGTCTCGGACCGTCTGTCTCTGACCGTCTGTCTCGGACCGTCTGTCTCAGACCGTCTGTCTCAGACCATCTGTCGCAGACCATCTGTCTCATGCCGTCGGTCTTAGCCCGTATATCTCTGCCTGCCTGTCTCTGTCCGTCTGGCTCAGACCGTCGGTCTTAGCCCGTCTGTCTCAGACCATCTGTCTCAGACCCTCTGTCTCAGTCCGTCTGTCTCAGACCGTCTGTCTCAGACCATCTGTCGCAGACCATCTGTCTCATGCCGTCGGTCTTAGCCCGTATATCTCTGCCTGCCTGTCTCTGTCCGTCTGGCTCAGACCGTCGGTCTTAGCCCGTCTGTCTCAGACCATCTGTCTCAGACCCTCTGTCTCAGTCCGTCTGTCTCAGGCCGTCTGTCTCGGACCGTCTGTCTCGGACCGTCTGTCTCAGACCATCTGTCTCAGACCATCTGCCTCAGGCCGTCTGCCTCTGTCCGTCTGTCTCTGACCGTCTGTCTCAGACCGTCTGTCTCGGACCGTCTGTCTCGGACCGTCTGTCTCGGACCGCCTGTCTCAGAACGCCTGTCTCAGACCGTCTGTCTCAGACCGTCTGTCTCAGACCATCTGTCTCAGATCATCTGCCTCAGGCCGTCGGTCTTAGCCCGTCTGTCTCAGCACGCCTGTCTCGGCCCGCCTGTCGCAGACCGTCTGTCTCAGACTGTCTGCCTCGTACCGTCTGTCTCGGACCGTCTGTCTCGGTCCGTCTGTCTCGAACCGTCTGTCGCGGACCGTCTGTCTCTGACCGTCTGTCTCGGACCGTCTGTCTCGGACCGTCTGTCTCGGACCGTCTGTCTCAGACCATCTGTCTCAGACCGTCTGTCTCAGACCGTCTGTCTCAGACCGTCTGTCTCAGACCGTCTGTCTCAGACCATCTGTCTCAGACCCTCTGTATCACACCGTCTGTCCCTGACCGTCTGTCTCGGACCGCCTGTCTCAGTCCGTCTGTGTAGGTCCGTCTGTCTCGAATCGTCTGTCTCGCTCCATCTGTCTCGAACCGTCTGTCGCGGACCGTCTGTCTCTGACCGTCTCTCTCGGGCCGTCAGTCTCGGAACGTCTGTCTCGGACCGTCTGTCTCGGACCGTTCTGTCTCGGACCGTCTGTCTCACACCGTCAGTCACAGACCGTCTGTCTCAGACGGTCGGTCTCAGCCCGCCTGTCTCAGACGGTCGGTCTCAGCCCGCCTGTCTCAGCCCATCTGTCTCAGACCGTTGGTCTTAGCCCGTCTGTCTCAGACCATCTGTCTCGGACCCTCTGTCACAGACCAGCTGGCTCAGACCGTCTGTCTCAGACCATCTGTCTCAGACCGTCTGTATCACACCGTCTGTCCCTGACCGTCTGTCTCGGACCACCTGTCTCAGTCCGTCTGTGTAGGTCCGTCTGTCTCGAATCGTCTGTCTCGCTCCATCTGTCTCGAACCGTCTGTCGCGGACCGTCTGCCTCGTACCGTCTGTCTCGGACCGTCTGTCTCGGTCCGTCTGTCTCGAACCGTCTGTCGCGGACCGTCTGTCTCTGACCGTCTGTCTCGGACCGTCTGTCTCGGACCGTCTGTCTCGGACCGTCTGTCTCGGACAGTCTGTCTCGGACCGTCTGTCTCAGACCATCTGTCGCAGACCATCTGTCTCATGCCGTCGGTCTTAGCCCGTATATCTCTGCCTGCCTGTCTCTGTCCGTCTGTATCAGGCCGTCTGTCTCGGACCGTCTGTCTCGGACCGTCTGTCTCAGACCGTCTGTCTCGGACCGTCTGTGTAGGTCAGTCTGTCACAGACCATCTGGCTCAGAGCGTCGGTCTCGGACCGTCTGTGTAGGTCAGTCTGTCACAGACCATCTGGCTCAGAGCGTCGGTCTCAGCCCGTCTGTCTCAGACCATCTGTCTCAGACCGTCTGTATCACACCGTCTGTTTCAGACCACCTGTCTCAGACCATCTGTCTCAGGCCGTCGGTCTTAGCCCGTCTGTCTCAGACCATCTGTCTCAGGCCGTAGGTCTCAGCCCGCCTGTCTCAGCCCATCTGTCTCAGACCGTCTGTCTCAGACCATCTGTCTCGGACCGTCTGTCTCGGACCGCCTGTCTCAGACCGTCTGTCTCAGACCGTCTGTCTCGGACCGTCTGTCTCAGACCATCTGTCTCAGACCGCCGGTCTCAGCCCGCCTGTCTCAGACCGTCTGTCTCAGACCGTCTGTCTCAGACCGTCTGTCTCAGACCGTCTGTCTCAGACCATCTGTCTCAGACCCTCTGTATCACACCGTCTGTCCCTGACCGTCTGTCTCGGACCGCCTGTCTCAGTCCGTCTGTGTAGGTCCGTCTGTCTCGAATCGTCTGTCTCGCTCCATCTGTCTCGAACCGTCTGTCGCGGACCGTCTGTCTCTGACCGTCTCTCTCGGGCCGTCAGTCTCGGAACGTCTGTCTCGGACCGTCTGTCTCGGACCGTTCTGTCTCGGACCGTCTGTCTCACACCGTCAGTCACAGACCGTCTGTCTCAGACGGTCGGTCTCAGCCCGCCTGTCTCAGACGGTCGGTCTCAGCCCGCCTGTCTCAGCCCATCTGTCTCAGACCGTTGGTCTTAGCCCGTCTGTCTCAGACCATCTGTCTCGGACCCTCTGTCACAGACCAGCTGGCTCAGACCGTCTGTCTCAGACCATCTGTCTCAGACCGTCTGTATCACACCGTCTGTCCCTGACCGTCTGTCTCGGACCGCCTGTCTCAGTCCGTCTGTGTAGGTCCGTCTGTCTCGAATCGTCTGTCTCGCTCCATCTGTCTCGAACCGTCTGTCGCGGACCGTCTGCCTCGTACCGTCTGTCTCGGACCGTCTGTCTCGGTCCGTCTGTCTCGAACCGTCTGTCGCGGACCGTCTGTCTCTGACCGTCTGTCTCGGACCGTCTGTCTCGGACCGTCTGTCTCGGACCGTCTGTCTCGGACAGTCTGTCTCGGACCGTCTGTCTCAGACCATCTGTCGCAGACCATCTGTCTCATGCCGTCGGTCTTAGCCCGTATATCTCTGCCTGCCTGTCTCTGTCCGTCTGTATCAGGCCGTCTGTCTCGGACCGTCTGTCTCGGACCGTCTGTCTCAGACCGTCTGTCTCGGACCGTCTGTGTAGGTCAGTCTGTCACAGACCATCTGGCTCAGAGCGTCGGTCTCGGACCGTCTGTGTAGGTCAGTCTGTCACAGACCATCTGGCTCAGAGCGTCGGTCTCAGCCCGTCTGTCTCAGACCATCTGTCTCAGACCGTCTGTATCACACCGTCTGTCTCAGACCACCTGTCTCAGACCATCTGTCTCAGGCCGTCGGTCTTAGCCCGTCTGTCTCAGACCATCTGTCTCAGGCCGTAGGTCTCAGCCCGCCTGTCTCAGCCCATCTGTCTCAGACCGTCTGTCTCAGACCATATGTCTCGGACCGTCTGTCTCGGACCGCCTGTCTCAGACCGTCTGTCTCAGACCGTCTGTCTCGGACCGTCTGTCTCAGACCATCTGTCTCAGACCGCCGGTCTCAGCCCGCCTGTCTCAGACCGTCTGTCTCAGACCGTCTGTCTCGGACCGTCTGTCTCAGACCATCTGTCTCAGACCGCCGGTCTCAGCCCGCCTGTCTCAGACAGTCTGTCACAGACCATCTGGCTCAGAGCGTCGGTCTCGGACCGTCTGTGTAGGTCAGTCTGTCACAGACCATCTGGCTCAGAGCGTCGGTCTCAGCCCGTCTGTCTCAGACCATCTGTCTCAGACCGTCTGTATCACAACGTCTGTCTCAGACCACCTGTCTCAGACCATCTGTCTCATGCCGTCGGTCTTAGCCCGTCTGTCTCAGACCATCTGTCTCAGGCCGTAGGTCTCAGCCCGCCTGTCTCAGCCCATCTGTCTCAGACCGTCTGTCTCAGACCATCTGTCTCGGACCCTCTGTTTCGGACCGCCTGTCTCAGGCCGTCGGTCTCAGCCCGTCTGTCTCAGCCTGCCTATATCTGCCCGTCTGTCTCAGACCGCCTGTCTCAGTCCGTCTGTGTAGGTCCGTCTGTCTCGAATCGTCTGTCTCGGACCGTTTGCCTCGGACCGTCTGTCTCGGACTGTCTGTCTCGGACCGTCTGTCTCGGACCGTCTGTCTCGGACCGTCTGTCTCGGACGGTCTGTCTCGGACCGTCTGTCTCGGACCGTCTGTCTCGGACCGTCTGTCTCAGACGGTCTGTCTCAGACGGTCGGTCCCAGCCCGCCTACCTCAGCCCGCCTGTCTCAGCCCGCCTGTCTCAGACCGTCTGTCTCACACCATCTGGCTCAGACCGTCGGTCTTACCCCGTCTGTCTCAGACCATCTGTCTCAGACCCTCTGTCTCAGACCGTCTGTCTCAGACCATCTGTCGCAGACCATCTGTCTCATGCCGTCGGTCTTAGCCCGTATATCTCTGCCTGCCTGTCTCTGTCCGTCTGTCTCAGGCCGTCTGTCTCGGACCGTCTGTCTCGGACCGTCTGTCTCAGACCGTCTGTCTCGGACCGTCTGTGTAGGTCAGTCTGTCACAGACCATCTGGCTCAGAGCGTCGGTCTCGGACCGTCTGTGTAGGTCAGTCTGTCACAGACCATCTGGCTCAGAGCGTCGGTCTTAGCCCGTCTGTCTCACACCATCTGTCTCAGGCCGTAGGTCTCAGCCCGCCTGTCTCAGCCCATCTGTCTCGGACCGTCTGTCTCAGACCATCTGTCTCGGACCGTCTGTCTCGGACCGTCTGTCTCAGACCAACTGTCTCCGACCGCCTGTCTTAGACCGTCTGTCTCAGACCATCTGTGTCAGGCCGTGGGTCTTAGCCCGTCTCTCTCAGACCGTCTGTCTCAGACCGTCGGTCGTAGCCCGTCTGTCTCAGACCATCTGTCTCAGACCGTCTGTCTCGGAGCGTCTGTCTCAGACCGTCTGTCTCGAGCCGTCTGTCTCGGACCGTCTGGCTCAGACCGTCGGTCTTACCCCGTCTGTCTCAGACCATCTGTCTCAGACCATCTGTCTCAGACCATCTGTCTCAGACCGCCGGTCTCAGCCCGCCTGTCTCAGACAGTCCGTCTCAGACCATCTGTCTCCGACCATCTGGCTCAGACCGTCGGTCTTAGCCCGTCTGTCTCAGTCCATCTGTCTCAGACCGTCTGTCTCGGACCGTCTGTCTCAGCCCGCCTGTCTCAGTCCGTCCGTCTGATACCGTCTGTCTCAGAATAACTGTCTGAGACAGTCTGTCTCATCCCGCCTGTCTCAGCCCGCCGGTCTCAGACCATCTGTCTCAGACCGTCTGTCTCGGACCGCCTGTCTCAGCCCGTCTGTCTCAGACCATCTGTCTCAGACCGTCTGTCTCGGACCGTCTGTCTCGGACCGTCTGTCTCGGACAGTCTGTCTCGGACCGTCTGTCACAGACCGTCTGTCTCAGACTGTCTGCCTCGGACCGTCTGTCTCGGACCGTCTGTCTCGGACCGTCTGTCTCGGACCGTCTGTCTCGGACCGTCTGTCTCAGACCATCAGTCTCAAGCCGTCGGTCTTAGCACGTCTGTCTCAGACCATCTGTCTCAGGCCGTAGGTCTTAGCCCGTCTGTCTCAGACCGTCTGTCGTGGACCGTCTGTCTCTGACCGTCTGTCTCAGACCGTCTGTCTCAAACCATCTGTCTCAGACCATCTGTCTCAGGCCGTCGGTCTTAGCACGTCTGTCTCAGACCATCTGTCTCAGGCCGTAGGTCTTAGCAAGTCTGTCTCAGACCGTCTTTTTCAGACGGTCGGTCTCAGCCCGCCTGTCTCTGCCTGCCAATCTCTGTCCGCCTGTCTCAGACCGTCCGTCTCGGACCGTCTGTCTGAGACCATCTGTCTCAGACCATCTGTCTCAGACCATCTGTCACAGGCCGTCGGTATTTGCCTGTCTGTCTCAGCCTGTCTGTCTCTGTCAGTCACTCTCAGACCGTCTGTCTCGGACCGTCTGTCTCGGACCGTCTGTCTCGGGCGTCTGTCTCGGACCGTCTGTCTCGGACCGTCTGTCTCTGACCGTCTGTCACGGACCGTCTGTCTCGCGCCGTCTGTCTCGGACCGTCTGTCTCGGACCGTCCGTCTCGGACCGTCTGTCTCGGACCGTCTGTCTCGGACCGTCTGTCTCGAACCGTCTGTGTAGGTCAGTCTGTCACAGACCATCTAGCTCAGACCGTCGGTCTCAGCCAGCCTGTCTCAGACCATCCGTCTCAGACCGTCTGTATCACACCGTCTGTCACAGGCCGTCTGTCTCAGACGGTCGGTCTCAGCCCGCCTGTCTCAGCCCATCTCTCTCAGTCCGTCTGTCTGAGACCATCTGTCTCAGACCATCTGTCTCAGACCATCTGTCTCAGGCCGTCGGTATTTGCCTGTCTGTCTCAGCCCGCCTGTCTCTGTCCGTCACTCTCAGACCGTCTGTCTCGGACCGTCTATCTCGGACCGTCTGTCTCGGACCGTCTGTCTCCGACCGTCTGTCTCGGACCGTCTGTCTCGGACCGTCTGTCTCGGACCGTCTGTCTCAGACTGTCTGTCTCGGACCGTCTGTCTCGGACCGTCTGTCTCGGACCGTCTGTCTCGGACCGTCTGTCTCGGACCGTCTGTCTCGGACCGTCTGTCTCACACCGTCTGTCACAGGCCGTCTGTCTCAGACGGTCGGTCTCAGCCCGCCTGTCTCAGCCCATCTCTCTCAGTCCGTCTGTTTGAGACCATCTGTCGCAGACCATCTGTCTCAGGCCGTCGGTATTTGCCTGTCTGTCTCAGCCCGCCTGTCTCTGTCCGTCAATCTCAGACCGTCTGTCTCGGACCGTCTATCTCGGACCGTCTGTCTCGGACAGTCTGTCTCGGACCGTCTGTCTCGGACCGTCTGTCTCGGACCGTCTGTCTCGGACCGTCTGTCTCAGACCAACTGTCTCCGACCGCCTGCCTGAGACCGTCTGTCTCAGACCATCTGTCTCAGACCATCTGTCTCAGGCCGTGGGTCTTAGCCCGTCTCTCTCAGACCGTCTGTCTCAGACCGTCTGTATCACACCGTCTGTCTCAGACCATCTTTCTCAGACCATCTGTCTCAGGCCGTCGGTCTTAGCCCGTCTGTCTCAGACCATCTGTCTCAGGCCGTAGGTCTTAGCCCGTCTGTCTCGGACCGTCAGTCTCGGACCGTCTGTCTCGGACCGTCTGTCTCGGTCCGTCTGTCTCGAACCGTCTGTCTCGGACCGTCTGTCTCATACCGTCTGTCTCAGACCGTCTGTCTCAGACCATCTGTCTCAGACCATCTGTCTCAAGCCGTCGGTCTTGGCCCGTCTGTCTCAGACCGTCTGTCTCTGCCTGCCAATCTCTGTCCGCCTGTCTCAGACCGTCCGTCTCGGACCGTCTGTCTGAGACCATCTGTCTCAGACCATCTGTCTCAGACCATCTGTCTCAGACCATCTGTCACAGGCCGTCGGTATTTGCCAGTCTGTCTCAGCCTGTCTGTCTCTGTCAGTCACTCTCAGACCGTCTGTCTCGGACCGTCTGTCTCGGACCGTCTGTCTCGGGCGTCTGTCTCGGACCGTCTGTCTCGGACCGTCTGTCTCTGACCGTCTGTCACGGACCGTCTGTCTCGCGCCGTCTGTCTCGGACCGTCTGTCTCGGACCGTCCGTCTCGGACCGTCTGTCTCGGACCGTCTGTCTCGGACCGTCTGTCTCGAACCGTCTGTGTAGGTCAGTCTGTCACAGACCATCTAGCTCAGACCGTCGGTCTCAGCCAGCCTGTCTCAGACCATCCGTCTCAGACCGTCTGTATCACACCGTCTGTCACAGGCCGTCTGTCTCAGACGGTCGGTCTCAGCCCGCCTGTCTCAGCCCATCTCTCTCAGTCCGTCTGTCTGAGACCATCTGTCTCAGACCATCTGTCTCAGACCATCTGTCTCAGGCCGTCGGTATTTGCCTGTCTGTCTCAGCCCGCCTGTCTCTGTCCGTCACTCTCAGACCGTCTGTCTCGGACCGTCTATCTCGGACCGTCTGTCTCGGACCGTCTGTCTCCGACCGTCTGTCTCGGACCGTCTGTCTCGGACCGTCTGTCTCGGACCGTCTGTCTCAGACTGTCTGTCTCGGACCGTCTGTCTCGGACCGTTTGTCTCGGACCGTCTGTCTCGGACCGTCTGTCTCGGACCGTCTGTCTCACACCGTCTGTCACAGGCCGTCTGTCTCAGACGGTCGGTCTCAGCCCGCCTGTCTCAGCCCATCTCTCTCAGTCCGTCTGTTTGAGACCATCTGTCTCAGACCATCTGTCTCAGGCCGTCGGTATTTGCCTGTCTGTCTCAGCCCGCCTGTCTCTGTCCGTCAATCTCAGACCGTCTGTCTCGGACCGCCTATCTCGGACCGTCTGTCTCGGACAGTCTGTCTCGGACCGTCTGTCTCGGACCGTCTGTCTCGGACCGTCTGTCTCGGACCGTCTGTCTCAGACCAACTGTCTCCGACCGCCTGCCTGAGACCGTCTGTCTCAGACCATCTGTCTCAGACCATCTGTCTCAGGCCGTGGGTCTTAGCCCGTCTCTCTCAGACCGTCTGTCTCAGACCGTCTGTATCACACCGTCTGTCTCAGACCATCTTTCTCAGACCATCTGTCTCAGGCCGTCGGTCTTAGCCCGTCTGTCTCAGACCATCTGTCTCAGGCCGTAGGTCTTAGCCCGTCTGTCTCGGACCGTCAGTCTCGGACCGTCTGTCTCGGACCGTCTGTCTCGGTCCGTCTGTCTCGAACCGTCTGGCTCGGACCGTCTGTCTCATACCGTCTGTCTCAGACCGTCTGTCTCAGACCATCTGTCTCAGACCATCTGTCTCAAGCCGTCGGTCTTGGCCCGTCTGTCTCAGACCGTCTGTCTCGGACCGTCTGTCTCTGACCGTCTGTCTCGGACCGTCTGTCTCAGACCGTCTGTCTCAGACCATCTGTCGCAGACCATCTGTCTCATGCCGTCGGTCTTAGCCCGTATATCTCTGCCTGCCTGTCTCTGTCCGTCTGGCTCAGACCGTCGGTCTTAGCCCGTCTGTCTCAGACCATCTGTCTCAGACCCTCTGTCTCAGTCCGTCTGTCTCAGACCGTCTGTCTCAGACCATCTGTCGCAGACCATCTGTCTCATGCCGTCGGTCTTAGCCCGTATATCTCTGCCTGCCTGTCTCTGTCCGTCTGTCTCAGGCCGTCTGTCTCGGACCGTCTGTCTCGGACCGTCTGTCTCAGACCATCTGTCTCAGACCATCTGCCTCAGGCCGTCTGCCTCTGTCCGTCTGTCTCTGACCGTCTGTCTCAGACCGTCTGTCTCGGACCGTCTGTCTCGGACCGTCTGTCTCGGACCGCCTGTCTCAGACCGCCTGTCTCAGACCGTCTGTCTCAGACCGTCTGTCTCAGACCGTCTGTCTCAGACCATCTGTCTCAGATCATCTGCCTCGGGCCGTCGGTCTTAGCCCGTCTGTCTCAGCACGCCTGCCTCGGCCCGCCTGTCTCAGACCGTCTGTCTCAGACTGTCTGCCTCGGACCGTCTGTCTCATACCGCCTGTCTCAGTCCGTCTGTGTAGGTCCGTCTGTCTCGAATCGTCTGTCTCGGACCGTTTGCCTCGGATCGTCTGTCTCGGACTGTCTGTCTGGGACCGTCTGTCTCAGACCATCTACCTCAGGCCGTCTGCCTCTGTCCGTCTGTCTCTGAAGGTCTGTCACAGACCGTCTGTCTCGGACCGTCTGTCTCGGACCGTCTGTCTCGGACTGCCTGTCTCAGACCGCCTGTCTCAGACCGTCTGTCTCAGACCGTCTGTCTCAGACCATTTGTCTCAGATCATCTGCCTCAGGCCGTCGGTCTTAGCCCGTCTGTGTCAGCACGTCTGTCTCGGCCCGCCTGTCTCAGACCGTCTGTCTCAGACTGTCTGCCTCGGACCGTCTGTCTCGGACCGTCTGTCTCGGACCGTCTGTCTCGGACCGTCTGTCTCGGACCGTCTGTCGCGGTCCGTCTGTCCCGGACCGTCTGTCTCAGACCATCTGTTTCGGACCATCTGTCTCAGACCGCCGGTCTCAGCCCGCCTGTCTCAGACAGTCTGTCTCAGGCCATCTGTCTCAGACCATCCGGCTCAGACCGTCGGTCTCAGCCCGTCTGTCTCAGACCATCTGTCTCAGACCGTCTGTATCACACGGTCTGTCTCAGCCCATCTGTCTCAGGCCGTCGGTCTTAGCCCGTCTGTCTCAGACCATCTGTCTCAGGCCGTAGGTCTTAGCCCGTCTGTCTCACCACGCCTGTCTCGGCACGCCTGTCTCAGACCGTCTGTCTCGGACTGTCTGTCTCGGACCGTCTGTGTCGGACCATCTGTCTCGGACCGCCGGTCTCAGCCCGCCTGTCTCAGACAGTCTGTCTCAGACCATCTGTCTCAGACCATCTGGCTCAGACCGTCGGTCTTAGCCCGTCTGTCTCAGACCATCTATCTCAGACCGTCTGTCTCGGACCGTCTGTCTCAGACCGCCTGTCTCAGTCCGTCTGTGTAGGTCCGTCTGTCTCGAATCGTCTGTCTCGGACCGTTTGCCTCGGATCGTCTGTCTCGGACTGTCTGTCTGGGACCGTCTGTCTCGGACCGTCTGTCTCGGACCGTCTGTCTCAGACTGTCTGTCTCGGACCGTCTGTCTCGGACCGTCAATCTCGGACCGTCTGTCTCGGACCGTCTGTCTCGGACCGTCTGTCTCGGACCGTCTGTCTCGGACCGTCTGTCTCACACCGTCTGTCACAGGCCGTCTGTCTCAGACGGTCGGTCTCAGCCCGCCTGTCTCAGCCCATCTCTCTCAGTCCGTCTGTCTGAGACCATCTGTCTCAGACCATCTGTCTCAGACCATCTGTCTCAGACCATCTGTCTCAGGCCGTCGGTATTTGCCTGTCTGTCTCAGCCCGCCTGTCTCTGTCCGTCACTCTCAGACCGTCTGTCTCGGACCGTCTATCTCGGACCGTCTGTCTCGGACCGTCTGTCTCGGACCGTCTGTCTCGGACCGTCTGTCTCGGACCGTCTGTCTCGGACCGTCTGTCTCAGACTGTCTGTCTCGGACCGTCTGTCTCGGACCGTCTGTCTCGGACCGTCTGTCTCGGACCGTCTGTCTCGGACCGTCTGTCTCACACCGTCTGTCACAGGCCGTCTGTCTCAGACGGTCGGTCTCAGCCCGCCTGTCTCAGCCCATCTCTCTCAGTCCGTCTGTTTGAGACCATCTGTCTCAGACCATCTGTCTCAGGCCGTCGGTATTTGCCTGTCTGTCTCAGCCCGCCTGTCTCTGTCCGTCAATCTCAGACCGTCTGTCTCGGACCGTCTATCTCGGACCGTCTGTCTCGGACAGTCTGTCTCGGACCGTCTGTCTCGGACCGTCTGTCTCGGACCGTCTGTCTCGGACCGTCTGTCTCAGACCAACTGTCTCCGACCGCCTGTCTGAGACCGTCTGTCTCAGACCATCTGTCTCAGACCATCTGTCTCAGGCCGTGGGTCTTAGCCCGTCTCTCTCAGACCGTCTGTCTCAGACCATCTGTCTCAGGCCATCTGTCTCAAGCCGTCGGTCTTAGCCCGTCTGTCTCAGACCGTCTGTCTCGGACCGTCTGTCTCTGACCGTCTGTCTCGGACCGTCTGTCTCGGACCGTCTGTCTCGGACCGTCTGTCTCGGACCATCTGTCTCAGACCATCTGTCTCAGACCATCTGTCTCAGGCCGTGGGTCTTAGCCCGTCTCTCTCAGACCGCCGGTCTCAGCCCGCCTGTCTCAGCCTGCCTATCTCTGTCCGCCTGTCTCAGACCGTCCGTCTCGGACCGTCTGTCTCGTACCGTCTGTCTCGGACCGTCTGTCCCGAACCGTCTGTGTAGGTCAGTCTGTCACAGACCATCTGGCTCAGACCGTCGGTCTCAGCCCGTCTGTCTCAGACCATCGGTCTCAGACCGTCTGTATCACACCGTCTGTCACAGGCCGTCTGTCTCAGACGGTCGGTCTCAGCCCGCCTGTCTCAGCCCATCTCTCTCAGTCCGTCTGTCTGAGACCATCTGTCTCAGACCATCTGTCTCGGACCATCTGTCTCAGGCCGTCGGTATTTGCCTGTCTGTCTCAGCCCGCCTGTCTCTGTCCGTCACTCTCAGACCGTCTGTCTCGGACCGTCTATCTCGGACCGTCTGTCTCGGACCGTCTGTCTCGGACCGTCTGTCGCGGACCGTCTGTCTCGGACCGTCTGTCTCGGACCGTCTGTCTCGGACCGTCTGTCTCGGACCGTCTGTCTCGGACCGTCTGTCTCACACCGTCTGTCACAGGCCGTCTGTCTCAGACGGTCGGTCTCAGCCCGCCTGTCTCAGCGCATCTCTCTCAGTCCGTCTGTTTGAGACCATCTGTCTCAGACCATCTGTCTCAGGCCGTCGGTATTTGCCTGTCTGTCTCAGCCCGCCTGTCTCTGTCCGTCAATCTCAGACCGTCGGTCTCAGCCCGTCTGTCTCAGACCATCTGTCTCAGACCGTCTGTATCACACCGTCTGTCTCAGACCATCTTTCTCAGACCATCTGTCTCAGGCCGTCGGTCTTAGCCCGTCTGTCTCAGACCATCTGTCTCAGGCCGTAGGTCTTAGCCCGTCTGTCTCAGACCGTCTGTCTCGGACCGTCAGTCTCGGACCGTCTGTCTCGGACCGTCTGTCTCGGACCGTCTGTCTCGGACCGTCTGTCTCACACCGTCTGTCTCGGACCGTCTGTCTCGGACCATCGGTCTCATGCCGTCGGTCTTAGCCCGTATATCTCAGCCTGCATGTCTCTGTCCGTCTGTCTCAGGCCATCTGTCTCGGACCGTCTGTCTCGGACCGTCTGTCTCGGACCGTCTGTCTCGGACCGTCTGTCTCGGACCGTCTGTCTCGGACCGTCTGTCTCGGACCGTCTGTCTCGGACCGTCTCTCTCAGACCATCTGTCTCAGACCATCTGTCTCAGACCATCTGTCTCAGGCCGTCGGTATTTGCCTGTCTGTCTCAGCCTGCCTGTCTCTGTCCGTCACTCTCAGACCGTCTGTCTCGGACCGTCTCTCTCGGACCGTCTGTCTCGGACCGTCTGTCTCGGACCGTCTGTCTCGGACCGTCTGTCTCACACCGTCTGTCACAGGCCGTCTGTCTCAGACGGTCGGTCTCAGCCCGCCTGTCTCAGCCCATCTCTCTCAGTCCGTCTGTTTGAGACCATCTGTCTCAGACCATCTGTCTCAGGCCGTCGGTATTTGCCTGTCTGTCTCAGCCCGCCTGTCTCTGTCCGTCAATCTCAGACCGTCGGTCTCAGCCCGTCTGTCTCAGACCATCTGTCTCAGACCGTCTGTATCACACCGTCTGTCTCAGACCATCTTTCTCAGACCATCTGTCTCAGGCCGTCGGTCTTAGCCCGTCTGTCTCAGACCATCTGTCTCAGGCCGTAGGTCTTAGCCCGTCTGTCTCAGACCGTCTGTCTCGGACCGTCAGTCTCGGACCGTCTGTCTCGGACCGTCTGTCTCGGTCCGTCTGTCTCGGACCGTCTGTCTCACACCGTCTGTCTCGGACCGTCTGTCTCGGACCATCGGTCTCATGCCGTCGGTCTTAGCCCGTATATCTCAGCCTGCATGTCTCTGTCCGTCTGTCTCAGGCCATCTGTCTCGGACCGTCTGTCTCGGACCGTCTGTCTCGGACCGTCTGTCTCGGACCGTCTGTCTCGGACCGTCTCTCTCAGACCATCTGTCTCAGACCGTCTGTCTCAGACCGTCTGTCTCGGACCGTCTGTCTCTGACCGTCTGTTTCAGACCGTCTGTCTCAGACCATCTGTCTCAGACCGCCGGTCTCAGTCCGTCCATCTGATACCGTCTGTCTCAGAATAACTGTCTGAGACAGTCTGTCTCATCCCGCCTGTCTCAGCCCACCGGTCTCAGTCCGTCTGTCTGAGACCGTCTGTCTCAGACCATCTGTCTCAGATCATCTGCCTCAGGCCGTCGGTCTTAGCCCGTCTGTCTCAGCACGCCTGTCTCGGCCCGCCTGTCGCAGACCGTCTGTCTCAGACTGTCTGCCTCGTACCGTCTGTCTCAGACCGTCTGTCTCGGACCGTCTGTCTCAGCCCGCCTGTTTCAGTCCGTCCGTCTGATACCGGCTGTCTCAGAATAACTGTCTGAGACAGTCTGTCTCATCCCGCCTGTCTCAGCCCACCGGTCTCAGTCCGTCTGTCTGAGACCGTCTGTCTTAGACCATCTGCCTCAGACCATCTGTCTCAGGCCGTCGGTCTTAGCCCGTATATCTCTGCCTGCCTGTCTCTGTCCGTCTGGCTCAGACCGTCGGTCTTAGCCCGTCTGTCTCAGACCATCTGTCTCAGACCCTCTGTCTCAGTCCGTCTGTCTCAGACCGTCTGTCTCAGACCATCTGTCGCAGACCATCTGTCTCAGGCCGTCGGTCTCAGCCCGTCTGTCTCAGACCATCTGTCTCAGGCCGTAGGTCTCAGCCCGCCTGTCTCAGCCCATCTGGCTCAGACCGTCGGTCTCAGCCCGTCTGTCTCAGACCATCTGTCTCAGACCGTCTGTATCACACCGTCTGTCTCAGACAGTCTGTCTCAGACCATCTGTCTCAGACCATCTGGCTCAGACCGTCGGTCTTAGCCCATCTGTCTCAGACCATTTGGCTCAGACCGTCGGTCTTAGCCCGTCTGTCTCAGACCATCTGTCTCAGACCGTCTGTCTCGGAACGTCTGTCTCAGCCCGCCGGTCTCAGTCCGTCTGTCTGAGACCGTCTGTCTCAGAATAACTGTCCGAGACAGTCTGTCTCAGCCCGCCTGTCTCAGCCCGCCGGTCTCAGTCCGTCTGTCTGAGACCGTCTGTCTCAGACCATCTGCCTCAGACCATCTGTCTCGGGCCGTCGGTCTTAGCCCGTCTGTCTCAGATCATCTGTCTCAGGCCGTAGGTCTCAGCCCGCCTGTCTCAGCCCATCTGTCTCGGACCGTCTGTCTCGGACCGTCTGTCTCGGTCCGTCTGTTTCGAACCGCCTGTCTCGGACCGTCTGTCTCATACCGTCTGTCTCAGACCGTCTGTCTCAGACCGTCTGTCTCAGACCATCTGTCTCAGACCATCTGTCTCAAGCCGTCGGTCTTGGCCCGTCTGTCTCAGACCGTCTGTCTCGGACCGTCTGTCTCTGACCGTCTGTCTCGGACCGTCTGTCTCAGACCGTCTGTCTCAGACCATCTGTCGCAGACCATCTGTCTCATGCCGTCGGTCTTAGCCCGTATATCTCTGCCTGCCTGTCTCTGTCCGTCTGGCTCAGACCGTCGGTCTTAGCCCGTCTGTCTCAGACCATCTGTCTCAGACCCTCTGTCTCAGTCAGTCTGTCTCAGACCGTCTGTCTCAGACCATCTGTCGCAGACCATCTGTCTCATGCCGTCGGTCTTAGCCCGTATATCTCTGCCTGCCTGTCTCTGTCCGTCTGGCTCAGACCGTCGGTCTTAGCCCGTCTGTCTCAGACCATCTGTCTCAGACCCTCTGTCTCAGTCCGTCTGTCTCAGGCCGTCTGTCTCGGACCGTCTGTCTCGGACCGTCTGTCTCAGACCATCTGTCTCAGACCATCTGCCTCAGGCCGTCTGCCTCTGTCCGTCTGTCTCTGACCGTCTGTCTCAGACCGTCTGTCTCGGACCGTCTGTCTCGGACCGTCTGTCTCGGACCGCCTGTCTCAGAACGCCTGTCTCAGACCGTCTGTCTCAGACCGTCTGTCTCAGACCATCTGTCTCAGATCATCTGCCTCAGGCCGTCGGTCTTAGCCCGTCTGTCTCAGCACGCCTGTCTCGGCCCGCCTGTCGCAGACCGTCTGTCTCAGACTGTCTGCCTCGTACCGTCTGTCTCGGACCGTCTGTCTCGGTCCGTCTGTCTCGAACCGTCTGTCGCGGACCGTCTGTCTCTGACCGTCTGTCTCGGACCGTCTGTCTCGGACCGTCTGTCTCGGACCGTCTGTCTCGGACAGTCTGTCTCGGACCGTCTGTCTCAGACCATCTGTCTCAGACCGTCTGTCTCCGACCGTCTGTCTCAGACCGTCTGTCTCAGACCATCTGTCTCAGACCGTCGGTCTTAGCCCGTCTGTATCAGGCCGTCTGTATCGGACCGTCTGTCTCGTACCGTCTTTCTCGGACCGTCTGTCTCGGAGCGTCTGTCTCGGACCGTCTGTCTCGAGCCGTCTGTCTCGGACCGTCTGTCTCATACCGTCTGTCTCAGACCATCTGTCTCAGACCATCTGTCTCAGACCATCTGTCTCAGACCATCTATCTCAGACCGCCGGTCTCAGCCCGCCTGTCTCAGACAGTCTGTCTCAGACCATCTGGCTCAGACCGTCGGTCTTAGCCCGTCTGTCTCAGTCCATCTGTCTCAGACCGTCTGTCTCGGACCGTCTGTCTCAGCCCGCCTGTCTCAGTCCGTCCGTCTGATACCGTCTGTCTCAGAATAACTGTCTGAGACAGTCTGTCTCATCCCGCCTGTCTCAGCCCACCGGTCTCAGTCCGTCTGTCTGAGACCGTCTGTCTCAGACCATCTGCCTCAGACCATCTGTCTCAGGCCGTCGGTCTCAGCACGTCTGTCTCAGCCTGCCTATCTCTGTCCGTCTGTCTCAGACCGTCCGTCTCGGACCGCCTGTCTCACACCGTCAGTCACAGACCGTCTGTCTCAGACGGTCGGTCTCAGCCCGCCTGTCTCAGACGGTCGGTCTCAGCCCGCCTGTCTCAGCCCATCTGTCTCAGACCGTCGGTCTTAGCCCGTCTGTCTCAGACCATCTGTCTCGGACCCTCTGTCTCGGACCGCCTGTCTCAGACCGTCCGTTTCAGACCATCTGTCTCAGACCGCCGGTCTCACCCCGCCTGTCTCAGACCATCTGTCTCAGACCCTCTGTCTCGGACCGCCTGTCTCAGCCCGCCTGTCTCAGCCCATCTGTCTCAGACCGTCTGTCTCAGACCATCTGTCTCGGACCCTCTGTCTCGGACCCTCTGTCTCGGACCGCCTGTCTCAGGCCGTCGGTCTCAGCCCGTCTGTCTCAGCCTGCCTATATCTGCCCGTCTGTCTCAGACCGCCTGTCTCAGTCCGTCTGTGTAGGTCCGTCTGTCTCGAATCGTCTGTCTCGGACCGTTTGCCTCGGACCGTCTGTCTCGGACTGTCTGTCTCGGACCGTCTGTCTCGGACCGTCTGTCTCGGACCGTCTGTCTCGGACTGTCTGTCTCGGACCGTCTGTCTCGGACCGTCTGTCTCGGACCGTCTGTCTCAGACGGTCTGTCTCAGACGGTCGGTCCCAGCCCGCCTACCTCAGCCCGCCTGTCTCAGCCCGCCTGTCTCAGACCGTCTGTCCCAGACCATCTGGCTCAGACCGTCGGTCTTAGCCCGTCTGTCTCAGACCATCTGTCTCAGACCCTCTGTCTCAGACCATCTGTCTCAGACCATCTGTCGCAGACCATCTGTCTCATGCCGTCGGTCTTAGCCCGTATATCTCTGCCTGCCTGTCTCTGTCCGTCTGTATCAGGCCGTCTGTCTCGGACCGTCTGTCTCGGACCGTCTGTCTCGGACCGTCTGTCTCAGACCGTCTGTCTCGGACCGTCTGTGTAGCTCAGTCTGTCACAGACCATCTGGCTCAGAGCGTCGGTCTCGGACCGTCTGTGTAGGTCAGTCTGTCACAGACCATCTGGCTCAGAGCGTCGGTCTCAGCCCGTCTGTCTCAGACCATCTGTCTCAGACCGTCTGTATCACACCGTCTGTCTCAGACCACCTGTCTCAGACCATCTGTCTCAGGCCGTCGGTCTTAGCCCGTCTGTCTCAGACCATCTGTCTCAGGCCGTAGGTCTCAGCCCGCCTGTCTCAGCCCATCTGTCTCAGACCGTCTGTCTCAGACCATCTGTCTCGGACCGTCTGTCTCGGACCGCCTGTCTCAGACCGTCTGTCTCAGACCGTCTGTCTCGGACCGTCTGTCTCAGACCATCTGTCTCAGACCGCCGGTCTCAGCCCGCCTGTCTCAGACCGTCTGTCTCAGACCGTCTGTCTCGGACCGTCTGTCTCAGACCATCTGTCTCAGACCGCCGGTCTCAGCCCGCCTGTCTCAGACAGTCTGTCACAGACCATCTGGCTCAGAGCGTCGGTCTCGGACCGTCTGTGTAGGTCAGTCTGTCACAGACCATCTGGCTCAGAGCGTCGGTCTCAGCCCGTCTGTCTCAGACCATCTGTCTCAGACCGTCTGTATCACACCGTCTGTCTCAGACCACCTGTCTCAGACCATCTGTCTCATGCCGTCGGTCTTAGCCCGTCTGTCTCAGACCATCTGTCTCAGGCCGTAGGTCTCAGCCCGCCTGTCTCAGCCCATCTGTCTCAGACCGTCTGTCTCAGACCATCTGTCTCGGACCCTCTGTTTCGGACCGCCTGTCTCAGGCCGTCGGTCTCAGCCCGTCTGTCTCAGCCTGCCTATATCTGCCCGTCTGTCTCAGACCGCCTGTCTCAGTCCGTCTGTGTAGGTCCGTCTGTCTCGAATCGTCTGTCTCGGACCGTTTGCCTCGGACCGTCTGTCTCGGACTGTCTGTCTCGGACCGTCGGTCTTAGCCCGTCTGTCTCAGACCATCTGTCTCAGGCCGTAGGTCTCAGCCCGCCTGTCTCAGCCCATCTGTCTCAGACCGTCTGTCTCAGACCATCTGTCTCGGACCCTCTGTTTCGGACCGCCTGTCTCAGGCCGTCGGTCTCAGCCCGTCTGTCTCAGCCTGCCTATATCTGCCCGTCTGTCTCAGACCGCCTGTCTCACTCCGTATGTGTAGGTCCGTCTGTCTCGAATCGTCTGTCTCGGACCGTTTGCCTCGGACCGTCTGTCTCAGACCATCTGTCTCGGACCCTCTGTTTCGGACCGCCTGTCTCAGGCCGTCGGTCTCAGCCCGTCTGTCTCAGCCTGCCTATATCTGCCCGTCTGTCTCAGACCGCCTGTCTCAGTCCGTCTGTGTAGGTCCGTCTGTCTCGAATCGTCTGTCTCGGACCGTTTGCCTCGGACCGTCTGTCTCAGACGGGCTGTCTCAGACGGTCGGTCCCAGCCAGCCTACCTCAGCCCGCCTGTCTCAGCCCGCCTGTCTCAGACCGTCTGTCTCACACCATCTGGCTCAGACCGTCGGTCTCAGGCCGTCTGGCAGAGACCGTCTGTCTCAGACGATCTGTCTCAGACCGTCTGTCTCAGCCCGCCTGTCTCAGCCCGCCTGTCTCAGCCCGCCTGTCTCTGTCCGTCTGTCTCGGAACGTCTGTATCGGACCATCTGTCTCAGACCATCTGTCTCAGGCCGTCGGTCTTAGCCCGCCTGTCTGAGCCCGCCTGTCTCTGTCCGTCTGTCTGAGACCGCCTGTCTCAGCCCGCCTGTCTCAGCCCGCCTGTCTCAGTCCGTCTGTCTCAGACCGTTTGTCAAAGACCATCTGCCTCAGACCGTCTGTCTCAGCCCGCCTGTCTGAGCCCGCCTGTCTCTGTCCGTCTGTCTGAGACCGTCTGTCTCAGACCAACTGTCCCAGACCGCCTGTCTCAGACCATCTGTCTCAGACCATCTGTCTCAGGCCGTCTGGCAGAGACCGTCTGTCTCAGACGATCTGTCTCAGACCGTCTGTCTCAGCCCGCCTGTCTCAGCCCGCCTGTCTCAGCCCGCCTGTCTCTGTCCGTCTGTCTCGGAACGTCTGTATCGGACCATCTGTCTCAGACCATCTGTCTCAGGCCGTCGGTCTTAGCCCGTCTGTCTCAGACCGCCTGTCGCAGTCCTCCTGTCTCAGACCATTTGTCTCAGACCGTCTGTCTCAGACCATCTGTCTCAGACCATCTGTCTCCGGCCGTCTGTCTAAGGCCGTCAGTCTTAGCCCGACTGTCTCAGCTCGCCTGTCTCTGCCCGTCTGTCTCAGACCATCTGTCTCAGACCATCTGTCACAGGCCGTCGGTCTTAGCCTGTCTGTCTCAGCCTGACAGTCTCAGCCCGCCTGTCTCTGTCCGTCTGTCTCGGAACGTCTGTATCGGACCATCTGTCTCAGACCATCTGTCTCAGGCCGTCGGTCTTAGCCTGTCTCTCTCAGGCTGCCTGTCTCTGTCCGTCAGTCTTAGACCGTCTGTCTCGGACCGTCTGTCTCAGACCGTCTGTCTCAGACCGTCTGTCTCAGACCATCTGTCTCAGGCCATCTGTGTCAGGCCGTCGGTCTGAGACCGTCTGTCTCGGACCAACTGTCTCAGACCGCCTGTCTCAGCCCGCCTGTCTCAGTCCGTCGGTCTGAGATCGTCTGTCTCATATCATCTGTCTCAGACCGTCTGCGTCGGACCGTCTGTCTCAGCCCGCCTGTCTCAGCCCGCCTGTCTCAGTCCGTCTGTCTAAGACCGTCTGTCTCAGACCAACTGTCTCAGACCGCCTGCCTCAGAACGTCTGTCTCAGACCGTCTGTCTCAGGCCATCTGTCTCAGGCCGTCGGTCTTAGCCCGTCTGTGTAAGACCATCTGTCTCAGACCGCCGGTCTCATCTCGCCTGTCTCAGCCCGCCTGTCTCAGTCCGTCTGTCTCATACCGTCTGTCTCAGACCATCTGTCTCAGACCATCTGTCTCAGGCCGTCGGTCTTAGCCCGTCTGTCTCAGACCATCTGTCTCTGCCCGTCTGTCTCAGACCATCTGTCTCAGACCATCTGCCTCAGGCCGTCGGTCTTAGCCTGTCTCTCTCTGCCTGCCTGTCTCTGTCCGTCAGTCTCAGACCGTCTGTCTCGGACCGTCTGTCTCGGACCGTCTGTCTCGGACCGTCTGTCCCAGACCGTCTGTCTCGGACCGTCTGTCTCAGACCGTCTGTCTCAGACGTTCGGTCTCAACCCGCCTGTCTCAGACAGTCTGCCTCTGTCCGTCCGTCTCTGACCGTCTGTCTCGGAACGTCTGTATCGGACCATCTGTCTCAGACCATCTGTCTCAGGCCGTCGGTTTTAGCCCGTCTGTGTGAGACCATCTGTATCAGACCGCAGGTCTCGGACCGTCTGTCTCGGACCGTCTGTCTCGGACCGTCTGTCTGAGATCGTCTGTCTCAGCCCGCCTGTCTCAGTACGTCTGTCTGAGATCGTCTGTCTCATATCATCTGTCGCAGACCGTCTGCGTCGGACCGTCTGTCTAGGACCGTCTGTCTCGGACCGTCTGTCTCGGACCGCCTGTCTCAGACCGTCTGTCTCAGACGGTCGGTCACAGCCCGCCTGTCTCAGCCCGTCTGTCTCAGCCCGCCAGTCTCGGACCGTCTGTCCCGGACCGTCTGTCTCGGACCGTCTGTCTCGGACCGTCTGTCTCGGACCGTCTGTCCCGGACCGTCTGTCTCTGACCGTCTGTCTCAGACCATCTGTCCCAGACCATCTGTCTCAGAGCATCTGTCTCAGGCCATCTGTCTCAGGCCGTCGGTCTTAGCCCGTCTCTCTCAGACCATCAGTCTCAGACCGTTTGTCTCAGACCATCTGTCTCAGACCATCTGTCTCAGACCATCTGTCTCAGGCCGTCGGTCTTAGCCTGTCTGTCTCAGCCTGCCTGTCTCTGTCCGTCAGTCTCAGACCGCCTGTCCCAGACCGCCTGTCTCAGACCGTTTGTCTCAGACCGTCTGTCTCAGCCCGTCTGTCTCGGACCGTCTGTCTCGGACCGTCTGTCTCGGACCGTCTGTCTCGGACCGTCTGTCTCGGACCATCTGTCTCGGACCGTCTGTATCAGACCGTCTGTCTCAGACCATCTGACTCAGACCATCTGTCTCAGGCCGCTGGTCGTAGCCTGTCTGTCTCAGCCCGCCTGTCTCAGCCCGCCTGTCTCAGACCGTCTGTCTCAGACCATCTGACTCAGACCATCTGTCTCAGGCCGCTGGTCGTAGCCTGTCTGTCTCAGCCCGCCTGTCTCTGCCCGTCTGTCTGAGCCCGTCTGTCTCAGACCATCTGTCTCAGACCGTCAGCCTCAGCCCGTCAGTCTCGGACCGTCTGTCTCGGACCGTCTGTCTCGGACCGTCTGACTCAGACCGTCTGTCTCAGACCATCTGTCTCAGACCATCTGCCTCAGGCCGTCGGTCTTAGCCCGTGTGTCTCAGCCCGCCTGTCTCTGCCCGCCTGTCTCAGACTGTCTGCCTCGGGCCGTCTGTCTCAGACCATCTGTCTCAGACCATCTGTCTCAGGCCGCCGGTCTCAGACCGTTTACCTCAGACCATCTGTCTCAGACCATCTGTCTAAGGCCGTCGGTCTTAGACCGTCTGTCTCAGCCCGCCTGTCTCTGCCCGTCTGTCTCAGACGGTCGGTCTCAGCCCGCCTGTCTCAGCCCGCCTGTCTCATCCCGCCTGTCTCAGCCCGCCTGTCTCAGACCGTCTGTCTGAGACCGTCTGTCTCAGACCATCTGTGTCAGACCGTCGGACTCAGCCCGTCTGTCTCAGACCATCTGTGTCAGACCGTCTGTCTCAGCCCGCCTGTCTCAGCCCGCCTGTCCCAGACCGTCTTTCTCAGACCGTCTGTATCAGACCGTCTGTCTCAGACCATCTGACTCAGACCATCTGTCTCAGGCCGCTGGTCGTAGCCCGTGTGTCTCAGCCCGCCTGTCTCTGCCCGCCTGTCTCAGACCGTCTGCCTCGGGCCGTCTGTCTCAGACCATCTGTCTCAGACCATCTGTCTCAGGCCGCCGGTCTCAGACCGTTTACCTCAGACCATCTATCTCAGACCATCTGTCTAAGGCCGTCGGTCTTAGACCGTCTGTCTCAGCCCGCCTGTCTCTGCCCGTCTGTCTCAGACGGTCGGTCTCAGCCCGCCTGTCTCAGCCCGCCTGTCTCATCCCGCCTGTCTCAGCCCGCCTGTCTCAGACCGTCTGTCTGAGACCGTCTGTCTCAGACCATCTGTCTCAGACCGTCAGCCTCAGCCCGCCTGTCTGCGACCGTCTGTCACAGACCGTCTGTCTCAGATCGTCTGTCTCAGACCGTCGGACTCAGCCCGTCTGTCTCAGACCATCTGTGTCAGACCGTCTGTCTCAGCCCGCCTGTCTCAGCCCGCCTGTCCCAGACCGTCTTTCTCAGACCGTCTGTATCAGACCGTCTGTCTCAGACCATCTGACTCAGACCATCTGTCTCAGGCCGCTGGTCGTTGCCTGTCTGTCTCAGCCCGCCTGTCTCTGCCCGTCTGTCTGAGACCGTCTGTCTCAGACCATCTGTCTCAGACCGTCTATCTCTGTCCGTCTGTCTCATACCGTCTGTCTCGGACCGACTGCCTCAGACCAACTGTCTCAGACCGCTTGTCTCAGGCCGTCTGTCTCAGACCATCTGTCTCAGACCGTCTGTCTCAGCCCGCCTGTCTCAGCCCGCCTGTCTCAGTCCGTCTGTCTAAGACCGTCTGTCTCAGACCAAGTGTCTTAGACCGCCTGCTTCAGAACGTCTGTCTCAGACCGTCTGTCTCAGACCATCTGTCTCAGGCCGTCGGTCTTAGCCCGTCTGTGTAAGACCATCTGTCTCAGACCGCCGGTCTCATCTCGCCTGTCTCAGCCCGCCTGTCTCAGTCCGTCTGTCTCATACCGTCTGTCTCAGACCATCTGTCTCAGACCATCTGTCTCAGGCCGTCGGTCTTAGCCCGTCTGTCTCAGACCGTCTGTCTCGAACCGTCTGTCTCTGACCGACTGTCTCTGACCGTCTGTCTCGGACCGTCTGTCTCGGACCGTCTGTCTCAGACCATCTGTCTCGGACCGTCTGTATCAGACCGTCTGTCTCAGACCATCTGACTCAGACCATCTGTCTCAGGCCGCTGGTCGTAGCCCGTCTGTCTCAGACCGTCTGTCTCGAACCGTCTGTCTCTGACCGACTGTCTCTGACGGTCTGTCTCGGAACGTCTGTCTCGGACCGTCTGTCTCGGACCGTCTGTCTCAGCCGGCCTGTCTCAGTCCGTCTGTCTGAGATCGTCTGTCTCATATCATCTGTCTCAGACCGTCTGCGTCGGACCGTCTGTCTCGGACCGTCTGTCTCAGACCAACTGTCTCAGACCGCCTGTCTCAGACCGTCTGTCTCAGACGGTCGGTCACAGCCCGCCTGTCTCAGCCCGTCTGTCTCAGCCCGCCAGTCTCGGACCGTCTGTCCCGGACCGTCTGTCTCGGACCGTCTGTCTCGGACCGTCTGTCTCGGACCGTCTGTCCCGGACCGTCTGTCTCTGACCGTCTGTCTCAGACCATCTGTCCCAGACCATCTGTCTCAGAGCATCTGTCTCAGGCCATCTGTCTCAGGCCGTCGGTCTTAGCCCGTCTCTCTCAGACCATCTGTCTCAGACCGCCGGTCTCAGACCGTTTGTCTCAGACCATCTATCTCAGACCATCTGTCTAAGGCCGTCGGTCTTAGCACGTCTGTCTCAGCCCGCCTGTCTCTGCCCGTCTGTCTCAGACCATCTGTCTCAAACCATCTGTATCAGGCCGTCGGTCTTAGCCTGTCTGTCTCAGCCTGCCTGTCTCTGTCCGTCAGTCTCAGACCGCCTGTCCCAGACCGCCTGTCTCAGACCGTTTGTCTCAGACCGTCTGTCTCAGCCCGTCTGTCTCGGACCGTCTGTCTCGGACCGTCTGTCTCGGACCGTCTGTCTCGGACCGTCTGTCTCGGACCATCTGTCTCGGACCGTCTGTATCAGACCGTCTGTCTCAGACCATCTGACTCAGACCATCTGTCTCAGGCCGCTGGTCGTAGCCTGTCTGTCTCAGCCCGCCTGTCTCTGCCCGTCTGTCTGAGCCCGTCTGTCTCAGACCATCTGTCTCAGACCGTCAGCCTCAGCCCGTCTGTCTCGGACCGTCTGTCTCGGACCGTCTGTCTCGCACCGTCTGTCTCGGACCGTCTGTCACGGACCGTCTGTCTCGGAGCATCTGTCTCGGACCGTCTGTCTCGGACCGTCTGTCTCAGCACGCCTGTCTCAGCCGGCCTGTCACAGCCCGCCTGTATCAGTCCGTCCTTCTGAGACCGTCTGTCTCGGACCGTCTGTCTCAGACCGTCTGTCTCAGACCATCTGTCTCAGACCATCTGTCTCAGACCATCTGTCTCAGGCCGCCGGTCTCAGACAGTTTACCTCAGACCATCTGTCTGAGACCATCTGTCTAAGGCCGTTTGTCTCAGACCGTCTGTCTCAGCCAGTCTGTCTCGGACCGTCTGTCTCGGACCGTCTGTCTCGGACCGTCTGTCTCGGACCATCTGTCTCGGACCGTCTGTATCAGACCGTCTGTCTCAGACCATCTGACTCAGACCATCTGTCTCAGGCCGCTGGTCGTAGCCTGTCTGTCTCAGCCCGCCTGTCTCTGCCCGTCTGTCTGAGCCCGTCTGTCTCAGACCATCTGTCTCAGACCGTCAGCCTCAGCCCGTCTGTCTCGGACCGTCAGTCTCGGACCGTCTGTCTCGGACCGTCTGTCTCGGACCGTCTGTCTCGGACCGTCTGTCTCGGACCGTCTGTCTCGGAGCATCTGTCTCGGACCGTCTGGCTCGGACCGTCTGTCTCAGCACGCCTGTCTCAGCCGGCCTGTCACAGCCCGCCTGTATCAGTCCGTCCTTCTGAGACCGTCTGTCTCAGCCCGCCTGTCTCAGATAGTCTGCCTCTGTCCGTCTGTCTCTGACCGTCTGTCTCGGAACGTCTGTCTCGGACCGTCTGTCTCGGACCGTCTGTCTCAGACCGTCTGTCTCAGACCATCTGTCTCAGACCATCTGCCTCAGGCCGTCGGTCTTAGCCCGTGTGTCTCAGCCCGCCTGTCTCAGACCGTCTGCCTCGGGCCGTCTGTCTCAGACCATCTGTCTCAGACCATCTGTCTCAGGCCGCCGGTCTCAGACCGTTTACCTCAGACCATCTGTCTCAGACCATCTGTCTAAGGCCGTCGGTCTTAGACCGTCTGTCTCATCCCGCCTGTCTCTGCCCGTCTGTCTCAGACGGTCGGTCTCAGCCCGCCTGTCTAGCCCGCCTGTCTCATCCCGCCTGTCTCAGCCCGCCTGTCTCAGTCCGTCTGTCTAAGACCGTCTGTCTCAGACCAACTGTGTCAGACCGCCTGCCTCAGAACGTCTGTCTCAGACCGTCTGTCTCAGACCATCTGTCTCAGGCCATCGGTCTTAGCCCGTCTGTGTAAGACCATCTGTCTCAGACCGCCGGTCTCATCTCGCCTGTCTCAGCCCGCCTGTCTCAGTCCGTCTGTCTCATACCGTCTGTCTCAGACCATCTGTCTCAGACCATCTGTCTCAGGCCGTCGGTCTTAGCCCGTCTGTCTCAGACCGTCTGTCTCGAACCGTCTGTCTCTGACCGACTGTCTCTGACCGTCTGTCTCGGACCGTCTGTCTCGGACCGTCTGTCTCGGACCGTCTGTCTCAGCCGGCCTGTCTCAGTCCGTCTGTCTGAGAACGTCTGTCTCATATCATCTGTCTCAGACCGTCTGCGTCGGACCGTCTGTCTCGGACCGTCTGTCTCACACCAACTGTCTCAGACCGCCTGTCTCAGACCGTCTGTCTCAGACGGTCGGTCACAGCCCGCCTGTCTCAGCCCGTCTGTCTCAGCCCGCCAGTCTCGGACCGTCTGTCCCGGACCGTCTGTCTCGGACCGTCTGTCTCGGACCGTCTGTCTCGGACCGTCTGTCCCGGACCGTCTGTCTCTGACCGTCTGTCTCAGACCATCTGTCCCAGACCATCTGTCTCAGAGCATCTGTCTCAGGCCATCTGTCTCAGGCCGTCGGTCTTAGCCCGTCTCTCTCAGACCATCTGTCTCAGACCGCCGGTCTCAGACCGTTTGTCTCAGACCATCTATCTCAGACCATCTGTCTAAGGCCGTCGGTCTTAGCACGTCTGTCTCAGCCCGCCTGTCTCTGCCCGTCTGTCTCAGACCATCTGTCTCAGACCATCTGTATCAGGCCGTCGGTCTTAGCCTGTCTGTCTCAGCCTGCCTGTCTCTGTCCGTCAGTCTCAGACCGCCTGTCCCAGACCGCCTGTCTCAGACCGTTTGTCTCAGACCGTCTGTCTCAGCCCGTCTGTCTCGGACCGTCTGTCTCGGACCGTCTGTCTCGGACCGTCTGTCTCGGACCGTCTGTCTCGGACCGTCTGTCTCGGACCATCTGTCTCGGACCGTCTGTATCAGACCGTCTGTCTCAGACCATCTGACTCAGACCATCTGTCTCAGGCCGCTGGTCGTAGCCTGTCTGTCTCAGCCCGCCTGTCTCTGCCCGTCTGTCTCGGACCGTCTGTCTCGGACCGTCTGTCTCGGACCGTCTGTCTCGGAGCATCTGTCTCGGACCGTCTGTCTCAGACCATCTGTCTCAGACCATCTGCCTCAGGCCGTCGGTCTTAGCCCGTGTGTCTCAGCCCGCCTGTCTCTGCCCGCCTGTCTCAGACCGTCTGCCTCGGGCCGTCTGTCTCAGACCATCTGTCTCAGACCATCTGTCTCAGGCCGCCGGTCTCAGACCGTTTACCTCAGATCATCTGTCTCAGACCATCTGTCTAAGGCCGTCGGTCTTAGACCGTCTGTCTCAGCCCGCCTGTCTCTGCCCGTCTGTCTCAGACGGTCGGTCTCAGCCCGCCTGTCTCAGCCCGCCTGTCTCATCCCGTCTGTCTCAGCCCGCCTGTCTCAGACCGTCTGTCTGAGACCGTCTGTCTCAGACCATCTGTCTCAGACCATATGTCTCAGGCCGTCGGTCTTAGCCCGTATGTCTCTGTCCGTCTGTCTCATACCGTCTGTCTCAGACCGTCTGTCTCAGACCGTCTGTCTCAGACCGTCTGTCTCAGACCGTCTGTCTCAGACCGTCTGTCTCAGACCGTCTGTCTCAGACCGTCTGTCTCAGACCGTCTGTCTCAGACCGTCTGTCTCAGACCATCTGTCTCAGACCATCTGTCTCAGGCCGTCGGTCTTAGCCCGTCTGTCTCAGCCCGCCAGTCACGGACCGTCTGTCTCGGACCGTCTGTCTCGGACCGTCTGTCTCGGACCGTCTGTCTCGGACCGTCTGTCCCGGACCATCTGACTCAGACCATCTGTCTCAGGCCGCTGGTCGTAGCCTGTCTGTATCAGCCCGCCTGTCTCCGTCCGTCTGTCTCAGCCCGCCAGTCTCGGACCGTCTGTCTCGGACCGTCTGTCTCTGACCGTCTGTCTCAGACCATCTGTCTCAGACCATCTGTCTCAGAGCATCTGTCTCAGGCCATCTGTCTCAGGCCGTCGGTCTTAGCCCGTCTCTCTCAGACCATCTGTCTCAGACCGCCGGTCTCAGACCGCCGGTCTCAGACCGTTTGTCTCAGACCATCTATCTCAGACCATCTGTCTAAGGCTGTCGGTCTTAGCACGTCTGTCTCAGCCCGCCTGTCTCTGCCCGTCTGTCTCAGACCATCTGTCTCAGACCATCTGTCTCAGGCCGTCGGTCTTAGCCTGTCTGTCTCAGCCTGCCTGTCTCTGTCCGTCAGTCTCAGACAGCCTGTCCCAGACCGCCTGTCTCAGACCGCTTGTCTCAGACCGTCTGTCTCAGCCCGTCTGTCTCGGACCGTCTGTCTCGGACCGTCTTTCTCGGACCGTCTGTCTCGGACCGTCTGTCTCGGACCATCTGTCTCGGACCGTCTGTATCAGACCGTCTGTCTCAGACCATCTGACACAGACCATCTGTCTCAGGCCGCTGGTCGTAGCCTGTCTGTCTCAGCCCGCCTGTCTTTGCCCGTCTGTCTGAGACCGTCTGTCTCAGACCATCTGTCTCAGACCGTCAGCCTCAGCCCGTCTGTCTCGGACCGTCTGTCTCGGACCGTCTGTCTCAGCCCGCCTGTCTCAGCCCGCCTGTCTCATCCCGTCTGTCTCAGCCCGCCTGTCTCAGACCGTCTGTCTGAGACCGTCTGTCTCAGACCATCTGTCTCAGACCATATGTCTCAGGCCGTCGGTCTTAGCCCGTATGTCTCTGTCCGCCTGTCTCAGACCGTCTGTCTCGGACCGTCTGTCTCGGACCGTCTGTCTCGGACCGTCTGTCCCGGACCATCTGACTCAGACCATCTGTCTCAGGCCGCTGGTCGTAGCCTGTCTGTATCAGCCCGCCTGTCTCTGTCCGTCTGTCTCAGCCCGCCAGTCTCGGACCGTCTGTCTCGGACCGTCTGTCTCTGACCGTCTGTCTCAGACCATCTGTCTCAGACCATCAGTCTCAGGCCGTCGGTCATAGCCTGTCTGTCTCAGCCCGCCTGTCTCTGCCCGTCTGTCTGAGACCGTCTGTCTCAGACCATCTGTCTCAGACCGTCTATCTCTGTCCGTCTGTCTCATACCGTCTGTCTCAGGCCGTCTGTCTCAGACCGTCTGTCTCAGACCGTCTGTCTCAGACTATATGTCTGAGACCATCTGTCTCACACCATCTGTCTCAGGCCGTCGGTCTTAGCCCGTCTTTCTCAGACCGTCTGTCTCGGACCGTCTGTCTGGGACCGTCGGTCTCGGGCCGTCCGTCTGGGACCGTCTGTCGCGGACCGTCTGTCTCAGTACGTCTGTCTGAGACCGTCTGTCTCAGACCAACTGTCTCAGACCGCCTATCTCAGACCGTCGGTCTTAGCCCGTCTGTCTCAGCCCGCCTGTCTCTGCCCGTCTGGCTCAGACCATCTGTCTCAGGCCGTTGGTCTTAGCCTATCTGTCTCAGCCCGCCTGTCTCAGCCCGCCTGTCTGAGACCGTCTGTCTCAGACCATCTGTCTCAGACCGACAGTCTCTGTCCGTCTGTCTCGGACCGTCTGTCTCGGACCGTCTGTTTCGGACCGTCTGTCTCGGACCGTCTGTCTCGGACCGACTATCCCGGACGATCTGTCTCATGCCGTCGGTCTTAGCCCGTATGTCTCAGACCGTCTGTCTCAGACCGTCTGTCTCGGACCATCTGTCTCAGACCATCTGTCTCAGGCCGTCGGTCTTAGCCCGTCTGTCTCAGACCGTCTGTCTCGGACCGTCTGTTTCGGACCGTCTGTCTCAGACCGTCTGCCTCAGACCATCTGTCTCAGACCATCTGTCTCAGGCCGTCGGTCTTAGCCCGTCTGTCTCAGACAGTCTGTCTCGGACCGTCTGTCTTGGCCCGTCTGTCTCGGACCGTCTGTCTCGGACCGTCTGTCTCGGACCGTCTGTCTCGGAGCATCTGTCTCGGACCGTCTGTCTCAGACCATCTGTCTCAGACCATCTGCCTCAGGCCGTCGGTCTTAGCCCGTGTGTCTCAGCCCGCCTGTCTCTGCCCGCCTGTCTCAGACCGTCTGCCTCGGGCCGTCTGTCTCAGACCATCTGTCTCAGACCATCTGTCTCAGGCCGCCGGTCTCAGACCGTTTACCTCAGATCATCTGTCTCAGACCATCTGTCTAAGGCCGTCGGTCTTAGACCGTCTGTCTCAGCCCGCCTGTCTCTGCCCGTCTGTCTCAGACGGTCGGTCTCAGCCCGCCTGTCTCAGCCCGCCTGTCTCATCCCGTCTGTCTCAGCCCGCCTGTCTCAGACCGTCTGTCTGAGACCGTCTGTCTCAGACCATCTGTCTCAGACCATATGTCTCAGGCCGTCGGTCTTAGCCCGTATGTCTCTGTCCGTCTGTCTCATACCGTCTGTCTCAGACCGTCTGTCTCAGACCGTCTGTCTCAGACCGTCTGTCTCAGACCGTCTGTCTCAGACCGTCTGTCTCAGACCGTCTGTCTCAGACCGTCTGTCTCAGACCGTCTGTCTCAGACCATCTGTCTCAGACCATCTGTCTCAGGCCGTCGGTCTTAGCCCGTCTGTCTCAGCCCGCCAGTCACGGACCGTCTGTCTCGGACCGTCTGTCTCGGACCGTCTGTCTCGGACCGTCTGTCTCGGACCGTCTGTCCCGGACCATCTGACTCAGACCATCTGTCTCAGGCCGCTGGTCGTAGCCTGTCTGTATCAGCCCGCCTGTCTCCGTCCGTCTGTCTCAGCCCGCCAGTCTCGGACCGTCTGTCTCGGACCGTCTGTCTCTGACCGTCTGTCTCAGACCATCTGTCTCAGACCATCTGTCTCAGAGCATCTGTCTCAGGCCGTCGGTCTTAGCCCGTCTTTCTCAGACCGTCTGTCTCGGACCGTCTGTCTGGGACCGTCGGTCTCGGGCCGTCCGTCTGGGACCGTCTGTCGCGGACCGTCTGTCTCAGTACGTCTGTCTGAGACCGTCTGTCTCAGACCAACTGTCTCAGACCGCCTATCTCAGACCGTCGGTCTTAGCCCGTCTGTCTCAGCCCGCCTGTCTCTGCCCGTCTGGCTCAGACCATCTGTCTCAGGCCGTTGGTCTTAGCCTATCTGTCTCAGCCCGCCTGTCTCAGCCCGCCTGTCTGAGACCGTCTGTCTCAGACCATCTGTCTCAGACCGACAGTCTCTGTCCGTCTGTCTCGGACCGTCTGTCTCGGACCGTCTGTTTCGGACCGTCTGTCTCGGACCGTCTGTCTCGGACCGACTATCCCGGACGATCTGTCTCATGCCGTCGGTCTTAGCCCGTATGTCTCAGACCGTCTGTCTCAGACCGTCTGTCTCGGACCATCTGTCTCAGACCATCTGTCTCAGGCCGTCGGTCTTAGCCCGTCTGTCTCAGACCGTCTGTCTCGGACCGTCTGTTTCGGACCGTCTGTCTCAGACCGTCTGCCTCAGACCATCTGTCTCAGACCATCTGTCTCAGGCCGTCGGTCTTAGCCCGTCTGTCTCAGACAGTCTGTCTCGGACCGTCTGTCTTGGACCGTCTGTCTCGGACCGTCTGTCTCGGACCGTCTGTCTCGGACCGTCGGTCTCGGACCGTCTGTCTCGGACAGTCTGTCTGAGACCGTCTGTGTCAGCCCGCCTGTCTCAGCCTTCCTGTCTCAGTCCGTCTGTCTCAGACCGTCTGTATCAGACCGTCTGTCTCAGACCAACTGTCTCAGACTGCCTGTCTCAGACCGTCTGTCTCAGACCATCTGTCTCTGACCGTCGGTCTTAGCCCGTCTGTCTCAGACCGTCTGTCTCGGACCGTCTGTCTCGGACCATCTGTCTCAGACCATCTGTCTCAGCCCGCCTGTCTCTGTCCGTCTGTCTCACACCGTCTGTCTCAGGCCGTCTGTCTCAGACCATCTGTCCCACACCATCTGTCTCAGGGCGTCGGTCATAGCCCGTCTTTTTCAGACCCTCTGTCTCGGACCGTCTGTCTGGGACCGTCGGTCTCGGGCCGTCCGTCTGGGACCGTCTGTCGCGGACCGTCTGTCTCAGCCCATCTGTCTCAGACCGTCTGTCTGAGACCGTCTGTCTCAGACCATCTGTCTCAGACCGTCTATCTCTGTCCGTCTGTCTCATACCGTCTGTCTCAGGCCGTCTGTCTCAGACCGTCTGTCTCAGACCATCTGTCTCACACCATCTGTCTCAGGCCGTCGGTCTTAGCCCGTCTGTCTCAGACCGTCTGTCTCAGACCGTCTGTCTCAGACCGTCTGTCTCAGACCATCTGTCTCAGACCATCTGTCTCAGGCCGTCGGTCTTAGCCCGTCTGTCTCGGACCGTCTGTCTGAGATCGTCTGTCTCATATCATCTGTCTCAGACCGTCTGTCCCGGACCATCTGACTCAGACCATCTGTCTCAGGCCGCTGGTCGTAGCCTGTCTGTATCAGCCCGCCTGTCTCTGTCCGTCTGTTTCAGCCCGCCAGTCTCGGACCGTCTGTCTCGGACCGTCTGTCTCTGACCGTCTGTCTCAGACCATCTGTCTCAGACCATCAGTCTCAGGCCGTCGGTCATAGCCTGTCTGTCTCAGCCCGCCTGTCTCTGCCCGTCTGTCTGAGACCGTCTGTCTCAGACCATCTGTCTCAGACCGTCTATCTCTGTCCGTCTGTCTCATACCGTCTGTCTCAGGCCGTCTGTCTCAGACCGTCTGTCTCAGACCGTCTGTCTCAGACTATATGTCTGAGACCATCTGTCTCACACCATCTGTCTCAGGCCGTCGGTCTTAGCCCGTCTTTCTCAGACCGTCTGTCTCGGACCGTCTGTCTGGGACCGTCGGTCTCGGGCCGTCCGTCTGGGACCGTCTGTCGCGGACCGTCTGTCTCAGTACGTCTGTCTGAGACCGTCTGTCTCAGACCAACTGTCTCAGACCGCCTATCTCAGACCGTCGGTCTTAGCCCGTCTGTCTCAGCCCGCCTGTCTCTGCCCGTCTGGCTCAGACCATCTGTCTCAGGCCGTTGGTCTTAGCCTATCTGTCTCAGCCCGCCTGTCTCAGCCCGCCTGTCTGAGACCGTCTGTCTCAGACCATCTGTCTCAGACCGACAGTCTCTGTCCGTCTGTCTCGGACCGTCTGTCTCGGACCGTCTGTTTTGGACCGTCTGTCTCGGACCGTCTGTCTCGGACCGACTATCCCGGACGATCTGTCTCATGCCGTCGGTCTTAGAACGTATGTCTCAGACCGTCTGTCTCAGACCGTCTGTCTCGGACCATCTGTCTCAGACCATCTGTCTCAGGCCGTCGGTCTTAGCCCGTCTGTCTCAGACCGTCTGTCTCGGACCGTCTGTTTCGGACCGTCTGTCTCAGACCGTCTGCCTCAGACCATCTGTCTCAGACCATCTGTCTCAGGCCGTCGGTCTTAGCCCGTCTGTCTCAGACAGTCTGTCTCGGACCGTCTGTCTTGGACCGTCTGTCTCGGACCGTCTGTCTCGGACCGTCTGTCTCGGACCGTCGGTCTCGGACCGTCTGTCTCGGACAGTCTGTCTGAGACCGTCTGTGTCAGCCCGCCTGTCTCAGCCTTCCTGTCTCAGTCCGTCTGTCTCAGACCGTCTGTATCAGACCGTCTGTCTCAGACCAACTGTCTCAGACTGCCTGTCTCAGACCGTCTGTCTCAGACCATCTGTCTCTGACCGTCGGTCTTAGCCCGTCTGTCTCAGACCGTCTGTCTCGGACCGTCTGTCTCGGACCATCTGTCTCAGACCATCTGTCTCAGCCCGCCTGTCTCTGTCCGTCTGTCTCATACCGTCTGTCTCAGGCCGTCTGTCTCAGACCATCTGTCTCACACCATCTGTCTCAGGGCGTCGGTCATAGCCCGTCTTTTTCAGACCCTCTGTCTCGGACCGTCTGTCTGGGACCGTCGGTCTCGGGCCGTCCGTCTGGGACCGTCTGTCGCGGACCGTCTGTCTCAGCCCATCTGTCTCAGACCGTCTGTCTGAGACCGTCTGTCTCAGACCATCTGTCTCGGACCGTCTATCTCTGTCCGTCTGTCTCATACCGTCTGTCTCAGGCCGTCTGTCTCAGACCGTCTGTCTCAGACCATCTGTCTCACACCATCTGTCTCAGGCCGTCGGTCTTAGCCCGTCTGTCTCAGACCGTCTGTCTCAGACCGTCTGTCTCAGACCGTCTGTCTCAGACCATCTGTCTCAGACCATCTGTCTCAGGCCGTCGGTCTTAGCCCGTCTGTCTCAGACAGTCTGTCTCGGACCGTCTGTCTGAGATCGTCTGTCTCATATCATCTGTCTCAGACCGTCTGCGTCGGACCGTCTGTCTCGGACCATCTGTCTCAGACCATCTGTCTCAGCCCGCCTGTCCCAGCCCGCCTGTCTCAGACCAACTGTCTCAGACTGCCTGTCTCAGACCGTCTGTCTCAGACCATCTGTCTCAGACCATCTGCCTCAGGCCGTCGGTCTTAGCCCGTCTGTCTCAGCCCGCCTGTCTCGGACCGTCTGTCTCGGACCGTCTGTCTCGGGCCGTCGGTCTTAGCCCGTCTGTCGCAGACCGTCAGTCTCTGTCCGTCTGTCTCGGACCGTCTGTCTCGGACCACCTGTTTCGGACCGTCTGTCTCGGACCGTCGGTCTCAGACCGTTTGTCTCAGACCATCTGTCTCAGACCATCTGTCTAAGGCCGTCGGTCTTAGCACGTCTGTCTCAGCCCGCCTGTCTCTGCCCGCCTGTCTCAGACCATCTGTCTCAGACCATCAGTCTCAGGCCGTCGGTCATAGCCTGTCTGTCTCAGCCTGCTTGTATCTGTCCGTCAGTCTCAGACCGCCTGTCCCAGACCGCCTGTCTCAGACCGTCTGTCTCAGACCATCTGTCTCAGACCATCTGCCTCAGGCCGTCTATCTCTGTCCGTCTGTCTCATACCGTCTGTCTCAGGCCGTCTGTCTCAGACCGTCTGTCTCAGACCATCTGTCTCACACCATCTGTCTCAGGCCGTCGGTCTTAGCCCGTCTGTCTCAGACCGTCTGTCTCAGACCGTCTGTCTCAGACCGTTTGTCTCAGACCATCTGTCTCAGACCATCTGTCTAAGGCCGTCGGTCTTAGCACGTCTGTCTCAGCCCGCCTGTCTCTGCCCGTCTGTCTCAGACCATCTGTCTCAGACCATCAGTCTCAGGCCGTCGGTCATAGCCTGTCTGTCTCAGCCTGCTTGTCTCTGTCCGTCAGTCTCAGACCGCCTGTCCCAGACCGCCTGTCTCAGACCGTCTCTCTCAGACCATCTGTCTCAGACCATCTGCCTCAGGCCGTCGGTCTTAGCCCGTCTGTCTCAGCACGCCTGTCTCGGACCAACTGTCTCAGACTGCCTGTCTCAGACCGTCTGTCTCAGACCATCTGTCTCTGACCGTCGGTCTTAGCCCGTCTGTCTCAGACCGTCTGTCTCGGACCGTCTGTCTCGGACCATCTGTCTCAGACCATCTGTCTCAGCGCGCCTGTCTTAGGCCATCTGTCTCAGGCCGTCGGTCTTAGCCCGTCTCTCTCAGACCATCTGTGTCAGACCGCCGGTCTCAGACCGTTTGTCTCAGACCATCTGTCTCAGACCATCTGTCTAAGGCCGTCGGTCTTAGCACGTCTGTCTCAGCCCGCCTGTCTCTGCCCGTCTGTCTCAGACCATCTGTCTCAGACCATCAGTCTCAGGCCGTCGGTCATAGCCTGTCTGTCTCAGCCTGCTTGTCTCTGTCCGTCAGTCTCAGACCGCCTGTCCCAGACCGCCTGTCTCAGACCGTCTGTCTCAGACCATCTGTCTCAGACCATCTGCCTCAGGCCGTCGGTCTTAGCCCGTCTGTCTCAGCACGCCTGTCTCGGACCGTCTGTCTCGGACCGTCTGTATCGGACCGTCTGTCTCGGACCGTCTGTCTCAGACCATCTGTCTCAGACCATATGTCTCAGGCCGTCGGTCTTAGCCCGTATGTCTCTGTCCGTCTGTCTCACACCGTCTGTCTCAGACCGTCTGTCTCGGACCGTCTGTCTCGGACCGTCTGTCTCAGCCCGCCTGTCTATGTCCGTCTGTCTGAGACCATCTGCCTCAGGCCGTCGGTCTTAGCCCGTCTGTCTCGGACCGTCTGTCCCGGACCGTTTGTCTCGGACCGTCTATCTCAGCACGCCTGTCTCAGCCCGCCTGTCTCAGTCCGTCTGTCTCAGACCGTCTGTATCAGACCGTCTGTCTCAGACCAACTGTCTCAGACTGCCTGTCTCAGACCGTCTGTCTCAGACCATCTGTCTCAGACCATCTGTCTCTGACCGTCGGTCTTAGCCCGTCTGTCTCAGACCGTCTGTCTCGGACCGTCTGTCTCGGACCATCTGTCTCAGACCATCTGTCTCAGCCCGCCTGTCTCAGGCCATCTGTCTCAGGCCGTCGGTCTTAGCCCGTCTCTCTCAGACCATCTGTGTCAGACCGCCGGTCTCAGACCGTTTGTCTCAGACCATCTGTCTCAGACCATCTGTCTAAGGCCGTCGGTCTTAGCACGTCTGTCTCAGCCCGCCTGTCTCTGCCCGTCTGTCTCAGACCATCTGTCTCAGACCATCAGTCTCAGGCCGTCGGTCATAGCCTGTCTGTCTCAGCCTGCTTGTCTCTGTCCGTCAGTCTCAGACCGCCTGTCCCAGACCGCCTGTCTCAGACCGTCTGTCTCAGACCATCTGTCTCAGACCATCTGCCTCAGGCCGTCGGTCTTAGCCCGTCTCTCTCAGCACGCCTGTCTCGGACCGTCCGTCTCGGACCGTCTGTATCGGACCGTCTGTCTCGGACCGTCTGTCTCAGACCATCTGTCTCAGACCATATGTCTCAGGCCGTCGGTCTTAGCCCGTATGTCTCTGTCAGTCTGTCTCACACCGTCTGTCTCAGACCGTCTGTCTCAGACCGTCTGTCTCAGACCGTCTGTCTCAGACCGTCTGTCTCAGACCGTCTGTCTCAGACCGTCTGTCTCAGACCGTCTGTCTCAGACCGTCTGTCTCAGACCGTCTGTCTCAGACCGTCTGTCTCAGACCGTCTGTCTCAGACCGTCTGTCTCAGACCGTCTGTCTCAGACCGTCTGTCTCAGACCGTCTGTCTCAGACCGTCTGTCTCAGACCGTCTGTCTCAGATCATCTGTCTCAGACCATCTGTCTCAGACCATCTGTCTCAGACCATCTGCCTCAGGCCGTCGGTCTTAGCCCGTCTGCCTCAGCCAGCCTATCTCGGACCGTCTGTCTCGGACCGACTGTCTCGGACCGTCTGTCTCAGCCCGCCTGTCTTAGCCCGTCTGTCTCGGACCGTCTGTCTCGGACCGTCTGTCTCGGACCGTCTGTCTCGGACCATCTGTCTCGGACCGTCTGTCTCGGACCGTCTATCTCAGCACGCCTGTCTCAGCCGGCGTGTCTCAGCCCGCCTGTATCAGACCGCCTGTCTCAGACGGTCGGTCTCAGCCCGCCTGTCTCAGACAGTCTGCCTCTGTCCGTCTGTCTCGGACCGTCTGTCTCGGACCGTCTGTCTCGGACCGTCTGTCTCGGACCGTCTGTCTCTGACCGTCGGTCTTAGCCCGTCTGTCTCAGACCGTCTGTCTCGGACCGTCTGTCTCGGACCATCTGTCTCAGACCATCTATCTCAGCCCGCCTGTCTCAGGCCATCTGTCTCAGGCCGTCGGTCTTAGCCCGTCTCTCTCAGACCATCTGTGTCAGACCGCCGGTCTCAGACCGTTTGTCTCAGACCATCTGTCTCAGACCATCTGTCTAAGGCCGTCGGTCTTAGCACGTCTGTCTCAGCCCGCCTGTCTCTGCCCGTCTGTCTCAGACCATCTGTCTCAGACCATCAGTCTCAGGCCGTCGGTCTTAGCCTGTCTGTCTCAGCCTGCTTGTCTCTGTCCGTCAGTCTCAGACCGCCTGTCCCAGACCGCCTGTCTCAGACCGCCTGTCTCAGCCCGCCTGTCTCAGCCCGCCTGTCTCAGGCCATCTGTCTCAGGCCGTCGGTCTTAGCCCGTCTCTCTCAGACCATCTGTGTCAGACCGCCGGTCTCAGACCGTTTGTCTCAGACCATCTGTCTCAGACCATCTGTCTAAGGCCGTCGGTCTTAGCACGTCTGTCTCAGCCCGCCTGTCTCTGCCCGTCTGTCTCAGACCATCTGTCTCAGACCATCAGTCTCAGGCTGTCGGTCATAGCTTGTCTGTCTCAGCCTGCTTGTCTCTGTCCGTCAGTCTCAGACCGCCTGTCCCAGACCGCCTGTCTCAGACCGTCTGTCTCAGACCATCTGTCTCAGACCATCTGCCTCAGGCCGTCGGTCTTAGCCCGTCTGCCTCAGCCAGCCTATCTCGGACCGTCTGTCTCGGACCGACTGTCTCGGACCGTCTGTCTCAGCCCGCCTGTCTATGTCCGTCTGTCTGAGACCATCTGCCTCAGGCCGTCGGTCTTAGCCCGTCTGTCTCGGACCGTCTGTCTCGGACCGTTTGTCTCGGACCGTCTATCTCAGCACGCCTGTCTCAGCCCGCCTGTCTCAGTCCGTCTGTCTCAGACCGTCTGTATCAGACCGTCTGTCTCAGACCAACTGTCTCAGACTGCCTGTCTCAGACCGTCTGTCTCAGACCATCTGTCTCAGACCATCTGTCTCTGACCGTCGGTCCTAGCCCGTCTGTCTCAGACCGTCTGTCTCGGACCGTCTGTCTCGGACCGTCTGTCTCGGACCATCTGTCTCAGCCCGCCTGTCTCAGGCCGTCGGTCTTAGCCCGTCTCTCTCAGACCATCTGTGTCAGACCGCCGGTCTCAGACCGTTTGTCTCAGACCATCTGTCTCAGACCATCTGTCTAAGGCCGTCGGTCTTAGCACGTCTGTCTCAGCCCGCCTGTCTCTGCCCGTCTGTCTCAGACCATCTGTCTCAGACCATCAGTCTCAGGCCGTCGGTCATAGCCTGTCTGTCTCAGCCTGCTTGTCTCTGTCCGTCAGTCTCAGACCGCCTGTCCCAGACTGCCTGTCTCAGACCGTCTGTCTCAGACCATCTGTCTCAGACCATCTGCCTCAGGCCGTCGGTCTTAGCCCGTCTGTCTCAGCACGCCTGTCTCGGACCGTCTGTCTCGGACCGTCTGTATCGGACCGCCTGTCTCGGACCGTCTGTCTCAGACCATCTGTCTCAGACCATATGTCTCAGGCCGTCGGTCTTAGCCCGTATGTCTCTGTCAGTCTGTCTCACACCGTCTGTCTCAGACCGTCTGTCTCAGACCGTCTGTCTCAGACCGTCTGTCTCAGACCGTCTGTCTCAGACCGTCTGTCTCAGACCGTCTGTCTCAGACCGTCTGTCTCAGACCGTCTGTCTCAGACCGTCTGTCTCAGACCGTCTGTCTCAGACCGTCTGTCTCAGATCATCTGTCTCAGACCATCTGTCTCAGACCATCTGTCTCAGACCATCTGCCTCAGGCCGTCGGTCTTAGCCCGTCTGCCTCAGCCAGCCTATCTCGGACCGTCTGTCTCGGACCGACTGTCTCGGACCGTCTGTCTCAGCCCGCCTGTCTTAGCCCGTCTGTCTCGGACCGTCTGTCACGGACCGTCTGTCTCGGACCGTCTGTCTCGGACCATCTGTCTCAGACCATCTGTCTCAGCCCGCCTGTCTCAGGCCATCTGTCTCAGGCCGTCGGTCTTAGCCCGTCTCTCTCAGACCATCTGTGTCAGACCGCCGGTCTCAGACCGTTTGTCTCAGACCATCTGTCTCAGACCATCTGTCTAAGGCCGTCGGTCTTAGCACGTCTGTCTCAGCCCGCCTGTCTCTGCCCGTCTGTCTCAGACCATCTGTCTCAGACCATCAGTCTCAGGCCGTCGGTCTTAGCCTGTCTGTCTCAGCCTGCTTGTCTCTGTCCGTCAGTCTCAGACCGCCTGTCCCAGACCGCCTGTCTCAGACCGTCTGTCTCGGACCGTCTGTCTCAGACCGTCTGTCTCAGACCATCTGTCTCAGACCATCTGTCTCAGGCCGTCGGTCTTAGCCCGTCTGTCTCGGACAGTCTGTCTCGGACCGTCGGTCTCGGACCGTCGGTCTCGGACCGTCGGTCTCGGACCGTCTGTCTCGGACAGGCTGTCTCAGACCGTCTGTCTCGGACCGTCTGTCTCGGACCGTCGGTCTCGGACCGTCTATCTCGGACAGTCTGTCTCAGACCGTCTGTGTCAGCCCGCCTGTCTCAGCCCGCCTGTCTCAGTCCGTCTGTCTCAGACCGTCTGTATCAGACCATCTGTCTCAGACCATCTGTCTCAGGCCGTCGGTCGTAGCCCGTCTGTCTCAGCTCGCCTGTCTCTGCCCGTCTGTCTGAGACCGTCTGTCTCAGACCATCTGTCTCAGGCCGTCGGTCTTAGCCCGTCTGTCTCAGACCGTCTGTCTCGGACCGTCTGTCTCGGACCGTCGGTCTCGGACCGTATGTCTCAGACCATCTGTCCCAGACCATATGTCTCAGGCCATCGGTCTTAGCCCGTATGTCTCTGTCCGTCTGTCTCATACCGTCTGTCTCAGACCGTCTGTCTCAGACCGTCTGTCTCACACCGTCTGTCTCAGACCATCTGTCTCAGACCATCTGTCTCAGGTCGTCGGTCTTAGCCTGTCTGTCTCGGACCGTCTGTCTCGGACCGTCTGTCTCGGACCGTCGGTCTCGGACCGTTGGTCTCGGACCGTCGGTCTCGGACCGTCTGTCTCGGACAGTCTGTCTCGGACCGTCTGTCTCGGACCGTCTGTCTCGGACCGTCTGTCTCGGACCGTCTGTCTCGGACCGTCTGTCTCAGACCATCTGTCTCAGACCATCTGTCTCAGGCCGTCGGTCTTAGCCCGTCTGTCTCAGACCGTCTGTCTCGGACTGTCTGTCTCGGACCGTCTGTCTCAGACCAACTGTCTCAGACCATCTGTCTCAGACCGTCTATCTCTGTCCGTCTGTCTCATACCGTCTGTCTCAGGCCGTCTGTCTCAGACCGTCTGTCTCAGACCATCTGTCTCACACCATCTGTCTCAGGCCGTCGGTCTTAGCCCGTCTGTCTCATACCGTCTGTGTCGGACCGTCTGTCTCGGACCGTCGGTCTCGGACCGTCCGTCTGTGACCGTCTGTCGCGGACCGTCTGTCTCAGCCCATCTGTCTCAGACCGTCTGTCTGAGACCGTCTGTCTCAGACCATCTGTCTCAGTCACATCTGTCTCAGACCGTCTGTCTCAGCCCGGCTGTCTCAGCGCGCCTGTCTCAGTACGTCTGTCTGAGACCGTCTGTCTCAGACCAACTGTCTCAGACCAACTGTCTCAGACCGCCTATCTTAGACCATCGGTCTTAGCCCGTCTGTCTCAGCCCGCCTGTCTCTGCCCGTCTGTCTCAGACCATCTGTCTCAGGCCGTTGGTCTTAGCCTGTCTGTCTCAGCCCGCAAGTCTGAGACCGTGTGTCTCAGACCATCTGTCTCAGACCGTCAGTCTCTGTCCGTCTGTCTCGGACCGTCTGTTTCGGACCGTCTGTCTCGGACCGACTGTCCCGGACCATCTGTCTCATGCCGTTGGTCTTAGCCCGTATGTCTCATACCGTCTGTCTCAGACCGTCTGTCTGAGACCGTCTGTCTCAGACCAACTGTCTCAGACCGTCTACCTCGGTCCGTCTGTCACATACCGTCTGTCTCAGACCAGCTTTCTCAGACCGTCTGTCTCAGACCGTCCGTCTCAGACGGTCGGTCTCAGCCCGCCTGTCTCAGCCCGCCTGTCTCAGACAGTCTGCCTCTGTCCGTCTATCTCTGACCGTCTGTCACAGACCGTCTGACTCGGACCGTCTGTCTCGGACCGTTTGTCTCAGCCCGCCTGTCTCAGCCCGCCTGTCTCAGTCCGTCTGTCTGAGATCGTCTGTCTCATATCATCTGTCTTAGACCGTCTGCGTCGGACCGTCTGTCTCGGACCGTCTGTCTCAGACCAACTGTCTCAGACCGCCTGTCTCAGACGGTCGGTCTCAGCCCGCCTGTCTCAGCCCGCCTGTCTCAGACCAACTGTCTCAGACTGCCTGTCTCAGACCGTCTGTCTCAGACCACCTGTCTCAGACCATCTGCCTCAGGCCGTCGGTCTTAGCCCGTCTGTCTCAGCCCGCCTGTCTCGGACCGTCTGTCTCGGACCGTCTGCCTCGGGCCGTCGGTCTTAGCCCGTCTGTCGCAGACCGTCAGTCTCTGTCCGTCTGTCTCGGACCGTCTGTCTCGGACCACCTGTTTCGGACCGTCTGTCTCGGACCGTCTGTCTCGGACCGACTGTCCCGGACCATCTGTCTCATGCCGTCGGTCTTAGCCCGTATGTCTCATACCGTCTGTCTCAGACCGTCTGTCTCGGACCGTCTGTCTCAGACCGTCTGTCTCAGACCATCTGTCTCAGGCCGTCGGTCTTAGCCCGTCTGTCTCAGACCGTCTGTCTCGGACCGTCTGTCTCGGACAGGCTGTCTCGGACCGTCTGTCTCGGACCGTCTGCCTCGGACCGTCTGTCTCAGACCGTCTGTCTCAGACCGTCTGTCTCGGACCGTCTGTCTCGGACCGCCGGTCTCAGACCGTCGGTCTCGGACCGTCTGTCTCGGACAGGCTGTCTCGGACCGTCTGTCTCGGACCATCTGTCTCGGACCGTCTGCCTCGGACCGTCTGTCTCAGACCGTCTGTCTTCAACCATCTGTCTCAGACCATCTGTCTCAGACCATCTGTCTCAGACCGTCGGTCTTAGCCCGTCTGTCTCAAACCGTCTGTCTCGGACCGTCTGTCTCGGACCGTCGGTCTCAGGCCGTCGTTCTTAGCCCGTATGTCTCTGTCCGTCTGTCTCACACCGTCTGTCTCAGACCATCTGTCTCAGACCATCTGTCTCAGGCCGTCGGTCGTAGCACGTCTGTCTCAGCCCGCCTGTCTCTGCCCGTCTGTCTGAGACCGTCTGTCTCAGACCATCTGTCTCAGGCCGTCGGTCTTAGCCCGTCTGTCTCAGACCGTCTGTCTCGGACCGTCTGTCTCAGCCCGCCTGTCTCAGTCCGTCTGTCTCAGACCGTCTGTATCAGACCATCTGTCTCGGACCGTCTGTCTCAGACCATCTGTGTCAGACCATCTGCCTCAGGCCGTCGGTCTTAGCCCGTCTGTATGAGACCGTCTGTCTCGGACCGTCTGTCTCGGACCGTCGGTCTCGGACCGTCGGTCTCGGACCGTCTGTCTCGGACAGGCTGTCTCGGACCGTCTGTCTCGGACCGTCTGCCTCGGACCGTCTGTCTCAGACCGTCTGTCTCAGACCGTCTGTCTCGGACCGTCTGTCTCGGACCGCCGGTCTCAGACCGTCGGTCTCGGACCGTCTGTCTCGGACAGGCTGTCTCGGACCGTCGGTCTCGGACCGTCTGTCTCGGACAGGCTGTCTCGGACCGTCTGTCTCGGACCGTCTGCCTCGGACCGTCTGTCTCAGACCGTCTGTCTTCAACCATCTGTCTCAGACCATCTGTCTCAGACCATCTGTCTCAGACCGTCGGTCTTAGCCCGTCTGTCTCAGACCGTCTGTCTCGGACCGGCTGTCTCGGACCGTCGGTCTCGGACCGTCTGTCTCGGACAGTCTGTCTCAGACCGTCTGTGTCAGCCCGCCTGTCTCAGCCCGCCTGTCTCAGTCCGTCTGTCTCAGACCGTCTGTATCAGACCATCTGTCTCAGACCATCTGTCTCAGGCCGTCGGTCGTAGCCCGTCTGTCTCAGCCCGCCTGTCTCTGCCCGTCTGTCTGAGACCGTCTGTCTCAGACCATCTGTCTCAGGCCGTCGGTCTTAGCCCGTCTGTCTCAGACCGTCTGTCTCGGACCGTCTGTCTCGGACCGTCGGTCTCGGACCGTCTGTCTCAGACCATCTGTCTCAGACCATATGTCTCTGTCCGTCGGTCTCATACCGTCTGTCTCAGACCGTCTGTCTCAGACCGTCTGTCTCAGACCGTCTGTCTCAGACCGTCTGTCTCACACCGTCTGTCTCAGACCATCTGTCTCAGACCATCTGTCTCAGGCCGTCGGTCTTAGCCTGTCTGTTTCGGACCGTCTGTCTCGGACCGTCTGTCTCGGACCGTCGGTCTCGGACCGTTGGTCTCGGACCGTCGGTCTCGGACCGTCTGTCTCGGACAGTCTGTCTCGGACCGTCTGTCTCGGACCGTCTGTCTCGGACCGTCTGTCTCGGACGATCTGTCTCAGACCGTCTGTCTCAGACCATCTGTCTCAGGCCGTCGTTCTTAGCCCGTATGTCTCTGTCCGTCTGTCTCACACCGTCTGTCTCAGACCGTCTGTCTCAGACCGTCTGTCTCAGACCGTCTGTCTCAGACCGTCTGTCTCAGACCGTCTGTCTCAGACCGTCTGTCTCAGATCATCTGTCTCAGACCATCTGTCTCAGACCATCTGTCTCAGACCATCTGCCTCAGGCCGTCGGTCTTAGCCCGTCTGCCTCAGCCAGCCTATCTCGGACCGTCTGTCTCGGACCGACTGTCTCGGACCGTCTGTCTCAGCCCGCCTGTCTATGTCCGTCTGTCTGAGACCATCTGCCTCAGGCCGTCGGTCTTAGCCCGTCTGTCTCGGACCGTCTGTCTCGGACCGTCTGTCTCGGACCGTCTGTCTCGGACCGTCTGTCTCGGACCGTCTGTCTCGGACCATCTGTCTCGGACCGTCTGTATCAGACCGTCTGTCTCAGACCATCTGACTCAGACCATCTGTCTCAGGCCGTTGGTCGTAGCCTGTCTGTCTCAGCCCGCCTGTCTCTGCCCGTCTGTCTGAGACCGTCTGTCTCAGACTATCTGTCTCAGGCCGTCGGTCTTAGCCCGTCTGTCTGAGACCGTCTGTCTCGGACCGTCTGTCTCGGACCGTCGGTCTCGGAGCGTCTGTCTCGGACAGGTTGTCTCGGACCGTCTGTCTCGGACCGTCTGCCTCGGACCGTCTGTCTCAGACCGTCTGTCTCAGACCGTCTGTCTCGGACCGTCTGTCTCGGACCTCCGGTCTCAGACCGTCGGTCTCGGACCGTCTGTCTCGGACAGTCTGTCTCAGACCGTCTGTGTCAGCCCGCCTGTCTCAGCCCGCCTGTCTCAGTCCGTCTGTCTCAGACCGTCTGTATCAGACCATCTGTCTCAGACCATCTGTCTCAGGCCGTCGGTCTTAGACCGTCTGTCTCAGACCGTCTGTCTCGGACCGTCGGTCTCGGACCGTCTGTCTCAGACCATCTGTCTCAGACCATATGTCTCAGGCCGTCGGTCTTAGCCCGTATGTCTCTGTCCGTCTGTCTCATACCGTCTGTCTCAGACCGTCTGTCTCAGACCGTCTGTCTCAGACCGTCTGTCTCAGACCGTCTGTCTCAGACCGTCTGTCTCAGACCGTCTGTCTCACACCGTCTGTCTCAGACCATCTGTCTCAGACCATCTGTCTCAGGCCGTCGGTCTTAGCCTGTCTGTTTCGGACCGTCTGTCTCGGACCGTCTGTCTCGGACCGTCGGTCTCGGACCGTTGGTCTCGGACCGTCGGTCTCGGACCGTCTGTCTCGGACAGTCTGTCTCGGACCGTCTGTCTCGGACCGTCTGTCTCGGACCGTCTGTCTCGGACCGTCTGTCTCGGACCGACTGTCCCGGACCATCTGTCTCATGCCGTCGGTCTTAGCCCGTATGTCTCATACCGTCTGTCTCAGACCGTCTGTCTCGGACCGTCTGTCTCAGACCGTCTGTCTCAGACCATCTGTCTCAGGCCGTCGGTCTTAGCCCGTCTGTCTCAGACCGTCTGTCTCGGACCGTCTGTCTCGGACAGGCTGTCTCGGACCGTCTGTCTCGGACCGTCTGCCTCGGACCGTCTGTCTCAGACCGTCTGTCTCAGACCGTCTGTCTCGGACCGTCTGTCTCGGACCGCCGGTCTCAGACCGTCGGTCTCGGACCGTCTGTCTCGGACAGGCTGTCTCGGACCGTCTGTCTCGGACCATCTGTCTCGGACCGTCTGCCTCGGACCGTCTGTCTCAGACCGTCTGTCTTCAACCATCTGTCTCAGACCATCTGTCTCAGACCATCTGTCTCAGACCGTCGGTCTTAGCCCGTCTGTCTCAAACCGTCTGTCTCGGACCGTCTGTCTCGGACCGTCGGTCTCAGGCCGTCGTTCTTAGCCCGTATGTCTCTGTCCGTCTGTCTCACACCGTCTGTCTCAGACCATCTGTCTCAGACCATCTGTCTCAGGCCGTCGGTCGTAGCACGTCTGTCTCAGCCCGCCTGTCTCTGCCCGTCTGTCTGAGACCGTCTGTCTCAGACCATCTGTCTCAGGCCGTCGGTCTTAGCCCGTCTGTCTCAGACCGTCTGTCTCGGTCCGTCTGTCTCAGCCCGCCTGTCTCAGTCCGTCTGTCTCAGACCGTCTGTATCAGACCATCTGTCTCGGACCGTCTGTCTCAGACCATCTGTGTCAGACCATCTGCCTCAGGCCGTCGGTCTTAGCCCGTCTGTATGAGACCGTCTGTCTCGGACCGTCTGTCTCGGACCGTCGGTCTCGGACCGTCGGTCTCGGACCGTCTGTCTCGGACAGGCTGTCTCGGACCGTCTGTCTCGGACCGTCTGCCTCGGACCGTCTGTCTCAGACCGTCTGTCTCAGACCGTCTGTCTCGGACCGTCTGTCTCGGACCGCCGGTCTCAGACCGTCGGTCTCGGACCGTCTGTCTCGGACAGGCTGTCTCGGACCGTCGGTCTCGGACCGTCTGTCTCGGACAGGCTGTCTCGGACCGTCTGTCTCGGACCGTCTGCCTCGGACCGTCTGTCTCAGACCGTCTGTCTTCAACCATCTGTCTCAGACCATCTGTCTCAGACCATCTGTCTCAGACCGTCGGTCTTAGCCCGTCTGTCTCAGACCGTCTGTCTCGGACCGGCTGTCTCGGACCGTCGGTCTCGGACCGTCTGTCTCGGACAGTCTGTCTCAGACCGTCTGTGTCAGCCCGCCTGTCTCAGCCCGCCTGTCTCAGTCCGTCTGTCTCAGACCGTCTGTATCAGACCATCTGTCTCAGACCATCTGTCTCAGGCCGTCGGTCGTAGCCCGTCTGTCTCAGCCCGCCTGTCTCTGCCCGTCTGTCTGAGACCGTCTGTCTCAGACCATCTGTCTCAGGCCGTCGGTCTTAGCCCGTCTGTCTCAGACCGTCTGTCTCGGACCGTCTGTCTCGGACCGTCGGTCTCGGACCGTCTGTCTCAGACCATCTGTCTCAGACCATATGTCTCTGTCCGTCTGTCTCATACCGTCTGTCTCAGACCGTCTGTCTCAGACCGTCTGTCTCAGACCGTCTGTCTCAGACCGTCTGTCTCAGACCGTCTGTCTCACACCGTCTGTCTCAGACCATCTGTCTCAGACCATCTGTCTCAGGCCGTCGGTCTTAGCCTGTCTGTTTCGGACCGTCTGTCTCGGACCGTCTGTCTCGGACCGTCGGTCTCGGACCGTTGGTCTCGGACCGTCGGTCTCGGACCGTCTGTCTCGGACAGTCTGTCTCGGACCGTCTGTCTCGGACCGTCTGTCTCGGACCGTCTGTCTCGGACGATCTGTCTCAGACCGTCTGTCTCAGACCATCTGTCTCAGGCCGTCGTTCTTAGCCCGTATGTCTCTGTCCGTCTGTCTCACACCGTCTGTCTCAGACCGTCTGTCTCAGACCGTCTGTCTCAGACCGTCTGTCTCAGACCGTCTGTCTCAGACCGTCTGTCTCAGACCGTCTGTCTCAGATCATCTGTCTCAGACCATCTGTCTCAGACCATCTGTCTCAGACCATCTGCCTCAGGCCGTCGGTCTTAGCCCGTCTGCCTCAGCCAGCCTATCTCGGACCGTCTGTCTCGGACCGACTGTCTCGGACCGTCTGTCTCAGCCCGCCTGTCTATGTCCGTCTGTCTGAGACCATCTGCCTCAGGCCGTCGGTCTTAGCCCGTCTGTCTCGGACCGTCTGTCTCGGACCGTCTGTCTCGGACCGTCTGTCTCGGACCGTCTGTCTCGGACCGTCTGTCTCGGACCATCTGTCTCGGACCGTCTGTATCAGACCGTCTGTCTCAGACCATCTGACTCAGACCATCTGTCTCAGGCCGTTGGTCGTAGCCTGTCTGTCTCAGCCCGCCTGTCTCTGCCCGTCTGTCTGAGACCGTCTGTCTCAGACTATCTGTCTCAGGCCGTCGGTCTTAGCCCGTCTGTCTGAGACCGTCTGTCTCGGACCGTCTGTCTCGGACCGTCGGTCTCGGAGCGTCTGTCTCGGACAGGTTGTCTCGGACCGTCTGTCTCGGACCGTCTGCCTCGGACCGTCTGTCTCAGACCGTCTGTCTCAGACCGTCTGTCTCGGACCGTCTGTCTCGGACCGCCGGTCTCAGACCGTCGGTCTCGGACCGTCTGTCTCGGACAGTCTGTCTCAGACCGTCTGTGTCAGCCCGCCTGTCTCAGCCCGCCTGTCTCAGTCCGTCTGTCTCAGACCGTCTGTATCAGACCATCTGTCTCAGACCATCTGTCTCAGGCCGTCGGTCTTAGACCGTCTGTCTCAGACCGTCTGTCTCGGACCGTCTGTCTCGGACCGTCGGTCTCGGACCGTCTGTCTCAGACCATCTGTCTCAGACCATATGTCTCAGGCCGTCGGTCTTAGCCCGTATGTCTCTGTCCGTCTGTCTCATACCGTCTGTCTCAGACCGTCTGTCTCAGACCGTCTGTCTCAGACCGTCTGTCTCAGACCGTCTGTCTCAGACCGTCTGTCTCACACCGTCTGTCTCAGACCATCTGTCTCAGACCATCTGTCTCAGGCCGTCGGTCTTAGCCTGTCTGTTTCGGACCGTCTGTCTCGGACCGTCTGTCTCGGACCGTCGGTCTCGGACCGTTGGTCTCGGACCGTCGGTCTCGGACCGTCTGTCTCGGACAGTCTGTCTCGGACCGTCTGTCTCGGACCGTCTGTCTCGGACCGTCTGTCTCGGACCGTCGGTCTCGGACCGTCGGTCTCGGACCGTCGGTCTCGGACCGTCGGTCTCGGACCGTCGGTCTCGGACCGTCTGTCTCGGACAGTCTGTCTCAGACCGTCTGTGTCAGCCCGCCTGTCTCAGCCCGCCTGTCACAGTCCGTCTGTCTCAGACCGTCTGTCTCAGCCCGCCTGTCTCAGTCCGTCTGTCTCAGACCGTCTGTATCAGACCATCTGTCTCGGACCGTCTGTCTCAGACCATCTGTGTCAGACCATCTGCCTCAGGCCGTCGGTCTTAGCCCGTCTGTATGAGACCGTCTGTCTCGGACCGTCTGTCTCGGACCGTCGGTCTCGGACCGTCGGTCTCGGACCGTCTGTCTCGGACAGGCTGTCTCGGACCGTCTGTCTCGGACCGTCTGCCTCGGACCGTCTGTCTCAGACCGTCTGTCTCAGACCGTCTGTCTCGGACCGTCTGTCTCGGACCGCCGGTCTCAGACCGTCGGTCTCGGACCGTCTGTCTCGGACAGGCTGTCTCGGACCGTCGGTCTCGGACCGTCTGTCTCGGACAGGCTGTCTCGGACCGTCTGTCTCGGACCGTCTGCCTCGGACCGTCTGTCTCAGACCGTCTGTCTTCAACCATCTGTCTCAGACCATCTGTCTCAGACCATCTGTCTCAGACCGTCGGTCTTAGCCCGTCTGTCTCAGACCGTCTGTCTCGGACCGGCTGTCTCGGACCGTCGGTCTCGGACCGTCTGTCTCGGACAGTCTGTCTCAGACCGTCTGTGTCAGCCCGCCTGTCTCAGCCCGCCTGTCTCAGTCCGTCTGTCTCAGACCGTCTGTATCAGACCATCTGTCTCAGACCATCTGTCTCAGGCCGTCGGTCGTAGCCCGTCTGTCTCAGCCCGCCTGTCTCTGCCCGTCTGTCTGAGACCGTCTGTCTCAGACCATCTGTCTCAGGCCGTCGGTCTTAGCCCGTCTGTCTCAGACCGTCTGTCTCGGACCGTCTGTCTCGGACCGTCGGTCTCGGACCGTCTGTCTCAGACCATCTGTCTCAGACCATATGTCTCTGTCCGTCTGTCTCATACCGTCTGTCTCAGACCGTCTGTCTCAGACCGTCTGTCTCAGACCGTCTGTCTCAGACCGTCTGTCTCAGACCGTCTGTCTCACACCGTCTGTCTCAGACCATCTGTCTCAGACCATCTGTCTCAGGCCGTCGGTCTTAGCCTGTCTGTTTCGGACCGTCTGTCTCGGACCGTCTGTCTCGGACCGTCGGTCTCGGACCGTTGGTCTCGGACCGTCGGTCTCGGACCGTCTGTCTCGGACAGTCTGTCTCGGACCGTCTGTCTCGGACCGTCTGTCTCGGACCGTCTGTCTCGGACGATCTGTCTCAGACCGTCTGTCTCAGACCATCTGTCTCAGGCCGTCGTTCTTAGCCCGTATGTCTCTGTCCGTCTGTCTCACACCGTCTGTCTCAGACCGTCTGTCTCAGACCGTCTGTCTCAGACCGTCTGTCTCAGACCGTCTGTCTCAGACCGTCTGTCTCAGACCGTCTGTCTCAGATCATCTGTCTCAGACCATCTGTCTCAGACCATCTGTCTCAGACCATCTGCCTCAGGCCGTCGGTCTTAGCCCGTCTGCCTCAGCCAGCCTATCTCGGACCGTCTGTCTCGGACCGACTGTCTCGGACCGTCTGTCTCATCCCGCCTGTCTATGTCCGTCTGTCTGAGACCATCTGCCTCAGGCCGTCGGTCTTAGCCCGTCTGTCTCGGACCGTCTGTCTCGGACCGTCTGTCTCGGACCGTCTGTCTCGGACCGTCTGTCTCGGACCGTCTGTCTCGGACCATCTGTCTCGGACCGTCTGTATCAGACCGTCTGTCTCAGACCATCTGACTCAGACCATCTGTCTCAGGCCGTTGGTCGTAGCCTGTCTGTCTCAGCCCGCCTGTCTCTGCCCGTCTGTCTGAGACCGTCTGTCTCAGACTATCTGTCTCAGGCCGTCGGTCTTAGCCCGTCTGTCTGAGACCGTCTGTCTCGGACCGTCTGTCTCGGACCGTCGGTCTCGGAGCGTCTGTCTCGGACAGGTTGTCTCGGACCGTCTGTCTCGGACCGTCTGCCTCGGACCGTCTGTCTCAGACCGTCTGTCTCAGACCGTCTGTCTCGGACCGTCTGTCTCGGACCGCCGGTCTCAGACCGTCGGTCTCGGACCGTCTGTCTCGGACAGTCTGTCTCAGACCGTCTGTGTCAGCCCGCCTGTCTCAGCCCGCCTGTCTCAGTCCGTCTGTCTCAGACCGTCTGTATCAGACCATCTGTCTCAGACCATCTGTCTCAGGCCGTCGGTCTTAGACCGTCTGTCTCAGACCGTCTGTCTCGGACCGTCTGTCTCGGACCGTCGGTCTCGGACCGTCTGTCTCAGACCATCTGTCTCAGACCATATGTCTCAGGCCGTCGGTCTTAGCCCGTATGTCTCTGTCCGTCTGTCTCATACCGTCTGTCTCAGACCGTCTGTCTCAGACCGTCTGTCTCAGACCGTCTGTCTCAGACCGTCTGTCTCACACCGTCTGTCTCAGACCATCTGTCTCAGACCATCTGTCTCAGGCCGTCGGTCTTAGCCTGTCTGTTTCGGACCGTCTGTCTCGGACCGTCTGTCTCGGACCGTCGGTCTCGGACCGTTGGTCTCGGACCGTCGGTCTCGGACCGTCTGTCTCGGACAGTCTGTCTCGGACCGTCTGTCTCGGACCGTCTGTCTCGGACCGTCTGTCTCGGACCGTCGGTCTCGGACCGTCGGTCTCGGACCGTCGGTCTCGGACCGTCGGTCTCGGACCGTCTGTCTCGGACAGTCTGTCTCAGACCGTCTGTGTCAGCCCGCCTGTCTCAGCCCGCCTGTCACAGTCCGTCTGTCTCAGACCGTCTGTATCAGACCATCTGTCTCGGACCGTCTGTCTCAGACCATCTGTGTCAGACCATCTGCCTCAGGCCGTCGGTCTTAGCCCGTCTGTCTCAGCACGCCTGTCTCGGACCGTCTGTCTCGGACCGTCTGTATCGGACCGTCTGTCTCGGACCGTCTGTCTCAGACCATATGTCTCAGGCCGTCGTTCTTAGCCCGTATGTCTCTGTCCGTCTGTCTCACACCGTCTGTCTCAGACCGTCTGTCTCAGACCGTCTGTCTCAGACCGTCTGTCTCAGACCGTCTGTCTCAGACCGTCTGTCTCAGACCGTCTGTCTCAGACCGTCTGTCTCAGACCGTCTGTCTCAGACCGTCTGTCTCAGATCATCTGTCTCAGACCATCTGTCTCAGACCATCTGCCTCAGGCCGTCGGTCTTAGCCCGTCTGCCTCAGCCAGCCTATCTCGGACCGTCTGTCTCGGACCGACTGTCTCGGACCGTCTGTCTCAGCCCGCCTGTCTATGTCCGTCTGTCTGAGACCATCTGCCTCAGGCCGTCGGTCTTAGCCCGTCTGTCTCGGACCGTCTGTCTCGGACCGTCTGTCTCGGACCGTCTGTCTCGGACCGTCTGTCTCGGACCATCTGTCTCGGACCGTCTGTATCAGACCGTCTGTCTCAGACCATCTGACTCAGACCATCTGTCTCAGGCCGCTGGTCGTAGCCTGTCTGTCTCAGCCCGCCTGTCTCTGCGCGTCTGTCTGAGACCGTCTGTCTCAGACCATCTGTCTCAGACCGTCAGCCTCAGCCCGTCTGTCTCAGACCGTCGGTCTCGGACCGTCTGTCTCGGACAGTCTGTCTCAGACCGTCTGTGTCAGCCCGCCTGTCTCAGCCCGCCTGTCTCAGTCCGTCTGTCTCAGACCGTCTGTATCAGACCATCTGTCTCAGACCATCTGTCTCAGGCCGTCGGTCGTAGCCCGTCTGTCTCAGCCCGCCTGTCTCTGCCCGTCTGTCTGAGACCATCTGTCTCAGACCATCTGTCTCAGGCCGTCGGTCTTAGCCCGTCTGTCTCAGACCATCTGTCTCAGACCATCTGTCTCAGACCGTCGGTCTTAGCCCGTCTGTCTCAGACCGTCTGTCTCGGACCGTCTGTCTCAGACCGTCGGTCTCGGACCGTCTGTCTCGGACAGTCTGTCTCAGACCGTCTGTGTCAGCCCGCCTGTCTCAGCCCGCCTGTCTCAGCCCGCCTGTCTCAGTCCGTCTGTCCCAGACCGTCTGTATCAGACCATCTGTCTCAGACCATCTGTCTCAGCCCGCCTGTCTATGTCCGTCTGTCTGAGACCATCTGCCTCAGGCCGTCGGTCTTAGCCCGTCTGTCTCAGCACGCCTGTCTCGGACCGTCTGTCTCGGACCGTCTGTATCGGACCGTCTGTCTCGGACCGTCTGTCTCAGACCATATGTCTCAGGCCGTCGTTCTTAGCCCGTATGTCTCTGTCCGTCTGTCTCACACCGTCTGTCTCAGACCGTCTGTCTCAGACCGTCTGTCTCAGACCGTCTGTCTCAGACCGTCTGTCTCAGACCGTCTGTCTCAGACCGTCTGTCTCAGACCGTCTGTCTCAGACCGTCTGTCTCAGACCGTCTGTCTCAGATCATCTGTCTCAGACCATCTGTCTCAGACCATCTGTCTCAGACCACCTGCCTCAGGCCGTCGGTCTTAGCCCGTCTGCCTCAGCCAGCCTATCTCGGACCGTCTGTCTCGGACCGACTGTCTCGGACCGTCTGTCTCAGCCCGCCTGTCTATGTCCGTCTGTCTGAGACCATCTGCCTCAGGCCGTCGGTCTTAGCCCGTCTGTCTCGGACCGTCTGTCTCGGACCGTCTGTCTCGGACCGTCTGTCTCGGACCGTCTGTCTCGGACCATCTGTCTCGGACCGTCTGTATCAGACCGTCTGTCTCAGACCATCTGACTCAGACCATCTGTCTCAGGCCGCTGGTCGTAGCCTGTCTGTCTCAGCCCGCCTGTCTCTGCGCGTCTGTCTGAGACCGTCTGTCTCAGACAATCTGTCTCAGACCGTCAGCCTCAGCCCGTCTGTCTCAGACCGTCGGTCTCGGACCGTCTGTCTCGGACAGTCTGTCTCAGACCGTCTGTGTCAGCCCGCCTGTCTCAGCCCGCCTGTCTCAGTCCGTCTGTCTCAGACCGTCTGTATCAGACCATCTGTCTCAGACCATCTGTCTCAGGCCGTCGGTCGTAGCCCGTCTGTCTCAGCCCGCCTGTCTCTGCCCGTCTGTCTGAGACCGTCTGTCTCAGACCATCTGTCTCAGGCCGTCGGTCTTAGCCCGTCTGTCTCAGACCATCTGTCTCAGACCATCTGTCTCAGACCGTCGGTCTTAGCCCGTCTGTCTCAGACCGTCTGTCTCGGACCGTCTGTCTCGGACCGTCGGTCTCGGACCGTCTGTCTCGGACAGTCTGTCTCAGACCGTCTGTGTCAGCCCGCCTGTCTCAGCCCGCCTGTCTCAGTCCGTCTGTCCCAGACCGTCTGTATCAGACCATCTGTCTCAGACCATCTGTCTCAGGCCGTCGGTCGTAGCCCGTCTGTCTCAGCCCGCCTGTCTCTGCCCGTCTGTCTGAGACCGTCTGTCTCAGACCATCTGTCTCAGGCCGTCGGTCTTAGCCCGTCTGTCTCAGACCGTCTGTCTCGGACCGTCTGTCTCGGACCGTCGGTCTCGGACCGTCTGTCTCAGACCATCTGTCTCAGACCATATGTCTCAGGCCGTCGGTCTTAGCCCGTATGTCTCTGTCCGTCTGTCTCATACCGTCTGTCTCAGACCGTCTGTCTCAGACCGTCTGTCTCAGATCATCTGTCTCAGACCATCTGTCTCAGACCATCTGTCTCAGACCATCTGCCTCAGGCCGTCGGTCTTAGCCCGTCTGCCTCAGCCAGCCTATCTCGGACCGTCTGTCTCGGACCGACTGTCTCGGACCGTCTGTCTCAGCCCGCCTGTCTATGTCCGTCTGTCTGAGACCATCTGCCTCAGGCCGTCGGTCTTAGCCCGTCTGTCTCGGACCGTCTGTCTCGGACCGTCTGTCTCGGACCGTCTGTCTCGGACCGTCTGTCTCGGACCGTCTGTCTCGGACCATCTGTCTCGGACCGTCTGTATCAGACCGTCTGTCTCAGACCATCTGTCTCAGGCCGCTGGTCGTAGCCTGTCTGTCTCAGCCCGCCTGTCTCTGCCCGTCTGTCTGAGACCGTCTGTCTCAGACCATCTGTCTCAGACCGTCAGCCTCAGCCCGTCTGTCTCAGACCGTCGGTCTCGGACCGTCTGTCTCGGACAGCCTGTCTCAGACCGTCTGTGTCAGCCCGCCTGTCTCGGACCGTCTGTCTCGGACCGACTGTCCCGGACCATCTGTCTCATGCCGTCGGTCTTAGCCCGTATGTCTCATACCGTCTGTCTCGGACCGTCTGTCTCGGACCGTCTGTCTCAGACCGTCTGTCTCGGACCGTCTGTCTCGGACCGTCTATCTCAGCACGCCTGTCTCAGCCGGCGTGTCTCAGCCCGCCTGTATCAGACCGCCTGTCTCAGACGGTCGGTCTCAGCCCGCCTGTCTCAGACAGTCTGCCTCTGTCCGTCTGTCTCGGACCGTCTGTCTCGGACCGTCTGTCTCGGACCGTCTGTCTCAGACCAACTGCCTCAGACCATCTGTCTCAGACCGTCTATCTCTGTCCGTCTGTCTCATACCGTCTGTCTCAGGCCGTCTGTCTCAGACCGTCGGTCTCGGACCGTCTGTCTCGTACAGTCTGTCTCAGACCGTCTGTGTCAGCCCGCCTGTCTCAGCGCGCCTGTCTCAGTCCGTCTGTCTCAGACCGTCTGTATCAGACCATCTGTCTCGGACCGTCTGTCTCAGACCATCTGTCTCAGACCATCTGCCTCAGGCCGTCGGTCTTAGCCCGTCTGTCTCAGCACGCCTGTCTCGGACCGTCTGTCTCGGACCGTCTGTATCGGACCGTCTGTCTCGGACCGTCTGTCTCAGACCATCTGTCTCAGACCATATGTCTCAGGCCGTCGGTCTTAGCCCGTATGTCTCTGTCCGTCTGTCTCACACCGTCTGTCTCAGACCGTCTGTCTCAGACCGTCTGTCTCAGACCGTCTGTCTCAGACCGTCTGTCTCAGACCGTCTGTCTCAGACCGTCTGTCTCAGATCATCTGTCTCAGACCATCTGTCTCAGACCATCTGTCTCAGACCATCTGCCTCAGGCCGTCGGTCTTAGCCCGTCTGCCTCAGCCAGCCTATCTCGGACCGTCTGTCTCGGACCGACTGTCTCGGACCGTCTGTCTCAGCCCGCCTGTCTATGTCCGTCTGTCTGAGACCATCTGCCTCAGGCCGTCGGTCTTAGCCCGTCTGTCTCGGACCGTCTGTCTCGGACTGTCTGTCTCGGACCGTCTGTCTCGGACCGTCTGTCTCGGACCATCTGTCTCGGACCGTCTGTATCAGACCGTCTGTCTCAGACCATCTGACTCAGACCATCTGTCTCAGGCCGCTGGTCGTAGCCTGTCTGTCTCAGCCCGCCTGTCTCTGCCCGTCTGTCTGAGACCGTCTGTCTCAGACCATCTGTCTCAGACCGTCAGCCTCAGCCCGTCTGTCTCAGACCGTCGGTCTCGGACCGTCTGTCTCGGACAGCCTGTCTCAGACCGTCTGTGTCAGCCCGCCTGTCTCGGACCGTCGGTCTCGGACCGTCTGTCTCGGACAGTCTGTCTCAGACCGTCTGTGTCAGCCCGCCTGTCTCAGCCCGCCTGTCTCAGTCCGTCTGTCTCAGACCGTCTGTATCAGACCATCTGTCTCAGGCCGTCGGTCGTAGCCCGTCTGTCTCAGCCCGCCTGTATCTGCCCGTCTGTCTGAGACCGTCTGTCTCAGACCATCTGTCTCAGGCCGTCGGTCTTAGCCCGTCTGTCTCAGACCGTCTGTCTCGGACCGTCGGTCTCGGACCGTCTGTCTCAGACCATCTGTCTCAGACCATATGTCTCAGGCCGTCGGTCTTAGCCCGTATGTCTCTGTCCGTCTGTCTCATACCGTCTGTCTCAGACCGTCTGTCTCAGACCGTCTGTCCCAGACCGTCTGTCTCACACCGTCTGTCTCAGACCATCTGTCTCAGACCATCTGTCTCAGGCCGTCGGTCTTAGCCTGTCTGTCTCGGACCGTCTGTCTCGGACCGTCTGTCTCGGACCGTTGGTCTCGGACCGTCGGTCTCGGACCGTCTGTCTCGGACAGTCTGTCTCGGACCGTCTGTCTCGGACCGTCTGTCTCGGACCGTCTGTCTCGGACAGTCTGTCTCGGACCGTCTGTCTCGGACCGTCTGTCTCGGACTGTCTGTCTCGGACCGTCTGTCTCGGACCGTCTGTCTCAGACCGTCTGTCTCAGACCATCTGTCTCAGACCATCTGTCTCAGGCCGTCGGTCTTAGCCCGTCTGTCTCAGCACGCCTGTCTCGGACCGTCTGTCTCGGACCGTCTGTATCGGACCGTCTGTCTCGGACCGTCTGTCTCAGACCATCTGTCTCAGACCATATGTCTCAGGCCGTCGGTCTTAGCCCGTATGTCTCTGTCCGTCTGTCTCACACCGTCTGTCTCAGACCGTCTGTCTCAGACCGTCTGTCTCAGACCGTCTGTCTCAGATCATCTGTCTCAGACCATCTGTCTCAGACCATCTGTCTCAGACCATCTGCCTCAGGCCGTCGGTCTTAGCCCGTCTGCCTCAGCCAGCCTATCTCGGACCGTCTGTCTCGGACCGACTGTCTCGGACCGTCTGTCTCAGCCCGCCTGTCTATGTCCGTCTGTCTGAGACCATCTGCCTCAGGCCGTCGGTCTTAGCCCGTCTGTCTCGGACCGTCTGTCTCGGACTGTCTGTCTCGGACCGTCTGTCTCGGACCGTCTGTCTCGGACCATCTGTCTCGGACCGTCTGTATCAGACCGTCTGTCTCAGACCATCTGACTCAGACCATCTGTCTCAGGCCGCTGGTCGTAGCCTGTCTGTCTCAGCCCGCCTGTCTCTGCCCGTCTGTCTGAGACCGTCTGTCTCAGACCATCTGTCTCAGACCGTCAGCCTCAGCCCGTCTGTCTCAGACCGTCGGTCTCGGACCGTCTGTCTCGGACAGCCTGTCTCAGACCGTCTGTGTCAGCCCGCCTGTCTCGGACCGTCGGTCTCGGACCGTCTGTCTCGGACAGTCTGTCTCAGACCGTCTGTGTCAGCCCGCCTGTCTCAGCCCGCCTGTCTCAGTCCGTCTGTCTCAGACCGTCTGTCTCAGACCATCTGTCTCAGACCATCTGTCTCAGGCCGTCGGTCTTAGCCCGTCTGTCTCAGACCGTCTGTCTCAGACCAACTGCCTCAGACCATCTGTCTCAGACCGTCTATCTCTGTCCGTCTGTCTCGGACCGTCTGTCTCGGACCGTCTGTCTCGGACCGTCTGTCTCGGACCGTTGGTCTCGGACCGTCGGTCTCGGACCGTCTGTCTCAGACCATCTGTCTCAGACCATCTGCCTCAGGCCGTCGGTCTTAGCCCGTCTGTCTCAGCACGCCTGTCTCGGACCGTCTGTCTCGGACCGTCTGTATCGGACCGTCTGTCTCGGACCGTCTGTCTCAGACCATCTGTCTCAGTCCATATGTCTCAGGCCGTCGGTCTTAGCCCGTATGTCTCTGTCCGTCTGTCTCACACCGTCTGTCTCAGACCGTCTGTCTCAGACCGTCTGTCTCAGACCGTCTGTCTCAGACCGTCTGTCTCAGATCATCTGTCTCAGCCCATCTGTCTCAGACCATCTGTCTCAGACCATCTGCCTCAGGCCGTCGGTCTTAGCCCGTCTGCCTCAGCCAGCCTATCTCGGACCGTCTCTCTCGGACCGTCTGTCTCGGACCGTCTGTCTCAGCCCACCTGTCTATGTCCGCCTGTCTGAGACCATCTGCCTCAGGCCGTCGGTCTTAGCCCTTCTGTCTCGGACCGTCTGTCTCGGACCGTCTGTCTCGGACCGTCTGTCTCGGACCATCTGTCTCGGACCGTCTGTCTCGGACCGTCTATCTCAGCACGCCTGTCTCAGCCGGCCTGTCTCAGCCCGCCTGTATCAGACCGCCTGTCCCAGACGGTCGGTCTCAGCCCGCCTGTCTCAGACAGTCTGCCTCTGTCCGTCTGTCTCGGACCGTCTGTCTCGGACCGTCTGTCTCAGACCGTCTGTCTCAGACCGTCTGTCTCAGACCGTCTGTCTCAGATCATCTGTCTCAGACCATCTGTCTCAGACCATCTGTCTCAGACCATCTGCCTCAGGCCGTCGGTCTTAGCCCGTCTGCCTCAGCCAGCCTATCTCGGACCGTCTGTCTCGGACCGACTGTCTCGGACCGTCTGTCTCAGCCCGCCTGTCTATGTCCGTCTGTCTGAGACCATCTGCCTCAGGCCGTCGGTCTTAGCCCGTCTGTCTCGGACCGTCTGTCTCGGACCGTCTGTCTCGGACCGTCTGTCTCGGACCGTCTGTCTCGGACCATCTGTCTCGGACCGTCTGTATCAGACCGTCTGTCTCAGACCATCTGACTCAGACCATCTGTCTCAGGCCGCTGGTCGTAGCCTGTCTGTCTCAGCCCGCCTGTCTCTGCGCGTCTGTCTGAGACCGTCTGTCTCAGACCATCTGTCTCAGACCGTCAGCCTCAGCCCGTCTGTCTCAGACCGTCGGTCTCGGACCGTCTGTCTCGGACAGTCTGTCTCAGACCGTCTGTGTCAGCCCGCCTGTCTCAGCCCGCCTGTCTCAGTCCGTCTGTCTCAGACCGTCTGTATCAGACCATCTGTCTCAGACCATCTGTCTCAGGCCGTCGGTCGTAGCCCGTCTGTCTCAGCCCGCCTGTCTCTGCCCGTCTGTCTGAGACCGTCTGTCTCAGACCATCTGTCTCAGGCCGTCGGTCTTAGCCCGTCTGTCTCAGACCATCTGTCTCAGACCATCTGTCTCAGACCGTCGGTCTTAGCCCGTCTGTCTCAGACCGTCTGTCTCGGACCGTCTGTCTCGGACCGTCTGTCTCGGACCGTCTGTCTCGGACCGTCTGTCTCGGACCATCTGTCTCGGACCGTCTGTATCAGACCGTCTGTCTCAGACCATCTGACTCAGACCATCTGTCTCAGGCCGCTGGTCGTAGCCTGTCTGTCTCAGCCCGCCTGTCTCTGCCCGTCTGTCTGAGACCGTCTGTCTCAGACCATCTGTCTCAGACCGTCAGCCTCAGCCCGTCTGTCTCAGACCGTCGGTCTCGGACCGTCTGTCTCGGACAGCCTGTCTCAGACCGTCTGTGTCAGCCCGCCTGTCTCGGACCGTCTGTCTCGGACCGACTGTCCCGGACCATCTGTCTCATGCCGTCGGTCTTAGCCCGTATGTCTCATACCGTCTGTCTCGGACCGTCTGTCTCGGACCGTCTGTCTCAGACCGTCTGTCTCGGACCGTCTGTCTCGGACCGTCTATCTCAGCACGCCTGTCTCAGCCGGCGTGTCTCAGCCCGCCTGTATCAGACCGCCTGTCTCAGACGGTCGGTCTCAGCCCGCCTGTCTCAGACAGTCTGCCTCTGTCCGTCTGTCTCGGACCGTCTGTCTCGGACCGTCTGTCTCGGACCGTCTGTCTCAGACCAACTGCCTCAGACCATCTGTCTCAGACCGTCTATCTCTGTCCGTCTGTCTCATACCGTCTGTCTCAGGCCGTCTGTCTCAGACCGTCGGTCTCAGACCGTCGGTCTCGGACCGTCTGTCTCGTACAGTCTGTCTCAGACCGTCTGTGTCAGCCCGCCTGTCTCAGCGCGCCTGTCTCAGTCCGTCTGTCTCAGACCGTCTGTATCAGACCATCTGTCTCGGACCGTCTGTCTCAGACCATCTGTCTCAGACCATCTGCCTCAGGCCGTCGGTCTTAGCCCGTCTGTCTCAGCACGCCTGTCTCGGACCGTCTGTCTCGGACCGTCTGTATCGGACCGTCTGTCTCGGACCGTCTGTCTCAGACCATCTGTTTCAGACCATATGTCTCAGGCCGTCGGTCTTAGCCCGTATGTCTCTGTCCGTCTGTCTCACACCGTCTGTCTCAGACCGTCTGTCTCAGACCGTCTGTCTCAGACCGTCTGTCTCAGACCGTCTGTCTCAGACCGTCTGTCTCAGATCATCTGTCTCAGACCATCTGTCTCAGACCATCTGTCTCAGACCATCTGCCTCAGGCCGTCGGTCTTAGCCCGTCTGCCTCAGCCAGCCTATCTCGGACCGTCTGTCTCGGACCGACTGTCTCGGACCGTCTGTCTCAGCCCGCCTGTCTATGTCCGTCTGTCTGAGACCATCTGCCTCAGGCCGTCGGTCTTAGCCCGTCTGTCTCGGACCGTCTGTCTCGGACTGTCTGTCTCGGACCGTCTGTCTCGGACCGTCTGTCTCGGACCATCTGTCTCGGACCGTCTGTATCAGACCGTCTGTCTCAGACCATCTGACTCAGACCATCTGTCTCAGGCCGCTGGTCGTAGCCTGTCTGTCTCAGCCCGCCTGTCTCTGCCCGTCTGTCTGAGACCGTCTGTCTCAGACCATCTGTCTCAGACCGTCAGCCTCAGCCCGTCTGTCTCAGACCGTCGGTCTCGGACCGTCTGTCTCGGACAGCCTGTCTCAGACCGTCTGTGTCAGCCCGCCTGTCTCGGACCGTCGGTCTCGGACCGTCTGTCTCGGACAGTCTGTCTCAGACCGTCTGTGTCAGCCCGCCTGTCTCAGCCCGCCTGTCTCAGTCCGTCTGTCTCAGACCGTCTGTATCAGACCATCTGTCTCAGGCCGTCGGTCGTAGCCCGTCTGTCTCAGCCCGCCTGTCTCTGCCCGTCTGTCTGAGACCGTCTGTCTCAGACCATCTGTCTCAGGCCGTCGGTCTTAGCCCGTCTGTCTCAGACTGTCTGTCTCGGACCGTCGGTCTCGGACCGTCTGTCTCAGACCATCTGTCTCAGACCATATGTCTCAGGCCGTCGGTCTTAGCCCGTATGTCTCTGTCCGTCTGTCTCATACCGTCTGTCTCAGACCGTCTGTCTCAGACCGTCTGTCCCAGACCGTCTGTCTCACACCGTCTGTCTCAGACCATCTGTCTCAGACCATCTGTCTCAGGCCGTCGGTCTTAGCCTGTCTGTCTCGGACCGTCTGTCTCGGACCGTCTGTCTCGGACCGTCGGTCTCGGACCGTTGGTCTCGGACCGTCGGTCTCGGACCGTCTGTCTCGGACAGTCTGTCTCGGACCGTCTGTCTCGGACCGTCTGTCTCGGACCGTCTGTCTCGGACAGTCTGTCTCGGACCGTCTGTCTCGGACCGTCTGTCTCGGACTGTCTGTCTCGGACCGTCTGTCTCGGACCGTCTGTCTCAGACCGTCTGTCTCAGACCATCTGTCTCAGACCATCTGTCTCAGGCCGTCGGTCTTAGCCCGTCTGTCTCAGCACGCCTGTCTCGGACCGTCTGTCTCGGACCGTCTGTATCGGACCGTCTGTCTCGGACCGTCTGTCTCAGACCATCTGTCTCAGACCATATGTCTCAGGCCGTCGGTCTTAGCCCGTATGTCTCTGTCCGTCTGTCTCACACCGTCTGTCTCAGACCGTCTGTCTCAGACCGTCTGTCTCAGACCGTCTGTCTCAGATCATCTGTCTCAGACCATCTGTCTCAGACCATCTGTCTCAGACCATCTGCCTCAGGCCGTCGGTCTTAGCCCGTCTGCCTCAGCCAGCCTATCTCGGACCGTCTGTCTCGGACCGACTGTCTCGGACCGTCTGTCTCAGCCCGCCTGTCTATGTCCGTCTGTCTGAGACCATCTGCCTCAGGCCGTCGGTCTTAGCCCGTCTGTCTCGGACCGTCTGTCTCGGACTGTCTGTCTCGGACCGTCTGTCTCGGACCGTCTGTCTCGGACCATCTGTCTCGGACCGTCTGTATCAGACCGTCTGTCTCAGACCATCTGACTCAGACCATCTGTCTCAGGCCGCTGGTCGTAGCCTGTCTGTCTCAGCCCGCCTGTCTCTGCCCGTCTGTCTGAGACCGTCTGTCTCAGACCATCTGTCTCAGACCGTCAGCCTCAGCCCGTCTGTCTCAGACCGTCGGTCTCGGACCGTCTGTCTCGGACAGCCTGTCTCAGACCGTCTGTGTCAGCCCGCCTGTCTCGGACCGTCGGTCTCGGACCGTCTGTCTCGGACAGTCTGTCTCAGACCGTCTGTGTCAGCCCGCCTGTCTCAGCCCGCCTGTCTCAGTCCGTCTGTCTCAGACCGTCTGTATCAAACCATCTGTCTCAGACCATCTGTCTCAGGCCGTCGGTCGTAGCCCGTCTGTCTCAGCCCGCCTGTCTCTGCCCGTCTGTCTGAGACCGTCTGTCTCAGACCATCTGTCTCAGGCCGTCGGTCTTAGCCCGTCTGTCTCAGACCGTCTGTCTCGGACCGTCGGTCTCGGACCGTCTGTCTCAGACCATCTGTCTCAGACCATATGTCTCAGGCCGTCGGTCTTAGCCCGTATGTCTCTGTCCGTCTGTCTCATACCGTCTGTCTCAGACCGTCTGTCTCAGACCGTCTGTCTCAGCCCGCCTGTCTCAGTCCGTCTGTCTCAGACCGTCTGTATCAGACCATCTGTCTCAGGCCGTCGGTCGTAGCCCGTCTGTCTCAGCCCGCCTGTCTCTGCCCGTCTGTCTGAGACCGTCTGTCTCAGACCATCTGTCTCAGGCCGTCGGTCTTAGCCCGTCTGTCTCAGACTGTCTGTCTCGGACCGTCGGTCTCGGACCGTCTGTCTCAGACCATCTGTCTCAGACCATATGTCTCAGGCCGTCGGTCTTAGCCCGTATGTCTCTGTCCGTCTGTCTCATACCGTCTGTCTCAGACCGTCTGTCTCAGACCGTCTGTCCCAGACCGTCTGTCTCACACCGTCTGTCTCAGACCATCTGTCTCAGACCATCTGTCTCAGGCCGTCGGTCTTAGCCTGTCTGTCTCGGACCGTCTGTCTCGGACCGTCTGTCTCGGACCGTCGGTCTCGGACCGTTGGTCTCGGACCGTCGGTCTCGGACCGTCTGTCTCGGACAGTCTGTCTCGGACCGTCTGTCTCGGACCGTCTGTCTCGGACCGTCTGTCTCGGACAGTCTGTCTCGGACCGTCTGTCTCGGACCGTCTGTCTCGGACTGTCTGTCTCGGACCGTCTGTCTCGGACCGTCTGTCTCAGACCGTCTGTCTCAGACCATCTGTCTCAGACCATCTGTCTCAGGCCGTCGGTCTTAGCCCGTCTGTCTCAGCACGCCTGTCTCGGACCGTCTGTCTCGGACCGTCTGTATCGGACCGTCTGTCTCGGACCGTCTGTCTCAGACCATCTGTCTCAGACCATATGTCTCAGGCCGTCGGTCTTAGCCCGTATGTCTCTGTCCGTCTGTCTCACACCGTCTGTCTCAGACCGTCTGTCTCAGACCGTCTGTCTCAGACCGTCTGTCTCAGATCATCTGTCTCAGACCATCTGTCTCAGACCATCTGTCTCAGACCATCTGCCTCAGGCCGTCGGTCTTAGCCCGTCTGCCTCAGCCAGCCTATCTCGGACCGTCTGTCTCGGACCGACTGTCTCGGACCGTCTGTCTCAGCCCGCCTGTCTATGTCCGTCTGTCTGAGACCATCTGCCTCAGGCCGTCGGTCTTAGCCCGTCTGTCTCGGACCGTCTGTCTCGGACTGTCTGTCTCGGACCGTCTGTCTCGGACCGTCTGTCTCGGACCATCTGTCTCGGACCGTCTGTATCAGACCGTCTGTCTCAGACCATCTGACTCAGACCATCTGTCTCAGGCCGCTGGTCGTAGCCTGTCTGTCTCAGCCCGCCTGTCTCTGCCCGTCTGTCTGAGACCGTCTGTCTCAGACCATCTGTCTCAGACCGTCAGCCTCAGCCCGTCTGTCTCAGACCGTCGGTCTCGGACCGTCTGTCTCGGACAGCCTGTCTCAGACCGTCTGTGTCAGCCCGCCTGTCTCGGACCGTCGGTCTCGGACCGTCTGTCTCGGACAGTCTGTCTCAGACCGTCTGTGTCAGCCCGCCTGTCTCAGCCCGCCTGTCTCAGTCCGTCTGTCTCAGACCGTCTGTATCAAACCATCTGTCTCAGACCATCTGTCTCAGGCCGTCGGTCGTAGCCCGTCTGTCTCAGCCCGCCTGTCTCTGCCCGTCTGTCTGAGACCGTCTGTCTCAGACCATCTGTCTCAGGCCGTCGGTCTTAGCCCGTCTGTCTCAGACCGTCTGTCTCGGACCGTCGGTCTCGGACCGTCTGTCTCAGACCATCTGTCTCAGACCATATGTCTCAGGCCGTCGGTCTTAGCCCGTATGTCTCTGTCCGTCTGTCTCATACCGTCTGTCTCAGACCGTCTGTCTCAGACCGTCTGTCCCAGACCGTCTGTCTCACACCGTCTGTCTCAGACCATCTGTCTCAGACCATCTGTCTCAGGCCGTCGGTCTTAGCCTGTCTGTCTCGGACCGTCTGTCTCGGACCGTCTGTCTCGGACCGTCGGTCTCGGACCGTTGGTCTCGGACCGTCGGTCTCGGACCGTCTGTCTCGGACAGTCTGTCTCGGACCGTCTGTCTCGGACCGTCTGTCTCGGACCGTCTGTCTCGGACAGTCTGTCTCGGACCGTCTGTCTCGGACCGTCTTTCTCGGACTGTCTGTCTCGGACCGTCTGTCTCGGACCGTCTGTCTCAGACCGTCTGTCTCAGACCATCTGTCTCAGACCATCTGTCTCAGGCCGTCGGTCTTAGCCCGTCTGTCTCAGACCGTCTGTCTCGGACCGTCTGTCTCGGACCGTCTGTCTCAGACCAACTGCCTCAGACCATCTGTCTCAGACCGTCTATCTCTGTCCGTCTGTCTCGGACCGTCTGTCTCGGACCGTCTGTCTCGGACCGTCTGTCTCGGACCGTTGGTCTCGGACCGTCGGTCTCGGACCGTCTGTCTCAGACCATCTGTCTCAGACCATCTGCCTCAGGCCGTCGGTCTTAGCCCGTCTGTCTCAGCACGCCTGTCTCGGACCGTCTGTCTCGGACCGTCTGTATCGGACCGTCTGTCTCGGACCGTCTGTCTCAGACCATCTGTCTCAGTCCATATGTCTCAGGCCGTCGGTCTTAGCCCGTATGTCTCTGTCCGTCTGTCTCACACCGTCTGTCTCAGACCGTCTGTCTCAGACCGTCTGTCTCAGACCGTCTGTCTCAGACCGTCTGTCTCAGACCGTCTGTCTCAGATCATCTGTCTCAGCCCATCTGTCTCAGACCATCTGTCTCAGACCATCTGCCTCAGGCCGTCGGTCTTAGCCCGTCTGCCTCAGCCAGCCTATCTCGGACCGTCTCTCTCGGACCGTCTGTCTCGGACCGTCTGTCTCAGCCCACCTGTCTATGTCCGCCTGTCTGAGACCATCTGCCTCAGGCCGTCGGTCTTAGCCCTTCTGTCTCGGACCGTCTGTCTCGGACCGTCTGTCTCGGACCGTCTGTCTCGGACCATCTGTCTCGGACCGTCTGTCTCGGACCGTCTATCTCAGCACGCCTGTCTCAGCCGGCCTGTCTCAGCCCGCCTGTATCAGGCCGCCTGTCCCAGACGGTCGGTCTCAGCCCGCCTGTCTCAGACAGTCTGCCTCTGTCCGTCTGTCTCGGACCGTCTGTCTCGGACCGTCTGTCTCAGACCGTCTGTCTCAGACCGTCTGTCTCAGACCGTCTGTCTCAGATCATCTGTCTCAGACCATCTGTCTCAGACCATCTGTCTCAGACCATCTGCCTCAGGCCGTCGGTCTTAGCCCGTCTGCCTCAGCCAGCCTATCTCGGACCGTCTGTCTCGGACCGACTGTCTCGGACCGTCTGTCTCAGCCCGCCTGTCTATGTCCGTCTGTCTGAGACCATCTGCCTCAGTGCCGTCGGTCTTAGCCCGTCTGTCTCGGACCGTCTGTCTCGGACCGTCTGTCTCGGACCGTCTGTCTCGGACCGTCTGTCTCGGACCATCTGTCTTGGACCGTCTGTCTCGGACCGTCTATCTCAGCACGCCTGTCTCAGCCGGCGTGTCTCAGCCCGCCTGTATCAGACCGCCTGTCTCAGACGGTCGGTCTCAGCCCGCCTGTCTCAGACAGTCTGCCTCTGTCCGTCTGTCTCGGACCGTCTGTCTCGGACCGTCTGTCTCGGACCGTCTGTCTCTGACCGTCGGTCTTAGCCCGTCTGTCTCAGACCATCTGTCTCAGTCCATATGTCTCAGGCCGTCGGTCTTAGCCCGTATGTCTCTGTCCGTCTGTCTCACACCGTCTGTCTCAGACCGTCTGTCTCAGACCGTCTGTCTCAGACCGTCTGTCTCAGACCGTCTGTCTCAGACCGTCTGTCTCAGATCATCTGTCTCAGCCCATCTGTCTCAGACCATCTGTCTCAGACCATCTGCCTCAGGTCGTCGGTCTTAGCCCGTCTGCCTCAGCCAGCCTATCTCGGACCGTCTGTCTCGGACCGTCTGTCTCGGACCGTCTGTCTCAGCCCACCTGTCTATGTCCGCCTGTCTGAGACCATCTGCCTCAGGCCGTCGGTCTTAGCCCTTCTGTCTCGGACCGTCTGTCTCGGACCGTCTGTCTCGGACCGTCTGTCTCGGACCATCTGTCTCGGACCGTCTGTCTCGGACCGTCTATCTCAGCACGCCTGTCTCAGCCGGCCTGTCTCAGCCCGCCTGTATCAGACCGCCTGTCCCAGACGGTCGGTCTCAGCCCGCCTGTCTCAGACAGTCTGCCTCTGTCCGTCTGTCTCGGACCGTCTGTCTCGGACCGTCTGTCTCAGACCGTCTGTCTCAGACCGTCTGTCTCAGACCGTCTGTCTCAGATCATCTGTCTCAGACCATCTGTCTCAGACCATCTGTCTCAGACCATCTGCCTCAGGCCGTCGGTCTTAGCCCGTCTGCCTCAGCCAGCCTATCTCGGACCGTCTGTCTCGGACCGACTGTCTCGGACCGTCTGTCTCAGCCCGCCTGTCTATGTCCGTCTGTCTGAGACCATCTGCCTCAGTGCCGTCGGTCTTAGCCCGTCTGTCTCGGACCGTCTGTCTCGGACCGTCTGTCTCGGACCGTCTGTCTCGGACCGTCTGTCTCGGACCATCTGTCTTGGACCGTCTGTCTCGGACCGTCTATCTCAGCACGCCTGTCTCAGCCGGCGTGTCTCAGCCCGCCTGTATCAGACCGCCTGTCTCAGACGGTCGGTCTCAGCCCGCCTGTCTCAGACAGTCTGCCTCTGTCCGTCTGTCTCGGACCGTCTGTCTCGGACCGTCTGTCTCGGACCGTCTGTCTCGGACCGTCTGTCTCTGACCGTCGGTCTTAGCCCGTCTGTGTCAGACCGTCGGACTCAGCCCGTCTGTCTCAGACCATCTGTGTCAGACCGTCTGTCTCAGCCCGCCTGTCTCAGCCCGCCTGTCCAAGTCCGTCTTTCTCAGACCGTCTGTATCAGACCGTCTGTCTCAGACCATCTGACTTAGACCATCTGTCTCAGGCCGCTGGTCGTAGCCTGTCTGTCTCAGCCCGCCTGTCTCTGCCCGTCTGTCTGAGACCGTCTGTCTCAGACCATCTGTCTCAGACCGTCTATCTCTGTCCGTCTGTCTCATACCGTCTGTCTCAGACCATCTGTCTCACACCATCTGTCTCAGGCCGTCGGTCATAGCCCGTCTTTCTCAGACCGTCTGTCTCGGACCGTCTGTCTGGGACCGTCGGTCTCGGGCCGTCCGTCTGGGACCGTCTGTCGCGGACCGTCTGTCTCAGCCCATCTGTCACAGACCGTCTGTCTGAGACCGTCTGTCTCAGACCATCTGTCTCAGACCGTCTATCTCTGTCCGTCTGTCTCATACCGTCTGTCTCAGGCCGTCTGTCTCAGACCGTCTGTCTCAGACCATCTGTCTCACACCATCTGTCTCAGGCCGTCGGTCTTAGCCCGTCTGTCTCAGACCGTCTGTCTCAGACCGTCTGTCTCAGACCGTCTGTCTCAGACCATCTGTCTCAGACCATCTGTCTCAGGCCGTCGGTCGTAGCCCGTCTGTCTCAGCCCGCCTGTCTCTGCCCGTCTGTCTGAGACCGTCTGTCTCAGACCATCTGTCTCAGGCCGTCGGTCTTAGCCCGTCTGTCTCAGACCGTCTGTCTCGGACCGTCGGTCTCGGACCGTCTGTCTCAGACCATCTGTCTCAGACCATATGTCTCAGGCCGTCGGTCTTAGCCCGTATGTCTCTGTCCGTCTGTCTCATACCGTCTGTCTCAGACCGTCTGTCTCAGACCGTCTGTCCCAGACCGTCTGTCTCACACCGTCTGTCTCAGACCATCTGTCTCAGACCATCTGTCTCAGGCCGTCGGTCTTAGCCTGTCTGTCGCGGACCGTCTGTCTCGGACCGTCTGTCTCGGACCGTCGGTCTCGGACCGTTGGTCTCGGACCGTCGGTCTCGGACCGTCTGTCTCGGACAGTCTGTCTCGGACCGTCTGTCTCGGACCGTCTGTCTCGGACCGTCTGTCTCGGACAGTCTGTCTCGGACCGTCTGTCTCGGACCGTCTGTCTCGGACTGTCTGTCTCGGACCGTCTGTCTCGGACCGTCTGTCTCAGACCGTCTGTCTCAGACCATCTGTCTCAGACCATCTGTCTCAGGCCGTCGGTCTTAGCCCGTCTGTCTCAGACCGTCTGTCTCGGACCGTCTGTCTCGGACCGTCTGTCTCAGACCAACTGCCTCAGACCATCTGTCTCAGACCGTCTATCTCTGTCCGTCTGTCTCGGACCGTCTGTCTCGGACCGTCTGTCTCGGACCGTCTGTCTCGGACCGTTGGTCTCGGACCGTCGGTCTCGGACCGTCTGTCTCAGACCATCTGTCTCAGACCATCTGCCTCAGGCCGTCGGTCTTAGCCCGTCTGTCTCAGCACGCCTGTCTCGGACCGTCTGTCTCGGACCGTCTGTATCGGACCGTCTGTCTCGGACCGTCTGTCTCAGACCATCTGTCTCAGTCCATATGTCTCAGGCCGTCGGTCTTAGCCCGTATGTCTCTGTCCGTCTGTCTCACACCGTCTGTCTCAGACCGTCTGTCTCAGACCGTCTGTCTCAGACCGTCTGTCTCAGACCGTCTGTCTCAGATCATCTGTCTCAGCCCATCTGTCTCAGACCATCTGTCTCAGACCATCTGCCTCAGGCCGTCGGTCTTAGCCCGTCTGCCTCAGCCAGCCTATCTCGGACCGTCTGTCTCGGACCGTCTGTCTCGGACCGTCTGTCTCAGCCCACCTGTCTATGTCCGCCTGTCTGAGACCATCTGCCTCAGGCCGTCGGTCTTAGCCCTTCTGTCTCGGACCGTCTGTCTCGGACCGTCTGTCTCGGACCGTCTGTCTCGGACCATCTGTCTCGGACCGTCTGTCTCGGACCGTCTATCTCAGCACGCCTGTCTCAGCCGGCCTGTCTCAGCCCGCCTGTATCAGACCGCCTGTCCCAGACGGTCGGTCTCAGCCCGCCTGTCTCAGACAGTCTGCCTCTGTCCGTCTGTCTCGGACCGTCTGTCTCGGACAGTCTGTCTCGGACCGTCTGTCTCAGACCGTCTGTCTCAGACCGTCTGTCTCAGACCGTCTGTCTCAGATCATCTGTCTCAGACCATCTGTCTCAGACCATCTGTCTCAGACCATCTGCCTCAGGCCGTCGGTCTTAGCCCCTCTGCCTCAGCCAGCCTATCTCGGACCGTCTGTCTCGGACCGACTGTCTCGGACCGTCTGTCTCAGCCCGCCTGTCTATGTCCGTCTGTCTGAGACCATCTGCCTCAGGCCGTCGGTCTTAGCCCGTCTGTCTCGGACCGTCTGTCTCGGACCGTCTGTCTCGGACCGTCTGTCTCTGACCGTCGGTCTTAGCCCGTCTGTCTCAGACCGTCTGCCTCGGACCGTCTGTCTCGGACCATCTGTCTCAGACCATCTGTCTCAGGCCATCTGTCTCAGGCCGTCGGTCTTAGCCCGTCTCTCTCAGACCATCTGTGTCAGACCGCCGGTCTCAGACCGTTTGTCTCAGACCATCTGTCTCAGACCATCTGTCTAAGGCCGTCGGTCTTAGCACGTCTGTCTCAGCCCGCCTGTCTCTGCCCGTCTGTCTCAGACCATCTGTCTCAGACCATCAGTCTCAGGCCGTCGGTCTTAGCCTGTCTGTCTCAGCCTGCTTGTCTCTGTCCGTCAGTCTCAGACCGCCTTTCCCAGACCGCCTGTCTCAGACCGTCTGTCCCAGACCGTCTGTCTCAGACCATCTGTCTCAGCCCGCCTGTCTCAGCCCGCCTGTCTCAGCCCGCCTGTCTGAGACCGTCTGTCTCAGACCACCTGTTTCGGACCGTCTGTCTCGGACCGTCTGTCTCGGACCGACTGTCCCGGACCATCTGTCTCATGCCGTCGGTCTTAGCCCGTATGTCTCATACCGTCTGTCTCAGACCGTGCGTCTCGGACCGTCTGTCTCAGACCGTCTGTCTCAGACCATCTGTCTCAGACCATCTGTCTCAGGCCGTCGGTCTTAGCCCGTCTGTCTCAGACCGTTTGTCTCGGACCGTCTGTCTCGGACCGTCGGTCTCAGACCGTCGGTCTCGGACCGTCTGTCTCGGACAGGCTGTCTCGGACCGTCTGTCTCAGACCATCTGTCTCAGACCATCTGTCTCAGACCGTCGGTCTTAGCCCGTCTGTCTCAGACCGTCTGTCTCGGACCGTCTGTCTCGGACCGTCGGTCTCAGACCGTCGGTCTCGGACCGTCTGTCTCGGACAGTCTGTCTCAGACCGTCTGTGTCAGCCCGCCTGTCTCAGCCCGCCTGTCTCAGTCCGTCTGTCTGAGACCGTCTGTCTCAGACCGTCTGTCTCAGACCGTCTGTCTCAGACCGTCTGTCTCAGACCGTCTGTCTCAGACCGTCTGTCTCAGACCGTCTGTATCAGACCATCTGTCTCAGACCATCTGTCTCAGGCCGTCGGTCGTAGCCCGTCTGTCTCAGCCCGCCTGTCTCTGCCCGTCTGTCTGAGACCGTCTGTCTCAGACCATCTGTCTCAGACCATATGTCTCAGGCCGTCGGTCTTAGCCCGTATGTCTCTGTCCGTCTGTCTCAGACCATCTGTCTCAGGCTGTCGGTCTTAGCCTGTCTGTCTCGGACCGTCTATCTCGGACCGTCTGTCTCGGACCGTCGGTCTCGGACCGTTGGTCTCGGACCGTCTGTCTCGGACCGTCTGTCTCAGACCGTCTGTCTCAGACCATCTGTCTCCGACCATCTGTCTCAGGCCGTCGGTCTTAGCCTGTCTGTCTCAGACCGTCTGTCTCGGACCGTCTGTCTCGGACCGTCTGTCTCAGACCAACTGTCTCAGACCATCTGTCTCAGACCGTCTATCTCTGTCCGTCTGTCGCATACCGTCTGTCTCAGGCCGTCTGTCTCAGACCGTCTGTCTCAGACCATCTGTCTCACACCATCTGTCTCAGGCCGTCGGTCTTAGCCCGTCTGTCTCATACCGTCTGTGTCGGACCGTCTGTCTCGGACCGTCGGTCTCGGACCGTCCGTCTGTGACCGTCTGTCGCGGACCGTCTGTCTCAGCCCATCTGTCTACGACCGTCTGTCTGAGACCGTCTGTCTCAGACCATCTGTCTCAGTCACATCTGTCTCAGACCGTCTGTCTCAGCCCGGCTGTCTCAGCGCGCCTGTCTCAGTACGTCTGTCTGAGACCGTCTGTCTCAGACCAACTGTCTCAGACCAACTGTCTCAGACCGCCTATCTTAGACCATCGGTCTTAGCCCGTCTGTCTCAGCCCGCCTGTCTCTGCCCGTCTGTCTCAGACCATCTGTCTCAGGCCGTTGGTCTTAGCCTGTCTGTCTCAGCCCGCCAGTCTGAGACCGTGTGTCTCAGACCATCTGTCTCAGACCGTCAGTCTCTGTCCGTCTGTCTCGGACCGTCTGTCTCGGACCGTCTGTTTCGGTCCGTCGTTCTCGGACCGTCTGTCTCGGACCGACTGTCCCGGACCATCTGTCTCATGCCGTCGGTCTTAGCCCGTATGTCTCATACCGTCTGTCTCAGACCGTCTGTCTCGGACCGTCTGTCTCAGACCGTCTGTCTCAGACCATCTGTCTCAGACCATCTGTCTCAGGCCGTCGGTCTTAGCCCGTCTGTCTCAGACCGCCTGTCTCGGACCGTCTGTCTCAGCCCGCCTGTCTCAGCCCGCCTGTCTCAGTCCGCCTGTCTCAGCCCGCCTGTCTCAGTCCGTCTGTCTGAGATCGTCTGTCTCATATCATCTGTCTCAGACCGTCTGCGTCGGACCGTCGGTCTCGGACCGTCTGTCTCGGACAGGCTGTCTCGGACCGTCTGTCTCGGACCGTCTGCCTCGGACCGTCTGGCTCAGACCGTCTGTCTCAGACGGTCGGTCTTAGCCCGTCTGTCTCAGACCATCTGTCTCGGACCGTGTGTCTCGGACCGTCGGTCTCGGACCGTCTGTCTCGGACAGGCTGTCTCGGACGGCTCTCTCGGACCGTCTGCCTCGGACCGTCTGTCTCAGACCGTCTGTCTAAGACCATCTGTCTCAGACCATCTGTCTTAGACCGTCGGTCTTAGCCCGTCTGTCTCAGACCGTCTGTGTCAGCCCGCCTGTCTCAGCCCGCCTGTCTCAGTCCGTCTGTCTCAGACCGTCTGTATCAGACCATCTGTCTCAGACCATCTGTCTCAGGCCGTCGGTCGTAGCCCGTCTGTCTCAGCCCGCCTGTCTCTGCCCGTCTGTCTGAGACCGTCTGTCTCGGACCGTCTGTCTCGGACCGTCTGTCTCAGACCAACTGCCTCAGACCATCTGTCTCAGACCGTCTATCTCTGTCCGTCTGTCTCAGGCCGTCTGTCTCAGACCGTCGGTCTCGGACCGTCTGTCTCGGACAGTCTGTCTCAGTCCGTCTGTGTCAGCCCGCCAGTCTGAGACCGTGTGTCTCAGACCATCTGTCTCAGACCGTCAGTCTCTGTCCGTCTGTCTCGGACCGTCTGTCTCGGACCGTCTGTCTCGGACCGTCTGTCTCGGACCGTCTGTCTCGGACCGACTGTCCCGGACCATCTGTCTCATGCCGTCGGTCTTAGCCCGTATGTCTCATACCGTCTGTCTCAGACCGTCTGTCTCGGACCGTCTGTCTCAGACCGTCTGTCTCAGACCATCTGTCTCAGACCATCTGTCTCAGGCCGTCGGTCTTAGCCCGTCTGTCTCGGACCGTCTGTCTCGGACCGTCTGTCTCGGACCGTCTGTCTCGGACCGTCTGTCTCGGACCGTCTGTCTCGGACCGACTGTCCCGGACCATCTGTCTCATGCCGTCGGTCTTAGCCCGTATGTCTCATACCGTCTGTCTCAGACCGTCTGTCTCAGACCGTCTGTCTGAGACCGTCTGTCTCAGACCATCTGTCTCAGTCACATCTGTCTCAGACCGTCTGTCTCAGCCCGGCTGTCTCAGCGCGCCTGTCTCAGTACGTCTGTCTGAGACCGTCTGTCTCAGACCAACTGTCTCAGACCAACTGTCTCAGACCGCCTATCTTAGACCATCGGTCTTAGCCCGTCTGTCTCAGCCCGCCTGTCTCTGCCCGTCTGTCTCAGACCATCTGTCTCAGGCCGTTGGTCTTAGCCTGTCTGTCTCAGCCCGCCAGTCTGAGACCGTGTGTCTCAGACCATCTGTCTCAGACCGTCAGTCTCTGTCCGTCTGTCTCGGACCGTCTGTCTCGGACCGTCTGTTTCGGTCCGTCGTTCTCGGACCGTCTGTCTCGGACCGACTGTCCCGGACCATCTGTCTCATGCCGTCGGTCTTAGCCCGTATGTCTCATACCGTCTGTCTCAGACCGTCTGTCTCGGACCGTCTGTCTCAGACCGTCTGTCTCAGACCATCTGTCTCAGACCATCTGTCTCAGGCCGTCGGTCTTAGCCCGTCTGTCTCAGACCGCCTGTCTCGGACCGTCTGTCTCAGCCCGCCTGTCTCAGCCCGCCTGTCTCAGTCCGCCTGTCTCAGCCCGCCTGTCTCAGTCCGTCTGTCTGAGATCGTCTGTCTCATATCATCTGTCTCAGACCGTCTGCGTCGGACCGTCGGTCTCGGACCGTCTGTCTCGGACAGGCTGTCTCGGACCGTCTGTCTCGGACCGTCTGCCTCGGACCGTCTGGCTCAGACCGTCTGTCTCAGACGGTCGGTCTTAGCCCGTCTGTCTCAGACCATCTGTCTCGGACCGTGTGTCTCGGACCGTCGGTCTCGGACCGTCTGTCTCGGACAGGCTGTCTCGGACGGCTCTCTCGGACCGTCTGCCTCGGACCGTCTGTCTCAGACCGTCTGTCTAAGACCATCTGTCTCAGACCATCTGTCTTAGACCGTCGGTCTTAGCCCGTCTGTCTCAGACCGTCTGTGTCAGCCCGCCTGTCTCAGCCCGCCTGTCTCAGTCCGTCTGTCTCAGACCGTCTGTATCAGACCATCTGTCTCAGACCATCTGTCTCAGGCCGTCGGTCGTAGCCCGTCTGTCTCAGCCCGCCTGTCTCTGCCCGTCTGTCTGAGACCGTCTGTCTCGGACCGTCTGTCTCGGACCGTCTGTCTCAGACCAACTGCCTCAGACCATCTGTCTCAGACCGTCTATCTCTGTCCGTCTGTCTCAGGCCGTCTGTCTCAGACCGTCGGTCTCGGACCGTCTGTCTCGGACAGTCTGTCTCAGTCCGTCTGTGTCAGCCCGCCAGTCTGAGACCGTGTGTCTCAGACCATCTGTCTCAGACCGTCAGTCTCTGTCCGTCTGTCTCGGACCGTCTGTCTCGGACCGTCTGTCTCGGACCGTCTGTCTCGGACCGTCTGTCTCGGACCGACTGTCCCGGACCATCTGTCTCATGCCGTCGGTCTTAGCCCGTATGTCTCATACCGTCTGTCTCAGACCGTCTGTCTCGGACCGTCTGTCTCAGACCGTCTGTCTCAGACCATCTGTCTCAGACCATCTGTCTCAGGCCGTCGGTCTTAGCCCGTCTGTCTCGGACCGTCTGTCTCGGACCGTCTGTCTCGGACCGTCTGTCTCGGACCGTCTGTCTCGGACCGTCTGTCTCGGACCGACTGTCCCGGACCATCTGTCTCATGCCGTCGGTCTTAGCCCGTATGTCTCATACCGTCTGTCTCAGACCGTCTGTCTCGGACCGTCTGTCTCAGACCGTCTGTTTCAGACCATCTGTCTCAGACCATCTGTCTCAGGCCGTCGGTCTTAGCCCGTCTGTCTCAGACCGCCTGTCTCGGACCGTCTGTCTCAGCCCGCCTGTCTCAGACCGTCTGTCTCAGACCGTCTGTCTCAGACCGTCTGTCTCAGACCGTCTGTCTCAGACCGTCTGTCTCAGACCGTCTGTCTCACACCGTGTGTCTCAGACCATCTGTCTCAGACCATCTGTCTCAGGCCGTCGGTCTTAGCCTGTCTGTCTCGGACCGTCTGTCTCGGACCGTCTGTCTCGGACCGTCGGTCTCGGACCGTTGGTCTCAGGCCGTCGGTCTTAGCCCGTATGTCCCTGTCCGTCTGTCTCATACCGTCTGTCTCGGACCGTCGGTCTCGGACCGTCTGTCTCGGACCGTCTGTCTCGGACAGGCTGTCTCGGACGGCTGTCTCGGACCGTCTGCCTCGGACCGTCTGTCTCAGACCGTCTGTCTAAGACCATCTGTCTCAGACCATCTGTCTCAGACCGTCGGTCTTAGCCCGTCTGTCTCAGACCGTCTGTCTCGGACCGTCTGTCTCGGACCGTCGGTCTCGGACCGTCGGTCTCAGACCGTCGGTCTCGGACCGTCTGTCTCGGACAGTCTGTCTCAGACCGTCTGTGTCAGCCCGCCTGTCTCAGCCCGCCTGTCTCAGTCCGTCTGTCTCAGACCGTCTGTATCAGACCATCTGTCTCAGACCATCTGTCTCAGGCCGTCGGTCGTAGCCCGTCTGTCTCAGCCCGCCTGTCTCTGCCCGTCTGTCTGAGACCGTCTGTCTTAGACCATCTGTCTCAGGCCGTCGGTCTTAGCCCGTCTGTCTCAGACCGTCTGTCTCGGACCGTCTGTCTCGGGCCGTCGGTCTCGGACCGTCTGTCTCAGACCATCTGTCTCAGACCATATGTCTCAGGCCGTCGGTCTTAGCCCGTATGTCTCTGTCCGTCTGTCTCATACCGCCTGTCTCAGACCATCTGTATCAGACCATCTGTCTCAGACCATCTGTCTCAGGCCGTCGGTCTTAGCCTGTCTGTCTCGGACCGTTGGTCTCGGACCGTCGGTCTCGGACCGTCTGTCTCGGACAGTCTGTCCCGGACCGTCTGTCTCGGACCGTCTGTCTCGGACCTTCTGTCTCGGACCGTCTGTCTCAGACCGTCTGTCTCAGACCATCTGTCTCAGACCATCTGTCTCAGGCCGTCGGTCTTAGCCCGTCTGTCTCAGACCGTCTGTCTCGGACCGTCTGTCTCGGACCGTCTGTCTCAGACCAACTGCCTCAGACCATCTGTCTCAGACCGTCTATCTCTGTCCGTCTGTCTCATACCGTCTGTCTCAGGCCGTCTGTCTCAGACCATCTGTCTCAGACCGTCAGTCTCTGTCCGTCTGTCTCGGACCGTCTGTCTCGGACCGTCTGTCTCGGACCGTCTGTCTCGGACCGTCTGTCTCGGACCGTCTGTCGCGGACCGACTGTCCCGGACCATCTGTCTCATGCCGTCGGTCTTAGCCCGTATGTCTCATACCGTCTGTCTCAGACCGTCTGTCTCGGACCGTCTGTCTCAGACCGTCTGTCTCAGATCATCTGTCTCAGACCATCTGTCTCAGGCCGTCGGTCTTAGCCCGTCTGTCTCGGACCGTCTGTCTCGGACCGTCTGTCTCGGACCGTCTGTCTCGGACCGTCTGTCTCGGACCGACTGTCCCGGACCATCTGTCTCATGCCGTCGGTCTTAGCACGTATGTCTCATACCGTCTGTCTCAGACCGTCTGTCTCGGACCGTCTGTCTCAGACCGTCTGTCTCAGACCATCTGTCTCAGGCCGTCGGTCTTAGCCCGTCTGTCTCAGACCGCCTGTCTCGGACCGTCTATCTCAGCCCGCCTGTCTCAGACCGTCTGTCTCACACCGTCTGTCTCAGACCGTCTGTCTCAGACCGTCTGTCTCAGACCGTCTGTCTCAGACCGTCTGTCTCACACCGTCTGTCTCAGACCATCTGTCTCAGACCATCTGTCTCAGGCCGTCGGTCTTAGCCTGTCTGTCTCGGACCGTCTGTCTCGGACCGTCTGTCTCGGACCGTCGGTCTCGGACCGTTGGTCTCAGGCCGTCGGTCTTATCCCGTATGTCTCTGTCCGTCTGTCTCATACCGTCTGTCTCGGACCGTCGGTCTCGGACCGTCTGTCTCAGACCAACTGCCTCAGACCATCTGTCTCAGACCGTCTATCTCTGTCCGTCTGTCTCATACCGTCTGTCTCAGGCCGTCTGTCTCAGACCGTTGGTCTCAGACCGTCGGTCTCGGACCGTCTGTCTCGGACAGTCTGTCTCAGACCGTCTGTGTCAGCCCGCCAGTCTGAGACCGTGTGTCTCAGACCATCTGTCTCAGACCGTCAGTCTCTGTCCGTCTGTCTCTGTCCGTCTGTCTCGGACCGTCTGTCTCGGACCGTCTGTTTCGGACCGTCTGTCTCGGACCGTCTGTCTCGGACCGACTGTCCCGGACCATCTGTCTCATGCCGTCGGTCTTAGCCCGTATGTCTCATACCGTCTGTCTCAGACCGTCTGTCTCGGACCGTCTGTCTCAGACCGTCTGTCTCAGACCATCTGTCTCAGGCCGTCGGTCTTAGCCCGTCTGTCTCAGACCGCCTGTCTCGGACCGTCTGTCTCAGCCCGCCTGTCTCAGCCCGCCTGTCTCAGTCCGCCTGTCTCAGCCCGCCTGTCTCAGTCCGTCTGTCTGAGATCGTCTGTCTCATATCATCTGTCTCAGACCGTCTGCGTCGGACCGTCGGTCTCGGACCGTCTGTCTCGGACAGCCTGTCTCGGACCGTCTGTCTCGGACCGTCTGCCTCGGACCGTCTGTCTCAGACCGTCTGTCTCAGACGGTCGGTCTTAGCCCGTCTGTCTCAGACCGTCTGTCTCGGACCGTGTGTCTCGGACCGTCGGTCTCAGACCGTCGGTCTCGGACTGTCTGTCTCGGACAGGCTGTCTCGGACGGCTGTCTCGGACCGTCTGCCTCGGACCGCCTGTCTCAGACCGTCTGTCTAAGACCATCTGTCTCAGACCATCTGTCTCAGACCGTCGGTCTTAGCCCGTCTGTCTCAGACCGTCTGTCTCGGACCGTCTGTCTCGGACCGTCGGTCTCGGACCGTCTGTCTCGGACAGTCTGTCTCAGACCGTCTGTGTCAGCCCGCCTGTCTCAGCCCGCCTGTCTCAGTCCGTCTGTCTCAGACCGTCTGTATCAGACCATCTGTCTCAGACCATCTGTCTCAGGCCGTCGGTCGTAGCCCGTCTGTCTCAGCCCGCCTGTCTCTGCCCGTCTGTCTGAGACCGTCTGTCTCAGACCATCTGTCTCAGGCCGTCGGTCTTAGCCCGTCTGTCTCGGACGGCTGTCTCGGACCGTCTGCCTCGGACCGCCTGTCTCAGACCGTCTGTCTAAGACCATCTGTCTCAGACCATCTGTCTCAGACCGTCGGTCTTAGCCCGTCTGTCTCTGTCCGTCTGTCTCGGACCGTCTGTCTCGGACCGTCTGTCTCGGACCGTCTGTCTCGGACCGTCTGTCTCGGACCGTCTGTCGCGGACCGACTGTCCCGGACCATCTGTCTCATGCCGTCGGTCTTAGCCCGTATGTCTCATACCGTCTGTCTCAGACCGTCTGTCTCGGACCGTCTGTCTCAGACCGTCTGTCTCAGACCATCTGTCTCAGACCATCTGTCTCAGGCCGTCGGTCTTAGCCCGTCTGTCTCGGACCGTCTGTCTCGGACCGTCTGTCTCGGACCGTCTGTCTCGGACCGTCTGTCTCAGACCGTCTGTCTCAGACCATCTGTCTCAGACCATCTGTCTCAGGCCGTCGGTCTTAGCCCGTCTGTCTCAGACCGCCTGTCTCGGACCGTCTATCTCAGCCCGCCTGTCTCAGACCGTCTGTCTCACACCGTCTGTCTCAGACCGTCTGTCTCAGACCGTCTGTCTCAGACCGTCTGTCTCAGACCGTCTGTCTCAGACCGTCTGTCTCAGACCGTCTGTCTCACACCGTCTGTCTCAGACCATCTGTCTCAGACCATCTGTCTCAGGCCGTCGGTCTTAGCCCGTATGTCTCTGTCCGTCTGTCTCATACCGTCTGTCTCGGACCGTCGGTCTCGGACCGTCTGTCTCAGACCAACTGCCTCAGACCATCTGTCTCAGACCGTCTATCTCTGTCCGTCTGTCTCATACCGTCTGTCTCAGGCCGTCTGTCTCAGACCGTCGGTCTCGGACCGTCGGTCTCGGACCGTCGGTCTCGGACCGTCTGTCTCGGACAGTCTGTCTCAGACCGTCTGTGTCAGCCCGCCAGTCTGAGACCGTGTGTCTCAGACCATCTGTCTCAGACCGTCAGTCTCTGTCCGTCTGTCTCTGTCCGTCTGTCTCGGACCGTCTGTCTCGGACCGTCTGTTTCGGACCGTCTGTCTCGGACCGTCTGTCTCGGACCGACTGTCCCGGACCATCTGTCTCATGCCGTCGGTCTTAGCCCGTATGTCTCATACCGTCTGTCTCAGACCGTCTGTCTCGGACCGTCTGTCTCAGACCGTCTGTCTCAGACCGTCTGTCTCAGACCATCTGTCTCAGGCCGTCGGTCTTAGCCCGTCTGTCTCAGACCGCCTGTCTCGGACCGTCTGTCTCAGCCCGCCTGTCTCAGCCCGCCTGTCTCAGTCCGCCTGTCTCAGCCCGCCTGTCTCAGTCCGTCTGTCTGAGATCGTCTGTCTCATATCATCTGTCTCAGACCGTCTGCGTCGGACCGTCGGTCTCGGACCGTCTGTCTCGGACAGGCTGTCTCGGACCGTCTGTCTCGGACCGTCTGCCTCGGACCGTCTGTCTCAGACCGTCTGTCTCAGACGGTCGGTCTTAGCCCGTCTGTCTCAGACCGTCTGTCTCGGACCGTCTGTCTCAGACCGTCTGTCTCAGACCGTCTGTCTCAGACCGTCTGTCTCAGACCGTCTGTCTCACACCGTCTGTCTCAGACCATCTGTCTCAGACCATCTGTCTCAGGCCGTCGGTCTTAGCCCGTATGTCTCTGTCCGTCGGTCTTAGCCCGTCTGTCTCAGACCGTCTGTCTCGGACCGTCTGTCTCGGACCGTCGGTCTCGGACCGTCGGTCTCGGACCGTCGGTCTCGGACCGTCTGTCTCGGACAGTCTGTCTCAGACCGTCTGTGTCAGCCCGCCTGTCTCAGCCCGCCTGTCTCAGACCGTCTGTCTCAGACCGTCTGTATCAGACCATCTGTCTCAGACCATCTGTCTCAGGCCGTCGGTCGTAGCCCGTCTGTCTCAGCCCGCCTGTCTCTGCCCGTCTGTCTGAGACCGTCTGTCTCAGACCATCTGTCTCAGACCGTCGGTCTTAGCCCGTCTGTCTCAGACCGTCTGTCTCGGACCGTCTGTCTCGGACCGTCGGTCTCGGACCGTCGGTCTCAGACCGTCGGTCTCGGACCGTCTGTCTCGGACAGTCTGTCTCAGACCGTCTGTGTCAGCCCGCCTGTCTCAGCCCGCCTGTCTCAGACCGTCTGTCTCAGACCGTCTGTATCAGACCATCTGTCTCAGACCATCTGTCTCAGGCCGTCGGTCGTAGCCCGTCTGTCTCAGCCCGCCTGTCTCTGCCCGTCTGTCTGAGACCGTCTGTCTCAGACCATCTGTCTCAGGCCGTCGGTCTTAGCCCGTCTGTCTCAGACCGTCTGTCTCGGACCGTCTGTGTCGGACCGTCGGTCTCGGACTGTCTGTCTCAGACCATCTGTCTCAGACCATATGTCTCAGGCCGTCGGTCTTAGCCCGTATGTCTCTGTCCGTCTGTCTCATACCGCCTGTTTCAGACCGTCTGTCTCAGACCGTCTGTCTCAGACCGTCTGTCTCACACCGTCTGTCTCAGACCATCTGTCTCAGACCATCTGTCTCAGGCCGTCGGTCTTAGCCTGTCTGTCTCGGACCGTCTGTCTCGGACCGTCTGTCTCGGACCGTCGGTCTCGGACCGTCTGTCTCGGACCGTCGGTCTCGGACCGTTGGTCTCAGGCCGTCGGTCTTATCCCGTATGTCTCTGTCCGTCTGTCTCATACCGTCTGTCTCGGACCGTCGGTCTCGGACCGTCTGTCTCAGACCAACTGCCTCAGACCATCTGTCTCAGACCGTCTATCTCTGTCCGTCTGTCTCATACCGTCTGTCTCAGGCCGTCTGTCTCAGACCGTCGGTCTCAGACCGTCGGTCTCGGACCGACTGTCTCGGACCGTCTGTCTCGGACCGTCTGTCTCGGACCGTCTGTCTCGGACCGACTGTCCCGGACCATCTGTCTCATGCCGTCGGTCTTAGCCCGTATGTCTCATACCGTCTGTCTCAGACCGTCTGTCTCGGACCGTCTGTCTCAGACCGTCTGTCTCAGACCATCTGTCTCAGACCATCTGTCTCAGGCCGTCGGACTTAGCCCGTCTGTCTCGGACCGTCTGTCTCGGACCGTCTGTCTCGGACCGTCTGTCTCGGACCGTCTGTCTCGGACCGTCTGTCTCAGACCGTCTGTCTCAGACCGTCTGTCTCAGACCGTCTGTCTCAGACCGTCTGTCTCACACCGTCTGTCTCAGACCATCTGTCTCAGACCATCTGTCTCAGGCCGTCGGTCTTAGCCTGTCTGTCTCGGACCGTCTGTCTCGGACCGTCTGTCTCGGACCGTCGGTCTCGGACCGTTGGTCTCAGGCCGTCGGTCTTATCCCGTATGTCTCTGTCCGTCTGTCTCATACCGTCTGTCTCGGACCGTCGGTCTCGGACCGTCTGTCTCAGACCAACTGCCTCAGACCATCTGTCTCAGACCGTCTATCTCTGTCCGTCTGTCTCATACCGTCTGTCTCAGGCCGTCTGTCTCAGACCGTCGGTCTCGGACCGTCGGTCTCGGACCGTCGGTCTCGGACCGTCTGTCTCGGACAGTCTGTCTCAGACCGTCTGTGTCAGCCCGCCAGTCTGAGACCGTGTGTCTCAGACCATCTGTCTCAGACCGTCAGTCTCTGTCCGTCTGTCTCTGTCCGTCTGTCTCGGACCGTCTGTCTCGGACCGTCTGTTTCGGACCGTCTGTCTCGGACCGTCTGTCTCGGACCGACTGTCCCGGACCATCTGTCTCATGCCGTCGGTCTTAGCCCGTATGTCTCATACCGTCTGTCTCAGACCGTCTGTCTCGGACCGTCTGTCTCAGACCGTCTGTCTCAGACCATCTGTCTCAGGCCGTCGGTCTTAGCCCGTCTGTCTCAGACCGCCTGTCTCGGACCGTCTGTCTCAGCCCGCCTGTCTCAGCCCGCCTGTCTCAGTCCGCCTGTCTCAGCCCGCCTGTCTCAGTCCGTCTGTCTGAGATCGTCTGTCTCATATCATCTGTCTCAGACCGTCTGCGTCGGACCGTCGGTCTCGGACCGTCTGTCTCGGACAGGCTGTCTCGGACCGTCTGTCTCGGACCGTCTGCCTCGGACCGTCTGTCTCAGACCGTCTGTCTCAGACGGTCGGTCTTAGCCCGTCTGTCTCAGACCGTCTGTCTCGGACCGTGTGTCTCGGACCGTCGGTCTCAGACCGTCGGTCTCGGACTGTCTGTCTCGGACAGGCTGTCTCGGACGGCTGTCTCGGACCGTCTGCCTCGGACCGTCTGTCTCAGACCGTCTGTCTAAGACCATCTGTATCAGACCATCTGTCTCAGACCGTCGGTCTTAGCCCGTCTGTCTCAGACCGTCTGTCTCGGACCGTCTGTCTCGGACCGTCGGTCTCGGACCGTCGGTCTCAGACCGTCGGTCTCGGACCGTCTGTCTCGGACAGTCTGTCTCAGACCGTCTGTGTCAGCCCGCCTGTCTCAGCCCGCCTGTCTCAGTCCGTCTGTCTCAGACCGTCTGTATCAGACCATCTGTCTCAGACCATCTGTCTCAGGCCGTCGGTCGTAGCCCGTCTGTCTCAGCCCGCCTGTCTCTGCCCGTCTGTCTGAGACCGTCTGTCTCAGACCATCTGTCTCAGGCCGTCGGTCTTAGCCCGTCTGTCTCAGACCGTCTGTCTCGGACCGTCTGTGTCGGACCGTCGGTCTCGGACTGTCTGTCTCAGACCATCTGTCTCAGACCATATGTCTCAGGCCGTCGGTCTTAGCCCGTATGTCTCTGTCCGTCTGTCTCATACCGCCTGTTTCAGACCGTCTGTCTCAGACCGTCTGTCTCAGACCGTCTGTCTCACACCGTCTGTCTCAGACCATCTGTCTCAGACCATCTGTCTCAGGCCGTCGGTCTTAGCCTGTCTGTCTCGGACCGTCTGTCTCGGACCGTCTGTCTCGGACCGTCGGTCTCGGACCGTTGGTCTCGGACCGTCGGTCTCGGACCGTCTGTCTCGGACAGTCTGTCCCGGACCGTCTGTCTCGGACCGTCTGTCTCGGACCTTCTGTCTCGGACCGTCTGTCTCAGACCGTCTGTCTCAGACCATCTGTCTCAGACCATCTGTCTAAGGCCGTCGGTCTTAGCCCGTCTGTCTCAGACCGTCTGTCTCGGACCGTCTGTCTCGGACCGTCTGTCTCAGACCAACTGCCTCAGACCATCTGTCTCAGACCGTCTATCTCTGTCCGTCTGTCTCATACCGTCTGTCTCAGGCCGTCTGTCTCAGACCGTCGGTCTCAGACCGTCGGTCTCGGACCGTCTGTCTCGGACAGTCTGTCTCAGACCGTCTGTGTCAGCCCGCCAGTCTGAGACCGTGTGTCTCAGACCATCTGTCTCAGACCGTCAGTCTCTGTCCGTCTGTCTCGGACCGTCTGTCTCGGACCGTCTGTCTCGGACCGTCTGTCTCGGACCGTCTGTCTCGGACCGACTGTCCCGGACCATCTGTCTCATGCCGTCGGTCTTAGCCCGTATGTCTCATACCGTCTGTCTCAGACCGTCTGTCTCGGACCGTCTGTCTCAGACCGTCTGTCTCAGACCATCTGTCTCAGACCATCTGTCTCGGACCGTCTGTCTCGGACAGTCTGTCTCAGACCGTCTGTGTCAGCCCGCCTGTCTCAGCCCGCCTGTCTCAGACCGTCTGTCTCAGACCGTCTGTATCAGACCATCTGTCTCAGACCATCTGTCTCAGGCCGTCGGTCGTAGCCCGTCTGTCTCAGCCCGCCTGTCTCTGCCCGTCTGTCTGAGACCGTCTGTCTCAGACCATCTGTCTCAGGCCGTCGGTCTTAGCCCGTCTGTCTCAGACCGTCTGTCTCGGACCGTCTGTGTCGGACCGTCGGTCTCGGACTGTCTGTCTCAGACCATCTGTCTCAGACCATATGTCTCAGGCCGTCGGTCTTAGCCCGTATGTCTCTGTCCGTCTGTCTCATACCGCCTGTTTCAGACCGTCTGTCTCAGACCGTCTGTCTCAGACCGTCTGTCTCACACCGTCTGTCTCAGACCATCTGTCTCAGACCATCTGTCTCAGGCCGTCGGTCTTAGCCTGTCTGTCTCGGACCGTCTGTCTCGGACCGTCTGTCTCGGACCGTCGGTCTCGGACCGTCTGTCTCGGACCGTCGGTCTCGGACCGTTGGTCTCAGGCCGTCGGTCTTATCCCGTATGTCTCTGTCCGTCTGTCTCATACCGTCTGTCTCGGACCGTCGGTCTCGGACCGTCTGTCTCAGACCAACTGCCTCAGACCATCTGTCTCAGACCGTCTATCTCTGTCCGTCTGTCTCATACCGTCTGTCTCAGGCCGTCTGTCTCAGACCGTCGGTCTCAGACCGTCGGTCTCGGACCGACTGTCTCGGACCGTCTGTCTCGGACCGTCTGTCTCGGACCGTCTGTCTCGGACCGACTGTCCCGGACCATCTGTCTCATGCCGTCGGTCTTAGCCCGTATGTCTCATACCGTCTGTCTCAGACCGTCTGTCTCGGACCGTCTGTCTCAGACCGTCTGTCTCAGACCATCTGTCTCAGACCATCTGTCTCAGGCCGTCGGTCTTAGCCCGTCTGTCTCAGACCGCCTGTCTCGGACCGTCTGTCTCAGCCCGCCTGTCTCAGACCGTCTGTCTCAGACCGTCTGTCTCAGACCGTCTGTCTCAGACCGTCTGTCTCAGACCGTCTGTCTCAGACCGTCTGTCTCAGACCGTCTGTCTCAGACCGTCTGTCTCAGACCGTCTGTCTCAGACCGTCTGTCTCACACCGTCAGTCTCAGACCATCTGTCTCAGACCATCTGTCTCAGGCCGTCGGTCTTAGCCCGCCTGTCTCAGCCCACCTGTCTAAAGCCGTCTGTCTGAGACCGTCTGTCTCAGACCAACTGTCTCAGACCGTCTACCTCGGTCCGTCTGTCTCAGACCATCTGTCTCAGACCGTCTGTCTCAGACCGTCCGTCTCAGACGGTCGGTCTCAGCCCGCCTGTCTCAGACAGTCTGCCTCTGTCCGTCTGTCTCTGACCGTCTGTCTCAGACCGTCTGACTCGGACCGTCTGTCTCGGACCGTTTGTCTCAGCCCGCCTGTCTCAGCCCGCCTGTCTCAGACCGTCTGTCTCATACCGTCTGTCTCAGACCGTCTGACTCGGACCGTCTGTCTCGGACCGTTTGTCTCAGCCCGCTGTCTCAGCCCGCCTGTCTCAGTCCGTCTGTCTGAGATCGTCTGTCTCATATCATCTGTCTCAGACCGTCTGCGTCGGACCGTCTGTCTCGGACCGTCTGTCTCAGACCGTCTGTCTCAGACCATCTGTCTCAGACCATCTGTCTCAGGCCGTGGGTCTGAGACCGTCTGTCTCAAACCATCTGTCTCAGTCACATCTGTCTCAGACCGTCTGTCTCAGCCCGGCTGTCTCAGCGCGCCTGTCTCAGTACGTCTGTCTGAGACCGTCTGTCTCAGACCAACTGTCTCAGACCGCCTATCTTAGACCGTCGGTCTTAGCCCGTCTTTCTCAGCCCGCCTGTCTCTGCCCGTCTGTCTCAGGCCGTTGGTCTTAGCCTGTCTGTCTCAGCCCGCCTGTCTCAGCCCGCCTGTCTGAGACCGTCTGTCTCAGACCATCTGTCTCAGACCGTCAGTCTCTGTCCGTCTGTCTCGGACCGTCTGTCTCGGACCGTCTGTTTCGGACCGTCTGTCTCAGACCGTCTGTCTCAGACCATCTGTCTCAGACCATCTGCCTCGGGCCGTCGGTCTTAGCCCGTCTGTCTCAGCCCGCCTGTCTCGGACCGTCTGTCTCGGACCGTCTGTCTCGGACCGTCCGTCTGGGACCGTCTGTCGCGGACCGTCTGTCTCAGCCCATCTGTCTCAGACCGTCTGTCTGAGACCGTCTGTGTCAGCCCGCCTGTCTCAGCCCGCCTGTCTCAGTCCGTCTGTCTCAGACCGTCTGTATCAGACCGTCTGTCTCAGACCAACTGTGTCAGGCTGCCTGTCTCAGACCGTCTGTCTCAGACCATCTGTCTCAGACCATCTGTCTCTGACCGTCGGTCTTAGCCCGTTTGTATCAGACAGTCTGTCTCGGACCGTCTCTCTCGGACCATCTGTCTCAGACCATCTGTCCCAGCCCGCCTGTCTCAGGCCATCTGTCTCAGGCCGTCGGTCTTAGCCCGTCTCTCTCAGACCATCTGTGTCAGACCGCCGGTCTCAGACCGTTTGTCTCAGACCATCTGTCTCAGACCATCTGTCTAAGGCCGTCGGTCTTAGCACGTCTGTCTCAGCCCGCCTGTCTCTGTCCGTCAGTCTCAGACCGCCTGTCCCAGACCGCCTGTCTCAGACCGTCTGTCCCAGACCGTCTGTCTCAGACCATCTGTCTCAGCCCGCCTGTCTCAGCCCGCCTGTCTCAGACAGTCTGCCTCTGTCCGTCTGTCTCAGACCGTCTGACTCGGACCGTCTGTCTCGGATCGTTTGTCTCAGCCCGCCTGTCTCAGCCCGCCTGTCTCAGTCCGTCTGTCTGAGATCGTCTGTCTCATATCATCTGTCTCAGACCGTCTGCGTCGGACCGTCTGTCTCGGACCGTCTGTCTCAGACCAACTGTCTCAGACCGCCTGTCTCAGACGGTCGGTCTCAGCCCGCCTGTCTCAGCCCGCCTGTCTCAGACCAACTGTCTCAGACTGCCTGTCTCAGACCGTCTGTCTCAGACCATCTGTCTCAGACCATCTGCCTCAGGCCGTCGGTCTTAGCCCGTCTGTCTCAGCCCGCCTGTCTCGGACCGTCTGTCTCGGACCGTCTGTCTCGGGCCGTCGGTCTTAGCCCGTCTGTCGCAGACCGTCAGTCTCTGTCCGTCTGTCTCGGACCGTCTGTCTCGGACCACCTGTTTCGGACCGTCTGTCTCATGCCGTCGGTCTTAGCCCGTATGTCTCATACCGTCTGTCTCAGACCGTCTGTCTCGGACCGTCTGTCTCAGACCGTCTGTCTCAGACCATCTGTCTCAGACCATCTGTCTCAAGCCGTCGGTCTTAGCCCGTCTGTCTCGGACCGTCTGTCTCGGACCGTCGGTCTCAGACCGTCGGTCTCGGACCGTCTGTCTCGGACAGGCTGTCTCGGACCGTCTGTCTCGGACCGTCTGCCTCGGACCGTCTGTCTCAGACCGTCTGTCTCAGACCGTCTGTCTCGGACCGTCTGTCTCGGACCGTCGGTCTCAGACCGTCGGTCTCGGACCGTCTGTCTCGGACAGGCTGTCTCGGACCGTCTGTCTCAGACCGTCTGTCTCGGACCGTCTGTCTCGGACCGTCGGTCTCGGACCGTCTGTCTCAGACCATCTGTCTCAGACCATATGTCTCAGGCCGTCGGTCTTAGCCCGTATGTCTCTGTCCGTCTGTCTCATACCGTCTGTCTCTGACCGTCTGTCTCAGACCGTCTGTCTCAGACCGTCTGTCTCAGACCGTCTGTCTCAGACCGTCTGTCTCAGACCGTCTGTCTCAGACCGTCTGTCTCAGACCGTCTGTCTCACACCGTCTGTCTCAGACCATCTGTCTCAGACCATCTGTCTCAGGCCCTCGGTCTTAGCCTGTCTGTCTCGGACCGTCTGTCTCGTACCGTCTGTCTCGGACCGTCTGTCTCGGACCGTCTGTCTCGGACCGTCGGTCTCGGACCGTTGGTCTCGGACCGTCGGTCTCGGACCGTCTGTCTCGGACAGTCTGTCTCGGACCGTCTGTCTCGGACCGTCTGTCTCGGACCGTCTGTCTCGGACCGTCTGTCTCAGACCGTCTGTCTCAGACCATCTGTCTCAGACCATCTGTCTCTGGCCGTCGGTCTTAGCCCGTCTGTCTCAGACCGTCTGTCTCGGACCGTCTGTCTCGGACCGTCTGTCTCAGACCACCTGCCTCAGACCATCTGTCTCAGACCGTCTATCTCTGTCCGTCTGTCTCATACCGTCTGTCTCAGGCCGTCTGTCTCAGACCGTCGGTCTCGGACAGACTGTCTCAGACCGTCTGTGTCAGCCCGCCTGTCTCAGCCCGCCTGTCTCAGTCCGTCTGTCTCAGACCGTCTGTATCAGACCATCTGTCTCGGACCGTCTGTCTCAGACCATCTGTGTCAGACCATCTGCCTCAGGCCGTCGGTCTTAGCCCGTCTGTCTCAGCACGCCTGTCTCGGACCGTCTGTCTCGGACCGTCTGTATCGGACCGTCTGTCTCGGACCGTCTGTCTCAGACCATCTGTCTCAGACCATATGTCTCACGCCGTCGGTCTTAGCCCGTATGTCTCTGTCCGTCTGTCTCACACCGTCTGTCTCAGACCGTCTGTCTCAGACCGTCTGTCTCAGACCGTCTGTCTCAGACCGCCTGTCTCAGACCGTCTGTCTCAGACCGTCTGTCTCAGACCGTCTGTCTCAGACCGTCTGTCTCAGATCATCTGTCTCAGACCATCTGTCTCAGACCATCTGTCTCAGACCATCTGCCTCAGGCCGTCGGTCTTAGCCCGTCTGCCTCAGCCAGCCTATCTCGGACCGTCTGTCTCGGACCGACTGTCTCGGACCGTCTGTCTCAGCCCGCCTGTCTATGTCCGTCTGTCTGAGACCATCTGCCTCAGGCCGTCGGTCTTAGCCCGTCTGTCTCGGACCGTCTGTCTCGGACCGTCTGTCTCGGACCGTCGGTCTCGGACCGTCTGTCTCAGACCATCTGTCTCAGACCATCTGCCTCAGGCCGTCGGTCTTAGCCCGTCTGCCTCAGCCAGCCTATCTCGGACCGTCTGTCTCGGACCGTCTGTCTCGGACCGTCTGTCTCGGACCGTCTGTCTCGGACCGTCTGTCTCGGACCATCTGTCTCGGACAGTCTGTATCAGACCGTCTGTCTCAGACCATCTGACTCAGACCATCTGTCTCAGGCCGCTGGTCGTAGCCTGTCTGTCTCAGCCCGCCTGTCTCTGCCCGTCTGTCTGAGACCGTCTGTCTCAGACCATCTGTCTCAGACCGTCAGCCTCAGCCCGTCTGTCTGAGAACGTCGGTCTCGGACCGTCTGTCTCGGACAGTCTGTCTCAGACCGTCTGTGTCAGCCCGCCTGTCTCAGCCCGCCTGTCTCAGTCCGTCTGTCTCAGACCGTCTGTATCAGACCATCTGTCTCAGACCATCTGTCTCAGGCCGTCGGTCGTAGCCCGTCTGTCTCAGCCCGCCTGTCTCTGCCCGTCTGTCTGAGACCGTCTGTCTCAGACCATCTGTCTCAGGCCGTCGGTCTTAGCCCGTCTGTCTCAGACCGTCTGTCTCGGACCGTCTGTCTCGGACCGTCGGTCTCGGACCGTCTGTCTCAGACCATCTGTCTCAGACCATATGTCTCAGGCCGTCGGTCTTAGCCCGTATGTCTCTGTCCGTCTGTCTCATACCGTCTGTCTCAGACCGTCTGTCTCAGACCGTCTGTCTCAGACCGTCTGTCTCACACCGTCTGTCTCAGACCATCTGTCTCAGACCATCTGTCTCAGGCCGTGGGTCTTAGCCTGTCTGTCTCGGACCGTCTGTCTCGGACCGTCTGTCTCGGACCGTCGGTCTCGGACCGTTGGTCTCGGACCGTGGGTCTCGGACCGTCTGTCTCGGACAGTCTGTCTCGGACCGTCTGTCTCGGACCGTCTGTCTCGGACCGTCTGTCTCGGACCGTCTGTCTCAGACCGTCTGTCTCAGCCCGCCTGTCTCAGTCCGTCTGTCTCAGACCGTCTGTATCAGACCATCTGTCTCAGACCATCTGTCTCAGGCCGTCGGTCGTAGCCCGTCGGTCTCAGCCCGCCTGTCTCTGCCCGTCTGTCTGAGACCGTCTGTCTCAGACCATCTGTCTCAGGCCGTCGGTCTTAGCCCGTCTGTCTCAGACCGCCTGTCTCGGACCGTCTGTCTCAGACCGTCGGTCTCGGACCGTCGGTCTCGGACCGTCTGTCTCGGACAGTCTGTCTCAGACCGTCTGTGTCAGCCCGCCTGTCTCAGCCCGCCTGTCTCAGTCCGTCTGTCTCAGACCGTCTGTATCAGACCATCTGTCTCGGACCGTCTGTCTCAGACCATCAGTCTCAGGCCGTCGGTCATAGCCTGTCTGTCTCAGCCTGCTTGTCTCTGTCCGTCAGTCTCAGACCGCCTGTCCCAGACCGCCTGTCTCAGACCGTCTGTCTCAGACCATCTGTCTCAGACCATCTGTCTCAGGCCGTGGGTCTTAGCCTGTCTGTCTCGGACCGTCTGTCTCGGACCGTCTGTCTCAGCACGCCTGTCTCGGACCGTCTGTCTCGGACCGTCTGTATCGGACCGTCTGTCTCGGACCGTCTGTCTCAGACCATCTGTCTCAGACCATATGTCTCAGGCCGTCGGTCTTAGCCCGTATGTCTCTGTCAGTCTGTCTCACACCGTCTGTCTCAGCCCGTCTGTCTCGGACCGTCTGTCTCGGACCGTCTGTCTCGGACCGTCTGTCACGGACCGTCTGTCTCGGACCATCTGTCTCGGACCGTCTGTCTCGGACCGTCTATCTCAGCACGCCTGTCTCAGCCGGCGTGTCTCAGCCCGCCTGTATCAGACCGCCTGTCTCAGACGGTCGGTCTCAGCCCGCCTGTCTCAGACAGTCTGCCTCTGTCCGTCTGTCTCGGACCGTCTGTCTCGGACCGTCTGTCTCGGACCGTCTGTCTCGGACCGTCTGTCTCTGACCGTCGGTCTTAGCCCGTCTGTCTCAGACCGTCTGTCTCGGACCGTCTGTCTCGGACCATCTGTCTCAGACCATCTGTCTCAGCCCGCCTGTCTCAGGCCATCTGTCTCAGGCCGTCGGTCTTAGCCCGTCTCTCTCAGACCATCTGTGTCAGACCGCCGGTCTCAGACCGTTTGTCTCAGACCATCTGTCTCAGACCATCTGTCTAAGGCCGTCGGTCTTAGCACGTCTGTCTCAGCCCGCCTGTCTCTGCCCGTCTGTCTCAGACCATCTGTCTCAGACCATCAGTCTCAGGCCGTCGGTCTTAGCCTGTCTGTCTCAGCCTGCTTGTCTCTGTCCGTCAGTCTCAGACCGCCTGTCCCAGACCGCCTGTCTCAGACCGTCTGTCCCAGACCGTCTGTCTCAGACCATCTGTCTCAGCCCGCCTGTCTCAGCCCGCCTGTCTCAGCCCGCCTGTCTGAGACCGTCTGTCTCAGACCACCTTTTTCGGACCGTCTGTCTCGGACCGTCTGTCTCGGACCGACTGTCCCGGACCATCTGTCTCATGCCGTCGGTCTTAGCCCGTATGTCTCATACCGTCTGTCTCAGACCGTCTGTCTCAGACCGTCTGTCTCAGACCCTCTGTCTCAGGCCGTCGGTCTTAGCCCGTCTGTCGCAGACCGTCAGTCTCTGTCCCTCTGTCACGGACCGTCTGTCTCGGACCACCTGTTTCGGACCGTCTGTCTCGGACCGTCTGTCTCGGACCGACTGTCCAGGACCATCTGTCTCATGCCGTCGGTCTTAGCCCGTATGTCTCATACCGTCTGCCTCAGACCGTCTGTCTCAGACCGTCTGTCTCGGACCGTCTGTCTCAGACCGTCTGTCTCAGACCATCTGTCTCAGACCATCTGTCTCAGACCGTCGGTCTTAGCCCGTCTATCTCAGACCGTCTGTCTCGGACCGTCTGTCTCGGACCGTCGGTCTCGGACCGTCTGTCTCGGACAGTCTGTCTCAGACCGTCTGTGTCAGCCCGCCTGTCTCAGCCCGCCTGTCTCAGTCCGTCTGTCCCAGACCGTCTGTATCAGACCATCTGTCTCAGACCATCTGTCTCAGGCCGTCGGTCTTAGCCCGTCTGTCTCAGACCGTCTGTCTCGGACCGTCTGTCTCGGACCGTCGGTCTCGGACCGTCTGTCTCAGACCATCTGTCTCAGACCATATGTCTCAGGCCGTCGGTCTTAGCCCGTATGTCTCTGTCCGTCTGTCTCATACCGTCTGTCTCAGACCGTCTGTCTCAGACCGTCGGTCTCGGACCGTCGGTCTCGGACCGTCTGTCTCGGACAGTCTGTCTCAGACCGTCTGTGTCAGCCCGCCTGTCTCAGCCCGCCTGTCTCAGTCCGTCTGTCTCAGACCGTCTGTATCAGACCATCTGTCTCGGACCGTCTGTCTCAGACCATCAGTCTCAGGCCGTCGGTCATAGCCTGTCTGTCTCAGCCTGCTTGTCTCTGTCCGTCAGTCTCAGACCGCCTGTCCCAGACCGCCTGTCTCAGACCGTCTGTCTCAGACCATCTGTCTCAGACCATCTGTCTCAGGCCGTGGGTCTTAGCCTGTCTGTCTCGGACCGTCTGTCTCGGACCGTCTGTCTCAGCACGCCTGTCTCGGACCGTCTGTCTCGGACCGTCTGTATCGGACCGTCTGTCTCGGACCGTCTGTCTCAGACCATCTGTCTCAGACCATATGTCTCAGGCCGTCGGTCTTAGCCCGTATGTCTCTGTCAGTCTGTCTCACACCGTCTGTCTCAGACCGTCTGTCTCAGACCGTCTGTCTCAGACCGTCTGTCTCAGACCGTCTGTCTCAGACCGTCTGTCTCAGACCGTCTGTCTCAGACCGTCTGTCTCAGATCATCTGTCTCAGACCATCTGTCTCAGACCATCTGTCTCAGACCATCTGCCTCAGGTCGTCGGTCTTAGCCCGTCTGCCTCAGCCAGCCTATCTCGGACCGTCTGTCTCGGACCGACTGTCTCGGACCGTCTGTCTCAGCCCGCCTGTCTATGTCCGTCTGTCTGAGACCATCTGCCTCAGGCCGTCGGTCTTAGCCCGTCTGTCTCGGACCGTCTGTCTCGGACCGTCTGTCTCGGACCGTCTGTCTCACACCGTCTGTCTCGGACCGTCTGTCTCGGACCATCGGTCTCATGCCGTTGGTCTTAGCCCGTATATCTCAGCCTGCATGTCTCTGTCCGTCTGTCTCAGGCCATCTGTCTCGGACCGTCTGTCTCGGACCGTCTGTCTCGGACCGTCTGTCTCGGACCGTCTGTCTCGGACCGTCTGTCCCGGACCGTCTCTCTCAGACCATCTGTCTCAGACCATCTGTCTCAGACCATCTGTCTCAGGCCGTCGGTATTTGCCTGTCTGTCTCAGCCTGCCTGTCTCTGTCCGTCACTCTCAGACCGTCTGTCTCGGACCGTCTCTCTCGGACCGTCTGTCTCGGACCGTCTGTCTCGGACCGTCTGTCTCGGACCGTCTGTCTCAGACCGTCTGTCTCGGACCGTCTGTCTCAGACCGTCTGTCTCAGACCGTCTGTCTCAGACCGTCTGTCTCAGACCGTCTGTCTCAGACCGTCTGTCTCAGATCATCTGTCTCAGACCATCTGTCTCAGACCATCTGTCTCAGACCATCTGCCTCAGGCCGTCGGTCTTAGCCCGTCTGCCTCAGCCAGCCTATCTCGGACCGTCTGTCTCGGACCGACTGTCTCGGACCGTCTGTCTCAGCCCGCCTGTCTATGTCCGTCTGTCTGAGACCATCTGCCTCAGGCCGTCGGTCTTAGCCCGTCTGTCTCGGACCGTCTGTCTCGGACCGTCTGTCTCGGACCGTCTGTCTCGGACCGTCTGTCTCGGACCATCTGTCTCGGACCGTCTGTCTCGGACCGTCTATCTCAGCACGCCTGTCTCAGCCGGCGTGTCTCAGCCCGCCTGTATCAGACCGCCTGTCTCAGACGGTCGGTCTCAGCCCGCCTGTCTCAGACAGTCTGCCTCTGTCCGTCTGTCTCGGACCGTCTGTCTCGGACCGTCTGTCTCAGACCATCTGTCTCAGACCGTCAGCCTCAGCCCGTCTGTCTGAGAACGTCGGTCTCGGACCGTCTGTCTCGGACAGTCTGTCTCAGACCGTCTGTGTCAGCCCGCCTGTCTCAGCCCGCCTGTCTCAGCCCGCCTGTCTCAGTCCGTCTGTCTCAGACCGTCTGTATCAGACCATCTGTCTCAGACCATCTGTCTCAGGCCGTCGGTCGTAGCCCGTCTGTCTCAGCCCGCCTGTCTCTGCCCGTCTGTCTGAGACCGTCTGTCTCAGACCATCTGTCTCAGGCCGTCGGTCTTAGCCCGTCTGTCTCAGACCGTCTGTCTCGGACCGTCTGTCTCGGACCGTCGGTCTCGGACCGTCTGTCTCAGACCATCTGTCTCAGACCATATGTCTCAGGCCGTCGGTCTTAGCCCGTATGTCTCTGTCCGTCTGTCTCATACCGTCTGTCTCAGACCGTCTGTCTCAGACCGTCTGTCTCAGACCGTCTGTCTCACACCGTCTGTCTCAGACCATCTGTCTCAGACCATCTGTCTCAGGCCGTGGGTCTTAGCCTGTCTGTCTCGGACCGTCTGCCTCGGACCGTCTGTCTCGGACCGTCGGTCTCGGACCGTTGGTCTCGGACCGTGGGTCTCGGACCGTCTGTCTCGGACAGTCTGTCTCGGACCGTCTGTCTCGGACCGTCTGTCTCGGACCGTCTGTCTCGGACCGTCTGTCTCAGACCGTCTGTCTCAGCCCGCCTGTCTCAGTCCGTCTGTCTCAGACCGTCTGTATCAGACCATCTGTCTCAGACCATCTGTCTCAGGCCGTCGGTCGTAGCCCGTCGGTCTCAGCCCGCCTGTCTCTGCCCGTCTGTCTGAGACCGTCTGTCTCAGACCATCTGTCTCAGGCCGTCGGTCTTAGCCCGTCTGTCTCAGCCCGCCTGTCTCTGCCCGTCTGTCTGAGACCGTCTGTCTCAGACCATCTGTCTCAGGCCGTCGGTCTTAGCCCGTCTGTCTCGGACCGTCTGTCTCGGACCGTCTGTCTCGGACCGTCTGTCACGGACCGTCTGTCTCGGACCATCTGTCTCGGACCGTCTGTCTCGGACCGTCTATCTCAGCACGCCTGTCTCAGCCGGCGTGTCTCAGCCCGCCTGTATCAGACCGCCTGTCTCAGACGGTCGGTCTCAGCCCGCCTGTCTCAGACAGTCTGCCTCTGTCCGTCTGTCTCGGACCGTCTGTCTCGGACCGTCTGTCTCGGACCGTCTGTCTCGGACCGTCTGTCTCTGACCGTCGGTCTTAGCCCGTCTGTCTCAGACCGTCTGTCTCGGACCGTCTGTCTCGGACCATCTGTCTCAGACCATCTGTCTCAGCCCGCCTGTCTCAGGCCATCTGTCTCAGGCCGTCGGTCTTAGCCCGTCTCTCTCAGACCATCTGTGTCAGACCGCCGGTCTCAGACCGTTTGTCTCAGACCATCTGTCTCAGACCATCTGTCTAAGGCCGTCGGTCTTAGCACGTCTGTCTCAGCCCGCCTGTCTCTGCCCGTCTGTCTCAGACCATCTGTCTCAGACCATCAGTCTCAGGCCGTCGGTCTTAGCCTGTCTGTCTCAGCCTGCTTGTCTCTGTCCGTCAGTCTCAGACCGCCTGTCCCAGACCGCCTGTCTCAGACCGTCTGTCCCAGACCGTCTGTCTCAGACCATCTGTCTCAGCCCGCCTGTCTCAGCCCGCCTGTCTCAGCCCGCCTGTCTGAGACCGTCTGTCTCAGACCACCTTTTTCGGACCGTCTGTCTCGGACCGTCTGTCTCGGACCGACTGTCCCGGACCATCTGTCTCATGCCGTCGGTCTTAGCCCGTATGTCTCATACCGTCTGTCTCAGACCGTCTGTCTCAGACCGTCTGTCTCAGACCGTCTGTCTCAGACCCTCTGTCTCAGGCCGTCGGTCTTAGCCCGTCTGTCGCAGACCGTCAGTCTCTGTCCCTCTGTCACGGACCGTCTGTCTCGGACCACCTGTTTCGGACCGTCTGTCTCGGACCGTCTGTCTCGGACCGACTGTCCAGGACCATCTGTCTCATGCCGTCGGTCTTAGCCCGTATGTCTCATACCGTCTGCCTCAGACCGTCTGTCTCAGACCGTCTGTCTCGGACCGTCTGTCTCAGACCGTCTGTCTCAGACCATCTGTCTCAGACCATCTGTCTCAGACCGTCGGTCTTAGCCCGTCTATCTCAGACCGTCTGTCTCGGACCGTCTGTCTCGGACCGTCGGTCTCGGACCGTCTGTCTCGGACAGTCTGTCTCAGACCGTCTGTGTCAGCCCGCCTGTCTCAGCCCGCCTGTCTCAGTCCGTCTGTCCCAGACCGTCTGTATCAGACCATCTGTCTCAGACCATCTGTCTCAGGCCGTCGGTCTTAGCCCGTCTGTCTCAGACCGTCTGTCTCGGACCGTCTGTCTCGGACCGTCGGTCTCGGACCGTCTGTCTCAGACCATGTGTCTCAGACCATATGTCTCAGGCCGTCGGTCTTAGCCCGTATGTCTCTGTCCGTCTGTCTCATACCGTCTGTCTCAGACCGTCTGTCTCAGACCGTCTGTCTCAGACCGTCTGTCTCAGACCGTCTGTCTCACACCGTCTGTCTCAGACCATCTGTCTCAGACCATCTGTCTCAGGCCGTCGGTCTTAGCCTGTCTGTCTCGGGCCGTCTGTCTCGGACCGTCTGTCTCGGACCGTCGGTCTCGGACCATCTGTCACATGCCGTCGGTCTTAGCCCGTATGTCTCATACCGTCTGTCTCGGACCGTCTGTCTCAGACCGTCTGTCTCAGACCATCTGTCTCAGACCATCTGTCTCAGGCCGTCGGTCTTATCCCGTCTGTCTCAGACCGTCTGTCTCGGACCGTCTGTCTCGGACCGTCGGTCTCAGACCGTCGGTCTCGGACCGTCTGTCTCGGACAGGCTGTCCTGGACCGTCTGTCTCGGACCGTCTGCCTCGGACCGTCTGTCTCAGACCGTCTGTCTCGGACCGTCTGTCTCGGACCGTCTGTCTCGGACCGTCGGTCTCGGACCGTCGGTCTCGGACCGTCTGTCTCGGACAGGCTGTCTCGGACCGTCTGTCTCAGACCGTCTGTCTCGGACCGTCTGCCTCGGACCGTCTGTCTCAGACCGTCTGTCTTCAAGCATCTGTCTCAGACCATCTGTCTCAGACCGTCGGTCTTAGCCCGTCTGTCTCAGACCGTCTGTCTCGGACCGTCTGTCTCGGACCGTCGGTCTCAGACCGTCGGTCTCGGACCGTCTGTCTCGGACAGTCTGTCTCAGACCGTCTGTGTCAGCCCGCCTGTCTCAGCCCGCCTGTCTCAGTCCGTCTGTCTCAGACCGTCTGTATCAGACCATCTGTCTCAGACCATCTGTCTCAGGCCGTCGGTCGTAGCCCGTCTGTCTCAGCCCGCCTGTCTCTGCCCGTCTGTCTGAGACCGTCTGTCTCAGACCATCTGTCTCAGGCCGTCGGTCTTAGCCCGTCTGTCTCAGACCGTCTGTCTCGGACAGTCTGTCTCAGACCGTCTGTGTCAGCCAGCCTGTCTCAGCCCGCCTGTCTCAGTCCGTCTGTCTCCGACCGTCTGTATCAGACCATCTGTCTCGGACCGTCTGTCTCAGACCATCTGTCTCAGACCATCTGCCTCAGGCCGTCGGTCTTAGCCCGTCTGCCTCAGCCAGCCTATCTCGGACCGTCTGTCTCGGACCGACTGTCTCGGACCGTCTGTCTCAGCCCGCCTGTCTATGTCCGTCTGTCTGAGACCATCTGCCTCAGGCCGTCGGTCTTAGCCCGTCTGTCTCAGCCCGCCTGTCTCTGCCCGTCTGTCTGAGACCGTCTGTCTCAGACCATCTGTCTCAGACCGTCAGCCTCAGCCCGTCTGTCTCAGACCGTCGGTCTCGGACCGTCTGTCTCGGACAGTCTGTCTCAGACCGTCTGTGTCAGCCCGCCTGTCTCAGCCCGCCTGTCTCAGTCCGTCTGTCTCAGACCGTCTGTATCAGACCATCTGTCTCAGACCATCTGTCTCAGGCCGTCGGTCGTAGCCCGTCTGTCTCAGCCCGCCTGTCTCTGCCCGTCTGTCTGAGACCGTCTGTCTCAGACCATCTCTCTCAGGCCGTCGGTCTTTCCCGTCTGTCTCAGACCGTCTGTCTCGGACCGTCTGTCTCGGACCGTCGGTCTCAGACCGTCTGTCTCAGACCATCTGTCTCAGACCATATGTCTCAGGCCGTCGGTCTTAGCCCGTATGTCTCTGTCCGTCTGTCTCATACCGTCTGTCTCAGACCGTCTGTCTCAGACCGTCTGTCTCACACCGTCTGTCTCAGACCATCTGTCTCAGACCATCTGTCTCAGGCCGTCGGTCTTAGCCTGTCTGTCTCGGACCGTCTGTCTCGGACCGTCGGTCTCGGACCGTTGGTCTCGGACCGTCGGTCTCGGACCGTCTATCTCGGACAGTCTGTCTCGGACCGTCTGTCTCGGACCGTCTGTCTCGGACCGTCTGTCTCGGACAGTCTGTCTCGGACCGTCTGTCTCGGACCGTCTGTCTCGGACCGTCTGTCTCGGACCGTCTGTCTCAGACCGTCTGTCTCAGACCATCTGTCTCAGACCATCTGTCTCAGGCCGTCGGTCTTAGCCCGTCTGTCTCAGACCGTCTGTCTCGGACCGTCTGTCTCGGACCGTCTGTCTCAGACCAACTGCCTCAGACCATCTGTCTCAGACCGTCTATCTCTGTCCGTCTGTCTCGGACCGTCTGTCTCGGACCGTCTGTCTCGGACCGTCTGTCTCGGACCGTCTGTCTCGGACCGTTGGTCTCGGACCGTCGGTCTCGGACCGTCTGTCTCAGACCATCTGTCTCAGACCATCTGCCTCAGGCCGTCGGTCTTAGCCCGTCTGTCTCAGCACGCCTGTCTCTGCCCGTCTGTCTCAGACCATCTGTCTCAGACCATCAGTCTCAGGCCGTCGGTCTTAGCCTGTCTGTCTCAGCCTGCTTGTCTCTGTCCGTCAGTCTCAGACCGCCTGTCCCAGACCGCCTGTCTCAGACCGTCTGTCCCAGACCGTCTGTCTCAGACCATCTGTCTCAGCCCGCCTGTCTCAGCCCGCCTGTCTCAGCCCGCCTGTCTGAGACCGTCTGTCTCAGACCACCTTTTTCGGACCGTCTGTCTCGGACCGTCTGTCTCGGACCGACTGTCCCGGACCATCTGTCTCATGCCGTCGGTCTTAGCCCGTATGTCTCATACCGTCTGTCTCAGACCGTCTGTCTCAGACCGTCTGTCTCAGACCGTCTGTCTCAGACCCTCTGTCTCAGGCCGTCGGTCTTAGCCCGTCTGTCGCAGACCGTCAGTCTCTGTCCCTCTGTCACGGACCGTCTGTCTCGGACCACCTGTTTCGGACCGTCTGTCTCGGACCGTCTGTCTCGGACCGACTGTCCCGGACCATCTGTCTCATGCCGTCGGTCTTAGCCCGTATGTCTCATACCGTCTGCCTCAGACCGTCTGTCTCAGACCGTCTGTCTCGGACCGTCTGTCTCAGACCGTCTGTCTCAGACCATCTGTCTCAGACCATCTGTCTCAGACCGTCGGTCTTAGCCCGTCTGTCTCAGACCGTCTGTCTCGGACCGTCTGTCTCGGACCGTCGGTCTCGGACCGTCTGTCTCGGACAGTCTGTCTCAGACCGTCTGTGTCAGCCCGCCTGTCTCAGCCCGCCTGTCTCAGTCCGTCTGTCCCAGACCGTCTGTATCAGACCATCTGTCTCAGACCATCTGTCTCAGGCCGTCGGTCGTAGCCCGTCTGTCTCAGCCCGCCTGTCTCTGCCCGTCTGTCTGAGACCGTCTGTCTCAGACCATCTGTCTCAGGCCGTCGGTCTTAGCCCGTCTGTCTCAGACCGTCTGTCTCGGACCGTCTGTCTCGGACCGTCGGTCTCGGACCGTCTGTCTCAGACCATCTGTCTCAGACCATATGTCTCAGGCCGTCGGTCTTAGCCCGTATGTCTCTGTCCGTCTGTCTCATACCGTCTGTCTCAGACCGTCTGTCTCAGACCGTCTGTCTCAGACCGTCTGTCTCAGACCGTCTGTCTCACACCGTCTGTCTCAGACCATCTGTCTCAGACCATCTGTCTCAGGCCGTCGGTCTTAGCCTGTCTGTCTCGGGCCGTCTGTCTCGGACCGTCGGTCTCGGACCATCTGTCTCATGCCGTCGGTCTTAGCCCGTATGTCTCATACCGTCTGTCTCAGACCGTCTGTCTCGGACCGTCTGTCTCAGACCGTCTGTCTCAGACCATCTGTCTCAGACCATCTGTCTCAGGCCGTCGGTCTTAGCCCGTCTGTCTCAGACCGTCTGTCTCGGACCGTCTGTCTCGGACCGTCGGTCTCAGACCGTCGGTCTCGGACCGTCTGTCTCGGACAGGCTGTCTCGGACCGTCTGTGTCGAACCGTCTGCCTCGGACCGTCTGTCTCAGACCGTCTGTCTCAGACCGTCTGTCTCAGACCGTCTGTCTCAGACCCTCTGTCTCAGGCCGTCGGTCTTAGCCCGTCTGTCGCAGACCGTCAGTCTCTGTCCCTCTGTCACGGACCGTCTGTCTCGGACCACCTGTTTCGGACCGTCTGTCTCGGACCGTCTGTCTCGGACCGACTGTCCCGGACCATCTGTCTCATGCCGTCGGTCTTAGCCCGTATGTCTCATACCGTCTGCCTCAGACCGTCTGTCTCAGACCGTCTGTCTCGGACCGTCTGTCTCAGACCGTCTGTCTCAGACCATCTGTCTCAGACCATCTGTCTCAGACCGTCGGTCTTAGCCCGTCTGTCTCAGACCGTCTGTCTCGGACCGTCTGTCTCGGACCGTCGGTCTCGGACCGTCTGTCTCAGACCATCTGTCTCAGACCATATGTCTCAGGCCGTCGGTCTTAGCCCGTATGTCTCTGTCCGTCTGTCTCATACCGTCTGTCTCAGACCGTCTGTCTCAGACCGTCTGTCTCAGACCGTCTGTCTCAGACCGTCTGTCTCAGACCGTCTGTCTCACACCGTCTGTCTCAGACCATCTGTCTCAGACCATCTGTCTCAGGCCGTCGGTCTTAGCCTGTCTGTCTCGGGCCGTCTGTCTCGGACCGTCGGTCTCGGACCATCTGTCTCATGCCGTCGGTCTTAGCCCGTATGTCTCATACCGTCTGTCTCAGACCGTCTGTCTCGGACCGTCTGTCTCAGACCGTCTGTCTCAGACCATCTGTCTCAGACCATCTGTCTCAGGCCGTCGGTCTTAGCCCGTCTGTCTCAGACCGTCTGTCTCGGACCGTCTGTCTCGGACCGTCGGTCTCAGACCGTCGGTCTCGGACCGTCTGTCTCGGACAGGCTGTCTCGGACCGTCTGTGTCGAACCGTCTGCCTCGGACCGTCTGTCTCAGACCGTCTGTCTCAGACCGTCTGTCTCAGACCGTCTGTCTCAGACCCTCTGTCTCAGGCCGTCGGTCTTAGCCCGTCTGTCGCAGACCGTCAGTCTCTGTCCCTCTGTCACGGACCGTCTGTCTCGGACCACCTGTTTCGGACCGTCTGTCTCGGACCGTCTGTCTCGGACCGACTGTCCCGGACCATCTGTCTCATGCCGTCGGTCTTAGCCCGTATGTCTCATACCGTCTGCCTCAGACCGTCTGTCTCAGACCGTCTGTCTCGGACCGTCTGTCTCAGACCGTCTGTCTCAGACCATCTGTCTCAGACCATCTGTCTCAGACCGTCGGTCTTAGCCCGTCTGTCTCAGACCGTCTGTCTCGGACCGTCTGTCTCGGACCGTCGGTCTCGGACCGTCTGTCTCGGACAGTCTGTCTCAGACCGTCTGTGTCAGCCCGCCTGTCTCAGCCCGCCTGTCTCAGTCCGTCTGTCCCAGACCGTCTGTATCAGACCATCTGTCTCAGACCATCTGTCTCAGGCCGTCGGTCGTAGCCCGTCTGTCTCAGCCCGCCTGTCTCTGCCCGTCTGTCTGAGACCGTCTGTCTCAGACCATCTGTCTCAGGCCGTCGGTCTTAGCCCGTCTGTCTCAGACCGTCTGTCTCGGACCGTCTGTCTCGGACCGTCGGTCTCGGACCGTCTGTCTCAGACCATCTGTCTCAGACCATATGTCTCAGGCCGTCGGTCTTAGCCCGTATGTCTCTGTCCGTCTGTCTCATACCGTCTGTCTCAGACCGTCTGTCTCAGACCGTCTGTCTCAGACCGTCTGTCTCAGACCGTCTGTCTCACACCGTCTGTCTCAGACCATCTGTCTCAGACCATCTGTCTCACGCCGTCGGTCTTAGCCTGTCTGTCTCGGGCCGTCTGTCTCGGACCGTCGGTCTCGGACCATCTGTCTCATGCCGTCGGTCTTAGCCCGTATGTCTCATACCGTCTGTCTCAGACCGTCTGTCTCGGACCGTCTGTCTCAGACCGTCTGTCTCAGACCATCTGTCTCAGACCATCTGTCTCAGGCCGTCGGTCTTAGCCCGTCTGTCTCAGACCGTCTGTCTCGGACCGTCTGTCTCGGACCGTCGGTCTCAGACCGTCGGTCTCGGACCGTCTGTCTCGGACAGGCTGTCTCGGACCGTCTGTGTCGAACCGTCTGCCTCGGACCGTCTGTCTCAGACCGTCTGTCTCGGACCGTCTGTCTCGGACCGTCTGTCTCGGACCGTCGGTCTCAGACCGTCGGTCTCGGACCGTCTGTCTCGGACAGGCTGTCTCGGACCGTCTGTCTCAGACCGTCTGTCTCGGACCGTCTGCCTCGGACCGTCTGTCTCAGACCGTCTGTCTTCAAGCATCTGTCTCAGACCATCTGTCTCAGACCGTCGGTCTTAGCCCGTCTGTCTCAGACCGTCTGTCTCGGACCGTCTGTCTCGGACCGTCGGTCTCAGACCGTCGGTCTCGGACCGTCTGTCTCGGACAGTCTGTCTCAGACCGTCTGTGTCAGCCCGCCTGTCTCAGCCCGCCTGTCTCAGTCCGTCTGTCTCAGACCGTCTGTATCAGACCATCTGTCTCAGACCATCTGTCTCAGGCCGTCGGTCTTAGCCCGTCTGTCTCAGACCGTCTGTCTCGGACAGTCTGTCTCAGACCGTCTGTGTCAGCCAGCCTGTCTCAGCCCGCCTGTCTCAGTCCGTCTGTCTCCGACCGTCTGTATCAGACCATCTGTCTCGGACCGTCTGTCTCAGACCATCTGTCTCAGACCATCTGCCTCAGGCCGTCGGTCTTAGCCCGTCTGCCTCAGCCAGCCTATCTCGGACCGTCTGTCTCGGACCGACTGTCTCGGACCGTCTGTCTCAGCCCGCCTGTCTATGTCCGTCTGTCTGAGACCATCTGCCTCAGGCCGTCGGTCTTAGCCCGTCTGTCTCGGACCGTCTGTCTCGGACCGTCTGTCTCGGACCGTCTGTCTCGGACCGTCTGTCTCGGACCATCTGTCTCGGACCGTCTGTATCAGACCGTCTGTCTCAGACCATCTGACTCAGACCATCTGTCTCAGGCCGCTGGTCGTAGCCTGTCTGTCTCAGCCCGCCTGTCTCTGCCCGTCTGTCTGAGACCGTCTGTCTCAGACCATCTGTCTCAGACCGTCAGCCTCAGCCCGTCTGTCTCAGACCGTCGGTCTCGGACCGTCTGTCTCGGACAGTCTGTCTCAGACCGTCTGTGTCAGCCCGCCTGTCTCAGCCCGCCTGTCTCAGTCCGTCTGTCTCAGACCGTCTGTATCAGACCATCTGTCTCAGACCATCTGTCTCAGGCCGTCGGTCGTAGCCCGTCTGTCTCAGCCCGCCTGTCTCTGCCCGTCTGTCTGAGACCGTCTGTCTCAGACCATCTGTCTCAGGCCGTCGGTCTTTCCCGTCTGTCTCAGACCGTCTGTCTCGGACCGTCTGTCTCGGACCGTCTGTCTCGGACCGTCGGTCTCAGACCGTCTGTCTCAGACCATCTGTCTCAGACCATATGTCTCAGGCCGTCGGTCTTAGCCCGTATGTCTCTGTCCGTCTGTCTCATACCGTCTGTCTCAGACCGTCTGTCTCAGACCGTCAGTCTCACACCGTCTGTCTCAGACCATCTGTCTCAGACCATCTGTCTCAGGCCGTCGGTCTTAGCCTGTCTGTCTCGGACCGTCTGTCTCGGACCGTCGGTCTCGGACCGTTGGTCTCGGACCGTCGGTCTCGGACCGTCTGTCTCGGACAGTCTGTCTCGGACCGTCTGTCTCGGACCGTCTGTCTCGGACCGTCTGTCTCGGACCGTTGGTCTCGGACCGTCGGTCTCGGACCGTCTGTCTCAGACCATCTGTCTCAGACCATCTGCCTCAGGCCGTCGGTCTTAGCCCGTCTGTCTCAGCACGCCTGTCTCGGACCGTCTGTCTCGGACCGTCTGTATTGGACCGTCTGTCTCGGACCGTCTGTCTCAGACCATCTGTCTCAGACCATATGTCTCAGGCCGTCGGTCTTAGCCCGTATGTCTCTGTCCGTCTGTCTCACACCGTCTGTCTCAGACCGTCTGTCTCAGACCGTCTGTCTCAGACCGTCTGTCTCAGACCGTCTGTCTCAGACCGTCGGTCTTTCCCGTCTGTCTCAGACCGTCTGTCTCGGACCGTCTGTCTCGGACCGTCTGTCTCGGACCGTCGGTCTCAGACCGTCTGTCTCAGACCATCTGTCTCAGACCATATGTCTCAGGCCGTCGGTCTTAGCCCGTATGTCTCTGTCCGTCTGTCTCATACCGTCTGTCTCAGACCGTCTGTCTCAGACCGTCTGTCTCACACCGTCTGTCTCAGACCATCTGTCTCAGACCATCTGTCTCAGGCCGTCGGTCTTAGCCTGTCTGTCTCGGACCGTCTGTCTCGGACCGTCGGTCTCGGACCGTTGGTCTCGGACCGTCGGTCTCGGACCGTCTGTCTCGGACAGTCTGTCTCGGACCGTCTGTCTCGGACCGTCTGTCTCGGACCGTCTGTCTCGGACCGTTGGTCTCGGACCGTCGGTCTCAGACCATCTGTCTCAGACCATCAGTCTCAGACCATCTGCCTCAGGCCGTCGGTCTTAGCCCGTCTGCCACAGCCAGCCTATCTCGGACCGTCTGTCTCGGACCGACTGTCTCGGACCGTCTGTCTCAGCCCGCCTGTCTATGTCCGTCTGTCTGAGACCATCTGCCTCAGGCCGTCGGTCTTAGCCCGTCTGTCTCGGACCGTCTGTCTCGGACCGTCTGTCTCGGACCGTCTGTCTCGGACCGTCTGTCTCGGACCGTCTGTCTCGGACCGTCTGTCTCGGACCATCTGTCTGGGACCGTCTGTCTCGGACCGTCTGTCTCGGACCGTCTGTCTCTGACCGTCGGTCTTAGCCCGTCTGTCTCAGACCGTCTGTCTCAGACCGTCTGTCTCGGACCATCTGTCTCAGACCATCTGTCTCAGCCCGCCTGTCTCAGGCCATCTGTCTCAGGCCGTCGGTCTTAGCCCGTCTGTCTCAGACCGTCTGTCTCGGACCGTCTGTCTCGGACCGTCGGTCTCGGACCGTCTGTCTCAGACCATCTGTCTCAGACCATATGTCTCAGACCGTCTGTCTCACACCGTCTGTCTCAGACCATCTGTCTCAGACCATCTGTCTCAGGCCGTCGGTCTTAGCCTGTCTGTCTCAGTCCGTCTGTCTCAGACCGTCTGTATCAGACCATCTGTCTCAGACCATCTGTCTCAGGCCGTCGGTCGTAGCCCGTCTGTCTCAGCCCGCCTGTCTCTGCCCGTCTGTCTGAGACCGTCTGTCTCAGACCATCTGTCTCAGGCCGTCGGTCTTTCCCGTCTGTCTCAGACCGTCTGTCTCGGACCGTCTGTCTCGGACCGTCTGTCTCGGACCGTCGGTCTCAGACCGTCTGTCTCAGACCATCTGTCTCAGACCATATGTCTCAGGCCGTCGGTCTTAGCCCGTATGTCTCTGTCCGTCTGTCTCATACCGTCTGTCTCAGACCGTCTGTCTCAGACCGTCTGTCTCACACCGTCTGTCTCAGACCATCTGTCTCAGACCATCTGTCTCAGGCCGTCGGTCTTAGCCTGTCTGTCTCGGACCGTCTGTCTCGGACCGTCGGTCTCGGACCGTTGGTCTCGGACCGTCGGTCTCGGACCGTCTGTCTCGGACAGTCTGTCTCGGACCGTCTGTCTCGGACCGTCTGTCTCGGACCGTCTGTCTCGGACCGTTGGTCTCGGACCGTCGGTCTCGGACCGTCTGTCTCAGACCATCTGTCTCAGACCATCTGCCTCAGGCCGTCGGTCTTAGCCCGTCTGTCTCAGCACGCCTGTCTCGGACCGTCTGTCTCGGACCGTCTGTATTGGACCGTCTGTCTCGGACCGTCTGTCTCAGACCATCTGTCTCAGACCATATGTCTCAGGCCGTCGGTCTTAGCCCGTATGTCTCTGTCCGTCTGTCTCACACCGTCTGTCTCAGACCGTCTGTCTCAGACCGTCTGTCTCAGACCGTCTGTCTCAGACCGTCTGTCTCAGACCGTCGGTCTTTCCCGTCTGTCTCAGACCGTCTGTCTCGGACCGTCTGTCTCGGACCGTCTGTCTCGGACCGTCGGTCTCAGACCGTCTGTCTCAGACCATCTGTCTCAGACCATATGTCTCAGGCCGTCGGTCTTAGCCCGTATGTCTCTGTCCGTCTGTCTCATACCGTCTGTCTCAGACCGTCTGTCTCAGACCGTCTGTCTCACACCGTCTGTCTCAGACCATCTGTCTCAGACCATCTGTCTCAGGCCGTCGGTCTTAGCCTGTCTGTCTCGGACCGTCTGTCTCGGACCGTCGGTCTCGGACCGTTGGTCTCGGACCGTCGGTCTCGGACCGTCTGTCTCGGACAGTCTGTCTCGGACCGTCTGTCTCGGACCGTCTGTCTCGGACCGTCTGTCTCGGACCGTTGGTCTCGGACCGTCGGTCTCAGACCATCTGTCTCAGACCATCAGTCTCAGACCATCTGCCTCAGGCCGTCGGTCTTAGCCCGTCTGCCTCAGCCAGCCTATCTCGGACCGTCTGTCTCGGACCGACTGTCTCGGACCGTCTGTCTCAGCCCGCCTGTCTATGTCCGTCTGTCTGAGACCATCTGCCTCAGGCCGTCGGTCTTAGCCCGTCTGTCTCGGACCGTCTGTCTCGGACCGTCTGTCTCGGACCGTCTGTCTCGGACCGTCTGTCTCGGACCGTCTGTCTCGGACCGTCTGTCTCGGACCATCTGTCTCGGACCGTCTGTCTCGGACCGTCTGTCTCGGACCGTCTGTCTCTGACCGTCGGTCTTAGCCCGTCTGTCTCAGACCGTCTGTCTCAGACCGTCTGTCTCAGACCGTCTGTCTCGGACCATCTGTCTCAGACCATCTGTCTCAGCCCGCCTGTCTCAGGCCATCTGTCTCAGGCCGTCGGTCTTAGCCCGTCTGTCTCAGACCGTCTGTCTCGGACCGTCTGTCTCGGACCGTCGGTCTCGGACCATCTGTCTCATGCCGTCGGTCTTAGCCCGTATGTCTCATACCGTCTGTCTCAGACCGTCTGTCTCGGACCGTCTGTCTCAGACCATCTGTCTCAGACCATCTGTCTCAGGCCGTCGGTCTTAGCCCGTCTGTCTCAGACCGTCTGTCTCGGACCGTCTGTCTCGGACCGTCGGTCTCAGACCGTCGGTCTCGGACCGTCTGTCTCGGACAGGCTGTCTCGGACCGTCTGTCTCGGACCGTCTGCCTCGGACCGTCTGTCTCAGACCGTCTGTCTCGGACCGTCTGTCTCGGACCGTCTGTCTCGGACCGTCGGTCTCAGACCGTCGGTCTCGGACCGTCTGTCTCGGACAGGCTGTCTCGGACCGTCTGTCTCAGACCGTCTGTCTCGGACCGTCTGCCTCGGACCGTCTGTCTCAGACCGTCTGTCTTCAAGCATCTGTCTCAGACCATCTGTCTCAGACCGTCGGTCTTAGCCCGTCTGTCTCAGACCGTCTGTCTCGGACCGTCTGTCTCGGACCGTCGGTCTCAGACCGTCGGTCTCGGACCGTCTGTCTCGGACAGTCTGTCTCAGACCGTCTGTGTCAGCCCGCCTGTCTCAGCCCGCCTGTCTCAGTCCGTCTGTCTCAGACCGTCTGTATCAGACCATCTGTCTCAGACCATCTGTCTCAGGCCGTCGGTCGTAGCCCGTCTGTCTCAGCCCGCCTGTCTCTGCCCGTCTGTCTGAGACCGTCTGTCTCAGACCATCTGTCTCAGGCCGTCGGTCTTAGCCCGTCTGTCTCAGACCGTCTGTCTCGGACAGTCTGTCTCAGACCGTCTGTGTCAGCCAGCCTGTCTCAGCCCGCCTGTCTCAGTCCGTCTGTCTCCGACCGTCTGTATCAGACCATCTGTCTCGGACCGTCTGTCTCAGACCATCTGTCTCAGACCATCTGCCTCAGGCCGTCGGTCTTAGCCCGTCTGCCTCAGCCAGCCTATCTCGGACCGTCTGTCTCGGACCGACTGTCACGGACCGTCTGTCTCAGCCCGCCTGTCTATGTCCGTCTGTCTGAGACCATCTGCCTCAGGCCGTCGGTCCTAGCCCGTCTGTCTCGGACCGTCTGTCTCGGACCGTCTGTCTCGGACCGTCTGTCTCGGACCGTCTGTCTCGGACCATCTGTCTCGGACCGTCTGTCTCAGACCATCTGACTCAGACCATCTGTCTCAGGCCGCTGGTCGTAGCCTGTCTGTCTCAGCCCGCCTGTCTCTGCCCGTCTGTCTGAGACCGTCTGTCTCAGACCATCTGTCTCAGACCGTCAGCCTCAGCCCGTCTGTCTCAGACCGTCGGTCTCGGACCGTCTGTCTCGGACAGTCTGTCTCAGACCGTCTGTGTCAGCCCGCCTGTCTCAGCCCGCCTGTCTCAGTCCGTCTGTCTCAGACCGTCTGTATCAGACCATCTGTCTCAGACCATCTGTCTCAGGCCGTCGGTCGTAGCCCGTCTGTCTCAGCCCGCCTGTCTCTGCCCGTCTGTCTGAGACCGTCTGTCTCAGACCATCTGTCTCAGGCCGTCGGTCTTTCCCGCCTGTCTCAGACCGTCTGTCTCGGACCGTCTGTCTCGGACCGTCGGTCTCAGACCGTCTGTCTCAGACCATCTGTCTCAGACCATATGTCTCAGGCCGTCGGTCTTAGCCCGTATGTCTCTGTCCGTCTGTCTCATACCGTCTGTCTCAGACCATCTGTCTCAGACCATCTGTCTCAGGCCGTCGGTCTTAGCCTGTCTGTCTCGGACCGTCTGTCTCGGACCGTCGGTCTCGGACCGTTGGTCTCGGACCGTCGGTCTCGGACCGTCTGTCTCGGACAGTCTGTCTCGGACCGTCTGTCTCGGACCGTCTGTCTCGGACCGTCTGTCTCGGACAGTCTGTCTCGGACCGTCTGTCTCAGACCGTCTGTCTCAGACCATCTGTCTCAGACCATCTGTCTCAGGCCGTCAGTCTTAGCCCGTCTGTCTCAGACCGTCTGTCTCGGACCGTCTGTCTCGGACCGTCTGTCTCAGACCAACTGCCTCAGACCATCTGTCTCAGACCGTCTATCTCTGTCCGTCTGTCTCGGACCGTCTGTCTCGGACCGTCTGTCTCGGACCGTCTGTCTCGGACCGTCTGTCTCGGACCGTTGGTCTCGGACCGTCGGTCTCGGACCGTCTGTCTCAGACCATCTGTCTCAGACCATCTGCCTCAGGCCGTCGGTCTTAGCCCGTCTGTCTCAGCACGCCTGTCTCGGACCGTCTGTCTCGGACCGTCTGTATTGGACCGTCTGTCTCGGACCGTCTGTCTCAGACCATCTGTCTCAGACCATATGTCTCAGGCCGTCGGTCTAAGCCCGTATGTCTCTCTCCGTCTGTCTCACACCGTCTGTCTCAGACCGTCTGTCTCAGACCGTCTGTCTCAGACCGTCTGTCTCAGACCGTCTGTCTCAGACCGTCTGTCTCAGACCGTCTGTCTCAGACCGTCTGTCTCAGACCGTCTGTCTCAGACCGTCTGTCTCAGACCGTCTGTCTCAGATCATCTGTCTCAGACCATCTGTCTCAGACCATCAGTCTCAGACCATCTGCCTCAGGCCGTCGGTCTTAGCCCGTCTGCCTCAGCCAGCCTATCTCGGACCGTCTGTCTCGGACCGACTGTCTCGGACCGTCTGTCTCAGCCCGCCTGTCTATGTCCGTCTGTCTGAGACCGTCTGTCTCAGACCGTCTGTCTCAGCCCGCCTGTCTCAGGCCATCTGTCTCAGGCCGTCGGTCTTAGCCCGTCTCTCTCAGACCATCTGTGTCAGACCGCCGGTCTCAGACCGTTTGTCTCAGACCATCTGTCTCAGACCATCTGTCTAAGGCCGTCGGTCTTAGCACGTCTGTCTCAGCCCGCCTGTCTCTGCCCGTCTGTCTGAGACCATCTGTCTCCGACCATCTGTCTCAGGCCGTCGGTCTTAGCCTGTCTGTCTCAGCCTGCCTGTCTCTATCCGTCAGTCTCAGACCGCCTGTCCCAGACCGCCTGTCTCAGACCGTTTGTCTCAGACCGTCAGCCTCAGCCCGTCTGTCTCGGACCGTCTGTCTCGGACCGTCTGTCTCGGACCGTCTGTCTCGGACCGTCTGTCTCGGACCGTCTGTCTCGGAGCATCTGTCTCGGACCGTCTGTCTCGGACCGTCTGTCTCAGCACGCCTGTCTCAGCCGGCCTGTCTCAGCCCGCCTGTATCAGTCCGTCCTTCTGAGACCGCGAGTCTCAGACCAACTGTCTCACACCGCCTGTCTCAGTCCGTCTGTCTCAGACCATCTGTCTCAGACCGCCGGTCTCAGACGGTCGGTCTCAGCCCGCCTGTCTCAGACAGTCCGCCTCTGTCCGTCTGTCTCTGACCGTCTGTCTCGGAACGTCTGTCTCGGACCGTCTGTCTCGGACCGTCTGTCTCAGACCGTCTGTCTCAGACCATCTGTCTCAGACCATCTGCCTCAGGCCGTCGGTCTTAGCCCGTGTGTCTCAGCCCGCCTGTCTCTGCCCGCCTGTCTCAGACCGTCTGCCTCGGGCCGTCTGTCTCAGACCATCTGTCTCAGACCATCTGTCTCAGGCCGCCGGTCTCAGACCGTTTACCTCAGACCATCTGTCTCAGACCATCTGTCTAATGCCGTCGGTCTTAGACCGTCTGTCTCAGCCCGCCAGTCTCTGCCCGTCTGTCTCAGACCGTCAGCCTCAGCCCGCCTGTCTCCGACCGTCTGTCACAGACCGTCTGTATCAGACCGTCTGTCTCAGACCGTCTGTCTCAGACCATCTGTGTCAGACCGTCGGACTCAGCCCGTCTGTCTCAGACCATCTGTGTCAGACCGTCTGTCTCAGCCCGCCTGTCTCAGCCCGCCTGTCCAAGTCCGTCTTTCTCAGACCGTCTGTATCAGACCGTCTGTCTCAGACCGTCTATCTCTGTCCGTCTGTCTCATACCGTCTGTCTCAGGCCGTCTGTCTCAGACCGTGTGTCTCAGACCGTCTGTCTCAGACCATCTGTCTCACACCATCTGTCTCAGGCCGTCGGTCATAGCCCGTCTTTCTCAGACCGTCTGTCTCGGACCGTCTGTCTGGGACCGTCGGTCTCGGGCCGTCCGTCTGGGACCGTCTGTCGCGGACCGTCTGTCTCAGCCCATCTGTCACAGACCGTCTGTCTGAGACCGTCTGTCTCAGACCATCTGTCTCACACCATCTGTCTCAGGCCGTCGGTCTTAGCCCGTCTGTCTCAGACCGTCTGTCTCAGACCGTCTGTCTCAGACCGTCTGTCTCAGACCATCTGTCTCAGACCATCTGTCTCAGGCCGTCGGTCTTAGCCCGTCTGTCTCAGACAGTCTGTCTCGGACCGTCTGTCTTGGACCGTCTGTCTCGGACCGTCGGTCTCGGACCGTTGGTCTCGGACCGTCGGTCTCGGACCGTCTGTCTCGGACAGTCTGTCTCGGACCGTCTGTCTCGGACCGTCTGTCTCGGACCGTCTGTCTCGGACCGTCTGTCTCGGACCGTCTGTCTCAGACCGTCTGTCTCAGACCATCTGTCTCAGACCATCTGTCTCAGGCCGTCGGTCTTAGCCCGTCTGTCTCAGACCGTCTGTCTCGGACCGTCTGTCTCGGACCGTCTGTCTCATACCGTCTGTCTCAGGCCGTCTGTCTCGGACCGTCGGTCTCGGACCGTCGGTCTCGGACCGTCTGTCTCGGACAGTCTGTCTCAGACCGTCTGTGTCAGCCCGCCTGTCTCAGCCCGCCTGTCTCAGTCCGTCTGTCTCAGACCGTCTGTATCAGACCATCTGTCTCGGACCGTCTGTCTCAGACCATATGTCTCAGGCCGTCGGTCTTAGCCCGTATGTCTCTGTCCGTCTGTCTCACACCGTCTGTCTGAGACCGTCTGTCTCAGACCGTCTGTCTCAGACCGTCTGTCTCAGACCGTCTGTCTCAGACCGTCTGTCTCAGACCGTCTGTCTCAGACCGTCTGTCTCAGACCGTCTGTCTCAGACCGTCTGTCTCAGATCATCTGTCTCAGACCATCTGTCTCAGACCATCTGTCTCAGACCATCTGCCTCAGGCCGTCGGTCTTAGCCCGTCTGCCTCAGCCAGCCTATCTCGGACCGTCTGTCTCGGACCGACTGTCTCGGACCGTCTGTCTCAGCCCGCCTGTCTATGTCCGTCTGTCTGAGACCATCTGCCTCAGGCCGTCGGTCTTAGCCCGTCTGTCTCGGACCGTCTGTCTCGGACCGTCTGTCTCGGACCGTCTGTCTCGGACCGTCTGTCTCGGACCATCTGTCTTGGACAGTCTGTATCAGACCGTCTGTCTCAGACCATCTGACTCAGACCATCTGTCTCAGGCCGCTGGTCGTAGCCTGTCTGTCTCAGCCCGCCTGTCTCTGCCCGTCTGTCTGAGACCGTCTGTCTCAGACCATCTGTCTCAGACCGTCAGCCTCAGCCCGTCTGTCTCAGACCGTCGGTCTCGGACCGTCTGTCTCGGACAGTCTGTCTCAGACCGTCTGTGTCAGCCCGCCTGTCTCAGCCCGCCTGTCTCAGTCCGTCTGTCTCAGACCGTCTGTATCAGACCATCTGTCTCAGACCATCTGTCTCAGGCCGTCGGTCGTAGCCCGTCTGTCTCAGCCCGCCTGTCTCTGCCCGTCTGTCTGAGACCGTCTGTCTCAGACCATCTGTCTCAGGCCGTCGGTCTTAGCCCGTCTGTCTCAGACCGTCTGTCTCAGACCATCTGTCTCAGACCGTCAGCCTCAGCCCGTCTGTCTCAGACCGTCGGTCTCGGACCGTCTGTCTCGGACAGTCTGTCTCAGACCGTCTGTGTCAGCCCGCCTGTCTCAGCCCGCCTGTCTCAGTCCGTCTGTCTCAGACCGTCTGTATCAGACCATCTGTCTCAGACCATCTGTCTCAGGCCGTCGGTCGTAGCCCGTCTGTCTCAGCCCGCCTGTCTCTGCCCGTCTGTCTGAGACCGTCTGTCTCAGACCATCTGTCTCAGGCCGTCGGTCTTAGCCCGTCTGTCTCAGACCGTCTGTCTCGGACCGTCTGTCTCAGACCGTCTGTCTCAGACCGTCTGTCTCAGACCGTCTGTCTCACACCGTCTGTCTCAGACCATCTGTCTCAGACCGTCGGTCTTCGCCCGTATGTCTCTGTCCGTCTGTCTCACACCGTCTGTCTCAGACCGTCTGTCTCAGACCGTCTGTCTCAGACCGTCTGTCTCAGACCGTCTGTCTCAGACCATCTGTCTCAGACCATCTGCCTCAGGCCGTCGGTCTTAGCCCGTGTGTCTCAGCCCGCCTGTCTCTGCCCGCCTGTCTCAGACCGTCTGCCTCGGGCCGTCTGTCTCAGACCATCTGTCTCAGACCATCTGTCTCAGGCCGCCGGTCTCAGACCGTTTACCTCAGACCATCTGTCTCAGACCATCTGTCTAAGGCCGTCGGTCTTAGACCGTCTGTCTCAGCCCGCCAGTCTCTGCCCGTCTGTCTCAGACGGTCGGTTTCAGCCCGCCTGTCTCAGACCGTCTGTCTGAGACCGTCTGTCTCAGACCATCTGTCTCAGACCGTCAGCCTCAGCCCGCCTGTCTCCGACCGTCTGTCACAGACCGTCTGTATCAGACCGTCTGTCTCAGACCATCTGTGTCAGACCGTCGGACTCAGCCCGTCTGTCTCAGACCATCTGTGTCAGACCGTCTGTCTCAGACCGTCTGTCTCAGACCATCTGTCTCAGACCATCTGTCTCAGGCCGTCGGTCTTAGCCCGTCTGTCTCAGACCGTCTGTCTCGGACCGTCTGTCTCGGACCGTCTGTCTCATACCGTCTGTCTCAGGCCGTCTGTCTCGGACCGTCGGTCTCGGACCGTCTGTCTCGGACAGTCTGTCTCAGACCGTCTGTGTCAGCCCGCCTGTCTCAGCCCGCCTGTCTCAGTCCGTCTGTCTCAGACCGTCTGTATCAGACCATCTGTCTCGGACCGTCTGTCTCAGACCATATGTCTCAGGCCGTCGGTCTTAGCCCGTATGTCTCTGTCCGTCTGTCTCACACCGTCTGTCTGAGACCGTCTGTCTCAGACCGTCTGTCTCAGACCGTCTGTCTCAGACCGTCTGTCTCAGACCGTCTGTCTCAGACCGTCTGTCTCAGACCGTCTGTCTCAGACCGTCTGTCTCAGACCGTCTGTCTCAGACCGTCTGTCTCAGATCATCTGTCTCAGACCATCTGTCTCAGACCATCTGTCTCAGACCATCTGCCTCAGGCCGTCGGTCTTAGCCCGTCTGCCTCAGCCAGCCTATCTCGGACCGTCTGTCTCGGACCGACTGTCTCGGACCGTCTGTCTCAGCCCGCCTGTCTATGTCCGTCTGTCTGAGACCATCTGCCTCAGGCCGTCGGTCTTAGCCCGTCTGTCTCGGACCGTCTGTCTCGGACCGTCTGTCTCGGACCGTCTGTCTCGGACCGTCTGTCTCGGACCATCTGTCTTGGACAGTCTGTATCAGACCGTCTGTCTCAGACCATCTGACTCAGACCATCTGTCTCAGGCCGCTGGTCGTAGCCTGTCTGTCTCAGCCCGCCTGTCTCTGCCCGTCTGTCTGAGACCGTCTGTCTCAGACCATCTGTCTCAGACCGTCAGCCTCAGCCCGTCTGTCTCAGACCGTCGGTCTCGGACCGTCTGTCTCGGACAGTCTGTCTCAGACCGTCTGTGTCAGCCCGCCTGTCTCAGCCCGCCTGTCTCAGTCCGTCTGTCTCAGACCGTCTGTATCAGACCATCTGTCTCAGACCATCTGTCTCAGGCCGTCGGTCGTAGCCCGTCTGTCTCAGCCCGCCTGTCTCTGCCCGTCTGTCTGAGACCGTCTGTCTCAGACCATCTGTCTCAGGCCGTCGGTCTTAGCCCGTCTGTCTCAGACCGTCTGTCTCGGACCGTCTGTCTCAGACCGTCTGTCTCAGACCGTCTGTCTCAGACCGTCTGTCTCACACCGTCTGTCTCAGACCATCTGTCTCAGACCGTCGGTCTTCGCCCGTATGTCTCTGTCCGTCTGTCTCACACCGTCTGTCTCAGACCGTCTGTCTCAGACCGTCTGTCTCAGACCGTCTGTCTCAGACCGTCTGTCTCAGACCGTCTGTCTCAGACCATCTGTCTCAGACCATCTGCCTCAGGCCGTCGGTCTTAGCCCGTGTGTCTCAGCCCGCCTGTCTCTGCCCGCCTGTCTCAGACCGTCTGCCTCGGGCCGTCTGTCTCAGACCATCTGTCTCAGACCATCTGTCTCAGGCCGCCGGTCTCAGACCGTTTACCTCAGACCATCTGTCTCAGACCATCTGTCTAAGGCCGTCGGTCTTAGACCGTCTGTCTCAGCCCGCCAGTCTCTGCCCGTCTGTCTCAGACGGTCGGTTTCAGCCCGCCTGTCTCAGACCGTCTGTCTGAGACCGTCTGTCTCAGACCATCTGTCTCAGACCGTCAGCCTCAGCCCGCCTGTCTCCGACCGTCTGTCACAGACCGTCTGTATCAGACCGTCTGTCTCAGACCATCTGTGTCAGACCGTCGGACTCAGCCCGTCTGTCTCAGACCATCTGTGTCAGACCGTCTGTCTCAGCCCGCCTGTCTCAGCCCGCCTGTCCAAGTCCGTCTTTCTCAGACCGTCTGTATCAGACCGTCTGTCTCAGACCATCTGACTTAGACCATCTGTCTCAGGCCGCTGGTCGTAGCCTGTCTGTCTCAGCCCGCCTGTCTCTGCCCGTCTGTCTGAGACCGTCTGTCTCAGACCATCTGTCTCAGACCGTCTATCTCTGTCCGTCTGTCTCATACCGTCTGTCTCATACCGTCTGTCTCAGGCCGTCTGTCTCGGACCGTCTGTCTCAGACCGTGTGTCTCAGACCGTCTGTCTCAGACCATCTGCCTCAGGCCGTCGGTCTTAGCCCGTCTGCCTCAGCCAGCCTATCTCGGACCGTCTGTCTCGGACCGACTGTCTCGGACCGTCTGTCTCAGCCCGCCTGTCTATGTCCGTCTGTCTGAGACCATCTGCCTCAGGCCGTCGGTCTTAGCCCGTCTGTCTCGGACCGTCTGTCTCGGACCGTCTGTCTCGGACCGTCTGTCTCGGACCGTCTGTCTCGGACCATCTGTCTTGGACCGTCTGTCTCGGACCGTCTATCTCAGCACGCCTGTCTCAGCCGGCGTGTCTCAGCCCGCCTGTATCAGACCGCCTGTCTCAGACGGTCGGTCTCAGCCCGCCTGTCTCAGACAGTCTGCCTCTGTCCGTCTGTCTCGGACCGTCTGTCTCGGACCGTCTGTTTCGGACCGTCTGTCTCGGACCGTCTGTCTCGGACCGACTGTCCCGGACCATCTGTCTCATGCCGTCGGTCTTAGCCCGGCTGTCTCAGCGCGCCTGTCTCAGTACGTCTGTCTGAGACCGTCTGTCTCAGACCAACTGTCTCAGACCAACTGTCTCAGACCGCCTGTCTCAGCCCGGCTGTCTAAGCGCGCCTGTCTCAGTACGTCTGTCTGAGACCGTCCGTCTCAGACCAACTGTCTCAGACCAACTGTCTCAGACCGCCTATCTTAGACCATCGGTCTTAGCCCGTCTGTCTCAGCCCGCCTGTCTCTGCCCGTCTGTCTCAGACCATCAGTCTCAGGCCGTCGGTCTTAGCCTGTCTGTCTCAGCCTGCTTGTCTCTGTCCGTCAGTCTCAGACCGCCTGTCCCAGACCGCCTGTCTCAGACCGTCTGTCCCAGACCGTCTGTCTCAGACCATCTGTGTCAGTCACATCTGTCTCAGACCGTCTGTCTCAGCCCGGCTGTCTCAGCGCGCCTGTCTCAGTACGTCTGTCTGAGACCGTCTGTCTCAGACCGTCTGTCTCAGACCGTCTGTCTCAGATCATCTGTCTCAGCCCATCTGTCTCAGACCATCTGTATCAGACCATCTGCCTCAGGCCGTCGGTCTTAGCCCGTCTGCCTCAGCCAGCCTATCTCGGACCGTCTGTCTCGGACCGTCTGTCTCAGCCCGCCTGTCTATGTCCGCCTGTCTGAGACCATCTGCCTCAGGCCGTCGGTCTTAGCCCGTCTGTCTCGGACCGTCTGCCTCTGTCCGTCTGTCTCGGACCGTCTGTCTCGGACAGTCTGTCTCGGACCGTCTGTCTCAGACCGTCTGTCTCAGACCGTCTGTCTCAGACCGTCTGTCTCAGATCATCTGTCTCAGACCATCTGTCTCAGACCATCTGTCTCAGACCATCTGCCTCAGGCCGTCGGTCTTAGCCCGTCTGCCTCAGCCAGCCTATCTCGGACCGTCTCTCTCGGACCGACTGTCTCGGACCGTCTGTCTCAGCCCGCCTGTCTATGTCCGTCTGTCTGAGACCATCTGCCTCAGGCCGTCGGTCTTAGCCCGTCTGTCTCGGACCGTCTGTCTCGGACCGTCTGTCTCGGACCGTCTGTCTCGGACCATCTGTCTTGGACCGTCTGTCTCGGACCGTCTATCTCAGCACGCCTGTCTCAGCCGGCGTGTCTCAGCCCGCCTGTATCAGACCGCCTGTCTCAGACGGTCGGTCTCAGCCCGCCTGTCTCAGACAGTCTGCCTCTGTCCGTCTGTCTCGGACCGTCTGTCGCGGACCGTCTGTTTCGGACCGTCTGTCTCGGACCGTCTGTCTCGGACCGACTGTCCCGGACCATCTGTCTCATGCCGTCGGTCTTAGCCCGGCTGTCTCAGCGCGCCTGTCTCAGTACGTCTGTCTGAGACCGTCTGTCTCAGACCAACTGTCTCAGACCAACTGTCTCAGACCGCCTGTCTCAGCCCGGCTGTCTAAGCGCGCCTGTCTCAGTACGTCTGTCTGAGACCGTCTGTCTCAGACCAACTGTCTCAGACCAACTGTCTCAGACCGCCTATCTTAGACCATCGGTCTTAGCCCGTCTGTCTCAGCCCGCCTGTCTCTGCCCGTCTGTCTCAGACCATCAGTCTCAGGCCGTCGGTCTTAGCCTGTCTGTCTCAGCCTGCTTGTCTCTGTCCGTCAGTCTCAGACCGCCTGTCCCAGACCGCCTGTCTCAGACCGTCTGTCCCAGACCGTCTGTCTCAGACCATCTGTCTCAGTCACATCTGTCTCAGACCGTCTGTCTCAGCCCGGCTGTCTCAGAGCGCCTGTCTCAGTACGTCTGTCTGAGACCGTCTGTCTCAGACCAACTGTCTCAGACCAACTGTCTCAGACCGCCTATCTTAGACCATCGGTCTTAGCCCGTCTGTCTCAGCCCGCCTGTCTCTGCCCGTCTGTCTCAGACCATCTGTCTCAGGCCGTTGGTCTTAGCCTGTCTGTCTCAGCCCGCCAGTCTGAGACCGTGTGTCTCAGCCCGCCTGTCTCAGCCCGCCTGTCTAAAGCCGTCTGTCTGAGACCGTGTGTCTCAGACCATCTGTCTCAGACCGTCAGTCTCTGTCCGTCTGTCTCGGACCGTCTGTCTCGGACCGTCTGTTTCGGACCGTCTGTCTCGGACCGTCTGTCTCGGACCGACTGTCCCGGACCATCTGTCTCAGACCATCTGTCTCAGACTATCTGTCTCAGGCCGTCGGTCTTAGCCCGTCTGTCTCAGACCGCCTGTCTCGGACCGTCTGTCTCAGCCCGCCTGTCTCAGCCCGCCTGTCTAAAGCCGTCTGTCTGAGACCGTCTGTCTCAGACCAACTGTCTCAGACCGTCTACCTCGGTCCGTCTGTCTCAGACCGTCTGTCTCAGACCGTCTGTCTCAGACCGTCTGTCTCAGATCATCTGTCTCAGACCATCTGTCTCAGACCATCTGTCTCAGACCATCTGCCTCAGGCCGTCGGTCTTAGCCCGTCTGCCTCAGCCAGCCTATCTCGGACCGTCTCTCTCGGACCGACTGTCTCGGACCGTCTGTCTCAGCCCGCCTGTCTATGTCCGTCTGTCTGAGACCATCTGCCTCAGGCCGTCGGTCTTAGCCCGTCTGTCTCGGACCGTCTGTCTCGGACCGTCTGTCTCGGACCGTCTGTCTCGGACCATCTGTCTTGGACCGTCTGTCTCGGACCGTCTATCTCAGCACGCCTGTCTCAGCCGGCGTGTCTCAGCCCGCCTGTATCAGACCGCCTGTCTCAGACGGTCGGTCTCAGCCCGCCTGTCTCAGACAGTCTGCCTCTGTCCGTCTGTCTCGGACCGTCTGTCGCGGACCGTCTGTTTCGGACCGTCTGTCTCGGACCGTCTGTCTCGGACCGACTGTCCCGGACCATCTGTCTCATGCCGTCGGTCTTAGCCCGGCTGTCTCAGCGCGCCTGTCTCAGTACGTCTGTCTGAGACCGTCTGTCTCAGACCAACTGTCTCAGACCAACTGTCTCAGACCGCCTGTCTCAGCCCGGCTGTCTAAGCGCGCCTGTCTCAGTACGTCTGTCTGAGACCGTCTGTCTCAGACCAACTGTCTCAGACCAACTGTCTCAGACCGCCTATCTTAGACCATCGGTCTTAGCCCGTCTGTCTCAGCCCGCCTGTCTCTGCCCGTCTGTCTCAGACCATCAGTCTCAGGCCGTCGGTCTTAGCCTGTCTGTCTCAGCCTGCTTGTCTCTGTCCGTCAGTCTCAGACCGCCTGTCCCAGACCGCCTGTCTCAGACCGTCTGTCCCAGACCGTCTGTCTCAGACCATCTGTCTCAGTCACATCTGTCTCAGACCGTCTGTCTCAGCCCGGCTGTCTCAGAGCGCCTGTCTCAGTACGTCTGTCTGAGACCGTCTGTCTCAGACCAACTGTCTCAGACCAACTGTCTCAGACCGCCTATCTTAGACCATCGGTCTTAGCCCGTCTGTCTCAGCCCGCCTGTCTCTGCCCGTCTGTCTCAGACCATCTGTCTCAGGCCGTTGGTCTTAGCCTGTCTGTCTCAGCCCGCCAGTCTGAGACCGTGTGTCTCAGCCCGCCTGTCTCAGCCCGCCTGTCTAAAGCCGTCTGTCTGAGACCGTGTGTCTCAGACCATCTGTCTCAGACCGTCAGTCTCTGTCCGTCTGTCTCGGACCGTCTGTCTCGGACCGTCTGTTTCGGACCGTCTGTCTCGGACCGTCTGTCTCGGACCGACTGTCCCGGACCATCTGTCTCATGCCGTCGGTCTTAGCCCGTATGTCTCATACCGTCTGTCTCAGACCGTCTATCTCAGACCGTCTGTCTCGGACCGTCTGTCTCAGACCGTCTGTCTCAGACCATCTGTCTCAGACTATCTGTCTCAGGCCGTCGGTCTTAGCCCGTCTGTCTCAGACCGCCTGTCTCGGACCGTCTGTCTCAGCCCGCCTGTCTCAGCCCGCCTGTCTAAAGCCGTCTGTCTGAGACCGTCTGTCTCAGACCAACTGTCTCAGACCGTCTACCTCGGTCCGTCTGTCTCATACCGTCTGTCTCAGACCAGCTTTCTCAGACCGTCTGTCTCAGACCGTCTGTCTCGGACCGTCTGTCTCGGACCGTCTATCTCAGCACGCCTGTCTCAGACGGTCGGTCTCAGCCCGCCTGTCTCAGACAGTCTGCCTCTGTCCGTCTGTCTCGGACCGTCTGTCTCGGACCGTCTGTTTCGGACCGTCTGTCTCGGACCGTCTGTCTCGGACCGACTGTCCCGGACCATCTGTCTCAGGCCGTTGGTCTTAGCCTGTCTGCCTCAGCCCGCCAGTCTGAGACCGTGTGTCTCAGACCATCTGTCTCAGACCGTCAGTCTCTGTCCGTCTGTCTCGGACCGTCTGTCTCGGACCGTCTGTTTCGGACCGTCTGTCTCGGACCGTTTGTCTCAGCCCGCCTGTCTCAGCCCGCCTGTCTCAGTCCGTCTGTCTGAGATCGTCTGTCTCATATCATCTGTCTCAGACAGTCTGCGTCGGACCGTCTGTCTCGGACCGTCTGTCTCAGACCAACTGTCTCAGACCGCCTGTCTCAGACCGTCTGTCTCAGACGGTCGGTCTCAGCCCGCCTGTCTCAGCCCGCCTGTCTCAGACCAACTGTCTCAGACTGCCTGTCTCAGACCGTCTGTCTCAGACCATCTGTCTCAGACCATCTGCCTCAGGCCGTCGGTCTTAGCCCGTCTTTCTCAGCACGCCTGTCTCGGACCGTCTGTCTCGGACCGTCTGTCTCGGGCCGTCGGTCTTAGCCCGTCTGTCGCAGACCGTCAGTCTCTGTCCGTCTGTCTCGGACCGTCTGTCTCGGACCGCCTGTTTCGGACCGTCTGTCTCGGACCGTCTGTCTCGGACCGACTGTCCCGGACCATCTGTCTCATGCCGTCGGTCTTAGCCCGTATGTCTCATACCGTCTGTCTCAGACCGTCTGTCTCGGACCGTCTGTCTCAGACCGTCTGTCTCAGACCATCTGTCTCAGACCATCTGTCTCAGGCCGTCGGTCTTAGCCCGTCTGTCTCAGCCCGCCTGTCTCTGCCCGTCTGTCTCAGACCATCAGTCTCAGGCCGTCGGTCTTAGCCTGTCTGTCTCAGCCTGCTTGTCTCTGTCCGTCAGTCTCAGACCGCCTGTCCCAGACCGCCTGTCTCAGACCGTCTGTCCCAGACCGTCTGTCTCAGACCATCTGTCTCAGTCACATCTGTCTCAGACCGTCTGTCTCAGCCCGGCTGTCTCAGCGCGCCTGTCTCAGTACGTCTGTCTGAGACCGTCTGTCTCAGACCGTCTGTCTCAGACCGTCTGTCTCAGACCGTCTGTCTCAGATCATCTGTCTCAGCCCATCTGTCTCAGACCATCTGTCTCAGACCATCTGCCTCAGGCCGTCGGTCTTAGCCCGTCTGCCTCAGCCAGCCTATCTCGGACCGTCTGTCTCGGACCGTCTGTCTCAGCCCGCCTGTCTATGTCCGCCTGTCTGAGACCATCTGCCTCAGGCCGTCGGTCTTAGCCCGTCTGTCTCGGACCGTCTGCCTCTGTCCGTCTGTCTCGGACCGTCTGTCTCGGACAGTCTGTCTCGGACCGTCTGTCTCAGACCGTCTGTCTCAGACCGTCTGTCTCAGACCGTCTGTCTCAGATCATCTGTCTCAGACCGTCTGTCTCAGACCATCTGTCTCAGACCATCTGCCTCAGGCCGTCGGTCTTAGCCCGTCTTTCTCAGCACGCCTGTCTCGGACCGTCTGTCTCGGACCGTCTGTCTCGGGCCGTCGGTCTTAGCCCGTCAGTCTCTGTCCGTCTGTCTCGGACCGTCTGTCTCGGACCACCTGTTTCGGACCGTCTGTCTCGGACCGTCTGTCTCGGACCGACTGTCCCGGACCATCTGTCTCATGCCGTCGGTCTTAGCCCGTATGTCTCATACCGTCTGTCTCAGACCGTCTGTCTCGGACCGTCTGTCTCAGACCGTCTGTCTCAGACCATCTGTCTCAGACCATCTGTCTCAGGCCGTCGGTCTTAGCCCGTCTGTCTCAGACCGTCTGTCTCGGACCGTCTGTCACGGACCGTCGGTCTCAGACCGTCGGTCTCGGACCGTCTGTCTCGGACAGGCTGTCTCGGACCGTCTGTCTCGGACCGTCTGCCTCGGACCGTCTGTCTCAGACCGTCTGTCTCAGACGGTCGGTCTTAGCCCGTCTGTCTCAGACCGTCTGTCTCGGACCGTCTGTCTCGGACCGTCGGTCTCGGACCGTCGGTCTCGGACCGTCTGTCTCGGACAGGCTGTCTCGGACGGCTGTCTCGGACCGTCTGCCTCGGACCGTCTGTCTCAGACCGTCTGTCTAAGACCATCTGTCTCAGACCATCTGTCTCAGACCGTCGGTCTTAGCCCGTCGGTCTCAGACCGTCTGTCTCGGACCGTCTGTCTCGGACCGTCGGTCCCGGACCGTCGGTCTCAGACCGTCGGTCTCGGACCGTCTGTCTCGGACAGTCTGTCTCAGACCGTCTGTGTCAGCCCGCCTGTCTCAGCCCGCCTGTCTCAGTCCGTCTGTCTCAGACCGTCTGTATCAGACCATCTGTCTCAGACCATCTGTCTCAGGCCGTCGGTCGTAGCCCGTCTGTCTCAGCCCGCCTGTCTCTGCCCGTCTGTCTGAGACCGTCTCTCTCAGACCATCTGTCTCAGGCCGTCGGTCTTAGCCCGTCTGTCTCAGACCGTCTGTCTCGGACTGTCTGTCTCGGACCGTCGGTCTCGGACCGTCTGTCTCAGACCATCTGTCTCAGACCATATGTCTCAGGTTGTCGGTCTTAGCCCGTATGTCTCTGTCCGTCTGTCTCATACCGTCTGTCTCAGACCGTCTGTCTCAGACCATCTGTCTCAGACCGTCTATCTCTGTCCGTCTGTCTCATACCGTCTGTCTCAGGCCGTCTGTCTCAGACCGTCGGTCTCGGACCGTCGGTCTCGGACCGTCTGTCTCGGACAGTCTGTCTCAGACCGTCTGTGTCAGCCCGCCAGTCTGAGACCGTGTGTCTCAGACCGTCTGTCTCAGACCATCTGTCTCGGACCGTCTGTTTCGGACCGTCTGTCTCGGACCGTCGGTCTCGGACCGTCGGTCTCAGACCGTCGGTCTCGGACCGTCTGTGTCGGACAGTCTGTCTCAGACCGTCTGTGTCAGCCCATCTGTCTCAGCCCGGCTGTCTCAGTCCGTCTGTCTCAGACCGTCTGTATCAGACCATCTGTCTCAGACCATCTGTCTCAGGCCGTCGGTCGTAGCCCGTCTGTCTCAGCCCGCCTGTCTCTGCCCGTCTGTCTGAGACCGTCTCTCTCAGACCATCTGTCTCAGGCCGTCGGTCTTAGCCCGTCTGTCTCAGACCGTCTGTCTCGGACTGTCTGTCTCGGACCGTCGGTCTCGGACCGTCTGTCTCAGACCATCTGTCTCAGACCATATGTCTCAGGTTGTCGGTCTTAGCCCGTATGTCTCTGTCCGTCTGTCTCATACCGTCTGTCTCAGACCGTCTGTCTCAGACCGTCTGTCTCAGACCGTCTGTCTCAGACCGTCTGTCTCACACCGTCTGTCTCAGACCATCTGTCTCAGACCATCTGTCTCAGGCCGTCGGTCTTAGCCTGTCTGTCTCGGACCGTCTGTCTCGGACCGTCTGTCTCGGACCGTCGGTCTCGGACCGTTGGTCTCGGACCGTCAGTCTCGGACCGTCTGTCTCGGACAGTCTGTCTCGGACCGTCTGTCTCGGACCGTCTGTCTCGGACCGTCTGTCTCGGACCGTCTGTCTCGGACCGTCTGTCTCAGACCATCTGTCTCAGACCATCTGTCTCAGGCCGTCGGTCTTAGCCCGTCTGTCTCAGACCGTCTGTCTCGGACCGTCTGTCTCGGACCGTCTGTCTCAGACCAACTGCCTCAGACCATCTGTCTCAGACCGTCTATCTCTGTCCGTCTGTCTCATACCGTCTGTCTCAGGCCGTCTGTCTCAGACCGTCGGTCTCGGACCGTCTGTCCCGGACAGTCTGTCTCAGACCGTCTGTGTCAGCCCGCCAGTCTGAGACCGTGTGTCTCAGACCATCTGTCTCAGACCATCTGTCTCGGACCGTCTGTTTCGGACCGTCTGTCTCGGACCGTCTGTCTCGGTCCACCTGTTTCGGACCGTCTGTCTCGGACCGACTGTCCCGGACCATCTGTCTCATGCCGTCGGTCTTAGCCCGTATGTCTCATACCGTCTGTCTCAGACCGTCTGTCTCGGACCGTCTGTCTCGGACTGTCTGTCTCAGACCGTCTGTCTCAGACCATCTGTCTCAGACCATCTGTCTCAGGCCGTCGGTCTTAGCCCGTCTGTCTCAGACCATCTGTCTCGGACCGTCTGTCTCGGACCGTCGGTCTCAGACCGTCGGTCTCGGACCGTCTGTCTCGGTCAGGCTGTCTCGGACCGTCTGTCTCGGACCGTCTGTCCCGGACCGTCTGTCTCAGACCGTCTGTCTCAGACCATCTGTCTCAGACCATCTGTCTCAGACCGTCGGTCTTAGCCCGTCTGTCTCAGACCGTCTGTCTCGGACCGTCTGTCTCGGACCGTCGGTCTCACACCGTCAGTCTCAGACCGTCTGTCTCAGACCATCTGTCTCAGGCCGTCGGTCTTAGCCCGTCTGTCTCAGACCGTCTGTTTCGGACCGTCTGTCTCGGACCGTCGGTCTCGGACCGTCTGTCTCAGACCATCTGTCTCAGACCATATGTCTCAGGCCGTCGGTCTTAGCCCGTATGTCTCTGTCCGTCTGTCTCATACCGTCTGTCTCAGCCCGCCTGTCTCAGCCCGCCTGTCTAAAGCCGTCTGTCTGAGACCGTCTGTCTCAGACCAACTGTCTCAGACCGTCTACCTCGGTCCGTCTGTCTCATACCGTCTGTCTCAGACCATCTGTCTCAGACCGTCTGTCTCAGACCGCCCGTCTCAGACGGTCGGTCTCAGCCCGCCTGTCTCAGCCCGCCTGTCTCAGAGAGTCTGCCTCTGTCCGTCTGTCTCTGACCGTCTGTCTCAGACAGTCTGACTCGGACCGTCTGTCTCGGACCGTTTGTCTCAGCCCGCCTGTCTCAGCCCGCCTGTCTCAGTCCGTCTGTCTGAGATCGTCTGTCTCAGACCGTCTGCGTCGGACCGTCTGTCTCGGACCGTCTGTCTCAGACCAACTGTCTCAGCCCGCCTGTCTCGGACCGTCTATCTCGGACCGTCTGTCTCGGACCGTCTGTCTCAGCCCGCCTGTCTCAGTCCGTCTGTCTGAGACCATCTGCCTCAGGCCGTCGGTCTTAGCCCGTCTGTCTCGGACCATCTGTCTCGGACCGTCTGTCTCGGACCGTCTGTCTCGGACCGTCTGTCTCGGACCATCTGTCTCGGACCGTCTGTCTCGGACCGTCTGTCTCAGACCATCTGTCTCAGACCGCCTGTATCAGTCCGTCCTTCTGAGACCGTCTGTCTCAGACCAACTGTCTCAGACCGCCTGTCTCAGTCCGTCTGTCTCAGACCATCTGTCTCAGGCCGTTGGTCTTAGCTTGTCTGTCGCAGCCCGCCTGTCTCAGCCCGCCTGTCTGAGACCGTCTGTCTCAGACCATCTGTCTCGGACCGTCTGTTTCGGACCGTCTGTCTCGGACCGTCTGTCTCGGACCGACTGTCTCGGACTGTCGGTCTCGGACCGTCGGTCTCGGACCGTCTGTCTCATGCCGTCGGTCTTAGCCCGTATGTCTCATACCGTCTGTCTCAGACTATCTGTCTCAGACCATCTGTCTCAGACCATCTGTCTCAGACCATCTGTCTCAGGCCGTCGGTCTTAGCCTGTCTGTCTCAGACCGTCTGTCTCGGACCGTCTGTCTCGGACTGTCGGACTCGGACCGTCGGTGTCGGACCGTCTGTCTCGGACAGTCTGTCTCGGACCGTCTGTCTCGGACCGTCTGTCTCGGACCGTCCGTCTGGGACCGTCTGTCGCGGACCGTCTGTCTCAGCCCATCTGTCTCAGACCGTCTGTCTCAGACCGTCTACCTCGGTCCGTCTGTCTCATACCGTCTGTCTCAGACCATCTGTCTCAGACCGTCTGTCTCAGACCGTCCGTCTCAGACGGTCGGTCTCAGCCCGCCTGTCTCAGCCCGCCTGTCTCAGACCAACTGTCTCAGACTGCCTGTCTCAGACTGCCTGTCTCAGACTGTCTGTCTCAGACCATCTGTCTCAGACCATCTGCCTCAGGCCGTCGGTCTTAGCCCGTCTGTCTCGGACCATCTGTCTCGGACCGTCTGTCTCGGACCGTCTGTCTCGGACCGTCTGTCTCGGACCATCTGTCTCGGACCGTCTGTCTCGGACCGTCTGTCTCAGACCATCTGTCTCAGACCGCCTGTCTCAGCACGCCTGTCTCAGCCGGCCAGTCTCAGCCCGCCTGTATCAGTCCGTCCTTCTGAGACCGTCTGTCTCAGACCAACTGTCTCAGACCGCCTGTCTCAGTCCGTCTGTCTCAGACCATCTGTCTCAGACCGCCTGTCTCAGACGGACGGTCTCAGCCCGCCTGTCTCAGCCCGCCTGTCTCAGTCCGTCTGTCTGAGACCATCTGCCTCAGGCCGTCGGTCTTAGCCCGTCTGTCTCGGACCGTCGGTCTCGGACCGTCCGTCTGGGACCGTCTGTCGCGGACCGTCTGTCTCAGCCCATCTGTCTCAGACCGTCTGTCTGAGACCATCTGTCTCAGACCATCTGTCTCAGTCACATCTGTCTCAGACCGTCTGTCTCATACCGTCTGTCTCAGACCGTCTGTCTCGGACCGTCTGTCTCAGACCGTCTATCTCAGACCATCTGTCTCAGACCATCTGTCTCAGGCCGTCGGTCTTAGCCCGTCTGTCTCAGACCGCCTGTCTCGGACCGTCTGTCTCAGCCCCCCTGTCTCAGCCCGCCTGTCTAAAGCCGTCTGTCTGAGACCGTCTGTCTCAGACCAACTGTCTCAGACCGTCTACCTCGGTCCGTCTGTCTCATACCGTCTGTCTCAGACCATCTGTCTCAGACCGTCTGTCTCAGACTGTCCGTCTCAGACGGTCGGTCTCAGCCCGCCTGTCTCAGCCCGCCTGTCTCAGACAGTCTGCCTCTGTCCGTCTGTCTCTGACCGTCTACCTCAGACCGTCTGACTCGGACCGTCTGTCTCGGACCGTTTGTCTCAGCCCGCCTGTCTCAGCCCGCCTGTCTCAGTCCGTCTGTCTGAGATCGTCTGTCTCATATCATCTGTCTCAGACCGTCTGCGTCGGACCGTCTGTCTCAGCCCGCCTGTCTCAGCCCGCCTGTCTCAGACCAACTGTCTCAGACTGCCTGTCTCAGACCGTCTGTCTCAGACCATCTGTCTCAGACCATCTGCCTCGGGCCGTCGGTCTTAGCCCGTCTGTCTCAGCCCGCCTGTCTCGGACCGTCTGTCTCGGACCGTCTGTCTCGGACCGTCTGTCTCAGCCCGCCTGTCTCAGTCCGTCTGTCTGAGACCATCTGCCTCAGGCCGTCGGTCTTAGCCCGTCTGTCTCGGACCGTCTGTCTCGGACCGTCTGTCTCGGACCGTCTGTCTCGGACCATCTGTCTCGGACCGTCTGTCTCGGACCGTCTGTCTCAGACCATCTGTCTCAGACCGCCTGTCTCAGCACGCCTGTCTCAGCCGGCCTGTCTCAGCCCGCCTGTATCAGTCCGTCCTTCTGAGACCGTCTGTCTCAGACCAACTGTCTCAGACCGCCTGTCTCAGTCCGTCTGTCTCAGACCATCTGTCTCAGACCGCCTGTCTCAGACGGACGGTCTCAGCCCGCCTGTCTCAGTCCGTCTGTCTGAGACCATCTGCCTCAGGCCTTCGTCTTAGCCCGTCTGTCTCGGACCGTCTGTCTCGGACCGTCTGTCTCGGACCGTCTGTCTCGGACCATCTGTCTCGGACCGTCTGTCTCGGACCGTCTGTCTCGGACCGTCTGTCTCGGACCATCTGTCTCGGACCGTCTGTCTCGGACCGTCTGTCTCAGACCATCTGTCTCAGACCGCCTGTCTCAGCACGCCTGTCTCAGCCGGCCAGTCTCAGCCCGCCTGTATCAGTCCGTCCTTCTGAGACCGTCTGTCTCAGACCAACTGTCTCAGACCGCCTGTCTCAGTCCGTCTGTCTCAGACCATCTGTCTCAGACCGCCTGTCTCAGACGGACGGTCTCAGCCCGCCTGTCTCAGCCCGCCTGTCTCAGTCCGTCTGTCTGAGACCATCTGCCTCAGGCCGTCGGTCTTAGCCCGTCTGTCTCGGACCGTCGGTCTCGGACCGTCCGTCTGGGACCGTCTGTCGCGGACCGTCTGTCTCAGACCATCTGTCTCAGACCGCCTGTCTCAGACGGACGGTCTCAGCCCGCCTGTCTCAGTCCGTCTGTCTGAGACCATCTGCCTCAGGCCTTCGTCTTAGCCCGTCTGTCTCGGACCGTCTGTCTCGGACCGTCTGTCTCGGACCGTCTGTCTCGGACCATCTGTCTCGGACCGTCTGTCTCGGACCGTCTGTCTCGGACCGTCTGTCTCGGACCATCTGTCTCGGACCGTCTGTCTCGGACCGTCTGTCTCAGACCATCTGTCTCAGACCGCCTGTCTCAGCACGCCTGTCTCAGCCGGCCAGTCTCAGCCCGCCTGTATCAGTCCGTCCTTCTGAGACCGTCTGTCTCAGACCAACTGTCTCAGACCGCCTGTCTCAGTCCGTCTGTCTCAGACCATCTGTCTCAGACCGCCTGTCTCAGACGGACGGTCTCAGCCCGCCTGTCTCAGCCCGCCTGTCTCAGTCCGTCTGTCTGAGACCATCTGCCTCAGGCCGTCGGTCTTAGCCCGTCTGTCTCGGACCGTCGGTCTCGGACCGTCCGTCTGGGACCGTCTGTCGCGGACCGTCTGTCTCAGCCCATCTGTCTCAGACCGTCTGTCTGAGACCATCTGTCTCAGACCATCTGTCTCAGTCACATCTGTCTCAGACCGTCTGTCTCATACCGTCTGTCTCAGACCGTCTGTCTCGGACCGTCTGTCTCAGACCGTCTATCTCAGACCATCTGTCTCAGACCATCTGTCTCAGGCCGTCGGTCTTAGCCCGTCTGTCTCAGACCGCCTGTCTCGGACCGTCTGTCTCAGCCCCCCTGTCTCAGCCCGCCTGTCTAAAGCCGTCTGTCTGAGACCGTCTGTCTCAGACCAACTGTCTCAGACCGTCTACCTCGGTCCGTCTGTCTCATACCGTCTGTCTCAGACCATCTGTCTCAGACCGTCTGTCTCAGACTGTCCGTCTCAGACGGTCGGTCTCAGCCCGCCTGTCTCAGCCCGCCTGTCTCAGACAGTCTGCCTCTGTCCGTCTGTCTCTGACCGTCTACCTCAGACCGTCTGACTCGGACCGTCTGTCTCGGACCGTTTGTCTCAGCCCGCCTGTCTCAGCCCGCCTGTCTCAGTCCGTCTGTCTGAGATCGCCTGTCTCATATCATCTGTCTCAGACCGTCTGCGTCGGACCGTCTGTCTCAGCCCGCCTGTCTCAGCCCGCCTGTCTCAGACCAACTGTCTCAGACTGCCTGTCTCAGACCGTCTGTCTCAGACCATCTGTCTCAGACCATCTGCCTCGGGCCGTCGGTCTTAGCCCGTCTGTCTCAGCCCGCCTGTCTCGGACCGTCTGTCTCGGACCGTCTGTCTCGGACCGTCTGTCTCAGCCCGCCTGTCTCAGTCCGTCTGTCTGAGACCATCTGCCTCAGGCCGTCGGTCTTAGCCCGTCTGTCTCGGACCGTCTGTCTCGGACCGTCTGTCTCGGACCGTCTGTCTCGGACCATCTGTCTCGGACCGTCTGTCTCGGACCGTCTGTCTCAGACCATCTGTCTCAGACCGCCTGTCTCAGCACGCATGTCTCAGCCGGCCTGTCTCAGCCCGCCTGTATCAGTCCGTCCTTCTGAGACCGTCTGTCTCAGACCAACTGTCTCAGACCGCCTGTCTCAGTCCGTCTGTCTCAGACCATCTGTCTCAGACCGCCTGTCTCAGACGGACGGTCTCAGCCCGCCTGTCTCAGTCCGTCTGTCTGAGACCATCTGCCTCAGGCCTTCGTCTTAGCCCGTCTGTCTCGGACCGTCTGTCTCGGACCGTCTGTCTCGGACCGTCTGTCTCGGACCGTCTGTCTCGGACCGTCTGTCTCGGACCGTCTGTCTCGGACCGTCTGTCTCGGACCGTCGGTCTCGGACCGTCCGTCTGGGACCGTCTGTCGCGGACCGTCTGTCTCAGCCCATCTGTCTCAGACCGTCTGTCTGAGACCGTCTGTCTCAGACCATCTGTCTCAGTCACATCTGTCTCAGACCGTCTGCCTCAGCCCGCCTGTCTCAGCGCGCCTGTCTCAGTACGTCTGTCTGAGACCGTCTGTCTCAGACCAACTGTCTCAGACCGCCTGTCTGAGACCGTCTGTCTCAGACCATCTGTCTCGGACCGTCTGTTTCGGACCGTCTGTCTCGGACCGTCTGTCTCGGACCACCTGTTTCGGACCGTCTGTCTCGGACCGTCTGTCTCGGACCGACTGTCCCGGACCATCTGTCTCATGCCGTCTGTCTCAAACCATCTGTCTCAGACCGCCTGTCTCAGCACGCCTGTCTCAGCCGGCCTGTCTCAGCCCGCCTGTATCAGTCCGTCCTTCTGAGACCGTCTGTCTCAGACCAACTGTCTCGGACCGTTTGTCTCAGCCCGCCTGTCTCAGCCCGCCTGTCTCAGTCCGTCTGTCTGAGATCGTCTGTCTCATATCATCTGTCTCAGACCGTCTGCGTCGGACCGTCTGTCTCAGCCCGCCTGTCTCAGCCCGCCTGTCTCAGACCAACTGTCTCAGACTGCCTGTCTCAGACCGTCTGTCTCAGACCATCTCTCTCAGACCATCTGCCTCGGGCCGTCGGTCTTAGCCCGTCTGTCTCAGCCCGCCTGTCTCGGACCGTCTGTCTCGGACCGTCTGTCTCGGACCGTCTGTCTCAGCCCGCCTGTCTCAGTCCGTCTGTCTGAGACCATCTGCTCAGGCCGTCGGTCTTAGCCCGTCTGTCTCGGACCGTCTGTCTCGGACCGTCTGTCTCGGACCGTCTGTCTCGGACCGTCTGTCTCAGACCATCTGTCTCAGACCGCCTGTCTCAGCACGCCTGTCTCAGCCGGCCTGTCTCAGCCCGCCTGTATCAGTCCGTCCTTCTGAGACCGTATGTCTCAGACCAACTGTCTCAGACCGCCTGTCTCAGTCCGTCTGTCTCAGACCATCTGTCTCAGACCGCCTGTCTCAGACGGACGGTCTCAGCCCGCCTGTCTCAGTCCGTCTGTCTGAGACCATCTGCCTCAGGCCGTCGGTCTTAGCCCGTCTGTCTCGGACCGTCTGTCTCGGACCGTCTGTCTCGGACCGTCTGTCTCGGACCGTCTGTCTCGGACCGTCGGTCTCGGACCGTCCGTCTGGGACCGTCTGTCGCGGACCGTCTGTCTCAGCCCATCTGTCTCAGACCGTCTGTCTGAGACCGTCTGTCTCAGACCATCTGTCTCAGTCACATCTGTCTCAGACCGTCTGCCTCAGCCCGCCTGTCTCAGCGCGCCTGTCTCAGTACGTCTGTCTGAGACCGTCTGTCTCAGACCAACTGTCTCAGACCGCCTGTCTGAGACCGTCTGTCTCAGACCATCTGTCTCGGACCGTCTGTTTCGGACCGTCTGTCTCGGACCGTCTGTCTCGGACCACCTGTTTCGGACCGTCTGTCTCGGACCGTCTGTCTCGGACCGACTGTCCCGGACCATCTGTCTCATGCCGTCGGTCTTAGCCCGTATGTCTCATACCGTCTGACTCAGACCGTCGGTCTTAGCCCGTCTGTCTCAGCCCGCCTGTCTCGGACCGTCTATCTCGGACCGTCTGTCTCGGACCGTCTGTCTCAGCCCGCCTGTCTCAGTCCGCCTGTCTGAGACCATCTGCCTCAGGCCGTCGGTCTTAGCCCGTCTGTCTCGGACCGTCTGTCTCGGACCGTCTGTCTCGGACCGTCTGTCTCGGACCATCTGTCTCGGACCGTCTGTCTCGGACCGTCTGTCTCAGACCATCTGTGTCAGACCGCCTGTCTCAGCACGCCTGTCTCAGCCGGCCTGTCTCAGCCCGCCTGTATCAGTCCGTCCTTCTGAGACCGTCTGTCTCAGACCAACTGTCTCAGACCGCCTGTCTCAGTCCGTCTGTCTCAGACCATCTGTCTCAGACCGCCTGTCTCAGACGGACGGTCTCAGCCCGCCTGTCTCAGTCCGTCTGTCTGTGACCATCTGCCTCAGGCCGTCGGTCTTAGCCCGTCTGTCTCGGACCGTCTGTCTCGGACCGTCTGTCTCGGACCGTCTGTCTCGGACCGTCTGTCTCGGACCGTCTGTCTCGGACCATCTGTCTCGGACCGTCTGTCTCGGACCGTCTGTCTCAGACCATCTGTCTCAGACCGCCTGTCTCAGCACGCCTGTCTCAGCCGGCCTGTCTCAGCCCGCCTGTATCAGTCCGTCCTTCTGAGACCGTCTGTCTCAGACCAACTGTCTCAGACCGCCTGTCTCAGTCCGTCTGTCTCAGACCATCTGTCTCAGACCGCCTGTCTCAGACGGACGGTCTCAGCCCGCCTGTCTCAGCCCGCCTGTCTCAGTCCGTCTGTCTGAGACCATCTACCTCAGGCCGTCGGTCTTAGCCCGTCTGTCTCGGACCGTCTGTCTCGGACCGTCTGTCTCGGACCGTCTGTCTCGGACCGTCTGTCTCGGACCGTCTGTCTCGGACCGTCTGTCTCGGACCGTCTGTCTCGGACCGTCGGTCTCAGACCGTCCGTCTGGGACCGTCTGTCGCGGACCGTCTGTCTCAGCCCATCTGTCTCAGACCATCTGTCTCAGGCCGGCTGTCTCAGCCGGCCTGTCTCAGCCCGCCTGTATCAGTCCGTCCTTCTGAGACCGTCTGTCTCAGACCAACTGTCTCAGGCCGCCTGTCTCAGTCCGTCTGTCTCAGACCGCCTGTCTCAGACCGTCTGTCTCAGACGGTCGGTCTCAGCCCGCCTGTCTCAGCCCGCCTGTCTCAGACCAACTGTCTCAGACTGCCTGTCTCAGACCGTCTGTCTCAGACCATCTGTCTCAGACCATCTGCCTCGGGCCGTCGGTCTTAGCCCGTCTGTCTCAGCCCGCCTGTCTCGGACCGTCTGTCTCGGACCGTCTGTCTCGGACCGTCTGTCTCAGCCCGCCTGTCTCAGTCCGTCTGTCTGAGACCATCTGCCTCAGGCCGTCGGTCTTAGCCCGTCTGTCTCGGACCGTCTGTCTCGGACCGTCTGTCTCGGACCGTCTGTCTCGGACCGTCGGTCTCGGACCGTCCGTCTGGGACCGTCTGTCGCGGACCGTCTGTCTCAGCCCATCTGTCTCAGACCGTCTGTCTGAGACCGTCTGTCTCAGACCATCTGTCTCAGTCACATCTGTCTCAGACCGTCTGTCTCAGCCCGCCTGTCTCAGCGCGCCTGTCTGAGACCGTCTGTCTCAGACCATCTGTCTCGGACCGTCTGTTTCGGACCGTCTATCTCGGACCGTCTGTCTCGGACCACCTGTTTCGGACCGTCTGTCTCGGACCGTCTGTCTCGGACCGACTGTCCCGTACCATCTGTCTCATGCCGTCGGTCTTAGCCCGTATGTCTCATACCGTCTGTCTCAGACCGTCTGTCTCGGACCGTCTGTCTCAGACCGTCTGTCTCAGACCATCTGTCTCAGACCATCTGTCTCAGGCCGTCGGTCTTAGCCCGTCTGTCTCAGACCGTCTGTCTCGGACAGTCTGTCTAGGACCGTCGGTCTCAGACCGTCGGTCTCGGACCGTCTGTCTCGGACAGGCTGCCTCTGTCCGTCTGTCTCTGACCGTCTGTCTCAGACCGTCTGACTCGGACCGTCTGTCTCGGACCGTTTGTCTCAGCCCGCCTGTCTCAGCCCGCCTGTCTCAGTCCGTCTGTCTGAGATCGTCTGTCTCATATCATCTGTCTCAGACCGTCTGCGTCGGACCGTCTGTCTCGGACCGTCTGTCTCAGACCAACTGTCTCAGACCGCCTGTCTCAGACCAACTGTCTCAGTCCGTCTGTCTCATACCGTCTGTCTCAGACCATCTGTCTCAGACCGCCTGTCTCAGACCGTCTGTCTCAGACGGTCGGTCTCAGCCCGCCTGTCTCAGCCCGCCTGTCTCAGACCAACTGTCTCAGACTGCCTGTCTCAGACCGTCTGTCTCAGACCATCTGCCTCGGGCCGTCGGTCTTAGCCCGTCTGTCTCAGCCCGCCTGTCTCGGACCGTCTGTCTCGGACCGTCTGTCTCGGACCGTCTGTCTCAGCCCGCCTGTCTCAGTCCGTCTGTCTGAGACCATCTGCCTCAGGCCGTCGGTCTTAGCCCGTCTGTCTCGGACCGTCTGTCTCGGACCGTCGGTCTCGGACCGTTGGTCTCGGACCGTCGGTCTCGGACCGTCTGTCTCGGACAGTCTGTCTCGGACCGTCTGTCTCGGACCGTCTGTCTCGGACCGTCTGTCTCGGACCGTCTGTCTCGGACCGTCTGTCTCAGACCGTCTGTCTCAGACCATCTGTCTCAGACCATCTGTCTCAGGCCGGCTGTCTCAGCCGGCCTGTCTCAGCCCGCCTGTATCAGTCCGTCCTTCTGAGACCGTCTGTCTCAGACCAACTGTGTCAGGCCGCCTGTCTCAGTCCGTCTGTCTCAGACCGCCTGTCTCAGACCGTCTGTCTGAGACGGTCGGTCTCAGCCCGCCTGTCTCAGCCCGCCTGTCTCAGACCAACTGTCTCAGACTGCCTGTCTCAGACCGTCTGTCTCAGACCATCTGTCTCAGACCATCTGCCTCGGGCCGTCGGTCTTAGCCCGTCTGTCTCAGCCCGCCTGTCTCGGACCGTCTGTCTCGGACCGTCTGTCTCGGACCGTCTGTCTCAGCCCGCCTGTCTCAGTCCGTCTGTCTGAGACCATCTGCCTCAGGCCGTCGGTCTTAGCCCGTCTGTCTCGGACCGTCTGTCTCGGACCGTCTGTCTCGGACCGTCTGTCTCGGACCGTCGGTCTCGGACCGTCCGTCTGGGACCGTCTGTCGCGGACCGTCTGTCTCAGACCGTCTGTCTGAGACCGTCTGTCTCAGACCATCTGTCTCAGTCACATCTGTCTCAGACCGTCTGTCTCAGCCCGCCTGTCTCAGCGCGCCTGTCTCAGTACGTCTGTCTGAGACCGTCTGTCTCAGACCAACTGTCTCAGACCATCTGTCTCAGACCATCTGTCTCAGGCTGTCGGTCTTAGCCCGTCTGTCTCAGACCATCTGTCTCAGGCCGTTGGTCTTAGCTTGTCTGTCTCAGCCCGCCTGTCTCATCCCGCCTGTCTGAGACCGTCTGTCTCAGACCATCTGTCTCGGACCGTCTGTTTCGGACCGTCTATCTCGGACCGTCTGTCTCGGACCACCTGTTTCGGACCGTCTGTCTCGGACCGTCTGTCTCGGACCGACTGTCCCGTACCATCTGTCTCATGCCGTCGGTCTTAGCCCGTATGTCTCATACCGTCTGTCTCAGACCGTCTGTCTCGGACCGTCTGTCTCAGACCGTCTGTCTCAGACCATCTGTCTCAGACCATCTGTCTCAGGCCGTCGGTCTTAGCCCGTCTGTCTCAGACCGTCTGTCTCGGACAGTCTGTCTAGGACCGTCGGTCTCAGACCGTCGGTCTCGGACCGTCTGTCTCGGACAGGCTGTCTCGGACCGTCTGTCTCGGACCGTCTGTCTCGGACCGTCTGTCTCAGACCGTCTGTCTCAGACCATCTGTCTCAGACCATCTGTCTCAGACCGTCGGTCTTAGCCCGTCTGTCTCGGACCGTCTGTCTCGGACCGTCGGTCTCAGACCGTCTGTCTCAGACCATCTGTCTCAGGCCGTCGGTCTTAGCCCGTCTGTCTCAGACCGTCTGTCTCGGACCGTCTGTCTCGGACCGTCGGTCTCGGACCGTCTGTCTCAGACCGTCTGTCTCAGACCATCTGTCTCAGACCATCTGTCTCAGACCGTCGGTCTTAGCCCGTCTGTCTCAGACCGTCTGTCTCGGACCGTCTGTCTCGGACCGTCGGTCTCAGACCGTCGGTCTCAGACCGTCTGTCTCAGACCATCTGTCTCAGGCAGTCGGTCTTAGCCCGTCTGTCTCAGACCGTCTGTCTCAGACAGTCTGCCTCTGTCCGTCTGTCTCTGACCGTCTGTCTCAGACGGTCGGTCTCAGCCCGCCTGTCTCAGCCCGCCTGTCTCAGACAGTCTGCCTCTGTCCGTCTGTCTCTGACCGTTGGTCTCGGACCGTCGGTCTCGGACCGTCTGTCTCGGACAGTCTGTCTCGGACCGTCTGTCTCGGACCGTCTGTCTCGGACCGTCTGTCTCAGACCATCTGTCTCAGACCATCTGTCTCAGGCCGGCTGTCTCAGCCGGCCTGTCTCAGCCCGCCTGTATCAGTCCGTCCTTCTGAGACCGTCTGTCTCAGACCAACTGTCTCAGGCCGCCTGTCTCAGTCCGTCTGTCTCAGACCATCTGCCTCGGGCCGTCGGTCTTAGCCCGTCTGTCTCAGCCCGCCTGTCTCGGACCGTCTGTCTCGGACCGTCTGTCTCGGACCGTCTGTCTCAGCCCGCCTGTCTCAGTCCGTCTGTCTGAGACCATCTGCCTCAGGCCGTCGGTCTTAGCCCGTCTGTCTCGGACCGTCTGTCTCGGACCGTCTGTCTCGGACCGTCTGTCTCGGACCGTCGGTCTCGGACCGTCCGTCTGGGACCGTCTGTCGCGGACCGTCTGTCTCAGCCCATCTGTCTCAGACCGTCTGTCTGAGACCGTCTGTCTCAGACCATCTTTCTCAGTCACATCTGTCTCAGACCGTCTGTCTCAGCCCGCCTGTCTCAGCGCGCCTGTCTCAGTACGTTTGTCTGAGACCGTCTGTCTCAGACCAACTGTCTCAGACCATCTGTCTCAGACCATCTGTCTCAGGCTGTCGGTCTTAGCCCGTCTGTCTCAGACCATCTGTCTCAGGCCGTTGGTCTTAGCTTGTCTGTCTCAGCCCGCCTGTCTCATCCCGCCTGTCTGAGACCGTCTGTCTCAGACCATCTGTCTCGGACCGTCTGTTTCGGACCGTCTATCTCGGACCGTCTTCCTCGGACCACCTGTTTCGGACCGTCTGTCTCGGACCGTCTGTCTCGGACCGACTGTCCCGTACCATCTGTCTCATGCCGTCGGTCTTAGCCCGTATGTCTCATACCGTCTGTCTCAGACCGTCTGTCTCGGACCGTCTGTCTCAGACCGTCTGTCTCAGACCATCTGTCTCAGACCATCTGTCTCAGGCCGTCGGTCTTAGCCCGTCTGTCTCAGACCGTCTGTCTCGGACAGTCTGTCTAGGACCGTCGGTCTCAGACCGTCGGTCTCGGACCGTCTGTCTCGGACAGGCTGTCTCGGACCGTCTGTCTCGGACCGTCTGTCTCGGACCGTCTGTCTCAGACCGTCTGTCTCAGACCATCTGTCTCAGACCATCTGTCTCAGACCGTCGGTCTTAGCCCGTCTGTCTCGGACCGTCTGTCTCGGACCGTCGGTCTCAGACCGTCTGTCTCAGACCATCTGTCTCAGGCCGTCGGTCTTAGCCCGTCTGTCTCAGACCGTCTGTCTCGGACCGTCTGTCTCGGACCGTCGGTCTCGGACCGTCTGTCTCAGACCATCTGTCTCAGACCATATGTCTCAGGCCGTCGGTCTTAGCCCGTATGTCTCTGTCCGTCTGTCTCATACCGTCTGTCTCAGACCGTCTGTCTCAGACCGTCTGTCTCAGACCGTCTGTCTCAGACCGTCTGTCTCACACCGTCTGTCTCAGACCATCTGTCGCAGACCATCTGTCTCAGGCCGTCGGTCTTAGCCTGTCTGTCTGGGACCGTCTGTCTCGGACCGTCTGTCTCGGACCGTCGGTCTCGGACCGTTGGTCTCGGAGCGTCGGTCTCGGACCGTCTGTCTCGGACAGTCTGTCTCGGACCGTCTGTCTCGGACCGTCTGTCTCGGACCGTCTGTCTCGGACCGTCTGTCTCAGACCGTCTGTCTCAGACCATCTGTCTCAGACCATCTGTCTCAGGCCGGCTGTCTCAGCGCGCCTGTCTCAGTACGTCTGTCTGAGACCGTCTGTCTCAGACCAACTGTCTCAGACCAACTGTCTCAGACCGCCTATCTTAGACCATCGGTCTTAGCCCGGCTGTCTCAGCCCGCCTGTCTCTGCCCGTCTGTCTCAGACCATCTGTCTCAGGCCGTTGGTCTTAGCCTGTCTGTCTCAGCCCGCCAGTCTGAGACCGTGTGTCTCAGACCATCTGTCTCAGACCGTCAGTCTCTGTCCGTCTGTCTCGGACCGTCTGTCTCGGACCGTCTGTCTCGGACCGTCTGTCTCAGCCCGCCTGTCTCAGCCCGCCTGTCTAAAGCCGTCTGTCTGAGACCGTCTGTCTCAGACCAACTGTCTCAGAACGTCTGTCTCATACCGTCTGTCTCAGACCATCTGTCTCAGACCGTCTGTCTCAGACCGTCCGTCTCAGACGGTCGGTCTCAGCCCGCCTGTCTCAGCCCGCCTGTCTCAGACAGTCTGCCTCTGTCCGTCTGTCTCTGACCGTCTGTCTCAGACCGTCTGACTCGGACCGTCTGTCTCGGACCGTTTGTCTCAGCCCGCCTGTCTCAGTCCGTCTGTCTGAGATCGTCTGACTCATATCATCTGTCTCAGACCGTCTGCGTCGGACCGTCTGTCTCGGACCGTCTGTCTCAGACCAACTGTCTCAGACCGCCTGTCTCAGACCGTCTGTCTCAGCCCGCCTGTCTAAGCCCGCCTGTCTCAGACCAACTGTCTCAGACTGCCTGTCTCAGACCGTCTGTCTCAGACCATCTGTCTCAGACCATCTGCCTCGGGCCGTCGGTCTTAGCCCGTCTGTCTCAGCCCGCCTGTCTCGGACCGTCTGTCTCGGACCGTCTGTCTCGGACCGTCTGTCTCAGCCCGCCTGTCTCAGTCCGTCTGTCTGAGACCGCCTGTCTCAACACGCGTGTCTCAGCCGGCCTGTCTCAGCCCGCCTGTATCAGTCCGTCCTTCTGAGACCGTCTGTCTCAGACCAACTGTCTCAGACCGCCTGTCTCAGTCCGTCTGTCTCAGACCGCCTGTCTCAGACCGTCTGTCTCAGACGGTCGGTCTCAGCCCGCCTGTCTCAGCCCGCCTGTCTCAGACCAACTGTCTCAGACTGCCTGTCTCAGACCGTCTGTCTCAGACCATCTGTCTCAGACCATCTGCCTCGGGCCGTCGGTCTTAGCCCGTCTGTCTCAGCCCGCCTGTCTCGGACCGTCTGTCTCGGACCGTCTGTCTCAGCCCGCCTGTCTCAGTCCGTCTGTCTGAGAACATCTGCCTCACGCCGTCGGTCTTAGCCCGTCTGTCTCGGACCGTCTGTCTCGGACCGTCTGTCTCGGACCGTCTGTCTCGGACCGTCTGTCTCGGACCGTCGGTCTCGGACCGTCCGTCTGGGACCGTCTGTCGCGGACCGTCTGTCTTAGCCCGTCTGTCTCGGACCGTCTGTCTCGGACCGTCTGTCTCGGACCGTCTGTCTCGGACCGTCGGTCTCGGACCGTCCGTCTGGGACCGTCTGTCGCGGACCGTCTGTCTCAGCCCATCTGTCTCAGACCGTCTGTCTCAGACCATCTGTCTCAGACCATCTGTCTCAGGCCGTCGGTCTTAGCCCGTCTGTCTCATACCGTCTGTCTCGGACCGTCTGTCTCGGACCGTCGGTCTCGGACCGTCCGTCTGGGACCGTCTGTCGCGGACCGTCTGTCTCAGCCCATCTGTCTCAGACCGTCTGTCTGAGACCGTCTGTCTCAGCCCGCCTGTCTCAGCGCGCCTGTCTCGGACCGTCTGTCTCGGACCGTCTGTCTCGGACCGTCTGTCTCAGACCGTCTGTCTCAGACCATCTGTCTCAGACCATCTGTCTCAGGCCGTCGGTCTTAGCACGACTGTCTCGGACCGTCGGTGTCGGACCGTCCGTCTGGGACCGTCTGTCAGGGACCGTCTGTCTCAGCCCATCTGTCTCAGACCGTCTGTCTCGTACCGTCTGTCTCGGACCGTCTGTCTCGGACCGTCGGTCTCGGACCGTCCGTCTGGGACCGTCTGTCGCGGACCGTCTGTCTCAGCCCATCTGTCTCAGTCCGTCTGTCTGAGACCATCTGTCTCAGACCATCTGTCTCAGTCACATCTGTCTCAGACCGTCTGTCTCAGCCCGCCTGTCTCAGCGCGCCTGTCTCGGACCGTCTGTCTCGGACCGTCTGTCTCGGACCGTCTGTCTCGGACCGTCTGTCTCGGACCGTCTGTCTCAGCCCGCCTGTCTCAGCCCGCCTGTCTAAAGCCGTCTGTCTGAGACCGTCTGTCTCAGACCAACTGTCTCAGAACGTCTGTCTCATACCGTCTGTCTCAGACCATCTGTCTCAGACCGTCTGTCTCAGACCGTCCGTCTCAGACGGTCGGTCTCAGCCTGCCTGTCTCAGCCCGCCTGTCTCAGACAGTCTGCCTCTGTCCGTCTGTCTCTGACCGTCTGTCTCAGACCGTCTGACTCGGACCGTCTGTCTCGGACCGTTTGTCTCAGCCCGCCTGTCTCAGTCCGTCTGTCTGAGATCGTCTGTCTCATATCATCTGTCTCAGACCGTCTGCGTCGGACCGTCTGTCTCGGACCGTCTGTCTCAGACCAACTGTCTCAGACCGCCTGTCTCAGACCGTCTGTCTCAGACCATCTGTCTCAGACCATCTGCCTCGGGCCGTCGGTCTTAGCCCGTCTGTCTCAGCCCGCCTGTCTCGGACCGTCTGTCTCGGACCGTCTGTCTCGGACCGTCTGTCTCAGCCCGCCTGTCTCAGTCCGTCTGTCTGAGACCGCCTGTCTCAACACGCGTGTCTCAGCCGGCCTGTCTCAGCCCGCCTGTATCAGTCCGTCCTTCTGAGACCGTCTGTCTCAGACCAACTGTCTCAGACCGCCTGTCTCAGTCCGTCTGTCTCAGACCGCCTGTCTCAGACCGTCTGTCTCAGACGGTCGGTCTCAGCCCGCCTGTCTCAGCCCGCCTGTCTCAGACCAACTGTCTCAGACTGCCTGTCTCAGACCGTCTGTCTCAGACCATCTGTCTCAGACCATCTGCCTCGGGCCGTCGGTCTTAGCCCGTCTGTCTCAGCCCGCCTGTCTCGGACCGTCTGTCTCGGACCGTCTGTCTCAGCCCGCCTGTCTCAGTCCGTCTGTCTGAGAACATCTGCCTCACGCCGTCGGTCTTAGCCCGTCTGTCTCGGACCGTCTGTCTCGGACCGTCTGTCTCGGACCGTCTGTCTCGGACCGTCTGTCTCGGACCGTCGGTCTCGGACCGTCCGTCTGGGACCGTCTGTCGCGGACCGTCTGTCTTAGCCCGTCTGTCTCGGACCGTCTGTCTCGGACCGTCTGTCTCGGACCGTCTGTCTCGGACCGTCGGTCTCGGACCGTCCGTCTGGGACCGTCTGTCGCGGACCGTCTGTCTCAGCCCATCTGTCTCAGACCGTCTGTCTCAGACCATCTGTCTCAGACCATCTGTCTCAGGCCGTCGGTCTTAGCCCGTCTGTCTCATACCGTCTGTCTCGGACCGTCTGTCTCGGACCGTCGGTCTCGGACCGTCCGTCTGGGACCGTCTGTCGCGGACCGTCTGTCTCAGCCCATCTGTCTCAGACCATCTGTCTCAGGCTGTCGGTCTCGGACCGTCCGTCTGGGACCGTCTGTCTCGGACCGTCTGTCTCAGCCCATCTGTCTCAGACCGTCTGTCTGAGACCGTCTGTCTCAGACCATCTTTCTCAGTCACATCTGTCTCAGGCCGCCTGTCTCAGTCCGTCTGTCTCAGACCATCTGCCTCGGGCCGTCGGTCTTAGCCCGTCTGTCTCAGCCCGCCTGTCTCGGACCGTCTGTCTCGGACCGTCTGTCTCGGACCGTCTGTCTCAGCCCGCCTGTCTCAGTCCGTCTGTCTGAGACCATCTGCCTCAGGCCGTCGGTCTTAGCCCGTCTGTCTCGGACCGTCTGTCTCGGACCGTCTGTCTCGGACCGTCTGTCTCGGACCGTCGGTCTCGGACCGTCCGTCTGGGACCGTCTGTCTCGGACCGTCTGTCTCAGCCCATCTGTCTCAGACCGTCTGTCTGAGACCGTCGGTCTTAGCCCGTCTGTCTCAGACCGTCTGTCTCGGACAGTCTGTCTAGGACAAACTGTCTCAGACCGCCTGTCTCAGACCGTCTGTCTCAGCCCGCCTGTCTAAGCCCGCCTGTCTCAGACCAACTGTCTCAGACTGCCTGTCTCAGACCGTCTGTCTCAGACCATCTGTCTCAGACCATCTGCCTCGGGCCGTCGGTCTTAGCCCGTCTGTCTCAGCCCGCCTGTCTCGGACCGTCTGTCTCGGACCGTCTGTCTCGGACCGTCTGTCTCAGCCCGCCTGTCTCAGTCCGTCTGTCTGAGACCGCCTGTCTCAACACGCGTGTCTCAGCCGGCCTGTCTCAGCCCGCCTGTATCAGTCCGTCCTTCTGAGACCGTCTGTCTCAGACCAACTGTCTCAGACCGCCTGTCTCAGTCCGTCTGTCTCAGACCGCCTGTCTCAGACCGTCTGTCTCAGACGGTCGGTCTCAGCCCGCCTGTCTCAGCCCGCCTGTCTCAGACCAACTGTCTCAGACTGCCTGTCTCAGACCGTCTGTCTCAGACCATCTGTCTCAGACCATCTGCCTCGGGCCGTCGGTCTTAGCCCGTCTGTCTCAGCCCGCCTGTCTCGGACCGTCTGTCTCGGACCGTCTGTCTCAGCCCGCCTGTCTCAGTCCGTCTGTCTGAGAACATCTGCCTCACGCCGTCGGTCTTAGCCCGTCTGTCTCGGACCGTCTGTCTCGGACCGTCTGTCTCGGACCGTCTGTCTCGGACCGTCTGTCTCGGACCGTCTGTCTCGGACCGTCGGTCTCGGACCGTCCGTCTGGGACCGTCTGTCGCGGACCGTCTGTCTTAGCCCGTCTGTCTCGGACCGTCTGTCTCGGACCGTCTGTCTCGGACCGTCTGTCTCGGACCGTCGGTCTCGGACCGTCCGTCTGGGACCGTCTGTCGCGGACCGTCTGTCTCAGCCCATCTGTCTCAGACCGTCTGTCTCAGACCATCTGTCTCAGACCATCTGTGTCAGGCCGTCGGTCTTAGCCCGTCTGTCTCATACCGTCTGTCTCGGACCGTCTGTCTCGGACCGTCGGTCTCGGACCGTCCGTCTGGGACCGTCTGTCGCGGACCGTCTGTCTCGGACCGTCTGTCTCAGACCGTCTGTCTCAGACCATCTGTCTCAGACCATCTGTCTCAGGCCGTCGGTCTTAGCACGACTGTCTCGGACCGTCGGTGTCGGACCGTCCGTCTGGGACCGTCTGTCAGGGACCGTCTGTCTCAGCCCATCTGTCTCAGACCGTCTGTCTCGTACCGTCTGTCTCGGACCGTCTGTCTCGGACCGTCGGTCTCGGACCGTCCGTCTGGGACCGTCTGTCGCGGACCGTCTGTCTCAGCCCATCTGTCTCAGTCCGTCTGTCTGAGACCATCTGTCTCAGACCATCTGTCTCAGTCACATCTGTCTCAGACCGTCTGTCTCAGCCCGCCTGTCTCAGCGCGCCTGTCTCGGACCGTCTGTCTCGGACCGTCTGTCTCGGACCGTCTGTCTCGGACCGTCTGTCTCGGACCGTCTGTCTCAGCCCGCCTGTCTCAGCCCGCCTGTCTAAAGCCGTCTGTCTGAGACCGTCTGTCTCAGACCAACTGTCTCAGAACGTCTGTCTCATACCGTCTGTCTCAGACCATCTGTCTCAGACCGTCTGTCTCAGACCGTCCGTCTCAGACGGTCGGTCTCAGCCCGCCTGTCTCAGCCCGCCTGTCTCAGACAGTCTGCCTCTGTCCGTCTGTCTCTGACCGTCTGTCTCAGACCGTCTGACTCGGACCGTCTGTCTCGGACCGTTTGTCTCAGCCCGCCTGTCTCAGTCCGTCTGTCTGAGATCGTCTGTCTCATATCATCTGTCTCAGACCGTCTGCGTCGGACCGTCTGTCTCGGACCGTCTGTCTCAGACCAACTGTCTCAGACCGCCTGTCTCAGACCGTCTGTCTCAGCCCGCCTGTCTAAGCCCGCCTGTCTCAGACCAACTGTCTCAGACTGCCTGTCTCAGACCGTCTGTCTCAGACCATCTGTCTCAGACCATCTGCCTCGGGCCGTCGGTCTTAGCCCGTCTGTCTCAGCCCGCCTGTCTCGGACCGTCTGTCTCGGACCGTCTGTCTCGGACCGTCTGTCTCAGCCCGCCTGTCTCAGTCCGTCTGTCTGAGACCGCCTGTCTCAACACGTGTGTCTCAGCCGGCCTGTCTCAGCCCGCCTGTATCAGTCCGTCCTTCTGAGACCGTCTGTCTCAGACCAACTGTCTCAGACCGCCTGTCTCAGTCCGTCTGTCTCAGACCGCCTGTCTCAGACCGTCTGTCTCAGACGGTCGGTCTCAGCCCGCCTGTCTCAGCCCGCCTGTCTCAGACCAACTGTCTCAGACTGCCTGTCTCAGACCGTCTGTCTCAGACCATCTGTCTCAGACCATCTGCCTCGGGCCGTCGGTCTTAGCCCGTCTGTCTCAGCCCGCCTGTCTCGGACCGTCTGTCTCGGACCGTCTGTCTCAGCCCGCCTGTCTCAGTCCGTCTGTCTGAGAACATCTGCCTCACGCCGTCGGTCTTAGCCCGTCTGTCTCGGACCGTCTGTCTCGGACCGTCTGTCTCGGACCGTCTGTCTCGGACCGTCTGTCTCGGACCGTCGGTCTCGGACCGTCCGTCTGGGACCGTCTGTCGCGGACCGTCTGTCTTAGCCCGTCTGTCTCGGACCGTCTGTCTCGGACCGTCTGTCTCGGACCGTCTGTCTCGGACCGTCGGTCTCGGACCGTCCGTCTGGGACCGTCTGTCGCGGACCGTCTGTCTCAGCCCATCTGTCTCAGACCGTCTGTCTCAGACCATCTGTCTCAGACCATCTGTCTCAGGCCGTCGGTCTTAGCCCGTCTGTCTCATACCGTCTGTCTCGGACCGTCTGTCTCGGACCGTCGGTCTCGGACCGTCCGTCTGGGACCGTCTGTCGCGGACCGTCTGTCTCAGCCCATCTGTCTCAGACCGTCTGTCTGAGACCGTCTGTCTCAGCCCGCCTGTCTCAGCGCGCCTGTCTCGGACCGTCTGTCTCGGACCGTCTGTCTCGGACCGTCTGTCTCAGACCGTCTGTCTCAGACCATCTGTCTCAGACCATCTGTCTCAGGCCGTCGGTCTTAGCACGACTGTCTCGGACCGTCGGTGTCGGACCGTCCGTCTGGGACCGTCTGTCAGGGACCGTCTGTCTCAGCCCATCTGTCTCAGACCGTCTGTCTCGTACCGTCTGTCTCGGACCGTCTGTCTCGGACCGTCGGTCTCGGACCGTCCGTCTGGGACCGTCTGTCGCGGACCGTCTGTCTCAGCCCATCTGTCTCAGTCCGTCTGTCTGAGACCATCTGTCTCAGACCATCTGTCTCAGTCACATCTGTCTCAGACCGTCTGTCTCAGCCGGCCTGTCTCAGCGCGCCTGTCTCGGACCGTCTGTCTCGGACCGTCTGTCTCGGACCGTCTGTCTCAGACCGTCTGTCTCAGACCATCTGCCCAGACCATCTGTCTCAGGCCGTCGGTCTTAGCCCGTCTGTCTCGGACCGTCGGTGTCGGACCGTCCGTCTGGGACCGTCTGTCAGGGACCGTCTGTCTCAGCCCATCTGTCTCAGACCGTCTGTCTCGGACCGTCTGTCTCGGACCGTCTGTCTCGGACCGTCTGTCTCGGACCGTCGGTCTCGGACCGTCCGTCTGGGACCGTCTGTCGCGGACCGTCTGTCTCAGCCCATCTGTCTCAGTCCGTCTGTCTGAGACCATCTGTCTCAGACCATCTGTCTCAGTCACATCTGTCTCAGACCGTCTGTCTCAGCCGGCCTGTCTCAGCGCGCCTGTCTCAGTACGTCTGTCTGAGACCAACTGTCTCAGACCATCTGTCTCAGGCTGTCGGTCTTAGCCCGTCTGTCTCAGACCATCCGTCTCACTCCATCTGTCTCAGGCCGTCGGTCTTAGGCTGTCTGTCTCGGACCGTCTGTCTCGGACTGTCGGTCTCGGACCGTCTGTCTCGGACAGTCTGTCTCGGACCGTCTGTCTCGGACCGTCTGTCTCGGACCGTCTGTCTCGGACCGTCTGTCTCGGACCGTCTGTCTCGGACCGTCTGTCTCAGACCAACTGTCTCAGACCATCTGTCTCAGACCGTCTATCTCTGTCCGTCTGTCTCATACCGTCTGTCTCAGGCCGTCTGTCTCAGACCGTCTGTCTCATACCGTCTGTCTCATACCGTCTGTCTCAGGCCGTCTGTCTCAGACCGTCTGTCTCAGACCATCTGTCTCACACCATCTGTCTCAGGCCGTCGGTCTTAGCCCGTCTGTCTCATACCGTCTGTGTCGGACCGTCTGTCTCGGACCGTCTGTCCCGGACCGTCTGTCCCGGACCGTCTGTCTCGGACCGTCTGTCTCAGACCGTCTGTCTCAGACCGTCTGTCTCAGACCATCTGTCTCAGACCATCTGTCTCAGGCCGTCGGTCTTAGCCCGTCTGTCTCAGACCGTCTGTCTCGGACCGTCTGGCTCGGACCGTCGGTCTCAGACCGTCGGTCTCGGACCGTCTGTCTCGGACAGTCTGTCTCGGACCGTCTGTCTCGAACCGTCTGTCTCGGACCGTCTGTCTCGGACCGTCTGTCTCAGACCGTCTGTCTCAGACCATCTGTCTCGGACCATCTGTCTCAGACCGTCGGTCTTAGCCCGTCTGTCTCAGACCGTCTGTCTCGGACCGTCTGTCTCGGACGGTCGGTCTCGGACCGTCGGTCTCGGACCGTCTGTCTCGGACAGTCTGTCTCAGACCGTCTGTGTCAGCCCGCCTGTCTCAGCCCGCCTGTCTCAGTCCGTCTGTCTCAGACCGTCTGTATCAGACCATCTGTCTCAGACCATCTGTCTCAGGCCGTCGGTCGTAGCCCGTCTGTCTCAGACCGTCTGTATCAGACCATCTGTCTCAGACCGTCTGTCTCAGACCATCTGTCTCAGGCCGTCGGTCTTAGCCCGTCTGTCTCAGACCGTCTGTCTCGGACCGTCTGTCTCGGACCGTCGGTCTCGGACCGTCTGTCTCAGACCATCTGTCTCACACCATATGTCTCAGGCCGTCGGTCTTAGCCCGTATGTCTCTGTCCGTCTGTCTCATACCGTCTGTCTCAGACCGTCTGTCTCAGACCGTCTGTCTCAGACCGTCTGTCTCAGACCGTCTGTCTCAGACCGTCTGTCTCAGACCATCTGTCTCAGACCATCTGTCTCAGGCCGTCGGTCTTAGCCTGTCTGTCTCAGACCGTCTGTCTCGGACCGTCGGTCTCGGACCGTCCGTCTGGGACCGTCTGTCGCGGACCGTCTGTCTCAGCCCATCTGTCTCAGACCGTCTGTCTGAGACCGTCTGTCTCAAACCATCTGTCTCAGTCACATCTGTCTCAGACCGTCTGTCTCAGCCCCGCTGTCTCAGCGCGCCTGTCTCAGTACGTCTGTCTGAGACCGTCTGTCTCAGACCATCTGTCTCAGACCGTCAGTCTCTGTCCGTCTGTCTCGGACCGTCTGTCTCGGACCGTCTGTTTCGGACCGTCTGCCTCGGACCGTCTGTCTCGGACCGACTGCCCCGGACCATCTGTCTCATGCCGTCGGTCTTAGCCCGTATGTCTCATACCGTCTGTCTCAGACCGTCTGTCTCGGACCGTCTGTCTGAGACCGTCTGACTCAGACCATCTGTCTCAGACCATCTGTCTCAGGCCGTCGGTCTTAGCCCGTCTGTCTCAGACCGTCTGTCTCGGACCGTCTGTCTCGGACCGTCTGTCTCAGACCGTCTGTCTCAGACCGTCTGTCTCAGACCATCTGTCTCAGACCATCTGTTTCAGGCCGTCGGTCTTAGCCTGTCTGTCTCAGACCGTCTGTCTCGGACCGTCTGTCTCGGACCGTCGGTCTCGGACCGTCGGTCTCGGACCGTCTGTCTCGGACAGTCTGTCTCGGACCGTCTGTCTCGGACAGTCTGTCTCGGACCGTCTGTCTCGGACCGTCTGTCTCCGACCGTCTGTCTCGGACCGTCTGTCTCAGACCGTCTGTCTCAGACCATCTGTCTCAGACCATCTGTCTCAGGCCGTCGGTCTTAGCCCGTCTGTCTCAGACCGTCTGTCTCGGACCGTCGGTCTGGGACCGTCCGTCTGGAACCGTCTGTCGCGGACCGTCTGTCTCAGCCCATCTGTCTCAGACCGTCTGTCTGAGACCGTCTGTCTCAGACCATCTGTCTCAGTCACATCTGTGTGAGACCGTCTGTCTCAGACCATCTGTCTCAGTCACATCTGTCTCAGTCCGTCTGTCTCAGCCCGGCTGTCTCAGTGCGCATGTCTCAGTACGTCTGTCTGAGACCGTCTGTCGCAGACCAACTGTCTCAGACCGCCTATCTTAGACCGTCGGTCTTAGCCGGTCTGTCTCAGCCCGCCTGTCTCTGCCCGTCTGTCTCAGACCATCTGTCTCAGGCCGTTGGTCTTAGCTTGTCTGTCTGAGCCCGCCTGTCTGAGACCGTCTGTCTCAGACCATCTGTCGCAGACCGTCAGTCTCTGTCCGTCTGTCTCGGACCGCCTGTTTCGGACCGTCTGTCTCGGACCGTCTGTCTCGGACCGACTGTCCCGGACTATCTGTTTCATGCCGTCGGTCTTAGCCCGTATGTCTCATGCCGTCTGTCTCAGACCGTCTGTCTCGACCGTCTGTCTCGGACCGTCTGTCTCACACCATCTGTCTCAGGCCGTCGGTCTTATCCCGTCTGTCTCATACCGTCTGTCTCGGACCGCCTGTCTCAGTCCGTCTGCCTCAGACCATCTGTCTCAGACCGCCTGTCTCAGACGGACGGTCTCAGCCCGCCTGTCTCAGCCCGCCTGTCTCAGACAGTCTGCCTCTGTCCGTCTGTCTCGGACCGTCTGTCTCGGACCGTCGGTCTCGGACCGTCCGTCTGGGACCGTCTGTCGCGGACCGTCTGTCTCAGCCCATCTGTCTCAGACCGTCTGTCTGAGACCGTCTGTCTCAGACCATCTGTCTCAGTCACATCTGTCTCAGACCGTCTGTCTCAGCCCGCCTGTCTCAGCGCGCCTGTCTCGGACCGTCTGTCTCGGACCGTCTGTCTCGGACCGTCTGTCTCAGCCCGCCTGTCTCAGTCCGTCTGACTGAGACCATCTGCCTCAGGCCGTCGGTCTTAGCCCGTCTGTGTCGGACCGTCGGTCTCGGACCGTCCGTCTGGGACCGTCTGTCAGGGACCGTCTGTCTCAGCCCATCTGTCTCAGACCGTCTGTCTGAGACCGTCTGTCTCAGACCATCTGTCTCAGTCACATCTGTCTCAGACCGTCTGTCTCAGCCCGGCTGTCTCAGCGCGCCTGTCTCAGTACGTCTGTCTGAGACCGTCTGTCCCAGACCAATTGTCTCAGACCGCCTATCTTAGACCATCGGTCTTAGCCCGTCTGTCTCAGCCCGCCTGTCTCTGCTCGTCTGTCTCAGACCATCTGTCTCAGGCGTTGGTCTTAGCCTGTCTGTCTCAGCCCGCCTGTCTCAGCCCGCCTGTCTGAGACCGTCTGTCTCAGACCATCTGTCGCAGACCGTCAGTCTCTGTCCGTCTGTCTCGGACCGTCTGTCTCGGACCGCCTGTTTAGGACCGTCTGTCTCGGACCGTCTGTCTCGGACCGACTGTCCCGGACTATCTGTCTCATGCCGTCGGTCTTAGCCCGTATGTCTCATACCGTCTGTCTCAGACCGTCTGTCTCGGACTGTCTGTCTCAGACCGTCTGAGTCAGACCATCTGTCTCAGACCATCTGTCTCAGGCCGTCGGTCTTAGCCCGCCTGTCTCATACCGTCTATCTCGGACCGTCTGTCTCGGACCGTCGGTCTCGGACCGTCCGTCTGGGACCGTCTGTCGCGGACCGTCTGTCTCAGCCCATCTGTCTCAGACCGTCTGTCTGAGACCGTCTGTCTCAGACCATCTGTCTCAGTCACATCTGTCTGAGACCGTCTGTCTCAGACCATCTGTCTCAGTCACATCTGTCTCAGTCCGTCTGTCTCAGCCCGGCTGTCTCAGTGCGCCTGTCTCAGTACGTCTGTCTGAGACCGTCTGTCGCAGACCAACTGTCTCAGACCGCCTATCTTAGACCGTCGGTCTTAGCCCGTCTGTCTCAGCCCGCCTGTCTCTGCCCGTCTGTCTCAGACCATCTGTCTCAGGCCGTTGGTCTTAGCTTGTCTGTCTCAGCCCGCCTGTCTCAGCCCGCCTGTCTGAGACCGTCTGTCTAAGACCATCTGTCTCAGACCGTCAGTCTCTGTCCGTCTGTCTCGGACCGTCTTTCTCGGACCGTCTGTTTCGGACCGTCTGTCTCGGACCGTCTGTCTCGGACCGACAGCCCCGGACCATCTGTCTCATGCCGTCGGTCTTAGCCCGTGTGTCTCATACCGTCTGTCTCAGACCGTCTGTCTCGGACCGTCTGTCTCAGACCGTCTGTCTCAGACCATCTGTCTCAGACCATCTGTCTCAGGCCGTCGGTCTTAGCCCGTCTGTCTCAGACCGTCTGTCTCGACCGTCTGTCTCGGACCGTCTGTCTCACACCATCTGTCTCAGGCCGTCGGTCTTAGCCCGTCTGTCTCATACCGTCTGTCTCGGACCGTCTGTCTCGGACCGTCGGTCTCGGACCGTCGGTCTCGGACCGTCCGTCTGGGACCGTCTGTCGCGGACCGTCTGTCTCAGCCCATCTGTCTCAGACCGTCTGTCTGAGACCGTCTGTCTCAAACCATCTGTCTCAGTCACATCTGTCTCAGACCGTCTGTCTCAGCCCGGCTGTCTCAGCGCGCCTGTCTCAGTACGTCTGTCTGAGACCGTCTGTCTCAGACCAACTGTCTCAGACCGCCTATCTTAGACCGTCGGTCTTAGCCCGTCTTTCTCAGCCCGCCTGTCTCTGCCCGTCTGTCTCAGGCCGTTGGTCTTAGCCTGTCTGTCTCAGCCCGCCTGTCTGAGACCGTCTGTCTCAGACCATCTGTCTCAGACCGTCAGTCTCTGTCCGTCTGTCTCGGACCGTCTGTCTCGAATCGTCTGTTTCGGACCGTCTGTCTCGGACCGTCTGTCTCGGACCGACTGCCCCGGACCATCTGTCTCATGCCGTCGGTCTTAGCCCGTATGTCTCATACCGTCTGTCTCAGACCGTCTGTCTCGGACCGTCTGTCTGAGACCGTCTGTCTCAGACCATCTGTCTCAGACCATCTGTCTCAGGCCGTCGGTCTGAGACCGTCTGTCTCAAACCATCTGTCTCAGTCACATCTGTCTCAGACCGTCTGTCTCAGCCCGGCTGTCTCTGCCCGTCTGTCTCAGGCCGTTGGTCTTAGCCTGTCTGTCTCAGCCCGCCTGTCTCAGACCGTCTGTCTCAGACCGTCTGTCTCGGACCGTCTGTCTCGGACCGTCTGTCTCAGACCGTCTGTCTCAGACCGTCTGTCTCAGACCATCTGTCTCAGACCATCTGTTTCAGGCCGTCGGTCTTAGCCTGTCTGTCTCAGACCGTCTGTCTCGGACCGTCTGTCTCGGACCGTCGGTCTCGGACCGTCGGTCTCGGACCGTCTGTCTCGGACAGTCTGTCTCGGACCGTCTGTCTCGGACAGTCTGTCTCGGACCGTCTGTCTCGGACCGTCTGTCTCAGACCGTCTGTCACGGACCGTCTGTCTCAGACCGTCTGTCTCAGACCATCTGTCTCAGACCATCTGTCTCAGGCCGTCGGTCTGAGACCGTCTGTCTCAAACCATCTGTCTCAGTCACATCTGTCTCAGACCGTCTGTCTCAGCCCGGCTGTCTCTGCCCGTCTGTCTCAGGCCGTTGGTCTTAGCCTGTCTGTCTCAGCCCGCCTGTCTCAGCCCGCCTGTCTGAGACCGTCTGTCTCAGACCATCTGTCTCAGACCGTCAGTCTCTGTCCGTCTGTCTCGGACCGTCTGTCTCGGACCGTCTGTTTCGGACCGTCTGTCTCGGACCGTCTGTTTCGGACCGTCTGTCTCGGACCGTCTGTCTCGGACCGACTGCCCCGGACCATCTGTCTCATGCCGTCGGTCTTAGCCCGTATGTCTCATACCGTCTGTCTCAGACCGTCTGTCTCGGACCGTCTGTCTGAGACCGTCTGTCCCAGACCATCTGTCTCAGACCATCTGTCTCAGGCCGTCGGTCTTAGCCCGTCTGTCTCAGACCGTCTGTCTCGGACCGTCTGTCTCGGACCGTCTGTCTCAGACCGTCTGTCTCAGACCGTCTGTCTCAGACCATCTGTCTCAGACCATCTGTTTCAGGCCGTCGGTCTTAGCCTGTCTGTCTCAGACCGTCTGTCTCGGACCGTCTGTCTCGGTCCGTCGGTCTCGGACCGTCGGTCTCGGACCGTCTGTCTCGGACAGTCTGTCTCGGACCGTCTGTCTCGGACAGTCTGTCTCGGACCGTCTGTCTCGGACCGTCTGTCTCATACCGTCTGTCTCATACCGTCTGTCTCAGGCCGTCTGTCTCAGACCGTCTGTCTCAGACCATCTGTCTCACACCATCTGTCTCAGGCCGTCGGTCTTAGCCCGTCTGTCTCATACCGTCTGTGTCGGACCGTCTGTCTCGGACCGTCTGTCCCGGACCGTCTGTCCCGGACCGTCTGTCTCGGACCGTCTGTCTCAGACCGTCTGTCTCAGACCATCTGTCTCAGACCATCTGTCTCAGGCCGTCGGTCTTAGCCCGTCTGTCTCAGACCGTCTGTCTCGGACCGTCTGGCTCGGACCGTCGGTCTCAGACCGTCGGTCTCGGACCGTCTGTCTCGGACAGTCTGTCTCGGACCGTCTGTCTCGAACCGTCTGTCTCGGACCGTCTGTCTCGGACCGTCTGTCTCAGACCGTCTGTCTCAGACCATCTGTCTCGGACCATCTGTCTCAGACCGTCGGTCTTAGCCCGTCTGTCTCAGACCGTCTGTCTCGGACCGTCTGTCTCGGACGGTCGGTCTCGGACCGTCGGTCTCGGACCGTCTGTCTCGGACAGTCTGTCTCAGACCGTCTGTGTCAGCCCGCCTGTCTCAGCCCGCCTGTCTCAGTCCGTCTGTCTCAGACCGTCTGTATCAGACCATCTGTCTCAGACCATCTGTCTCAGGCCGTCGGTCGTAGCCCGTCTGTCTCAGACCGTCTGTATCAGACCATCTGTCTCAGACCGTCTGTCTCAGACCGCCTATCTTAGACCGTCGGTCTTAGCCCGTCTTTCTCAGCCCGCCTGTCTCTGCCCGTCTGTCTCAGGCCGTTGGTCTTAGCCTGTCTGTCTCAGCCCGCCTGTCTCAGCCCGCCTGTCTGAGACCGTCTGTCTCAGACCATCTGTCTCAGACCGTCAGTCTCTGTCCGTCTGTCTCGGACCGTCTGTCTCGGACCGTCTGTCTCGGACCGTCTGTCTCAGACCGTCTGTCTCGGACCGTCTGTCTCAGACCGTCTGTCTCAGACCATCTGTCTCAGACCATCTGTCTCAGGCCGTCGGTCTTAGCCCGTCTGTCTCAGACCGTCTGTCTCGGACCGTCGGTCTGGGACCGTCCGTCTGGAACCGTCTGTCGCGGACCGTCTGTCTCAGCTCATCTGTCTCAGACCGTCTGTCTGAGACCGTCTGTCTCAGACCATCTGTCTCAGTCACATCTGTGTGAGACCGTCTGTCTCAGACCATCTGTCTCAGTCACATCTGTCTCAGTCCGTCTGTCTCAGCCCGGCTGTCTCAGTGCGCATGTCTCAGTACGTCTGTCTGAGACCGTCTGTCGCAGACCAACTGTCTCAGACCGCCTATCTTAGACCGTCGGTCTTAGCCGGTCTGTCTCAGCCCGCCTGTCTCTGCCCGTCTGTCTCAGACCATCTGTCTCAGGCCGTTGGTCTTAGCTTGTCTGTCTGAGCCCGCCTGTCTGAGACCGTCTGTCTCAGACCATCTGTCGCAGACCGTCAGTCTCTGTCCGTCTGTCTCGGACCGCCTGTTTCGGACCGTCTGTCTCGGACCGTCTGTCTCGGACAGTCTGTCTCGGACCGTCTGTCTCGGACCGTCTGTCTCAGACCGTCTGTCTCGGACCGTCTGTCTCAGACCGTCTGTCTCGGACCGTCTGTCTCAGACCGTCTGTCTCAGACCATCTGTCTCAGACCATCTGTCTCAGGCCGTGGGTCTGAGACCGTCTGTCTCAAACCATCTGTCTCAGTCACATCTGTCTCAGCCCGCCTGTCTCTGCCCGTCTGTCTCAGACCATCTGTTTCAGGCCGTCGGTCTTAGCCTGTCTGTCTCAGACCGTCTGTCTCGGACCGTCTGTCTCGGTCCGTCGGTCTCGGACCGTCGGTCTCGGACCGTCTGTCTCGGACAGTCTGTCTCGGACCGTCTGTCTCGGACAGTCTGTCTCGGACCGTCTGTCTCGGACCGTCTGTCTCAGACCGTCTGTCTCGGACCGTCTGTCTCAGACCGTCTGTCTCAGACCATCTGTCTCAGACCATCTGTCTCAGGCCGTGGGTCTGAGACCGTCTGTCTCAAACCATCTGTCTCAGTCACATCTGTCTCAGACCGTCTGTCTCAGCCCGGCTGTCTCAGCGCGCCTGTCTCAGTACGTCTGTCTGAGACCGTCTGTCTCAGACCAACTGTCTCAGACCGCCTATCTTAGACCGTCGGTCTTAGCCCGTCTTTCTCAGCCCGCCTGTCTCTGCCCGTCTGTCTCAGGCCGTTGGTCTTAGCTTGTCTGTCTCAGCCCGCCTGTCTCAGCCCGCCTGTCTGAGACCGTCTGTCTCAGACCATCTGTCTCAGACCGTCAGTCTCTGTCCGTCTGTCTCGGACCGTCTGTCTCGGACCGTCTGTTTCGGACCGTCTGTCTCGGACCGTCTGTCTCGGACCGACTGCCCCGGACCATCTGTCTCATGCCGTCGGTCTTAGCCCGTATGTCTCATACCGTCTGTCTCAGACCGTCTGTCTCGGACTGTCTGTCTCAGACCGTCTGTCTCAGACCATCTGTCTCAGACCATCTGTCTCAGGCCGTCGGTCTTAGCCCGTCTGTCTCATACCGTCTGTCTCGGACCGTCTGTCTCGGACCGTCGGTCTCGGACCGTCCGTCTGGGACCGTCTGTCGCGGACCGTCTGTCTCAGCCCATCTGTCTCAGACCGTCTGTCTGAGACCGTCTGTCTCAGACCATCTGTCTCAGTCACATCTGTCTGAGACCGTCTGTCCCAGACCATCTGTCTCAGTCACATCTGTCTCAGTCCGTCTGTCTCAGCCCGGCTGTCTCTGTGCGCCTGTCTCAGTACGTCTGTCTGAGACCGTCTGTCGCAGACCAACTGTCTCAGACCGCCTATCTTAGACCGTCGGTCTTAGCCCGTCTGTCTCAGCCCGCCTGTATCTGCCCGTCTGTGTCAGACCATCTGTCTCAGGCCGTTGTTCTTAGCTTGTCTGTCTCAGCCCGCCTGTCTCAGCCCTCCTGTCTGAGACCGTCTGTCTCAGACCATCTGTCTCAGACCGTCGGTCTTAGCCCGTCTGTCTCAGACCGTCTGTCTCGGACCGTCTGTCTCGGACGGTCGGTCTCGGACCGTCGGTCTCGGACCGTCTGTCTCGGACAGTCTGTCTCAGACCGTCTGTGTCAGCCCGCCTGTCTCAGCCCGCCTGTCTCAGTCCGTCTGTCTCAGACCGTCTGTATCAGACCATCTGTCTCAGACCATCTGTCTCAGGCCGTCGGTCGTAGCCCGTCTGTCTCAGACCGTCTGTATCAGACCATCTGTCTCAGACCGTCTGTCTCAGACCGCCTATCTTAGACCGTCGGTCTTAGCCCGTCTTTCTCAGCCCGCCTGTCTCTGCCCGTCTGTCTCAGGCCGTTGGTCTTAGCTTGTCTGTCTCAGCCCGCCTGTCTCAGCCCGCCTGTCTGAGACCGTCTGTCTCAGACCATCTGTCGCAGACCGTCAGTCTCTGTCCGTCTGTCTCGGACCGTCTGTCTCGGACCGTCTGTCTCGGACCGACTGCCCCGGACCATCTGTCTCATGCCGTCGGTCTTAGCCCGTATGTCTCATACCGTCTGTCTCGGACCGTCTGTCTGAGACCGTCTGTCTCAGACCATCTGTCTCAGACCATCTGTCTCAGGCCGTCGGTCTTAGCCCGTCTGTCTCAGACCGTCCGTCTCGGACCGTCTGTCTCGGACCGTCTGACTCGGACCGTCTGTCTAGGTCCGTTTGTCTCAGCCCCCCTGTCTCAGCCCGCCTGTCTCAGTCCGTCTGTCTGAGATCGTCTGTCTCATATCATCTGTCTCAGACCGTCCGCGTCAGACCGTCTTTCTCGGACCGTCTGTTTCAGACCAACTGTCTCAGACCGCCTGTCTCAGACCGTCTGTCTCAGACGGTCGGTCTCAGCCCGCCTCTCTCAGACCAACTGTCTCAGACTGCCTGTCTAAGTCCGCCTGTCTGAGACCATCTGCCTCAGGCCGTCGGTCTTAGCCCGTCTGTCTCGGACCGTCTGTCTCGGACCGTCTGTCTCGGACCGTCTGTCTCGGACCATCTGTCTCGAACCGTCTGTCTCGGACCGTCTGTCTCAGTCCGTCTGTCTCAGACCATCTGTCTCAGACCGCCTGTCTCAGGCGGTCGGTCTCAGCCCGCCTGTCTCAGCCCGCCTGTCTCAGACAGTCTGCCTCTGTCCGTCTGTCTCGGACCGTCTGTCTCGGACCGTCTGTCTCGGACCGTCTGTCTCGGACCGTCTGTCTCTGACCGTCTGTCTCAGACCATCTGTCTCAGAGCATCTGTCTCAGGCCGTCGGTCTTAGCCCGTCTCTCTCAGACCATCTGCCTCAGGCCGTCGGTCTTAGCCCGTCTGTCTCGGACCGTCTGTCTCGGACCGTCTGTCTCGGACCGTCTGTCTCGGACCGTCTGTCTCGGACCATCTGTCTCGGACCGTCTGTCTCGGACCGTCTGTCTCAGTCCGTCTGTCTCAGACCATCTGTCTCAGACCGCCTGTCTCAGGCGGTCGGTCTCAGCCCGCCTGTCTCAGCCCGCCTGTCTCAGACAGTCTGCCTCTGTCCGTCTGTCTCGGACCGTCTGTCTCGGACCGTCTGTCTCGGACCGTCTCTCTCGGACCGTCTATCTCGGACCGTCTGTCTCAGCCCGCCTGTCTCAGTCCGCCTGTCTGAGACCATCTGCCTCAGGCCGTCGGTCTTAGCCCGTCTGTCTCAGGCCGTCTGTCTCGGACCGTCTGTATCGGACCGTCTGTCTCGGACCGTCTGTCTCGGACCGTCTGTCTCGGACCGTCTGTCTCAGACCGTCTGTCTGCGATCGTCTGTCTCAGACCGTCTGTCTCAGACCGTCTGTCTCAGACCATCTGTCTCACACCATCTTTCTCAGGCCGTCGGTCTTAGCCCGTCTGTCTCATACCGTCTGTCTCGGACCGTCTGTCTCGGACCGTCTGTCTCGGACCGTCCGTCTGGGACCGTCTGTCGCGGACCGTCTGTCTCAGCCCATCTGTCTCAGACCGTCTGTCTCAGACCGTCTGTCTCAGTACGTCTGTCTGAGACCGTCTGTCTCAAACCAACCGTCTCAGACCGCCTATCTTAGACCATCGGTCTTAGCCCGTCTGTCTCAGCCCGCCTGTCTCTGCCCGTCTGTCTCAGACCATCTGTCTCAGGCCGTTGGTCTTAGCCTGTCTGTCTCAGCCCGCCTGTCTCAGCCCGCCTATCTGAGACCGTCTGTCTCAGACCATCTGTCTCAGACCGTCAGTCTCTGTGCGTCTATCTCGGACCGTCTGTCTCGGACCGTCTGTTTCGGACCGCCTGTCTCGGACCGTCTGTCCCGGACCGACTGTCTCAGAGCATCTGTCTCAGGCCGTCGGTCTTAGCCCGTCTCTCTCAGACCATCTGCCTCAGGCCGTCGGTCTTAGCCCGTCTGTCTCGGACCGTCTGTCTCGGACCGTCTGTCTCGGACCGTCTGTCTCGGACCGTCTGTCTCGGACCGTCTGTCTCGGACCATCTGTCTCGGACCGTCTGTCTCGGACCGTCTGTCTCAGTCCGTCTGTCTCAGACCATCTGTCTCAGACCGCCTGTCTCAGGCGGTCGGTCTCAGCCCGCCTGTCTCAGCCCGTCTGTCTCAGACAGTCTGCCTCTGTCCGTCTGTCTCGGACCGTCTGTCTCGGACCGTCTGTCTCGGACCGTCTCTCTCGGACCGTCTATCTCGGACCGTCTGTCTCAGCCCGCCTGTCTCAGTCCGCCTGTCTGAGACCATCTGCCTCAGGCCGTCGGTCTTAGCCCGTCTGTCTCAGGCCGTCTGTCTCGGACCGTCTGTATCGGACCGTCTGTCTCGGACCGTCTGTCTCGGACCGTCTGTCTCGGACCGTCTGTCTCAGACCGTCTGTCTGCGATCGTCTGTCTCAGACCGTCTGTCTCAGACCGTCTGTCTCAGACCATCTGTCTCACACCATCTTTCTCAGGCCGTCGGTCTTAGCCCGTCTGTCTCATACCGTCTGTCTCGGACCGTCTGTCTCGGACCGTCCGTCTGGGACCGTCTGTCGCGGACCGTCTGTCTCAGCCCATCTGTCTCAGACCGTCTGTCTCAGACCGTCTGTCTCAGTACGTCTGTCTGAGACCGTCTGTCTCAAACCAACCGTCTCAGACCGCCTATCTTAGACCATCGGTCTTAGCCCGTCTGTCTCAGCCCGCCTGTCTCTGCCCGTCTGTCTCAGACCATCTGTCTCAGGCCGTTGGTCTTAGCCTGTCTGTCTCAGCCCGCCTGTCTCAGCCCGCCTGTCTGAGACCGTCTGTCTCAGACCATCTGTCTCAGACCGTCAGTCTCTGTGCGTCTATCTCGGACCGTCTGTCTCGGACCGTCTGTTTCGGACCGCCTGTCTCGGACCGTCTGTCCCGGACCGACTGTCCCGGACCATCTGTCTCATGCCGTCGGTCTTAGCCCGTCTCTCTCAGACCATCTGCCTCAGGCCGTCGGTCTTAGCCCGTCTGTCTCGGACCGTCTGTCTCGGACCGTCTGTCTCGGACCGTCTGTCTCTGACCGTCTGTCTCAGACCATCTGTCTCAGACCATCTGTCTCAGAGCATCTGTCTCAGGCCGTCGGTCTTAGCCCGTCTCTCTCAGACCATCTGCCTCAGGCCGTCGGTCTTAGCCCGTCTGTCTCGGACCGTCTGTCTCGGACCGTCTGTCTCGGACCGTCTGTCTCGGACCGTCTGTCTCGGACCGTCTGTCTCGGACCATCTGTCTCGGACCGTCTGTCTCGGACCGTCTGTCTCAGTCCGTCTGTCTCAGACCATCTGTCTCAGACCGCCTGTCTCAGGCGGTCGGTCTCAGCCCGCCTGTCTCAGCCCGCCTGTCTCAGACAGTCTGCCTCTGTCCGTCTGTCTCGGACCGTCTGTCTCGGACCGTCTGTCTCGGACCGTCTCTCTCGGACCGTCTATCTCGGACCGTCTGTCTCAGCCCGCCTGTCTCAGTCCGCCTGTCTGAGACCATCTGCCTCAGGCCGTCGGTCTTAGCCCGTCTGTCTCAGGCCGTCTGTCTCGGACCGTCTGTATCGGACCGTCTGTCTCGGACCGTCTGTCTCGGACCGTCTGTCTCGGACCGTCTGTCTCAGACCGTCTGTCTGCGATCGTCTGTCTCAGACCGTCTGTCTCAGACCGTCTGTCTCAGACCATCTGTCTCACACCATCTTTCTCAGGCCGTCGGTCTTAGCCCGTCTGTCTCATACCGTCTGTCTCGGACAGTCTGTCTCGGACCGTCTGTCTCGGACCGTCCGTCTGGGACCGTCTGTCGCGGACCGTCTGTCTCAGCCCATCTGTCTCAGACCGTCTGTCTCAGACCGTCTGTCTCAGTACGTCTGTCTGAGACCGTCTGTCTCAAACCAACCGTCTCAGACCGCCTATCTTAGACCATCGGTCTTAGCCCGTCTGTCTCAGCCCGCCTGTCTCTGCCCGTCTGTCTCAGACCATCTGTCTCAGGCCGTTGGTCTTAGCCTGTCTGTCTCAGCCCGCCTGTCTCAGCCCGCCTGTCTGAGACCGTCTGTCTCAGACCATCTGTCTCAGACCGTCAGTCTCTGTGCGTCTATCTCGGACCGTCTGTCTCGGACCGTCTGTTTCGGACCGCCTGTCTCGGACCGTCTGTCCCGGACCGACTGTCCCGGACCATCTGTCTCATGCCGTCGGTCTTAGCCCGTATGTCTCATACCGTCTGTCTCAGACCGTCTGTCTCGGACCGTCTGTCTCAGACCATCTGTCTCAGACCGTCTGTCTCAGACCATCTGTCTCAGACCGTCTGTGTCAGCCCGCCTGCCTCAGCCCTTCGGTCTCAGTCCGTCTGTATCAGACCGTCTGTCTCAGACCATCTGTCTCAGACCGTCTGTCTCAGACCATCTGTCTCAGACCATCTGTCTCAGGCCGTCGGTCGTAGCCCGTCTGTCTCAGCCCGCCTGTCTCTGCCCGTCTGTCTGAGACCGTCTGTCTCAGACCATCTGTCTCAGACCATCTGTCTCAGACCGTCTGTCTCTGTCCGTCTATCTCTGTCCGTCTGTCTCATACCGTCTGTCTCAGACCGTCTGTGTCATACCATCTGTCTCAGACCATCTGTCTCAGGCCATCGGTCTTAGCCCGTCTGTCTCAGACCGTCTGTCTCGCACCGTCTGTGTCAGACCAACTGTCTCAGACCGCCTGTCTCGGACCGTCTGTCTCAGCCCGCCTGTCTCAGCCCGCCTGTCTCGGTCCGTCTGTCTGAGATCGTCTGTCTCATACCATGTGTCTCAGACCGTCTGCGTCGGACCGTCTGTCTCGGACCGTCTGTCTCAGACCAACTGTCTCAGACCGCCTGTCTCAGGCGGTCGGTCTCAGCCCGCCTGTCTCAGCCCGCCTGTCTCAGACAGTCTGCCTCTGTCCGTCTGTCTCGGACCGTCTGTCTCGGACCGTCTGTATCGGACCGTCTGTCTCGGACCGTCTCTCTCGGACCGTCTATCTCGGACCGTCTGTCTCAGCCCGCCTGTCTCAGTCCGCCTGTCTGAGACCATCTGCCTCAGGCCGTCGGTCTTAGCCCGTCTGTCTCAGGCCGTCTGTCTCGGACCGTCTGTATCGGACCGTCTGTCTCGGACCGTCTGTCTCGGACCGTCTGTCTCAGACCGTCTGTCTGCGATCGTCTGTCTCAGACCGTCTGTCTCAGACCGTCTGTCTCAGACCATCTGTCTCACACCATCTTTCTCAGGCCGTCGGTCTTAGCCCGTCTGTCTCATACCGTCTGTCTCGAACCGTCTGTCTCGGACCGTCTGTCTCGGACCGTCCGTCTGTGACCGTCTGTCGCGGACCGTCTGTCTCAGCCCATCTGTCTCAGACCGTCTGTCTCAGCCCGGCTGTCTCAGCGCGCCTGTCTCAGTACGTCTGTCTGAGACCGTCTGTCTCAAACCAACCGTCTCAGACCGCCTATCTTAGACCATCGGTCTTAGCCCGTCTGTCTCAGCCCGCCTGTCTCTGCCCGTCTGTCTCAGACCATCTGTCTCAGGCCGTTGGTCTTAGCCTGTCTGTCTCAGCCCGCCTGTCTCAGCCCGCCTGTCTGAGACCGTCTGTCTCAGACCATCTGTCTCAGACCGTCAGTCTCTGTCCGTCTGTCTCGGACCGTCTGTCTCGGACCGTCTGTTTCGGACCGTCTGTCTCGGACCGTCTGTCTCGGACCGACTGCCCCGGACCATCTGTCTCATGCCGTCGGTCTTAGCCCGTATGTCTCATACCGTCTGTCTCAGACCGTCTGTCTCGGACCGTCTGTCTGAGACCGTCTGTCTCAGACCATCTGTCTCAGACCATCTGTCTCAGACCATCTGTCTCAGACCATCTGTCTCAGGCCGTCGGTCTTAGCCCGTCTGTCTCAGACCGTCTGTCTCGGACCGTCTGTCTCGGACCGTCTGTCTCAGACCGTCTGTCTCAGACCGTCTGTCTCAGACCATCTGTCTCAGACCATCTGTTTCAGGCCCTCGGTCTTAGCCTGTCTGTCTCAGACCGTCTGTCTCGGACCGTCTGTCTCGGTCCGTCGGTCTCGGACCGTCGGTCTCGGACCGTCGGTCTCGGACCGTCTGTCTCGGACAGTCTGTCTCGGACCGTCTGTCTCGGACAGTCTGTCTCGGACCGTCTGTCTCACACCATCTGTCTCAGGCCGTCGGTCTTATCCCGTCTGTCTCATACCGTCTGTCTCGGACCGTCTGTCTCGGACCGTCGGTCTCGGACCGTCCGTCTGGGACCGTCTGTCGCGGACCGTCTGTCTCAGCCCATCTGTCTCAGACTGTCTGTCTGAGACCGTCTGTCTCAAACCATCTGTCTCAGTCACATCTGTCTCAGACCGTCTGTCTCAGCCCGGCTGTCTCAGCGCGCCTGTCTCAGTACGTCTGTCTGAGACCGTCTGTCTCAGACCAACTGTCTCAGACCGCCTATCTTAGACCGTCGGTCTTAGCCCGTCTTTCTCAGCCCGCCTGTCTCTGCCCGTCTGTCTCAGACCAGCTGTCTCAGGCCGTTGGTCTTAGCCTGTATGTCTCAGCCCGCCTGTCTCAGCCCGCCTGTCTGAGACCGTCTGTCTCAGACCATCTGTCTCAGACCGTCAGTCTCTGTCCGTCTGTCTCGGACCGTCTGTCTCGGACCGTCTGTTTCGGACCGTCTGTCTCGGACCGTCTGTCTCGGACCGACTGCCCCGGACCATCTGTCTCATGCCGTCGGTCTTAGCCCGTATGTCTCATACCGTCTGTCTCGGACCGTCTGTCTGAGACCGTCTGTCTCAGACCATCTGTCTCAGACCATCTGTCTCAGGCCGTCGGTCTTAGCCCGTCTGTCTCAGACCGTCCGTCTCGGACCGTCTGTCTCGGACCGTCTGACTCGGACCGTCTGTCTCGGTCCGTTTGTCTCAGCCCCCCTGTCTCAGCCCGCCTGTCTCAGTCCGTCTGTCTGAGATCGTCTGTCTCATATCATCTGTCTCAGACCGTCCGCGTCGGACCGTCTTTCTCGGACCGTCTGTTTCAGACCAACTGTCTCAGACCGCCTGTCTCAGACCGTCTGTCTCAGACGGTCGGTCTCAGCCCGCCTCTCTCAGACCAACTGTCTCAGACTGCCTGTCTAAGTCCGTCTGTCTGAGACCATCTGCCTCAGGCCGTCGGTCTTAGCCCGTCTGTCTCGGACCGTCTGTCTCGGACCGTCTGTCTCGGACCGTCTGTCTCGGACCATCTGTCTCGGACCGTCTGTCTCGGACCGTCTGTCTCAGTCCGTCTGTCTCAGACCATCTGTCTCAGACCGCCTGTCTCAGGCGGTCGGTCTCAGCCCGCCTGTCTCAGCCCGCCTGTCTCAGACAGTCTGCCTCTGTCCGTCTGTCTCGGACCGTCTGTCTCGGACCGTCTGTCTCGGACCGTCTGTCTCGGACCGTCTGTCTCTGACCGTCTGTCTCAGACCATCTGTCTCAGACCATCTGTCTCAGAGCATCTGTCTCAGGCCGTCGGTCTTAGCCCGTCTCTCTCAGACCATCTGCCTCAGGCCGTCGGTCTTAGCCCGTCTGTCTTGGACCGTCTGTCTCGGACCGTCTGTCTCGGACCGTCTGTCTCGGACCATCTGTCTCGGACCGTCTGTCTCGGACCGTCTGTCTCAGTCCGTCTGTCTCAGACCATCTGTCTCAGACCGACTGTCTCAGGCGGTCGGTCTCAGCCCGCCTGTCTCAGACAGTCTGCCTCTGTCCGTCTGTCTCGGACCGTCTGTCTCGGACCGTCTGTCTCGGACCGTCTCTCTCGGACCGTCTATCTCGGACCGTCTGTCTCAGCCCGCCTGTCTCAGTCCGCCTGTCTGAGACCATCTGCCTCAGGCCGTCGGTCTTAGCCCGTCTGTCTCAGGCCGTCTGTCTCGGACCGTCTGTATCGGACCGTCTGTCTCGGACCGTCTGTCTCGGACCGTCTGTCTCAGACCGTCTGTCTCAGACCGTCTGTCTGCGATCGTCTGTCTCAGACCGTCTGTCTCAGACCGTCTGTCTCAGACCGTCTGTCTCAGACCATCTGTCTCACACCATCTTTCTCAGGCCGTCGGTCTTAGCCCGTCTGTCTCATACCGTCTGTCTCGGACCGTCTGTCTCGGACCGTCTGTCTCGGACCGTCCGTCTGGGACCGTCTGTCGCGGACCGTCTGTCTCAGCCCATCTGTCTCAGACCGTCTGTCTCAGCCCGGCTGTCTCAGCGCGCCTGTCTCAGTACGTCTGTCTGAGACCGTCTGTCTCAGACCAACTGTCTCAGACCGCCTATCTTAGACCGTCGGTCTTAGCCCGTCTTTCTCAGCCCGCCTGTCTCTGCCCGTCTGTCTCAGACCAGCTGTCTCAGGCCGTTGGTCTTAGCCTGTATGTCTCAGCCCGCCTGTCTCAGCCCGCCTGTCTGAGACCGTCTGTCTCAGACCATCTGTCTCAGACCGTCAGTCTCTGTCCGTCTGTCTCGGACCGTCTGTCTCGGACCGTCTGTTTCGGACCGTCTGTCTCGGACCGTCTGTCTCGGACCGACTGCCCCGGACCATCTGTCTCATGCCGTCGGTCTTAGCCCGTATGTCTCATACCGTCTGTCTCGGACCGTCTGTCTGAGACCGTCTGTCTCAGACCATCTGTCTCAGACCATCTGTCTCAGGCCGTCGGTCTTAGCCCGTCTGTCTCAGACCGTCCGTTTCGGACCGTCTGTCTCGGACCGTCTGACTCGGACCGTCTGTCTCGGTCCGTTTGTCTCAGCCCCCCTGTCTCAGCCCGCCTGTCTCAGTCCGTCTGTCTGAGATCGTCTGTCTCATATCATCTGTCTCAGACCGTCCGCGTCGGACCGTCTTTCTCGGACCGTCTGTTTCAGACCAACTGTCTCAGACCGCCTGTCTCAGACCGTCTGTCTCAGACGGTCGGTCTCAGCCCGCCTCTCTCAGACCAACTGTCTCAGACTGCCTGTCTAAGTCCGTCTGTCTGAGACCATCTGCCTCAGGCCGTCGGTCTTAGCCCGTCTGTCTCGGACCTTCTGTCTCGGACCGTCTGTCTCGGACCGTCTGTCTCGGACCATCTGTCTCGGACCGTCTGTCTCGGACCGTCTGTCTCAGTCCGTCCGTCTCAGACCATCTGTCTCAGACCGCCTGTCTCAGGCGGTCGGTCTCAGCCCGCCTGTCTCAGCCCGCCTGTCTCAGACAGTCTGCCTCTCTCCGTCTGTCTCGGACCGTCTGTCTCGGACCGTCTGTCTCGGACCGTCTGTCTCGGACCGTCTGTCTCTGACCGTCTGTCTCAGACCATCTGTCTCAGACCATCTGTCTCAGAGCATCTGTCTCAGGCCGTCGGTCTTAGCCCGTCTCTCTCAGACCATCTGCCTCAGGCCGTCGGTCTTAGCCCGTCTGTCTCGGACCGTCTGTCTCGGACCGTCTGTCTCGGACCGTCTGTCTCGGACCATCTGTCTCGGACCGTCTGTCTCGGACCGTCTGTCTCAGTCCGTCTGTCTCAGACCATCTGTCTCAGACCGCCTGTCTCAGGCGGTCGGTCTCAGCCCGCCTGTCTCAGCCCGCCTGTCTCAGACAGTCTGCCTCTGTCCGTCTGTCTCGGACCGTCTGTCTCGGACCGTCTGTCTCGGACCGTCTCTCTCGGACCGTCTATCTCGGACCGTCTGTCTCAGCCCGCCTGTCTCAGTCCGCCTGTCTGAGACCATCTGCCTCAGGCCGTCGGTCTTAGCCCGTCTGCCTCAGGCCGTCTGTCTCGGACCGTCTGTATCGGACCGTCTGTCTCGGACCGTCTGTCTCGGACCGTCTGTCTCGGACCGTCTGTCTCAGACCGTCTGTCTGCGATCGTCTGTCTCAGACCGTCTGTCTCAGACCGTCTGTCTCAGACCGTCTGTCTCAGACCGTCTGTCTCAGACCGTCTGTCTCAGACCGTCTGTCTCAGACCGTCTGTCTCAGACCATCTGTCTCACACCATCTTTCTCAGGCCGTCGGTCTTAGCCCGTCTGTCTCATACCGTCTGTCTCGGACCGTCCGTCTGGGACCGTCTGTCGCGGACCGTCTGTCTCAGCCCATCTGTCTCAGACCGTCTGTCTCAGCCCGGCTGTCTCAGCGCGCCTGTCTCAGTACGTCTGTCTGAGACCGTCTGTCTCAAACCAACCGTCTCAGACCGCCTATCTTAGACCATCGGTCTTAGCCCGTCTGTCTCAGCCCGCCTGTCTGTGCCCGTCTGTCTCAGACCATCTGTCTCAGGCCGTTGGTCTTAGCCTGTCTGTCTCAGCCCGCCTGTCTCAGCCCGCCTGTCTGAGACCGTCTGTCTCAGACCATCTGTCTCAGACCGTCAGTCTCTGTGCGTCTATCTCGGACCGTCTGTCTCGGGCCGTCTGTTTCGGACCGCCTGTCTCGGACCGTCTGTCCCGGACCGACTGTCCCGGACCATCTGTCTCATGCCGTCGGTCTTAGCCCGTATGTCTCATACCGTCTGTCTCAGAACGTCTGTCTCGGACCGTCTGTCTCAGACCATCTGTCTCAGACCGTCTGTCTCAGACCATCTGTCTCAGACCGTCTGTGTCAGCCCGCCTGCCTCAGCCCTTCGGTCTCAGTCCGTCTGTATCAGACCGTCTGTCTCAGACCATCTGTCTCAGACCGTCTGTCTCAGACCATCTGTCTCAGACCATCTGTCTCAGGCCGTCGGTCGTAGCCCGTCTGTCTCAGCCCGCCTGTCTCTGCCCGTCTGTCTGAGACCGTCTGTCTCAGACCATCTGTCTCAGACCATCTGTCTCAGACCGTCTGTCTCTGTCCGTCTATCTCTGTCCGTCTGTCTCCTACCGTCTGTCTCAGACCGTCTGTGTCATACCATCTGTCTCAGACCATCTGTCTCAGGCCATCGGTCTTAGCCCGTCTGTCTCAGACCGTCTGTCTCGCACCGTCTGTGTCAGACCAACTGTCTCAGACCGCCTGTCTCGGACCGTCTGTCTCAGCCCGCCTGTCTCAGCCCGCCTGTCTAAAGCCGTCTGTCTGAGACCAACTGTCTCAGACCGTCTGCCTCTGTCCGTCTGTCTCATACCGCCTGTCTCAGACCATCTGTCTCAGACCGTCTGTCTCAGACCGTCTGTCTCAGACGGTCGGTCTCAGCTCGCCTGTCTCAGCCCGCCTGTCTCAGACAGTCTGCCTCTGTCCGTCTGTCTCTGACCGTCTGTCTCAGACCGTCTGGCTCGGACCGTCTGTCTCGGACCGTTTGTCTCAGCCCGCCTGTCTCAGCCCGCCTGTCTCGGTCCGTCTGTCTGAGATCGTCTGTCTCATACCATGTGTCTCAGACCGTCTGCGTCGGACCGTCTGTCTCGGACCGTCTGTCTCAGACCAACTGTCTCAGACCGCCTGTCTCAGGCGGTCGGTCTCAGCCCGCCTGTCTCAGCCCGCCTGTCTCAGACAGTCTGCCTCTGTCCGTCTGTCTCGGACCGTCTGTCTCGGACCGTCTGTATCGGACCGTCTGTCTCGGACCGTCTCTCTCGGACCGTCTATCTCGGACCGTCTGTCTCAGCCCGCCTGTCTCAGTCCGCCTGTCTGAGACCATCTGCCTCAGGCCGTCGGTCTTAGCCCGTCTGTCTCAGGCCGTCTGTCTCGGACCGTCTGTATCGGACCGTCTGTCTCGGACCGTCTGTCTCGGACCGTCTGTCTCGGACCGTCTGTCTCAGACCGTCTGTCTGCGATCGTCTGTCTCAGACCGTCTGTCTCAGACCGTCTGTCTCAGACCATCTGTCTCACACCATCTTTCTCAGGCCGTCGGTCTTAGCCCGTCTGTCTCATACCGTCTGTCTCGGACCGTCTGTCTCGGACCGTCTGTCTCGGACCGTCCGTCTGTGACCGTCTGTCGCGGACCGTCTGTCTCAGCCCATCTGTCTCAGACCGTCTGTCTCAGCCCGGCTGTCTCAGCGCGCCTGTCTCAGTACGTCTGTCTGAGACCGTCTGTCTCAAACCAACCGTCTCAGACCGCCTATCTTAGACCATCGGTGTAAGCCCGTCTGTCTCAGCCCGCCTGTCTCTGCCCGTCTGTCTCAGACCATCTGTCTCAGGCCGTTGGTCTTAGCCTGTCTGTCTCAGCCCGCCTGTCTCAGCCCGCCTGTCTGAGACCGTCTGTCTCAGACCATCTGTCTCAGGCCGTCGGTCTTAGCCCGTCTGTCTCAGACCGTCTGTCTCGGACCGTCTGTCTCGGACCGTCTGTCTCAGACCGTCTGTCTCAGACCGTCTGTCTCAGACCATCTGTCTCAGACCATCTGTTTCAGGCCGTCGGTCTTAGCCTGTCTGTCTCAGACCGTCTGTCTCGGACCGTCTGTCTCGGTCCGTCGGTCTCGGACCGTCGGTCTCGGACCGTCTGTCTCGGACAGTCTGTCTCGGACCGTCTGTCTCGGACAGTCTGTCTCGGACCGTCTGTCTCGGACCGTCTGTCTCAGACCGTCTGTCTCGGACCGTCTGTCTCAGACCGTCTGTCTCAGACCATCTGTCTCAGACCATCTGTCTCAGGCCGTCGGTCTGAGACCGTCTGTCTCAAACCATCTGTCTCAGTCACATCTGTCTCAGACCGTCTGTCTCAGCCCGGCTGTCTCAGCGCGCCTGTCTCAGTACGTCTGTCTGAGACCGTCTGTCTCAGACCAACTGTCTCAGACCGCCTATCTTAGACCGTCGGTCTTAGCCCGTCTTTCTCAGCCCGCCTGTCTCTGCCCGTCTGTCTCAGGCCGTTGGTCTTAGCCTGTCTGTCTCAGCCCGCCTGTCTCAGCCCGCCTGTCTGAGACCGTCTGTCTCAGCCCGCCTGTCTGAGACCGTCTGTCTCAGACCATCTGTCTCAGACCGTCAGTCTCTGTCCGTCTGTCTCGGACCGTCTGTCTCGGACCGTCTGTTTCGGACCGTCTGTCTCGGACCGTCTGTCTCGGACCGACTGCCCCGGACCATCTGTCTCATGCCGTCGGTCTTAGCCCGTATGTCTCATACGGTCTGTCTCGGACCGTCTGTCTGAGACCGTCTGTCTCAGACCATCTGTCTCAGACCATCTGTCTCAGGCCGTCGGTCTTAGCCCGTCTGTCTCAGACCGTCTGTCTCGGACCGTCTGTCTCGGACCGTCTGTCTCAGACCGTCTGTCTCAGACCGTCTGTCTCAGACCATCTGTCTCAGACCATCTGTTTCAGGCCGTCGGTCTTAGCCTGTCTGTCTCAGACCGTCTGTCTCGGACCGTCTGTCTCGGACAGTCTGTCTCGGACCGTCTGTCTCGGACCGTCTGTCTCAGACCGTCTGTCTCGGACCGTCTGTCTCAGACCGTCTGTCTCAGACCATCTGTCTCAGACCATCTGTCTCAGGCCGTCAGTCTCTGTCCGTCTGTCTCGGACCGTCTGTCTCGGACCGTCTGTTTCGGACCGTCTGTCTCGGACCGTCTGTCCCGGACCGACTGTCCCGGACCATCTGTCTCATGCCGTCGGTCTTAGCCCGTATGTCTCATACCGTCTGTCTCAGACCGTCTGTCTCGGACCGTCTGTCTCAGACCATCTGTCTCAGACCGTCTGTCTCAGACCATCTGTCTCAGACCGTCTGTGTCAGCCCGCCTGCCTCAGCCCTTCGGTCTCAGTCCGTCTGTATCAGACCGTCTGTCTCAGACCATCTGTCTCAGACCGTCTGTCTCAGACCATCTGTCTCAGACCATCTGTCTCAGGCCGTCGGTCGTAGCCCGTCTGTCTCAGCCCGCCTGTCTCTGCCCGTCTGTCTGAGACCGTCTGTCTCAGACCATCTGTCTCAGACCATCTGTCTCAGACCGTCTGTCTCTGTCCGTCTATCTCTGTCCGTCTGTCTCCTACCGTCTGTCTCAGACCGTCTGTGTCATACCATCTGTCTCAGACCATCTGTCTCAGGCCATCGGTCTTAGCCCGTCTGTCTCAGACCGTCTGTCTCGCACCGTCTGTGTCAGACCAACTGTCTCAGACCGCCTGTCTCGGACCGTCTGTCTCAGCCCGCCTGTCTCAGCCCGCCTGTCTAAAGCCGTCTGTCTGAGACCAACTGTCTCAGACCGTCTGCCTCTGTCCGTCTGTCTCATACCGCCTGTCTCAGACCATCTGTCTCAGACCGTCTGTCTCAGACCGTCTGTCTCAGACGGTCGGTCTCAGCTCGCCTGTCTCAGCCCGCCTGTCTCAGACAGTCTGCCTCTGTCAGCCTGTCTCTGACCGTCTGTCTCAGACCGTCTGGCTCGGACCGTCTGTCTCGGACCGTTTGTCTCAGCCCGCCTGTCTCAGCCCGCCTGTCTCGGTCCGTCTGTCTGAGATCGTCTGTCTCATACCATGTGTCTCAGACCGTCTGCGTCGGACCGTCTGTCTCGGACCGTCTGTCTCAGACCAACTGTCTCAGACCGCCTGTCTCAGGCGGTCGGTCTCAGCCCGCCTGTCTCAGCCCGCCTGTCTCAGACAGTCTGCCTCTGTCCGTCTGTCTCGGACCGTCTGTCTCGGACCGTCTGTATCGGACCGTCTGTCTCGGACCGTCTCTCTCGGACCGTCTATCTCGGACCGTCTGTCTCAGCCCGCCTGTCTCAGTCCGCCTGTCTGAGACCATCTGCCTCAGGCCGTCGGTCTTAGCCCGTCTGTCTCAGGCCGTCTGTCTCGGACCGTCTGTATCGGACCGTCTGTCTCGGACCGTCTGTCTCGGACCGTCTGTCTCGGACCGTCTGTCTCAGACCGTCTGTCTGCGATCGTCTGTCTCAGACCGTCTGTCTCAGACCGTCTGTCTCAGACCATCTGTCTCACACCATCTTTCTCAGGCCGTCGGTCTTAGCCCGTCTGTCTCATACCGTCTGTCTCGGACCGTCTGTCTCGGACCGTCTGTCTCGGACCGTCCGTCTGTGACCGTCTGTCGCGGACCGTCTGTCTCAGCCCATCTGTCTCAGACCGTCTGTCTCAGCCCGGCTGTCTCAGCGCGCCTGTCTCAGTACGTCTGTCTGAGACCGTCTGTCTCAAACCAACCGTCTCAGACCGCCTACCTTAGACCATCGGTGTAAGCCCGTCTGTCTCAGCCCGCCTGTCTCTGCCCGTCTGTCTCAGACCATCTGTCTCAGGCCGTTGGTCTTAGCCTGTCTGTCTCAGCCCGCCTGTCTCAGCCCGCCTGTCTGAGACCGTCTGTCTCAGACCATCTGTCTCAGGCCGTCGGTCTTAGCCCGTCTGTCTCAGACCGTCTGTCTCGGACCGTCTGTCTCGGACCGTCTGTCTCAGACCGTCTGTCTCAGACCGTCTGTCTCAGACCATCTGTCTCAGACCATCTGTTTCAGGCCGTCGGTCTTAGCCTGTCTGTCTCAGACCGTCTGTCTCGGACCGTCTGTCTCGGTCCGTCGGTCTCGGACCGTCGGTCTCGGACCGTCTGTCTCGGACAGTCTGTCTCGGACCGTCTGTCTCGGACAGTCTGTCTCGGACCGTCTGTCTCGGACCGTCTGTCTCAGACCGTCTGTCTCGGACCGTCTGTCTCAGACCGTCTGTCTCAGACCATCTGTCTCAGACCATCTGACTCAGGCCGTCGGTCTGAGACCGTCTGTCTCAAACCATCTGTCTCAGTCACATCTGTCTCAGACCGTCTGTCTCAGCCCGGCTGTCTCAGCGCGCCTGTCTCAGTACGTCTGTCTGAGACCGTCTGTCTCAGACCAACTGTCTCAGACCGCCTATCTTAGACCGTCGGTCTTAGCCCGTCTTTCTCAGCCCGCCTGTCTCTGCCCGTCTGTCTCAGGCCGTTGGTCTTAGCCTGTCTGTCTCAGCCCGCCTGTCTCAGCCCGCCTGTCTGAGACCGTCTGTCTCAGCCCGCCTGTCTGAGACCGTCTGTCTCAGACCATCTGTCTCAGACCGTCAGTCTCTGTCCGTCTGTCTCGGACCGTCTGTCTCGGACCGTCTGTTTCGGACCGTCTGTCTCGGACCGTCTGTCTCGGACCGACTGCCCCGGACCATCTGTCTCATGCCTTCGGTCTTAGCCCGTATGTCTCATACCGTCTGTCTCGGACCGTCTGTCTGAGACCGTCTGTCTCAGACCATCTGTCTCAGACCATCTGTCTCAGGCCGTCGGTCTTAGCCCGTCTGTCTCAGACCGTCTGTCTCGGACCGTCTGTCTCGGACCGTCTGTCTCAGACCGTCTGTCTCAGACCGTCTGTCTCAGACCATCTGTCTCAGACCATCTGTTTCAGGCCGTCGGTCTTAGCCTGTCTGTCTCAGACCGTCTGTCTCGGACCGTCTGTCTCGGACCGTCTGTCTCGGACCGTCTGTCTCAGACCGTCTGTCTCGGACCGTCTGTCTCAGACCGTCTGTCTCAGACCATCTGTCTCAGACCATCTGTCTCAGGCCGTCGGTCTTAGCCCGTCTGTCCCAGACCGTCTGTCTCGGACCGTCGGTCTGGGACCGTCCGTCTGGAACCGTCTGTCGCGGACCGTCTGTCTCAGCCCATCTGTCTCAGACCGTCTGTCTGAGACCGTCTGTCTCAGACCATCTGTCTCAGTCACATCTGTCTGAGACCGTCTGTCTCAGACCATCTGTCTCAGTCCGTCTGTCTCAGCCCGGCTGTCTCAGTGCGCCTGTCTCAGTACGTCTGTCTGAGACCGTCTGTCGCAGACCAACTGTCTCAGACCGCCTATCTTAGACCGTCGGTCTTAGCCCGTCTGTCTCAGCCCGCCTGTCTCTGCCCGTCTGTCTCAGACCATCTGTCTCAGGCCGTTGGTCTTAGCTTGTCTGTCTCAGCCCGCCTGTCTCAGCCCGCCTGTCTGAGACCGTCTGTCTCAGACCATCTGTTTCAGGCCGTCGGTCTTAGCCTGTCTGTCTCAGACCGTCTGTCTCGGACCGTCTGTCTCGGACAGTCTGTCTCGGACCGTCTGTCTCGGACCGTCTGTCTCAGACCGTCTGTCTCGGACCGTCTGTCTCAGACCGTCTGTCTCAGACCATCTGTCTCAGACCATCTGTCTCAGGCCGTCAGTCTCTGTCCGTCTGTCTCGGACCGTCTGTCTCGGACCGTCTGTTTCGGACCGTCTGTCTCGGACCGTCTGTCCCGGACCGACTGTCCCGGACCATCTGTCTCATGCCGTCGGTCTTAGCCCGTATGTCTCATACCGTCTGTCTCAGACCGTCTGTCTCGGACCGTCTGTCTCAGACCATCTGTCTCAGACCGTCTGTCTCAGACCATCTGTCTCAGACCGTCTGTGTCAGCCCGCCTGCCTCAGCCCTTCGGTCTCAGTCCGTCTGTATCAGACCGTCTGTCTCAGACCATCTGTCTCAGACCGTCTGTCTCAGACCATCTGTCTCAGACCATCTGTCTCAGGCCGTCGGTCGTAGCCCGTCTGTCTCAGCCCGCCTGTCTCTGCCCGTCTGTCTGAGACCGTCTGTCTCAGACCATCTGTCTCAGACCATCTGTCTCAGACCGTCTGTCTCTGTCCGTCTATCTCTGTCCGTCTGTCTCCTACCGTCTGTCTCAGACCGTCTGTGTCATACCATCTGTCTCAGACCATCTGTCTCAGGCCATCGGTCTTAGCCCGTCTGTCTCAGACCGTCTGTCTCGCACCGTCTGTGTCAGACCAACTGTCTCAGACCGCCTGTCTCGGACCGTCTGTCTCAGCCCGCCTGTCTCAGCCCGCCTGTCTAAAGCCGTCTGTCTGAGACCAACTGTCTCAGACCGTCTGCCTCTGTCCGTCTGTCTCATACCGCCTGTCTCAGACCATCTGTCTCAGACCGTCTGTCTCAGACCGTCTGTCTCAGACGGTCGGTCTCAGCTCGCCTGTCTCAGCCCGCCTGTCTCAGACAGTCTGCCTCTGTCAGCCTGTCTCTGACCGTCTGTCTCAGACCGTCTGGCTCGGACCGTCTGTCTCGGACCGTTTGTCTCAGCCCGCCTGTCTCAGCCCGCCTGTCTCGGTCCGTCTGTCTGAGATCGTCTGTCTCATACCATGTGTCTCAGACCGTCTGCGTCGGACCGTCTGTCTCGGACCGTCTGTCTCAGACCAACTGTCTCAGACCGCCTGTCTCAGGCGGTCGGTCTCAGCCCGCCTGTCTCAGCCCGCCTGTCTCAGACAGTCTGCCTCTGTCCGTCTGTCTCGGACCGTCTGTCTCGGACCGTCTGTATCGGACCGTCTGTCTCGGACCGTCTCTCTCGGACCGTCTATCTCGGACCGTCTGTCTCAGCCCGCCTGTCTCAGTCCGCCTGTCTGAGACCATCTGCCTCAGGCCGTCGGTCTTAGCCCGTCTGTCTCAGGCCGTCTGTCTCGGACCGTCTGTATCGGACCGTCTGTCTCGGACCGTCTGTCTCGGACCGTCTGTCTCGGACCGTCTGTCTCAGACCGTCTGTCTGCGATCGTCTGTCTCAGACCGTCTGTCTCAGACCGTCTGTCTCAGACCATCTGTCTCACACCATCTTTCTCAGGCCGTCGGTCTTAGCCCGTCTGTCTCATACCGTCTGTCTCGGACCGTCTGTCTCGGACCGTCTGTCTCGGACCGTCCGTCTGTGACCGTCTGTCGCGGACCGTCTGTCTCAGCCCATCTGTCTCAGACCGTCTGTCTCAGCCCGGCTGTCTCAGCGCGCCTGTCTCAGTACGTCTGTCTGAGACCGTCTGTCTCAAACCAACCGTCTCAGACCGCCTACCTTAGACCATCGGTGTAAGCCCGTCTGTCTCAGCCCGCCTGTCTCTGCCCGTCTGTCTCAGACCATCTGTCTCAGGCCGTTGGTCTTAGCCTGTCTGTCTCAGCCCGCCTGTCTCAGCCCGCCTGTCTGAGACCGTCTGTCTCAGACCATCTGTCTCAGGCCGTCGGTCTTAGCCCGTCTGTCTCAGACCGTCTGTCTCGGACCGTCTGTCTCGGACCGTCTGTCTCAGACCGTCTGTCTCAGACCGTCTGTCTCAGACCATCTGTCTCAGACCATCTGTTTCAGGCCGTCGGTCTTAGCCTGTCTGTCTCAGACCGTCTGTCTCGGACCGTCTGTCTCGGTCCGTCGGTCTCGGACCGTCGGTCTCGGACCGTCTGTCTCGGACAGTCTGTCTCGGACCGTCTGTCTCGGACAGTCTGTCTCGGACCGTCTGTCTCGGACCGTCTGTCTCAGACCGTCTGTCTCGGACCGTCTGTCTCAGACCGTCTGTCTCAGACCATCTGTCTCAGACCATCTGTCTCAGGCCGTCGGTCTGAGACCGTCTGTCTCAAACCATCTGTCTCAGTCACATCTGTCTCAGACCGTCTGTCTCAGCCCGGCTGTCTCAGCGCGCCTGTCTCAGTACGTCTGTCTGAGACCGTCTGTCTCAGACCAACTGTCTCAGACCGCCTATCTTAGACCGTCGGTCTTAGCCCGTCTTTCTCAGCCCGCCTGTCTCTGCCCGTCTGTCTCAGGCCGTTGGTCTTAGCCTGTCTGTCTCAGCCCGCCTGTCTCAGCCCGCCTGTCTGAGACCGTCTGTCTCAGCCCGCCTGTCTGAGACCGTCTGTCTCAGACCATCTGTCTCAGACCGTCAGTCTCTGTCCGTCTGTCTCGGACCGTCTGTCTCGGACCGTCTGTTTCGGACCGTCTGTCTCGGACCGTCTGTCTCGGACCGACTGCCCCGGACCATCTGTCTCATGCCGTCGGTCTTAGCCCGTATGTCTCATACCGTCTGTCTCGGACCGTCTGTCTGAGACCGTCTGTCTCAGACCATCTGTCTCAGACCATCTGTCTCAGGCCGTCGGTCTTAGCCCGTCTGTCTCAGACCGTCTGTCTCGGACCGTCTGTCTCGGACCGTCTGTCTCAGACCGTCTGTCTCAGACCGTCTGTCTCAGACCATCTGTCTCAGACCATCTGTCTCAGGCCGTCGGTCTTAGCCCGTCTGTCCCAGACCGTCTGTCTCGGACCGTCGGTCTGGGACCGTCCGTCTGGAACCGTCTGTCGCGGACCGTCTGTCTCAGCCCATCTGTCTCAGACCGTCTGTCTGAGACCGTCTGTCTCAGACCATCTGTCTCAGTCACATCTGTCTGAGACCGTCTGTCTCAGACCATCTGTCTCAGTCCGTCTGTCTCAGCCCGGCTGTCTCAGTGCGCCTGTCTCAGTACGTCTGTCTGAGACCGTCTGTCGCAGACCAACTGTCTCAGACCGCCTATCTTAGACCGTCGGTCTTAGCCCGTCTGTCTCAGCCCGCCTGTCTCTGCCCGTCTGTCTCAGACCATCTGTCTCAGGCCGTTGGTCTTAGCTTGTCTGTCTCAGCCCGCCTGTCTCAGCCCGCCTGTCTGAGACCGTCTGTCTCAGACCATCTGTCGCAGACCGTCAGTCTCCGTCCGTCTGTCTCGGACCGTCTGTCTCGGACCGCCTGTTTCGGACCGTCTGTCTCGGACCGTCTGTCTCGGACCGACTGTCCCGGACTATCTGTCTCATGCCGTCGGTCTTAGCCCGTATGTCTCATACCGTCTGTCTCAGACCGTCTGTCTCGGACTGTCTGTCTCAGACCGTCTGTCTCAGACCATCTGTCTCAGACCATCTGTCTCAGGCCGTCGGTCTTAGCCCGTCTGTCTCATACCGTCTGTCTCGGACCGTCTGTCTCGGACCGTCGGTCTCGGACCGTCCGTCTGGGACCGTCTGTCGCGGACCGTCTGTCTCAGACCATCTGTCTCAGTCACATCTGTCTGAGACCGTCTGTCCCAGACCATCTGTCTCAGTCACATCTGTCTCAGTCCGTCTGTCTCAGCCCGGCTGTCTCAGTGCGCCTGTCTCAGTACGTCTGTCTGAGACCGTCTGTCGCAGACCAACTGTCTCAGACCGCCTATCTTAGACCGTCGGTCTTAGCCCGTCTGTCTCAGCCCGCCTGTCTCTGCCCGTCTGTGTCAGACCATCTGTCTCAGGCCGTTGGTCTTAGCTTGTCTGTCTCAGCCCGCCTGTCTCAGCCCGCCTGTCTGAGACCGTCTGTCTCAGACCATCTGTCTCAGACCGTCAGTCTCTGTCCGTCTGTCTCGGACCGTCTGTCTCGGACCGTCTGTTTCGGACCGTCTGTCTCGGACCGTCTGTCTCGGACCGACTGCCCCGGACCATCTGTCTCATGCCGTCGGTCTTAGCCCGTGTGTCTCATACCGTCTGTCTCAGCCCGCCTGTCTCTGCCCGTCTGTCTCAGACCATCTGTCTCAGGCCGTTGGTCTTAGCTTGTCTGTCTCAGCCCGCCTGTCTCAGCCCGCCTGTCTGAGACCGTCTGTCTCAGACCATCTGTCGCAGACCGTCAGTCTCTGTCCGTCTGTCTCGGACCGTCTGTCTCGGACCGCCTGTTTCGGACCGTCTGTCTCGGACCGTCTGTCTCAGGCCGTTGGTCTTAGCTTGTCTGTCTCAGCCCGCCTGTCTCAGCCCGCCTGTCTGAGACCGTCTGTCTCAGACCATCTGTCGCAGACCGTCAGTCTCTGTCCGTCTGTCTCGGACCGTCTGTCTCGGACCGCCTGTTTCGGACCGTCTGTCTCGGACCGTCGGTCTCGGACCGTCCGTCTGGGACCGTCTGTCGCGGACCGTCTGTCTCAGCCCATCTGTCTCAGACCGTCTGTCTGAGACCGTCTGTCTCAGACCATCTGTCTCAGTCACATCTGTCTGAGACCGTCTGTCTCAGACCATCTGTCTCAGTCACATCTGTCTCAGTCCGTCTGTCTCAGCCCGGCTGTCTCAGTGCGCCTGTCTCAGTACGTCTGTCTGAGACCGTCTGTCGCAGACCAACTGTCTCAGACCGCCTATCTTAGACCGTCGGTCTTAGCCCGTCTGTCTCAGCCCGCCTGTCTCTGCCCGTCTGTGTCAGACCATCTGTCTCAGGCCGTTGGTCTTAGCTTGTCTGTCTCAGCCCGCCTGTCTCAGCCCGCCTGTCTGAGACCGTCTGTCTCAGACCATCTGTCTCAGACCGTCAGTCTCTATCCGTCTGTCTCGTACCGTCTGTCTCGGACCGTCTGTTTCGGACCGTCTGTCTCAGACCGTCTGTCTCAGACCATCTGTCTCAGACCATCTGTCTCAGGCCGTCGGTCTTCGCCCGTCTGTCTCAGACCGTCTGTCTCGACCGTCTGTCTCGGACCGTCTGTCTCACACCATCTGTCTCAGGCCGTCGGTCTTATCCCGTCTGTCTCATACCGTCTGTCTCGGACCGTCTGTCTCGGACCGTCGGTCTCGGACCGTCCGTCTGGGACCGTCTGTCGCGGACCGTCTGTCTCAGCCCATCTGTCTCAGACTGTCTGTCTGAGACCGTCTGTCTCAAACCATCTGTCTCAGTCACATCTGTCTCAGACCGTCTGTCTCAGCCCGGCTGTCTCAGTGCGCCTGTCTCAGTACGTCTGTCTGAGACCGTCTGTCGCAGACCAACTGTCTCAGACCGCCTATCTTAGACCGTCGGTCTTAGCCCGTCTGTCTCAGCCCGCCTGTCTCTGCCCGTCTGTGTCAGACCATCTGTCTCAGGCCGTTGGTCTTAGCTTGTCTGTCTCAGCCCGCCTGTCTCAGCCCGCCTGTCTGAGACCGTCTGTCTCAGACCATCTGTCTCAGACCGTCAGTCTCTGTCCGTCTGTCTCGTACCGTCTGTCTCGGACCGTCTGTTTCGGACCGTCTGTCTCAGACCGTCTGTCTCAGACCATCTGTCTCAGACCATCTGTCTCATGCCGTCGGTCTTAGCCCGTATGTCTCATACCGTCTGTCTCGGACCGTCTGTCTGAGACCGTCTGTCTCAGACCATCTGTCTCAGACCATCTGTCTCAGGCCGTCGGTCTTAGCCCCTCTGTCTCAGACCGTCCGTCTCAGACCGTCTGTCTCGGACCGTCTGACTCGGACCGTCTGTCTCGGTCCGTTTGTCTCAGCCCCCCTGTCTCAGCCCGCCTGTCTCAGTCCGTCTGTCTGAGATCGTCTGTCTCATATCATCTGTCTCAGACCGTCCGCGTCGGACCGTCTTTCTCGGACCGTCTGTTTCAGACCAACTGTCTCAGACCGCCTGTCTCAGACCGTCTGTCTCAGACGGTCGGTCTCAGCCCGCCTCTCTCAGACCAACTGTCTCAGACTGCCTGTCTAAGTCCGTCTGTCTGAGACCATCTGCCTCAGGCCGTCGGTCTTAGCCCGTCTGTCTCGGACCGTCTGTCTCGGACCGTCTGTCTCGGACCGTCTGTCTCGGACCATCTGTCTCGGACCGTCTGTCTCGGACCGTCTGTCTCAGTCCGTCTGTCTCAGACCATCTGTCTCAGACCGCCTGTCTCAGGCGGTCGGTCTCAGCCCGCCTGTCTCAGCCCGCCTGTCTCAGACAGTCTGCCTCTGTCCGTCTGTCTCGGACCGTCTGTCTCGGACCGTCTGTCTCGGACCGTCTGTCTCGGACCGTCTGTCTCTGACCGTCTGTCTCAGACCATCTGTCTCAGACCATCTGTCTCAGAGCATCTGTCTCAGGCCGTCGGTCTTAGCCCGTCTCTCTCAGACCATCTGCCTCAGGCCGTCGGTCTTAGCCCGTCTGTCTCGGACCGTCTGTCTCGGACCGTCTGTCTCGGACCGTCTGTCTCGGACCGTCTGTCTCGGACCATCTGTCTCGGACCGTCTGTCTCGGACCGTCTGTCTCAGTCCGTCTGTCTCAGACCATCTGTCTCAGACCGCCTGTCTCAGGCGGTCGGTCTCAGCCCGCCTGTCTCAGCCCGCCTGTCTCAGACAGTCTGCCTCTGTCCGTCTGTCTCGGACCGTCTGTCTCGGACCGTCTGTCTCGGACCGTCTCTCTCGGACCGTCTATCTCGGACCGTCTGTCTCAGCCCGCCTGTCTCAGTCCGCCTGTCTGAGACCATCTGCCTCAGGCCGTCGGTCTTAGCCCGTCTGTCTCAGGCCGTCTGTCTCGGACCGTCTGTATCGGACCGTCTGTCTCGGACCGTCTGTCTCGGACCGTCTGTCTCAGACCGTCTGTCTGCGATCGTCTGTCTCAGACCGTCTGTCTCAGACCATCTGTCTCACACCATCTTTCTCAGGCCGTCGGTCTTAGCCCGTCTGTCTCATACCGTCTGTCTCGGACCGTCTGTCTCGGACCGTCTGTCTCGGACCGTCCGTCTGGGACCGTCTGTCGCGGACCGTCTGTCTCAGCCCATCTGTCTCAGACCGTCTGTCTCAGCCCGGCTGTCTCAGCGCGCCTGTCTCAGTACGTCTGTCTGAGACCGTCTGTCTCAAACCAACCGTCTCAGACCGCCTATCTTAGACCATCGGTCTTAGCCCGTCTGTCTCAGCCCGCCTGTCTCTGCCCGTCTGTCTCAGACCATCTGTCTCAGGCCGTTGGTCTTAGCCTGTCTGTCTCAGCCCGCCTGTCTCAGCCCGCCTGTCTGAGACCGTCTGTCTCAGACCATCTGTCTCAGACCGTCAGTCTCTGTGCGTCTATCTCGGACCGTCTGTCTCGGACCGTCTGTTTCGGACCGCCTGTCTCGGACCGTCTGTCCCGGACCGACTGTCCCGGACCATCTGTCTCATGCCGTCGGTCTTAGCCCGTATGTCTCATACCGTCTGTCTCAGACCGTCTGTCTCGGACCGTCTGTCTCAGACCATCTGTCTCAGACCGTCTGTCTCAGACCATCTGTCTCAGACCGTCTGTGTCAGCCCGCCTGCCTCAGCCCTTCGGTCTCAGTCCGTCTGTATCAGACCGTCTGTCTCATACCATCTGTCTCAGACCGTCTGTCTCAGACCATCTGTCGCAGACCATCTGTCTCAGGCCGTCGGTCGTAGCCCGTCTGTCTCAGCCCGCCTGTCTCTGCCCGTCTGTCTGAGACCGTCTGTCTCAGACCATCTGTCTCAGACCATCTGTCTCAGACCGTCTGTCTCTGTCCGTCTATCTCTGTCCGTCTGTCTCATACCGTCTGTCTCAGACCGTCTGTGTCATACCATCTGTCTCAGACCATCTGTCTCAGGCCATCGGTCTTAGCCCGTCTGTCTCAGACCGTCTGTCTCGCACCGTCTGTGTCAGACCAACTGTCTCAGACCGCCTGTCTCGGACCGTCTGTCTCAGCCCGCCTGTCTAAAGCCGTCTGTCTGAGACCAACTGTCTCAGACCGCGTACCTCTGTCCGTCTGTCTCATACCGCCTGTCTCAGACCATCTGTCTCAGACCGTCTGTCTCAGACCGTCCGTCTCAGACGGACGGTCTCAGCTCGCCTGTCTCAGCCCGCCTGTCTCAGACAGTCTGCCTCTGTCCGTCTGTCTCTGACCGTCTGTCTCAGACCGTCTGACTCGGACCGTCTGTCTCGGACCGTTTGTCTCAGCCCGCCTGTCTCAGCCCGCCTGTCTCGGTCCGTCTGTCTGAGATCGTCTGTCTCATACCATGTGTCCCAGACCGTCTGCGTCGGACCGTCTGTCTCGGACCGTCTGTCTCAGACCAACTGTCTCAGACCGCCTGTCTCAGGCGGTCGGTCTCAGCCCGCCTGTCTCAGCCCGCCTGTCTCAGACAGTCTGCCTCTGTCCGTCTGTCTCGGACCGTCTGTCTCGGACCGTCTGTATCGGACCGTCTGTCTCGGACCGTCTCTCTCGGACCGTCTATCTCGGACCGTCTGTCTCAGCCCGCCTGTCTCAGTCCGCCTGTCTGAGACCATCTGCCTCAGGCCGTCGGTCTTAGCCCGTCTGTCTCAGGCCGTCTGTCTCGGACCGTCTGTATCGGACCGTCTGTCTCGGACCGTCTGTCTCGGACCGTCTGTCTCGGACCGTCTGTCTCAGACCGTCTGTCTGCGATCGTCTGTCTCAGACCGTCTGTCTCAGACCGTCTGTCTCAGACCATCTGTCTCACACCATCTTTCTCAGGCCGTCGGTCTTAGCCCGTCTGTCTCATACCGTCTGTCTCGGACCGTCTGTCTCGGACCGTCTGTCTCGGACCGTCCGTCTGGGACCGTCTGTCGCGGACCGTCTGTCTCAGCCCATCTGTCTCAGACCGTCTGTCTCAGCCCGGCTGTCTCAGCGCGCCTGTCTCAGTACGTCTGTCTGAGACCGTCTGTCTCAAACCAACCGTCTCAGACCGCCTATCTTAGACCATCGGTCTTAGCGCGTCTGTCTCAGCCCGCCTGTCTCTGCCCGTCTGTCTCAGACCATCTGTCTCAGGCCGTTGGTCTTAGCCTGTCTGTCTCAGCCCGCCTGTCTCAGCCCGCCTGTCTGGGACCGTCTGTCTCAGACCATCTGTCTCAGACCGTCAGTCTCTGTCCGTCTATCTCGGACCGTCTGTCTCGGACCGTCTGTCTCGGACCGACTGTCCCGGACCATCTGTCTCATGCCGTCGGTCTTAGCCCGTATGTCTCATACCGTCTGTCTCAGACCGTCTGTCTCGGACCGTCTGTCTCAGATCATCTGTCTCAGACCGTCTGTCTCAGACCATCTGTCTCAGACCGTCTGTGTCAGCCCGCCTGCCTCAGCCCTTCGGTCTCAGTCCGTCTGTCTCAGACCGTCTGTATCAGACCGTCTGTCTCAGACCATCTGTCTCAGACCGTCTGTCTCAGACCATCTGTCTCAGACCATCTGTCTCAGGCCGTCGGTCTCGGACCGTCTGTCTTTGACCATCGGTCTCGGACCGTCCGTCTGGGACCGTCTGTCGCGGACCGTCTGTCTCAGCCCATCTGTCTCAGACCGTCTGTCTGAGACAGTCTGTCTCAGACCATCTGTCTCAGTCACATCTGTCTCAGACCGTCTGTCTCAGCCCGGCTGTCTCAGCGCGCCTATCTTAGACCGTCGGTCTTAGCCCGTCTGTCTCAGCCCGCCTGTCTCTGACCGTCTGTGTCAGACCACCTGTATCAGACCATCTGTCTCAGAGCATCTGTCTCAGGCCGTCGGTCTTAGCCCGTCTCTCTCAGACCATCTGTCTCACACCGCCGGTCTCAGACCGTTTGTCTTAGACCATCTGTCTCAGACCATCTGTCTAAGGCAGTCGGTCTTAGCACGTCTGCCTCAGCCCACCTGTCTCTGCCCGTCTGTCTCAGACCATCTGTCTCAGACCATCTGTCTCAGGCCGTCGGTCTTAGCCTGTCTGTCTCAGCCTGCCTGTCTCTGTCCGTCAGTCTCAGACCGCCTGTCCCAGACCATCTCTCACAGACCATCTGTCTCAGACCGTCTGTCTCAGACCAACTGTCTCAGACCGTCTACCTCTGTCCGTCTGTCTCATACCGTCTGTCTCATACCATCTGTCTGAGACCGTCTGTCTCAGACCATCTGGCCCAGACCGTCAGTCTCTGTCCGTCTGTCTCGGACCGTCTGTCTCGGACCGTCTGTTTCGGACCGTCTGTCTCGGACCGTCTGTCTCGGGCCGACTGTCCCGGACCATCTGTCTCATGCCGTCGGTCTTAGCCCGTATGTCTCATACCGTCTGTCTCAGACCGTCTGTCTCAGACCATCTGTCTCAGACCATCTGTCTCAGGCCGTCGGTCTTAGCCTGTCTGTTTCAGACCGTCTGTCTCGGACCGTCGGTCTCGGACCGTCGGTCGCGGACCGTCTGTCTCGGACAGTCTGTCTCGGACCGTCTTTCTCTGACCGTCTGTCTCAGACCATCTGTCTCAGTCACATCTGTCTCAGACCGTCTGTCTCAGCCCGGCTGTCTCAGCGCGCCTATCTTAGACCGTCGGTCTTAGCCCGTCTGTCTCAGACCGCCTGTCTCTGACCGTCTGTCTCAGACCACCTGTGTCAGACCATCTGTCTCAGAGCATCTGTCTCAGGCCGTCGGTCTTAGCCCGTCTCTCTCAGACCATCTGTCTCACACCGCCGGTCTCAGACCGTTTGTCTCAGACCATCTGTCTCAGACCATCTGTCTAAGGCAGTTGGTCTTAGCACGTCTGCCTCAGCCCTCCTGTCTCTGCCCGTCTGTCTCAGACCATCTGTCTCAGACCATCTGTCTCAGGCCGTCGGTCTCGGACCGTCTGTCTCGGACCGTCGGTCTCGGACCGTCCGTCTGGGACCGTCTGTCGCGGACCGTCTGTCTCAGCCGATCTGTCTCAGACCGTCTGTCTGAGACAGTCTGTCTCAGACCATCTGTCTCAGTCACATCTGTCTCAGACCGTCTGTCTCAGCCCGGCTGTCTCAGCGCGCCTATCTTAGACCGTCGGTCTTAGCCCGTCTGTCTCAGCCCGCCTGTCTCTGACCGTCTGTGTCAGACCACCTGTATCAGACCATCTGTCTCAGAGCATCTGTCTCAGGCCGTCGGTCTTAGCCCGTCTGTCTCAGACCATCTGTCTCAGACCGTCTGTCTCAGACCGTCCGTCTCAGACGGTCGGTCTCAGCTCGCCTGTCTCAGCCCGCCTGTCTCAGACAGTCTGCCTCTGTCCGTCTGTCTCTGACCGTCTGTCTCAGACCGTCTGACTCGGACCGTCTGTCTCGGACCGTTTGTTTCGGACCGTCTGTCTCGGACCGTCTGTCTCGGACCGTCTGTCTCAGACCGTCTGTCTCAGACCATCTCTCTCAGACCATCTGTCTCAGACCGTCTGTCTCAGACCAACTGTCTCAGACCGTCTACCTCTGTCCGTCTGTCTCATACCGTCTGTCTCAGACCATCTGTCTCAGACCGTCTGTCTCAGACCGTCCGTCTCAGACGGTCGGTCTCAGCTCGCCTGTCTCAGCCCGCCTGTCTCAGACAGTCTGCCTCTGTCCGTCTGTCTCTGACCGTCTGTCTCAGACCGTCTGACTCGGACCGTCTGTCTCGGACCGTTTGTCTCAGCCCGCCTGTCTCAGCCCGCCTGTCTCAGTCCGTCTGTCTGAGATCGTCTGTCTCATACCATGTGTCTCAGACCGTCTGCGTCGGACCGTCTGTCTCGGACCGTCTGTCTCAGACCAACTGTCTCAGACCGCCCGTCTCAGGCGGTCGGTCTCAGCCCGCCTGTCTCAGCCCGCCTGTCGCAGACAGTCTGCCTCTGTCCGTCTGTCTCGGACCGTCTGTCTCGGACCGTCTGTATCGGACCGTCTGTCTCGGACCGTCTCTCTCGGACCGTCTATCTCGGACCGTCTGTCTCAGCCCGCCTGTCTCAGTCCGCCTGTCTGAGACCATCTGCCTCAGGCCGTCGGTCTTAGCCCGTCTGTCTCGGACCGTCTGTCTCGGACCATCTGTCTCGGACCGTCTGTCTCGGACCGTCTGTCTCAGCACGCCTGTCTCAGCCGGCCTGTCTCAGCCCGCCTGTATCAGTCCGTCCTTCTGAGACCGTCTGTCTCAGACCAACTGTCTGAGACCGCCTGTCTCAGTCCGTCTGTCTCAGACCATCTGTCTCAGACCGCCTGTCTCGGACGGTCGGTCTCAGCCCGCCTGTCTCAGCCCGCCTGTCCCAGACAGTCTGCCTCTGTCCGTCTGTCTCGGACCGTCTGTCTCGGACCGGCTGTCTCAGACCCTCTGTCTCAGACCATCTGTCTCACACCATCTGTCTCAGGCCGTCGGTCTTAGCCCGTCTGTCTCATACCGTCTGTCTCGGACCGTCTGTCTCGGACCGTCGGTCTCGGACCGTCCGTCTGGGACCGTCTGTCGCGGACCGTCTGTCTCAGCCCATCTGTCTCAGACCGTCTGTCTGAGACCGTCTGTCTCAGACCATCTGTCTCAGTCACATCTGTCTCAGACCGTCTGTCTCAGCCCGGCTGTCTCAGCGCGCCTGTCTCAGTACGTCTGTCTGAGACCGTCTGTCGCAGACCAACTGTCTCAGACCGCCTATCTTAGACCGTCGGTCTTAGCCGGTCTGTCTCAGCCCGCCTGTCTCTGCCCGCCTGTCTCAGCCCGCCTGTCTGAGACCGTCTGTCTCAGACCATCTGTCCCAGACCGTCAGTCTCTGTCCGTCTGTCTCGGACCGTCTGTCTCGGACCGTCTGTTTCGGACCGTCTGTCTCGGACCGTCTGTCTCGGGCCGACTGTCCCGGACCATCTGTCTCATGCCGTCGGTCTTAGCCCGTATGTCTCATACCGTCTGTCTCAGACCGTCTGTCTCAGACCATCTGTCTCAGACCATCTGTCTCAGGCCGTCGGTCTTAGCCTGTCTGTTTCAGACCGTCTGTCTCGGACCGTCGGTCTCGGACCGTCGGTCGCGGACCGTCTGTCTCGGACAGTCTGTCTCGGACCGTCTTTCTCTGACCGTCTGTCTCAGACCATCTGTCTCAGTCACATCTGTCTCAGACCGTCTGTCTCAGCCCGGCTGTCTCAGCGCGCCTATCTTAGACCGTCGGTCTTAGCCCGTCTGTCTCAGACCGCCTGTCTCTGACCGTCTGTCTCAGACCACCTGTATCAGACCATCTGTCTCAGAGCATCTGTCTCAGGCCGTCGGTCTTAGCCCGTCTCTCTCAGACCATCTGTCTCACACCGCCGGTCTCAGACCGTTTGTCTTAGACCATCTGTCTCAGACCATCTGTCTAAGGCAGTCGGTCTTAGCACGTCTGCCTCAGCCCTCCTGTCCCTGCCCGTCTGTCTCAGACCATCTGTCTCAGACCATCTGTCTCAGGCCGTCGGTCTTAGCCTGTCTGTCTCAGCCTGCCTGTCTCTGTCCGTCAGTCTCAGACCGCCTGTCCCAGACCATCTCTCTCAGACCATCTGTCTCAGACCGTCTGTCTCAGACCAACTGTCTCAGACCGTCTACCTCTGTCCGTCTGTCGCATACCGTCTGTCTCAGACCATCTGTCTGAGACCGTCTGTCTCAGACCATCTGGCCCAGACCGTCAGTCTCTGTCCGTCTGTCTCGGACCGTCTGTCTCGGACCGTCTGTTTCGGACCGTCTGTCTCGGACCGTCTGTCTCGGGCCGACTGTCCCGGACCATCTGTCTCATGCCGTCGGTCTTAGCCCGTATGTCTCATACCGTCTGTCTCAGACCGTCTGTCTCAGACCATCTGTCTCAGACCATCTGTCTCAGGCCGTCGGTCTTAGCCTGTCTGTTTCAGACCGTCTGTCTCGGACCGTCGGTCTCGGACCGTCGGTCGCGGACCGTCTGTCTCGGACAGTCTGTCTCGGACCGTCTTTCTCTGACCGTCTGTCTCAGACCATCTGTCTCAGTCACATCTGTCTCAGACCGTCTGTCTCAGCCCGGCTGTCTCAGCGCGCCTATCTTAGACCGTCGGTCTTAGCCCGTCTGTCTCAGCCCGCCTGTCTCTGACCGTCTGTGTCAGACCACCTGTATCAGACCATCTGTCTCAGAGCATCTGTCTCAGGCCGTCGGTCTTAGCCCGTCGCTCTCAGACCATCTGTCTCACACCGCCGGTCTCAGACCGTTTGTCTTAGACCATCTGTCTCAGACCATCTGTCTAAGGCAGTCGGTCTTAGCACGTCTGCCTCAGCCCTCCTGTCTCTGCCCGTCTGTCTCAGACCATCTGTCTCAGACCATCTGTCTCAGGCCGTCGGTCTTAGCCTGTCTGTCTCAGCCTGCCTGTCTCTGTCCGTCAGTCTCAGACCGCCTGTCCCAGACCATCTCTCTCAGACCATCTGTCTCAGACCGTCTGTCTCAGACCAACTGTCTCAGACCGTCTACCTCTGTCCGTCTGTCTCATACCGTCTGTCTCAGACCATCTGTCTGAGACCGTCTGTCTCAGACCATCTGGCCCAGACCGTCAGTCTCTGTCCGTCTGTCTCGGACCGTCTGTCTCGGACCGTCTGTTTCGGACCGTCTGTCTCGGACCGTCTGTCTCGGGCCGACTGTCCCGGACCATCTGTCTCATGCCGTCGGTCTTAGCCCGTATGTCTCATACCGTCTGTCTCAGACCGTCTGTCTCAGACCATCTGTCTCAGACCATCTGTCTCAGGCCGTCGGTCTTAGCCTGTCTGTTTCAGACCGTCTGTCTCGGACCGTCGGTCTCGGACCGTCGGTCGCGGACCGTCTGTCTCGGACAGTCTGTCTCGGACCGTCTTTCTCTGACCGTCTGTCTCAGACCATCTGTCTCAGTCACATCTGTCTCAGACCGTCTGTCTCAGCCCGGCTGTCTCAGCGCGCCTATCTTAGACCGTCGGTCTTAGCCCGTCTGTCTCAGACCGCCTGTCTCTGACCGTCTGTCTCACACCACCTGTATCAGACCATCTGTCTCAGAGCATCTGTCTCAGGCCGTCGGTCTTAGCCCGTCTCTCTCAGACCATCTGTCTCACACCGCCGGTCTCAGACCGTTTGTCTCAGACCATCTGTCTCAGACCATCTGTCTCAGACCATCTGTCTAAGGCAGTCGGTCTTAGCACGTCTGCCTCAGCCCTCCTGTCTCTGCCCGTCTGTCTCAGACCATCTGTCTCAGGCCGTCGGTCTCGGACCGTCTGTCTCGGACCGTCGGTCTCGGACCGTCCGTCTGGGACCGTCTGTCGCGGACCGTCTGTCTCAGCCCATCTGTCTCAGACCGTCTGTCTGAGACAGTCTGTCTCAGACCATCTGTCTCAGTCACATCTGTCTCAGACCGTCTGTCTCAGCCCGGCTGTCTCAGCGCGCCTATCTTAGACCGTCGGTCTTAGCCCGTCTGTCTCAGCCCGCCTGTCTCTGACCGTCTGTGTCAGACCACCTGTATCAGACCATCTGTCTCAGAGCATCTGTCTCAGGCCGTCGGTCTTAGCCCGTCTGTCTCAGACCATCTGTCTCAGACCGTCTGTCTCAGACCGTCCGTCTCAGACGGTCGGTCTCAGCTCGCCTGTCTCAGCCCGCCTGTCTCAGACAGTCTGCCTCTGTCCGTCTGTCTCTGACCGTCTGTCTCTGACCGTCTGTCTCAGACCGTCTGACTCGGACCGTCTGTCTCGGACCGTTTGTTTCGGACCGTCTGTCTCGGACCGTCTGTCTCGGACCGTCTGTCTCAGACCGTCTGTCTCAGACCATCTCTCTCAGACCATCTGTCTCAGACCGTCTGTCTCAGACCAACTGTCTCAGACCGTCTACCTCTGTCCGTCTGTCTCATACCGTCTGTCTCAGACCATCTGTCTCAGACCGTCTGTCTCAGACCGTCCGTCTCAGACGGTCGGTCTCAGCTCGCCTGTCTCAGCCCGCCTGTCTCAGACAGTCTGCCTCTGTCCGTCTGTCTCTGACCGTCTGTCTCAGACCGTCTGACTCGGACCGTCTGTCTCGGACCGTTTGTCTCAGCCCGCCTGTCTCAGCCCGCCTGTCTCAGTCCGTCTGTCTGAGATCGTCTGTCTCATACCATGTGTCTCAGACCGTCTGCGTCGGACCGTCTGTCTCGGACCGTCTGTCTCAGACCAACTGTCTCAGACCGCCTGTCTCAGGCGGTCGGTCTCAGCCCGCCTGTCTCAGCCCGCCTGTCTCAGACAGTCTGCCTCTGTCCGTCTGTCTCGGACCGTCTGTCTCGGACCGTCTGTATCGGACCGTCTGTCTCGGACCGTCTCTCTCGGACCGTCTATCTCGGACCGTCTGTCTCAGCCCGCCTGTCTCAGTCCGCCTGTCTGAGACCATCTGCCTCAGGCCGTCGGTCTTAGCCCGTCTGTCTCAGGCCGTCTGTCTCGGACCGTCTGTATCGGACCGTCTGTCTCGGACCGTCTGTCTCGGACCGTCTGTTTCAGACCGACCGTCTCAGACGGTCGGTCTCAGCTCGCCTGTCTCAGCCCGCCTGTCTCTGACCGTCTGTGTCAGACCACCTGTATCAGACCATCTGTCTCAGAGCATCTGTCTCAGGCCGTCGGTCTTAGCCCGTCTGTCTCAGACCATCTGCCTCAGACCGTCTGTCTCAGACCGTCCGTCTCAGACGGTCGGTCTCAGCTCGCCTGTCTCAGCCCGCCTGTCTCAGACAGTCTGCCTCTGTCCGTCTGTCTCTGACCGTCTGTCTCAGACCGTCTGACTCGGACCGTCTGTCTCGGACCGTTTGTTTCGGACCGTCTGTCTCGGACCGTCTGTCTCGGACCGTCTGTCTCAGACCGTCTGTCTCAGACCATCTCTCTCAGACCATCTGTCTCAGACCGTCTGTCTCAGACCAACTGTCTCAGACCGTCTACCTCTGTCCGTCTGTCTCATACCGTCTGTCTCAGACCAACTGTCTCAGACCGCCTGTCTCAGGCGGTCGGTCTCAGCCCGCCTGTCTCAGCCCGCCTGTCTCATACCGTCTGTCTCAGACCGTCTGTCTCAGACCGTCTGTCTCAGACCGTCTGTCTCAGACCGTCTGTCTCAGACCGTCTGTCTCAGACCATCTGTCTCAGACCATCTGTCTCAGACCATCTGTCTCAGACCATCTGTCTCAGGCCGTCCGTCTGGGACCATCTGTCGCGGGCCGTCTGTCTCAGCCCATCTGTCTCAGACCGTCTGTCTGAGACCGTCTGTCTCAAACCATCTGTCTCAGTCACATATGTCTCAGACCGTCTGTCTCATCCCGGCTGTCTCAGCGCGACTGTCTCAGTACGTCTGTCTGAGACCATCTGCCTCAGGCCGTCGGTCTTAGCCCGTCTGTCTCGGACCGTCTGTCTCGGACCGTCTGTCTCGGACCATCTGTCTCGGACCGTCTGTCTCGGACCGTCTGTCTCAGCACGCCTGCCTCAGCCGGCCTGTCTCAGCCCGCCTGTATCAGTCCGTCCTTCTGAGACCGTCTGTCTCAGACCAACTGTCTGAGACCGCCTGTCTCAGTCCGTCTGTCTCAGACCATCTGTCTCAGACCGCCTGTCTCAGACGGTCGGTCTCAGCCCGCCTGTCTCAGCCCGCCTGTCCCAGACAGTCTGCCTCTGTCCGTCTGTCTCAGCCCATCTGTCTCAGACCGTCTGTCTGAGACCGTCTGTCTCAGACCATCTGTCTCAGTCACATCTGTCTCAGACCGTCTGTCTCAGCCCGGCTGTCTCAGCGCGCCTGTCTCAGTACGTCTGTCTGAGACCGTCTGTCGCAGACCAACTGTCTCAGACCGCCTATCTTAGACCGTCGGTCTTAGCCGGTCTGTCTCAGCCCGCCTGTCTCTGCCCGCCTGTCTCAGCCCGCCTGTCTGAGACCGTCTGTCTCAGACCATCTGTCCCAGACCGTCAGTCTCTGTCCGTCTGTCTCGGACCGTCTGTCTCGGACCGTCTGTTTCGGACCGTCTGTCTCGGACCGTCTGTCTCGGGCCGACTGTCCCGGACCATCTGTCTCATGCCGTCGGTCTTAGCCCGTATGTCTCATACCGTCTGTCTCAGACCGTCTGTCTCAGACCATCTGTCTCAGACCATCTGTCTCAGGCCGTCGGTCTTAGCCTGTCTGTTTCAGACCGTCTGTCTCGGACCGTCGGTCGCGGACCGTCTGTCTCGGACAGTCTGTCTCGGACCGTCTTTCTCTGACCGTCTGTCTCAGACCATCTGTCTCAGTCACATCTGTCTCAGACCGTCTGTCTCAGCCCGGCTGTCTCAGCGCGCCTATCTTAGACCGTCGGTCTTAGCCCGTCTGTCTCAGACCGCCTGTCTCTGACCGTCTGTCTCAGACCACCTGTATCAGACCATCTGTCTCAGAGCATCTGTCTCAGGCCGTCGGTCTTAGCCCGTCTCTCTCAGACCATCTGTCTCACACCGCCGGTCTCAGACCGTTTGTCTCAGACCATCTGTCTCAGACCATCTGTCTAAGGCAGTCGGTCTTAGCACGTCTGCCTCAGCCCTCCTGTCTCTGCCCGTCTGTCTCAGACCATCTGTCTCAGACCATCTGTCTCAGGCCGTCGGTCTCGGACCGTCTGTCTCGGACCGTCGGTCTCGGACCGTCCGTCTGGGACCGTCTGTCGCGGACCGTCTGTCTCAGCCCATCTGTCTCAGACCGTCTGTCTGAGACAGTCTGTCTCAGACCATCTGTCTCAGTCACATCTGTCTCAGACCGTCTGTCTCAGCCCGGCTGTCTCAGCGCGCCTATCTTAGACCGTCGGTCTTAGCCCGTCTGTCTCAGCCCGCCTGTCTCTGACCGTCTGTGTCAGACCACCTGTATCAGACCATCTGTCTCAGAGCATCTGTCTCAGGCCGTCGGTCTTAGCCCGTCTCTCTCAGACCATCTGTCTCACACCGCCGGTCTCAGACCGTTTGTCTTAGACCATCTGTCTCAGACCATCTGTCTAAGGCAGTCGGTCTTAGCACGTCTGCCTCAGCCCTCCTGTCTCTGCCCGTCTGTCTCAGACCATCTGTCTCAGACCATCTGTCTCAGGCCGTCGGTCTTAGCCTGTCTGTCTCAGCCTGCCTGTCTCTGTCCGTCAGTCTCAGACCGCCTGTCCCAGACCGCCTGCCTCAGACCGTCTGTCTCAGACCGTCTGTCTCAGACCGCCTGTCCCAGACCGCCTGCCTCAGACCGTCTGTCTCAGACCGTCTGTCTCAGACCGTCTGTCTCAGACCGTCTGTCTCAGTCACATCTGTCTCAGACCTTCTGTCTCAGACCGTCTATCTCAGCCCGCCTGTCTCAGCCCGCCTGTCTGAGACCGGCAGTCTCAGCCCATCTGTCTCAGACCATCTGTCTCAGGCCGTCGGCCTTAGCCCGTCTGTCTCATACCGTCTGTCTCAGGCCGTCTGTCTCAGACTGTCTGTCTCAGACCATCTGTCTCACACCATCTGTCTCAGGCCGTCGGTCTTAGCCCGTCTGTCTCAGACCGTCTGTCTCGGACCGTCTGTCGCGGACCGTCTGTCTCAGCCCATCTGTCTCAGACCGTCTATCTGAGACCGTCTGTCTCAGACCATCTGTCTCAGTCACGTCTGTCTCAGACCGTCTTTCTCAGCCCGGCTGTCTCAGCGCGCCTGTCTCAGACCGTCAGTCTCAGACCGTCTGTCTCAGACCGTCTGTCTCAGACCAACTGTCTCAGACTGCCTGTCTAAGTCCGTCTGTCTCAGACCGTCTGTCTCGGACCGTCTGTCTCGCACCGTCTGTCTCAGCCCGCCTGTCTCAGTCCGCCTGTCTGAGACCATCTGTCTCAGGCCGTCTGTCTTAGCCCGTCTGTCTCAGGCCGTCTGTCTCGGACCGTCTGTATCGGACCGTCGGTCTCGGACCGTCTGTCTCGGACCGTCTGTCTCAGACCGTCTGTCTGAGATCGTCTGTCTCTGTAAAGCTGTCTCATACCGTCTGTCTCAGACCGTATGTCTCAGACCGTCTGTCTCAGACCGTCTGTCTCAGACCGTCTGTCTCAGACCGTCTGTCTCAGACCATCTGTCTCAGACCATCTGTCTCAGGCCGTTGTTATTAGCCCGTCTGTCTCAGACCGTCTGTCTCGGACCGTCTGTCTCGGACCGTCTATCTCTGTCCGTCTGTCTCATACCGTCTGTCTCACACCATCTGTCTCAGGCCGTCGGTCTTAGCCCGTCTGTCTCAGACCGTCTGTCTCGGACCGTCTGTCTCAGACCATCTGTCTCAGACCATCTGTCTCAGAGCATCTGTCTCAGGCCGTCGGTCTTAGCCCGTCTCTCTCAGACCATCTGTCTCACACCGCCGGTCTCAGACCGTCTGTCTCGGACCGTCTGCCTCGGACCGTCTGTCTCTGACCGTCTGTCTCAGACCATCTGTCTCAGACCGTCTGTCTCGGACCGTCTGTCTCGGACCGTCTGTCACGGACCGTCTGTCTCGGACCGTCGGTCTCGGACCGTCCGTCTGGGACCGTCTGTCGCGGACCGTCTGTCTCAGCCCATCTGTCTCAGACCGTCTGTCTGAGACCGTCTGTCTCCGGCCATCTGTCTCAGTCACATCTGTCTCAGACCTTCTGTCTCAGACCGTCTATCTCAGCCCGCCTGTCTCAGCCCGCCTGTCTGAGACCGGCAGTCTCAGCCCATCTGTCTCAGACCATCTGTCTCAGGCCGTCGGCCTTAGCCCGTCTGTCTCATACCGTCTGTCTCAGGCCGTCTGTCTCAGACTGTCTGTCTCAGACCATCTGTCTCGCACCATCTGTCTCAGGCCGTCGGTCTTAGCCCGTCTGTCTCAGACCGTCTGTCTCGGACCGTCTGTCTCGGACCGTCGGTCTCGGACCGTCCGTCTGGGACCGTCTGTCGCGGACCGTCTGTCTCAGCCCATCTGTCTCAGACCGTCTATCTGAGACCGTCTGTCTCAGACCATCTGTCTCAGTCACGTCTGTCTCAGACCGTCTTTCTCAGCCCGGCTGTCTCAGCGCGCCTGTCTCAGACCGTCTGTCTCAGACCGTCTGTCTCAGACCGTCTGTCTCAGACCAACTGTCTCAGACTGCCTGTCTAAGTCCGTCTGTCTCAGACCGTCTGTCTCGGACCGTCTGTCTCGCACCGTCTGTCTCAGCCCGCCTGTCTCAGTCCGCCTGTCTGAGACCATCTGTCTCAGGCCGTCTGTCTTAGCCCGTCTGTCTCAGGCCGTCTGTCTCGGACCGTCTGTATCGGACCGTCGGTCTCGGACCGTCTGTCTCGGACCGTCTGTCTCAGACCGTCTGTCTGATATCGTCTGTCTCTGTAAAGCTGTCTCATACCGTCTGTCTCAGACCGTATGTCTCAGACCGTCTGTCTCAGACCGTCTGTCTCAGACCGTCTGTCTCAGACCGTCTGTCTCAGACCATCTGTCTCAGACCATCTGTCTCAGGCCGTTGTTATTAGCCCGTCTGTCTCAGACCGTCTGTCTCGGACCGTCTGTCTCGGACCGTCTATCTCTGTCCGTCTGTCTCATACCGTCTGTCTCACACCATCTGTCTCAGGCCGTCGGTCTTAGCCCGTGTGTCTCAGACCGTCTGTCTCGGACCGTCTGTCTCGGACCGTCGGTCTCGGACCGTCCGTCTGTGACCGTCTGTCGCGGACCGTCTGTCTCAGCCCATCTGTCACAGACCGTCTATCTGAGACCGTCTGTCTCAGACCATCTGTCTCAGTCACATCTGTCTCAGACCGTCTTTCTCAGCCCGGCTGTCTCAGCGCGCCTGTCTCAGACCGTCTGTCTCAGACCGTCTGTCTCAGACCGTCTGTCTCAGACCATCTGTCTCAGACCATCTGTCTCAGGCCGTTGGTCTTAGCCTGTCTGTCTCAGCCCGCCTGTCTGAGACCGTCTGTCTCAGACCATCTGTCTCAGACCGTCAGTCTCTGTCCGTCTGTCTCGGACCGTCTGTCTCGGACCGTCTGTTTCGGATCGTCTGTCTCGGACCGTCTGTCTCGGACCGACTGTCTCGGACCATCTGTCTCATGCCGTCGGTCTTAGCCCGTATGTCTCATACCGTCTGTCTCAGACCGTCTGTCTCAGACCATCTGTCTCAGGCCGTCGGCCTTAGCCCGTCTGTCTCAGACCGTCTGTCTCGGACCGTCTGTCTCGGACCGTCTGTCTCGGACCGTCTGTCTCGGACCGTCGGTCTCGGACCGTCCGTCTGGGACCGTCTGTCGCGGACCGTCTGTCTCAGCCCATCTGTCTCAGACCGTCTGTCTGAGATCGTCTGTCTCTGTCCGTCTGTCTCATACCGTCTGTCTCAGACCGTCTGTCTCAGACCGTATGTCTCAGACCGTCTGTCTCAGACCGTCTGTCTCAGACCGTCTGTCTCAGACCGTCTGTCTCAGACCATCTGTCTCAGACCATCTGTCTCAGGCCGTCGTTATTAGCCCGTCTGTCTCAGACCGTCTGTCTCGGACCGTCTGTCTCGGACCGTCTATCTCTGTCCGTCTGTCTCATACCGTCTGTCTCACACCATCTGTCTCAGGCCGTCGGTCTTAGCCCGTCTGTCTCAGACCGTCTGTCTCGGACCGTCTGTCTCGGACCGTCGGTCTCGGACCGTCCGTTTGTGACCGTCTGTCGCGGACCGTCTGTCTCAGCCCATCTGTCTCAGTCACATCTGTCTCAGACCGTCTTTCTCAGCCCGGCTGTCTCAGCGCGCCTGTCTCAGACCGTCTGTCTCAGACCGTCTGTCTCAGACCGTCTGTCTCAGACCATCTGTCTCAGACCATCTGTCTCAGGCCGTTGGTCTTAGCCTGTCTGTCTCAGCCCGCCTGTCTGAGACCGTCTGTCTCAGACCATCTGTCTCAGACCGTCAGTCTCGGACCGTCGGTCTCGGACCGTCCGTCTGGGACCGTCTGTCGCGGACCGTCTGTCTCAGCCCATCTGTCTCAGACCGTCTGTCTGAGACCGTCTGTCTCCGGCCATCTGTCTCAGTCACATCTGTCTCAGACCTTCTGTCTCAGACCGTCTATCTCAGCCCGCCTGTCTCAGCCCGCCTGTCTGAGACCGGCAGTCTCAGCCCACCTGTCTCAGACCATCTGTCTCAGGCCGTCGGCCTTAGCCCGTCTGTCTCATACCGTCTGTCTCAGGCCGTCTGTCTCAGACTGTCTGTCTCAGACCATCTGTCTCACACCATCTGTCTCAGGCCGTCGGTCTTAGCCCGTCTGTCTCAGACCGTCTGTCTCGGACCGTCTGTCTCGGACCGTCTGTCTCGGACCGTCTGTCTCGGACCGTCTGTCTCGGACCGTCTGTCTCGGACGGTCTGTCTCAGTCCAACTGTCTCAGCCCGCCTGTCTCAGTCCGTCTGTCTGAGACCGTGTGTCTCAGACCAACTGTCTCAGACCGTCTGTCTCAGACCGTCTGCCTCAGACCATCTGTCTCAGACCCTCTGTCTCAGGCCGTCGGTCTTAGCCCGTCTGTCTCGGACCGTCTGTCTCGGACCGTCTGTCTCAGCCCGCCTGTCTCACTCCGTCTGTCCGAGACCGTGTGTCTCAGACCAACTGTCTCAGACCGTCTATCTCTGTCCGTCTGTCTCATGCCGTCTGTCTCATGCCGTCTGTCTCAGACCGTCTGTCTCGGACCGTCTGTCTCAGACCATCTGTCTCAGGCCGTCGGTCATAGCCCGTCCGTCTCAGCCCGCCTGTCTCAGTCCGTCTGTCCGAGACCGTCTGTCTCAGACCATCTGTCTCAGACCGTCAGTCTCTGTCCGTCTATCCCTGTCCGTCTGTCTCGGACCGTCTGTCTCGGACCGTCTGTTTCGGACCGTCTGTCTCGGACCGTCTGTCTCAGACCGACTGTCTCGGACCATCTGTCTCATGCCGTCGGTATTAGCCCGTATGTCTCATACCGTCTCTCTCGGACCGTCTGTCTCGGACCGTCGGTCTCGGACCGTCTGTCTCAGACCATATGTCTCATGCCGTCGGTCTTATCCCGTCTGTCTCAGACCGTCTGTTTCAGACCATCTGTCTCTGACCGTCTGTCTCAGTGCGCCTGTCTCAGTCCGCCTGTCTCTGCCCGTCTGTCTCAGACCATCTGTCTCAGGCCGTTGGTCTTAGCCTGTCTGTCTCAGCCCGCCTGTCTCAGCCCGCCTGTCTGAGACCGTCTGTCTCAGACCATCTGTCTCAGACCATCAGTCTCTGTCCGTCTATCCCTGTCCGTCTGTCTCGGACCGTCTGTCTCGGACCGTCTGTCTCGGACCGTCGGTCTCGGACCGTCGGTCTCGGACCGTCGGTCTCGGACCGTCTGTCTCGGACAGTCTGTCTCGGACCGTCTGTCTCGGACCGTCTGTCTCGGACCGTCTGTCTCAGCCCGCCTGTCTCAGTCCGTCTGTCCGAGACCGTGTGTTTCAGACCAACTGTCTCAGACCGTCTATCTCTGTCCGTCTATCTCATACCGTCTGTCTCAGACCGTCTGTCTCAGACCATCTGTCTCAGTCCGTCGGTCTTAGGCCGTCCGTCTCAGCCCGTCTGTCTCGGACCGTCTGTCTCGGACCGTCTGTCTCGGACTGTCTGTCTCAGACCCTCTGTCTCAGGCCGTCGGTCTTAGCCCGTCTGTCTCAGACCGTCTGTATCGGACCGACTGTCTCGGACCATCTGTCTCATGCCGTCGGTCTTAGCCCGTATGTCTCAGACTGCCTGTCTCAGTCCATCTGTCTCAGGCCGTCTGTCTCGGACCGTCTGTCTCGGACCGACTCTCTCTGACCATCTGTCTCATGCCGTCGGTCTTAGCCCGTATGTCTCAGCCGGACTGTCTCTGTCCATCTGTCTCAGGCCGTCTGTCTCGGACCGTCTGTCTCGGACCGTCTGTCTCGGACCGTCTGTCTCGGACCAACTGTCTCACACTGTCTGTCACATACCGTCTGTCTCAGACGGTCGGTCTCAGCCCGCCTGCCTCAGCCCATCTATCTCATACCTTCTGTCTCAGACCATCTGTCTCAGGCCGTCGGTCTTAGCCCGTCCGCCTCAGCCCGTCAGTCTCAGCGCGCCTGTCTCAGTCCGTCTGTCTCAGACCGTCTGTCTCAAACCGTCTGTCTCGGACTGTCTGTCTCAGACCCTCTGTCTCAGGCCGTCGGTCTTAGCCCGTCTGTCTCAGACCGTCTGTATCGGACCGACTGTCTCGGACCATCTGTCTCATGCCGTCGGTCTTAGCCCGTATGTCTCAGACTGCCTGTCTCAGTCCATCTGTCTCAGGCCGTCTGTCTCGGACCGTCTGTCTCGGACTGTCTGTCTCAGACCCTCTGACTCAGGCCGTCGGTCTTAGCCCGTCTGTCTCGGACCGTCTGTCTCGGACCGTCTGTCTCGGACCAACTGTCTCACACTGTCTGTCACATACCGTCTGTCTCAGACGGTCGGTCTCAGCCCGCCTGTCTCAGCCCATCTATCTCATACCTTCTGTCTCAGACCATCTGTCTCAGGCCGTCGGTCTTAGCCCGTCCGCCTCAGCCCGTCTGTCTCAGCGCGCCTGTCTCAGTCCGTCTGTCTCAGACCGTCTGTCTCAAACCGTCTGTCTCGGACTGTCTGTCTCAGACCCTCTGACTCAGGCCGTCGGTCTTAGCCCGTATGTCTCTGTCCGTCTGTCTCATACCGTCTGTCTCAGACCGTCTGTCTCAAACCGTCTGTCTCAGACCGGTTGTCTCAGACCGTCTGTCTCAGACCGTCTGTCTCAGACCAACTGTCTCAGACCGTCGGTCTTAGCCCGTCTGTCTCAGACCGTCTGCCTCGGACCGTCTGTCTCGGGCCGTCTGTCTCGGACCGTTTGTTTCGGACCGTCTGTCTCGGACCGTCTGTCTCGGACCGTCTTTCTCGGTCCGTCTGTCTCGGACCGTCTGTCTCGGACTGTCTGTCTCAGACCCTCTGTCTCATGCCGTCGGTCTTAGCCCGTATGTCTCAGACTGCCTGTCTCAGTCCATCTGTCTCAGGCCGTCTGTCTCGGACCGTCTGTCTCGGACGGTCTGTCTCGGACCGACTGTCTCTGACCATCTGTCTCATGCCGTCGGTCTTAGCCCGTATGTCTCAGCCGGCCTGTCTCTGTCCATCTGTCTCAGACCGTCTGTCTCAGCCCGGCTGTCTCAGCGCGCCTGTCTCAGTACGTCTGTCTGAGACCGTCTGTCTCAGACCAACTGTCTCAGACCGCCTATCTTAGACCGTCGGTCTTAGCCCGTCTGTCTCAGCCCGCCTGTCTCTGCCCGTTTGTCTCAGACCATCTGTCTCAGGCCGTTGGTCTTAGCCTGTCTGTCTCAGCCCGCCTGTCTCAGCCCGCCTGTCTGAGACCGTCTGTCTCAGACCATCTGTCTCAGACCGTCAGTCTCTGTCCGTCTATCCCTGAACGTCTGTCTCGGACCGTCTGTCTCGGACCGTCTGTTTCGGACCGTCTGTCTCGGACCGTCTGTCTCGGACCGTCTGTCTCAGTCCGCCTGGCTGAGACCATCTGCCTCAGGCCGTCGGTCTTAGCCGGTCTGTCTCAGGCCGTCTGTGTCAGACCGTCTGTCTCTGTCCGTCTATCTCATACCGTCTGTCTCAGACCATCTGTCTCAGACCGTCTATCTCTGTCCGTCTATCTCTGTCCGTCTATCTCTGTCCGTCTATCTCATACCGTCTATCTCATACCGTCTGTCTCAGACCGTCTGTCTCAGACCATCTGTCTCAGACCGTCTATCTCTGTCCGTCTGTCTGAGACCCTCTGTCTCAGACCATCTGTCTCAGACCGTCTGTCTCAGACCGTCAGTCTCAGACCGTCAGTCTCTGTCCATCTGTCTCGGACCGTCTGTCTCGGACCGTCTGTCTCGGACCGTCTGTCTCAGTCCGCCTGGCTGAGACCATCTGCCTCAGGCCGTCGGTCTTAGCCGGTCTGTCTCAGGCCGTCTGTGTCAGACCGTCTGTCTCTGTCCGTCTATCTCATACCGTCTATCTCATACCGTCTGTCTGAGACCGTCTGTCTCAGACCATCTGTCTCAGACCGTCTGTCTCAGACCGTCAGTCTCAGACCGTCAGTCTCTGTCCATCTGTCTCGGACCGTCTGTCTCGGACCGTCTGTCTCGGACCGACTGTCTCGGACCGTCGGTCTCGGACCGTCTGTCTCGGACCGTCTGTTTCGGACCGTCTGTCTCGGACCGTCTGTCTCGGACCGTCTGTCTCAGACCGTCTGTCTCAGACCATCTGTCTCAGACCATCTGTCTCAGACCGTCGGTCTTAGCCCGTCTGTCTCAGACCGTCTGTCTCGGACCGTCTGTCTCGGACCGTCGGTCTCGGACCGTCTGTCTCGGGCCGTCTGTCTCGGACCGTCTGTTTCGGACCGTCTGTCACGGACCGTCTGTCTCGGACCGTCTTTCTCGGTCCGCCTGTATCGGACCGTCTGTCTCGGACTGTCTGTCTCAGACCCTCTGTCTCATGCCGTCGGTCTTAGCCCGTATGTCTCAGACTGCCTGTCTCAGTCCATTTGTCTCAGGCCGTCTGTCTCGGACCGTCTGTCTCGGACCGTCTGTCTCGGACCGACTGTCTCAGACCATCTGTCTCACACCATCTGTCTCAGGCCGTCGGTCTTAGCCCGTCTGTCTCAGCGCGCCTGTCTCAGTCCGTCTGTCTGAGACCGTCTGTGTCAGACCAACTGTCTCAGACCGCCTACCTTAGACCGTCGGTCTTAGCCCGTCTGTCTCAGACCATCTGTCTCAGGCCGTTGGTCTTAGCCTGTCTGTCTCAGCCCGCCTGTCTGAGACCGTCTGTCTCAGACCATCTGTCTCAGACCGTCAGTCTCTGTCCGTCTGTCTCGGACCGTCTGTCTCGGACCGTCTGTTTCGGACCGTCTGTCTCGGACCGTCTGTCTCGGACCGTCTGCCTCAGACCGTCTGTCTCAGACCATCTATCTCAGACCGTCGGTCTTAGCCCGTCTGTCTCAGACCGTCTGTCTCGGACCGTCTGTCTCGGACCGTCGGTCTCGGACCGTCTGTCTCGGGCCGTTGGTCTTAGCCTGTCTGTCTCAGCCCGCCTGTCTCAGCCCGCCTGTCTGTGACCGTCTGTCTCAGACCATCTGTCTCAGACCGTCAGTCTCTGTCCATCTGTCTCGGACCGTCTGTCTCGGACCGTCTGTTTCGGACCGTCTGTCTCGGACCGTCTGTCTCGGACCGTCTGTTTCGGACCGTCTGTCTCGGACCGTCTGTCTCGGACCGACTGTCTCGGACCGTCGGTCTCGGACCGTCTGTCTCAGACCATCTGTCTCACACCATCTGTCTCAGGCCGTCGGTCTTAGCCGGTCTGTTTCAGGCCGTCTGTGTCAGACCGTCTGTCTCTGTCCGTCTATCTCATACCGTCTGTCTCAGACCATCTGTCTCAGACCGTCTATCTCTGTCCGTCTATCTCTGTCCGTCTATCTCTGTCCGTCTATCTCATACCGTCTATCTCATACCGTCTGTCTCAGACCGTCTGTCTCAGACCATCTGTCTCAGACCGTCTATCTCTGTCCGTCTGTGTGAGACCGTCTGTCTCAGACCATCTGTCTCAGACCGTCTGTCTCAGCGCGCCTGTCTCAGTCCGTCTGTCTGAGACCGTCTGTCTCAGACCAACTGTCTCAGACCGCCTATCTTAGACCGTCGGTCTTAGCCCGTCTGTCTCAGACCATCTGTCGCAGGCCGTTGGTCTTAGCCTGTCTGTCTCAGCCCGCCTGTCTCAGCCCGCCTGTCTGAGACCGTCTGTCTCAGACCATCTGTCTCAGACCGTCAGTCTCTGTCCATCTGTCTCGGACCGTCTGTCTCGGACCGTCTGTTTCGGACCGTCTGTCTCGGACCGTCTGTCTCGGACCGACTGTCTCGGACCGTCGGTCTCGGACCGTCTGTCTCAGACCATCTGTCTCACACCATCTGTCTCAGGCCGTCGGTCTTAGCCCGTCTGTCTCAGACCGTCTGCCTCGGACCGTCTGTCTCGGACCGTCGGTCTCGGACCGTCTGTCTCAGACCATCTGTCTCAGACCATATGTCTCAGGCCGTCGGTCTTAGCCGGTCTGTCTCAGGCCGTCTGTGTCAGACCGTCTGTCTCTGTCCGTCTATCTCATACCGTCTGTCTCAGACCATCTGTCTCAGACCGTCTATCTCTGTCCGTCTATCTCTGTCCGTCTATCTCTGTCCGTCTATCTCATACCGTCTATCTCATACCGTCTGTCTCAGACCGTCTGTCTCAGACCATCTGTCTCAGACCGTCTATCTCTGTCCGTCTGTCTGAGACCGTCTGTCTCAGACCATCTGTCTCAGACCGTCTGTCTCAGACCGTCAGTCTCAGACCGTCAGTCTCTGTCCATCTGTCTCGGACCGTCTGTCTCGGACCGTCTGTCTCGGACCGTCTGTCTCAGTCCGCCTGGCTGAGACCATCTGCCTCAGGCCGTCGGTCTTAGCCGGTCTGTCTCAGGCCGTCTGTGTCAGACCGTCGGTCTCTGTCCGTCTATCTCATACCGTCTATCTCATACCGTCTGTCTGAGACCGTCTGTCTCAGACCATCTGTCTCAGACCGTCTGTCTCAGACCGTCAGTCTCAGACCGTCAGTCTCTGTCCATCTGTCTCGGACCGTCTGTCTCGGACCGTCTGTCTCGGACCGACTGTCTCGGACCGTCGGTCTCGGACCGTCTGTCTCGGACCGTCTGTTTCGGACCGTCTGTCTCGGACCGTCTGTCTCGGACCGTCTGTCTCAGACCGTCTGTCTCAGACCATCTGTCTCAGACCATCTGTCTCAGACCGTCGGTCTTAGCCCGTCTGTCTCAGACCGTCTGTCTCGGACCGTCTGTCTCGGACCGTCGGTCTCGGACCGTCTGTCTCGGGCCGTCTGTCTCGGACCGTCTGTTTCGGACCGTCTGTCACGGACCGTCTGTCTCGGACCGTCTTTCTCGGTCCGCCTGTATCGGACCGTCTGTCTCGGACTGTCTGTCTCAGACCCTCTGTCTCATGCCGTCGGTCTTAGCCCGTATGTCTCAGACTGCCTGTCTCAGTCCATTTGTCTCAGGCCGTCTGTCTCGGACCGTCTGTCTCGGACCGTCTGTCTCGGACCGACTGTCTCAGACCATCTGTCTCACACCATCTGTCTCAGGCCGTCGGTCTTAGCCCGTCTGTCTCAGCGCGCCTGTCTCAGTCCGTCTGTCTGAGACCGTCTGTGTCAGACCAACTGTCTCAGACCGCCTACCTTAGACCGTCGGTCTTAGCCCGTCTGTCTCAGACCATCTGTCTCAGGCCGTTGGTCTTAGCCTGTCTGTCTCAGCCCGCCTGTCTGAGACCGTCTGTCTCAGACCATCTGTCTCAGACCGTCAGTCTCTGTCCGTCTGTCTCGGACCGTCTGTCTCGGACCGTCTGTTTCGGACCGTCTGTCTCGGACCGTCTGTCTCGGACCGTCTGCCTCAGACCGTCTGTCTCAGACCATCTATCTCAGACCGTCGGTCTTAGCCCGTCTGTCTCAGACCGTCTGTCTCGGACCGTCTGTCTCGGACCGTCGGTCTCGGACCGTCTGTCTCGGGCCGTTGGTCTTAGCCTGTCTGTCTCAGCCCGCCTGTCTCAGCCCGCCTGTCTGTGACCGTCTGTCTCAGACCATCTGTCTCAGACCGTCAGTCTCTGTCCATCTGTCTCGGACCGTCTGTCTCGGACCGTCTGTTTCGGACCGTCTGTCTCGGACCGTCTGTCTCGGACCGTCTGTTTCGGACCGTCTGTCTCGGACCGTCTGTCTCGGACCGACTGTCTCGGACCGTCGGTCTCGGACCGTCTGTCTCAGACCATCTGTCTCACACCATCTGTCTCAGGCCGTCGGTCTTAGCCGGTCTGTTTCAGGCCGTCTGTGTCAGACCGTCTGTCTCTGTCCGTCTATCTCATACCGTCTGTCTCAGACCATCTGTCTCAGACCGTCTATCTCTGTCCGTCTATCTCTGTCCGTCTATCTCTGTCCGTCTATCTCATACCGTCTATCTCATACCGTCTGTCTCAGACCGTCTGTCTCAGACCATCTGTCTCAGACCGTCTATCTCTGTCCGTCTGTCTGAGACCGTCTGTCTCAGACCGTCTGTCTCAGCGCGCCTGTCTCAGTCCGTCTGTCTGAGACCGTCTGTCTCAGACCAACTGTCTCAGACCGCCTATCTTAGACCGTCGGTCTTAGCCCGTCTGTCTCAGACCATCTGTCGCAGGCCGTTGGTCTTAGCCTGTCTGTCTCAGCCCGCCTGTCTCAGCCCGCCTGTCTGAGACCGTCTGTCTCAGACCATCTGTCTCAGACCGTCAGTCTCTGTCCATCTGTCTCGGACCGTCTGTCTCGGACCGTCTGTTTCGGACCGTCTGTCTCGGACCGTCTGTCTCGGACCGACTGTCTCGGACCGTCGGTCTCGGACCGTCTGTCTCAGACCATCTGTCTCACACCATCTGTCTCAGGCCGTCGGTCTTAGCCCGTCTGTCTCAGACCGTCTGCCTCGGACCGTCTGTCTCGGACCGTCGGTCTCGGACCGTCTGTCTCAGACCATCTGTCTCAGACCATATGTCTCAGGCCGTCGGTCTTAGCCCGTATGTCTCTGTCCGTCTGTCCCATACGGTCTGTCTCAGACCGTCTGTCTCAAACCGTCTGTCTCAGACCGTCTGTCTCAGACCGTCTGTCTCAGACCATCTGCCTCAGACCATCTGTCTCAGACCGTCGGTCTTAGCCCGTCTGTCTCAGACCGTCTGTCTCGGACCGTCTGTCTCGGACCGTCGGTCTCGGACCGTCTGTCTCGGGCCGTCTGTCTCGGGCCGTCTGTCTCCGACCGTTTGTTTCGGACCGTCTGTCTCGGACCGTCTGTCTCGGACCGTCTTTCTCGGTCCGTCTGTCTCGGACCGTCTGTCTCGGACTGTCTGTCTCAGACCCTCTGTCTCATGCCGTCGGTCTTAGCCCGTATATCTCAGACTGCCTGTCTCAGTCCATCTGTCTCAGGCCGTCTGTCTCGGACCGTCTGTCTCGGACCGTCTGTCTCGGACCGACTGTCTCTGACCATCTGTCTCATGCCGTCGGTCTCAGCCCGTATGTCTCAGCCGGCCTGTCTCTGTCCATCTGTCTCAGACCGTCTGTCTCAGCCCGGCTGTCTCAGCGCGCCTGTCTCAGTACGTCTGTCTGAGACCGTCTGTCTCAGACCAACTGTCTCAGACCGCCTATCTTAGACCGTCGGTCTTAGCCCGTCTGTCGCGGCCCGCCTGTCTCTGCCCGTTTGTCTCAGACCATCTGTCTCAGGCCGTTGGTCTTAGCCTGTCTGTCTCAGCCCGCCTGTCTCAGCCCGCCTGTCTGAGACCGTCTGTCTCAGACCATCTGTCTCAGACCGTCAGTCTCTGTCCGTCTATCCCTGTGCGTCTGTCTCGGACCGTCTGTCTCGAACCGTCTGTTTCGGACCGTCTGTCTCGGACCGTCTGTCTCGGACCGTCTGTCTCAGTCCGCCTGTCTGAGACCATCTGCCTCAGGCCGTCGGTCTTAGCCGGTCTGTCTCAGGCCGTCTGTGTCAGACCGTCTGTCTCTGTCCGTCTATCTCATACCGTCTGTCTCAGACCATCTGTCTCAGACCATATGTCTCAGGCCGTCGGTCTTAGCCCGTATGTCTCTGTCCGTCTGTCTCTTACCGTCTGTCTCAGACCGTCTGTCTCAAACCGTCTGTCTCAGACCGTCTGTCTCAGACCGTCCGTCTCAGACCATCTGTCTCAGACCATCTGTCTCAGACCGTCGGTCTTAGCCCGTCTGTCTCAGACCGTCTGTCTCGGACCGTCGGTCTCGGACCGTCGGTCTCGGACCGTCTGTCTCGGGCCGTCTGTCTCGGACCGTCTGTCTCAGTCCGCCTGTCTGAGTCCATCTGCCTCAGGCCGTCGGTCTTAGCCGGTCTGTCTCAGGCCGTCTGTCTCGGACTGTCTGTCTCAGACCCTCTGTCTCATGCCCTCGGTCTTAGCCCGTATGTCTCAGACTGCCTGTCTCAGACCATCTGTCTCAGGCCGTCTGTCTCGGACCGTCTGTCTCGGACCGTCTGTCTCGGACCGACTGTCTCTGACCATCTGTCTCATACCGTCGGTCTTAGTCCGTATGTCTCAGCCGGCCTGTCTCTGTCCATCTGTCTCAGACCGTCTGTCTCAGCGCGCCTGTCTCAGTCCGTCTGTCTGAGACCGTCTGTCTCAGACCAACAGTCTCAGGCCGCCTATCTTAGACCGTCGGTCTTAGCCCGTCTGTCTCACACCATCTGTCTCAGGCCGTCGGTCTTAGCCCGTCTGTCTCAGACCGTCGGCCTCGGACCGTCTGTCTCGGACCGTCGGTCTCGGACCGTCTGTTTCGGACCGTCTGTCTCGGACCGTCTGTCTCGGACCGTCTGTCTCAGTCCGCCTGTCTGAGACCATCTGCCTCAGGCCGTCGGTCTTAGCCGGTCTGTCTCAGGCCGTCTGTGTCAGACCGTCTGTCTCTGTCCGTCTATCTCATACCGTCTGTCTCAGACCATCTGTCTCAGACCATATGTCTCAGGCCGTCGGTCTTAGCCCGTATGTCTCTGTCCGTCTGTCTCTTACCGTCTGTCTCAGACCGTCTGTCTCAAACCGTCTGTCTCAGACCGTCTGTCTCAGACCGTCCGTCTCAGACCATCTGTCTCAGACCATCTGTCTCAGACCGTCGGTCTTAGCCCGTCTGTCTCAGACCGTCTGTCTCGGACCGTCGGTCTCGGACCGTCTGTCTCGGGCCGTCTGTCTCGGACCGTCTGTCTCAGTCCGCCTGTCTGAGTCCATCTGCCTCAGGCCGTCGGTCTTAGCCGGTCTGTCTCAGGCCGTCTGTCTCGGACTGTCTGTCTCAGACCCTCTGTCTCATGCCCTCGGTCTTAGCCCGTATGTCTCAGACTGCCTGTCTCAGACCATCTGTCTCAGGCCGTCTGTCTCGGACCGTCTGTCTCGGACCGTCTGTCTCGGACCGACTGTCTCTGACCATCTGTCTCATACCGTCGGTCTTAGTCCGTATGTCTCAGCCGGCCTGTCTCTGTCCATCTGTCTCAGACCGTCTGTCTCAGCGCGCCTGTCTCAGTCCGTCTGTCTGAGACCGTCTGTCTCAGACCAACAGTCTCAGGCCGCCTATCTTAGACCGTCGGTCTTAGCCCGTCTGTCTCACACCATCTGTCTCAGGCCGTCGGTCTTAGCCCGTCTGTCTCAGACCGTCTGCCTCGGACCGTCTGTCTCGGACCGTCGGTCTCGGACCGTCTGTCTCAGACCATCTGTCTCATACCATACGTCTCAGGCCGTCGGTCTTAGCCCGTATGTCTCTGTCCGTCTGTCACATACCGTCTGTCTCAGCCCATCTGTCTCAGACCGTCTGTCTCAGATCGTCTGTCTCAGACCGTCTGTCTCGGACCGTCTGTCTCACCGCGCCTGTCTCAGTCCGTCTGTCTCAGACCGTCTGTATCAGACCGTCTGTCTCAGACCATCTGTCTCAGACCATCTGTCTCAGGCCGTCGGTCGTAGCCCGTCTGTCTCAGCCCGCCTGTCTCTGCCCGTCTGGCTGAGACCGTCTGTCTGAGACCGTCTGTCTCAGACCATCTGTCTCAGTCACATCTGTCTCAGACCGTCTGTCTCGGACCGTCTGTCTCGGACCGTCGGTCTCGGACCGTCGGTCTTAGCCCGTCTGTCTCAGACCGTCTGTCTCGGACCGTCTGTCTCGGACCGTCTGTCTCGGGCCGTCTGTCTCGGACCGTCTGTCTCAGTCCGCCTGTCTGAGACCATCTGCCTCAGGCCGTCGGTCTTAGCCGGTCTGTCTCAGGCCGTCTGTGTCAGACCGTCTGTCTCTGTCCGTCTATCTCATACCGTCTGTCTCAGACCATCTGTCTCAGACCGTCTATCTCTGTCCGTCTATCTCTGTCCGTCTATCTCTGTCCGTATATCTCATACCGTCTATCTCATATCGTCTGTCTCAGACCGTCTGTCTCAGACCATCTGTATCAGACCGTCTATCTCTGTCCGTCTGTCTGAGACCGTCTGTCTCAGACCATCTGTCTCAGACCGTCTGTCTCAGCGCGCCTGTCTCAGTCCGTCTGTCTGAGACCGTCTGTCTCAGACCAACAGCCTCAGACCGCCTATCTTAGACCGTCGGTCTTAGCCCGTCTGTCTCAGACCATCTGTCTCAGGCCATTGGTCTTAGCCTGTCTGTCTCAGCCCGCCTGTCTCAGCCCGCCTGTCTGAGACCGTCTGTCTCAGTCCATCTGTCTCAGACCGTCAGTCTCTGTCCGTCTGTCTCGGACCGTCTGTCTCGGACCGTCTGTTTCGAACCGTCTGTCTCGGACCGTCTGTCTCGGACCGACTGTCTCAGACCGTCGGTCTCGGACCGTCTGTCTCAGACCATCTGTCTCACACCATCTGTCTCAGGCCGTCGGTCTTAGCCCGTCTGTCTCAGACCGTCTGCCTCGGACCGTCTGTCTCGGACCGTCGGTCTCGGACCGTCTGTCTCAGACCATCTGTCTCAGACCATATGTCTCAGGCCGTCGGTCTTAGCCCGTATGTCTCTGTCCGTCTGTCACATACCGTCTGTCTCAGACCGTCTGTCTCAGACCGTCTGTCTCAGACCGTCTGTCTCAGACCGTCTGTCTCAGACCGTCTGTCTCAGACCGTCTGTCTCAGACCATCTGTCTCAGACCATCTGTCTCAGACCGTCGGTCTTAGCCCGTCTGTCTCAGACCGTCTGTCTCGGACCGTCTGTCTCGGACCGTCGGTCTCGGACCGTCTGTCTCGGGCCGTCTGTCTCGGACCGTCTGTTTCGGACCGTCTGTCACGGACCGTCTGTCTCGGACCGTCTTTCTCGGTCCGTCTGTATCGGACCGTCTGTCTCGGACTGTCTGTCTCAGACCCTCTGTCTCATGCCGTCGGTCTTAGCCCGTATGTCTCAGACTGCCTGTCTCAGTCCATCTGTCTCAGGCCGTCTGTCTCGGACCGTCTGTCTCAGCCCGCCTGTCTCTGCCCGTCTGGCCGAGACCGTCTGTCTCAGACCATCTGTCTCAGACCGTCTATCTCTGTCCGTCTGTCTCAGACCGTCTGTCTCAGACCGTCTGTCTCAGACCGTCTGTCTCAGACCGCTTGTCTCAGACCATCTGTCTCACACCATCTGTCTCAGGCCGTCGGTCTTAGCCCGTCTGTCTCAGCGCGCCTGTCTCAGTCCGTCTGTCTGAGACCGTCTGTGTCAGACCAACTGTCTCAGACCGCCTACCTTAGACCGTCGGTCTTAGCCCGTCTGTCTCAGACCATCTGTCTCAGGCCGTTGGTCTTAGCCTGTCTGTCTCAGGCCGCCTGTCTCAGCCCGCCTGTCTGAGACCGTCTGTCTCAGACCATCTGTCTCAGACCGTCAGTCTCTGTCCGTCTGTCTCGGACCGTCTGTCTCGGACCGTCTGTTTCGGACCGTCTGTCTCGGACCGTCTGTCTCGGACCGACTGTCTCGGACCGTCGGTCTCGGACCGTCTGTCTCAGACCATCTGTCTCACACCATCTGTCTCAGGCCGTCGGTCTAGCCCGTCTGTCTCAGATCGTCTGCCTCGGACCGTCTGTCTCGGACCGTTGGTCTCGGACCGTCTGTCTCAGACCATCTGTCTCAGATCATATGTCTCAGGCCGTCTGTCTCAGACCGTCTGTCTCAGACCGTCTGTCTCAGACCATCTGTCTCAGACCATCTGTCTCAGACCGTCGATCTTAGCCCGTCTGTTTCAGACCGTCTGTCTCGGACCGTCTGTCTCGGACCGTCGGTCTCGGACCGTCTGTCTCGGGCCGTCTGTCTCGGACCGTCTGTTTCGGACCGTCTGTCTCGGACCGTCTGTCTCGGTCCGTCTGTCTCGGACCGTCTGTCTCAGACTGTCAGTCTCAGACCCTCTGTCTCATGCCGTCGGTCTTAGCCCGTCGGTCAACAGACCGTCTGTCTCGGACCGTCTGTCTCGGACCGCCTGTCTCGGACCATCTGTCTCAGACCATCCGTCTCAGACCGTCGGTCGTAGCCCGTCTGTGTCAGCCCGCCTGTCTCAGCCCGCCTGTCTCAGTCCGTCTGTCTCAGACCGTCTGTATCAGACCGTCTGTCTCAGACCATCTGTCTCAGACCATCTGTCTCAGACCATCTGTCTCAGACCATCTGTCTCTGTCCGTCTATCTCTGTCCGACTGTCTCAGGCCGACGGTCGTAGCCCGTCTGTCTCAGCCCGCCTGTCTCTGCCCGTCTGTCTGAGACCGTCTGTCTCAGACCATCTGTCTCAGACCATCTGTCTCAGACCGTCTGTCTCTTTCCGTCTATCTCTGTCCGTCTGTCTCATACCGTCTGTCTCAGACCGTCTGTCTCATACCATCTGTCTCAGACGATCTGTCTCAGGCCGTCGGTCTTAGCCCGTCTGTCTCAGGCCGTCTGGCTCGCACCGTCTGTGTCAGACCAACTGTCTCAGACCGCCTGTCTCGGACCGTCTGTCTCAGCCCGCCTGTCTCGGACCGTCTGTCTCAGCCCGCCTGTCTCAGTCCGTCTGTCTGAGACCATCTGTCTCGGACCATCTGTCTCAGACCGTCTGTCTCTTTCCGTCTATCTCTGTCCGTCTGTCTCATACCGTGTGTCTGAGTCCGTCTGTGTCAGACCGTCTGTCTCAGACCGACTGTGTCAGACCGTCTGTCTCAGACCGTCTGTCTTAGACCGCCTGTGTCAGACCGTCTGTCTCAGACCGTCTGTCTCAGCCCGTCTGTCTCAGACCGTCTGTCTCAGACCGTCTGTCTCCGACCGTCTGTCTTAGACCGTCTGTCTCATACCGTCTGCCTCATACCGTCTGTCTCAGCCAGTCTGTCTCAACCCTCTGTCTCAGACGGTCTGTCTCAGTTCGTCTACCTCTGCCCGTCCGTCTCATACCATCTGTCTTAGACCGTCTGTCTCAGATCGTGTATCTCAGACCGCCTGTCTCAGACAGTCTGTCTCAGACCATCTGTCTCAGACCGTCTGTATCACACCGTCTGTCTCAGACCATCTGTCTCAGACCATCTGTCTCAGGCCGTCTGTCTTAGACCGTCTGTCTCAGACCGTCTGTCTCAGTCCGTAGGTCTTAGCAAGTCTGTCTCAGACCGTCTGTCTCGGACCGTCAGTCTCGGACCGTCTCTCTCGGACCGTCTGTCTCGGACCGTCTGTCTCGGACCGTCTGTCTCGGACAGTCTGTCTCGGACCGTCTGTCACAGACCGTCTGTATCAGACGGTCGGTCTCAGCCCGCCTGTCTCTGCCCATCTGTCTCAGACCGTCTGTCTGAGACCATCTGTCTCACACCATCTGTCTCAGACCATCTGTCTCAGGCCGTCGGTATTTGCCTGTCGGTCTCAGCCTGCCTGTCTCTGTCAGTCACTCTCAGACCGTCTGTCTCGGACCGTCTGTCTCGAACCGTCTGTGTAGGTCAGTCTGTCACAGACCATCTGGCTCAGACCGTCGGTCTCAGCCCGTCTGTCTCAGACCATCTGTCTCATGCCGTCGGTCTTAGCCCGTATGTCTCAGACGGCCTGTCTCTGTCCACCTGTCTCAGGCCGCCTGTCTCGGACCGTCTGTCTCGGACCGACTGTCTCTGACCATCTGTCTCATGCCGTCGGTCTTAGCCCGTATGTCTCAGCCGGCCTGTCCCTGTCCATCTGTCTCAGGCCGTCTGTCTCGGACCGTCTGTCTCGGACCGTCTGTCTCGGACCGTCTGTCTCGGACCGTCTGTCTCGGACCGTCTGTCTCAGCCCGCCTGTCTCAGTCCGTCTGTCTCGGACCAACTGTCTCACACTGTCTGTCACATACCGTCTGTCTCAGACGGTCGGTCTCAGCCCGCCCGTCTCAGTCCGTCTGTCTGAGACCGTCTGTCTCAGACCAGCTGTCTCAGACCGTCTGTCTCAGACTATCTGTCTCAGACCATCTGCCTCAGGCCGTCGGTCATAGCCCGTCTGTATCAGGCCGTCTGTCTCGGACCGTCTGTCTCGGACCGTCTGTCTCAGGCCATCTGTCTCAGACCGTCTGTCTCAGACCATCTGTCTCAGACCATCTGTCTCAGACCGTCTGCCTCTTTCCGTCTATCTCTGTCCGTCTGTCTCATACCGTCTGTCTCAGACCGTCTGTCTCAGACCGTCTGTCTCATACCATCTGTCTCAGACGATCTGTCTCAGGCCGTCGGTCTTAGCCCGTCTGTCTCAGACCGTCTGGCTCGCACCGTCTGTGTCAGACCAACTGTCTCAGACCGCCTGTCTCGGACCGTCTGTCTCAGCCCGCCTGTCTCGTTCCGTCTGTGTAGGTCAGTCTGTCACAGACCGTCTGTCTCAGCCAGTCTGTCTCAACCCTCTGTCTCAGACGGTCTGTCTCAGTTCGTCTACCTCTGCCCGTCCGTCTCATACCATCTGTCTTAGACCGTCTGTCTCAGATCGTCTATCTCAGACCGCCTGTCTCAGACAGTCTGTCTCAGACCGTCTGTCTCAGACCATCTGTCTCAGGCCGTCTGTATCACACCGTCTGTCTCAGACCATCTGTCTCAGACCATCTGTCTCAGGCCGTCGGTCTTAGCACGTCTGACTCAGACCATCTGTCTCAGTCCGTAGGTCTTAGCAAGTCTGGCTCAGACCGTCTGTCTCGGACCGTCAGTCTCGGACCGTCTCTCTCGGACCGTCTGTCTCGGACCGTCTGTCTCGGACCGTCTGTCTCGGACCGTCTGTCTCGGACAGTCTGTCTCGGACCGTCTGTCACAGACCGTCTGTCTCAGACTGTCTGCCTCGGACCGTCTGTCTCGGACCGTCTGTCTCGGACCGTCTGTCTCGGACCGTCTGTCTCGGACCGTCTGTCTCAGACCATCAGTCTCAAGCCGTCGGTCTTAGCCCGTCTGTCTCAGACCGTCTGTCGCGGACCGTCTGTCTCTGACCGTCTGTCTCAGACCGTCTGTCTCAGACCATCTGTCTCAGACCATCTGTCTCAGGCCGTCGGTCTTAGCACGTCTGTCTCAGACCATCTGTCTCAGGCCGTAGGTCTTAGCAAGTCTGTCTCAGACGGTCGGTCTCAGCCCGCCTGTCTCTGCCTGCCAATCTCTGTCCGCCTGTCTCAGACCGTCCGTCTCGGACCGTCTGTCTGAGACCATCTGTCTCAGACCATCTGTCTCAGACCATCTGTCACAGGCCGTCGGTATTTGCCTGTCTGTCTCAGCCTGTCTGTCTCTGTCAGTCACTCTCAGACCGTCTGTCTCGGACCGTCTGTCTCGGACCGTCTGTCTCGGGCGTCTGTCTCGGACCGTCTGTCTCGGACCGTCTGTCTCTGACCGTCTGTCACGGACCGTCTGTCTCGGGCCGTCTGTCTCGGACCGTCTGTCTCGGACCGTCCGTCTCGGACCGTCTGTCTCGGACCGTCTGTCTCGGACCGTCTGTCTCACACCGTCAATCACTGACCTTCTGTCTCAGACCGTCTGTTTCAGACCGTCTGTCTCAGACCATCTGTCTCAGACCGCCGGTCTCAGCCCGCCTGTCTCAGCCTGCCTATCTCTGTCCGCCTGTCTCAGACCGTCCGTCTCGGACCGTCTGTCTCGGACCGTCTGTCTCGGACCGTCTGTCTCGAACCGTCTGTGTAGGTCAGTCTGTCACAGACCATCTAGCTCAGACCGTCGGTCTCAGCCAGCCTGTCTCAGACCATCCGTCTCAGACCGTCTGTATCACACCGTCTGTCACAGGCCGTCTGTCTCAGACGGTCGGTCTCAGCCCGCCTGTCTCAGCCCATCTCTCTCAGTCCGTCTGTCTGGGACCATCTGTCTCAGACCATCTGTCTCAGACCATCTGTCTCAGGCCGTCGGTATTTGCCTGTCTGTCTCAGCCCGCCTGTCTCTGTCCGTCACTCTCAGACCGTCTGTCTCGGACCGTCTATCTCGGACCGTCTGTCTCGGACCGTCTGTCTCCGACCGTCTGTCTCGGACCGTCTGTCTCGGACGGTCTGTCTCGGACCGTCTGTCTCGGACTGTCTGTCTCGGACCGTCTGTCTCGGACCGTCTGTCTCGGACCGTCTGTCTCGGACCGTCTGTCTCGGACCGTCTGTCTCACACCGTCTGTCACAGGCCGTCTGTCTCAGACGGTCGGTCTCAGCCCGCCTGTCTCAGCCCATCTGTCTCAGACCGTCTGTGTAGGTCAGTCTGTCACAGACCATCTAGCTCAGACCGTCGGTCTCAGGCCGTCGGTATTTGCCTGTCTGTCTCAGCCTGCCTGTCTCTGTCCGTCACTCTCAGACCGTCTGTCTCGGACCGTCTCTCTCGGACCGTCTGTCTCGGACCGTCTGTCTCAGCCAGCCTGTCTCAGACCATCCGTCTCAGACCGTCTGTATCACACCGTCTGTCACAGGCCGTCTGTCTCAGACGGTCGGTCTCAGCCCGCCTGTCTCAGCCCATCTCTCTCAGTCCGTCTGTTTGAGACCATCTGTCTCAGACCATCTGTCTCAGGCCGTCGGTATTTGCCTGTCTGTCTCAGCCCGCCTGTCTCTGTCCGTCAATCTCAGACCGTCTGTCTCGGACCGTCTATCTCGGACCGTCTGTCTCGGACAGTCTGTCTCGGACCGTCTGTCTCGGACCGTCTGTCTCGGACCGTCTGTCTCGGACCGTCTGTCTCAGACCAACTGTCTCCGACCGCCTGTCTGAGACCGTCTGTCTCAGACCATCTGTCTCAGACCATCTGTCTCCGGCCGTGGGTCTTAGCCCGTCTCTCTCAGACGGTCTGTCTCAGACCGTCTGTATCACACCGTCTGTCTCAGACCATCTTTCTCAGACCATCTGTCTCAGGCCGTCGGTCTTAGCCCGTCTGTCTCAGACCATCTGTCTCAGGCCGTAGGTCTTAGCCCGTCTGTCTCAGACCGTCTGTCTCGGACCGTCAGTCTCGGACCGTCTGTCTCGGACCGTCTGTCTCGGACCGTCTGTCTCGGACCGTCTGTCTCACACCGTCTGTCTCGGACCGTCTGTCTCGGACCATCGGTCTCATGCCGTTGGTCTTAGCCCGTATATCTCAGCCTGCATGTCTCTGTCCGTCTGTCTCAGGCCATCTGTCTCGGACCGTCTGTCTCGGACCGTCTGTCTCGGACCGTCTGTCTCGGACCGTCTGTCTCGGACCGTCTGTCCCGGACCGTCTCTCTCAGACCATCTGTCTCAGACCATCTGTCTCAGACCATCTGTCTCAGGCCGTCGGTATTTGCCTGTCTGTCTCAGCCTGCCTGTCTCTGTCCGTCACTCTCAGACCGTCTGTCTCGGACCGTCTCTCTCGGACCGTCTGTCTCGGACCGTCTGTCTCGGACCGTCTGTCTCGGACCGTCTGTCTCGGACCGTCTGTCTCGGACCGTCTGTCTCAGACCATCTGTCTCAGCCTGCCTATCTCTGTCCGCCTGTCTCAGACCGTCCGTCTCGGACCGTCTGTCTCGGACCGTCTGTCTCGAACCGTCTGTGTAGGTCATTCTGTCACAGACCATCTAGCTCAGACCGTCGGTCTCAGCCCGTCTGTCTCAGACCATCTGTCTCAGACCGTCTGTATCACACCGTCTGTCTCAGACCATCTGTCTCAGACCATCTGTCTCAGACCGTCTGTCTCAGACCGTCTGTCTCAGACCGTCTGTCTCAGACCGTCTGTCTCAGACCGTCTGTCTCATACCGTCTGTCTCAGACCGTCTGTCTCAGACCGTCTGTCTCAGACCGTCTGTCTCAGACCATCTGTCTCAGATCATCTGCCTCAGGCCGTCGGTCTTAGCCCGTCTGTCTCAGCACGCCTGTCTCGGCCCGCCTGTCGCAGACCGTCTGTCTCCACACTGTCTGCCTCGTACCGTCTGTCTCAGACCGTCTGTCTCGGACCGTCTGTCTCAGCCCGCCTGTCTCAGTCCGTCCATCTGATACCGTCTGTCTCAGAATAACTGTCTGAGACAGTCTGTCTCATCCCGCCTGTCTCAGCCCACCGGTCTCAGTCCGTCTGTCTGAGACCGTCTGTCTCAGACCATCTGTCTCAGATCATCTGCCTCAGGCCGTCGGTCTTAGCCCGTCTGTCTCAGCACGCCTGTCTCGGCCCGCCTGTCGCAGACCGTCTGTCTCAGACTGTCTGCCTCGTACCGTCTGTTTCAGACCGTCTGTCTCGGACCGTCTGTCTCAGCCCGCCTGTTTCAGTCCGTCCGTCTGATACCGGCTGTCTCAGAATAACTGTCTGAGACAGTCTGTCTCATCCCGCCTGTCTCAGCCCACCGGTCTCAGTCCGTCTGTCTGAGACCGTCTGTCTCAGACCATCTGCCTCAGACCATCTGTCTCAGGCCGTCGGTCTTAGCCCGTATATCTCTGCCTGCCTGTCTCTGTCCGTCTGGCTCAGACCGTCGGTCTTAGCCCGTCTGTCTCAGACCATCTGTCTCAGACCCTCTGTCTCAGTCCGTCTGTCTCAGACCGTCTGTCTCAGACCATCTGTCGCAGACCATCTGTCTCAGGCCGTCGGTCACAGCCCGTCTGTCTCAGCCTGCCTATCTCTGTCCGTCTGTCTCAGACCGTCTGTCTCAGACCATCTGCCTCAGACCATCTGTCTCAGGCCGTCGGTCTTAGCCCGTATATCTCTGCCTGCCTGTCTCTGTCCGTCTGGCGCAGACCGTCGGTCTTAGCCCGTCTGTCTCAGACCATCTGTCTCAGACCCTCTGTCTCAGTCCGTCTGTCTCAGACCGTCTGTCTCAGACCATCTGTCGCAGACCATCTGTCTCAGGCCGTCGGTCTCAGCCCGTCTGTCTCAGCCTGCCTATCTCTGTCCGTCTGTCTCGGACTGTCTGTCTCGGACCGTCTGTCACAGACCGTCTGTATCAGACGGTCGGTCTCAGCCCGCCTGTCTCAGCCCATCTGTCTCAGACCGTCTGTGTAGGTCAGTCTGTCACAGACCATCTAGCTCAGACCGTCGGTCTCAGCCAGCCTGTCTCAGACCATCCGTCTCAGACCGTCTGTATCACACCGTCTGTCACAGGCCGTCTGTCTCAGACGGTCGGTCTCAGCCCGCCTGTCTCAGCCCATCTCTCTCAGTCCGTCTGTTTGAGACCATCTGTCTCAGACCATCTGTCTCAGGCCGTCGGTATTTGCCTGTCTGTCTCAGCCCGCCTGTCTCTGTCCGTCAATCTCAGACCGTCTGTCTCGGACCGTCTATCTCGGACCGTCTGTCTCGGACAGTCTGTCTCGGACCGTCTGTCTCGGACCGTCTGTCTCGGACCGTCTGTCTCGGACCGTCTGTCTCAGACCAACTGTCTCCGACCGCCTGTCTGAGACCGTCTGTCTCAGACCATCTGTCTCAGACCATCTGTCTCAGGCCGTGGGTCTTAGCCCGTCTCTCTCAGACGGTCTGTCTCAGACCGTCTGTATCACACCGTCTGTCTCAGACCATCTTTCTCAGACCATCTGTCTCAGGCCGTCGGTCTTAGCCCGTCTGTCTCAGACCATCTGTCTCAGGCCGTAGGTCTTAGCCCGTCTGTCTCAGACCGTCTGTCTCGGACCGTCAGTCTCGGACCGTCTGTCTCGGACCGTCTGTCTCGGACCGTCTGTCTCGGACCGTCTGTCTCACACCGTCTGTCTCGGACCGTCTGTCTCGGACCATCGGTCTCATGCCGTTGGTCTTAGCCCGTATATCTCAGCCTGCATGTCTCTGTCCGTCTGTCTCAGGCCATCTGTCTCGGACCGTCTGTCTCGGACCGTCTGTCTCGGACCGTCTGTCTCGGACCGTCTGTCTCGGACCGTCTGTCCCGGACCGTCTCTCTCAGACCATCTGTCTCAGACCATCTGTCTCAGACCATCTGTCTCAGGCCGTCGGTATTTGCCTGTCTGTCTCAGCCTGCCTGTCTCTGTCCGTCACTCTCAGACCGTCTGTCTCGGACCGTCTCTCTCGGACCGTCTGTCTCGGACCGTCTGTCTCGGACCGTCTGTCTCGGACCGTCTGTCTCGGACCGTCTGTCTCGGACCGTCTGTCTCAGACCATCTGTCTCAGCCTGCCTATCTCTGTCCGCCTGTCTCAGACCGTCCGTCTCGGACCGTCTGTCTCGGACCGTCTGTCTCGAACCGTCTGTGTAGGTCATTCTGTCACAGACCATCTAGCTCAGACCGTCGGTCTCAGCCCGTCTGTCTCAGACCATCTGTCTCAGACCGTCTGTATCACACCGTCTGTCTCAGACCATCTGTCTCAGACCATCTGTCTCAGACCGTCTGTCTCAGACCGTCTGTCTCAGACCGTCTGTCTCAGACCGTCTGTCTCAGACCGTCTGTCTCATACCGTCTGTCTCAGACCGTCTGTCTCAGACCGTCTGTCTCAGACCGTCTGTCTCAGACCATCTGTCTCAGATCATCTGCCTCAGGCCGTCGGTCTTAGCCCGTCTGTCTCAGCACGCCTGTCTCGGCCCGCCTGTCGCAGACCGTCTGTCTCCACACTGTCTGCCTCGTACCGTCTGTCTCAGACCGTCTGTCTCGGACCGTCTGTCTCAGCCCGCCTGTCTCAGTCCGTCCATCTGATACCGTCTGTCTCAGAATAACTGTCTGAGACAGTCTGTCTCATCCCGCCTGTCTCAGCCCACCGGTCTCAGTCCGTCTGTCTGAGACCGTCTGTCTCAGACCATCTGTCTCAGATCATCTGCCTCAGGCCGTCGGTCTTAGCCCGTCTGTCTCAGCACGCCTGTCTCGGCCCGCCTGTCGCAGACCGTCTGTCTCAGACTGTCTGCCTCGTACCGTCTGTTTCAGACCGTCTGTCTCGGACCGTCTGTCTCAGCCCGCCTGTTTCAGTCCGTCCGTCTGATACCGGCTGTCTCAGAATAACTGTCTGAGACAGTCTGTCTCATCCCGCCTGTCTCAGCCCACCGGTCTCAGTCCGTCTGTCTGAGACCGTCTGTCTCAGACCATCTGCCTCAGACCATCTGTCTCAGGCCGTCGGTCTTAGCCCGTATATCTCTGCCTGCCTGTCTCTGTCCGTCTGGCTCAGACCGTCGGTCTTAGCCCGTCTGTCTCAGACCATCTGTCTCAGACCCTCTGTCTCAGTCCGTCTGTCTCAGACCGTCTGTCTCAGACCATCTGTCGCAGACCATCTGTCTCAGGCCGTCGGTCACAGCCCGTCTGTCTCAGCCTGCCTATCTCTGTCCGTCTGTCTCAGACCGTCTGTCTCAGACCATCTGCCTCAGACCATCTGTCTCAGGCCGTCGGTCTTAGCCCGTATATCTCTGCCTGCCTGTCTCTGTCCGTCTGGCTCAGACCGTCGGTCTTAGCCCGTCTGTCTCAGACCATCTGTCTCAGACCCTCTGTCTCAGTCCGTCTGTCTCAGACCGTCTGTCTCAGACCATCTGTCGCAGACCATCTGTCTCAGGCCGTCGGTCTCAGCCCGTCTGTCTCAGCCTGCCTATCTCTGTCCGTCTGTCTCGGACTGTCTGTCTCGGACCGTCTGTCACAGACCGTCTGTATCAGACGGTCGGTCTCAGCCCGCCTGTCTCAGCCCATCTGTCTCAGACCGTCTGTCTGAGACCATCTGTCTCAGACCATCTGTCTCAGACCATCTGTCTCAGGCCGTCGGTATTTGCCTGTCGGTCTCAGCCTGCCTGTCTCTGTCAGTCACTCTCAGACCGTCTGTCTCGGACCGTCTGTCTCGAACCGTCTGTGTAGGTCAGTCTGTCACAGACCATCTGGCTCAGACCGTCGGTCTCAGCCCGTCTGTCTCAGACCATCTGTCTCAGACCGTCTGTATCACACCGTCTGTCTCAGACCATCTGTCTCACACCATCTGTCTCAGGCCGTCGGTCTTAGCCCGTCTGTCTCAGACCATCTGTCTCAGGCCGTCGGTCTTAGCCCGTCTGTCTCAGACCGTCTGTCTCAGACCATCTGTCGCAGACCATCTGTCTCAGGCCGTCGGTCTCAGCCCGTCTGTCTCAGCCTGCCTATCTCTGTCCGTCTGTCTCAGACCGTCTGTCTCGGACCGTCTGTCTCGGGCCGTCTGTCTCGGACCGTCTCTCTCGGACCGTCTGTCTCGAACCGTCTGTCTCGGACCGTCTGTCTCGGACCGTCTGTCTCAGACCGTCTGTCTCAGACCATCTGTCGCAGACCATCTGTGTAGGTCCATCTGTCACAGACCATCTGGCTCAGACCGTCGGTCTCAGACCGTCGGTCTCAGACCGTCTGTCTCAGACCATCTGTCTCAGACCGTCTGTCTCGGACCGTCTGTCTCAGCCCGCCTGTCTCAGTCCGTCTGTCTGACACCGTCTGTCTCAGAATAACTGTCTGAGACAGTCTGTCTCAGCCCGCCTGTCTCAGCCCGCCGATCTCAGTCCGTCTGTCTGAGACCGTCTGTCTCAGACCATCTGCCTCAGACCGCCTGTCTCAGGCCGTCGGTCTCAGCCCGTCTGTCTCAGCCTGCCTATATCTGCCCGTCTGTCTCGGACCATCCGTCTGGGACCGTCTGTCTCGGACCGTCTGTCTCGGACCGTCTGTCTCGGACCGTCTGTCTCGGACCGTCTGTGTAGGTCAGTCTGTCAAAGACCACCTGGCTCAGAGCGTCGGTCTCAGCCCGTCTGTCTCAGCCCATCTGTCTCAGAACGTCTGTATCACACCGTCTGTCTCAGACCACCTGTCTCAGACCATCTGTCTCAATCCGTCGGTCTTAGCCCGTCTGTCTCAGACCATCTGTCTCAGGCCGTAGGTCTCAGCCCGCCTGTCCCAGCCCATCTGGCTCAGACCGTCGGTCTCAGCCCGTCTGTCTCAGACCATCTGTCTCAGACCGTCTGCATCACACCGTCTGTCTCAGACAGTCTGTCTCAGACCATCTGTCTCAGACCATCTGGCTCAGACCGTCGGTCTTAGCCCATCTGTCTCAGACCATTTGGCTCAGACCGTCGGTCTTAGCCCGTCTGTCTCAGACCATCTGTCTCAGACCGTCTGTCTCGGACCGTCTGTCTCAGCCCGCCGGTCTCAGTCCGTCTGTCTGAGACCGTCTGTCTCAGAATAACTGTCCGAGACAGTCTGTCTCAGCCCGCCTGTCTCAGCCCGCCGGTCTCAGTCCGTCTGTCTGAGACCGTCTGTCTCAGACCATCTGCCTCAGACCATCTGTCTCGGGCCGTCGGTCTTAGCCCGTCTGTCTCAGATCATCTGTCTCAGGCCGTAGGTCTCAGCCCGCCTGTCTCAGCCCATCTGTCTCGGACCGTCTGTCTCGGACCGTCTGTCTCGGTCCGTCTGTCTCGAACCGTCTGTCTCGGACCGTCTGTCTCATACCGTCTGTCTCAGACCGTCTGTCTCAGACCATCTGTCTCAGACCATCTGTCTCAAGCCGTCGGTCTTGGCCCGTCTGTCTCAGACCGTCTGTCTCGGACCGTCTGTCTCTGACCGTCTGGCTCGGACCGTCTGTCTCAGACCGTCTGTCTCAGACCATCTGTCGCAGACCATCTGTCTCATGCCGTCGGTCTTAGCCCGTATATCTCTGCCTGCCTGTCTCTGTCCGTCTGGCTCAGACCGTCGGTCTTAGCCCGTCTGTCTCAGACCATCTGTCTCAGACCCTCTGTCTCAGTCCGTCTGTCTCAGACCGTCTGTCTCAGACCATCTGTCGCAGACCATCTGTCTCATGCCGTCGGTCTTAGCCCGTATATCTCTGCCTGCCTGCCTCTGTCCGTCTGTCTCAGGCCGTCTGTCTCGGACCGTCTGTCTCGGACCGTCTGTCTCAGACCATCTGTCTCAGACCATCTGCCTCAGGCCGTCTGCCTCTGTCCGTCTGTCTCTGACCGTCTGTCTCAGACCGTCTGTCTCGGACCGTCTGTCTCGGACCGTCTGTCTCGGACCGTCTGTCTCGGACCGCCGGTCTCAGACCGCCTGTCTCAGACCGTCTGTCTCAGACCGTCTGTCTCAGACCATCTGTCTCAGATCATCTGCCTCAGGCCGTCGGTCTTAGCCCGTCTGTCTCAGCACGCCTGCCTCGGCCCGCCTGTCTCAGACCGTCTGTCTCAGACTGTCTGCCTCGGACCGTCTGTCTCAGACCGCCTGTCTCAGTCCGTCTGTGTAGGTCCGTCTGTCTCGAATCGTCTGTCTCGGACCGTTTGCCTCGGATCGTCTGTCTCGGACTGTCTGTCTGGGACCGTCTGTCTCAGACCATCTGTCGCAGACCATCTGTCTCGGACCGTCTGTCTCGGACCGTCTCTCTCAGACCATCTGTCTCAGACCATCTGTCTCAGACCATCTGTCTCAGGCCGTCGGTATTTGCCTGTCTGTCTCAGCCTGCCTGTCTCTGTCCGTCACTCTCAGACCGTCTGTCTCGGACCGTCTCTCTCGGACCGTCTGTCTCGGACCGTCTGTCTCGGACCGTCTGTCTCACACCGTCTGTCTCGGACCGTCTGTCTCGGACCATCGGTCTCATGCCGTCGGTCTTAGCCCGTATATCTCAGCCTGCATGTCTCTGTCCGTCTGTCTCAGGCCATCTGTCTCGGAACGTCTGTCTCGGACCGTCTGTCTCGGACCGTCTGTCTCGGACCGTCTGTCTCGGACCGTCTGTCTCGGACCGTCTGTCTCGGACCGTCTCTCTCAGACCATCTGTCTCAGACCATCTGTCTCAGACCATCTGTCTCAGGCCGTCGGTATTTGCCTGTCTGTCTCAGCCTGCCTGTCTCTGTCCGTCACTCTCAGACCGTCTGTCTCGGACCGTCTCTCTCGGACCGTCTGTCTCGGACCGTCTGTCTCGGACCGTCTGTCTCGGACCGTCTGTCTCGGACCGTCTGTCTCGGACCGTCTGTCTCGGACCGTCTGTCTCACACCGTCTGTCACAGGCCGTCGGTATTTGCCTGTCTGTCTCAGCCCGCCTGTCTCTGTCCGTCAATCTCAGACCGTCGGTCTCAGCCCGTCTGTCTCAGACCATCTGTCTCAGACCGTCTGTATCACACCGTCTGTCTCAGACCATCTTTCTCAGACCATCTGTCTCAGGCCGTCGGTCTTAGCCCGTCTGTCTCAGACCATCTGTCTCAGGCCGTAGGTCTTAGCCCGTCTGTCTCAGACCGTCTGTCTCGGACCGTCAGTCTCGGACCGTCTGTCTCGGACCGTCTGTCTCGGACCGTCTGTCTCGGACCGTCTGTCTCACACCGTCTGTCTCGGACCGTCTGTCTCGGACCATCGGTCTCATGCCGTCGGTCTTAGCCCGTATATCTCAGCCTGCATGTCTCTGTCCGTCTGTCTCAGGCCATCTGTCTCGGACCGTCTGTCTCGGACCGTCTGTCTCGGACCGTCTGTCTCGGACCGTCTGTCTCGGACCGTCTGCCTCGGACCGTATGTCTCGGACTGTCTCTCTCAGACCATCTGTCTCAGACCATCTGTCTCAGACCATCTGTCTCAGGCCGTCGGTATTTGCCTGTCTGTCTAAGCCTGCCTGTCTCTGTCCGTCACTCTCAGACCGTCTGTCTCGGACCGTCTGTCTCGGACCGTCTGTCTCGGACCGTCCGTCTCGGACCGTCTGTCTCGGACCGTCTGTCTCGGATCGTCTCTCTCAGACCATCTGTCTCAGACCGTCTGTCTCAGACCGTCTGTCTCGGACCGTCTGTCTCTGACCGTCTGTTTCAGACCGTCTGTCTCAGACCATCTGTCTCAGACCGCCGGTCTCAGTCCGTCCATCTGATACCGTCTGTCTCAGAATAACTGTCTGAGACAGTCTGTCTCATCCCGCCTATCTCAGCCCACCGGTCTCAGTCCGTCTGTCTGAGACCGTCTGTCTCAGACCATCTGTCTCAGATCATCTGCCTCAGGCCGTCGGTCTTAGCCCGTATATCTCTGCCTGCCTGTCTCTGTCCGTCTGGGACAGACCGTCGGTCTTAGCCCGTCTGTCTCAGACCATCTGTCTCAGACCCTCTGTCTCAGTCCGTCTGTCTCAGACCGTCTGTCTCAGACCATCTGTCGCAGACCATCTGTCTCAGACCGTCTGTATCACACCGTCGGTCTCAGCCCGTCTGTCTCAGACCATCTGTCTCAGGCCGTAGGTCTCAGCCCGCCTGTCTCAGCCCATCTGGCTCAGACCGTCGGTCTCAGCCCGTCTGTCTCAGACCATCTGTCTCAGACCGTCTGTATCACACCGTCTGTCTCAGACCATCTTTCTCAGACCATCTGTCTCAGGCCGTCGGTCTTAGCCCGTCTGTCTCAGACCATCTGTCTCAGGCCGTAGGTCTTAGCCCGTCTGTCTCAGACCGTCTGTCTCGGACCGTTCTGTCTCGGACCGTCTGTCTCACACCGTCAGTCACAGACCGTCTGTCTCAGACGGTCGGTCTCAGCCCGCCTGTCTCAGACGGTCGGTCTCAGCCCGCCTGTCTCAGCCCATCTGTCTCAGACCGTCGGTCTTAGCCCGTCTGTCTCAGACCATCTGTCTCGGACCCTCTGTCTCGGACCGCCTGTCTCAGACCGTCCGTTTCAGACCATCTGTCTCAGACCGCCGGTCTCACCCCTCCTGTCTCAGACCATCTGTCTCAGACCCTCTGTCTCGGACCGCCTGTCTCAGCCCGCCTGTCTCAGCCCATCTGTCTCAGACCGTCTGTCTCAGACCATCTGTCTCGGACCCTCTGTCTCGGACCGCCAATCTCAGGCCGTCGGTCTCAGCCCGTCTGTCTCAGCCTGCCTATATCTGCCCGTCTGTCTCAGACCGCCTGTCTCAGTCCGTCTGTGTAGGTCCGTCTGTCTCGAATCGTCTGTCTCGGACCGTTTGCCTCGGACCGTCTGTCTCGGACTGTCTGTCTCGGACCGTCTGTCTCGGACCGTCTGTCTCGGACCGTCTGTCTCGGACTGTCTGTCTCGGACCGTCTGTCTCGGACCGTCTGTCTCGGACCGTCTGTCTCAAACGGTCTGTCTCAGACGGTCGGTCCCAGCCCGCCTACCTCAGCCCGCCTGTCTCAGCCCGCCTGTCTCAGACCGTCTGTCCCAGACCATCTGGCTCAGACCGTCGGTCTTTGCCCGTCTGTCTCAGACCATCTGTCTCAGACCCTCTGTCTCAGACCATCTGTCTCAGACCATCTGTCGCAGACCATCTGTCTCATGCCGTCGGTCTTAGCCCGTATATCTCTGCCTGCCTGTCTCTGTCCGTCTGTATCAGGCCGTCTGTCTCGGACCGTCTGTCTCGGACCGTCTGTCTCAGACCGTCTGTCTCGGACCGTCTGTGTAGGTCAGTCTGTCACAGACCATCTGGCTCAGAGCGTCGGTCTCGGACCGTCTGTGTAGGTCAGTCTGTCACAGACCATCTGGCTCAGAGCGTCGGTCTCAGCCCGTCTGTCTCAGACCATCTGTCTCAGACCGTCTGTATCACACCGTCTGTCTCAGACCACCTGTCTCAGACCATCTGTCTCAGGCCGTCGGTCTTAGCCCGTCTGTCTCAGACCATCTGTCTCAGGCCGTAGGTCTCAGCCCGCCTGTCTCAGCCCATCTGTCTCAGACCGTCTGTCTCAGACCATCTGTCTCGGACCGTCTGTCTCGGACCGCCTGTCTCAGACCGTCTGTCTCAGACCGTCTGTCTCGGACCGTCTGTCTCAGACCATCTGTCTCAGACCGCCGGTCTCAGCCCGCCTGTCTCAGACCGTCTGTCTCAGACCGTCTGTCTCGGACCGTCTGTCTCAGACCATCTGTCTCAGACCGCCGGTCTCAGCCCGACTGGCTCAGACAGTCTGTCACAGACCATCTGGCTCAGAGCGTCGGTCTCGGACCGTCTGTGTAGGTCAGTCTGTCACAAACCATCTGGCTCAGAGCGTCGGTCTCAGCCCGTCTGTCTCAGACCATCTGTTTCAGACCGTCTGTATCACACCGTCTGTCTCAGACCACCTGTCTCAGACCATCTGTCTCATGCCGTCGGTCTTAGCCCGTCTGTCTCAGACCATCTGTCTCAGGCCGTAGGTCTCAGCCCGCCTGTCTCAGCCCATCTGTCTCAGACCATCTGTCTCGGACCCTCTGTTTCGGACCGCCTGTCTCAGGCCGTCGGTCTCAGCCCGTCTGTCTCAGCCTGCCTATATCTGCCCGTCTGTCTCAGACCGCCTGTCTCAGTCCGTCTGTGTAGGTCCGTCTGTCTCGAATCGTCTGTCTCGGACCGTTTGCCTCGGACCGTCTGTCTCGGACTGTCTGTCTCGGACCGTCTGTCTCGGACCGTCTGTCTCGGACCGTCTGTCTCGGACGGTCTGTCTCGGACCGTCTGTCTCGGACCGTCTGTCTCGGACCGTCTGTCTCAGACGGTCTGTCTCAGACGGTCGGTCCCAGCCCGCCTACCTCAGCCCGCCTGTCTCAGCCCGCCTGTCTCAGACCGTCTGTCTCACACCATCTGGCTCAGACCGTCGGTCTTACCCCGTCTGTCTCAGACCATCTGTCTCAGACCCTCTGTCTCAGACCGTCTGTCTCAGACCATCTGTCGCAGACCATCTGTCTCATGCCGTCGGTCTTAGCCCGTATATCTCTGCCTGCCTGTCTCTGTCCGTCTGTCTCAGGCCGTCTGTCTCGGACCGTCTGTCTCGGACCGTCTGTCTCAGACCGTCTGTCTCGGACCGTCTGTGTAGGTCAGTCTGTCACAGACCATCTGGCTCAGAGCGTCGGTCTCGGACCGTCTGTGTAGGTCAGTCTGTCACAGACCATCTGGCTCAGAGCGTCGGTCTTAGCCCGTCTGTCTCACACCATCTGTCTCAGGCCGTGGGTCTTAGCCCGTCTCTCTCAGACCGTCTGTCTCAGACCATCTTTCTCAGACCGTCGGTCGTAGCCCGTCTGTCTCAGACCATCTGTCTCAGACCGTCTGTCTCGGAGCGTCTGTCTCAGACCGTCTGTCTCGAGCCGTCTGTCTCGGACCGTCTGTCTCATACCGTCTGTCTCAGACTATCTGTCTCAGACCATCTGTCTCAGACCATCTGTCTCAGACCATCTGTCTCAGACCGCCGGTCTCAGCCCGCCTGTCTCAGACAGTCCGTCTCAGACCATCTGTCTCCGACCATCTGGCTCAGACCGTCGGTCTTAGCCCGTCTGTCTCAGTCCATCTGTCTCAGACCGTCTGTCTCGGACCGTCTGTCTCAGCCCGCCTGTCTCAGTCCGTCCGTCTGATACCGTCTGTCTCAGAATAACTGTCTGAGACAGTCTGTCTCATCCCGCCTGTCTCAGCCCGCCGGTCTCAGACCATCTGTTTCAGACCGTCTGTCTCGGACCGTCTGTCTCAGCCCGTCTGTCTCAGACCATCTGTCTCAGACCGTCTGTCTCGGACCGTCTGTCTCAGCCCGCCGGTCTCAGTCCGTCTGTCTGAGACCGTCTGTCTCAGAATAACTGTCTGAGACAGTCTGTCTCAGCCCGCCTGTCTCAGGCCGCCGGTCTCAGTCCGTCTGTCTGAGACCGTCTGTCTCAGACCATCTGCCTCAGACCATCTGTCTCAGGCCGTCGGTCTTAGCCCGTCTGTCTCAGACCATCTGTCTCAGACCGTCTGTCTCAGACCATCTGTCTCAGGCCGTAGGTCTCAGCCCGCCTGTCTCAGCCCATCTGCCTCAGACCGTCTGTCTCAGACCGTCTGTCTCAGACCGTCTGTCTCAGACCATCTGTCTCAGACCGCCGGTCTCAGCCCGCCTGTCTCAGACAGTCTGTCTCAGACCATCTGTCTCAGACCATCTGGCTCAGACCGTCGGTCCTAGCCCGTCTGTGTCAGACCATCTGTCTCAGACCATCTGCCTCAGGCCGTCTGCCTCTGTCGGTCTGTCTCTGACGTCTGTCTCGGACCGTCTGTCTCGGACCGTCTGTCTCGGACCGCCTGTCTCAGACCGCCTGCCTCAGACCGTCTGTCTCAGACCGTCTGTCTCAGACCGTCTGTCTCAGACTGTCTGCCTCGGACCGTCTGTCTCAGACCATCTGTCTCAGACCGTCTGTCTCGGAGCGTCTGTCTCAGACCGTCTATCTCGAGCCGTCTGTCTCGGACCGTCTGTCTCATACCGTCTGTCTCAGACTATCTGTCTCAGACCATCTGTCTCAGACCATCTGTCTCAGACCATCTGTCTCAGACCGCCGGTCTCAGCCCGCCTGTCTCAGACAGTCCGTCTCAGACCATCTGTCTCAGACCATCTGGCTCAGACCGTCGGTCTTAGCCCGTCTGTCTCAGTCCATCTGTCTCAGACCGTCTGTCTCGGACCGTCTGTCTCAGCCCGCCTGTCTCAGTCCGTCCGTCTGATACCGTCTGTCTCAGAATAACTGTATGAGACAGTCTGTCTCATCCCGCCTGTCTCAGCCCGCCGGTCTCAGACCATCTGTCTCAGACCGTCTGTCTTAGACCGTCTGTCTCAGACCGTCTGTCTCAGACCGTCTGTCCCAGCCCGTCTGTCTCAGACCGTCTGTCTCGGATCTTCTGTCTCAGTCCTTCTGCCTCTGTCCGTCTGTCTCATACCGTCTATCTCTGTCCGTCCGTCTCTGAACGCCCTTCTCACACCGTCGGTCTCAGACCGTCTGTCTCAGATCGTCTGTCTTAGACCGTCTGTCTTTGACCGCCTGTGTCAGACCGTCTGTCTCACACCGTCTGTCTCAGCCCGTCTGTCTCAGACCGTCTGTCTCAGACCGTCTGTCTCCGACCGTCTGTCTTAGACCATCTGTCTCATACCGTCTGCCTCATACCGTCTGTCTCAGACCGTCTGTCTCAGACCGTCTGTCTCAGACCGTCTGTCTCAGACCGTCTGTCTCGGATCGTCTATCTCAGTCCGTCTGCCTCTGTCCGTCTTTCTCATACCGTCTATATCTGCCCGTCCGTCTCTGAACGCCTGCCTTATACCGTCTGTCTCGGACCGTGTGTCTCAGTTCGTCTGTCTCAGACCGTCTGTCTCAGACCGACTGTGTCAGACCGTCTACCTCATACCGTCTGTCTCAGGCCGTCCGTCTCTGTGCGTCTGTCTCTGTCTGTCTGCCTCTGTCCGTCTGTCTCAGAAAGTCCGTCTCATACCGCCCGTCCCAGACCGTCTGTCTCAGCCAGTCTGTCTCAACCCTCTGTCTCAGACGGTCTGTCTCAGTTCGTCTACCTCTGCCCGTCCGTCTCATACCATCTGTCTTAGACCGTCTGTCTCAGATCGTCTATCTCAGACCGCCTGTCTCAGACAGTCTGTCTCAGACCGTCTGTCTCAGACCATCTGTCTCAGACCGTCTGTATCACACCGTCTGTCTCAGACCATCTGTCTCAGACCATCTGTCTCAGGCCGTCGGTCTTAGCACGTCTGTCTCAGACCATCTGTCTCAGTCCGTAGGTCTTAGCAAGTCTGGCTCAGACCGTCTGTCTCGGACCGTCAGTCTCGGACCGTCTCTCTCGGACCGTCTGTCTCGGACCGTCTGTCTCGGACCGTCTGTCTCGGACAGTCTGTCTCGGACCGTCTGTCACAGACCGTCTGTCTCAGACTGTCTGCCTCGGACCGTCTGTCTCGGACCGTCTGTCTCGGACCGTCTGTCTCGGCCGTCTGTCTCGGACCGTCTGTCTCAGACCATCAGTCTCAAGCCGTCGGTCTTAGCCCGTCTGTCTCAGACCGTCTGTCGCGGACCGTCTGTCTCTGACCGTCTGTCTCAGACCGTCTGTCTCAGACCATCTGTCTCAGACCATCTGTCTCAGGCCGTCGGTCTTAGCACGTCTGTCTCAGACCATCTGTCTCAGGCCGTAGGTCTTAGCAAGTCTGTCTCAGACCGTCTGTCTCAGACGGTCGGTCTCAGCCCGCCTGTCTCTGCCTGCCAATCTCTGTCCGCCTGTCTCAGACCGTCCGTCTCGGACCGTCTGTCTGAGACCATCTGTCTCAGACCATCTGTCACAGGCCGTCGGTATTTGCCTGTCTGTCTCAGCCTGTCTGTCTCTGTCAGTCACTCTCAGACCGTCTGTCTCGGACCGTCTGTCTCGGACCGTCTGTCTCGGGCATCTGTCTCGGACCGTCTGTCTCGGACCGTCTGTCTCTGACCGTCTGTCACGGACCGTCTGTCTCAGGCCGTCTGTCTCGGACCGTCTGTCTCGGACCGTCCGTCTCGGACCGTCTGTCTCGGACCGTCTGTCTCGGACCGTCTGTCTCGAACCGTCTGTGTAGGTCAGTCTGTCACAGACCATCTAGCTCAGACCGTCGGTCTCAGCCAGCCTGTCTCAGACCATCCGTCTCAGACCGTCTGTATCACACCGCCTGTCTCAGACCATCCGTCTCAGACCGTCTGTATCACACCGTCTGTCACAGGCCGTCTGTCTCAGACGGTCGGTCTCAGCCCGCCTGTCTCAGCCCATCTCTCTCAGTCCGTCTGTCTTAGACCATCTGTCTCAGACCATCTGTCTCAGACCATCTGTCTCAGGCCGTCGGTATTGGCCTGTCTGTCTCAGCCCGCCTGTCTCTGTCCGTCACTCTCAGACCGTCTGTCTCGGACCGTCTATCTCGGACCGTCTGTCTCGGACCGTCTGTCTCCGACCGTCTGTCTCGGACCGTCTGTCTCGGACCGTCTGTCTCGGACCGTCTGTCTCAGACTGTCTGTCTCGGACCGTCTGTCTCGGACCGTCTGTCTCGGACCGTCTGTCTCGGACCGTCTGTCTCGGACCGTCTGTCTCGGACCGTCTGTCTCACACCATCTGTCACAGGCCGTCTGTCTCAGACGGTCGGTCTCAGCCCGCCTGTCTCAGCCCATCTCTCTCAGTCCGTCTGTTTGAGACCATCTGTCTCAGACCATCTGTCTCAGGCCGTCGGTATTTGCCTGTCTGTCTCAGCCCGCCTGTCTCTGTCCGTCAATCTCAGACCGTCTGTCTCGGACCGTCTATCTCGGACCGTCTGTCTCGGACAGTCTGTCTCGGACCGTCTGTCTCGGACCGTCTGTCTCGGACCGTCTGTCTCGGACCGTCTGTCTCGGACCGTCTGTCTGAGACCAACTGTCTCCGACCGCCTGTCTGAGACCGTCTGTCTCAGACCATCTGTCTCAGACCATCTGTCTCAGGCCGTGGGTCTTAGCCCGTCTCTCTCAGACCGTCTGTCTCAGACCGTCTGTATCACACCGTCTGTCTCAGACCATCTGTCTCAGGCCGTAGGTCTTAGCCCGTCTGTCTCAGACCGTCTGTCTCGGACCGTCAGTCTCGGACCGTCTGTCTCGGACCGTCTGTCTCGGATCGTCTGTCTCACACCGTCTGTCTCGGACCGTCTGTCTCAGCCCGCCGGTCTCAGTCCGTCTGTCTGAGACCGTCTGTCTCAGACCATCTGCCTCAGACCATCTGTCTCGGGCCGTCGGTCTTAGCCCGTCTGTCTCAGATCATCTGTCTCAGGCCGTAGGTCTCAGCCCGCCTGTCTCAGCCCATCTGTCTCGGACCGTCTGTCTCGGACCGTCTGTCTCGGTCCGTCTGTCTCGAACCGTCTGTCTCGGACCGTCTGTCTCATACCGTCTGTCTCAGACCGTCTGTCTCAGACCATCTGTCTCAGACCATCTGTCTCAAGCTGTCGGTCTTGGCCCGTCTGTCTCAGACCGTCTGTCTCGGACCGTCTGTCTCTGACCGTCTGTATCGGACCGTCTGTCTCAGACCGTCTGTCTCAGACCATCTGTCGCAGACCATCTGTCTCATGCCGTCGGTCTTAGCCCGTATATCTCTGCCTGCCTGTCTCTGTCCGTCTGGCTCAGACCGTCGGTCTTAGCCCGTCTGTCTCAGACCATCTGTCTCAGACCCTCTGTCTCAGTCCGTCTGTCTCAGACCGTCTGTCTCAGACCATCTGTCGCAGACCATCTGTCTCATGCCGTCGGTCTTAGCCCGTATATCTCTGCCTGCCTGTCTCTGTAAGTCTGTCTCAGGCCGTCTGTCTCGGACCGTCCGTCTCGGACCGTCTGTCTCAGACCATCTGTCTCAGACCATCTGCCTCAGGCCGTCTGCCTCTGTCCGTCTGTCTCTGACCGTCTGTCTCAGACCGTCTGTCTCGGACCGTCTGTCTCGGACCGTCTGTCTCGGACCGCCTGTCTCAGACCGCCTGTCTCAGACCGTCTGTCTCAGACCGTCTGTCTCAGACCATCTGTCTCAGATCATCTGCCTCAGGCCGTCGGTCTTAGCCCGTCTGTCTCAGCACGCCTGCCTCGGCCCGCCTGTCTCAGACCGTCTGTCTCAGACTGTCTGCCTCGGACCGTCTGTCTCAGACCGCCTGTCTCGGTCCGTCTGTGTAGGTCCGTCTGTCTCGAATCGTCTGTCTCGGACCGTTTGCCTCGGATCGTCTGTCTCGGACTGTCTGTCTGGGACCGTGTGTCTCAGACCATCTACCTCAGGCCGTCTGCCTCTGTCCGTCTGTCTCTGAAGGTCTGTCACAGACCGTCTGTCTCGGACCGTCTGTCGCGGACCGTCTGTCTCGGACCGTCTGTCTCGGACCGCCTGTCTCAGACCGCCTGTCTCAGACCGTCTGTCTCAGACCGTCTGTCTCAGACCATTTGTCTCAGATCATCTGCCTCAGGCCGTCGGTCTTAGCCCGTCTGTGTCAGCACGTCTGTCTCGGCCCGCCTGTCTCAGACCGTCTGTCTCAGACTGTCTGCCTCGGACCGTCTGTCTCGGACCGTCTGTCTCGGACCGTCTGTCTCGGACCGTCTGTCGCGGTCCGTCTGTCCCGGACCGTCTGTCTCAGACCATCTGTTTCGGACCATCTGTCTCAGACCGCCGGTCTCAGCCCGCCTGTCTCAGACCATCTATCTCAGACCGTCTGTCTCGGACCGTCTGTCTCAGACCGCCTGTCTCAGTCCGTCTGTGTAGGTCCGTCTGTCTCGAATCGTCTGTCTCGGACCGTTTGCCTCGGATCGTCTGTCTCGGACTGTCTGTCTGGGACCGTCTGTCTCGGACCGTCTGTCTCGGACCGTCTGTCTCAGACTGTCTGTCTCGGACCGTCTGTCTCGGACCGTCAGTCTCGGACCGTCTGTCTCGGACCGTCTGTCTCGGACCGTCTGTCTCGGACCGTCTGTCTCACACCGTCTGTCACAGGCCGTCTGTCTCAGACGGTCGGTCTCAGCCCGCCTGTCTCAGCCCATCTCTCTCAGTCCGTCTGTCTGAGACCATCTGTCTCAGACCATCTGTCTCGGACCATCTGTCTCAGGCCGTCGGTATTTGCCTGTCTGTCTCAGCCCGCCTGTCTCTGTCCGTCACTCTCAGACCGTCTGTCTCGGACCGTCTATCTCGGACCGTCAGTCTCGGACCGTCTGTCTCGGACCGTCTGTCTCGGACCGTCTGTCTCGGACCGTCTGTCTCAGACTGTCTGTCTCGCACCGTCTGTCTCGGACCGTCTGTCTCGGACCGTCTGTCTCGGACCGTCTGTCTCGGACCGTCTGTCTCACACCGTCTGTCACAGGCCGTCTGTCTCAGACGGTCGGTCTCAGCCCGCCTGTCTCAGCCCATCTCTCTCAGTCCGTCTGTTTGAGACCATCTGTCTCAGACCATCTGTCTCAGGCCGTCGGTATTTGCCTGCCTGTCTCAGCCCGCCTGTCTCTGTCCGTCAATCTCAGACCGTCGGTCTCAGCCCGTCTGTCTCAGACCATCTGTCTCAGACCGTCTGTATCACACCGTCTGTCTCAGACCATCTTTCTCAGACCATCTGTCTCAGGCCGTCGGTCTTAGCCCGTCTGTCTCAGACCATCTGTCTCAGGCCGTAGGTCTTAGCCCGTCTGTCTCAGACCGTCTGTCTCGGACCGTCTGTCTCGGACCGTCTGTCTCGGACCGTCTGTCTCGGACCGTCTGTCTCACACCGTCTGTCTCGGACCGTCTGTCTCGGACCATCGGTCTCATGCCGTCGGTCTTAGCCCGTATATCTCAGCCTGCATGTCTCTGTCCGTCTGTCTCAGGCCATCTGTCTCAGGCCATCTGTCTCGGACCGTCTGTCTCGGACCGTCTGTCTCGGACCGTCTGTCTCGGACCGTCTGTCTCGGACCGTCTGTCTCGGACCGTCTCTCTCAGACCATCTGTCTCAGACCATCTGTCTCAGACCATCTGTCTCAGGCCGTCGGTATTTGCCTGTCTGTCTCAGCCTGCCTGTCTCTGTCCGTCACTCTCAGACCGTCTGTCTCGGACCGTCTCTCTCGGACCGTCTGTCTCGGACCGTCTGTCTCGGACGGTCTGTCTCGGACCGTCTGTCTCGGACCGTCTGTCTCGGACCGTCTCTCTCAGACCATCTGTCTCAGACCGTCTGTCTCAGACCGTCTGTCTCGGACCGTCTGTCTCTGACCGTCTGTTTCAGACCGTCTGTCTCAGACCATCTGTCTCAGACCGCCGGTCTCAGTCCGTCCATCTGATACCGTCTGTCTCAGAATAACTGTCTGAGACAGTCTGTCTCATCCCGCCTGTCTCAGCCCACCGGTCTCAGTCCGTCTGTCTGAGACCGTCTGTCTCAGACCATCTGTCTCAGATCATCTGCCTCAGGCCGTCGGTCTTAGCCCGTCTGTCTCAGCACGCCTGTCTCGGCCCGCCTGTCGCAGACCGTCTGTCTCAGACTGTCTGCCTCGTACCGTCTGTCTCAGACCGTCTGTCTCGGACCGTCTGTCTCAGCCCGCCTGTTTCAGTCCGTCCGTCTGATACCGGCTGTCTCAGAATAACTGTCTGAGACAGTCTGTCTCATCCCGCCTGTCTCAGCCCACCGGTCTCAGTCCGTCTGTCTGAGACCGTCTGTCTCAGACCATCTGCCTCAGACCATCTGTCTCAGGCCGTCGGTCTTAGCCCGTATATCTCTGCCTGCCTGTCTCTGTCCGTCTGGCTCAGACCGTCGGTCTTAACCCGTCTGTCTCAGACCATCTGTCTCAGACCCTCTGTCTCAGTCCGTCTGCCTCAGACCGTCTGTCTCAGACCATCTGTCGCAGACCATCTGTCTCAGGCCGTCGGTCTCAGCCCGTCTGTCTCAGACCATCTGTCTCAGGCCGTAGGTCTCAGCCCGCCTGTCTCAGCCCATCTGGCTCAGACCGTCGGTCTCAGCCCGTCTGTCTCAGACCATCTGTCTCAGACCGTCTGTCTCGGAACGTCTGTCTCAGCCCGCCGGTCTCAGTCCGTCTGTCTGAGACCGTCTGTCTCAGAATAACTGTCCGAGACAGTCTGTCTCAGCCCGCCTGTCTCAGCCCGCCGGTCTCAGTCCGTCTGTCTGAGACCGTCTGTCTCAGACCATCTGCCTCAGACCATCTGTCTCGGGCCGTCGGTCTTAGCCCGTCTGTCTCAGATCATCTGTCTCAGGCCGTAGGTCTCAGCCCGCCTGTCTCAGCCCATCTGTCTCGGACCGTCTGTCTCGGACCGTCTGTCTCGGTCCGTCTGTTTCGAACCGTCTGTCTCGGACCGTCTGTCTCATACCGTCTGTCTCAGACCGTCTGTCTCAGACCATCTGTCTCAGACCATCTGTCTCAAGCCGTCTGTCTCGGACCGTCTCTCTCAGACCATCTGTCTCAGACCGTCTGTCTCAGACCGTCTGTCTCAGGCCGTAGGTCTCAGCCCGCCTGTCTCAGCCCATCTGGCTCAGACCGTCGGTCTCAGCCCGTCTGTCTCAGACCATCTGTCTCAGACCGTCTGTATCACACCGTCTGTCTCAGACAGTCTGTCTCAGACCATCTGTCTCAGACCATCTGGCTCAGACCGTCGGTCTTAGCCCATCTGTCTCAGACCATTTGGCTCAGACCGTCGGTCTTAGCCCGTCTGTCTCAGACCATCTGTCTCAGACCGTCTGTCTCGGAACGTCTGTCTCAGCCCGCCGGTCTCAGTCCGTCTGTCTGAGACCGTCTGTCTCAGAATAACTGTCCGAGACAGTCTGTCTCAGCCCGCCTGTCTCAGCCCGCCGGTCTCAGTCCGTCTGTCTGAGACCGTCTGTCTCAGACCATCTGCCTCAGACCATCTGCCTCAGACCATCTGTCTCGGGCCGTCGGTCTTAGCCCGTCTGTCTCAGATCATCTGTCTCAGGCCGTAGGTCTCAGCCCGCCTGTCTCAGCCCATCTGTCTCGGACCGTCTGTCTCGGACCGTCTGTCTCGGTCCGTCTGTTTCGAACCGTCTGTCTCGGACCGTCTGTCTCATACCGTCTGTCTCAGACCGTCTGTCTCAGACCATCTGTCTCAGACCATCTGTCTCAAGCCGTCGGTCTTGGCCCGTCTGTCTCAGACCGTCTGTCTCGGACCGTCTGTCTCTGACCGTCTGTCTCAGACCGTCTGTCTCAGACCATCTGTCGCAGACCATCTGTCTCATGCCGTCGGTCTTAGCCCGTATATCTCTGCCTGCCTGTCTCTGTCCGTCTGGCTCAGACCGTCGGTCTTAGCCCGTCTGTCTCAGACCATCTGTCTCAGACCCTCTGTCTCAGTCCGTCTGTCTCAGGCCGTCTGTCTCGGACCGTCTGTCTCGGACCGTCTGTCTCAGACCATCTGTCTCAGACCATCTGCCTCAGGCCGTCTGCCTCTGTCCGTCTGTCTCTGACCGTCTGTCTCAGACCGTCTGTCTCGGACCGTCTGTCTCGGACCGTCTGTCTCGGACCGCCTGTCTCAGAACGCCTGTCTCAGACCGTCTGTCTCAGACCGTCTGTCTCAGACCATCTGTCTCAGATCATCTGCCTCAGGCCGTCGGTCTTAGCCCGTCTGTCTCAGCACGCCTGTCTCGGCCCGCCTGTCGCAGACCGTCTGTCTCAGACTGTCTGCCTCGTACCGTCTGTCTCGGACCGTCTGTCTCGGTCCGTCTGTCTCGAACCGTCTGTCGCGGACCGTCTGTCTCTGACCGTCTGTCTCGGACCGTCTGTCTCGGACCGTCTGTCTCAGACCGTCTGTCTCGGACAGTCTGTCTCGGACCGTCTGTCTCAGACCATCTGTCTCAGACCGTCTGTCTCAGACCGTCTGTCTCAGACCGTCTGTCTCAGACCGTCTGTCTCAGACCATCTGTCTCAGACCGTCGGTCTTAGCCCGTCTGTATCAGGCCGTCTGTATCGGACCGTCTGTCTCGTACCGTCTGTCTCGGACCGTCTGTCTCGGAGCGTCTGTCTCGGACCGTCTGTCTCGAGCCGTCTGTCTCGGACCGTCTGTCTCATACCGTCTGTCTCAGACCATCTGTCTCAGACCATCTGTCTCAGACCATCTGTCTCAGACCATCTATCTCAGACCGCCGGTCTCAGCCCGCCTGTCTCAGACAGTCTGTCTCAGACCATCTGGCTCAGACCGTCGGTCTTAGCCCGTCTGTCTCAGTCCATCTGTCTCAGACCGTCTGTCTCGGACCGTCTGTCTCAGCCCGCCTGTCTCAGTCCGTCCGTCTGATACCGTCTGTCTCAGAATAACTGTCTGAGACAGTCTGTCTCATCCCGCCTGTCTCAGCCCACCGGTCTCAGTCCGTCTGTCTGAGACCGTCTGTCTCAGACCATCTGCCTCAGACCATCTGTCTCAGGCCGTCGGTCTCAGCACGTCTGTCTCAGCCTGCCTATCTCTGTCCGTCTGTCTCAGACCGTCCGTCTCGGACCGTCTGTCTCGGACCGTCTGTCTCTGACCGTCTGTCTCCGACCGTCTGTGTAGGTCCTTCTGTCACAGACCAGCTGGCTCAGACCGTCTGTCTCAGACCATCTGTCTCAGACCGTCTGTATCACACCGTCTGTCTCTGACCGTCTGTCTCGGACCGCCTGTCTCAGTCCGTCTGTGTAGGTCCGTCTGTCTCGAATCGTCTGTCTCGCTCCATCTGTCTCGAACCGTCTGTCGCGGACCGTCTGTCTCTGACCGTCTGTCTCGGGCCGTCAGTCTCGGAACGTCTGTCGCGGACCGTCTGTCTCGGACCGTTCTGTCTCGGACCGTCTGTCTCACACCGTCAGTCACAGACCGTCTGTCTCAGACGGTCGGTCTCAGCCCGCCTGTCTCAGACGGTCGGTCTCAGCCCGCCTGTCTCAGCCCATCTGTCTCAGACCGTCGGTCTTAGCCCGTCTGTCTCAGACCATCTGTCTCGGACCCTCTGTCTCGGACCGCCTGTCTCAGACCGTCCGTTTCAGACCATCTGTCTCAGACCGCCGGTCTCACCCCGCCTGTCTCAGACCATCTGTCTCAGACCCTCTGTCTCGGACCGCCTGTCTCAGCCCGCCTGTCTCAGCCCATCTGTCTCAGACCGTCTGTCTCAGACCATCTGTCTCGGACCCTCTGTCTCGGACCGCCTGTCTCAGGCCGTCGGTCTCAGCCCGTCTGTCTCAGCCTGCCTATATCTGCCCGTCTGTCTCTGACCGCCTGTCTCAGTCCGTCTGTGTAGGTCCGTCTGTCTCGAATCGTCTGTCTCGGACCGTTTGCCTCGGACCGTCTGTCTCGGACTGTCTGTCTCGGACCGTCTGTCTCGGACCGTCTGTCTCGGACCGTCTGTCTCAGACGGTCTGTCTCAGACGGTCGGTCCCAGCCCGCCTACCTCAGCCCGCCTGTCTCAGCCCGCCTGTCTCAGACCGTCTGTCACAGACCATCTGGCTCAGAGCGTCGGTCTCAGCCCGTCTGTCTCAGACCATCTGTCTCAGACCGTCTGTATCACACCGTCTGTCTCAGACCACCTGTCTCAGACCATCTGTCTCATGCCGTCGGTCTTAGCCCGTCTGTCTCAGACCATCTGTCTCAGGCCGTAGGTCTCAGCCCGCCTGTCTCAGCCCATCTGTCTCAGACCGTCTGTCTCAGACCATCTCTCTCGGACCCTCTGTTTCGGACCGCCTGTCTCAGGCCGTCGGTCTCAGCCCGTCTGTCTCAGCCTGCCTATATCTGCCCGTCTGTCTCAGACCGCCTGTCTCAGTCCGTCTGTGTAGGTCCGTCTGTCTCGAATCGTCTGTCTCGGACCGTTTGCCTCGGACCGTCTGTCTCGGACTGTCTGTCTCGGACCGTCTGTCTCGGACCGTCTGTCTCGGACCGTCTGTCTCGGACGGTCTGTCTCGGACCGTCTGTCTCGGACCGTCTGTCTCGGACCGTCTGTCTCAGACGGTCTGTCTCAGACGGTCGGTCCCAGCCCGCCTACCTCAGCCCGCCTGTCTCAGCCCGCCTGTCTCAGACCGTCTGTCTCACACCATCTGGCTCAGACCGTCGGTCTTACCCCGTCTGTCTCAGACCATCTGTCTCAGACCCTCTGTCTCAGACCGTCTGTCTCAGACCATCTGTCGCAGACCATCTGTCTCATGCCGTCGGTCTTAGCCCGTATATCTCTGCCTGCCTGTCTCTGTCCGTCTGTCTCAGGCCGTCTGTCTCGGACCGTCTGTCTCGGACCGTCTGTCTCAGACCGTCTGTCTCGGACCGTCTGTGTAGGTCAGTCTGTCACAGACCGTCTGTGTAGGTCAGTCTGTCACAGACCATCTGGCTCAGAGCGTCGGTCTCGGACCGTCTGTGTAGGTCAGTCTGACACAGACCATCTGGCTCAGAGCGTCGGTCTTAGCCCGTCTGTCTCACACCATCTGTCTCAGGCCGTAGGTCTCAGCCCGCCTGTCTCAGCCCATCTGTCTCGGACCGTTTGCCTCGGACCGTCTGTCTCGGACTGTCTGTCTCGGACCGTCTGTCTCGGACCGTCTGTCTCGGACCGTCTGTCTCGGAAGGTCTGTCTCGGACCGTCTGTCTCGGACCGTCTCTCTCAGACCGTCTGTCTCAGACCATCTGTCTCAGCCCGCCTGTCTCAGACAGTCCGTCTCAGACCATCTGTCTCAGACCATCTGGCTCAGACCGTCGGTCTTAGCCCGTCTGTCTCAGTCCATCTGTCTCAGACCGTCTGTCTCGGACCGTCTGTCTCAGCCCGCCTGTCTCAGTCCGTCCGTCTGATACCGTCTGTCTCAGAATAACTGTCTGAGACAGTCTGTCTCATCCCGCCTGTCTCAGCCCGCCGGTCTCAGACCATCTGTCTCGGACCGTCTGTCTCGGACCGTCTGTCTCGGACCGTCTGTCTCGGACCGTCTGTCTCATACCGTCTGTCTCCGACCGTCTGTCTCAGACCATCTGTCTCAGGCCATCTGTCTCAAGCCGTCGGTCTTAGCCCGTCTGTCTCAGACCGTCTGTCTCGGACCGTCTGTCTCTGACCGTCTGTCTCGGACCGTCTGTCTCGGACCGTCTGTCTCGGACCGTCTGTCTCGGACCATCTGTCTCAGACCATCTGTCTCAGACCATCTGTCTCAGGCCGTGGGTCTTAGCCCGTCTCTCTCAGACCGCCGGTCTCAGCCCGCCTGTCTCAGCCTGCCTATCTCTGTCCGCCTGTCTCAGACCGTCCGTCTCGGACCGTCTGTCTCGTACCGTCTGTCTCGGACCGTCTGTCCCGAACCGTCTGTGTAGGTCAGTCTGTCACAGACCATCTGGCTCAGACCGTCGGTCTCAGCCCGTCTGTCTCAGACCATCGGTCTCAGACCGTCTGTATCACACCGTCTGTCACAGGCCGTCTGTCTCAGACGGTCGGTCTCAGCCCGCCTGTCTCAGCCCATCTCTCTCAGTCCGTCTGTCTGAGACCATCTGTCTCGGACCATCTGTCTCAGGCCGTCGGTATTTGCCTGTCTGTCTCAGCCCGCCTGTCTCTGTCCGTCACTCTCAGACCGTCTGTCTCGGACCGTCTATCTCGGACCGTCTGTCTCGGACCGTCTGTCTCGGACCGTCTGTCTCGGACCGTCTGTCTCGGACCGTCTGTCTCGGACCGTCTGTCTCAGACTGTCTGTCTCGGACCGTCTGTCTCGGACCGTCTGTCTCGGACCGTCTGTCTCGGACCGTCTGTCTCGGACCGTCTGTCTCACACCGTCTGTCACAGGCCGTCTGTCTCAGACGGTCGGTCTCAGCCCGCCTGTCTCAGCCCATCTCTCTCAGTCCGTCTGTTTGAGACCATCTGTCTCAGACCATCTGTCTCAGGCCGTCGGTATTTGCCTGTCTGTCTCAGCCCGCCTGTCTCTGTCCGTCAATCTCAGACCGTCGGTCTCAGCCCGTCTGTCTCACACCGTCTGTCTCAGACCATCTTTCTCAGACCATCTGTCTCAGGCCGTCGGTCTTAGCCCGTCTGTCTCAGACCATCTGTCTCAGGCCGTAGGTCTTAGCCCGTCTGTCTCAGACCGTCTGTCTCGGACCGTCAGTCTCGGACCGTCTGTCTCGGACCGTCTGTCTCGGACCGTCTGTCTCGGACCGTCTGTCTCACACCGTCTGTCTCGGACCGTCTGTCTCGGACCATCGGTCTCATGCCGTCGGTCTTAGCCCGTATATCTCAGCCTGCATGTCTCTGTCCGTCTGTCTCAGGCCATCTGTCTCGGACCGTCTGTCTCGGACCGTCTGTCTCGGACCGTCTGTCTCGGACCGTCTGTCTCGGACCGTCTGTCTCGGACCGTCTGTCTCGGACCGTCTGTCTCGGACCGTCTCTCTCAGACCATCTGTCTCAGACCATCTGTCTCAGACCATCTGTCTCAGGCCGTCGGTATTTGCCTGTCTGTCTCAGCCTGCCTGTCTCTGTCCGTCACTCCCAGACCGTCTGTCTCGGACCGTCTCTCTCGGACCGTCTGTCTCGGACCGTCTGTCTCGGACCGTCTGTCTCGGACCGTCTGTCTCGGACCGTCTGTCTCACACCGTCTGTCACAGGCCGTCTGTCTCAGACGGTCGGTCTCAGCCCGCCTGTCTCAGCCCATCCCTCTCAGTCCGTCTGTTTGAGACCATCTGTCTCAGACCATCTGTCTCAGGCCGTCGGTATTTGCCTGTCTGTCTCAGCCCGCCTGTCTCTGTCCGTCAATCTCAGACCGTCGGTCTCAGCCCGTCTGTCTCGGACCGTCTGTCTCGGACCGTCTGTCTCGGACCGTCTGTCTCGGACCGTCTCTCTCAGACCATCTGTCTCAGACCATCTGTCTCAGACCATCTGTCTCAGCCTGCCTGTCTCTGTCCGTCACTCTCAGACCGTCTGTCTCGGACCGTCTCTCTCGGACCGTCTGTCTCGGACCGTCTGTCTCGGACCGTCTGTCTCGGACCGTCTGTCTCGGACCGTCTGTCTCACACCGTCTGTCACAGGCCGTCTGTCTCAGACGGTCGGTCTCAGCCCGCCTGTCTCAGCCCATCTCTCTCAGTCCGTCTGTTTGAGACCATCTGTCTCAGGCCGTCGGTATTTGCCTGTCTGTCTCAGCCCGCCTGTCTCTGTCCGTCAATCTCAGACCGTCGGTCTCAGCCCGTCTGTCTCAGACCATCTGTCTCAGACCGTCTGTATCACACCGTCTGTCTCAGACCATCTTTCTCAGGCCGTCGGTATTTGCCTGTCTGTCTCAGCCTGCCTGTCTCTGTCCGTCACTCTCAGACCGTCTGTCTCGGACCGTCTCTCTCGGACCGTCTGTCTCGGACCGTCTGTCTCGGACCGTCTGTCTCGGACCGTCTGTCTCGGACCGTCTGTCTCGGACCGTCTGTCTCGGACCGTCTCTCTCAGACCATCTGTCTCAGACCGTCTGTCTCAGACCGTCTGTCTCGGACCGTCTGTCTCTGACCGTCTGTTTCAGACCGTCTGTCTCAGACCATCTGTCTCAGACCGCCGGTCTCAGTCCGTCCATCTGATACCGTCTGTCTCAGAATAACTGTCTGAGACAGTCTGTCTCATCCCGCCTGTCTCAGCCCACCGGTCTCAGTCCGTCTGTCTGAGACCGTCTGTCTCAGACCATCTGTCTCAGATCATCTGCCTCAGGCCGTCGGTCTTAGCCCGTCTGTCTCAGCACGCCTGTCTCGGCCCGCCTGTCGCAGACCGTCTGTCTCAGACTGTCTGCCTCGTACCGTCTGTCTCAGACCGTCTGTCTCAGACCATCTGCCTCAGACCATCTGTCTCAGGCCGTCGGTCTTAGCCCGTATATCTCTGCCTGCCTGTCTCTGTCCGTCTGGCTCAGACCGTCGGTCTTAGCCCGTCTGTCTCAGACCATCTGTCTCAGACCCTCTGTCTCAGTCCGTCTGTCTCAGACCGTCTGTCTCAGACCATCTGTCGCAGACCATCTGTCTCAGGCCGTCGGTCTCAGACCGTCTGTCTCAGACCATCTGTCTCAGGCCGTAGGTCTCAGCCCGCCTGTCTCAGCCCATCTGGCTCAGACCGTCGGTCTCAGCCCGTCTGTCTCAGACCATCTGTCTCAGACCGTCTGTATCACACCGTCTGTCTCAGACAGTCTGTCTCAGACCATCTGTCTCAGACCATCTGGCTCAGACCGTCGGTCTTAGCCCATCTGTCTCAGACCATTTGGCTCAGACCGTCGGTCTTAGCCCGTCTGTCTCGGAACGTCTGTCTCAGCCCGCCGGTCTCAGTCCGTCTGTCTGAGACCGTCTGTCTCAGACCATCTGCCTCAGACCATCTGTCTCGGGCCGTCGGTCTTAGCCCGTCTGTCTCAGATCATCTGTCTCAGGCCGTAGGTCTCAGCCCGCCTGTCTCAGCCCATCTGTCTCGGACCGTCTGTCTCGGACCGTCTGTCTCGGTCCGTCTGTTTCGAACCGTCTGTCTCGGACCGTCTGTCTCATACCGTCTGTCTCAGACCGTCTGTCTCAGACCATCTGTCTCAGACCATCTGTCTCAAGCCGTCTGTCTCGGACCGTCTCTCTCAGACCATCTGTCTCAGACCGTCTGTCTCAGACCGTCTGTCTCGGACCGTCTGTCTCTGACCGTCTGTTTCAGACCGTCTGTCTCAGACCATCTGTCTCAGACCGCCGGTCTCAGTCCGTCCATCTGATACCGTCTGTCTCAGAATAACTGTCTGAGACAGTCTGTCTCATCCCGCCTGTCTCAGCCCACCGGTCTCAGTCCGTCTGTCTGAGACCGTCTGTCTCAGACCATCTGTCTCAGATCATCTGCCTCAGGCCGTCGGTCTTAGCCCGTCTGTCTCAGCACGCCTGTCTCGGCCCGCCTGTCGCAGACCGTCTGTCTCAGACTGTCTGCCTCGTACCGTCTGTCTCAGACCGTCTGTCTCGGACCGTCTGTCTCAGCCCGCCTGTTTCAGTCCGTCCGTCTGATACCGGCTGTCTCAGAATAACTGTCTGAGACAGTCTGTCTCATCCCGCCTGTCTCAGCCCACCGGTCTCAGTCCGTCTGTCTGAGACCGTCTGTCTCAGACCATCTGCCTCAGACCATCTGTCTCAGGCCGTCGGTCTTAGCCCGTATATCTCTGCCTGCCTGTCTCTGTCCGTCTGGCTCAGACCGTCGGTCTTAGCCCGTCTGTCTCAGACCATCTGTCTCAGACCCTCTGTCTCAGTCCGTCTGTCTCAGACCGTCTGTCTCAGACCATCTGTCGCAGACCATCTGTCTCAGGCCGTCGGTCTCAGACCGTCTGTCTCAGACCATCTGTCTCAGGCCGTAGGTCTCAGCCCGCCTGTCTCAGCCCATCTGGCTCAGACCGTCGGTCTCAGCCCGTCTGTCTCAGACCATCTGTCTCAGACCGTCTGTATCACACCGTCTGTCTCAGACAGTCTGTCTCAGACCATCTGTCTCAGACCATCTGGCTCAGACCGTCGGTCTTAGCCCATCTGTCTCAGACCATTTGGCTCAGACCGTCGGTCTTAGCCCGTCTGTCTCAGACCATCTGTCTCAGACCGTCTGTCTCGGAACGTCTGTCTCAGCCCGCCGGTCTCAGTCCGTCTGTCTGAGACCGTCTGTCTCAGAATAACTGTCCGAGACAGTCTGTCTCAGCCCGCCTGTCTCAGCCCGCCGGTCTCAGTCCGTCTGTCTGAGACCGTCTGTCTCAGACCATCTGCCTCAGACCATCTGTCTCGGGCCGTCGGTCTTAGCCCGTCTGTCTCAGATCATCTGTCTCAGGCCGTAGGTCTCAGCCCGCCTGTCTCAGCCCATCTGTCTCGGACCGTCTGTCTCGGACCGTCTGTCTCGGTCCGTCTGTTTCGAACCGTCTGTCTCGGACCGTCTGTCTCATACCGTCTGTCTCAGACCGTCTGTCTCAGACCATCTGTCTCAGACCATCTGTCTCAAGCCGTCTGTCTCGGACCGTCTCTCTCAGACCATCTGTCTCAGACCGTCTGTCTCAGACCGTCTGTCTCAGACCGTCTGTCTCGGACCGTCTGTCTCTGACCGTCTGTTTCAGACCGTCTGTCTCAGACCATCTGTCTCAGACCGCCGGTCTCAGTCCGTCCATCTGATACCGTCTGTCTCAGAATAACTGTCTGAGACAGTCTGTCTCATCCCGCCTGTCTCAGCCCACCGGTCTCAGTCCGTCTGTCTGAGACCGTCTGTCTCAGACCATCTGTCTCAGATCATCTGCCTCAGGCCGTCGGTCTTAGCCCGTCTGTCTCAGCACGCCTGTCTCGGCCCGCCTGTCGCAGACCGTCTGTCTCAGACTGTCTGCCTCGTACCGTCTGTCTCAGACCGTCTGTCTCGGACCGTCTGTCTCAGCCCGCCTGTCTCAGTCCGTCCGTCTGATACCGGCTGTCTCAGAATAACTGTCTGAGACAGTCTGTCTCATCCCGCCTGTCTCAGCCCACCGGTCTCAGTCCGTCTGTCTGAGACCGTCTGTCTCAGACCATCTGCCTCAGACCATCTGTCTCAGGCCGTCGGTCTTAGCCCGTATATCTCTGCCTGCATGTCTCTGTCCGTCTGGCTCAGACCGTCGGTCTTAGCCCGTCTGTCTCAGACCATCTGTCTCAGACCCTCTGTGTCAGTCCGTCTGTCTCAGACCGTCTGTCTCAGACCATCTGTCGCAGACCATCTGTCTCAGGCCGTCGGTCTCAGCCCGTCTGTCTCAGACCATCTGTCTCAGGCCGTAGGTCTCAGCCCGCCTGTCTCAGCCCATCTGGCTCAGACCGTCGGTCTCAGCCCGTCTGTCTCAGACCATCTGTCTCAGACCGTCTGTATCACACCGTCTGTCTCAGACAGTCTGTCTCAGACCATCTGTCTCAGACCATCTGGCTCAGACCGTCGGTCTTAGCCCATCTGTCTCAGACCATTTGGCTCAGACCGTCGGTCTTAGCCCGTCTGTCTCAGACCATCTGTCTCAGACCGTCTGTCTCGGAACGTCTGTCTCAGCCCGCCGGTCTCAGTCCGTCTGTCTGAGACCGTCTGTCTCAGAATAACTGTCCGAGACAGTCTGTCTCAGCCCGCCTGTCTCAGCCCGCCGGTCTCAGTCCGTCTGTCTGAGACCGTCTGTCTCAGACCATCTGCCTCAGACCATCTGTCTCGGGCCGTCGGTCTTAGCCCGTCTGTTTCAGATCATCTGTCTCAGGCCGTAGGTCTCAGCCCGCCTGTCTCAGCCCATCTGTCTCGGACCGTCTGTCTCGGACCGTCTGTCTCGGTCCGTCTGTTTCGAACCGTCTGTCTCGGACCGTCTGTCTCATACCGTCTGTCTCAGACCGTCTGTCTCAGACCATCTGTCTCAGACCATCTGTCTCAAGCCGTCGGTCTTGGCCCGTCTGTCTCAGACCGTCTGTCTCGGACCGTCTGTCTCTGACCGTCTGTCTCGGACCGTCTGTCTCAGACCATCTGTCGCAGACCATCTGTCTCATGCCGTCGGTCTTAGCCCGTATATCTCTGCCTGCCTGTCTCTGTCCGTCTGGCTCAGACCGTCGGTCTTAGCCCGTCTGTCTCAGACCATCTGTCTCAGACCCTCTGTCTCAGTCCGTCTGTCTCAGACCGTCTGTCTCAGACCGTCTGTCTCAGACCATCTGTCGCAGACCATCTGTCTCATGCCGTCGGTCTTAGCCCGTATATCTCTGCCTGCCTGTCTCTGTCCGTCTGGCTCAGACCGTCGGTCTTAGCCCGTCTGTCTCAGACCATCTGTCTCAGACCCTCTGTCTCAGTCCGTCTGTCTCAGGCCGTCTGTCTCGGACCGTCTGTCTCGGACCGTCTGTCTCAGACCATCTGTCTCAGACCATCTGCCTCAGGCCGTCTGCCTCTGTCCGTCTGTCTCTGACCGTCTGTCTCAGACCGTCTGTCTCGGACCGTCTGTCTCGGACCGTCTGTCTCGGACCGCCTGTCTCAGAACGCCTGTCTCAGACCGTCTGTCTCAGACCGTCTGTCTCAGACCATCTGTCTCAGATCATCTGCCTCAGGCCGTCGGTCTTAGCCCGTCTGTCTCAGCACGCCTGTCTCGGCCCGCCTGTCGCAGACCGTCTGTCTCAGACCCTCTGTCTCAGACCATCTGTCTCAGACCATCTGTCTCAGACCATCTGTCTCAGACCATCTGGCTCAGACCGTCGGTCTTAGCCCGTCTGTCTCAGTCCATCTGTCTCAGACCGTCTGTCTCGGACCGTCTGTCTCAGCCCGCCTGTCTCAGTCCGTCCGTCTGATACCGTCTGTCTCAGAATAACTGTCTGAGACAGTCTGTCTCATCCCGCCTGTCTCAGCCCACCGGTCTCAGTCCGTCTGTCTGAGACCGTCTGTCTCAGACCATCTGCCTCAGACCATCTGTCTCAGGCCGTCGGTCTCAGCACGTCTGTCTCAGCCTGCCTATCTCTGTCCGTCTGTCTCAGACCGTCCGTCTCGGACCGTCTGTCTCGGACCGTCTGTCTCTGACCGTCTGTCTCCGACCGTCTGTGTAGGTCCTTCTGTCACAGACCAGCTGGCTCAGACCGTCTGTCTCAGACCATCTGTCTCAGACCGTCTGTATCACACCGTCTGTCTCTGACCGTCTGTCTCGGACCGCCTGTCTCAGTCCGTCTGTGTAGGTCCGTCTGTCTCGAATCGTCTGTCTCGCTCCATCTGTCTCGAACCGTCTGTCGCGGACCGTCTGTCTCTGACCGTCTGTCTCGGGCCGTCAGTCTCGGAACGTCTGTCTCGGACCGTCTGTCTCGGACCGTTCTGTCTCGGACCGTCTGTCTCACACCGTCAGTCACAGACCGTCTGTCTCAGACGGTCGGTCTCAGCCCGCCTGTCTCAGACGGTCGGTCTCAGCCCGCCTGTCTCAGCCCATCTGTCTCAGACCGTCGGTCTTAGCCCGTCTGTCTCAGACCATCTGTCTCGGACCCTCTGTCTCGGACCGCCTGTCTCAGACCGTCCGTTTCAGACCATCTGTCTCAGACCGCCGGTCTCACCCCGCCTGTCTCAGACCATCTGTCTCAGACCCTCTGTCTCGGACCGCCTGTCTCAGCCCGCCTGTCTCAGCCCATCTGTCTCAGACCGTCTGTCTCAGACCATCTGTCTCGGACCCTCTGTCTCGGACCGCCTGTCTCAGGCCGTCGGTCTCAGCCCGTCTGTCTCAGCCTGCCTATATCTGCCCGTCTGTCTCAGACCGCCTGTCTCAGTCCGTCTGTGTAGGTCCGTCTGTCTCGAATCGTCTGTCTCGGACCGTTTGCCTCAGCCCGCCTGTCTCTGACCGCCTGTCTCAGAACGTCGGCCTCAGCCCGCCTGTCACAGACCGTCTGTCTCGGACCGTCTGTCTCGGACCGTCTGTCTCGGACCGTCTGTCTCGGACCGTCTGTCACAGACCGTCTGTCTCTGTCCGTCTGTGTCTGCCCGTCTGTCTCAGAACATCTGTCTCAGACGGTCTGTCTCTGTCCGTCTGTCTCGGACCGTCTGTCTCAGACCGTGTGTCTCAGACCGACTGTCCCAGCCCATCTGTCTCTGACCGTCGGTCTTTGCCCGTCTGTCTCAGACCGTCTATCTCTGTCCGTCTGTCTCAGACCGTCTGACGCTGTCCGCCTGTCTCAGACCGTCTGCCTCAGGCCATCCGTCTCAGACCGTCAGTCTTAGCCCGTCGGTCTCAGCCCGCCTGTCTCTGACAGTCTGTGTCAGACCGTCTGTCTCGGACAGTCTGTCTCGGACCGTCTGTCTCGGACCGTCTGTCTCAGACCGTCTGTCTCAGACCGTCGGTCTCAGCCCGTCTGTCTCAGACCATCTGTCTCAGACCGTCTGTATCACACCGTCTGTCTCAGACAGTCTGTCTCAGACCATCTGTCTCAGACCATCTGGCTCAGACCGTCGGTCTTAGCCCATCTGTCTCAGACCATTTGGCTCAGACCGTCGGTCTTAGCCCGTCTGTCTCAGACCATCTGTCTCAGACCGTCTGTCTCGGAACGTCTGTCTCAGCCCGCCGGTCTCAGTCCGTCTGTCTGAGACCGTCTGTCTCAGAATAACTGTCCGAGACAGTCTGTCTCAGCCCGCCTGTCTCAGCCCGCCGGTCTCAGTCCGTCTGTCTGAGACCGTCTGTCTCAGACCATCTGCCTCAGACCATCTGTCTCGGGCCGTCGGTCTTAGCCCGTCTGTTTCAGATCATCTGTCTCAGGCCGTAGGTCTCAGCCCGCCTGTCTCAGCCCATCTGTCTCGGACCGTCTGTCTCGGACCGTCTGTCTCGGTCCGTCTGTTTCGAACCGTCTGTCTCGGACCGTCTGTCTCATACCGTCTGTCTCAGACCGTCTGTCTCAGACCATCTGTCTCAGACCATCTGTCTCAAGCCGTCGGTCTTGGCCCGTCTGTCTCAGACCGTCTGTCTCGGACCGTCTGTCTCTGACCGTCTGTCTCGGACCGTCTGTCTCAGACCATCTGTCGCAGACCATCTGTCTCATGCCGTCGGTCTTAGCCCGTATATCTCTGCCTGCCTGTCTCTGTCCGTCTGGCTCAGACCGTCGGTCTTAGCCCGTCTGTCTCAGACCATCTGTCTCAGACCCTCTGTCTCAGTCCGTCTGTCTCAGACCGTCTGTCTCAGACCATCTGTCGCAGACCAACTGTCTCATGCCGTCGGTCTTAGCCCGTATATCTCTGCCTGCCTGTCTCTGTCCGTCTGGCTCAGACCGTCGGTCTTAGCCCGTCTGTCTCAGACCATCTGTCTCAGACCCTCTGTCTCAGTCCGTCTGTCTCAGGCCGTCTGTCTCGGACCGTCTGTCTCGGACCGTCTGTCTCAGACCATCTGTCTCAGACCATCTGCCTCAGGCCGTCTGCCTCTGTCCGTCTGTCTCTGACCGTCTGTCTCAGACCGTCTGTCTCGGACCGTCTGTCTCGGACCGTCTGTCTCGGACCGCCTGTCTCAGAACGCCTGTCTCAGACCGTCTGTCTCAGACCGTCTGTCTCAGACCATCTGTCTCAGATCATCTGCCTCAGGCCGTCGGTCTTAGCCCGTCTGTCTCAGCACGCCTGTCTCGGCCCGCCTGTCGCAGACCGTCTGTCTCAGACCCTCTGTCTCAGACCATCTGTCTCAGACCATCTGTCTCAGACCATCTGTCTCAGACCATCTGGCTCAGACCGTCGGTCTTAGCCCGTCTGTCTCAGTCCATCTGTCTCAGACCGTCTGTCTCGGACCGTCTGTCTCAGCCCGCCTGTCTCAGTCCGTCCGTCTGATACCGTCTGTCTCAGAATAACTGTCTGAGACAGTCTGTCTCATCCCGCCTGTCTCAGCCCACCGGTCTCAGTCCGTCTGTCTGAGACCGTCTGTCTCAGACCATCTGCCTCAGACCATCTGTCTCAGGCCGTCGGTCTCAGCACGTCTGTCTCAGCCTGCCTATCTCTGTCCGTCTGTCTCAGACCGTCCGTCTCGGACCGTCTGTCTCGGACCGTCTGTCTCTGACCGTCTGTCTCCGACCGTCTGTGTAGGTCCTTCTGTCACAGACCAGCTGGCTCAGACCGTCTGTCTCAGACCATCTGTCTCAGACCGTCTGTATCACACCGTCTGTCTCTGACCGTCTGTCTCGGACCGCCTGTCTCAGTCCGTCTGTGTAGGTCCGTCTGTCTCGAATCGTCTGTCTCGCTCCATCTGTCTCGAACCGTCTGTCGCGGACCGTCTGTCTCTGACCGTCTGTCTCGGGCCGTCAGTCTCGGAACGTCTGTCTCGGACCGTCTGTCTCGGACCGTTCTGTCTCGGACCGTCTGTCTCACACCGTCAGTCACAGACCGTCTGTCTCAGACGGTCGGTCTCAGCCCGCCTGTCTCAGACGGTCGGTCTCAGCCCGCCTGTCTCAGCCCATCTGTCTCAGACCGTCGGTCTTAGCCCGTCTGTCTCAGACCATCTGTCTCGGACCCTCTGTCTCGGACCGCCTGTCTCAGACCGTCCGTTTCAGACCATCTGTCTCAGACCGCCGGTCTCACCCCGCCTGTCTCAGACCATCTGTCTCAGACCCTCTGTCTCGGACCGCCTGTCTCAGCCCGCCTGTCTCAGCCCATCTGTCTCAGACCGTCTGTCTCAGACCATCTGTCTCGGACCCTCTGTCTCGGACCGCCTGTCTCAGGCCGTCGGTCTCAGCCCGTCTGTCTCAGCCTGCCTATATCTGCCCGTCTGTCTCAGACCGCCTGTCTCAGTCCGTCTGTGTAGGTCCGTCTGTCTCGAATCGTCTGTCTCGGACCGTTTGCCTCGGACCGTCTGTCTCGGACTGTCTGTCTCGGACCGTCTGTCTCGGACCGTCTGTCTCGGACCGTCTGTCTCGGACTGTCTGTCTCGGACCGTCTGTCTCGGACCGTCTGTCTCGGACCGTCTGTCTCAGACGGTCTGTCTCAGACGGTCGGTCCCAGCCCGCCTACCTCAGCCCGCCTGTCTCAGCCCGCCTGTCTCAGACCGTCTGTCCCAGACCATCTGGCTCGGACCGTCGGTCTTAGCCCGTCTGTCTCAGACCATCTGTCTCAGACCGTCTGTATCACACCGTCTGTCTCAGACCACCTGTCTCAGACCATCTGTCTCAGGCCGTCGGTCTTAGCCCGTCTGTCTCAGACCATCTGTCTCAGGCCGTAGGTCTCAGACCGTCTGTCTCAGACCGTCTGTCTCAGGCCGTCCGTCTCTGACCGTCTGTCTCGGACCGTCTGTCTCGGACCGTCTGCCTCGGACCGTCTGTCTCGGACCGTCTGTCGCGGACCGTATGTCTCGGACCATCTGTCTCAGGCCGTCGGTCTCAGCCCGTCTGTCTCAGCCTGCCTATCTCTGCCCGTCTGTCTCGGACCGTCTGTCTTTGACCATCTGGCTCCGACCGTCTGCCTCAGCCCGCCTGTCTCAGCCCCCCTGTCACTGTCCATCTGTCTCTGTCCGTCTGACTCAGATCGTCTGTCTCAGACCATCTGTCTCAGGCCGTCGGCCTTAGCCCGTCTGTCTCGGACCGTCTGTCTCGGACCGTCTGTCTCGGACCGTCTGTCTCGGACCGTCTGTCTCGGACCGTCTGTCTCGGACCGTCTGTCTCGGACGGACGGTCTCAGCCCGCATGTCTCAGCCCGCCTGTCCCAGACCGTATGCCTGAGACCGTCTGTCTCAGAGCATCTGGCTCAGACCGTGTGTCTCAGACCGCCTGTCTCAGCCCGCCTGTCTCAGACCATCCGTCTCAGACCATCTGTCTCATGCCGTCGGTCTTAGACCGTTTGTCTCAGCCCGTCTGTCTCGGACCGTCTGTCTCGGACCGTCTGTCTCGGACCGTCTGTCTCAAACCGCCTGTCTCAGCCCCCCTGTCTCAGACCATCTGTCTCAGGCCGTCGGTCTTATACCGTCTATCTGAGCCCGCCTGTCTCTGCCCGTCTGTCTCGGACAGTCTGTCTCGGACCGTCTGTCTCGGACCGTCTGTCTCGGACCGCCTGTCTCGGACCGTCTGTCTCGGACCGTCTGTTTCGAACCGTCTGTCTCGGACCGTCTGTCTGAGACCGTCTGTCTCTGTCTGTCTTTGTCAGACCGTCTATCTCTGTCCGTCGGTCTCAGAGCCTCTGTCTCTGTCCGTCTGTCTCAAACCATCTGTCTCAGACCATCTGCCTCAGGCCGTCGGTCTTAGCCCGTCTGTATCAGGCCGTCTGTATCGGACCGTCTGTGTCGGACCGTCTGTCTCAGACCGTCGGTCTTAGCCCTACTGTATCAGACCGTCTGTCTCGGACCGTCTGTCTCGGACCGTCTGTCTCAGGCCGTCCGTCTCTGACCGTCTGTCTCGGACCGTTTGTCTCGGACCGTCTGCCTCGGACCGTCTGTCTCGGACCGTCTGTCGCGGACCGTATGTCTCGGACCATCTGTCTCAGGCCGTCGGTCTCAGCCCGTCTGTCTCAGCCTGCCTATCTCTGCCCGTCTGTCTCGGACCGTCTGTCTTTGACCATCTGGCTCCGACCGTCTGCCTCAGCCCGCCTGTCTCAGCCCCCCTGTCACTGTCCATCTGTCTCTGTCCGTCTGACTCAGATCGTCTGTCTCAGACCATCTGTCTCAGGCCGTCGGCCTTAGCCCGTCTGTCTCGGACCGTCTGTCTCGGACCGTCTGTCTCGGACCGTCTGTCTCGGACCGTCTGTCTCGGACCGTCTGTCTCGGACCGTCTGTCTCGGACGGACGGTCTCAGCCCGCATGTCTCAGCCCGCCTGTCCCAGACCGTATGCCTGAGACCGTCTGTCTCAGAGCATCTGGCTCAGACCGTGTGTCTCAGACCGCCTGTCTCAGCCCGCCTGTCTCAGACCATCCGTCTCAGACCATCTGTCTCATGCCGTCGGTCTTAGACCGTCTGTCTCAGCCCGTCTGTCTCGGACCGTCTGTCTCGGACCGTCTGTCTCGGACCGTCTGTCTCAAACCGCCTGTCTCAGCCCCCCTGTCTCAGACCATCTGTCTCAGGCCGTCGGTCTTATACCGTCTATCTGAGCCCGCCTGTCTCTGCCCGTCTGTCTCGGACAGTCTGTCTCGGACCGTCTGTCTCGGACCGTCTGTCTCGGACCGTCTGTCTCGGACCGTCTGTCTCGGACCGTCTGTCTCGGTCCGTCTGTCTTGGACCGTCTGTATCGGATCGTCTGTCTCAGACTGTCTGTCTCAGAACGTCTGTCTCAGACCGTCTGTCTCAGACCGTCTGTCTCAGCCCGCCTTTCTCAGCCCGCCTGCCTCAGTCCGTCTGTCTGAGACCGTCTGTCTCACAACAACTGTCTCAGACCGTCTGTCTCTGTCTGTCTGTCTCAGAGCCGCGGTATCAAACCGTCTGCCTCTGTCCGTCTGTCTCATACCGTCTGTCTCAGACCGTCTGTCTCAGAGCGTGTGTCTCAAATCGCCTGACTCAGATCGTCTGTCTCAGCCCGCCTGTCTCAGTGCGTCTGTCTGAGACCGTTTGTCTCGAACCATCTGTCTCAGACCGTCTTTCTCGGACCGTCTGTCTCAGCCCGTCTGTCTCGGACCGTCTGTCTCGGACCGTCTGTCTCTGACCGTCCGTCTCAGACCGTGTGTCTCAGATCGTCTGTGTCAGACCGTCTGTCTCGTTCCGTCTATCTTAGATCGTCTGTCTCAGATCGACCGTCTCAGACCGTCTGTCTCAGACCGTCTGTCTCAGACCGTCTGTCTCAGACCGTCTGTCTCAGATCGTCTGTCTCAGACCGTCTGTCTCAGACCGTCTGTCTCAGACCGTCTGTCTCAAACCGCCTGTCTCAGATCGTCTGTCTCACACCGTCTATCTCATACCGTACGACTCAGACCGTCCGTCTCAGACCGTCTGTCTCAGACCGTCTGCCTCAGACCATCTGTCTCAGACCGTCTGTCTCAGACCGTCTGTCTCAGACTCTCTGTTTCAGAGAGTCCGTTTCAGATCATCTGTCTGATACCCTCTCTCTCTCCGTCTGTCTAAGACCGTCTGACTCTCTCCGCCTGTCTCAGACCGTCTGCCTCAGGCCATCCGTCTCAGACCATCTGTCTGAGGCCGTCGGTCTTAGCCCGTCTGTCTCAGCCCGCCGGCCTCTGCCCGTCTGTCTCAGAGCGTCTGGCTCAGACCGTCTGTCTCGGTCAGTCTGTCTCGGACCGTCTGTCTGAGACCGTCTGACTCTGTCCGCATGTCTCGGACCGTCTCCCTCAGGCCATCCGTCTCAGACCGTCAGTCTTAGACCGTCGGTCTCAGCCCGCCTGTCTCTGACCGCCTGTCTCAGAACGTCGGCCTCAGCCCGCCTGTCACAGACCGTCTGTCTCGGACCGTCTGTCTCGGACCGTCTGTCTCGGACCGTCTGTCACAGACCGTCTGTCTCTGTCCGTCTGTGTCTGCCCGTCTGTCTCAGAACATCTGTCTCAGACGGTCTGTCTCTGTCCGTCTGTCTCGGACCGTCTGTCTCAGACCGTGTGTCTCAGACCGACTGTCCCAGCCCATCTGTCTCTGACCGTCGGTCTTTGCCCGTCTGTCTCAGACCGTCTATCTCTGTCCGTCTGTCTCAGACCGTCTGACGCTGTCCGCCTGTCTCAGACCGTCTGCCTCAGGCCATCCGTCTCAGACCGTCAGTCTTAGCCCGTCGGTCTCAGCCCGCCTGTCTCTGACAGTCTGTGTCAGACCGTCTGTCTCGGACAGTCTGTCTCGGACCGTCTGTCTCGGACCGTCTGTCTCAGACCGTCTGTCTCAGACCATCTGGCTCAGACCATCTGTCTCAGACCGCCTGTCTCAGACCGTCTGTCTCAGACCATCTGTCTCAGGCCGTCGGCCTTAGTCCGTCTGTCTCAGACCATCTGTCTCAGACCATCTGTCACAGGCCGTCGGTCTTAGCCCGTCTGTCTCAGCCCGCCTGCCTCTGCCCGTCTGTCTCAGAGCGTCTGGCTCAGACCGTCTGTCTCGGTCAGTCTGTCTCGGACCGTCTGTCTGAGACCGTCTGACTCTGTCCGCCTGTCTCAGACCGTCTGCCTCAGGCCATCCGTCTCAGACCATCTGTCTCAGGCCGTGGGTCTTAGCCCGTCTGTCTCAGACCGCCTGTCTCAGACCGTCTGTCTCAGACCATCTGTCTCAGGCCGTCGGCCTTAGTCCGTCTGTCTCAGACCATCTGTCTCAGACCATCTGTCACAGGCCGTCGGTCTTAGCCCGTCTGTCTCAGCCCGCCTGCCTGTGCCCGTCTGTCTCAGACCGCCTGTCTAACACCGTCTGTCTCTTTCCGTCTGTCTCATACCGTCTGTCGCGGACCGTCTGACTCTGTCCGCCTGTCTCAGACCGTCTCCCTCAGGCCATCCGTCTCAGACCGTCAGTCTTAGACCGTCGGTCTCAGCCCGCCTGTCTCTGACCGCCTGTCTCAGAACGTCGGCCTCAGCCCGCCTGTCACAGACCGTCTGTCTCGGACCGTCTGTCTCGGACCGTCTGTCTCGGACCGTCTGTCACAGACCGTCTGTCTCTGTCCGTCTGTGTCTGCCCGTCTGTCTCAGAACATCTGTCTCAGACGGTCTGTCTCTGTCCGTCTGTCTCGGACCGTCTGTCTCAGACCGTGTGTCTCAGACCGACTGTCCCAGCCCATCTGTCTCTGACCGTCGGTCTTTGCCCGTCTGTCTCAGACCGTCTATCTCTGTCCGTCTGTCTCAGACCGTCTGACGCTGTCCGCCTGTCTCAGACCGTCTGCCTCAGGCCATCCGTCTCAGACCGTCAGTCTTAGCCCGTCGGTCTCAGCCCGCCTGTCTCTGACAGTCTGTGTCAGACCGTCTGTCTCGGACAGTCTGTCTCGGACCGTCTGTCTCGGACCGTCTGTCTCAGACCGTCTGTCTCAGACCATCTGGCTCAGACCATCTGTCTCAGACCGCCTGTCTCAGACCGTCTGTCTCAGACCATCTGTCTCAGGCCGTCGGCCTTAGTCCGTCTGTCTCAGACCATCTGTCTCAGACCATCTGTCACAGGCCGTCGGTCTTAGCCCGTCTGTCTCAGCCCGCCTGCCTCTGCCCGTCTGTCTCAGAGCGTCTGGCTCAGACCGTCTGTCTCGGTCAGTCTGTCTCGGACCGTCTGTCTGAGACCGTCTGACTCTGTCCGCCTGTCTCAGACCGTCTGCCTCAGGCCATCCGTCTCAGACCATCTGTCTCAGGCCGTGGGTCTTAGCCCGTCTGTCTCAGACCGCCTGTCTCAGACCGTCTGTCTCAGACCATCTGTCTCAGGCCGTCGGCCTTAGTCCGTCTGTCTCAGACCATCTGTCTCAGACCATCTGTCACAGGCCGTCGGTCTTAGCCCGTCTGTCTCAGCCCGCCTGCCTGTGCCCGTCTGTCTCAGACCGCCTGTCTAACACCGTCTGTCTCTTTCCGTCTGTCTCATACCGTCTGTCGCGGACCGTCTGACTCTGTCCGCCTGTCTCAGACCGTCTGCCTCAGGCCATCCGTCTCAGACCATCTGTCTCAGGCCGTGGGTCTTAGCCCGTCTGTCTCAGCCCGCCTGCCTCTGCCCGCCTGTCTCAGACCGCCTGTCTCAGACCGTCTGTCTCAGACCGTCTATCTCATACCGTACGACTCAGACCGTCTCTCTCAGACCATCTGTCTCAGACCGTCTGTCTCAGACCGTCCGTCTCAGACCGTGTGTCTCAGATCGTCTCTGTCAGACCGTCTGTCTCATTCCGTCTATCTTAGATCGTCTGTCTCAGATCGACCGTCTCAGATCGTCTGTCTCTGTCCGTCTGTCTCACACCGGAAGTCTCAGACCGTCTGTCCCAGACCGTCTGTCGCAGACCGCTGTCTCAGTCTGTGTGTCTCTATCCGGCTGTCTAATACCGTCTGTCTCGGACCGTCTGTCTCAGACCGTCTGTCCCATTCCGTCTATCTTAGATCGTCTGTCTCAGAACGCCTGTCACTGTGCCTACGACTCCGACCGTCTGTATCAGACCGTCTTTCTCAGACTGTCTGTCTCATACCGTCTGTCTCAGACCGTCTGTCTCAGACCGTCTGTCTCAGATCGTCTGTGTCAGACCGTCTGTCACAGTGCGTACGACTCAGACCGTCTGCCTCAGACCGTCTGTCTCAGACCGTCTGCCTCAGACCGTCTGTCACAGACCGTCTGTCTGATACCGTCTCTCTCAGACCGTCTGCCTCAGACAGTCTGTCTCAGACCGTCCGTCTGAGACCGTCGGTCTCAGACCGTCCGTCTCGTACCGTGTGTCTCAGACCGTCTGTCTCAGACCGTCTATCTCATACCGTCCGACTCAGACCGTGTGTCTCAGATCGTCTGTCTCATTCCGTCTATCTTAGATCGTCTGTCTCAGAACGCCTGTCACTGTGCGTACGACACAGACCGTCTGTCGCAGACGGTCTGTCTCAGACCGTCTGCCTCAGACAGTCTGTCTCAGACCGTCCGTCTCAGACCGTCCGTCTCAGACCGTCTGTCTCAGACCATCCGTCTCCCACCGGCAGTCTCAGACCGTCTGTCCCAGTACGTCTGTCGCAGACCGCTGTCTCAGTCTGTGTGTCTCTATCCGGCTGTCTAATACCTCCTGTCTCGGACCGTCTGTCTCAGATCATCTGTCTCAGAACGTCTGTCTCAGGCGATTTGTTTCAGACAGTCCGTCTCAGAACATCTGTCTGATACCGTCTCTCTCAGACCGTCTGTCTCAGACCGTCTGTCTCGGACCGTCTGTCTCGGACCGTCTGTCTCAGACCGTCTGTCTCAGACCGTCTGTCCCATTCCGTCTATCTTAGATCGTCCTTCTCAGAACGCCTGTCACTGTGCGTACGACTCAGACCGCCTGTCACTGTGCGTACGACTCAGACCGTCTGTCTCGGACCATCTGTCTCAGACCGCCGATCTCAGACCGTCTGTCTCAGACCATCTGTCTCAGACCATCTGTCTCAGGCCGTCGGTCTTAGCCCGTCTGTCTCAGCCCGCCTGCCTGTGTCCGTCTGTCTCATACCGTCTGTCTCAGACCGTCTGTCTCGGACAGTCTGTCTCGGACCGTCTGTCTCGGACCGTCTGTCTCGGACCGTCTGTCTCAGACCGTCTGTCTCAGACCGTCTGCCTCAGACAGTCTGTCTCAGACCATCTGTCTCAGACCATCTGTCACAGGCCGTCGGTCTTAGCCCGTCTGTCTCAGCCCGCCTGCCTCTGCCCGTCTGTCTCAGAGCGTCTGGCTCAGACCGTCTGTCTCGGTCAGTCTGTCTCAGACCGTCTGTCTGAGACCGTCTGACTCTGTCCGCCTGTCTCAGACCGTCTGTCTCAGAACATCTGTCTCAGACCGTCTGTCGCAGTCCGTCTGTCTGAGACCGTCTGTCTCAGAACATCTGTCTCGGACCGTCTGTCTCGGGCCGTCTGTCTCTGCCCGTCTGTTTCTTACCGTCTGTCTCAGACCGTCTGCCTCAGACCGTCTGTCACAGACCGTCTGTCTGATACCGTCTCTCTCAGACCGTCTGCCTCAGACAGTCTGTCTCAGAACGTCCGTCTCAGACCGTCTGTCTCAGACCGTCCGTCTCCCACCGGCAGTCTCAGACCGTCTGTCCCAGTACGTCTGTCGCAGACCGCTGTCTCAGTCTGTGTGTCTCTATCCGGCTGTCTAATACCGCCTGTCTCGGACCGTCTGTCTCAGACCGTCTGTCCCATTCCGTCTATCTTAGATCGTCCGTCTCAGAACGCCTGTCACTGTGCGTACGACTCAGACCGCCTGTCACTGTGCGTACGACTCAGACCGCCTGTCACTGTGCGTACGACTCAGACCGTCTGTCTCAGACCGTCTGTCTCGGACCATCTGTCTCAGACCGCCGATCTCAGCCCTCCTGTCTCAGACCATCCGTCTCAGACCATCTGTCTCATGCCGTCGGTCTTAGACCGTCTGTCTCAGACCGACTTTCTCGGACCGTCTGTCTCAGCCCGTCTGTCTCGGACCGTCTGTCTCGGACCGTCTGTCTCAGACCGTCCGTCTCAGACCGTGTGTCTCAGATCGTCTGTGTCAGACCGTCTGTCTCTTTCCGTCTATCTTAGATCGTCTGTCTCAGATCGACCGTCTCAGATCGACCGTCTCAGACCGTCTGTCTCAGACCGTCTGTCTCAGACCGTCTGTCTCAGACTCTCTGTTTCAGAGAGTCCGTCTCAGACCATCTGTCTGATACCGCCTCTCTCAGACCATCTGTCTCAGACCGTCTGTCTCAGACCGCCTGACTCAGATCGTCTGTCTCACACCGTCTATCTCATACCGTACGACTCAGACCGTCCGTCTCAGACCGTCTGTCTCAGACCGTCTGTCTCAGACCGTCTGCCTCAGACCATCTGTTTCAGACAGTCCGTCTCAGACCATCTGTCTGATACCGCCTCTCTCAGACCATCTGTCTCAGACCGTCTGTCTCAGACCTTCTGTCTCAGACCGTCTCTCTCAGACCGTCTGTCTCAGACCGTCTGTCTCAAACCGCCTGTCTCATATCGTCTGTCTCACACCGTCTATCTCATACCGTACGACTCAGACCGTCCGTCTCAGACCGTCTGTCTCAGACCGTCTGCCTCAGACCATCTGTTTCAGACAGTCCGTCTCAGACCATCTGTCTCAGACCGTCTGTCTCAGACCTTCTGTCTCAGACCGTCTCTCTCAGACCGTCTGTCTCAGACCGTCTGTCTCAAACCGCCTGTCTCAGATCGTCTGTCTCACACCGTCTATCTCATACCGTACGACTCAGACCGTCCGTCTCAGACCGTCTGTCTCAGACCATCTGGCTCAGACCATCTGTCTCAGACCGCCTGTCTCAGACCGTCTGTCTCAGACCATCTGTCTCAGGCCGTCGGCCTTAGCCCGTCTGTCTCAGACCATCTGTCTCAGACCGCCGGTCTCAGACCGTCTGTCTCAGACCATCTGTCTCAGACCATCTGTCACAGGCCGTCGGTCTTAGCCCGTCTGTCTCAGCCCGCCTGCCTCTGCCCGTCTGTCTCAGAGCGTCTGGCTCAGACCGTCTGTCTCAGACCGTCCGTCTCCCACCGGCAGTCTCAGACCGTCTGTCCCAGTACGTCTGTCGCAGACCGCTGTCTCAGTCTGTGTGTCTCTATCCGGCTGTCTAATACCGCCTGTCTCGGACCGTCTGTCTCAGACCGTCTGTCCCATTCCGTCTATCTTAGATCGTCCGTCTCAGAACGCCTGTCACTGTGCGTACGACTCAGACCGCCTGTCACTGTGCGTACGACTCAGACCGCCTGTCACTGTGCGTACGACTCAGACCGTCTGTCTCAGACCGTCTGTCTCGGACCATCTGTCTCAGACCGCCGATCTCAGCCCTCCTGTCTCAGACCATCCGTCTCAGACCATCTGTCTCATGCCGTCGGTCTTAGACCGTCTGTCTCAGACCGACTTTCTCGGACCGTCTGTCTCAGCCCGTCTGTCTCGGACCGTCTGTCTCGGACCGTCTGTCTCAGACCGTCCGTCTCAGACCGTGTGTCTCAGATCGTCTGTGTCAGACCGTCTGTCTCTTTCCGTCTATCTTAGATCGTCTGTCTCAGATCGACCGTCTCAGATCGACCGTCTCAGACCGTCTGTCTCAGACCGTCTGTCTCAGACCGTCTGTCTCAGACCGTCTGTCTCAGACTCTCTGTTTCAGAGAGTCCGTTTCAGATCATCTGTCTGATACCCTCTCTCTCAGACCGTCTGTCTCAGACCGTCTGTCTCAAACCGCCTGACTCAGATCGTCTGTCTCACACCGTCTATCTCATACCGTACGACTCAGACCGTCCGTCTCAGACCGTCTGTCTCAGACCGTCTGTCTCAGACCGTCTGCCTCAGACCATCTGTTTCAGACAGTCCGTCTCAGACCATCTGTCTGATACCGCCTCTCTCAGACCATCTGTCTCAGACCGTCTGTCTCAGACCTTCTGTCTCAGACCGTCTCTCTCAGACCGTCTGTCTCAGACCGTCTGTCTCAAACCGCCTGTCTCATATCGTCTGTCTCACACCGTCTATCTCATACCGTACGACTCAGACCGTCCGTCTCAGACCGTCTGTCTCAGACCGTCTGCCTCAGACCATCTGTTTCAGACAGTCCGTCTCAGACCATCTGTCTCAGACCGTCTGTCTCAGACCTTCTGTCTCAGACCGTCTCTCTCAGACCGTCTGTCTCAGACCGTCTGTCTCAAACCGCCTGTCTCAGATCGTCTGTCTCACACCGTCTATCTCATACCGTACGACTCAGACCGTCCGTCTCAGACCGTCTGTCTCAGACCATCTGGCTCAGACCATCTGTCTCAGACCGCCTGTCTCAGACCGTCTGTCTCAGACCATCTGTCTCAGGCCGTCGGCCTTAGCCCGTCTGTCTCAGACCATCTGTCTCAGACCGCCGGTCTCAGACCGTCTGTCTCAGACCATCTGTCTCAGACCATCTGTCTCAGACCATCTGTCACAGGCCGTCGGTCTTAGCCCGTCTGTCTCAGCCCGCCTGCCTCTGCCCGTCTGTCTCAGAGCGTCTGGCTCAGACCGTCTGTCTCGGTCAGTCTGTCTCAGACCGTCTGTCTGAGACCGTCTGACTCTGTCCGCCTGTCTCAGACCGTCTGTCTCAGAACATCTGTCTCAGACCGTCTGTCGCAGTCCGTCTGTCTGAGACCGTCTGTCTCAGAACATCTGTCTCGGACCGTCTGTCTCGGGCCGTCTGTCTCTGCCCGTCTGTTTCTTACCGTCTGTCTCAGACCGTCTGCCTCAGACCGTCTGTCACAGACCGTCTGTCTGATACCGTCTCTCTCAGACCGTCTGCCTCAGACAGTCTGTCTCAGAACGTCCGTCTCAGACCGTCTGTCTCAGACCGTCCGTCTCCCACCGGCAGTCTCAGACCGTCTGTCCCAGTACGTCTGTCGCAGACCGCTGTCTCAGTCTGTGTGTCTCTATCCGGCTGTCTAATACCGCCTGTCTCGGACCGTCTGTCTCAGACCGTCTGTCCCATTCCGTCTATCTTAGATCGTCCGTCTCAGAACGCCTGTCACTGTGCGTACGACTCAGACCGCCTGTCACTGTGCGTACGACTCAGACCGCCTGTCACTGTGCGTACGACTCAGACCGTCTGTCTCAGACCGTCTGTCTCGGACCATCTGTCTCAGACCGCCGATCTCAGCCCTCCTGTCTCAGACCATCCGTCTCAGACCATCTGTCTCATGCCGTCGGTCTTAGACCGTCTGTCTCAGACCGACTTTCTCGGACCGTCTGTCTCAGCCCGTCTGTCTCGGACCGTCTGTCTCGGACCGTCTGTCTCAGACCGTCCGTCTCAGACCGTGTGTCTCAGATCGTCTGTGTCAGACCGTCTGTCTCTTTCCGTCTATCTTAGATCGTCTGTCTCAGATCGACCGTCTCAGATCGACCGTCTCAGACCGTCTGTCTCAGACCGTCTGTCTCAGACCGTCTGTCTCAGACCGTCTGTCTCAGACCGTCTGTCTCAGACTCTCTGTTTCAGAGAGTCCGTTTCAGATCATCTGTCTGATACCCTCTCTCTCAGACCGTCTGTCTCAGACCGTCTGTCTCAAACCGCCTGACTCAGATCGTCTGTCTCACACCGTCTATCTCATACCGTACGACTCAGACCGTCCGTCTCAGACCGTCTGTCTCAGACCGTCTGTCTCAGACCGTCTGCCTCAGACCATCTGTTTCAGACAGTCCGTCTCAGACCATCTGTCTGATACCGCCTCTCTCAGACCATCTGTCTCAGACCGTCTGTCTCAGACCTTCTGTCTCAGACCGTCTCTCTCAGACCGTCTGTCTCAGACCGTCTGTCTCAAACCGCCTGTCTCATATCGTCTGTCTCACACCGTCTATCTCATACCGTACGACTCAGACCGTCCGTCTCAGACCGTCTGTCTCAGACCGTCTGCCTCAGACCATCTGTTTCAGACAGTCCGTCTCAGACCATCTGTCTCAGACCGTCTGTCTCAGACCTTCTGTCTCAGACCGTCTCTCTCAGACCGTCTGTCTCAGACCGTCTGTCTCAAACCGCCTGTCTCAGATCGTCTGTCTCACACCGTCTATCTCATACCGTACGACTCAGACCGTCCGTCTCAGACCGTCTGTCTCAGACCGTCTGCCTCAGACCATCTGTCTCAGACCGTCTGTCTCGGACCGTCTGTCTCAGACTCTCTGTTTCAGAGAGTCCGTTTCAGATCATCTCTCTGATACCCTCTCTCTCGGACCGTCTGTCTCGGACCGTCTGTCTCTCTCCGTCTGTCTAAGACCGTCTGACTCTCTCCGCCTGTCTCATATCGTCTGTCTCACACCGTCTATCTCATACCGTACGACTCAGACCGTCCGTCTCAGACCGTCTGTCTCAGACCGTCTGCCTCAGACCATCTGTTTCAGACAGTCCGTCTCAGACCATCTGTCTCAGACCGTCTGTCTCGGACCTTCTGTCTCAGACCGTCCCTCTCAGACCGTCTGTCTCAGATCGTCTGTCTCAAACCGCCTGTCTCAGATCGTCTGTCTCACACCGTCTATCTCATACCGTACGACTCAGACCGGCCGTCTCAGACCGTCTGTCTCAGACCGTCTGCCTCAGGCCATCCGTCTCAGACCATCTGTCTGAGGCCGTCGGTCTTAGCCCGTCTGTCTCAGCCCGCCGGCCTCTGCCCGTCTGTCTCAGAGCGTCTGGCTCAGACCGTCTGACTCTGTCCGCATGTCTCGGACCGTCTCCCTCAGGCCATCCGTCTCAGACCGTCAGTCTTAGACCGTCGGTCTCAGCCCGCCTGTCTCTGACCGCCTGTCTCAGAACGTCGGCCTCAGCCCGCCTGTCACAGACCGTCTGTCTCGGACCGTCTGTCTCGGACCGTCTGTCTCGGACCGTCTGTCACAGACCGTCTGTCTCTGTCCGTCTGTGTCTGCCCGTCTGTCTCAGAACATCTGTCTCAGACCGTCTGTCTCTGTCCGTCTGTCTCGGACCGTCTGTCTCAGACCGTGTGTCTCAGACCGACTGTCCCAGCCCATCTGTCTCTGACCGTCGGTCTTTGCCCGTCTGTCTCAGACCGTCTATCTCTGTCCGTCTGTCTCAGACCGTCTGACGCTGTCCGCCTGTCTCAGACCGTCTGCCTCAGGCCATCCGTCTCAGACCGTCAGTCTTAGCCCGTCGGCCTCAGCCCGCCTGTCTCTAACAGTCTGTGTCAGACCGTCTGTCTCGGACAGTCTGTCTCGGACCGTCTGTCTCGGACCGTCTGTCTCAGACCGTCTGTCTCAGACCATCTGGCTCAGACCATCTGTCTCAGACCGCCTGTCTCAGACCGTCTGTCTCAGACCATCTGTCTCAGGCCGTCGGCCTTAGTCCGTCTGTCTCAGACCATCTGTCTCAGACCATCTGTCACAGGCCGTCGGTCTTAGCCCGTCTGTCTCAGCCCGCCTGCCTCTGCCCGTCTGTCTCAGAGCGTCTGGCTCAGACCGTCTGTCTCGGTCAGTCTGTCTCGGACCGTCTGTCTGAGACCGTCTGACTCTGTCCGCCTGTCTCAGACCGTCTGCCTCAGGCCATCCGTCTCAGACCATCTGTCTCAGGCCGTGGGTCTTAGCCCGTCTGTCTCAGACCGCCTGTCTCAGACCGTCTGTCTCAGACCATCTGTCTCAGGCCGTCGGCCTTAGTCCGTCTGTCTCAGACCATCTGTCTCAGACCATCTGTCACAGGCCGTCGGTCTTAGCCCGTCTGTCTCAGCCCGCCTGCCTATGCCCGTCTGTCTCAGAGCGTCTGGCTCAGACCGTCTGTCTCTGTCCGTCTGTCTCGGACCGTCTGTCTCAGACCGTGTGTCTCAGACCGACTGTCCCAGCCCATCTGTCTCTGACCGTCGGTCTTCGCCCGTCTTTCTCAGACCGTCTATCTCTGTCCGTCTGTCTCAGACCGTCTGACTCTGTCCGCCTGTCTCAGACCGTCTGCCTCAGGCCATCCGTCTCAGACCGTCAGTCTTAGCCCGTCGGTCTCAGCCCGCCTGTCTCTGACCGGCTGTCTCAGAACGTCGGTCTCAGCCCGCCTGTCACAGACCGTCTGTCTCAGACCGCCTGTCTCGGACAGTCTGTCTCGGACCGTCTGTCTCGGACCGTCTGTCTCTGACCGTCTGTCTCAGACCGTCTGTCTCAGACCATCGGGCTCAGACCATCTGTCTCAGACCGCCTGTCTCAGACCGTCTGTCTCAGACCATCTGTCTCAGGCCGTCGGCCTTAGCCCGTCTGTCTCAGACCATCTGTCTCAGACCGCCGGTCTCAGACCGTCTGTCTCAGACCATCTGTCTCAGACCATCTGTCACAGGCCGTCTGTCTTAGCCCGTCTGTCTCAGCCCGCCTGCCTCTGCCCGTCTGTCTCAGAGCGTCTGGCTCAGACCGTCTATCTCGGTCAGTCTGTCTCGGACCGTCTGTCTGAGACCGTCTGACTCAGAACATCTGTCTCGGACCGTCTGTCTCAGGCCGTCTGTCTCTGCCCGTCTGTTTCTTACCGTCTGTCTCAGACCGTCTGCCTCAGACCGTCTGTCACAGACCGTCTGTCTGATACCGTCTCTCTCAGACCGTCTGCCTCAGACAGTCTGTCTCAGACCGTCCGTCTCAGACCGTCCGTCTCAGACCGTCTGTCTCAGACCGTCCGTCTCCCACCGGCAGTCTCAGACCGTCTGTCCCAGTACGTCTGTCGCAGACCGCTGTCTCAGTCTGTGTGTCTCTATCCGGCTGTCTAATACCGCCTGTCTCGGACCGTCTGTCTCAGATCATCTGTCTCAGAACGTCTGTCTCAGGCGATTTGTTTCAGACAGTCCGTCTCAGAACATCTGTCTGATACCGTCTCTCTCAGACCGTCTGTCTCAGACCGTCTGTCTCGGACCGTCTGTCTCAGACCGTCTGTCTCAGACCGTCTGTCCCATTCCGTCTATCTTAGATCGTCCGTCTCAGAACGCCTGTCACTGTGCGTACGACACAGACCGTCTGTCGCAGACCGTCTGTCTCAGACCGTCTGTCTAAGACGGTCTGTCTCTGTCCGTCGGTCTCGTACCGTCTGTCTCAGACCGTCTGTCTCAGACTCTCTGTTTCAGAGAGTCCGTTTCAGATCATCTGTCTGATACCGTCTCTCTCACACCGTCTGTCTCAGACCGTCTGTCTCAGACCGCCTGTCTCAGACCGTCTATCTCAGACCGTCCGTCTCAGACCGTGTGTCTCAGATCGTCTCTGTCAGACCGTCTGTCTCATTCCGTCTATCTCAGATCGCCCGTCTCAGATCGTCTGTCTCTGTCATGTCATACCGTACGACTCAGACCGTCCGTCTCAGACCGTCTGTCTCAGACCGTCCGCCTCAGACCATCTGTTTCAGACAGTCCGTCTCAGACCATCTGTCTGATACCGCCTCTCTCAGACCGTGCGTCTCAGACCGTCTGTCTCAGACCTTCTGTCTCAGACCGTCTCTCTCAGACCGTCTATCTCAGACCGTCCGTCTCAGACCGTGTGTCTCAGATCGTCTCTGTCAGACCGTCTGTCTCATTCCGTCTATCTCAGATCGCCCGTCTCAGATCGTCTGTCTCTGTCCGTCTGTCTCAGACCGTCTGACGCTGTCCGCCTGTCTCAGACCGTCTGCCTCAGGCCATCCGTCTCAGAACGTCAGTCTTAGCCCGTCGGTCTCAGCCCGCCTGTCTCTGACCGCCTGTCTCAGAACGTCGGCCTCAGCCCGCCTGTTACAGACCGTCTGTCCCAGACCGTCTGTCTCGGACAGTCTGTCTCGGACCGTCTGTCTCGGACCGTCTGTCTCAGACCGTCTGTCTCAGACCATCTGGCTCAGACCATCTGTCTCAGACCATCTGGCTCAGACCATCTGTCTCAGACCGCCTGTCTCAGACCGTCTGTCTCAGACCATCTGTCTCAGGCCGTCGGCCTTAGCCCGTCTGTCTCAGACCATCTGTCTCAGTCCACCGGTCTCAGACCGTCTGTCTTAGCCCGTCGGTCTCAGCCCGCCTGTCTCTGACCGCCTGTCTCAGAACGTCGGCGTCAGCCCGCCTGTCACAGACCGTCTGTCTCAGACCGTCTGTCTCGGACAGTCTGTCTCGGACCGTCTGTCTCGGACCGTCTGTCTCATACCGTCTTTCTCGCTCCGTCTACCTCTGACTCTCTGACCCTGTCCGCCTGTCTCAGACCGTCTGTCTCAGACCCTCTGTCTCAGACCGTCTGTCTCAGACCGTCTGTCTCGCACCGGCAGTCTCCGACTGTCTGTCTCGTACCATCTGTCTCAGACCGTCTCTCTCAGTCCGTCTATCTCAGACCGTCCGTCTCAGACCGTGTGTCTCAGATCGTCTCTGTCAGACCGTCTGTCTCATTCCGTCTATCTTAGATCGTCTGTCTCAGTTCGACCGTCTCAGATCGTCTGTCTCTGTCCGTCTGTCTCACACCGGAAGTCTCAGACCGTCTGTCCCAGACCGTCTGTCGCAGACCGCTGTCTCAGTCTGTGTGTCTCTATCCGGCTGTCTAATACCGTCTGTCTCGGACCATCTGTTTCAGACAGTCCGTCTCAGACCATCTGTCTGATACCGTCTCTCTCAGACCACCTGTCTCAGACCGTCTGTCTCAGACCGTCTGTCTCAGACCGTCTGTCTCAGACCGTCTCTCTCAGACCGTCTATCTCAGACCGTCCGTCTCAGACCGTGTGTCTCAGATCGTCTCTGTCAGACCGTCTGTCTCATTCCGTCTATCTTAGATCGTCTGTCTGAGATCGACCGTCTCAGATCGTCTGTCTCTGTCCGTCTGTCTCACACCGGAAGTCTCAGACCGTCTGTCCCAGACCGTCTGTCGCAGACCGCTGTCTCAGTCTGTGTGTCTCTATCCGGCTGTCTAATACCGTCTGTCTCGGACCGTCTGTCTCAGACCGTCTGTCCCATTCCGTCTATCTTAGATCGTCCGTCTCAGAACGCCTGTCACTGTGCGTACGACTCAGACCGCCTGTCACTGTGCGTACGACTCAGACCGTCTGTCTCGGACCATCTGTCTCAGACCGCCGATCTCAGACCGGCTGTCTCAGACCATCTGTCTCAGACCATCTGTCTCAGGCCGTCGGTCTTAGCCCGTCTGTCTCAGAACGCCTGCCTGTGCCCGTCTGTCTCAGACCGTCTGTCTAAGACCGTCTGTCTCTTTCCGTCTGTCTCATACCGTCTGTCGCAGACCGTCTGCCTCAGACCATCTGTTTCAGACTGTCCGTATCAGACCATCTATCTGATACCGTCTGTCTCAGACCCTCAGTCTCAGACAGTCGGTCTCAGACCGTGTGTCTCAGATCGTCTGTGTCAGACCGTCTGTCTCATTCCGTCTATCTTAGATCGTCCGTCTCAGAACGCCTGTCACTGTGCGTACGACTCAGACCGCCTGTCACTGTGCGTACGACTCAGACCGTCTGTCTCGGACCATCTGTCTCAGACCGCCGATCTCAGACCGGCTGTCTCAGACCATCTGTCTCAGACCATCTGTCTCAGGCCGTCGGTCTTAGCCCGTCTGTCTCAGCCCGCCTGCCTGTGCCCGTCTGTCTCAGACCGTCTGTCTCTTTCGGTCTGTCTCATACCGTCTGTCGCAGACCGTCTGACACTGTCCGCCTGTCTCAGACCGTCTGCCTCAGGCCATCCGTCTCAGACCATCTGTCTCAGGCCGTGGCTCTTAGCCCGTCTGTCTCAGCCCGCCTGCCTCTGCCCGTCTGTCTCAGAGCGTCTGGCTCAGACCGTCTGTCTCAGACCGTCTATCTCTGTCCGTCTGTCTCAGACCGTCTGACTCTGTCCGCCTGTCTCAGACCGTCTGTCTCAGAACATCTGTCTCAGACCGTCTGTCGCAGTCCGTCTGTCTGAGACCGTCTGTCTCAGAACATCTGTCTCGGACCGTCTGTCTCGGGCCGTCTGTCTCTGCCCGTCTGTTTCTTACCGTCTGTCTCAGACCGTCTGCCTCAGACCGTCTGTCACAGACCGTCTGTCTGATACCGTCTCTCTCAGACCGTCTGCCTCAGACAGTCTGTCTCAGAACGTCCGTCTCAGACCGTCTGTCTCAGACCGTCCGTCTCCCACCGGCAGTCTCAGACCGTCTGTCCCAGTACGTCTGTCGCAGACCGCTGTCTCAGTCTGTGTGTCTCTATCCGGCTGTCTAATACCGCCTGTCTCGGACCGTCTGTCTCAGACCGTCTGTCCCATTCCGTCTATCTTAGATCGTCCGTCTCAGAACGCCTGTCACTGTGCGTACGACTCAGACCGCCTGTCACTGTGCGTACGACTCAGACCGCCTGTCACTGTGCGTACGACTCAGACCGTCTGTCTCAGACCGTCTGTCTCGGACCATCTGTCTCAGACCGCCGATCTCAGCCCTCCTGTCTCAGACCATCCGTCTCAGACCATCTGTCTCATGCCGTCGGTCTTAGACCGTCTGTCTCAGACCGACTTTCTCGGACCGTCTGTCTCAGCCCGTCTGTCTCGGACCGTCTGTCTCGGACCGTCTGTCTCAGACCGTCCGTCTCAGACCGTGTGTCTCAGATCGTCTGTGTCAGACCGTCTGTCTCTTTCCGTCTATCTTAGATCGTCTGTCTCAGATCGACCGTCTCAGATCGACCGTCTCAGACCGTCTGTCTCAGACCGTCTGTCTCAGACCGTCTGTCTCAGACCGTCTGTCTCAGACTCTCTGTTTCAGAGAGTCCGTTTCAGATCATCTGTCTGATACCCTCTCTCTCAGACCGTCTGTCTCAGACCGTCTGTCTCAAACCGCCTGACTCAGATCGTCTGTCTCACACCGTCTATCTCATACCGTACGACTCAGACCGTCCGTCTCAGACCGTCTGTCTCAGACCGTCTGTCTCAGACCGTCTGCCTCAGACCATCGGTTTCAGACAGTCCGTCTCAGACCATCTGTCTGATACCGCCTCTCTCAGACCATCTGTCTCAGACCGTCTGTCTCAGACCTTCTGTCTCAGACCGTCTCTCTCAGACCGTCTGTCTCAGACCGTCTGTCTCAAACCGCCTGTCTCATATCGTCTGTCTCACACCGTCTATCTCATACCGTACGACTCAGACCGTCCGTCTCAGACCGTCTGTCTCAGACCGTCTGCCTCAGACCATCTGTTTCAGACAGTCCGTCTCAGACCATCTGTCTCAGACCGTCTGTCTCAGACCTTCTGTCTCAGACCGTCTCTCTCAGACCGTCTGTCTCAGACCGTCTGTCTCAAACCGCCTGTCTCAGATCGTCTGTCTCACACCGTCTATCTCATACCGTACGACTCAGACCGTCCGTCTCAGACCGTCTGTCTCAGACCGTCTGCCTCAGACCATCTGTCTCAGACCGTCTGTCTCGGACCGTCTGTCTCAGACTCTCTGTTTCAGAGAGTCCGTTTCAGATCATCTCTCTGATACCCTCTCTCTCGGACCGTCTGTCTCGGACCGTCTGTCTCTCTCCGTCTGTCTAAGACCGTCTGACTCTCTCCGCCTGTCTCATATCGTCTGTCTCACACCGTCTATCTCATACCGTACGACTCAGACCGTCCGTCTCAGACCGTCTGTCTCAGACCGTCTGCCTCAGACCATCTGTTTCAGACAGTCCGTCTCAGACCATCTGTCTCAGACCGTCTGTCTCGGACCTTCTGTCTCAGACCGTCCCTCTCAGACCGTCTGTCTCAGACCGTCTGTCTCAAACCGCCTGTCTCAGATCGTCTGTCTCACACCGTCTATCTCATACCGTACGACTCAGACCGGCCGTCTCAGACCGTCTGTCTCAGACCGTCTGCCTCAGGCCATCCGTCTCAGACCATCTGTCTGAGGCCGTCGGTCTTAGCCCGTCTGTCTCAGCCCGCCGGCCTCTGCCCGTCTGTCTCAGAGCGTCTGGCTCAGACCGTCTGACTCTGTCCGCATGTCTCGGACCGTCTCCCTCAGGCCATCCGTCTCAGACCGTCAGTCTTAGACCGTCGGTCTCAGCTCGCCTGTCTCTGACCGCCTGTCTCAGAACGTCGGCCTCAGCCCGCCTGTCACAGACCGTCTGTCTCGGACCGTCTGTCTCGGACCGTCTGTTTCGGACCGTCTGTCACAGACCGTCTGTCTCTGTCCGTCTGTGTCTGCCCGTCTGTCTCAGAACATCTGTCTCAGACCGTCTGTCTCTGTCCGTCTGTCTCGGACCGTCTGTCTCAGACCGTGTGTCTCAGACCGACTGTCCCAGCCCATCTGTCTCTGACCGTCGGTCTTTGCCCGTCTGTCTAGACCGTCTATCTCTGTCCGTCTGTCTCAGACCGTCTGACGCTGTCCGCCTGTCTCAGACCGTCTGCCTCAGGCCATCCGTCTCAGACCGTCAGTCTTAGCCCGTCGGCCTCAGCCCGCCTGTCTCTAACAGTCTGTGTCAGACCGTCTGTCTCGGACAGTCTGTCTCGGACCGTCTGTCTCAGACCGCCTGTCTCAGACCGTCTGTCTCAGACCATCTGTCTCAGGCCGTCGGCCTTAGTCCGTCTGTCTCAGACCATCTGTCTCAGACCATCTGTCACAGGCCGTCGGTCTTAGCCCGTCTGTCTCAGCCCGCCTGCCTCTGCCCGTCTGTCTCAGAGCGTCTGGCTCAGACCGTCTGTCTCGGTCAGTCTGTCTCGGACCGTCTGTCTGAGACCGTCTGACTCTGTCCGCCTGTCTCAGACCGTCTGCCTCAGGCCATCCGTCTCAGACCATCTGTCTCAGGCCGTGGGTCTTAGCCCGTCTGTCTCAGACCGCCTGTCTCAGACCGTCTGTCTCAGACCATCTGTCTCAGGCCGTCGGCCTTAGTCCGTCTGTCTCAGACCATCTGTCTCAGACCATCTGTCACAGGCCGTCGGTCTTAGCCCGTCTGTCTCAGCCCGCCTGCCTATGCCCGTCTGTCTCAGAGCGTCTGGCTCAGACCGTCTGTCTCTGTCCGTCTGTCTCGGACCGTCTGTCTCAGACCGTGTGTCTCAGACCGACTGTCCCAGCCCATCTGTCTCTGACCGTCGGTCTTCGCCCGTCTTTCTCAGACCGTCTATCTCTGTCCGTCTGTCTCAGACCGTCTGACTCTGTCCGCCTGTCTCAGACCGTCTGCCTCAGGCCATCCGTCTCAGACCGTCAGTCTTAGCCCGTCGGTCTCAGCCCGCCTGTCTCTGACCGGCTGTCTCAGAACGTCGGTCTCAGCCCGCCTGTCACAGACCGTCTGTCTCAGACCGCCTGTCTCGGACAGTCTGTCTCGGACCGTCTGTCTCGGACCGTCTGTCTCTGACCGTCTGTCTCAGACCGTCTGTCTCAGACCATCTGGCTCAGACCATCTGTCTCAGACCGCCTGTCTCAGACCGTCTGTCTCAGACCATCTGTCTCAGGCCGTCGGCCTTAGCCCGTCTGTCTCAGACCATCTGTCTCAGACCGCCGGTCTCAGACCGTCTGTCTCAGACCATCTGTCTCAGACCATCTGTCACAGGCCGTCTGTCTTAGCCCGTCTGTCTCAGCCCGCCTGCCTCTGCCCGTCTGTCTCAGAGCGTCTGGCTCAGACCGTCTATCTTGGTCAGTCTGTCTCGGACCGTCTGTCTGAGACCGTCTGACTCAGAACATCTGTCTCGGACCGTCTGTCTCAGGCCGTCTGTCTCTGCCCGTCTGTTTCTTACCGTCTGTCTCAGACCGTCTGCCTCAGACCGTCTGTCACAGACCCTCTGTCTGATACCGTCTCTCTCAGACCGTCTGCCTCAGACAGTCTGTCCCAGACCGTCCGTCTCAGACCGTCCGTCTCAGACCGTCTGTCTCAGACCGTCCGTCTCCCACCGGCAGTCTCAGACCGTCTGTCCCAGTACGTCTGTCGCAGACCGCTGTCTCAGTCTGTGTGTCTCTATCCGGCTGTCTAATACCGCCTGTCTCGGACCGTCTGTCTCAGATCATCTGTCTCAGAACGTCTGTCTCAGGCGATTTGTTTCAGACAGTCCGTCTCAGAACATCTGTCTGATACCGTCTCTCTCAGACCGTCTGTCTCAGACCGTCTGTCTCGGACCGTCTGTCTCAGACCGTCTGTCTCAGACCGTCTGTCCCATTCCGTCTATCTTAGATCGTCCGTCTCAGAACGCCTGTCACTGTGCGTACGACACAGACCGTCTGTCGCAGACCGTCTGTCTCAGACCGTCTGTCTAAGACGGTCTGTCTCTGTCCGTCGGTCTCGTACCGTCTGTCTCAGACCGTCTGTCTCAGACTCTCTGTTTCAGAGAGTCCGTTTCAGATCATCTGTCTGATACCGTCTCTCTCACACCGTCTGTCTCAGACCGTCTGTCTCAGACCGCCTGTCTCAGACCGCCTGTCTCAGACCGTCTGTCTCAGACCGTCTGTCTCAGATCGTCTGTGTCAGACCGTCTGTCTCGTTCCGTCTATCTTAGATCGTCTGTCTCAGATCGACCGTCTCAGACCGTCTGTCTCAGACTCTCTGTTTCAGAGAGTCCGTTTCAGATCATCTGTCTGATACCCTCTCTCTCAGACCGTGTGTCTCAGACCGTCTGTCTCAGACCTTCTGTCTCAGACCGTCTCTCTCAGACCGCCTATCTCAGATCGCCCGTCTCAGATCGTCTGTCTCTGTCATGTCATACCGTACGACTCAGACCGTCCGTCTCAGACCGTCTGTCTCATACCGTCTGCCTCAGACCATCTGTTTCAGACCGTCTGTCTCAGACCGTCCGTCTGAGACCGTCTGTCTCAGACCGTCTGTCCCATTCCGTCTATCTTAGATCGTCCGTCTCAGAACGCCTGTCACTGTGCGTACGACTCAGACCGCCTGTCACTGTGCGTACGACTCAGACCGTCTGTCTCGGACCATCTGTCTCAGACCGCCGATCTCAGACCATCTGTCTCAGACCATCTGTCTCAGGCCGTCGGTCTTAGCCCGTCTGTCTCAGCCCGCCTGCCTGTGCCCGTCTGTCTCAGAGCGTCTGTCTCAGACCGTCTGTCTCAGACCGTCTGTCTCAGACCGTCTGCCTCAGACCGTCTGTCTCAGACCATCTGTCTCAGGCCGTCGGCCTTAGCCCGTCTGTCTCAGACCATCTGTCTCAGACCGCCGGTCTCAGACCGTCTGTCTCAGACCATCTGTCTCAGACCATCTGTCACAGGCCGTCGGTCTTAGCCCGTCTGTCTCAGCCTGCCTGCCTCTGCCCGTCTGTCTCAGAGCGTCTGGCTCAGACCGTCTGTCTCGGTCAGTCTGTCTCAGACCGTCTGTCTGAGACCGTCTGACTCTGTCCGCCTGTCTCAGACCGTCTGTCTCAGAACATCTGTCTCAGACCGTCTGTCGCAGTCCTTCTGTCTGAGACCGTCTGTCTCAGAACATCTGTCTCGGACCGTCTGTCTCGGGCCGTCTGTCTCTGCCCGTCTGTTTCTTACCGTCTGTCTCAGACCGTCTGCCTCAGACCGTCTGTCACAGACCGTCTGTCTGATACCGTCTCTCTCAGACCGTCTGCCTCAGACAGTCTGTCTCAGACCGTCCGTCTCAGACCGTCTGTCTCAGACCGTCCGTCTCCCACCGGCAGTCTCAGACCGTCTGTCCCAGTACGTCTGTCGCAGACCGCTGTCTCAGTCTGTGTGTCTCTATCCGGCTGTCTAATACCGCCTGTCTCGGACCGTCTGTCTCAGACCGTCTGTCCCATTCCGTCTATCTTAGATCGTCCGTCTCAGAACGCCTGTCACTGTGCGTACGACTCAGACCGCCTGTCACTGTGCGTACGACTCAGACCGTCTGTCTCAGACCGTCTGTCTCGGACCATCTGTCTCAGACCGCCGATCTCAGACCGTATGTCTCAGACCATCTGTCTCAGACCATCTGTCTCAGGCCGTCGGTCTTAGCCCGTCTGTCTCAGCCCGCCTGCCTGTGCCCGTCTGTCTCAGACCGTCTGTCTAAGACCGTCTGTCTCATACCGTCTGTCGCAGACCGTCTTCCTCAGACCATCTGTTTCAGACTGTCCGTATCAGACCATCTATCTGATACCGTCTGTCTCAGACCCTCAGTCTCAGACAGTCGGTCTCAGACCGTGTGTCTCAGATCGTCTGTGTCAGACCGTCTGTCTCATTCCGTCTATCTTAGATCGTCTGTCTCAGAACGCCTGTCACTGTGCGTACGACACAGACCGTCTGTCGCAGACCGTCTGTCTCAGACCGTCTGTCTAAGACGGTCTGTCTCTGTCCGTCGGTCTCGTACCGTCTGTCTCAGACCGTCTGTCTCAGACTCTCTGTTTCAGAGAGTCCGTTTCAGATCATCTGTCTGATACCGTCTCTCTCACACCGTCTGTCTCAGACCGTCTGTCTCAGACCGTCTGTCTCAGACCGCCTGTCTCAGACCGCCTGTCTCAGACCGTCTGTCTCTGCCCGTCTGTTTCTTACCGTCTGTCTCAGACCGTCTGCCTCAGACCGTCTGTCACAGACCGTCTGTCTGATACCGTCTCTCTCAGACCGTCTGCCTCAGACAGTCTGTCTCAGACCGTCCGTCTGGGACCGTCTGTCTCAGACCGTCTGTCCCATTCCGTCTATCTTAGATCGTCCGTCTCAGAACGCCTGTCACTGTGCGTACGACTCAGACCGCCTGTCACTGTGCGTACGACTCAGACCGTCTGTCTCGGACCATCTGTCTCAGACCGCCGATCTCAGACCGGCTGTCTCAGACCATCTGTCTCAGACCATCTGTCTCAGGCCGTCGGTCTTAGCCCGTCTGTCTCAGCCCGCCTGCCTGTGCCCGTCTGTCTCAGACCGTCTGTCTAAGACCGTCTGTCTCTTTCCGTCTGTCTCATACCGTCTGTCGCAGACCGTCTGCCTCAGACCATCTGTTTCAGACTGTCCGTATCAGACCATCTATCTGATACCGTCTGTCTCAGACCCTCAGTCTCAGACAGTCGGTCTCAGACCGTGTGTCTCAGATCGTCTGTGTCAGACCGTCTGTCTCATTCCGTCTATCTTAGATCGTCTGTCTCAGAACGCCTGTCACTGTGCGTACGACACAGACCGTCTGTCGCAGACCGTCTGTCTCAGACCGTCTGTCTCAGACTCTCTGTTTCAGAGAGTCCGTTTCAGATCATCTGTCTGATACCGTCTCTCTCACACCGTCTGTCTCAGACCGTCTGTCTCAGACCGTCTGTCTCAGACCGCCTGTCTCAGACCGCCTGTCTCAGACCGTCTGTCTCTGCCCGTCTGTTTCTTACCGTCTGTCTCAGACCGTCTGCCTCAGACCGTCTGTCGCAGACCGTCTGTCTGATACCGTCTCTCTCAGACCGTCTGCCTCAGACAGTCTGTCTCAGACCGTCCGTCTGGGACCGTCTGTCTCAGACCGTCTGTCCCATTCCGTCTATCTTAGATCGTCCGTCTCAGAACGCCTGTCACTGTGCGTACGACTCAGACCGCCTGTCACTGTGCGTACGACTCAGACCGTCTGTCTCGGACCATCTGTCTCAGACCGCCGATCTCAGACCGGCTGTCTCAGACCATCTGTCTCAGACCATCTGTCTCAGGCCGTCGGTCTTAGCCCGTCTGTCTCAGCCCGCCTGCCTGTGCCCGTCTGTCTCAGACCGTCTGTCTAAGACCGTCTGTCTCTTTCGGTCTGTCTCATACCGTCTGTCGCAGACCGTCTGACACTGTCCGCCTGTCTCAGACCGTCTGCCTCAGGCCATCCGTCTCAGACCATCTGTCTCAGGCCGTGGCTCTTAGCCCGTCTGTCTCAGCCCGCCTGCCTCTGCCCGTCTGTCTCAGAGCGTCTGGCTCAGACCGTCTGTCTCAGACCGTCTATCTCTGTCCGTCTGTCTCAGACCGTCTGACTCTGTCCGCCTGTCTCAGACCGTCTGCCTCAGGCCATCCGTCTCAGACCGTCAGTCTTAGCCCGTCGGTCTCAGCCCCCCTGTCTCTGACCGCCTGTCTCAGAACGTCGGCCTCAGCCCGCCTGTCACAGACCGTCTGTCTCAGACCGTCTGTCTCGGACAGTCTGTCTCGGACCGTCTGTCTCGGACCGTCTGTCTCAAACCTCGATCTCAGAACGTCTGTCTCAGACCATCTGGCTCAGACCATCTGTCTCACACCGCCTGTCTCAGACCGTCTGTCTCAGACCATCTGTCTCAGGCCGTCGGCCTTAAACCGTCTGTCTCAGACCATCTGTCTCAGACCGCCGGTCTCAGACCGTCTGTCTCAGACCATCTGTCTCAGACCATCTGTCACAGGCCGTCGGTCTTAGCCCGTCTGTCTCAGCCCGCCTGCCTCTGCCCGTCTGTCACAGAGCGTCTGGCTCAGACCGTCTGTCTCGGTCAGTCTGTCTCGGACCGTCTGTTTGAGACCGTCTGACTCTGTCCGCCTGTCCCAGACCGTCTGTCTCAGACCGTCTGTCTCAGTCCGTCTGTCTGAGACCGTCTGTCTCAGAACATCTGTCTCGGACCGTCTGTCTCAGGCCGTCTGTCTCTGCCCGTCTGTTTCTTACCGTCTGTCTCAGACCGTCTGTCTCAGACCGTCCGTCTCCCACCGGCAGTCTCAGACCGTCTGTCCCAGTACGTCTGTCGCAGACCGCTGTCTCAGTCTGTGTGTCTCTATCCGGCTGTCTATTACCGCCTGTCTCGGACCGTCTGTCTCAGATCATCTGTCTCAGAACGTCTGTCTCAGGCGATTTGTTTCAGACAGTCCGTCTCAGAACATCTGTCTGATACCGTCTCTCTCAGACCGTCTGTCTCAGACCGTCTGTCTCGGACCGTCTGTCTCAGACCGTCTGTCCCATTCCGTCTATCTTAGATCGTCCGTCTCAGAACGCCTGTCACTGTGCGTACGACTCAGACCGCCTGTCACTGTGCGTACGACTCAGACCGTCTGTCTCAGACCGTCTGTCTCGGACCATCTGTCTCAGACCGCCGATCTCAGACCATCTGTCTCAGGCCGTGGGTCTTAGCCCGTCTGTCTCAGCGCGCATGCCTCTGCCCGTCTGTCTCAGAGCGTCTGGCTCAGACCGTCTGTCTCGTACCGTCTGTCTCTGACCGTCTGTCACAGACCGTCTGTCTCTGTCCGTCTGTCACAGAGCGTCTGGCTCAGACCGTCTGTCTCAGACCATCTGTCTCAGACCATCTGTCACAGGCCGTCGGTCTTAGCCCGTCTGTCTCAGCCCGCCTGCCTCTGCCCGTCTGTCACAGAGCGTCTGGCTCAGACCGTCTGTCTCGGACCGTCTGCCTCGGACCGTCTGTCTCTGACCGTCTGTCACAGACCGTCTGTCTCTGTCCGTCTGTGTCTGCCCGTCTGTCTCAGAACATCTGTCTCAGACCATCTGTCTCTGTCCGTCTGTGTCTGCCCGTCTGTCTCAGAACATCTGTCTCAGACCATCTGTCTCGTACCGTCTGTCTCGGACCGTCTGCCTCAGACCGTCTGACTCTGTCCGCCTGTCTCAGACCGTCTGCCTCAGGCCATCCGTCTCAGACCGTCAGTCTTAGCCCGTCGGTCTCAGCCCGCCTGTCTCTGACCGCCTGTCTCAGAACGTCGGCCTCAGCCCGCCTGTCACAGACCGTCTGTCTCAGACCGTCTGTCTCGGACAGTCTGTCTCGGACCGTCTGTCTCGGACCGTCTGTCTCAGACCGTCTGTCGCAGACCATCTGGCTCAGACCATCTGTCTCAGACCGCCTGTCTCAGACCGTCTGTCTCAGACCATCTGTCTCAGGCCGTCGGCCTTAGCCCGTCTGTCTCAGACCATCTGTCTCAGACCGCCGATCTCAGACCGTCTGTCTTAGCCCGTCGGTCTCAGCCCGCCTGTCTCTGACCGCCTGTCTCAGAACGTCGGCGTCAGCCCGCCTGTCACAGACCGTCTGTCTCAGACCGTCTGTCTCGGACCGTCTGTCTCGCACCGGCAGTCTCCGACTGTCTGTCTCGTACCATCTGTCTCAGACCGTCTATCTCCGACCGTCCGTCTCAGACCGTGTGTCTCAGATCGTCTGTGTCAGACCGTCTGTCTCATTCCGTCTATCTTAGATCGTCTGTCTCAGATCGACCGTCTCAGACCGTCTGTCTCAGACCGTCTGTCTCAGACTCTGTTTCAGAGAGTCCGTTTCAGATCATCTGTCTGATACCCTCTCTCGCAGACCGTCTGTCTCAGACCGTCTGTCTCAAACCGCCTGTCTTAGATCGTCTGTCTCACACCGTCTATCTCATACCGTACGACTCAGACCGTCCGTCTCAGACCGTCTGTCTCAGACCGTCTGCCTCAGACCATCTGTTTCAGACAGTCCGTCTCAGACCATCTGTCTGATACCGCCTCTCTCAGACCGTGTGTCTCAGACCGTCTATCTCAGACCTTCTGTCTCAGACCGTCTCTCTCAGACCGTCTATCTCAGACCGTCCGGCTCAGACCGTGTGTCTCAGATCGTCTGTGTCAGACCGTCTGTCTCATTCCGTCTATCTTAGATCGTCTGTCTCAGATCGACCGTCTCAGATCGTCTGTCTCTGTCCGTCTGTCTCGCACCGGAAGTCTCATGCCGCCTGTCTCAGAACGTCTGTCTCAGACCCTCTGTCTCAGACCCTCTGTCTCAGACCGTCTGTCTCGCACCGGCAGTCTCACACTGTCTGTCTCGTACCATCTGTCTCAGACCGTCTGTCTCAGATCGTCTGTCTCAAACCGTCTGTCTCATGCCGCCTCTCTCAGAACGTCTGTTCCAGACCGTCTGTCTCAGACCGCCTGCCTCTGTCCGTCTGTCTCGCACCATCTGTCTCAGATCGTCTGTCTCAGACCGTCTGTCACAGACCGTCTGTCTCAGACCATCTGTTTCGGACAGTCCGTCTCAGACGTCTGTCTGATAACGTCTCTCTCAGACCGTCTTACTCGTTCCGTCTGTCTCAGACCGTCTGTCTCAGACCGCCTGCCTCTGTCCGTCTGTCTCGCACCATCTGTCTCAGATCGTCTGTCTCAGACCGTCTGTCTCAGTCCGTCTGTCTCAGGCCGTCTGTCTCTGTCCGTCTGTCTCATACCGTCTTCCTCGCACCGTCTACCTCTGACTCTCTGACCCTGTCCGCCTGTCTCACACCGTCTGTCCCAGACTGTCTGTCCCAGACCGGCTGTCTCCTTCCGTCTGTCTCATTCCATATGTCTCAGACCGTCTGTCTCAGACCGTCTCTCCCATACCGTCTGTCTCAGACCGTCTGTCTCAGACCGTCTGTCTCAGACCGTCTGTATCAGACCGTCTGTCTCAGACCGTCTGTCTCAGACCGTCTGTCTCAGACCGTCTGTCTCAGACCGTCTGTCTCAGACCGTCTGTCTCAGACCGTCTGTCTCAGACCGTCTGTCTCAGACCGTCTATCTTAGATCGTCTGTCTCAGAACGTCTGTCACAGTGCGTCTGTCTAAGACCCTCTGTCTCAGACCGTCTGTCTCAGACCGTCTGTCTCAGACCGTCTGTCTCAGTCCGTCTGTCTCAGACCGCCTGTCTTTGTCCGTCTGTCTCGCACCGGCAGTCTCAGACTGTCTGTCTCGTACCATCTGTCTCAGGCCGTCTGTCTCAGATCGTCTGTCTCAGACCGTCTGTCTCAGACCATCTGTTTCGGACAGTCCGTCTCAGACGTCTGTCTGATAACGTTTCTTTCAGACTGTCTGTCTCATTCCGTCTGTCTCAGACTGTCTGTCTCATTCCGTCTGTCTCAGACCGTCTGTCTCAGACCGTCTGTCTCAGACCGTCTGTCTCAGACCGTCTGTCTCAGACCGTCTGTCTCAGACCGTCTGTCTCAGACCGTCTGTCTCAGACCGTCTGTCTCATGCCGCCTGTCTCAGATCGTCTGACTCAGTCCGTCTGTCTCAGACCGCCTGTCTCTGTCCGTCTGTCTCGCACCGGCAGTCTCAGACTGTCTGTCTCGTACCATCTGTCTCAGGCCGTCTGTCTCAGATCGTCTGTCTCAAATCGTCTGTCTCATGCCGCCTGTCTCAGAACGTCTGTTTCAGACCGTCTGTGTCAGACCGTCTGTCTCAGACCGACTGCCTCTGTCCGCCTGTCTCGCACCATCTGTCTCAGATCGTCTGTCTCAGACCGTCTGTCTCAGACCATCTGTTTCGGACAGTCCGTCTCAGACGTCTGTCTGATAACGTCTCTCTCAGACTGTCTGTCTCATTCCGTCTGCCTCAGACTGTCTGTCTCTTTCCGTCTGTCTCAGATTGTCTGTCTCAGACCGTCTGTCTCATTTCTTCTGTCTTATATCGTCTTTCTCAGAACGTCTGTCGTAGCCCGTCTGTCTCACACCGGCAGTCTCAGATCGTCTGTCTCGGACCGTCTTACTCGTTCCGTCTGTCTCAGACCGTCTGTCTCAGACCGCCTGTCTCAGACCGTCTGCCTCAGACCGTCTGTGTCAGACCGTCTGTCTCAGACCGTCTGTCTCAGACCGTCTGCCTCAGACCGTCTGCCTCAGACCGTCTGTCCCAGACCGGCTGTCTCATTCCGTCTGTCTCACTCCATCTGTCTCAGATCGTCTGTCTCTGTCCGTCTGTCTCACGCCGGCAGTCTCAGATCGTCTGCCTCAGACCGTCTGTCTCAGACCGTCTGTATCAGACCGTCTGTCTCAGACCGTCTGTCTCAGACCGTCTGCCTCAGACCGTCGGTCCCATACCGTCTGTCTCAGACCGTCTGTTTCAGACGGCCTGTCTCAGACCGCTGTGTCAGTCTGTGTGTCTCTATCCGGCTGTCTGATACCGTCTGTCTCAGACCGTCTTTCTCAGACCGTCTGTCTCAGACCGTCTGTCTCAGACCGTCTGTATCAGACCGTCTGTCTCAGACCGTCTGTCTCAGACCGTCTGTCTCAGACCGTCTGTCTCAGACCGTCTGTCTCAGACCGTCTGTCTCAGACCGTCTGTCTCAGACCGTCTGTCTCAGACCGTCTGTCTCAGACCGTCTGTCTCAGACCGTCTGTCTCAGACCGTCTGTCTCAGACCGTCTGTCTCAGACCGTCTATCTTAGATCGTCTGTCTCAGAACGTCTGTCACAGTGCGTCTGTCTAAGACCCTCTGTCTCAGACCGTCTGTCTCAGACCGTCTGTCTCAGTCCGTCTGTCTCAGACCGCCTGTCTTTGTCCGTCTGTCTCGCACCGGCAGTCTCAGACTGTCTGTCTCGTACCATCTGTCTCAGGCCGTCTGTCTCAGATCGTCTGTCTCAAACCGTCTGTCTCATGCCGCCTGTCTCAGAACGTCTGTTTCAGACCGTCTGTGTCAGACCGTCTGTCTCAGACCGCCTGCCTCTGTCCGTCTCTCTCGCACCATCTGTCTCAGATCGTCTGTCCCAGACCGTCTGTCTCAGACCGTCTGTCTCAGACCATCTGTTTCGGACAGTCCGTCTCAGACGTCTGTCTGATAACGTTTCTTTCAGACTGTCTGTCTCATTCCGTCTGTCTCAGACTGTCTGTCTCATTCCGTCTGTCTCAGACCGTCTGTCTCAGACCGTCTGTCTCAGACCATCTGTCTCAGACCGTCTGTCTCAGACCGTCTGTCTCAGACCGTCTGTCCCAGACCGGCTGTCTCATTCCGTCTGTCTCACTCCATCTGTCTCAGATCGTCTGTCTCTGTCCGTCTGTCTCACGCCGGCAGTCTCAGATCGTCTGCCTCAGACCGTCTGTCTCAGACCGTCTGTATCAGACCGTCTGTCTCAGACCGTCTGTCTCAGACCGTCTGCCTCAGACCGTCGGTCCCATACCGTCTGTCTCAGACCGTCTGTTTCAGACGGCCTGTCTCAGACCGCTGTGTCAGTCTGTGTGTCTCTATCCGGCTGTCTGATACCGTCTGTCTCAGACCGTCTTTCTCAGACCGTCTGTCTCAGACCGTCTGGCTCAGACCGTCTGTCTCAGACCGTCTGTATCAGACCGTCTGTCTCAGACCGTCTGTCTCAGACCGTCTGTCTCAGACCGTCTGTCTCAGACCGTCTGTCTCAGACCGTCTGTCTCAGACCGTCTGTCTCAGACCGTCTGTCTCAGACCGTCTGTCTCAGACCGTCTGTCTCAGACCGTCTGTCTCAGACCGTCTGTCTCAGACCGTCTATCTTAGATCGTCTGTCTCAGAACGTCTGTCACAGTGCGTCTGTCTAAGACCCTCTGTCTCAGACCGTCTGTCTCAGACCGTCTGTCTCAGTCCGTCTGTCTCAGACCGCCTGTCTTTGTCCGTCTGTCTCGCACCGGCAGTCTCAGACTGTCTGTCTCGTACCATCTGTCTCAGGCCGTCTGTCTCAGATCGTCTGTCTCAAACCGTCTGTCTCATGCCGCCTGTCTCAGAACGTCTGTTTCAGACCGTCTGTGTCAGACCGTCTGTCTCAGACCGCCTGCCTCTGTCCGTCTCTCTCGCACCATCTGTCTCAGATCGTCTGTCCCAGACCGTCTGTCTCAGACCGTCTGTCTCAGACCATCTGTTTCGGACAGTCCGTCTCAGACGTCTGTCTGATAACGTTTCTTTCAGACTGTCTGTCTCATTCCGTCTGTCTCAGACTGTCTGTCTCATTCCGTCTGTCTCAGACCGTCTGTCTCAGACCGTCTGTCTCAGACCATCTGTCTCAGACCGTCTGTCTCAGACCGTCTGTCTCAGACCGTCTGTCTCAGACCGTCTGTCTCAGATCGTCTGTCTCATGCCGCCTGTCTCAGATCGTCTGACTCAGTCCGTCTGTCTCAGACCGCCTGTCTCTGTCCGTCTGTCTCGCACCGGCAGTCTCAGACTGTCTGTCTCGTACCATCTGTCTCAGGCCGTCTGTCTCAGATCGTCTGTCTCAAACCGTCTGTCTCATGCCGCCTGTCTCAGAACGTCTGTTTCAGACCGTCTGTGTCAGACCGTCTGTCTCAGACCGCCTGCCTCTGTCCGCCTGTCTCGCACCATCTGTCTCAGATCGTCTGTCTCAGACCGTCTGTCTCAGACCATCTGTTTCGGACAGTCCGTCTCAGACGTCTGTCTGATAACGTCTCTCTCAGACTGTCTGTCTCATTCCGTCTGCCTCAGACTGTCTGTCTCATTCCGTCTGTCTCAGATTGTCTGTCTCAGACCGTCTGTCTCATTTCTTCTGTCTTATATCGTCTTTCTCAGAACGTCTGTCGTAACCCGTCTGTCTCACACCGGCAGTCTCAGATCGTCTGTCTCGGACCGTCTTACTCGTTCCGTCTGTCTCAGACCGTCTGTCTCAGACCGTCTGTCTCAGACCGCCTGTCTCAGACCGTCTGCCTCAGACCGTCTGTGTCAGACCGTCTGTCTCAGACTGTCTGTCTCAGACCGTCTGCCTCAGACCGTCTGTCCCAGACCGGCTGTCTCATTCCGTCTGTCTCACTCCATCTGTCTCAGATCGTCTGTCTCTGTCCGTCTGTCTCACGCCGGCAGTCTCAGATCGTCTGTATCAGACCGCCTGCCTCTGTCCGTCTCTCTCGCACCATCTGTCTCAGATCGTCTGTCTCAGACCGTCTGTCTCAGACCATCTGTTTCGGACAGTCCGTCTCAGACGTCTGTCTGATAACGTCTCTCTCAGACTGTCTGTCTCATTCCGTCTGCCTCAGACCGTCTGTCTCATTCCGTCTGTCTCAGATTGTCTGTCTCAGACCGTCTGTCTCATTTCTTCTGTCTTATATCGTCTTTCTCAGAACGTCTGTCGTAGCCCGTCTGTCTCACACCGGCAGTCTCAGATCGTCTGTCTCGGACCGTCTTACTCGTTCCGTCTGTCTCAGACCGTCTGTCTCAGACCGCCTGTCTCAGACCGTCTGCCTCAGACCGTCTGTGTCAGACCGTCTGTCTCAGACCGTCTGTCTCAGACCGTCTGCCTCAGACCGTCGGTCTCATACCGTCTGTCTCAGACCGTCTGTTTCAGACGGCCTGTCTCAGACCGCTGTGTCAGTCTGTGTGTCTCTATCCGGCTGCCTGATTCCGTCTGTCTCAGACCGTCTGTCTAAGACCGTCTGTCTCAGACCGTCTTTCTCAGACCGTCTGTCTCAGACCGTCTGGCTCAGACCGTCTGTCTCAGACCGTCTGTTTCAGACGGTCGGTCTCATTCCGTCCATCTTAGATCGTCTGTATCAGAACGTCTGTCACTGTGCGTCTGCCTAAGACCGTCGGTCTCATACCGTCTATCTCAGACCGCCTGTCTCAGATCGCTGTGTCAGTCTGTGTGTCTCTATCCGGCTGCCTGATACCGTCTGTCTCAGGCCGTCTGTCTAAGACCGTCTGTCTCAGACCATCTTTCTCAGACCGTCTGTCTCAGACCGTCTGGCTCAGACCGTCTGTCTCAGACCGTCTGTATCAGACCGTCTGTCTAAGACCGTCTGCCTCAGACCGTCTGTCTCATACCGTCTGTCTCAGACCGTCTGTCTAAGACCGTCTATCTCAGCCCGTCAATCTCAGCCCGTCGGCCTGAGTCCGTCCGTCTCAGACCGTCTGTATCAGACCGTCTGTCTGATAACGTCTCTCTCAGACCCTCTGTCTCAGACCGTCTGTCTCAGACCGTCTGTCTCAAACGGTCTGTCTCATCCCGTCCATCTTAGATCGTCTGTCTCAGAACGTCTGTCACTGTGCGTCTGTCTAAGACCGTCTGTCTCATACCGTCTGTCTCAGACCGTCTATCTCATTCCATCTGTCTCAGATCGTCTGTCTCTGTCCGTCTGTCTCACACCGGCAGTCTCAGATCGTCTGTCTCAGACCGTGTGTCTCGGACCGCTGTCTCAGTCTGTGTATCTCAATCCGGCTGTCTGATACCGTCTGTCTCGGACGGTCTGTCTCATTCCGTCTGTCTGATCCCGTCTGTCTCATCCCGTCTCTCTCATCCCGTCTGTCTCATACCGTCTGTCTCATCCCGTCTATCTCAGAACGTCTGTCTCAGACCGTCTGTCTCATACCGTCTTTCTCAGACCGTCTGTCTCAGACCGTCTGTCTCTGTCCGTCTGTCTCACACCGGCAGTCTCAGATCGTCTGTCTCAGACCGCTGTCTCAGTCTGTGTGTCTCATTCCGGCTGTCTGATACCGTCTGTCTCGGACGGTCTGTCTCATTCCGTCTGTCTGATCCCGTCTGTCTCATCCCGTCTGTCTCATCCAGTCTGCCTCATACCGTCTGTCTCATCCCGTCTGTCTCATCCCGTCTATCTCAGAACGTCTGCCTCAGACCGTCTGTCTCATACCGTCTGTCTCAGACCGTCTGTCTCCGACCGTCTGTCTCATACCGTCTGTCTCAGACCGTCTGTCTCAGACCGTCTGTCTCAGACCGTCTGTCTCAGACCGTCTGTCTCAAACCGTCTGTTTAAGACCGTTTGTTTCAGACCGTCTTTCTCAGACCGTCTTTCTCAGACCGTCTGTCTCAGATCGTCTGTCTCAGACGGTCTGTCTCATTCCGTCTATCTTAGATCGTCTGTCTCAGACCGTCTTTCTCAGACCGTTTGTCTCAGAACGTCTGTCTCAGACCGTCTGTCTAAGACCGTGTGTCTCATACCGTCTATCTTAGATCGTTTGTCTCAGACCGCTGTCTCAGTCTGTGTGCCTCTATCCGCCTGTCTGATTCCGTCTGTAACAGACCGTCTGTCTCATGCCGTCTTTCTCGCTCCGTCTACCTCTGACTCTCTGACCCTGTCCGCCTGTCTCACGCCGTCAGTCTCAGACCGTCTGTCTCATGCCGTCGGTCTCAGACCGTCTGCCTCTGTCCGTCTGTCTCAGACCATCCGTCTCATTTCGTCTGTCTTATATCGTCTTTCTCAGAACGTCCGTCGTAGCCCGTCTGTCTCATTCCGTCTATCTTAGATCATCTGTCTCAAAACGTCTGTCTCAGACCGTCTGTCTCAGACCGTCTGTTTCGGACAGTCCGTCTCAGACCGTCTGTCTCAGAAAGTCTGTCTCCGACCGTCTGTGTCAGATCGTCTGTCTCAAACCGTCTGTCTCATGCCGCCTCTCTCAGAACGTCTGTTCCAGACCGTCTGTGTCAGACCGTCTGTCTCAGACCGCCTGCCTCTGTCCGTCTGTCTCGCACCATCTGTCTCAGATCGTCTGTCTCAGACCGTCTGTCTCAGACCGTCTGTCTCAGACCGTCTGTCTCAGACCGTCTGTCTCAGACCATCTGTTTCGGACAGTCCGTCTCAGACGTCCGTCTGATAACGTCTCTCTCAGACTGTCTGTCTCATTCCGTCTGTCTCAGACTGTCTGTCTCATTCCGTCTGTCTCAGATCGTCTGTCTCAGACCGTCTGTCTCAGACCGTCTGTCTTTTTTCGTCGGTGTCAGACCGTCTGTCTCAGACCGTCTGTCTCATTTCGTCTGTCTTATATCGTCTTTCTCAGAACGTCTATCGTAGCCCGTCTGTCTCACACCGGCAGTCTCAGATCGTCTGTCTCGGACCGTCTTACTCGTTCCGTCTGTCTCAGACCGTCTGTCTCAGACCGTCTGTCTCAGATCGTCTGTCTAAAAACCGTCTGTCTCATGCCGCCTGTCTCAGAACGTCTGTCTCAGACCCTCTGTCTCAGACCCTCTGTCTCAGACCGTCTGTCTCGCACCGGCAGTCTCACACTGTCTGTCTCGTACCATCTGTCTCAGACCGTCTGTCTCAGATCGTCTGTCTCAAACCGTCTGTCTCATGCCGCCTCTCTCAGAACGTCTGTTCCAGACCGTCTGTCTCAGACCGCCTGCCTCTGTCCGTCTGTCTCGCACCATCTGTCTCAGATCGTCTGTCTCAGACCGTCTGTCACAGACCGTCTGTCTCAGACCATCTGTTTCGGACAGTCCGTCTCAGACGTCTGTCTGATAACGTCTCTCTCAGACCGTCTTACTCGTTCCGTCTGTCTCAGACCGTCTGTCTCAGACCGCCTGCCTCTGTCCGTCTGTCTCGCACCATCTGTCTCAGATCGTCTGTCTCAGACCGTCTGTCTCAGTCCGTCTGTCTCAGACCGTCTGTCTCTGTCCGTCTGTCTCATACCGTCTTCCTCGCACCGTCTACCTCTGACTCTCTGACCCTGTCCGCCTGTCTCACACCGTCTGTCCCAGACTGTCTGTCCCAGACCGGCTGTCTCCTTCCGTCTGTCTCATTCCATATGTCTCAGACCGTCTGTCTCAGACCGTCTCTCCCATACCGTCTGTCTCAGACCGTCTGTCTCAGTCCGTCTGTCTCAGACCGTCTGTCTCTGTCCGTCTGTCTCATACCGTCTTCCTCGCACCGTCTACCTCTGACTCTCTGACCCTGTCCGCCTGTCTCACACCGTCTGTCCCAGACTGTCTGTCCCAGACCGGCTGTCTCCTTCCGTCTGTCTCATTCCATATGTCTCAGACCGTCTGTCTCAGACCGTCTCTCCCATACCGTCTGTCTCAGACCGTCTGTCTCAGACCGTCTGTCTCAGACCGTCTGTCTCAGACCGTCTGTCTCAGACCGTCTATCTTAGATCGTCTGTCTCAGAACGTCTGTCACAGTGCGTCTGTCTAAGACCCTCTGTCTCAGACCGTCTGTCTCAGACCGTCTGTCTCAGACCGTCTGTCTCAGTCCGTCTGTCTCAGACCGCCTGTCTTTGTCCGTCTGTCTCGCACCGGCAGTCTCAGACTGTCTGTCTCGTACCATCTGTCTCAGGCCGTCTGTCTCAGATCGTCTGTCTCAAACCGTCTGTCTCATGCCGCCTGTCTCAGAACGTCTGTTTCAGACCGTCTGTGTCAGACCGTCTGTCTCAGACCGCCTGCCTCTGTCCGTCTCTCTCGCACCATCTGTCTCAGATCGTCTGTCTCAGACCATCTGTTTCGGACAGTCCGTCTCAGACGTCTGTCTGATAACGTTTCTTTCAGACTGTCTGTCTCATTCCGTCTGTCTCAGACTGTCTGTCTCATTCCGTCTGTCTCAGACCGTCTGTCTCAGACCGTCTGTCTCAGGCCGTCTGTCTCAGACCGTCTGTCTCCGACCGTCTGTGTCAGATCGTCTGTCTCAAACCGTCTGTCTCATGCCGCCTCTCTCAGAACGTCTGTTCCAGACCGTCTGTGTCATTCCGTCTATCTTAGATCATCTGTCTCAAAACGTCTCTCTCAGACCCTCAGTCTCAGACCGTCTGTCTCAGACCATCTATTTCTGACCGTCTGTCTCAGACCATCTGTCTCAGACCGACTGTCTCGCACCGGCAGTCTCAGACTGTCTGTCTCGTACTATCTGTCTCAGACCGTCTGTCTCAGATCGTCTGTCTCAAACCGTCTGTCTCATGCCGCCTCTCTCAGAACGTCTGTTCCAGACCGTCTGTGTCAGACCGTCTGTCTCAGACCGCCTGCCTCTGTCCGTCTGTCTCGCACCATCTGTCTCAGATCGTCTGTCTCAGACCGTCTGTCTCAGACCGTCTGTCTCAGACCGTCTGTCTCAGACCGTCTGTCTCAGACCGTCTGTCTCAGACCGTCTGTCTCAGACCATCTGTTTCGGACAGTCCGTCTCAGACGTCCGTCTGATAACGTCTCTCTCAGACTGTCTGTCTCATTCCGTCTGTCTCAGACTGTCTGTCTCATTCCGTCTGTCTCAGATCGTCTGTCTCAGACCGTCTGTCTCAGACCGTCTGTCTTTTTTCGTCGGTGTCAGACCGTCTGTCTCAGACCGTCTGTCTCATTTCGTCTGTCTTATATCGTCTTTCTCAGAACGTCTATCGTAGCCCGTCTGTCTCACACCGGCAGTCTCAGATCGTCTGTCTCGGACCGTCTTACTCGTTCCGTCTGTCTCAGACCGTCTGTCTCAGACCGTCTGTCTCAGATCGTCTGTCTAAAAACCGTCTGTCTCATGCCGCCTGTCTCAGAACGTCTGTCTCAGACCCTCTGTCTCAGACCCTCTGTCTCAGACCGTCTGTCTCGCACCGGCAGTCTCACACTGTCTGTCTCGTACCATCTGTCTCAGACCGTCTGTCTCAGATCGTCTGTCTCAAACCGTCTGTCTCATGCCGCCTCTCTCAGAACGTCTGTTCCAGACCGTCTGTCTCAGACCGCCTGCCTCTGTCCGTCTGTCTCGCACCATCTGTCTCAGATCGTCTGTCTCAGACCGTCTGTCACAGACCGTCTGTCTCAGACCATCTGTTTCGGACAGTCCGTCTCAGACGTCTGTCTGATAACGTCTCTCTCAGACCGTCTTACTCGTTCCGTCTGTCTCAGACCGTCTGTCTCAGACCGCCTGCCTCTGTCCGTCTGTCTCGCACCATCTGTCTCAGATCGTCTGTCTCAGACCGTCTGTCTCAGTCCGTCTGTCTCAGACCGTCTGTCTCTGTCCGTCTGTCTCATACCGTCTTCCTCGCACCGTCTACCTCTGACTCTCTGACCCTGTCCGCCTGTCTCACACCGTCTGTCCCAGACTGTCTGTCCCAGACCGGCTGTCACCTTCCGTCTGTCTCATTCCATATGTCTCAGACCGTCTGTCTCAGACCGTCTCTCCCATACCGTCTGTCTCAGACCGTCTGTCTCAGACCGTCTGTCTCAGACCGTCTGTCTCAGACCGTCTGTATCAGACCGTCTGTCTCAGACCGTCTGTCTCAGACCGTCTGTCTCAGACCGTCTGTCTCAGACCGTCTGTCTCAGACCGTCTGTCTCAGACCGTCTGTCTCAGACCGTCTGTCTCAGACCGTCTATCTTAGATCGTCTGTCTCAGAACGTCTGTCACAGTGCGTCTGTCTAAGACCCTCTGTCTCAGACCGTCTGTCTCAGACCGTCTGTCTCAGACCGTCTGTCTCAGTCCGTCTGTCTCAGACCGCCTGTCTTTGTCCGTCTGTCTCGCACCGGCAGTCTCAGACTGTCTGTCTCGTACCATCTGTCTCAGGCCGTCTGTCTCAGATCGTCTGTCTCAAACCGTCTGTCTCATGCCGTCTGTCTCAGACCGCCTGTCTCAGACCGTCTGCCTCAGACCGTCTGTGTCAGACCGTCTGTCTCAGACCGTCTGTCTCAGACCGTCTGCCTCAGACCGTCTGTCCCAGACCGGCTGTCTCATTCCGTCTGTCTCACTCCATCTGTCTCAGATCGTCTGTCTCTGTCCGTCTGTCTCACGCCGGCAGTCTCAGATCGTCTGTATCAGACCGCCTGCCTCTGTCCGTCTCTCTCGCACCATCTGTCTCAGATCGTCTGTCTCAGACCGTCTGTCTCAGACCATCTGTTTCGGACAGTCCGTCTCAGACGTCTGTCTGATAACGTCTCTCTCAGACTGTCTGTCTCATTCCGTCTGCCTCAGACTGTCTGTCTCATTCCGTCTATCTCAGATTGTCTGTCTCAGACCGTCTGTCTCATTTCTTCTGTCTTATATCGTCTTTCTCAGAACGTCTGTCGTAGCCCGTCTGTCTCACACCGGCAGTCTCAGATCGTCTGTCTCGGACCGTCTTACTCGTTCCGTCTGTCTCAGACCGTCTGTCTCAGACCGCCTGTCTCAGACCGTCTGCCTCAGACCGTCTGTGTCAGACCGTCTGTCTCAGACCGTCTGTCTCAGACCGTCTGCCTCAGACCGTCGGTCTCATACCGTCTGTCTCAGACCGTCTGTTTCAGACGGCCTGTCTCAGACCGCTGTGTCAGTCTGTGTGTCTCTATCCGGCTGCCTGATACCGTCTGTCTCAGGCCGTCTGTCTAAGACCGTCTGTCTCAGACCGTCTTTCTCAGACCGTCTGTCTCAGACCGTCTGGCTCAGACCGTCTGTCTCAGACCGTCTGTTTCAGACGGTCGGTCTCATTCCGTCCATCTTAGATCGTCTGTATCAGAACGTCTGTCACTGTGCGTCTGCCTAAGACCGTCGGTCTCATACCGTCTATCTCAGACCGCCTGTCTCTGATCGCTGTGTCAGTCTGTGTGTCTCTATCCGGCTGCCTGATACCGTCTGTCTCAGGCCGTCTGTCTAAGACCGTCTGTCTCAGACCATCTTTCTCAGACCGTCTGTCTCAGACCGTCTGGCTCAGACCGTCTGTCTCAGACCGTCTGTATCAGACCGTCTGTCTAAGACCGTCTGCCTCAGACCGTCTGTCTCATACCGTCTGTCTCAGACCGTCTGTCTAAGACCGTCTATCTCAGCCCGTCAATCTCAGCCCGTCGGCCTGAGTCCGTCCGTCTCAGACCGTCTGTCTGATAACGTCTCTCTCAGACCCTCTGTCTCAGACCGTCTGTCTCAAACGGTCTGTCTCATCCCGTCCATCTTAGATCGTCTGTCTCAGAACGTCTGTCACTGTGCGTCTGTCTAAGACCGTCTGTCTCATACCGTCTGTCTCAGACCGTCTATCTCATTCCATCTGTCTCAGATCGTCTGTCTCTGTCCGTCTGTCTCACACCGGCAGTCTCAGATCGTCTGTCTCAGACCGTGTGTCTCGGACCGCTGTCTCAGTCTGTGTATCTCAATCCGGCTGTCTGATACCGTCTGTCTCGGACGGTCTGTCTCATTCCGTCTGTCTGATCCCGTCTGTCTCATCCCGTCTCTCTCATCCCGTCTGTCTCATACCGTCTGTCTCATCCCGTCTATCTCAGAACGTCTGTCTCAGACCGTCTGTCTCATACCGTCTTTCTCAGACCGTCTGTCTCAGACCGTCTGTCTCAGACCGTCTGTCTCAGACCGTCTGTCTCATACCGTCTTTCTCAGACCGTCTGTCTCACACCGTCTGTCTCAGACCGTCTGTCTCAGTCCGTCTGTCTCACACCGGCAGTCTCAGATCGTCTGTCTCAGACCGCTGTCTCAGTCTGTGTGTCTCAATCCGGCTGTCTGATACCGTCTGTCTCGGACGGTCTGTCTCATTCCGTCTGTCTGATCCCGTCTGTCTCATCCCGTCTGTCTCATCCAGTCTGCCTCATACCGTCTGTCTCATCCCGTCTGTCTCATCCCGTCTATCTCAGAACGTCTGCCTCAGACCGTCTGTCTCATACCGTCTGTCTCAGACCGTCTGTCTCAGACCGTCTGTCTCATACCGTCTGTCTCAGACCGTCTGTCTCAGACCGTCTGTCTCAGACCGTCTGTCTCAAACCGTCTGTTTAAGACCGTTTGTCTCAGACCGTCTGTCTCAGACCGTCTGTCTCAGACCGTCTGTCTCAGATCGTCTGTCTCAGACGGTCTGTCTCATTCCGTCTATATTAGATCGTCTGTCTCAGAACGTCTGTCACAGTGCGTCTGTCTAAGACCGTCTGTCTCATACCGTCTTTCTCGCACCGTCTACCTCTGACTCTCTGACCCTGTCCGCTTGTCTCACACCGTCAGTCCCAGACCGTCTGTCCCAGACACGCTGTCTCATTCCGTCTGTCTAATTCCATCTGTCTCAGATCGTCTAGCTCTGTCCGTCTGTCTCACGCCGGCAGTCTCAGATCGTCTGTCTCATCCCGTCTGTCTCAGATCGTCTGTCTCTGAAGGTCTGTCTCATTCCGTCCATCTTAGATCGTCTGTCTTCGAACGTCTGTCACTGTGCGTCTGTCTAAGGCCGTCTGTCTCATACCGTCTGTCTCAGACCGTCAGTCTCATTCCATCTGTCTCAGATCGTCTGTCTCTGTCCGTCTGTCTCACACCGGCAGTCTCAGATCGTCTGTCTCAGACCGCTGTCTCAGTCTGTGGGTCTCAATCCGGCTGTCTGATACCGTCTGTCTCGCACGGTCTGTCTCATTCCGTCTGTCTGATCCCGTCTGTCTCATCCCGTCTGTCTCATCCCGTCTGCCTCATACCGTCTGTCTCATCCCGTCTGTCTCATCCCGTCTATCTCAGAACGTCTGTCTCAGACCGTCTGTCTCATACCGTCTGTCTCAGACCGTCTGTCTCAGACCGTCTGTCTCAGACCGTCTGTCTCATACCGTCTGTCTCAGACCGTCTGTCTCAAACCGTTTGTTTAAGACCGTTTGTCTCAGACCGTCTGTCTCATACCGTCAGTCTCAGACCGTCTGGCTCAGACCGTCTGTCTCAGACCGTCTGTATCAGACCGTCTGTCTAAGACCGTCTGCCTCAGACCGTCTGTCTCATACCGTCTGTCTCAGACCGTCTGTCTAAGACCGTCTATCCCCGCCCGTCAATCTCAGCCCGTCGGCCTGAGTCCGTCCGTCTCGGACCGTCTGTATCAGACCGTCTGTCTCAGACCATCTGTTTCGGACAGTCCGTCTCAGACTGTCTGTCTGATAACGTCTCTCTCAGACCCTCTGTCTCAGACCGTCTGTCTCAGACCGTCTGTCTAAGACCGTCTGTCTCAGACCGTCTTTCTCAGACCGTCTGTCTCAGACCGTCTGGCTCAGACCGTCTGGCTCAGACCCTCTGTCTCATACCGTCTGTCTCAGACCGTCTGTCTAAGACCGTCTATCTCAGCCCGTCAATCTCAGCCCGTCGGCCTGAGTCCGTCCGTCTCAGACCGTCTGTCTCAGACCGTCTGTCTCAGACCGTCTGTCTCAGACCATCTGTTTCGGACAGTCCGTCTCAGACCGCCTGTCTCATTCCATCTGTCTCAGATCGTCTGTCTCTGTCCGTCTGTCTCACACCGGCAGTCTCAGATCGTCTGTCTAAGACCGTCTGTCTCAGACCGTCTGTCTCAGAACGTCTGTCTCAGACCGTCTGTCTCAGACCGCTGTGTCAGTCTGTGTGTCTCTATCCGGCTGTCTGATACCGTCTGTCTCAGACCGTCTGTCTCAGACCGTCTGTCTCAGACCGTCTGGCTCAGACCGTCTGTCTCAGACCGTCTGTATCAGACCGTCTGTCTCAGACCGTCTGTCTCAGACCGTCTGTCTCAGACCGTCTGTCTCAGACCGTCTGTCTCAGACCGTCTGTCTCAGACCGTCTATCTTAGATCGTCTGTCTCAGAACGTCTGTCACAGTGCGTCTGTCTAAGACCCTCTGTCTCAGACCGTCTGTCTCAGACCGTCTGTCTCAGTCCGTCTGTCTCAGACCGCCTGTCTTTGTCCGTCTGTCTCGCACCGGCAGTCTCAGACTGTCTGTCTCGTACCATCTGTCTCAGGCCGTCTGTCTCAGATCGTCTGTCTCAAACCGTCTGTCTCATGCCGCCTGTCTCAGAACGTCTGTTTCAGACCGTCTGTGTCAGACCGTCTGTCTCAGACCGCCTGCCTCTGTCCGTCTCTCTCGCACCATCTGTCTCAGATCGTCTGTCCCAGACCGTCTGTCTCAGACCATCTGTTTCGGACAGTCCGTCTCAGACGTCTGTCTGATAACGTCTCTCTCAGACTGTCTGTCTCATTCCGTCTGTCTCAGATTGTCTGTCTCAGACCGTCTGTCTCATTTCTTCTGTCTTATATCGTCTTTCTCAGAACGTCTGTCGTAGCCCGTCTGTCTCACACCGGCAGTCTCAGATCGTCTGTCTCGGACCGTCTTACTCGTTCCGTCTGTCTCAGACCGTCTGTCTCAGACCGCCTGTCTCAGACCGTCTGCCTCAGACCGTCTGTGTCAGACCGTCTGTCTCAGACCGTCTGTCTCAGACCGTCTGCCTCAGACCGTCTGTCCCAGACCGGCTGTCTCATTCCGTCTGTCTCACTCCATCTGTCTCAGATCGTCTGTCTCTGTCCGTCTGTCTCACGCCGGCAGTCTCAGATCGTCTGTATCAGACCGCCTGCCTCTGTCCGTCTCTCTCGCACCATCTGTCTCAGATCGTCTGTCTCAGACCGTCTGTCTCAGACCATCTGTTTCGGACAGTCCGTCTCAGACGTCTGTCTGATAACGTCTCTCTCAGACTGTCTGTCTCATTCCGTCTGTCTCAGATTGTCTGTCTCAGACCGTCTGTCTCATTTCTTCTGTCTTATATCGTCTTTCTCAGAACGTCTGTCGTAGCCCGTCTGTCTCACACCGGCAGTCTCAGATCGTCTGTCTCGGACCGTCTTACTCGTTCCGTCTGTCTCAGACCGTCTGTCTCAGACCGCCTGTCTCAGACCGTCTGCCTCAGACCGTCTGTGTCAGACCGTCTGTCTCAGACCGTCTGTCTCAGACCGTCTGTCTCAGACCGTCTGCCTCAGACCGTCGGTCTCATACCGTCTGTCTCAGACCGTCTGTTTCAGACGGCCTGTCTCAGACCGCTGTCTCAGTCTGTGGGTCTCAATCCGGCTGTCTGATACCGTCTGTCTCGCACGGTCTGTCTCATTCCGTCTGTCTGATCCCGTCTGTCTCATCCCGTCTGTCTCATCCCGTCTGCCTCATACCGTCTGTCTCATCCCGTCTGTCTCATCCCGTCTATCTCAGAACGTCTGTCTCAGACCGTCTGTCTCATACCGTCTGTCTCAGACCGTCTGTCTCAGACCGTCTGTCTCAGACCGTCTGTCACATACCGTCTGTCTCAGACCGTCTGTCTCAAACCGTTTGTTTAAGACCGTTTGTCTCAGACCGTCTGTCTCATACCGTCAGTCTCAGACCGTCTGGCTCAGACCGTCTGTCTCAGACCGTCTGTATCAGACCGTCTGTCTAAGACCGTCTGCCTCAGACCGTCTGTCTCATACCGTCTGTCTCAGACCGTCTGTCTAAGACCGTCTATCCCCGCCCGTCAATCTCAGCCCGTCGGCCTGAGTCCGTCCGTCTCGGACCGTCTGTATCAGACCGTCTGTCTCAGACCATCTGTTTCGGACAGTCCGTCTCAGACTGTCTGTCTGATAACGTCTCTCTCAGACCCTCTGTCTCAGACCGTCTGTCTCAGACCGTCTGTCTAAGACCGTCTGTCTCAGACCGTCTTTCTCAGACCGTCTGTCTCAGACCGTCTGGCTCAGACCGTCTGGCTCAGACCCTCTGTCTCATACCGTCTGTCTCAGACCGTCTGTCTAAGACCGTCTATCTCAGCCCGTCAATCTCAGCCCGTCGGCCTGAGTCCGTCCGTCTCAGACCGTCTGTCTCAGACCATCTGTTTCGGACAGTCCGTCTCAGACCGCCTGTCTCATTCCATCTGTCTCAGATCGTCTGTCTCTGTCCGTCTGTCTCACACCGGCAGTCTCAGATCGTCTGTCTAAGACCGTCTGTCTCAGACCGTCTGTCTCAGAACGTCTGTCTCAGACCGTCTGTCTCAGACCGCTGTGTCAGTCTGTGTGTCTCTATCCGGCTGTCTGATACCGTCTGTCTCAGACCGTCTGTCTCAGACCGTCTGTCTCAGACCGTCTGGCTCAGACCGTCTGTCTCAGACCGTCTGTATCAGACCGTCTGTCTCAGACCGTCTGTCTCAGACCGTCTGTCTCAGACCGTCTGTCTCAGACCGTCTGTCTCAGACCGTCTGTCTCAGACCGTCTGTCTCAGACCGTCTATCTTAGATCGTCTGTCTCAGAACGTCTGTCACAGTGCGTCTGTCTAAGACCCTCTGTCTCAGACCGTCTGTCTCAGACCGTCTGTCTCAGTCCGTCTGTCTCAGACCGCCTGTCTTTGTCCGTCTGTCTCGCACCGGCAGTCTCAGACTGTCTGTCTCGTACCATCTGTCTCAGGCCGTCTGTCTCAGATCGTCTGTCTCAAACCGTCTGTCTCATGCCGCCTGTCTCAGAACGTCTGTTTCAGACCGTCTGTGTCAGACCGTCTGTCTCAGACCGCCTGCCTCTGTCCGTCTCTCTCGCACCATCTGTCTCAGATCGTCTGTCCCAGACCGTCTGTCTCAGACCATCTGTTTCGGACAGTCCGTCTCAGACGTCTGTCTGATAACGTCTCTCTCAGACTGTCTGTCTCATTCCGTCTGCCTCAGACTGTCTGTCTCATTCCGTCTGTCTCAGATTGTCTGTCTCAGACCGTCTGTCTCATTTCTTCTGTCTTATATCGTCTTTCTCAGAACGTCTGTCGTAGCCCGTCTGTCTCACACCGGCAGTCTCAGATCGTCTGTCTCGGACCGTCTTACTCGTTCCGTCTGTCTCAGACCGTCTGTCTCAGACCGCCTGTCTCAGACCGTCTGCCTCAGACCGTCTGTGTCAGACCGTCTGTCTCAGACCGTCTGTCTCAGACCGTCTGCCTCAGACCGTCTGTCCCAGACCGGCTGTCTCATTCCGTCTGTCTCACTCCATCTGTCTCAGATCGTCTGTCTCTGTCCGTCTGTCTCACGCCGGCAGTCTCAGATCGTCTGTATCAGACCGCCTGCCTCTGTCCGTCTCTCTCGCACCATCTGTCTCAGATCGTCTGTCTCAGACCGTCTGTCTCAGACCATCTGTTTCGGACAGTCCGTCTCAGACGTCTGTCTGATAACGTCTCTCTCAGACTGTCTGTCTCATTCCGTCTGTCTCAGATTGTCTGTCTCAGACCGTCTGTCTCATTTCTTCTGTCTTATATCGTCTTTCTCAGAACGTCTGTCGTAGCCCGTCTGTCTCACACCGGCAGTCTCAGATCGTCTGTCTCGGACCGTCTTACTCGTTCCGTCTGTCTCAGACCGTCTGTCTGATAACGTCTCCCTCAGACCCTCAGTCTCAGACCGTCAATCTCAGACCGCTGAGTCAGTCTGTGTGTCTCTATCCGGCTGTCTGATACCGTCTGTCTCAGACCGTCAGTCCCAGACCGTCTGTCCCAGACCGGCTGTCTCATTCCGTCTGTCTCATTCCATCTGTCTCAGATCGTCTGCCTCTGTCCGTCAGTCTCACGCCGGCTGTCTCAGACGGTCTGTCTCATTCCGTCCATCTTAGATCGTCTGTCTCAGAACGTCTGTCGCTGTGCGTCTGTCTAAGACCGTCTGTCTCATACCGTCTGTCTCAGACCGCCTGCCTCTGACCGTCCGTCTCATTCCATCTGTCTCAGATCGTCTGTCTCTGTCCGTCTGTCTCACACCGGCAGTCTCAGATCGTCTGTCCCAGACCGTGTGTCTCAGACCGCTGTCTCAGTCTGTGTGTCTCAATCCGGCTGTCTGATACCGTCTGTCTCGGACGGTCTGTCTCATTCTGTCTGTCTGATCCCGTCTGTCTCATCCCGTCTGTCTCATCCCGTCTGTCTCATACCGTCTGTCTCATCCCGTCTGTCTCATCCCGTCTGTCTCATCCCGTCTATCTCAGAATGTCTGTCTCAGACCGTCTGTCTCATACCGTCTTTCTCAGACCGTCCGTCTCAGACCGTCTGTCTAAGACCGTCTGTCTCATACCGTCTGTCTCAGACCGTCTGTCTCAGACCGCTGTGTCAGTCTGTGTGTCTCTATCCGGCTGTCTGATACCGTCTGTCTCAGACCGTCTGTCTAAGACCGTCTGTCTCAGTCCGCCGTTCTCAGACCGTCTGTCTCAGAACGTCTGTCTCAGACCGTCTGTCTCAGACCGCTGTGTCAGTCTGTGCGTCTGTATCCGGCTGTCTGATACCGTCTGTCTCAGACCGTCTGTCTAAGACCATCTCTTTCGGACAGTCCGTCTCAGACTGTCTGTCTGATAACGTCTCTCTCAGACCCTCTGTCTCAGACCGTCTGTCTCAGACCGTCTGTCTAAGACCGTCTGTGTCAGACCCTCTGTCTCAGACCGTCTGTCTCAGACCGTCTGTCTCAGACCGTCTGTCTCAGACCGTCTGCCTCAGACCGTCTGTCTGAGACCGTCTGTCTCAGAACGTCTGCCTCAGACCGTCTGTCTTAGACCGCTGTGTCAGTCTGTGTGTCTCTATCCGGCTGTCTGATACCGTCTGTCTCAGACCGTCTGTCTCAGATCGTCTGTCTCTGTCCGTCTGTCTCACACGGGCCGCCTCAGATCGTCTGTCTCAGACCGTCTGTCTCGGACCGCTGTCCCAGTCTGTGTGTCTCAATCCGGCTGTCTGATACCGTCTGTCTCGGACGGTCTGTCTCATTCGGTCTGTCTGATCCCGTCTGTCTCATCCCGTCTCTCTCATCCCGTCTGTCTCATACCGTCTGTCTCATCCCGTCTGTCTCATCCCGTCTATCTCAGAACGTCTGTCTCATACCATCTTTCTCAGACCGTCTGTCTCAGACCGTCTGTCTCAGACCGTCTGTCTCAGACCGTCTGTCCCAGACCGCTGTGTCAGTCTGTGTGTCTCTATCCGGCTGTCTGATACCGTCTGTCTCAGACCGTCTGTCTCAGACCGTCTGTCTCAGACCGTCTGTCTCAGACCGTCTGTCTCAGACCGTCTGTCTCAGACCGTCTGTCTCAGACCGTCTGTCTCGTACCGTCTGTCTCAGACCGTCTGTCTAAGACCATCTGTTTCGGACAGTCCGTCGCAGACTGTCTGTCTGATAACGTCTCTCTCAGACCCTCTGTCTCAGACCGTCTGTCTAAGACCGTCTGTGTCAGACCCTCTGTCTCAGACCGTCTGTCTCAGACCGTCTGTTTCAGATCGTCTGTCTCTGACGGTCTGTCTTATCCCGTCTATCTCAGAACGTCTTTCTCAGACCGTCTGTCTCAGACCGTCTGTCTAAGACCGTCTGTCTCAGACCGTCTTTCTCAGACCGTCTGTCTCAGACCGTCTGGCTCAGACCGTCTGTCTCAGACCGTCTGTATCAGACCGTCTGTCTAAGACCGTCCATCTCAGCCCGTCGGCCTGAGTCCGTCCGTCTCAGACCGTCTGTATCAGACCGTCTGTCTCAGACCATCTGTTTCGGACAGTCCGTCTCAGACCGTCTGTCTGATAACGTCTCTCTCAGACCCTCTGTCTCAGACCGTCTGCCTCAGACCGTCTGTCTAAGACCGTCTGTGTCAGACCCTCTGTCTCAGACCGTCTGTCTCAGATCGTCTGTCTCTGACGGTCTGTCTCATTCCGTCCATCTTAGATCGTCTGTCTCAGAACGTCTGTCACTGTGCGTCTGTCTCATACCATCTGTCTCAGACCGTCTGTCTCATTCCAACTGTCTCAGATCGTCTGTCTCTGTCCGTCTGTCTCACACCGGCAGTCTCAGATCGTCTGTCTAAGACCGTCTGTCTGAGACCGACTGTCTCAGAACGTCTGTCTCAGACCGTCTGTCTCAGACCGCTGTGTCAGTCTGTGTGTCTCTATCCGGCTGTCTGATACCGTCTGTCTCAGACCGTCTGTCTCAGACCGCTGTGTCAGTCTGTGTGTCTCTATCCGGCTGTCTGATACCGTCTGTCTCAGACCGTCTGTCTCAGATCGTCTGTCTCTGTCCGTCTGTCTCACACGGGCAGCCTCAGATCGTCTGTCTCAGACCGTCTGTCTCGGACCGCTGTCCCAGTCTGTGTGTCTCAATCCGGCTGTCTGATACCGTCTGTCTCGGACGGTCTGTCTCATTCGGTCTGTCTGATCCCGTCTGTCTCATCCCGTCTCTCTCATCCCGTCTGTCTCATACCGTCTGTCTCATCCCGTCTGTCTCATCCCGTCTATCTCAGAACGTCTGTCTCATACCATCTTTCTCAGACCGTCTGTCTCAGACCGTCTGTCTCAGACCGTCTGTCTCAGACCGTCTGTCCCAGACCGCTGTGTCAGTCTGTGTGTCTCTATCCGGCTGTCTGATACCGTCTGTCTCAGACCGTCTGTCTCAGACCGTCTGTCTCAGACCGTCTGTCTCAGACCGTCTGTCTCAGACCGTCTGTCTCAGACCGTCTGTCTCAGACCGTCTGTCTCGTACCGTCTGTCTCAGACCGTCTGTCTAAGACCATCTGTTTCGGACAGTCCGTCGCAGACTGTCTGTCTGATAACGTCTCTCTCAGACCCTCTGTCTCAGACCGTCTGTCTAAGACCGTCTGTGTCAGACCCTCTGTCTCAGACCGTCTGTCTCAGACCGTCTGTTTCAGATCGTCTGTCTCTGACGGTCTGTCTTATCCCGTCTATCTCAGAACGTCTTTCTCAGACCGTCTGTCTCAGACCGTCTGTCTAAGACCGTCTGTCTCAGACCGTCTTTCTCAGACCGTCTGTCTCAGACCGTCTGGCTCAGACCGTCTGTCTCAGACCGTCTGTATCAGACCGTCTGTCTAAGACCGTCCATCTCAGCCCGTCGGCCTGAGTCCGTCCGTCTCAGACCGTCTGTATCAGACCGTCTGTCTCAGACCATCTGTTTCGGACAGTCCGTCTCAGACCGTCTGTCTGATAACGTCTCTCTCAGACCCTCTGTCTCAGACCGTCTGCCTCAGACCGTCTGTCTAAGACCGTCTGTGTCAGACCCTCTGTCTCAGACCGTCTGTCTCAGATCGTCTGTCTCTGACGGTCTGTCTCATTCCGTCCATCTTAGATCGTCTGTCTCAGAACGTCTGTCACTGTGCGTCTGTCTCATACCATCTGTCTCAGACCGTCTGTCTCATTCCAACTGTCTCAGATCGTCTGTCTCTGTCCGTCTGTCTCACACCGGCAGTCTCAGATCGTCTGTCTAAGACCGTCTGTCTGAGACCGACTGTCTCAGAACGTCTGTCTCAGACCGTCTGTCTCAGACCGCTGTGTCAGTCTGTGTGTCTCTATCCGGCTGTCTGATACCGTCTGTCTCAGACCGTCTGTCTCAGACCGCTGTGTCAGTCTGTGTGTCTCTATCCGGCTGTCTGATACCGTCTGTCTCAGACCGTCTGTCTCAGATCGTCTGTCTCTGTCCGTCTGTCTCACACGGGCAGCCTCAGATCGTCTGTCTCAGACCGTCTGTCTCGGACCGCTGTCCCAGTCTGTGTGTCTCAATCCGGCTGTCTGATACCGTCTGTCTCGGACGGTCTGTCTCATTCGGTCTGTCTGATCCCGTCTGTCTCATCCCGTCTCTCTCATCCCGTCTGTCTCATACCGTCTGTCTCATCCCGTCTGTCTCATCCCGTCTATCTCAGAACGTCTGTCTCATACCATCTTTCTCAGACCGTCTGTCTCAGACCGTCTGTCTCAGACCGTCTGTCTCAGACCGTCTGTCTCAGACCGTCTGTCTCAGACCGTCTGTCTCAGACCGTCTGTCTCAGACCGCTGTGTCAGTCTGTGTGTCTCTATCCGGCTGTCTGATACCATCTGTCTCAGACCGTCTGCCTCAGACCGTCTGTCTCATACCGTCTGTCACAGACCGTCTGTCTCAGACCGCCTGTCTCAGACCGCTGTGTCAGTCTGTGTGTCTCTATCCGCCTGTCTGATACCATCTGTCTCAGACCGTCTGTCTAAGACCGTCTGTCTCAGACCGTCTTTCTCAGACCGTCTGTCTCAGACCGTCTTTCTCAGACCGTCTGTCTCAGACCGTCTGGCTCAGACCGTCTGTCTCAGACCGTCTGTATCAGACCGTCTGTCTAAGACCGTCTGCCTCAGTCCGTCTGTCTCATACCGTCTGTCTAAGACCGTCCATCTCAGCCCGTCAATCTCAGCCCGTCGGCCTGAGTCCGTCCGTCTCAGACCGTCTGTATCAGACCGTCTGTCTCAGACCATCTGTTTCGGACAGTCCGTCTCAGACCGTCTGTCTGATAACGTCTCTCTCAGACCCTCTGTCTCAGACCGTCTGCCTCAGACCGTCTGTCTAAGACCGTCTGTGTCAGACCCTCTGTCTCAGACCGTCTGTCTCAGATCGTCTGTCTCTGACGGTCTGTCTCATTCCGTCCATCTTAGATCGTCTGTCTCAGAACGTCTGTCACTGTGCGTCTGTCTCATACCATCTGTCTCAGAGCGTCTGTCTCATTCCATCTGTCTCAGATCGTCTGTCTCTGTCCGTCTGTCTCACACCGGCAGTCTCAGATCGTCCGTTTAAGACCGTCTGTCTGAGACCGTCTGTCTCAGAACGTCTGTCTCAGACCGTCTGTCTCAGACCGCTGTGTCAGTCTGTGTGTCTCTATCCGGCTGTCTGATACCGTCTGTCTCAGACCGTCTGTCTCAGATCGTCTGTCTCTGTCCGTCTGTCTCACACGGGCAGCCTCAGATCGTCTGTCTCAGACCGTCTGTCTCGGACCGCTGTCCCAGTCTGTGTGTCTCAATCCGGCTGTCTGATACCGTCTGTCTCGGACGGTCTGTCTCATTCGGTCTGTCTGATCCCGTCTGTCTCATCCCGTCTCTCTCATCCCGTCTGTCTCATACCGTCTGTCTCATCCCGTCTGTCTCATCCCGTCTATCTCAGAACGTCTGTCTCATACCATCTTTCTCAGACCGTCTGTCTCAGACCGTCTGTCTCAGACCGTCTGTCTCAGACCGTCTGTCTCAGACCGCTGTGTCAGTCTGTGTGTCTCTATCCGGCTGTCTGATACCGTCTGTCTCATACCATCTGTCTCAGAGCGTCTGTCTCATTCCATCTGTCTCAGATCGTCTGTCTCTGTCCGTCTGTCTCACACCGGCAGTCTCAGATCGTCCGTTTAAGACCGTCTGTCTGAGACCGTCTGTCTCAGAACGTCTGTCTCAGACCGTCTGTCTCAGACCGCTGTGTCAGTCTGTGTGTCTCTATCCGGCTGTCTGATACCGTCTGTCTCAGACCGTCTGTCTCAGATCGTCTGTCTCTGTCCGTCTGTCTCACACGGGCAGCCTCAGATCGTCTGTCTCAGACCGTCTGTCTCGGACCGCTGTCCCAGTCTGTGTGTCTCAATCCGGCTGTCTGATACCGTCTGTCTCGGACGGTCTGTCTCATTCGGTCTGTCTGATCCCGTCTGTCTCATCCCGTCTCTCTCATCCCGTCTGTCTCATACCGTCTGTCTCATCCCGTCTGTCTCATCCCGTCTATCTCAGAACGTCTGTCTCATACCATCTTTCTCAGACCGTCTGTCTCAGACCGTCTGTCTCAGACCGTCTGTCTCAGACCGTCTGTCTCAGACCGCTGTGTCAGTCTGTGTGTCTCTATCCGGCTGTCTGATACCGTCTGTCTCAGACCGTCTGTCTCAGACCGTCTGTCTCATACCGTCTGTCTCAGACCGTCTGTCTCAGACCGTCTGTCTCAAACCGTCTGTCTGATACCGTCTGTCTCAGACCGTCTGTCTAAGACCGTCTGTCTCAGACCGCCTTTCTCAGACCGTCTGTCTCAGAACGTCTGTCTCAGACCGTCTGTCTCAGACCGCTGTGTCAGTCTGTGTGTCTGTATCCGGCTGTCTTATACCGTCTGTCTCAGACCGTCTGTCTAAGACCATCTGTTTCGGACAGTCCGTCGCAGACTGTCTGTCTGATAACGTCTCTCTCAGACCCTCTGTCTCAGACCGTCTGTCTCAGACCGTCTGTTTCAGATCGTCTGTCTCTGACGGTCTGTCTCATCCCGTCTATCTCAGAACGTCTTTCTCACACCGTCTGGCTCAGACCGTCTGACTCAGACCGTCTGTCTCAGACCGTCTGTCTCAGACCGTCTGTCTCAGACCGTCTGTCTCAGACCGTCTGCCTCAGACCGTCTGTCTCATACCGTCTGTCACACACCGTCTGTCTCAGACCGCCTGTCTCAGACCGCTGTGTCAGTCTGTGTGTCTCTATCCGCCTGTCTGATACCATCTGTCTCAGACCGTCTGTCTAAGACCGTCTGTCTCAGACCGTCTTTCTCAGACCGGCTGTCTCAGACCGTCTGGCTCAGACCGTCTGTCTCAGACCGTCTGTCTCAGACCGTCTGTATCAGACCGTCTGTCTAAGACCGTCTGCCTCAGTCCGTCTGTCTCATACCGTCTGTCTCAGACCGTCTGTCTAAGACCGTCCATCTCAGCCCGTCAATCTCAGCCCGTCGGCCTGAGTCCGTCCGTCTCAGACCGTCTGTATCAGACCGTCTGTCTCAGACCATCTGTTTCGGACAGTCCGTCTCAGACCGTCTCTCTGATAACGTCTCTCTCAGACCGTTGCCTCAGACCGTCTGTCTAAGACCGTCTGTCTCAGCCCGTCTTTTTCAGACCGTCTGTCTGAGAACGTCTGTCTCAGATCGTCTGTCTCAGACGGTCTGTCTCATTCCGTCTATCTTAGATCGTCTGTCTCAGAACGTCTGTCACTGTGCGTCTGTCTAAGACCGTCTGTCTCATACCGTCTGTCTCAGACCGTCAATCTCAGACCGCTGAGTCAGTCTGTGTGTCTCTATCCGGCTGTCTGATACCGTCTGTCTCAGACCGTCTGTCTAAGACCGTCTGTCTCAGACCGTCTTTCTCAGACCGTCTGTCTCAGACCGTCTGTCTCAGACCGTCTGTCTTAGACCGTCTGTCTCAGACCGTCTGTCTTATAACGTCTCTCTCAGACCCTCAGTCTCAGACCGTCTGTCTCCGACCATCTGTTTCAGACCCTCTGTCTCAGACCGTCTGTCTCAGACGGTCTGTCTCAGACCGTCTGTCGCAGACCGTCTGTCTCAGACCGTCTGTCTCAGACCGTCTGTCTCAGACCGTCTGTCTCAGACCGTCTGTCTCAGACCGTCTGTCTCAGACCGTCTGTCTGATAACGTCTCTCTCAGACCCTCAGTCTCAGACCGTCTGTCTCAGACCATCTGTTTCAGACCGTCTGTCTCAGACCGTCTGTCGCAGACCGTCTGTCTCAGACCGTCTGTCTCAGACCGTCTGTCTCAGACCGTCTGTCTCAGACCGTCTGTCTCAGACCGTCTGTCTCAGACCGTCTGTCTCGTCTGTCTCAGACGGTCTGTCTCATTCCGTCCATCTTAGATCGTCTGACTCAGAACGTCTGTCACTGTGCGTCTGTCTAAGACCGTCTGTCTCAGACCGTCTGTCTCAGACCGTCTGTCGCAGACCGTCTGTCTCAGACCGCTGTGTCAGTCTGTGTGTCTCTATCCGGCTGTCTGATACCATCTGTCTCAGACCGTCTGCCTCAGACCGTCTGTCTCATACCGTCTGTCACAGACCGTCTGTCTCAGACCGCCTGTCTCAGACCGCTGTGTCAGTCTGTGTGTCTCTATCCGCCTGTCTGATACCATCTGTCTCAGACCGTCTGTCTAAGACCGTCTGTCTCAGACCGTCTTTCTCAGACCGTCTGTCTCAGACCGTCTTTCTCAGACCGTCTGTCTCAGACCGTCTGGCTCAGACCGTCTGTCTCAGACCGTCTGTATCAGACCGTCTGTCTAAGACCGTCTGCCTCAGTCCGTCTGTCTCATACCGTCTGTCTAAGACCGTCCATCTCAGCCCGTCAATCTCAGCCCGTCGGCCTGAGTCCGTCCGTCTCAGACCGTCTGTATCAGACCGTCTGTCTCAGACCATCTGTTTCGGACAGTCCGTCTCAGACCGTCTGTCTGATAACGTCTCTCTCAGACCCTCTGTCTCAGACCGTCTGCCTCAGACCGTCTGTCTAAGACCGTCTGTGTCAGACCCTCTGTCTCAGACCGTCTGTCTCAGATCGTCTGTCTCTGACGGTCTGTCTCATTCCGTCCATCTTAGATCGTCTGTCTCAGAACGTCTGTCACTGTGCGTCTGTCTCATACCATCTGTCTCAGAGCGTCTGTCTCATTCCATCTGTCTCAGATCGTCTGTCTCTGTCCGTCTGTCTCACACCGGCAGTCTCAGATCGTCCGTTTAAGACCGTCTGTCTGAGACCGTCTGTCTCAGAACGTCTGTCTCAGACCGTCTGTCTCAGACCGCTGTGTCAGTCTGTGTGTCTCTATCCGGCTGTCTGATACCGTCTGTCTCAGACCGTCTGTCTCAGATCGTCTGTCTCTGTCCGTCTGTCTCACACGGGCAGCCTCAGATCGTCTGTCTCAGACCGTCTGTCTCGGACCGCTGTCCCAGTCTGTGTGTCTCAATCCGGCTGTCTGATACCGTCTGTCTCGGACGGTCTGTCTCATTCGGTCTGTCTGATCCCGTCTGTCTCATCCCGTCTCTCTCATCCCGTCTGTCTCATACCGTCTGTCTCATCCCGTCTGTCTCATCCCGTCTATCTCAGAACGTCTGTCTCATACCATCTTTCTCAGACCGTCTGTCTCAGACCGTCTGTCTCAGACCGTCTGTCTCAGACCGTCTGTCTCAGACCGTCTGTCTCAGACCGTCTGTCTCAGACCGCTGTGTCAGTCTGTGTGTCTCTATCCGGCTGTCTGATACCGTCTGTCTCAGACCGTCTGTCTCAGACCGTCTGTCTCATACCGTCTGTCTCAGACCGTCTGTCTCAGACCGTCTGTCTCAAACCGTCTGTCTGATACCGTCTGTCTCAGACCGTCTGTCTAAGACCGTCTGTCTCAGACCGCCTTTCTCAGACCGTCTGTCTCAGAACGTCTGTCTCAGACCGTCTGTCTCAGACCGCTGTGTCAGTCTGTGTGTCTGTATCCGGCTGTCTTATACCGTCTGTCTCAGACCGTCTGTCTAAGACCATCTGTTTCGGACAGTCCGTCGCAGACTGTCTGTCTGATAACGTCTCTCTCAGACCCTCTGTCTCAGACCGTCTGTCTCAGACCGTCTGTTTCAGATCGTCTGTCTCTGACGGTCTGTCTCATCCCGTCTATCTCAGAACGTCTTTCTCAGACCGTCTGGCTCAGACCGTCTGACTCAGACCGTCTGTCTCAGACCGTCTGTCTCAGACCGTCTGTCTCAGACCGTCTGTCTCAGACCGTCTTTCTCAGACCGTCTGTCTCAGACCGTCTGTCTCAGACCGTCTGTCTTAGACCGTCTGTCTCAGACCGTCTGTCTGATAACGTCTCTCTCAGACCCTCAGTCTCAGACCGTCTGTCTCAGACCATCTGTTTCAGACCCTCTGTCTCAGACCGTCTGTCTCAGACGGTCTGTCTCAGACCGTCTGTCGCAGACCGTCTGTCTCAGACCGTCTGTCTCAGACCGTCTGTCTCAGACCGTCTGTCTCAGACCGTCTGTCTCAGACCGTCTGTCTCAGACCGTCTGTCTGATAACGTCTCTCTCAGACCCTCAGTCTCAGACCGTCTGTCTCAGACCATCTGTTTCAGACCGTCTGTCTCAGACCGTCTGTCTCAGACGGTGTGTCTCAGACCGTCTGTCGCAGACCGTCTGTCTCAGACCGTCTGTCTCAGACCGTCTGTCTAAGACCGTCTGTCTCAGACCGTCTTTCTCAGACCGGCTGTCTCAGACCGTCTGGCTCAGACCGTCTGTCTCAGACCGTCTGTCTCAGACCGTCTGTATCAGACCGTCTGTCTAAGACCGTCTGCCTCAGTCCGTCTGTCTCATACCGTCTGTCTCAGACCGTCTGTCTAAGACCGTCCATCTCAGCCCGTCAATCTCAGCCCGTCGGCCTGAGTCCGTCCGTCTCAGACCGTCTGTATCAGACCGTCTGTCTCAGACCATCTGTTTCGGACAGTCCGTCTCAGACCGTCTCTCTGATAACGTCTCTCTCAGACCGTTGCCTCAGACCGTCTGTCTAAGACCGTCTGTCTCAGCCCGTCTTTTTCAGACCGTCTGTCTGAGAACGTCTGTCTCAGACCGTCTGTCTCATTCCAACTGTCTCAGATCGTCTGTCTCTGTCCGTCAGTCTCACACCGGCAGTCTCAGATCGTCTGTCTAAGACCGTCTGTCTGAGACCGACTGTCTCAGAACGTCTGTCTCAGACCGTCTGTCTCAGACCGCTGTGTCAGTCTGTGTGTCTCTATCCGGCTGTCTGATACCGTCTGTCTCAGACCGTCTGTCTCAGACCGCTGTGTCAGTCTGTGTGTCTCTATCCGGCTGTCTGATACCGTCTGTCTCAGACCGTCTGTCTCAGATCGTCTGTCTCTGTCCGTCTGTCTCACACGGGCAGCCTCAGATCGTCTGTCTCAGACCGTCTGTCTCGGACCGCTGTCCCAGTCTGTGTGTCTCAATCCGGCTGTCTGATACCGTCTGTCTCGGACGGTCTGTCTCATTCGGTCTGTCTGATCCCGTCTGTCTCATCCCGTCTCTCTCATCCCGTCTGTCTCATACCGTCTGTCTCATCCCGTCTGTCTCATCCCGTCTATCTCAGAACGTCTGTCTCATACCATCTTTCTCAGACCGTCTGTCTCAGACCGTCTGTCTCAGACCGTCTGTCTCAGACCGTCTGTCTCAGACCGTCTGTCTCAGACCGTCTGTATCAGACCGCTGTGTCAGTCTGTGTGTCTCTATCCAGCTGTCTGATACCATCTGTCTCAGACCGTCTGCCTCAGACCGTCTGTCTCATACCGTCTGTCACAGACCGTCTGTCTCAGACCGCCTGTCTCAGACCGCTGTGTCAGTCTGTGTGTCTCTATCCGCCTGCCTGATACCATCTGTCTCAGACCGTCTGTCTAAGACCGTCTGTCTCAGACCGTCTTTCTCAGACCGTCTGTCTCAGACCGTCTTTCTCAGACCGTCTGTCTCAGACCGTCTGGCGCAGACCGTCTGTCTCAGACTGTCTGTATCAGACCGTCTGTCTAAGACCGTCTGCCTCAGTCCGTCTGTCTCATACCGTCTGTCTAAGACCGTCCATCTCAGCCCGTCAATCTCAGCCCGTCGGCCTGAGTCCGTCCGTCTCAGACCGTCTGTCTCAGACCGCCTGTCTCAGACCGCTGTGTCAGTCTGTGTGTCTCTATCCGCCTGTCTGATACCATCTGTCTCAGACCGTCTGTCTAAGACCGTCTGTCTCAGACCGTCTTTCTCAGACCGTCTGTCTCAGACCGTCTTTCTCAGACCATCTGTCTCAGACCGTCTGGCGCAGACCGTCTGTCTCAGACCGTCTGTATCAGACCGTCTGTCTAAGACCGTCTGCCTCAGTCCGTCTGTCTCATACCGTCTGTCTAAGACCGTCCATCTCAGCCCGTCAATCTCAGCCCGTCGGCCTGAGTCCGTCCGTCTCAGACCGTCTGTCTCAGACCGCCTGTCTCAGACCGCTGTGTCAGTCTGTGTGTCTCTATCCGCCTGTCTGATACCATCTGTCTCAGACCGTCTGTCTAAGACCGTCTGTCTCAGACCGTCTTTCTCAGACCGTCTGTCTCAGGCCGTCTTTCTCAGACCGTCTGTCTCAGACCGTCTGGCGCAGACCGTCTGTCTCAGACCGTCTGTATCAGACCGTCTGTCTAAGACCGTCTGCCTCAGTCCGTCTGTCTCATACCGTCTGTCTAAGACCGTCCATCTCAGCCCGTCAATCTCAGCCCGTCGGCCTGAGTCCGTCCGTCTCAGACCGTCTGTATCAGACCGTCTGTCTCAGACCATCTGTTTCGGACAGTCCGTCTCAGACCGTCTGTCTGATAACGTCTCTCTCAGACCCTCTGTCTCAGACCGTCTGCCTCAGACCGTCTGTCTAAGACCGTCTGTGTCAGACCCTCTGTCTCAGACCGTCTGTCTCAGATCGTCTGTCTCTGACGGTCTGTCTCATTCCGTCCATCTTAGATCGTCTGTCTCAGAACGTCTGTCACTGTGCGTCTGTCTCATACCATCTGTCTCAGAGCGTCTGTCTCATTCCATCTGTCTCAGATCGTCTGTCTCTGTCCGTCTGTCTCACACCGGCAGTCTCAGATCGTCCGTTTAAGACCGTCTGTCTGAGACCGTCTGTCTCAGAACGTCTGTCTCAGACCGTCTGTCTCAGACCGCTGTGTCAGTCTGTGTGTCTCTATCCGGCTGTCTGATACCGTCTGTCTCAGACCGTCTGTCTCAGATCGTCTGTCTCTGTCCGTCTGTCTCACACGGGCAGCCTCAGATCGTCTGTCTCAGACCGTCTGTCTCGGACCGCTGTCCCAGTCTGTGTGTCTCAATCCGGCTGTCTGATACCGTCTGTCTCGGACGGTCTGTCTCATTCGGTCTGTCTGATCCCGTCTGTCTCATCCCGTCTCTCTCATCCCGTCTGTCTCATACCGTCTGTCTCATCCCGTCTGTCTCATCCCGTCTATCTCAGAACGTCTGTCTCATACCATCTTTCTCAGACCGTCTGTCTCAGACCGTCTGTCTCAGACCGTCTGTCTCAGACCGTCTGTCTCAGACCGTCTGTCTCAGACCGCTGTGTCAGTCTGTGTGTCTCTATCCGGCTGTCTGATACCGTCTGTCTCAGACCGTCTGTCTCAGACCGTCTGTCTCATACCGTCTGTCTCAGACCGTCTGTCTCAGACCGTCTGTCTCAAACCGTCTGTCTGATACCGTCTGTCTCAGACCGTCTGTCTAAGACCGTCTGTCTCAGACCGCCTTTCTCAGACCGTCTGTCTCAGAACGTCTGTCTCAGACCGTCTGTCTCAGACCGCTGTGTCAGTCTGTGTGTCTGTATCCGGCTGTCTTATACCGTCTGTCTCAGACCGTCTGTCTAAGACCATCTGTTTCGGACAGTCCGTCGCAGACTGTCTGTCTGATAACGTCTCTCTCAGACCCTCTGTCTCAGACCGTCTGTCTCAGACCGTCTGTTTCAGATCGTCTGTCTCTGACGGTCTGTCTCATCCCGTCTATCTCAGAACGTCTTTCTCAGACCGTCTGGCTCAGACCGTCTGACTCAGACCGTCTGTCTCAGACCGTCTGTCTCAGACCGTCTGTCTCAGACCGTCTGTCTCAGACCGTCTTTCTCAGACCGTCTGTCTCAGACCGTCTGTCTCAGACCGTCTGTCTTAGACCGTCTGTCTCAGACCGTCTGTCTGATAACGTCTCTCTCAGACCCTCAGTCTCAGACCGTCTGTCTCAGACCATCTGTTTCAGACCCTCTGTCTCAGACCGTCTGTCTCAGACGGTCTGTCTCAGACCGTCTGTCGCAGACCGTCTGTCTCAGACCGTCTGTCTCAGACCGTCTGTCTCAGACCGTCTGTCTCAGACCGTCTGTCTCAGACCGTCTGTCTGATAACGTCTCTCTCAGACCCTCAGTCTCAGACCGTCTGTCTCAGACCATCTGTTTCAGACCGTCTGTCTCAGACCGTCTGTCTCAGACGGTGTGTCTCAGACCGTCTGTCGCAGACCGTCTGTCTCAGACCGTCTGTCTCAGACCGTCTGTCTAAGACCGTCTGTCTCAGACCGTCTTTCTCAGACCGGCTGTCTCAGACCGTCTGGCTCAGACCGTCTGTCTCAGACCGTCTGTCTCAGACCGTCTGTCTCAGACCGTCTGTATCAGACCGTCTGTCTAAGACCGTCTGCCTCAGTCCGTCTGTCTCATACCGTCTGTCTCAGACCGTCTGTCTAAGACCGTCCATCTCAGCCCGTCAATCTCAGCCCGTCGGCCTGAGTCCGTCCGTCTCAGACCGTCTGTATCAGACCGTCTGTCTCAGACCATCTGTTTCGGACAGTCCGTCTCAGACCGTCTCTCTGATAACGTCTCTCTCAGACCGTTGCCTCAGACCGTCTGTCTAAGACCGTCTGTCTCAGCCCGTCTTTTTCAGACCGTCTGTCTGAGAACGTCTGTCTCAGACCGTCTGTCTCATTCCAACTGTCTCAGATCGTCTGTCTCTGTCCGTCAGTCTCACACCGGCAGTCTCAGATCGTCTGTCTAAGACCGTCTGTCTGAGACCGACTGTCTCAGAACGTCTGTCTCAGACCGTCTGTCTCAGACCGCTGTGTCAGTCTGTGTGTCTCTATCCGGCTGTCTGATACCGTCTGTCTCAGACCGTCTGTCTCAGACCGCTGTGTCAGTCTGTGTGTCTCTATCCGGCTGTCTGATACCGTCTGTCTCAGACCGTCTGTCTCAGATCGTCTGTCTCTGTCCGTCTGTCTCACACGGGCAGCCTCAGATCGTCTGTCTCAGACCGTCTGTCTCGGACCGCTGTCCCAGTCTGTGTGTCTCAATCCGGCTGTCTGATACCGTCTGTCTCGGACGGTCTGTCTCATTCGGTCTGTCTGATCCCGTCTGTCTCATCCCGTCTCTCTCATCCCGTCTGTCTCATACCGTCTGTCTCATCCCGTCTGTCTCATCCCGTCTATCTCAGAACGTCTGTCTCATACCATCTTTCTCAGACCGTCTGTCTCAGACCGTCTGTCTCAGACCGTCTGTCTCAGACCGTCTGTCTCAGACCGTCTGTCTCAGACCGTCTGTATCAGACCGCTGTGTCAGTCTGTGTGTCTCTATCCAGCTGTCTGATACCATCTGTCTCAGACCGTCTGCCTCAGACCGTCTGTCTCATACCGTCTGTCACAGACCGTCTGTCTCAGACCGCCTGTCTCAGACCGCTGTGTCAGTCTGTGTGTCTCTATCCGCCTGCCTGATACCATCTGTCTCAGACCGTCTGTCTAAGACCGTCTGTCTCAGACCGTCTTTCTCAGACCGTCTGTCTCAGACCGTCTTTCTCAGACCGTCTGTCTCAGACCGTCTGGCGCAGACCGTCTGTCTCAGACTGTCTGTATCAGACCGTCTGTCTAAGACCGTCTGCCTCAGTCCGTCTGTCTCATACCGTCTGTCTAAGACCGTCCATCTCAGCCCGTCAATCTCAGCCCGTCGGCCTGAGTCCGTCCGTCTCAGACCGTCTGTCTCAGACCGCCTGTCTCAGACCGCTGTGTCAGTCTGTGTGTCTCTATCCGCCTGTCTGATACCATCTGTCTCAGACCGTCTGTCTAAGACCGTCTGTCTCAGACCGTCTTTCTCAGACCGTCTGTCTCAGACCGTCTTTCTCAGACCATCTGTCTCAGACCGTCTGGCGCAGACCGTCTGTCTCAGACCGTCTGTATCAGACCGTCTGTCTAAGACCGTCTGCCTCAGTCCGTCTGTCTCATACCGTCTGTCTAAGACCGTCCATCTCAGCCCGTCAATCTCAGCCCGTCGGCCTGAGTCCGTCCGTCTCAGACCGTCTGTCTCAGACCGCCTGTCTCAGACCGCTGTGTCAGTCTGTGTGTCTCTATCCGCCTGTCTGATACCATCTGTCTCAGACCGTCTGTCTAAGACCGTCTGTCTCAGACCGTCTTTCTCAGACCGTCTGTCTCAGACCGTCTTTCTCAGACCGTCTGTCTCAGACCGTCTGGCGCAGACCGTCTGTCTCAGACCGTCTGTATCAGACCGTCTGTCTAAGACCGTCTGCCTCAGTCCGTCTGTCTCATACCGTCTGTCTAAGACCGTCCATCTCAGCCCGTCAATCTCAGCCCGTCGGCCTGAGTCCGTCCGTCTCAGACCGTCTGTATCAGACCGTCTGTCTCAGACCATCTGTTTCGGACAGTCCGTCTCAGACCGTCTGTCTGATAACGTCTCTCTCAGACCCTCTGTCTCAGACCGTCTGCCTCAGACCGTCTGTCTAAGACCGTCTGTGTCAGACCCTCTGTCTCAGACCGTCTGTCTCAGATCGTCTGTCTCTGACGGTCTGTCTCATTCCGTCCATCTTAGATCGTCTGTCTCAGAACGTCTGTCACTGTGCGTCTGTCTCATACCATCTGTCTCAGAGCGTCTGTCTCATTCCATCTGTCTCAGATCGTCTGTCTCTGTCCGTCTGTCTCACACCGGCAGTCTCAGATCGTCCGTTTAAGACCGTCTGTCTGAGACCGTCTGTCTCAGAACGTCTGTCTCAGACCGTCTGTCTCAGACCGCTGTGTCAGTCTGTGTGTCTCTATCCGGCTGTCTGATACCGTCTGTCTCAGACCGTCTGTCTCAGATCGTCTGTCTCTGTCCGTCTGTCTCACACGGGCAGCCTCAGATCGTCTGTCTCAGACCGTCTGTCTCGGACCGCTGTCCCAGTCTGTGTGTCTCAATCCGGCTGTCTGATACCGTCTGTCTCGGACGGTCTGTCTCATTCGGTCTGTCTGATCCCGTCTGTCTCATCCCGTCTCTCTCATCCCGTCTGTCTCATACCGTCTGTCTCATCCCGTCTGTCTCATCCCGTCTATCTCAGAACGTCTGTCTCATACCATCTTTCTCAGACCGTCTGTCTCAGACCGTCTGTCTCAGACCGTCTGTCTCAGACCGTCTGTCTCAGACCGCTGTGTCAGTCTGTGTGTCTCTATCCGGCTGTCTGATACCGTCTGTCTCAGACCGTCTGTCTCAGACCGTCTGTCTCATACCGTCTGTCTCAGACCGTCTGTCTCAGACCGTCTGTCTCAAACCGTCTGTCTGATACCGTCTGTCTCAGACCGTCTGTCTAAGACCGTCTGTCTCAGACCGCCTTTCTCAGACCGTCTGTCTCAGAACGTCTGTCTCAGACCGTCTGTCTCAGTCCGCTGTGTCAGTCTGTGTGTCTGTATCCGGCTGTCTTATACCGTCTGTCTCAGACCGTCTGTCTAAGACCATCTGTTTCGGACAGTCCGTCGCAGACTGTCTGTCTGATAACGTCTCTCTCAGACCCTCTGTCTCAGACCGTCTGTCTCAGACCGTCTGTTTCAGATCGTCTGTCTCTGACGGTCTGTCTCATCCCGTCTATCTCAGAACGTCTTTCTCAGACCGTCTGGCTCAGACCGTCTGACTCAGACCGTCTGTCTCAGACCGTCTGTCTCAGACCGTCTGTCTCAGACCGTCTGCCTCAGACCGTCTGTCTCATACCGTCTGTCACACACCGTCTGTCTCAGACCGCCTGTCTCAGACCGCTGTGTCAGTCTGTGTGTCTCTATCCGCCTGTCTGATACCATCTGTCTCAGACCGTCTGTCTAAGACCGTCTGTCTCAGACCGTCTTTCTCAGACCGGCTGTCTCAGACCGTCTGGCTCAGACCGTCTGTCTCAGACCGTCTGTCTCAGACCGTCTGTATCAGACCGTCTGTCTAAGACCGTCTGCCTCAGTCCGTCTGTCTCATACCGTCTGTCTCAGACCGTCTGTCTAAGACCGTCCATCTCAGCCCGTCAATCTCAGCCCGTCGGCCTGAGTCCGTCCGTCTCAGACCGTCTGTATCAGACCGTCTGTCTCAGACCATCTGTTTCGGACAGTCCGTCTCAGACCGTCTCTCTGATAACGTCTCTCTCAGACCGTTGCCTCAGACCGTCTGTCTAAGACCGTCTGTCAAAGCCCGTCTTTTTCAGACCGTCTGTCTGAGAACGTCTGTCTCAGATCGTCTGTCTCAGACGGTCTGTCTCATTCCGTCTATCTTAGATCGTCTGTCTCAGAACGTCTGTCACTGTGCGTCTGTCTAAGACCGTCTGTCTCATACCGTCTGTCTCAGACCGTCAATCTCAGACCGCTGAGTCAGTCTGTGTGTCTCTATCCGGCTGTCTGATACCGTCTGTCTCAGACCGTCTGTCTAAGACCGTCTGTCTCAGACCGTCTTTCTCAGACCGTCTGTCTCAGACCGTCTGTCTCAGACCGTCTGTCTTAGACCGTCTGTCTCAGACCGTCTGTCTGATAACGTCTCTCTCAGACCCTCAGTCTCAGACCGTCTGTCTCAGACCATCTGTTTCAGACCCTCTGTCTCAGACCGTCTGTCTCAGACGGTCTGTCACAGACCGTCTGTCGCAGACCGTCTGTCTCAGACCGTCTGTCTCAGACCGTCTGTCTCAGACCGTCTGTCTCAGACCGTCTGTCTCAGACCGTCTGTCTCAGACCGTCTGTCTGATAACGTCTCTCTCAGACCCTCAGTCTCAGACCGTCTGTCTCAGACCATCTGTTTCAGACCGTCTGTCTCAGACCGTCTGTCTCAGGCGGTCTGTCTCAGACCGTCTGTCGCAGACCGTCTGTCTCAGACCGTCTGTCTCAGACCGTCTGTCTCAGACCGTCTGTCTCAGACCGTCTGTCTCAGACCGTCTGTCTCAGACCGTCTGTCTCAGACCGTCTGTCTCAGATCGTCTGTCTCAGACGGTCTGTCTCATTCCGTCCATCTTAGATCGTCTGTCTCAGAACGTCTGTCACTGTGCGTCTGTCTAAGACCGTCTGTCTCATACCGTCTGTCTCAGACCGTCTGTCTCAGACCGTCTGTCTCATTCCATCTGTCTCAGATCGTCTGTCTCTGTCCGTCTGTCTCACACGGGCAGTCTCAGATCGTCTGTCTCAGACCGTCTGTCTCGGACCGCTGTCTCAGTCTGTGTGTCTCAATCCGGCTGTCTGATACCGTCTGTCTCGGACGGTCTGTCTCATTCGGTCTGTCTGATCCCGTCTGTCTCATCCCGTCTCTCTCATCCCGTCTGTCTCATACCGTCTGTCTCATCCCGTCTGTCTCATCCCGTCTATCTCATACCGTCTGTCTCAGACCGTCTGTCTCAGACCGTCTGTCTCAAACCGTCTGTCTAAGACCGTTTGTCTCAGACCGTCTTTCTCAGACCGTCTGTCTCAGACCGTCTGTCTCAGACCGTCTGTCTCAGACCGTCTGTCTCAGATCGTCTGTCTCAGACGGTCTCTCTCATTCCGTCTATCTTAGATCGTCTGTCTCAGAACGTCTGTCACAGTGCGTCTGTCCAAGACCGTCTGTCTCATACCGTCTTTCTCGCACCGTCTACCTCTGACTCTCTGACCCTGTCCGCTTGTCTCACACCGTCAGTCCCAGACCGGCTGTCTCATTCCGTCTGTCTCATTCCATCTGTCTAAGATCGTCTGCCTCTGTCCGTCAGTCTCACGCCGGCTATCTCAGACCGTCTGTCTCAGACCGTCTGTCTCAGACCGTCTGTCTAAGACCGTCTGTCTCATACCGTCTTTCTCGCACCGTCTACCTCTGACTCTCTAACCCTGTCCGCTTGTCTCACACCGTCAGTCCCAGACCGTCTGTCCCAGACCGGCTGTCTCATTCCGTCTGTCTCATTCCATCTGTCTCAGATCGTCTGCCTCTGTCCGTCAGTCTCACGCCGGCTGTCTCAGACAGTCTGTCTCATTCCGTCCATCTTAGATCGTCTGTCTCAGAACGTCTGTCACTGTGCGTCTGTCTAAGACCGTCTGTCTCATACCGTCTGTCTCAGACCGTCTGTCTCAGATCGTCTGTCTCAGACCGTCTGTCTCAGACCGTCTGTCTCATTCCATCTGTCTCAGATCGTCTGTCTCTGTCCGTCTGTCTCACACAGGCAGTCTCAGATCGTCTGCCCCAGACCGTGTGTCTCAGACCGCTGTCTCAGTCTGTGTGTCTCAACCCGGCTGTCTGATACCGTCTGTCTCGGACGGTCTGTCTCATTCTGTCTGTCTGATCCCGTCTGTCTCATCCCGTCTGTCTCATCCCGTCTGTCTCATACCGTCTGTCTCATCCCGTCTGTCTCATCCCGTCTATCTCAGAATGTCTGTCTCAGACCGTCTGTCTCATACCGTCTTTCTCAGACCGTCCGTCTCAGACCGTCTGTCTAAGACCGTCTGTCTCATACCGTCTGTCTCAGACCGTCTGTCTCAGACCGCTGTGTCAGTCTGTGTGTCTCCATCCGGCTGTCTGATACCGTCTGTCTCAGACCGTCTGTCTAAGACCGTCTGTCTCAGACCGCCTTTCTCAGACCGTCTGTCTCAGAACGTCTGTCTCAGACCGTCTGTCTCAGACCGCTGTGTCAGTCTGTGTGTCTGTATCCGGCTGTCTGATACCGTCTGTCTAAGACCATCTGTTTCGGACAGTCCGTCTCAGACTGTCTGTCTGATAACGTCTCTCTCAGACCCTCTGTCTCAGACCGTCTGTCTCAGACCGTCTGTCTAAGACCGTCTGTGTCAGACCCTCTGTCTCAGACCGTCTGTCTCAGACCGTCTGTTTCAGATCGTCTGTCTCTGACGGTCTGTCTCATCCCGTCTATCTCAGACCGTCTGTCTAAGACCGTCTGTCTCAGACCGTCTTTCTCAGACCGTCTGTCTCAGACCGTCTGGCTCAGACCGTCTGTCTCAGACCGTCTGTATCAGACCGTCTGTCTAAGACCGTCTGCCTCAGTCCGTCTGTCTCATACCGTCTGTCTCAGACCGTCTGTCTAAGACCGTCCATCTCAGCCCGTCAATCTCAGCCCGTCGGCCTGAGTCCGTCCGTCTCAGACCGTCTGTATCAGACCGTCTGTCTCAGACCATCTGTTTCGGACAGTCCGTCTCAGACCGTCTGTATGATAACGTCTCTCTCAGACCCTCTGTCTCAGACCGTCTGCCTCAGACCGTCTGTCTAAGACCGTCTGGCTCAGACCGTCTGTCTCAGACCGTCTGTCTCAGACCGTCTGTCTCAGATCGTCTGTCTCAGACGGTCTCTCTCATTCCGTCTATCTTAGATCGTCTGTCTCAGAACGTCTGTCACAGTGCGTCTGTCTAAGACCGTCTGTCTCATACCGTCTTTCTCGCACCGTCTACCTCTGACTCTCTAACCCTGTCCGCTTGTCTCACACCGTCAGTCCCAGACCGTCTGTCCCAGACCGGCCGTCTCATTCCGTCTGTCTCATTCCATCTGTCTCAGATCGTCTGCCTCTGTCCGTCAGTCTCACGCCGGCTGTCTCAGACGGTCTGTCTCATTCCGTCCATCTTAGATCGTCTGTCTCAGAACGTCTGTCACTGTGCGTCTGTCTAAGACCGTCTGTCTCAGACCGTCTGTCTCATTCCATCTGTCTCAGATCGTCTGTCTCTGTCCGTCTGTCTCACACCGGCAGTCTCAGATCGTCTGTCCCAGACCGTGTTCTCAGACCGCTGTCTCAGTCTGTGTGTCTCAATCCGGCTGTCTGATACCGTCTGTCTCGGACGGTCTGTCTCATTCTGTCTGTCTCATCCCGTCTGTCTCATCCCGTCTGTCTCATCCCGTCTGTCTCATACCGTCTGTCTCATCCCGTCTGTCTCATCCCGTCTATCTCAGAATGTCTGTCTCAGACCGTCTGTCTCATACCGTCTTTCTCAGACCGTCCGTCTCAGACCGTCTGTCTAAGACCGTCTGTCTCATACCGTCTGTCTCAGACCGTCTGTCTCAGACCGCTGTGTCAGTCTGTGTGTCTCTATCCGGCTGTCTGATACCGTCTGTCTCAGACCGTCTGTCTAAGACCGTCTGTCTAAGACCGTCTGTCTCATACCGTCTGTCTCAGACCGTCTGTCTCAGACCGCTGTGTCAGACCGTCTTTCTCAGACCGTCTGTCTCAGACCGTCTGGCTCAGACCGTCTGTCTCAGACCGTCTGTCTCAGACCCTCTGTCTCAGACCGTCTGTCTCAGATCGTCTGTCTCAGACGGTCTCTCTCATTCCGTCTATCTTAGATCGTCTGTCTCAGAACGTCTGTCACAGTGCGTCTGTCTAAGACCGTCTGTCTCATACCGTCTTTCTCGCACCGTCTACCTCTGACTCTCTAACCCTGTCCGCTTGTCTCACACCGTCAGTCCCAGACCGTCTGTCCCAGACCGGCCGTCTCATTCCGTCTGTCTCATTCCATCTGTCTCAGATCGTCTGCCTCTGTCCGTCAGTCTCACGCCGGCTGTCTCAGACGGTCTGTCTCATTCCGTCCATCTTAGATCGTCTGTCTCAGAACGTCTGTCACTGTGCGTCTGTCTAAGACCGTCTGTCTCAGACCGTCTGTCTCATTCCATCTGTCTCAGATCGTCTGTCTCTGTCCGTCTGTCTCACACCGGCAGTCTCAGATCGTCTGTCCCAGACCGTGTGTCTCAGACCGCTGTCTCAGTCTGTGTGTCTCAATCCGGCTGTCTGATACCGTCTGTCTCGGACGGTCTGTCTCATTCTGTCTGTCTGATCCCGTCTGTCTCATTCTGTCTGTCTGATCCCGTCTGTCTCATCCCGTCTGTCTCATCCCGTCTGTCTCATACCGTCTGTCTCATCCCGTCTGTCTCATCCCGTCTATCTCAGAATGTCTGTCTCAGACCGTCTGTCTCATACCGTCAGTCTCAGACCGTCTGTCTCAGACCGTCTGTCTCATACCGTCTGTCTCAGACCGTCTGTCTCAGACCGTCTGTCTCAGACCGTCTGTCTCAGACCGTCTGTCTCAGACCGTCTGTCTCATACCGTCAGTCTCAGACCGTCTGTCTCAGACCGTCTGTCTCATACCGTCTGTCTCAGACCGTCTTTCTCAGACCGTCTGTCTCAGACCGTCTGTTTCAGATCGTCTGTCTCAGACGGTCTGTCTCATTCCGTCCATCTTAGATCGTCTGTCTCAGAACGTCTGTCACTGTGCGTCTGTCTAAGACCGTCTGTCTCATACCGTCTGTCTCAGACCGTCTGTCTCAGACCGCTGTGTCAGACCGTCTTTCTCAGACCGTCTGTCTCAGACCGTCTGGCTCAGACCGTCTGTCTCAGACCGTCTGTCTCAGACCCTCTGTCTCAGACCGTCTGTCTCAGATCGTCTGTCTCAGACGGTCTCTCTCATTCCGTCTATCTTAGATCGTCTGTCTCAGAACGTCTGTCACAGTGCGTCTGTCTAAGACCGTCTGTCTCATACCGTCTTTCTCGCACCGTCTACCTCTGACTCTCTAACCCTGTCCGCTTGTCTCACACCGTCAGTCCCAGACCGTCTGTCCCAGACCGGCCGTCTCATTCCGTCTGTCTCATTCCATCTGTCTCAGATCGTCTGCCTCTGTCCGTCAGTCTCACGCCGGCTGTCTCAGACGGTCTGTCTCATTCCGTCCATCTTAGATCGTCTGTCTCAGAACGTCTGTCACTGTGCGTCTGTCTAAGACCGTCTGTCTCAGACCGTCTGTCTCATTCCATCTGTCTCAGATCGTCTGTCTCTGTCCGTCTGTCTCACACCGGCAGTCTCAGATCGTCTGTCCCAGACCGTGTGTCTCAGACCGCTGTCTCAGTCTGTGTGTCTCAATCCGGCTGTCTGATACCGTCTGTCTCGGACGGTCTGTCTCATTCTGTCTGTCTGATCCCGTCTGTCTCATTCTGTCTGTCTGATCCCGTCTGTCTCATCCCGTCTGTCTCATCCCGTCTGTCTCATACCGTCTGTCTCATCCCGTCTGTCTCATCCCGTCTATCTCAGAATGTCTGTCTCAGACCGTCTGTCTCATACCGTCAGTCTCAGACCGTCTGTCTCAGACCGTCTGTCTCATACCGTCTGTCTCAGACCGTCTGTCTCAGACCGTCTGTCTCAGACCGTCTGTCTCAGACCGTCTGTCTCATACCGTCAGTCTCAGACCGTCTGTCTCAGACCGTCTGTCTCATACCGTCTGTCTCAGACCGTCTTTCTCAGACCGTCTGTCTCAGACCGTCTGTTTCAGATCGTCTGTCTCAGACGGTCTGTCTCATTCCGTCCATCTTAGATCGTCTGTCTCAGAACGTCTGTCACTGTGCGTCTGTCTAAGACCGTCTGTCTCATACCGTCTGTCTCAGACCGTCTGTCTCATTCCATCTGTCTCAGATCGTCTGTCTCTGTCCGTCTGTCTCACACCGGCAGTCTCAGATCGTCTGTCCCAGACCGTGTTCTCAGACCGCTGTCTCAGTCTGTGTGTCTCAATCCGGCTGTCTGATACCGTCTGTCTCGGACGGTCTGTCTCATTCTGTCTGTCTCATCCCGTCTGTCTCATCCCGTCTGTCTCATCCCGTCTGTCTCATACCGTCTGTCTCATCCCGTCTGTCTCATCCCGTCTATCTCAGAATGTCTGTCTCAGACCGTCTGTCTCATACCGTCTTTCTCAGACCGTCCGTCTCAGACCGTCTGTCTAAGACCGTCTGTCTCATACCGTCTGTCTCAGACCGTCTGTCTCAGACCGTCTGTCTCAGACCGCTGTGTCAGTCTGTGTGTCTCTATCCGGCTGTCTGATACCGTCTGTCTCAGACCGTCTGTCTAAGACCGGCTGTCTAAGACCGTCTGTCTCATACCGTCTGTCTCAGACCGTCTGTCTCAGACCGCTGTGTCAGTCTGTGTGTCTCTATCCGGCTGTCTGATACCGTCTGTCTCAGACCGTCTGTCTAAGACCGTCTGTCTCAGACCGCCTTACTCAGACCGTCTGTCTCAGACCGTCTGTCTCAGAACGTCTGTCTCAGACCGTCTGTCTAAGACCATCTGTTTCGGACAGTCCGTTTCAGACTGTCTGTCTGATAACGTCTCTCTCAGACCCTCTGTCTCAGACCGTCTGTCTCAGACCGTCTGTTCCAGATCGTCTGTCTCTGACGGTCTGTCTCATCCCGTCTATCTCAGAACGTCTTTCTCAGACCGTCTGTCTCAGACCGTCTGGCTCAGACCGTCTGTCTCAGACCGTCTGTATCAGACCGTCTGTCTCAGACCGTCTGTCTCAGACCGTCTGTCTCAGACCGTCTGTCTCAGACCGTCTGTCTCAGACCGTCTGTCTCAGACCGTCTGTCTCAGACCGTCTGTCGCAGACCGTCTGTCTCAGACCGCCTGTCTCAGACCGCTGTGTCAGTCTGTGTGTCTCTATCCGCCTGTCTGATACCATCTGTCTCAGACCGTCTGTCTAAGACCGTCTGTCTCAGCCCGTCTTTTTACAGACCGTCTGTCTGAGAACGTCTGTCTCAGACCGTCTGTCTCAGACGGTCTGTCTCATTCCGTCTATCTTAGATCGTCTGTCTCAGAACGTCTGTCACTGTGCGTCTGTCTAAGACCGTCTGTCTCATACCGTCTGTCTCAGACCGTCAATCTCAGACCGCTGAGTCAGTCTGTGTGTCTCTATCCGGCTGTCTGATACCGTCTGTCTCAGACCGTCTGTCTAAGACCGTCTGTCTCAGACCGTCTTTCTCAGACCGTCTGTCTCAGACCGTCTGTCTTAGACCGTCTGTCTCAGACCGTCTGTATCAGAACGTCTGTCTCGCACCATCTATTTCTGAGCGTCTGTCTCAGACCATCTGTCTCAGACCGTCTGTCTCAGGCCGTCTGTCTCCGACCGTCTGTCTCAGACAGTATGTCTCAGACCATCTGTTTCGGATAGTACGTCTCAGACCGTCTGTCTGATAACGTCTCTCTCAGACACTCAGTCTCAGACCGTCTGTCTCAGACCATCTGTCTCAGACCGTCTGTCTCAGACCGTCTGTCTCAGACCGTCTGTCTCAGACCGTCTGTCGCAGACCGTCTGTCTCAGACCGTCTGTCTCAGCCCGTCTGTCTCAGACCATCTGTCTCAGACCGTCTGTCTCAGACCGTCTGTCTCAGACCGTCTGTCTCAGACCGTCTGTCTCAGACCGTCTGTCGCAGACCGTCTGTCTCAGACCGCCTGTCTCAGACCGCTGTGTCAGTCTGTGTGTCTCTATCCGCCTGTCTGATACCATCTGTCTCAGACCGTCTGTCTAAGACCGTCTGTCTCAGACCGTCTTTCTCAGACCGTCTGTCTCAGACTGTCTGGCTCAGACCGTCTGTCTCAGACCATCTGTTTCGGACAGTCCGTCTCAGACCGTCTGTCTGATAACGTCTCTCTCAGACCCTCTGTCTCAGACCGTCTGCCTCAGACCGTCTGTCTAAGACCGTCTGTCTCAGCCCGTCTTTTTACAGACCGTCTGTCTGAGAACGTCTGTCTCAGATCGTCTGTCTCAGACGGTCTGTCTCATTCCGTCTATCTTAGATCGTCTGTCTCAGAACGTCTGTCACTGTGCGTCTGTCTCATACCGTCTGTCTCAGACCGTCAATCTCAGACCGCTGAGTCAGTCTGTGTGTCTCTATCCGGCTGTCTGATACCGTCTGTCTTAGACCGTCTGTCTCAGACCGTCTGTATCAGAACGTCTGTCTCGCACCATCTATTTCTGAGCGTCTGTCTCAGACCATCTGTCTCAGACCGTCTGTCTCAGGCCGTCTGTCTCCGACCGTCTGTCTCAGACCGTATGTCTCAGACCATCTGTTTCGGACAGTCCGTCTCAGACCGTCTGTCTGATAACGTCTCTCTCAGACACTCAGTCTCAGACCGTCTGTCTCAGACCATCTGTCTCAGACCGTCTGTCTCAGACCGTCTGTCTCAGACCGTCTGTCTCAGACCCTCTGTCTCAGACCGTCTGTCTCAGACCGTCTGTCTCAGACCGTCTGTATCAGACCGTCTGTCTCAGACCGTCTGTCTCAGACCATCTGTCTCAGACCGTCTGTCTCAGACCGTCTGTCTCAGACCGTCTGTCTCAGACCGTCTGTCTCAGACCGTCTGTCTCAGACCGTCTGTCGCAGACCGTCTGTCTCAGACCGCCTGTCTCAGACCGCTGTGTCAGTCTGTGTGTCTCTATCCGCCTGTCTGATACCATCTGTCTCAGACCGCCTGTCTAAGACCGTCTGTCTCAGACCGTCTTTCTCAGACCGTCTGTCTCAGACCGTCTGGCTCAGACCGTCTGTCTCAGACCATCTGTTTCGGACAGTCCGTCTCAGACCGTCTGTCTGATAACGTCTCTCTCAGACCCTCTGTCTCAGACCGTCTGCCTCAGACCGTCTGTCTAAGACCGTCTGTCTCAGCCCGTCTTTTTACAGACCGTCTGTCTGAGAACGTCTGTCTCAGATCGTCTGTCTCAGACGGTCTGTCTCATTCCGTCTATCTTAGATCGTCTGTCTCAGAACGTCTGTCACTGTGCGTCTGTCTAAGACCGTCTGTCTCATACCGTCTGTCTCATACCGTCTGTCTCAGACCGTCAATCTCAGACCGCTGAGTCAGTCTGTGTGTCTCTATCCGGCTGTCTGATACCGTCTGTCTCAGACCGTCTGTCTAAGACCGTCTGTCTCAGACCGTCTTTCTCAGACCGTCAGTCTCAGACCGTCTGTCTCAGACCATCTGTCTCAGACCGTCTGTCTCAGACCGTCTGTCTCAGACCGTCTGTTTCAGATCGTCTGTCTCAGACGGTCTGTCTCATTCCGTCCATCTTAGATCGTCTCTCTCAGAACGTCTGTCTCAGACCGTCTGTCTCAGACCGCCTGTCTCAGACCGCTGTGTCAGTCTGTGTGTCTCTATCCGCCTGTCTGATACCATCTGTCTCAGACCGTCTGTCTAAGACCGTCTGTCTCAGACCGTCTTTCTCAGACCGCCTGTCTCAGACCGTCTGGCTCAGACCGTCTGTCTCAGACCATGTGTTTCGGACAGTCCGTCTCAGACCGTCTGTTTGATAACGTCTCTCTCAGACCCTCTGTCTCAGACCGTCTGCCTCAGACCGTCTGTCTAAGACCGTCTGTCTCAGCCCGTCTTTTTCAGACCGTCTGTCTGAGAACGTCTGTCTCAGATCGTCTGTCTCAGACGGTCTGTCTCATTCCGTCTATCTTAGATCGTCTGTCTCAGAACGTCTGTCACTGTGCGTCTGTCTAAGACCGTCTGTCTCATACCGTCTGTTTCAGACCGTCAATCTCAGACCGCTGAGTCAGTCTGTGTGTCTCTATCCGGCTGTCTGATACCGTCTGTCTCAGACCGTCTGTCTAAGACTGTCTGTCTCAGACCGTCTTTCTCAGACCGTCTGTCTCAGACCGTCTGTCTTAGACCGTCTGTCTCAGACCGTCTGTATCAGAACGTCTGTCTCGCACCATCTATTTCTGAGCGTCTGTCTCAGACCATCTGTCTCAGACCGTCTGTCTCAGGCCGTCTGTCTCCGACCGTCTGTCTCAGACCGTATGTCTCAGACCATCTGTTTCGGACAGTCCGTCTCAGACCGTCTGTCTGATAACGTCTCTCTCAGACCCTCAGTCTCAGACCGTCTGTCTCAGACCATCTGTCTCAGACCGTCTGTCTCAAACCGTCTGTCTCAGACCGTCTGTCTCTGACCGTCTGTCTCAGACCGTCTGTCTCATCCCGTCTGTCTCATCCCGTCTGTCTCATACCGTCTGTCTCATCCCGTCTGTCTCATCCCGTCTATCTCAGAATGTCTGTCTCAGACCGTCTGTCTCATACCGTCTTTCTCAGACCGTCTGTCTCAGAACGTCTGTCTCAGACCGTCTGTCTCAGACCGCTGTGTCAGTCTGTGTGTCTCTATCCGGCTGTCTGATACCGTCTGTCTCAGACCGTCTGCCTCAGACCGTCTGTCTCATACCGTCTGTCACAGACCGTCTGTCTCAGACCGCCTGTCTCAGACCGCTGTGTCAGTCTGTGTGTCTCTATCCGCCTGTCTGATACCATCTGTCTCAGACCGTCTGTCTAACACCGTCTGTCTCAGACCGTCTTTCTCAGACCGTCTGTCTCAGACCGTCTGGCTCAGACCGTCTGTCTCAGACCGTCTGTATCAGACCGTCTGTCTAAGACCGTCTGCCTCAGTCCGTCTGTCTCATACCGTCTGTCTCAGACCGTCTGTCTAAGACCGTCCATCTCAGCCCGTCAATCTCAGCCCGTCGGCCTGAGTGCGTCCGTCTCAGACCGTCTGTATCAGACCGTCTGTCTCAGACCATCTGTTCCGGACAGTCCGTCTCAGACCGTCTGTCTGATAACGTCTCTCTCAGACCCTCTGTCTCAGACCGTCTGCCTCAGACCGTCTGTCTAAGACCGTCTGTGTCAGACCGTCTGTCTCATACCGTCTGTCACAGACCGTCTGTCTCAGACCGCCTGTCTCAGACCGCTGTGTCAGTCTGTGTGTCTCTATCCGCCTGTCTCATACCATCTGTCTCAGACCGTCTGTCTAACACCGTCTGTCTCAGACCGTCTTTCTCAGACCGTCTGTCTCAGACCGTCTGTCTCAGACCGCCTGTCTCAGACCGCTGTGTCAGTCTGTGTGTCTCTATCCGCCTGTCTGATACCATCTGTTTCAGACCGTCTGTCTAACACCGTCTGTCTCAGGCCGTCTTTCTCAGACCGTCTGTCTCAGACCGTCTGGCTCAGACCGTCTGTCTCAGACCGTCTGTATCAGACCGTCTGTCTAAGACCGTCTGCCTCAGTCCGTCTGTCTCAGACCGTCTGTCTCAGACCATCTGTTTCGGACAGTCCGTCTCAGACCGTCTGTCTGATAACGTCTCTCTCAGACCCTCTGTCTCAGGCCGTCTGCCTCAGACCGTCTGTCTAAGACCGTCTGTGTCAGACCCTCTGTCTCAGACCGTCTGTCTCAGACCGTCTGTCTCAGATCGTCTGTCTCTGACGGTCTGTCGCATTCCGTCCATCTTAGATCGTCTGTCTCAGAACGTCTGTCACTGTGCGTCTGTCTCATACCATCTGTCTCAGACCGTCTGTCTCATTCCATCTGTCTCAGATCGTCTGTCTCTGTCCGTCTGTCTCACACCGGCAGTCTCAGATCGTCTGTCTAAGACCGTCTGTCTCAGACCGTCTGTCTCAGAACGTCTGTCTCAGACCGTCTGTCTCAGACCGCTGTGTCAGTCTGTGTGTCTCTATCCGGCTGTCTGATACCGTCTGTCTCAGACCGTCTGTCTCAGATCGTCTGTCTCTGTCCGTCTGTCTCACACGGGCAGTCTCAGATCGTCTGTCTCAGACCGTCTGTCTCGGACCGCTGTCTCAGTCTGTGTGTCTCAATCCGGCTGTCTGATACCGTCTGTCTCGGACGGTCTGTCTCATTCGGTCTGTCTGATCCCGTCTGTCTCATCCCGTCTCTCTCATCCCGTCTGTCTCATACCGTCTGTCTCATCCCGTCTGTCTCATCCCGTCTATCTCAGAACGTCTGTCTCATACCGTCTTTCTCAGACCGTCTGTCTCAGACCGTCTGTCTCAGACCGTCTGTCTCAGACCGCTGTGTCAGTCTGTGTGTCTCTATCCGTCTGTCTGATACCGTCTGTCTCAGACCGTCTGTCTCAGACCGTCTGTCTCAGACCGTCTGTCTCATACCGTCTGTCTCAGACCGTCTGTCTCAGACCGTCTGTCTCAAACCGTCTGTCTGATACCGTCTGTCTCAGACCGTCTGTCTAAGACCGTCTGTCTCAGACCGCCTTTCTCAGACCGTCTGTCTCAGAACGTCTGTCTCAGACCGTCTGTCTCAGACCGTCTGTCTCAGACCGCTGTGTCAGTCTGTGTGTCTCTATCCGGCTGTCTGATACCGTCTGTCTCAGACCGTCTGTCTCAGACCGTCTGTCTCAGACCGTCTGCCTCAGACCGTCTGTCTCATACCGTCTGTCACAGACCGTCTGTCTCAGACCGCCTGTCTCAGACCGCTGTGTCAGTCTGTGTGTCTCTATCCGCCTGTCTGATACCATCTGTCTCAGACCGTCTGTCTAACACCGTCTGTCTCAGACCGTCTTTCTCAGACCGTCTGTCTCAGACCGTCTGGCTCAGACCGTCTGTCTCAGACCGTCTGTATCAGACCGTCTGTCTAAGACCGTCTGCCTCAGTCCGTCTGTCTCATACCGTCTGTCTCAGACCGTCTGTCTAAGACCGTCCATCTCAGCCCGTCAATCTCAGCCCGTCGGCCTGAGTTCGTCCGTCTCAGACCGTCTGTATCAGACCGTCTGTCTCAGACCATCTGTTCCGGACAGTCCGTCTCAGACCGTCTGTCTGATAACGTCTCTCTCAGACCCTCTGTCTCAGGCCGTCTGCCTCAGACCGTCTGTCTAAGACCGTCTGTGTCAGACCCTCTGTCTCAGACCGTCTGTCTCAGACCGTCTGTCTCAGATCGTCTGTCTCTGACGGTCTGTCGCATTCCGTCCATCTTAGATCGTCTGTCTCAGAACGTCTGTCACTGTGCGTCTGTCTCATACCATCTGTCTCAGACCGTCTGTCTCATTCCATCTGTCTCAGATCGTCTGTCTCTGTCCGTCTGTCTCACACCGGCAGTCTCAGATCGTCTGTCTAAGACCGTCTGTCTCAGACCGTCTGTCTCAGAACGTCTGTCTCAGACCGTCTGTCTCAGACCGCTGTGTCAGTCTGTGTGTCTCTATCCGGCTGTCTGATACCGTCTGTCTCAGACCGTCTGTCTCAGATCGTCTGTCTCTGTCCGTCTGTCTCACACGGGCAGTCTCAGATCGTCTGTCTCAGACCGTCTGTCTCGGACCGCTGTCTCAGTCTGTGTGTCTCAATCCGGCTGTCTGATACCGTCTGTCTCGGACGGTCTGTCTCATTCGGTCTGTCTGATCCCGTCTGTCTCATCCCGTCTCTCTCATCCCGTCTGTCTCATACCGTCTGTCTCATCCCGTCTGTCTCATCCCGTCTATCTCAGAACGTCTGTCTCATACCGTCTTTCTCAGACCGTCTGTCTCAGACCGTCTGTCTCAGACCGTCTGTCTCAGACCGCTGTGTCAGTCTGTGTGTCTCTATCCGTCTGTCTGATACCGTCTGTCTCAGACCGTCTGTCTCAGACCGTCTGTCTCAGACCGTCTGTCTCATACCGTCTGTCTCAGACCGTCTGTCTCAGACCGTCTGTCTCAAACCGTCTGTCTGATACCGTCTGTCTCAGACCGTCTGTCTAAGACCGTCTGTCTCAGACCGCCTTTCTCAGACCGTCTGTCTCAGAACGTCTGTCTCAGACCGTCTGTCTCAGACCGTCTGTCTCAGACCGCTGTGTCAGTCTGTGTGTCTCTATCCGGCTGTCTGATACCGTCTGTCTCAGACCGTCTGTCTCAGACCGTCTGTCTCAGACCGTCTGCCTCAGACCGTCTGTCTCATACCGTCTGTCACAGACCGTCTGTCTCAGACCGCCTGTCTCAGACCGCTGTGTCAGTCTGTGTGTCTCTATCCGCCTGTCTGATACCATCTGTCTCAGACCGTCTGTCTAACACCGTCTGTCTCAGACCGTCTTTCTCAGACCGTCTGTCTCAGACCGTCTGGCTCAGACCGTCTGTCTCAGACCGTCTGTATCAGACCGTTTGTCTAAGACCGTCTGCCTCAGTCCGTCTGTCTCATACCGTCTGTCTCAGACCGTCTGTCTAAGACCGTCCATCTCAGCCCGTCAATCTCAGCCCGTCGGCCTGAGTGCGTCCGTCTCAGACCGTCTGTATCAGACCGTCTGTCTCAGACCATCTGTTCCGGACAGTCCGTCTCAGACCGTCTGTCTGATAACGTCTCTCTCAGACCCTCTGTCTCAGACCGTCTGCCTCAGACCGTCTGTCTAAGACCGTCTGTGTCAGACCGTCTGTCTCATACCGTCTGTCACAGACCGTCTGTCTCAGACCGCCTGTCTCAGACAGCTGTGTCAGTCTGTGTGTCTCTATCCGCCTGTCTGATACCATCTGTTTCAGACCGTCTGTCTAACACCGTCTGTCTCAGGCCGTCTTTCTCAGACCGTCTGTCTCAGACCGTCTGGCTCAGACCGTCTGTCTCAGACCGTCTGTATCAGACCGTCTGTCTAAGACCGTCTGCCTCAGTCCGTCTGTCTCAGACCGTCTGTCTCAGACCATCTGTTTCGGACAGTCCGTCTCAGACCGTCTGTCTGATAACGTCTCTCTCAGACCCTCTGTCTCAGGCCGTCTGCCTCAGACCGTCTGTCTAAGACCGTCTGTGTCAGACCCTCTGTCTCAGACCGTCTGTCTCAGACCGTCTGTCTCAGATCGTCTGTCTCTGACGGTCTGTCGCATTCCGTCCATCTTAGATCGTCTGTCTCAGAACGTCTGTCACTGTGCGTCTGTCTCATACCATCTGTCTCAGACCGTCTGTCTCATTCCATCTGTCTCAGATCGTCTGTCTCTGTCCGTCTGTCTCACACCGGCAGTCTCAGATCGTCTGTCTAAGACCGTCTGTCTCAGACCGTCTGTCTCAGAACGTCTGTCTCAGACCGTCTGTCTCAGACCGCTGTGTCAGTCTGTGTGTCTCTATCCGGCTGTCTGATACCGTCTGTCTCAGACCGTCTGTCTCAGATCGTCTGTCTCTGTCCGTCTGTCTCACACGGGCAGTCTCAGATCGTCTGTCTCAGACCGTCTGTCTCGGACCGCTGTCTCAGTCTGTGTGTCTCAATCCGGCTGTCTGATACCGTCTGTCTCGGACGGTCTGTCTCATTCGGTCTGTCTGATCCCGTCTGTCTCATCCCGTCTCTCTCATCCCGTCTGTCTCATACCGTCTGTCTCATCCCGTCTGTCTCATCCCGTCTATCTCAGAACGTCTGTCTCATACCGTCTTTCTCAGACCGTCTGTCTCAGACCGTCTGTCTCAGACCGTCTGTCTCAGACCGCTGTGTCAGTCTGTGTGTCTCTATCCGTCTGTCTGATACCGTCTGTCTCAGACCGTCTGTCTCAGACCGTCTGTCTCAGACCGTCTGTCTCATACCGTCTGTCTCAGACCGTCTGTCTCAGACCGTCTGTCTCAAACCGTCTGTCTGATACCGTCTGTCTCAGACCGTCTGTCTAAGACCGTCTGTCTCAGACCGCCTTTCTCAGACCGTCTGTCTCAGAACGTCTGTCTCAGACCGTCTGTCTCAGACCGTCTGTCTCAGACCGCTGTGTCAGTCTGTGTGTCTCTATCCGGCTGTCTGATACCGTCTGTCTCAGACCGTCTGTCTCAGACCGTCTGTCTCAGACCGTCTGCCTCAGACCGTCTGTCTCATACCGTCTGTCACAGACCGTCTGTCTCAGACCGCCTGTCTCAGACCGCTGTGTCAGTCTGTGTGTCTCTATCCGCCTGTCTGATACCATCTGTCTCAGACCGTCTGTCTAACACCGTCTGTCTCAGACCGTCTTTCTCAGACCGTCTGTCTCAGACCGTCTGGCTCAGACCGTCTGTCTCAGACCGTCTGTATCAGACCGTCTGTCTAAGACCGTCTGCCTCAGTCCGTCTGTCTCATACCGTCTGTCTCAGACCGTCTGTCTAAGACCGTCCATCTCAGCCCGTCAATCTCAGCCCGTCGGCCTGAGTTCGTCCGTCTCAGACCGTCTGTATCAGACCGTCTGTCTCAGACCATCTGTTCCGGACAGTCCGTCTCAGACCGTCTGTCTGATAACGTCTCTCTCAGACCCTCTGTCTCAGGCCGTCTGCCTCAGACCGTCTGTCTAAGACCGTCTGTGTCAGACCCTCTGTCTCAGACCGTCTGTCTCAGACCGTCTGTCTCAGATCGTCTGTCTCTGACGGTCTGTCGCATTCCGTCCATCTTAGATCGTCTGTCTCAGAACGTCTGTCACTGTGCGTCTGTCTCATACCATCTGTCTCAGACCGTCTGTCTCATTCCATCTGTCTCAGATCGTCTGTCTCTGTCCGTCTGTCTCACACCGGCAGTCTCAGATCGTCTGTCTAAGACCGTCTGTCTCAGACCGTCTGTCTCAGAACGTCTGTCTCAGACCGTCTGTCTCAGACCGCTGTGTCAGTCTGTGTGTCTCTATCCGGCTGTCTGATACCGTCTGTCTCAGACCGTCTGTCTCAGATCGTCTGTCTCTGTCCGTCTGTCTCACACGGGCAGTCTCAGATCGTCTGTCTCAGACCGTCTGTCTCGGACCGCTGTCTCAGTCTGTGTGTCTCAATCCGGCTGTCTGATACCGTCTGTCTCGGACGGTCTGTCTCATTCGGTCTGTCTGATCCCGTCTGTCTCATCCCGTCTCTCTCATCCCGTCTGTCTCATACCGTCTGTCTCATCCCGTCTGTCTCATCCCGTCTATCTCAGAACGTCTGTCTCATACCGTCTTTCTCAGACCGTCTGTCTCAGACCGTCTGTCTCAGACCGTCTGTCTCAGACCGCTGTGTCAGTCTGTGTGTCTCTATCCGTCTGTCTGATACCGTCTGTCTCAGACCGTCTGTCTCAGACCGTCTGTCTCAGACCGTCTGTCTCATACCGTCTGTCTCAGACCGTCTGTCTCAGACCGTCTGTCTCAAACCGTCTGTCTGATACCGTCTGTCTCAGACCGTCTGTCTAAGACCGTCTGTCTCAGACCGCCTTTCTCAGACCGTCTGTCTCAGAACGTCTGTCTCAGACCGTCTGTCTCAGACCGTCTGTCTCAGACCGCTGTGTCAGTCTGTGTGTCTCTATCCGGCTGTCTGATACCGTCTGTCTCAGACCGTCTGTCTCAGACCGTCTGTCTCAGACCGTCTGCCTCAGACCGTCTGTCTCATACCGTCTGTCACAGACCGTCTGTCTCAGACCGCCTGTCTCAGACCGCTGTGTCAGTCTGTGTGTCTCTATCCGCCTGTCTGATACCATCTGTCTCAGACCGTCTGTCTAACACCGTCTGTCTCAGACCGTCTTTCTCAGACCGTCTGTCTCAGACCGTCTGGCTCAGACCGTCTGTCTCAGACCGTCTGTATCAGACCGTTTGTCTAAGACCGTCTGCCTCAGTCCGTCTGTCTCATACCGTCTGTCTCAGACCGTCTGTCTAAGACCGTCCATCTCAGCCCGTCAATCTCAGCCCGTCGGCCTGAGTGCGTCCGTCTCAGACCGTCTGTATCAGACCGTCTGTCTCAGACCATCTGTTCCGGACAGTCCGTCTCAGACCGTCTGTCTGATAACGTCTCTCTCAGACCCTCTGTCTCAGACCGTCTGCCTCAGACCGTCTGTCTAAGACCGTCTGTGTCAGACCGTCTGTCTCATACCGTCTGTCACAGACCGTCTGTCTCAGACCGCCTGTCTCAGACAGCTGTGTCAGTCTGTGTGTCTCTATCCGCCTGTCTGATACCATCTGTTTCAGACCGTCTGTCTAACACCGTCTGTCTCAGGCCGTCTTTCTCAGACCGTCTGTCTCAGACCGTCTGGCTCAGACCGTCTGTCTCAGACCGTCTGTATCAGACCGTCTGTCTAAGACCGTCTGCCTCAGTCCGTCTGTCTCAGACCGTCTGTCTCAGACCATCTGTTTCGGACAGTCCGTCTCAGACCGTCTGTCTGATAACGTCTCTCTCAGACCCTCTGTCTCAGGCCGTCTGCCTCAGACCGTCTGTCTAAGACCGTCTGTGTCAGACCCTCTGTCTCAGACCGTCTGTCTCAGACCGTCTGTCTCAGATCGTCTGTCTCTGACGGTCTGTCGCATTCCGTCCATCTTAGATCGTCTGTCTCAGAACGTCTGTCACTGTGCGTCTGTCTCATACCATCTGTCTCAGACCGTCTGTCTCATTCCATCTGTCTCAGATCGTCTGTCTCTGTCCGTCTGTCTCACACCGGCAGTCTCAGATCGTCTGTCTAAGACCGTCTGTCTCAGACCGTCTGTCTCAGAACGTCTGTCTCAGACCGTCTGTCTCAGACCGCTGTGTCAGTCTGTGTGTCTCTATCCGGCTGTCTGATACCGTCTGTCTCAGACCGTCTGTCTCAGATCGTCTGTCTCTGTCCGTCTGTCTCACACGGGCAGTCTCAGATCGTCTGTCTCAGACCGTCTGTCTCGGACCGCTGTCTCAGTCTGTGTGTCTCAATCCGGCTGTCTGATACCGTCTGTCTCGGACGGTCTGTCTCATTCGGTCTGTCTGATCCCGTCTGTCTCATCCCGTCTCTCTCATCCCGTCTGTCTCATACCGTCTGTCTCATCCCGTCTGTCTCATCCCGTCTATCTCAGAACGTCTGTCTCATACCGTCTTTCTCAGACCGTCTGTCTCAGACCGTCTGTCTCAGACCGTCTGTCTCAGACCGCTGTGTCAGTCTGTGTGTCTCTATCCGTCTGTCTGATACCGTCTGTCTCAGACCGTCTGTCTCAGACCGTCTGTCTCAGACCGTCTGTCTCAGACCGTCTGTCTCAAACCGTCTGTCTGATACCGTCTGTCTCAGACCGTCTGTCTAAGACCGTCTGTCTCAGACCGCCTTTCTCAGACCGTCTGTCTCAGAACGTCTGTCTCAGACCGTCTGTCTCAGACCGTCTGTCTCAGACCGCTGTGTCAGTCTGTGTGTCTCTATCCGGCTGTCTGATACCGTCTGTCTCAGACCGTCTGTCTCAGACCGTCTGTCTCATACCGTCTGTCTCAGACCGTCTGTCTCAGACCGTCTGTCTCAAACCGTCTGTCTGATACCGTCTGTCTCAGACCGTCTGTCTAAGACCGTCTGTCTCAGACCGCCTTTCTCAGACCGTCTGTCTCAGAACGTCTGTCTCAGAACGTCTGTCTCAGACCGCTGTGTCAGTCTGTGTGTCTGTATCCGGCTGTCTGATACCGTCTGTCTCAGACCGTCTGTCTAAGACCATCTGTTTCGGACAGTCCGTCGCAGACTGTCTGTCTGATAACGTCTCTCTCAGACCCTCTGTCTCAGACCGTCTGTCTCAGACCGTCTGTCTAAGACCGTCTGTGTCAGACCCTCTGTCTCAGACCGTCTGTCTCAGACCGTCTGTCTCAGACCGTCTGTCTAAGACCGTCCATCTCAGCCCGTCAATCTCAGCCCGTCGGCCTGAGTCCGTCCGTCTCAGACCGTCTGTATCAGACCGTCTGTCTCAGACCATCTGTTTCGGACAGTCCGTCTCAGACCGTCTGTCTGATAACGTCTCTCTCAGACCGTCTGTCTCAGACCGTCTGTCTCATACCGTCTGTCTCAGACCGTCTTTCTCAGGCCGTCTGTCTCAGACCGTCTGTTTCAGACCGTCTGTCTCAGACCGTCTGTCTCATTCCATCTGTCTCAGACCGTCTGTCTCAGACCGTCTGTTTCAGATCGTCTGTCTCAGACGGTCTGTCTCACTCCGTCCATCTTAGATCGTCTGTCTCAGAACGTCTGTCACTGTGCGTCTATCTAAGACCGTCTGTCTCATACCGTCTGTCTCAGACCGTCTGTCTCAGACCGTCTGTCTCAGACCGTCTGTCTCATTCCATCTGTCTCAGATCGTCTGTCTCACACCGGCAGTCTCAGATCGTCTGTCCCAGACCGTGTGTCTCAGACCGCTGTCTCAGTCTGTGTGTCTCAATCCGGCTGTCTGATACCGTCTGTCTCGGACGGTCTGTCTCATTCTGTCTGTCTGATCCCGTCTGTCTCATCCCGTCTGTCTCATCCCGTCTGTCTCATCCCGTCTGTCTCATACCGTCTGTATCATCCCGTCTGTCTCATCCCGTCTATCTCAGAATGTCTGTCTCAGACCGTCTGTCTCAGACCGTCTTTCTCAGACCGTCCGTCTCAGACCGTCTGTCTAAGACTGTCTGTCTCATACCGTCAGTCTCAGACCGTCTGTCTCAGACCGTCTGTCTCATACCGTCTGTCTCAGACCGTCTTTCTCAGACCGTCTGTCTCAGACCGTCTGTCTCAGACCGTCTGTGTCAGATCGTCTGTCTCAGACGGTCTGTCTCATTCCGTCCATCTTAGATCGTCTGTCTCAGAACGTCTGTCACTGTGCGTCTGTCTAAGACCGTCTGTCTCATACCGTCTGTCTCAGACCGTCTGTCTCAGAGCGTCTGTCTCATTCCATCTGTCTCAGATCGTCTGTCTCTGTCCGTCTGTCTCACACCGGCAGTCTCAGATCGTCTGTCCCAGACCGTGTGTCTCAGACCGCTGTCTCAGTCTGTGTGTCTCAATCCGGCTGTCTGATACCGTCTGTCTCGGACGGTCTGTCTCATTCTGTCTGTCTGATCCCGTCTGTCTCATCCCGTCTGTCTCATCCCGTCTGTCTCATACCGTCTGTCTCATCCCGTCTGTCTCATCCCGTCTATCTCAGAATGTCTGTCTCAGACCGTCTGTCTCAGACCGTCTTTCTCAGACCGTCCGTCTCAGACCGTCTGTCTAAGACCGTCTGTCACATACCGTCTGTCTCAGACCGTCTGTCTAAGACCGTCCATCTCAGCCCGTCAATCTCAGCCCGTCGGCCTGAGTCCGTCCGTCTCAGACCGTCTGTATCAGACCGTCTGTCTCAGACCCTCTGTCTCAGACCGTCTGCCTCAGACCGTCTGTCTCAGACCGTCTGTCTCAGACCGTCTGTCTCATACCGTCTGTCTCAGACCGTCTGTCTCAGACCGTCTGTCTCAAACCGTCTGTCTGATACCGTCTGTCTCAGACCGTCTGTCTAAGACCGTCTGTCTCAGACCGCCTTTCTCAGACCGTCTGTCTCAGAACGTCTGTCTCAGAACGTCTGTCTCAGACCGCTGTGTCAGTCTGTGTGTCTCTATCCGGCTGTCTGATACCGTCTGTCTCAGACCGTCTGTCTCAGATCGTCTGTCTCTGTCCGTCTGTCTCACACGGGCAGTCTCAGATCGTCTGTCTCAGACCGTCTGTCTCGGACCGCTGTCTCAGTCTGTGTGTCTCAATCCGGCTGTCTGATACCGTCTCTCTCGGACGGACTGTCTCATTCTGTCTGTCTGATCCCGTCTGTCTCATCCCGTCTCTCTCATCCCGTCTGTCTCATACCGTCTGTCTCATCCCGTCTGTCTCATTCCGTCTATCTCAGAACGTCTGTCTCATACCGTCTTTCTCAGACCGTCTGTCTCAGACCGTCTGTCTCAGACCGTCTGTCTCAGACCGTCTGTCCCAGACCGTCTGTCTCAGACCGCTGTGTCAGTCTGTGTGTCTCTATCCGTCTGTCTGATACCGTCTGTCTCAGACCGTCTGTCTCAGACCGTCTGTCTCATACCGTCTGTCTCAGACCGTCTGTCTCAGACCGTCTGTCTCAAACCGTCTGTCTGATACCGTCTGTGTCAGACCCTCTGTCTCAGACCGTCTGTGTCAGACCGTCTGTCTCAGATCGTCTGTCTCTGACGGTCTGTCTCATTCCGTCCATCTTAGATCGTCTGTCTCAGAACGTCTGTCACTGTGCGTCTGTCTCATACCATCTGTCTCAGACCGTCTGTCTCATTCCATCTGTCTCAGATCGTCTGTCTCTGTCCGTCTGTCTCACACCGGCAGTCTCAGATCGTCTGTCTAAGACCGTCTGTCTCAGACCGTCTGTCTCAGAACGTCTGTCTCAGACCGTCTGTCTCAGAACATCTGTCACTGTGCGTCTGTCTAAGACCGTCTGTCTCATACCGTCTGTCTCAGACCGTCTGTCTCAGACCGTCTGTCTCAGACCGTCTGTCTCATTCCATCTGTCTCAGATCGTCTGTCTCTGTCCGTCTGTCTCACACCGGCAGTCTCAGATCGCCTGTCCCAGACCGAGTGTCTCAGACCGCTGTCTCAGTCTGTGTGTCTCAATCCGATTGTCTGATACAGTCTGTCTCGGACGGTCTGTCTCATTCTGTCTGTCTGATCCCGTCTGTCTCATCCCGTCTGTCTCATCCCGTCTGTCTCATACCGTCTGTCTCATCCCGTCTATCTCAGAATGTCTGTCTCAGACCGTCTGTCTCAGATCGTCTGTCTCAGACGGTCTGTCTCATTCCGTCTTTCTCGCTCCGTGTACCTCTGACTCTCTGACCCTGTCCGCCTGTCTCACGCCGTCAGTCTCAGACCGTCTGTGTCAGACCGTCTTTCTCAGACCGTCTGTCTCAGACCGTCTGTCTCAGACCGTCTGCCTCAGACCGTCTGTCTCATACCGTCTGTCACAGACCGTCTGTCTCAGACCGTCTGTCTCAGACCGCTGTCTCAGTATGTGTGTCTCTATCCGGCTGTCTGATACTGTCTGTCTCAGACCGTCTGTCTAAGACCGTCTGTGTCAGACCGTCTCTCTCAGACCCTCTGTCTCAGAACATCTGCCACTGTGCGTCTGTCTAAGACCGTCTGTCTCATACCGTCTGTCACAGACCGTCTGTCTCAGACCGTCTGTCTCATTCCATCTGTCTCAGATCGTCTGTCTCTGTCCGTCTGTCTCACACCGGCAGTCTCAGATCGTCTGTCCCAGACCGTGTGTCTCAGACCGCTGTCTCAGTCTGTGTGTCTCAATCCGGCTGTCTGATACCGTCTGTCTCGGACGGTCTGTCTCATTCTGTCTGTCTGATCCCGTCTGTCTCATCCCGTCTGTCTCATCCCGTCTGTCTCATCCCGTCTGTCTCATACCGTCTGTATCATCCCGTCTGTCTCATCCCGTCTATCTCAGAATGTCTGTCTCAGACCGTCTGTCTCAGACCGTCTTTCTCAGACCGTCCGTCTCAGACCGTCTGTCTAAGACTGTCTGTCTCATACCGTCAGTCTCAGACCGTCTGTCTCAGACCGTCTGTCTCATACCGTCTGTCTCAGACCGTCTTTCTCAGACCGTCTGTCTCAGACCGTCTGTCTCAGACCGTCTGTGTCAGATCGTCTGTCTCAGACGGTCTGTCTCATTCCGTCCATCTTAGATCGTCTGTCTCAGAACGTCTGTCACTGTGCGTCTGTCTAAGACCGTCTGTCTCATACCGTCTGTCTCAGACCGTCTGTCTCAGAGCGTCTGTCTCATTCCATCTGTCTCAGATCGTCTGTCTCTGTCCGTCTGTCTCACACCGGCAGTCTCAGATCGTCTGTCCCAGACCGTGTGTCTCAGACCGCTGTCTCAGTCTGTGTGTCTCAATCCGGCTGTCTGATACCGTCTGTCTCGGACGGTCTGTCTCATTCTGTCTGTCTGATCCCGTCTGTCTCATCCCGTCTGTCTCATCCCGTCTGTCTCATCCCGTCTGTCTCATACCGTCTGTATCATCCCGTCTGTCTCATCCCGTCTATCTCAGAATGTCTGTCTCAGACCGTCTGTCTCAGACCGTCTTTCTCAGACCGTCCGTCTCAGACCGTCTGTCTAAGACTGTCTGTCTCATACCGTCAGTCTCAGACCGTCTGTCTCAGACCGTCTGTCTCATACCGTCTGTCTCAGACCGTCTTTCTCAGACCGTCTGTCTCAGACCGTCTGTCTCAGACCGTCTGTGTCAGATCGTCTGTCTCAGACGGTCTGTCTCATTCCGTCCATCTTAGATCGTCTGTCTCAGAACGTCTGTCACTGTGCGTCTGTCTAAGACCGTCTGTCTCATACCGTCTGTCTCAGACCGTCTGTCTCAGAGCGTCTGTCTCATTCCATCTGTCTCAGATCGTCTGTCTCTGTCCGTCTGTCTCACGCCGTCAGTCTCAGACCGTCTGTGTCAGACCGTCTTTCTCAGACCGTCTGTCTCAGACCGTCTGTCTCAGACCGTCTGCCTCAGACCGTCTGTGTCATACCGTCTGTCACAGACCGTCTGTGTCAGACCGTCTCTCTCAGACCCTCTGTCTCAGAACATCTGCCACTGTGCGTCTGTCTAAGACCGTCTGTCTCATACCGTCTGTCTCAGACCGTCTGTCTCAGACCGTCTGTCTCATTCCATCTGTCTCAGATCGTCTGTCTCTGTCCGTCTGTCTCACACCGGCAGTCTCAGATCGTCTGTCCCAGACCGTGTGTCTCAGACCGCTGTCTCAGTCTGTGTGTCTCAATCCGGCTGTCTGATACCGTCTGTCTCATCCCGTCTGTCTCATACCGTCTGTCTCATCCCGTCTATCTCAGAATGTCTGTCTCAGACCGTCTGTCTCAGATCGTCTGTCTCAGACGGTCTGTCTCATTCCGTCTTTCTCGCTCCGTGTACCTCTGACTCTCTGACCCTGTCCGCCTGTCTCACGCCGTCAGTCTCAGACCGTCTGTGTCAGACCGTCTTTCTCAGACCGTCTGTCTCAGACCGTCTGTCTCAGACCGTCTGCCTCAGACCGTCTGTCTCATACCGTCTGTCACAGACCGTCTGTCTCAGACCGCCTGTCTCAGACCGCTGTCTCAGTATGTGTGTCTCTATCCGGCTGTCTGATACTGTCTGTCTCAGACCGTCTGTCTAAGACCGTCTGTGTCAGACCGTCTCTCTCAGACCCTCTGTCTCAGAACATCTGCCACTGTGCGTCTGTCTAAGACCGTCTGTCTCATACCGTCTGTCACAGACCGTCTGTCTCAGACCGTCTGTCTCATTCCATCTGTCTCAGATCGTCTGTCTCTGTCCGTCTGTCTCACACCGGCAGTCTCAGATCGTCTGTCCCAGACCGTGTGTCTCAGACCGCTGTCTCAGTCTGTGTGTCTCAATCCGGCTGTCTGATACCGTCTGTCTCGGACGGTCTGTCTCATTCTGTCTGTCTGATCCCGTCTGTCTCATCCCGTCTGTCTCATCCCGTCTGTCTCATCCCGTCTGTCTCATACCGTCTGTATCATCCCGTCTGTCTCATCCCGTCTATCTCAGAATGTCTGTCTCAGACCGTCTGTCTCAGACCGTCTTTCTCAGACCGTCCGTCTCAGACCGTCTGTCTAAGACTGTCTGTCTCATACCGTCAGTCTCAGACCGTCTGTCTCAGACCGTCTGTCTCATACCGTCTGTCTCAGACCGTCTTTCTCAGACCGTCTGTCTCAGACCGTCTGTCTCAGACCGTCTGTGTCAGATCGTCTGTCTCAGACGGTCTGTCTCATTCCGTCCATCTTAGATCGTCTGTCTCAGAACGTCTGTCACTGTGCGTCTGTCTAAGACCGTCTGTCTCATACCGTCTGTCTCAGACCGTCTGTCTCAGAGCGTCTGTCTCATTCCATCTGTCTCAGATCGTCTGTCTCTGTCCGTCTGTCTCACACCGGCAGTCTCAGATCGTCTGTCCCAGACCGTGTGTCTCAGACCGCTGTCTCAGTCTGTGTGTCTCAATCCGGCTGTCTGATACCGTCTGTCTCGGACGGTCTGTCTCATTCTGTCTGTCTGATCCCGTCTGTCTCATCCCGTCTGTCTCATCCCGTCTGTCTCATCCCGTCTGTCTCATACCGTCTGTATCATCCCGTCTGTCTCATCCCGTCTATCTCAGAATGTCTGTCTCAGACCGTCTGTCTCAGACCGTCTTTCTCAGACCGTCCGTCTCAGACCGTCTGTCTAAGACTGTCTGTCTCATACCGTCAGTCTCAGACCGTCTGTCTCAGACCGTCTGTCTCATACCGTCTGTCTCAGACCGTCTTTCTCAGACCGTCTGTCTCAGACCGTCTGTCTCAGACCGTCTGTGTCAGATCGTCTGTCTCAGACGGTCTGTCTCATTCCGTCCATCTTAGATCGTCTGTCTCAGAACGTCTGTCACTGTGCGTCTGTCTAAGACCGTCTGTCTCATACCGTCTGTCTCAGACCGTCTGTCTCAGAGCGTCTGTCTCATTCCATCTGTCTCAGATCGTCTGTCTCTGTCCGTCTGTCTCACGCCGTCAGTCTCAGACCGTCTGTGTCAGACCGTCTTTCTCAGACCGTCTGTCTCAGACCGTCTGTCTCAGACCGTCTGCCTCAGACCGTCTGTGTCATACCGTCTGTCACAGACCGTCTGTGTCAGACCGTCTCTCTCAGACCCTCTGTCTCAGAACATCTGCCACTGTGCGTCTGTCTAAGACCGTCTGTCTCATACCGTCTGTCTCAGACCGTCTGTCTCAGACCGTCTGTCTCATTCCATCTGTCTCAGATCGTCTGTCTCTGTCCGTCTGTCTCACACCGGCAGTCTCAGATCGTCTGTCCCAGACCGTGTGTCTCAGACCGCTGTCTCAGTCTGTGTGTCTCAATCCGGCTGTCTGATACCGTCTGTCTCGGACGGTCTGTCTCATTCTGTCTGTCTGATCCCGTCTGTCTCATCCCGTCTGTCTCATCCCGTCTGTCTCATCCCGTCTGTCTCATACCGTCTGTATCATCCCGTCTGTCTCATCCCGTCTATCTCAGAATGTCTGTCTCAGACCGTCTGTCTCAGACCGTCTTTCTCAGACCGTCCGTCTCAGACCGTCTGTCTAAGACTGTCTGTCTCATACCGTCAGTCTCAGACCGTCTGTCTCAGACCGTCTGTCTCATACCGTCTGTCTCAGACCGTCTTTCTCAGACCGTCTGTCTCAGACCGTCTGTCTCAGACCGTCTGTGTCAGATCGTCTGTCTCAGACGGCCTGTCTCATTCCGTCCATCTTAGATCGTCTGTCTCAGAACGTCTGTCACTGTGCGTCTGTCTAAGACCGTCTGTCTCATACCGTCTGTCTCAGACCGTCTGTCTCAGAGCGTCTGTCTCATTCCATCTGTCTCAGATCGTCTGTCTCTGTCCGTCTGTCTCACACGGGCAGTCTCAGATCGTCTGTCTCAGACCGTCTGTCTCGGACCGCTGTCTCAGTCTGTGTGTCTCAATCCGGCTGTCTGATACCGTCTCTCTCGGACGGACTGTCTCATTCGGTCTGTCTGATCCCGTCTGTCTCATCCCGTCTCTCTCATCCCGTCTGTCTCATACCGTCTGTCTCATCCCGTCTGTCTCATTCCGTCTATCTCAGAACGTCTGTCTCATACCGTCTTTCTCAGACCGTCTGTCTCAGACCGTCTGTCTCATACCGTCTGTCTCAGACCGTCTGTCTCAGACCGTCTGTCTCAAACCGTCTGTCTGATACCGTCTGTGTCAGACCCTCTGTCTCAGACCGTCTGTCTCAGACCGTCTGTCTCAGACCGTCTGTCTCAGATCGTCTGTCTCTGACGGTCTGTCTCATTCCGTCCATCTTAGATCGTCTGTCTCAGAACGTCTGTCACTGTGCGTCTGTCTCATACCATCTGTCTCAGACCGTCTGTCTCATTCCATCTGTCTCAGATCGTCTGTCTCTGTCCGTCTGTCTCACACCGGCAGTCTCAGATCGTCTGTCTAAGACCGTCTGTCTCAGACCGTCTGTCTCAGAACGTCTGTCTCAGACCGTCTGTCTCAGACCGCTGTGTCAGTCTGTGTGTCTCTATCCGGCTGTCTGATACCGTCTGTCTCAGACCGTCTGTCTCAGATCGTCTGTCTCTGTCCGTCTGTCTCACACGGGCAGTCTCAGATCGTCTGTCTCAGACCGTCTGTCTCGGACCGCTGTCTCAGTCTGTGTGTCTCAATCCGGCTGTCTGATACCGTCTGTCTCGGACGGTCTGTCTCATTCGGTCTGTCTGATCCCGTCTGTCTCATCCCGTCTCTCTCATCCCGTCTGTCTCATACCGTCTGTCTCATCCCGTCTGTCTCATCCCGTCTATCTCAGAACGTCTGTCTCATACCGTCTTTCTCAGACCGTCTGTCTCAGACCGTCTGTCTCAGACCGTCTGTCTCAGACCGCTGTGTCAGTCTGTGTGTCTCTATCCGTCTGTCTGATACCGTCTGTCTCAGACCGTCTGTCTCAGACCGTCTGTCTCAGACCGTCTGTCTCATACCGTCTGTCTCAGACCGTCTGTCTCAGACCGTCTGTCTCAAACCGTCTGTCTGATACCGTCTGTCTCAGACCGTCTGTCTAAGACCGTCTGTCTCAGACCGCCTTTCTCAGACCGTCTGTCTCAGAACGTCTGTCTCAGACCGTCTGTCTCAGACCGTCTGTCTCAGACCGCTGTGTCAGTCTGTGTGTCTCTATCCGGCTGTCTGATACCGTCTGTCTCAGACCGTCTGTCTCAGACCGTCTGTCTCAGACCGTCTGCCTCAGACCGTCTGTCTCATACCGTCTGTCACAGACCGTCTGTCTCAGACCGCCTGTCTCAGACCGCTGTGTCAGTCTGTGTGTCTCTATCCGCCTGTCTGATACCATCTGTCTCAGACCGTCTGTCTAACACCGTCTGTCTCAGACCGTCTTTCTCAGACCGTCTGTCTCAGACCGTCTGGCTCAGACCGTCTGTCTCAGACCGTCTGTATCAGACCGTTTGTCTAAGACCGTCTGCCTCAGTCCGTCTGTCTCATACCGTCTGTCTCAGACCGTCTGTCTAAGACCGTCCATCTCAGCCCGTCAATCTCAGCCCGTCGGCCTGAGTGCGTCCGTCTCAGACCGTCTGTATCAGACCGTCTGTCTCAGACCATCTGTTCCGGACAGTCCGTCTCAGACCGTCTGTCTGATAACGTCTCTCTCAGACCCTCTGTCTCAGACCGTCTGCCTCAGACCGTCTGTCTAAGACCGTCTGTGTCAGACCGTCTGTCTCATACCGTCTGTCACAGACCGTCTGTCTCAGACCGCCTGTCTCAGACCGCTGTGTCAGTCTGTGTGTCTCTATCCGCCTGTCTGATACCATCTGTTTCAGACCGTCTGTCTAACACCGTCTGTCTCAGGCCGTCTTTCTCAGACCGTCTGTCTCAGACCGTCTGGCTCAGACCGTCTGTCTCAGACCGTCTGTATCAGACCGTCTGTCTAAGACCGTCTGCCTCAGTCCGTCTGTCTCAGACCGTCTGTCTCAGACCATCTGTTTCGGACAGTCCGTCTCAGACCGTCTGTCTGATAACGTCTCTCTCAGACCCTCTGTCTCAGGCCGTCTGCCTCAGACCGTCTGTCTAAGACCGTCTGTGTCAGACCCTCTGTCTCAGACCGTCTGTCTCAGACCGTCTGTCTCAGATCGTCTGTCTCTGACGGTCTGTCGCATTCCGTCCATCTTAGATCGTCTGTCTCAGAACGTCTGTCACTGTGCGTCTGTCTCATACCATCTGTCTCAGACCGTCTGTCTCATTCCATCTGTCTCAGATCGTCTGTCTCTGTCCGTCTGTCTCACACCGGCAGTCTCAGATCGTCTGTCTAAGACCGTCTGTCTCAGACCGTCTGTCTCAGAACGTCTGTCTCAGACCGTCTGTCTCAGACCGCTGTGTCAGTCTGTGTGTCTCTATCCGGCTGTCTGATACCGTCTGTCTCAGACCGTCTGTCTCAGATCGTCTGTCTCTGTCCGTCTGTCTCACACGGGCAGTCTCAGATCGTCTGTCTCAGACCGTCTGTCTCGGACCGCTGTCTCAGTCTGTGTGTCTCAATCCGGCTGTCTGATACCGTCTGTCTCGGACGGTCTGTCTCATTCGGTCTGTCTGATCCCGTCTGTCTCATCCCGTCTCTCTCATCCCGTCTGTCTCATACCGTCTGTCTCATCCCGTCTGTCTCATCCCGTCTATCTCAGAACGTCTGTCTCATACCGTCTTTCTCAGACCGTCTGTCTCAGACCGTCTGTCTCAGACCGTCTGTCTCAGACCGCTGTGTCAGTCTGTGTGTCTCTATCCGTCTGTCTGATACCGTCTGTCTCAGACCGTCTGTCTCAGACCGTCTGTCTCAGACCGTCTGTCTCAGACCGTCTGTCTCAAACCGTCTGTCTGATACCGTCTGTCTCAGACCGTCTGTCTAAGACCGTCTGTCTCAGACCGCCTTTCTCAGACCGTCTGTCTCAGAACGTCTGTCTCAGACCGTCTGTCTCAGACCGTCTGTCTCAGACCGCTGTGTCAGTCTGTGTGTCTCTATCCGGCTGTCTGATACCGTCTGTCTCAGACCGTCTGTCTCAGACCGTCTGTCTCATACCGTCTGTCTCAGACCGTCTGTCTCAGACCGTCTGTCTCAAACCGTCTGTCTGATACCGTCTGTCTCAGACCGTCTGTCTAAGACCGTCTGTCTCAGACCGCCTTTCTCAGACCGTCTGTCTCAGAACGTCTGTCTCAGAACGTCTGTCTCAGACCGCTGTGTCAGTCTGTGTGTCTGTATCCGGCTGTCTGATACCGTCTGTCTCAGACCGTCTGTCTAAGACCATCTGTTTCGGACAGTCCGTCGCAGACTGTCTGTCTGATAACGTCTCTCTCAGACCCTCTGTCTCAGACCGTCTGTCTCAGACCGTCTGTCTAAGACCGTCTGTGTCAGACCCTCTGTCTCAGACCGTCTGTCTCAGACCGTCTGTCTCAGACCGTCTGTCTAAGACCGTCCATCTCAGCCCGTCAATCTCAGCCCGTCGGCCTGAGTCCGTCCGTCTCAGACCGTCTGTATCAGACCGTCTGTCTCAGACCATCTGTTTCGGACAGTCCGTCTCAGACCGTCTGTCTGATAACGTCTCTCTCAGACCGTCTGTCTCAGACCGTCTGTCTCATACCGTCTGTCTCAGACCGTCTTTCTCAGGCCGTCTGTCTCAGACCGTCTGTTTCAGACCGTCTGTCTCAGACCGTCTGTCTCATTCCATCTGTCTCAGACCGTCTGTCTCAGACCGTCTGTTTCAGATCGTCTGTCTCAGACGGTCTGTCTCACTCCGTCCATCTTAGATCGTCTGTCTCAGAACGTCTGTCACTGTGCGTCTATCTAAGACCGTCTGTCTCATACCGTCTGTCTCAGACCGTCTGTCTCAGACCGTCTGTCTCAGACCGTCTGTCTCAGACCGTCTGTCTCATTCCATCTGTCTCAGATCGTCTGTCTCACACCGGCAGTCTCAGATCGTCTGTCCCAGACCGTGTGTCTCAGACCGCTGTCTCAGTCTGTGTGTCTCAATCCGGCTGTCTGATACCGTCTGTCTCGGACGGTCTGTCTCATTCTGTCTGTCTGATCCCGTCTGTCTCATCCCGTCTGTCTCATCCCGTCTGTCTCATCCCGTCTGTCTCATACCGTCTGTATCATCCCGTCTGTCTCATCCCGTCTATCTCAGAATGTCTGTCTCAGACCGTCTGTCTCAGACCGTCTTTCTCAGACCGTCCGTCTCAGACCGTCTGTCTAAGACTGTCTGTCTCATACCGTCAGTCTCAGACCGTCTGTCTCAGACCGTCTGTCTCATACCGTCTGTCTCAGACCGTCTTTCTCAGACCGTCTGTCTCAGACCGTCTGTCTCAGACCGTCTGTGTCAGATCGTCTGTCTCAGACGGTCTGTCTCATTCCGTCCATCTTAGATCGTCTGTCTCAGAACGTCTGTCACTGTGCGTCTGTCTAAGACCGTCTGTCTCATACCGTCTGTCTCAGACCGTCTGTCTCAGAGCGTCTGTCTCATTCCATCTGTCTCAGATCGTCTGTCTCTGTCCGTCTGTCTCACACCGGCAGTCTCAGATCGTCTGTCCCAGACCGTGTGTCTCAGACCGCTGTCTCAGTCTGTGTGTCTCAATCCGGCTGTCTGATACCGTCTGTCTCGGACGGTCTGTCTCATTCTGTCTGTCTGATCCCGTCTGTCTCATCCCGTCTGTCTCATCCCGTCTGTCTCATACCGTCTGTCTCATCCCGTCTGTCTCATCCCGTCTATCTCAGAATGTCTGTCTCAGACCGTCTGTCTCAGACCGTCTTTCTCAGACCGTCCGTCTCAGACCGTCTGTCTAAGACCGTCTGTCACATACCGTCTGTCTCAGACCGTCTGTCTAAGACCGTCCATCTCAGCCCGTCAATCTCAGCCCGTCGGCCTGAGTCCGTCCGTCTCAGACCGTCTGTATCAGACCGTCTGTCTCAGACCCTCTGTCTCAGACCGTCTGCCTCAGACCGTCTGTCTCAGACCGTCTGTCTCAGACCGTCTGTCTCATACCGTCTGTCTCAGACCGTCTGTCTCAGACCGTCTGTCTCAAACCGTCTGTCTGATACCGTCTGTCTCAGACCGTCTGTCTAAGACCGTCTGTCTCAGACCGCCTTTCTCAGACCGTCTGTCTCAGAACGTCTGTCTCAGAACGTCTGTCTCAGACCGCTGTGTCAGTCTGTGTGTCTCTATCCGGCTGTCTGATACCGTCTGTCTCAGACCGTCTGTCTCAGATCGTCTGTCTCTGTCCGTCTGTCTCACACGGGCAGTCTCAGATCGTCTGTCTCAGACCGTCTGTCTCGGACCGCTGTCTCAGTCTGTGTGTCTCAATCCGGCTGTCTGATACCGTCTCTCTCGGACGGACTGTCTCATTCTGTCTGTCTGATCCCGTCTGTCTCATCCCGTCTCTCTCATCCCGTCTGTCTCATACCGTCTGTCTCATCCCGTCTGTCTCATTCCGTCTATCTCAGAACGTCTGTCTCATACCGTCTTTCTCAGACCGTCTGTCTCAGACCGTCTGTCTCAGACCGTCTGTCTCAGACCGTCTGTCCCAGACCGTCTGTCTCAGACCGCTGTGTCAGTCTGTGTGTCTCTATCCGTCTGTCTGATACCGTCTGTCTCAGACCGTCTGTCTCAGACCGTCTGTCTCATACCGTCTGTCTCAGACCGTCTGTCTCAGACCGTCTGTCTCAAACCGTCTGTCTGATACCGTCTGTGTCAGACCCTCTGTCTCAGACCGTCTGTGTCAGACCGTCTGTCTCAGATCGTCTGTCTCTGACGGTCTGTCTCATTCCGTCCATCTTAGATCGTCTGTCTCAGAACGTCTGTCACTGTGCGTCTGTCTCATACCATCTGTCTCAGACCGTCTGTCTCATTCCATCTGTCTCAGATCGTCTGTCTCTGTCCGTCTGTCTCACACCGGCAGTCTCAGATCGTCTGTCTAAGACCGTCTGTCTCAGACCGTCTGTCTCAGAACGTCTGTCTCAGACCGTCTGTCTCAGAACATCTGTCACTGTGCGTCTGTCTAAGACCGTCTGTCTCATACCGTCTGTCTCAGACCGTCTGTCTCAGACCGTCTGTCTCAGACCGTCTGTCTCATTCCATCTGTCTCAGATCGTCTGTCTCTGTCCGTCTGTCTCACACCGGCAGTCTCAGATCGCCTGTCCCAGACCGAGTGTCTCAGACCGCTGTCTCAGTCTGTGTGTCTCAATCCGATTGTCTGATACAGTCTGTCTCGGACGGTCTGTCTCATTCTGTCTGTCTGATCCCGTCTGTCTCATCCCGTCTGTCTCATCCCGTCTGTCTCATACCGTCTGTCTCATCCCGTCTATCTCAGAATGTCTGTCTCAGACCGTCTGTCTCAGATCGTCTGTCTCAGACGGTCTGTCTCATTCCGTCTTTCTCGCTCCGTGTACCTCTGACTCTCTGACCCTGTCCGCCTGTCTCACGCCGTCAGTCTCAGACCGTCTGTGTCAGACCGTCTTTCTCAGACCGTCTGTCTCAGACCGTCTGTCTCAGACCGTCTGCCTCAGACCGTCTGTCTCATACCGTCTGTCACAGACCGTCTGTCTCAGACCGCCTGTCTCAGACCGCTGTCTCAGTATGTGTGTCTCTATCCGGCTGTCTGATACTGTCTGTCTCAGACCGTCTGTCTAAGACCGTCTGTGTCAGACCGTCTCTCTCAGACCCTCTGTCTCAGAACATCTGCCACTGTGCGTCTGTCTAAGACCGTCTGTCTCATACCGTCTGTCACAGACCGTCTGTCTCAGACCGTCTGTCTCATTCCATCTGTCTCAGATCGTCTGTCTCTGTCCGTCTGTCTCACACCGGCAGTCTCAGATCGTCTGTCCCAGACCGTGTGTCTCAGACCGCTGTCTCAGTCTGTGTGTCTCAATCCGGCTGTCTGATACCGTCTGTCTCGGACGGTCTGTCTCATTCTGTCTGTCTGATCCCGTCTGTCTCATCCCGTCTGTCTCATCCCGTCTGTCTCATCCCGTCTGTCTCATACCGTCTGTATCATCCCGTCTGTCTCATCCCGTCTATCTCAGAATGTCTGTCTCAGACCGTCTGTCTCAGACCGTCTTTCTCAGACCGTCCGTCTCAGACCGTCTGTCTAAGACTGTCTGTCTCATACCGTCAGTCTCAGACCGTCTGTCTCAGACCGTCTGTCTCATACCGTCTGTCTCAGACCGTCTTTCTCAGACCGTCTGTCTCAGACCGTCTGTCTCAGACCGTCTGTGTCAGATCGTCTGTCTCAGACGGTCTGTCTCATTCCGTCCATCTTAGATCGTCTGTCTCAGAACGTCTGTCACTGTGCGTCTGTCTAAGACCGTCTGTCTCATACCGTCTGTCTCAGACCGTCTGTCTCAGAGCGTCTGTCTCATTCCATCTGTCTCAGATCGTCTGTCTCTGTCCGTCTGTCTCACACCGGCAGTCTCAGATCGTCTGTCCCAGACCGTGTGTCTCAGACCGCTGTCTCAGTCTGTGTGTCTCAATCCGGCTGTCTGATACCGTCTGTCTCGGACGGTCTGTCTCATTCTGTCTGTCTGATCCCGTCTGTCTCATCCCGTCTGTCTCATCCCGTCTGTCTCATCCCGTCTGTCTCATACCGTCTGTATCATCCCGTCTGTCTCATCCCGTCTATCTCAGAATGTCTGTCTCAGACCGTCTGTCTCAGACCGTCTTTCTCAGACCGTCCGTCTCAGACCGTCTGTCTAAGACTGTCTGTCTCATACCGTCAGTCTCAGACCGTCTGTCTCAGACCGTCTGTCTCATACCGTCTGTCTCAGACCGTCTTTCTCAGACCGTCTGTCTCAGACCGTCTGTCTCAGACCGTCTGTGTCAGATCGTCTGTCTCAGACGGTCTGTCTCATTCCGTCCATCTTAGATCGTCTGTCTCAGAACGTCTGTCACTGTGCGTCTGTCTAAGACCGTCTGTCTCATACCGTCTGTCTCAGACCGTCTGTCTCAGAGCGTCTGTCTCATTCCATCTGTCTCAGATCGTCTGTCTCTGTCCGTCTGTCTCACGCCGTCAGTCTCAGACCGTCTGTGTCAGACCGTCTTTCTCAGACCGTCTGTCTCAGACCGTCTGTCTCAGACCGTCTGCCTCAGACCGTCTGTGTCATACCGTCTGTCACAGACCGTCTGTGTCAGACCGTCTCTCTCAGACCCTCTGTCTCAGAACATCTGCCACTGTGCGTCTGTCTAAGACCGTCTGTCTCATACCGTCTGTCTCAGACCGTCTGTCTCAGACCGTCTGTCTCATTCCATCTGTCTCAGATCGTCTGTCTCTGTCCGTCTGTCTCACACCGGCAGTCTCAGATCGTCTGTCCCAGACCGTGTGTCTCAGACCGCTGTCTCAGTCTGTGTGTCTCAATCCGGCTGTCTGATACCGTCTGTCTCGGACGGTCTGTCTCATTCTGTCTGTCTGATCCCGTCTGTCTCATCCCGTCTGTCTCATCCCGTCTGTCTCATCCCGTCTGTCTCATACCGTCTGTATCATCCCGTCTGTCTCATCCCGTCTATCTCAGAATGTCTGTCTCAGACCGTCTGTCTCAGACCGTCTTTCTCAGACCGTCCGTCTCAGACCGTCTGTCTAAGACTGTCTGTCTCATACCGTCAGTCTCAGACCGTCTGTCTCAGACCGTCTGTCTCATACCGTCTGTCTCAGACCGTCTTTCTCAGACCGTCTGTCTCAGACCGTCTGTCTCAGACCGTCTGTGTCAGATCGTCTGTCTCAGACGGCCTGTCTCATTCCGTCCATCTTAGATCGTCTGTCTCAGAACGTCTGTCACTGTGCGTCTGTCTAAGACCGTCTGTCTCATACCGTCTGTCTCAGACCGTCTGTCTCAGAGCGTCTGTCTCATTCCATCTGTCTCAGATCGTCTGTCTCTGTCCGTCTGTCTCACACCGGCAGTCTCAGATCGTCTGTCCCAGACCGTGTGTCTCAGACCGCTGTCTCAGTCTGTGTGTCTCAATCCGGCTGTCTGATACCGTCTGTCTCGGACGGTCTGTCTCATTCTGTCTGTCTGATCCCGTCTGTCTCATCCCGTCTGTCTCATCCCGTCTGTCTCATACCGTCTGTCTCATCCCGTCTGTCTCATCCCGTCTATCTCAGAATGTCTGTCTCAGACCGTCTGTCTCAGACCGTCTTTCTCAGACCGTCCGTCTCAGACCGTCTGTCTAAGACCGTCTGTCACATACCGTCTGTCTAAGACCGTCCATCTCAGCCCGTCAATCTCAGCCCGTCGGCCTGAGTCCGTCCGTCTCAGACCGTCTGTATCAGACCGTCTGTCTCAGACACTCTGTCTCAGAACATCTGCCACTGTGCGTCTGTCTCAGACCGTCTGTCTCAGACCGTCTGTCTCAGAACGTCTGTCTCAGACCGTCTGTCTCAGACCGCTGTGTCAGTCTGTGTGTCTCTATCCGGCTGTCTGATACCGTCTGTCTCAGACCGTCTGTCTCAGATCGTCTGTCTCTGTCCGTCTGTCTCACACGGGCAGTCTCAGATCGTCTGTCTCAGACCGTCTGTCTCGGACCGCTGTCTCAGTCTGTGTGTCTCAATCCGGCTGTCTGATACCGTCTCTCTCGGACGGACTGTCTCATTCGGTCTGTCTGATCCCGTCTGTCTCATCCCGTCTCTCTCATCCCGTCTGTCTCATACCGTCTGTCTCATCCCGTCTGTCTCATTCCGTCTATCTCAGAACGTCTGTCTCATACCGTCTTTCTCAGACCGTCTGTCTCAGACCGTCTGTCTCATACCGTCTGTCTCAGACCGTCTGTCTCAGACCGTCTGTCTCAAACCGTCTGTCTGATACCGTCTGTGTCAGACCCTCTGTCTCAGACCGTCTGTCTCAGACCGTCTGTCTCAGACCGTCTGTCTCAGATCGTCTGTCTCTGACGGTCTGTCTCATTCCGTCCATCTTAGATCGTCTGTCTCAGAACGTCTGTCACTGTGCGTCTGTCTCATACCATCTGTCTCAGACCGTCTGTCTCATTCCATCTGTCTCAGATCGTCTGTCTCTGTCCGTCTGTCTCACACCGGCAGTCTCAGATCGTCTGTCTAAGACCGTCTGTCTCAGACCGTCTGTCTCAGAACGTCTGTCTCAGACCGTCTGTCTCAGAACATCTGTCACTGTGCGTCTGTCTAAGACCGTCTGTCTCATACCGTCTGTCTCAGACCGTCTGTCTCAGACCGTCTGTCTCAGACCGTCTGTCTCATTCCATCTGTCTCAGATCGTCTGTCTCTGTCCGTCTGTCTCACACCGGCAGTCTCAGATCGCCTGTCCCAGACCGAGTGTCTCAGACCGCTGTCTCAGTCTGTGTGTCTCAATCCGATTGTCTGATACCGTCTGTCTCGGACGGTCTGTCTCATTCTGTCTGTCTGATCCCGTCTGTCTCATCCCGTCTGTCTCATCCCGTCTGTCTCATACCGTCTGTCTCATCCCGTCTATCTCAGAATGTCTGTCTCAGACCGTCTGTCTCAGATCGTCTGTCTCAGACGGTCTGTCTCATTCCGTCTATCTTAGAACGTCTGTCTCAGAACGTCTGTCACGGTGCGTCTGTCCAAGACCGTCTGTCTCATACCGTCTTTCTCGCACCGCCTGCCACTGACTCTCTGACCCTGTCCGCTTGTCTCACACCGTCAGTCCCAGACCGTCTGTCCCAGACCGGCTGTCTCATTCCGTCTGTCTCATTCCATCTGTCTCAGATCGTCTGTCTCTGTCCGTCTGTCTCACATCGGCAGTCTCAGACCGTCTGTCTCAGACCGCTGTCTCAGTCTGTGTGTCTCTATCCGGCTGTCTGATACCGTCTGTCTCAGACCGTCTGTCTAAGACCGTCAGTCTCAGACCGTCTGTATCAGACCGTCTGCCTCAGACCGTCTGTCTCATACCGTCTGTCACAGACCGTCTGTCTCAGACCGCCTGTCTCAGACCGCTGTCTCAGTATGTGTGTCTCTATCCGGCTGTCTGATACTGTCTGTCTCAGACCGTCTGTCTAAGACCGTCTGTGTCAGACCGTCTCTCTCAGACCCTCTGTCTCAGAACATCTGCCACTGTGCGTCTGTCTAAGACCGTCTGTCTCATACCGTCTGTCTCAGACCGTCTGTCTCAGACCGTCTGTCTCATTCCATCTGTCTCAGATCGTCTGTCTCTGTCCGTCTGTCTCACACCGGCAGTCTCAGATCGTCTGTCCCAGACCGTGTATCTCAGACCGCTGTCTCAGTCTGTGTGTCTCAATCCGATTGTCTGATACCGTCTGTCTCGGACGGTCTGTCTCATTCTGTCTGTCTGATCCCGTCTGTCTCATCCCGTCTGTCTCATCCCGTCGGTCTCATACCGTCTGTCTCATCCCGTCTGTCTCATCCCGTCTATCTCAGAATGTCTGTCTCAGACCGTCTGTCTCATACCGTCTTTCTCAGACCGTCTTTCTCAGACCGTCTGTCTCAGACCGTCTGTCTCAGATCGTCTGTCTCAGACGGTCTGTCTCATTCCGTCTATCTTAGAACGTCTGTCTCAGAACGTCTGTCACGATGTGTCTGTCTAAGACCGTCTGTCTCATACCGTCTTTCTCGCACCGCCTACCACTGACTCTCTGACCCTGTCCGCTTGTCTCACACCGTCAGTCCCAGACCGTCTGTCCCAGACCGGCTGTCTCATTCCGTCTGTCTCATTCCATCTGTCTCAGATCGTCTGTCTCTGTCCGTCCGTCTCACATCGGCAGTCTCAGACCGTCTGTCTCAGACCGCTGTCTCAGTCTGTGTGTCTCTATCCGGCTGTCTGATACCGTCTGTCTCAGACCGTCTGTCTAAGACCGTCTGTCTCAGACCGCCTTTCTCAGACCGCTGTGTCAGTCTGTGTGTCTGTATCCGGCTGTCTGATACCGTCTGTCTCAGACCGTCTGTCTAAGACCATCTGTTTCGGACAGTCCGTCTCAGACTGTCTGTCTGATAACGTCTCTCTCAGACCCTCTGTCTCAGACCGTCTGTCTCAGACCGTCTGTCTAAGACCGTCTGTGTCAGACCCTCTGTCTCAGACCGTCTGTCTCAGACCGTCTGTCTCAGACCGTCTGTTTCAGATCGTCTGTCTCTGACGGTCTGTCTCATCCCGTCTATCTCAGAACGTCTTTCTCAGACCGTCTGTCTCAGACCGTCTGGATCAGACCGTCTGTCTCAGACCGTCTGTGTCAGACCGTCTGTCTCAGACCGTCTGTCTCAGACCGTCTGTCTCAGACCGTCTGCCTCAGACCGTCTGTCTCAGACCGTCTGTCTCAAATCGTCTGTCTAATACCGTTTGTCTCAGACCGTCTTTCTCAGACCGTCTCTCTCAGACCGTCTGTCTCAGACCGTCTGTCTCAGATCGTCTGTCTCAGAACGTCTGTCACTGTGCATCTGTCTAAGACCGTCTGTCTCATACCGTCTGTCTCAGACCGTCAATCTCAGACCGCTGAGTCAGTCTGTGTGTCTCTATCCGGCTGTCTGATACCGTCTGTCTCAGACCGTCTGTCTAAGACCGTCTGTCTCAGACCGTCTTTCTCAGACCGTCTGTCTCACACCGTCTGTCTCAGACCGTCTGTCTCAGACCGTCTGTATCAGAACGTCTGTCTCGCACCCTCTATTTCTGAGCGTCTGTCTCAGACCATCTGTCTCAGACCGTCTGTCTCAGGCCGTCTGTCTCCGACCGTCTGTCTCAGACCGTATGTCTCAGACCATCTGTTTCGGACAGTCCGTCTCAGACCGTCTGTCTGATAACGTCTCTCTCAGACCCTCAGTCTCAGACCGTCTGTCTCAGACCATCTGTCTCAGACCGTCTGTCTCAGACCGTCTGTCACAGACCGTCTGTCTCAGACCGTCTGTCTCAGACCGTCTGTCTCAGACCGTCTGTCTCAGACCGTCTGTCTCAGACCGTCTGTCTCAGACCGTCTGTCTCAGACCGTCTGTCTCAGACCGTCTGTTTCAGATCGTCTGTCTCAGACGGTCTGTCTCATTCCGTCCATCTTAGATCGTCTGTCTCAGAACGTCTGTCTCACACCGGCAGTCTCAGATCGTCTGTCCCGGACCGTGTGTCTCAGACCGCTCTCTCAGTCTGTGTGTCTCAATCCGGCTGTCTGATACCGTCTGTCTCGGACGGTCTGTCTCATTCTGTCTGTCTGATCCCGTCTGTCTCATCCCGTCTGTCTCATCCCGTCTGTCTCATACCGTCTGTCTCATCCCGTCTGTCTCATCCCGTCTATCTCAGAATGTCTGTCTCAGACCGTCTGTCTCATACCGTCTTTCTCAGACCGTCCGTCTCAGACCGTCTGTCTAAGACCGTCTGTCTCATACCGTCTGTCTCAGACCGTCTGTCTCAGACCGTCTGTCTCAGACCGTCTGTCTCAGACTGCTGTGTCAGTCTGTGTGTCTCTATCCGGCTGTCTGATACCGTCTATCTCAGCCCGTCTATCTCAGCCCGTCGGCCTTAGTCCGTCCGCCTCAGACCGTCTGTTTCATACCGTCTTTCTCAGACCGTCCGTCTCAGACCGTCTTTCTCAGACCGTCTGTCTCAGACCGTCTGTCTAAGACCGTCTGTCTCAGACCGTCTTTCTCAGACCGTCTGTCTCACACCGTCTGTCTCAGACCGTCTGTCTCAGACCGTCTGTATCAGAACGTCTGTCTCGCACCATCTATTTCTGAGCGTCTGTCTCAGACCATCTGTCTCAGACCGTCTGTCTCAGGCCGTCTGTCTCCGACCGTCTGTCTCAGACCGTATGTCTCAGACCATCTGTTTCGGACAGTCCGTCTCAGACCGTCTGTCTGATAACGTCTCTCTCAGACCCTCAGTCTCAGACCGTCTGTCTCAGACCATCTGTCTCAGACCGTCTGTCTCAGACCGTCTGTCTCAGACCGTCTGTCTCAGACCGTCTGTCTCAGACCGTCTGTCTCAGACCGTCTGTCTCAGACCGTCTGTCTCATACCGTCAGTCTCAGACCGTCTGTCTCAGACCGTCTGTCTCATACCGTCTGTCTCAGACCGTCTTTCTCAGACCGTCTGTCTCAGACCGTCTGTCTCAGACCGTCTGTCTCAGACCGTCTGTCTCAGACCGTCTGTTTCAGATCGTCTGTCTCAGACGGTCTGTCTCATTCCGTCCATCTTAGATCGTCTGTCTCAGAACGTCTGTCACGGTGCGTCTGTCTAAGACCGTCTGTCTCATACCGTCTGTCTCAGACTGTCTGTCTCATTCCATCTGTCTCAGATAGTCTGTCTCTGTCCGTCTGTCTCACACCGGCATTCTCAGATCGTCTGTCCCGGACCGTGTGTCTCAGACCGCTGTCTCAGTCTGTGTGTCTCAATCCGGCTGTCTGATACCGTCTGTCTCGGACGGTCTGTCTCATTCTGCCTGTCTGATCCCGTCTGTCTCATCCCGTCTGTCTCATCCCGTCTGTCTCATACCGTCTGTCTCATCCCGTCTGTCTCATCCCGTCTATCTCAGAATGTCTGTCTCAGACCGTCTGTCTCATACCGTCTTTCTCAGACCGTCCGTCTCAGACCGTCTGTCTAAGACCGTCTGTCTCATACCGTCTGTCTCAGACCGTCTGTCTCAGACCGTCTGTCTCAGACCGTCTGTCTCAGACTGCTGTGTCAGTCTGTGTGTCTCTATCCGGCTGTCTGATACCGTCTATCTCAGCCCGTCGGCCTTAGTCCGTCCGCCTCAGACCGTCTGTCTCATACCGTCTTTCTCAGACCGTCTGTCTCAGACCATCTGTCTCAGACCGTCTGTCTCAGACCGTCTGTCTCAGACCGTCTGCCGCAGACCGTCCGTCTCAGACCGTCTGTCTAAGACCGTCTGTCTCATACCGTCTGTCTCAGACCGTCTGTCTCAGACCGTCTGTCTCAGACCATCTGTCTCAGACCGTCTGTCTCAGACCGTCTGTCTCAGACCGTCTGCCGCAGACCGTCTGTCTCAGACCGCTGTGTCAGTCTGTGTGTCTCTATCCGGCTGTCTGATACCGTCTGTCTCAGACCGTCTGTCTAAGACCGTCTGTCTCAGACCGTCTGTCTCAGACCGTCTGTTTCAGATCGTCTGTCTCAGACGGTCTGTCTCATTCCGTCCATCTTAGATCGTCTGTCTCAGAACGTCTGTCACGGTGCGTCTGTCTAAGACCGTCTGTCTCATACCGTCTGTCTCAGACTGTCTGTCTCATTCCATCTGTCTCAGATAGTCTGTCTCTGTCCGTCTGTCTCACACCGGCATTCTCAGATCGTCTGTCCCGGACCGTGTGTCTCAGACCGCTGTCTCAGTCTGTGTGTCTCAATCCGGCTGTCTGATACCGTCTGTCTCGGACGGTCTGTCTCATTCTGCCTGTCTGATCCCGTCTGTCTCATCCCGTCTGTCTCATCCCGTCTGTCTCATACCGTCTGTCTCATCCCGTCTGTCTCATCCCGTCTATCTCAGAATGTCTGTCTCAGACCGTCTGTCTCATACCGTCTTTCTCAGACCGTCCGTCTCAGACCGTCTGTCTAAGACCGTCTGTCTCATACCGTCTGTCTCAGACCGTCTGTCTCAGACCGTCTGTCTCAGACCGTCTGTCTCAGACTGCTGTGTCAGTCTGTGTGTCTCTATCCGGCTGTCTGATACCGTCTATCTCAGCCCGTCGGCCTTAGTCCATCCGCCTCAGACCGTCTGTCTCATACCGTCTTTCTCAGACCGTCTGTCTCAGACCATCTGTCTCAGACCGTCTGTCTCAGACCGTCTGTCTCAGACCGTCTGCCGCAGACCGTCCGTCTCAGACCGTCTGTCTAAGACCGTCTGTCTCATACCGTCTGTCTCAGACCGTCTGTCTCAGACCGTCTGTCTCAGACCATCTGTCTCAGACCGTCTGTCTCAGACCGTCTGTCTCAGACCGTCTGTCTCAGACCGTCTGCCGCAGACCGTCTGTCTCAGACCGCTGTGTCAGTCTGTGTGTCTGTATCCGGCTGTCTGATACCGTCTGTCTCAGACCGTCTGTCTAAGACCATCTGTTTCGGACAGTCCGTCTCAGACTGTCTGTCTGATAACGTCTCTCTCAGACCCTCTGTCTCAGACCGTCTGTCTCAGACCGTCTGTCTAAGACCGTCTGTGTCAGACCCTCTGTCTCAGACCGTCTGTCTCAGACCGTCTGTTTCAGATCGTCTGTCTCTGACCGTCTGTCTCAGACCGTCTGGCTCAGATCGTCTGTCTCAGACCGTCTGTGTCAGACCGTCTGTCTCAGACCGTCTGTCTCAGACCGTCTGTCTCAGACCGTCTGTCTCAGACCGTCTGTCTCAGACCGTCTGTCTCAGACCGTCTGTCTCAGACCGTCTATCTCAGACCGTCTGCCTCAGACCGTCTGTCTCATACCGTCTGTCACAGACCGTCTGTCTCAGACCGCCTGTCTCAGACCGCTGTGTCAGTCTGTGTGTCTCTATCCGCCTGTCTGATACCATCTGTCTCAGACCGTCTGTCTAAGACCGTCTGTCTCAGACCGTCTTTCTCAGACCGTCTGTCTCAGACCGTCTGGCTCAGACCGTCTGTCTCAGACCGTCTGTGTCAGACCGTCTGTCTAAGACCGTCTGCCTCAGTCCGTCTGTCTCATACCGTCTGTCTCAGACCGTCTGTCTAAGACCGTCTATCTCAGCCCGTCAATCTCAGCCCGTCGGCCTGAGTCCGTCCGTCTCAGACCGTCTGTATCAGACCGTCTGTATCAGACCATCTGTTTCGGACAGTCCGTCTCAGACCGTCTGTCTGATCTCGTCTCTCTCAGACCCTCTGTCTCAGACCGTCTGCCTCAGACCGTCTGTCTAAGACCGTCTGTGTCAGACCCTCTGTCTCAGACCGTCTGTCTCAGAACGTCTGTCTCAGACCGTCTGTCTCAGACCGCTGTGTCAGTCTGTGTGTCTCAATCCGTCTGTCTGTTACGGTCTGTCTCGGACGGCCTGTCTCATTCGGTCTGTCTGATCCCGTCTGTCTCATCCCGTCTCTCTCATCCCGTCTGTCTCATACCGTCTGTCTCATCCCGTCTGTCTCATCCCGTCTATCTCAGAACGTCTGTCTCATACCGTCTTTCTCAGACCGTCTGTCTCAGACCGTCTGTCTCAGACCGTCTGTCTCAGACCGTCTGTCTGAGACCGCTGTGTCAGTCTGTGTGTCTCTATCCGGCTGTCTGATACCGTCTGTCTCAGACCGTCTGTCTCATACCGTCTGTCTCAGACCGTCTGTCTCAGACCGTCTGTTTCAGATCGTCTGTCTCTGACGGTCTGTCTCATCCCGTCTATCTCAGAACGTCTTTCTCAGACCGTCTGTCTCAGACCGTCTGGCTCAGACCGTCTGTCTCAGACCGTCTGCCTCAGACCGTCTGTCTCATACAGTCTGTCTCAGACCGCCTGCCTCAGACCGCTGTGTCAGTCTGTGTGTCTCTATCCGCCTGTCTGATACCATCTGTCTCAGACCGTATGTCTAAGACCGTCTGTCTCAGACCGTCTGTCTCAGACCGCTGTGTCAGTCTGTGTGTCTCTATCCGGCTGTCTGATACCGTCTGTCTCAGACCGTCTGTCTCAGATCGTCTGTCTCAGACGGTCTTTCTCATTCCGTCCATCTTAGATCGTCTGTCTCAGAACGTCTGTCACTGTGCGTCTGTCTAAGACCGTCTGTCTCATACCGTCTGTCTCAGACCGTCTGTCTCATTCCATCTGTCTCAGATCGTCTGTCTCTGTCCGTCTGTCTCACACGGGCAGTCTCAGATCGTCTGTCTCGGACCGCTGTCTCAGTCTGTGTGTCTCAATCCGTCTGTCTGATACCGTCTGTCTCGGACGGCCTGTCTCATTCGGTCTGTCTGATCCCGTCTGTCTCATCCCGTCTCTCTCATCCCGTCTGTCTCATACCGTCTGTCTCATCCCGTCTGTCTCATCCCGTCTCTCTCAGACCCTCTGTCTCAGACCGTCTGCCTCAGACCGTCTGTCTAAGACCGTCTGTGTCAGACCCTCTGTCTCAGACCGTCTGTCTCAGACCGTCTGTCTCAGAACGTCTGTCTCAGACCCTCTGTCTCAGACCGCTGTGTCAGTCTGTGTGTCTCAATCCGTCTGTCTGTTACGGTCTGTCTCGGACGGCCTGTCTCATTCGGTCTGTCTGATCCCGTCTGTCTCATCCCGTCTCTCTCATCCCGTCTGTCTCATACCGTCTGTCTCATCCCGTCTGTCTCATCCCGTCTATCTCAGAACGTCTGTCTCATACCGTATTTCTCAGACCGTCTGTCTCAGACCGTCTGTCTCAGACCGTCTGTCTGAGACCGCTGTGTCAGTCTGTGTGTCTCTATCCGGCTGTCTGATACCGTCTGTCTCAGACCGTCTGTCTCATACCGTCTGTCTCGGACCGTCTGTTTCAGATCGTCTGTCTCTGACGGTCTGTCTCATCCCGTCTATCTCAGAACGTCTTTCTCAGACCGTCTGTCTCAGACCGTCTGGCTCAGACCGTCTGTCTCAGACCGTCTGCCTCAGACCGTCTGTCTCATACCGTCTGTCACAGACCGTCTGTCTCAGACCGCCTGCCTCAGACCGCTGTGTCAGTCTGTGTGTCTCTATCCATCTGTCTGATACCATCTGTCTCAGACCGTATGTCTAAGACCGTCTGTCTCAGACCGCTGTGTCAGTCTGTGTGTCTCTATCCGGCTGTCTGATACCGTCTGTCTCAGACCGTCTGTCTCAGATCGTCTGTCTCAGACGGTCTTTCTCATTCCGTCCATCTTAGATCGTCTGTCTCAGAACGTCTGTCACTGTGCGTCTGTCTAAGACCGTCTGTCTCATACCGTCTGTCTCAGACCGTCTGTCTCATTCCATCTGTCTCAGATCGTCTGTCTCTGTCCGTCTGTCTCACACGGGCAGTCTCAGATCGTCTGTCTCGGACCGCTGTCTCAGTCTGTGTGTCTCAATCCGTCTGTCTGATACCGTCTGTCTCGGACGGCCTGTCTCATTCGGTCTGTCTGATCCCGTCTGTCTCATCCCGTCTCTCTCATCCCGTCTGTCTCATACCGTCTGTCTCATCCCGTCTGTCTCATCCCGTCTATCTCAGAACGTCTGTCTCAGACCGTCTGTCTCAGACCGTCTGTCTCAGACCGTCTGTCTCAGACCGTCTGTCTCAGACCGTCTGTCTGAGACCGCTGTGTCAGTCTGTGTGTCTCTATCCGGCTGTCTGATACCGTCTGTCTCAGACCGTCTGTCTCAGACCGTCTGTCTCATACCGTCTGTCTCAGACCGTCTGTTTCAGATCGTCTGTCTCTGACGGTCTGTCTCATCCCGTCTATCTCAGAACGTCTTTCTCAGACCGTCTGTCTCAGACCGTCTGGCTCAGACCGTCTGTCTCAGACCGTCTGTCTCAGACCGTCTGTCTAAGACCGTCTGTCTCAGACCGCCTTTCTCAGACCGTCTGTCTCAGAACGTCTGTCTCAGACCGCTGTGTCAGTCTGTGCGTCTGTATCCGGCTGTCTGATACCGTCTGTCTCAGACCGTCTGTCTAAGACCATCTGTTTCGGACAGTCCGTCGCAGACTGTCTGTCTGATAACGTCTCTCTCAGACCCTCTGTCTCAGATCGTCTGTCTCAGACCGTCTGTCTAAGACCGTCTGTGTCAGACCCTCTGTCTCAGACCGTCTGTCTCAGACCGTCTGGCTCAGACCGTCTGTCTCAGACCGTCTGTCTCAGACCGTCTGCCTCAGACCGTCTGTCTCATACCGTCTGTCACAGACCGTCTGTCTCAGACCGCCTGTCTCAGACCGCTGTGTCAGTCTGTGTGTCTCTATCCGCCTGTCTGATACCATCTGTCTCAGACCGTCTGTCTAAGACCGTCTGTATCAGACCGTCTTTCTCAGGCCGTCTGTCTCCGACCGTCTGTCTCAGACCGTATGTCTCAGACCATCTGTTTCGGACAGTCCGTCTCAGACCGTCTGTCTGATAACGTCTCTCTCAGACCCTCAGTCTCAGACCGTCTGTCTCAGACCGTCTGTCTCAGACCGTCTGTCTCAGACCGTCTGTCTCAGACCGTCTGTCTCAGACCGTCTTTCTCGCTCCGTGTAGCTCTGACTCTCTGACCCTGTCCGCCTGTCTCACGCCGTCAGTCTCAGACCGTCTGTGTCAGACCGTCTTTCTCAGACCGTCTGTCTCAGACCGTCTGTCTCAGACCGTCTGTCTCAGACCGTCTGTCCCAGACCGTCTGTCTCAGACCGCTGTCTCAGTATGTGTGTCTCTATCCGGCTGTCTGATACCGTCTGTCTCAGACCGTCTGTCTAAGACCGTCTGTGTCAGACCGTCTCTCTCAGACCCTCTGTCTCTGACCGTCTGTCTCAGACGGTCTGTCTCGGACGGTCTGTCTCAGACCCTCTTTCTCAGACCGTCCGTCTCAGACCGTCTGTCTCATACCATCTGTTTCGGACTGTCCGTCTCAGACCGTCTGTCTGATAACGTCTCTCTCAGACCCTCTGTCTCAGACCGTCTGTCTAAGACCGTCTGTCTCATACCGTCTGTCTCAGACCGTCTGTCTCAGACCGCTGTGTCAGTCTGTGTGTCTCTATCTGGCTGTCTGATACCGTCTGTCTCAGACCGTCTGTCTAAGACCGTCTGTCTCAGACCGCCTTTCTCAGACCGTCTGTCTCAGAACGTCTGTCTCAAACCGTCTGTCTCAGACCGCTGTGTCAGTCTGTGTGTCTGTATCCGGCTGTCTGATACCGTCTGTCTCAGACCGTCTGTCTAAGACCATCTGTTTCGGACAGTCCGTCTCAGACTGTCTGTCTGATAACGTCTCTCTCAGACCCTCTGTCTCAGACCGTCTGTCTCAGACCGTCTGTCTAAGACCGTCTGTGTCAGACCCTCTGTCTCAGACCGTCTGTCTCAGACCGTCTGTTTCAGATCGTCTGTCTCTGACGGTCTGTCTCATCCCGTCTATCTCAGAACGTCTTTCTCAGACCGTCTGTCTCAGACCGTCTGGCTCAGACCGTCTGTGTCAGACCGTCTGTCTCAGACCGTCTGTCTCATCCCGTCTCTCTCATCCCGTCTGTCTCGGACCGTCTGTCTCATCCCGTCTGTCTCATCCCGTCTATCTCAGAACGTCTGTCTCATACCGTCTTTCTCAGACCGTCTGTCTCAGACCGTCTGTCTCATCCCGTCTATCTCAGAACGTCTGTCTCATACCGTCTTTCTCAGACCGTCTGTCTCAGACCGTCTGTCTCAGACCGTCTGTCTCAGACCGTCTGTCTCAGACCGTCTGTCTGAGACCGCTGTGTCAGTCTGTGTGTCTCTATCCGGCTGTCTGATACCGTCTGTCTCAGACCGTCTGTCTCAGACCGTCTGTCTCATACCGTCTGTCTCAGACCGTCTGTCTCAGACCGTCTGTCTCAGACCGTCTGGCTCAGACCGTCTGTGTCAGACCGTCTGTCTCAGACCGTCTGTCTGAGACCGCTGTGTCAGTCTGTGTGTCTCTATCCGGCTGTCTGATACCGTCTGTCTCAGACCGTCTGTCTCAGACCGTCTGTCTCATACCGTCTGTCTCAGACCGTCTGTCTCAGACCGTCTGTTTCAGATCGTCTGTCTCTGACGGTCTGTCTCATCCCGTCTATCTCAGAACGTCTTTCTCAGACCGTCTGTCTCAGACCGTCTGTCTCAGACCGTCTGTCACTGTGCGTCTGTCTAAGACCGTCTGTCTTATACCGTCTTTCTCGCTCCGTGTACCTCTGACTCTCTGACCCTGTCCGCCTGTCTCACGCCGTCAGTCTCAGACCGTCTGTCTCAGACCGTCTGTCTCAGACCGTCTGTCTCAGACCGTCTGTCTAAGTCCGTCTCTCTCAGACCGTCTGTCTCAAATCGTCTGTCTGATACCGTCTGTCTCAGCCCGTCTATCTCAGCCCGTTGGGCTGAGTCCGTCCGTCTCAGACCGTCTGTATCAGACCATCTGTTTCGGACAGTCCGTCTCAGACCGTCTGTCTGATAACGTTTCTCTCAGACCCTCAATCTCAGACCGTCTGTCTAAGACCGTCTGTGTCAGACCGTCTGTCTCAGACGGTCTGTCTCATTCCATCTATCTTAGAACGTCTGTCTCAGAACGTCTGTCACAGTGCGTCTGTCTAAGACCGTCTGTCTCATACCGTCTTTGTCGCACCGCCTACCACTGACTCTCTGAGCCTGTCCGCTTGTCTCACACCGTCAGTCCCAGACCGTCTGTCCCAGACCGGCTGTCTCATTCCGCCTGTCTCATTCCATCTGTCTCAGATCGTCTGTCTCTGTCCGTCTGTCTCACACCGGCAGTCTCAGACCGTCTGTCCCAGACCGTCTGTCTCAGACCGTTGTCTCAGTCTGTGTGTCTATATCCGGCTGTCTGATACCGTCCGTCTCAGACCGTCTGTCTGATAACGTTTCTCTCAGACCCTCAATCTCAGACCGTCTGTCTAAGACCGTCTGTGTCAGACCGTCTTTCTCAGACCGTCTGTCTCATCCCGTCTGTCTCATACCGTCTGCCTCATCCCGTCTGTCTCATCCCGTCTATCTCAGATCGTCTGTCTTAGAACGTCTGTCACTGTGCGTCTGTCTAAGACCGTCTGTCTCATACCGTCTTTCTCGCTCCGTGTATCTCTCATTCTCTGACCCTGTCCGCCTGTCTCACGCCGTCAGTCTCAGACCGTCTGTCTCAGACCGTCTGTCTCAGAGCGTCTGTCTCAGACCGTCTGTCTAGGACCGTCTATCTCAGCCCGTCTATCTCAGCCCGTCGGCCTGAGTCCGTCCGTCTCAGACCGTCTGTATCAGACTGTCTGCCTCAGACCATCTGTTTCGGACAGTCCGTCTCAGACCGTCTGTCTGATAACGTCTCTCTCAGACCCCCTGTCTCAGACCGTCTGTCTCAGACTGTCTGTCTCAGACCGTCTGTCTAAGACCGTCTGTCTCAGACCCTCTGTCTCGGACCGTCTGTCTCAGACCGTCTGTCTCAGATCGTCTGTCTAAGACCGTCTGTCTCATACCGTCGTTCTCGCTCCGTGTACCTCTGACTCTCTGACCCTGTCCGCCTGTCTCACGACGTCAGTCTCAGACCGTCTGTCTCAGACCGTCTGTCTCATCCCGTCTGTCTCATCCCGTCTGTCTCATACCGTCTGCCTCATCCCATCTGTCTCATCCCGTCTATCTCAGATCGTCTGTCTCAGAACGTCTGTCACTGTGCGTCTGTCTAAGACCGTCTGTCTCATACCGTCTTTCTCGCTCCGTGTATCTCTGATTCTCTGACCCTGTCCGCCTGTCTCACGCCGTCAGACTCAGACCGTCTGTCTCATACCGTCTGCCTCATCCCGTCTGTCTCATCCCGTCTATCTCAGAACGTCTGTCTCATCCCGTCTGTCTCATACCGTCTGTCTCAGACCGTCTGTCTCAGACCGTCTGTCTCAAATCGTCTGTCTAATACCGTTTGTCTCAGACCGTCTTTCTCAGACCGTCTGTCTCAGACCGTCTGTCTCAGACCGTCTGTTTCAGATCGTCTGTCTCTGACGGTCTGTCTCATCCCGTCTATCTCAGAACGTCTTTCTCAGACCGTCTGTCTCAGACCGTCTGGCTCAGACCGTCTGTCTCAGACCGTCTGTGTCAGACCGTCTGTCTCAGACCGTCTGTCTCAGACCGTCTGTCTAAGACCGTCTGTCTCAGACCGCCTTTCTCAGACCGTCTGTCTCAGAACGTCTGTCTCAGAACGTCTGTCTCAGACCGTCTGTGTCAGACCCTCTGTCTCAGACCGTCTGTCTCAGACCGTCTGTCTAAGACCGTCTGTGTCAGACCCTCTGTCTCAGACCGTCTGTCTCAGACCGTCTGGCTCAGACCGTGTGTCTCAGACCGTCTGTCTCAGACCGTCTGTCTCAGACCGTCTGTCTCAGACCGTCTGTCTCAGACCGTCTGTCTCAGACCGTCTGTCTCATACCGTCAGTCTCAGACCGTCTGTCTCAGACCGTCTGTCTCATACCGTCTGTCTCAGACCGTCTTTCTCAGACCGTCTGTCTCAGACCGTCTGCCTCAGACCGTCTGTCTCATACCGTCTGCCTCATCCCATCTGTCTCATCCCGTCTATCTCAGATCGTCTGTCTCAGAACGTCTGTCACTGTGCGTCTGTCTAAGACCGTCTGTCTCATACCGTCTTTCTCGCTCCGTGTATCTCTGATTCTCTGACCCTGTCCGCCTGTCTCACGCCGTCAGTCTCAGACCGTCTGTCTCAGAGCGTCTGCCTCAGACCGTCAGTCTCAGACCGTCTGTCTCATCCTGTCTGTCTCATCCCGTGTGTCTCATCCCGTCTGTCTCATCCCGTCTGTCTCATCCCGGCTGTCTGATCCCGTCTGTCTCATCCCGTCTGTCTCATCCCGTCTGTCTCATACCGTCTGCCTCATCCCGTCTGTCTCATCCCGTCTATCTCAGAACGTCTGTCTCAGACCGTCTGTCTCATACCGTCTGTCTCAGACCGTCTGTCTCATCCCGTCTGTCTCATCCCGTGTGTCTCATCCCGTCTGTCTCATCCCGTCTGTCTCATCCCGTCTGTCTCATACCGTCTATCTCATCCCGTCTGTCTCATCCCGTCTATCTCAGAACGTCTGTCTCAGACCGTCTGTCTCATACCGTCTGTCTAAGACCGTCTGTCTCATCCCGTCTGTCTCATCCGGTCTATCTCAGAACGTCTGTCTCAGACCGTCTGTCTCAGACCGTCTATCTCAGCCCGTTTATCTCAGCCCGTCGGCCTGAGTCCGTCCGTCTCAGACGGTCTGTCTCAGAACGTCTGTCACTGTGCGTCTGTCTCAGACCGCTGTGTCAATCTGTGTGTCTCTACCCAGCTGTCTGATACCGTCTGTCTCAGCCCGTCTATCTCAGGCCGTCGGCCTGAGACCGTCCGTCTCAGACCGTCTGTATCAGACCATCTGTTTCGGACAGTCCGTCTCAGACCGTCTGTCTGATACCGTTTCTCTCAGACCCTCAATCTCAGACCGTCAGTCTCAGACCGTCTGTCTCATCCTGTCTGTCTCATCCCGTGCGTCTCATCCCGTCTGTCTCATCCCGTCTGTCTCATCCCGGCTGTCTGATCCCGTCTGTCTCATCCCGTCTGTCTCATCCCGTCTGTCTCATACCGTCTGCCTCATCCCGTCCGTCTCATCCCGTCAATCTCAGAACGTCTGTCTCAGACCGTCTGTCTCATACCGTCTGTCTCAGACCGTCTGTCTCATCCCGTCTGTCTCATCCCGTGTGTCTCATCCCGTCTGTCTCATCCCGTCTGTCTCATCCCGTCTGTCTCATACCGTCTATCTCATCCCGTCTGTCTCATCCCGTCTATCTCAGAACGTCTGTCTCAGACCGTCTGTCTCATACCGTCTGTCTAAGACCGTCTGTCTCATCCCGTCTGTCTCATCCGGTCTATCTCAGAACGTCTGTCTCAGACCGTCTGTCCCATACCGTCTGTCTCAGACCGTCTGTATCAGACCGTCTGTCTCAGACCGTCTATCTCAGCCCGTTTATCTCAGCCCGTCGGCCTCAGTCCGTCCGTCTCAGACGGTCTGTCTCAGAACGTCTGTCACTGTGCGTCTGTCTAAGACCGTCTGTCTTATACCGTCTTTCTCGCTCCGTGTACCTCTGACTCTCTGACACTGTCCGCCTGTCTCACGCCGTCAGTCTCAGACCGTCTGTCTCAGACCGTCTGTCTCAGACCGTCTGTCACAGACCGTCTGTCTCAGACCGTCTGTCTCAGACCGTCTGTCTCAGACCGTCTGTCTAAGTCCGTCTGTGTCAGACCGTCTTTCTCAGACCGTCTGTCTCAGACCGCTGTGTCATTCTGTGTGTCTCTACCCGGCTGTCTGATACCGTCTGTCTCAGCCCGTCTATCTCAGCCCGTCGGCCTGAGTCCGTCAGTCTCAGACCGTCTGTATCAGACCATCTGTTTCGGACAGTCCGTCTCAGACCGTCTGTCTGACAACGTTTCTCTCAGACTCTCAATCTCAGACCGTCTGTCTAAGACCGTCTGTGTCAGACCGTCTGTCTCAGACGGTCTGTCTCATTCCGTCTATCTTAGATCGTCTGCCTCAGAACGTGTGTCACTGTGCGTCTGTCTAAGACCGCCTGTCTCATACCGTCTTTCTCGCTCCGTGTATCTCTGATTCTCTGACCCTGTCCGCCTGTCTCACGCCGTCAGTCTCAGACCGTCTGTCTCAGACCGTCTGTCTCAGACCGTCTGTCTCAGACCGTCTGTCTAAGACCGTCTGTCTCAGACCGTCTTTCTCAGACCGTCTGTCTCAGACAATCTGTCTCAGACCGTCTGTCTAAGACCGTCTGTGTGAGACCGTCTTTCTCAGACCGTCTGTCTCAGACCGTCTGTCTCAGACCGTCTGTCTCAGACCGTCTGTCTCAGACCGTCTGTCTCAGACCGTCTGTCTCAGACCGTCTGTCTCAGACCGTCTGTCTCAGACCGTCTGTCTCAGACCGTCTGTCTCAGACCGTCTGTCTCAGACCGTCTGTCTCAGACCGTCTGTATCAGACTGTCTGTCTCAGACCATCTGTTTCGGACAGTCCGTCTCAGACCGTCTGTCTGATAACGTCTCTCTCAGACCCTCTGTCTCAGACCGTCTGTCTCAGACCGTCTGTCTCAGACCGTCTGTCTCAGACCGTCTGTCTCAGACCGTCTGTCTAAGACCGTCTGTCTGAGACCCTCTGTCTCGGACCGTCTGTCTCAGACCGTCTGTCTCAGACCGTCTGTCTCTGACCGTCTGTCTCAGACGGTCTGTCTCAGACCGTCTGTCTCAGACCGTCTGTCTCAGACCGTCTGTCTCAGACCGTCTGTCTCAGACCGTCTGTCTCAGACCGTCTGTCTCAGACCGTCTGTCTCAGACCGTCTGTCTAAGTCCGTCTGTGTCAGACCGTCTTTCTCAGACCGTCTGTCTCAGACCGCTGTGTCATTCTGTGTGTCTCTACCCGGCTGTCTGATACCGTCTGTCTCAGCCCGTCTATCTCAGCCCGTCGGCCTGAGTCCGTCAGTCTCAGACCGTCTGTATCAGACCATCTGTTTCGGACAGTCCGTCTCAGACCGTCTGTCTGACAACGTTTCTCTCAGACTCTCAATCTCAGACCGTCTGTCTAAGACCGTCTGTGTCAGACCGTCTGTCTCAGACGGTCTGTCTCATTCCGTCTATCTTAGATCGTCTGCCTCAGAACGTGTGTCACTGTGCGTCTGTCTAAGACCGCCTGTCTCATACCGTCTTTCTCGCTCCGTGTATCTCTGATTCTCTGACCCTGTCCGCCTGTCTCACGCCGTCAGTCTCAGACCGTCTGTCTCAGACCGTCTGTCTCAGACCGTCTGTCTCAGACCGTCTGTCTAAGACCGTCTGTCTCAGACCGTCTTTCTCAGACCGTCTGTCTCAGACAATCTGTCTCAGACCGTCTGTCTAAGACCGTCTGTGTGAGACCGTCTTTCTCAGACCGTCTGTCTCAGACCGTCTGTCTCAGACCGTCTGTCTCAGACCGTCTGTCTCAGACCGTCTGTCTCAGACCGTCTGTCTCAGACCGTCTGTCTCAGACCGTCTGTCTCAGACCGTCTGTCTCAGACCGTCTGTCTCAGACCGTCTGTCTCAGACCGTCTGTCTCAGACCGTCTGTCTCAGACCGTCTGTATCAGACTGTCTGTCTCAGACCATCTGTTTCGGACAGTCCGTCTCAGACCGTCTGTCTGATAACGTCTCTCTCAGACCCTCTGTCTCAGACCGTCTGTCTCAGACCGTCTGTCTCAGACCGTCTGTCTCAGACCGTCTGTCTCAGACCGTCTGTCTAAGACCGTCTGTCTGAGACCCTCTGTCTCGGACCGTCTGTCTCAGACCGTCTGTCTCAGATCGTCTGTCTCAGATCGTCTGTCTCAGACGGTCTGTCTCAGAACGTCTGTCACTGTGCGTCTTTCTAAGACCGTCTGTCTTATACCGTCTTTCTCGCTCCGTGTACCTCTGACTCTCTGACCCTGTCCGCCTGTCTCACGCCGTCAGTCTCAGACCGTCTGTCTAAGACCGTCTGTCTCAGACCATCTGTTTCGAACAGTCCGTCTCAGACCGTCTGTCTGATAACGTCTCTCTCAGACCCTCTGTCTCAGACCGTCTGTCTCAGACCGTCTGTCTTAGACCGTCTGTCTAAGACCGTCTGTCTCAGACCGTCTGTCTCAGCCCGTCGGCCTTAGTCCGTCCGTCTCAGACCGTCTGTATCAGACTGTCTGTCTCAGACCGTCTGTCTCAGACCGTCTGTCTCAGACCGTCTGTCTCAGACCGTCTGTCTCAGACCGTCTGTCTCAGAACGTCTGTCACTGTGCGTCTGTCTAAGACCGTCTGTCTCATACCGTCTTTCTCGCTCCGTGTATCTCTGATTCTCTGACCCTGTCCGCCTGTCTCACGCCGTCAGTCTCAGACCGTCTGTCTCAGAGCGTCTGTCTCAGACCGTCAGTCTCAAACCGTCTGTCTCATCCTGTCTGTCTCATCCCGTGTGTCTCATCCCGTCTGTCTCATCCCGTCTGTCTCATCCCGTCTGTCTCATCGCGTCTGTCTCATCCCGTCTGTCTCATCCCGTCTGACTGATCCCGTCTGTCTCAGACCGTCTGTCTCATACCGTCTGTCTCAGACCGTCTGTCTCAGACCCTCTGTCTCGGACCGTCTGTCTCAGACCGTCTGTCTCAGATCGTCTGTCTAAGACCGTCTGTCTCATACCGTCTTTCTCGCTCCGTGTACCTCTGACACTCTGACCCTGTCCGCCTGTCTCACGACGTCAGTCTCAGACCGTCTGTCTCAGACCGTCTGTCTCAGACCGTCTATATCAGACCGTCTGTCTCAGTCCGTCTGTCTCAGACCGTCTGTCTCAGACCGCTGTGTCATTCTGTGTGTCTCTACCCGGCTGTCTGATACCGTCTGTCTCAGCCCGTCTATCTCAGCCCGTCGGCCTGAGTCCGTCAATCTCAGACCGTCTGTCTAAGACCGTCTGTGTCAGACCGTATGTCTCAGACGGTCTGTCTCATTCCGTCTATCTTAGATCGTCTGCCTCAGAACGTCTGTCACTGTGCGTCTGTCTAAGACCGTCTGTCTCATACCGTCTTTCTCGCTCCGTGTATCTCTGATTCTCTGACCCTGTCCGCCTGTCTCACGCCGTCAGTCTCAGACCGTCTGTCTCAGAGCGTCTGTCTCAGACCGTCAGTCTCAAACCGTCTGTCTCATCCTGTCTGTCTCATCCCGTGTGTCTCATCCCGTCTGTCTCATCCCGTCTGTCTCATCCCGTCTGTCTCATCCCGTCTGTCTCATCCCGTCTGTCTCATCCCGTCTGACTGATCCCGTCTGTCTCAGACCGTCTGTCTCATACCGTCTGTCTCAGACCGTCTGTCTCAGACCCTCTGTCTCGGACCGTCTGTCTCAGACCGTCTGTCTCAGATCGTCTGTCTAAGACCGTCTGTCTCATACCGTCTTTCTCGCTCCGTGTACCTCTGACACTCTGACCCTGTCCGCCTGTCTCACGACGTCAGTCTCAGACCGTCTGTCTCAGACCGTCTGTCTCAGACCGTCTATATCAGACCGTCTGTCTCAGTCCGTCTGTCTCAGACCGTCTGTCTCAGACCGTCTGCCTCAGACCGTCTGTCTCATACCGTCTGTCTAAGACCGTCTATCTCAGCCCGTCAATCTCAGCCCGTCTATCTCAGCCCGTCGGCCTTAGTCCGTCCGTCTCAGACCGTCTGTATCAGACTGTCTGTCTCAGACCATCTGTTTCGGACAGTCCGTCTCAGACCGTCTGTCTGATAACGTCTCTCTCAGACCCTCTGTCTCAGACCGTCTGTCCCAGACCGTCTGTCTCAGACCGTCTGTCTAAGTCCGTCTGTCTCAGACCCTCTGTCTCGGACCGTCTGTCTCAGACCGTCTGTCTCAGACCGTCTTTCTCAGATCGTCTGTCTCAGACGGTCTGTCTCAGAACGTCTGTCACTGTGCGTCTGTCTAAGACCGTCTGTCTTATACCGTCTTTCTCGCTCCGTGTACCGCTGACTCTCTGACCCTGTCCGCCTGTCCCACGCCGTCAGTCTCAGACCGTCTGTCTCAGACCGTCTGTCTCAGACCGTCTGTCTCAGACCGTCTGTCTCAGAACGTCTGTCTAAGACCGTCTGTCTCAGACCGTCTTTCTCAGACCGTCTGTCTCAGACAATCTGTCTCAGACCGTCTGTCTAAGACCGTCTGTGTGAGACCGTCTTTCTCAGACCGTCTGTCTCAGACCGTCTGTCTCAGACCGTCTGTCTCAGACCGTCTGTCTCAGACCGTCTGTCTCAGACCGTCTGTCTCAGACCGTCTGTCTCAGACCGTCTGTCTCAGACCGTCTGTCTCAGACCGTCTGTCTCAGACCGTCTGTCTCAGACCGTCTGTATCAGACTGTCTGTCTCAGACCATCTGTTTCGGACAATCCGTCTCAGACCGTCTGTCTGATAACGTCTCTCTCAGACCCTCTGTCTCAGACCGTCTGTCTCAGACCGTCTGTCTCAGACCGTCTGTCTCAGACCGTCTGTCTCAGACCGTCTGTCTCAGACCGTCTGTCTCAGACCGTCTGTCTCAGACTGTCTGTCTCAGACCATCTGTTTCGGACAGTCCGTCTCAGACCGTCTGTCTGATAACGTCTCTCTCAGACCCTCTGTCTCAGACCGTCTGTCTCAGACCGTCTGTCTCAGACCGTCTGTCTCAGACCGTCTGTCTAAGACCGTCTGTCTGAGACCCTCTGTCTCGGACCGTCTGTCTCAGACCGTCTGTCTCAGATCGTCTGTCTCAGATCGTCTGTCTCAGACGGTCTGTCTCAGAACGTCTGTCACTGTGCGTCTTTCTAAGACCGTCTGTCTTATACCGTCTTTCTCGCTCCGTGTACCTCTGACTCTCTGACCCTGTCCGCCTGTCTCACGCCGTCAGTCTCAGACCGTCTGTCTAAGACCGTCTGTCTTAGACCGTCTGTCTAAGACCGTCTGTCTGAGACCGTCTGTCTCAGCCCGTCGGCCTTAGTCCGTCCGTCTCAGACCGTCTGTATCAGACTGTCTGTCTCAGACCGTCTGTCTCAGACCGTCTGTCTCAGACCGTCTGTCTCAGACCGTCTGTCTCAGACCGTCTGTCTCAGACCGTCTGTCTCAGACCGTCTGTCTAAGTCCGTCTGTGTCAGACCGTCTTTCTCAAACCGTCTGTCTCAGACCGCTGTGTCATTCTGTGTGTCTCTACCCGGCTGTCTGATACCGTCTGTCTCAGCCCGTCTATCTCAGCCCGTCGGCCTGAGTCCGTCAATCTCAGACCGTCTGTCTAAGACCGTCTGTGTCAGACCGTATGTCTCAGACGGTCTGTCTCATTCCGTCTATCTTAGATCGTCTGCCTCAGAACGTCTGTCACTGTGCGTCTGTCTAAGACCGTCTGTCTCATACCGTCTTTCTCGCTCCGTGTATCTCTGATTCTCTGACCCTGTCCGCCTGTCTCACGCCGTCAGTCTCAGACCGTCTGTCTCAGAGCGTCTGTCTCAGACCGTCAGTCTCAAACCGTCTGTCTCATCCTGTCTGTCTCATCCCGTGTGTCTCATCCCGTCTGTCTCATCCCGTCTGTCTCATCCCGTCTGTCTCATCCCGTCTGTCTCATCCCGTCTGTCTCATCCCGTCTGACTGATCCCGTCTGTCTCAGACCGTCTGTCTCATACCGTCTGTCTCAGACCGTCTGTCTCAGACCCTCTGTCTCGGACCGTCTGTCTCAGACCGTCTGTCTCAGATCGTCTGTCTAAGACCGTCTGTCTCATACCGTCTTTCTCGCTCCGTGTACCTCTGACACTCTGACCCTGTCCGCCTGTCTCACGACGTCAGTCTCAGACCGTCTGTCTCAGACCGTCTGTCTCAGACCGTCTGTCTCAGACCGTCTATATCAGACCGTCTGTCTCAGTCCGTCTGTCTCAGACCGTCTGTCTCAGACCGCTGTGTCATTCTGTGTGTCTCTACCCGGCTGTCTGATACCGTCTGTCTCAGCCCGTCTATCTCAGCCCGTCGGCCTGAGTCCGTCAATCTCAGACCGTCTGTCTAAGACCGTCTGTGTCAGACCGTATGTCTCAGACGGTCTGTCTCATTCCGTCTATCTTAGATCGTCTGCCTCAGAACGTCTGTCACTGTGCGTCTGTCTAAGACCGTCTGTCTCATACCGTCTTTCTCGCTCCGTGTATCTCTGATTCTCTGACCCTGTCCGCCTGTCTCACGCCGTCAGTCTCAGACCGTCTGTCTCAGAGCGTCTGTCTCAGACCGTCAGTCTCAAACCGTCTGTCTCATCCTGTCTGTCTCATCCCGTGTGTCTCATCCCGTCTGTCTCATCCCGTCTGTCTCATCCCGTCTGTCTCATCCCGTCTGTCTCATCCCGTCTGTCTCATCCCGTCTGACTGATCCCGTCTGTCTCAGACCGTCTGTCTCATACCGTCTGTCTCAGACCGTCTGTCTCAGACCCTCTGTCTCGGACCGTCTGTCTCAGACCGTCTGTCTCAGATCGTCTGTCTAAGACCGTCTGTCTCATACCGTCTTTCTCGCTCCGTGTACCTCTGACACTCTGACCCTGTCCGCCTGTCTCACGACGTCAGTCTCAGACCGTCTGTCTCAGACCGTCTGTCTCAGACCGTCTATATCAGACCGTCTGTCTCAGTCCGTCTGTCTCAGACCGTCTGTCTCAGACCGTCTGCCTCAGACCGTCTGTCTCATACCGTCTGTCTAAGACCGTCTATCTCAGCCCGTCAATCTCAGCCCGTCTATCTCAGCCCGTCGGCCTTAGTCCGTCCGTCTCAGACCGTCTGTATCAGACTGTCTGTCTCAGACCATCTGTTTCGGACAGTCCGTCTCAGACCGTCTGTCTGATAACGTCTCTCTCAGACCCTCTGTCTCAGACCGTCTGTCCCAGACCGTCTGTCTCAGACCGTCTGTCTAAGTCCGTCTGTCTCAGACCCTCTGTCTCGGACCGTCTGTCTCAGACCGTCTGTCTCAGACCGTCTTTCTCAGATCGTCTGTCTCAGACGGTCTGTCTCAGAACGTCTGTCACTGTGCGTCTGTCTTATACCGTCTTTCTCGCTCCGTGTACCGCTGACTCTCTGACCCTGTCCGCCTGTCCCACGCCGTCAGTCTCAGACCGTCTGTCTCAGACCGTCTGTCTGAGACCGTCTGTCTCAGACCGTCTGTCTCAGACCGTCTGTCTCAGACCGTCTGTCTCAGACCGTCTGTCTCAGACCGTCTGTCTCAGACCGTCTGTGTCAGACCGTATGTCTCAGACGGTCTGTCTCATTCCGTCTATCTTAGATCGTCTGCCTCAGAACGTCTGTCACTGTGCGTCTGTCTAAGACCGTCTGTCTCATACCGTCTTTCTCGCTCCGTGTATCTCTGATTCTCTGACCCTGTCCGCCTGTCTCACGCCGTCAGTCTCAGACCGTCTGTCTCAGAGCGTCTGTCTCAGACCGTCAGTCTCAAACCGTCTGTCTCATCCTGTCTGTCTCATCCCGTGTGTCTCATCCCGTCTGTCTCATCCCGTCTGTCTCATCCCGTCTGTCTCATCCCGTCTGTCTCATCCCGTCTGTCTCATCCCGTCTGACTGATCCCGTCTGTCTCAGACCGTCTGTCTCATACCGTCTGTCTCAGACCGTCTGTCTCAGACCCTCTGTCTCGGACCGTCTGTCTCAGACCATCTGTCTCAGATCGTCTGTCTAAGACCGTCTGTCTCATACCGTCTTTCTCGCTCCGTGTACCTCTGACACTCTGACCCTGTCCGCCTGTCTCACGACGTCAGTCTCAGACCGTCTGTCTCAGACCGTCTGTCTCAGACCGTCTGTCTCAGACCGTCTGTCTCAGACCGTCTATATCAGACCGTCTGTCTCAGTCCGTCTGTCTCAGACCGTCTGTCTCAGACCGCTGTGTCATTCTGTGTGTCTCTACCCGGCTGTCTGATACCGTCTGTCTCAGCCCGTCTATCTCAGCCCGTCGGCCTGAGTCCGTCAATCTCAGACCGTCTGTCTAAGACCGTCTGTGTCAGACCGTATGTCTCAGACGGTCTGTCTCATTCCGTCTATCTTAGATCGTCTGCCTCAGAACGTCTGTCACTGTGCGTCTGTCTAAGACCGTCTGTCTCATACCGTCTTTCTCGCTCCGTGTATCTCTGATTCTCTGACCCTGTCCGCCTGTCTCACGCCGTCAGTCTCAGACCGTCTGTCTCAGAGCGTCTGTCTCAGACCGTCAGTCTCAAACCGTCTGTCTCATCCTGTCTGTCTCATCCCGTGTGTCTCATCCCGTCTGTCTCATCCCGTCTGTCTCATCCCGTCTGTCTCATCCCGTCTGTCTCATCCCGTCTGTCTCATCCCGTCTGTCTCATCCCGTCTGTCTCATCCCGTCTGTCTCATCCCGTCTGACTGATCCCGTCTGTCTCAGACCGTCTGTCTCATACCGTCTGTCTCAGACCGTCTGTCTCAGACCCTCTGTCTCGGACCGTCTGTCTCAGACCGTCTGTCTCAGATCGTCTGTCTAAGACCGTCTGTCTCATACCGTCTTTCTCGCTCCGTGTACCTCTGACACTCTGACCCTGTCCGCCTGTCTCACGACGTCAGTCTCAGACCGTCTGTCTCAGACCGTCTGTCTCAGACCGTCTATATCAGACCGTCTGTCTCAGTCCGTCTGTCTCAGACCGTCTGTCTCAGACCGTCTGCCTCAGACCGTCTGTCTCATACCGTCTGTCTAAGACCGTCTATCTCAGCCCGTCAATCTCAGCCCGTCTATCTCAGCCCGTCGGCCTTAGTCCGTCCGTCTCAGACCGTCTGTATCAGACTGTCTGTCTCAGACCATCTGTTTCGGACAGTCCGTCTCAGACCGTCTGTCTGATAACGTCTCTCTCAGACCCTCTGTCTCAGACCGTCTGTCCCAGACCGTCTGTCTCAGACCGTCTGTCTAAGTCCGTCTGTCTCAGACCCTCTGTCTCGGACCGTCTGTCTCAGACCGTCTGTCTCAGACCGTCTTTCTCAGATCGTCTGTCTCAGACGGTCTGTCTCAGAACGTCTGTCACTGTGCGTCTGTCTTATACCGTCTTTCTCGCTCCGTGTACCCCTGACTCTCTGACCCTGTCCGCCTGTCCCACGCCGTCAGTCTCAGACCGTCTGTCTCAGACCGTCTGTCTCAGACCGTCTGTCTCAGAACGTCTGTCTAAGACCGTCTGTCTCAGACCGTCTTTCTCAGACCGTCTGTCTCAGACAATCTGTCTCAGACCGTCTGTCTAAGACCGTCTGTGTGAGACCGTCTTTCTCAGACCGTCTGTCTCAGACCGTCTGTCTCAGACCGTCTGTCTCAGACCGTCTGTCTCAGACCGTCTGTCTCAGACCGTCTGTCTCAGACCGTCTGTCTCAGACCGTCTGTCTCAGACCGTCTGTATCAGACTGTCTGTCTCAGACCATCTGTTTCGGACAGTCCGTCTCAGACCGTCTGTCTGATAACGTCTCTCTCAGACCCTCTGTCTCAGACCGTCTGTCCCAGACCGTCTGTCTCAGACCGTCTGTCTAAGTCCGTCTGTCTCAGACCCTCTGTCTCGGACCGTCTGTCTCAGACCGTCTGTCTCAGACCGTCTTTCTCAGATCGTCTGTCTCAGACGGTCTGTCTCAGAACGTCTGTCACTGTGCGTCTGTCTAAGACCGTCTGTCTTATACCGTCTTTCTCGCTCCGTGTACCGCTGACTCTCTGACCCTGTCCGCCTGTCCCACGCCGTCAGTCTCAGACCGTCTGTCTCAGACCGTCTGTCTCAGACCGTCTGTCTCAGAACGTCTGTCTAAGACCGTCTGTCTCAGACCGTCTTTCTCAGACCGTCTGTCTCAGACAATCTGTCTCAGACCGTCTGTCTAAGACCGTCTGTGTGAGACCGTCTTTCTCAGACCGTCTGTCTCAGACCGTCTGTCTCAGACCGTCTGTCTCAGACCGTCTGTCTCAGACCGTCTGTCTCAGACCGTCTGTCTCAGACCGTCTGTCTCAGACCGTCTGTCTCAGACCGTCTGTCTCAGACCGTCTGTCTCAGACCGTCTGTCTCAGACCGTCTGTATCAGACTGTCTGTCTCAGACCATCTGTTTCGGACAATCCGTCTCAGACCGTCTGTCTGATAACGTCTCTCTCAGACCCTCTGTCTCAGACCGTCTGTCTCAGACCGTCTGTCTCAGACCGTCTGTCTCAGACCGTCTGTCTCAGACCGTCTGTATCAGACTGTCTGTCTCAGACCATCTGTTTCGGACAGTCCGTCTCAGACCGTCTGTCTGATAACGTCTCTCTCAGACCCTCTGTCTCAGACCGTCTGTCTCAGACCGTCTGTCTCAGACCGTCTGTCTCAGACCGTCTGTCTCAGACCGTCTGTCTAAGACCGTCTGTCTGAGACCCTCTGTCTCGGACCGTCTGTCTCAGACCGTCTGTCTCAGATCGTCTGTCTCAGATCGTCTGTCTCAGACGGTCTGTCTCAGAACGTCTGTCACTGTGCGTCTTTCTAAGACCGTCTGTCTTATACCGTCTTTCTCGCTCCGTGTACCTCTGACTCTCTGACCCTGTCCGCCTGTCTCACGCCGTCAGTCTCAGACCGTCTGTCTAAGACCGTCTGTCTCAGACCATCTGTTTCGAACAGTCCGTCTCAGACCGTCTGTCTGATAACGTCTTTCTCGCTCCGTGTACCTCTGACTCTCTGACCCTGTCCGCCTGTCTCACGACGTCAGTCTCAGACCGTCTGTCTCAGACCGTCTGTCTCAGACCGTCTGTCTCAGACCGTCTGTCTAAGACCGTCTTTCTCAGACCGTCTGTCTCAGACAGTCTGTCTCAGACCGTCTGTCTAAGACCGTCTGTGTTTGACCGTCTTTCTCAGACCGCCTGTCTCAGAACGTCTGTCTCAGACCGTCTGTCTCAGACCGTCTATATCAGACCGTCTGTCTCAGTCCGTCTGTCTCAGACCGTCTGTCTCATACCGTCTGTCTAAGACCGTCTATCTCAGCCCGTCAATTTCAGCCCGTCTATCTCAGCCCGTCGACCTTAGTCCGTCCGTCTCAGACCGTCTGTATCAGACTGTCTGTCTCAGACCATCTGTTTCGGACAGTCCGTCTCAGACCGTCTGTCTGATAACGTCTCTCTCAGACCCTCTGTCTCAGACCGTCTGTCTCAGACCGTCTGTCTCAGACCGTCTGTCTAAGTCCGTCTGTCTCAGACCCTCTGTCTCGGACCGTCTGTCTCAGACCGTCTGTCTCAGATCGTCTGTCACTGTGCGTCTGTCTAAGACCGTCTGTCTTATACCGTCTTTCTCACTCCGTGTACCGCTGACTCTCTGACCCTGTCCGCCTGTCTCACGCCGTCAGTCTAAGTCCGTCTGTCTCAGACCGTCTTTCTCAGATCGTCTGTCTCAGACGGTCTGTCTCAGAACGTCTGTCACTGTGCGTCTGTCTAAGACCGTCTGTCTTATACCGTCTTTCTCGCTCCGTGTACCGCTGACTCTCTGACCCTGTCCGCCTGTCCCACGCCGTCAGTCTCAGACCGTCTGTCTCAGACCGTCTGTCTCAGACCGTCTGTCTAAGACCGTCTGTCTCAGACCGTCTTTCTCAGACCGTCTTTCTCAGACCGTCTGTCTCAGACCGTCTGTCTCAGACCGTCTGTCTCAGACCGTCTGTCTCAGACCGTCTGTCTCAGACCGTCTGTCTCAGACCGTCTGTCTCAGACCGTCTGTCTCAGACCGTCTGTCTCAGACCGTCTGTCTCAGACCGTCTGTCTCAGACCGTCTGTATCAGACTGTCTGTCTCAGACCATCTGTTTCGGACAGTCCGTCTCAGACCGTCTGTCTGATAACGTCTCTCTCAGACCCTCTGTCTCAGACCGTCTGTCTCAGACCGTCTGTCTCAGACCGTCTGTCTCAGACCGTCTGTCTCAGACCGTCTGTCTCAGACCGTCTGTCTAAGACCGTCTGTCTGAGACCCTCTGTCTCGGACCGTCTGTCTCAGACCGTCTGTCTCAGATCGTCTGTCTCAGATCGTCTGTCTCAGACGGTCTGTCTCAGAACGTCTGTCACTGTGCGTCTTTCTAAGACCGTCTGTCTTATACCGTCTTTCTCGCTCCGTGTACCTCTGACTCTCTGACCCTGTCCGCCTGTCTCACGACGTCAGTCTCAGACCGTCTGTCTCAGACCGTCTGTCTCAGACCGTCTGTCTCAGACCGTCTGTCTCAGACCGTCTGTCTCAGACCGTCTGTCTAAGACCGTCTTTCTCAGACCGTCTGTCTCAGACAGTCTGTCTCAGACCGTCTGTCTAAGACCGTCTGTGTTTGACCGTCTTTCTCAGACCGCCTGTCTCAGACCGTCTGTCTCAGACCGTCTGTCTCAGACCGTCTATATCAGACCGTCTGTCTCAGTCCGTCTGTCTCAGACCGTCTGTCTCAGACCGTCTGTCTCAGACCGTCTGTCTCAGACCGTCTGCCTCAGACCGTCTGTCTCATACCGTCTGTCTAAGACCGTCTATCTCAGCCCGTCAATCTCAGCCCGTCTATCTCAGCCCGTCGGCCTTAGTCCGTCCGTCTCAGACCGTCTGTATCAGACTGTCTGTCTCAGACCATCTGTTTCGGACAGTCCGTCTCAGACCGTCTGTCTGATAACGTCTCTCTCAGACCCTCTGTCTCAGACCGTCTGTCTCAGACCGTCTGTCTCAGACCGTCTGTCTCGGACCCTCTGTCTCCGACCGTCTGTCTCAGACGGTCTGTGTCAGACCCTCTTTCTCAGACCGTCCGTCTCAGACCGTCTGTCTCATACCATCTGTTTCGGACAGTCCGTCTCAGACCGTCTGTCTGATAACGTTTCTCTCAGACCCTCAGTCTCTGACCGTCTGTCTCAGACGGTCTGTCTCAGACCCTCTTTCTCAGACCGTCCGTCTCAGACCGTCTGTCTCATACCATCTGTTTCGGACAGTCCGTCTCAGACCGTCTGTCTGATAACGTCTCTCTCAGACCCTCAGTCTCAGACCGTCTGTCTCAGACTGTCTGTCTCAGACCGTCTGTCTAAGACCGTCTGTCTCAGACCCTCTGTCTCGGACCGTCTGTCTCAGACCGTCTGTCTCAGATCGTCTGTCTAAGACCGTCTGTCTCATACCGTCTTTCTCGCTCCGTGTTCCTCTGAATCTCTGACCCTGTCCGCCTGTCTCACGACGTCAGTCTCAGACCGTCTGTCTAAGACCGTCTGTCTCAGACCGTCTGTCTCAGACCGTCTGTATCAGTCCGTCTGTCTCAGTCCGTCTGTCTCAGACCGTCTGTCTCAGACCGTCTGCCTCAGACCGTCTGTCTCATACCGTCTGTCTAAGACCGTCTGTGTGAGACCGTCTTTCTCAGACCGTCTGTCTCAGACCGTCTGTCTCAGACCGTCTGTGTCAGACCGTCTGTCTCAGACCGTCTGTCTCAGACCGTATGTCTCAGACCGTCTGTATCAGACCGTCTGTCTCAGTCCGTCTGTCTCAGACCGTCTGTCTCAGACCGTCTGTCTCATACCGTCTGTCTCAGACCGTCTTTCTCAGACCGTCTTTCTCAGACCGTCTGTCTCAGACAATCTGTCTCAGACCGTCTGTCTAAGACCGTCTGTGTGAGACCGTCTTTCTCAGACCGTCTGTCTAAGACCGTCTATCTCAGCCCGTCTATCTCAGCCCGTCTGTCTCAGACAGTGTGTCTCAGACCGTCTGTGTGAGACCGTCTTTCTCAGACCGTCTGTCTCAGACCGTCTGTCTCAGACCGTCTGTCTCAGACCGTCTGTTTCAGACCGTCTGTCTCAGACCGTCCGTCTCAGACCGTCTGTGTCGGACCGTCTGCCTCAGACCGTCTGTCTCATACCGTATGTCTCAGACCGTCTGTCTAAGACCGTCTATCTCAGCCCGTCTATCTCAGCCCGTCGGCCTTAGTCCGTCCGTCTCAGACCGTCTGTCTGATAACGTCTCTCTCAGACCCTCTGTCTCAGACCGTCTGTCTCAGACCGTCTGTCTCAGACCGCTGTGTCAGTCTGTGTGTCTCTACCCGGCTGTCTGATACCGTCTGTCTCAGCCCGTCTGTCTCAGACCGTCTGTCTCAGACCGTCTGTCTCAGACCGTCTGTCTCAGTCCGTCTGTCTCAGACCGTCTGTCTCAGACCGTCTGTCTCGGACCCTCTGTCTCCGACCGTCTGTCTCAGACGGTCTGTGTCAGACCCTCTTTCTCAGACCGTCCGTCTCAGACCGTCTGTATCATACCATCTGTTTCGGACAGTCCGTCTCAGACCGTCTGTCTGATAACGTTTCTCTCAGACCCTCAGTCTCTGACCGTCTGTCTCAGACGGTCTGTCTCAGACCCTCTTTCTCAGACCGTCCGTCTCAGACCGTCTGTCTCATACCATCTGTTTCGGACAGTCCGTCTCAGACCGTCTGTCTGATAACGTCTCTCTCAGACCCTCAGTCTCAGACCGTCTGTCTCAGACTGTCTGTCTCAGACCGTCTGTCTAAGACCGTCTGTCTCAGACCCTCTGTCTCGGACCGTCTGTCTCAGACCGTCTGTCTCAGATCGTCTGTCTAAGACCGTCTGTCTCATACCGTCTTTCTCGCTCCGTGTTCCTCTGACTCTCTGACCCTGTCCGCCTGTCTCACGACGTCAGTCTCAGACCGTCTGTCTAAGACCGTCTGTCTCAGACCGTCTTTCTCAGACCGTCTTTCTCAGACCGTCTGTCTCAGACCGTCTGTCTAAGACCGTCTGTGTGAGACCGTCTTTCTCAGACCGTCTGTCTCAGACAGTCTGTCTCAGACCGTCTGTCTCAGACCGTCTGTATCAGTCCGTCTGTCTCAGTCCGTCTGTCTCAGACCGTCTGTCTCAGACCGTCTGTCTCAGACCGTCTGCCTCAGACCGTCTGTCTCATACCGTCTGTCTAAGACCGTCTGTGTGAGACCGTCTTTCTCAGACCGTCTGTCTCAGACCGTCTGTCTCAGACCGTCTGTCTCAGACCGTATGTCTCAGACCGTCTGTATCAGACCGTCTGTCTCAGTCCGTCTGTCTCAGACCGTCTGTCTCAGACCGTCTGTCTCAGACCGTCTGTCTCAGACCGTCTGTATCAGACCGTCCGTCTCAGACCGTCTGTGTCGGACCGTCTGCCTCAGACCGTCTGTCTCATACCGTATGTCTCAGACCGTCTGTCTAAGACCGTCTATCTCAGCCCGTCTATCTCAGCCCGTCGGCCTTAGTCCCTCCGTCTCAGACCGTTTGTCTGATAACGTCTCTCTCAGACCCTCTGTCTCAGACCGTCTGTCTCAGACCGTCTGTCTCAGACCGCTGTGTCAGTCTGTGTGTCTCTACCCGGCTGTCTGATACCGTCTGTCTCAGCCCGTCTGTCTCAGACCGTCTGTCTCAGACCGTCTGTCTCAGTCCGTCTGTCTCAGACCGTCTGTCTCAGACCGTCTGTCTCGGACCCTCTGTCTCCGACCGTCTGTCTCAGACGGTCTGTGTCAGACCCTCTTTCTCAGACCGTCCGTCTCAGACCGTCTGTCTCAGACCGCTGTGTCAGTCTGTGTGTCTCTACCCGGCTGTCTGATACCGTCTGTCTCAGCCCGTCTGTCTCAGACCGTCTGTCTCAGACCGTCTGTCTCAGACCGTCTGTATCAGACCGTCTGTCTCAGACCGTCCGTCTCAGACCGTCTGTGTCGGACCGTCTGCCTCAGACCGTCTGTCTCATACCGTATGTCTCAGACCGTCTGTCTAAGACCGTCTGTCTCAGACCGCTGTGTCAGTCTGTGTGTCTCTACCCGGCTGTCTGATACCGTCTGTCTCAGCCCGTCTGTCTCAGACCGTCTGTCTCAGACCGTCTGTATCAGACCGTCTGTCTCAGACCGTCCGTCTCAGACCGTCTGTGTCGGACCGTCTGCCTCAGACCGTCTGTCTCATACCGTATGTCTCAGACCGTCTGTCTAAGACCGTCTATCTCAGCCCGTCTATCTCAGCCCGTCGGCCTTAGTCCGTCCGTCTCAGACCGTCTGTCTGATAACGTCTCTCTCAGACCCTCTGTCTCAGACCGTCTGTCTCAGACCGTCTGTCTCAGACCGCTGTGTCAGTCTGTGTGTCTCTACCCGGCTGTCTGATACCGTCTGTCTCAGCCCGTCTGTCTCAGACCGTCTGTCTCAGACCGTCTGTCTCAGACCGTCTGTCTCAGATCGTCTGTCTAAGACCGTCTGTCTCATACCGTCTTTCTCGCTCCGTGTTCCTCTGACTCTCTGACCCTGTCCGCCTGTCTCACGACGTCAGTCTCAGACCGTCTGTCTAAGACCGTCTGTCTCAGACCGTCTTTCTCAGACCGTCTGTCTCAGACCGTCTGTCTAAGACCGTCTGTGTGAGACCGTCTTTCTCAGACCGTCTGTCTCAGACAGTCTGTCTCAGACCGTCTGTCTCAGACCGTCTGTATCAGTCCGTCTGTCTCAGTCCGTCTGTCTCAGACCGTCTGTCTCAGACCGTCTGCCTCAGACCGTCTGTCTCATACCGTCTGTCTAAGACCGTCTGTGTGAGACCGTCTTTCTCAGACCGTCTGTCTCAGACCGTCTGTCTCAGACCGTCTGTCTAAGACCGTCTGTGTGAGACCGTCTTTCTCAGACCGTCTGTCTCAGACAGTCTGTCTCAGACCGTCTGTCTCAGACCGTCTGTATCAGTCCGTCTGTCTCAGTCCGTCTGTCTCAGACCGTCTGTCTCAGACCGTCTGCCTCAGACCGTCTGTCTCATACCGTCTGTCTAAGACCGTCTGTGTGAGACCGTCTTTCTCAGACCGTCTGTCTCAGACCGTCTGTCTCAGACCGTCTGTCTCAGACCGTCTGTCTCAGACCGTATGTCTCAGACCGTCTGTATCAGACCGTCTGTCTCAGTCCGTCTGTCTCAGACCGTCTGTCTCAGACCGTCTGTCTCAGACCGTCTGTCTCAGACCGTCTGTCTCAGACCGTCTGTATCAGACCGTCTGTCTCAGACCGTCCGTCTCAGACCGTCTGTGTCGGACCGTCTGCCTCAGACCGTCTGTCTCATACCGTATGTCTCAGACCGTCTGTCTAAGACCGTCTATCTCAGCCCGTCTATCTCAGCCCGTCGGCCTTAGTCCGTCCGTCTCAGACCGTCTGTCTGATAACGTCTCTCTCAGACCCTCTGTCTCAGACCGTCTGTCTCAGACCGTCTGTCTCAGACCGCTGTGTCAGTCTGTGTGTCTCTACCCGGCTGTCTGATACCGTCTGTCTCAGCCCGTCTGTCTCAGACCGTCTGTCTCAGACCGTCTGTCTCAGTCCGTCTGTCTCAGACCGTCTGTCTCAGACCGTCTGTCTCGGACCCTCTGTCTCCGACCGTCTGTCTCAGACGGTCTGTGTCAGACCCTCTTTCTCAGACCGTCCGTCTCAGACCGTCTGTATCATACCATCTGTTTCGGACAGTCCGTCTCAGACCGTCTGTCTGATAACGTTTCTCTCAGACCCTCAGTCTCTGACCGTCTGTCTCAGACGGTCTGTCTCAGACCCTCTTTCTCAGACCGTCCATCTCAGACCGTCTGTCTCATACCATCTGTTTCGGACAGTCCGTCTCAGACCGTCTGTCTGATAACGTCTCTCTCAGACCCTCAGACTCAGACCGTCTGTCTCAGACTGTCTGTCTCAGACCGTCTGTCTAAGACCGTCTGTCTCAGACCCTCTGTCTCGGACCGTCTGTCTCAGACCGTCTGTCTCAGATCGTCTGTCTAAGACCGTCTGTCTCATACCGTCTTTCTCGCTCCGTGTTCCTCTGACTCTCTGACCCTGTCCGCCTGTCTCACGACGTCAGTCTCAGACCGTCTGTCTAAGACCGTCTGTCTCAGACCGTCTTTCTCAGACCGTCTGTCTCAGACCGTCTGTCTAAGACCGTCTGTGTGAGACCGTCTTTCTCAGACCGTCTGTCTCAGACAGTCTGTCTCAGACCGTCTGTCTCAGACCGTCTGTATCAGTCCGTCTGTGTCAGTCCGTCTGTCTCAGACCGTCTGTCTCAGACCGTCTGCCTCAGACCGTCTGTCTCATACCGTCTGTCTAAGACCGTCTGTGTGAGACCGTCTTTCTCAGACCGTCTGTCTCAGACCGTCTGTCTCAGACCGTCTGTGTCAGACCGTCTGTCTCAGACCGTCTGTCTCAGACCGTATGTCTCAGACCGTCTGTATCAGACCGTCTGTCTCAGTCCGTCTGTCTCAGACCGTCTGTCTCATACCGTCTGTCTCAGACCGTCTTTCTCAGACCGTCTTTCTCAGACCGTCTGTCTCAGACAATCTGTCTCAGACCGTCTGTCTAAGACCGTCTGTGTGAGACCGTCTTTCTCAGACCGTCTGTCTCAGACCGTCTGTCTCAGACCGTCTGTCTCAGACCGTCTGTCTCAGACCGTCTGTCTCAGACCGTCTGTCTCAGACCGTCTGTCTCAGACCGTCTGTCTCAGAACGTCTGTCACTGTGCGTCTGTCTAAGACCGTCTGTCTTATACCGTCTTTCTCGCTCCGTGTACCGCTGACTCTCTGACCCTGTCCGCCTGTCCCACGCCGTCAGTCTCAGAACGTCTGTCTCAGACGGTCTGTCTCAGACCGTCTGTCTCAGACCGTCTGTCTCAGACCGTCTGTCTCAGACCGTCTGTCTCAGACCGTCTGTCTAAGACCGTCTGTCTCAGACCGTCTTTCTCAGACCGTCTGTCTCAGACAATCTGTCTCAGACCGTCTGTCTAAGACCGTCTGTGTGAGACCGTCTTTCTCAGACGTCTGTCTCAGACCGTCTGTCTCAGACCGTCTGTCTCAGACCGTCTGTCTCAGACCGTCTGTCTCTGACCGTCTGTCTCAGACCGTCTGTCTCAGACCGTCTGTCTCAGACCGTCTGTCTCAGACCGTCTGTCTCAGACCGTCTGTATCAGACTGTCTGTCTCAGACCATCTGTTTCGGACAGTCCGTCTCAGACCGTCTGTCTGATAACGTCTCTCTCAGACCCTCTGTCTCAGACCGTCTGTCTCAGACCGTCTGTCTCAGACCGTCTGTCTAAGACCGTCTGTCTGAGACCCTCTGTCTCGGACCGTCTGTCTCAGACCGTCTGTCTCAGATCGTCTGTCTCAGATCGTCTGTCTCAGACGGTCTGTCTCAGAACGTCTGTCACTGTGCGTCTTTCTAAGACCGTCTGTCTTATACCGTCTTTCTCGCTCCGTGTACCTCTGACTCTCTGACCCTGTCCGCCTGTCTCACGCCGTCAGTCTCAGACCGTCTGTCTAAGACCGTCTGTCTCAGACCGTCTTACTCAGACCGTCTGTCTCAGACAGTCTGTGTCAGACCGTCTGTCTAAGACCGTCTGTGTGAGACCCTCTTTCTCAGACCGTCTGTCTCAGACCGTCTGTCTCAGACCGTCTGTCTCAGACCGTCTGTCTCAGACCGTCTGTCTCAGACCGTCTGTCTCAGACCGTCTGTCTCAGACCGTCTGTCTCAGACCGTCTGTCTCAGACCGTCTGTCTAAGTCCGTCTGTCTCAGACCGTCTTTCTCAGATCGTCTGTCTCAGACGGTCTGTCTCAGAACGTCTGTCACTGTGCGTCTGTCTAAGACCGTCTGTCTTATACCGTCTTTCTCGCTCCGTGTACCGCTGACTCTCTGACCCTGTCCGCCTGTCCCACGCCGTCAGTCTCAGACCGTCTGTCTCAGACCGTCTGTCTCAGACCGTCTGTCTCAGACCGTCTGTCTCAGACCGTCTGTCTCAGACCGTCTGTCTCAGACCGTCTGTCTCAGACCGTCTGTCTCAGACCGTCTGTCTCAGACCGTCTGTCTCAGACCGTCTGTATCAGACTGTCTGTCTCAGACCATCTGTTTCGGACAGTCCGTCTCAGACCGTCTGTCTGATAACGTCTCTCTCAGACCCTCTGTCTCAGACCGTCTGTCTCAGACCGTCAGTCTCAGACCGTCTGTCTCAGACCGTCTGTCTCAGACCGTCTGTCTAAGACCGTCTGTCTGAGACCCTCTGTCTCGGACCGTCTGTCTCAGACCGTCTGTCTCAGATCGTCTGTCTCAGATCGTCTGTCTCAGACGGTCTGTCTCAGAACGTCTGTCACTGTGCGTCTTTCTAAGACCGTCTGTCTTATACCGTCTTTCTCGCTCCGTGTACCTCTGACTCTCTGACCCTGTCCGCCTCTCTCACGCCGTCAGTCTCAGACCGTCTGTCTAAGACCGTCTGTCTCAGACCGTCTGTCTAAGACCGTCTGTCTCAGACCGTCTGTCTCAGACAGTCTGTCTCAGACCGTCTGTCTAAGACCGTCCTTCTCAGACCGTCAGTCTCAGACAGTCTGTCTCAGACCGTCTGTCTAAGACCGTCCTTCTCAGACCGTCAGTCTCAGACAGTCTGTCTCAGACCGTCTGTCTAAGACCGTCTGTCTTATACCGTCTTTCTCGCTCCGTGTACCGCTGACTCTCTGACCCTGTCCGCCTGTCCCACGCCGTCAGTCTCAGACCGTCTGTCTGATAACGTCTCTCTCAGACCCTCTGTCTCAGACCGTCTGTCTCAGACCGTCAGTCTCAGACCGTCTGTCTCAGACCGTCTGTCTCAGACCGTCTGTCTAAGACCGTCTGTCTGAGACCCTCTGTCTCGGACCGTCTGTCTCAGACCGTCTGTCTCAGATCGTCTGTCTCAGATCGTCTGTCTCAGACGGTCTGTCTCAGAACGTCTGTCACTGTGCGTCTTTCTAAGACCGTCTGTCTTATACCGTCTTTCTCGCTCCGTGTACCTCTGACTCTCTGACCCTGTCCGCCTGTCTCACGCCGTCAGTCTCAGACCGTCTGTCTAAGACCGTCTGTCTCAGACCGTCTGTCTCAGACAGTCTGTCTCAGACCGTCTGTCTAAGACCGTCTTTCTCAGACCGTCAGTCTCAGACAGTCTGTCTCAGACCGTCTGTCTAAGACCGTCTGTGTTTGACCGTCTTTCACAGACCGCCTGTCTCAGACCGTCTGTCTCAGACCGTCTGTCTCAGACCGTCTATATCAGACCGTCTGTCTCAGTCCGTCTGTCTCAGACCGTCTTTCTCAGACCGTCTGTCTCAGACAATCTGTCTCAGACCGTCTGTCTAAGACCGTCTGTGTGAGACCGTCTTTCTCAGACGTCTGTCTCAGACCGTCTGTCTCAGACCGTCTGTCTCAGACCGTCTGTCTCAGACCGTCTGTCTCAGACCGTCTGTCTCAGACCGTCTGTCTCAGACCGTCTGTCTCAGACCGTCTATATCAGACCGTCTGTCTCAGTCCGTCTGTCTCAGACCGTCTGTCTCAGACCGTCTGCCTCAGACCGTCTGTCTCATACCGTCTGTCTAAGACCGTCTATCTCAGCCCGTCTATCTCAGCCCGTCTATCTCAGCCCGTCGGCCTTAGTCCGTCCGTCTCAGACCGTCTGTATCAGACTGTCTGTCTCAGACCATCTGTTTCGGACAGTCCGTCTCAGACCGTCTGTCTGATAACGTCTCTCTCAGACCCTCTGTCTCAGACCGTCTGTCTCAGACCGTCTGTCTAAGTCCGTCTGTCTCAGACCCTCTGTCTCGGACCGTCTGTCTCAGACCGTCTGCCTCAGACCGTCTGTCTCAGACCGTCTGTCTCAGACCGTCTGTCTCAGACCGTCTGTCTCAGACCGTCTGTCTCAGACCGTCTGTCTCAGACCGTCTGCCTTAGACCGTCTGTCTAAGTCCGTCTGTCTCAGACCGTCTTTCTCAGATCGTCTGTCTCAGACGGTCTGTCTCAGAACGTCTGTCACTCTGCGTCTGTCTAAGACCGTCTGTCTTATACCGTCTTTCTCGCTCCGTGTACCGCTGACTCTCTGACCCTGTCCGCCTGTCCCACGCCGTCAGTCTCAGACCGTCTGTCTGATAACGTCTCTCTCAGACCCTCTGTCTCAGACCGTCTGTCTCAGACCGTCAGTCTCAGACCGTCTGTCTCAGACCGTCTGTCTCAGACCGTCTGTCTAAGACCGTCTGTCTGAGACCCTCTGTCTCGGACCGTCTGTCTCAGACCGTCTGTCTCAGATCGTCTGTCTCAGATCGTCTGTCTCAGACGGTCTGTCTCAGAACGTCTGTCACTGTGCGTCTTTCTAAGACCGTCTGTCTTATACCGTCTTTCTCGCTCCGTGTACCTCTGACTCTCTGACCCTGTCCGCCTGTCTCACGCCGTCAGTCTCAGACCGTCTGTCTAAGACCGTCTGTCTCAGACCGTCTGTCTCAGACAGTCTGTCTCAGACCGTCTGTCTAAGACCGTCTTTCTCAGACCGTCAGTCTCAGACAGTCTGTCTCAGACCGTCTGTCTAAGACCGTCTGTGTTTGACCGTCTTTCACAGACCGCCTGTCTCAGACCGTCTGTCTCAGACCGTCTGTCTCAGACCGTCTATATCAGACCGTCTGTCTCAGTCCGTCTGTCTCAGACCGTCTGTCTCAGACCGTCTGCCTCAGACCGTCTGTCTCATACCGTCTGTCTAAGACCGTCTATCTCAGCCCGTCTATCTCAGCCCGTCTATCTCAGCCCGTCGGCCTTAGTCCGTCCGTCTCAGACCGTCTGTATCAGACTGTCTGTCTCAGACCATCTGTTTCGGATAGTCCGTCTCAGACCGTCTGTCTGATAACGTCTCTCTCAGACCCTCTGTCTCAGACCGTCTGTCTCAGACCGTCTGTCTAAGTCCGTCTGTCTCAGACCCTCTGTCTCGGACCGTCTGTCTCAGACCGTCTGCCTCAGACCGTCTGTCTCAGACCGTCTGTCTCAGACCGTCTGTCTCAGACCGTCTGTCTCAGACCGTCTGTCTCAGACCGTCTGTCTCAGACCGTCTGTCTCAGACCGTCTGTCTCAGACCGTCTGTCTGTGACCGTCTGTCTCAGACCGTCTGTCTCAGACCGTCTGTCTCAGACCGTCTGCCTTAGACCGTCTGTCTAAGTCCGTCTGTCTCAGACCGTCTTTCTCAGATCGTCTGTCTCAGACGGTCTGTCTCAGAACGTCTGTCACTGTGCGTCTGTCTAAGACCGTCTGTCTTATACCGTCTTTCTCGCTCCGTGTACCGCTGACTCTCTGACCCTGTCCGCCTGTCCCACGCCGTCAGTCTCAGACCGTCTGTCTCAGACGGTCTGTCTCAGACCGTCTGTCTCAGCCCGTCTATCTCAGCCCGTCGGCCTTAGTCCGTCCGTCTCAGACCGTCTGTATCAGACTGTCTGTCTCAGACCATCTGTTTCGGACAGTCCGTCTCAGACCGTCTGTCTGATAACGTCTCTCTCAGACCCTCTGTCTCAGACCGTCTGTCTCAGACCGTCTGTCTAAGTCCGTCTGTCTCAGACCCTCTGTCTCGGACCGTCTGTCTCAGACCGTCTGCCTCAGACCGTCTGTCTCAGACCGTCTGTCTCAGACCGTCTGTCTCAGACCGTCTGTCTCAGACCGTCTGTCTCAGACCGTCTGTCTCAGACCGTCAGTCTCAGACCGTCTGTCTCAGACCGTCTGTCTGTGACCGTCTGTCTCAGACCGTCTGTCTCAGACCGTCTGTCTCAGACCGTCTGTCTCAGACCGTCTGTCTCAGACCGTCTTTCTCAGACCGTCTGTCTCAGACAATCTGTCTCAGACCGTCTGTCTAAGACCGTCTGTGTGAGACCGTCTTTCTCAGACGTCTGTCTCAGACCGTCTGTCTCAGACCGTCTGTCTCAGACCGTCTGTCTCAGACCGTCTGTCTCAGACCGTCTGTCTCAGACCGTCTGTCTCAGACCGTCTGTCTCAGACCGTCTGTATCAGACTGTCTGTCTCAGACCATCTGTTTCGGACAGTCCGTCTCAGACCGTCTGTCTGATAACGTCTCTCTCAGACCCTCTGTCTCAGACCGTCTGTCTCAGACCGTCTGTCTCAGACCGTCTGTCTCAGACCGTCTGTCTAAGACCGTCTGTCTGAGACCCTCTGTCTCGGACCGTCTGTCTCAGACCGTCTGTCTCAGACCGTCTGTCTCAGACCGTCTGTCTCAGACCGTCTGTCTCAGACCGTCTGTCACTGTGCGTCTTTTTAAGACCGTCTGTCTTATACCGTCTTTCTCGCTCCGTGTACCTCTGACTCTCTGACCCTGTCCGCCTGTCTCACGCCGTCAGTCTCAGACCGTCTGTCTAAGACCGTCTGTCTCAGACCGTCTTACTCAGACCGTCTGTCTCAGACAGTCTGTCTCAGACCGTCTGTCTAAGACCGTCTGTGTGAGACCCTCTTTCTCAGACCGTCTGTCTCAGACCGTCTGCCTCAGACCGTCTGTCTCATACCGTCTGTCTAAGACCGTCTATCTCAGCCCGTCTATCTCAGCCCGTCTATCTCAGCCCGTCGGCCTTAGTCCGTCCGTCTCAGACCGTCTGTATCAGACTGTCTGTCTCAGACCATCTGTTTCGGATAGTCCGTCTCAGACCGTCTGTCTGATAACGTCTCTCTCAGACCCTCTGTCTCAGACCGTCTGTCTCAGACCGTCTGTCTAAGTCCGTCTGTCTCAGACCCTCTGTCTCGGACCGTCTGTCTCAGACCGTCTGCCTCAGACCGTCTGTCTCAGACCGTCTGTCTCAGACCGTCTGTCTCAGACCGTCTGTCTCAGACCGTCTGTCTCAGACCGTCTGTCTCAGACCGTCTGTCTCAGACCGTCTGTCTGTGACCGTCTGTCTCAGACCGTCTGTCTCAGACCGTCTGCCTTAGACCGTCTGTCTAAGTCCGTCTGTCTCAGACCGTCTTTCTCAGATCGTCTGTCTCAGACGGTCTGTCTCAGAACGTCTGTCACTGTGCGTCTGTCTAAGACCGTCTGTCTTATACCGTCTTTCTCGCTCCGTGTACCGCTGACTCTCTGACCCTGTCCGCCTGTCCCACGCCGTCAGTCTCAGACCGTCTGTCTCAGACGGTCTGTCTCAGACCGTCTGTCTCAGCCCGTCTATCTCAGCCCGTCGGCCTTAGTCCGTCCGTCTCAGACCGTCTGTATCAGACTGTCTGTCTCAGACCATCTGTTTCGGACAGTCCGTCTCAGACCGTCTGTCTGATAACGTCTCTCTCAGACCCTCTGTCTCAGACCGTCTGTCTCAGACCGTCTGTCTAAGTCCGTCTGTCTCAGACCCTCTGTCTCGGACCGTCTGTCTCAGACCGTCTGCCTCAGACCGTCTGTCTCAGACCGTCTGTCTCAGACCGTCTGTCTCAGACCGTCTGTCTCAGACCGTCTGTCTCAGACCGTCTGTCTCAGACCGTCAGTCTCAGACCGTCTGTCTCAGACCGTCTGTCTGTGACCGTCTGTCTCAGACCGTCTGTCTCAGACCGTCTGTCTCAGACCGTCTGTCTCAGACCGTCTGTCTCAGACCGTCTTTCTCAGACCGTCTGTCTCAGACAATCTGTCTCAGACCGTCTGTCTAAGACCGTCTGTGTGAGACCGTCTTTCTCAGACGTCTGTCTCAGACCGTCTGTCTCAGACCGTCTGTCTCAGACCGTCTGTCTCAGACCGTCTGTCTCAGACCGTCTGTCTCAGACCGTCTGTCTCAGACCGTCTGTCTCAGACCGTCTGTCTCAGACCGTCTGTCTCAGACCGTCTGTATCAGACTGTCTGTCTCAGACCATCTGTTTCGGACAGTCCGTCTCAGACCGTCTGTCTGATAACGTCTCTCTCAGACCCTCTGTCTCAGACCGTCTGTCTCAGACCGTCTGTCTCAGACCGTCTGTCTCAGACCGTCTGTCTAAGACCGTCTGTCTGAGACCCTCTGTCTCGGACCGTCTGTCTCAGACCGTCTGTCTCAGACCGTCTGTCTCAGACCGTCTGTCTCAGACCGTCTGTCTCAGACCGTCTGTCACTGTGCGTCTTTTTAAGACCGTCTGTCTTATACCGTCTTTCTCGCTCCGTGTACCTCTGACTCTCTGACCCTGTCCGCCTGTCTCACGCCGTCAGTCTCAGACCGTCTGTCTAAGACCGTCTGTCTCAGACCGTCTTACTCAGACCGTCTGTCTCAGACAGTCTGTCTCAGACCGTCTGTCTAAGACCGTCTGTGTGAGACCCTCTTTCTCAGACCGTCTGTCTCAGACCGTCTGTCTCAGACCGTCTGTCTCAGACCGTCTGTCTCAGACCGTCTGTCTCAGACCGTCTGTCTCAGACCGTCTGTCTCAGACCGTCTGTCTCAGACCGTCTGTCTCAGACCGTCTGTATCAGACTGTCTGTCTCAGACCATCTGTTTCGGACAGTCCGTCTCAGACCGTCTGTCTGATAACGTCTCTCTCAGACCCTCTGTCTCAGACCGTCTGTCTCAGACCGTCTGTCTCAGACCGTCTGTCTCAGACCGTCTGTCTAAGACCGTCTGTCTGAGACCCTCTGTCTCGGACCGTCTGTCTCAGACCGTCTGTCTCGGATCGTCTGTCTCAGATCGTCTGTCTCAGACGATCTGTCTCAGACGGTCTGTCTCAGACGGTCTGTCTCAGAACGTCTGTCACTGTGCGTCTTTCTAAGACCGTCTGTCTTATACCGTCTTTCTCGCTCCGTGTACCTCTGACTCTCTGACCCTGTCCGCCTGTCTCACGCCGTCAGTCTCAGACCGTCTGTCTCAGACCGTCTGTCTCAGACCGTCTGTCTCAGACCGTCTGTCTCAGACCGTCTGTCTCAGACCGTCTGTCTCAGACCGTCTGTCTCAGACCGTCTGTCTCAGACCGTCTGTCTCAGACCGTCTGTCTCAGACCGTCTGTCTCAGACCGTCTGTCTCAGACCGTCTGTCTCAGACAGTCTGTCTCAGACCGTCTGTCTAAGACCGTCTGTGTGAGACCGTCTTTCTCAGACCGTCTGTCTCAGACCGTCTGTCTCAGACCGTCTGTCTCAGACCGTCTGTCTAAGACCGTCTGTCTCAGACCGTCTTTCTCAGACCGTCTGTCTCAGACCGTCTGTCTCAGACCGTCTGTCTCAGACCGTCTGTCTCAGTCCGTCTGTCTCAGACCGTCTGTCTCAGACCGTCTGTCTCAGACCGTCTGTCTATGACCGTCTATCTCAGCCCGTCTATCTCAGCCCGTCTGTCTCAGACAGTCTGTCTCAGACCGTCTGTCTAAGACCGTCTGTGTGAGACCGTCTTTCTCAGACCGTATGTCTCAGACCGTCTGTCTCAGACCGTCTGTCTCAGACCGTCTGTCTCAGACCGTCTGTCTCAGACCGTCTGTCTCAGACCGTCTGTCTCAGACCGTCAGTCTCAGACCGTCTGTCTCAGACCGTCTGTCTCAGTCCGTCTGTCTCAGACCGTCTGTCTCAGACCGTCTGTCTCAGACCGTCTGTCTCAGACCGTCTGTCTCAGACCGTCTGTCTCAGACCGTCTGTCTCAGACCGTCTGTCTCAGACCGTCTGTCTCAGACCGTCTGTCTCAGACCGTCTGTCTCAGACCGTCTGTCTCAGACCGTCTGTCTCAGACCGTCTGTCTCAGACCGTCTGTCTCAGACCGTCTGTCTCAGACCGTCTGTCTCAGACAGTCTGTCTCAGACCGTCTGTCTAAGACCGTCTGTGTGAGACCGTCTTTCTCAGACCGTCTGTCTCAGACCGTCTGTCTCAGACCGTCTGCCTCAACCGTCTGTCTAAGACCGTCTGTCTCAGACCGTCTTTCTCAGACCGTCTGTCTCAGACCGTCTGTCTCAGACCGTCTGTCTCAGACCGTCTGTCTCAGTCCGTCTGTCTCAGACCGTCTGTCTCAGACCGTCTGTCTATGACCGTCTATCTCAGCCCGTCTATCTCAGCCCGTCTGTCTCAGACAGTCTGTCTCAGACCGTCTGTCTAAGACCGTCTGTGTGAGACCGTCTTTCTCAGACCGTATGTCTCAGACCGTCTGTCTCAGACCGTCTGTCTCAGACCGTCTGTCTCAGACCGTCTGTCTCAGACCGTCTGTCTCAGACCGTCTGTCTCAGACCGTCTGTCTCAGACCGTCTGTCTCAGACCGTATGTCTCAGACCGTCTGTATCAGACCGTCTGTCTCAGTCCGTCTGTCTCAGACCGTCTGTCTAAGACCGTCTGTCTCAGACCGTCTTTCTCAGACCGTCTGTCTCAGACCGTCTGTCTCAGTCCGTCTGTCTCAGACCGTCTGTCTCAGACCGTCTGTCTAAGACCGTCTGTGTGAGACCGTCTTTCTCAGACCGTCTGTCTAAGACCGTCTATCTCAGCCCGTCTATCTCAGCCCGTCTGTCTCAGACAGTGTGTCTCAGACCGTCTGTCTAAGACCGTCTGTGTGAGACCGTCTTTCTCAGACCGTCTGTCTCAGACCGTCTGTCTCAGACCGTCTGTCTCAGACCGTATGTCTCAGACCGTCTGTCTAAGACCGTCTGTCTCAGACCGTCTTACTCAGACCGTCTGTCTCAGACAGTCTGTCTCAGACCGTCTGTCTAAGACCGTCTGTGTGAGACCCTCTTTCTCAGACCGTCTGTCTCAGACCGTCTGCCTCAGACCGTCTGTCTCATACCGTCTGTCTAAGACCGTCTATCTCAGCCCGTCTATCTCAGCCCGTCTATCTCAGCCCGTCGGCCTTAGTCCGTCCGTCTCAGACCGTCTGTATCAGACTGTCTGTCTCAGACCATCTGTTTCGGATAGTCCGTCTCAGACCGTCTGTCTGATAACGTCTCTCTCAGACCCTCTGTCTCAGACCGTCTGTCTCAGACCGTCTGTCTAAGTCCGTCTGTCTCAGACCCTCTGTCTCGGACCGTCTGTCTCAGACCGTCTGCCTCAGACCGTCTGTCTCAGACCGTCTGTCTCAGACCGTCTGTCTCAGACCGTCTGTCTCAGACCGTCTGTCTCAGACCGTCTGTCTCAGACCGTCTGTCTCAGACCGTCTGTCTGTGACCGTCTGTCTCAGACCGTCTGTCTCAGACCGTCTGCCTTAGACCGTCTGTCTAAGTCCGTCTGTCTCAGACCGTCTTTCTCAGATCGTCTGTCTCAGACGGTCTGTCTCAGAACGTCTGTCACTGTGCGTCTGTCTAAGACCGTCTGTCTTATACCGTCTTTCTCGCTCCGTGTACCGCTGACTCTCTGACCCTGTCCGCCTGTCCCACGCCGTCAGTCTCAGACCGTCTGTCTCAGACGGTCTGTCTCAGACCGTCTGTCTCAGCCCGTCTATCTCAGCCCGTCGGCCTTAGTCCGTCCGTCTCAGACCGTCTGTATCAGACTGTCTGTCTCAGACCATCTGTTTCGGACAGTCCGTCTCAGACCGTCTGTCTGATAACGTCTCTCTCAGACCCTCTGTCTCAGACCGTCTGTCTCAGACCGTCTGTCTAAGTCCGTCTGTCTCAGACCCTCTGTCTCGGACCGTCTGTCTCAGACCGTCTGCCTCAGACCGTCTGTCTCAGACCGTCTGTCTCAGACCGTCTGTCTCAGACCGTCTGTCTCAGACCGTCTGTCTCAGACCGTCTGTCTCAGACCGTCAGTCTCAGACCGTCTGTCTCAGACCGTCTGTCTGTGACCGTCTGTCTCAGACCGTCTGTCTCAGACCGTCTGTCTCAGACCGTCTGTCTCAGACCGTCTGTCTCAGACCGTCTTTCTCAGACCGTCTGTCTCAGACAATCTGTCTCAGACCGTCTGTCTAAGACCGTCTGTGTGAGACCGTCTTTCTCAGACGTCTGTCTCAGACCGTCTGTCTCAGACCGTCTGTCTCAGACCGTCTGTCTCAGACCGTCTGTCTCAGACCGTCTGTCTCAGACCGTCTGTCTCAGACCGTCTGTCTCAGACCGTCTGTATCAGACTGTCTGTCTCAGACCATCTGTTTCGGACAGTCCGTCTCAGACCGTCTGTCTGATAACGTCTCTCTCAGACCCTCTGTCTCAGACCGTCTGTCTCAGACCGTCTGTCTCAGACCGTCTGTCTCAGACCGTCTGTCTAAGACCGTCTGTCTGAGACCCTCTGTCTCGGACCGTCTGTCTCAGACCGTCTGTCTCAGACCGTCTGTCTCAGACCGTCTGTCTCAGACCGTCTGTCTCAGACCGTCTGTCTTATACCGTCTTTCTCGCTCCGTGTACCTCTGACTCTCTGACCCTGTCCGCCTGTCTCACGCCGTCAGTCTCAGACCGTCTGTCTAAGACCGTCTGTCTCAGACCGTCTTACTCAGACCGTCTGTCTCAGACAGTCTGTCTCAGACCGTCTGTCTAAGACCGTCTGTGTGAGACCCTCTTTCTCAGACCGTCTGTCTCAGACCGTCTGTCTCAGACCGTCTGTCTCAGACCGTCTGTCTCAGACCGTCTGTCTCAGACCGTCTGTCTCAGACCGTCTGTCTCAGACCGTCTGTCTCAGACCGTCTGTCTCAGACCGTCTGTCTCAGACCGTCTGTATCAGACTGTCTGTCTCAGACCATCTGTTTCGGACAGTCCGTCTCAGACCGTCTGTCTGATAACGTCTCTCTCAGACCCTCTGTCTCAGACCGTCTGTCTCAGACCGTCTGTCTCAGACCGTCTGTCTCAGACCGTCTGTCTAAGACCGTCTGTCTGAGACCCTCTGTCTCGGACCGTCTGTCTCAGACCGTCTGTCTCGGATCGTCTGTCTCAGATCGTCTGTCTCAGACGATCTGTCTCAGACGGTCTGTCTCAGACGGTCTGTCTCAGAACGTCTGTCACTGTGCGTCTTTCTAAGACCGTCTGTCTTATACCGTCTTTCTCGCTCCGTGTACCTCTGACTCTCTGACCCTGTCCGCCTGTCTCACGCCGTCAGTCTCAGACCGTCTGTCTCAGACCGTCTGTCTCAGACCGTCTGTCTCAGACCGTCTGTCTCAGACCGTCTGTCTCAGACCGTCTGTCTCAGACCGTCTGTCTCAGACCGTCTGTCTCAGACCGTCTGTCTCAGACCGTCTGTCTCAGACCGTCTGTCTCAGACCGTCTGTCTCAGACCGTCTGTCTCAGACCGTCTGTCTCAGACAGTCTGTCTCAGACCGTCTGTCTAAGACCGTCTGTGTGAGACCGTCTTTCTCAGACCGTCTGTCTCAGACCGTCTGTCTCAGACCGTCTGTCTCAGACCGTCTGTCTAAGACCGTCTGTCTCAGACCGTCTTTCTCAGACCGTCTGTCTCAGACCGTCTGTCTCAGACCGTCTGTCTCAGACCGTCTGTCTCAGTCCGTCTGTCTCAGACCGTCTGTCTCAGACCGTCTGTCTATGACCGTCTATCTCAGCCCGTCTATCTCAGCCCGTCTGTCTCAGACAGTCTGTCTCAGACCGTCTGTCTAAGACCGTCTGTGTGAGACCGTCTTTCTCAGACCGTATGTCTCAGACCGTCTGTCTCAGACCGTCTGTCTCAGACCGTCTGTCTCAGACCGTCTGTCTCAGACCGTCTGTCTCAGACCGTCTGTCTCAGACCGTCAGTCTCAGACCGTCTGTCTCAGACCGTCTGTCTCAGTCCGTCTGTCTCAGACCGTCTGTCTCAGACCGTCTGTCTCAGACCGTCTGTCTCAGACCGTCTGTCTCAGACCGTCTGTCTCAGACCGTCTGTCTCAGACCGTCTGTCTCAGACCGTCTGTCTCAGACCGTCTGTCTCAGACCGTCTGTCTCAGACCGTCTGTCTCAGACCGTCTGTCTCAGACCGTCTGTCTCAGACCGTCTGTCTCAGACCGTCTGTCTCAGACCGTCTGTCTCAGACAGTCTGTCTCAGACCGTCTGTCTAAGACCGTCTGTGTGAGACCGTCTTTCTCAGACCGTCTGTCTCAGACCGTCTGTCTCAGACCGTCTGCCTCAACCGTCTGTCTAAGACCGTCTGTCTCAGACCGTCTTTCTCAGACCGTCTGTCTCAGACCGTCTGTCTCAGACCGTCTGTCTCAGACCGTCTGTCTCAGTCCGTCTGTCTCAGACCGTCTGTCTCAGACCGTCTGTCTATGACCGTCTATCTCAGCCCGTCTATCTCAGCCCGTCTGTCTCAGACAGTCTGTCTCAGACCGTCTGTCTAAGACCGTCTGTGTGAGACCGTCTTTCTCAGACCGTATGTCTCAGACCGTCTGTCTCAGACCGTCTGTCTCAGACCGTCTGTCTCAGACCGTCTGTCTCAGACCGTCTGTCTCAGACCGTCTGTCTCAGACCGTCTGTCTCAGACCGTCTGTCTCAGACCGTATGTCTCAGACCGTCTGTATCAGACCGTCTGTCTCAGTCCGTCTGTCTCAGACCGTCTGTCTAAGACCGTCTGTCTCAGACCGTCTTTCTCAGACCGTCTGTCTCAGACCGTCTGTCTCAGTCCGTCTGTCTCAGACCGTCTGTCTCAGACCGTCTGTCTAAGACCGTCTGTGTGAGACCGTCTTTCTCAGACCGTCTGTCTAAGACCGTCTATCTCAGCCCGTCTATCTCAGCCCGTCTGTCTCAGACAGTGTGTCTCAGACCGTCTGTCTAAGACCGTCTGTGTGAGACCGTCTTTCTCAGACCGTCTGTCTCAGACCGTCTGTCTCAGACCGTCTGTCTCAGACCGTCTGTCTCAGACCGTATGTCTCAGACCGTCTGTCTAAGACCGTCTGTCTCAGACCGTCTTACTCAGACCGTCTGTCTCAGACAGTCTGTCTCAGACCGTCTGTCTAAGACCGTCTGTGTGAGACCCTCTTTCTCAGACCGTCTGTCTCAGACCGTCTGCCTCAGACCGTCTGTCTCATACCGTCTGTCTAAGACCGTCTATCTCAGCCCGTCTATCTCAGCCCGTCTATCTCAGCCCGTCGGCCTTAGTCCGTCCGTCTCAGACCGTCTGTATCAGACTGTCTGTCTCAGACCATCTGTTTCGGATAGTCCGTCTCAGACCGTCTGTCTGATAACGTCTCTCTCAGACCCTCTGTCTCAGACCGTCTGTCTCAGACCGTCTGTCTAAGTCCGTCTGTCTCAGACCCTCTGTCTCGGACCGTCTGTCTCAGACCGTCTGCCTCAGACCGTCTGTCTCAGACCGTCTGTCTCAGACCGTCTGTCTCAGACCGTCTGTCTCAGACCGTCTGTCTCAGACCGTCTGTCTCAGACCGTCTGTCTCAGACCGTCTGTCTGTGACCGTCTGTCTCAGACCGTCTGTCTCAGACCGTCTGCCTTAGACCGTCTGTCTAAGTCCGTCTGTCTCAGACCGTCTTTCTCAGATCGTCTGTCTCAGACGGTCTGTCTCAGAACGTCTGTCACTGTGCGTCTGTCTAAGACCGTCTGTCTTATACCGTCTTTCTCGCTCCGTGTACCGCTGACTCTCTGACCCTGTCCGCCTGTCCCACGCCGTCAGTCTCAGACCGTCTGTCTCAGACGGTCTGTCTCAGACCGTCTGTCTCAGCCCGTCTATCTCAGCCCGTCGGCCTTAGTCCGTCCGTCTCAGACCGTCTGTATCAGACTGTCTGTCTCAGACCATCTGTTTCGGACAGTCCGTCTCAGACCGTCTGTCTGATAACGTCTCTCTCAGACCCTCTGTCTCAGACCGTCTGTCTCAGACCGTCTGTCTAAGTCCGTCTGTCTCAGACCCTCTGTCTCGGACCGTCTGTCTCAGACCGTCTGCCTCAGACCGTCTGTCTCAGACCGTCTGTCTCAGACCGTCTGTCTCAGACCGTCTGTCTCAGACCGTCTGTCTCAGACCGTCTGTCTCAGACCGTCAGTCTCAGACCGTCTGTCTCAGACCGTCTGTCTGTGACCGTCTGTCTCAGACCGTCTGTCTCAGACCGTCTGTCTCAGACCGTCTGTCTCAGACCGTCTGTCTCAGACCGTCTTTCTCAGACCGTCTGTCTCAGACAATCTGTCTCAGACCGTCTGTCTAAGACCGTCTGTGTGAGACCGTCTTTCTCAGACGTCTGTCTCAGACCGTCTGTCTCAGACCGTCTGTCTCAGACCGTCTGTCTCAGACCGTCTGTCTCAGACCGTCTGTCTCAGACCGTCTGTCTCAGACCGTCTGTCTCAGACCGTCTGTATCAGACTGTCTGTCTCAGACCATCTGTTTCGGACAGTCCGTCTCAGACCGTCTGTCTGATAACGTCTCTCTCAGACCCTCTGTCTCAGACCGTCTGTCTCAGACCGTCTGTCTCAGACCGTCTGTCTCAGACCGTCTGTCTAAGACCGTCTGTCTGAGACCCTCTGTCTCGGACCGTCTGTCTCAGACCGTCTGTCTCAGACCGTCTGTCTCAGACCGTCTGTCTCAGACCGTCTGTCTCAGACCGTCTGTCACTGTGCGTCTTTTTAAGACCGTCTGTCTTATACCGTCTTTCTCGCTCCGTGTACCTCTGACTCTCTGACCCTGTCCGCCTGTCCCACGCCGTCAGTCTCAGACCGTCTGTCTCAGACGGTCTGTCTCAGACCGTCTGTCTCAGACCGTCTGTCTCAGACCGTCTGTCTCAGACCGTCTGTCTCAGACCCTCTGTCTAAGACCGTCTGTCTCAGACCGTCTTTCTCAGACCGTCTGTCTCAGACAATCTGTCTCAGACCGTCTGTCTAAGACCGTCTGTGTGAGACCGTCTTTCTCAGACGTCTGTCTCAGACCGTCTGTCTCAGACCGTCTGTCTAAGTCCGTCTGTCTCAGACCCTCTGTCTCGGACCGTCTGTCTCAGACCGTCTGCCTCAGACCGTCTGTCTCAGACCGTCTGTCTCAGACCGTCTGTCTCAGACAGTCTGTCTCAGACCGTCTGTCTCAGACCGTCTGTCTCAGACCGTCTGTCTCAGACCGTCTGTCTCAGACCGTCTGTCTTATACCGTCTGTCTCAGACCGTCTGTCTCAGACCGTCTGCCTTAGACCGTCTGTCTAAGTCCGTCTGTCTCAGACCGTCTTTCTCAGATCGTCTGTCTCAGACGGTCTGTCTCAGAACGTCTGTCACTGTGCGTCTGTCTAAGACCGTCTGTCTTATACCGTCTTTCTCGCTCCGTGTACCGCTGACTCTCTGACCCTGTCCGCCTGTCCCACGCCGTCAGTCTCAGACCGTCTGTCTCAGACGGTCTGTCTCAGACTGTCTGTCTCAGACCGTCTGTCTCAGACCGTCTGTCTCAGACCGTCTGTCTCAGACCGTCTGTCTAAGACCGTCTGTCTCAGACCGTCTTTCTCAGACCGTCTGTCTCAGACAATCTGTCTCAGACCGTCTGTCTAAGACCGTCTGTGTGAGACCGTCTTTCTCAGACGTCTGTCTCAGACCGTCTGTCTCAGACCGTCTGTCTCAGACCGTCTGTCTCAGACCGTCTGTCTCAGACCGTCTGTCTCAGACCGTCTGTCTCAGACCGTCTGTCTCAGACCGTCTGTCTCAGACCGTCTGTCTCAGACCGTCTGTCTCAGACCGTCTGTCTCAGACCGTCTGTCTCAGACCGTCTGTATCAGACTGTCTGTCTCAGACCATCTGTTTCGGACAGTCCGTCTCAGACCGTCTGTCTGATAACGTCTCTCTCAGACCCTCTGTCTCAGACCGTCTGTCTCAGACCGTCTGTCTCAGACCGTCTGTCTAAGACCGTCTGTCTGAGACCCTCTGTCTCGGACCGTCTGTCTCAGACCGTCTGTCTCGGATCGTCTGTCTCAGATCGTCTGTCTCAGATCGTCTGTCTCAGACGATCTGTCTCAGACGGTCTGTCTCAGACGGTCTGTCTCAGACGGTCTGTCTCAGACGGTCTGTCTGAGAACGTCTGTCACTGTGCGTCTTTCTAAGACCGTCTGTCTTATACCGTCTTTCTCGCTCCGTGTACCTCTGACTCTCTGACCCTGTCCGCCTGTCTCACGCCGTCAGTCTCAGACCGTCTGTCTCAGACCGTCTGTCTCAGACCGTCTGTCTCAGACCGTCTGTATCAGACCGTCTGTCTCAGTCCGTCTGTCTCAGACCGTCTGTCTAAGACCGTCTGTCTCAGACCATCTGTTTCGGACAGTCCGTCTCAGACCGTCTGTCTGATAACGTCTCTCTCAGACCCTCTGTCTCAGACCGTCTGTCTCAGACCGTCTGTCTCAGACCGTCTGTCTAAGACCGTCTGTCTGAGACCCTCTGTCTCGGACCGTCTGTCTCAGACCGTCTGTCTCAGATCGTCTGTCTCAGATCGTCTGTCTCAGACGGTCTGTCTCAGAACGTCTGTCACTGTGCGTCTTTCTAAGACCGTCTGTCTTATACCGTCTTTCTCGCTCCGTGTACCTCTGACTCTCTGACCCTGTCCGCCTGTCTCACGCCGTCAGTCTCAGACCGTCTGTCTAAGACCGTCTGTCTCAGACCGTCTTACTCAGACCGTCTGTCTCAGACAGTCTGTCTCAGACCGTCTGTCTAAGACCGTCTGTGTGAGACCCTCTTTCTCAGACCGTCTGTCCCAGACCGTCTGTCTCAGACCGTCTGTCTCAGACCGTCTGTCTCAGACCGTCTGTCTCAGACCGTCTGTCTCAGACCGTCTGTCTCAGACCGTCTGTCTCAGACCGTCTGTCTCAGACCGTCTGTCTCAGACCGTCTGTCTCTGACCGTCTGTCTCAGACCGTCTGTCTCAGACCGTCTGCCTCAGACCGTCTGTCTAAGTCCGTCTGTCTCAGACCGTCTTTCTCAGATCGTCTGTCTCAGACGGTCTGTCTCAGAACGTCTGTCACTGTGCGTCTGTCTAAGACCGTCTGTCTTATACCGTCTTTCTCGCTCCGTGTACCGCTGACTCTCTGACCCTGTCCGCCTGTCCCACGCCGTCAGTCTCAGACCGTCTGTCTCAGACCGTCTGTCTCAGACCGTCTGTCTCAGACCGTCTGTCTCAGACCGTCTGTCTCAGACCGTCTGTCTCAGACCGTCTGTCTCAGACCGTCTGTCTCAGACCGTCTGTCTCAGACCGTCTGTATCAGACTGTCTGTCTCAGACCATCTGTTTCGGACAGTCCGTCTCAGACCGTCTGTCTGATAACGTCTCTCTCAGACCCTCTGTCTCAGACCGTCTGTCTCAGACCGTCTGTCTCAGACCGTCTGTCTCAGACCGTCTGTCTCAGACCGTCTGTCTAAGACCGTCTGTCTGAGACCCTCTGTCTCGGACCGTCTGTCTCAGACCGTCTGTCTCAGATCGTCTGTCTCAGATCGTCTGTCTCAGACGGTCTGTCTCAGAACGTCTGTCACTGTGCGTCTTTCTAAGACCGTCTGTCTTATACCGTCTTTCTCGCTCCGTGTACCTCTGACTCTCTGACCCTGTCCGCCTGTCTCACGCCGTCAGTCTCAGACCGTCTGTCTAAGACCGTCTGTCTCAGACCGTCTTTCTCAGACCGTCTGTCTCAGACAGTCTGTCTCAGACCGTCTGTCTAAGACCGTCTTTCTCAGACCGTCAGTCTCAGACAGTCTGTCTCAGACCGTCTGTCTAAGACCGTCTGTGTTTGACCGTCTTTCACAGACCGCCTGTCTCAGACCGTCTGTCTCAGACCGTCTGTCTCAGACCGTCTATATCAGACCGTCTGTCTCAGTCCGTCTGTCTCAGACCGTCTGTCTCAGACCGTCTGTCTCAGACCGTCTGTCTCAGACCGTCTGTCTCAGACCGTCTGTCTCAGACCGTCTGTCTCAGACCGTCTGTATCAGACTGTCTGTCTCAGACCATCTGTTTCGGACAGTCCGTCTCAGACCGTCTGTCTGATAACGTCTCTCTCAGACCCTCTGTCTCAGACCGTCTGTCTCAGACCGTCTGTCTCAGACCGTCTGTCTCAGACCGTCTGTCTAAGACCGTCTGTCTGAGACCCTCTGTCTCGGACCGTCTGTCTCAGACCGTCTGTCTCAGACCGTCTGTCTCAGACCGTCTGTCTCAGACCGTCTGTCTCAGACCGTCTGTCACTGTGCGTCTTTTTAAGACCGTCTGTCTTATACCGTCTTTCTCGCTCCGTGTACCTCTGACTCTCTGACCCTGTCCGCCTGTCCCACGCCGTCAGTCTCAGACCGTCTGTCTCAGACGGTCTGTCTCAGACCGTCTGTCTCAGACCGTCTGTCTCAGACCGTCTGTCTCAGACCGTCTGTCTCAGACCCTCTGTCTAAGACCGTCTGTCTCAGACCGTCTTTCTCAGACCGTCTGTCTCAGACAATCTGTCTCAGACCGTCTGTCTAAGACCGTCTGTGTGAGACCGTCTTTCTCAGACGTCTGTCTCAGACCGTCTGTCTCAGACCGTCTGTCTCAGACCGTCTGTCTCAGACCGTCTGTCTCAGACCGTCTGTCTCAGACCGTCTGTCTCAGACCGTCTGTCTCAGACCGTCTGTCTCAGACCGTCTGTCTCAGACCGTCTGTCTCAGACCGTCTGTCTCAGACCGTCTGTATCAGACTGTCTGTCTCAGACCATCTGTTTCGGACAGTCCGTCTCAGACCGTCTGTCTGATAACGTCTCTCTCAGACCCTCTGTCTCAGACCGTCTGTCTCAGACCGTCTGTCTAAGTCCGTCTGTCTCAGACCCTCTGTCTCGGACCGTCTGTCTCAGACCGTCTGCCTCAGACCGTCTGTCTCAGACCGTCTGTCTCAGACCGTCTGTCTCAGACAGTCTGTCTCAGACCGTCTGTCTCAGACCGTCTGTCTCAGACCGTCTGTCTCAGACCGTCTGTCTCAGACCGTCTGTCTTATACCGTCTGTCTCAGACCGTCTGTCTCAGACCGTCTGCCTTAGACCGTCTGTCTAAGTCCGTCTGTCTCAGACCGTCTTTCTCAGATCGTCTGTCTCAGACGGTCTGTCTCAGAACGTCTGTCACTGTGCGTCTGTCTAAGACCGTCTGTCTTATACCGTCTTTCTCGCTCCGTGTACCGCTGACTCTCTGACCCTGTCCGCCTGTCCCACGCCGTCAGTCTCAGACCGTCTGTCTCAGACGGTCTGTCTCAGACTGTCTGTCTCAGACCGTCTGTCTCAGACCGTCTGTCTCAGACCGTCTGTCTCAGACCGTCTGTCTAAGACCGTCTGTCTCAGACCGTCTTTCTCAGACCGTCTGTCTCAGACAATCTGTCTCAGACCGTCTGTCTAAGACCGTCTGTGTGAGACCGTCTTTCTCAGACGTCTGTCTCAGACCGTCTGTCTCAGACCGTCTGTCTCAGACCGTCTGTCTCAGACCGTCTGTCTCAGACCGTCTGTCTCAGACCGTCTGTCTCAGACCGTCTGTCTCAGACCGTCTGTCTCAGACCGTCTGTCTCAGACCGTCTGTCTCAGACCGTCTGTCTCAGACCGTCTGTATCAGACTGTCTGTCTCAGACCATCTGTTTCGGACAGTCCGTCTCAGACCGTCTGTCTGATAACGTCTCTCTCAGACCCTCTGTCTCAGACCGTCTGTCTCAGACCGTCTGTCTCAGACCGTCTGTCTAAGACCGTCTGTCTGAGACCCTCTGTCTCGGACCGTCTGTCTCAGACCGTCTGTCTCGGATCGTCTGTCTCAGATCGTCTGTCTCAGATCGTCTGTCTCAGACGATCTGTCTCAGACGGTCTGTCTCAGACGGTCTGTCTCAGACGGTCTGTCTCAGACGGTCTGTCTGAGAACGTCTGTCACTGTGCGTCTTTCTAAGACCGTCTGTCTTATACCGTCTTTCTCGCTCCGTGTACCTCTGACTCTCTGACCCTGTCCGCCTGTCTCACGCCGTCAGTCTCAGACCGTCTGTCTCAGACCGTCTGTCTCAGACCGTCTGTCTCAGACCGTCTGTATCAGACCGTCTGTCTCAGTCCGTCTGTCTCAGACCGTCTGTCTAAGACCGTCTGTCTCAGACCATCTGTTTCGGACAGTCCGTCTCAGACCGTCTGTCTGATAACGTCTCTCTCAGACCCTCTGTCTCAGACCGTCTGTCTCAGACCGTCTGTCTCAGACCGTCTGTCTAAGACCGTCTGTCTGAGACCCTCTGTCTCGGACCGTCTGTCTCAGACCGTCTGTCTCAGATCGTCTGTCTCAGATCGTCTGTCTCAGACGGTCTGTCTCAGAACGTCTGTCACTGTGCGTCTTTCTAAGACCGTCTGTCTTATACCGTCTTTCTCGCTCCGTGTACCTCTGACTCTCTGACCCTGTCCGCCTGTCTCACGCCGTCAGTCTCAGACCGTCTGTCTAAGACCGTCTGTCTCAGACCGTCTTACTCAGACCGTCTGTCTCAGACAGTCTGTCTCAGACCGTCTGTCTAAGACCGTCTGTGTGAGACCCTCTTTCTCAGACCGTCTGTCCCAGACCGTCTGTCTCAGACCGTCTGTCTCAGACCGTCTGTCTCAGACCGTCTGTCTCAGACCGTCTGTCTCAGACCGTCTGTCTCAGACCGTCTGTCTCAGACCGTCTGTCTCAGACCGTCTGTCTCAGACCGTCTGTCTCTGACCGTCTGTCTCAGACCGTCTGTCTCAGACCGTCTGCCTCAGACCGTCTGTCTAAGTCCGTCTGTCTCAGACCGTCTTTCTCAGATCGTCTGTCTCAGACGGTCTGTCTCAGAACGTCTGTCACTGTGCGTCTGTCTAAGACCGTCTGTCTTATACCGTCTTTCTCGCTCCGTGTACCGCTGACTCTCTGACCCTGTCCGCCTGTCCCACGCCGTCAGTCTCAGACCGTCTGTCTCAGACCGTCTGTCTCAGACCGTCTGTCTCAGACCGTCTGTCTCAGACCGTCTGTCTCAGACCGTCTGTCTCAGACCGTCTGTCTCAGACCGTCTGTCTCAGACCGTCTGTCTCAGACCGTCTGTATCAGACTGTCTGTCTCAGACCATCTGTTTCGGACAGTCCGTCTCAGACCGTCTGTCTGATAACGTCTCTCTCAGACCCTCTGTCTCAGACCGTCTGTCTCAGACCGTCTGTCTCAGACCGTCTGTCTCAGACCGTCTGTCTCAGACCGTCTGTCTAAGACCGTCTGTCTGAGACCCTCTGTCTCGGACCGTCTGTCTCAGACCGTCTGTCTCAGATCGTCTGTCTCAGATCGTCTGTCTCAGACGGTCTGTCTCAGAACGTCTGTCACTGTGCGTCTTTCTAAGACCGTCTGTCTTATACCGTCTTTCTCGCTCCGTGTACCTCTGACTCTCTGACCCTGTCCGCCTGTCTCACGCCGTCAGTCTCAGACCGTCTGTCTAAGACCGTCTGTCTCAGACCGTCTTTCTCAGACCGTCTGTCTCAGACAGTCTGTCTCAGACCGTCTGTCTAAGACCGTCTTTCTCAGACCGTCAGTCTCAGACAGTCTGTCTCAGACCGTCTGTCTAAGACCGTCTGTGTTTGACCGTCTTTCACAGACCGCCTGTCTCAGACCGTCTGTCTCAGACCGTCTGTCTCAGACCGTCTATATCAGACCGTCTGTCTCAGTCCGTCTGTCTCAGACCGTCTGTCTCAGACCGTCTGCCTCAGACCGTCTGTCTCATACCGTCTGTCTAAGACCGTCTATCTCAGCCCGTCTATCTCAGCCCGTCTATCTCAGCCCGTCGGCCTTAGTCCGTCCGTCTCAGACCGTCTGTATCAGACTGTCTGTCTCAGACCATCTGTTTCGGACAGTCCGTCTCAGACCGTCTGTCTGATAACGTCTCTCTCAGACCCTCTGTCTCAGACCGTCTGTCTCAGACCGTCTGTCTAAGTCCGTCTGTCTCAGACCCTCTGTCTCGGACCGTCTGTCTCAGACCGTCTGCCTCAGACCGTCTGTCTCAGACCGTCTGTCTCAGACCGTCTGTCTCAGACAGTCTGTCTCAGACCGTCTGTCTCAGACCGTCTGTCTCAGACCGTCTGTCTCAGACCGTCTGTCTCAGACCGTCTGTCTGTGACCGTCTGTCTCAGACCGTCTGTCTCAGACCGTCTGCCTTAGACCGTCTGTCTAAGTCCGTCTGTCTCAGACCGTCTTTCTCAGATCGTCTGTCTCAGACGGTCTGTCTCAGAACGTCTGTCACTGTGCGTCTGTCTAAGACCGTCTGTCTTATACCGTCTTTCTCGCTCCGTGTACCGCTGACTCTCTGACCCTGTCCGCCTGTCCCACGCCGTCAGTCTCAGACCGTCTGTCTCAGACGGTCTGTCTCAGACTGTCTGTCTCAGACCGTCTGTCTCAGACCGTCTGTCTCAGACCGTCTGTCTCAGACCGTCTGTCTAAGACCGTCTGTCTCAGACCGTCTTTCTCAGACCGTCTGTCTCAGACAATCTGTCTCAGACCGTCTGTCTAAGACCGTCTGTGTGAGACCGTCTTTCTCAGACGTCTGTCTCAGACCGTCTGTCTCAGACCGTCTGTCTCAGACCGTCTGTCTCAGACCGTCTGTCTCAGACCGTCTGTCTCAGACCGTCTGTCTCAGACCGTCTGTCTCAGACCGTCTGTCTCAGACCGTCTGTCTCAGACCGTCTGTCTCAGACCGTCTGTCTCAGACCGTCTGTCTCAGACCGTCTGTATCAGACTGTCTGTCTCAGACCATCTGTTTCGGACAGTCCGTCTCAGACCGTCTGTCTGATAACGTCTCTCTCAGACCCTCTGTCTCAGACCGTCTGTCTCAGACCGTCTGTCTCAGACCGTCTGTCTAAGACCGTCTGTCTGAGACCCTCTGTCTCGGACCGTCTGTCTCAGACCGTCTGTCTCGGATCGTCTGTCTCAGATCGTCTGTCTCAGATCGTCTGTCTCAGACGATCTGTCTCAGACGGTCTGTCTCAGACGGTCTGTCTCAGACGGTCTGTCTCAGACGGTCTGTCTCAGACGGTCTGTCTCAGAACGTCTGTCACTGTGCGTCTTTCTAAGACCGTCTGTCTTATACCGTCTTTCTCGCTCCGTGTACCTCTGACTCTCTGACCCTGTCCGCCTGTCTCACGCCGTCAGTCTCAGACCGTCTGTCTCAGACCGTCTGTCTCAGACCGTCTGTCTCAGACCGTCTGTCTCAGACCGTCTGTCTCAGACCGTCTGTCTCAGACCGTCTGTCTCAGACCGTCTGTCTCAGACCGTCTGTCTCAGACCGTCTGTCTCAGACCGTCTGTCTCAGACCGTCTGTCTCAGACAGTCTGTCTCAGACCGTCTGTCTAAGACCGTCTGTGTGAGACCGTCTTTCTCAGACCGTCTGTCTCAGACCGTCTGTCTCAGACCGTCTGTCTCAGACCGTCTGTCTAAGACCGTCTGTCTCAGACCGTCTTTCTCAGACCGTCTGTCTCAGACCGTCTGTCTCAGACCGTCTGTCTCAGACCGTCTGTCTCAGTCCGTCTGTCTCAGACCGTCTGTCTCAGACCGTCTGTCTATGACCGTCTATCTCAGCCCGTCTATCTCAGCCCGTCTGTCTCAGACAGTCTGTCTCAGACCGTCTGTCTAAGACCGTCTGTGTGAGACCGTCTTTCTCAGACCGTATGTCTCAGACCGTCTGTCTCAGACCGTCTTTCTCAGACCGTCTGTCTCAGACCGTCTGTCTCAGACCGTCTGTCTCAGACCGTCTGTCTCAGACCGTCTGTCTCAGACCGTCTGTCTCAGACCGTCTGTCTCAGACCGTCTGTCTCAGACCGTCTGTCTCCGACCGTCTGTCTCAGACCGTCTGTCTCAGACCGTCTTTCTCAGACCGTCTGTCTCAGACAGTCTGTCTCAGACCGTCTGTCTAAGACCGTCTTTCTCAGACCGTCAGTCTCAGACAGTCTGTCTCAGACCGTCTGTCTAAGACCGTCTGTGTTTGACCGTCTTTCACAGACCGCCTGTCTCAGACCGTCTGTCTCAGACCGTCTGTCTCAGACCGTCTATATCAGACCGTCTGTCTCAGTCCGTCTGTCTCAGACCGTCTGTCTCAGACCGTCTGCCTCAGACCGTCTGTCTCATACCGTCTGTCTAAGACCGTCTATCTCAGCCCGTCTATCTCAGCCCGTCTATCTCAGCCCGTCGGCCTTAGTCCGTCCGTCTCAGACCGTCTGTATCAGACTGTCTGTCTCCGACCATCTGTTTCGGACAGTCCGTCTCAGACCGTCTGTCTGATAACGTCTCTCTCAGACCCTCTGTCTCAGACCGTCTGTCTCAGACCGTCTGTCTCAGACCGTCTGTCTAAGACCGTCTGTCTGAGACCCTCTGTCTCGGACCGTCTGTCTCAGACCGTCTGTCTCAGATCGTCTGTCTCAGATCGTCTGTCTCAGACGGTCTGTCTCAGAACGTCTGTCACTGTGCGTCTTTCTAAGACCGTCTGTCTTATACCGTCTTTCTCGCTCCGTGTACCTCTGACTCTCTGACCCTGTCCGCCTGTCTCACGCCGTCAGTCTCAGACCGTCTGTCTAAGACCGTCTGTCTCAGACCGTCTTACTCAGACCGTCTGTCTCAGACAGTCTGTCTCAGACCGTCTGTCTAAGACCGTCTGTGTGAGACCCTCTTTCTCAGACCGTCTGTCTCAGACCGTCTGTCTCAGACCGTCTGTCTCAGACCGTCTGTCTCAGACCGTCTGTCTCAGACCGTCTGTCTCAGACCGTCTGTCTCAGACCGTCTGTCTCAGACCGTCTGTCTCAGACCGTCTGTCTCAGACCGTCTGTCTCTGACCGTCTGTCTCAGACCGTCTGTCTCAGACCGTCTGCCTCAGACCGTCTGTCTAAGTCCGTCTGTCTCAGACCGTCTTTCTCAGATCGTCTGTCTCAGACGGTCTGTCTCAGAACGTCTGTCACTGTGCGTCTGTCTAAGACCGTCTGTCTTATACCGTCTTTCTCGCTCCGTGTACCGCTGACTCTCTGACCCTGTCCGCCTGTCCCACGCCGTCAGTCTCAGACCGTCTGTCTCAGACCGTCTGTCTCAGACCGTCTGTCTCAGACCGTCTGTCTCAGACCGTCTGTCTCAGACCGTCTGTCTCAGACCGTCTGTCTCAGACCGTCTGTCTCAGACCGTCTGTCTCAGACCGTCTGTCTCAGACCGTCTGTATCAGACTGTCTGTCTCAGACCATCTGTTTCGGACAGTCCGTCTCAGACCGTCTGTCTGATAACGTCTCTCTCAGACCCTCTGTCTCAGACCGTCTGTCTCAGACCGTCTGTCTCAGACCGTCTGTCTCAGACCGTCTGTCTCAGACCGTCTGTCTCAGACCGTCTGTCTAAGACCGTCTGTCTGAGACCCTCTGTCTTATACCGTCTTTCTCGCTCCGTGTACCTCTGACTCTCTGACCCTGTCCGCCTGTCTCACGCCGTCAGTCTCAGACCGTCTGTCTAAGACCGTCTGTCTCAGACCGTCTTTCTCAGACCGTCTGTCTCAGACAGTCTGTCTCAGACCGTCTGTCTAAGACCGTCTTTCTCAGACCGTCAGTCTCAGACAGTCTGTCTCAGACCGTCTGTCTAAGACCGTCTGTGTTTGACCGTCTTTCACAGACCGCCTGTCTCAGACCGTCTGTCTCAGACCGTCTGTCTCAGACCGTCTATATCAGACCGTCTGTCTCAGTCCGTCTGTCTCAGACCGTCTGTCTCAGACCGTCTGCCTCAGACCGTCTGTCTCATACCGTCTGTCTAAGACCGTCTATCTCAGCCCGTCTATCTCAGCCCGTCTATCTCAGCCCGTCGGCCATAGTCCGTCCGTCTCAGACCGTCTGTATCAGACTGTCTGTCTCAGACCATCTGTTTCGGACAGTCCGTCTCAGACCGTCTGTCTGATAACGTCTCTCTCAGACCCTCTGTCTCAGACCGTCTGTCTCAGACCGTCTGTCTAAGTCCGTCTGTCTCAGACCCTCTGTCTCGGACCGTCTGTCTCAGACCGTCTGCCTCAGACCGTCTGTCTCAGACCGTCTGTCTCAGACCGTCTGTCTCAGACCGTCTGTCTCAGACCGTCTGTCTCAGACCGTCTGTCTCAGACCGTCTGTCTCAGACCGTCTGTCTCAGACCGTCTGTCTGTGACCGTCTGTCTCAGACCGTCTGTCTCAGACCGTCTGCCTTAGACCGTCTGTCTAAGTCCGTCTGTCTCAGACCGTCTTTCTCAGATCGTCTGTCTCAGACGGTCTGTCTCAGAACGTCTGTCACTGTGCGTCTGTCTAAGACCGTCTGTCTTATACCGTCTTTCTCGCTCCGTGTACCGCTGACTCTCTGACCCTGTCCGCCTGTCCCACGCCGTCAGTCTCAGACCGTCTGTCTCAGACGGTCTGTCTCAGACCGTCTGTCTCAGACCGTCTGTCTCAGACCGTCTGTCTCAGACCGTCTGTCTCAGACCGTCTGTCTAAGACCGTCTGTCTCAGACCGTCTTTCTCAGACCGTCTGTCTCAGACAATCTGTCTCAGACCGTCTGTCTAAGACCGTCTGTGTGAGACCGTCTTTCTCAGACGTCTGTCTCAGACCGTCTGTCTCAGACCGTCTGTCTCAGACCGTCTGTCTCAGACCGTCTGTCTCAGACCGTCTGTCTCAGACCGTCTGTCTCAGACCGTCTGTCTCAGACCGTCTGTCTCAGACCGTCTGTATCAGACTGTCTGTCTCAGACCATCTGTTTCGGACAGTCCGTCTCAGACCGTCTGTCTGATAACGTCTCTCTCAGACCCTCTGTCTCAGACCGTCTGTCTCAGACCGTCTGTCTCAGACCGTCTGTCTAAGACCGTCTGTCTGAGACCCTCTGTCCCGGACCGTCTGTCTCAGATCGTCTGTCTCAGATCGTCTGTCTCAGACGGTCTGTCTCAGACCGTCTGTCTCAGACCGTCTGTCTCAGACCGTCTGTCTCAGACCGTCTGTCTCAGACCGTCTGTCTCAGACCGTCTGTCACTGTGCGTCTTTCTAAGACCGTCTGTCTTATACCGTCTTTCTCGCTCCGTGTACCTCTGACTCTCTGACCCTGTCCGCCTGTCTCACGCCGTCAGTCTCAGACCGTCTGTCTAAGACCGTCTGTCTCAGACCGTCTTACTCAGACCGTCTGTCTCAGACAGTCTGTCTCAGACCGTCTGTCTAAGACCGTCTGTGTGAGACCCTCTTTCTCAGACCGTCTGTCTCAGACCGTCTGTCTCAGACCGTCTGTCTCAGACCGTCTGTCTCAGACCGTCTGTATCAGACTGTCTGTCTCAGACCATCTGTTTCGGACAGTCCGTCTCAGACCGTCTGTCTGATAACGTCTCTCTCAGACCCTCTGTCTCAGACCGTCTGTCTCAGACCGTCTGTCTGATAACGTCTCTCTCAGACCCTCTGTCTCAGACGGTCTGTCTCAGACCCTCTTTCTCAGACCGTCCGTCTCAGACCGTCTGTCTCATACCATCTGTTTCGGACAGTCCGTCTCAGACCGTCTGTCTGATAACGTCTCTCTCAGACCCTCAGTCTCAGACCGTCTGTCTCAGACTGTCTGTCTCAGACCGTCTGTCTAAGACCGTCTGTCTCAGACCCTCTGTCTCAAACCGTCTGTCTCAGACCGTCTGTCTCAGATCGTCTGTCTAAGACCGTCTGTCTCATACCGTCTTTCTCGCTCCGTGTTCCTCTGACTCTCTGACCCTGTCCGCCTGTCTCACGACGTCAGTCTCAGACCGTCTGTCTAAGACCGTCTGTCTCAGACCGTCTTTCTCAGACCGTCTGTCTCAGACCGTCTGTCTAAGACCGTCTGTGTGAGACCGTCTTTCTCAGACCGTCTGTCTCAGACAGTCTGTCTCAGACCGTCTGTCTCAGACCGTCTGTATCAGTCCGTCTGTCTCAGTCCGTCTGTCTCAGACCGTCTGTCTCAGACCGTCTGCCTCAGACCGTCTGTCTCATACCGTCTGTCTAAGACCGTCTGTGTGAGACCGTCTTTCTCAGACCGTCTGTCTCAGACCGTCTGTCTCAGACCGTCTGTGTCAGACCGTCTGTCTCAGAACGTCTGTCACTGTGCGTCTGTCTAAGACCGTCTGTCTTATACCGTCTTTCTCGCTCCGTGTACCGCTGACTCTCTGACCCTGTCCGCCTGTCTCACGCCGTCAGTCTCAGACCGTCTGTCTCAGACCGTCTGTCTAAGTCCGTCTGTCTCAGACCGTCTTTCTCAGACCGTCTGTCTAAGACCGTCTGTCTCAGACCGTCTGTCTCTGACCGCTGTGTCAGTCTGTGTGTCTCTACCCGGCTGTCTGATACCGTCTGTCTCAGCCCGTCTGTCTCAGCCCGTCTGTCTCTGACCGTATGTCTCAGACCGTCTGTCTTAGACCGTCTGTCTCAGACCGTCTGTCTCGCACCCTCTGTCTCCGACCGTCTGTCTCAGACGGTCTGTGCCAGACCCTCTTTCTCAGACCGTCCGTCTCAGACCGTCTGTCTCATACCATCTGTTTCGGACAGTCCGTCTCAGACCGTCTGTCTGATAACGTTTCTCTCAGACCCTCAGTCTCAGACCGTCTGTCTAAGACCGTCTGTGTCAGACCGTCTTTGTCAGACCGTCTGTTTCAGACCGTCTGTCTCAGACCGTCTGTCTCAGACCGCCTGTCTCAGACCGTCTCTCTCAGACCCTCTGTCTCAGACCGTCTGTCTCAGACCGTCTGTCTAAGACCGTCTGTGTCAGACCGTCTTTGTCAGACCGTCTGTCTCAGACCGTCTGTCTCAGACCGTCTGTCTCAGACCGTCTGTCTGATAACGTTTCTCTCAGACCCTCAGTCTCAGACCGTCTGTCTCAGACCGCTGTGTCAGTCTGTGTGTCTCTACCCGGCTGTTTGATACCGCCTGTCTCAGCCCGTCTATCGCAGCCCGTCGGCCTGAGTCCGTCCGTCTCAGACCGTCTGTATCAGACCATCTGTTTCGGACAGTCCGTCTCAGACCGTCTGTCTGATAACGTTTCTCTCGGACCCTCTGTCTCTGACCGTCTGTCTCGGACGGTCTGTCTCAGACCCTCTTTCTCAGACCGTCTGTCTCATACCATCTGTTTCGGACAGTCCGTCTCAGACCGTCTGTCTGATAACGTCTCTCTCAGACCCTCTGTCTCTGACCGTCTGTCTCAGACGGTCTGTCCCAGACCCTCTTTCTCAGACCGTCCGTCTCAGACCGTCTGTCTCATACCATCTATTTCGGACAGTCCGTCTCAGACCGTCTGTCTGATAACGTCTCTCTCAGACCCTCAGTCTCAGACCGTCTATCTCAGCCCGTCTATCTCAGCCCGTCTGTCTCAGACAGTCTGTCTCAGACCGTCTGTCTAAGACCGTCTGTGTGAGACCGTCTTTCTCAGACCGTCTGTCTCAGACCGTCTGTCTCAGACCGTCTGTCTCAGACCGTCTGTCTCAGACCGTATGTCTCAGACCGTCTGTATCAGACCGTATGTCTCAGACCGTCTGTCTCAGATCGTCTGTCTCAGATCGTCTGTCTCAGACGGTCTGTCTCAGAACGTCTGTCACTGTGCGTCTGTCTAAGACCGTCTGTCTTATACCGTCTTTCTCGCTCCGTGTACCGCTGACTCTCTGACCCTGTCCGCCTGTCTCACGCCGTCAGTCTCAGACCGTCTTTCTCAGACCGTCTGTCTCAGACCGTCTGTCTAAGACCGTCTGTGTGAGACCGTCTTTCTCAGACCGTCTGTCTCAGACCGTCTGTCTCAGACCGTCTGCCTCAGACCGTCTGTCTCATAACGTCTGTCTCAGACCGTCTGTCTAAGACCGTCTATCTCAGCCCGTCTATCTCAGCCCGTCTGTCTGATAACGTGTCTCTCAGACCCTCTGTCTCAGACCGTCTGTCTCAGACCGTCTGTCTCAGACCGTATGTCTCAGACCGTCTGTATCAGACCGTATGTCTCAGACCGTCTGTCTCAGATCGTCTGTCTCAGATCGTCTGTCTCAGACGGTCTGTCTCAGAACGTCTGTCACTGTGCGTCTGTCTAAGACCGTCTGTCTTATACCGTCTTTCTCGCTCCGTGTACCGCTGACTCTCTGACCCTGTCCGCCTGTCTCACGCCGTCAGTCTCAGACCGTCTTTCTCAGACCGTCTGTCTCAGACCGTCTGTCTAAGACCGTCTATCTCAGCCCGTCTATCTAAGCCCGTCTGTCTGATAACGTGTCTCTCAGACCCTCTGTCTCAGACCGTCTGTCTCAGACCGTCTGTCTCAAACCGTCTGTCTAAGACCGTCTGTCTCAGACCCTCTGTCTCGGACCGTCTGTCTCAGACCGTCTGTCTCAGATCGTCTGTCTCAGATCGTCTGTCTCAGACGGTCTGTCTCAGAACGTCTGTCACTGTGCGTCTGTCTAAGACCGTCTGTCTTATACCGTCTTTCTCGCTCCGTGTACCGCTGACTCTCTGACCCTGTCCGCCTGTCTCACGCCGTCAGTCTCAGACCGTCTGTCTCAGACCGTCTGTCTCAGACCGTCTGTCTCAGACCGTCTGTCTAAGACCGTCTGTGTGAGACCGTCTTTCTCGGACCGTCTGTCTCAGACAGTCTGTCTCAGACCGTTTCTCTCAGACCGTCTGTATCAGACCGTCTGTCTCAGTCCGTCTATCTCAGCCCGTCTATCTCAGCCCGTCGGCCTGAGTCCGTTCGTCTCAGACCGTCTGTATCAGACTGTCTGCCTCAGACCATCTGTTTCGGACAGTCCGTCTCAGACCGTCTGTCTGATAACGTCTGTCTCAGACCGTCTGTCGAAGACCGTCTGTCTCAGACCCTCTGTCTCGGACCGTCTGTCTCAGACCGTCTGTCTCAGATGGTCTGTCTAAGACCGTCTGTCTCAGACCGTCTTTCTCAGACCGTCTGTCTCAGACCGTCTGTCTAAGACCGTCTGTGTGAGACCGTCTTTCTCGGACCGTCTGTCTCAGACAGTCTGTCTCAGACCGTCTCTCTCAGACCGTCTGTATCAGACCGTCTGTCTCAGTCCGTCTGTCTCAGACCGTCTGTCTCAGACCGTCTGCCTCAGACCGTCTGTCTCATACCGTCTGTCTCAGACCGTCTGTCTAAGACCGTCTATCTCAGCCCGTCTATCTCAGCCCGTCTGTCTGATAACGTGTCTCTCAGACCCTCTATCTCAGACCGTCTGTCTCAGACCGTCTGTCTCAGACCGTCTGTCTAAGACCGTCTGTCTCAGACCCTCTGTCTCGGATCGTCTGTCTCAGACCGTCTGTCTCAGACGGTCTGTCTCAGAACGTCTGTCACTGTGCGTCTGTCTAAGACCGTCTGTCTTATACCGTCTTTCTCGCTCCGTGTACCGCTGACTCTCTGACCCTGTCCGCCTGTCTCACGCCGTCAGTCTCAGACCGTCTGTCTCAGACCGTCTGTCTCAGACCGTATGTCTCAGACCGTCTGTATCAGACCGTCTGTCTCAGACCGTCTGTCTAAGACCGTCTGTCTCAGACCCTCTGTCTCGGACCGTCTGTCTCAGACCGTCTGTCTCAGATCGTCTGTCTCAGACGGTCTGTCTCAGAACGTCTGTCACTGTGCGTCTGTCTAAGACCGTCTGTCTTATACCGTCTTTCTCGCTCCGTGTACCGCTGACTCTCTGACCCTGTCCGCCTGTCTCACGCCGTCAGTCTCAGACCGTCTGTCTCAGACCGTCTGTCTAAGTCCGTCTGTCTCAGACCGTCTTTCTCAGACCGTCTGTCTAAGACCGTCTGTCTCAGACCGTATGTCTCAGACCGTCTGTATCAGACCGTCTGTCTCAGTCCGTCTGTCTCAGACCGTCTGTCTAAGACCGTCTGTCTCAGACCGTCTTTCTCAGACCGTCTGTCTCAGACCGTCTGTCTCAGACCGTCTGTCTCAGTCCGTCTGTCTCAGACCGTCTGTCTCAGAGCGTCTGTCTCAGACCGTCTGTCTAAGACCGTCTATCTCAGCCCGTCTATCTCAGTCCGTCGGCCTGAGTCCGTCCGTCTCAGACCGTCTGTATCAGACTGTCTGCCTCAGACCATCTGTTTCGGACAGTCCGTCTCAGACCGTCTGTCTGATAACGTCTCTCTCAGACCCTCTGTCTCAGACCGTCTGTCTCAGACTGTCTGTCTCAGACCGTCTGTCTAAGACCGTCTGTCTCAGACCCTCTGTCTCGGACCGTCTGTCTCAGACCGTCTGTCTCAGATGGTCTGTCTAAGACCGTCTGTCTCAGTCCGTCTGTCTCAGACCGTCTGTCTCAGAGCGTCTGTCTCAGACCGTCTGTCTAAGACCGTCTATCTCAGCCCGTCTACCTCAGCCCGTCGGCCTGAGTCCGTCCGTCTCAGACCGTCTGTATCAGACTGTCTGCCTCAGACCGTCTGTATCAGACCGTCTGTCTCAGACCGTCTGTCTCAGACCGTCTGTCTAAGACCGTCTGTCTCAGACCCTCTGTCTCGGACCGTCTGTCTCAGACCGTCTGTCTCAGATCGTCTGTCTCAGACGGTCTGTCTCAGAACGTCTGTCACTGTGCGTCTGTCTAAGACCGTCTGTCTTATACCGTCTTTCTCAGACCGTCTGTCTCAGACCGTCTGTCTCAGACCGTCTGTCTCAGACCGTATGTCTCAGACCGTCTGTATCAGACCGTCTGTCTCAGTCCGTCTGTCTCAGACCGTCTGTCTAAGACCGTCTGTCTCAGACCGTCTTTCTCAGACCGTCTGTCTCAGACCGTCTGTCTCAGACCGTCTGTCTCAGTCCGTCTGTCTCAGACCGTCTGTCTCAGAGCGTCTGTCTCAGACCGTCTGTCTAAGACCGTCTATCTCAGCCCGTCTACCTCAGCCCGTCGGCCTGAGTCCGTCCGTCTCAGACCGTCTGTATCAGACTGTCTGCCTCAGACCATCTGTTTCGGACAGTCCGTCTCAGACCGTCTGTCTGATAACGTCTCTCTCAGACCCTCTGTCTCAGACCGTCTGTCTCAGACTGTCTGTCTCAGACCGTCTGTCTAAGACCGTCTGTCTCAGACCCTCTGTCTCGGACCGTCTGTCTCAGACCGTCTGTCTCAGATGGTCTATCTCAGCCCGTCTATCTCAGACCGTCTGTCTCAGACCGTCTGTCTCAGACCGTCTGTCTCAGACCGTCTGTGTCAGACCGTCTGCCTCAGACCGTCTGTCTCATACCGTCTGTCTCAGACCGTCTGTCTAAGACCGTTTATCTCAGCCCGTCTATCTCAGCCCGTCGGCCTTAGTCCGTCCGTCTCAGACCGTCTGTCTGATAACGTCTCTCTCAGACCCTCTGTCTCAGACCGTCTGTCTCAGACCGTCTGTCTCAGACCGTATGTCTCATCCCGTCTGTCTCATCCCGTCTGACTGATCCCGTCTGTCTCAGACCGTCTGTCTCATACCGTCTGTCTCAGACCGTCTGTCTCAGACCCTCTGTCTCGGACCGTCTGTCTCAGACCGTCTGTCTCAGATCGTCTGTCTAAGACCGTCTGTCTCATACCGTCTTTCTCGCTCCGTGTACCTCTGACTCTCTGACCCTGTCCGCCTGTCTCACGACGTCAGTCTCAGACCGTCTGTCTCAGACCGTCTGTCTCAGACCGTCTGTCTCAGACCGTCTGTCTAAGACCGTCTTTCTCAGACCGTCTGTCTCAGACAGTCTGTCTCAGACCGTCTGTCTAAGACCGTCTGTGTTTGACCGTCTTTCTCAGACCGCCTGTCTCAGACCGTCTGTCTCAGACCGTCTATATCAGACCGTCTGTCTCAGTCCGTCTGTCTCAGACCGTCTGTCTCAGACCGTCTGCCTCAGACCGTCTGTCTCATACCGTCTGTCTAAGACCGTCTATCTCAGCCCGTCAATCTCGGCCCGTCTATCTCAGCCCGTCGGCCTTAGACCGTCCGTCTCAGACCGTCTGTCACTGTGCGTCTGTCTAAGACCGTCTGTCTTATACCGTCTTTCTCACTCCGTGTACCGCTGACTCTCTGACCCTGTCCGCCTGTCTCACGCCGTCAGTCTCAGACCGTCTGTCTCAGACCGTCTGTCTAAGACCGTCTGTCTCAGACCCTCTGTCTCGGACCGTCTGTGTTTGACCGTCTTTCTCAGACCGCCTGTCTCAGACCGTCTGTCTCAGACCGTCTATATCAGACCGTCTGTCTCAGACCGTCTGTCTCAGACCGTCTGTCTCAGACCGTCTGTCTCAGACCGTCTGTCTCAGACCGCCTGTCTCAGACCGTCTGTCTCAGACCGTCTGTCTAAGACCGTCTGTCTCAGACCCTCTGTCTCGGACCGTCTGTCTCAGACCGTCTGTCTCAGATCGTCTGTCTCAGATCGTCTGTCTCAGACGGTCTGTCTCAGAACGTCTGTCACTCTGCGTCTGTCTAAGACCGTCTGTCTTATACCGCCTTCTCGCTCCGTGTACCGCTGACTCTCTGACCCTGTCCGCCTGTCTCACGCCGTCAGTCTCAGACCGTCTGTCTCAGACCGTCTGTCTCAGACCGTCTGTCTCAGACCGTCTGTCTCAGACCGTCTGTCTAAGACCGTCTGTCTCAGACCGTCTTTATCAGACCGTCTGTCTCAGACAGTCTGTCTCAGACCGTCTGTCTAAGACCGTCTGTGTGAGACCGTCTTTCTCAGACCGTCTGTCTCAGACCGTCTGTCTCAGACCGTCTTTATCAGACCGTCTGTCTCAGACAGTCTGTCTCAGACCGTCTGTCTAAGACCGTCTGTCTCAGACCGTCTTTCTCAGACCGTCTGTCTCAGACCGTCTGTCTCAGACCGACTGTCTCAGTCCGTCTGTCTCAGACCGTCTGTCTCAGACCGTCTGTCTCAGACCGTATGTCTCAGACCGTCTGTATCAGACCGTCTGTCTCAGTCCGTCTGTCTCAGACCGTCTGTCTAAGACCGTCTGTCTCAGACCGTCTTTCTCAGACCGTCTGTCTCAGACCGGCTGTCTCAGACCATCTATCTCAGTCCGTCTGTCTCAGACCGTCTGTGTGAGACCGTCTGTCTCAGACCGCCTGTCTCAAACCGTCTGTATCAGACCGTCTGTCTCAGTCCGTCTGTATCAGACCGTCTGTGTCATACCGTCTGTCTCAGACCGTCTGTCTAAGACCGTCTATCTCAGCCCGTCTATCTCAGCCCGTCGGCCTTAGTCCGTCCGTCTCAGACCGTCTGTCTGATAACGTCTCTCTCAGACCCTCTGTCTCAGACCTTCTGTCTCAGACCGTCTGTCTCAGTCCGTCTGTCTCAGACCGTCTGTCTCAGACCGTCTGTCTCAGACCGTCTGTCTCAGACCGTCTGTCTCAGACCGTCTGTCTCAGACCGTCTGTCTCAGACCGTCTGTCTAAGACCGTCTGTGTGAGACCGTCTTTCTCAGACCGTCTGTCTAAGACCGTCTATCTCAGCCTGTCTATCTCAGCCCGTCTGTCTCAGACAGTCTGTCTCAGACCGTCTGTCTAAGACCGTCTGTGTGAGACCGTCTTTCTCAGACCGTCTGTCTCAGACCGTCTGTCTCAGACCGTCTGTCTCAGACCGTCTGTCTAAGGCCGTCTATCTCAGCCCGTCTGTGTCAGACAGTCTGTCTCAGACCGTCTGTCTAAGACCGTCTGTGTGAGACCGTCTTTCTCAGACCGTCTGTCTCAGACCGTCTGTCTCAGACCGTCGGTCTCAGACCATCTGTCTCAGACCGTCTGTCTCAGACCGTCTGTCTCAGACCGTATGTCTCAGACCGTCTGTATCAGACCGTCTGTCTCAGTCCGTCTGTCTCAGACCGTCTGTCTAAGACCGTCTGTCTCAGACCGTCTTTCTCAGACCGTCTGTCTCAGACCGTCTGTCTCAGACCGTCTGTCTCAGTCCGTCTGTCTCAGACCGTCTGTCTCAGAGCGTCTGTCTCAGACCGTCTGTCTAAGACCGTCTATCTCAGCCCGTCTATCTCAGCCCGTCGGCCTGAGTCCGTCCGTCTCAGACCGTCTGTATCAGACTGTCTGCCTCAGACCATCTGTTTCGGGCAGTCCGTCTCAGACCGTCTGTCTGATAACGTCTCTCTCAGACCCTCTGTCTCAGACCGTCTGTCTCAGACTGTCTGTCTCAGACCGTCTGTCTAAGACCGTCTGTCTCAGACCCTCTGTCTCGGACCGTCTGTCTCAGACCGTCTGTCTCAGATGGTCTGTCTAAGACCGTCTGTCTCAGACCGTCTTTCTCAGACCGTCTGTCTAAGGCCGTCTGTGTGAGACCGTCTTTCTCAGACCGTCTGTCTCAGACCGTCTGTCTCAGACCGTCTGTCTCAGACCGTCTGTCTAAGGCCGTCTATCTCAGCCCGTCTGTGTCAGACAGTCTGTCTCAGACCGTCTGTCTAAGACCGTCTGTGTGAGACCGTCTTTCTCAGACCGTCTGTCTCAGACCGTCTGTCTCAGACCGTCGGTCTCAGACCATCTGTCTCAGACCGTCTGTCTCAGACCGTCTGTCTCAGACCGTATGTCTCAGACCGTCTGTATCAGACCGTCTGTCTCAGTCCGTCTGTCTCAGACCGTCTGTCTAAGACCGTCTGTCTCAGACCGTCTTTCTCAGACCGTCTGTCTCAGACCGTCTGTCTCAGACCGTCTGTCTCAGTCCGTCTGTCTCAGACCGTCTGTCTCAGAGCGTCTGTCTCAGACCGTCTGTCTAAGACCGTCTATCTCAGCCCGTCTATCTCAGCCCGTCGGCCTGAGTCCGTCCGTCTCAGACCGTCTGTATCAGACTGTCTGCCTCAGACCATCTGTTTCGGACAGTCCGTCTCAGACCGTCTGTCTGATAACGTCTCTCTCAGACCCTCTGTCTCAGACCGTCTGTCTCAGACTGTCTGTCTCAGACCGTCTGTCTAAGACCGTCTGTCTCAGACCCTCTGTCTCGGACCGTCTGTCTCAGACCGTCTGTCTCAGATGGTCTGTCTAAGACCGTCTGTCTCAGACCGTCTTTCTCAGACCGTCTGTCTAAGACCGTCTGTGTGAGACCGTCTTTCTCAGACCGTCTGTCTAAGACCGTCTATCTCAGCCCGTCTATCTCAGCCCGTCTGTCTCAGACCGTCTGTCTCAGACCGTCTGTCTCAGACCGTCTGTGTCAGACCGTCTGCCTCAGACCGTCTGTCTCATACCGTCTGTCTCAGACCGTCTGTCTAAGACCGTCTATCTCAGCCCGTCTATCTCAGCTCGTCGGCCTTAGTCCGTCCGTCTCAAACCGTCTGTCTGATAACGTCTCTCTCAGACCCTCTGTCTCAGACCGTCTGTCTCAGACCGTCTGTCTCAGACCGTCTGTCTCAGACCGTCTGTCTCAGACCGTCTGTCTCAGACCGTCTGCCTCAGACCGTCTGTCTAAGTCCGTCTGTCTCAGGCCGTCTTTCTCAGATCGTCTGTCTCAGACGGTCTGTCTCAGAACGTCTGTCACTGTGCGTCTGTCTAAGACCGTCTGTCTTATACCGTCTTTCTCGCTCCGTGTACCGCTGACTCTCTGACCCTGTCCGCCTGTCCTACGCCGTCAGTCTCAGACCGTCTGTCTCAGACCGTCTGTCTCAGACCGTCTGTCTCAGACCGTCTGTCTCAGACCGTCTGTCTAAGACCGTCTGTCTCAGACCGTCTTTCTCAGACCGTCTGTCTCAGACAATCTGTCTCAGACCGTCTGTCTAAGACCGTCTGTGTGAGACCGTCTTTCTCAGACCGTCTGTCTCAGACCGTCTGTCTCAGACCGTCTGTCTCAGACCGTCTGTCTCAGACCGTCTGTCTCAGACCGTCTGTCTCAGACCGTCTGTCTCAGACCGTCTGTCTCAGACCGTCTGTCTCAGACCGTCTGTCTCAGACCGTCTGTATCAGACTGTCTGTCTCAGACCATCTGTTTCGGACAGTCCGTCTCAGACCGTCTGTCTGATAACGTCTCTCTCAGACCCTCTGTCTCAGACCGTCTGTCTCAGACCGTCTGTCTCAGACCGTCTGTCTAAGTCCGTCTGTCTCAGACCCTCTGTCTCGGACCGAATGTCTCAGACCGTCTGCCTCAGACCGTCTGTCTCAGACCGTCTGTCTCAGACCGTCTGTCTCAGACCGTCTGTCTCAGACCGTCTGTCTCAGACCGTCTGTCTCAGACCGTCTGTCTCAGACCGTCTGTCTCAGACCGTCTATCTCAGACCGTCTGTCTGTGACCGTCTGTCTCAGACCGTCTGTCTCAGACCGTCTGCCTTAGACCGTCTGTCTAAGTCCGTCTGTCTCAGACCGTCTTTCTCAGATCGTCTGTCTCAGACGGTCTGTCTCAGAACGTCTGTCACTGTGCGTCTGTCTAAGACCGTCTTTCTCAGACCGTCTGTCTCAGACCGTCTGTCTCAGACCGTCTGTCTCAGTCCGTCTGTCTCAGACCGTCTGTCTCAGAGCGTCTGTCTCAGACCGTCTGTCTAAGACCGTCTATCTCAGCCCGTCTATCTCAGCCCGTCGGCCTGAGTCCGTCCGTCTCAGACCGTCTGTATCAGACTGTCTGCCTCAGACCATCTGTTTCGGACAGTCCGTCTCAGACCGTCTGTCTGATAACGTCTCTCTCAGACCCTCTGTCTCAGACCGTCTGTCTCAGACTGTCTGTCTCAGACCGTCTGTCTAAGACCGTCTGTCTCAGACCCTCTGTCTCGGACCGTCTGTCTCAGACCGTCTGTCTCAGATGGTCTGTCTAAGACCGTCTGTCTCAGACCGTCTTTCTCAGACCGTCTGTCTAAGACCGTCTGTGTGAGACCGTCTTTCTCAGACCGTCTGTCTAAGACCGTCTATCTCAGCCCGTCTATCTCAGCCCGTCTGTCTCAGACCGTCTGTCTCAGACCGTCTGTCTCAGACCGTCTGTGTCAGACCGTCTGCCTCAGACCGTCTGTCTCATACCGTCTGTCTCAGACCGTCTGTCTAAGACCGTCTATCTCAGCCCGTCTATCTCAGCTCGTCGGCCTTAGTCCGTCCGTCTCAAACCGTCTGTCTGATAACGTCTCTCTCAGACCCTCTGTCTCAGACCGTCTGTCTCAGACCGTCTGTCTCAGACCGTCTGTCTCAGACCGTCTGTCTCAGACCGTCTGTCTCAGACCGTCTGCCTCAGACCGTCTGTCTAAGTCCGTCTGTCTCAGGCCGTCTTTCTCAGATCGTCTGTCTCAGACGGTCTGTCTCAGAACGTCTGTCACTGTGCGTCTGTCTAAGACCGTCTGTCTTATACCGTCTTTCTCGCTCCGTGTACCGCTGACTCTCTGACCCTGTCCGCCTGTCCTACGCCGTCAGTCTCAGACCGTCTGTCTCAGACCGTCTGTCTCAGACCGTCTGTCTCAGACCGTCTGTCTCAGACCGTCTGTCTAAGACCGTCTGTCTCAGACCGTCTTTCTCAGACCGTCTGTCTCAGACAATCTGTCTCAGACCGTCTGTCTAAGACCGTCTGTGTGAGACCGTCTTTCTCAGACCGTCTGTCTCAGACCGTCTGTCTCAGACCGTCTGTCTCAGACCGTCTGTCTCAGACCGTCTGTCTCAGACCGTCTGTCTCAGACCGTCTGTCTCAGACCGTCTGTCTCAGACCGTCTGTCTCAGACCGTCTGTATCAGACTGTCTGTCTCAGACCATCTGTTTCGGACAGTCCGTCTCAGACCGTCTGTCTGATAACGTCTCTCTCAGACCCTCTGTCTCAGACCGTCTGTCTCAGACCGTCTGTCTCAGACCGTCTGTCTAAGTCCGTCTGTCTCAGACCCTCTGTCTCGGACCGAATGTCTCAGACCGTCTGCCTCAGACCGTCTGTCTCAGACCGTCTGTCTCAGACCGTCTGTCTCAGACCGTCTGTCTCAGACCGTCTGTCTCAGACCGTCTGTCTCAGACCGTCTGTCTCAGACCGTCTGTCTCAGACCGTCTATCTCAGACCGTCTGTCTGTGACCGTCTGTCTCAGACCGTCTGTCTCAGACCGTCTGCCTTAGACCGTCTGTCTAAGTCCGTCTGTCTCAGACCGTCTTTCTCAGATCGTCTGTCTCAGACGGTCTGTCTCAGAACGTCTGTCACTGTGCGTCTGTCTAAGACCGTCTGTCTTATACCGTCTTTCTCGCTCCGTGTACCGCTGACTCTCTGACCCTGTCCGCCTGTCCCACGCCGTCAGTCTCAGACCGTCTGTCTCAGACGGTCTGTCTCAGACCGTCTGTCTCAGACCGTCTGTCTCAGACCGTCTGTCTAAGACCGTCTGTCTCAGACCGTCTTTCTCAGACCGTCTGTCTCAGACAATCTGTCTCAGACCGTCTGTCTAAGACCGTCTGTGTGAGACCGTCTTTCTCAGACCGTCTGTCTCAGACCGTCTGTCTAAGACCGTCTGTCTGAGACCCTCTGTCTCGGACCGTCTGTCTCAGACCGTCTGTCTCGGATCGTCTGTCTCAGATCGTCTGTCTCAGACGATCTGTCTCAGACGGTCTGTCTCAGACGGTCTGTCTCAGAACGTCTGTCACTGTGCGTCTTTCTAAGACCGTCTGCCTTATACCGTCTTTCTCGCTCCGTGTACCTCTGACTCTCTGACCCTGTCCGCCTGTCTCACGCCGTCAGTCTCAGACCGTCTGTCTCAGACCGTCTGTCTCAGACCGTCTGTCTCAGACCGTCTGTCTCAGACCGTCTGTCTCAGACCGTCTGTCTCAGACCGTCTGTCTCAGACCGTCTGTCTCAGACCGTCTGTTTCAGACCGTCTGTCTCAAACCGTCTGTCTCAGACCGTCTGTCTCAGACCGTCTGTCTCAGACCGTCTGTCTCAGACCGTCTGTCTCAGACCGTCTGTCTCAGACCGTCTGTCTCAGACAGTCTGTCTCAGACCGTCTGTCTAAGACCGTCTGTGTGAGACCGTCTTTCTCAGACCGTCTGTCTCAGACCGTCTGTCTCAGACCGTCTGTCTCAGACCGTCTGTCTAAGACCGTCCGTCTCAGACCGTCTGTATCAGACTGTCTGTCTCAGACCATCTGTTTCGGACAGTCCGTCTCAGACCGTCTGTCTGATAACGTCTCTCTCAGACCCTCTGTCTCAGACCGTCTGTCTCAGACCGTCTGTCTAAGTCCGTCTGTCTCAGACCCTCTGTCTCGGACCGTCTGTCTCAGACCGTCTGCCTCAGACCGTCTGTCTCAGACCGTCTGTATCAGACTGTCTGTCTCAGACCATCTGTTTCGGACAGTCCGTCTCAGACCGTCTGTCTGATAACGTCTCTCTCAGACCCTCTGTCTCAGACCGTCTGTCTCAGACCGTCTGTCTCAGACCGTCTGTCTAAGACCGTCTGTCTGAGACCCTCTGTCTCGGGTCGTCTGTCTCAGATCGTCTGTCTCAGACGATCTGTCTCAGACGGTCTGTCTCAGACGGTCTGTCTCAGAACGTCTGTCACTGTGCGTCTTTCTAAGACCGTCTTTCTAAGACCGTCTGTCTTATACCGTCTTTCTCGCTCCGTGTACCTCTGACTCTCTGACCCTGTCCGCCTGTCTCACGCCGTCAGTCTCAGACCGTCTGTCTCAGACCGTCTGTCTCAGACCGTCTGTCTCAGACCGTCTGTCTCAGACCGTCTGTCTCAGACCGTCTGTCTCAGACCGTCTGTCTCAGACCGTCTGTCTCAGACCGTCTGTCTCAGACCGTCTGTCTCAGACCGTCTGTCTCAGACCGTCTGTCTCAGACAGTCTGTCTCAGACCGTCTGTCTAAGACCGTCTGTGTGAGACCGTCTTTCTCAGACCGTCTGTCTCAGACCGTCTGTCTCAGACCGTCTGTCTCAGACCGTCTGTCTCAGACCGTCTGTCTAAGACCGTCTGTCTAAGACCGTCTGTGTGAGCCCGTCTTTCTCAGATCGTCTGTCTCAGACCCTCGGTCTCAGACCGTCTGTGTCAGACCGTCTGTCTCAGACCGTCTGTCTCAGACCGTCTGTCTCAGACCGTCTGTCTAAGACCGTCTGTGTGATACCGTCTTTCTCGGACCGTCTGTCTCAGACAGTCTGTCTCAGACCGTCTCTCTCAGACCGTCTGTATCAGACCGTCTGTCTCAGTCCGTCTGTCTCAGACCGTCTGTCTCAGACCGTCTGCCTCAGACCGTCTGTCTCATACCGTCTGTCTCAGACCGTCTGTCTAAGACCGTCTATCTCAGCCCGTCTATCTCAGCCCGTCTGTCTGATAACGTGTCTCTCAGACCCTCTGTCTCAGACCGTCTGTCTCAGACCGTCTGTCTCAGACCGTCTGTCTCAGACCGTCTGTCTAAGACCGTCTGTCTCAGACCCTCTGTCTCGGACCGCCTGTCTCAGACCGTCTGTCTAAGACCGTCTGTGTGAGACCGTCTTTCTCAGACCGTCTGTCTCAGACCGTCTGTCTCAGACCGTCTGTCTAAGACCGTCCGTCTCAGACCGTCTGTATCAGACTGTCTGTCTCAGACCATCTGTTTCGGACAGTCCGTCTCAGACCGTCTGTCTGATAACGTCTCTCTCAGACCCTCTGTCTCAGACCGTCTGTCTCAGACCGTCTGTCTAAGTCCGTCTGTCTCAGACCCTCTGTCTCGGACCGTCTGTCTCAGACCGTCTGCCTCAGACCGTCTGTCTCAGACCGTCTGTCTCAGACCGTCTGTCTCAGACCGTCTGTCTCAGACCGTCTGTCTCAGACCGTCTGTCTCAGACCGTCTGTCTCAGACCGTCTGTATCAGACTGTCTGTCTCAGACCATCTGTTTCGGACAGTCCGTCTCAGACCGTCTGTCTGATAACGTCTCTCTCAGACCCTCTGTCTCAGACCGTCTGTCTCAGACCGTCTGTCTCAGACCGTGTGTCTAAGACCGTCTGTCTGAGACCCTCTGTCTCGGATCGTCTGTCTCAGATCGTCTGTCTCAGACGATCTGTCTCAGACGGTCTGTCTCAGACGGTCTGTCTCAGAACGTCTGTCACTGTGCGTCTTTCTAAGACCGTCTGTCTTATACCGTCTTTCTCGCTCCGTGTACCTCTGACTCTCTGACCCTGTCCGCCTGTCTCACGCCGTCAGTCTCAGACCGTCTGTCTCAGACCGTCTGTCTCAGACCGTCTGTCTCAGACCGTCTGTCTCAGACCGTCTGTCTCAGACCGTCTGTCTCAGACCGTCTGTCTCAGACCGTCTGTCTCAGACCGTCTGTCTCAGACCGTCTGTCTCAGACCGTCTGTCTCAGACCGTCTGTCTCAGACCGTCTGTCTCAGACCGTCTGTCTCAGACAGTCTGTCTCAGACCGTCTGTCTAAGACCGTCTGTCTAAGACCGTCTGTCTAAGACCGTCTGTGTGAGCCCGTCTTTCTCAGATCGTCTGTCTCAGACCCTCTGTCTCAGACCGTCTGTGTCAGACCGTCTGTCTCAGACCGTCTGTCTCAGACCGTCTGTCTCAGAGCGTCTGTCTCAGACCGTCTGTCTAAGACCGTCTATCTCAGCCCGTCTATCTCAGCCCGTCGGCCTGAGTCCGTTCGTCTCAGACCGTCTGTATCAGACTGTCTGCCTCAGACCATCTGTTTCGGACAGTCCGTCTCAGACCGTCTGTCTGATAACGTCTGTCTCAGACCGTCTGTCGAAGACCGTCTGTCTCAGACCCTCTGTCTCGGACCGTCTGTCTCAGACCGTCTGTCTCAGATGGTCTGTCTAAGACCGTCTGTCTCAGACCGTCTTTCTCAGACCGTCTGTCTCAGACCGTCTGTCTAAGACCGTCTGTGTGAGACCGTCTTTCTCGGACCGTCTGTCTCAGACCGTCTCTCTCAGACCGTCTGTATCAGACCGTCTGTCTCAGTCCGTCTGTCTCAGACCGTCTGTCTCAGACCGTCTGCCTCAGACCGTCTGTCTCATACCGTCTGTCTCAGACCGTCTGTCTAAGACCGTCTATCTCAGCCCGTCTATCTCAGCCCGTCTGTCTGATAACGTGTCTCTCAGACCCTCTGTCTCATACCGTCTGTCTCAGACCGTCTGTCTCAGACCGTCTGTCTCAGACCGTCTGTCTCAGACCGTCTGTCTCAGACCGTCTGTCTCAGACAGTCTGTCTCAGACCGTCTGTCTAAGACCGTCTGTGTGAGACCGTCTGTCTCAGACCGTCTGTCTCAGACCGTCTGTCTCAGACCGTCTGTCTAAGACCGTCCGTCTCAGACCGTCTGTATCAGACTGTCTGTCTCAGACCATCTGTTTCGGACAGTCCGTCTCAGACCGTCTGTCTGATAACGTCTCTCTCAGACCCTCTGTCTCAGACCGTCTGTCTCAGACCGTCTGTCTAAGTCCGTCTGTCTCAGACCCTCTGTCTCGGACCGTCTGTCTCAGACCGTCTGCCTCAGACCGTCTGTCTCAGACCGTCTGTCTCAGACCGTCTGTCTCAGACCGTCTGTCTCAGACCGTCTGTCTCAGACCGTCTGTCTCAGACCGTCTGTATCAGACTGTCTGTCTCAGACCATCTGTTTCGGACAGTCCGTCTCAGACCGTCTGTCTGATAACGTCTCTCTCAGACCCTCTGTCTCAGACCGTCTGTCTCAGACCGTCTGTCTCAGACCGTCTGTCTAAGACCGTCTGTCTGAGACCCTCTGTCTCGGATCGTCTGTCTCAGATCGTCTGTCTTAGACGATCTGTCTCAGACGGTCTGTCTCAGACGGTCTGTCTCAGAACGTCTGTCACTGTGCGTCTTTCTAAGACCGTCTGTCTTATACCGTCTTTCTCGCTCCGTGTACCTCTGACTCTCTGACCCTGTCCGCCTGTCTCACGCCGTCAGTCTCAGACCGTCTGTCTCAGACCGTCTGTCTAAGACCGTCTGTCTCAGACCGTCTGTCTCAGACCGTCTGTCTCAGACCGTCTGTCTCAGACCGTCTGTCTCAGACCGTCTGTCTCAGACCGTCTGTCTCAGACCGTCTGTCTCAGACCGTCTGTCTCAGACCGTCTGTCTCAGACCGTCTGTCTCAGACCGTCTGTCTCAGACAGTCTGTCTCAGACCGTCTGTCTAAGACCGTCTGTGTGAGACCGTCTTTCTCAGACCGTCTGTCTCAGACCGTCTGTCTCAGACCGTCTGTCTCAGACCGTCTGTCTCAGACCGTCTGTCTCAGACCGTCTGTCTAAGACCGTCTGTCTAAGACCGTCTGTGTGAGCCCGTCTTTCTCAGATCGTCTGTCTCAGACCCTCTGTCTCAGACCGTCTGTGTCAGACCGTCTGTCTCAGACCGTCTGTCTCAGACCGTCTGTCTCAGAGCGTCTGTCTCAGACCGTCTGTCTAAGACCGTCTATCTCAGCCCGTCTATCTCAGCCCGTCGGCCTGAGTCCGTTCGTCTCAGACCGTCTGTATCAGACTGTCTGCCTCAGACCATCTGTTTCGGACAGTCCGTCTCAGACCGTCTGTCTGATAACGTCTGTCTCAGACCGTCTGTCGAAGACCGTCTGTCTCAGACCCTCTGTCTCGGACCGTCTGTCTCAGACCGTCTGTCTCAGATGGTCTGTCTAAGACCGTCTGTCTCAGACCGTCTTTCTCAGACCGTCTGTCTCAGACCGTCTGTCTAAGACCGTCTGTGTGAGACCGTCTTTCTCGGACCGTCTGTCTCAGACAGTCTGTCTCAGACCGTCTCTCTCAGACCGTCTGTATCAGACCGTCTGTCTCAGTCCGTCTGTCTCAGACCGTCTGTCTCAGACCGTCTGCCTCAGACCGTCTGTCTCATACCGTCTCTCTCAGACCGTCTGTCTAAGACCGTCTATCTCAGCCCGTCTATCTCAGCCCGTCTGTCTGATAACGTGTCTCTCAGACCCTCTGTCTCAGACCGTCTGTCTCAGACCGTCTGTCTCAGACCGTCTGTCTCAGACCGTCTGTCTAAGACCGTCTGTCTCAGACCCTCTGTCTCGGACCGCCTGTCTCAGACCGTCTGTCTAAGACCGTCTGTGTGAGACCGTCTTTCTCAGACCGTCTGTCTCAGACCGTCTGTCTAAGACCGTCCGTCTCAGACCGTCTGTATCAGGCTGTCTGTCTCAGACCATCTGTTTCGGACAGTCCGTCTCAGACCGTCTGTCTGATAACGTCTCTCTCAGACCCTCTGTCTCAGACCGTCTGTCTCAGACCGTCTGTCTCAGACCGTCTGTCTAAGTCCGTCTGTCTCAGACCCTCTGTCTCGGACCGTCTGTCTCAGACCGTCTGCCTCAGACCGTCTGTCTCAGACCGTCTGTCTCAGACCGTCTGTCTCAGACCGTCTGTCTCAGACCGTCTGTCTCAGACCGTCTGTCTCAGACCGTCTGTCTCAGACCGTCTGTATCAGACTGTCTGTCTCAGACCATCTGTCTCAGACCGTCTGTATCAGACTGTCTGTCTCAGACCATCTGTTTCGGACAGTCCGTCTCGGACCGTCTGTCTGATAACGTCTCTCTCAGACCCTCTGTCTCAGACCGTCTGTCTCAGACCGTCTGTCTCAGACCGTCTGTCTAAGACCGTCTGTCTGAGACCCTCTGTCTCGGATCGTCTGTCTCAGATCGTCTGTCTCAGACGATCTGTCTCAGACGGTCTGTCTCAGACGGTCTGTCTCAGAACGTCTGTCACTGTGCGTCTTTCTAAGACCGTCTGTCTTATACCGTCTTTCTCGCTCCGTGTACCTCTGACTCTCTGACCCTGTCCGCCTGTCTCACGCCGTCAGTCTCAGACCGTCTGTCTCAGACCGTCTGTCTAAGACCGTCTGTCTCAGACCGTCTGTCTCAGACCGTCTGTCTCAGACCGTCTGTCTCAGACCGTCTGTCTCAGACCGTCTGTCTCAGACCGTCTGTCTCAGACCGTCTGTCTCAGACCGTCTGTCTCAGACCGTCTGTCTCAGACCGTCTGTCTCAGACCGTCTGTCTCAGACCGTCTGTCTCAGACAGTCTGTCTCAGACCGTCTGTCTAAGACCGTCTGTGTGAGACCGTCTTTCTCAGACCGTCTGTCTCAGACCGTCTGTCTCAGACCGTCTGTCTCAGACCGTCTGTCTCAGACCGTCTGTCTCAGACCGTCTGTCTAAGACCGTCTGTCTAAGACCGTCTATGTGAGCCCGTCTTTCTCAGATCGTCTGTCGCAGACCCTCTGTCTCAGACCGTCTGTGTCAGACCGTCTGTCTCAGACCGTCTGTCTCAGACCGTCTGTCTCAGAGCGTCTGTCTCAGACCGTCTGTCTAAGACCGTCTATCTCAGCCCGTCTATCTCAGCCCGTCGGCCTGAGTCCGTTCGTCTCAGACCGTCTGTATCAGACTGTCTGCCTCAGACCATCTGTTTCGGACAGTCCGTCTCAGACCGTCTGTCTGATAACGTCTGTCTCAGACCGTCTGTCGAAGACCGTCTGTCTCAGACCCTCTGTCTCGGACCGTCTGTCTCAGACCGTCTGTCTCAGATGGTCTGTCTAAGACCGTCTGTCTCAGACCGTCTTTCTCAGACCGTCTGTCTCAGACCGTCTGTCTAAGACCGTCTGTGTGAGACCGTCTTTCTCGGACCGTCTGTCTCAGACAGTCTGTCTCAGACCGTCTCTCTCAGACCGTCTGTATCAGACCGTCTGTCTCAGTCCGTCTGTCTCAGACCGTCTGTCTCAGACCGTCTGCCTCAGACCGTCTGTCTCATACCGTCTCTCTCAGACCGTCTGTCTAAGACCGTCTATCTCAGCCCGTCTATCTCAGCCCGTCTGTCTGATAACGTGTCTCTCAGACCCTCTGTCTCAGACCGTCTGTCTCAGACCGTCTGTCTCAGACCGTCTGTCTCAGACCGTCTGTCTCAGACCGTCTGTCTAAGACCGTCTGTCTCAGACCCTCTGTCTCGGACCGCCTGTCTCAGACCGTCTGTCTAAGACCGTCTGTGTGAGACCGTCTTTCTCAGACCGTCTGTCTCAGACCGTCTGTCTCAGACCGTCTGTCTAAGACCGTCCGTCTCAGACCGTCTGTATCAGGCTGTCTGTCTCAGACCATCTGTTTCGGACAGTCCGTCTCAGACCGTCTGTCTGATAACGTCTCTCTCAGACCCTCTGTCTCAGACCGTCTGTCTCAGACCGTCTGTCTCAGACCGTCTGTCTAAGTCCGTCTGTCTCAGACCCTCTGTCTCGGACCGTCTGTCTCAGACCGTCTGCCTCAGACCGTCTGTCTCAGACCGTCTGTCTCAGACCGTCTGTCTCAGACCGTCTGTCTCAGACCGTCTGTCTCAGACCGTCTGTCTCAGACCGTCTGTCTCAGACCGTCTGTATCAGACTGTCTGTCTCAGACCATCTGTTTCGGACAGTCCGTCTCAGACCGTCTGTCTGATAACGTCTCTCTCAGACCCTCTGTCTCAGACCGTCTGTCTCAGACCGTCTGTCTCAGACCGTCTGTCTAAGACCGTCTGTCTGAGACCCTCTGTCTCGGATCGTCTGTCTCAGATCGTCTGTCTCAGACGATCTGTCTCAGACGGTCTGTCTCAGACGGTCTGTCTCAGAACGTCTGTCACTGTGCGTCTTTCTAAGACCGTCTTTCTAAGACCGTCTGTCTTATACCGTCTTTCTCGCTCCGTGTACCTCTGACTCTCTGACCCTGTCCGCCTGTCTCACGCCGTCAGTCTCAGACCGTCTGTCTCAGACCGTCTGTCTCAGACCGTCTGTCTCAGACCGTCTGTCTCAGACCGTCTGTCTCAGACCGTCTGTCTCAGACCGTCTGTCTCAGACCGTCTGTCTCAGACCGTCTGTCTCAGACCGTCTGTCTCAGACCGTCTGTCTCAGACCGTCTGTCTCAGACAGTCTGTCTCAGACCGTCTGTCTAAGACCGTCTGTCTAAGACCGTCTGTCTAAGACCGTCTGTGTGAGCCCGTCTTTCTCAGATCGTCTGTCTCAGACCCTCTGTCTCAGACCGTCTGTGTCAGACCGTCTGTCTCAGACCGTCTGTCTCAGACCGTCTGTCTCAGACCGTCTGTCTCAGACCGTCTGTCTCAGACCGTCTGTCTCAGACCGTCTGTCTCGGACCGTCTGTCTAAGACCGTCTGTCTAAGACCGTCTGTGTGAGCCCGTCTTTCTCAGATCGTCTGTCTCAGACCCTCTGTCTCAGACCGTCTGTGTCAGACCGTCTGTCTCAGACCGTCTGTCTCAGACCGTATGTCTCAGACCGTCTGTCTCAGACCGTCTGTCTCAGAGCGTCTGTCTCAGACCGTCTGTCTAAGACCGTCTATCTCAGCCCGTCTATCTCAGCCCGTCGGCCTGAGTCCGTTCGTCTCAGACCGTCTGTATCAGACTGTCTGCCTCAGACCATCTGTTTCGGACAGTCCGTCTCAGACCGTCTGTCTGATAACGTCTGTCTCAGACCGTCTGTCTCAGACCCTCTGTCTCGGACCGTCTGTCTCAGACCGTCTGTCTCAGATGGTCTGTCTAAGACCGTCTGTCTCAGACCGTCTTTCTCAGACCGTCTGTCTCAGACCGTCTGTCTAAGACCGTCTATGTGAGCCCGTCTTTCTCAGATCGTCTGTCGCAGACCCTCTGTCTCAGACCGTCTGTGTCAGACCGTCTGTCTCAGACCGTCTGTCTCAGACCGTCTGTCTCAGAGCGTCTGTCTCAGACCGTCTGTCTAAGACCGTCTATCTCAGCCCGTCTATCTCAGCCCGTCGGCCTGAGTCCGTTCGTCTCAGACCGTCTGTATCAGACTGTCTGCCTCAGACCATCTGTTTCGGACAGTCCGTCTCAGACCGTCTGTCTGATAACGTCTGTCTCAGACCGTCTGTCGAAGACCGTCTGTCTCAGACCCTCTGTCTCGGACCGTCTGTCTCAGACCGTCTGTCTCAGATGGTCTGTCTAAGACCGTCTGTCTCAGACCGTCTTTCTCAGACCGTCTGTCTCAGACCGTCTGTCTCAGACCGTCTGTCTCAGACAGTCTGTCTCAGACCGTCTGTCTAAGACCGTCTGTCTAAGACCGTCTGTCTAAGACCGTCTGTGTGAGCCCGTCTTTCTCAGATCGTCTGTCTCAGACCCTCTGTCTCAGACCGTCTGTGTGAGACCGTCTTTCTCGGACCGTCTGTCTCAGACCGTCTCTCTCAGACCGTCTGTATCAGACCGTCTGTCTCAGTCCGTCTGTCTCAGACCGTCTGTCTCAGACCGTCTGCCTCAGACCGTCTGTCTCATACCGTCTGTCTCAGACCGTCTGTCTAAGACCGTCTATCTCAGCCCGTCTATCTCAGCCCGTCTGTCTGATAACGTGTCTCTCAGACCCTCTGTCTCAGACCGTCTGTCTCAGACCGTCTGTCTCAGACCGTCTGTCTAAGACCGTCTGTCTCAGACCCTCTGTCTCGGACCGTCTGTCTCAGACCGTCTGTCTCAGATCGTCTGTCTCAGACGGTCTGTCTCAGAACGTCTGTCACTGTGCGTCTGTCTAAGACCGTCTGTCTTATACCGTCTTTCTCGCTCCGTGTACCGCTGACTCTCTGACCCTGTCCGCCTGTCTCACGCCGTCAGTCTCAGACCGTCTTTCTCAGACCGTCTGTCTCAGACCGTCTGTCTAAGACCGTCTGTGTGAGACCGTCTTTCTCAGACCGTCTGTCTCAGACCGTCTGTCTCAGACCGTCTGTCTAAGACCGTCTGTCTCAGACCGTCTTTATCAGACCGTCTGTCTCAGACCGTCTGTCTAAGACCGTCTGTCTTATACCGTCTTTCTCGCTCCGTGTACCGCTGACTCTCTGACCCTGTCCGCCTGTCTCACGCCGTCAGTCTCAGACCGTCTGTCTCAGACCGTCTGTCTCAGACCGTCTGTCTCAGACCGTCTGTCTCAGACCGTCTGTCTCAGACCGTCTGTCTCAGACCGTCTGTCTAAGACCGTCTGTCTCAGACCGTCTTTATCAGACCGTCTGTCTCAGACCGTCTGTCTCAGACCGTCTGTCTAAGACCGTCTGTGTGAGACCGTCTTTCTCAGACCGTCTGTCTCAGACCGTCTGTCTAAGACCGTCTGTCTCAGACCGTCTTTCTCAGACCGTCTGTCTCAGACCGTCTGTCTCAGACCGACTGTCTCAGTCCGTCTGTCTCAGACCGTCTGTCTCAGACCGTCTGTCTCAGACCGTCTGTCTAAGACCGTCTGTGTGAGACCGTCTTTCTCAGACCGTCTGTCTAAGACCGTCTATCTCAGCCTGTCTATCTCAGCCCGTCTGTCTCAGACAGTCTGTCTCAGACCGTCTGTCTAAGACCGTCTATCTCAGCCTGTCTATCTCAGCCCGTCTGTCTCAGACAGTCTGTCTCAGACCGTCTGTCTAAGACCGTCTGTGTGAGACCGTCTTTCTCAGACCGTCTTTATCAGACCGTCTGTCTCAGACCGTCTGTCTAAGACCGTCTGTGTGAGACCGTCTTTCTCAGACCGTCTGTCTCAGACCGTCTGTCTAAGACCGTCTGTCTCAGACCGTCTTTCTCAGACCGTCTGTCTCAGACCGTCTGTCTCAGACCGTCTGTCTCAGACCGACTGTCTCAGTCCGTTCGTCTCAGACCGTCTGTATCAGACTGTCTGCCTCAGACCATCTGTTTCGGACAGTCCGTCTCAGACCGTCTGTCTGATAACGTCTGTCTCAGACCGTCTGTCGAAGACCGTCTGTCTCAGACCCTCTGTCTCGGACCGTCTGTCTCAGACCGTCTGTCTCAGATGGTCTGTCTAAGACCGTCTGTCTCAGACCGTCTTTCTCAGACCGTCTGTCTCAGACCGTCTGTCTAAGACCGTCTGTGTGAGACCGTCTTTCTCGGACCGTCTGTCTCAGACAGTCTGTCTCAGACCGTCTCTCTCAGACCGTCTGTATCAGACCGTCTGTCTCAGTCCGTCTGTCTCAGACCGTCTGTCTCAGACCGTCTGCCTCAGACCGTCTGTCTCATACCGTCTGTCTCAGACCGTCTGTCTCAGACCGTCTGTCTCAGACCGTCTGTCTCAGACCGTCTGTCTCAGACCGTCTGTCTCAGACCGTCTGTCTCAGACCGTCTGTCTCAGACAGTCTGTCTCAGACCGTCTGTCTAAGACCGTCTGTGTGAGACCGTCTTTCTCAGACCGTCCGTCTCAGACCGTCTGTCTCAGACCGTCTGTCTCAGACCGTCTGTCTAAGACCGTCCGTCTCAGACCGTCTGTATCAGACTGTCTGTCTCAGACCATCTGTTTCGGACAGTCCGTCTCAGACCGTCTGTCTGATAACGTCTCTCTCAGACCCTCTGTCTCAGACCGTCTGTCTCAGACCGTCTGTCTAAGTCCGTCTGTCTCAGACCCTCTGTCTCGGACCGTCTGTCTCAGACCGTCTGCCTCAGACCGTCTGTCTCAGACCGTCTGTCTCAGACCGTCTGTCTCAGACCGTCTGTCTCAGACCGTCTGTCTCAGACCGTCTGTCTCAGACCGTCTGTCTCAGACCGTCTGTCTCAGACCGTCTGTATCAGACTGTCTGTCTCAGACCATCTGTTTCGGACAGTCCGTCTCAGACCGTCTGTCTGATAACGTCTCTCTCAGACCCTCTGTCTGAGACCGTCTGTCTCAGACCGTCTGTCTCAGACCGTCTGTCTAAGACCGTCTGTCTGAGACCCTCTGTCTCGGATCGTCTGTCTCAGATCGTCTGTCTCAGACGATCTGTCTCAGACGGTCTGTCTCAGACGGTCTGTCTCAGAACGTCTGTCACTGTGCGTCTTTCTAAGACCGTCTTTCTAAGACCGTCTGTCTTATACCGTCTTTCTCGCTCCGTGTACCTCTGACTCTCTGACCCTGTCCGCCTGTCTCACGCCGTCAGTCTCAGACCGTCTGTCTCAGACCGTCTGTCTCAGACCGTCTGTCTCAGACCGTCTGTCTCAGACCGTCTGTCTCAGACCGTCTGTCTCAGACCGTCTGCCTCAGACCGTCTGTCTCAGACCGTCTGTCTCAGACCGTCTGTCTCAGACCGTCTGTCTCAGACCGTCTGTCTCAGACCGTCTGTCTCAGACCGTCTGTCTCAGACCGTCTGTCTCAGACAGTCTGTCTCAGACCGTCTGTCTAAGACCGTCTGTGTGAGACCGTCTTTCTCAGACCGTCTGTCTCAGACCGTCTGTCTCAGACCGTCTGTCTCAGACCGTCTGTCTCAGACCGTCTGTCTCAGACCGTCTGTCTAAGACCGTCTGTCTAAGACCGTCTGTGTGAGCCCGTCTTTCTCAGATCGTCTGTCTCAGACCCTCTGTCTCAGACCGTCTGTGTCAGACCGTCTGTCTCAGACCGTCTGTCTCAGAGCGTCTGTCTCAGACCGTCTGTCTAAGACCGTCTATCTCAGCCCGTCTATCTCAGCCCGTCGGCCTGAGTCCGTTCGTCTCAGACCGTCTGTATCAGACTGTCTGCCTCAGACCATCTGTTTCGGACAGTCCGTCTCAGACCGTCTGTCTGATAACGTCTGTCTCAGACCGTCTGTCGAAGACCGTCTGTCTCAGACCCTCTGTCTCGGACCGTCTGTCTCAGACCGTCTGTCTCAGATGGTCTGTCTAAGACCGTCTCTCTCAGACCCTCTGTCTCAGACCGTCTGTCTCAGACCGTCTGTCTAAGTCCGTCTGTCTCAGACCCTCTGTCTCGGACCGTCTGTCTCAGACCGTCTGCCTCAGACCGTCTGTCTCAGACCGTCTGTCTCAGACCGTCTGTCTCAGACCGTCTGTCTCAGACCGTCTGTCTCAGACCGTCTGTCTCAGACCGTCTGTATCAGACTGTCTGTCTCAGACCATCTGTTTCGGACAGTCCGTCTCAGACCGTCTGTCTGATAACGTCTCTCTCAGACCCTCTGTCTCAGACCGTCTGTCTCAGACCGTCTGTCTCAGACCGTCTGTCTAAGACCGTCTGTCTGAGACCCTCTGTCTCGGATCGTCTGTCTCAGATCGTCTGTCTCAGACGATCTGTCTCAGACGGTCTGTCTCAGACGGTCTGTCTCAGAACGTCTGTCACTGTGCGTCTTTCTAAGACCGTCTTTCTAAGACCGTCTGTCTTATACCATCTTTCTCGCTCCGTGTACCTCTGACTCTCTGACCCTGTCCGCCTGTCTCACGCCGTCAGTCTCAGACCGTCTGTCTCAGACCGTCTGTCTCAGACCGTCTGTCTCAGACCGTCTGTCTCAGACCGTCTGTCTCAGACCGTCTGTCTCAGACCGTCTGTCTCAGACCGTCTGTCTCAGACCGTCTGTCTCAGACCGTCTGTCTCAGACCGTCTGTCTCAGACCGTCTGTCTCAGACCGTCTGTCTCAGACCGTCTGTCTGAGACCGTCTGTCTCAGACAGTCTGTCTCAGACCGTCTGTCTAAGACCGTCTGTGTGAGACCGTCTTTCTCAGACCGTCTGTCTCAGACCGTCTGTCTCAGACCGTCTGTCTCAGACCGTCTGTCTCAGACCGTCTGTCTCAGACCGTCTGTCTAAGACCGTCTGTCTAAGACCGTCTGTGTGAGCCCGTCTTTCTCAGATCGTCTGTCTCAGACCCTCTGTCTCAGACCGTCTGTGTCAGACCGTCTGTCTCAGACCGTCTGTCTCAGACCGTCTGTCTCAGAGCGTCTGTCTCAGACCGTCTGTCTAAGACCGTCTATCACAGCCCGTCTATCTCAGCCCGTCGGCCTGAGTCCGTTCGTCTCAGACCGTCTGTATCAGACTGTCTGCCTCAGACCATCTGTTTCGGACAGTCCGTCTCAGACCGTCTGTCTGATAACGTCTGTCTCAGACCGTCTGTCGAAGACCGTCTGTCTCAGACCCTCTGTCTCGGACCGTCTGTCTCAGACCGTCTGTCTCAGATGGTCTGTCTAAGACCGTCTGTCTCAGACCGTGTTTCTCAGACCGTCTGTCTCAGACCGTCTGTCTAAGACCGTCTGTGTGAGACCGTCTTTCTCGGACCGTCTGTCTCAGACAGTCTGTCTCAGACCGTCTCTCTCAGACCGTCTGTATCAGACCGTCTGTCTCAGTCCGTCTGTCTCAGACCGTCTGTCTCAGACCGTCTGCCTCAGACCGTCTGTCTCATACCGTCTGTCTCAGACCGTCTGTCTAAGACCGTCTATCTCAGCCCGTCTATCTCAGCCTGTCTGTCTGATAACGTGTCTCTCAGACCCTCTGTCTCAGACCGTCTGTCTCAGACCGTCTGTCTCAGACCGTCTGTCTCAGACCGTCTGTCTAAGACCGTCTGTCTCAGACCCTCTGTCTCGGACCGCCTGTCTCAGACCGTCTGTCTAAGACCGTCTGTGTGAGACCGTCTTTCTCAGACCGTCTGTCTCAGACCGTCTGTCTCAGACCGTCTGTCTCAGACCGTCTGTCTAAGACTGTCCGTCTCAGACCGTCTGTATCAGACTGTCTGTCTCAGACCATCTGTTTCGGACAGTCCGTCTCAGACCGTCTGTCTGATAACGTCTCTCTCAGACCCTCTGTCTCAGACCGTCTGTCTCAGACCGTCTGTCTAAGTCCGTCTGTCTCAGACCCTCTGTCTCGGACCGTCTGTCTCAGACCGTCTGCCTCAGACCGTCTGTCTCAGACCGTCTGTCTCAGACCGTCTGTCTCAGACCGTCTGTCTCAGACCGTCTGTCTCAGACCGTCTGTCTCAGACCGTCTGTATCAGACTGTCTGTCTCAGACCATCTGTTTCGGACAGTCCGTCTCAGACCGTCTGTCTGATAACGTCTCTCTCAGACCCTCTGTCTCAGACCGTCTGTCTCAGACCGTCTGTCTCAGACCGTCTGTCTAAGACCGTCTGTCTGAGACCCTCTGTCTCGGATCGTCTGTCTCAGATCGTCTGTCTCAGACGATCTGTCTCAGACGGTCTGTCTCAGACGGTCTGTCTCAGAACGTCTGTCACTGTGCGTCTTTCTAAGACCGTCTTTCTAAGACCGTCTGTCTTATACCATCTTTCTCGCTCCGTGTACCTCTGACTCTCTGACCCTGTCCGCCTGTCTCACGCCGTCAGTCTCAGACCGTCTGTCTCAGACCGTCTGTCTCAGACCGTCTGTCTCAGACCGTCTGTCTCAGACCGTCTGTCTCAGACCGTCTGTCTCAGACCGTCTGTCTCAGACCGTCTGTCTCAGACCGTCTGTCTCAGACCGTCTGTCTCAGACCGTCTGTCTCAGACCGTCTGTCTCAGACAGTCTGTCTCAGACCGTCTGTCTAAGACCGTCTGTCTAAGACCGTCTGTCTAAGACCGTCTGTGTGAGCCCGTCTTTCTCAGATCGTCTGTCTCAGACCCTCTGTCTCAGACCGTCTGTGTCAGACCGTCTGTCTCAGACCGTCTGTCTCAGACCGTCTGTCTCAGACCGTCTGTCTCAGACCGTCTGTCGAAGACCGTCTGTCTCAGACCCTCTGTCTCGGACCGTCTGTCTCAGACCGTCTGTCTCAGACCGTCTGTCTCAGTCCGTCTGTCTCAGACCGTCTGTCTCAGACCGTCTGCCTCAGACCGTCTGTCTCATACCGTCTGTCTCAGACCGTCTGTCTAAGACCGTCTATCTCAGCCCGTCTATCTCAGCCCGTCTGTCTGATAACGTGTCTCTCAGACCCTCTGTCTCAGACCGTCTGTCTCAGACCGTCTGTCTCAGACCCTCTGTCTCGGACCGCCTGTCTCAGACCGTCTGTCTAAGACCGTCTGTGTGAGACCGTCTTTCTCAGACCGTCTGTCTCAGACCGTCTGTCTCAGACCGTCTGTCTCAGACCGTCTGTCTAAGACCGTCCGTCTCAGACCGTCTGTATCAGACTGTCTGTCTCAGACCATCTGTTTCGGACAGTCCGTCTCAGACCGTCTGTCTGATAACGTCTCTCTCAGACCCTCTGTCTCAGACCGTCTGTCTCAGACCGTCTGTCTAAGTCCGTCTGTCTCAGACCCTCTGTCTCGGACCGTCTGTCTCAGACCGTCTGCCTCAGACCGTCTGTCTCAGACCGTCTGTCTCAGACCGTCTGTCTCAGACCGTCTGTCTCAGACCGTCTGTCTCAGACCGTCTGTCTCAGACCGTCTGTATCAGACTGTCTGTCTCAGACCATCTGTTTCGGACAGTCCGTCTCAGACCGTCTGTCTGATAACGTCTCTCTCAGACCCTCTGTCTCAGACCGTCTGTCTCAGACCGTCTGTCTAAGACCGTCTGTCTGAGACCCTCTGTCTCGGATCGTCTGTCTCAGATCGTCTGTCTCAGACGATCTGTCTCAGACGGTCTGTCTCAGACGGTCTGTCTCAGAACGTCTTTCTAAGACCGTCTTTCTAAGACCGTCTGTCTTATACCGTCTTTCTCGCTCCGTGTACCTCTGACTCTCTGACCCTGTCCGCCTGTCTCACGCCGTCAGTCTCAGACCGTCTGTCTCAGACCGTCTGTCTCAGACCGTCTGTCTCAGACCGTCTGTCTCAGACCGTCTGTCTCAGACCGTCTGTCTCAGACCGTCTGTCTCAGACCGTCTGTCTCAGACCGTCTGTCTCAGACCGTCTGTCTCAGACCGTCTGTCTCAGACCGTCTGTCTCAGACCGTCTGTCTCAGACCGTCTGTCTCAGACCGTCTGTCTCAGACAGTCTGTCTCAGACCGTCTGTCTAAGACCGTCTGTGTGAGACCGTCTTTCTCAGACCGTCTGTCTCAGACCGTCTGTCTCAGACCGTCTGTCTCAGACCGTCTGTCTCAGACCGTCTGTCTCAGACCGTCTGTCTAAGACCGTCTGTCTAAGACCGTCTGTGTGAGCCCGTCTTTCTCAGATCGTCTGTCTCAGACCCTCTGTATCAGACCGTCTGTGTCAGACCGTCTGTCTCAGACCGTCTGTCTCAGAGCGTCTGTCTCAGACCGTCTGTCTAAGACCGTCTATCTCAGCCCGTCTATCTCAGCCCGTCGGCCTGAGTCCGTTCGTCTCAGACCGTCTGTATCAGACTGTCTGCCTCAGACCATCTGTTTCGGACAGTCCGTCTCAGACCGTCTGTCTGATAACGTCTGTCTCAGACCGTCTGTCGAAGACCGTCTGTCTCAGACCCTCTGTCTCGGTCCGTCTGTCTCAGACCGTCTGTCTCAGATGGTCTGTCTAAGACCGTCTGTCTCAGACCGTCTTTCTCAGACCGTCTGTCTCAGACCGTCTGTCTAAGACCGTCTGTGTGAGACCGTCTTTCTCGGACCGTCTGTCTCAGACCGTCTGTCTCAGACCGTCTGTCTCAGACCGTCTGTCTCAGACCGTCTGTCTCAGACCGTCTGTCTCAGACCGTCTGTCTCAGACCGTCTGTCTCAGACCGTCTGTCTCAGACCGTCTGTCTCAGACCGTCTGTCTAAGACCGTCTGTCTAAGACCGTCTGTGTGAGCCCGTCTTTCTCAGATCGTCTGTCTCAGACCCTCTGTCTCAGACCGTCTGTGTCAGACCGTCTGTCTGAGACCGTCTGTCTCAGACCGTATGTCTCAGACCGTCTGTCTCAGACCGTCTGTCTCAGAGCGTCTGTCTCAGACCGTCTGTCTAAGACCGTCTATCTCAGCCCGTCTATCTCAGCCCGTCGGCCTGAGTCCGTTCGTCTCAGACCGTCTGTATCAGACTGTCTGCCTCAGACCATCTGTTTCGGACAGTCCGTCTCAGACCGTCTGTCTGATAACGTCTGTCTCAGACCGTCTGTCGAAGACCGTCTGTCTCAGACCCTCTGTCTCGGACCGTCTGTCTCAGACCGTCTGTCTCAGATGGTCTGTCTAAGACCGTCTGTCTCAGACCGTCTTTCTCAGACCGTCTGTCTCAGACCGTCTGTCTAAGACCGTCTGTGTGAGACCGTCTTTCTCGGACCGTCTGTCTCAGACAGTCTGTCTCAGACCGTCTCTCTCAGACCGTCTGTATCAGACCGTCTGTCTCAGTCCGTCTGTCTCAGACCGTCTGTCTCAGACCGTCTGCCTCAGACCGTCTGTCTCATACCGTCTGTCTCAGACCGTCTGTCTAAGACCGTCTATCTCAGCCCGTCTATCTCAGCCCGTCTGTCTGATAACGTGTCTCTCAGACCCTCTGTCTCAGACCGTCTGTCTCAGACCGTCTGTCTCAGACCGTCTGTCTAAGACCGTCTGTCTCAGACCCTCTGTCTCGGACCGTCTGTCTCAGACCGTCTGTCTCAGATCGTCTGTCTCAGACGGTCTGTCTCAGAACGTCTGTCACTGTGCGTCTGTCTAAGACCGTCTGTCTTATACCGTCTTTCTCGCTCCGTGTACCGCTGACTCTCTGACCCTGTCCGCCTGTCTCACGCCGTCAGTCTCAGACCGTCTTTCTCAGACCGTCTGTCTCAGACCGTCTGTCTAAGACCGTCTGTGTGAGACCGTCTTTCTCAGACCGTCTGTCTCAGACCGTCTGTCTCAGACCGTCTGCCTCAGACCGTCTGTCTCATACCGTCTGTCTCAGACCGTCTGTCTAAGACCGTCTATCTCAGCCCGTCTATCTCAGCCCGTCTGTCTGATAACGTGTCTCTCAGACCCTCTGTCTCAGACGGTCTGTCTCAGAACGTCTGTCACTGTGCGTCTGTCTAAGACCGTCTGTCTTATACCGTCTTTCTCGCTCCGTGTACCGCTGACTCTCTGACCCTGTCCGCCTGTCTCACGCCGTCAGTCTCAGACCGTCTGTCTCAGACCGTCTGTCTCAGACCGTCTGTCTCAGACCGTCTGTCTAAGACCGTCTGTCTCAGACCGTCTTTATCAGACCGTCTGTCTCAGACCGTCTGTCTAAGACCGTCTGTGTGAGACCGTCTTTCTCAGACCGTCTGTCTCAGACCGTCTGTCTAAGACCGTCTGTCTCAGACCGTCTTTCTCAGACCGTCTGTCTCAGACCGTCTGTCTCAGACCGACTGTCTCAGTCCGTCTGTCTCAGACCGTCTGTCTCAGACCGTCTGTCTCAGACCGTCTGTCTAAGACCGTCTGTGTGAGACCGTCTTTCTCAGACCGTCTGTCTAAGACCGTCTATCTCAGCCTGTCTATCTCAGCCCGTCTGTCTCAGACAGTCTGTCTCAGACCGTCTGTCTAAGACCGTCTGTGTGAGACCGTCTTTCTCAGACCGTCTGTCTCAGACCGTCTGTCTCAGACCGTCTGTCTCTGACCGTCTGTCTCAGACCGTATGTCTCAGACCGTCTGTATCAGACCGTCTGTCTCAGTCCGTCTGTCTCAGACCGTCTGTCTAAGACCGTCTGTCTCAGACCGTCTTTCTCAGACCGTCTGTCTCGGACCGTCTGTCTAAGACCGTCTGTCTCAGACCCTCTGTCTCAGACCGTCTGTCTCAGACCGTCTGTCTCAGACCGTCTGCCTCAGACCGTCTGTCTCATACCGTCTGTCTCAGACCGTCTGTCTAAGACCGTCTATCTCAGCCCGTCTATCTCAGCCCGTCTGTCTGATAACGTGTCTCTCAGACCCTCTGTCTCAGACCGTCTGTCTCAGACCGTCTGTCTCAGACCGTCTGTCTAAGACCGCCTGTCTCAGACCCTCTGTCTCGGACCGTCTGTCTCAGACCGTCTGTCTCAGGCCGTCTGTCTCAGACCGTCTGTATCAGACTGTCTGCCTCAGACTATCTGTTTCGGACAGTCCGTCTCAGACCGTCTGTCTGATAATGTCTCTCTCAGACCCTCTGTCTCAGACCGTCTGTCTCAGACTGTCTGTCTCAGACCGTCTGTCTAAGACCGTCTGTCTCAGACCCTCTGTCTCGGACCGTCTGTCTCAGACCGTCTGTCTCAGATGGTCTGTCTAAGACCGTCTGTCTCAGACCGTCTTTCTCAGACCGTCTGTCTCAGTCCGTCTGTCTAAGACCGTCTGTGTGAGACCGTCTTTCTCAGACCGTCTGTCTAAGACCGTCTATCTCAGCCCGTCTATCTCAGCCCGTCGGCCTTAGTCCGTCCGTCTCAGACCGTCTGTCTGATAACGTCTCTCTCAGACCCTCTGTCTCAGACCGTCTGTCTCAGACCGTCTGTCTCAGACCGTATGTCTCAGACCGTCTGTATCAGACCGTCTGTCTCAGACCGTCTGTCTCAGACCGTCTGTCTAAGACCGTCTGTCTCAGACCCTCTGTCTCGGACCGTCTGTCTCAGACCGTCTGTCTCAGATCGTCTGTCTCAGACGGTCTGTCTCAGAACGTCTGTCACTGTGCGTCTGTCTAAGACCGTCTGTCTTATACCGTCTTTCTCAGACCGTCTGTCTCAGACTGTCTGTCTCAGACCGTCTGTCTCAGACCGTCTGTCTCAGACCGTATGTCTCAGACCGTCTGTATCAGACCGTCTGTCTCAGTCCGTCTGTATCAGACCGTCTGTCTAAGACCGTCTGTCTCAGACCGTCTTTCTCAGACCGTCTGTCTCAGACCGTCTGTCTCAGACCGTCTGTCTCAGTCCGTCTGTCTCAGACCGTCTGTCTCAGAGCGTCTGTCTCAGACCGTCTGTCTAAGACCGTCTATCTCAGCCCGTCTACCTCAGCCCGTCGGCCTGAGTCCGTCCGTCTCAGACCGTCTGTAACAGACTGTCTGCCTCAGACCATCTGTTTCGGACAGTCCGTCTCAGACCGTCTGTCTGATAACGTCTCTCTCAGACCCTCTGTCTCAGACCGTCTGTCTCAGACTGTCTGTCTCAGACCGTCTGTCTAAGACCGTCTGTCTCAGACCCTCTGTCTCGGACCGTCTGTCTCAGACCGTCTGTCTCAGATGGTCTATCTCAGCCCGTCTATCTCAGACCGTCTGTCTCAGACCGTCTGTCTCAGACCGTCTGTCTCAGACCGTCTGTGTCAGACCGTCTGCCTCAGACCGTCTGTCTCATACCGTCTGTCTCAGACCGTCTGTCTAAGACCGTCTATCTCAGCCCGTCTATCTCAGCCCGTCTGTCTGATAACGTGTCTCTCAGACCCTCTGTCTCAGACCGTCTGTCTCAGACCGTCTGTCTAAGACCGTCTGTCTCAGACCCTCTGTCTCGGACCGTCTGTCTCAGACCGTCTGTCTCAGATCGTCTGTCTCAGACGGTCTGTCTCAGAACGTCTGTCACTGTGCGTCTGTCTAAGACCGTCTGTCTTATACCGTCTTTCTCAGACCGTCTGTCTCAGACCGTCTGTCTCAGACCGTCTGTCTCAGACCGTATGTCTCAGACCCTCTGTCTCAGACCGTCTGTCTCAGACCGTCTGTCTAAGTCCGTCTGTCTCAGACCCTCTGTCTCGGACCGTCTGTCTCAGACCGTCTGCCTCAGACCGTCTGTCTCAGACCGTCTGTCTCAGACCGTCTGTCTCAGACCGTCTGTCTCAGACCGTCTGTCTCAGACCGTCTGTCTCAGACCGTCTGTATCAGACTGTCTGTCTCAGACCATCTGTTTCGGACAGTCCGTCTCAGACCGTCTGTCTGATAACGTCTCTCTCAGACCCTCTGTCTCAGACCGTCTGTCTCAGACCGTCTGTCTCAGACCGTCTGTCTAAGACCGTCTGTCTCAGATCGTCTGTCTCAGACGATCTGTCTCAGACGGTCTGTCTCAGACGGTCTGTCTCAGAACGTCTTTCTAAGACCGTCTTTCTAAGACCGTCTGTCTTATACCGTCTTTCTCGCTCCGTGTACCTCTGACTCTCTGACCCTGTCCGCCTGTCTCACGCCGTCAGTCTCAGACCGTCTGTCTCAGACCGTCTGTCTCAGACCGTCTGTCTCAGACCGTCTGTCTCAGACCGTCTGTCTCAGACCGTCTGTCTCAGACCGTCTGTCTCAGACCGTCTGTCTCAGACCGTCTGTCTCAGACCGTCTGTCTCAGACCGTCTGTCTCAGACCGTCTGTCTCAGACCGTCTGTCTCAGACCGTCTGTCTCAGACCGTCTGTCTCAGACCGTCTGTCTCAGACCGTCTGTCTCAGACCGTCTGTCTCAGACAGTCTGTCTCAGACCGTCTGTCTAAGACCGTCTGTGTGAGACCGTCTTTCTCAGACCGTCTGTCTCAGACCGTCTGTGTGAGACCGTCTGTCTCAGACCGTCTGTCTCAGACCGTCTGTCTCAGACCGTCTGTCTAAGACCGTCTGTCTAAGACCGTCTGTGTGAGCCCGTCTTTCTCAGATCGTCTGTCTCAGACCCTCTGTATCAGACCGTCTGTGTCAGACCGTCTGTCTCAGACCGTCTGTCTCAGAGCGTCTGTCTCAGACCGTCTGTCTAAGACCGTCTATCTCAGCCCGTCTATCTCAGCCCGTCGGCCTGAGTCCGTTCGTCTCAGACCGTCTGTATCAGACTGTCTGCCTCAGACCATCTGTTTCGGACAGTCCGTCTCAGACCGTCTGTCTGATAACGTCTGTCTCAGACCGTCTGTCGAAGACCGTCTGTCTCAGACCCTCTGTCTCGGTCCGTCTGTCTCAGACCGTCTGTCTCAGATGGTCTGTCTAAGACCGTCTGTCTCAGACCGTCTTTCTCAGACCGTCTGTCTCAGACCGTCTGTCTAAGACCGTCTGTGTGAGACCGTCTTTCTCGGACCGTCTGTCTCAGACAGTCTGTCTCAGACCGTCTCTCTCAGACCGTCTGTATCAGACCGTCTGTCTCAGTCCGTCTGTCTCAGACCGTCTGTCTCAGACCGTCTGCCTCAGACCGTCTGTCTCATACCGTCTGTCTCAGACCGTCTGTCTAAGACCGTCTATCTCAGCCCGTCTATCTCAGCCCGTCTGTCTGATAACGTGTCTCTCAGACCCTCTGTCTCAGACCGTCTGTCTCAGACCGTCTGTCTCAGACCGTCTGTCTCAGACCGTCTGTCTCAGACCGTCTGTCTAAGACCGTCTGTCTCAGACCCTCTGTCTCGGACCGCCTGTCTCAGACCGTCTGTCTCAGATCGTCTGTCTCAGACGGTCTGTCTCAGAACGTCAGTCACTGTGCGTCTGTCTAAGACCGTCTGTCTTATACCGTTTTTCTCGCTCCGTGTACCGCTGACTCTCTGACCCTGTCCGCCTGTCTCACGCCGTCAGTCTCAGACCGTCTGTCTCAGACCGTCTGTCTAAGTCCGTCTGTCTCAGACCGTCTTACTCAGACCGTCTGTCTAAGACCGTCTGTCTCAGACCGTCTGTCTCAGACCGTCTGTCTCAGACCGTCTGTCTCAGACCGTCTGTCTCAGACCGTCTGTATAAGACCGTCTGTCTCAGACCGTCTTTCTCAGACCGTCTGTCTCAGACAATCTGTCTCAGACCGTCTGTCTAAGACCGTCTGTCTCAGACCGTCTTTCTCAGACCGTCTGTCTCAGACCGTCTGTCTCAGACCGTCTGTCTCAGACCGTCTGTCTCAGACCGTCTGTCTCAGACCGTCTGTATCAGACTGTCTGTCTCAGACCATCTGTTTCGGACAGTCCGTCTCAGACCGTCTGTCTGATAACGTCTCTCTCAGACCCTCTGTCTCAGACCGTCTGTCTCAGACCGTCTGTCTCAGACCGTCTGTCTCAGACCGTCTGTCTCAGACCGTCTGTCTCAGACCGTCTGTCTAAGACCGTCTGTCTGAGACCCTCTGTCTCGGACCGTCTGTCTCGGACCGTCTGTCTCGGATCGTCTGTCTCAGATCGTCTGTCTCAGACCGTCTGTCTCAGACCGTCTGTCTCAGACCGTCTGTCTCAGACCGTCTGTCTCAGACCGTCTGTCTCAGACCGTCTGTCTCAGACCGTCTGTCTCAGACCGTCTGTCTCAGACCGTCTGTCTCAGACCGTCTGTCTAAGACCGTCTGTCTAAGACCGTCTGTGTGAGCCCGTCTTTCTCAGATCGTCTGTCTCAGACCCTCTGTCTCAGACCGTCTGTGTCAGACCGTCTGTCTGAGACCGTCTGTCTCAGACCGTATGTCTCAGACCGTCTGTCTCAGACCGTCTGTCTCAGAGCGTCTGTCTCAGACCGTCTGTCTAAGACCGTCTATCTCAGCCCGTCTATCTCAGCCCGTCGGCCTGAGTCCGTTCGTCTCAGACCGTCTGTATCAGACTGTCTGCCTCAGACCATCTGTTTCGGACAGTCCGTCTCAGACCGTCTGTCTGATAACGTCTGTCTCAGACCGTCTGTCGAAGACCGTCTGTCTCAGACCCTCTGTCTCGGACCGTCTGTCTCAGACCGTCTGTCTCAGATGGTCTGTCTAAGACCGTCTGTCTCAGACCGTCTTTCTCAGACCGTCTGTCTCAGACCGTCTGTCTAAGACCGTCTGTGTGAGACCGTCTTTCTCGGACCGTCTGTCTCAGACAGTCTGTCTCAGACCGTCTCTCTCAGACCGTCTGTATCAGACCGTCTGTCTCAGTCCGTCTGTCTCAGACCGTCTGTCTCAGACCGTCTGCCTCAGACCGTCTGTCTCATACCGTCTGTCTCAGACCGTCTGTCTAAGACCGTCTATCTCAGCCCGTCTATCTCAGCCCGTCTGTCTGATAACGTGTCTCTCAGACCCTCTGTCTCAGACCGTCTGTCTCAGACCGTCTGTCTCAGACCGTCTGTCTAAGACCGTCTGTCTCAGACCCTCTGTCTCGGACCGTCTGTCTCAGACCGTCTGTCTCAGATCGTCTGTCTCAGACGGTCTGTCTCAGAACGTCTGTCACTGTGCGTCTGTCTAAGACCGTCTGTCTTATACCGTCTTTCTCGCTCCGTGTACCGCTGACTCTCTGACCCTGTCCGCCTGTCTCACGCCGTCAGTCTCAGACCGTCTTTCTCAGACCGTCTGTCTCAGACCGTCTGTCTAAGACCGTCTGTGTGAGACCGTCTTTCTCAGACCGTCTGTCTCAGACCGTCTGTCTCAGACCGTCTGCCTCAGACCGTCTGTCTCATACCGTCTGTCTCAGACCGTCTGTCTAAGACCGTCTATCTCAGCCCGTCTATCTCAGCCCGTCTGTCTGATAACGTGTCTCTCAGACCCTCTGTCTCAGACGGTCTGTCTCAGAACGTCTGTCACTGTGCGTCTGTCTAAGACCGTCTGTCTTATACCGTCTTTCTCGCTCCGTGTACCGCTGACTCTCTGACCCTGTCCGCCTGTCTCACGCCGTCAGTCTCAGACCGTCTGTCTCAGACCGTCTGTCTCAGACCGTCTTTCTCAGACCGTCTGTCTCAGACCGTCTGTCTAAGACCGTCTGTCTCAGACCGTCTTTCTCAGACCGTCTGTCTCAGACCGTCTGTCTCAGACCGACTGTCTCAGTCCGTCTGTCTCAGACCGTCTGTCTCAGACCGTCTGTCTCAGACCGTCTGTCTAAGACCGTCTGTGTGAGACCGTCTTTCTCAGACCGTCTGTCTAAGACCGTCTATCTCAGCCTGTCTATCTCAGCCCGTCTGTCTCAGACAGTCTGTCTCAGACCGTCTGTCTAAGACCGTCTGTGTGAGACCGTCTTTCTCAGACCGTCTGTCTCAGACCGTCTGTCTCAGACCGTCTGTCTCTGACCGTCTGTCTCAGACCGTATGTCTCAGACCGTCTGTATCAGACCGTCTGTCTCAGTCCGTCTGTCTCAGACCGTCTGTCTAAGACCGTCTGTCTCAGACCGTCTTTCTCAGACCGTCTGTCTCGGACCGTCTGTCTAAGACCGTCTGTCTCAGACCCTCTGTCTCAGACCGTCTGTCTCAGACCGTCTGTCTCAGACCGTCTGCCTCAGACCGTCTGTCTCATACCGTCTGTCTCAGACCGTCTGTCTAAGACCGTCTATCTCAGCCCGTCTATCTCAGCCCGTCTGTCTGATAACGTGTCTCTCAGACCCTCTGTCTCAGACCGTCTGTCTCAGACCGTCTGTCTCAGACCGTCTGTCTAAGACCGCCTGTCTCAGACCCTCTGTCTCGGACCGTCTGTCTCAGACCGTCTGTCTCAGGCCGTCTGTCTCAGACCGTCTGTATCAGACTGTCTGCCTCAGACTATCTGTTTCGGACAGTCCGTCTCAGACCGTCTGTCTGATAATGTCTCTCTCAGACCCTCTGTCTCAGACCGTCTGTCTCAGACTGTCTGTCTCAGACCGTCTGTCTAAGACCGTCTGTCTCAGACCCTCTGTCTCGGACCGTCTGTCTCAGACCGTCTGTCTCAGATGGTCTGTCTAAGACCGTCTGTCTCAGACCGTCTTTCTCAGACCGTCTGTCTCAGTCCGTCTGTCTAAGACCGTCTGTGTGAGACCGTCTTTCTCAGACCGTCTGTCTAAGACCGTCTATCTCAGCCCGTCTATCTCAGCCCGTCGGCCTTAGTCCGTCCGTCTCAGACCGTCTGTCTGATAACGTCTCTCTCAGACCGTCTGTCTCAGACCGTCTGTCTAAGACCGTCTGTCTCAGACCCTCTGTCTCGGACCGTCTGTCTCAGACCGTCTGTCTCAGATCGTCTGTCTCAGACGGTCTGTCTCAGAACGTCTGTCACTGTGCGTCTGTCTAAGACCGTCTGTCTTATACCGTCTTTCTCAGACCGTCTGTCTCAGACTGTCTGTCTCAGACCGTCTGTCTCAGACCGTCTGTCTCAGACCGTATGTCTCAGACCGTCTGTATCAGACCGTCTGTCTCAGTCCGTCTGTATCAGACCGTCTGTCTAAGACCGTCTGTCTCAGACCGTCTTTCTCAGACCGTCTGTCTCAGACCGTCTGTCTCAGACCGTCTGTCTCAGTCCGTCTGTCTCAGACCGTCTGTCTCAGAGCGTCTGTCTCAGACCGTCTGTCTAAGACCGTCTATCTCAGCCCGTCTACCTCAGCCCGTCGGCCTGAGTCCGTCCGTCTCAGACCGTCTGTAACAGACTGTCTGCCTCAGACCATCTGTTTCGGACAGTCCGTCTCAGACCGTCTGTCTGATAACGTCTCTCTCAGACCCTCTGTCTCAGACCGTCTGTCTCAGACTGTCTGTCTCAGACCGTCTGTCTAAGACCGTCTGTCTCAGACCCTCTGTCTCGGACCGTCTGTCTCAGACCGTCTGTCTCAGATGGTCTATCTCAGCCCGTCTATCTCAGACCGTCTGTCTCAGACCGTCTGTCTCAGACCGTCTGTCTCAGACCGTCTGTGTCAGACCGTCTGCCTCAGACCGTCTGTCTCATACCGTCTGTCTCAGACCGTCTGTCTAAGACCGTCTATCTCAGCCCGTCTATCTCAGCCCGTCTGTCTGATAACGTGTCTCTCAGACCCTCTGTCTCAGACCGTCTGTCTCAGACCGTCTGTCTAAGACCGTCTGTCTCAGACCCTCTGTCTCGGACCGTCTGTCTCAGACCGTCTGTCTCAGATCGTCTGTCTCAGACGGTCTGTCTCAGAACGTCTGTCACTGTGCGTCTGTCTAAGACCGTCTGTCTTATACCGTCTTTCTCAGACCGTCTGTCTCAGACCGTCTGTCTCAGACCGTCTGTCTCAGACCGTCTGTCTCAGACCGTCTGTCTCAGACCGTATGTCTCAGACCGTCTGTATCAGACCGTCTGTCTCAGTCCGTCTGTCTCAGACCGTCTGTCTAAGACCGTCTGTCTCAGACCGTCTTTCTCTGACCGTCTGTCTCAGACCGTCTGTCTCAGACCGTCTGTCTCAGTCCGTCTGTCTCAGACCGTCTGTCTCAGAGCGTCTGTCTCAGACCGTCTGTCTAAGACCGTCTATCTCAGCCCGTCTACCTCAGCCCGTCGGCCTGAGTCCGTCCGTCTCAGACCGTCTGTATCAGACTGTCTGCCTCAGACCATCTGTTTCGGACAGTCCGTCTCAGACCGTCTGTCTGATAACGTCTCTCTCAGACCCTTTGTCTCAGACCGTCTGTCTCAGACTGTCTGTCTCAGACCGTCTGTCTAAGACCGTCTGTCTCAGACCCTCTGTCTCGGACCGTCTGTCTCAGACCGTCTGTCTCAGATGGTCTATCTCAGCCCGTCTATCTCAGACCGTCTGTCTCAGACCGTCTGTCTCAGACCGTCTGTCTCAGACCGTCTGTGTCAGACCGTCTGCCTCAGACCGTCTGTCTCATACCGTCTGTCTCAGACCGTCTGTCTAAGACCGTCTATCTCAGCCCGTCTATCTCAGCCCGTCTGTCTGATAACGTGTCTCTCAGACCCTCTGTCTCAGACCGTCTGTCTCAGACCGTCTGTCTAAGACCGTCTGTCTCAGACCCTCTGTCTCGGACCGTCTGTCTCAGACCGTCTGTCTCAGATCGTCTGTCTCAGATCGTCTGTCTCAGACCGTCTGTCTCAGTCCGTCTGTCTCAGACCGTCTGTCTCAGACCGTCTGTCTCAGACCGTCTGTCTCAGACCGTCTATCTCAGCCCGTCTATCTCAGCCCGTCTGTCTCAGACAGTCTGTCTCAGACCGTCTGTCTAAGACCGTCTGTGTGAGACCGTCTTTCTCAGACCGTCTGTCTCAGACCGTCTGTCTCAGACCGTCTGTCTCAGACCGTATGTCTCAGACCGTCTGTATCAGACCGTATGTCTCAGACCGTCTGTCTCAGATCGTCTGTCTCAGATCGTCTGTCTCAGACGGTCTGTCTCAGAACGTCTGTCACTGTGCGTCTGTCTAAGACCGTCTGTCTTATACCGTCTTTCTCGCTCCGTGTACCGCTGACTCTCTGACCCTGTCCGCCTGTCTCACGCCGTCAGTCTCAGACCGTCTGTCTCAGACCGTCTGTCTCAGACCGTCTGTCTCAGACCGTCTGTCTCAGACCGTCTGCCTCAGACCGTCTGTCTCATACCGTCTGTCTCAGATCGTCTGTCTAAGACCGTCTGTCTCAGACCGTCTTTATCAGACCGTCTGTCTCAGACCGTCTGTCTAAGACCGTCTGTGTGAGACCGTCTTTCTCAGACCGTCTGTCTCAGACCGTCTGTCTAAGACCGTCTGTCTCAGACCGTCTTTCTCAGACCGTCTGTCTCAGACCGTCTGTCTCAGACCGACTGTCTCAGTCCGTCTGTCTCAGACCGTCTGTCTAAGACCGTCTATCTCAGCCTGTCTATCTCAGCCCGTCTGTCTCAGACAGTCTGTCTCAGACCGTCTGTCTAATACCGTCTGTGTGAGACCGTCTTTCTCAGACCGTCTGTCTCAGACCGTCTGTCTAAGACCGTCTGTCTCAGACCGTCTTTCTCAGACCGTCTGTCTCAGACCGTCTTTCTCAGACCGTCTGTCTCGGACCGTCTGTCTAAGACCGTCTGTCTCAGACCCTCTGTCTCGGACCGTCTGTCTCAGACCGTCTGTCTCAGACCGTCTGCCTCAGACCGTCTGTCTCATACCGTCTGTCTAAGACCGTCTATATCAGCCCGTCTATCTCAGCCCGTCTGTCTGATAACGTGTCTCTCAGACCCTCTGTCTCAGACCGTCTGTCTCAGACCGTCTGTCTCAGACCGTCTGTCTAAGACCGCCTGTCTCAGACCCTCTGTCTCGGACCGTCTGTCTCAGACCGTCTGTCTCAGATGGTCTGTCTAAGACCGTCTGTCTCAGACCGTCTTTCTCAGACCGTCTGTCTCAGACCGTCTGTCTAAGACCGTCTGTGTGAGACCGTCTTTCTCAGACCGTCTGTCTAAGACCGTCTATCTCAGCCCGTCTATCTCAGCCCGTCTGTCTCAGACCGTCTGTCTCAGACCGTCTGTCTCAGACCGTCTGTGTCAGACCGTCTGCCTCAGACCGTCTGTCTCATACCGTCTGTCTCAGACCGTCTGTCTAAGACCGTCTATCTCAGCCCGTCTATCTCAGACCGTCGGCCTTAGTCCGTCCGTCTCAGACCGTCTGTCTGATAACGTCTCTCTCAGACCCTCTGTCTCAGACCGTCTGTCTCCGACCGTCTGTCTCAGACCGTATGTCTCAGACCGTCTGTATCAGACCGTCTGTCTGAGACCGTCTGTCTAAGACCGTCTGTCTCAGACCCTCTGTCTCGGACCGTCTGTCTCAGACCGTCTGTCTCAGATCGTCTGTCTCAGACGGTCTGTCTCAGAACGTCTGTCACTGTGCGTCTGTCTAAGACCGTCTGTCTTATACCGTCTTTCTCAGACCGTCTGTCTCAGACCGTCTGTCTCAGAACGTCTGTCTCAGACCGTCTGTCTCAGACCGTATGTCTCAGACCGTCTGTATCAGACCGTCTGTCTCAGTCCGTCTGTCTCAGACCGTCTGTCTCAGTCCGTCTGTCTCAGACCGTCTGTCTCAGAGCGTCTGTCTCAGACCGTCTGTCTAAGACCGTCTATCTCAGCCCGTCTACCTCAGCCGGTCGGCCTGAGTCCGTCCGTCTCAGACCGTCTGTATCAGACTGTCTGCCTCAGACCATCTGTTTCGGACAGTCCGTCTCAGACCGTCTGTCTGATAACGTCTCTCTCAGACCCTCTGTCTCAGACCGTCTGTCTCAGACTGTCTGTCTCAGACCGTCTGTCTAAGACCGTCTGTCTCAGACCCTCTGTCTCGGACCGTCTGTCTCAGACCGTCTGTCTCAGATGGTCTATCTCAGCCCGTCTATCTCAGACCGTCTGTCTCAGTCCGTCTGTCTCAGACCGTCTGTCTAAGACCGTCTATCTCAGCCTGTCTATCTCAGCCCGTCTGTCTCAGACAGTCTGTCTCAGACCGTCTGTCTAAGACCGTCTGTGTGAGACCGTCTTTCTCAGACCGTCTGTCTCAGACCGTCTGTCTGAGACCGTCTGCCTCAGACCGTCTGTCTCATACCGTCTGTCTCAGACCGTCTGTCTAAGACCGTCTATATCAGCCCGTCTATCTCAGCCCGTCTGTCTGATAACGTGTCTCTCAGACCCTCTGTCTCAGACCGTCTGTCTCAGACCGTCTGTCTAAGACCGCCTGTCTCAGACCCTCTGTCTCGGACCGTCTGTCTCAGACCGTCTGTCTCAGATGGTCTGTCTAAGACCGTCTGTCTCAGACCCTCTGTCTCAGACCGTCTGTCTCCGACCGTCTGTCTCAGACCGTATGTCTCAGACCGTCTGTATCAGACCGTCTGTCTCAGACCGTCTGTCTAAGACCGTCTGTCTCAGACCCTCTGTCTCGGACCGTCTGTCTCAGACCGTCTGTCTCAGATCGTCTGTCTCAGACGGTCTGTCTCAGAACGTCTGTCACTGTGCGTCTGTCTAAGACCGTCTGTCTTATACCGTCTTTCTCAGACCGTCTGTCTCAGACCGTCTGTCTCAGACCGTCTGTCTCAGACCGTCTGTCTCAGACCGTCTGTCTCAGACCGTATGTCTCAGACCGTCTGTATCAGACCGTCTGTCTCAGTCCGTCTGTCTCAGACCGTCTGTCTAAGACCGTCTGTCTCAGACCGTCTTTCTCAGACCGTCTGTCTCAGTCCGTCTGTCTCAGACCGTCTGTCTCAGTCCGTCTGTCTCAGACCGTCTGTCTCAGAGCGTCTGTCTCAGACCGTCTGTCTAAGACCGTCTATCTCAGCCCGTCTACCTCAGCCGGTCGGCCTGAGTCCGTCCGTCTCAGACCGTCTGTATCAGACTGTCTGCCTCAGACCATCTGTTTCGGACAGTCCGTCTCAGACCGTCTGTCTGATAACGTCTCTCTCAGACCCTCTGTCTCAGACCGTCTGTCTCAGACTGTCTGTCTCAGACCGTCTGTCTAAGACCGTCTGTCTCAGACCCTCTGTCTCGGACCGTCTGTCTCAGACCGTCTGTCTCAGATGGTCTATCTCAGCCCGTCTATCTCAGACCGTCTGTTTCAGACCGTCTGTCTCAGACCGTCTGTCTCAGACCGTCTGTGTCAGACCGTCTGCCTCAGACCGTCTATCTCAGCCCGTCTATCTCAGCCCGTCGGGCTTAGTCCGTCCGTCTCAGACCGTCTGTCTGATAACGTCTCTCTCAGACCCTCCGTCTCAGACCGTCTATCTCAGACCGTCTGTCTCAGACCGTATGTCTCAGACCGTCTGTATCAGACCGTCTGTCTCAGACCGTCTGTCTCAGACCGTCTGTCTAAGACCGTCTGTCTCAGACCCTCTGTCTCGGACCGTCTATCTCAGACCGTCTGTCTCAGATCGTCTGTCTCAGACGGTCTGTCTCAGAACGTCTGTCACTGTGCGTCTGTCTAAGACCGTCTGTCTTATACCGTCTTTCTCGCTCCGTGTACCGCTGACTCTCTGACCCTGTCCGCCTGTCTCACGCCGTCAGTCTCAGACCGTCTGTCTCAGACCGTCTGTCTAAGTCCGTCTGTCTCAGACCGTCTTTCTCAGACCGTCTGTCTAAGACCGTCTGTCTCAGACCGTCTGTCTCAGACCGCTGTGTCAGTCTGTGTGTCTCTACCCGGCTGTCTGATACCGTCTGTCTCAGCCCGTCTGTCTCAGACCGTCTGTATCAGACCGTCTGTCTCAGTCCGTCTGTCTCAGACCGTCTGTCTAAGACCGTCTGTCTCAGACCGTCTTTCTCTGACCGTCTGTCTCAGACCGTCTGTCTCAGACCGTCTGTCTCAGTCCGTCTGTCTCTGACTGTCTGTCTCAGACCGTCAGTCTCAGACCGTCGGTCTCTGTCCGTCTCTCTCAGTCCGCCTGTCTCAGTCCGTCTGTCTCAGACCATCTGTCTCAGACCGTCGGTCTTAGCCCGTCTGTCTCAGCCCGCCTGTCTCAGACCGCCTGTCTCTGTCCGTCAGTCTCAGCCAGCCTGTCTCAGACCGCCTGTCTCAGACCGTCTGTCTCAGACCGTCTGTCTCAGACCGTCGGTCTATGTCCGTCTCTCTCAGGCCGCCTGTCTCAGTCCGTCTGTCTCAGACCATCTGTGTCAGACCGTTGTCTCTGTCCGTCTGTCTCTGTCCGTCTGTGTCAGACCGCCTCTCTCTGTCCGTCTGTCTCAGACCGTCTGTCTCAGACCGTCTGTCTCAGACCGTCTGTCTCAAACCGTCTGTCTCAGACCGTCTCTCTCAGACCGCCTGTCTCAGACCGTCTGTCTCAGACCGTCTGTCTCAGATCGTCTGTCTCAGACCGTCGGTCTCTGTCCGTCTCTCTCTGTCCGTCTGTCTCAGACCATCTGTCTCAGTCCGTCTGTCTCAGACCGTCTGTCTCGGACGGTCGGTCTCAGACCGTCGGTCTCTCTCCGTCTCTCCCAGCCCGCCTGTCTCAGTCCGTCTGTCTCAGACCATCTGCCTCAGACCGTCTGTCTCTGTCCGTCTGCCTGAGACCATCTGTCTCAGTCCGTCTGTCTCAGACCGTCTGTCTCAGACCGTCTGTCTCAGACCGTCTGTCTCAGACCGACGGTCTCTGTCCGTCTCTCTCAGGCCGCCTGTCTCAGTCCGTCTGTCTCAGACCATCTGCCTCAGACCGTCTGTCTCTGTCCGTCTGTCTGAGACCATCTGTCTCAGTCCGTCTGTCTCAGACCGTCTGTCTCAGACCGTCTGTCTCAGACCGACGGTCTCTGTCCGTCTCTCTCAGGCCGCCTGTCTCAGTCCGTCTGTCTCAGACCATCTGTCTCAGACCGTCTGTCTCTGTCCGTCTGTGTCAGTCCATCTGTCTCAGTCCGTCTGTCTCAGACCGTCTGTCTCGGACCGTCGGTCTCAGACCGTCGGTCTCTGTCCGTCTCTCCCAGCCCGCCTGTCTCAGGCCATCTGTATCAAACCGTCTGTCTCAGCCCGTCTGTCTCAGCCCGCCTGTCTCTGTCCGTCTGTCTCAGATCGTCTCTCTCAGGCCGCCTGTCTCAGTCCGACTGTCTCAGACCATCTGTATCAAACCGTCTGTCTCAGCCCGCCTGTCTCAGCCCGCCTGTCTCTGTCTGTCTGTCTCAGATCGTCTCTCTCAGGCCGCCTGTCTCAGTCCGTCTCTCTCAGACCGTCTGTCTCAGCCCGTCTGTCTCAGCCCGCCTGTCTCTGTCCGTCGGTCTGAGCCCGTCTGTCTCAGCCCGCCTGTCTCTGTCCGTCTGTCTCAGATCGTCTCTCTCAGGCCGCCTGTCTCAGTCCGTCTCTCTCAGACCATCTGTCTCAGACCGTCTGTCTCTGTCCGTCTGTGTCAGTCCATCTGTCTCAGTCCGTCTTTCTCAGACCGTCTGTCTCAGACCGTCTGTCTCAGACCGTCTGAGTCAGACCGTTGTCTCTGTCCGTCTGTCTCTGTCCGTCTGTGTCAGACCCTCTGTCTCAGACCGTCTGTCTCAGACCGTCTGTCTCAGACCGTCTGTCTCAGTCCGTCTGTCTCTGACTGTCTGTCTCAGACCGTCAGTCTCAGACCGTCGGTCTCTGTCCGTCTCTCTCAGTCCGCCTGTCTCAGTCCGTCTGTCTCAGACCATCTGTCTCAGACCGTCGGTCTTAGCCCGTCTGTCTCAGCCCGCCTGTCACAGACCGCCTGTCTCTGTCCGTCAGTCTCAGCCAGCCTGTCTCAGACCGCCTGTCTCAGACCGTCTGTCTCAGACCGTCTGTCTCAGACCGTCGGTCTATGTCCGTCTCTCTCAGGCCGCCTGTCTCAGTCCGTCTGTCTCAGACCATCTGTGTCAGACCGTTGTCTCTGTCCGTCTGTCTCTGTCCGTCTGTGTCAGACCGCCTCTCTCTGTCCGTCTGTCTCAGACCGTCTGTCTCAGACCGTCTGTCTCAGACCGTCTGTCTCAGACCGTCTGTCTCAAACCGTCTGTCTCAGACCGTCTCTCTCAGACCGCCTGTCTCAGACCGTCTGTCTCAGACCGTCTGTCTCAGATCGTCTGTCTCAGACCGTCGGTCTCTGTCCGTCTCTCTCTGTCCGTCTGTCTCAGACCATCTGTCTCAGTCCGTCTGTCTCAGACCGTCTGTCTCGGACGGTCGGTCTCAGACCGTCGGTCTCTCTCCGTCTCTCCCAGCCCGCCTGTCTCAGTCCGTCTGTCTCAGACCATCTGCCTCAGACCGTCTGTCTCTGTCCGTCTGTCTGAGACCATCTGTCTCAGTCCGTCTGTCTCAGACCGTCTGTCTCAGACCGTCTGTCTCAGACCGACGGTCTCTGTCCGTCTCTCTCAGGCCGCCTGTCTCAGTCCGTCTGTCTCAGACCATCTGCCTCAGACCGTCTGTCTCTGTCCGTCTGTCTGAGACCATCTGTCTCAGTCCGTCTGTCTCAGACCGTCTGTCTCAGACCGTCTGTCTCAGACCGACGGTCTCTGTCCGTCTCTCTCAGGCCGCCTGTCACAGTCCGTCTGTCTCAGACCATCTGTCTCAGACCGTCTGTCTCTGTCCGTCTGTGTCAGTCCATCTGTCTCAGTCCGTCTGTCTCAGACCGTCTGTCTCGGACCGTCGGTCTCAGACCGTCGGTCTCTGTCCGTCTCTCCCAGCCCGCCTGTCTCAGGCCATCTGTATCAAACCGTCTGTCTCAGCCCGTCTGTCTCAGCCCGCCTGTCTCTGTCCGTCGGTCTGAGCCCGTCTGTCTCAGCCCGCCTGTCTCTGTCCGTCTGTCTCAGATCGTCTCTCTCAGGCCGCCTGTCTCAGTCCGACTGTCTCAGACCATCTGTATCAAACCGTCTGTCTCAGCCCGCCTGTCTCAGCCCGCCTGTCTCTGTCCGTCAGTCTCAGCCAGCCTGTCTCAGACCGCCTGTCTCAGACCGTCTGTCTCAGACCGACGGTCTCTGTCCGTCTCTCTCAGGCCGCCTGTCTCAGTCCGTCTCTCTCAGACCATCTGTCTCAGACCGTCTGTCTCTGTCCGTCTGTGTCAGTCCATCTGTCTCAGTCCGTCTGTCTCAGACCGTCTGTCTCGGACCGTCCGTCTCAGACCGTCGGTCTCTGTCCGTCTCTCCCAGCCCGCCTGTCTCAGGCCATCTGTATCAAACCGTCTGTCTCAGCCCGTCTGTCTCAGCCCGCCTGTCTCTGTCCGTCGGTCTGAGCCCGTCTGTCTCAGCCCGCCTGTCTCTGTCCGTCTGTCTCAGATCGTCTCTCTCAGGCCGCCTGTCTCAGTCCGTCTCTCTCAGACCATCTGTCTCAGACCGTCTGTCTCTGTCCGTCTGTGTCAGTCCATCTGTCTCAGTCCGTCTTTCTCAGACCGTCTGTCTCAGACCGTCTGTCTCAGACCGTCTGAGTCAGACCGTTGTCTCTGTCCGTCTGTCTCTGTCCGTCTGTGTCAGACCCTCTGTCTCAGACCGTCTGTCTCAGACCGTCTGTCTCAGACCGTCTGTCTCAGACCGTCTGTCTCAGACCGTCTGTCTCAGACCGTCTGCCTCTGTCCGTTTCTCGCAGGCCGCCTGTCTCAGGCCGCCTGTCTCAGGCCGCCTGTCATAGTCCGTCTGTCTCAGACCATCTGTCTCAGACCGTCTGTCTCAGACCGTCCGTCTCTGACCGTCTGTCTCAGACCGTCAGTCTCAGACCGTCGGTATCTGTCCGTTTCTAGCAGGCCGTCTGTCTCTGTCCGTCTGTCTCTGTCCGTCTGTCTCTGTCCGTCTGTCTCTGTCCGTCTGTGTCAGACAGTCTGTCTCAGACCGTCGGTCTCTGTCCGTCCCTCTCAGGCCGCCTGTCTCAGTCCGTCTGTCTCCGACCGTCTGTCTCCGACCGTCTGTCTCAGACCGTCGGTCTCTGTCCGTCTCTCTCATCCCGCCTGTCACAATCAGTGTGTCTCAGACCATCTGTCTCAGACCGTCCGTCTCTGTCCGTCTGTCTCAGACCGTCTGTCTCAGACCGTCTGTCTCAGACCGTCTTTCTCAGACCGTCTGTCTCAGACCGTCTTTCTCAGACCGTCTGTCTCAGACCGTCTGTCCCAGGCCGTCTGTCTCAGACCGTCGGTCTCTGTCCGTCCCTCTCAGGCCGCCTGTATCAGTCCGTCTGTCTCCGACCGTCGGTCTCTGTCCGTCTCTCTCAGCCCGCCTGTCTCAATCAGTGTGTCTCAGACCATCTGTCTCAGACCGTCCGTCTCTGTCCGTCTGTCTCAGACCGTCTGTCTCAGACCGTCGGTCTCTGTCCGTCCCTCTCAGGCCGCCTGTCTCAGTCCGTCTGTCTCAGACCGTCTGTCTCAGACCGTCTGTCTCAGACCGTCTGTCTCAGACCGTCTGTCTCAGACCGTCTGTCTCAGACCGTCTGTCTCAGATCGTCTCTCTCAGGCCGCCTGTCTCAGTCCGACTGTCTCTGTCCGTCTGTTTCAGACCGTCTGTCTCAGATCGTCTCTCTCAGGCCGCCTGTCTCAGTCCGACTGTCTCTGTCCGTCTGTTTCAGACCGCCTGTCTCAGACCGTCGGTCTTAGCCCGTCTGTCTCAGCCCGCCTGTCTCTGTCCGTCTGTCCCAGCCCATCTGTCTCAGACCGTCTGTCTCTGACCGTCTGTCTCAGACCGTCAGTCTCAGACCGTCGCTATCTGTCCGTTTCTCGCAGGCCGCCTGTCTCTGTCCGTCTGTCTCTGTCCGTCTGTCTCTGTCCGTCTGTGTCAGACAGTCTGTCTCAGACCGTCGGTCTCTGTCCGTCCCTCTCAGGCCGCCTGTCTCAGTCCGTCTGTCTCAGACCGTCTGTCTCAGACCGTCTGTCTCAGACCGTCTGTCTCAGACCGTCTGTCTCAGACCGTCTTTCTCAGACCGTCTGTCTCAGACCGTCTGTCTCAGACCGTCTGTGTCAGACCGTTGTCTGTGTCCGTCTGTCTCTGTCCGTCTGTGTCAGACCCTCTGTCTCAGACCGTCTGTCTCAGACCGTCTGTCTCAGACCGTCTGTCTCAGACCGTCTGCCTCTGTCCGTTTCTCGCAGGCCGCCTGTCTCAGGCCGCCTGTCATAGTCCGTCTGTCTCAGACCATCTGTCTCAGACCGCTGTCTCTGTCTGCCTATCTCTGTCCGTCTGTCTCAGAACGTCTGTCTCAGACCATCTGTATCAAACCGTCTGTCTCAGCCCGTCTGTCTCAGCCCGCCTGTCTCAGCCCGCCTGTCTCTGTCCGTCTGTCTCAGACCGTCTGTCTCAGCCCGCCTGTCTCTGTCCGTCTGTCTCAGACCGTCTGTCTCAGATCGTCTCTCTCAGGCCGCCTGTCTCAGTCCGACTGTCTCAGACCATCTGTCTCAGACCGTCTGTTTCTGTCCGTCTGTCTCAGCCCGCCTGTCTCAGACCGTTGTCTCTGTCCGTCTATCTCTGTCCGTCTGTCTCAGAACGTCTGTCTCAGACCGTCTGTCTCTGACTGTCTGTCTCAGACCGTCAGTCTCAGACCGTCGGTCTCTGTCCGTCTCTCTCAGTCCGCCTGTCTCAGTCCGTCTGTCTCAGACCATCTGTCTCAGACCGTCGGTCTTAGCCCGTCTGTCTCAGCCCGCCTGTCTCAGCCCGCCTGTCTCTGTCCGTCAGTCTCAGCCAGCCTGTCTCAGACCGCCTGTCTCAGACCGTCTGTCTCAGACCGTCTGTCTCAGACCGTCGGTCTATGTCCGTCTCTCTCAGGCCGCCTGTCTCAGTCCGTCTGTCTCAGACCATCTGTGTCAGACCGTTGTCTCTGTCCGTCTGTCTCTGTCCGTCTGTGTCAGACCGCCTCTCTCTGTCCGTCTGTCTCAGACCGTCTGTCTCAGACCGTCTGTCTCAGACCGTCTGTCTCAAACCGTCTGTCTCAGACCGTCTGTCTCAGACCGCCTGTCTCAGACCGTCTGTCTCAGACCGTCTGTCTCAGATCGCCTGTCTCAGTCCGTCTGTTTCCGACCGTCTGTCTCCGACCGTCTGTCTCAGACCGTCGGTCTCTGTCCGTCTCTCTCATCCCGCCTGTCACAATCAGTGTGTCTCAGACCATCTGTCTCAGACCGTCCGTCTCTGTCCGTCTGTCTCAGACCGTCTGTCTCAGACCGTCTGTCTCAGACCGTCTTTCTCAGACCGTCTGTCTCAGACCGTCTTTCTCAGACCGTCTGTCTCAGACCGTCTGTCCCAGGCCGTCTGTCTCAGACCGTCGGTCTCTGTCCGTCCCTCTCAGGCCGCCTGTATCAGTCCGTCTGTCTCCGACCGTCGGTCTCTGTCCGTCTCTCTCAGCCCGCCTGTCTCAATCAGTGTGTCTCAGACCATCTGTCTCAGACCGTCCGTCTCTGTCCGTCTGTCTCAGACCGTCTGTCTCAGACCGTCGGTCTCTGTCCGTCCCTCTCAGGCCGCCTGTCTCAGTCCGTCTGTCTCAGACCGTCTGTCTCAGACCGTCTGTCTCAGACCGTCTGTCTCAGACCGTCTGTCTCAGATCGTCTCTCTCAGGCCGCCTGTCTCAGTCCGACTGTCTCTGTCCGTCTGTTTCAGACCGTCTGTCTCAGATCGTCTCTCTCAGGCCGCCTGTCTTAGTCCGACTGTCTCTGTCCGTCTGTTTCAGACAGCCTGTCTCAGACCGTCGGTCTTAGCCCGTCTGTCTCAGCCCGCCTGTCTCTGTCCGTCTGTCCCAGCCCATCTGTCTCAGACCGTCTGTCTCTGACCGTCTGTCTCAGACCGTCAGTCTCAGACCGTCGGTATCTGTCCGTTTCTCGCAGGCCGCCTGTCTCTGTCCGTCTGTCTCTGTCCGTCTGTGTCAGACAGTCTGTCTCAGACCGTCGGTCTCTGTCCGTCCCTCTCAGGCCGCCTGTCTCAGTCCGTCTGTCTCAGACCGTCTGTCTCAGACCGTCTGTCTCAGACCGTCTGTCTCAGACCGTCTGTCTCAGACCGTCTTTCTCAGACCGTCTGTCTCAGACCGTCTGTCTCAGACCGTCTGTGTCAGACCGTTGTCTGTGTCCGTCTGTCTCTGTCCGTCTGTGTCAGACCCTCTGTCTCAGACCGTCTGTCTCAGACCGTCTGTCTCAGACCGTCTGTCTCAGACCGTCTGTCTCAGACCGTCTGCCTCTGTCCGTTTCTCGCAGGCCGCCTGTCTCAGGCCGCCTGTCATAGTCCGTCTGTCTCAGACCATCTGTCTCAGACCGCTGTCTCTGTCCGCCTATCTCTGTCCGTCTGTCTCAGAACGTCTGTCTCAGACCATCTGTATCAAACCGTCTGTCTCAGCCCGTCTGTCTCAGCCCGCCTGTCTCAGCCCGCCTGTCTCTGTCCGTCTGTCTCAGACCGTCTGTCTCAGCCCGCCTGTCTCTGTCCGTCTGTCTCAGACCGTCTGTCTCAGATCGTCTCTCTCAGGCCGCCTGTCTCAGTCCGACTGTCTCAGACCATCTGTCTCAGACCGTCTGTTTCTGTCCGTCTGTCTCAGCCCGCCTGTCTCAGACCGTTGTCTCTGTCCGTCTATCTCTGTCCGTCTGTCTCAGAACGTCTGTCTCAGACCGTCTGTCTCTGACTGTCTGTCTCAGACCGTCAGTCTCAGACCGTCGGTCTCTGTCCGTCTCTCTCAGTCCGCCTGTCTCAGTCCGTCTGTCTCAGACCATCTGTCTCAGACCGTCGGTCTTAGCCCGTCTGTCTCAGCCCGCCTGTCTCAGACCGCCTGTCTCTGTCCGTCAGTCTCAGCCAGCCTGTCTCAGACCGCCTGTCTCAGACCGTCTGTCTCAGACCGTCTGTCTCAGACCGTCGGTCTATGTCCGTCTCTCTCAGGCCGCCTGTCTCAGTCCGTCTGTCTCAGACCATCTGTGTCAGACCGTTGTCTCTGTCCGTCTGTCTCTGTACGTCTGTGTCAGACCGCCTCTCTCTGTCCGTCTGTCTCAGACCGTCTGTCTCAGACCGTCTGTCTCAGACCGTCTGTCTCAAACCGTCTGTCTCAGACCGTCTGTCTCAGACCGCCTGTCTCAGACCGTCTGTCTCAGACCGTCTGTCTCAGATCGTCTGTCTCAGACCGTCGGTCTCTGTCCGTCTCTCTCTGTCCGTCTGTCTCAGACCATCTGTCTCAGTCCGTCTGTCTCAGACCGTCTGTCTCGGACGGTCGGTCTCAGACCGTCGGTCTCTCTCCGTCTCTCCCAGCCCGCCTGTCTCAGTCCGTCTGTCTCAGACCATCTGCCTCAGACCGTCTGTCTCTGTCCGTCTGTCTGAGACCATCTGTCTCAGTCCGTCTGTCTCAGACCGTCTGTCTCAGACCGTCTGTCTCAGACCGTCTGTCTCAGACCGACGGTCTCTGTCCGTCTCTCTCAGGCCACCTGTCTCAGTCCGTCTGTCTCAGACCATCTGCCTCAGACCGTCTGTCTCTGTCCGTCTGTCTGAGACCATCTGTCTCAGTCCGTCTGTCTCAGACCGTCTGTCTCAGACCGTCTGTCTCAGACCGACGGTCTCTGTCCGTCTCTCTCAGGCCGCCTGTCTCAGTCCGTCTGTCTCAGACCATCTGTCTCAGACCGTCTGTCTCTGTCCGTCTGTGTCAGTCCATCTGTCTCAGTCCGTCTGTCTCAGACCGTCTGTCTCGGACCGTCGGTCTCAGACCGTCGGTCTCTGTCCGTCTCTCCCAGCCCGCCTGTCTCAGGCCATCTGTATCAAACCGTCTGTCTCAGCCCGTCTGTCTCAGCCCGCCTGTCTCTGTCCGTCGGTCTGAGCCCGTCTGTCTCAGCCCGCCTGTCTCTGTCCGTCTGTCTCAGATCGTCTCTCTCAGGCCGCCTGTCTCAGTCCGACTGTCTCAGACCATCTGTATCAAACCGTCTGTCTCAGCCCGCCTGTCTCAGCCCGCCTGTCTCTGTCCGTCAGTCTCAGCCAGCCTGTCTCAGACCGCCTGTCTCAGACCGTCTGTCTCAGACCGTCGGTCTCTGTCCGTCTCTCTCAGCCAGCCTGTCTCAGACCGTCTGTCTCAGACCGTCTGTCTCAGACCGTCTGTCTCAGACCGTCTGTCTCAGACCGTCTGTCTCAGACCGTCTGTCTCAGACCGTCGGTCTCTGTCCGTCTCTCTCAGGCCGCCTGTCTCAGTCCGTCTGTCTCAGACCATCTACCTCAGACCGTCTGTCTCTGTCCGTCTGTCTCAGACCATCTGTCTCAGTCCGTCTGTCTCAGACCGTCTGTCTCAGACCGTCTGTCTCAGACCGACGGTCTCTGTCCGTCTCTCTCAGGCCGCCTGTCTCAGTCCGTCTGTCTCAGACCATCTGTCTCAGACCGTCTGTCTCTGTCCGTCTGTGTCAGTCCATCTGTCTCAGTCCGTCTGTCTCAGACCGTCTGTCTCGGACCGTCGGTCTCAGACCGTCGGTCTCTGTCCGTCTCTCCCAGCCCGCCTGTCTCAGGCCATCTGTATCAAACCGTCTGTCTCAGCCCGTCTGTCTCAGCCCGCCTGTCTCTGTCCGTCGGTCTGAGCCCGTCTGTTTCAGCCCGCCTGTCTCAGATCGTCTCTCTCAGGCCGCCTGTCTCAGTCCGACTGTCTCAGACCATCTGTATCAAACCGTCTGTCTCAGCCCGCCTGTCTCAGCCCGCCTGTCTCTGTCCGTCAGTCTCAGCCAGCCTGTCTCAGACCGCCTGTCTCAGACCGTCTGTCTCAGACCGTCTGTCTCAGACCGTCGGTCTCTGTCCGTCTCTCTCAGGCCGCCTGTCTCAGTCCGTCTGTCTCAGACCATCTGTGTCAGACCGTTGTCTCTGTCCGTCTGTGTCAGACCGCCTCTCTCTGTCCGTCTGTCTCAGACCGTCTGTCTCAGACCGTCTGTCTCAGACCGTCTGTCTCAGACCGTCTGTCTCAGACCGTCTGTCTCAGACCGTCTGTCTCAGACCGTCTGTCTCAGACCGTCTGTCTCAGACCGTCTGTCTCAGCCCGCCTGTCTCAGGCCATCTGTATCAAACCGTCTGTCTCAGCCCGCCTGTCTCAGCCCGCCTGACTCAGCCCGCCTGTCTCTGTGCGTCTGTTAAAGACCGCCTGTCTCAGACCGTCGGTCTTAGCCCGTCTGTCTCAGCCCGCCTGACTCAGACCGTCTGTCTCAGACCGTCTGTCTCTGACCGTCTGTCTCAGACCGTCTGTCTCAGACCGTCTGTCTCAGACCGTCTGTCTCAGACCGTCGGTCTCTGTCCGTCTCTCTCAGGCCGCCTGTCTCAGTCCGTCTGTCTCAGACCATCTGTCTCAGACCGTCTGTCTCTGTCCGTCTGTCTCAGACCATCTGTCTCAGTCCGTCTGACTCAGACCGTCTGTCTCAGACCGTCTGTCTCAGACCGTCTGTCTCAGACCGTCTGTCTCGGACCGTCTGTCTCAGCCCGCCTGTCTCAGACCGTTGTCTCTGTCCGTCTATCTCTGTCCGTCTGTCTCAGAACGTCTGTCTCAGACCATCTGTATCAAACCGTCTGTTTCAGCCCGCCTGTCTCAGCCCGCCTGTCTCTGTCCGTCTGTTTTAGACCGTCTGTCTCAGCCCGCCTGTCTCTGTCCGTCTGTCTCAGACCGTCGGTCTCTGTCCGTCTCTCTCAGGCCGCCTGTCTCAGACCGTCTGTCTCAGACCGTCTGTCTCAGACCGTCTGTCTCAGACCGTCTGTCTCAGACCGTCTGTCTCAGACCGTCTGTCTCAGACCGTCTGTCTCAGACCGTCTGTCTCAGACCGTCTGTCTCAGACCGTCTGTCTCAGACCGTCTGTCTCAGGCCGCCTGTCATAGTCCGTCTGTCTCAGACCATCTGTCTCAGACCGCTGTCTCTGTCCGCCTATCTCTGTCCGTCTGTCTCAGAACGTCTGTCTCAGACCATCTGTATCAAACCGTCTGTCTCAGCCCGCCTGTCTCATCCCGCCTGTCTCTGTCCGTCTGTTTTAGACCGTCTGTCTCAGCCCGCCTGTCTCTGTCCGTCTGTCTCAGACCGTCGGTCTCTGTCCGTCTCTCTCAGGCCGCGTGTCTCAGTCCGTCTGTCTCAGAACATCTGTCTCAGACCATCTGTCTCAGACCTTCTGTCTCAGACCGTCCGTCTTCTGTCCGTCTGTCTCAGACCATCTGTCTCAGACCGTCTGTCTCAGACCGTCTGTCTCAGCCCGCCTGTCTCAGCCCGCCTGTCTCTGTCCGTCTGTCTTAGACCATCTGTCTCAGACCGTCTGTCTCGGACCATCTGTCTCAGCCCGTCTGTCTCAGATCGTCGGTCTCAGCCCGCCTGTCTCTGTCCGTCTGTCTCAGACCGTCTGTCTCAGATCGTCTCTCTCAGGCCGCCTGTCTCAGTCCGACTGTCTCTGTCCGTAGGTTTCAGACCGCCTGTCTCAGACCGTCGGTCTTAGCCCGTCTGTCTCAGCCCGCCTGTCTCTGTCCGTCTGTCTCAGACCGTCTGTCTCAGATCGTCTCTCTCAGGCCGCCTGTCTCAGTCCGACTGTCTCAGACCATCTGTCTCAGACCGTCTGTCTCTGTCCGTCTGTCTCAGCCCGCCTGTCTCAGACCGTTGTCTCTGTCCGTCTATCTCTGTCCGTCTGTCTCAGAACGTCTGTCTCAGACCATCTGTATCAAACCGTCTGTTTCAGCCCGCCTGTCTCAGCCCGCCTGTCTCTGTCCGTCTGTTTTAGACCGTCTGTCTCAGCCCGCCTGTCTCTGTCCGTCTGTCTCAGACCGTCGGTCTCTGTCCGTCTCTCTCAGGCCGTCTATCTCTGTCCGTCTGTTTCAGACCGCCTGTCTCAGACCGTCGGTCTTAGCCCGTCTGTCTCAGCCCGCCTGTCTCTGTCCGTCTGTTTCAGACCGCCTGTCTCAGACCGTCTCTCTCAGGCCGCGTGTCTCAGTCCGTCTGTCTCAGACCATCTGTCTCAGACCATCTGTGTCAGACCGTCTGTCTCAGACCGTCGGTCTCAGACCGTCAGTCTCTGTCCGTCTCTCCCAGCCCGCCTGTCTCAGGCCATCTGTGTCAAACCGTCTGTCTCCGACCGTCTGTCTCAGACCGTCGGTCTCTGTCCGTCTCTCTCAGCCCGCCTGTCTCAATCAGTGTGTCTCAGACCATCTGTCTCAGACCGTCCGTCTCTGTCCGTCTGTCTCAGACCGTCTGTCTCAGTCCGTCTGTCTCAGACCGTCTTTCTCAGACCGTCTGTCTCAGACCGTCTGTCTCAGACCGTCTGAGTCAGACCGTTGTCTCTGTCCGTCTGTCTCTGTCCGTCTGTGACAGACCCTCTGTCTCAGACCGTCTGTCTCAGACCGTCTGCCTCAGATCGTCTCTCTCAGGCCGCCTGTCTCAGTCCGTCTGTCTCAGACCATCTGTCTCAGACCATCTGTCTCAGACCGTCCGTCTCTGTCCGTCTGTCTCAGACCGTCGGTCTCTGTCCGTCTCTCTCAGCCCGCCTGTCTCAATCAGTGTGTCTCAGACCATCTGTCTCAGACCGTCCGTCTCTGTCCGTCTGTCTCAGACCGTCTGTCTCAGACCGTCTGTCTCAGTCCGTCTGTCTCAGACCGTCTTTCTCAGTCCGTCTGTCTCAGATCGTCTCTCTCAGGCCGCCTGTCTCAGTCCGTCTGTCTCAGACCATCTGTCTCAGACCATCTGTCTCAGACCGTCCGTCTCTGTCCGTCTGTCTCAGACCGTCGGTCTCTGTCCGTCTCTCTCAGGCCGTCTATCTCTGTCCGTCTGTTTCAGACCGCCAGTCTCAGACCGTCGGTCTTAGCCCGTCTGTCTCAGCCCGCCTGTCTCTGTCCGTCTGTCTCAGACCGTCTGTCTCAGATCGTCTCTCTCAGGCCGCCTGTCTCAGTCCGACTGTCTCTGTCCGTCTGTTTCAGACCGTCTGTCTCAGATCGTCTCACTCAGGCCGCCTGTCTCAGTCCGACTGTGTCTGTCCGTCTGTTTCAGACCGCCTGTCTCAGACCGTCGGTCTTAGCCCGTCTGTCTCAGCCCGCCTGTCTCTGTCCGTCTGTCTCAGCCCATCTGTCTCAGACCGTCTGTCTCAGACCGTCCGTCTCTGACCGTCTGTCTCAGACCGTCAGTCTCAGACCGTCGGTATCTGTCCGTTTCTCGCAGGCCGCCTGTCTCTGTCCGTCTGTCTCTGTCCGTCTGTCTCTGTCCGTCTGTCTCTGTCCGTCTGTGTCAGACAGTCTGTCTCAGACCGTCGGTCTCTGTCCGTCCCTCTCAGGCCTCCTGTCTCAGTCCGTCTGTCTCCGACCGTCTGTCTCCGACCGTCTGTCTCAGACCGTCGGTCTCTGTCCGTCTCTCTCATCCCGCCTGTCACAATCTGTGTGTCTCAGACCATCTGTCTCAGACCGTCCGTCTCTGTCCGTCTGTCTCAGACCGTCTGTCTCACACCGTCTGTCTCAGACCGTCTGTCTCAGACCGTCTTTCTCAGACCGTCTTTCTCAGACCGTCTGTCTCAGACCGTCTGTCCCAGGCCGTCTGTCTCAGACCGTCGGTCTCTGTCCGTCCCTCTCAGGCCGTCTGTCTCAGTCCGTCTGTCTCCGACCGTCTGTCTCCGACCGTCTGTCTCAGACCGTCGGTCTCTGTCCGTCTCTCTCAGCCCGCCTGTCTCAATCAGTGTGTCTCAGACCATCTGTCTCAGACCGTCCGTCTCTGTCCGTCTGTCTCAGACCGTCTGTCTCAGACCGTCTGTCTCAGACCGTCTGTCTCAGACCGTCTTTATCAGACCGTCCGTCTCAGACCGTCTGTCTCAGACCGTCTGTGTCAGACCGTTGTCTCTGTCCGTCTGTCTCTGTCCGTCTGTGTCAGACCCTCTGTCTCAGACCGTCTGTCTCAGACCGTCTGTCTCGGACCGTCTGTCTCAGACCGTCTGCCTCTGTCCGTTTCTCGCAGACCGCCTGTCTCAGGCCGCCTGTCATAGTCCGTCTGTCTCAGACCATCTGTCTCAGACCGCTGTCTCTGTCCGCCTATCTCTGTCCGTCTGTCTCAGAACGTCTGTCTCAGACCATCTGTATCAAACCGTCTGTCTCAGCCCGCCTGTCTCTGTCCGTCTGTTTCAGACCGCCTGTCTCAGACCGTCGGTCTTAGCCCGTCTGTCTCAGCCCGCCTGTCTCTGTCCGTCTGTCTCAGCCCATCTGTCTCAGACCGTCTGTCTCTGACCGTCTGTCTCAGACCGTCAGTCTCAGACCGTCGGTATCTGTCCGTTTATCGCAGGCCGCCTGTCTCAGTCCGTCTGTCTCCGACCGTCTGTCTCAGACCGTCGGTCTCTGTCCGTCTCTCTCAATAAGCCTGTCTCAATCCGTGTGTCTCAGACCGTCTGTCTCAGACCGTCCGTCTCTGTCCGTCTGTCTCAGACCGTCTGTCTCAGACCGTCTGTCTCAGACCGTCTTTCTCAGACCGTCTGTCTCAGACCGCCTGTCTCAGACCGCCTGTCTCAGACCGTCGGTCTTAGCCCGTCTGTCTCAGCCCGTCTGTCTCAGCCCGTCTGTCTCAGACCGTCCGTCTCAGACCGTCTGTCTCAGACCGTCTGTCCCAGGCCGTCTGTCTCAGACCGTCTGTCTCAGACCGTCTGTCTCAGACCGTCTGTCTCAGACCGTCTGTCTCAGACCGTCTGTCTCAGACCGTCAGTCTCAGACCGTCTGTCTCAGACCGTCTGTCTCAGACAGTCGGTCTCTGTCCGTCTCTCTCAGGCCGCATGTCTCAGTCCGTCTGTCTCAGACCGTCCGTCTCAGACCGTCTGTCTCGGACCGTCTGTCTCAGACCGTCGGTCTCTGTCCGTCCCTCTCAGCCCGTCTGTCTCAGACCGTCTGTCTCAGACAGTCGGTCTCTGTCCGTCTCTCTCAGGCCGCCTGTCTCAGACCGTCTGTCTCAGACCGTCTGTCTCAGACCGTCTTTCTCAGACCGTCTGTCTCAGACCGTCTGTCTCAGACCGTCTGTGTCAGACCGTTGTCTGTGTCCGTCTGTCTCTGTCCGTCTGTGTCAGACCCTCTGTCTCAGACCGTCCGTCTCAGACCGTCTGTCTCGGACCGTCTGTCTCAGACCGTCGGTCTCTGTCCGTCCCTCTCAGCCCGTCTGTCTCAGACCGTCTGTCTCAGACAGTCGGTCTCTGTCCGTCTCTCTCAGGCCGCCTGTCTCAGACCGTCTGTCTCAGACCGTCTGTCTCAGACCGTCTGTCTCAGACCGTCGGTATCTGTCCGTTTCTCGCAGGCCGCCTGTCTCTGTCCGTCTGTCTCTGTCCGTCTGTCTCTGTCCATCTGTGTCAGACCGTCTGTCTCTGACCGTCGGTCTCTGTCCGTCCCTCTCAGGCCGCCTGTCTCAGTCCGTCTGTCTCCGACCGTCTGTCTCCGACCGTCTGTCTCAGACCGTCGGTCTCTGTCCGTCTCTCTCAGCCCGCCTGTCTCAATCAGTGTGTCTCAGACCATCTGTCTCAGACCGTCCGTCTCTGTCCGTCTGTCTCAGACCGTCTGTCTCAGACCGTCTGTCTCAGACCGTCTTTCTCAGACCGTCTTTCTCAGACCGTCTGTCTCAGACTGTCCGTCTCTGTCCGTCTGTCTCAGACCGTCTGTCTCAGACCGTCTGTCTCAGACCGTCTGTCTCAGACCGTCTTTCTCAGACCGTCTGTCTCAGACCGTCTGTCTCAGACCGTCTGTGTCAGACCGTTGTCTGTGTCCGTCTGTCTCTGTCCGTCTGTGTCAGACCCTCTGTCTCAGACTGTCTGTCTCAGACCGTCTGTCTCAGACCGTCTGCCTCTGTCCGTTTCTCGCAGGCCGCCTGTCTCAGGCCGCCTGTCATAGTCCGTCTGTCTCAGACCATCTGTCTCAGACCGCTGTCTCTGTCCGCCTATCTCTGTCCGTCTGTCTCAGAACGTCTGTCTCAGACCATCTGTATCAAACCGTCTGTCTCAGCCCGCCTGTCTCTGTCCGTCTGTTTCAGACCGCCTGTCTCAGACCGTCGGTCTTAGCCCGTCTGTCTCAGCCCGCCTGTCTCTGTCCGTCTGTCTCAGCCCATCTGTCTCAGACCGTCTGTCTCTGACCGTCTGTCTCAGACCGTCAGTCTCAGACCGTCGGTATCTGTCCGTTTATCGCAGGCCGCCTGTCTCAGTCCGTCTGTCTCCGACCGTCTGTCTCAGACCGTCGGTCTCTGTCCGTCTCTCTCAATAAGCCTGTCTCAATCCGTGTGTCTCAGACCGTCTGTCTCAGACCGTCCGTCTCTGTCCGTCTGTCTCAGACCGTGTGTCTCAGACCGTCTGTCTCAGACCGTCTGTCTCAGACCGTCTTTCTCAGACCGTCTGTCTCAGACCGCCTGTCTCAGACCGCCTGTCTCAGACCGTCGGTCTTAGCCCGTCTGTCTCAGCCCGTCTGTCTCAGCCCGTCTGTCTCAGACCGTCCGTCTCAGACCGTCTGTCTCAGACCGTCTGTCCCAGGCCGTTTGTCTCAGACCGTCTGTCTCAGACTGTCTGTCTCAGACCGTCTGTCTCAGACCGTCTGTCTCAGACCGTCTGTCTCAGACCGTCAGTCTCAGACCGTCTGTCTCAGACCGTCTGTCTCAGACCGTCTGTCTCAGACCGTCTGTCTCAGACAGTCGGTCTCTGTCCGTCTCTCTCAGGCCGCATGTCTCAGTCCGTCTGTCTCAGACCGTCCGTCTCAGACCGTCTGTCTCGGACCGTCTGTCTCAGACCGTCGGTCTCTGTCCGTCCCTCTCAGCCCGTCTGTCTCAGACCGTCTGTCTCAGACAGTCGGTCTCTGTCCGTCTCTCTCAGGCCGCCTGTCTCAGACCGTCTGTCTCAGACCGTCTGTCTCAGACCGTCTGTCTCAGACCGTCTGTCTCAGACCGTCGGTATCTGTCCGTTTCTCGCAGGCCGCCTGTCTCTGTCCGTCTGTCTCTGTCCGTCTGTCTCTGTCCATCTGTGTCAGACCGTCTGTCTCTGACCGTCGGTCTCTGTCCGTCCCTCTCAGGCCGCCTGTCTCAGTCCGTCTGTCTCCGACCGTCTGTCTCCGACCGTCTGTCTCAGACCGTCGGTCTCTGTCCGTCTCTCTCAGCCCGCCTGTCTCAATCAGTGTGTCTCAGACCATCTGTCTCAGACCGTCCGTCTCTGTCCGTCTGTCTCAGACCGTCTGTCTCAGACCGTCTTTCTCAGACCGTCTTTCTCAGACCGTCTGTCTCAGACCGTCTGTGTCAGACCGTTGTCTCTGTCCGTCTGTCTCAGCCCGTCTGTCTCAGACCGTCCGTCTCAGACCGTCTGTCTCAGACCGTCCGTCTCAGACCGTCTGTCTCAGACCGTCTGTCCCAGGCCGTCTGTCTCAGACCGTCGGTCTCTGTCCGTCCCTCTCAGGCCGCCTGTCTCAGTCCGTCTGTCTCCGACCGTCTGTCTCAGACCGTCTGCCTCTGTCCGTTTCTCGCAGGCCGCCTGTCTCAGGCCGCCTGTCATAGTCCGTCTGTCTCAGACCATCTGTCTCAGACCGCTGTCTCTGTCCGCCTATCTCTGTCCGTCTGTCTCAGAACGTCTGACTCAGACCATCTGTATCAAACCGTCTGTCTCAGCCCGCCTGTCTCAGACCGTCTGTCTCAGACCGTCTGTCTCAGACCGTCAGTCTCAGACCGTCGGTCTCTGTCCGTTTCTCGCAGGCCGCCTGTCTCAGTTCGACTGTCTCAGACCATCTGTCTCAGACCATCTGTGTCAGACCGTCTGTGTCAGACCGTCTGTCTCAGACCGTCGGTCTCAGACCGTCAGTCTCTGTCCGTCTCTCCCAGCCCGCCTGTCTCAGGCCATCTGTGTCAAACCGTCTGTCTCAGACCGTCTGTCTCAGACCGTCTGCCTCAGACCGTCTGTCTCAGACCGTCGGTCTCTGTCCGTCTCTCTCAGGCCGCCTGTCTCTGTCCGTCTGTCTCAGACCATCTGTCTCAGACCGTCTGTCTCTGTCCGTCTGTCTCAGACCATCTGTCTGAGTCCGTCTGTCTCAGACCGTCTGCCTCAGACCGTCTGTCTCAGACCGTCGGTCTCTGTCCGTCTCTCCCAGCCCGCCTGTCTCAGTCCGTCTGTCTCAGACCATCTGTCTCAGACCGTCTGTCTCAGACCGTCAGTCTCAGACCGTCGGTCTCAGTCCGTTTCTCGCAGGCCGCCAGTCTCAGGCAGCCTGTCTCAGTCCGTCTGTCTCAGACCATCTGTCTCAGACCGTTGTCTCTGTCCGTCTATCTCTGTCCGCCTGTCTCTGTCCGACTGTCTCAGAACGTCTGTCTCAGACCATCTGTATCAAACCGTCTGTCTCAGCACGCCTGTCTCGGCCCGCCTGTCTCTGTCCGTCTGTTTCAGACCGCCTGTCTCAGACCATCTGTGTCAGACCGTTGTCTCTGTCCGTCTATCTCTGTCCGCCTGTCTCTGTCCGACTGTCTCAGAACGTCTGTCTCAGACCATCTGTATCAACCGTCTGTCTCAGCCCGCCTGTCTCAGCCCGCCTGTCTCTGTCCGTCTGTCTCAGCCCGCCTGTCTCATACCGTCTATCTCGGACCATCTGTCTCACACCGTCTGTCTCAGATCGTCTCTCTCAGGCCGCCTGTCTCAGTCCGTCTGTCTCAGACCATCTGTCTCAGACCATCTGTCTCAGACCGTCCGTCTCTGTCCGTCTGTCTCAGACCGTCGGTCTCTGTCCGTCTCTCTCAGGCCGTCTATCTCTGTCCGTCTGTTTCAGACCGCCTGTCTCAGACCGTCGGTCTTAGCCCGTCTGTCTCAGCCCGCCTGTCTCTGTCCGTCTGTCTCAGACCGTCTGTCTCAGATCGTCTCTCTCAGGCCGCCTGTCTCAGTCCAACTGTCTCTGTCCGTCTGTTTCAGACCGTCTGTCTCAGATCGTCTCTCTCAAGCCGCCTGTCTCAGTCCGAATGTCTCTGTCCGTCTGTTTCAGACCGCCTGTCTCAGACTGTCGGTCTTAGCCCGTCTGTCTCAGCCCGCCTGTCTCTGTCCGTCTGTCTCAACCCATCTGTCTCAGACCGTCTGTCTCTGACCGTCTGTCTCAGACCGTCAGTCTCAGACCGTCGGTATCTCTCCGTTTCTCGCAGGCCGCCTGTCTCTGTCCGTCTGTCTCTGTCCGTCTGTCTCAGACCGTCCGTCTCTGTCCGTCTGTCTCAGACCGTCTGTCTCAGACCGTCTTTCTCAGACCGTCTGTCTCAGACCGTCTGTCTCAGACCGTCTGTGTCAGACCGTTGTCTCTGTCCGTCTGTCTCTGTCCGTCTGTGTCAGACCCTCTGTCTCAGACCGTCTGTCTCAGACCGTCTGCCTCTGTCCGTTTCTCGCAGGCCGCCTGTCTCAGGCCGCATAGTCCGCGGCCGTCATAGTCCGTCTGTCTCAGACCATCTGTGTCAGACCGTTGTCTCTGTCCGTCTATCTCTGTCCGGCTGTCTCTGTCCGACTGTCTCAGAACGTCTGTCTCAGACCATCTGTATCAAACCGTCTGTCTCAGCCCGTCTGTCTCAGACCGTCCGTCTCAGACCGTCTGTCTCAGACCGTCTGTCCCAGGCCGTCTGTCTCAGACCGTCGGTCTCTGTCCGTCCCTCTCCGGCCGCCTGTCTCAGTCCGTCTGTCTCCGACCGTCTGTCTCAGACCGTCTGCCTCTGTCCGTTTCTCGCAGGCCGCCTGTCTCAGGCCGCGTGTCATAGTCCGTCTGTCTCAGACCATCTGTCTCAGACCGCTGTCTCTGTCCGCCTATCTCTGTCCGTCTGTCTCAGAACGTCTGACTCAGACCATCTGTATCAAACCGTCTGTCTCAGCCCGCCTGTCTCAGACCGTTTGTCTCAGACCGTCTGTCTCAGACCGTCAGTCTCAGACCGTCGGTCTCTGTCCGTTTCTCGCAGGCCGCCTGTCTCAGTTCGACTGTCTCAGACCATCTGTCTCAGACCATCTGTGTCAGACCGTCTGTGTCAAACCGTCTGTCTCAGACCGTCTGTCTCAGACCGTCTGCCTCAGACCGTCTGTCTCAGACCGTCGGTCTCTGTCCGTCTCTCTCAGGCCGCCTGTCTCTGTCCGTCTGTCTCAGACCATCTGTCTCAGACCGTCTGTCTCTGTCCGTCTGTCTCAGACCATCTGTCTGAGTCCGTCTGTCTCAGACCGTCTGCCTCAGACCGTCTGTCTCAGACCGTCGGTCTCTGTCCGTCTCTCCCAGCCCGCCTGTCTCAGTCCGTCTGTCTCAGACCATCTGTCTCAGACCGTCTGTCTCAGACCGTCAGTCTCAGACCGTCGGTCTCAGTCCGTTTCTCGCAGGCCGCCAGTCTCAGGCCGCCTGTCTCAGTCCGCCTGTCTCAGACCATCTGTCTCAGACCGTTATCTCTGTCCGTCTATCTCTGTCCGTCTGTCTCAGAACGTCTGTCTCAGACCATCTGTATCTAACCGTCTGTCTCAGCACGCCTGTCTCGGCCCGCCTGTCTCTGTCCGTCTGTTTCAGACCGCCTGTCTCAGACCATCTGTGTCAGACCGTTGTCTCTGTCCGTCTATCTCTGTCCGCCTGTCTCTGTCCGACTGTCTCAGAACGTCTGTCTCAGACCATCTGTATCAACCGTCTGTCTCAGCCCGCCTGTCTCAGCCCGCCTGTCTCTGTCCGTCTGTCTCAGCCCGCCTGTCTCATACCGTCTATCTCGGACCATCTGTCTCACACCGTCTGTCTCAGATCGTCTCTCTCAGGCCGCCTGTCTCAGTCCGTCTGTCTCAGACCATCTGTCTCAGACCATCTGTCTCAGACCGTCCGTCTCTGTCCGTCTGTCTCAGACCGTCGGTCTCTGTCCGTCTCTCTCAGGCCGTCTATCTTTGTCCGTCTGTTTCAGACCGCCTGTCTCAGACCGTCGGTCTTAGCCCGTCTGTCTCAGCCCGCCTGTCTCTGTCCGTCTGTCTCAGACCGTCTGTCTCAGATCGTCTCTCACAGGCCGCCTGTCTCAGTCCAACTGTCTCTGTCCGTCTGTTTCAGACCGTCTGTCTCAGATCGTCTCTCTCAAGCCGCCTGTCTCAGTCCGACTGTCTCTGTCCGTCTGTTTCAGACCGCCTGTCTCAGACCGTCGGTCTTAGCCCGTCTGTCTCAGCCCGCCTGTCTCTGTCCGTCTGTCTCAGCCCATCTGTCTCAGACCGTCTGTCTCTGACCGTCTGTCTCAGACCGTCAGTCTCAGACCGTCGGTATCTCTCCGTTTCTCGCAGGCCGCCTGTCTCTGTCCGTCTGTCTCTGTCCGTCTGTCTCAGACCGTCCGTCTCTGTCCGTCTGTCTCAGACCGTCTTTCTCAGACCGTCTGTCTCAGACCGTCTGTCTCAGACCGTCTGTGTCAGACCGTTGTCTCTGTCCGTCTGTCTCTGTCCGTCTGTGTCAGACCCTCTGTCTCAGACCGTCTGTCTCAGACCGTCTGCCTCTGTCCGTTTCTCGCAGGCCGTCTATCTCTGTCCGTCTGTTTCAGACCGCCTGTCTCAGACCGTCGGTCTTAGCCCGTCTGTCTCAGCCCGCCTGTCTCTGTCCGTCTGTCTCAGACCGTCTGTCTCAGATCGTCTCTCTCAGGCCGCCTGTCTCAGTCCAACTGTCTCTGTCCGTCTGTTTCAGACCGCCTGTCTCAGACCGTCGGTCTTAGCCCGTCTGTCTCAGCCCGCCTGTCTCTGTCCGTCTGTCTCAGCCCATCTGTCTCAGACCGTCTGTCTCTGACCGTCTGTCTCAGACCGTCAGTCTCAGACCGTCGGTATCTCTCCGTTTCTCGCAGGCCGCCTGTCTCTGTCCGTCTGTCTCTGTCCGTCTGTCTCAGACCGTCCGTCTCTGTCCGTCTGTCTCAGACCGTCTGTTTCAGACCGTCTTTCTCAGACCGTCTGTCTCAGACCGTCTGTCTCAGACCGTCTGTGTCAGACCGTTGTCTGTGTCCGTCTGTCTCTGTCCGTCTGTGTCAGACCCTCTGTCTCAGACCGTCTGTCTCAGACCGTCTGCCTCTGTCCGTTTCTCGCAGGCCGCCTGTCTCAGGCCGCATAGTCCGCGGCCGTCATAGTCCGTCTGTCTCAGACCATCTGTGTCAGACCGTTGTCTCTGTCCGTCTATCTCTGTCCGGCTGTCTCTGTCCGACTGTCTCAGAACGTCTGTCTCAGACCATCTGTATCAAACCGTCTGTCTCAGCCCGCCTGTCTCAGCCCGTCTGTCTCAGCAAGTCTGTCTCAGCCCGTCTGTCTCAGACCGTCCGTCTCAGACCGTCTGTCTCAGACCGTCTGTCCCAGGCCGTCTGTCTCAGACCGTCGGTCTCTGTCCGTCCCTCTCAGGCCGCCTGTCTCAGTCCGTCTGTCTCCGACCGTCTGTCTCAGACCGTCTGCCTCTGTCCGTTTCTCGCAGGCCGCCTGTCTCAGGCCGCCTGTCATAGTCCGTCTGTCTCAGACCATCTGTCTCAGACCGCTGTCTCTGTCCGCCTATCTCTGTCCGTCTGTCTCAGAACGTCTGACTCAGACCATCTGTATCAAACCGTCTGTCTCAGCCCGCCTGTCTCAGACCGTCTGTCTCAGACCGTCTGTCTCAGACCGTCAGTCTCAGACCGTCGGTCTGTGTCCGTTTCTCGCAGGCCGCCTGTCTCAGTTCGACTGTCTCAGACCATCTGTCTCAGACCATCTGTCTCAGACCGTCTGTCTCAGACCGTCGGTCTCAGACCGTCAGTCTCTGTCCGTCTCTCCCAGCCCGCCTGTCTCAGGCCATCTGTGTCAAACCGTCTGTCTCAGACCGTCTGTCTCAGACCGTCTGCCTCAGACCGTCTGTCTCAGACCGTCGGTCTCTGTCCGTCTCTCTCAGGCCGCCTGTCTCAGTCCGTCTGTCTCAGACCATCTGTCTCAGACCGTCTGTCTCTGTCCGTCTGTCTCAGACCATCTGTGTGAGTCCGTCTGTCTCAGACCGTCTGCCTCAGACCGTCTGTCTCAGACCGTCGGTCTCTGTCCGTCTCTCCCAGCCCGCCTGTCTCAGTCCGTCTGTCTCAGACCATCTGTCTCAGACCGTCTGTCTCAGACCGTCAGTCTCAGACCGTCAGTCTCAGTCCGTTTCTCGCAGGCCGCCAGTCTCAGGCCGCCTGTCTCAGTCCGTCTGTCTCAGACCATCTGTCTCAGACCGTTGTCTCTGTCCGTCTATCTCTGTCCGTCTGTCTCAGAACGTCTGTCTCAGACCATCTGTATCAAACCGTCTGTCTCAGCACGCCTGTCTCAGACCGTCTGTCTCAGACCGTCTGTCTCAGACCGTCAGTCTCAGACCGTCGGTCTCTGTCCGTTTCTCGCAGGCCGCCTGTCTCAGTTCGACTGTCTCAGACCATCTGTCTCAGACCATCTGTGTCAGACCGTCTGTGTCAGACCGTCTGTCTCAGACCGTCGGTCTCAGACCGTCAGTCTCTGTCCGTCTCTCCCAGCCCGCCTGTCTCAGGCCATCTGTGTCAAACCGTCTGTCTCAGACCGTCTGTCTCAGACCGTCTGCCTCAGACCGTCTGTCTCAGACCGTCGGTCTCTGTCCGTCTCTCTCAGGCCGCCTGTCTCTGTCCGTCTGTCTCAGACCATCTGTCTCAGACCGTCTGTCTCTGTCCGTCTGTCTCAGACCATCTGTCTGAGTCCGTCTGTCTCAGACCGTCTGCCTCAGACCGTCTGTCTCAGACCGTCGGTCTCTGTCCGTCTCTCCCAGCCCGCCTGTCTCAGTCCGTCTGTCTCAGACCATCTGTCTCAGACCGTCTGTCTCAGACCGTCAGTCTCAGACCGTCGGTCTCAGTCCGTTTCTCGCAGGCCGCCAGTCTCAGGCCGCCTGTCTCAGTCCGTCTGTCTCAGACCATCTGTCTCAGACCGTTATCTCTGTCCGTCTATCTCTGTCCGTCTGTCTCTGAACGTCTGTCTCAGACCATCTGTATCAAACCGTCTGTCTCAGCACGCCTGTCTCGGCCCGCCTGTCTCTGTCCGTCTGTTTCAGACCGCCTGTCTCAGACCATCTGTGTCAGACCGTTGTCTCTGTCCGTCTATCTCTGTCCGCCTGTCTCTGTCCGACTGTCTCAGAACGTCTGTCTCAGACCATCTGTATCAACCGTCTGTCTCAGCCCGCCTGTCTCAGCCCGCCTGTCTCTGTCCGTCTGTCTCAGCCCGCCTGTCTCATACCGTCTATCTCGGACCATCTGTCTCACACCGTCTGTCTCAGATCGTCTCTCTCAGGCCGCCTGTCTCAGTCCGTCTGTCTCAGACCATCTGTCTCAGACCGTCCGTCTCTGTCCGTCTGTCTCAGACCGTCGGTCTCTGTCCGTCTCTCTCAGGCCGTCTATCTCTGTCCGTCTGTTTCAGACCGCCTGTCTCAGACCGTCGGTCTTAGCCCGTCTGTCTCAGCCCGCCTGTCTCTGTCCGTCTGTCTCAGATCGTCTCTCACAGGCCGCCTGTCTCAGTCCAACTGTCTCTGTCCGTCTGTTTCAGACCGTCTGTCTCAGATCGTCTCTCTCAAGCCGCCTGTCTCAGTCCGACTGTCTCTGTCCGTCTGTTTCAGACCGCCTGTCTCAGACCGTCGGTCTTAGCCCGTCTGTCTCAGCCCGCCTGTCTCTGTACGTCTGTCTCATCCCATCTGTCTCAGACCGTCTGTCTCTGACCGTCTGCCTCAGACCGTCAGTCTCAGACCGTCGGTATCTCTCCGTTTCTCGCAGGCCGCCTGTCTCTGTCCGTCTGTCTCTGTCCGTCTGTCTCAGACCGTCCGTCTCTGTCCGTCTGTCTCAGACCGTCTTTCTCAGACCGTCTGTCTCAGACCGTCTGTCTCAGACCGTCTGTGTCAGACCGTTGTCCCTGTCCGTCTGTCTCTGTCCGTCTGTGTCAGACCCTCTGTCTCAGACCGTCTGTCTCAGACCGTCTGCATCTGTCCGTTTCTCGCAGGCCGCCTGTCTCAGGCCGCCTGTCATAGTCCGTCTGTCTCAGACCATCTGTGTCAGACCGTTGTCTCTGTCCGTCTATCTCTGTCCGGCTGTCTCTGTCCGACTGTCTCAGAACGTCTGTCTCAGACCATCTGTATCAAACCGTCTGTCTCAGCCCGCCTGTCTCAGCCCGTCTGTCTCAGCCCGTCTGTCTCAGCCCGTCTGTCTCAGACCGTCCGTCTCAGACCGTCTGTCTCAGACCGTCTGTCCCAGGCCGTCTGTCTCAGACCGTCGGTCTCTGTCCGTCCCTCTCAGGCCGCCTGTCTCAGTCCGTCTGTCTCCGACCGTCTGTCTCAGACCGTCTGCCTCTGTCCGTTTCTCGCAGGCCGCCTGTCTCAGGCCGCCTGTCATAGTCCGTCTGTCTCAGACCATCTGTCTCAGACCGCTGTCTCTGTCCGCCTATCTCTGTCCGTCTGTCTCAGAACGTCTGACTCAGACCATCTGTATCAAACCGTCTGTCTCAGCCCGCCTGTCTCAGACTGTCTGTCTCAGACCGTCTGTCTCAGACCGTCAGTCTCAGACCGTCTGTCTCAGACCGTCTGTCTCAGACCGTCTGTCTCAGACCGTCTGTCTCAGACCGTCTGTCTCAGGCCGCCTGTCATAGTCCGTCTGTCTCAGACCATCTGTCTCAGACCGCTGTCTCTGTCCGCCTATCTCTGTCCGTCTGTCCCAGAACGTCTGTCTCAGACCATCTGTATCAAACCGTCTGTCTCAGCCCGCCTGTCTCATCCCGCCTGTCTCTGTCCGTCTGTTTTACACCGTCTGTCTCAGCCCGCCTGTCTCTGTCCGTCTGTCTCAGACCGTCGGTCTCTGTCCGTCTCTCTCAGGCCGCCTGTCTCAGTCCGTCTGTCTCAGACCATCTGTCTCAGACCATCTGTCTCAGACCGTCCTTCTCTGTCCGTCTGTCTCAGACCGTCGGTCTCTGTCCGTCTCTCTCAGGCCGTCTATCTCTGTCCGTCTGTTTCAGACCGCCTGTCTCAGACCGTCGGTCTTAGCCCGTCTGTCTCAGCCCGCCTGTCTCTGTCCGTCTGTCTCAGACCGTCTGTCTCAGATCGTCTCTCTCAGGCCGCCTGTCTCAGTCCGACTGTCTCAGACCATCTGTCTCAGACCATCTGTGTCAGACCGTTGTCTCTGTCCGTCAGTCTCTGTCCGTCTGTCTCTGTCCGTCTGTGTCAGACCGTCTGTCTCAGACCGTCTGTCTCAGACCGTCTGTCTCAGACCGTCTGTCTCAGACCGTCTGTCTCAGACCGTCTGTCTCAGACCGTCTGTCTCAGACCGTCTGTCTCAGACCGTCTGTCTCAGACCGTCGGTCTCTGTCCGTCTCTCTCAGGCCGCCTGTCTCAGTCCGTCTGTCTCAGACCATCTGTCTCAGACCGTCTGTCTCTGTCCGTCTGTCTCAGACCATCTGTCTCAGTCCGTCTGTCTCAGACCGTCTGTCTCAGACCGTCGGTCTCTGTCCGTCTCTCCCAGCCCGCCTGTCTCAGTCCGTCTGTCTCAGACCATCTGTCTCAGACCGTCTGTCACAGACCGTCAGTCTCAGACCGTCGGTCTCTGTCCGTTTCTCGCAGGCCGCCTGTCTCAGGCCGCCTGTCTCAGTCCGTCTGTCTCAGACCATCTGTCTCAGACCGTTGTCTCTGTCCGTATATCTCTGTCCGTCTGTCTCAGAACGTCTGTCTCAGACCATCTGTATCAAACCGTCTGTCTCAGCCCGCCTGTCTCGGCCCGCCTGTCTCTGTCCGTCTGTTTCAGACCGCCTGTCTCAGACCATCTGTGTCAGACCGTTGTTTCTGTCCGTCTGTCTCTGTCCGTCTGTGTCAGACCGTCTGTCTCAGACCGTCCGTCTCAGACCGTCTGTCTCAGACCGTCTGTCCCAGGCCGTCTGTCTCAGACCATCGGTCTCTGTCCGTCCCTCTCAGGCCGCCTGTCTCAGTCCGTCTGTCTCCGACCGTCTGTCTCAGACCGTCTGCCTCTTTCCGTTTCTCGCAGGCCGCCTGTCTCAGGCCGCCTGTCATAGTCCGTCTGTCTCAGACCATCTGTCTCAGACCGCTGTCTCTGTCCGCCTATCTCTGTCCGTCTGTCTCAGAACGTCTGACTCAGACCATCTGTATCAAACCGTCTGTCTCAGCCCGCCTGTCTCAGACCGTCTGTCTCAGACCGTCTGTCTCAGACCGTCTGTCTCAGACCGTCAGTCTCAGACCGTCGGTCTCTGTCGGTTTCTCGCAGTCCGCCTGTCTCAGTTCGACTGTCTCAGACCATCTGTCTCAGACCATCTGTGTCAGACCGTCTGTCTCAGACCGTCAGTCTCTGTCCGTCTCTCCCAGCCCGCCTGTCTCAGGCCATCTGTTTCAAACCGTCTGTCTCAGACCGTCTGTCTCAGACCGTCTGCCTCAGACCGTCTGTCTCAGACCGTCGGTCTCTGTCCGTCTCTCTCAGGCCGCCTGTCTCAGTCCGTCTGTCTCAGACCATCTGTCTCAGACCGTCTGTCTCTGTCCGTCTGTCTCAGACCATCTGTCTGAGTCCCTCTGTCTCAGACCGTCTGCCTCAGACCGTCTGTCTCAGACCGTCGGTCTCTGTCCGTCTCTCCCAGCCCGCCTGTCTCAGTCCGTCTGTCTCAGACCATCTGTCTCAGACCGTCTGTCTCAGACCGTCAGTCTCAGACCGTCGGTCTCAGTCCGTTTCTCGCAGGCCGCCAGTCTCAGGCCGCCTGTCTCAGTCCGTCTGTCTCAGACCATCTGTCTCAGACCGTTGTCTCTGTCCGTCTATCTCTGTCCGTCTGTCTCAGAACGTCTGTCTCAGACCATCTGTATCAAACCGTCTGTCTCAGCACGCCTGTCTCGGCCCGCCTGTCTCTGTCCGTCTGTTTCAGACCGCCTGTCTCAGACCATCTGTGTCAGACCGTTGTCTCTGTCCGTCTATCTCTGTCCGCCTGTCTCTGTCCGACTGTCTCAGAACGTCTGTCTCAGACCATCTGTATCAACCGTCTGTCTCAGCCCGCCTGTCTCAGCCCGCCTGTCTCTGTCCGTCTGTCTCAGCCCGCCTGTCTCATACCGTCTATCTCGGACCATCTGTCTCACACCGTCTGTCTCAGATCGTCTCTCTCAGGCCGCCTGTCTCAGTCCGTCTGTCTCAGACCATCTGTCTCAGACCATCTGTCTCAGACCGTCCGTCTCTGTCCGTCTGTCTCTGTCCGTCTGTGTCAGACCCTCTGTCTCAGACCGTCTGTCTGAGACCGTCTGTCTCGGACCGTCTGTCTCAGACCGTCTGCCTCTGTCCGTTTCTCGCAGGCCGCCTGTCTCAGGCCGCCTGTCATAGTCCGTCTGTCTCAGACCATCTGTCTCAGACCGCTGTCTCTGTCCGCCTATCTCTGTCCGTCTGTCTCAGAACGTCTGTCTCAGACCATCTGTATCAAACCGTCTGTCTCAGCCCGCCTGTCTCTGTCCGTCTGTTTCAGACCGCCTGTCTCAGACCGTCCGTCTCTGTCCGTCTGTCTCAGACCGTCGGTCTCTGTCCGTCTCTCTCAGGCCGCCTGTCTCAGTCCGTCTGTCTCAGACCATCTGTCTCAGACCATCTGTCTCAGACCGTCCGACTCTGTCCGTCTGTCTCAGACCGTCCGTCTCTGTCCGTCTGTCTCAGACCGTCGGTCTCTGTCCGTCTGTCTCAGACCGTCTTTCTCAGACCGTCTGTCTCAGACCGCCTGTCTCAGACCGCCTGTCTCAGACCGTCTATCTCGGACCATCTGTCTCAGACCGTCGGTCTTAGCCCGTCTGTCTCAGCCCGCCTGTCTCTGTCCGTCTGTCTCAGCCCATCTGTCTCAGACCGTCTGTCTCTGACCGTCTGTCTCTGACCGTCTGTCTCAGACCGTCAGTCTCAGACCGTCGGTATCTCTCCGTTTCTCGCAGGCCGCCTGTCTCTGTCCGTCTGTCTCAGACCGTCTTTCTCAGACCGTCTGTCTCAGACCGTCTGTCTCAGACCGTCTGTGTCAGACCGTTGTCTCTGTCCGTCTGTCTCTGTCCGTCTGTGTCAGACCCTCTGTCTCAGACCGTCTGTCTCAGACCGTCTGCCTCTGTCCGTTTCTCGCAGGCCGCCTGTCTCAGGCCGCCTGTCATAGTCCGTCTGTCTCAGACCATCTGTGTCAGACCGTTGTCTCTGTCCGTCTATCTCTGTCCGGCTGTCTCTGTCCGACTGTCTCAGAACGTCTGTCTCAGACCATCTGTATCAAACCGTCTGTCTCAGCCCGCCTGTCTCAGCCCGTCTGTATCAGCCCGTCTGTCTCAGCCCGTCTGTCTCAGACCGTCCGTCTCAGACCGTCTGTCTCAGACCGTCTGTCCCAGGCCGTCTGTCTCAGACCGTCGGTCTCTGTCCGTCCCTCTCAGGCCGCCTGTCTCAGTCCGTCTGTCTCCGACCGTCTGTCTCAGACCGACTGCCTCTGTCCGTTTCTCGCAGGCCGCCTGTCTCAGGCCGCCTGTCATAGTCCGTCTGTCTCAGACCATCTGTCTCAGACCGCTGTCTCTGTCCGCCTATCTCTGTCCGTCTGTCTCAGAACGTCTGACTCAGACCATCTGTATCAAACCGTCTGTCTCAGCCCGCCTGTCTCAGACCGTCTGTCTCAGACCGTCTGTCTCAGACCGTCAGTCTCTGTCCGTCTCTCCCAGCCCGCCTGTCTCAGGCCATCTGTGTCAAACCGTCTGTCTCAGACCGTCTGTCTCAGACCGTCTGCCTCAGACCGTCTGTCTCAGACCGTCGGTCTCTGTCCGTCTCTCTCAGGCCGCCTGTCTCAGTCCGTCTGTCTCAGACCATCTGTCTCAGACCGTCTGTCTCTGTCCGTCTGTCTCAGACCATCTGTCTGAGTCCGTCTGTCTCAGACCGTCTGCCTCAGACCGTCTGTCTCAGACCGTCGGTCTCTGTCCGTCTCTCCTAGCCCGCCTGTCTCAGTCCGCCTGTCTCAGTCCGTCTGTCTCAGACCATCTGTCTCAGACCGTCTGTCTCAGACCGTCAGTCTCAGACCGTCGGTCTCAGTCCGTTTCTCGCAGGCCGCCAGTCTCAGGCCGCCTGTCTCAGTCCGTCTGTCTCAGACCATCTGTCTCAGACCGTTGTCTCTGTCCGTCTATCTCTGTCCGTCTGTCTCAGAACGTCTGTCTCAGACCATCTGTATCAAACCGCCTGTCTCAGCACGCCTGTCTCGGCCCGCCTGTCTCTGTCCGTCTGTTTCAGACCGCCTGTCTCAGACCATCTGTGTCAGACCGTTGTCTCTGTCCGTCTATCTCTGTCCGCCTGTCTCTGTCCGACTGTCTCAGAGCGTCTGTCTCAGACCATCTGTATCAACCGTCTGTCTCAGCCCGCCTGTCTCAGCCCGCCTGTCTCTGTCCGTCTGTCTCAGCCCGCCTGTCTCATACCGTCTATCTCGGACCATCTGTCTCACACCGTCTGTCTCAGATCGTCTCTCTCAGGCCGCCTGTCTCTGTCCGGCTGTCTCTGTCCGACTGTCTCAGAACGTCTGTCTCAGACCATCTGTATCAAACCGTCTGTCTCAGCCCGCCTGTCTCAGCCCGTCTGTATCAGACCGTCTGTCTCAGACCGTCTGTCTCGGACCGTCTGTCTCAGACCGTCTGCCTCTGTCCGTTTCTCGCAGGCCGCCTGTCTCAGGCCGCCTGTCATAGTCCGTCTGTCTCAGACCATCTGTCTCAGACCGCTGTCTCTGTCCGCCTATCTCTGTCCGTCTGTCTCAGAACGTCTGTCTCAGACCATCTGTATCAAACCGTCTGTCTCAGCCCGCCTGTCTCTGTCCGTCTGTTTCAGACCGCCTGTCTCAGACCGTCCGTCTCTGTCCGTCTGTCTCAGACCGTCGGTCTCTGTCCGTCTCTCTCAGGCCGCCTGTCTCAGTCCGTCTGTCTCAGACCATTTGTCTCAGACCATCTGTCTCAGACCGTCCGACTCTGTCCGTCTGTCTCAGACCGTCCGTCTCTGTCCGTCTGTCTCAGACCGTCGGTCTCTGTCCGTCTGTCTCAGACCGTCTTTCTCAGACCGTCTGTCTCAGACCGCCTGTCTCAGACCGCCTGTCTCAGACCGTCTATCTCGGACCATCTGTCTCAGACCGTCGGTCTTAGCCCGTCTGTCTCAGCCCGCCTGTCTCTGTCCGTCTGTCTCAGCCCATCTGTCTCAGACCGTCTGTCTCTGACCGTCTGTCTCTGACCGTCTGTCTCAGACCGTCAGTCTCAGACCGTCGGTATCTCTCCGTTTCTCGCAGGCCGCCTGTCTCTGTCCGTCTGTCTCAGACCGTCTTTCTCAGACCGTCTGTCTCAGACCGTCTGTCTCAGACCGTCTGTGTCAGACCGTTGTCTCTGTCCGTCTGTCTCTGTCCGTCTGTGTCAGACCCTCTGTCTCAGACCGTCTGTCTCAGACCGTCTGCCTCTGTCCGTTTCTCGCAGGCCGCCTGTCTCAGGCCGCCTGTCATAGTCCGTCTGTCTCAGACCATCTGTGTCAGACCGTTGTCTCTGTCCGTCTATCTCTGTCCGGCTGTCTCTGTCCGACTGTCTCAGAACGTCTGTCTCAGACCATCTGTATCAAACCGTCTGTCTCAGCCCGCCTGTCTCAGCCCGTCTGTATCAGCCCGTCTGTCTCAGCCCGTCTGTCTCAGACCGTCCGTCTCAGACCGTCTGTCTCAGACCGTCTGTCCCAGGCCGTCTGTCTCAGACCGTCGGTCTCTGTCCGTCCCTCTCAGGCCGCCTGTCTCAGTCCGTCTGTCTCCGACCGTCTGTCTCAGACCGACTGCCTCTGTCCGTTTCTCGCAGGCCGCCTGTCTCAGGCCGCCTGTCATAGTCCGTCTGTCTCAGACCATCTGTCTCAGACCGCTGTCTCTGTCCGCCTATCTCTGTCCGTCTGTCTCAGAACGTCTGACTCAGACCATCTGTATCAAACCGTCTGTCTCAGCCCGCCTGTCTCAGACCGTCTGTCTCAGACCGTCTGTCTCAGACCGTCAGTCTCTGTCCGTCTCTCCCAGCCCGCCTGTCTCAGGCCATCTGTGTCAAACCGTCTGTCTCAGACCGTCTGTCTCAGACCGTCTGCCTCAGACCGTCTGTCTCAGACCGTCGGTCTCTGTCCGTCTCTCTCAGGCCGCCTGTCTCAGTCCGTCTGTCTCAGACCATCTGTCTCAGACCGTCTGTCTCTGTCCGTCTGTCTCAGACCATCTGTCTGAGTCCGTCTGTCTCAGACCGTCTGCCTCAGACCGTCTGTCTCAGACCGTCGGTCTCTTTCCGTCTCTCCTAGCCCGCCTGTCTCAGTCCGTCTGTCTCAGACCGTCTGTCTCGGACCGTCTGTCTCAGACCGTCAGTCTCAGACCGTCGGTATCTGTCCGTCCCTCTCAGGCCGCCTGTCTCAGTCCGTCTGTCTCCGACCGTCTGTCTCCGACCGTCTGTCTCAGACCGTCGGTCTCTGTCCGTCTCTCTCAATAAGCCTGTCTCAATCCGTGTGTCTCAGACCGTCTGTCTCAGACCGTCCGTCTCTGTCCATCTGTCTCAGACCGTCTGTCTCAGACCGTCTGTCTCAGACCGTCTGTCTCAGACCGTCTTTCTCAGACCGTCTGTCTCAGACCGCCTGTCTCAGACCGCCTGTCTCAGACCGTCTATCTCGGACCATCTGTCTCAGACCGTCGGTCTTAGCCCGTCTGTCTCAGCCCGCCTGTCTCTGTCCGTCTGTCTCAGCCCATCTGTCTCAGACCGTCTGTCTCTGACCGTCTGTCTCTGACCGTCTGTCTCAGACCGTCAGTCTCAGACCGTCGGTATCTCTCCGTTTCTCGCAGGCCGCCTGTCTCTGTCCGTCTGTCTCAGACCGTCTTTCTCAGACCGTCTGTCTCAGACCGTCTGTCTCAGACCGTCTGTGTCAGACCGTTGTCTCTGTCCGTCTGTCTCTGTCCGTCTGTGTCAGACCCTCTGTCTCAGACCGTCTGTCTCAGACCGTCTGCCTCTGTCCGTTTATCGCAGGCCGCCTGTCTCAGGCCGCCTGTCATAGTCCGTCTGTCTCAGACCATCTGTGTCAGACCGTTGTCTCTGTCCGTCTATCTCTGTCCGGCTGTCTCTGTCCGACTGTCTCAGAACGTCAGTCTCAGACCATCTGTATCAAACCGTCTGTCTCAGCCCGCCTGTCTCAGCCCGTCTGTCTCAGCCCGTCTGTCTCAGCCCGTCTGTCTCAGACCGTCCGTCTCAGACCGTCTGTCTCAGACCGTCTGTCCCAGGCCGTCTGTCTCAGACCGTCGGTCTCTGTCCGTCCCTCTCAGGCCGCCTGTCTCAGTCCGTCTGTCCCCGACCGTCTGTCTCAGACCGTCTGCCTCCGTCCGTTTCTCGCAGGCCGCCTGTCTCAGGCCGCCTGTCATAGTCCGTCTGTCTCAGACCATCTGTCTCAGACCGCTGTCTCTGTCCGCCTATCTCTGTCCGTCTGTCTCAGAACGTCTGACTCAGACCATCTGTATCAAACCGTCTGTCTCAGCCCGCCTGTCTCAGACCGTCTGTCTCAGACCGTCTGTCTCAGACCGTCAGTCTCAGACCGTCGGTCTCTGTCCGTTTCTCGCAGGCCGCCTGTCTCAGTTCGACTGTCTCAGACCATCTGTCTCAGACCATCTGTGTCAGACCGTCTGTCTCAGACCGTCGGTCTCAGACCGTCAGTCTCTGTCCGTCTGTCTCAGACCATCTGTCTGAGTCCGTCTGTCTCAGACCGTCGGTCTCTGTCCGTCTCTCTCAGGCCGCCTGTCTCAGTCCGTCTGTCTCAGACCATCTGTCTCAGACCGTCTGTCTCTGTCCGTCTGTCTCAGACCATCTGTCTGAGTCCGTCTGTCTCAGACCGTCTGCCTCAGACCGTCTGTCTCAGACCGTCGGTCTCTGTCCGTCTCTCCCAGCCCGCCTGTCTCAGTCCGTCTGTCTCAGACCATCTGTCTCAGACCGTCTGTCTCAGACCGTCAGTCTCAGACCGTCGGTCTCAGTCCGTTTCTCGCAGGCCGCCAGTCTCAGGCCGCCTGTCTCAGTCCGTCTGTCTCAGACCATCTGTCTCAGACCGTTGTCTCTGTCCGTCTATCTCTGTCCGTCTGTCTCTGTCCGTCTGTGTCAGACCCTCTGTCTCAGACCGTCTGTCTCAGACCGTCTGCCTCTGTCCGTTTATCGCAGGCCGCCTGTCTCAGGCCGCCTGTCATAGTCCGTCTGTCTCAGACCATCTGTGTCAGACCGTTGTCTCTGTCCGTCTATCTCTGTCCGGCTGTCTCTGTCCGACTGTCTCAGAACGTCAGTCTCAGACCATCTGTATCAAACCGTCTGTCTCAGCCCGCCTGTCTCAGCCCGTCTGTCTCAGCCCGTCTGTCTCAGCCCGTCTGTCTCAGACCGTCCGTCTCAGACCGTCTGTCTCAGACCGTCTGTCCCAGGCCGTCTGTCTCAGACCGTCGGTCTCTGTCCGTCCCTCTCAGGCCGCCTGTCTCAGTCCGTCTGTCCCCGACCGTCTGTCTCAGACCGTCTGCCTCCGTCCGTTTCTCGCAGGCCGCCTGTCTCAGGCCGCCTGTCATAGTCCGTCTGTCTCAGACCATCTGTCTCAGACCGCTGTCTCTGTCCGCCTATCTCTGTCCGTCTGTCTCAGAACGTCTGACTCAGACCATCTGTATCAAACCGTCTGTCTCAGCCCGCCTGTCTCAGACCGTCTGTCTCAGACCGTCTGTCTCAGACCGTCAGTCTCAGACCGTCGGTCTCTGTCCGTTTCTCGCAGGCCGCCTGTCTCAGTTCTACTGTCTCAGACCATCTGTCTCAGACCATCTGTGTCAGACCGTCTGTCTCAGACCGTCGGTCTCAGACCGTCAGTCTCTGTCCGTCTGTCTCAGACCATCTGTCTGAGTCCGTCTGTCTCAGACCGTCGGTCTCTGTCCGTCTCTCTCAGGCCGCCTGTCTCAGTCCGTCTGTCTCAGACCATCTGTCTCAGACCGTCTGTCTCTGTCCGTCTGTCTCAGACCATCTGTCTGAGTCCGTCTGTCTCAGACCGTCTGCCTCAGACCGTCTGTCTCAGACCGTCGGTCTCTGTCCGTCTCTCCCAGCCCGCCTGTCTCAGTCCGTCTGTCTCAGACCATCTGTCTCAGACCGTCTGTCTCAGACCGTCAGTCTCAGACCGTCGGTCTCAGTCCGTTTCTCGCAGGCCGCCAGTCTCAGGCCGCCTGTCTCAGTCCGTCTGTCTCAGACCATCTGTCTCAGACCGTTGTCTCTGTCCGTCTATCTCTGTCCGTCTGTCTCAGAACGTCTGTCTCAGACCATCTGTATCAAACCGTCTGTCTCAGCACGCCTGTCTCGGCCCGCCTGTCTCTGTCCGTCTGTTTCAGACCGCCTGTCTCAGACCATCTGTGTCAGACCGTTGTCTCTGTCCGTCTATCTCTGTCCGCCTGTCTCTGTCCGGCTGTCTCAGAACGTCTGTCTCAGACCATCTGTATCAACCGTCTGTCTCAGCCCGCCTGTCTCAGCCCGCCTGTCTCTGTCCGTCTGTCTCAGCCCGCCTGTCTCATACCGTCTATCTCGGACCATCTGTCTCACACCGTCTGTCTCAGATCGTCTCTCTCAGGCCGCCTGTCTCAGTCCGTCTGTCTCAGACCATCTGTCTCAGACCATCTGTCTCAGACCGTCCGTCTCTGTCCGTCTGTCTCAGACCGTCGGTCTCTGTCCGTCTCTCTCAGGCCGTCTATCTCTGTCCGTCTGTTTCAGACCGCCTGTCTCAGACCGTCGGTCTTAGCCCGTCTGTCTCAGCCCGCCTGTCTCTGTCCGTCTGTCTCAGACCGTCTGTCTCAGATCGTCTCTCTCAGGCCGCCTGTCTCAGTCCAACTGTCTCTGTCCGTCTGTTTCAGACCGTCTGTCTCAGATCGTCTCTCTCAAGCCGCCTGTCTCAGTCCGACTGTCTCTGTCCGTCTGTTTCAGACCGCCTGTCTCAGACCGTCGGTCTTAGCCCGTCTGTCTCAGCCCGCCTGTCTCTGTCCGTCTGTCTCAGCCCATCTGTCTCAGACCGTCTGTCTCTGACCGTCTGTCTCAGACCGTCAGTCTCAGACCGTCGGTATCTCTCCGTTTCTCGCAGGCCGCCTGTCTCTGTCCGTCTGTCTCTGTCCGTCTGTCTCAGACCGTCCGTCTCTGTCCGTCTGTCTCAGACCGTCTGTCTCAGACCGTCTGTCTCAGACCGTCTTTCTCAGACCGTCTGTCTCAGACCGTCTGTCTCAGACCGTCTGTCTCAGACAGTCTGTCTCAGACCGTCTGTGTCAGACCGTTGTCTCTGTCCGTCTGTCTCTGTCCGTCTGTGTCAGACCCTCTGTCTCAGACCGTCTGCCTCTGTCCGTTTCTCGCAGGCCGCCTGTCTCAGGCCGCCTGTCATAGTCCGTCTGTCTCAGACCATCTGTGTCAGACCGTTGTCTCTGTCCGTCGGTCTTAGCCCGTCTGTCTCAGCCCGCCTGCCTCTGTCCGTCTGTTTCAGACCGCCTGTCTCAGACCGTCGGTCTCTGTCCGTCTCTCTCAGGCCGCCTGTCTCAGTCCGTCTGTCTCAGACCATCTGTCTCAGACCGTCTGTCTCTGTCCGTCTGTCTCAGACCATCTGTCTCAGTCCGTCTGTCTCAGACCGTCTGTCTCAGACCGTCGGTCTCTGTCCGTCTCTCCCAGCCCGCCTGTCTCAGTCCGTCTGTCTCAGACCATCTGTCTCAGACCGTCTGTCTCAGACCGTCAGTCTCAGACCGTCGGTCTCTGTCCGTTTCTCGCAGGCCGCCTGTCTCAGGCCGCCTGTCTCAGTCCGTCTGTCTCAGACCATCTGTGTCAGACCGTTGTCTCTGTCCGTATATCTCTGTCCGTCTGTCTCAGAACGTCTGTCTCAGACCATCTGTATCAAACCGTCTGTCTCAGCCCGCCTGTCTCGGCCCGCCTGTCTCTGTCCGTCTGTTTCAGACCGCCTGTCTCAGACCATCTGTGTCAGACCGTTGTCTCTGTCCGTCTGTCTCTGTCCGTTTGTGTCAGACCGTCTGTCTCAGACCGTCTGTCCCAGACCGTCTGTCTCAGACCGTCTGTCTTAGACCGTCTGTCTCAGACCGTCTGTCTCAGCCCGCCTGTCTCGGCCCGCCTATCTCTGTCCGTCTGTCTCAGAACGTCTGTCTCAGACCACCTGTATCAAACCGTCTGTCTCAGCCCGCCTGTATCGGCCCGCCTGTCTCTGTCCGTCTGTTTCAGACCGCCTGTCTCAGACCATCTGTGTCAGACCGTTGTCTCTGTCCGTCTGTCTCTGTCCGTCTGTGTCAGACCGTCTGTCTCAGTCCGTCTGTCTCAGTCCGTCTGTCTCAGACCGCCTGTCTCAGACCGTGTGTCTCAGACTGTCTGTCTCAGACCGTCTGTCTCAGTCCGTCTGTCTCAGACCGTCTGTCTCAGACCGTCAGTCTCTGTCCGTCTCGCCCAGCCCGCCTGTCTCAGGCCATCTGTATCAAACCGTCTGTCTCAGCCCGCCTGTCTCTGTCCGTCTGTGTTAGACCGTCTGTCTCAGACCGTCTGTCTTAGCCCGTCTGTCTCAGACCGCCTGTCTCAGACCGTCTGTCTCAGACCGTCTGTCTCAGACCGTCTGTCTCAGTCCGTCTGTCTCAGACCGTCTGTCTCAGACCGTCAGTCTCTGTCCGTCTCGCCCAGCCCGCCTGTCTCAGGCCATCTGTATCAAACCGTCTGTCTCAGCCCGCCTGTCTCTGTCCGTCTGTGTTAGACCGTCTGTCTCAGACCGTCTGTCTTAGCCCGTCTGTTTCAGACCGCATGTCTCAGGCCGTCGGTCTTAGCCCGTCTCTCTCAGGCCGCGTGTCTCAGTCCGTCTGTCTCAGACCATCTGTCTCAGACCATCTGTCTCAGACCGTCCGTCCCTGTCCGTCTGTCTCAGACCGTCGGTCTCTGTCCGTCTCTCTCAGGCCGTCTATCTCTGTCCGTCTGTTTCAGACCGCCTGTCTCAGACCGTCGGTCTTAGCCCGTCTGTCTCAGCCCGCCTGTCTCTGTCCGTCTGTCTCAGACCGTCCGTCTCTGTCCGTCTGTCTCAGACCGTCTGTCTCAGACCGTCTGTCTCAGTCCGTCTCCCTCAGACCATCTGTCTCAGACCGGCTGTCTCAGACCATCTGTCTCAGACCGTCCGTCTCTGTCCGTCTGTCTCAGACCGTCTGTCTCAGACCGTCTGTCTCAGACCGTCTGTCTCAGACCGTCGGTCTCAGACCATCTGTCTCAGACCGTCCGTCTCTGTCCGTCTGTCTCAGACCGTCTGTCTCAGCCCGCCTGTCTCTGTCCGTCTGTCTCAGACCGTCTGTCTCAGCCCGCCTGTCTCTGTCCGTCTGTCTCAGATCGTCTCTCTCAGGCCGCCTGTCTCAGTCCGACTGTCTCAGAACGTCTGTCTCAGACCATCTGTATCAAACCGTCTGTCTCAGCCCGCCTGTCTCAGCCCGCCTGTCTCTGTCCGTCTGTCTCAGCCCGCCTGTCTCAGACCGTCTATCTCGGACCATCTGTCTCAGACCGTCTGTCTCAGATCGTCTCTCTCAGCCCGCCTGTCTCAGTCCGTCTGTCTCAGACCATCTGTCTCAGACCATCTGTCTCAGACCGTCTGTCTCAGACCGTCAGTCTCAGACCGTCGGTCTCTGTCCGTTTCTCGCACGCCGCCTGTCTCAGGCCGCCTGTCTCAGTCCGTCTGTCTCAGACCATCTGTCTCAGACCGTAGTCTCTGTCCGTCTATCTCTGTCCGTCTGTCTCAGAACGTCTGTCTCAGACCATCTGTATCAAACCGTCTGTCTCAGCCCGCCTGTCTCGGCCCGCCTGTCTCTGTCCGTCTGTTTCAGACCGCCTGTCTCAGACCATCTGTGTCAGACCGTTGTCTCTGTCCGTCTGTCTCTGTCCGTCTGTCTCTGTCCGCCTGTCTCTGTCCGCCTGTGTCAGAGCGTCTGTCTCAGACCGCCTGTCTCAGACCGTCTGTCTCAGACCGTCTGTCTCAGACCGTCTGTCTCAGACCGTCTGTCTCAGACCGTCTGTCTCAGACCGTCTGTCTCAGACCGTCTGTCTCAGACCGTTTGTCTCAGACCGTCGGTCTCTGTCCGTCTCTCTCAGGCCGCCTGTCTCAGTCCGTCTGTCTCAGACCGTCTGTCTCAGACCGTCTGACTCAGACCATCTGTCTCAGGCCGTCTGTGTCAGACCGTCTGTCTCAGACCGTCTGTCTCAGACCGTCGGTCTCTGTCCGTCCCTCTCAGGCCGCCTGTCTCAGTCTGTCTGTCTCCGACCGCCTGTCTCGGACCGTCGGTCTCTGTCCGTCTCCCTCCGCCCGCCTGTCTCAATCCGTCTGTCTCAGTCCATCTGTCTCTGTCCGTCTGTCTCAGACCGTCGGTCTCTGTCCATCTCTCTCAGCCCGCCTGTCTCAGTACGTCTGCCTCAGACCATCTGTCTCAGACCATCTGTCTCAGACCGTCTATCTCGGACCATCTGTCTCAGCCCGTCTGTCTCAGATCGTCGGTCTCAGCCCGTCTGTCTCTGCCCGCCTGTCTCAGCCCGCCTGTCTCAGACCGTCTGTCTCAGACCGTCTGTCTCTGACCGTCTGTCTCAGACCGTCTGGCTCAGACCTTCTGTCTCAGACCGTCGGTCTGTGTCCGTTTCACGCAGGCCGCCTGTCTCAGTCCGCCTGTCTCAGTCCGTCTGTCTCAGACCATCTGTCTCAGACCGTTGTCTCTGTCCGTCCGTCTCTGTCCGTCTGTCTCAATCCGCCTGTCTCAGACCATCTGTCTAAGGCCGTCTGTGTCAGACCGTCTGTCTCAGACCGTCTGTCTCAGACCGTCGGTCTCTGTCCGTCCCTCTCAGGCCGCCTGTCACAGTCTGTCTGTCTCCGACCGCCTGTCTCGGACCGTCGGTCTCTGTCCGTCTCTCTCCGCCCGCCTGTCTCAATCCGTCTGTCTCAGTCCATCTGTCTCTGTCCGTCTGTCTCAGACCGTCGGTCTCTGTCCATCTCTCTCAGCCCGCCTGTCTCAGTACGTCTGCCTCAGACCATCTGTCTCAGACCATCTGTCTCAGACCGTCTATCTCGGACCATCTGTCTCAGCCCGTCTGTCTCAGATCGTCGGTCTCAGCCCGTCTGTCTCTGCCCGCCTGTCTCAGCCCGCCTGTCTCAGACCGTCTGTCTCAGACCGTCTGTCTCTGACCGTCTGTCTCAGACCGTCTGGCTCAGACCTTCTGTCTCAGACCGTCGGTCTGTGTCCGTTTCACGCAGGCCGCCTGTCTCAGTCCGCCTGTCTCAGTCCGTCTGTCTCAGACCATCTGTCTCAGACCGTTGTCTCTGTCCGTCCGTCTCTGTCCGTCTGTCTCAATCCGCCTGTCTCAGACCGTCTGTCCCAGACCGTCTGTCTCAGACCGTCTGTCTCAGACCGTCTGTCTCAGACCGTCTGTCTCAGACCGTCTGTCTCAGACCGTCTGTCTCAGACCGTCTGTCTCAGCCCGCCTGTCTCGGCCCGCCTGTCTCTGTCCGTCTGTCTCAGAACGTCTGTCTCAGACCACCTGTATCAAACCGTCTGTCTCAGCCCGCCTGTCTCGGCCCGCCTGTCTCTGTCCGTCTGTTTCAGACCGCCTGTCTCAGACCATCTGTGTCAGACCGTTGTCTCTGTCCGTCTGTCTCTGTCCGTCTGTCTCTGTCTGTCTGTGTCAGACCGTCTGTCTCAGTCCGTCTGTCTCAGACCGTCTGTCTCAGACCGTCAGTCGCTGTCCGTCTCGCCCAGCCCGCCTGTCTCAGGCCATCTGTATCAAACCGTCTGTCTCAGCCCGCCTGTCTCTGTCCGTCTGTGTTAGACCGTCTGTCTCAGACCGTCTGTCTTAGCCCGTCTGTCTCAGACCGCCTGTCTCAGACCGTCTGTCTCAGACCGTCTGTCTCAGACCGTCTGTCTCAGTCCGTCTGTCTCAGACCGTCTGTCTCAGACCGTCAGTCTCTGTCCGTCTCTCCCAGCCCGCCTGTCTCAGGCCATCTGTATCAAACCGTCTGTCTCAGCCCGCCTGTCTCGGTGCGTCTGTTTCAGACCGCATGTCTCAGGCCGTCGGTCTTAGCCCGTCTCTCTCAGGCCGCGTGTCTCAGTCCGTCTGTCTCAGACCATCTGTCTCAGACCATCTGTCTCAGACCGCCCGTCCCTGTCCGTCTGTCTCAGACCGTCGGTCTCTGTCCGTCTCTCTCAGGCCGTCTATCTCTGTCCGTCTGTTTCAGACCGCCTGTCTCAGACCGTCGGTCTTAGCCCGTCTGTCTCAGCCCGCCTGTCTCTGTCCGTCTGTCTCAGACCGTCCGTCTCTGTCCGTCTGTCTCAGACCGTCTGTCTCAGACCGTCTGTCTCAGTCCGTCTCTCTCAGACCATCTGTCTCAGACCGGCTGTCTCAGACCATCTGTCTCAGACCGTCCGTCTCTGTCCGTCTGTCTCAGACCGTCTGTCTCAGACCGTCTGTCTCAGACCGTCTGTCTCAGACCGTCGGTCTCAGACCATCTGTCTCAGACCGTCCGTCTCTGTCCGTCTGTCTCAGACCGTCTGTCTCAGCCCGCCTGTCTCTGTCCGTCTGTCTCAGACCGTCTGTCTCAGCCCGCCTGTCTCTGTCCGTCTGTCTCAGATCGTCTCTCTCAGGCCGCCTGTCTCAGTCCGACTGTCTCAGAACGTCTGTCTCAGACCATCTGTATCAAACCGTCTGTCTCAGCCCGCCTGTCTCAGCCCGCCTGTCTCTGTCCGTCTGTCTCAGCCCGCCTGTCTCAGACCGTCTATCTCGGACCATCTGTCTCAGACCGTCTGTCTCAGATCGTCTCTCTCAGCCCGCCTGTCTCAGTCCGTCTGTCTCAGACCATCTGTCTCAGACCATCTGTCTCAGACCGTCTGTCTCAGACCGTCAGTCTCAGACCGTCGGTCTCTGTCCGTTTCTCGCACGCCGCCTGTCTCAGGCCGCCTGTCTCAGTCCGTCTGTCTCAGACCATCTGTCTCAGACCGTAGTCTCTGTCCGTCTATCTCTGTCCGTCTGTCTCAGAACGTCTGTCTCAGACCATCTGTATCAAACCGTCTGTCTCAGCCCGCCTGTCTCGGCCCGCCTGTCTCTGTCCGTCTGTTTCAGACCGCCTGTCTCAGACCATCTGTGTCAGACCGTTGTCTCTGTCCGTCTGTCTCTGTCCGTCTGTCTCTGTCCGCCTGTCTCTGTCCGCCTGTGTCAGAGCGTCTGTCTCAGGCCGTCTGTGTCAGACCGTCTGTCTCAGACCGTCTGTCTCAGACCGTCGGTCTCTGTCCGTCCCTCTCAGGCCGCCTGTCTCAGTCTGTCTGTCTCCGACCGCCTGTCTCGGACCGTCGGTCTCTGTCCGTCTCTCTCCGCCCGCCTGTCTCAATCCGTCTGTCTCAGTCCATCTGTCTCTGTCCGTCTGTCTCAGACCGTCGGTCTCTGTCCATCTCTCTCAGCCCGCCTGTCTCAGTACGTCTGCCTCAGACCATCTGTCTCAGACCATCTGTCTCAGACCGTCTATCTCGGACCATCTGTCTCAGCCCGTCTGTCTCAGATCGTCGGTCTCAGCCCGTCTGTCTCTGCCCGCCTGTCTCAGCCCGCCTGTCTCAGACCGTCTGTCTCAGACCGTCTGTCTCTGACCGTCTGTCTCAGACCGTCTGGCTCAGACCTTCTGTCTCAGACCGTCGGTCTGTGTCCGTTTCACGCAGGCCGCCTGTCTCAGTCCGCCTGTCTCAGTCCGTCTGTCTCAGACCATCTGTCTCAGACCGTTGTCTCTGTCCGTCCGTCTCTGTCCGTCTGTCTCAATCCGCCTGTCTCAGACCATCTGTCTAAGGCCGTCTGTGTCAGACCGTCTGTCTCAGACCGTCTGTCTCAGACCGTCGGTCTCTGTCCGTCCCTCTCAGGCCGCCTGTCACAGTCTGTCTGTCTCCGACCGCCTGTCTCGGACCGTCGGTCTCTGTCCGTCTCTCTCCGCCCGCCTGTCTCAATCCGTCTGTCTCAGTCCATCTGTCTCTGTCCGTCTGTCTCAGACCGTCGGTCTCTGTCCATCTCTCTCAGCCCGCCTGTCTCAGTACGTCTGTCTCAGACCGTCTGTCTCAGACCGTCGGTCTCTGTCCGTCCCTCTCAGGCCGCCTGTCACAGTCTGTCTGTCTCCGACCGCCTGTCTCGGACCGTCGGTCTCTGTCCGTCTCTCTCCGCCCGCCTGTCTCAATCCGTCTGTCTCAGTCCATCTGTCTCTGTCCGTCTGTCTCAGACCGTCGGTCTCTGTCCATCTCTCTCAGCCCGCCTGTCTCAGTACGTCTGCCTCAGACCATCTGTCTCAGACCATCTGTCTCAGACCGTCTATCTCGGACCATCTGTCTCAGCCCGTCTGTCTCAGATCGTCGGTCTCAGCCCGTCTGTCTCTGCCCGCCTGTCTCAGCCCGCCTGTCTCAGACCGTCTGTCTCAGACCGTCTGTCTCTGACCGTCTGTCTCAGACCGTCTGGCTCAGACCTTCTGTCTCAGACCGTCGGTCTGTGTCCGTTTCACGCAGGCCGCCTGTCTCAGTCCGCCTGTCTCAGTCCGTCTGTCTCAGACCATCTGTCTCAGACCGTTGTCTCTGTCCGTCCGTCTCTGTCCGTCTGTCTCAATCCGCCTGTCTCAGACCGTCTGTCCCAGACCGTCTGTCTCAGACCGTCTGTCTCAGACCGTCTGTCTCAGACCGTCTGTCTCAGACCGTCTGTCTCAGACCGTCTGTCTCAGACCGTCTGTCTCAGCCCGCCTGTCTCGGCCCGCCTGTCTCTGTCCGTCTGTTTCAGACCGCCTGTCTCAGACCGTCTGTCTCAGACGTCTGTCTCAGTCCGTCTGTCTCAGACCGTCTGTCTCAGACCGTCAGTCTCTGTCCGTCTCTCCCAGCCCGCCTGTCTCAGGCCATCTGTATCAAACCGTCTGTCTCAGCCCGCCTGTCTCTGTCCGCCTGTCTCAGTCCGTCTGTCTCAGACCATCTGTGTCAGACAGTTGTCTCTGTCCGTATATCTCTGTCCGTCTGTCTCAGAACGTCTGTCTCAGACCATCTGTATCAAACCGTCTGTCTCAGCCCGCCTGTCTCGGCCCGCCTGTCTCTGTCCGTCTGTTTCAGACCGCCTGTCTCAGACCATCTGTGTCAGACCGTTGTCTCTGTCCGTCTGTCTCTGTCCGTTTGTGTCAGACCGTCTGTCTCAGACCGTCTGTCTCAGACCGTCTGTCTCAGACCGTCTGTCTCAGACCGTCTGTCTCAGCCCGCCTGTCTCGGCCCGCCTGTCTCTGTCCGGCTGTCTCAGAACGTCTGTCTCAGACCACCTGTATCAAACCGTCTGTCTCAGCCCGCCTGTCTCGGCCCGCCTGTCTCTGTCCGTCTGTTTCAGACCGCCTGTCTCAGACCATCTGTGTCAGACCGTTGTCTCTGTCCGTCTGTCTCTGTCCGTCTGTTTCTGTCCGTCTGTGTCAGACCGTCTGTCTCAGACCGTCTGTCTCAGACCGTCTGTCTCAGACCGTCTGTCTCAGACCGTCTGTCTCTGCCCGCCTGTCTCAGCCCGCCTGTCTCAGACCGTCTGTCTCAGACCGTCTGTCTCTGACCGTCTGTCTCAGACCGTCTGGCTCAGACCTTCTGTCTCAGACCGTCGGTCTCTGTCCGTTTCTCGCAGGCCGCCTGTCTCAGTCCGCCTGTCTCAGTCCGTCTGTCTCAGACCATCTGTCTCAGACCGTTGTCTCTGTCCGTCCGTCTCTGTCCGTCTGTCTCAATCCGCCTGTCTCAGACCGTCTGTCCCAGACCGTCTGTCTCAGACCGTCTGTCTCAGACCGTCTGTCTCAGACCGTCTGTCTCAGACCGTCTGTCTCAGACCGTCTGTCTCAGACCGTCTGTCTCAGACCGTCTGTCTCAGACCGTCTGTCTCAGACCGTCTGTCTCAGCCCGCCTGTCTCGGCCCGCCTGTCTCTGTCCGTCTGTCTCAGAACGTCTGTCTCAGACCACCTGTATCAAACCGTCTGTCTCAGCCCGCCTGTCTCGGCCCGCCTGTCTCTGTCCGTCTGTTTCAGACCGCCTGTCTCAGACCATCTGTGTCAGACCGTTGTCTCTGTCCGTCTGTCTCAGTCCGTCTGTCTCAGACCGTCTGTCTCAGACCGTCAGTCTCTGTCCGCCTGTCTCAGCCCGCCTGTCTCAGACCGTCTGTCTCAGACCGTCTGTCTCTGACCGTCTGTCTCAGACCGTCTGGCTCAGACCTTCTGTCTCAGACCGTCGGTCTCTGTCCGTTTCTCGCAGGCCGCCTGTCTCAGTCCGCCTGTCTCAGTCCGTCTGTCTCAGACCATCTGTCTCAGACCGTTGTCTCTGTCCGTCCGTCTCTGTCCGTCTGTCTCAATCCGCCTGTCTCAGACCGTCTGTCCTGGACCGTCTGTCTCAGACCGTCGGTCTCTGTCCGTCTCTCTCATGCCGCCTGTCTCAGACTGTCGGTCTCAGCCCGTCTGTCTCAGTCCGTCTGTCTCAGACCGTCTGTCTCAGACCGTCTGTCTCAGACCATCTGTCTCAGTCCGTTGTCTCTGTCCGTCTGTCTCAGACCGTCTGTCTCAGACCGTCTGTCTCAGAACGTCTGTCTCAGACCGTCTGTCTCAGACCGTCTGTCTTAGTCCGTCTCTCTCAGAACATCTGTCTCAGACCGCTGTCTCTGTCCGCCTATCTCTGTCCGTCTGTCTCAGAACGTCTGTCTCAGACCATCTGTATCAAACCGTCTGTCTCACCCCGCCTGTCTCAGCACGCCTGTCTCTGTCCGTCTGTTTCAGACCTTCTGTCTCAGACCGTCGGTCTCTGTCCGTATCTCGCAGGCCGCCTGTCTCAGTCCGCCTGTCTCAGTCCGTCTGTCTCAGACCATCTGTCTCAGACCGTTGTCTCTGTCCGTCCGTCTCTGTCCGTCTGTCTCAATCCGCCTGTCTCAGACCGTCTGTCCTGGACCGTCTGTCTCAGACCGTCTGTCTCAGACCGTCAGTCTCAGACCGTCGGTCTCTGTCCGTTTCTCGCAGGCCGCCTGTCTCAGACCGTCTGTCTCAGACCGTCTGTCTCAGACCGTCTGTCTCAGACCGTCTGTCTCAGACCGTCTGTCTCAGACCATCTGTCTCAGACCGTCTGTCTCTGTCCGTCTGTCTCAGACCATCTGTCTCAGTCCGCCTGTCTCAGTCCGTCTGTCTCAGACCGCCTGTCTCAGACCGTGTGTCTCGGACCATCTGTCCCAGACCGTCGGTCTTACCTCGCCTGTCTCAGCCCCCCAGTCCCTGTCCGTCAGTCTCAGACCGTCTGTCTCAGACCGTCTGTCTCAGACCGTCTGTCTCAGACCGTTTGTCTCGGACCGTCTGTCTCAGACCGTTTGTCTCGGACCGTCTGTCTCAGACCGTCTGTCTCAGACCGTCTGTCTCAGACCGTCTGTCTCAGACCGTCTGTCTCAGACCGTCTGTCTCAGACCATCTGTCTCAGTCCGTCTGTCTCAGACCGTCTGTCTCAGACCGTCGGTCTCTGTCCGTCTCTCTCAGGCCGCCCGTCCAAGTCCGTCTGTATCAGACCATCTGTCTCAGACTGTCGGTATCTGTCTGTCTCTCTCAGGTCGCCTGTCCCAGTCTGTCTGTATCAGACCATCTGTCTCAGACCGTCTGTCTCGGTCCGTCTGTCTCAGACCGTCTGTGTCGGACCATCTGTCACAGACCGTCGGTCTTACCTCGTCTGTCTCAGCCCGACTGTCTCTGTCCGTCTGTCTCAGACCGTCTGTCTCAGCCCGCCTGTCTCAGCCCGGCTGTGTCAGTCCGGCTGTCTGAGACCGTCTGTCTCAGACCGTCTGTCTCTGTCCGTCTGTCTCAGACTGTCTGTCTTTGTTCGTCTGTCTCAGAACGTCTGTTTCAGACAATCTGTATGAAACCGTCTGTCTCAGCCCGCCTGGCTCAGCCCGCCTGTCACTGTCCGTCTGTTTCAGACCGTCTGTCTCTGTCCGTCTGTCTCAGACCGTCTGTCTCAGACCGTCGGTCTCTGTCCGTCTCTCTCAGGCCGCCTGTCTCAGTCCGTCTGTCTCAGACCACTGTCTCAGACCGTTGTCTCTGTCCGTCTGTTTCAGCCCGCCTGTCTCAGTCCGTCTGTCTCAGACCATCTGTCTCAGACCGTCTGTCTCTGTCCGTCTGTCTCAGACCATCTGTCTCACTACGTCTGTCTCTGTCCGTCTGTCTCAGCCTGTCTGTCTCAGTCCGTCTGTCAAAGACCATCTGTCTCAGTCCGTTGTCTCTGTCCGCCTGTCTCTGTCAGTCGGTCTCAGCCCGCCTGTCTCAGACCGTCTCTCTCAGACCGTCTGTCTCAGACCGTCTGTTTCAGACCGTCCGTCTCTGTCCGTCTCTCTCAGACCGTCCGTCTCAGACCGTCGGTCTCTGTCAGTCTCTCGTAGGCCGCCTGTCTCAGTCCGTCTGTCTCAGACCATCTGTCTCAGACCGTCTGTCTCTGTCCGTCTGTCTCAGACCATCTGTCTCACTACGTCTGTCTCAGACCGTCGGTCTCTGTACGTCTCTATCAGCCCGCCTGTCTCTGACCGCCTGTCTCAGACCGTCTGTCTCTGTCCGTCTGTCTCAGACCGTCTGTCTGTGTCCGTCTGTCTCAGCCCGACTGTCTCTGTCCGTGTGTTTCAGACCATCTGTATCAGACCGTTGTCTCTGTGAGTCTGTCTCCGCCGCCTGTGTCAGTCCGTCTGTCTCAGACCATCTGTCCCGGACCGTTGTCTCTGTCCGTCTGTGTCAGTCCGTCTGTCTCAGCCCGTCTGTCTCAGAACCTCTCTCTCAGGCCGCCTGTCTCAGTCCGTCTGTCTTGGACCGTCTGTCTCAGACCGTCGGTCTCTGTCCGTCTCTCTCAGCCCGCCTGCCTCAGTCCGTCTGTCTCAGACCGTCTGTCTCAGATCGTTGTCTCTCTCCGTGTCTCTCAGGCCGCCTGTCTCAGTCCGTCTGTCTTAGACCATCTATCTCAGACCGTCTCTCTCAGACCGTCTATCTCAGTCCGTCCGTCTCAGACCGTCTGTCTCTGTCCGTCTGTCTCTGTCCGTCTGTCTCTGTCCGTCTGTCTCAGACCGTCTGTCTCAGACCGTCGGTCTCTGTCCGTCTGTCTCAGACCATCTGTCTCACTACGTCTGTCTCTGTCCGTCTGTCTCAGCCCGTCTGTCTCAGTCCGTCTGTCTCAGACCATCTGTCTCAGTCCGTTGTCTCTGTCCGCCTGTCTCTGTCCGTCGGTCTCAGCCCGCCTGTCTCAGACCGTCTGTCTCAGACCATCTGTCTCAGACCGTCTGTCTCTGTCCGTCTGTCTCAGACCATCTGTCTCAGTCCGCCTGTCTCAGTCCGTCTGTCTCAGACCGCCTGTCTCAGACCGTGTGTCTCGGACCATCTGTCCCAGACCGTCGGTCTTACCTCGCCTGTCTCAGCCCCCCAGTCCCTGTCCGTCAGTCTCAGACCGTCTGTCTCAGACCGTCTGTCTCAGACCGTCTGTCTCAGACCGTTTGTCTCGGACCGTCTGTCTCAGACCGTTTGTCTCGGACCGTCTGTCTCAGACCGTCTGTCTCAGACCGTCTGTCTCAGACCGTCTGTCTCAGACCGTCTGTCTCAGACCATCTGTCTCAGACTGTCGGTATCTGTCTGTCTCTCTCAGGTCGCCTGTCCCAGTCTGTCTGTATCAGACCATCTGTCTCAGACCGTCTGTCTCGGTCCGTCTGTCTCAGACCGTCTGTGTCGGACCATCTGTCACAGACCGTCGGTCTTACCTCGTCTGTCTCAGCCCGACTGTCTCTGTCCGTCTGTCTCAGACCGTCTGTCTCAGCCCGCCTGTCTCAGCCCGGCTGTGTCAGTCCGGCTGTCTGAGACCGTCTGTCTCAGACCGTCTGTCTCTGTCCGTCTGTCTCAGACTGTCTGTCTCAGACCATCTGTCTCAGACCGTCTGTCTCTGTCCGTCTGTCTCAGACCATCTGTCTCACTACGTCTGTCTCAGACCGTCGGTCTCTGTACGTCTCTATCAGCCCGTCTGTCTCAGACCATCTGTCTCAGTCCGTTGTCTCTGTCCGCCTGTCTCTGTCCGTCGGTCTCAGCCCGCCTGTCTCAGACCGTCTGTCTCAGACCATCTGTCTCAGACCGTCTGTCTCTGTCCGTCTGTCTCAGACCATCTGTCTCAGTCCGCCTGTCTCAGTCCGTCTGTCTCAGACCGCCTGTCTCAGACCGTGTGTCTCGGACCATCTGTCCCAGACCGTCGGTCTTACCTCGCCTGTCTCAGCCCCCCAGTCCCTGTCCGTCAGTCTCAGACCGTCTGTCTCAGACCGTCTGTCTCAGACCGTCTGTCTCAGACCGTTTGTCTCGGACCGTCTGTCTCAGACCGTTTGTCTCGGACCGTCTGTCTCAGACCGTCTGTCTCAGACCGTCTGTCTCAGACCGTCTGTCTCAGACCGTCTGTCTCAGACCATCTGTCTCAGACTGTCGGTATCTGTCTGTCTCTCTCAGGTCGCCTGTCCCAGTCTGTCTGTATCAGACCATCTGTCTCAGACCGTCTGTCTCGGTCCGTCTGTCTCAGACCGTCTGTGTCGGACCATCTGTCACAGACCGTCGGTCTTACCTCGTCTGTCTCAGCCCGACTGTCTCTGTCCGTCTGTCTCAGACCGTCTGTCTCAGCCCGCCTGTCTCAGCCCGGCTGTGTCAGTCCGGCTGTCTGAGACCGTCTGTCTCAGACCGTCTGTCTCTGTCCGTCTGTCTCAGACTGTCTGTCTCAGACCATCTGTCTCAGACCGTCTGTCTCTGTCCGTCTGTCTCAGACCATCTGTCTCACTACGTCTGTCTCAGACCGTCGGTCTCTGTACGTCTCTATCAGCCCGCCTGTCTCTGACCGCCTGTCTCAGACCGTCTGTCTCTGTCCGTCTGTCTCAGACCGTCTGTCTGTGTCCGTCTGTCTCAGCCCGACTGTCTCTGTCCGTGTGTTTCAGACCATCTGTATCAGACCGTTGTCTCTGTGAGTCTGTCTCCGCCGCCTGTGTCAGTCCGTCTGTCTCAGACCATCTGTCCCGGACCGTTGTCTCTGTCCGTCTGTGTCAGTCCGTCTGTCTCAGCCCGTCTGTCTCAGAACCTCTCTCTCAGGCCGCCTGTCTCAGTCCGTCTGTCTTGGACCGTCTGTCTCAGACCGTCGGTCTCTGTCCGTCTCTCTCAGCCCGCCTGCCTCAGTCCGTCTGTCTCAGACCGTCTGTCTCAGATCGTTGTCTCTCTCCGTGTCTCTCAGGCCGCCTGTCTCAGTCCGTCTGTCTTAGACCATCTATCTCAGACCGTCTCTCTCAGACCGTCTATCTCAGTCCGTCCGTCTCAGACCGTCTGTCTCTGTCCGTCTGTCTCTGTCCGTCTGTCTCTGTCCGTCTGTCTCAGACCGTCTGTCTCAGACCGTCGGTCTCTGTCCGTCTGTCTCAGACCATCTGTCTCACTACGTCTGTCTCTGTCCGTCTGTCTCAGCCCGTCTGTCTCAGTCCGTCTGTCTCAGACCATCTGTCTCAGTCCGTTGTCTCTGTCCGCCTGTCTCTGTCCGTCGGTCTCAGCCCGCCTGTCTCAGACCGTCTGTCTCAGACCATCTGTCTCAGACCGTCTGTCTCTGTCCGTCTGTCTCAGACCATCTGTCTCAGTCCGCCTGTCTCAGTCCGTCTGTCTCAGACCGCCTGTCTCAGACCGTGTGTCTCGGACCATCTGTCCCAGACCGTCGGTCTTACCTCGCCTGTCTCAGCCCCCCAGTCCCTGTCCGTCAGTCTCAGACCGTCTGTCTCAGACCGTCTGTCTCAGACCGTCTGTCTCAGACCGTTTGTCTCGGACCGTCTGTCTCAGACCGTTTGTCTCGGACCGTCTGTCTCAGACCGTCTGTCTCAGACCGTCTGTCTCAGACCGTCTGTCTCAGACCGTCTGTCTCAGACCATCTGTCTCAGTCCGTCTGTCTCAGACCGTCTGTCTCAGACCGTCGGTCTCTGTCCGTCTCTCTCAGGCCGCCCGTCCAAGTCCGTCTGTATCAGACCATCTGTCTCAGACTGTCGGTATCTGTCTGTCTCTCTCAGGTCGCCTGTCCCAGTCTGTCTGTCTCAGACCGTCTGTCTCAGACCGTCGGTCTCTGTCCGTCTCTCTCAGGCCGCCTGTCTCAGTCCGTCTGTCTCAGACCACTGTCTCAGACCGTTGTCTCTGTCCGTCTGTTTCAGCCCGCCTGTCTCAGTCCGTCTGTCTCAGACCATCTGTCTCAGACCGTCTGTCTCTGTCCGTCTGTCTCAGACCATCTGTCTCACTACGTCTGTCTCTGTCCGTCTGTCTCAGCCTGTCTGTCTCAGTCCGTCTGTCAAAGACCATCTGTCTCAGTCCGTTGTCTCTGTCCGCCTGTCTCTGTCAGTCGGTCTCAGCCCGCCTGTCTCAGACCGTCTCTCTCAGACCGTCTGTCTCAGACCGTCTGTTTCAGACCGTCCGTCTCTGTCCGTCTCTCTCAGACCGTCCGTCTCAGACCGTCGGTCACTGTCAGTCTCTCGTAGGCCGCCTGTCTCAGTCCGTCTGTCTCAGACCATCTGTCTCAGACCGTCTGTCTCTGTCCGTCTGTCTCAGACCATCTGTCTCACTACGTCTGTCTCAGACCGTCGGTCTCTGTACGTCTCTATCAGCCCGCCTGTCTCTGACCGCCTGTCTCAGACCGTCTGTCTCAGACCGTCTGTCTCAGACCATCTGTCTCAGACTGTCGGTATCTGTCTGTCTCTCTCAGGTCGCCTGTCCCAGTCTGTCTGTATCAGACCATCTGTCTCAGACCGTCTGTCTCGGTCCGTCTGTCTCAGACCGTCTGTGTCGGACCATCTGTCACAGACCGTCGGTCTTACCTCGTCTGTCTCAGCCCGACTGTCTCTGTCCGTCTGTCTCAGACCGTCTGTCTCAGCCCGCCTGTCTCAGCCCGGCTGTGTCAGTCCGGCTGTCTGAGACCGTCTGTCTCAGACCGTCTGTCTCTGTCCGTCTGTCTCAGACTGTCTGTCTCAGACCATCTGTCTCAGACCGTCTGTCTCTGTCCGTCTGTCTCAGACCATCTGTCTCACTACGTCTGTCTCAGACCGTCGGTCTCTGTACGTCTCTATCAGCCCGTCTGTCTCAGACCATCTGTCTCAGTCCGTTGTCTCTGTCCGCCTGTCTCTGTCCGTCGGTCTCAGCCCGCCTGTCTCAGACCGTCTGTCTCAGACCATCTGTCTCAGACCGTCTGTCTCTGTCCGTCTGTCTCAGACCATCTGTCTCAGTCCGCCTGTCTCAGTCCGTCTGTCTCAGACCGCCTGTCTCAGACCGTGTGTCTCGGACCATCTGTCCCAGACCGTCGGTCTTACCTCGCCTGTCTCAGCCCCCCAGTCCCTGTCCGTCAGTCTCAGACCGTCTGTCTCAGACCGTCTGTCTCAGACCGTCTGTCTCAGACCGTTTGTCTCGGACCGTCTGTCTCAGACCGTTTGTCTCGGACCGTCTGTCTCAGACCGTCTGTCTCAGACCGTCTGTCTCAGACCGTCTGTCTCAGACCGTCTGTCTCAGACCATCTGTCTCAGACTGTCGGTATCTGTCTGTCTCTCTCAGGTCGCCTGTCCCAGTCTGTCTGTATCAGACCATCTGTCTCAGACCGTCTGTCTCGGTCCGTCTGTCTCAGACCGTCTGTGTCGGACCATCTGTCACAGACCGTCGGTCTTACCTCGTCTGTCTCAGCCCGACTGTCTCTGTCCGTCTGTCTCAGACCGTCTGTCTCAGCCCGCCTGTCTCAGCCCGGCTGTGTCAGTCCGGCTGTCTGAGACCGTCTGTCTCAGACCGTCTGTCTCTGTCCGTCTGTCTCAGACTGTCTGTCTCAGACCATCTGTCTCAGACCGTCTGTCTCTGTCCGTCTGTCTCAGACCATCTGTCTCACTACGTCTGTCTCAGACCGTCGGTCTCTGTACGTCTCTATCAGCCCGCCTGTCTCTGACCGCCTGTCTCAGACCGTCTGTCTCTGTCCGTCTGTCTCAGACCGTCTGTCTGTGTCCGTCTGTCTCAGCCCGACTGTCTCTGTCCGTGTGTTTCAGACCATCTGTATCAGACCGTTGTCTCTGTGAGTCTGTCTCCGCCGCCTGTGTCAGTCCGTCTGTCTCAGACCATCTGTCCCGGACCGTTGTCTCTGTCCGTCTGTGTCAGTCCGTCTGTCTCAGCCCGTCTGTCTCAGAACCTCTCTCTCAGGCCGCCTGTCTCAGTCCGTCTGTCTTGGACCGTCTGTCTCAGACCGTCGGTCTCTGTCCGTCTCTCTCAGCCCGCCTGCCTCAGTCCGTCTGTCTCAGACCGTCTGTCTCAGATCGTTGTCTCTCTCCGTGTCTCTCAGGCCGCCTGTCTCAGTCCGTCTGTCTTAGACCATCTATCTCAGACCGTCTCTCTCAGACCGTCTATCTCAGTCCGTCCGTCTCAGACCGTCTGTCTCTGTCCGTCTGTCTCTGTCCGTCTGTCTCTGTCCGTCTGTCTCAGACCGTCTGTCTCAGACCGTCGGTCTCTGTCCGTCTGTCTCAGACCATCTGTCTCACTACGTCTGTCTCTGTCCGTCTGTCTCAGCCCGTCTGTCTCAGTCCGTCTGTCTCAGACCATCTGTCTCAGTCCGTTGTCTCTGTCCGCCTGTCTCTGTCCGTCGGTCTCAGCCCGCCTGTCTCAGACCGTCTGTCTCAGACCATCTGTCTCAGACCGTCTGTCTCTGTCCGTCTGTCTCAGACCATCTGTCTCAGTCCGCCTGTCTCAGTCCGTCTGTCTCAGACCGCCTGTCTCAGACCGTGTGTCTCGGACCATCTGTCCCAGACCGTCGGTCTTACCTCGCCTGTCTCAGCCCCCCAGTCCCTGTCCGTCAGTCTCAGACCGTCTGTCTCAGACCGTCTGTCTCAGACCGTCTGTCTCAGACCGTTTGTCTCGGACCGTCTGTCTCAGACCGTTTGTCTCGGACCGTCTGTCTCAGACCGTCTGTCTCAGACCGTCTGTCTCAGACCGTCTGTCTCAGACCGTCTGTCTCAGACCATCTGTCTCAGTCCGTCTGTCTCAGACCGTCTGTCTCAGACCGTCGGTCTCTGTCCGTCTCTCTCAGGCCGCCCGTCCAAGTCCGTCTGTATCAGACCATCTGTCTCAGACTGTCGGTATCTGTCTGTCTCTCTCAGGTCGCCTGTCCCAGTCTGTCTGTATCAGACCATCTGTCTCAGACCGTCTGTCTCGGTCCGTCTGTCTCAGACCGTCTGTGTCGGACCATCTGTCACAGACCGTCGGTCTTACCTCGTCTGTCTCAGCCCGACTGTCTCTGTCCGTCTGTCTCAGACCGTCTGTCTCAGCCCGCCTGTCTCAGCCCGGCTGTGTCAGTCCGGCTGTCTGAGACCGTCTGTCTCAGACCGTCTGTCTCTGTCCGTCTGTCTCAGACTGTCTGTCTTTGTTCGTCTGTCTCAGAACGTCTGTTTCAGACAATCTGTATGAAACCGTCTGTCTCAGCCCGCCTGGCTCAGCCCGCCTGTCACTGTCCGTCTGTTTCAGACCGTCTGTCTCTGTCCGTCTGTCTCAGACCGTCTGTCTCAGACCGTCGGTCTCTGTCCGTCTCTCTCAGGCCGCCTGTCTCAGTCCGTCTGTCTCAGACCACTGTCTCAGACCGTTGTCTCTGTCCGTCTGTTTCAGCCCGCCTGTCTCAGTCCGTCTGTCTCAGACCATCTGTCTCAGACCGTCTGTCTCTGTCCGTCTGTCTCAGACCATCTGTCTCACTACGTCTGTCTCTGTCCGTCTGTCTCAGCCTGTCTGTCTCAGTCCGTCTGTCAAAGACCATCTGTCTCAGTCCGTTGTCTCTGTCCGCCTGTCTCTGTCAGTCGGTCTCAGCCCGCCTGTCTCAGACCGTCTCTCTCAGACCGTCTGTCTCAGACCGTCTGTTTCAGACCGTCCGTCTCTGTCCGTCTCTCTCAGACCGTCCGTCTCAGACCGTCGGTCTCTGTCAGTCTCTCGTAGGCCGCCTGTCTCAGTCCGTCTGTCTCAGACCATCTGTCTCAGACCGTCTGTCTCTGTCCGTCTGTCTCAGACCATCTGTCTCACTACGTCTGTCTCAGACCGTCGGTCTCTGTACGTCTCTATCAGCCCGCCTGTCTCTGACCGCCTGTCTCAGACCGTCCGTCTCTGTCCGTCTGTCTCAGACCGTCTGTCTGTGTCCGTCTGTCTCAGCCCGACTGTCTCTGTCCGTGTGTTTCAGACCATCTGTATCAGACCGTTGTCTCTGTGAGTCTGTCTCCGCCGCCTGTGTCAGTCCGTCTGTCTCAGACCATCTGTCCCGGACCGTTGTCTCTGTCCGTCTGTGTCAGTCCGTCTGTCTCAGCCCGTCTGTCTCAGAACCTCTCTCTCAGGCCGCCTGTCTCAGTCCGTCTGTCTTGGACCGTCTGTCTCAGACCGTCGGTCTCTGTCCGTCTCTCTCAGCCCGCCTGCCTCAGTCCGTCTGTCTCAGACCGTCTGTCTCAGATCGTTGTCTCTCTCCGTGTCTCTCAGGCCGCCTGTCTCAGTCCGTCTGTCTTAGACCATCTATCTCAGACCGTCTCTCTCAGACCGTCTATCTCAGTCCGTCCGTCTCAGACCGTCTGTCTCTGTCCGTCTGTCTCTGTCCGTCTGTCTCTGTCCGTCTGTCTCAGACCGTCTGTCTCAGACCGTCGGTCTCTGTCCGTCTGTCTCAGACCATCTGTCTCACTACGTCTGTCTCTGTCCGTCTGTCTCAGCCCGTCTGTCTCAGTCCGTCTGTCTCAGACCATCTGTCTCAGTCCGTTGTCTCTGTCCGCCTGTCTCTGTCCGTCGGTCTCAGCCCGCCTGTCTCAGACCGTCTCTCTCAGACCGTCTGTCTCAGACCGTCTGTCTCAGACCGTCCGTCTCTGTCCGTCTCTCTCAGACCGTCCGTCTCAGACCGTCGGTCTCTGTCAGTCTCTCGTAGGCCGCCTGTCTCAGTCCGTCTGTCTCAGACCATCTGTCTCAGACCGTCTGTCTCTGTCCGTCTGTCTCAGACCATCTGTCTCACTACGTCTGTCTCTGTCCGTCTGTCTCAGCCCGTCTGTCTCAGTCCGTCTGTCTCAGACCATCTGTCTCAGTCCGTTGTCTCTGTCCGCCTGTCTCTGTCCGTCGGTCACAGCCCGCCTGTCTCAGACCGTCTCTCTCAGACCGTCTGTCTCAGGCCGTCTGTCTCAGACCGTCCGTCTCTGTCCGTCTGTCTCAGACCATCTGTCTCACTACGTCTGTCTCAGACCGTCTGTCTCAGACCGTCGGTCTCTGTCAGTCTCTCGTAGGCCGCCTGTCTCAGTCCGTCTGTCTCAGACCATCTGTCTCAGACCGTCTGTCTCTGTCCGTCTGTCTCAGACCGTCTGTTTCAGACCGTCGGTCTCTGTCAGTCTCTCGTAGGCCGCCTGTCTCAGTCCGTCTGTCTCAGACCATCTGTCTCAGACCGTTGTCTCTGTCCGTCTGTCTCAGACCATCTGTCTCACTACGTCTGTCTCAGACCGTCGGTCTCTGTCCGTCTCTCTGAGCCCGCCTGTCGCAGACCGCCTGAATCCGACCGTCGGTATTACCCCGTCTGTCTCAGCCCGTCTGTCTCGGTCCGTCTGTCTCAGACCGTCTGTCTCAGACCGTCTCTCTCAGTCCGTCTGTCTCAGACCGACTGTCTCAGACCGTCTGCCTCAGACCGTCTGTCTCAGATCGTCGGTCTCTGTCCGTCTCTCTCAGGCCGCCTGTCTAAGTCCTTCTGTCTCAGACCATCTGTCTCAGACCGTCTCTCTCAGTCCGCCTGTCTCTGTCCGTCTGTCTCAGCCCGTCTGTCTCAGTCCGTCTGTCTCAGACCATCTGTCTCAGACCGTTGTCTCTGTCCGCCTGTCTCTGTCCGTTGGTATCAGCCCGCCTGTCTCAGACCGTTGTCTCTGTCCGTCTGTCTCAGACCGTCTGTCTCTGTCCGTTTCTCTCAGACCGTCCGTCTCAGACCGTCGGTCTCTGTCAGTCTCTCGTAGGCCGCCTGTCTCAGTCCGTCTGTCTCAGACCATCTGTCTCAGACCGTCTGTCTCTGTCCGTCTGTCTCAGACCATCTGTCTCACTACGTCTGTCTCTGTCCGTCTGTCTCAGTCCGTCTGTCTCAGACCATCTGTCTCAGTCCGTTGTCTCTGTCCGCCTGTCTCTGTCCGTCGGTCTCAGCCCGCCTGTCTCAGACCGTCTCTCTCAGACCGTCTGTCTCAGACCGTCTGTCTCAGACCGTCCGTCTCTGTCCGTCTCTCTCAGACCGTCCGTCTCAGACCGTCGGTCTCTGTCAGTCTCTCGTAGGCCGCCTGTCTCAGTCCGTCTGTCTCAGACCATCTGTCTCAGACCGTCTGTCTCTGTCCGTCTGTCTCAGACCATCTGTCTCACTACGTCTGTCTCAGACCGTCTGTCTCAGACCGTCTGTCTCAGACCGTCTGTCTCAGACCACTGTCTCAGACCGTTGTCTCTGTCCGTCTGTCTCAGCCCGTCTGTCTCAGTCCGTCTGTCTCAGACCATCTGTCTCAGACCGTTGTCTCTGTCCGCCTGTCTCTGTCCGTTGGTCTCAGCCCGCCTGTCTCAGACCGTTGTCTCTGTCCGTCTGTCTCAGACCGTCCGTCTCTGTCCGTTTCTCTCAGACCGTCCGTCTCAGACCGTCGGTCTCTGTCAGTCTCTCGTAGGCCGCCTGTCTCAGTCCGTCTGTCTCAGACCATCTGTCTCAGACCGTCTGTCTCTGTCCGTTGGTCTCAGCCCGCCTGTCTCAGACCGTCTGTCTCAGACCGTCTGTCTCAGACCGTCTGTCTCAGACCGTCTGTCTCAGACCGTCCGTCTCTGTCCGTCTCTCGTAGGCCGCCTGTCTCAGTCCGTCTGTCTCAGACCATCTGTCTCAGACCGTCTGTCTCTGTCCGTCTGTCTCAGACCATCTGTCTCACTACGTCTGTCTCAGACCGTCTGTCTCAGACCGTCTGTCTCAGACCGTCTGTCTCAGACCGTCTGTCTCAGACCGTCTGTCTCAGACCGTCTGTCTCAGACCGTCTGTCTCTGTCCGTCTGTCTCTGTCCGTCTGTCTCAGACCGTCTGTCTCAGACCGTCGGTCTCTGTCCGTCTCTCTCAGGCCGCCTGTCTCAGTCCGTCTGTCTCAGACCACTGTCTCAGACCGTTGTCTCTGTCCGTCTGTCTCAGCCCGTCTGTCTCAGTCCGTCTGTCTCAGACCATCTGTCTCAGACCGTTGTCTCTGTCCGCCTGTCTCTGTCCGTCGGTCTCAGCCCGCCTGTCTCAGACCGTCTGTCTCAGACCGTCTGTCTCAGACCGTCTGTCTCTGTCAGTCTCTCGTAGACCGCCTGTCTCAGTCCGTCTGTCTCAGACCATCTGTCTCAGTCCGTCTGTCTCAGACCGTCCGTCTCTGTCCGTCTCTCTCAGACCGTCCGTCTCAGACCGTCGGTCTCTGTCCGTCTCTCTCAGGCCGCCTGTCTCAGTCCGTCTGTCTCAGACCACTGTCTCAGACCGTTGTCTCTGTCCGTCTGTCTCAGCCCGTCTGTCTCAGTCCGTCTGTCTCAGACCATCTGTCTCAGACCGTTGTCTCTGTCCGCCTGTCTCTGTCCGTCGGTCTCAGCCCGCCTGTCTCAGACCGTCTGTCTCAGATCGTCTGTCTCAGACCGTCTGTCTCAGACCGTCTGTCTCAGACCGTCCGTCTCTGTCCGTCTCTCTCAGACCGTCCGTCTCAGACCGTCGGTCTCTGTCAGTCTCTCGTAGGCCGCCTGTCTCAGTCCGTCTGTCTCAGACCATCTGTCTCAGACTGTCTGTCTCTGTCCGTCTGTCTCAGACCATCTGTCTCACTACGTCTGTCTCAGACCGTCTGCCTCAGACCGTCTGTCTCAGTCCGTCTGTCTCTGTCCGTCTGTCTCTGTCCGTCTGTCTCAGACCGTCTGTCTCAGACCGTCGGTCTCTGTCCGTCTCTCGCAGGCCGCCTGTCTCAGTCCGTCTGTCTCAGACCGTCTGCCTCAGACCGTCGGTCTCTGTCCGTCTCTCTCAGGCCGCCTGTCTCAGTCCGTCTGTCTCAGACCACTGTCTCAGACCGTTGTCTCTGTCCGTCTGTCTCAGACCATCTGTCTCACTACGTCTGTCTCAGACCGTCTGTCTCAGACCGTCTCTCTCAGACCGTCTGTCTCTGTCCGTCTTTCTCTGTCCGTCTGTCTCAGACCGTCGGTCTCTGTCCGTCTCTCTCAGGCCGCCTGTCTTAGTCCGTCTGCCTCAGACCACTGTCTCAGACCGTTGTCTCTGTCCGTCTGTCTCAGACCATCTGTCTCAGTCCGTTGTCTCTGTCCGCCTGTCTCTGTCCGTTGGTCTCAGCCCGCCTGTCTCAGACCGTCAGTCTCAGACCGTCGGTCTTTGTCCGTCTCTCTCAGGCCGCCTGTCTCAGTCCGTCTGTCTCAGACCACTGTCTCAGACCGTTGTCTCTGTCCGTCTGTCTCAGCCCGTCTGTCTCAGTCCGTCTGTCTCAGACCATCTGTCTCAGACCGTTGTCTCTGTCCGCCTGTCTCTGTCCGTCGGTCTCAGCCCGCGTGTCTCAGACCGTCTGTCTCAGACCGTCTGTCTCAGACCGTCCGTCTCTGTCCGTCTCTCTCAGACTGTCCGTCTCAGACCGTCGGTCTCTGTCAGTCTCACGTATGCCGCCTGTCTCAGTCCGTCTGTCTCAGACCATCTGTCTCAGACCGTCTGTCTCTGTCCGTTGGTCTCAGCCCGCCTGTCTCAGACCGTCTGTCTCAGACCGTCTGTCTCAGACCGTCTGTCTCAGACCGTCCGTCTCTGTCCGTCTCTCTCAGACCGTCCGTCTCAGACCGTCGGTCTCTGTCCGTCTCTCTCAGGCCGCCTGTCTCAGTCCGTCTGTCTCAGACCACTGTCTCAGACCGTTGTCTCTGTCCGTCTGTCACAGCCCGTCTGTCTCAGTCCGTCTGTCTCAGACCATCTGTCTCAGACCGTTGTCTCTGTCCGCCTGTCTCTGTCCGTCGGTCTCAGCCCGCCTGTCTCAGACCGTCTGTCTCAGACCGTCTGTCTCAGACCGTCTGTCTCAGACCGTCTGTCTCAGACCGTCTGTCTCAGACCGTCCGTCTCTGTCCGTCTCTATCAGACCGTCCGTCTCAGACCGTCGGTCTCTGTCAGTCTCTCGTAGGCCGCCTGTCTCAATCCGTCTGTCTCAGACCATCTGTCTCAGACTGTCTGTCTCTGTCCGTCTGTCTCAGACCATCTGTCTCACTACGTCTGTCTCAGACCGTCTGCCTCAGACCGTCTGTCTCAGTCCGTCTGTCTCTGTCCGTCTGTCTCTGTCCGTCTGTCTCAGACCGTCTGTCTCAGACCGTCGGTCTCTGTCCGTCTCTCGCAGGCCGCCTGTCTCAGTCCGTCTGTCTCAGACCGTCTGTCTCAGACCGTCGGTCTCTGTCCGTCTCTCTCAGGCCGCCTGTCTCAGTCCGTCTGTCTCAGACCACTGTCTCAGACCGTTGTCTCTGTCCGTCTGTCTCAGACCATCTGTCTCACTACGTCTGTCTCAGACCGTCTGTCTCAGACCGTCTCTCTCAGACCGTCTGTCTCTGTCCGTCTGTCTCTGTCCGTCTGTCTCAGACCGTCGGTCTCTGTCCGTCTCTCTCAGGCCGCCTGTCTCAGTCCGTCTGTCTCAGACCACTGTCTCAGACCGTTGTCTCTGTCCGTCTGTCTCAGACCATCTGTCTCAGTCCGTTGTCTCTGTCCGCCTGTCTCTGTCCGTTGGTCTCAGCCCGCCTGTCTCAGACCGTCAGTCTCAGACCGTCGGTCTTTGTCCGTCTCTCTCAGGCCGCCTGTCTCAGTCCGTCTGTCTCAGACCACTCTCTCAGACCGTTGTCTCTGTCCGTCTGTCTCAGCCCGTCTGTCTCAGTCCGTCTGTCTCAGACCATCTGTCTCAGACCGTTGTCTCTGTCCGCCTGTCTCTGTCCGTTGGTCTCAGGCCGCCCGTCTCAGACCGTCTGTCTCAGACCGTCTGTCTCAGACCGTCCGTCTCTGTCCGTCTCTCTCAGACCGTCCGTCTCAGACCGTCGGTCTCTGTCAGCCTCTCGTAGGCCGCCTGTCTCAGTCGGTCTGTCTCAGACCATCTGTCTCAGACCGTCTGTCTCTGTCCGTCTGTCTCAGACCATCTGTCTCACTACGTCTGTCTCAGACCGTCTGTCTCAGACCGTCTGTCTCAGACCGTCTGTCTCAGACCGTCTGTCTCAAACCGTCTGTCTCAGACCGTCTGTCTCAGACCGTCTGTCTCAGACCGTCTGTCTCTGTCCGTCTGTCTCAGACCGTCTGTCTCAGACCGTCGGTCTCTGTCCGTCTCTCTCAGGCCGCCTGTCTCAGTCCGTCTGTCTCAGACCACTGTCTCAGACCGTTGTCTCTGTCCGTCTGTCTCAGCCCGTCTGTCTCAGTCCGTCTGTCTCAGACCATCTGTCTCAGACCGCTGTCTCTGTCCGCCTGTCTCAGTCCGTCGGTCTCAGCACGCCTGTCTCTGACCGTCTGTCTCAGACCGTCTGTCTCAGACCGTCCGTCTCTGTCCGTCTCTCTCAGACCGTCCGTCTCAGACCGTCGGTCTCTGTCAGTCTCTCGTAGGCCGCCTGTCTCAGTCCGTCTGTCTCAGACCATCTGTCTCAGACTGTCTGTCTCTGTCCGTCTGTCTCAGACCATCTGTCTCACTACGTCTGTCTCAGACCGTCTGCCTCAGACCGTCTGTCTCAGTCCGTCTGTCTCTGTCCGTCTGTCTCTATCCGTCTGTCTCTATCCGTCTGTCTCAGACCGTCTGTCTCAGACCGTCGGTCTCTGTCCGTCTCTCGCAGGCCGCCTGTCTCAGTCCGTCTGTCTCAGACCGTCTGTCTCAGACCGTCGGTCTCTGTCCGTCTCTCTCAGGCCGCCTGTCTCAGTCCGTCTGTCTCAGACCACTGTCTCAGACCGTTGTCTCAGTCCGTCTGTCTCAGACCATCTGTCTCAGACCGTCTGTCTCAGACCGTCCGTCTCTGTCCGTCCGTCTCAGACCGTCGGTCTCTGTCCGTCTCTCTCAGGCCGCCTGTCTCAGTCCGTCTGTCTCAGACCACTGTCTCAGACCGTTGTCTCTGTCCGTCTGTCTCAGCCCGTCTGTCTCAGTCCGTCTGTCTCAGACCATCTGTCTCAGACCGTTGTCTCTGTCCGCCTGTCTCTGTCCGTCGGTCTCAGCACGCCTGTCTCAGACCGTCTGTCTCAGACCGTCCGTCTCTGTCCGTCTCTCTCAGACCGTCCGTCTCAGACCGTCGGTCTCTGTCAGTCTCTCGTAGGCCGCCTGTCTCAGTCCGTCTGTCTCAGACCATCTGTCTCAGACCGTCTGTCTCTGTCCGTCTGTCTCAGACCATCTGTCTCACTACGTCTGTCTCAGACCGTCTGTCTCAGACCGTCTGTCTCAGACCGTCCGTCTCTGTCCGTCTCTCTCAGACCGTCCGTCTCAGACCGTCGGTCTCTGTCAGTCTCTCGTAGGCCGCCTGTCTCAGTCCGTTTGTCTCAGACCATCTGTCTCAGACTGTCTGTCTCTGTCCGTCTGTCTCAGACCATCTGTCTCACTACGTCTGTCTCAGACCGTCTGCCTCAGACCGTCTGTCTCAGTCCGTCTGTCTCTGTCCGTCTGTCTCTGTCCGTCTGTCTCAGACCGTCTGTCTCAGACCGTCGGTCTCTGTCCGTCTCTCGCAGGCCGCCTGTCTCAGTCCGTCTGTCTCAGACCGTCTGTCTCAGACCGCCGGTCTCTGTCCGTCTCTCTCAGGCCGCCTGTCTCAGTCCGTCTGTCTCAGACCACTGTCTCAGACCGTTGTCTCTGTCCGTCTGTCTCAGACCATCTGTCTCACTACGTCTGTCTCAGACCGTCTGTCTCAGACCGTCTCTCTCAGACCGTCTGTCTCTGTCCGTCTGTCTCTGTCCGTCTGTCTCAGACCGTCGGTCTCTGTCCGTCTCTCTCAGGCCGCCTGTCTCAGTCCGTCTGTCTCAGACCACTGTCTCAGACCGTTGTCTCTGTCCGTCTGTCTCAGACCATCTGTCTCAGTCCGTTGTCTCTGTCCGCCTGTCTCTGTCCGTTGGTCTCAGCCCGCCTGTCTCAGACCGTCAGTCTCAGACCGTCGGTCTCTGTCCGTCTCTCTCAGGCCGCCTGTCTCAGTCCGTCTGTCTCAGACCACTGTCTCAGACCGTTGTCTCTGTCCGTCTGTCTCCGCCCGTCTGTCTCAGTCCGTCTGTCTCAGACCATCTGTCTCAGACCGTTGTCTCTGTCCGCCTGTCTCTGTCCGTTGGTCTCAGCCCGCCTGTCTCAGACCGTCTGTCTCAGACCATCTGTCTCAGACCGTCCGTCTCTGTCCGTCTCTCTCAGACCATCTGTCTCACTACGTCTGTCTCAGACCGTCTGTCTCAGACCGTCTGTCTCTGTCCGTCTGTCTCTGTCCGTCTGTATCAGACCGTCTGTCTCAGACCGTCGGTCTCTGTCCGTCTCTCTCAGGCCGCCTGTCTCAGTCCGTCTGTCTCAGACCACTGTCTCAGACCGTTGTCTCAGTCCGTCTGTCTCAGCCCGTCTGTCTCAGTCCGTCTGTCTCAGACCATCTGTCTCAGACCGTTGTCTCTGTCCGCCTGTCTCTGTCCGTCGGTCTCAGCCCGCCTGTCTCAGACCGTCTGTCTCAGACCGTCTGTCTCAGACCGTCTGTCTCAGACCGTCCGTCTCTGTCCGTCTCTCTCAGACCGTCGGTCTCTGTCAGTCTCTCGTAGGCCGCCTGTCTCAGTCCGTCTGTCTCAGACCATCTGTCTCAGACTGTCTGTCTCTGTCCGTCTGTCTCAGACCATCTGTCTCACTACGTCTGTCTCAGACCGTCTGTCTCAGACCGTCTGTCTCAGACCGTCTGTCTCTGTCCGTCTGTCTCTGTCCGTCTGTCTCAGACCGTCTGTCTCAGACCGTCGGTCTCTGTCCGTCTCTCTCAGGCCGCCTGTCTCAGTCCGTCTGTCTCAGACCACTGTCTCAGACCGTTGTCTCTGTCCGTCTGTCTCAGCCCGTCTGTCTCAGTCCGTCTGTCTCAGACCATCTGTCTCAGACCGTTGTCTCTGTCCGCCTGTCTCGGTCCGTCGGTCTCAGCCCGCCTGTCTCAGACCGTCTGTCTCAGACCGTCTGTCTCAGACCGTCTGTCTCAGACCGTCCGTCTCTGTCCGTCTCTCTCAGACCGTCCGTCTCAGACCGTCGGTCTCTGTCAGTCTCTCGTAGGCCGCCTGTCTCAGTCCGTCTGTCTCAGACCATCTGTCTCAGACTGTCTGCCTCTGTCCGTCTGTCTCAGACCATCTGTCTCACTACGTCTGTCTCAGACCGTCTGTCTCAGACCGTCTGTCTCAGACCGTCTGTCTCAGACCGTCTGTCTCTGTCCGTCTGTCTCTGTCCGTCTGTCTCAGACCGTCTGTCTCAGACCGTCGGTCTCTGTCCGTCTCTCGCAGGCCGCCTGTCTCAGTCCGTCTGTCTCAGGCCACTGTCTCAGACCGTTGTCTCTGTCCGTCTGTCTCAGCCCGTCTGTCTCAGTCCGTCTGTCTCAGACCATCTGTCTCAGACCGTTGTCTTTGTCCGCCTGTCTCTGTCCGTCGGTCTCAGCCCGCCTGTCTCAGACCGTCTGTCTCAGACCGTCTGTCTCAGACCGTCTGTCTCAGACCGTCCGTCTCTGTCCGTCTCTCTCAGACCGTCCGTCTCAGACCGTCGGTCTCTGTCAGTCTCTCGTAGGCCGCCTGTCTCAGTCCGTCTGTCTCAGACCATCTGTCTCAGACCGTTGTCTCTGTCCGCCTGTCTCTGTCCGTCGGTCTCAGCCCGCCTGTCTCAGACCGTCTGTCTCAGACCGTCTGTCTCAGACCGTCTGTCTCTGTCCGTCTGTCTCAGACCGTCTGTCTCAGACCGTCGGTCTCTGTCCGTCTCTCTCAGGCCGCCTGTCTCAGTCCGTCTGTCTCAGACCACTGTCTCAGACCGTTGTCTCTGTCCGTCTGTCTCCGCCCGTCTGTCTCAGTCCGTCTGTCTCAGACCATCTGTCTCAGACCGTTGTCTCTGTCCGCCTGTCTCTGTCCGTTGGTCTCAGCCCGCCTGTCTCAGACCGTCTGTCTCAGACCGTCTGTCTCAGACCGTCCGTCTCTGTCCGTCTCTCTCAGACCGTCCGTCTCAGACCGTCGGTCTCTGTCAGTCTCTCGTAGGGCGCCTGTCTCAGTCGGTCTGTCTCAGACCATCTGTCTCAGACCGTCTGTCTCTGTCCGTCTGTCTCAGACCATCTGTCTCACTACGTCTGTCTCAGACCGTCTGTCTCAGACCGTCTGTCTCAGACCGTCTGTCTCAGACCGTCTGTCTCAGACCGTCTGTCTCAGACCGTCTGTCTCAGACCGTCTGTCTCAGACCGTCTGTCTCAGACCGTCTGTCTCAGACCGTCTGTCTCAGACCGTCTGTCTCAGACCGTCTGTCTCAGACCGTCTGTCTCTGTCCGTCTGTCTCAGACCGTCTGTCTCAGACCGTCCGTCTCTGTCCGTCTCTCTCAGACCGTCCGTCTCAGACCGTCGGTCTCTGTCAGTCTCTCGTAGGCCGCCTGTCTCAGTCCGTCTGTCTCAGACCATCTGTCTCAGACCGTCTGTCTCTGTCCGTCTGTCTCAGACCATCTGTCTCACTACGTCTGTCTCAGACCGTCTGTCTCAGACCGTCTGTCTCTGTCCGTCTGTCTCTGTCCGTCTGTATCAGACCGTCTGTCTCAGACCGTCGGTCTCTGTCCGTCTCTCTCAGGCCGCCTGTCTCAGTCCGTCTGTCTCAGACCACTGTCTCAGACCGTTGTCTCAGTCCGTCTGTCTCAGCCCGTCTGTCTCAGTCCGTCTGTCTCAGACCATCTGTCTCAGACCGTTGTCTCTGTCCGCCTGTCTCTGTCCGTCGGTCTCAGCCCGCCTGTCTCAGACCGTCTGTCTCAGACCGTCTGTCTCAGACCGTCTGTCTCAGACCGTCCGTCTCTGTCCGTCTCTCTCAGACCGTCCGTCTCAGACCGTCGGTCTCTGTCAGTCTCTCGTAGGCCGCCTGTCTCAGTCCGTCTGTCTCAGACCATCTGTCTCAGACTGTCTGTCTCTGTCCGTCTGTCTCAGACCATCTGTCTCACTACGTCTGTCTCAGACCGTCTGTCTCAGACCGTCTGTCTCAGACCGTCTGTCTCTGTCCGTCTGTCTCTGTCCGTCTGTCTCAGACCGTCTGTCTCAGACCGTCGGTCTCTGTCCGTCTCTCTCAGGCCGCCTGTCTCAGTCCGTCTGTCTCAGACCACTGTCTCAGACCGTTGTCTCTGTCCGTCTGTCTCAGCCCGTCTGTCTCAGTCCGTCTGTCTCAGACCATCTGTCTCAGACCGTTGTCTCTGTCCGCCTGTCTCGGTCCGTCGGTCTCAGCCCGCCTGTCTCAGACCGTCTGTCTCAGACCGTCTGTCTCAGACCGTCTGTCTCAGACCGTCCGTCTCTGTCCGTCTCTCTCAGACCGTCCGTCTCAGACCGTCGGTCTCTGTCAGTCTCTCGTAGGCCGCCTGTCTCAGTCCGTCTGTCTCAGACCATCTGTCTCAGACTGTCTGCCTCTGTCCGTCTGTCTCAGACCATCTGTCTCACTACGTCTGTCTCAGACCGTCTGTCTCAGACCGTCTGTCTCAGACCGTCTGTCTCAGACCGTCTGTCTCTGTCCGTCTGTCTCTGTCCGTCTGTCTCAGACCGTCTGTCTCAGACCGTCGGTCTCTGTCCGTCTCTCGCAGGCCGCCTGTCTCAGTCCGTCTGTCTCAGGCCACTGTCTCAGACCGTTGTCTCTGTCCGTCTGTCTCAGCCCGTCTGTCTCAGTCCGTCTGTCTCAGACCATCTGTCTCAGACCGTTGTCTTTGTCCGCCTGTCTCTGTCCGTCGGTCTCAGCCCGCCTGTCTCAGACCGTCTGTCTCAGACCGTCTGTCTCAGACCGTCTGTCTCAGACCGTCCGTCTCTGTCCGTCTCTCTCAGACCGTCCGTCTCAGACCGTCGGTCTCTGTCAGTCTCTCGTAGGCCGCCTGTCTCAGTCCGTCTGTCTCAGACCATCTGTCTCAGACCGTTGTCTCTGTCCGCCTGTCTCTGTCCGTCGGTCTCAGCCCGCCTGTCTCAGACCGTCTGTCTCAGACCGTCTGTCTCAGACCGTCTGTCTCTGTCCGTCTGTCTCAGACCGTCTGTCTCAGACCGTCGGTCTCTGTCCGTCTCTCTCAGGCCGCCTGTCTCAGTCCGTCTGTCTCAGACCACTGTCTCAGACCGTTGTCTCTGTCCGTCTGTCTCCGCCCGTCTGTCTCAGTCCGTCTGTCTCAGACCATCTGTCTCAGACCGTTGTCTCTGTCCGCCTGTCTCTGTCCGTTGGTCTCAGCCCGCCTGTCTCAGACCATCTGTCTCAGACCGTCTGTCTCTGTCCGTCTGTCTCAGACCATCTGTCTCACTACGTCTGTCTCAGACCGTCTGTCTCAGACCGTCTGTCTCAGACCGTCTGTCTCAGACCGTCTGTCTCAGACCGTCTGTCTCAGACCGTCTGTCTCAGACCGTCTGTCTCAGACCGTCTGTCTCAGACCGTCTGTCTCAGACCGTCTGTCTCAGACCGTCTGTCTCAGACCGTCTGTCTCAGACCGTCTGTCTCTGTCCGTCTGTCTCAGACCGTCTGTCTCAGACCGTCGGTCTCTGTCCGTCTCTCTCAGGCCGCCTGTCTCAGTCCGTCTGTCTCAGACCACTGTCTCAGACCGTTGTCTCTGTCCGTCTGTCTCAGCCCGTCTGTCTCAGTCCGTCTGTCTCAGACCATCTGTCTCAGACCGTTGTCTCTGTCCGCCTGTCTCTGTCCGTCGGTCTCGGCACGCCTGTCTCAGACCGTCTGTCTCAGACCGTCCGTCTCTGTCCGTCTCTCTCAGACCGTCCGTCTCAGACCGTCGGTCTCTGTCCGTCTCTCTCAGGCCGCCTGTCTCAGTCCGTCTGTCTCAGACCACTGTCTCAGACCGTTGTCTCAGTCCGTCTGTCTCAGCCCGTCTGTCTCAGTCCGTCTGTCTCAGACCATCTGTCTCAGACCGTTGTCTCTGTCCGCCTGTCTCTGTCCGTCGGTCTCAGCCCGCCTGTCTCAGACCGTCTGTCTCAGACCGTCTGTCTCAGACCGTCTGTCTCAGACCGTCCGTCTCTGTCCGTCTCTCTCAGACCGTCCGTCTCAGACCGTCGGTCTCTGTCAGTCTCTCGTAGGCCGCCTGTCTCAGTCCGTCTGTCTCAGACCATCTGTCTCAGACTGTCTGTCTCTGTCCGTCTGTCTCAGACCATCTGTCTCACTACGTCTGTCTCAGACCGTCTGTCTCAGACCGTCTGTCTCAGACCGTCTGTCTCTGTCCGTCTGTCTCTGTCCGTCTGTCTCAGACCGTCTGTCTCAGACCGTCGGTCTCTGTCCGTCTCTCTCAGGCCGCCTGTCTCAGTCCGTCTGTCTCAGACCACTGTCTCAGACCGTTGTCTCTGTCCGTCTGTCTCAGCCCGTCTGTCTCAGTCCGTCTGTCTCAGACCATCTGTCTCAGACCGTTGTCTCTGTCCGCCTGTCTCGGTCCGTCGGTCTCAGCCCGCCTGTCTCAGACCGTCTGTCTCAGACCGTCTGTCTCAGACCGTCTGTCTCAGACCGTCTGTCTCAGACCGTCCGTCTCTGTCCGTCTCTCTCAGACCGTCCGTCTCAGACCGTCGGTCTCTGTCAGTCTCTCGTAGGCCGCCTGTCTCAGTCCGTCTGTCTCAGACCATCTGTCTCAGACTGTCTGCCTCTGTCCGTCTGTCTCAGACCATCTGTCTCACTACGTCTGTCTCAGACCGTCTGTCTCAGACCGTCTGTCTCAGACCGTCTGTCTCTGTCCGTCTGTCTCTGTCCGTCTGTCTCAGACCGTCTGTCTCAGACCGTCGGTCTCTGTCCGTCTCTCGCAGGCCGCCTGTCTCAGTCCGTCTGTCTCAGGCCACTGTCTCAGACCGTTGTCTCTGTCCGTCTGTCTCAGCCCGTCTGTCTCAGTCCGTCTGTCTCAGACCATCTGTCTCAGACCGTTGTCTTTGTCCGCCTGTCTCTGTCCGTCGGTCTCAGCCCGCCTGTCTCAGACCGTCTGTCTCAGACCGTCTGTCTCAGACCGTCCGTCTCTGTCCGTCTCTCTCAGACCGTCCGTCTCAGACCGTCGGTCTCTGTCAGTCTCTCGTAGGCCGCCTGTCTCAGTCCGTCTGTCTCAGACCATCTGTCTCAGACCGTTGTCTCTGTCCGCCTGTCTCTGTCCGTCGGTCTCAGCCCGCCTGTCTCAGACCGTCTGTCTCAGACCGTCTGTCTCAGACCGTCTGTCTCAGACCGTCTGTCTTAGACCGTCTGTCTCAGACCGTCTGTCTCAGACCGTCTGTCTCAGACCGTCTGTCTCAGACCGTCTGTCTCAGACCGTCTGTCTCAGACCGTCTGTCTCTGTCCGTCTGTCTCAGACCGTCTGTCTCAGACCGTCGGTCTCTGTCCGTCTCTCTCAGGCCGCCTGTCTCAGTCCGTCTGCCTCAGACCACTGTCTCAGACCGTTGTCTCTGTCCGTCTGTCTCAGCCCGTCTGTCTCAGTCCGTCTGTCTCAGACCATCTGTCTCAGACCGTTGTCCCTGTCCGCCTGCCTCTGTCCGTCGGTCTCAGCACGCCTGTCTCAGACCGTCTGTCTCAGACCGTCTGTCTCAGACCGTCCGTCTCAGTCCGTCTCTCTCAGACCGTCCATCTCAGACCGTCGGTCTCTGTCAGTCTCTCGTAGGCCGCCTGTCTCAGTCCGTCTGTCTCAGACCATCTGTCTCAGACCGTCTGTCTCTGTCCGTCTGTCTCAGACCATCTGTCTCAGACCGTTGTCTCTGTCCGCCTGTCTCTGTCCGTCGGTCTCAGCCCGCCTGTCTCAGACCGTCCGTCTCAGACCGTCTGTCTCAGACCGTCTGTCTCAGACCGTCCGTCTCTGTCCGTCTCTCTCAGACCGTCCGTCTCAGACCGTCGGTCTCTGTCAGTCTCTCGTAGGCCGCCTATCTCAGTCCGTCTGTCTCAGACCATCTGTCTCAGACTGTCTGTCTCTGTCCGTCTGTCTCAGACCATCTGTCTCACTACGTCTGTCTCAGACCGTCTGTCTCAGACCGTCTGTCTCTGTCCGTCTGTCTCTGTCCGTCTGTCTCAGACCGTCTGTCTCAGACCGTCGGTCTCTGTCCGTCTCTCTCAGGCCGCCTGTCTCAGTCCGTCTGTCTCAGACCACTGTCTCAGACCGTTGTCTCTGTCCGTCTGTCTCAGCCCGTCTGTCTCAGTCCGTCTGTCTCAGACCATCTGTCTCAGACCGTTGTCTCTGTCCGCCTGTCTCGGTCCGTCGGTCTCAGCCCGCCTGTCTCAGACCGTCTGTCTCAGACCGTCTGTCTCAGACCGTCTGTCTCAGACCGTCCGTCTCTGTCTGTCTCTCTCAGACCGTCCGTCTCAGACCGTCGGTCTCTGTCAGTCTCTCGTAGGCCGCCTGTCTCAGTCCGTCTGTCTCAGACCATCTGTCTCAGACTGTCTGCCTCTGTCCGTCTGTCTCAGACCATCTGTCTCACTACGTCTGTCTCAGACCGTCTGTCTCAGACCGTCTGTCTCAGACCGTCTGTCTCAGACCGTCTGTCTCTGTCCGTCTGTCTCTGTCCGTCTGTCTCAGACCGTCTGTCTCAGACCGTCGGTCTCTGTCCGTCTCTCGCAGGCCGCCTGTCTCAGTCCGTCTGTCTCAGGCCACTGTCTCAGACCGTTGTCTCTGTCCGTCTGTCTCAGCCCGTCTGTCTCAGACCGTCTGTCTCAGACCGTCTGTCTCTGTCCGTCTGTCTCTGTCCGTCTGTCTCAGACCGTCTGTCTCAGACCGTCCGTCTCTGTCCGTCTCTCTCAGACTGTCCGTCTCAGACCGTCGGTCTCTGTCAGTCTCTCGTAGGCCGCCTGTCTCAGTCCGTCTGTCTCAGACCATCTGTCTCAGACTGTCTGTCTCTGTCCGTCTGTCTCAGACCATCTGTCTCACTACGTCTGTGTCAGACCGTCTGCCTCAGACCGTCTGTCTCAGTCCGTCTGTCTCTGTCCGTCTGTCTCTGTCCGTCTGTCTCAGACCGTCTGTCTCAGACCGTCGGTCCCTGTCCGTCTCTCGCAGGCCGCCTGTCTCAGTCCGTCTGTCTCAGACCGTCTGTCTCAGACCGTCGGTCTCTGTCCGTCTCTCTCAGGCCGCCTGTCTCAGTCCGTCTGTCTCAGACCACTGTCTCAGACCGTTGTCTCTGTCCGTCTGTCTCAGACCATCTGTCTCACTACGTCTGTCTCAGACCGTCTGTCTCAGACCGTCTCTCTCAGACCGTCTGTCTCTGTCCGTCTGTCTCTGTCCGTCTGTCTCAGACCGTCGGTCTCTGTCCGTCTCTCTCAGGCCGCCTGTCTCAGTCCGTCTGTCTCAGACCACTGTCTCAGACCGTTGTCTCTGTCCGTCTGTCTCAGACCATCTGTCTCAGTCCGTTGTCTCTGTCCGCCTGTCTCTGTCCGTCTGTCTCAGACCGTCTGTCTCAGACCGTCTGTCTCAGACCGTCTGTCTTAGACCGTCTGTCTCAGACCGTCTGTCTCAGACCGTCTGTCTCAGACCGTCTGTCTCAGACCGTCTGTCTCAGACCGTCTGTCTCTGTCCGTCTGTCTCAGACCGTCTGTCTCAGACCGTCGGTCTCTGTCCGTCTCTCTCAGGCCGCCTGTCTCAGTCCGTCTGTCTCAGACCACTGTCTCAGACCGTTGTCTCTGTCCGTCTGTCTCAGCCCGTCTGTCTCAGTCCGTCTGTCTCAGACCATCTGTCTCAGACCGTTGTCTCTGTCCGCCTGCCTCTGTCCGTCGGTCTCAGCACGCCTGTCTCAGACCGTCTGTCTCAGACCGTCTGTCTCAGACCGTCCGTCTCTGTCCGTCTCTCTCAGACCGTCCATCTCAGACCGTCGGTCTCTGTCAGTCTCTCGTAGGCCGCCTGTCTCAGTCCGTCTGTCTCAGACCATCTGTCTCAGACCGTCTGTCTCTGTCCGTCTGTCTCAGACCATCTGTCTCAGACCGTTGTCTCTGTCCGCCTGTCTCTGTCCGTCGGTCTCAGCCCGCCTGTCTCAGACCGTCTGTCTCAGACCGTCTGTCTCAGACCGTCTGTCTCAGACCGTCTGTCTCAGACCGTCTGTCTCAGACCGTCCGTCTCTGTCCGTCTCTCTCAGACCGTCCGTCTCAGACCGTCGGTCTCTGTCAGTCTCTCGTAGGCCGCCTGTCTCAGTCCGTCTGTCTCAGACCATCTGTCTCAGACTGTCTGTCTCTGTCCGTCTGTCTCAGACCATCTGTCTCACTACGTCTGTCTCAGACCGTCTGTCTCAGACCGTCTGTCTCTGTCCGTCTGTCTCTGTCCGTCTGTCTCAGACCGTCTGTCTCAGACCGTCGGTCTCTGTCCGTCTCTCTCAGGCCGCCTGTCTCAGTCCGTCTGTCTCAGACCACTGTCTCAGACCGTTGTCTCTGTCCGTCTGTCTCAGCCCGTCTGTCTCAGTCCGTCTGTCTCAGACCATCTGTCTCAGACCGTTGTCTCTGTCCGCCTGTCTCGGTCCGTCGGTCTCAGCCCGCCTGTCTCAGACCGTCTGTCTCAGACCGTCTGTCTCAGACCGTCTGTCTCAGACCGTCCGTCTCTGTCTGTCTCTCTGAGACCGTCCGTCTCAGACCGTCGGTCTCTGTCAGTCTCTCGTAGGCCGCCTGTCTCAGTCCGTCTGTCTCAGACCATCTGTCTCAGACTGTCTGCCTCTGTCCGTCTGTCTCAGACCATCTGTCTCACTACGTCTGTCTCAGACCGTCTGTCTCAGACCGTCTGTCTCAGACCGTCTGTCTCTGTCCGTCTGTCTCCGTCCGTCTGTCTCAGACCGTCTGTCTCAGACCGTCGGTCTCTGTCCGTCTCTCGCAGGCCGCCTGTCTCAGTCCGTCTGTCTCAGGCCACTGTCTCAGACCGTTGTCTCTGTCCGTCTGTCTCAGCCCGTCTGTCTCAGACCGTCTGTCTCAGACCGTCTGTCTCTGTCCGTCTGTCTCTGTCCGTCTGTCTCAGACCGTCTGTCTCAGACCGTCCGTCTCTGTCCGTCTCTCTCAGACTGTCCGTCTCAGACCGTCGGTCTCTGTCAGTCTCTCGTAGGCCGCCTGTCTCAGTCCGTCTGTCTCAGACCATCTGTCTCAGACTGTCTGTCTCTGTCCGTCTGTCTCAGACCATCTGTCTCACTACGTCTGTGTCAGACCGTCTGCCTCAGACCGTCTGTCTCAGTCCGTCTGTCTCTGTCCGTCTGTCTCTGTCCGTCTGTCTCAGACCGTCTGTCTCAGACCGTCGGTCCCTGTCCGTCTCTCGCAGGCCGCCTGTCCCAGTCCGTCTGTCTCAGACCGTCTGTCTCAGACCGTCGGTCTCTGTCCGTCTCTCTCAGGCCGCCTGTCTCAGTCCGTCTGTCTCAGACCACTGTCTCAGACCGTTGTCTCTGTCCGTCTGTCTCAGACCATCTGTCTCACTACGTCTGTCTCAGACCGTCTGTCTCAGACCGTCTCTCTCAGACCGTCTGTCTCTGTCCGTCTGTCTCTGTCCGTCTGTCTCAGACCGTCGGTCTCTGTCCGTCTCTCTCAGGCCGCCTGTCTCAGTCCGTCTGTCTCAGACCACTGTCTCAGACCGTTGTCTCTGTCCGTCTGTCTCAGACCATCTGTCTCAGTCCGTTGTCTCTGTCCGCCTGTCTCTGTCCGTCTGTCTCAGACCGTCTGTCTCAGACCGTCTGTCTCAGACCGTCTGTCTTAGACCGTCTGTCTCAGACCGTCTGTCTCAGACCGTCTGTCTCAGACCGTCTGTCTCAGACCGTCTGTCTCTGTCCGTCTGTCTCAGACCGTCTGTCTCAGACCGTCGGTCTCTGTCCGTCTCTCTCAGGCCGCCTGTCTCAGTCCGTCTGTCTCAGACCACTGTCTCAGACCGTTGTCTCTGTCCGTCTGTCTCAGCCCGTCTGTCTCAGTCCGTCTGTCTCAGACCATCTGTCTCAGACCGTTGTCTCTGTCCGCCTGCCTCTGTCCGTCGGTCTCAGCACGCCTGTCTCAGACCGTCTGTCTCAGACCGTCTGTCTCAGACCGTCCGTCTCTGTCCGTCTCTCTCAGACCGTCCATCTCAGACCGTCGGTCTCTGTCAGTCTCTCGTAGGCCGCCTGTCTCAGTCCGTCTGTCTCAGACCATCTGTCTCAGACCGTCTGTCTCTGTCCGTCTGTCTCAGACCATCTGTCTCAGACCGTTGTCTCTGTCCGCCTGTCTCTGTCCGTCGGTCTCAGCCCGCCTGTCTCAGACCGTCTGTCTCAGACCGTCTGTCTCAGACCGTCTGTCTCAGACCGTCTGTCTCAGACCGTCCGTCTCTGTCCGTCTCTCTCAGACCGTCCGTCTCAGACCGTCGGTCTCTGTCAGTCTCTCGTAGGCCGCCTGTCTCAGTCCGTCTGTCTCAGACCATCTGTCTCAGACTGTCTGTCTCTGTCCGTCTGTCTCAGACCATCTGTCTCACTACGTCTGTCTCAGACCGTCTGTCTCTGTCCGTCTGTCTCTGTCCGTCTGTCTCAGACCGTCTGTCTCAGACCGTCGGTCTCTGTCCGTCTCTCTCAGGCCGCCTGTCTCAGTCCGTCTGTCTCAGACCACTGTCTCAGACCGTTGTCTCTGTCCGTCTGTCTCAGCCCGTCTGTCTCAGTCCGTCTGTCTCAGACCATCTGTCTCAGACCGTTGTCTCTGTCCGCCTGTCTCGGTCCGTCGGTCTCAGCCCGCCTGTCTCAGACCGTCTGTCTCAGACCGTCTGTCTCAGACCGTCTGTCTCAGACCGTCCGTCTCTGTCTGTCTCTCTGAGACCGTCCGTCTCAGACCGTCGGTCTCTGTCAGTCTCTCGTAGGCCGCCTGTCTCAGTCCGTCTGTCTCAGACCATCTGTCTCAGACTGTCTGCCTCTGTCCGTCTGTCTCAGACCATCTGTCTCACTACGTCTGTCTCAGACCGTCTGTCTCAGACCGTCTGTCTCAGACCGTCTGTCTCAGACCGTCTGTCTCTGTCCGTCTGTCTCTGTCCGTCTGTCTCAGACCGTCTGTCTCAGACCGTCGGTCTCTGTCCGTCGGTCTCTGTCCGTCTCTCGCAGGCCGCCTGTCTCAGTCCGTCTGTCTCAGACCACTGTCTCAGACCGTTGTCTCTGTCCGTCTGTCTCAGACCATCTGTCTCAGTCCGTTGTCTCTGTCCGCCTGTCTCTGTCCGTTGGTCTCAGCCCGCCTGTCTCAGACCGTCAGTCTCAGACCGTCGGTCTTTGTCCGTCTCTCTCAGGCCGCCTGTCTCAGTCCGTCTGTCTCAGACCACTGTCTCAGACCGTTGTCTCTGTCCGTCTGTCTCAGCCCGTCTGTCTCAGTCCGTCTGTCTCAGACCATCTGTCTCAGACCGTTGTCTCTGTCCGCCTGTCTCTGTCCGTTGGTCTCAGGCCGCCTGTCTCAGACCGTCTGTCTCAGACCGTCCGTCTCAGACCGTCGGTCTCTGTCAGCCTCTCGTAGGCCGCCTGTCTCAGTCGGTCTGTCTCAGACCATCTGTCTCAGACCGTCTGTCTCTGTCCGTCTGTCTCAGACCATCTGTCTCACTACGTCTGTCTCAGACCGTCTGTCTCAGACCGTCTGTCTCAGACCGTCTGTCTCAGAACATCTGTCACTGTGCGTCTGTCTAAGACCGTCTGTCTCATACCGTCTGTCTCAGTCCGTCTGTCTCAGACCGTCTGTCTCAGACCGTCTGTCTCAGACCGTCGGTCTCTGTCCGTCTCTCTCAGGCCGCCTGTCTCAGTCCGTCTGTCTCAGACCACTGTCTCAGACCGTTGTCTCAGTCCGTCTGTCTCAGACCATCTGTCTCAGACCGTCTGTCTCAGACTGTCTGTCTCAGACCGTCTGTCTCAGACCGTCCGTCTCTGTCCGTCTCTCTCAGACCGTCCGTCTCAGACCGTCGGTCTCTGTCCGTCTCTCTCAGGCCGCCTGTCTCAGTCCGTCTGTCTCAGACCACTGTCTCAGACCGTTGTCTCTGTCCGTCTGTCTCAGCCCGTCTGTCTCAGTCCGTCTGTCTCAGACCATCTGTCTCAGACCGTTGTCTCTGTCCGCCTGTCTCTGTCCGTCGGTCTCAGCCCGCCTGTCTCAGACCGTCTGTCTCAGACCGTCTGTCTCAGACCGTCTCTCTCAGACCGTCTGTCTCAGACCGTCGGTCTCTGTCAGTCTCTCGTAGGCCGCCTGTCTCAGTCCGTCTGTCTCAGACCATCTGTCTCAGACTGTCTGTCTCTGTCCGTCTGTCACAGACCATCTGTCTCACTACGTCTGTCTCAGACCGTCTGCCTCAGACCGTCTGTCTCAGTCCGTCTGTCGCTGTCCGTCTGTCTCTGTCCGTCTGTCTCAGACCGTCTGTCTCAGACCGTCGGTCTCTGTCCGTCTCTCGCAGGCCGCCTGTCTCAGTCCGTCTGTCTCAGACCGTCTGTCTCAGACCGTCGGTCTCTGTCCGTCTCTCTCAGGCCGCCTGTCTCAGTCCGTCTGTCTCAGACCACTGTCTCAGACCGTTGTCTCTGTCCGTCTGTCTCAGACCATCTGTCTCACTACGTCTGTCTCAGACCGTCTGTCTCAGACCGTCTCTCTCAGACCGTCTGTCTCTGTCCGTCTGTCTCTGTCCGTCTGTCTCAGACCGTCGGTCTCTGTCGGTCTCTCTCAGGCCGCCTGTCTCAGTCCGTCTGTCTCAGACCACTGTCTCAGACCGTTGTCTCTGTCCGTCTGTCTCAGACCATCTGTCTCAGTCCGTTGTCTCTGTCCGCCTGTCTCTGTCCGTTGGTCTCAGCCCGCCTGTCTCAGACCGTCAGTCTCAGACCGTCGGTCTTTGTCCGTCTCTCTCAGGCCGCCTGTCTCAGTCCGTCTGTCTCAGACCACTGTCTCAGACCGTTGTCTCTGTCCGTCTGTCTCAGCCCGTCTGTCTCAGTCCGTCTGTCTCAGACCATCTGTCTCAGACCGTTGTCTCTGTCCGCCTGTCTCTGTCCGTTGGTCTCAGCCCGCCTGTCTCAGACCGTCTGTCTCAGACCGTCTGTCTCAGACCGTCCGTCTCTGTCCGTCTCTCAGACCGTCCGTCTCAGACCGTCGGTCTCTGTCCGTCTCTCTCAGGCCGCCTGTCTCAGTCCGTCTGTCTCAGACCACTGTCTCAGACCGTTGTCTCTGTCCGTCTGTCTCAGCCCGTCTGTCTCAGTCCGTCTGTCTCAGACCATCTGTCTCAGACCGTTGTCTCTGTCCGCCTGTCTCTGACCGTCGGTCTCAGCCCGCCTGTCTCAGACCGTCTGTCTCAGACCGTCTGTCTCAGACCGTCCGTCTCTGTCCGTCTCTCTCAGACCGTCCGTCTCAGACCGTCGGTCTCTGTCAGTCTCTCGTAGGCCGCCTGTCTCAGTCCGTCTGTCTCAGACCATCTGTCTCAGACTGTCTGTCTCTGTCCGTCTGTCTCAGACCATCTGTCTCACTACGTCTGTCTCAGACCGTCTGCCTCAGACCGTCTGTCTCAGACCGTTGTCTCTGTCCGCCTGCCTCTGTCCGTCGGTCTCAGCACGCCTGTCTCAGTCCGTCTGTCTCAGACCACTGTCTCAGACCGTCTGTCTCAGACCGTCCGTCTCTGTCCGTCTCTCTCAGACTGTCCGTCTCAGACCGTCGGTCTCTGTCAGTCTCTCGTAGGCCGCCTGTCTCAGTCCGTCTGTCTCAGACCATCTGTCTCAGACTGTCTGTCTCTGTCCGTCTGTCTCAGACCATCTGTCTCACTACGTCTGTGTCAGACCGTCTGCCTCAGACCGTCTGTCTCAGTCCGTCTGTCTCTGTCCGTCTGTCTCTGTCCGTCTGTCTCAGACCGTCTGTCTCAGACCGTCGGTCCCTGTCCGTCTCTCGCAGGCCGCCTGTCTCAGTCCGTCTGTCTCAGACCGTCTGTCTCAGACCGTCGGTCTCTGTCCGTCTCTCTCAGGCCGCCTGTCTCAGTCCGTCTGTCTCAGACCACTGTCTCAGACCGTTGTCTCTGTCCGTCTGTCTCAGACCATCTGTCTCACTACGTCTGTCTCAGACCGTCTGTCTCAGACCGTCTCTCTCAGACCGTCTGTCTCTGTCCGTCTGTCTCTGTCCGTCTGTCTCAGACCGTCGGTCTCTGTCCGTCTCTCTCAGGCCGCCTGTCTCAGTCCGTCTGTCTCAGACCACTGTCTCAGACCGTTGTCTCTGTCCGTCTGTCTCAGACCATCTGTCTCAGTCCGTTGTCTCTGTCCGCCTGTCTCTGTCCGTCTGTCTCAGACCGTCTGTCTCAGACCGTCTGTCTCAGACCGTCTGTCTTAGACCGTCTGTCTCAGACCGTCTGTCTCAGACCGTCTGTCTCAGACCGTCTGTCTCAGACCGTCTGTCTCTGTCCGTCTGTCTCAGACCGTCTGTCTCAGACCGTCGGTCTCTGTCCGTCTCTCTCAGGCCGCCTGTCTCAGTCCGTCTGTCTCAGACCACTGTCTCAGACCGTTGTCTCTGTCCGTCTGTCTCAGCCCGTCTGTCTCAGTCCGTCTGTCTCAGACCATCTGTCTCAGACCGTTGTCTCTGTCCGCCTGCCTCTGTCCGTCGGTCTCAGCACGCCTGTCTCAGACCGTCTGTCTCAGACCGTCTGTCTCAGACCGTCCGTCTCTGTCCGTCTCTCTCAGACCGTCCATCTCAGACCGTCGGTCTCTGTCAGTCTCTCGTAGGCCGCCTGTCTCAGTCCGTCTGTCTCAGACCATCTGTCTCAGACCGTCTGTCTCTGTCCGTCTGTCTCAGACCATCTGTCTCAGACCGTTGTCTCTGTCCGCCTGTCTCTGTCCGTCGGTCTCAGCCCGCCTGTCTCAGACCGTCTGTCTCAGACCGTCTGTCTCAGACCGTCTGTCTCAGACCGTCTGTCTCAGACCGTCCGTCTCTGTCCGTCTCTCTCAGACCGTCCGTCTCAGACCGTCGGTCTCTGTCAGTCTCTCGTAGGCCGCCTGTCTCAGTCCGTCTGTCTCAGACCATCTGTCTCAGACTGTCTGTCTCTGTCCGTCTGTCTCAGACCATCTGTCTCACTACGTCTGTCTCAGACCGTCTGTCTCTGTCCGTCTGTCTCTGTCCGTCTGTCTCAGACCGTCTGTCTCAGACCGTCGGTCTCTGTCCGTCTCTCTCAGGCCGCCTGTCTCAGTCCGTCTGTCTCAGACCACTGTCTCAGACCGTTGTCTCTGTCCGTCTGTCTCAGCCCGTCTGTCTCAGTCCGTCTGTCTCAGACCATCTGTCTCAGACCGTTGTCTCTGTCCGCCTGTCTCGGTCCGTCGGTCTCAGCCCGCCTGTCTCAGACCGTCTGTCTCAGACCGTCTGTCTCAGACCGTCTGTCTCAGACCGTCCGTCTCTGTCTGTCTCTCTGAGACCGTCCGTCTCAGACCGTCGGTCTCTGTCAGTCTCTCGTAGGCCGCCTGTCTCAGTCCGTCTGTCTCAGACCATCTGTCTCAGACTGTCTGCCTCTGTCCGTCTGTCTCAGACCATCTGTCTCACTACGTCTGTCTCAGACCGTCTGTCTCAGACCGTCTGTCTCAGACCGTCTGTCTCAGACCGTCTGTCTCTGTCCGTCTGTCTCTGTCCGTCTGTCTCAGACCGTCTGTCTCAGACCGTCGGTCTCTGTCCGTCTGTCTCAGTCCGTCTGTCTCAGACCATCTGTCTCAGACCGTTGTCTCTGTCCGCCTGTCTCTGTCCGTTGGTCTCAGGCCGCCTGTCTCAGACCGTCTGTCTCAGACCGTCCGTCTCAGACCGTCGGTCTCTGTCAGCCTCTCGTAGGCCGCCTGTCTCAGTCGGTCTGTCTCAGACCATCTGTCTCAGACCGTCTGTCTCTGTCCGTCTGTCTCAGACCATCTGTCTCACTACGTCTGTCTCAGACCGTCTGTCTCAGACCGTCTGTCTCAGACCGTCTGTCTCAGACCGTCTGTCTCAGACCGTCTGTCTCAAACCGTCTGTCTCAGACCGTCTGTCTCAGACCGTCTGTCTCAGACCGTCTGTCTCAGACCGTCTGTCTCAGACCGTCTGTCTCTGTCCGTCTGTCTCAGACCGTCTGTCTCAGACCGTCGGTCTCTGTCCGTCTCTCTCAGGCCGCCTGTCTCAGTCCGTCTGTCTCAGACCACTGTCTCAGACCGTTGTCTCTGTCCGTCTGTCTCAGCCCGTCTGTCTCAGTCCGTCTGTCTCAGACCATCTGTCTCAGACCGCTGTCTCTGTCCGCCTGTCTCAGTCCGTCGGTCTCAGCACGCCTGTCTCTGACCGTCTGTCTCAGACCGTCTGTCTCAGACCGTCCGTCTCTGTCCGTCTCTCTCAGACCGTCCGTCTCAGACCGTCGGTCTCTGTCAGTCTCTCGTAGGCCGCCTGTCTCAGTCCGTCTGTCTCAGACCATCTGTCTCAGACTGTCTGTCTCTGTCCGTCTGTCTCAGACCATCTGTCTCACTACGTCTGTCTCAGACCGTCTGCCTCAGACCGTCTGTCTCAGTCCGTCTGTCTCTGTCCGTCTGTCTCTGTCCGTCTGTCTCAGACCGTCTGTCTCAGACCGTCGGTCTCTGTCCGTCTCTCGCAGGCCGCCTGTCTCAGTCCGTCTGTCTCAGACCGTCTGTCTCAGACCGTCTGTCTCAGACCGTCGGTCTCTGTCCGTCTCTCTCAGGCCGCCTGTCTCAGTCCGTCTGTCTCAGACCACTGTCTCAGACCGTTGTCTCAGTCCGTCTGTCTCAGACCATCTGTCTCAGACCGTCTGTCTCAGACTGTCTGTCTCAGACCGTCTGTCTCAGACCGTCCGTCTCTGTCCGTCTCTCTCAGACCGTCCGTCTCAGACCGTCGGTCTCTGTCCGTCTCTCTCAGGCCGCCTGTCTCAGTCCGTCTGTCTCAGACCACTGTCTCAGACCGTTGTCTCTGTCCGTCTGTCTCAGCCCGTCTGTCTCAGTCCGTCTGTCTCAGACCATCTGTCTCAGACCGTTGTCTCTGTCCGCCTGTCTCTGTCCGTCGGTCTCAGCCCGCCTGTCTCAGACCGTCTGTCTCAGACCGTCTGTCTCAGACCGTCTCTCTCAGACCGTCTGTCTCAGACCGTCGGTCTCTGTCAGTCTCTCGTAGGCCGCCTGTCTCAGTCCGTCTGTCTCAGACCATCTGTCTCAGACTGTCTGTCTCTGTCCGTCTGTCACAGACCATCTGTCTCACTACGTCTGTCTCAGACCGTCTGCCTCAGACCGTCTGTCTCAGTCCGTCTGTCGCTGTCCGTCTGTCTCTGTCCGTCTGTCTCAGACCGTCTGTCTCAGACCGTCGGTCTCTGTCCGTCTCTCGCAGGCCGCCTGTCTCAGTCCGTCTGTCTCAGACCGTCTGTCTCAGACCGTCGGTCTCTGTCCGTCTCTCTCAGGCCGCCTGTCTCAGTCCGTCTGTCTCAGACCACTGTCTCAGACCGTTGTCTCTGTCCGTCTGTCTCAGACCATCTGTCTCACTACGTCTGTCTCAGACCGTCTGTCTCAGACCGTCTCTCTCAGACCGTCTGTCTCTGTCCGTCTGTCTCTGTCCGTCTGTCTCAGACCGTCGGTCTCTGTCGGTCTCTCTCAGGCCGCCTGTCTCAGTCCGTCTGTCTCAGACCACTGTCTCAGACCGTTGTCTCTGTCCGTCTGTCTCAGACCATCTGTCTCAGTCCGTTGTCTCTGTCCGCCTGTCTCTGTCCGTTGGTCTCAGCCCGCCTGTCTCAGACCGTCAGTCTCAGACCGTCGGTCTTTGTCCGTCTCTCTCAGGCCGCCTGTCTCAGTCCGTCTGTCTCAGACCACTGTCTCAGACCGTTGTCTCTGTCCGTCTGTCTCAGCCCGTCTGTCTCAGTCCGTCTGTCTCAGACCATCTGTCTCAGACCGTTGTCTCTGTCCGCCTGTCTCTGTCCGTTGGTCTCAGCCCGCCTGTCTCAGACCGTCTGTCTCAGACCGTCTGTCTCAGACCGTCCGTCTCTGTCCGTCTCTCTCAGACCGTCCGTCTCAGACCGTCGGTCTCTGTCCGTCTCTCTCAGGCCGCCTGTCTCAGTCCGTCTGTCTCAGACCACTGTCTCAGACCGTTGTCTCTGTCCGTCTGTCTCAGCCCGTCTGTCTCAGTCCGTCTGTCTCAGACCATCTGTCTCAGACCGTTGTCTCTGTCCGCCTGTCTCTGACCGTCGGTCTCAGCCCGCCTGTCTCAGACCGTCTGTCTCAGACCGTCTGTCTCAGACCGTCCGTCTCTGTCCGTCTCTCTCAGACCGTCCGTCTCAGACCGTCGGTCTCTGTCAGTCTCTCGTAGGCCGCCTGTCTCAGTCCGTCTGTCTCAGACCATCTGTCTCAGACTGTCTGTCTCTGTCCGTCTGTCTCAGACCATCTGTCTCACTACGTCTGTCTCAGACCGTCTGCCTCAGACCGTCTGTCTCAGTCCGTCTGTCTCTGTCCGTCTGTCTCTGTCCGTCTGTCTCAGACCGTCTGTCTCAGACCGTCGGTCTCTGTCCGTCTCTCTCAGACCGTCTGTCTCTGTCCGTCTGTCTCTGTCCGTCTGTCTCAGACCGTCGGTCTCTGTCCGTCTCTCTCAGGCCGCCTGTCTCAGTCCGTCTGTCTCAGACCACTGTCTCAGACCGTTGTCTCTGTCCGTCTGTCTCAGACCATCTGTCTCAGTCCGTTGTCTCTGTCCGCCTGTCTCTGTCCGTTGGTCTCAGCCCGCCTGTCTCAGACCGTCAGTCTCAGACCGTCGGTCTTTGTCCGTCTCTCTCAGGCCGCCTGTCTCAGTCCGTCTGTCTCAGACCACTGTCTCAGACCGTTGTCTCTGTCCGTCTGTCTCAGCCCGTCTGTCTCAGCCCGTCTGTCTCAGTCCGTCTGTCTCAGACCATCTGTCTCAGACCGTTGTCTGTGTCCGCCTGTCTCTGTCCGTTGGTCTCAGCCCGCCTGTCTCAGACCGTCTGTCTCAGACCGTCTGTCTCAGACCGTCCGTCTCTGTCCGTCTCTCTCAGACCGTCCGTCTCAGACCGTCGGTCTCTGTCAGTCTCTCGTAGGCCGCCTGTCTCAGTCGGTCTGTCTCAGACCATCTGTCTCAGACCGTCTGTCTCTGTCCGTCTGTCTCAGACCATCTGTCTCAGACCATCTGTCTCAGACCGTCTGTCTCAGACCGTCTGTCTCAGACCGTCCGTCTCTGTCCGTCTCTCTCAGACCGTCCGTCTCAGACCGTCGGTCTCTGTCCGTCTCTCTCAGGCCGCCTGTCTCAGTCCGTCTGTCTCAGACCACTGTCTCAGACCGTTGTCTCTGTCCGTCTGTCTCAGCCCGTCTGTCTCAGTCCGTCTGTCCCAGACCATCTGTCTCTGACCGTTGTCTCTGTCCGCCTGTCTCTGTCCGTTGGTCTCAGCCCGCCTGTCTCAGACCGTCTGTCTCAGACCGTCTGTCTCAGACCGTCTGTCTCAGACCGTCCGTCTCTGTCCGTCTCTCTCAGACCGTCCGTCTCAGACCGTCGGTCTCTGTCAGTCTCTCGTAGGCCGCCTGTCTCAGTCCGTTTGTCTCAGACCATCTGTCTCAGACTGTCTGTCTCTGTCCGTCTGTCTCAGACCATCTGTCTCACTACGTCTGTCTCAGACCGTCTGCCTCAGACCGTCTGTCTCAGTCCGTCTGTCTCTGTCCGTCTGTCTCAGACCGTCTGTCTCAGACCGTCGGTCTCTGTCCGTCTCTCGCAGGCCGCCTGTCTCAGTCCGTCTGTCTCAGACCGTCTGTCTCAGACCGTCGGTCTCTGTCCGTCTCTCTCAGGCCGCCTGTCTCAGTCCGTCTGTCTCAGACCACTGTCTCAGACCGTTGTCTCTGTCCGTCTGTCTCAGACCATCTGTCTCACTACGTCTGTCTCAGACCGTCTGTCTCAGACCGTCTCTCTCAGACCGTCTGTCTCTGTCCGTCTGTCTCTGTCCGTCTGTCTCAGACCGTCGGTCTCTGTCCGTCTCTCTCAGGCCGCCTGTCTCAGTCCGTCTGTCTCAGACCACTGTCTCAGACCGTTGTCTCTGTCCGTCTGTCTCAGACCATCTGTCTCAGTCCGTTGTCTCTGTCCGCCTGTCTCTGTCCGTTGGTCTCAGCCCGCCTGTCTCAGACCGTCAGTCTCAGACCGTCGGTCTCTGTCCGTCTCTCTCAGGCCGCCTGTCTCAGTCCGTCTGTCTCAGACCACTGTCTCAGACCGTTGTCTCTGTCCGTCTGTCTCCGCCCGTCTGTCTCAGTCCGTCTGTCTCAGACCATCTGTCTCAGACCGTTGTCTCTGTCCGCCTGTCTCTGTCCGTTGGTCTCAGCCCGCCTGTCTCAGACCGTCTGTCTCAGACCGTCCGTCTCTGTCCGTCTCTCTCAGACCCTCCGTCTCAGACCGTCGGTCTCTGTCAGTCTCTCGTAGGCCGCCTGTCTCAGTCGGTCTGTCTCAGACCATCTGTCTCAGACCGTCTGTCTCTGTCCGTCTGTCTCAGACCATCTGTCTCACTACGTCTGTCTCAGACCGTCTGTCTCAGACCGTCTGTCTCAGACCGTCTGTCTCAGACCGTCTGTCTCAGACCGTCTGTCTCAGACCGTCTGTCTCAGACCGTCCGTCTCAGACCGTCTGTCTCAGACCGTCTGTCTCAGACCGTCTGTCTCAGACCGTCTGTCTCTGTCCGTCTGTCTCAGACCGTCTGTCTCAGACCGTCGGTCTCTGTCCGTCTCTCTCAGGCCGCCTGTCTCAGTCCGTCTGTCTCAGACCACTGTCTCAGACCGTTGTCTCTGTCCGTCTGTCTCAGCCCGTCTGTCTCAGTCCGTCTGTCTCAGACCATCTGTCTCAGACCGTTGTCTCTGTCCGCCTGCCTCTGTCCGTCGGTCTCAGCACGCCTGTCTCAGACCGTCTGTCTCAGACCGTCTGTCTCAGACCGTCCGTCTCTGTCCGTCTCTCTCAGACCGTCCATCTCAGACCGTCGGTCTCTGTCAGTCTCTCGTAGGCCGCCTGTCTCAGTCCGTCTGTCTCAGACCATCTGTCTCAGACCGTCTGTCTCTGTCCGTCTGTCTCAGACCATCTGTCTCAGACCGTTGTCTCTGTCCGCCTGTCTCTGTCCGTCGGTCTCAGCCCGCCTGTCTCAGACCGTCTGTCTCAGACCGTCTGTCTCAGACCGTCCGTCTCTGTCCGTCTCTCTCAGACCGTCCGTCTCAGACCGTCGGTCTCTGTCAGTCTCTCGTAGGCCGCCTGTCTCAGTCCGTCTGTCTCAGACCATCTGTCTCAGACTGTCTGTCTCTGTCCGTCTGTCTCAGACCATCTGTCTCACTACGTCTGTCTCAGACCGTCTGTCTCAGACCGTCTGTCTCTGTCCGTCTGTCTCTGTCCGTCTGTCTCAGACCGTCTGTCTCAGACCGTCGGTCTCTGTCCGTCTCTCTCAGGCCGCCTGTCTCAGTCCGTCTGTCTCAGACCACTGTCTCAGACCGTTGTCTCTGTCCGTCTGTCTCAGCCCGTCTGTCTCAGTCCGTCTGTCTCAGACCATCTGTCTCAGACCGTTGTCTCTGTCCGCCTGTCTCGGTCCGTCGGTCTCAGCCCGCCTGTCTCAGACCGTCTGTCTCAGACCGTCTGTCTCAGACCGTCTGTCTCAGACCGTCCGTCTCTGTCTGTCTCTCTGAGACCGTCCGTCTCAGACCGTCGGTCTCTGTCAGTCTCTCGTAGGCCGCCTGTCTCAGTCCGTCTGTCTCAGACCATCTGCCTCAGACTGTCTGCCTCTGTCCGTCTGTCTCAGACCATCTGTCTCACTACGTCTGTCTCAGACCGTCTGTCTCAGACCGCCTGTCTCAGACCGTCTGTCTCAGACCGTCTGTCTCTGTCCGTCTGTCTCTGTCCGTCTGTCTCAGACCGTCTGTCTCAGACCGTCGGTCTCTGTCCGTCTCTCGCAGGCCGCCTGTCTCAGTCCGTCTGTCTCAGGCCACTGTCTCAGACCGTTGTCTCTGTCCGTCTGTCTCAGCCCGTCTGTCTCAGACCGTCTGTCTCAGACCGTCTGTCTCTGTCCGTCTGTCTCTGTCCGTCTGTCTCAGACCGTCTGTCTCAGACCGTCCGTCTCTGTCCGTCTCTCTCAGACTGTCCGTCTCAGACCGTCGGTCTCTGTCAGTCTCTCGTAGGCCGCCTGTCTCAGTCCGTCTGTCTCAGACCATCTGTCTCAGACTGTCTGTCTCTGTCCGTCTGTCTCAGACCATCTGTCTCACTACGTCTGTGTCAGACCGTCTGCCTCAGACCGTCTGTCTCAGTCCGTCTGTCTCTGTCCGTCTGTCTCTGTCCGTCTGTCTCAGACCGTCTGTCTCAGACCGTCGGTCCCTGTCCGTCTCTCGCAGGCCGCCTGTCTCAGTCCGTCTGTCTCAGACCGTCTGTCTCAGACCGTCGGTCTCTGTCCGTCTCTCTCAGGCCGCCTGTCTCAGTCCGTCTGTCTCAGACCACTGTCTCAGACCGTTGTCTCTGTCCGTCTGTCTCAGACCATCTGTCTCACTACGTCTGTCTCAGACCGTCTGTCTCAGACCGTCTCTCTCAGACCGTCTGTCTCTGTCCGTCTGTCTCTGTCCGTCTGTCTCAGACCGTCGGTCTCTGTCCGTCTCTCTCAGGCCGCCTGTCTCAGTCCGTCTGTCTCAGACCACTGTCTCAGACCGTTGTCTCTGTCCGTCTGTCTCAGACCATCTGTCTCAGTCCGTTGTCTCTGTCCGCCTGTCTCTGTCCGTCTGTCTCAGACCGTCTGTCTCAGACCGTCTGTCTCAGACCGTCTGTCTTAGACCGTCTGTCTCAGACCGTCTGTCTCAGACCGTCTGTCTCAGACCGTCTGTCTCAGACCGTCTGTCTCTGTCCGTCTGTCTCAGACCGTCTGTCTCAGACCGTCGGTCTCTGTCCGTCTCTCTCAGGCCGCCTGTCTCAGTCCGTCTGTCTCAGACCACTGTCTCAGACCGTTGTCTCTGTCCGTCTGTCTCAGCCCGTCTGTCTCAGTCCGTCTGTCTCAGACCATCTGTCTCAGACCGTTGTCTCTGTCCGCCTGCCTCTGTCCGTCGGTCTCAGCACGCCTGTCTCAGACCGTCTGTCTCAGACCGTCCGTCTCTGTCCGTCTCTCTCAGACCGTCCATCTCAGACCGTCGGTCTCTGTCAGTCTCTCGTAGGCCGCCTGTCTCAGTCCGTCTGTCTCAGACCATCTGTCTCAGACCGTCTGTCTCTGTCCGTCTGTCTCAGACCATCTGTCTCAGACCGTTGTCTCTGTCCGCCTGTCTCTGTCCGTCGGTCTCAGCCCGCCTGTCTCAGACCGTCTGTCTCAGACCGTCTGTCTCAGACCGTCTGTCTCAGACCGTCCGTCTCTGTCCGTCTCTCTCAGACCGTCCGTCTCAGATCGTCGGTCTCTGTCAGTCTCTCGTAGGCCGCCTGTCTCAGTCCGTCTGTCTCAGACCATCTGTCTCAGACTGTCTGTCTCTGTCCGTCTGTCTCAGACCATCTGTCTCACTACGTCTGTCTCAGACCGTCTGTCTCAGACCGTCTGTCTCAGACCGTCCGTCTCTGTCTGTCTCTCTGAGACCGTCCGTCTCAGACCGTCGGTCTCTGTCAGTCTCTCGTAGGCCGCCTGTCTCAGTCCGTCTGTCTCAGACCATCTGTCTCAGACTGTCTGCCTCTGTCCGTCTGTCTCAGACCATCTGTCTCACTACGTCTGTCTCAGACCGTCTGTCTCAGACCGTCTGTCTCAGACCGTCTGTCTCAGACCGTCTGTCTCTGTCCGTCTGTCTCTGTCCGTCTGTCTCAGACCGTCTGTCTCAGACCGTCGGTCTCTGTCCGTCGGTCTCTGTCCGTCTCTCGCAGGCCGCCTGTCTCAGTCCGTCTGTCTCAGACCACTGTCTCAGACCGTTGTCTCTGTCCGTCTGTCTCAGACCATCTGTCTCAGTCCGTTGTCTCTGTCCGCCTGTCTCTGTCCGTTGGTCTCAGCCCGCCTGTCTCAGACCGTCAGTCTCAGACCGTCGGTCTTTGTCCGTCTCTCTCAGGCCGCCTGTCTCAGTCCGTCTGTCTCAGACCACTGTCTCAGACCGTTGTCTCTGTCCGTCTGTCTCAGCCCGTCTGTCTCAGTCCGTCTGTCTCAGACCATCTGTCTCAGACCGTTGTCTCTGTCCGCCTGTCTCTGTCCGTTGGTCTCAGGCCGCCTGTCTCAGACCGTCTGTCTCAGACCGTCCGTCTCAGACCGTCGGTCTCTGTCAGCCTCTCGTAGGCCGCCTGTCTCAGTCGGTCTGTCTCAGACCATCTGTCTCAGACCGTCTGTCTCTGTCCGTCTGTCTCAGACCATCTGTCTCACTACGTCTGTCTCAGACCGTCTGTCTCAGACCGTCTGTCTCAGACCGTCTGTCTCAGACCGTCTGTCTCAAACCGTCTGTCTCAGACCGTCTGTCTCAGACCGTCTGTCTCAGACCGTCTGTCTCAGACCGTCTGTCTCTGTCCGTCTGTCTCAGACCGTCTGTCTCAGACCGTCGGTCTCTGTCCGTCTCTCTCAGGCCGCCTGTCTCAGTCCGTCTGTCTCAGACCACTGTCTCAGACCGTTGTCTCTGTCCGTCTGTCTCAGCCCGTCTGTCTCAGTCCGTCTGTCTCAGACCATCTGTCTCAGACCGCTGTCTCTGTCCGCCTGTCTCAGTCCGTCGGTCTCAGCACGCCTGTCTCTGACCGTCTGTCTCAGACCGTCTGTCTCAGACCGTCCGTCTCTGTCCGTCTCTCTCAGACCGTCCGTCTCAGACCGTCGGTCTCTGTCAGTCTCTCGTAGGCCGCCTGTCTCAGTCCGTCTGTCTCAGACCATCTGTCTCAGACTGTCTGTCTCTGTCCGTCTGTCTCAGACCATCTGTCTCACTACGTCTGTCTCAGACCGTCTGCCTCAGACCGTCTGTCTCAGTCCGTCTGTCTCTGTCCGTCTGTCTCTGTCCGTCTGTCTCACTACGTCTGTCTCAGACCGTCGGTCTCTGTCCGTCTCTCGCAGGCCGCCTGTCTCAGTCCGTCTGTCTCAGACCGTCTGTCTCAGACCGTCTGTCTCAGACCGTCGGTCTCTGTCCGTCTCTCTCAGGCCGCCTGTCTCAGTCCGTCTGTCTCAGACCACTGTCTCAGACCGTTGTCTCAGTCCGTCTGTCTCAGACCATCTGTCTCAGACCGTCTGTCTCAGACCGTCTGTCTCAGACCGTCTGTCTCAGACCGTCCGTCTCTGTCCGTCTCTCTCAGACCGTCCGTCTCAGACCGTCGGTCTCTGTCCGTCTCTCTCAGGCCGCCTGTCTCAGTCCGTCTGTCTCAGACCACTGTCTCAGACCGTTGTCTCTGTCCGTCTGTCTCAGCCCGTCTGTCTCAGTCCGTCTGTCTCAGACCATCTGTCTCAGACCGTTGTCTCTGTCCGCCTGTCTCTGTCCGTCGGTCTCAGCCCGCCTGTCTCAGACCGTCTGTCTCAGACCGTCTGTCTCAGACCGTCTCTCTCAGACCGTCTGTCTCAGACCGTCGGTCTCTGTCAGTCTCTCGTAGGCCGCCTGTCTCAGTCCGTCTGTCTCAGACCATCTGTCTCAGACTGTCTGTCTCTGTCCGTCTGTCACAGACCATCTGTCTCACTACGTCTGTCTCAGACCGTCTGCCTCAGACCGTCTGTCTCAGTCCGTCTGTCTCTGTCCGTCTGTCTCTGTCCGTCTGTCTCAGACCGTCTGTCTCAGACCGTCGGTCTCTGTCCGTCTCTCGCAGGCCGCCTGTCTCAGTCCGTCTGTCTCAGACCGTCTGTCTCAGACCGTCGGTCTCTGTCCGTCTCTCTCAGGCCGCCTGTCTCAGTCCGTCTGTCTCAGACCACTGTCTCAGACCGTTGTCTCTGTCCGTCTGTCTCAGACCATCTGTCTCACTACGTCTGTCTCAGACCGTCTGTCTCAGACCGTCTCTCTCAGACCGTCTGTCTCTGTCCGTCCGTCTCTGTCCGTCTGTCTCAGACCGTCGGTCTCTGTCCGTCTCTCTCAGGCCGCCTGTCTCAGTCCGTCTGTCTCAGACCACTGTCTCAGACCGTTGTCTCTGTCCGTCTGTCTCAGACCATCTGTCTCAGTCCGTTGTCTCTGTCCGCCTGTCTCTGTCCGTTGGTCTCAGCCCGCCTGTCTCAGACCGTCAGTCTCAGACCGTCGGTCTTTGTCCGTCTCTCTCAGGCCGCCTGTCTCAGTCCGTCTGTCTCAGACCACTGTCTCAGACCGTTGTCTCTGTCCGTCTGTCTCAGCCCGTCTGTCTCAGTCCGTCTGTCTCAGACCATCTGTCTCAGACCGTTGTCTCTGTCCGCCTGTCTCTGTCCGTTGGTCTCAGCCCGCCTGTCTCAGACCGTCTGTCTCAGACCGTCTGTCTCAGACCGTCCGTCTCTGTCCGTCTCTCTCAGACCGTCCGTCTCAGACCGTCGGTCTCTGTCCGTCTCTCTCAGGCCGCCTGTCTCAGTCCGTCTGTCTCAGACCACTGTCTCAGACCGTTGTCTCTGTCCGTCTGTCTCAGCCCGTCTGTCTCAGTCCGTCTGTCTCAGACCATCTGTCTCAGACCGTTGTCTCTGTCCGCCTGTCTCTGACCGTCGGTCTCAGCCCGCCTGTCTCAGACCGTCTGTCTCAGACCGTCTGTCTCAGACCGTCCGTCTCTGTCCGTCTCTCTCAGACCGTCCGTCTCAGACCGTCGGTCTCTGTCAGTCTCTCGTAGGCCGCCTGTCTCAGTCCGTCTGTCTCAGACCATCTGTCTCAGACTGTCTGTCTCTGTCCGTCTGTCTCAGACCATCTGTCTCACTACGTCTGTCTCAGACCGTTGTCTCAGTCCGTCTGTCTCAGACCATCTGTCTCAGACCGTCTGTCTCAGACCGTCTGTCTCAGACCGTCTGTCTCAGACCGTCCGTCTCTGTCCGTCTCTCTCAGACCGTCCGTCTCAGACCGTCGGTCTCTGTCCGTCTCTCTCAGGCCGCCTGTCTCAGTCCGTCTGTCTCAGACCACTGTCTCAGACCGTTGTCTCTGTCCGTCTGTCTCAGCCCGTCTGTCTCAGTCCGTCTGTCTCAGACCATCTGTCTCAGACCGTTGTCTCTGTCCGCCTGTCTCTGTCCGTCGGTCTCAGCCCGCCTGTCTCAGACCGTCTGTCTCAGACCGTCTGTCTCAGACCGTCTGTCTCAGACCGTCTCTCTCAGACCGTCTGTCTCAGACCGTCGGTCTCTGTCAGTCTCTCGTAGGCCGCCTGTCTCAGTCCGTCTGTCTCAGACCATCTGTCTCAGACTGTCTGTCTCTGTCCGTCTGTCACAGACCATCTGTCTCACTACGTCTGTCTCAGACCGTCTGCCTCAGACCGTCTGTCTCAGTCCGTCTGTCTCTGTCCGTCTGTCTCTGTCCGTCTGTCTCAGACCGTCTGTCTCAGACCGTCGGTCTCTGTCCGTCTCTCGCAGGCCGCCTGTCTCAGTCCGTCTGTCTCAGACCGTCTGTCTCAGACCGTCGGTCTCTGTCCGTCTCTCTCAGGCCGCCTGTCTCAGTCCGTCTGTCTCAGACCACTGTCTCAGACCGTTGTCTCTGTCCGTCTGTCTCAGACCATCTGTCTCACTACGTCTGTCTCAGACCGTCTGTCTCAGACCGTCTCTCTCAGACCGTCTGTCTCTGTCCGTCCGTCTCTGTCCGTCTGTCTCAGACCGTCGGTCTCTGTCCGTCTCTCTCAGGCCGCCTGTCTCAGTCCGTCTGTCTCAGACCACTGTCTCAGACCGTTGTCTCTGTCCGTCTGTCTCAGACCATCTGTCTCAGTCCGTTGTCTCTGTCCGCCTGTCTCTGTCCGTTGGTCTCAGCCCGCCTGTCTCAGACCGTCAGTCTCAGACCGTCGGTCTTTGTCCGTCCCTCTCAGGCCGCCTGTCTCAGTCCGTCTGTCTCAGACCACTGTCTCAGACCGTTGTCTCTGTCCGTCTGTCTCAGCCCGTCTGTCTCAGTCCGTCTGTCTCAGACCATCTGTCTCAGACCGTTGTCTCTGTCCGCCTGTCTCTGTCCGTTGGTCTCAGCCCGCCTGTCTCAGACCGTCTGTCTCAGACCGTCTGTCTCAGACCGTCCGTCTCTGTCCGTCTCTCTCAGACCGTCCGTCTCAGACCGTCGGTCTCTGTCCGTCTCTCTCAGGCCGCCTGTCTCAGTCCGTCTGTCTCAGACCACTGTCTCAGACCGTTGTCTCTGTCCGTCTGTCTCAGCCCGTCTGTCTCAGTCCGTCTGTCTCAGACCATCTGTCTCAGACCGTTGTCTCTGTCCGCCTGTCTCTGACCGTCGGTCTCAGCCCGCCTGTCTCAGACCGTCTGTCTCAGACCGTCTGTCTCAGACCGTCCGTCTCTGTCCGTCTCTCTCAGACCGTCCGTCTCAGACCGTCGGTCTCTGTCAGTCTCTCGTAGGCCGCCTGTCTCAGTCCGTCTGTCTCAGACCATCTGTCTCAGACTGTCTGTCTCTGTCCGTCTGTCTCAGACCATCTGTCTCACTACGTCTGTCTCAGACCGTCTGCCTCAGACCGTCTGTCTCAGTCCGTCTGTCTCTGTCCGTCTGTCTCTGTCCGTCTGTCTCAGACCGTCTGTCTCAGACCGTCGGTCTCTGTCCGTCTCTCTCAGACCGTCTGTCTCTGTCCGTCTGTCTCTGTCCGTCTGTCTCAGACCGTCGGTCTCTGTCCGTCTCTCTCAGGCCGCCTGTCTCAGTCCGTCTGTCTCAGACCACTGTCTCAGACCGTTGTCTCTGTCCGTCTGTCTCAGACCATCTGTCTCAGTCCGTTGTCTCTGTCCGCCTGTCTCTGTCCGTTGGTCTCAGCCCGCCTGTCTCAGACCGTCAGTCTCAGACCGTCGGTCTTTGTCCGTCTCTCTCAGGCCGCCTGTCTCAGTCCGTCTGTCTCAGACCACTGTCTCAGACCGTTGTCTCTGTCCGTCTGTCTCAGCCCGTCTGTCTCAGCCCGTCTGTCTCAGTCCGTCTGTCTCAGACCATCTGTCTCAGACCGTTGTCTGTGTCCGCCTGTCTCTGTCCGTTGGTCTCAGCCCGCCTGTCTCAGACCGTCTGTCTCAGACCGTCTGTCTCAGACCGTCCGTCTCTGTCCGTCTCTCTCAGACCGTCCGTCTCAGACCGTCGGTCTCTGTCAGTCTCTCGTAGGCCGCCTGTCTCAGTCGGTCTGTCTCAGACCATCTGTCTCAGACCGTCTGTCTCTGTCCGTCTGTCTCAGACCATCTGTCTCAGACCATCTGTCTCAGACCGTCTGTCTCAGACCGTCTGTCTCAGACCGTCTGTCTCAGACCGTCTGTCTCAGACCGTCCGTCTCTGTCCGTCTCTCTCAGACCGTCCGTCTCAGACCGTCGGTCTCTGTCCGTCTCTCTCAGGCCGCCTGTCTCAGTCCGTCTGTCTCAGACCACTGTCTCAGACCGTTGTCTCTGTCCGTCTGTCTCAGCCCGTCTGTCTCAGTCCGTCTGTCCCAGACCATCTGTCTCTGACCGTTGTCTCTGTCCGCCTGTCTCTGTCCGTTGGTCTCAGCCCGCCTGTCTCAGACCGTCTGTCTCAGACCGTCTGTCTCAGACCGTCTGTCTCAGACCGTCCGTCTCTGTCCGTCTCTCTCAGACCGTCCGTCTCAGACCGTCGGTCTCTGTCAGTCTCTCGTAGGCCGCCTGTCTCAGTCCGTTTGTCTCAGACCATCTGTCTCAGACTGTCTGTCTCTGTCCGTCTGTCTCAGACCATCTGTCTCACTACGTCTGTCTCAGACCGTCTGCCTCAGACCGTCTGTCTCAGTCCGTCTGTCTCTGTCCGTCTGTCTCTGTCCGTCTGTCTCAGACCGTCTGTCTCAGACCGTCGGTCTCTGTCCGTCTCTCGCAGGCCGCCTGTCTCAGTCCGTCTGTCTCAGACCGTCTGTCTCAGACCGTCGGTCTCTGTCCGTCTCTCTCAGGCCGCCTGTCTCAGTCCGTCTGTCTCAGACCACTGTCTCAGACCGTTGTCTCTGTCCGTCTGTCTCAGACCATCTGTCTCACTACGTCTGTCTCAGACCGTCTGTCTCAGACCGTCTCTCTCAGACCGTCTGTCTCTGTCCGTCTGTCTCTGTCCGTCTGTCTCAGACCGTCGGTCTCTGTCCGTCTCTCTCAGGCCGCCTGTCTCAGTCCGTCTGTCTCAGACCACTGTCTCAGACCGTTGTCTCTGTCCGTCTGTCTCAGACCATCTGTCTCAGTCCGTTGTCTCTGTCCGCCTGTCTCTGTCCGTTGGTCTCAGCCCGCCTGTCTCAGACCGTCAGTCTCAGACCGTCGGTCTCTGTCCGTCTCTCTCAGGCCGCCTGTCTCAGTCCGTCTGTCTCAGACCACTGTCTCAGACCGTTGTCTCTGTCCGTCTGTCTCCGCCCGTCTGTCTCAGTCCGTCTGTCTCAGACCATCTGTCTCAGACCGTTGTCTCTGTCCGCCTGTCTCTGTCCGTTGGTCTCAGCCCGCCTGTCTCAGACCGTCTGTCTCAGACCGTCCGTCTCTGTCCGTCTCTCTCAGACCCTCCGTCTCAGACCGTCGGTCTCTGTCAGTCTCTCGTAGGCCGCCTGTCTCAGTCGGTCTGTCTCAGACCATCTGTCTCAGACCGTCTGTCTCTGTCCGTCTGTCTCAGACCATCTGTCTCACTACGTCTGTCTCAGACCGTCTGTCTCAGACCGTCTGTCTCAGACCGTCTGTCTCAGACCGTCTGTCTCAGACCGTCTGTCTCAGACCGTCTGTCTCAGACCGTCCGTCTCAGACCGTCTGTCTCAGACCGTCTGTCTCAGACCGTCTGTCTCAGACCGTCTGTCTCTGTCCGTCTGTCTCAGACCGTCTGTCTCAGACCGTCGGTCTCTGTCCGTCTCTCTCAGGCCGCCTGTCTCAGTCCGTCTGTCTCAGACCACTGTCTCAGACCGTTGTCTCTGTCCGTCTGTCTCAGCCCGTCTGTCTCAGTCCGTCTGTCTCAGACCATCTGTCTCAGACCGTTGTCTCTGTCCGCCTGTCTCTGTCCGTCGGTCTCAGCACGCCTGTCTCAGACCGTCTGTCTCAGACCGTCTGTCTCAGACCGTCCGTCTCTGTCCGTCTCTCTCAGACCGTCCGTCTCAGACCGTCGGTCTCTGTCAGTCTCTCGTAGGCCGCCTGTCTCAGTCCGTCTGTCTCAGACCATCCGTCTCAGACCGTCTGTCTCTGTCCGTCTGTCTCAGACCATCTGTCTCACTACGTCTGTCTCAGACCGTCTGTCTCAGACCGTCTGTCTCTGTCCGTCTGTCTCTGTCCGTCTGTATCAGACCGTCGGTCTCTATCCGTCTCTCTCAGGCCGCCTGTCTCAGTCCGTCTGTCTCAGACCACTGTCTCAGACCGTTGTCTCAGTCCGTCTGTCTCAGCCCGTCTGTCTCAGTCCGTCTGTCTCAGACCATCTGTCTCAGACCGTTGTCTCTGTCCGCCTGTCTCAGTCCGTCGGTCTCAGCACGCCTGTCTCTGACCGTCTGTCTCAGACCGTCTGTCTCAGACCGTCCGTCTCTGTCCGTCTCTCTCAGACCGTCCGTCTCAGACCGTCGGTCTCTGTCAGTCTCTCGTAAGCCGCCTGTCTCAGTCCGTCTGTCTCAGACCATCTGTCTCAGACTGTCTGTCTCTGTCCGTCTGTCTCAGACCATCTGTCTCACTACGTCTGTCTCAGACCGTCTGCCTCAGACCGTCTGTCTCAGTCCGTCTGTCTCTGTCCGTCTGTCTCTGTCCGTCTGTCTCAGACCGTCTGTCTCAGACCGTCTGTCTCTGTCCGTCTCTCGCAGGCCGCCTGTCTCAGTCCGTCTGTCTCAGACCGTCTGTCTCAGACCGTCGGTCTCTGTCCGTCTCTCTCAGGCCGCCTGTCTCAGTCCGTCTGTCTCAGACCACTGTCTCAGACCGTTGTCTCAGTCCGTCTGTCTCAGACCATCTGTCTCAGACCGTCTGTCTCAGACCGTCTGTCTCAGACCGTCCGTCTCTGTCCGTCTCTCTCAGACCGTCCGTCTCTGTCCGTCTCTCTCAGACCGTCCGTCTCAGACCGTCGGTCTCTGTCAGTCTCTCGTAGGCCGCCTGTCTCAGTCCGTCTGTCTGAGACCATCTGTCTCAGACCGTCTGTCTCTGTCCGTCTGTCTCAGACCATCTGTCTCAGACCATCTGTCTCAGACCGTCTGTCTCAGACCGTCTGTCTCTGTCCGTCTGTCTCTCTCCGTCTGTCTCAGACCGTCTGTCTCAGACCGTCGGTCTCTGTCCGTCTCTCTCAGGCCGCCTGTCTCAGTCCGTCTGTCTCAGACCACTGTCTCAGACCGTTGTCTCTGTCCGTCTGTCTCAGCCCGTCTGTCTCAGTCCGTCTGTCTCAGACCATCTGTCTCAGACCGTTGTCTCTGTCCGCCTGTCTCTGTCCGTCGGTCTCAGCCCGCCTGTCTCAGACCGTCTGTCTCAGACCGTCTGTCTCAGACCGTCTGTCTCAGACCGTCCGTCTCTGTCCGTCTCTCTCAGACCGTCCGTCTCAGACCGTCGGTCTCTGTCAGTCTCTCGTAGGCCGCCTGTCTCAGTCCGTTTGTCTCAGACCATCTGTCTCAGACTGTCTGTCTCTGTCCGTCTGTCTCAGACCATCTGTCTCACTACGTCTGTCTCAGACCGTCTGCCTCAGACCGTCTGTCTCAGTCCGTCTGTCTCTGTCCGTCTGTCTCTGTCCGTCTGTCTCAGACCGTCTGTCTCAGACCGTCGGTCTCTGTCCGTCTCTCGCAGGCCGCCTGTCTCAGTCCGTCTGTCTCAGACCGTCTGTCTCAGACCGTCGGTCTCTGTCCGTCTCTCTCAGGCCGCCTGTCTCAGTCCGTCTGTCTCAGACCACTGTCTCAGACCGTTGTCTCTGTCCGTCTGTCTCAGACCATCTGTCTCACTACGTCTGTCTCAGACCGTCTGTCTCAGACCGTCTCTCTCAGACCGTCTGTCTCTGTCCGTCTGTCTCTGTCCGTCTGTCTCAGACCGTCGGTCTCTGTCCGTCTCTCTCAGGCCGCCTGTCTCAGTCCGTCTGTCTCAGACCACTGTCTCAGACCGTTGTCTCTGTCCGTCTGTCTCAGACCATCTGTCTCAGTCCGTTGTCTCTGTCCGCCTGTCTCTGTCCGTTGGTCTCAGCCCGCCTGTCTCAGACCGTCAGTCTCAGACCGTCGGTCTCTGTCCGTCTCTCTCAGGCCGCCTGTCTCAGTCCGTCTGTCTCAGACCACTGTCTCAGACCGTTGTCTCTGTCCGTCTGTCTCCGCCCGTCTGTCTCAGTCCGTCTGTCTCAGACCATCTGTCTCAGACTGTTGTCTCTGTCCGCCTGTCTCTGTCCGTTGGTCTCAGCCCGCCTGTCTCAGACCGTCTGTCTCAGACCGTCCGTCTCTGTCCGTCTCTCTCAGACCGTCCGTCTCAGACCGTCGGTCTCTGTCAGTCTCTCGTAGGCCGCCTGTCTCAGTCGGTCTGTCTCAGACCATCTGTCTCAGACCGTCTGTCTCTGTCCGTCTGTCTCAGACCATCTGTCTCACTACGTCTGTCTCAGACCGTCTGTCTCAGACCGTCTGTCTCAGACCGTCTGTCTCAGACCGTCTGTCTCAGACCGTCTGTCTCAGACCGTCCGTCTCAGACCGTCTGTCTCAGACCGTCTGTCTCAGACCGTCTGTCTCAGACCGTCTGTCTCTGTCCGTCTGTCTCAGACCGTCTGTCTCAGACCGTCGGTCTCTGTCCGTCTCTCTCAGGCTGCCTGTCTCAGTCCGTCTGTCTCAGACCACTGTCTCAGACCGTTGTCTCTGTCCGTCTGTCTCAGCCCGTCTGTCTCAGTCCGTCTGTCTCAGACCATCTGTCTCAGACCGTTGTCTCTGTCCGCCTGTCCCAGTCCGTCGGTCTCAGCACGCCTGTCTCTGACCGTCTGTCTCAGACCGTCTGTCTCAGACCGTCCGTCTCTGTCCGTCTCTCTCAGACCGTCCGTCTCAGACCGTCGGTCTCTGTCAGTCTCTCGTAGGCCGCCTGTCTCAGTCCGTCTGTCTCAGACCATCTGTCTCAGACTGTCTGTCTCTGTCCGTCTGTCTCAGACCATCTGTCTCACTACGTCTGTCTCAGACCGTCTGCCTCAGACCGTCTGTCTCAGTCCGTCTGTCTCTGTCCGTCTGTCTCTGTCCGTCTGTCTCAGACCGTCTGTCTCAGACCGTCTGTCTCAGACCGTCTGTCTCTGTCCGTCTCTCGCAGGCCGCCTGTCTCAGTCCGTCTGTCTCAGACCGTCTGTCTCAGACCGTCGGTCTCTGTCCGTCTCTCTCAGGCCGCCTGTCTCAGTCCGTCTGTCTCAGACCACTGTCTCAGACCGTTGTCTCAGTCCGTCTGTCTCAGACCATCTGTCTCAGACCGTCTGTCTCAGACCGTCTGTCTCAGACCGTCCGTCTCTGTCCGTCTCTCTCAGACCGTCTGTCTCTGTCCGTCTGTCTCAGACCATCTGTCTCAGACCATCTGTCTCAGACCGTCTGTCTCAGACCGTCTGTCTCTGTCCGTCTGTCTCTCTCCGTCTGTCTCAGACCGTCTGTCTCAGACCGTCGGTCTCTGTCCGTCTCTCTCAGGCCGCCTGTCTCAGTCCGTCTGTCTCAGACCACTGTCTCAGACCGTTGTCTCTGTCCGTCTGTCTCAGCCCGTCTGTCTCAGTCCGTCTGTCTCAGACCATCTGTCCCAGACCGTTGTCTCTGTCCGCCTGTCTCTGTCCGTCGGTCTCAGCCCGCCTGTCTCAGACCGTCTGTCTCAGACCGTCTGTCTCAGACCGTCTGTCTCAGACCGTCCGTCTCTGTCCGTCTCTCTCAGACCGTCCGTCTCAGACCGTCGGTCTCTGTCAGTCTCTCGTAGGCCGCCTGTCTCAGTCCGTTTGTCTCAGACCATCTGTCTCAGACTGTCTGTCTCTGTCCGTCTGTCTCAGACCATCTGTCTCACTACGTCTGTCTCAGACCGTCTGCCTCAGACCGTCTGTCTCAGTCCGTCTGTCTCTGTCCGTCTGTCTCTGTCCGTCTGTCTCAGACCGTCTGTCTCAGACCGTCGGTCTCTGTCCGTCTCTCGCAGGCCGCCTGTCTCAGTCCGTCTGTCTCAGACCGTCTGTCTCAGACCGTCGGTCTCTGTCCGTCTCTCTCAGGCCGCCTGTCTCAGTCCGTCTGTCTCAGACCACTGTCTCAGACCGTTGTCTCTGTCCGTCTGTCTCAGACCATCTGTCTCACTACGTCTGTCTCAGACCGTCTGTCTCAGACCGTCTCTCTCAGACCGTCTGTCTCTGTCCGTCTGTCTCTGTCCGTCTGTCTCAGACCGTCGGTCTCTGTCCGTCTCTCTCAGGCCGCCTGTCTCAGTCCGTCTGTCTCAGACCACTGTCTCAGACCGTTGTCTCTGTCCGTCTGTCTCAGACCATCTGTCTCAGTCCGTTGTCTCTGTCCGCCTGTCTCTGTCCGTTGGTCTCAGCCCGCCTGTCTCAGACCGTCAGTCTCAGACCGTCGGTCTCTGTCCGTCTCTCTCAGGCCGCCTGTCTCAGTCCGTCTGTCTCAGACCACTGTCTCAGACCGTTGTCTCTGTCCGTCTGTCTCCGCCCGTCTGTCTCAGTCCGTCTGTCTCAGACCATCTGTCTCAGACTGTTGTCTCTGTCCGCCTGTCTCTGTCCGTTGGTCTCAGCCCGCCTGTCTCAGACCGTCTGTCTCAGACCGTCCGTCTCTGTCCGTCTCTCTCAGACCGTCCGTCTCAGACCGTCGGTCTCTGTCAGTCTCTCGTAGGCCGCCTGTCTCAGTCGGTCTGTCTCAGACCATCTGTCTCAGACCGTCTGTCTCTGTCCGTCTGTCTCAGACCATCTGTCTCACTACGTCTGTCTCAGACCGTCTGTCTCAGACCGTCTGTCTCAGACCGTCTGTCTCAGACCGTCTGTCTCAGACCGTCTGTCTCAGACCGTCTGTCTCAGACCGTCCGTCTCAGACCGTCTGCCTCAGACCGTCTGTCTCAGACTGTCTGTCTCAGACCGTCTGTCTCTGTCCGTCTGTCTCAGACCGTCTGTCTCAGACCGTCGGTCTCTGTCCGTCTCTCTCAGGCCGCCTGTCTCAGTCCGTCTGTCTCAGACCACTGTCTCAGACCGTTGTCTCTGTCCGTCTGTCTCAGCCCGTCTGTCTCAGTCCGTCTGTCTCAGACCATCTGTCTCAGACCGTTGTCTCTGTCCGCCTGTCTCTGTCCGTCGGTCTCAGCACGCCTGTCTCAGACCGTCTGTCTCAGACCGTCTGTCTCAGACCGTCCGTCTCTGTCCGTCTCTCTCAGACCGTCCGTCTCAGACCGTCGGTCTCTGTCAGTCTCTCGTAGGCCGCCTGTCTCAGTCCGTCTGTCTCAGACCATCCGTCTCAGACCGTCTGTCTCTGTCCGTCTGTCTCAGACCATCTGTCTCACTACGTCTGTCTCAGACCGTCTGTCTCAGACCGTCTGTCTCTGTCCGTCTGTCTCTGTCCGTCTGTATCAGACCGTCGGTCTCTATCCGCCTCTCTCAGGCCGCCTGTCTCAGTCCGTCTGTCTCAGACCACTGTCTCAGACCGTTGTCTCAGTCCGTCTGTCTCAGCCCGTCTGTCTCAGTCCGTCTGTCTCAGACCATCTGTCTCAGACCGTTGTCTCTGTCCGCCTGTCCCAGTCCGTCGGTCTCAGCACGCCTGTCTCTGACCGTCTGTCTCAGACCGTCTGTCTCAGACCGTCCGTCTCTGTCCGTCTCTCTCAGACCGTCCGTCTCAGACCGTCGGTCTCTGTCAGTCTCTCGTAGGCCGCCTGCCTCAGACCGTCTGCCTCAGTCCGTCTGTCTCTGTCCGTCTGTCTCTGTCCGTCTGTCTCAGACCGTCTGTCTCAGACCGTCTGTCTCAGACCGTCTGTCTCTGTCCGTCTCTCGCAGGCCGCCTGTCTCAGTCCGTCTGTCTCAGACCGTCTGTCTCAGACCGTCGGTCTCTGTCCGTCTCTCTCAGGCCGCCTGTCTCAGTCCGTCTGTCTCAGACCACTGTCTCAGACCGTTGTCTCAGTCCGTCTGTCTCAGACCATCTGTCTCAGACCGTCTGTCTCAGACCGTCTGTCTCAGACCGTCCGTCTCTGTCCGTCTCTCTCAGACCGTCCGTCTCTGTCCGTCTCTCTCAGACCGTCCGTCTCAGACCGTCGGTCTCTGTCAGTCTCTCGTAGGCCGCCTGTCTCAGTCCGTCTGTCTCAGACCATCTGTCTCAGACCGTCTGTCTCTGTCCGTCTGTCTCAGACCATCTGTCTCAGACCATCTGTCTCAGACCGTCTGTCTCAGACCGTCTGTCTCTGTCCGTCTGTCTCTCTCCGTCTGTCTCAGACCGTCTGTCTCAGACCGTCGGTCTCTGTCCGTCTCTCTCAGGCCGCCTGTCTCAGTCCGTCTGTCTCAGACCACTGTCTCAGACCGTTGTCTCTGTCCGTCTGTCTCCGCCCGTCTGTCTCAGTCCGTCTGTCTCAGACCATCTGTCTCAGACCGTTGTCTCTGTCCGCCTGTCTCTGTCCGTTGGTCTCAGCCCGCCTGTCTCAGACCGTCTGTCTCAGACCGTCCGTCTCTGTCCGTCTCTCTCAGACCGTCCGTCTCAGACCGTCGGTCTCTGTCAGTCTCTCGTAGGCCGCCTGTCTCAGTCGGTCTGTCTCAGACCATCTGTCTCAGACCGTCTGTCTCTGTCCGTCTGTCTCAGACCATCTGTCTCACTACGTCTGTCTCAGACCGTCTGTCTCAGACCGTCTGTCTCAGACCGTCTGTCTCAGACCGTCTGTCTCAGACCGTCTGTCTCAGACCGTCTGTCTCAGACCGTCTGTCTCAGACCGTCCGTCTCAGACCGTCTGTCTCAGACCGTCTGTCTCAGACCGTCTGTCTCAGACCGTCTGTCTCTGTCCGTCTGTCTCAGACCGTCTGTCTCAGACCGTCGGTCTCTGTCCGTCTCTCTCAGGCCGCCTGTCTCAGTCCGTCTGTCTCTCTCCGTCTGTCTCAGACCGTCTGTCTCAGACCGTCGGTCTCTGTCCGTCTCTCTCAGGCCGCCTGTCTCAGTCCGTCTGTCTCAGACCACTGTCTCAGACCGTTGTCTCTGTCCGTCTGTCTCCGCCCGTCTGTCTCAGTCCGTCTGTCTCAGACCATCTGTCTCAGACCGTTGTCTCTGTCCGCCTGTCTCTGTCCGTTGGTCTCAGCCCGCCTGTCTCAGACCGTCTGTCTCAGACCGTCCGTCTCTGTCCGTCTCTCTCAGACCGTCCGTCTCAGACCGTCGGTCTCTGTCAGTCTCTCGTAGGCCGCCTGTCTCAGTCGGTCTGTCTCAGACCATCTGTCTCAGACCGTCTGTCTCTGTCCGTCTGTCTCAGACCATCTGTCTCACTACGTCTGTCTCAGACCGTCTGTCTCAGACCGTCTGTCTCAGACCGTCTGTCTCAGACCGTCTGTCTCAGACCGTCTGTCTCAGACCGTCTGTCTCAGACCGTCCGTCTCAGACCGTCTGTCTCAGACCGTCTGTCTCAGACCGTCTGTCTCAGTCCGTCTGTCTCTGTCCGTCTGTCTCTGTCCGTCTGTCTCAGACCGTCTGTCTCAGACCGTCTGTCTCAGACCGTCTGTCTCTGTCCGTCTCTCGCAGGCCGCCTGTCTCAGTCCGTCTGTCTCAGACCGTCTGTCTCAGACCGTCGGTCTCTGTCCGTCTCTCTCAGGCCGCCTGTCTCAGTCCGTCTGTCTCAGACCACTGTCTCAGACCGTTGTCTCAGTCCGTCTGTCTCAGACCATCTGTCTCAGACCGTCTGTCTCAGACCGTCTGTCTCAGACCGTCTGTCTCAGACCGTCCGTCTCTGTCCGTCTCTCTCAGACCGTCCGTCTCTGTCCGTCTCTCTCAGACCGTCCGTCTCAGACCGTCGGTCTCTGTCAGTCTCTCGTAGGCCGCCTGTCTCAGTCCGTCTGTCTCAGACCATCTGTCTCAGACCGTCTGTCTCTGTCCGTCTGTCTCAGACCATCTGTCTCAGACCATCTGTCTCAGACCGTCTGTCTCAGACCGTCTGTCTCTGTCCGTCTGTCTCTCTCCGTCTGTCTCAGACCGTCTGTCTCAGACCGTCGGTCTCTGTCCGTCTCTCTCAGGCCGCCTGTCTCAGTCCGTCTGTCTCAGACCACTGTCTCAGACCGTTGTCTCTGTCCGTCTGTCTCCGCCCGTCTGTCTCAGTCCGTCTGTCTCAGACCATCTGTCTCAGACCGTTGTCTCTGTCCGCCTGTCTCTGTCCGTTGGTCTCAGCCCGCCTGTCTCAGACCGTCTGTCTCAGACCGTCCGTCTCTGTCCGTCTCTCTCAGACCGTCCGTCTCAGACCGTCGGTCTCTGTCAGTCTCTCGTAGGCCGCCTGTCTCAGTCGGTCTGTCTCAGACCATCTGTCTCAGACCGTCTGTCTCTGTCCGTCTGTCTCAGACCATCTGTCTCACTACGTCTGTCTCAGACCGTCTGTCTCAGACCGTCTGTCTCAGACCGTCTGTCTCAGACCGTCTGTCTCAGACCGTCTGTCTCAGACCGTCTGTCTCAGACCGTCCGTCTCAGACCGTCTGTCTCAGACCGTCTGTCTCAGACCGTCTGTCTCAGACCGTCTGTCTCTGTCCGTCTGTCTCAGACCGTCTGTCTCAGACCGTCGGTCTCTGTCCGTCTCTCTCAGGCCGCCTGTCTCAGTCCGTCTGTCTCTCTCCGTCTGTCTCAGACCGTCTGTCTCAGACCGTCGGTCTCTGTCCGTCTCTCTCAGGCCGCCTGTCTCAGTCCGTCTGTCTCAGACCACTGTCTCAGACCGTTGTCTCTGTCCGTCTGTCTCCGCCCGTCTGTCTCAGTCCGTCTGTCTCAGACCATCTGTCTCAGACCGTTGTCTCTGTCCGCCTGTCTCTGTCCGTTGGTCTCAGCCCGCCTGTCTCAGACCGTCTGTCTCAGACCGTCCGTCTCTGTCCGTCTCTCTCAGACCGTCCGTCTCAGACCGTCGGTCTCTGTCAGTCTCTCGTAGGCCGCCTGTCTCAGTCGGTCTGTCTCAGACCATCTGTCTCAGACCGTCTGTCTCTGTCCGTCTGTCTCAGACCATCTGTCTCACTACGTCTGTCTCAGACCGTCTGTCTCAGACCGTCTGTCTCAGACCGTCTGTCTCAGACCGTCTGTCTCAGACCGTCTGTCTCAGACCGTCTGTCTCAGACCGTCCGTCTCAGACCGTCTGTCTCAGACCGTCTGTCTCAGACCGTCTGTCTCAGACCGTCTGTCTCTGTCCGTCTGTCTCAGACCGTCTGTCTCAGACCGTCGGTCTCTGTCCGTCTCTCTCAGGCCGCCTGTCTCAGTCCGTCTGTCTCAGACCACTGTCTCAGACCGTTGTCTCTGTCCGTCTGTCTCAGCCCGTCTGTCTCAGTCCGTCTGTCTCAGACCATCTGTCTCAGACCGTTGTCTCTGTCCGCCTGTCTCTGTCCGTCGGTCTCAGCACGCCTGTCTCAGACCGTCTGTCTCAGACCGTCTGTCTCAGACCGTCCGTCTCTGTCCGTCTCTCTCAGACCGTCCGTCTCAGACCGTCGGTCTCTGTCAGTCTCTCGTAGGCCGCCTGTCTCAGTCCGTCTGTCTCAGACCATCCGTCTCAGACCGTCTGTCTCTGTCCGTCTGTCTCAGACCATCTGTCTCACTACGTCTGTCTCAGACCGTCTGTCTCAGACCGTCTGTCTCTGTCCGTCTGTCTCTGTCCGTCTGTATCAGACCGTCGGTCTCTATCCGTCTCTCTCAGGCCGCCTGTCTCAGTCCGTCTGTCTCAGACCACTGTCTCAGACCGTTGTCTCAGTCCGTCTGTCTCAGCCCGTCTGTCTCAGTCCGTCTGTCTCAGACCATCTGTCTCAGACCGTTGTCTCTGTCCGCCTGTCTCAGTCCGTCGGTCTCAGCACGCCTGTCTCTGACCGTCTGTCTCAGACCGTCTGTCTCAGACCGTCCGTCTCTGTCCGTCTCTCTCAGACCGTCCGTCTCAGACCGTCGGTCTCTGTCAGTCTCTCGTAGGCCGCCTGTCTCAGTCCGTCTGTCTCAGACCATCTGTCTCAGACTGTCTGTCTCTGTCCGTCTGTCTCAGACCATCTGTCTCACTACGTCTGTCTCAGACCGTCTGCCTCAGACCGTCTGTCTCAGTCCGTCTGTCTCTGTCCGTCTGTCTCTGTCCGTCTGTCTCAGACCGTCTGTCTCAGACCGTCTGTCTCAGACCGTCTGTCTCTGTCCGTCTCTCGCAGGCCGCCTGTCTCAGTCCGTCTGTCTCAGACCGTCTGTCTCAGACCGTCGGTCTCTGTCCGTCTCTCTCAGGCCGCCTGTCTCAGTCCGTCTGTCTCAGACCACTGTCTCAGACCGTTGTCTCAGTCCGTCTGTCTCAGACCATCTGTCTCAGACCGTCTGTCTCTGTCCGTCTGTCTCAGACCATCTGTCTCAGACCATCTGTCTCAGACCGTCTGTCTCAGACCGTCTGTCTCTGTCCGTCTGTCTCTCTCCGTCTGTCTCAGACCGTCTGTCTCAGACCGTCGGTCTCTGTCCGTCTCTCTCAGGCCGCCTGTCTCAGTCCGTCTGTCTCAGACCACTGTCTCAGACCGTTGTCTCTGTCCGTCTGTCTCAGCCCGTCTGTCTCAGTCCGTCTGTCTCAGACCATCTGTCTCAGACCGTTGTCTCTGTCCGCCTGTCTCTGTCCGTCGGTCTCAGCCCGCCTGTCTCAGACCGTCTGTCTCAGACCGTCTGTCTCAGACCGTCTGTCTCAGACCGTCCGTCTCTGTCCGTCTCTCTCAGACCGTCCGTCTCAGACCGTCGGTCTCTGTCAGTCTCTCGTAGGCCGCCTGTCTCAGTCCGTCTGTCTCAGACCATCCGTCTCAGACCGTCTGTCTCTGTCCGTCTGTCTCAGACCATCTGTCTCACTACGTCTGTCTCAGACCGTCTGTCTCAGACCGTCTGTCTCAGACCGTCTGTCTCTGTCCGTCTGTCTCTGTCCGTCTGTATCAGACCGTCGGTCTCTGTCCGTCTCTCTCAGGCCGCCTGTCTCAGTCCGTCTGTCTCAGACCACTGTCTCAGACCGTTGTCTCAGTCCGTCTGTCTCAGCCCGTCTGTCTCAGTCCGTCTGTCTCAGACCATCTGTCTCAGACCGTTGTCTCTGTCCGCCTGTCTCTGTCCGTCGGTCTCAGCCCGCCTGTCTCAGACCGTCTGTCTCAGACCGTCTGTCTCAGACCGTCTGTCTCAGACCGTCCGTCTCTGTCCGTCTCTCTCAGACCGTCCGTCTCAGACCGTCGGTCTCTGTCCGTCTCTCGCAGGCCGCCTGTCTCAGTCCGTCTGTCTCAGACCGTCGGTCTCTGTCCGTCTCTCTCAGGCCGCCTGTCTCAGTCCGTCTGTCTCAGACCACTGTCTCAGACCGTTGTCTCTGTCCGTCTGTCTCAGACCATCTGTCTCACTACGTCTGTCTCAGACCGTCTGTCTCAGACCGTCTCTCTCAGACCGTCTGTCTCTGTCCGTCTGTCTCTGTCCGTCTGTCTCTGTCCGTCTGTCTCAGACCGTCGGTCTCTGTCCGTCTCTCTCAGGCCGCCTGTCTCAGTCCGTCTGTCTCAGACCACTGTCTCAGACCGTTGTCTCTGTCCGTCTGTCTCAGACCATCTGTCTCAGTCCGTTGTCTCTGTCCGCCTGTCTCTGTCCGTTGGTCTCAGCCCGCCTGTCTCAGACTGTCCGTCTCAGACCGTCGGTCTCTGTCCGTCTCTCTCAGGCCGCCTGTCTCAGTCCGTCTGTCTCAGACCACTGTCTCAGACCGTTGTCTCTGTCCGTCTGTCGCAGCCCGTCTGTCTCAGTCCGTCTGTCTCAGACCATCTGTCTCAGACCGTTGTCTCTGTCCGCCTGTCTCAGTCCGTCGGTCTCAGCACGCCTGTTTCTGACCGTCTGTCTCAGACCGTCTGCCTCAGACCGTCCGTCTCTGTCCGTATCTCTCAGACCGTCCGTCTCAGACCGTCGGTCTCTGTCAGTCTCTCGTAGGCCGCCTGTCTCAGTCCGTCTGTCTCAGACCATCTGTCTCAGACTGTCTGTCTCTGTCCGTCTGTCTCAGACCATCTGTCTCACTACGTCTGTCTCAGACCGTCTGCCTCAGACCGTCTGTCTCAGTCCGTCTGTCTCTGTCCGTCGGTCTCTGTCCGTCTGTCTCAGACCGTCTGTCTCAGACCGTCTGTCTCTGTCCGTCTCTCGCAGGCCGCCTGTCTCAGTCCGTCTGTCTCAGACCGTCTGTCTCAGACCGTCGGTCTCTGTCCGTCTCTCTCAGGCCGCCTGTCTCAGTCCGTCTGTCTCAGCCCACTGTCTCAGACCGTTGTCTCAGTCCGTCTGTCTCAGACCATCTGTCTCAGACCGTCTGTCTCAGACCGTCTGTCTCAGACCGTCCGTCTCTGTCCGTCTCTCTCAGACCGTCCGTCTCTGTCCGTCTCTCTCAGACCGTCCGTCTCAGACCGTCGGTCTCTGTCAGTCTCTCGTAGGCCGCCTGTCTCAGTCCGTCTGTCTCAGACCATCTGTCTCAGACCGTCTGTCTCTGTCCGTCTGTCTCAGACCATCTGTCTCAGACCATCTGTCTCAGACCGTCTGTCTCGGTCCGTCTGTCTCAGACCGTCTGTCTCAGACCGTCTGTCTCTGTCCGTCTGTCTCAGACCATCTGTCTCACTACGTCTGTCTCAGACCGTCTGTCTCAGACCGTCTGTCTCTGTCCGTCTGTCTCTGTCCGTCTGTATCAGACCGTCTGTCTCAGACCGTCGGTCTCTGTCCGTCTCTCTCAGGCCGCCTGTCTCAGTCCGTCTGTCTCAGACCACTGTCTCAGACCGTTGTCTCAGCCCGTCTGTCTCAGTCCGTCTGTCTCAGACCATCTGTCTCAGACCGTTGTCTCTGTCCGCCTGTCTCTGTCCGTCGGTCTCAGCCCGCCTGTCTCAGACCGTCTGTCTCAGACCGTCTGTCTCAGACCGTCTGTCTCAGACCGTCCGTCTCTGTCCGTCTCTCTCAGACCGTCCGTCTCAGACCGTCGGTCTCTGTCAGTCTCTCGTAGGCCGCCTGTCTCAGTCCGTCTGTCTCAGACCATCTGTCTCAGACTGTCTGTCTCTGTCCGTCTGTCTCAGACCATCTGTCTCACTACGTCTGTCTCAGACCGTCTGTCTCAGACCGTCTGTCTCAGACCGTCTGTCTCTGTCCGTCTGTCTCAGACCGTCTGTCTCAGACCGTCCGTCTCAGACCGTCTGTCTCAGACCGTCTGTCTCAGACCGTCTGTCTCAGACCGTCTGTCTCTGTCCGTCTGTCTCAGACCGTCTGTCTCAGACCGTCGGTCTCTGTCCGTCTCTCTCAGGCCGCCTGTCTCAGTCCGTCTGTCTCAGACCACTGTCTCAGACCGTTGTCTCTGTCCGTCTGTCTCAGCCCGTCTGTCTCAGTCCGTCTGTCTCAGACCATCTGTCTCAGACCGTTGTCTCTGTCCGCCTGTCCCAGTCCGTCGGTCTCAGCACGCCTGTCTCTGACCGTCTGTCTCAGACCGTCTGTCTCAGACCGTCCGTCTCTGTCCGTCTCTCTCAGACCGTCCGTCTCAGACCGTCGGTCTCTGTCAGTCTCTCGTAGGCCGCCTGTCTCAGTCCGTCTGTCTCAGACCATCTGTCTCAGACTGTCTGTCTCTGTCCGTCTGTCTCAGACCATCTGTGTCACTACGTCTGTCTCAGACCGTCTGCCTCAGACCGTCTGTCTCAGTCCGTCTGTCTCTGTCCGTCTGTCTCTGTCCGTCTGTCTCAGACCGTCTGTCTCAGACCGTCTGTCTCAGACCGTCTGTCTCTGTCCGTCTCTCGCAGGCCGCCTGTCTCAGTCCGTCTGTCTCAGACCGTCTGTCTCAGACCGTCGGTCTCTGTCCGTCTCTCTCAGGCCGCCTGTCTCAGTCCGTCTGTCTCAGACCACTGTCTCAGACCGTTGTCTCAGTCCGTCTGTCTCAGACCATCTGTCTCAGACCGTCTGTCTCAGACCGTCTGTCTCAGACCGTCCGTCTCTGTCCGTCTCTCTCAGACCGTCTGTCTCTGTCCGTCTGTCTCAGACCATCTGTCTCAGACCATCTGTCTCAGACCGTCTGTCTCAGACCGTCTGTCTCTGTCCGTCTGTCTCTCTCCGTCTGTCTCAGACCGTCTGTCTCAGACCGTCGGTCTCTGTCCGTCTCTCTCAGGCCGCCTGTCTCAGTCCGTCTGTCTCAGACCACTGTCTCAGACCGTTGTCTCTGTCCGTCTGTCTCAGCCCGTCTGTCTCAGTCCGTCTGTCTCAGACCATCTGTCTCAGACCGTTGTCTCTGTCCGCCTGTCTCTGTCCGTCGGTCTCAGCCCGCCTGTCTCAGACCGTCTGTCTCAGACCGTCTGTCTCAGACCGTCTGTCTCAGACCGTCCGTCTCTGTCCGTCTCTCTCAGACCGTCCGTCTCAGACCGTCGGTCTCTGTCAGTCTCTCGTAGGCCGCCTGTCTCAGTCCGTTTGTCTCAGACCATCTGTCTCAGACTGTCTGTCTCTGTCCGTCTGTCTCAGACCATCTGTCTCACTACGTCTGTCTCAGACCGTCTGCCTCAGACCGTCTGTCTCAGTCCGTCTGTCTCTGTCCGTCTGTCTCTGTCCGTCTGTCTCAGACCGTCTGTCTCAGACCGTCGGTCTCTGTCCGTCTCTCGCAGGCCGCCTGTCTCAGTCCGTCTGTCTCAGACCGTCTGTCTCAGACCGTCGGTCTCTGTCCGTCTCTCTCAGGCCGCCTGTCTCAGTCCGTCTGTCTCAGACCACTGTCTCAGACCGTTGTCTCTGTCCGTCTGTCTCAGACCATCTGTCTCACTACGTCTGTCTCAGACCGTCTGTCTCAGACCGTCTCTCTCAGACCGTCTGTCTCTGTCCGTCTGTCTCTGTCCGTCTGTCTCAGACCGTCGGTCTCTGTCCGTCTCTCGCAGGCCGCCTGTCTCAGTCCGTCTGTCTCAGACCGTCTGTCTCAGACCGTCGGTCTCTGTCCGTCTCTCTCAGGCCGCCTGTCTCAGTCCGTCTGTCTCAGACCACTGTCTCAGACCGTTGTCTCTGTCCGTCTGTCTCAGACCATCTGTCTCACTACGTCTGTCTCAGACCGTCTGTCTCAGACCGTCTCTCTCAGACCGTCTGTCTCTGTCCGTCTGTCTCTGTCCGTCTGTCTCAGACCGTCGGTCTCTGTCCGTCTCTCTCAGGCCGCCTGTCTCAGTCCGTCTGTCTCAGACCACTGTCTCAGACCGTTGTCTCTGTCCGTCTGTCTCAGACCATCTGTCTCAGTCCGTTGTCTCTGTCCGCCTGTCTCTGTCCGTTGGTCTCAGCCCGCCTGTCTCAGACCGTCAGTCTCAGACCGTCGGTCTCTGTCCGTCTCTCTCAGGCCGCCTGTCTCAGTCCGTCTGTCTCAGACCACTGTCTCAGACCGTTGTCTCTGTCCGTCTGTCTCCGCCCGTCTGTCTCAGTCCGTCTGTCTCAGACCATCTGTCTCAGACTGTTGTCTCTGTCCGCCTGTCTCTGTCCGTTGGTCTCAGCCCGCCTGTCTCAGACCGTCTGTCTCAGACCGTCCGTCTCTGTCCGTCTCTCTCAGACCGTCCGTCTCAGACCGTCGGTCTCTGTCAGTCTCTCGTAGGCCGCCTGTCTCAGTCGGTCTGTCTCAGACCATCTGTCTCAGACCGTCTGTCTCTGTCCGTCTGTCTCAGACCATCTGTCTCACTACGTCTGTCTCAGACCGTCTGTCTCAGACCGTCTGTCTCAGACCGTCTGTCTCAGACCGTCTGTCTCAGACCGTCTGTCTCAGACCGTCTGTCTCAGACCGTCCGTCTCAGACCGTCTGCCTCAGACCGTCTGTCTCAGACCGTCTGTCTCAGACCGTCTGTCTCTGTCCGTCTGTCTCAGACCGTCTGTCTCAGACCGTCGGTCTCTGTCCGTCTCTCTCAGGCCGCCTGTCTCAGTCCGTCTGTCTCAGACCACTGTCTCAGACCGTTGTCTCTGTCCGTCTGTCTCAGCCCGTCTGTCTCAGTCCGTCTGTCTCAGACCATCTGTCTCAGACCGTTGTCTCTGTCCGCCTGTCTCTGTCCGTCGGTCTCAGCACGCCTGTCTCAGACCGTCTGTCTCAGACCGTCTGTCTCAGACCGTCCGTCTCTGTCCGTCTCTCTCAGACCGTCCGTCTCAGACCGTCGGTCTCTGTCAGTCTCTCGTAGGCCGCCTGTCTCAGTCCGTCTGTCTCAGACCATCTGTCTCAGACTGTCTGTCTCTGTCCGTCTGTCTCAGACCATCTGTCTCACTACGTCTGTCTCAGACCGTCTGCCTCAGACCGTCTGTCTCAGTCCGTCTGTCTCTGTCCGTCTGTCTCTGTCCGTCTGTCTCAGACCGTCTGTCTCAGACCGTCTGTCTCAGACCGTCTGTCTCTGTCCGTCTCTCGCAGGCCGCCTGTCTCAGTCCGTCTGTCTCAGACCGTCTGTCTCAGACCGTCGGTCTCTGTCCGTCTCTCTCAGGCCGCCTGTCTCAGTCCGTCTGTCTCAGACCACTGTCTCAGACCGTTGTCTCAGTCCGTCTGTCTCAGACCATCTGTCTCAGACCGTCTGTCTCAGACCGTCTGTCTCAGACCGTCCGTCTCTGTCCGTCTCTCTCAGACCGTCCGTCTCTGTCCGTCTCTCTCAGACCGTCCGTCTCAGACCGTCGGTCTCTGTCAGTCTCTCGTAGGCCGCCTGTCTCAGTCCGTCTGTCTCAGACCATCTGTCTCAGACCGTCTGTCTCTGTCCGTCTGTCTCAGACCATCTGTCTCAGACCATCTGTCTCAGACCGTCTGTCTCAGACCGTCTGTCTCTGTCCGTCTGTCTCTCTCCGTCTGTCTCAGACCGTCTGTCTCAGACCGTCGGTCTCTGTCCGTCTCTCTCAGGCCGCCTGTCTCAGTCCGTCTGTCTCAGACCACTGTCTCAGACCGTTGTCTCTGTCCGTCTGTCTCAGCCCGTCTGTCTCAGTCCGTCTGTCTCAGACCATCTGTCTCAGACCGTTGTCTCTGTCCGCCTGTCTCTGTCCGTCGGTCTCAGCCCGCCTGTCTCAGACCGTCTGTCTCAGACCGTCTGTCTCAGACCGTCTGTCTCAGACCGTCCGTCTCTGTCCGTCTCTCTCAGACCGTCCGTCTCAGACCGTCGGTCTCTGTCAGTCTCTCGTAGGCCGCCTGTCTCAGTCCGTCTGTCTCAGACCATCCGTCTCAGACCGTCTGTCTCTGTCCGTCTGTCTCAGACCATCTGTCTCACTACGTCTGTCTCAGACCGTCTGTCTCAGACCGTCTGTCTCAGACCGTCTGTCTCTGTCCGTCTGTCTCTGTCCGTCTGTATCAGACCGTCGGTCTCTGTCCGTCTCTCTCAGGCCGCCTGTCTCAGTCCGTCTGTCTCAGACCACTGTCTCAGACCGTTGTCTCAGTCCGTCTGTCTCAGCCCGTCTGTCTCAGTCCGTCTGTCTCAGACCATCTGTCTCAGACCGTTGTCTCTGTCCGCCTGTCTCTGTCCGTCGGTCTCAGCCCGCCTGTCTCAGACCGTCTGTCTCAGACCGTCTGTCTCAGACCGTCTGTCTCAGACCGTCCGTCTCTGTCCGTCTCTCTCAGACCGTCCGTCTCAGACCGTCGGTCTCTGTCCGTCTCTCGCAGGCCGCCTGTCTCAGTCCGTCTGTCTCAGACCGTCGGTCTCTGTCCGTCTCTCTCAGGCCGCCTGTCTCAGTCCGTCTGTCTCAGACCACTGTCTCAGACCGTTGTCTCTGTCCGTCTGTCTCAGACCATCTGTCTCACTACGTCTGTCTCAGACCGTCTGTCTCAGACCGTCTCTCTCAGACCGTCTGTCTCTGTCCGTCTGTCTCTGTCCGTCTGTCTCTGTCCGTCTGTCTCAGACCGTCGGTCTCTGTCCGTCTCTCTCAGGCCGCCTGTCTCAGTCCGTCTGTCTCAGACCACTGTCTCAGACCGTTGTCTCTGTCCGTCTGTCTCAGACCATCTGTCTCAGTCCGTTGTCTCTGTCCGCCTGTCTCTGTCCGTTGGTCTCAGCCCGCCTGTCTCAGACTGTCCGTCTCAGACCGTCGGTCTCTGTCCGTCTCTCTCAGGCCGCCTGTCTCAGTCCGTCTGTCTCAGACCACTGTCTCAGACCGTTGTCTCTGTCCGTCTGTCGCAGCCCGTCTGTCTCAGTCCGTCTGTCTCAGACCATCTGTCTCAGACCGTTGTCTCTGTCCGCCTGTCTCAGTCCGTCGGTCTCAGCACGCCTGTTTCTGACCGTCTGTCTCAGACCGTCTGCCTCAGACCGTCCGTCTCTGTCCGTATCTCTCAGACCGTCCGTCTCAGACCGTCGGTCTCTGTCAGTCTCTCGTAGGCCGCCTGTCTCAGTCCGTCTGTCTCAGACCATCTGTCTCAGACTGTCTGTCTCTGTCCGTCTGTCTCAGACCATCTGTCTCACTACGTCTGTCTCAGACCGTCTGCCTCAGACCGTCTGTCTCAGTCCGTCTGTCTCTGTCCGTCGGTCTCTGTCCGTCTGTCTCAGACCGTCTGTCTCAGACCGTCTGTCTCTGTCCGTCTCTCGCAGGCCGCCTGTCTCAGTCCGTCTGTCTCAGACCGTCTGTCTCAGACCGTCGGTCTCTGTCCGTCTCTCTCAGGCCGCCTGTCTCAGTCCGTCTGTCTCAGCCCACTGTCTCAGACCGTTGTCTCAGTCCGTCTGTCTCAGACCATCTGTCTCAGACCGTCTGTCTCAGACCGTCTGTCTCAGACCGTCCGTCTCTGTCCGTCTCTCTCAGACCGTCCGTCTCTGTCCGTCTCTCTCAGACCGTCCGTCTCAGACCGTCGGTCTCTGTCAGTCTCTCGTAGGCCGCCTGTCTCAGTCCGTCTGTCTCAGACCATCTGTCTCAGACCGTCTGTCTCTGTCCGTCTGTCTCAGACCATCTGTCTCAGACCATCTGTCTCAGACCGTCTGTCTCGGTCCGTCTGTCTCAGACCGTCTGTCTCAGACCGTCTGTCTCTGTCCGTCTGTCTCAGACCATCTGTCTCACTACGTCTGTCTCAGACCGTCTGTCTCAGACCGTCTGTCTCTGTCCGTCTGTCTCTGTCCGTCTGTATCAGACCGTCTGTCTCAGACCGTCGGTCTCTGTCCGTCTCTCTCAGGCCGCCTGTCTCAGTCCGTCTGTCTCAGACCACTGTCTCAGACCGTTGTCTCAGCCCGTCTGTCTCAGTCCGTCTGTCTCAGACCATCTGTCTCAGACCGTTGTCTCTGTCCGCCTGTCTCTGTCCGTCGGTCTCAGCCCGCCTGTCTCAGACCGTCTGTCTCAGACCGTCTGTCTCAGACCGTCTGTCTCAGACCGTCCGTCTCTGTCCGTCTCTCTCAGACCGTCCGTCTCAGACCGTCGGTCTCTGTCAGTCTCTCGTAGGCCGCCTGTCTCAGTCCGTCTGTCTCAGACCATCTGTCTCAGACTGTCTGTCTCTGTCCGTCTGTCTCAGACCATCTGTCTCACTACGTCTGTCTCAGACCGTCTGTCTCAGACCGTCTGTCTCAGACCGTCTGTCTCTGTCCGTCTGTCTCAGACCGTCTGTCTCAGACCGTCCGTCTCAGACCGTCTGTCTCAGACCGTCTGTCTCAGACCGTCTGTCTCAGACCGTCTGTCTCTGTCCGTCTGTCTCAGACCGTCTGTCTCAGACCGTCGGTCTCTGTCCGTCTCTCTCAGGCCGCCTGTCTCAGTCCGTCTGTCTCAGACCACTGTCTCAGACCGTTGTCTCTGTCCGTCTGTCTCAGCCCGTCTGTCTCAGTCCGTCTGTCTCAGACCATCTGTCTCAGACCGTTGTCTCTGTCCGCCTGTCCCAGTCCGTCGGTCTCAGCACGCCTGTCTCTGACCGTCTGTCTCAGACCGTCTGTCTCAGACCGTCCGTCTCTGTCCGTCTCTCTCAGACCGTCCGTCTCAGACCGTCGGTCTCTGTCAGTCTCTCGTAGGCCGCCTGTCTCAGTCCGTCTGTCTCAGACCATCTGTCTCAGACTGTCTGTCTCTGTCCGTCTGTCTCAGACCATCTGTGTCACTACGTCTGTCTCAGACCGTCTGCCTCAGACCGTCTGTCTCAGTCCGTCTGTCTCTGTCCGTCTGTCTCTGTCCGTCTGTCTCAGACCGTCTGTCTCAGACCGTCTGTCTCAGACCGTCTGTCTCTGTCCGTCTCTCGCAGGCCGCCTGTCTCAGTCCGTCTGTCTCAGACCGTCTGTCTCAGACCGTCGGTCTCTGTCCGTCTCTCTCAGGCCGCCTGTCTCAGTCCGTCTGTCTCAGACCACTGTCTCAGACCGTTGTCTCAGTCCGTCTGTCTCAGACCATCTGTCTCAGACCGTCTGTCTCAGACCGTCTGTCTCAGACCGTCCGTCTCTGTCCGTCTCTCTCAGACCGTCTGTCTCTGTCCGTCTGTCTCAGACCATCTGTCTCAGACCATCTGTCTCAGACCGTCTGTCTCAGACCGTCTGTCTCTGTCCGTCTGTCTCTCTCCGTCTGTCTCAGACCGTCTGTCTCAGACCGTCGGTCTCTGTCCGTCTCTCTCAGGCCGCCTGTCTCAGTCCGTCTGTCTCAGACCACTGTCTCAGACCGTTGTCTCTGTCCGTCTGTCTCAGCCCGTCTGTCTCAGTCCGTCTGTCTCAGACCATCTGTCTCAGACCGTTGTCTCTGTCCGCCTGTCTCTGTCCGTCGGTCTCAGCCCGCCTGTCTCAGACCGTCTGTCTCAGACCGTCTGTCTCAGACCGTCTGTCTCAGACCGTCCGTCTCTGTCCGTCTCTCTCAGACCGTCCGTCTCAGACCGTCGGTCTCTGTCAGTCTCTCGTAGGCCGCCTGTCTCAGTCCGTTTGTCTCAGACCATCTGTCTCAGACTGTCTGTCTCTGTCCGTCTGTCTCAGACCATCTGTCTCACTACGTCTGTCTCAGACCGTCTGCCTCAGACCGTCTGTCTCAGTCCGTCTGTCTCTGTCCGTCTGTCTCTGTCCGTCTGTCTCAGACCGTCTGTCTCAGACCGTCGGTCTCTGTCCGTCTCTCGCAGGCCGCCTGTCTCAGTCCGTCTGTCTCAGACCGTCTGTCTCAGACCGTCGGTCTCTGTCCGTCTCTCTCAGGCCGCCTGTCTCAGTCCGTCTGTCTCAGACCACTGTCTCAGACCGTTGTCTCTGTCCGTCTGTCTCAGACCATCTGTCTCACTACGTCTGTCTCAGACCGTCTGTCTCAGACCGTCTCTCTCAGACCGTCTGTCTCTGTCCGTCTGTCTCTGTCCGTCTGTCTCAGACCGTCGGTCTCTGTCCGTCTCTCGCAGGCCGCCTGTCTCAGTCCGTCTGTCTCAGACCGTCTGTCTCAGACCGTCGGTCTCTGTCCGTCTCTCTCAGGCCGCCTGTCTCAGTCCGTCTGTCTCAGACCACTGTCTCAGACCGTTGTCTCTGTCCGTCTGTCTCAGACCATCTGTCTCACTACGTCTGTCTCAGACCGTCTGTCTCAGACCGTCTCTCTCAGACCGTCTGTCTCTGTCCGTCTGTCTCTGTCCGTCTGTCTCAGACCGTCGGTCTCTGTCCGTCTCTCTCAGGCCGCCTGTCTCAGTCCGTCTGTCTCAGACCACTGTCTCAGACCGTTGTCTCTGTCCGTCTGTCTCAGACCATCTGTCTCAGTCCGTTGTCTCTGTCCGCCTGTCTCTGTCCGTTGGTCTCAGCCCGCCTGTCTCAGACCGTCAGTCTCAGACCGTCGGTCTCTGTCCGTCTCTCTCAGGCCGCCTGTCTCAGTCCGTCTGTCTCAGACCACTGTCTCAGACCGTTGTCTCTGTCCGTCTGTCTCCGCCCGTCTGTCTCAGTCCGTCTGTCTCAGACCATCTGTCTCAGACTGTTGTCTCTGTCCGCCTGTCTCTGTCCGTTGGTCTCAGCCCGCCTGTCTCAGACCGTCTGTCTCAGACCGTCCGTCTCTGTCCGTCTCTCTCAGACCGTCCGTCTCAGACCGTCGGTCTCTGTCAGTCTCTCGTAGGCCGCCTGTCTCAGTCGGTCTGTCTCAGACCATCTGTCTCAGACCGTCTGTCTCTGTCCGTCTGTCTCAGACCATCTGTCTCACTACGTCTGTCTCAGACCGTCTGTCTCAGACCGTCTGTCTCAGACCGTCTGTCTCAGACCGTCTGTCTCAGACCGTCTGTCTCAGACCGTCTGTCTCAGACCGTCCGTCTCAGACCGTCTGCCTCAGACCGTCTGTCTCAGACCGTCTGTCTCAGACCGTCTGTCTCTGTCCGTCTGTCTCAGACCGTCTGTCTCAGACCGTCGGTCTCTGTCCGTCTCTCTCAGGCCGCCTGTCTCAGTCCGTCTGTCTCAGACCACTGTCTCAGACCGTTGTCTCTGTCCGTCTGTCTCAGCCCGTCTGTCTCAGTCCGTCTGTCTCAGACCATCTGTCTCAGACCGTTGTCTCTGTCCGCCTGTCTCTGTCCGTCGGTCTCAGCACGCCTGTCTCAGACCGTCTGTCTCAGACCGTCTGTCTCAGACCGTCCGTCTCTGTCCGTCTCTCTCAGACCGTCCGTCTCAGACCGTCGGTCTCTGTCAGTCTCTCGTAGGCCGCCTGTCTCAGTCCGTCTGTCTCAGACCATCCGTCTCAGACCGTCTGTCTCTGTCCGTCTGTCTCAGACCATCTGTCTCACTACGTCTGTCTCAGACCGTCTGTCTCAGACCGTCTGTCTCTGTCCGTCTGTCTCTGTCCGTCTGTATCAGACCGTCGGTCTCTATCCGCCTCTCTCAGGCCGCCTGTCTCAGTCCGTCTGTCTCAGACCACTGTCTCAGACCGTTGTCTCAGTCCGTCTGTCTCAGCCCGTCTGTCTCAGTCCGTCTGTCTCAGACCATCTGTCTCAGACCGTTGTCTCTGTCCGCCTGTCCCAGTCCGTCGGTCTCAGCACGCCTGTCTCTGACCGTCTGTCTCAGACCGTCTGTCTCAGACCGTCCGTCTCTGTCCGTCTCTCTCAGACCGTCCGTCTCAGACCGTCGGTCTCTGTCAGTCTCTCGTAGGCCGCCTGCCTCAGACCGTCTGTCTCAGTCCGTCTGTCTCTGTCCGTCTGTCTCTGTCCGTCTGTCTCAGACCGTCTGTCTCAGACCGTCTGTCTCAGACCGTCTGTCTCTGTCCGTCTCTCGCAGGCCGCCTGTCTCAGTCCGTCTGTCTCAGACCGTCTGTCTCAGACCGTCGGTCTCTGTCCGTCTCTCTCAGGCCGCCTGTCTCAGTCCGTCTGTCTCAGACCACTGTCTCAGACCGTTGTCTCAGTCCGTCTGTCTCAGACCATCTGTCTCAGACCGTCTGTCTCAGACCGTCTGTCTCAGACCGTCCGTCTCTGTCCGTCTCTCTCAGACCGTCCGTCTCTGTCCGTCTCTCTCAGACCGTCCGTCTCAGACCGTCGGTCTCTGTCAGTCTCTCGTAGGCCGCCTGTCTCAGTCCGTCTGTCTCAGACCATCTGTCTCAGACCGTCTGTCTCTGTCCGTCTGTCTCAGACCATCTGTCTCAGACCATCTGTCTCAGACCGTCTGTCTCAGACCGTCTGTCTCTGTCCGTCTGTCTCTCTCCGTCTGTCTCAGACCGTCTGTCTCAGACCGTCGGTCTCTGTCCGTCTCTCTCAGGCCGCCTGTCTCAGTCCGTCTGTCTCAGACCACTGTCTCAGACCGTTGTCTCTGTCCGTCTGTCTCCGCCCGTCTGTCTCAGTCCGTCTGTCTCAGACCATCTGTCTCAGACCGTTGTCTCTGTCCGCCTGTCTCTGTCCGTTGGTCTCAGCCCGCCTGTCTCAGACCGTCTGTCTCAGACCGTCCGTCTCTGTCCGTCTCTCTCAGACCGTCCGTCTCAGACCGTCGGTCTCTGTCAGTCTCTCGTAGGCCGCCTGTCTCAGTCGGTCTGTCTCAGACCATCTGTCTCAGACCGTCTGTCTCTGTCCGTCTGTCTCAGACCATCTGTCTCACTACGTCTGTCTCACACCGTCTGTCTCAGACCGTCTGTCTCAGACCGTCTGTCTCAGACCGTCTGTCTCAGACCGTCTGTCTCAGACCGTCTGTCTCAGACCGTCCGTCTCAGACCGTCTGTCTCAGACCGTCTGTCTCAGACCGTCTGTCTCAGACCGTCTGTCTCTGTCCGTCTGTCTCAGACCGTCTGTCTCAGACCGTCGGTCTCTGTCCGTCTCTCTCAGGCCGCCTGTCTCAGTCCGTCTGTCTCTCTCCGTCTGTCTCAGACCGTCTGTCTCAGACCGTCGGTCTCTGTCCGTCTCTCTCAGGCCGCCTGTCTCAGTCCGTCTGTCTCAGACCACTGTCTCAGACCGTTGTCTCTGTCCGTCTGTCTCCGCCCGTCTGTCTCAGTCCGTCTGTCTCAGACCATCTGTCTCAGACCGTTGTCTCTGTCCGCCTGTCTCTGTCCGTTGGTCTCAGCCCGCCTGTCTCAGACCGTCTGTCTCAGACCGTCCGTCTCTGTCCGTCTCTCTCAGACCGTCCGTCTCAGACCGTCGGTCTCTGTCAGTCTCTCGTAGGCCGCCTGTCTCAGTCGGTCTGTCTCAGACCATCTGTCTCAGACCGTCTGTCTCTGTCCGTCTGTCTCAGACCATCTGTCTCACTACGTCTGTCTCAGACCGTCTGTCTCAGACCGTCTGTCTCAGACCGTCTGTCTCAGACCGTCTGTCTCAGACCGTCTGTCTCAGACCGTCTGTCTCAGACCGTCTGTCTCAGACCGTCCGTCTCAGACCGTCTGTCTCAGACCGTCTGTCTCAGACCGTCTGTCTCAGACCGTCTGTCTCTGTCCGTCTGTCTCAGACCGTCTGTCTCAGACCGTCGGTCTCTGTCCGTCTCTCTCAGGCCGCCTGTCTCAGTCCGTCTGTCTCAGACCACTGTCTCAGACCGTTGTCTCTGTCCGTCTGTCTCAGCCCGTCTGTCTCAGTCCGTCTGTCTCAGACCATCTGTCTCAGACCGTTGTCTCTGTCCGCCTGTCTCTGTCCGTCGGTCTCAGCACGCCTGTCTCAGACCGTCTGTCTCAGACCGTCTGTCTCAGACCGTCCGTCTCTGTCCGTCTCTCTCAGACCGTCCGTCTCAGACCGTCGGTCTCTGTCAGTCTCTCGTAGGCCGCCTGTCTCAGTCCGTCTGTCTCAGACCATCCGTCTCAGACCGTCTGTCTCTGTCCGTCTGTCTCAGACCATCTGTCTCACTACGTCTGTCTCAGACCGTCTGTCTCAGACCGTCTGTCTCTGTCCGTCTGTCTCTGTCCGTCTGTATCAGACCGTCGGTCTCTATCCGTCTCTCTCAGGCCGCCTGTCTCAGTCCGTCTGTCTCAGACCACTGTCTCAGACCGTTGTCTCAGTCCGTCTGTCTCAGCCCGTCTGTCTCAGTCCGTCTGTCTCAGACCATCTGTCTCAGACCGTTGTCTCTGTCCGCCTGTCTCAGTCCGTCGGTCTCAGCACGCCTGTCTCTGACCGTCTGTCTCAGACCGTCTGTCTCAGACCGTCCGTCTCTGTCCGTCTCTCTCAGACCGTCCGTCTCAGACCGTCGGTCTCTGTCAGTCTCTCGTAGGCCGCCTGTCTCAGTCCGTCTGTCTCAGACCATCTGTCTCAGACTGTCTGTCTCTGTCCGTCTGTCTCAGACCATCTGTCTCACTACGTCTGTCTCAGACCGTCTGCCTCAGACCGTCTGTCTCAGTCCGTCTGTCTCTGTCCGTCTGTCTCTGTCCGTCTGTCTCAGACCGTCTGTCTCAGACCGTCTGTCTCAGACCGTCTGTCTCTGTCCGTCTCTCGCAGGCCGCCTGTCTCAGTCCGTCTGTCTCAGACCGTCTGTCTCAGACCGTCGGTCTCTGTCCGTCTCTCTCAGGCCGCCTGTCTCAGTCCGTCTGTCTCAGACCACTGTCTCAGACCGTTGTCTCAGTCCGTCTGTCTCAGACCATCTGTCTCAGACCGTCTGTCTCAGACCGTCTGTCTCAGACCGTCCGTCTCTGTCCGTCTCTCTCAGACCGTCCGTTTCTGTCCGTCTCTCTCAGACCGTCCGTCTCAGACCGTCGGTCTCTGTCAGTCTCTCGTAGGCCGCCTGTCTCAGTCCGTCTGTCTCAGACCATCTGTCTCAGACCGTCTGTCTCTGTCCGTCTGTCTCAGACCATCTGTCTCAGACCATCTGTCTCAGACCGTCTGTCTCAGACCGTCTGTCTCTGTCCGTCTGTCTCTCTCCGTCTGTCTCAGACCGTCTGTCTCAGACCGTCGGTCTCTGTCCGTCTCTCTCAGGCCGCCTGTCTCAGTCCGTCTGTCTCAGACCACTGTCTCAGACCGTTGTCTCTGTCCGTCTGTCTCAGCCCGTCTGTCTCAGTCCGTCTGTCTCAGACCATCTGTCTCAGACCGTTGTCTCTGTCCGCCTGTCTCTGTCCGTCGGTCTCAGCCCGCCTGTCTCAGACCGTCTGTCTCAGACCGTCTGTCTCAGACCGTCTGTCTCAGACCGTCCGTCTCTGTCCGTCTCTCTCAGACCGTCCGTCTCAGACCGTCGGTCTCTGTCAGTCTCTCGTAGGCCGCCTGTCTCAGTCCGTCTGTCTCAGACCATCCGTCTCAGACCGTCTGTCTCTGTCCGTCTGTCTCAGACCATCTGTCTCACTACGTCTGTCTCAGACCGTCTGTCTCAGACCGTCTGTCTCTGTCCGTCTGTCTCTGTCCGTCTGTATCAGACCGTCGGTCTCTGTCCGTCTCTCTCAGGCCGCCTGTCTCAGTCCGTCTGTCTCAGACCACTGTCTCAGACCGTTGTCTCAGTCCGTCTGTCTCAGCCCGTCTGTCTCAGTCCGTCTGTCTCAGACCATCTGTCTCAGACCGTTGTCTCTGTCCGCCTGTCTCTGTCCGTCGGTCTCAGCCCGCCTGTCTCAGACCGTCTGTCTCAGACCGTCTGTCTCAGACCGTCTGTCTCAGACCGTCCGTCTCTGTCCGTCTCTCTCAGACCGTCCGTCTCAGACCGTCGGTCTCTGTCCGTCTCTCGCAGGCCGCCTGTCTCAGTCCGTCTGTCTCAGACCGTCGGTCTCTGTCCGTCTCTCTCAGGCCGCCTGTCTCAGTCCGTCTGTCTCAGACCACTGTCTCAGACCGTTGTCTCTGTCCGTCTGTCTCAGACCATCTGTCTCACTACGTCTGTCTCAGACCGTCTGTCTCAGACCGTCTCTCTCAGACCGTCTGTCTCTGTCCGTCTGTCTCTGTCCGTCTGTCTCAGACCGTCGGTCTCTGTCCGTCTCTCTCAGGCCGCCTGTCTCAGTCCGTCTGTCTCAGACCACTGTCTCAGACCGTTGTCTCTGTCCGTCTGTCTCAGACCATCTGTCTCAGTCCGTTGTCTCTGTCCGCCTGTCTCTGTCCGTTGGTCTCAGCCCGCCTGTCTCAGACTGTCCGTCTCAGACCGTCGGTCTCTGTCCGTCTCTCTCAGGCCGCCTGTCTCAGTCCGTCTGTCTCAGACCACTGTCTCAGACCGTTGTCTCTGTCCGTCTGTCGCAGCCCGTCTGTCTCAGTCCGTCTGTCTCAGACCATCTGTCTCAGACCGTTGTCTCTGTCCGCCTGTCTCAGTCCGTCGGTCTCAGCACGCCTGTTTCTGACCGTCTGTCTCAGACCGTCTGCCTCAGACCGTCCGTCTCTGTCCGTATCTCTCAGACCGTCCGTCTCAGACCGTCGGTCTCTGTCAGTCTCTCGTAGGCCGCCTGTCTCAGTCCGTCTGTCTCAGACCATCTGTCTCAGACTGTCTGTCTCTGTCCGTCTGTCTCAGACCATCTGTCTCACTACGTCTGTCTCAGACCGTCTGCCTCAGACCGTCTGTCTCAGTCCGTCTGTCTCTGTCCGTCGGTCTCTGTCCGTCTGTCTCAGACCGTCTGTCTCAGACCGTCTGTCTCTGTCCGTCTCTCGCAGGCCGCCTGTCTCAGTCCGTCTGTCTCAGACCGTCTGTCTCAGACCGTCGGTCTCTGTCCGTCTCTCTCAGGCCGCCTGTCTCAGTCCGTCTGTCTCAGCCCACTGTCTCAGACCGTTGTCTCAGTCCGTCTGTCTCAGACCATCTGTCTCAGACCGTCTGTCTCAGACCGTCTGTCTCAGACCGTCCGTCTCTGTCCGTCTCTCTCAGACCGTCCGTCTCTGTCCGTCTCTCTCAGACCGTCCGTCTCAGACCGTCGGTCTCTGTCAGTCTCTCGTAGGCCGCCTGTCTCAGTCCGTCTGTCTCAGACCATCTGTCTCAGACCGTCTGTCTCTGTCCGTCTGTCTCAGACCATCTGTCTCAGACCATCTGTCTCAGACCGTCTGTCTCGGTCCGTCTGTCTCAGACCGTCTGTCTCAGACCGTCTGTCTCTGTCCGTCTGTCTCAGACCATCTGTCTCACTACGTCTGTCTCAGACCGTCTGTCTCAGACCGTCTGTCTCTGTCCGTCTGTCTCTGTCCGTCTGTATCAGACCGTCTGTCTCAGACCGTCGGTCTCTGTCCGTCTCTCTCAGGCCGCCTGTCTCAGTCCGTCTGTCTCAGACCACTGTCTCAGACCGTTGTCTCAGCCCGTCTGTCTCAGTCCGTCTGTCTCAGACCATCTGTCTCAGACCGTTGTCTCTGTCCGCCTGTCTCTGTCCGTCGGTCTCAGCCCGCCTGTCTCAGACCGTCTGTCTCAGACCGTCTGTCTCAGACCGTCTGTCTCAGACCGTCCGTCTCTGTCCGTCTCTCTCAGACCGTCCGTCTCAGACCGTCGGTCTCTGTCAGTCTCTCGTAGGCCGCCTGTCTCAGTCCGTCTGTCTCAGACCATCTGTCTCAGACTGTCTGTCTCTGTCCGTCTGTCTCAGACCATCTGTCTCACTACGTCTGTCTCAGACCGTCTGTCTCAGACCGTCTGTCTCAGACCGTCTGTCTCTGTCCGTCTGTCTCTGTCCGTCTGTCTCAGACCGTCTGTCTCAGACCGTCGGTCTCTGTCCGTCTCTCTCAGGCCGCCTGTCTCAGTCCGTCTGTCTCAGACCACTGTCTCAGACCGTTGTCTCTGTCCGTCTGTCTCAGCCCGTCTGTCTCAGTCCGTCTGTCTCAGACCATCTGTCTCAGACCGTTGTCTCTGTCCGCCTGTCTCGGTCCGTCGGTCTCAGCCCGCCTGTCTCAGACCGTCTGTCTCAGACCGTCTGTCTCAGACCGTCTGTCTCAGACCGTCCGTCTCTGTCCGTCTCTCTCAGACCGTCCGTCTCAGACCGTCGGTCTCTGTCAGTCTCTCGTAGGCCGCCTGTCTCAGTCCGTCTGTCTCAGACCATCTGTCTCAGACTGTCTGCCTCTGTCCGTCTGTCTCAGACCATCTGTCTCACTACGTCTGTCTCAGACCGTCTGTCTCAGACCGTCTGTCTCAGACCGTCTGTCTCAGACCGTCTGTCTCTGTCCGTCTGTCTCTGTCCGTCTGTCTCAGACCGTCTGTCTCAGACCGTCGGTCTCTGTCCGTCTCTCGCAGGCCGCCTGTCTCAGTCCGTCTGTCTCAGGCCACTGTCTCAGACCGTTGTCTCTGTCCGTCTGTCTCAGCCCGTCTGTCTCAGTCCGTCTGTCTCAGACCATCTGTCTCAGACCGTTGTCTTTGTCCGCCTGTCTCTGTCCGTCGGTCTCAGCCCGCCTGTCTCAGACCGTCTGTCTCAGACCGTCTGTCTCAGACCGTCCGTCTCTGTCCGTCTCTCTCAGACCGTCCGTCTCAGACCGTCGGTCTCTGTCAGTCTCTCGTAGGCCGCCTGTCTCAGTCCGACTGTCTCAGACCATCTGTCTCAGACCGTTGTCTCTGTCCGCCTGTCTCTGTCCGTCGGTCTCAGCCCGCCTGTCTCAGACCGTCTGTCTCAGACCGTCTGTCTCAGACCGTCTGTCTCAGACCGTCTGTCTTAGACCGTCTGTCTCAGACCGTCTGTCTCAGTCCGTCTGTCTCAGACCGTCTGTCTCAGACCGTCTGTCTCAGACCGTCTGTCTCGGTCCGTCTGTCTCAGACCGTCTGTCTCAGACCGTCGGTCTCTGTCCGTCTCTCTCAGGCCGCCTGTCTCAGTCCGTCTGTCTCAGACCACTGTCTCAGACCGTTGTCTCTGTCCGTCTGTCTCAGCCCGTCTGTCTCAGTCCGTCTGTCTCAGACCATCTGTCTCAGACCGTTGTCTCTGCCCGCCTGTCTCTGTCCGTCGGTCTCAGCACGCCTGTCTCAGACCGTCTGTCTCAGACCGTCTGTCTCAGACCGTCCGTCTCTGTCCGTCTCTCTCAGACCGTCCATCTCAGACCGTCGGTCTCTGTCAGTCTCTCGTGGGCCGCCTGTCTCAGTCCGTCTGTCTCAGACCATCTGTCTCAGACCGTCTGTCTCTGTCCGTCTGTCTCAGACCATCTGTCTCAGACCGTTGTCTCTGTCCGCCTGTCTCTGTCCGTCGGTCTCAGCCCGCCTGTCTCAGACCGTCTGTCTCAGACCGTCTGTCTCAGACCGTCTGTCTCAGACCGTCTGTCTCAGACCGTCCGTCTCTGTCCGTCTCTCTCAGACCGTCCGTCTCAGACCGTCGGTCTCTGTCAGTCTCTCGTAGGCCGCCTGTCTCAGTCCGTCTGTCTCAGACCATCTGTCTCAGACTGTCTGTCTCTGTCCGTCTGTCTCAGACCATCTGTCTCACTACGTCTGTCTCAGACCGTCTGTCTCAGACCGTCTGTCTCTGTCCGTCTGTCTCTGTCCGTCTGTCTCAGACCGTCTGTCTCAGACCGTCGGTCTCTGTCCGTCTCTCTCAGGCCGCCTGTCTCAGTCCGTCTGTCTCAGACCACTGTCTCAGACCGTTGTCTCTGTCCGTCTGTCTCAGCCCGTCTGTCTCAGTCCGTCTGTCTCAGACCATCTGTCTCAGACCGTTGTCTCTGTCCGCCTGTCTCGGTCCGTCCGTCTCAGCCCGCCTGTCTCAGACCGTCTGTCTCAGACCGTCTGTCTCAGACCGTCTGTCTCAGACCGTCCGTCTCTGTCTGTCTCTCTCAGACCGTCCGTCTCAGACCGTCGGTCTCTGTCAGTCTCTCGTAGGCCGCCTGTCTCAGTCCGTCTGTCTCAGACCATCTGTCTCAGACTGTCTGCCTCTGTCCGTCTGTCTCAGACCATCTGTCTCACTACGTCTGTCTCAGACCGTCTGTCTCAGACCGTCTGTCTCAGACCGTCCGTCTCTGTCTGTCTCTCTCAGACCGTCCGTCTCAGACCGTCGGTCTCTGTCAGTCTCTCGTAGGCCGCCTGTCTCAGTCCGTCTGTCTCAGACCATCTGTCTCAGACTGTCTGCCTCTGTCCGTCTGTCTCAGACCATCTGTCACACTACGTCTGTCTCAGACCGTCTGTCTCAGACCGTCTGTCTCAGACCGTCTGTCTCAGACCGTCTGTCTCAGACCGTCTGTCTCAGACCGTCTGTCTCTGTCCGTCCGTCTCTGTCTGTCTCTCTCAGACCGTCCGTCTCAGACCGTCGGTCTCTGTCAGTCTCTCGTAGGCCGCCTGTCTCAGTCCGTCTGTCTCAGACCGTCTGTCTCAGACCGTCTCTCTCAGACCGTCTGTCTCAGACCGTCTGTCTCAGACCGTCCGCCTCTGTCCGTCTCTCTCAGACCGTCCGTCTCAGACCGTCGGTCTCTGTCAGTCTCTCGTAGGCCGCCTGTCTCAGTCCGTCTGTCTCAGACCATCTGTCTCAGACCGCCTGTCTCTGTCCGTCTGTCTCAGACCATCTGTCTCACTACGTCTGTCTCTGTTCGTCTGTCTCAGCACGTCTGTCTCAGTCCGTCTGTCTCAGACCATCTGTCTCAGTCCGTTGTCTCTGTCCGCCTGTCTCTGTCCGTCGGTCTCAGCCCGCCTCTCTCAGACCGTCTCTCTCAGACCGCCTGTCTCAGACCGTCTGTCTTAGACCGTCCGTCTCTGTCCGTCTCTCTCAGACCGTCCGTCTCAGACCGTCGGTCTCTGTCAGTCTCTCGTAGGCCGCCTGTCTCAGTCCGTCTGTCTCAGACCATCTGTCTCAGACCGTCTGTCTCTGTCCGTCTGTCTCAGACCATCTGTCTCACTACGTCTGTCTCAGACCGTCTGTCTCAGACCGTCGGTCGCTGTCCGTCTCTCTGAGCCCGCCTGTCGCAGACCGCCTGTGTCCGACCGTCGGTATTACCCCGTCTGTCTCAGCCCGCCTGTCTCTGTCCGTCTCTCTCAGGCCGCCTGTCTCAGTCCGTCTGTCTCAGACCACTGTCTCAGACCGTTGTCTCTGTCCGTCTGTCTCAGCCCGTCTGTCTCAGTCCGTCTGTCTCAGACCATCTGTCTCAGACCGTTGTCTCTGTCCGCCTGTCTCTGTCCGTTGGTCTCAGCCTGCCTGTCTCGGACCGTCTGTCTCAGACCGTCTGTCTCACACCGTCCGTCTCTGTCCGTCTCTCTCAGACCGTCCGTCTCAGACCGTCGGTCTCTGTCAGTCTCTCGTAGGCCGCCTGTCTCAGTCCGTCTGTCTCAGACCATCTGTCTCAGACCGTCTGTCTCTGTCCGTCTGTCTCAGACCATCTGTTTCACTACGTCTGTCTCAGACCGTCTGTCTCAGACCGTCTGTCTCAGACCGTCTGTCTCAGACCGTCTGTCTCAGACCGTCTGTCTCTGTCCGTCTGTCTCTGTCCGTCTGTCTCAGACCGTCTGTCTCAGACCGTCGGTCTCTGTCCGTCTCTCTCAGGCCGCCTGTCTCAGTCCCTCTGTCTCAGACCATCTGTCTCAGACCGTTGTCTCTGTCCGCCTGTCTCTGTCCGTCGGTCTCAGCCCGCCTGTCTCAGACCGTCTGTCTCAGACCGTCTGTCTCAGACCGTCCGTCTCTGTCCGTCTCTCTCAGACCGTCCGTCTCAGACCGTCGGTCTCTGTCAGTCTCTCGTAGGCCGCCTGTCTCAGTCCGTCTGTCTCAGACCATCTGTCACAGACCGTCTGTCTCTGTCCGTCTGTCTCAGACCATCTGTCTCACTACGCCTGTCTCAGACCGTCTGTCTCAGACCGTCTGTCTCTGTCCGTCTGTCTCTGTCCGTCTGTCTCAGACCGTCTGTCTCAGACCGTCGGTCTCTGTCCGTCTCTCTCAGGCCGCCTGTCTCAGTCCGTCTGTCTCAGACCACTGTCTCAGACCGTCGGTCTCTGTCCGTCTCTCTCAGGCCGCCTGTCTCAGTCCGTCTGTCTCAGACCACTGTCTCAGACCGTCGGTCTCTGTCCGTCTCTCTCAGGCCGCCTGTCTCAGTCCGTCTGTCTCAGACCAACTGTCTCAGACCATTGTCTCTGTCCGCCTGTCTCAGCCCGTCTGTCTCAGTCCGTGTGTATCAGACCATCTGTCTCCGACCGTTGTCTCTGTGCGCCTGTCTCTGTCCGTCTGTCTCAGCCCGCTTGTCTCAGACCGTCTGTCTCAGACCGTCTGTGTCAGACCGTCTGTCTCAGACCGTCTGCCTCAGACCGTCTGTCTCAGACCGTCTGTCTCAGATCATCCGTCTCTGTCCGTCTCTCTCAGACCGTCTGTCTCTGTCCGTCTGTGTCAGACCGTCTGTCTCAGCCCGCTGTCTCAGACCATCGGTCTCAGACCGTTGTCTCTGTCCGTCTATCTCTGTCCGTCTGTCTCAGAACGTCTGTCTCAGACCATCTGTATCAAACCGTCTGCCTCAGCCCGCCTGTCTCAGCCCGACTGTCTCAGACCATCTGTCTCAGACCGTCTGTCTCTGTCCGTCTGTCTCAGACCATCTGTCTCAGACTGTCTGCCTCTGTCCGTCTGTCTCAGACCATCTGTCTCACTACGTCTGTCTCAGACCGTCTGTCTCAGACCGTCTGTCTCAGACCGTCCGTCTCTGTCTGTCTCTCTCAGACCGTCCGTCTCAGACCGTCGGTCTCTGTCAGTCTCTCGTAGGCCGCCTGTCTCAGTCCGTCTGTCTCAGACCATCTGTCTCAGACTGTCTGCCTCTGTCCGTCTGTCTCAGACCATCTGTCACACTACGTCTGTCTCAGACCGTCTGTCTCAGACCGTCTGTCTCAGACCGTCTGTCTCAGACCGTCTGTCTCAGACCGTCTGTCTCAGACCGTCTGTCTCTGTCCGTCCGTCTCTGTCTGTCTCTCTCAGACCGTCCGTCTCAGACCGTCGGTCTCTGTCAGTCTCTCGTAGGCCGCCTGTCTCAGTCCGTCTGTCTCAGACCGTCTGTCTCAGACCGTCTCTCTCAGACCGTCTGTCTCAGACCGTCTGTCTCAGACCGTCCGCCTCTGTCCGTCTCTCTCAGACCGTCCGTCTCAGACCGTCGGTCTCTGTCAGTCTCTCGTAGGCCGCCTGTCTCAGTCCGTCTGTCTCAGACCATCTGTCTCAGACCGCCTGTCTCTGTCCGTCTGTCTCAGACCATCTGTCTCACTACGTCTGTCTCTGTTCGTCTGTCTCAGCACGTCTGTCTCAGTCCGTCTGTCTCAGACCATCTGTCTCAGTCCGTTGTCTCTGTCCGCCTGTCTCTGTCCGTCGGTCTCAGCCCGCCTCTCTCAGACCGTCTCTCTCAGACCGCCTGTCTCAGACCGTCTGTCTTAGACCGTCCGTCTCTGTCCGTCTCTCTCAGACCGTCCGTCTCAGACCGTCGGTCTCTGTCAGTCTCTCGTAGGCCGCCTGTCTCAGTCCGTCTGTCTCAGACCATCTGTCTCAGACCGTCTGTCTCTGTCCGTCTGTCTCAGACCATCTGTCTCACTACGTCTGTCTCAGACCGTCTGTCTCAGACCGTCGGTCGCTGTCCGTCTCTCTGAGCCCGCCTGTCGCAGACCGCCTGTGTCCGACCGTCGGTATTACCCCGTCTGTCTCAGCCCGCCTGTCTCTGTCCGTCTCTCTCAGGCCGCCTGTCTCAGTCCGTCTGTCTCAGACCACTGTCTCAGACCGTTGTCTCTGTCCGTCTGTCTCAGCCCGTCTGTCTCAGTCCGTCTGTCTCAGACCATCTGTCTCAGACCGTTGTCTCTGTCCGCCTGTCTCTGTCCGTTGGTCTCAGCCCGCCTGTCTCGGACCGTCTGTCTCAGACCGTCTGTCTCACACCGTCCGTCTCTGTCCGTCTCTCTCAGACCGTCCGTCTCAGACCGTCGGTCTCTGTCAGTCTCTCGTAGGCCGCCTGTCTCAGTCCGTCTGTCTCAGACCATCTGTCTCAGACCGTCTGTCTCTGTCCGTCTGTCTCAGACCATCTGTTTCACTACGTCTGTCTCAGACCGTCTGTCTCAGACCGTCTGTCTCAGACCGTCTGTCTCAGACCGTCTGTCTCAGACCGTCTGTCTCTGTCCGTCTGTCTCTGTCCGTCTGTCTCAGACCGTCTGTCTCAGACCGTCGGTCTCTGTCCGTCTCTCTCAGGCCGCCTGTCTCAGTCCCTCTGTCTCAGACCATCTGTCTCAGACCGTTGTCTCTGTCCGCCTGTCTCTGTCCGTCGGTCTCAGCCCGCCTGTCTCAGACCGTCTGTCTCAGACCGTCTGTCTCAGACCGTCCGTCTCTGTCCGTCTCTCTCAGACCGTCCGTCTCAGACCGTCGGTCTCTGTCAGTCTCTCGTAGGCCGCCTGTCTCAGTCCGTCTGTCTCAGACCATCTGTCACAGACCGTCTGTCTCTGTCCGTCTGTCTCAGACCATCTGTCTCACTACGCCTGTCTCAGACCGTCTGTCTCAGACCGTCTGTCTCTGTCCGTCTGTCTCTGTCCGTCTGTCTCAGACCGTCTGTCTCAGACCGTCGGTCTCTGTCCGTCTCTCTCAGGCCGCCTGTCTCAGTCCGTCTGTCTCAGACCACTGTCTCAGACCGTCGGTCTCTGTCCGTCTCTCTCAGGCCGCCTGTCTCAGTCCGTCTGTCTCAGACCACTGTCTCAGACCGTCGGTCTCTGTCCGTCTCTCTCAGGCCGCCTGTCTCAGTCCGTCTGTCTCAGACCAACTGTCTCAGACCATTGTCTCTGTCCGCCTGTCTCAGCCCGTCTGTCTCAGTCCGTCTGTATCAGACCATCTGTCTCCGACCGTTGTCTCTGTGCGCCTGTCTCTGTCCGTCTGTCTCAGCCCGCTTGTCTCAGACCGTCTGTCTCAGACCATCTGTATCAAACCGTCTGCCTCAGCCCGCCTGTCTCAGCCCGACTGTCTCAGACCATCTGTCTCAGACCGTCTGTCTCTGTCCGTCTGTCTCAGACCATCTGTCTCAGACTGTCTGCCTCTGTCCGTCTGTCTCAGACCATCTGTCTCACTACGTCTGTCTCAGACCGTCTGTCTCAGACCGTCTGTCTCAGACCGTCCGTCTCTGTCTGTCTCTCTCAGACCGTCCGTCTCAGACCGTCGGTCTCTGTCAGTCTCTCGTAGGCCGCCTGTCTCAGTCCGTCTGTCTCAGACCATCTGTCTCAGACTGTCTGCCTCTGTCCGTCTGTCTCAGACCATCTGTCACACTACGTCTGTCTCAGACCGTCTGTCTCAGACCGTCTGTCTCAGACCGTCTGTCTCAGACCGTCTGTCTCAGACCGTCTGTCTCAGACCGTCTGTCTCTGTCCGTCCGTCTCTGTCTGTCTCTCTCAGACCGTCCGTCTCAGACCGTCGGTCTCTGTCAGTCTCTCGTAGGCCGCCTGTCTCAGTCCGTCTGTCTCAGACCGTCTGTCTCAGACCGTCTCTCTCAGACCGTCTGTCTCAGACCGTCTGTCTCAGACCGTCTGTCTCAGACCGTCCGCCTCTGTCCGTCTCTCTCAGACCGTCCGTCTCAGACCGTCGGTCTCTGTCAGTCTCTCGTAGGCCGCCTGTCTCAGTCCGTCTGTCTCAGACCATCTGTCTCAGACCGCCTGTCTCTGTCCGTCTGTCTCAGACCATCTGTCTCACTACGTCTGTCTCTGTTCGTCTGTCTCAGCACGTCTGTCTCAGTCCGTCTGTCTCAGACCATCTGTCTCAGTCCGTTGTCTCTGTCCGCCTGTCTCTGTCCGTCGGTCTCAGCCCGCCTCTCTCAGACCGTCTCTCTCAGACCGCCTGTCTCAGACCGTCTGTCTTAGACCGTCCGTCTCTGTCCGTCTCTCTCAGACCGTCCGTCTCAGACCGTCGGTCTCTGTCAGTCTCTCGTAGGCCGCCTGTCTCAGTCCGTCTGTCTCAGACCATCTGTCTCAGACCGTCTGTCTCTGTCCGTCTGTCTCAGACCATCTGTCTCACTACGTCTGTCTCAGACCGTCTGTCTCAGACCGTCGGTCGCTGTCCGTCTCTCTGAGCCCGCCTGTCGCAGACCGCCTGTGTCCGACCGTCGGTATTACCCCGTCTGTCTCAGCCCGCCTGTCTCTGTCCGTCTCTCTCAGGCCGCCTGTCTCAGTCCGTCTGTCTCAGACCACTGTCTCAGACCGTTGTCTCTGTCCGTCTGTCTCAGCCCGTCTGTCTCAGTCCGTCTGTCTCAGACCATCTGTCTCAGACCGTTGTCTCTGTCCGCCTGTCTCTGTCCGTTGGTCTCAGCCCGCCTGTCTCGGACCGTCTGTCTCAGACCGTCTGTCTCACACCGTCCGTCTCTGTCCGTCTCTCTCAGACCGTCCGTCTCAGACCGTCGGTCTCTGTCAGTCTCTCGTAGGCCGCCTGTCTCAGTCCGTCTGTCTCAGACCATCTGTCTCAGACCGTCTGTCTCTGTCCGTCTGTCTCAGACCATCTGTTTCACTACGTCTGTCTCAGACCGTCTGTCTCAGACCGTCTGTCTCAGACCGTCTGTCTCAGACCGTCTGTCTCAGACCGTCTGTCTCTGTCCGTCTGTCTCTGTCCGTCTGTCTCAGACCGTCTGTCTCAGACCGTCGGTCTCTGTCCGTCTCTCTCAGGCCGCCTGTCTCAGTCCCTCTGTCTCAGACCATCTGTCTCAGACCGTTGTCTCTGTCCGCCTGTCTCTGTCCGTCGGTCTCAGCCCGCCTGTCTCAGACCGTCTGTCTCAGACCGTCTGTCTCAGACCGTCCGTCTCTGTCCGTCTCTCTCAGACCGTCCGTCTCAGACCGTCGGTCTCTGTCAGTCTCTCGTAGGCCGCCTGTCTCAGTCCGTCTGTCTCAGACCATCTGTCACAGACCGTCTGTCTCTGTCCGTCTGTCTCAGACCATCTGTCTCACTACGCCTGTCTCAGACCGTCTGTCTCAGACCGTCTGTCTCTGTCCGTCTGTCTCTGTCCGTCTGTCTCAGACCGTCTGTCTCAGACCGTCGGTCTCTGTCCGTCTCTCTCAGGCCGCCTGTCTCAGTCCGTCTGTCTCAGACCACTGTCTCAGACCGTCGGTCTCTGTCCGTCTCTCTCAGGCCGCCTGTCTCAGTCCGTCTGTCTCAGACCACTGTCTCAGACCGTCGGTCTCTGTCCGTCTCTCTCAGGCCGCCTGTCTCAGTCCGTCTGTCTCAGACCAACTGTCTCAGACCATTGTCTCTGTCCGCCTGTCTCAGCCCGTCTGTCTCAGTCCGTCTGTATCAGACCATCTGTCTCCGACCGTTGTCTCTGTGCGCCTGTCTCTGTCCGTCTGTCTCAGCCCGCTTGTCTCAGACCGTCTGTCTCAGACCGTCTGTGTCAGACCGTCTGTCTCAGACCGTCTGCCTCAGACCGTCTGTCTCAGACCGTCTGTCTCAGATCATCCGTCTCTGTCCGTCTCTCTCAGACCGTCTGTCTCTGTCCGTCTGTGTCAGACCGTCTGTCTCAGCCCGCTGTCTCAGACCATCGGTCTCAGACCGTTGTCTCTGTCCGTCTATCTCTGTCCGTCTGTCTCAGAACGTCTGTCTCAGACCATCTGTATCAAACCGTCTGCCTCAGCCCGCCTGTCTCAGCCCGACTGTCTCAGACCATCTGTCTCAGACCGTCTGTCTCTGTCCGTCTGTCTCAGACCATCTGTCTCACTACGTCTGTCTCAGACCGTCTGTCTCAGACCGTCTGTCTCAGACCGTCTCTCTCAGACCGTCTGCCTCAGACCGTCTGTCTCAGCCCGCCTGTCTCAGCCCGTCTGTCTCAGACCGTCCGTCTCTGTCCGTCTCTCTCAGACCGTCCGTCTCAGACCGTCGGTCTCTGTCAGTCTCTCGTAGGCCGCCTGTCTCAGTCCGTCTGTCTCAGACCATCTGTCTCAGACCGTCTGTCTCTGTCCGTCTATCTCAGACCATCTGTCTCACTACGTCTGTCTCAGACCGTCTGTCTCAGACCGTCTGTCTCTGTCCGTCTGTCTCTGTCCGTCTGTCTCAGACCGTCTGTCTCAGACCGTCGGTCTCTGTCCGTCTCTCTCAGGCCGCCTGTCTCAGTCCGTCTGTCTCAGACCACTGTCTCAGACCGTTGTCTCTGTCCGTCTGTCTCAGCCCGTCTGTCTCAGTCCGTCTGTCTCAGACCATCTGTCTCAGACCGTTGTGTCTGTCCGCCTGTGTCTGTCCGTCGGTCTCAGCCCGCCTGTCTCAGACCGTCTGTCTCAGACCGTCTGTCTCAGACCGTCCGTCTCTGTCCGTCTCTCTCAGACCGTCTGTCTCTGTCCGTCTGTGTCAGACCGTCTGTCTCAGCCCGCTGTCTCAGACCATCGGTCTCAGACCGTTGTCTCTGTCCGTCTGTCTCAGAACGTCTGTCTCAGACCATCTGCATCAAACCGTCTGCCTCAGCCCGCCTGTCTCAGCCCGTCTTTCTCAGACCGTCCGTCTCTGTCCGTCTCTCTCAGACCGTCCGTCTCAGACCGTCGGTCTCTGTCAGTCTCTCGTAGGCCGCCTGTCTCAGTCCGTCTGTCTCAGACCATCTGTCTCAGACCGTCTGTCTCAGACCGTCTGTCTCAGACCGTCCGTCTCTGTCCGTCTGTCTCAGACCATCTGTCACACTACGTCTGTCTCAGACCGTCTGTCTCAGACCGTCTGTCTCTGTCCGTCTGTCTCTGTCCGTCTGTCTCAGACCGTCTGTCTCAGACCGTCGGTCTCTGTCCGTCTCTCTCAGGCCGCCTGTCTCAGTCCGTCTGTCTCAGACCACTGTCTCAGACCGTTGTCTCTGTCCGTCTGTCTCAGCCCGTCTGTCTCAGTCCGTCTGTCTCAGACCATCTGTCTCAGACCGTTGTCTCTGTCCGCCTGTCTCTGTCCGTCGGTCTCAGCCCGCCTGTCTCGGACCGTCTGTCTCAGACCGTCTGTCTCAAACCGTCTGTCTCACTACGTCTGTCTCAGACCGTCTGTCTCAGTCCGTCTGTCTCAGACCGTCTGTCTCTGTCCGTCTATCTCTGTCCGTCTGTCTCAGAACGTCTGTCTCAGACCATCTGTATCAAACCGTCAGCCTCAGCCCGCCTGTCTCAGCCCGTCTGTCTCAGACCGTCCGTCTCTGTCCGTCTCTCTCAGACCGTCCGTCTCAGACCGTCGGTCTCTGTTCGTCTCTCTCAGGCCGCCTGTTTTAGTCCGTCTGTCTCAGACCACTGTCTCAGACCGTTGTCTCTGTCCGTCTATCTCAGCCCGTCTGTCTCAGTCCGTCTGTCTCAGACCGTCTGTCTCAGACCGTCTGTCTCAGACCGTCTGTCTCAGACCGTCTGTCTCTGTCCGTCTGTCTCTGTCCGTCTGTCTCAGACCGTCTGTTTCAGACCGTCGGTCTCTGTCCGTCTCTCTCAGGCCGCCTGTCTCAGTCCGTCTGTCTCAGACCACTGTCTCAGTCCGTTGTCTCTGTCCGTCTGTCTCAGCCCGTCTGTCTCAGTCCGTCTGTCTCAGACCATCTGTCTCAGACCGTTGTCTCTGTCCGCCTGTGTCTGTCCGTCGGTCTCAGCCCGCCTGTCTCAGACCGTCTGTCTCAGACCGTCTGTCTCAGACCGTCCGTCTCTGTCCGTCTCTCTCAGACCGTCTGTCTCTGTCCGTCTGTGTCAGACCGTCTGTCTCAGCCCGCTGTCTCAGACCATCGGTCTCAGACCGTTGTCTCTGTCCGTCTATCTCTGTCCGTCTGTCTCAGAACGTCTGTCTCAGACCATCTGTATCAAACCGTCTGCCTCAGCCCGCCTGTCTCAGCCCGTCTTTCTCAGACCGTCCGTCTCTGTCCGTCTCTCTCAGACCGTCCGTCTCAGACCGTCGGTCTCTGTCAGTCTCTCGTAGGCCGCCTGTCTCAGTCCGTCTGTCTCAGACCATCTGTCTCAGACCGTCTGTCACAGACCGTCGGTCTCTGTTCGTCTCTCTCAGGCCGCCTGTGTCAGTCCGTCTGTCTCAGACCACTGTCTCAGACCGTTGTCTCTGTCCGTCTGTCTCAGCCCGTCTGTCTCAGTCCGTCTGTCTCAGACCATCTGTCTCAGACCGTTGTCTCTGTCCGCCTGTCTCAGTCCGTCTGTCTCAGACCAACTGTCTCAGACCATTGTCTCTGTCCGCCTGTCTCTGTCCGTCGGTCTCAGCCCGCCTGTCTCGGACCGTCTGTCTCCGACCGTTGTCTCTGTGTGCCTGTCTCTGTCCGTCTGTCTCAGCCCGCTTGTCTCAGACCGTCTGTCTCAGACCGTCTGTGTCAGACCGTCTGTCTCAGACCGTCTGCCTCAGACCGTTTGTCTCAGACCGTCTGTCTCAGACCGTCCGTCTCTGTCCGTCTCTCTCAGACCGTCTGTCTCTGTCCGTCTGTGTCAGACCGTCTGTCTCAGCCCGCTGTCTCAGACCATCGGTCTCAGACCGTTGCCTCTGTCCGTCTATCTCTGTCCGTCTGTCTCAGAACGTCTGTCTCAGACCATCTGTATCAAACCGTCTGCCTCAGCCCGCCTGTCTCAGCCCGTCTGTCTCAGACCGTCCGTCTCTGTCCGTCTCTCTCAGACCGTCCGTCTCAGACCGTCGGTCTCTGTCAGTCTCTCGTAGGCCGCCTGTCTCAGTCCGTCTGTCTCAGACCATCTGTCTCAGACCGTCTGTCTCTGTCCGTCTATCTCAGACCATCTGTCTCAGTCCGTCTGTCTCAGACCGTCTGTCTCAGACCGTCTGTCTCAGACCGTCTGTCTCAGACCGTCTGTCTCTGTCCGTCTGTCTCTGTCCGTCTGTCTCAGACCGTCTGCCTCAGACCGTCGGTCTCTGTCCGTCTCTCTCAGGCCGCCTGTCTCAGTCCGTCTGTCTCAGACCACTGTCTCAGACCGTTGTCTCTGTCCGTCTGTCTCAGCCCGTCTGTCTCAGTCCGTCTGTCTCAGACCATCTGTCTCAGACCATTGTCTCTGTCCGCCTGTGTCTGTCCGTCGGTCTCAGCCCGCCTGTCTCAGACCATCTGTATCAAACCGTCTGCCTCAGCCCGCCTGTCTCAGCCCGTCTTTCTCAGACCGTCCGTCTCTGTCCGTCTCTCTCAGACCGTCCGTCTCAGACCGTCGGTCTCTGTCAGTCTCTCGTAGGCCGCCTGTCTCAGTCCGTCTGTCTCAGACCATCTGTCTCAGACCGTCTGTCTCAGACCGTCGGTCTCTGTTCGTCTCTCTCAGGCCGCCTGTGTCAGTCCGTCTGTCTCAGACCACTGTCTCAGACCGTTGTCTCTGTCCGTCTGTCTCAGCCCGTCTGTCTCAGTCCGTCTGTCTCAGACCTTCTGTCTCAGACCGTTGTCTCTGTCCGCCTGTCTCTGTCCGTCTCTCTCAGACCGTCTGTCTCAGCCCGCTGTCTCAGACCATCGGTCTCAGACCGTTGTCTCTGTCCGTCTATCTCTGTCCGTCTGTCTCAGAACGTCTGTCTCAGACCATCTGTATCAAACCGTCTGCCTCAGCCCGCCTGTCTCAGCCCGTCTGTCTCAGACCGTCCGTCTCTGTCCGTCTCTCTCAGACCGTCCGTCTCAGACCGTCGGTCTCTGTCAGTCTCTCGTAGGCCGCCTGTCTCACTACGTCTGTCTCAGACCGTCTGTCTCAGACCGTCTGTCTCAGACCGTCTGTCCCTGTCCGTCTGTCTCTGTCCGTCTGTCTCAGACCGTCTGTCTCAGACCGTCGGTCTCGGTCCGTCTCTCTCAGGCCGCCTGTCTCAGTCCGTCTGTCTCAGACCGTCTGTGTCAGACCGTCTGTCTCAGACCGTCTGCCTCAGACCGTCTGTCTCAGACCGTCTGTCTCAGACCGTCTGTCTCAGACCGTCTGTCTCAGACCGTCTGTCTCAGACCGTCTGTCTCAGACCGTCTGTCTCAGACCGTCTGTCTCAGCCCGCCTGTCTCAGACCGTCTGTCTCAGACCGTCTGTCTCTGTCCGTCTGTGTCAGACCGTCTGTCTCAGCCCGCTGTCTCAGACCATCGGTCTCAGACCGTTGTCTCTGTCCGTCTGTCTCTGTCCGTCTGTCTCTGTCCGTCTGTCTCAGACCGTCGGTCTCTGTCCGTCTCTCTCAGGCTGCCTGTCTCAGTCCGTCTGTCTCAGACCACTGTCTCAGACCGTTGTCTCTGTCCGTCTGTCTCAGCCCGTCTGTCTCAGTCCGTCTGTCTCAGACCATCTGTCTCAGACCGTTGTCTCTGTCCGCCTGTGGCTGTCCGTCTGTCTCAGCCCGTCTGTCTCAGACCGTCCGTCTCTGTCCGTCTCTCTCAGACCGTCCGTCTCAGACCGTCGGTCTCTGTCAGTCTCTCGTAGGCCGCCTGTCTCAGTCCGTCTGTCTCAGACCATCTGTCTCAGACCGTTGTCTCTGTCCGCCTGTCTCAGTCCGTCTGTCTCAGACCATCAGTCTCCGACCGTCTGTCTCAGACCGTCTGTCTCAGACCGTCTGTCTCTGTCCGTCTGTCTCTGTCCGTCTGTCTCTGTCCGTCTGTCTCAGACCGTCGGTCTCTGTCCGTCTCTCTCAGGCCGCCTGTCTCAGTCCGTCTGTCTCAGACCATCTGTCTCAGACCGTTGTCTCTGTCCGCCTGTCTCAGTCCGTCTGTCTCAGACCATCTGTCTCCGACCGTTGTCTCTGTCCGCCTGTCTCTGTCCGTCGGTCTCAGCCCGCCTGTCTCGGACCGTCTGTCTCAGAACGTCTGTCTCAGACCGTCGGTCTCTGTCCGTCTCTCTCAGGCCGCCTGTCTCAGTCCGTCTGTCTCAGACCACTGTCTCAGACCGTTGTCTCTGTCCGTCTGTCTCAGCCCGTCTGTCTCAGTCCGTCTGTCTCAGACCATCTGTCTCAGACCGTTGTCTCTGTCCGCCTGTGTCTGTCCGTCGGTCTCAGACCGCCTGTCTCAGACCGTCTGTCTCAGACCGTCTGTCTCAGACCGTCTGTCTCAGACCGTCTGTCTCAGACCGTCCGTCTCTGTCCGTCTCTCTCAGACCGTCTGTCTCTGTCCGTCTGTGTCAGACCGTCTGTCTCAGCCCGCTGTCTCAGACCGTCTGTCTCAGACCGTCGGTCTCTGTTCGTCTCTCTCAGGCCGCCTGTGTCAGTCCTTCTGTCTCAGACCACTGTCTCAGACCGTTGTCTCTGTCCGTCTGTCTCAGCCCGTCTGTCTCAGTCCGTCTGTCTCAGACCGTTGTCTCTGTCCGCCTGTCTCTGTCCGTCGGTCTCAGCCCGCCTGTCTCGGACCGTCTGTCTCAGACCGTTGACTCTGTCCGCCTGTCTCTGTCCGTCGGTCTCAGCCCGCCTGTCTCAGACCGTTGTCTCAGACCGTCTGTCTCAGACCGTCTGTCTCAGACCGTCCGTCTCTGTCCGTCTCTCTCAGACCGTCCGTCTCAGACCGTCGGTCTCTGTCAGTCTCTCGTAGGCCGCCTGTCTCAGTCCGTCTGTCTCAGACCATCTGTCTCAGACCGTCTGTCTCTTGCCGTTTGTCTCAGACCATCTGTCTCACTACCTCTGTCTCAGACCGTCTGTCTCAGACCGTCTGTCTCAGACCGTCTGTCTCAGACCGTCTGTCTCAGACCGTCTGTCTCAGACCGTCTGTCTCTGTCCGTCTGTCTCTGTCCGTCTGTCTCAGTCCGTCTGTCTCAGACCGTCTGTCTCAGACCGTCTGTCTCTGTCCGCCTGTCTCAGTCCGTCTGTCTCAGACCACTGTCTCAGACCGTTGTCTCTGTCCGCCTGTCTCTTTCCGTCTGTCTCAGTCCGTCTGTCTCAGACCATCTGTCTCAGACCGTTGTCTCTGTCCGCCTGTCTCTGTCCGTCGGTCTCAGCCCGCCTGTCTCAGACCGTCTGTCTCAGACCGTCTGTCTCAGACCGTCCGTCTCTGTCAGTCTCTCTCAGACCGTCCGTCTCAGACCGTCGGTATCTGTCAGTCTCTCGTAGGCCGCCTGTCTCAGTCCGTCTGTCTCAGACCATCTGTCTCAGACCGTCTGTGTCAGACCGTCGGTCGCTGTCCGTTTCTCGCAGGCCGCCTGTCTCAGTCCGTCTGTCTCAGACCGTCGGTCTCTGTCCGTTTCTCGCAGGCCGCCTGTCTCAGTCAGTCTGCCTCAGACCATCTGTCTCACTACGTCTGTCTCAGACCGACTGTCTCAGACCGTCGGTCTCTGTCCGTTTCTCGCATGCCGCCTGTCTCAGTCAGTCTGCCTCAGACCATCTGTCTTAGACCGTCTGTGTCAGACCGTCGGTCGCTGTCCGTTTCTCGCAGGCCGCCTGTCTCAGTCCGTCTGTCTCAGACCGTCTGCCTCATACCGTCTGTCTCAGACCGTTGTCTCTGTCCGTCTGTCTCAGCCCGTCTGTCTCAGTCCGTCTGTCTCAGACCATCTGTCTCAGACCGTTGTCTCTGTCCGCCTGTGTCTGTCCGTCGGTCTCAGCCCGCCTGTCTCAGACCGTCTGTCTCAGACCGTCTGTCTCTGTCCGTCTGTGTCAGACCGTCTGTCTCAGCCCGCTGTCTCAGACCATCGGTCTCAGACCGTTGTCTCTGTCCGTCTGTCTCTGTCCGTCTGTCTCTGTCCGTCTGTCTCAGACCGTCGGTCTCTGTCCGTCTCTCTCAGGCTGCCTGTCTCAGTCCGTCTGTCTCAGACCACTGTCTCAGACCGTTGTCTCTGTCCGTCTGTCTCAGCCCGTCTGTCTCAGTCCGTCTGTCTCAGACCATCTGTCTCAGACCGTTGTCTCTGTCCGCCTGTGTCTGTCCGTCTGTCTCAGCCCGTCTGTCTCAGACCGTCCGTCTCTGTCCGTCTCTCTCAGACCGTCCGTCTCAGACCGTCGGTCTCTGTCAGTCTCTCGTAGGCCGCCTGTCTCAGTCCGTCTGTCTCAGACCATCTGTCTCAGACCGTTGTCTCTGTCCGCCTGTCTCAGTCCGTCTGTCTCAGACCATCAGTCTCCGACCGTCTGTCTCAGACCGTCTGTCTCAGACCGTCTGTCTCTGTCCGTCTGTCTCTGTCCGTCTGTCTCAGACCGTCGGTCTCTGTCCGTCTCTCTCAGGCCGCCTGTCTCAGTCCGTCTGTCTCAGACCATCTGTCTCAGACCGTTGTCTCTGTCCGCCTGTCTCAGTCCGTCTGTCTCAGACCATCTGTCTCCGACCGTTGTCTCTGTCCGCCTGTCTCTGTCCGTCGGTCTCAGCCCGCCTGTCTCGGACCGTCTGTCTCAGAACGTCTGTCTCAGACCGTCGGTCTCTGTCCGTCTCTCTCAGGCCGCCTGTCTCAGTCCGTCTGTCTCAGACCACTGTCTCAGACCGTTGTCTCTGTCCGTCTGTCTCAGCCCGTCTGTCTCAGTCCGTCTGTCTCAGACCATCTGTCTCAGACCGTTGTCTCTGTCCGCCTGTGTCTGTCCGTCGGTCTCAGCCCGCCTGTCTCAGACCGTCTGTCTCAGACCGTCTGTCTCAGACCGTCTGTCTCAGACCGTCTGTCTCAGACCGTCCGTCTCTGTCCGTCTCTCTCAGACCGTCTGTCTCTGTCCGTCTGTGTCAGACCGTCTGTCTCAGCCCGCTGTCTCAGACCGTCTGTCTCAGACCGTCGGTCTCTGTTCGTCTCTCTCAGGCCGCCTGTGTCAGTCCGTCTGTCTCAGACCACTGTCTCAGACCGTTGTCTCTGTCCGTCTGTCTCAGCCCGTCTGTGTCAGTCCGTCTGTCTCAGACCGTTGTCTCTGTCCGCCTGTCTCTGTCCGTCGGTCTCAGCCCGCCTGTCTCGGACCGTCTGTCTCAGACCGTTGACTCTGTCCGCCTGTCTCTGTCCGTCGGTCTCAGCCCGCCTGTCTCAGACCGTTGTATCAGACCGTCTGTCTCAGACCGTCTGTCTCAGACCGTCCGTCTCTGTCCGTCTCTCTCAGACCGTCCGTCTCAGACCGTCGGTCTCTGTCAGTCTCTCGTAGGCCGCCTGTCTCAGTCCGTCTGTCTCAGACCATCTGTCTCAGACCGTCTGTCTCTTGCCGTTTGTCTCAGACCATCTGTCTCACTACCTCTGTCTCAGACCGTCTGTCTCAGACCGTCTGTCTCAGACCGTCTGTCTCAGACCGTCTGTCTCTGTCCGTCTGTCTCTGTCCGTCTGTCTCTGTCCGTCTGTCTCTGTCCGTCTGTCTCAGTCCGTCTGTCTCAGACCGTCTGTCTCAGACCGTCTGTCTCTGTCCGCCTGTCTCAGTCCGTCTGTCTCAGACCACTGTCTCAGACCGTTGTCTCTGTCCGCCTGTCTCTTTCCGTCTGTCTCAGTCCGTCTGTCTCAGACCATCTGTCTCAGACCGTTGTCTCTGTCCGCCTGTCTCTGTCCGTCGGTCTCAGCCCGCCTGTCTCAGACCGTCTGTCTCAGACCGTCTGTCTCAGACCGTCCGTCTCTGTCAGTCTCTCTCAGACCGTCCGTCTCAGACCGTCGGTATCTGTCAGTCTCTCGTAGGCCGCCTGTCTCAGTCCGTCTGTCTCAGACCATCTGTCTCAGACCGTCTGTGTCAGACCGTCGGTCGCTGTCCGTTTCTCGCAGGCCGCCTGTCTCAGTCCGTCTGTCTCAGACCGTCGGTCTCTGTCCGTTTCTCGCAGGCCGCCTGTCTCAGTCAGTCTGCCTCAGACCATCTGTCTCACTACGTCTGTCTCAGACCGACTGTCTCAGACCGTCGGTCTCTGTCCGTTTCTCGCAGGCCGCCTGTCTCAGTCAGTCTGCCTCAGACCATCTGTCTTAGACCGTCTGTGTCAGACCGTCGGTCGCTGTCCGTTTCTCGCAGGCCGCCTGTCTCAGTCCGTCTGTCTCAGACCGTCTGCCTCATACCGTCTGTCTCAGACCGTTGTCTCTGTCCGTCTGTCTCAGCCCGTCTGTCTCAGTCCGTCTGTCTCAGACCATCTGTCTCAGACCGTTGTCTCTGTCCGCCTGTGTCTGTCCGTCGGTCTCAGCCCGCCTGTCTCAGACCGTCTGTCTCAGACCGTCTGTCTCTGTCCGTCTGTGTCAGACCGTCTGTCTCAGCCCGCTGTCTCAGACCATCGGTCTCAGACCGTTGTCTCTGTCCGTCTGTCTCTGTCCGTCTGTCTCTGTCCGTCTGTCTCAGACCGTCGGTCTCTGTCCGTCTCTCTCAGGCTGCCTGTCTCAGTCCGTCTGTCTCAGACCACTGTCTCAGACCGTTGTCTCTGTCCGTCTGTCTCAGCCCGTCTGTCTCAGTCCGTCTGTCTCAGACCATCTGTCTCAGACCGTTGTCTCTGTCCGCCTGTGTCTGTCCGTCTGTCTCAGCCCGTCTGTCTCAGACCGTCCGTCTCTGTCCGTCTCTCTCAGACCGTCCGTCTCAGACCGTCGGTCTCTGTCAGTCTCTCGTAGGCCGCCTGTCTCAGTCCGTCTGTCTCAGACCACTGTCTCAGACCGTTGTCTCTGTCCGTCTGTCTCAGCCCGTCTGTCTCAGTCCGTCTGTCTCAGACCATCTGTCTCAGACCGTTGTCTCTGTCCGCCTGTGTCTGTCCGTCGGTCTCAGCCCGCCTGTCTCAGACCGTCTGTCTCAGACCGTCTGTCTCAGACCGTCTGTCTCAGACCGTCTGTCTCAGACCGTCCGTCTCTGTCCGTCTCTCTCAGACCGTCTGTCTCTGTCCGTCTGTGTCAGACCGTCTGTCTCAGCCCGCTGTCTCAGACCGTCTGTCTCAGACCGTCGGTCTCTGTTCGTCTCTCTCAGGCCGCCTGTGTCAGTCCGTCTGTCTCAGACCACTGTCTCAGACCGTTGTCTCTGTCCGTCTGTCTCAGCCCGTCTGTGTCAGTCCGTCTGTCTCAGACCGTTGTCTCTGTCCGCCTGTCTCTGTCCGTCGGTCTCAGCCCGCCTGTCTCGGACCGTCTGTCTCAGACCGTTGACTCTGTCCGCCTGTCTCTGTCCGTCGGTCTCAGCCCGCCTGTCTCAGACCGTTGTATCAGACCGTCTGTCTCAGACCGTCTGTCTCAGACCGTCCGTCTCTGTCCGTCTCTCTCAGACCGTCCGTCTCAGACCGTCGGTCTCTGTCAGTCTCTCGTAGGCCGCCTGTCTCAGTCCGTCTGTCTCAGACCATCTGTCTCAGACCGTCTGTCTCTTGCCGTTTGTCTCAGACCATCTGTCTCACTACCTCTGTCTCAGACCGTCTGTCTCAGACCGTCTGTCTCAGACCGTCTGTCTCAGACCGTCTGTCTCTGTCCGTCTGTCTCTGTCCGTCTGTCTCAGTCCGTCTGTCTCAGACCGTCTGTCTCAGACCGTCTGTCTCTGTCCGCCTGTCTCAGTCCGTCTGTCTCAGACCACTGTCTCAGACCGTTGTCTCTGTCCGCCTGTCTCTTTCCGCCTGTCTCAGTCCGTCTGTCTCAGACCATCTGTCTCAGACCGTTGTCTCTGTCCGCCTGTCTCAGTCCGTCTGTCTCAGACCATCTGTCTCCGACCGTTGTCTCTGTCCGCCTGTCTCTGTCCGTCGGTCTCAGCCCGCCTGTCTCGGACCGTCTGTCTCAGAACGTCTGTCTCAGACCGTCGGTCTCTGTCCGTCTCTCTCAGGCCGCCTGTCTCAGTCCGTCTGTCTCAGACCACTGTCTCAGACCGTTGTCTCTGTCCGTCTGTCTCAGCCCGTCTGTCTCAGTCCGTCTGTCTCAGACCATCTGTCTCAGACCGTTGTCTCTGTCCGCCTGTGTCTGTCCGTCGGTCTCAGCCCGCCTGTCTCAGACCGTCTGTCTCAGACCGTCTGTCTCTGTCCGTCTGTGTCAGACCGTCTGTCTCAGCCCGCTGTCTCAGACCATCGGTCTCAGACCGTTGTCTCTGTCCGTCTGTCTCTGTCCGTCTGTCTCTGTCCGTCTGTCTCAGACCGTCGGTCTCTGTCCGTCTCTCTCAGGCTGCCTGTCTCAGTCCGTCTGTCTCAGACCACTGTCTCAGACCGTTGTCTCTGTCCGTCTGTCTCAGCCCGTCTGTCTCAGTCCGTCTGTCTCAGACCATCTGTCTCAGACCGTTGTCTCTGTCCGCCTGTGTCTGTCCGTCTGTCTCAGCCCGTCTGTCTCAGACCGTCCGTCTCTGTCCGTCTCTCTCAGACCGTCCGTCTCAGACCGTCGGTCTCTGTCAGTCTCTCGTAGGCCGCCTGTCTCAGTCCGTCTGTCTCAGACCATCTGTCTCAGACCGTTGTCTCTGTCCGCCTGTCTCAGTCCGTCTGTCTCAGACCATCTGTCTCCGACCGTCTGTCTCAGACCGTCTGTCTCAGACCGTCTGTCTCTGTCCGTCTGTCTCTGTCCGTCTGTCTCTGTCCGTCTGTCTCAGACCGTCGGTCTCTGTCCGTCTCTCTCAGGCCGCCTGTCTCAGTCCGTCTGTCTCAGACCATCTGTCTCAGACCGTTGTCTCTGTCCGCCTGTCTCAGTCCGTCTGTCTCAGACCATCTGTCTCCGACCGTTGTCTCTGTCCGCCTGTCTCTGTCCGTCGGTCTCAGCCCGCCTGTCTCGGACCGTCTGTCTCAGAACGTCTGTCTCAGACCGTCGGTCTCTGTCCGTCTCTCTCAGGCCGCCTGTCTCAGTCCGTCTGTCTCAGACCACTGTCTCAGACCGTTGTCTCTGTCCGTCTGTCTCAGCCCGTCTGTCTCAGTCCGTCTGTCTCAGACCATCTGTCTCAGACTGTTGTCTCTGTCCGCCTGTGTCTGTCCGTCGGTCTCAGCCCGCCTGTCTCAGACCGTCTGTCTCAGACCGTCTGTCTCAGACCGTCTGTCTCAGACCGTCTGTCTCAGACCGTCTGTCTCAGACCGTCCGTCTCTGTCCGTCTCTCTCAGACCGTCTGTCTCTGTCCGTCTGTGTCAGACCGTCTGTCTCAGCCCGCTGTCTCAGACCATCGGTCTCAGACCGTTGTCTCTGTCCGTCTATCTCTGTCCGTCTGTCTCAGAACGTCTGTCTCAGACCATCTGTATCAAACCGTCTGCCTCAGCCCGCCTGTCTCAGCCCGTCTTTCTCAGACCGTCTGTCTCAGACCGTCTGTCTTAGACCGTCGGTCTCTGTTCGTCTCTCTCAGGCCGCCTGTGTCAGTCCGTCTGTCTCAGACCACTGTCTCAGACCGTTGTCTCTGTCCGTCTGTCTCAGCCCGTCTGTCTCAGTCCGTCTGTCTCAGACCGTTGTCTCTGTCCGCCTGTCTCTGTCCGTCGGTCTCAGCCCGCCTGTCTCGGACCGTCTGTCTCAGACCGTTGTCTCTGTCCGCCTGTCTCTGTCCGTCGGTCTCAGCCCGCCTGTCTCAGACCGTTGTCTCAGACCGTCTGTCTCAGACCGTCTGTCTCAGACCGTCCGTCTCTGTCCGTCTCTCTCAGACCGTCCGTCTCAGACCGTCGGTCTCTGTCAGTCTCTCGTAGGCCGCCTGTCTCAGTCCGTCTGTCTCAGACCATCTGTCTCAGACCGTCTGTCTCTTGCCGTTTGTCTCAGACCATCTGTCTCACTACCTCTGTCTCAGACCGTCTGTCTCAGACCGTCTGTCTCAGACCGTCTGTCTCTGTCCGTCTGTCTCTGTCCGTCTGTCTCAGTCCGTCTGTCTCAGACCGTCTGTCTCAGACCGTCTGTCTCTGTCCGCCTGTCTCAGTCCGTCTGTCTCAGACCACTGTCTCAGACCGTTGTCTCTGTCCGCCTGTCTCTTTCCGTCTGTCTCAGTCCGTCTGTCTCAGACCATCTGTCTCAGACCGTTGTCTCTGTCCGCCTGTCTCTGTCCGTCGGTCTCAGCCCGCCTGTCTCAGACCGTCTGTCTCAGACCGTCTGTCTCAGACCGTCTGTCTCAGACCGTCCGTCTCTGTCAGTCTCTCTCAGACCGTCCGTCTCAGACCGTCGGTATCTGTCAGTCTCTCGTAGGCCGCATGTCTCAGTCCGTCTGTCTCAGACCATCTGTCTCAGACCGTCTGTCTCTGTCCGTCTGTCTCAGACCATCTGTCTCACTACGTCTGTCTCAGACCATCTGTCTCAGACCGTCTGTCTCTGTCCGTCTGTCTCAGACCATCTGTCTCACTACGTCTGTCTCAGACCGACTGTCTCAGACCGTCGGTCTCAGACCATTGTCTCTGTCCGCCTGTCTCAGCCCGTCTGTCTCAGTCCGTCTGTATCAGACCATCTGTCTCCGACCGTTGTCTCTGTGCGCCTGTCTCTGTCCGTCGGTCTCAGCCCGCCTGTCTCAGACCGTTGTCTCAGACCGTCTGTCTCAGACCGTCTGTCTCAGACCGTCCGTCTCTGTCCGTCTCTCTCAGACCGTCCGTCTCAGACCGTCGGTCTCTGACAGTCTCTCGTAGGCCGCCTGTCTCAGTCCGTCTGTCTCAGACCATCTGTCTCAGACCGTCTGTCTCTTGCCGTTTGTCTCAGACCATCTGTCTCACTACGTCTGTCTCAGACCGTCTGTCTCAGACCGTCTGTCTCAGACCGTCTGTCTCTGTCCGTCTGTCTCTGTCCGTCTGTCTCAGACCGTCTGTCTCAGACCGTCGGTCTCTGTCCGTCTCTCTCAGGCCGCCTGTCTCAGTCCGTCTGTCTCAGACCACTGTCTCAGACCGTTGTCTCTGTCCGTCTGTCTCAGCCCGTCTGTCTCAGTCCGTCTGTCTCAGACCATCTGTATCAAACCGTCTGCCTCAGCCCGCCTGTCTCAGCCCGTCTGTCTCAGACCGTCCGTCTCTGTCCGTCTCTCTCAGACCGTCCGTCTCAGACCGTCGGTCTCTGTCAGTCTCTTGTAGGCCGCCTGTCTCAGACCGTCGGTCTTAGCCCGTCTGTCTCAGACCGTCTGTCTCTGTCCGTCTGTCTAAGACCATCTGTCTCACTACGTCTGTCTCAGACCGTCTGTCTCAGACCGTCTGTCTCAGACCGTCTGTCTCAGACCGTCTGTCTCTGTCCGTCTGTCTCGGTCCGTCTGTCTCAGACCGTCGGTCTCTGTCCGTCTCTCTCAGGCCGCCTGTCTCAGACCGTTGTCTCTGTCCGTCTGTCTCAGCCCGTCTGTCTCAGTCCGTCTGTCTCAGACCATCTGTCTCAGACCGTTGTCCCTGTCCGCCTGTCTCAGTCCGTCTGTCTCAGACCACTGTCTCAGACCGTCGGTCTCTGTCCGTCTCTCTCAGGCCGCCTGTCTCAGTCCGTCTGTCTCAGACCACTGTCTCAGACCGTTGTCTCTGTCCGTCTGTCTCAGCCCGTCTGTCTCAGTCCGTCTGTCTCAGACCATCTGTATCAAACCGTCTGCCTCAGCCCGCCTGTCTCAGTCCGTCTGTCTCAGACCACTGTCTCAGACCGTTGTCTCTGTCCGTCGGTCTCAGCCCGCCTGTCTCAGACCGTCTGTCTCCGACCGTCTGTCTCAGACCGTCCGTCTCTGTCCGTCTCTCTCAGACCGTCTGTCTCTGTCCGTCTGTGTCAGACCGTCTGTCTCAGCCCGCTGTCTCAGACCATCGGTCTCAGACCGTTGTCTCTGTCCGTCTATCTCTGTCCGTCTGTCTCAGAACGTCTGTCTCAGACCATCTGTATCAAACCGTCTGCCTCAGCCCGCCTGTCTCAGCCCGTCTTTCTCAGACCGTCCGTCTCTGTCCGTCTCTCTCAGACCGTCCGTCTCAGACCGTCGGTCTCTGTCAGTCTCTCGTAGGCCGCCTGTCTCAGTCCGTCTGTCTCAGACCATCTGTCTCAGACCGTTGTCTCTGTCCGCCTGTCTCAGTCCGTCTGTCTCAGACCATCTGTCTCCGACCGTTGTCTCTGTCCGCCTGTCTCTGTCCGTCGGTCTCAGCCCGCCTGTCTCAGACCGTTGTCTCAGACCGTCTGTCTCAGACCGTCTGTCTCAGACCGTCTGTCTCTGTCCGTCTGTCTCAGACCATCTGTCTCACTACGTCTGTCTCAGACCATCTGTCTCAGACCGTCTGTCTCTGTCCGTCTGTCTCAGACCATCTGTCTCAGTCCGTCTGTTTCAGACCGTCTGTCTCAGACCGTCGGCCTCTGTCCGTCTCTCCCAGCCCGCCTGTCTCAGGCCATCTGTATCAAACCGTCTGTCTCAGCCCGCCTGTCTCTGTGCGTCTGTTAAAGACCGCCTGTCTCAGACCGTCGGTCTTAGCCCGTCTGTCTCAGCCCGCCTGTCTCAGCCCGCCTGTCTCTGTCCGTCTGTTTCAGACCGCCTGTCTCAGACCGTCGGTCTTAGCCCGTCTGTCTCAGCCCGCCTGTCTCAGACCGTCTGTCTCAGACCGTCTGTCTCTGACCGTCTGTCTCAGACCGTCTGTCTCAGACTGTCTGTCTCAGACTGTCTGTCTCAGACCGTCTGTCTCAGACCGTCTGTCTCAGACCGTCGGTCTCAGCCCGCCTGTCTCTGTCCGTCTGTCTCAGACCGTCTGTCTCAGACCATCTGTCTCAGACCGCCTGTCTCAGTCCGACTGTCTCAGACCATCTGTCTCTGTCCGTCTGTCTCAGATCGTCTGTCTCAGACCATCTGTCTCAGACCGCCTGTCTCAGTCCGACTGTCTCAGACCATCTGTCTCAGACCGTCTGTCTCTGTACGTCTGTCTCAGCCCGCCTGTCTCATACCGTTGTCTCTGTCCGTCTGTCTCAGAACGTCTGTCTCAGACCATCTGTATCAAACCGTCTGTCTCAGCCCGCCTGTCTCAGCCCGCCTGTCTCTGTCCGTCTGTCTCAGACCGTCTGTCTCAGATCGTCTCTCTCAGGCCGCCTGTCTCAGTCCGACTGTCTCAGTCCGTAGGTCTCAGACCGCCTGTCTCAGACCGTCGGTCTGAGCCCGTCTGTCTCAGCCCGCCTGTCTCTGTCCGTCTGTCTCAGACCGTCTGTCTCAGATCGTCTCTCTCAGGCCGCCTGTCTCAGTCCGACTGTCTCAGACCATCTGTCTCAGACCGTCTGTCTCTGTCCGTCTGTGTCAGCCCGCCTGTCTCAGACCGTTGTCTCTGTCCGTCTGTCTCAGAACGTCTGTCTCAGACCATCTGTATCAAACCGTCTGTCTCAGCCCGCCTGTCTCAGCCCGCCTGTCTCAGACCATCTGTCTCAGACCGTCTGTCTCTGTCCGTCTGTCTCAGACCATTTGTCTCTGTCCGTCTGTCTCAGACCGTCTGTCTCAGACCGTCGGTCTCTGTCCGTCTCTCTCAGGCCGCCTGTCTCAGTCCGTCTGTCTCAGACCAACTGTCTCAGACCATTGTCTCTGTCCGCCTGTCTCAGCCCGTCTGTCTCAGTCCGTCTGTATCAGACCATCTGTCTCCGACCGTTGTCTCTGTGCGCCTGTCTCTGTCCGTCGGTCTCAGCCCGCCTGTCTCAGACCGTTGTCTCAGACCGTCTGTCTCAGACCGTCTGTCTCAGACCGTCCGTCTCTGTCCGTCTCTCTCAGACCGTCCGTCTCAGACCGTCGGTCTCTGACAGTCTCTCGTAGGCCGCCTGTCTCAGTCCGTCTGTCTCAGACCATCTGTCTCACACCGTCTGTCTCTTGCCGTTTGTCTCAGACCATCTGTCTCACTACGTCTGTCTCAGACCGTCTGTCTCAGACCGTCTGTCTCAGACCGTCTGTCTCTGTCCGTCTGTCTCTGTCCGTCTGTCTCAGACCGTCTGTCTCAGACCGTCGGTCTCTGTCCGTCTCTCTCAGGCCGCCTGTCTCAGTCCGTCTGTCTCAGACCACTGTCTCAGACCGTTGTCTCTGTCCGTCTGTCTCAGCCCGTCTGTCTCAGTCCGTCTGTCTCAGACCATCTGTAGCAAACCGTCTGCCTCAGCCCGCCTGTCTCAGCCCGTCTGTCTCAGACCGTCCGTCTCTGTCCGTCTCTCTCAGACCGTCCGTCTCAGACCGTCGGTCTCTGTCAGTCTCTTGTAGGCCGCCTGTCTCAGACCGTCGGTCTTAGCCCGTCTGTCTCAGACCGTCTGTCTCTGTCCGTCTGTCTAAGACCATCTGTCTCACTACGTCTGTCTCAGACCGTCTGTCTCAGACCGTCTGTCTCAGACCGTCTGTCTCAGACCGTCTGTCTCTGTCCGTCTGTCTCGGTCCGTCTGTCTCAGACCGTCGGTCTCTGTCCGTCTCTCTCAGGCCGCCTGTCTCAGACCGTTGTCTCTGTCCGTCTGTCTCAGCCCGTCTGTCTCAGTCCGTCTGTCTCAGACCATCTGTCTCAGACCGTTGTCCCTGTCCGCCTGTCTCAGTCCGTCTGTCTCAGACCACTGTCTCAGACCGTCGGTCTCTGTCCGTCTCTCTCAGGCCGCCTGTCTCAGTCCGTCTGTCTCAGACCACTGTCTCAGACCGTTGTCTCTGTCCGTCTGTCTCAGCCCGTCTGTCTCAGTCCGTCTGTCTCAGACCATCAGTATCAAACCGTCTGCCTCAGCCCGCCTGTCTCAGTCCGTCTGTCTCAGACCACTGTCTCAGACCGTTGTCTCTGTCCGTCGGTCTCAGCCCGCCTGTCTCAGACCGTCTGTCTCAGACCGTCTGTCTCAGACCGTCCGTCTCTGTCCGTCTCTCTCAGACCGTCTGTCTCTGTCCGTCGGTCTCAGCCCGCCTGTCTCAGACCGTTGTCTCAGACCGTCTGTCTCAGACCGTCTGTCTCAGACCGTCTGTCTCTGTCCGTCTGTCTCAGACCATCTGTCTCACTACGTCTGTCTCAGACCATCTGTCTCAGACCGTCTGTCTCTGTCCGTCTGTCTCAGACCATCTGTCTCAGTCCGTCTGTTTCAGACCGTCTGTCTCAGACCGTCGGTCTCAGACCGTCGGCCTCTGTCCGTCTCTCCCAGCCCGCCTGTCTCAGGCCATCTGTATCAAACCGTCTGTCTCAGCCCGCCTGTCTCAGCCCGCCTGTCTCTGTGCGTCTGTTAAAGACCGCCTGTCTCAGACCGTCGGTCTTAGCCCGTCTGTCTCAGCCCGCCTGTCTCAGCCCGCCTGTCTCTGTCCGTCTGTTTCAGACCGCCTGTCTCAGACCGTCGGTCTTAGCCCGTCTGTCTCAGCCCGCCTGTCTCAGACCGTCTGTCTCAGACCGTCTGTCTCAGACCGTCGGTCTCAGCCCGCCTGTCTCTGTCCGTCTGTCTCAGACCGTCTGTCTCAGACCATCTGTCTCAGACCGCCTGTCTCAGTCCGACTGTCTCAGACCACTGTCTCAGACCGTTGTCTCTGTCCGTCTGTCTCAGCCCGTCTGTCTCAGTCCGTCTGTCTCAGACCATCTGTATCAAACCGTCTGCCTCAGCCCGCCTGTCTCAGCCCGTCTGTCTCAGACCGTCCGTCTCTGTCCGTCTCTCTCAGACCGTCCGTCTCAGACCGTCGGTCTCTGTCAGTCTCTTGTAGGCCGCCTGTCTCAGACCGTCGGTCTTAGCCCGTCTGTCTCAGACCGTCTGTCTCTGTCCGTCTGTCTAAGACCATCTGTCTCACTACGTCTGTCTCAGACCGTCTGTCTCAGACCGTCTGTCTCAGACCGTCTGTCTCAGACCGTCTGTCTCTGTCCGTCTGTCTCGGTCCGTCTGTCTCAGACCGTCGGTCTCTGTCCGTCTCTCTCAGGCCGCCTGTCTCAGACCGTTGTCTCTGTCCGTCTGTCTCAGCCCGTCTGTCTCAGTCCGTCTGTCTCAGACCATCTGTCTCAGACCGTTGTCCCTGTCCGCCTGTCTCAGTCCGTCTGTCTCAGACCACTGTCTCAGACCGTCGGTCTCTGTCCGTCTCTCTCAGGCCGCCTGTCTCAGTCCGTCTGTCTCAGACCACTGTCTCAGACCGTTGTCTCTGTCCGTCTGTCTCAGCCCGTCTGTCTCAGTCCGTCTGTCTCAGACCATCTGTATCAAACCGTCTGCCTCAGCCCGCCTGTCTCAGTCCGTCTGTCTCAGACCACTGTCTCAGACCGTTGTCTCTGTCCGTCGGTCTCAGCCCGCCTGTCTCAGACCGTCTGTCTCCGACCGTCTGTCTCAGACCGTCCGTCTCTGTCCGTCTCTCTCAGACCGTCTGTCTCTGTCCGTCTGTGTCAGACCGTCTGTCTCAGCCCGCTGTCTCAGACCATCGGTCTCAGACCGTTGTCTCTGTCCGTCTATCTCTGTCCGTCTGTCTCAGAACGTCTGTCTCAGACCATCTGTATCAAACCGTCTGCCTCAGCCCGCCTGTCTCAGCCCGTCTTTCTCAGACCGTCCGTCTCTGTCCGTCTCTCTCAGACCGTCCGTCTCAGACCGTCGGTCTCTGTCAGTCTCTCGTAGGCCGCCTGTCTCAGTCCGTCTGTCTCAGACCATCTGTCTCAGACCGTTGTCTCTGTCCGCCTGTCTCAGTCCGTCTGTCTCAGACCATCTGTCTCCGACCGTTGTCTCTGTCCGCCTGTCTCTGTCCGTCGGTCTCAGCCCGCCTGTCTCAGACCGTTGTCTCAGACCGTCTGTCTCAGACCGTCTGTCTCAGACCGTCTGTCTCTGTCCGTCTGTCTCAGACCATCTGTCTCACTACGTCTGTCTCAGACCATCTGTCTCAGACCGTCTGTCTCTGTCCGTCTGTCTCAGACCATCTGTCTCAGTCCGTCTGTTTCAGACCGTCTGTCTCAGACCGTCGGTCTCAGACCGTCGGCCTCTGTCCGTCTCTCCCAGCCCGCCTGTCTCAGGCCATCTGTATCCAACCGTCTGTCTCAGCCCGCCTGTCTCTGTGCGTCTGTTAAAGACCGCCTGTCTCAGACCGTCGGTCTTAGCCCGTCTGTCTCAGCCCGCCTGTCTCAGCCCGCCTGTCTCTGTCCGTCTGTTTCAGACCGCCTGTCTCAGACCGTCGGTCTTAGCCCGTCTGTCTCAGCCCGCCTGTCTCAGACCGTCTGTCTCAGACCGTCTGTCTCTGACCGTCTGTCTCAGACCGTCTGTCTCAGACTGTCTGTCTCAGACTGTCTGTCTCAGACCGTCTGTCTCAGACCGTCTGTCTCAGACCGTCGGTCTCAGCCCGCCTGTCTCTGTCCGTCTGTCTCAGACCGTCTGTCTCAGACCATCTGTCTCAGACCGCCTGTCTCAGTCCGACTGTCTCAGACCATCTGTCTCTGTCCGTCTGTCTCAGATCGTCTGTCTCAGACCATCTGTCTCAGACCGCCTGTCTCAGTCCGACTGTCTCAGACCATCTGTCTCAGACCATCTGTCTCACACCGTCTGTCTCTTGCCGTTTGTCTCAGACCATCTGTCTCACTACGTCTGTCTCAGACCGTCTGTCTCAGACCGTCTGTCTCAGACCGTCTGTCTCTGTCCGTCTGTCTCTGTCCGTCTGTCTCAGACCGTCCGTCTCAGACCGTCGGTCTCTGACAGTCTCTCGTAGGCCGCCTGTCTCAGTCCGTCTGTCTCAGACCATCTGTCTCACACCGTCTGTCTCTTGCCGTTTGTCTCAGACCATCTGTCTCACTACGTCTGTCTCAGACCGTCTGTCTCAGACCGTCTGTCTCAGACCGTCTGTCTCTGTCCGTCTGTCTCTGTCCGTCTGTCTCAGACCGTCTGTCTCAGACCGTCGGTCTCTGTCCGTCTCTCTCAGGCCGCCTGTCTCAGTCCGTCTGTCTCAGACCACTGTCTCAGACCGTTGTCTCTGTCCGTCTGTCTCAGCCCGTCTGTCTCAGTCCGTCTGTCTCAGACCATCTGTAGCAAACCGTCTGCCTCAGCCCGCCTGTCTCAGCCCGTCTGTCTCAGACCGTCCGTCTCTGTCCGTCTCTCTCAGACCGTCCGTCTCAGACCGTCGGTCTCTGTCAGTCTCTTGTAGGCCGCCTGTCTCAGACCGTCGGTCTTAGCCCGTCTGTCTCAGACCGTCTGTCTCTGTCCGTCTGTCTAAGACCATCTGTCTCACTACGTCTGTCTCAGACCGTCTGTCTCAGACCGTCTGTCTCAGACCGTCTGTCTCAGACCGTCTGTCTCTGTCCGTCTGTCTCGGTCCGTCTGTCTCAGACCGTCGGTCTCTGTCCGTCTCTCTCAGGCCGCCTGTCTCAGACCGTTGTCTCTGTCCGTCTGTCTCAGCCCGTCTGTCTCAGTCCGTCTGTCTCAGACCATCTGTCTCAGACCGTTGTCCCTGTCCGCCTGTCTCAGTCCGTCTGTCTCAGACCACTGTCTCAGACCGTCGGTCTCTGTCCGTCTCTCTCAGGCCGCCTGTCTCAGTCCGTCTGTCTCAGACCACTGTCTCAGACCGTTGTCTCTGTCCGTCTGTCTCAGCCCGTCTGTCTCAGTCCGTCTGTCTCAGACCATCAGTATCAAACCGTCTGCCTCAGCCCGCCTGTCTCAGTCCGTCTGTCTCAGACCACTGTCTCAGACCGTTGTCTCTGTCCGTCGGTCTCAGCCCGCCTGTCTCAGACCGTCTGTCTCAGACCGTCTGTCTCAGACCGTCCGTCTCTGTCCGTCTCTCTCAGACCGTCTGTCTCTGTCCGTCGGTCTCAGCCCGCCTGTCTCAGACCGTTGTCTCAGACCGTCTGTCTCAGACCGTCTGTCTCAGACCGTCTGTCTCTGTCCGTCTGTCTCAGACCATCTGTCTCACTACGTCTGTCTCAGACCATCTGTCTCAGACCGTCTGTCTCTGTCCGTCTGTCTCAGACCATCTGTCTCAGTCCGTCTGTTTCAGACCGTCTGTCTCAGACCGTCGGTCTCAGACCGTCGGCCTCTGTCCGTCTCTCCCAGCCCGCCTGTCTCAGGCCATCTGTATCAAACCGTCTGTCTCAGCCCGCCTGTCTCAGCCCGCCTGTCTCTGTGCGTCTGTTAAAGACCGCCTGTCTCAGACCGTCGGTCTTAGCCCGTCTGTCTCAGCCCGCCTGTCTCAGCCCGCCTGTCTCTGTCCGTCTGTTTCAGACCGCCTGTCTCAGACCGTCGGTCTTAGCCCGTCTGTCTCAGCCCGCCTGTCTCAGACCGTCTGTCTCAGACCGTCTGTCTCAGACCGTCGGTCTCAGCCCGCCTGTCTCTGTCCGTCTGTCTCAGACCGTCTGTCTCAGACCATCTGTCTCAGACCGCCTGTCTCAGTCCGACTGTCTCAGACCATCTGTCTCAGTCCGACTGTCTCAGACCATCTGTCTCAGACCGTCTGTCTCTGTCCGTCTGTGTCAGCCCGCCTGTCTCAGACCGTTGTCTCTGTCCGTCTGTCTCAGAACGTCTGGCTCAGACCATCTGTATCAAACCGTCTGTCTCAGCCCGCCTGTCTCAGCCCGCCTGTCTCAGACCATCTGTCTCAGACCGTCTGTCTCTGTCCGTCTGTCTCAGACCATTTGTCTCAGTCCGTCTGTCTCAGACCTTCTGTCTCAGACCGTCGGTCTCTGTCCCTCTGTCTCAATCCGCCTGTCTCAGACCGTCTGTCCTGGACCGTCTGTCTCAGACCGTCGGTCTCTGTCCGTCTCTCTCATGCCGCCTGTCTCAGTCCGTCTGTTTCAGACCGCCTGTCTCAGACCGTCGGTCTTAGCCCGTCTGTCTCAGACCGTCTGTCTCAGACCGTCTGTCTCAGACCGTCGGTCTCTGTCCGTCTCTCTCAGGCCGCCTGTCTCAGTCCGTCTGTCTCAGACCATCTGTCTCAGACCGTCTGTCTCTGTCCGTCTGTCTCAGACCATCTGTCTCATTCCGTCTGTCTCAGACCGTCTGTCTCTGTCCGTCTCGCCCAGCCCGCCTGTCTCAGGCCATCTGTATCAAACCGTCTGTCTCAGCCCGCCTGTCTCAGCCCGCCTGTCTCTGTACGTCTGTTAAAGACCGCCTGTCTCTGCCCGTCTGTCTCAGCCCGCCTGTCTCTGTCCGTCTGTCTCAGACCGTCTGTCTCAGCCCGCCTGTCGCTGTCCGTCTGTCTCAGACCGTCTGTCTCAGATCGTCTCTCTCAGGCCGCCTGTCTCAGTCCGACTGTCTCAGACCATCTGTCTCATACCGTCTGTCTCTGTCCGTCTCTCTCAGGCCGCCTGTCTCAGTCCGTCTGTCTCAGACCATCTGTGTCAGACCGTTGTCTCTGTCCGTCTGTCTCAGACCGTCTGTCTCTGTCCGTCTCTCTCAGCCCGCCTGTCTCAGACCGTTGTCTCTGTCCGTCTGTCTCAGAACGTCTGTCTCAGACCATCTGTATCAAACCGTCTGTCTCAGCCCGCCTGTCTCAGCCCGCCTATCTCTGTCCGTCTGTCTCAGCCAGCCTGTCTCAGACCGTCTGTCTCAGACCGTCGGTCTCTGTCCGTCTCTGTCAGGCCGCCTGTCTCAGTCCGTCTGTCTCAGACCATCTGTGTCAGACCGTTGTCTCTGTCCGTCTGTCTCTGTCCGTCTGTCTCTGTCCGTCTGTCTCTGTCCGTCTGTGTCCGACCGCCTGTCTCTGTCCGTCTGTCTCAGACCGTCTGTCTCAGACCGTCTGTCTCAGACCGTCTGTCTCAGACCGTCTGTCTCAGACCGTCTGTCTCAGATCGTCTGTCTCAGACCGTCGGTCTCTGTCAGTCTCTCTGAGGCCGCCTGTCTCAGTCCGTCTGTCTCAGACCATCTGTCTCAGACCGTCTGTCTCTGTCCGTCTGTCTCAGACCATCTGTCTCAGTCCGTCTGTCTCAGACCGTCTGTCTCAGACCGCCTGTCTCATCCCGCCTGTCTCTGTGCGTCTGTTAAAGACCGCCTGTCTCTGTCCGTCTGTTTCAGACCGCCTGTCTCAGACCGTCGGTCTTAGCCCGTGTGTTTCAGCCCGCCTGTCTCAGACCGTCCGTCTCAGACCGTCTGTCTCAGACCGTCTGTCTCAGACCGTCTGTCTCAGACCGTCTGTCTCAGACCGTCTGTCTCAGACCGTCTGTCTCAGACCGTCTGTCTCAGACCGTCTGTCTCTGTACGTCTGTCTCAGCCCGCCTGTCTCAGACCGTTGTCTCTGTCCGTCTGTCTCAGAACGTCTGTCTCAGACCATCTGTATCAAACCGTCTGTCTCAGCCCGCCTGTCTCAGCCCGCCTGTCTCTGTCCGTCTGTCTCAGACCGTCTGTCTCAGATCGTCTCTCTCAGGCCGCCTGTCTCAGTCCGACTGTCTCTGTCCGTAGGTCTCAGACCGCCTGTCTCAGACCGTCGGTCTGAGCCCGTCTGTCTCAGCCCGCCTGTCTCTGTCCGTCTGTCTCAGACCGTCTGTCTCAGATCGTCTCTCTCAGGCCGCCTGTCTCAGTCCGTCCGTCTCAGGCCGTCCGTCTCAGACCGTCCGTCTCAGACCGTCCGTCTCAGACCGTCCGTCTCAGACCGTCCGTCTCAGACCGTCCGTCTCAGACCGTCCGTCTCAGACCGTCCGTCTCAGACCGTCTGTCTCAGACCGTCTGTCTCAGACCGTCGGTCTCAGCCCGTCTGTCTCAGACCGTCTGTCTCAGACCGTCTGTCTCAGACCGTCTGTCTCAGACCGTCTGTCTCAGACCGTCTGTCTCAGACCGTCTGTCTCAGTCCGTCTGTCTCAGACCGTCTGTCTCAGACCGTCGGTCTCAGACCGTCGGTCTCAGACCGTCGGTCTCTGTCCGTCTCTCCCAGCCCGCCTGTCTCAGGCCATCTGTATCAAACCGTCTGTCTCAGCCCGCCTGTCTCAGCCCGCCTGTCTCTGTGCGTCTGTTAAAGACCGCCTGTCTCAGACCGTCGGTCTTAGCCCGTCTGTCTCAGCCCGCCTGTCTCAGCCCGCCTGTCTCTGTCCGTCTGTTTCAGACCGCCTGTCTCAGACCGTCGGTCTTAGCCCGTCTGTCTCAGCCCGCCTGTCTCAGACCGTCTGTCTCAGACCGTCTGTCTCAGACCGTCTGTCTCAGCCCGCCTGTCTCAGCCCGCCTGTCTCTGTCCGTCTCTCTCAGGCCGTCGGTCTCTGTCCGTTTCTCGCAGGCCGCCTGTCTCAGTCCGCCTGTCTAAGTCCGTCTGTCTCAGACCATCTGTCTCAGACCGTTGTCTCTGTCCGTCTGTCTCTGTCCGTCTGTCTCAATCCGCCTGTCTCAGACCGTCTGTCCTGGACCGTCTGTCTCAGACCGTCGGTCTCTGTCCGTCTCTCTCATGCCGCCCGTCTCAGTCCATCTGTCTCAGACCGTCTGTCTCAGACCGTCTGCCTCAGCCCGCCTGTCTCAGCCCGTCTGTCTCTGTGCGTCTGTTAAAGACCGCCTGTCTCAGACCGTCGGTCTTAGCCCGTCTGTCTCAGCCCGCCTGTCTCAGCCCGCCTGTCTCTGTCCGTCTGTTTCAGACCGCCTGTCTCAGACCGTCGGTCTTAGCCCGTCTGTCTCAGCCCGCCTGTCTCAGACCGTCTGTCTCAGACCGTCTCTCTCAGACCGTCCGTCTCAGACCGTCGGTCTCTGTCAGTCTCTCGTAGGCCGCCTGTCTCAGTCCGTCTGTCTCAGACCATCTGTCTCAGACCGTCTGTCTCTTGCCGTTTGTCTCAGACCATCTGTCTCACTACGTCTGTCTCAGACCGTCTGTCTCAGACCGTCTGTCTCAGACCGTCTGTCTCAGACCGTCTGTCTCAGACCGTCTGTCTCTGTCCGTCTGTCTCTGTCCGTCTGTCTCAGTCCGTCTGTCTCAGACCGTCTGTCTCAGACCGTCTGTCTCTGACCGCCTGTCTCAGTCCGTCTGTCTCAGACCACTGTCTCAGACCGTTGTCTCTGTCCGCCTGTCTCTGTCCGTCTGTCTCAGTCCGTCTGTCTCAGACCATCTGTCTCAGACCGTTGTCTCTGTCCGCCTGTCTCTGTCCGTCGGTCTCAGCCCGCCTGTCTCAGACCGTCTGTCTCAGACCGTCTGTCTCAGACCGTCCGTCTCTGTCAGTCTCTCTCAGACCGTCCGTCTCAGACCGTCGGTATCTGTCAGTCTCTCGTAGGCCGCCTGTCTCAGTCCGCCTGTCTCAGACCATCTGTCTCAGACCGTCTGTCTCAGACCGTCTGTCTCAGATCGTCTGTCTCAGACCGTCTGTCTCTGTCCGTCTCTCTCAGGCCGCCTGTCTCAGTCCGTCTGTCTCAGACCATCTGTCTCAGACCGTCTGTCTCTGTCCGTCTGTCTCAGACCATCTGTCTCGGTCCGTCTGTCTCAGACAGTCTGTCTCAGACCGTCGGTCTCAGACCGTCTGTCCTGGACCGTCTGTCTCAGACCGTCGGTCTCTGTCCGTCTCTCTCATGCCGCCTGTCTCAGTCCGTCTGTTTCAGACCGCCTGTCTCAGACCGTCGGTCTTAGCCCGTCTGTCTCAGCCCGCCTGTCTCTGTCCGTCTGTCTCAGACCGTCGGTCTCTGTCCGTCTCTCTCAGGCCGCCTGTCTCAGTCCATCTGTCTCAGACCATCTGTCTCAGACCGTCTGTCTCAGACCATCTGTCTCAGACCGTCTGTCTCAGACCGTCTGTCTCAGCCCGCCTGTCTCAGCCCGCCTGTCTCTGTCCGTCTGTCTTAGACCATCTGTCTCAGACCGTGTGTCTCAGACCGTCTGTCTCAGACCGTCAGTCTCAGACCGTCGGTCTCTGTCCGTTTCTCGCAGGCCGCCTGTCTCTGTCCGTCTGTCTCAGACCGTCTGTCTCAGACCGTCGGTCTCTGTCCGTCTCTCTCAGGCCGTCGGTCTCTGGCCGTTTCTCGCAGGCCGCCTGTCTCAGTCCGCCTGTCTAAGTCCGTCTGTCTCAGACCATCCGTCTCAGACCGTTGTCTCTGTCCGTTGTCTCTGTCCGTCTGTCTCTGTCCGTCTGTCTCAATCCGCCTGTCTCAGACCGTCTGTCTCAGACCGTCGGTCTCTGTCCGTCTCTCTCATGCCGCCTGTCTCAGTCCGTCTGTTTCAGATCGCCTGTCTCAGACCGTCGGTCTTAGCCCGTCTGTCTCAGCCCGCCTGTCTCTGTCCGTCTGTCTCAGACCGTCGGTCTCTGTCCGTCTCTCTCAGGCCGCCTGTCTCAGTCCATCTGTCTCAGACCATCTGTCTCAGACCGTCTGTCGCTGTCCGTCTGTCTCAGACCATCTGTCTCAGACCTTCTGTCTCAGACCGTCCGTCTCTGTCCGTCGGTCTCAGACCATCTGTCTCAGACCGTCTGTCTCAGACCGTCTGTCTCAGCCCGCCTGTCTCAGCCCGCCTGTCTCTGTCCGTCTGTCTTAGACCATCTGTCTCAGACCGTCTGTCTCGGACCATCTGTCTCAGTCCGTCTGTCTCAGATCGTCGGTCTCAGCCCGCCTGTCTCTGTCCGTCTGTCTCAGACCGTCGGTCTCTGTCCGTCTCTCTCAGGCCGCCTGTCTCAGTCCATCTGTCTCAGACCATCTGTCTCAGACCGTCTGTCGCTGTCCGTCTGTCTCAGACCATCTGTCTCAGACCTTCTGTCTCAGACCGTCCGTCTCTGTCCGTCGGTCTCAGACCATCTGTCTCAGACCGTCTGTCTCAGACCGTCTGTCTCAGCCCGCCTGTCTCAGCCCGCCTGTCTCTGTCCGTCGGTCTTAGACCATCTGTCTCAGCCCGCCTGTCTCAGACCGTTGTCTCTGTCCGTCTGTCTCAGAACGTCTGTCTCAGACCATCTGTATCAAACCGTCTGTCTCAGCCCGCCTGTCTCAGCCCGCCTGTCTCAGTCCGTCTGTCTCAGACCATCTGTCTCAGACCGTCTGTCTCTGTCCGTCTGTCTCAGACCATCTGTCTCAGTCCGTCTGTCTCAGACCGTCTGTGTCAGACCGTCGGTCTCAGACCGTCGGTCTCTGTCCCTCTGTCTCAATCCGCCTGTCTCAGACCGTCTGTCCTGGACCGTCTGTCTCAGACCGTCGGTCTCTGTCCGTCTCTCTCATGCCGCCTGTCTCAGTCCGTCTGTTTCAGACCGCCTGTCTCAGACCGTCGGTCTTAGCCCGTCTGTCTCAGACCGTCTGTCTCAGACCGTCGGTCTCTGTCCGTCTCTCTCAGGCCGCCTGTCTCAGTCCGTCTGTCTCTGTCCGTCTCTCTCAGACCATCTGTCTCAGTCCGTCTGTCTCAGACCGTCTGTCTCAGACCGTCTGTCTCAGACCGTCGGTCTCAGACCGTCGGTCTCAGACCGTCGGTCTCTGTCCGTCTCGCCCAGCCCGCCTGTCTCAGGCCATCTGTATCAAACCGTCTGTCTCAGCCCGCCTGTCTCTGTACGTCTGTTAAAGACCGCCTGTCTCTGCCCGTCTGTCTCAGCCCGCCTGTCTCTGTCCGTCTGTCTCAGACCGTCTGTCTCAGCCCGCCTGTCTCTGTCCGTCTGTCTCAGACCGTCTGTCTCAGATCGTCTCTCTCAGGCCGCCTGTCTCAGTCCGACTGTCTCAGACCATCTGTCTCAGACCGTCTGTCTCTGTCCGTCTCTCTCAGGCCGCCTGTCTCAGTCCGTCTGTCTCAGACCATCTGTCTCAGACCGTCTGTCTCTGTCCGTCTGTCTCAGACCATCTGTCTCGGTCCGTCTGTCTCAGACAGTCTGTCTCAGACCGTCGGTCTCAGACCGTCTGTCCTGGACCGTCTGTCTCAGACCGTCGGTCTCTGTCCGTCTCTCTCATGCCGCCTGTCTCAGTCCGTCTGTTTCAGACCGCCGGTCTCAGACCGTCGGTCTTAGCCCGTCTGTCTCAGCCCGCCTGTCTCTGTCCGTCTGTCTCAGACCGTCGGTCTCTGTCCGTCTCTCTCAGGCCGCCTATCTCAGTCCATCTGTCTCAGACCATCTGTCTCAGACCATCTGTCTCAGACCATCTGTCTCAGACCGTCTGTCTCAGACCGTCTGTCTCAGCCCGCCTGTCTCAGCTCGCCTGTCTCTGTCCGTCTGTCTTAGACCATCTGTCTCAGACCGTGTGTCTCAGACCGTCTGTCTCAGACCGTCAGTCTCAGACCGTCGGTCTGTGTCCGTTTCTCGCAGGCCGCCTGTCTCTCTCCGTCTGTCTCAGACCGTCTGTCTCAGACCGTTGTCTCTGTCCGTTGTCTCTGTCCGTCTGTCTCTGTCCGTCTGTCTCAATCCGCCTGTCTCAGACCGTCTGTCTCAGACCGTCGGTCTCTGGCCGTTTCTCGCAGGCCGCCTGTCTCAGTCCGCCTGTCTAAGTCCGTCTGTCTCAGACCATCCGTCTCAGACCGTTGTCTCTGTCCGTTGTCTCTGTCCGTCTGTCTCTGTCCGTCTGTCTCAATCCGCCTGTCTCAGACCGTCTGTCTCAGACCGTCGGTCTCTGTCCGTCTCTCTCATGCCGCCTGTCTCAGTCCGTCTGTTTCAGATCGCCTGTCTCAGACCGTCGGTCTTAGCCCGTCTGTCTCAGCCCGCCTGTCTCTGTCCGTCTGTCTCAGACCGTCGGTCTCTGTCCGTCTCTCTCAGGCCGCCTGTCTCAGTCCATCTGTCTCAGACCATCTGTCTCAGACCGTCTGTCGCTGTCCGTCTGTCTCAGACCATCTGTCTCAGACCTTCTGTCTCAGACCGTCCGTCTCTGTCCGTCGGTCTCAGACCATCTGTCTCAGACCGTCTGTCTCAGACCGTCTGTCTCAGCCCGCCTGTCTCAGCCCGCCTGTCTCTGTCCGTCTGTCTTAGACCATCTGTCTCAGACCGTCTGTCTCGGACCATCTGTCTCAGTCCGTCTGTCTCAGATCGTCGGTCTCAGCCCGCCTGTCTCTGTCCGTCTGTCTCAGACCGTCGGTCTCTGTCCGTCTCTCTCAGGCCGCCTGTCTCAGTCCATCTGTCTCAGACCATCTGTCTCAGACCGTCTGTCGCTGTCCGTCTGTCTCAGACCATCTGTCTCAGACCTTCTGTCTCAGACCGTCCGTCTCTGTCCGTCGGTCTCAGACCATCTGTCTCAGACCGTCTGTCTCAGACCGTCTGTCTCAGCCCGCCTGTCTCAGCCCGCCTGTCTCTGTCCGTCGGTCTTAGACCATCTGTCTCAGCCCGCCTGTCTCAGACCGTTGTCTCTGTCCGTCTGTCTCAGAACGTCTGTGTCAGACCATCTGTATCAAACCGTCTGTCTCAGCCCGCCTGTCTCAGCCCGCCTGTCTCAGTCCGTCTGTCTCAGACCATCTGTCTCAGACCGTCTGTCTCTGTCCGTCTGTCTCAGACCATCTGTCTCAGTCCGTCTGTCTCAGACCGTCTGTGTCAGACCGTCGGTCTCTGTCCCTCTGTCTCAATCCGCCTGTCTCAGACCGTCTGTCCTGGACCGTCTGTCTCAGACCGTCGGTCTCTGTCCGTCTCTCTCATGCCGCCTGTCTCAGTCCGTCTGTTTCAGACCGCCTGTCTCAGACCGTCGGTCTTAGCCCGTCTGTCTCAGACCGTCTGTCTCAGACCGTCGGTCTCTGTCCGTCTCTCTCAGGCCGCCTGTCTCAGTCCGTCTGTCTCTGTCCGTCTCTCTCAGACCATCTGTCTCAGTCCGTCTGTCTCAGACCGTCGGTCTCAGACCGTCGGTCTCTGTCCGTCTCGCCCAGCCCGCCTGTCTCAGGCCATCTGTATCAAACCGTCTGTCTCAGCCCGCCTGGCTCTGTCCGTCTGTCTCAGACCGTCTGTCTCAGCCCGCCTGTCTCTGTCCGTCTGTCTCAGACCGTCTGTCTCAGATCGTCTCTCTCAGGCCGCCTGTCTCAGTCCGACTGTCTCAGACCATCTGTCTCAGACCGTCTGTCTCTGTCCGTCTCTCTCAGGCCGCCTGTCTCAGTCCGTCTGTCTCAGACCATCTGTCTCAGACCGTCTGTCTCTGTCCGTCTGTCTCAGACCATCTGTCTCGGTCCGTCTGTCTCAGACAGTCTGTCTCAGACCGTCGGTCTCAGACCGTCTGTCCTGGACCGTCTGTCTCAGACCGTCGGTCTCTGTCCGTCTCTCTCAGGCCGCCTATCTCAGTCCATCTGTCTCAGACCATCTGTCTCAGACCATCTGTCTCAGACCATCTGTCTCAGACCGTCTGTCTCAGACCGTCTGTCTCAGCCCGCCTGTCTCAGCTCGCCTGTCTCTGTCCGTCTGTCTTAGACCATCTGTCTCAGACCGTGTGTCTCAGACCGTCTGTCTCAGACCGTCAGTCTCAGACCGTCGGTCTGTGTCCGTTTCTCGCAGGCCGCCTGTCTCTGTCCGTCTGTCTCAGACCGTCTGTCTCAGACCGTTGTCTCTGTCCGTTGTCTCTGTCCGTCTGTCTCTGTCCGTCTGTCTCAATCCGCCTGTCTCAGACCGTCTGTCTCAGACCGTCGGTCTCTGGCCGTTTCTCGCAGGCCGCCTGTCTCAGTCCGCCTGTCTAAGTCCGTCTGTCTCAGACCATCCGTCTCAGACCGTTGTCTCTGTCCGTTGTCTCTGTCCGTCTGTCTCTGTCCGTCTGTCTCAATCCGCCTGTCTCAGACCGTCTGTCTCAGACCGTCGGTCTCTGTCCGTCTCTCTCATGCCGCCTGTCTCAGTCCGTCTGTTTCAGATCGCCTGTCTCAGACCGTCGGTCTTAGCCCGTCTGTCTCAGCCCGCCTGTCTCTGTCCGTCTGTCTCAGACCGTCGGTCTCTGTCCGTCTCTCTCAGGCCGCCTGTCTCAGTCCATCTGTCTCAGACCATCTGTCTCAGACCGTCTGTCGCTGTCCGTCTGTCTCAGACCATCTGTCTCAGACCTTCTGTCTCAGACCGTCCGTCTCTGTCCGTCGGTCTCAGACCATCTGTCTCAGACCGTCTGTCTCAGACCGTCTGTCTCAGCCCGCCTGTCTCAGCCCGCCTGTCTCAGCCCGCCTGTCTCTGTCCGTCTATCTTAGACCATCTGTCTCAGCCCGCCTGTCTCAGACCGTTGTCTCTGTCCGTCTGTCTCAGAACGTCTGTCTCAGACCATCTGTATCAAACCGTCTGTCTCAGCCCGCCTGTCTCAGCCCGCCTGTCTCAGTCCGTCTGTCTCAGACCATCTGTCTCAGACCGTCTGTCTCTGTCCGTCTGTCTCAGACCATCTGTCTCAGTCCGTCTGTCTCAGACCGTCTGTCTCAGACCGTCGGTCTCAGACCGTCGGTCTCTGTCCCTCTGTCTCAATCCGCCTGTCTCAGACCGTCTGTCCTGGACCGTCTGTCTCAGACCGTCGGTCTCTGTCCGTCTCTCTCATGCCGCCTGTCTCAGTCCGTCTGTTTCAGACCGCCTGTCTCAGACCGTCGGTCTTAGCCCGTCTGTCTCAGACCGTCTGTCTCAGACCGTCTGTCTCAGACCGTCGGTCTCTGTCCGTCTCTCTCAGGCCGCCTGTCTCAGTCCGTCTGTCTCAGACCATCTGTCTCAGACCGTCTGTCTCTGTCCGTCTCTCTCAGACCATCTGTCTCAGTCCGTCTGTCTCAGACCGTCTGTCTCAGACCGTCGGTCTCAGACCGTCGGTCTCTGTCCGTCTCGCCCAGCCCGCCTGTCTCTGTACGTCTGTTAAAGACCGCCTGTCTCTGCCCGTCTGTCTCAGCCCGCCTGTCTCTGTCCGTCTGTCTCAGACCGTCTGTCTCAGCCCGCCTGTCTCTGTCCGTCTGTCTCAGACCGTCTGTCTCAGATCGTCTCTCTCAGGCCGCCTGTCTCAGTCCGACTGTCTCAGACCATCTGTCTCAGACCGTCTGTCTCTGTCCGTCTCTCTCAGGCCGCCTGTCTCAGTCCGTCTGTCTCAGACCATCTGTGTCAGACCGTTGTCTCTGTCCGTCTGTCTCTGTCCGTCTGTGTCAGACCGCCTGTTTCTGTCCGTCTGTCTCAGATCGTCTCTCTCAGGCCGCCTGTCTCAGTCCGACTGTCTCAGACCATCTGTCTCAGACGGTCTGTCTCTGTCCGTCTGTCTCAGCCCGCCTGTCTCAGACCGTTGTCTCTGTCCGTCTGTCTCAGAACGTCTGTCTCAGACCATCTGTATCAAACCGTCTGTCTCAGCCGGCCTGTCTCAGCCCGCCTGTCTCAGCCCGCCTGTCTCTGTCCGTCTGTCTCAGCCAGCCTGTCTCAGACCGTCTGTCTCAGACCGTCGGTCTCTGTCCGTCTCTGTCAGGCCGCCTGTCTCAGTCCGTCTGTCTCAGACCATCTGTGTCAGACCGTTGTCTCTGTCCGTCTGTCTCTGTCCGTCTGTCTCTGTCCGTCTGTGTCCGACCGCCTGTCTCTGTCCGTCTGTCTCAGGCCGTCTGTCTCAGACCGTCTGTCTCAGACCGTCTGTCTCAGACCGTTTGTCTCAGACCGTCTGTCTCAGACCGTCGGTCTCAGACCGTCGGTCTCTGTCCGTCTCGCCCAGCCCGCCTGTCTCAGGCCATCTGTATCAAACCGCCTGTCTCAGCCCGCCTGTCTCAGCCCGTCGGTCTTAGCCCGTCTGTCTCAGACCGTCTGTCTCAGACCGTCTGTCTCCGACCGTCTGTCTCAGACCGTCTGTCTCAGACCGTCGGTCTCTGTCCGTCTCTCTCAGGCCGCCTGTCTCAGTCCGTCTGTCTCAGACCATCTGTCTCAGACCGTCTGTCTCTGTCCGTCTGTCTTAGACCATCTGTCTCAGTCCGTCTGTCTCAGACCGTCGGTCTCAGACCGTCGGTCTCTGTCCGTCTCGCCCAGCCCGCCTGTCTCAGGCCATCTGTATCAAATCGTCTGTCTCAGCCCGCCTGTCTCAGCCCGCCTGTCTCTGTGCGTCTGTTAAAGACCGCCTGTCTCTGCCCGTCTGTCTCAGCCCGTCTGTCTCAGACCGTCTGTCTCAGACCGTCGGTCTCTGTCCGTCTCTCTCAGGCCGCCTGTCTCAGTCCGTCTGTCTCAGACCATCTGTCTCAGACCGTCTGTCTCTGTCCGTCTCTATCAGGCCGCCTGTCTCAGTCTGTCTGTCTCAGACCATCTGTGTCAGACCTTTGTCTCTGTCCGCCTGTCTCAGCCCGCCTGTCTCAGCCCGCCTGTCTCTGTCCGTCTGTCTCAGACCGTCTGTCTCAGATCGTCTCTCTCAGGCCGCCTGTCTCAGTCCGACTGTCTCTGTCCGTAGGTCTCAGACCGCCTGTCTCAGACCGTCGTCCTGAGCCCGCCTGTCTCTGCCCGTCTGTCTCAGCCCGTCTGTCTCAGACCGTCTGTCTCAGACCGTCGGTCTCTGTCCGTCTCTCTCAGGCCGCCTGTCTCAGTCCGTCTGTTTCAGACCGCCTGTCTCAGACCGTCGGTCTTAGCCCGTCTGTCTCAGCCCGCCTGTCTCTGTCCGTCTGTCTCAGACCGTCGGTCTCTGTCCGTCTCTCTCAGGCCGTCTGTCTCAGTCCATCTGTCTCAGACCATCTGTCTCAGACCGTCTGTCTCAGACCGACTGTCTCAGACCATCTGTCTCAGACCGTCTGTCTCTGTCCGTCTGTCTCAGCCCGCCTGTCTCAGACCGTCTGTCTCTGTCCGTCTGTCTCAATCCGCCTGTCTCAGACCGTCTGTCCTGGACCGTCTGTCTCAGACCGTCGGTCTCTGTCCGTCTCTCTCATGCCGCCTGTCTCAGTCCGTCTGTGTCAGACCGCCTGTCTCTGTCCGTCTGTCTCAGATCGTCTCTCTCAGGCCGCCTGTCTCAGTCCGACTGTCTCAGACCATCTGTCTCAGACCGTCTGTCTCTGTCCGTCTGTCTCAGCCCGCCTGTCTCAGACCGTTGCCTCTGTCCGTCTGTCTCAGAACGTCTGTCTCAGACCATCTGTATCAAACCGTCTGTCTCAGCCCGCCTGTCTCAGCCCGCCTGTCTCTGTCCGTCTGTCTCAGCCAGCCTGTCTCAGACCGTCTGTCTCAGACCGTCGGTCTCTGTCCGTCTCTGTCAGGCCGCCTGTCTCAGTCCGCCTGTCTCAGACCATCTGTGTCAGACCGTTGTCTCTGTCCGTCTGTCTCTGTCCGTCTGTGTCCGACCGCCTGTCTCTGTCCGTCTGTCTCAGACCGTTGTCTCTGTCCGTCTGTCTCTGAACGTCTGTCTCAGACCATCTGTATCAAACCGTCTGTCTCAGCCCGCCTGTCTCAGCCCGCCTGTCTCTGTCCGTCTGTCTCAGCCAGCCTGTCTCAGACCGTCTGTCTCAGACCGTCGGTCTCTGTCCGTCTCTGTCAGGCCGCCTGTCTCAGTCCGCCTGTCTCAGACCATCTGTGTCAGACCGTTGTCTCTGTCCGTCTGTCTCTGTCCGTCTGTGTCCGACCGCCTGTCTCTGTCCGTTTGTCTCAGACCGTCTGTCTCAGGCCGTCTGTCTCAGACCGTTTGTCTCAGACCGTCTGTCTCAGACCGTCTGTCTCAGACCGTCTGTCTCAGACCGTCTGTCTCAGACCGTCTGTCTCAGACCGTCTGTCTCAGACCGTCTGTCTCAGATCGTCTGTCTCAGACCGTCTGTCTCAGATCGTCTGTCTCAGACCGTCGGTCTCTGTCAGTCTCTCTCATGCCGCCTGTCTCAGTCCGTCTGTTTCAGACCGCCTGTCTCAGACCGTCGGTCTTAGCCCGTCTGTCTCAGACCGTCTGTCTCTGACCGTCTGTCTCAGACCGTCTGTCTCAGACCATCTGTCTCAGACCGTCTGTCTCTGTCCGTCTGTCTCAGACCATCTGTCTCGGACCGTCTGTCTCTGTCCGTCTCTCTCAGGACGCCTGTCTCAGTCCGTCTGTCTCAGACCATCTGTGTCAGACCGTTGTCTCTGTCCGTCTGTCTCTGTCCGTCTGTGTCAGACCGCCTGTCTCTGTCCGTCTGTCTCAGTCCGTCTGTCTCAGATCGTCTCTCTCAGGCTGCCTGTCTCAGTCCGACTGTCTCAGACCATCTGTCTCAGACCGTCTGTCTCTGTCCGTCTGTCTCAGAACGCCTCTCTCAGACCGTCTGTCTCAGTCCGTCTGTCTCAATCCGCCTGTCTCAGACCGTCTGTCCTGGACCGTCTGTCTCAGACCGTCGGTCTCTGTCCGTCTCTCTCATGCCGCCTGTCTCAGTCCGTCTGTTTCAAACCGCCTGTCTCAGACCGTCGGTCTTAGCCCGTCTGTCTCAGCCCGCCTGTCTCAGACCGTCTGTCTCAGACCGTCTGTCTCTGACCGTCTGTCTCAGACCGTCTGTCTCAGACCGTCTGTCTCAGACCGTCTGTCTCAGACCGTCGGTCTCAGCCCGCCTGTCTCTGTCCGTCTGTCTCAGACCGTCTGTCTCAGACCATCTGTCTCAGACCGTCTGTCTCTGTCCGTCTGTCTCAGCCCGCTTGTCTCAGACCGTTGTCTCTGTCCGTCTGTCTCAGAACGTCTGTCTCAGACCATCCGTATCAAACCGTCTGTCTCAGCCCGCCTGTCTCAGCCCGCCTGTCTCTGTCCGTCTGTCTCAGACCGTCTGTCTCAGATCGTCTCTCTCAGGCCGCCTGTCTCAGTCCGACTGTCTCTGTCCGTAGGTCTCAGACCGCCTGTCTCAGACCGTCGTCCTGAGCCCGTCTGTCTCAGCCCGCCTGTCTCAGCCCGCCTGTCTCAGTCCGTCTGTCTCAGACCATCTGTCTCAGACCGTCTGTCTCTGTCCGTCTGTCTCAGACCGTCGGTCTCAGCCCGCCTGTCTCTGTCCGTCTGTCTCAGACCGTCTGTCTCAGACCATCTGTCTCAGACCGTCTGTCTCTGTCCGTCTGTCTCAGCCCGCTTGTCTCAGACCGTTGTCTCTGTCCGTCTGTCTCAGAACGTCTGTCTCAGACCATCCGTATCAAACCGTCTGTCTCAGCCCGCCTGTCTCAGCCCGCCTGTCTCTGTCCGTCTGTCTCAGACCGTCTGTATCAGATCGTCTCTCTCAGGCCGCCTGTCTCAGTCCGACTGTCTCTGTCCGTAGGTCTCAGACCGCCTGTCTCAGACCGTCGTCCTGAGCCCGTCTGTCTCAGCCCGCCTGTCTCAGCCCGCCTGTCTCAGTCCGTCTGTCTCAGACCATCTGTCTCAGTCCGTCTGTCTCAGACCGCCTGTCTCAGACCGTCTGTCCTGGACCGTCTGTCTCAGACCGTCGGTCTCTGTCCGTCTCTCTCATGCCGCCTGTCTCAGTCCGTCTGTTTCAGCCCGCCTGTCTCAGCCCGCCTGTCTCAGTCCGTCTGTTTCAAACCGCCTGTCTCAGACCGTCGGTCTTAGCCCGTCTGTCTCAGCCCGCCTGTCTCAGACCGTCTGTCTCAGACCGTCTGTCTCTGACCGTCTGTCTCAGACCGTCTGTCTCAGACCGTCTGTCTCAGACCGTCTGTCTCAGACCGTCGGTCTCAGCCCGCCTGTCTCTGTCCGTCTGTCTCAGACCGTCTGTCTCAGACCATCTGTCTCAGACCGTCTGTCTCTGTCCGTCTGTCTCAGCCCGCTTGTCTCAGACCGTTGTCTCTGTCCGTCTGTCTCAGAACGTCTGTCTCAGACCATCCGTATCAAACCGTCTGTCTCAGCCCGCCTGTCTCAGCCCGCCTGTCTCTGTCCGTCTGTCTCAGACCGTCTGTCTCAGATCGTCTCTCTCAGGCCGCCTGTCTCAGTCCGACTGTCTCTGTCCGTAGGTCTCAGACCGCCTGTCTCAGACCGTCGTCCTGAGCCCGTCTGTCTCAGCCCGCCTGTCTCAGCCCGCCTGTCTCAGTCCGTCTGTCTCAGACCATCTGTCTCAGACCGTCTGTCTCTGTCCGTCTGTCTCAGACCGTCGGTCTCAGCCCGCCTGTCTCTGTCCGTCTGTCTCAGACCGTCTGTCTCAGACCATCTGTCTCAGACCGTCTGTCTCTGTCCGTCTGTCTCAGCCCGCTTGTCTCAGACCGTTGTCTCTGTCCGTCTGTCTCAGAACGTCTGTCTCAGACCATCCGTATCAAACCGTCTGTCTCAGCCCGCCTGTCTCAGCCCGCCTGTCTCTGTCCGTCTGTCTCAGACCGTCTGTATCAGATCGTCTCTCTCAGGCCGCCTGTCTCAGTCCGACTGTCTCTGTCCGTAGGTCTCAGACCGCCTGTCTCAGACCGTCGTCCTGAGCCCGTCTGTCTCAGCCCGCCTGTCTCAGCCCGCCTGTCTCAGTCCGTCTGTCTCAGACCATCTGTCTCAGACCGTCTGTCTCTGTCCGTCTGTCTCAGACCATCTGTCTCAGTCCGTCTGTCTCAGACCGCCTGTCTCAGACCGTCTGTCCTGGACCGTCTGTCTCAGACCGTCGGTCTCTGTCCGTCTCTCTCATGCCGCCTGTCTCAGTCCGTCTGTTTCAGCCCGCCTGTCTCAGCCCGCCTGTCTCAGTCCGTCTGTCTCAGACCATCTGTCTCAGACCGTCTGTCTCTGTCCGTCTGTCTTAGATCATCTGTCTCAGTCCGTCTGTCTCAGACCGTCGGTCTCAGACCGTCGGTCTCTGTCCGTCTCGCCCAGCCCGCCTGTCTCAGGCCATCTGTATCAAACCGTCTGTCTCAGCCCGCCTGTCTCTGTGCGTCTGTTAAAGACCGCCTGTCTCAGACCGTCGGTCTTAGCCCGTCTGTCTCAGCCCGCCTGTCTCTGTCCGTCTGTTTCAGACCGCCTGTCTCAGACCGTCGGTCTTAGCCCGTCTGTCTCAGCCCGCCTGTCTCAGACCGTCTGTCTCAGACCGTCTGTCTCAGACCGTCTGTCTCAGACCGTCTGTCTCAGACCGTCTGTCTCAGACCGTCTGTCTCAGACCGTCGGTCTCAGCCCGCCTGTCTCTGTCCGTCTGTCTCAGTCCGTCTGTCTCAGATCGTCTCTCTCAGGCCGCCTGTCTCAGTCCGACTGTCTCAGACCATCTGTCTCAGACCGTCTGTCTCAGCCCGCCTGTCTCAGACCGTCTGTCTCTGTCCGTCTGTCTCAATCCGCCTGTCTCAGACCGTCTGTCCTGGACCGTCTGTCTCAGACCGTCGGTCTCTGTCCGTCTCTCTCATGCCGCCTGTCTCAGTCCGTCTGTTTCAGACCGTCTGTCTCAGACCGTCGGTCTTAGCCCGTCTGTCTCAGCCCGCCTGCCTCAGACCGTCTGTCTCAGACCGTCTGTCTCTGACCGTCTGTCTCAGACCGTCTGTCTCAGACTGTCTGTCTCAGACCGTCTGTCTCAGACCGTCTGTCTCAGACCGTCGGTCTCAGCCCGCCTGTCTCTGTCCGTCTGTCTCAGACCGTCTGTCTCAGACCATCTGTCTCAGACCGCCTGTCTCAGTCCGACTGTCTCAGACCATCTGTCTCAGACCGTCTGTCTCTGTCCGTCTGTCTCAGCCCGCCTGTCTCAGACCGTTGTCTCTGTCCGTCTGTCTCAGAACGTCTGTCTCAGACCATCCGTATCAAACCGTCTGTCTCAGCCCGCCCGTCTCAGCCCGCCTGTCTCTGTCCGTCTGTCTCAGACCGTCTGTCTCAGATCGTCTCTCTCAGGCCGCCTGTCTCAGTCCGACTGTCTCTGTCCGTAGGTCTCAGACCGCCTGTCTCAGACCGTCGTCCTGAGCCCGTCTGTCTCAGCCCGCCTGTCTCCGTCCGTCTGTCTCAGACCGTCTGTCTCAGATCGTCTCTCTCAGGCCGCCTGTTTCACTCCGACTGTCTCAGACCATCTGTCTCAGACCGTCTGTCTCTGTCCGTCTGTCTCAGCCCGCCTGTCTCAGACCGTCGGTCTCTGTCCGTCTCTCCCAGCCCGCCTGTCTCAGGCCATCTGTATCGAACCGTCTGTCTCAGCCCGCCTGTCTCAGCCCGCCTGCCTCTGTGCGTCTGTTAAAGACCGCCTGTCTCAGACCGTCGGTCTTAGCCCGTCTGTCTCAGCCCGCCTGTCTCAGCCCGCCTGTCTCTGTCCGTCTGTTTCAGACCGCCTGTCTCAGACCGTCGGTCTTAGCCCGTCTGTCTCAGCCCGCCTGTCTCAGACCGTCTGTCTCAGACCGTCTGTCTCAGACCGTCTGTCTCAGTCCGTCTCTCTCATGCCGCCTGTCTCAGTCCGTCTGTTTCAGACCGCCTGTCTCAGACCGTCGGTCTTAGCCCGTCTGTCTCTGTCCGTCTGTCTCAGACCGTCTGTCTCAGACCGTCTGTCTCAGACCGTCTGTCTCAGACCGTCTGTCTCAGACCGTCTGTCTCAGACCGTCTGTCTCAGACCGTCTGTCTCAGACCGTCTGTCTCAGACCGTCTGTCTCAGACCGTCTGTCTCAGACCGTCGGTCTCAGCCCGCCTGTCTCCGTCCGTCTGTCTCAGACCGTCTGTCTCAGACCATCTGTCTCAGACCGTCTGTCTCTGTCCGTCTGTCTCAGCCCGCCTGTCTCTGTCCGTCTGTCTCAGACCGTCTGTCTCAGATCGTCTCTCTCAGGCCGCCTGTCTCAGTCCGACTGTCTCTGTCCGTAGGTCTCAGACCGCCTGTCTCAGACCGTCGTCCTGAGCGGGTCTGTCTCAGCCCGCCTGTCTCTGTCCGTCTGTCTCAGACCGTCTGTCTCAGATCGTCTCTCTCAGGCCGCCTGTCTCAGTCCGACTGTCTCAGACCATCTGTCTCAGACCGTGTGTCTCTGTCCGTCTGTCTCAGACCGCCTGTCTCAGACCGTCTGTCCTGGACCGTCTGTCTCAGACCGTCGGTCTCTGTCCGTCTCTCTCATGCCGCCTGTCTCAGTCCGTCTGTTTCAGACCGCCTGTCTCAGACCGTCGGTCTTAGCCCGTCTGTCTCAGACCGTCTGTCTCAGACCGTCTGTCTCAGACCGTCGGTCTCTGTCCGTCTCTCTCAGGCCGCCTGTCTCAGTCCGTCTGTCTCAGACCATCTGTCTCAGACCGTCTGTCTCTGTCCGTCTGTCTTAGACCATCTGTCTCAGTCCGTCTGTCTCAGACCGTCGGTCTCAGACCGTCGGTCTCTGTCCGTCTCGCCCAGCCCGCCTGTCTCAGGCCATCTGTATCAAACCGTCTGTCTCAGCCCGCCTGTCTCAGCCCGCCTGTCTCAGCCCGCCTGTCTCTGTGCGACTGTTAAAGACCGCCTGTCTCAGCCCGTCTGTCTCAGACCGTCTGTCTCAGACCGTCGGTCTCTGTCCGTCTCTCTCAGGCCGCCTGTCTCAGTCCGTCTGTCTCAGACCATCTGTCTCAGACCGTCTGTCTCTGTCCGTCTCTCTCAGGCCGCCTGTCTCAGTCCGTCTGTCTCAGACCATCTGTGTTAGACCGTTGTCTCTGTCCGTCTGTCTCTGTCCGTCTGTCTCTGTCCGTCTGTATCAGACCGCCTGTCTCTGTCCGTCTGTCTCAGATCGTCTCTCTGAGGCCGCCTGTCTCAGTCCGACTGTCTCAGACCATCTGTCTCAGACCGTCTGTCTCTGTCCGTGTGTCTCAGCCCGCCTGTCTCAGACCGTTGTCTCTGTCCGTCTCTCTCAGAACGGCTGTCTCAGACCATCTGTATCAAACCGTCTGTCTCAGCCCGCCTGTCTCAGCCCGCCTGTCTCTGTCCGTCTGTCTCAGCCAGCCTGTCTCAGACCGTCTGTCTCAGACCGTCGGTCTCTGTCCGTCTCTGTCAGGCCGCCTGTCTCAGTCCGCCTGTCTCAGACCATCTGTGTCAGACCGTTGTCTCTCTCCGTCTGTCTCTGTCCGTCTGTGTCCGACCGCCTGTCTCTGTCCGTCTGTCTCAGACCGTTGTCTCTGTCCGTCTGTCTCTGAACGTCTGTCTCAGACCATCTGTATCGAACCGTCTGTCTCAGCCCGCCTGTCTCAGCCCGCCTGTCTCTGTCCGTCTGTCTCAGCCAGCCTGTCTCAGACCGTCAGTCTCAGACCGTCGGTCTCTGTCCGTCTCTGTCAGGCCGCCTGTCTCAGTCCGCCTGTCTCAGACCATCTGTGTCAGACCGTTGTCTCTGTCCGTCTGTCTCTGTCCGTCTGTGTCCGACCGCCTGTCTCTGTCCGTCTGTCTCAGACCGTCTGTCTCAGACCGTCTGTCTCAGACCGTCTGTCTCAGACCGTCTGTCTCAGACCGTCTGTCTCAGACCGTCTGTCTCAGATCGTCTGTCTCAGACCGTCGGTCTCTGTCAGTCTCTCTCATGCCGCCTGTCTCAGTCCGTCTGTTTCAGACCGCCTGTCTCAGACCGTCGGTCTTAGCCCGTCTGTCTCAGCCCGCCTGTCTCAGACCGTCTGTCTCAGACTGTCGGTCTCTGTCCGTCTCTCTCAGGCCGCCTGTCTCAGTCCGTCTGTCTCAGACCATCTGTCTCAGACCGTCTGTCTCTGTCCGTCTGTCTCAGACCATCTGTCTCAGTCCGTCTGTCTCAGACCGTCTGTCTCAGACCGTCGGTCTCTGTTCGTCTCTCCCAGCCCGCCTGTCTCAGGCCATCTGTATCGAACCGTCTGTCTCAGCCCGCCTCTCTCAGCCCGCCTGCCTCTGTGCGTCTGTTAAAGACCGCCTGTCTCAGACCGTCGGTCTTAGCCCGTCTGTCTCAGCCCGCCTGTCTCTGTCCGTCTGTTTCAGACCGCCTGTCTCAGACCGTCGGTCTTAGCCCGTCTGTCTCAGCCCGCCTGTCTCAGACCGTCTGTCTCAGACCGTCTGTCTCAGACCGTCTGTCTCAGACCGTCTGTCTCAGACCGTCTGTCTCAGACCGTCTGTCTCAGATCGTCTGTCTCAGACCGTCTGTCTCAGTCCGTCTCTCTCATGCCGCCTGTCTCAGTCCGTCTGTTTCAGACCGCCTGTCTCAGACCGTCGGTCTTAGCCCGTCTGTCTCAGCCCGCCTGTCTCAGACCGTCTGTCTCAGACCGTCTGTCTCTGACCGTCTGTCTCAGACCGTCTGTCTCAGACTGTCTGTCTCAGACCGTCTGTCTCAGACCGTCTGTCTCAGTCCGACTGTCTCTGTCCGTAGGTCTCAGACCGCCTGTCTCAGACCGTCGTCCTGAGCCCGTCTGTCTCAGCCCGCCTGTCTCCGTCCGTCTGTCTCAGACCGTCTGTCTCAGATCGTCTCTCTCAGGCCGCCTGTCTCAGTCCGACTGTCTCAGACCATCTGTCTCAGACCGTCTGTCTCTGTCCGTCTGTCTCAGCCCGCCTGTCTCAGACCGTTGTCTCTGTCCGTCTGTCTCAGACCGTCTGTCTCAGATCGTCTGTCTCAGACCGTCGGTCTCAGCCCGCCTCTCTCTGTCCGTCTGTCTCAGACCGTCTGTCTCAGACCATCTGTCTCAGACCGTCTGTCTCTGTCCGTCTGTCTCAGACCATCTGTCTCAGACCGTCTGTCTCTGTCCGTCTCTCTCAGGACGCCTGTCTCAGTCCGTCTGTCTCAGACCATCTGTGTCAGACCGTTGTCTCTGTCCGTCTGTCTCTGTCCGTCTGTGTCAGACCGCCTGTCTCTGTCCGTCTGTCTCAGTCCGTCTGTCTCAGATCGTCTCTCTCAGGCCGCCTGTCTCAGACCATCTGTCTCAGACCGTCTGTCTCTGTCCGTCTGTCTCAGCCCGCCTGTCTCAGACCGTCTGTCTCTGTCCGTCTGTCTCAATCCGCCTGTCTCAGACCGTCTGTCCTGGACCGTCTGTCTCAGACCGTCGGTCTCTGTCCGTCTCTCTCATGCCGCCTGTCTCAGTCCGTCTGTTTCAGACCGCCTGTCTCAGACCGTCGGTCTTAGCCCGTCTGTCTCAGCCCGCCTGTCTCAGACCGTCTGTCTCAGACCGTCTGTCTCTGACCGTCTGTCTCAGACCGTCTGTCTCAGACCGTCTGTCTCAGACCGTCTGTCTCAGACCGTCTATCTCAGACCGTCTGTCTGAGACCGTCTGTCTCAGACCGTCGGTCTCAGCCCGCCTGTCTCTGTCCGTCTGTCTCAGTCCGTCTGTCTCAGATCGTCTCTCTCAGGCCGCCTGTCTCAGACCATCTGTCTCAGACCGTCTGTCTCTGTACGTCTGTCTCAGCCCGACCGTCTCAGACCGTCTGTCTCTGTCCGTCTGTCTCAATCCGCCTGTCTCAGACCGTCTGTCCTGGACCGTCTGTCTCAGACCGTCGGTCTCTGTCCGTCTCTCTCATGCCGCCTGTCTCAGTCCGTCTGTTTCAGACCGCCTGTCTCAGACCGTCGGTCTTAGCCCGTCTGTCTCAGCCCGCCTGTCTCAGACCGTCTGTCTCAGACCGTCTGTCTCTGACCGCCTGTCTCAGACCGTCTGTCTCAGACCGTCTGTCTCAGACCGTCTGTCTCAGACCGTCGGTCTCAGCCCGCCTGTCTCTGTCCGTCTGTCTCAGACCGTCTGTCTCAGACCATCTGTCTCAGACCGCCTGTCTCAGTCCGACTGTCTCAGACCATCTGTCTCAGACCGTCTGTCTCTGTCCGTCTGTCTCAGCCCGCCTGTCTCAGACCGTCGTCCTGAGCCCGTCTGTCTCAGCCCGCCTGTCTCTGTCCGTCTGTCTCAGACCGTCTGTCTCAGACCGTCTGTCTCAGATCGTCTCTCTCAGGCCGCCTGTCTCAGTCCGACTGTCTCAGACCATCTGTCTCAGACCGTCTGTCTCTATCCGTCTGTCTCAGCCCGCCTGTCTCAGACCGTCTGTCTCTGTCCGTCTGTCTCAGAACGTCTGTCTCAGACCATCCGTATCAAACCGTCTGTCTCAGCCCGCCCGTCTCAGCCCGCCTGTCTCAGTCCGTCTGTCTCAGACCGTCTGTCTCAGATCGTCTCTCTCAGGCCGCCTGTCTCAGTCCGACTGTCTCTGTCCGTAGGTCTCAGACCGCCTGTCTCAGACCGTCGTCCTGAGCCCGTCTGTCTCAGCCCGCCTGTCTCTGTCCGTCTGTCTCAGACCGTCTGTCTCAGATCGTCTCTCTCAGGCCGCCTGTCTCAGTCCGACTGTCTCAGACCATCTGTCTCAGACCGTCTGTCTCTGTCCGTCTGTCTCAGCCCGCCTGTCTCAGACCGTTGTCTCTGTCCGTCTGTCTCAGAACGTCTGTCTCAGACCGTCTGTCTCAGCCCGCCTGTCTCAGCCCGCCTGTCTCAGCCAGCCTGTCTCAGACCGTCTGTCTCAGACCGTCGGTCTCTGTCCGTCTCTGTCAGGCCGACTGTCTCAGTCCGCCTGTCTCAGACCATCTGTGTCAGACCGTTGTCTCTGTCCGTCTGTCTCTGTCCGTCTGTGTCCGACCGCCTGTCTCTGTCCGTCTGTCTCAGACCGTCTGTCTCAGACCGTCTGTCTCAGACCGTTTGTCTCAGATCGTCTGTCTCAGACCGTCGGTCTCTGTCAGTCTCTCTCATGCCGCCTGTCTCAGTCCGTCTGTTTCAGACCGCCTGTCTCAGCCCGCCTGTCTCAGACCGTCTGTCTCAGACTGTCGGTCTCTGTCCGTCTCCCTCAGGCCGCCTGTCTCAGTCTGTCTGTCTCAGACCATCTGTCTCAGACCGTCTGTCTCTGTCCGTCTGTCTCAGACCATCTCTCTCAGTCCGTCTGTCTCAGACCGTCGGTCTCTGTCCGTCTCTCCCAGCCCGCCTGTCTCAGGCCATCTGTATCGAACCGTCTTCTCAGCCCGCCTGTCTCTGTGCGTCTGTTAAAGACCGCCTGTCTCAGATCGTCGGTCTTAGCCCGTCTGTCTCAGCCCGCCTGTCTCTGTCCGTCTGTTTCAGACCGCCTGTCTCAGACCGTCGGTCTTAGCTCGTCTGTCTCAGCCCGCCTGTCTCAGACCGTCTGTCTCAGACCGTCTGTCTCAGACCGTCTGTCTCAGACCGTCTGTCTCAGACCGTCTGTCTCAGACCGTCTGTCTCAGCCCGCCTGTCTCTGTCCGTCTGTCTCAGTCCGTCTGTCTCAGATCGTCTGTCTCTGTCCGTCTGTCTCAGCCCGCCTGTCTCAGACCGTCGTCCTGAGCCCGTCTGTCTCAGCCCGCCTGTCTCTGTCCGTCTGTCTCAGACCGTCTGTCTCAGACCGTCTGTCTCAGATCGTCTCTCTCAGGCCGCCTGTCTCAGTCCGACTGTCTCAGACCATCTGTCTCAGACCGTCTGTCTCTATCCGTCTGTCTCAGCCCGCCTGTCTCAGACCGTCTGTCTCTGTCCGTCTGTCTCAGAACGTCTGTCTCAGACCATCCGTATCAAACCGTCTGTCTCAGCCCGCCCGTCTCAGCCCGCCTGTCTCTGTCCGTCTGTCTCAGACCGTCTGTCTCAGATCGTCTCTCTCAGGCCGCCTGTCTCAGTCCGACTGTCTCTGTCCGTAGGTCTCAGACCGCCTGTCTCAGACCGTCGTCCTGAGCCCGTCTGTCTCAGCCCGCCTGTCTCTGTCCGTCTGTCTCAGACCGTCTGTCTCAGACCGTCTGTCTCAGATCGTCTCTCTCAGGCCGCCTGTCTCAGTCCGACTGTCTCAGACCATCTGTCTCAGACCGTCTGTCTCTGTCCGTCTGTCTCAGCCCGCCTGTCTCAGACCGTTGTCTCTGTCCGTCTGTCTCAGAACGTCTGTCTCAGACCATCTGTCTCAGACCGTCTGTCTCAGACCGTCTGTATCAGCCCGCCTGTCTCAGCCCGCCTGTCTCAGCCAGCCTGTCTCAGACCGTCTGTCTCAGACCGTCGGTCTCTGTCCGTCTCTGTCAGGCCGCCTGTCTCAGTCCGCCTGTCTCAGACCATCTGTGTCAGACCGTTGTCTCTGTCCGTCTGTCTCTGTCCGTCTGTCTCTGTCCGTCTGTGTCCGACCGCCTGTCTCTGTCCGTCTGTCTCAGACCGTTGTCTCTGTCCGTCTGTCTCTGAACGTCTGTCTCAGACCATCTGTATCAAACCGTCTGTCTCAGCCCGCCTGTCTCAGCCCGCCTGTCTCTGTCCGTCTGTCTCAGCCAGCCTGTCTCAGACCGTCTGTCTCAGTCCGCCTGTCTCAGACCATCTGTGTCAGACCGTTGTCTCTGTCCGTCTGTCTCTGTCCGTCTGTGTCCGACCGCCTGTCTCTGTCCGTCTGTCTCAGACCGTCTGTCTCAGACCGTCTGTCTCAGACCGTTTGTCTCAGACCGTCTGTCTCAGACCGTCTGTCTCAGACCGTCTGTCTCAGACCGTCTGTCTCAGACCGTCTGTCTCAGACCGTCTGTCTCAGACCGTCTGTCTCAGACCGTCTGTCTCAGACCGTCCATCTCAGACCGTCTGTCTCAGATCGTCTGTCTCAGACCGTCGGTCTCTGTCAGTCTCTCTCATGCCGCCTGTCTCAGTCCGTCTGTTTCAGACCGCCTGTCTCAGACCGTCGGTCTTAGCCCGTCTGTCTCAGCCCGCCTGTCTCAGACCGTCTGTCTCAGACTGTCGGTCTCTGTCCGTCTCCCTCAGGCCGCCTGTCTCAGTCCGTCTGTCTCAGACCATCTGTCTCAGACCGTCTGTCTCTGTCCGTCTGTCTCAGACCATCTCTCTCAGTCCGTCTGTCTCAGACCGTCTGTCTCAGACCGTCGGTCTCTGTCCGTCTCTCCCAGCCCGCCTGTCTCAGGCCATCTGTATCGAACCGTCTGTCTCAGCCCGCCTGTCTCAGCCAGCCTGTCTCTGTGCGTCTGTTAAAGACCGCCTGTCTCGGATCGTCGGTCTTAGCCCGTCTGTCTCAGCCCGCCTGTCTCTGTCCGTCTGTTTCAGACCGCCTGTCTCAGACCGTCGGTCTTAGCCCGTCTGTCTCAGCCCGCCTGTCTCAGACCGTCTGTCTCAGACCGTCTGTCTCTGTCCGTCTGTCTCAGCCCGCCTGTCTCAGACCGTTGTCTCTGTCCGTCTGTCTCAGAACGTCTGTCTCAGACCATCCGTATCAAACCGTCTGTCTCAGCCCGCCTGTCTCAGCCCGCCTGTCTCAGTCCGCCTGTCTAAGTCCGTCTGTCTCAGACCATCTGTCTCAGACCGTTGTCTTTGTCCGTTGTCTCTGTCCGTCTGTCTCAGACCGTCGGTCTCTGTCCGTCTCTCTCAGGCCGCCTGTCTCAGTCCATCTGTCTCAGACCATCTGTCTCAGACCGTCTGTCGCTGTCCGTCTGTCTCAGACCATCTGTCTCAGACCTTCTGTCTCAGACCGTCCGTCTCTGTCCGTCTGTCTCAGACCATCTGTCTCAGACCGTCTGTCTCAGACCGTCTGTCTCAGACCGTCTGTCCTGGACCGTCTGTCTCAGACCGTCGGTCTCTGTCCGTCTCTCTCATGCCGCCTGTCTCAGTCCGTCTGTCTCAGACCGTCTGTCTCAGACCGTCTGTCTCAGACCGTCTGTCTCTGTCCGTCTGTCTCAGCCCGCCTGTCTCAGACCGTTGTCTCTGTCCGTCTGTCTCAGAACGTCTGTCTCAGACCATCCGTATCAAACCGTCTGTCTCAGCCCGCCTGTCTCAGCCCGCCTGTCTCTGTCCGTCTGTCTCAGACCGTCTGTCTCAGATCGTCTCTCTCAGGCCGCCTGTCTCAGTCCGACTGTCTCTGTCCGTAGGTCTCAGACCGCCTGTCTCAGACCGTCGTCCTGAGCCCGTCTGTCTCAGCCCGCCTATCTCTGTCCGTCTGTCTCAGACCGTCTGTCTCAGACCGTCTGTCTCAGACCGTCTGTCTCTGACCGTCTGTCTCAGACCGTATGTCTCAGACCGCCTGTCTCAGACCGTCGTCCTGAGCCCGTCTGTCTCAGCCCGCCTGTCTCTGTCCGTCTGTCTCAGACCGTCTGTCTCAGATCGTCTCTCTCAGGCCGCCTGTCTCAGTCCGACTGTCTCAGACCATCTGTCTCAGACCGTCTGTCTCAGCCCGCCTGTCTCAGCCCGCCTGTCTCTGTCCGTCTGTCTTAGACCATCTGCCTCAGACCGTCTTTCTCAGACCGTCTGTCTCAGACCGTCTGTCTCAGACCGTCTGTCTCAGACCGTCTGTCTCAGACCGTCTGTCTCAGACCGTCAGTCTCAGACCGTCGGTCTCTGTCCGTTTCTCGCAGGCCGCCTGTCTCTTTCCGTCTGTCTCAGACCGTCGGTCTCTGTCCGTCTCTCTCAGGGCGTCGGTCTCTGGCCGTTTCTCGCAGGCCGCCTGTCTCAGTCCGCCTGTCTAAGTCCGCCTGTCTCAGACCGTCTGTCTCAGACCGTCGGTCTCTGTCCGTCTCTGTCAGGCCGCCTGTCTCAGTCCGCCTGTCTCAGACCATCTGTGTCAGACCGTTGTCTCTGTCCGTCTGTCTCTGTCCGTCTGTCTCTGTCCGTCTGTGTCCGACCGCCTGTCTCTGTCCGTCTGTCTCAGACCGTTGTCTCTGTCCGTCTGTCTCTGAACGTCTGTCTCAGACCATCTGTATCAAACCGTCTGTCTCAGCCCGCCTGTCTCAGCCCGCCTGTCTCTGTCCGTCTGTCTCAGCCAGCCTGTCTCAGACCGTCTGTCTCAGTCCGCCTGTCTCAGACCATCTGTGTCAGACCGTTGTCTCTGTCCGTCTGTCTCTGTCCGTCTGTGTCCGACCGCCTGTCTCTGTCCGTCTGTCTCAGACCGTCTGTCTCAGACCGTCTGTCTCAGACCGTCGGTCTCTGTCCGTCTCTCCCAGCCCGCCTGTCTCAGGCCATCTGTATCGAACCGTCTGTCTCAGCCCGCCTGTCTCAGCCCGCCTGTCTCTGTGCGTCTGTTAAAGACCGCCTGTCTCAGATCGTCGGTCTTAGCCCGTCTGTCTCAGCCCGCCTGTCTCTGTCCGTCTGTCTCTGTCCGTCTGTGTCCGACCGCCTGTCTCTGTCCGTCTGTCTCAGACCGTTTGTCTCAGACCGTCTGTCTCAGACCGTCTGTCTCAGACCGTCTGTCTCAGACCGTCTGTCTCAGACCGTCTGTCTCAGACCGTCTGTCTCAGACCGTCTGTCTCAGACCGTCTGTCTCAGACCGTCTGTCTCAGACCGTCTATCTCAGACCGTCTGTCTCAGATCGTCTGTCTCAGACCGTCGGTCTCTGTCAGTCTCTCTCATCCCGCCTGTCTCAGTCCGTCTGTTTCAGACCGCCTGTCTCAGACCGTCGGTCTTAGCCCGTCTGTCTCAGCCCGCCTGTCTCAGACCGTCTGTCTCAGACTGTCGGTCTCTGTCCGTCTCCCTCAGGCCGCCTGTCTCAGTCCGTCTGTCTCAGACCATCTGTCTCAGACCGTCTGTCTCTGTCCGTCTGTCTCAGACCATCTCTCTCAGTCCGTCTGTCTCAGACCGTCTGTCCCAGACCGTCGGTCTCTGTCCGTCTCTCCCAGCCCGCCTGTCTCAGGCCATCTGTATCGAACCGTCTGTCTCAGCCCGCCTGTCTCAGCCCGCCTGTCTCTGTGCGTCTGTTAAAGACCGCCTGTCTCAGATCGTCGGTCTTAGCCCGTCTGTCTCAGCCCGCCTGTCTCTGTCCGTCTGTTTCAGACCGCCTGTCTCAGACCGCCGGTCTTAGCCCGTCTGTCTCAGCCCGCCTGTCTCAGACCGTCTGTCTCAGACCGTCTGTCTCTGTCCGTCTGTCTCAGCCCGCCTGTCTCAGACCGTTGTCTCTGTCCGTCTGTCTCAGAACGTCTGTCTCAGACCATCCGTATCAAACCGTCTGTCTCAGCCCGCCTGTCTCAGCCCGCCTGTCTCAGTCCGCCTGTCTAAGTCCGTCTGTCTCAGACCATCTGTCTCAGACCGTTGTCTTTGTCCGTTGTCTCTGTCCGTCTGTCTCAGACCGTCGGTCTCTGTCCGTCTCTCTCAGGCCGCCTGTCTCAGTCCATCTGTCTCAGACCATCTGTCTCAGACCGTCTGTCGCTGTCCGTCTGTCTCAGACCATCTGTCTCAGACCTTCTGTCTCAGACCGTCCGTCTCTGTCCGTCTGTCTCAGACCATCTGTCTCAGACCGTCTGTCTCAGACCGTCTGTCTCAGACCGTCTGTCCTGGACCGTCTGTCTCAGACCGTCGGTCTCTGTCCGTCTCTCTCATGCCGCCTGTCTCAGTCCGTCTGTCTCAGACCGTCTGTCTCAGACCGTCTGTCTCAGACCGTCTGTCTCTGTCCGTCTGTCTCAGCCCGCCTGTCTCAGACCGTTGTCTCTGTCCGTCTGTCTCAGAACGTCTGTCTCAGACCAGCCGTATCAAACCGTCTGTCTCAGCCCGCCTGTCTCAGCCCGCCTGTCTCTGTCCGTCTGTCTCAGACCGTCTGTCTCAGATCGTCTCTCTCAGGCCGCCTGTCTCAGTCCGACTGTCTCTGTCCGTAGGTCTCAGACCGCCTGTCTCAGACCGTCGTCCTGAGCCCGTCTGTCTCAGCCCGCCTATCTCTGTCCGTCTGTCTCAGACCGTCTGTCTCAGACCGTCTGTCTCAGACCGTCTGTCTCTGACCGTCTGTCTCAGACCGTATGTCTCAGACCGCCTGTCTCAGACCGTCGTCCTGAGCCCGTCTGTCTCAGCCCGCCTGTCTCTGTCCGTCTGTCTCAGACCGTCTGTCTCAGATCGTCTCTCTCAGGCCGCCTGTCTCAGTCCGACTGTCTCAGACCATCTGTCTCAGACCGTCTGTCTCAGCCCGCCTGTCTCAGCCCGCCTGTCTCTGTCCGTCTGTCTTAGACCATCTGCCTCAGACCGTCTGTCTCAGACCGTCTGTCTCAGACCGTCTGTCTCAGACCGTCTGTCTCAGACCGTCTGTCTCAGACCGTCTGTCTCAGACCGTCTGTCTCAGACCGTCAGTCTCAGACCGTCGGTCTCTGTCCGTTTCTCGCAGGCCGCCTGTCTCTTTCCGTCTGTCTCAGACCGTCGGTCTCTGTCCGTCTCTCTCAGGGCGTCGGTCTCTGGCCGTTTCTCGCAGGCCGCCTGTCTCAGTCCGCCTGTCTAAGTCCGTCTGTCTCAGACCATCTGTCTCAGACCGTTGTCTTTGTCCGTTGTCTCTGTCCGTCTGTCTCAGACCGTCGGTCTCTGTCCGTCTCTCTCAGGCCGCCTGTCTCAGTCCATCTGTCTCAGACCATCTGTCTCAGACCGTCTGTCGCTGTCCGTCTGTCTCAGACCATCTGTCTCAGACCTTCTGTCTCAGACCGTCCGTCTCTGTCCGTCTGTCTCAGACCATCTGTCTCAGACCGTCTGTCTCAGACCGTCTGTCTCTGACCGTCTGTCTCAGACCGTCTGTCTCAGACCGTCTGTCTCAGACCGTCTGTCTCAGACCGTCTGTCTCAGACCGTCTGTCTCAGACCATCTGTCTCAGACCGTCTGTCTCAGACCGTCTGTCTCAGACAGTCGGTCTCAGCCCGCCTGTCTCTGTCCGTCTGTCTCAGTCCGTCTGTCTCAGATCGTCTCTCTCAGGCCGCCTGTCTCAGTCCGACTGTCTCAGACCATCTGTCTCAGACCGTCTGTCTCTGTCCGTCTGTCTCAGCCCGCCTGTCTCAGACCGTCTGTCTCTGTCCGTCTGTCTCAATCCGCCTGTCTCAGACCGTCTGTCCTGGACCGTCTGTCTCAGACCGTCGGTCTCTGTCCGTCTCTCTCATGCCGCCTGTCTCAGTCCGTCTGTTTCAGACCGCCTGTCTCAGACCGTCGGTCTTAGCCCGTCTGTCTCAGCCCGCCTGTCTCAGACCGTCTGTCTCAGACCGTCTGTCTCAGACCGTTGTCTTTGTCCGTTGTCTCTGTCCGTCTGTCTCAGACCGTCTGTCTCTGTCCGTCTGTCTCAGACCGTTGTCTCTGTCCGTCTGTCTCAGAACGTCTGTCTCAGACCATCTGTCTCAGACCGTCTGTCTCAGACCGTCTGTCTCAGCCCGCCTGTCTCAGCCCGCCTGTCTCAGCCAGCCTGTCTCAGACCGTCTGTCTCAGACCGTCGGTCTCTGTCCGTCTCTGTCAGGCCGCCTGTCTCAGTCCGCCTGTCTCAGACCATCTGTGTCAGACCGTTGTCTCTGTCCGTCTGTCTCTGTCCGTCTGTCTCTGTCCGTCTGTGTCCGACCGCCTGTCTCTGTCCGTCTGTCTCAGACCGTTGTCTCTGTCCGTCTGTCTCTGAACGTCTGTCTCAGACCATCTGTATCAAACCGTCTGTCTCAGCCCGCCTGTCTCAGCCCGCCTGTCTCTGTCCGTCTGTCTCAGCCAGCCTGTCTCAGACCGTCTGTCTCAGTCCGCCTGTCTCAGACCATCTGTGTCAGACCGTTGTCTCTGTCCGTCTGTCTCTGTCCGTCTGTGTCCGACCGCCTGTCTCTGTCCGTCTGTCTCAGACCGTCTGTCTCAGACCGTCTGTCTCAGACCGTTTGTCTCAGACCGTCTGTCTCAGACCGTCTGTCTCAGACCGTCTGTCTCAGACCGTCTGTCTCAGACCGTCTGTCTCAGACCGTCTGTCTCAGACCGTCTGTCTCAGACCGTCTATCTCAGACCGTCTGTCTCAGATCGTCTGTCTCAGACCGTCGGTCTCTGTCAGTCTCTCTCATGCCGCCTGTCTCAGTCCGTCTGTTTCAGACCGCCTGTCTCAGACCGTCGGTCTTAGCCCGTCTGTCTCAGCCCGCCTGTCTCAGACCGTCTGTCTCAGACTGTCGGTCTCTGTCCGTCTCCCTCAGGCCGCCTGTCTCAGTCCGTCTGTCTCAGACCATCTGTCTCAGACCGTCTGTCTCTGTCCGTCTGTCTCAGACCATCTCTCTCAGTCCGTCTGTCTCAGACCGTCTGTCTCAGACCGTCGGTCTCTGTCCGTCTCTCCCAGCCCGCCTGTCTCAGGCCATCTGTATCGAACCGTCTGTCTCAGCCCGCCTGTCTCAGCCCGCCTGTCTCTGTGCGTCTGTTAAAGACCGCCTGTCTCAGATCGTCGGTCTTAGCCCGTCTGTCTCAGCCCGCCTGTCTCTGTCCGTCTGTTTCAGACCGCCTGTCTCAGACCGTCGGTCTTAGCCCGTCTGTCTCAGCCCGCCTGTCTCAGACCGTCTGTCTCAGACCGTCTGTCTCTGTCCGTCTGTCTCAGCCCGCCTGTCTCAGACCGTTGTCTCTGTCCGTCTGTCTCAGAACGTCTGTCTCAGACCATCCGTATCAAACCGTCTGTCTCAGCCCGCCTGTCTCAGCCCGCCTGTCTCAGTCCGCCTGTCTAAGTCCGTCTGTCTCAGACCATCTGTCTCAGACCGTTGTCTTTGTCCGTTGTCTCTGTCCGTCTGTCTCAGACCGTCGGTCTCTGTCCGTCTCTCTCAGGCCGCCTGTCTCAGTCCATCTGTCTCAGACCATCTGTCTCAGACCGTCTGTCGCTGTCCGTCTGTCTCAGACCATCTGTCTCAGACCTTCTGTCTCAGACCGTCCGTCTCTGTCCGTCTGTCTCAGACCATCTGTCTCAGACCGTCTGTCTCAGACCGTCTGTCTCAGACCGTCTGTCCTGGACCGTCTGTCTCAGACCGTCGGTCTCTGTCCGTCTCTCTCATGCCGCCTGTCTCAGTCCGTCTGTCTCAGACCGTCTGTCTCAGACCGTCTGTCTCAGACCGTCTGTCTCTGTCCGTCTGTCTCAGCCCGCCTGTCTCAGACCGTTGTCTCTGTCCGTCTGTCTCAGAACGTCTGTCTCAGACCATCCGTATCAAACCGTCTGTCTCAGCCCGCCTGTCTCAGCCCGCCTGTCTCTGTCCGTCTGTCTCAGACCGTCTGTCTCAGATCGTCTCTCTCAGGCCGCCTGTCTCAGTCCGACTGTCTCTGTCCGTAGGTCTCAGACCGCCTGTCTCAGACCGTCGTCCTGAGCCCGTCTGTCTCAGCCCGCCTATCTCTGTCCGTCTGTCTCAGACCGTCTGTCTCAGACCGTCTGTCTCAGACCGTCTGTCTCTGACCGTCTGTCTCAGACCGTATGTCTCAGACCGCCTGTCTCAGACCGTCGTCCTGAGCCCGTCTGTCTCAGCCCGCCTGTCTCTGTCCGTCTGTCTCAGACCGTCTGTCTCAGATCGTCTCTCTCAGGCCGCCTGTCTCAGTCCGACTGTCTCAGACCATCTGTCTCAGACCGTCTGTCTCAGCCCGCCTGTCTCAGCCCGCCTGTCTCTGTCCGTCTGTCTTAGACCATCTGCCTCAGACCGTCTGTCTCAGACCGTCTGTCTCAGACCGTCTGTCTCAGACCGTCTGTCTCAGACCGTCTGTCTCAGACCGTCAGTCTCAGACCGTCGGTCTCTGTCCGTTTCTCGCAGGCCGCCTGTCTCTTTCCGTCTGTCTCAGACCGTCGGTCTCTGTCCGTCTCTCTCAGGGCGTCGGTCTCTGGCCGTTTCTCGCAGGCCGCCTGTCTCAGTCCGCCTGTCTAAGTCCGTCTGTCTCAGACCATCTGTCTCAGACCGTTGTCTTTGTCCGTTGTCTCTGTCCGTCTGTCTCAGACCGTCGGTCTCTGTCCGTCTCTCTCAGGCCGCCTGTCTCAGTCCATCTGTCTCAGACCATCTGTCTCAGACCGTCTGTCGCTGTCCGTCTGTCTCAGACCATCTGTCTCAGACCTTCTGTCTCAGACCGTCCGTCTCTGTCCGTCTGTCTCAGACCATCTGTCTCAGACCGTCTGTCTCAGACCGTCTGTCTCTGACCGTCTGTCTCAGACCGTCTGTCTCAGACCGTCTGTCTCAGACCGTCTGTCTCAGACCGTCTGTCTCAGACCGTCTGTCTCAGACCGTCTGTCTCAGACCGTCTGTCTCAGACCGTCTGTCTCAGACAGTCGGTCTCAGCCCGCCTGTCTCTGTCCGTCTGTCTCAGTCCGTCTGTCTCAGATCGTCTCTCTCAGGCCGCCTGTCTCAGTCCGACTGTCTCAGACCATCTGTCTCAGACCGTCTGTCTCTGTCCGTCTGTCTCAGCCCGCCTGTCTCAGACCGTCTGTCTCTGTCCGTCTGTCTCAATCCGCCTGTCTCAGACCTTCTGTCCTGGACCGTCTGTCTCAGACCGTCGGTCTCTGTCCGTCTCTCTCATGCCGCCTGTCTCAGTCCGTCTGTTTCAGACCGCCTGTCTCAGACCGTCGGTCTTAGCCCGTCTGTCTCAGCCCGCCTGTCTCAGACCGTCTGTCTCAGACCGTCTGTCTCAGACCGTTGTCTTTGTCCGTTGTCTCTGTCCGTCTGTCTCAGACCGTCTGTCTCTGTCCGTCTGTCTCAGACCGTTGTCTCTGTCCGTCTGTCTCAGAACGTCTGTCTCAGACCATCTGTCTCAGACCGTCTGTCTCAGACCGTCTGTCTCAGCCCGCCTGTCTCAGCCCGCCTGTCTCAGCCAGCCTGTCTCAGACCGTCTGTCTCAGACCGTCGGTCTCTGTCCGTCTCTGTCAGGCCGCCTGTCTCAGTCCGCCTGTCTCAGACCATCTGTGTCAGACCGTTGTCTCTGTCCGTCTGTCTCTGTCCGTCTGTCTCTGTCCGTCTGTCTCTGTCCGTCTGTGTCCGACCGCCTGTCTCTGTCCGTCTGTCTCAGACCGTTGTCTCTGTCCGTCTGTCTCTGAACGTCTGTCTCAGACCATCTGTATCAAACCGTCGGTCTCAGCCCGCCTGTCTCTGTCCGTCTGTCTCAGCCAGCCTGTCTCAGACCGTCTGTCTCAGTCCGCCTGTCTCAGACCATCTGTGTCAGACAGTTGTCTCTGTCCGTCTGTCTCTGTCCGTCTGTGTCCGACCGCCTGTCTCTGTCCGTCTGTCTCAGACCGTCTGTCTCAGACCGTCTGTCTCAGACCGTTTGTCTCAGACCGTCTGTCTCAGACCGTCTGTCTCAGACCGTCTGTCTCAGACCGTCTGTCTCAGACCGTCTGTCTCAGACCGTCTATCTCAGACCGTCTGTCTCAGACCGTCTGTCTCAGACCGTCTGTCTCAGACCGTAAGTCTCAGACCGTCTGTCTCAGATCGTCTGTCTCAGACCGTCGGTCTCTGTCAGTCTCTCTCATGCCGCCTGTCTCAGTCCGTCTGTTTCAGACCGCCTGTCTCAGACCGTCGGTCTTAGCCCGTCTGTCTCAGCCCGCCTGTCTCAGACCGTCTGTCTCAGACCATCTGTCTCAGACCGTCTGTCTCTGTCCGTCTGTCTCAGACCATCTCTCTCAGTCCGTCTGTCTCAGACCGTCTGTCTCAGACCGTCGGTCTCTGTCCGTCTCTCCCAGCCCGCCTGTCTCAGGCCATCTGTATCGAACCGTCTGTCTCAGCCCGCCTGTCTCAGCCCGCCTGTCTCTGTGCGTCTGTTAAAGACCGCCTGTCTCAGACCGTCGGTCTTAGCCCGTCTGTCTCAGCCCGCCTGTCTCTGTCCGTCTGTTTCAGACCGCCTGTCTCAGACCGTCGGTCTTAGCCCGTCTGTCTCAGCCCGCCTGTCTCAGACCGTCTGTCTCAGACCGTCTGTCTCAGACCGTCTGTCTCAGACCGTCTGTCTCAGACCGTCTGTGTCAGACCGTCTGTCTCAGACCGTCTGTCTCAGACCGTCTGTCTCAGACCGTCTGTCTCAGACCGTCTGTCTCAGACCGTCTGTCTCAGACCGTCTGTCTCTGTCCGTCTGTCTCAGCCCGCCTGTCTCAGACCGTTGTCACTGTCCGTCTGTCTCAGAACGTCTGTCTCAGACCATCCGTATCAAACCGTCTGTCTCAGCCCGCCTGTCTCAGCCCGCCTGTCTCTGTCCGTCTGTCTCAGACCGTCTGTCTCAGATCGTCTCTCTCAGGCCGCCTGTCTCAGTCCGACTGTCTCTGTCCGTAGGTCTCAGACCGCCTGTCTCTGTCCGTCTGTCTTAGACCATCTGCCTCAGACCGTCTGTCTCAGACCGTCTGTCTCAGACCGTCTGTCTCAGACCGTCTGTCTCAGACCGTCTGTCTCAGACCGTCAGTCTCAGACCGTCGGTCTCTGTCCGTTTCTCGCAGGCCGCCTGTCTCTGTCCGTCTGTCTCAGACCGTCGGTCTCTGTCCGTCTCTCTCAGGCCGTCGGTCTCTGGCCGTTTCTCGCAGGCCGCCTGTCTCAGTCCGCCTGTCTAAGTCCGTCTGTCTCAGACCATCTGTCTCAGACCGTTGTCTTTGTCCGTTGTCTCTGTCCGTCTGTCTCAGACCGTCGGTCTCTGTCCGTCTCTCTCAGGCCGCCTGTCTCAGTCCATCTGTCTCAGACCATCTGTCTCAGACCGTCTGTCGCTGTCCGTCTGTCTCAGACCATCTGCCTCAGACCTTCTGTCTCAGACCGTCCGTCTCTGTCCGTCTGTCTCAGACCATCTGTCTCAGACCGTCTGTCTCAGACCGTCTGTCTCAGCCCGCCTGTCTCAGCCCGCCTGTCTCTGTCCGTCTGTCTTAGACCATCTGTCTCAGACCGTCTGTCTCGGACCATCTGTCTCAGCTCGTCTGTCTCAGATCGTCGGTCTCAGCCCGCCTGTCTCTGTCCGTCTGTCTCAGACCGTCTGTCTCAGATCGTCTCTCTCAGGCCGCCTGTCTCAGTCCGACTGTCTCTGTCCGTAGGTTTCAGACCGCCTGTCTCAGACCGTCTGTCTCAGACCGTCTGTCTCAGACCGTCTGTCTCAGACCGTCTGTCTCAGACCGTCTGTCTCAGACCGTCTGTCTCAGACCCTCTGTCTCAGACCGTCTGTCTCAGACCGTCTGTCTCAGACCGTCTGTCTCAGACCATCTGTATCAAACCGTCTGTCTCAGCCCGCCTGTCTCAGCCCGCCTGTCTCTGTCCGTCTGTCTCAGCCAGCCTGTCTCAGACCGTCTGTCTCAGACCGTCGGTCTCTGTCCGTCTCTGTCAGGCCGCCTGTCTCAGTCCGCCTGTCTCAGACCATCTGTGTCAGACCGTTGTCTCTGTCCGTCTGTCTCTGCCCGTCTGTCTCTGTCCGTCTGTGTCCGACCGTCTGTCTCAGACCGTTTGTCTCAGACCTTCTGTCTCAGACCGTCTGTCTCAGACCGTCTGTCTCAGACCGTCTGTCTCAGACCGTCTGTCTCAGACCGTCTGTCTCAGACCGTCGGTCTCTGTCCGTTTCTCGCAGGCCGCCTGTCTCTGTCCGTCTGTCTCAGACCGTCGGTCTCTGTCCGTCTCTCTCAGGCCGTCGGTCTCTGGCCGTTTCTCGCAGGCCGCCTGTCTCAGTCCGCCTGTCTAAGTCCGTCTGTCTCAGACCATCTGTCTCAGACCGTTGTCTTTGTCCGTTGTCTCTGTCCGTCTGTCTCAGACCGTCGGTCTCTGTCCGTCTCTCTCAGGCCGCCTGTCTCAGTCCATCTGTCTCAGACCATCTGTCTCAGACCGTCTGTCGCTGTCCGTCTGTCTCAGACCATCTGCCTCAGACCTTCTGTCTCAGACCGTCTGTCTCTGTCCGTCTGTCTCAGACCATCTGTCTCAGACCGTCTGTCTCAGACCGTCTGTCTCAGCCCGCCTGTCTCAGCCCGCCTGTCTCTGTCCGTCTGTCTTAGACCATCTGTCTCAGACCGTCTGTCTCGGACCATCTGTCTCAGCTCGTCTGTCTCAGATCGTCGGTCTCAGCCCGCCTGTCTCTGTCCGTCTGTCTCAGACCGTCTGTCTCAGATCGTCTCTCTCAGGCCGCCTGTCTCAGTCCGACTGTCTCTGTCCGTAGGTTTCAGACCGCCTGTCTCAGACCGTCTGTCTCAGACCGTCTGTCTCAGACCGTCTGTCTCAGACCGTCTGTCTCAGACCGTCTGTCTCAGACCGTCTGTCTCAGACCGTCTGTCTCAGACCGTCTGTCTCAGACCCTCTGTCTCAGACCGTCTGTCTCAGACCGTCTGTCTCAGACCGTCTGTCTCAGACCGTCTGTCTCAGACCGTCTGTCTCAGACCGTCGGTCTCAGCCCGCCTGTCTCTGTCCGTCTGTCTCAGACCGTCTGTCTCAGATCGGCTCTCTCAGGCCGCCTGTCTCAGTCCGACTGTCTCTGTCCGTAGGTCTCAGACCGCCTGTCTCAGGCCGTCGTCCTGAGCCCGTCTGTCTCAGCCCGCCTGTCTCTGTCCGTCTGTCTCAGACCGTCTGTCTCAGACCATCTGTATCAAACCGTCTGTCTCAGCCCGCCTGTCTCAGCCCGCCTGTCTCTGTCCGTCTGTCTCAGCCAGCCTGTCTCAGACCGTCTGTCTCAGACCTTCGGTCTCTGTCCGTCTCTGTCAGGCCGCCTGTCTCAGTCCGCCTGTCTCAGACCATCTGTGTCAGACCGTTGTCTCTGTCCGTCTGTCTCTGCCCGTCTGTCTCTGTCCGTCTGTGTCCGACCGTCTGTCTCAGACCGTTTGTCTCAGACCTTCTGTCTCAGACCGTCTGTCTCAGACCGTCTGTCTCAGACCGTCTGTCTCAGACCGTCTGTCTCAGACCGTCTGTCTCAGACCGTCTGTCTCAGACCGTCTGTCTCAGACCGTCTGTCTCAGATCGTCTGTCTCAGACCGTCGGTCTCTGTCAGTCTCTCTCAGGCCGCCTGTCTCAGTCCGTCTGTCTCAGACCATCTGTCTCAGACCGTCTGTCTGTGTCCGTCTGTCTCAGACCATCTGTCTCAGTCCGTCTGTCTCAGACCGTCTGTCTCAGACCGTCTGTCTCAGACCGTCTGTCTCAGACCGTCTGTCTCAGACCGTCTGTCTCAGACCGTCTGTCTCACACCGTCTGTCTCAGACCGTCTGTCTCAGATCGTCTGTCTCAGACGGTCTGTCTCATTCCGTTTGTCTCATCCCGTCTGTCTCATCCCGTCTGTCTCATCACGTCTGTCTCATCCCGTCTATCCTAGATCGTCTGTCTCAGAACGTCTGTCACTGTGAGTCTGTCTCAGACCGTCTGTCTCAGACCGTCTGTCTCAGACCGTCGGTCTCAGACCGTCTGTCTCAGACCGTCTGTCTCAGACCGTCTGTCTCAGACTGTCTGTCTCAGACCGTCTGTCTCAGACCGTCTGTCTCAGACCGTCTGTCTCAGACAGTGTGTCTCGGACCGTCTGTCACTGTGCGTCTGTCTCAGACCGTCTGTCTCATTCCGTCTATCTTAGATCGTCTGTCTCAGAACGTCTGTCACTGTGCGTCTGTCTATGATCGTCTGTCTCTAGCCGACTGTCTCAGACCGACTGTCTCAGACCGTCTGTCTCAGACCGTCTGTCTCAGACAGTCTGTCTCGGACCGTCTGTCACTGTGCGTCTGTTTCAGACCGTCTGTCTCATCCCGTCTGTCTCATCACGTCTGTCTCATCCCGTCTATCTAAGACCGTCTGTCGCAGAACGTCTGTCACTGTGCGTCTGTCTAAGACCGTCTGTCTCAGACCGCCTGTCTCAGACCGTCTGTCTCAGACCGTCTGTCTCAGACCGTCCGTCTCAGACCGTCTGTCCCAGACCGTCTGTCTCAGACCGTCTTTCTCAGACCGTCCGTCTCAGACCGTCTGTCTCAGACCGTCTGTCTCATCCCGTCTGTCTCAGACCGTCTGTCCCAGACCGTCTGTCTCAGACCGTCTTTCTCAGACCGTCTGTCTCAGACCGTCTGTCTCAGACCGTCTGTCTCAGACCGTCTGTCTCAGACCGTCTGTCCCAGACCGTCTGTCTCAGACCGTCTTTCTCAGACCGTCCGTCTCAGACCGTCTGTCTCAGACCGTCTGTCTCATCCCGTCTGTCTCATTCCGTCTATCTTAGATCGTCTGTCTGAGAACGTCTGTCACTGTGCGTCTGTCTAAGACCGTCTGTCTCAGAACGTCTGTCACTGTGCGTCTGTCTAAGACCGTCTGTCTCGAGCCGACTGTCTCAGACCGACTGTCTCAGACCGTCTGTCTCAGACGGTCTGTCTCATTCCGTCTATCTTAGATCGTCTGCCTGATAACGACTCTCTCAGATCGTCTGTCTCAGACCGTCTCTCTCAGACCGTCCGTCTCAGACCGTCTGCCTGATAACGTCTCTGTCAGACCGTCTGTCTCAGACCGCCTGTCTCAGACCGTCTGTCTCAGACCGTCTGTCTCAGACCGTCTGTCTCAGACCGTCTGTCTCACACCGTCTGTCTCAGACCGTCTGTCTGAGATCGTCTGTCTCAGACGGTCTGTCTCATTCCGTTTGTCTCATCCCGTCTGTCTCATACCGTCTGTCTCATCACGTCTGTCTCATCCCGTCTATCCTAGATCGTCTGTCTCAGAACGTCTGTCACTGTGAGTCTGTCTAAGACCGTCTGTCTCAGACCGTCTTTCTCAGACCGTCCGTCTCAGACCGTCTGTCTCAGACCGTCTTTCTCAGACCGTCCGTCTCAGACCGTCTGTCTCAGACCGTCTGTCTCATCCCGTCTGTCTCATTCCGTCTATCTTAGATCGTCTGTCTGAGAACGTCTGTCACTGTGCGTCTGTCTAAGACCGTCTGTCTCAGACCGTCTTTCTCAGACCGTCCGTCTCAGACCGTCTGCCTGATAACGTCTCTCTCAGACCGTCTGTCTCAGACCGTCTGTCTCAGACCGTCTGTCTCAGACCGTCTGTCTCAGACCGTCTGTCTCTGACCGTCTGTCTCAGACCGTCTGTCCCAGACCGTCTGTCTCAGACCGTCTTTCTCAGACCGTCCGTCTCAGACCGTCTGTCTCAGACCGTCTGTCTCATCCCGTCTGTCTCATTCCGTCTATCTTAGATCGTCTGTCTGAGAACGTCTGTCACTGTGCGTCTGTCTCAGACCGTCTGTCTCAGACCGTCTGTCTCAGACCGTCTGTCTCAGACCGTCTGTCTCAGACCGTCTGTCTCAGACCGTCTGTCTCAGACCGTCTGTCTCAGACAGTGTGTCTCGGACCGTCTGTCACTGTGCGTCTGTCTCAGACCGTCTGTCTCATTCCGTCTATCTTAGATCGTCTGTCTCAGAACGTCTGTCACTGTGCGTCTGTCTAGGATCGTCTGTCTCTAGCCGACTGTCTCAGACCGACTGTCTCAGACCGTCTGTCTCAGACCGTCTGTCTCAGACAGTCTGTCTCAGACCGTCTGTCACTGCGCGTCTGTTTCAGACCGTCTGTCTCATCCCGTCTGTCGCATCACGTCTGTCTCATCCCGTCTATCTAAGACCGTCTGTCGCAGAACGTCTGTCACTGTGCGTCTGTCTAAGACCGTCTGTCTCAGACCGCCTGTCTCAGACCGTCTGTCTCAGACCGTCTGTCTCAGACCGTCCGTCTCAGACCGTCCGTCTCAGACCGTCTGTCTAAGACCGTCTGTCTCAGACCGTCTGTCTCAGACCGTCTGTCTCAGACCGTCTGTCTCAGACCGTCTGTCCCAGACCGTCTGTCTCAGACCGTCTTTCTCAGACCGTCTGTCTCAGACCGTCTGTCTCAGACCGTCTGTCTCAGACCGTCTGTCCCAGACCGTCTGTCTCAGACCGTCTTTCTCAGACCGTCCGTCTCAGACCGTCTGTCTCAGACCGTCTGTCTCATCCCGTCTGTCTCATTCCGTCTATCTTAGATCGTCTGTCTGAGAACGTCTGTCACTGTGCGTCTGTCTAAGACCGTCTGTCTCAGAACGTCTGTCACTGTGCGTCTGTCTAAGACCGTCTGTCTCGAGCCGACTGTCTCAGACCGACTGTCTCAGACCGTCTGTCTCAGACGGTCTGTCTCATTCCGTCTATCTTAGATCGTCTGCCTGATAACGACTCTCTCAGATCGTCTGTCTCAGACCGTCTGTCTCAGACCGTCTTTCTCAGACCGTCTGTCTCAGACCGTCTGTCTCAGATCGTCTGTCTCAGACCGTCTATCGCAGACCGTCTGTCTCAGACCGTCTGTCTCAGACCGTCTGTCTCAGACCGTCTGTCTCAGACCGTCTGTCTCAGACCGTCTGTCCCAGACCGTCTGTCTCAGACCGTCTGTCTCAGACCGTCTGTCTCAGACCGTCTGTCTCAGACCGTCTGTCTCAGACCGTCTGTCCCAGACCGTCTGTCTCAGAGCGTCTTTCTCAGACCGTCCGTCTCAGACCGTCTGTCTCAGACCGTCTGTTTCATCCCGTCTGTCTCATTCCGTCTATCTTAGATCGTCTGTCTGAGAACGTCTGTCACTGTGCGTCTGTCTAAGACCGTCTGTCTCAGAACGTCTGTCACTGTGCGTCTGTCTAAGACCGTCTGTCTCGAGCCGACTGTCTCAGACCGACTGTCTCAGACCGTCTGTCTCAGACGGTCTGTCTCATTCCGTCTATCTTAGATCGTCTGCCTGATAACGACTCTCTCAGACCGTCTGTCCCAGACCGTCTGTCTCAGACCGTCTTTCTCAGACCGTCCGTCTCAGACCGTCTGTCTCAGACCGTCTGTCTCATCCCGTCTGTCTCATTCCGTCTATCTTAGATCGTCTGTCTGAGAACGTCTGTCACTGTGCGTCTGTCTAAGACCGTCTGTCTCAGAACGTCTGTCACTGTGCGTCTGTCTAAGACCGTCTGTCTCGAGCCGACTGTCTCAGACCGACTGTCTCAGACCGTCTGTCTCAGACGGTCTGTCTCATTCCGTCTATCTTAGATCGTCTGCCTGATAACGACTCTCTCAGATCGTCTGTCTCAGACCGTCTGTCTCAGACCGTCTTTCTCAGACCGTCTGTCTCATACCGTCTGTCTCAGACCGTCTCTCTCAGACCGTCCGTCTCAGACCGTCTGCCTGATAACGTCTCTGTCATACCGTCTGTCTCAGACCGCCTGTCTCAGACCGTCTGTCTCAGACCGTCTGTCTCAGACCGTCTGTCTCAGACCGTCTGTCTCACACCGTCTGTCTCAGACCGTCTGTCTCAGATCGTCTGTCTCAGACGGTCTGTCTCATTCCGTTTGTCTCATCCCGTCTGTCTCATCACGTCTGTCTCATCCCGTCTATCCTAGATCGTCTGTCTCAGAACGTCTGTCACTGTGAGTCTGTCTAAGACCGTCTGTCTCAGACCGTCTGTCTCAGAACGTCTGTCTCTGACCGTCTGTCTCAGACCGTCTGTCCCAGACCGTCTGTCTCAGACCGTCTTTCTCAGACCGTCCGTCTCAGACCGTCTGCCTGATAACGTCTCTCTCAGACCGTCTGTCTCAGACCGTCTGTCTCAGACCGTCTGTCTCAGACCGTCTGTCTCAGACCGTCTGTCTCAGACCGTCTGTCTCAGACCGTCTGTCTCATCACGTCTGTCTCATCCCGTCTATCCTAGATCGTCTGTCTGAGAACGTCTGTCACTGTGCGTCTGTCTCAGACCGTCTGTCTCAGACCGTCTGTCTCAGACCGTCTGTCTCAGACCGTCTGTCTCAGACCGTCTGTCTCATCCCGTCTGTCTCATCACGTCTGTCTCATCCCGTCTATCTAAGACCGTCTGTCGCAGAACGTCTGTCACTGTGCGTCTGTCTAAGACCGTCTGTCTCAGACCGTCTGGCTCAGACCGTCCGTCTCAGACCGTCTGCCTGATAACGTCTCTCTCACACCGTCTGTCTCAGACCGTCTGTCTCAGACAGTCTGTCTCAGACCGTCTGTCACTGTGCGTCTGTCTCAGACCGTCTGTCTCAGACGGTCTGTCTCATTCCGTCTATCTTGGATCGTCTGTCTCAGACCGTCTGTCTCAGACCGTCTGTCTCAGACCGTCTGTCTCAGACCGTCTGTCTCATTCCGTCTATCCTAGATCGTCTGTCTCAGAACGTCTGTCACTGTGCGTCTGTCGAAGATCGTCTGTCTCTAGCCGACTGTCTCAGACCGACTGTCTCAGACCGTCTGTCTCAGACCGTCTGTCTCAGACCGTCTGTCTCAGACAGTCTGTCTCGGACCGTCTGTCACTGTGCGTCTGTTTCAGACGGTGTGTCTCATCCCGTCTGTCTCATCCCGTCTGTCTCATCACGTCTGTCTCATCCCGTCTATCTAAGACCGTCTGTCGCAGAACGTCTGTCACTGTGCGTCTGTCTAAGACCGTCTGTCTCAGACCGCCTGTCTCAGACCGTCTGTCTCAGACCGTCTGTCTCAGACCGTCTGTCTCAGACCGTCCGTCTCAGACCGTCCGTATCAGACCGTCTGTCTAAGACCGTCTGTCTCAGACCGTCTGTCTCAGACCATCTGTCTCAGACCGTCTATCGCAGACCGTCTGTCTCAGACCGTCTGTCTCAGACCGTCTGTCTCAGACCGTCTGTCTCAGACCGTCTGTCTCAGACCGTCTGTCTCAGACCGTCTGTCTCAGACCGTCTGTCTCAGACCGTCTGTCTCAGACCGTCCGTCTCTCACCGTCTGTCTCAGACCGTCTGTCCCAGACCGTCTGTCTCAGACCGTCTGTCTCAGACCGTCTGTCTCAGACCGACTGTCTCAGACCGTCTGTCTCAGACAGTGTGTCTCGGACCGTCTGTCACTGTGCGTCTGTCTCAGACCGTCTGTCTCATTCCGTCTATCTTAGATCGTCTGTCTCAGAACGTCTGTCACTGTGCGTCTGTCTAAGATCGTCTGTCTCTAGCCGACTGTCTCAGACCGACTGTCTCAGACCGTCCCTCTCAGACCGTCTGTCTCAGACAGTCTGTCTCGGACCGTCTGTCACTGTGCGTCTGTTTCAGACCGTCTGTCTCATCCCGTCTGTCTCATCCCGTCTGTCTCATCACGTCTGTCTCATCCCGTCTATCTAAGACCGTCTGTCGCAGAACGTCTGTCACTGTGCGTCTGTCTAAGACCGTCTGTCTCAGACCGCCTGTCTCAGACCGTCTGTCTCAGACCGTCTGTCTCAGACCGTCCGTCTCAGACCGTCTGTCTAAGACCGTCTGTCTCAGACCGTCTGTCTCAGACCGTCTGTCTCAGACCGTCTGTCTCAGACCGTCTGTCTCAGACCGTCTGTCTCAGACCGTCTGTCTCAGACCGTCTGTCTCAGACCGTCTGTCTCAGACCGTCTGTCCCAGACCGTCTGTCTCAGACCGTCTTTCTCAGACCGTCCGTCTCAGACCGTCTGTCTCAGACGGTCTGTCTCATCCCGTCTGTCTCATTCCGTCTATCTTAGATCGTCTGTATGTCAACGTCTGTCACTGTGCGTCTGTCTAAGACCGTCTGTCTCAGACCGTCTTGCTCAGACCGTCCGTCTCAGACCGTCTGCCTGATAACGTCTCTCTCAGACCGTCTGTCTCAGACCGTCTGTCTCAGACAGTCTGTCTCAGACCGTCTGTCACTGTGCGTCTGTCTCAGACCGTCTGTCTCAGACGGTCTGTCTCATTCCGTCTATCTTGGATCGTCTGTCTCAGACCGTCTGTCTCAGACCGTCTGTCTCAGACCGTCTGTCTCATTCCGTCTATCCTAGATCGTCTGTCTCAGAACGTCTGTCACTGTGCGTCTGTCGAAGATCGTCTGTCTCTAGCCGACTGTCTCAGACCGACTGTCTCAGACCGTCTGTCTCAGACCGTCTGTCTCAGACCGTCTGTCTCAGACAGTCTGTCTCGGACCGTCTGTCACTGTGCGTCTGTTTCAGACCGTCTGTCTCATCCCGTCTGTCTCATCCCGTCTGTCTCATCACGTCTGTCTCATCCCGTCTATCTAAGACCGTCTGTCGCAGAACGTCTGTCACTGTGCGTCTGTCTAAGACCGTCTGTCTCAGACCGCCTGTCTCAGACCGTCTGTCTCAGACCGTCTGTCTCAGACCGTCTGTCTCAGACCGTCCGTCTCAGACCGTCCGTATCAGACCGTCTGTCTAAGACCGTCTGTCTCAGACCGTCTGTCTCAGACCATCTGTCTCAGACCGTCTATCGCAGACCGTCTGTCTCAGACCGTCTGTCTCAGACCGTCTGTCTCAGACCGTCTGTCTCAGACCGTCTGTCTCAGACCGTCTGTCTCTGACCGTCTGTCTCAGATCGTCTGTCCCAGACCGTCTGTCTCAGACCGTCTTTCTCAGACCGTCCGTCTCAGACCGTCTGTCTCAGACCGTCTGTCTCATCCCGTCTGTCTCATTCCGTCTATCTTAGATCGTCTGTCTGAGAACGTCTGTCACTGTGCGTCTGTCTAAGACCGTCTGTCTCAGAACGTCTGTCGCTGTGCGTCTGTCTAAGACCGTCTGTCTCGAGCCGACTGTCTCAGACCGACTGTCTCAGACCGTCTATCTCAGACGGTCTGTCTCATTCCGTCTATCTTAGATCGTCTGCCTGATAACGACTCTCTCAGATCGTCTGTCTCAGACCGTCTGTCTCAGACCGTCTTTCTCAGACCGCCTGTCTCAGACCGTCTGTCTCAGATCGTCTGTCTCAGACGGTCTGTCTCATTCCGTCTATCTTAGATCGTCTGTCTCAGAACGTCTGTCACTGTGCGTCTGTCAAAGACCGTCTGTCTCAGACCGTCTTTCTCAGACCGTCTTTCTCAGACCGTCCGTCTCAGACCGTCTGCCTGATAACGTCTCTGTCAGACCGTCTGTCTCAGACCGCCTGTCTCAGACCGTCTGTCTCAGACCGTCTGTCTCAGACCGTCTGTCTCACACCGTCTGTCTCAGACCGTCTGTCTCAGATCGTCTGTCTCAGACGGTCTGTCTCATTCCGTTTGTCTCATCCCGTCTGTCTCATCCCGTCTGTCTCATCACGTCTGTCTCATCCCGTCTATCCTAGACCGTCCGTCTCAGACCGTCTGCCTGATAACGTCTCTCTCAGACCGTCTGTCTCAGACCGCCTGTCTCAGACCGTCTGCCTCAGACCGTCTGTCTCAGACCGTCTGTCTCAGATCGTCTGTCTCAGACGGTCTGTCTCAGACCGTCTGTCTCAGACCGTCTGTCTCAGACCGTCTTTCTCAGACCGTCTGTCTCAGACCGTCTGTCTCAGATCGTCTGTCTCAGATGGTCTGTCTCATTCCGTCTGTCTTAGATCGTCTGTCTCAGAACGTCTGTCACTGTGCGTCTGTCAAAGACCGTCTGTCTCAGACCGTCTTTCTCAGACCGTCCGTCTCAGACCGTCTGCCTGATAACGTCTCTCTCAGACCGTCTGTCTCAGACCGCCTGTCTCAGACCGTCTGTCTCAGACCGTCTGTCTCAGACCGTCTGTCTCAGACCGTCTGTCTCAGACCGTCTGTCTCAGACCGTCTGTCTCAGACCGTCTGTCTCAGACCGTCTGTCTCAGACGGTCTGTCTCATTCCCTTTGTCTCATCCCGTCTGTCTCATCACGTCTGTCTCATCCCGTCTATCCTAGATCGTCTGTCTTAGAACGTCTGTCACTGTGAGTCTGTCTAAGACCGTCTGTCTCAGACCGTCCGTGTCAGACCGTCTGTCTTAGACCGTCTGTCTCAGACCGTCTGTCTCAGACCGTCTGTCTCAGACCGTCTGTCTCAGACCGTCTGTCTCAGACCGTCTGTCTCATCCCGTCTGTCTCATCCCGTCTGTCTCATTCCGTCTATCTTAGATCGTCTGTCTGAGAACGTCTGTCACTGTGCATCTGTCTCAGAACGTCTGTCACTGTGCGTCTGTCTATGACCGTCTGTCTCAGACCGCCTGTCTCAGACCGTCTGTCTCAGACCGTCTGTCTCAGACCGTCTGTCTCAGACCGTCTGTCTCAGACCGTCTGTCTCAGACCGTCTGTCTCAGACCGTCTGTCTCAGACCGTCTGTCTCAGACCGTCTGTCTTAGACCGTCTGTCTCAGACAGTGTGTCTCGGACCGTCTGTCACTGTGCGTCTGTCTCAGACCGTCTGTCTCATTCCGTCTATCTTAGATCGTCTGTCTCAGAACGTCTGTCACTGTGCGTCTGTCTAAGACCGTCTGTCTCGAGCCGACTGTCTCAGACCGACTGTCTCAGACCGTCTGTCTCATTCCGACTATCTTGGATCGTCTGTCTAAGACCGTCTGTCTCGAGCCGACTGTCTCAGACCGTCTGTCTCAGACAGTCTGTCTCAGACCGTCTGTCACTGTGCGTCTGTCTCAGACCGTGTGTCTCATTCCGTCTATCTTGGATCGTCTGTCTAAGACCGTCTGTCTCGAGCCGACTGTCTCAGACCGACTGTCTCATACCGTCTGTCTCAGACCGTCTGTCTCAGACCGTCTGTCTCATTCCGGCTATCTTAGATCGTCTGCCTCAGAACGTCTGTCACTGTGCGTCTGTCTAAGACCGTCTGTCTCGAGCCGACTGTCTCAGACCGACTGTCTCAGACCGTCTGTCTCAGACCGTCTGTCTCAGACAGTCTGTCTCCGGCCGTCTGTCACTGTGCGTCTGTCTCAGACCGTCTGTCTCAGAACGTCTGTCACTGTGCGTCTGTCTAAGACCGTCTGTCTCGAGCCGACTGTCTCAGACCGACTGTCTCAGACCGTCTGTCTCAGACCGTCTGTCACTGTGCGTCTGTCTCAGACCGTCTGTCTCATTCCGTCTATCCTGGATCGTCTGTCTAAGACCGTCTGTCTCGAGCCGACTGTCTCAGACCGACTGTCTCAGACCGTCTGTCTCAGAACGTCTGTCTCAGACCGCCTGTCTCAGACCGTCTGTCTCAGACCGTCTGTCTCAGACCGTCTGTCTCAGACCGTCTGTCTCAGACCGTCTGTCTCAGATCGTCTGTCTCAGACGGTCTGTCTCATTCCGTTTGTCTCATCCCGTCTGTCTCATCACGTCTGTCTCATCCCGTCTATCCTAGATCGTCTGTCTTAGAACGTCTGTCACTGTGAGTCTGTCTAAGACCGTCTGTCTCAGACCGTCCGTGTCAGACCGTCTGTCTTAGACCGTCTGTCTCAGACCGTCTGTCTCAGACCGTCTGTCTCAGACCGTCTGTCTCAGACCGTCTGTCTCAGACCGTCTGTCTCATCCCGTCTGTCTCATCCCGTCTGTCTCATTCCGTCTATCTTAGATCGTCTGTCTGAGAACGTCTGTCACTGTGCATCTGTCTCAGAACGTCTGTCACTGTGCGTCTGTCTATGACCGTCTGTCTCAGACCGCCTGTCTCAGACCGTCTGTCTCAGACCGTCTGTCTCAGACCGTCTGTCTCAGACCGTCTGTCTCAGACCGTCTGTCTCAGACCGTCTGTCTCAGACCGTCTGTCTCAGACCGTCTGTCTCAGACCGTCTGTCTTAGACCGTCTGTCTCAGACAGTGTGTCTCGGACCGTCTGTCACTGTGCGTCTGTCTCAGACCGTCTGTCTCATTCCGTCTATCTTAGATCGTCTGTCTCAGAACGTCTGTCACTGTGCGTCTGTCTAAGACCGTCTGTCTCGAGCCGACTGTCTCAGACCGACTGTCTCAGACCGTCTGTCTCATTCCGACTATCTTGGATCGTCTGTCTAAGACCGTCTGTCTCGAGCCGACTGTCTCAGACCGTCTGTCTCAGACAGTCTGTCTCAGACCGTCTGTCACTGTGCGTCTGTCTCAGACCGTGTGTCTCATTCCGTCTATCTTGGATCGTCTGTCTAAGACCGTCTGTCTCGAGCCGACTGTCTCAGACCGACTGTCTCATACCGTCTGTCTCAGACCGTCTGTCTCAGACCGTCTGTCTCATTCCGCCTATCTTAGATCGTCTGCCTCAGAACGTCTGTCACTGTGCGTCTGTCTAAGACCGTCTGTCTCGAGCCGACTGTCTCAGACCGACTGTCTCAGACCGTCTGTCTCAGACCGTCTGTCTCAGACAGTCTGTCTCAGACAGTCTGTCTCCGGCCGTCTGTCACTGTGCGTCTGTCTCAGACCGTCTGTCTCAGAACGTCTGTCACTGTGCGTCTGTCTAAGACCGTCTGTCTCGAGCCGACTGTCTCAGACCGACTGTCTCAGACCGTCTGTCTCAGACCGTCTGTCACTGTGCGTCTGTCTCAGACCGTCTGTCTCATTCCGTCTATCCTGGATCGTCTGTCTAAGACCGTCTGTCTCGAGCCGACTGTCTCAGACCGACTGTCTCAGACCGTCTGTCTCAGAACGTCTGTCTCAGACCGTCTGTCTCAGACCGTCTGTCTCAGACCGTCTGTCTCAGACCGTCTGTCTCAGACCGTCTGTCTCAGACCGTCTGTCTCAGACTGTCTGTCTCAGACCGTCTGTCTCAGACCGTCTGTCTCAGACCGTCTGTCTCAGACCGTCTGTCTCAGACCGTCTGTCTCATTCCGCCTATCTTAGATCGTCTGCCTCAGAACGTCTGTCACTGTGCGTCTGTCTCAGACCGTCTGTCTCATTCCGTCTATCCTGGATCGTCTGTCTAAGACCGTCTGTCTCGAGCCGACTGTCTCAGACCGACTGTCTCAGACCGTCTGTCTCAGACCGTCTATCGCAGACCGTCTGTCTCAGACCGTCTGTCTCAGACCGTCCGTTTCAGGCCGTCTGTCTCAGACCGTCTGTCTCAGACCGTCTGTCTCAGACCGTCTGTCTCAGACCGTCTGTCTCAGACCGTCTGTCTCAGACCGGCTGTCTCAGACCGTCTATCGCAGACCGTCTGTCTCAGACCGTCTGTCTCAGACCGTCTGTCTCAGACCGTCTGTCTCAGACCGTCTGTCTCAGACCGTCTGTCTCAGACCGTCTGTCTCAGACAGTGTGTCTCGGACCGTCTGTCACTGTGCGTCTGTCTCAGACCGTCTGTCTCATTCCGCCTATCTTAGATCGTCTGTCTCAGAACGTCTGTCACTGTGCGTCTGTCTAAGACCGTCTGTCTCGAGCCGACTGTCTCAGACCGACTGTCTCAGACCGTCTGTCTCAGACCGTCTGTCTCAGACCGTCTGTCTCAAACAGTCTGTCTCGGACCGTCTGTCACTGTGCGACTGTCTCAGACCGTCTGTCTCAGAACGTCTGTCACTGTGCGTCTGTCTAAGACCGTCTGTCTCAGACCGCCTGCCTCAGACCGTCTGTCTCAGTCCGTCCGTTTCAGGCCGTCTGTCTCAGACCGTCTGTCTCAGACCGTCTGTCTCAGACCGTCTGTCTCAGACCGTCTGTCTCAGACCGTCTGTCTCAGACCGGCTGTCTCAGACCGTCTATCGCAGACCGTCTGTCTCAGACCGTCTGTCTCAGACCGTCTGTCTCAGACCGTCTGTCTCAGACCGTCTGTCTCAGACCGTCCGTTTCAGGCCGTCTGTCTCAGACCGTCTGTCTCAGACCGTCTGTCTCAGACCGTCTTTCTCAGACCGTCTGTCACTGTGCGTCTGTCTCAGACCGTCTGTCTCATTCCGTCTATCTTGGATCGTCTGTCTAAGACCGTCTGTCTCGAGCCGACTGTCTCAGACCGACTGTCTTAGACCGTCTGTCTCAGACCGTCTGTCTCAGACCGTCTGTCTCAGACCGTCTGTCACTATGCGTCTGTCTCAGACCGTGTGTCTCATTCCGTCTATCTTGGATCGTCTGTCTAAGACCGTCTGTCTCGAGCCGACTGTCTCAGACCGACTGTCTCATACCGTCTGTCTCAGACCGTCTGTCTCAGACCGTCTGTCTCAGACCGTCTGTCTCATTCCGCCTATCTTAGATCGTCTGCCTCAGAACGTCTGTCACTGTGCGTCTGTCTAAGACCGTCTGTCTCGAGCCGACTGTCTCAGACCGACTGTCTCAGACCGTCTGTCTCAGACCGTCTGTCTCAGACAGTCTGTCTCCGGCCGTCCGTCACTGTGCGTCTGTCTCAGACCGTCTGTCTCAGAACGTCTGTCACTGTGCGTCTGTCTAAGACCGTCTGTCTCGAGCCGACTGTCTCAGACCGACTGTCTCAGACCGTCTGTCTCAGACCGTCTGTCACTGTGCGTCTGTCTCAGACCGTCTGTCTCATTCCGTCTATCCTGGATCGTCTGTCTAAGACCGTCTGTCTCGAGCCGACTGTCTCAGACCGACTGTCTCAGACCGTCTGTCTCAGAACGTCTGTCTCAGACCGTCTGTCTCAGACCGTCTGTCTCAGACCGTCTGTCTCAGACCGTCTGTCTCAGACAGTCTGTCTCAGACTGTCTGTCTCAGACCGTCTGTCTCAGACCGTCTGTCTCAGACCGTCTGTCTCAGACAGTGTGTCTCGGACCGTCTGTCACTGTGCGTCTGTCTCAGACCGCCTGTCTCATTCCGCCTATCTTAGATCGTCTGTCTCAGAACGTCTGTCACTGTGCGTCTGTCTAAGACCGTCTGTCTCGAGCCGACTGTCTCAGACCGACTGTCTCAGACCGTCTGTCTCAGACCGTCTGTCTCAAACAGTCTGTCTCGGACCGTCTGTCACTGTGCGACTGTCTCAGACCGTCTGTCTCAGAACGTCTGTCACTGTGCGTCTGTCTAAGACCGTCTGTCTCAGACCGCCTGCCTCAGACCGTCTGTCTCAGACCGTCCGTTTCAGGCCGTCTGTCTCAGACCGTCTGTCTCAGACCGTCTGTCTCACACCGTCTGTCACTGTGCGTCTGTCTCAGACCGTGTGTCTCATTCCGTCTATCTTGGATCGTCTGTCTAAGACCGTCTGTGTCGAGCCGACTGTCTCAGACCGACTGTCTCATACCGTCTGTCTCAGACCGTCTGTCTCAGACCGTCTGTCTCAGACCGTCTGTCTCAGACCGTCTGTCTCAGACCGGCTGTCTCAGACCGTCTATCGCAGACCGTCTGTCTCAGACCGTCTGTCTCAGACCGTCTGTCTCAGACCGTCTGTCTCAGACCGTCTGTCTCAGACCGTCTGTCTCAGACCGTCTGTCACTGTGCGTCTGTCTCAGACCGTGTGTCTCATTCCGTCTATCTTGGATCGTCTGTCTAAGACCGTCTGTCTCGAGCCGACTGTCTCAGACCGACTGTCTCATACCGTCTGTCTCAGACCGTCTGTCTCAGACCGTCTGTCTCATTCCGCCTATCTTAGATCGTCTGCCTCAGAACGTCTGTCACTGTGCGTCTGTCTAAGACCGTCTGTCTCGAGCCGACTGTCTCAGACCGACTGTCTCAGACCGTCTGTCTCAGACCGTCTGTCTCAGACAGTCTGTCTCCGGCCGTCTGTCACTGTGCGTCTGTCTCAGACCGTCTGTCTCAGACCGTCTGTCACTGTGCGTCTGTCTCAGACCGTCTGTCTCATTCCGTCTATCCTGGATCGTCTGTCTAAGACCGTCTGTCTCGAGCCGACTGTCTCAGACCGACTGTCTCAGACCGTCTGTCTCAGAACGTCTGTCTCAGACCGTCTGTCTCAGACCGTCTGTCTCAGACCGTCTGTCTCAGACCGTCTGTCTCAGACCGTCTGTCTCAGACTGTCTGTCTCAGACCGTCTGTCTCAGACCGTCTGTCTCAGACCGTCTGTCTCAGACAGTGTGTCTCGGACCGTCTGTCACTGTGCGTCTGTCTCAGACCGTCTGTCTCATTCCGCCTATCTTAGATCGTCTGTCTCAGAACGTCTGTCACTGTGCGTCTGTCTAAGACCGTCTGTCTCGAGCCGACTGTCTCAGACCGACTGTCTCAGACCGTCTGTCTCAGACCGTATGTCTCAAACAGTCTGTCTCGGACCGTCTGTCACTGTGCGACTGTCTCAGACCGTCTGTCTCAGAACGTCTGTCACTGTGCGTCTGTCTAAGACCGTCTGTCTCAGACCGCCTGCCTCAGACCGTCTGTCTCAGACCGTCCGTTTCAGGCCGTCTGTCTCAGACCGTCTGTCTCAGACCATCCGTTTCAGGCCGTCTGTCTCAGACCGTCTGTCTCAGACCGTCTATCGCAGACCGTCTGTCTCAGACCGTCTGTCTCAGACCGTCTGTCTCAGACCGTCTGTCTCAGACCGTCCGTTTCAGGCCGTCTGTCTCAGACCGTCTGTCTCAGACCGTCTTTCTCAGACCGTCTGTCACTGTGCGTCTGTCTCAGACCGTCTGTCTCATTCCGTCTATCTTGGATCGTCTGTCTAAGACCGTCTGTCTCGAGCCGACTGTCTCAGACCGACTGTCTTAGACCGTCTGTCTCAGACCGTCTGTCTCAGACCGTCTGTCTCAGACCGTCTGTCTCAGACCGTCTGTCTCAGACCGTCTGTCTCAGACCGTCTGTCTCAGACCGTCCGTTTCAGGCCGTCTGTCTCATACCGTCTGTCTCAGACCGTCTTTCTCAGACCGTCTGTCACTGTGCGTCTGTCTCAGACCGTCTGTCTCATTCCGTCTATCTTGGATCGTCTGTCTAAGACCGTCTGTCTCGAGCCGACTGTCTCAGACCGACTGTCTTAGACCGTCTGTCTCAGACCGTCTGTCTCAGACCGTCTGTCTCAGACCGTCTGTCTCAGACCGTCTGTCTCAGACCGTCTGTCTCAGACCGTCTGTCTCAGACCGTCTGTCTCAGACCGTCTGTCTCAGACCGTCTGTCACTGTGCGTCTGTCTCAGACCGTCTGTCTCATTCCGTCTATCTTGGATCGTCTGTCTAAGACAGTCTGTCTCGAGCCGACTGTCTCAGACCGACTGTCTCAGACCGTCTGTCTCAGACCGTCTGTCTCAGACCGTCTGTCTCAGACCGTCTGTCTCAGACCGTCTGTCTCAGACCGTCTGTCTCAGACCGTCTGTCTCAGACTGTCTGTCTCAGACCGTCTGTCTCAGACCGTCTGTCTCAGACCGTCTGTCTCAGACCGTCTGTCTCAGATCGTCTGTCTCAGACGGTCTGTCTCATTCGGTCTATCTTAGATCGTCTGTCTCAGAACGTCTGTCACTGTGCGTCTGTCTAAGACCGTCTGTCTCAGACGGTCTTTCTCAGACCGTCCGTCTCAGACCGTCTGCCTGATAACGTCTCTCTCAGACCGTCTGTCTCAGACCGTCTGTCTCATCCCGTCTGTCTCATCCCGTCTGTCTCATCCCGTCTGTCTCATCCCGTCTGTCTCATCCCGTCTGTCTCATTCCGTCTATCTTAGATCGTCTGTCTCAGACAGTCTGTCTCAGAACGTCTGTCTCATACCGTCTGTCTCAGACCGTCTGTCTCGGACTGTCTGTCTCAGACAGTCTGTCTCAGACCGTCTGTCACTGTGCGTCTGTCTCATTCCGTCTATCTTGGATCGTCTGTCTAAGACCGTCTGTCTCGAGCCGACTGTCTCAGACCGACTGTCTCAGACCGTCTGTCTCAGACCGTCTGTCTCAGACCGTCTGTCTCAGACCGTCTGTCTCAGACCGTCTGTCTCAGACCGTCTGTCTCAGACCGTCTGTCTCAGACAGTGTGTCTCGGACCGTCTGTCACTGTGCGTCTGTCTCAGACCGTCTGTCTCATTCCGCCTATCTTAGATCGTCTGTCTCAGAACGTCTGTCACTGTGCGTCTGTCTAAGACCGTCTGTCTCGAGCCGACTGTCTCAGACCGACTGTCTCAGACCGTCTGTCTCAGACCGTCTGTCTCAAACAGTCTGTCTCGGACCGTCTGTCACTGTGCGACTGTCTCAGACCGTCTGTCTCAGACCGTCTGTCTCAGACAGTCTGTCTCCGGCCGTCTGTCACTGTGCGTCTGTCTCAGACCGTCTGTCTCACAACGTCTGTCACTGTGCGTCTGTCTAAGACCGTCTGTCTCGAGCCGACTGTCTCAGACCGACTGTCTCAGACCGTCCGTCTCAGACCGTCTGTCACTGTGCGTCTGTCTCAGACCGTCTGTCTCATTCCGTCTATCCTGGATCGTCTGTCTAAGACCGTCTGTCTCGAGCCGACTGTCTCAGACCGACTGTCTCAGACCGTCTGTCTCAGAACGTCTGTCTCAGACCGTCTGTCTCAGACCGTCTGTCTCAGACCGTCTGTCTCAGACCGTCTGTCTCAGACCGTCTGTCTCAGACTGTCTGTCTCAGACCGTCTGTCTCAGACCGTCTGTCTCAGACCGTCTGTCTCAGACCGTCTGTCTCAGACAGTGTGTCTCGGACCGGATGTCACTGTGCGTCTGTCTCAGACCGTCTGTCTCATTCCGCCTATCTTAGATCGTCTGTCTCAGAACGTCTGTCACTGTGCGTCTGTCTAAGACCGTCTGTCTCGAGCCGACTGTCTCAGACCGACTGTCTCAGACCGTCTGTCTCAGACCGTCTGTCTCAAACAGTCTGTCTCGGACCGTCTGTCACTGTGCGACTGTCTCAGACCGTCTGTCTCAGAACGTCTGTCACTGTGCGTCTGTCTAAGACCGTCTGTCTCAGACCGCCTGCCTCGGACCGTCTGTCTCAGACCGTCCGTTTCAGGCCGTCTGTCTCAGACCGTCTGTCTCAGACCGTCCGTTTCAGGCCGTCTGTCTCAGACCGTCTGTCTCAGACCGTCTATCGCAGACCGTCTGTCTCAGACCGTCTGTCTCAGACCGTCTGTCTCAGACCGTCTGTCTCAGACCGTCTGTCTCAGACCGTCTGTCTCAGACCGTCCGTTTCAGGCCGTCTGTCTCAGACCGTCTGTCTCAGACCGTCTGTCTCAGACCGTCTTTCTCAGACCGTCTGTCACTGTGCGTCTGTCTCAGACCGTCTGTCTCATTCCGTCTATCTTGGATCGTCTGTCTAAGACCGTCTGTCTCGAGCCGACTGTCTCAGACCGACTGTCTTAGACCGTCTGTCTCAGACCGTCTGTCTCAGACCGTCTGTCTCAGACCGTCTGTCTCAGACCGTCTGTCTCAGACCGTCTGTCTCAGACCGTCTGTCTCAGACCGTCTGTCTCAGACCGTCTGTCTCAGACCGTCTGTCTCAGACCGTCTGTCTCAGACCGTCTGTCTCAGACCGTCTGTCACTGTGCGTCTGTCTCAGACCGTCTGTCTCATTCCGTCTATCTTGGATCGTCTGTCTAAGACAGTCTGTCTCGAGCCGACTGTCTCAGACCGACTGTCTCAGACCGTCTGTCTCAGACCGTCTGTCTCAGACCGTCTGTCTCAGACCGTCTGTCTCAGACCGTCTGTCTCAGACTGTCTGTCTCAGACCGTCTGTCTCAGACCGTCTGTCTCAGACCGTCTGTCTCAGACCGTCTATCTCAGACCGTCTGTCTCATTCCGCCTATCTTAGATCGTCTGTCTCAGAACGTCTGTCACTGTGCGTCTGTCTAAGACCGTCTGTCTCAGACCGTCTGTCTCAGACCGTCTGTCTCGGACCGTCTTTCTCAGACCGTCTGTCTCAGACCGTCTGTCTCAGATCGTCTGTCTCAGACGGTCTGTCTCATTCGGTCTATCTTAGATCGTCTGTCTCGGAACGTCTGTCACTGTGCGTCTGTCTAAGACCGTCTGTCTCAGACGGTCTTTCTCAGACCGTCCGTCTCAGACCGTCTGCCTGATAACGTCTCTCTCAGACCGTCTGTCTCAGACCGTCTGTCTCATCCCGTCTGTCTCATCCCGTCTGTCTCATCCCGTCTGTCTCATCCCGTCTGTCTCATTCCGTCTATCTTAGATCGTCTGTCTCAGACAGTCTGTCTCAGAACGTCTGTCTCATACCGTCTGTCTCAGACCGTCTGTCTCGGACTGTCTGTCTCAGACAGTCTGTCTCAGACCGTCTGTCTCAGACCGTCTGTCTCGGACTGTCTGTCTCAGACAGTCTGTCTCAGACCGTCTGTCACTGTGCGTCTGTCTCATTCCGTCTATCTTGGATCGTCTGTCTAAGACCGTCTGTCTCGAGCCGACTGTCTCAGACCGACTGTCTCAGACCGTCTGTCTCAGACCGTCTGTCTCAGACCGTCTGTCTCAGACCGTCTGTCTCAGACCGTCTGTCTCAGACCGTCTGTCTCAGACCGTCTGTCTCAGACAGTGTGTCTCGGACCGTCTGTCACTGTGCGTCTGTCTCAGACCGTCTGTCTCATTCCGCCTATCTTAGATCGTCTGTCTCAGAACGTCTGTCACTGTGCGTCTGTCTAAGACCGTCTGTCTCGAGCCGACTGTCTCAGACCGACTGTCTCAGACCGTCTGTCTCAGACCGTCTGTCTCAAACAGTCTGTCTCGGACCGTCTGTCACTGTGCGACTGTCTCAGACCGTCTGTCTCAGAACGTCTGTCACTGTGCGTCTGTCTAAGACCGTCTGTCTCAGACCGCCTCTCTCAGACCGTCTGTCTCAGACCGTCCGTTTCAGGCCGTCTGTCTCAGACCGTCTGTCTCAGACCGTCTGTCTCAGACCGTCTGTCTCAGACCGTCTGTCTCAGACCGTCTGTCTCAGACCGGCTGTCTCAGACCGTCTATCGCAGACCGTCTGTCTCAGACCGTCTGTCTCAGACCGTCTGTCTCAGACCGTCTGTCTCAGACCGTCTGTCTCAGACCGTCTGTCTCAGACCGTCTGTCTCAGACCGTCTGTCTCAGACCGTCCGTTTCAGGCCGTCTTTCTCAGACCGTCTGTCTCAGACCGTCTGTCACAGATCGTCTGTCTCAGACGGTCTGTCTCATTCGGTCTATCTTAGATCGTCTGTCTCAGAACGTCTGTCACTGTGCGTCTGTCTCAGACCGTCTGTCTCATTCCGCCCATCTTAGATCGTCTGTCTCAGAACGTCTGTCACTGTGCGTCTGTCTCAGACCGTGTGTCTCATTCCGTCTATCTTGGATCGTCTGTCTAAGACCGTCTGTCTCGAGCCGACTGTCTCAGACCGACTGTCTCATACCGTCTGTCTCAGACCGTCTGTCTCAGACCGTCTGTCTCAGACCGTCTGTCTCAGACTGTCTGTCTCAGAACGTCTGTCTCAGACCGTCTGTCTCAGACCGTCTGTCTCAGACCGTCTGTCTCAGACAGTGTGTCTCGGACCGTCTGTCACTGTGCGTCTGTCTCAGACCGTCTGTCTAAGACCGTCTGTCTCAGGACCGTCTGTCTCAGACTGTCTGTCTCAGACCGTCTGTCTCAGACCGTCTGTCTCAGACCGTCTGTCTCAGACCGTCTATCTCAGACCGTCTGTCTCATTCCGCCTATCTTAGATCGTCTGTCTCAGAACGTCTGTCACTGTGCGTCTGTCTCATACCGTCTGTCTCAGAACGTCTGTCACTGTGCGTCTGTCTAAGACCGTCTGTCTCGAGCCGACTGTCTCAGACCGACTGTCTCAGACCGTCTGTCTCAGACCGTCTGTCACTGTGCGTCTGTCTCAGACCGTCTGTCTCATTCCGTCTATCCTGGATCGTCTGTCTAAGACCGTCTGTCTCGAGCCGACTGTCTCAGACCGACTGTCTCAGACCGTCTGTCTCAGAACGTCTGTCTCAGACCGTCTCTCTCAGACCGTCCGTCTCAGACCGTCTGTCTCAGACTGTCTGTCTCAGACCGTCTATCTCAGACCGTCTGTCTCAGACCGTCTCTCTCAGACCGTCTATCTCAGACCGTCTGTCTCATTCCGCCTATCTTAGATCGTCTGTCTCAGAACGTCTGTCACTGTGCGTCTGTCTATGACCGTCTGTCTCATTCCGTCTATCCTGGATCGTCTGTCTAAGACCGTCTGTCTCGAGCCGACTGTCTCAGACCGACTGTCTCAGACCGTCTGTCTCAGAACGTCTGTCTCAGACCGTCTCTCTCAGACCGTCTGTCTCAGACCGTCTGTCTCAGACTGTCTGTCTCAGACCGTCTATCTCAGACCGTCTGTCTCAGACCGTCTGTCTCAGACCGTCTATCTCAGACCGTCTGTCTCATTCCGCCTATCTTAGATCGTCTGTCTCAGAACGTCTGTCACTGTGCGTCTGTCTAAGACCGTCTGTCTCAGACCGTCTGTCTCAGACCGTCTGTCTCAGACCGTCTGTCTCAGACCGTCTGTCTCATTCCGTCTATCTTAGATCGTCTGTCTCAGACCGTCTGTCTCAGACCGTCTGTCTCAGACCGTCTGTCTCAGACCGTCTGTCTCAGACCGTCTGTCACTGTGCGTCTGTCTCAGACCGTCTGTCTCATTCCGTCTGTCTCAGACCGTCTGTCTCAGACCGTCTGTCTCAGACCATCTGTCTCAGACCGCCTGTCTCAGACCGTCTGTCTCAGTCCGTCTGTCTCAGACCGTGTGTCTCAGACCGTCTGTCTCAGACCGTCTGTCTCAGACCGTCTGTTTCAGACCGTCTGTCTCAGACCGTCTGTCTCAGACCGTCTGTCTCAGACCGTCTGCCTCAGACCGTCTGTCTCAGACCGTCTGTCTCAGACCGTCTGTCTCAGACCGTCTGTCTCAGACCGTCTGTCTCAGACCGTCTGTCTCAGATCGTCTGTCTCAGACCGTCTGTCTCACACCGTCTGTCTCAGACCGTCTGTCTCAGACCGTCTGTCTCAGACCGTCTGTCTCAGACCGTCTGTCTCAGACCGTCTGTCTCAGACCGTCTGTCTCAGACCGTCTGTCTCAGACCGTCTGTCTCAGACCGTCTGTCTCAGAACGTCTGTCTCAGACCATCTCTCTCAGACCGTCTGTCTCAGACCGTCTGTCTCAGACAGTCTGTCTCAGACCGTCTGTCACTGTGCGTCTGTCTCAGACCGTCTGTCTCAGACAGTGTGTCTCGGACCGTCTGTCACTGCGCGTCTGTCTCAGACCGTCTGTCTCATTCCGCCTATCTTAGATCGTCTGTCTCAGAACGTCTGTCACTGTGCGTCTGTCTAAGACCGTCTGTCTCGAGCCGACTGTCTCAGACCGTCTGTCTCAGACCGTCTGTCTCAGACCGTCTGTCTCAGACAGTCTGTCTCGGACCGTCTGTCACTGTGCGTCTGTCTCAGACCGTCTGTCTCAGAACGTCTGTCACTGTGCGTCTGTCTAAGACCGTCTGTCTCGAGCCGACTGTCTCAGACCGACTGTCTCAGACCGTCTGTCTCAGACCGTCTGTCACTGTGCGTTTGTCTCAGACCGTCTGTCTCATTCCGTCTATCCTGGATCGTCTGTCTAAGACCGTCTGTCTCGAGCCGACTGTCTCAGACCGACTGTCTCAGACCGTCTGTCTCAGAACGTCTGTCTCAGACCGTCTCTCTCAGACCGTCTGTCTCAGACCGTCTGTCTCAGACAGTGTGTCTCGGACCGTCTGTCACTGTGCGTCTGTCTCAGACCGTCTGTCTCAGAACGTCTGTCACTGTGCGTCTGTCTCAGACCGTCTGTCTCAGACCGTCTGCCTCAGACCGTCTGTCTCAGACCGTCTGTCTCAGACCGTCTGTCTCAGACCGTCTGTCTCAGACCGTCTGTCTCAGACCGTCTGTCTCAGACCGTCTGTCTCAGACCGTCTGTCTCAGACCGTCTGTCTCGGACCGTCTGTCTCAGACCGTCTGTCTCAGACCGTCTGTCTCAGACCGTCTGTCTCAGACCGTCTGTCTCAGACCGTCTGTCTCAGACCGTCTGTCTCAGACAGTCTGTCTCAGACCGTCTGTCACTGTGCGTCTGTCTCAGACCGTCTGTCTCAGACCGTCTGTCTCAGACCGTCTGTCTCAGACCGTCTGTCTCAGACCGTCTGTCTCAGACCGTCTGTCTCAGACTGTCTGCCTCAGACCGTCTGTCTCAGACCGTCTGTCTCATTCCGACTATCTTGGATCGTCTGTCTAAGACCGTCTGTCTCGAGCCGACTGTCTCAGACCGACTGTCTCAGACCGTCTGTCTCAGAACGTCTGTCTCAGACCATTGCTCTCAGACCGTCTGTCTCAGGCCGTCTGTCTCAGACCGTCTGTCACTGTGCGTCTGTCTCAGACCGTCTGTCTCATTCCGTCTATCTTGGATCGTCTGTCTAAGACCGTCTGTCTCGAGCCGACTGTCTCAGACCGACTGTCTTAGACCGTCTGTCTCAGACCGTCTGTCTCAGACCGTCTGTCTCAGACCGTCTGTCTCAGACCGTCTGTCTCAGACCGTCTGTCTCAGACCGTCTGTTTCAGACCGTCTGTCTCAGACCGTCTGTCTCAGACCGTCTGTCTCAGACCGTCTGTCTCAGACCGTCTGTCTCAGACCGTCTGCCTCAGACCGTCTGTCTCAGACCGTCTGTCTCAGACCGTCTGTCTCAGACCGTCTGTCTCAGACCGTCTGTCTCAGACTGTCTGCCTCAGACCGACTGTCTCAGACCGTCTGTCTCATTCCGACTATCTTGGATCGTCTGTCTAAGACCGTCTGTCTCGAGCCGACTGTCTCAGACCGACTGTCTCAGACCGTCTGTCTCAGAACGTCTGTCTCAGACCATCTCTCTCAGACCGTCCGTCTCAGACCGTCTGTCTCAGACAGTCTGTCTCAGACCGTCTGTCACTGTGCGTCTGTCTCAGACCGTGTGTCTCATTCCGTCTATCTTGGATCGTCTGTCTAAGACCGTCTGTCTCGAGCCGACTGTCTCAGACCGACTGTCTCATACCGTCTGTCTCAGGCCGTCTGTCTCAGACCGTCTGTCTCAGACTGTCTGTCTCAGAACGTCTGTCTCAGACCGTCTGTCTCAGACAGTGTGTCTCGGACCGTCTGTCACTGTGCGTCTGTCTCAGACCGTCTGTCTAAGACCGTCTGTCTCAGACCGTCTGTCTCAGACTGTCTGTCTCAGACCGTCTGTCTCAGACCGTCTGTCTCAGACCGTCTGTCTCAGACCGTCTATCTCAGACCGTCTGTCTCATTCCGCCTATCTTAGATCGTCTGTCTCAGAACGTCTGTCACTGTGCGTCTGTCTAAGACCGTCTGTCTCAGACCGTCTGTCTCAGACCGTCTGTCTCAGACCGTCTGTCTCAGACCGTCTGTCTCAGACCGTCTTTCTCAGACCGTCTGTCTCAGACCGTCTGTCTCAGATCGTCTGTCTCAGACGGTCTGTCTCATTCGGTCTATCTTAGATCGTCTGTCTCAGAACGTCTGTCACTGTGCGTCTGTCTCATACCGTCTGTCTCAGAACGTCTGTCACTGTGCGTCTGTCTAAGACCGTCTGTCTCTAGCCGACTGTCTCAGACCGACTGTCTCAGACCGTCTGTCTCAGACCGTCTGTCACTGTGCGTCTGTCTCAGACCGTCTGTCTCATTCCGTCTATCCTGGATCGTCTGTCTAAGACCGTCTGTCTCGAGCCGACTGTCTCAGACCGACTGTCTCAGACCGTCTGTCTCAGAACGTCTGTCTCAGACCGTCTCTCTCAGACCGTCTGTCTCAGACCGTCTGTCTCAGACTGTCTGTCTCAGACCGTCAGTCTCAGACCGACTGTCTCAGACCGTCTGTCTCAGACCCTCTATCTCAGACCGTCTGTCTCATTCCGCCTATCTTAGATCGTCTGCCTCAGAACGTCTGTCACTGTGCGTCTGTCTAAGACCGTCTGTCTCAGACCGTCTGTCTCAGACCGTCTGTCTCAGACCGTCTGTCTCAGACCGTCTGTCTCATTCCGTCTATCTTAGATCGTCTGTCTCAGACAGTCTGTCTCAGAACGTCTGTCTCAGACCGTCTGTCTCAGACCGTCTGTCTCAGACAGTCTGTCTCAGACCGTCTGTCACTGTGCGTCTGTCTCAGACCGTCTGTCTCATTCCATCTATCTTGGATCGTCTGTCTAAGACCGTCTGTCTCGAGCCGACTGTCTCAGACCGACTGTCTCAGACCGTCTGTCTCAGACCGTCTGTCTCAGACCGTCTGTCTCAGACCGTCTGTCTCAGACCGTCTGTCTCAGACCGACTGTCTCAGACCGTCTGTCTCAGACCGTCTGTCTCAGACCGTCTGTCTCAGACCGTCTGTCTCAGACCGTCTGTCTCAGACCGTCTGTCTCAGACCGTCTGTCTCAGACTGTCTGTCTCAGACCGTCTGTCTCAGACCGTCTGTCTCAGACCGTCTGTCTCAGACCGTCTGTCTCAGAACGTCTGTCTCAGACCATCTCTCTCAGACCGTCTGTCTCAGACCGTCTGTCTCAGACAGTCTGTCTCAGACCGTCTGTCACTGTGCGTCTGTCTCAGACCGTCTGTCTCAGACAGTGTGTCTCGGACCGTCTGTCACTGCGCGTCTGTCTCAGACCGTCTGTCTCATTCCGCCTATCTTAGATCGTCTGTCTCAGAACGTCTGTCACTGTGCGTCTGTCTAAGACCGTCTGTCTCGAGCCGACTGTCTCAGACCGACTGTCTCAGACCGTCTGTCTCAGACCGTCTGTCTCAGACAGTCTGTCTCGGACCGTCTGTCACTGTGCGTCTGTCTCAGACCGTCTGTCTCAGAACGTCTGTCACTGTGCGTCTGTCTAAGACCGTCTGTCTCGAGCCGACTGTCTCAGACCGACTGTCTCAGACCGTCTGTCTCAGACCGTCTGTCACTGTGCGTTTGTCTCAGACCGTCTGTCTCATTCCGTCTATCCTGGATCGTCTGTCTAAGACCGTCTGTCTCGAGCCGACTGTCTCAGACCGACTGTCTCAGACCGTCTGTCTCAGAACGTCTGTCTCAGACCGTCTCTCTCAGACCGTCTGTCTCAGACCGTCTGTCTCAGACAGTGTGTCTCGGACCGTCTGTCACTGTGCGTCTGTCTCAGACCGTCTGTCTCAGAACGTCTGTCACTGTGCGTCTGTCTCAGACCGTCTGTCTCAGACCGTCTGTCTCAGACCGTCTGTCTCAGACCGTCTGTCTCAGACCGTCTATCTCAGACCGTCTGTCTCAGACTGTCTGCCTCAGACCGTCTGTCTCAGACCGTCTGTCTCAGACCGTCTGTCTCAGACCGTCTGTCTCAGACTGTCTGCCTCAGACCGACTGTCTCAGACCGTCTGTCTCATTCCGACTATCTTGGATCGTCTGTCTAAGACCGTCTGTCTCGAGCCGACTGTCTCAGACCGACTGTCTCAGACCGTCTGTCTCAGAACGTCTGTCTCAGACCATTGCTCTCAGACCGTCTGTCTCAGGCCGTCTGTCTCAGACCGTCTGTCACTGTGCGTCTGTCTCAGACCGTCTGTCTCATTCCGTCTATCTTGGATCGTCTGTCTAAGACCGTCTGTCTCGAGCCGACTGTCTCAGACCGACTGTCTTAGACCGTCTGTCTCAGACCGTCTGTCTCAGACCGTCTGTCTCAGACCGTCTGTCTCAGACCGTCTGTCTCAGACCGTCTGTTTCAGACCGTCTGTCTCAGACCGTCTGTCTCAGACCGTCTGTCTCAGACCGTCTGTCTCAGACCGTCTGTCTCAGACCGTCTGCCTCAGACCGTCTGTCTCAGACCGTCTGTCTCAGACCGTCTGTCTCAGACCGTCTGTCTCAGACCGTCTGTCTCAGACCGTCTGTCTCAGACCGTCTGTCTCAGACCGTCTGTCTCAGACCGTCTGTCTCAGACCGTCTGTCTCAGACCGTCTGTCTCAGACCGTCTGTCTCAGACTGTCTGCCTCAGACCGACTGTCTCAGACCGTCTGTCTCATTCCGACTATCTTGGATCGTCTGTCTAAGACCGTCTGTCTCGAGCCGACTGTCTCAGACCGACTGTCTCAGACCGTCTGTCTCAGAACGTCTGTCTCAGACCATTGCTCTCAGACCGTCTGTCTCAGGCCGTCTGTCTCAGACCGTCTGTCACTGTGCGTCTGTCTCAGACCGTCTGTCTCATTCCGTCTATCTTGGATCGTCTGTCTAAGACCGTCTGTCTCGAGCCGACTGTCTCAGACCGACTGTCTTAGACCGTCTGTCTCAGACCGTCTGTCTCAGACCGTCTGTCTCAGACCGTCTGTCTCAGACCGTCTGTCTCAGACCGTCTGTTTCAGACCGTCTGTCTCAGACCGTCTGTCTCAGACCGTCTGTCTCAGACCGTCTGTCTCAGACCGTCTGTCTCAGACCGTCTGCCTCAGACCGTCTGTCTCAGACCGTCTGTCTCAGACCGTCTGTCTCAGACCGTCTGTCTCAGACCGTCTGTCTCAGACCGTCTGTCTCAGACCGTCTGTCTCAGACCGTCTGTCTCAGACCGTCTGTCTCAGACCGTCTGTCTCAGACTGTAGGCCTCAGACCGACTGTCTCAGACCGTCTGTCTCATTCCGACTATCTTGGATCGTCTGTCTAAGACCGTCTGTCTCGAGCCGACTGTCTCAGACCGACTGTCTCAGACCGTCTGTCTCAGAACGTCTGTCTCAGACCATCTCTCTCAGACCGTCCGTCTCAGACCGTCTGTCTCAGACAGTCTGTCTCAGACCGTCTGTCACTGTGCGTCTGTCTCAGACCGTGTGTCTCATTCCGTCTATCTTGGATCGTCTGTCTAAGACCGTCTGTCTCGAGCCGACTGTCTCAGACCGACTGTCTCATACCGTCTGTCTCAGATCGTCTGTCTCAGACCGTCTGTCTCAGACTGTCTGTCTCAGAACGTCTGTCTCAGACCGTCTGTCTCAGACAGTGTGTCTCGGACCGTCTGTCACTGTGCGTCTGTCTCAGACCGTCTGTCTAAGACCGTCTGTCTCAGACCGTCTGTCTCAGACCGTCTGTCTCAGACTGTCTGTCTCAGACCGTCTGTCTCAGACCGTCTGTCTCAGACCGTCTGTCTCAGACCGTCTGTCACTGTGCGTCTGTCTCAGACCGTCTGTCTAAGACCGTCTGTCTCAGACCGTCTATCTCAGACCGTCTGTCTCATTCCGCCTATCTTAGATCGTCTGTCTCAGAACGTCTGTCACTGTGCGTCTGTCTAAGACCGTCTGTCTCAGACCGTCTGTCTCAGACCGTCTGTCTCAGACCGTCTGTCTCAGACCGTCTGTCTCAGACCGTCTTTCTCAGACCGTCTGTCTCAGACCGTCTGTCTCAGATCGGCTGTCTCAGACGGTCTGTCTCATTCGGTCTATCTTAGATCGTCTGTCTCAGAACGTCTGTCACTGTGCGTCTGTCTCATACCGTCTGTCTCAGAACGTCTGTCACTGTGCGTCTGTCTAAGACCGTCTGTCTCAGACCGTCTGTCTCAGACCGTCTGTCTCAGACCGTCTGTCTCAGACCGTCTGTCTCAGACTGTCTGTCTCAGACCGTCTGTCTCAGACCGTCTGTCTCAGACCGTCTGTCTCAGACCGTCTGTCTCAGATCGTCTGTCTCAGACGGTCTGTCTCATTCGGTCTATCTTAGATCGTCTGTCTCAGAACGTCTGTCACTGTGCGTCTGTCTAAGACCGTCTGTCTCAGACGGTCTTTCTCAGACCGTCCGTCTCAGACCGTCTGCCTGATAACGTCTCTCTCAGACCGTCTGTCTCAGACCGTCTGTCTCATCCCGTCTGTCTCATCCCGTCTGTCTCATCCCGTCTGTCTCATCCCGTCTGTCTCATCCCGTCTGTCTCATCCCGTCTGTCTCATTCCGTCTATCTTAGATCGTCTGTCTCAGACAGTCTGTCTCAGAACGTCTGTCTCATACCGTCTGTCTCAGACCGTCTGTCTCGGACTGTCTGTCTCAGACAGTCTGTCTCAGACCTTCTGTCACTGTGCGTCTGTCTCATTCCGTCTATCTTGGATCGTCTGTCTAAGACCGTCTGTCTCGAGCCGACTGTCTCAGACCGACTGTCTCAGACCGTCTGTCTCAGACCGTCTGTCTCAGACCGTCTGTCTCAGACCGTCTGTCTCAGACCGTCTGTCTCAGACCGTCTGTCTCAGACCGTCTGTCTCAGACAGTGTGTCTCGGACCGTCTGTCACTGTGCGTCTGTCTCAGACCGTCTGTCTCATTCCGCCTATCTTAGATCGTCTGTCTCAGAACGTCTGTCACTGTGCGTCTGTCTAAGACCGTCTGTCTCGAGCCGACTGTCTCAGACCGACTGTCTCAGACCGTCTGTCTCAGACCGTCTGTCTCAAAGAGTCTGTCTCGGACCGTCTGTCACTGTGCGACTGTCTCAGACCGTCTGTCTCAGACCGTCTGTCTCAGACAGTCTGTCTCCGGCCGTCTGTCACTGTGCGTCTGTCTCACAACGTCTGTCACTGTGCGTCTGTCTAAGACCGTCTGTCTCGAGCCGACTGTCTCAGACCGACTGTCTCAGACCGTCCGTCTCAGACCGTCTGTCACTGTGCGTCTGTCTCAGACCGTCTGTCTCATTCCGTCTATCCTGGATCGTCTGTCTAAGACCGTCTGTCTCGAGCCGACTGTCTCAGACCGACTGTCTCAGACCGTCTGTCTCAGAACGTCTGTCTCAGACCGTCTGTCTCAGACCGTCTGTCTCAGACCGTCTGTCTCAGACCGTCTGTCTCAGACTGTCTGTCTCAGACCGTCTGTCTCAGACCGTCTGTCTCAGACCGTCTGTCTCAGACAGTGTGTCTCGGACCGGATGTCACTGTGCGTCTGTCTCAGACCGTCTGTCTCATTCCGCCTATCTTAGATCGTCTGTCTCAGAACGTCTGTCACTGTGCGTCTGTCTAAGACCGTCTGTCTCGAGCCGACTGTCTCAGACCGACTGTCTCAGACCGTCTGTCTCAGACCGTCTGTCTCAAACAGTCTGTCTCGGACCGTCTGTCACTGTGCGACTGTCTCAGACCGTCTGTCTCAGAACGTCTGTCACTGTGCGTCTGTCTAAGACCGTCTGTCTCAGACCGCCTGCCTCGGACCGTCTGTCTCAGACCGTCCGTTTCAGGCCGTCTGTCTCAGACCGTCTGTCTCAGACCGTCCGTTTCAGGCCGTCTGTCTCAGACCGTCTGTCTCAGACCGTCTATCGCAGACCGTCTGTCTCAGACCGTCTGTCTCAGACCGTCTGTCTCAGACCGTCTGTCTCAGACCGTCTGTCTCAGACCGTCTGTCTCAGACCGTCTGTCTCAGACCGTCCGTTTCAGGCCGTCTGTCTCAGACCGTCTGTCTCAGACCGTCTGTCTCAGACCGTCTTTCTCAGACCGTCTGTCACTGTGCGTCTGTCTCAGACCGTCTGTCTCATTCCGTCTATCTTGGATCGTCTGTCTAAGACCGTCTGTCTCGAGCCGACTGTCTCAGACCGACTGTCTTAGACCGTCTGTCTCAGACCGTCTGTCTCAGACCGTCTGTCTCAGACCGTCTGTCTCAGACCGTCTGTCTCAGACCGTCTGTCTCAGACCGTCTGTCTCAGACCGTCTGTCTCAGACCGTCTGTCTCAGACCGTCTGTCTCAGACCGTCTGTCTCAGACCGTCTGTCACTGTGCGTCTGTCTCAGACCGTCTGTCTCATTCCGTCTATCTTGGATCGTCTGTCTAAGACAGTCTGTCTCGAGCCGACTGTCTCAGACCGACTGTCTCAGACCGTCTGTCTCAGACCGTCTGTCTCAAACAGTCTGTCTCGGACCGTCTGTCACTGTGCGACTGTCTCAGACCGTCTGTCTCAGAACGTCTGTCACTGTGCGTCTGTCTAAGACCGTCTGTCTCGAGCCGACTGTCTCAGACCGACTGTCTCAGACCGTCTGTCTCAGACCGTCTGTCTCAAACAGTCTGTCTCGGACCGTCTGTCACTGTGCGACTGTCTCAGACCGTCTGTCTCAGAACGTCTGTCACTGTGCGTCTGTCTAAGACCGTCTGTCTCAGACCGCCTCTCTCAGACCGTCTGTCTCAGACCGTCCGTTTCAGGCCGTCTGTCTCAGACCGTCTGTCTCAGACCGTCTGTCTCAGACCGTCTGTCTCAGACCGTCTGTCTCAGACCGTCTGTCTCAGACCGGCTGTCTCAGACCGTCTATCGCAGACCGTCTGTCTCAGACCGTCTGTCTCAGACCGTCTGTCTCAGACCGTCTGTCTCAGACCGTCTGTCTCAGACCGTCCGTTTCAGGCCGTCTTTCTCAGACCGTCTGTCTCAGACCGTCTGTCACAGATCGTCTGTCTCAGACGGTCTGTCTCATTCGGTCTATCTTAGATCGTCTGTCTCAGAACGTCTGTCACTGTGCGTCTGTCTCAGACCGTCTGTCTCATTCCGCCCATCTTAGATCGTCTGTCTCAGAACGTCTGTCACTGTGCGTCTGTCTCAGACCGTGTGTCTCATTCCGTCTATCTTGGATCGTCTGTCTAAGACCGTCTGTCTCGAGCCGACTGTCTCAGACCGACTGTCTCATACCGTCTGTCTCAGACCGTCTGTCTCAGACCGTCTGTCTCAGACCGTCTGTCTCAGACTGTCTGTCTCAGAACGTCTGTCTCAGACCGTCTGTCTCAGACCGTCTGTCTCAGACCGTCTGTCTCAGACAGTGTGTCTCGGACCGTCTGTCACTGTGCGTCTGTCTCAGACCGTCTGTCTAAGACCGTCTGTCTCAGGACCGTCTGTCTCAGACTGTCTGTCTCAGACCGTCTGTCTCAGACCGTCTGTCTCAGACCGTCTGTCTCAGACCGTCTATCTCAGACCGTCTGTCTCATTCCGCCTATCTTAGATCGTCTGTCTCAGAACGTCTGTCACTGTGCGTCTGTCTCATACCGTCTGTCTCAGAACGTCTGTCACTGTGCGTCTGTCTAAGACCGTCTGTCACGAGCCGACTGTCTCAGACCGACTGTCTCAGACCGTCTGTCTCAGACCGTCTGTCACTGTGCGTCTGTCTCAGACCGTCTGTCTCATTCCGTCTATCCTGGATCGTCTGTCTAAGACCGTCTGTCTCGAGCCGACTGTCTCAGACCGACTGTCTCAGACCGTCTGTCTCAGAACGTCTGTCTCAGACCGTCTCTCTCAGACCGTCCGTCTCAGACCGTCTGTCTCAGACTGTCTGTCTCAGACCGTCTATCTCAGACCGTCTGTCTCAGACCGTCTCTCTCAGACCGTCTATCTCAGACCGTCTGTCTCATTCCGCCTATCTTAGATCGTCTGTCTCAGAACGTCTGTCACTGTGCGTCTGTCTAAGACCGTCTGTCTCAGACCGTCTGTCTCAGACCGTCTGTCTCAGACCGTCTGTCTCAGACCGTCTGTCTCATTCCGTCTATCTTAGATCGTCTGTCTCAGACCGTCTGTCTCAGACCGTCTGTCTCAGACCGTCTGTCTCAGACCGTCTGTCACTGTGCGTCTGTCTCAGACCGTCTGTCTCATTCCGTCTGTCTCAGTCCGTCTGTCTCAGACCGTCTGTCTCAGACCGTCTGCCTCAGACCGTCTGTCTCAGACCGTCTGTCTCAGACCGTCTGTCTCAGACCGTCTGTCTCAGACCGTCTGTCTCAGACCGTCTGTCTCAGATCGTCTGTCTCAGACCGTCTGTCTCACACCGTCTGTCTCAGACCGTCTGTCTCAGACCGTCTGTCTCAGACCGTCTGTCTCAGACCGTCTGTCTCAGACCGTCTGTCTCAGACCGTCTGTCTCAGACCGTCTGTCTCAGACCGTCTGTCTCAGACCGTCTGTCTCAGACCGTCTGTCTCAGAACGTCTGTCTCAGACCATCTCTCTCAGACCGTCTGTCTCAGACCGTCTGTCTCAGACAGTCTGTCTCAGACCGTCTGTCTCAGACCGTCTGTCTCAGACCGTCTGTCTCATTCCGTCTATCTTAGATCGTCTGTCTCAGACCGTCTGTCTCAGACCGTCTGTCTCAGACCGTCTGTCTCAGACCGTCTGTCACTGTGCGTCTGTCTCAGACCGTCTGTCTCATTCCGTCTGTCTCAGACCGTCTGTCTCAGACCGTCTGTCTCAGACCGTCTGCCTCAGACCGTCTGTCTCAGACCGTCTGTCTCAGACCGTCTGTCTCAGACCGTCTGTCTCAGACCGTCTGTCTCAGACCGTCTGTCTCAGATCGTCTGTCTCAGACCGTCTGTCTCACACCGTCTGTCTCAGACCGTCTGTCTCAGACCGCCTGTCTCAGACCGTCTGTCTCAGTCCGTCTGTCTCAGACCGTGTGTCTCAGACCGTCTGTCTCAGACCGTCTGTCTCAGACCGTCTGTCTCAGACCGTCTGTTTCAGACCGTCTGTCTCAGACCGTCTGTCTCACACCGTCTGTCTCAGACCGTCTGTCTCAGACCGTCTGTCTCAGACCGTCTGTCTCAGACCGTCTGTCTCAGACCGTCTGTCTCAGACCGTCTGTCTCAGACCGTCTGTCTCAGACCGTCTGTCTCAGACCGTCTGTCTCAGAACGTCTGTCTCAGACCATCTCTCTCAGACCGTCTGTCTCAGACCGTCTGTCTCAGACAGTCTGTCTCAGACCGTCTGTCACTGTGCGTCTGTCTCAGACCGTCTGTCTCAGACAGTGTGTCTCGGACCGTCTGTCACTGCGCGTCTGTCTCAGACCGTCTGTCTCATTCCGCCTATCTTAGATCGTCTGTCTCAGAACGTCTGTCACTGTGCGTCTGTCTAAGACCGTCTGTCTCGAGCCGACTGTCTCAGACCGACTGTCTCAGACCGTCTGTCTCAGACCGTCTGTCTCAGACAGTCTGTCTCGGACCGTCTGTCACTGTGCGTCTGTCTCAGACCGTCTGTCTCAGAACGTCTGTCACTGTGCGTCTGTCTAAGACCGTCTGTCTCGAGCCGACTGTCTCAGACCGACTGTCTCAGACCGTCTGTCTCAGACCGTCTGTCACTGTGCGTTTGTCTCAGACCGTCTGTCTCATTCCGTCTATCCTGGATCGTCTGTCTAAGACCGTCTGTCTCGAGCCGACTGTCTCAGACCGACTGTCTCAGACCGTCTGTCTCAGAACGTCTGTCTCAGACCGTCTCTCTCAGACCGTCTGTCTCAGACCGTCTGTCTCAGACAGTGTGTCTCGGACCGTCTGTCACTGTGCGTCTGTCTCAGACCGTCTGTCTCAGAACGTCTGTCACTGTGCGTCTGTCTAAGACCGTCTGTCTCAGACCGTCTGTCTCAGACCGTCTGTCTCAGACCGTCTGTCTCAGACCGTCTGTCTCAGACCGTCTGTCTCATTCCGTCTATCTTAGATCGTCTGTCTCAGACCGTCTGTCTCAGACCGTCTGTCTCAGACCGTCTGTCTCAGACCGTCTGTCACTGTGCGTCTGTCTCAGACCGTCTGTCTCATTCCGTCTGTCTCAGACCGTCTGTCTCAGACCGTCTGTCTCAGACCGTCTGCCTCAGACCGTCTGTCTCAGACCGTCTGTCTCAGACCGTCTGTCTCAGACCGTCTGTCTCAGACCGTCTGTCTCAGACCGTCTGTCTCAGATCGTCTGTCTCAGACCGTCTGTCTCACACCGTCTGTCTCAGACCGTCTGTCTCAGACCGTCTGTCTCAGACCGTCTGTCTCAGACCGTCTGTCTCAGACCGTCTGTCTCAGACCGTCTGTCTCAGACCGTCTGTCTCAGACCGTCTGTCTCAGACCGTCTGTCTCAGACCGTCTGTCTCAGAACGTCTGTCTCAGACCATCTCTCTCAGACCGTCTGTCTCAGACCGTCTGTCTCAGACAGTCTGTCTCAGACCGTCTGTCTCAGACCGTCTGTCTCAGACCGTCTGTCTCATTCCGTCTATCTTAGATCGTCTGTCTCAGACCGTCTGTCTCAGACCGTCTGTCTCAGACCGTCTGTCACTGTGCGTCTGTCTCAGACCGTCTGTCTCATTCCGTCTGTCTCAGACCGTCTGTCTCAGACCGTCTGCCTCAGACCGTCTGTCTCAGACCGTCTGTCTCAGACCGTCTGTCTCAGACCGTCTGTCTCAGACCGTCTGTCTCAGACCGTCTGTCTCAGATCGTCTGTCTCAGACCGTCTGTCTCACACCGTCTGTCTCAGACCGTCTGTCTCAGACCGCCTGTCTCAGACCGTCTGTCTCAGTCCGTCTGTCTCAGACCGTGTGTCTCAGACCGTCTGTCTCAGACCGTCTGTCTCAGACCGTCTGTTTCAGACCGTCTGTCTCAGACCGTCTGTCTCAGACCGTCTGTCTCAGACCGTCTGCCTCAGACCGTCTGTCTCAGACCGTCTGTCTCAGACCGTCTGTCTCAGACCGTCTGTCTCAGACCGTCTGTCTCAGACCGTCTGTCTCAGATCGTCTGTCTCAGACCGTCTGTCTCACACCGTCTGTCTCAGACCGTCTGTCTCAGACCGTCTGTCTCAGACCGTCTGTCTCAGACCGTCTGTCTCAGACCGTCTGTCTCAGACCGTCTGTCTCAGACCGTCTGTCTCAGACCGTCTGTCTCAGACCGTCTGTCTCAGAACGTCTGTCTCAGACCATCTCTCTCAGACCGTCTGTCTCAGACCGTCTGTCTCAGACAGTCTGTCTCAGACCGTCTGTCTCAGACCGTCTGTCTCAGACCGTCTGTCTCAGACCGTCTGTCACTGTGCGTCTGTCTCAGACCGTCTGTCTCATTCCGTCTATCTTGGATCGTCTGTCTAAGACAGTCTGTCTCGAGCCGACTGTCTCAGACCGACTGTCTCAGACCGTCTGTCTCAGACCGTCTGTCTCAAACAGTCTGTCTCGGACCGTCTGTCACTGTGCGACTGTCTCAGACCGTCTGTCTCAGAACGTCTGTCACTGTGCGTCTGTCTAAGACCGTCTGTCTCGAGCCGACTGTCTCAGACCGACTGTCTCAGACCGTCTGTCTCAGACCGTCTGTCTCAAACAGTCTGTCTCGGACCGTCTGTCACTGTGCGACTGTCTCAGACCGTCTGTCTCAGAACGTCTGTCACTGTGCGTCTGTCTAAGACCGTCTGTCTCAGACCGCCTCTCTCAGACCGTCTGTCTCAGACCGTCCGTTTCAGGCCGTCTGTCTCAGACCGTCTGTCTCAGACCGTCTGTCTCAGACCGTCTGTCTCAGACCGTCTGTCTCAGACCGTCTGTCTCAGACCGGCTGTCTCAGACCGTCTATCGCAGACCGTCTGTCTCAGACCGTCTGTCTCAGACCGTCTGTCTCAGACCGTCTGTCTCAGACCGTCTGTCTCAGACCGTCCGTTTCAGGCCGTCTTTCTCAGACCGTCTGTCTCAGACCGTCTGTCACAGATCGTCTGTCTCAGACGGTCTGTCTCATTCGGTCTATCTTAGATCGTCTGTCTCAGAACGTCTGTCACTGTGCGTCTGTCTCAGACCGTCTGTCTCATTCCGCCCATCTTAGATCGTCTGTCTCAGAACGTCTGTCACTGTGCGTCTGTCTCAGACCGTGTGTCTCATTCCGTCTATCTTGGATCGTCTGTCTAAGACCGTCTGTCTCGAGCCGACTGTCTCAGACCGACTGTCTCATACCGTCTGTCTCAGACCGTCTGTCTCAGACCGTCTGTCTCAGACCGTCTGTCTCAGACTGTCTGTCTCAGAACGTCTGTCTCAGACCGTCTGTCTCAGACCGTCTGTCTCAGACCGTCTGTCTCAGACAGTGTGTCTCGGACCGTCTGTCACTGTGCGTCTGTCTCAGACCGTCTGTCTAAGACCGTCTGTCTCAGGACCGTCTGTCTCAGACTGTCTGTCTCAGACCGTCTGTCTCAGACCGTCTGTCTCAGACCGTCTGTCTCAGACCGTCTATCTCAGACCGTCTGTCTCATTCCGCCTATCTTAGATCGTCTGTCTCAGAACGTCTGTCACTGTGCGTCTGTCTCATACCGTCTGTCTCAGAACGTCTGTCACTGTGCGTCTGTCTAAGACCGTCTGTCTCGAGCCGACTGTCTCAGACCGACTGTCTCAGACCGTCTGTCTCAGACCGTCTGTCACTGTGCGTCTGTCTCAGACCGTCTGTCTCATTCCGTCTATCCTGGATCGTCTGTCTAAGACCGTCTGTCTCGAGCCGACTGTCTCAGACCGACTGTCTCAGACCGTCTGTCTCAGAACGTCTGTCTCAGACCGTCTCTCTCAGACCGTCCGTCTCAGACCGTCTGTCTCAGACTGTCTGTCTCAGACCGTCTATCTCAGACCGTCTGTCTCAGACCGTCTCTCTCAGACCGTCTATCTCAGACCGTCTGTCTCATTCCGCCTATCTTAGATCGTCTGTCTCAGAACGTCTGTCACTGTGCGTCTGTCTAAGACCGTCTGTCTCAGACCGTCTGTCTCAGACCGTCTGTCTCAGACCGTCTGTCTCAGACCGTCTGTCTCATTCCGTCTATCTTAGATCGTCTGTCTCAGACCGTCTGTCTCAGACCGTCTGTCTCAGACCGTCTGTCTCAGACCGTCTGTCACTGTGCGTCTGTCTCAGACCGTCTGTCTCATTCCGTCTGTCTCAGACCGTCTGTCTCAGACCGTCTGTCTCAGACCGTCTGCCTCAGACCGTCTGTCTCAGACCGTCTGTCTCAGACCGTCTGTCTCAGACCGTCTGTCTCAGACCGTCTGTCTCAGACCGTCTGTCTCAGATCGTCTGTCTCAGACCGTCTGTCTCACACCGTCTGTCTCAGACCGTCTGTCTCAGACCGTCTGTCTCAGACCGTCTGTCTCAGACCGTCTGTCTCAGACCGTCTGTCTCAGACCGTCTGTCTCAGACCGTCTGTCTCAGACCGTCTGTCTCAGACCGTCTGTCTCAGACCGTCTGTCTCAGAACGTCTGTCTCAGACCATCTCTCTCAGACCGTCTGTCTCAGACCGTCTGTCTCAGACAGTCTGTCTCAGACCGTCTGTCTCAGACCGTCTGTCTCAGACCGTCTGTCTCATTCCGTCTATCTTAGATCGTCTGTCTCAGACCGTCTGTCTCAGACCGTCTGTCTCAGACCGTCTGTCTCAGACCGTCTGTCACTGTGCGTCTGTCTCAGACCGTCTGTCTCATTCCGTCTGTCTCAGACCGTCTGTCTCAGACCGTCTGTCTCAGACCGTCTGCCTCAGACCGTCTGTCTCAGACCGTCTGTCTCAGACCGTCTGTCTCAGACCGTCTGTCTCAGACCGTCTGTCTCAGACCGTCTGTCTCAGATCGTCTGTCTCAGACCGTCTGTCTCACACCGTCTGTCTCAGACCGTCTGTCTCAGACCGCCTGTCTCAGACCGTCTGTCTCAGTCCGTCTGTCTCAGACCGTGTGTCTCAGACCGTCTGTCTCAGACCGTCTGTCTCAGACCGTCTGTTTCAGACCGTCTGTCTCAGACCGTCTGTCTCAGACCGTCTGTCTCAGACCGTCTGCCTCAGACCGTCTGCCTCAGACCGTCTGTCTCAGACCGTCTGTCTCAGACCGTCTGTCTCAGACCGTCTGTCTCAGACCGTCTGTCTCAGACCGTCTGTCTCAGATCGTCTGTCTCAGACCGTCTGTCTCACACCGTCTGTCTCAGACCGTCTGTCTCAGACCGTCTGTCTCAGACCGTCTGTCTCAGACCGTCTGTCTCAGACCGTCTGTCTCAGACCGTCTGTCTCAGACCGTCTGTCTCAGACCGTCTGTCTCAGACCGTCTGTCTCAGAACGTCTGTCTCAGACCATCTCTCTCAGACCGTCTGTCTCAGACCGTCTGTCTCAGACAGTCTGTCTCAGACCGTCTGTCACTGTGCGTCTGTCTCAGACCGTCTGTCTCAGACAGTGTGTCTCGGACCGTCTGTCACTGCGCGTCTGTCTCAGACCGTCTGTCTCATTCCGCCTATCTTAGATCGTCTGTCTCAGAACGTCTGTCACTGTGCGTCTGTCTAAGACCGTCTGTCTCGAGCCGACTGTCTCAGACCGACTGTCTCAGACCGTCTGTCTCAGACCGTCTGTCTCAGACAGTCTGTCTCGGACCGTCTGTCACTGTGCGTCTGTCTCAGACCGTCTGTCTCAGAACGTCTGTCACTGTGCGTCTGTCTAAGACCGTCTGTCTCGAGCCGACTGTCTCAGACCGACTGTCTCAGACCGTCTGTCTCAGACCGTCTGTCACTGTGCGTTTGTCTCAGACCGTCTGTCTCATTCCGTCTATCCTGGATCGTCTGTCTAAGACCGTCTGTCTCGAGCCGACTGTCTCAGACCGACTGTCTCAGACCGTCTGTCTCAGAACGTCTGTCTCAGACCGTCTCTCTCAGACCGTCTGTCTCAGACCGTCTGTCTCAGACAGTGTGTCTCGGACCGTCTGTCACTGTGCGTCTGTCTCAGACCGTCTGTCTCAGAACGTCTGTCACTGTGCGTCTGTCTAAGACCGTCTGTCTCAGACCGTCTGTCTCAGACCGTCTGTCTCAGACCGTCTGTCTCAGACCGTCTGTCTCATTCCGTCTATCTTAGATCGTCTGTCTCAGACCGTCTGTCTCAGACCGTCTGTCTCAGACCGTCTGTCTCAGACCGTCTGTCACTGTGCGTCTGTCTCAGACCGTCTGTCTCATTCCGTCTGTCTCAGACCGTCTGTCTCAGACCGTCTGTCTCAGACCGTCTGCCTCAGACCGTCTGTCTCAGACCGTCTGTCTCAGACCGTCTGTCTCAGACCGTCTGTCTCAGACCGTCTGTCTCAGACCGTCTGTCTCAGATCGTCTGTCTCAGACCGTCTGTCTCACACCGTCTGTCTCAGACCGTCTGTCTCAGACCGTCTGTCTCAGACCGTCTGTCTCAGACCGTCTGTCTCAGACCGTCTGTCTCAGACCGTCTGTCTCAGACCGTCTGTCTCAGACCGTCTGTCTCAGACCGTCTGTCTCAGAACGTCTGTCTCAGACCATCTCTCTCAGACCGTCTGTCTCAGACCGTCTGTCTCAGACAGTCTGTCTCAGACCGTCTGTCTCAGACCGTCTGTCTCAGACCGTCTGTCTCATTCCGTCTATCTTAGATCGTCTGTCTCAGACCGTCTGTCTCAGACCGTCTGTCTCAGACCGTCTGTCACTGTGCGTCTGTCTCAGACCGTCTGTCTCATTCCGTCTGTCTCAGACCGTCTGTCTCAGACCGTCTGTCTCAGACCGTCTGTCTCAGACCGTCTGTCTCAGACCGTCTGTCTCAGACCGTCTGTCTCAGACCGTCTGTCTCAGATCGTCTGTCTCAGACCGTCTGTCTCACACCGTCTGTCTCAGACCGTCTGTCTCAGACCGCCTGTCTCAGACCGTCTGTCTCAGTCCGTCTGTCTCAGACCGTGTGTCTCAGACCGTCTGTCTCAGACCGTCTGTCTCAGACCGTCTGTTTCAGACCGTCTGTCTCAGACCGTCTGTCTCAGACCGTCTGTCTCAGACCGTCTGCCTCAGACCGTCTGTCTCAGACCGTCTGTCTCAGACCGTCTGTCTCAGACCGTCTGTCTCAGACCGTCTGTCTCAGACCGTCTGTCTCAGATCGTCTGTCTCAGACCGTCTGTCTCACACCGTCTGTCTCAGACCGTCTGTCTCAGACCGTCTGTCTCAGACCGTCTGTCTCAGACCGTCTGTCTCAGACCGTCTGTCTCAGACCGTCTGTCTCAGACCGTCTGTCTCAGACCGTCTGTCTCAGACCGTCTGTCTCAGAACGTCTGTCTCAGACCATCTCTCTCAGACCGTCTGTCTCAGACCGTCTGTCTCAGACAGTCTGTCTCAGACCGTCTGTCACTGTGCGTCTGTCTCAGACCGTCTGTCTCAGACAGTGTGTCTCGGACCGTCTGTCACTGCGCGTCTGTCTCAGACCGTCTGTCTCATTCCGCCTATCTTAGATCGTCTGTCTCAGAACGTCTGTCACTGTGCGTCTGTCTAAGACCGTCTGTCTCGAGCCGACTGTCTCAGACCGACTGTCTCAGACCGTCTGTCTCAGACCGTCTGTCTCAGACAGTCTGTCTCGGACCGTCTGTCACTGTGCGTCTGTCTCAGACCGTCTGTCTCAGAACGTCTGTCACTGTGCGTCTGTCTAAGACCGTCTGTCTCGAGCCGACTGTCTCAGACCGACTGTCTCAGACCGTCTGTCTCAGACCGTCTGTCACTGTGCGTTTGTCTCAGACCGTCTGTCTCATTCCGTCTATCCTGGATCGTCTGTCTAAGACCGTCTGTCTCGAGCCGACTGTCTCAGACCGACTGTCTCAGACCGTCTGTCTCAGAACGTCTGTCTCAGACCGTCTCTCTCAGACCGTCTGTCTCAGTCCGTCTGTCTCAGACAGTGTGTCTCGGACCGTCTGTCACTGTGCGTCTGTCTCAGACCGTCTGTCTCAGAACGTCTGTCACTGTGCGTCTGTCTCAGACCGTCTGTCTCAGACCGTCTGCCTCAGACCGTCTGTCTCAGACCGTCTGTCTCAGACCGTCTGTCTCAGACCGTCTGTCTCAGACCGTCTGTCTCAGACCGTCTGTCTCAGACCGTCTGTCTCAGACCGTCTGTCTCAGACCGTCTGTCTCAGACCGTCTGTCTCAGACCGTCTGTCTCAGACCGTCTGTCTCAGACCGTCTGTCTCAGACCGTCTGTCTCAGACCGTCTGTCTCAGAACGTCTGTCTCAGACCATCTCTCTCAGACCGTCTGTCTCAGACCGTCTGTCTCAGACAGTCTGTCTCAGACCGTCTGTCACTGTGCGTCTGTCTCAGACCGTCTGTCTCAGACAGTGTGTCTCGGACCGTCTGTCACTGCGCGTCTGTCTCAGACCGTCTGTCTCATTCCGCCTATCTTAGATCGTCTGTCTCAGAACGTCTGTCACTGTGCGTCTGTCTAAGACCGTCTGTCTCGAGCCGACTGTCTCAGACCGACTGTCTCAGACCGTCTGTCTCAGACCGTCTGTCTCAGACAGTCTGTCTCGGACCGTCTGTCACTGTGCGTCTGTCTCAGACCGTCTGTCTCAGAACGTCTGTCACTGTGCGTCTGTCTAAGACCGTCTGTCTCGAGCCGACTGTCTCAGACCGACTGTCTCAGACCGTCTGTCTCAGACCGTCTGTCACTGTGCGTTTGTCTCAGACCGTCTGTCTCATTCCGTCTATCCTGGATCGTCTGTCTAAGACCGTCTGTCTCGAGCCGACTGTCTCAGACCGACTGTCTCAGACCGTCTGTCTCAGAACGTCTGTCTCAGACCGTCTCTCTCAGACCGTCTGTCTCAGACCGTCTGTCTCAGACAGTGTGTCTCGGACCGTCTGTCACTGTGCGTCTGTCTCAGACCGTCTGTCTCAGAACGTCTGTCACTGTGCGTCTGTCTCAGACCGTCTGTCTCAGACCGTCTGTCTCAGACCGTCTGTCTCAGACCGTCTGTCTCAGACCGTCTGTCTCAGACTGTCTGCCTCAGACCGTCTGTCTCAGACCGTCTGTCTCATTCCGACTATCTTGGATCGTCTGTCTAAGACCGTCTGTCTCGAGCCGACTGTCTCAGACCGACTGTCTCAGACCGTCTGTCTCAGAACGTCTGTCTCAGACCATTGCTCTCAGACCGTCTGTCTCAGGCCGTCTGTCTCAGACCGTCTGTCACTGTGCGTCTGTCTCAGACCGTCTGTCTCATTCCGTCTATCTTGGATCGTCTGTCTAAGACCGTCTGTCTCGAGCCGACTGTCTCAGACCGACTGTCTTAGACCGTCTGTCTCAGACCGTCTGTCTCAGACCGTCTGTCTCAGACCGTCTGTCTCAGACCGTCTGTTTCAGACCGTCTGTCTCAGACCGTCTGTCTCAGACCGTCTGTCTCAGACCGTCTGTCTCAGACCGTCTGTCTCAGACCGTCTGCCTCAGACCGTCTGTCTCAGACCGTCTGTCTCAGACCGTCTGTCTCAGACCGTCTGTCTCAGACCGTCTGTCTCAGACTGTCTGCCTCAGACCGACTGTCTCAGACCGTCTGTCTCATTCCGACTATCTTGGATCGTCTGTCTAAGACCGTCTGTCTCGAGCCGACTGTCTCAGACCGACTGTCTCAGACCGTCTGTCTCAGAACGTCTGTCTCAGACCATCTCTCTCAGACCGTCCGTCTCAGACCGTCTGTCTCAGACAGTCTGTCTCAGACCGTCTGTCACTGTGCGTCTGTCTCAGACCGTGTGTCTCATTCCGTCTATCTTGGATCGTCTGTCTAAGACCGTCTGTCTCGAGCCGACTGTCTCAGACCGACTGTCTCATACCGTCTGTCTCAGACCGTCTGTCTCAGACCGTCTGTCTCAGACTGTCTGTCTCAGAACGTCTGTCTCAGACCGTCTGTCTCAGACAGTGTGTCTCGGACCGTCTGTCACTGTGCGTCTGTCTCAGACCGTCTGTCTAAGACCGTCTGTCTCAGACCGTCTGTCTCAGACTGTCTGTCTCAGACCGTCTGTCTCAGACCGTCTGTCTCAGACCGTCTGTCTCAGACCGTCTATCTCAGACCGTCTGTCTCATTCCGCCTATCTTAGATCGTCTGTCTCAGAACGTCTGTCACTGTGCGTCTGTCTAAGACCGTCTGTCTCAGACCGTCTGTCTCAGACCGTCTGTCTCAGACCGTCTGTCTCAGACCGTCTGTCTCAGACCGTCTTTCTCAGACCGTCTGTCTCAGACCGTCTGTCTCAGATCGTCTGTCTCAGACGGTCTGTCTCATTCGGTCTATCTTAGATCGTCTGTCTCAGAACGTCTGTCACTGTGCGTCTGTCTAAGACCGTCTGTCTCTAGCCGACTGTCTCAGACCGACTGTCTCAGACCGTCTGTCTCAGACCGTCTGTCACTGTGCGTCTGTCTCAGACCGTCTGTCTCATTCCGTCTATCCTGGATCGTCTGTCTAAGACCGTCTGTCTCGAGCCGACTGTCTCAGACCGACTGTCTCAGACCGTCTGTCTCAGAACGTCTGTCTCAGACCGTCTCTCTCAGACCGTCTGTCTCAGACCGTCTGTCTCAGACTGTCTGTCTCAGACCGTCAGTCTCAGACCGACTGTCTCAGACCGTCTGTCTCAGACCCTCTATCTCAGACCGTCTGTCTCATTCCGCCTATCTTAGATCGTCTGCCTCAGAACGTCTGTCACTGTGCGTCTGTCTAAGACCGTCTGTCTCAGACCGTCTGTCTCAGACCGTCTGTCTCAGACCGTCTGTCTCAGACCGTCTGTCTCAGACCGTCTGTCTCATTCCGTCTATCTTAGATCGTCTGTCTCAGACAGTCTGTCTCAGAACGTCTGTCTCAGACCGTCTGTCTCAGACCGTCTGTCTCAGACAGTCTGTCTCAGACCGTCTGTCACTGTGCGTCTGTCTCAGACCGTCTGTCTCATTCCATCTATCTTGGATCGTCTGTCTAAGACCGTCTGTCTCGAGCCGACTGTCTCAGACCGACTGTCTCAGACCGTCTGTCTCAGACCGTCTGTCTCAGACCGTCTGTCTCAGACCGTCTGTCTCAGACCGACTGTCTCAGACCGTCTGTCTCAGACCGTCTGTCTCAGACCGTCTGTCTCAGACCGTCTGTCTCAGACCGTCTGTCTCAGACCGTCTGTCTCAGACCGTCTGTCTCAGACTGTCTGTCTCAGACCGTCTGTCTCAGACCGTCTGTCTCAGACCGTCTGTCTCAGACCGTCTGTCTCAGAACGTCTGTCTCAGACCATCTCTCTCAGACCGTCTGTCACTGCGCGTCTGTCTCAGACCGTCTGTCTCATTCCGCCTATCTTAGATCGTCTGTCTCAGAACGTCTGTCACTGTGCGTCTGTCTAAGACCGTCTGTCTCGAGCCGACTGTCTCAGACCGACTGTCTCAGACCGTCTGTCTCAGACCGTCTGTCTCAGACAGTCTGTCTCGGACCGTCTGTCACTGTGCGTCTGTCTCAGACCGTCTGTCTCAGAACGTCTGTCACTGTGCGTCTGTCTAAGACCGTCTGTCTCGAGCCGACTGTCTCAGACCGACTGTCTCAGACCGTCTGTCTCAGACCGTCTGTCACTGTGCGTTTGTCTCAGACCGTCTGTCTCATTCCGTCTATCCTGGATCGTCTGTCTAAGACCGTCTGTCTCGAGCCGACTGTCTCAGACCGACTGTCTCAGACCGTCTGTCTCAGAACGTCTGTCTCAGACCGTCTCTCTCAGACCGTCTGTCTCAGACCGTCTGTCTCAGACAGTGTGTCTCGGACCGTCTGTCACTGTGCGTCTGTCTCAGACCGTCTGTCTCAGAACGTCTGTCACTGTGCGTCTGTCTCAGACCGTCTGTCTCAGACCGTCTGTCTCAGACCGTCTGTCTCAGACCGTCTGTCTCAGACCGTCTATCTCAGACCGTCTGTCTCAGACTGTCTGCCTCAGACCGTCTGTCTCAGACCGTCTGTCTCAGACCGTCTGTCTCAGACTGTCTGCCTCAGACCGACTGTCTCAGACCGTCTGTCTCATTCCGACTATCTTGGATCGTCTGTCTAAGACCGTCTGTCTCGAGCCGACTGTCTCAGACCGACTGTCTCAGACCGTCTGTCTCAGAACGTCTGTCTCAGACCATTGCTCTCAGACCGTCTGTCTCAGGCCGTCTGTCTCAGACCGTCTGTCACTGTGCGTCTGTCTCAGACCGTCTGTCTCATTCCGTCTATCTTGGATCGTCTGTCTAAGACCGTCTGTCTCGAGCCGACTGTCTCAGACCGACTGTCTTGGACCGTCTGTCTCAGACCGTCTGTCTCAGACCGTCTGTCTCAGACCGTCTGTCTCAGACCGTCTGTCTCAGACCGTCTGTCTCAGACCGTCTGTCTCAGACCGTCTGTCTCAGACCGTCTGTCTCAGACCGTCTGTTTCAGACCGTCTGTCTCAGACCGTCTGTCTCAGACCGTCTGTCTCAGACCGTCTGTCTCAGACCGTCTGTCTCAGACCGTCTGCCTCAGACCGTCTGTCTCAGACCGTCTGTCTCAGACCGTCTGTCTCAGACCGTCTGTCTCAGACCGTCTGTCTCAGACCGTCTGTCTCAGACCGTCTGTCTCAGACCGTCTGTCTCAGACCGTCTGTCTCAGACCGTCTGTCTCAGACTGTAGGCCTCAGACCGACTGTCTCAGACCGTCTGTCTCATTCCGACTATCTTGGATCGTCTGTCTAAGACCGTCTGTCTCGAGCCGACTGTCTCAGACCGACTGTCTCAGACCGTCTGTCTCAGAACGTCTGTCTCAGACCATCTCTCTCAGACCGTCCGTCTCAGACCGTCTGTCTCAGACAGTCTGTCTCAGACCGTCTGTCACTGTGCGTCTGTCTCAGACCGTGTGTCTCATTCCGTCTATCTTGGATCGTCTGTCTAAGACCGTCTGTCTCGAGCCGACTGTCTCAGACCGACTGTCTCATACCGTCTGTCTCAGATCGTCTGTCTCAGACCGTCTGTCTCAGACTGTCTGTCTCAGAACGTCTGTCTCAGACCGTCTGTCTCAGACAGTGTGTCTCGGACCGTCTGTCACTGTGCGTCTGTCTCAGACCGTCTGTCTAAGACCGTCTGTCTCAGACCGTCTGTCTCAGACCGTCTGTCTCAGACTGTCTGTCTCAGACCGTCTGTCTCAGACCGTCTGTCTCAGACCGTCTGTCTCAGACCGTCTGTCACTGTGCGTCTGTCTCAGACCGTCTGTCTAAGACCGTCTGTCTCAGACCGTCTATCTCAGACCGTCTGTCTCATTCCGCCTATCTTAGATCGTCTGTCTCAGAACGTCTGTCACTGTGCGTCTGTCTAAGACCGTCTGTCTCAGACCGTCTGTCTCAGACCGTCTGTCTCAGACCGTCTGTCTCAGACCGTCTGTCTCAGACCGTCTTTCTCAGACCGTCTGTCTCAGACCGTCTGTCTCAGATCGGCTGTCTCAGACGGTCTGTCTCATTCGGTCTATCTTAGATCGTCTGTCTCAGAACGTCTGTCACTGTGCGTCTGTCTCATACCGTCTGTCTCAGAACGTCTGTCACTGTGCGTCTGTCTAAGACCGTCTGTCTCCAGCCGACTGTCTCAGACCGACTGTCTCAGACCGTCTGTCTCAGACCGTCTGTCACTGTGCGTCTGTCTCAGACCGTCTGTCTCATTCCGTCTATCCTGGATCGTCTGTCTAAGACCGTCTGTCTCGAGCCGACTGTCTCAGACCGACTGTCTCAGACCGTCTGTCTCAGAACGTCTGTCTCAGACCGTCTCTCTCAGACCGTCTGTCTCAGACCGTCTGTCTCAGACTGTCTGTCTCAGACCGTCAGTCTCAGACCGTCTGTCTCAGACCGTCTGTCTCAGACCCTCTATCTCAGACCGTCTGTCTCATTCCGCCTATCTTAGATCGTCTGCCTCAGAACGTCTGTCACTGTGCGTCTGTCTAAGACCGTCTGTCTCAGACCGTCTGTCTCAGACCGTCTGTCTCAGACCGTCTGTCTCATTCCGTCTATCTTAGATCGTCTGTCTCAGACAGTCTGTCTCAGAACGTCTGTCTCAGACCGTCTGTCTCAGACCGTCTGTCTCAGACAGTCTGTCTCAGACCGTCTGTCACTGTGCGTCTGTCTCAGACCGTCTGTCTCATTCCATCTATCTTGGATCGTCTGTCTAAGACCGTCTGTCTCGAGCCGACTGTCTCAGACCGACTGTCTCAGACCGTCTGTCTCAGACCGTCTGTCTCAGACCGTCTGTCTCAGACCGTCTGTCTCAGACCGTCTGTCTCAGACCGTCTGTCTCAGACCGTCTGTCTCAGACCGTCTTTCTCAGACCGTCTGTCTCAGACCGTCTGTCTCAGATCGTCTGTCTCAGACGGTCTGTCTCATTCGGTCTATCTTAGATCGTCTGTCTCAGAACGTCTGTCACTGTGCGTCTGTCTCATACCGTCTGTCTCAGAACGTCTGTCACTGTGCGTCTGTCTAAGACCGTCTGTCTCTAGCCGACTGTCTCAGACCGACTGTCTCAGACCGTCTGTCTCAGAACGTCTGTCACTGTGCGTCTGTCTCAGACCGTCTGTCTCATTCCGTCTATCCTGGATCGTCTGTCTAAGACCGTCTGTCTCGAGCCGACTGTCTCAGACCGACTGTCTCAGACCGTCTGTCTCAGAACGTCTGTCTCAGACCGTCTCTCTCAGACCGTCTGTCTCAGACCGTCTGTCTCAGACTGTCTGTCTCAGACCGTCAGTCTCAGACCGTCTGTCTCAGACCGTCTGTCTCAGACCGTCTATCTCAGACCGTCTGTCTCATTCCGCCTATCTTAGATCGTCTGCCTCAGAACGTCTGTCACTGTGCGTCTGTCTAAGACCGTCTGTCTCAGACCGTCTGTCTCAGACCGTCTGTCTCAGACCGTCTGTCTCAGACCGTCTGTCTCAGACCGTCTGTCTCATTCCGTCTATCTTAGATCGTCTGTCTCAGACAGTCTGTCTCAGAACGTCTGTCTCAGACCGTCTGTCTCAGACCGTCTGTCTCAGACAGTCTGTCTCAGACCGTCTGTCACTGTGCGTCTGTCTCAGACCGTCTGTCTCATTCCATCTATCTTGGATCGTCTGTCTAAGACCGTCTGTCTCGAGCCGACTGTCTCAGACCGACTGTCTCAGACCGTCTGTCTCAGACCGTCTGTCTCAGACCGTCTGTCTCAGACCGTCTGTCTCAGACCGTCTGTCTCAGACCGTCTGTCTCAGACCGTCTGTCTCAGACTGTCTGTCTCAGACCGTCTGTCTCAGAACGTCTGTCTCAGACCGTCTGTCTCAGACAGTGTGTCTCGGACCGTCTGTCACTGTGCGTCTGTCTCAGACCGTCTGTCTCATTCCGCCTATCTTAGATCGTCTGTCTCAGAACGTCTGTCACTGTGCGTCTGTCTAAGACCGTCTGTCTCGAGCCGACTGTCTCAGACCGACTGTCTCAGACCGTCTGTCTCAGACCGTCTGTCTCAAACAGTCTGTCTCGGACCGTCTGTCACTGTGCGACTGTCTCAGACCGTCTGTCTCAGAACGTCTGTCACTGTTCGTCTGTCTAAGACCGTCTGTCTCAGACCGCCTGTCTCAGACCGTCTGTCTCAGACCGTCCGTTTCAGGCCGTCTGTCTCAGACCGTCTGTCTCAGACCGTCTGTCTCAGACCGTCTGTCTCAGACGGTCTGTCTCAGACCGGCTGTCTCAGACCGTCTATCGCAGACCGTCTGTCTCAGACCGTCTGTCTCAGACCGTCTGTCTCAGACCGTCTGTCTCAGACCGTCTGTCTCAGACCGTCTGTCTCAGACCGTCTGTCTCAGACCGTCCGTTTCAGGCCGTCTGTCTCAGACCGTCTGTCTCAGACCGTCTGTCTCAGACCGTCTGTCACTGTGCGTCTGTCTCAGACCGTCTGTCTCATTCCGTCTATCTTGGATCGTCTGTCTAAGACCGTCTGTCTCGAGCCGACTGTCTCAGACCGACTGTCTTAGACCGTCTGTCTCAGACCGTCTGTCTCAGACCGTCTGTCTCAGACCGTCTGTCTCAGACAGTCTGTTTCAGACCGTCTGTCTCAGACCGTCTGTCTCAGACCGTCTGTCTCAGACCGTCTGTCTCAGACCGTCTGTCTCAGACCGTCTGTCTCAGACCGTCTGTCTCAGACTGTCTGCCTCAGACCGTCTGTCTCAGACCGTCTGTCTCAGACCGTCTGTCTCAGACCGTCTGTCTCAGACCGTCTGTCTCAGACAGTGTGTCTCGGACCGTCTGTCACTGTGCGTCTGTCTCATACCGTCTGTCTCATTTCGTCTGTCTCAGACCGTCTGTCTCAGACCGTCTGTCTCAGACCGTCTGTCTCAGACCGTCTGTCTCAGACCGTCTGTCTCAGACCGTCTGTCTCAGACCGTCTGTCTCAGAACGTCTGTCTCAGAACGTCTGTCACTGTGCGTCTGTCTAAGACCGTCTGTCTCGAGCCGACTGTCTCAGACCGACTGTCTCAGACCGTCTGTCTCAGACCGTCTGTCTCAAACAGTCTGTCTCGGACCGTCTGTCACTGTGCGACTGTCTCAGACCGTCTGTCTCAGAACGTCTGTCACTGTGCGTCTGTCTAAGACCGTCTGTCTCAGACCGCCTGTCTCAGACCGTCTGTCTCAGACCGTCCGTTTCAGGCCGTCTGTCTCAGACCGTCTGTCTCAGACCGTCTGTCTCAGACCGTCTGTCTCAGACCGTCTGTCTCAGACCGTCTGTCTCAGACGGTCTGTCTCAGACCGGCTGTCTCAGACCGTCTATCGCAGACCGTCTGTCTCAGACCGTCTGTCTCAGACCGTCTGTCTCAGACCGTCTGTCTCAGACCGTCTGTCTCAGACCGTCTGTCTCAGACAGTGTGTCTCGGACCGTCTGCCACTGTGCGTCTGTCTCAGACCGTCTGTCTCAGAACGTTTGTCACTGTGCGTCTGTCTCAGACCGTCTGTCTCAGACCGTCTGTCTCAGACCGTCTGTCTCAGACCGTCTGTCTCAGACTGTCTGCCTCAGACCGTCTGTCTCAGACCGTCTGTCTCAGACCGTCTGTCTCAGACAGTGTGTCTCGGACCGTCTGTCACTGTGCGTCTGTCTCATACCGTCTGTCTCATTCCGTCTGTCTCAGACCGTCTGTCTCAGACCGTCTGTCTCAGACCGTCTGTCTCAGACCGTCTGTCTCAGACCGTCTGTCTCAGACCGTCTGTCTCAGAACGTCTGTCTCAGACCATCTCTCTCAGACCGTCTGTCTCAGACCGTCTGTCTCAGACAGTCTGTCTCAGACCGTCTGTCACTGTGCGTCTGTCTCAGACCGTGTGTCTCATTCCGTCTATCTTGGATCGTCTGTCTAAGACCGTCTGTCTCGAGCCGACTGTCTCAGACCGACTGTCTCATACCGTCTGTCTCAGACCGTCTGTCTCAGACCGTCTGTCTCAGACCGTCTGTCTCAGACCGTCTGTCTCAGACCGTCTGTCTCAGACCGTCTGTCTCAGAACGTCTGTCACTGTGCGTCTGTCTCATACCGTCTGTCTCATTCCGTCTGTCTCAGACCGTCTGTCTCAGACCGTCTGACTCAGACCGTCTGTCTCAGAACGTCTGTCACTATGCGTCTGTCTAAGACCGTCTGTCTCGAGCCGACTGTCTCAGACCGACTGTCTCAGACCGTCTGTCTCAGACCGTCTGTCACTGTGCGTCTGTCTCAGACCGTCTGTCTCATTCCGTCTATCCTGGATCGTCTGTCTAAGACCGTCTGTCTCGAGCCGACTGTCTCAGACCGACTGTCTCAGACCGTCTGTCTCAGAACGTCTGTCTCAGACCGTCTGTCTCAGACAGTGTGTCTCGGACCGTCTGTCACTGTGCGTCTGTCTCATACCGTCTGTCTCATTTCGTCTGTCTCAGACCGTCTGTCTCAGACCGTCTGTCTCAGACCGTCTGTCTCAGACCGTCTGTCTCAGACCGTCTGTCTCAGACCGTCTGTCTCAGACCGTCTGTCTCAGACCGTCTGTCTCAGAACGTCTGTCTCAGAACGTCTGTCACTGTGCGTCTGTCTAAGACCGTCTGTCTCGAGCCGACTGTCTCAGACCGACTGTCTCAGACCGTCTGTCTCAGACCGTCTGTCTCAAACAGTCTGTCTCGGACCGTCTGTCACTGTGCGACTGTCTCAGACCGTCTGTCTCAGAACGTCTGTCACTGTGCGTCTGTCTAAGACCGTCTGTCTCAGACCGCCTGTCTCAGACCGTCTGTCTCAGACCGTCCGTTTCAGGCCGTCTGTCTCAGACCGTCTGTCTCAGACCGTCTGTCTCAGACCGTCTGTCTCAGACCGTCTGTCTCAGACGGTCTGTCTCAGACCGGCTGTCTCAGACCGTCTATCGCAGACCGTCTGTCTCAGACCGTCTGTCTCAGACCGTCTGTCTCAGACCGTCTGTCTCAGACCGTCTGTCTCAGACCGTCTGTCTCAGACAGTGTGTCTCGGACCGTCTGCCACTGTGCGTCTGTCTCAGACCGTCTGTCTCAGAACGTTTGTCACTGTGCGTCTGTCTCAGACCGTCTGTCTCAGACCGTCTGTCTCAGACCGTCTGTCTCAGACCGTCTGTCTCAGACTGTCTGCCTCAGACCGTCTGTCTCAGACCGTCTGTCTCAGACCGTCTGTCTCAGACCGTCTGTCTCAGACCGTCTGTCTCAGACCGTCTGTCTCAGACCGTCTGTCTCAGACCGTCCGTTTCAGGCCGTCTGTCTCAGACCGTCTGTCTCAGACCGTCTGTCTCAGACCGTCTGTCACTGTGCGTCTGTCTCAGACCGTCTGTCTCATTCCGTCTATCTTGGATCGTCTGTCTAAGACCGTCTGTCTCGAGCCGACTGTCTCAGACCGACTGTCTTAGACCGTCTGTCTCAGACCGTCTGTCTCAGACCGTCTGTCTCAGACCGTCTGTCTCAGACAGTCTGTTTCAGACCGTCTGTCTCAGACCGTCTGTCTCAGACCGTCTGTCTCAGACCGTCTGTCTCAGACCGTCTGTCTCAGACCGTCTGTCTCAGACTGTCTGCCTCAGACCGTCTGTCTCAGACCGTCTGTCTCAGACCGTCTGTCTCAGACCGTCTGTCTCAGACCGTCTGTCTCAGACCGTCTGTCTCAGACAGTGTGTCTCGGACCGTCTGTCACTGTGCGTCTGTCTCATACCGTCTGTCTCATTTCGTCTGTCTCAGACCGTCTGTCTCAGACCGTCTGTCTCAGACCGTCTGTCTCAGACCGTCTGTCTCAGACCGTCTGTCTCAGACAGTGTGTCTCGGACCGTCTGCCACTGTGCGTCTGTCTCAGACCGTCTGTCTCAGAACGTTTGTCACTGTGCGTCTGTCTCAGACCGTCTGTCTCAGACCGTCTGTCTCAGACCGTCTGTCTCAGACCGTCTGTCTCAGACTGTCTGCCTCAGACCGTCTGTCTCAGACCGTCTGTCTCAGACCGTCTGTCTCAGACAGTGTGTCTCGGACCGTCTGTCACTGTGCGTCTGTCTCATACCGTCTGTCTCATTCCGTCTGTCTCAGACCGTCTGTCTCAGACCGTCTGTCTCAGACCGTCTGTCTCAGACCGTCTGTCTCAGACCGTCTGTCTCAGACCGTCTGTCTCAGAACGTCTGTCTCAGACCATCTCTCTCAGACCGTCTGTCTCAGACCGTCTGTCTCAGACAGTCTGTCTCAGACCGTCTGTCACTGTGCGTCTGTCTCAGACCGTGTGTCTCATTCCGTCTATCTTGGATCGTCTGTCTAAGACCGTCTGTCTCGAGCCGACTGTCTCAGACCGACTGTCTCATACCGTCTGTCTCAGACCGTCTGTCTCAGACCGTCTGTCTCAGACCGTCTGTCTCAGACCGTCTGTCTCAGACCGTCTGTCTCAGACCGTCTGTCTCAGAACGTCTGTCACTGTGCGTCTGTCTCATACCGTCTGTCTCATTCCGTCTGTCTCAGACCGTCTGTCTCAGACCGTCTGACTCAGACCGTCTGTCTCAGAACGTCTGTCACTATGCGTCTGTCTAAGACCGTCTGTCTCGAGCCGACTGTCTCAGACCGACTGTCTCAGACCGTCTGTCTCAGACCGTCTGTCACTGTGCGTCTGTCTCAGACCGTCTGTCTCATTCCGTCTATCCTGGATCGTCTGTCTAAGACCGTCTGTCTCGAGCCGACTGTCTCAGACCGACTGTCTCAGACCGTCTGTCTCAGAACGTCTGTCTCAGACCGTCTGTCTCAGACAGTGTGTCTCGGACCGTCTGTCACTGTGCGTCTGTCTCATACCGTCTGTCTCATTTCGTCTGTCTCAGACCGTCTGTCTCAGACCGTCTGTCTCAGACCGTCTGTCTCAGACCGTCTGTCTCAGACCGTCTGTCTCAGACCGTCTGTCTCAGACCGTCTGTCTCAGACCGTCTGTCTCAGACCGTCTGTCTCAGAACGTCTGTCTCAGAACGTCTGTCACTGTGCGTCTGTCTAAGACCGTCTGTCTCGAGCCGACTGTCTCAGACCGACTGTCTCAGACCGTCTGTCTCAGACCGTCTGTCTCAAACAGTCTGTCTCGGACCGTCTGTCACTGTGCGACTGTCTCAGACCGTCTGTCTCAGAACGTCTGTCACTGTGCGTCTGTCTAAGACCGTCTGTCTCAGACCGCCTGTCTCAGACCGTCTGTCTCAGACCGTCCGTTTCAGGCCGTCTGTCTCAGACCGTCTGTCTCAGACCGTCTGTCTCAGACCGTCTGTCTCAGACCGTCTGTCTCAGACGGTCTGTCTCAGACCGGCTGTCTCAGACCGTCTATCGCAGACCGTCTGTCTCAGACCGTCTGTCTCAGACCGTCTGTCTCAGACCGTCTGTCTCAGACCGTCTGTCTCAGACCGTCTGTCTCAGACAGTGTGTCTCGGACCGTCTGCCACTGTGCGTCTGTCTCAGACCGTCTGTCTCAGAACGTTTGTCACTGTGCGTCTGTCTCAGACCGTCTGTCTCAGACCGTCTGTCTCAGACCGTCTGTCTCAGACCGTCTGTCTCAGACTGTCTGCCTCAGACCGTCTGTCTCAGACCGTCTGTCTCAGACCGTCTGTCTCAGACAGTGTGTCTCGGACCGTCTGTCACTGTGCGTCTGTCTCATACCGTCTGTCTCATTCCGTCTGTCTCAGACCGTCTGTCTCAGACCGTCTGTCTCAGACCGTCTGTCTCAGACCGTCTGTCTCAGACCGTCTGTCTCAGACCGTCTGTCTCAGAACGTCTGTCTCAGACCATCTCTCTCAGACCGTCTGTCTCAGACCGTCTGTCTCAGACAGTCTGTCTCAGACCGTCTGTCACTGTGCGTCTGTCTCAGACCGTGTGTCTCATTCCGTCTATCTTGGATCGTCTGTCTAAGACCGTCTGTCTCGAGCCGACTGTCTCAGACCGACTGTCTCATACCGTCTGTCTCAGACCGTCTGTCTCAGACCGTCTGTCTCAGACCGTCTGTCTCAGACCGTCTGTCTCAGAACGTCTGTCACTGTGCGTCTGTCTCATACCGTCTGTCTCATTCCGTCTATCCTGGATCGTCTGTCTAAGACCGTCTGTCTCGAGCCGACTGTCTCAGACCGACTGTCTCAGACCGTCTGTCTCAGAACGTCTGTCTCAGACCGTCTCTCTCAGACCGTCTGTCTCAGACCGTCTGTCTCAGACTGTCTGTCTCAGACCGTCTGTCTCAGACCGTCTGTCTCAGACCGTCTGTCTCAGACCGTCTATCTCAGACCGTCTGTCTCATTCCGCCTATCTTAGATCGTCTGTCTCAGAACGTCTGTCACTGTGCGTCTGTCTAAGACCGTCTGTCTCAGACCGTCTGTCTCAGACCGTCTGTCTCAGACCGTCTGTCTCATTCCGTCTATCTTAGATCGTCTGTCTCAGACAGTCTGTCTCAGAACGTCTGTCTCAGACCGTCTGTCTCAGACCGTCTGTCTCAGACCGTCTGTCTCAGACAGTCTGTCTCAGACCGTCTGTCACTGTGCGTCTGTCTCAGACCGTCTGTCTCATTCCATCTATCTTGGATCGTCTGTCTAAGACCGTCTGTCTCGAGCCGACTGTCTCAGACCGACTGTCTCAGACCGTCTGTCTCAGACCGTCTGTCTCAGACCGTCTGTCTCAGACCGTCTGTCTCAGACCGTCTGTCTCAGACCGTCTGTCTCAGACCGTCTGTCTCAGACCGTCTGTCTCAGACCGTCTGTCTCAGTCTGTCTGTCTCAGACCGTCTGTCTCAGAACGTCTGTCTCAGACCGTCCGTTTCAGGCCGTCTGTCTCAGACCGTCTGTCTCAGACCGTCTGTCTCAGACCGTCTGTCACTGTGCGTCTGTCTCAGACCGTCTGTCTCATTCCGTCTATCTTGGATCGTCTGTCTAAGACCGTCTGTCTCGAGCCGACTGTCTCAGACCGACTGTCTTAGACCGTCTGTCTCAGACCGTCTGTCTCAGACCGTCTGTCTCAGACTGTCTGTCTCAGAACGTCTGTCTCAGACCGTCTGTCTCAGACAGTGTGTCTCGGACCGTCTGTCACTGTGCGTCTGTCTCAGACCGTCTGTCTAAGACCGTCTGTCTCAGACCGTCTGTCTCAGACTGTCTGTCTCAGACCGTCTGTCTCAGACCGTCTGTCTCAGACCGTCTGTCTCAGACCGTCTATCTCAGACCGTCTGTCTCATTCCGCCTATCTTAGATCGTCTGTCTCAGAACGTCTGTCACTGTGCGTCTGTCTAAGACCGTCTGTCTCAGACCGTCTGTCTCAGACCGTCTGTCTCAGACCGTCTGTCTCAGACCGTCTGTCTCAGACCGTCTTTCTCAGACCGTCTGTCTCAGACCGTCTGTCTCAGATCGTCTGTCTCAGACGGTCTGTCTCATTCGGTCTATCTTAGATCGTCTGTCTCAGAACGTCTGTCACTGTGCGTCTGTCTCATACCGTCTGTCTCAGAACGTCTGTCACTGTGCGTCTGTCTAAGACCGTCTGTCTCTAGCCGACTGTCTCAGACCGACTGTCTCAGACCGTCTGTCTCAGACCGTCTGTCACTGTGCGTCTGTCTCAGACCGTCTGTCTCATTCCGTCTATCCTGGATCGTCTGTCTAAGACCGTCTGTCTCGAGCCGACTGTCTCAGACCGACTGTCTCAGACCGTCTGTCTCAGAACGTCTGTCTCAGACCGTCTCTCTCAGACCGTCTGTCTCAGACCGTCTGTCTCAGACTGTCTGTCTCAGACCGTCAGTCTCAGACCGTCTGTCTCAGACCGTCTGCCTCAGACCCTCTATCTCAGACCGTCTGTCTCATTCCGCCTATCTTAGATCGTCTGCCTCAGAACGTCTGTCACTGTGCGTCTGTCTAAGACCGTCTGTCTCAGACCGTCTGTCTCAGACCGTCTGTCTCAGACCGTCTGTCTCAGACCGTCTGTCTCATTCCGTCTATCTTAGATCGTCTGTCTCAGACAGTCTGTCTCAGAACGCGTGTCTCAGACCGTCTGTCTCAGACCGTCTGTCTCAGACAGTCTGTCTCAGACCGTCTGTCACTGTGCGTCTGTCTCAGACCGTCTGTCTCATTCCATCTATCTTGGATCGTCTGTCTAAGACCGTCTGTCTCGAGCCGACTGTCTCAGACCGACTGTCTCAGACCGTCTGTCTCAGACCGTCTGTCTCAGACCGTCTGTCTCAGACCGTCTATCTTAGATCGTCTGTCTCAGACCGTCTGTCTCAGACCGTCTGTCTCAGACCGTCTGTCTCAGACCGTCTATCTCAGACCGTCTGTCTCATTCCGTCTATCTTAGATCGTCTGTCTCAGAACGTCTGTCACTGTGCGTCTGTCTAAGACCGTCTGTCTCAGACCGTCTGTCTCAGACCGTCTGTCTCAGACCGTCTGTCTCAGACCGTCTGTCTCAGACCGTCTTTCTAAGACCGTCTGTCTCAGACCGTCTGTCTCAGATCGTCTGTCTCAGACGGTCTGTCTCATTCGGTCTATCTTAGATCGTCTGTCTCAGAACGTCTGTCACTGTGCGTCTGTCTCATACCGTCTGTCTCAGAACGTCTGTCACTGTGCGTCTGTCTAAGACCGTCTGTCTAAGACCGTCTGTCTCGAGCCGACTGTCTCAGACCGTCTGTCTCAGACCGTCTGTCTCAGAACGTCTGTCTCAGACCGTCTCTCTCAGACCGTCTGTCTCAGACCGTCTGTCTCAGACTGTCTGTCTCAGACCGTCAGTCTCAGACCGTCTGTCTCAGACCGTCTGTCTCAGACCGTCTATCTCAGACCGTCTGTCTCATTCCGCCTATCTTAGATCGTCTGCCTCAGAACGTCTGTCACTGTGCGTCTGTCTAAGACCGTCTGTCTCAGACCGTCTGTCTCAGACCGTCTGTCTCAGACCGTCTGTCTCAGACCGTCTGTCTCATTCCGTCTATCTTAGATCGTCTGTCTCAGACAGTCTGTCTCAGAACGTCTGTCTCAGACCGTCTGTCTCAGACCGTCTGTCTCAGACAGTCTGTCTCAGACCGTCTGTCACTGTGCGTCTGTCTCAGACCGTCTGTCTCATTCCATCTATCTTGGATCGTCTGTCTAAGACCGTCTGTCTCGAGCCGACTGTCTCAGACCGACTGTCTCAGACCGTCTGTCTCAGACCGTCTGTCTCAAACAGTCTGTCTCGGACCGTCTGTCACTGTGCGACTGTCTCAGACCGTCTGTCTCAGAACGTCTGTCACTGTGCGTCTGTCTAAGACCGTCTGTCTCAGACCGCCTGTCTCAGACCGTCTGTCTCAGACCGTCCGTTTCAGACCGTCTGTCTCAGACCGTCTGTCTCAGACGGTCTGTCTCAGACCGGCTGTCTCAGACCGTCTATCGCAGACCGTCTGTCTCAGACCGTCTGTCTCAGACCGTCTGTCTCAGACCGTCTGTCTCAGACCGTCTGTCTCAGACCGTCTGTCTCAGAACGTCTGTCTCAGACCATCTCTCTCAGACCGTCTGTCTCAGACCGTCTGTCTCAGACAGTCTGTCTCAGACCGTCTGTCACTGTGCGTCTGTCTCAGACCGTGTGTCTCATTCCGTCTATCTTGGATCGTCTGTCTAAGACCGTCTGTCTCGAGCCGACTGTCTCAGACCGACTGTCTCATACCGTCTGTCTCAGACCGTCTGTCTCAGACCGTCTGTCTCAGACCGTCTGTCTCAGACCGTCTGTCTCAGACCGTCTGTCTCAGAACGTCTGTCACTGTGCGTCTGTCTCATACCGTCTGTCTCATTCCGTCTGTCTCAGACCGTCTGTCTCAGACCGTCTGACTCAGACCGTCTGTCTCAGAACGTCTGTCACTATGCGTCTGTCTAAGACCGTCTGTCTCGAGCCGACTGTCTCAGACCGACTGTCTCAGACCGTCTGTCTCAGACCGTCTGTCACTGTGCGTCTGTCTCAGACCGTCTGTCTCATTCCGTCTATCCTGGATCGTCTGTCTAAGACCGTCTGTCTCGAGCCGACTGTCTCAGACCGACTGTCTCAGACCGTCTGTCTCAGAACGTCTGTCTCAGACCGTCTCTCTCAGACCGTCTGTCTCAGACCGTCTGTCTCAGACTGTCTGTCTCAGACCGTCTGTCTCAGACCGTCTGTCTCAGACCGTCTGTCTCAGACCGTCTATCTCAGACCGTCTGTCTCATTCCGCCTATCTTAGATCGTCTGTCTCAGAACGTCTGTCACTGTGCGTCTGTCTAAGACCGTCTGTCTCAGACCGTCTGTCTCAGACCGTCTGTCTCAGACCGTCTGTCTCATTCCGTCTATCTTAGATCGTCTGTCTCAGACAGTCTGTCTCAGAACGTCTGTCTCAGACCGTCTGTCTCAGACCGTCTGTCTCAGACCGTCTGTCTCAGACAGTCTGTCTCAGACCGTCTGTCACTGTGCGTCTGTCTCAGACCGTCTGTCTCATTCCATCTATCTTGGATCGTCTGTCTAAGACCGTCTGTCTCGAGCCGACTGTCTCAGACCGACTGTCTCAGACCGTCTGTCTCAGACCGTCTGTCTCAGACCGTCTGTCTCAGACCGTCTGTCTCAGACCGTCTGTCTCAGACCGTCTGTCTCAGACCGTCTGTCTCAGACCGTCTGTCTCAGACCGTCTGTCTCAGTCTGTCTGTCTCAGACCGTCTGTCTCAGAACGTCTGTCTCAGACCGTCCGTTTCAGGCCGTCTGTCTCAGACCGTCTGTCTCAGACCGTCTGTCTCAGACCGTCTGTCACTGTGCGTCTGTCTCAGACCGTCTGTCTCATTCCGTCTATCTTGGATCGTCTGTCTAAGACCGTCTGTCTCGAGCCGACTGTCTCAGACCGACTGTCTTAGACCGTCTGTCTCAGACCGTCTGTCTCAGACCGTCTGTCTCAGACTGTCTGTCTCAGAACGTCTGTCTCAGACCGTCTGTCTCAGACAGTGTGTCTCGGACCGTCTGTCACTGTGCGTCTGTCTCAGACCGTCTGTCTAAGACCGTCTGTCTCAGACCGTCTGTCTCAGACTGTCTGTCTCAGACCGTCTGTCTCAGACCGTCTGTCTCAGACCGTCTGTCTCAGACCGTCTATCTCAGACCGTCTGTCTCATTCCGCCTATCTTAGATCGTCTGTCTCAGAACGTCTGTCACTGTGCGTCTGTCTAAGACCGTCTGTCTCAGACCGTCTGTCTCAGACCGTCTGTCTCAGACCGTCTGTCTCAGACCGTCTGTCTCAGACCGTCTTTCTCAGACCGTCTGTCTCAGACCGTCTGTCTCAGATCGTCTGTCTCAGACGGTCTGTCTCATTCGGTCTATCTTAGATCGTCTGTCTCAGAACGTCTGTCACTGTGCGTCTGTCTCATACCGTCTGTCTCAGAACGTCTGTCACTGTGCGTCTGTCTAAGACCGTCTGTCTCTAGCCGACTGTCTCAGACCGACTGTCTCAGACCGTCTGTCTCAGACCGTCTGTCACTGTGCGTCTGTCTCAGACCGTCTGTCTCATTCCGTCTATCCTGGATCGTCTGTCTAAGACCGTCTGTCTCGAGCCGACTGTCTCAGACCGACTGTCTCAGACCGTCTGTCTCAGAACGTCTGTCTCAGACCGTCTCTCTCAGACCGTCTGTCTCAGACCGTCTGTCTCAGACTGTCTGTCTCAGACCGTCAGTCTCAGACCGTCTGTCTCAGACCGTCTGCCTCAGACCCTCTATCTCAGACCGTCTGTCTCATTCCGCCTATCTTAGATCGTCTGCCTCAGAACGTCTGTCACTGTGCGTCTGTCTAAGACCGTCTGTCTCAGACCGTCTGTCTCAGACCGTCTGTCTCAGACCGTCTGTCTCAGACCGTCTGTCTCATTCCGTCTATCTTAGATCGTCTGTCTCAGACAGTCTGTCTCAGAACGCGTGTCTCAGACCGTCTGTCTCAGACCGTCTGTCTCAGACAGTCTGTCTCAGACCGTCTGTCACTGTGCGTCTGTCTCAGACCATCTGTCTCATTCCATCTATCTTGGATCGTCTGTCTAAGACCGTCTGTCTCGAGCCGACTGTCTCAGACCGACTGTCTCAGACCGTCTGTCTCAGACCGTCTGTCTCAGACCGTCTGTCTCAGACCGTCTATCTTAGATCGTCTGTCTCAGACCGTCTGTCTCAGACCGTCTGTCTCAGACCGTCTGTCTCAGACCGTCTATCTCAGACCGTCTGTCTCATTCCGTCTATCTTAGATCGTCTGTCTCAGAACGTCTGTCACTGTGCGTCTGTCTAAGACCGTCTGTCTCAGACCGTCTGTCTCAGACCGTCTGTCTCAGACCGTCTGTCTCAGACCGTCTGTCTCAGACCGTCTTTCTAAGACCGTCTGTCTCAGACCGTCTGTCTCAGATCGTCTGTCTCAGACGGTCTGTCTCATTCGGTCTATCTTAGATCGTCTGTCTCAGAACGTCTGTCACTGTGCGTCTGTCTCATACCGTCTGTCTCAGAACGTCTGTCACTGTGCGTCTGTCTAAGACCGTCTGTCTAAGACCGTCTGTCTCGAGCCGACTGTCTCAGACCGTCTGTCTCAGACCGTCTGTCTCAGAACGTCTGTCTCAGACCGTCTCTCTCAGACCGTCTGTCTCAGACCGTCTGTCTCAGACTGTCTGTCTCAGACCGTCAGTCTCAGACCGTCTGTCTCAGACCGTCTGTCTCAGACCGTCTATCTCAGACCGTCTGTCTCATTCCGCCTATCTTAGATCGTCTGCCTCAGAACGTCTGTCACTGTGCGTCTGTCTAAGACCGTCTGTCTCAGACCGTCTGTCTCAGACCGTCTGTCTCAGACCGTCTGTCTCAGACCGTCTGTCTCAGACCGTCTGTCTCATTCCGTCTATCTTAGATCGTCTGTCTCAGACAGTCTGTCTCAGAACGTCTGTCTCAGACCGTCTGTCTCAGACCGTCTGTCTCAGACAGTCTGTCTCAGACCGTCTGTCACTGTGCGTCTGTCTCAGACCGTCTGTCTCATTCCATCTATCTTGGATCGTCTGTCTAAGACCGTCTGTCTCGAGCCGACTGTCTCAGACCGACTGTCTCAGACCGTCTGTCTCAGACCGTCTGTCTCAAACAGTCTGTCTCGGACCGTCTGTCACTGTGCGACTGTCTCAGACCGTCTGTCTCAGAACGTCTGTCACTGTGCGTCTGTCTAAGACCGTCTGTCTCAGACCGCCTGTCTCAGACCGTCTGTCTCAGACCGTCCGTTTCAGACCGTCTGTCTCAGACCGTCTGTCTCAGACGGTCTGTCTCAGACCGGCTGTCTCAGACCGTCTATCGCAGACCGTCTGTCTCAGACCGTCTGTCTCAGACCGTCTGTCTCAGACCGTCTGTCTCAGACCGTCTGTCTCAGACCGTCTGTCTCAGAACGTCTGTCTCAGACCATCTCTCTCAGACCGTCTGTCTCAGACCGTCTGTCTCAGACAGTCTGTCTCAGACCGTCTGTCACTGTGCGTCTGTCTCAGACCGTGTGTCTCATTCCGTCTATCTTGGATCGTCTGTCTAAGACCGTCTGTCTCGAGCCGACTGTCTCAGACCGACTGTCTCATACCGTCTGTCTCAGACCGTCTGTCTCAGACCGTCTGTCTCAGACCGTCTGTCTCAGACCGTCTGTCTCAGACCGTCTGTCTCAGAACGTCTGTCACTGTGCGTCTGTCTCATACCGTCTGTCTCATTCCGTCTGTCTCAGACCGTCTGTCTCAGACCGTCTGACTCAGACCGTCTGTCTCAGAACGTCTGTCACTATGCGTCTGTCTAAGACCGTCTGTCTCGAGCCGACTGTCTCAGACCGACTGTCTCAGACCGTCTGTCTCAGACCGTCTGTCACTGTGCGTCTGTCTCAGACCGTCTGTCTCATTCCGTCTATCCTGGATCGTCTGTCTAAGACCGTCTGTCTCGAGCCGACTGTCTCAGACCGACTGTCTCAGACCGTCTGTCTCAGAACGTCTGTCTCAGACCGTCTGTCTCAGAACGTCTGTCTCAGAACGTCTGTCACTGTGCGTCTGTCTAAGACCGTCTGTCTCGAGCCGACTGTCTCAGACCGACTGTCTCAGACCGTCTGTCTCAGACCGTCTGTCTCAAACAGTCTGTCTCGGACCGTCTGTCACTGTGCGACTGTCTCAGACCGTCTGTCTCAGAACGTCTGTCACTGTGCGTCTGTCTAAGACCGTCTGTCTCAGACCGCCTGTCTCAGACCGTCTGTCTCAGACCGTCCGTTTCAGGCCGTCTGTCTCAGACCGTCTGTCTCAGACCGTCTGTCTCAGACCGTCTGTCTCAGACCGTCTGTCTCAGACGGTCTGTCTCAGACCGGCTGTCTCAGACCGTCTATCGCAGACCGTCTGTCTCAGACCGTCTGTCTCAGACCGTCTGTCTCAGACCGTCTGTCTCAGACCGTCTGTCTCAGACCGTCTGTCTCAGACCGTCTGTCTCAGACAGTGTGTCTCGGACCGTCTGCCACTGTGCGTCTGTCTCAGACCGTCTGTCTCAGAACGTTTGTCACTGTGCGTCTGTCTCAGACCGTCTGTCTCAGACCGTCTGTCTCAGACCGTCTGTCTCAGACCGTCTGTCTCAGACTGTCTGCCTCAGACCGTCTGTCTCAGACCGTCTGTCTCAGACCGTCTGTCTCAGACAGTGTGTCTCGGACCGTCTGTCACTGTGCGTCTGTCTCATACCGTCTGTCTCATTCCGTCTGTCTCAGACCGTCTGTCTCAGACCGTCTGTCTCAGACCGTCTGTCTCAGACCGTCTGTCTCAGACCGTCTGTCTCAGACCGTCTGTCTCAGAACGTCTGTCTCAGACCATCTCTCTCAGACCGTCTGTCTCAGACCGTCTGTCTCAGACAGTCTGTCTCAGACCGTCTGTCACTGTGCGTCTGTCTCAGACCGTGTGTCTCATTCCGTCTATCTTGGATCGTCTGTCTAAGACCGTCTGTCTCGAGCCGACTGTCTCAGACCGACTGTCTCATACCGTCTGTCTCAGACCGTCTGTCTCAGACCGTCTGTCTCAGACCGTCTGTCTCAGACCGTCTGTCTCAGACCGTCTGTCTCAGACCGTCTGTCTCAGACCGTCTGTCTCAGAACGTCTGTCACTGTGCGTCTGTCTCATACCGTCTGTCTCATTCCGTCTGTCTCAGACCGTCTGTCTCAGACCGTCTGACTCAGACCGTCTGTCTCAGAACGTCTGTCACTATGCGTCTGTCTAAGACCGTCTGTCTCGAGCCGACTGTCTCAGACCGACTGTCTCAGACCGTCTGTCTCAGACCGTCTGTCACTGTGCGTCTGTCTCAGACCGTCTGTCTCATTCCGTCTATCCTGGATCGTCTGTCTAAGACCGTCTGTCTCGAGCCGACTGTCTCAGACCGACTGTCTCAGACCGTCTGTCTCAGAACGTCTGTCTCAGACCGTCTCTCTCAGACCGTCTGTCTCAGACCGTCTGTCTCAGACTGTCTGTCTCAGACCGTCTGTCTCAGACCGTCTGTCTCAGACCGTCTGTCTCAGACCGTCTATCTCAGACCGTCTGTCTCATTCCGCCTATCTTAGATCGTCTGTCTCAGAACGTCTGTCACTGTGCGTCTGTCTAAGACCGTCTGTCTCAGACCGTCTGTCTCAGACCGTCTGTCTCAGACCGTCTGTCTCATTCCGTCTATCTTAGATCGTCTGTCTCAGACAGTCTGTCTCAGAACGTCTGTCTCAGACCGTCTGTCTCAGACCGTCTGTCTCAGACCGTCTGTCTCAGACAGTCTGTCTCAGACCGTCTGTCACTGTGCGTCTGTCTCAGACCGTCTGTCTCATTCCATCTATCTTGGATCGTCTGTCTAAGACCGTCTGTCTCGAGCCGACTGTCTCAGACCGACTGTCTCAGACCGTCTGTCTCAGACCGTCTGTCTCAGACCGTCTGTCTCAGACCGTCTGTCTCAGACCGTCTGTCTCAGACCGTCTGTCTCAGACCGTCTGTCTCAGACCGTCTGTCTCAGACCGTCTGTCTCAGTCTGTCTGTCTCAGACCGTCTGTCTCAGAACGTCTGTCTCAGACCGTCCGTTTCAGGCCGTCTGTCTCAGACCGTCTGTCTCAGACCGTCTGTCTCAGACCGTCTGTCACTGTGCGTCTGTCTCAGACCGTCTGTCTCATTCCGTCTATCTTGGATCGTCTGTCTAAGACCGTCTGTCTCGAGCCGACTGTCTCAGACCGACTGTCTTAGACCGTCTGTCTCAGACCGTCTGTCTCAGACCGTCTGTCTCAGACTGTCTGTCTCAGAACGTCTGTCTCAGACCGTCTGTCTCAGACAGTGTGTCTCGGACCGTCTGTCACTGTGCGTCTGTCTCAGACCGTCTGTCTAAGACCGTCTGTCTCAGACCGTCTGTCTCAGACTGTCTGTCTCAGACCGTCTGTCTCAGACCGTCTGTCTCAGACCGTCTGTCTCAGACCGTCTATCTCAGACCGTCTGTCTCATTCCGCCTATCTTAGATCGTCTGTCTCAGAACGTCTGTCACTGTGCGTCTGTCTAAGACCGTCTGTCTCAGACCGTCTGTCTCAGACCGTCTGTCTCAGACCGTCTGTCTCAGACCGTCTTTCTCAGACCGTCTGTCTCAGACCGTCTGTCTCAGATCGTCTGTCTCAGACGGTCTGTCTCATTCGGTCTATCTTAGATCGTCTGTCTCAGAACGTCTGTCACTGTGCGTCTGTCTCATACCGTCTGTCTCAGAACGTCTGTCACTGTGCGTCTGTCTAAGACCGTCTGTCTCTAGCCGACTGTCTCAGACCGACTGTCTCAGACCGTCTGTCTCAGACCGTCTGTCACTGTGCGTCTGTCTCAGACCGTCTGTCTCATTCCGTCTATCCTGGATCGTCTGTCTAAGACCGTCTGTCTCGAGCCGACTGTCTCAGACCGACTGTCTCAGACCGTCTGTCTCAGAACGTCTGTCTCAGACCGTCTCTCTCAGACCGTCTGTCTCAGACCGTCTGTCTCAGACTGTCTGTCTCAGACCGTCAGTCTCAGACCGTCTGTCTCAGACCGTCTGCCTCAGACCCTCTATCTCAGACCGTCTGTCTCATTCCGCCTATCTTAGATCGTCTGCCTCAGAACGTCTGTCACTGTGCGTCTGTCTAAGACCGTCTGTCTCAGACCGTCTGTCTCAGACCGTCTGTCTCAGACCGTCTGTCTCAGACCGTCTGTCTCATTCCGTCTATCTTAGATCGTCTGTCTCAGACAGTCTGTCTCAGAACGCGTGTCTCAGACCGTCTGTCTCAGACCGTCTGTCTCAGACAGTCTGTCTCAGACCGTCTGTCACTGTGCGTCTGTCTCAGACCGTCTGTCTCATTCCATCTATCTTGGATCGTCTGTCTAAGACCGTCTGTCTCGAGCCGACTGTCTCAGACCGACTGTCTCAGACCGTCTGTCTCAGACCGTCTGTCTCAGACCGTCTGTCTCAGACCGTCTATCTTAGATCGTCTGTCTCAGACCGTCTGTCTCAGACCGTCTGTCTCAGACCGTCTGTCTCAGACCGTCTATCTCAGACCGTCTGTCTCATTCCGTCTATCTTAGATCGTCTGTCTCAGAACGTCTGTCACTGTGCGTCTGTCTAAGACCGTCTGTCTCAGACCGTCTGTCTCAGACCGTCTGTCTCAGACCGTCTGTCTCAGACCGTCTTTCTAAGACCGTCTGTCTCAGACCGTCTGTCTCAGATCGTCTGTCTCAGACGGTCTGTCTCATTCGGTCTATCTTAGATCGTCTGTCTCAGAACGTCTGTCACTGTGCGTCTGTCTCATACCGTCTGTCTCAGAACGTCTGTCACTGTGCGTCTGTCTAAGACCGTCTGTCTAAGACCGTCTGTCTCGAGCCGACTGTCTCAGACCGTCTGTCTCAGACCGTCTGTCTCAGAACGTCTGTCTCAGACCGTCTCTCTCAGACCGTCTGTCTCAGACCGTCTGTCTCAGACTGTCTGTCTCAGACCGTCAGTCTCAGACCGTCTGTCTCAGACCGTCTGTCTCAGACCGTCTATCTCAGACCGTCTGTCTCATTCCGCCTATCTTAGATCGTCTGCCTCAGAACGTCTGTCACTGTGCGTCTGTCTAAGACCGTCTGTCTCAGACCGTCTGTCTCAGACCGTCTGTCTCAGACCGTCTGTCTCAGACCGTCTGTCTCAGACCGTCTGTCTCATTCCGTCTATCTTAGATCGTCTGTCTCAGACAGTCTGTCTCAGAACGTCTGTCTCAGACCGTCTGTCTCAGACCGTCTGTCTCAGACAGTCTGTCTCAGACCGTCTGTCACTGTGCGTCTGTCTCAGACCGTCTGTCTCATTCCATCTATCTTGGATCGTCTGTCTAAGACCGTCTGTCTCGAGCCGACTGTCTCAGACCGACTGTCTCAGACCGTCTGTCTCAGACCGTCTGTCTCAAACAGTCTGTCTCGGACCGTCTGTCACTGTGCGACTGTCTCAGACCGTCTGTCTCAGAACGTCTGTCACTGTGCGTCTGTCTAAGACCGTCTGTCTCAGACCGCCTGTCTCAGACCGTCTGTCTCAGACCGTCCGTTTCAGACCGTCTGTCTCAGACCGTCTGTCTCAGACGGTCTGTCTCAGACCGGCTGTCTCAGACCGTCTATCGCAGACCGTCTGTCTCAGACCGTCTGTCTCAGACCGTCTGTCTCAGACCGTCTGTCTCAGACCGTCTGTCTCAGACCGTCTGTCTCAGACCGTCTGTCTCAGACCGTCTGTCTCAGACCGTCTGTCTCAGACCGTCCGTTTCAGGCCGTCTGTCTCAGACCGTCTGTCTCAGACCGTCTGTCTCAGACCGTCTGTCACTGTGCGTCTGTCTCAGACCGTCTGTCTCATTCCATCTATCTTGGATCGTCTGTCTAAGACCGTCTGTCTCGAGCCGACTGTCTCAGACCGACTGTCTCAGACCGTCTGTCTCAGACCGTCTGTCTCAGACCGTCTATCTTAGATCGTCTGTCTCAGACCGTCTGTCTCAGACCGTCTGTCTCAGACCGTCTGTCTCAGACCGTCTATCTCAGACCGTCTGTCTCATTCCGTCTATCTTAGATCGTCTGTCTCAGAACGTCTGTCACTGTGCGTCTGTCTAAGACCGTCTGTCTCAGACCGTCTGTCTCAGACCGTCTGTCTCAGACCGTCTGTCTCAGACCGTCTTTCTCAGACCGTCTGTCTCAGACCGTCTGTCTCAGATCGTCTGTCTCAGACGGTCTGTCTCATTCGGTCTATCTTAGATCGTCTGTCTCAGAACGTCTGTCACTGTGCGTCTGTCTCATACCGTCTGTCTCAGAACGTCTGTCACTGTGCGTCTGTCTAAGACCGTCTGTCTAAGACCGTCTGTCTCGAGCCGACTGTCTCAGACCGTCTGTCTCAGACCGTCTGTCTCAGAACGTCTGTCTCAGACCGTCTCTCTCAGACCGTCTGTCTCAGACCGTCTGTCTCAGACTGTCTGTCTCAGACCGTCAGTCTCAGACCGTCTGTCTCAGACCGTCTGTCTCAGACCGTCTATCTCAGACCGTCTGTCTCATTCCGCCTATCTTAGATCGTCTGCCTCAGAACGTCTGTCACTGTGCGTCTGTCTAAGACCGTCTGTCTCAGACCGTCTGTCTCAGACCGTCTGTCTCAGACCGTCTGTCTCAGACCGTCTGTCTCATTCCGTCTATCTTAGATCGTCTGTCTCAGACAGTCTGTCTCAGAACGTCTGTCTCAGACCGTCTGTCTCAGACCGTCTGTCTCAGACAGTCTGTCTCAGACCGTCTGTCACTGTGCGTCTGTCTCAGACCGTCTGTCTCATTCCATCTATCTTGGATCGTCTGTCTAAGACCGTCTGTCTCGAGCCGACTGTCTCAGACCGACTGTCTCAGACCGTCTGTCTCAGACCGTCTGTCTCAAACAGTCTGTCTCGGACCGTCTGTCACTGTGCGACTGTCTCAGACCGTCTGTCTCAGAACGTCTGTCACTGTGCGTCTGTCTCAGACCGTCTGTCTCATTCCGTCTATCTTGGATCGTCTGTCTAAGACCGTCTGTCTCGAGCCGACTGTCTCAGACCGACTGTCTTAGACCGTCTGTCTCAGACCGTCTGTCTCAGACCGTCTGTCTCAGACCGTCTGTTTCAGACCGTCTGTCTCAGACCGTCTGTCTCAGACCGTCTATCTCAGACCGTCTGTCTCATTCCGCCTATCTTAGATCGTCTGTCTCAGAACGTCTGTCACTGTGCGTCTGTCTAAGACCGTCTGTCTCGAGCCGACTGTCTCAGTCCGACTGTCTCAGACCGTCTGTCTCAGACCGTCTGTGTCAAACAGTCTGTCTCGGACCGTCTGTCACTGTGCGACTGTCTCAGACCGTCTGTCTCAGAACGTCTGTCACTGTGCGTCTGTCTAAGACCGTCTGTCTCAGACCGCCTGTCTCAGACCGTCTGTCTCAGACCGTCCGTTTCAGGCCGTCTGTCTCAGACCGTCTGTCTCAGACCGTCTGTCTCAGACCGTCTGTCTCAGACCGTCTGTCTCAGACGGTCTGTCTCAGACCGGCTGTCTCAGACCGTCTATCGCAGACCGTCTGTCTCAGACCGTCTGTCTCAGACCGTCTGTCTCAGACCGTCTGCCTCAGAACGTCTGTCACTGTGCGTCTGTCTAAGACCGTCTGTCTCAGACCGTCTGTCTCAGACCGTCTGTCTCAGACCGTCTGTCTCAGACCGTCTGTCTCAGACCGTCTGTCTCATTCCGTCTATCTTAGATCGTCTGTCTCAGACAGTCTGTCTCAGAACGTCTGTCTCAGACCGTCTGTCTCAGACCGTCTGTCTCAGACAGTCTGTCTCAGACCGTCTGTCACTGTGCGTCTGTCTCAGACCGTCTGTCTCATTCCATCTATCTTGGATCGTCTGTCTAAGACCGTCTGTCTCGAGCCGACTGTCTCAGACCGACTGTCTCAGACCGTCTGTCTCAGACCGTCTGTCTCAAACAGTCTGTCTCGGACCGTCTGTCACTGTGCGACTGTCTCAGACCGTCTGTCTCAGAACGTCTGTCACTGTGCGTCTGTCTCAGACCGTCTGTCTCATTCCGTCTATCTTGGATCGTCTGTCTAAGACCGTCTGTCTCGAGCCGACTGTCTCAGACCGACTGTCTTAGACCGTCTGTCTCAGACCGTCTGTCTCAGACCGTCTGTCTCAGACCGTCTGTTTCAGACCGTCTGTCTCAGACCGTCTGTCTCAGACCGTCTATCTCAGACCGTCTGTCTCATTCCGCCTATCTTAGATCGTCTGTCTCAGAACGTCTGTCACTGTGCGTCTGTCTAAGACCGTCTGTCTCGAGCCGACTGTCTCAGTCCGACTGTCTCAGACCGTCTGTCTCAGACCGTCTGTGTCAAACAGTCTGTCTCGGACCGTCTGTCACTGTGCGACTGTCTCAGACCGTCTGTCTCAGAACGTCTGTCACTGTGCGTCTGTCTAAGACCGTCTGTCTCAGACCGCCTGTCTCAGACCGTCTGTCTCAGACCGTCCGTTTCAGGCCGTCTGTCTCAGACCGTCTGTCTCAGACCGTCTGTCTCAGACCGTCTGTCTCAGACCGTCTGTCTCAGACGGTCTGTCTCAGACCGGCTGTCTCAGACCGTCTATCGCAGACCGTCTGTCTCAGACCGTCTGTCTCAGACCGTCTGTCTCAGACCGTCCGTTTCAGGCCGTCTGTCTCAGACCGTGTGTCTCAGACCGTCTGTCTCAGACCGTCTGTCTCAGACCGTCTGTCACTGTGCGTCTGTCTCAGACCGTCTGTCTCATTCCGTCTATCTTGGATCGTCTGTCTAAGACCGTCTGTCTCGAGCCGACTGTCTCAGACCGACTGTCTTAGACCGTCTGTCTCAGACCGTCTGTCTCAGACCGTCTGTCTCAGACCGTCTGTCTCAGACCGTCTGTTTCAGACCGTCTGTCTCAGACCGTCTGTCTCAGACCGTCTGTCTCAGACCGTCTGTCTCAGACCGTCTGTCTCAGACCGTCTGTCTCAGACCGTCTGTCTCAGACCGTCTGTCTCAGACCGTCTGTCTCAGACCGTCTGTCTCAGACCGTCTGTCTCAGACAGTGTGTCTCGGACCGTCTGTCACTGTGCGTCTGTCTCAGACCGTCTGTCTCAGAACGTTTGTCACTGTGCGTCTGTCTCAGACCGTCTGTCTCAGACCGTCTGTCTCAGACCGTCTGTCTCAGACCGTCTGTCTCAGACCGTCTGTCTCAGACTGTCTGCCTCAGACCGTCTGTCTCAGACCGTCTGTCTCAGACCGTCTGTCTCAGACAGTGTGTCTCGGACCGTCTGTCACTGTGCGTCTGTCTCATACCGTCTGTCTCATTCCGTCTGTCTCAGACCGTCTGTCTCAGACCGTCTGTCTCAGACCGTCTGTCTCAGACCGTCTGTCTCAGACCGTCTGTCTCAGACCGTCTGTCTCAGAACGTCTGTCTCAGACCATCTCTCTCAGACCGTCTGTCTCAGACCGTCTGTCTCAGACAGTCTGTCTCAGACCGTCTGTCACTGTGCGTCTGTCTCAGACCGTGTGTCTCATTCCGTCTATCTTGGATCGTCTGTCTAAGACCGTCTGTCTCGAGCCGACTGTCTCAGACCGACTGTCTCAGACCGTCTGTCTCAGAACGTCTGTCACTGTGCGTCTGTCTCATACCGTCTGTCTCATTCCGTCTGTCTCAGACCGTCTGTCTCAGACCGTCTGACTCAGACCGTCTGTCTCAGAACGTCTGTCACTGTGCGTCTGTCTAAGACCGTCTGTCTCGAGCCGACTGTCTCAGACCGACTGTCTCAGACCGTCTGTCTCAGACCGTCTGTCACTGTGCGTCTGTCTCAGACCGTCTGTCTCATTCCGTCTATCCTGGATCGTCTGTCTAAGACCGTCTGTCTCGAGCCGACTGTCTCAGACCGACTGTCTCAGACCGTCTGTCTCAGAACGTCTGTCTCAGAACGTCTCTCTCAGACCGTCTGTCTCAGACCGTCTGTCTCAGACTGTCTGTCTCAGACCGTCTGTCTCAGACCGTCTGTCTCAGACCGTCTGTCTCAGACCGTCTGTCTCAGACCGTCTATCTCAGACCGTCTGTCTCATTCCGCCTATCTTAGATCGTCTGTCTCAGAACGTCTGTCACTGTGCGTCTGTCTAAGACCGTCTGTCTCAGACCGTCTGTCTCAGACCGTCTGTCTCAGACCGTCTGTCTCATTCCGTCTATCTTAGATCGTCTGTCTCAGACAGTCTGTCTCAGAACGTCTGTCTCAGACCGTCTGTCTCAGACCGTCTGTCTCAGACCGTCTGTCTCAGACAGTCTGTCTCAGACCGTCTGTCACTGTGCGTCTGTCTCAGACCGTCTGTCTCATTCCATCTATCTTGGATCGTCTGTCTAAGACCGTCTGTCTCGAGCCGACTGTCTCAGACCGACTGTCTCAGACCGTCTGTCTCAGACCGTCTGTCTCAGACCGTCTGTCTCAGACCGTCTGTCTCAGACCGTCTGTCTCAGACCGTCTGTCTCAGACCGTCTGTCTCAGACCGTCTGTCTCAGACCGTCTGTCTCAGACCGTCTGTCACTGTGCGTCTGTCTCAGACCGTGTGTCTCATTCCGTCTATCTTGTATCGTCTGTCTAAGACCGTCTGTCTCGAGCCGACTGTCTCAGACCGACTGTCTCAGACCGTCTGTCTCAGAACGTCTGTCTCAGAACGTCTCTCTCAGACCGTCTGTCTCAGACCGTCTGTCTCAGACTGTCTGTCTCAGACCGTCTGTCTCAGACCGTCTGTCTCAGACCGTCTGTCTCAGACCGTCTATCTCAGACCGTCTGTCTCATTCCGCCTATCTTAGATCGTCTGTCTCAGAACGTCTGTCACTGTGCGTCTGTCTAAGACCGTCTGTCTCAGACCGTCTGTCTCAGACCGTCTGTCTCAGACCGTCTGTCTCAGACCGTCTGTCTCATTCCGTCTATCTTAGATCGTCTGTCTCAGACAGTCTGTCTCAGAACGTCTGTCTCAGACCGTCTGTCTCAGACCGTCTGTCTCAGACCGTCTGTCTCAGACAGTCTGTCTCAGACCGTCTGTCACTGTGCGTCTGTCTCAGACCGTCTGTCTCATTCCATCTATCTTGGATCGTCTGTCTAAGACCGTCTGTCTCGAGCCGACTGTCTCAGACCGACTGTCTCAGACCGTCTGTCTCGAGCCGACTGTCTCAGACCGACTGTCTCAGACCGTCTGTCTCAGAACGTCTGTCACTGTGCGTCTGTCTCATACCGTCTGTCTCATTCCGTCTGTCTCAGACCGTCTGTCTCAGACCGTCTGACTCAGACCGTCTGTCTCAGAACGTCTGTCACTGTGCGTCTGTCTAAGACCGTCTGTCTCGAGCCGACTGTCTCAGACCGACTGTCTCAGACCGTCTGTCTCAGACCGTTTGTCACTGTGCGTCTGTCTCAGACCGTCTGTCTCATTCCGTCTATCCTGGATCGTCTGTCTAAGACCGTCTGTCTCGAGCCGACTGTCTCAGACCGACTGTCTCAGACCGTCTGTCTCAGAACGTCTGTCTCAGAACGTCTCTCTCAGACCGTCTGTCTCAGACCGTCTGTCTCAGACTGTCTGTCTCAGACCGTCTGTCTCAGACCGTCTGTCTCAGACCGTCTGTCTCAGACCGTCTATCTCAGACCGTCTGTCTCATTCCGCCTATCTTAGATCGTCTGTCTCAGAACGTCTGTCACTGTGCGTCTGTCTAAGACCGTCTGTCTCAGACCGTCTGTCTCAGACCGTCTGTCTCAGACCGTCTGTCTCATTCCGTCTATCTTAGATCGTCTGTCTCAGACAGTCTGTCTCAGAACGTCTGTCTCAGACCGTCTGTCTCAGACCGTCTGTCTCAGACCGTCTGTCTCAGACAGTCTGTCTCAGACCGTCTGTCACTGTGCGTCTGTCTCAGACCGTCTGTCTCATTCCATCTATCTTGGATCGTCTGTCTAAGACCGTCTGTCTCGAGCCGACTGTCTCAGACCGACTGTCTCAGACCGTCTGTCTCAGACCGTCTGTCTCAGACCGTCTGTCTCAGACCGTCTGTCTCAGACCGTCTGTCTCAGACCATCTCTCTCAGACCGTCTGTCTCAGACCGTCTGTCTCAGACTGTCTGTCTCAGACCGTCTGTCTCAGACCGTCTGTCTCAGACCGTCTGTCTCAGACCGTCTATCTCAGACCGTCTGTCTCATTCCGCCTATCTTAGATCGTCTGTCTCAGAACGTCTGTCACTGTGCGTCTGTCTAAGACCGTCTGTCTCAGACCGTCTGTCTCAGACCGTCTGTCTCAGACCGTCTGTCTCATTCCGTCTATCTTAGATCGTCTGTCTCAGACAGTCTGTCTCAGAACGTCTGTCTCAGACCGTCTGTCTCAGACCGTCTGTCTCAGACCGTCTGTCTCAGACAGTCTGTCTCAGACCGTCTGTCACTGTGCGTCTGTCTCAGACCGTCTGTCTCATTCCATCTATCTTGGATCGTCTGTCTAAGACCGTCTGTCTCGAGCCGACTGTCTCAGACCGACTGTCTCAGACCGTCTGTCTCAGACCGTCTGTCTCAGACCGTCTGTCTCAGACCGTCTGTCTCAGACCGTCTGTCTCAGACCGTCTGTCTCAGACCGTCTGTCTCAGACCGTCTGTCACTGTGCGTCTGTCTCAGACCGTGTGTCTCATTCCGTCTATCTTGTATCGTCTGTCTAAGACCGTCTGTCTCGAGCCGACTGTCTCAGACCGACTGTCTCAGACCGTCTGTCTCAGAACGTCTCTCTCAGACCGTCTGTCTCAGACCGTCTGTCTCAAACTGTCTGTCTCAGACCGTCTGTCTCAGACCGTCTGTCTCAGACCGTCTGTCTCAGACCGTCTATCTCAGACCGTCTGTCTCATTCCGCCTATCTTAGATCGTCTGTCTCAGAACGTCTGTCACTGTGCGTCTGTCTAAGACCGTCTGTCTCAGACCGTCTGTCTCAGACCGTCTGTCTCAGACCGTCTGTCTCATTCCGTCTATCTTAGATCGTCTGTCTCAGACAGTCTGTCTCAGAACGTCTGTCTCAGACCGTCTGTCTCAGACCGTCTGTCTCAGACCGTCTGTCTCAGACAGTCTGTCTCAGACCGTCTGTCACTGTGCGTCTGTCTCAGACCGTCTGTCTCATTCCATCTATCTTGGATCGTCTGTCTAAGACCGTCTGTCTCGAGCCGACTGTCTCAGACCGACTGTCTCAGACCGTCTGTCTCAGACCGTCTGTCTCAGACCGTCTGTCTCAGACCGTCTGTCTCAGACCGTCTGTCTCAGACCGTCTGTCTCAGACCGTCTGTCTCAGACCGTCTGTCACTGTGCGTCTGTCTCAGACCGTGTGTCTCATTCCGTCTATCTTGTATCGTCTGTCTAAGACCGTCTGTCTCGAGCCGACTGTCTCAGACCGACTGTCTCATACCGTCTGTCTCAGACCGTCTGTCTCAGACCGTCTGTCTCAGACCGTCTGTCTCAGACTGTCTGTCTCAGACCGTCTGTCTCAGACCGTCTGTCTCAGACAGTGTGTCTCGGACCGTCTGTCACTGTGCGTCTGTCTCAGACCGTCTGTCTCATTCCGCCTATCTTAGATCGTCTGTCTCAGAACGTCTGTCACTGTGCGTCTGTCTAAGACCGTCTGTCTCGAGCCGACTGTCTCAGACCGACTGTCTCAGACCGTCTGTCTCAGACCGTCTGTCTCAGACAGTCTGTCTCGGACCGTCTGTCACTGTGCGTCTGTCTCAGACCGTCTGTCTCAGAACGTCTGTCACTGTGCGTCTGTCTAAGACCGTCTGTCTCGAGCCGACTGTCTCAGACCGACTGTCTCAGACCGTCTGTCTCAGACCGTCTGTCTCAGACCGTCTGTCTCAGACCGTCTGTCTCAGACCATCTCTCTCAGACCGTCTGTCTCAGACCGTCTGTCACTGTGCGTCTGTCTCAGACCGTCTGTCTCATTCCATCTATCTTGGATCGTCTGTCTAAGACCGTCTGTCTCGAGCCGACTGTCTCAGACCGACTGTCTCAGACCGTCTGTCTCAGACCGTCTGTCTCAGACCGTCTGTCTCAGACCGTCTGTCTCAGACCGTCTGTCTCAGACCGTCTGTCTCAGACCGTCTGACTCAGACCGTCTGTCTCAGAACGTCTGTCACTGTGCGTCTGTCTAAGACCGTCTGTCTCGAGCCGACTGTCTCAGACCGACTGTCTCAGACCGTCTGTCTCAGACCGTTTGTCACTGTGCGTCTGTCTCAGACCGTCTGTCTCATTCCGTCTATCCTGGATCGTCTGTCTAAGACCGTCTGTCTCGAGCCGACTGTCTCAGACCGACTGTCTCAGACCGTCTGTCTCAGAACGTCTGTCTCAGAACGTCTCTCTCAGACCGTCTGTCTCAGACCGTCTGTCTCAGACTGTCTGTCTCAGACCGTCTGTCTCAGACCGTCTGTCTCAGACCGTCTGTCTCAGACCGTCTATCTCAGACCGTCTGTCTCATTCCGCCTATCTTAGATCGTCTGTCTCAGAACGTCTGTCACTGTGCGTCTGTCTAAGACCGTCTGTCTCAGACCGTCTGTCTCAGACCGTCTGTCTCAGACCGTCTGTCTCATTCCGTCTATCTTAGATCGTCTGTCTCAGACAGTCTGTCTCAGAACGTCTGTCTCAGACCGTCTGTCTCAGACCGTCTGTCTCAGACCGTCTGTCTCAGACAGTCTGTCTCAGACCGTCTGTCACTGTGCGTCTGTCTCAGACCGTCTGTCTCATTCCATCTATCTTGGATCGTCTGTCTAAGACCGTCTGTCTCGAGCCGACTGTCTCAGACCGACTGTCTCAGACCGTCTGTCTCAGACCGTCTGTCTCAGACCGTCTGTCTCAGACCGTCTGTCTCAGACCGTCTGTCTCAGACCATCTCTCTCAGACCGTCTGTCTCAGACCGTCTGTCTCAGACTGTCTGTCTCAGACCGTCTGTCTCAGACCGTCTGTCTCAGACCGTCTGTCTCAGACCGTCTATCTCAGACCGTCTGTCTCATTCCGCCTATCTTAGATCGTCTGTCTCAGAACGTCTGTCACTGTGCGTCTGTCTAAGACCGTCTGTCTCAGACCGTCTGTCTCAGACCGTCTGTCTCAGACCGTCTGTCTCATTCCGTCTATCTTAGATCGTCTGTCTCAGACAGTCTGTCTCAGAACGTCTGTCTCAGACCGTCTGTCTCAGACCGTCTGTCTCAGACCGTCTGTCTCAGACAGTCTGTCTCAGACCGTCTGTCACTGTGCGTCTGTCTCAGACCGTCTGTCTCATTCCATCTATCTTGGATCGTCTGTCTAAGACCGTCTGTCTCGAGCCGACTGTCTCAGACCGACTGTCTCAGACCGTCTGTCTCAGACCGTCTGTCTCAGACCGTCTGTCTCAGACCGTCTGTCTCAGACCGTCTGTCTCAGACCGTCTGTCTCAGACCGTCTGTCTCAGACCGTCTGTCACTGTGCGTCTGTCTCAGACCGTGTGTCTCATTCCGTCTATCTTGTATCGTCTGTCTAAGACCGTCTGTCTCGAGCCGACTGTCTCAGACCGACTGTCTCAGACCGTCTGTCTCAGAACGTCTCTCTCAGACCGTCTGTCTCAGACCGTCTGTCTCAAACTGTCTGTCTCAGACCGTCTGTCTCAGACCGTCTGTCTCAGACCGTCTGTCTCAGACCGTCTATCTCAGACCGTCTGTCTCATTCCGCCTATCTTAGATCGTCTGTCTCAGAACGTCTGTCACTGTGCGTCTGTCTAAGACCGTCTGTCTCAGACCGTCTGTCTCAGACCGTCTGTCTCAGACCGTCTGTCTCATTCCGTCTATCTTAGATCGTCTGTCTCAGACAGTCTGTCTCAGAACGTCTGTCTCAGACCGTCTGTCTCAGACCGTCTGTCTCAGACCGTCTGTCTCAGACAGTCTGTCTCAGACCGTCTGTCACTGTGCGTCTGTCTCAGACCGTCTGTCTCATTCCATCTATCTTGGATCGTCTGTCTAAGACCGTCTGTCTCGAGCCGACTGTCTCAGACCGACTGTCTCAGACCGTCTGTCTCAGACCGTCTGTCTCAGACCGTCTGTCTCAGACCGTCTGTCTCAGACCGTCTGTCTCAGACCGTCTGTCTCAGACCGTCTGTCTCAGACCGTCTGTCACTGTGCGTCTGTCTCAGACCGTGTGTCTCATTCCGTCTATCTTGCATCGTCTGTCTAAGACCGTCTGTCTCGAGCCGACTGTCTCAGACCGACTGTCTCATACCGTCTGTCTCAGACCGTCTGTCTCAGACCGTCTGTCTCAGACCGTCTGTCTCAGACTGTCTGTCTCAGACCGTCTGTCTCAGACCGTCTGTCTCAGACAGTGTGTCTCGGACCGTCTGTCACTGTGCGTCTGTCTCAGACCGTCTGTCTCATTCCGCCTATCTTAGATCGTCTGTCTCAGAACGTCTGTCACTGTGCGTCTGTCTAAGACCGTCTGTCTCGAGCCGACTGTCTCAGACCGACTGTCTCAGACCGTCTGTCTCAGACCGTCTGTCTCAGACAGTCTGTCTCGGACCGTCTGTCACTGTGCGTCTGTCTCAGACCGTCTGTCTCAGAACGTCTGTCACTGTGCGTCTGTCTAAGACCGTCTGTCTCGAGCCGACTGTCTCAGACCGACTGTCTCAGACCGTCTGTCTCAGACCGTCTGTCGCAGACCGTCTGTCTCAGACCGTCTGCCTCAGACCGTCTGTCTCAGACCATCTCTCTCAGACCGTCTGTCTCAGACCGTCTGTCACTGTGCGTCTGTCTCAGACCGTCTGTCTCATTCCATCTATCTTGGATCGTCTGTCTAAGACCGTCTGTCTCGAGCCGACTGTCTCAGACCGACTGTCTCAGACCGTCTGTCTCAGACCGTCTGTCTCAGACCGTCTGTCTCAGACCGTCTGTCTCAGACCGTCTGTCTCAGACCGTCTGTCTCAGACCGTCTGTCTCAGACCGTCTGTCTCAGACCGTCTGTCACTGTGCGTCTGTCTCAGACCGTGTGTCTCATTCCGTCTATCTTGTATCGTCTGTCTAAGACCGTCTGTCTCGAGCCGACTGTCTCAGACCGACTGTCTCATACCGTCTGTCTCAGACCGTCTGTCTCAGACCGTCTGTCTCAGACCGTCTGTCTCAGACTGTCTGTCTCAGACCGTCTGTCTCAGACCGTCTGTCTCAGACAGTGTGTCTCGGACCGTCTGTCACTGTGCGTCTGTCTCAGACCGTCTGTCTCATTCCGCCTATCTTAGATCGTCTGTCTCAGAACGTCTGTCACTGTGCGTCTGTCTAAGACCGTCTGTCTCGAGCCGACTGTCTCAGACCGACTGTCTCAGACCGTCTGTCTCAGACCGTCTGTCTCAGACAGTCTGTCTCGGACCGTCTGTCACTGTGCGTCTGTCTCAGACCGTCTGTCTCAGAACGTCTGTCACTGTGCGTCTGTCTAAGACCGTCTGTCTCGAGCCGACTGTCTCAGACCGACTGTCTCAGACCGTCTGTCTCAGACCGTCTGTCTCAGACCGTCTGTCTCAGACCGTCTGTCTCAGACCGTCTGTCTCAGACCATCTCTCTCAGACCGTCTGTCTCAGACCGTCTGTCTCAGACAGTCTGTCTCAGACCGTCTGTCACTGTGCGTCTGTCTCAGACCGTGTGTCTCATTCCGTCTATCTTGGATCGTCTGTCTAAGACCGTCTGTCTCGAGCCGACTGTCTCAGACCGACTGTCTCATACCGTCTGTCTCAGACCGTCTGTCTCAGGCCGTCTGTCTCAGACCGTCTGTCTCAGACTGTCTGTCTCAGACCGTCTGTCTCAGACCGTCTGTCTCAGACAGTGTGTCTCGGACCGTCTGTCACTGTGCGTCTGTCTCAGACCGTCTGTCTCATTCCGCCTATCTTAGATCGTCTGTCTCAGAACGTCTGTCACTGTGCGTCTGTCTAAGACCGTCTGTCTCGAGCCGACTGTCTCAGACCGACTGTCTCAGACCGTCTGTCTCAGACCGTCTGTCTCAGACAGTCTGTCTCGGACCGTCTGTCACTGTGCGTCTGTCTCAGACCGTCTGTCTCAGAACGTCTGTCACTGTGCGTCTGTCTCAGACCGTCTGCCTCAGACCGTCTATCTCAGACCGTCTGTCTCAGACCGTCTGTCTCAGACTGTCTGCCTCAGACCGTCTGTCTCAGACCGTCTGTCTCAGACCGTCTGTCTCAGACAGTGTGTCTCGGACCGTCTGTCACTGTGCGTCTGTCTCAGACCGTCTGTCTCATTCCGTCTGTCTCAGATCGTCTGTCTCAGAACGTCTGTCACTGTGCGTCTGTCTAAGACCGTCTGTCTCGAGCCGACTGTCTCAGACCGACTGTCTCAGACCGTCTGTCTCAGACCGTCTGTCTCAGACAGTCTGTCTCGGACCGTCTGTCACTGTGCGTCTGTCTCAGACCGTCTATCTCAGAACGTCTGTCACTGTGCGTCTGTCTAAGACCGTCTGTCTCGAGCCGACTGTCTCAGACCGACTGTCTCAGACCGTCTGTCTCAGACCGTCTGTCTCAGACCGTCTGTCTCAGACCGTCTGTCTCAGACCATCTCTCTCAGACCGTCTGTCTCAGACCGTCTGTCTCAGACAGTCTGTTTCAGACCGTCTGTCACTGTGCGTCTGTCTCAGACCGTGTGTCTCATTCCGTCTATCTTGGATCGTCTGTCTAAGACTGTCTGTCTCGAGCCGACTGTCTCAGACCGACTGTCTCATACCGTCTGTCTCAGACCGTCTGTCTCAGACCGTCTGTCTCAGACCGTCTGTCTCAGACCGTCTGTCTCAGACTGTCTGTCTCAGACCGTCTGTCTCAGACCGTCTGTCTCAGACCGTCTGTCTCAGACCGTCTGTCTCAGACAGTGTGTCTCGGACCGTCTGTCACTGTGCGTCTGTCTCAGACCGTCCGTCTCATTCCGCCTATCTTAGATCGTCTGTCTCAGAGCGTCTGTCACTGTGCGTCTGTCTAAGACCGTCTGTCTCGAGCCGACTGTCTCAGACCGACTGTCTCAGACCGTCTGTCTCAGACCGTCTGTCTCAGAACGTCTGTCTCAGACCGTCTCTCTCAGAACGTCTGTCTCAGACCGTCTGTCTCAGACAGTCTGTCTCAGACCGTCTGTCACTGTGCGTCTGTCTCGGACCGTCTGTCTCATTCCGTCTATCCTGGATCGTCTGTCTAAGACCGTCTGTCTCGAGCCGACTGTCTCAGACCGACTGTCTCAGACCGTCTGTCTCAGAACGTCTGTCTCAGACCGTCTCTCTCAGACCGTCTGTCTCAGACCGTCTGTCTCAGACAGTCTGTCTCAGACCGTCTGTCACTGTGCGTCTGTCTCAGACCGTCTGTCTCATTCCGTCTATCCTGGATCGTCTGTCTAAGACCGTCTGTCTCGAGCCGACTGTCTCAGACCGACTGTCTCAGACCGTCTGTCTCAGACCGTCTGTCTCAGACCGTCTGTCTCAGACCGTCTGTCTCAGACCGTCCGTTTCAGGCCGTCTGTCTCAGACCGTCTGTCTCAGACCGTCTGTCTCAGACCGTCTGTCTCAGACCGTCTGTCTCAGACCATATCTCTCAGACCGTCTGTCTCAGACCGTCTGTCTCAGACAGTCTGTCTCAGACCGTCTGTCACTGTGCGTCTGTCTCAGACCGTGTGTCAGATTCCGTCTATCTTGGATCGTCTGTCTAAGACCGTCTGTCTCGAGCCGACTGTCTCAGACCGACTGTCTCATACCGTCTGCCTCAGACCGTCTGTCTCAGACCGTCTGTCTCAGACCGTCTGTCTCAGACTGTCTGTCTCAGACCGTCTGTCTCAGACCGTCTGTCTCAGACAGTGTGTCTCGGACCGTCTGTCACTGTGCGTCTGTCTCAGACCGTCTGTCTCATTCCGCCTATCTTAGATCGTCTGTCTCAGAACGTCTGTCACTGTGCGTCTGTCTCAGACCGTCTGTCTCATTCCATCTATCTTGGATCGTCTGTCTAAGACCGTCTGTCTCGAGCCGACTGTCTCAGACCGACTGTCTCAGACCGTCTGTCTCAGACCGTCTGTCTCAGACCGTCTGTCTCAGACCGTCTGTCTCAGACCGTCTGTCTCAGACCGTCTGTCTCAGACCGTCTGTCTCAGACCGTCTGTCACTGTGCGTCTGTCTCAGACCGTGTGTCTCATTCCGTCTATCTTGTATCGTCTGTCTAAGACCGTCTGTCTCGAGCCGACTGTCTCAGACCGACTGTCTCAGACCGTCTGTCTCAGAACGTCTGTCTCAGAACGTCTCTCTCAGACCGTCTGTCTCAGACCGTCTGTCTCAGACTGTCTGTCTCAGACCGTCTGTCTCAGACCGTCTGTCTCAGACCGTCTGTCTCATTCCGTCTATCTTAGATCGTCTGTCTCAGACAGTCTGTCTCAGAACGTCTGTCTCAGACCGTCTGTCTCAGACCGTCTGTCTCAGACCGTCTGTCTCAGACAGTCTGTCTCAGACCGTCTGTCACTGTGCGTCTGTCTCAGACCGTCTGTCTCATTCCATCTATCTTGGATCGTCTGTCTAAGACCGTCTGTCTCGAGCCGACTGTCTCAGACCGACTGTCTCAGACCGTCTGTCTCAGACCGTCTGTCTCAGACCGTCTGTCTCAGACCGTCTGTCTCAGACCGTCTGTCTCAGACCGTCTGTCTCAGACCGTCTGTCTCAGACCGTCTGTCTCAGACCGTCTGTCACTGTGCGTCTGTCTCAGACCGTGTGTCTCATTCCGTCTATCTTGTATCGTCTGTCTAAGACCGTCTGTCTCGAGCCGACTGTCTCAGACCGACTGTCTCATACCGTCTGTCTCAGACCGTCTGTCTCAGACCGTCTGTCTCAGACCGTCTGTCTCAGACTGTCTGTCTCAGACCGTCTGTCTCAGACCGTCTGTCTCAGACAGTGTGTCTCGGACCGTCTGTCACTGTGCGTCTGTCTCAGACCGTCTGTCTCGGACCGTCTGTCACTGTGCGTCTGTCTCAGACCGTCTGTCTCAGAACGTCTGTCACTGTGCGTCTGTCTAAGACCGTCTGTCTCGAGCCGACTGTCTCAGACCGACTGTCTCAGACCGTCTGTCTCAGACCGTCTGTCTCAGACCGTCTGTCTCAGACTGTCTGTCTCAGACCGTCTGTCTCAGACCGTCTGTCTCAGACAGTGTGTCTCGGACCGTCTGTCACTGTGCGTCTGTCTCAGACCGTCTGTCTCATTCCGCCTATCTTAGATCGTCTGTCTCAGAACGTCTGTCACTGTGCGTCTGTCTAAGACCGTCTGTCTCGAGCCGACTGTCTCAGACCGACTGTCTCAAACCGTCTGTCTCAGACCGTCTGTCTCAGACAGTCTGTCTCGGACCGTCTGTCACTGTGCGTCTGTCTCAGACCGTCTGTCTCAGAACGTCTGTCACTGTGCGTCTGTCTAAGACCGTCTGTCTCGAGCCGACTGTCTCAGACCGACTGTCTCAGACCGTCTGTCTCAGACCGTCTGTCTCAGACCGTCTGTCTCAGACCGTCTGTCTCAGACCGTCTGTCTCAGACCATCTCTCTCAGACCGTCTGTCTCAGACCGTCTGTCTCAGACAGTCTGTCTCAGACCGTCTGTCACTGTGCGTCTGTCTCAGACCGTGTGTCTCATTCCGTCTATCTTGGATCGTCTGTCTAAGACCGTCTGTCTCGAGCCGACTGTCTCAGACCGACTGTCTCATACCGTCTGTCTCAGACCGTCTGTCTCAGGCCGTCTGTCTCAGACCGTCTGTCTCAGACAGTCTGTCTCAGACCGTCTGTCTCAGACCGTCTGTCTCAGACAGTGTGTCTCGGACCGTCTGTCACTGTGCGTCTGTCTCAGACCGTCTGTCTCATTCCGCCTATCTTAGATCGTCTGTCTCAGAACGTCTGTCACTGTGCGTCTGTCTAAGACCGTCTGTCTCGAGCCGACTGTCTCAGACCGACTGTCTCAGACCGTCTGTCTCAGACCGTCTGTCTCAGACAGTCTGTCTCGGACCGTCTGTCACTGTGCGTCTGTCTCAGACCGTCTGTCTCAGAACGTCTGTCACTGTGCGTCTGTCTCAGACCGTCTGCCTCAGACCGTCTATCTCAGACCGTCTGTCTCAGACCGTCTGTCTCAGACTGTCTGCCTCAGACCGTCTGTCTCAGACCGTCTGTCTCAGACCGTCTGTCTCAGACAGTGTGTCTCGGACCGTCTGTCACTGTGCGTCTGTCTCAGACCGTCTGTCTCATTCCGTCTGTCTCAGATCGTCTGTCTCAGAACGTCTGTCACTGTGCGTCTGTCTAAGACCGTCTGTCTCGAGCCGACTGTCTCAGACCGACTGTCTCAGACCGTCTGTCTCAGACCGTCTGTCTCAGACAGTCTGTCTCGGACCGTCTGTCACTGTGCGTCTGTCTCAGACCGTCTGTCTCATTCCGCCTATCTTAGATCGTCTGTCTCAGAGCGTCTGTCACTGTGCGTCTGTCTAAGACCGTCTGTCTCGAGCCGACTGTCTCAGACCGACTGTCTCAGACCGTCTGTCTCAGACCGTCTGTCTCAGAACGTCTGTCTCAGACCGTCTCTCTCAGAACGTCTGTCTCAGACCGTCTGTCTCAGACAGTCTGTCTCAGACCGTCTGTCACTGTGCGTCTGTCTCGGACCGTCTGTCTCATTCCGTCTATCCTGGATCGTCTGTCTAAGACCGTCTGTCTCGAGCCGACTGTCTCAGACCGACTGTCTCAGACCGTCTGTCTCAGAACGTCTGTCTCAGACCGTCTCTCTCAGACCGTCTGTCTCAGACCGTCTGTCTCAGACAGTCTGTCTCAGACCGTCTGTCACTGTGCGTCTGTCTCAGACCGTCTGTCTCATTCCGTCTATCCTGGATCGTCTGTCTAAGACCGTCTGTCTCGAGCCGACTGTCTCAGACCGACTGTCTCAGACCGTCTGTCTCAGACCGTCTGTCTCAGACCGTCTGTCTCAGACCGTCTGTCTCAGACCGTCCGTTTCAGGCCGTCTGTCTCAGACCGTCTGTCTCAGACCGTCTGTCTCAGACCGTCTGTCTCAGACCGTCTGTCTCAGACCATATCTCTCAGACCGTCTGTCTCAGACCGTCTGTCTCAGACAGTCTGTCTCAGACCGTCTGTCACTGTGCGTCTGTCTCAGACCGTGTGTCAGATTCCGTCTATCTTGGATCGTCTGTCTAAGACCGTCTGTCTCGAGCCGACTGTCTCAGACCGACTGTCTCATACCGTCTGCCTCAGACCGTCTGTCTCAGACCGTCTGTCTCAGACCGTCTGTCTCAGACTGTCTGTCTCAGACCGTCTGTCTCAGACCGTCTGTCTCAGACAGTGTGTCTCGGACCGTCTGTCACTGTGCGTCTGTCTCAGACCGTCTGTCTCATTCCGCCTATCTTAGATCGTCTGTCTCAGAACGTCTGTCACTGTGCGTCTGTCTAAGACCGCCTGTCTCGAGCCGACTGTCTCAGACCGACTGTCTCAGACCGTCTGTCTCAGACCGTCTGTCTCAGACAGTCTGTCTCGGACCGTCTGTCACTGTGCGTCTGTCTCAGACCGTCTGTCTCAGAACGTCTGTCACTGTGCGTCTGTCTAAGACCGTCTGTCTCGAGCCGACTGTCTCAGACCGACTGTCTCAGACCGTCTGTCTCAGACCGTCTGTCTCAGTCCGTCTGTCTCAGACCGTCTGTCTCAGACCATCTCTCTCAGACCGTCTGTCTCAGACCGTCTGTCTCAGACAGTCTGTTTCAGACCGTCTGTCACTGTGCGTCTGTCTCAGACCGTGTGTCTCATTCCGTCTATCTTGGATCGTCTGTCTAAGACCGTCTGTCTCGAGCCGACTGTCTCAGACCGACTGTCTCATACCGTCTGTCTCAGACCGTCTGTCTCAGACCGTCTGTCTCAGACCGTCTGTCTCAGACTGTCTGTCTCAGACCGTCTGTCTCAGACCGTCTGTCTCAGACCGTCTGTCTCAGACAGTGTGTCTCGGACCGTCTGTCACTGTGCGTCTGTCTCAGACCGTCTGTCTCATTCCGCCTATCTTAGATCGTCTGTCTCAGAGCGTCTGTCACTGTGCGTCTGTCTAAGACCGTCTGTCTCGAGCCGACTGTCTCAGACCGACTGTCTCAGACCGTCTGTCTCAGACCGTCTGTCTCAGAACGTCTGTCTCAGACCGTCTCTCTCAGAACGTCTGTCTCAGACCGTCTGTCTCAGACAGTCTGTCTCAGACCGTCTGTCACTGTGCGTCTGTCTCGGACCGTCTGTCTCATTCCGTCTATCCTGGATCGTCTGTCTAAGACCGTCTGTCTCGAGCCGACTGTCTCAGACCGACTGTCTCAGACCGTCTGTCTCAGAACGTCTGTCTCAGACCGTCTCTCTCAGACCGTCTGTCTCAGACCGTCTGTCTCAGACAGTCTGTCTCAGACCGTCTGTCACTGTGCGTCTGTCTCAGACCGTCTGTCTCATTCCGTCTATCCTGGATCGTCTGTCTAAGACCGTCTGTCTCGAGCCGACTGTCTCAGACCGACTGTCTCAGACCGTCTGTCTCAGACCGTCTGTCTCAGACCGTCTGTCTCAGACCGTCTGTCTCAGACCGTCCGTTTCAGGCCGTCTGTCTCAGACCGTCTGTCTCAGACCGTCTGTCTCAGACCGTCTGTCTCAGACCGTCTGTCTCAGACCATCTCTCTCAGACCGTCTGTCTCAGACCGTCTGTCTCAGACAGTCTGTCTCAGACCGTCTGTCACTGTGCGTCTGTCTCAGACCGTGTGTCAGATTCCGTCTATCTTGGATCGTCTGTCTAAGACCGTCTGTCTCGAGCCGACTGTCTCAGACCGACTGTCTCATACCGTCTGCCTCAGACCGTCTGTCTCAGACCGTCTGTCTCAGACCGTCTGTCTCAGACTGTCTGTCTCAGACCGTCTGTCTCAGACCGTCTGTCTCAGACAGTGTGTCTCGGACCGTCTGTCACTGTGCGTCTGTCTCAGACCGTCTGTCTCATTCCGCCTATCTTAGATCGTCTGTCTCAGAACGTCTGTCACTGTGCGTCTGTCTAAGACCGTCTGTCTCGAGCCGACTGTCTCAGACCGACTGTCTCAGACCGTCTGTCTCAGACCGTCTGTCTCAGACAGTCTGTCTCGGACCGTCTGTCACTGTGCGTCTGTCTCAGACCGTCTGTCTCAGAACGTCTGTCACTGTGCGTCTGTCTAAGACCGTCTGTCTCGAGCCGACTGTCTCAGACCGACTGTCTCAGACCGTCTGTCTCAGACCGTCTGTCTCAGACCGTCTGTCTCAGACCGTCTGTCTCAGACCGTCTGTCTCAGACCATCTCTCTCAGACCGTCTGTCTCAGACCGTCTGTCTCAGACAGTCTGTCTCAGACCGTCTGTCACTGTGCGTCTGTCTCAGACCGTGTGTCTCATTCCGTCTATCTTGGATCGTCTGTCTAAGACCGTCTGTCTCGAGCCGACTGTCTCAGACCGACTGTCTCATACCGTCTGTCTCAGACCGTCTGTCTCAGACCGTCTGTCTCAGACCGTCTGTCTCAGACTGTCTGTCTCAGACCGTCTGTCTCAGACCGTCTGTCTCAGACCGTCTGTCTCAGACAGTGTGTCTCGGACCGTCTGTCACTGTGCGTCTGTCTCAGACCGTCTGTCTCATTCCGCCTATCTTAGATCGTCTGTCTCAGAGCGTCTGTCACTGTGCGTCTGTCTAAGACGGTCTGTCTCGAGCCGACTGTCTCAGACCGACTGTCTCAGACCGTCTGTCTCAGACCGTCTGTCTCAGAACGTCTGTCTCAGACCGTCTCTCTCAGAACGTCTGTCTCAGACCGTCTGTCTCAGACAGTCTGTCTCAGACCGTCTGTCACTGTGCGTCTGTCTCGGACCGTCTGTCTCATTCCGTCTATCCTGGATCGTCTGTCTAAGACCGTCTGTCTCGAGCCGACTGTCTCAGACCGACTGTCTCAGACCGTCTGTCTCAGAACGTCTGTCTCAGACCGTCTCTCTCAGACCGTCTGTCTCAGACCGTCTGTCTCAGAACGTCTGTCTCAGACCGTCTCTCTCAGACCGTCTGTCTCAGACCGTCTGTCTCAGACAGTCTGTCTCAGACCGTCTGTCACTGTGCGTCTGTCTCAGACCGTCTGTCTCATTCCGTCTATCCTGGATCGTCTGTCTAAGACCGTCTGTCTCGAGCCGACTGTCTCAGACCGACTGTCTCAGACCGTCTGTCTCAGACCGTCTGTCTCAGACCGTCTGTCTCAGACCGTCCGTTTCAGGCCGTCTGTCTCAGACCGTCTGTCTCAGACCGTCTGTCTCAGACCGTCTGTCTCAGACCGTCTGTCTCAGACCATCTCTCTCAGACCGTCTGTCTCAGACCGTCTGTCTCAGACAGTCTGTCTCAGACCGTCTGTCACTGTGCGTCTGTCTCAGACCGTGTGTCAGATTCCGTCTATCTTGGATCGTCTGTCTAAGACCGTCTGTCTCGAGCCGACTGTATCAGACCGACTGTCTCATACCGTCTGCCTCAGACCGTCTGTCTCAGACCGTCTGTCTCAGACCGTCTGTCTCAGACTGTCTGTCTCAGACCGTCTGTCTCAGACCGTCTGCCTCAGACAGTGTGTCTCGGACCGTCTGTCACTGTGCGTCTGTCTCAGACCGTCTGTCTCATTCCGCCTATCTTAGATCGTCTGTCTCAGAACGTCTGTCACTGTGCGTCTGTCTAAGACCGTCTGTCTCGAGCCGACTGTCTCAGACCGACTGTCTCAGACCGTCTGTCTCAGACCGTCTGTCTCAGACAGTCTGTCTCGGACCGTCTGTCTCAGACTGTCTGTCTCAGACCGTCTGTCTCAGACCGTCTGTCTCAGACAGTGTGTCTCGGACCGTCTGTCACTGTGCGTCTGTCTCAGACCGTCTGTCTCATTCCGCCTATCTTAGATCGTCTGTCTCAGAACGTCTGTCACTGTGCGTCTGTCTAAGACCGTCTGTCTCGAGCCGACTGTCTCAGACCGACTGTCTCAGACCGTCTGTCTCAGACCGTCTGTCTCAGACAGTCTGTCTCGGACCGTCTGTCACTGTGCGTCTGTCTCAGACCGTCTGTCTCAGAACGTCTGTCACTGTGCGTCTGTCTAAGACCGTCTGTCTCGAGCCGACTGTCTCAGATCGACTGTCTCATACCGTCTGTCTCAGACCGTCTGTCTCAGACCGTCTGTCTCAGACCGTCTGTCTCAGACTGTCTGTCTCAGACCGTCTGTCTCAGACCGTCTGTCTCAGACCGTCTGTCTCAGACAGTCTGTCTCGGACCGTCTGTCACTGTGCGTCTGTCTCAGACCGTCTGTCTCAGAACGTCTGTCACTGTGCGTCTGTCTAAGACCGTCTGTCTCGAGCCGACTGTCTCAGACCGACTGTCTCAGACCGTCTGTCACTGTGCGTCTGTCTAAGACCGTCTGTCTCGAGCCGACTGTCTCAGACCGACTGTCTCAGACCGTCTGTCTCAGACCGTCTGTCTCAGACAGTCTGTCTCGGACCGTCTGTCACTGTGCGTCTGTCTCAGACCGTCTGTCTCAGAACGTCTGTCACTGTGCGTCTGTCTAAGACCGTCTGTCTCGAGCCGACTGTCTCAGACCGACTGTCTCAGACCGTCTGTCTCAGACCGTCTGTCTCAGACCGTCTGTCTCAGACCGTCTGTCTCAGACCATCTCTCTCAGACCGTCTGTCTCAGACCGTCTGTCTCAGACAGTCTGTCTCAGACCGTCTGTCACTGTGCGTCTGTCTCAGACCGTGTGTCTCATTCCGTCTATCTTGGATCGTCTGTCTCGAGCCGACTGTCTCAGACCGACTGTCTCATACCGTCTGTCTCAGACCGTCTGTCTCAGGCCGTCTGTCTCAGACCGTCTGTCTCAGACTGTCTGTCTCAGACCGTCTGTCTCAGACCGTCTGTCTCAGACAGTCTGTCTCGGACCGTCTGTCTCAGACAGTCTGTCTCGGACCGTCTGTCACTGTGCGTCTGTCTCAGACCGTCTGTCTCAGACCGTCTGTCTCAGACCGTCTGTCTCAGACTGTCTGCCTCAGACCGTCTGTCTCAGACCGTCTGTCTCAGACCGTCTGTCTCAGACAGTGTGTCTCGGACCGTCTGTCACTGTGCGTCTGTCTCATACCGTCTGTCTCATTCCGTCTGTCTCAGACCGTGTGTCTCAGACCGTCTGTCTCAGACCGTCTGTCTCAGACCGTCTGTCTCAGACCGTCTGTCTCAGACCGTCTGTCTCAGACCGTCTGTCTCAGATCATCTCTCTCAGACCGTCTGTCTCAGACCGTCTGTCTCAGACAGTCTGTCTCAGACCGTCTGTCACTGTGCGTCTGTCTCAGACCGTGCGTCTCATTCCGTCTACCTTTGATCGTCTGTCTAAGACCGTCTGTCTCGAGCCGACTGTCTCAGACCGACTGTCTCATACCGTCTGTCTCAGACCGTCTGTCTCAGACCGTCTGTCTCAGACCGTCTGTCTCAGACTGTCTGTCTCAGACCGTCTGTCTCAGACCGTCTGTCTCAGACAGTGTGTCTCGGACCGTCTGTCACTGTGCGTCTGTCTCAGACCGTCTGTCTCATTCCGCCTATCTTAGATCGTCAGTCTCAGAACGTCTGTCACTGTGCGTCTGTCTAAGACCGTCTGTCTCGAGCCGACTGTCTCAGACCGACTGTCTCAGACCGTCTGTCTCAGACCGTCTGTCTCAGACAGTCTGTCTCGGACCGTCTGTCACTGTGCGTCTGTCTCAGACCGTCTGTCTCAGAACGTCTGTCACTGTGCGTCTGTCTAAGACCGTCTGTCTCGAGCCGACTGTCTCAGACCGACTGTCTCAGACCGTCTGTCTCAGACCCTCTGTCTCAGACCGTCTGTCTCAGACCATCTCTCTCAGACCGTCTGTCTCAGACCGTCTGTCTCAGACAGTCTGTCTCAGACCGTCTGTCACTGTGCGTCTGTCTCAGACCGTGTGTCTCATTCCGTCTATCTTGGATCGTCTGTCTAAGACCGTCTGTCTCGAGCCGACTGTCTCAGACCGACTGTCTCATACCGTCTGTCTCAGACCGTCTGTCTCAGACCGTCTGCCTCAGACCGTCTGTCTCAGACCGTCTGTCTCAGACTGTCTGTCTCAGACCGTCTGTCTCAGACCGTCTGTCTCAGACAGTGTGTCTCGGACCGTCTGTCACTGTGCGTCTGTCTCAGACCGTCTGTCTCATTCCGCCTATCTTAGATCGTCTGTCTCAGAACGTCTGTCACTGTGCGTCTGTCTAAGACCGTCTGTCTCGAGCCGACTGTCTCAGACCGACTGTCTCAGACCGTCTGTCTCAGACCGTCTGTCTCAGACAGTCTGTCTCGGACCGTCTGTCACTGTGCGTCTGTCTCAGACCGTCTGTCTCAGAACGTCTGTCACTGTGCGTCTGTCTAAGACCGTCTGTCTCGAGCCGACTGTCTCAGACCGACTGTCTCAGACCGTCTGTCTCAGACCGTCTGTCACTGTGCGTCTGTCTCAGACCGTCTGTCTCATTCCGTCTATCCTGGATCGTCTGTCTAAGACCGTCTGTCTCGAGCCGACTGTCTCAGACCGACTGTCTCAGACCGTCTGTCTCAGAACGTCTGTCTCAGACCGTCTCTCTCAGACCGTCTGTCTCAGACCGTCTGTCTCAGACAGTCTGTCTCAGACCGTCTGTCACTGTGCGTCTGTCTCAGACCGTCTGTCTCATTCCGTCTATCCTGGATCGTCTGTCTAAGACCGTCTGTCTCGAGCCGACTGTCTCAGACCGACTGTCTCAGACCGTCTGTCTCAGACCGTCTGTCTCAGACGGTCTGTCTCAGACCGGCTGTCTCAGACCGTCTATCGCAGACCGTCTGTCTCAGACCGTCTGTCTCAGACCGTCTGTCTCAGACCGTCTGTCTCAGACCGTCCGTTTCAGGCCGTCTGTCTCAGACCGTCTGTCTCAGACCGTCTGTCTCAGACCGTCTGTCACTGTGCGTCTGTCTCAGACCGTCTGTCTCATTCCGTCTATCTTGGATCGTCTGTCTAAGACCGTCTGTCTCGAGCCGACTGTCTCAGACCGACTGTCTTAGACCGTCTGTCTCAGACCGTCTGTCTCAGACCGTCTGTCTCAGACCGTCTGTCTCAGACCGTCTGTCTCAGACCGTCTGTCTCAGACCGTCTGCCTCAGACCGTCTGTCTCAGACCGTCTGTCTCAGACCGTCTGTCTCAGACCGTCTGTCTCAGACCGTCTGTCTCAGACCGTCTGTCTCAGACCGTCTGTCTCAGACCGTCTGTCTCAGACCGTCTGTCTCAGACCGTCTGTCTCAGACCGTCTGTCTCAGACCGTCTGTCTCAGACCGTCTGTCTCAGACCGTCTGTCTCAGACCGTCTGTCTCAGACCGTCTGTCTCAGACAGTGTGTCTCGGACCGTCTGTCACTGTGCATCTGTCTCAGACCGTCTGTCTCAGAACGTTTGTCACTGTGCGTCTGTCTCAGACCGTCTGTCTCAGACCGTCTGTCTCAGACCGTCTGTCTCAGACCGTCTGTCTCAGACCGTCTGTCTCAGACCGTCTGTCTCAGACTGTCTGCCTCAGACCGTCTGTCTCAGACCGTCTGTCTCAGACCGTCTGTCTCAGACAGTGTGTCTCGGACCGTCTGTCACTGTGCGTCTGTCTCATACCGTCTGTCTCATTCCGTCTGTCTCAGACCGTCTGTCTCAGACCGTCTGTCTCAACCGTCTGTCTCAGACCGTCTGTCTCAGACCGTCTGTCTCAGACCGTCTGTCTCAGACCGTCTGTCTCAGACCGTCTGTCTCAGACCGTGTGTCTCAGACCGTCTGTCTCAGAACGTCTGTCTCAGACCATCTCTCTCAGACCGTCTGTCTCAGACCGTCTGTCTCAGACAGTCTGTCTCAGACCGTCTGTCACTGTGCGTCTGTCTCCGACCGTGTGTCTCATTCCGTCTATCTTGGATCGTCTGTCTAAGACCGTCTGTCTCGAGCCGACTGTCTCAGACCGACTGTCTCATACTGTCTGTCTCAGACCGTCTGTCTCAGACCGTCTGTCTCAGACCGTCTGTCTCAGACCGTCTGTCTCAGAACGTCTGTCACTGTGCGTCTGTCTCATACCGTCTGTCTCATTCCGTCTGTCTCAGACCGTCTGTCTCAGACCATCTGTCTCAGACCGTCTGTCTCAGACCGTCTGTCTCAGACCATCTCTCTCAGACCGTCTGTCTCAGACCGTCTGTCTCAGACCGTCTGTCACTGTGCGTCTGTCTCAGACCGTCTGTCTCAGACCGTCTGTCTCAGACCGTCTGTCTCAGACCGTCTGTCTCAGACCGTCTGTCTCAGACCGTCTGTCTCAGACCGTCTGTCTCAGACCGTCTGTCTCAGACTGTCTGCCTCAGACCGTCTGTCTCAGACCGTCTGTCTCAGACCGTCTGTCTCAGACAGTGTGTCTCGGACCGTCTGTCACTGTGCGTCTGTCTCATACCGTCTGTCTCATTCCGTCTGTCTCAGACCGTCTGTCTCAGACCGTCTGTCTCAGACCGTCTGTCTCAGACCGTCTGTCTCAGACCGTCTGTCTCAGACCGTCTGTCTCAGACCGTCTGTCTCAGAACGTCTGTCTCAGACCATCTCTCTCAGACCGTCTGTCTCAGACCGTCTGTCTCAGACAGTCTGTCTCAGACCGTCTGTCACTGTGCGTCTGTCTCAGACCGTGTGTCTCATTCCGTCTATCTTGGATCGTCTGTCTAAGACCGTCTGTCTCGAGCCGACTGTCTCAGACCGACTGTCTCATACCGTCTGTCTCAGACCGTCTGTCTCAGACCGTCTGTCTCAGACCGTCTGTCTCAGACCGTCTGTCTCAGACCGTCTGTCTCAGAACGTCTGTCACTGTGCGTCTGTCTCATACCGTCTGTCTCATTCCGTCTGTCTCAGACCGTCTGTCTCAGACCGTCTGTCTCAGACCGTCTGTCTCAGACCGTCTGTCTCAGACCATCTCTCTCAGACCGTCTGTCTCAGACCGTCTGTCTCAGACAGTCTGTCTCAGACCGTCTGTCACTGTGCGTCTGTCTCAGACCGCCTGTCTCAGACCGTCTGTCTCAGACCGTCTGTCTCAGACCGTCTGTCTCAGACCGTCTGTCTCAGACCGTCTGTCTCAGACCGTCTGTCTCAGACCGTCTGTCTCAGACCGTCTGTCTCAGACCGTCTGTCTCAGACCGTCTGTCTCAGACCGTCTGTCTCAGACCGTCTGTCTCAGACAGTGTGTCTCGGACCGTCTGTCACTGTGCGTCTGTCTCATACCGTCTGTCTCATTCCGTCTGTCTCAGACCGTCTGTCTCAGACCGTCTGTCTCAGACCGTCTGTCTCAGACCGTCTGTCTCAGACCGTCTGTCTCAGACCGTCTGTCTCAGACCGTCTGTCTCAGACCGTCTGTCTCAGACCATCTCTCTCAGACCGTCTGTCTCAGACCGTCTGTCTCAGACAGTCTGTCTCAGACCGTCTGTCTCTGTGCGTCTGTCTCAGACCGTCTGTCTCAGACCGTCTGTCTCAGACCGTCTGTCTCAGACCGTCTGTCTCAGACCGTCTGTCTCAGACTGTCTGCCTCAGACCGTCTGTCTCAGACCGTCTGTCTCAGACCGTCTGTCTCAGACAGTGTGTCTCGGACCGTCTGTCACTGTGCGTCTGTCTCATACCGTCTGTCTCATTCCGTCTGTCTCAGACCGTCTGTCTCAGACCGTGTGTCTCAGACCGTCTGTCTCAGACCGTCTGTCTCAGACCGTCTGTCTCAGACCGTCTGTCTCAGACCGTCTGTCTCAGACCGTCTGTCTCAGACCGTCTCTCTCAGACCGTCTGTCTCAGACCGTCTGTCTCAGACAGTCTGTCTCAGACCGTCTGTCACTGTGCGTCTGTCTCAGACCGTGTGTCAGATTCCGTCTATCTTGGATCGTCTGTCTAAGACCGTCTGTCTCGAGCCGACTGTCTCAGACCGACTGTCTCATACCGTCTGCCTCAGACCGTCTGTCTCAGACCGTCTGTCTCAGACCGTCTGTCTCAGACTGTCTGTCTCAGACCGTCTGTCTCAGACCGTCTGTCTCAGACAGTGTGTCTCGGACCGTCTGTCACTGTGCGTCTGTCTCAGACCGTCTGTCTCATTCCGCCTATCTTAGATCGTCTGTCTCAGAACGTCTGTCACTGTGCGTCTGTCTAAGACCGTCTGTCTCAGACCGTCTGTCTCAGACCGTCTGTCTCAGAACGTCTGTCACTGTGCGTCTGTCTAAGACCGTCTGTCTCGAGCCGACTGTCTCAGACCGACTGTCTCAGACCGTCTGTCTCAGACCGTCTGTCACTGTGCGTCTGTCTCAGACCGTCTGTCTCATTCCGTCTATCCTGGATCGTCTGTCTCAGACCGTCTGTCTCAGACCGTCTGTCTCAGACCGTCTGTCACTGTGCGTCTGTCTCAGACCGTCTGTCTCATTCCGTCTATGTTGGATCGTCTGTCTAAGACCGTCTGTCTCGAGCCGACTGTCTCAGACCGACTGTCTTAGACCGTCTGTCTCAGACCGTCTGTCTCAGACCGTCTGTCTCAGACCGTCTGTCTCAGACCGTCTGTCTCAGACCGTCTGTCTCAGACCGTCTGTCTCAGACCGTCTGTCTCAGACCGTCTGTCTCAGACCGTCTGTCTCAGACCGTCTGTCTCAGACCGTCTGTCTCAGACCGTCTGTCTCAGACCGTCTGTCTCAGACCGTCTGTCTCAGACCGTCTGCCTCAGACCGTCTGTCTCAGACCGTCTGTCTCAGACCGTCTGTCTCAGACCGTCTGTCTCAGACAGTCTGTCTCAGACCGTCTGTCTCTGTGCGTCTGTCTCAGACCGTCTGTCTCAGACCGTCTGTCTCAGACCGTCTGTCTCAGACCGTCTGTCTCAGACCGTCTGTCTCAGACTGTCTGCCTCAGACCGTCTGTCTCAGACCGTCTGTCTCAGACCGTCTGTCTCAGACAGTGTGTCTCGGACCGTCTGTCACTGTGCGTCTGTCTCATACCGTCTGTCTCATTCCGTCTGTCTCAGACCGTCTGTCTCAGACCGTCTGTCTCAGACTGTCTGTCTCAGACCGTCTGTCTCAGACCGTCTGTCTCAGACAGTGTGTCTCGGACCGTCTGTCACTGTGCGTCTGTCTCAGACCGTCTGTCTCATTCCGCCTATCTTAGATCGTCTGTCTCAGAACGTCTGTCACTGTGCGTCTGTCTAAGACCGTCTGTCTCAGACCGTCTGTCTCAGACCGTCTGTCTCAGAACGTCTGTCACTGTGCGTCTGTCTAAGACCGTCTGTCTCGAGCCGACTGTCTCAGACCGACTGTCTCAGACCGTCTGTCTCAGACCGTCTGTCACTGTGCGTCTGTCTCAGACCGTCTGTCTCATTCCGTCTATCCTGGATCGTCTGTCTCAGACCGTCTGTCTCAGACCGTCTGTCTCAGACCGTCTGTCACTGTGCGTCTGTCTCAGACCGTCTGTCTCATTCCGTCTATGTTGGATCGTCTGTCTAAGACCGTCTGTCTCGAGCCGACTGTCTCAGACCGACTGTCTTAGACCGTCTGTCTCAGACCGTCTGTCTCAGACCGTCTGTCTCAGACCGTCTGTCTCAGACCGTCTGTCTCAGACCGTCTGTCTCAGACCGTCTGTCTCAGACCGTCTGTCTCAGACCGTCTGTCTCAGACCGTCTGTCTCAGACCGTCTGTCTCAGACCGTCTGTCTCAGACCGTCTGTCTCAGACCGTCTGTCTCAGACCGTCTGTCTCAGACCGTCTGCCTCAGACCGTCTGTCTCAGACCGTCTGTCTCAGACCGTCTGTCTCAGACCGTCTGTCTCAGACCGTCTGTCTCAGACCGTCTGTCTCAGACCGTCTGTCTCAGACCGTCTGTCTCAGACCGTCTGTCTCAGACCGTCTGTCTCAGACCGTCTGTCTCAGACCGTCTGTCTCAGACTGTCTGCCTCAGACCGTCTGTCTCAGACCGTCTGTCTCAGACCGTCTGTCTCAGACCGTCTGTCTCAGACAGTGTGTCTCGGACCGTCTGTCACTGTGCGTCTGTCTCAGACCGTCTGTCTCAGAACGTCTGTCTCAGACCATCTCTCTCAGACCGTCTGTCTCAGACCGTCTGTCTCAGACAGTCTGTCTCAGACCGTCTGTCACTGTGCGTCTGTCTCAGACCGTCTGTCTCATTCCGTCTATCCTGGATCGTCTGTCTAAGACCGTCTGTCTCGAGCCGACTGTCTCAGACCGACTGTCTCAGACCGTCTGTCTCAGACCGTCTGTCTCAGACGGTCTGTCTCAGACCGGCTGTCTCAGACCGTCTATCGCAGACCGTCTGTCTCAGACCGTCTGTCTCAGACCGTCTGTCTCAGACCGTCTGTCTCAGACCGTCCGTTTCAGGCCGTCTGTCTCAGACCGTCTGTCTCAGACCGTCTGTCTCAGACCGTCTGTCACTGTGCGTCTGTCTCAGACCGTCTGTCTCATTCCGTCTATCTTGGATCGTCTGTCTAAGACCGTCTGTCTCGAGCCGACTGTCTCAGACCGACTGTCTTAGACCGTCTGTCTCAGACCGTCTGTCTCAGACCGTCTGTCTCAGACCGTCTGTCTCAGACCGTCTGTCTCAGACCGTCTGTCTCAGACCGTCTGTCTCAGACCGTCTGCCTCAGACCGTCTGTCTCAGACCGTCTGTCTCAGACCGTCTGTCTCAGACCGTCTGTCTCAGACCGTCTGTCTCAGACCGTCTGTCTCAGACCGTCTGTCTCAGACCGTCTGTCTCAGACCGTCTGTCTCAGACCGTCTGTCTCAGACCGTCTGTCTCAGACCGTCTGTCTCAGACCGTCTGTCTCAGACCGTCTGTCTCAGACCGTCTGTCTCAGACCGTCTGTCTCAGACCGTCTGTCTCAGACCGTCTGTCTCAGACCGTCTGTCTCAGACAGTGTGTCTCGGACCGTCTGTCACTGTGCATCTGTCTCAGACCGTCTGTCTCAGAACGTTTGTCACTGTGCGTCTGTCTCAGACCGTCTGTCTCAGACCGTCTGTCTCAGACCGTCTGTCTCAGACCGTCTGTCTCAGACCGTCGTCTCAGACCGTCTGTCTCAGACTGTCTGCCTCAGACCGTCTGTCTCAGACCGTCTGTCTCAGACCGTCTGTCTCAGACAGTGTGTCTCGGACCGTCTGTCACTGTGCGTCTGTCTCATACCGTCTGTCTCATTCCGTCTGTCTCAGACCGTCTGTCTCAGACCGTCTGTCTCAGACCGTCTGTCTCAGACCGTCTGTCTCAGACCGTCTGTCTCAGACCGTCTGTCTCAGACCGTCTGTCTCAGACCGTCTGTCTCAGACCGTCTGTCTCAGACCGTCTGTCTCAGAACGTCTGTCTCAGACCATCTCTCTCAGACCGTCTGTCTCAGACCGTCTGTCTCAGACAGTCTGTCTCAGACCGTCTGTCACTGTGCGTCTGTCTCCGACCGTGTGTCTCATTCCGTCTATCTTGGATCGTCTGTCTAAGACCGTCTGTCTCGAGCCGACTGTCTCAGACCGACTGTCTCATACTGTCTGTCTCAGACCGTCTGTCTCAGACCGTCTGTCTCAGACCGTCTGTCTCAGACCGTCTGTCTCAGAACGTCTGTCACTGTGCGTCTGTCTCATACCGTCTGTCTCATTCCGTCTGTCTCAGACCGTCTGTCTCAGACCATCTGTCTCAGACCGTCTGTCTCAGACCGTCTGTCTCAGACCATCTCTCTCAGACCGTCTGTCTCAGACCGTCTGTCTCAGACCGTCTGTCACTGTGCGTCTGTCTCAGACCGTCTGTCTCAGACCGTCTGTCTCAGACCGTCTGTCTCAGACCGTCTGTCTCAGACCGTCTGTCTCAGACCGTCTGTCTCAGACCGTCTGTCTCAGACCGTCTGTCTCAGACCGTCTGTCTCAGACTGTCTGCCTCAGACCGTCTGTCTCAGACCGTCTGTCTCAGACCGTCTGTCTCAGACAGTGTGTCTCGGACCGTCTGTCACTGTGCGTCTGTCTCATACCGTCTGTCTCATTCCGTCTGTCTCAGACCGTCTGTCTCAGACCGTCTGTCTCAGACCGTCTGTCTCAGACCGTCTGTCTCAGACCGTCTGTCTCAGACCGTCTGTCTCAGAACGTCTGTCTCAGACCATCTCTCTCAGACCGTCTGTCTCAGACCGTCTGTCTCAGACAGTCTGTCTCAGACCGTCTGTCACTGTGCGTCTGTCTCAGACCGTGTGTCTCATTCCGTCTATCTTGGATCGTCTGTCTAAGACCGTCTGTCTCGAGCCGACTGTCTCAGACCGACTGTCTCATACCGTCTGTCTCAGACCGTCTGTCTCAGACCGTCTGTCTCAGACCGTCTGTCTCAGACCGTCTGTCTCAGAACGTCTGTCACTGTGCGTCTGTCTCATACCGTCTGTCTCATTCCGTCTGTCTCAGACCGTCTGTCTCAGACCGTCTGTCTCAGACCGTCTGTCTCAGACCGTCTGTCTCAGACCATCTCTCTCAGACCGTCTGTCTCAGACCGTCTGTCTCAGACAGTCTGTCTCAGACCGTCTGTCACTGTGCGTCTGTCTCAGACCGCCTGTCTCAGACCGTCTGTCTCAGACCGTCTGTCTCAGACCGTCTGTCACTGTGCGTCTGTCTCAGACCGTCTGTCTCAGACCGTCTGTCTCAGACCGTCTGTCTCAGACCGTCTGTCTCAGACCGTCTGTCTCAGACCGTCTGTCTCAGACCGTCTGTCTCAGACCGTCTGTCTCAGACCGTCTGTCTCAGACAGTGTGTCTCGGACCGTCTGTCACTGTGCATCTGTCTCAGACCGTCTGTCTCAGAACGTTTGTCACTGTGCGTCTGTCTCAGACCGTCTGTCTCAGACCGTCTGTCTCAGACCGTCTGTCTCAGACCGTCTGTCTCAGACCGTCTGTCTCAGACCGTCTGTCTCAGACCGTCTGTCTCAGACTGTCTGCCTCAGACCGTCTGTCTCAGACCGTCTGTCTCAGACCGTCTGTCTCAGACAGTGTGTCTCGGACCGTCTGTCACTGTGCGTCTGTCTCATACCGTCTGTCTCATTCCGTCTGTCTCAGACCGTCTGTCTCAGACCGTCTGTCTCAGACCGTCTGTCTCAGACCGTCTGTCTCAGACCGTCTGTCTCAGACCGTCTGTCTCAGACCGTCTGTCTCAGACCGTCTGTCTCAGACCGTCTGTCTCAGACCGTCTGTCTCAGAACGTCTGTCTCAGACCATCTCTCTCAGACCGTCTGTCTCAGACCGTCTGTCTCAGACAGTCTGTCTCAGACCGTCTGTCACTGTGCGTCTGTCTCCGACCGTGTGTCTCATTCCGTCTATCTTGGATCGTCTGTCTAAGACCGTCTGTCTCGAGCCGACTGTCTCAGACCGACTGTCTCATACTGTCTGTCTCAGACCGTCTGTCTCAGACCGTCTGTCTCAGACCGTCTGTCTCAGACCGTCTGTCTCAGAACGTCTGTCACTGTGCGTCTGTCTCATACCGTCTGTCTCATTCCGTCTGTCTCAGACCGTCTGTCTCAGACCATCTGTCTCAGACCGTCTGTCTCAGACCGTCTGTCTCAGACCATCTCTCTCAGACCGTCTGTCTCAGACCGTCTGTCTCAGACCGTCTGTCACTGTGCGTCTGTCTCAGACCGTCTGTCTCAGACCGTCTGTCTCAGACCGTCTGTCTCAGACCGTCTGTCTCAGACCGTCTGTCTCAGACCGTCTGTCTCAGACCGTCTGTCTCAGACCGTCTGTCTCAGACCGTCTGTCTCAGACTGTCTGCCTCAGACCGTCTGTCTCAGACCGTCTGTCTCAGACCGTCTGTCTCAGACAGTGTGTCTCGGACCGTCTGTCACTGTGCGTCTGTCTCATACCGTCTGTCTCATTCCGTCTGTCTCAGACCGTCTGTCTCAGACCGTCTGTCTCAGACCGTCTGTCTCAGACCGTCTGTCTCAGACCGTCTGTCTCAGACCGTCTGTCTCAGAACGTCTGTCTCAGACCATCTCTCTCAGACCGTCTGTCTCAGACCGTCTGTCTCAGACAGTCTGTCTCAGACCGTCTGTCACTGTGCGTCTGTCTCAGACCGTGTGTCTCATTCCGTCTATCTTGGATCGTCTGTCTAAGACCGTCTGTCTCGAGCCGACTGTCTCAGACCGACTGTCTCATACCGTCTGTCTCAGACCGTCTGTCTCAGACCGTCTGTCTCAGACCGTCTGTCTCAGACCGTCTGTCTCAGAACGTCTGTCACTGTGCGTCTGTCTCATACCGTCTGTCTCATTCCGTCTGTCTCAGACCGTCTGTCTCAGACCGTCTGTCTCAGACCGTCTGTCTCAGACCGTCTGTCTCAGACCATCTCTCTCAGACCGTCTGTCTCAGACCGTCTGTCTCAGACAGTCTGTCTCAGACCGTCTGTCACTGTGCGTCTGTCTCAGACCGCCTGTCTCAGACCGTCTGTCTCAGACCGTCTGTCTCAGACCGTCTGTCTCAGACCGTCTGTCTCAGACCGTCTGTCTCAGACCGTCTGTCTCAGACCGTCTGTCTCAGACCGTCTGTCTCAGACCGTCTGTCTCAGACCGTCTGTCTCAGACCGTCTGTCTCAGACAGTGTGTCTCGGACCGTCTGTCACTGTGCGTCTGTCTCATACCGTCTGTCTCATTCCGTCTGTCTCAGACCGTCTGTCTCAGACCGTCTGTCTCAGACCGTCTGTCTCAGACCGTCTGTCTCAGACCGTCTGTCTCAGACCGTCTGTCTCAGACCGTCTGTCTCAGACCGTCTGTCTCAGACCATCTCTCTCAGACCGTCTGTCTCAGACCGTCTGTCTCAGACAGTCTGTCTCAGACCGTCTGTCTCTGTGCGTCTGTCTCAGACCGTCTGTCTCAGACCGTCTGTCTCAGACCGTCTGTCTCAGACCGTCTGTCTCAGACCGTCTGTCTCAGACCGTCTGTCTCAGACTGTCTGCCTCAGACCGTCTGTCTCAGACCGTCTGTCTCAGACCGTCTGTCTCAGACAGTGTGTCTCGGACCGTCTGTCACTGTGCGTCTGTCTCATACAGTCTGTCTCATTCCGTCTGTCTCAGACCGTCTGTCTCAGACCGTGTGTCTCAGACCGTCTGTCTCAGACCGTCTGTCTCAGACCGTCTGTCTCAGACCGTCTGTCTCAGACCGTCTGTCTCAGACCGTCTGTCTCAGACCATCTCTCTCAGACCGTCTGTCTCAGACCGTCTGTCTCAGACAGTCTGTCTCAGACCGTCTGTCACTGTGCGTCTGTCTCAGACCGTGTGTCAGATTCCGTCTATCTTGGATCGTCTGTCTAAGACCGTCTGTCTCGAGCCGACTGTCTCAGACCGACTGTCTCATACCGTCTGCCTCAGACCGTCTGTCTCAGACCGTCTGTCTCAGACCGTCTGTCTCAGACTGTCTGTCTCAGACCGTCTGTCTCAGACCGTCTGTCTCAGACAGTGTGTCTCGGACCGTCTGTCACTGTGCGTCTGTCTCAGACCGTCTGTCTCATTCCGCCTATCTTAGATCGTCTGTCTCAGAACGTCTGTCACTGTGCGTCTGTCTAAGACCGTCTGTCTCAGACCGTCTGTCTCAGACCGTCTGTCTCAGAACGTCTGTCACTGTGCGTCTGTCTAAGACCGTCTGTCTCGAGCCGACTGTCTCAGACCGACTGTCTCAGACCGTCTGTCTCAGACCGTCTGTCACTGTGCGTCTGTCTCAGACCGTCTGTCTCATTCCGTCTATCCTGGATCGTCTGTCTCAGACCGTCTGTCTCAGACCGTCTGTCTCAGACCGTCTGTCACTGTGCGTCTGTCTCAGACCGTCTGTCTCATTCCGTCTATGTTGGATCGTCTGTCTAAGACCGTCTGTCTCGAGCCGACTGTCTCAGACCGACTGTCTTAGACCGTCTGTCTCAGACCGTCTGTCTCAGACCGTCTGTCTCAGACCGTCTGTCTCAGACCGTCTGTCTCAGACCGTCTGTCTCAGACCGTCTGTCTCAGACCGTCTGTCTCAGACCGTCTGTCTCAGACCGTCTGTCTCAGACCGTCTGTCTCAGACCGTCTGTCTCAGACCGTCTGTCTCAGACCGTCTGCCTCAGACCGTCTGTCTCAGACCGTCTGTCTCAGACCGTCTGTCTCAGACCGTCTGTCTCAGACCGTCTGTCTCAGACCGTCTGTCTCAGACCGTCTGTCTCAGACCGTCTGTCTCAGACCGTCTGTCTCAGACCGTCTGTCTCAGACCGTCTGTCTCAGACCGTCTGTCTCAGACCGTCTGTCTCAGACTGTCTGCCTCAGACCGTCTGTCTCAGACCGTCTGTCTCAGACCGTCTGTCTCAGACCGTCTGTCTCAGACAGTGTGTCTCGGACCGTCTGTCACTGTGCGTCTGTCTCAGACCGTCTGTCTCAGAACGTCTGTCTCAGACCATCTCTCTCAGACCGTCTGTCTCAGACCGTCTGTCTCAGACAGTCTGTCTCAGACCGTCTGTCACTGTGCGTCTGTCTCAGACCGTCTGTCTCATTCCGTCTATCCTGGATCGTCTGTCTAAGACCGTCTGTCTCGAGCCGACTGTCTCAGACCGACTGTCTCAGACCGTCTGTCTCAGAACGTCTGTCTCAGACCGTCTCTCTCAGACCGTCTGTCTCAGACCGTCTGTCTCAGACCGTCTGTCTCAGACCGTCTGTCTCAGACCGTCTGTCTCAGACCGTCTGTCTCAGACCGTCTGTCTCAGACCGTCTGTCTCAGACCGTCTGTCTCAGACCGTCTGTCTCAGACCGTCTGTCTCAGACCGTCTGTCTCAGAACGTCTGTCTCAGACCATCTCTCTCAGACCGTCTGTCTCAGACCGTCTGTCTCAGACAGTCTGTCTCAGACCGTCTGTCACTGTGCGTCTGTCTCAGACCGTGTGTCTCATTCCGTCTATCTTGGATCGTCTGTCTAAGACCGTCTGTCTCGAGCCGACTGTCTCAGACCGACTGTCTCATACCGTCTGTCTCAGACCGTCTGTCTCAGACCGTCTGTCTCAGACCGTCTGTCTCAGACCGTCTGTCTCAGACCGTCTGTCTCAGAACGTCTGTCACTGTGCGTCTGTCTCATAACGTCTGTCTCATTCCGTCTGTCTCAGACCGTCTGTCTCAGACCGTCTGTCTCAGACCGTCTGTCTCAGACCGTCTGTCTCAGACCGTCCGTTTCAGGCCGTCTGTCTCAGACCGTCTGTCTCAGACCGTCTGTCTCAGACCGTCTGTCTCAGACCGTCTGTCACTGTGCGTCTGTCTCAGACCGTCTGTCTCATTCCGTCTATCTTGGATCGTCTGTCTAAGACCGTCTGTCTCGAGCCGACTGTCTCAGACCGACTGTCTTAGACCGTCTGTCTCAGACCGTCTGTCTCAGACCGTCTGTCTCAGACCGTCTGTATCAGACCGTCTGTCTCAGACCGTCTGTCTCAGACCGTCTGTCTCAGACCGTCTGTCTCAGACCGTCTGTCTCAGACCGTCTGTCTCAGACCGTCTGTCTCAGACCGTCTGTCTCAGACCGTCTGTCTCAGACCGTCTGCCTCAGACCGTCTGTCTCAGACCGTCTGTCTCAGACCGTCTGTCTCAGACCGTCTGTCTCAGACCGTCTGTCTCAGACCGTCTGTCTCAGACCGTCTGTCTCAGACAGTGTGTCTCGGACCGTCTGTCACTGTGCGTCTGTCTCAGACCGTCTGTCTCAGAACGTTTGTCACTGTGCGTCTGTCTCAGACCGTCTGTCTCAGACCGTCTGTCTCAGACCGTCTGTCTCAGACCGTCTGTCTCAGACCGTCTGTCTCAGACCGTCTGTCTCAGACTGTCTGCCTCAGACCGTCTGTCTCAGACCGTCTGTCTCAGACCGTCTGTCTCAGACAGTGTGTCTCGGACCGTCTGTCACTGTGCGTCTGTCTCATACCGTCTGTCTCATTCCGTCTGTCTCAGACCGTCTGTCTCAGACCGTCTGTCTCAGACCGTCTGTCTCAGACCGTCTGTCTCAGACCGTCTGTCTCAGACCGTCTGTCTCAGACCGTCTGTCTCAGACCGTCTGTCTCAGAACGTCTGTCTCAGACCATCTCTCTCAGACCGTCTGTCTCAGACCGTCTGTCTCAGACCGTCTGTCTCAGACCGTCTGTCTCAGACCGTCTGTCTCAGACCGTCTGTCTCAGACCGTCTGTCTCAGACCGTCTGTCTCAGAACGTCTGTCACTGTGCGTCTGTCTCATACCGTCTGTCTCATTCCGTCTGTCTCAGACCGTCTGTCTCAGACCGTCTGTCTCAGACCGTCTGTCTCAGACCGTCTGTCTCAGAACGTCTGTCACTGTGCGTCTGTCTAAGACCGTCTGTCTCGAGCCGACTGTCTCAGACCGACTGTCTCAGACCGTCTGTCTCAGACCGTCTGTCACTGTGCGTCTGTCTCAGACCGTCTGTCTCATTCCGTCTATCCTGGATCGTCTGTCTAAGACCGTCTGTCTCGAGCCGACTGTCTCAGACCGACTGTCTCATACCGTCTGTCTCAGACCGTCTGTCTCAGACCGTCTGTCTCAGACCGTCTGTCTCAGACCGTCTGTCTCAGACCGTCTGTCTCAGACCGTCTGTCTCAGACCGTCTGTCTCAGAACGTCTGTCTCAGACCATCTCTCTCAGACCGTCTGTCTCAGACCGTCTGTCTCAGACAGTCTGTCTCAGACCGTCTGTCACAGTGCGTCTGTCTCAGACCGTGTGTCTCATTCCGTCTATCTTGGATCGTCTGTCTAAGACCGTCTGTCTCGAGCCGACTGTCTCAGACCGACTGTCTCATACCGTCTGTCTCAGACCGTCTGTCTCAGACCGTCTGTCTCAGACCGTCTGTCTCAGACCGTCTGTCTCAGACCGTCTGTCTCAGACCGTCTGTCTCAGACCATCTCTCTCAGACCGTCTGTCTCAGACCGTCTGTCTCAGACAGTCTGTCTCAGACCGTCTGTCACTGTGCGTCTGTCTCAGACCGCCTGTCTCAGACCGTCTGTCTCAGACCGTCTGTCTCAGACCGTCTGTCTCAGACCGTCTGTCTCAGACCGTCTGTCTCAGACCGTCTGTCTCAGACCGTCTGTCTCAGACCGTCTGTCTCAGACCGTCTGTCTCAGACCGTCTGTCTCAGACCGTCTGTCTCAGACAGTGTGTCTCGGACCGTCTGTCACTGTGCGTCTGTCTCATACCGTCTGTCTCATTCCGTCTGTCTCAGACCGTCTGTCTCAGACCGTCTGTCTCAGACCGTCTGTCTCAGACCGTCTGTCTCAGACCGTCTGTCTCAGACCGTCTGTCTCAGACCGTCTGTCTCAGACCATCTCTCTCAGACCGTCTGTCTCAGACCGTCTGTCTCAGACAGTCTGTCTCAGACCGTCTGTCTCTGTGCGTCTGTCTCAGACCGTCTGTCTCAGACCGTCTGTCTCAGACCGTCTGTCTCAGACCGTCTGTCTCAGACCGTCTGTCTCAGACCGTCTGTCTCAGACTGTCTGCCTCAGACCGTCTGTCTCAGACCGTCTGTCTCAGACCGTCTGTCTCAGACAGTGTGTCTCGGACCGTCTGTCACTGTGCGTCTGTCTCATACCGTCTGTCTCATTCCGTCTGTCTCAGACCGTCTGTCTCAGACCGTGTGTCTCAGACCGTCTGTCTCAGACCGTCTGTCTCAGACCGTCTGTCTCCGACCGTCTGTCTCAGACCGTCTGTCTCAGACCGTCTGTCTCAGACCGTCTGTCTCAGACCATCTCTCTCAGACCGTCTGTCTCAGACCGTCTGTCTCAGACAGTCTGTCTCAGACCGTCTGTCACTGTGCGTCTGTCTCAGACCGTGTGTCAGATTCCGTCTATCTTGGATCGTCTGTCTAAGACCGTCTGTCTCGAGCCGACTGTCTCAGACCGACTGTCTCATACCGTCTGCCTCAGACCGTCTGTCTCAGACCGTCTGTCTCAGACCGTCTGTCTCAGACTGTCTGTCTCAGACCGTCTGTCTCAGACCGTCTGTCTCAGACAGCGTGTCTCGGACCGTCTGTCACTGTGCGTCTGTCTCAGACCGTCTGTCTCATTCCGCCTATCTTAGATCGTCTGTCTCAGAACGTCTGTCACTGTGCGTCTGTCTAAGACCGTCTGTCTCAGACCGTCTGTCTCAGACCGTCTGTCTCAGAACGTCTGTCACTGTGCGTCTGTCTAAGACCGTCTGTCTCGAGCCGACTGTCTCAGACCGACTGTCTCAGACCGTCTGTCTCAGACCGTCTGTCACTGTGCGTCTGTCTCAGACCGTCTGTCTCATTCCGTCTATCCTGGATCGTCTGTCTCAGACCGTCTGTCTCAGACCGTCTGTCACTGTGCGTCTGTCTCAGACCGTCTGTCTCATTCCGTCTATGTTGGATCGTCTGTCTAAGACCGTCTGTCTCGAGCCGACTGTCTCAGACCGTCTGTCTCAGACCGTCTGTCTCAGACCGTCTGTCTCAGACCGTCTGTCTCAGACCGTCTGTCTCAGACCGTCTGTCTCAGACCGTCTGTCTCAGACCGTCTGTCTCAGACCGTCTGTCTCAGACCGTCTGTCTCAGACCGTCTGTCTCAGACCGTCTGTCTCAGACCGTCTGCCTCAGACCGTCTGTCTCAGACCGTCTGTCTCAGACCGTCTGTCTCAGACCGTCTGTCTCAGACCGTCTGTCTCAGACCGTCTGTCTCAGACCGTCTGTCTCAGACCGTCTGTCTCAGACCGTCTGTCTCAGACCGTCTGTCTCAGACCGTCTGTCTCAGACCGTCTGTCTCAGACCGTCTGTCTCAGACCGTCTGTCTCAGACCGTCTGTCTCAGACCGTCTGTCTCAGACCGTCTGTCTCAGACTGTCTGCCTCAGACCGTCTGTCTCAGACCGTCTGTCTCAGACCGTCTGTCTCAGACCGTCTGTCTCAGACAGTGTGTCTCGGACCGTCTGTCACTGTGCGTCTGTCTCAGACCGTCTGTCTCAGAACGTCTGTCTCAGACCATCTCTCTCAGACCGTCTGTCTCAGACCGTCTGTCTCAGACAGTCTGTCTCAGACCGTCTGTCACTGTGCGTCTGTCTCAGACCGTCTGTCTCATTCCGTCTATCCTGGATCGTCTGTCTAAGACCGTCTGTCTCGAGCCGACTGTCTCAGACCGACTGTCTCAGACCGTCTGTCTCAGAACGTCTGTCTCAGACCGTCTCTCTCAGACCGTCTGTCTCAGACCGTCTGTCTCAGACCGTCTGTCTCAGACCGTCTGTCTCAGACCGTCTGTCTCAGACCGTCTGTCTCAGACCGTCTGTCTCAGACCGTCTGTCTCAGACCGTCTGTCTCAGACCGTCTGTCTCAGACCGTCTGTCTCAGAACGTCTGTCTCAGACCATCTCTCTCAGACCGTCTGTCTCAGACCGTCTGTCTCAGACAGTCTGTCTCAGACCGTCTGTCACTGTGCGTCTGTCTCAGACCGTGTGTCTCATTCCGTCTATCTTGGATCGTCTGTCTAAGACCGTCTGTCTCGAGCCGACTGTCTCAGACCGACTGTCTCATACCGTCTGTCTCAGACCGTCTGTCTCAGACCGTCTGTCTCAGACCGTCTGTCTCAGACCGTCTGTCTCAGACCGTCTGTCTCAGACCGTCTGTCTCAGAACGTCTGTCACTGTGCGTCTGTCTCATAACGTCTGTCTCATTCCGTCTGTCTCAGACCGTCTGTCTCAGACCGTCTGTCTCAGACCGTCTGTCTCAGACCGTCCGTTTCAGGCCGTCTGTCTCAGACCGTCTGTCTCAGACCGTCTGTCTCAGACCGTCTGTCTCAGACCGTCTGTCACTGTGCGTCTGTCTCAGACCGTCTGTCTCATTCCGTCTATCTTGGATCGTCTGTCTAAGACCGTCTGTCTCGAGCCGACTGTCTCAGACCGACTGTCTTAGACCGTCTGTCTCAGACCGTCTGTCTCAGACCGTCTGTCTCAGACCGTCTGTATCAGACCGTCTGTCTCAGACCGTCTGTCTCAGACCGTCTGTCTCAGACCGTCTGTCTCAGACCGTCTGTCTCAGACCGTCTGTCTCAGACCGTCTGTCTCAGACCGTCTGTCTCAGACCGTCTGTCTCAGACCGTCTGCCTCAGACCGTCTGTCTCAGACCGTCTGTCTCAGACCGTCTGTCTCAGACCGTCTGTCTCAGACCGTCTGTCTCAGACCGTCTGTCTCAGACAGTGTGTCTCGGACCGTCTGTCACTGTGCGTCTGTCTCAGACCGTCTGTCTCAGAACGTTTGTCACTGTGCGTCTGTCTCAGACCGTCTGTCTCAGACCGTCTGTCTCAGACCGTCTGTCTCAGACCGTCTGTCTCAGACCGTCTGTCTCAGACCGTCTGTCTCAGACCGTCTGTCTCAGACTGTCTGCCTCAGACCGTCTGTCTCAGACCGTCTGTCTCAGACCGTCTGTCTCAGACAGTGTGTCTCGGACCGTCTGTCACTGTGCGTCTGTCTCATACCGTCTGTCTCATTCCGTCTGTCTCAGACCGTCTGTCTCAGACCGTCTGTCTCAGACCGTCTGTCTCAGACCGTCTGTCTCAGACCGTCTGTCTCAGACCGTCTGTCTCAGACCGTCTGTCTCAGACCGTCTGTCTCAGACCGTCTGTCTCAGACCGTCTGTCTCAGAACGTCTGTCTCAGACCATCTCTCTCAGACCGTCTGTCTCAGACCGTCTGTCTCAGACCGTCTGTCTCAGACCGTCTGTCTCAGACCGTCTGTCTCAGACCGTCTGTCTCAGACCGTCTGTCTCAGAACGTCTGTCACTGTGCGTCTGTCTCATACCGTCTGTCTCATTCCGTCTGTCTCAGACCGTCTGTCTCAGACCGTCTGTCTCAGACCGTCTGTCTCAGACCGTCTGTCTCAGAACGTCTGTCACTGTGCGTCTGTCTAAGACCGTCTGTCTCGAGCCGACTGTCTCAGACCGACTGTCTCAGACCGTCTGTCTCAGACCGTCTGTCACTGTGCGTCTGTCTCAGACCGTCTGTCTCATTCCGTCTATCCTGGATCGTCTGTCTAAGACCGTCTGTCTCGAGCCGACTGTCTCAGACCGACTGTCTCATACCGTCTGTCTCAGACCGTCTGTCTCAGACCGTCTGTCTCAGACCGTCTGTCTCAGACCGTCTGTCTCAGACCGTCTGTCTCAGACCGTCTGTCTCAGAACGTCTGTCACTGTGCGTCTGTCTCATACCGTCTGTCTCATTCCGTCTGTCTCAGACCGTCTGTCTCAGACCGTCTGTCTCAGACCGTCTGTCTCAGACCGTCTGTCTCAGAACGTCTGTCACTGTGCGTCTGTCTGAGACCGTCTGTCTCGAGCCGACTGTCTCAGACCGACTGTCTCAGACCGTCTGTCTCAGACCGTCTGTCACTGTGCGTCTGTCTCAGACCGTCTGTCTCATTCCGTCTATCCTGGATCGTCTGTCTAAGACCGTCTGTCTCGAGCCGACTGTCTCAGACCGACTGTCTCAGACCGTCTGTTTCAGAACGTCTGTCTCAGACCGTCTGTCTCAGACCGTCTGTCTCAGACCGTCTGTCTCAGACCGTCTGTCTCAGACCGTCTGTCTCAGACCGTCTGTCTCAGACCGTCTGTCTCAGACCGTCTGTCTCAGACCGTCTGTCTCAGACCGTCTGTCTCAGACCGTCTGTCTCAGACAGTGTGTCTCGGACCGTCTGTCACTGTGCGTCTGTCTCATACCGTCTGTCTCATTCCGTCTGTCTCAGACCGTCTGTCTCAGACCGTCTGTCTCAGACCGTCTGTCTCAGACCGTCTGTCTCAGACCGTCTGTCTCAGACCGTCTGTCTCAGACCGTCTGTCTCAGACCGTCTGTCTCAGACCGTCTGTCTCAGACCATCTCTCTCAGACCGTCTGTCTCAGACCGTCTGTCTCAGACAGTCTGTCTCAGACCGTCTGTCTCTGTGCGTCTGTCTCAGACCGTCTGTCTCAGACCGTCTGTCTCAGACCGTCTGTCTCAGACTGTCTGTCTCAGACCGTCTGTCTCAGACTGTCTGCCTCAGACCGTCTGTCTCAGACCGTCTGTCTCAGACCGTCTGTCTCAGACAGTGTGTCTCGGACCGTCTGTCACTGTGCGTCTGTCTCATACCGTCTGTCTCATTCCGTCTGTCTCAGACCGTCTGTCTCAGACCGTGTGTCTCAGACCGTCTGTCTCAGACCGTCTGTCTCAGACCGTCTGTCTCAGACCGTCTGTCTCAGACCGTCTGTCTCAGACCGTCTGTCTCAGACCATCTCTCTCAGACCGTCTGTCTCAGACCGTCTGTCTCAGACAGTCTGTCTCAGACCGTCTGTCACTGTGCGTCTGTCTCAGACCGTGTGTCAGATTCGGTCTATCTTGGATCGTCTGTCTAAGACCGTCTGTCTCGAGCCGACTGTCTCAGACCGACTGTCTCATACCGTCTGCCTCAGACCGTCTGTCTCAGACCGTCTGTCTCAGACCGTCTGTCTCAGACTGTCTGTCTCAGACCGTCTGTCTCAGACCGTCTGTCTCAGACAGTGTGTCTCGGACCGTCTGTCACTGTGCGTCTGTCTCAGACCGTCTGTCTCATTCCGCCTATCTTAGATCGTCTGTCTCACAACGTCTGTCACTGTGCGTCTGTCTAAGACCGTCTGTCTCAGACCGTCTGTCTCAGACCGTCTGTCTCAGAAAGTCTGTCACTGTGCGTCTGTCTAAGACCGTCTGTCTCGAGCCGACTGTCTCAGACCGACTGTCTCAGACCGTCTGTCTCAGACCGTCTGTCACTGTGCGTCTGTCTCAGACCGTCTGTCTCATTCCGTCTATCCTGGATCGTCTGTCTCAGACCGTCTGTCTCGGACCGTCTGTCTCAGACCGTCTGTCACTGTGCGTCTGTCTCAGACCGTCTGTCTCATTCCGTCTATCTTGGATCGTCTGTCTAACACCGTCTGTCTCGAGCCGACTGTCTCAGACCGACTGTCTTAGACCGTCTGTCTCAGACCGTCTGTCTCAGACCGTCTGTCTCAGACCGTCTGTCTCAGACCGTCTGTCTCAGACCGTCTGTCTCAGATCGTCTGTCTCAGACCGTCTGTCTCAGACCGTCTGTCTCAGACCGTCTGTCTCAGACCGTCTGTCTCAGACCGTCTGTCTCAGACCGTCTGTCTCAGACCGTCTGTCTCAGACCGTCTGCCTCAGACCGTCTGTCTCAGACCGTCTGTCTCAGACCGTCTGTCTCAGACCGTCTGTCTCAGACCGTCTGTCTCAGACCGTCTGTCTCAGACCGTCTGTCTCAGACCGTCTGTCTCAGACCGTCTGTCTCAGACCGTCTGTCTCAGACCGTCTGTCTCAGACCGTCTGTCTCAGACCGTCTGTCTCAGACTGTCTGCCTCAGACCGTCTGTCTCAGACCGTCTGTCTCAGACCGTCTGTCTCAGACCGTCTGTCTCAGACAGTGTGTCTCGGACCGTCTGTCACTGTGCGTCTGTCTCAGACCGTCTGTCTCAGAACGTCTGTCTCAGACCATCTCTCTCAGACCGTCTGTCTCAGACCGTCTGTCTCAGACAGTCTGTCTCAGACCGTCTGTCACTGTGCGTCTGTCTCAGACCGTCTGTCTCATTCCGTCTATCCTGGATCGTCTGTCTAAGACCGTCTGTCTCGAGCCGACTGTCTCAGACCGACTGTCTCAGACCGTCTGTCTCAGAACGTCTGTCTCAGACCGTCTCTCTCAGACCGTCTGTCTCAGACCGTCTGTCTCAGACCGTCTGTCTCAGACCGTCTGTCTCAGACCGTCTGTCTCAGACCGTCTGTCTCAGACTGTCTGTCTCAGACCGTCTGTCTCAGACCGTCTGTCTCAGACCGTCTGTCTCAGACCGTCTGTCTCAGAACGTCTGTCTCAGACCATCTCTCTCAGACCGTCTGTCTCAGACCGTCTGTCTCAGACAGTCTGTCTCAGACCGTCTGTCACTGTGCGTCTGTCTCAGACCGTGTGTCTCATTCCGTCTATCTTGGATCGTCTGTCTAAGACCGTCTGTCTCGAGCCGACTGTCTCAGACCGACTGTCTCATACCGTCTGTCTCAGACCGTCTGTCTCAGACCGTCTGTCTCAGACCGTCTGTCTCAGACCGTCTGTCTCAGACCGTCTGTCTCAGACCGTCTGTCTCAGACCGTCTGTCTCAGAACGTCTGTCACTGTGCGTCTGTCTCATAACGTCTGTCTCATTCCGTCTGTCTCAGACCGTCTGTCTCAGACCGTCTGTCTCAGACCGTCTGTCTCAGACCGTCCGTTTCAGGCCGTCTGTCTCAGACCGTCTGTCTCAGACCGTCTGTCTCAGACCGTCTGTCTCAGACCGTCTGTCACTGTGCGTCTGTCTCAGACCGTCTGTCTCATTCCGTCTATCTTGGATCGTCTGTCTAAGACCGTCTGTCTCGAGCCGACTGTCTCAGACCGACTGTCTTAGACCGTCTGTCTCAGACCGTCTGTCTCAGACCGTCTGTCTCAGACCGTCTGTATCAGACCGTCTGTCTCAGACCGTCTATCTCAGACCGTCTGTCTCAGACCGTCTGTCTCAGACCGTCTGTCTCAGACCGTCTGTCTCAGACCGTCTGTCTCAGACCGTCTGTCTCAGACCGTCTGCCTCAGACCGTCTGTCTCAGACCGTCTGTCTCAGACCGTCTGTCTCAGACCGTCTGTCTCAGACCGTCTGTCTCAGACCGTCTGTCTCAGACCGTCTGTCTCAGACCGTCTGTCTCAGACAGTGTGTCTCGGACCGTCTGTCACTGTGCGTCTGTCTCAGACCGTCTGTCTCAGAACGTTTGTCACTGTGCGTCTGTCTCAGACCGTCTGTCTCAGACCGTCTGTCTCAGACCGTCTGTCTCAGACCGTCTGTCTCAGACCGTCTGTCTCAGACTGTCTGCCTCAGACCGTCTGTCTCAGACCGTCTGTCTCAGACCGTCTGTCTCAGACAGTGTGTCTCGGACCGTCTGTCACTGTGCGTCTGTCTCATACCGTCTGTCTCATTCCGTCTGTCTCAGACCGTCTGTCTCAGACCGTCTGTCTCAGACCGTCTGTCTCAGACCGTCTGTCTCAGACCGTCTGTCTCAGACCGTCTGTCTCAGACCGTCTGTCTCAGAACGTCTGTCTCAGACCATCTCTCTCAGACCGTCTGTCTCAGACCGTCTGTCTCAGACCGTCTGTCTCAGACCGTCTGTCTCAGACCGTCTGTCTCAGACCGTCTGTCTCAGACCGTCTGTCTCAGACCGTCTGTCTCAGACCGTCTGTCTCAGAACGTCTGTCACTGTGCGTCTGTCTCATACCGTCTGTCTCATTCCGTCTGTCTCAGACCGTCTGTCTCAGACAGTCTGTCTCAGACCGTCTGTCTCAGACCGTCTGTCTCAGACCGTCTGTCACTGTGCGTCTGTCTCAGACCGTCTGTCTCATTCCGTCTATCCTGGATCGTCTGTCTAAGACCGTCTGTCTCGAGCCGACTGTCTCAGACCGACTGTCTCATACCGTCTGTCTCAGACCGTCTGTCTCAGACCGTCTGTCTCAGACCGTCTGTCTCAGACCGTCTGTCTCAGAACGTCTGTCACTGTGCGTCTGTCTCATACCGTCTGTCTCATTCCGTCTGTCTCAGACCGTCTGTCTCAGACCGTCTGTCTCAGACCGTCTGTCTCAGACCGTCTGTCTCAGAACGTCTGTCACTGTGCGTCTGTCTAAGACCGTCTGTCTCGAGCCGACTGTCTCAGACCGACTGTCTCAGACCGTCTGTCTCAGACCGTCTGTCACTGTGCGTCTGTCTCAGACCGTCTGTCTCATTCCGTCTATCCTGGATCGTCTGTCTAAGACCGTCTGTCTCGAGCCGACTGTCTCAGACCGACTGTCTCAGACCGTCTGTTTCAGAACGTCTGTCTCAGACCGTCTCTCTCAGACCGTCTGTCTCAGACCGTCTGTCTCAGACTGTCTGTCTCAGACCGTCTGTCTCAGACCGTCTGTCTCAGACCGCCTGTCTCAGACCGTCTGTCTCAGACCGTCTGTCTCAGACCGTCTATCTCAGACCGTCTGTCTCAGACCGTCTGTCTCAGACCGTCTGTCACTGTGCGTCTGTCTCAGACCGTCTGTCTCATTCCGTCTATCTTGGATCGTCTGTCTAAGACCGTCTGTCTCGAGCCGACTGTCTCAGACCGACTGTCTTAGACCGTCTGTCTCAGACCGTCTGTCTCAGACCGTCTGTCTCAGACCGTCTGTCTCAGACCGTCTGTCTCAGACCGTCTGTCTCAGACCGTCTGTCTCAGACCGTCTGTCTCAGACCGTCTGCCTCAGACCGTCTGTCTCAGACCGTCTGTCTCAGACCGTCTGTCTCAGACCCTCTGCCTCAGACCGTCTGTCTCAGACCGTCTGTCTCAGACCGTCTGTCTCAGACCGTCTGTCTCAGACCGTCTGTCTCAGACCGTCTGTCTCAGACCGTCTGTCTCAGACCGTCTGTTTCAGACCGTCTGTCTCAGACAGTGTGTCTCGGACCGTCTGTCACTGTGCGTCTGTCTCAGAACGTTTGTCACTGTGCGTCTGTCTCAGACCGTCTGTCTCAGACCGTCTGTCTCAGACCGTCTGTCTCAGACCGTCTGTCTCAGACTGTCTGCATCAGACCGTCTGTCTCAGACCGTCTGTCTCAGACCGTCTGTCTCAGACAGTGTGTCTCGGACCGTCTGTCACTGTGCGTCTGTCTCATACCGTCTGTCTCATTCCGTCTGTCTCAGACCGTCTGTCTCAGACCGTCTGTCTCAGACCGTCTGTCTCAGACCGTCTGTCTCAGACCGTCTGTCTCAGACCGTCTGTCTCAGAACGTCTGTCTCAGACCATCTCTCTCAGACCGTCTGTCTCAGACCGTCTGTCTCAGACAGTCTGTCTCAGACCGTCTGTCACTGTGCGTCTGTCTCAGACCGTGTGTCTCATTCCGTCTATCTTGGATCGTCTGTCTAAGACCCTCTGTCTCGAGCCGACTGTCTCAGACCGACTGTCTCATACCGTCTGTCTCAGACCGTCTGTCTCAGACCGTCTGTCTCAGACCGTCTGTCTCAGACCGTCTGTCTCAGAACGTCTGTCACTGTGCGTCTGTCTCATACCGTCTGTCTCATTCCGTCTGTCTCAGACCGTCTGTCTCAGACCGTCTGTCTCAGACCGTCTGTCTCAGACCGTCTGTCTCAGACCGTCTGTCTCAGAACGTCTGTCACTGTGCGTCTGTCTAAGACCGTCTGTCTCGAGCCGACTGTCTCAGACCGACTGTATCAGACCGTCTGTCTCAGACCGTCTGTCACTGTGCGTCTGTCTCAGACCGTGTGTCTCATTCCGTCTATCTTGGATCGTCTGTCTAAGACCGTCTGTCTCGAGCCGACTGTCTCAGACCGACTGTCTCATACCGTCTGTCTCAGACCGTCTGTCTCAGACCGTCTGTCTCAGACCGTCTGTCTCAGACCGTCTGTCTCAGACCGTCTGTCTCAGACCGTCTGTCTCAGAACGTCTGTCACTGTGCGTCTGTCTCATAACGTCTGTCTCATTCCGTCTGTCTGAGACCGTCTGTCTCAGACCGTCTGTCTCAGACCGTCTGTCTCAGACCGTCCGTTTCAGGCCGTCTGTCTCAGACCGTCTGTCTCAGACCGTCTGTCTCAGACCGTCTGTCTCAGACCGTCTGTCACTGTGCGTCTGTCTCAGACCGTCTGTCTCATTCCGTCTATCTTGGATCGTCTGTCTAAGACCGTCTGTCTCGAGCCGACTGTCTCAGACCGACTGTCTTAGACCGTCTGTCTCAGACCGTCTGTCTCAGACCGTCTGTCTCAGACCGTCTGTCTCAGACCGTCTGTCTCAGACCGTCTGTCTCAGACCGTCTGTCTCAGACCGTCTGTCTCAGACCGTCTGTCTCAGACCGTCTGTCTCAGACCGTCTGTCTCAGACAGTGTGTCTCGGACCGTCTGTCACTGTGCGTCTGTCACAGACCGTCTGTCTCAGAACGTTTGTCACTGTGCGTCTGTCTCAGACCGTCTGTCTCAGACCGTCTGTCTCAGACCGTCTGTCTCAGACCGTCTGTCTCAGACCGTCTGTCTCAGACTGTCTGCCTCAGACCGTCTGTCTCAGACCGTCTGTCTCAGACCGTCTGTCTCAGACAGTGTGTCTCGGACCGTCTGTCACTGTGCGTCTGTCTCATACCGTCTGTCTCATTCCGTCTGTCTCAGACCGTCTGTCTCAGACCGTCTGTCTCAGACCGTCTGTCTCAGACCGTCTGTCTCAGACCGTCTGTCTCAGACCGTCTGTCTCAGACCGTCTGTCTCAGAACGTCTGTCACTGTGCGTCTGTCTCATACCGTCTGTCTCATTCCGTCTGTCTCAGACCGTCTGTCTCAGACCGTCTGTCTCAGACCGTCTGTCTCAGACCGTCTGTCTCAGAACGTCTGTCACTGTGCGTCTGTCTCATACCGTCTGTCTCAGACCGTCTGTCTCAGACCGTCTGTCTCAGACCGTCTGTCTCAGACCGTCTGTCTCAGACCGTCTGTCTCAGAACGTCTGTCACTGTGCGTCTGTCTCATACCGTCTGTCTCATTCCGTCTGTCTCAGACCGTCTGTCTCAGACCGTCTGTCTCAGACCGTCTGTCTCAGACCGTCTGTCTCAGAACGTCTGTCACTGTGCGTCTGTCTAAGACCGTCTGTCTCGAGCCGACTGTCTCAGACCGACTGCCTCAGACCGTCTGTCTCAGACCGTCTGTCACTGTGCGTCTGTCTCAGACCGTCTGTCTCATTCCGTCTATCCTGGATCGTCTGTCTAAGACCGTCTGTCTCGAGCCGACTGTCTCAGACCGACTGTCTCAGACCGTCTGTTTCAGAACGTCTGTCTCAGACCGTCTCTCTCAGACCGTCTGTCTCAGACCGTCTGTCTCAGACTGTCTGTCTCAGACCGTCTGTCTCAGACCGTCTGTCTCAGACCGCCTGTCTCAGACCGTCTGTCTCAGACCGTCTGTCTCAGACCGTCTATCTCAGACCGTCTGTCTCAGACCGTCTGTCTCAGACCGTCTGTCACTGTGCGTCTGTCTCAGACCGTCTGTCTCATTCCGTCTATCTTGGATCGTCTGTCTAAGACCGTCTGTCTCGAGCCGACTGTCTCAGACCGACTGTCTTAGACCGTCTGTCTCAGACCGTCTGTCTCAGACCGTCTGTCTCAGACCGTCTGTCTCAGACCGTCTGTCTCAGACCGTCTGTCTCAGACCGTCTGTCTCAGACCGTCTGTCTCAGACCGTCTGTTTCAGACCGTCTGTCTCAGACAGTGTGTCTCGGACCGTCTGTCACTGTGCGTGTGTCTCAGACCGTCTGTCTCAGACCGTCTGTCTCAGACCGTCTGTCTCAGACCGTCTGCCTCAGACCGTCTGTCTCAGACCGTCTGTCTCAGACCGTCTGTCTCAGACCCTCTGCCTCAGACCGTCTGTCTCAGACCGTCTGTCTCAGACCGTCTGTCTCAGACCGTCTGTCTCAGACCGTCTGTCTCAGACCGTCTGTCTCAGACCGTCTGTCTCAGACCGTCTGTCTCAGACCGTCTGTTTCAGACCGTCTGTCTCAGACAGTGTGTCTCGGACCGTCTGTCACTGTGCGTCTGTCTCAGACCGTCTGTCTCAGAACGTTTGTCACTGTGCGTCTGTCTCAGACCGTCTGTCTCAGACCGTCTGTCTCAGACCGTCTGTCTCAGACCGTCTGTCTCAGACTGTCTGCCTCAGACCGTCTGTCTCAGACCGTCTGTCTCAGACCGTCTGTCTCAGACAGTGTGTCTCGGACCGTCTGTCACTGTGCGTCTGTCTCATACCGTCTGTGTCATTCCGTCTGTCTCAGACCGTCTGTCTCAGACCGTCTGTCTCAGACCGTCTGTCTCAGACCGTCTGTCTCAGACCGTCTGTCTCAGACCGTCTGTCTCAGAACGTCTGTCTCAGACCATCTCTCTCAGACCGTCTGTCTCAGACCGTCTGTCTCAGACAGTCTGTCTCAGACCGTCTGTCACTGTGCGTCTGTCTCAGACCGTGTGTCTCATTCCGTCTATCTTGGATCGTCTGTCTAAGACCGTCTGTCTCGAGCCGACTGTCTCAGACCGACTGTCTCATACCGTCTGTCTCAGACCGTCTGTCTCAGACCGTCTGTCTCAGACCGTCTGTCTCAGACCGTCTGTCTCAGAACGTCTGTCACTGTGCGTCTGTCTCATACCGTCTGTCTCATTCCGTCTGTCTCAGACCGTCTGTCTCAGACCGTCTGTCTCAGACCGTCTGTCTCAGACCGTCTGTCTCAGACCGTCTGTCTCAGAACGTCTGTCACTGTGCGTCTGTCTAAGACCGTCTGTCTCGAGCCGACTGTCTCAGACCGACTGTATCAGACCGTCTGTCTCAGACCGTCTGTCACTGTGCGTCTGTCTCAGACCGTGTGTCTCATTCCGTCTATCTTGGACCGTCTGTCTCAGACCGACTGTCTCATACCGTCTGTCTCAGACCGTCTGTCTCAGACCGTCTGTCTCAGACCGTCTGTCTCAGACCGTCTGTCTCAGACCGTCTGTCTCAGACCGTCTGTCTCAGACCGTCTGTCTCAGACCGTCTGTCTCAGACCGTCTGTCTCAGACCGTCTGTCTCAGACTGTCTGCCTCAGACCGTCTGTCTCAGACCGTCTGTCTCAGACCGTCTGTCTCAGACAGTGTGTCTCGGACCGTCTGTCACTGTGCGTCTGTCTCATACCGTCTGTCTCATTCCGTCTGTCTCAGACCGTCTGTCTCAGACCGTCTGTCTCAGACCGTCTGTCTCAGACCGTCTGTCTCAGACCGTCTGTCTCAGACCGTCTGTCTCAGAACGTCTGTCTCAGACCATCTCTCTCAGACCGTCTGTCTCAGACCGTCTGTCTCAGACCGTCTGTCTCAGACCGTCTGTCTCAGACCGTCTGTCTCAGACCGTCTGTCTCAGACCGTCTGTCTCAGACCGTCTGTCTCAGACCGTCTGTCTCAGACAGTGTGTCTCGGACCGTCTGTCACTGTGCGTCTGTCTCAGACCGTCTGTCTCAGAACGTTTGTCACTGTGCGTCTGTCTCAGACCGTCTGTCTCAGACCGTCTGTCTCAGACCGTCTGTCTCAGACCGTCTGTCTCAGACCGTCTGTCTCAGACCGTCTGTCTCAGACCGTCTGTCTCAGACTGTCTGCCTCAGACCGTCTGTCTCAGACCGTCTGTCTCAGACCGTCTGTCTCAGACAGTGTGTCTCGGACCGTCTGTCACTGTGCGTCTGTCTCATACCGTCTGTCTCATTCCGTCTGTCTCAGACCGTCTGTCTCAGACCGTCTGTCTCAGACCGTCTGTCTCAGACCGTCTGTCTCAGACCGTCTGTCTCAGACCGTCTGTCTCAGAACGTCTGTCTCAGACCATCTCTCTCAGACCGTCTGTCTCAGACCGTCTGTCTCAGACCGTCTGTCTCAGACCGTCTGTCTCAGACCGTCTGTCTCAGAACGTCTGTCACTGTGCGTCTGTCTCATACCGTCTGTCTCATTCCGTCTGTCTCAGACCGTCTGTCTCAGACCGTCTGTCTCAGACCGTCTGTCTCAGACCGTCTGTCTCAGAACGTCTGTCACTGTGCGTCTGTCTAAGACCGTCTGTCTCGAGCCGACTGTCTCAGACCGACTGTCTCAGACCGTCTGTCTCAGACCGTCTGTCACTGTGCGTCTGTCTCAGACCGTCTGTCTCATTCCGTCTATCCTGGATCGTCTGTCTAACACCGTCTGTCTCGAGCCGACTGTCTCAGACCGTCTGTCACTGTGCGTCTGTCTCAGACCGTCTGTCTCATTCCGTCTATCCTGGATCGTCTGTCTAAGACCGTCTGTCTCGAGCCGACTGTCTCAGACCGACTGTCTCATACCATCTGTCTCAGACCGTCTGTCTCAGACCGTCTGTCTCAGACCGTCTGTCTCAGACCGTCTGTCTCAGAACGTCTGTCACTGTGCGTCTGTCTCATACCGTCTGTCTCATTCCGTCTGTCTCAGACCGTCTGTCTCAGACCGTCTGTCTCAGACCGTCTGTCTCAGACCGTCTGTCTCAGACCGTCTGTCTCAGACCGTCTGTCTCAGACCGTCTGTCTCAGACCGTCTGTCTCAGACCGTCTGTCTCAGACCGTCTGTCTCAGACCGTCTGCCTCAGACCGTCTGTCTCAGACCGTCTGTCTCAGACCGTCTGTCTCAGACCCTCTGCCTCAGACCGTCTGTCTCAGACCGTCTGTCTCAGACCGTCTGTCTCAGACCGTCTGTCTCAGACCGTCTGTCTCAGACCGTCTGTCTCAGACCGTCTGTCTCAGACAGTGTGTCTCGGACCGTCTGTCACTGTGCGTCTGTCTCAGACCGTCTGTCTCAGAACGTTTGTCACTGTGCGTCTGTCTCAGACCGTCTGTCTCAGACCGTCTGTCTCAGACTGTCTGCCTCAGACCGTCTGTCTCAGACCGTCTGTCTCAGACCGTCTGTCTCAGACAGTGTGTCTCGGACCGTCTGTCACTGTGCGTCTGTCTCATACCGTCTGTCTCATTCCGTCTGTCTCAGACCGTCTGTCTCAGACCGTCTGTCTCAGACCGTCTGTCTCAGACCGTCTGTCTCAGACCGTCTGTCTCAGACCGTCTGTCTCAGACCGTCTGTCTCAGAACGTCTGTCTCAGACCATCTCTCTCAGACCGTCTGTCTCATTCCGCCTATCTTAGATCGTCTGTCTCAGAACGTCTGTCACTGTGCGTCTGTCTAAGACCGTCTGTTTCGAGCCGACTGTCTCAGACCGACTGTCTCAGACCGTCTGTCTCAGACCGTCTGTCTCAGACAGTCTGTCTCAGACCGTCTGTCACTGTGCGTCTGTCTCAGACCGTCTGTCTCAGAACGTCTGTCACTGTGCGTCTGTCTAAGACCGTCTGTCTCGAGCCGTCTGTCTCATACCGTCTGTCTCATTCCGTCTGTCTCAGACCGTCTGTCTCAGACCGTCTGTCTCAGACCGTCTGTCTCAGACCGTCTGTCTCAGAACGTCTGTCACTGTGCGTCTGTCTAAGACCGTCTGTCTCGAGCCGACTGTCTCAGACCGACTGTATCAGACCGTCTGTCTCAGACCGTCTGTCACTGTGCGTCTGTCTCAGACCGTGTGTCTCATTCCGTCTATCCTGGATCGTCTGTCTAAGACCGTCTGTCTCGAGCCGACTGTCTCAGACCGACTGTCTCAGACCGTCTGTCTCAGAACGTCTGTCTCAGACCGTCTCTCTCAGACCGTCTGTCTCAGACCGTCTGTCTCAGACTGTCTGTCTCAGACCGTCTGTCTCAGACCGTCTGTCTCAGACCGTCTGTCTCAGACCGTCTATCTCAGACCGTCTGTCTCATTCCGCCTATCTTAGATCGTCTGTCTCAGAACGTCTGTCACTGTGCGTCTGTCTAAGACCGTCTGTCTCAGACCGTCTGCCTCAGACCGTCTGTCTCATTCCGTCTATCTTAGATCGTCTGTCTCAGACAGTCTGTCTCAGAACGTCTGTCTTAGATCGTCTGTCTCAGACAGTCTGTCTCAGACCGTCTGTCTCAGACAGTCTGTCTCAGACCGTCTGTCACTGTGCGTCTGTCTCAGACCGTCTGTCTCATTCCATATATCTTGGATCGTCTGTCTAAGACCGTCAGTCTCGAGCCGACTGTCTCAGACCGACTGTCTCAGACCGTCTGTCTCAGACCGTCTGTCTCAGACCGTCTGTCTCAGACCGTCTGTCTCAGACCGTCTGTCTCAGACCGTCTGTCTCAGACCGTCTGTCTCAGACCGTCTGTCTCAGACCGTCTGTCTCAGACCGTCTGTCTCAGACCGTCTGTCTCAGACTGTCTGTCTCAGACCGTCTGTCTCAGAACGTCTGTCTCAGACCGTCTGTCTCAGACAGTGTGTCTCGGACCGTCTGTCACTGTGCGTCTGTCTCAGACCGTCTGTCTCATTCCGCCTATCTTAGATCGTCTGTCTCAGAACGTCTGTCACTGTGCGTCTGTCTAAGACCGTCTGTCTCGAGCCGACTGTCTCAGACCGACTGTCTCAGACCGTCTGTCTCAGACCGTCTGTCTCAAACAGTCTGTCTCGGACCGTCTGTCACTATGCGACTGTCTCAGACCGTCTGTCTCAGAACGTCTGTCACTTAGCGTCTGTCTAAGACCGTCTGTCTCAGACCGCCTGTCTCAGACCGTCTGTCTCAGACCGTCTGTCTCAGAACGTTTGTCACTGTGCGTCTGTCTCAGACCGTCTGTCTCAGACCGTCTGTCTCAGACCGTCTGTCTCAGACTGTCTGCCTCAGACCGTCTGTCTCAGACCGTCTGTCTCAGACCGTCTGTCTCAGACAGTGTGTCTCGGACCGTCTGTCACTGTGCGTCTGTCTCATACCGTCTGTCTCATTCCGTCTGTCTCAGACCGTCTGTCTCAGACCGTCTGTCTCAGACCGTCTGTCTCAGACCGTCTGTCTCAGACCGTCTGTCTCAGACCGTCTGTCTCAGAACGTCTGTCTCAGACCATCTCTCTCAGACCGTCTGTCTCATTCCGCCTATCTTAGATCGTCTGTCTCAGAACGTCTGTCACTGTGCGTCTGTCTAAGACCGTCTGTTTCGAGCCGACTGTCTCAGACCGACTGTCTCAGACCGTCTGTCTCAGACCGTCTGTCTCAGACAGTCTGTCTCAGACCGTCTGTCACTGTGCGTCTGTCTCAGACCGTCTGTCTCAGAACGTCTGTCACTGTGCGTCTGTCTAAGACCGTCTGTCTCGAGCCGTCTGTCTCATACCGTCTGTCTCATTCCGTCTGTCTCAGACCGTCTGTCTCAGACCGTCTGTCTCAGACCGTCTGTCTCAGACCGTCTGTCTCAGAACGTCTGTCACTGTGCGTCTGTCTAAGACCGTCTGTCTCGAGCCGACTGTCTCAGACCGACTGTATCAGACCGTCTGTCTCAGACCGTCTGTCACTGTGCGTCTGTCTCAGACCGTGTGTCTCATTCCGTCTATCCTGGATCGTCTGTCTAAGACCGTCTGTCTCGAGCCGACTGTCTCAGACCGACTGTCTCAGACCGTCTGTCTCAGAACGTCTGTCTCAGACCGTCTCTCTCAGACCGTCTGTCTCAGACCGTCTGTCTCAGACTGTCTGTCTCAGACCGTCTGTCTCAGACCGTCTGTCTCAGACCGTCTATCTCAGACCGTCTGTCTCATTCCGCCTATCTTAGATCGTCTGTCTCAGAACGTCTGTCACTGTGCGTCTGTCTAAGACCGTCTGTCTCAGACCGTCTGCCTCAGACCGTCTGTCTCATTCCGTCTATCTTAGATCGTCTGTCTCAGACAGTCTGTCTCAGAACGTCTGTCTTAGATCGTCTGTCTCAGACAGTCTGTCTCAGACCGTCTGTCTCAGACAGTCTGTCTCAGACCGTCTGTCACTGTGCGTCTGTCTCAGACCGTCTGTCTCATTCCATATATCTTGGATCGTCTGTCTAAGACCGTCAGTCTCGAGCCGACTGTCTCAGACCGACTGTCTCAGACCGTCTGTCTCAGACCGTCTGTCTCAGACCGTCTGTCTCAGACCGTCTGTCTCAGACCGTCTGTCTCAGACCGTCTGTCTCAGACCGTCTGTCTCAGACCGTCTGTCTCAGACCGTCTGTCTCAGACCGTCTGTCTCAGACTGTTTGTCTCAGACCGTCTGTCTCAGAACGTCTGTCTCAGACCGTCTGTCTCAGACAGTGTGTCTCGGACCGTCTGTCACTGTGCGTCTGTCTCAGACCGTCTGTCTCATTCCGCCTATCTTAGATCGTCTGTCTCAGAACGTCTGTCACTGTGCGTCTGTCTAAGACCGTCTGTCTCGAGCCGACTGTCTCAGACCGTCTGTCTCAGACCGTCTGTCTCAGACCGTCTGTCTCAGACCGTCTGTCTCAGACCGTCTGTCTCAGACCGTCTGTCTCAGACCGTCTGTTTCAGACCGTCTGTCTCAGACCGTCTGTCTCAGACCGTCTGTCTCAGACCGTCTGTCTCAGACCGTCTGTCTCAGACCGTCTGCCTCAGACCGTCTGTATCAGACCGTCTGTCTCAGACCGTCTGTCTCAGACAGTGTGTCTCGGACCGTCTGTCACTGTGCGTCTGTCTCATACCGTCTGTCTCATTCCGTCTGTCTCAGACCGTCTGTCTCAGACCGTCTGTCTCAGACCGTCTGTCTCAGACCGTCTGTCTCACACCATCTCTCTCAGACCGTCTGTCTCAGACCGTCTGTCTCAGACAGTCTGTCTCAGACCGTCTGTCACTGTGCGTCTGTCTCAGACCGTGTGTCTCATTCCGTCTATCTTGGATCGTCTGTCTAAGACCGTCTGTCTCGAGCCGACTGTCTCAGACCGACTGTCTCATACCGTCTGTCTCAGACCGTCTGTCTCAGACCGTCTGTCTCAGACCGTCTGTCTCAGACCGTCTGTCTCAGACTGTCTGTCTCAGACCGTCTGTCTCAGACCGTCTGTCTCAGACAGTGTGTCTCGGACCGTCTGTCACTGTGCGTCTGTCTCAGACCGTCCGTCTCATTCCGCCTATCTTAGATCGTCTGTCTCAGAACGTCTGTCACTGTGCGTCTGTCTAAGACCGTCTGTTTCGAGCCGACTGTCTCAGACCGACTGTCTCAGACCGTCTGTCTCAGACCGTCTGTCTCAGACAGTCTGTCTCAGACCGTCTGTCACTGTGCGTCTGTCTCAGACCGTCTGTCTCAGAACGTCTGTCACTGTGCGTCTGTCTAAGACCGTCTGTCTCGAGCCGACTGTCTCAGACCGACTGTCTCAGACCGTCTGTCTCAGACCGTCTGTCACTATGCGACTGTCTCAGACCGTCTGTCTCAGAACGTCTGTCACTTTGCGTCTGTCTAAGACCGTCTGTCTCAGACCGCCTGTCTCAGACCGTCTGTCTCAGACCGTCTGTCTCAGACCGTCTATCTCAGACCGTCTGTCTCAGACCGTCTGTCTCAGACCGTCTGTCTCAGACCGTCTGTCTCAGACCGTCTGTCTCAGACCGTCTGTCTCAGACCGTCTGTCTCAGACCGTCTGTCTCAGACCGTCTGTCTCAGACCGTCTGTCTCAGACCGTCTGTCTCAGAACGTCTGTCTCAGACCATCTCTCTCAGACCGTCTGTCTCATTCCGCCTATCTTAGATCGTCTGTCTCAGAACGTCTGTCACTGTGCGTCTGTCTAAGACCGTCTGTTTCGAGCCGACTGTCTCAGACCGACTGTCTCAGACCGTCTGTCTCAGACCGTCTGTCTCAGACAGTCTGTCTCAGACCGTCTGTCACTGTGCGTCTGTCTCAGACCGTCTGTCTCAGAACGTCTGTCACTGTGCGTCTGTCTAAGACCGTCTGTCTCGAGCCGTCTGTCTCATACCGTCTGTCTCATTCCGTCTGTCTCAGACCGTCTGTCTCAGACCGTCTGTCTCAGACCGTCTGTCTCAGACCGTCTGTCTCAGAACGTCTGTCACTGTGCGTCTGTCTAAGACCGTCTGTCTCGAGCCGACTGTCTCAGACCGACTGTATCAGACCGTCTGTCTCAGACCGTCTGTCACTGTGCGTCTGTCTCAGACCGTGTGTCTCATTCCGTCTATCCTGGATCGTCTGTCTAAGACCGTCTGTCTCGAGCCGACTGTCTCAGACCGACTGTCTCAGACCGTCTGTCTCAGAACGTCTGTCTCAGACCGTCTCTCTCAGACCGTCTGTCTCAGACCGTCTGTCTCAGACTGTCTGTCTCAGACCGTCTGTCTCAGACCGTCTGTCTCAGACCGTCTGTCTCAGACCGTCTATCTCAGACCGTCTGTCTCATTCCGCCTATCTTAGATCGTCTGTCTCAGAACGTCTGTCACTGTGCGTCTGTCTAAGACCGTCTGTCTCAGACCGTCTGCCTCAGACCGTCTGTCTCATTCCGTCTATCTTAGATCGTCTGTCTCAGACAGTCTGTCTCAGAACGTCTGTCTTAGATCGTCTGTCTCAGACAGTCTGTCTCAGACCGTCTGTCTCAGACAGTCTGTCTCAGACCGTCTGTCACTGTGCGTCTGTCTCAGACCGTCTGTCTCATTCCATATATCTTGGATCGTCTGTCTAAGACCGTCAGTCTCGAGCCGACTGTCTCAGACCGACTGTCTCAGACCGTCTGTCTCAGACCGTCTGTCTCAGACCGTCTGTCTCAGACCGTCTGTCTCAGACCGTCTGTCTCAGACCGTCTGTCTCAGACCGTCTGTCTCAGACCGTCTGTCTCAGACCGTCTGTCTCAGACTGTCTGTCTCAGACCGTCTGTCTCAGAACGTCTGTCTCAGACCGTCTGTCTCAGACAGTGTGTCTCGGACCGTCTGTCACTGTGCGTCTGTCTCAGACCGTCTGTCTCATTCCGCCTATCTTAGATCGTCTGTCTCAGAACGTCTGTCACTGTGCGTCTGTCTAAGACCGTCTGTCTCGAGCCGACTGTCTCAGACCGACTGTCTCAGACCGTCTGTCTCAGACCGTCTGTCTCAAACAGTCTGTCTCGGACCGTCTGTCACTATGCGACTGTCTCAGACCGTCTGTCTCAGAACGTCTGTCACTTAGCGTCTGTCTAAGACCGTCTGTCTCAGACCGCCTGTCTCAGACCGTCTGTCTCAGACCGTCTGTCTCAGAACGTTTGTCACTGTGCGTCTGTCTCAGACCGTCTGTCTCAGACCGTCTGTCTCAGACCGTCTGTCTCAGACTGTCTGCCTCAGACCGTCTGTCTCAGACCGTCTGTCTCAGACCGTCTGTCTCAGACAGTGTGTCTCGGACCGTCTGTCACTGTGCGTCTGTCTCATACCGTCTGTCTCATTCCGTCTGTCTCAGACCGTCTGTCTCAGACCGTCTGTCTCAGACCGTCTGTCTCAGACCGTCTGTCTCAGACCGTCTGTCTCAGACCGTCTGTCTCAGAACGTCTGTCTCAGACCATCTCTCTCAGACCGTCTGTCTCATTCCGCCTATCTTAGATCGTCTGTCTCAGAACGTCTGTCACTGTGCGTCTGTCTAAGACCGTCTGTTTCGAGCCGACTGTCTCAGACCGACTGTCTCAGACCGTCTGTCTCAGACCGTCTGTCTCAGACAGTCTGTCTCAGACCGTCTGTCACTGTGCGTCTGTCTCAGACCGTCTGTCTCAGAACGTCTGTCACTGTGCGTCTGTCTAAGACCGTCTGTCTCGAGCCGTCTGTCTCATACCGTCTGTCTCATTCCGTCTGTCTCAGACCGTCTGTCTCAGACCGTCTGTCTCAGACCGTCTGTCTCAGACCGTCTGTCTCAGAACGTCTGTCACTGTGCGTCTGTCTAAGACCGTCTGTCTCGAGCCGACTGTCTCAGACCGACTGTATCAGACCGTCTGTCTCAGACCGTCTGTCACTGTGCGTCTGTCTCAGACCGTGTGTCTCATTCCGTCTATCCTGGATCGTCTGTCTAAGACCGTCTGTCTCGAGCCGACTGTCTCAGACCGACTGTCTCAGACCGTCTGTCTCAGAACGTCTGTCTCAGACCGTCTCTCTCAGACCGTCTGTCTCAGACCGTCTGTCTCAGACTGTCTGTCTCAGACCGTCTGTCTCAGACCGTCTGTCTCAGACCGTCTATCTCAGACCGTCTGTCTCATTCCGCCTATCTTAGATCGTCTGTCTCAGAACGTCTGTCACTGTGCGTCTGTCTAAGACCGTCTGTCTCAGACCGTCTGCCTCAGACCGTCTGTCTCATTCCGTCTATCTTAGATCGTCTGTCTCAGACAGTCTGTCTCAGAACGTCTGTCTTAGATCGTCTGTCTCAGACAGTCTGTCTCAGACCGTCTGTCTCAGACAGTCTGTCTCAGACCGTCTGTCACTGTGCGTCTGTCTCAGACCGTCTGTCTCATTCCATATATCTTGGATCGTCTGTCTAAGACCGTCAGTCTCGAGCCGACTGTCTCAGACCGACTGTCTCAGACCGTCTGTCTCAGACCGTCTGTCTCAGACCGTCTGTCTCAGACCGTCTGTCTCAGACCGTCTGTCTCAGACCGTCTGTCTCAGACCGTCTGTCTCAGACCGTCTGTCTCAGACCGTCTGTCTCAGACTGTTTGTCTCAGACCGTCTGTCTCAGAACGTCTGTCTCAGACCGTCTGTCTCAGACAGTGTGTCTCGGACCGTCTGTCACTGTGCGTCTGTCTCAGACCGTCTGTCTCATTCCGCCTATCTTAGATCGTCTGTCTCAGAACGTCTGTCACTGTGCGTCTGTCTAAGACCGTCTGTCTCGAGCCGACTGTCTCAGACCGTCTGTCTCAGACCGTCTGTCTCAGACCGTCTGTCTCAGACCGTCTGTCTCAGACCGTCTGTCTCAGACCGTCTGTTTCAGACCGTCTGTCTCAGACCGTCTGTCTCAGACCGTCTGTCTCAGACCGTCTGTCTCAGACCGTCTGTCTCAGACCGTCTGCCTCAGACCGTCTGTATCAGACCGTCTGTCTCAGACCGTCTGTCTCAGACAGTGTGTCTCGGACCGTCTGTCACTGTGCGTCTGTCTCATACCGTCTGTCTCATTCCGTCTGTCTCAGACCGTCTGTCTCAGACCGTCTGTCTCAGACCGTCTGTCTCAGACCGTCTGTCTCACACCATCTCTCTCAGACCGTCTGTCTCAGACCGTCTGTCTCAGACAGTCTGTCTCAGACCGTCTGTCACTGTGCGTCTGTCTCAGACCGTGTGTCTCATTCCGTCTATCTTGGATCGTCTGTCTAAGACCGTCTGTCTCGAGCCGACTGTCTCAGACCGACTGTCTCATACCGTCTGTCTCAGACCGTCTGTCTCAGACCGTCTGTCTCAGACCGTCTGTCTCAGACCGTCTGTCTCAGACTGTCTGTCTCAGACCGTCTGTCTCAGACCGTCTGTCTCAGACAGTGTGTCTCGGACCGTCTGTCACTGTGCGTCTGTCTCAGACCGTCCGTCTCATTCCGCCTATCTTAGATCGTCTGTCTCAGAACGTCTGTCACTGTGCGTCTGTCTAAGACCGTCTGTTTCGAGCCGACTGTCTCAGACCGACTGTCTCAGACCGTCTGTCTCAGACCGTCTGTCTCAGACAGTCTGTCTCAGACCGTCTGTCACTGTGCGTCTGTCTCAGACCGTCTGTCTCAGAACGTCTGTCACTGTGCGTCTGTCTAAGACCGTCTGTCTCGAGCCGACTGTCTCAGACCGACTGTCTCAGACCGTCTGTCTCAGACCGTCTGTCACTATGCGACTGTCTCAGACCGTCTGTCTCAGAACGTCTGTCACTTTGCGTCTGTCTAAGACCGTCTGTCTCAGACCGCCTGTCTCAGACCGTCTGTCTCAGACCGTCTGTCTCAGACCGTCTATCTCAGACCGTCTGTCTCAGACCGTCTGTCTCAGACCGTCTGTCTCAGACCGTCTGTCTCAGACCGTCTGTCTCAGACCGTCTGTCTCAGACCGTCTGTCTCAGACCGTCTGTCTCAGACAGTGTGTCTCGGACCGTCTGTCACTGTGCGTCTGTCTCAGACCGTCTGTCTCAGAACGTCTGTCACTGTGCGTCTGTCTCAGACCGTCTGTCTCAGACCGTCTGTCTCAGACCGTCTGTCTCAGACCGTCTGTCTCAGACTGTCTGCCTCAGACCGTCTGTCTCAGACCGTCTGTCTCAGACCGTCTGTCTCAGACAGTGTGTCTCGGACCGTCTGTCACTGTGCGTCTGTCTCATACCGTCTGTCTCATTCCGTCTGTCTCAGACCGTCTGTCTCAGACCGTCTGTCTCAGACCGTCTGTCTCAGACCGTCTGTCTCAGACCATCTCTCTCAGACCGTCTGTCTCAGACCGTCTGTCTCAGACAGTCTGTCTCAGACCGTCTGTCACTGTGCGTCTGTCTCAGACCCTGTGTCTCATTCCGTCTATCTTGGATCGTCTGTCTAAGACCGTCTGTCTCGAGCCGACTGTCTCAGACCGACTGTCTCATACCGTCTGTCTCAGACCGTCTGTCTCAGACCGTCTGTCTCAGACCGTCTGTCTCAGACTGTCTGTCTCAGACCGTCTGTCTCAGACCGTCTGTCTCAAACAGTCTGTCTCGGACCGTCTGTCACTATGCGACTGTCTCAGACCGTCTGTCTCAGAACGTCTGTCACTTAGCGTCTGTCTAAGACCGTCTGTCTCAGACCGCCTGTCTCAGACCGTCTGTCTCAGACCGTCTGTCTCAGAACGTTTGTCACTGTGCGTCTGTCTCAGACCGTCTGTCTCAGACCGTCTGTCTCAGACCGTCTGTCTCAGACTGTCTGCCTCAGACCGTCTGTCTCAGACCGTCTGTCTCAGACCGTCTGTCTCAGACAGTGTGTCTCGGACCGTCTGTCACTGTGCGTCTGTCTCATACCGTCTGTCTCATTCCGTCTGTCTCAGACCGTCTGTCTCAGACCGTCTGTCTCAGACCGTCTGTCTCAGACCGTCTGTCTCAGACCGTCTGTCTCAGACCGTCTGTCTCAGAACGTCTGTCTCAGACCATCTCTCTCAGACCGTCTGTCTCATTCCGCCTATCTTAGATCGTCTGTCTCAGAACGTCTGTCACTGTGCGTCTGTCTAAGACCGTCTGTTTCGAGCCGACTGTCTCAGACCGACTGTCTCAGACCGTCTGTCTCAGACCGTCTGTCTCAGACAGTCTGTCTCAGACCGTCTGTCACTGTGCGTCTGTCTCAGACCGTCTGTCTCAGAACGTCTGTCACTGTGCGTCTGTCTAAGACCGTCTGTCTCGAGCCGTCTGTCTCATACCGTCTGTCTCATTCCGTCTGTCTCAGACCGTCTGTCTCAGACCGTCTGTCTCAGACCGTCTGTCTCAGAACGTCTGTCACTGTGCGTCTGTCTAAGACCGTCTGTCTCGAGCCGACTGTCTCAGACCGACTGTATCAGACCGTCTGTCTCAGACCGTCTGTCACTGTGCGTCTGTCTCAGACCGTGTGTCTCATTCCGTCTATCCTGGATCGTCTGTCTAAGACCGTCTGTCTCGAGCCGACTGTCTCAGACCGACTGTCTCAGACCGTCTGTCTCAGAACGTCTGTCTCAGACCGTCTCTCTCAGACCGTCTGTCTCAGACCGTCTGTCTCAGACTGTCTGTCTCAGACCGTCTGTCTCAGACCGTCTGTCTCAGACCGTCTGTCTCAGACCGTCTATCTCAGACCGTCTGTCTCATTCCGCCTATCTTAGATCGTCTGTCTCAGAACGTCTGTCACTGTGCGTCTGTCTAAGACCGTCTGTCTCAGACCGTCTGCCTCAGACCGTCTGTCTCATTCCGTCTATCTTAGATCGTCTGTCTCAGACAGTCTGTCTCAGAACGTCTGTCTTAGATCGTCTGTCTCAGACAGTCTGTCTCAGACCGTCTGTCTCAGACAGTCTGTCTCAGACCGTCTGTCACTGTGCGTCTGTCTCAGACCGTCTGTCTCATTCCATATATCTTGGATCGTCTGTCTAAGACCGTCAGTCTCGAGCCGACTGTCTCAGACCGACTGTCTCAGACCGTCTGTCTCAGACCGTCTGTCTCAGACCGTCTGTCTCAGACCGTCTGTCTCAGACCGTCTGTCTCAGACCGTCTGTCTCAGACCGTCTGTCTCAGACCGTCTGTCTCAGACTGTCTGTCTCAGACCGTCTGTCTCAGAACGTCTGTCTCAGACCGTCTGTCTCAGACAGTGTGTCTCGGACCGTCTGTCACTGTGCGTCTGTCTCAGACCGTCTGTCTCATTCCGCCTATCTTAGATCGTCTGTCTCAGAACGTCTGTCACTGTGCGTCTGTCTAAGACCGTCTGTCTCGAGCCGACTGTCTCAGACCGACTGTCTCAGACCGTCTGTCTCAGACCGTCTGTCTCAAACAGTCTGTCTCGGACCGTCTGTCACTATGCGACTGTCTCAGACCGTCTGTCTCAGAACGTCTGTCACTTAGCGTCTGTCTAAGACCGTCTGTCTCAGACCGCCTGTCTCAGACCGTCTGTCTCAGACCGTCCGTTTCAGGCCGTCTGTCTCAGACCGTCTGTCTCAGACCGTCTGTCTCAGACCGTCTGTCTCAGACCGTCTGTCTCAGACCGTCTGTCTCAGACCGTCTGTTTCAGACCGTCTGTCTCAGACCGTCTGTCTCAGACCGTCTGTCTCAGACCGTCTGTCTCAGACCGTCTGTCTCAGACCGTCTGCCTCAGACCGTCTGTCTCAGACCGTCTGTCTCAGACCGTCTGTCTCAGACCGTCTGTCTCAGACCGTCTGTCTCAGACCGTCTGTCTCAGACCGTCTGTCTCAGACCGTCTGTCTCAGACCGTCTGTCTCAGACAGTGTGTCTCGGACCGTCTGTCACTGTGCGTCTGTCTCAGACCGTCTGTCACAGAACGTCTGTCACTGTGCGTCTGTCTCAGACCGTCTGTCTCAGACCGTCTGTCTCAGACCGTCTGTCTCAGACCGTCTGTCTCAGACCGTCTGTCTCAGACCGTCTGTCTCAGACCGTCTGTCTCAGACAGTGTGTCTCGGACCGACTGTCACTGTGCGTCTGTCTCAGACCGTCTGTCTCATTCCGTCTATCTTAGATCGTCTGTCTCAGAACGTCTGTCACTCTGCGTCTGTCTACCACCGTCTGTCTCGAGCCGACTGTCTCAGACCGACTGTCTCAGACCGTCTGTCTCAGACCGTCTTTCTCAGACCGTCTGTCTCAGACCGTCTGTCTCAGAACGTCTGTCTCAGACCGTCTCTCTCAGACCGTCTGTCTCAGACCGTCTGTCTCAGACAGTCTGTCTCAGACCGTCTGTCACTGTGCGTCTGTCTCAGACCGTCTGTCTCATTCCGTCTGTCTCAGACCGTCTGTCTCAGACCGTCTGTCTCAGACCGTCTGTCTCAGACCGTCTGTCTCAGACTGTCTGTCTCAGACCGTCTGTCTCAGACCGTCTGTCTCAGACCGTCTGTCTCAGACCGTCTGTCTCAGACCGTCTGTCTCAGACAGTGTGTCTCGGACCGTCTGTCACTGTGCGTCTGTCTCAGACCGTCTGTCTCAGAACGTCTGTCACTGTGCGTCTGTCTCAGACCGTCTGTCTCAGACCGTCTGTCTCAGACCGTCTGTCTCAGACCGTCTGTCTCAGACCGTCTGTCTCAGACTGTCTGCCTCAGACCGTCTGTCTCAGACCGTCTGTCTCAGACCGTCTGTCTCAGACTGTCTGCCTCAGACCGTCTGTCTCAGACCGTCTGTCTCAGACCGTCTGACTCAGACAGTGTGTCTCGGACCGTCTGTCACTGTGCGTCTGTCTCATACCGTCTGTCTCATTCCGTCTGTCTCAGACCGTCTGTCTCAGACCGTCTGTCTCAGACCGTCTGTCTCAGACCGTCTGTCTCAGACCATCTCTCTCAGACCGTCTGTCTCAGACCGTCTGTCTCAGACAGTCTGTCTCAGACCGTCTGTCACTGTGCGTCTGTCTCAGACCGTGTGTCTCATTCCGTCTATCTTGGATCGTCTGTCTAAGACCGTCTGTCTCGAGCCGACTGTCTCAGACCGACTGTCTCAGACCGTCTGTCTCAGACCGTCTGTCTCAGACCGTCTGTCTCAGACCGTCTGTCTCAGACCGTCTGTCTCAGACCGTCTATCTCAGACCGTCTGTCTCATTCCGCCTATCTTAGATCGTCTGTCTCAGAACGTCTGTCACTGTGCGTCTGTCTAAGACCGTCTGTCTCAGACCGTCTGTCTCAGACCGTCTGTCTCAGACCGTCTGTCTCAGACCGTCTGTCTCAGACCGTCTTTCTCAGACCGTCTGTCTCAGACCGTCTGTCTCAGATCGTCTGTCTCAGACGGTCTGTCTCATTCGGTCTATCTTAGATCGTCTGTCTCAGACAGTGTGTCTCAGAACGTCTGTCTCAGACCGTCTGTCTCAGACCGTCTGTCTCAGACCGTCTGTCTCAGACTGTCTGTCTCAGACCGTCTGTCTCAGACCGTCTGTCTCAGACCGTCTGTCTCAGAGAGTCTGTCTCAGACCGTCTGTCACTGTGCGTCTGTCTCAGACCGTCTGTCTCAGACCGTTTGTCTCAGACCGTCTGTCTCAGACCGTCTGTCTCATCCCGTCTGTCTCATCCCGTCTGTCTCTTTCCGTCTATCTTAGATCGTCTGTCTGAGAACGTCTGTCACTGTGCGTCTATCTTAGATCGTCTGTCTGAGAACGTCTGTCACTGTGCGTCTGTCTCAGAACGTCTGTCACTGTGCGTCTGTCTAAGACCGTCTGTCTCGAGCCGACTGTCTCAGACCGACTGTCTCAGACCGTCTGTCTCAGACCGTCTGTCTCAGACCGTCTGTCTCAGACCGTCTGTCTCAGACCGTCTGTCTCAGACCGTCTGTCTCAGACCGTCTGTCTCAGACCGTCTGTCTCAGACCGTCTGTCTCAGACAGTCTGTCTCAGACGGTCTGTCACTGTGCGTCTGTCTCAGACCGTCTGTCTCAGACCGTCTGTCTCAGACCGTCTGTCTCAGACCGTCTGTCTCAGACCGTCTGTCTCAGACCGTCTGTCTCAGACCGTCTGTCTCAGACCGTCTGTCTCAGACCGTCTGTCTCAGACCGTCTGTCTCAGACCGTCTGTCTCAGACCGTCTGTCTCAGACCGTCTGTCTCAGACAGTGTGTCTCGGACCGACTGGCACTGTGCGTCTGTCTCAGACCGTCTGTCTCATTCCGTCTATCTTAGATCGTCTGTCTCAGAACGTCTGTCACTCTGCGTCTGTCTACCACCGTCTGTCTCGAGCCGACTGTCTCAGACCGACTGTCTCAGACCGTCTGTCTCAGACCGTCTTTCTCAGACCGTCTGTCTCAGACCGTCTGTCTCAGAACGTCTGTCTCAGACCGTCTCTCTCAGACCGTCTGTCTCAGACCGTCTGTCTCAGACAGTCTGTCTCAGACCGTCTGTCACTGTGCGTCTGTCTCAGACCGTCTGTCTCATTCCGTCTATCTTGGATCGTCTGTCTAAGACAGTCTGTCTCGAGCCGACTGTCTCAGACCGTCTGTCTCAGACCGTCTGTCTCAGACCGTCTGTCTCAGACCGTCTGTCTCAGACCGTCTGTCTCAGACCGTCTGTCTCAGACCGTCTATCTCAGACCGTCTGTCTCAGACCGTCTGTCTCAGACCGTCTGTCTCAGACCGTCTGTCTCAGACCGTCTGTCTCAGACCGTCTGTCTCAGACCGTCTGTCTCAGACCGTCTGTCTCAGACCGTCTGTCTCAGACAGTGTGTCTCGGACCGTCTGTCACTGTGCGTCTGTCTCAGACCGTCTGTCTCAGAACGTCTGTCACTGTGCGTCTGTCTCAGACCGTCTGTCTCAGACCGTCTGTCTCAGACCGTCTGTCTCAGACCGTCTGTCTCAGACCGTCTGTCTCAGACCGTCTGTCTCAGACCGTCTGTCTCAGACTGTCTGCCTCAGACCGTCTGTCTCAGACCGTCTGTCTCAGACCGTCTGTCTCAGACCGTCTGTCTCAGACAGTCTGTCTCAGACCGTCTGTCACTGTGCGTCTGTCTCAGACCGTGTGTCTCGTTCCGTCTATCTTGGATCGTCTGTCTAAGACCGTCTGTCTCGAGCCGACTGTCTCAGACCGACTGTCTCATACCGTCTGTCTCAGACCGTCTGTCTCAGACCGTCTGTCTCAGACCGTCTGTCTCAGACTGTCTGTCTCAGACCGTCTGTCTCAGACCGTCTGTCTCAGACAGTGTGTCTCGGACCGTCTGTCACTGTGCGTCTGTCTCAGACCGTCTGTCTCATTCCGCCTATCTTAGATCGTCTGTCTCAGAACGTCTGTCACTGTGCGTCTGTCTAAGACCGTCTGTCTCGAGCCGACTGTCTCAGACCGACTGTCTCAGACCGTCTGTCTCAGACCGTCTGTCACTGTGCGTCTGTCTCAGACCGTCTGTCTCATTCCGTCTATCCTGGATCGTCTGTCTCAGACCGTCTGTCTCAGACCGACTGTCTCAGACCGTCTGTCTCAGACCGTCTGTCTCAGACCGTCTGTCTCAGACCGTCTGTCTCAGACCGTCTGTCTCAGACCGTCTGTCTCAGACCGTCTGTCTCAGACCGTCTATCTCAGACCGTCTGTCTCATTCCGCCTATCTTAGATCGTCTGTCTCAGAACGTCTGTCACTGTGCGTCTGTCTAAGACCGTCTGTCTCAGACCGTCGGTCTCAGACCGTCTGTCTCAGACCGTCTGTCTCAGACCGTCTGTCTCAGACCGTCTTTCTCAGACCGTCTGTCTCAGACCGTCTGTCTCAGATCGTCTGTCTCAGACGGTCTGTCTCAGACCGTCTGTCTCAGACCGTCTGTCTCAGACCGTCTGTCTCAGACTGTCTGTCTCAGACCGTCTGTCTCAGACCGTCTGTCTCAGACCGTCTGTCTCAGACAGTCTGTCTCAGACCGTCTGTCACTGTGCGTCTGTCTCAGACCGTCTGTCTCAGACCGTTTGTCTCAGACCGTCTGTCTCAGACCGTCTGTCTCATCCCGTCTGTCTCATCCCGTCTGTCTCTTTCCGTCTATCTTAGATCGTCTGTCTGAGAACGTCTGTCACTGTGCGTCTATCTTAGATCGTCTGTCTGAGAACGTCTGTCACTGTGCGTCTGTCTCAGAACGTCTGTCACTGTGCGTCTGTCTAAGACCGTCTGTCTCGAGCCGACTGTCTCAGACCGACTGTCTCAGACCGTCTGTCTCAGACCGTCTGTCTCAGACGTCTTTCTCAGACCGTCTGTCTCAGACCGTCTGTCTCAGATCGTCTGTCTCAGGCGGTCTGTCTCATTCCGTCTATCTTGGATCGTCTGCCTGATAGCGTGTCTCTCAGATCGTCTGTCTCAGACCGTCTGTCTCTGACCGTCTTTCTCAGACCGTCTGCCTCAAACCGTCTGTCTCAGACCGTCTGTCTCAGACCGTCTGTCTCAGACCGTCTGTCTCAGACCATCTGTCTCAGACCGTCTGTCTCAGACCGTCTGTCTCAGACCGTCTGTCTCAGACCATCTGTCTCAGACCGTCTGTCTCAGACCGTCTGTCTCAGACCGTCTGTCTCAGACCGTCTGTCTCAGACCGTCTGTCTCAGACCGTCTGTCTCAGACCGTCTGTCTCAGACCGTCTGTCTCAGACCGTCTGTCTCAGACCGTCTGTCTCAGACCGTCTGTCTCAGACCGTCTATCTCAGACCGTCTGTCTCAGACCGTCTGTCTCAGACCGTCTGTCTCAGACCGTCTGTCTCAGACCGTCTGTCTCAGACAGTGTGTCTCGGACCGTCTGTCACTGTGCGTCTGTCTCAGACCGTCTGTCTCAGAACGTCTGTCACTGTGCGTCTGTCTCAGACCGTCTGTCTCAGACCGTCTGTCTCAGACCGTCTGTCTCAGACCGTCTGTCTCAGACCGTCTGTCTCAGACCGTCTGTCTCAGACTGTCTGCCTCAGACCGTCTGTCTCAGACCGTCTGTCTCAGACCGTCTGTCTCAGACTGTCTGCCTCAGACCGTCTGTCTCAGACCGTCTGTCTCAGACCGTCTGTCTCAGACAGTGTGTCTCGGACCGTCTGTCACTGTGCGTCTGTCTCATACCGTCTGTCTCATTCCGTCTGTCTCAGACCGTCTGTCTCAGACCGTCTGTCTCAGACCGTCTGTCTCAGACCGTCTGTCTCAGACCATCTCTCTCAGACCGTCTGTCTCAGACCGTCTGTCTCAGACAGTCTGTCTCAGACCGTCTGTCACTGTGCGTCTGTCTCAGACCGTGTGTCTCGTTCCGTCTATCTTGGATCGTCTGTCTAAGACCGTCTGTCTCGAGCCGACTGTCTCAGACCGACTGTCTCATACCGTCTGTCTCAGACCGTCTGTCTCAGACCGTCTGTCTCAGACCGTCTGTCTCAGACTGTCTGTCTCAGACCGTCTGTCTCAGACCGTCTGTCTCAGACAGTGTGTCTCGGACCGTCTGTCACTGTGCGTCTGTCTCAGACCGTCTGTCTCATTCCGCCTATCTTAGATCGTCTGTCTCAGAACGTCTGTCACTGTGCGTCTGTCTAAGACCGTCTGTCTCGAGCCGACTGTCTCAGACCGACTGTCTCAGACCGTCTGTCTCAGACCGTCTGTCACTGTGCGTCTGTCTCAGACCGTCTGTCTCATTCCGTCTATCCTGGATCGTCTGTCTCAGACCGTCTGTCTCAGACCGACTGTCTCAGACCGTCTGTCTCAGACCGTCTGTCTCAGACCGTCTGTCTCAGACCGTCTGTCTCAGACCGTCTGTCTCAGACCGTCTGTCTCAGACCGTCTGTCTCAGACCGTCTATCTCAGACCGTCTGTCTCATTCCGCCTATCTTAGATCGTCTGTCTCAGAACGTCTGTCACTGTGCGTCTGTCTAAGACCGTCTGTCTCAGACCGTCGGTCTCAGACCGTCTGTCTCAGACCGTCTGTCTCAGACCGTCTGTCTCAGACCGTCTTTCTCAGACCGTCTGTCTCAGACCGTCTGTCTCAGATCGTCTGTCTCAGACGGTCTGTCGCATTCGGTCTATCTTAGATCGTCTGTCTCAGACAGTGTGTCTCAGAACGTCTGTCTCAGACCGTCTGTCTCAGACCGTCTGTCTCAGACCGTCTGTCTCAGACTGTCTGTCTCAGACCGTCTGTCTCAGACCGTCTGTCTCAGACCGTCTGTCTCAGACAGTCTGTCTCAGACCGTCTGTCACTGTGCGTCTGTCTCAGACCGTCTGTCTCAGACCGTTTGTCTCAGACCGTCTGTCTCAGACCGTCTGTCTCATCCCGTCTGTCTCATCCCGTCTGTCTCTTTCCGTCTATCTTAGATCGTCTGTCTGAGAACGTCTGTCACTGTGCGTCTATCTTAGATCGTCTGTCTGAGAACGTCTGTCACTGTGCGTCTGTCTCAGAACGTCTGTCACTGTGCGTCTGTCTAAGACCGTCTGTCTCGAGCCGACTGTCTCAGACCGACTGTCTCAGACCGTCTGTCTCAGACCGTCTGTCTCAGACGTCTTTCTCAGACCGTCTTTCTCAGACCGTCTGTCTCAGATCGTCTGTCTCAGGCGGTCTGTCTCATTCCGTCTATCTTGGATCGTCTGCCTGATAGCGTGTCTCTCAGATCGTCTGTCTCAGACCGTCTGTCTCTGACCGTCTTTCTCAGACCGTCTGCCTCAAACCGTCTGTCTCAGACCGTCTGTCTCAGACCGTCTGTCTCAGACCGTCTGTCTCAGACCATCTGTCTCAGACCGTCTGTCTCAGACCGTCTGTCTCAGACCGTCTGTCTCAGACCATCTGTCTCAGACCGTCTGTCTCAGACCGTCTGTCTCAGACCGTCTGTCTCAGACCGTCTGTCTCAGACCGTCTGTCTCAGATCGTCTGTCTCAGAGCGTCTGTCACTGTGCGTCTGTCTCAGACCGTCCGTCTCAGACCGTCTGTCTCAATCCGTCTATCTTAGATCGTCTGTCTCAGAACGTCTGCCACTGTGCGTCTGTCTAAGACCGTCTGTCTCATACCGTCTGTCTCACATCATCGGTCTCAGACAGTCTGTCTCTGTCCGTCGGCCTCACATCGGCAGTCTCAGATCGTCTGTCTCGGACCGTCTGTCTCAGACCATCTTACTCGTTCCGTCTGTCTCAGACCGTCTGTCTCAGACCGTCTGTCTCAGACCGTCTGTCACTGTGCGTCTGTCTAAGACCGTCTGTCTCGAGCCGACTATCTCAGACCGACTGTCCCAGACCGTCTGTCTCAGATCGTCTGTCTCAGACCGTCTGTCTCAGACCGTCTATCTCATACCGTCTGTCTCAGATCGTCTGTCTCAGAACGTCTGTCACTGTGCGTCTGTCTAAGACCGTCTGTCTCATCCCGTTTGTCTCATGTCGTCTGTCTCAGCCCGTCTGTCTCATCCCGTCTGTCTCATCCCGTCTATCTCATCCCGTGTATCTTAGATCGTCTGTCTCAAAACGTCTGTCTCAGCCCGTCGGCCTGAGACCGTCTGTTTCAAGCCGACTGTCTCAGACCGACTGTCTCAGACCGTCTGTCTCAGACTGTCCGTCTCAGACCGTCTTTCTCAGACCGTCTGTCTCAGACAGTCTGTCTCAGACCGTCTGACACTGTGCGTCTGTCTCAGACCGTCTGTCTCATTCCGTCTATCTTGGATCGTCTGTCTAAGACCGTCTGTCTCGAGCCGACTGTCTCAGACCGACTGTCTCAGACCGTCTGTCTCAGACCGTCTGTCTCAGACCGTCTGTCTCAGACCGTCTGTCTCAGACCGTCTGTCTCAGACCGTCTGTCTCAGACCGTCTGTCTCAGACCGTCTGCCTCAGACTGTCTGTCTCAGACCGTCTGTCTCAAACAGTCTGTCTCGGACCGTCTGTCACTGTGCGACTGTCTCAGACCGTCTGTCTCAGAACGTCTGTCACTGTGCGTCTGTCTAAGACCGTCTGTCTCAGACCGTCTGTCTCAGACCGTCTGTCTCAGACCGTCTGTCTCAGACCGTCTGTCTCAGAACGTCTGTCTCAGACCGTCTGTCTCAGACCGTCTGTCTCAGACCGTCTGTCTCAGACAGTCTGTCTCAGACGGTCTGTCACTGTGCGTCTGTCTCAGACCGTCTGTCTCATTCCGTCTATCTTGGATCGTCTGTCTAAGACCGTCTGTCTCGAGCCGACTGTCTCAGACCGACTGTCTCAGACCGTCTGTCTCAGACCGTCTGTCTCAGACCGTCTGTCTCAGACCGTCTGTCTCAGACCGTCTGTCTCAGACCGTCTGTCTCAGACCGTCTGTCTCAGACCGTCTGTCTCAGACCGTCTGTCTCAGACCGTCTGTCTCAGACCGTCTGTCTCAGACCGTCTGTCTCAGACCGTCTGTCTCTGACCGTCTGTCTCAGACCGTCTGTCTCAGACCGTCTGTCTCAGACCGTCTGTCTCAGACCGTCTGTCTCAGACCTTTTGTCTCAGACCGTCTGTCTCAGACCATCTGTCTCAGACCGTCGGTATCTGTCCGTTTCTCGCAGGCCGCCTGTCTCTGTCCGTCTGTCTCTGTCCGTCTGTCTCTGTCCATCTGTGTCAGACCGTCTGTCTCAGACCGTCGGTCTCTGTCCGTCTCTCTCAGCCCGCCTGTCTCAGTCCGTCTGTCTCCGACCGTCTGTCTCAGACCGTCCGTCTCTGTCCGTCTGTCTCAGACCGTCTGTCTCAGACCGTCTGTCTCAGACCGTCTGTCTCAGACCGTCTGTCTCAGACCCTCTGTCTCAGACCGTCTGTCTCAGACCGTCTGTCTCAGACCGTCTGTCTCAGACCGTCTGTCTCAGACCGTCTTCCTCAGACCGTCTGTCTCAGACCGTCTGTCTCAGACCGTCAGTCTCAGACCGTCGTTCTCTGTCCGTTTCTCGCAGGCCGCCTGTCTCAGACCGTCGGTCTCAGACCGTCTGTCTCAGACCGTCAGTCTCAGACCGTCGGTCTCTGTTCGTCTCTCTCAGCCCGCCTGTATCAGTCCGTCTGGCTCAGACCATCTGTCTCAGACCGCCCGTCTCTGTCCGTCTGTCTCAGACCGTCAGTCTCAGACCGTCGGTCTCTGTCCGTTTCTCGCAGGCCGCCTGTCTCTGTCCGTCTGTCTCTGTCCGTCTGTCTCTGTCCGTCTGTCTCAGACCGTCTGTCTCAGACCGTCTGTCTCTGTCCGTCTCTCTCAGGCCGCCTGTCTCAGTCCGTCTGTCTCAGACCATCTGTCTCAGACCGTCTGTCTCTGTCCGTCTGTCTCAGACCATCTGTCTCAGACCATCTGTCTCAGACCGCCCGTCTCTGCTCGCCTGTCGCTGTCCGTCTGTCTCAGAGCGTCGGTCTCTGTCCGTCTCTCTCATGCCGCCTGTCTCAGTCCGTCTGTTTCAGACCGCCTGTCTCAGACCGTCGGTGTTAGCCAGTCAGTCTCAGCCCGCCTGTCTCTGTCCGTCTGTCTCAGACCATCTGTCTCAGACCGTCCGTCTCTGTCCGTCTGTCTCAGACCTTCTGTCTCAAACCGTCTGTCTCAGACCGTCTGTCTCAGACCGTCTGTCTCAGACCGTCTGTCTCAGACCGTCGGTATCTGTCCGTTTCTCGCAGGCCGCCTGTCTCTGTCCGTCTGTCTCTGTCCGTCTGTCTCTGTCCGTCTGTCTCTGTCCGTCTGTCTCTGTCCGTCTGTCTCTGTCCGTCTGTATCTGTCCGTCTGTCTCTGTCCGTCTGTCTCTGTCCGTCTGTCTCTGTCCGTCTGTCTCTGTCCGTCTGTCTCTGTCCGTCTGTCTCTGTCCGTCTGTCTCTGTCCGTCTGTCTCTGTCCGTCTGTCTCTGTCCGTCTGTCTCTGTCCGTCTGTCTCTGTCCGTCTGTCTCTGTCCGTCTGTATCTGTCCGTCTGTCTCTGTCCGTCTGTCTCTGTCCGTCTGTGTCAGACCGTCTGTCTCAGACCGTCGGTCTCTGTCCGTCTCTCTCAGCCCGCCTGTCTCAGTCCATCTGGCTCAGACCGTCGGTATCTGTCCGTTTCTCGCAGGCCGCCTGTCTCAGTCCGTCTGTCTCCGACCGTCTGTCTCAGACCGTCCGTCTCTGTCCGTCTGTCTCAGACCGTCTGTCTCAGACCGTCTGTCTCAGACCGTCTGTCTCAGACCGTCTGTCTCAGACCGTCTGTCTCAGACCGTCTGTCTCAGACCGTCTGTCTCAGACCGTCTTTCTCAGACCGTCTGTCTCAGACCGTCTGTCTCAGACCGTCAGTCTCAGACCGTCGTTCTCTGTCCGTTTCTCGCAGGCCGCCTGTCTCAGTCCGCCTGTCTAAGTCCGTCTGTCTCAGACCATCTGTCTCAGACCGTCGGTCTCTGTCCGTCTCTATCATGCCGCCTGTCTCAGTCCGTCTGTTTCAGACCGCCTGTCTCAGGCCGCCTGTCTCAGTCCGTCTGTCTCCGACCGTCTGTCTCAGACCGTCGGTCTCAGACGGTCTGTCTCAGACCGTCAGTCCCAGACCGTCGGTCTCTGTCCGTCTCTCTCAGCCCGCCTGTCTCAGTCCATCTGGCTCAGACCGTCGGTATCTGTCCGTTTCTCGCAGGCCGCCTGTCTCTGTCCGTCTGTCTCTGTCCGTCTGTCTCTGTCCGTCTGTCTCTGTCCGTCTGTCTCAGACCGTCTGTCTCAGACCGTCGGTCTCTGTCCGTCTCTCTCAGGCCGCCTGTCTAAGTCCGTCTGTCTCAGACCATCTGTCTCAGACCGTCGGAATCTGTCCATCTCTCTCATGCCGCCTGTCTCAGTCCGTCTGTTTCAGACCGCCTGTCTCAGACCGTCGGTCTTAGCCCGTCTGTCTCAGCCCGCCTGTCTCTGTCCGTCTGTCTCAGACCGTCGGTCTCTGTCCGTCCCTCGCAGGCCGCCTGTCTCAGTCCGTCTGTCTCAGACCGTCTGTCTCAGACCGTCTGTCTCTGTCCGTCTCTCTCAGGTCGCCTGTCTCAGTCCGTCTGTCTCAGACCATCTGTCTCAGACCGTCTGTCTCTGTCCGTCTGTCTCAGACCATCTGTCTCAGACCATCTGTCTCAGACCGTCCGTCTCTGCTCGCCTGTCGCTGTCCGTCTGTCTCAGACCGTCGGTCTCTGTCCGTCTCTCTCAGGCCGCCTGTCTAAGTCCGTCTGTCTCAGACCATCTGTCTCAGACCGTCGGTCTCTGTCCATCTCTCTCATGCCGCCTGTCTCAGTCCGTCTGTTTCAGACCGCCTGTCTCAGACCGTCGGTCTTAGCCAGTCAGTCTCAGCCCGCCTGTCTCTGTCCGTCTGTCTCAGACCATCTGTCTCAGACCGTCCGTCTCTGTCCGTCTGTCTCAGACCGTCTGTCTCAGACCGTCTGTCTCAGACCGTCTGTCTCAGACCCTCTGTCTCAGACCGTCTGTCTCAGACCGTCTGTCTCAGACCGTCTTTCTCAGACCGTCTGTCTCAGACCGTCTGTCTCAGACCGTCTGTCTCAGACCGTCAGTCTCAGACCGTCGTTCTCTGTCCGTTTCTCGCTGGCCGCCTGTCTCAGTCCGCCTGTCTAAGTCCGTCTGTCTCAGACCATCTGTCTCAGACCGTCGGTCTCTGTCCGTCTCTATCATGCCGCCTGTCTCAGTCCGTCTGTTTCAGACCGCCTGTCTCAGGCCGCCTGTCTCAGTCCGTCTGTCTCCGACCGTCTGTCTCAGACCGTCGGTCTCAGACGGTCTGTCTCAGACCGTCAGTCCCAGACCGTCGGTCTCTGTCCGTCTCTCTCAGCCCGCCTGTCTCAGTCCATCTGGCTCAGACCGTCGGTATCTGTCCGTTTCTCGCAGGCCGCCTGTCTCTGTCCGTCTGTCTCTGTCCGTCTGTCTCTGTCCGTCTGTCTCTGTCCGTCTGTCTCAGACCGTCTGTCTCAGACCGTCGGTCTCTGTCCGTCTCTCTCAGGCCGCCTGTCTAAGTCCGTCTGTCTCAGACCATCTGTCTCAGACCGTCGGAATCTGTCCATCTCTCTCATGCCGCCTGTCTCAGTACGTCTGTTTCAGACCGCCTGTCTCAGACCGTCGGTCTTAGCCCGTCTGTCTCAGCCCGCCTGTCTCTGTCCGTCTGTCTCAGACCGTCGGTCTCTGTCCGTCCCTCTCAGGCCGCCTGTCTCAGTCCGTCTGTCTCAGACCATCTGTCTCAGACCGTCTGTCTCAGACCGTCTGTCTCAGACCGTCTGTCTCAGACCGTCTGTCTCAGACCGTCTGTCTCAGACCGTCTGTCTCAGACCGTCTGTCTCAGACCGTCTGTCTCAGACCGTCTGTCTCAGACCGTCTTTCTCAGACCGTCTGTCTCAGACCGTCTGTCTCAGACCTTCTGTCTCAGACCGTCTGTCTCAGACCGTCTGTCTCAGACCGTCTGTCTCAGACCGTCTGTCTCAGACCGTCTGTCTCAGACCGTCTGTCTCAGACCGTCTGTCTCAGACCGTCTGTCTCAGACCGTCAGTCTCAGACCGTCGTTCTCTGTCCGTTTCTCGCAGGCCGCCTGTCTCTGTCCGTCTGTCTCTGTCCGTCTGTCTCTGTCCGTCTGTCTCAGACCGTCTGTCTCAGACCGTCTGTCTCAGACCGTCTGTCTCAGACCGTCTGTCTCTGTCCGTCTCTCTCAGGTCGCCTGTCTCAGTCCGTCTGTCTCAGACCATCTGTCTCAGACCGTCTGTCTCTGTCCGTCTGTCTCAGACCATCTGTCTCAGACCATCTGTCTCAGACCGTCCGTCTCTGCTCGCCTGTCGCTGTCCGTCTGTCTCAGACCGTCGGTCTCTGTCCGTCTCTCTCAGGCCGCCTGTCTAAGTCCGTCTGTCTCAGACCATCTGTCTCAGACCGTCGGTCTCTGTCCATCTCTCTCATGCCGCCTTTCTCAGTCCGTCTGTTTCAGACCGCCTGTCTCAGTCCGTCTGTCTCAGACCGCCTGTCTCAGACCGTCTGTCTCAGACCGTCCGTTTCAGGCCGTCTGTCTCAGACCGTCTGTCTCAGACCGTCTGTCTCAGACCGTCTGTCTCAGACCGTCTATCGCAGACCGTCTGTCTCAGACCGTCTGTCTCAGACCGTCTGTCTCAGACCGTCCGTTTCAGGCCGTCTGTCTCAGAGCGTCTGTCTCAGACCGTCTGTCTCAGACAATCTGTCTCAGAGCGTCTGTCACTGTGCGTCTGTCTCAGACCGTCCGTCTCAGACCGTCTGTCTCAATCCGTCTATCTTAGATCGTCTGTCTCAGAACGTCTGTCACTGTGCGTCTGTCTAAGACCGTCTGTCTCAGACCATCTGTCTCAGACCGTCGGTCTCTGTCCGTTTCTCGCAGGCCGCCTGTCTCTGTCCGTCTGTCTCTGTCCGTCTGTCTCTGTCCGTCTGTCTCAGACCGTCTGTCTCAGACCGTCTGTCTCAGACCGTCTGTCTCTGTCCGTCTCTCTCAGGTCGCCTGTCTCAGTCCGTCTGTCTCAGACCATCTGTCTCAGACCGTCTGTCTCTGTCCGTCTGTCTCAGACCATCTGTCTCAGACCATCTGTCTCAGACCGTCCGTCTCTGCTCGCCTGTCGCTGTCCGTCTGTCTCAGACCGTCGGTCTCTGTCCGTCTCTCTCAGGCCGCCTGTCTAAGTCCGTCTGTCTCAGACCATCTGTCTCAGACCGTCGGTCTCTGTCCATCTCTCTCATGCCGCCTGTCTCAGTCCGTCTGTTTCAGACCGCCTGTCTCAGTCCGTCTGTCTCAGACCGCCTGTCTCAGACCGTCTGTCTCAGACCGTCCGTTTCAGGCCGTCTGTCTCAGACCGTCTGTCTCAGACCGTCTGTCTCAGACCGTCTGTCTCAGACCGTCTGTCTCAGACCGTCTATCGCAGACCGTCTGTCTCAGACCGTCTGTCTCAGACCGTCTGTCTCAGACCGTCCGTTTCAGGCCGTCTGTCTCAGACCGTCTGTCTCAGACCGTCTGTCTCAGACAATCTGTCTCAGAGCGTCTGTCACTGTGCGTCTGTCTCAGACCGTCCGTCTCAGACCGTCTGTCTCAATCCGTCTATCTTAGATCGTCTGTCTCAGAACGTCTGTCACTGTGCGTCTGTCTAAGACCGTCTGTCTCGAGCCGACTGTCTCAGACCGACTGTCTCAGACCGTCTGTCTCAGACCGTCTGTCTCAGACGTCTTTCTCAGACCGTCTGTCTCAGACCGTCTGTCTCAGATCGTCTGTCTCAGGCGGTCTGTCTCATTCCGGCTATCTTGGATCGTCTGCCTGATAGCGTGTCTCTCAGATCGTCTGTCTCAGACCGTCTGTCTCTGACCGTCTTTCTCAGACCGTCTGTCTCAAACCGTCTGTCTCAGACCGTCTGTCTCAGACCGTCTGTCTCAGACCGTCTGTCTCATACCGTCTGTCTCAGATCGTCTGTCTCAGACGGTCTGTCTCAGAACGTCTGTCACTGTGCGTCTGTCTAAGGCCGTCTGTCTCATCCCGTTTGTCTCATGTCGTCTGTCTCATCCCGTCTGTCTCGTCCCGTCTGTCTCATCCCGTCTATCTCATCCCGTGTATCTTAGATCGTCTGTCTCAAAACGTCTGTCTTAGCCCGTCGGCCTGAGACCGTCTGTCTCAAGCCGACTGTCTCAGACCGACTGTCTCAGACCGTCTGCCTGATAACGTCTCTCTCAGACCGTCTGTCTCAGACCGTCTGTCTCAGACGGTCTGTCTCAGAACGTCTGTCACTGTGCGTCTGTCTAAGACCGTCTGTCTCAGACCGTCTTTCTCAGACCGTCCGTCTCAGACCGTCTGCCTGATAACGTCTCTCTCAGACCGTCTGTCTCAGACCGTCTGTCTCAGACCGTCTGTCTCAGACCGTCTGTCTCAGACCGTCTGTCTCAGACCGTCTGTGTCAGACCGTCTGTCTCAGACCGTCTGTCTCAGACCGTCTGTCTCAGACCGTCTGTCTCTGACCGTCTGTCTCAGACCGTCTGTCTCAGACCGTCTGTCTAAGTCCGTCTGTCTCAGACCATCTGTCTCAGACCGTCGGTCTCTGTCCGTCTCTATCATGCCGCCTGTCTCAGTCCGTCTGTTTCAGACCGTCTGTCTCAGACCGTCTTTCTCAGACCGTCTGTCTCAGACCGTCTGTCTCAGACCTTCTGTCTCAGACCGTCCGTCTCAGACCGTCTGTCTCAGACCGTCTGTCTCAGACCGTCTGTCTCAGACCGTCTGTCTCAGACCGTCTGTCTCAGACCGTCAGTCTCAGACCGTCGTTCTCTGTCCGTTTCTCGCAGGCCGCCTGTCTCAGTCCGCCTGTCTAAGTCCGTCTGTCTCAGACCATCTGTCTCAGACCGTCGGTCTCTGTCCGTTTCTCGCAGGCCGCCTGTCTCTGTCCGTCTGTCTCTGTCCGTCTGTCTCTGTCCGTCTGTCTCAGACCGTCTGTCTCAGACCGTCTGTCTCAGACCGTCTGTCTCTGTCCGTCTCTCTCAGGTCGCCTGTCTCAGTCCGTCTGTCTCAGACCGTCTGTCTCAGACCGTCTGTCTCAGACCGTCTGTCTCAGACCGTCTGTCTCAGACCGTCTGTCTCAGACCGTCTGTCTCTGACCGTCTGTCTCAGACCGTCTGTCTCAGACCGTCTGTCTCAGACCGTCTGTCTCAGACCGTCTGTCTCAGACCGTCTTTCTCAGACCGTCTGTCTCAGACCGTCTGTCTCAGACCTTCTGTCTCAGACCGTCTGGCTCAGACCGTCTGTCTCAGACCGTCTGTCTCAGACCGTCTGTCTCAGACCGTCTGTCTCAGACCGTCTGTCTCAGACCGTCAGTCTCAGACCGTCGTTCTCTGTCCGTTTCTCGCAGGCCGCCTGTCTCAGTCCGCCTGTCTAAGTCCGTCTGTCTCAGACCATCTGTCTCAGACCGTCGGTCTCTGTCCGTTTCTCGCAGGCCGCCTGTCTCTGTCCGTCTGTCTCTGTCCGTCTGTCTCTGTCCGTCTGTCTCAGACCGTCTGTCTCAGACCGTCTGCCTCAGACCGTCTGTCTCTGTCCGTCTCTCTCAGGTCGCCTGTCTCAGTCCGTCTGTCTCAGACCATCTGTCTCAGACCGTCTGTCTCTGTCCGTCTGTCTCAGACCATCTGTCTCAGACCATCTGTCTCAGACCGTCCGTCTCTGCTCGCCTGTCGCTGTCCGTCTGTCTCAGACCGTCGGTCTCTGTCCGTCTCTCTCAGGCCGCCTGTCTAAGTCCGTCTGTCTCAGACCATCTGTCTCAGACCGTCGGTCTCTGTCCATCTCTCTCATGCCGCCTGTCTCAGTCCGTCTGTTTCAGACCGCCTGTCTCAGTCCGTCTGTCTCAGACCATCTGTCTCAGACCGTCTGTCTCAGACCGTCTGTCTCAGTCCGTCTGTTTCAGACCGCCTGTCTCAGTCCGTCTGTCTCAGACCATCTGTCTCAGACCGTCTGTCTCAGACCGTCTGTCTCAGACCGTCTGTCTCAGACCGTCTTTCTCAGACCGTCTGTCTCAGACCATCTGTCTCAGACCGTCGGTCTCTGTCCGTCTCTCTCATGCCGCCTGTCTCAGTCCGTCTGTTTCAGACCGCCTGTCTCAGACCGTCGGTCTTAGCCAGTCAGTCTCAGCCCGCCTGTCTCTGTCCGTCTGTCTCAGACCATCTGTCTCAGACCGTCCGTCTCTGTCCGTCTGTCTCAGACCGTCTGTCTCAGACCGTCTGTCTCAGACCGTCCGTCTCAGACCGTCTGTCTCAGACCGTCAGTCTCAGACCGTCTGTCTCAGACCGCCTGTCTCAGACCGTCTGTCTCAGACCGTCTGTCTCAGACCGTCTGCCTCAGACCGTCTGTCTCAGACCGTCTGTCTCAGACCGTCTGTCTCAGACCGTCTGTCTCAGACCGTCTGTCTCAGACCGTCTGTCTCAGACCGTCTGTCTCAGACCGTCTGTCTCTGACCGTCTGTCTCAGACCGTCTGTCTCAGACCGTCTGTCTCAGACCGTCTGTCTCAGACCGTCTGTCTCAGACCTTCTGTCTCAGACCGTCTGTCTCAGACCGTCTGTCTCAGACCGTCGGTATCTGTCCGTTTCTCGCAGGCCGCCTGTCTCTGTCCGTCTGTCTCTGTCCGTCTGTCTCTGTCCGTCTGTCTCTGTCCGTCTGTCTCTGTCCGTCTGTCTCTGCCCGTCTGTCTCTGTCCGTCTGTCTCTGTCCGTCTGTCTCTGTCCGTCTGTCTCTGTCCGTCTGTCTCTGTCCGTCTGTCTCTGTCCGTCTGTCTCTGTCCGTCTGTCTCTGTCCGTCTGTCTCTGTCCGTCTGTCTCAGACCGTCGGTCTCTGTCCGTCTCTCTCAGCCCGCCTGTCTCAGTCCGTCTGGCACAGACCGTCGGTATCTGTCCATCTCTCTCATGCCGCCTGTCTCAGTCCGTCTGTTTCAGACCGCCTGTCTCAGTCCGTCTGTCTCAGACCATCTGTCTCAGACCGTCTGTCTCAGACCGTCTGTCTCAGACCGTCTGTCTCAGACCGTCTTTCTCAGACCGTCTGTCTCAGACCGTCAGTCTCAGACCGTCGGTCTCTGTCCGTTTCTAGCAGGCCGCCTGTCTCAGTCCGCCTGTCTAAGTCCGTCTGTCTCAGACCATCTGTCTCAGACCGTCGGTCTCTGTCCGTCTCTCTCATGCCGCCTGTCTCAGTCCGTCTGTTTCAGACCGCCTGTCTCAGACCGTCGGTCTTAGCCAGTCAGTCTCAGCCCGCCTGTCTCTGTCCGTCTGTCTCAGACCATCTGTCTCAGACCGTCCGTCTCTGTCCGTCTGTCTCAGACCGTCTGTCTCAGACCGTCTGTCTCAGACCGTCCGTCTCAGACCGTCTGTCTCAGACCGTCAGTCTCAGATCGTCTCTCTCAGGCCGCCTGTCTCAGACCGTCGGTCTCTGTCCGTCTCTCTCAGGCCGCCTATCTCAGTCCGTCTGTCTCTGTCCGTCTGTCTCAGACCATCTGTCTCAGTCCGTCTGTCTCAGACCGTCTGTCTCAGACCGCCTGTCTCTGTCCGTCTGTCTCAGACCATCTGTCGCAGTACGTCTGTCTCAGACCGTCTGTCTCAGACCGTCTGTCTCAGACCGTCTGTCTCAGACCGTCTGTCTCAGACCGTCTGTCTCAGACCGTCTGTCTCAGACCGTCTGTCTCAGACCGTCTGTCTCAGACCGTCTGTCTCAGACCGTCTGTCTCTGACCGTCTGTCTCAGACCGTCTGTCTCAGACCGTCTGTCTCAGACCGTCTGTCTCAGACCGTCTGTCTCAGACCTTCTGTCTCAGACCGTCTGTCTCAGTCCGTCTGGCACAGACCGTCGGTATCTGTCCGTTTCTCGCAGGCCACCTGTCTCAGTCCGTCTGTCTCCGACCGTCTGTCTCAGACCGTCCGTCTCTGTCCGTCTGTCTCAGACCGTCTGTCTCAGACCGTCTGTCTCAGACCGTCTGTCTCAGACCCTCTGTCTCAGACCGTCTGTCTCAGACCGTCTGTCTCAGACCGTCTGTCTCAGGCCGCCTGTCTCAGAACGCCTGTCTAAGTCCGTCTGTCTCAGACCATCTGTCTCAGACCGTCGGTCTCTGTCCGTCTCTATCATGCCGCCTGTCTCAGTCCGTCTGTTTCAGACCGCCTGTCTCAGGCCGCTTGTCTCAGTCCGTCTGTCTCCGGCCGTCTGTCTCAGACCGTCGGTCTCAGACCGTCTGTCTCAGACCGTCAGTCTCAGACCGTCGGTCTCTGTCCGTCTCTCTCAGCCCGCCTGTCTCAGTCCGTCTGGCTCAGACCATCTGTCTCAGACCGCCCGTCTCTGTCCGTCTGTCTCAGACCGTCAGTCTCAGACCGTCGGTCTCTGTCCGTTTCTCGCAGGCCGCCTGTCTCTGTCCGTCTGTCTCTGTCCGTCTGTCTCTGTCCGTCTGTCTCAGACCGTCTGTCTCAGACCGTCTGTCTCTGTCCGTCTCTCTCAGGCCGCCTGTCTCAGTCCGTCTGTCTCAGACCATCTGTCTCAGACCGTCTGTCTCTGTCCGTCTGTCTCAGACCATCTGTCTCAGACCATCTGTCTCAGACCGTCCGTCTCTGCTCGCCTGTCGCTGTCCGTCTGTCTCAGACCGTCGGTCTCTGTCCATCTCTCTCATGCCGCCTGTCTCAGTCCGTCTGTTTCAGACCGCCTGTCTCAGACCGTCGGTCTTAGCCCGTCTGTCTCAGCCCGCCTGTCTCTGTCCGTCTGTCTCAGACCGTCGGTCTCTGTCCGTCCCTCTCAGGCCGCCTGTCTCAGACCGTCTGTCTCAGACCATCTGTCTCAGACCGTCTGTCTCAGACCGTCTGTCTCAGAGCGTCTGTCTCAGACCGTCTGTCTCAGACCGTCTGTCTCAGACCGTCTGTCTCAGACCGTCTGTCTCAGACCGTCTACCTCTGACCGTCTGTCTCTGTCCGTCTGTCTCCCTCCGTCTGTCTCTGTCCGTCTGTCTCTGTCCGTCTGTCTCTGTCCGTCTGTCTCTGTCCGTCTGTCTCTGTCCGTCTCTCTCTGTCTGTCTGTCTCTGTCCGTCTGTCTCTGTCCGTCTGTCTCTGTCCGTCTGTCTCTGTCCGTCTGTCTCTGTCCGTCTGTCTCTGTCCGTCTGTCTCTGTCCGTCTGTCTCTGTCCGTCTGTCTCTGTCCGTCTGTCTCTGTCCGTCTGTCTCTGTCCGTCTGTCTCTGTCCGTCTCTCTCAGCCCGCCTGTCTCAGTCCGTCTGGCTCAGACCGTCGGTATCTGTCCGTTTCTCGCAGGCCGCCTGTCTCAGTCCGTCTGTCTCCGACCGTCTGTCTCAGACCGTCCGTCTCTGTCCGCCTGTCTCAGCCCGCCTGTCTCTGTCCGTCTGTCTCATCCAGCCTGTCTCAGACCGTCTGTCTCAGACCGTCTGTCTCAGACCGTCTGTCTCAGACCGTCGGTCTCTGTCCGTCTCTCTCAGGCCGCCTGTCTCAGTCCGTCTGTCTCAGACCATCTGTGTCAGACCGTTATCTCTGTCCGTCTGTCTCTGTCCGTCTGTCTCCGACCGTCTGTCTCTGTCCGTCAGTCTCAGACCGTCGGTCTCTGTCCGTCTGTCTCAGGCCGTCTGTCTCGGCCCGCCTGTCTCTGTCCGTCTGTTTCAGACCGCCTGTCTGAGACCATCTGTGTCAGACCGTTGTCTCTGTCCGTCTGTCTCTGTCCGTCTGTCTCAGACCATCTGTCTCAGACCGTCGGTCTCTGTCCATCTCTCTCATGCCGCCTGTCTCAGTCCGTCTGTTTCAGACCGCCTGTCTCAGACCGTCGGTCTTAGCCCGTCTGTCTCAGCCCGCCTGTCTCTGTCCGTCTGTCTCAGACCGTCGGTCTCTGTCCGTCCCTCTCAGGCCGCCTGTCTCAGTCCGTCTGTCTCAGACCATCTGTCTCAGACCGTCTGTCTCAGACCGTCTGTCTCAGACCGTCTGTCTCAGACCGTCTGTCTCAGACCGTCCGTCTCAGACCGTCTGTCTCAGACCGTCTGTCTCTGACCGTCTGTCTCAGACCGTCTGTCTCAGACCGTCTGTCTCAGACCGTCTGTCTCAGACCGTCTGTCTCAGACCGTCTGTCTCAGACCGTCGGTATCTGTCCGTTTCTCGCAGGCCGCCTGTCTCTGTCCGTCTGTCTCTGTCCGTCTGTCTCCCTCCGTCTGTCTCTGTCCGTCTGTCTCTGTCCGTCTGTCTCTGTCCGTCTGTCTCAGACCGTCGGTCTCTGTCCGTCCCTCTCAGGCCGCCTGTCTCAGTCCGTCTGTCTCAGACCATCTGTCTCAGACCGTCTGTCTCAGACCGTCTGTCTCAGACCGTCTGTCTCAGACCGTCTGTCTCAGACCGTCTGTCTCAGACCGTCTGTCTCAGACCGTCTGTCTCAGACCGTCTGTCTCAGACCTTCTGTCTCAGACCGTCTGTCTCAGTCCGTCTGGCACAGACCGTCGGTATCTGTCCGTTTCTCGCAGGCCGCCTGTCTCAGTCCGTCTGTCTCCGACCGTCTGTCTCAGACCGTCCGTCTCTGTCCGTCTGTCTCAGACCGTCTGTCTCAGACCGTCTGTCTCAGACCCTCTGTCTCAGACCGTCTGTCTCAGACCGTCTGTCTCAGACCGTCTGTCTCAGGCCGCCTGTCTCAGAACGCCTGTCTAAGTCCGTCTGTCTCAGTCCGTCTGGCACAGACCGTCGGTATCTGTCCGTTTCTCGCAGGCCGCCTGTCTCAGTCCGTCTGTCTCCGACCGTCTGTCTCAGACCGTCCGTCTCTGTCCGTCTGTCTCAGACCGTCTGTCTCAGACCGTCTGTCTCAGACCGTCTGTCTCAGACCCTCTGTCTCAGACCGTCTGTCTCAGACCGTCTGTCTCAGACCGTCTGTCTCAGGCCGCCTGTCTCAGAACGCCTGTCTAAGTCCGTCTGTCTCAGACCATCTGTCTCAGACCGTCGGTCTCTGTCCGTCTCTATCATGCCGCCTGTCTCAGTCCGTCTGTTTCAGACCGCCTGTCTCAGGCCGCTTGTCTCAGTCCGTCTGTCTCCGGCCGTCTGTCTCAGACCGTCGGTCTCAGACCGTCTGTCTCAGACCGTCAGTCTCAGACCGTCGGTCTCTGTCCGTCTCTCTCAGCCCGCCTGTCTCAGTCCGTCTGGCTCAGACCATCTGTCTCAGACCGCCCGTCTCTGTCCGTCTGTCTCAGACCGTCAGTCTCAGACCGTCGGTCTCTGTCCGTTTCTCGCAGGCCGCCTGTCTCTGTCCGTCTGTCTCTGTCCGTCTGTCTCTGTCCGTCTGTCTCAGACCGTCTGTCTCAGACCGTCTGTCTCTGTCCGTCTCTCTCAGGCCGCCTGTCTCAGTCCGTCTGTCTCAGACCATCTGTCTCAGACCGTCTGTCTCTGTCCGTCTGTCTCAGACCATCTGTCTCAGACCATCTGTCTCAGACCGTCCGTCTCTGCTCGCCTGTCGCTGTCCGTCTGTCTCAGACCGTCGGTCTCTGTCCGTCTCTCTCAGGCCGCCTGTCTAAGTCCGTCTGTCTCAGACCATCTGTCTCAGACCGTCGGTCTCTGTCCATCTCTCTCATGCCGCCTGTCTCAGTCCGTCTGTTTCAGACCGCCTGTCTCAGACCGTCGGTCTTAGCCCGTCTGTCTCAGCCCGCCTGTCTCTGTCCGTCTGTCTCAGACCGTCGGTCTCTGTCCGTCCCTCTCAGGCCGCCTGTCTCAGACCGTCTGTCTCAGACCATCTGTCTCAGACCGTCTGTCTCAGACCGTCTGTCTCAGACCGTCTGTCTCAGACCGTCTGTCTCAGACCGTCTGTCTCAGACCGTCTGTCTCAGACCGTCTGTCTCAGACCGTCTACCTCTGACCGTCTGTCTCTGTCCGTCTGTCTCCCTCCGTCTGTCTCCCTCCGTCTGTCTCTGTCCGTCTGTCTCTGTCCGTCTGTCTCTGTCTGTCTGTCTCTGTCCGTCTGTCTCTGTCCGTCTGTCTCTGTCCGTCTGTCTCTGTCCGTCTGTCTCTGTCCGTCTGTCTCTGTCCGTCTGTCTCTGTCCGTCTGTCTCTGTCCGTCTGTCTCTGTCCGTCTGTCTCTGTCCGTCTGTCTCAGACCGTCGGTCTCTGTCCGTCCCTCTCAGGCCGCCTGTCTCAGTCCGTCTGTCTCAGACCATCTGTCTCAGACCGTCTGTCTCAGACCGTCTGTCTCAGACCGTCTGTCTCAGACCGTCTGTCTCAGACCGTCTGTCTCAGACCGTCTGTCTCTGACCGTCTGTCTCAGACCGTCTGTCTCAGACCGTCTGTCTCAGACCGTCTGTCTCAGACCGTCTGTCTCAGACCGTCTGTCTCAGACCGTCTGTCTCAGACCGTCGGTATCTGTCCGTTTCTCGCAGGCCGCCTGTCTCTGTCCGTCTGTCTCTGTCCGTCTGTCTCTGTCCGTCTGTCTCTGTCCGTCTGTCTCTGTCCGTCTGTCTCTGTCCGTCTGTCTCTGTCCGTCTGTCTCTGTCCGTCTGTCTCTGTCCGTCTGTCTCTGTCCGTCTGTCTCTGTCCGTCTGTCTCTGTCCGTCTGTCTCTGTCCGTCTGTCTCTGTCCGTCTGTCTCTGTCCGTCTGTCTCTGTCCGTCTGTCTCTGTCCGTCTGTCTCTGTCCGTCTGTCTCTGTCCGTCTGTCTCTGTCCGTCTGTCTCTGTCCGTCTGTCTCTGTCCGTCTGTCTCTGTCCGTCTGTCTCTGTCCGTCTGTCTCTGTCCGTCTGTCTCTGTCCGTCTCTCTCAGCCCGCCTGTATCAGTCCGTCTGGCTCAGACCGTCGGTATCTGTCCGTTTCTCGCAGGCCGCCTGTCTCAGTCCGTCTGTCTCCGACCGTCTGTCTCAGACCGTCCGTCTCTGTCCGCCTGTCTCAGCCCGCCTGTCTCTGTCCGTCTGTCTCAGCCAGCCTGTCTCAGACCGTCTGTCTCAGACCGTCTGTCTCAGACCGTCGGTCTCTGTCCGTCTCTCTCAGGCCGCCTGTCTCAGTCCGTCTGTCTCAGACCATCTGTGTCAGACCGTTATCTCTGTCCGTCTATCTCTGTCCGTCTGTCTCCGACCGTCTGTCTCTGTCTGTCAGTCTCAGACCGTCGGTCTCTGTCCGTTTCTCGCAGGCCGCCTGTCTCAGTCCGCCTGTCTAAGTCCGTCTGTCTCAGACCGTCTGTCTCAGACCGTCTGTCTCAGACCGTCTGTCTCAGACCGTCTGTCTCAGACCGTCTGTCTCAGACCGTCTCTCTCAGACCGTCTGTCTCAGACCATCTGTGTCAGACCGTTATCTCAGCCCGCCTGTCTCTGTCCGTCTGTTTCAGACCGCCTGTCTCAGACCGTCTGTCTCAGACCATCTGTCTCCGACAGTCTGTCTCTGTCCGTCAGTCTCAGACCGTCGGTCTCTGTCCGTTTCTCGCAGGCCGCCTGTCTCAGTCCGCCTGTCTAAGTCCGTCTGTCTCAGACCATCTGTCTCAGACCGTTGTCTCTGTCCGTATGTCTCTGTCCGTCTGTCTCAATCCGCCTGTCTCAGACCGTCTGTCCTGGACCGTCTGTCTCAGACCGTCGGTCTTTGTCCGTCTCTCATGCCGCCTGTCTCAGTCCGTCTGTTTCAGTCAGCCTGTCTCAGACCGTCGGTCTTAGCCCGTCTGTCTCAGCCCGCCTGTCTCTGTCCGGCTGTCTCAGACCGTCGGTCTCTGTCCGTCTCTCTCTGGCCGCCTGTCTCAGTCCGTCTGTCTCAGACCATCTGTCTCAGACCGTCCGTCTCTGTCCGTCTGTCTCAGGCCGTCTGTCTCGGCCCGCCTGTCTCTGTCCGTCTGTTTCAGACCGCCTGTCTGAGACCATCTGTGTCAGACCGTTGTCTCTGCCCGTCTGTCTCTGTCCGTCTGTCTCTGTCCGTCTGTCTCTGTCCGTCTGTGTCAGACCGTCGGTCTATGTCCGTCCCTCTCAGGCCGCCTGTCTCAGACCGTCGGTCTCAGACCGTCGGTCTTTGTCCGTCTCTCATGCCGCCTGTCTCAGTCCGTCTGTTTCAGTCAGCCTGTCTCAGACCGTCGGTCTTAGCCCGTCTGTCTCAGCCCGCCTGTCTCTGTCCGTCTGTCTCAGACCGTCGGTCTCTGTCCGTCTCTCTCAGGCCGCCTGTCTCAGTCCGTCTGTCTCAGACCATCTGTCTCAGACCGTCTGTCTCTGTCCGTCTGTCTCAGACCATCTGTCTCAGTCCGTCTGTCTCAGACCGTCTGTCTCAGACCGTCGGTCTGTGTCCGTCTCTCCCAGCCCGCCTGTCTCAGGCCATCTGTATCAAACCGTCTGTCTCAGCCCGCCTGTCTCAGCCCGCCTGTCTCTGTCCGTCTGTTTCAGACCGCCTGTCTCAGACCGTCGGTCTTAGCCCGTCTGTCTCAGCCCGCCTGTCTCAGCCCGCCTGTCTCTGTCCGTCTGTTTCAGACCGCCTGTCTCAGACCGTCGGTCTTAGCCCGTCTGTCTCAGCCCGCCTGTCTCTGTCCGCCTGTCTCTGTCCGTCTGTCTCAGACCGTCTGTCTCAGATCGTCTCTCTCAGGCCGCCTGTCTCAGTCCGACTGTCTCAGACCATCTGTCTCAGACCGTCTGTCTCTGTCCGTCTGTCTCAACCCGCCTGTCTCAGGCCGCCTGTCTCAGACCGTCGGTCTTAGCCCGTCTGTCTCAGCCCGCCTGTCTCTGTCCGTCTGTCTCAGACCGTCGGTCTCTGTCCGTCTCTCTCAGGCCGCCTGTCTCAGTCCGTCTGTCTCTGTCCGTCTGTCTCAGACCATCTGTCTCAGTCCGTCTGTCTCAGACCATCTGTCGCAGTACGTCTGTCTCAGACCGTCTGTCTCAGACCGTCTGTCTCAGACCGTCTGTCTCAGACCGTCTGTCTCAGACCGTCTGTCTCAGACCGTCTGTCTCAGACCGTCTGTCTCAGACCGTCTGTCTCAGACCGTCTGTCTCAGACCGTCTGACTCAGACCGTCTGTCTCAGACCCTCTGTCTCAGACCGCCTGTCTCAGTCCGTCTGTCTCAGACCATCTGTCTCATACCGTCTTTCTCAGACCGTCTGTCTCAGACCGTCTTTCTCAGACCGTCTGTCTCAGACCGTCAGTCTCAGACCGTCGGTCTCTGTCCGTTTCTAGCAGGCCGCCTGTCTCAGTCCGCCTGTCTAAGTCCGTCTGTCTCAGACCATCTGTCTCTGTCCGTCTGTGTCAGACCGCCTGTCTCTGTCCGTCTGTCTCAGACCGTCTGTCTCGGACCGTCGGTCTCTGTCCGTCTCTCCCAGCCCGCCTGTCTCAGGCCGTCTGTTTCAGTCAGCCTGTCTCAGACCGTCGGTCTTAGCCCGTCTGTCTCAGCCCGCCTGTCTCTGTCCGGCTGTCTCAGACCGTCGGTCTCTGTCCGTCTCTCTCTGGCCGCCTGTCTCAGTCCGTCTGTCTCAGACCATCTGTCTCAGACCGTCCGTCTCTGTCCGTCTGTCTCAGGCCGTCTGTCTCGGCCCGCCTGTCTCTGTCCGTCTGTTTCAGACCGCCTGTCTGAGACCATCTGTGTCAGACCGTTGTCTCTGCCCGTCTGTCTCTGTCCGTCTGTCTCTGTCCGTCTGTCTCTGTCCGTCTGTGTCAGACCGTCGGTCTATGTCCGTCCCTCTCAGGCCGCCTGTCTCAGACCGTCGGTCTCAGACCGTCGGTCTTTGTCCGTCTCTCATGCCGCCTGTCTCAGTCCGTCTGTTTCAGTCAGCCTGTCTCAGACCGTCGGTCTTAGCCCGTCTGTCTCAGCCCGCCTGTCTCTGTCCGTCTGTCTCAGACCGTCGGTCTCTGTCCGTCTCTCTCAGGCCGCCTGTCTCAGTCCGTCTGTCTCAGACCATCTGTCTCAGACCGTCTGTCTCTGTCCGTCTGTCTCAGACCATCTGTCTCAGTCCGTCTGTCTCAGACCGTCTGTCTCAGACCGTCGGTCTGTGTCCGTCTCTCCCAGCCCGCCTGTCTCAGGCCATCTGTATCAAACCGTCTGTCTCAGCCCGCCTGTCTCAGCCCGCCTGTCTCTGTCCGTCTGTTTCAGACCGCCTGTCTCAGACCGTCGGTCTTAGCCCGTCTGTCTCAGCCCGCCTGTCTCAGCCCGCCTGTCTCTGTCCGTCTGTTTCAGACCGCCTGTCTCAGACCGTCGGTCTTAGCCCGTCTGTCTCAGCCCGCCTGTCTCTGTCCGCCTGTCTCTGTCCGTCTGTCTCAGACCGTCTGTCTCAGATCGTCTCTCTCAGGCCGCCTGTCTCAGTCCGACTGTCTCAGACCATCTGTCTCAGACCGTCTGTCTCTGTCCGTCTGTCTCAACCCGCCTGTCTCAGACCGCCTGTCTCAGACCGTCGGTCTTAGCCCGTCTGTCTCAGCCCGCCTGTCTCTGTCCGTCTGTCTCAGACCGTCGGTCTCTGTCCGTCTCTCTCAGGCCGCCTGTCTCAGTCCGTCTGTCTCTGTCCGTCTGTCTCAGACCATCTGTCTCAGTCCGTCTGTCTCAGACCATCTGTCGCAGTACGTCTGTCTCAGACCGTCTGTCTCAGACCGTCTGTCTCAGACCGTCTGTCTCAGACCGTCTGTCTCAGACCGTCTGTCTCAGACCGTCTGTCTCAGACCGTCTGTCTCAGACCGTCTGTCTCAGACCGTCTGTCTCAGACCGTCTGTCTCAGACCGTCTGACTCAGACCGTCTGTCTCAGACCCTCTGTCTCAGACCGCCTGTCTCAGTCCGTCTGTCTCAGACCATCTGTCTCATACCGTCTTTCTCAGACCGTCTGTCTCAGACCGTCTTTCTCAGACCGTCTGTCTCAGACCGTCAGTCTCAGACCGTCGGTCTCTGTCCGTTTCTAGCAGGCCGCCTGTCTCAGTCCGCCTGTCTAAGTCCGTCTGTCTCAGACCATCTGTCTCTGTCCGTCTGTGTCAGACCGCCTGTCTCTGTCCGTCTGTCTCATACCGTCTGTCTCGGACCGTCGGTCTCTGTCCGTCTCTCCCAGCCCGCCTGTCTCAGGCCATCTGTATCAAACCATCTGTCTCAGCCCGCCTGTCTCAGCCCGCCTGTCTCAGCCCGCCTGTCTCTGTCCGTCTGTTTCAGAACGCCTGTCTCAGTCCGACTGTCTCAGACCATCTGTATCAAACCGTCTGTCTCAGCCCGCCTGTCTCAGCCCGCCTGTCTCTGTCCGTCTGTCTCAGCCAGCCTGTCTCAGACCGTCTGTCTCAGACCGTCTGTCTCAAACCGTCTGTCTCAGCCCGTCTGTGTCAGACCGCCTGTCTCTGTCCGTCTGTCTCAGACCGTCTGTCTCAGACCGTCTGTCTCAGACCGTCTGTCTCAGACCGCCTGTCTCAGCCCGTCTGTCTCAGACCGTCTGTCTCAGACCGCCTGTCTCAGTCCGTCTGTCTCAGACCATCTGTCTCAGACCGTCTGTCTCAGACCGTCTGTCTCAGACCGTCTTTCTCAGACCGTCTGTCTCAGACCGTCAGTCTCAGACCGTCGGTCTCTGTCCGTTTCTAGCAGGCCGCCTGACTCAGTCCGCCTGTCTAAGTCCGTCTGTCTCAGACCATCTGTCTCAGACCGTCGGTCTCTGTCCGTCTCTCTCTTGCCGCCTGTCTCAGTCCGTCTGTCTCAGACCATCTGTGTCAGACCGTTATCTCTGTCCGTTTCTAGCAGGCCGCCTGTCTCAGTCCGCCTGTCTAAGTCCGTCTGTCTCAGACCATCTGTCTCAGACCGTCGGTCTCTGTCCGTCTCTCTCTTGCCGCCTGTCTCAGTCCGTCTGTCTCAGACCATCTGTGTCAGACCGTTATCTCTGTCCGTCTGTCTCTGTCCGTCTGTCTCTGTCCGTCTGTGTCAGACCGCCTGTCTCTGTCCGTCTGTCTCAGACCGTCTGTCTCGGACCGTCGGTCTCTGTCCGTCTCTCCCAGCCCGCCTGTCTCAGGCCATCTGTATCAAACCATCTGTCTCAGCCCGCCTGTCTCAGCCCGCCTGTCTCAGCCCGCCTGTCTCTGTCCGTCTGTTTCAGAACGCCTGTCTCAGTCCGACTGTCTCAGACCATCTGTATCAAACCGTCTGTCTCAGCCCGCCTGTCTCAGCCCGCCTGTCTCTGTCCGTCTGTCTCAGCCAGCCTGTCTCAGACCGTCTGTCTCAGACCGTCTGTCTCAGACCGTCGGTCTCTGTCCGTCTCTCTCAGGCCGCCTGTCTCAGTCCGTCTGTCTCAGACCATCTGTGTCAGACCGTTATCTCTGTCCGTCTGTCTCTGTCCGTCTGTCTCTGTCCGTCTGTGTCAGACCGCCTGTCTCTGTCCGTCTGTCTCAGACCGTCTGTCTCAGACCGTCTGTCTCAGACCGTCTGTCTCAGACCGTCTGTCTCAGACCGTCTGTCTCATATCGTCTGTCTCAGACCGTCGGTCTCTGTCCGTCTCTCCCAGCCCGCCTGTCTCAGGCCATCTGTATCAAACCGTCTGTCTCAGGCCGTCGGTCTATGTCCGTCTGTCTCAGACCGTCTGTCTCAGACCGTCTGTCTCAGACCGTCTGTCTCAGACCGTCTGTCTCAGTCCGTCTGTCTCAGACCATCTGTGTCAGACCGTTATCTCTGTCCGTCTGTCTCTGTCCGTCTGTCTCTGTCCGTCTGTGTCAGACCGCCTGTCTCTGTCCGTCTGTTTCAGACCGTCTGTCTCAGACCGTCTGTCTCAGACCGTCTGTCTCAGACCGTCTGTCTCAGACCGTCTGTCTCAGACCGTCTGTCTCAGACCGTCTGTCTCAGACCGTCTGTCTCAGACCGTCGGTCTCTGTCCGTCTCTCCCAGCCCGCCAGTCTCAGGCCATCTGTATCAAACCGTCTGTCTCAGCCCGCCTGTCTCAGCCCGCCTGTCTCTGTCCGTCTGTCTCAGACCGTCTGTCTCAGACCGTCGGTATCTGTCCGTTTCTCGCAGGCCGCCTGTCTCTGTCCGTCTGTCTCTGTCCGTCTGTCTCCCTCCGTCTGTCTCTGTCCGTCTGTCTCTGTCCGTCTGTCTCTGTCCGTCTGTCTCTGTCCGTCTGTCTCTGTCCGTCTGTCTCTGTCCGTCTGTCTCTGTCCGTCTGTCTCTGTCCGTCTGTCTCTGTCCGTCTGTCTCTGTCCGTCTGTCTCTGTCCGTCTGTCTCTGTCCGTCTGTCTCTGTCCGTCTGTCTCTGTCCGTCTGTCTCTGTCCGTCTGTCTCTGTCCGTCTGTCTCTGTCCGTCTGTCTCTGTCCGTCTGTCTCTGTCCGTCTGTCTCTGTCCGTCTCTCTCAGCCCGCCTGTCTCAGTCCGTCTGGCTCAGACCGTCGGTATCTGTCCGTTTCTCGCAGGCCGCCTGTCTCAGTCCGTCTGTCTCCGACCGTCTGTCTCAGACCGTCCGTCTCTGTCCGCCTGTCTCAGCCCGCCTGTCTCTGTCCGTCTGTCTCAGCCAGCCTGTCTCAGACCGTCTGTCTCAGACCGTCTGTCTCAGACCGTCGGTCTCTGTCCGTCTCTCTCAGGCCGCCTGTCTCAGTCCGTCTGTCTCAGACCATCTGTGTCAGACCGTTATCTCTGTCCGTCTGTCTCTGTCCGTCTGTCTCCGACCGTCTGTCTCTGTCCGTCAGTCTCAGACCGTCGGTCTCTGTCCGTTTCTCGCAGGCCGCCTGTCTCAGTCCGCCTGTCTAAGTCCGTCTGTCTCAGACCGTCTGTCTCAGACCGTCTGTCTCAGACCGTCTGTCTCAGACCGTCTGTCTCAGACCGTCTGTCTCAGACCGTCTGTCTCAGACCATCTGTGTCAGACCGTTATCTCAGCCCGCCTGTCTCTGTCCGTCTGTTTCAGACCGCCTGTCTCAGACCGTCTGTCTCAGACCATCTGTCTCCGACCGTCTGTCTCTGTCCGTCAGTCTCAGACCGTCGGTCTCTGTCCGTTTCTCGCAGGCCGCCTGTCTCAGTCCGCCTGTCTAAGTCCGTCTGTCTCAGACCATCTGTCTCAGACCGTTGTCTCTGTCCGTGTGTCTCTGTCCGTCTGTCTCAATCCGCCTGTCTCAGACCGTCTGTCCTGGACCGTCTGTCTCAGACCGTCGGTCTTTGTCCGTCTCTCATGCCGCCTGTCTCAGTCCGTCTGTTTCAGTCAGCCTGTCTCAGACCGTCGGTCTTAGCCCGTCTGTCTCAGCCCGCCTGTCTCTGTCCGTCTGTCTCAGACCATCTGTCTCAGTCCGTCTGTCTCAGACAGTCTGTCTCAGACCGTCGGTCTGTGTCCGTCTCTCCCAGCCCGCCTGTCTCAGGCCATCTGTATCAAACCGTCTGTCTCAGCCCGCCTGTCTCAGCCCGCCTGTCTCTGTCCGTCTGTTTCAGACCGCCTGTCTCAGACCGTCGGTCTTAGCCCGTCTGTCTCAGCCCGCCTGTCTCAGCCCGCCTGTCTCTGTCCGTCTGTTTCAGACCGCCTGTCTCAGACCGTCGGTCTTAGCCCGTCTGTCTCAGCCCGCCTGTCTCTGTCCGCCTGTCTCTGTCCGTCTGTCTCAGACCGTCTGTCTCAGACCGTCTCTCTCAGGCCGCCTGTCTCAGTCCGACTGTCTCAGACCATCTGTCTCAGACCGTCTGTCTCTGTCCGTCTGTCTCAACCCGCCTGTCTCAGACCGCCTGTCTCAGACCGTCGGTCTTAGCCCGTCTGTCTCAGCCCGCCTGTCTCTGTCCGTCTGTCTCAGACCGTCGGTCTCTGTCCGTCTCTCTCATGCCGCCTGTCTCAGTCCGTCTGTCTCTGTCCGTCTGTCTCAGACCATCTGTCTCAGTCCGTCTGTCTCAGACCATATGTCGCAGTACGTCTGTCTCAGACCGTCTGTCTCAGACCGTCTGTCTCAGACCGTCTGTCTCAGACCGTCTGTCTCAGACCGTCTGTCTCAGACCGTCTGTCTCAGACCGTCTGTCTCAGACCGTCTGTCTCAGACCGTCTGTCTCAGACCGTCTGTCTCAGACCGTCTGACTCAGACCGTCTGTCTCAGACCCTCTGTCTCAGACCGTCTGTCTCACACCGTCTGTCTCAGACCGTCTGTCTCATACCGTCTTTCTCAGACCGTCGGTCTCTGTCCGTTTCACGCAGGCCGCCTGTCTCAGTCCGCCTGTCTAAGTCCGTCTGTCTCAGACTATCTGTCTCAGACCGTCGGTCTCTGTCCGTCTCTCTCATGCCGTCTATCTCTGTCCGTCTGTCTCAGAACGTCTGTCTCAGACCATCTGTATCAAACCGTCTGTCTCAGCCCGCCTGTCTCAGCCCGCCTGTCTCTGTCCGTCTGTCTCAGCCCGCCTGTCTCAGACCGTCTATCTCGGACCATCTGTCTCAGCCCGTTTGTCTCAGATCGTCCGTCTCAGCCCGCCTGTCTCTGTCCGTCCGTCTCAGACCGTCTGTCTCTGATCGTCTCTCTCAGGCCGCCTGTCTCAGTCCGACTGTCTCTGTCCGTAGGTTTCAGACCGCCTGTCTCAGACCGTCGGTCTGAGCCCGTCTGTCTCAGCCCGCCTGTCTCTGTCCGTCTGTCTCAGACCGTCTGTCTCAGATCGTCTCTCTCAGGCCACCTGTCTCAGTCCGACTGTCTCAGACCATCTGTATCAAACCGTCTATCTCAGCCCGTCTGTCTCAGCCCGCCTGTCTCTGTCCGTCTGTCTCAGCCAGCCTGTCTCAGACCGTCTGTCTCAGACCGTCTGTCTCAGACCGTCTGTCTCAGACCGTCGGTCTCTGTCCGTCTCTCTCAGGCCGCCTGTCTCAGTCCGTCTGTCTCAGACCATCTGTGGCAGACCGTTATCTCTGTCCGTCTGTCTCTGTCCGTCTGTCTCTGTCCGTCTGTGTCAGACCGCCTGTCTCTGTCCGTCTGTCTCAGACCGTCTGTCTCAGACCGTCTGTCTCAGACCGTCTGTCTCAGACCGTCTGTCTCAGATCGTCTCTCTCAGGCCGCCTGTCTCAGTCCGACTGTCTCAGACCATCTGTATCAAACCGTCTGTCTCAGCCCGTCTGTCTCAGCCCGCCTGTCTCTGTCCGTCTGTCTCAGCCAGCCTGTCTCAGACCATCTGTCTCAGACCGTCTGTCTCAGACCGTCGGTCTCTGTCCGTCTCTCTCAGGCCGCCTGTCTCAGTCCGTCTGTCTCAGACCATCTGTGGCAGACCGTTATCTCTGTCCGTCTGTCTCTGTCCGTCTGTCTCTGTCCGTCTGTGTCAGACCGCCTGTCTCTGTCCGTCTGTCTCAGACCGTCTGTCTCAGACCGTCTGTCTCAGACCGTCTGTCTCAGATCGTCTGTCTCAGACCGTCTGTCTCAGTCCGTCTGTCTCAGACCATCTGTGTCAGACCGTTATCTCTGTCCGTCTGTCTCTGTCCGTCTGTGTCAGACCGCCTGTCTCTGTCCGTCTGTTTCAGACCGTCTGTCTCAGACCGTCTGTCTCAGACCGTCTGTCTCAGACCGTCTGTCTCAGACCGTCTGTCTCAGACCGTCGGTCTCTGTCCGTCTCTCTCAGGCCGCCTGTCTCAGTCCGTCTGTCTCAGACCATCTGTGTCAGACCGTTATCTCTGTCCGTCTGTCTCTGTCCGTCTGTCTCTGTCCGTCTGTCTCTGTCCGTCTGTGTCAGACCGCCTGTCTCCGTCCGTCTGTCTCAGACCGTCTGTCTCGGACCGTCGGTCTCAGACCGTCGGTCTCTGTCCGTCTCTCCCAGCCCGCCTGTCTCAGGCCATCTGTATCAAACCGTCAGTCTCAGCCCGCCTGTCTCAGCCCGCCTGTCTCTGTCCGTCTGTTTCAGAACGCCTGTCTCAGTCCGACTGTCTCAGACCATCTGTATCAAACCGTCTGTCTCAGCCCGCCTGTCTCAGCCCGCCTGTCTCTGTCCGTCTGTCTCAGACCATCTGTGTCAGACCGTTATCTCTGTCCGTCTGTCTCTGTCCGTCTGTGTCAGACCGCCTGTCTCTGTCCGTCTGTTTCAGACCGTCTGTCTCAGACCGTCTGTCTCAGACCGCCTGTCTCAGACCGTCTGTCTCAGACCGTCTGTCTCAGACCGTCTGTCTCAGACCGTCTGTCTCAGACCGTCTGTCTCAGACCGTCGGTCTCTGTCCGTCTGTCTCAGGCCGCCTGTCTCAGTCCGTCTGTCTCAGACCATCTGTGTCAGACCGTTATCTCTGTCCGTCTGTCTCTGTCCGTCTGTGTCAGAACGCCTGTCTCTGTCCGTCTGTCTCAGACCGTCTGTCTCGGACCGTCGGTCTCTGTCCGTCTCTCCCAGCCCGCCTGTCTCAGGCCATCTGTATCAAACCGTCTGTCTCAGACCATCTGTCTCAGTCCGCCTGTCTCTGTCCGTCTGTCTCAGACCATCTGTCTCAGTCCGTCTGTCTCAGACCGTCTGTCTCAGACCGTCTGTCTCGGACCGCCTGTCTCAGCCCGTCTGTCTCAGACCGTCAGTCTCAGACCGTCGTTCTCTGTCCGTCTCTATCATGCCGCCTGTCTCAGTCCGTCTGTTTCAGACCGCCTGTCTCAGGCCGCCTGTCTCAGTCCGTCTGTCTCAGACCGTCGGTCTCAGACCGTCTGTCTCAGACCGTCAGTCTCAGACCGTCGGTCTCTGTCCGTCTCTCTCAGCCCGCCTGTCTCAGTCCGTCTGGCTCAGACCATCTGTCTCAGACCGCCCGTCTCTGTCCGTCTGTCTCAGACCGTCAGTCTCAGACCGTCGGTCTCTGTCCGTTTCTCGCAGGCCGCCTGTCTCTGTCCGTCTGTCTCTGTCCGTCTGTCTCTGTCCGTCTGTCTCTGTCCGTCTGTCTTAGACCGTCTGTCTCAGACCGTCTGTCTCTGTCCGTCTCTCTCAGGCCGCCTGTCTCAGTCCGTCTGTCTCAGACCATCTGTCTCAGACCGTCTGTCGCTGTCCGTCTGTCTCAGACCATCTGTCTCAGACCGTCCGTCTCTGCTCGCCTGTCGCTGTCCGTCTGTCTCAGACCGTCGGTCTCTGTCCGTCTCTCTCAGGCCGCCTGTCTCAGTCCGTCTGTCTCAGACCATCTGTCTCCGACCGGCTGTCTCTGTCCGTCAGTCTCAGACCGTCGGTCTCAATCCGCCTGTCTCAGTCCGCCTGTCTAAGTCCGTCTGTCTCAGACCATCTGTCTCTGTCCGTCTGTGTCAGACCGCCTGTCTCTGTCCGTCTGTCTCAGACCGTCTGTCTCGGACCGTCGGTCTCTGTCCGTCTCTCCCAGCCCGCCTGTCTCAGGCCATCTGTATCAAACCATCTGTCTCAGCCCGCCTGTCTCAGCCCGCCTGTCTCAGCCCGCCTGTCTCTGTCCGTCTGTTTCAGAACGCCTGTCTCAGTCCGACTGTCTCAGACCATCTGTATCAAACCGTCTGTCTCAGCCCGCCTGTCTCAGCCCGCCTGTCTCTGTCCGTCTGTCTCAGCCAGCCTGTCTCAGACCGTCTGTCTCAGACCGTCGGTCTCTGTCCGTCCCTCTCAGGCCGCCTGTCTCAGTCCGTCTGTCTCAGACCATCTGTGTCAGACCGTTATCTCTGTCCGTCTGTCTCTGTCCGTCTGTGTCAGACCGCCTGTCTCTGTCCGTCTGTCTCAGACCGTCTGTCTCAGACCGTCTGTCTCAGACCGCCTGTCTCAGCCCGTCTGTCTCAGACCGTCTGTCTCAGACCGCCTGTCTCAGTCCGTCTGTCTCAGACCATCTGTCTCAGACCGTCTGTCTCAGACCGTCTGTCTCAGACCGTCTTTCTCAGACCGTCTGTCTCAGACCGTCAGTCTCAGACCGTCGGTCTCTGTCCGTTTCTAGCAGGCCGCCTGTCTCAGTCCGCCTGTCTAAGTCCGTCTGTCTCAGACCATCTGTCTCAGACCGTCGGTCTCTGTCCGTCTCTCTCTTGCCGCCTGTCTCAGTCCGTCTGTCTCAGACCATCTGTGTCAGACCGTTATCTCTGTCCGTCTGTCTCTGTCCGTCTGTCTCTGTCCGTCTGTGTCAGACCGCCTGTCTCTGTCCGTCTGTCTCAGACCGTCTGTCTCGGACCGTCGGTCTCTGTCCGTCTCTCCCAGCCCGCCTGTCTCAGGCCATCTGTATCAAACCATCTGTCTCAGCCCGCCTGTCTCAGCCCGCCTGTCTCAGCCCGCCTGTCTCAGCCCGCCTGTCTCTGTCCGTCTGTTTCAGAACGCCTGTCTCAGTCCGACTGTCTCAGACCATCTGTATCAAACCGTCTGTCTCAGACCGTCGGTCTATGTCCGTCTGTCTCAGACCGTCTGTCTCAGACCGTCTGTCTCAGACCGTCTGTCTCAGACCGTCTGTCTCAGACCGTCTGTCTCAGTCCGTCTGTCTCAGACCATCTGTGTCAGACCGTTATCTCTGTCCGTCTGCCTCTGTCCGTCTGTCTCTGTCCGTCTGTGTCAGACCGCCTGTCTCTGTCCGTCTGTTTCAGACCGTCTGTCTCAGACCGTCTGTCTCAGACCGTCTGTCTCAGACCGTCTGTCTCAGACCGTCTGTCTCAGACCGTCTGTCTCAGACCGTCTGTCTCAGACCGTCTGTCTCAGACCGTCGGTCTCTGTCCGTCTCTCTCAGGCCGCCTGTCTCAGTCTGTCTGTCTCAGACCATCTGTGTCAGACCGTTATCTCTGTCCGTCTGTCTCTGTCCGTCTGTCTCTGCCCGTCTGTGTCAGACCGCCGGTCTCTGTCCGTCTGTCTCGGACCGTCGGTCTCAGACCGTCGGTCTCTGTCCGTCTCTCCCAGCCCGCCAGTCTCAGGCCATCTGTATCAAACCGTCTGTCTCAGCCCGCCTGTCTCTGTCCGTCTGTTTCAGAACGCCTGTCTCAGTCCGACTGTCTCAGGGCATCGGTATCAAACCGTCTGTCACAGCCCGCCTGTCTCAGCCCGCCTGTCTCTGTCCGTCTGTCTCAGACCATCTGTGTCAGACCGTTATCTCTGTCCGTCTGTCTCTGTCCGTCTGTGTCAGACCGCCTGTCTCTGTCCGTCTGTTTCAGACCGTCTGTCTCAGACCGTCTGTCTCAGACCGCCTGTCTCAGACCGTCTGTCTCAGACCGTCTGTCTCAGACCGTCTGTCTCAGACCGTCTGTCTCAGACCGTCTGTCTCAGACCGTCTGTCTCAGACCGTCTGTCTCAGACCGTCGGTCTCTGTCCGTCTCTCTCAGGCCGCCTGTCTCAGTCCGTCTGTCTCAGACCATCTGTGTCAGACCGTTATCTCTGTCCGTCTGTCTCTGTCCGTCTGTCTCTGTCCGTCTGTGTCAGACCGCCTGTCTCTGACCGTCTGTCTCAGACCGTCTGTCTCGGACCGTCGGTCTCTGTCCGTCTCTCCCAGCCCGCCTGTCTCAGGCCATCTGTATCAAACCGTCTGTCTCAGACCATCTGTCTCAGTCCGCCTGTCTCTGCCCGTCTGTCTCAGACCATCTGTCTCAGTCCGTCTGTCTCAGACCGTCTGTCTCAGACCGTCTGTCTCAGACCGCCTGTCTCAGCCCGTCTGTCTCAGACCGTCCGTCTCAGACCGCCTGTCTCAGTCCGTCTGTCTCAGACCATCTGTCTCAGACCGTCTGTCTCAGGCCGTCTGTCTCAGACCGTCTTTCTCAGACCGTCTGTCTCAGACCGTCAGTCTCAGACCGTCGGTCTCTGTCCGTTTCTAGCAGGCCGCCTGTCTCAGGCCATCTGTATCAAACCGTCTGTCTCAGCCCGCCTGTCTCAGCCCGCCTGTCTCTGTCCGTCTGTTTCAGAACGCCTGTCTCAGTCCGACTGTCTCAGACCATCTGTATCAAACCGTCTGTCTCAGCCCGCCTGTCTCAGCCCGCCTGTCTCTGTCCGTCTGTCTCAGACCATCTGTGTCAGACCGTTATCTCTGTCCGTCTGTCTCTGTCCGTCTGTCTCTGTCCGTCTGTGTCAGACCGCCTGTCTCTGTCCGTCTGTTTCAGACCGTCTGTCTCAGACCGTCTGTCTCAGACCGCCTGTCTCAGACCGTCTGTCTCAGACCGTCTGTCTCAGACCGTCTGTCTCAGACCGTCTGTCTCAGACCGTCTGTCTCAGACCGTCTGTCTCAGACCGTCTGTCTCAGACCGTCTGTCTCAGACCGTCGGTCTCTGTCCGTCTCTCTCAGGCCGTCTGTCTCAGACCGTCGGTCTCTGTCCGTCTCTCTCAGGCCGCCTGTCTCAGTCCGTCTGTCTCAGACCATCTGTGTCAGACCGTTATCTCTGTCCGTCTGTCTCTGTCCGTCTGTCTCTGTCCGTCTGTGTCAGACCGCCTGTCTCTGTCCGTCTGTCTCAGACCGTCTGTCTCGGACCGTCGGTCTCTGTCCGTCTCTCCCAGCCCGCCTGTCTCAGGCCATCTGTATCAAACCGTCTGTCTCAGAACATCTGTCTCAGTCCGCCTGTCTCTGCCCGTCAGTCTCAGACCATCTGTCTCAGTCCGTCTGTCTCAGACCGTCTGTCTCAGACCGTCTGTCTCAGACCGTCTGTCTCAGACCGTCTGTCTCAGACCGCCTGTCTCAGCCCGTCTGTCTCAGACCGTCTGTCTCAGACCGCCTGTCTCAGTCCGTCTGTCTCAGACCATCTGTCTCAGACCGCCTGTCTCAGTCCGACTGTCTCAGAGCATCTGTATCAAACCGTCTGTCACAGCCCGCCTGTCTCAGCCCGCCTGTCTCTGTCCGTCTGTCTCAGACCATCTGTGTCAGACCGTTATCTCTGTCCGTCTGTCTCTGTCCGTCTGTCTCTGTCCGTCTGTCTCTGTCCGTCTGTGTCAGACCGCCTGTCTCTGTCCGTCTGTTTCAGACCGTCTGTCTCAGACCGTCTGTCTCAGACCGCCTGTCTCAGACCGTCTGTCTCAGACCGTCTGTCTCAGACCGTCTGTCTCAGACCGTCTGTCTCAGACCGTCTGTCTCAGACCGTCGGTCTCTGTCCGTCTCTCTCAGGCCGCCTGTCTCAGTCCGTCTGTCTCAGACCATCTGTGTCAGACCGTTATCTCTGTCCGTCTGTCTCTGTCCGTCTGTCTCTGTCCGTCTGTGTCAGACCGCCTGTCTCTGACCGTCTGTCTCAGACCGTCTGTCTCGGACCGTCGGTCTCTGTCCGTCTCTCTCAGCCCGCCTGTCTCAGGCCATCTGTATCAAACCGTCTGTCTCAGACCATCTGTCTCAGTCCGCCTGTCTCTGCCCGTCTGTCTCAGACCATCTGTCTCAGTCCGTCTGTCTCAGTCCGCCTGTCTAAGTCCGTCTGTCTCAGACCATCTGTCTCAGACCGTCGGTCTCTGTCCGTCTCTCTCTTGCCGCCTGTCTCAGTCCGTATGTCTCAGACCATCTGTGTCAGACCGTTATCTCTGTCCGTCTGTCCCTGTCCGTCTGTGTCAGACCGCCTGTCTCTGTCCGTCTGTCTCAGACCGTCTGTCTCGGACCGTCGGTCTCTGTCCGTCTCTCCCAGCCCGCCTGTCTCAGGCCATCTGTATCAAACCATCTGTCTCAGCCCGCCTGTCTCAGCCCGCCTGTCTCAGCCCGCCTGTCTCAGCCCGCCTGTCTCTGTCCGTCTGTTTCAGAACGCCTGTCTCAGTCCGACTGTCTCAGACCATCTGTATCAAACCGTCTGTCTCAGCCCGCCTGTCTCAGCCCGCCTGTCTCTGTACGTCTGTCTCAGCCAGCCTGTCTCAGACCGTCTGTCTCAGACCGTCGGTCTCTGTCCGTCTCTCTCAGGCCGCCTGTCTCAGTCCGTCTGTCTCAGACCATCTGTGTCAGACCGTTATCTCTGTCCGTCTGTCTCTGTCCGTCTGTGTCAGACCGCCTGTCTCTGTCCGTCTGTCTCAGACCGTCTGTCTCAGACCGTCCGTCTCTGTCCGTCTGTCTCAGACCGTATGTCTCAGATCGTCTCTCTCAGGCCGCCTGTCTCTGTCCGACTGTCTCAGACCGTTGTCTCTGTCTGTCTATCTCTGTCCGTCTGTCTCCGACCGTCTGTCTCAGACCGTCCGTCTCTGTCCGTCTGTCTCAGACCGTCTGTCTCAGACCGCCTGTCTCAGTCCGTCTGTCTCAGACCATCTGTCTCAGACCGTCTGTCTCAGACTGTCTGTCTCAGACCGTCTGTCTCAGACCGTCTTTCTCAGACCGTCTGTCTCAGACCGTCAGTCTCAGACCGTCGGTCTCTGTCCGTTTCTCGCAGGCCGCCTGTCTCAGTCCGCCTGTCTAAGTCCGTCTGTCTCAGACCGTCTGTCTCACACCGTCTGTCTCACACCGTCTGACTCAGACCGCCTGTCTCAGACCGCCTGTCTCAGACCGTCTGTCTCAGACCGCCTGTCTCAGACCGTCTGTCTCAGACCGTCTGTCTCAGACCGTCTGTCTCAGACCATACGTCTAAGACCGTCTGTCTCAGACCGTCTGTCTCAGACCGTCTGTCTCAGACTGTCTGTGTCAGACCGTCTGTCTCAGACCGTCTGTCTCAGACCGTCTGTCTCAGACCGTCTGTCTCAGACCGTCTGTCTCAGACCGTCTGTCTCTGACCGTCTGTCTCAGACCGTCTGTCTCAGACCGTCTGTCTCAGACCGTCTGTCTCAGACCGTCTGTCTCAGACCGTCTGTCTCAGACCGTCTGTCTCAGACCGTCTGTCTCAGACCGTCTGTCTCAGACCGTCTGTCTCAGACCGTCTGTCTCAGACCGTCTGTCTCAGACCGTCTGTCTCAGACCGTCTGTTTCGGACCGTCTGTCTCAGGCCGTCTGTCTCAGACCGTCTGTCTCAGACCGTCTGTCTCAGACCGTCTGTCTCAGACCGTCTGTCTTCGACCTTCTGTCTCAGACCGTCTGTCTCAGACCATCGGTATCTGTCCGTTTCTCGCAGGCCGCCTGTCTCTGTCCGTCTGTCTCTGTCCGTCTGTCTCTGTCCGTCTGTCTCTGTCCGTCTGTCTCTGTCCGTCTGTCTCTGTCCGTCTGTCTCTTTCCGTCTGTCTCTGTCCGTCTGTCTCTGTCCGTCTGTGTCAGACAGTCTGTCTCAGACCGTCGGTCTCTGTCCGTCCCTCTCAGGCCGTCTGTCTCAGTCCGTCTGTCTCCGACCGTCTGTCTCAGACCGTCCGTCTCTGTCCGTCTGTCTCAGACCGTCCGTCTCTGTCCGTCTGTCTCAGACCGTCTGTCTCAGACCGTCTGTGTCCGACCGTCTGTCTCAGACCGTCCGTCTCTGTCCGTCTGTCTCAGACCGTCTGTCTCAGGCCATCTGTATCAAACCATCTGTCTCAGCCCGCCTGTCTCAGCCCGCCTGTCTCAGCCCGCCTGTCTCAGCCCGCCTGTCTCTGTCCGTCTGTTTCAGAACGCCTGTCTCAGTCCGACTGTCTCAGACCATCTGTATCAAACCGTCTGTCTCAGCCCGCCTGTCTCAGCCCGCCTGTCTCTGTACGTCTGTCTCAGCCAGCCTGTCTCAGACCGTCTGTCTCAGACCGTCGGTCTCTGTCCGTCCCTCTCAGGCCGCCTGTCTCAGTCCGTCTGTGTCCGACCGTCTGTCTCAGACCGTCCGTCTCTGTCCGTCTGTCTCAGACCGTCTGTCTCAGACCGTCTGTCTCAGACCCTCTGTCTCAGACCGTCTGTCTCACACCGTCTATCTCAGACCGTCTGTCTCAGACCGTCTTTCTCAGACCGTCTGTCTCAGACCGTCTGTCTCAGACCGCCTGTCTCAGACCGTCGGTCTCTGTCCGTTTCACGCAGGCCGCCTGTCTCAGTCCGCCTGTCTAAGTCCGTCTGTCTCAGACCATCTGTCTCAGACCGTCGGTCTCAGACCGTCGGTCTCTGTCCGTCTCTCTCATGCCGCCCTGTCTCAGTCCGCCTGTCTCTGTCCGTCTGTCTCAGACCATCTGTCTCAGTCCGTCTGTCTCAGACCATCTGTCTCAGACCGCCTGTCTCAGCCCGTCTGTCTCAGACCGTCTGTCTCAGACCGCCTGTCTCTGTCCGTCTGTCTCAGACCATCTGTCTCAGACCGTCTGTCTCAGGCCGTCTGTCTCAGACCGTCTTTCTCAGACCGTCTGTCTCAGACCGTCAGTCTCAGACCGTCGGTCTCTGTCCGTTTATAGCAGGCCGCCTGTCTCAGTCCGCCTGTCTAAGTCCGTCTGTCTCAGACCATCTGTCTCAGACCGTCGGTCTCTGTCCGTCTCTCTCATGCCGCCTGTCTCAGTCCGTCTGTTTCAGACCGCCTGTCTCAGACCGTCGGTCTTAGCCCGTCTGTCTCAGCCCGCCTGTCTCTGTCCGTCTGTCTCAGACCGTCGGTCTCTGTCCGTCTCTCTCAGGCCGCCTGTCTCAGTCCGTCTGTCTCTGTCCGTCTGTCTCAGACCATCTGTCTCAGTCCGTCTGTCTCAGACCATCTGTCGCAGTACGTCTGTCTCAGACCGTCTGTCTCAGACCGTCTGTCTCAGACCGTGTGTCTCAGACCGTCTGTCTCAGACCGTCTGTCTCAGATCGTCTGTCTCAGACCGTCTGTCTCAGACCGTCTGTCTCAGACCGTCTGTCTCAGACCGTCTGTCTCAGACCGTCTGTCTCAGACCCTCTGTCTCAGACCGTCTGTCTCACACCGTCTGTCTCAGACCGTCTTTCTCAGACCGTCTGTCTCAGACCGTCTGTCTCAGACCGCCTGTCTCAGACCGTCGGTCTCTGTCCGTTTCACGCAGGCCGCCTGTCTCAGTCCGCCTGTCTAAGTCCGTCTGTCTCAGACCATCTGTCTCAGACCGTCGGTCTCTGTCCGTCTCTCTCATGCCGCCTGTCTCAGTCCGCCTGTCTCTGTCCGTCTGTCTCAGACCATCTGTCTCAGTCCGTCTGTCTCAGACCGTCTGTCTCAGACCGCCTGTCTCAGCCCGTCTGTCTCAGACCGTCTGTCTCAGACCGCCTGTCTCAGTCCGTCTGTCTCAGACCATCTGTCTCAGACCGTCTGTCTCAGACCGTCTGTCTCAGACCGTCTGTCTCAGACCGTCTTTCTCAGACCGTCTGTCTCAGACCGTCAGTCTCAGACCGTCGGTCTCTGTCCGTTTCTAGCAGGCCGCCTGTCTCAGTCCGCCTGTCTAAGTCCGTCTGTCTCAGACCATCTGTCTCAGACCGTCTGTCTCTGTCCGTCTGTCTCAGACCATCTGTCTCAGACCGTCCGTCTCTGTCCGTCTGTCTCAGACCATCTGTCTCAGACCGTCTGTCTCAGACCGTCCGTCTCAGACCGTCTGTCTCAGACCGTCTGTCTCAGATCGTCTCTCTCAGGCCGCCTGTCTCAGACCGTCGGTCTCTGTCCGTCTCTCTCAGGCCGCCTGTCTCAGTCCGTCTGTCTCTGTCCGTCTGTCTCAGACCATCTGTCTCAGTCCGTCTGTCTCAGACCGTCTGTCTCAGACCGCCTGTCTCTGTCCGTCTGTCTCAGACCATCTGTCGCAGTACGTCTGTCTCAGACCGTCTGTCTCAGACCGTCTGTCTCAGACCGTCTGTCTCAGACCGTCTGTCTCAGACCGTCTGTCTCAGACCGTCTGTCTCAGACCGTCTGTCTCAGGCCGTCTGTCTCTGACCGTCTGTCTCAGACCGTCTGTCTCAGACCGTCTGTCTCAGACCGTCTGTCTCAGACCGTCTGTCTCAGACCGTCTGTCTCAGACCGTCTGTCTCAGACCGTCTGTCTCAGACCGTCTGTCTCAGACCGTCTGTCTCAGACTTTCTGTCTCAGACCGCCTGTCTCAGACCATCTGTCTCAGACCGTCGGTATCTGTCCGTTTCTCGCAGGCCGCCTGTCTCTGTCCGTCTGTCTCTGTCCGTCTGTCTCTGTCCGTCTGTCTCTGTCCGCCTGTCTCTGTCCGTCTGTCTCTGTCCGTCTGTCTCTGTCCGTCTGTGTCAGACCGTCTGTCTCAGACCGTCGGTCTCAGACCGTCTGTCTCAGACCGTCAGTCTCAGACCGTCGGTCTCTGTCCGTCTCTCTCAGCCCGCCTGTCTCAGTCCGTCTGGCTCAGACCATCTGTCTCAGACCGCCCGTCTCTGTCCGTCTGTCTCAGACTGTCAGTCTCAGACCGTCGGTCTCTGTCCGTTTCTCGCAGGCCGCCTGTCTCTGTCCGTCTGTCTCTGTCCGTCTGTCTCTGTAAGTCTGTCTCAGACCGTCTGTCTCAGACCGTCTGTCTCTGTCCGTCTCTCTCAGGCCGCCTGTCTCAGTCCGTCTGTCTCAGACCATCTGTCTCAGACCGTCTGTCTCTGTCCGTCTGTCTCAGACCATCTGTCTCAGACCGTCCGTCTCTGCTCGCCTGTCGCTGTCCGTCTGTCTCAGACCGTCGGTCTCTGTCCGTCTCTCTCAGGCCGCCTGTCTAAGTCCGTCTGTCTCAGACCATCTCTCTCAGACCGTCGGACTCTGTCCATCCCTCTCATGCCGCCTGTCTCAGTCCGTCTGTTTCAGACCGCCTGTCTCAGACCGTCGGTCTTAGCCCGTCTGTCTCAGCCCGCCTGTCTCTGTCCGTCTGTCTCAGACCGTCGGTCTCTGTCCGTCCCTCTCAGGCCGCCTGTCTCAGTCCGTCTGTCTCAGACCATCTGTCTCAGACCGTCTGTCTCAGACCGTCTGTCTCAGACCGTCTGTCTCAGACCGTCTGTCTCAGACCGTCTGTCTCAGACCGTCTGTCTCAGACCGTCTGTCTTAGACCGTCTGTCTCAGACCGTCTGTCTCAGACCGTCTGTCTCAGACCGTCTGTCTCAGACCGTCTGTCTCTGACCGTCTGTCTCAGACCGTCTGTCTCAGACCGTCTGTCTCAGACCGTCTGTCTCAGACCTTCTGTCTCAGACCGTCTGTCTCAGACCGTCGGTATCTGTCCGTTTCTCGCAGGCCGCCTGTCTCTGTCCGTCTGTCTCTGTCCGTCTGTCTCTGTCCGTCTGTCTCAGACCGTCAGTCTCAGACCGTCGGTCTCTGTCCGTCTCTCTCAGCCCGCCTGTCTCAGTCCGTCTGGCTCAGACCATCTGTCTCAGACCGCCCGTCTCTGTCCGTCTGTCTCTGTCCGTCTGTCTCTGTCCGTCTGTCTCTGTCCGTCTGTCTCTGTCCGTCTGTCTCTGTCCGTCTGTCTCTGTCCGTCTGTCTCTGTCCGTCTGTCTCTGTCCGTCTGTCTCTGTCCGTCTGTCTCTGTCCGTCTGTCTCTGTCCGTCTGTCTCAGACCGTCTGTCTCAGACCGTCTGTCTCTGTCCGTCTCTCTCAGGCCGCCTGTCTCAGTCCGTCTGTCTCTGTCCGTCTGTCTCAGACCGTCTGTCTCAGACCGTCTGTCTCTGTCCGTCTCTCTCAGGCCGCCTGTCTCAGTCCGTCTGTCTCAGACCATCTGTCTCAGACCGTCTGTCTCTGTCCGTCTGTCTCAGACCATCTGTCTCAGACCATCTGTCTCAGACCATCTGTCTCAGACCGTCCGTCTCTGCTCGCCTGTCGCTGTCCGTCTGTCTCAGACCGTCGGTCTCTGTCCGTCTCTCTCTGGCCGCCTGTCTCAGTCCGTCTGTCTCAGACCATCTGTCTCAGACCGTCTGTCTCTGTCCGTCTGTCTCAGACCGTCTGTCTCAGACCGTCTGTCTCTGTCCGTCTCTCTCAGGCCGCCTGTCTCAGTCCGTCTGTCTCAGACCATCTGTCTCAGACCGTCTGTCTCTGTCCGTCTGTCTCAGACCATCTGTCTCAGACCATCTGTCTCAGACCGTCCGTCTCTGCTCGCCTGTCGCTGTCCGTCTGTCTCAGACCGTCGGTCTCTGTCCGTCTCTCTCAGGCCGCCTGTCTCAATCCGTCTGTCTCAGACCATCTGTCTCAGACCGTCTGTCGCTGTCCGTCTGTCTCAGACCATCTGTCTCAGACCATCTGTGTCAGACCGTCCGTCTCTGCTCGCCTGTCGCTGTCCGTCTGTCTCAGACCGTCAGTCTCAGACCGTCGTTCTCTGTCCGTTTCTCGCAGGCCGCCTGTCTCAGTCCGCCTGTCTAAGTCCGTCTGTCTCAGACCATCTGTCTCAGACCGTCGGTCTCTGTCCGTCTCTATCATGCCGCCTGTCTCAGTCCGTCTGTTTCAGACCGCCTGTCTCATGCCGCCTGTCTCAGGCCGCCTGTCTCAGTCCGTCTGTCTCAGACCGTCGGTCTCAGACCGTCTGTCTCAGACCGTCAGTCTCAGACCGTCGGTCTCTGTCCGTCTCTCTCAGCCCGTCTGTCTCTGTCCGTCTGTCTCTGTCCGTCTCTCTCACGCCGCCTGTCTCTGTCCGTCTGTCTCTGTCCGTCTCTCTCAGGCCGCCTGTCTCAGTCCGTCTGTCTCAGACCATCTGTCTCAGACCGTCTGTCGCTGTCCGTCTGTCTCAGACCATCTGTCTCAGACCATCTGTGTCAGACCGTCCGTCTCTGCTCGCCTGTCGCTGTCCGTCTGTCTCAGACCGTCGGTCTCTGTCCGTCTCTCTCAGGCCGCCTGTCTCAGTCCGTCTGTCTCAGACCATCTGTCTCCGACCGTCTGTCTCTGTCCGTCAGTCTCAGACCGTCGGTCTCTGTCCGTTTCTCGCAGGCCGCCTGTCTCAGTCCGCCTGTCTAAGTCCGTCTGTCTCAGACCATCTGTCTCAGACCGTTGTCTCTGTCCGTCTGTCTCTGTCCGTCTGTCTCAATCCGCCTGTCTCAGACCGTCTGTCCTGGACCGCCTGTCTCAGACCGTCGGTCTTTGTCCGTCTCTCATGCCGCCTGTCTCAGTCCGTCTGTTTCAGACAGCCTGTCTCAGACCGTCGGTCTTAGCCCGTCTGTCTCAGCCCGCCTGTCTCTGTCCGTCTGTCTCAGACCGTCGGTCTCTGTCCGTCTCTCTCTGGCCGCCTGTCTCAGTCCGTCTGTCTCAGACCATCTGTCTCAGACCGTCTGTCTCTGTCCGTCTGTCTCAGACCATCTGTCTCAGACCGTCCGTCTCTGTCCGTCTGTCTCAGGCCGTCTGTCTCAGCCCGCCTGTCTCGGCCCGCCTGTCTCTGTCCGTCTGTTTCAGACCGCCTGTCTGAGACCATCTGTGTCAGACCGTTGTCTCTGTCCGTCTGTCTCTATCCGTCAGTCTCTGTCCGTCTGTCTCTGTCCGTCTGTGTCAGACCGTCGGTCTATGTCCGTCCCTCTCAGGCCGCCTGTCTCAGTCCGTCTGTCTCAGACCGTCGGTCTTTGTCCGTCTCTCATGCCGCCTGTCTCAGTCCGTCTGTTTCAGTCAGCCTGTCTCAGACCGTCGGTCTTAGCCCGTCTGTCTCAGCCCGCCTGTCTCTGTCCGTCTGTCTCAGACCGTCGGTCTCTGTCCGTCTCTCTCAGGCCGCCTGTCTCAGTCCGTCTGTCTCGGACCATCTGTCTCAGACCGTCTGTCTCAGTCCGTCTGTCTCAGACCGTCTGTCTCAGACCGTCGGTCTGTGTCCGTCTCTCCCAGCCCGCCTGTCTCAGGCCATCTGTATCAAACCGTCTGTCTCAGCCCGCCTGTCTCAGCCCGCCTGTCTCTGTCCGTCTGTTTCAGACCGCCTGTCTCAGACCGTCGGTCTTAGCCCGTCTCTCTCAGGCCGCCTGTCTCAGTCCGTCTGTCTCAGACCATCTGTGTCAGACCGTTATCTCTGTCCGTCTGTCTCTGTCCGTCTGTCTCTGTCCGTCTGTCTCTGTCCGTCTGTGTCAGACCGCCTGTCTCTGTCCGTCTGTCTCAGACCGTCTGTCTCAGACCGTCTGTCTCAGACCGTCTGTCTCAGACCGTCTGTCTCAGACCGTCTGTCTCATATCGTCTGTCTCAGACCGTCGGTCTCTGTCCGTCTCTCCCAGCCTGCCTGTCTCAGGCCATCTGTATCAAACCGTCTGTCTCAGACCGTCGGTCTATGTCCGTCTGTCTCAGACCGTCTGTCTCAGACCGTCTGTCTCAGACCGTCTGTCTCAGACCGTCTGTCTCAGACCGTCTGTCTCAGACCGTCTGTCTCAGTCCGTCTGTCTCAGACCATCTGTGTCAGACCGTTATCTCTGTCCAACTGTCTCTGTCCGTCTGTCTCTGTCCGTCTGTCTCAGAACGTCTGTCTCAGACCATCTGTATCAAACCGTCTGTCTCAATCCGCCTGTCTCTGTCCGTCTGTCTCTGTCCGTCTGTGTCAGACCGTCTGTCTCAGACCGTCTGTCTCAGACCGTCTGTCTCAGACCGTCTGTCTCAGACCGTCTGTCTCAGACCGTCTGTCTCAGACCGTCTGTCTCTGTCCGTCTGTGTCAGACCGTCTGTCTCAGACCGTCGGTCTCAGACCGTCTGTCTCAGACCGTCAGTCTCAGACCGTCGGTCTCTGTCCGTCTCTCTCAGCCCGCCTGTCTCAGTCCGTCTGGCTCAGACCATCTGTCTCAGACCGCCCGTCTCTGTCCGTCTGTCTCAGACTGTCAGTCTCAGACCGTCGGTCTCTGTCCGTTTCTCGCAGGCCGCCTGTCTCTGTCCGTCTGTCTCTGTCCGTCTGTCTCTGTAAGTCTGTCTCAGACCGTCTGTCTCAGACCGTCTGTCTCTGTCCGTCTCTCTCAGGCCGCCTGTCTCAGTCCGTCTGTCTCAGACCATCTGTCTCAGACCGTCTGTCTCTGTCCGTCTGTCTCAGACCATCTGTCTCAGACCGTCCGTCTCTGCTCGCCTGTCGCTGTCCGTCTGTCTCAGACCGTCGGTCTCTGTCCGTCTCTCTCAGGCCGCCTGTCTAAGTCCGTCTGTCTCAGACCATCTCTCTCAGACCGTCGGACTCTGTCCATCCCTCTCATGCCGCCTGTCTCAGTCCGTCTGTTTCAGACCGCCTGTCTCAGACCGTCGGTCTTAGCCCGTCTGTCTCAGCCCGCCTGTCTCTGTCCGTCTGTCTCAGACCGTCGGTCTCTGTCCGTCCCTCTCAGGCCGCCTGTCTCAGTCCGTCTGTCTCAGACCATCTGTCTCAGACCGTCTGTCTCAGACCGTCTGTCTCAGACCGTCTGTCTCAGACCGTCTGTCTCAGACCGTCTGTCTCAGACCGTCTGTCTCAGACCGTCTGTCTTAGACCGTCTGTCTCAGACCGTCTGTCTCAGACCGTCTGTCTCAGACCGTCTGTCTCAGACCGTCTGTCTCTGACCGTCTGTCTCAGACCGTCTGTCTCAGACCGTCTGTCTCAGACCGTCTGTCTCAGACCTTCTGTCTCAGACCGTCTGTCTCAGACCGTCGGTATCTGTCCGTTTCTCGCAGGCCGCCTGTCTCTGTCCGTCTGTCTCTGTCCGTCTGTCTCTGTCCGTCTGTCTCAGACCGTCAGTCTCAGACCGTCGGTCTCTGTCCGTCTCTCTCAGCCCGCCTGTCTCAGTCCGTCTGGCTCAGACCATCTGTCTCAGACCGCCCGTCTCTGTCCGTCTGTCTCTGTCCGTCTGTCTCTGTCCGTCTGTCTCTGTCCGTCTGTCTCTGTCCGTCTGTCTCTGTCCGTCTGTCTCTGTCCGTCTGTCTCTGTCCGTCTGTCTCTGTCCGTCTGTCTCTGTCCGTCTGTCTCTGTCCGTCTGTCTCTGTCCGTCTGTCTCAGACCGTCTGTCTCAGACCGTCTGTCTCTGTCCGTCTCTCTCAGGCCGCCTGTCTCAGTCCGTCTGTCTCTGTCCGTCTGTCTCAGACCGTCTGTCTCAGACCGTCTGTCTCTGTCCGTCTCTCTCAGGCCGCCTGTCTCAGTCCGTCTGTCTCAGACCATCTGTCTCAGACCGTCTGTCTCTGTCCGTCTGTCTCAGACCATCTGTCTCAGACCATCTGTCTCAGACCATCTGTCTCAGACCGTCCGTCTCTGCTCGCCTGTCGCTGTCCGTCTGTCTCAGACCGTCGGTCTCTGTCCGTCTCTCTCTGGCCGCCTGTCTCAGTCCGTCTGTCTCAGACCATCTGTCTCAGACCGTCTGTCTCTGTCCGTCTGTCTCAGACCGTCTGTCTCAGACCGTCTGTCTCTGTCCGTCTCTCTCAGGCCGCCTGTCTCAGTCCGTCTGTCTCAGACCATCTGTCTCAGACCGTCTGTCTCTGTCCGTCTGTCTCAGACCATCTGTCTCAGACCATCTGTCTCAGACCGTCCGTCTCTGCTCGCCTGTCGCTGTCCGTCTGTCTCAGACCGTCGGTCTCTGTCCGTCTCTCTCAGGCCGCCTGTCTCAATCCGTCTGTCTCAGACCATCTGTCTCAGACCGTCTGTCGCTGTCCGTCTGTCTCAGACCATCTGTCTCAGACCATCTGTGTCAGACCGTCCGTCTCTGCTCGCCTGTCGCTGTCCGTCTGTCTCAGACCGTCAGTCTCAGACCGTCGTTCTCTGTCCGTTTCTCGCAGGCCGCCTGTCTCAGTCCGCCTGTCTAAGTCCGTCTGTCTCAGACCATCTGTCTCAGACCGTCGGTCTCTGTCCGTCTCTATCATGCCGCCTGTCTCAGTCCGTCTGTTTCAGACCGCCTGTCTCATGCCGCCTGTCTCAGGCCGCCTGTCTCAGTCCGTCTGTCTCAGACCGTCGGTCTCAGACCGTCTGTCTCAGACCGTCAGTCTCAGACCGTCGGTCTCTGTCCGTCTCTCTCAGCCCGTCTGTCTCTGTCCGTCTGTCTCTGTCCGTCTCTCTCACGCCGCCTGTCTCTGTCCGTCTGTCTCTGTCCGTCTCTCTCAGGCCGCCTGTCTCAGTCCGTCTGTCTCAGACCATCTGTCTCAGACCGTCTGTCGCTGTCCGTCTGTCTCAGACCATCTGTCTCAGACCATCTGTGTCAGACCGTCCGTCTCTGCTCGCCTGTCGCTGTCCGTCTGTCTCAGACCGTCGGTCTCTGTCCGTCTCTCTCAGGCCGCCTGTCTCAGTCCGTCTGTCTCAGACCATCTGTCTCCGACCGTCTGTCTCTGTCCGTCAGTCTCAGACCGTCGGTCTCTGTCCGTTTCTCGCAGGCCGCCTGTCTCAGTCCGCCTGTCTAAGTCCGTCTGTCTCAGACCATCTGTCTCAGACCGTTGTCTCTGTCCGTCTGTCTCTGTCCGTCTGTCTCAATCCGCCTGTCTCAGACCGTCTGTCCTGGACCGCCTGTCTCAGACCGTCGGTCTTTGTCCGTCTCTCATGCCGCCTGTCTCAGTCCGTCTGTTTCAGACAGCCTGTCTCAGACCGTCGGTCTTAGCCCGTCTGTCTCAGCCCGCCTGTCTCTGTCCGTCTGTCTCAGACCGTCGGTCTCTGTCCGTCTCTCTCTGGCCGCCTGTCTCAGTCCGTCTGTCTCAGACCATCTGTCTCAGACCGTCTGTCTCTGTCCGTCTGTCTCAGACCATCTGTCTCAGACCGTCCGTCTCTGTCCGTCTGTCTCAGGCCGTCTGTCTCAGCCCGCCTGTCTCGGCCCGCCTGTCTCTGTCCGTCTGTTTCAGACCGCCTGTCTGAGACCATCTGTGTCAGACCGTTGTCTCTGTCCGTCTGTCTCTATCCGTCAGTCTCTGTCCGTCTGTCTCTGTCCGTCTGTGTCAGACCGTCGGTCTATGTCCGTCCCTCTCAGGCCGCCTGTCTCAGTCCGTCTGTCTCAGACCGTCGGTCTTTGTCCGTCTCTCATGCCGCCTGTCTCAGTCCGTCTGTTTCAGTCAGCCTGTCTCAGACCGTCGGTCTTAGCCCGTCTGTCTCAGCCCGCCTGTCTCTGTCCGTCTGTCTCAGACCGTCGGTCTCTGTCCGTCTCTCTCAGGCCGCCTGTCTCAGTCCGTCTGTCTCGGACCATCTGTCTCAGACCGTCTGTCTCAGTCCGTCTGTCTCAGACCGTCTGTCTCAGACCGTCGGTCTGTGTCCGTCTCTCCCAGCCCGCCTGTCTCAGGCCATCTGTATCAAACCGTCTGTCTCAGCCCGCCTGTCTCAGCCCGCCTGTCTCTGTCCGTCTGTTTCAGACCGCCTGTCTCAGACCGTCGGTCTTAGCCCGTCTCTCTCAGGCCGCCTGTCTCAGTCCGTCTGTCTCAGACCATCTGTGTCAGACCGTTATCTCTGTCCGTCTGTCTCTGTCCGTCTGTCTCTGTCCGTCTGTCTCTGTCCGTCTGTGTCAGACCGCCTGTCTCTGTCCGTCTGTCTCAGACCGTCTGTCTCAGACCGTCTGTCTCAGACCGTCTGTCTCAGACCGTCTGTCTCAGACCGTCTGTCTCATATCGTCTGTCTCAGACCGTCGGTCTCTGTCCGTCTCTCCCAGCCTGCCTGTCTCAGGCCATCTGTATCAAACCGTCTGTCTCAGACCGTCGGTCTATGTCCGTCTGTCTCAGACCGTCTGTCTCAGACCGTCTGTCTCAGACCGTCTGTCTCAGACCGTCTGTCTCAGACCGTCTGTCTCAGACCGTCTGTCTCAGTCCGTCTGTCTCAGACCATCTGTGTCAGACCGTTATCTCTGTCCAACTGTCTCTGTCCGTCTGTCTCTGTCCGTCTGTCTCAGAACGTCTGTCTCAGACCATCTGTATCAAACCGTCTGTCTCAATCCGCCTGTCTCTGTCCGTCTGTCTCTGTCCGTCTGTGTCAGACCGTCTGTCTCAGACCGTCTGTCTCAGACCGTCTGTCTCAGACCGTCTGTCTCAGACCGTCTGTCTCAGACCGTCTGTCTCAGACCGTCTGTCTCAGACCGTCGGTCTCAGACCGTCTGTCTCAGACCGTCTGTCTCAGACCGTCTGTCTCAGACCGTCTGTCTCAGACCGTCTCTCTCAGTCCGTCTGTCTCCGACCGTCTGTCTCAGACCGTGGGTCTCAGACCGTCTGTCTCAGACCGTCAGTCTCAGACCGTCGGTCTCTGTCCGTCTCTCTCAGCCCGCCTGTCTCAGTCCGTCTGGCTCAGACCATCTGTCTCAGACCGCCCGTCTCTGTTCGTCTGTCTCAGACCGTCAGTCTCAGACCGTCGGTCTCTGTCCGTTTCTCGCAGGCCGCCTGTCTCAGTCCGCCTGTCTAAGTCCGTCTGTCTCAGACCATCTGTCTCAGACCGTTGTCTCTGTCCGTCTGTCTCTGTCCGTCTGTCTCAATCCGCCTGTCTCAGACCGTCTGTCCTGGACCGTCTGTCTCAGACCGTCGGTCTTTGTCCGTCTCTCATGCCGCCTGTCTCAGTCCGTCTGTTTCAGTCAGCCTGTCTCAGACCGTCGGTCTTAGCCCGTCTGTCTCAGCCCGCCTGTCTCTGTCCGTCTGTCTCAGACCGTCGGTCTCTGTCCGTCTCTCTAAGGCCGCCTGTCTCAGTCCGTCAGTCTCAGACCATCTGTCTCAGACCGTCTATCTCGGACCATCTGTCTCAGCCCGTCTGTCTCAGATCGTCCGTCTCAGTCCGCCTGTCTCTGTCCGTCTGTCTCAGACCGTCTGTCTGAGATCGTCTCTCTCAGGCCGCCTGTCTCAGCCCGTCTGTCTCAGACCGTCTGTCTCAGACCGTCTGTCTCAGTCCGTCTGTCTCCGACCGTCTGTCTCAGACCGTGGGTCTCAGACCGTCTGTCTCAGACCGTCAGTCTCAGACCGTCGGTCTCTGTCCGTCTCTCTCAGCCCGCCTGTCTCAGTCCGTCTGGCTCAGACCATCTGTCTCAGACCGCCCGTCTCTGTTCGTCTGTCTCAGACCGTCAGTCTCAGACCGTCGGTCTCTGTCCGTTTCTCGCAGGCCGCCTGTCTCAGTCCGCCTGTCTAAGTCCGTCTGTCTCAGACCATCTGTCTCAGACCGTTGTCTCTGTCCGTCTGTCTCTGTCCGTCTGTCTCAATCCGCCTGTCTCAGACCGTCTGTCCTGGACCGTCTGTCTCAGACCGTCGGTCTTTGTCCGTCTCTCATGCCGCCTGTCTCAGTCCGTCTGTTTCAGTCAGCCTGTCTCAGACCGTCGGTCTTAGCCCGTCTGTCTCAGCCCGCCTGTCTCTGTCCGTCTGTCTCAGACCGTCGGTCTCTGTCCGTCTCTCTCAGGCCGCCTGTCTCAGTCCGTCTGTCTCAGACCATCTGTCTCAGACCGTCTGTCTCAGTCCGTCTGTCTCAGACCGTCTGTCTCAGACCGTCGGTCTGTGTCCGTCTCTCCCAGCCCGCCTGTCTCAGGCCATCTGTATCAAACCGTCTGTCTCAGCCCGCCTGTCTCAGCCCGTCTGTCTCAGACCGTCTGTCTCAGACCGTCTGTCTCAGTCCGTCTGTCTCAGACCATCTGTGTCAGACCGTTATCTCTGTCCAACTGTCTCTGTCCGTCTGTCTCTGTCCGTCTGTCTCAGAACGTCTGTCTCAGACCATCTGTATCAAACCGTCTGTCTCAATCCGCCTGTCTCTGTCCGTCTGTCTCTGTCCGTCTGTGTCAGACCGTCTGTCTCAGACCGTCTGTCTCAGACCGTCTGTCTCAGACCGTCTGTCTCAGACCGTCTGTCTCAGACCGTCTGTCTCAGACCGTCTGTCTCAGACCGTCGGTCTCAGACCGTCTGTCTCAGACCGTCTGTCTCAGACCGTCTGTCTCAGACCGTCTGTCTCAGACCGTCTCTCTCAGTCCGTCTGTCTCCGACCGTCTGTCTCAGACCGTGGGTCTCAGACCGTCTGTCTCAGACCGTCAGTCTCAGACCGTCGGTCTCTGTCCGTCTCTCTCAGCCCGCCTGTCTCAGTCCGTCTGGCTCAGACCATCTGTCTCAGACCGCCCGTCTCTGTTCGTCTGTCTCAGACCGTCAGTCTCAGACCGTCGGTCTCTGTCCGTTTCTCGCAGGCCGCCTGTCTCAGTCCGCCTGTCTAAGTCCGTCTGTCTCAGACCATCTGTCTCAGACCGTTGTCTCTGTCCGTCTGTCTCTGTCCGTCTGTCTCAATCCGCCTGTCTCAGACCGTCTGTCCTGGACCGTCTGTCTCAGACCGTCGGTCTTTGTCCGTCTCTCATGCCGCCTGTCTCAGTCCGTCTGTTTCAGTCAGCCTGTCTCAGACCGTCGGTCTTAGCCCGTCTGTCTCAGCCCGCCTGTCTCTGTCCGTCTGTCTCAGACCGTCGGTCTCTGTCCGTCTCTCTAAGGCCGCCTGTCTCAGTCCGTCAGTCTCAGACCATCTGTCTCAGACCGTCTATCTCGGACCATCTGTCTCAGCCCGTCTGTCTCAGATCGTCCGTCTCAGTCCGCCTGTCTCTGTCCGTCTGTCTCAGACCGTCTGTCTGAGATCGTCTCTCTCAGGCCGCCTGTCTCAGCCCGTCTGTCTCAGACCGTCTGTCTCAGACCGTCTGTCTCAGTCCGTCTGTCTCCGACCGTCTGTCTCAGACCGTGGGTCTCAGACCGTCTGTCTCAGACCGTCAGTCTCAGACCGTCGGTCTCTGTCCGTCTCTCTCAGCCCGCCTGTCTCAGTCCGTCTGGCTCAGACCATCTGTCTCAGACCGCCCGTCTCTGTTCGTCTGTCTCAGACCGTCAGTCTCAGACCGTCGGTCTCTGTCCGTTTCTCGCAGGCCGCCTGTCTCAGTCCGCCTGTCTAAGTCCGTCTGTCTCAGACCATCTGTCTCAGACCGTTGTCTCTGTCCGTCTGTCTCTGTCCGTCTGTCTCAATCCGCCTGTCTCAGACCGTCTGTCCTGGACCGTCTGTCTCAGACCGTCGGTCTTTGTCCGTCTCTCATGCCGCCTGTCTCAGTCCGTCTGTTTCAGTCAGCCTGTCTCAGACCGTCGGTCTTAGCCCGTCTGTCTCAGCCCGCCTGTCTCTGTCCGTCTGTCTCAGACCGTCGGTCTCTGTCCGTCTCTCTCAGGCCGCCTGTCTCAGTCCGTCTGTCTCAGACCATCTGTCTCAGACCGTCTGTCTCAGTCCGTCTGTCTCAGACCGTCTGTCTCAGACCGTCGGTCTGTGTCCGTCTCTCCCAGCCCGCCTGTCTCAGGCCATCTGTATCAAACCGTCTGTCTCAGCCCGCCTGTCTCAGCCCGCCTGTCTCTGTCCGTCTGTTTCAGACCGCCTGTCTCAGACCGTCGGTCTTAGCCCGTCTCTCTCAGGCCGCCTGTCTCAGTCCGTCTGTCTCAGACCATCTGTGTCAGACCGTTATCTCTGTCCGTCTGTCTCTGTCCGTCTGTCTCTGTCCGTCTGTCTCTGTCCGTCTGTGTCAGACCGCCTGTCTCTGTCCGTCTGTCTCAGACCGTCTGTCTCAGACCGTCTGTCTCAGACCGTCTGTCTCAGACCGTCTGTCTCAGACCGTCTGTCTCATATCGTCTGTCTCAGACCGTCGGTCTCTGTCCGTCTCTCCCAGCCTGCCTGTCTCAGGCCATCTGTATCAAACCGTCTGTCTCAGACCGTCGGTCTATGTCCGTCTGTCTCAGACCGTCTGTCTCAGACCGTCTGTCTCAGACCGTCTGTCTCAGACCGTCTGTCTCAGACCGTCTGTCTCAGACCGTCTGTCTCAGTCCGTCTGTCTCAGACCATCTGTGTCAGACCGTTATCTCTGTCCAACTGTCTCTGTCCGTCTGTCTCTGTCCGTCTGTCTCAGAACGTCTGTCTCAGACCATCTGTATCAAACCGTCTGTCTCAATCCGCCTGTCTCTGTCCGTCTGTCTCTGTCCGTCTGTGTCAGACCGTCTGTCTCAGACCGTCTGTCTCAGACCGTCTGTCTCAGACCGTCTGTCTCAGACCGTCTGTCTCAGACCGTCGGTCTCAGACCGTCTGTCTCAGACCGTCTGTCTCAGACCGTCTGTCTCAGACCGTCTGTCTCAGACCGTCTCTCTCAGTCCGTCTGTCTCCGACCGTCTGTCTCAGACCGTGGGTCTCAGACCGTCTGTCTCAGACCGTCAGTCTCAGACCGTCGGTCTCTGTCCGTCTCTCTCAGCCCGCCTGTCTCAGTCCGTCTGGCTCAGACCATCTGTCTCAGACCGCCCGTCTCTGTTCGTCTGTCTCAGACCGTCAGTCTCAGACGGTCGGTCTCTGTCCGTTTCTCGCAGGCCGCCTGTCTCAGTCCGCCTGTCTAAGTCCGTCTGTCTCAGACCATCTGTCTCAGACCGTTGTCTCTGTCCGTCTGTCTCTGTCCGTCTGTCTCAATCCGCCTGTCTCAGACCGACTGTCCTGGACCGTCTGTCTCAGACCGTCGGTCTTTGTCCGTCTCTCATGCCGCCTGTCTCAGTCCGTCTGTTTCAGTCAGCCTGTCTCAGACCGTCGGTCTTAGCCCGTCTGTCTCAGCCCGCCTGTCTCTGTCCGTCTGTCTCAGACCGTCGGTCTCTGTCCGTCTCTCTAAGGCCGCCTGTCTCAGTCCGTCAGTCTCAGACCATCTGTCTCAGACCGTCTATCTCGGACCATCTGTCTCAGCCCGTCTGTCTCAGATCGTCCGTCTCAGTCCGCCTGTCTCTGTCCGTCTGTCTCAGACCGTCTGTCTGAGATCGTCTCTCTCAGGCCGCCTGTCTCAGCCCGTCTGTCTCAGACCGTCTGTCTCAGACCGTCTGTCTCAGTCCGTCTGTCTCCGACCGTCTGTCTCAGACCGTGGGTCTCAGACCGTCTGTCTCAGACCGTCAGTCTCAGACCGTCGGTCTCTGTCCGTCTCTCTCAGCCCGCCTGTCTCAGTCCGTCTGGCTCAGACCATCTGTCTCAGACCGCCCGTCTCTGTTCGTCTGTCTCAGACCGTCAGTCTCAGACCGTCGGTCTCTGTCCGTTTCTCGCAGGCCGCCTGTCTCAGTCCGCCTGTCTAAGTCCGTCTGTCTCAGACCATCTGTCTCAGACCGTTGTCTCTGTCCGTCTGTCTCTGTCCGTCTGTCTCAATCCGCCTGTCTCAGACCGTCTGTCCTGGACCGTCTGTCTCAGACCGTCGGTCTTTGTCCGTCTCTCATGCCGCCTGTCTCAGTCCGTCTGTTTCAGTCAGCCTGTCTCAGACCGTCGGTCTTAGCCCGTCTGTCTCAGCCCGCCTGTCTCTGTCCGTCTGTCTCAGACCGTCGGTCTCTGTCCGTCTCTCTAAGGCCGCCTGTCTCAGTCCGTCAGTCTCAGACCATCTGTCTCAGACCGTCTATCTCGGACCATCTGTCTCAGCCCGTCTGTCTCAGATCGTCCGTCTCAGTCCGCCTGTCTCTGTCCGTCTGTCTCAGACCGTCTGTCTGAGATCGTCTCTCTCAGGCCGCCTGTCTCAGCCCGTCTGTCTCAGACCGTCTGTCTCAGATCGTCTCTCTCAGGCCGCCTGTCTCAGTCCGACTGTCTCAGACCATCTGTATCAAACCGTCTGTCTCAGCCCGCCTGTCTCAGCCCGCCTGTCTCTGTCCGTCTGTCTCAGCCAGCCTGTCTCAGACCGTCTGTCTCAGACCGTCTGTCCCAGATCGTCTGTCTCAGACCGTCGGTCTCTGTCCGTCTCTCTCAGGCCGCCTGTCTCAGACCATCTGTCTCAGTCCGTCTGTCTCAGACCGTCACTCCAGCCCGCCTGTCTCAGGCCATCTGTATCAAACCGTCTGTCTCAGCCCGCCTGTCTCAGCCCGCCTGTCTCTGTCCGTCTGTTTCAGAACGCCTGTCTCAGACCGTCGGTCTTAGCCCGTCTGTCTCAGCCCGTCTGTCTCAGCCCGCCTGTCTCTGTCCGTCTGTCTCAGACCGTCTGTCTCAGCCCGCCTGTCTCTGCCCGCCTGTCTTTGTCCGTCTGTCTCAGACCATCTGTCTCAGATCGTCTGTCTCAGACCGTCGGTCTATGTCCGTCCCTCTCAGGCCGCCTGTCTCAGTCCGTCTGTCTCCGACCGTCTGTCTCAGACCGTCTGTCTCCGACCGTCTGTCTCAGACCGTCGGTCTCAGACCGTCTGTCTCAGACCGTCAGTCTCAGACCGTCGGTCTCTGTCCGTCTCTCTCAGCCCGCCTGTCTCAGTCCGTCTGGCTCAGACCATCTGTCTCAGACCGCCCGTCTCTGTCCGTCTGTCTCAGACCGTCAGTCTCAGACCGTCGGTCTCTGTCCGTTTCTCGCAGGCCGCCTGTCTCTGTCCGTCTGTCTCTGTCCGTCTGTGTCAGATCGTCTGTCTCAGACCGTCGGTCTATGTCCGTCCCTCTCAGGCCGCCTGCCTCAGTCCGTCTGTCTCCGACCGTCTGTCCCAGACCGTCGGTCTCTGTCCGTCTGTCTCAGACCATCTGTCTCAGTCCGTCTGTCTCAGACCGTCTGTCTCGGACCGTCGGTCTCTGTCCGTCTGTGTCAGACCGCCTGTCTCTGTCCGTCTGTCTCAGACCGTCTGTCTCAGACCGTCGGTCTCAGACCGTCTGTCTCAGACCGTCAGTCTCAGACCGTCGGTCTCTGTCCGTCTCTCTCAGCCCGCCTGTCTCAGTCCGTCTGGCTCAGACCATCTGTCTCAGACCGCCCGTCTCTGTCCGTCTGTCTCAGACCGTCAGTCTCAGACCGTCGGTCTCTGTCCGTTTCTCGCAGGCCGCCTGTCTCTGTCCGTCTGTCTCTGTCCGTCTGTGTCAGATCGTCTGTCTCAGACCGTCGGTCTATGTCCGTCCCTCTCAGGCCGCCTGCCTCAGTCCGTCTGTCTCCGACCGTCTGTCCCAGACCGTCGGTCTCTGTCCGTCTGTCTCAGACCATCTGTCTCAGTCCGTCTGTCTCAGACCGTCTGTCTCGGACCGTCGGTCTCTGTCCGTCTCTCCCAGCCCGCCTGTCTCAGGCCATCTGTATCAAACCGTCTGTCTCAGCCCGCCTGTCTCTGTCCGTCTGTTTCAGAACGCCTGTCTCAGACCGTCGGTCTTAGCCCGTCTGTCTCAGCCCGTCTGTCTCAGACCGTCTGTCTCTGTCCGTCTGTTTCAGAACGCCTGTCTCAGACCGTCGGTCTTAGCCCGTCTGTCTCAGCCCGTCTGTCTCAGCCCGCCTGTCTCTGTCCGTCTGTCTCAGACCGTCTGTCTCAGCCCGCCTGTCTCTGCCCGCCTGTCTTTGTCCGTCTGTCTCAGACCATCTGTCTCAGACCGTCTGTCTCAGACCGTCGGTCTATGTCCGTCCCTCTCAGGCCGCCTGTCTCAGTCCGTCTGTCTCCGACCGTCTGTCTCAGACCGTCGGTCTCAGACCGTCTGTCTCAGACCGTCAGTCTCAGACCGTCGGTCTCTGTCCGTCTCTCTCAGCCCGCCTGTCTCAGTCCGTCTGGCTCAGACCATCTGTCTCAGACCGCCCGTCTCTGTCCGTCTGTCTCAGACCGTCAGTCTCAGACCGTCGGTCTCTGTCCGTTTCTCGCAGGCCGCCTGTCTCTGTCCGTCTGTGTCAGATCGTCTGTCTCAGACCGTCGGTCTATGTCCGTCCCTCTCAGGCCGCCTGCCTCAGTCCGTCTGTCTCCGACCGTCTGTCTCAGACCGTCGGTCTCTGTCCGTCTGTCTCAGACCATCTGTCTCAGTCCGTCTGTCTCAGACCGTCTGTCTCGGACCGTCGGTCTCTGTCCGTCTCTCCCAGCCCGCCTGTCTCAGGCCATCTGTATCAAACCGTCTGTCTCAGCCCGCCTGTCTCAGCCCGCCTGTCTCTGTCCGTCTGTTTCAGAACGCCTGTCTCAGACCGTCGGTCTTAGCCCGTCTGTCTCAGCCCGTCTGTCTCAGACCGTCTATCTTAGACCGTCTGTCTCAGACTGTCTGTCTCAGATCGTCGGTCTCTGTCCGTCTCTCTCAGGCCGCCTGTCTCAGTCCGTCTGTCTCAGACCATCTGTGTCAGACTGTTATCTCTGTCCGTCTGTCTCTGTCCGTCTGTCTCTGTCCGTCTGTCTCTGTCCGTCTGTCTCTGTCCGTCTGTGTCAGACCGCCTGTCTCTGTCCGTCTGTCTCGGACCGTCGGTCTCAGACCGACGGTCTCTGTCCGTCTCTCCCAGCCCGCCTGTCTCAGGCCATCTGTATCAAACCGTCTGTCTCAGCCCGCCTGTCTCAGCCCGCCTGTCTCTGTCCGTCTGTTTCAGAACGCCTGTCTCAGTCCGACTGTCTCAGACCATCTGTATCAAACCGTCTGTCTCAGCCCGCCTGTCTCAGCCCGCCTGTCTCTGTCCGTCTGTCTCAGCCAGCCTGTCTCAGACCGTCTGTCTCAGACCGTCTGTCTCAGACCGTCGGTCTCTGTCCGTCTCTCTCAGGCCGCCTGTCTCAGTCCGTCTGTCTCAGACCATCTGTGTCAGACCGTTATCTCTGTCCGTCTGTCTCTGTCCGTCTGTCTCTGTCCGTCTGTGTCAGACCGCCTGTCTCTGTCCGTCTGTCTCAGACCGTTGTCTCTGTCCGTCCGTCTCTGTCCGTCTGTCTCAGACCGTATGTCTCAGATCGTCTGTCTCTGTCCGTCTGTCTCTGTCCGTCTGTGTCAGACCGTTGTCTCTGTCCGTCTATCTCAGACCGCCTGTCTCAGACCGTCTGTCTCATACCGTCCGTCTCTGTCCGACTGTCTCAGACCGTATGTCTCAGATCGTCTCTCTCAGGCCGCCTGTCTCAGTCCGACTGTCTCAGACCGTTGTCTCTGTCCGTCTATCTCTGTCCGTCTGTCTCAGAACGTCTGTCTCAGACCATCTGTATCAAACCGTCTGTCTCAGCCCGCCTGTCTCAGCCCGCCTGTCTCTGTCCGTCTTTCTCAGCCCGCCTGTCTCAGACCGTCTATCTCGGACCATCTGTCTCAGCCCGTCTGTCTCAGATCGTCCGTCTCAGCCCCCCTGTCTCTGTCCGTCTGTCTCAGACCGTCTGTCTCAGATCGTCTCTCTCAGGCCGCCTGTCTCAGTCCGACTGTCTCTGTCCGTAGGTTTCAGACCGCCTGTCTCAGACCGCCGGTCTGAGCCCGTCTGTCTCAGCCCGCCTGTCACTGTCCGTATGTCTCAGACCGTCTGTCTCAGATCGTCTCTCTCAGGCCGCCTGTCTCAGTCCGACTGTCTCAGACCATCTGTCTCAGACCGTCTATCTCTGTCCGTCTGTCTCTGCCCGCCTGTCTCAGACCGTTGTCTCTGTCCGTCTGTCTCAGAACGTCTGTCTCAGACCATCTGTATCAAACCGTCTGTCTCAATCCGCCTGTCTCTGTCCGTCTGTCTCTGTCCGTCTGTGTCAGACCGTCTGTCTCAGACCGTCTGTCTCAGACCGTCTGTCTCAGACCGTCTGTCTCAGACCGTCTGTCTCAGACCGTCGGTCTCAGACCGTCTGTCTCAGACCGTCTGTCTCAGACCGTCTGTCTCAGACCGTCTGTCTCAGACCGTCTGTCTCAGTCCGTCTGTCTCCGACCGTCTGTCTCAGACCGTCAGTCTCAGACCGTCGGTCTCTGTCCGTTTCTCGCAGGCCGCCTGTCTCAGTCCGCCTGTCTAAGTCCGTCTATCTCAGACCATCTGTCTCAGACCGTTGTCTCTGTCCGTCTGTCTCTGTCCGTCTGTCTCAATCCGCCTGTCTCAGACCGTCTGTCCTGGACCGTCTGTCTCAGACCGTCGGTCTTTGTCCGTCTCTCATGCCGCCTGTCTCAGTCCGTCTGTTTCAGTCAGCCTGTCTCAGACCGTCGGTCTTAGCCCGTCTGTCTCAGCCCGCCTGTCTCTGTCCGTCTGTCTCAGACCGTCGGTCTCTGTCCGTCTCTCTCAGGCCGCCTGTCTCAGTCCGTCAGTCTCAGACCATCTGTCTCAGACCGTCTATCTCGGACCATCTGTCTCAGCCCGTCTGTCTCAGATCGTCCGTCTCAGCCCGCCTGTCTCTGTCCGTCTGTCTCAGACCGTCTGTCTCAGATCCTCCCTCTCAGGCCGCCTGTCTCAGCCCGTCTGTCTCAGACCGTCTGTCTCAGATCGTCTCTCTCAGGCCGCCTGTCTCAGTCCGACTGTCTCAGACCATCTGTATCAAACCGTCTGTCTCAGCCCGCCTGTCTCAGCCCGCCTGTCTCTGTCCGTCTGTCTCAGCCAGCCTGTCTCAGACCGTCTGTCTCAGACCGTCGGTCTCTGTCCGTCTCTCTCAGGCCGCCTGTCTCAGTCCGTCTGTCTCAGACCATCTGTGTCAGACCGTTATCTCTGTCCGTCTGTCTCTGTCCGTCTGTGTCAGACCGCCTGTCTCTGTCCGTCTGTCTCAGACCGTCTGTCTCAGACCGTCTGTCTCAGACCGTCTGTCTCAGACCGTCCGTCTCTGTCCGTCTGTCTCAGACCGTATGTCTCAGATCGTCTCTCTCAGGCCGCCTGTCTCAGTCCGACTGTCTCAGACCGTTGTCTCTGTCCGTCCGTCTCTGTCCGTCTGTCTCAGACCGTATGTCTCAGATCGTCTGTCTCTGTCCGTCTGTCTCTGTCCGTCTGTGTCAGACCGTTGTCTCTGTCCGTCTATCTCAGACCGCCTGTCTCAGACCGTCTGTCTCATACCGTCCGTCTCTGTCCGTCTGTCTCAGACCGTATGTCTCAGATCGTCTCTCTCAGGCCGCCTGTCTCAGTCCGACTGTCTCAGACCGTTGTCTCTGTCCGTCTATCTCTGTCCGTCTGTCTCAGAACGTCTGTCTCAGACCATCTGTATCAAACCGTCTGTCTCAGCCCGCCTGTCTCAGCCCGCCTGTCTCTGTCCGTCTTTCTCAGCCCGCCTGTCTCAGACCGTCTATCTCGGACCATCTGTCTCAGCCCGTCTGTCTCAGATCGTCCGTCTCAGCCCCCCTGTCTCTGTCCGTCTGTCTCAGACCGTCTGTCTCAGATCGTCTCTCTCAGGCCGCCTGTCTCAGTCCGACTGTCTCTGTCCGTAGGTTTCAGACCGCCTGTCTCAGACCGCCGGTCTGAGCCCGTCTGTCTCAGCCCGCCTGTCTCTGTCCGTCTGTCTCAGACCGTCTGTCTCAGATCGTCTCTCTCAGGCCGCCTGTCTCAGTCCGACTGTCTCAGACCATCTGTCTCAGACCGTCTGTCTCTGTCCGTCTGTCTCTGCCCGCCTGTCTCAGACCGTTGTCTCTGTCCGTCTGTCTCAGAACGTCTGTCTCAGACCATCTGTATCAAACCGTCTGTCTCAATCCGCCTGTCTCTGTCCGTCTGTCTCTGTCCGTCTGTGTCAGACCGTCTGTCTCAGACCGTCTGTCTCAGACCGTCTGTCTCAGACCGTCTGTCTCAGACCGTCGGTCTCAGACCGTCTGTCTCAGACCGTCTGTCTCAGACCGTCTGTCTCAGACCGTCTGTCTCAGTCCGTCTGTCTCCGACCGTCTGTCTCAGACCGTCAGTCTCAGACCGTCGGTCTCTGTCCGTCTCTCTCAGCCCGCCTGTCTCAGTCCGTCTGGCTCAGACCATCTGTCTCAGACCGCCCGTCTCTGTTCGTCTGTCTCAGACCGTCAGTCTCAGACCGTCGGTCTCTGTCCGTTTCTCGCAGGCCGCCTGTCTCAGTCCGCCTGTCTAAGTCCGTCTATCTCAGACCATCTGTCTCAGACCGTTTTCTCTGTCCGTCTGTCTCTGTCCGTCTGTCTCAATCCGCCTGTCTCAGACCGTCTGTCCTGGACCGTCTGTCTCAGACCGTCGGTCTTTGTCCGTCTCTCATGCCGCCTGTCTCAGTCCGTCTGTTTCAGTCAGCCTGTCTCAGACCGTCGGTCTTAGCCCGTCTGTCTCAGCCCGCCTGTCTCTGTCCGTCTGTCTCAGACCGTCGGTCTCTGTCCGTCTCTCTCAGGCCGCCTGTCTCAGTCCGTCAGTCTCAGACCATCTGTCTCAGACCGTCTATCTCGGACCATCTGTCTCAGCCCGTCTGTCTCAGATCGTCCGTCTCAGCCCGCCTGTCTCTGTCCGTCTGTCTCAGACCGTCTGTCTCAGATCCTCCCTCTCAGGCCGCCTGTCTCAGCCCGTCTGTCTCAGACCGTCTGTCTCAGATCGTCTCTCTCAGGCCGCCTGTCTCAGTCCGACTGTCTCAGACCATCTGTATCAAACCGTCTGTCTCAGCCCGCCTGTCTCAGCCCGCCTGTCTCTGTCCGTCTGTCTCAGCCAGCCTGTCTCAGACCGTCTGTCTCAGACCGTCTGTCTCAGACCGTCTGTCCCAGATCGTCTGTCTCAGACCGTCGGTCTCTGTCCGTCTCTCTCAGGCCGCCTGTCTCAGTCCGTCTGTCTCAGACCATCTGTCTCAGACGATCTGTCTCTGTCCGTCTGTCTCAGACCATCTGTCTCAGTCCGTCTGTCTCAGACCGTCACTCCCAGCCCGCCTGTCTCAGGCCATCTGTATCAAACCGTCTGTCTCAGCCCGCCTGTCTCAGCCCGCCTGTCTCTGTCCGTCTGTCTCAGCCAGCCTGTCTCAGACCGTCTGTCTCAGACCGTCGGTCTCTGTCCGTCTCTCTCAGGCCGCCTGTCTCAGTCCGTCTGTCTCAGACCATCTGTGTCAGACCGTTATCTCTGTCCGTCTGTCTCTGTCCGTCTGTGTCAGACCGCCTGTCTCTGTCCGTCTGTCTCAGACCGTCTGTCTCAGACCGTCTGTCTCAGACCGTCTGTCTCAGACCGTCCGTCTCTGTCCGTCTGTCTCAGACCGTATGTCTCAGATCGTCTCTCTCAGGCCGCCTGTCTCAGTCCGACTGTCTCAGACCGTTGTCTCTGTCCGTCCGTCTCTGTCCGTCTGTCTCAGACCGTATGTCTCAGATCGTCTGTCTCTGTCCGTCTGTCTCTGTCCGTCTGTGTCAGACCGTTGTCTCTGTCCGTCTATCTCAGACCGCCTGTCTCAGACCGTCTGTCTCATACCGTCCGTCTCTGTCCGTCTGTCTCAGACCGTATGTCTCAGATCGTCTCTCTCAGGCCGCCTATCTCAGTCCGACTGTCTCAGACCGTTGTCTCTGTCCGTCTATCTCTGTCCGTCTGTCTCAGAACGTCTGTCTCAGACCATCTGTATCAAACCGTCTGTCTCAGCCCGCCTGTCTCAGCCCGCCTGTCTCTGTCCGTCTTTCTCAGCCCGCCTGTCTCAGACCGTCTATCTCGGACCATCTGTCTCAGCCCGTCTGTCTCAGATCGTCCGTCTCAGCCCCCCTGTCTCTGTCCGTCTGTCTCAGACCGTCTGTCTCAGATCGTCTCTCTCAGGCCGCCTGTCTCAGTCCGACTGTCTCTGTCCGTAGGTTTCAGACCGCCTGTCTCAGACCGCCGGTCTGAGCCCGTCTGTCTCAGCCCGCCTGTCTCTGTCCGTCTGTCTCAGACCGTCTGTCTCAGATCGTCTCTCTCAGGCCGCCTGTCTCAGTCCGACTGTCTCAGACCATCTGTCTCAGACCGTCTGTCTCTGTCCGTCTGTCTCTGCCCGCCTGTCTCAGACCGTTGTCTCTGTCCGTCTGTCTCAGAACGTCTGTCTCAGACCATCTGTATCAAACCGTCTGTCTCAATCCGCCTGTCTCTGTCCGTCTGTCTCTGTCCGTCTGTGTCAGACCGTCTGTCTCAGACCGTCTGTCTCAGACCGTCTGTCTCAGACCGTCTGTCTCAGACCGTCTGTCTCAGACCGTCTGTCTCAGACCGTCTGTCTCAGACCGTCTGTCTCAGACCGTCTGTCTCAGACCGTCGGTCTCAGACCGTCTGTCTCAGACCGTCTGTCTCAGACCGTCTGTCTCAGACCGTCTGTCTCAGACCGTCTGTCTCAGTCCGTCTGTCTCCGACCGTCTGTCTCAGACCGTCAGTCTCAGACCGTCGGTCTCTGTCCGTCTCTCTCAGCCCGCCTGTCTCAGTCCGTCTGGCTCAGACCATCTGTCTCAGACCGCCCGTCTCTGTTCGTCTGTCTCAGACCGTCAGTCTCAGACCGTCGGTCTCTGTCCGTTTCTCGCAGGCCGCCTGTCTCAGTCCGCCTGTCTAAGTCCGTCTGTCTCAGACCATCTGTCTCAGACCGTTGTCTCTGTCCGTCTGTCTCTGTCCGTCTGTCTCAATCCGCCTGTCTCAGACCGTCTGTCCTGGACCGTCTGTCTCAGACCGTCGGTCTTTGTCCGTCTCTCATGCCGCCTGTCTCAGTCCGTCTGTTTCAGTCAGCCTGTCTCAGACCGTCGGTCTTAGCCCGTCTGTCTCAGCCCGCCTGTCTCTGTCCGTCTGTCTCAGACCGTCGGTCTCTGTCCGTCTCTCTCAGGCCGCCTGTCTCAGTCCGTCAGTCTCAGACCATCTGTCTCAGACCGTCTATCTCGGACCATCTGTCTCAGCCCGTCTGTCTCAGATCGTCCGTCTCAGCCCGCCTGTCTCTGTCCGTCTGTCTCAGACCGTCTGTCTCAGATCCTCTCTCTCAGGCCGCCTGTCTCAGCCCGTCTGTCTCAGACCGTCTGTCTCAGATCGTCTCTCTCAGGCCGCCTGTCTCAGTCCGACTGTCTCAGACCATCTGTATCAAACCGTCTGTCTCAGCCCGCCTGTCTCAGCCCGCCTGTCTCTGTCCGTCTGTCTCAGCCAGCCTGTCTCAGACCTTCTGTCTCAGACCGTCTGTCTCAGACCGTCTGTCTCAGACCGTCTGTCCCAGATCGTCTGTCTCAGACCGTCGGTCTCTGTCCGTCTCTCTCAGGCCGCCTGTCTCAGTCCGTCTGTCTCAGACCATCTGTCTCAGACGATCTGTCTCTGTCCGTCTGTCTCAGACCATCTGTCTCAGTCCGTCTGTCTCAGACCGTCACTCCCAGCCCGCCTGTCTCAGGCCATCTGTATCAAACCGTCTGTCTCAGCCCGCCTGTCTCAGCCCGCCTGTCTCTGTCCGTCTGTCTCAGCCAGCCTGTCTCAGACCGTCTGTCTCAGACCGTCGGTCTCTGTCCGTCTCTCTCAGGCCGCCTGTCTCAGTCCGTCTGTCTCAGACCATCTGTGTCAGACCGTTATCTCTGTCCGTCTGTCTCTGTCCGTCTGTGTCAGACCGCCTGTCTCTGTCCGTCTGTCTCAGACCGTCTGTCTCAGACCGTCTGTCTCAGACCGTCTGTCTCAGACCGTCCGTCTCTGTCCGTCTGTCTCAGACCGTATGTCTCAGATCGTCTCTCTCAGGCCGCCTGTCTCAGTCCGACTGTCTCAGACCGTTGTCTCTGTCCGTCCGTCTCTGTCCGTCTGTCTCAGACCGTATGTCTCAGATCGTCTGTCTCTGTCCGTCTGTCTCTGTCCGTCTGTGTCAGACCGTTGTCTCTGTCCGTCTATCTCAGACCGCCTGTCTCAGACCGTCTGTCTCATACCGTCCGTCTCTGTCCGTCTGTCTCAGACCGTATGTCTCAGATCGTCTCTCTCAGGCCGCCTGTCTCAGTCCGACTGTCTCAGACCGTTGTCTCTGTCCGTCTATCTCTGTCCGTCTGTCTCAGAACGTCTGTCTCAGACCATCTGTATCAAACCGTCTGTCTCAGCCCGCCTGTCTCAGCCCGCCTGTCTCTGTCCGTCTTTCTCAGCCCGCCTGTCTCAGACCGTCTATCTCGGACCATCTGTCTCAGCCCGTCTGTCTCAGATCGTCCGTCTCAGCCCCCCTGTCTCTGTCCGTCTGTCTCAGACCGTCTGTCTCAGATCGTCTCTCTCAGGCCGCCTGTCTCAGTCCGACTGTCTCTGTCCGTAGGTTTCAGACCGCCTGTCTCAGACCGCCGGTCTGAGCCCGTCTGTCTCAGCCCGCCTGTCTCTGTCCGTCTGTCTCAGACCGTCTGTCTCAGATCGTCTCTCTCAGGCCGCCTGTCTCAGTCCGACTGTCTCAGACCATCTGTCTCAGACCGTCTGTCTCTGTCCGTCTGTCTCTGCCCGCCTGTCTCAGACCGTTGTCTCTGTCCGTCTGTCTCAGAACGTCTGTCTCAGACCATCTGTATCAAACCGTCTGTCTCAATCCGCCTGTCTCTGTCCGTCTGTCTCTGTCCGTCTGTGTCAGACCGTCTGTCTCAGACCGTCTGTCTCAGACCGTCTGTCTCAGACCGTCTGTCTCAGACCGTCTGTCTCAGACCGTCTGTCTCAGACCGTCTGTCTCAGACCGTCTGTCTCAGACCGTCTGTCTCAGACCGTCTGTCTCAGACCGTCGGTCTCAGACCGTCTGTCTCAGACCGTCTGTCTCAGACCGTCTGTCTCAGACCGTCTGTCTCAGACCGTCTGTCTCAGTCCGTCTGTCTCCGACCGTCTGTCTCAGACCGTCAGTCTCAGACCGTCGGTCTCTGTCCGTCTCTCTCAGCCCGCCTGTCTCAGTCCGTCTGGCTCAGACCATCTGTCTCAGACCGCCCGTCTCTGTTCGTCTGTCTCAGACCGTCAGTCTCAGACCGTCGGTCTCTGTCCGTTTCTCGCAGGCCGCCTGTCTCAGTCCGCCTGTCTAAGTCCGTCTGTCTCAGACCATCTGTCTCAGACCGTTGTCTCTGTCCGTCTGTCTCTGTCCGTCTGTCTCAATCCGCCTGTCTCAGACCGTCTGTCCTGGACCGTCTGTCTCAGACCGTCGGTCTTTGTCCGTCTCTCATGCCGCCTGTCTCAGTCCGTCTGTTTCAGTCAGCCTGTCTCAGACCGTCGGTCTTAGCCCGTCTGTCTCAGCCCGCCTGTCTCTGTCCGTCTGTCTCAGACCGTCGGTCTCTGTCCGTCTCTCTCAGGCCGCCTGTCTCAGTCCGTCAGTCTCAGACCATCTGTCTCAGACCGTCTATCTCGGACCATCTGTCTCAGCCCGTCTGTCTCAGATCGTCCGTCTCAGCCCGCCTGTCTCTGTCCGTCTGTCTCAGACCGTCTGTCTCAGATCCTCTCTCTCAGGCCGCCTGTCTCAGCCCGTCTGTCTCAGACCGTCTGTCTCAGATCGTCTCTCTCAGGCCGCCTGTCTCAGTCCGACTGTCTCAGACCATCTGTATCAAACCGTCTGTCTCAGCCCGCCTGTCTCAGCCCGCCTGTCTCTGTCCGTCTGTCTCAGCCAGCCTGTCTCAGACCTTCTGTCTCAGACCGTCTGTCTCAGACCGTCTGTCTCAGACCGTCTGTCCCAGATCGTCTGTCTCAGACCGTCGGTCTCTGTCCGTCTCTCTCAGGCCGCCTGTCTCAGTCCGTCTGTCTCAGACCATCTGTCTCAGACGATCTGTCTCTGTCCGTCTGTCTCAGACCATCTGTCTCAGTCCGTCTGTCTCAGACCGTCACTCCCAGCCCGCCTGTCTCAGGCCATCTGTATCAAACCGTCTGTCTCAGCCCGCCTGTCTCAGCCCGCCTGTCTCTGTCCGTCTGTCTCAGCCAGCCTGTCTCAGACCGTCTGTCTCAGACCGTCGGTCTCTGTCCGTCTCTCTCAGGCCGCCTGTCTCAGTCCGTCTGTCTCAGACCATCTGTGTCAGACCGTTATCTCTGTCCGTCTGTCTCTGTCCGTCTCTGTCAGACCGCCTGTCTCTGTCCGTCTGTCTCAGACCGTCTGTCTCAGACCGTCTGTCTCAGACCGTCTGTCTCAGACCGTCCGTCTCTGTCCGTCTGTCTCAGACCGTATGTCTCAGATCGTCTCTCTCAGGCCGCCTGTCTCAGTCCGACTGTCTCAGACCGTTGTCTCTGTCCGTCCGTCTCTGTCCGTCTGTCTCAGACCGTATGTCTCAGATCGTCTGTCTCTGTCCGTCTGTCTCTGTCCGTCTGTGTCAGACCGTTGTCTCTGTCCGTCTATCTCAGACCGCCTGTCTCAGACCGTCTGTCTCATACCGTCCGTCTCTGTCCGTCTGTCTCAGACCGTATGTCTCAGATCGTCTCTCTCAGGCCGCCTGTCTCAGTCCGACTGTCTCAGACCGTTGTCTCTGTCCGTCTATCTCTGTCCGTCTGTCTCAGAACGTCTGTCTCAGACCATCTGTATCAAACCGTCTGTCTCAGCCCGCCTGTCTCAGCCCGCCTGTCTCTGTCCGTCTTTCTCAGCCTGCCTGTCTCAGACCGTCTATCTCGGACCATCTGTCTCAGCCCGTCTGTCTCAGATCGTCCGTCTCAGCCCCCCTGTCTCTGTCCGTCTGTCTCAGACCGTCTGTCTCAGATCGTCTCTCTCAGGCCGCCTGTCTCAGTCCGACTGTCTCTGTCCGTAGGTTTCAGACCGCCTGTCTCAGACCGCCGGTCTGAGCCCGTCTGTCTCAGCCCGCCTGTCTCTGTCCGTCTGTCTCAGACCGTCTGTCTCAGATCGTCTCTCTCAGGCCGCCTGTCTCAGTCCGACTGTCTCAGACCATCTGTCTCAGACCGTCTGTCTCTGTCCGTCTGTCTCTGCCCGCCTGTCTCAGACCGTTGTCTCTGTCCGTCTGTCTCAGAACGTCTGTCTCAGACCATCTGTATCAAACCGTCTGTCTCAATCCGCCTGTCTCTGTCCGTCTGTCTCTGTCCGTCTGTGTCAGACCGTCTGTCTCAGACCGTCTGTCTCAGACCGTCTGTCTCAGACCGTCTGTCTCAGACCGTCTGTCTCAGACCGTCTGTCTCAGACCGTCTGTCTCAGACCGTCTGTCTCAGACCGTCTGTCTCAGACCGTCTGTCTCAGACCGTCTGTCTCAGACCGTCTGTCTCTGCCCGCCTGTCTCAGACCGTTGTCTCTGTCCGTCTGTCTCAGAACGTCTGTCTCAGACCATCTGTATCAAACCGTCTGTCTCAATCCGCCTGTCTCTGTCCGTCTGTCTCTGTCCGTCTGTGTCAGACCGTCTGTCTCAGACCGTCTGTCTCAGACCGTCTGTCTCAGACCGTCTGTCTCAGACCGTCTGTCTCAGACCGTCTGTCTCAGACCGTCGGTCTCAGACCGTCTGTCTCAGACCGTCTGTCTCAGACCGTCTGTCTCAGACCGTCTGTCTCAGACCGTCTGTCTCAGACCGTCTGTCTCTGTCCGTCTGTCTAAGTCCGTCTGTCTCAGACCATCTATCTCAGACCGTTGTCTCTGTCCGTCTGTCTCTGTCCGTCTGTCTCAATCCGCCTGTCTCAGACCGTCTGTCCTGGACAGTCTGTCTCAGACCGTCGGTCTTTGTCCGTCTCTCATGCCGCCTGTCTCAGTCCGTCTGTTTCAGTCAGCCTGTCTCAGACCGTCGGTCTTAGCCCGTCTGTCTCAGCCCGCCTGTCTCTGTCCGTCTGTCTCAGACCGTCGGTCTCTGTCCGTCTCTCTCAGGCCGCCTGTCTCAGACCGTCTGTCTCAGATCGTCTCTCTCAGGCCGCCTGTCTCAGCCCGTCTGTCTCAGACCGTCTGTCTCAGATCGTCTCTCTCAGGCCGCCTGTCTCAGTCCGACTGTCTCAGACCATCTGTATCAAACCGTCTGTCTCAGCCCGCCTGTCTCAGCCCGCCTGTCTCTGTCCGTCTGTCTCAGCCAGCCTGTCTCAGACCGTCTGTCTCAGACCGTCTGTCTCAGACCGTCTGTCCCAGATCATCTGTCTCAGACCGTCGGTCTCTGTCCGTCTCTCTCAGGCCGCCTGTCTCAGTCCGTCTGTCTCAGACCATCTGTCTCAGACGATCTGTCTCTGTCCGTCTGTCTCAGACCATCTGCCTCAGTCCGTCTGTCTCAGACCGTCACTCCCAGCCCGCCTGTCTCAGGCCATCTGTATCAAACCGTCTGTCTCAGCCCGCCTGTCTCAGCCCGCCTGTCTCTGTCCCTCTGTTTCAGAACGCCTGTCTCAGACCGTCGGTCTTAGCCCGTCTGTCTCAGCCCGTCTGTCTCAGCCCGCCTGTCTCTGTCCGTCTGTCTCAGACCGTCTATCTCAGCCCGCCTGTCTCTGCCCGCCTGTCTTTGTCCGTCTGTCTCAGACCATCTGTCTCAGACCGTCTGTCTCAGACCGTCGGTCTATGTCCGTCCCTCTCAGGCCGCCTGTCTCAGTCCGTCTGTCTCCGACCGTCTGTCTCAGACCGTCGGTCTCAGACCGTCAGTCTCAGACCGTCAGTCTCAGACCGTCGGTCTCTGTCCGTCTCTCTCAGCCCGCCTGTCTCAGTCCGTCTGGCTCAGACCATCTGTCTCAGACCGCCCGTCTCTGTCCGTCTGTCTCAGACCGTCAGTCTCAGACCGTCGGTCTCTGTCCGTTTCTCGCAGGCCGCCTGTCTCTGTCCGTCTGTCTCTGTCCGTCTGTGTCAGATCGTCTGTCTCAGACCGTCGGTCTATGTCCGTCCCTCTCAGGCCGCCTGTCTCAGCCCGCCTGTCTCAGCCCGCCTGTCTCTGTCCGCCTGTCTCAGCCAGCCTGTCTCAGACCGTCTGTCTCAGACCGTCTGTCCCAGATCGTCTGTCTCAGACCGTCGGTCTCTGTCCGTCTCTCTCAGGCCGCCTGTCTCAGTCCGTCTGTCTCAGACCATCTGTCTCAGACGATCTGTCTCTGTCCGTCTGTCTCAGACCATCTGTCTCAGTCCGTCTGTCTCAGACCGTCACTCCCAGCCCGCCTGTCTCAGGCCATCTGTATCAAACCGTCTGTCTCAGCCCGCCTGTCTCAGCCCGCCTGTCTCTGTCCGTCTGTTTCAGAACGCCTGTCTCAGACCGTCGGTCTTAGCCCGTCTGTCTCAGCCTGTCTGTCTCAGCCCGCCTATCTCTGTCCGTCTGTCTCAGACCGTCTGTCTCAGCCCGCCTGTCTCTGCCCGCCTGTCTTTGTCCGTCTGTCTCAGACCATCTGTCTCAGACCGTCTGTCTCAGACCGTCGGTCTATGTCCGTCCCTCTCAGGCCGCCTGTCTCAGTCCGTCTGTCTCCGACCGTCTGTCTCAGACCGTCTGTCTCAGACCGTCAGTCTCACACCGTCGGTCTCTGTCCGTCTCTCTCAGCCCGCCTGTCTCAGTCCGCCTGGCTCAGACCATCTGTCTCAGACCGCCCGTCTCTGTCCGTCTGTCTCAGACCGTCGGTCTCTGTCCGTTTCTCGCAGGCCGCCTGTCTCTGTCCGTCTGTCTCTGTCCGTCTGTGTCAGATCGTCTGTCTCAGACCGTCGGTCTATGTCCGTCCCTCTCAGGCCGCCTGTCTCAGTCCGTCTGTCTCCGACCGTCTGTCTCAGACCGTCGGTCTCTGTCCGTCTGTCTCAGACCATCTGTCTCAGTCCGTCTGTCTCAGACCGTCTGTCTCGGACCGTCGGTCTCTGTCCGTCTCTCCCAGCCCGCCTGTCTCAGGCCATCTGTATCAAACCGTCTGTCTCAGCCCGCCTGTCTCAGCCCGCCTGTCTCTGTCCGTCTGTTTCAGAACGCCTGTCTCAGACCGTCTATCTCGGACCATCTGTCTCAGCCCGTCTGTCTCAGATCGTCCGTCTCAGCCCCCCTGTCTCTGTCCGTCTGTCTCAGACCGTCTGTCTCAGATCGTCTCTCTCAGGCCGCCTGTCTCAGATCGTCTCTCTCAGGCCGCCTGTCTCAGTCCGACTGTCTCAGACCATCTGTCTCAGACCGTCTGTTTCTGTCCGTCTGTCTCAGCCCGCCTGTCTCAGACAGTTGTCTCTGTCCGTCTGTCTCAGAACGTCTGTCTCAGACCATCTGTATCAAACCGTCTGTCTCAGCCCGCCTGTCTCAGCCCGCCTGTCTCTGTCCGTCTGTCTCAGCCCGCCTGTCTCAGACCGTCTATCTCGGACCATCTGTCTCAGCCCGTCTGTCTCAGATCGTCCGTCTCAGCCCCCCTGTCTCTGTCCGTCTGTCTCAGACCGTCTGTCTCAGATCGTCTCTCTCAGGCCGCCTGTCTCAGTCCGACTGTCTCTGTCCGTAGGTTTCAGACCGCCTGTCTCAGTCCGTCTGTCTCCGACCGTCTGTCTCAGACCGTCTGTCTCAGACCGTCAGTCTCACACCGTCGGTCTCTGTCCGTCTCTCTCAGCCCGCCTGTCTCAGTCCGTCTGGCTCAGACCATCTGTCTCAGACCGCCCGTCTCTGTCCGTCTGTCTCAGACCGTCAGTCTCAGACCGTCGGTCTCTGTCCGTTTCTCGCAGGCCGCCTGTCTCTGTCCGTCTGTCTCTGTCCGTCTGTGTCAGATCGTCTGTCTCAGACCGTCGGTCTATGTCCGTCCCTCTCAGGCCGCCTGTCTCAGTCCGTCTGTCTCCGACCGTCTGTCTCAGACCGTCGGTCTCTGTCCGTCTGTCTCAGACCATCTGTCTCAGTCCGTCTGTCTCAGACCGTCTGTCTCGGACCGTCGGTCTCTGTCCGTCTCTCCCAGCCCGCCTGTCTCAGGCCATCTGTATCAAACCGTCTGTCTCAGCCCGCCTGTCTCAGCCCGCCTGTCTCTGTCCGTCTGTTTCAGAACGCCTGTCTCAGACCGTCTATCTCGGACCATCTGTCTCAGCCCGTCTGTCTCAGATCGTCCGTCTCAGCCCCCCTGTCTCTGTCCGTCTGTCTCAGACCGTCTGTCTCAGATCGTCTCTCTCAGGCCGCCTGTCTCAGATCGTCTCTCTCAGGCCGCCTGTCTCAGTCCGACTGTCTCAGACCATCTGTCTCAGACCGTCTGTTTCTGTCCGTCTGTCTCAGCCCGCCTGTCTCAGACAGTTGTCTCTGTCCGTCTGTCTCAGAACGTCTGTCTCAGACCATCTGTATCAAACCGTCTGTCTCAGCCCGCCTGTCTCAGCCCGCCTGTCTCTGTCCGTCTGTCTCAGCCCGCCTGTCTCAGACCGTCTATCTCGGACCATCTGTCTCAGACCGTCCGTCTCTGCTCGCCTGTCGCTGTCCGTCTGTCTCAGACCGTCGGTCTCTGTCCGTCTCTCTCAGGCCGCCTGTCTCAGTCCGTCTGTCTCAGTCCATCTATCTCAGACCGTCTGTCTCTGTCCGTCAGTCTCAGACCATCTGTCTCAGACCGTCTGTCTCTGTCCGTCTGTCTCAGCCCGCCTGTCTCAGACCGTTGTCTCTGTCCGTCTGTCTCAGACCATCTGTATCAAACCGTCTGTCTCAATCCGCCTGTCTCAGACCGTCTGTCCTGGATCGTCTGTCTCAGACCGTCGGTCTCTGTCCGTCTCTCTCAGGCCGCCTGTCTCAGTCCATCTGTCTCAGACCATCTGTCTCAGACCGTCTGTCTCTGTCCGTCTGTCTCAGACCATCTGTCTCAGACCTTCTGTCTCAGACCGTCCGTCTCTGTCCGTCTGTCTCAGACCATCTGTCTCAGACCGTCCGTCTCTGTCCGTCTGTCTTAGACCATCTGTCTCAGACCGTCTGTTTCAGACCGTCTGTCTCAGACCGTCTGTCTCAGACCGTCAGTCTCAGACCGTCGGTCTCTGTCCGTTTCTCGCAGGCCGCCTGTCTCTGTCCGTCTGTCTCAGACCGTCTGTCTCAGACCGTCGGTCTCTGTCCGCCTGTTTCAGAACGCCTGTCTCAGACCTTCGGTCTTAGCCCGTCTGTCTCTGCCCGTCTGTCTCAGCCCGCCTGTCTCTGTCCGTCTGTCTCAGACCGTCTGTGTCAGACAGTTGTCTCTGTCCGTCTGTCTCTGCCCGTCTGTCTCAGACCGTCCGTCTCTGCTCGCCTGTCGCTGTCCGTCTGTCTCAGACCGTCGGTCTCTGTCCGTCTCTCTCAGGCCGCCTGTCTCAGTCCATCTGTCTCAGCCCGTCTGTCTCAGCCCGCCTGTCTCTGTCCGTCTGTCTCAGACCATCTGTCTCAGACCGTCTGTCTCAGACCGTCGGTCTATGTCCGTCCCTCTCAGGCCGCCTGTCTCAGTCCGTCTGTCTCCGACCGTCTGTCTCAGACCGTCGGTCTCAGACCGTCTGTCTCAGACCGTCAGTCTCACACCGTCGGTCTCTGTCCGTCTCTCTCAGCCCGCCTGTCTCAGTCCGTCTGGCTCAGACCATCTGTCTCAGACCGCCCGTCTCTGTCCGTCTGTCTCAGACCGTCAGTCTCAGACCGTCGGTCTCTGTCCGTTTCTCGCAGGCCGCCTGTCTCTGTCCGTCTGTCTCTGTCCGTCTGTGTCAGATCGTCTGTCTCAGACCGTCGGTCTATGTCCGTCCCTCTCAGGCCGCCTGTCTCAGTCCGTCTGTCTCCGACCGTCTGTCTCAGACCGTCGGTCTCTGTCCGTCTGTCTCAGACCATCTGTCTCAGTCCGTCTGTCTCAGACCGTCTGTCTCGGACCGTCGGTCTCTGTCCGTCTCTCTCAGCCCGCCTGTCTCAGTCCGCCTGGCTCAGACCATCTGTCTCAGACCGCCCGTCTCTGTCCGTCTGTCTCAGACCGTCGGTCTCTGTCCGTTTCTCGCAGGCCGCCTGTCTCTGTCCGTCTGTCTCTGTCCGTCTGTGTCAGATCGTCTGTCTCAGACCGTCGGTCTATGTCCGTCCCTCTCAGGCCGCCTGTCTCAGTCCGTCTGTCTCCGACCGTCTGTCTCAGACCGTCGGTCTCTGTCCGTCTGTCTCAGACCATCTGTCTCAGTCCGTCTGTCTCAGACCGTCTGTCTCGGACCGTCGGTCTCTGTCCGTCTCTCCCAGCCCGCCTGTCTCAGGCCATCTGTATCAAACCGTCTGTCTCAGCCCGCCTGTCTCAGCCCGCGTGTCTCTGTCCGTCTGTTTCAGAACGCCTGTCTCAGACCGTCTATCTCGGACCATCTGTCTCAGCCCGTCTGTCTCATATCGTCCGTCTCAGCCCCCCTGTCTCTGTCCGTCTGTCTCAGACCGTCTGTCTCAGATCGTCTCTCTCAGGCCGCCTGTCTCAGATCGTCTCTCTCAGGCCGCCTGTCTCAGTCCGACTGTCTCAGACCATCTGTCTCAGACCGTCTGTTTCTGTCCGTCTGTCTCAGCCCGCCTGTCTCAGACCGTTGTCTCTGTCCGTCTGTCTCAGAACGTCTGTCTCAGACCATCTGTATCAAACCGTCTGTCTCAGCCCGCCTGTCTCAGCCCGCCTGTCTCTGTCCGTCTGTTTCTGTCCGTCTGTCTCAGCCCGCCTGTCTCAGACCGTTGTCTCTGTCCGTCTGTCTCAGAACGTCTGTCTCAGACCATCTGTATCAAACCGTCTGTCTCAGCCCGCCTGTCTCAGCCCGCCTGTCTCTGTCCGTCTGTCTCAGCCCGCCTGTCTCAGACCGTCTATCTCGGACCATCTGTCTCAGCCCGTCTGTCTCAGATCGTCCGTCTCAGCCCCCCTGTCTCTGTCCGTCTGTCTCAGACCGTCTGTCTCAGATCGTCTCTCTCAGGCCGCCTGTCTCAGTCCGACTGTCTCTGTCCGTAGGTTTCAGACCGCCTGTCTCAGACCGTCGGTCTGAGCCCGTCTGTCTCAGCCCGCCTGTCTCTGTCCGTCTGTCTCAGACCGTCTGTCTCAGATCGTCTCTCTCAGGCCGCCTGTCTCAGTCCGACTGTCTCAGACCATCTGTCTCAGACCGTCTGTCTCTGTCCGTCTGTCTCAGCCCGCCTGTCTCAGACCGTTGTCTCTGTCCGTCTGTCTCAGAACGTCTGTCTCAGACCATCTGTATCAAACCGTCTGTCTCAATCCGCCTGTCTCAGACCGTCTGTCCTGGACCGTCTGTCTCAGACCGTCGGTCTCTGTCCGTCTCTCTCAGGCCGCCTGTCTCAGTCCATCTGTCTCAGACCATCTGTCTCAGACCGTCTGTCTCTGTCCGTCTGTCTCAGCCAGCCTGTCTCAGACCGCCTGTCTCAGACCGTCTGTCTCAGACCGTCTGTCTCAGACCGTCTGTCTCAGACCGTCTGTCTCAGACCGTCTGTCTCAGACCGTCGGTCTCTGTCCGTCTCTCTCAGGCCGCCTGTCTCAGGCCGCCTGTCTCAGTCCGTCTGTCTCAGACCATCTGTGTCAGACCGTTGTCTCTGTCCGTCTGTGTCAGACCGCCTCTCTCTGTCCGTCTGTCTCAGACCGTCTGTCTCAGACCGTCTGCCTCAGACCGTCTGTCTCAAACCGTCTGTCTCAGACCGTCTGTCTCAGACCGTCTGTCTCAGACCGTCTGTCTCAGACCGTCTGTCTCAGATCGTCTGTCTCAGACCGTCGGTCTCTGTCCGTCTCTCTCTGTCCGTCTGTATCAGACCATCTGTCTCAGTCCGTCTGTCTCAGACCGTCTGTCTCGGACCGTCGGTCTCAGACCGTCGGTCTCTGTCCGTCCCTCCCAGCCCGCCTGTCTCAGGCCATCTGTATCAAACCGTCTGTCTCAGCCCGCCTGTCTCAGCCCGCCTGTCTCTGTGCGTCTGTTAAAGACCGCCTGTCTCAGAACGTCTGTCTCAGACCGTCTGTCTCTGACTGTCTGTCTCAGACCGTCAGTCTCAGACCGTCGGTCTCTGTCCGTTTCTCGCAGGCCGCCTGTCTCTGTCCGTCTGTCTCAGACCGTCTGTCTCAGACCGTCGGTCTCTGTCCGCCTGTTTCAGAACGCCTGTCTCAGACCGTCGGTCTTAGCCCGCCTGTCTCTGCCCGTCTGTCTCAGCCCGCCTGTCTCTGTCCGTCTGTCTCAGACCGTCTGTCTCAGCCCGCGTGTCTCTGTCCGTCTGTCTCTGTCCGTCTGTGTCAGACCGCCTGTCTCAGCCCGCCTGTCTCTGTCCGTCAGTCTCAGCCAGCCTGTCTCAGACCGTCTGTCTCAGACCGTCTGTCTCAGACCGTCGGTCTCTGTCCGTCTCTCTCAGGCCGCCTGTCTCAGTCCGTCTGTCTCAGACCATCTGTCTCAGACCGTCGGTCTTAGCCCGTCTGTCTCAGCCCGCCTGTCTCAGACCGTTGTCTCTGTCCGTCTGTCTCAGACCGTCTGTCTCAGCCCGCGTGTCTGTGTCCGTCTGTCTCTGTCCGTCTGTGTCAGACCGCCTGTCTCAGCCCGCCTGTCTCTGTCCGTCAGTCTCAGCCAGCCTGTCTCAGACCGTCTGTCTCAGACCGTCTGTCTCAGACCGTCTGTCTCAGACCGTCGGTCTCTGTCCGTCTCTCTCAGGCCGCCTGTCTCAGTCCGTCTGTCTCAGACCATCTGTCTCAGACCGTCGGTCTTAGCCCGTCTGTCTCAGCCCGCCTGTCTCAGACCGTTGTCTCTGTCCGTCTGTCTCAGAACGTCTGTCTCAGACCATCTGTATCAAACCGTCTGTCTCAGCCCGCCTGTCTCAGCCCGCCTGTCTCTGTCCGTCTGTCTCAGCCCGCCTGTCTCAGACCGTCTATCTCTGTCCGTCTGTCTCAGACCGTCTGTCTCAGACCGTCGGTCTCTGTCCGCCTGTTTCAGAACGCCTGTCTCAGACCGTCGGTCTTAGCCCGTCTGTCTCTGCCCGTCTGTCTCAGCCCGCCTGTCTCTGTCCGTCTGTCTCAGACCGTCTGTCTCAGCCCGCGTGTCTCTGTCCGTCTGTCTCTGTCCGTCTGTGTCAGACCGCCTGTCTCAGCCCGCCTGTCTCTGTCCGTCAGTCTCAGCCAGCCTGTCTCAGACCGTCTGTCTCAGACCGTCCGTCTCAGCCCGCCTGTCTCTGTCCGTCTGTCTCAGACCGTCTGTCTCAGATCGTCTCTCTCAGGCCGCCTGTCCTAGTCCGACTGTCTCTGTCCGTAGGTTTCAGACCGCCTGTCTCAGACCGTCGGTCTGAGCCCGTCTGTCTCAGCCCGCCTGTCTCTGTCCGTCTGTCTCAGATCGTCTCTCTCAGGCCGCCTGTCTCAGTCCGACTGTCTCAGACCATCTGTATCAAACCGTCTGTCTCAGCCCGCCTGTCTCAGCCCGCCTGTCTCAGCCCGCCTGTCTCTGTCCGTCAGTCTCAGCCAGCCTGTCTCAGACCGCCTGTCTCAGACCGTCTGTCTCAGACCGTCTGTCTCAGACCGTCGGTCTCTGTCCGTCTCTCTCAGGCCGCCTGTCTCAGTCCGTCTGTCTCAGACCATCTGTGTCAGACCGTTGTCTCTGTCCGTCTGTGTCAGACCGCCTCTCTCTGTCCGTCTGTCTCAGACCGTCTGTCTCAGACCGTCTGTCTCAGACCGTCGGTCTCTGTCCGTCTCTCTCAGGCCGCCTGTCTCAGTCCGTCTGTCTCAGACCATCTGCCTCAGACCGTCTGTCTCTGTCCGTCTGTCTCAGACCATCTGTCTCAGTCCGTCTGTCTCAGACCGTCTGTCTCAGACCGTCTGTCTCAGACCGACGGTCTCTGTCCGTCTCTCTCAGGCCGCCTGTCTCAGTCCGTCTGTCTCAGACCATCTGTCTCAGACCGTCTGTCTCTGTCCGTCTGTGTCAGTCCATCTGTCTCAGTCCGTCTGTCTCAGACCGTCTGTCTCGGACCGTCGGTCTCTGTCCGTCTCTCCCAGCCCGCCTGTCTCAGGCCATCTGTATCAAACCGTCTGTCTCAGCCCGTCTGTCTCAGCCCGCCTGTCTCTGTCCGTCGGTCTGAGCCCGTCTGTCTCAGCCCGCCTGTCTCTGTCCGTCTGTCTCAGATCGTCTCTCTCAGGCCGCCTGTCTCAGTCCGACTGTCTCAGACCATCTGTATCAAACCGTCTGTCCCAGCCCGCCTGTCTCAGCCCGCCTGTCTCTGTCCGTCAGTCTCAGCCAGCCTGTCTCAGACCGCCTGTCTCAGACCGTCTGTCTCAGACCGTCTGTCTCAGACCGTCGGTCTCTGTCCGTCTCTCTCAGGCCGCCTGTCTCAGTCCGTCTGTCTCAGACCATCTGTGTCAGACCGTTGTCTCTGTCCGTCTGTGTCAGACCGCCTCTCTCAGACCGTCTGTCTCAGACCGTCTGTCTCAGACCGTCTGTCTCAGACCGTCTGTCTCCGACCGTCTGTCTCGGACCGTCGGTCTCAGACCGTCGGTCTCTGTCCGTCTCTCCCAGCCCGCCTGTCTCAGGCCATCTGTATCAAACCGTCTGTCTCAGCCCGCCTGTCTCAGCCCGCCTGTCTCAGCCCGCCTGTCTCTGTGCGTCTGTTAAAGACCGCCTGTCTCAGACCGTCGGTCTTCGCCCGTCTGTCTCAGCCCGCCTGACTCAGACCGTCTGTCTCAGACCGTCTGTCTCTGACCGTCTGTCTCAGACCGTCTGTCTCAGACCGTCTGTCTCAGACCGTCTGTCTTAGACCGTCTGTCTCAGACCGTCTGTCTCAGACCGTCTGTCTCAGACCGTCTGTCTCAGACCGTCGGTCTCTGTCCGTCTCTCTCAGGCCGCCTGTCTCAGTCCGTCTGTCTCAGACCATCTGTCTCAGACCGTCTGTCTCTGTCCGTCTGTCTCAGACCATCTGTCTCAGTCCGTCTGTCTCAGACCGTCTGTCTCAGACCGTCTGTCTCAGACCGACGGTCTCTGTCCGTCTCTCTCAGGCCGCCTGTCTCAGGCCATCTGTATCAAACCGTCTGTCTCAGCCCGTCTGTCTCCGCCCGTCTGTCTCAGCCCGCCTGTCTCAGCCCGCCTGTCTCTGTCCGTCTGTCTCAGACCGTCTGTCTCAGCCCGCCTGTCTCTGTCCGTCTGTCTCAGACCGTCTGTCTCAGATCGTCTCTCTCAGGCCGCCTGTCTCAGTCCGACTGTCTCAGACCATCTGTCTCAGACCGTCTGTTTCTGTCGGTCTGTCTCAGCCCGCCTGTCTCAGACCGTTGTCTCTGTCCGTCTATCTCTGTCCGTCTGTCTCAGAACGTCTGTCTCAGACCATCTGTATCAAACCGTGTGTCTCAGCCCGCATGTCTCAGCCCGCCTGTCTCTGTCCGTCTGTCTCAGCCCGCCTGTCTCAGACCGTCTATCTCGGACCATCTGTCTCAGCCCGTCTGTCTCAGATCGTCCGTCTCAGCCCGCCTGTCTCTGTCCGTCTGTCTCAGACCGTCTGTCTCAGATCGTCCCTCTCAGGCCGCCTGTCTCAGTCCGACTGTCTCTGTCCGTAGGTTTCAGACCGCCTGTCTCAGACCGTCGGTCTGAGCCCGTCTGTCTCAGCCCGCCTGTCTCTGTCCGTCTGTCTCAGACCGTCTGTCTCAGATCGTCTCTCTCAGGCCGCCTGTCTCAGTCCGTCTGTCTCAGACCATCTGTCTCAGACCGTCTGTCTCTGTCCGTCTGTCTCAGCCCGCCTGTCTCAGCCCGCCTGTCTCTGTCCGTCTGTCTCAGCCAGCCTGTCTCAGACCGTCTGTCTCAGACCGTCGGTCTCTGTCCGTCTGTCTCAGATCGTCTGTCTCAGACCGTCTGTCTCAGACGGTCTGTCTCAGCCCGCCTGTCTCAGACCGTCTGTCTCAGACCGTCTGTCTCAGACCGTCGGTCTCTGTCCGTCTCTCTCAGGCCGCCTGTCTCAGTCCGTCTGTCTCAGACCATCTGTGTCAGACCGTTGTCTCTGTACGTCTTCCTCTGTCCGTCTGTATCAAACCGTCTGTCTCAGCCCGCCTGTCTCGGCCCGCCTGTCTCTGTCCGTCTGTTTCAGACCGCCTGTCTCAGACCGTCTGTAACTGTCCGTCTGTCTCAGACCGTCTGTAACTGTCCGTCTGTCTCAGACCGTCTGTCTCAGACCGTCTGTCTCAGACCGTCTGTCTCAGACCGTCTGTCTCAGACCGTCTGTCTCAGACCGTCTGTCTCAGACCGTCTGTCTCAGACCGTCTGTCTCAGACCGTCTGTCTCAGACCGTCTGTCTCAGACCGTCTGTCTCAGGGCGCCTGTCTCAGTCCGTCTGTCTCAGACCATCTGTGTCAGACCGTTGTCTCTGTCCGTCTGTCTCAGATCGTCTGTCTCAGACCATCTGTCTCAGCCCGTCTGTCTCAGATCGTCGGTCTCAGCCCGCCTGTCTCTGTCCGTCTGTCTCAGACCGTCTGTCTCAGATCGTCTCTCTCAGGCCGCCTGTCTCAGTCCGACTGTCTCTGTCCGTAGGTTTCAGACAGCCTGTCTCAGACCGTCGGTCTTAGCCCGTCTGTCTCAGCCCGCCTGTCTCTGTCCGCCTGTCTCAGACCGTCTGTCTCAGATCGTCTCTCTCAGGCCGCCTGTCTCAGTCCGACTGTCTCAGACCATCTGTCTCAGACCGTCTGTCTCTGTCCGTCTGTCTCAGCCCGCCTGTCTCAGACCGTTGTCTCTGTCCGTCTATCTCTGTCCGTCTGTTTCAGAACGTCTGTCTCAGACCATCTGTGTCAGACCGTTGTCTCTGTCCGTCTGTCTCTGTCCGTCTGTCTCTGTCCGTCTGTCTCTGTCCGTCTGTGTCAGACCGTCTGTCTCAGACCGTCTGTCTCAGACCGTCTGTCTCAGCCCGCCTGTCTGTGTCCGTCTGTCTCAGACCGTCTGTCTCAGATCGTCGCTCTCAGGCCGCCTGTCTCAGTCCGACTGTCTCAGACCATCTGTCTCAGACCATCTGTGTCAGACCGTTGTCTCAGTCCGTCTGTCTCTGTCCGTCTGTGTCAGACCGACTGTCTCAGACCGTCTGTCTCAGACCGTCTGTCTCAGGCCGCCTGTCTCAGTCCATCTGTCTCAGACCGTCTGTCTCAGACCGTCTGTCTCAGACCGTCTGTCTCAGACCGTCTGTCTCAGACCGTCTGTCTCAGACCGTCTGTCTCAGACCGTCTGTATCAGACCGTCTGTCTCAGACCGTCTGTCTCAGAACGTCTGTCTCAGACCGTCTGTCTCAGACCGTCTGTCTCAGACCGTCTGTCTCAGACCGTCTGTCTCAGACCGTCTGTCTCAGACCGTCTGTATCAGACCGTCTGTCTCAGACCGTCTGTCTCAGAACGACTGTCTCAGACCGTCTGTCTCAGACCGTCTGTCTCAGACAGTCTGTCTCAGACCGTCTGTCACTGTGCGTCTGTCTCAGACCGTGTGTCTCATTCCGTCTATCTTGGATCGTCTGTCTAAGACCGTCTGTCTCGAGCCGACTGTCTCAGACCGACTGTCTCAGACCGTCTGTCTCAGACCGTCTGTCTCAGACCGTCTGTCTCAGACCGTCTGTCTCAGACAGCCTGTCTCGGTCCGTCTGTCACTGTGCGTCTGTCTCAGACCGTCTGTCTCAGAACGTCTGTCACTGTGCGTCTGTCTAAGACCGTCTGTCTCGAGCAGACTGTCTCAGACCGACTGTCTCAGACCGTCTGTCTCAGACCGTCTGTCACTGTGCGTCTGTCTCAGACCGTCTGTCTCATCCCGTCTATCCTGGATCGTCTGTCTAAGACCGTCTGTCTCGAGCCGACTGTCTCAGACCGACTGTCTCAGACCGTCTGTCTGAGACCGTCTGTCTCAGACAGTCTGTCTCGGACCGTCTGTCACTGTGCGTCTGTCTCAGACCGTCTGTCTCAGAACGTCTGTCACTGTGCGTCTGTCTAAGACCGTCTGTCTCGAGCCGACTGTCTCAGACCGACGGTCTCAGACCGTCAGTCTCAGACGGTCTGTCTCATTCCGCCTCTCTTAGATCGTCTGCCTGATAACGTCTCTCTCAGATCGTCTGTCTCAGACCGTCTGTCTCAGACCGTCTGTCTCAGACCGTCTGTCTCAGACCGTCTGTCTCAGACCGTCTGTCTCAGACCGTCTGTCTCAGACCGTCTGTCTCAGACCGTCTGTCTCAGACTGTCTGTCTCAGACCGTCTGTCTCAGACCGTCTGTCTCAGACCGTCTGTCTCAGACCGTCTGTCTCAGACCGTCTGTCTCAGACCGTCTGTCTCAGACCGTCTGTCTCAGACCGTCTGTCTCAGACCGTCTGTCTCAGACCGTCTGTCTCAGACCGTCTGCCTCAGACCGTCTGTCTCAGACCGTCTGTCTCAGACCGTCTGTCTCAGACCGTCTGTCTCAGACCGTCTGTCTCAGACCGTCTGTCTCAGACCGTCTGTCTCAGACCGTCTGTCTCAGACCGTCTGTCTCAGACCGTCTGTCTCAGACAGTCTGTCTCAGACCGCCTGTCACTGTGCGTCTGTCTCAGACCGTCTGTCTCATTCCGTCTATCTTGGATCGTCTGTCTAAGACCGTCTGTCTCGAGCCGACTGTCTCAGACCGACTGTCTCAGACCGTCTGTCTCAGACCGTCAGTCTCAGACCGTCTGTCTCAGACTGTCTGTCTCAGACCGTCTGTCTCAGACCGTCTGTCTCAGACCGTCTGTCTCAGACCGTCTGTCACTGTGCGTCTGTCTCAGACCGTCTGTCACTGTGCGTCTGTCTCAGACCGTCTGTCTCATTCCGCCTATCTTAGATCGTCTGTCTCAGAACGTCTGTCACTGTGCGTCTGACTAAGACCGTCTGTCTCAGAACGTCTGTCACTGTGCGTCTGACTAAGACCGTCTGTCTCGAGCCGACTGTCTCAGACCGACTGTCTCAGACCGTCTGTCTCAGACCGTCTGTCTCAGACCGTCTGTCTCAGACCGTCTGTATCAGACCGTCTGTCTCAGACCGTCTGTCTCAGAACGTCTGTCTCAGACCGTCTGTCTCAGACCGTCTGTCTCAGACCGTCTGTCTCAGACAGTCTGTCACTGTGCGTCTGTCTCAGACCGTCTGTCTCATTCCGTCTATCTTGGATCGTCTGTCTAAGACCGTCTGTCTCGAGCCGACTGTCTCAGAACGACTGTCTCAGACCGTCTGTCTCAGAACGTCTGTCTCAGACCGTCTCTCTCAGACCGTCTGTCTCAGACCGTCTGTCTCAGACAGTCTGTCTCAGACCGTCTGTCACTGTGCGTCTGTCTCAGACGGTCTGTCTCATTCCGTCTATCTTGGATCGTCTGTCTAAGACAGTCTGTCTCGAGCCGACTGTCTCAGACCGACTGTCTCAGACAGTCTGTCTCAGACCGTCTGTCTCAGACCGACTGTCTCAGACCGTCTGTCTCAGACCGTCCGTCTCAGACCGTCTGTCTCAGACCGTCTGTCTCAGACCGTCTGTCTCAGACCGTCTGTCTCAGACCGTCTGTCTCAGACCGTCTGTCTCAGACCGTCTGTCTCAGACTGTCTGTCTCAGACCGTCTGTCTCAAACAGTCTGTCTCGGACCGTCTGCCACTGTGCGACTGTCTCAGACCGTCTGTCTCAGACCGTCTGTCTCAGACCGTCTGTCTCAGAACGTCTGTCTCAGACCGTCTGTCTCAGAACGTCTGTCTCAGACCGTCTGTCTCAGACAGTCTGTCTCAGACCGTCTGTCACTGTGCGTCTGTCTCAGACCGTCTGTCTCATTCCGTCTATCTTGGATCGTCTGTCTAAGACCGTCTGTCTCGAGCCGACTGTCTCAGACCGACTGTCTCAGACCGTCTGTCTCAGACCGTCTGTCTCAGACCGTCTGTCTCAGACCGTCTGTCTCAGACAGTGTGCCTCGCACCGTCTGTCACTGTGCGTCTGTCTCAGAACGTCTGTCTCATTCCGCCTATCTTAGATCGTCTGTCTCAGAACGTCTGTCACTGTGCGTCTGTCTAAGACCGTCTGTCTCGAGCCGACTGTCTCAGACCGACTGTCTCAGACCGTCTGTCTCAGACGGTCTGTCTCAAACAGTCTGTCTCGGACCGTCTGTCACTGTGCGACTGTCTCAGACCGTCTGTCTCAGAACGTCTGTCACTGTGCGTCTGTCTAAGACCGTCTGTCTCAGACCGCCTGTCTCAGACCGTCTGTCTCAGACCGTCCGTTTCAGGCCGTCTGTCTCAGACCGTCTGTCTCAGACCGTCTGTCTCAGACCGTCTGTCTCAGACCGTCTGTCTCAGACCGTCTGTCTCAGACCGTCTGTCTCAGAACGTCTGTCTCAGACCGTCTGTCTCAGACCGTCTGTCTCAGACCGTCTGTCTCAGACCGTCTGTCTCAGACCGTCTGTCTGAAACAGTCTGTCTCGGACCGTCTGTCACTGTGCGACTGTCTCAGACCGTCTGTCTCAGACCGTCTGTCTCAGACCGTCTGTATCAGACCGTCTGTCTCAGACCGTCTGTCTCAGAACGTCTGTCTCAGACCGTCTGTCTCAGACCGTCTGTCTCAGACAGTCTGTCTCAGACCGTCTGTCACTGTGCGTCTGTCTCAGACCGTGTGTCTCATTCCGTCTATCTTGGATCGTCTGTCTAAGACCGTCTGTCTCGAGCCGACTGTCTCAGACCGATTGTCTCAGACCGTCTGTCTCAGACCGTCTGTCTCAGACCGTCTGTCCCAGACCGTCTGTCTCAGACTGTCTGTCTCAGACCGTCTGTCTCAGACAGTGTGTCTCGGACCGTCTGTCACTGTGCGTCTGTCTCAGACCGTCTGTCTCATTCCGCCTATCTTAGATCGTCTGTCTCAGAACGTCTGTCACTGTGCGTCTGTCTAAGACCGTCTGTCTCGAGCCGACTGTCTCAGACCGACTGTCTCAGACCGTCTGTCTCAGACCGTCTGTCTCAGACCGTCTGTCTCAGACCGTCTGTCTCAGACCGTCTGTCTCAGACCGTCTGTCTCAGACCGTCTGTCTCAGACCGTCTGTCTCAGACCGTCTGTCTCAGACCGTCTGTCTCAGACCGTCTGTCTCAGACCGTCTGCCTCAGACCGTCTGTCTCAGACCGTCTGTCTCAGACCGTCTGTCTCAGACCGTCTGTCTCAGACCGTCTGTCTCAGACCGTCTGTCTCAGACCGTCTGTCTCAGACCGTCTGTCTCAGACCGTCTGTCTCAGACAGTGTGTCTCGGACCGTCTGTCACTGTGCGTCTGTCTCAGACCGTCTGTCTCAGAACGTCTGTCACTGTGCGTCTGTCTCAGACCGCCTGTCTCAGACCGTCTGTCTCAGACAGTCTGTCTCAGACGGTCTGTCACTGTGCGTCTGTCTCAGACCGTCTGTCTCAGACCGTCTGTCTCAGACCGTCTGTCTCAGACTGTCTGTCTCAGACCGTCTGTCTCAAACAGTCTGTCTCGGACCGTCTGCCACTGTGCGACTGTCTCAGACCGTCTGTCTCAGACCGTCTGTCTCAGACCGTCTGTCTCAGAACGTCTGTCTCAGACCGTCTGTCTCAGAACGTCTGTCTCAGACCGTCTGTCTCAGACAGTCTGTCTCAGACCGTCTGTCACTGTGCGTCTGTCTCAGACCGTCTGTCTCATTCCGTCTATCTTGGATCGTCTGTCTAAGACCGTCTGTCTCGAGCCGACTGTCTCAGACCGACTGTCTCAGACCGTCTGTCTCAGACCGTCTGTCTCAGACCGTCTGTCTCAGACCGTCTGTCTCAGACAGTGTGCCTCGGACCGTCTGTCACTGTGCGTCTGTCTCAGAACGTCTGTCTCATTCCGCCTATCTTAGATCGTCTGTCTCAGAACGTCTGTCACTGTGCGTCTGTCTAAGACCGTCTGTCTCGAGCCGACTGTCTCAGACCGACTGTCTCAGACCGTCTGTCTCAGACGGTCTGTCTCAAACAGTCTGTCTCGGACCGTCTGTCACTGTGCGACTGTCTCAGACCGTCTGTCTCAGAACGTCTGTCACTGTGCGTCTGTCTAAGACCGTCTGTCTCAGACCGCCTGTCTCAGACCGTCTGTCTCAGACCGTCCGTTTCAGGCCGTCTGTCTCAGACCGTCTGTCTCAGACCGTCTGTCTCAGACCGTCTGTCTCAGACCGTCTGTCTCAGACCGTCTGTCTCAGACCGTCTGTCTCAGAACGTCTGTCTCAGACCGTCTGTCTCAGACCGTCTGTCTCAGACCGTCTGTCTCAGACCGTCTGTCTGAAACAGTCTGTCTCGGACCGTCTGTCACTGTGCGACTGTCTCAGACCGTCTGTCTCAGACCGTCTGTCTCAGACCGTCTGTCTCAGACCGTCTGTATCAGACCGTCTGTCTCAGACCGTCTGTCTCAGAACGTCTGTCTCAGACCGTCTGTCTCAGACCGTCTGTCTCAGACAGTCTGTCTCAGACCGTCTGTCACTGTGCGTCTGTCTCAGACCGTGTGTCTCATTCCGTCTATCTTGGATCGTCTGTCTAAGACCGTCTGTCTCGAGCCGACTGTCTCAGACCGATTGTCTCAGACCGTCTGTCTCAGACCGTCTGTCTCAGACCGTCTGTCCCAGACCGTCTGTCTCAGACTGTCTGTCTCAGACCGTCTGTCTCAGACAGTGTGTCTCGGACCGTCTGTCACTGTGCGTCTGTCTCAGACCGTCTGTCTCATTCCGCCTATCTTAGATCGTCTGTCTCAGAACGTCTGTCACTGTGCGTCTGTCTAAGACCGTCTGTCTCGAGCCGACTGTCTCAGACCGACTGTCTCAGACCGTCTGTCTCAGACCGTCTGTCTCAGACCGTCTGTCTCAGACCGTCTGTCTCAGACCGTCTGTCTCAGACCGTCTGTCTCAGACCGTCTGTCTCAGACCGTCTGTCTCAGACCGTCTGTCTCAGACCGTCTGTCTCAGACCGTCTGTCTCAGACCGTCTGTCTCAGACCGTCTGCCTCAGACCGTCTGTCTCAGACCGTCTGTCTCAGACCGTCTGTCTCAGACCGTCTGTCTCAGACCGTCTGTCTCAGACCGTCTGTCTCAGACCGTCTGTCTCAGACCGTCTGTCTCAGACCGTCTGTCTCAGACAGTGTGTCTCGGACCGTCTGTCACTGTGCGTCTGTCTCAGACCGTCTGTCTCAGAACGTCTGTCACTGTGCGTCTGTCTCAGACCGCCTGTCTCAGACCGTCTGTCTCAGACAGTCTGTCTCAGACGGTCTGTCACTGTGCGTCTGTCTCAGACCGTCTGTCTCAGACCGTCTGTCTCAGACCGTCTGTCTGAGACCGTCTGTCTCAGACCGTCTGTCTCAGACCGTCTGTCTCAGACAGTCTGTCTCAGACCGCCTGTCACTGTGCGTCTGTCTCAGACCGTCTGTCTCATTCCGTCTATCTTGGATCGTCTGTCTAAGACCGTCTGTCTCGAGCCGACTGTCTCAGACCGACTGTCTCAGACCGTCTGTCTCAGACCGTCAGTCTCAGACCGTCTGTCTCAGACTGTCTGTCTCAGACCGTCTGTCTCAGACCGTCTGTCTCAGACCGTCTGTATCAGACCGTCTGTCTCAGACCGTCTGTCTCAGAACGTCTGTCTCAGACCGTCTGTCTCAGACCGTCTGTCTCAGACCGTCTGTCTCAGACCGTCTGTCTCAGACAGTCTGTCACTGTGCGTCTGTCTCAGACCGTCTGTCTCATTCCGTCTATCTTGGATCGTCTGTCTAAGACCGTCTGTCTCGAGCCGACTGTCTCAGAACGACTGTCTCAGACCGTCTGTCTCAGAACGTCTGTCTCAGACCGTCTCTCTCAGACCGTCTGTCTCAGACCGTCTGTCTCAGACAGTCTGTCTCAGACCGTCTGTCACTGTGCGTCTGTCTCAGACGGTCTGTCTCATTCCGTCTATCTTGGATCGTTGTCTAAGACAGTCTGTCTCGAGCCGACTGTCTCAGACCGACTGTCTCAGACGGTCTGTCTCAGACCGTCTGTCTCAGACCGACTGTCTCAGACCGTCTGTCTCAGACCGTCTGTCTCAGACCGTCTGTCTCAGACCGTCTGTCTCAGACCGTCTGTCTCAGACCGTCTGTCTCAGACCGTCTGTCTCAGACCGTCTGTCTCAGACCGTCTGTCTCAGACCGTCTGTCTCAGACTGTCTGTCTCAGACCGTCTGTCTCATTCCGTCTATCTTGGATCGTCTGTCTAAGACCGTCTGTCTCGAGCCGACTGTCTCAGACCGACTGTCTCAGACCGTCTGTCTCAGACCGTCAGTCTCAGACCGTCTGTCTCAGACTGTCTGTCTCAGACCGTCTGTCTCAGACCGTCTGTCTCAGACCGTCTGTATCAGACCGTCTGTCTCAGACCGTCTGTCTCAGAACGTCTGTCTCAGACCGTCTGTCTCAGACCGTCTGTCTCAGACCGTCTGTCTCAGACCGTCTGTCTCAGACAGTCTGTCACTGTGCGTCTGTCTCAGACCGTCTGTCTCATTCCGTCTATCTTGGATCGTCTGTCTAAGACCGTCTGTCTCGAGCCGACTGTCTCAGAACGACTGTCTCAGACCGTCTGTCTCAGAACGTCTGTCTCAGACCGTCTCTCTCAGACCGTCTGTCTCAGACCGTCTGTCTCAGACAGTCTGTCTCAGACCGTCTGTCACTGTGCGTCTGTCTCAGACGGTCTGTCTCATTCCGTCTATCTTGGATCGTTGTCTAAGACAGTCTGTCTCGAGCCGACTGTCTCAGACCGACTGTCTCAGACGGTCTGTCTCAGACCGTCTGTCTCAGACCGACTGTCTCAGACCGTCTGTCTCAGACCGTCTGTCTCAGACCGTCTGTCTCAGACCGTCTGTCTCAGACCGTCTGTCTCAGACCGTCTGTCTCAGACCGTCTGTCTCAGACCGTCTGTCTCAGACCGTCTGTCTCAGACCGTCTGTCTCAGACTGTCTGTCTCAGACCGTCTGTCTCAAACAGTCTGTCTCGGACCGTCTGCCACTGTGCGACTGTCTCAGACCGTCTGTCTCAGAACGTCTGTCACTGTGCGTCTGTCTAAGACCGTCTGTCTCGAGCCGACTGTCTCAGACCGACTGTCTCAGACCGTCTGTCTCAGACCGTCTGTCTCAGACCGTCTGTCTCAGACCGTCTGTCTCAGACCGTCTGTCTCAGACCGTCTGTCTCAGACCGTCTGTCTCAGACCGTCTGTCTCAGAACGTCTGTCTCAGACCGTCTGTCTCAGAACGTCTGTCTCAGACCGTCTGTCTCAGACAGTCTGTCTCAGACCGTCTGTCACTGTGCGTCTGTCTCAGACCGTCTGTCTCATTCCGTCTATCTTGGATCGTCTGTCTAAGACCGTCTGTCTCGAGCCGACTGTCTCAGACCGACTGTCTCAGACCGTCTGTCTCAGACCGTCTGTCTCAGACCGTCTGTCTCAGACCGTCTGTCTCAGACAGTGTGCCTCGGACCGTCTGTCACTGTGCGTCTGTCTCAGAACGTCTGTCTCATTCCGCCTATCTTAGATCGTCTGTCTCAGAACGTCTGTCACTGTGCGTCTGTCTAAGACCGTCTGTCTCGAGCCGACTGTCTCAGACCGACTGTCTCAGACCGTCTGTCTCAGACCGTCTGTCTCAAACAGTCTGTCTCGGACCGTCTGTCACTGTGCGACTGTCTCAGACCGTCTGTCTCAGAACGTCTGTCACTGTGCGTCTGTCTAAGACCGTCTGTCTCAGACCGTCTGTCTCAGACCGTCTGTCTCAGACCGTCTGTCTCAGACCGTCTGTCTCAGACCGTCTGTCTCAGACCGTCTGTCTCAGACTGTCTGTCTCAGACCGTCTGTCTCAAACAGTCTGTCTCGGACCGTCTGCCACTGTGCGACTGTCTCAGACCGTCTGTCTCAGAACGTCTGTCACTGTGCGTCTGTCTAAGACCGTCTGTCTCGAGCCGACTGTCTCAGACCGACTGTCTCAGACCGTCTGTCTCAGACCGTCTGTCTCAGACCGTCTGTCTCAGACCGTCTGTCTCAGACCGTCTGTCTCAGACCGTCTGTCTCAGACCGTCTGTCTCAGACCGTCTGTCTCAGAACGTCTGTCTCAGACCGTCTGTCTCAGAACGTCTGTCTCAGACCGTCTGTCTCAGACAGTCTGTCTCAGACCGTCTGTCACTGTGCGTCTGTCTCAGACCGTCTGTCTCATTCCGTCTATCTTGGATCGTCTGTCTAAGACCGTCTGTCTCGAGCCGACTGTCTCAGACCGACTGTCTCAGACCGTCTGTCTCAGACCGTCTGTCTCAGACCGTCTGTCTCAGACCGTCTGTCTCAGACCGTCTGTCTCAGACAGTGTGCCTCGGACCGTCTGTCACTGTGCGTCTGTCTCAGAACGTCTGTCTCATTCCGCCTATCTTAGATCGTCTGTCTCAGAACGTCTGTCACTGTGCGTCTGTCTAAGACCGTCTGTCTCGAGCCGACTGTCTCAGACCGACTGTCTCAGACCGTCTGTCTCAGACCGTCTGTCTCAAACAGTCTGTCTCGGACCGTCTGTCACTGTGCGACTGTCTCAGACCGTCTGTCTCAGAACGTCTGTCACTGTGCGTCTGTCTAAGACCGTCTGTCTCAGACCGCCTGTCTCAGACCGTCTGTCTCAGACCGTCCGTTTCAGGCCGTCTGTCTCAGACTGTCTGTCTCAGACCGTCTGTCTCAGACCGTCTGTCTAAGACCGTCTGTCTCAGACCGCCTGTCTCAGACCGTCTGTCTCAGACCGTCCGTTTCAGGCCGTCTGTCTCAGACTGTCTGTCTCAGACCGTCTGTCTCAGACCGTCTGTCTCAGACCGTCTGTCTCAGACCGTCTGTCTCAGACCGTCTGTCTCAGACCGTCTGTCTCAGACCGTCTGTCTCAGAACGTCTGTCTCAGACCGTCTGTCTCAGAACGTCTGTCTCAGACCGTCTGTCTCAGACAGTCTGTCTCAGACCGTCTGTCACTGTGCGTCTGTCTCAGACCGTCTGTCTCATTCCGTCTATCTTGGATCGTCTGTCTAAGACCGTCTGTCTCGAGCCGACTGTCTCAGACCGACTGTCTCAGACCGTCTGTCTCAGACCGTCTGTCTCAGACCGTCTGTCTCAGACCGTCTGTCTCAGACCGTCTGTCTCAGACAGTGTGCCTCGGACCGTCTGTCACTGTGCGTCTGTCTCAGAACGTCTGTCTCATTCCGCCTATCTTAGATCGTCTGTCTCAGAACGTCTGTCACTGTGCGTCTGTCTAAGACCGTCTGTCTCGAGCCGACTGTCTCAGACCGACTGTCTCAGACCGCCTGTCTCAGACCGTCTGTCTCAAACAGTCTGTCTCGGACCGTCTGTCACTGTGCGACTGTCTCAGACCGTCTGTCTCAGAACGTCTGTCACTGTGCGTCTGTCTAAGACCGTCTGTCTCAGACCGTCTGTCTCAGACCGTCCGTTTCAGGCCGTCTGTCTCAGACTGTCTGTCTCAGACCGTCTGTCTCAGACCGTCTGTCTAAGACCGTCTGTCTCAGACCGCCTGTCTCAGACCGTCTGTCTCAGACCGTCCGTTTCAGGCCGTCTGTCTCAGACTGTCTGTCTCAGACCGTCTGTCTCAGACCGTCTGTCTCAGACCGTCTGTCTCAGACCGTCTGTCTCAGACCGTCTGTCTCAGACCGTCTGTCTCAGAACGTCTGTCTCAGACCGTCTGTCTCAGACCGTCTGTCTCAGACCGTCTGTCTCAGACCGTCTGTCTCAGACCGTCTGTCTCAGACCGTCTGTCTCAGACCGTCTGTCTCAGACCGTCTGTCTCAGACCGTCTGTCTCAGACCGTCTGTCTCAGACCGTCTGCCTCAGACCGTCTGTCTCAGACCGTCTGTCTCAGACCGTCTGTCTCAGACCGTCTGTCTCAGACCGTCTGTCTCAGACCGTCTGTCTCAGACCGTCTGTCTCAGACCGTCTGTCTCAGACAGTCTGTCTCAGACGGTCTGTCACTGTGCGTCTGTCTCAGACCGCCTGTCTCAGACCGTCTGTCTCAGACAGTCTGTCTCAGACGGTCTGTCACTGTGCGTCTGTCTCAGACCGTCTGTCTCAGACCGTCTGTCTCAGACCGTCTGTCTGAGACCGTCTGTCTCAGACCGTCTGTCTCAGACCGTCTGTCTCAGACAGTCTGTCTCAGACCGCCTGTCACTGTGCGTCTGTCTCAGACCGTCTGTCTCATTCCGTCTATCTTGGATCGTCTGTCTAAGACCGTCTGTCTCGAGCCGACTGTCTCAGACCGACTGTCTCAGACCGTCTGTCTCATTCCGTCTATCTTGGATCGTCTGTCTAAGACCGTCTGTCTCGAGCCGACTGTCTCAGAACGACTGTCTCAGACCGTCTGTCTCAGAACGTCTGTCTCAGACCGTCTCTCTCAGACCGTCTGTCTCAGACCGTCTGTCTCAGACAGTCTGTCTCAGACCGTCTGTCACTGTGCGTCTGTCTCAGACGGTCTGTCTCATTCCGTCTATCTTGGATCGTCTGTCTAAGACAGTCTGTCTCGAGCCGACTGTCTCAGATCGACTGTCTCAGACCGTCTGTCTCAGACCGTCTGTCTCAGACCGACTATCTCAGACCGTCTGTCTCAGACCGTCTGTCTCAGACCGTCTGTCTCAGACCGTCTGTCTCAGACCGTCTGTCTCAGACCGTCTGTCTCAGACCGTCTGTCTCAGACTGTCTGTCTCAGACCGTCTGTCTCAAACAGTCTGTCTCGGACCGTCTGCCACTGTGCGACTGTCTCAGACCGTCTGTCTCAGAACGTCTGTCACTGTGCGTCTGTCTAAGACCGTCTGTCTCGAGCCGACTGTCTCAGACCGACTGTCTCAGACCGTCTGTCCCAGACCGTCTGTCTCAGACCGTCTGTCTCAGACCGTCTGTCTCAGACCGTCTGTCTCAGACTGTCTGTCTCAGAACGTCTGTCTCAGACCGTCTGTCTCAGAACGTCTGTCTCAGACCGTCTGTCTCAGACAGTCTGTCTCAGACCGTCTGTCACTGTGCGTCTGTCTCAGACCGTCTGTCTCATTCCGTCTATCTTGGATCGTCTGTCTAAGACCGTCTGTCTCGAGCCGACTGTCTCAGACCGACTGTCTCAGACCATCTGTCTCAGACCGTCTGTCTCAGACCGTCTGTCTCAGACCGTCTGTCTCAGACCGTCTGTCTCAGACCGTCTGTCTCAGACCGTCTGTCTCAGACCGTCTGTCTCAGACCGTCTGTCTCAGACAGTGTGTCTCGGACCGTCTGTCACTGTGCGTCTGTCTCAGACCGTCTGTCTCAGAACGTCTGTCACTGTGCGTCTGTCTCAGACCGCCTGTCTCAGACCGTCTGTCTCAGACAGTCTGTCTCAGACGGTCTGTCACTGTGCGTCTGTCTCAGACCGTCTGTCTCAGACCGTCTGTCTGAGACCGTCTGTCTCAGACCGTCTGTCTCAGACCGTCTGTCTCAGACAGTCTGTCTCAGACCGCCTGTCACTGTGCGTCTGTCTCAGACCGTCTGTCTCATTCCGTCTATCTTGGATCGTCTGTCTAAGACAGTCTGTCTCGAGCCGACTGTCTCAGACCGACTGTCTCAGACCGTCTGTCTCATTCCGTCTATCTTGGATCGTCTGTCTAAGACCGTCTGTCTCGAGCCGACTGTCTCAGAACGACTGTCTCAGACCGTCTGTCTCAGAACGTCTGTCTCAGACCGTCTCTCTCAGACCGTCTGTCTCAGACCGTCTGTCTCAGACAGTCTGTCTCAGACCGTCTGTCACTGTGCGTCTGTCTCAGACGGTCTGTCTCATTCCGTCTATCTTGGATCGTCTGTCTAAGACAGTCTGTCTCGAGCCGACTGTCTCAGACCGACTGTCTCAGACCGTCTGTCTCAGACCGTCTGTCTCAGACCGTCTGTCTCAGACCGTCTGTCTCAGACCGTCTGTCTCAGACCGTCTGTCTCAGACCGTCTGTCTCAGACTGTCTGTCTCAGACCGTCTGTCTCAAACAGTCTGTCTCGGACCGTCTGCCACTGTGCGACTGTCTCAGACCGTCTGTCTCAGAACGTCTGTCACTGTGCGTCTGTCTAAGACCGTCTGTCTCGAGCCGACTGTCTCAGACCGACTGTCTCAGACCGTCTGTCTCAGACCGTCTGTCTCAGACCGTCTGTCTCAGACCGTCTGTCTCAGACCGTCTGTCTCAGACCGTCTGTCTCAGACCGTCTGTCTCAGAACGTCTGTCTCAGACCGTCTGTCTCAGAACGTCTGTCTCAGACCGTCTGTCTCAGACAGTCTGTCTCAGACCGTCTGTCACTGTGCGTCTGTCTCAGACCGTCTGTCTCATTCCGTCTATCTTGGATCGTCTGTCTAAGACCGTCTGTCTCGAGCCGACTGTCTCAGACCGACTGTCTCAGACCGTCTGTCTCAGACCGTCTGTCTCAGACCGTCTGTCTCAGACCGTCTGTCTCGGACAGTGTGCCTCGGACCGTCTGTCACTGTGCGTCTGTCTCAGAACGTCTGTCTCATTCCGCCTATCTTAGATCGTCTGTCTCAGAACGTCTGTCACTGTGCGTCTGTCTAAGACCGTCTGTCTCGAGCCGACTGTCTCAGACCGACTGTCTCAGACCGTCTGTCTCAGACGGTCTGTCTCAAACAGTCTGTCTCGGACCGTCTGTCACTGTGCGACTGTCTCAAACCGTCTGTCTCAGAACGTCTGTCACTGTGCGTCTGTCTAAGACCGTCTGTCTCAGACCGCCTGTCTCAGACCGTCTGTCTCAGACCGTCCGTTTCAGGCCGTCTGTCTCAGACCGTCTGTCTCAGACCGTCTGTCTCAGACCGTCTGTCTCAGACCGTCTGTCTCAGACCGTCTGTCTCAGACCGTCTGTCTCAGACCGTCTGTCTCAGAACGTCTGTCTCAGACCGTCTGTCTCAGACCGTCTGTCTCAGACCGTCTGTCTCAGACCGTCTGTCTCAGACCGTCTGTCTCAGACCGTCTGTCTGAAACAGTCTGTCTCGGACCGTCTGTCACTGTGCGACTGTCTCAGACCGTCTGTCTCAGAACGTCTGTCACTGTGCGTCTGTCTAAGACCGTCTGTCTCGAGCCGACTGTCTCAGACCGACTGTCTAAGACCGTCTGTCTCGAGCCGACTGTCTCAGACCGACTGTCTCAGACCGTCTGTCTCAGACCGTCTGTCTCAGACAGTCTGTCTCAGACCGTCTGTCACTGTGCGTCTGTCTCAGACCGTGTGTCTCATTCCGTCTATCTTGGATCGTCTGTCTAAGACCGTCTGTCTCGAGCCGACTGTCTCAGACCGACTGTCTCAGACCGTCTGTCTCAGACCGTCTGTCTCAGACCGTCTGTCCCAGACCGTCTGTCTCAGACTGTCTGTCTCAGACCGTCTGTCTCAGACAGTGTGTCTCGGACCGTCTGTCACTGTGCGTCTGTCTCAGACCGTCTGTCTCATTCCGCCTATCTTAGATCGTCTGTCTCAGAACGTCTGTCACTGTGCGTCTGTCTAAGACCGTCTGTCTCGAGCCGACTGTCTCAGACCGACTGTCTCAGACCGTCTGTCTCAGACCGTCTGTCTCAGACAGCCTGTCTCGGTCCGTCTGTCACTGTGCGTCTGTCTCAGACCGTCTGTCTCAGAACGTCTGTCACTGTGCGTCTGTCTAAGACCGTCTGTCTCGAGCAGACTGTCTCAGACCGACTGTTTCAGACCGTCTGTCTCAGACCGTCTGTCACTGTGCGTCTGTCTCAGACCGTCTGTCTCATCCCGTCTATCCTGGATCGTCTGTCTAAGACCGTCTGTCTCGAGCCGACTGTCTCAGACCGACTGTCTCAGACCGTCTGTCTCAGACCGTCTGTCTCAGACAGTCTGTCTCGGACCGTCTGTCACTGTGCGTCTGTCTCAGACCGTCTGTCTCAGAACGTCTGTCACTGTGCGTCTGTCTAAGACCGTCTGTCTCGAGCCGACTGTCTCAGACCGACGGTCTCAGACCGTCAGTCTCAGACGGTCTGTCTCATTCCGCCTCTCTTAGATCGTCTGCCTGATAACGTCTCTCTCAGATCGTCTGTCTCAGACCGTCTGTCTCAGACCCTCTGTCTCAGACCGTCTGTCTCAGACCGTCTGTCTCAAACCGTCTGTCTCAGACCGTCTGTCTCAGACCGTCTGTCTCAGACCGTCTGTCTCAGACCGTCTGTCTCAGACCGTCTGTCTCAGACCGTCTGTCTCAGACCGTCTGTCTCAGACCGTCTGTCTCAGACCGTCTGTCTCAGACCGTCTGTCTCAGACCGTCTGTCTCAGACAGTGTGTCTCGGACCGTCTGTCACTGTGCGTCTGTCTCAGACCGTCTGTCTCAGAACGTCTGTCACTGTGCGTCTGTCTCAGACCGCCTGTCTCAGACCGTCTGTCTCAGACAGTCTGTCTCAGACGGTCTGTCACTGTGCGTCTGTCTCAGACCGTCTGTCTCAGACCGTCTGTCTCAGACCGTCTGTCTCAGACCGTCTGTCTGAGACCGTCTGTCTCAGACCGTCTGTCTCAGACCGTCTGTCTCAGACAGTCTGTCTCAGACCGCCTGTCACTGTGCGTCTGTCTCAGACCGTCTGTCTCATTCCGTCTATCTTGGATCGTCTGTCTAAGACCGTCTGTCTCGAGCCGACTGTCTCAGACCGACTGTCTCAGACCGTCTGTCTCAGACCGTCAGTCTCAGACCGTCTGTCTCAGACTGTCTGTCTCAGACCGTCTGTCTCAGACCGTCTGTCTCAGACCGTCTGTCTCAGACCGTCTGTCACTGTGCGTCTGTCTCAGACCGTCTGTCACTGTGCGTCTGTCTCAGACCGTCTGTCTCATTCCGTCTATCTTGGATCGTCTGTCTAAGACCGTCTGTCTCGAGCCGACTGTCTCAGACCGACTGTCTCAGACCGTCTGTCTCAGACCGTCTGTCTCAGACCGTCTGTCTCAGACCGTCTGTCTCAGACAGTGTGCCTCGGACCGTCTGTCACTGTGCGTCTGTCTCAGACCGTCTGTCTCATTCCGCCTATCTTAGATCGTATGTCTCAGAACGTCTGTCACTGTGCGTCTGACTAAGACCGTCTGTCTCGAGCCGACTGTCTCAGACCGACTGTCTCAGACCGTCTGTCTCAGACCGTCTGTCTCAGACCGTCTGTCTCAGACCGTCTGTATCAGACCGTCTGTCTCAGACCGTCTGTCTCAGAACGTCTGTCTCAGACCGTCTGTCTCAGACCGTCTGTCTCAGACCGTCTGTCTCAGACCGTCTGTCTCAGACAGTCTGTCACTGTGCGTCTGTCTCAGACCGTCTGTCTCATTCCGTCTATCTTGGATCGTCTGTCTAAGACCGTCTGTCTCGAGCCGACTGTCTCAGAACGACTGTCTCAGACCGTCTGTCTCAGAACGTCTGTCTCAGACCGTCTCTCTCAGACCGTCTGTCTCAGACCGTCTGTCTCAGACAGTCTGTCTCAGACCGTCTGTCACTGTGCGTCTGTCTCAGACGGTCTGTCTCATTCCGTCTATCTTGGATCGTCTGTCTAAGACAGTCTGTCTCGAGCCGACTGTCTCAGACCGACTGTCTCAGACCGTCTGTCTCAGACCGTCTGTCTCAGACCGACTGTCTCAGACCGTCTGTCTCAGACCGTCTGTCTCAGACCGTCTGTCTCAGGCCGTCTGTCTCAGACCGTCTGTCTCAGACCGTCTGTCTCAGACCGTCTGTCTCAGACCGTCTGTCTCAGACCGTCTGTCTCAGACCGTCTGTCTCAGACCGTCTGTCTCAGAACGTCTGTCTCAGACCGTCTGTCTCAGAACGTCTGTCTCAGACAGTCTGTCTGAGACCGTCTGTCTCAGACCGTCTGTCTCAGACCGTCTGTCTCAGACAGTCTGTCTCAGACCGCCTGTCACTGTGCGTCTGTCTCAGACCGTCTGTCTCATTCCGTCTATCTTGGATCGTCTGTCTAAGACCGTCTGTCTCGAGCCGACTGTCTCAGACCGACTGTCTCAGACCGTCTGTCTCAGACCGTCAGTCTCAGACCGTCTGTCTCAGACTGTCTGTCTCAGACCGTCTGTCTCAGACGGTCTGTCACTGTGCGTCTGTCTCAGACCGTCTGTCTCAGACCGTCTGTCTCAGACCGTCTGTCTCAGACCGTCTGTCTCAGACCGTCTGTCTCAGACCGTCTGTCTCAGACCGTCTGTCTCAGACCGTCTGTCTCAGACCGTCTGTCTCAGACCGTCTGTCTCAGACCGTCTGTCTCAGACCGTCTGTCTCAGACCGTCTGTCTCAGACCGTCTGTCTCAGACCGTCTGTCTCAGACCGTCTGTCTCAGACCGTCTGTCTCAGACCGTCTGTCTCAGACCGTCTGTCTCAGACCGTCTGTCTCAGACCGTCTGTCTCAGACCGTCTGTCTCAGACCGTCTGTCTCAGACCGTCTGTCTCAGACCGTCTGTCTCAGACCGTCTGTCACAGACAGTGTGTCTCGGACCGTCTGTCACTGTGCGTCTGTCTCAGACCGTCTGTCTCAGAACGTCTGTCACTGTGCGTCTGTCTCAGACCGTCTGTCTCAGACCGTCTGTCTCAGACCGTCTGTCTGAGACCGTCTGTCTCAGACCGTCTGTCTCAGACCGTCTGTCTCAGACCGTCTGTCTCAGACAGTGTGCCTCGGACCGTCTGTCACTGTGCGTCTGTCTCAGACCGTCTGTCTCATTCCGCCTATCTTAGATCGTCTGTCTCAGAACGTCTGTCACTGTGCGTCTGTCTCAGACCGTCTGTCTCAGAACGTCTGTCACTGTGCGTCTGTCTCAGACCGCCTGTCTCAGACCGTCTGTCTCAGACCGTCTGTCTCAGACCGTCTGTCTGAGACCGTCTGTCTCAGACCGTCTGTCTCAGACCGTCTGTCTCAGACCGTCTGTCTCAGACAGTGTGTCTCGGACCGTCTGTCACTGTGCGTCTGTCTCAGACCGTCTGTCTCAGAACGTCTGTCACTGTGCGTCTGTCTCAGACCGCCTGTCTCAGACCGTCTGTCTCAGACCGTCTGTCTAAGACCGTCTGTCTCGAGCCGACTGTCTCAGACCGACTGTCTCAGACCGTCTGTCTCAGACCGTCTGTCTCAGACCGTCTGTATCAGACCGTCTGTCTCAGACCGTCTGTCTCAGAACGTCTGTCTCAGACCGTCTGTCTCAGACCGTCTGTCTCAGACAGTCTGTCACTGTGCGTCTGTCTCAGACCGTCTGTCTCATTCCGTCTATCTTGGATCGTCTGTCTAAGACCGTCTGTCTCGAGCCGACTGTCTCAGAACGACTGTCTCAGACCGTCTGTCTCAGAACGTCTGTCTCAGACCGTCTCTCTCAGACCGTCTGTCTCAGACCGTCTGTCTCAGACAGTCTGTCTCAGACCGTCTGTCACTGTGCGTCTGTCTCACACCGTCTGTCTCATTCCGTCTATCTTGGATCGTCTGTCTAAGACAGTCTGTCTCGAGCCGACTGTCTCAGACCGACTGTCTCAGACCGTCTGTCTCAGACCGTCTGTCTCAGACCGTCTGTCTCAGACCGTCTGTCTCAGACCGTCTGTCTCAGACTGTCTGTCTCAGACCGTCTGTCTCAGACCGACTGTCTCAGACCGTCTGTCTCAAACCGTCTATCTCAGACCGTCTGTCTCATTCCGCCTATCTTAGATCGTCTGTCTCAGAACGTCTGTCACTGTGCGTCTGTCTAAGACCGTCTGTCTCAGACCGTCTGTCTCAGACCGTCTGTCTCAGACCGTCTGTCTCAGACCGTCTGTCTCAGACCGTCTGTCTCAGACCGTCTGTCTCAGACCGTCTGTCTCAGACCGTCTGTCTCAGATCGTCTGTCTCAGACGGTCTGTCTCATTCGGTCTATCTTAGATCGTCTGTCTCAGAACGTCTGTCACTGTGCGTCTGTCTAAGACCGTCTGTCTCAGACCGTCTGTCTCAGACCGTCTGTCACTGTGCGTCTGTCTCATCCCGTCTGTCTCATCCCGTCTGTCTCATCCCGTCTGTCTCATAACGTCTGTCTCATCCCGTCTATCTTAGATCGTCTGTCTCAGAACGTCTGTCACTGTGCGTCTGTCTAAGACCGTCTGTCTCAGACCGTCTGTCTCAGACCGTCTTTCTCAGACCGTCCGTCTCAGACCGTCTGCTTGATAACGTCTCTCTCAGACCGTCTGTCTCAGACCGTCTGTCTCAGACCGTCTGTCTCAGACCGTCTGTCTCAGACCGTCTGTCTCAGACCGTCTGTCTCAGACCGTCTGTCTCAGACCGTCTGTCTCAGACCGTCTGTCTCAGACCGTCTGTCTCAGACCGTCTGTCTCAGACCGTCTGTCTCAGACCGTCTGTCTCAGATCGTCTGTCTCAGACGGTCTGTCTCATTCGGTCTATCTTAGATCGTCTGTCTCAGAACGTCTGTCACTGTGCGTCTGTCTAAGACCGTCTGTCTCAGACCGTCTGTCTCAGACCGTCTGTCCCAGACCGTCTGTCACTGTGCGTCTGTCTCATCCCGTCTGTCTCATCCCGTCTGTCTCATCCCGTCTGTCTCATAACGTCTGTCTCATCCCGTCTATCTTAGATCGTCTTTTTCAGAACGTCTGTCACTGTGCGTCTGTCTAAGACCGTCTGTCTCAGACCGCCTGTCACTGTGCGTCTGTCTCAGACCGTCTGTCTCATTCCGTCTATCTTGGATCGTCTGTCTAAGACCGTCTGTCTCGAGCCGACTGTCTCAGACCGACTGTCTCAGACCGTCTGTCTCAGACCGTCAGTCTCAGACCGTCTGTCTCAGACTGTCTGTCTCAGACCGTCTGTCTCAGACCGTCTGTCTCAGACCGTCTGTCTCAGACCGTCTGTCTCAGACCGTCTGTCACTGTGCGTCTGTCTCAGACCGTCTGTCACTGTGCGTCTGTCTCAGACCGTCTGTCTCATTCCGTCTATCTTGGATCGTCTGTCTAAGACCGTCTGTCTCGAGCCGACTGTCTCAGACCGACTGTCTCAGACCGTCTGTCTCAGACCGTCTGTCTCAGACCGTCTGTCTCAGACAGTGTGCCTCGGACCGTCTGTCACTGTGCGTCTGTATCAGACCGTCTGTCTCATTCCGCCTATCTTAGATCGTCTGTCTCAGAACGTCTGTCACTGTGCGTCTGTCTAAGACCGTCTGTCTCGAGCCGACTGTCTCAGACCGACTGTCTCAGACCGTCTGTCTCAGACCGTCTGTCTCAGACCGTCTGTATCAGACCGTCTGTCTCAGACCGTCTGTCTCAGAACGTCTGTCTCAGACCGTCTGTCTCAGACCGTCTGTCTCAGACCGTCTGTCTCAGACAGTCTGTCACTGTGCGTCTGTCTCATTCCGTCTATGTTGGATCGTCTGTCTAAGACCGTCTGTCTCGAGCCGACTGTCTCAGAACGACTGTCTCAGACCGTCTGTCTCAGAACGTCTGTCTCAGACCGTCTCTCTCAGACCGTCTGTCTCAGACCGTCTGTCTCAGACCGTCTGTCTCAGACCGTCTGTCTCAGACCGTCTGTCTCAGACCGTCTGTCTCAGACCGTCTGTCTCAGACCGTCTGTCTCAGACTGTCTGTCTCAGACCGTCTGTCTCAGACCGACTGTCTCAGACCGTCTGTCTCAAACCGTCTATCTCAGACCGTCTGTCTCATTCCGCCTATCTTAGATCGTCTGTCTCAGAACGTCTGTCACTGTGCGTCTGTCTAAGACCGTCTGTCTCAGACCGTCTGTCTCAGACCGTCTGTCTCAGACCGTCTGTCTCAGACCGTCTGTCTCAGACCGTCTGTCTCAGACCGTCTGTCTCAGACCGTCTGTCTCAGACCGTCTGTCTCAGATCGTCTGTCTCAGACGGTCTGTCTCATTCGGTCTATCTTAGATCGTCTGTCTCAGAACGTCTGTCACTGTGCGTCTGTCTAAGACCGTCTGTCTCAGACCGTCTGTCTCAGACCGTCTGTCACTGTGCGTCTGTCTCATCCCGTCTGTCTCATCCCGTCTGTCTCATCCCGTCTGTCTCATAACGTCTGTCTCATCCCGTCTATCTTAGATCGTCTGTCTCAGAACGTCTGTCACTGTGCGTCTGTCTAAGACCGTCTGTCTCAGACCGTCTGTCTCAGACCGTCTTTCTCAGACCGTCCGTCTCAGACCGTCTGCTTGATAACGTCTCTCTCAGACCGTCTGTCTCAGACCGTCTGTCTCAGACCGTCTGTCTCAGACCGTCTGTCTCAGACCGTCTGTCTCAGACCGTCTGTCTCAGACCGTCTGTCTCAGACCGTCTGTCTCAGACCGTCTGTCTCAGACCGTCTGTCTCAGACCGTCTGTCTCAGACCGTCTGTCTCAGACCGTCTGTCTCAGACCGTCTGTCTCAGATCGTCTGTCTCAGACGGTCTGTCTCATTCGGTCTATCTTAGATCGTCTGTCTCAGAACGTCTGTCACTGTGCGTCTGTCTAAGACCGTCTGTCTCAGACCGTCTGTCTCAGACCGTCTGTCCCAGACCGTCTGTCACTGTGCGTCTGTCTCATCCCGTCTGTCTCATCCCGTCTGTCTCATCCCGTCTGTCTCATAACGTCTGTCTCATCCCGTCTATCTTAGATCGTCTTTTTCAGAACGTCTGTCACTGTGCGTCTGTCTAAGACCGTCTGTCTCAGACCGCCTGTCACTGTGCGTCTGTCTCAGACCGTCTGTCTCATTCCGTCTATCTTGGATCGTCTGTCTAAGACCGTCTGTCTCGAGCCGACTGTCTCAGACCGACTGTCTCAGACCGTCTGTCTCAGACCGTCAGTCTCAGACCGTCTGTCTCAGACTGTCTGTCTCAGACCGTCTGTCTCAGACCGTCTGTCTCAGACCGTCTGTCTCAGACCGTCTGTCACTGTGCGTCTGTCTCAGACCGTCTGTCACTGTGCGTCTGTCTCAGACCGTCTGTCTCATTCCGTCTATCTTGGATCGTCTGTCTAAGACCGTCTGTCTCGAGCCGACTGTCTCAGACCGACTGTCTCAGACCGTCTGTCTCAGACCGTCTGTCTCAGACCGTCTGTCTCAGACAGTGTGCCTCGGACCGTCTGTCACTGTGCGTCTGTATCAGACCGTCTGTCTCATTCCGCCTATCTTAGATCGTCTGTCTCAGAACGTCTGTCACTGTGCGTCTGTCTAAGACCGTCTGTCTCGAGCCGACTGTCTCAGACCGACTGTCTCAGACCGTCTGTCTCAGACCGTCTGTCTCAGACCGTCTGTATCAGACCGTCTGTCTCAGACCGTCTGTCTCAGAACGTCTGTCTCAGACCGTCTGTCTCAGACCGTCTGTCTCAGACCGTCTGTCTCAGACAGTCTGTCACTGTGCGTCTGTCTCATTCCGTCTATGTTGGATCGTCTGTCTAAGACCGTCTGTCTCGAGCCGACTGTCTCAGAACGACTGTCTCAGACCGTCTGTCTCAGAACGTCTGTCTCAGACCGTCTCTCTCAGACCGTCTGTCTCAGACCGTCTGTCTCAGACAGTCTGTCTCAGACCGTCTCTCACTGTGCGTCTGTCTCACACCGTCTGTCTCATTCCGTCTATCTTGGATCGTCTGTCTAAGACAGTCTGTCTCGAGCCGACTGTCTCAGACCGACTGTCTCAGACCGTCTGTCTCAGACCGTCTGTCTCAGACCGTCTGTCTCAGACCGTCTGTCTCAGACCGTCTGTCTCAGACTGTCTGTCTCAGACCGTCTGTCTCAGACCGACTGTCTCAGACCGTCTGTCTTAAACCGTCTATCTCAGACCGTCTGTCTCATTCCGCCTATCTTAGATCGTCTGTCTCAGAACGTCTGTCACTGTGCGTCTGTCTAAGACCGTCTGTCTCAAACCGTCTGTCTCAGACCGTCTGTCTCAGACCGTCTGTCTCAGACCGTCTGTCTCAGACCGTCTGTCTCAGACCGTCTGTCTCAGACCGTCTGTCTCAGACCGTCTGTCTCAGATCGTCTGTCTCAGACGGTCTGTCTCATTCGGTCTATCTTAGATCGTCTGTCTCAGAACGTCTGTCACTGTGCGTCTGTCTAAGACCGTCTGTCTCAGACCGTCTGTCTCAGACCGTCTGTCTCAGACCGTCTGTCACTGTGCGTCTGTCTCATCCCGTCTGTCTCATCCCGTCTGTCTCATCCCGTCTGTCTCATAACGTCTGTCTCATCCCGTCTATCTTAGATCGTCTGTCTCAGAACGTCTGTCACTGTGCGTCTGTCTAAGACCGTCTGTCTCAGACCGTCTGTCTCAGACCGTCTTTCTCAGACCGTCCGTCTCAGACCGTCTGCTTGATAACGTCTCTCTCAGACCGTCTGTCTCAGACCGTCTGTCTCAGACCGTCTGTCTCAGACCGTCTGTCTCAGACCGTCTGTCTCAGACTGTCTGTCTCAGACCGTCTGTCTCAGACCGACTGTCTCAGACCGTCTGTCTCAAACCGTCTATCTCAGACCGTCTGTCTCATTCCGCCTATCTTAGATCGTCTGTCTCAGAACGTCTGTCACTGTGCGTCTGTCTAAGACCGTCTGTCTCAGACCGTCTGTCTCAGACCGTCTGTCTCAGACCGTCTGTCTCAGACCGTCTGTCTCAGACCGTCTGTCTCAGACCGTCTGTCTCAGACCGTCTGTCTCAGACCGTCTGTCTCAGATCGTCTGTCTCAGACGGTCTGTCTCATTCGGTCTATCTTAGATCGTCTGTCTCAGACCGTCTGTCTCAGACCGTCTGTCTCAGACCGTCTGTCTCAGACCGTCTGTCTCAGACCGTCTGTCTCAGATCGTCTGTCTCAGACGGTCTGTCTCATTCGGTCTATCTTAGATCGTCTGTCTCAGAACGTCTGTCACTGTGCGTCTGTCTATGACCGTCTGTCTCAGACCGTCTGTCTCAGACCGTCTGTCACTGTGCGTCTGTCTCATCCCGTCTGTCTCATCCCGTCTGTCTCATCCCGTCTGTCTCATAACGTCTGTCACTGTGCGTCTGTCTAAGACCGTCTGTCTCAGACCGTCTGTCTCAGACCGTCTTTCTCAGACCGTCCGTCTCAGACCGTCTGCTTGATAACGTCTCTCTCAGACCGTCTGTCTCAGACCGTCTGTCTCAGACCGTCTGTCTCAGACCGTCTGTCTCAGACCGTCTGTCTCAGACCGTCTGTCTCAGACCGTCTGTCTCAGACCGTCTGTCTCAGACAGTCTGTCTCAGACCGTCTGTCACTGTGCGTCTGTCTCAGACCGTGTGTCTCATTCCGTCTATCTTGGATCGTCTGTCTAAGACCGTCTGTCTCGAGCCGACTGTCTCAGACCGACTGTCTCAGACCGTCTGTCTCAGACCGTCTGTCTCAGACCGTCTGTCCCAGACCGTCTGTCTCAGACTGTCTGTCTCAGACCGTCTGTCTCAGACAGTGTGTCTCGGACCGTCTGTCACTGTGCGTCTGTCTCAGACCGTCTGTCTCATTCCGCCTATCTTAGATCGTCTGTCTCAGAACGTCTGTCACTGTGCGTCTGTCTCGAGCCGACTGTCTCAGACCGACTGTCTCAGACCGTCTGTCTCAGACCGTCTGTCTCAGACAGCCTGTCTCGGACCGTCTGTCACTGTGCGTCTGTCTCAGACCGTCTGTCTCAGAACGTCTGTCACTGTGCGTCTGTCTAAGACCGTCTGTCTCGAGCAGACTGTCTCAGACCGACTGTCTCAGACCGTCTGTCTCAGACCGTCTGTCACTGTGCGTCTGTCTCAGACCGTCTGTCTCATCCCGTCTATCCTGGATCGTCTGTCTAAGACCGTCTGTCTCGAGCCGACTGTCTCAGACCGACTGTCTCAGACCGTCTGTCTCAGACCGTCTGTCTCAGACAGTCTGTCTCGGACCGTCTGTCACTGTGCGTCTGTCTCAGACCGTCTGTCTCAGAACGTCTGTCACTGTGCGTCTGTCTAAGACCGTCTGTCTCAGACCGTCTGTCTCAGACCGACGGTCTCAGACCGTCTGTCTCAGACCGTCTGTCTCAGACCGTCTGTCTCAGACCGTCTGTCTCAGACCGTCTGTCTCAGACAGTGTGTCTCGGACCGTCTGTCACTGTGCGTCTGTCTCAGACCGTCTGTCTCAGAACGTCTGTCACTGTGCGTCTGTCTCAGACCGCCTGTCTCAGACCGTCTGTCTCAGACAGTCTGTCTCAGACGGTCTGTCACTGTGCGTCTGTCTCAGACCGTCTGTCTCAGACCGTCTGTCTGAGACCGTCTGTCTCAGACCGTCTGTCTCAGACCGTCTGTCTCAGACAGTCTGTCTCAGACCGCCTGTCACTGTGCGTCTGTCTCAGACCGTCTGTCTCATTCCGTCTATCTTGGATCGTCTGTCTAAGACCGTCTGTCTCGAGCCGACTGTCTCAGACCGACTGTCTCAGACCGTCTGTCTCAGACCGTCAGTCTCAGACCGTCTGTCTCAGACTGTCTGTCTCAGACCGTCTGTCTCAGACCGTCTGTCTCAGACCGTCTGTCTCAGACCGTCTGTCTCAGACAGTGTGCCTCGGACCGTCTGTCACTGTGCGTCTGTCTCAGACCGTCTGTCTCATTCCGCCTATCTTAGATCGTCTGTCTCAGAACGTCTGTCACTGTGCGTCTGTCTAAGACCGTCTGTCTCGAGCCGACTGTCTCAGACCGACTGTCTCAGACCGTCTGTCTCAGACCGTCTGTCTCAGACCGTCTGTCTCGGAACGTCTGTCTCAGACCGTCTGTCTCAGACCGTCTGTCTCAGACAGTCTGTCACTGTGCGTCTGTCTCAGACCGTCTGTCTCATTCCGTCTATCTTGGATCGTCTGTCTAAGACCGTCTGTCTCGAGCCGACTGTCTCAGAACGACTGTCTCAGACCGTCTGTCTCAGAACGTCTGTCTCAGACCGTCTCTCTCAGACCGTCTGTCTCAGACCGTCTGTCTCAGACAGTCTGTCTCAGACCGTCTGTCACTGTGCGTCTGTCTCACACCGTCTGTCTCATTCCGTCTATCTTGGATCGTCTGTCTAAGACAGTCTGTCTCGAGCCGACTGTCTCAGACCGACTGTCTCAGACCGTCTGTCTCAGACCGTCTGTCTCAGACCGTCTGTCTCAGACCGTCTGTCTCAGACCGTCTGTCTCAGACTGTCTGTCTCAGACCGTCTGTCTCAGACCGACTGTCTCAGACCGTCTGTCTCAAACCGTCTATCTCAGACCGTCTGTCTCATTCCGCCTATCTTAGATCGTCTGTCTCAGAACGTCTGTCACTGTGCGTCTGTCTAAGACCGTCTGTCTCAGACCGTCTGTCTCAGACCGTCTGTCTCAGACCGTCTGTCTCAGACCGTCTGTCTCAGACCGTCTGTCTCAGACCGTCTGTCTCAGACCGTCTGTCTCAGACCGTCTGTCTCAGACCGTCTGTCTCAGATCGTCTGTCTCAGACGGTCTGTCTCATTCGGTCTATCTTAGATCGTCTGTCTCAGAACGTCTGTCACTGTGCGTCTGTCTAAGACCGTCTGTCTCAGACCGTCTGTCTCAGACCGTCTGTCACTGTGCGTCTGTATCATCCCGTCTGTCTCATCCCGCCTGTCTCATCCCGTCTGTCTCATAACGTCTGTCTCATCCCGTCTATCTTAGATCGTCTGTCTCAGAACGTCTGTCACTGTGCGTCTGTCTAAGACCGTCTGTCTCAGACCGTCTGTCTCAGACCGTCTTTCTCAGACCGTCCGTCTCAGACCGTCTGCTTGATAACGTCTCTCTCAGACCGTCTGTCTCAGACCGTCTGTCTCAGACCGTCTGTCTCAGACCGTCTGTCTCAGACCGTCTGTCTCAGACCGTCTGTCTCAGACCGTCTGTCTCAGACCGTCTGTCTCAGACCGTCTGTCTCAGACCGTCTGTCTCAGACCGTCTGTCTCAGATCGTCTGTCTCAGACGGTCTGTCTCATTCGGTCTATCTTAGATCGTCTGTCTCAGAACGTCTGTCACTGTGCGTCTGTCTAAGACCGTCTGTCTCAGACCGTCTGTCTCAGACCGTCTGTCTCAGACCGTCTGTCTCAGACCGTCTGTCACTGTGCGTCTGTCTCATCCCGTCTGTCTCATCCCGTCTGTCTCATCCCGTCTGTCTCATAACGTCTGTCTCATCCCGTCTATCTTAGATCGTCTTTTTCAGAACGTCTGTCACTGTGCGTCTGTCTAAGACCGTCTGTCTCAGACCGCCTGTCACTGTGCGTCTGTCTCAGACCGTCTGTCTCATTCCGTCTATCTTGGATCGTCTGTCTAAGACCGTCTGTCTCGAGCCGACTGTCTCAGACCGACTGTCTCAGACCGTCTGTCTCAGACCGTCAGTCTCAGACCGTCTGTCTCAGACTGTCTGTCTCAGACCGTCTGTCTCAGACCGTCTGTCTCAGACCGTCTGTCTCAGACCGTCTGTCACTGTGCGTCTGTCTCAGACCGTCTGTCACTGTGCGTCTGTCTCAGACCGTCTGTCTCATTCCGTCTATCTTGGATCGTCTGTCTAAGACCGTCTGTCTCGAGCCGACTGTCTCAGACCGACTGTCTCAGACCGTCTGTCTCAGACCGTCTGTCTCAGACCGTCTGTCTCAGACCGTCTGTCTCAGACAGTGTGCCTCGGACCGTCTGTCACTGTGCGTCTGTATCAGACCGTCTGTCTCATTCCGCCTATCTTAGATCGTCTGTCTCAGAACGTCTGTCACTGTGCGTCTGTCTAAGACCGTCTGTCTCGAGCCGACTGTCTCAGACCGACTGTCTCAGACCGTCTGTCTCAGACCGTCTGTCTCAGACCGTCTGTATCAGACCGTCTGTCTCAGACCGTCTGTCTCAGAACGTCTGTCTCAGACCGTCTGTCTCAGACCGTCTGTCTCAGACCGTCTGTCTCAGACAGTCTGTCACTGTGCGTCTGTCTCATTACGTCTATCTTGGATCGTCTGTCTAAGACCGTCTGTCTCGAGCCGACTGTCTCAGAACGACTGTCTCAGACCGTCTGTCTCAGAACGTCTGTCTCAGACCGTCTCTCTCAGACCGTCTGTCTCAGACCGTCTGTCTCAGACAGTCTGTCTCAGACCGTCTCTCACTGTGCGTCTGTCTCACACCGTCTGTCTCATTCCGTCTATCTTGGATCGTCTGTCTAAGACAGTCTGTCTCGAGCCGACTGTCTCAGACCGACTGTCTCAGACCGTCTGTCTCAGACCGTCTGTCTCAGACCGTCTGTCTCAGACCGTCTGTCTCAGACCGTCTGTCTCAGACCGTCTGTCTCAGACTGTCTGTCTCAGACCGTCTGTCTCAGACCGACTGTCTCAGACCGTCTGTCTCAAACCGTCTATCTCAGACCGTCTGTCTCATTCCGCCTATCTTAGATCGTCTGTCTCAGAACGTCTGTCACTGTGCGTCTGTCTAAGACCGTCTGTCTCAAACCGTCTGTCTCAGACCGTCTGTCTCAGACCGTCTGTCTCAGACCGTCTGTCTCAGACCGTCTGTCTCAGACCGTCTGTCTCAGACCGTCTGTCTCAGACCGTCTGTCTCAGATCGTCTGTCTCAGACGGTCTGTCTCATTCGGTCTATCTTAGATCGTCTGTCTCAGAACGTCTGTCACTGTGCGTCTGTCTAAGACCGTCTGTCTCAGACCGTCTGTCTCAGACCGTCTGTCTCAGACCGTCTGTCACTGTGCGTCTGTCTCATCCCGTCTGTCTCATCCCGTCTGTCTCATCCCGTCTGTCTCATAACGTCTGTCTCATCCCGTCTATCTTAGATCGTCTGTCTCAGAACGTCTGTCACTGTGCGTCTGTCTAAGACCGTCTGTCTCAGACCGTCTGTCTCAGACCGTCTTTCTCAGACCGTCCGTCTCAGACCGTCTGCTTGATAACGTCTCTCTCAGACCGTCTGTCTCAGACCGTCTGTCTCAGACCGTCTGTCTCAGACCGTCTGTCTCAGACCGTCTGTCTCAGACTGTCTGTCTCAGACCGTCTGTCTCAGACCGACTGTCTCAGACCGTCTGTCTCAAACCGTCTATCTCAGACCGTCTGTCTCATTCCGCCTATCTTAGATCGTCTGTCTCAGAACGTCTGTCACTGTGCGTCTGTCTAAGACCGTCTGTCTCAGACCGTCTGTCTCAGACCGTCTGTCTCAGACCGTCTGTCTCAGACCGTCTGTCTCAGACCGTCTGTCTCAGACCGTCTGTCTCAGACCGTCTGTCTCAGACCGTCTGTCTCAGATCGTCTGTCTCAGACGGTCTGTCTCATTCGGTCTATCTTAGATCGTCTGTCTCAGACCGTCTGTCTCAGACCGTCTGTCTCAGACCGTCTGTCTCAGACCGTCTGTCTCAGATCGTCTGTCTCAGACGGTCTGTCTCATTCGGTCTATCTTAGATCGTCTGTCTCAGAACGTCTGTCACTGTGCGTCTGTCTATGACCGTCTGTCTCAGACCGTCTGTCTCAGACCGTCTGTCACTGTGCGTCTGTCTCATCCCGTCTGTCTCATCCCGTCTGTCTCATCCCGTCTGTCTCATAACGTCTGTCACTGTGCGTCTGTCTAAGACCGTCTGTCTCAGACCGTCTGTCTCAGACCGTCTGTCTCAGACCGTCTTTCTCAGACCGTCCGTCTCAGACCGTCTGCTTGATAACGTCTCTCTCAGACCGTCTGTCTCAGATCGTCTGTCTCAGACCGTCTGTCTCAGACCGTCTGTCTCAGACCGTCTGTCTCAGACCGTCTGTCTCAGACCGTCTGTCTCAGACCGTCTGTCTCAGACAGTCTGTCTCAGACCGTCTGTCACTGTGCGTCTGTCTCAGACCGTGTGTCTCATTCCGTCTATCTTGGATCGTCTGTCTAAGACCGTCTGTCTCGAGCCGACTGTCTCAGACCGACTGTCTCAGACCGTCTGTCTCAGACCGTCTGTCTCAGACCGTCTGTCCCAGACCGTCTGTCTCAGACTGTCTGTCTCAGACCGTCTGTCTCAGACAGTGTGTCTCGGACCGTCTGTCACTGTGCGTCTGTCTCAGACCGTCTGTCTCATTCCGCCTATCTTAGATCGTCTGTCTCAGAACGTCTGTCACTGTGCGTCTGTCTAAGACCGTCTGTCTCGAGCCGACTGTCTCAGACCGACTGTCTCAGACCGTCTGTCTCAGACCGTCTGTCTCAGACAGCCTGTCTCGGACCGTCTGTCACTGTGCGTCTGTCTCAGACCGTCTGTCTCAGAACGTCTGTCACTGTGCGTCTGTCTAAGACCGTCTGTCTCGAGCAGACTGTCTCAGACCGACTGTCTCAGACCGTCTGTCTCAGACCGTCTGTCACTGTGCGTCTGTCTCAGACCGTCTGTCTCATCCCGTCTATCCTGGATCGTCTGTCTAAGACCGTCTGTCTCGAGCCGACTGTCTCAGACCGACTGTCTCAGACCGTCTGTCTCAGACCGTCTGTCTCAGACCGTCTGTCTCAGACAGTCTGTCTCGGACCGTCTGTCACTGTGCGTCTGTCTCAGACCGTCTGTCTCAGAACGTCTGTCACTGTGCGTCTGTCTAAGACCGTCTGTCTCAGACCGTCTGTCTCAGACCGACGGTCTCAGACCGTCTGTCTCAGACCGTCTGTCTCAGACCGTCTGTCTCAGACCGTCTGTCTCAGACCGTCTGTCTCAGACAGTGTGTCTCGGACCGTCTGTCACTGTGCGTCTGTCTCAGACCGTCTGTCTCAGAACGTCTGTCACTGTGCGTCTGTCTCAGACCGCCTGTCTCAGACCGTCTGTCTCAGACAGTCTGTCTCAGACGGTCTGTCACTGTGCGTCTGTCTCAGACCGTCTGTCTCAGACCGTCTGTCTGAGACCGTCTGTCTCAGACCGTCTGTCTCAGACCGTCTGTCTCAGACAGTCTGTCTCAGACCGCCTGTCACTGTGCGTCTGTCTCAGACCGTCTGTCTCATTCCGTCTATCTTGGATCGTCTGTCTAAGACCGTCTGTCTCGAGCCGACTGTCTCAGACCGACTGTCTCAGACCGTCTGTCTCAGACCGTCAGTCTCAGACCGTCTGTCTCAGACTGTCTGTCTCAGACCGTCTGTCTCAGACCGTCTGTCTCAGACCGTCTGTCTCAGACCGTCTGTCTCAGACCGTCTGTCTCAGACCGTCTGTCTCAGACCGTCTGTCACTGTGCGTCTGTCTCAGACCGTCTGTCACTGTGCGTCTGTCTCATTCCGTCTATCTTGGATCGTCTGTCTAAGACCGTCTGTCTCGAGCCGACTGTCTCAGACCGACTGTCTCAGACCGTCTGTCTCAGACAGTGTGCCTCGGACCGTCTGTCACTGTGCGTCTGTCTCAGACCGTCTGTCTCATTCCGCCTATCTTAGATCGTCTGTCTCAGAACGTCTGTCACTGTGCGTCTGTCTAAGACCGTCTGTCTCGAGCCGACTGTCTCAGACCGACTGTCTCAGACCGTCTGTCTCAGACCGTCTGTCTCAGACCGTCTGTCTCAGACCGTCTGTCTCAGAACGTCTGTCTCAGACCGTCTCTCTCAGACCGTCTGTCTCAGACCGTCTGTCTCAGACCGTCTGTCTCAGACCGTCTGTCACTGTGCGTCTGTCTCAGACCGTCTGTCTCATTCCGTCTATCTTGGATCGTCTGTCTAAGACAGTCTGTCTCGAGCCGACTGTCTCAGACCGACTGTCTCAGACCGTCTGTCTCAGACCGTCTGTCTCAGACCGTCTGTCTCAGACCGTCTGTCTCAGACCGTCTGTCTCAGACTGTCTGTCTCAGACCGTCTGTCTCAGACCGACTGTCTCAGACCGTCTGTCTCAAACCGTCTATCTCAGACCGTCTGTCTCATTCCGCCTATCTTAGATCGTCTGTCTCAGAACGTCTGTCACTGTGCGTCTGTCTAAGACCGTCTGTCTCAGACCGTCTGTCTCAGACCGTCTGTCTCAGACCGTCTGTCTCAGACCGTCTGTCTCAGAACGTCTGTCTCAGACCGTCTGTCTCAGACCGTCTGTCTCAGACCGTCTGTCTCAGATCGTCTGTCTCAGACGGTCTGTCTCATTCGGTCTATCTTAGATCGTCTGTCTCAGAACGTCTGTCACTGTGCGTCTGTCTAAGACCGTCTGTCTCAGACCGTCTGTCTCAGACCGTCTGTCACTGTGCGTCTGTCTCATCCCGTCTGTCTCATCCCGTCTGTCTCATCCCGTCTGTCTCATAACGTCTGTCTCATCCCGTCTATCTTAGATCGTCTGTCTCAGAACGTCTGTCACTGTGCGTCTGTCTAAGACCGTCTGTCTCAGACCGTCTGTCTCAGACCGTCTTTCTCAGACCGTCCGTCTCAGACCGTCTGCTTGATAACGTCTCTCTCAGACCGTCTGTCTCAGACCGTCTGTCTCAGACCGTCTGTCTCAGACCGTCTGTCTCAGACCGTCTGTCTCAAACCGTCTGTCTCAGACGGTCTGTCTCATTCCGTCTATCTTAGATCGCCTGCCTGATAACGTCTCTCTCATACTGTCTGTCTCAGACCGTCTGTCTCAGACCGTCTGTCTAAGACCGTCTGTCTCAGACCGTCTGTCTCAGACCGTCTTTCTCAGACCGTCCGTCTCAGACCGTCTGCTTGATAACGTCTCTCTCAGACCGTCTGTCTCAGACCGTCTGTCTCAGACCGTCTGTCTCAGACCGTCTGTCTCAGACCGTCTGTCTCAAACCGTCTGTCTCAGACGGTCTGTCTCATTCCGTCTATCTTAGATCGCCTGCCTGATAACGTCTCTCTCATACTGTCTGTCTCAGACCGTCTGTCTCAGACCGTCTGTCTAAGACCGTCTGTCTCAGACCGTCTGTCTGAGACCGTCTGTCTCAGACCGTCTGTCTCAGACCGTCTGTCTCAGACAGTGTGTCTCGGACCGTCTGTCACTGTGCGTCTGTCTCAGACCGTCTGTCTCAGACCGTCTTTCTCAGACCGTCTGTCTCAGACCGTCTGTCTCAGATCGTCTGTCTCAGACGGTCTGTCTCAGACCGTCTGTCTCAGACGGTCTGTCTCATTCCGTCTATCTTAGATCGTCTGCCTGATAACGTCTCTCTCAGACTGTCTGTCTCAGACCGACTGTCTCAGACCGTCTGTCTCAGACCGTCTGTCTCAGACAGTCTGTCTCGGATCGTCTGTCACTGTGCGTCTGTCTAAGACCGTCTGTCTCAGACCGTCTGTCTCAGACCGTCTTTCTCAGACCGTCCGTCTCAGACCGTCTGCTTGATAACGTCTCTCTCAGACCGTCTGTCTCAGACCGTCTGTCTCAGACCGTCTGTCTCAGACCGTCGGTCTCAGACCGTCTGTCTCAGACAGTCTGTCTCAGACCGTCTGTCACTGTGCGTCTGTCTCAGACCGTCTGTCTCAGACCGTCTGTCTCAGACAGTCTGTCTCAGACCGTCTGTCACTGTGCGTCTGTCTCAGACCGTCTGTCTCATTCCGTCTATCTTGGATCGTCTGTCTCAGACCGTCTGTGTCAGAGCGTCTGTCTCAGACAATCTGTCTCAGAGCGTCTGTCACTGTGCGTCTGTCTCAGACCGTCCGTCTCAGACCGTCTGTCTCAATCCGTCTATCTTAGATCGTCTGTCTCAGAACGTCTGTCACTGTGCGTCTGTCTAAGACCGTCTGTCTCGAGCCGACTGTCTCAGACCGACTGTCTCAGACCGTCTGTCTCAGACCGTCTGTCTCATTCCGTCTATCTTGGATCGTCTGTCTAAGACCGTCTGTCTCGAGGCGACTGTCTCAGAACGACTGTCTCAGACCGTCTGTCTCAGAACGTCTGTCTCAGACCGTCTCTCTCAGACCGTCTGTCTCAGACCGTCTGTCTCAGACAGTCTGTCTCAGACCGTCTGTCACTGTGCGTCTGTCTCAGACCGTCTGTCTCATTCCGTCTATCTTGGATCGTCTGTCTAAGACAGTCTGTCTCGAGCCGACTGTCTCAGACCGACTGTCTCAGACCGTCTGTCTCAGACCGTCTGTCTCAGACCGTCTGTCTCAGACCGTCTGTCTCAGACCGTCTGTCTCAGACTGTCTGTCTCAGACCGTCTGTCTCAGACCGACTGTCTCAGACCGTCTGTCTCAATCCGTCTATCTCAGACCGTCTGTCTCATTCCGCCTATCTTAGATCGTCTGTCTCAGACCGTCTGTCACTGTGCGTCTGTCTAAGACCGTCTGTCTCAGACCGTCTGTCTCAGACCGTCTGTCTCAGACCGTCTGTCTCATTCCGTCTATCTTAGATCGTCTGTCTCAGAACGTCTGTCACTGTGCGTCTGTCTAAGACCGTCTGTCTCGAGCCGACTATCTCAGACCGACTGTCTCATTCCGTCTGTCTTAGATCGTCTGTCTCAGACCGTCTATCTCAGACCGTCTGTCTCAAGCCGACTGTCTCAGACCGACTGTCTCAGACCGTCTGTCTCGGACTGTCTGTCTCAGACCGTCTTTCTCAGACGGTCTGTCTCAGACCGTCTGTCTCAGACCGCCTGTCTCAATCCGTCTCTCTTAGATCGTCTGTCTCAGAACGTCTGTCACTGTGCATCTGTCTAAGGCCGTCTGTCTCGAGCCGACTGTCTCAGACCGACTGTCTCAGACCGTGTGTCTCAGATCGTCTGTCTCAGACGGTCTGTCTCATTCCGTCTGTCTTAGATCGTCTGCCTGATAGCGTCTCTCTCAGATCGTCTGTCTCAGACCGTCTGTCTCAGACCGTCTGTCTCAGACCGTCTGTCTCAGACCGTCTGTCTCAGACCGTCTGTCTCAGACCGTCTGTCTCAGACCGTCTGTCTCAGACCGTCTGCCTCAGACCGTCTGTCTCAGACCGTCTGTCTCAGACCGTCTGTCTCAGACCGTCTGTCTCAGACCGTCTGTCTCAGACCGTCTGTCTTAGATCGTCTGCCTGATAGCGTCTCTCTCAGATCGTCTGTCTCAGACCGTCTGTCTCAGACCGTCTGTCTCAGACCGTCTGTCTCAGACCGTCTGTCTCAGACCGTCTGTCTCAGACCGTCTGTCTCAGACCGTCTGTCTCAGACCGTGTGTCTCAGACCGTCTGTCTCAGACCGTCTGTCTCAGACCGTCCGTCTCAGACCGTCTGTCTCAGACCGTCTGTCTCAAGCCGACTGTCTCAGACCGACTGTCTCAGACCGTCTGTCTCAGACTGTCTGTCTCAGACCGTCTTTCTCAGACCGTCTGTCTCAGACCGTCTGTCTCAGACCGTCTGTCTCAGACCGCCTGTCTCAATCCGTCTATCTTAGATCGTCTGTCTCGGAACGTCTGTCACTGTGCGTCTGTCTCAGAACGTCTGTCACTGTGCGTCTGTCTAAGACCGTCTGTCTCGAGCCGACTATCTCAGACCGACTGTCTCATTCCGTCTGTCTTAGATCGTCTGTCTCAGACCGTCTATCTCAGACCGTCTGTCTCAAGCCGACTGTCTCAGACCGACTGTCTCAGACCGTCTGTCTCAGACTGTCTGTCTCAGACCGTCTGTCTCAGACCGCCTGTCTCAATCCGTCTCTCTTAGATCGTCTGTCTCAGAACGTCTGTCACTGTGCGTCTGTCTAAGGCCGTCTGTCTCGAGCCGACTGTCTGAGACCGACTGTCTCAGACCGTCTGTCTCAGATCGTCTGTCTCAGACGGTCTGTCTCATTCCGTCTGTCTTAGATCGTCTGCCTGATAGCGTCTCTCTCAGATCGTCTGTCTCAGACCGTCTGTCTCAGACCGTCTGTCTCAGACCGTCTGTCTCAGACCGTCTGTCTCAGACCGTCTGTCTCAGACCGCCTGTCTCAGTCCGTCTGTCTCAGACCATCTGTCTCAGACCGTCTGTCTCAGACCGTCTGTCTCTTTCCGTCTGTCTCAGACCATCTGTCTCAGAACTTCTGTCTCAGACCGTCCGTCTCTGTCCGTCTGTCTCAGACCATCTGTCTCAGACCGTCTGTCTCAGACCATCTGTCTCAGAACTTCTGTCTCAGACCGTCCGTCTCAGACCGTCTGCCTGATAACGTCTCTCTCAGACCGTCTGTCTCAGACCGTCTGTCTCAGACCGTCTGTCTCAGACCGTCTGTCTCAGACCGTCTGTCTCAGACCGTCTGTCTCAGACCGTCTGTCACTGTGCGTCTGTCTCAGACCGTCTGTCTCAGACCGTCTGTCTCATTCTGTCTATCTTAGATCGTCTGCCTGATAGCGTCTCTCTCAGATCGTCTGTCTCAGACCGTCTGTCTCAGACCGTCTGTCTCAGACCGTCTGTCTCAGACCGTCTGTCTCAGACCGTCTGTCTCAGACCGTCTGTCTCAGACCGTCTGTCTCAGACCGTCTGTCTCAGACCGTCTGCCTCAGACCGTCTGTCTCAGACCGTCTGTCTCAGACCGTCTGTCTCAGACCGTCTGTCTCAGACCGTCTGTCTCAGACCGTCTGTCTCAGACCGTCTGTCTCAGACCGTCTGTCTCAGACCGTCTGTCTCAGACCGTCTGTCTCAGACCGTCTGTCTCAGATCGTCTGTCTCAGACGGTCTGTCTCATTCCGTCTATCTTAGATCGTCTGCCTGATAGCGTCTCTCTCAGATCGTCTGTCTCAGACCGTCTGTCACAAACCGTCTGTCTCATCCCGTCTGTCTCAGACCGTCTGCCTCAGACCGTCTGACTCAGACCGTCTGTCTCAGACCGTCTGTTTCACATCGTCGGTCTCTGTCCGTTTCACGCAGGCCGCCTGTCTCAGTCCGCCTGTCTAAGTCCGTCTGTCTCAGACCATCTGTCTCAGACCGCCGGTCTCTGTCCGTCTCTCTCATGCCGCCTGTCTCAGTCCGCCTGTCTCTGTCCGTCTGTCTCAGACCATCTGTGTCAGTCCGTCTGTCTCAGACCGTCTGTCTCAGACCATCTGTCTCAGCCCGTCTGTCTCAGACTGTCTGTCTCAGACCGTCTTTCTCAGACCGTCTGTCTCAGACCGTCTGTCTCAGACCGTCTGTCTCAGACCGCCTGTCTCAATCCGTCTATCTTAGATCGTCTGTCTCAGAACGTCTGTCACTGTGCGTCTGTCTCAGAACGTCTGTCACTGTGCGTCTGTCTAAGACCGTCTGTCTCGAGCCGACTATCTCAGACCGACTGTCTCATTCCGTCTGTCTTAGATCGTCTGTCTCAGACCGTCTATCTCAGACCGTCTGTCTCAAGCCGACTGTCTCAGACCGACTGTCTCAGACCGTCTGTCTCGGACTGTCTGTCTCAGACCGTCTTTCTCAGACGGTCTGTCTCAGACCGTCTGTCTCAGACCGCCTGTCTCAATCCGTCTCTCTTAGATCGTCTGTCTCAGAACGTCTGTCACTGTGCGTCTGTCTAAGGCCGTCTGTCTCGAGCCGACTGTCTGAGACCGACTGTCTCAGACCGTCTGTCTCAGATCGTCTGTCTCAGACGGTCTGTCTCATTCCGTCTGTCTTAGATCGTCTGCCTGATAGCGTCTCTCTCAGATCGTCTGTCTCAGACCGTCTGTCTCAGACCGTCTGTCTCAGACCGTCTGTCTCAGACCGTCTGTCTCAGACCGTCTGTCTCAGACCGCCTGTCTCAGTCCGTCTGTCTCAGACCATCTGTCTCAGACCGTCTGTCTCAGACCGTCTGTCTCTTTCCGTCTGTCTCAGACCATCTGTCTCAGAACTTCTGTCTCAGACCGTCCGTCTCTGTCCGTCTGTCTCAGACCATCTGTCTCAGACCGTCTGTCTCAGACCATCTGTCTCAGAACTTCTGTCTCAGACCGTCCGTCTCAGACCGTCTGCCTGATAACGTCTCTCTCAGACCGTCTGTCTCAGACCGTCTGTCTCAGACCGTCTGTCTCAGACCGTCTGTCTCAGACCGTCTGTCTCAGACCGTCTGTCACTGTGCGTCTGTCTCAGACCGTCTGTCTCAGACCGTCTGTCTCATTCTGTCTATCTTAGATCGTCTGCCTGATAGCGTCTCTCTCAGATCGTCTGTCTCAGACCGTCTGTCTCAGACCGTCTGTCTCAGACCGTCTGTCTCAGACCGTCTGTCTCAGACCGTCTGTCTCAGACCGTCTGTCTCAGACCGTCTGTCTCAGACCGTCTGCCTCAGACCGTCTGTCTCAGACCGTCTGTCTCAGACCGTCTGTCTCAGACCGTCTGTCTCAGACCGTCTGTCTCAGACCGTCTGTCTCAGACCGTCTGTCTCAGACCGTCTGTCTCAGACCGTCTGTCTCAGACCGTCTGTCTCAGACCGTCTGTCTCAGATCGTCTGTCTCAGACGGTCTGTCTCATTCCGTCTATCTTAGATCGTCTGCCTGATAGCGTCTCTCTCAGATCGTCTGTCTCAGACCGTCTGTCACAAACCGTCTGTCTCATCCCGTCTGTCTCAGACCGTCTGCCTCAGACCGTCTGACTCAGACCGTCTGTCTCAGACCGTCTGTTTCACATCGTCGGTCTCTGTCCGTTTCACGCAGGCCGCCTGTCTCAGTCCGCCTGTCTAAGTCCGTCTGTCTCAGACCATCTGTCTCAGACCGCCGGTCTCTGTCCGTCTCTCTCATGCCGCCTGTCTCAGTCCGCCTGTCTCTGTCCGTCTGTCTCAGACCATCTGTGTCAGTCCGTCTGTCTCAGACCGTCTGTCTCAGACCATCTGTCTCAGCCCGTCTGTCTCAGACCGTCTGTCTCAGACCGCCTGTCTCAGTCCGTCTGTCTCAGACCATCTGTCTCAGACCGTTGTCTCAGACCGTCTGTCTCTTTCCGTCTGTCTCAGACCATCTGTCTCAGACCTTCTGTCTCAGACCGTCCGTCTCTGTCCGTCTGTCTCAGACCATCTGTCTCAGACCGTCTGTCTCAGACCGTCTGTCTCAGCCCGCCTGTCTCAGCCCGCCTGTCTCTGGCCGTCTGTCTTAGACCATCTGTCGCAGACCGTCTGTCTCAGACCGTCTGTCTCAGACCGTCTGTCTCTGACCGTCTGTCTCAGACCGTCAGTCTCAGAACGTCGGTCTCTGTCCGTTTCTCGCAGGCCGCCTGTCTCTGTCCGTCTGTCTCAGACCGTCTGTCTCAGACCGTCGGTCTCTGTCCGTCTCTCTCAGGCCGTCGGTCTCTGGCCGTTTCTCGCAGGCCGCCTGTCTCAGTCCGCCTGTCTAAGTCCGTCTGTCTCAGACCATCTGTCTCAGACCGTTGTCTCTGTCCGTCTGTCTCTGTCCGTCTGTCTCAATCCGCCTGTCTCAGACCGTCTGTCCTGGACCGTCTGTCTCAGACCGTCGGTCTCTGTCCGTCTCTCTCATGCCGCCTGTCTCAGTCCGTCTGTTTCAGACCGCCTATCTCAGACCGTCGGTCTTATCCCGTCTGTCTCAGCCCGCCTGTCTCTGTCAGCCTGTCTCAGACCGTCGGACTCTGTCCGTCTCTCTCAGGCCGCCTGTCTCAGTCCATCTGTCTCAGACCATCTGTCTCAGACCGTCTGTAACTGTCCGTCTGTCTCAGACCAACTGTCTCAGACCTTCTGTCTCAGACCGTCCGTCTCTGTCCGTCTGTCTCAGACCATCTGTCTCAGACCGTCTGTCTCAGACCGTCGGTCTCAGCCCGCCTGTCTCAGACCGTCTGTCTCAGACCGTCTGTCTCAGCCCGCCTGTCTCAGCCCGCCTGTCTCTGTCCGTCTGTCTTAGACCATCTGTCTCAGACCGTCTGTCTCGGACCATCTGTCTCAGCCCGTCTGTCTCAGATCGTCGGTCTTAGCCCGCCTGTCTCTGTCCGTCTGTCTCAGACCGTCTGTCTCAGATCGTCTCTCTCAGGCCGCCTGTCTCAGTCCGACTGTCTCAGACCATCTGTCTCAGACCGTCTGTCTCTGTCCGTCTGTCTCAGCCCGCCTGTCTCAGACCGTTGTCTCTGTCCGTCTATCTCTGTCCGTCTGTCTCAGAACGTCTGTCTCAGACCATCTGTATCAATCCGTCTGTTTCAGCCCGCCTGTCTCAGCCCGCCTGTCTCTGTCCGCCTGTCTCAGCCCGCCTGTCTCAGACCGTCTGTCTCAGACCGTCTGTCTCAGACCGTCTGTCTCAGACCGTCTGTCTAGGACCGTCAGTCTCAGAACGTCGGTCTCTGTCCGTTTCTCGCAGGCCGCCTGTCTCTGTCCGTCTGTCTCAGACCGTCTGTCTCAGACCGTCTGTCTCAGACCGTCGGTCTCTGTCCGTCTCTCTCAGGCCGTCGGTCTCTGGCCGTTTCTCGCAGGCCGCCTGTCTCAGTCCGCCTGTCTAAGTCCGTCTGTCTCAGACCATCTGTCTCAGACCGTTGTCTCTGTCCGTCTGTCTCTGTCCGTCTGTCTCAATCCGCCTGTCTCAGACCGTCTGTCCTGGACCGTCTGTCTCAGACCGTCGGTCTCTGTCCGTCTCTCTCATGCCGCCTGTCTCAGTCCGTCTGTTTCAGACCGCCTATCTCAGACCGTCGGTCTTATCCCGTCTGTCTCAGCCCGCCTGTCTCTGTCCGCCTGTCTCAGACCGTCTGTCTCAGACCGTCTGTCTCAGACCGTCTGTCTCAGACCGTCTGTCTCAGACCGTCTGTCTCAGACCGTCTGTCTCAGACCGTCTGTCTCAGACCGTCTGTCTCAGACCGTCTGTCTCAGACCGTCTGTCTCAGACCGTCTGTCTAGGACCGTCAGTCTCAGAACGTCGGTCTCTGTCCGTTTCTCGCAGGCCGCCTGTCTCTGTCCGTCTGTCTCAGACCGTCTGTCTCAGACCGTCTGTCTCAGACCGTCTGTCTAGGACCGTCAGTCTCAGAACGTCGGTCTCTGTCCGTTTCTCGCAGGCCGCCTGTCTCTGTCCGCCTGTCTCAGCCCGCCTGTCTCAGACCGTCTGTCTCAGACCGTCTGTCTCAGACCGTCTGTCTCAGACCGTCTGTCTAGGACCGTCAGTCTCAGAACGTCGGTCTCTGTCCGTTTCTCGCAGGCCGCCTGTCTCTGTCCGTCTGTCTCAGACCGTCTGTCTCAGACCGTCTGTCTCAGACCGTCTGTCTCAGACCGTCTGTCACTGTGCGTCTGTCTCAGACCGTCTGTCTCAGACCGTCTGTCTCATTCTGTCTATCTTAGATCGTCTGCCTGATAGCGTCTCTCTCAGATCGTCTGTCTCAGACCGTCTGTCTCAGACCGTCTGTCTCAGACCGTCTGTCTCAGACCGTCTGTCTCAGACCGTCTGTCTCAGACCGTCTGTCTCAGACCGTCTGTCTCAGACCGTCTGTCTCAGACCGTCTGCCTCAGACCGTCTGTCTCAGACCGTCTGTCTCAGACCGTCTGTCTCAGACCGTCTGTCTCAGACCGTCTGTCTCAGACCGTCTGTCTCAGACCGTCTGTCTCAGACCGTCTGTCTCAGACCGTCTGTCTCAGACCGTCTGTCTCAGACCGTCTGTCTCAGATCGTCTGTCTCAGACGGTCTGTCTCATTCCGTCTATCTTAGATCGTCTGCCTGATAGCGTCTCTCTCAGATCGTCTGTCTCAGACCGTCTGTCACAAACCGTCTGTCTCATCCCGTCTGTCTCAGACCGTCTGCCTCAGACCGTCTGACTCAGACCGTCTGTCTCAGACCGTCTGTTTCACATCGTCGGTCTCTGTCCGTTTCACGCAGGCCGCCTGTCTCAGTCCGCCTGTCTAAGTCCGTCTGTCTCAGACCATCTGTCTCAGACCGCCGGTCTCTGTCCGTCTCTCTCATGCCGCCTGTCTCAGTCCGCCTGTCTCTGTCCGTCTGTCTCAGACCATCTGTGTCAGTCCGTCTGTCTCAGACCGTCTGTCTCAGACCATCTGTCTCAGCCCGTCTGTCTCAGACTGTCTGTCTCAGACCGTCTTTCTCAGACCGTCTGTCTCAGACCGTCTGTCTCAGACCGTCTGTCTCAGACCGCCTGTCTCAATCCGTCTATCTTAGATCGTCTGTCTCAGAACGTCTGTCACTGTGCGTCTGTCTCAGAACGTCTGTCACTGTGCGTCTGTCTAAGACCGTCTGTCTCGAGCCGACTATCTCAGACCGACTGTCTCATTCCGTCTGTCTTAGATCGTCTGTCTCAGACCGTCTATCTCAGACCGTCTGTCTCAAGCCGACTGTCTCAGACCGACTGTCTCAGACCGTCTGTCTCGGACTGTCTGTCTCAGACCGTCTTTCTCAGACGGTCTGTCTCAGACCGTCTGTCTCAGACCGCCTGTCTCAATCCGTCTCTCTTAGATCGTCTGTCTCAGAACGTCTGTCACTGTGCGTCTGTCTAAGGCCGTCTGTCTCGAGCCGACTGTCTGAGACCGACTGTCTCAGACCGTCTGTTTCAGATCGTCTGTCTCAGACGGTCTGTCTCATTCCGTCTGTCTTAGATCGTCTGCCTGATAGCGTCTCTCTCAGATCGTCTGTCTCAGACCGTCTGTCTCAGACCGTCTGTCTCAGACCGTCTGTCTCAGACCGTCTGTCTCAGACCGTCTGTCTCAGACCGCCTGTCTCAGTCCGTCTGTCTCAGACCATCTGTCTCAGACCGTCTGTCTCAGACCGTCTGTCTCTTTCCGTCTGTCTCAGACCATCTGTCTCAGAACTTCTGTCTCAGACCGTCCGTCTCTGTCCGTCTGTCTCAGACCATCTGTCTCAGACCGTCTGTCTCAGACCATCTGTCTCAGAACTTCTGTCTCAGACCGTCCGTCTCAGACCGTCTGCCTGATAACGTCTCTCTCAGACCGTCTGTCTCAGACCGTCTGTCTCAGACCGTCTGTCTCAGACCGTCTGTCTCAGACCGTCTGTCTCAGACCGTCTGTCACTGTGCGTCTGTCTCAGACCGTCTGTCTCAGACCGTCTGTCTCATTCTGTCTATCTTAGATCGTCTGCCTGATAGCGTCTCTCTCAGATCGTCTGTCTCAGACCGTCTGTCTCAGACCGTCTGTCTCAGACCGTCTGTCTCAGACCGTCTGTCTCAGACCGTCTGTCTCAGACCGTCTGTCTCAGACCGTCTGTCTCAGACCGTCTGCCTCAGACCGTCTGTCTCAGACCGTCTGTCTCAGACCGTCTGTCTCAGACCGTCTGTCTCAGACCGTCTGTCTCAGACCGTCTGTCTCAGACCGTCTGTCTCAGACCGTCTGTCTCAGACCGTCTGTCTCAGACCGTCTGTCTCAGATCGTCTGTCTCAGACGGTCTGTCTCATTCCGCCTATCTTAGATCGTCTGCCTGATAGCGTCTCTCTCAGATCGTCTGTCTCAGACCGTCTGTCACAAACCGTCTGTCTCATCCCGTCTGTCTCAGACCGTCTGCCTCAGACCGTCTGACTCAGACCGTCTGTCTCAGACCGTCTGTTTCACATCGTCGGTCTCTGTCCGTTTCACGCAGGCCGCCTGTCTCAGTCCGCCTGTCTAAGTCCGTCTGTCTCAGACCATCTGTCTCAGACCGCCGGTCTCTGTCCGTCTCTCTCATGCCGCCTGTCTCAGTCCGCCTGTCTCTGTCCGTCTGTCTCAGACCATCTGTGTCAGTCCGTCTGTCTCAGACCGTCTGTCTCAGACCATCTGTCTCAGCCCGTCTGTCTCAGACCGTCTGTCTCAGACCGCCTGTCTCAGTCCGTCTGTCTCAGACCATCTGTCTCAGACCGTTGTCTCAGACCGTCTGTCTCTTTCCGTCTGTCTCAGACCATCTGTCTCAGACCTTCTGTCTCAGACCGTCCGTCTCTGTCCGTCTGTCTCAGACCATCTGTCTCAGACCGTCTGTCTCAGACCGTCTGTCTCAGCCCGCCTGTCTCAGCCCGCCTGTCTCTGGCCGTCTGTCTTAGACCATCTGTCGCAGACCGTCTGTCTCAGACCGTCTGTCTCAGACCGTCTGTCTCTGACCGTCTGTCTCAGACCGTCAGTCTCAGAACGTCGGTCTCTGTCCGTTTCTCGCAGGCCGCCTGTCTCTGTCCGTCTGTCTCAGACCGTCTGTCTCAGACCGTCGGTCTCTGTCCGTCTCTCTCAGGCCGTCGGTCTCTGGCCGTTTCTCGCAGGCCGCCTGTCTCAGTCCGCCTGTCTAAGTCCGTCTGTCTCAGACCATCTGTCTCAGACCGTTGTCTCTGTCCGTCTGTCTCTGTCCGTCTGTCTCAATCCGCCTGTCTCAGACCGTCTGTCCTGGACCGTCTGTCTCAGACCGTCGGTCTCTGTCCGTCTCTCTCATGCCGCCTGTCTCAGTCCGTCTGTTTCAGACCGCCTATCTCAGACCGTCGGTCTTATCCCGTCTGTCTCAGCCCGCCTGTCTCTGTCAGCCTGTCTCAGACCGTCGGACTCTGTCCGTCTCTCTCAGGCCGCCTGTCTCAGTCCATCTGTCTCAGACCATCTGTCTCAGACCGTCTGTAACTGTCCGTCTGTCTCAGACCAACTGTCTCAGACCTTCTGTCTCAGACCGTCCGTCTCTGTCCGTCTGTCTCAGACCATCTGTCTCAGACCGTCTGTCTCAGACCGTCGGTCTCAGCCCGCCTGTCTCAGACCGTCTGTCTCAGACCGTCTGTCTCAGCCCGCCTGTCTCAGCCCGCCTGTCTCTGTCCGTCTGTCTTAGACCATCTGTCTCAGACCGTCTGTCTCGGACCATCTGTCTCAGCCCGTCTGTCTCAGATCGTCGGTCTTAGCCCGCCTGTCTCTGTCCGTCTGTCTCAGACCGTCTGTCTCAGATCGTCTCTCTCAGGCCGCCTGTCTCAGTCCGACTGTCTCAGACCATCTGTCTCAGACCGTCTGTCTCTGTCCGTCTGTCTCAGCCCGCCTGTCTCAGACCGTTGTCTCTGTCCGTCTATCTCTGTCCGTCTGTCTCAGAACGTCTGTCTCAGACCATCTGTATCAATCCGTCTGTTTCAGCCCGCCTGTCTCAGCCCGCCTGTCTCTGTCCGCCTGTCTCAGCCCGCCTGTCTCAGACCGTCTGTCTCAGACCGTCTGTCTCAGACCGTCTGTCTCAGACCGTCTGTCTAGGACCGTCAGTCTCAGAACGTCGGTCTCTGTCCGTTTCTCGCAGGCCGCCTGTCTCTGTCCGTCTGTCTCAGACCGTCTGTCTCAGACCGTCTGTCTCAGACCGTCTGTCTCAGACCGTCGGTCTCTGTCCGTCTCTCTCAGGCCGTCGGTCTCTGGCCGTTTCTCGCAGGCCGCCTGTCTCAGTCCGCCTGTCTAAGTCCGTCTGTCTCAGACCATCTGTCTCAGACCGTTGTCTCTGTCCGTCTGTCTCTGTCCGTCTGTCTCAATCCGCCTGTCTCAGACCGTCTGTCCTGGACCGTCTGTCTCAGACCGTCGGTCTCTGTCCGTCTCTCTCATGCCGCCTGTCTCAGTCCGTCTGTTTCAGACCGCCTATCTCAGACCGTCGGTCTTATCCCGTCTGTCTCAGCCCGCCTGTCTCTGTCCGCCTGTCTCAGACCGTCGGACTCTGTCCGTCTCTCTCAGGCCGCCTGTCTCAGTCCATCTGTCTCAGACCATCTGTCTCAGACCGTCTGTAACTCTCCGTCTGTCTCAGACCAACTGTCTCAGACCTTCTGTCTCAGACCGTCCGTCTCTGTCCGTCTGTCTCAGACCATCTGTCTCAGACCGTCTGTCTCAGACCGTCGGTCTCAGCCCGCCTGTCTCAGACCGTCTGTCTCAGACCGTCTGTCTCAGCCCGCCTGTCTCAGCCCGCCTGTCTCTGTCCGCCTGTCTTAGACCATCTGTCTCAGACCGTCTGTCTCGGACCATCTGTCTCAGCCCGTCTGTCTCAGATCGTCGGTCTTAGCCCGCCTGTCTCTGTCCGTCTGTCTCAGACCGTCTGTCTCAGACCGTCTGTCTCAGACCGTCTGTCTCAGACAGTCTGTCTCAGACCGTCTGTCTCAGACCATCCGTCTCAGACCGTCTGTCTCAGACCGTCTGTCTCAGACCGTCTGTCTCAGGCCGCCTGTCTCAGACCGTCTGTCTCAGACCATCCGTCTCAGACCGTCTGTCTCAGACCGTCTGTCTCAGACCGTCTGTCTCAGACCGTCTGTCTCTGTCCGTCTGTCTCAGCCCGCCTGTCTCAGACCGTTGTCTCTGTCCGTCTATCTCTGTCCGTCTGTCTCAGAACGTCTGTCTCAGACCATCTGTATCAAACCGTCTGTTTCAGCCCGCCTGTCTCAGTCCGCCTGTCTCTGTCCGCCTGTCTCAGCCCGCCTGTCTCAGACCGTCTGTCTCAGACCGTCTGTCTCAGACCGTCTGTCTCAGACCGTCTGTCTCAGGCCGCCTGTTTCAGTCCGTCTGTCTCAGACCATCTGTGTCAGACCGTTGTCTCTGTCCGTCTGTCTCTGTCCGTCTGTGTCACACCGTCTGACTCAGCCCGCCTGTCTCAGACCGTCTGTCTCAGACCGTCTGTCTCAGACCGTCTGTCTCAGACCGTCTGTCTCAGACAGTCTGTCTCAGACCGTCTGTCTCAGACCGTCTGTCTCAGACCGTCTGTCTCAGACCGTCTGTCTCAGACCGTCTGTCTCAGACCGTCTGTCTCAGACCGTCTGTCTCAGACAGTCTGTCTCAGACCGTCTGTCTCAGACCATCCGTCTCAGACCGTCTGTCTCAGACCGTCTGTCTCAGACCGTCTGTCTCAGGCCGCCTGTCTCAGACCGTCTGTCTCAGACCATCCGTCTCAGACCGTCTGTCTCAGACCGTCTGTCTCAGACCGTCTGTCTCAGACCGTCTGTCTCAGACCGTCTGTCTCAGACCGTCTGTCTCAGACCATCCGTCTCAGACCGTCTGTCTCAGACCGTCTGTCTCAGACCGTCTGTCTCAGACCGTCTGTCTCAGACCGTCTGTGTCAGACCGTCTGTCTCAGACCGTCTGTCTCAGACCGTCTGTCTCAGACCGTCTGTCTCAGACCGTCTGTCTCAGACCGTCTGTCTCTGACCGTCTGTCTCAGACCGTCTGTCTGAGACCGTCTGTCTCAGACCGTCTGTCTCAGACCGTCTGTCTCAGACCGTCTGTCTCAGATCGTCTGTCTCAGACCGTCTGTCTCAGACCGTCTGTCTCAGACCGTCTGTCTCAGACCGTCTGTCTCTGACCGTCTGTCTCAGACCGTCTGTCTCAGACCGTCTGTCTCAGACCGTCTGTCTCAGACCGTCTGTCTCAGACCGTCTGTCTCAGACCGTCTGTCTCAGACCGTCTGTCTCCGACCGTCTGTCTCAGACCGTCTGTCTCAGACCGTCTGTCTCAGACCGTCTGTCTCAGACCGTCTGTCTCAGACCGTCTGTCTCAGACCGTCTGTCTCAGACCGTCTGTCTCAGACCGTCTGTCTTCGACCTTCTGTCTCAGACCGTCTGTCTCAGACCATCGGTATCTGGCCGTTTCTCGCAGGCCGCCTGTCTCTGTCCGTCTGTCTCTGTCCGTCTGTCTCTGTCCGTCTGTCTCTGTCCGTCTGTCTCTGTCCGTCTGTCTCTGTCCGTCTGTGTCAGACCGTCTGTCTCAGACCGTCGGTCTCTGTCCGTCCCTCTCAGGCCGCCTGTCTCAGTCCGTCTGTCTCCGACCGTCTGTCTCAGACCGTCTGTCTCTGTCCGTCTGTGTCAGACCGTCTGTCTCAGACCGTCGGTCTCTGTCCGTCCCTCTCAGGCCGTCTGTCTCAGTCCGTCTGTCTCCGACCGTCCGTCTCTGTCCGTCTGTCTCAGACCATCTGTCTCAGACCGTCTGTCTCAGACCGTCTGTCTCAGACAGTCTGTCTCAGACCGTCTGTCTCAGACCATCCGTCTCAGACCGTCTGTCTCAGACCGTCTGTCTCAGGCCGCCTGTTTCAGTCCGTCTGTCTCAGACCATCTGTGTCAGACCGTTGTCTCTGTCCGTCTGTCTCTGTCCGTCTGTGTCACACCGTCTGACTCAGCCCGCCTGTCTCAGACCGTCTGTCTCAGACCGTCTGTCTCAGACCGTCTGTCTCAGACCGTCTGTCTCAGACAGTCTGTCTCAGACCGTCTGTCTCAGACCGTCTGTCTCAGACCGTCTGTCTCAGACCGTCTGTCTCAGACCGTCTGTCTCAGACCGTCTGTCTCAGACCGTCTGTCTCAGACAGTCTGTCTCAGACCGTCTGTCTCAGACCATCCGTCTCAGACCGTCTGTCTCAGACCGTCTGTCTCAGACCGTCTGTCTCAGACCGTCTTTCTCAGGCCGTCTGTCTCAGACCGTCTGTCTCTGTCCGTCTGTGTCAGACCGTCTGTCTCAGACCGTCGGTCTCTGTCCGTCCCTCTCAGGCCGTCTGTCTCAGTCCGTCTGTCTCCGACCGTCCGTCTCTGTCCGTCTGTCTCAGACCATCTGTCTCAGACCGTCTGTCTCAGACCGTCTGTCTCAGCCCGCCTGTCTCAGCCCGCCTGTCTCTGGCCGTCTGTCTCAGCCCGCCTGTCTCTGGCCGTCTGTCTTAGACCATCTGTCGCAGACCGTCTGTCTCAGACCGTCTGTCTCAGACCGTCTGTCTCAGACCGTCTGTCTCAGACCGTCTGTCTCAGACCGTCTGTCTCTGACCGTCTGTCTCAGACCGTCTGTCTCAGACAGTCTGTCTCGGACCGTCTGTCTCAGACCTTCTGTCTCAGACCGTCTGTCTCAGACCGTCTGTCTCAGACCGTCGGTATCTGTCCGTTTCTCGCAGGCCGCCTGTCTCTGTCCGTCTGTCTCTGTCCGTCTGTCTCTGTCCGTCTGTCTCTGTCCGTCTGTCTCTGTCCGTCTGTCTCTGCCCGTCTGTCTGTGTCCGTCTGTCTCTGTCCGTCTGTCTCTGTCCGTCTGTCTCTGTCCGTCTGTCTCTGTCCGTCTGTCTCTGTCCGTCTGTCTCTGTCCGTCTGTCTCTGTCCGTCTGTCTCTGTCCGTCTGTCTCTGTCCGTCTGTCTCTGTCCGTCTGTCTCTGTCCGTCTGTCTCTGTCCGTCTGTGTCAGACCGTCTGTCTCAGACCGTCGGTCTCTGTCCGTCTCTCTCAGCCCGCCTGTCTCAGTCCGTCTGGCTCAGACCGTCGGTATCTGTCCGTTTCTCGCAGGCCGCCTGTCTCAGTCCGTCTGTCTCCGACCGTCTGTCTCAGACCGTCTGTCTCAGACCGTATGTGTCAGACCGTCTGTCTCAGACCGTCTGTCTCAGACCGTCTGTCTCAGACCGTCTGTCTCAGACCGTCTGTCTCAGACCATCCGTCTCAGACCGTCTGTCTCAGACCGTCTGTCTCAGACCGTCTGTCTCAGACCGTCTGTCTCAGACCGTCTGTCTCAGACCGTCTGTGTCAGACCGTCTGTCTCAGACCGTCTGTCTCAGACCGTCTGTCTCAGACCGTCTGTCTCTGACCGTCTGTCTCAGACCGTCTGTCTCAGACCGTCTGTGTCAGACCGTCTGTCTCAGACCGTCTGTCTCAGACCGTCTGTCTCAGACCGTCTGTCTCAGACCGTCTGTCTCAGACCGTCTGTCTCAGACCGTCTGTCTCAGACCGTCTGTCTCAGACCGTCTGTCTCAGACCGTCTGTCTCAGACCGTCTGTCTCAGACCGTCTGTCTCAGACCGTCTGTCTCAGACCGTCTGTCTCAGACCGTCTGTCTCAGACCGTCTGTCTCAGACCGTCTGTCTCAGACCGTCTGTCTCGGACCGTCTGTCTCAGACCGTCTGTCTCAGACCGTCTGTCTCAGACCGTCTGTCTCAGACCGTCTGTCTCAGACCGTCTGTCTTCGACCTTCTGTCTCAGACCATCGGTATCTGGCCGTTTCTCGCAGGCCGCCTGTCTCTGTCCGTCTGTCTCTGTCCGTCTGTCTCTGTCCGTCTGTCTCTGTCCGTCTGTCTCTGTCCGTCTGTCTCTGTCCGTCTGTCTCTGTCCGTCTGTCTCTGTCCGTCTGTCTCTTTCCGTCTGTCCCTGTCCGTCTGTCTCTGTCCGTCTGTGTCAGACCGTCTGTCTCAGACCGTCGGTCTCTGTCCGTCCCTCTCAGGCCGCCTGTCTCAGTCCGTCTGTCTCCGACCGTCTGTCTCAGACCGTCCGTCTCTGTCCGTCTGTCTCAGACCGTCTGTCTCAGACCGTCTGTCTCAGACCGTCTGTCTCAGACCGTCTGTCTCAGACCGTCTGTCTCAGACCGTCTGTCTCAGACCGCCTGTCTCAGACCGTCTGTCTCAGACCGTCTGTCTCAGACCGTCTGTCTCAGACCGTCTGTCTCAGACCGTCTGTCTCAGACCGTCTGTCTCAGACCGTCTGTCTCAGACCGTCTGTCTCAGACCGTCTGTCTCTGACCGTCTGTCTCAGACCGTCTGTCTCAGACCGTCTGTCTCAGACCGTCTGTCTCAGACCGTCTGTCTCAGACCGTCTGTGTCAGACCGTCTGTCTCAGACCGTCAGTCTCACACCGTCGTTCTCTGTCCGTTTCTCGCAGGCCGCCTGTCTCAGTCCGCCTGTCTAAGTCCGTCTGTCTCAGACCATCTGTCTCAGACCGTCGGTCTCTGTCCGTCTCTATCATGCCGCCTGTCTCAGTCCGTCTGTTTCAGACCGCCTGTCTCAGGCCGCCTGTCTCAGTCCGTCTGTCTCAGACCGTCGGTCTCAGACCGTCTGTCTCAGACCGTCTGTCTCAGACCGTCTGTCTCAGACCGTCTGTCTCAGACCGTCTGTCTCGGACCGTCTGTCTCAGACCGTCTGTCTCAGACCGTCTGTCTCAGACCGTCTGTCTCAGACCGTCTGTCTCAGACCGTCTGTCTCTGACCGTCTGTCTCAGACCGTCTGTCTCAGACCGTCTGTCTCAGACCGTCTGTCTCAGACCGTCTGTCTCAGACCGTCTGTCTCAGACCGTCTGTCTCAGACCGTCTGTCTCAGACCGTCTGTGTCAGACCGTCTGTCTCAGACCGTCAGTCTCACACCGTCGTTCTCTGTCCGTTTCTCGCAGGCCGCCTGTCTCAGTCCGCCTGTCTAAGTCCGTCTGTCTCAGACCATCTGTCTCAGACCGTCGGTCTCTGTCCGTCTCTATCATGCCGCCTGTCTCAGTCCGTCTGTTTCAGACCGCCTGTCTCAGGCCGCCTGTCTCAGTCCGTCTGTCTCAGACCGTCGGTCTCAGACCGTCTGTCTCAGACCGTCTGTCTCAGACCGTCTGTCTCAGACCGTCTGTCTCAGACCGTCTGTCTCGGACCGTCTGTCTCAGACCGTCTGTCTCAGACCGTCTGTCTCAGACCGTCTGTCTCAGACCGTCTGTCTCAGACCGTCTGTCTCTGACCGTCTGTCTCAGACCGTCTGTCTCAGACCGTCTGTCTCAGACCGTCTGTCTCAGACCGTCTGTCTCAGACCGTCTGTCTCAGACCGTCTGTGTCAGACCGTCTGTCTCAGACCGTCAGTCTCACACCGTCGTTCTCTGTCCGTTTCTCGCAGGCCGCCTGTCTCAGTCCGCCTGTCTAAGTCCGTCTGTCTCAGACCATCTGTCTCAGACCGTCGGTCTCTGTCCGTCTCTATCATGCCGCCTGTCTCAGTCCGTCTGTTTCAGACCGCCTGTCTCAGGCCGCCTGTCTCAGTCCGTCTGTCTCAGACCGTCTGTCTCAGACCGTCAGTCTCAGACCGTCGGTCTCTGTCCGTCTCTCTCAGCCCGCCTGTCTCAGTCCGTCTGGCTCAGACCATCTGTCTCAGACCGCCCGTCTCTGTCCGTCTGTCTCAGACCGTCAGTCTCAGACCGTCGGTCTCTGTCCGTTTCTCGCAGGCCGCCTGTCTCTGTCCGTCTGTCTCTGTCCGTCTGTCTCAGACCGTCTTTCTCTGTCCGTCTCTCTCAGGCCGCCTGTCTCAGTCCGTCTGTCTCAGACCGTCTGTCTCAGACCGTCTGTCTCAGACCGTCTGTCTCAGACCGTCTGTCTCAGACCGTCTGTCTCAGACCGTCTGTCTCAGACCGTCTGTCTCAGACCGTCTGTCTCAGACCGTCTGTCTCAGACCGTCTGTCTCAGACCGTCTGTCTCAGACCGTCTGTCTCAGACCGTCTGTCTCAGACCGTCTGTCTTCGACCTTCTGTCTCAGACCATCGGTATCTGGCCGTTTCTCGCAGGCCGCCTGTCTCTGTCCGTCTGTCTCTGTCCGTCTGTCTCTGTCCGTCTGTCTCTGTCCGTCTGTCTCTGTCCGTCTGTCTCTGTCCGTCTGTCTCTGTCCGTCTGTCTCTGTCCGTCTGTCTCTGTCCGTCTGTCTCTTTCCGTCTGTCCCTGTCCGTCTGTCTCTGTCCGTCTGTGTCAGACCGTCTGTCTCAGACCGTCGGTCTCTGTCCGTCCCTCTCAGGCCGCCTGTCTCAGTCCGTCTGTCTCCGACCGTCTGTCTCAGACCGTCCGTCTCTGTCCGTCTGTCTCAGACCGTCTGTCTCAGACCGTCTGTCTCAGACCGTCTGTCTCAGACCGTCTGTCTCAGACCGTCTGTCTCAGACCGTCTGTCTCAGACCGTCTGTCTCAGACCGTCTGTCTCAGACCGTCTGTCTCAGACCGTCTGTCTCAGACCGTCTGTCTCAGACCGTCTGTCTCAGACCGTCTGTCTCAGACCGTCTGTCTCTGACCGTCTGTCTCAGACCGTCTGTCTCAGACCGTCTGTCTCAGACCGTCTGTCTCAGACCGTCTGTCTCAGACCGTCTGTCTCAGACCGTCTGTCTCAGACCGTCTGTCTCAGACCGTCTGTCTCAGACCGTCTGTCTCTGACCGTCTGTCTCAGACCGTCAGTCTCGGACCGTCGGTCTCTGTCCGTTTCTCGCAGGCCGCCTGTCTCTGTCCGTCTGTCTCTGTCCGTCTGTCTCAGACCGTCTTTCTCTGTCCGTCTCTCTCAGGCCGCCTGTCTCAGTCCGTCTGTCTCAGACCGTCTGTCTCAGACCGTCTGTCTCAGACCGTCTGTCTCAGACCGTCTGTCTCAGACCGTCTGTCTCAGACCGTCTGTCTCAGACCGTCTGTCTCAGACCGTCTGTCTCAGACCGTCTGTCTCAGACCGTCTGTCTCAGACCGTCTGTCTCAGACCGTCTGTCTCAGACCGTCTGTGTCAGACCGTCTGTCTCAGACCGTCAGTCTCACACCGTCGTTCTCTGTCCGTTTCTCGCAGGCCGCCTGTCTCAGTCCGCCTGTCTAAGTCCGTCTGTCTCAGACCATCTGTCTCAGACCGTCGGTCTCTGTCCGTCTCTATCATGCCGCCTGTCTCAGTCCGTCTGTTTCAGACCGCCTGTCTCAGGCCGCCTGTCTCAGTCCGTCTGTCTCAGACCGTCGGTCTCAGACCGTCTTTCTCAGACCGTCTGTCTCAGACCGTCTGTCTCAGACCGTCTGTCTCAGACCGTCTGTCTCAGACCGTCTGTCTCAGACCGTCTGTCTCAGACCGTCTGTCTCAGACCGTCTGTCTCAGACCGTCTGTCTCAGACCGTCTGTCTCTGACCGTCTGTCTCAGACCGTCTGTCTCAGACCCTCTGTCTCAGACCGTCTGTCTCACACCGTCTGTCTCAGACCGTCTGTCTCAGACCGTCTTTCTCAGGCCGTCTGTCTCAGACCGTCTGTCTCTGTCCGTCTGTGTCAGACCGTCTGTCTCAGACCGTCAGTCTCACACCGTCGTTCTCTGTCCGTTTCTCGCAGGCCGCCTGTCTCAGTCCGCCTGTCTAAGTCCGTCTGTCTCAGACCATCTGTCTCAGACCGTCGGTCTCTGTCCGTCTCTATCATGCCGCCTGTCTCAGTCCGTCTGTTTCAGACCGCCTGTCTCAGGCCGCCTGTCTCAGTCCGTCTGTCTCAGACCGTCGGTCTCAGACCGTCTGTCTCAGACCGTCTGTCTCAGACCGTCTGTCTCAGACCGTCTGTCTCAGACCGTCTGTCTCAGACCGTCTGTCTCAGACCGTCTGTCTCAGACCGTCTGTCTCAGACCGTCTGTCTCAGACCGTCTGTCTCAGACCGTCTGTCTCAGACCGTCTGTCTCAGACCGTCTGTGTCAGACCGTCTGTCTCAGACCGTCAGTCTCACACCGTCGTTCTCTGTCCGTTTCTCGCAGGCCGCCTGTCTCAGTCCGCCTGTCTAAGTCCGTCTGTCTCAGACCATCTGTCTCAGACCGTCGGTCTCTGTCCGTCTCTATCATGCCGCCTGTCTCAGTCCGTCTGTTTCAGACCGCCTGTCTCAGGCCGCCTGTCTCAGTCCGTCTGTCTCAGACCGTCGGTCTCAGACCGTCTGTCTCAGACCGTCTGTCTCAGACCGTCTGTCTCAGACCGTCTGTCTCAGACCGTCTGTCTCAGACCGTCTGTCTCAGACCGTCTGTCTCAGACCGTCTGTCTCAGACCGTCTGTCTCTGACCGTCTGTCTCAGACCGTCTTTCTCAGGCCGTCTGTCTCAGACCGTCTGTCTCTGTCCGTCTGTGTCAGACCGTCTGTCTCAGACCGTCAGTCTCACACCGTCGTTCTCTGTCCGTTTCTCGCAGGCCGCCTGTCTCAGTCCGCCTGTCTAAGTCCGTCTGTCTCAGACCATCTGTCTCAGACCGTCGGTCTCTGTCCGTCTCTATCATGCCGCCTGTCTCAGTCCGTCTGTTTCAGACCGCCTGTCTCAGGCCGCCTGTCTCAGTCCGTCTGTCTCAGACCGTCGGTCTCAGACCGTCTGTCTCAGACCGTCTGTCTCAGACCGTCTGTCTCAGACCGTCTGTCTCAGACCGTCTGTCTCAGACCGTCTCTCTCAGACCGTCTGTCTCAGACCGTCTGTCTCAGACCGTCTGTCTCAGACCGTCTGTCTCAGACCGTCTGTCTCAGACCGTCTGTCTCAGACCGTCTGTGTCAGACCGTCTGTCTCAGACCGTCAGTCTCACACCGTCGTTCTCTGTCCGTTTCTCGCAGGCCGCCTGTCTCAGTCCGCCTGTCTAAGTCCGTCTGTCTCAGACCATCTGTCTCAGACCGTCGGTCTCTGTCCGTCTCTATCATGCCGCCTGTCTCAGTCCGTCTGTTTCAGACCGCCTGTCTCAGGCCGCCTGTCTCAGGCCGCCTGTCTCAGTCCGTCTGTCTCAGACCGTCGGTCTCAGACCGTCTGTCTCAGACCGTCAGTCTCAGACCGTCGGTCTCTGTCCGTCTCTCTCAGCCCGCCTGTCTCAGTCCGTCTGGCTCAGACCATCTGTCTCAGACCGCCCGTCTCTGTCCGTCTGTCTCAGACCGTCAGTCTCAGACCGTCGGTCTCTGTCCGTTTCTCGCAGGCCGCCTGTCTCTGTCCGTCTGTCTCTGTCCGTCTGTCTCAGACCGTCTTTCTCTGTCCGTCTCTCTCAGGCCGCCTGTCTCAGTCCGTCTGTCTCAGACCATCTGTCTCAGACCATCTGTCTCAGACCGTCCGTCTCTGCTCGCCTGTCGCTGTCCGTCTGTCTCAGACCGTCGGTCTCTGTCCGTCTCTCTCAGGCCGCCTGTCTCAGACCGTCTGTCTCAGACCGTCTGTCTCAGACCGTCTGTCTCAGACCGTCTGTCTCAGACCGTCTGTCTCAGACCGTCTGTCTCAGACCGTCTGTCTCAGACCGTCTGTCTTCGACCTTCTGTCTCAGACCATCGGTATCTGGCCGTTTCTCGCAGGCCGCCTGTCTCTGTCCGTCTGTCTCTGTCCGTCTGTCTCTGTCCGTCTGTCTCTGTCCGTCTGTCTCTGTCCGTCTGTCTCTGTCCGTCTGTCTCTGTCCGTCTGTCTCTGTCCGTCTGTCTCTGTCCGTCTGTCTCTGTCCGTCTGTCTCTGTCCGTCTGTCTCTGTCCGTCTGTCTCTTTCCGTCTGTCCCTGTCCGTCTGTCTCTGTCCGTCTGTGTCAGACCGTCTGTCTCAGACCGTCGGTCTCTGTCCGTCCCTCTCAGGCCGCCTGTCTCAGTCCGTCTGTCTCCGACCGTCTGTCTCAGACCGTCCGTCTCTGTCCGTCTGTCTCAGACCGTCTGTCTCAGACCGTCTGTCTCAGACCGTCTGTCTCAGACCGTCTGTCTCAGACCGTCTGTCTCAGACCGTCTGTCTCAGACCGTCTGTCTCAGACCGTCTGTCTCAGACCGTCTGTCTCAGACCGTCTGTCTCAGACCGTCTGTCTCAGACCGTCTGTCTCAGACCGTCTGTCTCAGACCGTCTGTCTCAGACCGTCTGTCTCTGACCGTCTGTCTCAGACCGTCTGTCTCAGACCGTCTGTCTCAGACCGTCTGTCTCAGACCGTCTGTCTCAGACCGTCTGTCTCAGACCGTCCGTGTCAGACCGTCTGTCTCAGACCGTCAGTCTCACACCGTCGTTCTCTGTCCGTTTCTCGCAGGCCGCCTGTCTCAGTCCGCCTGTCTAAGTCCGTCTGTCTCAGACCATCTGTCTCAGACCGTCGGTCTCTGTCCGTCTCTATCATGCCGCCTGTCTCAGTCCGTCTGTTTCAGACCGCCTGTCTCAGGCCGCCTGTCTCAGTCCGTCTGTCTCAGACCGTCGGTCTCAGACCGTCTGTCTCAGACCGTCTGTCTCAGACCGTCTGTCTCAGACCGTCTGTCTCAGACCGTCTGTCTCAGACCGTCTGTCTCAGACCGTCTGTCTCAGACCGTCTGTCTCAGACCGTCTGTCTCAGACCGTCTGTCTCAGACCGTCTGTCTCAGACCGTCTGTCTCAGACCGTCTGTCTCAGACCGTCTGTCTCAGACCGTCTGTCTCAGACCGTCTGTCTCAGACCGTCTGTCTCAGACCGTCTGTCTCAGACCGTCTGTCTCAGACCGTCTGTGTCAGACCGTCTGTCTCAGACCGTCAGTCTCACACCGTCGTTCTCTGTCCGTTTCTCGCAGGCCGCCTGTCTCAGTCCGCCTGTCTAAGTCCGTCTGTCTCAGACCATCTGTCTCAGACCGTCGGTCTCTGTCCGTCTCTATCATGCCGCCTGTCTCAGTCCGTCTGTTTCAGACCGCCTGTCTCAGGCCGCCTGTCTCAGGCCGCCTGTCTCAGTCCGTCTGTCTCAGACCGTCGGTCTCAGACCGTCTGTCTCAGACCGTCAGTCTCAGACCGTCGGTCTCTGTCCGTCTCTCTCAGCCCGCCTGTCTCAGTCCGTCTGGCTCAGACCATCTGTCTCAGACCGCCCGTCTCTGTCCGTCTGTCTCAGACCGTCAGTCTCAGACCGTCGGTCTCTGTCCGTTTCTCGCAGGCCGCCTGTCTCTGTCCGTCTGTCTCTGTCCGTCTGTCTCAGACCGTCTTTCTCTGTCCGTCTCTCTCAGGCCGCCTGTCTCAGTCCGTCTGTCTCAGACCATCTGTCTCAGACCATCTGTCTCAGACCGTCCGTCTCTGCTCGCCTGTCGCTGTCCGTCTGTCTCAGACCGTCGGTCTCTGTCCGTCTCTCTCAGGCCGCCTGTCTCAGACCGTCTGTCTCAGACCGTCTGTCTCAGACCGTCTGTCTCAGACCGTCTGTCTCAGACCGTCTGTCTCAGACCGTCTGTCTCAGACCGTCTGTCTCAGACCGTCTGTCTTCGACCTTCTGTCTCAGACCATCGGTATCTGGCCGTTTCTCGCAGGCCGCCTGTCTCTGTCCGTCTGTCTCTGTCCGTCTGTCTCTGTCCGTCTGTCTCTGTCCGTCTGTCTCTGTCCGTCTGTCTCTGTCCGTCTGTCTCTGTCCGTCTGTCTCTGTCCGTCTGTCTCTGTCCGTCTGTCTCTGTCCGTCTGTCTCTGTCCGTCTGTCTCTGTCCGTCTGTCTCTTTCCGTCTGTCCCTGTCCGTCTGTCTCTGTCCGTCTGTGTCAGACCGTCTGTCTCAGACCGTCGGTCTCTGTCCGTCCCTCTCAGGCCGCCTGTCTCAGTCCGTCTGTCTCCGACCGTCTGTCTCAGACCGTCCGTCTCTGTCCGTCTGTCTCAGACCGTCTGTCTCAGACCGTCTGTCTCAGACCGTCTGTCTCAGACCGTCTGTCTCAGACCGTCTGTCTCAGACCGTCTGTCTCAGACCGTCTGTCTCAGACCGTCTGTCTCAGACCGTCTGTCTCAGACCGTCTGTCTCAGACCGTCTGTCTCAGACCGTCTGTCTCAGACCGTCTGTCTCAGACCGTCTGTCTCAGACCGTCTGTCTCAGACCGTCTGTCTCTGACCGTCTGTCTCAGACCGTCTGTCTCAGACCGTCTGTCTCAGACCGTCTGTCTCAGACCGTCTGTCTCAGACCGTCTGTCTCAGACCGTCTGTCTCAGACCGTCCGTGTCAGACCGTCTGTCTCAGACCGTCAGTCTCACACCGTCGTTCTCTGTCCGTTTCTCGCAGGCCGCCTGTCTCAGTCCGCCTGTCTAAGTCCGTCTGTCTCAGACCATCTGTCTCAGACCGTCGGTCTCTGTCCGTCTCTATCATGCCGCCTGTCTCAGTCCGTCTGTTTCAGACCGCCTGTCTCAGGCCGCCTGTCTCAGTCCGTCTGTCTCAGACCGTCGGTCTCAGACCGTCTGTCTCAGACCGTCTGTCTCAGACCGTCTGTCTCAGACCGTCTGTCTCAGACCGTCTGTCTCAGACCGTCTGTCTCAGACCGTCTGTCTCAGACCGTCTGTCTCAGACCGTCTGTCTCAGACCGTCTGTCTCAGACCGTCTGTCTCAGACCGTCTGTCTCTGACCGTCTGTCTCCGACCGTCTGTCTCAGACCGTCTGTCTCAGACCGTCTGTCTCAGACCGTCTGTCTCAGACCGTCTGTCTCAGACCGTCTGTGTCAGACCGTCTGTCTCAGACCGTCAGTCTCACACCGTCGTTCTCTGTCCGTTTCTCGCAGGCCGCCTGTCTCAGTCCGCCTGTCTAAGTCCGTCTGTCTCAGACCATCTGTCTCAGACCGTCGGTCTCTGTCCGTCTCTATCATGCCGCCTGTCTCAGTCCGTCTGTTTCAGACCGCCTGTCTCAGGCCGCCTGTCTCAGTCCGTCTGTCTCAGACCGTCGGTCTCAGACCGTCTGTCTCAGACCGTCTGTCTCAGACCGTCTGTCTCAGACCGTCTGTCTCAGACCGTCTGTCTCAGACCGTCTGTCTCAGACCGTCTGTCTCAGACCGTCTGTCTCAGACCGTCTGTCTCAGACCGTCTGTCTCAGACCGTCTGTCTCAGACCGTCTGTCTCTGACCGTCTGTCTCAGACCGTCTGTCTCAGACCGTCTGTCTCAGACCGTCTGTCTCAGACCGTCTGTCTCAGACCGTCTGTGTCAGACCGTCTGTCTCAGACCGTCAGTCTCACACCGTCGTTCTCTGTCCGTTTCTCGCAGGCCGCCTGTCTCAGTCCGCCTGTCTAAGTCCGTCTGTCTCAGACCATCTGTCTCAGACCGTCGGTCTCTGTCCGTCTCTATCATGCCGCCTGTCTCAGTCCGTCTGTTTCAGACCGCCTGTCTCAGGCCGCCTGTCTCAGTCCGTCTGTCTCAGACCGTCGGTCTCAGACCGTCTGTCTCAGACCGTCAGTCTCAGACCGTCGGTCTCTGTCCGTCTCTCTCAGCCCGCCTGTCTCAGTCCGTCTGGCTCAGACCATCTGCCTCAGACCGCCCGTCTCTGTCCGTCTGTCTCAGACCGTCAGTCTCAGACCGTCGGTCTCTGTCCGTTTCTCGCAGGCCGCCTGTCTCAGTCCGTCTGTCTCAGACCATCTGTCTCAGACCATCTGTCTCAGACCGTCCGTCTCTGCTCGCCTGTCGCTGTCCGTCTGTCTCAGACCGTCGGTCTCTGTCCGTCTCTCTCAGGCCGCCTGTCTCAGTCCGTCTGTCTCAGACCATCTGTCTCAGACCGTCTGTCTCAGACCGTCTGTGTCAGACCGTCTGTCTCAGACCGTCAGTCTCACACCGTCGTTCTCTGTCCGTTTCTCGCAGGCCGCCTGTCTCAGTCCGCCTGTCTAAGTCCGTCTGTCTCAGACCATCTGTCTCAGACCGTCGGTCTCTGTCCGTCTCTATCATGCCGCCTGTCTCAGTCCGTCTGTTTCAGACCGCCTGTCTCAGGCCGCCTGTCTCAGTCCGTCTGTCTCAGACCATCTGTCTCCGACCGTCTGTCTCTGTCCGTCAGTCTCAGACCGTCGGTCTCTGTCCGTCTCTCATGCCGCCTGTCTCAGTCCGTCTGTTTCAGTCAGCCTGTCTCAGACCGTCGGTCTTAGCCCGTCTGTCTCAGCCCGCCTGTCTCTGTCCGTCTGTCTCAGACCGTCGGTCTCTGTCCATCTCTCTCTGGCCGCCTGTCTCAGTCCGTCTGTCTCAGACCATCTGTCTCAGACCGTCTGTCTCTGTCCGTCTGTCTCAGACCATCTGTCTCAGACCGTCCGTCTCTGTCCGTCTGTCTCAGGCCGTCTGTCTCAGCCCGCCTGTCTCGGCCCGCCTGTCTCTGTCCGTCTGTTTCAGACCGCCTGTCTGAGACCATCTGTGTCAGACCGTTGTCTCTGTCCGTCTGTCTCTGTCCGTCTGTCTCTGTCCGTCTGTCTCTGTCTGTTTGTCTCCGTCCGTCTGTCTCTGTCCGTCTGTCTCTGTCCGTCTGTCTCTGTCCGTCTGTCTCTGTCCGTCTGTCTCTGTCCGTCTGTGTCAGACCGTCGGTCTATGTCCGTCCCTGTCAGGCCGCCTGTCTCAGACCGTCTGTCTCAGACCGTCTGTCTCAGACCGTCCGTCTCAGACCGCCTGTCTCAGTCCGTCTGTCTCCGACCGTCTGTCTCAGACCGTCCGTCTCTGTCCGTCTGTCTCAGACCGTCTATCTCAGACCGCCTGTCTCAGACCGTCTGTCTCAGACCGTCTGTCTCAGACCGTCTGTCTCAGACCGTCTGTCTCAGACCGTCTGTCTCAGACCGTCTGTCTCAGACCGTCTGTCTCAGACCGTCTGTCTCAGACCGTCTGTCTCAGACCGTCTGTCTCAGACCGTCTGTCTCAGACCGTCTGTCTCAGACCGTCTGTCTCAGACCGTCTGTCTCAGACCATCCGTCTCAGACCGTCTGTCTCAGACCGTCTGTCTCAGACCGTCTGTCTCAGACCGTCTGTCTCAGGCCGCCTGTCTCAGACCGTCTGTCTCAGACCATCCGTCTCAGACCGTCTGTCTCAGACCGTCTGTCTCAGACCGTCTGTCTCAGACCGTCTGTCTCAGACCATCCGTCTCAGACCGTCTGTCTCAGACCGTCTGTCTCAGACCGTCTGTCTCAGACCGTCTGCCTCAGACCGTCTGTGTCAGACCGTCTGTCTCAGACCGTCTGTCTCAGACCGTCTGTCTCAGACCGTCTGTCTCAGACCGTCTGTCTCAGACCGTCTGTCTGAGACCGTCTGTCTCAGACCGTCTGTCTCAGACCGTCTGTCTCTGACCGTCTGTCTCAGACCGTCTGTCTCAGACCGTCTGTCTCAGACCGTCTGTCTCAGACCGTCTGTCTCAGACCGTCTGTGTCAGACCGTCTGTCTCAGACCGTCAGTCTCACACCGTCGTTCTCTGTCCGTTTCTCGCAGGCCGCCTGTCTCAGTCCGCCTGTCTAAGTCCGTCTGTCTCAGACCATCTGTCTCAGACCGTCGGTCTCTGTCCGTCTCTATCATGCCGCCTGTCTCAGTCCGTCTGTTTCAGACCGCCTGTCTCAGGCCGCCTGTCTCAGTCCGTCTGTCTCAGACCGTCGGTCTCAGACCGTCTGTCTCAGACCGTCAGTCTCAGACCGTCGGTCTCTGTCCGTCTCTCCCAGCCCGCCTGTCTCAGTCCGTCTGGCTCAGACCATCTGCCTCAGACCGCCCGTCTCTGTCCGTCTGTCTCAGACCGTCAGTCTCAGACCGTCTGTCTCTGACCGTCTGTCTCAGACCGTCTGTCTCAGACCGTCTGTCTCAGGCCGCCTGTCTCAGACCGTCTGTCTCAGACCATCCGTCTCAGACCATCTGTCTCAGACCGTCGGTCTCTGTCCGTCTCTATCATGCCGCCTGTCTCAGTCCGTCTGTTTCAGACCGCCTGTCTCAGGCCGCCTGTCTCAGTCCGTCTGTCTCAGACCGTCTGTCTCAGACCGTCTGTCTCAGACCGTCTGTCTCAGACCCTCTGTGTCAGACCGTCTGTCTCACACCGTCTGTCTCAGACCGTCTGTCTCAGACCGTCTTTCTCAGGCCGTCTGTCTCAGACCGTCTGTCTCTGTCCGTCTGTGTCAGACCGTCTGTCTCAGACCGTCGGTCTCTGTCCGTCCCTCTCAGGCCGTCTGTCTCAGTCCGTCTGTCTCCGACCGTCCGTCTCTGTCCGTCTGTCTCAGACCATCTGTCTCAGACCGTCTGTCTCAGACCGTCAGTCTCAGACCGTCTGTCTCTGTCCGCCTCTCTCAGGCCGCCTGTCTCAGTCCGTCTGTCTCAGACCATCTGTCTCAGACCGTCTGTCTCTGTCCGTCTGTCTCAGACCGTCAGTCTCAGACCGTCGGTCTCTGTCCGTTTCTCGCAGGCCGCCTGTCTCTGTCCGTCTGTCTCTGTCCGTCTGTCTCTGTCCGTCTGTCACAGACCGTCTGTCTCAGACCGTCTGTCTCTGTCCGCCTCTCTCAGGCCGCCTGTCTCAGTCCGTCTGTCTCAGACCATCTGTCTCAGACCGTCTGTCTCTGTCCGTCTGTCTCAGTCCATCTGTCTCAGACCATCTGTCTCAGACCGTCCGTCTCTGCTCGCCTGTCGCTGTCCGTCTGTCTCAGACCGTCGGTCTCTGTCCGTCTCTCTCAGGCCGCCTGTCTCTGTCCGTCTGTCTCAGACCGTCGGTCTCTGTCCGTCCCTCTCAGGCCGCCTGTCTCAGTCCGTCTGTTTCAGACCGCCTGTCTCAGACCGTCGGTCTTAGCCCGTCTGTCTCAGCCCGCCTGTCTCTGTCCGTCTGTCTCAGACCGTCGGTCTCTGTCCGTCCCTCTCAGGCCGCCTGTCTCAGTCCGTCTGTCTCAGACCATCTGTCTCAGACCGTCTGTCTCAGACCGTCTGTCTCAGACCGTCTGTCTCAGACCGTCTGTCTCAGACCGTCTGTCTCAGACCGTCTGTCTCAGACCGTCTGTCTCAGACCGTCTGTCTCAGACCGTCTGTCTCAGACCGTCTGTCTCAGACCGTCTGTCTCTGACCGTCTGTCTCAGACCGTCTGTCTCAGACCGTCTGTCTCAGACCGTCTGTCTCAGACCGTCTGTCTCAGACCGTCTGTCTCAGACCGTCTGTCTCAGACCTTCTGTCTCAGACCGTCTGTCTCAGACCGTCTGTCTCAGACCGTCTGTCTCAGACCTTCTGTCTCATACCGTCTGTCTCAGACCGTCTGTCTCAGACCGTCGGTATCTGTCCGTTTCTCGCAGGCCGCCTGTCTCTGTCCGTCTGTCTCTGTCCGTCTGTCTCTGTCCGTCTGTCTCTGTCCGTCTGTCTCAGACCATCTGTCTCAGACCATCTGTCTCAGACCGTCCGTCTCTGCTCGCCTGTCGCTGTCCGTCTGTCTCAGACCGTGGGTCTCTGTCCGTCTCTCTCAGGCCGCCTGTCTAAGTCCGTCTGTCTCAGACCATCTGTCTCAGACCGTCGGTCTCTGTCCATCTCTCTCATGCCGCCTGTCTCAGTCCGTCTGTTTCAGACCGCCTGTCTCAGACCGTCGGTCTTAGCCCGTCTGTCTCAGTCCGTCTGTTTCAGACCGCCTGTCTCAGACCGTCGGTCTTAGCCCGTCTGTCTCAGCCCGCCTGTCTCTGTCCGTCTGTCTCAGACCGTCGGTCTCTGTCCGTCCCTCTCAGGCCGCCTGTCTCAGTCCGTCTGTCTCAGACCATCTGTCTCAGACCGTCTGTCTCAGACCGTCTGTCTCAGACCGTCTGTCTCAGACCGTCTGTCTCAGACCGTCTGTCTCAGACCGTCTGTCTCAGACCGTCTGTCTCAGACCGTCTGTCTCAGACCGTCTGTCTCAGACCGTCTGTCTCTGACCGTCTGTCTCAGACCGTCTATCTCTGTTCGTCTGTCTCAGAACGTCTGTCTCAGACCATCTGTATCAAACCGTCTGTCTCAGCCCGCCTGTCTCAGCCCGCCTGTCTCTGTCCGTCTATCTCAGCCCGCCTGTCTCAGACCGTCTATCTCGGACCATCTGTCTCAGCCCGTTTGTCTCAGATCGTCCGTCTCAGCCCGCCTGTCTCTGTCCGTCTGTCTCAGACCGTCAGTCTCAGACCGTCGGTCTCTGTCCGTTTCTCGCAGGCCGCCTGTCTCTGTCCGTCTGTCTCTGTCCGTCTGTCTCAGATCGTCTGTCTCAGACCGTCTGTCTCAGACCGTCTGTCTCAGACCGTCTGTCTCAGACCGTCTGTCTCAGACCGTCTGTCTCAGACCGTCTGTCTCAGACCGTCTGTCTCAGACCGTCTGTCTCAGACCGTCTGTCTCTGACCGTCTGTCTCAGACCGTCTGTCTCAGATCGTCTGTCTCAGACCGTCTGTCTCAGACCGTCTGTCTCAGACCGTCTGTCTCAGACCGTCTGTCTCAGACCGTCTGTCTCAGACCGTCTGTCTCAGACCTTCTGTCTCAGACCGTCTGTCTCAGACCTTCTGTCTCATACCGTCTGTCTCAGACCGTCTGTCTCAGACCGTCGGTATCTGTCCGTTTCTCGCAGGCCGCCTGTCTCTGTCCGTCTGTCTCTGTCCGTCTGTCTCAGACCATCTGTCTCAGACCATCTGTCTCAGACCGTGGGTCTCTGTCCGTCTCTCTCAGGCCGCCTGTCTAAGTCCGTCTGTCTCAGACCGTCAGTCTCAGACCGTCGGTCTCTGTCCGTCTCTCTCAGCCCGTCTGTCTCAGCCCGCCTGTCTCTGTCCGTCTGTCTCTGTCCGTCTGTCTCTGTCCGTTTGTCTCCGTCCGTCTGTCTCTGTCCGTCTGTCTCTGTCCGTCTGTCTCTGTCCGTCTGTCTCTGTCCGTCTGTCTCTGTCCGTCTGTGTCAGACCGTCGGTCTATGTCCGTCCCTGTCAGGCCGCCTGTCTCAGTCCGTCTGACTCAGACCGTCGGTCTTTGTCCGTCTCTCATGCCGCCTGTCTCAGTCCGTCTGTTTCAGTCAGCCTGTCTCAGACCGTCGGTCTTAGCCCGTCTGTCTCAGCCCGCCTGTCTCTGTCCGTCTGTCTCAGACCGTCGGTCTCTGTCCGTCTCTCTCAGGCCGCCTGTCTCAGTCCGTCTGTCTCAGACCATCTGTCTCAGACCGTCTGTCTCTGTCCGTCTGTCTCAGACCATCTGTCTCAGACCGTCTGTCTCAGACCGTCTGTCTCAGACCGTCGGTCTGTGTCCGTCTCTCCCAGCCCGCCTGTCTCAGGCCATCTGTATCAAACCGTCTGTCTCAGCCCGCCTGTCTCAGCCCGCCTGTCTCTGTCCGTCTGTTTCAGACCGCCTGTCTCAGACCGTCGGTCTTAGCCCGTCTGTCTCAGCCCGCCTGTCTCAGCCCGCCTGTCTCTGTCCGTCTGTTTCAGACCGCCTGTCTCAGACTGTCGGTCTTAGCCCGTCTGTCTCAGCCCGCCTGTCTCTGTCCGCCTGTCTCTGTCCGTCTGTCTCAGACCGTCTGTCTCAGATTGTCTCTCTCAGGCCGCCTGTCTCAGTCCGACTGTCTCAGACCATCTGTCTCATACCGTCTGTCTCTGTCCGTCTGTCTCAACCCGCCTGTCTCAGACCGTTGTCTCTGTCCGTCTATCTCTGTTCGTCTGTCTCAGAACGTCTGTCTCAGACCATCTGTATCAAACCGTCTGTCTCAGCCCGCCTGTCTGAGCCCGCCTGTCTCTGTCCGTCTGTCTCAGCCCGCCTGTCTCAGACTGTCTATCTCGGACCATCTGTCTCAGCCCGTTTGTCTCAGATCGTCCGTCTCAGCCCGCCTGTCTCTGTCCGTCTGTCTCAGACCGTCAGTCTCAGACCGTCGGTCTCTGTCCGTTTCTCGCAGGCCGCCTGTCTCTGTCCGTCTGTCTCTGTCCGTCTGTCTCTGTCCGTCTGTCTCTGTCCGTCTGTCTTAGACCGTCTGTCTCAGACCGTCTTTCTCTGTCCGTCTCTCTCAGGCCGCCTGTCTCAGTCCGTCTGTCTCAGACCATCTGTCTCAGACCATCTGTCTCAGACCGTCCGTCTCTGCTCGCCTGTCGCTGTCCGTCTGTCTCAGACCGTCGGTCTCTGTCCGTCTCTCTCAGGCCGCCTGTCTCAGTCCGTCTGTCTCAGACCGTCTGTCTCAGACCGTCTGTCTCAGACCGTCTGTCTCAGACCGTCTGTCTCAGACCGTCTGTCTCAGACCGTCTGTCTCAGACCGTCTGACTCAGACCGTCTGTCTCAGACCGTCTGTCTCAGACCGTCTGTCTCAGACCGTCTGTGTCAGACCGTCTGTCTCAGACCGTCAGTCTCACACCGTCGTTCTCTGTCCGTTTCTCGCAGGCCGCCTGTCTCAGTCCGCCTGTCTAAGTCCGTCTGTCTCAGACCATCTGTCTCAGACCGTCGGTCTCTGTCCGTCTCTATCATGCCGCCTGTCTCAGTCCGTCTGTTTCAGACCGCCTGTCTCAGGCCGCCTGTCTCAGTCCGTCTGTCTCAGACCATCTGTCTCCGACCGTCTGTCTCTGTCCGTCAGTCTCAGACCGTCGGTCTCTGTCCGTCTCTCATGCCGCCTGTCTCAGTCCGTCTGTTTCAGTCAGCCTGTCTCAGACCGTCGGTCTTAGCCCGTCTGTCTCAGCCCGCCTGTCTCTGTCCGTCTGTCTCAGACCGTCGGTCTCTGTCCGTCTCTCTCAGGCCGCCTGTCTCAGTCCGTCTGTCTCAGACCATCTGTCTCAGACCGTCTGTCTCTGTCCGTCTGTCTCAGACCATCTGTCTCAGTCCGTCTGTCTCAGACCGTCTGTCTCAGACCGTCGGTCTGTGTCCGTCTCTCCCAGCCCGCCTGTCTCAGGCCATCTGTATCAAACCGTCTGTCTCAGCCCGCCTGTCTCAGACCGTCGGTCTTAGCCCGTCTGTCTCAGCCCGCCTGTCTCTGTCCGCCTGTCTCTGTCCGTCTGTCTCAGACCGTCTGTCTCAGATCGTCTCTCTCAGGCCGCCTGTCTCAGTCCGACTGTCTCAGACCATCTGTGTCAGACCGTCCGTCTCTGTCCGTCTGTCTCAGGTCGTCTGTCTCAGCCCGCCTGTCTCGGCCCGCCTGTCTCTGTCCGCCTGTTTCAGACCGCCTGTCTGAGACCATCTGTGTCAGACCGCTGTCTCTGTCCGTCTGTCTCTGTCCGTCTGTCGCTGTCCGTCTGTCTCTGTCCGTTTGTCTCCGTCCGTCTGTCTCTGTCCGTCTGTCTCTGTCCGTCTGTCTCTGTCCGTCTGTGTCAGACCGTCGGTCTATGTCCGTCCCTGTCAGGCCGCCTGTCTCAGTCCGTCTGACTCAGACCGTCGGTCTTTGTCCGTCTCTCATGCCGCCTGTCTCAGTCCGTCTGTTTCAGTCAGCCTGTCTCAGACCGTCGGTCTTAGCCCGTCTGTCTCAGCCCGCCTGTCTCTGTCCGTCTGTCTCAGACCGTCGGTCTCTGTCCGTCTCTATCAGGCCGCCTGTCTCAGTCCGTCTGTCTCAGACCATCTGTCTCAGACCGTCTGTCTCTGTCCGTCTGTCTCAGACCATCTGTCTCAGTCCGTCTGTCTCAGACCGTCTGTCTCAGACCGTCGGTCTGTGTCCGTCTCTCCCAGCCCGCCTGTCTCAGGCCATCTGTATCAAACCGTCTGTCTCAGCCCGCCTGTCTCAGCCCGCCTGTCTCTGTCCGTCTGTTTCAGACCGCCTGTCTCAGACCGTCGGTCTTAGCCCGTCTGTCTCAGCCCGCCTGTCTCAGCCCGCCTGTCTCTGTCCGTCTGTTTCAGACCGCCTGTCTCAGACCGTCGGTCTTAGCCCGTCTGTCTCAGCCCGCCTGTCTCTGTCCGCCTGTCTCTGTCCGTCTGTCTCAGACCGTCTGTCTCAGATTGTCTCTCTCAGGCCGCCTGTCTCAGTCCGACTGTCTCAGACCATCTGTCTCAGACCGTCTGTCTCTGTCCGTCTGTCTCAACCCGCCTGTCTCAGACCGTTGTCTCTGTCCGTCTATCTCTGTTCGTCTGTCTCAGAACGTCTGTCTCAGACCATCTGTATCAAACCGTCTGTCTCAGCCCGCCTGTCTGAGCCCGCCTGTCTCTGTCCGTCTGTCTCAGCCCGCTTGTCTCAGACCGTCTATCTCGGACCATCTGTCTCAGCCCGTTTGTCTCAGATCGTCCGTCTCAGCCCGCCTGTCTCTGTCCGTCTGTCTCAGACCGTCAGTCTCAGACCGTCGGTCTCTGTCCGTTTCTCGCAGGCCGCCTGTCTCTGTCCGTCTGTCTCTGTCCGTCTGTCTCTGTCCGTCTGTCTTAGACCGTCTGTCTCAGACCGTCTTTCTCTGTCCGTCTCTCTCAGGCCGCCTGTCTCAGTCCGTCTGTCTCAGACCATCTGTCTCAGACCATCTGTCTCAGACCGTCCGTCTCTGCTCGCCTGTCGCTGTCCGTCTGTCTCAGACCGTCGGTCTCTGTCCATCTCTCTCAGGCCGCCTGTCTCAGTCCGTCTGTCTCAGACCGTCTGTCTCAGACCGTCTGTCTCAGACCGTCTGTCTCAGACCGTCTGTCTCAGACCGTCTGTCTCAGACCGTCTGTCTCAGACCGTCTGTCTCAGACCGTCTGTCTCTGACCGTCTGTCTCAGACCGTCTGTCTCAGACCGTCTGTCTCAGACCGTCTGTCTCAGACCGTCTGTCTCAGACCGTCTGTCTCAGACCGTCTGTCTCAGACCGTCTGTGTCAGACCGTCTGTCTCAGACCGTCAGTCTCACACCGTCGTTCTCTGTCCGTTTCTCGCAGGCCGCCTGTCTCAGTCCGCCTGTCTAAGTCCGTCTGTCTCAGACCATCTGTCTCAGACCGTCGGTCTCAGTCCGTCTCTATCATGCCGCCTGTCTCAGTCCGTCTGTTTCAGACCGCCTGTCTCAGGCCGCCTGTCTCAGTCCGTCTGTCTCAGACCGTCGGTCTCAGACCGTCTGTCTCAGACCGTCAGTCTCAGACCGTCGGTCTCTGTCCGTCTCTCTCAGCCCGCCTGTCTCAGTCCGTCTGGCTCAGACCATCTGTCTCAGACCGCCCGTCTCTGTCCGTCTGTCTCAGACCGTCAGTCTCAGACCGTCGGTCTCTGTCCGTTTCTCGCAGGCCGCCTGTCTCTGTCCGTCTGTCTCTGTCCGTCTGTCTCAGACCGTCTTTCTCTGTCCGTCTCTCTCAGGCCGCCTGTCTCAGTCCGTCTGTCTCAGACCATCTGTCTCAGACCATCTGTCTCAGACCGTCCGTCTCTGCTCGCCTGTCGCTGTCCGTCTGTCTCAGACCGTCGGTCTCTGTCCGTCTCTCTCAGGCCGCCTGTCTCAGTCCGTCTGTCTCAGACCATCTGTCTCCGACCGTCTGTCTCTGTCCGTCAGTCTCAGACCGTCGGTCTCTGTCCGTCTCTCATGCCGCCTGTCTCAGTCCGTCTGTTTCAGTCAGCCTGTCTCAGACCGTCGGTCTTAGCCCGTCTGTCTCAGCCCGCCTGTCTCTGTCCGTCTGTCTCAGACCGTCTGTCTCAGATCGTCTCTCTCAGGCCGCCTGTCTCAGTCCGACTGTCTCAGACCATCTGTATCAAACCGTCTGTCTCAGCCCGCCTGTCTCAGCCCGCCTGTCTCTGTCCGTCTGTCTCAGCCAGCCTGTCTCAGACCGTCTGTCTCAGACCGTCGGTCTCTGTCCGTCTCTCTCAGGCCGCCTGTCTCAGTCCGTCTGTCTCAGACCATCTGTGTCAGACCGTTATCTCTGTCCGTCTGTCTCTGTCCGTCTGTGTCAGACCGCCTGTCTCTCTCCGTCTGTCTCAGACAGTCTGTCTCGGACCGTCGGTCTCAGACCGTCGGTCTCTGTCCGTCTCTCCCAGCCCGCCTGTCTCAGGCCATCTGTATCCAACCGTCTGTCTCAGCCCGCCTGTGTCAGCCCGCCTGTCTCAGCCCGCCTGTCTCTGTCCGTCTGTTTCAGAACGCCTGTCTCAGACCGACTGTCTCGGACCATCTGTATCAAACCGTCTGTCTCAGCCCGCCTGTCTCAGCCCGCCTGTCTCTGTCCGTCTGTCTCAGCCAGCCTGTCTCAGACCGTCTGTCTCAGACCGTCTGTCTCAGACCGTCTGTCTCAGACCGTCGGTCTCTGTCCGTCTCTCTCAGGCCGCCTGTCTCAGTCCGTCTGTCTCAGACCATCTGTGTCAGACCGTTATCTCTGTCCGTCTGTCTCTGTCCGTCTGTCTCTGTCCGTCTGTGTCAGACCGCCCGTCTCTGTCCGTCTGTCTCAGACCGTCCGTCTCTGTCCGTCTGTCTCAGACCGTATGTCTCAGATCGTCTCTCTCAGGCCGCCTGTCTCAGTCCGACTGTCTCAGACCGTCTGTCTCAGACCATCTGTCACAGACCGTCGGTCTCTGTCCGTCTCTCTCATGCCGCCTGTCTCAGTCCGCCTGTCTCTGTCCGTCTGTCTCAGACCATCTGTCTCAGTCCGTCTGTCTCAGACCGTCTGTCTCAGACCGCCTGTCTCAGCCCGTCTGTCTCAGACCGTCTGTATCAGACCGCCTGTCTCAGTCCGTCTGTCTCAGACCATCTTTCTCAGACCGTCTGTCTCAGACCGTCTGTCTCAGACCGTCTTTCTCAGACCGTCTGTCTCAGACCGTCAGTCTCAGACCGTCGGTCTCTGTCCGTTTCTAGCAGGCCGCCTGTCTCAGTCCGCCTGTCTAAGTCCGTCTGTCTCAGACCATCTGTCTCAGACCGTCGGTCTCTGTCCGTCTCTCTCATGCTGCCTGTCTCAGTCCGTCTGTTTCAGACCGCCTGTCTCAGACCGTCGGTCTTAGCCCGTCTGTCTCAGCCCGCCTGTCTCTGTCCGTCTGTCTCAGACCGTCGGTCTCTGTCCGTCTCTCTCAGGCCGCCTGTCTCAGTCCGTCTGTCTCTGTCCGTCTGTCTCAGACCATCTGTCTCAGTCCGTCTGTCTCAGACCATCTGTCGCAGTACGTCTGTCTCAGACCGTCTGTCTCAGACCGTCTGTCTCAGACCGTCTGTCTCAGACCGTCTGTCTCAGACCGTCTGTCTCAGACCGTCTGTCTCAGACCGTCTGTCTCAGACCGTCTGTCTCAGACCGTCTGTCTCAGACCGTCTGTCTCAGACCGTCTGTCTCAGACCGTCTGTCTCAGACCGTCTGTCTCAGACCGTCTGTCTCAGACCCTCTGTCTCAGACCGTCTGTCTCACACCGTCTGTCTCAGACCGTCTTTCTCAGACCGTCTGTCTCAGACCGCCTGTCTCAGACCGTCGGTCTCTGTCCGTTTCACGCAGGCCGCCTGTCTCAGTCCGCCTGTCTAAGTCCGTCTGTCTCAGACCATCTGTCTCAGACCGTCGGTCTCTGTCCGTCTCTCTCATGCCGCCTGTCTCAGTCCGCCTGTCTCTGTCCGTCTGTCTCAGACCATCTGTCTCAGTCCGTCTGTCTCAGACCGTCTGTCTCAGACCGCCTGTCTCAGCCCGTCTGTCTCAGACCGTCTGTCTCAGACCGCCTGTCTCAGTCCGTCTGTCTCAGACCATCTGTCTCAGACCGTCTGTCTCAGACCGTCTGTCTCAGACCGTCTGTCTCAGACCGTCTTTCTCAGACCGTCTGTCTCAGACCGTCAGTCTCAGACCGTCGGTCTCTGTCCGTTTCTAGCAGGCCGCCTGTCTCAGTCCGCCTGTCTAATTCCGTCTGTCTCAGACCATCTGTCTCAGACCGTCGGTCTCTGTCCGTCTCTCTCATGCCGCCTGTCTCAGTCCGTCTGTTTCAGACCGCCTGTCTCAGACCGTCTGTCTCAGACCGTCTGTCTCAGACCGCCTGTCTCAGCCCGTCTGTCTCAGACCGTCTGTCTCAGACCGCCTGTCTCAGTCCGTCTGTCTCAGACCATCTGTCTCAGACCGTCTGTCTCAGACCGTCTGTCTCAGACCGTCTGTCTCAGACCGTCTTTCTCAGACCGCCTGTCTCAGACCGTCGGTCTCTGTCCGTTTCACGCAGGCCGCCTGTCTCAGTCCGCCTGTCTAAGTCCGTCTGTCTCAGACCATCTGTCTCAGACCGTCGGTCTCTGTCCGTCTCTCTCATGCCGCCTGTCTCAGTCCGCCTGTCTCTGTCCGTCTGTCTCAGACCATCTGTCTCAGTCCGTCTGTCTCAGACCGTCTGTCTCAGACCGCCTGTCTCAGCCCGTCTGTCTCAGACCGTCTGTCTCAGACCGCCTGTCTCAGTCCGTCTGTCTCAGACCATCTGTCTCAGACCGTCTGTCTCAGACCGTCTGTCTCTGTCCGTCTGTCTCAGACCGTCGGTCTCTGTCCGTCTGTCTCTGTCCGTCTGTCTCTGTCCGTCTGTCTCTGTCCGTCTGTCTCTGTCCGTCTGTCTCAGACCTTCTGTCTCTGTCCGTCTCTCTCAGGCCGCCTGCCTCAGTCCGTCTGTCTCAGACCATCTGTCTCAGACCGCCTGTCTCAGACCGTCGTTCTTAGCCCGTCAGTCTCAGCCCGCCTGTCTCTGTCCGTCTGTCTCAGACCGTCGGTCTCTGTCCGTCTCTCTCAGGCCGCCTGTCTCAGTCCGTCTGTCTCAGACCATCTGTCTCAGACCGTCTGTCTCTGTCTGTCTGTCTCAGACCATCTGTCTCAGAACGTCCGTCTCTGTCCGTCTGTCTCAGACCGTCTGTCTCAGACCGTCCGTCTCAGACCGTCTGTCTCAGACCGCCTGTCTCAGATCGTCTCTCTCAGGCCGCCTGTCTCAGACCGTCGGTCTCTGTCCGTCTCTCTCAGGCCGCCTGTCTCAGTCCGTCTGTCTCTGTCCGTCTGTCTCAGACCATCTGTCTCAGTCCGTCTGTCTCAGACCGTCTGTCTCAGACCGCCTGTCTCTGTCCGTCTGTCTCAGACCATCTGTCGCAGTACGTCTGTCTCAGACCGTCTGTCTCAGACCGTCTGTCTCAGACCGTCTGTCTCAGACCGTCTGTCTCAGACCGTCTGTCTCAGACCGTCTGTCTCAGACCGTCTGTCTCAGACCGTCTGTCTCAGACCGTCTGTCTCTGACCGTCTGTCTCAGACCGTCTGTCTCAGACCGTCTGTCTCAGACCGTCTGTCTCAGACCGTCTGTCTCAGACCGTCTGTCTCAGACCGTCTGTCTCAGACCGTCTGTCTCAGACCTTCTGTCTCAGACCGCCTGTCTCAGACCATCTGTCTCAGACCGTCGGTATCTGTCCGTTTCACGCAGGCCGCCTGCCTCTGTCCGTCTGTCTCTGTCCGTCTGTCTCTGTCCGTCTGTCTCTGTCCGCCTGTCTCTGTCCGTCTGTCTCTGTCCGTCTGTCTCTGTCCGTCTGTGTCAGACCGTCTGTCTCAGACCGTCTGTCTCAGACCGTCTGTCTCAGACCGTCTGTCTCAGACCGTCTGTCCCAGACCGTCTGTCTCAGACCGTCTGTCTCAGACCGTCTGTCTCTGACCGTCTGTCTCAGACCGTCTGTCTCAGACCGTCTGTCTCAGACCGTCTGTCTCAGACCTTCTGTCTCAGACCGTCTGTCTCAGACCGTCTGTCTCAGACCGTCTGTCTCAGACCGTCGGTATCTCTCCGTTTCTCGCAGGCCGCCTGTCTCTGTCCGTCTGTCTCTGTCCGTCTGTCTCTGTCCGTCTGTCTCTGTCCGTCTGTCTCTGTCCGTCTGTCTCTGTCCGTATGTCTCTGTCCGTCTGTCTCTGTCCGTCTGTCTCTGTCCGTCTGTCTCTGTCCGTCTGTCTCTGTCCGTCTGTCTCTGTCCGTCTGTCTCTGTCCGTCTGTCTCTGTCCGTCTGTCTCTGTCCGTCTGTCTCTGTCCGTCTGTCTCTGTCCGTCTGTCTCTGTCCGTCTGTGTCAGACCGTCTGTCTCAGACCGTCGGTCTCTGTCCGTCTCTCTCAGCCCGCCTGTCTCAGTCCGTCTGGCTCAGACCGTCGGTATCTGTCCGTTTCTCGGAGGCCGCCTGTCTCAGTCCGTCTGTCTCCGACCGTCTGTCTCAGACCGTCTGTCTCAGACCGTCTGTCTCAGACCGTCTGTCTCAGACCTTCTGTCTCAGGCCGCCTGTCTCAGTCCGTCTGTCTCCGACCGTCTGTCTCAGATCGTCGGTCTCAGACCGTCTGTCTCAGACCGTCAGTCTCAGACCGTCGGTCTCTGTCCGTCTCTCTCAGCCCGCCTGTCTCAGTCCGTCTGGCTCAGACCATCTGTCTCAGACCGCCCGTCTCTGTCCGTCTGTCTCAGACCGTCAGTCTCAGACCGTCGGTCTCTGTCCGTTTCTCGCAGGCCGCCTGTCTCTGTCCGTCTGTCTCTGTCCGTCTGTCTCTGTCCGTCTGTCTCTGTCCGTCTGTCTCTGTCCGTCTGTCTCAGTCCGTCTGTCTCAGACCCTCTGTCTCAGACCGTCTGTCTCAGACCGTCTGTTTCAGACCGTCTTTCTCAGACCGTCTGTCTCAGACCGTCTGTCTCAGACCGTCTGTCTCAGACCGTCTGTCTCAGACCGTCAGTCTCAGACCGTCGTTCTCTGTCCGTTTCTCGCAGGCCGCCTGTCTCAGTCCGCCTGTCTAAGTCCGTCTGTCTCAGACCATCTGTCTCAGACCGTCGGTCTCTGTCCGTCTCTATCATGCCGCCTGTCTCAGTCCGTCTGTTTCAGACCGCCTGTCTCAGGCCGCCTGTCTCAGTCCGTCTGTCTCCGACCGTCTGTCTCAGATCGTCGGTCTCAGACCGTCTGTCTCAGACCGTCAGTCTCAGACCGTCGGTCTGTGTCCGTCTCTCTCAGCCCGTCTGGCTCAGACCATCTGTCTCAGACCGCCCGTCTCTGTCCGTCTGTCTCAGACCGTCAGTCTCAGACCGTCGGTCTCTGTCCGTTTCTCGCAGGCCGCCTGTCTCTGTCCGTCTGTCTCTGTCCGTCTGTCTCTGTCCGTCTGTCTCTGTCCGTCTGTCTCTGTCCGTCTGTCTCAGTCCGTCTGTCTCAGACCGTCTGTCTCAGACCGTCTGTCTCTGTCCGTCTCTCTCAGGCCGCCTGTCTCAGTCCGTCTGTCTCAGACCATCTGTCTCAGACCGTCTGTCTCTGTCCGTCTGTCTCAGACCATCTGTCTCAGACCATCTGTCTCAGACCGTCCGTCTCTGCTCGCCTGTCGCTGTCCGTCTGTCTCAGACCGTCGGTCTCTGTCCGTCTCTCTCAGGCCGCCTGTCTAAGTCCGTCTGTCTCAGACCATCTGTCTCAGACCGTCGGTCTCTGTCCATCTCTCTCATGCCGCCTGTCTCAGTCCGTCTGTTTCAGACCGCCTGTCTCAGACCGTCGGTCTTAGCCCGTCTGTCTCAGGCCGCCTGTCTCTGTCCGTCTGTCTCAGACCGTCGGTCTCTGTCCGTCCCTCTCAGGCCGCCTGTCTCAGTCCGTCTGTCTCAGACCATCTGTCTCAGACCGTCTGTCTCAGACCGTCTGTCTCAGACCGTCTGTCTCAGACCGTCTGTCTCAGACCGTCTGTCTCAGACCGTCTGTCTCAGACCGTCTGTCTCAGACCGTCTGTCTCAGACCGTCTGTCTCAGACCGTCTGTCTCAGACCGTCTGTCTCAGACCGTCTGTCTCAGACCGTCTGTCTCAGACCGTCTGTCTCAGACCGTCTGTCTCAGACCGTCTGTCTCAGACCGTCTGTCTCTGACCGTCTGTCTCAGACCGTCTGTCTCAGACCGTCTGTCTCAGACCGTCTGTCTCAGACCGTCTGTCTCAGACCGTCTGTCTCAGACCGTCTGTCTCAGACCGTCTGTCTCAGACCGTCGGTATCTGTCCGTTTCTCGCAGGCCGCCTGTCTCTGTCCGTCTGTCTCTGTCCGTCTGTCTCTGTCCGTCTGTCTCTGTCCGTCTGTCTCTGTCCGTCTGTCTCTGTCCGTCTGTCTCTGTCCGTCTGTCTCTGTCCGTCTGTCTCTGTCCGTCTGTCTCTGTCCGTCTGTCTCTGTCCGTCTGTCTCTGTCCGTCTGTCTCTGTCCGTCTGTCTCTGTCCGTCTGTCTCTGTCCGTCTCTCTCAGCCCGCCTGTCTCAGTCCGTCTGGCTCAGACCGTCGGTATCTGTCCGTTTCTCGCAGGCCGCCTGTCTCAGTCCGTCTGTCTCCGACCGTCTGTCTCTGTCCGTCTGTCTCTGTCCGTCTGTCTCAGACCGTCTGTCTCAGACCGTCTGTCTCTGTCCGTCTCTCTCAGGCCGCCTGTCTCAGTCCGTCTGTCTCAGACCATCTGTCTCAGACCGTCTGTCTCTGTCCGTCTGTCTCAGACCATCTGTCTCAGACCATCTGTCTCAGACCGTCCGTCTCTGCTCGCCTGTCGCTGTCCGTCTGTCTCAGACCGTCGGTCTCTGTCCGTCTCTCTCAGGCCGCCTGTCTAAGTCCGTCTGTCTCAGACCATCTGTCTCAGACCGTCGGTCTCTGTCCATCTCTCTCATGCCGCCTGTCTCAGTCCGTCTGTTTCAGACCGCCTGTCTCAGACCGTCGGTCTTAGCCCGTCTGTCTCAGCCCGCCTGTCTCTGTCCGTCTGTCTCAGACCGTCGGTCTCTGTCCGTCCCTCTCAGGCCGCCTGTCTCAGTCCGTCTGTCTCAGACCATCTGTCTCAGACCGTCTGTCTCAGACCGTCTGTCTCAGACCGTCTGTCTCAGACCTTCTGTCTCAGACCGTCTGTCTCAGACCGTCGGTCTTAGCCCGTCTGTCTCAGCCCGCCTGTCTCAGCCCGCCTGTCTCTGTCCGTCTGTCTCAGCCCGCCTGTCTCAGACCGTCTATCTCGGACCATCTGTCTCAGCCCGTTTGTCTCAGATCGTCCGTCTCAGCCCGCCTGTCTCTGTCCGTCTGTCTCTGTCCGTCTGTCTCTGTCCGTCTGTCTCTGTCCGTCTGTCTCTGTCCGTCTGTCTCTGTCCGTCTGTCTCTGTCCGTCTGTCTCTGTCCGTCTGTCTCTGTCCGTCTGTCTCTGTCCGTCTGTCTCTGTCCGTCTCTCTCAGCCCGCCTGTCTCAGTCCGTCTGGCTCAGACCGTCGGTATCTGTCCGTTTCTCGCAGGCCGCCTGTCTCAGTCCGTCTGTCTCCGACCATCTGTCTCAGACCGTCCGTCTCTGTCCGTCTGTCTCAGACCGTCTCTCCCAACCCGCCTATCTCAGGCCATCTGTATCAAACCGTCTGTCTCAGCCCGCCTGTCTCAGCCCGCCTGTCTCTGTCCGTCTGTTTCAGACCGCCTGTCTCAGACCGTCGGTCTTAGCCCGTCTGTCTCAGCCCGCCTGTCTCAGCCCGCCTGTCTCTGTCCGTCTGTTTCAGACCGCCTGTCTCAGACCGTCGGTCTTAGCCCGTCTGTCTCAGCCCGCCTGTCTCTGTCCGTCTGTCTCAGACCGTCTGTCTCAGCCCGCCTGTCTCTGTCCGTCTGTCTCAGACCGTCTGTCTCAGATCGTCTCTCTCAGGCCGCCTGTCTCAGTCCGACTGTCTCAGACCATCTGTCTCAGACCGTCTGTCTCTGTCCGTCTGTCTCAGACCGTCTGTCTCAGACCGTCTGTCTCAGACCGTCTGTCTCAGACCGTCTGTCTCAGACCGTCTGTCTCAGACCGTCTGTCTCAGACCGTCTGTCTCAGACCGTCTGTCTCAGACCGTCTGTCTCAGACCGTCTGTCTCAGACCGTCTGTCTCAGACCGTCTGTCTCAGCCCGCCTGTCTCAGCCCGCCTGTCTCTGTCCGTCTGTCTCAGCCCGCCTGTCTCAGACCGTCTATCTCGGACCATCTGTCTCAGCCCGTTTGTCTCAGATCGTCCGTCTCAGCCCGCCTGTCTCTGTCCGTCTGTCTCAGACCGTCTGTCTCTGATCGTCTCTCTCAGGCCGCCTGTCTCAGTCCGACTGTCTCTGTCCGTAGGTTTCAGACCGCCTGTCTCAGACCGTCGGTCTGAGCCCGTCTGTCTCAGCCCGCCTGTCTCTGTCCGTCTGTCTCAGACCGTCTGTCTCAGATCGTCTCTCTCAGGCCGCCTGTCTCAGTCCGACTGTCTCAGACCATCTGTATCAAACCGTCTGTCTCAGCCCGCCTGTCTCAGCCCGCCTGTCTCTGTCCGTCTGTCTCAGCCAGCCTGTCTCAGACCGTCTGTCTCAGACCGTCTGTCTCAGACCGTCGGTCTCTGTCCGTCTCTCTCAGGCCGCCTGTCTCAGTCCGTCTGTCTCAGACCACCTGTGTCAGACCGTTATCTCTGTCCGTCTGTCTCTGTCCGTCTGTGTCAGACCGCCTGTCTCTGTCCGTCTGTTTCAGACCGTCTGTCTCAGACCGTCTGTCTCAGACCGTCTGTCTCAGACCGTCTGTATCAGACCGTCTGTCTCAGACCGTCGGACTCAGACCGTCTGTCTCAGACCGTCTGTCTCAGACCGTCTGTCTCAGACCGTCTGTCTCAGACCGTCTGGCTCAGCCCGTCTGTCTCTGTCCGTCTGTCTCCGTCCGTCTGTCTCTGTCCGTCTGTCTCTGTCCGTCTGTCTCTGTCCGTCTGTCTCAGACCGTCTGTCTCAGACCGTCTGTCTCTGTCCGTCTCTCTCAGGCCGCCTGTCTCAGTCCGTCTGTCTCAGACCATCTGTCTCAGACCGCCTGTCTCAGACCGTCGGTCTTAGCCCGTCAGTCTCAGCCCGCCTGTCTCTGTCCGTCTGTCTCAGACCGTCGGTCTCTGTCCGTCTCTCTCAGGCCGCCTGTCTCAGTCCGTCTGTCTCAGACCATCTGTCTCAGACCGTCTGTCTCTGTCCGTCTGTCTCAGACCATCTGTCTCAGAACGTCCGTCTCTGTCCGTCTGTCTCAGACCGTCTGTCTCAGACCGTCCGTCTCAGACCGTCTGTCTCAGACCGTCTGTCTCAGATCGTCTCTCTCAGGCCGCCTGTCTCAGACCGTCGGTCTCTGTCCGTCTCTCTCAGGCCGCCTGTCTCAGTCCGTCTGTCTCTGTCCGTCTGTCTCAGACCATCTGTCTCAGTCCGTCTGTCTCAGACCGTCTGTCTCAGACCGCCTGTCTCTGTCCGTCTGTCTCAGACCATCTGTCGCAGTACGTCTGTCTCAGACCGTCTGTCTCAGACCGTCTGTCTCAGACCGTCTGTCTCAGACCGTCTGTCTCAGACCGTCTGTGTCAGACCGTCTGTCTCAGACCGTCTGTCTCAGACCGTCTGTCTCTGACCGTCTGTCTATGACCGTCTGTCTCAGACCGTCTGTCTCAGACCGTCTGTCTCAGACCGTCTGTGTCAGACCGTCTGTCTCAGACCGTCTGTCTCAGACCTTCTGTCTCAGACCGCCTGTCTCAGACCATCTGTCTCAGACCGTCGGTATCTGTCCGTTTCACGCAGGCCGCCTGTCTCTGTCCGTCTGTCTCTGTCCGTCTGTCTCTGTCCGCCTGTCTCTGTCCGTCTGTCTCTGTCCGTCTGTGTCAGACCGTCTGTCTCAGACCGTCTGTCTCAGACCGTCTGTCTCAGACCGTCTGTCTCAGACCGTCTGTCTCTGACCGTCTGTCTCAGACCGTCTGTCTCAGACCGTCTGTCTCAGACCGTCTGTCTCAGACCTTCTGTCTCAGACCGTCTGTCTCAGACCGTCTGTCTCAGACCGTCTGTCTCAGACCGTCGGTATCTCTCCGTTTCTCGTTGGCCGCCTGTCTCTGTCCGTCTGTCTCTGTCCGTCTGTCTCTGTCCGTCTGTCTCTGTCCGTCTGTCTCTGTCCGTATGTCTCTGTCCGTCTGTCTCTGTCCGTCTGTCTCTGTCCGTCTGTCTCTGTCCGTCTGTCTCTGTCCGTCTGTCTCTGTCCGTCTGTCTCTGTCCGTCTGTCTCTGTCCGTCTGTCTCTGTCCGTCTGTCTCTGTCCGTCTGTGTCAGACCGTCTGTCTCAGACCGTCGGTCTCTGTCCGTCTCTCTCAGCCCGCCTGTCTCAGTCCGTCTGGCTCAGACCGTCGGTATCTGTCCGTTTCTCGGAGGCCGCCTGTCTCAGTCCGTCTGTCTCCGACCGTCTGTCTCAGACCGTCCGTCTCTGTCCGTCTGTCTCAGACCGTCTGTCTCAGACCGTCTGTCTCAGACCGTCTGTCTCAGACCCTCTGTCTCAGACCGTCTGTCTCAGACCGTCTGTTTCAGACCGTCTTTCTCAGACCGTCTGTCTCAGACCGTCTGTCTCAGACCGTCTGTCTCAGACCGTCAGTCTCAGACCGTCGTTCTCTGTCCGTTTCTCGCAGGCCACCTGTCTCAGTCCGCCTGTCTAAGTCCGTCTGTCTCAGACCATCTGTCTCAGACCGTCGGTCTCTGTCCGTCTCTATCATGCCGCCTGTCTCAGTCCGTCTGTTTCAGACCGCCTGTCTCAGGCCGCCTGTCTCAGTCCGTCTGTCTCCGACCGTCTGTCTCAGACCGTCGGTCTCAGACCGTCTGTCTCAGACCGTCAGTCTCAGACCGTCGGTCTCTGTCCGTCTCTCTCAGCCCGCCTGTCTCAGTCCGTCTGGCTCAGACCATCTGTCTCAGACCGCCCGTCTCTGTCCGTCTGTCTCAGACCGTCAGTCTCAGACCGTCGGTCTCTGTCCGTTTCTCGCAGGCCGCCTGTCTCTGTCCGTCTGTCTCTGTCCGTCTGTCTCTGTCCGTCTGTCTCTGTCCGTCTGTCTCTGTCCGTCTGTCTCTGTCCGTCTGTCTCAGTCCGTCTGTCTCAGACCGTCTGTCTCAGACCGTCTGTCTCTGTCCGTCTCTCTCAGGCCGCCTGTCTCAGTCCGTCTGTCTCAGACCATCTGTCTCAGACCGTCTGTCTCTGTCCGTCTGTCTCAGACCATCTGTCTCAGACCATCTGTCTCAGACCGTCCGTCTCTGCTCGCCTGTCGCTGTCCGTCTGTCTCAGACCGTCGGTCTCTGTCCGTCTGTCTCAGACCGTCGGTCTCTGTCCGTCTCTCTCAGGCCGCCTGTCTAAGTCCGTCTGTCTCAGACCATCTGTCTCAGACCGTCGGCCTCTGTCCATCTCTCTCATGCCGCCTGTCTCAGTCCGTCTGTTTCAGACCGCCTGTCTCAGACCGTCGGTCTTAGCCCGTCTGTCTCAGCCCGCCTGTCTCAGACCGTCTGTCTCAGACCGTCTGTCTCAGACCGTCTGTCTCTGACCGTCTGTCTCAGACCGTCTGTCTCAGACCGTCTGTCTCAGACCGTCTGTCTCAGACCGTCTGTCTCAGACCGTCTGTCTCAGACCTTCTGTCTCAGACCGCCTGTCTCAGACCATCTGTCTCAGACCGTCGGTATCTGTCCGTTTCACGCAGGCCGCCTGTCTCTGTCCGTCTGTCTCTGTCCGTCTGTCTCTGTCCGCCTGTCTCTGTCCGTCTGTCTCTGTCCGTCTGTCTCTGTCCGTCTGTGTCAGACCGTCTGTCTCAGACCGTCTGTCTCAGACCGTCTGTCTCAGACCGTCTGTCTCAGACCGTCTGTCTCAGACCGTCTGTCTCAGACCGTCTGTCTCTGACCGTCTGTCTCAGACCGTCTGTCTCAGACCGTCTGTCTCAGACCGTCTGTCTCAGACCTTCTGTCTCAGACCGTCTGTCTCAGACCGTCTGTCTCAGACCGTCTGTCTCAGACCGTCTGTCTCAGACCGTCGGTATCTCTCCGTTTCTCGCAGGCCGCCTGTCTCTGTCCGTCTGTCTCTGTCCGTCTGTCTCTGTCCGTCTGTCTCTGTCCGTCTGTCTCTGTCCGTATGTCTCTGTCCGTCTGTCTCTGTCCGTCTGTCTCTGTCCGTCTGTCTCTGTCCGTCTGTCTCTGTCCGTCTGTCTCTGTCCGTCTGTCTCTGTCCGTCTGTCTCTGTCCGTCTGTGTCAGACCGTCTGTCTCAGACCGTCTGTCTCAGACCGTCAGTCTCAGACCGTCGGTCTCTGTCCGTCTCTCTCAGCCCGCCTGTCTCAGTCCGTCTAGCTCAGACCATCTGTCTCAGACCGCCCGTCTCTGTCCGTCTGTCTCAGACCGTCAGTCTCAGACCGTCGGTCTCTGTCCGTTTCTCGCAGGCCGCCTGTCTCTGTCCGTCTGTCTCTGTCCGTCTGTCTCTGTCCGTCTGTCTCTGTCCGTCTGTCTCTGTCCGTCTGTCTCTGTCCGTCTGTCTCTGTCCGTCTGTCTCTGTCCGTCTGTCTCTGTCCGTCTGTCTCTGTCCGTCTGTCTCTGTCCGTCTGTCTCTGTCCGTCTCTCTCAGCCCGCCTGTCTCAGTCCGTCTGGCTCAGACCGTCGGTATCTGTCCGTTTCTCGCAGGCCGCCTGTCTCAGTCCGTCTGTCTCCGACCGTCTGTCTCTGTCCGTCTGTCTCTGTCCGTCTGTCTCAGACCGTCTGTCTCAGACCGTCTGTCTCAGACCGTCTGTCTCTGTCCGTCTCTCTCAGGCCGCCTGTCTCAGTCCGTCTGTCTCAGACCATCTGTCTCAGACCGTCTGTCTCTGTCCGTCTGTCTCAGACCATCTGTCTCAGACCATCTGTCTCAGACCGTCCGTCTCTGCTCGCCTGTCGCTGTCCGTCTGTCTCAGACCGTCGGTCTCTGTCCGTCTCTCTCAGGCCGCCTGTCTAAGTCCGTCTGTCTCAGACCATCTGTCTCAGACCGTCGGTCTCTGTCCATCTCTCTCATGCCGCCTGTCTCAGTCCGTCTGTTTCAGACCGCCTGTCTCAGACCGTCGGTCTTAGCCCGTCTGTCTCAGCCCGCCTGTCTCTGTCCGTCTGTCTCAGACCGTCGGTCTCTGTCCGTCCCTCTCAGGCCGCCTGTCTCAGTGCGTCTGTCTCAGACCATCTGTCTCAGACCGTCTGTCTCAGACCTTCTGTCTCAGACCGTCTGTCTCAGACCGTCTGTCTCAGACCGTCGGTATCTGTCCGTTTCTCGCAGGCCGCCTGTCTCTGTCCGTCTGTCTCTGTCCGTCTGTCTCTGTCCGTCTGTCTCTGTCCGTCTGTCTCTGTCCGTCTGTCTCTGTCCGTCTGTCTCTGTCCGTCTGTCTCTGTCCGTCTGTCTCTGTCCGTCTGTCTCTGTCCGTCTGTCTCTGTCCGTCTGTCTCTGTCCGTCTGTCTCTGTCCGTCTGTCTCTGTCCGTCTGTCTCTGTCCGTCTGTCTCTGTCCGTCTCTCTCAGCCCGCCTGTCTCAGTCCGTCTGGCTCAGACCGTCGGTATCTGTCCGTTTCTCGCAGGCCGCCTGTCTCAGTCCGTCTGTCTCCGACCGTCTGTCTCTGTCCGTCTGTCTCTGTCCGTCTGTCTCAGACCGTCTGTCTCAGACCATCTGTCTCAGACCGTCCGTCTCTGCTCGCCTGTCGCTGTCCGTCTGTCTCAGACCGTCGGTCTCTGTCCGTCTCTCTCAGGCCGCCTGTCTAAGTCCGTCTGTCTCAGACCATCTGTCTCAGACCGTCGGTCTCTGTCCATCTCTCTCATGCCGCCTGTCTCAGTCCGTCTGTTTCAGACCGCCTGTCTCAGACCGTCGGTCTTAGCCCGTCTGTCTCAGCCCGCCTGTCTCTGTCCGTCTGTCTCAGACCGTCGGTCTCTGTCCGTCCCTCTCAGGCCGCCTGTCTCAGTGCGTCTGTCTCAGACCATCTGTCTCAGACCGTCTGTCTGAGACCGTCTGTCTCTGTCCGTCTCTCTCAGGCCGTCTGTCTCAGACCGTCTGTCTCAGACCGTCTGTCTCAGACCGTCTGTCTCAGACCGTCTGTCTCAGACCGTCTGTCTCAGACCGTCTGTCTCAGACCGTCTGTCTCAGACCTTCTGTCTCAGACCGTCTGTCTCAGACCGTCTGTCTCTGTCCGTCTGTCTCAACCCGCCTGTCTCAGACCGTTGTCTCTGTCCGTCTATCTCTGTCCGTCTGTCTCAGAACGTCTGTCTCAGACCATCTGTATCAAACCGTCTGTCTCAGCCCGCCTGTCTCAGCCCGCCTGTCTCTGTCCGTCTGTCTCAGCCCGCCTGTCTCAGACCGTCTATCTCGGACCATCTGTCTCAGCCCGTTTGTCTCAGATCGTCCGTCTCAGCCCGCCTGTCTCTGTCCGTCTGTCTCAGACCGTCTGTCTCTGATCGTCTCTCTCAGGCCGCCTGTCTCAGTCCGACTGTCTCTGTCCGTAGGTTTCAGACCGCCTGTCTCAGACCGTCGGTCTGAGCCCGTCTGTCTCAGCCCGCCTGTCTCTGTCCGTCTGTGTCTGTCCGTCTGTGTCAGACCGCCTGTCTCTGTCCGTCTGTCTCAAACCGTCTGTCTCAGACCGTCTGTCTCAGACAGTCTGTCTCAGACCGTCTGTCTCAGACCGTCTGTCTCAGACCGTCTGTCTCAGACCGTCTGTCTCAGACCGTCTGTCTCAGACCGTCTGTCTCAGACCGTCTGTCTCAGACCGTCTGTCTCAGACCGTCTGTCTCAGACCGTCTGTCTCAGACCGTCTGTCTCAGACCGTCTGTCTCAGACCGTCTGTCTCAGACCGTCTGTCTCAGACCGTCTGTCTCAGACCGTCTGTCTCAGATCGTCTGTCTCAGACCGTCGGTCTCTGTCCGTCTCTCTCAGGCCGCCTGTCTCAGTCCGTCTGTCTCAGTCCATCTATCTCAGACCGTCTGTCTCTGTCCGTCTGTCTCAGACCATCTGTCTCAGTCCGTCCGTCTCAGACCGTCGGTCTCTGTCCGTCTCTCCCAGCCCGCCTGTCTCAGGCCATCTGTATCAAACCGTCTGTCTCAGCCCGCCTGTCTCAATCCGTCTGTCTCAGACCATCTGTCTCAGACCGTCCGTCTCTGTCCGTCTGTCTCAGACCGTCTGTCTCAGACCGTCTGTCTTAGACCGTCTGTCTCAGACCGTCAGTCTCAGACCGTCCGTCTCAGACCGTCGGTCTCTGTCCGTTTCTCGCAGGCCGCCTGTCTCAGTCCGCCTGTCTAAGTCCGTCTGTCTCTGTCCGTCTGTCTCAATTCGCCTGTCTCAGACGGTCTGTCATGGACCGTCTGTCTCAGACCGTCGGTCTCTGTCCGTCTCTCTCAGACCGTCTGTCTCTGTCCGTCTCTCTCAGGCCGCCTGTCTCACTCCGTCTGTCTCAGACCATCTGTCTCAGACCGTCTGTCTCAGACCGTCGGTCTCTGTCCGCCTGTTTCAGAACGCCTGTCTCAGACCGTCGGTCTTAGCCCGTCTGTCTCTGTCCGTCTGTCTCTGTCCGTCTGTCTCAGACCGTCTGTCTCAGACCGTCTGTCTCAGACCGTCTGTCCCAGACCGTCTGTCTCAGACCGTCTGTCTCAGACCGTCTGTCTCAGACCGTCAGTCTCAGACCGTCAGTCTCAGACCGTCGGTCTCTGTCCGTTTCTCGCAGGCCGCCTGTCTCAGTCCGCCTGTCTAAGTCCGTCTGTCTCAGACCATCTGTCTGAGACCGTTGTCTCTGTCCGTCTGTCTCTGTCTGTCTGTCTCAATTCGCCTGTCTCAGACGGTCTGTCATGGACCGTCTGTCTCAGACCGTCGGTCTCTGTCCGTCTCTCTCATGCCGCCTGTCTCAGTCCGTCTGTTTCAGACCGCCTGTCTCAGACCGTCGGTCTTAGCCCGTCTGTCTCTGCCCGCCTGTCTCTGTCCGTCTGTCTCAGACCGTCTGTCTCTGTCCGTCTCTCTCAGGCCGCCTGTCTCACTCCGTCTGTCTCAGACCATCTGTCTCAGACCGTCTGTCTCTGTCCGTCTGTCTCAGACCATCTGTCTCAGACCATCTGTCTCAGACCGTCTGTCTCAGACCGTCTGTCTCAGAGCGTCTGTCTCAGACCGTCAGTCTCAGACCGTCGGTCTCTGTCCGTTTCTCGCAGGCCGCCTGTCTCTGTCCGTCTGTCTCAGACCGTCTGTCTCAGACCGTCTGTCTCAGACCGTCTGTCTCAGACCGTCGGTCTCTGTCCGCCTGTTTCAGAACGCCTGTGTCAGACCGTCGGTCTTAGCCCGTCTGTCTCTGCCCGTCTGTATCAGCCCGCCTGTCTCTGTCCGTCTGTCTCAGACCGTCTGTCTCAGACCGTCTGTCTCAGACCGTCTGTCTCAGACCGTCTGTCTCAGACCGTCTGTCTCAGACCGTCTGTCTCAGACCGTCTGTCTCAGACCGTCTGTCTCAGACCGTCTGTCTCAGACCGTCTGTCTCAGACCGCCTGTCTCAGACCGTCTGTCTCAGACCGTCTGTCTCAGACCGTCTGTCTCAGACCGTCTGTCTCAGAGCGTCTGTCTCAGACCGTCTGTCTCAGACCGTCTGTCTCAGACCGTCTGTCTCAGACCGTCTGTCTCAGACCGTCTGTCTCAGACCGTCTGTCTCAGACCGTCTGTCTCAGACCGTCTGTCTCAGACCGTCTGTCTCAGACCGTCTGTCTCAGACCGTCTGTCTCAGACCGTCTGTCTCAGACCGTCAGTCTCTGTCCGTCTCTCTCAGGCCTCCTGTCTCAGTCCGTCTGTCTCAGACCATCTGTGTCAGACCGTTGTCTCTGTCCGTCTGTGTCTGTCCGTCTGTGTCAGACCGCCTGTCTCAAACCGTCTGTCTCAGACCGTCTGTCTCAGACCGTCTGTCTCAGACCGTCTGTCTCAGACCGTCTGTCTCAGACCGTCTGTCTCAGACCGTCTGTCTCAGACCGTCTGTCTCAGACCGTCTGTCTCAGACCGTCTGTCTCAGACCGTCTGTCTCAGACCGTCTGCCTCAGACCGTCTGTCTCAGACCGTCTGTCTCAGACCGTCTGTCTCAGACCGTCTGTCTCAGACCGTCTGTCTCAGACCGTCTGTCTCAGACCGTCTGTCTCAGACCGTCTGTCTCAGATCGTCTGTCTCAGACCGTCGGTCTCTGTCCGTCTCTCTCAGGCCGCCTGTTTCAGTCCGTCTGTCTCAGTCCATCTATCTCAGACCGTCTGTCTCTGTCCGTCTGTCTCAGACCATCTGTCTCAGTCCGTCCGTCTCAGACCGTCGGTCTCAGACCGTCGGTCTCTGTCCGTCTCTCCCAGCCCGCCTGTCTCAGGCCATCTGTATCAAACCGTCTGTCTCAGCCCGCCTGTCTCAATCCGTCTGTCTCAGACCATCTGTCTCAGACCGTCCGTCTCTGTCCGTCTGTCTCAGACCGTCTGTCTCAGACCGTCTGTCTCAGACCGTCTGTCTCAGACCGTCTGTCTCAGACCGTCTGTCTCAGACCGTCTGTCTCAGACCGTCAGTCTCAGACCGTCCGTCTCAGACCGTCGGTCTCTGTCCGTTTCTCGCAGGCCGCCTGTCTCAGTCCGCCTGTCTAAGTCCGTCTGTCTCAGACCATCTGTCTGAGACCGTTGTCTCTGTCCGTCTGTCTCAATTCGCCTGTCTCAGACGGTCTGTCATGGACCGTCTGTCTCAGACCGTCGGTCTCTGTCCGTCTCCCTCATGCCGCCTGTCTCAGTCCGTCTGTTTCAGACCGCCTGTCTCAGACCGTCGGTCTTAGCCCGTCTGTCTCTGCCCGCCTGTCTCTGTCCGTCTGTCTCAGACCGTCTGTCTCTGTCCGTCTCTCTCAGGCCGCCTGTCTCACTCCGTCTGTCTCAGACCATCTGTCTCAGACCGTCTGTCTCTGTCCGTCTGTCTCAGACCATCTGTCTCAGACCATCTGTCTCAGACCGTCTGTCTCAGACCGTCTGTCTCAGAGCGTCTGTCTCAGACCGTCAGTCTCAGACCGTCGGTCTCTGTCCGTTTCTCGCAGGCCGCCTGTCTCTGTCCGTCTGTCTCTGACCGTCTGTCTCAGACCGTCGGTCTCTGTCCGCCTGTTTCAGAACGCCTGTCTCAGACCGTCGGTCTTAGCCCGTCTGTCTCTGCCCGTCTGTCTCAGCCCGCCTGTCTCTGTACGTCTGTCTCAGACCGTCTGTCTCAGACCGTCTGTCTCAGACCGTCTGTCTCAGACCGTCTGTCTCAGACCGTCTGTCTCAGACCGTCTGTCTCAGACCGTCTGTCTCAGACCGTCTGTCTCAGACCGTCTGTCTCAGACCGTCTGTCTCAGACCGTCTGTCTCAGACCGTCTGTCTCAGACCGTCAGTCTCTGTCCGTCTCTCTCAGGCCTCCTGTCTCAGTCCGTCTGTCTCAGACCATCTGTGTCAGACCGTTGTCTCTGTCCGTCTGTGTCTGTCCGTCTGTGTCAGACCGCCTGTCTCTGTCCGTCTGTCTCAAACCGTCTGTCTCAGACCCTCTGTCTCAGACCGTCTGTCTCAGACCGTCTGTCTCAGACCGTCTGTCTCAGACCGTCTGTCTCAGTCCGTCTGTCTCAGTCCATCTATCTCAGACCGTCTGTCTCTGTCCGTCTGTCTCAGACCATCTGTCTCAGTCCGTCTGTCTCAGACCGTCGGTCTCAGACCGTCGGTCTCTGTCCGTCTCTCCCAGCCCGCCTGTCTCAGGCCATCTGTATCAAACCGTCTGTCTCAGCCCGCCTGTCTCAGCCCGCCTGTCTCTGTGCGTCTGTTAAAGACCGCCTGTCTCAGACCGTCGGTCTTAGCCCGTCTCTCTCAGCCCGCCTGTCTCTGTCCGTCTGTCTCAGACCGTCAGTCTCTGTCCGTCTCTCTCAGGCCGCCTGTCTCTGTCCGTCTGTCTCAGCCCGCCTGTCTCAGACCGTCTATCTCGGACCATCTGTCTCAGCCCGTTTGTCTCAGATCGTCCGTCTCAGCCCGCCTGTCTCTGTCCGTCTGTCTCAGACCGTCTGTCTCTGATCGTCTCTCTCAGGCCGCCTGTCTCAGTCCGACTGTCTCTGTCCGTAGGTTTCAGACCGCCTGTCTCAGACCATCGGTCTGAGCCCGTCTGTCTCAGCCCGCCTGTCTCTGTCCGTCTGTCTCAGACCGTCTGTCTCAGATCGTCTCTCTCAGGCCGCCTGTCTCAGTCCGACTGTCTCAGACCATCTGTATCAAACCGTCTGTCTCAGCCCGCCTGTCTCAGCCCGCCTGTCTCTGCCCGTCTGTCTCAGCCAGCCTGTCTCAGACCGTCTCTCTCAGACCGTCTGTCTCAGACCGTCGGTCTCTGTCCGTCTCTCTCAGGCCGCCTGTCTCAGTCCGTCTGTCTCAGACCACCTGTGTCAGACCGTTATCTCTGTCCGTCTGTCTCTGTCCGTCTGTCTCTGTCCGTCTGTGTCAGACCGCCTGTCTCTGTCCGTCTGTCTCAGACCGTCTGTCTCAGACCGTCTGTCTCATATCGTCTGTCTCAGACCGTCGGTCTCAGACCGTCTGTCTCAGACCGTCTGTCTCAGACCGTCTGTCTCAGACCGTCTGTCTCAGACCGTCTGTCTCAGTCCGTCTGTCTCAGACCATCTGTGTCAGACCGTTATCTCTGTCCGTCTGTCTCTGTCCGTCTGTCTCTGTCCGTCTGTGTCAGACCGCCTGTCTCTGTCCGTCTCTTTCAGAACACCTGTCTCAGTCCGACTGTCTCAGACCATCTGTATCAAACCGTCTGTCTCAGCCCGCCTGTCTCAGCCCGCCTGTCTCTGTCCGTCTGTCTCAGACCATCTGTGTCAGACCGTTATCTCTGTCCGTCTGTCTCGGTCCGTCTGTCTCTGTCCGTCTGTGTCAGACCGCCTGTCTCTGTCCGTCTGTTTCAGACCGTCTGTCTCAGACCGTCTGTCTCAGACCGTCTGTCTCAGACCGTCTGTATCAGACCGTCTGTCTCAGACCGTCGGTCCCAGACCGTCTGTCTCAGACCGTCTGTCTCAGACCGTCTGTCTCAGACCGTCTGGCTCAGCCCGCCTGTCTCTGCCCGCCTGTCTTTGTCCGTCTGTCTCAGACCATCTGTCTCAGTCCGTCTGTCTCCGACCGTCTGTCTCAGACCGTGGGTCTCAGACCGTCTGTCTCAGACCGTCAGTCTCAGACCGTCGGTCTCTGTCCGTCTCTCTCAGCCCGCCTGTCTCAGTCCGTCTGGCTCAGACCATCTGTCTCAGACCGCCCGTCTCTGTTCGTCTGTCTCAGACCGTCAGTCTCAGACCGTCGGTCTCTGTCCGTTTCTCGCAGGACGCCTGTCTCTGTCCGTCTGTCTCTGTCCGTCTGTCTCTGTCCGTCTGTGTCAGATCGTCTGTCTCAGACCGTCGGTCTATGTCCGTCGCTCTCAGGCCGCCTGTCTCAGTCCGTCTGTCTCCGACCGTCTGTCTCAGACCGTCGGTCTCTGTCCGTCTCTCTCAGCCCGCCTGTCTCAATCCGTCTGTCTCAGACCATCTGTCTCAGACCGTCCGTCTCTGTCCGTCTGTCTCAGACCGTCTGTCTCAGACCGTCTGTCTCAGACCGTCTGTCTCAGACGGTCTGTCTCAGACCGTCTGTCTCAGACCGTCTGTCTCAGACCGTCAGTCTCAGACCGTCAGTCTCAGACCGTCGGTCTCTGTCCGTTTCTCGCAGGCCGCCTGTCTCAGTCCGCCTGTCTAAGTCCGTCTGTCTCAGACCATCTGTCTGAGACCTCTGTCTCTGTCCGTCTGTCTCTGTCCGTCTGTCTCTGTCCGTCTGTGTCAGACCGCCTGTCTCTGTCCGTCTCTTTCAGAACACCTGTCTCAGTCCGACTGTCTCAGACCATCTGTATCAAACCGTCTGTCTCAGCCCGCCTGTCTCAGCCCGCCTGTCTCTGTCCGTCTGTCTCAGATCATCTGTGTCAGACCGTTATCTCTGTCCGTCTGTCTCGGTCCGTCTGTCTCTGTCCGTCTGTGTCAGACCGCCTGTCTCTGTCCGTCTGTTTCAGACCGTCCGTCTCAGACCGTCTGTCTCAGACCGTCTGTCTCAGACCGTCTGTATCTGATCGTCTGTCTCAGACCATCTGTCTCAGACCGTCCGTCTCTGTCCGTCTGTCTCAGACCGTCTGTCTCAGACCGTCTGTCTCAGACCGTCAGTCTCAGACCGTCAGTCTCAGACCGTCGGTCTCTGTCCGTTTCTCGCAGGCCCCCTGTCTCAGTCCGCCAGTCTAAGTCCGTCTGTCTCAGACCATCTGTCTGAGACCTCTGTCTCTGTCCGTCTGTCTCTGTCCGTCTGTCTCTGTCCGTCTGTGTCAGACCGCCTGTCTCTGTCCGTCTCTTTCAGAACACCTGTCTCAGTCCGACTGTCTCAGACCATCTGTATCAAACCGTCTGTCTCAGCCCGCCTGTCTCAGCCCGCCTGTCTCTGTCCGTCTGTCTCAGACCATCTGTGTCAGACCGTTATCTCTGTCCGTCTGTCTCGGTCCGTCTGTCTCTGTCCGTCTGTGTCAGACCGCCTGTCTCTGTCCGTCTGTTTCAGACCGTCCGTCTCAGACCGTCTGTCTCAGACCGTCTGTCTCAGACCGTCTGTATCTGACCGTCTGTCTCAGACCATCTGTCTCAGACCGTCCGTCTCTGTCCGTCTGTCTCAGACCGTCTGTCTCAGACCATCTGTCTCAGACGGTCTGTCTCAGACCGTCTGTCTCAGAGCGTCTGTCTCAGACCGTCAGTCTCAGACCGTCGGTCTCTGTCCGTTTCTCGCAGGCCGCCTGTCTCAGACCGTCTGTCTCAGACCGTCTGTCTCAGACCGTCGGTCTCTGTCCGCCTGTTTCAGAACGCCTGTCTCAGACCGTCGGTCTTAGCCCGTCTGTGTCTGCCCGTCTGTCTCAGCCCGCCTGTCTCAGACCGTCTGTCTCAGACCGTCTGTCTCAGACCGTCTGTCTCAGACCGTCTGTCTCAGACCGTCTGTCTCAGACCGTCAGTCTCAGACCGTCTGTGTCAGACCGTCTGTCTCAGACCGTCTGTCTCAGACCGTCTGTCTCAGACCGTCTGTCTCAGACCGTCTGTCTCAGATCGTCTGTCTCAGACCGTCGGTCTCAGATCGTCTCTCTCAGGCCGCCTGTCTCAGTCCGACTGTCTCTGTCCGTAGGTTTCAGACCGCCTGTCTCAGACCGTCGGTCTGAGCCCGTCTGTCTCAGCCCGCCTGTCTCTGTCCGTCTGTCTCAGATCGTCTCTCTCAGGCCGCCTGTCTCAGTCCGACTGTCTCAGACCATCTGTATCAAACCGTCTGTCTCAGCCCGCCTGTCTCAGCCCGCCTGTCTCTGTCCGTCAGTCTCAGCCAGCCTGTCTCAGACCGCCTGTCTCAGACCGTCTGTCTCAGACCGTCTGTCTCAGAACGTCGGTCTCTGTCCGTCTCTCTCAGGCCGCCTGTCTCAGTCCGTCTGTCTCAGACCATCTGTGTCAGACCGTTGTCTCTGTCCGTCTGTCTCTGTCCGTCTGTGTCAGACCGCCTCTCTCAGACCGTCTGTCTCAGACCATCTGTCTCAGACCGTCGGTCTTAGCCCGTCTGTCTCAGCCCGCCTGTCTCAGACCGTTGTCTCTGTCCGTCTGTCTCAGAACGTCTGTCTCAGACCATCTGTATCAAACCGTCTGTCTCAGCCCGCCTGTCTCAGCCCGCCTGTCTCTGTCCGTCTTTCTCAGCCCGCCTGTCTCAGCCCGCCTGTCTCTGTCCGTCAGTCTCAGCCAGCCTGTCTCAGACCGCCTGTCTCAGACCGTCTGTCTCAGACCGTCTGTCTCAGACCGTTGGTCTCTGTCCGTCTCTCCCAGCCCGCCTGTCTCAGGCCATCTGTATCAAACCGTCTGTCTCAGCCCGCCTGTCTCAGCCCGCCTGTCTCTGTGCGTCTGTTAAAGACCGCCTGTCTCAGACCGTCGGTCTTAGCCCGTCTGTCTCAGCCCGCCTGACTCAGACCGTCTGTCTCAGACCGTCTGTCTCTGTCCGTCTGTCTCAGATCGTCTCTCTCAGGCCGCCTGTCTCAGTCCGACTGTCTCAGACCATCTGTATCAAACCGTCTGTCTCAGCCCGCCTGTCTCAGGCCGCCTGTCTCAGTCCGTCTGTCTCAGACCGTCTGTCTCAGGCCGCCGGTCTCAGTCCGTCTGTCTCAGACCATCTGTGTTAGACCGTTGTCTCTGTCCGTCTGTCTCAGATCGTCTGTCTCAATCGGCCTGTCTCAGACCGTCTGTCCTGGACCGTCTGTCTCAGACCGTCGGTCTCTGTCCGTCTCTCTCATGCCGCCTGTCTCAGTCCGTCTGTTTCAGACCGCCTATCTCAGACCGTCGGTCTTATCCCGTCTGTTTCAGCCCGCCTGTCTCTGTCCGCCTGTCTCAGACCGTCGGTCTCTGTCCGTCTCTCTCAGGCCGCCTGTCTCAGTCCATCTGTCTCAGACCATCTGTCTCAGACCGTCTGTAACTGTCCGTCTGTCTCAGACCATCTGTCTCAGACCTTCTGTCTCAGACCGTCCGTCTCTGTCCGTCTGTCTCAGACCATCTGTCTCAGACCGTCTGTCTCAGACCGTCTGTCTCAGCCCGCCTGTCACAGCCCGCCTGTCTCTGTCCGTCTGTCTTAGACCATCTGTCTCAGACCGTCTGTCTCGGACCATCTGTCTCAGCCCGTCTGTCTCAGATCGTCGGTCTCAGCCCGCCTGTCTCTGTCCGTCTGTCTCAGACCGTCTGTCTCAGATCGTCTCTCTCAGGCCGCCTGTCTCAGTCCGACTGTCTCCGTCCGTAGGTTTCAGACCGCCTGTCTCAGACCGTCGGTCTTAGCCCGTCTGTCTCAGCCCGCCTGTCTCTGTCCGTCTGTCTCAGACCGTCTGTCTCAGATCGTCTCTCTCAGGCCGCCTGTCTCAGTCCGACTGTCTCAGACCATCTGTCTCAGACCGTCTGTCTCTGTCCGTCTGTCTCAGCCCGCCTGTCTCAGACCGTTGTCTCTGTCCGTCTATCTCTGTCCGTCTGTCTCAGAACGTCTGTCTCAGACCATCTGTATCAAACCGTCTGTTTCAGCCCGCCTGTCTCAGCCCGCCTGTCTCTGTCCGTCTGTCTCAGCCCGCCTGTCTCAGACCGTCTGTCTCAGACCGTCTGTCTCAGACCGTCTGTCTCAGACCGTCTGTCTCAGACCGTCTGTCTCAGACCGTCCGTCTCAGACCGTCTGTCTCAGACCGTCTGTCTCAGACCGTCTGTCTCAGACCGTCTGTCTCAGACCGTCTGTCTCAGACCGTCTGTCTCAGACCGTCTGTCTCAGACCGTCTGTCTCAGACCGTCTGTCTCAGACCGTCTGTCTCAGACCGTCTGTCTCAGCCCGTATGTCTCAGACCGTCTGTCTCAGACCGTCTGTCTCAGACCGTCTGTCTCAGGCCGCCTGTCATAGTCCGTCTGTCTCAGACCATCTGTCTCAGACCGATGTCTCTGTCCGCCTATCTCTGTCCGTCTGTCTCAGAACGTCTGTCTCAGACCATCTGTATCAAACCGTCTGTCTCAGCCCGCCTGTCTCATCCCGCCTGTCTCTGTCCGTCTGTTTTAGACCGTCTGTCTCAGCCCGCCTGTCTCTGTCCGTCTGTCTCAGACCGTCGGTCTCTGTCCGTCTCTCTCAGGCCGCCTGTCTCAGTCCGTCTGTCTCAGACCATCTGTCTCAGACCATCTGTCTCAGACCGTCCGTCTCTGTCCGTCTGTCTCAGACCGTCGGTCTCTGTCCGTCTCTCTCAGGCCGTCTATCTCTGTCCGTCTGTTTCAGACCGCCTGTCTCAGACCGTCCGTCTTAGCCCGTCTGTCTCAGCCCGCCTGTCTCTGTCCGTCTGTCTCAGACCGTCAGTCTCAGATCGTCTCTCTCAGGCCGCCTGTCTCAGTCCGACTGTCTCAGACCATCTGTCTCAGACCATCTGTGTCAGACCGTTGTCTCTGTCCGTCAGTCTCCGTCCGTCTGTCTCTGTCCGTCTGTGTCAGACCGTCTGTCTCAGACCATCTGTCTCAGACCGTCGGTCTCTGTCCGTCTCTCTCAGGCCGCCTGTCTCAGTCCGTCTGTCTCAGACCATCTGTCTCAGACCGTCTGTCTCAGACCGTCGGTCTCTGTCCGTCTCTCCCAGCCCGCCTGTCTCAGTCCGTCTGTCTCAGACCATCTGTCTCAGACCGTCTGTCTCAGACCGTCAGTCTCAGACCGTCGGTCTCTGTCCGTTTCTCGCAGGCCGCCTGTCTCAGGCCGCCTGTCTCAGTCCGTCTGTCTCAGACCATCTGTATCAGACCGTTGTCTCTGTCCGTATATCTCTGTCCGTCTGTCTCAGAACGTCTGTCTCAGACCATCTGTATCAAACCGTCTGTCTCAGCCCGCCTGTCTCGGCCCGCCTGTCTCTGTCCGTGTGTTTCAGACCGCCTGTCTCAGACCATCTGTGTCAGACCGTTGTCTCTGTCCGTCTGTCTCTGTCCGTCTGTGTCAGACCGTCTGTCTCAGACCGTCTGTCTCAGACCGTCTGTCTCAGACCGTCTGTCTCAGACCGTCTGTCTCAGTCCGTCTGTCTCAGACCGTCGGTCTCTGTCCGTCTCTCTCAGGCCGCCTGTCTCAGTCCGTCTGTCTCAGACCGTCTGTATCAGACCGTCTGTCTCAGACCGTCTGTCTCAGTCCGTCTGTCTCAGACCGTCTGTCTCAGACCGTCGGTCTCAGACCGTCAGTCCCTGTCCGTCTCTCCCAGCCCGCCTGTCTCAGGCCATCTGTATCAAACCGTCTGTCTCAGCCCGCCTGTCTCTGTCCGTCTGTTTCAGACCGCCTGTCTCAGACCGTCGGTCTTAGCCCGTCTGTCTCAGCCCGCCTGTCTCTGTCCGTCTGTTTCAGACCGCCTGCCTCAGACCGTCACTCTCAGGCCGCGTGTCTCAGTCCGTCTGTCTCAGACCATCTGTCTCAGACCATCTGTCTCAGACCGTCCGTCCCTGTCCGTCTGTCTCAGACCGTCGGTCTCTGTCCGTCTCTCTCAGGCCGTCTATCTCTGTCCGTCTGTTTCAGACCGCCTGTCTCAGACCGTCGGTCTTAGCCCGTCTGTCTCAGCCCGCCTGTCTCTGTCCGTCTGTTTCAGACCGCCTGTCTCAGACCGTCTCTCTCAGGCCGCGTGTCTCAGTCCGTCTGTCTCAGACCATCTGTCTCAGACCATCTGTCTCAGACCGTCCGTCCCTGTCCGTCTGTCTCAGACCGTCTGTCTCAGATCGTCTCTCTCAGCCCGCCTGTCTCAATCAGTGTGTCTCAGACCATCTGTCTCAGACCGTCCGTCTCTGTCCGTCTGTCTCAGACCGTCTGTCTCAGACCGTCTTTCTCAGACCGTCTGTCTCAGACCGTCTGTCTCAGACCGTCTGTGTCAGACCGTTGTCTCTGTCCGTCTGTCTCTGTCCGTCTGTGTCAGACCCTCTGTCTCAGACCGTCTGTCTCAGACCGTCTGTCTCAGACCGTCTGCCTCTGTCCGTTTCTCGCAGGCCGCCTGTCTCAGGCCGCCTGTCATAGTCCGTCTGTCTCAGACCATCTGTCTCAGACCGCTGTCTCTGTCCGCCTATCTCTGTCCGTCTGTCTCAGAACGTCTGTCTCAGACCATCTGTATCAAACCGTCTGTCTCAGCCCGCCTGTCTCTGTCCGTCTGTTTCAGACCGCCTGTCTCAGACCGTCCGTCTCTGTCCGTCTGTCTCAGACCGTCGGTCTCTGTCCGTCTCTCTCAGGCCGTCTGTCTCAGTTCGACTGTCTCAGATCGTCTCTCTCAGGCCGCCTGTCTCAGTCCGTCTGTCTCAGACCATCTGTCTCAGACCATCTGTGTCAGACCATCTGTCTCAGACCGTCCGTCTCTGTCCGTCTGTCTCAGACCGTCGGTCTCTGTCCGTCTCTCTCAGGCCGTCTATCTCTGTCCGTCTGTTTCAGACCGCCTGTCTCAGACCGTCGGTCTTAGCCCGTCTGTCTCAGCCCGCCTGTCTCTGTCCGTCTGTCTCAGACCGTCTGTCTCAGATCGTCTCTCTCAGGCCGCCTGTCTCAGTCCGACTGTCTCTGTCCGTCTGTTTCAGACCGTCTGTCTCAGATCGTCTCCCTCAGGCCGCCTGTCTCAGTCCGACTGTCTCTGTCCGTCTGTTTCAGACCGCCTGTCTCAGACCGTCGGTCTTAGCCCGTCTGTCTCGGCCCGCCTGTCTCTGTCCGTCTGTCTCAGCCCATCTGTCTCAGACCGTCTGTCTCAGACCGCCTGCCTCAGACCGTCACTCTCAGGCCGCGTGTCTCAGTCCGTCTGTCTCAGACCATCTGTCTCAGACCGTCTGTCTCTGTCCGTCTGTCTCAGACCATCTGTCTCACTACGTCTGTCTCAGACCGTCTGTCTCAGACCGTCGGTCTCTGTCCGTCTCTCTGAGCCCGCCTGTCGCAGACCGCCTGTATCCGACCGTCGGTATTACCCCGTCCGTCTCTGTCCGTCTCTCTCAGATCGTCCGTCTCAGACCGTCGGTCTCTGTCAGTCTCTCGTAATCCGCCTGTCTCAGTCCGTCTGTCTCAGACCATCTGTCTCAGACCGTCTGTCTCGGCCCGCCTGTCTCTGTCCGTCTGTCTCAGCCCATCTGTCTCAGACCGTCTGTCTCAGACCGCCTGCCTCAGACCGTCACTCTCAGGCCGCGTGTCTCAGTCCGTCTGCCTCAGACCGTCTGTCACAGATCGTCGGTCTCTGTCCGTCTCTCTCAGGCCGCCTGTCTAAGTCCTTCTGTCTCAGACCATCTGTCTCAGACCGTCTCTCTCAGTCCGCCTGTCTCAGACCGACTGTCTCAGACCGTCTGCCTCAGACCGTCAGTCTCAGACCGTCGGTCTCTGTCCGTCTCTCTCAGGCCGCCTGTGTCAGTCCGTCTGTCTCAGACCACTGTCTCAGACCGTTGTCTCTGTCCGTCTGTCTCAGCCCGTCTGTCTCAGTCCGTCTGTCTCAGACCATCTGTCTCATACCGTTGTCTCTGTCCGCCTGTCTCTGTACGTTGGTCTCAGCCCGCCTGTCTCAGACCGTTGTCTCTGTCCGTCTGTCTCAGACCGTCCGTCTCTGTCCGTTTCTCTCAGACCGTCCGTCTCAGACCGTCGGTCTCTGTCAGTCTCTCGTAGGCCGCCTGTCTCAGTCCGTCTGTCTCAGACCATCTGCCTCAGACCGTCTGCCTCAGACCGTCTGTCTCAGATCGTCGGTCTCTGTCCGTCTCTCTCAGGCCGCCTGTCTCAGACCGTCTGTCTCTGTCCGTCTGTCTCAGACCATCTGTCTCACTACGTCTGTCTCTGTCCGTCTGTCTCAGCCCGTCTGTCTCAGTCCGTCTGTCTCAGACCATCTGTCTCAGTCCGTTGTCTCTGTCCGCCTGTCTCTGTCCGTCGGTCTCAGCCCGCCTGTCTCAGACCGTCTCTCTCAGACCGTCTGTCTCAGGCCGTCTGTCTCAAACCGTCCGTCTCTGTCCGTCTCTCTCAGACCGTCCGTCTCAGACCGTCGGTCTCTGTCAGTCTCTCGTAGGCCGCCTGTCTCAGTCCGTCTGTCTCAGACCATCTGTCTCAGACCGTCTGTCTCTGTCCGTCTGTCTCAGACCATCTGTCTCACTACGTCTGTCTCAGACCGTCTGTCTCAGACCGTCTGTCTCAAACCGTCTGTCTCAGACCGTCTGTCTCTGTCCGTCTGTCTCTGTCCGTCTGTCTCAGACCGTCTGTCTCAGACCGTCGGTCTCTGTCCGTCTCTCTCAGGCCGCCTGTCTCAGTCCGTCTGTCTCAGACCACTGTCTCAGACCGTTGTCTCTGTCCGTCTGTCTCAGCCCGTCTGTCTCAGTCCGTCTGTCTCAGACCATCTGTCTCAGACCGTTGTCTCTGTCCGCCTGTCTCTGTCCGTCGGTCTCAGCCCGCCTGTCTCAGACCGTCTGTCTCAGACCGTCTGTCTCAGACCGTCTGTCTCAGACCGTCCGTCTCTGTCCGTCTCTCTCAGACTGTCCGTCTCAGACCGTCGGTCTCTGTCAGTCTCTCGTAGGCCGCCTGTCTCAGTCCGTCTGTCTCAGACCATCTGTCTCAGACCGTCTGTCTCTGTCCGTTGGTCTCAGCCCGCCTGTCTCAGACCGTCTGTCTCAGACCGTCTGTCTCAGACCGTCTGTCTCAGACCGTCTGTATCAGACCGTCCGTCTCTGTCCGTCTCTCTCAGACCGTCCGTCTCAGACCGTCGGTCTCTGTCCGTCTCTCTCAGGCCGCCTGTCTCAGTCCGTCTGTCTCAGACCACTGTCTCAGACCGTTGTCTCTGTCCGTCTGTCTCAGCCCGTCTGTCTCAGTCCGTCTGTCTCAGACCATCTGTCTCAGACCGTTGTCTCTGTCCGCCTGTCTCTGTCCGTCGGTCTCAGCCCGCCTGTCTCAGACCGTCTGTCTCAGACCGTCTGTCTCAGACCGTCTGTCTCAGACCGTCTGTCTCAGACCGTCCGTCTCTGTCCGTCTCTCTCAGACCGTCCGTCTCAGACCGTCGGTCTCTGTCAGTCTCTCGTAGGCCGCCTGTCTCAGTCCGTCTGTCTCAGACCATCTGTCTCAGACCGTCTGTCTCTGTCCGTCTGTCTCAGACCATCTGTCTCACTACGTCTGTCTCTGTCCGTCTGTCTCAGCCCGTCTGTCTCAGTCCGTCTGTCTCAGACCATCTGTCTCAGTCCGTTGTCTCTGTCCGCCTGTCTCTGTCCGTCGGTCTCAGCTCGCCTGTCTCAGACCGTCTCTCTCAGACCGTCGGTCTCTGTCAGTCTCTCGTAGGCCGCCTGTCTCAGTCCGTCTGTCTCAGACCATCTGCCTCAGACCGTCTGTCTCGGTCCGTCTGTCTCAGACCATCTGTCTCACTACGTCTGTCTCTGTCCGTCTGTCTCTGTCCGTCTGTCTCAGCCCGTCTGTCTCAGTCCGTCTGTCTCAGACCATCTGTCTCAGACCGTTGTCTCTGTCCGCCTGTCTCTGTCCGTCGGTCTCAGCCCGCCTGTCTCAGACCGTCTGTCTCAGACCGTCTGTCTCAGACCGTCCGTCTCTGTCCGTCTCTCTCAGACTGTCCGTCTCAGACCGTCGGTCTCTGTCAGTCTCTCGTAGGCCGCCTGTCTCAGTCCGTCTGTCTCAGACCATCTGTCTCAGACCGTCTGTCTCTGTCCGTTGGTCTCAGCCCGCCTGTCTCAGACCGTCTGTCTCAGACCGTCTGTCTCAGACCGTCTGTCTCAGACCGTCTGTATCAGACCGTCCGTCTCTGTCCGTCTCTCTCAGACCGTCCGTCTCAGACCGTCGGTCTCTGTCCGTCTCTCTCAGGCCGCCTGTCTCAGTCCGTCTGTCTCAGACCACTGTCTCAGACCGTTGTCTCTGTCCGTCTGTCTCAGCCCGTCTGTCTCAGTCCGTCTGTCTCAGACCATCTGTCTCAGAACGTTGTCTCTGTCCGCCTGTCTCTGTCCGTCGGTCTCAGCCCGCCTGTCTCAGACCGTCTCTCTCAGACCGTCGGTCTCTGTCAGTCTCTCGTAGGCCGCCTGTCTCAGTCCGTCTGTCTCAGACCATCTGCCTCAGACCGTCTGTCTCGGTCCGTCTGTCTCAGACCATCTGTCTCACTACGTCTGTCTCTGTCCGTCTGTCTCTGTCCGTCTGTCTCAGCCCGTCTGTCTCAGTCCGTCTGTCTCAGACCATCTGTCTCAGACCGTTGTCTCTGTCCGCCTGTCTCTGTCCGTCGGTCTCAGCCCGCCTGTCTCAGACCGTCTGTCTCAGACCGTCTGTCTCAGACCGTCCGTCTCTGTCCGTCTCTCTCAGACTGTCCGTCTCAGACCGTCGGTCTCTGTCAGTCTCTCGTAGGCCGCCTGTCTCAGTCCGTCTGTCTCAGACCATCTGTCTCAGACCGTCTGTCTCTGTCCGTTGGTCTCAGCCCGCCTGTCTCAGACCGTCTGTCTCAGTCCGCCTGTCTCAGACCGACTGTCTCAGACCGTCTGCCTCAGACCGTCAGTCTCAGACCGTCGGTCTCTGTCCGTCTCTCTCAGGCCGCCTGTGTCAGTCCGTCTGTCTCAGACCACTGTCTCAGACCGTTGTCTCTGTCCGTCTGTCTCAGCCCGTCTGTCTCAGTCCGTCTGTCTCAGACCATCTGTCTCATACCGTTGTCTCTGTCCGCCTGTCTCTGTACGTTGGTCTCAGCCCGCCTGTCTCAGACCGTTGTCTCTGTCCGTCTGTCTCAGACCGTCCGTCTCTGTCCGTTTCTCTCAGACCGTCCGTCTCAGACCGTCGGTCTCTGTCAGTCTCTCGTAGGCCGCCTGTCTCAGTCCGTCTGTCTCAGACCATCTGCCTCAGACCGTCTGCCTCAGACCGTCTGTCTCAGATCGTCGGTCTCTGTCCGTCTCTCTCAGGCCGCCTGTCTCAGACCGTCTGTCTCTGTCCGTCTGTCTCAGACCATCTGTCTCACTACGTCTGTCTCTGTCCGTCTGTCTCAGCCCGTCTGTCTCAGTCCGTCTGTCTCAGACCATCTGTCTCAGTCCGTTGTCTCTGTCCGCCTGTCTCTGTCCGTCGGTCTCAGCCCGCCTGTCTCAGACCGTCTCTCTCAGACCGTCTGTCTCAGGCCGTCTGTCTCAAACCGTCCGTCTCTGTCCGTCTCTCTCAGACCGTCCGTCTCAGACCGTCGGTCTCTGTCAGTCTCTCGTAGGCCGCCTGTCTCAGTCCGTCTGTCTCAGACCATCTGTCTCAGACCGTCTGTCTCTGTCCGTCTGTCTCAGACCATCTGTCTCACTACGTCTGTCTCAGACCGTCTGTCTCAGACCGTCTGTCTCAAACCGTCTGTCTCAGACCGTCTGTCTCTGTCCGTCTGTCTCTGTCCGTCTGTCTCAGACCGTCTGTCTCAGACCGTCGGTCTCTGTCCGTCTCTCTCAGGCCGCCTGTCTCAGTCCGTCTGTCTCAGACCACTGTCTCAGACCGTTGTCTCTGTCCGTCTGTCTCAGCCCGTCTGTCTCAGTCCGTCTGTCTCAGACCATCTGTCTCAGACCGTTGTCTCTGTCCGCCTGTCTCTGTCCGTCGGTCTCAGCCCGCCTGTCTCAGACCGTCTGTCTCAGACCGTCTGTCTCAGACCGTCTGTCTCAGACCGTCCGTCTCTGTCCGTCTCTCTCAGACTGTCCGTCTCAGACCGTCGGTCTCTGTCAGTCTCTCGTAGGCCGCCTGTCTCAGTCCGTCTGTCTCAGACCATCTGTCTCAGACCGTCTGTCTCTGTCCGTTGGTCTCAGCCCGCCTGTCTCAGACCGTCTGTCTCAGACCGTCTGTCTCAGACCGTCTGTCTCAGACCGTCTGTATCAGACCGTCCGTCTCTGTCCGTCTCTCTCAGACCGTCCGTCTCAGACCGTCGGTCTCTGTCCGTCTCTCTCAGGCCGCCTGTCTCAGTCCGTCTGTCTCAGACCACTGTCTCAGACCGTTGTCTCTGTCCGTCTGTCTCAGCCCGTCTGTCTCAGTCCGTCTGTCTCAGACCATCTGTCTCAGACCGTTGTCTCTGTCCGCCTGTCTCTGTCCGTCGGTCTCAGCCCGCCTGTCTCAGACCGTCTGTCTCAGACCGTCTGTCTCAGACCGTCTGTCTCAGACCGTCCGTCTCTGTCCGTCTCTCTCAGACCGTCCGTCTCAGACCGTCGGTCTCTGTCAGTCTCTCGTAGGCCGCCTGTCTCAGTCCGTCTGTCTCAGACCATCTGTCTCAGACCGTCTGTCTCTGTCCGTCTGTCTCAGACCATCTGTCTCACTACGTCTGTCTCTGTCCGTCTGTCTCAGCCCGTCTGTCTCAGTCCGTCTGTCTCAGACCATCTGTCTCAGACCGTCTGTCTCAGACCATCTGCCTCAGACCGTCTGTCTCGGTCCGTCTGTCTCAGACCATCTGTCTCACTACGTCTGTCTCTGTCCGTCTGTCTCTGTCCGTCTGTCTCAGCCCGTCTGTCTCAGTCCGTCTGTCTCAGACCATCTGTCTCAGACCGTTGTCTCTGTCCGCCTGTCTCTGTCCGTCGGTCTCAGCCCGCCTGTCTCAGACCGTCTGTCTCAGACCGTCTGTCTCAGACCGTCCGTCTCTGTCCGTCTCTCTCAGACCGTCCGTCTCAGACCGTCGGTCTCTGTCAGTCTCTCGTAGGCCGCCTGTCTCAGTCCGTCTGTCTCAGACCATCTGTCTCAGACCGTCTGTCTCTGTCCGTCTGTCTCAGACCATCTGTCTCACTACGTCTGTCTCAGACCGTCTGTCTCAGACCGTCGGTCTCTGTCCGTCTCTCTGAGCCCGCCTGTCGCAGACCGCCTGTATCCGACCGTCGGTATTACCCCGTCTGTCTCAGCCCGTCTGTCTCAGCCCGCCTGTCTCAGACCGTCTCTCTCAGACCGTCTGTCTCAGACCGTCTGTCTCAAACCGTCCGTCTCTGTCCGTCTCTCTCAGACCGTCCGTCTCAGACCGTCGGTCTCTGTCAGTCTCTCGTAGGCCGCCTGTCTCAGTCCGTCTGTCTCAGACCATCTGTCTCAGACCGTCTGTCTCTGTCCGTTGGTCTCAGCCCGCCTGTCTCAGACCGTCTGTCTCAGACCGTCTGTCTCAGACCGTCTGTCTCAGACCGTCTGTATCAGACCGTCCGTCTCTGTCCGTCTCTCTCAGACCGTCCGTCTCAGACCGTCGGTCTCTGTCCGTCTCTCTCAGGCCGCCTGTCTCAGTCCGTCTGTCTCAGACCACTGTCTCAGACCGTTGTCTCTGTCCGTCTGTCTCAGCCCGTCTGTCTCAGTCCGTCTGTCTCAGACCATCTGTCTCAGACCGTTGTCTCTGTCCGCCTGTCTCTGTCCGTCGGTCTCAGCCCGCCTGTCTCAGACCGTCTGTCTCAGACCGTCTGTCTCAGACCGTCTGTCTCAGACCGTCTGTCTCAGACCGTCTGTCTCAGACCGTCCGTCTCTGTCCGTCTCTCTCAGACCGTCCGTCTCAGACCGTCGGTCTCTGTCAGTCTCTCGTAGGCCGCCTGTCTCAGTCCGTCTGTCTCAGACCATCTGTCTCAGACTGTCTGTCTCTGTCCGTCTGTCTCAGACCATCTGTCTCACTACGTCTGTCTCAGACCGTCTGCCTCAGACCGTCTGTCTCAGTCCGTCTGTCTCTGTCCGTCTCTCGCAGGCCGCCTGTCTCAGTCCGTCTGTCTCAGACCGTCTGTCTCAGACCGTCGGTCTCTGTCCGTCTCTCTCAGGCCGCCTGTCTCAGTCCGTCTGTCTCAGACCACTGTCTCAGACCGTTGTCTCTGTCCGTCTGTCTCCGACCATCTGTCTCACTACGTCTGTCTCAGACCGTCTGTCTCAGACCGTCTGTCTCAGACCGTCTCTCTCAGACCGTCTGTCTCTGTCCGTCTGTCTCTATCCGTCTGTCTCAGACCGTCGGTCTCTGTCCGTCTCTCTCAGGCCGCCTGTCTCAGTCCGTCTGTCTCAGACCACTGTCTCAGACCGTTGTCTCTGTCCGTCTGTCTCAGACCGTCTGTCTCAGACCGTTGTCTCTGTCCGTCTGTCTCAGCCCGTCCGTCTCTGTCCGTCTCTCTCAGACCGTCCGTCTCAGACCGTCGGTCTCTGTCAGTCTCTCGTAGGCCGCCTGTCTCAGTCCGTCTGTCTCAGACCATCTGTCTCAGACTGTCTGTCTCTGTCCGTCTGTCTCAGACCATCTGTCTCACTACGTCTGTCTCAGACCGTCTGCCTCAGACCGTCTGTCTCAGTCCGTCTGTCTCTGTCCGTCTCTCGCAGGCCGCCTGTCTCAGTCCGTCTGTCTCAGACCGTCTGTCTCAGACCGTCGGTCTCTGTCCGTCTCTCTCAGGCCGCCTGTCTCAGTCCGTCTGTCTCAGACCACTGTCTCAGACCGTTGTCTCTGTCCGTCTGTCTCCGACCATCTGTCTCACTACGTCTGTCTCAGACCGTCTGTCTCAGACCGTCTCTCTCAGACCGTCTGTCTCTGTCCGTCTGTCTCTATCCGTCTGTCTCAGACCGTCGGTCTCTGTCCGTCTCTCTCAGGCCGCCTGTCTCAGTCCGTCTGTCTCAGACCACTGTCTCAGACCGTTGTCTCTGTCCGTCTGTCTCAGACCGTCTGTCTCAGACCGTCGGTCTCTGTCAGTCTCTCGTAGGCCGCCTGTCTCAGTCCGTCTGTCTCAGACCATCTGCCTCAGACCGTCTGTCTCTGTCCGTCTGTCTCAGACCATCTGTCTCACTACGTCTGTCTCTGTCCGTCTGTCTCAGCCCGTCTGTCTCAGTCCGTCTGTCTCAGACCATCTGTCTCAGTCCGTTGTCTCTGTCCGCCTGTCTCTGTCCGTCGGTCTCAGCCCGCCTGTCTCAGACCGTCTCTCTCAGACCGTCTGTCTCAGACCGTCTGTCTCAAACCGTCCGTCTCTGTCCGTCTCTCTCAGACCGTCCGTTTCAGACCGTCGGTCTCTGTCAGTCTCTCGTAGGCCGCCTGTCTCAGTCCGTCTGTCTCAGACCATCTGTCTCAGACCGTCTGTCTCTGTCCGTTGGTCTCAGCCCGCCTGTCTCAGACCGTCTGTCTCAGACCGTCTGTCTCAGACCGTCTGTCTCAGACCGTCTGTATCAGACCGTCCGTCTCTGTCCGTCTCTCTCAGACCGTCCGTCTCAGACCGTCGGTCTCTGTCCGTCTCTCTCAGGCCGCCTGTCTCAGTCCGTCTGTCTCAGACCACTGTCTCAGACCGTTGTCTCTGTCCGCCTGTCTCTGTCCGTCGGTCTCAGCCCGCCTGTCTCAGACCGTCTGTCTCAGACCGTCGGTCTCTGTCCGTCTCTCTCAGGCCGCCTGTCTCAGTCCGTCTGTCTCAGACCACTGTCTCAGACCGTTGTCTCTGTCCGTCTGTCTCAGCCCGTCTGTCTCAGTCCGTCTGTCTCAGACCATCTGTCTCAGACCGTTGTCTCTGTCCGCCTGTCTCTGTCCGTCGGTCTCAGCCCGCCTGTCTCAGACCGTCTGTCTCAGACCGTCTGTCTCAGACCGTCTGTCTCAGACCGTCCGTCTCTGTCCGTCTCTCTCAGACTGTCCGTCTCAGACCGTCGGTCTCTGTCAGTCTCTCGTAGGCCGCCTGTCTCAGTCCGTCTGTCTCAGACCATCTGTCTCAGACCGTCTGTCTCTGTCCGTTGGTCTCAGCCCGCCTGTCTCAGACCGTCTGTCTCAGACCGTCTGTCTCAGACCGTCTGTCTCAGACCGTCTGTATCAGACCGTCCGTCTCTGTCCGTCTCTCTCAGACCGTCCGTCTCAGACCGTCGGTCTCTGTCCGTCTCTCTCAGGCCGCCTGTCTCAGTCCGTCTGTCTCAGACCACTGTCTCAGACCGTTGTCTCTGTCCGTCTGTCTCAGCCCGTCTGTCTCAGTCCGTCTGTCTCAGACCATCTGTCTCAGACCGTTGTCTCTGTCCGCCTGTCTCTGTCCGTCGGTCTCAGCCCGCCTGTCTCAGACCGTCTGTCTCAGACCGTCTGTCTCAGACCGTCTGTCTCAGACCGTCTGTCTCAGACCGTCCGTCTCTGTCCGTCTCTCTCAGACCGTCCGTCTCAGACCGTCGGTCTCTGTCAGTCTCTCGTAGGCCGCCTGTCTCAGTCCGTCTGTCTCAGACCATCTGTCTCAGACCGTCTGTCTCTGTCCGTCTGTCTCAGACCATCTGTCTCACTACGTCTGTCTCTGTCCGTCTGTCTCAGCCCGTCTGTCTCAGTCCGTCTGTCTCAGACCATCTGTCTCAGACCGTCTGTCTCAGACCATCTGCCTCAGACCGTCTGTCTCGGTCCGTCTGTCTCAGACCATCTGTCTCACTACGTCTGTCTCTGTCCGTCTGTCTCTGTCCGTCTGTCTCAGCCCGTCTGTCTCAGTCCGTCTGTCTCAGACCATCTGTCTCAGACCGTTGTCTCTGTCCGCCTGTCTCTGTCCGTCGGTCTTAGCCCGCCTGTCTCAGACCGTCTGTCTCAGACCGTCTGTCTCAGACCGTCCGTCTCTGTCCGTCTCTCTCAGACTGTCCGTCTCAGACCGTCGGTCTCTGTCAGTCTCTCGTAGGCCGCCTGTCTCAGTCCGTCTGTCTCAGACCATCTGTCTCAGACCGTCTGTCTCTGTCCGTTGGTCTCAGCCCGCCTGTCTCAGACCGTCTGTCTCAGACCGTCTGTCTCAGACCGTCTGTCTCAGACCGTCTGTATCAGACCGTCCGTCTCTGTCCGTCTCTCTCAGACCGTCCGTCTCAGACCGTCGGTCTCTGTCCGTCTCTCTCAGGCCGCCTGTCTCAGTCCGTCTGTCTCAGACCACTGTCTCAGACCGTTGTCTCTGTCCGTCTGTCTCAGCCCGTCTGTCTCAGTCCGTCTGTCTCAGACCATCTGTCTCAGAACGTTGTCTCTGTCCGCCTGTCTCTGTCCGTCGGTCTCAGCCCGCCTGTCTCAGACCGTCTGTCTCAGACCGTCTGTCTCAGACCGTCTGTCTCAGACCGTCTGTATCAGACCGTCCGTCTCTGTCCGTCTCTCTCAGACCGTCCGTCTCAGACCGTCGGTCTCTGTCCGTCTCTCTCAGGCCGCCTGTCTCAGTCCGTCTGTCTCAGACCACTGTCTCAGACCGTTGTCTCTGTCCGTCTGTCTCAGCCCGTCTGTCTCAGTCCGTCTGTCTCAGACCATCTGTCTCAGACCGTTGTCTCTGTCCGCCTGTCTCTGTCCGTCGGTCTCAGCCCGCCTGTCTCAGACCGTCTGTCTCAGACCGTCTGTCTCAGACCGTCTGTCTTAGACCGTCTGTCTCAGACCGTCCGTCTCTGTCCGTCTCTCTCAGACCGTCCGTCTCAGACCGTCGGTCTCTGTCAGTCTCTCGTAGGCCGCCTGTCTCAGTCCGTCTGTCTCAGACCATCTGTCTCAGACCGTCTGTCTCTGTCCGTCTGTCTCAGACCATCTGTCTCACTACGTCTGTCTCTGTCCGTCTGTCTCAGCCCGTCTGTCTCAGTCCGTCTGTCTCAGACCATCTGTCTCAGTCCGTTGTCTCTGTCCGCCTGTCTCTGTCCGTCGGTCTCAGCTCGCCTGTCTCAGACCGTCTCTCTCAGACCGTCTGTCTCAGACCGTCTGTCTCAGACCGTCCGTCTCTGTCCGTCTCTCTCAGACCGTCCGTCTCAGACCGTCGGTCTCTGTCAGTCTCTCGTAGGCCGCCTGTCTCAGTCCGTCTGTCTCAGACCATCTGTCTCAGACCGTCTGTCTCTGTCCGTCTGTCTCAGACCATCTGTCTCACTACGTCTGTCTCAGACCGTCTGTCTCAGACCGTCGGTCTCTGTCCGTCTCTCTGAGCCCGCCTGTCGCAGACCGCCTGTATCCGACCGTCGGTATTACCCCGTCTGTCTCAGCCCGTCTGTCTCAGCCCGCCTGTCTCAGACCGTCTCTCTCAGACCGTCTGTCTCAGACCGTCTGTCTCAAACCGTCCGTCTCTGTCCGTCTCTCTCAGACCGTCCGTCTCAGACCGTCGGTCTCTGTCAGTCTCTCGTAGGCCGCCTGTCTCAGTCCGTCTGTCTCAGACCATCTGTCTCAGACCGTCTGTCTCTGTCCGTTGGTCTCAGCCCGCCTGTCTCAGACCGTCTGTCTCAGACCGTCTGTCTCAGACCGTCTGTCTCAGACCGTCTGTATCAGACCGTCCGTCTCTGTCCGTCTCTCTCAGACCGTCCGTCTCAGACCGTCGGTCTCTGTCCGTCTCTCTCAGGCCGCCTGTCTCAGTCCGTCTGTCTCAGACCACTGTCTCAGACCGTTGTCTCTGTCCGTCTGTCTCAGCCCGTCTGTCTCAGTCCGTCTGTCTCAGACCATCTGTCTCAGACCGTTGTCTCTGTCCGCCTGTCTCTGTCCGTCGGTCTCAGCCCGCCTGTCTCAGACCGTCTGTCTCAGACCGTCTGTCTCAGACCGTCTGTCTCAGACCGTCTGTCTCAGACCGTCTGTATCAGACCGTCCGTCTCTGTCCGTCTCTCTCAGACCGTCCGTCTCAGACCGTCGGTCTCTGTCCGTCTCTCTCAGTCCGCCTGTCTAAGTCCGTCTGTCTCAGACCATCTGTCTCAGACCGTCGGTCTCTGTCCGTCTCTATCATGCCGCCTGTCTCAGTCCGTCTGTTTCAGACCGCCTGTCTCAGGCCGCCTGTCTCAGTCCGTCTGTCTCAGACCGTCGGTCTCAGACCGTCTGTCTCAGACCGTCAGTCTCAGACCGTCGGTCTCTGTCCGTCTCTCTCAGCCCGCCTGTCTCAGTCCGTCTGGCTCAGACCATCTGTCTCAGACCGCCCGTCTCTGTCCGTCTGTCTCAGACCGTCAGTCTCAGACCGTCGGTCTCTGTCCGTTTCTCGCAGGCCGCCTGTCTCTGTCCGTCTGTCTCAGACCGTCTTTCTCTGTCCGTCTCTCTCAGGCCGCCTGTCTCAGTCCGTCTGTCTCAGACCGTCTGTCTCAGACCGTCTGTCTCAGACCGTCTGTCTCAGACCGTCTGTCTCAGACCGTCTGTCTCAGACCGTCTGTCTCAGACCGTCTGTCTCAGACCGTCTGTCTCAGACCGTCTGTCTCAGACCGTCTGTCTCAGACCGTCTGTCTCAGACCGTCTGTCTTCGACCTTCTGTCTCAGACCATCGGTATCTGGCCGTTTCTCGCAGGCCGCCTGTCTCTGTCCGTCTGTCTCTGTCCGTCTGTCTCTGTCCGTCTGTCTCTGTCCGTCTGTCTCTGTCCGTCTGTCTCTGTCCGTCTGTCTCTGTCCGTCTGTCTCTGTCCGTCTGTCTCTGTCCGTCTGTCTCTTTCCGTCTGTCCCTGTCCGTCTGTCTCTGTCCGTCTGTGTCAGACCGTCTGTCTCAGACCGTCGGTCTCAGACCATCTGTCTCAGTCCGTTGTCTCTGTCCGCCTGTCTCTGTCCGTCGGTCTCAGCCCGCCTGTCTCAGACCGTCTCTCTCAGACCGTCTGTCTCAGACCGTCTGTCTCAAACCGTCCGTCTCTGTCCGTCTCTCTCAGACCGTCCGTTTCAGACCGTCGGTCTCTGTCAGTCTCTCGTAGGCCGCCTGTCTCAGTCCGTCTGTCTCAGACCATCTGTCTCAGACCGTCTGTCTCTGTCCGTTGGTCTCAGCCCGCCTGTCTCAGACCGTCTGTCTCAGACCGTCTGTCTCAGACCGTCTGTCTCAGACCGTCTGTATCAGACCGTCCGTCTCTGTCCGTCTCTCTCAGACCGTCCGTCTCAGACCGTCGGTCTCTGTCCGTCTCTCTCAGGCCGCCTGTCTCAGTCCGTCTGTCTCAGACCACTGTCTCAGACCGTTGTCTCTGTCCGCCTGTCTCTGTCCGTCGGTCTCAGCCCGCCTGTCTCAGACCGTCTGTCTCAGACCGTCTGTCTCAGACCGTCTGTCTCAGACCGTCTGTCTCAGACCGTCTGTCTCAGACCGTCTGTCTCAGACCGTCTGTCTCAGACCGTCCGTCTCTGTCCGTCTCTCTCAGACCGTCCGTCTCAGACCGTCGGTCTCTGTCAGTCTCTCGTAGGCCGCCTGTCTCAGTCCGTCTGTCTCAGACCATCTGTCTCATACTGTCTGTCTCTGTCCGTCTGTCTCAGACCATCTGTCTCACTACGTCTGTCTCAGACCGTCTGCCTCAGACCGTCTGTCTCAGTCCGTCTGTCTCTGTCCGTCTCTCGCAGGCCGCCTGTCTCAGTCCGTCTGTCTCAGACCGTCTGTCTCAGACCGTCGGTCTCTGTCCGTCTCTCTCAGGCCGCCTGTCTCAGTCCGTCTGTCTCAGACCACTGTCTCAGACCGTTGTCTCTGTCCGTCTGTCTCCGACCATCTGTCTCACTACGTCTGTCTCAGACCGTCTGTCTCAGACCGTCTGTCTCAGACCGTCTCTCTCAGACCGTCTGTCTCTGTCCGTCTGTCTCTATCCGTCTGTCTCAGACCGTCGGTCTCTGTCCGTCTCTCTCAGGCCGCCTGTCTCAGTCCGTCTGTCTCAGACCACTGTCTCAGACCGTTGTCTCTGTCCGTCTGTCTCAGACCGTCTGTCTCAGACCGTTGTCTCTGTCCGTCTGTCTCAGCCCGTCCGTCTCTGTCCGTCTCTCTCAGACCGTCCGTCTCAGACCGTCGGTCTCTGTCAGTCTCTCGTAGGCCGCCTGTCTCAGTCCGTCTGTCTCAGACCATCTGTCTCAGACTGTCTGTCTCTGTCCGTCTGTCTCAGACCATCTGTCTCACTACGTCTGTCTCAGACCGTCTGCCTCAGACCGTCTGTCTCAGTCCGTCTGTCTCTGTCCGTCTCTCGCAGGCCGCCTGTCTCAGTCCGTCTGTCTCAGACCGTCTGTCTCAGACCGTCGGTCTCTGTCCGTCTCTCTCAGGCCGCCTGTCTCAGTCCGTCTGTCTCAGACCACTGTCTCAGACCGTTGTCTCTGTCCGTCTGTCTCCGACCATCTGTCTCACTACGTCTGTCTCAGACCGTCTGTCTCAGACCGTCTCTCTCAGACCGTCTGTCTCTGTCCGTCTGTCTCTATCCGTCTGTCTCAGACCGTCGGTCTCTGTCCGTCTCTCTCAGGCCGCCTGTCTCAGTCCGTCTGTCTCAGACCACTGTCTCAGACCGTTGTCTCTGTCCGTCTGTCTCAGACCGTCTGTCTCAGACCGTCGGTCTCTGTCAGTCTCTCGTAGGCCGCCTGTCTCAGTCCGTCTGTCTCAGACCATCTGCCTCAGACCGTCTGTCTCTGTCCGTCTGTCTCAGACCATCTGTCTCACTACGTCTGTCTCTGTCCGTCTGTCTCAGCCCGTCTGTCTCAGTCCGTCTGTCTCAGACCATCTGTCTCAGTCCGTTGTCTCTGTCCGCCTGTCTCTGTCCGTCGGTCTCAGCCCGCCTGTCTCAGACCGTCTCTCTCAGACCGTCTGTCTCAGACCGTCTGTCTCAAACCGTCCGTCTCTGTCCGTCTCTCTCAGACCGTCCGTTTCAGACCGTCGGTCTCTGTCAGTCTCTCGTAGGCCGCCTGTCTCAGTCCGTCTGTCTCAGACCATCTGTCTCAGACCGTCTGTCTCTGTCCGTTGGTCTCAGCCCGCCTGTCTCAGACCGTCTGTCTCAGACCGTCTGTCTCAGACCGTCTGTCTCAGACCGTCTGTATCAGACCGTCCGTCTCTGTCCGTCTCTCTCAGACCGTCCGTCTCAGACCGTCGGTCTCTGTCCGTCTCTCTCAGGCCGCCTGTCTCAGTCCGTCTGTCTCAGACCACTGTCTCAGACCGTTGTCTCTGTCCGCCTGTCTCTGTCCGTCGGTCTCAGCCCGCCTGTCTCAGACCGTCTGTCTCAGACCGTCTGTCTCAGACCGTCTGTCTCAGACCGTCTGTCTCAGACCGTCTGTCTCAGACCGTCTGTCTCAGACCGTCTGTCTCAGACCGTCCGTCTCTGTCCGTCTCTCTCAGACCGTCCGTCTCAGACCGTCGGTCTCTGTCAGTCTCTCGTAGGCCGCCTGTCTCAGTCCGTCTGTCTCAGACCATCTGTCTCATACTGTCTGTCTCTGTCCGTCTGTCTCAGACCATCTGTCTCACTACGTCTGTCTCAGACCGTCTGCCTCAGACCGTCTGTCTCAGTCCGTCTGTCTCTGTCCGTCTCTCGCAGGCCGCCTGTCTCAGTCCGTCTGTCTCAGACCGTCTGTCTCAGACCGTCGGTCTCTGTCCGTCTCTCTCAGGCCGCCTGTCTCAGTCCGTCTGTCTCAGACCACTGTCTCAGACCGTTGTCTCTGTCCGTCTGTCTCCGACCATCTGTCTCACTACGTCTGTCTTAGACCGTCTGTCTCAGACCGTCTCTCTCAGACCGTCTGTCTCTGTCCGTCTGTCTCTATCCGTCTGTCTCAGACCGTCGGTCTCTGTCCGTCTCTCTCAGGCCGCCTGTCTCAGTCCGTCTGTCTCAGACCACTGTCTCAGACCGTTGTCTCTGTCCGTCTGTCTCAGACCGTCTGTCTCAGACCGTTGTCTCTGTCCGTCTGTCTCAGCCCGTCCGTCTCTGTCCGTCTCTCTCAGACCGTCCGTCTCAGACCGTCGGTCTCTGTCAGTCTCTCGTAGGCCGCCTGTCTCAGTCCGTCTGTCTCAGACCATCTGTCTCAGACTGTCTGTCTCTGTCCGTCTGTCTCAGACCATCTGTCTCACTACGTCTGTCTCAGACCGTCTGCCTCAGACCGTCTGTCTCAGTCCGTCTGTCTCTGTCCGTCTCTCGCAGGCCGCCTGTCTCAGTCCGTCTGTCTCAGACCGTCTGTCTCAGACCGTCGGTCTCTGTCCGTCTCTCTCAGGCCGCCTGTCTCAGTCCGTCTGTCTCAGACCACTGTCTCAGACCGTTGTCTCTGTCCGTCTGTCTCCGACCATCTGTCTCACTACGTCTGTCTCAGACCGTCTGTCTCAGACCGTCTCTCTCAGACCGTCTGTCTCTGTCCGTCTGTCTCTATCCGTCTGTCTCAGACCGTCGGTCTCAGACCATCTGTCTCAGACCGTTGTCTCTGTCCGCCTGTCTCTGTCCGTCGGTCTCAGCACGCCTGTCTCAGACCGTCTGTCTCAGACCGTCTGTCTCAGACCGTCCGTCTCTGTCCGTCTCTCTCAGACCGTCCGTCTCAGACCGTCGGTCTCTGTCAGTCTCTCGTAGGCCGCCTGTCTCAGTCCGTCTGTCTCAGACCATCTGTCTCAGACCGTCTGTCTCTGTCCGTCTGTCTCAGACCATCTGTCTCACTACGTCTGTCTCAGACCGTCTGTCTCAGACCGTCTGTCTCTGGCCGTCTGTCTCTGTCCGTCTGTCTCAGACCGTCTGTCTCAGACCGTCGGTCTCTGTCCGTCTCTCTCAGGCCGCCTGTCTCAGTCCGTCTGTCTCAGACCACTGTCTCAGACCGTTGTCTCTGTCCGTCTGTCTCAGCCCGTCTGTCTCAGTCCGTCTGTCTCAGACCATCTGTCTCAGACCGTTGTCTCTGTCCGCCTGTCTCTGTCCGTCGGTCTCAGCCCGCCTGTCTCAGACCGTCTGTCTCAGACCGTCTGTCTCAGACCGTCTGTCTCAGACCGTCCGTCTCTGTCCGTCTCTCTCAGACCGTCCGTCTCAGACCGTCGGTCTCTGTCAGTCTCTCGTAGGCCGCCTGTCTCAGTCGGTCTGTCTCAGACCATCTGTCTCAGACCGTCTGTCTCTGTCCGTCTGTCTCTGACCATCTGTCTCACTACGTCTGTCTCAGACCGTCTGTCTCAGACCGTCTGTCTCAGACCGTCTGTCTCAGACCGTCTGTCTCAGACCGTCTGTCTCAGACCGTCTGTCTCAGACCGTCTGTCTCAGACCGTCCGTCTCTGTCCGTCTCTCTCAGACCGTCCGTCTCTGTCCGTCTCTCTCAGACCGTCCGTCTCAGACCGTCGGTCTCTGTCCGTCTCTCTCAGGCCGCCTGTCTCAGTCCGTCTGTCTCAGACCACTGTCTCAGACCGTTGTCTCTGTCCGTCTGTCTCAGCCCGTCTGTCTCAGTCCGTCTGTCCCAGACCATCTGTCTCTGACCGTTGTCTCTGTCCGCCTGTCTCTGTCCGTTGGTCTCAGCCCGCCTGTCTCAGACCGTCTGTCTCAGACCGTCTGTCTCAGACCGTCCGTCTCTGTCCGTCTCTCTCAGACCGTCCGTCTCAGACCGTCGGTCTCTGTTAGTCTCTCGTAGGCCGCCTGTCTCAGTCCGTCTGTCTCAGACCATCTGTCTCAGACTGTCTGTCTCTGTCCGTCTGTCTCAGACCATCTGTCTCACTACGTCTGTCTCAGACCGTCTGCCTCAGACCGTCTGTCTCAGTCCGTGTGTCTCTGTCCGTCTGTCTCTGTCCGTCTGTCTCAGACTGTCTGTCTCAGACCGTCGGTCTCTGTCCGTCTCTCGCAGGCCGCCTGTCTCAGTCCGTCTGTCTCAGACCGTCTGTCTCAGACCGTCTGTCTCAGACCGTCGGTCTCTGTCCGTCTCTCTCAGGCCGCCTGTCTCAGTCCGTCTGTCTCAGACCATCTGTCTCAGACCGTTGTCTCTGTCCGCCTGTCTCTGTCCGTCGGTCTCAGCCCGCCTGTCTCAGACCGTCTCTCTCAGGCCGCCTGTCTCAGTCCGTCTGTCTCAGACCACTGTCTCAGACCGTTGTCTCTGTCCGTCTGTCTCAGCCCGTCTGTCTCAGTCCGACTGTCTCAGACCGTCTGCCTCAGACCATCTGTCTCAGACCGTCTGTCTCTGTCCGCCTGTCTCAGTCCGTCTGTCTCAGACCGTCGGTCTCAGACCGTCTGTCTCAGACCGTCTGTCTCAGACCGTCTGTCTCAGACCGTCTGTCTCAGACCGTCTGTCTCGGACCGTCTGTCTCAGACCGTCTGTCTCAGACCGTCTGTCTCAGACCGTCTGTCTCAGACCGTCTGTCTCAGACCGTCTGTCTCAGACCGTCTGTCTCAGACCGTCTGTCTCAGACCGTCTGTCTCTGACCGTCTGTCTCAGACCGTCTGTCTCAGACCGTCTGTCTCAGACCGTCTGTCTCAGACCGTCTGTCTCAGACCGTCTGTGTCAGACCGTCTGTCTCAGACCGTCAGTCTCACACCGTCGTTCTCTGTCCGTTTCTCGCAGGCCGCCTGTCTCAGTCCGCCTGTCTAAGTCCGTCTGTCTCAGACCATCTGTCTCAGACCGTCGGTCTCTGTCCGTCTCTATCATGCCGCCTGTCTCAGTCCGTCTGTTTCAGACCGCCTGTCTCAGGCCGCCTGTCTCAGTCCGTCTGTCTCAGACCGTCGGTCTCAGACCGTCTGTCTCAGACCGTCAGTCTCAGACCGTCGGTCTCTGTCCGTCTCTCTCAGCCCGCCTGTCTCAGTCCGTCTGGCTCAGACCATCTGTCTCAGACCGCCCGTCTCTGTCCGTCTGTCTCAGACCGTCAGTCTCAGACCGTCGGTCTCTGTCCGTTTCTCGCAGGCCGCCTGTCTCTGTCCGTCTGTCTCAGACCGTCTTTCTCTGTCCGTCTCTCTCAGGCCGCCTGTCTCAGTCCGTCTGTCTCAGACCGTCTGTCTCAGACCGTCTGTCTCAGACCGTCTGTCTCAGACCGTCTGTCTCAGACCGTCTGTCTCAGACCGTCTGTCTCAGACCGTCTGTCTCAGACCGTCTGTCTCAGACCGTCTGTCTCAGACCGTCTGTCTCAGACCGTCTGTCTTCGACCTTCTGTCTCAGACCATCGGTATCTGGCCGTTTCTCGCAGGCCGCCTGTCTCTGTCCGTCTGTCTCTGTCCGTCTGTCTCTGTCCGTCTGTCTCTGTCCGTCTGTCTCTGTCCGTCTGTCTCTGTCCGTCTGTCTCTGTCCGTCTGTCTCTGTCCGTCTGTCTCTGTCCGTCTGTCTCTTTCCGTCTGTCCCTGTCCGTCTGTCTCTGTCCGTCTGTGTCAGACCGTCTGTCTCAGACCGTCGGTCTCTGTCCGTCCCTCTCAGGCCGCCTGTCTCAGTCCGTCTGTCTCCGACCGTCTGTCTCAGACCGTCCGTCTCTGTCCGTCTGTCTCAGACCGTCTGTCTCAGACCGTCTGTCTCAGACCGTCTGTCTCAGACCGTCTGTCTCAGACCGTCTGTCTCAGACCGTCTGTCTCAGACCGTCTGTCTCAGACCGTCTGTCTCAGACCGTCTGTCTCAGACCGTCTGTCTCAGACCGTCTGTCTCAGACCGTCTGTCTCAGACCGTCTGTCTCAGACCGTCTGTCTCAGACCGTCTGTCTCAGACCGTCTGTCTCAGACCGTCTGTCTCAGACCGTCTGTCTCTGACCGTCTGTCTCAGACCGTCTGTCTCAGACCGTCTGTCTCAGACCGTCTGTCTCAGACCGTCTGTCTCAGACCGTCTGTCTCAGACCGTCTGTCTCAGACCGTCTGTCTCAGACCGTCTGTCTCAGACCGTCTGTCTCTGACCGTCTGTCTCAGACCGTCAGTCTCGGACCGTCGGTCTCTGTCCGTTTCTCGCAGGCCGCCTGTCTCTGTCCGTCTGTCTCTGTCCGTCTGTCTCAGACCGTCTTTCTCTGTCCGTCTCTCTCAGGCCGCCTGTCTCAGTCCGTCTGTCTCAGACCGTCTGTCTCAGACCGTCTGTCTCAGACCGTCTGTCTCAGACCGTCTGTCTCAGACCGTCTGTCTCAGACCGTCTGTCTCAGACCGTCTGTCTCAGACCGTCTGTCTCAGACCGTCTGTCTCAGACCGTCTGTCTCAGACCGTCTGTCTCAGACCGTCTGTCTCAGACCGTCTGTGTCAGACCGTCTGTCTCAGACCGTCAGTCTCACACCGTCGTTCTCTGTCCGTTTCTCGCAGGCCGCCTGTCTCAGTCCGCCTGTCTAAGTCCGTCTGTCTCAGACCATCTGTCTCAGACCGTCGGTCTCTGTCCGTCTCTATCATGCCGCCTGTCTCAGTCCGTCTGTTTCAGACCGCCTGTCTCAGGCCGCCTGTCTCAGTCCGTCTGTCTCAGTCCGTCTGTCTCAGACCGTCGGTCTCAGACCGTCTTTCTCAGACCGTCTGTCTCAGACCGTCTGTCTCAGACCGTCTGTCTCAGACCGTCTGTCTCAGACCGTCTGTCTCAGACCGTCTGTCTCAGACCGTCTGTCTCAGACCGTCTGTCTCAGACCGTCTGTCTCAGACCGTCTGTCTCTGACCGTCTGTCTCAGACCGTCTGTCTCAGACCCTCTGTCTCAGACCGTCTGTCTCACACCGTCTGTCTCAGACCGTCTGTCTCAGACCGTCTTTCTCAGGCCGTCTGTCTCAGACCGTCTGTCTCTGTCCGTCTGTGTCAGACCGTCTGTCTCAGACCGTCAGTCTCACACCGTCGTTCTCTGTCCGTTTCTCGCAGGCCGCCTGTCTCAGTCCGCCTGTCTAAGTCCGTCTGTCTCAGACCATCTGTCTCAGACCGTCGGTCTCTGTCCGTCTCTATCATGCCGCCTGTCTCAGTCCGTCTGTTTCAGACCGCCTGTCTCAGGCCGCCTGTCTCAGTCCATCTGTCTCAGACCGTCGGTCTCAGACCGTCTGTCTCAGACCGTCTGTCTCAGACCGTCTGTCTCAGACCGTCTGTCTCAGACCGTCTGTCTCAGACCGTCTGTCTCAGACCGTCTGTCTCAGACCGTCTGTCTCAGACCGTCTGTCTCAGACCGTCTGTCTCAGACCGTCTGTCTCAGACCGTCTGTGTCAGACCGTCTGTCTCAGACCGTCAGTCTCACACCGTCGTTCTCTGTCCGTTTCTCGCAGGCCGCCTGTCTCAGTCCGCCTGTCTAAGTCCGTCTGTCTCAGACCATCTGTCTCAGACCGTCGGTCTCTGTCCGTCTCTATCATGCCGCCTGTCTCAGTCCGTCTGTTTCAGACCGCCTGTCTCAGGCCGCCTGTCTCAGTCCGTCTGTCTCAGACCGTCGGTCTCAGACCGTCTGTCTCAGACCGTCTGTCTCAGACCGTCTGTCTCAGACCGTCTGTCTCAGACCGTCTGTCTCAGACCGTCTGTCTCAGACCGTCTGTCTCAGACCGTCTGTCTCAGACCGTCTGTCTCAGACCGTCTGTCTCTGACCGTCTGTCTCAGACCGTCTTTCTCAGGCCGTCTGTCTCAGACCGTCTGTCTCTGTCCGTCTGTGTCAGACCGTCTGTCTCAGACCGTCAGTCTCACACCGTCGTTCTCTGTCCGTTTCTCGCAGGCCGCCTGTCTCAGTCCGCCTGTCTAAGTCCGTCTGTCTCAGACCATCTGTCTCAGACCGTCGGTCTCTGTCCGTCTCTATCATGCCGCCTGTCTCAGTCCGTCTGTTTCAGACCGCCTGTCTCAGGCCGCCTGTCTCAGTCCGTCTGTCTCAGACCGTCGGTCTCAGACCGTCTGTCTCAGACCGTCTGTCTCAGACCGTCTGTCTCAGACCGTCTGTCTCAGACCGTCTGTCTCAGACCGTCTGTCTCAGACCGTCTGTCTCAGACCGTCTGTCTCAGACCGTCTGTCTCAGACCGTCTGTCTCAGACCGTCTGTCTCAGACCGTCTGTCTCAGACCGTCTGTCTCAGACCGTCTGTCTCAGACCGTCTGTGTCAGACCGTCTGTCTCAGACCGTCAGTCTCACACCGTCGTTCTCTGTCCGTTTCTCGCAGGCCGCCTGTCTCAGTCCGCCTGTCTAAGTCCGTCTGTCTCAGACCATCTGTCTCAGACCGTCGGTCTCTGTCCGTCTCTATCATGCCGCCTGTCTCAGTCCGTCTGTTTCAGACCGCCTGTCTCAGGCCGCCTGTCTCAGTCCGTCTGTCTCAGACCGTCGGTCTCAGACCGTCTGTCTCAGACCGTCAGTCTCAGACCGTCGGTCTCTGTCCGTCTCTCTCAGCCCGCCTGTCTCAGTCCGTCTGGCTCAGACCATCTGTCTCAGACCGCCCGTCTCTGTCCGTCTGTCTCAGACCGTCAGTCTCAGACCGTCGGTCTCTGTCCGTTTCTCGCAGGCCGCCTGTCTCTGTCCGTCTGTCTCTGTCCGTCTGTCTCAGACCGTCTTTCTCTGTCCGTCTCTCTCAGGCCGCCTGTCTCAGTCCGTCTGTCTCAGACCATCTGTCTCAGACCATCTGTCTCAGACCGTCCGTCTCTGCTCGCCTGTCGCTGTCCGTCTGTCTCAGACCGTCGGTCTCTGTCCGTCTCTCTCAGGCCGCCTGTCTCAGACCGTCTGTCTCAGACCGTCTGTCTCAGACCGTCTGTCTCAGACCGTCTGTCTCAGACCGTCTGTCTCAGACCGTCTGTCTCAGACCGTCTGTCTCAGACCGTCTGTCTTCGACCTTCTGTCTCAGACCATCGGTATCTGGCCGTTTCTCGCAGGCCGCCTGTCTCTGTCCGTCTGTCTCTGTCCGTCTGTCTCTGTCCGTCTGTCTCTGTCCGTCTGTCTCTGTCCGTCTGTCTCTGTCCGTCTGTCTCTGTCCGTCTGTCTCTGTCCGTCTGTCTCTGTCCGTCTGTCTCTGTCCGTCTGTCTCTGTCCGTCTGTCTCTGTCCGTCTGTCTCTTTCCGTCTGTCCCTGTCCGTCTGTCTCTGTCCGTCTGTGTCAGACCGTCTGTCTCAGACCGTCGGTCTCTGTCCGTCCCTCTCAGGCCGCCTGTCTCAGTCCGTCTGTCTCCGACCGTCTGTCTCAGACCGTCCGTCTCTGTCCGTCTGTCTCAGACCGTCTGTCTCAGACCGTCTGTCTCAGACCGTCTGTCTCAGACCGTCTGTCTCAGACCGTCTGTCTCAGACCGTCTGTCTCAGACCGTCTGTCTCAGACCGTCTGTCTCAGACCGTCTGTCTCAGACCGTCTGTCTCAGACCGTCTGTCTCAGACCGTCTGTCTCAGACCGTCTGTCTCTGACCGTCTGTCTCAGACCGTCTGTCTCAGACCGTCTGTCTCAGACCGTCTGTCTCAGACCGTCTGTCTCAGACCGTCCGTGTCAGACCGTCTGTCTCAGACCGTCAGTCTCACACCGTCGTTCTCTGTCCGTTTCTCGCAGGCCGCCTGTCTCAGTCCGCCTGTCTAAGTCCGTCTGTCTCAGACCATCTGTCTCAGACCGTCGGTCTCTGTCCGTCCCTCTCAGGCCGCCTGTCTCAGTCCGTCTGTCTCCGACCGTCTGTCTCAGACCGTCCGTCTCTGTCCGTCTGTCTCAGACCGTCTGTCTCAGACCGTCTGTCTCAGACCGTCTGTCTCAGACCGTCTGTCTCAGACCGTCTGTCTCAGACCGTCTGTCTCAGACCGTCTGTCTCAGACCGTCTGTCTCAGACCGTCTGTCTCAGACCGTCTGTCTCAGACCGTCTGTCTCAGACCGTCTGTCTCAGACCGTCTGTCTCAGACCGTCTGTCTCAGACCGTCTGTCTCTGACCGTCTGTCTCAGACCGTCTGTCTCAGACCGTCTGTCTCAGACCGTCTGTCTCAGACCGTCTGTCTCAGACCGTCCGTGTCAGACCGTCTGTCTCAGACCGTCAGTCTCACACCGTCGTTCTCTGTCCGTTTCTCGCAGGCCGCCTGTCTCAGTCCGCCTGTCTAAGTCCGTCTGTCTCAGACCATCTGTCTCAGACCGTCGGTCTCTGTCCGTCTCTATCATGCCGCCTGTCTCCACCGTCTGTTTCAGACCGCCTGTCTCAGGCCGCCTGTCTCAGTCCGTCTGTCTCAGACCGTCGGTCTCAGACCGTCTGTCTCAGACCGTCTGTCTCAGACCGTCTGTCTCAGACCGTCTGTCTCAGACCGTCTGTCTCAGACCGTCTGTCTCAGACCGTCTGTCTCAGACCGTCTGTCTCAGACCGTCTGTCTCAGACCGTCTGTCTCAGACCGTCTGTCTCAGACCGTCTGTCTCAGACCGTCTGTCTCTGACCGTCTGTCTCCGACCGTCTGTCTCAGACCGTCTGTCTCAGACCGTCTGTCTCAGACCGTCTGTCTCAGACCGTCTGTGTCAGACCGTCTGTCTCAGACCGTCAGTCTCACACCGTCGTTCTCTGTCCGTTTCTCGCAGGCCGCCTGTCTCAGTCCGCCTGTCTAAGTCCGTCTGTCTCAGACCATCTGTCTCAGACCGTCGGTCTCTGTCCGTCTCTATCATGCCGCCTGTCTCAGTCCGTCTGTTTCAGACCGCCTGTCTCAGGCCGCCTGTCTCAGTCCGTCTGTCTCAGACCGTCGGTCTCAGACCGTCTGTCTCAGACCGTCTGTCTCAGACCGTCTGTCTCAGACCGTCTGTCTCAGACCGTCTGTCTCAGACCGTCTGTCTCAGACCGTCTGTCTCAGACCGTCTGTCTCAGACCGTCTGTCTCAGACCGTCTGTCTCAGACCGTCTGTCTCAGACCGTCTGTCTCTGACCGTCTGTCTCAGACCGTCTGTCTCAGACCGTCTGTCTCAGACCGTCTGTCTCAGACCGTCTGTCTCAGACCGTCTGTGTCAGACCGTCTGTCTCAGACCGTCAGTCTCACACCGTCGTTCTCTGTCCGTTTCTCGCAGGCCGCCTGTCTCAGTCCGCCTGTCTAAGTCCGTCTGTCTCAGACCATCTGTCTCAGACCGTCGGTCTCTGTCCGTCTCTATCATGCCGCCTGTCTCAGTCCGTCTGTTTCAGACCGCCTGTCTCAGGCCGCCTGTCTCAGTCCGTCTGTCTCAGACCGTCGGTCTCAGACCGTCTGTCTCAGACCGTCAGTCTCAGACCGTCGGTCTCTGTCCGTCTCTCTCAGCCCGCCTGTCTCAGTCCGTCTGGCTCAGACCATCTGCCTCAGACCGCCCGTCTCTGTCCGTCTGTCTCAGACCGTCAGTCTCAGACCGTCGGTCTCTGTCCGTTTCTCGCAGGCCGCCTGTCTCAGTCCGTCTGTCTCAGACCATCTGTCTCAGACCATCTGTCTCAGACCGTCCGTCTCTGCTCGCCTGTCGCTGTCCGTCTGTCTCAGACCGTCGGTCTCTGTCCGTCTCTCTCAGGCCGCCTGTCTCAGTCCGTCTGTCTCAGACCATCTGTCTCAGACCGTCTGTCTCAGACCGTCTGTGTCAGACCGTCTGTCTCAGACCGTCAGTCTCACACCGTCGTTCTCTGTCCGTTTCTCGCAGGCCGCCTGTCTCAGTCCGCCTGTCTAAGTCCGTCTGTCTCAGACCATCTGTCTCAGACCGTCGGTCTCTGTCCGTCTCTATCATGCCGCCTGTCTCAGTCCGTCTGTTTCAGACCGCCTGTCTCAGGCCGCCTGTCTCAGTCCGTCTGTCTCAGACCATCTGTCTCCGACCGTCTGTCTCTGTCCGTCAGTCTCAGACCGTCGGTCTCTGTCCGTCTCTCATGCCGCCTGTCTCAGTCCGTCTGTTTCAGTCAGCCTGTCTCAGACCGTCGGTCTTAGCCCGTCTGTCTCAGCCCGCCTGTCTCTGTCCGTCTGTCTCAGACCGTCGGTCTCTGTCCATCTCTCTCTGGCCGCCTGTCTCAGTCCGTCTGTCTCAGACCATCTGTCTCAGACCGTCTGTCTCTGTCCGTCTGTCTCAGACCATCTGTCTCAGACCGTCCGTCTCTGTCCGTCTGTCTCAGGCCGTCTGTCTCAGCCCGCCTGTCTCGGCCCGCCTGTCTCTGTCCGTCTGTTTCAGACCGCCTGTCTGAGACCATCTGTGTCAGACCGTTGTCTCTGTCCGTCTGTCTCTGTCCGTCTGTCTCTGTCCGTCTGTCTCTGTCTGTTTGTCTCCGTCCGTCTGTCTCTGTCCGTCTGTCTCTGTCCGTCTGTCTCTGTCCGTCTGTCTCTGTCCGTCTGTCTCTGTCCGTCTGTCTCTGTCCGTCTGTGTCAGACCGTCGGTCTATGTCCGTCCCTGTCAGGCCGCCTGTCTCAGACCGTCTGTCTCAGACCGTCTGTCTCAGACCGTCCGTCTCAGACCGCCTGTCTCAGTCCGTCTGTCTCCGACCGTCTGTCTCAGACCGTCCGTCTCTGTCCGTCTGTCTCAGACCGTCTATCTCAGACCGCCTGTCTCAGACCGTCTGTCTCAGACCGTCTGTCTCAGACCGTCTGTCTCAGACCGTCTGTCTCAGACCGTCTGTCTCAGACCGTCTGTCTCAGACCGTCTGTCTCAGACCGTCTGTCTCAGACCGTCTGTCTCAGACCGTCTGTCTCAGACCGTCTGTCTCAGACCGTCTGTCTCAGACCGTCTGTCTCCGACCGTCTGTCTCAGACCGTCTGTCTCTGACCATCCGTCTCAGACCGTCTGTCTCAGACCGTCTGTCTCAGACCGTCTGTCTCAGGCCGCCTGTCTCAGACCGTCTGTCTCAGACCATCCGTCTCAGACCGTCTGTCTCAGACCGTCTGTCTCAGACCGTCTGTCTCAGACCGTCTGTCTCAGACCGTCTGTCTCAGACCATCCGTCTCAGACCGTCTGTCTCAGACCGTCTGTCTCAGACCGTCTGTCTCAGACCGTCTGCCTCAGACCGTCTGTGTCAGACCGTCTGTCTCAGACCGTCTGTCTCAGACCGTCTGTCTCAGACCGTCTGTCTCAGACCGTCTGTCTCAGACCGTCTGTCTCAGACCGTCTGTCTCAGACCGTCTGTCTCAGACCGTCTGTCTGAGACCGTCTGTCTCAGACCGTCTGTCTCAGACCGTCTGTCTCTGACCGTCTGTCTCAGACCGTCTGTCTCAGACCGTCTGTCTCAGACCGTCTGTCTCAGACCGTCTGTCTCAGACCGTCTGTGTCAGACCGTCTGTCTCAGACCGTCAGTCTCACACCGTCGTTCTCTGTCCGTTTCTCGCAGGCCGCCTGTCTCAGTCCGCCTGTCTAAGTCCGTCTGTCTCAGAACATCTGTCTCAGACCGTCGGTCTCTGTCCGTCTCTATCATGCCGCCTGTCTCAGTCCGTCTGTTTCAGACCGCCTGTCTCAGGCCGCCTGTCTCAGTCCGTCTGTCTCAGACCGTCGGTCTCAGACCGTCTGTCTCAGACCGTCAGTCTCAGACCGTCGGTCTCTGTCCGTCTCTCTCAGCCCGCCTGTCTCAGTCCGTCTGGCTCAGACCATCTGCCTCAGACCGCCCGTCTCTGTCCGTCTGTCTCAGACCGTCAGTCTCAGACCGTCTGTCTCTGACCGTCTGTCTCAGACCGTCTGTCTCAGACCGTCTGTCTCAGGCCGCCTGTCTCAGACCGTCTGTCTCAGACCATCCGTCTCAGACCATCTGTCTCAGACCGTCGGTCTCTGTCCGTCTCTATCATGCCGCCTGTCTCAGTCCGTCTGTTTCAGACCGCCTGTCTCAGGCCGCCTGTCTCAGTCCGTCTGTCTCAGACCGTCTGTCTCAGACCGTCTGTCTCAGACCGTCTGTCTCAGACCCTCTGTGTCAGACCGTCTGTCTCACACCGTCTGTCTCAGACCGTCTGTCTCAGACCGTCTTTCTCAGGCCGTCTGTCTCAGACCGTCTGTCTCTGCCCGTCTGTGTCAGACCGTCTGTCTCAGACCGTCGGTCTCTGTCCGTCCCTCTCAGGCCGTCTGTCTCAGTCCGTCTGTCTCCGACCGTCCGTCTCTGTCCGTCTGTCTCAGACCATCTGTCTCAGACCGTCTGTCTCAGACCGTCAGTCTCAGACCGTCTGTCTCTGTCCGCCTCTCTCAGGCCGCCTGTCTCAGTCCGTCTGTCTCAGACCATCTGTCTCAGACCGTCTGTCTCTGTCCGTCTGTCTCAGACCGTCAGTCTCAGACCGTCGGTCTCTGTCCGTTTCTCGCAGGCCGCCTGTCTCTGTCCGTCTGTCTCTGTCCGTCTGTCTCTGTCCGTCTGTCACAGACCGTCTGTCTCAGACCGTCTGTCTCTGTCCGCCTCTCTCAGGCCGCCTGTCTCAGTCCGTCTGTCTCAGACCATCTGTCTCAGACCGTCTGTCTCTGTCCGTCTGTCTCAGTCCATCTGTCTCAGACCATCTGTCTCAGACCGTCCGTCTCTGCTCGCCTGTCGCTGTCCGTCTGTCTCAGACCGTCGGTCTCTGTCCGTCTGTCTCTGTCCGTCTGTCACAGACCGTCTGTCTCAGACCGTCTGTCTCTGTCCGCCTCTCTCAGGCCGCCTGTCTCAGTCCGTCTGTCTCAGACCATCTGTCTCAGACCGTCTGTCTCAGACCGTCTGTCTCAGACCGTCTGTGTCAGACCGTCTGTCTCAGACCGTCAGTCTCACACCGTCGTTCTCTGTCCGTTTCTCGCAGGCCGCCTGTCTCAGTCCGCCTGTCTAAGTCCGTCTGTCTCAGACCATCTGTCTCAGACCGTCGGTCTCTGTCCGTCTCTATCATGCCGCCTGTCTCAGTCCGTCTGTTTCAGACCGCCTGTCTCAGGCCGCCTGTCTCAGTCCGTCTGTCTCAGACCGTCGGTCTCAGACCGTCTGTCTCAGACCGTCAGTCTCAGACCGTCGGTCTCTGTCCGTCTCTCTCAGCCCGCCTGTCTCAGTCCGTCTGGCTCAGACCATCTGCCTCAGACCGCCCGTCTCTGTCCGTCTGTCTCAGACCGTCAGTCTCAGACCGTCTGTCTCTGACCGTCTGTCTCAGACCGTCTGTCTCAGACCGTCTGTCTCAGGCCGCCTGTCTCAGACCGTCTGTCTCAGACCATCCGTCTCAGACCATCTGTCTCAGACCGTCGGTCTCTGTCCGTCTCTATCATGCCGCCTGTCTCAGTCCGTCTGTTTCAGACCGCCTGTCTCAGGCCGCCTGTCTCAGTCCGTCTGTCTCAGACCGTCTGTCTCAGACCGTCTGTCTCAGACCGTCTGTCTCAGACCGTCTGTCTCAGACCCTCTGTGTCAGACCGTCTGTCTCACACCGTCTGTCTCAGACCGTCTGTCTCAGACCGTCTTTCTCAGGCCGTCTGTCTCAGACCGTCTGTCTCTGTCCGTCTGTGTCAGACCGTCTGTCTCAGACCGTCGGTCTCTGTCCGTCCCTCTCAGGCCGTCTGTCTCAGTCCGTCTGTCTCGGACCGTCCGTCTCTGTCCGTCTGTCTCAGACCATCTGTCTCAGACCGTCTGTCTCAGACCGTCAGTCTCAGACCGTCTGTCTCTGTCCGCCTCTCTCAGGCCGCCTGTCTCAGTCCGTCTGTCTCAGACCATCTGTCTCAGACCGTCTGTCTCTGTCCGTCTGTCTCAGACCGTCAGTCTCAGACCGTCGGTCTCTGTCCGTTTCTCGCAGGCCGCCTGTCTCTGTCCGTCTGTCTCTGTCCGTCTGTCTCTGTCCGTCTGTCACAGACCGTCTGTCTCAGACCGTCTGTCTCTGTCCGCCTCTCTCAGGCCGCCTGTCTCAGTCCGTCTGTCTCAGACCATCTGTCTCAGACCGTCTGTCTCTGTCCGTCTGTCTCAGTCCATCTGTCTCAGACCATCTGTCTCAGACCGTCCGTCTCTGCTCGCCTGTCGCTGTCCGTCTGTCTCAGACCGTCGGTCTCTGTCCGTCTGTCTCTGTCCGTCTGTCTCTGTCCGTCTGTCACAGACCGTCTGTCTCAGACCGTCTGTCTCTGTCCGCCTCTCTCAGGCCGCCTGTCTCAGTCCGTCTGTCTCAGACCATCTGTCTCAGACCGTCTGTCTCTGTCCGTCTGTCTCAGACCGTCAGTCTCAGACCGTCGGTCTCTGTCCGTTTCTCGCAGGCCGCCTGTCTCTGTCCGTCTGTCTCAGACCGTCGGTCTCTGTCCGTCCCTCTCAGGCCGCCTGTCTCAGTCCGTCTGTTTCAGACCGCCTGTCTCAGACCGTCGGTCTTAGCCCGTCTGTCTCAGCCCGCCTGTCTCTGTCCGTCTGTCTCAGACCGTCGGTCTCTGTCCGTCCCTCTCAGGCCGCCTGTCTCAGTCCGTCTGTCTCAGACCATCTGTCTCAGACCGTCTGTCTCAGACCGTCTGTCTCAGACCGTCTGTCTCAGACCGTCTGTCTCAGACCGTCTGTCTCAGACCGTCTGTCTCAGACCGTCTGTCTCAGACCGTCTGTCTCAGACCGTCTGTCTCTGACCGTCTGTCTCAGACCGTCTGTCTCAGACCGTCTGTCTCAGACCGTCTGTCTCAGACCGTCTGTCTCAGACCGTCTGTCTCAGACCGTCTGTCTCCGACCTTCTGTCTCAGACCGTCTGTCTCAGACCGTCTGTCTCAGACCGTCTGTCTCAGACCTTCTGTCTCATACCGTCTGTCTCAGACCGTCTGTCTCAGACCGTCGGTATCTGTCCGTTTCTCGCAGGCCGCCTGTCTCTGTCCGTCTGTCTCTGTCCGTCTGTCTCTGTCCGTCTGTCTCTGTCCGTCTGTCTCAGACCATCTGTCTCAGACCATCTGTCTCAGACCGTCCGTCTCTGCTCGCCTGTCGCTGTCCGTCTGTCTCAGACCGTGGGTCTCTGTCCGTCTCTCTCAGGCCGCCTGTCTAAGTCTGTCTGTCTCAGACCATCTGTCTCAGACCGTCGGTCTCTGTCCATCTCTCTCATGCCGCCTGTCTCAGTCCGTCTGTTTCAGACCGCCTGTCTCAGACCGTCGGTCTTAGCCCGTCTGTCTCAGTCCGTCTGTTTCAGACCGCCTGTCTCAGACCGTCGGTCTTAGCCCGTCTGTCTCAGCCCGCCTGTCTCTGTCCGTCTGTCTCAGACCGTCGGTCTCTGTCCGTCCCTCTCAGGCCGCCTGTCTCAGTCCGTCTGTCTCAGACCATCTGTCTCAGACCGTCTGTCTCAGACCGTCTGTCTCAGACCGTCTGTCTCAGACCGTCTGTCTCAGACCGTCTGTCTCAGACCGTCTGTCTCAGACCGTCTGTCTCAGACCGTCTGTCTCAGACCGTCTGTCTCAGACCGTCTGTCTCTGACCGTCTGTCTCAGACCGTCTATCTCTGTTCGTCTGTCTCAGAACGTCTGTCTCAGACCATCTGTATCAAACCGTCTGTCTCAGCCCGCCTGTCTCAGCCCGCCTGTCTCTGTCCGTCTATCTCAGCCCGCCTGTCTCAGACCGTCTATCTCGGACCATCTGTCTCAGCCCGTTTGTCTCAGATCGTCCGTCTCAGCCCGCCTGTCTCTGTCCGTCTGTCTCAGACCGTCAGTCTCAGACCGTCGGTCTCTGTCCGTTTCTCGCAGGCCGCCTGTCTCTGTCCGTCTGTCTCTGTCCGTCTGTCTCAGATCGTCTGTCTCAGACCGTCTGTCTCAGACCGTCTGTCTCAGACCGTCTGTCTCAGACCGTCTGTCTCAGACCGTCTGTCTCAGACCGTCTGTCTCAGACCGTCTGTCTCAGACCGTCTGTCTCAGACCGTCTGTCTCTGACCGTCTGTCTCAGACCGTCTGTCTCAGATCGTCTGTCTCAGACCGTCTGTCTCAGACCGTCTGTCTCAGACCGTCTGTCTCAGACCGTCTGTCTCAGACCGTCTGTCTCAGACCTTCTGTCTCAGACCGTCTGTCTCAGACCTTCTGTCTCATACCGTCTGTCTCAGACCGTCTGTCTCAGACCGTCGGTATCTGTCCGTTTCTCGCAGGCCGCCTGTCTCTGTCCGTCTGTCTCTGTCCGTCTGTCTCAGACCATCTGTCTCAGACCATCTGTCTCAGACCGTGGGTCTCTGTCCGTCTCTCTCAGGCCGCCTGTCTAAGTCCGTCTGTCTCAGACCGTCAGTCTCAGACCGTCGGTCTCTGTCCGTCTCTCTCAGCCCGCCTGTCTCAGTCCGTCTGGCTCAGACCATCTGTCTCAGACCGCCCGTCTCTGTCCGTCTGTCTCAGACCGTCAGTCTCAGACCGTCGGTCTCTGTCCGTTTCTCGCAGGCCGCCTGTCTCTGTCCGTCTGTCTCTGTCCGTCTGTCTCAGACCGTCTTTCTCTGTCCGTCTCTCTCAGGCCGCCTGTCTCAGTCCGTCTGTCTCAGACCATCTGTCTCAGACCATCTGTCTCAGACCGTCCGTCTCTGCTCGCCTGTCGCTGTCCGTCTGTCTCAGACCGTCGGTCTCTGTCCGTCTCTCTCAGGCCGCCTGTCTCAGTCCGTCTGTCTCAGACCATCTGTCTCCGACCGTCTGTCTCTGTCCGTCAGTCTCAGACCGTCGGTCTCTGTCCGTCTCTCATGCCGCCTGTCTCAGTCCGTCTGTTTCAGTCAGCCTGTCTCAGACCGTCGGTCTTAGCCCGTCTGTCTCAGCCCGCCAGTCTCTGTCCGTCTGTCTCAGACCGTCGGTCTCTGTCCATCTCTCTCTGGCCGCCTGTCTCAGTCCGTCTGTCTCAGACCATCTGTCTCAGACCGTCTGTCACTGTCCGTCTGTCTCAGACCATCTGTCTCAGACCGTCCGTCTCTGTCCGTCTGTCTCAGGCCGTCTGTCTCAGCCCGCCTGTCTCGGCCCGCCTGTCTCTGTCCGTTTGTTTCAGACCGCCTGTCTGAGACCATCTGTGTCAGACCGTTGTCTCTGTCCGTCTGTCTCTGTCCGTCTGTCTCTGTCCGTCTGTCTCTGTCCGTTTGTCTCCGTCCGTCTGTCTCTGTCCGTCTGTCTCTGTCCGTCTGTCTCTGTCCGTCTGTCTCTGTCCGTCTGTCTCTGTCCGTCTGTGTCAGACCGTCGGTCTATGTCCGTCCCTGTCAGGCCGCCTGTCTCAGTCCGTCTGACTCAGACCGTCGGTCTTTGTCCGTCTCTCATGCCGCCTGTCTCAGTCCGTCTGTTTCAGTCAGCCTGTCTCAGACCGTCGGTCTTAGCCCGTCTGTCTCAGCCCGCCTGTCTCTGTCCGTCTGTCTCAGACCGTCGGTCTCTGTCCGTCTCTCTCAGGCCGCCTGTCTCAGTCCGTCTGTCTCAGACCATCTGTCTCAGACCGTCTGTCTCTGTCCGTCTGTCTCAGACCATCTGTCTCAGACCGTCTGTCTCAGACCGTCTGTCTCAGACCGTCGGTCTGTGTCCGTCTCTCCCAGCCCGCCTGTCTCAGGCCATCTGTATCAAACCGTCTGTCTCAGCCCGCCTGTCTCAGCCCGCCTGTCTCTGTCCGTCTGTTTCAGACCGCCTGTCTCAGACCGTCGGTCTTAGCCCGTCTGTCTCAGCCCGCCTGTCTCAGCCCGCCTGTCTCTGTCCGTCTGTTTCAGACCGCCTGTCTCAGACTGTCGGTCTTAGCCCGTCTGTCTCAGCCCGCCTGTCTCTGTCCGCCTGTCTCTGTCCGTCTGTCTCAGACCGTCTGTCTCAGATTGTCTCTCTCAGGCCGCCTGTCTCAGTCCGACTGTCTCAGACCATCTGTCTCATACCGTCTGTCTCTGTCCGTCTGTCTCAACCCGCCTGTCTCAGACCGTTGTCTCTGTCCGTCTATCTCTGTTCGTCTGTCTCAGAACGTCTGTCTCAGACCATCTGTATCAAACCGTCTGTCTCAGCCCGCCTGTCTGAGCCCGCCTGTCTCTGTCCGTCTGTCTCAGCCCGCCTGTCTCAGACTGTCTATCTCGGACCATCTGTCTCAGCCCGTTTGTCTCAGATCGTCCGTCTCAGCCCGCCTGTCTCTGTCCGTCTGTCTCAGACCGTCAGTCTCAGACCGTCGGTCTCTGTCCGTTTCTCGCAGGCCGCCTGTCTCTGTCCGTCTGTCTCTGTCCGTCTGTCTCTGTCCGTCTGTCTCTGTCCGTCTGTCTCTGTCCGTCTGTCTTAGACCGTCTGTCTCAGACCGTCTTTCTCTGTCCGTCTCGCTCAGGCCGCCTGTCTCAGTCCGTCTGTCTCAGACCATCTGTCTCAGACCATCTGTCTCAGACCGTCCGTCTCTGCTCGCCTGTCGCTGTCCGTCTGTCTCAGACCGTCGGTCTCTGTCCGTCTCTCTCAGGCCGCCTGTCTCAGTCCGTCTGTCTCAGACCGTCTGTCTCAGACCGTCTGTCTCAGACCGTCTGTCTCAGACCGTCTGTCTCAGACCGTCTGTCTCAGACCGTCTGTCTCAGACCGTCTGACTCAGACCGTCTGTCTCAGACCGTCTGTCTCAGACCGTCTGTGTCAGACCGTCTGTCTCAGACCGTCAGTCTCACACCGTCGTTCTCTGTCCGTTTCTCGCAGGCCGCCTGTCTCAGTCCGCCTGTCTAAGTCCGTCTATCTCAGCCCGCCTGTCTCAGACCGTCTATCTCGGACCATCTGTCTCAGCCCGTTTGTCTCAGATCGTCCGTCTCAGCCCGCCTGTCTCTGTCCGTCTGTCTCAGACCGTCAGTCTCAGACCGTCGGTCTCTGTCCGTTTCTCGCAGGCCGCCTGTCTCTGTCCGTCTGTCTCTGTCCGTCTGTCTCAGATCGTCTGTCTCAGACCGTCTGTCTCAGACCGTCTGTCTCAGACCGTCTGTCTCAGACCGTCTGTCTCAGACCGTCTGTCTCAGACCGTCTGTCTCAGACCGTCTGTCTCAGACCGTCTGTCTCAGACCGTCTGTCTCTGACCGTCTGTCTCAGACCGTCTGTCTCAGATCGTCTGTCTCAGACCGTCTGTCTCAGACCGTCTGTCTCAGACCGTCTGTCTCAGACCGTCTGTCTCAGACCGTCTGTCTCAGACCTTCTGTCTCAGACCGTCTGTCTCAGACCTTCTGTCTCATACCGTCTGTCTCAGACCGTCTGTCTCAGACCGTCGGTATCTGTCCGTTTCTCGCAGGCCGCCTGTCTCTGTCCGTCTGTCTCTGTCCGTCTGTCTCAGACCATCTGTCTCAGACCATCTGTCTCAGACCGTGGGTCTCTGTCCGTCTCTCTCAGGCCGCCTGCCTAAGTCCGTCTGTCTCAGACCGTCAGTCTCAGACCGTCGGTCTCTGTCCGTCTCTCTCAGCCCGCCTGTCTCAGTCCGTCTGGCTCAGACCATCTGTCTCAGACCGCCCGTCTCTGTCCGTCTGTCTCAGACCGTCAGTCTCAGACCGTCGGTCTCTGTCCGTTTCTCGCAGGCCGCCTGTCTCTGTCCGTCTGTCTCTGTCCGTCTGTCTCAGACCGTCTTTCTCTGTCCGTCTCTCTCAGGCCGCCTGTCTCAGTCCGTCTGTCTCAGACCATCTGTCTCAGACCATCTGTCTCAGACCGTCCGTCTCTGCTCGCCTGTCGCTGTCCGTCTGTCTCAGACCGTCGGTCTCTGTCCGTCTGTCTCAGGCCGTCTGTCTCAGCCCGCCTGTCTCGGCCCGCCTGTCTCTGTCCGTTTGTTTCAGACCGCCTGTCTGAGACCATCTGTGTCAGACCGTTGTCTCTGTCCGTCTGTCTCTGTCCGTCTGTCTCTGTCCGTCTGTCTCAGACCATCTGTCTCAGACCGTCCGTCTCTGTCCGTCTGTCTCAGGCCGTCTGTCTCAGCCCGCCTGTCTCGGCCCGCCTGTCTCTGTCCGTTTGTTTCAGACCGCCTGTCTGAGACCATCTGTGTCAGACCGTTGTCTCTGTCCGTCTGTCTCTGTCCGTCTGTCTCTGTCCGTCTGTCTCTGTCCGTTTGTCTCCGTCCGTCTGTCTCTGTCCGTCTGTCTCTGTCCGTCTGTCTCTGTCCGTCTGTCTCTGTCCGTCTGTCTCTGTCCGTCTGTGTCAGACCGTCGGTCTATGTCCGTCCCTGTCAGGCCGCCTGTCTCAGTCCGTCTGACTCAGACCGTCGGTCTTTGTCCGTCTCTCATGCCGCCTGTCTCAGTCCGTCTGTTTCAGTCAGCCTGTCTCAGACCGTCGGTCTTAGCCCGTCTGTCTCAGCCCGCCTGTCTCTGTCCGTCTGTCTCAGACCGTCGGTCTCTGTCCGTCTCTCTCAGGCCGCCTGTCTCAGTCCGTCTGTCTCAGACCATCTGTCTCAGACCGTCTGTCTCTGTCCGTCTATCTCAGACCATCTGTCTCAGACCGTCTGTCTCAGACCGTCTGTCTCAGACCGTCGGTCTGTGTCCGTCTCTCCCAGCCCGCCTGTCTCAGGCCATCTGTATCAAACCGTCTGTCTCAGCCCGCCTGTCTCAGCCCGCCTGTCTCTGTCCGTCTGTTTCAGACCGCCTGTCTCAGACCGTCGGTCTTAGCCCGTCTGTCTCAGCCCGCCTGTCTCAGCCCGCCTGTCTCTGTCCGTCTGTTTCAGACCGCCTGTCTCAGACTGTCGGTCTTAGCCCGTCTGTCTCAGCCCGCCTGTCTCTGTCCGCCTGTCTCTGTCCGTCTGTCTCAGACCGTCTGTCTCAGATTGTCTCTCTCAGGCCGCCTGTCTCAGTCCGACTGTCTCAGACCATCTGTCTCATACCGTCTGTCTCTGTCCGTCTGTCTCAACCCGCCTGTCTCAGACCGTTGTCTCTGTCCGTCTATCTCTGTTCGTCTGTCTCAGAACGTCTGTCTCAGACCATCTGTATCAAACCGTCTGTCTCAGCCCGCCTGTCTGAGCCCGCCTGTCTCTGTCCGTCTGTCTCAGCCCGCCTGTCTCAGACTGTCTATCTCGGACCATCTGTCTCAGCCCGTTTGTCTCAGATCGTCCGTCTCAGCCCGCCTGTCTCTGTCCGTCTGTCTCAGACCGTCAGTCTCAGACCGTCGGTCTCTGTCCGTTTCTCGCAGGCCGCCTGTCTCTGTCCGTCTGTCTCTGTCCGTCTGTCTCTGTCCGTCTGTCTCTGTCCGTCTGTCTCTGTCCGTCTGTCTTAGACCGTCTGTCTCAGACCGTCTTTCTCTGTCCGTCTCTCTCAGGCCGCCTGTCTCAGTCCGTCTGTCTCAGACCATCTGTCTCAGACCATCTGTCTCAGACCGTCCGTCTCTGCTCGCCTGTCGCTGTCCGTCTGTCTCAGACCGTCGGTCTCTGTCCGTCTCTCTCAGGCCGCCTGTCTCAGTCCGTCTGTCTCAGACCGTCTGTCTCAGACCGTCTGTCTCAGACCGTCTGTCTCAGACCGTCTGTCTCAGACCGTCTGTCTCAGACCGTCTGTCTCAGACCGTCTGACTCAGACCGTCTGTCTCAGACCGTCTGTCTCAGACCGTCTGTCTCAGACCGTCTGTGTCAGACCGTCTGTCTCAGACCGTCAGTCTCACACCGTCGTTCTCTGTCCGTTTCTCGCAGGCCGCCTGTCTCAGTCCGCCTGTCTAAGTCCGTCTGTCTCAGACCATCTGTCTCAGACCGTCGGTCTCTGTCCGTCTCTATCATGCCGCCTGTCTCAGTCCGTCTGTTTCAGACCGCCTGTCTCAGGCCGCCTGTCTCAGTCCGTCTGTCTCAGACCGTCGGTCTCAGACCGTCTGTCTCAGACCGTCGGTCTCTGTCCGTTTCTCGCAGGCCGCCTGTCTCTGTCCGTCTGTCTCTGTCCGTCTGTCTCAGACCGTCAGTCTCAGACCGTCGGTCTCTGTCCGTTTCTCGCAGGCCGCCTGTCTCTGTCCGTCTGTCTCTGTCCGTCTGTCTTAGACCGTCTGTCTCAGACCGTCTTTCTCTGTCCGTCTCTCTCAGGCCGCCTGTCTCAGTCCGTCTGTCTCAGACCATCTGTCTCAGACCATCTGTCTCAGACCGTCCGTCTCTGCTCGCCTGTCGCTGTCCGTCTGTCTCAGACCGTCGGTCTCTGTCCGTCTCTCTCAGGCCGCCTGTCTCAGTCCGTCTGTCTCAGACCGTCTGTCTCAGACCGTCTGTCTCAGACCGTCTGTCTCAGACCGTCTGTCTCAGACCGTCTGTCTCAGACCGTCTGTCTCAGACCGTCTGTCTCAGACCGTCTGTCTCAGACCGTCTGTCTCAGACCGTCTGTCTCAGACCGTCTGTCTCAGACCGTCTGTGTCAGACCGTCTGTCTCAGACCGTCAGTCTCACACCGTCGTTCTCTGTCCGTTTCTCGCAGGCCGCCTGTCTCAGTCCGCCTGTCTAAGTCCGTCTGTCTCAGACCATCTGTCTCAGACCGTCGGTCTCTGTCCGTCTCTATCATGCCGCCTGTCTCAGTCCGTCTGTTTCAGACCGCCTGTCTCAGGCCGCCTGTCTCAGTCCGTCTGTCTCAGACCGTCGGTCTCAGACCGTCTGTCTCAGACCGTCAGTCTCAGACCGTCGGTCTCTGTCCGTCTCTCTCAGCCCGCCTGTCTCAGTCCGTCTGGCTCAGACCATCTGTCTCAGACCGCCCGTCTCTGTCCGTCTGTCTCAGACCGTCAGTCTCAGACCGTCGGTCTCTGTCCGTTTCTCGCAGGCCGCCTGTCTCTGTCCGTCTGTCTCTGTCCGTCTGTCTCAGACCGTCTTTCTCTGTCCGTCTCTCTCAGGCCGCCTGTCTCAGTCCGTCTGTCTCAGACCATCTGTCTCAGACCATCTGTCTCAGACCGTCCGTCTCTGCTCGCCTGTCGCTGTCCGTCTGTCTCAGACCGTCGGTCTCTGTCCGTCTCTCTCAGGCCGCCTGTCTCAGTCCGTCTGTCTCAGACCATCTGTCTCCGACCGTCTGTCTCTGTCCGTCAGTCTCAGACCGTCGGTCTCTGTCCGTCTCTCATGCCGCCTGTCTCAGTCCGTCTGTTTCAGTCAGCCTGTCTCAGACCGTCGGTCTTAGCCCGTCTGTCTCAGCCCGCCTGTCTCTGTCCGTCTGTCTCAGACCGTCGGTCTCTGTCCGTCTCTCTCAGGCCGCCTGTCTCAGTCCGTCTGTCTCAGACCATCTGTATCAAACCGTCTGTCTCAGCCCGCCTGTCTCAGACCGTCGGTCTTAGCCCGTCTGTCTCAGCCCGCCTGTCTCTGTCCGCCTGTCTCTGTCCGTCTGTCTCAGACCGTCTGTCTCAGATCGTCTCTCTCAGGCCGCCTGTCTCAGTCCGTCTGTCTCTGTCCGTCTGTCTCTGTCCGTTTGTCTCCGTCCGTCTGTCTCTGTCCGTCTGTCTCTGTCCGTCTGTCTCTGTCCGTCTGTGTCAGACCGTCGGTCTATGTCCGTCCCTGTCAGGCCGCCTGTCTCAGTCCGTCTGACTCAGACCGTCGGTCTTTGTCCGTCTCTCATGCCGCCTGTCTCAGTCCGTCTGTTTCAGTCAGCCTGTCTCAGACCGTCGGTCTTAGCCCGTCTGTCTCAGCCCGCCTGTCTCTGTCCGTCTGTCTCAGACCGTCGGTCTCTGTCCGTCTCTCTCAGGCCGCCTGTCTCAGTCCGTCTGTCTCAGACCATCTGTCTCAGACCGTCTGTCTCTGTCCGTCTGTCTCAGACCATCTGTCTCAGTCCGTCTGTCTCAGACCGTCTGTCTCAGACCGTCGGTCTGTGTCCGTCTCTCCCAGCCCGCCTGTCTCAGGCCATCTGTATCAAACCGTCTGTCTCAGCCCGCCTGTCTCAGCCCGCCTGTCTCTGTCCGTCTGTTTCAGACCGCCTGTCTCAGACCGTCGGTCTTAGCCCGTCTGTCTCAGCCCGCCTGTCTCAGCCCGCCTGTCTCTGTCCGTCTGTTTCAGACCGCCTGTCTCAGACCGTCGGTCTTAGCCCGTCTGTCTCAGCCCGCCTGTCTCTGTCCGCCTGTCTCTGTCCGTCTGTCTCAGACCGTCTGTCTCAGATTGTCTCTCTCAGGCCGCCTGTCTCAGTCCGACTGTCTCAGACCATCTGTCTCAGACCGTCTGTCTCTGTCCGTCTGTCTCAACCCGCCTGTCTCAGACCGTTGTCTCTGTCCGTCTATCTCTGTTCGTCTGTCTCAGAACGTCTGTCTCAGACCATCTGTATCAAACCGTCTGTCTCAGCCCGCCTGTCTGAGCCCGCCTGTCTCTGTCCGTCTGTCTCAGCCCGCCTGTCTCAGACCGTCTATCTCAGACCATCTGTCTCAGACCGTCGGTCTCTGTCCGTCTCTATCATGCCGCCTGTCTCAGTCCGTCTGTTTCAGACCGCCTGTCTCAGGCCGCCTGTCTCAGTCCGTCTGTCTCAGACCGTCGGTCTCAGACCGTCTGTCTCAGACCGTCGGTCTCTGTCCGTTTCTCGCAGGCCGCCTGTCTCTGTCCGTCTGTCTCTGTCCGTCTGTCTCAGACCGTCAGTCTCAGACCGTCGGTCTCTGTCCGTTTCTCGCAGGCCGCCTGTCTCTGTCCGTCTGTCTCTGTCCGTCTGTCTCTGTCCGTCTGTCTTAGACCGTCTGTCTCAGACCGTCTTTCTCTGTCCGTCTCTCTCAGGCCGCCTGTCTCAGTCCGTCTGTCTCAGACCATCTGTCTCAGACCATCTGTCTCAGACCGTCCGTCTCTGCTCGCCTGTCGCTGTCCGTCTGTCTCAGACCGTCGGTCTCTGTCCGTCTCTCTCAGGCCGCCTGTCTCAGTCCGTCTGTCTCAGACCGTCTGTCTCAGACCGTCTGTCTCCGACCGTCTGTCTCAGACCGTCTGTCTCAGACCGTCTGTCTCAGACCGTCTGTCTCAGACCGTCTGTCTCAGACCGTCTGTCTCAGACCGTCTGTCTCAGACCGTCTGTCTCAGACCGTCTGTCTCAGACCGTCTGTCTCAGACCGTCTGTGTCAGACCGTCTGTCTCAGACCGTCAGTCTCACACCGTCGTTCTCTGTCCGTTTCTCGCAGGCCGCCTGTCTCAGTCCGCCTGTCTAAGTCCGTCTGTCTCAGACCATCTGTCTCAGACCGTCGGTCTCTGTCCGTTTCTCGCAGGCCGCCTGTCTCTGTCCGTCTGTCTCTGTCCGTCTGTCTCAGACCGTCAGTCTCAGACCGTCGGTCTCTGTCCGTTTCTCGCAGGCCGCCTGTCTCTGTCCGTCTGTCTCTGTCCGTCTGTCTCTGTCCGTCTGTCTTAGACCGTCTGTCTCAGACCGTCTTTCTCTGTCCGTCTCTCTCAGGCCGCCTGTCTCAGTCCGTCTGTCTCAGACCATCTGTCTCAGACCATCTGTCTCAGACCGTCCGTCTCTGCTCGCCTGTCGCTGTCCGTCTGTCTCAGACCGTCGGTCTCTGTCCGTCTCTCTCAGGCCGCCTGTCTCAGTCCGTCTGTCTCAGACCGTCTGTCTCAGACCGTCTGTCTCCGACCGTCTGTCTCAGACCGTCTGTCTCAGACCGTCTGTCTCAGACCGTCTGTCTCAGACCGTCTGTCTCAGACCGTCTGTCTCAGACCGTCTGTCTCAGACCGTCTGTCTCAGACCGTCTGTCTCAGACCGTCTGTCTCAGACCGTCTGTGTCAGACCGTCTGTCTCAGACCGTCAGTCTCACACCGTCGTTCTCTGTCCGTTTCTCGCAGGCCGCCTGTCTCAGTCCGCCTGTCTAAGTCCGTCTGTCTCAGACCATCTGTCTCAGACCGTCGGTCTCTGTCCGTCTCTATCATGCCGCCTGTCTCAGTCCGTCTGTTTCAGACCGCCTGTCTCAGGCCGCCTGTCTCAGTCCGTCTGTCTCAGACCGTCGGTCTCAGACCGTCTGTCTCAGACCGTCAGTCTCAGACCGTCGGTCTCTGTCCGTCTCTCTCAGCCCGCCTGTCTCAGTCCGTCTGGCTCAGACCATCTGTCTCAGACCGCCCGTCTCTGTCCGTCTGTCTCAGACCGTCAGTCTCAGACCGTCGGTCTCTGTCCGTTTCTCGCAGGCCGCCTGTCTCTGTCCGTCTGTCTCTGTCCGTCTGTCTCAGACCGTCTTTCTCTGTCCGTCTCTCTCAGGCCGCCTGTCTCAGTCCGTCTGTCTCAGACCATCTGTCTCAGACCATCTGTCTCAGACCGTCCGTCTCTGCTCGCCTGTCGCTGTCCGTCTGTCTCAGACCGTCGGTCTCTGTCCGTCTCTCTCAGGCCGCCTGTCTCAGTCCGTCTGTCTCAGACCATCTGTCTCCGACCGTCTGTCTCTGTCCGTCAGTCTCAGACCGTCGGTCTCTGTCCGTCTCTCATGCCGCCTGTCTCAGTCCGTCTGTTTCAGTCAGCCTGTCTCAGACCGTCGGTCTTAGCCCGTCTGTCTCAGCCCGCCTGTCTCTGTCCGTCTGTCTCAGACCGTCGGTCTCTGTCCGTCTCTCTCAGGCCGCCTGTCTCAGTCCGTCTGTCTCAGACCATCTGTCTCAGACCGTCTGTCTCTGTCCGTCTGTCTCAGACCATCTGTCTCAGTCCGTCTGTCTCAGACCGTCTGTCTCAGACCGTCGGTCTGTGTCCGTCTCTCCCAGCCCGCCTGTCTCAGGCCATCTGTATCAAACCGTCTGTCTCAGCCCGCCTGTCTCAGACCGTCGGTCTTAGCCCGTCTGTCTCAGCCCGCCTGTCTCTGTCCGCCTGTCTCTGTCCGTCTGTCTCAGACCGTCTGTCTCAGATCGTCTCTCTCAGGCCGCCTGTCTCAGTCCGACTGTCTCAGACCATCTGTGTCAGACCGTCCGTCTCTGTCCGTCTGTCTCAGGCCGTCTGTCTCAGCCCGCCTGTCTCGGCCCGCCTGTCTCTGTCCGCCTGTTTCAGACCGCCTGTCTGAGACCATCTGTGTCAGACCGCTGTCTCTGTCCGTCTGTCTCTGTCCGTCTGTCGCTGTCCGTCTGTCTCTGTCCGTTTGTCTCCGTCCGTCTGTCTCTGTCCGTCTGTCTCTGTCCGTCTGTCTCTGTCCGTCTGTGTCAGACCGTCGGTCTATGTCCGTCCCTGTCAGGCCGCCTGTCTCAGTCCGTCTGACTCAGACCGTCGGTCTTTGTCCGTCTCTCATGCCGCCTGTCTCAGTCCGTCTGTTTCAGTCAGCCTGTCTCAGACCGTCGGTCTTAGCCCGTCTGTCTCAGCCCGCCTGTCTCTGTCCGTCGGTCTCAGACCGTCGGTCTCTGTCCGTCTCTATCAGGCCGCCTGTCTCAGTCCGTCTGTCTCAGACCATCTGTCTCAGACCGTCTGTCTCTGTCCGTCTGTCTCAGACCATCTGTCTCAGTCCGTCTGTCTCAGACCGTCTGTCTCAGACCGTCGGTCTGTGTCCGTCTCTCCCAGCCCGCCTGTCTCAGGCCATCTGTATCAAACCGTCTGTCTCAGCCCGCCTGTCTCAGCCCGCCTGTCTCTGTCCGTCTGTTTCAGACCGCCTGTCTCAGACCGTCGGTCTTAGCCCGTCTGTCTCAGCCCGCCTGTCTCAGCCCGCCTGTCTCTGTCCGTCTGTTTCAGACCGCCTGTCTCAGACCGTCGGTCTTAGCCCGTCTGTCTCAGCCCGCCTGTCTCTGTCCGCCTGTCTCTGTCCGTCTGTCTCAGACCGTCTGTCTCAGATTGTCTCTCTCAGGCCGCCTGTCTCAGTCCGACTGTCTCAGACCATCTGTCTCAGACCGTCTGTCTCTGTCCGTCTGTCTCAACCCGCCTGTCTCAGACCGTTGTCTCTGTCCGTCTATCTCTGTTCGTCTGTCTCAGAACGTCTGTCTCAGACCATCTGTATCAAACCGTCTGTCTCAGCCCGCCTGTCTGAGCCCGCCTGTCTCTGTCCGTCTGTCTCAGCCCGCCTGTCTCAGACCGTCTATCTCGGACCATCTGTCTCAGCCCGTTTGTCTCAGATCGTCCGTCTCAGCCCGCCTGTCTCTGTCCGTCTGTCTCAGACCGTCAGTCTCAGACCGTCGGTCTCTGTCCGTTTCTCGCAGGCCGCCTGTCTCTGTCCGTCTGTCTCTGTCCGTCTGTCTCTGTCCGTCTGTCTTAGACCGTCTGTCTCAGACCGTCTTTCTCTGTCCGTCTCTCTCAGGCCGCCTGTCTCAGTCCGTCTGTCTCAGACCATCTGTCTCAGACCATCTGTCTCAGACCGTCCGTCTCTGCTCGCCTGTCGCTGTCCGTCTGTCTCAGACCGTCGGTCTCTGTCCATCTCTCTCAGGCCGCCTGTCTCAGTCCGTCTGTCTCAGACCGTCTGTCTCAGACCGTCTGTCTCAGACCGTCTGTCTCAGACCGTCTGTCTCAGACCGTCTGTCTCAGACCGTCTGTCTCAGACCGTCTGTCTCAGACCGTCTGTCTCAGACCGTCTGTGTCAGACCGTCTGTCTCAGACCGTCAGTCTCACACCGTCGTTCTCTGTCCGTTTCTCGCAGGCCGCCTGTCTCAGTCCGCCTGTCTAAGTCCGTCTGTCTCAGACCATCTGTCTCAGACCGTCGGTCTCAGTCCGTCTCTATCATGCCGCCTGTCTCAGTCCGTCTGTTTCAGACCGCCTGTCTCAGGCCGCCTGTCTCAGTCCGTCTGTCTCAGACCGTCGGTCTCAGACCGTCTGTCTCAGACCGTCAGTCTCAGACCGTCGGTCTCTGTCCGTCTCTCTCAGCCCGCCTGTCTCAGTCCGTCTGGCTCAGACCATCTGTCTCAGACCGCCCGTCTCTGTCCGTCTGTCTCAGACCGTCAGTCTCAGACCGTCGGTCTCTGTCCGTTTCTCGCAGGCCGCCTGTCTCTGTCCGTCTGTCTCTGTCCGTCTGTCTCAGACCGTCTTTCTCTGTCCGTCTCTCTCAGGCCGCCTGTCTCAGTCCGTCTGTCTCAGACCATCTGTCTCAGACCATCTGTCTCAGACCGTCCGTCTCTGCTCGCCTGTCGCTGTCCGTCTGTCTCAGACCGTCGGTCTCTGTCCGTCTCTCTCAGGCCGCCTGTCTCAGTCCGTCTGTCTCAGACCATCTGTCTCCGACCGTCTGTCTCTGTCCGTCAGTCTCAGACCGTCGGTCTCTGTCCGTCTCTCATGCCGCCTGTCTCAGTCCGTCTGTTTCAGTCAGCCTGTCTCAGACCGTCGGTCTTAGCCCGTCTGTCTCAGCCCGCCTGTCTCTGTCCGTCTGTCTCAGACCGTCTGTCTCAGATCGTCTCTCTCAGGCCGCCTGTCTCAGTCCGACTGTCTCAGACCATCTGTATCAAACCGTCTGTCTCAGCCCGCCTGTCTCAGCCCGCCTGTCTCTGTCCGTCTGTCTCAGCCAGCCTGTCTCAGACCGTCTGTCTCAGACCGTCGGTCTCTGTCCGTCTCTCTCAGGCCGCCTGTCTCAGTCCGTCTGTCTCAGACCATCTGTGTCAGACCGTTATCTCTGTCCGTCTGTCTCTGTCCGTCTGTCTCTGTCCGTCTGTCTCTGTCCGTCTGTGTCAGACCGCCTGTCTCTCTCCGTCTGTCTCAGACAGTCTGTCTCGGACCGTCGGTCTCAGACCGTCGGTCTCTGTCCGTCTCTCCCAGCCCGCCTGTCTCAGGCCATCTGTATCCAACCGTCTGTCTCAGCCCGCCTGTGTCAGCCCGCCTGTCTCAGCCCGCCTGTCTCTGTCCGTCTGTTTCAGAACGCCTGTCTCAGACCGACTGTCTCGGACCATCTGTATCAAACCGTCTGTCTCAGCCCGCCTGTCTCAGCCCGCCTGTCTCTGTCCGTCTGTCTCAGCCAGCCTGTCTCAGACCGTCTGTCTCAGACCGTCTGTCTCAGACCGTCTGTCTCAGACCGTCGGTCTCTGTCCGTCTCTCTCAGGCCGCCTGTCTCAGTCCGTCTGTCTCAGACCATCTGTGTCAGACCGTTATCTCTGTCCGTCTGTCTCTGTCCGTCTGTCTCTGTCCGTCTGTGTCAGACCGCCCGTCTCTGTCCGTCTGTCTCAGACCGTCCGTCTCTGTCCGTCTGTCTCAGACCGTATGTCTCAGATCGTCTCTCTCAGGCCGCCTGTCTCAGTCCGACTGTCTCAGACCGTCTGTCTCAGACCATCTGTCACAGACCGTCGGTCTCTGTCCGTCTCTCTCATGCCGCCTGTCTCAGTCCGCCTGTCTCTGTCCGTCTGTCTCAGACCATCTGTCTCAGTCCGTCTGTCTCAGACCGTCTGTCTCAGACCGCCTGTCTCAGCCCGTCTGTCTCAGACCGTCTGTATCAGACCGCCTGTCTCAGTCCGTCTGTCTCAGACCATCTTTCTCAGACCGTCTGTCTCAGACCGTCTGTCTCAGACCGTCTTTCTCAGACCGTCTGTCTCAGACCGTCAGTCTCAGACCGTCGGTCTCTGTCCGTTTCTAGCAGGCCGCCTGTCTCAGTCCGCCTGTCTAAGTCCGTCTGTCTCAGACCATCTGTCTCAGACCGTCGGTCTCTGTCCGTCTCTCTCATGCTGCCTGTCTCAGTCCGTCTGTTTCAGACCGCCTGTCTCAGACCGTCGGTCTTAGCCCGTCTGTCTCAGCCCGCCTGTCTCTGTCCGTCTGTCTCAGACCGTCGGTCTCTGTCCGTCTCTCTCAGGCCGCCTGTCTCAGTCCGTCTGTCTCTGTCCGTCTGTCTCAGACCATCTGTCTCAGTCCGTCTGTCTCAGACCATCTGTCTCAGCCCGTCTGTCTCAGACCGTCTGTCTCAGACCGCCTGTCTCAGTCCGTCTGTCTCAGACCATCTGTCTCAGACCGTCTGTCTCAGACCGTCTGTCTCAGACCGTCTGTCTCAGACCGTCTTTCTCAGACCGTCTGTCTCAGACCGTCAGTCTCAGACCGTCGGTCTCTGTCCGTTTCTAGCAGGCCGCCTGTCTCAGTCCGCCTGTCTAATTCCGTCTGTCTCAGACCATCTGTCTCAGACCGTCGGTCTCTGTCCGTCTCTCTCATGCCGCCTGTCTCAGTCCGTCTGTTTCAGACCGCCTGTCTCAGACCGTCTGTCTCAGACCGTCTGTCTCAGACCGCCTGTCTCAGCCCGTCTGTCTCAGACCGTCTGTCTCAGACCGCCTGTCTCAGTCCGTCTGTCTCAGACCATCTGTCTCAGACCGTCTGTCTCAGACCGTCTGTCTCAGACCGTCTGTCTCAGACCGTCTTTCTCAGACCGCCTGTCTCAGACCGTCGGTCTCTGTCCGTTTCACGCAGGCCGCCTGTCTCAGTCCGCCTGTCTAAGTCCGTCTGTCTCAGACCATCTGTCTCAGACCGTCGGTCTCTGTCCGTCTCTCTCATGCCGCCTGTCTCAGTCCGCCTGTCTCTGTCCGTCTGTCTCAGACCGCCTGTCTCAGTCCGTCTGTCTCAGACCATCTGTCTCAGACCGTCTGTCTCAGACCGTCTGTCTCTGTCCGTCTGTCTCAGACCGTCGGTCTCTGTCCGTCTGTCTCTGTCCGTCTGTCTCTGTCCGTCTGTCTCTGTCCGTCTGTCTCTGTCCGTCTGTCTCAGACCTTCTGTCTCTGTCCGTCTCTCTCAGGCCGCCTGCCTCAGTCCGTCTGTCTCAGACCATCTGTCTCAGACCGCCTGTCTCAGACCGTCGTTCTTAGCCCGTCAGTCTCAGCCCGCCTGTCTCTGTCCGTCTGTCTCAGACCGTCGGTCTCTGTCCGTCTCTCTCAGGCCGCCTGTCTCAGTCCGTCTGTCTCAGACCATCTGTCTCAGACCGTCTGTCTCTGTCTGTCTGTCTCAGACCATCTGTCTCAGAACGTCCGTCTCTGTCCGTCTGTCTCAGACCGTCTGTCTCAGACCGTCCGTCTCAGACCGTCTGTCTCAGACCGCCTGTCTCAGATCGTCTCTCTCAGGCCGCCTGTCTCAGACCGTCGGTCTCTGTCCGTCTCTCTCAGGCCGCCTGTCTCAGACCGCCTGTCTCAGACCATCTGTCTCAGACCGTCGGTATCTGTCCGTTTCACGCAGGCCGCCTGCCTCTGTCCGTCTGTCTCTGTCCGTCTGTCTCTGTCCGTCTGTCTCTGTCCGCCTGTCTCTGTCCGTCTGTCTCTGTCCGTCTGTCTCTGTCCGTCTGTGTCAGACCGTCTGTCTCAGACCGTCTGTCTCAGACCGTCTGTCTCAGACCGTCTGTCCCAGACCGTCTGTCTCAGACCGTCTGTCTCAGACCGTCTGTCTCTGACCGTCTGTCTCAGACCGTCTGTCTCAGACCGTCCGTCTCAGACCGTCTGTCTCAGACCTTCTGTCTCAGACCGTCTGTCTCAGACCGTCTGTCTCAGACCGTCGGTATCTCTCCGTTTCTCGCAGGCCGCCTGTCTCTGTCCGTCTGTCTCTGTCCGTCTGTCTCTGTCCGTCTGTCTCTGTCCGTCTGTCTCTGTCCGTCTGTCTCTGTCCGTATGTCTCTGTCCGTCTGTCTCTGTCCGTCTGTCTCTGTCCGTCTGTCTCTGTCCGTCTGTCTCTGTCCGTCTGTCTCTGTCCGTCTGTCTCTGTCCGTCTGTCTCTGTCCGTCTGTCTCTGTCCGTCTGTCTCTGTCCGTCTGTGTCAGACCGTCTGTCTCAGACCGTCGGTCTCTGTCCGTCTCTCTCAGCCCGCCTGTCTCAGTCCGTCTGGCTCAGACCGTCGGTATCTGTCCGTTTCTCGGAGGCCGCCTGTCTCAGTCCGTCTGTCTCCGACCGTCTGTCTCAGACCGTCCGTCTCTGTCCGTCTGTCTCAGACCGTCTGTCTCAGACCGTCTGTCTCAGACCGTCTGTCTCAGACCCTCTGTCTCAGACCGTCTGTCTCAGACCGTCTGTTTCAGACCGTCTTTCTCAGACCGTCTGTCTCATACCGTCTGTCTCAGACCGTCTGTCTCAGACCGTCAGTCTCAGACCGTCGTTCTCTGTCCGTTTCTCGCAGGCCGCCTGTCTCAGTCCGCCTGTCTAAGTCCGTCTGTCTCAGACCATCTGTCTCAGACCGTCGGTCTCTGTCCGTCTCTATCATGCCGCCTGTCTCAGTCCGTCTGTTTCAGACCGCCTGTCTCAGGCCGCCTGTCTCAGTCCGTCTGTCTCCGACCGTCTGTCTCAGATCGTCGGTCTCAGACCGTCTGTCTCAGACCGTCAGTCTCAGACCGTCGGTCTCTGTCCGTCTCTCTCAGCCCGCCTGTCTCAGTCCGTCTGGCTCAGACCATCTGTCTCAGACCGCCCGTCTCTGTCCGTCTGTCTCAGACCGTCAGTCTCAGACCGTCGGTCTCTGTCCGTTTCTCGCAGGCCGCCTGTCTCTGTCCGTCTGTCTCTGTCCGTCTGTCTCTGTCCGTCTGTCTCTGTCCGTCTGTCTCTGTCCGTCTGTCTCAGTCCGTCTGTCTCAGACCCTCTGTCTCAGACCGTCTGTCTCAGACCGTCTGTTTCAGACCGTCTTTCTCAGACCGTCTGTCTCAGACCGTCTGTCTCAGACCGTCTGTCTCAGACCGTCAGTCTCAGACCGTCGTTCTCTGTCCGTTTCTCGCAGGCCGCCTGTCTCAGTCCGCCTGTCTAAGTCCGTCTGTCTCAGACCATCTGTCTCAGACCGTCGGTCTCTGTCCGTCTCTATCATGCCGCCTGTCTCAGTCCGTCTGTTTCAGACCGCCTGTCTCAGGCCGCCTGTCTCAGTCCGTCTGTCTCCGACCGTCTGTCTCAGATCGTCGGTCTCAGACCGTCTGTCTCAGACCGTCAGTCTCAGACCGTCGGTCTCTGTCCGTCTCTCTCAGCCCGCCTGTCTCAGTCCGTCTGGCTCAGACCATCTGTCTCAGACCGCCCGTCTCTGTCCGTCTGTCTCAGACCGTCAGTCTCAGACCGTCGGTCTCTGTCCGTTTCTCGCAGGCCGCCTGTCTCTGTCCGTCTGTCTCTGTCCGTCTGTCTCTGTCCGTCTGTCTCTGTCCGTCTGTCTCTGTCCGTCTGTCTCAGTCCGTCTGTCTCAGACCGTCTGTCTCAGACCGTCTGTCTCTGTCCGTCTCTCTCAGGCCGCCTGTCTCAGTCCGTCTGTCTCAGACCATCTGTCTCAGACCGTCTGTCTCTGTCCGTCTGTCTCAGACCATCTGTCTCAGACCATCTGTCTCAGACCGTCCGTCTCTGCTCGCCTGTCGCTGTCCGTCTGTCTCAGACCGTCGGTCTCTGTCCGTCTCTCTCAGGCCGCCTGTCTAAGTCCGTCTGTCTCAGACCATCTGTCTCAGACCGTCGGTCTCTGTCCATCTCTCTCATGCCGCCTGTCTCAGTCCGTCTGTTTCAGACCGCCTGTCTCAGACCGTCGGTCTTAGCCCGTCTGTCTCAGGCCGCCTGTCTCTGTCCGTCTGTCTCAGACCGTCGGTCTCTGTCCGTCCCTCTCAGGCCGCCTGTCTCAGTCCGTCTGTCTCAGACCATCTGTCTCAGACCGTCTGTCTCAGACCGTCTGTCTCAGACCGTCTGTCTCAGACCGTCTGTCTCAGACCGTCTGTCTCAGACCGTCTGTCTCAGACCGTCTGTCTCAGACCGTCTGTCTCAGACCGTCTGTCTCAGACCGTCTGTCTCAGACCGTCTGTCTCAGACCGTCTGTCTCAGACCGTCTGTCTCAGACCGTCTGTCTCAGACCGTCTGTCTCAGACCGTCTGTCTCTGACCGTCTGTCTCAGACCGTCTGTCTCAGACCGTCTGTCTCAGACCGTCTGTCTCAGACCGTCTGTCTCAGACCGTCTGTCTCAGACCGTCTGTCTCAGACCGTCTGTCTCAGACCGTCGGTATCTGTCCGTTTCTCGCAGGCCGCCTGTCTCTGTCCGTCTGTCTCTGTCCGTCTGTCTCTGTCCGTCTGTCTCTGTCCGTCTGTCTCTGTCCGTCTGTCTCTGTCCGTCTGTCTCTGTCCGTCTGTCTCTGTCCGTCTGTCTCTGTCCGTCTGTCTCTGTCCGTCTGTCTCTGTCCGTCTGTCTCTGTCCGTCTGTCTCTGTCCGTCTGTCTCTGTCCGTCTGTCTCTGTCCGTCTCTCTCAGCCCGCCTGTCTCAGTCCGTCTGGCTCAGACCGTCGGTATCTGTCCGTTTCTCGCAGGCCGCCTGTCTCAGTCCGTCTGTCTCCGACCGTCTGTCTCTGTCCGTCTGTCTCTGTCCGTCTGTCTCAGACCGTCTGTCTCAGACCGTCTGTCTCTGTCCGTCTCTCTCAGGCCGCCTGTCTCAGTCCGTCTGTCTCAGACCATCTGTCTCAGACCGTCTGTCTCTGTCCGCCTGTCTCTGTCCGTCTGTCTCTGTCCGTCTGTCTCAGACCGTCCGTCTCTGCTCGCCTGTCGCTGTCCGTCTGTCTCAGACCGTTGGTCTCTGTCCGTCTATCTCAGGCCGCCTGTCTAAGTCCGTCTGTCTCAGACCATCTGTCTCAGACCGTCGGTCTCTGTCCATCTCTCTCATGCCGCCTGTCTCAGTCCGTCTGTTTCAGACCGCCTGTCTCAGACCGTCGGTCTTAGCCCGTCTGTCTCAGCCCGCCTGTCTCTGTCCGTCTGTCTCAGACCGTCGGTCTCTGTCCGTCCCTCTCAGGCCGCCTGTCTCAGTCCGTCTGTCTCAGACCATCTGTCTCAGACCGTCTGTCTCAGACCGTCTGTCTCAGACCGTCTGTCTCAGACCTTCTGTCTCAGACCGTCTGTCTCAGACCGTCGGTCTTAGCCCGTCTGTCTCAGCCCGCCTGTCTCAGCCCGCCTGTCTCTGTCCGTCTGTCTCAGCCCGCCTGTCTCAGACCGTCTATCTCGGACCATCTGTCTCAGCCCGTTTGTCTCAGATCGTCCGTCTCAGCCCGCCTGTCTCTGTCCGTCTGTCTCTGTCCGTCTGTCTCTGTCCGTCTGTCTCTGTCCGTCTGTCTCTGTCCGTCTGTCTCTGTCCGTCTGTCTCTGTCCGTCTGTCTCTGTCCGTCTGTCTCTGTCCGTCTGTCTCTGTCCGTCTGTCTCTGTCCGTCTCTCTCAGCCCGCCTGTCTCAGTCCGTCTGGCTCAGACCGTCGGTATCTGTCCGTTTCTCGCAGGCCGCCTGTCTCAGTCCGTCTGTCTCCGACCATCTGTCTCAGACCGTCCGTCTCTGTCCGTCTGTCTCAGACCGTCTCTCCCAACCCGCCTGTCTCAGGCCATCTGTATCAAACCGTCTGTCTCAGCCCGCCTGTCTCAGCCCGCCTGTCTCTGTCCGTCTGTTTCAGACCGCCTGTCTCAGACCGTCGGTCTTAGCCCGTCTGTCTCAGCCCGCCTGTCTCAGCCCGCCTGTCTCTGTCCGTCTGTTTCAGACCGCCTGTCTCAGACCGTCGGTCTTAGCCCGTCTGTCTCAGCCCGCCTGTCTCTGTCCGTCTGTCTCAGACCGTCTGTCTCAGCCCGCCTGTCTCTGTCCGTCTGTCTCAGACCGTCTGTCTCAGATCGTCTCTCTCAGGCCGCCTGTCTCAGTCCGACTGTCTCAGACCATCTGTCTCAGACCGTCTGTCTCTGTCCGTCTGTCTCAGACCGTCTGTCTCAGACCGTCTGTCTCAGACCGTCTGTCTCAGACCGTCTGTCTCAGACCGTCTGTCTCAGACCGTCTGTCTCAGACCGTCTGTCTCAGACCGTCTGTCTCAGACCGTCTGTCTCAGACCGTCTGTCTCAGACCGTCTGTCTCAGCCCGCCTGTCTCAGCCCGCCTGTCTCTGTCCGTCTGTCTCAGCCCGCCTGTCTCAGACCGTCTATCTCGGACCATCTGTCTCAGCCCGTTTGTCTCAGATCGTCCGTCTCAGCCCGCCTGTCTCTGTCCGTCTGTCTCAGACCGTCTGTCTCTGATCGTCTCTCTCAGGCCGCCTGTCTCAGTCCGACTGTCTCTGTCCGTAGGTTTCAGACCGCCTGTCTCAGACCGTCGGTCTGAGCCCGTCTGTCTCAGCCCGCCTGTCTCTGTCCGTCTGTCTCAGACCGTCTGTCTCAGATCGTCTCTCTCAGGCCGCCTGTCTCAGTCCGACTGTCTCAGACCATCTGTATCAAACCGTCTGTCTCAGCCCGCCTGTCTCAGCCCGCCTGTCTCTGTCCGTCTGTCTCAGCCAGCCTGTCTCAGACCGTCTGTCTCAGACCGTCTGTCTCAGACCGTCGGTCTCTGTCCGTCTCTCTCAGGCCGCCTGTCTCAGTCCGTCTGTCTCAGACCACCTGTGTCAGACCGTTATCTCTGTCCGTCTGTCTCTGTCCGTCTGTCTCTGTCCGTCTGTGTCAGACCGCCTGTCTCTGTCCGTCTGTCTCAGACCGTCTGTCTCAGACCGTCTGTCTCAGACCGTCTGTCTCAGACCGTCTGTCTCATATCGTCTGTCTCAGACCGTCGGTCTCTGTCCGTCTCTCCCAGCCCGCCTGTCTCAGGCCATCTGTATCAAACCGTCTGTCTCAGACCGTCGGTCTATGTCCGTCTGTCTCAGACCGTCTGTCTCAGACCGTCTGTCTCAGTCCGTCTGTCTCAGACCATCTGTGTCAGACCGTTATCTCTGTCCGTCTGTCTCTGTCCGTCTGTCTCTGTCCGTCTGTGTCAGACCGCCTGTCTCTGTCCGTCTGTTTCAGACCGTCTGTCTCAGACCGTCTGTCTCATATCGTCTGTCTCAGACCGTCGGTCTCTGTCCGTCTCTCCCAGCCCGCCTGTCTCAGGCCATCTGTATCAAACCGTCTGTCTCAGACCGTCGGTCTATGTCCGTCTGTCTCAGACCGTCTGTCTCAGACCGTCTGTCTCTGTCCGTCTGTCTCTGTCCGTCTGTGTCAGACCGCCTGTCTCTGTCCGTCTGTTTCAGACCGTCTGTCTCAGACCGTCTGTCTCAGACCGTCTGTCTCAGACCGTCTGTATCAGACCGTCTGTCTCAGACCGTCGGACTCAGACCGTCTGTCTCAGACCGTCTGTCTTAGACCGTCTGTCTCAGACCGCCTGTCTCAGACCGTCGGTCTTAGCCCGTCAGTCTCAGCCCGCCTGTCTCTGTCCGTCTGTCTCAGACCGTCGGTCTCTGTCCGTCTCTCTCAGGCCGCCTGTCTCAGTCCGTCTGTCTCAGACCATCTGTCTCAGACCGTCTGTCTCTGTCCGTCTGTCTCAGACCATCTGTCTCAGAACGTCCGTCTCTGTCCGTCTGTCTCAGACCGTCTGTCTCAGACCGTCCGTCTCAGACCGTCTGTCTCAGACCGTCTGTCTCAGATCGTCTCTCTCAGGCCGCCTGTCTCAGACCGTCGGTCTCTGTCCGTCTCTCTCAGGCCGCCTGTCTCAGTCCGTCTGTCTCTGTCCGTCTGTCTCAGACCATCTGTCTCAGTCCGTCTGTCTCAGACCGTCTGTCTCAGACCGCCTGTCTCTGTCCGTCTGTCTCAGACCATCTGTCGCAGTACGTCTGTCTCAGACCGTCTGTCTCAGACCGTCTGTCTCAGACCGTCTGTCTCAGACCGTCTGTCTCAGACCGTCTGTCTCAGACCGTCTGTGTCAGACCGTCTGTCTCAGACCGTCTGTCTCAGACCGTCTGTCTCTGACCGTCTGTCTATGACCGTCTGTCTCAGACCGTCTGTCTCAGACCGTCTGTCTCAGACCGTCTGTGTCAGACCGTCTGTCTCAGACCGTCTGTCTCAGACCTTCTGTCTCAGACCGCCTGTCTCAGACCATCTGTCTCAGACCGTCGGTATCTGTCCGTTTCACGCAGGCCGCCTGTCTCTGTCCGTCTGTCTCTGTCCGTCTGTCTCTGTCCGCCTGTCTCTGTCCGTCTGTCTCTGTCCGTCTGTGTCAGACCGTCTGTCTCAGACCGTCTGTCTCAGACCGTCTGTCTCAGACCGTCTGTCTCAGACCGTCTGTCTCTGACCGTCTGTCTCAGACCGTCTGTCTCAGACCGTCTGTCTCAGACCGTCTGTCTCAGACCTTCTGTCTCAGACCGTCTGTCTCAGACCGTCTGTCTCAGACCGTCTGTCTCAGACCGTCGGTATCTCTCCGTTTCTCGCAGGCCGCCTGTCTCTGTCCGTCTGTCTCTGTCCGTCTGTCTCTGTCCGTCTGTCTCTGTCCGTCTGTCTCTGTCCGTATGTCTCTGTCCGTCTGTCTCTGTCCGTCTGTCTCTGTCCGTCTGTCTCTGTCCGTCTGTCTCTGTCCGTCTGTCTCTGTCCGTCTGTCTCTGTCCGTCTGTCTCTGTCCGTCTGTCTCTGTCCGTCTGTCTCTGTCCGTCTGTGTCAGACCGTCTGTCTCAGACCGTCGGTCTCTGTCCGTCTCTCTCAGCCCGCCTGTCTCAGTCCGTCTGGCTCAGACCGTCGGTATCTGTCCGTTTCTCGGAGGCCGCCTGTCTCAGTCCGTCTGTCTCCGACCGTCTGTCTCAGACCGTCCGTCTCTGTCCGTCTGTCTCAGACCGTCTGTCTCAGACCGTCTGTCTCAGACCGTCTGTCTCAGACCCTCTGTCTCAGACCGTCTGTCTCAGACCGTCTGTTTCAGACCGTCTTTCTCAGACCGTCTGTCTCAGACCGTCTGTCTCAGACCGTCTGTCTCAGACCGTCAGTCTCAGACCGTCGTTCTCTGTCCGTTTCTCGCAGGCCACCTGTCTCAGTCCGCCTGTCTAAGTCCGTCTGTCTCAGACCATCTGTCTCAGACCGTCGGTCTCTGTCCGTCTCTATCATGCCGCCTGTCTCAGTCCGTCTGTTTCAGACCGCCTGTCTCAGGCCGCCTGTCTCAGTCCGTCTGTCTCCGACCGTCTGTCTCAGACCGTCGGTCTCAGACCGTCTGTCTCAGACCGTCAGTCTCAGACCGTCGGTCTCTGTCCGTCTCTCTCAGCCCGCCTGTCTCAGTCCGTCTGGCTCAGACCATCTGTCTCAGACCGCCCGTCTCTGTCCGTCTGTCTCAGACCGTCAGTCTCAGACCGTCGGTCTCTGTCCGTTTCTCGCAGGCCGCCTGTCTCTGTCCGTCTGTCTCTGTCCGTCTGTCTCTGTCCGTCTGTCTCTGTCCGTCTGTCTCTGTCCGTCTGTCTCTGTCCGTCTGTCTCAGTCCGTCTGTCTCAGACCGTCTGTCTCAGACCGTCTGTCTCTGTCCGTCTCTCTCAGGCCGCCTGTCTCAGTCCGTCTGTCTCAGACCATCTGTCTCAGACCGTCTGTCTCTGTCCGTCTGTCTCAGACCATCTGTCTCAGACCATCTGTCTCAGACCGTCCGTCTCTGCTCGCCTGTCGCTGTCCGTCTGTCTCAGACCGTCGGTCTCTGTCCGTCTCTCTCAGGCCGCCTGTCTAAGTCCGTCTGTCTCAGACCATCTGTCTCAGACCGTCGGCCTCTGTCCATCTCTCTCATGCCGCCTGTCTCAGTCCGTCTGTTTCAGACCGCCTGTCTCAGACCGTCGGTCTTAGCCCGTCTGTCTCAGCCCGCCTGTCTCAGACCGTCTGTCTCAGACCGTCTGTCTCAGACCGTCTGTCTCTGACCGTCTGTCTCAGACCGTCTGTCTCAGACCGTCTGTCTCAGACCGTCTGTCTCAGACCGTCTGTCTCAGACCGTCTGTCTCAGACCTTCTGTCTCAGACCGCCTGTCTCAGACCATCTGTCTCAGACCGTCGGTATCTGTCCGTTTCACGCAGGCCGCCTGTCTCTGTCCGTCTGTCTCTGTCCGTCTGTCTCTGTCCGCCTGTCTCTGTCCGTCTGTCTCTGTCCGTCTGTCTCTGTCCGTCTGTGTCAGACCGTCTGTCTCAGACCGTCTGTCTCAGACCGTCTGTCTCAGACCGTCTGTCTCAGACCGTCTGTCTCAGACCGTCTGTCTCAGACCGTCTGTCTCTGACCGTCTGTCTCAGACCGTCTGTCTCAGACCGTCTGTCTCAGACCGTCTGTCTCAGACCTTCTGTCTCAGACCGTCTGTCTCAGACCGTCTGTCTCAGACCGTCTGTCTCAGACCGTCGGTATCTCTCCGTTTCTCGCAGGCCGCCTGTCTCTGTCCGTCTGTCTCTGTCCGTCTGTCTCTGTCCGTCTGTCTCTGTCCGTCTGTCTCTGTCCGTATGTCTCTGTCCGTCTGTCTCTGTCCGTCTGTCTCTGTCCGTCTGTCTCTGTCCGTCTGTCTCTGTCCGTCTGTCTCTGTCCGTCTGTCTCTGTCCGTCTGTCTCTGTCCGTCTGTGTCAGACCGTCTGTCTCAGACCGTCTGTCTCAGACCGTCAGTCTCAGACCGTCGGTCTCTGTCCGTCTCTCTCAGCCCGCCTGTCTCAGTCCGTCTGGCTCAGACCATCTGTCTCAGACCGCCCGTCTCTGTCCGTCTGTCTCAGACCGTCAGTCTCAGACCGTCGGTCTCTGTCCGTTTCTCGCAGGCCGCCTGTCTCTGTCCGTCTGTCTCTGTCCGTCTGTCTCTGTCCGTCTGTCTCTGTCCGTCTGTCTCTGTCCGTCTGTCTCTGTCCGTCTGTCTCTGTCCGTCTGTCTCTGTCCGTCTGTCTCTGTCCGTCTGTCTCTGTCCGTCTGTCTCTGTCCGTCTGTCTCTGTCCGTCTCTCTCAGCCCGCCTGTCTCAGTCCGTCTGGCTCAGACCGTCGGTATCTGTCCGTTTCTCGCAGGCCGCCTGTCTCAGTCCGTCTGTCTCCGACCGTCTGTCTCTGTCCGTCTGTCTCTGTCCGTCTGTCTCAGACCGTCTGTCTCAGACCGTCTGTCTCTGTCCGTCTCTCTCAGGCCGCCTGTCTCAGTCCGTCTGTCTCAGACCATCTGTCTCAGACCGTCTGTCTCTGTCCGTCTGTCTCAGACCATCTGTCTCAGACCATCTGTCTCAGACCGTCCGTCTCTGCTCGCCTGTCGCTGTCCGTCTGTCTCAGACCGTCGGTCTCTGTCCGTCTCTCTCAGGCCGCCTGTCTAAGTCCGTCTGTCTCAGACCATCTGTCTCAGACCGTCGGTCTCTGTCCATCTCTCTCATGCCGCCTGTCTCAGTCCGTCTGTTTCAGACCGCCTGTCTCAGACCGTCGGTCTTAGCCCGTCTGTCTCAGCCCGCCTGTCTCTGTCCGTCTGTCTCAGACCGTCGGTCTCTGTCCGTCCCTCTCAGGCCGCCTGTCTCAGTGCGTCTGTCTCAGACCATCTGTCTCAGACCGTCTGTCTCAGACCTTCTGTCTCAGACCGTCTGTCTCAGACCGTCTGTCTCAGACCGTCGGTATCTGTCCGTTTCTCGCAGGCCGCCTGTCTCTGTCCGTCTGTCTCTGTCCGTCTGTCTCTGTCCGTCTGTCTCTGTCCGTCTGTCTCTGTCCGTCTGTCTCTGTCCGTCTGTCTCTGTCCGTCTGTCTCTGTCCGTCTGTCTCTGTCCGTCTGTCTCTGTCCGTCTGTCTCTGTCCGTCTGTCTCTGTCCGTCTGTCTCTGTCCGTCTGTCTCTGTCCGTCTGTCTCTGTCCGTCTCTCTCAGCCCGCCTGTCTCAGTCCGTCTGGCTCAGACCGTCGGTATCTGTCCGTTTCTCGCAGGCCGCCTGTCTCAGTCCGTCTGTCTCCGACCGTCTGTCTCTGTCCGTCTGTCTCTGTCCGTCTGTCTCAGACCGTCTGTCTCAGACCGTCTGTCTCTGTCCGTCTCTCTCAGGCCGCCTGTCTCAGTCCGTCTGTCTCAGACCATCTGTCTCAGACCGTCTGTCTCTGTCCGTCTGTCTCAGACCATCTGTCTCAGACCATCTGTCTCAGACCGTCCGTCTCTGCTCGCCTGTCGCTGTCCGTCTGTCTCAGACCGTCGGTCTCTGTCCGTCTCTCTCAGGCCGCCTGTCTAAGTCCGTCTGTCTCAGACCATCTGTCTCAGACCGTCGGTCTCTGTCCATCTCTCTCATGCCGCCTGTCTCAGTCCGTCTGTTTCAGACCGCCTGTCTCAGACCGTCGGTCTTAGCCCGTCTGTCTCAGCCCGCCTGTCTCTGTCCGTCTGTCTCAGACCGTCGGTCTCTGTCCGTCCCTCTCAGGCCGCCTGTCTCAGTGCGTCTGTCTCAGACCATCTGTCTCAGACCGTCTGTCTGAGACCGTCTGTCTCTGTCCGTCTCTCTCAGGCCGTCTGTCTCAGACCGTCTGTCTCAGACCGTCTGTCTCAGACCGTCTGTCTCAGACCGTCTGTCTCAGACCGTCTGTCTCAGACCGTCTGTCTCAGACCTTCTGTCTCAGACCGTCTGTCTCAGACCGTCTGTCTCTGTCCGTCTGTCTCAACCCGCCTGTCTCAGACCGTTGTCTCTGTCCGTCTATCTCTGTCCGTCTGTCTCAGAACGTCTGTCTCAGACCATCTGTATCAAACCGTCTGTCTCAGCCCGCCTGTCTCAGCCCGCCTGTCTCTGTCCGTCTGTCTCAGCCCGCCTGTCTCAGACCGTCTATCTCGGACCATCTGTCTCAGCCCGTTTGTCTCAGATCGTCCGTCTCAGCCCGCCTGTCTCTGTCCGTCTGTCTCAGACCGTCTGTCTCTGATCGTCTCTCTCAGGCCGCCTGTCTCAGTCCGACTGTCTCTGTCCGTAGGTTTCAGACCGCCTGTCTCAGACCGTCGGTCTGAGCCCGTCTGTCTCAGCCCGCCTGTCTCTGTCCGTCTGTGTCTGTCCGTCTGTGTCAGACCGCCTGTCTCTGTCCGTCTGTCTCAAACCGTCTGTCTCAGACCGTCTGTCTCAGACAGTCTGTCTCAGACCGTCTGTCTCAGACCGTCTGTCTCAGACCGTCTGTCTCAGACCGTCTGTCTCAGACCGTCTGTCTCAGACCGTCTGTCTCAGACCGTCTGTCTCAGACCGTCTGTCTCAGACCGTCTGTCTCAGACCGTCTGTCTCAGACCGTCTGTCTCAGACCGTCTGTCTCAGACCGTCTGTCTCAGACCGTCTGTCTCAGACCGTCTGTCTCAGACCGTCTGTCTCAGATCGTCTGTCTCAGACCGTCGGTCTCTGTCCGTCTCTCTCAGGCCGCCTGTCTCAGTCCGTCTGTCTCAGTCCATCTATCTCAGACCGTCTGTCTCTGTCCGTCTGTCTCAGACCATCTGTCTCAGTCCGTCCGTCTCAGACCGTCGGTCTCTGTCCGTCTCTCCCAGCCCGCCTGTCTCAGGCCATCTGTATCAAACCGTCTGTCTCAGCCCGCCTGTCTCAATCCGTCTGTCTCAGACCATCTGTCTCAGACCGTCCGTCTCTGTCCGTCTGTCTCAGACCGTCTGTCTCAGACCGTCTGTCTTAGACCGTCTGTCTCAGACCGTCTGTCTCAGACCGTCTGTCTCAGACCGTCTGTCTCAGACCGTCTGTCTCAGACCGTCTGTCTCAGACCGTCTGTCTCAGACCGTCAGTCTCAGACCGTCCGTCTCAGACCGTCGGTCTCTGTCCGTTTCTCGCAGGCCGCCTGTCTCAGTCCGCCTGTCTAAGTCCGTCTGTCTCTGTCCGTCTGTCTCAATTCGCCTGTCTCAGACGGTCTGTCATGGACCGTCTGTCTCAGACCGTCGGTCTCTGTCCGTCTCTCTCAGACCGTCTGTCTCTGTCCGTCTCTCTCAGGCCGCCTGTCTCACTCCGTCTGTCTCAGACCATCTGTCTCAGACCGTCTGTCTCAGACCGTCGGTCTCTGTCCGCCTGTTTCAGAACGCCTGTCTCAGACCGTCGGTCTTAGCCCGTCTGTCTCTGTCCGTCTGTCTCTGTCCGTCTGTCTCAGACCGTCTGTCTCAGACCGTCTGTCTCAGACCGTCTGTCCCAGACCGTCTGTCTCAGACCGTCTGTCTCAGACCGTCTGTCTCAGACCGTCAGTCTCAGACCGTCAGTCTCAGACCGTCGGTCTCTGTCCGTTTCTCGCAGGCCGCCTGTCTCAGTCCGCCTGTCTAAGTCCGTCTGTCTCAGACCATCTGTCTGAGACCGTTGTCTCTGTCCGTCTGTCTCTGTCTGTCTGTCTCAATTCGCCTGTCTCAGACGGTCTGTCATGGACCGTCTGTCTCAGACCGTCGGTCTCTGTCCGTCTCTCTCATGCCGCCTGTCTCAGTCCGTCTGTTTCAGACCGCCTGTCTCAGACCGTCGGTCTTAGCCCGTCTGTCTCTGCCCGCCTGTCTCTGTCCGTCTGTCTCAGACCGTCTGTCTCTGTCCGTCTCTCTCAGGCCGCCTGTCTCACTCCGTCTGTCTCAGACCATCTGTCTCAGACCGTCTGTCTCTGTCCGTCTGTCTCAGACCATCTGTCTCAGACCATCTGTCTCAGACCGTCTGTCTCAGACCGTCTGTCTCAGAGCGTCTGTCTCAGACCGTCAGTCTCAGACCGTCGGTCTCTGTCCGTTTCTCGCAGGCCGCCTGTCTCTGTCCGTCTGTCTCAGACCGTCTGTCTCAGACCGTCTGTCTCAGACCGTCTGTCTCAGACCGTCGGTCTCTGTCCGCCTGTTTCAGAACGCCTGTCTCAGACCGTCGGTCTTAGCCCGTCTGTCTCTGCCCGTCTGTATCAGCCCGCCTGTCTCTGTCCGTCTGTCTCAGACCGTCTGTCTCAGACCGTCTGTCTCAGACCGTCTGTCTCAGACCGTCTGTCTCAGACCGTCTGTCTCAGACCGTCTGTCTCAGACCGTCTGTCTCAGACCGTCTGTCTCAGACCGTCTGTCTCAGACCGTCTGTCTCAGACCGCCTGTCTCAGACCGTCTGTCTCAGACCGTCTGTCTCAGACCGTCTGTCTCAGACCGTCTGTCTCAGACCGTCTGTCTCAGACCGTCTGTCTCAGACCGTCTGTCTCAGACCGTCTGTCTCAGACCGTCTGTCTCAGACCGTCTGTCTCAGACCGTCTGTCTCAGACCGTCTGTCTCAGACCGTCTGTCTCAGACCGTCTGTCTCAGACCGTCTGTCTCAGACCGTCAGTCTCTGTCCGTCTCTCTCAGGCCTCCTGTCTCAGTCCGTCTGTCTCAGACCATCTGTGTCAGACCGTTGTCTCTGTCCGTCTGTGTCTGTCCGTCTGTGTCAGACCGCCTGTCTCAAACCGTCTGTCTCAGACCGTCTGTCTCAGACCGTCTGTCTCAGACCGTCTGTCTCAGACCGTCTGTCTCAGACCGTCTGTCTCAGACCGTCTGTCTCAGACCGTCTGTCTCAGACCGTCTGTCTCAGACCGTCTGTCTCAGACCGTCTGCCTCAGACCGTCTGTCTCAGACCGTCTGTCTCAGACCGTCTGTCTCAGACCGTCTGTCTCAGATCGTCTGTCTCAGACCGTCGGTCTCTGTCCGTCTCTCTCAGGCCGCCTGTTTCAGTCCGTCTGTCTCAGTCCATCTATCTCAGACCGTCTGTCTCTGTCCGTCTGTCTCAGACCATCTGTCTCAGTCCGTCCGTCTCAGACCGTCGGTCTCAGACCGTCGGTCTCTGTCCGTCTCTCCCAGCCCGCCTGTCTCAGGCCATCTGTATCAAACCGTCTGTCTCAGACCGTCTGTCTCAGACCGTCTGTCTCAGACCGTCTGTCTCAGACCGTCAGTCTCAGACCGTCCGTCTCAGACCGTCGGTCTCTGTCCGTTTCTCGCAGGCCGCCTGTCTCAGTCCGCCTGTCTAAGTCCGTCTGTCTCAGACCATCTGTCTGAGACCGTTGTCTCTGTCCGTCTGTCTCTGTCCGTCTGTCTCAATTCGCCTGTCTCAGACGGTCTGTCATGGACCGTCTGTCTCAGACCGTCGGTCTCTGTCCGTCTCCCTCATGCCGCCTGTCTCAGTCCGTCTGTTTCAGACCGCCTGTCTCAGACCGTCGGTCTTAGCCCGTCTGTCTCTGCCCGCCTGTCTCTGTCCGTCTGTCTCAGACCGTCTGTCTCTGTCCGTCTCTCTCAGGCCGCCTGTCTCACTCCGTCTGTCTCAGACCATCTGTCTCAGACCGTCTGTCTCTGTCCGTCTGTCTCAGACCATCTGTCTCAGACCATCTGTCTCAGACCGTCTGTCTCAGACCGTCTGTCTCAGAGCGTCTGTCTCAGACCGTCAGTCTCAGACCGTCGGTCTCTGTCCGTTTCTCGCAGGCCGCCTGTCTCTGTCCGTCTGTCTCAGACCGTCTGTCTCAGACCGTCGGTCTCTGTCCGCCTGTTTCAGAACGCCTGTCTCAGACCGTCGGTCTTAGCCCGTCTGTCTCTGCCCGTCTGTCTCAGCCCGCCTGTCTCTGTACGTCTGTCTCAGACCGTCTGTCTCAGACCGTCTGTCTCAGACCGTCTGTCTCAGACCGTCTGTCTCAGACCGTCTGTCTCAGACCGTCTGTCTCAGACCGTCTGTCTCAGACCGTCTGTCTCAGACCGTCTGTCTCAGACCGTCTGTCTCAGACCGTCTGTCTCAGACCGTCTGTCTCAGACCGTCTGTCTCAGACCGTCTGTCTCAGACCGTCAGTCTCTGTCCGTCTCTCTCAGGCCTCCTGTCTCAGTCCGTCTGTCTCAGACCATCTGTGTCAGACCGTTGTCTCTGTCCGTCTGTGTCTGTCCGTCTGTGTCAGACCGCCTGTCTCTGTCCGTCTGTCTCAAACCGTCTGTCTCAGACCCTCTGTCTCAGACCGTCTGTCTCAGACCGTCTGTCTCAGACCGTCTGTCTCAGACCGTCTGTCTCAGTCCGTCTGTCTCAGTCCATCTATCTCAGACCGTCTGTCTCTGTCCGTCTGTCTCAGACCATCTGTCTCAGTCCGTCTGTCTCAGACCGTCGGTCTCAGACCGTCGGTCTCTGTCCGTCTCTCCCAGCCCGCCTGTCTCAGGCCATCTGTATCAAACCGTCTGTCTCAGCCCGCCTGTCTCAGCCCGCCTGTCTCTGTGCGTCTGTTAAAGACCGCCTGTCTCAGACCGTCGGTCTTAGCCCGTCTCTCTCAGCCCGCCTGTCTCTGTCCGTCTGTCTCAGACCGTCAGTCTCTGTCCGTCTCTCTCAGGCCGCCTGTCTCTGTCCGTCTGTCTCAGCCCGCCTGTCTCAGACCGTCTATCTCGGACCATCTGTCTCAGCCCGTTTGTCTCAGATCGTCCGTCTCAGCCCGCCTGTCTCTGTCCGTCTGTCTCAGACCGTCTGTCTCTGATCGTCTCTCTCAGGCCGCCTGTCTCAGTCCGACTGTCTCTGTCCGTAGGTTTCAGACCGCCTGTCTCAGACCATCGGTCTGAGCCCGTCTGTCTCAGCCCGCCTGTCTCTGTCCGTCTGTCTCAGACCGTCTGTCTCAGATCGTCTCTCTCAGGCCGCCTGTCTCAGTCCGACTGTCTCAGACCATCTGTATCAAACCGTCTGTCTCAGCCCGCCTGTCTCAGCCCGCCTGTCTCTGCCCGTCTGTCTCAGCCAGCCTGTCTCAGACCGTCTCTCTCAGACCGTCTGTCTCAGACCGTCGGTCTCTGTCCGTCTCTCTCAGGCCGCCTGTCTCAGTCCGTCTGTCTCAGACCACCTGTGTCAGACCGTTATCTCTGTCCGTCTGTCTCTGTCCGTCTGTCTCTGTCCGTCTGTGTCAGACCGCCTGTCTCTGTCCGTCTGTCTCAGACCGTCTGTCTCAGACCGTCTGTCTCATATCGTCTGTCTCAGACCGTCGGTCTCTGTCCGTCTCTCCCAGCCCGCCTGTCTCAGGCCATCTGTATCAAACCGTCTGTCTCAGACCGTCGGTCTATGTCCGTCTGTCTCAGACCGTCTGTCTCAGACCGTCTGTCTCAGACCGTCTGTCTCAGACCGTCTGTCTCAGACCGTCTGTCTCAGTCCGTCTGTCTCAGACCATCTGTGTCAGACCGTTATCTCTGTCCGTCTGTCTCTGTCCGTCTGTCTCTGTCCGTCTGTGTCAGACCGCCTGTCTCTGTCCGTCTCTTTCAGAACACCTGTCTCAGTCCGACTGTCTCAGACCATCTGTATCAAACCGTCTGTCTCAGCCCGCCTGTCTCAGCCCGCCTGTCTCTGTCCGTCTGTCTCAGACCATCTGTGTCAGACCGTTATCTCTGTCCGTCTGTCTCGGTCCGTCTGTCTCTGTCCGTCTGTGTCAGACCGCCTGTCTCTGTCCGTCTGTTTCAGACCGTCTGTCTCAGACCGTCTGTCTCAGACCGTCTGTCTCAGACCGTCTGTATCAGACCGTCTGTCTCAGACCGTCGGTCCCAGACCGTCTGTCTCAGACCGTCTGTCTCAGACCGTCTGTCTCAGACCGTCTGGCTCAGCCCGCCTGTCTCTGCCCGCCTGTCTTTGTCCGTCTGTCTCAGACCATCTGTCTCAGTCCGTCTGTCTCCGACCGTCTGTCTCAGACCGTGGGTCTCAGACCGTCTGTCTCAGACCGTCAGTCTCAGACCGTCGGTCTCTGTCCGTCTCTCTCAGCCCGCCTGTCTCAGTCCGTCTGGCTCAGACCATCTGTCTCAGACCGCCCGTCTCTGTTCGTCTGTCTCAGACCGTCAGTCTCAGACCGTCGGTCTCTGTCCGTTTCTCGCAGGACGCCTGTCTCTGTCCGTCTGTCTCTGTCCGTCTGTCTCTGTCCGTCTGTGTCAGATCGTCTGTCTCAGACCGTCGGTCTATGTCCGTCGCTCTCAGGCCGCCTGTCTCAGTCCGTCTGTCTCCGACCGTCTGTCTCAGACCGTCGGTCTCTGTCCGTCTCTCTCAGCCCGCCTGTCTCAATCCGTCTGTCTCAGACCATCTGTCTCAGACCGTCCGTCTCTGTCCGTCTGTCTCAGACCGTCTGTCTCAGACCGTCTGTCTCAGACCGTCAGTCTCAGACCGTCAGTCTCAGACCGTCGGTCTCTGTCCGTTTCTCGCAGGCCGCCTGTCTCAGTCCGCCTGTCTAAGTCCGTCTGTCTCAGACCATCTGTCTGAGACCTCTGTCTCTGTCCGTCTGTCTCTGTCCGTCTGTCTCTGTCCGTCTGTGTCAGACCGCCTGTCTCTGTCCGTCTCTTTCAGAACACCTGTCTCAGTCCGACTGTCTCAGACCATCTGTATCAAACCGTCTGTCTCAGCCCGCCTGTCTCAGCCCGCCTGTCTCTGTCCGTCTGTCTCAGACCATCTGTTTCAGACCGTTATCTCTGTCCGTCTGTCTCGGTCCGTCTGTCTCTGTCCGTCTGTGTCAGACCGCCTGTCTCTGTCCGTCTGTTTCAGACCGTCCGTCTCAGACCGTCTGTCTCAGACCGTCTGTCTCAGACCGTCTGTATCTGATCGTCTGTCTCAGACCATCTGTCTCAGACCGTCCGTCTCTGTCCGTCTGTCTCAGACCGTCTGTCTCAGACCGTCTGTCTCAGACCGTCAGTCTCAGACCGTCAGTCTCAGACCGTCGGTCTCTGTCCGTTTCTCGCAGGCCGCCTGTCTCAGTCCGCCAGTCTAAGTCCGTCTGTCTCAGACCATCTGTCTGAGACCTCTGTCTCTGTCCGTCTGTCTCTGTCCGTCTGTCTCTGTCCGTCTGTGTCAGACCGCCTGTCTCTGTCCGTCTCTTTCAGAACACCTGTCTCAGTCCGACTGTCTCAGACCATCTGTATCAAACCGTCTGTCTCAGCCCGCCTGTCTCAGCCCGCCTGTCTCTGTCCGTCTGTCTCAGACCATCTGTGTCAGACCGTTATCTCTGTCCGTCTGTCTCGGTCCGTCTGTCTCTGTCCGTCTGTGTCAGACCGCCTGTCTCTGTCCGTCTGTTTCAGACCGTCCGTCTCAGACCGTCTGTCTCAGACCGTCTGTCTCAGACCGTCTGTATCTGACCGTCTGTCTCAGACCATCTGTCTCAGACCGTCCGTCTCTGTCCGTCTGTCTCAGACCGTCTGTCTCAGACCATCTGTCTCAGACGGTCTGTCTCAGACCGTCTGTCTCAGAGCGTCTGTCTCAGACCGTCAGTCTCAGACCGTCGGTCTCTGTCCGTTTCTCGCAGGCCGCCTGTCTCAGACCGTCTGTCTCAGACCGTCGGTCTCTGTCCGCCTGTTTCAGAACGCCTGTCTCAGACCGTCGGTCTTAGCCCGTCTGTGTCTGCCCGTCTGTCTCAGCCCGCCTGTCTCAGACCGTCTGTCTCAGACCGTCTGTCTCAGACCGTCTGTCTCAGACCGTCTGTCTCAGACCGTCTGTCTCAGACCGTCAGTCTCAGACCGTCTGTGTCAGACCGTCTGTCTCAGACCGTCTGTCTCAGACCGTCTGTCTCAGACCGTCTGTCTCAGACCGTCTGTCTCAGATCGTCTGTCTCAGACCGTCGGTCTCAGATCGTCTCTCTCAGGCCGCCTGTCTCAGTCCGACTGTCTCTGTCCGTAGGTTTCAGACCGCCTGTCTCAGACCGTCGGTCTGAGCCCGTCTGTCTCAGCCCGCCTGTCTCTGTCCGTCTGTCTCAGATCGTCTCTCTCAGGCCGCCTGTCTCAGTCCGACTGTCTCAGACCATCTGTATCAAACCGTCTGTCTCAGCCCGCCTGTCTCAGCCCGCCTGTCTCTGTCCGTCAGTCTCAGCCAGCCTGTCTCAGACCGCCTGTCTCAGACCGTCTGTCTCAGACCGTCTGTCTCAGAACGTCGGTCTCTGTCCGTCTCTCTCAGGCCGCCTGTCTCAGTCCGTCTGTCTCAGACCATCTGTGTCAGACCGTTGTCTCTGTCCGTCTGTCTCTGTCCGTCTGTGTCAGACCGCCTCTCTCAGACCGTCTGTCTCAGACCATCTGTCTCAGACCGTCGGTCTTAGCCCGTCTGTCTCAGCCCGCCTGTCTCAGACCGTTGTCTCTGTCCGTCTGTCTCAGAACGTCTGTCTCAGACCATCTGTATCAAACCGTCTGTCTCAGCCCGCCTGTCTCAGCCCGCCTGTCTCTGTCCGTCTTTCTCAGCCCGCCTGTCTCAGCCCGCCTGTCTCTGTCCGTCAGTCTCAGCCAGCCTGTCTCAGACCGCCTGTCTCAGACCGTCTGTCTCAGACCGTCTGTCTCAGACCGTTGGTCTCTGTCCGTCTCTCCCAGCCCGCCTGTCTCAGGCCATCTGTATCAAACCGTCTGTCTCAGCCCGCCTGTCTCAGCCCGCCTGTCTCTGTGCGTCTGTAAAAGACCGCCTGTCTCAGACCGTCGGTCTTAGCCCGTCTGTCTCAGCCCGCCTGACTCAGACCGTCTGTCTCAGACCGTCTGTCTCTGTCCGTCTGTCTCAGATCGTCTCTCTCAGGCCGCCTGTCTCAGTCCGACTGTCTCAGACCATCTGTATCAAACCGTCTGTCTCAGCCCGCCTGTCTCAGGCCGCCTGTCTCAGTCCGTCTGTCTCAGACCGTCTGTCTCAGGCCGCCGGTCTCAGTCCGTCTGTCTCAGACCATCTGTGTTAGACCGTTGTCTCTGTCCGTCTGTCTCAGATCGTCTGTCTCAATCGGCCTGTCTCAGACCGTCTGTCCTGGACCGTCTGTCTCAGACCGTCGGTCTCTGTCCGTCTCTCTCATGCCGCCTGTCTCAGTCCGTCTGTTTCAGACCGCCTATCTCAGACCGTCGGTCTTATCCCGTCTGTTTCAGCCCGCCTGTCTCTGTCCGCCTGTCTCAGACCGTCGGTCTCTGTCCGTCTCTCTCAGGCCGCCTGTCTCAGTCCATCTGTCTCAGACCATCTGTCTCAGACCGTCTGTAACTGTCCGTCTGTCTCAGACCATCTGTCTCAGACCTTCTGTCTCAGACCGTCCGTCTCTGTCCGTCTGTCTCAGACCATCTGTCTCAGACCGTCTGTCTCAGACCGTCTGTCTCAGCCCGCCTGTCTCAGCCCGCCTGTCTCTGTCCGTCTGTCTTAGACCATCTGTCTCAGACCGTCTGTCTCGGACCATCTGTCTCAGCCCGTCTGTCTCAGATCGTCGGTCTCAGCCCGCCTGTCTCTGTCCGTCTGTCTCAGACCGTCTGTCTCAGATCGTCTCTCTCAGGCCGCCTGTCTCAGTCCGACTGTCTCCGTCCGTAGGTTTCAGACCGCCTGTCTCAGACCGTCGGTCTTAGCCCGTCTGTCTCAGCCCGCCTGTCTCTTTCCGTCTGTCTCAGACCGTCTGTCTCAGATCGTCTCTCTCAGGCCGCCTGTCTCAGTCCGACTGTCTCAGACCATCTGTCTCAGACCGTCTGTCTCTGTCCGTCTGTCTCAGCCCGCCTGTCTCAGACCGTTGTCTCTGTCCGTCTATCTCTGTCCGTCTGTCTCAGAACGTCTGTCTCAGACCATCTGTATCAAACCGTCTGTTTCAGCCCGCCTGTCTCAGCCCGCCTGTCTCTGTCCGTCTGTCTCAGCCCGCCTGTCTCAGACCGTCTGTCTCAGACCGTCTGTCTCAGACCGTCTGTCTCAGACCGTCTGTCTCAGACCGTCTGTCTCAGACCGTCCGTCTCAGACCGTCTGTCTCAGACCGTCTGTCTCAGACCGTCTGTCTCAGACCGTCTGTCTCAGACCGTCTGTCTCAGACCGTCTGTCTCAGACCGTCTGTCTCAGACCGTCTGTCTCAGACCGTCTGTCTCAGACCGTCTGTCTCAGACCGTCTGTCTCAGCCCGTATGTCTCAGACCGTCTGTCTCAGACCGTCTGTCTCAGACCGTCTGTCTCAGGCCGCCTGTCATAGTCCGTCTGTCTCAGACCATCTGTCTCAGACCGATGTCTCTGTCCGCCTATCTCTGTCCGTCTGTCTCAGAACGTCTGTCTCAGACCATCTGTATCAAACCGTCTGTCTCAGCCCGCCTGTCTCATCCCGCCTGTCTCTGTCCGTCTGTTTTAGACCGTCTGTCTCAGCCCGCCTGTCTCTGTCCGTCTGTCTCAGACCGTCGGTCTCTGTCCGTCTCTCTCAGGCCGCCTGTCTCAGTCCGTCTGTCTCAGACCATCTGTCTCAGACCATCTGTCTCAGACCGTCCGTCTCTGTCCGTCTGTCTCAGACCGTCGGTCTCTGTCCGTCTCTCTCAGGCCGTCTATCTCTGTCCGTCTGTTTCAGACCGCCTGTCTCAGACCGTCCGTCTTAGCCCGTCTGTCTCAGCCCGCCTGTCTCTGTCCGTCTGTCTCAGACCGTCAGTCTCAGATCGTCTCTCTCAGGCCGCCTGTCTCAGTCCGACTGTCTCAGACCATCTGTCTCAGACCATCTGTGTCAGACCGTTGTCTCTGTCCGTCAGTCTCCGTCCGTCTGTCTCTGTCCGTCTGTCAGACCGTCTGTCTCAGACCATCTGTCTCAGACCGTCGGTCTCTGTCCGTCTCTCTCAGGCCGCCTCTCTCAGTCCGTCTGTCTCAGACCATCTGTCTCAGACCGTCTGTCTCAGACCGTCGGTCTCTGTCCGTCTCTCCCAGCCCGCCTGTCTCAGTCCGTCTGTCTCAGACCATCTGTCTCAGACCGTCTGTCTCAGACCGTCAGTCTCAGACCGTCGGTCTCTGTCCGTTTCTCGCAGGCCGCCTGTCTCAGGCCGCCTGTCTCAGTCCGTCTGTCTCAGACCATCTGTATCAGACCGTTGTCTCTGTCCGTATATCTCTGTCCGTCTGTCTCAGAACGTCTGTCTCAGACCATCTGTATCAAACCGTCTGTCTCAGCCCGCCTGTCTCGGCCCGCCTGTCTCTGTCCGTGTGTTTCAGACCGCCTGTCTCAGACCATCTGTGTCAGACCGTTGTCTCTGTCCGTCTGTCTCTGTCCGTCTGTGTCAGACCGTCTGTCTCAGACCGTCTGTCTCAGACCGTCTGTCTCAGACCGTCTGTCTCAGACCGTCTGTCTCAGTCCGTCTGTCTCAGACCGTCGGTCTCTGTCCGTCTCTCTCAGGCCGCCTGTCTCAGTCCGTCTGTCTCAGACCGTCTGTATCAGACCGTCTGTCTCAGACCGTCTGTCTCAGTCCGTCTGTCTCAGACCGTCTGTCTCAGACCGTCGGTCTCAGACCGTCAGTCCCTGTCCGTCTCTCCCAGCCCGCCTGTCTCAGGCCATCTGTATCAAACCGTCTGTCTCAGCCCGCCTGTCTCTGTCCGTCTGTTTCAGACCGCCTGTCTCAGACCGTCGGTCTTAGCCCGTCTGTCTCAGCCCGCCTGTCTCTGTCCGTCTGTTTCAGACCGCCTGCCTCAGACCGTCACTCTCAGGCCGCGTGTCTCAGTCCGTCTGTCTCAGACCATCTGTCTCAGACCATCTGTCTCAGACCGTCCGTCCCTGTCCGTCTGTCTCAGACCGTCGGTCTCTGTCCGTCTCTCTCAGGCCGTCTATCTCTGTCCGTCTGTTTCAGACCGCCTGTCTCAGACCGTCGGTCTTAGCCCGTCTGTCTCAGCCCGCCTGTCTCTGTCCGTCTGTTTCAGACCGCCTGTCTCAGACCGTCTCTCTCAGGCCGCGTGTCTCAGTCCGTCTGTCTCAGACCATCTGTCTCAGACCATCTGTCTCAGACCGTCCGTCCCTGTCCGTCTGTCTCAGACCGTCTGTCTCAGATCGTCTCTCTCAGCCCGCCTGTCTCAATCAGTGTGTCTCAGACCATCTGTCTCAGACCGTCCGTCTCTGTCCGTCTGTCTCAGACCGTCTGTCTCAGACCGTCTTTCTCAGACCGTCTGTCTCAGACCGTCTGTCTCAGACCGTCTGTGTCAGACCGTTGTCTCTGTCCGTCTGTCTCTGTCCGTCTGTGTCAGACCCTCTGTCTCAGACCGTCTGTCTCAGACCGTCTGTCTCAGACCGTCTGTCTCAGACCGTCTGCCTCTGTCCGTTTCTCGCAGGCCGCCTGTCTCAGGCCGCCTGTCATAGTCCGTCTGTCTCAGACCATCTGTCTCAGACCGCTGTCTCTGTCCGCCTATCTCTGTCCGTCTGTCTCAGAACGTCTGTCTCAGACCATCTGTATCAAACCGTCTGTCTCAGCCCGCCTGTCTCTGTCCGTCTGTTTCAGACCGCCTGTCTCAGACCGTCCGTCTCTGTCCGTCTGTCTCAGACCGTCGGTCTCTGTCCGTCTCTCTCAGGCCGTCTGTCTCAGTTCGACTGTCTCAGATCGTCTCTCTCAGGCCGCCTGTCTCAGTCCGTCTGTCTCAGACCATCTGTCTCAGACCATCTGTCTCAGACCATCTGTCTCAGACCGTCCGTCTCTGTCCGTCTGTCTCAGACCGTCGGTCTCTGTCCGTCTCTCTCAGGCCGTCTATCTCTGTCCGTCTGTTTCAGACCGCCTGTCTCAGACCGTCGGTCTTAGCCCGTCTGTCTCAGCCCGCCTGTCTCTGTCCGTCTGTCTCAGACCGTCTGTCTCAGATCGTCTCTCTCAGGCCGCCTGTCTCAGTCCGACTGTCTCTGTCCGTCTGTTTCAGACCGTCTGTCTCAGATCGTCTCCCTCAGGCCGCCTGTCTCAGTCCGACTGTCTCTGTCCGTCTGTTTCAGACCGCCTGTCTCAGACCGTCGGTCTTAGCCCGTCTGTCTCGGCCCGCCTGTCTCTGTCCGTCTGTCTCAGCCCATCTGTCTCAGACCGTCTGTCTCAGACCGCCTGCCTCAGACCGTCACTCTCAGGCCGCGTGTCTCAGTCCGTCTGTCTCAGACCATCTGTCTCAGACCATCTGTCTCAGACCGTCCGTCCCTGTCCGTCTGTCTCAGACCGTCGGTCTCTGTCCGTCTCTCTCAGGCCGTCTATCTCTGTCCGTCTGTTTCAGACCGCCTGTCTCAGACCGTCGGTCTTAGCCCGTCTGTCTCAGCCCGCCTGTCTCTGTCCGTCTGTTTCAGACCGCCTGTCTCAGACCGTCTCTCTCAGGCCGCGTGTCTCAGTCCGTCTGTCTCAGACCATCTGTCTCAGACCATCTGTCTCAGACCGTCCGTCCCTGTCCGTCTGTCTCAGACCGTCTGTCTCAGATCGTCTCTCTCAGGCCGCCTGTCTCAGTTCGACTGTCTCAGACCATCTGTCTCAGACCATCTGTGTCAGACCGTCTGTCTCAGACCGTCGGTCTCAGACCGTCAGTCTCTGTCCGTCTCTCCCAGCCCGCCTGTCTCAGGCCATCTGTGTCAAACCGTCTGTCTCAGACCGTCGGTCTCTGTCCGTCTCTCTCAGCCCGCCTGTCTCAATCAGTGTGTCTCAGACCATCTGTCTCAGACCGTCCGTCTCTGTCCGTCTGTCTCAGACCGTCGGTCTCTGTCCGTCTCTCTCAGGCCGTCTATCTCTGTCCGTCTGTTTCAGACCGCCTGTCTCAGACCGTCCGTCTTAGCCCGTCTGTCTCAGCCCGCCTGTCTCTGTCCGTCTGTCTCAGACCGTCAGTCTCAGATCGTCTCTCTCAGGCCGCCTGTCTCAGTCCGACTGTCTCAGACCATCTGTCTCAGACCATCTGTGTCAGACCGTTGTCTCTGTCCGTCAGTCTCCGTCCGTCTGTCTCTGTCCGTCTGTGTCAGACCGTCTGTCTCAGACCATCTGTCTCAGACCGTCGGTCTCTGTCCGTCTCTCTCAGGCCGCCTGTCTCAGTCCGTCTGTCTCAGACCATCTGTCTCAGACCGTCTGTCTCAGACCGTCGGTCTCTGTCCGTCTCTCCCAGCCCGCCTGTCTCAGTCCGTCTGTCTCAGACCATCTGTCTCAGACCGTCTGTCTCAGACCGTCAGTCTCAGACCGTCGGTCTCTGTCCGTTTCTCGCAGGCCGCCTGTCTCAGGCCGCCTGTCTCAGTCCGTCTGTCTCAGACCATCTGTATCAGACCGTTGTCTCTGTCCGTATATCTCTGTCCGTCTGTCTCAGAACGTCTGTCTCAGACCATCTGTATCAAACCGTCTGTCTCAGCCCGCCTGTCTCGGCCCGCCTGTCTCTGTCCGTGTGTTTCAGACCGCCTGTCTCAGACCATCTGTGTCAGACCGTTGTCTCTGTCCGTCTGTCTCTGTCCGTCTGTGTCAGACCGTCTGTCTCAGACCGTCTGTCTCAGACCGTCTGTCTCAGACCGTCTGTCTCAGACCGTCTGTCTCAGTCCGTCTGTCTCAGACCGTCGGTCTCTGTCCGTCTCTCTCAGGCCGCCTGTCTCAGTCCGTCTGTCTCAGACCGTCTGTATCAGACCGTCTGTCTCAGACCGTCTGTCTCAGTCCGTCTGTCTCAGACCGTCTGTCTCAGACCGTCGGTCTCAGACCGTCAGTCCCTGTCCGTCTCTCCCAGCCCGCCTGTCTCAGGCCATCTGTATCAAACCGTCTGTCTCAGCCCGCCTGTCTCTGTCCGTCTGTTTCAGACCGCCTGTCTCAGACCGTCGGTCTTAGCCCGTCTGTCTCAGCCCGCCTGTCTCTGTCCGTCTGTTTCAGACCGCCTGCCTCAGACCGTCACTCTCAGGCCGCGTGTCTCAGTCCGTCTGTCTCAGACCATCTGTCTCAGACCATCTGTCTCAGACCGTCCGTCCCTGTCCGTCTGTCTCAGACCGTCGGTCTCTGTCCGTCTCTCTCAGGCCGTCTATCTCTGTCCGTCTGTTTCAGACCGCCTGTCTCAGACCGTCGGTCTTAGCCCGTCTGTCTCAGCCCGCCTGTCTCTGTCCGTCTGTTTCAGACCGCCTGTCTCAGACCGTCTCTCTCAGGCCGCGTGTCTCAGTCCGTCTGTCTCAGACCATCTGTCTCAGACCATCTGTCTCAGACCGTCCGTCCCTGTCCGTCTGTCTCAGACCGTCTGTCTCAGATCGTCTCTCTCAGCCCGCCTGTCTCAATCAGTGTGTCTCAGACCATCTGTCTCAGACCGTCCGTCTCTGTCCGTCTGTCTCAGACCGTCTGTCTCAGACCGTCTTTCTCAGACCGTCTGTCTCAGACCGTCTGTCTCAGACCGTCTGTGTCAGACCGTTGTCTCTGTCCGTCTGTCTCTGTCCGTCTGTGTCAGACCCTCTGTCTCAGACCGTCTGTCTCAGACCGTCTGTCTCAGACCGTCTGCCTCTGTCCGTTTCTCGCAGGCCGCCTGTCTCAGGCCGCCTGTCATAGTCCGTCTGTCTCAGACCATCTGTCTCAGACCGCTGTCTCTGTCCGCCTATCTCTGTCCGTCTGTCTCAGAACGTCTGTCTCAGACCATCTGTATCAAACCGTCTGTCTCAGCCCGCCTGTCTCTGTCCGTCTGTTTCAGACCGCCTGTCTCAGACCGTCCGTCTCTGTCCGTCTGTCTCAGACCGTCGGTCTCTGTCCGTCTCTCTCAGGCCGTCTGTCTCAGTTCGACTGTCTCAGATCGTCTCTCTCAGGCCGCCTGTCTGAGTCCGTCTGTCTCAGACCATCTGTCTCAGACCATCTGTCTCAGACCATCTGTCTCAGACCGTCCGTCTCTGTCCGTCTGTCTCAGACCGTCGGTCTCTGTCCGTCTCTCTCAGGCCGTCTATCTCTGTCCGTCTGTTTCAGACCGCCTGTCTCAGACCGTCGGTCTTAGCCCGTCTGTCTCAGCCCGCCTGTCTCTGTCCGTCTGTCTCAGACCGTCTGTCTCAGATCGTCTCTCTCAGGCCGCCTGTCTCAGTCCGACTGTCTCTGTCCGTCTGTTTCAGACCGTCTGTCTCAGATCGTCTCCCTCAGGCCGCCTGTCTCAGTCCGACTGTCTCTGTCCGTCTGTTTCAGACCGCCTGTCTCAGACCGTCGGTCTTAGCCCGTCTGTCTCGGCCCGCCTGTCTCTGTCCGTCTGTCTCAGCCCATCTGTCTCAGACCGTCTGTCTCAGACCGCCTGCCTCAGACCGTCACTCTCAGGCCGCGTGTCTCAGTCCGTCTGTCTCAGACCATCTGTCTCAGACCGTCTGTCTCTGTCCGTCTGTCTCAGACCATCTGTCTCACTACGTCTGTCTCAGACCGTCTGTCTCAGACCGTCGGTCTCTGTCCGTCTCTCTGAGCCCGCCTGTCGCAGACCGCCTGTATCCGACCGTCGGTATTACCCCGTCCGTCTCTGTCCGTCTCTCTCAGATCGTCCGTCTCAGACCGTCGGTCTCTGTCAGTCTCTCGTAATCCGCCTGTCTCAGTCCGTCTGTCTCAGACCATCTGTCTCAGACCGTCTGTCTCGGCCCGCCTGTCTCTGTCCGTCTGTCTCAGCCCATCTGTCTCAGACCGTCTGTCTCAGACCGCCTGCCTCAGACCGTCACTCTCAGGCCGCGTGTCTCAGTCCGTCTGCCTCAGACCGTCTGTCTCAGATCGTCGGTCTCTGTCCGTCTCTCTCAGGCCGCCTGTCTAAGTCCTTCTGTCTCAGACCATCTGTCTCAGACCGTCTCTCTCAGTCCGCCTGTCTCAGACCGACTGTCTCAGACCGTCTGCCTCAGACCGTCAGTCTCAGACCGTCGGTCTCTGTCCGTCTCTCTCAGGCCGCCTGTGTCAGTCCGTCTGTCTCAGACCACTGTCTCAGACCGTTGTCTCTGTCCGTCTGTCTCAGCCCGTCTGTCTCAGTCCGTCTGTCTCAGACCATCTGTCTCATACCGTTGTCTCTGTCCGCCTGTCTCTGTACGTTGGTCTCAGCCCGCCTGTCTCAGACCGTTGTCTCTGTCCGTCTGTCTCAGACCGTCCGTCTCTGTCCGTTTCTCTCAGACCGTCCGTCTCAGACCGTCGGTCTCTGTCAGTCTCTCGTAGGCCGCCTGTCTCAGTCCGTCTGTCTCAGACCATCTGCCTCAGACCGTCTGTCTCTGTCCGTCTGTCTCAGACCATCTGTCTCACTACGTCTGTCTCTGTCCGTCTGTCTCAGCCCGTCTGTCTCAGTCCGTCTGTCTCAGACCATCTGTCTCAGTCCGTTGTCTCTGTCCGCCTGTCTCTGTCCGTCGGTCTCAGCTCGCCTGTCTCAGACCGTCTCTCTCAGACGGTCTGTCTCAGACCGTCTGTCTCAGACCGTCCGTCTCTGTCCGTCTCTCTCAGACCGTCCGTCTCAGACCGTCGGTCTCTGTCAGTCTCTCGTAGGCCGCCTGTCTCAGTCCGTCTGTCTCAGACCATCTGTCTCAGACCGTCTGTCTCTGTCCGTCTGTCTCAGACCATCTGTCTCACTACGTCTGTCTCTGTCCGTCTGTCTCAGCCCGTCTGTCTCAGTCCGTCTGTCTCAGACCATCTGTCTCAGTCCGTTGTCTCTGTCCGCCTGTCTCTGTCCGTCGGTCTCAGCCCGCCTGTCTCAGACCGTCTCTCTCAGACCGTCTGTCTCAGACCGTCTGTCTCAAACCGTCCGTCTCTGTCCGTCTCTCTCAGACCGTCCGTCTCAGTCAGTCTCTCGTAGGCCGCCTGTCTCAGTCCGTCTGTCTCAGACCATCTGTCTCAGACCGTCTGTCTCTGTCCGTCTGTCTCAGACCATCTGTCTCACTACGTCTGTCTCAGACCGTCTGTCTCAGACCGTCTGTCTCAAACCGTCTGTCTCAGACCGTCTGTCTCTGTCCGTCTGTCTCTGTCCGTCTGTCTCAGACCGTCTGTCTCAGACCGTCGGTCTCTGTCCGTCTCTCTCAGGCCGCCTGTCTCAGTCCGTCTGTCTCAGACCACTGTCTCAGACCGTTGTCTCTGTCCGTCTGTCTCAGCCCGTCTGTCTCAGACCATCTGTCTCACTACGTCTGTCTCTGTCCGTCTGTCTCAGCCCGTCTGTCTCAGTCCGTCTGTCTCAGACCATCTGTCTCAGTCCGTTGTCTCTGTCCGCCTGTCTCTGTCCGTCGGTCTCAGCTCGCCTGTCTCAGACCGTCTCTCTCAGACCGTCTGTCTCAGACCGTCTGTCTCAGACCGTCCGTCTCTGTCCGTCTCTCTCAGACCGTCCGTCTCAGACCGTCGGTCTCTGTCAGTCTCTCGTAGGCCGCCTGTCTCAGTCCGTCTGTCTCAGACCATCTGTCTCAGACCGTCTGTCTCTGTCCGTCTGTCTCAGACCATCTGTCTCACTACGTCTGTCTCAGACCGTCTGTCTCAGACCGTCGGTCTCTGTCCGTCTCTCTGAGCCCGCCTGTCGCAGACCGCCTGTATCCGACCGTCGGTATTACCCCGTCTGTCTCAGCCCGTCTGTCTCGGTCCGTCTGTCTCAGACCGTCTGTCTCAGACCGTCTCTCTCAGTCCGTCTGTCTCAGACCGACTGTCTCAGACCGTCTGCCTCAGACCGTCTGTCTCAGATCGTCGGTCTCTGTCCGTCTCTCTCAGGCCGCCTGTCTAAGTCCTTCTGTCTCAGACCATCTGTCTCAGACCGTCTCTCTCAGTCCGCCTGTCTCAGACCGACTGTCTCAGACCGTCTGCCTCAGACCGTCAGTCTCAGACCGTCGGTCTCTGTCCGTCTCTCTCAGGCCGCCTGTGTCAGTCCGTCTGTCTCAGACCACTGTCTCAGACCGTTGTCTCTGTCCGTCTGTCTCAGCCCGTCTGTCTCAGTCCGTCTGTCTCAGACCATCTGTCTCATACCGTTGTCTCTGTCCGCCTGTCTCTGTACGTTGGTCTCAGCCCGCCTGTCTCAGACCGTTGTCTCTGTCCGTCTGTCTCAGACCGTCCGTCTCTGTCCGTTTCTCTCAGACCGTCCGTCTCAGACCGTCGGTCTCTGTCAGTCTCTCGTAGGCCGCCTGTCTCAGTCCGTCTGTCTCAGACCATCTGCCTCAGACCGTCTGCCTCAGACCGTCTGTCTCAGATCGTCGGTCTCTGTCCGTCTCTCTCAGGCCGCCTGTCTCAGACCGTCTGTCTCTGTCCGTCTGTCTCAGACCATCTGTCTCACTACGTCTGTCTCTGTCCGTCTGTCTCAGCCCGTCTGTCTCAGTCCGTCTGTCTCAGACCATCTGTCTCAGTCCGTTGTCTCTGTCCGCCTGTCTCTGTCCGTCGGTCTCAGCCCGCCTGTCTCAGACCGTCTCTCTCAGACCGTCTGTCTCAGGCCGTCTGTCTCAAACCGTCCGTCTCTGTCCGTCTCTCTCAGACCGTCCGTCTCAGACCGTCGGTCTCTGTCAGTCTCTCGTAGGCCGCCTGTCTCAGTCCGTCTGTCTCAGACCATCTGTCTCAGACCGTCTGTCTCTGTCCGTCTGTCTCAGACCATCTGTCTCACTACGTCTGTCTCAGACCGTCTGTCTCAGACCGTCTGTCTCAAACCGTCTGTCTCAGACCGTCTGTCTCTGTCCGTCTGTCTCTGTCCGTCTGTCTCAGACCGTCTGTCTCAGACCGTCGGTCTCTGTCCGTCTCTCTCAGGCCGCCTGTCTCAGTCCGTCTGTCTCAGACCACTGTCTCAGACCGTTGTCTCTGTCCGTCTGTCTCAGCCCGTCTGTCTCAGTCCGTCTGTCTCAGACCATCTGTCTCAGACCGTTGTCTCTGTCCGCCTGTCTCTGTCCGTCGGTCTCAGCCCGCCTGTCTCAGACCGTCTGTCTCAGACCGTCTGTCTCAGACCGTCTGTCTCAGACCGTCCGTCTCTGTCCGTCTCTCTCAGACTGTCCGTCTCAGACCGTCGGTCTCTGTCAGTCTCTCGTAGGCCGCCTGTCTCAGTCCGTCTGTCTCAGACCATCTGTCTCAGACCGTCTGTCTCTGTCCGTTGGTCTCAGCCCGCCTGTCTCAGACCGTCTGTCTCAGACCGTCTGTCTCAGACCGTCTGTCTCAGACCGTCTGTATCAGACCGTCCGTCTCTGTCCGTCTCTCTCAGACCGTCCGTCTCAGACCGTCGGTCTCTGTCCGTCTCTCTCAGGCCGCCTGTCTCAGTCCGTCTGTCTCAGACCACTGTCTCAGACCGTTGTCTCTGTCCGTCTGTCTCAGCCCGTCTGTCTCAGTCCGTCTGTCTCAGACCATCTGTCTCAGACCGTTGTCTCTGTCCGCCTGTCTCTGTCCGTCGGTCTCAGCCCGCCTGTCTCAGACCGTCTGTCTCAGACCGTCTGTCTCAGACCGTCTGTCTCAGACCGTCTGTCTCAGACCGTCCGTCTCTGTCCGTCTCTCTCAGACCGTCCGTCTCAGACCGTCGGTCTCTGTCAGTCTCTCGTAGGCCGCCTGTCTCAGTCCGTCTGTCTCAGACCATCTGTCTCAGACCGTCTGTCTCTGTCCGTCTGTCTCAGACCATCTGTCTCACTACGTCTGTCTCTGTCCGTCTGTCTCAGCCCGTCTGTCTCAGTCCGTCTGTCTCAGACCATCTGTCTCAGTCCGTTGTCTCTGTCCGCCTGTCTCTGTCCGTCGGTCTCAGCTCGCCTGTCTCAGACCGTCTCTCTCAGACCGTCGGTCTCTGTCAGTCTCTCGTAGGCCGCCTGTCTCAGTCCGTCTGTCTCAGACCATCTGCCTCAGACCGTCTGTCTCGGTCCGTCTGTCTCAGACCATCTGTCTCACTACGTCTGTCTCTGTCCGTCTGTCTCTGTCCGTCTGTCTCAGCCCGTCTGTCTCAGTCCGTCTGTCTCAGACCATCTGTCTCAGACCGTTGTCTCTGTCCGCCTGTCTCTGTCCGTCGGTCTCAGCCCGCCTGTCTCAGACCGTCTGTCTCAGACCGTCTGTCTCAGACCGTCCGTCTCTGTCCGTCTCTCTCAGACTGTCCGTCTCAGACCGTCGGTCTCTGTCAGTCTCTCGTAGGCCGCCTGTCTCAGTCCGTCTGTCTCAGACCATCTGTCTCAGACCGTCTGTCTCTGTCCGTTGGTCTCAGCCCGCCTGTCTCAGACCGTCTGTCTCAGACCGTCTGTCTCAGACCGTCTGTCTCAGACCGTCTGTATCAGACCGTCCGTCTCTGTCCGTCTCTCTCAGACCGTCCGTCTCAGACCGTCGGTCTCTGTCCGTCTCTCTCAGGCCGCCTGTCTCAGTCCGTCTGTCTCAGACCACTGTCTCAGACCGTTGTCTCTGTCCGTCTGCCTCAGCCCGTCTGTCTCAGTCCGTCTGTCTCAGACCATCTGTCTCAGAACGTTGTCTCTGTCCGCCTGTCTCTGTCCGTCGGTCTCAGCCCGCCTGTCTCAGACCGTCTCTCTCAGACCGTCGGTCTCTGTCAGTCTCTCGTAGGCCGCCTGTCTCAGTCCGTCTGTCTCAGACCATCTGCCTCAGACCGTCTGTCTCGGTCCGTCTGTCTCAGACCATCTGTCTCACTACGTCTGTCTCTGTCCGTCTGTCTCTGTCCGTCTGTCTCAGCCCGTCTGTCTCAGTCCGTCTGTCTCAGACCATCTGTCTCAGACCGTTGTCTCTGTCCGCCTGTCTCTGTCCGTCGGTCTCAGCCCGCCTGTCTCAGACCGTCTGTCTCAGACCGTCTGTCTCAGACCGTCCGTCTCTGTCCGTCTCTCTCAGACTGTCCGTCTCAGACCGTCGGTCTCTGTCAGTCTCTCGTAGGCCGCCTGTCTCAGTCCGTCTGTCTCAGACCATCTGTCTCAGACCGTCTGTCTCTGTCCGTTGGTCTCAGCCCGCCTGTCTCAGACCGTCTGTCTCAGTCCGCCTGTCTCAGACCGACTGTCTCAGACCGTCTGCCTCAGACCGTCAGTCTCAGACCGTCGGTCTCTGTCCGTCTCTCTCAGGCCGCCTGTGTCAGTCCGTCTGTCTCAGACCACTGTCTCAGACCGTTGTCTCTGTCCGTCTGTCTCAGCCCGTCTGTCTCAGTCCGTCTGTCTCAGACCATCTGTCTCATACCGTTGTCTCTGTCCGCCTGTCTCTGTACGTTGGTCTCAGCCCGCCTGTCTCAGACCGTTGTCTCTGTCCGTCTGTCTCAGACCGTCCGTCTCTGTCCGTTTCTCTCAGACCGTCCGTCTCAGACCGTCGGTCTCTGTCAGTCTCTCGTAGGCCGCCTGTCTCAGTCCGTCTGTCTCAGACCATCTGCCTCAGACCGTCTGCCTCAGACCGTCTGTCTCAGATCGTCGGTCTCTGTCCGTCTCTCTCAGGCCGCCTGTCTCAGACCGTCTGTCTCTGTCCGTCTGTCTCAGACCATCTGTCTCACTACGTCTGTCTCTGTCCGTCTGTCTCAGCCCGTCTGTCTCAGTCCGTCTGTCTCAGACCATCTGTCTCAGTCCGTTGTCTCTGTCCGCCTGTCTCTGTCCGTCGGTCTCAGCCCGCCTGTCTCAGACCGTCTCTCTCAGACCGTCTGTCTCAGGCCGTCTGTCTCAAACCGTCCGTCTCTGTCCGTCTCTCTCAGACCGTCCGTCTCAGACCGTCGGTCTCTGTCAGTCTCTCGTAGGCCGCCTGTCTCAGTCCGTCTGTCTCAGACCATCTGTCTCAGACCGTCTGTCTCTGTCCGTCTGTCTCAGACCATCTGTCTCACTACGTCTGTCTCAGACCGTCTGTCTCAGACCGTCTGTCTCAAACCGTCTGTCTCAGACCGTCTGTCTCTGTCCGTCTGTCTCTGTCCGTCTGTCTCAGACCGTCTGTCTCACCACCGTCGGTCTCTGTCCGTCTCTCTCAGGCCGCCTGTCTCAGTCCGTCTGTCTCAGACCACTGTCTCAGACCGTTGTCTCTGTCCGTCTGTCTCAGCCCGTCTGTCTCAGTCCGTCTGTCTCAGACCATCTGTCTCAGACCGTTGTCTCTGTCCGCCTGTCTCTGTCCGTCGGTCTCAGCCCGCCTGTCTCAGACCGTCTGTCTCAGACCGTCTGTCTCAGACCGTCTGTCTCAGACCGTCCGTCTCTGTCCGTCTCTCTCAGACTGTCCGTCTCAGACCGTCGGTCTCTGTCAGTCTCTCGTAGGCCGCCTGTCTCAGTCCGTCTGTCTCAGACCATCTGTCTCAGACCGTCTGTCTCTGTCCGTTGGTCTCAGCCCGCCTGTCTCAGACCGTCTGTCTCAGACCGTCTGTCTCAGACCGTCTGTCTCAGACCGTCTGTATCAGACCGTCCGTCTCTGTCCGTCTCTCTCAGACCGTCCGTCTCAGACCGTCGGTCTCTGTCCGTCTCTCTCAGGCCGCCTGTCTCAGTCCGTCTGTCTCAGACCACTGTCTCAGACCGTTGTCTCTGTCCGTCTGTCTCAGCCCGTCTGTCTCAGTCCGTCTGTCTCAGACCATCTGTCTCAGACCGTTGTCTCTGTCCGCCTGTCTCTGTCCGTCGGTCTCAGCCCGCCTGTCTCAGACCGTCTGTCTCAGACCGTCTGTCTCAGACCGTCTGTCTCAGACCGTCTGTCTCAGACCGTCCGTCTCTGTCCGTCTCTCTCAGACCGTCCGTCTCAGACCGTCGGTCTCTGTCAGTCTCTCGTAGGCCGCCTGTCTCAGTCCGTCTGTCTCAGACCATCTGTCTCAGACCGTCTGTCTCTGTCCGTCTGTCTCAGACCATCTGTCTCACTACGTCTGTCTCTGTCCGTCTGTCTCAGCCCGTCTGTCTCAGTCCGTCTGTCTCAGACCATCTGTCTCAGTCCGTTGTCTCTGTCCGCCTGTCTCTGTCCGTCGGTCTCAGCTCGCCTGTCTCAGACCGTCTCTCTCAGACCGTCGGTCTCTGTCAGTCTCTCGTAGGCCGCCTGTCTCAGTCCGTCTGTCTCAGACCATCTGCCTCAGACCGTCTGTCTCGGTCCGTCTGTCTCAGACCATCTGTCTCACTACGTCTGTCTCTGTCCGTCTGTCTCTGTCCGTCTGTCTCAGCCCGTCTGTCTCAGTCCGTCTGTCTCAGACCATCTGTCTCAGACCGTTGTCTCTGTCCGCCTGTCTCTGTCCGTCGGTCTCAGCCCGCCTGTCTCAGACCGTCTGTCTCAGACCGTCTGTCTCAGACCGTCCGTCTCTGTCCGTCTCTCTCAGACTGTCCGTCTCAGACCGTCGGTCTCTGTCAGTCTCTCGTAGGCCGCCTGTCTCAGTCCGTCTGTCTCAGACCATCTGTCTCAGACCGTCTGTCTCTGTCCGTTGGTCTCAGCCCGCCTGTCTCAGACCGTCTGTCTCAGACCGTCTGTCTCAGACCGTCTGTCTCAGACCGTCTGTATCAGACCGTCCGTCTCTGTCCGTCTCTCTCAGACCGTCCGTCTCAGACCGTCGGTCTCTGTCCGTCTCTCTCAGGCCGCCTGTCTCAGTCCGTCTGTCTCAGACCACTGTCTCAGACCGTTGTCTCTGTCCGTCTGTCTCAGCCCGTCTGTCTCAGTCCGTCTGTCTCAGACCATCTGTCTCAGAACGTTGTCTCTGTCCGCCTGTCTCTGTCCGTCGGTCTCAGCCCGCCTGTCTCAGACCGTCTGTCTCAGACCGTCTGTCTCAGACCGTCTGTCTCAGACCGTCTGTATCAGACCGTCCGTCTCTGTCCGTCTCTCTCAGACCGTCCGTCTCAGACCGTCGGTCTCTGTCCGTCTCTCTCAGGCCGCCTGTCTCAGTCCGTCTGTCTCAGACCACTGTCTCAGACCGTTGTCTCTGTCCGTCTGTCTCAGCCCGTCTGTCTCAGTCCGTCTGTCTCAGACCATCTGTCTCAGACCGTTGTCTCTGTCCGCCTGTCTCTGTCCGTCGGTCTCAGCCCGCCTGTCTCAGACCGTCTGTCTCAGACCGTCTGTCTCAGACCGTCTGTCTTAGACCGTCTGTCTCAGACCGTCCGTCTCTGTCCGTCTCTCTCAGACCGTCCGTCTCAGACCGTCGGTCTCTGTCAGTCTCTCGTAGGCCGCCTGTCTCAGTCCGTCTGTCTCAGACCATCTGTCTCAGACCGTCTGTCTCTGTCCGTCTGTCTCAGACCATCTGTCTCACTACGTCTGTCTCTGTCCGTCTGTCTCAGCCCGTCTGTCTCAGTCCGTCTGTCTCGGACCATCTGTCTCAGTCCGTTGTCTCTGTCCGCCTGTCTCTGTCCGTCGGTCTCAGCTCGCCTGTCTCAGACCGTCTCCCTCAGACCGTCTGTCTCAGACCGTCCGTCTCTGTCCGTCTCTCTCAGACCGTCCGTCTCAGACCGTCGGTCTCTGTCAGTCTCTCGTAGGCCGCCTGTCTCAGTCCGTCTGTCTCAGACCATCTGTCTCAGACCGTCTGTCTCTGTCCGTCTGTCTCAGACCATCTGTCTCACTACGTCTGTCTCAGACCGTCTGTCTCAGACCGTCGGTCTCTGTCCGTCTCTCTGAGCCCGCCTGTCGCAGACCGCCTGTATCCGACCGTCGGTATTACCCCGTCTGTCTCAGCCCGTCTGTCTCAGCCCGCCTGTCTCAGACCGTCTCTCTCAGACCGTCTGTCTCAGACCGTCTGTCTCAAACCGTCCGTCTCTGTCCGTCTCTCTCAGACCGTCCGTCTCAGACCGTCGGTCTCTGTCAGTCTCTCGTAGGCCGCCTGTCTCAGTCCGTCTGTCTCAGACCATCTGTCTCAGACCGTCTGTCTCTGTCCGTTGGTCTCAGCCCGCCTGTCTCAGACCGTCTGTCTCAGACCGTCTGTCTCAGACCGTCTGTCTCAGACCGTCTGTATCAGACCGTCCGTCTCTGTCCGTCTCTCTCAGACCGTCCGTCTCAGACCGTCGGTCTCTGTCCGTCTCTCTCAGGCCGCCTGTCTCAGTCCGTCTGTCTCAGACCACTGTCTCAGACCGTTGTCTCTGTCCGTCTGTCTCAGCCCGTCTGTCTCAGTCCGTCTGTCTCAGACCATCTGTCTCAGACCGTTGTCTCTGTCCGCCTGTCTCTGTCCGTCGGTCTCAGCCCGCCTGTCTCAGACCGTCTGTCTCAGACCGTCTGTCTCAGACCGTCTGTCTCAGACCGTCTGTCTCAGACCGTCTGTCTCAGACCGTCCGTCTCTGTCCGTCTCTCTCAGACCGTCCGTCTCAGACCGTCGGTCTCTGTCAGTCTCTCGTAGGCCGCCTGTCTCAGTCCGTCTGTCTCAGACCATCTGTCTCAGACTGTCTGTCTCTGTCCGTCTGTCTCAGACCATCTGTCTCACTACGTCTGTCTCAGACCGTCTGCCTCAGACCGTCTGTCTCAGTCCGTCTGTCTCTGTCCGTCTCTCGCAGGCCGCCTGTCTCAGTCCGTCTGTCTCAGACCGTCTGTCTCAGACCGTCGGTCTCTGTCCGTCTCTCTCAGGCCGCCTGTCTCAGTCCGTCTGTCTCAGACCACTGTCTCAGACCGTTGTCTCTGTCCGTCTGTCTCCGACCATCTGTCTCACTACGTCTGTCTCAGACCGTCTGTCTCAGACCGTCTGTCTCAGACCGTCTCTCTCAGACCGTCTGTCTCTGTCCGTCTGTCTCTATCCGTCTGTCTCAGACCGTCGGTCTCTGTCCGTCTCTCTCAGGCCGCCTGTCTCAGTCCGTCTGTCTCAGACCACTGTCTCAGACCGTTGTCTCTGTCCGTCTGTCTCAGACCGTCTGTCTCAGACCGTTGTCTCTGTCCGTCTGTCTCAGCCCGTCCGTCTCTGTCCGTCTCTCTCAGACCGTCCGTCTCAGACCGTCGGTCTCTGTCAGTCTCTCGTAGGCCGCCTGTCTCAGTCCGTCTGTCTCAGACCATCTGTCTCAGACTGTCTGTCTCTGTCCGTCTGTCTCAGACCATCTGTCTCACTACGTCTGTCTCAGACCGTCTGCCTCAGACCGTCTGTCTCAGTCCGTCTGTCTCTGTCCGTCTCTCGCAGGCCGCCTGTCTCAGTCCGTCTGTCTCAGACCGTCTGTCTCAGACCGTCGGTCTCTGTCCGTCTCTCTCAGGCCGCCTGTCTCAGTCCGTCTGTCTCAGACCACTGTCTCAGACCGTTGTCTCTGTCCGTCTGTCTCCGACCATCTGTCTCACTACGTCTGTCTCAGACCGTCTGTCTCAGACCGTCTCTCTCAGACCGTCTGTCTCTGTCCGTCTGTCTCTATCCGTCTGTCTCAGACCGTCGGTCTCTGTCCGTCTCTCTCAGGCCGCCTGTCTCAGTCCGTCTGTCTCAGACCACTGTCTCAGACCGTTGTCTCTGTCCGTCTGTCTCAGACCGTCTGTCTCAGACCGTCGGTCTCTGTCAGTCTCTCGTAGGCCGCCTGTCTCAGTCCGTCTGTCTCAGACCATCTGCCTCAGACCGTCTGTCTCTGTCCGTCTGTCTCAGACCATCTGTCTCACTACGTCTGTCTCTGTCCGTCTGTCTCAGCCCGTCTGTCTCAGTCCGTCTGTCTCAGACCATCTGTCTCAGTCCGTTGTCTCTGTCCGCCTGTCTCTGTCCGTCGGTCTCAGCCCGCCTGTCTCAGACCGTCTCTCTCAGACCGTCTGTCTCAGACCGTCTGTCTCAAACCGTCCGTCTCTGTCCGTCTCTCTCAGACCGTCCGTTTCAGACCGTCGGTCTCTGTCAGTCTCTCGTAGGCCGCCTGTCTCAGTCCGTCTGTCTCAGACCATCTGTCTCAGACCGTCTGTCTCTGTCCGTTGGTCTCAGCCCGCCTGTCTCAGACCGTCTGTCTCAGACCGTCTGTCTCAGACCGTCTGTCTCAGACCGTCTGTATCAGACCGTCCGTCTCTGTCCGTCTCTCTCAGACCGTCCGTCTCAGACCGTCGGTCTCTGTCCGTCTCTCTCAGACCGTCCGTCTCAGACCGTCGGTCTCTGTCAGTCTCTCGTAGGCCGCCTGTCTCAGTCCGTCTGTCTCAGACCATCTGTCTCATACTGTCTGTCTCTGTCCGTCTGTCTCAGACCATCTGTCTCACTACGTCTGTCTCAGACCGTCTGCCTCAGACCGTCTGTCTCAGTCCGTCTGTCTCTGTCCGTCTCTCGCAGGCCGCCTGTCTCAGTCCGTCTGTCTCAGACCGTCTGTCTCAGACCGTCGGTCTCTGTCCGTCTCTCTCAGGCCGCCTGTCTCAGTCCGTCTGTCTCAGACCACTGTCTCAGACCGTTGTCTCTGTCCGTCTGTCTCCGACCATCTGTCTCACTACGTCTGTCTTAGACCGTCTGTCTCAGACCGTCTCTCTCAGACCGTCTGTCTCTGTCCGTCTGTCTCTATCCGTCTGTCTCAGACCGTCGGTCTCTGTCCGTCTCTCTCAGGCCGCCTGTCTCAGTCCGTCTGTCTCAGACCACTGTCTCAGACCGTTGTCTCTGTCCGTCTGTCTCAGACCGTCTGTCTCAGACCGTTGTCTCTGTCCGTCTGTCTCAGCCCGTCCGTCTCTGTCCGTCTCTCTCAGACCGTCCGTCTCAGACCGTCGGTCTCTGTCAGTCTCTCGTAGGCCGCCTGTCTCAGTCCGTCTGTCTCAGACCATCTGTCTCAGACTGTCTGTCTCTGTCCGTCTGTCTCAGACCATCTGTCTCACTACGTCTGTCTCAGACCGTCTGCCTCAGACCGTCTGTCTCAGTCCGTCTGTCTCTGTCCGTCTCTCGCAGGCCGCCTGTCTCAGTCCGTCTGTCTCAGACCGTCTGTCTCAGACCGTCGGTCTCTGTCCGTCTCTCTCAGGCCGCCTGTCTCAGTCCGTCTGTCTCAGACCACTGTCTCAGACCGTTGTCTCTGTCCGTCTGTCTCCGACCATCTGTCTCACTACGTCTGTCTCAGACCGTCTGTCTCAGACCGTCTCTCTCAGACCGTCTGTCTCTGTCCGTCTGTCTCTATCCGTCTGTCTCAGACCGTCGGTCTCAGACCATCTGTCTCAGACCGTTGTCTCTGTCCGCCTGTCTCTGTCCGTCGGTCTCAGCACGCCTGTCTCAGACCGTCTGTCTCAGACCGTCTGTCTCAGACCGTCCGTCTCTGTCCGTCTCTCTCAGACCGTCCGTCTCAGACCGTCGGTCTCTGTCAGTCTCTCGTAGGCCGCCTGTCTCAGTCCGTCTGTCTCAGACCATCTGTCTCAGACCGTCTGTCTCTGTCCGTCTGTCTCAGACCATCTGTCTCACTACGTCTGTCTCAGACCGTCTGTCTCAGACCGTATGTCTCTGGCCGTCTGTCTCTGTCCGTCTGTCTCAGACCGTCTGTCTCAGACCGTCGGTCTCTGTCCGTCTCTCTCAGGCCGCCTGTCTCAGTCCGTCTGTCTCAGACCACTGTCTCAGACCGTTGTCTCTGTCCGTCTGTCTCAGCCCGTCTGTCTCAGTCCGTCTGTCTCAGACCATCTGTCTCAGACCGTTGTCTCTGTCCGCCTGTCTCTGTCCGTCGGTCTCAGCCCGCCTGTCTCAGACCGTCTGTCTCAGACCGTCTGTCTCAGACCGTCTGTCTCAGACCGTCCGTCTCTGTCCGTCTCTCTCAGACCGTCCGTCTCAGACCGTCGGTCTCTGTCAGTCTCTCGTAGGCCGCCTGTCTCAGTCGGTCTGTCTCAGACCATCTGTCTCAGACCGTCTGTCTCTGTCCGTCTGTCTCTGACCATCTGTCTCACTACGTCTGTCTCAGACCGTCTGTCTCAGACCGTCTGTCTCAGACCGTCTGTCTCAGACCGTCTGTCTCAGACCGTCTGTCTCAGACCGTCTGTCTCAGACCGTCTGTCTCAGACCGTCTGTCTCAGACCGTCCGTCTCTGTCCGTCTCTCTCAGACCGTCCGTCTCTGTCCGTCTCTCTCAGACCGTCCGTCTCAGACCGTCGGTCTCTGTCCGTCTCTCTCAGGCCGCCTGTCTCAGTCCGTCTGTCTCAGACCACTGTCTCAGACCGTTGTCTCTGTCCGTCTGTCTCAGCCCGTCTGTCTCAGTCCGTCTGTCCCAGACCATCTGTCTCTGACCGTTGTCTCTGTCCGCCTGTCTCTGTCCGTTGGTCTCAGCCCGCCTGTCTCAGACCGTCTGTCTCAGACCGTCTGTCTCAGACCGTCCGTCTCTGTCCGTCTCTCTCAGACCGTCCGTCTCAGACCGTCGGTCTCTGTTAGTCTCTCGTAGGCCGCCTGTCTCAGTCCGTCTGTCTCAGACCATCTGTCTCAGACTGTCTGTCTCTGTCCGTCTGTCTCAGACCATCTGTCTCACTACGTCTGTCTCAGACCGTCTGCCTCAGACCGTCTGTCTCAGTCCGTGTGTCTCTGTCCGTCTGTCTCTGTCCGTCTGTCTCAGACTGTCTGTCTCAGACCGTCGGTCTCTGTCCGTCTCTCGCAGGCCGCCTGTCTCAGTCCGTCTGTCTCAGACCGTCTGTCTCAGACCGTCTGTCTCAGACCGTCGGTCTCTGTCCGTCTCTCTCAGGCCGCCTGTCTCAGTCCGTCTGTCTCAGACCATCTGTCTCAGACCGTTGTCTCTGTCCGCCTGTCTCTGTCCGTCGGTCTCAGCCCGCCTGTCTCAGACCGTCTCTCTCAGGCCGCCTGTCTCAGTCCGTCTGTCTCAGACCACTGTCTCAGACCGTTGTCTCTGTCCGTCTGTCTCAGCCCGTCTGTCTCAGTCCGACTGTCTCAGACCGTCTGCCTCAGACCATCTGTCTCAGACCGTCTGTCTCTGTCCGTTGGTCTCAGCCCGCCTGTCTCAGACCGTCTGTCTCAGACCGTCTGTCTCAGACCCTCTGTCTCAGACCGTCTGTATCAGACCGTCCGTCTCTGTCCGTCTCTCTCAGACCGTCAGTCTCAGACCGTCGGTCTCTGTCCGTCTCTCTCAGGCCGCCTGTCTCAGTCCGTCTGTCTCAGACCACTGTCTCAGACCGTTGTCTCTGTCCGTCTGTCTCAGCCCGTCTGTCTCAGTCCGTCTGTCTCAGACCATCTGTCTCAGACCGTTGTCTCTGTCCGCCTGTCTCTGTCCGTCGGTCTCAGCCCGCCTGTCTCAGACCGTCTGTCTCAGACCGTCTGTCTCAGACCGTCTGTCTCAGACCGTCCGTCTCTGTCCGTCTCTCTCAGACCGTCCGTCTCAGACCGTCGGTCTCTGTCAGTCTCTCGTAGGCCGCCTGTCTCAGTCCGTCTGTCTCAGACCATCTGTCTCAGACCGTCTGTCTCTGTCCGTCTGTCTCAGACCATCTGTCTCACTACGTCTGTCTCTGTCCGTCTGTCTCAGCCCGTCTGTCTCAGTCCGTCTGTCTCAGACCATCTGTCTCAGTCCGTTGTCTCTGTCCGCCTGTCTCTGTCCGTCGGTCTCAGCTCGCCTGTCTCAGACCGTCTCTCTCAGACCGTCGGTCTCTGTCAGTCTCTCGTAGGCCGCCTGTCTCAGTCCGTCTGTCTCAGACCATCTGCCTCAGACCGTCTGTCTCGGTCCGTCTGTCTCAGACCATCTGTCTCACTACGTCTGTCTCTGTCCGTCTGTCTCTGTCCGTCTGTCTCAGCCCGTCTGTCTCAGTCCGTCTGTCTCAGACCATCTGTCTCAGACCGTTGTCTCTGTCCGCCTGTCTCTGTCCGTCGGTCTCAGCCCGCCTGTCTCAGACCGTCTGTCTCAGACCGTCTGTCTCAGACCGTCCGTCTCTGTCCGTCTCTCTCAGACTGTCCGTCTCAGACCGTCGGTCTCTGTCAGTCTCTCGTAGGCCGCCTGTCTCAGTCCGTCTGTCTCAGACCATCTGTCTCAGACCGTCTGTCTCTGTCCGTTGGTCTCAGCCCGCCTGTCTCAGACCGTCTGTCTCAGACCGTCTGTCTCAGACCGTCTGTCTCAGACCGTCTGTATCAGACCGTCCGTCTCTGTCCGTCTCTCTCAGACCGTCCGTCTCAGACCGTCGGTCTCTGTCCGTCTCTCTCAGGCCGCCTGTCTCAGTCCGTCTGTCTCAGACCACTGTCTCAGACCGTTGTCTCTGTCCGTCTGTCTCAGCCCGTCTGTCTCAGTCCGTCTGTCTCAGACCATCTGTCTCAGACCGTTGTCTCTGTCCGCCTGTCTCTGTCCGTCGGTCTCAGCCCGCCTGTCTCAGACCGTCTGTCTCAGACCGTCTGTCTCAGACCGTCTGTCTCAGACCGTCTGTATCAGACCGTCCGTCTCTGTCCGTCTCTCTCAGACCGTCCGTCGCAGACCGTCGGTCTCTGTCCGTCTCTCTCAGGCCGCCTGTCTCAGTCCGTCTGTCTCAGACCACTGTCTCAGACCGTTGTCTCTGTCCGTCTGTCTCAGCCCGTCTGTCTCAGTCCGTCTGTCTCAGACCATCTGTCTCAGACCGTTGTCTCTGTCCGCCTGTCTCTGTCCGTCGGTCTCAGCCCGCCTGTCTCAGACCGTCTGTCTCAGACCGTCTGTCTCAGACCGTCTGTCTTAGACCGTCTGTCTCAGACCGTCCGTCTCTGTCCGTCTCTCTCAGACCGTCCGTCTCAGACCGTCGGTCTCTGTCAGTCTCTCGTAGGCCGCCTGTCTCAGTCCGTCTGTCTCAGACCATCTGTCTCAGACCGTCTGTCTCTGTCCGTCTGTCTCAGACCATCTGTCTCACTACGTCTGTCTCTGTCCGTCTGTCTCAGCCCGTCTGTCTCAGTCCGTCTGTCTCAGACCATCTGTCTCAGTCCGTTGTCTCTGTCCGCCTGTCTCTGTCCGTCGGTCTCAGCTCGCCTGTCTCAGACCGTCTCTCTCAGACCGTCTGTCTCAGACCGTCTGTCTCAGACCGTCCGTCTCTGTCCGTCTCTCTCAGACCGTCCGTCTCAGACCGTCGGTCTCTGTCAGTCTCTCGTAGGCCGCCTGTCTCAGTCCGTCTGTCTCAGACCATCTGTCTCAGACCGTCTGTCTCTGTCCGTCTGTCTCAGACCATCTGTCTCACTACGTCTGTCTCAGACCGTCTGTCTCAGACCGTCGGTCTCTGTCCGTCTCTCTGAGCCCGCCTGTCGCAGACCGCCTGTATCCGACCGTCGGTATTACCCCGTCTGTCTCAGCCCGTCTGTCTCGGTCCGTCTGTCTCAGACCGTCTGTCTCAGACCGTCTCTCTCAGTCCGTCTGTCTCAGACCGACTGTCTCAGACCGTCTGCCTCAGACCGTCTGTCTCAGATCGTCGGTCTCTGTCCGTCTCTCGCAGGCCGCCTGTCTAAGTCCTTCTGTCTCAGACCATCTGTCTCAGACCGTCTCTCTCAGTCCGCCTGTCTCAGACCGACTGTCTCAGACCGTCTGCCTCAGACCGTCAGTCTCAGACCGTCGGTCTCTGTCCGTCTCTCTCAGGCCGCCTGTCTCAGTCCGTCTATCTCAGACCACTGTCTCAGACCGTTGTCTCTGTCCGTCTGTCTCAGCCCGTCTGTCTCAGTCCGTCTGTCTCAGACCATCTGTCTCAGACCGTTGTCTCTGTCCGCCTGTCTCTGTCCGTTGGTCTCAGCCCGCCTGTCTCAGACCGTTGTCTCTGTCCGTCTGTCTCAGACCGTTATCTCTGTCCGTCTGTCTCAGACCATCTGTCTCACTACGTCTGTCTCAGGCCGCCTGTCTCAGTCCGTCTGTCTCAGACCACTGTCTCAGACCGTCCGTCTCTGTCCGTCTCTCTCAGACCGTCCGTCTCAGACCGTCGGTCTCTGTCAGTCTCTCGTAGGCCGCCTGTCTCAGTCCGTCTGTCTCAGACCATCTGTCTCAGACCGTCTGTCTCTGTCCGTCTGTCTCAGACCATCTGTCTCACTACGTCTGTCTCAGACCGTCTGTCTCAGACCGTCGGTCTCTGTCCGTCTCTCTGAGCCCGCCTGTCGCAGACCGCCTGTATCCGACCGTCGGTATTACCCCGTCTGTCTCAGCCCGTCTGTCTCGGTCAGTCTGTCTCAGACCGTCTGTCTCAGGCCGTCTCTCTCAGTCCGTCTGTCTCAGACCGACTGTCTCAGACCGTCTGCCTCAGACCGTCTGTCTCAGATCGTCGGTCTCTGTCCGTCTCTCTCAGGCCGCCTGTCTAAGTCCTTCTGTCTCAGACCATCTGTCTCAGACCGTCTCTCTCAGTCCGCCTGTCTCAGACCGACTGTCTCAGACCGTCTGCCTCAGACCGTCAGTCTCAGACCGTCGGTCTCTGTCCGTCTCTCTCAGGCCGCCTGTCTCAGTCCGTCTGTCTCAGACCACTGTCTCAGACCGTTGTCTCTGTCCGTCTGTCTCAGCCCGTCTGTCTCAGTCCGTCTGTCTCAGACCATCTGTCTCAGACCGTTGTCTCTGTCCGCCTGTCTCTGTACGTTGGTCTCAGCCCGCCTGTCTCAGACCGTTGTCTCTGTCCGTCTGTCTCAGACCGTCCGTCTCTGTCCGTTTCTCTCAGAGCGTCCGTCTCAGACCGTCGGTCTCTGTCAGTCTCTCGTAGGCCGCCTGTCTCAGTCCGTCTGTCTCAGACCATCTGCCTCAGACCGTCTGTCTCTGTCCGTCTGTCTCAGACCATCTGTCTCACTACGTCTGTCTCTGTCCGTCTGTCTCAGCCCGTCTGTCTCAGTCCGTCTGTCTCAGACCATCTGTCTCAGTCCGTTGTCTCTGTCCGTCGGTCTCAGCCCGCCTGTCTCAGACCGTCTCTCTCAGACCGTCTGTCTCAGACCATCTGTCTCAAACCGTCCGTCTCTGTCCGTCTCTCTCAGACCGTCCGTCTCAGACCGTCGGTCTCTGTCAGTCTCTCGTAGGCCGCCTGTCTCAGTCCGTCTGTCTCAGACCATCTGTCTCAGACCGTTGTCTCTGTCCGCCTGTCTCTGTCCGTTGGTCTCAGCCCGCCTGTCTCAGACCGTTGTCTCTGTCCGTCTGTCTCAGACCGTCTGTCTCAGACCGTTATCTCTGTCCGTCTGTCTCAGACCATCTGTCTCACTACGTCTGTCTCAGGCCGCCTGTCTCAGTCCGTCTGTCTCAGACCACTGTCTCAGACCGTCCGTCTCTGTCCGTCTCTCTCAGACCGTCCGTCTCAGACCGTCGGTCTCTGTCAGTCTCTCGTAGGCCGCCTGTCTCAGTCCGTCTGTCTCAGACCATCTGTCTCAGACCGTCTGTCTCTGTCCGTCTGTCTCAGACCATCTGTCTCACTACGTCTGTCTCAGACCGTCTGTCTCAGACCGTCGGTCTCTGTCCGTCTCTCTGAGCCCGCCTGTCGCAGACCGCCTGTATCCGACCGTCGGTATTACCCCGTCTGTCTCAGCCCGTCTGTCTCGGTCAGTCTGTCTCAGACCGTCTGTCTCAGGCCGTCTCTCTCAGTCCGTCTGTCTCAGACCGACTGTCTCAGACCGTCTGCCTCAGACCGTCTGTCTCAGATCGTCGGTCTCTGTCCGTCTCTCTCAGGCCGCCTGTCTAAGTCCTTCTGTCTCAGACCATCTGTCTCAGACCGTCTCTCTCAGTCCGCCTGTCTCAGACCGACTGTCTCAGACCGTCTGCCTCAGACCGTCAGTCTCAGACCGTCGGTCTCTGTCCGTCTCTCTCAGGCCGCCTGTCTCAGTCCGTCTGTCTCAGACCACTGTCTCAGACCGTTGTCTCTGTCCGTCTGTCTCAGCCCGTCTGTCTCAGTCCGTCTGTCTCAGACCATCTGTCTCAGACCGTTGTCTCTGTCCGCCTGTCTCTGTACGTTGGTCTCAGCCCGCCTGTCTCAGACCGTTGTCTCTGTCCGTCTGTCTCAGACCGTCCGTCTCTGTCCGTTTCTCTCAGACCGTCCGTCTCAGACCGTCGGTCTCTGTCAGTCTCTCGTAGGCCGCCTGTCTCAGTCCGTCTGTCTCAGACCATCTGCCTCAGACCGTCTGTCTCTGTCCGTCTGTCTCAGACCATCTGTCTCACTACGTCTGTCTCTGTCCGTCTGTCTCAGCCCGTCTGTCTCAGTCCGTCTGTCTCAGACCATCTGTCTCAGTCCGTTGTCTCTGTCCGTCGGTCTCAGCCCGCCTGTCTCAGACCGTCTCTCTCAGACCGTCTGTCTCAGACCATCTGTCTCAAACCGTCCGTCTCTGTCCGTCTCTCTCAGACCGTCCGTCTCAGACCGTCGGTCTCTGTCAGTCTCTCGTAGGCCGCCTGTCTCAGTCCGTCTGTCTCAGACCATCTGTCTCAGACCGTCTGTCTCTGTCCGTTGGTCTCAGCCCGCCTGTCTCAGACCGTCTGTCTCAGACCGTCTGTCTCAGACCGTCTGTCTCAGACCGTCTGTATCAGACCGTCCGTCTCTGTCCGTCTCTCTCAGACCGTCCGTCTCAGACCGTCGGTCTCTGTCCGTCTCTCTCAGGCCGCCTGTCTCAGTCCGTCTGTCTCAGACCACTGTCTCAGACCGTTGTCTCTGTCCGTCTGTCTCAGCCCGTCTGTCTCAGTCCGTCTGTCTCAGACCATCTGTCTCAGACCGTTGTCTCTGTCCGCCTGTCTCTGTCCGTCGGTCTCAGCCCGCCTGTCTCAGACCGTCTGTCTCAGACCGTCTGTCTCAGACCGTCTGTCTCAGACCGTCTGTCTCAGACCGTCTGTCTCAGACCGTCTGTCTCAGACCGTCTGTCTCAGACCGTCTGTCTCAGACCGTCCGTCTCTGTCCGTCTCTCTCAGACCGTCCGTCTCAGACCGTCGGTCTCTGTCAGTCTCTCGTAGGCCGCCTGTCTCAGTCCGTCTGTCTCAGACCATCTGTCTCAGACTGTCTGTCTCTGTCCGTCTGTCTCAGACCATCTGTCTCACTACGTCTGTCTCAGACCGTCTGCCTCAGACCGTCTGTCTCAGTCCGTCTGTCTCTGTCCGTCTCTCGCAGGCCGCCTGTCTCAGTCCGTCTGTCTCAGACCGTCTGTCTCAGACCGTCGGTCTCTGTCCGTCTCTCTCAGGCCGCCTGTCTCAGTCCGTCTGTCTCAGACCACTGTCTCAGACCGTTGTCTCTGTCCGTCTGTCTCCGACCATCTGTCTCACTACGTCTGTCTCAGACCGTCTGTCTCAGACCGTCTCTCTCAGACCGTCTGTCTCTGTCCGTCTGTCTCTATCCGTCTGTCTCAGACCGTCGGTCTCTGTCCGTCTCTCTCAGGCCGCCTGTCTCAGTCCGTCTGTCTCAGACCACTGTCTCAGACCGTTGTCTCTGTCCGTCTGTCTCAGACCGTCTGTCTCAGACCGTTGTCTCTGTCCGTCTGTCTCAGCCCGTCCGTCTCTGTCCGTCTCTCTCAGACCGTCCGTCTCAGACCGTCGGTCTCTGTCAGTCTCTCGTAGGCCGCCTGTCTCAGTCCGTCTGTCTCAGACCATCTGTCTCAGACTGTCTGTCTCTGTCCGTCTGTCTCAGACCATCTGTCTCACTACGTCTGTCTCAGACCGTCTGCCTCAGACCGTCTGTCTCAGTCCGTCTGTCTCTGTCCGTCTCTCGCAGGCCGCCTGTCTCAGTCCGTCTGTCTCAGACCGTCTGTCTCAGACCGTCGGTCTCTGTCCGTCTCTCTCAGGCCGCCTGTCTCAGTCCGTCTGTCTCAGACCACTGTCTCAGACCGTTGTCTCTGTCCGTCTGTCTCAGACCGTCTGTCTCAGACCGTCGGTCTCTGTCAGTCTCTCGTAGGCCGCCTGTCTCAGTCCGTCTGTCTCAGACCATCTGCCTCAGACCGTCTGTCTCTGTCCGTCTGTCTCAGACCATCTGTCTCACTACGTCTGTCTCTGTCCGTCTGTCTCAGCCCGTCTGTCTCAGATCCGTCTGTCTCAGACCATCTGTCTCAGTCCGTTGTCTCTGTCCGCCTGTCTCTGTCCGTCGGTCTCAGCCCGCCTGTCTCAGACCGTCTCTCTCAGACCGTCTGTCTCAGACCGTCTGTCTCAAACCGTCCGTCTCTGTCCGTCTCTCTCAGACCGTCCGTTTCAGACCGTCGGTCTCTGTCAGTCTCTCGTAGGCCGCCTGTCTCAGTCCGTCTGTCTCAGACCATCTGTCTCAGACCGTCTGTCTCTGTCCGTTGGTCTCAGCCCGCCTATCTCAGACCGTCTGTCTCAGACCGTCTGTCTCAGACCGTCTGTCTCAGACCGTCTGTCTCAGACCGTCTGTATCAGACCGTCCGTCTCTGTCCGTCTCTCTCAGACCGTCCGTCTCAGACCGTCGGTCTCTGTCCGTCTCTCTCAGGCCGCCTGTCTCAGTCCGTCTGTCTCAGACCACTGTCTCAGACCGTTGTCTCTGTCCGCCTGTCTCTGTCCGTCGGTCTCAGCCCGCCTGTCTCAGACCGTCTGTCTCAGACCGTCTGTCTCAGACCGTCTGTCTCAGACCGTCTGTCTCAGACCGTCTGTCTCAGACCGTCTGTCTCAGACCGTCCGTCTCTGTCCGTCTCTCTCAGACCGTCCGTCTCAGACCGTCGGTCTCTGTCAGTCTCTCGTAGGCCGCCTGTCTCAGTCCGTCTGTCTCAGACCATCTGTCTCAGACTGTCTGTCTCTGTCCGTCTGTCTCAGACCATCTGTCTCACTACGTCTGTCTCAGACCGTCTGCCTCAGACCGTCTGTCTCAGTCCGTCTGTCTCTGTCCGTCTCTAGCAGGCCGCCTGTCTCAGTCCGTCTGTCTCAGACCGTCTGTCTCAGACCGTCGGTCTCTGTCCGTCTCTCTCAGGCCGCCTGTCTCAGTCCGTCTGTCTCAGACCACTGTCTCAGACCGTTGTCTCTGTCCGTCTGTCTCCGACCATCTGTCTCACTACGTCTGTCTCAGACCGTCTGTCTCAGACCGTCTCTCTCAGACCGTCTGTCTCTGTCCGTCTGTCTCTATCCGTCTGTCTCAGACCGTCGGTCTCTGTCCGTCTCTCTCAGGCCGCCTGTCTCAGTCCGTCTGTCTCAGACCACTGTCTCAGACCGTTGTCTCTGTCCGTCTGTCTCAGACCGTCTGTCTCAGACCGTTGTCTCTGTCCGTCTGTCTCAGCCCGTCCGTCTCTGTCCGTCTCTCTCAGACCGTCCGTCTCAGACCGTCGGTCTCTGTCAGTCTCTCGTAGGCCGCCTGTCTCAGTCCGTCTGTCTCAGACCATCTGTCTCAGACTGTCTGTCTCTGTCCGTCTGTCTCAGACCATCTGTCTCACTACGTCTGTCTCAGACCGTCTGCCTCAGACCGTCTGTCTCAGTCCGTCTGTCTCTGTCCGTCTCTCGCAGGCCGCCTGTCTCAGTCCGTCTGTCTCAGACCGTCTGTCTCAGACCGTCGGTCTCTGTCCGTCTCTCTCAGGCCGCCTGTCTCAGTCCGTCTGTCTCAGACCACTGTCTCAGACCGTTGTCTCTGTCCGTCTGTCTCCGACCATCTGTCTCACTACGTCTGTCTCAGACCGTCTGTCTCAGACCGTCTCTCTCAGACCGTCTGTCTCTGTCCGTCTGTCTCTATCCGTCTGTCTCAGACCGTCGGTCTCAGACCATCTGTCTCAGACCGTTGTCTCTGTCCGCCTGTCTCTGTCCGTCGGTCTCAGCACGCCTGTCTCAGACCACTGTCTCAGACCGTTGTCTCTGTCCGTCTGTCTCCGACCATCTGTCTCACTACGTCTGTCTCAGACCGTCTGTCTCAGACCGTCTGCCTCAGACCGTCTGTCTCAGTCCGTCTGTCTCTGTCCGTCTCTCGCAGGCCGCCTGTCTCAGTCCGTCTGTCTCAGACCGTCTGTCTCAGACCGTCGGTCTCTGTCCGTCTCTCTCAGGCCGCCTGTCTCAGTCCGTCTGTCTCAGACCACTGTCTCAGACCGTTGTCTCTGTCCGTCTGTCTCCGACCATCTGTCTCACTACGTCTGTCTCAGACCGTCTGTCTCAGACCGTCTCTCTCAGACCGTCTGTCTCTGTCCGTCTGTCTCTATCCGTCTGTCTCAGACCGTCGGTCTCTGTCCGTCTCTCTCAGGCCGCCTGTCTCAGTCCGTCTGTCTCAGACCACTGTCTCAGACCGTTGTCTCTGTCCGTCTGTCTCAGACCGTCTGTCTCAGACCGTCGGTCTCTGTCAGTCTCTCGTAGGCCGCCTGTCTCAGTCCGTCTGTCTCAGACCATCTGTCTCACTACGTCTGTCTCAGACCGTCTGCCTCAGACCGTCTGTCTCAGTCCGTCTGTCTCTGTCCGTCTCTCGCAGGCCGCCTGTCTCAGTCCGTCTGTCTCAGACCGTCTGTCTCAGACCGTCGGTCTCTGTCCGTCTCTCTCAGGCCGCCTGTCTCAGTCCGTCTGTCTCAGACCACTGTCTCAGACCGTTGTCTCTGTCCGTCTGTCTCCGACCATCTGTCTCACTACGTCTGTCTCAGTCCGTCTGTCTCTGTCCGTCTCTCGCAGGCCGCCTGTCTCAGTCCGTCTGTCTCAGACCGTCTGTCTCAGACCGTCGGTCTCTGTCCGTCTCTCTCAGGCCGCCTGTCTCAGTCCGTCTGTCTCAGACCACTGTCTCAGACCGTTGTCTCTGTCCGTCTGTCTCCGACCATCTGTCTCACTACGTCTGTCTCAGACCGTCTGTCTCAGACCGTCGGTCTCTGTCAGTCTCTCGTAGGCCGCCTGTCTCAGTCCGTCTGTCTCAGACCATCTGCCTCAGACCGTCTGTCTCTGTCCGTCTGTCTCAGACCATCTGTCTCACTACGTCTGTCTCTGTCCGTCTGTCTCAGCCCGTCTGTCTCAGATCCGTCTGTCTCAGACCATCTGTCTCAGTCCGTTGTCTCTGTCCGCCTGTCTCTGTCCGTCGGTCTCAGCCCGCCTGTCTCAGACCGTCTCTCTCAGACCGTCTGTCTCAGACCGTCTGTCTCAAACCGTCCGTCTCTGTCCGTCTCTCTCAGACCGTCCGTTTCAGACCGTCGGTCTCTGTCAGTCTCTCGTAGGCCGCCTGTCTCAGTCCGTCTGTCTCAGACCATCTGTCTCAGACCGTCTGTCTCTGTCCGTTGGTCTCAGCCCGCCTGTCTCAGACCGTCTGTCTCAGACCGTCTGTCTCAGACCGTCTGTCTCAGACCGTCTGTATCAGACCGTCCGTCTCTGTCCGTCTCTCTCAGACCGTCCGTCTCAGACCGTCGGTCTCTGTCCGTCTCTCTCAGGCCGCCTGTCTCAGTCCGTCTGTCTCAGACCACTGTCTCAGACCGTTGTCTCTGTCCGCCTGTCTCTGTCCGTCGGTCTCAGCCCGCCTGTCTCAGACCGTCTGTCTCAGACCGTCTGTCTCAGACCGTCTGTCTCAGACCGTCTGTCTCAGACCGTCTGTCTCAGACCGTCCGTCTCTGTCCGTCTCTCTCAGACCGTCCGTCTCAGACCGTCGGTCTCTGTCAGTCTCTCGTAGGCCGCCTGTCTCAGTCCGTCTGTCTCAGACCATCTGTCTCAGACTGTCTGTCTCTGTCCGTCTGTCTCAGACCATCTGTCTCACTACGTCTGTCTCAGACCGTCTGCCTCAGACCGTCTGTCTCAGTCCGTCTGTCTCTGTCCGTCTCTCGCAGGCCGCCTGTCTCAGTCCGTCTGTCTCAGACCGTCTGTCTCAGACCGTCGGTCTCTGTCCGTCTCTCTCAGGCCGCCTGTCTCAGTCCGTCTGTCTCAGACCACTGTCTCAGACCGTTGTCTCTGTCCGTCTGTCTCCGACCATCTGTCTCACTACGTCTGTCTCAGACCGTCTGTCTCAGACCGTCTGTCTCAGACTGTCTGTCTCTGTCCGTCTGTCTCAGACCATCTGTCTCACTACGTCTGTCTCAGACCGTCTGCCTCAGACCGTCTGTCTCAGTCCGTCTGTCTCTGTCCGTCTCTCGCAGGCCGCCTGTCTCAGTCCGTCTGTCTCAGACCGTCTGTCTCAGACCGTCGGTCTCTGTCCGTCTCTCTCAGGCCGCCTGTCTCAGTCCGTCTGTCTCAGACCACTGTCTCAGACCGTTGTCTCTGTCCGTCTGTCTCAGACCGTCTGTCTCAGACCGTCGGTCTCTGTCAGTCTCTCGTAGGCCGCCTGTCTCAGTCCGTCTGTCTCAGACCATCTGCCTCAGACCGTCTGTCTCTGTCCGTCTGTCTCAGACCATCTGTCTCACTACGTCTGTCTCTGTCCGTCTGTCTCAGCCCGTCTGTCTCAGATCCGTCTGTCTCAGACCATCTGTCTCAGTCCGTTGTCTCTGTCCGCCTGTCTCTGTCCGTCGGTCTCAGCCCGCCTGTCTCAGACCGTCTCTCTCAGACCGTCTGTCTCAGACCGTCTGTCTCAAACCGTCCGTCTCTGTCCGTCTCTCTCAGACCGTCCGTTTCAGACCGTCGGTCTCTGTCAGTCTCTCGTAGGCCGCCTGTCTCAGTCCGTCTGTCTCAGACCATCTGTCTCAGACCGTCTGTCTCTGTCCGTTGGTCTCAGCCCGCCTATCTCAGACCGTCTGTCTCAGACCGTCTGTCTCAGACCGTCTGTATCAGACCGTCCGTCTCTGTCCGTCTCTCTCAGACCGTCCGTCTCAGACCGTCGGTCTCTGTCCGTCTCTCTCAGGCCGCCTGTCTCAGTCCGTCTGTCTCAGACCACTGTCTCAGACCGTTGTCTCTGTCCGGCTGTCTCTGTCCGTCGGTCTCAGCCCGCCTGTCTCAGACCGTCTGTCTCAGACCGTCTGTCTCAGACCGTCTGTCTCAGACCGTCTGTCTCAGACCGTCTGTCTCAGACCGTCTGTCTCAGACCGTCCGTCTCTGTCCGTCTCTCTCAGACCGTCCGTCTCAGACCGTCGGTCTCTGTCAGTCTCTCGTAGGCCGCCTGTCTCAGTCCGTCTGTCTCAGACCATCTGTCTCAGACTGTCTGTCTCTGTCCGTCTGTCTCAGACCATCTGTCTCACTACGTCTGTCTCAGACCGTCTGCCTCAGACCGTCTGTCTCAGTCCGTCTGTCTCTGTCCGTCTCTCGCAGGCCGCCTGTCTCAGTCCGTCTGTCTCAGACCGTCTGTCTCAGACCGTCGGTCTCTGTCCGTCTCTCTCAGGCCGCCTGTCTCAGTCCGTCTGTCTCAGACCACTGTCTCAGACCGTTGTCTCTGTCCGTCTGTCTCCGACCATCTGTCTCACTACGTCTGTCTCAGACCGTCTGTCTCAGACCGTCTCTCTCAGACCGTCTGTCTCTGTCCGTCTGTCTCTATCCGTCTGTCTCAGACCGTCGGTCTCTGTCCGTCTCTCTCAGGCCGCCTGTCTCAGTCCGTCTGTCTCAGACCACTGTCTCAGACCGTTGTCTCTGTCCGTCTGTCTCAGACCGTCTGTCTCAGACCGTTGTCTCTGTCCGTCTGTCTCAGCCCGTCCGTCTCTGTCCGTCTCTCTCAGACCGTCCGTCTCAGACCGTCGGTCTCTGTCAGTCTCTCGTAGGCCGCCTGTCTCAGTCCGTCTGTCTCAGACCATCTGTCTCAGACTGTCTGTCTCTGTCCGTCTGTCTCAGACCATCTGTCTCACTACGTCTGTCTCAGACCGTCTGCCTCAGACCGTCTGTCTCAGTCCGTCTGTCTCTGTCCGTCTCTCGCAGGCCGCCTGTCTCAGTCCGTCTGTCTCAGACCGTCTGTCTCAGACCGTCGGTCTCTGTCCGTCTCTCTCAGGCCGCCTGTCTCAGTCCGTCTGTCTCAGACCACTGTCTCAGACCGTTGTCTCTGTCCGTCTGTCTCCGACCATCTGTCTCACTACGTCTGTCTCAGACCGTCTGTCTCAGACCGTCTCTCTCAGACCGTCTGTCTCTGTCCGTCTGTCTCTATCCGTCTGTCTCAGACCGTCGGTCTCAGACCATCTGTCTCAGACCGTTGTCTCTGTCCGCCTGTCTCTGTCCGTCGGTCTCAGCACGCCTGTCTCAGACCACTGTCTCAGACCGTTGTCTCTGTCCGTCTGTCTCCGACCATCTGTCTCACTACGTCTGTCTCAGACCGTCTGTCTCAGACCGTCTGCCTCAGACCGTCTGTCTCAGTCCGTCTGTCTCTGTCCGTCTCTCGCAGGCCGCCTGTCTCAGTCCGTCTGTCTCAGACCGTCTGTCTCAGACCGTCGGTCTCTGTCCGTCTCTCTCAGGCCGCCTGTCTCAGTCCGTCTGTCTCAGACCACTGTCTCAGACCGTTGTCTCTGTCCGTCTGTCTCCGACCATCTGTCTCACTACGTCTGTCTCAGACCGTCTGTCTCAGACCGTCTCTCTCAGACCGTCTGTCTCTGTCCGTCTGTCTCTATCCGTCTGTCTCAGACCGTCGGTCTCTGTCCGTCTCTCTCAGGCCGCCTGTCTCAGTCCGTCTGTCTCAGACCACTGTCTCAGACCGTTGTCTCTGTCCGTCTGTCTCAGACCGTCTGTCTCAGACCGTCGGTCTCTGTCAGTCTCTCGTAGGCCGCCTGTCTCAGTCCGTCTGTCTCAGACCATCTGTCTCACTACGTCTGTCTCAGACCGTCTGCCTCAGACCGTCTGTCTCAGTCCGTCTGTCTCTGTCCGTCTCTCGCAGGCCGCCTGTCTCAGTCCGTCTGTCTCAGACCGTCTGTCTCAGACCGTCGGTCTCTGTCCGTCTCTCTCAGGCCGCCTGTCTCAGTCCGTCTGTCTCAGACCACTGTCTCAGACCGTTGTCTCTGTCCGTCTGTCTCCGACCATCTGTCTCACTACGTCTGTCTCAGTCCGTCTGTCTCTGTCCGTCTCTCGCAGGCCGCCTGTCTCAGTCCGTCTGTCTCAGACCGTCTGTCTCAGACCGTCGGTCTCTGTCCGTCTCTCTCAGGCCGCCTGTCTCAGTCCGTCTGTCTCAGACCACTGTCTCAGACCGTTGTCTCTGTCCGTCTGTCTCCGACCATCTGTCTCACTACGTCTGTCTCAGACCGTCTGTCTCAGACCGTCGGTCTCTGTCAGTCTCTCGTAGGCCGCCTGTCTCAGTCCGTCTGTCTCAGACCATCTGCCTCAGACCGTCTGTCTCTGTCCGTCTGTCTCAGACCATCTGTCTCACTACGTCTGTCTCTGTCCGTCTGTCTCAGCCCGTCTGTCTCAGATCCGTCTGTCTCAGACCATCTGTCTCAGTCCGTTGTCTCTGTCCGCCTGTCTCTGTCCGTCGGTCTCAGCCCGCCTGTCTCAGACCGTCTCTCTCAGACCGTCTGTCTCAGACCGTCTGTCTCAAACCGTCCGTCTCTGTCCGTCTCTCTCAGACCGTCCGTTTCAGACCGTCGGTCTCTGTCAGTCTCTCGTAGGCCGCCTGTCTCAGTCCGTCTGTCTCAGACCATCTGTCTCAGACCGTCTGTCTCTGTCCGTTGGTCTCAGCCCGCCTGTCTCAGACCGTCTGTCTCAGACCGTCTGTCTCAGACCGTCTGTCTCAGACCGTCTGTATCAGACCGTCCGTCTCTGTCCGTCTCTCTCAGACCGTCCGTCTCAGACCGTCGGTCTCTGTCCGTCTCTCTCAGGCCGCCTGTCTCAGTCCGTCTGTCTCAGACCACTGTCTCAGACCGTTGTCTCTGTCCGCCTGTCTCTGTCCGTCGGTCTCAGCCCGCCTGTCTCAGACCGTCTGTCTCAGACCGTCTGTCTCAGACCGTCTGTCTCAGACCGTCTGTCTCAGACCGTCTGTCTCAGACCGTCTGTCTCAGACCGTCCGTCTCTGTCCGTCTCTCTCAGACCGTCCGTCTCAGACCGTCGGTCTCTGTCAGTCTCTCGTAGGCCGCCTGTCTCAGTCCGTCTGTCTCAGACCATCTGTCTCAGACTGTCTGTCTCTGTCCGTCTGTCTCAGACCATCTGTCTCACTCCGTCTGTCTCAGACCGTCTGCCTCAGACCGTCTGTCTCAGTCCGTCTGTCTCTGTCCGTCTCTCGCAGGCCGCCTGTCTCAGTCCGTCTGTCTCAGACCGTCTGTCTCAGACCGTCGGTCTCTGTCCGTCTCTCTCAGGCCGCCTGTCTCAGTCCGTCTGTCTCAGACCACTGTCTCAGACCGTTGTCTCTGTCCGTCTGTCTCCGACCATCTGTCTCACTACGTCTGTCTCAGACCGTCTGTCTCAGACCGTCTCTCTCAGACCGTCTGTCTCTGTCCGTCTGTCTCTATCCGTCTGTCTCAGACCGTCGGTCTCTGTCCGTCTCTCTCAGGCCGCCTGTCTCAGTCCGTCTGTCTCAGACCACTGTCTCAGACCGTTGTCTCTGTCCGTCTGTCTCAGACCGTCTGTCTCAGACCGTTGTCTCTGTCCGTCTGTCTCAGCCCGTCCGTCTCTGTCCGTCTCTCTCAGACCGTCCGTCTCAGACCGTCGGTCTCTGTCAGTCTCTCGTAGGCCGCCTGTCTCAGTCCGTCTGTCTCAGACCATCTGTCTCAGACTGTCTGTCTCTGTCCGTCTGTCTCAGACCATCTGTCTCACTACGTCTGTCTCAGACCGTCTGCCTCAGACCGTCTGTCTCAGTCCGTCTGTCTCTGTCCGTCTCTCGCAGGCCGCCTGTCTCAGTCCGTCTGTCTCAGACCGTCTGTCTCAGACCGTCGGTCTCTGTCCGTCTCTCTCAGGCCGCCTGTCTCAGTCCGTCTGTCTCAGACCACTGTCTCAGACCGTTGTCTCTGTCCGTCTGTCTCCGACCATCTGTCTCACTACGTCTGTCTCAGTCCGTCTGTCTCTGTCCGTCTCTCGCAGGCCGCCTGTCTCAGTCCGTCTGTCTCAGACCGTCTGTCTCAGACCGTCGGTCTCTGTCCGTCTCTCTCAGGCCGCCTGTCTCAGTCCGTCTGTCTCAGACCACTGTCTCAGACCGTTGTCTCTGTCCGTCTGTCTCCGACCATCTGTCTCACTACGTCTGTCTCAGACCGTCTGTCTCAGACCGTCGGTCTCTGTCAGTCTCTCGTAGGCCGCCTGTCTCAGTCCGTCTGTCTCAGACCATCTGCCTCAGACCGTCTGTCTCTGTCCGTCTGTCTCAGACCATCTGTCTCACTACGTCTGTCTCTGTCCGTCTGTCTCAGCCCGTCTGTCTCAGATCCGTCTGTCTCAGACCATCTGTCTCAGTCCGTTGTCTCTGTCCGCCTGTCTCTGTCCGTCGGTCTCAGCCCGCCTGTCTCAGACCGTCTCTCTCAGACCGTCTGTCTCAGACCGTCTGTCTCAAACCGTCCGTCTCTGTCCGTCTCTCTCAGACCGTCCGTTTCAGACCGTCGGTCTCTGTCAGTCTCTCGTAGGCCGCCTGTCTCAGTCCGTCTGTCTCAGACCATCTGTCTCAGACCGTCTGTCTCTGTCCGTTGGTCTCAGCCCGCCTGTCTCAGACCGTCTGTCTCAGACCGTCTGTCTCAGACCGTCTGTATCAGACCGTCCGTCTCTGTCCGTCTCTCTCAGACCGTCCGTCTCAGACCGTCGGTCTCTGTCCGTCTCTCTCAGGCCGCCTGTCTCAGTCCGTCTGTCTCAGACCACTGTCTCAGACCGTTGTCTCTGTCCGCCTGTCTCTGTCCGTCGGTCTCAGCCCGCCTGTCTCAGACCGTCTGTCTCAGACCGTCTGTCTCAGACCGTCTGTCTCAGACCGTCTGTCTCAGACCGTCTGTCTCAGACCGTCTGTCTCAGACCGTCCGTCTCTGTCCGTCTCTCTCAGACCGTCCGTCTCAGACCGTCGGTCTCTGTCAGTCTCTCGTAGGCCGCCTGTCTCAGTCCGTCTGTCTCAGACCATCTGTCTCAGACTGTCTGTCTCTGTCCGTCTGTCTCAGACCATCTGTCTCACTCCGTCTGTCTCAGACCGTCTGCCTCAGACCGTCTGTCTCAGTCCGTCTGTCTCTGTCCGTCTCTCGCAGGCCGCCTGTCTCAGTCCGTCTGTCTCAGACCGTCTGTCTCAGACCGTCGGTCTCTGTCCGTCTCTCTCAGGCCGCCTGTCTCAGTCCGTCTGTCTCAGACCACTGTCTCAGACCGTTGTCTCTGTCCGTCTGTCTCCGACCATCTGTCTCACTACGTCTGTCTCAGACCGTCTGTCTCAGACCGTCTCTCTCAGACCGTCTGTCTCTGTCCGTCTGTCTCTATCCGTCTGTCTCAGACCGTCGGTCTCTGTCCGTCTCTCTCAGGCCGCCTGTCTCAGTCCGTCTGTCTCAGACCACTGTCTCAGACCGTTGTCTCTGTCCGTCTGTCTCAGACCGTCTGTCTCAGACCGTTGTCTCTGTCCGTCTGTCTCAGCCCGTCCGTCTCTGTCCGTCTCTCTCAGACCGTCCGTCTCAGACCGTCGGTCTCTGTCAGTCTCTCGTAGGCCGCCTGTCTCAGTCCGTCTGTCTCAGACCATCTGTCTCAGACTGTCTGTCTCTGTCCGTCTGTCTCAGACCATCTGTCTCACTACGTCTGTCTCAGACCGTCTGCCTCAGACCGTCTGTCTCAGTCCGTCTGTCTCTGTCCGTCTCTCGCAGGCCGCCTGTCTCAGTCCGTCTGTCTCAGACCGTCTGTCTCAGACCGTCGGTCTCTGTCCGTCTCTCTCAGGCCGCCTGTCTCAGTCCGTCTGTCTCAGACCACTGTCTCAGACCGTTGTCTCTGTCCGTCTGTCTCCGACCATCTGTCTCACTACGTCTGTCTCAGACCGTCTGTCTCAGACCGTCTCTCTCAGACCGTCTGTCTCTGTCCGTCTGTCTCTATCCGTCTGTCTCAGACCGTCGGTCTCAGACCATCTGTCTCAGACCGTTGTCTCTGTCCGCCTGTCTCTGTCCGTCGGTCTCAGCACGCCTGTCTCAGACCGTCTGTCTCAGACCGTCTGTCTCAGACCGTCCGTCTCTGTCCGTCTCTCTCAGACCGTCCGTCTCAGACCGTCGGTCTCTGTCAGTCTCTCGTAGGCCGCCTGTCTCAGTCCGTCTGTCTCAGACCATCTGTCTCAGACCGTCTGTCTCTGTCCGTCTGTCTCAGACCATCTGTCTCACTACGTCTGTCTCAGACCGTCTGTCTCAGACCGTCTGTCTCTGGCCGTCTGTCTCTGTCCGTCTGTCTCAGACCGTCTGTCTCAGACCGTCGGTCTCTGTCCGTCTCTCTCAGGCCGCCTGTCTCAGTCCGTCTGTCTCAGACCACTGTCTCAGACCGTTGTCTCTGTCCGTCTGTCTCAGCCCGTCTGTCTCAGTCCGTCTGTCTCAGACCATCTGTCTCAGACCGTTGTCTCTGTCCGCCTGTCTCTGTCCGTCGGTCTCAGCCCGCCTGTCTCAGACCGTCTGTCTCAGACCGTCTGTCTCAGACCGTCTGTCTCAGACCGTCCGTCTCTGTCCGTCTCTCTCAGACCGTCCGTCTCAGACCGTCGGTCTCTGTCAGTCTCTCGTAGGCCGCCTGTCTCAGTCGGTCTGTCTCAGACCATCTGTCTCAGACCGTCTGTCTCTGTCCGTCTGTCTCTGACCATCTGTCTCACTACGTCTGTCTCAGACCGTCTGTCTCAGACCGTCTGTCTCAGACCGTCTGTCTCAGACCGTCTGTCTCAGACCGTCTGTCTCAGACCGTCTGTCTCAGACCGTCCGTCTCTGTCCGTCTCTCTCAGACCGTCCGTCTCTGTCCGTCTCTCTCAGACCGTCCGTCTCAGACCGTCGGTCTCTGTTAGTCTCTCGTAGGCCGCCTGTCTCAGTCCGTCTGTCTCAGACCATCTGTCTCAGACTGTCTGTCTCTGTCCGTCTGTCTCAGACCATCTGTCTCACTACGTCTGTCTCAGACCGTCTGCCTCAGACCGTCTGTCTCAGTCCGTGTGTCTCTGTCCGTCTGTCTCTGTCCGTCTGTCTCAGACTGTCTGTCTCAGACCGTCGGTCTCTGTCCGTCTCTCGCAGGCCGCCTGTCTCAGTCCGTCTGTCTCAGACCGTCTGTCTCAGACCGTCGGTCTCTGTCCGTCTCTCTCAGGCCGCCTGTCTCAGTCCGTCTGTCTCAGACCACTGTCTCAGACCGTTGTCTCTGTCCGTCTGTCTCAGACCATCTGTCTCATTACGTCTGTCTCAGACCGTCTGTCTCAGACCGTCTCTCTCAGACCGTCTGTCTCTGTCCGTCTGTCTCTGTCCGTCTGTCTCAGACCGTCGGTCTCTGTCCGTCTCTCTCAGGCCGCCTGTCTCAGTCCGTCTGTCTCAGACCACTGTCTCAGACCGTTGTCTCTGTCCGTCTGTCTCAGACCATCTGTCTCAGTCCGTTGTCTCTGTCCGCCTGTCTCTGTCCGCCTGTCTCTGTCCGTTGGTCTCAGCCCGCCTGTCTCAGACCGTCAGTCTCAGACCGTCGGTCTCTGTCCGTCTCTCTCAGGCCGCCTGTCTCAGTCCGTCTGTCTCAGACCACTGTCTCAGACCGTTGTCTCTGTCCGTCTGTCTCAGCCCGTCTGTCTCAGTCCGTCTGTCTCAGACCATCTGTCTCAGACCGTTGTCTCTGTCCGCCTGTCTCTGTCCGTTGGTCTCAGCCCGCCTGTCTCAGACCGTCTGTCTCAGACCGTCTGTCTCAGACCGTCCGTCTCTGTCCGTCTCTCTCAGACCGTCCGTCTCAGACCGTCGGTCTCTGTCAGTCTCTCGTAGGCCGCCTGTCTCAGTCGGTCTGTCTCAGACCATCTGTCTCAGACCGTCTGTCTCTGTCCGCCTGTCTCAGACCATCTGTCTCACTACGCCTGTCTCAGACCGTCTGTCTCAGACCGTCTGTCTCAGACCGTCTGTCTCAGACCGTCTGTCTCAGACCGTCTGTCTCAGACCGTCTGTCTCAGACCGTCTGTCTCTGTCCGTCTGTCTCAGACCGTCTGTCTCAGACCGTCGGTCTCTGTCCGTCTCTCTCAGGCCGCCTGTCTCAGTCCGTCTGTCTCAGACCACTGTCTCAGACCGTTGTCTCTGTCCGTCTGTCTCAGCCCGTCTGTCTCAGTCCGTCTGTCTCAGACCATCTGTCTCAGACCGTCTGTCTCTGTCCGTCTGTCTCAGACCGTCCGTCTCAGACCGTCGGTCTCTGTCAGTCTCTCGTAGGCCGCCTGTCTCAGTCGGTCTGTCTCAGACCATCTGTCTCAGACCGTCTGTCTCTGTCCGCCTGTCTCAGACCATCTGTCTCACTACGTCTGTCTCAGACCGTCTGTCTCAGACCGTCTGTCTCAGACCGTCTGTCTCAGACCGTCTGTCTCAGACCGTCTGTCTCAGACCATCTGTCTCAGACCGTTGTCTCTGTCCGCCTGTCTCTGTCCGTCGGTCTCAGCACGCCTGTCTCAGACCGTCTGTCTCAGACCGTCTGTCTCAGACCGTCCGTCTCTGTCCGTCTCTCTCAGACCGTCCGTCTCAGACCGTCGGTCTCTGTCCGTCTGTCTCAGACCATCTGTCTCACTACGTCTATCTCAGACCGTCTGTCTCAGACCGTCTGTCTCTGTCCGTCTGTCTCTGTCCGTCTGTCTCAGACCGTCCGTCTCAGACCGTCGGTCTCTGTCTGTCTCAGACCGTCCGTCTCAGACCGTCGGTCTCTGTCAGTCTCTCGTAGGCCGCCTGTCTCAGTCGGTCTGTCTCAGACCATCTGTCTCAGACCGTCTGTCTCTGTCCGCCTGTCTCAGACCATCTGTCTCACTACGTCTGTCTCAGACCGTCTGTCTCAGACCGTCTGTCTCAGACCGTCCGATTCTGTCCGTCTCTCTCAGACCGTCCGTCTCAGACCGTCGGTCTCTGTCAGTGTCTCGGAGGCCGCCTGTCTCAGTCGGTCTGTCTCAGACCATCTGTCTCAGACCGTCTGTCTCAGCACGCCTGTCTCAGACCGTCTGTCTCAGACCGTCTGTCTCAGACCGTCTGTCTCAGACCGTCCGTCTCTGTCCGTCTCTCTCAGACCGTCCGTCTCAGACCGTCGGTCTCTGTCAGTCTCTCGTAGGCCGCCTGTCTCAGTCTGTCTGTCTCAGACCGTCTGTCTCAGACTGTCTGTCTCTGTCCGTCTGTCTCAGACCATCTGTCTCACTACGTCTGTCTCAGACCGTCTGTCTCAGACCGTCTGTCTCAGACCGTCTGTCTCTGTCCGTCTGTCTCAGACCGTCCGTCTCAGACCGTCGGTCTCTGTCAGTGTCTCGTAGGCCGCCTGTCTCAGTCGGTCTGTCTCAGACCATCTGTCTCTGTCCGTCTGTCTCTGTCCGCCTGTCTCGGTCCGTCGGTCTCAGCCCGCCTGTCTCAGACCGTCTGTCTCAGACCGTCCGATTCTGTCCGTCTCTCTCAGACCGTCCGTCTCAGACCGTCGGTCTCTGTCAGTCTCTCGTAGTCAGTCTCTCGTAGGCCGCCTGTCTCAGTCCGTCTGTCTCAGACCATCTGTCTCAGACCGCCTGTCTCTGTCCGTCTGTCTCAGACCATCTGTCTCACTACGTCTGTCTCTGTCCGTCTGTCTCAGCCCGTCTGTCTCAGGCCGTCTGTCTCAGACCATCTGTCTCAGTCCGTTGTCTCTGTCCGCCTGTCTCTGTCCGTCGGTCTCAGCCCGCCTGTCTCAGACCGTCTGTCTCAGACCGTCGGTCGCTGTCCGTCTCTCTGAGCCCGCCTGTAGCAGACCGCCTGTGTCCGACCGTCGGTATTACCCCGTCTGTCTCAGCCCGCCTGTCTCTGTCCGTCTGTCTCTGTCCGTCTGTCTCAGACCGTCTGTCTCAGACCGTCGGTCTCTGTCCGTCTCTCGCAGGCCGCCTGTCTCAGTCCGTCTGTCTTAGACCGTCTGTCTCAGACCGTCGGTCTCTGTCCGTCTCTCTCAGGCCGCCTGTCTCAGTCCGTCTGTCTCAGACCACTGTCTCAGACCGTTGTCTCTGTCCGTCTGTCTCCGACCATCTGTCTCACTACGTCTGTCTCAGACCGTCTGTCTCAGACCGTCTCTCTCAGACCGTCTGTCTCTGTCCGTCTGTCTCTATCCGTCTGTCTCAGACCGTTGTCTCTGTCCGTCTGTCTCAGCCCGTCTGTCTCAGTCCGTCTGTCTCAGACCATCTGTCTCAGACCGTTGTCTCTGTCCGCCTGACTCAGACCGTCTGTCTCAGACCGTTATCTCTGTCCGTCTGTCTCAGCCCGTCTGTCTCAGTCCGTCTGTCTCAGACCATCTGTCTCAGACCGTTGTCTCTGTCCGTCTGTCTCAGACCGTCTGTCTCAGACCGTTGTCTCTGTCCGTCTGTCTCAGACCATCTGTCTCACTACGTCTGTCTCAGGCCGCCTGTCTCAGTCCGTCTGTCTCAGACCACTGTCTCAGACCGTCCGTCTCTGTCCGTCTCTCTCAGACCGTCCGTCTCAGACCGTCGGTCTCTGTCAGTCTCTCGTAGGCCGCCTGTCTCAGTCGGTCTGTCTCAGACCATCTGTCTCAGACCGTCTGTCTCATACCGTCTGTCTCTGTCCGTCTGTCTCTGACCATCTGTCTCACTACGTCTGTCTCAGACCGTCTGTCTCAGACCGTCTGTCTCAGACCGTCTGTCTCGGTCCGTCGGTCTCAGCCCGCCTGTCTCAGACCGTCTGTCTCAGACCGTCTGTCTCAGACCGTCTGTCTCAGACCGTCTGTCTCTGTCCGTCTGTCTCAGACCGTCTGTCTCAGACCGTCGGTCTCTGTCCGTCTCTCTCAGGCCGCCTGTCTCAGTCCGTCTGTCTCAGACCACTGTCTCAGACCGTTGTCTCTGTCCGTCTGTCTCAGCCCGTCTGTCTCAGTCCGTCTGTCTCAGACCATCTGTCTCAGACTGTTGTCTCTGTCCGCCTGTCTCTGTCCGTCGGTCTCAGCACGCCTGTCTCAGACCGTCTGTCTCAGACCGTCTGTCTCAGACCGTCTGTCTCAGACCGTCCGTCTCTGTCCGTCTCTCTCAGGCCGTCCGTCTCAGACCGTCGGTCTCTGTCAGTCTCTCGTAGGCCGCCTGTCTCAGTCCGTCTGTCTCGGACCATCTGTCTCAGACCGTCTGTCTCTGTCCGTCTGTCTCAGACCATCTGTCTCACTACGTCTATCTCAGACCGTCTGTCTCAGACCGTCTGTCTCTGTCCGTCTGTCTCTGTCCGTCTGTCTCAGACCGTCCGTCTCAGACCGTCGGTCTCTGTCAGTCTCTCGTAGGCCGCCTGTCTCAGTCGGTCTGTCTCAGACCATCTGTCTCAGACCGTCTGTCTCTGTCCGCCTGTCTCAGACCATCTGTCTCACTACGTCTGTCTCAGACCGTCTGTCTCAGACCGTCTGTCTCAGACCGTCTGTCTCAGACCATCTGTCTCAGACCGTTGTCTCTGTCCGCCTGTCTCTGTCCGTCGGTCTCAGCACGCCTGTCTCAGACCGTCTGTCTCAGACCGTCTGTCTCAGACCGTCTGTCTCAGACCGTCCGTCTCTGTCCGTCTCTCTCAGACCGTCCGTCTCAGACCGTCGGTCTCTGTCAGTCTCTCGTAGGCCGCCTGTCTCAGTCTGTCTGTCTCAGACCGTCTGTCTCAGACTGTCTGTCTCTGTCCGTCTGTCTCAGACCATCTGTCTCACTACGTCTGTCTCAGACCGTCTGTCTCAGACCGTCTGTCTCTGTCCGTCTGTCTCAGACCGTCCGTCTCAGACCGTCGGTCTCTGTCAGTGTCTCGTAGGCCGCCTGTCTCAGTCGGTCTGTCTCAGACCATCTGTCTCTGTCCGTCTGTCTCTGTCCGCCTGTCTCGGTCCGTCGGTCTCAGCCCGCCTGTCTCAGACCGTCTGTCTCAGACCGTCTGTCTCAGACCGTCCGATTCTGTCCGTCTCTCTCAGACCGTCCGTCTCAGACCGTCGGTCTCTGTCAGTCTCTCGTAGGCCGCCTGTCTCAGTCCGTCTGTCTCAGACCATCTGTCTCAGACCGCCTGTCTCTGTCCGTCTGTCTCAGACCATCTGTCTCACTACGTCTGTCTCTGTCCGTCTGTCTCAGCCCGTCTGTCTCAGTCCGTCTGTCTCAGACCATCTGTCTCAGTCCGTTGTCTCTGTCCGCCTGTCTCTGTCCGTCGGTCTCAGCCCGCCTGTCTCAGACCGTCTGTCTCAGACCGTCGGTCGCTGTCCGTCTCTCTGAGCCCGCCTGTAGCAGACCGCCTGTGTCCGACCGTCGGTATTACCCCGTCTGTCTCAGCCCGCCTGTCTCTGTCCGTCTGTCTCAGACCGTCTGTCTCAGACCGTCGGTCTCTGTCCGTCTCTCGCAGGCCGCCTGTCTCAGTCCGTCTGTCTCAGACCGTCTGTCTCAGACCGTCGGTCTCTGTCCGTCTCTCTCAGGCCGCCTGTCTCAGTCCGTCTGTCTCAGACCACTGTCTCAGACCGTTGTCTCTGTCCGTCTGTCTCCGACCATCTGTCTCACTACGTCTGTCTCAGACCGTCTGTCTCAGACCGTCTCTCTCAGACCGTCTGTCTCTGTCCGTCTGTCTCTATCCGTCTGTCTCAGACCGTTGTCTCTGTCCGTCTGTCTCAGCCCGTCTGTCTCAGTCCGTCTGTCTCAGACCATCTGTCTCAGACCGTTGTCTCTGTCCGCCTGACTCAGACCGTCTGTCTCAGACCGTTGTCTCTGTCCGTCTGTCTCAGCCCGTCTGTCTCAGTCCGTCTGTCTCAGACCATCTGTCTCAGACCGTTGTCTCTGTCCGTCTGTCTCAGACCGTCTGTCTCAGACCGTTGTCTCTGTCCGTCTGTCTCAGACCATCTGTCTCACTACGTCTGTCTCAGGCCGCCTGTCTCAGTCCGTCTGTCTCAGACCACTGTCTCAGACCGTCCGTCTCTGTCCGTCTCTCTCAGACCGTCCGTCTCAGACCGTCGGTCTCTGTCAGTCTCTCGTAGGCCGCCTGTCTCAGTCGGTCTGTCTCAGACCATCTGTCTCAGACCGTCTGTCTCAGACCGTCTGTCTCAGTCCGTCTGTCTCAGACCATCTGTCTCAGACCGTTGTCTCTGTCCGTCTGTCTCAGACCGTCTGTCTCAGACCGTTGTCTCTGTCCGTCTGTCTCAGCCCGTCTGTCTCAGTCCGTCTGTCTCAGACCATCTGTCTCAGACCGTTGTCTCTGTCCGTCTGTCTCAGACCGTCTGTCTCAGACCGTTGTCTCTGTCCGTCTCTCTCAGACCGTCTGTCTCAGACCGTCTGTCTCAGACCGTCTGTCTCAGACCGTCTGTCTCAGACCGTCTGTCTCTGTCCGTCTGTCTCAGACCGTCTGTCTCAGACCGTTGTCTCTGTCCGTCTGTCTCAGCCCGTCTGTCTCAGTCCGTCTGTCTCAGACCATCTGTCTCAGACCGTTGTCTCTGTCCGCCTGTCTCTGTCCGTCGGTCTCAGCACGCCTGTCTCAGACCGTCTGTCTCAGACCGTCTGTCTCAGACCGTCCGTCTCTGTCCGTCTCTCTCAGACCGTCCGTCTCAGACCGTCGGTCTCTGTCAGTCTCTCGTAGGCCGCCTGTCTCAGTCGGTCTGTCTCAGACCATCTGTCTCAGACCGTCTGTCTCTGTCCGCCTGTCTCAGACCATCTGTCTCACTACGTCTGTCTCAGACCGTCTGTCTCAGACCGTCTGTCTCAGACCGTCTGTCTCAGACCGTCTGTCTCAGACCATCTGTCTCAGACCGTTGTCTCTGTCCGCCTGTCTCTGTCCGTCGGTCTCAGCACGCCTGTCTCAGTCGGTCTGTCTCAGACCATCTGTCTCAGACCGTCTGTCTCTGTCCGCCTGTCTCAGACCATCTGTCTCACTACGTCTGTCTCAGACCGTCTGTCTCAGACCGTCTGTCTCAGACCGTCTGTCTCAGACCGTCTGTCTCAGACCGTCTGTCTCAGACCGTCTGTCTCAGACCATCTGTCTCAGACCGTTGTCTCTGTCCGCCTGTCTCTGTCCGTCGGTCTCAGCACGCCTGTCTCAGACCGTCTGTCTCAGACCGTCTGTCTCAGACCGTCCGTCTCTGTCCGTCTCTCTCAGACCGTCCGTCTCAGACCGTCGGTCTCTGTCAGTCTCTCGTAGGCCGCCTGTCTCAGTCGGTCTGTCTCAGACCATCTGTCTCAGACCGTCTGTCTCTGTCCGCCTGTCTCAGACCATCTGTCTCACTACGTCTGTCTCAGACCGTCTGTCTCAGACCGTCTGTCTCAGACCGTCTGTCTCAGACCGTCTGTCTCAGACCATCTGTCTCAGACCGTTGTCTCTGTCCGCCTGTCTCTGTCCGTCGGTCTGTCTCAGACCATCTGTCTCAGACCGTCTGTCTCTGTCCGCCTGTCTCAGACCATCTGTCTCACTACGTCTGTCTCAGACCGTCTGTCTCAGACCGTCTGTCTCAGACCGTCTGTCTCAGACCGTCTGTCTCAGACCGTCTGTCTCAGACCGTCTGTCTCAGACCATCTGTCTCAGACCGTTGTCTCTGTCCGCCTGTCTCTGTCCGTCGGTCTCAGCACGCCTGTCTCAGACCGTCTGTCTCAGACCGTCTGTCTCAGACCGTCCGTCTCTGTCCGTCTCTCTCAGGCCGCCTGTCTCAGTCCGTCTGTCTCAGACCACTGTCTCAGACCGTTGTCTCTGTCCGTCTGTCTCAGCCCGTCTGTCTCAGTCCGTCTGTCTCAGACCATCTGTCTCAGACCGTTGTCTCTGTCCGCCTGTCTCTGTCCGTTGGTCTCAGCCCGCCTGTCTCAGACCGTCGGTCTCTGTCAGTCTCTCGTAGGCCGCCTGTCTCAGTCGGTCTGTCTCAGACCATCTGTCTCAGACCGTCTGTCTCTGTCCGCCTGTCTCAGACCATCTGTCTCACTACGTCTGTCTCAGACCGTCTGTCTCAGACCGTCTGTCTCAGACCGTCTGTCTCAGACCGTCTGTCTCAGACCGTCTGTCTCTGTCCGTCTGTCTCAGACCGTCTGTCTCAGACCGTCGGTCTCTGTCCGTCTCTCTCAGGCCGCCTGTCTCAGTCCGTCTGTCTCAGACCACTGTCTCAGACCGTTGTCTCTGTCCGTCTGTCTCAGCCCGTCTGTCTCAGTCCGTCTGTCTCAGACCATCTGTCTCAGACCGTTGTCTCTGTCCGCCTGTCTCTGTCCGTCGGTCTCAGCACGCCTGTCTCAGACCGTCTGTCTCAGACCGTCTGTCTCAGACCGTCTGTCTCAGACTGTCTGTCTCAGACCGTCCGTCTCTGTCCGTCTCTCTCAGACCGTCCGTCTCAGACCGTCGGTCTCTGTCAGTCTCTCGTAGGCCGCCTGTCTCAGTCCGTCTGTCTCAGACCATCTGTCTCAGACCGTCTGTCTCTGTCCGTCTGTCTCAGACCATCTGTCTCACTACGTCTGTCTCAGACCGTCTGTCTCAGACCGTCTGTCTCAGACCGTCTGTCTCTGTCCGTCTGTCTCTGTCCGTCTGTCTCAGACCGTCCGTCTCAGACCGTCGGTCTCTGTCAGTCTCTCGTAGGCCGCCTGTCTCAGTCGGTCTGTCTCAGACCATCTGTCTCAGACCGTCTGTCTCTGTCCGCCTGTCTCAGACCATCTGTCTCACTACGTCTGTCTCAGACCGTCTGTCTCAGACCGTCTGTCTCAGACCGTCTGTCTCAGACCGTCTGTCTCAGACCGTCTGTCTCAGACCGTCTGTCTCTGTCCGTCTGTCTCAGACCGTCTGTCTCAGACCGTCGGTCTCTGTCCGTCTCTCTCAGGCCGCCTGTCTCAGTCCGTCTGTCTCAGACCACTGTCTCAGACCGTTGTCTCTGTCCGTCTGTCTCAGCCCGTCTGTCTCAGTCCGTCTGTCTCAGACCATCTGTCTCAGACCGTTGTCTCTGTCCGCCTGTCTCTGTCCGTCGGTCTCAGCACGCCTGTCTCAGACCGTCTGTCTCAGACCGTCTGTCTCAGACCGTCCGTCTCTGTCCGTCTCTCTCAGACCGTCCGTCTCAGACCGTCGGTCTCTGTCAGTCTCTCGTAGGCCGCCTGTCTCAGTCCGTCTGTCTCAGACCATCTGTCTCAGACCGTCTGTCTCTGTCCGTCTGTCTCAGACCATCTGTCTCGCTACGTCTGTCTCAGACCGTCTGTCTCAGACCGTCTGTCTCTGTCCGTCTGTCTCTGTCCGTCTGTCTCAGACCGTCCGTCTCAGACCGTTGGTCTCTGTCGGTCTCTCGTAGGCCGCCTGTCTCAGTCGGTCTGTCTCAGACCATCTGTCTCAGACCGTCTGTCTCTGTCCGCCTGTCTCAGACCATCTGTCTCACTACGTCTGTCTCAGACCGTCTGTCTCAGACCGTCTGTCTCAGACCGTCTGTCTCAGACCATCTGTCTCAGACCGTTGTCTCTGTCCGCCTGTCTCTGTCCGTCGGTCTCAGCACGCCTGTCTCAGACCGTCTGTCTCAGACCGTCTGTCTCAGACCGTCTGTCTCAGACCGTCCGTCTCTGTCCGTCTCTCTCAGACCGTCCGTCTCAGACCGTCGGTCTCTGTCAGTCTCTCGTAGGCCGCCTGTCTCAGTCTGTCTGTCTCAGACCATCTGTCTCAGACTGTCTGTCTCTGTCCGTCTGTCTCAGACCATCTGTCTCACTACGTCTGTCTCAGACCGTCTGTCTCAGACCGTCTGTCTCGGTCCGTCTGTCTCAGACCGTCCGTCTCAGACCGTCGGTCTCTGTCAGTCTCTCGTAGGCCGCCTGTCTCAGTCGGTCTGTCTCAGACCATCTGTCTCTGTCCGTCTGTCTCTGGCCGTCTGTCTCAGACCGTCGGTCTCTGTCCGTCTCTCTCAGGCCGCCTGTCTCAGTCCGTCTGTCTCAGACCACTGTCTCAGACCGTTGTCTCTGTCCGTCGTTCTCTGTCCGTCTCTCTCAGGCCGCCTGTCTCAGTCCGTCTGTCTCAGACCACTGTCTCAGACCGTTGTCTCTGTCCGTCTGTCTCAGCCCGTCTGTCTCAGTCCGTCTGTCTCAGACCATCTGTCTCAGACCGTTGTCTCTGTCCGCCTGTCTCTGTCCGTTGGTCTCAGCCCGCCTGTCTCGGACCGTCTGTCTCAGACCGTCTGTCTCAGACCGTCTGTCTCACACCGTCCGTCTCTGTCCGTCTCTCTCAGACCGTCCGTCTCAGACCGTCGGTCTCTGTCAGTCTCTCGTAGGCCGCCTGTCTCAGTCCGTCTGTCTCGGACCATCTGTCTCAGACCGTCTGTCTCTGTCCGTCTGTCTCAGACCATCTGTCTCACTACGTCTGTCTCAGACCATCTGTCCCAGACCGTCTGTCTCAGACCGTCTGTCTCAGACCGTCTGTCTCTGTCCGTCTGTCTCTGTCCGTCTGTCTCAGACCGTCTGTCTCAGACCGTCTGTCTCAGACCGTCTGTCTCAGACCGTCCGTCTCTGTCCGTCTCTCTCACACTGTCCGTCTCAGACCGTCGGTCTCTGTCAGTCTCTCGTAGGCCGCCTGTCTCAGTCCGTCTGTCTCAGACCATCTGTCTCAGACTGTCTGTCTCTGTCCGTCTGTCTCAGACCATCTGTCTCACTACGTCTGTCTCAGACCGTCTGTCTCAGACCGTCTGTCTCTGTCCGTCTGTCTCTGTCCGTCTGTCTCAGACCGTCGGTCTCTGTCCGTCTCTCTCAGGCCGCCTGTCTCAGTCCGTCTGTCTCAGACCACTGTCTCAGACCGTTGTCTCTGTCCGTCTGTCTCAGCCCGTCTGTCTCAGTCCGTCTGTCTCAGACCATCTGTCTCAGACCGTTGTCTCTGTCCGCCTGTCTCTGTCCGTTGGTCTCAGCCCGCCTGTCTCGGACCGTCTGTCTCAGACCGTCTGTGTCTGTCCGTCTGTCTCAGACCATCTGTCTCACTACGTCTGTCTCAGACCATCTGTCCCAGACCGTCTGTCTCAGACCGTCTGTCTCAGACCGTCTGTCTCTGTCCGTCTGTCTCTGTCCGTCTGTCTCAGACCGTCTGTCTCAGACCGTCCGTCTCTGTCCGTCTCTCTCACACTGTCCGTCTCAGACCGTCGGTCTCTGTCAGTCTATCGTAGGCCGCCTGTCTCAGTCCGTCTGTCTCAGACCATCTGTCTCAGACCGCCTGTCTCTGTCCGTCTGTCTCAGACCATCTGTCTCACTACGTCTGTCTCTGTCCGTCTGTCTCAGCCCGTCTGTCTCAGTCCGTCTGTCTCAGACCATCTGTCTCAGACCGTCTCTCTCAGTCCGCCTGTCTCAGACCGACTGTCTCAGACCGTCTGCCTCAGACCGTCTGTCTCTGTCCGTCTGTCTCAGACCATCTGTCTCACTACGTCTGTCTCAGACCGTCTGTCTCAGACCGTCTGTCTCAGACCGTCGGTCTCTGTCCGTCTCTCTCAGGCCGCCTGTCTCAGTCCGTCTGTCTCAGACCACTGCCTCAGACCGTTGTCTCTGTCCGTCTGTCTCAGCCCGTCTGTCTCAGTCCGTCTGTCTCAGACCATCTGTCTCAGACCGTTGTCTCTGTCCGCCTGTCTCTGTCCGTCGGTCTCAGCCCGCCTGTCTCACAACGTCTGTCTCAGACCGTCTCTCTCAGACCGTCTGTCTCTGTCCGTCTGTCTCTATCCGTCTGTCTCAGACCGTCGGTCTCTGTCCGTCTCTCTCAGGCCGCCTGTCTCAGTCCGTCTGTCTCAGACCACTGTCTCAGACCGTTGTCTCTGTCCGTCTGTCTCAGTCCGTCTGTCTCAGACCGTGTGTCTCAGACCGTCGGTCTCAGACCGTCGGTCTCTGTCCGTCTGTCTCAATCCGCCTGTCTCAGACCGTCTGTCCTGGACCGTCTGTCTCAGACCGTCGGTCTCTGTCCGTCTGTCTCAGCCAGCCTGTCTCAGACCGTCTGTCTCAGACCGTCTGTCTCAGACCGTCTGTCTCAGACCGTCTGTCTCAATCCGCCTGTCTCAGACCGTCTGTCCTGGACCGTCTGTCTCAGACCGTCATTCTCTGTCCGTCTGTCTCAGCCAGCCTGTCTCAGACCGTCTGTCTCAGACCGTCGGTCTCTGTCCGTCTCTGTCAGGCCGCCTGTCTCAGTCCGTCTGTCTCAGACCATCTGTGTCAGACCGTTGTCTCTGTCCGTCTGTCTCTGTCCGTCTGTCTCTGTCCGTCTGTCTCTGTCCGTCTGTCTCTGTCCGTCTGTGTCCGACCGCCTGTCTCTGTCCGTCTGTCTCAGACCGTCTGTCTCAGACCGTCTGTCTCAGACCATCTGTGTCAGACCGTTGTCTCTGTCCGTCTGTCTCTGTCCGTCTGTCTCTGTCCGTCTGTCTCTGTCCGTCTGTGTCCGACCGCCTGTCTCTGTCCGTCTGTCTCAGACCGTCTGTCTCAGACCGTCTGTCTCAGACCGTCTGTCTCAGACCGTCTGTCTCAGATCGTCTGTCTGAGACCGTCGGTCTCTGTCAGTCTCTCTCAGGCCGCCTGTCTCAGTCCGTCTGTCTCAGACCATCTGTCTCAGACCGTCTGTCTCTGTCCGTCTGTCTCAGACCATCTGTCTCAGTCCGTCTGTCTCAGACCGTGTGTCTCAGACCGTCGGTCTCAGACCGTCGGTCTCAGACCGTCTGTCTCAGACCGTCAGTCTCAGACCGTCGGTCTCTGTCCGTTTCTCGCAGGCCGCCTGTCTCTGTCCGTCTGTCTCAGACCGTCTGTCTCAGACCGTCGGTCTCTGTCCGTCTCTCTCAGGCCGTCGGTCTCTGGCTGTTTCTCGCAGGCCGCCTGTCTCAGTCCGCCTGTCTAAGTCCGTCTGTTTCAGACCATCTGTCTCAGACCGTTGTCTCTGTCCGTCTGTCTCAATCCGCCTGTCTCAGACCGTCTGTCCTGGACCGTCTGTCTCAGACCGTCGGTCTCTGTCCGTCTCTCTCATGCCGCCTGTCTCTGTCCGTCTGTTTCAGACCGCCTGTCTCAGACCGTCGGTCTCAGACCGTCTGTTTCAGACCGCCTGTCTCAGACCGTCGGTCTGAGCCCGTCTGTCTCAGACCGTCTGTCTCAGACCATCTGTCTCAGACCGCCTGTCTCAGTCCGACTGTCTCAGACCATCTGTCTCTGTCCGTCTGTCTCAGACCGTCTGTCTCAGACCATCTGTCTCAGACCGCCTGTCTCAGTCCGACTGTTTCAGACCATCTGTCTCAGACCGTCTGTCTCTGTACGTCTGTCTCAGCCCGCCTGTCTCAGACTGTTGTCTCTGTCCGTCTGTCTCAGAACGTCTGTCTCAGACCATCTGTATCAAACCGTCTGTCTCAGCCCGCCTGTCTCAGCCCGCCTGTCTCTGTCCGTCTGTCTCAGACCGTCTGTCTCAGATCGTCTCTCTCAGGCCGCCTGTCTCAGTCCGACTGTCTCTGTCCGTAGGTCTCAGACCACCTGTCTCAGACCGTCGGTCTGAGCCCGTCTGTCTCAGACCGTCTGTCTCAGATCGTCTCTCTCAGGCCGCCTGTCTCAGTCCGACTGTCTCAGACCATCTGTCTCAGACCGTCTGTCTCTGTCCGTCTGTCTCAGCCCGCCTGTCTCAGACCGTTGTCTCTGTCCGCCTGTCTCAGAACGTCTGTCTCAGACCATCTGTATCAAACCGTCTGTCTCAGCCCGCCTGTCTCAGCCCGCCTGTCTCAGACCATCTGTCTCAGACCGTCTGTCTCTGTCCGCCTGTCTCAGACCATCTGTCTCACTACGTCTGTCTCAGACCGTCTGTCTCAGACCGTCCGTCTCAGACCGTCGGTCTCTGTCAGTCTCTCGTAGGCCGCCTGTCTCAGTCGGTCTGTCTCAGACCATCTGTCTCAGACCGTCTGTCTCTGTCCGCCTGTCTCAGACCATCTGTCTCACTACGTCTGTCTCAGACCGTCTGTCTCAGACCGTCTGTCTCAGACCGTCTGTCTCAGACCGTCTGTCTCAGACCGTCTGTCTCAGACCGTCTGTCTCAGACCATCTGTCTCAGACCGTTGTCTCTGTCCGCCTGTCTCTGTCCGTCGGTCTCAGCACGCCTGTCTCAGTCGGTCTGTCTCAGACCATCTGTCTCAGACCGTCTGTCTCTGTCCGCCTGTCTCAGACCATCTGTCTCACTACGTCTGTCTCAGACCGTCTGTCTCAGACCGTCTGTCTCAGACCGTCTGTCTCAGACCATCTGTCTCAGACCGTTGTCTCTGTCCGCCTGTCTCTGTCCGTCGGTCTCAGCACGCCTGTCTCGGACCGTCTGTCTCAGACCGTCTGTCTCAGACCGTCCGTCTCTGTCCGTCTCTCTCAGGCCGCCTGTCTCAGTCCGTCTGTCTCAGACCACTGTCTCAGACCGTTGTCTCTGTCCGTCTGTCTCAGCCCGTCTGTCTCAGTCCGTCTGTCTCAGACCATCTGTCTCAGACCGTTGTCTCTGTCCGCCTGTCTCTGTCCGTTGGTCTCAGCCCGCCTGTCTCAGACCGTCGGTCTCTGTCAGTCTCTCGTAGGCCGCCTGTCTCAGTCGGTCTGTCTCAGACCATCTGTCTCAGACCGTCTGTCTCTGTCCGCCTGTCTCAGACCATCTGTCTCACTACGTCTGTCTCAGACCGTCTGTCTCAGACCGTCTGTCTCAGACCGTCTGTCTCAGACCGTCTGTCTCAGACCGTCTGTCTCAGACCGTCTGTCTCAGACCGTCTGTCTCAGACCGTCTGTCTCTGTCCGTCTGTCTCAGACCGTCTGTCTCAGACCGTCTGTCTCAGACCGTCGGTCTCTGTCCGTCTCTCTCAGGCCGCCTGTCTCAGTCCGTCTGTCTCAGACCATCTGTCTCAGACTGTCTGTCTCTGTCCGTCTGTCTCAGACCATCTGTCTCACTACGTCTGTCTCAGACCGTCTGTCTCAGACCGTCTGTCTCGGTCCGTCTGTCTCAGACCGTCCGTCTCAGACCGTCGGTCTCTGTCAGTCTCTCGTAGGCCGCCTGTCTCAGTCGGTCTGTCTCAGACCATCTGTCTCAGACCGTCTGTCTCTGTCCGCCTGTCTCAGACCATCTGTCTCACTACGTCTGTCTCAGCCCGTCTGTCTCAGTCCGTCTGTCTCAGACCATCTGTCTCAGTCCGTTGTCTCTGTCCGCCTGTCTCTGTCCGTCGGTCTCAGCCCGCCTGTCTCAGACCGTCTGTCTCAGACCGTCGGTCGCTGTCCGTCTCTCTGAGCCCGTCTGTCGCAGACCGCCTGTGTCCGACCGTCGGTATTACCCCGTCTGTCTCAGCCCGCCTGTCTCTGTCCGTCTGTCTCAGACCGTCTGTCTCAGACCGTCTCTCTCAGTCCGTCTGTCTCAGACCGACTGTCTCAGACCGTCTGCCTCAGACCGTCTGTCTCAGATCGTCGGTCTCTGTCCGTCTCTCTCAGGCCGCCTGTCTAAGTCCTTCTGTCTCAGACCATCTGTCTCAGACCGTCTCTCTCAGTCCGCCTGTCTCAGACCGACTGTCTCAGACCGTCTGCCTCAGACCGTCAGTCTCAGACCGTCGTTCTCTGTCCGTCTCTCTCAGGCCGCCTGTCTCAGTCCGTCTGTCTCAGACCACTGTCTCAGACCGTTGTCTCTGTCCGTCTGTCTCAGCCCGTCTGTCTCAGTCCATCTGTCTCAGACCATCTGTCTCAGACCGTTGTCTCTGTCCGCCTGTCTCTGTCCGTTGGTCTCAGCCCGCCTGTCTCGGACCGTCTGTCTCAGACCGTCTGTCTCAGACCGTCTGTCTCACACCGTCCGTCTCTGTCCGTCTCTCTCAGACCGTCCGTCTCAGACCGTCGGTCTCTGTCAGTCTCTCGTAGGCCGCCTGTCTCAGTCCGTCTGTCTCGGACCATCTGTCTCAGACCGTCTGTCTCTGTCCGTCTGTCTCAGACCATCTGTCTCACTACGTCTGTCTCAGACCATCTGTCCCAGACCGTCTGTCTCAGACCGTCTGTCTCAGACCGTCTGTCTCTGTCCGTCTGTCTCTGTCCGTCTGTCTCAGACCGTCTGTCTCAGACCGTCTGTCTCAGACCGCCCGTCTCTGTCCGTCTCTCTCACACTGTCCGTCTCAGACCGTCGGTCTCTGTCAGTCTCTCGTAGGCCGCCTGTCTCAGTCCGTCTGTCTCAGACCATCTGTCTCAGACTGTCTGTCTCTGTCCGTCTGTCTCAGACCATCTGTCTCACTACGTCTGTCTCAGACCGTCTGTCTCAGACCGTCTGTCTCTGTCCGTCTGTCTCTGTCCTTCTGTCTCAGACCGTCGGTCTCTGTCCGTCTCTCTCAGGCCGCCTGTCTCAGTCCGTCTGTCTCAGACCACTGTCTCAGACCGTTGTCTCTGTCCGTCTGTCTCAGCCCGTCTGTCTCAGTCCGTCTGTCTCAGACCATCTGTCTCAGACCGTTGTCTCTGTCCGCCTGTCTCTGTCCGTTGGTCTCAGCCCGCCTGTCTCGGACCGTCTGTCTCAGACCGTCTGTCTCAGACCGTCTGTCTCACACCGTCCGTCTCTGTCCGTCTCTCTCAGACCGTCCGTCTCAGACCGTCGGTCTCTGTCAGTCTCTCGTAGGCCGCCTGTCTCAGTCCGTCTGTCTCGGACCATCTGTCTCAGACCGTCTGTCTCTGTCCGTCTGTCTCAGACCATCTGTCTCACTACGTCTGTCTCAGACCATCTGTCCCAGACCGTCTGTCTCAGACCGTCTGTCTCAGACCGTCTGTCTCTGTCCGTCTGTCTCTGTCCGTCTGTCTCAGACCGTCTGTCTCAGACCGTCTGTCTCAGACCGTCCGTCTCTGTCCGTCTCTCTCACACTGTCCGTCTCAGACCGTCGGTCTCTGTCAGTCTATCGTAGGCCGCCTGTCTCAGTCCGTCTGTCTCAGACCATCTGTCTCAGACCGCCTGTCTCTGTCCGTCTGTCTCAGACCATCTGTCTCACTACGTCTGTCTCTGTCCGTCTGTCTCAGCCCGTCTGTCTCAGTCCGTCTGTCTCAGACCATCTGTCTCAGTCCGTTGTCTCTGTCCGCCTGTCTCTGTCCGTCGGTCTCAGCCCGCCTGTCTCTGTCCGTCTGTCTCAGCCCGTCTGTCTCAGTCCGTCTGTCTCAGACCATCTGTCTCAGACCGTTGTCTCTGTCCGCCTGTCTCTGTCCGTTGGTCTCAGCCCGCCTGTCTCGGACAGTCTGTCTCAGACCGTCTGTCTCAGACCGTCTGTCTCACACCGTCCGTCTCTGTCCGTCTCTCTCAGACCGTCCGTCTCAGACCGTCGGTCTCTGTCAGTCTCTCGTAGGCCGCCTGTCTCAGTCCGTCTGTCTCAGACCATCTGTCACAGACCGTCTGTCTCTGTCCGTCTGTCTCAGACCATCTGTCTCACTACGTCTGTCTCAGACCGTCTGTCTCAGACCGTCTCTCTCAGTCCGTCTGTCTCAGACCGACTGTCTCAGACCGTCTGCCTCAGACCGTCTGTCTCAGATCGTCGGTCTCTGTCCGTCTCTCTCAGGCCGCCTGTCTAAGTCCTTCTGTCTCAGACCATCTGTCTCAGACCGTCTCTCTCAGTCCGCCTGTCTCAGACCGACTGTCTCAGACCGTCTGCCTCAGACCGTCTGTCTCTGTCCGTCTGTCTCAGACCATCTGTCTCACTACGTCTGTCTCAGACCGTCTGTCTCAGACCGTCTGTCTCAGACCGTCGGTCTCTGTCCGTCTCTCTCAGGCCGCCTGTCTCAGTCCGTCTGTCTCAGACCACTGCCTCAGACCGTTGTCTCTGTCCGTCTGTCTCAGCCCGTCTGTCTCAGTCCGTCTGTCTCAGACCATCTGTCTCAGACCGTTGTCTCTGTCCGCCTGTCTCTGTCCGTCGGTCTCAGCCCGCCTGTCTCACAACGTCTGTCTCAGACCGTCTCTCTCAGACCGTCTGTCTCTGTCCGTCTGTCTCTATCCGTCTGTCTCAGACCGTCGGTCTCTGTCCGTCTCTCTCAGGCCGCCTGTCTCAGTCCGTCTGTCTCAGACCACTGTCTCAGACCGTTGTCTCTATCCGTCTGTCTCAGTCCGTCTGTCTCAGACCGTGTGTCTCAGACCGTCGGTCTCAGACCGTCGGTCTCTGTCCGTCTGTCTCAATCCGCCTGTCTCAGACCGTCTGTCCTGGACCGTCTGTCTCAGACCGTCGGTCTCTGTCCGTCTGTCTCAGCCAGCATGTCTCAGACCGTCTGTCTCAGACCGTCTGTCTCAGACCGTCTGTCTCAGACCGTCTGTCTCAGATCGTCTGTCTGAGACCGTCGGTCTCTGTCAGTCTCTCTCAGGCCGCCTGTCTCAGTCCGTCTGTCTCAGACCATCTGTCTCAGACCGTCTGTCTCAGACCGTCTGTCTCAGACCGTCTGTCGCTGTCCGTCTGTCTCAGACCACCTGTCACAGCCCGCCTGTCTCTGTCCGTCTGTCTCAGCCAGCCTGTCTCAGACCGTCTGTCTCAGACCGTCGGTCTCTGTCCGTCTCTGTCAGGCCGCCTGTCTCAGTCCGTCTGTCTCAGACCATCTGTGTCAGACCGTTGTCTCTGTCCGTCTGTCTCTGTCCGTCTGTCTCTGTCCGTCTGTCTCTGTCCGTCTGTGTCCGACCGCCTGTCTCTGTCCGTCTGTCTCAGACCGTCTGTCTCAGACCGTCTGTCTCAGACCGTCTGTCTCAGACCGTCTGTCTCAGATCGTCTGTCTGAGACCGTCGGTCTCTGTCAGTCTCTCTCAGGCCGCCTGTCTCAGTCCGTCTGTCTCAGACCATCTGTCTCAGACCGTCTGTCTCTGTCCGTCTGTCTCAGACCATCTGTCTCAGTCCGTCTGTCTCAGACCGTGTGTCTCAGACCGTCGGTCTCAGACCGTCGGTCTCTGTCCGTCTGTCTCAATCCGCCTGTCTCAGACCGTCTGTCCTGGACCGTCTGTCTCAGACCGTCGGTCTCTGTCCGTCTGTCTCAGACCATCTGTCTCAGACCTTCTGTCTCAGACCGTCCGTCTCTGTCCGTCTGTCTCAGACCATCTGTCTCAGACCGTCTGTCTCAGACCGTCTGTCTCAGCCCGCCTGTCTCAGCCCGCCTGTCTCTGTCCGTCTGTCTTAGACCATCTGTCTCAGACCGTCTGTCTCAGACCGTCTGTCTCAGACCGTCTGTCTCAGACCGTCTGTCTCAGACCGTCTGTCTCAGACCGTCAGTCTCAGACCGTCGGTCTCTGTCCGTTTCTCGCAGGCCGCCTGTCTCTGTCCGTCTGTCTCAGACCGTCTGTCTCAGACCGTCGGTCTCTGTCCGTCTCTCTCAGGCTGTCGGTCTCTGGCTGTTTCTCGCAGGCCGCCTGTCTCAGTCCGCCTGTCTAAGTCCGTCTGTTTCAGACCATCTGTCTCAGACCGTTGTCTCTGTCCGTCTGTCTCAATCCGCCTGTCTCAGACCGTCTGTCCTGGACCGTCTGTCTCAGACCGTCGGTCTCTGTCCGTCTCTCTCATGCCGCCTGTCTCAGTCCGTCTGTTTCATATCGCCTGTCTCAGACCGTCGGTCTTAGCCCGTCTGTCTCAGCCCGCCTGTCTCAGCCCGCCTGTCTCAGCCCGCCTGTCTCTGTCCGTCTGTTTCAGACCGCCTGTCTCAGACCGTCGGTCTCAGACCGTCTGTTTCAGACCGCCTGTCTCAGACCGTCGGTCTTAGCCCGTCTGTCTCAGACCGTCTTTCTCAGACTGTCTGTCTCAATCCGCCTGTCTCAGACCGTCTGTCCTGGACCGTCTGTCTCAGACCGTCGGTCTCTGTCCGTCTCTCTCATGCCGCCTGTCTCTGTCCGTCTGTTTCAGACCGCCTGTCTCAGACCGTCGGTCTCAGACCGTCTGTTTCAGACCGCCTGTCTCAGACCGTCGGTCTTAGCCCGTCTGTCTCAGACCGTCTGTCTCAGACCATCTGTCTCAGACCGCCTGTCTCAGTCCGACTGTCTCAGACCATCTGTCTCTGTCCGTCTGTCTCAGACCGTCTGTCTCAGACCATCTGTCTCAGACCGCCTGTCTCAGTCCGACTGTTTCAGACCATCTGTCTCAGACCGTCTGTCTCTGTACGTCTGTCTCAGCCCGCCTGTCTCAGACTGTTGTCTCTGTCCGTCTGTCTCAGAACGTCTGTCTCAGACCATCTGTCTCAGACCGTCTGTCTCAGCCCGCCTGTCTCAGCCCGCCTGTCTCTGTCCGTCTGTCTTAGACCATCTGTCTTAGCCCGTCTGTCTCAGACCGTCTGTCTCAGACCGTCTGTCTCAGACCGTCTGTCTCAGACCGTCGGTCTCTGTCCGTCTCTGTCAGGCCGCCTGTCTCAGTCCGTCTGTCTCAGACCATCTGTGTAAGACCGTTGTCTCTGTCCGTCTGTCTCTGTCCGCCTGTCTCTGCCCGTCTGTCTCAGCCCGCCTGTCTCTGTCCGTCTGTCTCAGACCGTCGGTCTCTGTCCATCTGTTTCAGAACGCCTGTATCAGACCGTCGGTCTTAGCCCGTCTGTCTCTGCCCGTCTGTCTCAGCCCGCCTGTCTCTGTCCGTCTGTCTCAGACCGTCTGTCTCAGCCCGGCTGTCTCTGTGCGTCTGTCTCAGACCGTCTGTCTCAGATCGTCTCTCTCAGGCCGCCTGTCTCAGTGTGACTGTCTCAGACCATCTGTCTCAGACCGTCTGTCGCTGTCCGTCTCTCTCAGGCCACCTGTCTCAGTCCGTCTGTCTCAGACCATCTGTGTCAGACCGTTGTCTCTGTCCGTCTGTCTCTGTCCGTCTGTGTCAGACCGCCTGTCTCTGTCCGTCTGTCTCAGACCGCCTGTCTCTGTCCGTCTGTCTCAGACCGTCTGTCTCAGATCGTCTCTCTCAGGCCGCCTGTCTCAGTCCAACTGTCTCTGTCCGTAGGTCTCAGACCGCCTGTCTCAGACCGTCGGTCTGAGCCCGTCTGTCTCAGCCCGCCTGTCTCTGTCCGTCTGTCTCAGACCGTCTGTCTCAGATCGTCTCTCTCAGGCCGCCTGTCTCAGTCCGACTGTCTCAGACCATCTGTCTCAGACCGTTTGTCTCTGTCCGTCTGTCTCAGCCCGCCTGTCTCAGACCGTTGTCTCTGTCCGTCTGTCTCAGACCGTCTGTCTCTGTCCGTCTCGCCCAGCCCGCCTGTCTCAGGCCATCTGTCTCAGACCGTCTGTCTCTGTCCGTCTGTCTCAGACCATTTGTCTCAGTCCGTCTGTCTCAGACCGTCTGTCTCAGACCGTCGGTCTCTGTCCCTCTGTCTCAATCCGCCTGTCTCAGTCCGCCTGTCTAAGTCCGTCTGTTTCAGACCATCTGTCTCAGACCGTTGTCTCTGTCCGTCTGTCTCAATCCGCCTGTCTCAGACCGTCTGTCCTGGACCGTCTGTCTCAGACCGTCGGTCTCTGTCCGTCTCTCTCATGCCGCCTGTCTCAGTCCGTCTGTTTCATATCGCCTGTCTCAGACCGTCGGTCTTAGCCCGTCTGTCTCAGCCCGCCTGTCTCAGCCCGCCTGTCTCAGCCCGCCTGTCTCTGTCCGTCTGTTTCAGACCGCCTGTCTCAGACCGTCGGTCTCAGACCGTCTGTTTCAGACCGCCTGTCTCAGACCGTCGGTCTTAGCCCGTCTGTCTCAGACCGTCTTTCTCAGACTGTCTGTCTCAATCCGCCTGTCTCAGACCGTCTGTCCTGGACCGTCTGTCTCAGACCGTCGGTCTCTGTCCGTCTCTCTCATGCCGCCTGTCTCTGTCCGTCTGTTTCAGACCGCCTGTCTCAGACCGTCGGTCTCAGACCGTCTGTTTCAGACCGCCTGTCTCAGACCGTCGGTCTTAGCCCGTCTGTCTCAGACCGTCTGTCTCAGACCATCTGTCTCAGACCGCCTGTCTCAGTCCGACTGTCTCAGACCATCTGTCTCTGTCCGTCTGTCTCAGACCGTCTGTCTCAGACCATCTGTCTCAGACCGCCTGTCTCAGTCCGACTGTTTCAGACCATCTGTCTCAGACCGTCTGTCTCTGTACGTCTGTCTCAGCCCGCCTGTCTCAGACTGTTGTCTCTGTCCGTCTGTCTCAGAACGTCTGTCTCAGACCATCTGTCTCAGACCGTCTGTCTCAGCCCGCCTGTCTCAGCCCGCCTGTCTCTGTCCGTCTGTCTTAGACCATCTATCTTAGCCCGTCTGTCTCAGACCGTCTGTCTCAGACCGTCTGTCTCAGACCGTCTGTCTCAGACCGTCGGTCTCTGTCCGTCTCTGTCAGGCCGCCTGTCTCAGTCCGTCTGTCTCAGACCATCTGTGTAAGACCGTTGTCTCTGTCCGTCTGTCTCTGTCCGCCTGTCTCTGCCCGTCTGTCTCAGCCCGCCTGTCTCTGTCCGTCTGTCTCAGACCGTCGGTCTCTGTCCATCTGTTTCAGAACGCCTGTATCAGACCGTCGGTCTTAGCCCGTCTGTCTCTGCCCGTCTGTCTCAGCCCGCCTGTCTCTGTCCGTCTGTCTCAGACCGTCTGTCTCAGCCCGGCTGTCTCTGTGCGTCTGTCTCAGACCGTCTGTCTCAGATCGTCTCTCTCAGGCCGCCTGTCTCAGTGTGACTGTCTCAGACCATCTGTCTCAGACCGTCTGTCGCTGTCCGTCTCTCTCAGGCCACCTGTCTCAGTCCGTCTGTCTCAGACCATCTGTGTCAGACCGTTGTCTCTGTCCGTCTGTCTCTGTCCGTCTGTGTCAGACCGCCTGTCTCTGTCCGTCTGTCTCAGACCGCCTGTCTCTGTCCGTCTGTCTCAGACCGTCTGTCTCAGATCGTCTCTCTCAGGCCGCCTGTCTCAGTCCAACTGTCTCTGTCCGTAGGTCTCAGACCGCCTGTCTCAGACCGTCGGTCTGAGCCCGTCTGTCTCAGCCCGCCTGTCTCTGTCCGTCTGTCTCAGACCGTCTGTCTCAGATCGTCTCTCTCAGGCCGCCTGTCTCAGTCCGACTGTCTCAGACCATCTGTCTCAGACCGTTTGTCTCTGTCCGTCTGTCTCAGCCCGCCTGTCTCAGACCGTTGTCTCTGTCCGTCTGTCTCAGACCGTCTGTCTCTGTCCGTCTCGCCCAGCCCGCCTGTCTCAGGCCATCTGTCTCAGACCGTCTGTCTCTGTCCGTCTGTCTCAGACCATTTGTCTCAGTCCGTCTGTCTCAGACCGTCTGTCTCAGACCGTCGGTCTCTGTCCCTCTGTCTCAATCCGCCTGTCTCAGACCGTCTGTCCTGGACCGTCTGTCTCAGACCGTCTGTCTCAGACCGTCGGTCTCTGTCCCTCTGTCTCAATCCGCCTGTCTCAGACCGTCTGTCCTGGACCGTCTGTCTCAGACCGTCGGTCTCTGTCCGTCCCTCTCATGCCGCCTGTCTCAGTCCGTCTGTTTCAGACCGCCTGTCTCAGACCGTCGGTCTTAGCCCGTCTGTCTCAGACCGCCTGTCTCAGACCGTCTGTCTCAGACCGTCGGTCTCTGTCCGTCTCTCTCAGGCCGCCTGTCTCAGTCCGTCTGTCTCAGACCATCTGTCTCAGACCGTCTGTCTCTGTCCGTCTGTCTCAGACCATCTGTCTCAGTCCGTCTGTCTCAGACCGTCTGTCTCTGTCCGTCTCGCCCAGCCCGCCTGTCTCAGGCCATCTGTATCAAACCGTCTGTCTCAGCCCGCCTGTCTCAGCCCGCCTGTCTCTGTGCGTCTGTTAAAGACCGCCTGTCTCTGCCCGTCTGTCTCAGCCCGCCTGTCTCTGTCCGTCTGTCTCAGACCGTCTGTCTCAGCCCGCCTGTCTCTGTCCGTCTGTCTCAGACCGTCTGTCTCAGATCGTCTCTCTCAGGCCGCCTGTCTCAGTCCGACTGTCTCAGACCATCTGTCTCATACCGTCTGTCTCTGTCCGTCTCTCTCAGGCCGCCTGTCTCAGTCCGTCTGTCTCAGTCCATCTGTGTCAGACCGTTGTCTCTGTCCGTCTGTCTCAGACCGTCTGTCTCTGTCCGTCTGTCTCAGCCCGCCTGTCTCAGACCGTTGTCTCTGTCCGTCTGTCTCAGAACGTCTGTCTCAGACCATCTGTATCAAACCGTCTGTCTCAGCCCGCCTGTCTCAGCCCGCCTGTCTCTGTCCGTCTGTCTCAGCCAGCCTGTCTCAGACCGTCTGTCTCAGACCGTCGGTCTCTGTCCGTCTCTGTCAGGCCGCCTGTCTCAGTCCGTCTGTCTCAGACCATCTGTGTCAGACCGTTGTCTCTGTCCGTCTGTCTCTGTCCGTCTGTCTCTGTCCGCCTGTCTCTGCCCGTCTGTCTCAGCCCGCCTGTCTCTGTCCGTCTGTCTCAGACCGTCTCTCTCATGCCGCCTGTCTCAGTCCGTCTGTTTCAGACCGCCTGTCTCAGACCGTCGGTCTTAGCCCGTCTGTCTCAGACCGTCTGTCTCAGACCGTCTGTCTCAGACCGTCTGTCTCAGACCGTCTGTCTCAGACCGTCTGTCTCAGACCGTCGGTCTCTGTCCGTCTCTCTCAGGCCGCCTGTCTGAGTCCGTCTGTCTCAGACCACCTGTCTCAGACCGTCTGTCTCTGTCCGTCTGTCTCAGTCCATCTGTCTCAGTCCGTCTGTCTCAGGCCGTCTGTCTCAGACCGTCGGTCTCAGACCGTCGGTCTCTGTCCGTCTCTCCCAGCCCGCCTGTCTCAGGCCATCTGTATCAAACCGTCTGTCTCAGCCCGCCTGTCACAGCCGGCCTGTCTCTGTGCGTCTGTTTCAGACCGCCTGTCTCAGACCGTCGGTCTTAGCCCGTCTGTCTCAGACCGCCTGTCTCAGACCGTCTGTCTCAGATCGTCGGTCTCAGCCCGCCTGTCTCTGTCCGTCTGTCTCAGACCGTCTGTCTCAGATCGTCTCTCTCAGGCCGCCTGTCTCAGTGTGACTGTCTCAGACCATCTGTCTCAGACCGTCTGTCGCTGTCCGTCTCTCTCAGGCCACCTGTCTCAGTCCGTCTGTCTCAGACCATCTGTGTCAGACCGTTGTCTCTGTCCGTCTGTCTCTGTCCGTCTGTGTCAGACCGCCTGTCTCTGTCCGTCTGTCTCAGACCGCCTGTCTCTGTCCGTCTGTCTCAGACCGTCTGTCTCAGATCGTCTCTCTCAGGCCGCCTGTCTCAGTCCAACTGTCTCTGTCCGTAGGTCTCAGACCGCCTGTCTCAGACCGTCGGTCTGAGCCCGTCTGTCTCAGCCCGCCTGTCTCTGTCCGTCTGTCTCAGACCGTCTGTCTCAGATCGTCTCTCTCAGGCCGCCTGTCTCAGTCCGACTGTCTCAGACCATCTGTCTCAGACCGTTTGTCTCTGTCCGTCTGTCTCAGCCCGCCTGTCTCAGACCGTTGTCTCTGTCCGTCTGTCTCAGACCGTCTGTCTCTGTCCGTCTCGCCCAGCCCGCCTGTCTCAGGCCATCTGTCTCAGACCGTCTGTCTCTGTCCGTCTGTCTCAGACCATTTGTCTCAGTCCGTCTGTCTCAGACCGTCTGTCTCAGACCGTCGGTCTCTGTCCCTCTGTCTCAATCCGCCTGTCTCAGACCGTCTGTCCTGGACCGTCTGTCTCAGACCGTCTGTCTCAGACCGTCGGTCTCTGTCCCTCTGTCTCAATCCGCCTGTCTCAGACCGTCTGTCCTGGACCGTCTGTCTCAGACCGTCGGTCTCTGTCCGTCCCTCTCATGCCGCCTGTCTCAGTCCGTCTGTTTCAGACCGCCTGTCTCAGACCGTCGGTCTTAGCCCGTCTGTCTCAGACCGCCTGTCTCAGACCGTCTGTCTCAGACCGTCGGTCTCTGTCCGTCTCTCTCAGGCCGCCTGTCTCAGTCCGTCTGTCTCAGACCATCTGTCTCAGACCGTCTGTCTCTGTCCGTCTGTCTCAGACCATCTGTCTCAGTCCGTCTGTCTCAGACCGTCTGTCTCTGTCCGTCTCGCCCAGCCCGCCTGTCTCAGGCCATCTGTATCAAACCGTCTGTCTCAGCCCGCCTGTCTCAGCCCGCCTGTCTCTGTGCGTCTGTTAAAGACCGCCTGTCTCTGCCCGTCTGTCTCAGCCCGCCTGTCTCTGTCCGTCTGTCTCAGACCGTCTGTCTCAGCCCGCCTGTCTCTGTCCGTCTGTCTCAGACCGTCTGTCTCAGATCGTCTCTCTCAGGCCGCCTGTCTCAGTCCGACTGTCTCAGACCATCTGTCTCATACCGTCTGTCTCTGTCCGTCTCTCTCAGGCCGCCTGTCTCAGTCCGTCTGTCTCAGTCCATCTGTGTCAGACCGTTGTCTCTGTCCGTCTGTCTCAGACCGTCTGTCTCTGTCCGTCTGTCTCAGCCCGCCTGTCTCAGACCGTTGTCTCTGTCCGTCTGTCTCAGAACGTCTGTCTCAGACCATCTGTATCAAACCGTCTGTCTCAGCCCGCCTGTCTCAGCCCGCCTGTCTCTGTCCGTCTGTCTCAGCCAGCCTGTCTCAGACCGTCTGTCTCAGACCGTCGGTCTCTGTCCGTCTCTGTCAGGCCGCCTGTCTCAGTCCGTCTGTCTCAGACCATCTGTGTCAGACCGTTGTCTCTGTCCGTCTGTCTCTGTCCGTCTGTCTCTGTCCGCCTGTCTCTGCCCGTCTGTCTCAGCCCGCCTGTCTCTGTCCGTCTGTCTCAGACCGTCTCTCTCATGCCGCCTGTCTCAGTCCGTCTGTTTCAGACCGCCTGTCTCAGACCGTCGGTCTTAGCCCGTCTGTCTCAGACCGTCTGTCTCAGACCGTCTGTCTCAGACCGTCTGTCTCAGACCGTCTGTCTCAGACCGTCTGTCTCAGACCGTCGGTCTCTGTCCGTCTCTCTCAGGCCGCCTGTCTGAGTCCGTCTGTCTCAGACCACCTGTCTCAGACCGTCTGTCTCTGTCCGTCTGTCTCAGTCCATCTGTCTCAGTCCGTCTGTCTCAGGCCGTCTGTCTCAGACCGTCGGTCTCAGACCGTCGGTCTCTGTCCGTCTCTCCCAGCCCGCCTGTCTCAGGCCATCTGTATCAAACCGTCTGTCTCAGCCCGCCTGTCACAGCCGGCCTGTCTCTGTGCGTCTGTTTCAGACCGCCTGTCTCAGACCGTCGGTCTTAGCCCGTCTGTCTCAGACCGCCTGTCTCAGACCGTCTGTCTCAGATCGTCGGTCTCAGCCCGCCTGTCTCTGTCCGTCTGTCTCAGACCGTCTGTCTCAGATCGTCTCTCTCAGGCCGCCTGTCTCAGTCCGACTGTCTCTGTCCGTTGGTTTCAGACCGCCTGTCTCAGACCGTCGGTCTTAGCACGTCTGTCTCAGATCGTCTGTCTCAGACCGTCTGTCTCAGACCGTCTGTCTCAGACTGTCGGTCTCTGTCCGTCTCTCTCAGGCCGCCTGTCTCAGTCCGTCTGTCTCAGACCATCTGTCTCAGACCGTCTGTCTCTGTCCGTCTGTCTCAGACCATCTGTCTCAGTCCGTCTGTCTCAGACCGTCTGTCTCAGACCATCGGTCTCAGACCGTCGGTCTCCGTCCGTCCCTCCCAGCCCGCCTGTCTCAGGCCATCTGTATCAAACCGTCTGTCTCAGCCCGCCTGTCTCAGCCCGCCTGTCTCTGCGTCTGTTAAAGACCGCCTGTCTCAGGCCATCTGTATCAAACCGTCTGTCTCAGCCCGCCTGTCTCAGCCCGCCTGTCTCTGTCCGTCTGTCTCAGACCGTCTGTCTCAGATCGTCTCTCTCAGGCCGCCTGTCTCAGTCCGACTGTCTCTGTCCGTAGGTTTCAGACCGCCTGTCTCAGACCGTCGGTCTTAGCCCGTCTGTCTCAGATCGTCTGTCTCAGACCGTCTGTCTCAGACCGTCTGTCTCAGACTGTCGGTCTCTGTCCGTCTCTCTCAGGCCGCCTGTCTCAGTCCGTCTGTCTCAGACCATCTGTCTCAAACCGTCTGTCTCTGTCCGTCTGTCTCAGACCATCTGTCTCAGTCCGTCTGTCTCAGACCGTCGGTCTCTGTCCGTCCCTCCCAGCCCGCCTGTCTCAGGCCATCTGTATCAAACCGTCTGTCTCAGCCCGCCTGTCTCTGTGCGTCTGTTAAAGACCGCCTGTCTCAGGCCATCTGTATCAAACCGTCTGTCTCAGCCCGCCTGTCTCAGCCCGCCTGTCTCTGTCCGTCTGTCTTAGACCATCTGTCTCAGACCGTCGGTCTCAGACCGTCGGTCTCTGTCCGTCTCTCCCAGCCCGCCTGTCTCAGGCCATCTGTATCAAACCGTCTGTCTCAGCCCGCCTGTCTCTGTGCGTCTGTTAAAGACCGCCTGTCTCAGGCCATCTGTATCAGTCCGTCTGTCTCAGACCGTCTGTCTCAGACCATCGGTCTCAGACCGTCGGTCTCCGTCCGTCCCTCCCAGCCCGCCTGTCTCAGGCCATCTGTATCAAACCGTCTGTCTCAGCCCGCCTGTCTCAGCCCGCCTGTCTCTGCGTCTGTTAAAGACCGCCTGTCTCAGGCCATCTGTATCAAACCGTCTGTCTCAGCCCGCCTGTCTCAGCCCGCCTGTCTCTGTCCGTCTGTCTCAGACCGTCTGTCTCAGATCGTCTCTCTCAGGCCGCCTGTCTCAGTCCGACTGTCTCTGTCCGTAGGTTTCAGACCGCCTGTCTCAGACCGTCGGTCTTAGCCCGTCTGTCTCAGATCGTCTGTCTCAGACCGTCTGTCTCAGACCGTCTGTCTCAGACTGTCGGTCTCTGTCCGTCTCTCTCAGGCCGCCTGTCTCAGTCCGTCTGTCTCAGACCATCTGTCTCAGACCGTCTGTCTCTGTCCGTCTGTCTCAGACCATCTGTCTCAGTCCGTCTGTCTCAGACCGTCGGTCTCTGTCCGTCCCTCCCAGCCCGCCTGTCTCAGGCCATCTGTATCAAACCGTCTGTCTCAGCCCGCCTGTCTCTGTGCGTCTGTTAAAGACCGCCTGTCTCAGGCCATCTGTATCAAACCGTCTGTCTCAGCCCGCCTGTCTCAGCCCGCCTGTCTCAGACCGCCTGTCTCTGTGCGTCTGTTAAAGACCGCCTGTCTCAGACCGTCGGTCTTAGCCCGTCTGTCTCAGCCCGTCTGTCTCAGATTGTCCGTCTCAGCCCGCCTGTCTCTGTCCGTCTGTCTCAGACCGTCTGTCTCAGATCGTCTCTCTCAGGCCGCCTGTCTCAGTCCGACTGTCTCTGTCCGTAGGTCTCAGTCCGCCTGTCTCAGACCGTCGGTCTGAGCCCGTCTGTCTCAGCCCGCCTGTCTCTGTCCGTCTGTCTCAGACCGTCTGTCTCAGATCGTCTCTCTCAGGCCGCCTGTCTCAGTCCGACTGTCTCAGACCATCTGTCTCAGACCGTCTGTCTCTGTCCGTCTGTCTTAGCCCGCCTGTCTCAGACCGTTGTCTCTGTCCGTCTGTCTCAGAACGTCTGTCTCAGACCATCTGTATCAAACCGTCTGTCTCAGCCCGCCTGTCTCAGTCCGTCTGTCTCAGACCATCTGTCTCAGACCGTCTGTCTCTGTCCGTCTGTCTCAGACCATCTGCCTCAGTCCGTCTGTCTCAGACCGTCTGTCTCAGACCGTCTGTCTCAGTGCGTCGGTCTCAGACCGTCTGTCCTGGACCGTCTGTCTCAGACCGTCGGTCTCTGTCCGCCTCTCTCATGCCGCCTGTATCAGTCCGTCTGTTTCAGACCGCCTGTCTCAGACCGTCGGTCTTAGCCCGTCTGTCTCAGACCGTCTGTCTCAGACCGTCTGTCTCAGACCGTCTGTCTCAGACCGTCGGTCTCTGTCCGTCTCTCGCAGGCCGCCTGTCTGAGTCCGTCTGTCTCAGCCCGCCTGTCTCAGCCCGTCTGTCTCAGACCATCTGCCTCAGTCCGTCTGTCTCAGACCGTCTGTCTCAGACCGTCTGTCTCAGTGCGTCGGTCTCAGACCGTCTGTCCTGGACCGTCTGTCTCAGACCGTCGGTCTCTGTCCGCCTCTCTCATGCCGCCTGTATCAGTCCGTCTGTTTCAGACCGCCTGTCTCAGACCGTCGGTCTTAGCCCGTCTGTCTCAGACCGTCTGTCTCAGACCGTCTGTCTCAGACCGTCGGTCTCTGTCCGTCTCTCGCAGGCCGCCTGTCTGAGTCCGTCTGTCTCAGCCCGCCTGTCTCAGCCCGCCTGTCTCTGCCCGTCTGTCTTAGACCATCTGTCTCAGACCGTCGGTCTCTGTCCGTCTCTCCCAGCCCGCCTGTCTCAGGCCATCTGTATCAAACCGTCTGTCTCAGCCCGCCTGTCTCTGTGCGTCTGTTAGAGACCGCCTGTCTCAGGCCATCTGTATCAAACCGTCTGTCTCAGCCCGCCTGTCTCAGCCCGCCTGTCTCAGACCGCCTGTCTCTGTGCGTCTGTTAAAGACCGCCTGTCTCAGACCGTCGGTCTTAGCCCGTCTGTCTCAGCCCGTCTGTCTCAGATTGTCCGTCTCAGCCCGCCTGTCTCTGTCCGTCTGTCTCAGACCGTCTGTCTCAGATCGTCTCTCTCAGGCCGCCTGTCTCAGTCCGACTGTCTCTGTCCGTAGGTCTCAGTCCGCCTGTCTCAGACCGTCGGTCTGAGCCCGTCTGTCTCAGCCCGCCTGTCTCTGTCCGTCTGTCTCAGACCGTCTGTCTCAGATCGTCTCTCTCAGGCCGCCTGTCTCAGTCCGACTGTCTCAGACCATCTGTCTCAGACCGTCTGTCTCTGTCCGTCTGTCTTAGCCCGCCTGTCTCAGACCGTTGTCTCTGTCCGTCTGTCTCAGAACGTCTGTCTCAGACCATCTGTATCAAACCGTCTGTCTCAGCCCGCCTGTCTCAGCCCGCCTGTCTCAGTCCGTCTGTCTCAGACCATCTGTCTCAGACCGTCTGTCTCTGTCCGTCTGTCTCAGACCATCTGCCTCAGTCCGTCTGTCTCAGACCGTCTGTCTCAGACCGTCTGTCTCAGTGCGTCGGTCTCAGACCGTCTGTCCTGGACCGTCTGTCTCAGACCGTCGGTCTCTGTCCGCCTCTCTCATGCCGCCTGTATCAGTCCGTCTGTTTCAGACCGCCTGTCTCAGACCGTCGGTCTTAGCCCGTCTGTCTCAGACCGTCTGTCTCAGACCGTCTGTCTCAGACCGTCGGTCTCTGTCCGTCTCTCGCAGGCCGCCTGTCTGAGTCCGTCTGTCTCAGCCCGCCTGTCTCAGCCCGTCTGTCTCAGACCATCTGCCTCAGTCCGTCTGTCACAGACCGTCTGTCTCAGACCGTCTGTCTCAGTGCGTCGGTCTCAGACCGTCTGTCCTGGACCGTCTGTCTCAGACCGTCGGTCTCTGTCCGCCTCTCTCATGCCGCCTGTATCAGTCCGTCTGTTTCAGACCGCCTGTCTCAGACCGTCGGTCTTAGCCCGTCTGTCTCAGACCGTCTGTCTCAGACCGTCTGTCTCAGACCGTCGGTCTCTGTCCGTCTCTCGCAGGCCGCCTGTCTGAGTCCGTCTGTCTCAGCCCGCCTGTCTCAGCCCGCCTGTCTCTGTCCGTCTGTCTTAGACCATCTGTCTCAGACCGTCGGTCTCAGACCGTCGGTCTCTGTCCGTCTCTCCCAGCCCGCCTGTCTCAGGCCATCTGTATCAAACCGTCTGTCTCAGCCCGCCTGTCACAGCCCGCCTGTCTCTGTGCGTCTGTTTCAGACCGCCTGTCTCAGACCGTCGGTCTTAGCCCGTCTGTCTCAGACCGCCTGTCTCAGACCGTCTGTCTCAGATCGTCGGTCTCAGCCCGCCTGTCTCTGTCCGTCTGTCTCAGACCGTCTGTCTCAGATCGTCTCTCTCAGGCCGCCTGTCTCAGTCCGACTGTCTCTGTCCGTAGGTTTCAGACCGCCTGTCTCAGACCGTCGGTCTTAGCACGTCTGTCTCAGATCGTCTGTCTCAGACCGTCTGTCTCAGACCGTCTGTCTCAGACTGTCGGTCTCTGTCCGTCAATCTCAGGCCGCCTGTCTCAGACCGTCTGTCTCAGACCATCTGTCTCAGACCGTCTGTCTCTGTCCGTCTGTCTCAGACCATCTGTCTCAGTCCGTCTGTCTCAGACCGTCTGTCTCAGACCATCGGTCTCAGACCGTCGGTCTCCGTCCGTCCCTCCCAGCCCGCCTGTCTCAGGCCATCTGTATCAAACCGTCTGTCTCAGCCCGCCTGTCTCAGCCCGCCTGTCTCTGCGTCTGTTAAAGACCGCCTGTCTCAGGCCATCTGTATCAAACCGTCTGTCTCAGCCCGCCTGTCTCAGCCCGCCTGTCTCTGTCCGTCTGTCTCAGACCGTCTGTCTCAGATCGTCTCTCTCAGGCCGCCTGTCTCAGTCCGACTGTCTCTGTCCGTAGGTTTCAGACCGCCTGTCTCAGACCGTCGGTCTTAGCCCGTCTGTCTCAGATCGTCTGTCTCAGACCGTCTGTCTCAGACCGTCTGTCTCAGACTGTCGGTCTCTGTCCGTCCCTCTCAGGCCGCCTGTCTCAGTCCGTCTGTCTCAGACCATCTGTCTCAGACCGTCTGTCTCTGTCCGTCTGTCTCAGACCATCTGTCTCAGTCCGTCTGTCTCAGACCGTCGGTCTCTGTCCGTCCCTCCCAGCCCGCCTGTCTCAGGCCATCTGTATCAAACCGTCTGTCTCAGCCCGCCTGTCTCTGTGCGTCTGTTAAAGACCGCCTGTCTCAGGCCATCTGTATCAAACCGTCTGTCTCAGCCCGCCTGTCTCAGCCCGCCTGTCTCAGACCGCCTGTCTCTGTGCGTCTGTTAAAGACCGCCTGTCTCAGACCGTCGGTCTTAGCCCGTCTGTCTCAGCCCGTCTGTCTCAGATTGTCCGTCTCGGCCCGCCTGTCTCTGTCCGTCTGTCTCAGACCGTCTGTCTCAGATCGTCTCTCTCAGGCCGCCTGTCTCAGTCCGACTGTCTCTGTCCGTAGGTCTCAGACCGCCTGTCTCAGACCGTCGGTCTGAGCCCGTCTGTCTCAGCCCGCCTGTCTCTGTCCGTCTGTCTCAGACCGTCTGTCTCAGATCGTCTCTCTCAGGCCGCCTGTCTCAGTCCGACTGTCTCAGACCATCTGTCTCAGACCGTCTGTCTCTGTCCGTCTGTCTTAGCCCGCCTGTCTCAGACCGTTGTCTCTGTCCGTCTGTCTCAGAACGTCTGTCTCAGACCATCTGTATCAAACCGTCTGTCTCAGCCCGCCTGTCTCAGCCCGCCTGTCTCAGTCCGTCTGTCTCAGACCATCTGTATCAGACCGTCTGTCTCTGTCCGTCTGTCTCAGACCATCTGCCTCAGTCCGTCTGTCTCAGACCGTCTGTCTCAGACCGTCTGTCTCAGTGCGTCGGTCTCAGACCGTCTGTCCTGGACCGTCTGTCTCAGACCGTCGGTCTCTGTCCGCCTCTCTCATGCCGCCTGTATCAGTCCGTCTGTTTCAGACCGCCTGTCTCAGACCGTCGGTCTTAGCCCGTCTGTCTCAGACCGTCTGTCTCAGACCGTCTGTCTCAGACCGTCTGTCTCAGACCGTCTGTCTCAGACCGTCTGTCTCAGACCGTCGGTCTCTGTCCGTCTCTCGCAGGCCGCCTGTCTGAGTCCGTCTGTCTCAGCCGCCTGTCTCAGCCCGCCTGTCTCTGTCTGTCTGTCTTAGACCATCTGTCTCAGACCGTCTGTCTCAGACCGTCTGTCTCTGACCGTCTGTCTCAGCCCGCCTGTCTCTGTCCGTCTGTCTCAGACCGTCTGTCTCAGATCGTCTCTCTTAGGCCGCCTGTCTCATTGTGACTGTCTCAGACCATCTGTCTCAGACCGTCTGTCTCTGTCCGTCTCTCTCAGGCCACCTGTATCAGTCCGTCTGTCTCAGACCATCTGTGTCAGACCGTTGTCTCTGTCCGTCTGTCTCTGTCCGTCTGTCTCTGTCCGTCTGTGTCAGACCGCCTGTCTCTGTCCGTCTGTCTCAGACCGTCTGTCTCAGACCGTCTGTCTCAGACCGTCTGTCTCAGACCGCCTGTCTCAGACCGTCTGTCTCAGACCGTCTGTCTCAGACCGTCTGTCTCAGATCGTCTCTCTCACTCCGCCTGTCTCAGTCCGACTGTCTCAGACCATCTGTCTCAGACCGTCTGTCTCTGTCCGTCTGTCTCAGCCCGCCTGTCTCAGACCGTTGTCTCTGTCCGTCTGTCTCAGAACGTCTGTCTCAGACCATCTGTATCAAACCGTCTGTCTCAGCCCGCCTGTCTCAGCCTGCCTGTCTCAGTCCGTCTGTCTCAGACCATCTGTCTCAGACCGTCTGTCTCTGTCCGTCTGTCTCAGACCATCTGTCTCTGTCCGTCTGTCTCAGAACGTCTGTCTCAGACCATCTGTATCAAACCGTCTGTCTCAGCCCGCCTGTCACAGCCCGCCTGTCTCTGTCCGTCTGTCTCAGCCAGCCTGTCTCAGACCGTCTGTCTCAGCCCGCCTGTCTCAGCCCGTCTGTCTCAGACCATCTGCCTCAGTCCGTCTGTCTCAGACCGTCTGTCTCAGACCGTCTGTCTCAGTGCGTCGGTCTCAGACCGTCTGTCCTGGACCGTCTGTCTCAGACCGTCGGTCTCTGTCCGCCTCTCTCATGCCGCCTGTATCAGTCCGTCTGTTTCAGACCGCCTGTCTCAGACCGTCGGTCTTAGCCCGTCTGTCTCAGACCGTCTGTCTCAGACCGTCTGTCTCAGACCGTCGGTCTCTGTCCGTCTCTCGCAGGCCGCCTGTCTGAGTCCGTCTGTCTCAGCCCGCCTGTCTCAGCCCGCCTGTCTCTGTCCGTCTGTCTTAGACCATCTGTCTCAGACCGTCGATCTCAGACCGTCGGTCTCTGTCCGTCTCTCCCAGCCCGCCTGTCTCAGGCCATCTGTATCAAACCGTCTGTCTCAGCCCGCCTGTCACAGCCCGCCTGTCTCTGTGCGTCTGTTTCAGACCGCCTGTCTCAGACCGTCGGTCTTAGCCCGTCTGTCTCAGACCGCCTGTCTCAGACCGTCTGTCTCAGATCGTCGGTCTCAGCCCGCCTGTCTCTGTCCGTCTGTCTCAGACCGTCTGTCTCAGATCGTCTCTCTCAGGCCGCCTGTCTCAGTCCGACTGTCTCTGTCCGTAGGTTTCAGACCGCCTGTCTCAGACCGTCGGTCTTAGCACGTCTGTCTCAGATCGTCTGTCTCAGACCGTCTGTCTCAGACCGTCTGTCTCAGACCGTCTGTCTCAGACTGTCGGTCTCTGTCCGTCAATCTCAGGCCGCCTGTCTCAGTCCGTCTCTCTCAGACCATCTGTCTCAGACCGTCTGTCTCTGTCCGTCTGTCTCAGACCATCTGTCTCAGTCCGTCTGTCTCAGACGTCTGTCTCAGACCATCGGTCTCAGACCGTCGGTCTCCGTCCGTCCCTCCCAGCCCGCCTGTCTCAGGCCATCTGTATCAAACCGTCTGTCTCAGCCCGCCTGTCTCAGCCCGCCTGTCTCTGCGTCTGTTAAAGACCGCCTGTCTCAGGCCATCTGTATCAAACCGTCTGTCTCAGCCCGCCTGTCTCAGCCCGCCTGTCTCTGTCCGTCTGTCTCAGACCGTCTGTCTCAGATCGTCTCTCTCAGGCCGCCTGTCTCAGTCCGACTGTCTCTGTCCGTAGGTTTCAGACCGCCTGTCTCAGACCGTCGGTCTTAGCCCGTCTGTCTCAGATCGTCTGTCTCAGACCGTCTGTCTCAGACCGTCTGTCTCAGACTGTCGGTCTCTGTCCGTCCCTCTCAGGCCGCCTGTCTCAGTCCGTCTGTCTCAGACCATCTGTCTCAGACCGTCTGTCTCTGTCCGTCTGTCGCAGACCATCTGTCTCAGTCCGTCTGTCTCAGACCGTCGGTCTCTGTCCGTCCCTCCCAGCCCGCCTGTCTCAGGCCATCTGTATCAAACCGTCTGTCTCAGCCCGCCTGTCTCTGTGCGTCTGTTAAAGACCGCCTGTCTCAGGCCATCTGTATCAAACCGTCTGTCTCAGCCCGCCTGTCTCAGCCCGCCTGTCTCAGACCGCCTGTCTCTGTGCGTCTGTTAAAGACCGCCTGTCTCAGACCGTCGGTCTTAGCCCGTCTGTCTCAGCCCGTCTGTCTCAGATTGTCCGTCTCGGCCCGCCTGTCTCTGTCCGTCTGTCTCAGACCGTCTGTCTCAGATCGTCTCTCTCAGGCCGCCTGTCTCAGTCCGACTGTCTCTGTCCGTAGGTCTCAGACCGCCTGTCTCAGACCGTCGGTCTGAGCCCGTCTGTCTCAGCCCGCCTGTCTCTGTCCGTCTGTCTCAGACCGTCTGTCTCAGATCGTCTCTCTCAGGCCGCCTGTCTCAGTCCGACTGTCTCAGACCATCTGTCTCAGACCGTCTGTCTCTGTCCGTCTGTCTTAGCCCGCCTGTCTCAGACCGTTGTCTCTGTCCGTCTGTCTCAGAACGTCTGTCTCAGACCATCTGTATCAAACCGTCTGTCTCAGCCCGCCTGTCTCAGCCCGCCTGTCTCAGTCCGTCTGTCTCAGACCATCTGTATCAGACCGTCTGTCTCTGTCCGTCTGTCTCAGACCATCTGCCTCGGTCCGTCTGTCTCAGACCGTCTGTCTCAGACCGTCTGTCTCAGTGCGTCGGTCTCAGACCGTCTGTCCTGGACCGTCTGTCTCAGACCGTCGGTCTCTGTCCGCCTCTCTCATGCCGCCTGTATCAGTCCGTCTGTTTCAGACCGCCTGTCTCAGACCGTCGGTCTTAGCCCGTCTGTCTCAGACCGTCTGTCTCAGACCGTCTGTCTCAGACCGTCGGTCTCTGTCCGTCTCTCGCAGGCCGCCTGTCTGAGTCCGTCTGTCTCAGCCCGCCTGTCTCAGCCCGCCTGTCTCTGTCTGTCTGTCTTAGACCATCTGTCTCAGACCGTCTGTCTCAGACCGTCTGTCTCTGACCGTCTGTCTCAGCCCGCCTGTCTCTGTCCGTCTGTCTCAGACCGTCTGTCTCAGATCGTCTCTCTTAGGCCGCCTGTCTCATTGTGACTGTCTCAGACCATCTGTCTCAGACCGTCTGTCTCTGTCCGTCTCTCTCAGGCCACCTGTATCAGTCCGTCTGTCTCAGACCATCTGTGTCAGACCGTTGTCTCTGTCCGTCTGTCTCTGTCCGTCTGTCTCTGTCCGTCTGTGTCAGACCGCCTGTCTCTGTCCGTCTGTCTCAGACCGTCTGTCTCAGCCCGCCTGTCTCAGCCCGCCTGTCTCTGTCCGTCTGTCTTAGACCATCTGTCTCAGACCGTCTGTCTCAGACCGTCTGTCTCTGACCGTCTGTCTCAGACCGTCAGTCTCAGACCGTCGGTCTCTGTCCGTTTCTCGCAGGCCGCGTGTCTCTGTCCGTCTGTCTCAGACCGTCGGTCTCTGTCCATCTGTTTCAGAACGCCTGTATCAGACCGTCGGTCTTAGCCCGTCTGTCTCTGCCCGTCTGTCTCAGCCCGCCTGTCTCTGTCCGTCTGTCTCAGACCGTCTGTCTCAGCCCGTCTGTCTCAGACCGTCGGTCTCTGTCCGTCTCTCTCAGGCCGCCTGTCTCAGTCCGTCTGTCTCAGACCATCTGTCTCAGACCGTCTGTCTCTGTCCGTCTGTCTCAGACCATCTGTCTCAGTCCGTCTGTCTCAGACCGTCTGTCTCAGACCGTCGGTCTCTGTCCGTCTCCCCCAGCCCGCCTGTCTCAGGCCATCTGTATCAAACCGTCTGTCTCAGCCCGCCTGTCTCAGCCCGCCTGTCTCTGTCCGTCTGTCTCAGACCGTCGGTCTCTGTCCGTCTCTCTCAGGCCGCCTGTCTCAGTCCATCTGTCTCAGACCGTCTGTCTCAGCCCGCCTGTCTCTGTGCGTCTGTTAAAGACCGCCTGTCTCAGACCGTCGGTCTTAGCCCGTCTGTCTCAGCCCGCCTGTATAAGTCCGTCTGTCTCAGACCATCTGTCTCAGACCGTTGTCTCTGTCCGTCTGTCTCTGTCCGTCTGTCTCAATCCGCCTGTCTCAGACCGTCTGTCCTGGACCGTCAGTCTCAGACCGTCGGTCTCTGTCCGGTTCTCGCAGGCCGCCTGTCTCTGTCCGTCTGTCTCAGACCGTCTGTCTCAGACCGTCGGTCTCTGTCCGTCTCTCTCAGGCCGTCGGTCTCTGGCCGTTTCTCGCAGGCCGCCTGTCTCAGTCCGCCTGTCTAAGTCCGTCTGTCTCAGACCATCTGTCTCAGACCGTTGTCTCTGTCCGTCTGTCTCTGTCCGTCTGTCTCAATCCGCCTGTCTCAGACCGTCTGTCCTGGACCGTCTGTCTCAGACCGTCGGTCTCTGTCCGTCTCTCTCATGCCGCCTGTCTCAGTCCGTCTGTTTCAGATCGCCTTTCTCAGACCGTCGGTCTTAGCCCGCCTGTCTCAGCCCGCCTGTCTCTGTCCGTCTGTCTCAGACCGTCGGTCTCTGTCAGTCTCTCTCAGGCCGCCTGTCTCAGTCCATCTGTCTCAGACCGTCTGTCTCAGACCGTCTGTCTCAGCCCGCCTGTCTCTGTGCGTCTGTTAAAGACCGCCTGTCTCAGACCGTCGGTCTTAGCCCGTCTGTCTCAGCCCGCCTGTCTCTGTGCGTCTGTTAAAGACCGCCTGTCTCAGACCGTCGGTCTTAGCCCGTCTGTCTCAGCCCGCCTGTCTAAGTCCGTCTGTCTCAGACCATCTGTCTCAGACCGTCTGTCTCAGACCGCCTGTCTCAGACCGTCTGTCTCAGACCGTCTGTCTCAGACCGTCGGTCTCTGTCCGTCTCTCTCAGGCCGCCTGTCTCAGTCCATCTGTCTCAGACCGCCTGTCTCAGCCCGCCTATCTCTGTGCGTCTGTTAAAGACCGCCTGTCTCAGACCGTCGGTCTTAGCCCGTCTGTCTCAGCCCGCCTGTATAAGTCCGTCTGTCTCAGACCATCTGTCTCGGACCGTTGTCTCTGTCCGTCTGTCTCAATCCGCCTGTCTCAGACCGTCTGTCCTGGACCGTCAGTCTCAGACCGTCGGTCTCTGTCCGGTTCTCGCAGGCCGCCTGTCTCTGTCCGTCTGTCTCAGACCGTCTGTCTCAGACCGTCGGTCTCTGTCCGTCTCTCTCAGGCCGTCGGTCTCTGGCCGTTTCTCGCAGGCCGCCTGTCTCAGTCCGCCTGTCTAAGTCCGTCTGTCTCAGACCATCTGTCTCAGACCGTTGTCTCTGTCCGTCTGTCTCAATCCGCCTGTCTCAGACCGTCTGTCCTGGACCGTCTGTCTCAGATCGTCTGTCTGAGACCGTCGGTCTCTGTCAGTCTCTCTCAGGCCGCCTGTCTCAGTCCGTCTGTCTCAGACCATCTGTCTCAGACCGTCTGTCTCTGTCCGTCTGTCTCAGACCATCTGTCTCAGTCCGTCTGTCTCAGACCGTGTGTCTCAGACCGTCGGTCTCAGACCGTCGGTCTCTGTCCGTCTGTCTCAATCCGCCTGTCTCAGACCGTCTGTCCTGGACCGTCTGTCTCAGACCGTCGGTCTCTGTCCGTCTCTCACATGCCGCCTGTCTCAGTCCGTCTGTTTCAGACCGCCTGTCTCAGACCGTCGGTCTTAGCCCGCCTGTCTCAGCCCGCCTGTCTCTGTCCGTCTGTCTCTGTCCGTCTCTCTCAGGCCGCCTGTCTCAGTCCATCTGTCTCAGACCATCTGTCTCAGACCGTCTGTCTCTGTCCGTCTGTCTCAGACCATCTGTCTCAGACCTTCTGTCTCAGACCGTCCGTCTCTGTCCGTCTGTCTCAGACCATCTGTCTCAGACCGTCTGTCTCAGACCGTCTGTCTCAGCCCGCCTGTCTCAGCCCGCCTGTCTCTGTCCGTCTGTCTTAGACCATCTGTCTCAGACCGTCTGTCTCAGACCGTCTGTCTCAGACCGTCTGTCTCAGACCGTCTGTCTCAGACCGTCAGTCTCAGACCGTCGGTCTCTGTCCGTTTCTCGCAGGCCGCCTGTCTCTGTCCGTCTGTCTCAGAGCGTCTGTCTCAGCCCGCCTGTCTCTGTCCGTCTGTCTCAGACCGTCTGTCTCAGATCGTCTCTCTCAGGCCGCCTGTCTCAGTTCGACTGTCTCAGACCATCTGTCTCAGACCGTCTGTCTCTGTCCGTCTGTCTCAGCCCGCCTGTCTCAGACCGTTGTCTCTGTCCGTCTGTCTCAGAACGTCTGTCTCAGACCATCTGTATCAAACCGTCTGTCTCAGACCGTCTGCCTCAGACCGTCTGTCTCAGACCGTCTGTCTCAGACCGTCAGTCTCAGACCGTCGGTCTCTGTCCGTTTCTCGCAGGCCGCCTGTCTCTGTCCGTCTGTCTCAGAGCGTCTGTCTCAGCCCGCCTGTCTCTGTCCGTCTGTCTCAGTCCGTCTGTTTCAGCCCGCCTGTCTCAGACCGTCGGTCTTAGCCCGTCTGTCTCAGACCGTCTGTCTCAGACCGTCGGTCTCTGTCCGTCTCTCTCAGGCCGCCTGTCTCAGTCCGTCTGTCTCAGACCATCTGTCTCAGACCGTCTGTCTCTGTCCGTCTGTCTCAGACCATCTGTCTCAGTCCGTCTGTCTCAGACCGTCTGTCTCAGACCGTCGGTCTCAGACCGTCGGTCTCTGTCCGTCTCCCCCAGCCCGCCTGTCTCAGGCCATCTGTATCAAACCGTCTGTCTCAGCCCGCCTGTCTCAGCCCGCCTGTCTCTGTCCGTCTGTCTCAGACCGTCGGTCTCTGTCCGTCTCTCTCAGGCCGCCTGTCTCAGTCCATCTGTCTCAGACCGTCTGTCTCAGCCCGCCTGTCTCTGTGCGTCTGTTAAAGACCGCCTGTCTCTGTGCGTCTGTTAAAGACCGCCTGTCTCAGACCGTCGGTCTTAGCCCGTCTGTCTCAGCCCGCCTGTATAAGTCCGTCTGTCTCAGACCATCTGTCTCAGACCGTTGTCTCTGTCCGTCTGTCTCTGTCCGTCTGTCTCAATCCGCCTGTCTCAGACCGTCTGTCCTGGACCGTCAGTCTCAGACCGTCGGTCTCTGTCCGGATCTCGCAGGCCGCCTGTCTCTGTCCGTCTGTCTCAGACCGTCTGTCTCAGACCGTCGGTCTCTGTCCGTCTCTCTCAGGCCGTCGGTCTCTGGCCGTTTCTCGCAGGCCGCCTGTCTCACTCCGCCTGTCTAAGTCCGTCTGTCTCAGACCATCTGTCTCAGACCGTTGTCTCTGTCCGTCTGTCTCTGTCCGTCTGTCTCAATCCGCCTGTCTCAGACCGTCTGTCCTGGACCGTCTGTCTCAGACCGTCGGTCTCTGTCCGTCTCTCTCATGCCGCCTGTCTCAGTCCGTCTGTTTCAGATCGCCTTTCTCAGACCGTCGGTCTTAGCCCGCCTGTCTCAGCCCGCCTGTCTCTGTCCGTCTGTCTCAGACCGTCGGTCTCTGTCCGTCTCTCTCAGGCCGCCTGTCTCAGTCCATCTGTCTCAGACCGTCGGTCTTAGCCCGTCTGTCTCAGCCCGCCTGTCTAAGTCCGTCTGTCTCAGACCATCTGTCTCAGACCGTCTGTCTCAGACCGCCTGTCTCAGACCGTCTGTCTCAGACCGTCTGTCTCAGACCGTCGGTCTCTGTCCGTCTCTCTCAGGCCGCCTGTCTCAGACCGTCTGTCTCTGTCCGTCTGTCTCAGAGCGTCTGTCTCAGCCCGCCTGTCTCTGTCCGTCTGTCTCAGACCGTCTGTCTCAGATCGTCTCTCTCAGGCCGCCTGTCTCAGTCCGACTGTCTCAGACCATCTGTCTCAGACCGTCTGTCTCTGTCCGTCTGTCTCAGCCCGCCTGTCTCAGACCGTTGTCTCTGTCCGTCTGTCTCAGGACGTCTGTCTCAGACCATCTGTATCAAACCGTCTGTCTCAGCCCGCCTGTCTCAGCCTGCCTGTCTCAGTCCGTCTGTCTCAGACCATCTGTCTCAGACCGTCTGTCTCTGTCCGTCTGTCTCAGACCATCTGTCTCTGTCCGTCTGTCTCAGAACGTCTGTCTCAGACCATCTGTATCAAACCGTCTGTCTCAGCTCGCCTGTCACAGCCCGCCTGTCTCTGTCCGTCTGTCTCAGCCAGCCTGTCTCAGACCGTCTGTCTCAGACCGTCGGTCTCTGTCCGTCTCTGTCAGGCCGCCTGTCTCAGTCCGTCTGTCTCAGACCATCTGTGTCAGACCGTTGTCTCTGTCCGTCTGTCTCTGTCCGTCTGTCTCTGTCCGTCTGTCTCTGTCCGTCTGTGTCCGACCGCCTGTCTCTGTCCGTCTGTCTCAGACCGTCTGTCTCAGACCGTCTGTCTCAGACCGTCGGTCTCTGTCCGTCTGTCTCAATCCGCCTGTCTCAGACCGTCTGTCCTGGACCGTCTGTCTCAGACCGTCGGTCTCTGTCCGTCTCTCTCATGCCGCCTGTCTCAGTCCGTCTGTTTCAGACCGCCTGTCTCAGACCGTCGGTCTTAGCCCGCCTGTCTCAGCCCGCCTGTCTCTGTCCGTCTGTCTCTGTCCGTCTCTCTCAGGCCGCCTGTCTCAGTCCATCTGTCTCAGACCATCTGTCTCAGACCGTCTGTCTCTGTCCGTCTGTCTCAGACCATCTGTCTCAGACCTTCTGTCTCAGACCGTCCGTCTCTGTCCGTCTGTCTCAGACCATCTGTCTCAGACCGTCTGTCTCAGACCGTCTGTCTCAGCCCGCCTGTCTCAGCCCGCCTGTCTCTGTCCGTCTGTCTTAGACCATCTGTCTCAGACCGTCTGTCTCAGACCGTCTGTCTCAGACCGTCTGTCTCAGACCGTCTGTCTCAGACCGTCAGTCTCAGACCGTCGGTCTCTGTCCGTCTGTCTCAATCCGCCTGTCTCAGACCGTCTGTCCTGGACCGTCTGTCTCAGACCGTCGGTCTCTGTCCGTCTCTCTCAGGCCGTCGGTCTCTGGCTGTTTCTCGCAGGCCGCCTGTCTCAGTCCGCCTGTCTAAGTCCGTCTGTTTCAGACCATCTGTCTCAGACCGTTGTCTCTGTCCGTCTGTCTCAATCCGCCTGTCTCAGACCGTCTGTCCTGGACCGTCTGTCTCAGACCGTCGGTCTCTGTCCGTCTCTCTCATGCCGCCTGTCTCAGTCCGTCTGTTTCATATCGCCTGTCTCAGACCGTCGGTCTTAGCCCGTCTGTCTCAGCCCGCCTGTCTCTGTCCGTCTGTCTCAGACCGTCGGTCTCTGTCCGTCTCTCTCAGGCCGCCTGTCTCAGTCCATCTGTCTCAGACCATCTGTATCAAACCGTCTGTCTCAGACCGTCTGTCTCAGACCGTCGGTCTCAGACCGTCGGTCTCTGTCCGTCTCTCCCAGCCCGCCTGTCTCAGGCCATCTGTATCAAACCGTCTGTCTCAGCCCGCCTGTCTCAGCCCGCCTGTCTCTGTGCGTCTGTTAAAGACCGCCTGTCTCAGACCGTTGTCTCTGTCCGTCTGTCTCAGAACGTCTGTCTCAGAACATCTGTATCAAACCGTCTGTCTCAGCCCGCCTGTCTCAGCCCGCCTGTCTCTGTCCGTCTGTCTCAGCCAGCCTGTCTCAGACCGTCTGTCAAAGACCGTCTGTCTCAGACCGTCGGTCTCTGTCCGTCTCTGTCAGGCCGCCTGTCTCAGTCCGTCTGTCTCAGACCATCTGTGTCAGACCGTTGTCTCTGTCCGTCTGTCTCTGTCCGTCTGTCTCTGTCCGCCTGTCTCTGCCCGTCTGTCTCAGGCCGCCTGTCTCTGTCCGTCTGTCTCAGACCGTCTCTCTCATGCCGCCTGTCTCAGTCCGTCTGTTTCAGACCGCCTGTCTCAGACCGTCGGTCTCTGTCCGTCTGTCTTAGACCATCTGTCTCAGACCGTCTGTCTCAGACCGTCTGTCTCAGACCGTCTGTCTCAGACCGTCAGTCTCAGACCGTCGGTCTCTGTCCGTTTCTCGCAGGCCGCCTGTCTCTGTCCGTCTGTCTCAGACCGTCGGTCTCTGTCCGTCTCTCTCAGGCCGTCGGTCTCTGGCTGTTTCTCGCAGGCCGCCTGTCTCAGTCCGCCTGTCTAAGTCCGTCTGTTTCAGACCATCTGTCTCAGACCGTTGTCTCTGTCCGTCTGTCTCAATCCGCCTGTCTCAGACCGTCTGTCCTGGACCGTCTGTCTCAGACCGTCGGTCTCTGTCCGTCTCTCTCATGCCGCCTGTCTCAGTCCGTCTGTTTCATATCGCCTGTCTCAGACCGTCGGTCTTAGCCCGTCTGTCTCAGCCCGCCTGTCTCTGTCCGTCTGTCTCAGACCGTCGGTCTCTGTCCGTCTCTCTCAGGCCGCCTGTCTCAGTCCATCTGTCTCAGACCATCTGTATCAAACCGTCTGTCTCAGACCGTCTGTCTCAGACCGTCGGTCTCAGACCGTCGGTCTCTGTCCGTCTCTCCCAGCCCGCCTGTCTCAGGCCATCTGTATCAAACCGTCTGTCTCAGCCCGCCTGTCTCAGCCCGCCTGTCTCTGTGCGTCTGTTAAAGACCGCCTGTCTCAGACCGTTGTCTCTGTCCGTCTGTCTCAGAACGTCTGTCTCAGAACATCTGTATCAAACCGTCTGTCTCAGCCCGCCTGTCTCAGCCCGCCTGTCTCTGTCCGTCTGTCTCAGCCAGCCTGTCTCAGACCGTCTGTCAAAGACCGTCTGTCTCAGACCGTCGGTCTCTGTCCGTCTCTGTCAGGCCGCCTGTCTCAGTCCGTCTGTCTCAGACCATCTGTGTCAGACCGTTGTCTCTGTCCGTCTGTCTCTGTCCGTCTGTCTCTGTCCGCCTGTCTCTGCCCGTCTGTCTCAGGCCGCCTGTCTCTGTCCGTCTGTCTCAGACCGTCTCTCTCATGCCGCCTGTCTCAGTCCGTCTGTTTCAGACCGCCTGTCTCAGACCGTCGGTCTCTGTCCGTCTGTCTTAGACCATCTGTCTCAGACCGTCTGTCTCAGACCGTCTGTCTCAGACCGTCTGTCTCAGACCGTCTGTCTCAGACCGTCAGTCTCAGACCGTCGGTCTCTGTCCGTTTCTCGCAGGCCGCCTGTCTCTGTCCGTCTGTCTCAGACCGTCGGTCTCTGTCCGTCTCTCTCAGGCCGTCGGTCTCTGGCTGTTTCTCGCAGGCCGCCTGTCTCAGTCCGCCTGTCTAAGTCCGTCTGTTTCAGACCATCTGTCTCAGACCGTTGTCTCTGTCCGTCTGTCTCAATCCGCCTGTCTCAGACCGTCTGTCCTGGACCGTCTGTCTCAGACCGTCGGTCTCTGTCCGTCTCTCTCATGCCGCCTGTCTCAGTCCGTCTGTTTCATATCGCCTGTCTCAGACCGTCGGTCTTAGCCCGTCTGTCTCAGCCCGCCTGTCTCTGTCCGTCTGTCTCAGACCGTCGGTCTCTGTCCGTCTCTCTCAGGCCGCCTGTCTCAGTCCATCTGTCTCAGACCATCTGTATCAAACCGTCTGTCTCAGACCGTCTGTCTCAGACCGTCGGTCTCAGACCGTCGGTCTCTGTCCGTCTCTCCCAGCCCGCCTGTCTCAGGCCATCTGTATCAAACCGTCTGTCTCAGCCCGCCTGTCTCAGCCCGCCTGTCTCTGTGCGTCTGTTAAAGACCGCCTGTCTCAGACCGTTGTCTCTGTCCGTCTGTCTCAGAACGTCTGTCTCAGACCATCTGTATCAAACCGTCTGTCTCAGCCCGCCTGTCTCAGCCCGCCTGTCTCTGTCCGTCTGTCTCAGCCAGCCTGTCTCAGACCGACTGTCTCAGACCGTCTGTCTCAGACCGTCTGTCTCAGACCGTCGGTCTCTGTCCGTCTCTGTCAGGCCGCCTGTCTCAGTCCGTCTGTCTCAGACCATCTGTGTCAGACCGTTGTCTCTGTCCGTCTGTCTCTGTCCGTCTGTCTCTGTCCGCCTGTCTCTGCCCGTCTGTCTCAGGCCGCCTGTCTCTGTCCGTCTGTCTCAGACCGTCTCTCTCATGCCGCCTGTCTCAGTCCGTCTGTTTCAGACCGCCTGTCTCAGACCGTCGGTCTTAGCCCGTCTGTCTCAGACCGTCTGTCCCAGACCGCCTGTCTCAGACCGTCGGTCTCTGTCCGTCTCTCTCAGGCCGCCTGTCTGAGTCCGTCTGTCTCAGACCACCTGTCTCAGACCGTCTGTCTCTGTCCGTCTGTCTCAGACCATCTGTCTCAGTCCGTCTGTCTCAGGCCGTCTGTCTCAGACCGTCGGTCTCAGACCGTCGGTCTCTGTCCGTCTCTCCCAGCCCGCCTGTCTCAGGCCATCTGTATCAAACCGTCTGTCTCAGCCCGCCTGTCACAGCCCGCCTGTCTCTGTGCGTCTGTTAAAGACCGCCTGTCTCAGACCGTCTGTCTCAGACCGTCTGTCTCAGCCCGCCTGTCTCAGCCCGCCTGTCTCTGTCCGTCTGTCTTAGACCATCTGTCTCAGACCGTCTGTCTCAGACCGTCTGTCTCTGACCGTCTGTCTCAGACCGTCAGTCTCAGACCGTCGGTCTCTGTCCGTTTCTCGCAGGCCGCGTGTCTCTGTCCGTCTGTCTCAGACCGTCGGTCTCTGTCCATCTGTTTCAGAACGCCTGTATCAGACCGTCGGTCTTAGCCCGTCTGTCTCTGCCCGTCTGTCTCAGCCCGCCTGTCTCTGTCCGTCTGTCTCAGACCGTCTGTCTCAGCCCGCCTGTCTCTGTCCGTCTGTCTCAGACCGTCTGTCTCAGATCGTCTCTCTCAGGCCGCCTGTCTCAGTGTGACTGTCTCAGACCATCTGTCTCAGACCGTCTGTCTCTGTCCGTCTCTCTCAGGCCACCTGTCTCAGTCCGTCTGTCTCAGACCATCTGTGTCAGACCGTTGTCTCTGTCCGTCTGTCTCTGTCCGTCTGTGTCAGACCGCCTGTCTCTGTCCGTCTGTCTCAGACCGCCTGTCTCTGTCCGTCTGTCTCAGACCGTCTGTCTCAGATCGTCTCTCTCAGGCCGCCTGTCTCAGTCCAACTGTCTCTGTCCGTAGGTCTCAGACCGCCTGTCTCAGACCGTCGGTCTGAGCCCGTCTGTCTCAGCCCGCCTGTCTCTGTCCGTCTGTCTCAGACCGTCTGTCTCAGATCGTCTCTCTCAGGCCGCCTGTCTCAGTCCGACTGTCTCAGACCATCTGTCTCAGACCGTCTGTCTCTGTCCGTCTGTCTCAGCCCGCCTGTCTCAGACCGTTGTCTCTGTCCGTCTGTCTCAGAACGTCTGTCTCAGTCCATCTGTATCAAACCGTCTGTCTCAGCCCGCCTGTCTCAGCCCGCCTGTCTCAGACCATCTGTCTCAGACCGTCTGTCTCTGTCCGTCTGTCTCAGACCATTTGTCTCAGTCCGTCTGTCTCAGACCGTCTGTCTCAGACCGTCTGTCTCAGACCGTCGGTCTCTGTCCCTCTGTCTCAATCCGCCTGTCTCAGACCGTCTGTCCTGGACCGTCTGTCTCAGACCGTCGGTCTCTGTCCGTCCCTCTCATGCCGCCTGTCTCAGTCCGTCTGTTTCAGACCGCCTGTCTCAGACCGTCGGTCTTAGCCCGTCTGTCTCAGACCGCCTGTCTCAGACCGTCTGTCTCAGACCGTCGGTCTCTGTCCGTCTCTCTCAGGCCGCCTGTCTCAGTCCGTCTGTCTCAGACCATCTGTCTCAGACTGTCTGTCTCTGTCCGTCTGCCTCAGACCATCTGTCTCAGTCCGACTGTCTCAGACCGTCTGTCTCTGTCCGTCTCGCCCAGCCCGCCTGTCTCAGGCCATCTGTATCAAACCGTCTGTCTCAGCCCGCCTGTCTCAGCCCGCCTGTCTCTGTGCGTCTGTTAAAGACCGCCTGTCTCTGCCCGTCTGTCTCAGCCCGCCTGTCTCTGTCCGTCTGTCTCAGACCGTCTGTCTCAGTCCGCCTGTCTCTGTCCGTCTGTCTCAGACCGTCTGTCTCAGATCGTCTCTCTCAGGCCGCCTGTCTCAGTCCGACTGTCTCAGACCATCTGTCTCATACCGTCTGTCTCTGTCCGTCTCTCTCAGGCCGCCTGTCTCAGTCCGTCTGTCTCAGTCCATCTGTGTCAGACCGTTGTCTCTGTCCGTCTGTCTCAGACCGTCTGTCTCTGTCCGTCTGTCTCAGCCCGCCTGTCTCAGACCGTTGTCTCTGTCCGTCTGTCTCAGAACGTCTGTCTCAGACCATCTGTATCAAACCGTCTGTCTCAGCCCGCCTGTCTCAGCCCGCCTGTCTCTGTCCGTCTGTCTCAGCCAGCCTGTCTCAGACCGTCTGTCTCAGACCGTCGGTCTCTGTCCATCTCTGTCAGGCCGCCTGTCTCAGTCCGTCTGTCTCAGACCATCTGTGTCAGACCGTTGTCTCTGTCCGTCTGTCTCTGTCCGTCTGTCTCTGTCCGCCTGTCTCTGCCCGTCTGTCTCAGCCCGCCTGTCTCTGTCCGTCTGTCTCAGACCGTCTCTCTCATGCCGCCTGTCTCAGTCCGTCTGTTTCAGACCGCCTGTCTCAGACCGTCGGTCTTAGCCCGTCTGTCTCAGACCGTCTGTCTCAGACCGTCTGTCTCAGACCGTCGGTCTCTGTCCGTCTCTCTCAGGCCGCCTGTCTGAGTCCGTCTGTCTCAGACCACCTGTCTCAGACCGTCTGTCTCTGTCCGTCTGTCTCAGACCATCTGTGTTCAGTCCGTCTGTCTCAGGCCGTCTGTCTCAGACCGTCGGTCTCAGACCGTCGGTCTCTGTCCGTCTCTCCCAGCCCGCCTGTCTCAGTCCATCTGTATCAAACCGTCTGTCTCAGCCCGCCTGTCACAGCCCGCCTGTCTCTGTGCGTCTGTTAAAGACCGCCTGTCTCAGACCGTCTGTCTCAGACCGTCTGTCTCAGCCCGCCTGTCTCAGCCCGCCTGTCTCTGTCCGTCTGTCTTAGACCATCTGTCTCAGACCGTCTGTCTCAGACCGTCTGTCTCTGACCGTCTGTCTCAGACCGTCAGTCTCAGACCGTCGGTCTCTGTCCGTTTCTCGCAGGCCGCGTGTCTCTGTCCGTCTGTCTCAGACCGTCGGTCTATGTCCATCTGTTTCAGAACGCCTGTATCAGACCGTCGGTCTTAGCCCGTCTGTCTCTGCCCGTCTGTCTCAGCCCGCCTGTCTCTGTCCGTCTGTCTCAGACCGTCTGTCTCAGCCCGCCTGTCTCTGTCCGTCTGTCTCAGATCGTCTCTCTCAGGCCGCCTGTCTCAGTGTGACTGTCTCAGACCATCTGTCTCAGACCGTCTGTCTCTGTCCGTCTCTCTCAGGCCACCTGTCTCAGTCCGTCTGTCTCAGACCATCTGTGTCAGACCGTTGTCTCTGTCCGTCTGTCTCTGTCCGTCTGTGTCAGACCGCCTGTCTCTGTCCGTCTGTCTCAGACCGTCTGTCTCAGACCGTCTGTCTCAGACCGTCTGTCTCAGACCGCCTGTCTCAGACCGTCTGTCTCAGACCGTCTGTCTCAGACCGTCGGTCTCTCTCCGTCTCTCTCAGGCCGCCTGTCTCAGACCGTCTGTCTCTGTCCGTCTGTCTCAGAGCGTCTGTCTCAGCCCGCCTGTCTCTGTCCGCCTGTCTCTGTCCGTCTGTCTCAGATCGTCTCTCTCAGGCCGCCTGTCTCAGTGTGACTGTCTCAGACCATCTGTCTCAGACCGTCTGTCTCTGTCCGTCTCTCTCAGGCCACCTGTCTCAGTCCGTCTGTCTCAGACCATCTGTGTCAGACTGTTGTCTCTGTCCGTCTGTCTCTGTCCGTCTGTGTCAGACCGCCTGTCTCTGTCCGTCTGTCTCAGACCGCCTGTCTCTGTTCGTCTGTCTCAGACCGTCTGTCTCAGATCGTCTCTCTCAGGCCGCCTGTCTCAGACCAACTGTCTCTGTCCGTAGGTCTCAGACCGCCTGTCTCAGACCGTCGGTCTGAGCCCGTCTGTCTCAGCCCGCCTGTCTCTGTCCGTCTGTCTCAGACCGTCTGTCTCAGATCGTCTCTCTCAGGCCGCCTGTCTCAGTCCGACTGTCTCAGACCATCTGTCTCAGACCGTCTGTCTCTGTCCGTCTGTCTCAGCCCGCCTGTCTCAGACCGTTGTCTCTGTCCGTCTGTCTCAGAACGTCTGTCTCAGACCATCTGTATCAAACCGTCTGTCTCAGCCCGCCTGTCTCAGCCCGCCTGTCTCAGACCATCTGTCTCAGACCGTCTGTCTCTGTCCGTCTGTCTCAGACCATTTGTCTCAGTCCGTCTGTCTCAGACCGTCGGTCTCTGTCCCTCTGCCTCAATCCGCCTGTCTCAGACCGTCTGTCCTGGACCGTCTGTCTCAGACCGTCGGTCTCTGTCGGTCCCTCTCATGCCGCCTGTCTCAGTCCGTCTGTTTCAGACCGCCTGTCTCAGACCGTCGGTCTTAGCCCGTCTGTCTCAGACCGCCTGTCTCAGACCGTCTGTCTCAGACCGTCGGTCTCTGTCCGTCTCTCTCAGGCCGCCTGTCTCAGTCCGTCTGTCTCAGACCATCTGTCTCAGACCGTCTGTCTCTGTCCGTCTGCCTCAGACCATCTGTCTCAGTCCGTCTGTCTCAGACCGTCTGTCTCTGTCCGTCTCGCCCAGCCCGCCTGTCTCAGGCCATCTGTATCAAACCGTCTGTCTCAGCCCGCCTGTCTCAGCCCGCCTGTCTCTGTGCGTCTGTTAAAGACCGCCTGTCTCTGCCCGTCTGTCTCAGCCCGCCTGTCTCTGTCCGTCTGTCTCAGACCGTCTGTCTCAGCCCGCCTGTCTCTGTCCGTCTGTCTCAGACCGTCTGTCTCAGATCGTCTCTCTCAGGCCGCCTGTCTCAGTCCGACTGTCTCAGACCATCTGTCTCATACCGTCTGTCTCTGTCCGTCTCTCTCAGGCCGCCTGTCTCAGTCCGTCTGTCTCAGTCCATCTGTGTCAGACCGTTGTCTCTGTCCGTCTGTCTCAGACCGTCTGTCTCTGTCCGTCTGTCTCAGCCCGCCTGTCTCAGACCGTTGTCTCTGTCCGTCTGTCTCAGAACGTCTGTCTCAGACCATCTGTATCAAACCGTCTGTCTCAGCCTGCCTGTCTCAGCCCGCCTGTCTCTCTCCGTCTGTCTCAGCCAGCCTGTCTCAGACCGTCTGTCTCAGACCGTCGGTCTCTGTCCGTCTCTGTCAGGCCGCCTGTCTCAGTCCGTCTGTCTCAGACCATCTGTGTCAGACCGTTGTCTCTGTCCGTCTGTCTCTGTCCGCCTGTCTCTGTCCGCCTGTCTCTGCCCGTCTGTCTCAGCCCGCCTGTCTCTGTCCGTCTGTCTCAGACCGTCTCTCTCATGCCGCCTGTCTCAGTCCGTCTGTTTCAGACCGCCTGTCTCAGACCGTCGGTCTTAGCCCGTCTGTCTCAGACCGTCTGTCTCAGACCGTCGGTCTCTGTCCGTCTCTCTCAGGCCGCCTGTCTGAGTCCGTCTGTCTCAGACCACCTGTCTCAGACCGTCTGTCTCTGTCCGTCTGTCTCAGACCATCTGTCTCAGTCCGTCTGTCTCAGGCCGTCTGTCTCAGACCGTCGGTCTCAGACCGTCGGTCTCTGTCCGTCTCTCCCAGCCCGCCTGTCTCAGGCCATCTGTATCAAACCGTCTGTCTCAGCCCGCCTGTCACAGCCCGCCTGTCTCTGTGCGTCTGTTAAAGACCGCCTGTCTCAGACCGTCTGTCTCAGACCGTCTGTCTCAGCCCGCCTGTCTCAGCCCGCCTGTCTCTGTCCGTCTGTCTTAGACCATCTGTCTCAGACCGTCTGTCTCAGACCGTCTGTCTCTGACCGTCTGTCTCAGACCGTCAGTCTCAGACCGTCGGTCTCTGTCCGTTTCTCGCAGGCCGCGTGTCTCTGTCCGTCTGTCTCAGACCGTCGGTCTCTGTCCATCTGTTTCAGAACGCCTGTATCAGACCGTCGGTCTTAGCCCGTCTGTCTCTGCCCGTCTGTCTCAGCCCGCCTGTCTCTGTCCGTCTGTCTCAGACCGTCTGTCTCAGCCCGCCTGTCTCTGTCCGTCTGTCTCAGACCGTCTGTCTCAGATCGTCTCTCTCAGGCCGCCTGTCTCAGTGTGACTGTCTCAGACCATCTGTCTCAGACCGTCTGTCTCTGTCCGTCTCTCTCAGGCCACCTGTCTCAGTCCGTCTGTCTCAGACCATCTGTGTCAGACCGTTGTCTCTGTCCGTCTGTCTCTGTCCGTCTGTGTCAGACCGCCTGTCTCTGTCCGTCTGTCTCAGACCGCCTGTCTCTGTGCGTCTGTCTCAGACCGTCTGTCTCAGATCGTCTCTCTCAGGCCGCCTGTCTCAGTCCAACTGTCTCTGTCCGTAGGTCTCAGACCGCCTGTCTCAGACCGTCGGTCTGAGCCCGTCTGTCTCAGCCCGCCTGTCTCTGTCCGTCTGTCTCAGACCGTCTGTCTCAGATCGTCTCTCTCAGGCCGCCTGTCTCAGTCCGACTGTCTCAGACCATCTGTCTCAGACCGTCTGTCTCAGACCATCTGTCTCAGACCGTCTGTCTCTGTCCGTCTGTCTCAGCCCGCCTGTCTCAGACCGTTGTCTCTGTCCGTCTGTCTCAGAACGTCTGTCTCAGACCATCTGTATCAAACCGTCTGTCTCAGCCCGCCTGTCTCAGCCCGCCTGTCTCAGACCATCTGTCTCAGACCGTCTGTCTCTGTCCGTCTGTCTCAGACCATTTGTCTCAGTCCGTCTGTCTCAGACCGTCGGTCTCTGTCCCTCTGCCTCAATCCGCCTGTCTCAGACCGTCTGTCCTGGACCGTCTGTCTCAGACCGTCGGTCTCTGTCGGTCCCTCTCATGCCGCCTGTCTCAGTCCGTCTGTTTCAGACCGCCTGTCTCAGACCGTCGGTCTTAGCCCGTCTGTCTCAGACCGCCTGTCTCAGACCGTCTGTCTCAGACCGTCGGTCTCTGTCCGTCTCTCTCAGGCCGCCTGTCTCAGTCCGTCTGTCTCAGACCATCTGTCTCAGACCGTCTGTCTCTGTCCGTCTGCCTCAGACCATCTGTCTCAGTCCGTCTGTCTCAGACCGTCTGTCTCTGTCCGTCTCGCCCAGCCCGCCTGTCTCAGGCCATCTGTATCAAACCGTCTGTCTCAGCCCGCCTGTCTCAGCCCGCCTGTCTCTGTGCGTCTGTTAAAGACCGCCTGTCTCTGCCCGTCTGTCTCAGCCCGCCTGTCTCTGTCCGTCTGTCTCAGACCGTCTGTCTCAGCCCGCCTGTCTCTGTCCGTCTGTCTCAGACCGTCTGTCTCAGATCGTCTCTCTCAGGCCGCCTGTCTCAGTCCGACTGTCTCAGACCATCTGTCTCATACCGTCTGTCTCTGTCCGTCTCTCTCAGGCCGCCTGTCTCAGTCCGTCTGTCTCAGTCCATCTGTGTCAGACCGTTGTCTCTGTCCGTCTGTCTCAGACCGTCTGTCTCTGTCCGTCTGTCTCAGCCCGCCTGTCTCAGACCGTTGTCTCTGTCCGTCTGTCTCAGAACGTCTGTCTCAGACCATCTGTATCAAACCGTCTGTCTCAGCCCGCCTGTCTCAGCCCGCCTGTCTCTCTCCGTCTGTCTCAGCCAGCCTGTCTCAGACCGTCTGTCTCAGACCGTCGGTCTCTGTCCGTCTCTGTCAGGCCGCCTGTCTCAGTCCGTCTGTCTCAGACCATCTGTGTCAGACCGTTGTCTCTGTCCGTCTGTCTCTGTCCGCCTGTCTCTGTCCGCCTGTCTCTGCCCGTCTGTCTCAGCCCGCCTGTCTCTGTCCGTCTGTCTCAGACCGTCTCTCTCATGCCGCCTGTCTCAGTCCGTCTGTTTCAGACCGCCTGTCTCAGACCGTCGGTCTTAGCCCGTCTGTCTCAGACCGTCTGTCTCAGACCGTCGGTCTCTGTCCGTCTCTCTCAGGCCGCCTGTCTGAGTCCGTCTGTCTCAGACCACCTGTCTCAGACCGTCTGTCTCTGTCCGTCTGTCTCAGACCATCTGTCTCAGTCCGTCTGTCTCAGGCCGTCTGTCTCAGACCGTCGGTCTCAGACCGTCGGTCTCTGTCCGTCTCTCCCAGCCCGCCTGTCTCAGGCCATCTGTATCAAACCGTCTGTCTCAGCCCGCCTGTCACAGCCCGCCTGTCTCTGTGCGTCTGTTAAAGACCGCCTGTCTCAGACCGTCTGTCTCAGACCGTCTGTCTCAGCCCGCCTGTCTCAGCCCGCCTGTCTCTGTCCGTCTGTCTTAGACCATCTGTCTCAGACCGTCTGTCTCAGACCGTCTGTCTCTGACCGTCTGTCTCAGACCGTCAGTCTCAGACCGTCGGTCTCTGTCCGTTTCTCGCAGGCCGCGTGTCTCTGTCCGTCTGTCTCAGACCGTCGGTCTCTGTCCATCTGTTTCAGAACGCCTGTATCAGACCGTCGGTCTTAGCCCGTCTGTCTCTGCCCGTCTGTCTCAGCCCGCCTGTCTCTGTCCGTCTGTCTCAGACCGTCTGTCTCAGCCCGCCTGTCTCTGTCCGTCTGTCTCAGACCGTCTGTCTCAGATCGTCTCTCTCAGGCCGCCTGTCTCAGTGTGACTGTCTCAGACCATCTGTCTCAGACCGTCTGTCTCTGTCCGTCTCTCTCAGGCCACCTGTCTCAGTCCGTCTGTCTCAGACCATCTGTGTCAGACCGTTGTCTCTGTCCGTCTGTCTCTGTCCGTCTGTGTCAGACCGCCTGTCTCTGTCCGTCTGTCTCAGACCGCCTGTCTCTGTGCGTCTGTCTCAGACCGTCTGTCTCAGATCGTCTCTCTCAGGCCGCCTGTCTCAGTCCAACTGTCTCTGTCCGTAGGTCTCAGACCGCCTGTCTCAGACCGTCGGTCTGAGCCCGTCTGTCTCAGCCCGCCTGTCTCTGTCCGTCTGTCTCAGACCGTCTGTCTCAGATCGTCTCTCTCAGGCCGCCTGTCTCAGTCCGACTGTCTCAGACCATCTGTCTCAGACCGTCTGTCTCTGTCCGTCTGTCTCAGCCCGCCTGTCTCAGACCGTTGTCTCTGTCCGTCTGTCTCAGAACGTCTGTCTCAGTCCATCTGTATCAAACCGTCTGTCTCAGCCCGCCTGTCTCAGCCCGCCTGTCTCAGACCATCTGTCTCAGACCGTCTGTCTCTGTCCGTCTGTCTCAGACCATTTGTCTCAGTCCGTCTGTCTCAGACCGTCTGTCTCAGACCGTCTGTCTCAGACCGTCGGTCTCTGTCCCTCTGTCTCAATCCGCCTGTCTCAGACCGTCTGTCCTGGACCGTCTGTCTCAGACCGTCGGTCTCTGTCCGTCCCTCTCATGCCGCCTGTCTCAGTCCGTCTGTTTCAGACCGCCTGTCTCAGACCGTCGGTCTTAGCCCGTCTGTCTCAGACCGCCTGTCTCAGACCGTCTGTCTCAGACCGTCGGTCTCTGTCCGTCTCTCTCAGGCCGCCTGTCTCAGTCCGTCTGTCTCAGACCATCTGTCTCAGACTGTCTGTCTCTGTCCGTCTGCCTCAGACCATCTGTCTCAGTCCGACTGTCTCAGACCGTCTGTCTCTGTCCGTCTCGCCCAGCCCGCCTGTCTCAGGCCATCTGTATCAAACCGTCTGTCTCAGCCCGCCTGTCTCAGCCCGCCTGTCTCTGTGCGTCTGTTAAAGACCGCCTGTCTCTGCCCGTCTGTCTCAGCCCGCCTGTCTCTGTCCGTCTGTCTCAGACCGTCTGTCTCAGCCCGCCTGTCTCTGTCCGTCTGTCTCAGACCGTCTGTCTCAGATCGTCTCTCTCAGGCCGCCTGTCTCAGTCCGACTGTCTCAGACCATCTGTCTCATACCGTCTGTCTCTGTCCGTCTCTCTCAGGCCGCCTGTCTCAGTCCGTCTGTCTCAGTCCATCTGTGTCAGACCGTTGTCTCTGTCCGTCTGTCTCAGACCGTCTGTCTCTGTCCGTCTGTCTCAGCCCGCCTGTCTCAGACCGTTGTCTCTGTCCGTCTGTCTCAGAACGTCTGTCTCAGACCATCTGTATCAAACCGTCTGTCTCAGCCCGCCTGTCTCAGCCCGCCTGTCTCTGTCCGTCTGTCTCAGCCAGCCTGTCTCAGACCGTCTGTCTCAGACCGTCGGTCTCTGTCCATCTCTGTCAGGCCGCCTGTCTCAGTCCGTCTGTCTCAGACCATCTGTGTCAGACCGTTGTCTCTGTCCGTCTGTCTCTGTCCGTCTGTCTCTGTCCGCCTGTCTCTGCCCGTCTGTCTCAGCCCGCCTGTCTCTGTCCGTCTGTCTCAGACCGTCTCTCTCATGCCGCCTGTCTCAGTCCGTCTGTTTCAGACCGCCTGTCTCAGACCGTCGGTCTTAGCCCGTCTGTCTCAGACCGTCTGTCTCAGACCGTCTGTCTCAGACCGTCGGTCTCTGTCCGTCTCTCTCAGGCCGCCTGTCTGAGTCCGTCTGTCTCAGACCACCTGTCTCAGACCGTCTGTCTCTGTCCGTCTGTCTCAGACCATCTGTGTTCAGTCCGTCTGTCTCAGGCCGTCTGTCTCAGACCGTCGGTCTCAGACCGTCGGTCTCTGTCCGACTCTCCCAGCCCGCCTGTCTCAGTCCATCTGTATCAAACCATCTGTCTCAGCCCGCCTGTCACAGCCCGCCTGTCTCTGTGCGTCTGTTAAAGACCGCCTGTCTCAGACCGTCTGTCTCAGACCGTCTGTCTCAGCCCGCCTGTCTCAGCCCGCCTGTCTCTGTCCGTCTGTCTTAGACCATCTGTCTCAGACCGTCTGTCTCAGACCGTCTGTCTCTGACCGTCTGTCTCAGACCGTCAGTCTCAGACCGTCGGTCTCTGTCCGTTTCTCGCAGGCCGCGTGTCTCTGTCCGTCTGTCTCAGACCGTCGGTCTATGTCCATCTGTTTCAGAACGCCTGTATCAGACCGTCGGTCTTAGCCCGTCTGTCTCTGCCCGTCTGTCTCTGCCCGTCTGTCTCAGCCCGCCTGTCTCTGTCCGTCTGTCTCAGACCGTCTGTCTCAGCCCGCCTGTCTCTGTCCGTCTGTCTCAGATCGTCTCTCTCAGGCCGCCTGTCTCAGTGTGACTGTCTCAGACCATCTGTCTCAGACCGTCTGTCTCTGTCCGTCTCTCTCAGGCCACCTGTCTCAGTCCGTCTGTCTCAGACCATCTGTGTCAGACCGTTGTCTCTGTCCGTCTGTCTCTGTCCGTCTGTGTCAGACCGCCTGTCTCTGTCCGTCTGTCTCAGACCGTCTGTCTCAGACCGTCTGTCTCAGACCGTCTGTCTCAGACCGCCTGTCTCAGACCGTCTGTCTCAGACCGTCTGTCTCAGACCGTCGGTCTCTCTCCGTCTCTCTCAGGCCGCCTGTCTCAGACCGTCTGTCTCTGTCCGTCTGTCTCAGAGCGTCTGTCTCAGCCCGCCTGTCTCTGTCCGCCTGTCTCTGTCCGTCTGTCTCAGATCGTCTCTCTCAGGCCGCCTGTCTCAGTGTGACTGTCTCAGACCATCTGTCTCAGACCGTCTGTCTCTGTCCGTCTCTCTCAGGCCACCTGTCTCAGTCCGTCTGTCTCAGACCATCTGTGTCAGACTGTTGTCTCTGTCCGTCTGTCTCTGTCCGTCTGTGTCAGACCGCCTGTCTCTGTCCGTCTGTCTCAGACCGCCTGTCTCTGTTCGTCTGTCTCAGACCGTCTGTCTCAGATCGTCTCTCTCAGGCCGCCTGTCTCAGACCAACTGTCTCTGTCCGTAGGTCTCAGACCGCCTGTCTCAGACCGTCGGTCTGAGCCCGTCTGTCTCAGCCCGCCTGTCTCTGTCCGTCTGTCTCAGACCGTCTGTCTCAGATCGTCTCTCTCAGGCCGCCTGTCTCAGTCCGACTGTCTCAGACCATCTGTCTCAGACCGTCTGTCTCTGTCCGTCTGTCTCAGCCCGCCTGTCTCAGACCGTTGTCTCTGTCCGTCTGTCTCAGAACGTCTGTCTCAGACCATCTGTATCAAACCGTCTGTCTCAGCCCGCCTGTCTCAGCCCGCCTGTCTCAGACCATCTGTCTCAGACCGTCTGTCTCTGTCCGTCTGTCTCAGACCATTTGTCTCAGTCCGTCTGTCTCAGACCGCCTGTCTCAGACCGTCTGTCCTGGACCGTCTGTCTCAGACCGTCGGTCTCTGTCGGTCCCTCTCATGCCGCCTGTCTCAGTCCGTCCGTTTCAGACCGCCTGTCTCAGACCGTCGGTCTTAGCCCGTCTGTCTCAGACCGCCTGTCTCAGACCGTCTGTCTCAGACCGTCGGTCTCTGTCCGTCTCTCTCAGGCCGCCTGTCTCAGTCCGTCTGTCTCAGACCATCTGTCTCAGACCGTCTGTCTCTGTCCGTCTGCCTCAGACCATCTGTCTCAGTCCGTCTGTCTCAGACCGTCTGTCTCTGTCCGTCTCGCCCAGCCCGCCTGTCTCAGGCCATCTGTATCAAACCGTCTGTCTCAGCCCGCCTGTCTCAGCCCGCCTGTCTCTGTGCGTCTGTTAAAGACCGCCTGTCTCTGCCCGTCTGTCTCAGCCCGCCTGTCTCTGTCCGTCTGTCTCAGACCGTCTGTCTCAGCCCGCCTGTCTCTGTCCGTCTGTCTCAGACCGTCTGTCTCAGATCGTCTCTCTCAGGCCGCCTGTCTCAGTCCGACTGTCTCAGACCATCTGTCTCATACCGTCTGTCTCTGTCCGTCTCTCTCAGGCCGCCTGTCTCAGTCCGTCTGTCTCAGTCCATCTGTGTCAGACCGTTGTCTCTGTCCGTCTGTCTCAGACCGTCTGTCTCTGTCCGTCTGTCTCAGCCCGCCTGTCTCAGACCGTTGTCTCTGTCCGTCTGTCTCAGAACGTCTGTCTCAGACCATCTGTATCAAACCGTCTGTCTCAGCCCGCCTGTCTCAGCCCGCCTGTCTCTCTCCGTCTGTCTCAGCCAGCCTGTCTCAGACCGTCTGTCTCAGACCGTCGGTCTCTGTCCGTCTCTGTCAGGCCGCCTGTCTCAGTCCGTCTGTCTCAGACCATCTGTGTCAGACCGTTGTCTCTGTCCGTCTGTCTCTGTCCGCCTGTCTCTGTCCGCCTGTCTCTGCCCGTCTGTCTCAGCCCGCCTGTCTCTGTCCGTCTGTCTCAGACCGTCTCTCTCATGCCGCCTGTCTCAGTCCGTCTGTTTCAGACCGCCTGTCTCTGACCGTCGGTCTTAGCCCGTCTGTCTCAGACCGTCTGTCTCAGACCGTCTGTCTCAGACCGTCGGTCTCTGTCCGTCTCTCTCAGGCCGCCTGTCTGAGTCCGTCTGTCTCAGACCACCTGTCTCAGACCGTCTGTCTCTGTCCGTCTGTCTCAGACCATCTGTCTCAGTCCGTCTGTCTCAGGCCGTCTGTCTCAGACCGTCGGTCTCAGACCGTCGGTCTCTGTCCGTCTCTCCCAGCCCGCCTGTCTCAGGCCATCTGTATCAAACCGTCTGTCTCAGCCCGCCTGTCACAGCCCGCCTGTCTCTGTGCGTCTGTTAAAGACCGCCTGTCTCAGACCGTCTGTCTCAGACCGTCTGTCTCAGCCCGCCTGTCTCAGCCCGCCTGTCTCTGTCCGTCTGTCTTAGACCATCTGTCTCAGACCGTCTGTCTCAGACCGTCTGTCTCTGACCGTCTGTCTCAGACCGTCAGTCTCAGACCGTCGGTCTCTGTCCGTTTCTCGCAGGCCGCGTGTCTCTGTCCGTCTGTCTCAGACCGTCGGTCTCTGTCCATCTGTTTCAGAACGCCTGTATCAGACCGTCGGTCTTAGCCCGTCTGTCTCTGCCCGTCTGTCTCAGCCCGCCTGTCTCTGTCCGTCTGTCTCAGACCGTCTGTCTCAGCCCGCCTGTCTCTGTCCGTCTGTCTCAGATCGTCTCTCTCAGGCCGCCTGTCTCAGTGTGACTGTCTCAGACCATCTGTCTCAGACCGTCTGTCTCTGTCCGTCTCTCTCAGGCCACCTGTCTCAGTCCGTCTGTCTCAGACCATCTGTGTCAGACCGTTGTCTCTGTCCGTCTGTCTCTGTCCGTCTGTGTCAGACCGCCTGTCTCTGTCCGTCTGTCTCAGACCGTCTGTCTCAGACCGTCTGTCTCAGACCGTCTGTCTCAGACCGCCTGTCTCAGACCGTCTGTCTCAGACCGTCTGTCTCAGACCGTCGGTCTCTCTCCGTCTCTCTCAGGCCGCCTGTCTCAGACCGTCTGTCTCTGTCCGTCTGTCTCAGAGCGTCTGTCTCAGCCCGCCTGTCTCTGTCCGTCTGTCTCAGACCGTCTGTCTCAGATCGTCTCTCTCAGGCCGCCTGTCTCAGTCCGACTGTCTCAGACCATCTGTCTCAGACCGTCTGTCTCTGTCCGTCTGTCTCAGCCCGCCTGTCTCAGACCGTTGTCTCTGTCCGTCTGTCTCAGAACGTCTGTCTCAGACCACCTGTATCAAACCGTCGGTCTCTGTCCGTCTCTCTCAGGCCGCCTGTCTCAGTCCGTCTGTCTCAGACCATCTGTCTCAGACCGTCTGTCTCTGTCCGTCTGTCTCAGACCATCTGTCTCAGTCCGTCTGTCTCAGACCGTCTGTCTCAGACCGTCGGTCTCAGACCGTCGGTCTTAGCCCGTCTGTCTCAGCCCGCCTGTCTCAGACCATCTGTCTCAGACCGTTGTCTCTGTCCGTCTGTCTCTTTCCGTCTCTCTCAATCCGCCTGTCTCAGACCGTCTGTCCTGGACCGTCAGTCTCAGACCGTCGGTCTCTGTCCGGTTCTGGCAGGCCGCCTGTCTCTGTCCGTCTGTCTCAGACCGTCTGTCTCAGACCGTCGGTCTCTGTCCGTCTCTCTCAGGCCGTCGGTCTCTGGCCGTTTCTCGCAGGCCGCCTGTCTCAGTCCGCCTGTCTAAGCCCGCCTGTCTCTGTCCGTCTGTCTCAGCCAGCCTGTCTCAGACCGTCTGTCTCAGACCGTCGGTCTCTGTCCGTCTCTGTCAGGCCGCCTGTCTCAGTCCGTCTGTCTCAGACCATCTGTGTCAGACCGTTGTCTCTGTCCGTCTGTCTCTGTCCGTCTGTCTCTGTCCGCCTGTCTCTGCCCGTCTGTCTCAGCCCGCCTGTCTCTGTCCGTCTGTCTCAGACCGTCTCTCTCATGCCGCCTGTCTCAGTCCGTCTGTTTCAGACCGCCTGTCTCAGACCGTCGGTCTTAGCCCGTCTGTCTCAGACCGTCTGTCTCAGACCGTCTGTCTCAGACCGTCTGTCTCAGACCGTCAGTCTCTGTCCGTCTCTCTCAGGCCGCCTGTCTGAGTCCGTCTGTCTCAGACCACCTGTCTCAGACCGTCTGTCTCTGTCCGTCTGTCTCAGACCATCTGTCTCAGTCCGTCTGTCTCTGACCGTCTGTCTCAGACCGTCAGTCTCAGACCGTCGGTCTCTGTCCGTTTCTCGCAGGCCGCGTGTCTCTGTCCGTCTGTCTCAGACCGTCGGTCTCTGTCCATCTGTTTCAGAACGCCTGTATCAGACCGTCGGTCTTAGCCCGTCTGTCTCTGCCCGTCTGTCTCAGCCCGCCTGTCTCTGTCCGTCTGTCTCAGACCGTCTGTCTCAGCCCGCCTGTCTCTGTCCGTCTGTCTCAGATCGTCTCTCTCAGGCCGCCTGTCTCAGTGTGACTGTGTCAGACCATCTGTCTCAGACCGTCTGTCTCTGTCCGTCTCTCTCAGGCCACCTGTCTCAGTCCGTCTGTCTCAGACCATCTGTGTCAGACCGTTGTCTCTGTCCGTCTGTCTCTGTCCGTCTGTGTCAGACCGCCTGTCTCTGTCCGTCTGTCTCAGACCGTCTGTCTCAGACCGTCTGTCTCAGACCGCCTGTCTCAGACCGTCTGTCTCAGACCGTCTGTCTCAGACCGTCTGACTCAGACCGTCGGTCTCTCTCCGTCTCTCTCAGGCCGCCTGTCTCAGACCGTCTGTCTCTGTCCGTCTGTCTCAGAGCGTCTGTCTCAGCCCGCCTGTCTCTGTCCGTCTGTCTCAGACCGTCTGTCTCAGATCGTCTCTCTCAGGCCGCCTGTCTCAGTCCGACTGTCTCAGACCATCTGTCTCAGACCGTCTGTCTCTGTCCGTCTGTCTCAGCCCGCCTGTCTCAGACCGTTGTCTCTGTCCGTCTGTCTCAGAACGTCTGTCTCAGACCACCTGTATCAAACCGTCTGTCTCAGCCCGCCTGTCTCAGCCTGCCTGTCTCAGTCCGTCTGTCTCAGACCATCTGTCTCAGACCGTCTGTCTCTGTCCGTCTGTCTCAGACCATCTGTCTCAGTCCGTCTGTCTCAGACCGTCTGTCTCAGACCGTCGGTCTCAGACTGTCGGTCTCTGTCCGTCTCTCTCATGCCGCCTGTCTCAGTCCGTCTGTTTCAGCCCGCCTGCCTCAGACCGTCGGTCTTAGCCCGTCTGTCTCAGACCGTCTGTCTCAGACCGTCGGTCTCTGTCCGTCTCTCTCAGGCCGCCTGTCTCAGCCCGTCTGTCTCAGACCATCTGTCTCAGACCGTCTGTCTCTGTCCGTCTGTCTCAGACCATCTGTCTCAGTCCGTCTGTCTCAGACCGTCTGTCTCAGACCGTCGGTCTCAGACCATCGGTCTCTGTCCGTCTCTCCCAGCCCGCCTGTCTCAGGCCATCTGTATCAAACCGTCTGTCTCAGCCCGCCTGTCTCAGCCCGCCTGTCTCTGTCCGTCTGTCTCAGACCGTCGGTCTCTGTCCGTCTCTCTCAGGCCGCCTGTCTCAGTCCATCTGTCTCAGACCGTCTGTCTCAGACCGTCTGTCTCAGCCCGCCTGTCTCTGTGCGTCTGTTAAAGACCGCCTGTCTCAGACCGTCGGTCTTAGCCCGTCTGTCTCAGCCCGCCTGTCTAAGTCCGTCTGTCTCAGACCATCTGTCTCAGACCGTTGTCTCTGTCCGTCTGTCTCTTTCCGTCTGTCTCAATCCGCCTGTCTCAGACCGTCTGTCCTGGACCGTCAGTCGCAGACCGTCGGTCTCTGTCCGGTTCTCGCAGGCCGCCTGTCTCTGTCCGTCTGTCTCAGACCGTCTGTCTCAGACCGTCGGTCTCTGTCCGTCTCTCTCAGGCCGTCGGTCTCTGGCCGTTTCTCGCAGGCCGCCTGTCTCAGTCCGCCTGTCTAAGTCCGTCTGTCTCAGACCATCTGTCTCAGACCGTTGTCTCTGTCCGTCTGTCTCTGTCCGTCTGTCTCAATCCGCCTGTCTCAGACCGTCTGTCCTGGACCGTCTGTCTCAGACCGTCGGTCTCTGTCCGTCTCTCTCATGCCGCCTGTCTCAGTCCGTCTGTTTCAGATCGCCTTTCTCAGACCGTCGGTCTTAGCCCGCCTGTCTCAGCCCGCCTGTCTCTGTCCGTCTGTCTCAGACCGTCGGTCTCTGTCCGTCTCTCTCAGGCCGCCTGTCTCAGTCCATCTGTCTCAGACCGTCTGTCTCAGACCGTCTGTCTCAGCCCGCCTGTCTCTGTGCGTCTGTTAAAGACCGCCTGTCTCAGACGGTCGGTCTTAGCCCGTCTGTCTCAGCCCGCCTGTCTAAGTCCGTCTGTCTCAGACCATCTGTCTCAGACCGTTGTCTCTGTCCGTCTGTCTCTGTCCGTCTGTCTCAATCCGCCTGTCTCAGACCGTCTGTCCTGGACCGTCTGTCTCAGACCGTCGGTCTCTGTCCGTCTCTCTCATGCCGCCTGTCTCAGTCCGTCTGTTTCAGATCGCCTTTCTCAGACCGTCGGTCTTAGCCCGCATGTCTCAGCCCGCCTGTCTCTGTCCGTCTGTCTCAGACCGTCGGTCTCTGTCCGTCTCTCTCAGGCCGCCTGTCTCAGTCCATCTGTCTCAGACCGTCTGTCTCAGACCGTCTGTCTCAGTCCGTCTGTCTCAGACCGCCTGTCTCAGACCGTCTGTCTCAGACCGTCTGTCTCAGTCCGTCTGTCTCAGACCGCCTGTCTCAGACCGTCGGTCTCAGACCGTCGGTCTCTGTCCGTCTCTCCCAGCCCGCCTGTCTCAGGCCATCTGTATCAAACCGTCTGTCTCAGCCCGTCTGTTAAAGACCGCCTGTCTCAGACCGTCGGTCTTAGCCCGTCTGTCTCAGCCCGCCTGTCTCAGCCCGCCTGTCTCTGTCCGTCTGTTTCAGACCGCCTGTCTCAGACCGTCGGTCTTAGCCCGTCTGTCTCAGCCCGCCTGTCTCAGACCGTCTGTCTCAGACCGTCTGTCTCAGACCGTCTGTCTCAGCCCGCCTGTCTCAGCCCGCCTGTCTCTGTCCGTCTGTCTTAGACCATCTGTCTCAGACCGTCAGTCTCAGACCGTCGGTCTCTGTCCGGTTCTCGCAGGCCGCCTGTCTCTGTCCGTCTGTCTCAGACCGTCTGTCTCAGACCGTCGGTCTCTGTCCGGTTCTTGCAGGCCGCCTGTCTCTGTCCGCCTGTCTCAGCCGGCCTGTCTCTGTGCGTCTGTTAAAGACCGCCTGTCTCAGACCGTCTGTCTCAGACCGTCTGTCTCAGACCGTCTGTCTCCGTCCGTCTGTCTCAGCCCGCCTGTCTCAGACCGTCTATCTCGGAACATCTGTCTCAGCCCGTCTGAATCAGGTCGTCCGTCTCAGCCCGCCTGTCTCTGTCCGTCTGTCTCAGACCGTCTGTCTCAGATCGTCTCTCTCAGGCCGCCTGTCTCAGTCCGACAGTCTCTGTCCGTAGGTTTCAGCCCGCCTGTCTCTGTCCGTCTGTCTCAGATCGTCTCTCTCAGGCCGCCTGTCTCTGTCCGACAGTCTCTGTCCGTAGGTTTCAGACCGCCTGTCTCAGACCGTCGGTCTGAGCCCGTCTGTCTCAGCCCGCCTGTCTCAGACCGTCTGTCTCAGACCGTCTGTCCCAGACCGTCTGTCTCAGACCGTCTGTCTCAGACCGTCTGTCTCAGACCTTCTGTCTCAGACCGTCCGTCTCTGTCCGCCTGTCTCAGACCATCTGTCTCAGACCGTCTGTCTCAGACCGTCTGTCCTGGACCGTCTGTCTCAGACCGTCGGTCTCTGTCCGTCTCTCTCATGCCGCCTGTCTCAGTCCGTCTGTTTCAGATCGCCTTTCTCAGACCGTCGGTCTTAGCCCGCCTGTCTCAGCCCGCCTGTCTCTGTCCGTCTGTCTCAGACCGTCGGTCTCTGTCCGTCTCTCTCAGGCCGCCTGTCTCAGTCCATCTGTCTCAGACCATCTGTCTCAGACCGTCTGTCGCTCTCCGTCTGTCTCAGACCATCTGTCTCAGACCTTCTGTCTCAGACCGTCCGTCTCTGTCCGCCTGTCTCAGACCATCTGTCTCAGACCGTCTGTCTCAGACCGTCTGTCTCAGCCCGCCTGTCTCAGCCCGCCTGTCTCTGTCCGTCTGCCTTAGACCATCTGTCTCAGACCGTCTGTCTCGGACAATCTGTCTCAGCCCGTCTGTCTCAGATCGTCGGTCTCAGCCCGCCTGTCTCTGTCCGTCTGTCTCAGATCGTCTGTCTCAGATCGCCTCTCTCAGGCCGCCTGTCTCAGTCCGACTGTCTCTGTCCGTCTATCTCGGACCATCTGTCTCAGCCCGTCTGAATCATGTCGTCCGTCTTAGCCCGTCTGTCTCAGCCCGCCTGTCTCAGACCGTCTGTCTCAGACCGTCTGTCTCAGCCCGTCTGTCTCAGACCGTCTGTCTCAGATCGTCTCTCTCGGGCCGCCTGTCTCAGTCCGACTGTCTCAGACCATCTGTCTCAGACCGTCTGTCTCTGTCCGTCTGTCTCGGACCATCTGTCTCAGCCCGTCTGTCTCAGATCGTCGGTCTCAGACCGTCTCAGATCGTCTCTCTCAGGCCGCCTGTCTCAGTCCGACTGTCTCTGTCCGTAGGTTTCAGACCGCCTGTCTCAGACCGTCGGTCTTAGCCCGTCTGTCTCAGACCGTCTGTCTCAGACCGTCTGTCTCAGCCCGTCTGTCTCAGACCGTCTGTCTCAGACCGTTTGTCTCAGACTGTCGGTCTCTGTCCGTCTCTCTCAGGCCGCCTGTCTCAGTCCGTCTGTCTCAGACCATCTGTCTCAGACCGTCTGTCTCTGTCCGTCTGTCTCAGACCATCTGTCTCAGTCCGTCTGTCTCAGACCGTCTGTCTCAGACCGTCTGTCTCAGACCGTCTGTCTCAGACCGTCTGTCTCAGACCGTCGGTCTCTGTCCGTCTCTCCCAGCCCGCCTGTCTCAGGCCATCTGTATCAAACCGTCTGTCTCAGCCCGCCTGTGTCAGCTCGCCTGTTTCTGTGCGTCTGTTAAAGACCGCCTGTCTCAGACCGTCGGTCTTAGCCCGTCTGTCTCAGTCCGACTGTCTCAGACCATCTGTCTCAGACCGTCTGTCTCAGTCCGTCTGTCTCAGCCCGCCTGTCTCAGACCGTTGTCTCTGTCCGTCTGTCTCAGAACGTCTGTCTCAGACCATCTGTATCAAACCGTCTGTCTCAGACTGTCGGTCTCTGTCCGTGTCTCTCAGGCCGCCTGTCTCAGTCCGTCTGTCTCAGACCATCTGTCTCAGACCGTCTGTCTCTGTCCGTCTGTCTCAGACCATCTGTCTCAGTCCGTCTGTCTCAGACCGTCTGTCTCAGACCGTCGGTCTCAGACCGTCGGTCTCTGTCCGTCTCTCCCAGCCCGCCTGTCTCAGGCCATCTGTATCAAACCGTCTGTCTCAGCCCGCCTGTCTCAGCCCGCCTGTCTCTATGCGTCTGTTAAAGACCGCCTGTCTCAGACCGTCGGTCTTAGCCCGTCTGTCTCAGCCCGCCTGTCTCAGCCCGCCTGTCTCTGTCCGTCTGTTTCAGACCTCCTGTCTCTGACCGTCGGTCTTAGCCCGTCTGTCTCAGCTCGCCTGTCTCAGACCGTCTGTCTCAGACCGTCTGTCTCAGACCGTCGGTCTCTGTCCGTCTCTCTCATGCCGCCTGTCACAGTCCGTCTGTCTCAGACCATCTGTCTCAGACCGTCTGTCTCTGTCCGTCTGTCTCAGACCATCTGTCTCAGTCCGTTTGTCTCAGACCGTCTGTCTCAGACCGTCTGTCTCAGATCGTCTCTCTCAGGCCGCCTGTCTCAGTCCGACTGTCTCTGTCCGTAGGTTTCAGACCGCCTGTCTCAGACCGTCGGTCTTAACCCGTCTGTCTCAGACCGTCTGTCTCAGACCGTCTGTCTCATACCGTCTGTCTCAGACCGTCTGTCTCAGACCGTCTGTCTCAGACTGTCGGTCTCTGTCCGTGTCTCTCAGGCCGCCTGTCTCAGTCCGTCTGTCTCAGACCATCTGTCTCAGACCGTCTGTCTCTGTCCGTCTGTCTCAGACCATCTGTCTCAGTCCGTCTGTCTCAGACCGTCTGTCTCAGATCGCCTTTCTCAGACCGTCGGTCTTAGCCCGCCTGTCTCAGCCCGCCTGTCTCTGTCCGTCTGTCTCAGACCGTCGGTCTCTGTCAGTCTCTCTCAGGCCGCCTGTCTCAGTCCATCTGTCTCAGACCATCTGTCTCAGACCGTCTGTCGCTCTCCGTCTGTCTCAGACCATCTGTCTCAGACCGTCCGTCTCTGTCCGCCTGTCTCAGACCATCTGTCTCAGACCGTCTGTCTCAGACCGTCTGTCTCAGCCCGCCTGTCTCAGCCCGCCTGTCTCTGTCCGCCTGTCTTAGACCATCTGTCTCAGACCGTCTGTCTCGGACCATCTGTCTCAGCCCGTCTGTCTCAGATCGTCGGTCTCAGCCCGCCTGTCTCTGTCCGTCTGTCTCAGATCGTCTGTCTCAGATCGCCTCTCTCAGGCCGCCTGTCTCAGTCCGACTGTCTCTGTCCGTCTATCTCGGACCATCTGTCTCAGCCCGTCTGAATCAGGTCGTCCGTCTTAGCCCGTCTGTCTCAGCCCGCCTGTCTCAGACCGTCTGTCTCAGACCGTCTGTCTCAGCCCGTCTGTCTCAGACCGTCTGTCTCAGATCGTCTCTCTCGGGCCACCTGTCTCAGTCCGACTGTCTCAGACCATCTGTGGGCAGACCATCTGTCTCAGACCGTCTGTCTCTGTCCGTCTGTCTCAGACCATCTGTCTCAGTCCGTCTGTCTCAGACCGTCTGTCTCAGACCGTCGGTCTCAGACCGTCGGTCTCTGTCCGTCTCTCCCAGCCCGCCTGTCTCAGGCCATCTGTATCAAACCGTCTGTCTCAGCCCGCCTGTCTCAGCCCGCCTGTCTCTATGCGTCTGTTAAAAACCGCCTGTCTCAGACCGTCGGTCTTAGCCCGTCTGTCTCAGCCCGCCTGTCTCAGCCCGCCTGTCTCTGTCCGTCTGTTTCAGACCTCCTGTCTCTGACCGTCGGTCTTAGCCCGTCTGTCTCAGCTCGCCTGTCTCAGACCGTCTGTCTCAGACCGTCTGTCTCAGACCGTCGGTCTCTGTCCGTCTCTCTCATGCCGCCTGTCACAGTCCGTCTGTCTCAGACCATCTGTCTCAGACCGTCTGTCTCTGTCCGTCTGTCTCAGACCATCTGTCTCAGTCCGTTTGTCTCAGACCGTCTGTCTCAGACCGTCTGTCTCAGATCGTCTCTCTCAGGCCGCCTGTCTCAGTCCGACTGTCCCTGTCCGTAGGTTTCAGACCGCCTGTCTCAGACCGTCGGTCTTAACCCGTCTGTCTCAGACCGTCTGTCTCAGACCGTCTGTCTCATACCGTCTGTCTCAGACCGTCTGTCTCAGACCGTCTGTCTCAGACTGTCGGTCTCTGTCCGTGTCTCTCAGGCCGCCTGTCTCAGTCCGTCTGTCTCAGACCATCTGTCTCAGACCGTCTGTCTCTGTCCGTCTGTCTCAGACCATCTGTCTCAGTCCGTCTGTCTCAGACCGTCTGTCTCAGATCGCCTTTCTCAGACCGTCGGTCTTAGCCCGCCTGTCTCAGCCCGCCTGTCTCTGTCCGTCTGTCTCAGACCGTCGGTCTCTGTCAGTCTCTCTCAGGCCGCCTGTCTCAGTCCATCTGTCTCAGACCATCTGTCTCAGACCGTCTGTCGCTCTCCGTCTGTCTCAGACCATCTGTCTCAGACCGTCCGTCTCTGTCCGCCTGTCTCAGACCATCTGTCTCAGACCGTCTGTCTCAGACCGTCTGTCTCAGCCCGCCTGTCTCAGCCCGCCTGTCTCTGTCCGCCTGTCTTAGACCATCTGTCTCAGACCGTCTGTCTCGGACCATCTGTCTCAGCCCGTCTGTCTCAGATCGTCGGTCTCAGCCCGCCTGTCTCTGTCCGTCTGTCTCAGATCGTCTGTCTCAGATCGCCTCTCTCAGGCCGCCTGTCTCAGTCCGACTGTCTCTGTCCGTCTATCTCGGACCATCTGTCTCAGCCCGTCTGAATCAGGTCGTCCGTCTTAGCCCGTCTGTCTCAGCCCGCCTGTCTCAGACCGTCTGTCTCAGACCGTCTGTCTCAGCCCGTCTGTCTCAGACCGTCTGTCTCAGATCGTCTCTCTCGGGCCACCTGTCTCAGTCCGACTGTCTCAGACCATCTGTGGGCAGACCATCTGTCTCAGACCGTCTGTCTCTGTCCGTCTGTCTCAGACCATCTGTCTCAGTCCGTCTGTCTCAGACCGTCTGTCTCAGACCGTCGGTCTCAGACCGTCGGTCTCTGTCCGTCTCTCCCAGCCCGCCTGTCTCAGGCCATCTGTATCAAACCGTCTGTCTCAGCCCGCCTGTCTCAGCCCGCCTGTCTCTATGCGTCTGTTAAAGACCGCCTGTCTCAGACCGTCGGTCTTAGCCCGTCTGTCTCAGCCCGCCTGTCTCAGCCCGCCTGTCTCTGTCCGTCTGTTTCAGACCGCCTGTCTCAGACCGTCGGTCTTAGCCCGTCTGTCTCAGCTCGCCTGTCTCAGACCGTCTGTCTCAGACCGTCGGTCTCTGTCCGTCTCTCTCAGGCCGCCTGTCACAGTCCGTCTGTCTCAGACCATCTGTCTCAGACCGTCTGTCTCTGTCCGTCTGTCTCAGACCATCTGTCTCAGTCCGTTTGTCTCAGACCGTCTGTCTCAGACCGTCTGTCTCAGATCGTCTCTCTCAGGCCGCCTGTCTCAGTCCGACTGTCTCTGTCCGTAGGTTTCAGACCGCCTGTCTCAGACCGTCGGTCTTAACCCGTCTGTCTCAGACCGTCTGTCTCAGACCGTCTGTCTCATACCGTCTGTCTCAGACCGTCTGTCTCAGACCGTCTGTCTCAGACTGTCGGTCTCTGTCCGTGTCTCTCAGGCCGCCTGTCTCAGTCCGTCTGTCTCAGACCATCTGTCTCAGACCGTCTGTCTCTGTCCGTCTGTCTCAGACCATCTGTCTCAGTCCGTCTGTCTCAGACCGTCTGTCTCAGATCGCCTTTCTCAGACCGTCGGTCTTAGCCCGCCTGTCTCAGCCCGCCTGTCTCTGTCCGTCTGTCTCAGACCGTCGGTCTCTGTCAGTCTCTCTCAGGCCGCCTGTCTCAGTCCATCTGTCTCAGACCATCTGTCTCAGACCGTCTGTCGCTCTCCGTCTGTCTCAGACCATCTGTCTCAGACCGTCCGTCTCTGTCCGCCTGTCTCAGACCATCTGTCTCAGACCGTCTGTCTCAGACCGTCTGTCTCAGCCCGCCTGTCTCAGCCCGCCTGTCTCTGTCCGCCTGTCTTAGACCATCTGTCTCAGACCGTCTGTCTCGGACCATCTGTCTCAGCCCGTCTGTCTCAGATCGTCGGTCTCAGCCCGCCTGTCTCTGTCCGTCTGTCTCAGATCGTCTGTCTCAGATCGCCTCTCTCAGGCCGCCTGTCTCAGTCCGACTGTCTCTGTCCGTCTATCTCGGACCATCTGTCTCAGCCCGTCTGAATCAGGTCGTCCGTCTTAGCCCGTCTGTCTCAGCCCGCCTGTCTCAGACCGTCTGTCTCAGACCGTCTGTCTCAGCCCGTCTGTCTCAGACCGTCTGTCTCAGATCGTCTCTCTCGGGCCACCTGTCTCAGTCCGACTGTCTCAGACCATCTGTGGGCAGACCATCTGTCTCAGACCGTCTGTCTCTGTCCGTCTGTCTCAGACCATCTGTCTCAGTCCGTCTGTCTCAGACCGTCTGTCTCAGACCGTCGGTCTCAGACCGTCGGTCTCTGTCCGTCTCTCCCAGCCCGCCTGTCTCAGGCCATCTGTATCAAACCGTCTGTCTCAGCCCGCCTGTCTCAGCCCGCCTGTCTCTATGCGTCTGTTAAAGACCGCCTGTCTCAGACCGTCGGTCTTAGCCCGTCTGTCTCAGCCCGCCTGTCTCAGCCCGCCTGTCTCTGTCCGTCTGTTTCAGACCGCCTGTCTCAGACCGTCGGTCTTAGCCCGTCTGTCTCAGCTCGCCTGTCTCAGACCGTCTGTCTCAGACCGTCGGTCTCTGTCCGTCTCTCTCAGGCCGCCTGTCACAGTCCGTCTGTCTCAGACCATCTGTCTCAGACCGTCTGTCTCTGTCCGTCTGTCTCAGACCATCTGTCTCAGTCCGTTTGTCTCAGACCGTCTGTCTCAGACCGTCTGTCTCAGATCGTCTCTCTCAGGCCGCCTGTCTCAGTCCGACTGTCTCTGTCCGTAGGTTTCAGACCGCCTGTCTCAGACCGTCGGTCTTAACCCGTCTGTCTCAGACCGTCTGTCTCAGACCGTCTGTCTCATACCGTCTGTCTCAGACCGTCTGTCTCAGACCGTCTGTCTCAGACTGTCGGTCTCTGTCCGTGTCTCTCAGGCCGCCTGTCTCAGTCCGTCTGTCTCAGACCATCTGTCTCAGACCGTCCGTCTCTGTCCGCCTGTCTCAGACCATCTGTCTCAGACCGTCTGTCTCAGACCGTCTGTCCTGGACCGTCTGTCTCAGACCGTCGGTCTCTGTCCGTCTCTCTCATGCCGCCTGTCTCAGTCCGTCTGTTTCAGATCACCTTTCTCAGACCGTCGGTCTTAGCCCGCCTGTCTCAGCCCGCCTGTCTCTGTCCGTCTGTCTCAGACCGTCGGTCTCAGTCCGTCTGTCTCAGACCGTCTGTCTCAGATCGCCTTTCTCAGACCGTCGGTCTTAGCCCGCCTGTCTCAGCCCGCCTGTCTCAGACCGTCTGTCTCAGACCGTCGGTCTCTGTCCGTCTCTCTCATGCCGCCTGTCTCAGTCCGTCTGTTTCAGATCACCTTTCTCAGACCGTCGGTCTTAGCCCGCCTGTCTCAGCCCGCCTGTCTCTGTCCGTCTGTCTCAGACCGTCGGTCTCTGTCCGTCTCTCTCAGGCCGCCTGTCTCAGTCCATCTGTCTCAGACCATCTGTCTCAGACCGTCTGTCGCTCTCCGTCTGTCTCAGACCATCTGTCTCAGACCTTCTGTCTCAGACCGTCCGTCTCTGTCCGCCTGTCTCAGACCATCTGTCTCAGACCGTCTGTCTCAGACCGTCTGTCTCAGCCCGCCTGTCTCAGCCCGCCTGTCTCTGTCCGTCTGTCTTAGACCATCTGTCTCAGACCGTCTGTCTCGGACCATCTGTCTCAGCCCGTCTGTCTCAGATCGTCGGTCTCAGCCCGCCTGTCTCTGTCCGTCTGTCTCAGATCGTCTGTCTCAGATCGCCTCTCTCAGGCCGCCTGTCTCAGTCCGACTGTCTCTGTCCGTCTATCTCGGACCATCTGTCTCAGCCCGTCTGAATCAGGTCGTCCGTCTTAGCCCGTCTGTCTCAGCCCGCCTGTCTCAGACCGTCTGTCTCAGACCGTCTGTCTCAGCCCGTCTGTCTCAGACCGTCTGTCTCAGATCGTCTCTCTCAGGCCGCCTGTCTCAGTCCGACTGTCTCAGACCATCTGTCTCAGACCGTCTGTCTCTGTCCGTCTGTCTCGGACCATCTGTCTCAGCCCGTCTGTCTCAGATCGTCGGTCTCAGACCGTCTCAGATCGTCTCTCTCAGGCCGCCTGTCTCAGTCCGACTGTCTCTGTCCGTAGGTTTCAGACCGCCTGTCTCAGACCGTCGGTCTTAGCCCGTCTGTCTCAGACCGTCTGTCTCAGACCGTCTGTCTCAGCCCGTCTGTCTCAGACCGTCTGTCTCAGACCGTTTGTCTCAGACTGTCGGTCTCTGTCCGTCTCTCTCAGGCCGCCTGTCTCAGTCCGTCTGTCTCAGACCATCTGTCTCAGACCGTCTGTCTCTGTCCGTCTGTCTCAGGCCGCCTGTCTCAGTCCGTCTGTCTCAGACCATCTGTCTCAGACCGTCTGTCTCTGTCCGTCTGTCTCAGACCATCTGTCTCAGTCCGTCTGTCTCAGACCGTCTGTCTCAGACCGTCTGTCTCAGACCGTCGGTCTCTGTCCGTCTCTCCCAGCCCGCCTGTCTCAGGCCATCTGTATCAAACCGTCTGTCTCAGCCCGCCTGTCTCAGCTCGCCTGTTTCTGTGCGTCTGTTAAAGACCGCCTGTCTCAGACCGTCGGTCTTAGCCCGTCTGTCTCAGTCCGACTGTCTCAGACCATCTGTCTCAGACCGTCTGTCTCAGTCCGTCTGTCTCAGCCCGCCTGTCTCAGACCGTTGTCTCTGTCCGTCTGTCTCAGAACGTCTGTCTCAGACCATCTGTATCAAACCGTCTGTCTCAGACTGTCGGTCTCTGTCCGTGTCTCTCAGGCCGCCTGTCTCAGTCCGTCTGTCTCAGACCATCTGTCTCAGACCGTCTGTCTCTGTCCGTCTGTCTCAGACCATCTGTCTCAGTCCGTCTGTCTCAGACCGTCTGTCTCAGACCGTCGGTCTCAGACCGTCGGTCTCTGTCCGTCTCTCCCAGCCCGCCTGTCTCAGGCCATCTGTATCAAACCGTCTGTCTCAGCCCGCCTGTCTCAGCCCGCCTGTCTCTATGCGTCTGTTAAAGACCGCCTGTCTCAGACCGTCGGTCTTAGCCCGTCTGTCTCAGCCCGCCTGTCTCAGCCCGCCTGTCTCTGTCCGTCTGTTTCAGACCTCCTGTCTCTGACCGTCGGTCTTAGCCCGTCTGTCTCAGCTCGCCTGTCTCAGACCGTCTGTCTCAGACCGTCTGTCTCAGACCGTCGGTCTCTGTCCGTCTCTCTCATGCCGCCTGTCACAGTCCGTCTGTCTCAGACCATCTGTCTCAGACCGTCTGTCTCTGTCCGTCTGTCTCAGACCATCTGTCTCAGTCCGTTTGTCTCAGACCGTCTGTCTCAGACCGTCTGTCTCAGATCGTCTCTCTCAGGCCGCCTGTCTCAGTCCGACTGTCTCTGTCCGTAGGTTTCAGACCGCCTGTCTCAGACCGTCGGTCTTAACCCGTCTGTCTCAGACCGTCTGTCTCAGACCGTCTGTCTCATACCGTCTGTCTCAGACCGTCTGTCTCAGACCGTCTGTCTCAGACTGTCGGTCTCTGTCCGTGTCTCTCAGGCCGCCTGTCTCAGTCCGTCTGTCTCAGACCATCTGTCTCAGACCGTCTGTCTCTGTCCGTCTGTCTCAGACCATCTGTCTCAGTCCGTCTGTCTCAGACCGTCTGTCTCAGATCGCCTTTCTCAGACCGTCGGTCTTAGCCCGCCTGTCTCAGCCCGCCTGTCTCTGTCCGTCTGTCTCAGACCGTCGGTCTCTGTCAGTCTCTCTCAGGCCGCCTGTCTCAGTCCATCTGTCTCAGACCATCTGTCTCAGACCGTCTGTCGCTCTCCGTCTGTCTCAGACCATCTGTCTCAGACCGTCCGTCTCTGTCCGCCTGTCTCAGACCATCTGTCTCAGACCGTCTGTCTCAGACCGTCTGTCTCAGCCCGCCTGTCTCAGCCCGCCTGTCTCTGTCCGCCTGTCTTAGACCATCTGTCTCAGACCGTCTGTCTCGGACCATCTGTCTCAGCCCGTCTGTCTCAGATCGTCGGTCTCAGCCCGCCTGTCTCTGTCCGTCTGTCTCAGATCGTCTGTCTCAGATCGCCTCTCTCAGGCCGCCTGTCTCAGTCCGACTGTCTCTGTCCGTCTATCTCGGACCATCTGTCTCAGCCCGTCTGAATCAGGTCGTCCGTCTTAGCCCGTCTGTCTCAGCCCGCCTGTCTCAGACCGTCTGTCTCAGACCGTCTGTCTCAGCCCGTCTGTCTCAGACCGTCTGTCTCAGATCGTCTCTCTCGGGCCACCTGTCTCAGTCCGACTGTCTCAGACCATCTGTGGGCAGACCATCTGTCTCAGACCGTCTGTCTCTGTCCGTCTGTCTCAGACCATCTGTCTCAGTCCGTCTGTCTCAGACCGTCTGTCTCAGACCGTCGGTCTCAGACCGTCGGTCTCTGTCCGTCTCTCCCAGCCCGCCTGTCTCAGGCCATCTGTATCAAACCGTCTGTCTCAGCCCGCCTGTCTCAGCCCGCCTGTCTCTATGCGTCTGTTAAAAACCGCCTGTCTCAGACCGTCGGTCTTAGCCCGTCTGTCTCAGCCCGCCTGTCTCAGCCCGCCTGTCTCTGTCCGTCTGTTTCAGACCTCCTGTCTCTGACCGTCGGTCTTAGCCCGTCTGTCTCAGCTCGCCTGTCTCAGACCGTCTGTCTCAGACCGTCTGTCTCAGACCGTCGGTCTCTGTCCGTCTCTCTCATGCCGCCTGTCACAGTCCGTCTGTCTCAGACCATCTGTCTCAGACCGTCTGTCTCTGTCCGTCTGTCTCAGACCATCTGTCTCAGTCCGTTTGTCTCAGACCGTCTGTCTCAGACCGTCTGTCTCAGATCGTCTCTCTCAGGCCGCCTGTCTCAGTCCGACTGTCCCTGTCCGTAGGTTTCAGACCGCCTGTCTCAGACCGTCGGTCTTAACCCGTCTGTCTCAGACCGTCTGTCTCAGACCGTCTGTCTCATACCGTCTGTCTCAGACCGTCTGTCTCAGACCGTCTGTCTCAGACTGTCGGTCTCTGTCCGTGTCTCTCAGGCCGCCTGTCTCAGTCCGTCTGTCTCAGACCATCTGTCTCAGACCGTCTGTCTCTGTCCGTCTGTCTCAGACCATCTGTCTCAGTCCGTCTGTCTCAGACCGTCTGTCTCAGATCGCCTTTCTCAGACCGTCGGTCTTAGCCCGCCTGTCTCAGCCCGCCTGTCTCTGTCCGTCTGTCTCAGACCGTCGGTCTCTGTCAGTCTCTCTCAGGCCGCCTGTCTCAGTCCATCTGTCTCAGACCATCTGTCTCAGACCGTCTGTCGCTCTCCGTCTGTCTCAGACCATCTGTCTCAGACCGTCCGTCTCTGTCCGCCTGTCTCAGACCATCTGTCTCAGACCGTCTGTCTCAGACCGTCTGTCTCAGCCCGCCTGTCTCAGCCCGCCTGTCTCTGTCCGCCTGTCTTAGACCATCTGTCTCAGACCGTCTGTCTCGGACCATCTGTCTCAGCCCGTCTGTCTCAGATCGTCGGTCTCAGCCCGCCTGTCTCTGTCCGTCTGTCTCAGATCGTCTGTCTCAGATCGCCTCTCTCAGGCCGCCTGTCTCAGTCCGACTGTCTCTGTCCGTCTATCTCGGACCATCTGTCTCAGCCCGTCTGAATCAGGTCGTCCGTCTTAGCCCGTCTGTCTCAGCCCGCCTGTCTCAGACCGTCTGTCTCAGACCGTCTGTCTCAGCCCGTCTGTCTCAGACCGTCTGTCTCAGATCGTCTCTCTCGGGCCACCTGTCTCAGTCCGACTGTCTCAGACCATCTGTGGGCAGACCATCTGTCTCAGACCGTCTGTCTCTGTCCGTCTGTCTCAGACCATCTGTCTCAGTCCGTCTGTCTCAGACCGTCTGTCTCAGACCGTCGGTCTCAGACCGTCGGTCTCTGTCCGTCTCTCCCAGCCCGCCTGTCTCAGGCCATCTGTATCAAACCGTCTGTCTCAGCCCGCCTGTCTCAGCCCGCCTGTCTCTATGCGTCTGTTAAAGACCGCCTGTCTCAGACCGTCGGTCTTAGCCCGTCTGTCTCAGCCCGCCTGTCTCAGCCCGCCTGTCTCTGTCCGTCTGTTTCAGACCGCCTGTCTCAGACCGTCGGTCTTAGCCCGTCTGTCTCAGCTCGCCTGTCTCAGACCGTCTGTCTCAGACCGTCGGTCTCTGTCCGTCTCTCTCAGGCCGCCTGTCACAGTCCGTCTGTCTCAGACCATCTGTCTCAGACCGTCTGTCTCTGTCCGTCTGTCTCAGACCATCTGTCTCAGTCCGTTTGTCTCAGACCGTCTGTCTCAGACCGTCTGTCTCAGATCGTCTCTCTCAGGCCGCCTGTCTCAGTCCGACTGTCTCTGTCCGTAGGTTTCAGACCGCCTGTCTCAGACCGTCGGTCTTAACCCGTCTGTCTCAGACCGTCTGTCTCAGACCGTCTGTCTCATACCGTCTGTCTCAGACCGTCTGTCTCAGACCGTCTGTCTCAGACTGTCGGTCTCTGTCCGTGTCTCTCAGGCCGCCTGTCTCAGTCCGTCTGTCTCAGACCATCTGTCTCAGACCGTCTGTCTCTGTCCGTCTGTCTCAGACCATCTGTCTCAGTCCGTCTGTCTCAGACCGTCTGTCTCAGATCGCCTTTCTCAGACCGTCGGTCTTAGCCCGCCTGTCTCAGCCCGCCTGTCTCTGTCCGTCTGTCTCAGACCGTCGGTCTCTGTCAGTCTCTCTCAGGCCGCCTGTCTCAGTCCATCTGTCTCAGACCATCTGTCTCAGACCGTCTGTCGCTCTCCGTCTGTCTCAGACCATCTGTCTCAGACCGTCCGTCTCTGTCCGCCTGTCTCAGACCATCTGTCTCAGACCGTCTGTCTCAGACCGTCTGTCTCAGCCCGCCTGTCTCAGCCCGCCTGTCTCTGTCCGCCTGTCTTAGACCATCTGTCTCAGACCGTCTGTCTCGGACCATCTGTCTCAGCCCGTCTGTCTCAGATCGTCGGTCTCAGCCCGCCTGTCTCTGTCCGTCTGTCTCAGATCGTCTGTCTCAGATCGCCTCTCTCAGGCCGCCTGTCTCAGTCCGACTGTCTCTGTCCGTCTATCTCGGACCATCTGTCTCAGCCCGTCTGAATCAGGTCGTCCGTCTTAGCCCGTCTGTCTCAGCCCGCCTGTCTCAGACCGTCTGTCTCAGACCGTCTGTCTCAGCCCGTCTGTCTCAGACCGTCTGTCTCAGATCGTCTCTCTCGGGCCACCTGTCTCAGTCCGACTGTCTCAGACCATCTGTGGGCAGACCATCTGTCTCAGACCGTCTGTCTCTGTCCGTCTGTCTCAGACCATCTGTCTCAGTCCGTCTGTCTCAGACCGTCTGTCTCAGACCGTCGGTCTCAGACCGTCGGTCTCTGTCCGTCTCTCCCAGCCCGCCTGTCTCAGGCCATCTGTATCAAACCGTCTGTCTCAGCCCGCCTGTCTCAGCCCGCCTGTCTCTATGCGTCTGTTAAAGACCGCCTGTCTCAGACCGTCGGTCTTAGCCCGTCTGTCTCAGCCCGCCTGTCTCAGCCCGCCTGTCTCTGTCCGTCTGTTTCAGACCGCCTGTCTCAGACCGTCGGTCTTAGCCCGTCTGTCTCAGCTCGCCTGTCTCAGACCGTCTGTCTCAGACCGTCGGTCTCTGTCCGTCTCTCTCAGGCCGCCTGTCACAGTCCGTCTGTCTCAGACCATCTGTCTCAGACCGTCTGTCTCTGTCCGTCTGTCTCAGACCATCTGTCTCAGTCCGTTTGTCTCAGACCGTCTGTCTCAGACCGTCTGTCTCAGATCGTCTCTCTCAGGCCGCCTGTCTCAGTCCGACTGTCTCTGTCCGTAGGTTTCAGACCGCCTGTCTCAGACCGTCGGTCTTAACCCGTCTGTCTCAGACCGTCTGTCTCAGACCGTCTGTCTCATACCGTCTGTCTCAGACCGTCTGTCTCAGACCGTCTGTCTCAGACTGTCGGTCTCTGTCCGTGTCTCTCAGGCCGCCTGTCTCAGTCCGTCTGTCTCAGACCATCTGTCTCAGACCGTCCGTCTCTGTCCGCCTGTCTCAGACCATCTGTCTCAGACCGTCTGTCTCAGACCGTCTGTCCTGGACCGTCTGTCTCAGACCGTCGGTCTCTGTCCGTCTCTCTCATGCCGCCTGTCTCAGTCCGTCTGTTTCAGATCACCTTTCTCAGACCGTCGGTCTTAGCCCGCCTGTCTCAGCCCGCCTGTCTCTGTCCGTCTGTCTCAGACCGTCGGTCTCAGTCCGTCTGTCTCAGACCGTCTGTCTCAGATCGCCTTTCTCAGACCGTCGGTCTTAGCCCGCCTGTCTCAGCCCGCCTGTCTCAGACCGTCTGTCTCAGACCGTCGGTCTCTGTCCGTCTCTCTCATGCCGCCTGTCTCAGTCCGTCTGTTTCAGATCACCTTTCTCAGACCGTCGGTCTTAGCCCGCCTGTCTCAGCCCGCCTGTCTCTGTCCGTCTGTCTCAGACCGTCGGTCTCTGTCCGTCTCTCTCAGGCCGCCTGTCTCAGTCCATCTGTCTCAGACCATCTGTCTCAGACCGTCTGTCGCTCTCCGTCTGTCTCAGACCATCTGTCTCAGACCTTCTGTCTCAGACCGTCCGTCTCTGTCCGCCTGTCTCAGACCATCTGTCTCAGACCGTCTGTCTCAGACCGTCTGTCTCAGCCCGCCTGTCTCAGCCCGCCTGTCTCTGTCCGTCTGTCTTAGACCATCTGTCTCAGACCGTCTGTCTCGGACCATCTGTCTCAGCCCGTCTGTCTCAGATCGTCGGTCTCAGCCCGCCTGTCTCTGTCCGTCTGTCTCAGATCGTCTGTCTCAGATCGCCTCTCTCAGGCCGCCTGTCTCAGTCCGACTGTCTCTGTCCGTCTATCTCGGACCATCTGTCTCAGCCCGTCTGAATCAGGTCGTCCGTCTTAGCCCGTCTGTCTCAGCCCGCCTGTCTCAGACCGTCTGTCTCAGACCGTCTGTCTCAGCCCGTCTGTCTCAGACCGTCTGTCTCAGATCGTCTCTCTCAGGCCGCCTGTCTCAGTCCGACTGTCTCAGACCATCTGTCTCAGACCGTCTGTCTCTGTCCGTCTGTCTCGGACCATCTGTCTCAGCCCGTCTGTCTCAGATCGTCGGTCTCAGACCGTCTCAGATCGTCTCTCTCAGGCCGCCTGTCTCAGTCCGACTGTCTCTGTCCGTAGGTTTCAGACCGCCTGTCTCAGACCGTCGGTCTTAGCCCGTCTGTCTCAGACCGTCTGTCTCAGACCGTCTGTCTCAGCCCGTCTGTCTCAGACCGTCTGTCTCAGACCGTTTGTCTCAGACTGTCGGTCTCTGTCCGTCTCTCTCAGGCCGCCTGTCTCAGTCCGTCTGTCTCAGACCATCTGTCTCAGACCGTCTGTCTCTGTCCGTCTGTCTCAGGCCGCCTGTCTCAGTCCGTCTGTCTCAGACCATCTGTCTCAGACCGTCTGTCTCTGTCCGTCTGTCTCAGACCATCTGTCTCAGTCCGTTTGTCTCAGACCGTCTGTCTCAGACCGTCGGTCTCACACCGTCGATCTCTGTCCGTCTCTCCCAGCCCGCCTGTCTCAGGCCATCTGTATCAAACCGTCTGTCTCAGCCCGCCTGTCTCAGCCCGCCTGTCTCTGTCCGTCTGTCTCAGACCGTCTGTCTCAGCCCGCCTGTCTCTGTCCGTCTGTCTCAGACCGTCTGTCTCTGATCGTCTCTCTCAGGCCGCCTGTCTCAGTGCGACTGTCTCAGACCATCTGTCTCAGACCGTCTGTCTCTGTCCGTCTCCCTCAGGCCACCTGTCTCTGTCCGTCTGTCTTAGACCATCTGTCTCAGACCGTCTGTCTCAGACCGTCTGTCTCAGACCGTCTGTCTCTGACCGTCTGTCTCAGACCGTCAGTCTCAGACTGTCGGTCTCTGTCCGTCTCTCTCAGGCCGCCTGTCTCAGTCCGTCTGTCTCAGACCATCTGTCTCAGACCGTCTGTCTCTGTCCGTCTGTCTCAGACCATCTGTCTCAGTCCGTCTGTCTCAGACCGTCTGTCTCAGACCGTCTGTCTCAGACCGTCTGTCTCAGACCGTCGGTCTCTGTCCGTCTCTCCCAGCCCGCCTGTCTCAGGCCATCTGTATCAAACCGTCTGTCTCAGCCCGCCTGTCTCAGCTCGCCTGTTTCTGTGCGTCTGTTAAAGACCGCCTGTCTCAGACCGTCGGTCTTAGCCCGTCTGTCTCAGTCCGACTGTCTCAGACCATCTGTCTCAGACCGTCTGTCTCTGTCCGTCTGTCTCAGCCCGCCTGTCTCAGACCGTTGTCTCTGTCCGTCTGTCTCAGAACGTCTGTCTCAGACCATCTGTATCAAACCGTCTGTCTCAGACCGTCTGTCTCAGACTGTCGGTCTCTGTCCGTCTCTCTCAGGCCGCCTGTCTCAGTCCGTCTGTCTCAGACCATCTGTCTCAGACCGTCTGTCTCTGTCCGTCTGTCTCAGACCATCTGTCTCAGTCCGTTTGTCTCAGACCGTCTGTCTCAGACCGTCGGTCTCACACCGTCGATCTCTGTCCGTCTCTCCCAGCCCGCCTGTCTCAGGCCATCTGTATCAAACCGTCTGTCTCAGCCCGCCTGTCTCAGCCCGCCTGTCTCAGCCCGCCTGTCTCTGTCCGTCTGTTTCAGACCGCCTGTCTCAGACCGTCGGTCTTAGCCCGTCTGTCTCAGCCCGCCTGTCTCTGTCCGTCTGTCTCAGACCGTCTGTCTCAGCCCGTCTGTCTCAGACCGTCTGTCTCAGATCGTCTCTCTCAGGCCGCCTGTCTCAGTCCGACTGTCTCAGACCATCTGTCTCAGACCGTCTGTCTCTGTCCGTCTGTCTCAGCCCGCCTGTCTCAGACCGTTGTCTCTGTCCGTCTGTCTCAGACCGTCTGTCTCAGATCGTCTCTCTCAGGCCGTCTGTCTCAGTCCGACTGTCTCTGTCCGTAGGTCTCAGACCGCCTGTCTCAGACCGTCGGTCTGAGCCCGTCTGTCTCAGCCCGCCTGTCTCTGTCCGTCTGTCTCAGACCGTCTGTCTCAGATCGTCTCTCTCAGGCCGCCTGTCTCAGTCCGACTGTCTCTGTCCGTAGGTTTCAGACCGCCTGTCTCAGACCGTCGGTCTTAACCCGTCTGTCTCAGACCGTCTGTCTCAGACCGTCTGTCTCATACCGTCTGTCTCAGACCGTCTGTCTCAGACCGTCTGTCTCAGACTGTCGGTCTCTGTCCGTGTCTCTCAGGCCGCCTGTCTCAGTCCGTCTGTCTCAGACCATCTGTCTCAGACCGTCTGTTTCTGTCCGTCTGTCTCAGACCATCTGTCTCAGTCCGTCTGTCTCAGACCGTCTGTCTCAGACCGTCGGTCTCAGACCGTCGGTCTTTGTCCGTCTCTCCCAGCCCGCCTGTCTCAGGCCATCTGTATCAAACCGTCTGTCTCAGCCCGCCTGTCTCTATGCGTCTGTTAAAGACCGCCTGTCTCAGACCGTCGGTCTTAGCCCGTCTGTCTCAGCCCGCCTGTCTCAGCCCGCCTGTCTCTGTCCGTCTGTTTCAGACCGCCTGTCTCAGACCGTCGGTCTTAGCCCGTCTGTCTCAGCTCGCCTGTCTCAGACCGTCTGTCTCAGACCGTCTGTCTCAGACCGTCGGTCTCTGTCCGTCTCTCTCAGGCCGCCTGTCTCAGTCCGTCTGTCTCAGACCATCTGTCTCAGACCGTCTGTCTCTGTCCGTCTGTCTCAGACCATCTGTCTCAGTACGTCTGTCTCAGGCCGTCTGTCTCTGACCGTCTGTCCCAGACCGTCTGTCTCAGCCCGCCTGTCTCTGTCCGTCTGTCTCAGACCGTCTGTCTCTGATCGTCTCTCTCAGGCCGCCTGTCGCAGTGCGACTGTCTCAGACCATCTGTCTCAGACCGTCTGTCTCTGTCCGTCTCCCTCAGGCCACCTGTCTCTGTCCGTCTGTCTTAGACCATCTGTCTCAGACCGTCTGTCTCAGACCGTCTGTCTCAGACCGTCTGTCTCAGACCGTCTGTCTCTGACCGTCTGTCTCAGACCGTCAGTCTCAGACCGTCGGTCTCTGTCCGTTTCTCGCAGGCCGCGTGTCTCTGTCCGTCTGTCTCAGACCGTCGGTCTCTGTCCATCTGTTTCAGAACGCCTGTATCAGACCGTCGGTCTTAGCCCGTCTGTCTCTGCCCGTCTGTCTCAGCCCGCCTGTCTCTGTCCGTCTGTCTCAGACCGTCTGTCTCTGTCCGTCTGTCTCAGACCGTCTGTCTCAGCCCACCTGTCTCTGTCCGTCTGTCTCAGACCGTCTGTCTCTGATCGTCTCTCTCAGGCCGCCTGTCTCAGTGCGACTGTCTCAGACCATCTGTCTCAGACCGTCTGTCTCTGTCCGTCTCCCTCAGGCCACCTGTCTCAGTCCGTCTGTCTCAGACCATCTGTGTCAGACCGTTGTCTCTGTCCGTCTGTCTCTGTCCGTCTGTGTCTGTCCGTCTGTGTCAGACCGCCTGTCTCTGTCCGTCTGTCTCAGACTGTCTGTCTCAGACCGTCTGTCTCAGACCGTCTGTCTCAGACCGTCTGTCTCAGACCGTCTGTCTCAGACCGTCTGTCTCAGACCGTCTGTCTCAGACCGTCTGTCTCAGCCCGCCTGTCTCAGCCCGCCTGTCTCTGTGCGTCTGTTAAAGACCGCCTGTCTCAGACCGTCGGTCTTAGCCCGTCTGTCTCAGTCCGACTGTCTCAGACCATCTGTCTCAGACCGTTGTCTCTGTCCGTCTGTCTCAGAACGTCTGTCTCAGACCATCTGTATCAAACCGTCTGTCTCAGCCCGCCTGTCTCAGCCCGCCTGTCTCTGTCCGTCTGTCTCAGACCGTCTGTCTCAGATCGTCTCTCACAGGCCGCCTGTCTCAGTCCGACTGTCTCTGTCCGTAGGTCTCAGACCGTCTGTCTCAGATCGTCTCTCTCAGGCCGCCTGTCTCAGTCCGACTGTCTCTGTCCGTAGGTTTCAGACCGCCTGTCTCAGATCGTCTCTCTCAGGCCGCCTGTCTCAGTCCGACTGTCTCAGACCATCTGTCTCAGACCGTCTGTCTCAGCCCGCCTGTCTCAGCCCGCCTGTCTCAGCCCGCCTGTCTCTGTGCGTCTGTTAAAGACCGCCTGTCTCAGACCGTCGGTCTGAGCCCGTCTGTCTCAGCCCGCCTGTCTCTGTCCGTCTGTCTCAGACCGTCTGTCTCAGATCGTCTCTCTCAGGCCGCCTGTCTCAGTCCGACTGTCTCTGTCCGTAGGTTTCAGACCGCCTGTCTCAGACCGTCGGTCTTAACCCGTCTGTCTCAGACCGTCGGTCTGAGCCCGTCTGTCTCAGCCCGCCTGTCTCTGTCCGTCTGTCTCAGACCGTCTGTCTCTGATCGTCTCTCTCAGGCCGCCTGTCTCAGTCCGACTGTCTCAGACCATCTGTCTCAGACCGTCTGTCTCTGTCCGTCTGTCTCAGCCCGCCTGTCTCAGACCGTTGTCTCTGTCCGTCTGTCTCAGAACGTCTGTCTCAGACCATCTGTATCAAACCGTCTGTCTCAGCCCCCCTGTCTCAGCCCGCCTGTCTCAGTCCGTCTGTCTCAGACCATCTGTCTCAGACCGTCTGTCTCTGTCCGTCTGTCTCAGACCATCTGTCTCAGTCCGTCTGTCTCAGACCGTCTGTCTCAGACCGTCTGTCTCAGACCGTCTGTCTCAGACCGTCGGTCTCTGTCCGTCTCTCTCAGGCCGCCTGTCTGAGTCCGTCTGTCTCAGACCACCTGTCTCAGACCGTCTGTCTCTGTCCGTCTGTCTCAGACCATCTGTCTCAGTCCGTCTGTCTCAGGCCGTCTGTCTCAGACCGTCGGTCTCAGACCGTCGGTCTCTGTCCGTCTCTCCCAGGCCGCCAGTCTCAGGCCATCTGTATCAAACCGTCTGTCTCAGCCCGCCTGTCACAGCCCGCCTGTCTCTGTGCGTCTGTTAAAGACCGCCTGTCTCAGACCGTCTGTCTCAGACCGTCTGTCTCAGACCGTCTGTCTCAGCCCGCCTGTCTCAGCCCGCCTGTCTCTGTCCGTCTGTCTTAGACCATCTGTCTCAGACCGTCTGTCTCAGACCGTCTGTCTCTGACCGTCTGTCTCAGACCGTCAGTCTCAGACCGTCGTTCTCTGTCCGTTTCTCGCAGGCCGCGTGTCTCTGTCCGTCTGTCTCAGACCGTCGGTCTCTGTCCATCTGCTTCAGAACGCCTGTATCAGACCGTCGGCCTTAGCCCGTCTGTCTCTGCCCGTCTGTCTCAGCCCGCCTGTCTCTGTCCGTCTGTCTCAGACCGTCTGTCTCAGCCCGCCTGTCTCTGTCCGTCTGTCTCAGACCGTCTGTCTCAGATCGTCTCTCTCAGGCCGCCTGTCTCAGTGTGACTGTCTCAGACCATCTGTCTCAGACCGTCTGTCTCTGTCCGTCTCTCTCAGGCCACCTGTCTCAGTCCGTCTGTCTCAGACCATCTGTGTCAGACCGTTGTCTCTGTCCGTCTGTCTCTGTCCGTCTGTCTCTGTCCGTCTGTCTCTGTGCGTCTGTGTCAGACCGCCTGTCTCTGTCCGTCTGTCTCTGTGCGTCTGTGTCAGACCGCCTGTCTCAGTCCGTCTGTCTCAGACCATCTGTGTCAGACCGTTGTCTCTGTCCGTCTGTCTCTGTCCGTCTGTCTCTGTGCGTCTGTGTCAGACCGCCTGTCTCTGTCCGTCTGTCTCAGACCGTCTGTCTCAGCCCGCCTGTCTCAGCCCACCTGTCTCTGTCCGTCTGTCTTAGACCATCTGTCTCAGACCGTCTGTCTCGGACCATCTGTCTCAGCACGTCTGTCTCAGATCGTCTCTCTCAGGCCGGCTGTCTCAGTCCGACTGTCTCAGACCATCTGTCTCAGACCGTCTGTCTCTTTCCGTCTCTCTCAGGCCGCCTGTCTGAGTCCGTCTGTCTCAGACTATCTGTGTCAGACCGTTGTCTCTGTCCGTCTGTCTCTGTCCGTCTGTCTCTGTCCGTCTGCCTCTGTCCGTCTGTGTCAGACCGCCTGTCTCTGTCCGTCTCTCTCAGCCCGCCTGTCTCAGCCCGTCTGTCTCGGACCATCTGTCTCAGCCCGTCTGTCTCAGATTGTCCGTCTGAGCCCGCCTGTCTCTGTCCGTCTGTCTCAGACCGTCTGTCTCAGATCGTCTCTCTCAGGCCGCCTGTCTCAGTCCGACTGTCTCTGTCCGTAGGTCTCAGACCGCCTGTCTCAGACCGTCGGTCTGAGCCCGTCTGTCTCAGCCCGCCTGTCTCTGTCCGTCTGTCTCAGACCGTCTGTCTCAGCCCGCCTGTCTCAGCCCGCCTGTCTCTGTCCGTCTGTCTCTGTGCGTCTGTGTCAGACCGCCTGTCTCAGTCCGTCTGTCTCAGACCATCTGTGTCAGACCGTTGTCTCTGTCCGTCTGTCTCTGTCCGTCTGTCTCTGCGCGTCTGTGTCAGACCGCCTGTCTCTGTCCGTCTGTCTCAGACCGTCTGTCTCAGCCCGCCTGTCTCAGCCCGCCTGTCTCTGTCCGTCTGTCTTAGACCATCTGTCTCAGACCGTCTGTCTCGGACCGTCTGTCTCAGACCGTCGGTCTCTGTCCGTCTCTGTCATGCCGCCTGTCTCAGTCCGTCTGTTTCAGACCGCCTGTCTCAGACCGTCGGTCTTAGCCCGTCTGTCTCAGACCGTCTGTCTCAGACCGTCTGTCTCAGACCGTCGGTCTCTGTCCGTCTCTCTCAGGCCGCCTGTCTGAGTCGGTCTGTCTCAGACCACCTGTCTCAGACCGTCTGTCTCTGTCCGTCTGTCTCAGACCATCTGTCTCAGTACGTCTGTCTCAGGCCGTCTGTCTCAGACCGTCGGTCTCTGTCCGTCTCTCCCAGCCCGCCTGTCTCAGGCCATCTGTATCAAACCGTCTGTCTCAGCCCGCCTGTCTCTGTGCGTCTGTTAAAGACCGCCTGTCTCAGACCATCTGTCTCAGACCGTCTGTCTCAGCCCGCCTGTCTCAGCCCGCCTGTCTCTGTCCGTCTGTCTTAGACCATCTGTCTCAGACCGTCTGTCTCAGACCGTCTGTCTCAGACCGTCTGTCTCAGACCGCCTGTCTCAGCCCGCCTGTCTCTGTCCGTCTGTCTCAGACCGTCGGTCTCTGTCCGTCTCTCTCAGGCCGCCTGTCTCAGTCCATCTGTCTCAGACCAACTGTCTCAGACCGTCTGTCGCTGTCCGTCTGTCTGAGACCATCTGTCTCAGACTTTCTGTCTCAGACCGTCCGTCTCTGTCCGCCTGTCTCAGACCATCTGTCTCAGACCGTCTGTCTCAGACCGTCTGTCTCAGCCCGCCTGTCTCAGCTCGCCTGTCTCTGTCCGTCTGTCTTAGACCATCTGTCTCAGACCGTCTGTCTCGGACCATCTGTCTCAGCCCGTCTGTCTCAGATCGTCGGTCTCAGACCGTCTCAGATCGTCTCTCTCAGGCCGCCTGTCTCAGTCCGACTGTCTCTGTCCGTAGGTTTCAGACCGCCTGTCTCAGACCGTCGGTCTTAGCCCGTCTGTCTCAGACCGTCTGTCTCAGCCCGTCTGTCTCAGACCGTCTGTCTCAGACCGTTTGTCTCAGACTGTCGGTCTCTGTCCGTCTCTCTCAGGCCGCCTGTCTCAGTCCGTCTGTCTCAGACCATCTGTCTCAGACCGTCTGTCTCTGTCCGTCTGTCTCAGACCATCTGTCTCAGTCCGTCTGTCTCAGACCGTCTGTCTCAGCCCGCCTGTCTCAGCTCGCCTGTTTCTGTGCGTCTGTTAAAGACCGCCTGTCTCAGACCGTCGGTCTTAGCCCGTCTGTCTCAGTCCGACTGTATCAGACCATCTGTCTCAGACCGTCTGTCTCTGTCCGTCTGTCTCAGCCCGCCTGTCTCAGACCGTTGTCTCTGTCCGTCTGTCTCAGAACGTCTGTCTCAGACCATCTGTATCAAACCGTCTGTCTCAGACCGTCTGTCTCAGACTGTCGGTCTCTGTCCGTGTCTCTCAGGCCGCCTGTCTCAGTCCGTCTGTCTCAGACCATCTGTCTCAGACCGTCTGTCTCTGTCCGTCTGTCTCAGACCATCTGTCTCAGTCCGTCTGTCTCAGACCGTCTGTCTCAGACCGTCGGTCTCAGACCGTCGGTCTCTGTCCGTCTATCCCAGCCCGCCTGTCTCAGGCCATCTGTATCAAACCGTCTGTCTCAGCCCGCCTGTCTCAGCCCGCCTGTCTCTATGCGTCTGTTAAAGACCGCCTGTCTCAGACCGTCGGTCTTAGCCCGTCTGTCTCAGCCCGCCTGTCTCAGCCCGCCTGTCTCTGTCCGTCTGTTTCAGACCGCCTGTCTCAGACCGTCGGTCTTAGCCCGTCTGTCTCAGCTCGCCTGTCTCAGACCGTCTGTCTCAGACCGTCTGTCTCAGACCGTCGGTCTCTGTCCGTCTCTCTCAGGCCGCCTGTCTCAGTCCGTCTGTCTCAGACCATCTGTCTCAGACCGTCTGTCTCTGTCCGTCTGTCTCAGACCATCTGTCTCAGTCCGTTTGTCTCAGACCGTCTGTCTCAGACCGTCGGTCTCACACCGTCGATCTCTGTCCGTCTCTCCCAGCCCGCCTGTCTCAGGCCATCTGTATCAAACCGTCTGTCTCAGCCCGCCTGTCTCAGCCCGCCTGTCTCTGTCCGTCTGTTTCAGACCGCCTGTCTCAGACCGTCGGTCTTAGCCCGTCTGTCTCAGCCCGCCTGTCTCTGTCCGTCTGTCTCAGACCGTCTGTCTCAGATCGTCTCTCTCAGGCCGCCTGTCTCAGTGTGACTGTCTCAGACCATCTGTCTCAGACCGTCTGTCTCTGTCCGTCTCTCTCAGGCCACCTGTCTCAGTCCGTCTGTCTCAGACCATCTGTGTCAGACCGTTGTCTCTGTCCGTCTGTCTCTGTCCGTCTGTCTCTGTGCGTCTGTGTCAGACCGCCTGTCTCTGTCCGTCTGTCTCTGTGCGTCTGTGTCAGACCGCCTGTCTCAGTCCGTCTGTCTCAGACCATCTGTGTCAGACCGTTGTCTCTGTCCGTCTGTCTCTGTCCGTCTGTCTCTGTGCGTCTGTGTCAGACCGCCTGTCTCTGTCCGTCTGTCTCAGACCGTCTGTCTCAGCCCGCCTGTCTCAGCCCACCTGTCTCTGTCCGTCTGTCTTAGACCATCTGTCTCAGACCGTCTGTCTCGGACCATCTGTCTCAGCACGTCTGTCTCAGATCGTCTCTCTCAGGCCGGCTGTCTCAGTCCGACTGTCTCAGACCATCTGTCTCAGACCGTCTGTCTCTTTCCGTCTCTCTCAGGCCGCCTGTCTGAGTCCGTCTGTCTCAGACTATCTGTGTCAGACCGTTGTCTCTGTCCGTCTGTCTCTGTCCGTCTGTCTCTGTCCGTCTGCCTCTGTCCGTCTGTGTCAGACCGCCTGTCTCTGTCCGTCTCTCTCAGCCCGCCTGTCTCAGCCCGTCTGTCTCGGACCATCTGTCTCAGCCCGTCTGTCTCAGATTGTCCGTCTGAGCCCGCCTGTCTCTGTCCGTCTGTCTCAGACCATCTGTCTCAGACCGTCTGTCTCAGCCCGCCTGTCTCAGCCCGCCTGTCTCTGTCCGTCTGTCTTAGACCATCTGTCTCAGACCGTCTGTCTCAGACCGTCTGTCTCAGACCGTCTGTCTCAGACCGCCTGTCTCAGCCCGCCTGTCTCTGTCCGTCTGTCTCAGACCGTCGGTCTCTGTCCGTCTCTCTCAGGCCGCCTGTCTCAGTCCATCTGTCTCAGACCATCTGTCTCAGACCGTCTGTCGCTGTCCGTCTGTCTCAGACCATCTGTCTCAGACTTTCTGTCTCAGACCGTCCGTCTCTGTCCGCCTGTCTCAGACCATCTGTCTCAGACCGTCTGTCTCAGACCGTCTGTCTCAGCCCGCCTGTCTCAGCTCGCCTGTCTCTGTCCGTCTGTCTTAGACCATCTGTCTCAGACCGTCTGTCTCGGACCATCTGTCTCAGCCCGTCTGTCTCAGATCGTCGGTCTCAGACCGTCTCAGATCGTCTCTCTCAGGCCGCCTGTCTCAGTCCGACTGTCTCTGTCCGTAGGTTTCAGACCGCCTGTCTCAGACCGTCGGTCTTAGCCCGCCTGTCTCTGTCCGTCTGTCTCAGACCGTCTGTCTCAGCCCGTCTGTCTCAGACCGTCTGTCTCAGATCGTCTCTCTCAGGTCGCCTGTCTCAGGCCATCTGTATCAAACCGTCTGTCTCAGCCCGTCTGTCTCAGCCCGCCTGTCTCTGTCCGTCTGTCTCAGACCGTCTGTCTCAGCCCGTCTGTCTCAGACCGTCTGTCTCAGATCGTCTCTCTCAGGCCGCCTGTCTCAGTCCGACTGTCTCAGACCATCTGTCTCAGACCGTCTGTCTCTGTCCGTCTGTCTCAGCCCGCCTGTCTCAGACCGTTGTCTCTGTCCGTCTGTCTCAGATCGTCTCTCTCAGGCCGTCTGTCTCAGTCCGACTGTCTCTGTCCGTAGGTCTCAGACCGCCTGTCTCAGACCGTCGGTCTGAGCCCGTCTGTCTCAGCCCGCCTGTCTCTGTCCGTCTGTCTCAGACCGTCTGTCTCAGATCGTCTCTCTCAGGCCGCCTGTCTCTGTCCGTAGGTTTCAGACCGCCTGTCTCAGACCGTCGGTCTTAACCCGTCTGTCTCAGACCGTCTGTCTCAGACCGTCTGTCTCATACCGTCTGTCTCAGACCGTCTGTCTCAGACCGTCTGTCTCAGACTGTCGGTCTCTGTCCGTGTCTCTCAGGCCGCCTGTCTCAGTCCGTCTGTCTCAGACCATCTGTCTCAGACCGTCTGTCTCTGTCCGTCTGTCTCAGACCATCTGTCTCAGTCCGTCTGTCTCAGACCGTCTGTCTCAGACCGTCGGTCTCAGACCGTCGGTCTCTGTCCGTCTCTCCCAGCCCGCCTGTCTCAGGCCATCTGTATCAAACCGTCTGTCTCAGCCCGCCTGTCTCAGCCCGCCTGTCTCTATGCGTCTGTTAAAGACCGCCTGTCTCAGACCGTCGGTCTTAGCCCGTCTGTCTCAGCCCGCCTGTCTCAGCCCGCCTGTCTCTGTCCGTCTGTTTCAGACCGCCTGTCTCAGACCGTCGGTCTTAGCCCGTCTGTCTCAGCTCGCCTGTCTCAGACCGTCTGTCTCAGACCGTCTGTCTCAGACCGTCGGTCTCTGTCCGTCTCTCTCAGGCCGCCTGTCTCAGTCCGTCTGTCTCAGACCATCTGTCTCAGACCGTCTGTCTCTGTCCGTCTGTCTCAGACCATCTGTCTCAGTACGTCTGTCTCAGGCCGTCTGTCTCAGACCGTCGGTCTCAGACCGTCGGTCTCTGTCCGTCTCTCCCAGCCCGCCTGTCTCAGGCCATCTGTATCAAACCGTCTGTCTCAGCCCGCCTGTCTCTGTGCGTCTGTTAAAGACCGCCTGTCTCTGTCCGTCTGTCTCAGACCGTCTGTCTCAGATCGTCTCTCTCAGGCCGCCTGTCTCAGTGTGACTGTCTCAGACCATCTGTCTCAGACCGTCTGTCTCTGTCCGTCTCTCTCAGGCCACCTGTCTCAGTCCGTCTGTCTCAGACCATCTGTGTCAGACCGTTGTCTCTGTCCGTCTGTCTCTGTCCGTCTGTCTCTGTGCGTCTGTGTCAGACCGCCTGTCTCTGTCCGTCTGTCTCTGTGCGTCTGTGTCAGACCGCCTGTCTCAGTCCGTCTGTCTCAGACCATCTGTGTCAGACCGTTGTCTCTGTCCGTCTGTCTCTGTCCGTCTGTCTCTGTGCGTCTGTGTCAGACCGCCTGTCTCTGTCCGTCTGTCTCAGACCGTCTGTCTCAGCCCGCCTGTCTCAGCCCACCTGTCTCTGTCCGTCTGTCTTAGACCATCTGTCTCAGACCGTCTGTCTCGGACCATCTGTCTCAGCACGTCTGTCTCAGATCGTCTCTCTCAGGCCGGCTGTCTCAGTCCGACTGTCTCAGACCATCTGTCTCAGACCGTCTGTCTCTTTCCGTCTCTCTCAGGCCGCCTGTCTGAGTCCGTCTGTCTCAGACTATCTGTGTCAGACCGTTGTCTCTGTCCGTCTGTCTCTGTCCGTCTGTCTCTGTCCGTCTGCCTCTGTCCGTCTGTGTCAGACCGCCTGTCTCTGTCCGTCTCTCTCAGCCCGCCTGTCTCAGCCCGTCTGTCTCGGACCATCTGTCTCAGCCCGTCTGTCTCAGATTGTCCGTCTGAGCCCGCCTGTCTCTGTCCGTCTGTCTCAGACCGTCTGTCTCAGATCGTCTCTCTCAGGCCGCCTGTCTCAGTCCGACTGTCTCTGTCCGTAGGTCTCAGACCGCCTGTCTCAGACCGTCGGTCTGAGCCCGTCTGTCTCAGCCCGCCTGTCTCTGTCCGTCTGTCTCAGACCGTCTGTCTCAGCCCGCCTGTCTCAGCCCGCCTGTCTCTGTCCGTCTGTCTCTGTGCGTCTGTGTCAGACCGCCTGTCTCAGTCCGTCTGTCTCAGACCATCTGTGTCAGACCGTTGTCTCTGTCCGTCTGTCTCTGTCCGTCTGTCTCTGCGCGTCTGTGTCAGACCGCCTGTCTCTGTCCGTCTGTCTCAGACCGTCTGTCTCAGCCCGCCTGTCTCAGCCCGCCTGTCTCTGTCCGTCTGTCTTAGACCATCTGTCTCAGACCGTCTGTCTCGGACCGTCTGTCTCAGACCGTCGGTCTCTGTCCGTCTCTGTCATGCCGCCTGTCTCAGTCCGTCTGTTTCAGACCGCCTGTCTCAGACCGTCGGTCTTAGCCCGTCTGTCTCAGACCGTCTGTCTCAGACCGTCTGTCTCAGACCGTCGGTCTCTGTCCGTCTCTCTCAGGCCGCCTGTCTGAGTCGGTCTGTCTCAGACCACCTGTCTCAGACCGTCTGTCTCTGTCCGTCTGTCTCAGACCATCTGTCTCAGTACGTCTGTCTCAGGCCGTCTGTCTCAGACCGTCGGTCTCTGTCCGTCTCTCCCAGCCCGCCTGTCTCAGGCCATCTGTATCAAACCGTCTGTCTCAGCCCGCCTGTCTCTGTGCGTCTGTTAAAGACCGCCTGTCTCAGACCATCTGTCTCAGACCGTCTGTCTCAGCCCGCCTGTCTCAGCCCGCCTGTCTCTGTCCGTCTGTCTTAGACCATCTGTCTCAGACCGTCTGTCTCAGACCGTCTGTCTCAGACCGTCTGTCTCAGACCGCCTGTCTCAGCCCGCCTGTCTCTGTCCGTCTGTCTCAGACCGTCGGTCTCTGTCCGTCTCTCTCAGGCCGCCTGTCTCAGTCCATCTGTCTCAGACCATCTGTCTCAGACCGTCTGTCGCTGTCCGTCTGTCTGAGACCATCTGTCTCAGACTTTCTGTCTCAGACCGTCCGTCTCTGTCCGCCTGTCTCAGACCATCTGTCTCAGACCGTCTGTCTCAGACCGTCTGTCTCAGCCCGCCTGTCTCAGCTCGCCTGTCTCTGTCCGTCTGTCTTAGACCATCTGTCTCAGACCGTCTGTCTCGGACCATCTGTCTCAGCCCGTCTGTCTCAGATCGTCGGTCTCAGACCGTCTCAGATCGTCTCTCTCAGGCCGCCTGTCTCAGTCCGACTGTCTCTGTCCGTAGGTTTCAGACCGCCTGTCTCAGACCGTCGGTCTTAGCCCGTCTGTCTCAGACCGTCTGTCTCAGCCCGTCTGTCTCAGACCGTCTGTCTCAGACCGTTTGTCTCAGACTGTCGGTCTCTGTCCGTCTCTCTCAGGCCGCCTGTCTCAGTCCGTCTGTCTCAGACCATCTGTCTCAGACCGTCTGTCTCTGTCCGTCTGTCTCAGACCATCTGTCTCAGTCCGTCTGTCTCAGACCGTCTGTCTCAGCCCGCCTGTCTCAGCTCGCCTGTTTCTGTGCGTCTGTTAAAGACCGCCTGTCTCAGACCGTCGGTCTTAGCCCGTCTGTCTCAGTCCGACTGTATCAGACCATCTGTCTCAGAACCGTCTGTCTCTGTCCGTCTGTCTCAGCCCGCCTGTCTCAGACCGTTGTCTCTGTCCGTCTGTCTCAGAACGTCTGTCTCAGACCATCTGTATCAAACCGTCTGTCTCAGACCGTCTGTCTCAGACTGTCGGTCTCTGTCCGTGTCTCTCAGGCCGCCTGTCTCAGTCCGTCTGTCTCAGACCATCTGTCTCAGACCGTCTGTCTCTGTCCGTCTGTCTCAGACCATCTGTCTCAGTCCGTCTGTCTCAGACCGTCTGTCTCAGACCGTCGGTCTCAGACCGTCGGTCTCTGTCCGTCTCTCCCAGCCCGCCTGTCTCAGGCCATCTGTATCAAACCGTCTGTCTCAGCCCGCCTGTCTCAGCCCGCCTGTCTCTATGCGTCTGTTAAAGACCGCCTGTCTCAGACCGTCGGTCTTAGCCCGTCTGTCTCAGCCCGCCTGGTCTCAGCCCCGCCTGTCTCTGTCCGTCTGTTTCAGACCGCCTGTCTCAGACCGTCGGTCTTAGCCCGTCTGTCTCAGCTCGCCTGTCTCAGACCGTCTGTCTCAGACCGTCTGTCTCAGACCGTCGGTCTCTGTCCGTCTCTCTCAGGCCGCCTGTCTCAGTCCGTCTGTCTCAGACCATCTGTCTCAGACCGTCTGTCTCTGTCCGTCTGTCTCAGACCATCTGTCTCAGTCCGTTTGTCTCAGACCGTCTGTCTCAGACCGTCGGTCTCACACCGTCGATCTCTGTCCGTCTCTCCCAGCCCCGCCTGTCTCAGGCCATCTGTATCAAACCGTCTGTCTCAGCCCGCCTGTCTCAGCCGCCTGTCTCTGTCCGTCTGTTTCAGACCGCCTGTCTCAGACCGTCGTCTTAGCCCGTCTGTCTCAGCCCGCCTGTCTCTGTCCGTCTGTCTCAGACCGTCTGTCTCAGATCGTCTCTCTCAGGCCGCCTGTCTCAGTGTGACTGTCTCAGACCATCTGTCTCAGACCGTCTGTCTCTGTCCGTCTCTCTCAGGCCACCTGTCTCAGTCCGTCTGTCTCAGACCATCTGTGTCAGACCGGTCTCTGTCCGTCTGTCTCTGTCCGTCTGTCTCTGTGCGTCTGTGTCAGACCGCCTGTCTCTGTCCGTCTGTCTCTGTGCGTCTCGTCAGACCGCCTGTCTCAGTCCGTCTGTCTCAGACCATCTGTGTCAGACCGTTGTCTCTGTCCGTCTGTCTCTGTCCGTCTGTCTCTGTGCGTCTGTGTCAGACCGCCTGTCTCTGTCCGTCTGTCTCAGACCGTCTGTCTCAGCCCGCCTGTCTCAGCCCACCTGTCTCTGTCCGTCTGTCTTAGACCATCTGTCTCAGACCGTCTGTCTCGGACCATCTGTCTCAGCACGTCTGTCTCAGATCGTCTCTCTCAGGCCGGCTGTCTCAGTCCGACTGTCTCAGACCATCTGTCTCAGACCGTCTGTCTCTTTCCGTCTCTCTCAGGCCGCCTGTCTGAGTCCGTCTGTCTCAGACTATCTGTGTCAGACCGTTGTCTCTGTCCGTCTGTCTCTGTCCGTCTGTCTCTGTCCGTCTGCCTCTGTCCGTCTGTGTCAGACCGCCTGTCTCTGTCCGTCTCTCTCAGCCCGCCTGTCTCAGCCCGTCTGTCTCGGACCATCTGTCTCAGCCCGTCTGTCTCAGATTGTCCGTCTGAGCCCGCCTGTCTCTGTCCGTCTGTCTCAGACCATCTGTCTCAGACCGTCTGTCTCAGCCCGCCTGTCTCAGCCCGCCTGTCTCTGTCCGTCTGTCTTAGACCATCTGTCTCAGACCGTCTGTCTCAGACCGTCTGTCTCAGACCGTCTGTCTCAGACCGCCTGTCTCAGCCCGCCTGTCTCTGTCCGTCTGTCTCAGACCGTCGGTCTCTGTCCGTCTCTCTCAGGCCGCCTGTCTCAGTCCATCTGTCTCAGACCATCTGTCTCAGACCGTCTGTCGCTGTCCGTCTGTCTGAGACCATCTGTCTCAGACTTTCTGTCTCAGACCGTCCGTCTCTGTCCGCCTGTCTCAGACCATCTGTCTCAGACCGTCTGTCTCAGACCGTCTGTCTCAGCCCGCCTGTCTCAGCTCGCCTGTCTCTGTCCGTCTGTCTTAGACCATCTGTCTCAGACCGTCTGTCTCGGACCATCTGTCTCAGCCCGTCTGTCTCAGATCGTCGGTCTCAGACCGTCTCAGATCGTCTCTCTCAGGCCGCCTGTCTCAGTCCGACTGTCTCTGTCCGTAGGTTTCAGACCGCCTGTCTCAGACCGTCGGTCTTAGCCCGCCTGTCTCTGTCCGTCTGTCTCAGACCGTCTGTCTCAGCCCGTCTGTCTCAGACCGTCTGTCTCAGATCGTCTCTCTCAGGCCGCCTGTCTCAGGCCATCTGTATCAAACCGTCTGTCTCAGCCCGTCTGTCTCAGCCCGCCTGTCTCTGTCCGTCTGTCTCAGACCGTCTGTCTCAGCCCGTCTGTCTCAGACCGTCTGTCTCAGATCGTCTCTCTCAGGCCGCCTGTCTCAGTCCGACTGTCTCAGACCATCTGTCTCAGACCGTCTGTCTCTGTCCGTCTGTCTCAGCCCGCCTGTCTCAGACCGTTGTCTCTGTCCGTCTGTCTCAGATCGTCTCTCTCAGGCCGTCTGTCTCAGTCCGACTGTCTCTGTCCGTAGGTCTCAGACCGCCTGTCTCAGACCGTCGGTCTGAGCCCGTCTGTCTCAGCCCGCCTGTCTCTGTCCGTCTGTCTCAGACCGTCTGTCTCAGATCGTCTCTCTCAGGCCGCCTGTCTCTGTCCGTAGGTTTCAGACCGCCTGTCTCAGACCGTCGGTCTTAACCCGTCTGTCTCAGACCGTCTGTCTCAGACCGTCTGTCTCATACCGTCTGTCTCAGACCGTCTGTCTCAGACTGTCGGTCTCTGTCCGTGTCTCTCAGGCCGCCTGTCTCAGTCCGTCTGTCTCAGACCATCTGTCTCAGACCGTCTGTCTCTGTCCGTCTGTCTCAGACCATCTGTCTCAGTCCGTCTGTCTCAGACCGTCTGTCTCAGACCGTCGGTCTCAGACCGTCGGTCTCTGTCCGTCTCTCCCAGCCCGCCTGTCTCAGGCCATCTGTATCAAACCGTCTGTCTCAGCCCGCCTGTCTCAGCCCGCCTGTCTCTATGCGTCTGTTAAAGACCGCCTGTCTCAGACCGTCGGTCTTAGCCCGTCTGTCTCAGCCCGCCTGTCTCAGCCCGCCTGTCTCTGTCCGTCTGTTTCAGACCGCCTGTCTCAGACCGTCGGTCTTAGCCCGTCTGTCTCAGCTCGCCTGTCTCAGACCGTCTGTCTCAGACCGTCTGTCTCAGACCGTCGGTCTCTGTCCGTCTCTCTCAGGCCGCCTGTCTCAGTCCGTCTGTCTCAGACCATCTGTCTCAGACCGTCTGTCTCTGTCCGTCTGTCTCAGACCATCTGTCTCAGTACGTCTGTCTCAGGCCGTCTGTCTCAGACCGTCGGTCTCAGACCGTCGGTCTCTGTCCGTCTCTCCCAGCCCGCCTGTCTCAGGCCATCTGTATCAAACCGTCTGTCTCAGCCCGCCTGTCTCTGTGCGTCTGTTAAAGACCGCCTGTCTCAGACCGTCTGTCTCAGACCGTCTGTCTCAGCCCGCCTGTCTCAGCCCGCCTGTCTCTGTCCGTCTGTCTTAGACCATCTGTCTCAGACCGTCTGTCTCAGACCGTCTGTCTCAGACCGTCTGTCTCAGACCGTCTGTCTCTGACCGTCTGTCTCAGACCGTCAGTCTCAGACCGTCGGTCTCTGTCCGTTTCTCGCAGGCCGCGTGTCTCTGTCCGTCTGTCTCAGACCGTCGGTCTCTGTCCATCTGTTTCAGAACGCCTGTATCAGACCGTCGGTCTTAGCCCGTCTGTCTCTGCCCGTCTGTCTCAGCCCGCCTGTCTCTGTCCGTCTGTCTCAGACCGTCTGTCTCTGTCCGTCTGTCTCAGACCGTCTGTCTCAGCCCGCCTGTCTCTGTCCGTCTGTCTCAGACCGTCTGTCTCTGATCGTCTCTCTCAGGCCGCCTGTCTCAGTGCGACTGTCTCAGACCATCTGTCTCAGACCGTCTGTCTCTGTCCGTCTCCCTCAGGCCACCTGTCTCAGTCCGTCTGTCTCAGACCATCTGTGTCAGACCGTTGTCTCTGTCCGTCTGTCTCTGTCCGTCTGTGTCTGTCCGTCTGTGTCAGACCGCCTGTCTCTGTCCGTCTGTCTCAGACCGTCTGTCTCAGACCGTCTGTCTCAGACCGTCTGTCTCAGACCGTCTGTCTCAGACCGTCTGTCTCAGCCCGCCTGTCTCAGCCCGCCTGTCTCTGTGCGTCTGTTAAAGACCGCCTGTCTCAGACCGTCGGTCTTAGCCCGTCTGTCTCAGTCCGACTGTCTCAGACCATCTGTCTCAGACCGTTGTCTCTGTCCGTCTGTCTCAGAACGTCTGTCTCAGACCATCTGTATCAAACCGTCTGTCTCAGCCCGCCTGTCTCAGCCCGCCTGTCTCTGTCCGTCTGTCTCAGACCGTCTGTCTCAGATCGTCTCTCACAGGCCGCCTGTCTCAGACCGACTGTCTCTGTCCGTAGGTCTCAGACCGCCTGTCTCTGACCGTCGGTCTGAGCCCGTCTGTCTCAGCCCGCCTGTCTCTGTCCGTCTGTCTCAGACCGTCTGTCTCAGATCGTCTCTCTCAGGCCGCCTGTCTCAGTCCGACTGTCTCAGACCATCTGTCTCAGACAGTCTGTCTCTGTCCGTCTGTCTCAGCCCGCCTGTCTCAGACCGTTGTCTCTGTCCGTCTGTCTCAGAACGTCTGTCTCAGACCATCTGTATCAAACCGTCTGTCTCAGCCCCCCTGTCTCAGCCCGCCTGTCTCAGTCCGTCTGTCTCAGACCATCTGTCTCAGACCGTCTGTCTCTGTCCGTCTGTCTCAGACCATCTGTCTCAGTCCGTCTGTCTCAGACCGTCTGTCTCAGACCGTCTGTCTCAGACCGTCTGTCTCAGACCGTCTGTCTCAGACCGTCTGTCTCAGACCGTCTGTCTCAGACCGTCGGTCTCTGTCCGTCTCTCTCAGGCCGCCTGTCTGAGTCCGTCTGTCTCAGACCACCTGTCTCAGACCGTCTGTCTCTGTCCGTCTGTCTCAGACCATCTGTCTCAGTCCGTCTGTCTCAGGCCGTCTGTCTCAGACCGTCGGTCTCTGTCCGTCTCTCCCAGCCCGCCTGTCTCAGGCCATCTGTATCAAACCGTCTGTCTCAGCCCGCCTGTCACAGCCCGCCTGTCTCTGTGCGTCTGTTAAAGACCGCCTGTCTCAGACCGTCTGTCTCAGACCGTCTGTCTCAGCCCGCCTGTCTCAGCCCGCCTGTCTCTGTCCGTCTGTCTTAGACCATCTGTCTCAGACCGTCTGTCTCAGACCGTCTGTCTCTGACCGTCTGTCTCAGACCGTCAGTCTCAGACCGTCGTTCTCTGTCCGTTTCTCGCAGGCCGCGTGTCTCTGTCCGTCTGTCTCAGACCGTCGGTCTCTGTCCATCTGCTTCAGAACGCCTGTATCAGACCGTCGGTCTTAGCCCGTCTGTCTCTGCCCGTCTGTCTCAGCCCTCCTGTCTCTGTCCGTCTGTCTCAGACCGTCTGTCTCAGCCCGCCTGTCTCTGTCCGTCTGTCTCAGACCGTCTGTCTCAGATCGTCTCTCTCAGGCCGCCTGTCTCAGTGTGACTGTCTCAGACCATCTGTCTCAGACCGTCTGTCTCTGTCCGTCTCTCTCAGGCCACCTGTCTCAGTCCGTCTGTCTCAGACCATCTGTGTCAGACCGTTGTCTCTGTCCGTCTGTCTCTGTCCGTCTGTCTCTGTGCGTCTGTGTCAGACCGCCTGTCTCTGTCCGTCTGTCTCTGTGCGTCTGTGTCAGACCGCCTGTCTCAGTCCGTCTGTCTCAGACCATCTGTGTCAGACCGTTGGCTCTGTCCGTCTGTCTCTGTCCGTCTGTCTCTGTGCGTCTGTGTCAGACCGCCTGTCTCTGTCCGTCTGTCTCAGACCGTCTGTCTCAGCCCGCCTGTCTCAGCCCGCCTGTCTCTGTCCGTCTGTCTTAGTCCATCTGTCTCAGACCGTCTGTCTCGGACCATCTGTCTCAGCACGTCTGTCTCAGATCGTCGGTCTCAGCCCGCCTGTATCTGTCCGTCTGTCTCAGACCGTCTGTCTCTGTCCGTCTGTCTCAGACCGTCTGTCTCAGATCGTCTCTCTCAGGCCGGCTGTCTCAGTCCGACTGTCTCAGACCATCTGTCTCAGACCGTCTGTCTCTTTCCGTCTCTCTCAGGCCGCCTGTCTGAGTCCGTCTGTCTCAGACTATCTGTGTCAGACCGTTGTCTCTGTCCGTCTGTCTCTGTCCGTCTGTCTCTGTCCGTCTGCCTCTGTCCGTCTGTGTCAGACCGCCTGTCTCTGTCCGTCTCTCTCAGGCCGCCTGTCTCAGACCGTCTGTCTCTGTCCGTCTGTCTCAGCCCGCCTGTCTCAGACCGTCTATCTCGGACCATATGTCTCAGCCCGTCTGAATCAGATCGTCCGTCTCAGCCCGCCTGTCTCTGTCCGTCTGTCTCAGACCGTCTGTCTCAGATCGTCTCTCTCAGGCCGCCTGTCTCAGTCCGACTGGCTCAGACCATCTGTCTCAGACCGTCTGTCTCTGTCCGTCTGTCTCAGCCCGCCTGTCTCAGACCGTCTGTCTCAGACCGTCTGTCTCTGACCGTCTGTCTCAGACCGTCTGTCTCAGACCGTCTGTCTCAGACCGTCTGTCTCGGACCATCTGTCTCAGCCCGTCTGTCTCAGATTGTCCGTCTGAGCCCGCCTGTCTCTGTCCGTCTGTCTCAGACCGTCTGTCTCAGATCGTCTCTCTCAGGCCGCCTGTCTCAGTCCGACTGTCTCTGTCCGTAGGTCTCAGACCGCCTGTCTCAGACCGTCGGTCTGAGCCCGTCTATCTCAGCCCGCCTGTCTCTGTCCGTCTGTCTCAGACCGTCTGTCTCAGCCCGCCTGTCTCAGCCCGCCTGTCTCTGTCCGTCTGTCTCTGTGCGTCTGTGTCAGACCGCCTGTCTCAGTCCGTCTGTCTCAGACCATCTGTGTCAGACCGTTGTCTCTGTCCGTCTGTCTCTGTCCGTCTGTCTCTGTGCGTCTGTGTCAGACCGCCTGTCTCTGTCCGTCTGTCTCAGACCGTCTGTCTCAGCCCGCCTGTCTCAGCCCGCCTGTCTCTGGCCGTCTGTCTTAGACCATCTGTCTCAGACCGTCTGTCTCGGACCGTCTGTCTCAGACCGTCGGTCTCTGTCCGTCTCTGTCATGCCGCCTGTCTCAGTCCGTCTGTTTCAGACCGCCTGTCTCAGACCGTCGGTCTTAGCCCGTCTGTCTCAGACCGTCTGTCTCAGACCGTCTGTCTCAGACCGTCTGTCTCAGACCGTCTGTCTCAGACCGTCTGTCTCAGACCGTCGGTCTCTGTCCGTCTCTCCCAGCCCGCCTGTCTCAGGCCATCTGTATCAAACCGTCTGTCTCAGCCCGCCTGCCTCTGTGCGTCTGTTAAAGACCGCCTGTCTCAGACCATCTGTCTCAGACCGTCTGTCTCAGCCCGCCTGTCTCAGCCCGCCTGTCTCTGTCCGTCTGTCTTAGACCATCTGTCTCAGACCGTCTGTCTCAGACCGTCTGTCTCAGACCGTCTGTCTCTGACCGTCTGTCTCAGACAGTCTGTCTCAGACCGTCCGTCTCAGCCCGCCTGTCTCTGTCCGTCTGTCTCAGACCGTCTGTCTCAGATCGTCTCTCTCAGGCCGCCTGTCTCAGTGCGACTGTCTCAGACCATCTGTCTCAGACCGTCTGTCTCTGTCCGTCTCCCTCAGGCCACCTGTCTCAGTCCGTCTGTCTCAGACCATCTGTGTCAGACCGTTGTCTCTGTCCGTCTGTCTCTGTCCGTCTGTCTCTGTCCGTCTGTCTCTGTCCATCTGTGTCAGACCGCCTGTCTCTGTCCGTCTGTCTCAGACCGTCTGTCTCAGACCGTCTGTCTCAGACCGTCTGTCTCAGCCCGCCTGTCTCAGCCCGCCTGTCTCTGTGCGTCTGTTAAAGACCGCCTGTCTCAGACCGTCGGTCTTAGCCCGTCTGTCTCAGTCCGACTGTCTCAGACCATCTGTCTCAGACCGTTGTCTCTGTCCGTCTGTCTCAGAACGTCTGTCTCAGACCATCTGTATCAAACCGTCTGTCTCAGCCCGCCTGTCTCAGCCCGCCTGTCTCAGTCCGTCTGTCTCAGACCATCTGTCTCAGACCGTCTGTCTCTGTCCGTCTGTCTCAGACCATCTGTCTCAGTCCGTCTGTCTCAGACCGTCTGTCTCAGACCGTCTGTCTCAGACCGTCGGTCTCTGTCCGTCTCTCTCAGGCCGCCTGTCTGAGTCCGTCTGTCTCAGACCACCTGTCTCAGACCGTCTGTCTCTGTCCGTCTGTCTCAGACCATCTGTCTCAGTCCGTCTGTCTCAGGCCGTCTGTCTCAGCCCGCCTGTCACAGCCCGCCTGTCTCTGTGCGTCTGTTAAAGACCGCCTGTCTCAGACCGTCTGTCTCAGACCGTCTGTCTCAGCCCGCCTGTCTCAGCCCGCCTGTCTCTGTCCGTCTGTCTTAGACCATCTGTCTCAGACCGTCTGTCTCAGACCGTCTGTCTCTGACCGTCTGTCTCAGACCGTCAGTCTCAGACCGTCGTTCTCTGTCCGTTTCTCGCAGGCCGCGTGTCTCTGTCCGTCTGTCTCAGACCGTCGGTCTCTGTCCATCTGCTTCAGAACGCCTGTATCAGACCGTCGGTCTTAGCCCGTCTGTCTCTGCCCGTCTGTCTCAGCCCGCCTGTCTCTGTCCGTCTGTCTCAGACCGTCTGTCTCAGCCCGCCTGTCTCTGTCCGTCTGTCTCAGACCGTTGTCTCAGATCGTCTCTCTCAGGCCGCCTGTCTCAGTGTGACTGTCTCAGACCATCTGTCTCAGACCGTCTGTCTCTGTCCGTCTCTCTCAGGCCACCTGTCTCAGTCCGTCTGTCTCAGACCATCTGTGTCAGACCGTTGTCTCTGTCCGTCTGTCTCTGTCCGTCTGTCTCTGTGCGTCTGTGTCAGACCGCCTGTCTCTGTCCGTCTGTCTCAGACCGTCTGTCTCAGACCGTCTGTCTCAGACCGTCTGTCTCAGACCGCCTGTCTCAGACCGTCTGTCTCAGACCGTCTGTCTCAGATCGTCTCTCTCAGGCCGTCTGTCTCAGCCCGCCTGTCTCTGTCCGTCTGTCTCAGACCGTTGTCTCAGATCGTCTCTCTCAGGCCGCCTGTCTCAGTGTGACTGTCTCAGACCATCTGTCTCAGACCGTCTGTCTCTGTCCGTCTCTCTCAGGCCACCTGTCTCTGTCCGTCTGTCTCAGCCCGCCTGTCTCAGACCGTTGTCTCTGTCCGTCTGTCTCAGAACGTCTGTCTCAGACCATCCGTATCAAACCGTCTGTCTCAGCCCGCCTGTCTCAGCCTGCCTGTCTCAGTCCGTCTGTCTCAGACCATCTGTCTCAGACCGTCTGTCTCTGTCCGTCTGTCTCAGACCATCTGTCTCAGTCCGTCTGTCTCAGACCGTCTGTCTCAGACCGTCGGTCTCTGTCCGTCTCTCTCAGGCCGCCTGTCTCAGTCCGTCTGTCTCAGACCATCTGTCTCAGACCGTCTGTCTCTGTCCGTCTGTCTCAGACCATCTGTCTCAGTCCGTCTGTCTCAGACCGTCTGTCTCAGACCGTCGGTGTCAGACCGTCGGTCTCTGTCCGTCTCTCCCAGCCCGCCTGTCTCAGGCCATCTGTATCAAACCGTCTGTCTCAGCCCGCCTGTCTCAGCCCGCCTGTCTCTGTGCGTCTGTTAAAGACCGCCCGTCTCTGCCCGTCTGTCTCAGCCCGCCTGTCTCTGTCCGTCTGTCTCAGACCGTCTGTCTCAGCCCGCCTGTCTCTGTCCGTCTGTCTCAGTCCGTCTGTCTCAGACCGTCGGTCTCAGACTGTCGGTCTCTGTCCCTCTGTCTCAATCCGCCTGTCTCAGACCGTCTGTCCTGGACCGTCTGTCTCAGACCGTCTGTCTCCGTCCGTCTGTCTCAGACCATCTGTCTCAGTCCGTCTGTCTCAGACCGTCTGTCTCAGCCCGCCTGTCTCTGTCCGTCTGTCTCAGTCCGTCTGTCTCAGTTCGTCTCTCTCAGGCCGCCTGTCTCTGTCCGTCTGTCTCAGACCATCTGTCTCAGTCCGTCTGTCTCAGACCGTCGGTCTCTGTCCGTCCCTCCCAGCCGGCCTGTCTCAGGGCATCTGTATCAAACCGTCTGTCTCAGCCCGCCTGTCTCTGTGCGTCTGTTAAAGACCGCCTGTCTCAGGCCATCTGTATCAAACCGTCTGTCTCAGCCCGCCTGTCTCTGTGCGTCTGTTAAAGACCGCCTGTCTCAGACCGTCGGTCTTAGCCCGTCTGTCTCAGCCCGTCTGTCTCAGATTGTCCGTCTCAGCCCGCCTGTCTCTGTCCGTCTGTCTCAGACCGTCTGTCTCAGATCGTCTCTCTCAGGCCGCCTGTCTCAGTCCGACTGTCTCAGACCATCTGTCTCAGACCGTCTGTCTCTGTCCGTCTGTCTCAGCCCGCCTGTCTCAGACCGTTGTCTCTGTCCGTCTGTCTCAGAACGTCTGTCTCAGACCATCTGTATCAAACCGTCTGTCTCAGCCCGCCTGTCACAGCCCGCCTGTCTCTGTCCGTCTGTCTCAGCCAGCCTGTCTCAGACCGTCTGTCTCAGACCGTCTGTCTCAGACCGTCTGTCTCAGACCGTCTGTCTCAGATCGTCTGTCTGAGACCGTCGGTCTCTGTCAGTCTCTCTCAGGCCGCCTGTCTCAGTCCGTCTGTCTCAGACCATCTGTCTCAGACCGTCTGTCTCTGTCCGTCTGTCTCAGACCATCTGTCTCAGTCCGTCTGTCTCAGACCGTGTGTCTCAGACCGTCGGTCTCAGACCGTCGGTCTCTGTCCGTCTGTCTCAATCCGCCTGTCTCAGACCGTCGGTCTCTGTCCGTTTCTCGCAGGCCGCGTGTCTCTGTCCGTCTGTCTCAGACCATCTGTCTCAGTCCGTCTGTCTCAGACCGTGTGTCTCAGACCGTCGGTCTCAGACCGTCGGTCTCTGTCCGTCTGTCTCAATCCGCCTGTCTCAGACCGTCGGTCTCTGTCCGTTTCTCGCAGGCCGCGTGTCTCTGTCCGTCTGTCTCAGACCGTCGGTCTCTGTCCATCTGTTTCAGAACGCCTGTATCAGACCGTCGGTCTTAGCCCGTCTGTCTCTGCCCGTCTGTCTCTGCCCGTCTGTCTCAGCCCGCCTGTCTCTGTCCGTCTGTCTCAGACCGTCTGTCTCAGCCCGCCTGTCTCTGTCCGTCTGTCTCAGACCGTCTGTCTTAGACCGCCTGTCTCAGACCGTCTGTCTCAGACCGTCTGTCTCAGACCGTCGGTCTCTGTCCGTCTCTCTCAGGCCGCCTGTCTCAGACCGTCTGTATCTGTCCGTCTGTCTCAGAGCGTCTGTCTCAGCCCGCCTGTCTCTGTCCGTCTGTCTCAGACCGTCTGTCTCAGATCGTCTCTCTCAGGCCGCCTGTCTCAGCCCGCCTGTCTCAGACCGTTGTCTCTGTCCGTCTGTCTCAGAACGTCTGTCTCAGACCATCTGTATCAAACCGTCTGTCTCAGCCCGCCTGTCTCAGCCTGCCTGTCTCAGTCCGTCTGTCTCAGACCATCTGTCTCAGACCGTCTGTCTCTGTCCGTCTGTCTCAGACCATCTGTCTCAGTCCGTCTGTCTCAGACCGTCTGTCTCAGACCGTCGGTCTCAGACTGTCGGTCTCTGTCCGTCTCTCTCATGCCGCCTGTCTCAGTCCGTCTGTTTCAGACCGCCTGTCTCAGACCGTCGGTCTTAGCCCGTCTGTCTCAGACCGTCGGTCTCTGTCCGTCTCTCTCAGGCCGCCTGTCTCAGTCCGTCTGTCTCAGACCATCTGTCTCAGACCGTCTGTCTCTGTCCGTCTGTCTCAGACCATCTGTCTCAGTCCGTCTGTCTCAGACCGTCTGTCTCAGACCGTCGGTCTCTGTCCGTCTCTCTCATGCCGCCTGTCTCAGTCCGTCTGTTTCAGACCGCCTGTCTCAGACCGTCGGTCTTAGCCCGTCTGTCTCAGACCGTCGGTCTCTGTCCGTCTCTCTCAGGCCGCCTGTCTCAGTCCGTCTGTCTCAGACCATCTGTCTCAGACCGTCTGTCTCTGTCCGTCTGTCTCAGACCATCTGTCTCAGTCCGTCTGTCTCAGACCGTCTGTCTCAGACCGTCTGTCTCAGACCGTCGGTGTCAGACCGTCGGTCTCTGTCCGTCTCTCCCAGCCCGCCTGTCTCAGGCCATCTGTATCAAACCGTCTGTCTCAGCCCGCCTTTCTCAGCCCGCCTGTCTCTGTGCGTCTGTTAAAGACCGCCTGTCTCTGCCCGTCTGTCTCAGCCCGCCTGTCTCTGTCCGTCTGTCTCAGACCGTCTGTCTCAGCCCGCCTGTCTCTGTCCGTCTGTCTCAGTCCGTCTGTCTCAGACCATCTGTCTCGGTCCGTCTGTCTCAGACCGTCTGTCTCAGACCATCGGTCTCAGACCGTCGGTCTCTGTCCGTCCCTCCCAGCCGGCCTGTCTCAGGCCATCTGTATCAAACCGTCTGTCTCAGCCCGCCTGTCTCAGCCCGCCTGTCTCTGTGCGTCTGTTAAAGACCGCCTGTCTCAGACCATCTGTATCAAACCGTCTGTCTCAGCCCGCCTGTCACAGCCCGCCTGTCTCTGTCCGTCTGTCTCAGCCAGCCTGTCTCAGACCGTCTGTCTCAGACCGTCTGTCTCAGACCGTCTGTCTCAGACCGTCTGTCTCAGACCGTCTGTCTCAGACCGTCTGTCTCAGATCGTCTGTCTGAGACCGTCGGTCTCTGTCAGTCTCTCTCAGGCCGCCTGGATCAGTCCGTCTGTCTCAGACCATCTGTCTCAGACCGTCTGTCTCTGTCCGTCTGTCTCAGACCATCTGTCTCAGTCCGTCTGTCTCAGACCGTGTGTCTCAGACCGTCGGTCTCTGTCCGTCTGTCTCAATCCGCCTGTCTCAGACCGTCGGTCTCTGTCCGTTTCTCGCAGGCCGCGTGTCTCTGTCCGTCTGTCTCAGACCGTCGGTCTCTGTCCATCTGTTTCAGAACGCCTGTATCAGACCGTCGGTCTTAGCCCGTCTGTCTCTGCCCGTCTGTCTCTGCCCGTCTGTCTCAGCCCGCCTGTCTCTGTCCGTCTGTCTCAGACCGGCTGTCTCAGCCCGCCTGTCTCTGTCCGTCTGTCTCAGACCGTCTGTCTCAGACCGCCTGTCTCAGACCGTCTGTCTCAGACCGTCTGTCTCAGATCGTCTCTCTCAGGCCGCCAGTCTCAGTCCGACTGTCTCAGACCATCTGTCTCAGATCGTCTGTCTGAGACCGTCGGTCTCTGTCAGTCTCTCTCAGAACGTCTGTCTCAGACCATCTGTATCAAACCGTCTGTCTCAGCCCGCCTGTCACAGCCCGCCTGTCTCTGTCCGTCTGTCTCAGCCAGCCTGTCTCAGACCGTCTGTCTCAGACCGTCGGTCTCTGTCCGTCTCTGTCAGGCCGCCTGTCTCAGTCCGTCTGTCTCAGACCATCTGTGTCAGACCGTTGTCTCTGTCCGTCTGTCTCTGTCCGTCTGTCTCTGTCCGTCTGTCTCTGTCCGTCTGTCTCAGACCGTCTGTCTCAGACCGTCTGTCTCAGACCGTCTGTCTCAGATCGTCTGTCTCAGACCGCCTGTCTCAGACCGTCTGTCTCAGACCGTCTGTCTCAGACCGTCGGTCTCTGTCCGTCTCTCTCTGTCCGTCTGTCTCAGAGCGTCTGTCTCAGCCCGCCTGTCTCTGTCCGTCTGTCTCAGACCGTCTGTCTCAGATCGTCTCTCTCAGGCCGCCTGTCTCAGTCCGACTGTCTCAGACCATCTGTCTCAGACCGTCTGTCTCTGTCCGTCTGTCTCAGCCCGCCTGTCTCAGACCGTTGTCTCTGTCCGTCTGTCTCAGAACGTCTGTCTCAGACCATCTGTATCAAACCGTCTGTTTCAGCCCGCCTGTCTCAGCCTGCCTGTCTCAGTCCGTCTGTCCCAGACCATCTGTCTCAGACCGTCTGTCTCTGTCCGTCTGTCTCAGACCATCTGTCTCAGTCCGTCTGTCTCAGACCGTCTGTCTCAGACCGTCTGTCTCAGACCGTCGGTCTCAGACTGTCGGTCTCTGTCCCTCTGTCTCAATCCGCCTGTCTCAGACCGTCTGTCCTGGACCGTCTGTCTCAGACCGTCTGTCTCCGTCCGTCTCTCTCAGACCATCTGTCTCAGTCCGTCTGTCTCAGACCGTCTGTCTCAGACCGTCGGTCTCAGACCGTCGGTCTCTGTCCGTCTCTCCCAGCCCGCCTGTCTCAGGCCATCTGTATCAAACCGTCTGTCTCAGCCCGCCTGTCTCAGCCCGCCCGTCTCTGTGCGTCTGTTAAAGACCGCCTGTCTCTGCCCGTCTGTCTCAGCCCGCCTGTCTCTGTCCATCTGTCTCAGACCGTCTGTCTCAGCCCGCCTGTCTCTGTCCGTCTGTCTCAGTCCGTCTGTCTCAGATCGTCTCTCTCAGGCCGCCTGTCTCAGTCCGACTGTCTCAGACCATCTGTCTCAGACCGTCTGTCTCTGTCCGTCGGTCTCAGACCGTCGGTCTCTGTCCGTCTGTCTCAATCCGCCTGTCTCAGACCGTCTGTCCTGGACCGTCTGTCTCAGACCGTCGGTCTCTGTCCGTCTCTCTCATGCCGCCTGTCTCAGTCCGTCTGTTTCAGACCGCCTGTCTCAGACCGTTGTCTCTGTCCGTCTGTCTCAGAACGTCTGTCTCAGACCATCTGTATCAAACCATCTGTCTCAGCCCGCCTGTCACAGCCCGCCTGTCTCTGTCCGTCTGTCTCAGCCAGCCTGTCTCAGACCGTCTGTCTCAGACCGTCGGTCTCTGTCCGTCTCTGTCAGGCCGCCTGTCTCAGTCCGTCTGTCTCAGACCATCTGTGTCAGACCGTTGTCTCTGTCCGTCTGTCTCTGTCCGTCTGTCTCTGTCCGTCTGTCTCTGTCCGTCTGTCTCAGACCGTCTGTCTCAGACCGTCTGTCTCAGACCGTCTGTCTCAGATCGTCTGTCTCAGACCGTCGGTCTTAGCCCGTCTGTCTCAGCCCGTCTGTCTCAGACCGTCTGTCTCAGACCGTCTGTCTCTGACCGTCTGTCTCAGACCGTCTGTCTCAGACTGTCTGTCTCAGACCGTCTGTCTCAGACCGTCTGTCTCAGACAGACGGTCTCAGCCCGCCTGTCTCTGTCCGTCTGTCTCAGACCGTCTGTCTCAGACCATCTGTCTCAGACCGCCTGTCTCAGTCCGACTGTCTCAGACCATCTGTCTCTGTCCGTCTGTCTCAGACCGTCTGTCTCAGACCATCTGTCTCAGACCGCCTGTCTCAGTCCGACTGTCTCAGACCATCTGTCTCAGACCGTCTGTCTCTGTACGTCTGTCTCAGCCCGCCTGTCTCAGACCGTTGTCTCTGTCCGTCTGTCTCAGAACGTCTGTCTCAGACCATCTGTATCAAACCGTCTGTCTCAGCCCGCCTGTCTCAGCCCGCCTGTCTCAGCCCGTCTGTCTCAGACCGTCTGTCTCAGAACGTCTGTCTCAGACCGTCTGTCTCAGATCGTCTGTCTCAGACCGTCGGTCTCTGTCAGTCTCTCTCAGGCCGCCTGTCTCAGTCCGTCTGTCTCAGACCATCTGTCTCAGACCGTCTGTCTCTGTCCGTCTGTCTCAGACCATCTGTCTCAGTCCGTCTGTCTCAGACCGTCTGTCTCAGACCGTCGGTCTCAGACCGTCGGTCCCTGTCCGTCTCTCCCAGCCCGCCTGTCTCAGGCCATCTGTATCAAACCGTCTGTCTCAGCCCGCCTGTCTCTGTGCGTCTGTTAAAGACCGCCTGTCTCAGACCGTCGGTCTTAGCCCGTCTGTCTCAGCCCGCCTGTCTCAGTCCGCCTGTCTCTGTCCGTCTGTTTCAGACCGCCTGTCTCAGACCGTCGGTCTTAGCCCGTCTGTCTCAGCCCGCCTGTCTCAGACCGTCTGTCTCAGACCGTCTGTCTCTGACCGTCTGTCTCAGACCGTCTGTCTCAGACCGTCTGTCTCAGACCGTCTGTCTCAGACCGTCTGTCTCAGACCGTCTGGCTCAGACCGTCTGTCTCAGACCGTCTGTCTCAGACCGTCGGTCTCAGCCCGCCTGTCTCTGTCCGTCTGTCTCAGACCGTCTGTCTCAGACCATCTGTCTCAGGCCGCCTGTTTCAGTCCGACTGTCTCAGACCATCTGTCTCAGACCGTCTGTCTCTGTCCGTCTGTCTCAGCCCGCCTGTCTCAGACCGTTGTCTCTGTCCGTCTGTCTCAGAACGTCTGTCTCAGACCATCCGTATCAAACCGTCTGTCTCAGCCCGCCTGTCTCAGCCCGCCTGTCTCAGCCCGCCTGTCTCAGTCCGTCTGTCTCAGACCATCTGTCTCAGACCGTCTGTCTCTGTCCGTCTGTCTCAGACCATCTGTCTCAGTCCGTCTGTCTCAGACCGTCTGTCTCAGACCGTCGGTCTCTGTCCCTCTGTCTCAATCCGCCTGTCTCAGACCGTCTGTCCTGGACGGTCTGTCTCAGACCGTCGGTCTCTGTCCGTCTCTCTCATGCCGCCTGTCTCAGTCCGTCTGTTTCAGACCGCCTGTCTCAGACCGTCGGTCTTAGCCCGTCTGTCTCAGACCGTCTGTCTCAGACCGTCGGTCTCTGTCCGTCTCTCTCAGGCCGCCTGTCTCAGTCCGTCTGTCTCAGACCATCTGTCTCAGACCGTCTGTCTCTGTCCGTCTGTCTCTGTCCGTCTGTCTCAGACCATCTGTCTCAGTCCGTCTGTCTCAGACCGTCTGTCTCAGACCGTCGGTCTCAGACCGTCGGTCTCTGTCCGTCTCGACCAGCCCGCCTGTCTCAGGCCATCTGTATCAAACCGTCTGTCTCAGCCCGTCTGTCTCAGCCCGTCTGTCTCAGACCGTCTGTCTCAGACCGTCTGTCTCTGACCGTCTGTCTCAGACCGTCTGTCTCAGACTGTCTGTCTCAGACCGTCTGTCTCAGACCGCCTGTCTCAGTCCGACTGTCTCAGACCATCTGTCTGTGTCCGTCTGTCTCAGACCGTCTGTCTCAGACCATCTGTCTCAGACCGCCTGTCTCAGTCCGACTGTCTCAGACCATCTGTCTCAGACCGTCTGTCTCTGTACGTCTGTCTCAGCCCGCCTGTCTCAGACCGTTGTCTCTGTCCGTCTGTCTCAGAACGTCTGTCTCAGACCATCTGTATCAAACCGTCTGTCTCAGCCCGCCTGTCTCAGCCCGCCTGTCTCAGCCCGTCTGTCTCAGACCGTCTGTCTCAGACCGTCTGTCTCAGACCGTCTGTCTCAGATCGTCTGTCTCAGACCGTCGGTCTCTGTCAGTCTCTCTCAGGCCGCCTGTCTCAGTCCGTCTGTCTCAGACCATCTGTCTCAGACCGTCTGTCTCTGTCCGTCTGTCTCAGACCATCTGTCTCAGTCCGTCTGTCTCAGACCGTCTGTCTCAGACCGTCGGTCTCAGACCGTCGGTCCCTGTCCGTCTCTCCCAGCCCGCCTGTCTCAGGCCATCTGTATCAAACCGTCTGTCTCAGCCCGCCTGTCTCAGACCATCTGTCTCAGTCCGTCTGTCTCAGACCGTCGGTCTCTGTCCGTCTCTCTCATGCCGCCTGTCTCAGTCCGTCTGTTTCAGACCGCCTGTCTCAGACCGTCGGTCTTAGCCCGTCTGTCTCAGACCGTCTGTCTCAGACCGTCTGTCTCAGACCGTCTGTCTCAGACCGTCTGTCTCAGATCGTCTGTCTCAGACCGTCGGTCTCTGTCAGTCTCTCTCAGGCCGCCTGTCTCAGTCCGTCTGTCTCAGACCATCTGTCTCAGACCGTCTGTCTCTGTCCGTCTGTCTCAGACCATCTGTCTCAGACCGTCTGTCTCTGTCCGTCTGTCTCAGACCATCTGTCTCAGTCCGTCTGTCTCAGACCGTCTGTCTCTGTCCGTCTGTCTCAGACCATCTGTCTCAGTCCGTCTGTCTCAGACCATCTGTCTCAGACCGTCTGTCTCTGTCCATCTGTCTCAGACCATCTGTCTCTGTCCGTCTGTCTCTGTCCGTCTGTGTCCGACCGCCTGTCTCTGTCCGTCTGTCTCAGACCGTCTGTCTCAGACCGTCTGTCTCAGACCGTCTGTCTCAGACCGTCTGTCTCAGACCGTCTGTCTCAGACCGTCTGTCTCAGACCGTCGGTCTCAGCCCGCCTGTCTCTGTCCGTCTGTCTCAGACCGTCTGTCTCAGACCATCTGTCTCAGACCGCCTGTCTCAGACCATCTGTCTCAGACCGTCTGTCTCTGTCCGTCTGTCTCAGCCCGCCTGTCTCAGACCGTTGTCTCTGTCCGTCTGTCTCAGAACGTCTGTCTCAGACCATCCGTATCAAACCGTCTGTCTCAGCCCGCCTGTCTCAGCCCGCCTGTCTCTGTCCGTCTGTCTCAGACCGTCTGTCTCAGATCGTCTCTCTCAGGCTGCCTGTCTCAGTCGGACTATCTCTGTCCGTAGGTCTCAGACCGCCTGTCTCAGACCGTCGGTCTGAGCCCGTCTGTCTCAGCCCGCCTGTCTCTGTCCGTCTGTCTCAGACCGTCTGTCTCAGATCGTCTCTCTCAGGCCGCCTGTCTCAGTCCGACTGTCTCAGACCATCTGTCTCAGACTGTCTGTCTCTGTCCGTCTGTCTCAGCCCGCCTGTCTCAGACCGTTGTCTCTGTCCGTCTGTCTCAGAACGTCTGTCTCAGACCATCTGTATCAAACCGTCTGTCTCAGCCCGCCTGTCTCAGCCCGCCTGTCTCAGTCCGTCTGTCTCAGACCATCTGTCTCAGACCGTCTGTCTCTGTCCGTCTGTCTCAGACCATCTGTCTCAGTCCGTCTGTCTCAGACCGTCGGTCTCTGTCCGTCTCTCTCATGCCGCCTGTCTCAGTCCGTCTGTTTCAGACCGCCTGTCTCAGACCGTCGGTCTTAGCCCGTCTGTCTCAGACCGTCTGTCTCAGACCGTCGGTCTCTGTCCGTCTCTCTCAGGCCGCCTGTCTCAGTCCGTCTGTCTCAGACCATCTGTCTCAGACCGTCTGTCTCTGTCCGTCTGTGTTAGACCATCTGTCTCAGTCCGTCTGTCTCAGACCGTCTGTCTCAGACCGTCGGTCTCAGACCGTCGGTCTCTGTCCGTCTCGCCCAGGCCGCCTGTCTCAGGCCATCTGTATCAAACCGTCTGTCTCAGCCCGCCTGTTTCAGTCCGACTGTCTCAGACCATCTGTCTCAGACCGTCTGTCTCTGTCCGTCTCTGTCAGGCCGCCTGTCTCAGTCCGTCTGTCTCAGACCATCTGTGTCAGACCGTTGTCTCTGTCCGTCTGTCTCTGTCCGTCTGTGTCCGACCGCCTGTCTCTGTCCGCCTGTCTCAGACCGTCTGTCTCAGACCGTCTGTCTCAGATCGTCTCTCTCAGGCCGCCTGTCTCAGTCCGACTGTCTCAGACCATCTGTCTCAGACCGTCTGTCTCTGTCCGTCTCTGTCAGGCCGCCTGTCTCAGTCCGTCTGTCTCAGACCATCTGTGTCAGACCGTTGTCTCTGTCCGTCTGTCTCTGTCCGTCTGTCTCTGTCCGTCTGTGTCCGACCGCCTGTCTCTGTCCGCCTGTCTCAGACCGTCTGTCTCAGACCGTCTGTCTCAGACCGTCTGTCTCAGACCGTCTGTCTCAGACCGTCTGTCTCAGACCGTCTGTCTCAGACCGTCTGTCTCAGACCATCTGTCTCAGTCCGTCTGTCTCACACCGTCTGTCTCAGACCGTCGGTCTCAGACCGTCGGTCTCTGTCCGTCTGTCTCAATCCGCCTGTCTCAGACCGTCTGTCTCAATCCGCCTGTCTCAGACCGTCTGTCCTGGACCGTCTGTCTCAGACCGTCGGTCTCTGTCCGTCTCTCTCATGCCGCCTGTCTCAGTCCGTCTGTTTCAGACCGCCTGTCTCAGACCGTCGGTCTTAGCCCGTCTGTCTCAGCCCGCCTGTCTCTGTCCGTCTGTCTCAGACCGTCGGTCTCTGTCCGTCTCTCTCAGGCCGCCTGTCGCAGTCCATCTGTCTCAGACCATCTGTCTCAGACCGTCTGTCTCAGACCATCTGTCTCAGACCGTCTGTCTCAGACCGTCTGTCTCAGCCCGCCTGTCTCAGCCCGCCTGTCTCTGTCCGTCTGTCTTAGACCATCTGTCTCAGACCGTGTGTCTCAGACCCTCTGCCTCAGACCGTCTGTCTCAGACCGTCAGTCTCAGACCGTCGGTCTCTGTCCGTTTCTCGCAGGCCGCCTGTCTCTGTCCGTCTGTCTCAGACCGTCTGTCTCAGACCGTCGGTCTCTGTCCGTCTCTCTCAGGCCGTCGGTCTCTGGCCGTTTCTCGCAGGCCGCCTGTCTCAGTCCGCCTGTCTAAGTCCGTCGGTCTCAGACCATCCGTCTCAGACCGTTGTCTCTGTCCGTTGTCTCTGTCCGTCTGTCTCTGTCCGTCTGTCTCAATCCGCCTGTCTCAGACCGTCTGTCTCAGATCGTCTGTCTCAGACCGTCGGTCTCTGTCAGTCTCTCTCAGGCCGCCTGTCTCAGTCCGTCTGTCTCAGACCATCTGTCTCAGACCGTCTGTCTCTGTCCGTCTGTCTCAGACCATCTGTCTCAGTCCGTCTGTCTCAGACCGTCTGTCTCAGACCGTCGGTCTCAGACCGTCGGTCTCTGTCCGTCTGTCTCAATCCGCCTGTCTCAGACCGTCTGTCCTGGACCGTCTGTCTCAGACCGTCGGTCTCTGTCCGTCTCTCTCATGCCGCCTGTCTCAGTCCGTCTGTTTCAGACCGCCTGTCTCAGACCGTCGGTCTTAGCCCGTCTGTCTCAGCCCGCCTGTCTCTGTCCGTCTGTCTCAGACCGTCGGTCTCTGTCCGTCTCTCTCAGGCCGCCTGTCTCAGTCCATCTGTCTCAGACCATCTGTCTCAGACCGTCTGTCTCAGACCGTCTGTCTCAGACCGTCGGTCTCAGACCGTCGGTCTCTGTCCGTCTCGCCCAGGCCGCCTGTCTCAGGCCATCTGTATCAAACCGTCTGTCTCAGCCCGCCTGTCTCAGCCCGCCTGTCTCTGTGCGTCTGTTAAAGACCGCCTGTCTCTGCCCGTCTGTCTCAGCCCGCCTGTCTCTGTCCGTCTGTCTCAGACCGTCTGTCTCAGCCCGCCTGTCTCTGTCCGTCTGTCTCAGACCGTCTGTCTCAGATCGTCTCTCTCAGGCCGCCTGTCTCAGTCCGACTGTCTCAGACCATCTGTCTCAGACCGTCTGTCTCTGTCCGTCTCTGTCAGGCCGCCTGTCTCAGTCCGTCTGTCTCAGACCATCTGTGTCAGACCGTTGTCTCTGTCCGTCTGTCTCTGTCCGTCTGTGTCCGACCGCCTGTCTCTGTCCGCCTGTCTCAGACCGTCTGTCTCAGACCGTCTGTCTCAGATCGTCTCTCTCAGGCCGCCTGTCTCAGTCCGACTGTCTCAGACCATCTGTCTCAGACCGTCTGTCTCTGTCCGTCTCTGTCAGGCCGCCTGTCTCAGTCCGTCTGTCTCAGACCATCTGTGTCAGACCGTTGTCTCTGTCCGTCTGTCTCTGTCCGTCTGTCTCTGTCCGTCTGTCTCTGTCCGTCTGTGTCCGACCGCCTGTCTCTGTCCGCCTGTCTCAGACCGTCTGTCTCAGACCGTCTGTCTCAGACCGTCTGTCTCAGACCGTCTGTCTCAGACCGTCTGTCTCAGACCGTCTGTCTCAGACCATCTGTCTCAGTCCGTCTGTCTCAGACCGTCTGTCTCAGACCGTCGGTCTCAGACCGTCGGTCTCTGTCCGTCTGTCTCAATCCGCCTGTCTCAGACCGTCTGTCTCAATCCGCCTGTCTCAGACCGTCTGTCCTGGACCGTCTGTCTCAGACCGTCGGTCTCTGTCCGTCTCTCTCATGCCGCCTGTCTCAGTCCGTCTGTTTCAGACCGCCTGTCTCAGACCGTCGGTCTTAGCCCGTCTGTCTCAGCCCGCCTGTCTCTGTCCGTCTGTCTCAGACCGTCGGTCTCTGTCCGTCTCTCTCAGGCCGCCTGTCTCAGTCCATCTGTCTCAGACCATCTGTCTCAGACCGTCTGTCTCAGACCATCTGTCTCAGACCGTCTGTCTCAGACCGTCTGTCTCAGCCCGCCTGTCTCAGCCCGCCTGTCTCTGTCCGTCTGTCTTAGACCATCTGTCTCAGACCGTGTGTCTCAGACCGTCTGCCTCAGACCGTCTGTCTCAGACCGTCAGTCTCAGACCGTCGGTCTCTGTCCGTTTCTCGCAGGCCGCCTGTCTCTGTCCGTCTGTCTCAGACCGTCTGTCTCAGACCGTCGGTCTCTGTCCGTCTCTCTCAGGCCGTCGGTCTCTGGCCGTTTCTCGCAGGCCGCCTGTCTCAGTCCGCCTGTCTAAGTCCGTCGGTCTCAGACCATCCGTCTCAGACCGTTGTCTCTGTCCGTTGTCTCTGTCCGTCTGTCTCTGTCCGTCTGTCTCAATCCGCCTGTCTCAGACCGTCTGTCTCAGATCGTCTGTCTCAGACCGTCGGTCTCTGTCAGTCTCTCTCAGGCCGCCTGTCTCAGTCCGTCTGTCTCAGACCATCTGTCTCAGACCGTCTGTCTCTGTCCGTCTGTCTCAGACCATCTGTCTCAGTCCGTCTGTCTCAGACCGTCTGTCTCAGACCGTCGGTCTCAGACCGTCGGTCTCTGTCCGTCTGTCTCAATCCGCCTGTCTCAGACCGTCTGTCCTGGACCGTCTGTCTCAGACCGTCGGTCTCTGTCCGTCTCTCTCATGCCGCCTGTCTCAGTCCGTCTGTTTCAGACCGCCTGTCTCAGACCGTCGGTCTTAGCCCGTCTGTCTCAGCCCGCCTGTCTCTGTCCGTCTGTCTCAGACCGTCGGTCTCTGTCCGTCTCTCTCAGGCCGCCTGTCTCAGTCCATCTGTCTCAGACCATCTGTCTCAGACCGTCTGTCTCAGACCATCTGTCTCAGACCGTCTGTCTCAGACCGTCTGTCTCAGCCCGCCTGTCTCAGCCCGCCTGTCTCTGTCCGTCTGTCTTAGACCATCTGTCTCAGACCGTGTGTCTCAGACCGTCTGTCTCAGACCGTCTGTCTCAGACCGTCAGTCTCAGACCGTCGGTCTCTGTCCGTTTCTCGCAGGCCGCCTGTCTCTGTCCGTCTGTCTCAGACCGTCTGTCTCAGACCGTCTGTCTCAGACCGTCGGTCTCTGTCCGTCTCTCTCAGGCCGTCGGTCTCTGGCCGTTTCTCGCAGGCCGCCTGTCTCAGTCCGCCTGTCTAAGTCCGTCGGTCTCTGTCCGTCTCTCTCATACCGCCTGTCTCAGTCCGTCTGTTTCAGATCGCCTGTCTCAGACCGTCGGTCTTAGCCCGTCTGTCTCAGCCCGCCTGTCTCTGTCCGTCTGTCTCAGACCGTCGGTCTCTGTCCGTCTCTCTCAGGCCGCCTGTCTCAGTCCATCTGTCTCAGACCATCTGTCTCAGACCGTCTGTCGCTGTCCGTCTGTCTCAGACCATCTGTCTCAGACCTTCTGTCTCAGACCGTCCGTCTCTGTCCGTCGGTCTCAGACCATCTGTCTCAGACCGTCTGTCTCAGACCGTCTGTCTCAGCCCGCCTGTCCCAGCCCGCCTGTCTCTGTCCGTCTGTCTTAGACCATCTGTCTCAGACCGTCTGTCTCGGACCATCTGTCTCAGCCCGTCTGTCTCAGATCGTCGGTCTCAGCCCGCCTGTCTCTGTCCGTCTGTCTCAGATCGTCTCTCTCAAGCCGCCTGTCTCAGTCCGACTGTCTCTGTCCGTAGGTTTCAGACCGCCTGTCTCAGACCGTCGGTCTTAGCCCGTCTGTCTCAGACCGTCTGTCTCAGACCGTCTGTCCCAGACCGTCTGTCACAGACCGTCTGTCTCAGACCGTCTGTCTCAGACCGTCTGTCTCAGACCGTCTGTCTCAGACCGTCTGTCTCAGACCGTCTGTCTCAGACCGTCTGTCTCAGACCGTCTGTCTCTGACCGTCTGTCTCAGACCGTCTGTCTCAGACCGTCTGTCTCAGACCGTCTGTCTCAGACCGTCTGTCTCAGACAGTCTGTCTCAGACCGTCTGTCTCAGACCGTCTGTCTCAGACCGTCTGTCTCAGACCGTTGTCTCTGTCCGTCTGTCTCTGTCCGTCTGTGTCAGACCGCCTGTCTCTGTCCGTCTGTCTCAGTCCGTGTGTCTCAGATCGTCTCTCTCAGGCCGCCTGTCTCAGTCCGACTGTCTCAGACCATCTGTCTCAGACCGTCTGTCTCTGTCCGTCTGTCTCAGCCCGCGTGTCTCAGACCGTCTGTCTCTGTCCGTCTGTCTCAATCCGCCTGTCTCAGACCGTCTGTCCTGGACCGTCTGTCTCAGACCGTCGGTCTCTGTCCGTCTCTCTCATGCCGCCTGTCTCAGTCCGTCTGTTTCAGACCGCCTGTCTCAGACCGTCGGTCTTAGCCCGTCTGTCTCAGCCCGCCTGTCTCAGACCGTCTGTCTCAGACCGTCTGTCTCTGACCGTCTGTCTCAGACCGTCTGTCTCAGACCGTCTGTCTCAGACCGTCTGTCTCAGACCGTCGGTCTCAGCCCGCCTGTCTCTGTCCGTCTGTCTCAGACCGTCTGTCTCAGACCATCTGTCTCAGACCGTCTGTCTCTGTCCGTCTGTCTCAGCCCGCTTGTCTCAGACCGTTGTCTCTGTCCGTCTGTCTCAGAACGTCTGTCTCAGACCATCCGTATCAAACCGTCTGTCTCAGCCCGCCTGTCTCAGCCCGCCTGTCTCTGTCCGTCTGTCTCAGACCGTCTGTCTCAGATCGTCTCTCTCAGGCCGCCTGTCTCAGTCCGACTGTCTCTGTCCGTAGGTCTCAGACCGCCTGTCTCAGACCGTCGTCCTGAGCCCGTCTGTCTCAGCCCGCCTGTCTCTGTCCGTCTGTCTCAGACCGTCTGTCTCAGATCGTCTCTCTCAGGCCGCCTGTCTCAGTCCGACTGTCTCAGACCATCTGTCTCAGACCGTCTGTCTATGTCCGTCTGTCTCAGCCCGCCTGTCTCAGACCGTTGTCTCTGTCCGTCTGTCTCAGAACGTCTGTCTCAGACCATCTGTATTCAACCGTCTGTCTCAGCCCGCCTGTCTCAGCCCGCCTGTCTCAGTCCGTCTGTCTCAGACCATCTGTCTCAGACCGTCTGTCTCTGTCCGTCTGTCTCAGACCATCTGTCTCAGTCCGTCTGTCTCAGACCGCCTGTCTCAGACCGTCTGTCCTGGACCGTCTGCCTGAGACCGTCGGTCTCTGTCCGTCTCTCTCATGCCGCCTGTCTCAGTCCGTCTGTTTCAGACCGCCTGTCTCAGACCGTCGGTCTTAGCCCGTCTGTCTCAGACCGTCTGTCTCAGACCGTCGGTCTCTGTCCGTCTCTCTCAGGCCGCCTGTCTCAGTCCGTCTGTCTCAGACCATCTGTCTCAGACCGTCTGTCTCTGTCCGTCTGTCTTAGACCATCTGTCTCAGTCCGTCTGTCTCAGACCGTCGGTCTCTGTCCGTCTCGCCCAGCCCGCCTGTCTCAGGCCATCTGTATCAAACCGTCTGTCTCAGCCCGCCTGTCTCAGCCCGCCTGTCTCTGTGCGTCTGTTAAAGACCGCCTGTCTCTGCCCGTCTGTCTCAGCCCGTCTGTCTCAGACCATCTGTATCAAACCGTCTGTCTCAGCCCGCCTGTCTCAGCCCGCCTGTCTCTGTCCGTCTGTCTCAGCCAGCCTGTCTCAGACCGTCTGTCTCAGACCGTCGGTCTCTGTCCGTCTCTGTCAGGCCGCCTGTCTCAGTCCGCCTGTCTCAGACCATCTGTGTCAGACCGTTGTCTCTGTCCGTCTGTCTCTGTCCGTCTGTGTCCGACCGCCTGTCTCTGTCCGTCTGTCTCAGACCGTCTGTCTCAGACCGTCTGTCTCAGACCGTTTGTCTCAGACCGTCTGTCTCAGACCGTCTGTCTCAGACCGTCTGTCTCAGACCGTCTGTCTCAGACCGTCTGTCTCAGACCGTCTGTCTCAGACCGTCTGTCTCAGACCGTCTGTCTCAGACCGTCTGTCTCAGATCGTCTGTCTCAGACCGTCGGTCTCTGTCAGTCTCTCTCATGCCGCCTGTCTCAGTCCGTCTGTTTCAGACCGCCTGTCTCAGACCGTCGGTCTTAGCCCGTCTGTCTCAGCCTGCCTGTCTCAGACCGTCTGTCTCAGACCGTCGGTCTCTGTCCGTCTCTCTCAGGCCGCCTGTCTCAGTCCATCTGTCTCAGACCATCTGTCTCAGACCGTCTGTCTCAGACCATCTGTCTCAGACCGTCTGTCTCAGACCGTCTGTCTCAGCCCGCCTGTCTCAGCCCGCCTGTCTCTGTCCGTCTGTCTTAGACCATCTGTCTCAGACCGTGTGTCTCAGACCGTCTGTCTCAGACCGTCTGTCTCAGACCGTCAGTCTCAGACCGTCGGTCTCTGTCCGTTTCTCGCAGGCCGCCTGTCTCTGTCCGTCTGTCTCAGACCGTCTGTCTCAGACCGTCTGTCTCAGACCGTCGGTCTCTGTCCGTCTCTCTCAGGCCGTCGGTCTCTGGCCGTTTCTCGCAGGCCGCCTGTCTCAGTCCGCCTGTCTAAGTCCGTCGGTCTCTGTCCGTCTCTCTCATACCGCCTGTCTCAGTCCGTCTGTTTCAGATCGCCTGTCTCAGACCGTCGGTCTTAGCCCGTCTGTCTCAGCCCGCCTGTCTCTGTCCGTCTGTCTCAGACCGTCGGTCTCTGTCCGTCTCTCTCAGGCCGCCTGTCTCAGTCCATCTGTCTCAGACCATCTGTCTCAGACCGTCTGTCGCTGTCCGTCTGTCTCAGACCATCTGTCTCAGACCTTCTGTCTCAGACCGTCCGTCTCTGTCCGTCGGTCTCAGACCATCTGTCTCAGACCGTCTGTCTCAGACCGTCTGTCTCAGCCCGCCTGTCCCAGCCCGCCTGTCTCTGTCCGTCTGTCTTAGACCATCTGTCTCAGACCGTCTGTCTCGGACCATCTGTCTCAGCCCGTCTGTCTCAGATCGTCGGTCTCAGCCCGCCTGTCTCTGTCCGTCTGTCTCAGATCGTCTCTCTCAAGCCGCCTGTCTCAGTCCGACTGTCTCTGTCCGTAGGTTTCAGACCGCCTGTCTCAGACCGTCGGTCTTAGCCCGTCTGTCTCAGACCGTCTGTCTCAGACCGTCTGTCCCAGACCGTCTGTCACAGACCGTCTGTCTCAGACCGTCTGTCTCAGACCGTCTGTCTCAGACCGTCTGTCTCAGACCGTCTGTCTCAGACCGTCTGTCTCAGACCGTCTGTCTCAGACCGTCTGTCTCTGACCGTCTGTCTCAGACCGTCTGTCTCAGACCGTCTGTCTCAGACCGTCTGTCTCAGACCGTCTGTCTCAGACCGTCTGTCTCAGACCGTCTGTCTCAGACCGTTGTCTCTGTCCGTCTGTCTCTGTCCGTCTGTGTCAGACCGCCTGTCTCTGTCCGTCTGTCTCAGTCCATGTGTCTCAGATCGTCTCTCTCAGGCCGCCTGTCTCAGTCCGACTGTCTCAGACCATCTGTCTCAGACCGTCTGTCTCTGTCCGTCTGTCTCAGCCCGCGTGTCTCAGACCGTCTGTCTCTGTCCGTCTGTCTCAATCCGCCTGTCTCAGACCGTCTGTCCTGGACCGTCTGTCTCAGACCGTCGGTCTCTGTCCGTCTCTCTCATGCCGCCTGTCTCAGTCCGTCTGTTTCAGACCGCCTGTCTCAGACCGTCGGTCTTAGCCCGTCTGTCTCAGCCCGCCTGTCTCAGACCGTCTGTCTCAGACCGTCTGTCTCTGACCGTCTGTCTCAGACCGTCTGTCTCAGACCGTCTGTCTCAGACCGTCTGTCTCAGACCGTCGGTCTCAGCCCGCCTGTCTCTGTCCGTCTGTCTCAGACCGTCTGTCTCAGACCATCTGTCTCAGACCGTCTGTCTCTGTCCGTCTGTCTCAGCCCGCTTGTCTCAGACCGTTGTCTCTGTCCGTCTGTCTCAGAACGTCTGTCTCAGACCATCCGTATCAAACCGTCTGTCTCAGCCCGCCTGTCTCAGCCCGCCTGTCTCTGTCCGTCTGTCTCAGACCGTCTGTCTCAGATCGTCTCTCTCAGGCCGCCTGTCTCAGTCCGACTGTCTCTGTCCGTAGGTCTCAGACCGCCTGTCTCAGACCGTCGTCCTGAGCCCGTCTGTCTCAGCCCGCCTGTCTCTGTCCGTCTGTCTCAGACCGTCTGTCTCAGATCGTCTCTCTCAGGCCGCCTGTCTCAGTCCGACTGTCTCAGACCATCTGTCTCAGACCGTCTGTCTATGTCCGTCTGTCTCAGCCCGCCTGTCTCAGACCGTTGTCTCTGTCCGTCTGTCTCAGAACGTCTGTCTCAGACCATCTGTATTCAACCGTCTGTCTCAGCCCGCCTGTCTCAGCCCGCCTGTCTCAGTCCGTCTGTCTCAGACCATCTGTCTCAGACCGTCTGTCTCTGTCCGTCTGTCTCAGACCATCTGTCTCAGTCCGTCTGTCTCAGACCGCCTGTCTCAGACCGTCTGTCCTGGACCGTCTGCCTGAGACCGTCGGTCTCTGTCCGTCTCTCTCATGCCGCCTGTCTCAGTCCGTCTGTTTCAGACCGCCTGTCTCAGACCGTCGGTCTTAGCCCGTCTGTCTCAGACCGTCTGTCTCAGACCGTCGGTCTCTGTCCGTCTCTCTCAGGCCGCCTGTCTCAGTCCGTCTGTCTCAGACCATCTGTCTCAGACCGTCTGTCTCTGTCCGTCTGTCTTAGACCATCTGTCTCAGTCCGTCTGTCTCAGACCGTCGGTCTCTGTCCGTCTCGCCCAGCCCGCCTGTCTCAGGCCATCTGTATCAAACCGTCTGTCTCAGCCCGCCTGTCTCAGCCCGCCTGTCTCTGTGCGTCTGTTAAAGACCGCCTGTCTCTGCCCGTCTGTCTCAGCCCGTCTGTCTCAGACCATCTGTATCAAACCGTCTGTCTCAGCCCGCCTGTCTCAGCCCGCCTGTCTCTGTCCGTCTGTCTCAGCCAGCCTGTGTCAGACCGCCTGTCTCAGACCGTCGGTCTCTGTCCGTGTGTCTCAGATCGTCTCTCTCAGGCCGCCTGTCTCAGTCCGACTGTCTCAGACCATCTGTCTCAGACCGTCTGTCTCTGTCCGTCTGTCTCAGCCCGCGTGTCTCAGACCGTCTGTCTCTGTCCGTCTGTCTCAATCCGCCTGTCTCAGACCGTCTGTCCTGGACCGTCTGTCTCAGACCGTCGGTCTCTGTCCGTCTCTCTCATGCCGCCTGTCTCAGTCCGTCTGTTTCAGACCGCCTGTCTCAGACCGTCGGTCTTAGCCCGTCTGTCTCAGCCCGCCTGTCTCAGACCGTCTGTCTCAGACCGTCTGTCTCTGACCGTCTGTCTCAGACCGTCTGTCTCAGACCGTCTGTCTCAGACCGTCGGTCTCAGCCCGCCTGTCTCTGTCCGTCTGTCTCAGACCGTCTGTCTCAGACCATCTGTCTCAGACCGTCTGTCTCTGTCCGTCTGTCTCAGCCCGCTTGTCTCAGACCGTTGTCTCTGTCCGTCTGTCTCAGAACGTCTGTCTCAGACCATCCGTATCAAACCGTCTGTCTCAGCCCGCCTGTCTCAGCCCGCCTGTCTCTGTCCGTCTGTCTCAGACCGTCTGTCTCAGATCGTCTCTCTCAGGCCGCCTGTCTCAGTCCGACTGTCTCTGTCCGTAGGTCTCAGACCGCCTGTCTCAGACCGTCGTCCTGAGCCCGTCTGTCTCAGCCCGCCTGTCTCTGTCCGTCTGTCTCAGACCGTCTGTCTCAGATCGTCTCTCTCAGGCCGCCTGTCTCAGTCCGACTGTCTCAGACCATCTGTCTCAGACCGTCTGTCTATGTCCGTCTGTCTCAGCCCGCCTGTCTCAGACCGTTGTCTCTGTCCGTCTGTCTCAGAACGTCTGTCTCAGACCATCTGTATTCAACCGTCTGTCTCAGCCCGCCTGTCTCAGCCCGCCTGTCTCAGTCCGTCTGTCTCAGACCATCTGTCTCAGACCGTCTGTCTCTGTCCGTCTGTCTCAGACCATCTGTCTCAGTCCGTCTGTCTCAGACCGCCTGTCTCAGACCGTCTGTCCTGGACCGTCTGCCTGAGACCGTCGGTCTCTGTCCGTCTCTCTCATGCCGCCTGTCTCAGTCCGTCTGTTTCAGACCGCCTGTCTCAGACCGTCGGTCTTAGCCCGTCTGTCTCAGACCGTCTGTCTCAGACCGTCGGTCTCTGTCCGTCTCTCTCAGGCCGCCTGTCTCAGTCCGTCTGTCTCAGACCATCTGTCTCAGACCGTCTGTCTCTGTCCGTCTGTCTTAGACCATCTGTCTCAGTCCGTCTGTCTCAGACCGTCGGTCTCTGTCCGTCTCGCCCAGCCCGCCTGTCTCAGGCCATCTGTATCAAACCGTCTGTCTCAGCCCGCCTGTCTCAGCCCGCCTGTCTCTGTGCGTCTGTTAAAGACCGCCTGTCTCTGCCCGTCTGTCTCAGCCCGTCTGTCTCAGACCATCTGTATCAAACCGTCTGTCTCAGCCCGCCTGTCTCAGCCCGCCTGTCTCTGTCCGTCTGTCTCAGCCAGCCTGTCTCAGACCGTCTGTCTCAGACCGTCGGTCTCTGTCCGTCTCTGTCAGGCCGCCTGTCTCAGTCCGCCTGTCTCAGACCATCTGTGTCAGACCGTTGTCTCTGTCCGTCTGTCTCTGTCCGTCTGTGTCCGACCGCCTGTCTCTGTCCGTCTGTCTCAGACCGTCTGTCTCAGACCGTCTGTCTCAGACCGTTTGTCTCAGACCGTCTGTCTCAGACCGTCTGTCTCAGACCGTCTGTCTCAGACCGTCTGTCTCAGACCGTCTGTCTCAGACCGTCTGTCTCAGACCGTCTGTCTCAGACCGTCTGTCTCAGACCGTCTGTCTCAGATCGTCTGTCTCAGACCGTCGGTCTCTGTCAGTCTCTCTCATGCCGCCTGTCTCAGTCCGTCTGTTTCAGACCGCCTGTCTCAGACCGTCGGTCTTAGCCCGTCTGTCTCAGCCTGCCTGTCTCAGACCGTCTGTCTCAGACCGTCGGTCTCTGTCCGTCTCTCTCAGGCCGCCTGTCTCAGTCCATCTGTCTCAGACCATCTGTCTCAGACCGTCTGTCTCAGACCATCTGTCTCAGACCGTCTGTCTCAGACCGTCTGTCTCAGCCCGCCTGTCTCAGCCCGCCTGTCTCTGTCCGTCTGTCTTAGACCATCTGTCTCAGACCGTGTGTCTCAGACCGTCTGTCTCAGACCGTCTGTCTCAGACCGTCAGTCTCAGACCGTCGGTCTCTGTCCGTTTCTCGCAGGCCGCCTGTCTCTGTCCGTCTGTCTCAGACCGTCTGTCTCAGACCGTCTGTCTCAGACCGTCGGTCTCTGTCCGTCTCTCTCAGGCCGTCGGTCTCTGGCCGTTTCTCGCAGGCCGCCTGTCTCAGTCCGCCTGTCTAAGTCCGTCGGTCTCTGTCCGTCTCTCTCATACCGCCTGTCTCAGTCCGTCTGTTTCAGATCGCCTGTCTCAGACCGTCGGTCTTAGCCCGTCTGTCTCAGCCCGCCTGTCTCTGTCCGTCTGTCTCAGACCGTCGGTCTCTGTCCGTCTCTCTCAGGCCGCCTGTCTCAGTCCATCTGTCTCAGACCATCTGTCTCAGACCGTCTGTCGCTGTCCGTCTGTCTCAGACCATCTGTCTCAGACCTTCTGTCTCAGACCGTCCGTCTCTGTCCGTCGGTCTCAGACCATCTGTCTCAGACCGTCTGTCTCAGACCGTCTGTCTCAGCCCGCCTGTCCCAGCCCGCCTGTCTCTGTCCGTCTGTCTTAGACCATCTGTCTCAGACCGTCTGTCTCGGACCATCTGTCTCAGCCCGTCTGTCTCAGATCGTCGGTCTCAGCCCGCCTGTCTCTGTCCGTCTGTCTCAGATCGTCTCTCTCAAGCCGCCTGTCTCAGTCCGACTGTCTCTGTCCGTAGGTTTCAGACCGCCTGTCTCAGACCGTCGGTCTTAGCCCGTCTGTCTCAGACCGTCTGTCTCAGACCGTCTGTCCCAGACCGTCTGTCACAGACCGTCTGTCTCAGACCGTCTGTCTCAGACCGTCTGTCTCAGACCGTCTGTCTCAGACCGTCTGTCTCAGACCGTCTGTCTCAGACCGTCTGTCTCAGACCGTCTGTCTCTGACCGTCTGTCTCAGACCGTCTGTCTCAGACCGTCTGTCTCAGACCGTCTGTCTCAGACCGTCTGTCTCAGACCGTCTGTCTCAGACCGTCTGTCTCAGACCGTCTGTCTCAGACCGTTGTCTCTGTCCGTCTGTCTCTGTCCGTCTGTGTCAGACCGCCTGTCTCTGTCCGTCTGTCTCAGTCCATGTGTCTCAGATCGTCTCTCTCAGGCCGCCTGTCTCAGTCCGACTGTCTCAGACCATCTGTCTCAGACCGTCTGTCTCTGTCCGTCTGTCTCAGCCCGCGTGTCTCAGACCGTCTGTCTCTGTCCGTCTGTCTCAATCCGCCTGTCTCAGACCGTCTGTCCTGGACCGTCTGTCTCAGACCGTCGGTCTCTGTCCGTCTCTCTCATGCCGCCTGTCTCAGTCCGTCTGTTTCAGACCGCCTGTCTCAGACCGTCGGTCTTAGCCCGTCTGTCTCAGCCCGCCTGTCTCAGACCGTCTGTCTCAGACCGTCTGTCTCTGACCGTCTGTCTCAGACCGTCTGTCTCAGACCGTCTGTCTCAGACCGTCTGTCTCAGACCGTCGGTCTCAGCCCGCCTGTCTCTGTCCGTCTGTCTCAGACCGTCTGTCTCAGACCATCTGTCTCAGACCGTCTGTCTCTGTCCGTCTGTCTCAGCCCGCTTGTCTCAGACCGTTGTCTCTGTCCGTCTGTCTCAGAACGTCTGTCTCAGACCATCCGTATCAAACCGTCTGTCTCAGCCCGCCTGTCTCAGCCCGCCTGTCTCTGTCCGTCTGTCTCAGACCGTCTGTCTCAGATCGTCTCTCTCAGGCCGCCTGTCTCAGTCCGACTGTCTCTGTCCGTAGGTCTCAGACCGCCTGTCTCAGACCGTCGTCCTGAGCCCGTCTGTCTCAGCCCGCCTGTCTCTGTCCGTCTGTCTCAGACCGTCTGTCTCAGATCGTCTCTCTCAGGCCGCCTGTCTCAGTCCGACTGTCTCAGACCATCTGTCTCAGACCGTCTGTCTATGTCCGTCTGTCTCAGCCCGCCTGTCTCAGACCGTTGTCTCTGTCCGTCTGTCTCAGAACGTCTGTCTCAGACCATCTGTATTCAACCGTCTGTCTCAGCCCGCCTGTCTCAGCCCGCCTGTCTCAGTCCGTCTGTCTCAGACCATCTGTCTCAGACCGTCTGTCTCTGTCCGTCTGTCTCAGACCATCTGTCTCAGTCCGTCTGTCTCAGACCGCCTGTCTCAGACCGTCTGTCCTGGACCGTCTGCCTGAGACCGTCGGTCTCTGTCCGTCTCTCTCATGCCGCCTGTCTCAGTCCGTCTGTTTCAGACCGCCTGTCTCAGACCGTCGGTCTTAGCCCGTCTGTCTCAGACCGTCTGTCTCAGACCGTCGGTCTCTGTCCGTCTCTCTCAGGCCGCCTGTCTCAGTCCGTCTGTCTCAGACCATCTGTCTCAGACCGTCTGTCTCTGTCCGTCTGTCTTAGACCATCTGTCTCAGTCCGTCTGTCTCAGACCGTCGGTCTCTGTCCGTCTCGCCCAGCCCGCCTGTCTCAGGCCATCTGTATCAAACCGTCTGTCTCAGCCCGCCTGTCTCAGCCCGCCTGTCTCTGTGCGTCTGTTAAAGACCGCCTGTCTCTGCCCGTCTGTCTCAGCCCGTCTGTCTCAGACCATCTGTATCAAACCGTCTGTCTCAGCCCGCCTGTCTCAGCCCGCCTGTCTCTGTCCGTCTGTCTCAGCCAGCCTGTCTCAGACCGTCTGTCTCAGACCGTCGGTCTCTGTCCGTCTCTGTCAGGCCGCCTGTCTCAGTCCGCCTGTCTCAGACCATCTGTGTCAGACCGTTGTCTCTGTCCGTCTGTCTCTGTCCGTCTGTGTCCGACCGCCTGTCTCTGTCCGTCTGTCTCAGACCGTCTGTCTCAGACCGTCTGTCTCAGACCGTTTGTCTCAGACCGTCTGTCTCAGACCGTCTGTCTCAGACCGTCTGTCTCAGACCGTCTGTCTCAGACCGTCTGTCTCAGACCGTCTGTCTCAGACCGTCTGTCTCAGACCGTCTGTCTCAGACCGTCTGTCTCAGATCGTCTGTCTCAGACCGTCGGTCTCTGTCAGTCTCTCTCATGCCGCCTGTCTCAGTCCGTCTGTTTCAGACCGCCTGTCTCAGACCGTCGGTCTTAGCCCGTCTGTCTCAGCCTGCCTGTCTCAGACCGTCTGTCTCAGACCGTCTGTCTCTGACCGTCTGTCTCAGACCGTCTGTCTCAGACCGTCTGTCTCAGACCGTCTGTCTCAGACCGTCTGTCTCAGCCCGCCTGTCTCTGTCCGTCTGTCTCAGACCGTCTGTCTCAGATCGTCTCTCTCAGGCCGCCTGTCTCAGTCCGACTGTCTCAGACCATCTGTCTCAGACCGTCTGTCTATGTCCGTCTGTCTCAGCCCGCCTGTCTCAGACCGTTGTCTCTGTCCGTCTGTCTCAGAACGTCTGTCTCAGACCATCTGTATTCAACCGTCTGTCTCAGCCCGCCTGTCTCAGCCCGCCTGTCTCAGTCCGTCTGTCTCAGACCATCTGTCTCAGACCGTCTGTCTCTGTCCGTCTGTCTCAGACCATCTGTCTCAGTCCGTCTGTCTCAGACCGCCTGTCTCAGACCGTCTGTCCTGGACCGTCTGCCTGAGACCGTCGGTCTCTGTCCGTCTCTCTCATGCCGCCTGTCTCAGTCCGTCTGTTTCAGACCGCCTGTCTCAGACCGTCGGTCTTAGCCCGTCTGTCTCAGACCGTCTGTCTCAGACCGTCGGTCTCTGTCCGTCTCTCTCAGGCCGCCTGTCTCAGTCCGTCTGTCTCAGACCATCTGTCTCAGACCGTCTGTCTCTGTCCGTCTGTCTTAGACCATCTGTCTCAGTCCGTCTGTCTCAGACCGTCGGTCTCTGTCCGTCTCGCCCAGCCCGCCTGTCTCAGGCCATCTGTATCAAACCGTCTGTCTCAGCCCGCCTGTCTCAGCCCGCCTGTCTCTGTGCGTCTGTTAAAGACCGCCTGTCTCTGCCCGTCTGTCTCAGCCCGTCTGTCTCAGACCATCTGTATCAAACCGTCTGTCTCAGCCCGCCTGTCTCAGCCCGCCTGTCTCTGTCCGTCTGTCTCAGCCAGCCTGTCTCAGACCGTCTGTCTCAGACCGTCGGTCTCTGTCCGTCTCTGTCAGGCCGCCTGTCTCAGTCCGCCTGTCTCAGACCATCTGTGTCAGACCGTTGTCTCTGTCCGTCTGTCTCTGTCCGTCTGTGTCCGACCGCCTGTCTCTGTCCGTCTGTCTCAGACCGTCTGTCTCAGACCGTCTGTCTCAGACCGTTTGTCTCAGACCGTCTGTCTCAGACCGTCTGTCTCAGACCGTCTGTCTCAGACCGTCTGTCTCAGACCGTCTGTCTCAGACCGTCTGTCTCAGACCGTCTGTCTCAGACCGTCTGTCTCAGACCGTCTGTCTCAGATCGTCTGTCTCAGACCGTCGGTCTCTGTCAGTCTCTCTCATGCCGCCTGTCTCAGTCCGTCTGTTTCAGACCGCCTGTCTCAGACCGTCGGTCTTAGCCCGTCTGTCTCAGCCTGCCTGTCTCAGACCGTCTGTCTCAGACCGTCTGTCTCTGACCGTCTGTCTCAGACCGTCTGTCTCAGACCGTCTGTCTCAGACCGTCTGTCTCAGACCGTCGGTCTCAGCCCGCCTGTCTCTGTCCGTCTGTCTCAGACCGTCTGTCTCAGACCATCTGTCTCAGACCGTCTGTCTCTGTCCGTCTGTCTCAGACCATCTGTCTCGGACCGTCTGTCTCTGTCCGTCTCTCTCAGGACGCCTGTCTCAGTCCGTCTGTCTCAGACCATCTGTGTCAGACCGTTGTCTCTGTCCGTCTGTCTCTGTCCGTCTGTGTCAGACCGCATGTCTCTGTCCGTCTGTCTCAGATCGTCTCTCTCAGGCCGCCTGTCTCAGCCCGCCTGTCTCTGTCCGTCTGTCTCAGCCAGCCTGTCTCAGACCGTCTGTCTCAGACCGTCGGTCTCTGTCCGTCTCTGTCAGGCCGCCTGTCTCAGTCCGCCTGTCTCAGACCATCTGTGTCAGACCGTTGTCTCTGTCCGTCTGTGTCCGACCGCCTGTCTCTGTCCGTCTGTCTCAGACCGTCTGTCTCAGACCGTCTGTCTCAGACCGTTTGTCTCAGACCGTCTGTCTCAGACCGTCTGTCTCTGTCCGTCTGTCTCTATCCGTCTGTGTCAGACCGCCTGTCTCAGTCCGTCTGTCTCAGATCGTCTCTCTCAGGCCGCCTGTCTCAGTCCGACTGTCTCAGACCATCTGTCTCAGACCGTCTGTCTCTGTCCGTCTGTCTCAGCCCGCCTGTCTCAGACCGTTGTCTCTGTCCGTCTGTCTCCGAACGTCTGTCTCAGACCATCTGTATCAAACCGTCTGTCTCAGCCCGCCTGTCTCAGCCCGCCTGTCTCTGTCCGTCTGTCTCAGCCAGCCTGTCTCAGACCGTCGGTCTCTGTCCGTCTCTGTCAGGCCGCCTGTCTCAGTCCGCCTGTCTCAGACCATCTGTGTCAGACCGTTGTCTCTGTCCGTCTGTCTCTGTCCGTCTGTGTCCGACCGCCTGTCTCTGTCCGTCTGTCTCAGACCGTCTGTCTCAGACCGTCTGTCTCAGACCGTTTGTCTCAGACCGTCTGTCTCAGACCGTCTGTCTCAGACCGTCTGTCTCAGACCGTCTGTCTCAGACCGTCTGTCTCAGACCGTCTGTCTCAGACCGCCTGTCTCAGATCGTCTGTCTCAGACCGTCGGTCTCTGTCAGTCTCTCTCATGCCGCCTGTCTCAGTCCGTCTGTTTCAGACCGCCTGTCTCAGACCGTCGGTCTTAGCCCGTCTGTCTCAGCCCGCCTGTCTCAGACCGTCTGTCTCAGACCGTCTGTCTCTGACCGTCTGTCTCAGACCGTCTGTCTCAGACCGTCTGCCTCATACCGTCTGTCTCAGACCGTCTGTCTCAGACCGTCGGTCTCAGACCGTCTGTCTCAGACTGTCGGTCTCTGTCCGTCTCTCTCAGGCCGCCTGTCTCAGTCCGTCTGTCTCAGACCATCTGTCTCAGACCGTCTGTCTCTGTCCGTCTGTCTCAGACCATCTGTCTCAGTCCGTCTGTCTCAGACCGTCTGTCTCAGACCGTCGGTCTCTGTCCGTCTCTCCCAGCCCGCCTGTCTCAGGCCATCTGTATCGAACCGTCTGTCTCAGCCCGCCTGTCTCTGTGCGTCTGTTAAAGACCGCCTGTCTCAGACCGTCGGTCTTAGCACGTCTGTCTCAGCCCGCCTGTCTCAGCCCGCCTGTCTCTGTCCGTCTGTTTCAGACCGCCTGTCTCAGACCGTCGGTGTTAGCCCGTCTGTCTCAGTCCGCCTGTCTCAGACCGTCGGTCTCAGGCCGCCTGTCTCTGTCCGTCTGTCTCAGACCATCTGTCTCAGTCCGTCTGTCTCAGACCGCCTGTCTCAGACCGTCTGTCCTGGACCGTCTGCCTGAGACCGTCGGTCTCTGTCCGTCTCTCTCATGCCGCCTGTCTCAGTCCGTCTGTTTCAGACCGCCTGTCTCAGACCGTCGGTCTTAGCCCGTCTGTCTCAGACCGTCTGTCTCAGACCGTCGGTCTCTGTCCGTCTCTCTCAGGCCGCCTGTCTCAGTCCGTCTGTCTCAGACCATCTGTCTCAGACCGTCTGTCTCTGTCCGTCTGTCTTAGACCATCTGTCTCAGTCCGTCTGTCTCAGACCGTCGGTCTCTGTCCGTCTCGCCCAGCCCGCCTGTCTCAGGCCATCTGTATCAAACCGTCTGTCTCAGCCCGCCTGTCTCAGCCCGCCTGTCTCTGTGCGTCTGTTAAAGACCGCCTGTCTCTGCCCGTCTGTCTCAGCCCGTCTGTCTCAGACCATCTGTATCAAACCGTCTGTCTCAGCCCGCCTGTCTCAGCCCGCCTGTCTCTGTCCGTCTGTCTCAGCCAGCCTGTCTCAGACCGTCTGTCTCAGACCGTCGGTCTCTGTCCGTCTCTGTCAGGCCGCCTGTCTCAGTCCGCCTGTCTCAGACCATCTGTGTCAGACCGTTGTCTCTGTCCGTCTGTCTCTGTCCGTCTGTGTCCGACCGCCTGTCTCTGTCCGTCTGTCTCAGACCGTCTGTCTCAGACCGTCTGTCTCAGACCGTTTGTCTCAGACCGTCTGTCTCAGACCGTCTGTCTCAGACCGTCTGTCTCAGACCGTCTGTCTCAGACCGTCTGTCTCAGACCGTCTGTCTCAGACCGTCTGTCTCAGACCGTCTGTCTCAGACCGTCTGTCTCAGATCGTCTGTCTCAGACCGTCGGTCTCTGTCAGTCTCTCTCATGCCGCCTGTCTCAGTCCGTCTGTTTCAGACCGCCTGTCTCAGACCGTCGGTCTTAGCCCGTCTGTCTCAGCCTGCCTGTCTCAGACCGTCTGTCTCAGACCGTCTGTCTCTGACCGTCTGTCTCAGACCGTCTGTCTCAGACCGTCTGTCTCAGACCGTCTGTCTCAGACCGTCGGTCTCAGCCCGCCTGTCTCTGTCCGTCTGTCTCAGACCGTCTGTCTCAGACCATCTGTCTCAGACCGTCTGTCTCTGTCCGTCTGTCTCAGACCATCTGTCTCGGACCGTCTGTCTCTGTCCGTCTCTCTCAGGACGCCTGTCTCAGTCCGTCTGTCTCAGACCATCTGTGTCAGACCGTTGTCTCTGTCCGTCTGTCTCTGTCCGTCTGTGTCAGACCGCATGTCTCTGTCCGTCTGTCTCAGATCGTCTCTCTCAGGCCGCCTGTCTCAGCCCGCCTGTCTCTGTCCGTCTGTCTCAGCCAGCCTGTCTCAGACCGTCTGTCTCAGACCGTCGGTCTCTGTCCGTCTCTGTCAGGCCGCCTGTCTCAGTCCGCCTGTCTCAGACCATCTGTGTCAGACCGTTGTCTCTGTCCGTCTGTGTCCGACCGCCTGTCTCTGTCCGTCTGTCTCAGACCGTCTGTCTCAGACCGTCTGTCTCAGACCGTTTGTCTCAGACCGTCTGTCTCAGACCGTCTGTCTCTGTCCGTCTGTCTCTATCCGTCTGTGTCAGACCGCCTGTCTCAGTCCGTCTGTCTCAGATCGTCTCTCTCAGGCCGCCTGTCTCAGTCCGACTGTCTCAGACCATCTGTCTCAGACCGTCTGTCTCTGTCCGTCTGTCTCAGCCCGCCTGTCTCAGACCGTTGTCTCTGTCCGTCTGTCTCCGAACGTCTGTCTCAGACCATCTGTATCAAACCGTCTGTCTCAGCCCGCCTGTCTCAGCCCGCCTGTCTCTGTCCGTCTGTCTCAGCCAGCCTGTCTCAGACCGTCGGTCTCTGTCCGTCTCTGTCAGGCCGCCTGTCTCAGTCCGCCTGTCTCAGACCATCTGTGTCAGACCGTTGTCTCTGTCCGTCTGTCTCTGTCCGTCTGTGTCCGACCGCCTGTCTCTGTCCGTCTGTCTCAGACCGTCTGTCTCAGACCGTCTGTCTCAGACCGTTTGTCTCAGACCGTCTGTCTCAGACCGTCTGTCTCAGACCGTCTGTCTCAGACCGTCTGTCTCAGACCGTCTGTCTCAGACCGTCTGTCTCAGACCGCCTGTCTCAGATCGTCTGTCTCAGACCGTCGGTCTCTGTCAGTCTCTCTCATGCCGCCTGTCTCAGTCCGTCTGTTTCAGACCGCCTGTCTCAGACCGTCGGTCTTAGCCCGTCTGTCTCAGCCCGCCTGTCTCAGACCGTCTGTCTCAGACCGTCTGTCTCTGACCGTCTGTCTCAGACCGTCTGTCTCAGACCGTCTGCCTCATACCGTCTGTCTCAGACCGTCTGTCTCAGACCGTCGGTCTCAGACCGTCTGTCTCAGACTGTCGGTCTCTGTCCGTCTCTCTCAGGCCGCCTGTCTCAGTCCGTCTGTCTCAGACCATCTGTCTCAGACCGTCTGTCTCTGTCCGTCTGTCTCAGACCATCTGTCTCAGTCCGTCTGTCTCAGACCGTCTGTCTCAGACCGTCGGTCTCTGTCCGTCTCTCCCAGCCCGCCTGTCTCAGGCCATCTGTATCGAACCGTCTGTCTCAGCCCGCCTGTCTCTGTGCGTCTGTTAAAGACCGCCTGTCTCAGACCGTCGGTCTTAGCACGTCTGTCTCAGCCCGCCTGTCTCAGCCCGCCTGTCTCTGTCCGTCTGTTTCAGACCGCCTGTCTCAGACCGTCGGTGTTAGCCCGTCTGTCTCAGTCCGCCTGTCTCAGACCGTCGGTCTCAGGCCGCCTGTCTCTGTCCGTCTGTCTCAGACCGTCTGTCTCAGACCATCTGTCTCAGACCGTCTGTCTCTGTCCGTCTGTCTCAGACCATCTGTGTCAGACCGTTGTCTCTGTCCGTCTGTCTCTGTCCGTCTGTCTCAGACCGTCTGTCTCAGATCGTCGGTCTCAGACCGTCTGTCTCAGACTGTCGGTCTCTGTCCGTCTCTCTCAGGCCGCCTGTCTCAGTCCGTCTGTCTCAGACCATCTGTCTCAGACCGTCTGTCTCTGTCCGTCTGTCTCAGACCATCCGTCTCAGTCCGTCTGTCTCAGACCGTCTGTCTCAGACCGTCTGTCTCAGACCGTCTGTCTCAGACCGTCGGTCTCTGTCCGTCTCTCCCAGCCCGCCTGTCTCAGGCCATCTGTATCGAACCGTCTGTCTCAGCCCGCCTGTCTCAGCCCGCCTGTCTCTGTCCGTCTGTTTCAGACCGCCTGTCTCAGACCGTCGGTCTTAGCCCGTCTGTCTCAGCCCGCCTGTCTCAGACCGTCTGTCTCAGACCGTCTGTCTCAGACCGTCTGTCACAGACCGTCTGTCTCAGACCGTCTGTCTCAGACCGTCTGTCTCAGACCGTCTGTCTCAGACCGTCTGTCTCAGACCGTCTGTCTCAGACCGTCTGTCTCAGACCGTCTGTCTCAGACCGTCTGTCTCAGACCGTCTGTCTCAGACCGTCGGTCTCAGCCCGCCTGTCTCTGTCCGTCTGTCTCAGACCGTCTGTCTCAGACCATCTGTCTCAGACCGTCTGTCTCTGTCCGTCTGTCTCAGCCCGCTTGTCTCAGACCGTTGTCTCTGTCCGTCTGTCTCAGAACGTCTGTCTCAGACCATCCGTATCAAACCGTCTGTCTCAGCCCGCCGGTCGCAGCCCGCCTGTCTCTGTCCGTCTGTCTCAGACCGTCTGTCTCAGATCGTCTCTCTCAGGCCGCCTGTCTCAGTCCGACTGTCTCTGTCCGTAGGTCTCAGACCGCCTGTCTCAGACCGTCGTCCTGAGCCCGTCTGTCTCAGCCCGCCTGTCTCTGTCCGTCCGTCCCAGACCGTCTGTCTCAGACCATCTGTCTCAGACCGTCTGTCTCTGTCCGTCTGTCTCAGACCACCTGTGTCAGATCGTTGTCTCTGTCCGTCTGTCTCTGTCCGTCTGTGTCAGACCGCCTGTCTCTGTCCGTCTGTCTCAGATCGTCTCTCTCAGGCCGCCTGTCTCAGTCCGACTGTCTCAGACCATCTGTCTCAGACCGTCTGTCTCTGTCCGTCTGTCTCAGCCCGCCTGTCTCAGACCGTTGTCTCTGTCCGTCTGTCTCAGAACGTCTGTCTCAGACCATCTGTATCAAACCGTCTGTCTCAGCCCGCCTGTCTCAGCCCGCCTGTCTCTGTCCGTCTGTCTCAGCCAGCCTGTCTCAGACCGTCTGTCTCAGACCGTCGGTCTCTGTCCGTCTCTGTCAGGCCGCCTGTCTCAGTCCGCCTGTCTCAGACCATCTGTGTCAGACCGTTGTCTCTGTCCGTCTGTCTCTGCCCGTCTGTCTCTGTCCGTCTGTGTCCGACCGCCTGTCTCTGTCCGTCTGTCTCAGACCGTTGTCTCTGTCCGTCTGTCTCAGACCATCTGTATCAAACCGTCTGTCTCAGCCCGCCTGTCTCAGCCAGCCTGTCTCTGTCCGTCTGTCTCAGCCAGCCTGTCTCAGACCGCCTGTCTCAGACCGTCGGTCTCTGTCCGTCTCTGTCAGGCCGCCTGTCTCAGTCCGCCTGTCTCAGACCATCTGTGTCAGACCGTTGTCTCTGTCCGTCTGTCTCTGTCCGTCTGTGTCCGACCGCCTGTCTCTGTCCGTCTGTCTCAGACCGTCTGTCTCAGACCGTCTGTCTCAGACCGTTTGTCTCAGACCGTCTGTCTCAGACCGTCTGTCTCAGACCGTCTGTCTCAGACCGTCTGTCTCAGACCGTCTGTCTCAGACCGTCTGTCTCAGACCGCCTGTCTCAGATCGTCTGTCTCAGACCGTCGGTCTCTGTCAGTCTCTCTCATGCCGCCTGTCTCAGTCCGTCTGTTTCAGACCGCCTGTCTCAGACCGTCGGTCTTAGCCCGTCTGTCTCAGCCCGCCTGTCTCAGACCGTCTGTCTCAGACCGTCTGTCTCTGACCGTCTGTCTCAGACCGTCGGTCTCAGACCGTCTGTCTCAGACTGTCGGTCTCTGTCCGTCTCTCTCAGGCCGCCTGTCTCAGTCCGTCTGTCTCAGACCATCTGTCTCAGACCGTCTGTCTCTGTCCGTCTGTCTCAGACCATCTGTCTCAGTCCGTCTGTCTCAGACCGTCTGTCTCAGACCGTCGGTCTCTGTCCGTCTCTCCCAGCCCGCCTGTCTCAGCCCGCCTGTCTCTGTCCGTCTGTTTCAGACCGCCTGTCTCAGACCGTCGGTCTTAGCCCGTCTGTCTCAGTCCGCCTGTCTCAGACCGTCTGTCTCAGACCGTCTGTCTCAGACCGTCTGTCTCAGACCGTCTGTCTCAGACCGTCTGTCTCAGACCGTCTGTCTCAGACCGTCTGTCTCAGACCGTCTGTCTCAGACCGTCTGTCTCAGACCGTCTGTCTCAGACCGTCTGTCTCAGACCGTCGGTCTCAGCCCGCCTGTCTCTGTCCGTCTGTCTCAGACCGTCTGTCTCAGACCATCTGTCTCAGACCGTCTGTCTCTGTCCGTCTGTCTCAGACCATCTGTGTCAGACCGTTGTCTCTGTCCGTCTGTCTCTGTCCGTCTGTCTCAGACCGTCTGTCTCAGACCGTCGGTCTCAGACCGTCTGTCTCAGACTGTCGGTCTCTGTCCGTCTCTCTCAGGCCGCCTGTCTCAGTCCGTCTGTCTCAGACCATCTGTCTCAGACCGTCTGTCTCTGTCCGTCTGTCTCAGACCATCTGTCTCAGTCCGTCTGTCTCAGACCGTCTGTCTCAGACCGTCGGTCTCTGTCCGTCTCTCCCAGCCCGCCTGTCTCAGGCCATCTGTATCGAACCGTCTGTCTCAGCCCGCCTGTCTCAGCCCGCCTGTCTCTGTCCGTCTGTTTCAGACCGCCTGTCTCAGACCGTCGGTCTTAGCCCGTCTGTCTCAGCCCGCCTGTCTCAGACCGTCTGTCTCAGACCGTCTGTCACAGACCGTCTGTCTCAGACCGTCTGTATCAGACCGTCTGTCTCAGACCGTCTGTATCAGACCGTCTGTCTCAGACCGTCTGTCTCAGACCGTCTGTCTCAGACCGTCTGTCTCAGACCGTCGGTCTCAGCCCGCCTGTCTCTGTCCGTCTGTCTCAGACCGTCTGTCTCAGACCATCTGTCTCAGACTGTCTGTCTCTGTCCGTCTGTCTCAGCCCGCTTGTCTCAGACCGTTGTCTCTGTCCGTCTGTCTCAGAACGTCTGTCTCAGACCATCCGTATCAAACCGTCTGTCTCAGCCCGCCGGTCGCAGCCCGCCTGTCTCTGTCCGTCTGTCTCAGACCGTCTGTCTCAGATCGTCTCTCTCAGGCCGCCTGTCTCAGTCCGACTGTCTCTGTCCGTAGGTCTCAGACCGCCTGTCTCAGACCGTCGTCCTGAGCCCGTCTGTCTCAGCCCGCCTGTCTCTGTCCGTCTGTCCCAGACCGTCTGTCCCAGACCGTCTGTCTCAGACCATCTGTCTCAGACCGTCTGTCTCTGTCCGTCTGTCTCAGACCACCTGTGTCAGATCGTTGTCTCTGTCCGTCTGTCTCTGTCCGTCTGTGTCAGACCGCCTGTCTCAGACCGTCTGTCTCAGACCGTCTGTCTCAGACCGTCTGTCTCAGACCGTCTGTCTCAGACCGTCTGTCTCAGACCGTCTGTCTCAGACCGTCGGTCTCAGACCGTCTGTCTCAGACTGTCGGTCTCTGTCCGTCTCTCTCAGGCCGCCTGTCTCAGTCCGTCTGTCTCAGACCATCTGTCTCAGACCGTCTGTCTCTGTCCGTCTGTCTCAGACCATCTGTCTCAGTCCGTCTCTCTCATGCCGCCTGTCTCAGTCCGTCTGTTTCAGACCGCCTGTCTCAGACCGTCGGTCTTAGCCCGTCTGTCTCAGACCGTCTGTCTCAGACCGTCGGTCTCTGTCCGTCTCTCTCAGGCCGCCTGTCTCAGTCCGTCTGTCTCAGACCATCTGTCTCAGACCGTCTGTCTCTGTCCGTCTGTCTTAGACCATCTGTCTCAGTCCGTCTGTCTCAGACCGTCGGTCTCAGACCGTCGGTCTCTGTCCGTCTCGCCCAGCCCGCCTGTCTCAGGCCATCTGTATCAAACCGTCTGTCTCAGCCCGCCTGTCTCAGCCCGCCTGTCTCTGTGCGTTTGTTAAGGACCGCCTGTCTCTGCCCGTCTGTCTCAGCCCGTCTGTCTCAGACCGTCTGTCTCAGACCGTCTGTCTCAGACCGTCGGTCTCTGTCCGTCTCTCTCAGGCCGCCTGTCTCAGTCCGTCTGTCTCAGACCATCTGTCTCAGACCGTCTGTCTCTGTCCGTCTCTCTCAGGCCGCCTGTCTCAGTCCGTCTGTCTCAGACCATCTGTGTCAGACCGTTGTCTCTGTCCGTCTGTCTCTGTCCGTCTGTCTCTGTCCGTCTGTGTCAGACCGCCTGTCTCTGTCCGTCTGTCTCAGATCGTCTCTCTCAGGCCGCCTGTCTCAGTCCGACTGTCTCAGACCATCTGTCTCAGACCGTCTGTCTCTGTCCGTCTGTCTCAGCCCGCCTGTCTCAGACCGTTGTCTCTGTCCGTCTGTCTCAGAACGTCTGTCTCAGACCATCTGTATCAAACCGTCTGTCTCAGCCCGCCTGTCTCAGCCCGCCTGTCTCTGTCCGTCTGTCTCAGCCAGCCTGTCTCAGACCGTCTGTCTCAGACCGTCGGACTCTGTCCGTCTCTGTCAGGCCGCCTGTCTCAGTCCGCCTGTCTCAGACCATCTGTGTCAGACCGTTGTCTCTGTCCGTCTGTCTCTGCCCGTCTGTCTCTGTCCGTCTGTGTCCGACCGCCTGTCTCTGTCCGTCTGTCTCAGACCGTTGTCTCTGTCCGTCTGTCTCTGAACGTCTGTCTCAGACCATCTGTATCAAACCGTCTGTCTCAGCCCGCCTGTCTCAGCCCGCCTGTCTCTGTCCGTCTGTCTCAGCCAGCCTGTCTCAGACCGTCTGTCTCAGACCGTCGGTCTCTGTCCGTCTCTGTCAGGCCGCCTGTCTCAGTCCGCCTGTCTCAGACCATCTGTGTCAGACCGTTGTCTCTGTCCGTCTGTCTCTGTCCGTCTGTGTCCGACCGCCTGTCTCTGTCCGTCTGTCTCAGACCGTCTGTCTCAGACCGTCTGTCTCAGACCGTTTGTCTCAGACCGTCTGTCTCAGACCGTCTGTCTCAGACCGTCTGTCTCAGACCGTCTGTCTCAGACCGTCTGTCTCAGACCGTCTGTCTCAGACCGTCTGTCTCAGATCGTCTGTCTCAGACCGTCTGTCTCAGATCGTCTGTCTCAGACCGTCGGTCTCTGTCAGTCTCTCTCATGCCGCCTGTCTCAGTCCGTCTGTTTCAGACCGCCTGTCTCAGACCGTCGGTCTTAGCCCGTCTGTCTCAGCCCGCCTGTCTCAGACCGTCTGTCTCAGACCGTCTGTCTCTGACCGTCTGTCTCAGACCGTCTGTCTCAGACCGTCTGTCTCAGACCGTCTGTCTCAGACCGTCTGTCTCAGACCGTCTGTCTCAGACCGTCTGTCTCAGACCGTCGGTCTCAGACCGTCTGTCTCAGACTGTCGGTCTCTGTCCGTCTCTCTCAGGCCGCCTGTCTCAGTCCGTCTGTCTCAGACCATCTGTCTCAGACCGTCTGTCTCTGTCCGTCTGTCTCAGACCATCTGTCTCAGTCCGTCTGTCTCAGACCGTCTGTCTCAGACCGTCGGTCTTTGTCCGTCTCTCCCAGCCCGCCTGTCTCAGCCCGCCTGTCTCTGTCCGTCTGTTTCAGACCGCCTGTCTCAGACCGTCGGTCTTAGCCCGTCTGTCTCAGTCCGCCTGTCTCAGACCGTCTGTCTCAGACCGTCTGTCTCAGACCGTCTGTCTCAGACCGTCTGTCTCAGACCGTCTGTCTCAGACCGTCTGTCTCAGACCGTCTGTCTCAGACCGTCTGTCTCAGACCGTCTGTCTCAGACCGTCGGTCTCAGCCCGCCTGTCTCTGTCCGTCTGTCTCAGACCGTCTGTCTCAGACCATCTGTCTCAGACCGTCTGTCTCTGTCCGTCTGTCTCAGACCATCTGTGTCAGACCGTTGTCTCTGTCCGTCTGTCTCTGTCCGTCTGTCTCAGACCGTCTGTCTCAGACCGTCGGTCTCAGACCGTCTGTCTCAGACTGTCGGTCTCTGTCCGTCTCTCTCAGGCCGCCTGTCTCAGTCCGTCTGTCTCAGACCATCTGTCTCAGACCGTCTGTCTCTGTCCGTCTGTCTCAGACCATCTGTCTCAGTCCGTCTGTCTCAGACCGTCTGTCTCAGACCATCTGTCTCAGACCGTCGGTCTCTGTCCGTCTCTCCCAGCCCGCCTGTCTCAGGCCATCTGTATCGAACCGTCTGTCTCAGCCCGCCTGTCTCAGCCCGCCTGTCTCTGTCCGTCTGTTTCAGACCGCCTGTCTCAGACCGTCGGTCTTAGCCCGTCTGTCTCAGCCCGCCTGTCTCAGACCGTCTGTCTCAGACCGTCTGTCACAGACCGTCTGTCTCAGACCGTCTGTCTCAGAACGTCTGTCTCAGACCATCCGTATCAAACCGTCTGTCTCAGCCCGCCGGTCGCAGCGCGCCTGTCTCTGTCCGTCTGTCTCAGACCGTCTGTCTCAGATCGTCTCTCTCAGGCCGCCTGTCTCAGTCCGACTGTCTCTGTCCGTAGGTCTCAGACCGCCTGTCTCAGACCGTCGTCCTGAGCCCGTCTGTCTCAGCCCGCCTGTCTCTGTCCGTCTGTCCCAGACCGTCTGTCTCAGACCGTCTGTCTCAGACCGTCGGTCTCAGACCGTCTGTCTCAGACTGTCGGTCTCTGTCCGTCTCTCTCAGGCCGCCTGTCTCAGTCCGTCTGTCTCAGACCATCTGTCTCAGACCGTCTGTCTCTGTCCGTCTGTCTCAGACCATCTGTCTCAGTCCGTCTCTCTCATGCCGCCTGTCTCAGTCCGTCTGTTTCAGACCGCCTGTCTCAGACCGTCGGTCTTAGCCCGTCTGTCTCAGACCGTCTGTCTCAGACCGTCTGTCTCAGACCGTCGGTCTCTGTCCGTCTCTCTCAGGCCGCCTGTCTCAGTCCGTCTGTCTCAGACCATCTGTCTCAGACCGTCTGTCTCTGTCCGTCTGTCTTAGACCATCTGTCTCAGTCCGTCTGTCTCAGACCGTCGGTCTCAGACCGTCGGTCTCAGACCGTCGGTCTCTGTCCGTCTCGCCCAGCCCGCCTGTCTCAGGCCATCTGTATCAAACCGTCTGTCTCAGCCCGCCTGTCTCAGCCCGCCTGTCTCTGTGCGTTTGTTAAGGACCGCCTGTCTCTGCCCGTCTGTCTCAGCCCGTCTGTCTCAGACCGTCTGTCTCAGACCGTCTGTCTCAGACCGTCTGTCTCAGACCGTCGGTCTCTGTCCGTCTCTCTCAGGCCGCCTGTCTCAGTCCGTCTGTCTCAGACCATCTGTCTCAGACCGTCTGTCTCTGTCCGTCTCTCTCAGGCCGCCTGTCTCAGTCCGTCTGTCTCAGACCATCTGTGTCAGACCGTTGTCTCTGTCCGTCTGTCTCTGTCCGTCTGTCTCTGTCCGTCTGTGTCAGACCGCCTGTCTCTGTCCGTCTGTCTCAGATCGTCTCTCTCAGGCCGCCTGTCTCAGTCCGACTGTCTCAGACCATCTGTCTCAGACCGTCTGTCTCTGTCCGTCTGTCTCAGCCCGCCTGTCTCAGACCGTTGTCTCTGTCCGTCTGTCTCAGAACGTCTGTCTCAGACCATCTGTATCAAACCGTCTGTCTCAGCCCGCCTGTCTCAGCCCGCCTGTCTCTGTCCGTCTGTCTCAGCCAGCCTGTCTCAGACCGTCTGTCTCAGACCGTCGGTCTCTGTCCGTCTCTGTCAGGCCGCCTGTCTCAGTCCGCCTGTCTCAGGCCATCTGTGTCAGACCGTTGTCTCTGTCCGTCTGTCTCTGTCCGTCTGTGTCCGACCGCCTGTCTCTGTCCGTCTGTCTCAGACCGTCTGTCTCAGACCGTCTGTCTCAGACCGTTTGTCTCAGACCGTCTGTCTCAGACCGTCTGTCTCAGACCGTCTGTCTCAGACCGTCTGTCTCAGACCGTCTGTCTCAGACCGTCTGTCTCAGACCGTCTGTCTCAGATCGTCTGTCTCAGACCGTCTGTCTCAGATCGTCTGTCTCAGACCGTCGGTCTCTGTCAGTCTCTCTCATGCCGCCTGTCTCAGTCCGTCTGTTTCAGACCGCCTGTCTCAGACCGTCGGTCTTAGCCCGTCTGTCTCAGCCCGCCTGTCTCAGACCGTCTGTCTCAGACCGTCTGTCTCTGACCGTCTGTCTCAGACCGTCTGTCTCAGACCGTCTGTCTCAGACCGTCTGTCTCAGACCGTCTGTCTCAGACCGTCTGTCTCAGACCGTCGGTCTCTGTCCGTCTCTCTCAGGCCGCCTGTCTCAGTCCGTCTGTCTCAGACCATCTGTCTCAGACCGTCTGTCTCTGTCCGTCTGTCTCAGACCATCTGTCTCAGTCCGTCTGTCTCAGACCGTCTGTCTCAGACCGTCGGTCTCTGTCCGTCTCTCCCAGCCCGCCTGTCTCAGGCCATCTGTATCGAACCGTCTGTCTCAGCCCGCCTGTCTCAGCCCACCTGTCTCTGTGCGTCTGTTAAAGACCGCCTGTCTCAGACCGTCGGTCTTAGCCCGTCTGTCTCAGACCGTCTGTCTCAGACCGTCTGTCTCAGACCGTCGGTCTCAGCCCGCCTGTCTCAGTCCGTCTGTCTCAGATCGTCTCTCTCAGGCCGCCTGTCTCAGTCCGACTGTCTCAGACCATCTGTCTCAGACCGTCTGTCTCTGTCCGTCTCTCTCAGGACGCCTGTCTCAGTCCGTCTGTCTCAGATCATCTGTGTCAGACCGTTGTCTCTGTCCGTCTGTCTCTGTCCGTCTGTGTCAGACCGCCTGTCTCTGTCCGTCTGTCTCAGTCCGTCTGTCTCAGATCGTCTCTCTCAGGCCGCCTGTCTCAGTCCGACTGTCTCAGACCATCTGTCTCAGACCGTCTGTCTCTGTACGTCTGTCTCAGCCCGCCTGTCTCAGACCGTCTGTCTCTGTCCGTCTGTCTCAATCCGCCTGTCTCAGACCGTCTGTCCTGGACCGTCTGTCTCAGACCGTCGGTCTCTGTCCGTCTCTCTCATGCCGCCTGTCTCAGTCCGTCTGTTTCAGACCGCCTGTCTCAGACCGTCGGTCTTAGCCCGTCTGTCTCAGACCGCCTGTCTCAGACCGTCTGTCTCAGACCGTCTGTCTCAGACCGTCGGTCTCTGTCCGTCTCTCTCAGGCCGCCTGTCTCAGTCCGTCTGTCTCAGACCATCTGTCTCAGACCGTCTGTCTCTGTCCGTCTGTCTTAGTCCATCTGTCTCAGCCCGCCTGTCTCAGCCCGCCTGTCTCTGTGCGTCTGTTAAAGACCGCCTGTCTCTGCCCGTCTGCCTCAGCCCGTCTGTCTCAGACCGTCTGTCTCAGACCGTCGGTCTCTGTCCGTCTCTCTCAGGCCGCCTGTCTCAGTCCGTCTGTCTCAGACCATCTGTGTCAGACCGTTGTCTCTGTCCGTCTGTCTCTGTCCGTCTGTCTCTCTCCGTCTGTGTCAGACCGCCTGTCTCTGTCCGTCTGTCTCAGATCGTCTCTCTCAGGCCGCCTGTCTCAGTCCGACTGTCTCAGACCATCTGTCTCAGACCGTCTGTCTCTGTCCGTCTGTCTCAGCCCGCCTGTCTCAGACCGTTGTCTCTGTCCGTCTGTCTCAGAACGTCTGTCTCAGACCATCTGTATCAAACCGCCTGTCTCAGCCCGCCTGTCTCAGCCCGCCTGTCTCTGTCCGTCTGTCTCAGCCAGCCTGTCTCAGACCGTCTGTCTCAGACCGTCGGTCTCTGTCCGTCTCTGTCAGGCCGCCTGTCTCAGTCCGCCTGTCTCAGACCATCTGTGTCAGACCGTTGTCTCTGTCCGTCTGTCTCTGTCCGTCTGTGTCCGACCGCCTGTCTCTGTCCGTCTGTCTCAGACCGTTGTCTCTGTCCGTCTGTCGCAGAACGTCTGTCTCAGACCATCTGTATCAAACCGTCTGTCTTAGCCCGCCTGTCTCAGCCCGCCTGTCTCTGTCCATCTGTCTCAGCCAGCCTGTCTCAGACCGTCTGTCTCAGACCGTCGGTCTCTGTCCGTCTCTGTCAGGCCGCCTGTCTCAGTCCGTCTGTCTCAGACCATCTGTCTCAGACCGTCTGTCTCTGTCCGTCTCTCTCAGGTCGCCTGTCTCAGTCCGTCTGTCTCAGACCATCTGTGTCAGACCGTTGTCTCTGTCCGTCTGTCTCTGTCCGTCTGTGTCAGACCGCCTGTCTCTGTCCGTCTGTCTCAGATCGTCTCTCTCAGGCCGCCTGTCTCAGTCCGACTGTCTCAGACCATCTGTCTCAGACCGTCTGTCTCTGTCCGTCTGTCTCAGACTGTCGGTCTCTGTCCGTCTCTCTCAGGCCGCCTGTCTCAGTCCGTCTGTCTCAGACCATCTGTCTCAGACCGTCTGTCTCTGTCCGTCTGTCTCAGACCATCTGTCTCAGTCCGTCGGTCTCTGTCCGTCTCTCCCAGCCCGCCTGTCTCAGGCCATCTGTATCGAACCGTCTGTCTCAGCCCGCCTGTCTCAGCCCGCCTGTCGCTGTGCGTCTGTTAAAGACCGCCTGTCTCAGACCGTCTGTCTCAGACCGTCTGTCTCAGACCGTCTGTCTCAGACCGTCTGTCTCAGACCGTCTGTCTCAGACCGTCGGTCTCTGTCCGTGTGTCTCAATCCGCCTGTCTCAGACCGTCTGTCCTGGACCGTCTGTCTCAGACCGTCGGTCTCTGTCCGTCTCTCTCATGCCGCCTGTCTCAGTCCGTCTGTTTCAGACCGCCTGTCTCAGACCGTCGGTCTTAGCCCGTCTGTCTCAGCCCGCCTGTCTCTGTCCGTCTGTCTCAGACCGTCTGTCTCTGTCCGTCTGTCTCAGACTGTCGGTCTCTGTCCGTCTCTCTCAGGCCGCCTGTCTCAGTCCGTCTGTCTCAGACCATCTGTCTCAGACCGTCTGTCTCTGTCCGTCTGTCTCAGACCATCTGTCTCAGTCCGTCGGTCTCTGTCCGTCTCTCCCAGCCCGCCTGTCTCAGGCCATCTGTATCGAACCGTCTGTCTCAGCCCGCCTGTCTCAGCCCGCCTGTCGCTGTGCGTCTGTTAAAGACCGCCTGTCTCAGACCGTCTGTCTCAGACCGTCTGTCTCAGACCGTCTGTCTCAGACCGTCTGTCTCAGACCGTCTGTCTCAGACCGTCGGTCTCTGTCCGTGTGTCTCAATCCGCCTGTCTCAGACCGTCTGTCCTGGACCGTCTGTCTCAGACCGTCGGTCTCTGTCCGTCTCTCTCATGCCGCCTGTCTCAGTCCGTCTGTTTCAGACCGCCTGTCTCAGACCGTCGGTCTTAGCCCGTCTGTCTCAGCCCGCCTGTCTCTGTCCGTCTGTCTCAGACCGTCGGTCTCTGTCCGTCTCTGTCAGGCCGCCTGTCTCAGTCCATCTGTCTCAGACCATCTGTCTCAGACCGTCTGTCGCTGTCCGTCTGTCTCAGACCATCTGTCTCAGACCTTCTGTCTCAGACCGTCCGTCTCTGTCCGTCTGACTCAGACCATCTGTCTCAGACCGTCTGTCTCAGACCGTCTGTCTCAGCCCGCCTGTCTCTGTCCGTCTGTCTTAGACCATCTGTCTCAGACCGTCTGTCTCGGACCATCTGTCTCAGCCCGTCTGTCTCAGATCGTCGGTCTCAGACCGTCTGTCTCTGTCCGTCTCTCTCAGGCCGCCTGTCTCAGTCCGTCTGTCTCAGACCATCTGTGTCAGACCGTTGTCTCTGTCCGTCTGTCTCTGTCCGTCTGTCTCTGTCCGTCTGTGTCAGACCGCCTGTCTCTGTCCGTCTGTCTCAGATCGTCTCTCTCAGGCCGCCTGTCTCAGTCCGACTGTCTCAGACCATCTGTCTCAGACCGTCTGTCTCTGTCCGTCTGTCTCAGACTGTCGGTCTCTGTCCGTCTCTCTCAGGCCGCCTGTCTCAGTCCGTCTGTCTCAGACCATCTGTCTCAGACCGTCTGTCTCTGTCCGTCTGTCTCAGACCATCTGTCTCAGTCCGTCTGTCTCAGACCGTCGGTCTCTGTCCGTCTCTCCCAGCCCGCCTGTCTCAGGCCATCTGTATCGAACCGTCTGTCTCAGCCCGCCTGTCTCAGCCCGCCTGTCGCTGTGCGTCTGTTAAAGACCGCCTGTCTCAGACCGTCTGTCTCAGACCGTCTGTCTCAGACCGTCTGTCTGAGACCGTCTGTCTCAGACTGTCTGTCTCAGACCGTCTGTCTCAGACCGTCGGTCTCTGTCCGTGTGTCTCAATCCGCCTGTCTCAGACCGTCTGTCCTGGACCGTCTGTCTCAGACCGTCGGTCTCTGTCCGTCTCTCTCATGCCGCCTGTCTCAGTCCGTCTGTTTCAGACCGCCTGTCTCAGACCGTCGGTCTTAGCCCGTCTGTCTCAGCCCGCCTGTCTCTGTCCGTCTGTCTCAGACCGTCGGTCTCTGTCCGTCTCTGTCAGGCCGCCTGTCTCAGTCCATCTGTCTCAGACCATCTGTCTCAGACTGTCTGTCTCAGGCCGTCTGTCTCAGACCGTCTGTCTCAGACCGTCTGTCTCAGACCGTCTGTCTCAGCCCGCCTGTCTCAGCCCGCCTGTCTCTGTCCGTCTGTCTTAGACCATCTGTCTCAGACCGTCTGTCTCGGACCATCTGTCTCAGCCCGTCTGTCTCAGATCGTCGGTCTCAGCCCGCCTGTCTCTGTCCGTCTGTCTCAGACCGTCTGTCTCAGATCGTCTCTCTCAGGCCGCCTGTCTCAGTCCGACTGTCTCTGTCCGTAGGTTTCAGACCGCCTGTCTCAGACCGTCGGTCTTAGCCCGTCTGTCTCAGACCGTCTGTCTCAGACCGTCTGTCTCAGGCCGTCTGTCTCAGGCCGTCTGTCTCAGACCGTCTGTCTCAGACCGTCTGTCTCAGACCGTCTGTCTCAGACCGTCTGTCTCAGACCGTCTGTCTCAGACCGTCTGTCTCAGACCGTCTGTCTCAGGCCGTCTGTCTCAGACCGTCTGTCTCAGACCGTCTGTCTCAGACCGTCTGTCTCAGACCGTCTGTCTCAGACCGTCTGTCTCAGACCGTCTGTCTCAGACCGTCTGTCTCAGACCGTCTGTCTCAGACCGTCTGTCTCAGACCGTCTGTCTCAGACCGTCTGTCTCTGTCCGTCTCTCTCATGCCGCCTGTCTCAGTCCGTCTGTCTCAGTCCGACTGTCTCTGTCCGTAGGTTTCAGACCGCCTGTCTCAGACCGTCGGTCTTAGCCCGTCTGTCTCAGACCGTCTGTCTCAGACCGTCTGTCTCAGACCGTCTGTCTCAGGCCGTCTGTCTCAGACCGTCTGTCTCAGACCGTCTGTCTCAGACCGTCTGTCTCAGACCGTCTGTCTCAGACCGTCTGTCTCAGACCGTCTGTCTCAGACCGTCTGTCTCAGACCGTCTGTCTCAGACCGTCTGTCTCAGACCGTCTGTCTCAGACCGTCTGTCTCAGACCGTCTGTCTCAGACCGTCTGTCTCAGACCGTCTGTCTCAGATCGTCTGTCTCAGACCGTCGGTCTCTGTCAGTCTCTCTCAGGCCGCCTGTCTCTGTCCGTCTGTCTTAGACCGTCTGTCTCAGACCGTCTGTCTCAGGCCGTCTGTCTCAGACCGTCTGTCTCAGACCGTCTGTCTCAGACCGTCTGTTTCAGACCGTCAGTCTCAGACCGTCGGTCTCTGTCCGTTTCTCGCAGGCCGCCTATCTCTGTCCGTCTGTCTCAGACCGTCAGTCTCTGTCCGTCTCTCTCAGGCCGTCGGTCTCTGGCCGTTTCTCGCTGGCCGCCTGTCTCAGTCCGCCTGTCTAAGTCCGTCTGTCTCAGACCATCTGTCTCAGACCGTTGTCTCTGTCCGTTGTCTCTGTCCGTCTGTCTCTGTCCGTCTGTCTCAATCCGCCTGTCTCAGACCGTCTGTCCTGGACCGTCTGTCTCAGACCGTCGGTCTCTGTCCGTCTCTCTCATGCCGCCTGTCTCAGTCCGTCTGTTTCAGATCGCCTGTCTCAGACCGTCGGTCTTAGCCCGTCTGTCTCAGCCCGCCTGTCTCTGTCCGTCTGTCTCAGACCGTCGGTCTCTGTCCGTCTCTCTCAGGCCGCCTGTCTCAGTCCATCTGTCTCAGACCATCTGTCTCAGACCGTCTGTCGCTGTCCGTCTGTCTCAGACCATCTGTCTCAGACCTTCTGTCTCAGACCGTCCGTCTCTGTCCGTCTGTCTTAGACCATCTGTCTCAGACCGTCTGTCTCGGACCATCTGTCTCAGCCCGTCTGTCTCAGCCCGCCTGTCTCTGTCCGTCTGTCTTAGACCATCTGTCTCAGACCGTCTGTCTCGGACCATCTGTCTCAGCCCGTCTGTCTCAGATCGTCGGTCTCAGCCCGCCTGTCTCTGTCCGTCTGTCTCAGACCGTCTGTCTCAGATCGTCTCTCTCAGGCCGCCTGTCTCAGACCGACTGTCTCTGTCCGTAGGTTTCAGACCGCCTGTCTCAGACCGTCGGTCTTAGCCCGTCTGTCTCAGACCGTCTGTCTCAGACCGTCTGTCTCAGACCGTCTGTCTCAGGCCGTCTGTCTCAGACCGTCTGTCTCAGACCGTCTGTCTCAGACCGTCTGTCTCAGACCGTCTGTCTCAGACCGTCTGTCTCAGACCGTCTGTCTCAGACCGTCTGTCTCAGACCGTCTGTCTCAGACCGTCTGTCTCAGACCGTCTGTCTCAGACCGTCTGTCTCAGACCGTCTGTCTCAGACCGTCTGTCTCAGACCGTCTGTCTCAGATCGTCTGTCTCAGACCGTCGGTCTCTGTCAGTCTCTCTCAGGCCGCCTGTCTCAGTCCGTCTGTCTCAGACCGTCTGTCTCAGACCGTCTGTCTCAGACCGTCTGTCTCAGACCGTCTGTCTCAGATCGTCTGTCTCAGACCGTCGGTCTCTGTCAGTCTCTCTCAGGCCGCCTGTCTCAGTCCGACTGTCTCTGTCCGTAGGTTTCAGACCGCCTGTCTCAGACCGTCGGTCTTAGCCCGTCTGTCTCAGACCGTCTGTCGCAGACCGTCTGTCTCAGACCGTCTGTCTCAGGCCGTCTGTCTCAGACCGTCTGTCTCAGACCGTCTGTCTCAGACCGTCTGTCTCAGATCGTCTGTCTCAGACCGTCGGTCTCTGTCAGTCTCTCTCAGGCCGCCTGTCTCAGTCCGTCTGTCTCAGACCATCTGTCTCAGACCGTCTGTCTCTGTCCGTCTGTCTCAGACCATCTGTCTCAGTCCGTCTGTCTCAGCCCGCCTGTGTGAGCCCGCCTGTCTCTGTCCGTCTGTCGCAGACCGTCTGTCTCAGACCGTCTGTCTCAGACCGTCTGTCTCAGACCGTCTGTCTCAGACCGTCTGTCTCAGACCGTCTGTCTCAGATCGTCTGTCTCAGACCGTCGGTCTCTGTCAGTCTCTCTCAGGCCGCCTGTCTCAGTCCGTCTGTCTCAGACCATCTGTCTCAGACCGTCTGTCTCTGTCCGTCTGTCTCAGACCATCTGTCTCAGTCCGTCTGTCTCAGCCCGCCTGTCTGAGCCCGCCTGTCTCTGTCCGTCTGTCTAGGACCGTCTGTCTCAGACCGTCTGTCTCAGACCGTCTGTTTCAGACCGTCAGTCTCAGACCGTCGGTCTCTGCCCGTTTCTCGCAGGCCGCCTATCTCTGTCCGTCTGTCTCAGACCGTTGTCTCTGTCCGTTGTCTCTGTCCGTCTGTCTCTGTCCGTCTGTCTCAATCCGCCTGTCTCAGACCGTCTGTCCTGGACCGTCTGTCTCAGACCGTCGGTCTCTGTCCGTCTCTCTCATGCCGCCTGTCTCAGTCCGTCTGTTTCAGATCGCCTGTCTCAGACCGTCGGTCTTAGCCCGACTGTCTCAGCCCGCCTGTCTCTGTCCGTCTGTCTCAGACCGTCGGTCTCTGTCCGTCTCTCTCAGGCCGCCTGTCTCAGTCCATCTGTCTCAGACCATCTGTCTCAGACCGCCTGTCTCTGTCCGTCTGTCTCAGACCGTCTGTCTCAGACATTCTGTCTCAGACCGCCTGTCTCAGTCCGACTGTCTCAGACCATCTGTCTCAGACCGTCTGTCTCTGTCCGTCTGTCTCAGCCCGCCTGTCTCAGACCGTCTCTCTCAGGCCGCCTGTCTCAGTCCGTCTGTCTCAGACCATCTGTCTCAGACCGTCTGTCTCTGTCCGTCTGTCTCAGACCATCTGTCTCAGTCCGTCTGTCTCAGACCGTCTGTCTCAGACCGTCGGTCTCTGTCCGTCTCTCCCAGCCCGCCTGTCTCAGGCCATCTGTATCGAACCGTCTGTCTCAGCCCGCCTGTCTCAGCCCGCCTGTCGCTGTGCGTCTGTTAAAGACCGCCTGTCTCAGACCGTCTGTCTCAGACCGTCTGTCTCAGACCGTCGGTCTCTGTCCGTGTGTCTCAATCCGCCTGTCTCAGACCGTCTGTCCTGGACCGTCTGTCCTGGACCGTCTGTCTCAGACCGTCGGTCTCTGTCCGTCTCTCTCATGCCGCCTGTCTCAGTCCGTCTGTTTCAGACCGCCTGTCTCAGACCGTCGGTCTTAGCCCGTCTGTCTCAGCCCGCCTGTCTCTGTCCGTCTGTCTCAGACCGTCGGTCTCTGTCCGTCTCTCTCAGGCCGCCTGTCTCAGTCCATCTGTCTCAGACCATCTGTCTCAGACCGTCTGTCTCAGACCATCTGTCTCAGACCGTCTGTCTCAGACCGTCTGTCTCATCCCCGCCTGTCTCAGCCCGCCTGTCTCTGTCCGTCTGTCTTAGACCATCTGTCTCAGACCGTCTGTCTCAGACCGTCTGTCTCAGATCGTCTGTCTCAGACCGTCTGTTTCAGACCGTCAGTCTCAGACCGTCGGTCTCTGTCCGTTTCTCGCAGGCCGCCTGTCTCTGTCCGTCTGTCTCAGACCGTCGGTCTCTGTCCGTCTCTCTCAGGCCGTCGGTCTCTGGCCGTTTCTCGCAGGCCGCCTGTCTCAGTCCGCCTGTCTAAGTCCGTCTGTCTCAGACCATCTGTCTCAGACCTTCTGTCTCAGACCGTCCGTCTCTGTCCGTCTGTCTCAGACCGTCTGTCTCAGACCGTTTGTCTCAGACCGTCTGTCCCAGACCGTCTGTCTCTGTCCGTCTGTCTCAGACCATCTGTCTCAGTCCGTCTGTTTCAGACCGCCTGTCTCAGACCGTCGGTCTTAGCCCGTCTGTCTCAGCCCGCCTGTCTCTGTCCGTCTGTCTCAGACCGTCGGTCTCTGTCCGTCTCTCTCAGGCCGCCTCTCTCAGTCCATCTGTCTCAGACCATCTGTCTCAGACCGTCTGGCGCTGTCCGTCTGTCTCAGACCATCTGTCTCAGACCTTCTGTCTCAGACCGTCCGTCTCTGTCCGTCTGTCTCAGACCATCTGTCTCAGACCGTCTGTCTCAGACCGTCTGTCTCAGCCCGCCTGTCTCAGCCCGCCTGTCTCTGTCCGTCTGTCTTAGACCATCTGTCTCAGACCGTCTGTCTCAGCCCGTCTGTCTCAGATCGTCGGTCTCAGCCCGCCTGTCTCTGTCCGTCTGTCTCAGACCGTCTGTCTCAGATCGTCTCTCTCAGGCCGCCTGTCTCAGTCCGACTGTCTCTGTCCGTAGGTTTCAGACCGCCTGTCTCAGACCGTCGGTCTTAGCCCGTCTGTCTCAGACCGTCTGTCTCAGACCGTCTGTCTCAGACCGTCTGTCTCAGACCGTCTGTCTCAGGCCGTCTGTCTCAGACCGTCTGTCTCAGACCGTCTGTCTCAGACCGTCTGTCTCAGACCGTCTGTCTCAGACCGTCTGTCTCAGACCGTCTGTCTCAGACCGTCTGTCTCAGACCGTCTGTCTCAGACCGTCTGTCTCAGACCGTCTGTCTCAGACCGTCTGTCTCAGACCGTCTGTCTCAGACCGTCTGTCTCTGTCCGTCTCTCTCATGCCGCCTGTCTCAGTCCGTCTGTTTCAGACCGCCTGTCTCAGACCGTCGGTCTTAGCCCGTCTGTCTCAGCCCGCCTGTCTCAGACCGTCTGTCTCAGACCGTCTGTCTCTGACCGTCTGTCTCAGACCGTCAGTCTCAGACCGTCGGTCTCTGTCCGTTTCTCGCAGGCCGCCTATCTCTGTCCGTCTGTCTCAGACCGTCAGTCTCTGTCCGTCTCTCTCAGGCCGTCGGTCTCTGGCCGTTTCTCGCTGGCCGCCTGTCTCAGTCCGCCTGTCTAAGTCCGTCTGTCTCAGACCATCTGTCTCAGACCGTTGTCTCTGTCCGTTGTCTCTGTCCGTCTGTCTCTGTCCGTCTGTCTCAATCCGCCTGTCTCAGACCGTCTGTCCTGGACCGTCTGTCTCAGACCGTCGGTCTCTGTCCGTCTCTCTCATGCCGCCTGTCTCAGTCCGTCTGTTTCAGATCGCCTGTCTCAGACCGTCGGTCTTAGCCCGTCTGTCTCAGCCCGCCTGTCTCTGTCCGTCTGTCTCAGACCGTCGGTCTCTGTCCGTCTCTCTCAGGCCGCCTGTCTCAGTCCATCTGTCTCAGACCATCTGTCTCAGACCGTCTGTCGCTGTCCGTCTGTCTCAGACCATCTGTCTCAGACCTTCTGTCTCAGACCGTCTGTCTCAGACCGTCTGTCTCAGACCGTCTGTCTCAGACCGTCTGTCTCAGACCGTCTGTCTCAGATCGTCTGTCTCAGACCGTCGGTCTCTGTCAGTCTCTCTCAGGCCGCCTGTCTCAGTCCGTCTGTCTCAGACCGTCTGTCTCAGACCGTCTGTCTCAGACCGTCTGTCTCAGACCGTCTGTCTCAGATCGTCTGTCTCAGACCGTCGGTCTCTGTCAGTCTCTCTCAGGCCGCCTGTCTCAGTCCGACTGTCTCTGTCCGTAGGTTTCAGACCGCCTGTCTCAGACCGTCGGTCTTAGCCCGTCTGTCTCAGACCGTCTGTCTCAGACCGTCTGTCTCAGACCGTCTGTCTCAGACCGTCTGTCTCAGACCGTCTGTCTCAGACCGTCTGTCTCAGACCGTCTGTCTCAGATCGTCTGTCTCAGACCGTCGGTCTCTGTCAGTCTCTCTCAGGCCGCCTGTCTCAGTCCGTCTGTCTCAGACCATCTGTCTCAGACCGTCTGTCTCTGTCCGTCTGTCTCAGACCATCTGTCTCAGTCCGTCTGTCTCAGCCCGCCTGTCTGAGCCCGCCTGTCTCTGTCCGTCTGTCTAGGACCGTCTGTCTCAGACCGTCTGTCTCAGACCGTCTGTTTCAGACCGTCAGTCTCAGACCGTCGGTCTCTGCCCGTTTCTCGCAGGCCGCCTATCTCTGTCCGTCTGTCTCAGACCGTTGTCTCTGTCCGTTGTCTCTGTCCGTCTGTCTCTGTCCGTCTGTCTCAATCCGCCTGTCTCAGACCGTCTGTCCTGGACCGTCTGTCTCAGACCGTCGGTCTCTGTCCGTCTCTCTCATGCCGCCTGTCTCAGTCCGTCTGTTTCAGATCGCCTGTCTCAGACCGTCGGTCTTAGCCCGTCTGTCTCAGCCCGCCTGTCTCTGTCCGTCTGTCTCAGACCGTCGGTCTCTGTCCGTCTCTCTCAGGCCGCCTGTCTCAGTCCATCTGTCTCAGACCATCTGTCTCAGACCGTCTGTCGCTGTCCGTCTGTCTCAGACCATCTGTCTCAGACCTTCTGGCTCAGACCGTCCGTCTCTGTCCGTCTCTCTCAGGCCGCCTGTCTCAGTCCGACTGTCTCAGACGATCTGTCTCAGACCGTCTGTCTCTGTCCGTCTGTCTCAGCCCGCCTGTCTCAGACCGTCTGTCTCTGTCCGTCTGTCTCAATCCGCCTGTCTCAGACCGTCTGTCCTGGACCGTCTGTCTCAGACCGTCGGTCTCTGTCCGTCTCTCTCATGCCGCCTGTCTCAGTCCGTCTGTTTCAGACCGCCTGTCTCAGACCGTCGGTCTTAGCCCGTCTGTCTCAGCCCGCCTGTCTCAGACCGTCTGTCTCAGACCGTCTGTCTCTGACCGTCTGTCTCAGACCGTCTGTCTCAGACCGTCTGTCTCAGACCGTCGGTCTCAGCCCGCCTGTCTCTGTCCGTCTGTCTCAGACCGTCTGTCTCAGACATTCTGTCTCAGACCGCCTGTCTCAGTCCGACTGTCTCAGACCATCTGTCTCAGACCGTCTGTCTCTGTCCGTCTGTCTCAGCCCGCCTGTCTCAGACCGTCTCTCTCAGGCCGCCTGTCTCAGTCCGTCTGTCTCAGACCATCTGTCTCAGACCGTCTGTCTCTGTCCGTCTGTCTCAGACCATCTGTCTCAGTCCGTCTGTCTCAGACCGTCTGTCTCAGACCGTCGGTCTCTGTCCGTCTCTCCCAGCCCGCCTGTCTCAGGCCATCTGTATCGAACCGTCTGTCTCAGCCCGCCTGTCTCAGCCCGCCTGTCGCTGTGCGTCTGTTAAAGACCGCCTGTCTCAGACCGTCTGTCTCAGACCGTCTGTCTCAGACCGTCTGTCTCAGACCGTCGGTCTCTGTCCGTGTGTCTCAATCCGCCTGTCTCAGACCGTCTGTCCTGGACCGTCTGTCCTGGACCGTCTGTCTCAGACCGTCGGTCTCTGTCCGTCTCTCTCATGCCGCCTGTCTCAGTCCGTCTGTTTCAGACCGCCTGTCTCAGACCGTCGGTCTTAGCCCGTCTGTCTCAGCCCGCCTGTCTCTGTCCGTCTGTCTCAGACCGTCGGTCTCTGTCCGTCTCTCTCAGGCCGCCTGTCTCAGTCCATCTGTCTCAGACCATCTGTCTCAGACCGTCTGTCTCAGACCATCTGTCTCAGACCGTCTGTCTCAGACAGTCTGTCTCATCCCCGCCTGTCTCAGCCCGCCTGTCTCTGTCCGTCTGTCTTAGACCATCTGTCTCAGACCGTCTGTCTCAGACCGTCTGTCTCAGATCGTCTGTCTCAGACCGTCTGTTTCAGACCGTCAGTCTCAGACCGTCGGTCTCTGTCCGTTTCTCGCAGGCCGCCTGTCTCTGTCCGTCTGTCTCAGACCGTCGGTCTCTGTCCGTCTCTCTCAGGCCGTCGGTCTCTGGCCGTTTCTCGCAGGCCGCCTGTCTCAGTCCGCCTGTCTAAGTCCGTCTGTCTCAGACCATCTGTCTCAGACCTTCTGTCTCAGACCGTCCGTCTCTGTCCGTCTGTCTCAGACCGTCTGTCTCAGACCGTTTGTCTCAGACCGTCTGTCCCAGACCGTCTGTCTCAGACCGTCTGTCTCAGACCGTCTGTCTCAGACCGTCTGTCTCAGACCGTCTGTCTCAGACCGTCTGTCTCAGACCGTCTGTCTCAGACCGTCTGTCTCAGATCGTCTCTCTCAGACCGTCGGTCTCTGTCAGTCTCTCTCAGGCCGCCTGTCTCAGTCCGTCTGTCTCAGACCATCTGTCTCAGACCGTCTGTCTCTGTCCGTCTGTCTCAGACCATCTGTCTCAGTCCGTCTGTTTCAGACCGCCTGTCTCAGACCGTCGGTCTTAGCCCGTCTGTCTCAGCCCGCCTGTCTCTGTCCGTCTGTCTCAGACCGTCGGTCTCTGTCCGTCTCTCTCAGGCCGCCTCTCTCAGTCCATCTGTCTCAGACCATCTGTCTCAGACCGTCTGGCGCTGTCCGTCTGTCTCAGACCATCTGTCTCAGACCTTCTGTCTCAGACCGTCCGTCTCTGTCCGTCTGTCTCAGACCATCTGTCTCAGACCGTCTGTCTCAGACCGTCTGTCTCAGCCCGCCTGTCTCAGCCCGCCTGTCTCTGTCCGTCTGTCTTAGACCATCTGTCTCAGACCGTCTGTCTCAGCCCGTCTGTCTCAGATCGTCGGTCTCAGCCCGCCTGTCTCTGTCCGTCTGTCTCAGACCGTCTGTCTCAGATCGTCTCTCTCAGGCCGCCTGTCTCAGTCCGACTGTCTCTGTCCGTAGGTTTCAGACCGCCTGTCTCAGACCGTCGGTCTTAGCCCGTCTGTCTCAGACCGTCTGTCTCAGACCGTCTGTCTCAGACCGTCTGTCTCAGGCCGTCTGTCTCAGACCGTCTGTCTCAGACCGTCTGTCTCAGACCGTCTGTCTCAGACCGTCTGTCTCAGACCGTCTGTCTCAGACCGTCTGTCTCAGACCGTCTGTCTCAGACCGTCTGTCTCAGACCGTCTGTCTCAGACCGTCTGTCTCAGACCGTCTGTCTCAGACCGTCTGTCTCAGACCGTCTGTCTCAGACCGTCTGTCTCAGACCGTCTGTCTCAGACCGTCTGTCTCAGACCGTCTGTCTCTGTCCGTCTCTCTCATGCCGCCTGTCTCAGTCCGTCTGTTTCAGACCGCCTGTCTCAGACCGTCGGTCTTAGCCCGTCTGTCTCAGCCCGCCTGTCTCAGACCGTCTGTCTCAGACCGTCTGTCTCTGACCGTCTGTCTCAGACCGTCTGTCTCAGACCGTCTGTCTCAGACCGTCTGTCTCAGACCGTCTGTCTCAGACCGTCGGTCTCAGCCCGCCTGTCTCTGTCCGTCTGTCTCAGACCGTCTGTCTCAGACATTCTGTCTCAGACCGCCTGTCTCAGTCCGACTGTCTCAGACCATCTGTCTCAGACCGTCTGTCTCTGTCCGTCTGTCTCAGCCCGCCTGTCTCAGACCGTTGTCTCTGTCCGTCTGTCTTAGACCATCTGTCTCAGACCGTCTGTCTCAGACCGTATGTCTCAGCCCGCCTGTCTCAGCCCGCATGTCTCTGTCCGTCTGTCTCAGACCGTCGGTCTCTGTCCGTCTCTCTCAGGCCGTCGGTCTCTGGCCGTTTCTCGCAGGCCGCCTGTCTCAGTCCGCCTGTCTAAGTCCGTCTGTCTCAGACCATCTGTCTCAGACCGTCTGTCTCAGATCGTCGGTCTCAGCCCGCCTGTCTCTGTCCGTCTGTCTCAGACCATCTGTCTCAGTCCGTCTGTCTCAGACCGTCTGTCTCAGACCGTCGGTCTCTGTCCGTCTGTCTCAATCCGCCTGTCTCAGACCGTCTGTCCTGGACCGTCTGTCTCAGACCGTCGGTCTCTGTCCGTCTCTCTCATGCCGCCTGTCTCAGTCCGTCTGTTTCAGACCGCCTGTCTCAGACCGTCGGTCTTAGACCGTCTGTCTCAGACCGTCTGTCTCAGCCCGCCTGTCTCAGCCCGCCTGTCTCTGTCCGTCTGTCTTAGACCGTCTGTCTCAGACCGTCTGTCTCAGACCGTCTGTCTCAGACCGTCTGTCTCAGACCGTCTGTCTCAGACCGTCTGTCTCAGACCGTCTGTTTCAGACCGTCAGTCTCAGACCGTCGGTCTCTGTCCGTTTCTCGCAGGCCGCCTATCTCTGTCCGTCTGTCTCAGACCGTCAGTCTCTGTCCGTCTCTCTCAGGCCGTCGGTCTCTGGCCGTTTCTCTCTGGCCGCCTGTCTCAGTCCGCCTGTCTAAGTCCGTCTGTCTCAGACCATCTGTCTCAGACCGTTGTCTCTGTCCGTTGTCTCTGTCCGTCTGTCTCTGTCCGTCTGTCTCAATCCGCCTGTCTCAGACCGTCTGTCCTGGACCGTCTGTCTCAGACCGTCGGTCTCTGTCCGTCTCTCTCATGCCGCCTGTCTCAGTCCGTCTGTTTCAGATCGCCTGTCTCAGACCGTCGGTCTTAGCCCGTCTGTCTCAGCCCGCCTGTCTCTGTCCGTCTGTCTCAGACCGTCGGTCTCTGTCCGTCTCTCTCAGGCCGCCTGTCTCAGTCCATCTGTCTCAGACCATCTGTCTCAGACCGTCTGTCGCTGTCCGTCTGTCTCAGACCATCTGTCTCAGACCTTCTGTCTCAGACCGTCCGTCTCTGTCCGTCTGTCTTAGACCATCTGTCTCAGACCGTCTGTCTCGGACCATCTGTCTCAGCCCGTCTGTCTCAGATCGTCGGTCTCAGCCCGCCTGTCTCTGTCCGTCTGTCTCAGACCGTCTGTCTCAGATCGTCTCTCTCAGGCCGCCTGTCTCAGTCCGACTGTCTCTGTCCGTAGGTTTCAGACCGCCTGTCTCAGACCGTCGGTCTTAGCCCGTCTGTCTCAGACCGTCTGTCTCAGACCGTCTGTCTCAGACCGTCTGTCTCAGGCCGTCTGTCTCAGACCGTCTGTCTCAGACCGTCTGTCTCAGACCGTCTGTCTCAGACCGTCTGTCTCAGACCGTCTGTCTCAGACCGTCTGTCTCAGACCGTCTGTCTCAGACCGTCTGTCTCAGACCGTCTGTCTCAGACCGTCTGTCTCAGATCGTCTGTCTCAGACCGTCGGTCTCTGTCAGTCTCTCTCAGGCCGCCTGTCTCAGTCCGTCTGTCTCAGACCATCTGTCTCAGACCGTCTGTCTCTGTCCGTCTGTCTCAGACCATCTGTCTCAGTCCGTCTGTCTCAGACCGTCTGTCTCAGACCGTCGGTCTCTGTCCGTCTCTCTCATGCCGCCTGTCTCAGTCCGTCTGTTTCAGACCGCCTGTCTCAGACCGTCGGTCTTAGCCCGTCTGTCTCAGCCCGCCTGTCTCTGTCCGTCTGTCTCAGACCGTCGGTCTCTGTCCGTCTCTCTCAGGCCGCCTGTCTCAGTCCATCTGTCTCAGACCATCTGTCTCAGTCCGTCTGTCTCAGACCATCTGTCTCAGACCGTCTGTCTCAGACCGTCTGTCTCAGCCCGCCTGTCTGAGCCCGCCTGTCTCTGTCCGTCTGTCTAGGACCGTCTGTCTCAGACCGTCTGTCTCAGACCGTCTGTTTCAGACCGTCAGTCTCAGACCGTCGGTCTCTGTCCGTTTCTCGCAGGCCGCCTATCTCTGTCCGTCTGTCTCAGACCGTTGTCTCTGTCCGTTGTCTCTGTCCGTCTGTCTCTGTCCGTCTGTCTCAATCCGCCTGTCTCAGACCGTCTGTCCTGGACCGTCTGTCTCAGACCGTCGGTCTCTGTCCGTCTCTCTCATGCCGCCTGTCTCAGTCCGTCTGTTTCAGATCGCCTGTCTCAGACCGTCGGTCTTAGCCCGTCTGTCTCAGCCCGCCTGTCTCTGTCCGTCTGTCTCAGACCGTCGGTCTCTGTCCGTCTCTCTCAGGCCGCCTGTCTCAGTCCATCTGTCTCAGACCATCTGTCTCAGACCGTCTGTCGCTGTCCGTCTGTCTCAGGCCATCTGTCTCAGACCTTCTGTCTCAGACCGTCCGTCTCTGTCCGTCTCTCTCAGGCCGCCTGTCTCAGTCCGACTGTCTCAGACGATCTGTCTCAGACCGTCTCTCTCTGTCCGTCTGTCTCAGCCCGCCTGTCTCAGACCGTCTGTCTCTGTCCGTCTGTCTCAATCCGCCTGTCTCAGACCGTCTGTCCTGGACCGTCTGTCTCAGACCGTCGGTCTCTGTCCGTCTCTCTCATGCCGCCTGTCTCAGTCCGTCTGTCTCAGACCATCTGTCTCAGACCTTCTGTCTCAGACCGTCCGTCTCTGTCCGTCTGTCTCAGACCGTTTGTCTCAGACCGTCTGTCCCAGACCGTCTGTCTCAGACCGTCTGTCTCAGACCGTCTGTCTCAGACCGTCTGTCTCAGACCGTCTGTCTCTGTCCGTCTGTCTCAGACCATCTGTCTCAGTCCGTCTGTCTCAGACCGTCTGTCTCAGACCGTCGGTCTCTGTCCGTCTGTCTCAATCCGCCTGTCTCAGACCGTCTGTCCTGGACCGTCTGTCTCAGACCATCGGTCTCTGTCCGTCTCTCTCATGCCGCCTGTCTCAGTCCGTCTGTTTCAGACCGCCTGTCTCAGACCGTCGGTCTTAGCCCGTCTGTCTCAGCCCGCCTGTCTCTGTCCGTCTGTCTCAGACCGTCGGTCTCTGTCCGTCTCTCTCAGGCCGCCTGTTCTCAGTCCATCAGTCTCAGACCATCTGTCTCAGACCGTCTGTCTCAGACCATCTGTCTCAGACCGTCTGTCTCAGACCGTCTGTCTCAGCCCGCCTGTCTCAGCCCGCCTGTCTCTGTCCGTCTGTCTTAGACCGTCTGTCTCAGACCGTCTGTCTCAGACCGTCTGTCTCAGACCGTCTGTCTCAGACCGTCTGTCTCAGACCGTCTGTTTCAGACCGTCAGTCTCAGACCGTCGGTCTCTGTCCGTTTCTCGCAGGCCGCCTATCTCTGTCCGTCTGTCTCAGACCGTCAGTCTCTGTCCGTCTCTCTCAGGCCGTCGGTCTCTGGCCGTTTCTCGCTGGCCGCCTGTCTCAGTCCGCCTGTCTAAGTCCGTCTGTCTCAGACCATCTGTCTCAGACCGTTGTCTCTGTCCGTTGTCTCTGTCCGTCTGTCTCTGTCCGTCTGTCTCAATCCGCCTGTCTCAGACCGTCTGTCCTGGACCGTCTGTCTCAGACCGTCGGTCTCTGTCCGTCTCTCTCATGCCGCCTGTCTCAGTCCGTCTGTTTCAGATCGCCTGTCTCAGACCGTCGGTCTTAGCCCGTCTGTCTCAGCCCGCCTGTCTCTGTCCGTCTGTCTCAGACCGTCGGTCTCTGTCCGTCTCTCTCAGGCCGCCTGTCTCAGTCCATCTGTCTCAGACCATCTGTCTCAGACCGTCTGTCGCTGTCCGTCTGTCTCAGACCATCTGTCTCAGACCTTCTGTCTCAGACCGTCCGTCTCTGTCCGTCTGTCTCAGACCATCTGTCTCAGACCGTCTGTCTCAGACCGTCTGTCTCAACCCGCCTGTCTCAGCCCGCCTGTCTCTGTCCGTCTGTCTTAGACCATCTGTCTCAGACCGTCTGCCTCGGACCATCTGTCTCAGCCCGTCTGTCTCAGATCGTCGGTCTCAGCCCGCCTGTCTCTGTCCGTCTGTCTCAGACCGTCTGTCTCAGATCGTCTCTCTCAGGCCGCCTGTCTCAGTCCGACTGTCTCTGTCCGTAGGTTTCAGACCGCCTGTCTCAGACCGTCGGTCTTAGCCCGTCTGTCTCAGACCGTCTGTCTCAGACCGTCTGTCTCAGACCGTCTGTCTCAGACCGTCTGTCTCAGACCGTCAGTCTCAGACCGTCTGTCTCAGACCGTCTGTCTCAGACCGTCTGTCTCAGACCGTCTGTCTCAGACCGTCTGTCTCAGACCGTCTGTCTCAGACCGTCGGTCTCTGTCCGTCTCTCTCATGCCGCCTGTCTCAGTCCGTCTGTTTCAGACCGCCTGTCTCAGACCGTCGGTCTTAGCCCGTCTGTCTCAGCCCGCCTGTCTCTGTCCGTCTGTCTCAGACCGTCGGTCTCTGTCCGTCTCTCTCAGGCCGCCTGTCTCAGTCCATCTGTCTCAGACCATCTGTCTCAGTCCGTCTGTCTCAGACCATCTGTCTCAGACCGTCTGTCTCAGACCGTCTGTCTCAGACCGCCTGTCTCTGTCCGTCTGTCTAGGACCGTCTGTCTCAGACCGTCTGTCTCAGACCGTCTGTCTCAGACCGTCTGTCTCAGACCGTCTGTTTCAGACCGTCAGTCTCAGACCGTCGGTCTCTGTCCGTTTCTCGCAGGCCGCCTATCTCTGTCCGTCTGTCTCAGACCGTTGTCTCTGTCCGTTGTCTCTGTCCGTCTGTCTCTGTCCGTCTGTCTCAATCCGCCTGTCTCAGACCGTCTGTCCTGGACCGTCTGTCTCAGACCGTCGGTCTCTGTCCGTCTCTCTCATGCCGCCTGTCTCAGTCCGTCTGTTTCAGATCGCCTGTCTCAGACCGTCGGTCTTAGCCCGTCTGTCTCAGCCCGCCTGTCTCTGTCCGTCTGTCTCAGACCGTCGGTCTCTGTCCGTCTCTCTCAGGCCGCCTGTCTCAGTCCATCTGTCTCAGACCATCTGTCTCAGACCGTCTGTCGCTGTCCGTCTGTCTCAGACCATCTGTCTCAGACCTTCTGTCTCAGACCGTCCGTCTCTGTCCGTCTGTCTCAGACCATCTGTCTCAGACCGTCTGTCTCAGACCGTCTGTCTCAGACCGTCCGTCTCAGACCGTCTGTCTCAGACCGTCGGTCGCAGCCCGCCTGTCTCTGTCCGTCTGTCTCAGTCCGTCTGTCTCAGATCGTCTCTCTCAGGCCGCCTGTCTCAGTCCGACTGTCTCAGACCATCTGTCTCAGACCGTCTGTCTCTGTCCGTCTGTCTCAGCCCGCCTGTCTCAGACCGTCTGTCTCTGTCCGTCTGTCTCAATCCGCCTGTCTCAGACCGTCTGTCCTGGACCGTCTGTCTCAGACCGTCGGTCTCTGTCCGTCTCTCTCATGCCGCCTGTCTCAGTCCGTCTGTTTCAGACCGCCTGTCTCAGACCGTCGGTCTTAGCCCGTCTGTCTCAGCCCGCCTGTCTCAGACCGTCTGTCTCATACCGTCCGTCTCTGACCGTCTGTCTCAGACCGTCTGTCTCAGACCGTCTGTCTCAGACCGTCGGTCTCAGCCCGCCTGTCTCTGTCCGTCTGTCTCAGACCGTCTGTCTCAGACATTCTGTCTCAGACCGCCTGTCTCAGTCCGACTGTCTCAGACCATCTGTCTCAGACCGTCTGTCTCTGTCCGTCTGTCTCAGCCCGCCTGTCTCAGACCGTTGTCTCTGTCCGTCTGTCTCAGAACGTCTGTCTCAGACCATCCGTATCAAACCGTCTGTCTCAGCCCGCCTGTCTCAATCCGCCTGTCTCTGTCCGTCTGTCTCAGACCGTCTGTCTCAGATCGTCTCTCTCAGGCCGCCTGTCTCAGTCCGACTGTCTCTGTCCGTAGGTCTCAGACCGCCTGTCTCAGACCGTCGTCCAGAGCCCGTCTGTCTCAGCCCGCCTGTCTCTGTCCGTCTGTCTCAGACCGTCTGTCTCAGATCGTCTCTCTCAGGCCCCCTGTCTCAGTCCGACTGTCTCAGACCATCTGTCTCAGACCGTCTGTCTCTGTCCGTCTGTCTCAGCCCGCCTGTCTCAGACCGTTGTCTCTGTCCGTCTGTCTCAGAACGTCTGTCTCAGACCATCTGTCTCAGACCGTCTGTCTCAGACCGTATGTCTCAGCCCGCCTGTCTCAGCCCGCATGTCTCTGTCCGTCTGTCTTAGACCATCTGTCTCAGACCGTCTGTCTCTGTCCGTCTGTCTCAGCCCGCCTGTCTCAGACCGTTGTCTCTGTCCGTCTGTCTCAGAACGTCTGTCTCAGACCATCTGTCTCAGACCGTCTGTCTCAGACCGTATGTCTCAGCCCGCCTGTCTCAGCCCGCATGTCTCTGTCCGTCTGTCTCAGACCGTCGGTCTCTGTCCGTCTCTCTCAGGCCGTCGGTCTCTGGCCGTTTCTCGCAGGCCGCCTGTCTCAGTCCGCCTGTCTAAGTCCGTCTGTCTCAGACCATCTGTCTCAGACCGTCTGTCTCAGATCGTCGGTCTCAGCCCGCCTGTCTCTGTCCGTCTGTCTCAGACCGTCTGTCTCAGATCGTCTCTCTCAGGCCGCCTGTCTCAGTCCGACTGTCTCTGTCCGTAGGTTTCAGACCGCCTGTCTCAGACCGTCTGTCTCAGACCGTCTGTCTCAGACCGTCTGTCTCAGACCGTCTGTCTCAGACCGTCTGTCTCAGACCGTCTGTCTCAGACCGTCTGTCTCAGACCGTCGGTCTCAGCCCGCCTGTCTCTGTCCGTCTGTCTCAGACCGTCTGTCTCAGATCGTCTCTCTCAGGCCGCCTGTCTCAGTCCGACTGTCTCTGTCCGTAGGTCTCAGACCGCCTGTCTCAGGCCGTCGTCCTGAGCCCGTCTGTCTCAGCCCGCCTGTCTCTGTCCGTCTGTCTCAGAACGTCTGTCTCAGATCGTCTCTCTCAGGCCGCCTGTCTCAGTCCGACTGTCTCAGACCATCTGTCTCAGACCGTCTGTCTCAGCCCGCCTGTCTCAGACCGTTGTCTCTGTCCGTCTGTCTCAGAACGTCTGTCTCAGACCATCTGTATCAAACCGTCTGTCTCAGCCCGCCTGTCTCAGCCCGCCTGTCTCAGTGCGTCTGTCTCTAACCATCTGTCTCAGACCGTCTGTCTCTGTCCGTCTGTCTCAGACCATCTGTCTCAGTCCGTCTGTCTCAGACCGCCTGTCTCAGACCGTCTGTCCTGGACCGTCTGTCTCAGACCGTCGGTCTCTGTCCGTCTCTCTCATGCCGCCTGTCTCAGTCCGTCTGTTTCAGACCGCCTGTCTCAGACCGTCGGTCTTAGCCCGTCTGTCTCAGACCGTCTGTCTCAGACCGTCTGTCTCAGACCGTCGGTCTCTGTCCGTCTCTCTCAGGCCGCCTGTCTCAGTCCGTCTGTCTCAGACCATCTGTCTCAGAACGTCTGTCTCTGTCCGTCTGTCTTAGACCATCTGTCTCAGTCCATCTGTCTCCGACCGTCTGTCTCAGACCGTCGGTCTCAGACCGTCGGTCTCAGACCGTCGGTCTCTGTCCGTCTCGCCCAGCCCGCCTGTCTCAGGCCATCTGTATCAAACCGTCTGTCTCAGCCCGCCTGTCTCAGCCCGCCTGTCTCTGTGCGTCTGTTAAAGACCGCCTGTCTCTGCCCGTCTGCCTCAGCCCGTCTGTCTCAGACCGTCTGTCTCAGACCGTCGGTCTCTGTCCGTCTCTCTCAGGCCGCCTGTCTCAGTCCGTCTGTCTCAGACCATCTGTCTCAGACCGTCTGTCTCTGTCCGTCTCTCTCAGGCCGCCTGTCTCAGTCCGTCTGTCTCAGACCATCTGTGTCAGACCGTTGTCTCTGTCCGTCTGTCTCTGTCCGTCTGTCTCTGTCCGTCTGTGTCAGACCGCCTGTCTCTGTCCGTCTGTCTCAGATCGTCTCTCTCAGGCCGCCTGTCTCAGTCCGACTGTCTCAGACCATCTGTCTCAGACCGTCTGTCTCTGTCCGTCTGTCTCAGACCATCTGTCTCAGACCGTCTGTCTCAGACCGTCTGTCTCAGCCCGCCTGTCTCAGCCCGCCTGTCTCTGTCCGTCTGTCTTAGACCATCTGTCTCAGACCGTCTGTCTCGGACCATCTGTCTCAGCCCGTCTGTCTCAGATCGTCGGTCTCAGCCCGCCTGTCTCTGTCCGTCTGTCTCAGACCGTCTGTATCAGATCGTCTCTCTCAGACCGCCTGTCTCAGTCCGACTGTCTCTGTCCGTAGGTTTCAGACCGCCTGTCTCAGACCGTCGGTCTTAGCCCGTCTGTCTCAGACCGTCTGTCTCAGACCGTCTGTCTCAGACCGTCTGTCTCAGACCGTCTGTCTCAGACCGTCTGTCTCAGACCGTCTGTCTCAGACCGTCTGTCTCAGACCGTCTGTCTCAGACCGTCTGTCTCAGACCGTCTGTCTCAGACCGTCGGTCTCTGTCCGTCTCTCTCATGCCGCCTGTCTCAGTCCGTCTGTTTCAGACCGCCTGTCTCAGACCGTCGGTCTTAGCCCGTCTGTCTCAGCCCGCCTGTCTCTGTCCGTCTGTCTCAGACCGTCGGTCTCTGTCCGTCTCTCTCAGGCCGCCTGTCTCAGTCCATCTGTCTCAGACCATCTGTCTCAGTCCGTCTGTCTCAGACCATCTGTCTCAGACCGTCTGTCTCAGACCGTCTGTCTCAGCCCGCCTGTCTGAGCCCGCCTGTCTCTGTCCGTCTGTCTAGGGCCGTCTGTCTCAGACCGTCTGTCTCAGACCGCCTGTCTCAGACCGTCTGTCTCAGACCGTCTGTTTCAGACCGTCAGTCTCAGACCGTCGGTCTCTGTCCGTTTCTCGCAGGCCGCCTATCTCTGTCCGTCTGTCTCAGACCGTTGTCTCTGTCCGTTGTCTCTGTCCGTCTGTCTCTGTCCGTCTGTCTCAATCCGCCTGTCTCAGACCGTCTGTCCTGGACCGTCTGTCTCAGACCGTCGGTCTCTGTCCGTCTCTCTCATGCCGCCTGTCTCAGTCCGTCTGTTTCAGATCGCCTGTCTCAGACCGTCGGTCTTAACCCGTCTGTCTCAGCCCGCCTGTCTCTGTCCGTCTGTCTCAGACCGTCGGTCTCTGTCCGTCTCTCTCAGGCTGCCTGTCTCTGTCCGTAGGTCTCAGACCGCCTGTCTCAGACCGTCGTCCTGAGCCCGTCTGTCTCAGCCCGCCTGTCTCTGTCCGTCTGTCTCAGACCGTCTGTCTCAGATCGTCTCTCTCAGGTCCCCTGTCTCAGTCCGACTGTCTCAGACCATCTATCTCAGACCGTCTGTCTCTGTCCGTCTGTCTCAGACCGTCGGTCTCAGCCCGCCTGTCTCTGTCCGTCTGTCTCAGTCCGTCTGTCTCAGATCGTCTCTCTCAGGCCGCCTGTCTCAGTCCGACTGTCTCAGACCATCTGTCTCAGACCGTCTGTCTCTGTCCGTCTGTCTCAGCCCGCCTGTCTCAGACCGTCTGTCTCTGTCCGTCTGTCTCAATCCGCCTGTCTCAGACCGTCTGTCCTGGACCGTCTGTCTCAGACCGTCGGTCTCTGTCCGTCTCTCTTATGCCGCCTGTCTCAGTCCGTCTGTTTCAGACCGCCTGTCTCAGACCGTCGGTCTTAGCCCGTCTGTCTCAGCCCGCCTGTCTCAGACCGTCTGTCTCAGACCGTCTGTCTCTGACCGTCTGTCTCAGACCGTCTGTCTCAGACCGTCTGTCTCAGACCGTCTGTCTCAGACCGTCTGTCTCAGACCGTCTGTCTCAGACCGTCGGTCTCAGCCCGTCTGTCTCTGTCCGTCTGTCTCAGACCATCTGTCTCAGACCGTCTGTCTCAGACCGTCTGTCTCAGCCCGCCTGTCTCAGCCCGCCTGTCTCTGTCCGTCTGTCTTAGACCATCTGTCTCAGACCGTCTGTCTCGGACCATCTGTCTCAGCCCGTCTGTCTCAGATCGTCGGTCTCAGCCCGCCTGTCTCTGTCCGCCTGTCTCAGACCGTCTGTCTCAGACCGTCTGTCTCTGACCGTCTGTCTCAGACCGTCTGTCTCAGACCGTCGGTCTCAGCCCGCCTGTCTCTGTCCGTCTGTCTCAGACCGTCTGTCTCAGACATTCTGTCTCAGACCGCCTGTCTCAGTCCGACTGTCTCAGACCATCTGTCTCAGACCGTCTGTCTCTGTCCGTCTGTCTCAGCCCGCCTGTCTCAGACCGTTGTCTCTGTCCGTCTGTCTCAGAACGTCTGTCTCAGACCATCCGTATCAAACCGTCTGTCTCAGCCCGCCTGTCTCAATCCGCCTGTCTCTGTCCGTCTGTCTCAGACCGTCTGTCTCAGATCGTCTCTCTCAGGCCGCCTGTCTCAGTCCGACTGTCTCTGTCCGTAGGTCTCAGACCGCCTGTCTCAGACCGTCGTCCTGAGCCCGTCTGTCTCAGCCCGCCTTTCTCTGTCCGTCTGTCTCAGACCGTCTGTCTCAGATCGTCTCTCTCAGGCCCCCTGTCTCAGTCCGACTGTCTCAGACCATCTATCTCAGACCGTCTGTCTCTGTCCGTCTGTCTCAGCCCGCCTGTCTCAGACCGTTGTCTCTGTCCGTCTGTCTCAGAACGTCTGTCTCAGACCATCTGTCTCAGACCGTCTGTCTCAGACCGTATGTCTCAGCCCGCCTGTCTCAGCCCGCATGTCTCTGTCCGTCTGTCTTAGACCATCTGTCTCAGACCGTCTGTCTCAGACCGTATGTCTCAGCCCGCCTGTCTCAGCCCGCATGTCTCTGTCCGTCTGTCTCAGACCGTCGGTCTCTGTCCGTCTCTCTCAGGCCGCCTGTCTCAGTCCGTCTGTCTCAGACCATCTGTGTCAGACCGTTGTCTCTGTCCGTCTGTCTCTGTCCGTCTGTCTCAGATCGTCTCTCTCAGGCCGCCTGTCTCAGTCCGACTGTCTCTGTCCGTAGGTCTCAGACCGCCTGTCTCAGGCCGTCGTCCTGAGCCCGTCTGTCTCAGCCCGCCTGTCTCTGTCCGTCTGTCTCAGAACGTCTGTCTCAGATCGTCTCTCTCAGGCCGCCTGTCTCAGTCCGACTGTCTCAGACCATCTGTCTCAGACCGTCTGTCTCCGTCCGTCTGTCTCAGCCCGCCTGTCTCAGACCGTTGTCTCTGTCCGTCTGTCTCAGAACGTCTGTCTCAGACCATCTGTATCAAACCGTCTGTCTCAGCCCGCCTGACTCAGCCCGCCTGTCTCAGTCCGTCTGTCTCTAACCATCTGTCTCAGACCGTCTGTCTCTGTCCGTCTGTCTCAGACCATCTGTCTCAGTCCGTCTGTCTCAGACCGCCTGTCTCAGACCGTCTGTCCTGGACCGTCTGTCTCAGACCGTCGGTCTCTGTCCGTCTCCCTCATGCCGCCTGTCTCAGTCCGTCTGTTTCAGACCATCTGTCTCAGACCGTCTGTCTCTGTCCGTCTGTCTTAGACCATCTGTCTCAGTCCATCTGTCTCCGACCGTCTGTCTCAGACCGTCGGTCTCAGACCGTCGGTCTCTGTCCGTCTCGCCCAGCCCGCCTGTCTCAGGCCATCTGTATCAAACCGTCTGTCTCAGCCCGCCTGTCTCAGCCCGCCTGTCTCTGTGCGTCTGTTAAAGACCGCCTGTCTCTGCCCGTCTGCCTCAGCCCGTCTGTCTCAGACCGTCTGTCTCAGACCGTCGGTCTCTGTCCGTCTCTCTCAGGCCGCCTGTCTCAGTCCGTCTGTCTCAGACCATCTGTCTCAGACCGTCTGTCTCTGTCCGTCTCTCTCAGGCCGCCTGTCTCAGTCCGTCTGTCTCAGACCATCTGTGTCAGACCGTTGTCTCTGTCCGTCTGTCTCTGTCCGTCTGTCTCTGTCCGTCTGTGTCAGACCGCCTGTCTCTGTCCGTCTGTCTCAGATCGTCTCTCTCAGGCCGCCTGTCTCAGTCCGACTGTCTCAGACCATCTGTCTCAGACCGTCTGTCTCTGTCCGTCTGTCTCAGACCATCTGTCTCAGACCGTCTGTCTCAGACCGTCTGTCTCAGCCCGCCTGTCTCAGCCCGCCTGTCTCTGTCCGTCTGTCTTAGACCATCTGTCTCAGACCGTCTGTCTCGGACCATCTGTCTCAGCCCGTCTGTCTCAGATCGTCGGTCTCAGCCCGCCTGTCTCTGTCCGTCTGTCTCAGACCGTCTGTCTCAGATCGTCTCTCTCAGGCCGCCTGTCTCAGTCCGACTGTCTCTGTCCGTAGGTTTCAGACCGCCTGTCTCAGACCGTCGGTCTTAGCCCGTCTGTCTCAGACCGTCTGTCTCAGACCGTCTGTCTCAGACCGTCTGTCTCAGACCGTCTGTCTCAGACCGTCTGTCTCAGACCGTCTGTCTCAGACCGTCTGTCTCAGACCGTCTGTCTCAGACCGTCTGTCTCAGACCGTCTGTCTTAGACCGTCTGTCTCAGACCGTCTGTCTCAGACCGTCGGTCTCTGTCCGTCTCTCTCAGGCCGCCTGTCTCAGTCCATCTGTCTCAGACCATCTGTCTCAGTCCGTCTGTCTCAGACCATCTGTCTCAGACCGTCTGTCTCAGACCGTCTGTCTCAGCCCGCCTGTCTGAGCCCGCCTGTCTCTGTCCGTCTGTCTAGGGCCGTCTGTCTCAGACCGTCTGTCTCAGACCGTCTGTCTCAGACCGTCTGTTTCAGACCGTCAGTCTCAGACCGTCGGTCTCTGTCCGTTTCTCGCAGGCCGCCTATCTCTGTCCGTCTGTCTCAGACCGTTGTCTCTGTCCGTTGTCTCTGTCCGTCTGTCTCTGTCCGTCTGTCTCAATCCGCCTGTCTCAGACCGTCTGTCCTGGACCGTCTGTCTCAGACCGTCGGTCTCTGTCCGTCTCTCTCATGCCGCCTGTCTCAGTCCGTCTGTTTCAGATCGCCTGTCTCAGACCGTCGGTCTTAGCCCGTCTGTCTCAGCCCGCCTGTCTCTGTCCGTCTGTCTCAGACCGTCGGTCTCTGTCCGTCTCTCTCAGGCCGCCTGTCTCAGTCCATCTGTCTCAGACCATCTGTCTCAGACCGTCTGTCGCTGTCCGTCTGTCTCAGACCATCTGTCTCAGACCTTCTGTCTCAGACCGTCCGTCTCTGTCCGTCTGTCTCAGACCATCTGTCTCAGACCGTCTGTCTCAGACCGTCTGTCTCAGACCGTCGGTCTTAGCCCGTCTGTCTCAGCCCGCCTGTCTCAGACCGTCTGTCTCAGACCGTCTGTCTCTGACCGTCTGTCTCAGACCGTCTGTCTCAGACCGTCTGTCTCAGACCGTCTGTCTCAGACCGTCTGTCTCAGACCGTCGGTCTCAGCCCGCCTGTCTCTGTCCGTCTGTCTCAGACCGTCTGTCTCAGACATTCTGTCTCAGACCGCCTGTCTCAGTCCGACTGTCTCAGACCATCTGTCTCAGACCGTCTGTCTCTGTCCGTCTGTCTCAGCCCGCCTGTCTCAGACCGTTGTCTCTGTCCGTCTGTCTCAGAACGTCTGTCTCAGACCATCCGTATCAAACCGTCTGTCTCAGCCCGCCTGTCTCAGAACGTCTGTCTCAGACCATCCGTATCAAACCGTCTGTCTCAGCCCGCCTGTCTCAATCCGCCTGTCTCTGTCCGTCTGTCTCAGACCGTCTGTCTCAGATCGTCTCTCTCAGGCCGCCTGTCTCAGTCCGACTGTCTCTGTCCGTAGGTCTCAGACCGCCTGTCTCAGACCGTCGTCCTGAGCCCGTCTGTCTCAGCCCGCCTGTCTCTGTCCGTCTGTCTCAGACCGTCTGTCTCAGATCGTCTCTCTCAGGCCCCCTGTCTCAGTCCGACTGTCTCAGACCATCTGTCTCAGACCGTCTGTCTCTGTCCGTCTGTCTCAGCCCGCCTGTCTCAGACCGTTGTCTCTGTCCGTCTGTCTCAGAACGTCTGTCTCAGACCATCTGTCTCAGACCGTCTGTCTCAGACCGTATGTCTCAGCCCGCCTGTCTCAGCCCGCATGTCTCTGTCCGTCTGTCTTAGACCATCTGTCTCAGACCGTCTATCTCAGACCGTATGTCTCAGCCCGCCTGTCTCAGCCCGCATGTCTCTGTCCGTCTGTCTCAGACCGTCGGTCTCTGTCCGTCTCTCTCAGGCCGTCGGTCTCTGGCCGTTTCTCGCAGGCCGCCTGTCTCAGTCCGCCTGTCTAAGTCCGTCTGTCTCAGACCATCTGTCTCAGACCGTCTGTCTCAGATCGTCGGTCTCAGCCCGCCTGTCTCTGTCCGTCTGTCTCAGACCGTCTGTCTCAGATCGTCTCTCTCAGGCCACCTGTCTCAGTCCGACTGTCTCTGTCCGTAGGTCGCAGACCGCCTGTCTCAGGCCGTCGTCCTGAGCCCGTCTGTCTCAGCCCGCCTGTCTCTGACCGTCTGTCTCAGAACGTCTGTCTCAGATCGTCTCTCTCAGGCCGCCTGTCTCAGTCCGACTGTCTCAGACCATCTGTCTCAGACCGTCTGTCTCCGTCCGTCTGTCTCAGCCCGCCTGTCTCAGACCGTTGTCTCTGTCCGTCTGTCTCAGAACGTCTGTCTCAGACCATCTGTATCAAACCGTCTGTCTCAGCCCGCCTGTCTCAGCCCGCCTGTCTCAGTCCGTCTGTCTCTAACCATCTGTCTCAGACCGTCTGTCTCTGTCCGTCTGTCTCAGACCATCTGTCTCAGTCCGTCTGTCTCAGACCGCCTGTCTCAGACCGTCTGTCCTGGACCGTCTGTCTCAGACCGTCGGTCTCTGTCCGTCTCTCTCATGCCGCCTGTCTCAGTCCGTCTGTTTCAGACCGCCTGTCTCAGACCGTCGGTCTTAGCCCGTCTGTCTCAGACCGTCTGTCTCAGACCGTCTGTCTCAGACCGTCTGTCTCAGACCGTCTGTCTCAGACCGTCTGTCTCAGACCGTCTGTCTCAGACCGTCGGTCTCTGTCCGTCTCTCTCAGGCCGCCTGTCTCAGTCCGTCTGTCTCAGACCATCTGTCTCAGACCGTCTGTCTCTGTCCGTCTGTCTTAGACCATCTGTCTCAGTCCATCTGTCTCCGACCGTCAGTCTCAGACCGTCGGTCTCAGACCGTCGGTCTCTGTCCGTCTCGCCCAGCCCGCCTGTCTCAGGCCATCTGTATCAAACCGTCTGTCTCAGCCCGCCTGTCTCAGCCCGCCTGTCTCTGTGCGTCTGTTAAAGACCGCCTGTCTCTGCCCGTCTGCCTCAGCCCGTCTGTCTCAGACCGTCTGTCTCAGACCGTCTGTCTCAGACCGTCTGTCTCAGACCGTCTGTCTCAGACCGTCTGTCTCAGACCGTCTGTCTCAGACCGTCTGTCTCAGACCGTCTGTCTCAGACCGTCTGTCTCAGACCGTCTGTCTCAGACCGTCTGTCTCAGACCGTCTGTCTCAGACCGTCTGTCTCAGACCGTCGGTCTCTGTCCGTCTCTCTCATGCCGCCTGTCTCAGTCCGTCTGTTTCAGACCGCCTGTCTCAGACCGTCGGTCTTAGCCCGTCTGTCTCAGCCCGCCTGTCTCTGTCCGTCTGTCTCAGACCGTCGGTCTCTGTCCGTCTCTCTCAGGCCGCCTGTCTCAGTCCATCTGTCTCAGACCATCTGTCTCAGTCCGTCTGTCTCAGACCATCTGTCTCAGACCGTCTGTCTCAGACCGTCTGTCTCAGCCCGCCTGTCTGAGCCCGCCTGTCTCTGTCCGTCTGTCTAGGGCCGTCTGTCTCAGACCGTCTGTCTCAGACCGTCTGTCTCAGACCGTCTGTCTCAGACCGTCTGTCTCAGACCGTCTGTTTCAGACCGTCAGTCCCAGACCGTCGGTCTCTGTCCGTTTCTCGCAGGCCGCCTATCTCTGTCCGTCTGTCTCAGACCGTTGTCTCTGTCCGTTGTCTCTGTCCGTCTGTCTCTGTCCGTCTGTCTCAATCCGCCTGTCTCAGACCGTCTGTCGCTGTCCGTCTGTCTCAGACCATCTGTCTCAGACCTTCTGTCTCAGACCGTCCGTCTCTGTCCGTCTGTCTCAGACCATCTGTCTCAGACCGTCTGTCTCAGACCGTCTGTCTCAGACCGTCTGTCTCAGACCGTCTGTCTCAGACCGTCGGTCTCAGCCCGCCTGTCTCTGTCCGTCTGTCTCAGTCCGTCTGTCTCAGATCGTCTCTCTCAGGCCGCCTGTCTCAGTCCGACTGTCTCAGACCATCTGTCTCAGACCGTCTGTCTCTGTCCGTCTGTCTCAGCCCGCCTGTCTCAGACCGTCTGTCTCTGTCCGTCTGTCTCAATCCGCCTGTCTCAGACCGTCTGTCCTGGACCGTCTGTCTCAGACCGTCGGTCTCTGTCCGTCTCTCTCATGCCGCCTGTCTCAGTCCGTCTGTTTCAGACCGCCTGTCTCAGACCGTCGGTCTTAGCCCGTCTGTCTCAGACCGTCTGTCTCAGACCGTCGGTCTCTGTCCGTCTCTCTCAGGCCGCCTGTCTCAGTCCGTCTGTCTCAGACCATCTGTCTCAGACCGTCTGTCTCTGTCCGTCTGTCTTAGACCATCTGTCTCAGTCCATCTGTCTCCGACCGTCTGTCTCAGACCGTCGGTCTCAGACCGTCGGTCTCTGTCCGTCTCGCCCAGCCCGCCTGTCTCAGGCCATCTGTATCAAACCGTCTGTCTCAGCCCGCCTGTCTCAGCCCGCCTGTCTCTGTGCGTCTGTTAAAGACCGCCTGTCTCTGCCCGTCTGACTCAGCCCGTCTGTCTCAGACCGTCTGTCTCAGACCGTCTGTCTCAGACCGTCTGTTTCAGACCGTCAGTCTCAGACCGTCGGTCTCTGTCCGTTTCTCGCAGGCCGCCTATCTCTGTCCGTCTGTCTCAGACCGTTGTCTCTGTCCGTTGTCTCTGTCCGTCTGTCTCTGTCCGTCTGTCTCAATCCGCCTGTCTCAGACCGTCTGTCCTGGACCGTCTGTCTCAGACCGTCGGTCTCTGTCCGTCTCTCTCATGCCGCCTGTCTCAGTCCGTCTGTTTCAGATCGCCTGTCTCAGACCGTCGGTCTTAGCCCGTCTGTCTCAGCCCGCCTGTCTCTGTCCGTCTGTCTCAGACCGTCGGTCTCTGTCCGTCTCTCTCAGGCCGCCTGTCTCAGTCCATCTGTCTCAGACCATCTGTCTCAGACCGTCTGTCGCTGTCCGTCTGTCTCAGACCATCTGTCTCAGACCTTCTGTCTCAGACCGTCCGTCTCTGTCCGTCTGTCTCAGACCATCTGTCTCAGACCGTCTGTCTCAGACCGTCTGTTTCAGACCGTCAGTCTCAGACCGTCGGTCTCTGTCCGTTTCTCGCAGGCCGCCTATCTCTGTCCGTCTGTCTCAGACCGTTGTCTCTGTCCGTTGTCTCTGTCCGTCTGTCTCTGTCCGTCTGTCTCAATCCGCCGGTCTCAGACCGTCTGTCCTGGACCGTCTGTCTCAGACCGTCGGTCTCTGTCCGTCTCTCTCATGCCGCCTGTCTCAGTCCGTCTGTTTCAGACCGCCTGTCTCAGACCGTCGGTCTTAGCCCGTCTGTCTCAGCCCGCCTGTCTCAGACCGTCTGTCTCAGACCGTCTGTCTCTGACCGTCTGTCTCAGACCGTCTGTCTCAGACCGTCTGTCTCAGACCGTCGGTCTCTGTCCGTCTCTCTCATGCCGCCTGTCTCAGTCCGTCTGTTTCAGACCGCCTGTCTCAGACCGTCGGTCTTAGCCCGTCTGTCTCAGCCCGCCTGTCTCAGACCGTCTGTCTCAGACCGTCTGTCTCTGACCGTCTGTCTCAGACCGTCTGTCTCAGACCGTCTGTCTCAGACCGTCTGTCTCAGACCGTCTGTCTCAGACCGTCGGTCTCAGCCCGCCTGTCTCTGTCCGTCTGTCTCAGACCGTCTGTCTCAGACCGCCTGTCTCAGTCCGACTGTCTCAGACCATCTGTCTCAGACCGTCTGTCTCTGTCCGTCTGTCTCAGCCCGCCTGTCTCAGACCGTTGTCTCTGTCCGTCTGTCTCAGAACGTCTGTCTCAGACCATCCGTATCAAACCGTCTGTCTCAGCCCGCCTGTCTCTGAACGTCTGTCTCAGACCATCCGTATCAAACCGTCTGTCTCAGCCCGCCTGTCTCAATCCGCCTGTCTCTGTCCGTCTGTCTCAGACCGTCTGTCTCAGATCGTCTCTCTCAGGCCGCCTGTCTCAGTCCGACTGTCTCTGTCCGTAGGTCTCAGACCGCCTGTCTCAGACCGTCGTCCTGAGCCCGTCTGTCTCAGCCCGCCTGTCTCTGTCCGTCTGTCTCAGACCGTCTGTCTCAGATCGTCTCTCTCAGGCCCCCTGTCTCAGTCCGACTGTCTCAGACCATCTGTCTCAGACCGTCTGTCTCTGTCCGTCTGTCTCAGCCCGCCTGTCTCAGACCGTTGTCTCTGTCCGTCTGTCTCAGAACGTCTGTCTCAGACCATCTGTCTCAGACCGTCTGTCTCAGACCGTATGTCTCAGCCCGCCTGTCTCAGCCCGCATGTCTCTGTCCGTCTGTCTTAGACCATCTGTCTCAGACCGTCTGTCTCAGACCGTATGTCTCAGCCCGCCTGTCTCAGCCCGCATGTCTCTGTCCGTCTGTCTCAGACCGTCGGTCTCTGTCCGTCTCTCTCAGGCCGTCGGTCTCTGGCCGTTTCTCGCAGGCCGCCTGTCTCAGTCCGCCTGTCTAAGTCCGTCTGTCTCAGACCATCTGTCTCAGACCGTCTGTCTCAGATCGTCGGTCTCAGCCCGCCTGTCTCTGTCCGTCTGTCTCAGACCGTCTGTCTCAGATCGTCTCTCTCAGGCCACCTGTCTCAGTCCGACTGTCTCTGTCCGTAGGTCGCAGACCGCCTGTCTCAGGCCGTCGTCCTGAGCCCGTCTGTCTCAGCCCGCCTGTCTCTGACCGTCTGTCTCAGAACGTCTGTCTCAGATCGTCTCTCTCAGGCCGCCTGTCTCAGTCCGACTGTCTCAGACCATCTGTCTCAGACCGTCTGTCTCCGTCCGTCTGTCTCAGCCCGCCTGTCTCAGACCGTTGTCTCTGTCCGTCTGTCTCAGAACGTCTGTCTCAGACCATCTGTATGAAACCGTCTGTCTCAGCCCGCCTGTCTCAGCCCGCCTGTCTCAGTCCGTCTGTCTCTAACCATCTGTCTCAGACCGTCTGTCTCTGTCCGTCTGTCTCAGACCATCTGTCTCAGTCCGTCTGTCTCAGACCGCCTGTCTCAGACCGTCTGTCCTGGACCGTCTGTCTCAGACCGTCGGTCTCTGTCCGTCTCTCTCATGCCGCCTGTCTCAGTCCGTCTGTTTCAGACCGCCTGTCTCAGACCGTCGGTCTTAGCCCGTCTGTCTCAGACCGTCTGTCTCAGACCGTCTGTCTCAGACCGTCTGTCTCAGACCGTCGGTCTCTGTCCGTCTCTCTCAGGCCGCCTGTCTCAGTCCGTCTGTCTCAGACCATCTGTCTCAGACCGTCTGTCTCTGTCCGTCTGTCTTAGACCATCTGTCTCAGTCCATCTGTCTCCGACCGTCAGTCTCAGACCGTCGGTCTCAGACCGTCTGTCTCAGACCCTCGGTCTCTGTCCGTCTCTCTCAGGCCGTCTGTCTCAGACCGTCTGTCTCAGACCGTCTGTCTCAGACCGTCTGTCTCAGACCGTCTGTCTCAGACCGTCTGTCTCAGACCGTCTGTCTCAGACCGTCTGTCTCAGACCGTCTGTCTCAGACCGTCGGTCTCTGTCCGTCTCTCTCATGCCGCCTGTCTCAGTCCGTCTGTTTCAGACCGCCTGTCTCAGACCGTCGGTCTTAGCCCGTCTGTCTCAGCCCGCCTGTCTCTGTCCGTCTGTCTCAGACCGTCGGTCTCTGTCCGTCTCTCTCAGGCCGCCTGTCTCAGTCCATCTGTCTCAGACCATCTGTCTCAGTCCGTCTGTCTCAGACCATCTGTCTCAGACCGTCTGTCTCAGACCGTCTGTCTCAGCCCGCCTGTCTGAGCCCGCCTGTCTCTGTCCGTCTGTCTAGGGCCGTCTGTCTCAGACCGTCTGTCTCAGACCGTCTGTCTCAGACCGTCTGTCTCAGACCGTCTGTCTCAGACCGTCTGTTTCAGACCGTCAGTCTCAGACCGTCGGTCTCTGTCCGTTTCTCGCAGGCCGCCTATCTCTGTCCGTCTGTCTCAGACCGTTGTCTCTGTCCGTTGTCTCTGTCGTCTGTCTCTGTCCGTCTGTCTCAATCCGCCTGTCTCAGACCGTCTGTCCTGGACCGTCTGTCTCAGACCGTCGGTCTCTGTCCGTCTCTCTCAGGCCGCCTGTCTCAGTCCATCTGTCTCAGACCATCTGTCTCAGACCGTCTGTCGCTGTCCGTCTGTCTCAGACCATCTGTCTCAGACCTTCTGTCTCAGACCGTCCGTCTCTGTCCGTCTGTCTCAGACCATCTGTCTCAGACCGTCTGTCTCAGACCGTCTGTCTCAGACCGTCTGTCTCAGACCGTCTGTCTCAGACCGTCTGTCTCAGACCGTCGGTCTCAGCCCGCCTGTCTCTGTCCGTCTGTCTCAGTCCGTCTGTCTCAGATCGTCTCTCTCAGGCCGCCTGTCTCAGTCCGACTATCTCAGACCATCTGTCTCAGACCGTCTGTCTCTGTCCGTCTGTCTCAGCCCGCCTGTCTCAGACCGTCTGTCTCTGTCCGTCTGTCTCAATCCGCCTGTCTCAGACCGTCTGTCCTGGACCGTCTGTCTCAGACCGTCGGTCTCTGTCCGTCTCTCTCATGCCGCCTGTCTCAGTCCGTCTGTTTCAGACCGCCTGTCTCAGACCGTCGGTCTTAGCCCGTCTGTCTCAGCCCGCCTGTCTCAGACCGTCTGTCTCAGACCGTCTGTCTCTGACCGTCTGTCTCAGGCCGTCTGTCTCAGACCGTCTGTCTCAGACCGTCTGTCTCAGACCGTCTGTCTCAGACCGTCTGTCTCAGACCGTCTGTCTCTAACCATCTGTCTCAGACCGTCTGTCTCAGCCCGCCTGTCTCAGACCGTCTGTCTCAGACCGTCTGTCTCTGACCGTCTGTCTCAGGCCGTCTGTCTCAGACCGTCTGTCTCAGACCGTCTGTCTCAGACCGTCTGTCTCAGACCGTCTGTCTCAGAACGTCTGTCTCAGACCATCTGTATCAAACCGTCTGTCTCAGCCTGCCTGTCTCAGCCCGCCTGTCTCAGTCCGTCTGTCTCTAACCATCTGTCTCAGACCGTCTGTCTCTGTCCGTCTGTCTCAGACCATCTGTCTCAGTCCGTCTGTCTCAGACCGCCTGTCTCAGACCGTCTGTCCTGGACCGTCTGTCTCAGACCGTCGGTCTCTGTCCGTCTCTCTCATGCCGCCTGTCTCAGTCCGTCTGTTTCAGACCGCCTGTCTCAGACCGTCGGTCTTAGCCCGTCTGTCTCAGACCGTCTGTCTCAGACCGTCTGTCTCAGACCGTCTGTCTCAGACCGTCTGTCTCAGACCGTCTGTCTCAGACCGTCGGTCTCTGTCCGTCTCTCTCAGGCCGCCTGTCTCAGTCCGTCTGTCTCAGACCATCTGTCTCAGACCGTCTGTCTCTGTCCGTCTGTCTTAGACCATCTGTCTCAGTCCATCTGTCTCCGACCGTCAGTCTCAGACCGTCGGTCTCAGACCGTCGGTCTCTGTCCGTCTCGCCCAGCCCGCCTGTCTCAGGCCATCTGTATCAAACCGTCTGTCTCAGCCCGCCTGTCTCAGCCCGCCTGTCTCTGTGCGTCTGTTAAAGACCGCCTGTCTCTGCCCGTCTGCCTCAGCCCGTCTGTCTCAGACCGTCTGTCTCAGACCGTCGGTCTCTGTCCGTCTCTCTCAGGCCGTCTGTCTCAGACCGTCTGTCTCAGACCGTCTGTCTCAGACCGTCTGTCTCAGACCGTCTGTCTCAGACCGTCTGTCTCAGACCGTCTGTCTCAGACCGTCTGTCTCAGACCGTCTGTCTCAGACCGTCTGTCTCAGACCGTCTGTCTCAGACCGTCGGTCTCTGTCCGTCTCTCTCATGCCGCCTGTCTCAGTCCGTCTGTTTCAGACCGCCTGTCTCAGACCGTCGGTCTTAGCCCGTCTGTCTCAGACCGCCTGTCTCTGTCCGTCTGTCTCAGACCGTCGGTCTCTGTCCGTCTCTCTCAGGCCGCCTGTCTCAGTCCATCTGTCTCAGACCATCTGTCTCAGTCCGTCTGTCTCAGACCATCTGTCTCAGACCGTCTGTCTCAGACCGTCTGTCTCAGCCCGCCTGTCTCAGACCATCTGTCTCAGACCGTCTGTCTCTGTCCGTCTCTCTCAGGCCGCCTGTCTCAGTCCATCTGTCTCAGACCATCTGTCTCAGACCGTCTGTCGCTGTCCGTCTGTCTCAGACCATCTGTCTCAGACCTTCTGTCTCAGACCGTCCGTCTCTGTCCGTCTGTCTCAGACCATCTGTCTCAGACCGTCTGTCTCAGACCGTCTGTCTCAGACCGTCTGTCTCAGACCGTCTGTCTCAGACCGTCTGTCTCAGACCGTCGGTCTCAGCCCGCCTGTCTCTGTCCGTCTGTCTCAGTCCGTCTGTCTCAGATCGTCTCTCTCAGGCCGCCTGTCTCAGTCCGACTGTCTCAGACCATCTGTCTCAGACCGTCTGTCTCTGTCCGTCTGTCTCAGCCCGCCTGTCTCAGACCGTCTGTCTCTGTCCGTCTGTCTCAATCCGCCTGTCTCAGACCGTCTGTCCTGGACCGTCTGTCTCAGACCGTCGGTCTCTGTCCGTCTCTCTCATGCCGCCTGTCTCAGTCCGTCTGTTTCAGACCGCCTGTCTCAGACCGTCGGTCTTAGCCCGTCTGTCTCAGCCCGCCTGTCTCAGACCGTCTGTCTCAGACCGTCTGTCTCTGACCGCCTGTCTCAGACCGTCTGTCTCAGACCGTCTGTCTCAGACCGTCTGTCTCAGACCGTCTGTCTCAGACCGTCGGTCTCAGCCCGCCTGTCTCTGTCCGTCTGTCTCAGACCGTCTGTCTCAGACATTCTGTCTCAGACCGCCTGTCTCAGTCCGACTGTCTCAGACCATCTGTCTCAGACCGTCTGTCTCTGTCCGTCTGTCTCAGCCCGCCTGTCTCAGACCGTTGTCTCTGTCCGTCTGTCTCAGAACGTCTGTCTCAGACCATCCGTATCAAACCGTCTGTCTCAGCCCGCCTGTCTCAATCCGCCTGTCTCAGACCGTCTGTCTCAGATCGTCTCTCTCAGGCCGCCTGCCTCAGTCCGACTGTCTCTGTCCGTAGGTCTCAGACCGCCTGTCTCAGACCGTCGTCCTGAGCCCGTCTGTCTCAGCCCGCCTGTCTCTGTCCGTCTGTCTCAGACCGTCTGTCTCAGATCGTCTCTCTCAGGCCCCCTGTCTCAGTCCGACTGTCTCAGACCGTCTGTCTCAGACCGTCGGTCTCTGTCCGTCTCTCTCAGGCCGCCTGTCTCAGTCCGTCTGTCTCAGACCATCTGTCTCAGACCGTCTGTCTCAGATCGTCGGTCTCAGCCCGCCTGTCTCTGTCCGTCTGTCTCAGACCGTCTGTCTCAGATCGTCTCTCTCAGGCCACCTGTCTCAGTCCGACTGTCTCTGTCCGTAGGTCTCAGACCGCCTGTCTCAGGCCGTCGTCCTGAGCCCGTCTGTCTCAGCCCGCCTGTCTCTGTCCGTCTGTCTCAGAACGTCTGTCTCAGACCGTCTGTCTCAGACCGTCTGTCTCAGACCGTCGGTCTCTGTCCGTCTCTCTCAGGCCGCCTGTCTCAGTCCGTCTGTCTCAGACCATCTGTCTCAGACCGTCTGTCTCTGTCCGTCTGTCTTAGACCATCTGTCTCAGTCCATCTGTCTCCGACCGTCTGTCTCAGACCGTCGGTCTCAGACCGTCGGTCTCTGTCCGTCTCGCCCAGCCCGCCTGTCTCAGGCCATCTGTATCAAACCGTCTGTCTCAGCCCGCCTGTCTCAGCCCGCCTGTCTCTGTGCGTCTGTTAAAGACCGCCTGTCTCTGCCCGTCTGCCTCAGCCCGTCTGTCTCAGACCGTCTGTCTCAGACCGTCGGTCTCTGTCCGTCTCTCTCAGGCCGCCTGTCTCAGTCCGTCTGTCTCAGACCATCTGTCTCAGACCGTCTGTCTCTGTCCGTCTCTCTCAGGCCGCCTGTCTCAGTCCGTCTGTCTCAGACCATCTGTGTCAGACCGTTGTCTCTGTCCGTCTGTCTCTGTCCGTCTGTCTCTGTCCGTCTGTCTCTGTCCGTCTGTGTCAGACCGCCTGTCTCTGTCCGTCTGTCTCAGATCGTCTCTCTCAGGCCGCCTGTCTCAGTCCGACTGTCTCAGACCATCTGTCTCAGACCGTCTGTCTCTGTCCGTCTGTCTCAGCCCGCCTGTCTCAGACCGTTGTCTCTGTCCGTCTGTCTCAGAACGTCTGTCTCAGACCATCTGTATCAAACCGCCTGTCTCAGCCCGCCTGTCTCAGCCCGCCTGTCTCTGTCCGTCTGTCTCAGCCAGCCTGTCTCAGACCGTCTGTCTCAGACCGTCGGTCTCTGTCCGTCTCTGTCAGGCCGCCTGTCTCAGTCCGCCTGTCTCAGACCATCTGTGTCAGACCGTTGTCTCTGTCCGTCTGTCTCTGTCCGTCTGTCTCTGTCCGTCTGTGTCCGACCGCCTGTCTCTGTCCGTCTGTCTCAGACCGTTGTCTCTGTCCGTCTGTCACAGAACGTCTGTCTCAGACCATCTCTATCAAACCGTCTGTCTCAGCCCGCCTGTCTCAGCCCGCCTGTATCTGTCCGTCTGTCTCAGCCAGCCTGTCTCAGACCGTCTGTCTCAGACCGTCGGTCTCTGTCCGTCTCTGTCAGGCCGCCTGTCTCAGTCCGTCTGTCTCAGACCGTCTGTCTCAGACCGTCTGTCTCAGACCGTCTGTCTCAGACCGTCTGTCTCAGACCGTCTGTCTCAGACCGTCTGTCTCAGACCGTCTGTCTCAGACCGTCTGTCTCAGACCGTCTATCTCAGACCGCCTGTCTCAGACCGTCTGTCTCAGACCGTCTGTCTCAGACCGTCTGTCTCAGAACGTCTGTCTCAGACCGTCTGTCTCAGACCGTCTGTCTCAGACCGTCTGTCTCAGACTGTCGGTCTCTGTCCGTCTCTCTCAGGCCGCCTGTCTCAGTCCGTCTATCTCAGACCATCTGTCTCAGACCGTCTGTCTCTGTCCGTCTGTCTCAGACCATCTGTCTCAGTCCGTCTGTCTCAGACCGTCTGTCTCAGACCGTCTGTCTCAGACCGTCGGTCTCTGTCCGTCTCTCCCAGCCCGCCTGTCTCAGGCCATCTGTATCGAACCGTCTGTCTCAGCCCGCCTGTCTCAACCCGCCTGTCGCTGTGCGTCTGTTAAAGACCGCCTGTCTCAGACCGTCTGTCTCAGACCGTCTGTCTCAGACCGTCGGTCTCTGTCCGTCTGTCTCAATCCGCCTGTCTCAGACCGTCTGTCCTGGACCGTCTGTCTCAGACCGTCGGTCTCTGTCCGTCTCTCTCATGCCGCCTGTCTCAGTCCGTCTGTTTCAGACCGCCTGTCTCAGACCGTCGGTCTTAGCCCGTCTGTCTCAGCCCGCCTGTCTCTGTCCGTCTGTCTCAGACCGTCGGTCTCTGTCCGTCTCTCTCAGGCCGCCTGTCTCAGTCCATCTGTCTCAGACCATCTGTCTCAGACCGTCTGTCTCAGACCATCTGTGTCAGACCGTCTGTCTCAGACCGTCTGTCTCAGCCCGCCTGTCTCTGTCCGTCTGTCTTAGACCATCTGTCTCAGACCGTCTGTCTCAGACCGTCTGTCTCAGATCGTCTGTCTCAGACCGTCTGTTTCAGACCGTCAGTCTCAGACCGTCGGTCTCTGTCCGTTTCTCGCAGGCCGCCTGTCTCTGTCCGTCTGTCTCAGACCGTCGGTCTCTGTCCGTCTCTCTCAGGCCGTCGGTCTCTGGCCGTTTCTCGCAGGCCGCCTGTCTCAGTCCGCCTGTCTAAGTCCGTCTGTCTCAGACCATCTGTCTCAGACCGTTGTCTCTGTCCGTTGTCTCTGTCCGTCTGTCTCTGTCCGTCTGTCTCAATCCGCCTGTCTCAGACCGTCTGTCCTGGACCGTCTGTCTCAGACCGTCGGTCTCTGTCCGTCTCTCTCATGCCGCCTGTCTCAGTCCGTTTGTTTCAGATCGCCTGTCTCAGACCGTCGGTCTTAGCCCGTCTGTCTCAACCCGCCTGTCTCTGTCCGTCTGTCTCAGACCGTCGGTCTCTGTCCGTCTCTCTCAGGCCGCCTGTCTCAGTCCATCTGTCTCAGACCATCTGTCTCAGACCGTCTGTCGCTGTCCGTCTGTCTCAGACCATCTGTCTCAGACCTTCTGTCTCAGACCGTCCGTCTCTGTCCGTCTGTCTCAGACTGTCTGTCTCAGACCGTTTGTCTCAGACCGTCTGTCCCAGACCGTCTGTCTCAGACCGTCTGTCTCAGACCGCCTGTCTCAGTCCGTCTGTCTCAGACCATCTGTCTCAGACCGTCTGTCTCTGTCCGTCTGTCTCAGACCATCTGTCTCAGTCCGTCTGTCTCAGACCGTCTGTCTCAGACCGTCGGTCTCTGTCCGTCTGTCTCAATCCGCCTGTCTCAGACCGTCTGTCCTGGACCGTCTGTCTCAGACCGTCGGTCTCTGTCCGTCTCTCTCATGCCGCCTGTCTCAGTCCGTCTGTTTCAGACCGCCTGTCTCAGACCGTCGGTCTTAGCCCGTCTGTCTCAGCCCGCCTGTCTCTGTCCGTCTGTCTCAGACCGTCGGTCTCTGTCCGTCTCTCTCAGGCCGCCTGTCTCAGTCCATCTGTCTCAGACCATCTGTCTCAGACCGTCTGTCTCAGACCATCTGTCTCAGACCGTCTGTCTCAGACCGTCTGTCTCAGCCCGCCTGTCTCAGCCCGCCTGTCTCTGTCCGTCTGTCTCAGACCGTCAGTCTCTGTCCGTCTCTCTCAGGCCGTCGGTCTCTGGCCGTTTCTCGCTGGCCGCCTGTCTCAGTCCGCCTGTCTAAGTTCGTCTGTCTCAGACCATCTGTCTCAGACCGTTGTCTCTGTCCGTTGTCTCTGTCCGTCTGTCTCTGTCCGTCTGCCTCAATCCGCCTGTCTCAGACCGTCTGTCCTGGACCGTCTGTCTCAGACCGTCGGTCTCTGTCCGTCTCTCTCATGCCGCCTGTCTCAGTCCGTCTGTTTCAGATCGCCTGTCTCAGACCGTCGGTCCTTGCCCGTCTGTCTCAGCCCGCCTGTCTCTGTCCGTCTGTCTCAGACCGTCGGTCTCTGTCCGTCTCACTCAGGCCGCCTGTCTCAGTCCATCTGTCTCAGACCATCTGTCTCAGACCGTCTGTCGCTGTCCGTCTGTCTCAGACCATCTGTCTCAGACCTTCTGTCTCAGACCGTCCGTCTCTGTCCGTCTGTCTCAGACCATCTGTCTCAGACCGTCTGCCTCAGACCGTCTGTCTCAGCCCGCCTGTCTCAGCCCGCCTGTCTCTGTCCGTCTGTCTTAGACCATCTGTCTCAGACCGTCTGTCTCGGACCATCTGTCTCAGCCCGTCTGTCTCAGATCGTCGGTCTCAGCCCGCCTGTCTCTGTCCGTCTGTCTCAGACCGTCTGTCTCAGATCGTCTCTCTCAGGCCGCCTGTCTCAGTCCGACTGTCTCTGTCCGTAGGTTTCAGACCGCCTGTCTCAGACCGTCGGTCTTAGCCCGTCTGTCTCAGACCGTCTGTCTCAGACCGTCTGTCTCAGACCGTCTGTCTCAGACCGTCTGTCTCAGACCGTCTGTCTCAGACCGTCTGTCTCAGACCGTCTGTCTCAGACCGTCTGTCTCAGACCGTCTGTCTCAGACCGTCTGTCTCAGACCGTCTGTCTCAGACCGTCTGTCTCAGACCGTCTGTCTCAGACCGTCTGTCTCAGACCGTCTGTCTCAGACCGTCTGTCTCAGACCGTCTGTCTCAGACCGTCTGTCTCAGACCGTCTGTCTCAGACCGTCTGTCTCAGACCGTCCGTCTCAGACCGTCCGTCTAAGACCGTCTGTCTCAGACCGTCTGTCTCAGACCGTCTGTCTCAGACCGTCTGTCTCAGACCGTCTGTCTCAGACCGTCTGTCTCAGACCGTCTGTCTCAGACCGTTGTCTCTGTCCGTTGTCTCTGTCCGTCTGTCTCTGTCCGTCTGTCTCAATCCGCCTGTCTCAGTCCGTCTGTCTCAGACCATCTGTCTCAGACCGTCTGTCTCTGTCCGTCTGTCTCAGACCATCTGTCTCAGTCCGTCTGTCTCAGACCGTCTGTCTCAGACCGTCGGTCTCTGTCCGTCTGTCTCAATCCGCCTGTCTCAGACCGTCTGTCCTGGACCGTCTGTCTCAGACCGTCGGTCTCTGTCCGTCTCTCTCATGCCGCCTGTCTCAGTCCGTCTGTTTCAGACCGCCTGTCTCAGACCGTCGGTCTTAGCCCGTCTGTCTCAGCCCGCCTGTCTCTGTCCGTCTGTCTCAGACCGTCGGTCTCTGTCCGTCTCTCTCAGGCCGCCTGTCTCAGTCCATCTGTCTCAGACCATCTGTCTCAGTCCGTCTGTCTCAGACCATCTGTCTCAGACCGTCTGTCTCAGACCGTCTGTCTCAGCCCGCCTGTCTGAGCCCGCCTGTCTCTGTCCGTCTGTCTAGGACCGTCTGTCTCAGACCGTCTGTCTCAGACCGTCTGTCTTAGACCGTCTGTCTCAGACCGTCTGTCTCAGACCGTCTGTCTCAGACCGTCTGTCTCAGACCGTCTGTCTCAGACCGTCTGTCTCAGACCGTCTGTCTCAGACCGTCTGTCTCAGACCGTCTGTCTCAGACCGTCTGTTTCAGACCGTCAGTCTCAGACCGTCGGTCTCAGCCCGCCTGTCTCAGCCCGCCTGTCTCTGAGCGTCTGTTAAAGACCGCCTGTCTCAGACCGTCGGTCTTAGCCCGTCTGCCTCAGCCCGCCTGTCTCAGCCCGCCTGTCTCTGTCCGTCTGTTTCAGACCGCCTGTCTCAGACCGTCGGTCATAGCCCGTCTGTCTCAGCCCGCCTGTCTCAGACCGTCTGTCTCAGACCGTCTGTCTCAGACCGTCTGTCTCAGACCGTCTGTCTCAGACCGTCTGTCTCAGACCGTCTGTCTCAGACCGTCTGTCTCAGACCGTCTGTCTCAGACCGTCTGTCTCAGACCGTCTGTCTCAGACCGTCTGTCTCAGACCGTCTGTCTCAGACCGTCTGTCTCAGACTGTCGGTCTCTGTCCGTCTCTCTCAGGCCGCCTGTCTCAGTCCGTCTGTCTCAGATCGTCTCTCTCAGGCCGCCTGTCTCAGTCCGACTGTCTCAGACAGTCTGTCTCCGTCCGTCTGTCTCAGCCCGCCTGTCTCAGACCGTTGTCTCTGTCCGTCTGTCTCAGAACGTCTGTCTCAGACCATCTGTATCAAACCGTCTGTCTCAGCCCGCCTGTCTCAGCCCGCCTGTCTCAGTCAGTCTGTCTCAAACCATCTGTCTCAGACCGTCTGTCTCTGTCCGTCTGTCTCAGACCATCTGTATCAAACCGTCTGTCTCAGCCCGCCTGTCTCAGCCCGCCTGTCTCAGTCAGTCTGTCTCAAACCATCTGTCTCAGACCGTCTGTCTCTGTCCGTCTGTCTCAGACCATCTGTCTCAGTCCGTCTGTCTCAGACCGCCTGTCTCAGACCGTCTGTCCTGGACCGTCTGTCTCAGACCGTCGGTCTCTGTCCGTCTCTCTCATGCCGCCTGTCTCAGTCCGTCTGTTTCAGACCGCCTGTCTCAGACCGTCGGTCTTAGCCCGTCTGTCTCAGACCGTCTGTCTCAGACCGTCTGTCTCAGACCGTCTGTCTCAGCCCGCCTGTCTGAGCCCGCCTGTCTCTGTCCGTCTGTCTAGGACCGTCTGTCTCAGACCGTCTGTCTCAGACCGTCGGTCTCTGTCCGTTTCTCGCAGGCCGCCTATCTCTGTCCGTCTGTCTCAGACCGTCGGTCTCTGTCCGTTTCTCGCAGGCCGCCTGTCTCAGTCCGCCTGTCTAAGTCCGTCTGTCTCAGACCATCTGTCTCAGACCGTTGTCTCTGTCCGTTGTCTCTGTCCGTCTGTCTCTGTCCGTCTGTCTCAATCCGCCTGTCTCAGACCGTCTGTCCTGGACCGTCTGTCTCAGACCGTCGGTCTCTGTCCGTCTCTCTCATGCCGCCTGTCTCAGTCCGTCTGTTTCAGATCGCCTGTCTCAGACCGTCGGTCTTAGCCCGTCTGTCTCAGCCCGCCTGTCTCTGTCCGTCTGTCTCAGACCGTCGGTCTCTGTCCGTCTCTCTCAGGCCGCCTGTCTCAGTCCGTCTGTCTCAGACCATCTGTGTCAGACCGTTGTCTCTGTCCGTCTGTCTCTGTCCGTCTGTCTCTGTCCGTCTGTGTCAGACCGCCTGTCTCTGTCCGTCTGTCTCAGATCGTCTCTCTCAGGCCGCCTGTCTCAGTCCGACTGTCTCAGACCATCTGTCTCAGACCGTCTGTCTCAGCCCGGCCGTCTCAGACCGTTGTCTCTGTCCGTCTGTCTCAGAACGTCTGTCTCAGACCATCTGTATCAAACCGTCTGTCTCAGCCCGCCTGTCTCAGCCCGCCTGTCTCAGCCCGCCTGTCTCTGTCCGTCTGTCTCAGACCGTCTGTCTCAGACCGTCGGTCTCTGTCCGTCTCCGTCAGGCCGCCTGTCTCAGTCCGCCTGTCTCAGACCATCTGTGTCAGACCGTTGTCTCTGTCCGTCTGTCTCTGTCCGTCTGTCTCTGTCCGTCTGTCTCTGTCCGTCTGTGTCCGACCGCCTGTCTCTGTCCGTCTGTCTCAGACCGTTGTCTCTGTCCGTCTGTCGCAGAACGTCAGTCTCAGACCATCTGTATCAAACCGTCTGTCTCAGCCCGCCTGTCTCAGCCCGCCTGTCTCTGTCCGTCTGTCTCAGCCAGCCTGTCTCAGACCGTCTGTCTCAGACCGTCGGTCTCTGTGCGTCTGTTAAAGACGGCCTGCCTCAGACCGTCTGTCTCAGACCATCTGTATCAAACCGTCTGTCTCAGCCCGCCTGTCTCAGCCCGCCTGTCTCAGTCCGTCTGTCTCAAACCATCTGTCTCAGACCGTCTGTCTCTGTCCGTCTGTCTCAGACCATCTGTCTCAGTCCGTCTGTCTCAGACCGCCTGTCTCAGACCGTCTGTCCTGGACCGTCTGTCTCAGACCGTCGGACTCTGTCCGTCTCTCTCATGCCGCCTGTCTCAGTCCGTCTGTTTCAGACCGCCTGTCTCAGACCGTCGGTCTTAGCCCGTCTGTCTCAGACCGTCTGTCTCAGACCGTCTGTCTCAGACCGTCTGTCTCAGCCCGCCTGTCTGAGCCCGCCTGTCTCTGTCCGTCTGTCTAGGACCGTCTGTCTCAGACCGTCTGTCTCAGACCGTCTGTCTCAGACCGTCTGTCTCAGACCGTCTGTTTCAGACCGTCAGTCTCAGACCGTCGGTCTCTGTCCGTCTGTCTCAATCCGCCTGTCTCAGACCGTCTGTCCTGGACCGTCTGTCTCAGACCGTCGGTCTCTGTCCGTCTCTCTCATGCCGCCTGTCTCTGTCCGTCTGTCTCAATCCGCCTGTCTCAGACCGTCTGTCCTGGACCGTCTGTCTCAGACCGTCGGTCTCTGTCCGTCTCTCTCATGCCGCCTGTCTCAGTCCGTCTGTTTCAGATCGCCTGTCTCAGACCGTCGGTCTTAGCCCGTCTGTCTCAGACCATCTGTATCAAACCGTCTGTCTCTGCCCGCCTGTCTCAGCCCGCCTGTCTCTGTCCGTCTGTCTCAGCCAGCCTGTCTCAGACCGTCTGTCTCAGACCGTCGGTCTCTGTCCGTCTCTCTCATGCCGCCTGTCTCAGTCCGTCTGTTTCAGACCGCCTGTCTCAGACCGTCGGTCTTAGCCCGTCTGTCTCAGCCCGCCTGTCTCTGTCCGTCTGTCTCAGACCGTCGGTCTCTGTCCATCTCTCTCAGGCCGCCTGTCTCAGTCCATCTGTCTCAGACCATCTGTCTCAGACCGTCTGTCTCAGACCATCTGTCTCAGACCGTCTGTCTCAGACCGTCTGTCTCAGCCCGCCTGTCTGAGCCCGCCTGTCTCTGTCCGTCTGTCTAGGACCGTCTGTCTCAGACCGTCTGTCTCAGACCGTCTGTCTCAGACCGTCTGTCTCAGACCGTCTGTTTCAGACCGTCAGTCTCAGACCGTCGGTCTCTGTCCGTTTCTCGCAGGCCGCCTATCTCTGTCCGTCTGTCTCAGACCGTCGGTCTCTGTTCGTTTCTCGCAGGCCGCCTGTCTCAGTCCGCCTGTCTAAGTCCGTCTGTCTCAGACCATCTGTCTCAGACCGTTGTCTCTGTCCGTTGTCTCTGTCCGTCTGTCTCTGTCCGTCTGTCTCAGACCATCTGTCTCAGACCTTCTGTCTCAGACCGTCCGTCTCTGTCCGTCTGTCTCAGACCATCTGTCTCAGACCGTCTGTCTCAGACCGTCTGTCTCAGCCCGCCTGTCTCAGCCCGTCTGTCTCTGTCCGTCTGTCTTAGACCATCTGTCTCAGACCGTCTGTCTCGGACCATCTGTCTCAGCCCGTCTGTCTCAGATCGTCGGTCTCAGCCCGGCTGTCTCTGTCCGTCTGTCTCAGACCGTCTGTCTCAGATCGTCTCTCTCAGGCCGCCTGTCTCAGTCCGACTGTCTCTGTCCGTAGGTTTCAGACCGCCTGTCTCAGACCGTCGGTCTTAGCCCGTCTGTCTCAGACCGTCTGTCTCAGACCGTCTGTCTCAGACCGTCTGTCTCAGACCGTCTGTCTCAGACCGTCTGTTTCAGACCGTCAGTCTCAGACCGTCGGTCTCTGTCCGTTTCTCGCAGGCCGCCTATCTCTGTCCGTCTGTCTCAGACCGTCGGTCTCTGTCCGTTTCTCGCAGGCCGCCTGTCTCAGTCCGCCTGTCTAAGTCCGTCTGTCTCAGACCATCTGTCTCAGACCGTTGTCTCTGTCCGTTGTCTCTGTCCGTCTGTCTCTGTCCGTCTGTCTCAATCCGCCTGTCTCAGACCGTCTGTCCTGGACCGTCTGTCTCAGACCGTCGGTCTCTGTCCGTCTCTCTCATGCCGCCTGTCTCAGTCCGTCTGTTTCAGATCGCCTGTCTCAGACCGTCGGTCTTAGCCCGTCTGTCTCAGACCATCTGTATCAAACCGTCTGTCTCAGCCCGCCTGTCTCAGCCCGCCTGTCTCTGTCCGTCTGTCTCAGCCAGCCTGTCTCAGACCGTCTGTCTCAGACCGTCGGTCTCTGTCCGTCTCTCTCATGCCGCCTGTCTCAGTCCGTCTGTTTCAGACCGCCTGTCTCAGACCGTCGGTCTTAGCCCGTCTGTCTCAGCCCGCCTGTCTCTGTCCGTCTGTCTCAGACCGTCGGTCTCTGTCCGTCTCTCTCAGGCCGCCTGTCTCAGTCCATCTGTCTCAGACCATCTGTCTCAGACCGTCTGTCTCAGACCATCTGTCTCAGACCGTCTGTCTCAGACCGTCTGTCTCAGCCCGCCTGTCTGAGCCCGCCTGTCTCTGTCCGTCTGTCTAGGACCGTCTGTCTCAGACCGTCTGTCTCAGACCGTCTGTCTCAGACCGTCTGTCTCAGACCGTCTGTTTCAGACCGTCAGTCTCAGACCGTCGGTCTCTGTCCGTTTCTCGCAGGCCGCCTATCTCTGTCCGTCTGTCTCAGACCGTCGGTCTCTGTTCGTTTCTCGCAGGCCGCCTGTCTCAGTCCGCCTGTCTAAGTCCGTCTGTCTCAGACCATCTGTCTCAGACCGTTGTCTCTGTCCGTTGTCTCTGTCCGTCTGTCTCTGTCCGTCTGTCTCAGACCATCTGTCTCAGACCTTCTGTCTCAGACCGTCCGTCTCTGTCCGTCTGTCTCAGACCATCTGTCTCAGACCGTCTGTCTCAGACCGTCTGTCTCAGCCCGCCTGTCTCAGCCCGTCTGTCTCTGTCCGTCTGTCTTAGACCATCTGTCTCAGACCGTCTGTCTCGGACCATCTGTCTCAGCCCGTCTGTCTCAGATCGTCGGTCTCAGCCCGGCTGTCTCTGTCCGTCTGTCTCAGACCGTCTGTCTCAGATCGTCTCTCTCAGGCCGCCTGTCTCAGTCCGACTGTCTCTGTCCGTAGGTTTCAGACCGCCTGTCTCAGACCGTCGGTCTTAGCCCGTCTGTCTCAGACCGTCTGTCTCAGACCGTCTGTCTCAGACCGTCTGTCTCAGACCGTCTGTCTCAGACCGTCGGTCTCAGACCGTCTGTCTCAGACCGTCTGTCTCAGACCGTCTGTCTCAGACCGTCTGTCTCAGACCGTCTGTCTCAGACCGTCTGTCTCAGACCGTCTGTCTCAGACCGTCTGTCTCAGACTGTCGGTCTCTGTCCGTCTCTCTCAGGCCGCCTGTCTCAGTCCGTCTGTCTCAGACCATCTGTCTCAGACCGTCTGTCTCTGTCCGTCTGTCTCAGACCATCTGTCTCAGTCCGTCTGTCTCAGACCGTCTGCCTCAGACCGTCTGTCTCAGACCGTCGGTCTCTGTCCGTCTCTCCCAGCCCGCCTGTCTCAGGCCATCTGTATCGAACCGTCTGTCTCAGCCCGCCTGTCTCAGCCCGCCTGTCTCTGTGCGTCTGTTAAAGACCGCCTGTCTCAGACCGTCGGTCTTAGCCCGTCTGTCTCAGGCCGCCTGTCTCAGCCCGCCTGTCTCTGTCCGTCTGTTTCAGACCGCCTGTCTCAGACCGTCGGTCATAGCCCGTCTGTCTCAGCCCGCTTGTCTCAGACCGTCTGTCTCAGACCGTCTGTCTCAGACCGTCTGTCTCAGACCGTCTGTCTCAGACCGTCTGTCTCAGACCGTCTGTCTCAGACCGTCTGTCTCAGACCGTCTGTCTCAGACCGTCTGTCTCAGACCGTCTGTCTCAGACTGTCGGTCTCTGTCCGTCTCTCTCAGGCCGCCTGTCTCAGTCCGTCTGTCTCAGACCATCTGTCTCAGACCGTCTGTCTCTGTCCGTCTGTCTCAGACCATCTGTCTCAGTCCGTCTGTCTCAGACCGTCGGTCTCAGCCCGCCTGTCTCTGTCCGTCTGTCTCAGACCGTCTGTCTCAGACCATCTGTCTAAGACCGTCTGTCTCTGTCCGTCTGTCTCAGACCGTCTATCTCAGACCGTCTGTCTCAGACCGTCGGTCTCAGCCCGCCTGTCTCTGTCCGTCTGTCTCAGACCGTCTGTCTCAGACCATCTGTCTAAGACCGTCTGTCTCTGTCCGTCTGTCTCAGACCATCTGTCTCAGACCGTCTGTCTCTGGCCGTCTCTCTCAGGCCGCCTGTCTCAGTCCGTCTGTCTCAGACCATCTGTGTCAGACCGTTGTCTCTGTCCGTCTGTGTCAGACCGCCTGTCTCTGTCCGTCTGTCTCAGTCCGTCTGTCTCAGATCGTCTCTCTCAGGCCGCCTGTCTCAGTCCGACTGTCTCAGACCATCTGTCTCAGACCGTCTGTCTCTGTCCGTCTGTCTCAGCCCGCCTGTCTCAGACCGTTGTCTCTGTCCGTCTGTCTCAGAACGTCTGTCTCAGACCATCTGTATCAAACCGTCTGTCTCAGCCCGCCTGTCTCAGCCCGCCTGTCTCAGCCCGCCTGTCTCTGTCCGTCTGTCTCAGCCAGCCTGTCTCAGACCGTCTGTCTCAGACCGTCGGTCTCTGTCCGTCTCTGTCAGGCCGCCTGTCTCAGACCGTCTTTTTCAGACCGTCTGTCTCAGACCGTCTGTCTCAGACCGTCTGTCTCAGACCGTCTGTCTCAGACTGTCGGTCTCTGTCCGTCTCTCTCAGGCCGCCTGTCTCAGTCCGTCTGTCTCAGACCATCTGTCTCAGACCGTCTGTCTCTGTCCGTCTGTCTCAGACCATCTGTCTCAGTCCGTCTGTCTCAGACCGTCGGTCTCAGCCCGCCTGTCTCTGTCCGTCTGTCTCAGACCGTCTGTCTCAGACCATCTGTCTAAGACCGTCTGTCTCTGTCCGTCTGTCTCAGACCGTCTATCTCAGACCGTCTGTCTCAGACCGTCGGTCTCAGCCCGCCTGTCTCTGTCCGCCTGTCTCTGTCCGTCTGTCTCAGACCGTCTGTCTCAGACCATCTGTCTAAGACCGTCTGTCTCTGTCCGTCTGTCTCAGACCATCTGTCTCAGACCGTCTGTCTCTGGCCGTCTCTCTCAGGCCGCCTGTCTCAGTCCGTCTGTCTCAGACCATCTGTGTCAGACCGTTGTCTCTGTCCGTCTGTGTCAGACCGCCTGTCTCTGTCCGTCTGTCTCAGTCCGTCTGTCTCAGATCGTCTCTCTCAGGCCGCCTGTCTCAGTCCGACTGTCTCAGACCATCTGTCTCAGACCGTCTGTCTCTGTCCGTCTGTCTCAGCCCGCCTGTCTCAGACCGTTGTCTCTGTCCGTCTGTCTCAGAACGTCTGTCTCAGACCATCTGTATCAAACCGTCTGTCTCAGCCCGCCTGTCTCAGCCCGCCTGTCTCAGCCCGCCTGTCTCTGTCCGTCTGTCTCAGCCAGCCTGTCTCAGACCGTCTGTCTCAGACCGTCGGTCTCTGTCCGTCTCTGTCAGGCCGCCTGTCTCAGTCCGTCTGTCTCAGTCCATCTGTGTCAGACCGTTGTCTCTGTCCGTCTGTCTCTGTCCGTCTGTCTCTGTCCGTCTGTCTCTGTCCGTCTGTGTCCGACCGCCTGTCTTTGTCCGTCTGTCTCAGACCGTCTGTCTCAGACCGTCTGTCTCAGACCGTCTGTCTCAGACCGTCTGTCTCAGACCGTCTGTCTCAGACCGTCTGTCTCAGACCGTCTGTCTCAGACCGTCTGTCTCAGACCGTCTGTCTCAGACTGTCGGTCTCTGTCCGTCTCTCTCAGGCCGCCTGTCTCAGTCCGTCTGTCTCAGACCATCTGTCTCAGACCGTCTGTCTCTGTCCGTCTGTCTCAGACCATCTGTCTCAGTCCGTCTGTCTCAGACCGTCGGTCTCAGCCCGCCTGTCTCTGTCCGTCTGTCTCAGACCGTCTGTCTCAGACCATCTGTCTAAGACCGTCTGTCTCTGTCCGTCTGTCTCAGACCGTCTATCTCAGACCGTCTGTCTCAGACCGTCGGTCTCAGCCCGCCTGTCTCTGTCCGTCTGTCTCAGACCGTCTGTCTCAGACCATCTGTCTAAGACCGTCTGTCTCTGTCCGTCTGTCTCAGACCATCTGTCTCAGACCGTCTGTCTCTGGCCGTCTCTCTCAGGCCGCCTGTCTCAGTCCGTCTGTCTCAGACCATCTGTGTCAGACCGTTGTCTCTGTCCGTCTGTGTCAGACCGCCTGTCTCTGTCCGTCTGTCTCAGTCCGTCTGTCTCAGATCGTCTCTCTCAGGCCGCCTGTCTCAGTCCGACTGTCTCAGACCATCTGTCTCAGACCGTCTGTCTCTGTCCGTCTGTCTCAGCCCGCCTGTCTCAGACCGTTGTCTCTGTCCGTCTGTCTCAGAACGTCTGTCTCAGACCATCTGTATCAAACCGTCTGTCTCAGCCCGCCTGTCTCAGCCCGCCTGTCTCAGCCCGCCTGTCTCTGTCCGTCTGTCTCAGCCAGCCTGTCTCAGACCGTCTGTCTCAGACCGTCGGTCTCTGTCCGTCTCTGTCAGGCCGCCTGTCTCAGACCGTCTTTTTCAGACCGTCTGTCTCAGACCGTCTGTCTCAGACCGTCTGTCTCAGACCGTCTGTCTCAGACTGTCGGTCTCTGTCCGTCTCTCTCAGGCCGCCTGTCTCAGTCCGTCTGTCTCAGACCATCTGTCTCAGACCGTCTGTCTCTGTCCGTCTGTCTCAGACCATCTGTCTCAGTCCGTCTGTCTCAGACCGTCGGTCTCAGCCCGCCTGTCTCTGTCCGTCTGTCTCAGACCGTCTGTCTCAGACCATCTGTCTAAGACCGTCTGTCTCTGTCCGTCTGTCTCAGACCGTCTATCTCAGACCGTCTGTCTCAGACCGTCGGTCTCAGCCCGCCTGTCTCTGTCCGCCTGTCTCTGTCCGTCTGTCTCAGACCGTCTGTCTCAGACCATCTGTCTAAGACCGTCTGTCTCTGTCCGTCTGTCTCAGACCATCTGTCTCAGACCGTCTGTCTCTGGCCGTCTCTCTCAGGCCGCCTGTCTCAGTCCGTCTGTCTCAGACCATCTGTGTCAGACCGTTGTCTCTGTCCGTCTGTGTCAGACCGCCTGTCTCTGTCCGTCTGTCTCAGTCCGTCTGTCTCAGATCGTCTCTCTCAGGCCGCCTGTCTCAGTCCGACTGTCTCAGACCATCTGTCTCAGACCGTCTGTCTCTGTCCGTCTGTCTCAGCCCGCCTGTCTCAGACCGTTGTCTCTGTCCGTCTGTCTCAGAACGTCTGTCTCAGACCATCTGTATCAAACCGTCTGTCTCAGCCCGCCTGTCTCAGCCCGCCTGTCTCAGCCCGCCTGTCTCTGTCCGTCTGTCTCAGCCAGCCTGTCTCAGACCGTCTGTCTCAGACCGTCGGTCTCTGTCCGTCTCTGTCAGGCCGCCTGTCTCAGTCCGTCTGTCTCAGTCCATCTGTGTCAGACCGTTGTCTCTGTCCGTCTGTCTCTGTCCGTCTGTCTCTGTCCGTCTGTCTCTGTCCGTCTGTGTCCGACCGCCTGTCTTTGTCCGTCTGTCTCAGACCGTCTGTCTCAGACCGTCTGTCTCAGACCGTCTGTCTCAGACCGTCTGTCTCAGACCGTCTGTCTCAGACCGTCTGTCTCAGACCGTCTGTCTCAGACCGTCTGTCTCAGACCGTCTGTCTCAGACCGTCTGTCTCAGACCGTCGGTCTCAGCCCGCCTGTCTCTGTCCGCCTGTCTAAGTCCGTCTGTGTCAGACCATCTGTCTCAGACCGTTGTCTCTGTCCGTCTGTCTCTGTCCGTCTGTCTCAATCCGCCTGTCTCAGACCGTCTGTCCTGGACCGTCTGTCTCAGACCGTCGGTCTCTGTCCGTCTCTCTCATGCCGCCTGTCTCAGTCCGTCTGTTTCAGATCGCCTGTCTCAGACCGTCGGTCTTGGCCCGTCTGTCTCAGCCCGCCTGTCTCTGTCCGTCTGTCTCAGACCGTCGGTCTCTGTCCGTCTCTCTCAGGCCGCCTGTCTCAGTCCATCAGTCTCAGACCATCTGTCTCAGACCGTCTGTCGCTGTCCGTCTGTCTCAGACCATCTGTCTCAGACCTTCTGTCTCAGACCGCCCGTCTCTGTCCGTCTGTCTCAGACCATCTGTCTCAGACCGTCTGTCTCAGACCGTCTGTCTCAGCCCGCCTGTCTCAGCCCGCCTGTCTCTGTCCGTCTGTCTTGGACCATCTGTCTCAGACCGTCTGTCTCGGACCATCTGTCTCAGCCCGTCTGTCTCAGATCGTCGGTCTCAGCCCGCCTGTCTCTGTCCGTCTGTCGCAGACCGTCTGTCTCAGATCGTCTCTCTCAGGCCGCCTGTCTCAGTCCGACTGTCTCTGTCCGTAGTTTTCAGACCGCCTGTCTCAGACCGTCGGTCTTAGCCCGTCTGTCAAAGACCGTCTGTCTCAGACAGTCTGTCACTGTGCGTCTGTCTCAGACCGTCTGTCTCATTCCATCTATCTTGGATCGTCTGTCTAAGACCGTCTGTCTCGAGCCGACTGTCTCAGACCGACTGTCTCAGACCGTCTGTCTCAGACCGTCTGTCTCAGACCGTCTGTCTCAGACCGTCTGTCTCAGACCGTCTGTCTCAGACCGTCTGTCTCTGTCCGTCTGTCTCAGACCATCTGTCTCAAACCGTCTGTCTCTGGCCGTCTCTCTCAGGCCGCCTGTCTCAGTCCGTCTGTCTCAGACCATCTGTGTCAGACCGTTGTCTCTGTCCGTCTGTGTCAGACCGCCTGTCTCTGTCCGTCTGTCTCAGTCCGTCTGTCTCAGATCGTCTCTCTCAGGCCGCCTGTCTCAGTCCGACTGTCTCAGACCATCTGTCTCAGACCGTCTGTCTCTGTCCGTCTGTCTCAGCCCGCCTGTCTCAGACCGTTGTCTCTGTCCGTCTGTCTCAGAACGTCTGTCTCAGACCATCTGTATCAAACCGTCTGTCTCAGCCCGCCTGTCTCAGCCCGCCTGTCTCAGCCCGCCTGTCTCTGTCCGTCTGTCTCAGCCAGCCTGTCTCAGACCGTCTGTCTCAGACCGTCGGTCTCTGTCCGTCTCTGTCAGGCCGCCTGTCTCAGTCCGTCTGTCTCAGTCCATCTGTGTCAGACCGTTGTCTCTGTCCGTCTGTCTCTGTCCGTCTGTCTCTGTCCGTCTGTCTCTGTCCGTCTGTGTCCGACCGCCTGTCTTTGTCCGTCTGTCTCAGACCGTCTGTCTCAGACCGTCTGTCTCAGACCGTCTGTCTCAGACCGTCTGTCTCAGACCGTCTGTCTCAGACCGTCTGTCTCAGACCGTCTGTCTCAGACCGTCTGTCTCAGACCGTCTGTCTCAGACCGTCGGTCTCAGCCCGCCTGTCTCTGTCCGCCTGTCTAAGTCCGTCTGTGTCAGACCATCTGTCTCAGACCGTTGTCTCTGTCCGTCTGTCTCTGTCCGTCTGTCTCAATCCGCCTGTCTCAGACCGTCTGTCCTGGACCGTCTGTCTCAGACCGTCGGTCTCTGTCCGTCTCTCTCATGCCGCCTGTCTCAGTCCGTCTGTTTCAGATCGCCTGTCTCAGACCGTCGGTCTTGGCCCGTCTGTCTCAGCCCGCCTGTCTCTGTCCGTCTGTCTCAGACCGTCGGTCTCTGTCCGTCTCTCTCAGGCCGCCTGTCTCAGTCCATCAGTCTCAGACCATCTGTCTCAGACCGTCTGTCGCTGTCCGTCTGTCTCAGACCATCTGTCTCAGACCTTCTGTCTCAGACCGTCCGTCTCTGTCCGTCTGTCTCAGACCATCTGTCTCAGACCGTCTGTCTCAGACCGTCTGTCTCAGCCCGCCTGTCTCAGCCCGCCTGTCTCTGTCCGTCTGTCTTAGACCATCTGTCTCAGACCGTCTGTCTCGGACCATCTGTCTCAGCCCGTCTGTCTCAGATCGTCGGTCTCAGCCCGCCTGTCTCTGTCCGTCTGTCGCAGACCGTCTGTCTCAGATCGTCTCTCTCAGGCCGCCTGTCTCAGTCCGACTGTCTCTGTCCGTAGTTTTCAGACCGCCTGTCTCAGACCGTCGGTCTTAGCCCGTCTGTCAAAGACCGTCTGTCTCAGACAGTCTGTCACTGTGCGTCTGTCTCAGACCGTCTGTCTCATTCCATCTATCTTGGATCGTCTGTCTAAGACCGTCTGTCTCGAGCCGACTGTCTCAGACCGACTGTCTCAGACCGTCTGTCTCAGACCGTCTGTCTCAGACCGTCTGTCTCAGACCGTCTGTCTCAGACCGTCTGTCTCAGACCGTCTGTCTCAGACCGTCTGTCTCAGACCGTCTGTCTCAGACTGTCTGTCTCAGACCGTCTGTCTCAGACCGTCTGTCTCAGACCGTCTGTCTCAGACAGTGTGTCTCGGACCGTCTGTCACTGTGCGTCTGTCTCAGACCGTCTGTCTCATTCCGCCTATCTTAGATCGTCTGTCTCAGAACGTCTGTCACTGTGCGTCTGTCTAAGACCGTCTGTCTCGAGCCGACTGTCTCAGACCGACTGTCTCAGACCGTCTGTCTCAGACCGTCTGTCTCAAACAGTCTGTCTCGGACCGTCTGTCACTGTGCGACTGTCTCAGACCGTCTGTCTCAGAACGTTTGTCACTGTGCGTCTGTCTAAGACCGTCTGTCTCAGACCGCCTGTCTCAGACCGTCTGTCTCAGACCGTCCGTTTCAGACCGTCTGTCTCAGACCGTCTGTCTCAGACCGTCTGTCTCAGACCGTCTGTCTCAGACCATCTGTCTCAGACCGTCTGTCTCTGTCCGTCTGTCTCAGACCATCTGTCTCAGTCCGTCTGTCTCAGACCGTCGGTCTCAGCCCGCCTGTCTCTGTCCGTCTGTCTCAGACCGTCTGTCTCAGACCATCTGTCTAAGACCGTCTGTCTCTGTCCGTCTGTCTCAGACCGTCTATCTCAGACCGTCTGTCTCAGACCGTCGGTCTCAGCCCGCCTGTCTCTGTCCGCCTGTCTCTGTCCGTCTGTCTCAGACCGTCTGTCTCAGACCATCTGTCTAAGACCGTCTGTCTCTGTCCGTCTGTCTCAGACCATCTGTCTCAGACCGTCTGTCTCTGGCCGTCTCTCTCAGGCCGCCTGTCTCAGTCCGTCTGTCTCAGACCATCTGTGTCAGACCGTTGTCTCTGTCCGTCTGTGTCAGACCGTCTGTCTCAGACCGTCTGTCTCAGACCGTCTGTCTCAGACCGTCTGTCTCAGACCGTCTGTCTCAGACCGTCGGTCTCAGCCCGCCTGTCTCTGTCCGCCTGTCTAAGTCCGTCTGTGTCAGACCATCTGTCTCAGACCGTTGTCTCTGTCCGTCTGTCTCTGTCCGTCTGTCTCAATCCGCCTGTCTCAGACCGTCTGTCCTGGACCGTCTGTCTCAGACCGTCGGTCTCTGTCCGTCTCTCTCATGCCGCCTGTCTCAGTCCGTCTGTTTCAGATCGCCTGTCTCAGACCGTCGGTCTTGGCCCGTCTGTCTCAGCCCGCCTGTCTCTGTCCGTCTGTCTCAGACCATCGGTCTCTGTCCGTCTCTCTCAGGCCGCCTGTCTCAGTCCATCAGTCTCAGACCATCTGTCTCAGACCGTCTGTCGCTGTCCGTCTGTCTCAGACCATCTGTCTCAGACCTTCTGTCTCAGACCGTCCGTCTCTGTCCGTCTGTCTCAGACCATCTGTCTCAGACCGTCTGTCTCAGACCGTCTGTCTCAGCCCGCCTGTCTCAGCCCGCCTGTCTCTGTCCGTCTGTCTTAGACCATCTGTCTCAGACCGTCTGTCTCGGACCATCTGTCTCAGCCCGTCTGTCTCAGATCGTCGGTCTCAGCCCGCCTGTCTCTGTCCGTCTGTCGCAGACCGTCTGTCTCAGATCGTCTCTCTCAGGCCGCCTGTCTCAGTCCGACTGTCTCTGTCCGTAGTTTTCAGACCGCCTGTCTCAGACCGTCGGTCTTAGCCCGTCTGTCAAAGACCGTCTGTCTCAGACAGTCTGTCACTGTGCGTCTGTCTCAGACCGTCTGTCTCATTCCATCTATCTTGGATCGTCTGTCTAAGACCGTCTGTCTCGAGCCGACTGTCTCAGACCGACTGTCTCAGACCGTCTGTCTCAGACCGTCTGTCTCAGACCGTCTGTCTCAGACCGTCTGTCTCAGACCGTCTGTCTCAGACCGTCTGTCTCAGACCGTCTGTCTCAGACCGTCTGTCTCAGACTGTCTGTCTCAGACCGTCTGTCTCAGACCGTCTGTCTCAGACCGTCTGTCTCAGACAGTGTGTCTCGGACCGTCTGTCACTGTGCGTCTGTCTCAGACCGTCTGTCTCATTCCGCCTATCTTAGATCGTCTGTCTCAGAACGTCTGTCACTGTGCGTCTGTCTAAGACCGTCTGTCTCGAGCCGACTGTCTCAGACCGACTGTCTCAGACCGTCTGTCTCAGACCGTCTGTCTCAAACAGTCTGTCTCGGACCGTCTGTCACTGTGCGACTGTCTCAGACCGTCTGTCTCAGAACGTTTGTCACTGTGCGTCTGTCTAAGACCGTCTGTCTCAGACCGCCTGTCTCAGACCGTCTGTCTCAGACCGTCCGTTTCAGACCGTCTGTCTCAGACCGTCTGTCTCAGACCGTCTGTCTCAGACCGTCTGTCTCAGACCGTCTGTCTCAGACCGTCTGTCTCAGACCGTCTGTCTCAGACCGTCTGTCTCAGACCGGCTGTCTCAGACCTATATCGCAGACCGTCTGTCTCAGACCGTCTGTCTCAGACCGTCTGTCTCAGACCGTCCGTTTCAGGCCGTCTGTCTCAGACCGTCTGTCTCAGACCGTCTGTCTCAGACCGTCTGTCTCAGACCGTCTGTCTCAGACCGTCTGTCTCAGACCGTCTGTCACTGTGCGTCTGTCTCAGACCGTCCGTCTCATTCCGTCTATCTTGGATCGTCTGTCTAAGACCGTCTGTCTCGAGCCGACTGTCTCAGACCGACTGTCTTAGACCGTCTGTCTCAGACCGTCTGTCTCAGACCGTCTGTCTCAGACCGTCTGTCTCAGACCGTCTGTCTCAGACCGTCTGTCTCAGACCGTCTGTTTCAGACCGTCTGTCTCAGACCGTCTGTCTCAGACCGTCTGTCTCAGACCGTCTGTCACTGTGCGTCTGTCTCAGACCGTCCGTCTCATTCCGTCTATCTTGGATCGTCTGTCTAAGACCGTCTGTCTCGAGCCGACTGTCTCAGACCGACTGTCTTAGACCGTCTGTCTCAGACCGTCTGTCTCAGACCGTCTGTCTCAGACCGTCTGTCTCAGACCGTCTGTTTCAGACCGTCTGTCTCAGACCGTCTGTTTCAGACCGTCTGTCTCAGACCGTCTGTCTCAGACCGTCTGTCTCAGACCGTCTGTCTCAGACCGTCTGTCTCAGACCGGCTGTCTCAGACCTATATCGCAGACCGTCTGTCTCAGACCGTCTGTCTCAGACCGTCTGTCTCAGACCGTCTGTCTCAGACCGTCCGTTTCAGGCCGTCTGTCTCAGACCGTCTGTCTCAGACCGTCTGTCTCAGACCGTCTGTCTCAGACCGTCTGTCTCAGACCGTCTGTCTCAGACCGTCTGTCACTGTGCGTCTGTCTCAGACCGTCCGTCTCATTCCGTCTATCTTGGATCGTCTGTCTAAGACCGTCTGTCTCGAGCCGACTGTCTCAGACCGACTGTCTTAGACCGTCTGTCTCAGACCGTCTGTCTCAGACCGTCTGTCTCAGACCGTCTGTCTCAGACCGTCTGTCTCAGACCGTCTGTCTCAGACCGTCTGTCTCAGACCGTCTGTTTCAGACCGTCTGTCTCAGACCGTCTGTCTCAGACCGTCTGTCTCAGACCGTCTGTCACTGTGCGTCTGTCTCAGACCGTCCGTCTCATTCCGTCTATCTTGGATCGTCTGTCTAATACCGTCTGTCTCGAGCCGACTGTCTCAGACCGACTGTCTTAGACCGTCTGTCTCAGACCGTCTGTCTCAGACCGTCTGTCTCAGACCGTCTGTCTCAGACCGTCTGTTTCAGACCGTCTGTCTCAGACCGTCTGTTTCAGACCGTCTGTCTCAGACCGTCTGTCTCAGACCGTCTGTCTCAGACCGTCTGTCTCAGACCGTCTGTCTCAGACCGTCTGTCTCATACCGTCTGTCTCAGACCGTCTGTCTCAGACCGTCTGTCTCAGACCGTCTGTCTCAGACCGTCTGTCTCAGACCGTCTGTCTCAGACCGTCTGTCTCAGACCGTCTGCCTCAGACCGTCTGTCTCAGACCGTCTGTCTCAGACCGTCTGTCTCAGACTGTCTGTCTCAGACCGTCTGTCTCAGACCGTCTGTCTCAGACAGTGTGTCTCGGACCGTCTGTCACTGTGCGTCTGTCTCAGACCGTCTGTCTCATTCCGCCTATCTTAGATCGTCTGTCTCAGAACGTCTGTCACTGTGCGTCTGTCTAAGACCGTCTGTCTCGAGCCGACTGTCTCAGACCGACTGTCTCAGACCGTCTGTCTCAGACCGTCTGTCACTGTGCGTCTGTCTCAGACCGTCTGTCTCATTCCGTCTATCCTGGATCGTCTGTCTAAGACCGTCTGTCTCGAGCCGACTGTCTCAGACCGACTGTCTCAGACCGTCTGTCTCAGAACGTCTGTCTCAGACCGTCTCTCTCAGACCGTCTGTCTCAGACCGTCTGTCTCAGACTGTCTGTCTCAGACCGTCTGTCTCAGACCGTCTGTCTCAGACCGTCTATCTCAGACCGTCTGTCTCATTCCGCCTATCTTAGATCGTCTGTCTCAGAACGTCTGTCACTGTGCGTCTGTCTAAGACCGTCTGTCTCAGACCGTCTGTCTCAGACCGTCTGTCTCATTCCGTCTATCTTAGATCGTCTGTCTCAGACAGTCTGTCTCAGAACGTCTGTCTCAGACCGTCTGTCTCAGACCGTCTGTCTCAGACCGTCTGTCTCAGACCGTCTGTCTCAGACAGTCTGTCTCAGACCGTCTGTCTCAGACCGTCTGTCTCAGACCGTCTGTCTCAGACCGTCTGTCTCAGACCGTCTGTCTCAGACTGTCTGTCTCAGACCGTCTGTCTCAGACCGTCTGTCTCAGACCGTCTGTCTCAGACAGTGTGTCTCGGACCGTCTGTCACTGTGCGTCTGTCTCAGACCGTCTGTCTCATTCCGCCTATCTTAGATCGTCTGTCTCAGAACGTCTGTCACTGTGCGTCTGTCTAAGACCGTCTGTCTCGAGCCGACTGTCTCAGACCGACTGTCTCAGACCGTCTGTCTCAGACCGTCTGTCTCAAACAGTCTGTCTCGGACCGTCTGTCACTGTGCGACTGTCTCAGACCGTCTGTCTCAGAACGTTTGTCACTGTGCGTCTGTCTAAGACCGTCTGTCTCAGACCGCCTGTCTCAGACCGTCTGTCTCAGACCGTCCGTTTCAGACCGTCTGTCTCAGACCGTCTGTCTCAGACCGTCTGTCTCAGACCGTCTGTCTCAGACCGTCTGTCTCAGACCGTCTGTCTCAGACCGTCTGTCTCAGACCGTCTGTCTCAGACCGGCTGTCTCAGACCTATATCGCAGACCGTCTGTCTCAGACCGTCTGTCTCAGACCGTCTGTCTCAGACCGTCCGTTTCAGGCCGTCTGTCTCAGACCGTCTGTCTCAGACCGTCTGTCTCAGACCGTCTGTCTCAGACTGTCTGTCTCAGACCGTCTGTCTCAGACCGTCTGTCTCAGACAGTGTGTCTCGGACCGTCTGTCACTGTGCGTCTGTCTCAGACCGTCTGTCTCATTCCGCCTATCTTAGATCGTCTGTCTCAGAACGTCTGTCACTGTGCGTCTGTCTAAGACCGTCTGTCTCGAGCCGACTGTCTCAGACCGACTGTCTCAGACCGTCTGTCTCAGACCGTCTGTCACTGTGCGTTTGTCTCAGACCGTCTGTCTCATTCCGTCTATCCTGGATCGTCTGTCTAAGACCGTCTGTCTCGAGCCGACTGTCTCAGAGCGACTGTCTCAGACCGTCTGTCTCAGAACGTCTGTCTCAGACCGTCTCTCTCAGACCGTCTGTCTCAGACCGTCTGTCTCAGACAGACTGTCTCAGACCGTCTGTCACTGTGCGTCTGTCTCAGACCGTCTGTCTCATTCCGTCTATCTTGGATCGTCTGTCTAAGACAGTCTGTCTCGAGCCGACTGTCTCAGACCGTCTGTCTCAGACCGTCTGTCTCAGACCGTCTGTCTCAGACTGTCTGCCTCAGACCGTCTGTCTCAGACCGTCTGTCTCAGACCGTCTATCTCAGACCGTCTGTCTCATTCCGCCTATCTTAGATCGTCTGTCTCAGAACGTCTGTCACTGTGCGTCTGTCTAAGACCGTCTGTCTCAGACCGTCTGTCTCAGACCGTCTGTCTCAGACTGTCTGTCTCAGACCGTCTGTCTCAGACCGTCTGTCTCAGACCGTCTATCTCAGACCGTCTGTCTCATTCCGCCTATCTTAGATCGTCTGTCTCAGAACGTCTGTCACTGTGCGTCTGTCTAAGACCGTCTGTCTCAGACCGTCTGTCTCATTCCGTCTATCTTAGATCGTCTGTCTCAGACAGTCTGTCTCAGAACGTCTGTCTCAGACCGTCTGTCTCAGACCGTCTGTCTCAGACCGTCTGTCTCAGACCGTCTGTCTCAGACCGTCTGTCTCAGACAGTCTGTCTCAGACCGTCTGTCTCAGACCGTCTGTCTCAGACCGTCTGTCTCAGACCGTCTGTCTCAGACCGTCTGTCTCAGACTGTCTGTCTCAGACCGTCTGTCTCAGACCGTCTGTCTCAGACCGTCTGTCTCAGACAGTGTGTCTCGGACCGTCTGTCACTGTGCGTCTGTCTCAGACCGTCTGTCTCATTCCGCCTATCTTAGATCGTCTGTCTCAGAACGTCTGTCACTGTGCGTCTGTCTAAGACCGTCTGTCTCGAGCCGACTGTCTCAGACCGACTGTCTCAGACCGTCTGTCTCAGACCGTCTGTCTCAAACAGTCTGTCTCGGACCGTCTGTCACTGTGCGACTGTCTCAGACCGTCTGTCTCAGAACGTTTGTCACTGTGCGTCTGTCTAAGACCGTCTGTCTCAGACCGCCTGTCTCAGACCGTCTGTCTCAGACCGTCCGTTTCAGACCGTCTGTCTCAGACCGTCTGTCTCAGACCGTCTGTCTCAGACCGTCTGTCTCAGACCGTCTGTCCCAGACCGTCTGTCTCAGACCGTCTGTCTCAGACCGTCTGTCTCAGACCGGCTGTCTCAGACCTATATCGCAGACCGTCTGTCTCAGACCGTCTGTCTCAGACCGTCTGTCTCAGACCGTCCGTTTCAGGCCGTCTGTCTCAGACCGTCTGTCTCAGACCGTCTGTCTCAGACCGTCTGTCTCAGACTGTCTGTCTCAGACCGTCTGTCTCAGACCGTCTGTCTCAGACAGTGTGTCTCGGACCGTCTGTCACTGTGCGTCTGTCTCAGACCGTCTGTCTCATTCCGCCTATCTTAGATCGTCTGTCTCAGAACGTCTGTCACTGTGCGTCTGTCTAAGACCGTCTGTCTCGAGCCGACTGTCTCAGACCGACTGTCTCAGACCGTCTGTCTCAGACCGTCTGTCACTGTGCGTTTGTCTCAGACCGTCTGTCTCATTCCGTCTATCCTGGATCGTCTGTCTAAGACCGTCTGTCTCGAGCCGACTGTCTCAGACCGACTGTCTCAGACCGTCTGTCTCAGAACGTCTGTCTCAGACCGTCTCTCTCAGACCGTCTGTCTCAGACCGTCTGTCTCAGACAGACTGTCTCAGACCGTCTGTCACTGTGCGTCTGTCTCAGACCGTCTGTCTCATTCCGTCTATCTTGGATCGTCTGTCTAAGACAGTCTGTCTCGAGCCGACTGTCTCAGACCGTCTGTCTCAGACCGTCTGTCTCAGACCGTCTGTCTCAGACTGTCTGCCTCAGACCGTCTGTCTCAGACCGTCTGTCTCAGACCGTCTATCTCAGACCGTCTGTCTCATTCCGCCTATCTTAGATCGTCTGTCTCAGAACGTCTGTCACTGTGCGTCTGTCTAAGACCGTCTGTCTCAGACCGTCTGTCTCAGACCGTCTGTCTCAGACCGTCTTTCTCAGACCGTCTTTCTCAGACCGTCTGTCTCAGACCGTCTGTCTCAGATCGTCTGTCTCAGACGGTCTGTCTCATTCGGTCTATCTTAGATCGTCTGTCTCAGAACGTCTGTCACTGTGCGTCTGTCTCAGACCGTCTGTCTCATTCCACCTATCTTGGATCGTCTGTCTAAGACCGTCTGTCTCGAGCCGACTGTCTCAGACCGACTGTCTCAGACCGTCTGTCTCAGACCGTCTGTCTCAGACTGTCTGTCTCAGACCGTCTGTCTCAGACCGTCTGTCTCAGACCGTCTGTCTCAGACCGTCTGTCTCAGACCGTCTGTCTCAGACTGTCTGTCTCAGACCGTCTGTCTCAGACCGTCTGTCTCAGACCGTCTGTCTCAGACAGTGTGTCTCGGACCGTCTGTCACTGTGCGACTGTCTCAGACCGTCTGTCTCATTCCGCCTATCTTAGATCGTCTGTCTCAGAACGTCTGTCACTGTGCGTCTGTCTAAGACCGTCTGTCTCGAGCCGACTGTCTCAGACCGACTGTCTCAGACCGTCTGTCTCAGACCGTCTGTCTCAGACCGTCTGTCTCAAACAGTCTGTCTCGGACCGTCTGTCACTGTGCGACTGTCTCAGACCGTCTGTCTCAGAACGTCTGTCACTGTTCGTCTGTCTAAGACCGTCTGTCTCAGACCGCCTGTCTCAGACCGTCTGTCTCAGACCGTCCGTTTCAGGCCGTCTGTCTCAGACCATCTGTCTCAGACCGTCTGTCTCAGACCGTCTGTCTCTGACCGTCTGTCTCAGACCGACTGTCTCAGACCGTCTGTCGCAGACCGTCTGTCTCAGACCGTCTGTCTCAGACCGTCTGTCTCAGACCGTCTGTCTCAGACCGTCCGTTTCAGGCCGTCTGTCTCAGACCGTCTGTCTCAGACCGTCTGTCTCAGACCGTCTGTCTCAGACCGTCTGTCTCAGACCGTCTGTCACTGTGCGTCTGTCTCAGACCGTCTGTCTCATTCCGTCTATATTGGATCGTCTGTCTAAGACCGTCTGTCTCGAGCCGACTGTCTTAGACCGACTGTCTTAGACCGTCTGTCTCAGACCGTCTGTCTCAGACCGTCTGTCACAGACCGTCTGTCTCAGACCGTCTGTTTCAGACCGTCTGTCTCAGACCGTCTGTCTCAGACCGTCTGTCTCAGACCGTCTGTCTCAGACCGTCTGTCTCAGACCGTCTGTCTCAGACCGTCTGCCTCAGACCGTCTGTCTCAGACCGTCTGTCTCAGACCGTCTGTCTCAGACCGTCTGTCTCAGACCGTCTGTCTCAGACCGTCTGTCTCAGACCGTCTGTCTCAGACCGTCTGTCTCAGACCGTCTGTCTCAGACCGTCTGTCTCAGACCGTCTGTCACTGTGCGTCTGTCTCAGACCGTCTGTCTCATTCCGTCTATATTGGATCGTCTGTCTAAGACCGTCTGTCTCGAGCCGACTGTCTTAGACCGACTGTCTTAGACCGTCTGTCTCAGACCGTCTGTCTCAGACCGTCTGTTTCAGACCGTCTGTCTCAGACCGTCTGTCTCAGACCGTCTGTCTCAGACCGTCTGTCTCAGACCGTCTGTCTCAGACCGTCTGTCTCAGACCGTCTGTCTCAGACCGTCTGCCTCAGACCGTCTGTCTCAGACCGTCTGTCTCAGACCGTCTGTCTCAGACCGTCTGTCTCAGACCGTCTGTCTCAGACCGTCTGTCTCAGACCGTCTGTCTCAGACCGTCTGTCTCAGACCGTCTGTCTCAGACCGTCTGTCTCAGACCGTCTGTCTCAGACCGTCTGTCTCAGACCGTCTGTCTCAGACCGTCTGTCGCAGACCGTCTGTCTCAGACCGTCTGTCTCAGACCGTCTGTATCAGACCGTCTGTCTCAGACCGTCTGTCTCAGACCGTCTGTCTCAGACAGTGTGTCTCGGACCGTCTGTCACTGTGCGTCTGTCTCAGACCGTCTGTCTCAGACCGTCTGTTTCAGACCGTCTGTCTCAGACCGTCTGTCTCAGACCGTCTGTCTCAGACCGTCTGTCTCAGACCGTCTGTTTCAGACCGTCTGTCTCAGACCGTCTGTCTCAGACCGTCTGTCTCAGACCGTCTGTCTCAGACCGTCTGTCTCAGACAGCGTGTCTCGGACCGTCTGTCACTGTGCGTCTGTCTCATACCGTCTGTCTCATTCCGTCTATCTTAGATCGTCTGTCTCAGAACGTCTGTCACTGTGCGTCTGTCTGAGACCGTCTGTCTCGAGCCGACTGTCTCAGACCGACTGTCTCAGACCGTCTGTCTCATTCCGACTATCTTGGATCGTCTGTCTAAGACCGTCTGTCTCGAGCCGACTGTCTCAGACCGACTGTCTCAGACCGTCTGTCTCAGAACGTCTGTCTCAGACCATCTCTCTCAGACCGTCTGTCTCAGACCGTCTGTCTCAGACAGTCTGTCTCAGACCGTCTGTCTCAAACAGTCTGTCTCGGACCGTCTGTCACTGTGCGACTGTCTCAGACCGTCTGTCTCAGAACGTCTGTCACTGTTCGTCTGTCTAAGACCGTCTGTCTCAGACCGCCTGTCTCAGACCGTCTGTCTCAGACCGTCCGTTTCAGGCCGTCTGTCTCAGACCATCTGTCTCAGACCGTCTGTCTCAGACCGTCTGTCTCTGACCGTCTGTCTCAGACCGACTGTCTCAGACCGTCTGTCGCAGACCGTCTGTCTCAGACCGTCTGTCTCAGACCGTCTGTCTCAGACCGTCTGTCTCAGACCGTCCGTTTCAGGCCGTCTGTCTCAGACCGTCTGTCTCAGACCGTCTGTCTCAGACCGTCTGTCTCAGACCGTCTGTCTCAGACCGTCTGTCACTGTGCGTCTGTCTCAGACCGTCTGTCTCATTCCGTCTATATTGGATCGTCTGTCTAAGACCGTCTGTCTCGAGCCGACTGTCTTAGACCGACTGTCTTAGACCGTCTGTCTCAGACCGTCTGTCTCAGACCGTCTGTCACAGACCGTCTGTCTCAGACCGTCTGTTTCAGACCGTCTGTCTCAGACCGTCTGTCTCAGACCGTCTGTCTCAGACCGTCTGTCTCAGACCGTCTGTCTCAGACCGTCTGTCTCAGACCGTCTGCCTCAGACCGTCTGTCTCAGACCGTCTGTCTCAGACCGTCTGTCTCAGACCGTCTGTCTCAGACCGTCTGTCTCAGACCGTCTGTCTCAGACCGTCTGTCTCAGACCGTCTGTCTCAGACCGTCTGTCTCAGACCGTCTGTCTCAGACCGTCTGTCTCAGACCGTCTGTCACTGTGCGTCTGTCTCAGACCGTCTGTCTCATTCCGTCTATATTGGATCGTCTGTCTAAGACCGTCTGTCTCGAGCCGACTGTCTTAGACCGACTGTCTTAGACCGTCTGTCTCAGACCGTCTGTCTCAGACCGTCTGTTTCAGACCGTCTGTCTCAGACCGTCTGTCTCAGACCGTCTGTCTCAGACCGTCTGTCTCAGACCGTCTGTCTCAGACCGTCTGTCTCAGACCGTCTGTCTCAGACCATCTGCCTCAGACCGTCTGTCTCAGACCGTCTGTCTCAGACCGTCTGTCTCAGACCGTCTGTCTCAGACCGTCTGTCTCAGACCGTCTGTCTCAGACCGTCTGTCTCAGACCGTCTGTCTCAGACCGTCTGTCTCAGACCGTCTGTCTCAGACCGTCTGTCTCAGACCGTCTGTCTCAGACCGTCTGTCTCAGACCGTCTGTCGCAGACCGTCTGTCTCAGACCGTCTGTCTCAGACCGTCTGTCTCAGACCGTCTGTCTCAGACCGTCTGTATCAGACCGTCTGTCTCAGACCGTCTGTCTCAGACCGTCTGTCTCAGACAGTGTGTCTCGGACCGTCTGTCACTGTGCGTCTGTCTCAGACCGTCTGTCTCAGACCGTCTGTTTCAGACCGTCTGTCTCAGACCGTCTGTCTCAGACCGTCTGTCTCAGACCGTCTGTCTCAGACCGTCTGTTTCAGACCGTCTGTCTCAGACCGTCTGTCTCAGACCGTCTGTCTCAGACCGTCTGTCTCAGACCGTCTGTCTCAGACCGTCTGTCTCAGACCGTCTGTCTCAGACAGCGTGTCTCGGACCGTCTGTCACTGTGCGTCTGTCTCATACCGTCTGTCTCATTCCGTCTATCTTAGATCGTCTGTCTCAGAACGTCTGTCACTGTGCGTCTGTCTGAGACCGTCTGTCTCGAGCCGACTGTCTCAGACCGACTGTCTCAGACCGTCTGTCTCATTCCGACTATCTTGGATCGTCTGTCTAAGACCGTCTGTCTCGAGCCGACTGTCTCAGACCGACTGTCTCAGACCGTCTGTCTCAGAACGTCTGTCTCAGACCATCTCTCTCAGACCGTCTGTCTCAGACCGTCTGTCTCAGACAGTCTGTCTCAGACCGTCTGTCACTGTGCGTCTGTCTCAGACCGTGTGTCTCAATCCGTCTATCTTGGACCGTCTGTCTAAGACCGTCTGTCTCGAGCCGACTGTCTCAGACCGACTGTCTCATACCGTCTGTCTCAGACCGTCTGTCTCAGACCGTCTGTCTCAGACCGTCTGTCTCAGACTGTCTGTCTCAGACCGTCTGTCTCAGACCGTCTGTCTCAGACAGTGTGTCTCGGACCGTCTGTCACTGTGCGTCTGTCCCAGACCGTCTGTCTCATTCCGCCTATATTAGATCGTCTGTCTCAGAACGTCTGTCACTGTGCGTCTGTCTAAGACCGTCTGTCTCGAGCCGACTGTCTCAGACCGACTGTCTCAGACCGTCTGTCTCAGACCGTCTGTCTCAGACAGTCTGTCTCGGACCGTCTGTCACTGTGCGTCTGTCTCAGACCGTCTGTCTCAGAACGTCTGTCACTGTGCGTCTGTCTAAGACCGTCTGTCTCGAGCCGACTGTCTCAGACCGACTGTCTCAGACCGTCTGTCTCAGACCGTCTGTCACTGTGCGTCTGTCTCAGACCGTCTGTCTCATTCCGTCTATCCTGGATCGTCTGTCTAAGACCGTCTGTCTCGAGCCGACTGTCTCAGACCGACTGTGTCAGACCGTCTGTCTCAGAACGTCTGTCTCAGACCGTCTGTCTCAGACCGTCTGTCTCAGACCGTCTGTCTCAGACAGTCTGTCTCAGACCGTCTGTCTCAGACCGTCTGTCTCAGACCGTCCGTTTCAGGCCGTCTGTCTCAGACCGTCCGTCTCAGGCCGTCTGTCTCAGACCGTCTGTCTCAGACCGTCTGTCTCAGACCGTCTGTCTCAGACAGTCTGTCTCAGACCGTCTGTCACTGTGCGTCTGTCTCAGACCGTCTGTCTCATTCCGTCTATCTTGGATCGTCTGTCTAAGACAGTCTGTCTCGAGCCGACTGTCTCAGACCGTCTGTCTCAGACCGTCTGTCTCAGACCGTCTGTCTCAGACTGTCTGTCTCAGACCGTCTGTCTCAGACCGTCTGTCTCAGACCGTCTGTCTCAGACCGTCTGTCTCAGACCGTCTGTCTCAGACGGTCTGTCTCATTCGGTCTATCTTAGATCGTCTGTCTCAGAACGTCTGTCACTGTGCGTCTGTCTAAGACCGTCTGTCTCAGACGGTCTTTCTCAGACCGTCCGTCTCAGACCGTCTGCCTGATAACGTCTCTCTCAGACCGTCTGTCTCAGACCGTCTGTCTCATCCCGTCTGTCTCATCCCGTCTGTCTCATCCCGTCTGTCTCATCCCGTCTGTCTCATCCCGTCTGTCTCATCCCGTCTGTCTCATCCCGTCTGTCTCATCCCGTCTGTCTCATCCCGTCTGTCTCATCCCGTCTGTCTCATTCCGTCTATCTTAGATCGTCTGTCTCAGACAGTCTGTCTCAGAACGTCTGTCTCAGACCGTCTGTCTCAGACCGTCTGTCTCAGACCGTCTGTCTCAGACCGTCTGTCTCAGACCGTCTGTCTCAGACCGTCTGTCTCAGACCGTCTGTCTCAGACCGTCCGTTTCAGGCCGTCTGTCTCAGACCGTCTGTCTCAGACCGTCTGTCTCAGACCGTCTGTCTCAGACCGTCTGTCTCAGACCGTCTGTCACTGTGCGTCTGTCTCAGACCGTCTGTCTCATTCCGTCTATATTGGATCGTCTGTCTAAGACCGTCTGTCTCGAGCCGACTGTCTTAGACCGACTGTCTTAGACCGTCTGTCTCGAGCCGACTGTCTCAGACCGACTGTCTCAGACCGTCTGTCTCAGACCGTCTGTCTCAGACAGTCTGTCTCGGACCGTCTGTCACTGTGCGTCTGTCTCAGACCGTCTGTCTCAGAACGTCTGTCACTGTGCGTCTGTCTAAGACCGTCTGTCTCGAGCCGACTGTCTCAGACCGACTGTCTCAGACCGTCTGTCTCAGACCGTCTGTCACTGTGCGTCTGTCTCATACCGTCTGTCTCATTCCGTCTATCCTGGATCGTCTGTCTAAGACCGTCTGTCTCGAGCCGACTGTCTCAGACCGACTGTCTCAGACCGTCTGTCTCAGAACGTCTGTCTCAGACCGTCTGTCTCAGACCGTCTGTCTCAGACCGTCTGTCTCAGACAGTCTGTCTCAGACCGTCTGTCTCAGACCGTCTGTCTCAGACCGTCCGTTTCAGGCCGTCTGTCTCAGACCGTCCGTCTCAGGCCGTCTGTCTCAGACCGTCTGTCTCAGACCGTCTGTCTCAGACCGTCTGTCTCAGACAGTCTGTCTCAGACCGTCTGTCACTGTGCGTCTGTCTCAGACCGTCTGTCTCATTCCGTCTATCTTGGATCGTCTGTCTAAGACAGTCTGTCTCGAGCCGACTGTCTCAGACCGTCTGTCTCAGACCGTCTGTCTCAGACCGTCTGTCTCAGACCGTCTGTCTCAGACTGTCTGTCTCAGACCGTCTGTCTCAGACCGTCTGTCTCAGACCGTCTGTCTCAGACCGTCTGTCTCAGACCGTCTGTCTCAGACCGTCTGTCTCAGACGGTCTGTCTCATTCGGTCTATCTTAGATCGTCTGTCTCAGAACGTCTGTCACTGTGCGTCTGTCTAAGACCGTCTGTCTCAGACGGTCTTTCTCAGACCGTCCGTCTCAGACCGTCTGCCTGATAACGTCTCTCTCAGACCGTCTGTCTCAGACCGTCTGTCTCATCCCGTCTGTCTCATCCCGTCTGTCTCATCCCGTCTGTCTCATCCCGTCTGTCTCATCCCGTCTGTCTCATCCCGTCTGTCTCAACCCGTCTGTCTCATTCCGTCTATCTTAGATCGTCTGTCTCAGACAGTCTGTCTCAGAACGTCTGTCTCAGACCGTCTGTCTCAGACCGTCTGTCTCAGACCGTCTGTCTCAGACCGTCTGTCTCAGACCGTCTGTCTCAGACCGTCTGTCTCAGACCGTCTGTCTCAGACCGTCTGTCTCAGACCGTCTGTCTCAGACCGTCTGTCTCAGACCGTCTGTCTCAGACCGTCCGTTTCAGGCCGTCTGCCTCAGACCGTCTGTTTCAGACCGTCTGTCTCGGACCGTCTGTCACTGTGCGTCTGTCTCAGACCGTCTGTCTCAGAACGTCTGTCACTGTGCGTCTGTCTAAGACCGTCTGTCTCGAGCCGACTGTCTCAGACCGACTGTCTCAGACCGTCTGTCTCAGACCGTCTGTCACTGTGCGTCTGTCTCAGACCGTCTGTCTCATTCCGTCTATCCTGGATCGTCTGTCTAAGACCGTCTGTCTCGAGCCGACTGTCTCAGACCGACTGTCTCAGACCGTCTGTCTCAGAACGTCTGTCTCAGACCGTCTGTCTCAGACCGTCTGTCTCAGACCGTCTGTCTCAGACAGTCTGTCTCAGACCGTCTGTCTCAGACCGTCTGTCTCAGACCGTCCGTTTCAGGCCGTCTGTCTCAGACCGTCCGTCTCAGGCCGTCTGTCTCAGACCGTCTGTCTCAGACCGTCTGTCTCAGACCGTCTGTCTCAGACAGTCTGTCTCAGACCGTCTGTCACTGTGCGTCTGTCTCAGACCGTCTGTCTCATTCCGTCTATCTTGGATCGTCTGTCTAAGACAGTCTGTCTCGAGCCGACTGTCTCAGACCGTCTGTCTCAGACCGTCTGTCTCAGACCGTCTGTCTCAGACCGTCTGTCTCAGACTGTCTGTCTCAGACCGTCTGTCTCAGACCGTCTGTCTCAGACCGTCTGTCTCAGACCGTCTGTCTCAGACCGTCTGTCTCAGACGGTCTGTCTCATTCGGTCTATCTTAGATCGTCTGTCTCAGAACGTCTGTCACTGTGCGTCTGTCTAAGACCGTCTGTCTCAGACGGTCTTTCTCAGACCGTCCGTCTCAGACCGTCTGCCTGATAACGTCTCTCTCAGACCGTCTGTCTCAGACCGTCTGTCTCATCCCGTCTGTCTCATCCCGTCTGTCTCATCCCGTCTGTCTCATCCCGTCTGTCTCATCCCGTCTGTCTCATCCCGTCTGTCTCATTCCGTCTATCTTAGATCGTCTGTCTCAGACAGTCTGTCTCAGAACGTCTGTCTCAGACCGTCTGTCTCAGACCGTCTGTCTCAGACCGTCTGTCTCAGACCGTCTGTCTCAGACCGTCTGTCTCAGACCGTCTGTCTCAGACCGTCTGTCTCAGACCGTCTGTCTCAGACCGTCTGTCTCAGACCGTCTGTCTCAGACCGTCCGTTTCAGGCCGTCTGTCTCAGACCGTCTGTCTCAGACCGTCTGTCTCAGACCGTCTGTCTCAGACCGTCTGTCTCAGACCGTCTGTCACTGTGCGTCTGTCTCAGACCGTCTGTCTCATTCCGTCTATATTGGATCGTCTGTCTAAGACCGTCTGTCTCGAGCCGACTGTCTTAGACCGACTGTCTTAGACCGTCTGTCTCAGACCGTCTGTCTCAGACCGTCTGTCTCAGACCGTCTGTCTCAGACCGTCTGTTTCAGACCGTCTGTCTCAGACCGTCTGTCTCAGACCGTCTGTCTCAGACCGTCTGTCTCAGACCGTCTGTCTCAGACCGTCTGTCTCAGACCGTCTGCCTCAGACCGTCTGTCTCAGACCGTCTGTCTCAGACCGTCTGTCTCAGACCGTCTGTCTCAGACCGTCTGTCTCAGACCGTCTGTCTCAGACCGTCTGTCTCAGACCGTCTGTCTCAGACCGTCTGTCTCAGACCGTCTGTCTCAGACCGTCTGTCTCAGACCGTCTGTCTCAGACCGTCTGTCTCAGACCGTCTGTCTCAGACCGTCTGTCTCAGACCGTCTGTCTCAGACCGTCTGTCTCAGACCGTCTGTCTCAGACAGTGTGTCTCGGACCGTCTGTCACTGTGCGTCTGTCTCAGACCGTCTGTCTCAGACCGTCTGTCTCAGACCGTCTGTTTCAGACCGTCTGTCTCAGACCGTCTGTCTCAGACCGTCTGTCTCAGACCGACTGTCTCAGACCGTCTGTCTCATTCCGACTATCTTGGATCGTCTGTCTAAGACCGTCTGTCTCGAGCCGACTGTCTCAGACCGACTGTCTCAGACCGTCTGTCTCATTCCGACTATCTTGGATCGTCTGTCTAAGACCGTCTGTCTCGAGCCGACTGTCTCAGACCGACTGTCTCAGACCGTCTGTCTCAGAACGTCTGTCTCAGACCATCTCTCTCAGACCGTCTGTCTCAGACCGTCTGTCTCAGGCAGTCTGTCTCAGACCGTCTGTCACTGTGCGTCTGTCTCAGACCGTGTGTCTCAATCCGTCTATCTTGGACCGTCTGTCTAAGACCGTCTGTCTCGAGCCGACTGTTTCAGACCGACTGTCTCATACCGTCTGTCTCAGACCGTCTGTCTCAGACCGTCTGTCTCAGACTGTCTGTCTCAGACCGTCTGTCTCAGACCGTCTGTCTCAGACAGTGTGTCTCGGACCGTCTGTCACTGTGCGTCTGTCCCAGACCGTCTGTCTCATTCCGCCTATCTTAGATCGTCTGTCTCAGAACGTCTGTCACTGTGCGTCTGTCTAAGACCGTCTGACTCGAGCCGACTGTCTCAGACCGACTGTCTCAGACCGTCTGTCTCAGACCGTCAGTCTCAGACAGTCTGTCTCGGACCGTCTGTCACTGTGCGTCTGTCTCAGACCGTCTGTCTCAGAACGTCTGTCACTGTGCGTCTGTCTAAGACCGTCTGTCTCGAGCCGACTGTCTCAGACCGACTGTCTCAGACCGTCTGTCTCAGACCGTCTGTCACTTTGCGTCTGTCTCAGACCGTCTGTCTCATTCCGTCTATCCTGGATCGTCTGTCTAAGACCGTCTGTCTCGAGCCGACTGTCTCAGACCGACTGTCTCAGACCGTCTGTCTCAGAACGTCTGTCTCAGACCGTCTGTCTCAGACCGTCTGTCTCAGACCGTCTGTCTCAGACAGTCTGTCTCAGACCGTCTGTCTCTGACCGTCTGTCACTGTGCGTCTGTCTCATACCGTCTGTCTCATTCCGTCCATCTTAGATCGTCTGTCTCAGAACGTCTGTCACTGTGCGTCTGTCTAAGACCGTCTGTCTCGAGCCGACTGTCTCAGACCGACTGTCTCAGACCGTCTGTCTCATTCCGACTATCTTGGATCGTCTGTCTAAGACCGTCTGTCTCGAGCCGACTGTCTCAGACCGACTGTCTCAGACCGTCTGTCTCAGAACGTCTGTCTCAGACCATCTCTCTCAGACCGTCTGTCTCAGACAGTCTGTCTCAGACCGTCTGTCACTGTGCGTCTGTCTCAGACCGTGTGTCTCATTCCGTCTATCTTGGATCGTCTGTCTAAGACCGTCTGTCTCGAGCCGACTGTCTCAGACCGACTGTCTCATACCGTCTGTCTCAGACCGTCTGTCTCAGACCGTCTGTCTCAGACCGTCTGTCTCAGACTGTCTGTCTCAGACCGTCTGTCTCAGACCGTCTGTCTCAGACAGTGTGTCTCGGACCGTCTGTCACTGTGCGTCTGTCTCAGACCGTCTGTCTCATTCCGCCTATCTTAGATCGTCTGTCTCAGAACGTCTGTCTCGAGCCGACTGTCTCAGACCGACTGTCTCAGACCGTCTGTCTCAGAACGTCTGTCTCAGACCATCTCTCTCAGACCGTCTGTCTCAGACCGTCTGTCTCAGACAGTCTGTCTCAGACCGTCTGTCACTGTGCGTCTGTCTCAGACCGTGTGTCTCATTCCGTCTATCTTGGATCGTCTGTCTAAGACCGTCTGTCTCGAGCCGACTGTCTCAGACCGACTGTCTCATACCGTCTGTCTCAGACCGTCTGTCTCAGACCGTCTGTCTCAGACCGTCTGTCTCAGACTGTCTGTCTCAGACCGTCTGTCTCAGACCGTCTGTCTCAGACAGTGTGTCTCGGACCGTCTGTCACTGTGCGTCTGTCTCAGACCGTCTGTCTCATTCCGCCTATCTTAGATCGTCTGTCTCAGAACGTCTGTCTCGAGCCGACTGTCTCAGACCGACTGTCTCAGACCGTCTGTCTCAGAACGTCTGTCTCAGACCATCTCTCTCAGACCGTCTGTCTCAGACCGTCTGTCTCAGACAGTCTGTCTCAGACCGTCTGTCACTGTGCGTCTGTCTCAGACCGTGTGTCTCAATCCGTCTATTTTGAATCGTCTGTCTAAGACCGTCTGTCTCGAGCCGACTGTCTCAGACCGACTGTCTCATACCGTCTGTCTCAGACCGTCTGTCTCAGACCGTCTGTCTCAGACTGTCTGTCTCAGACCGTCTGTCTCAGACCGTCTGTCCCAGACAGTGTGTCTCGGACCGTCTGTCACTGTGCGTCTGTCCCAGACCGTCTGTCTCATTCCGCCTATCTTCGATCGTCTGTCTCAGAACGTCTGTCACTGTGCGTCTGTCTAAGACCGTCTGTCTCGAGCCGACTGTCTCAGACCGACTGTCTCAGACCGTCTGTCTCAGACCGTCTGTCTCAGACAGTCTGTCTCGGACCGTCTGTCACTGTGCGTCTGTCTCAGACCGTCTGTCTCAGAACGTCTGTCACTGTGCGTCTGTCTAAGACCGTCTGTCTCGAGCCGACTGTCTCAGACCGACTGTCTCAGACCGTCTGTCTCAGACCGTCTGTCACTGTGCGTCTGTCTCAGACCGTCTGTCTCATTCCGTCTATCCTGGATCGTCTGTCTAAGACCGTCTGTCTCGAGCCGACTGTCTCAGACCGTCTGTCTCAGACCGTCTGTCTCAGAACGTCTGTCTCAGACCGTCTGTCTCAGACCGTCTGTCTCAGACCGTCTGTCTCAGACAGTCTGTCTCAGACCGTCTGTCTCAGACCGTCTGTCTCAGACCGTCCGTTTCAGGCCGTCTGTCTCAGACCGTCCGTCTCAGGCCGTCTGTCTCAGACCGTCTGTCCCAGACCGTCTGTCTCAGACCGTCTGTCTCAGACAGTCTGTCTCAGACCGTCTGTCACTGTGCGTCTGTCTCAGACTGTCTGTCTCAGACCGTCTGTCTCAGACCGTCTGTCTCAGACTGTCTGTCTCAGACCGTCTGTCTCAGACCGTCTGTCTCAGACCGTCTGTCTCAGACCGTCTGTCTCAGACGGTCTGTCTCATTCGGTCTATCTTAGATCGTCTGTCTCAGAACGTCTGTCACTGTGCGTCTGTCTAAGACCGTCTGTCTCAGACGGTCTTTCTCAGACCGTCCGTCTCAGACCGTCTGCCTGATAACGTCTCTCTCAGACCGTCTGTCTCAGACCGTCTGTCTCAGACCGTCTGTCTCATCCCGTCTGTCTCATCCCGTCTGTCTCATCCCGTCTGTCTCATCCCGTCTGTCTCATCCCGTCTGTCTCATCCCGTCTGTCTCATCCCGTCTGTCTCATCCCGTCTGTCTCATTCCGTCTATCTTAGATCGTCTGTCTCAGACAGTCTGTCTGAGAACGTCTGTCTCAGACCGTCTGTCTCAGACCGTCTGTCTCAGACCGTCTGTCTCAGACCGTCTGTCTCAGACCGTCTGTCTCAGACCGTCTGTCTCAGACCGTCTGTCTCAGACAGTATGTCTCAGACCGTCTGTCTCAGACCGTCTGTCTCATTCCGTCTATATTGGATCGTCTGTCTAAGACCGTCTGTCTCGAGCCGACTGTCTCATTACCGTCTGTCTCAGACCGTCTGTCACTGTGCGTCTGTCTCAGACCGTCTGTCTCATTCCGTCTATCCTGGATCGTCTGTCTAAGACCGTCTGTCTCGAGCCGACTGTCTCAGACCGACTGTCTCAGACCGTCTGTCTCAGACCGTCTGTCTCCGACCGTCTGTCTCAGACCGTCTGTCTCATCCCGTCTGTCTCATCCCGTCTGTCTCATCCCGTCTGTCTCATCCCGTCTGTCTCATACCGTCTGTCTCAGACCGTCTGTCTCAGACCGTCTGTCTCAGACTGTCTGTCTCAGACCGTCTGTCTCAGACCGTCTGTCCCAGACAGTGTGTCTCGGACCGTCTGTCACTGTGCGTCTGTCCCAGACCGTCTGTCTCATTCCGCCTATCTTCGATCGTCTGTCTCAGAACGTCTGTCACTGTGCGTCTGTCTAAGACCGTCTGTCTCGAGCCGACTGTCTCAGACCGACTGTCTCAGACCGTCTGTCTCAGACCGTCTGTCTCAGACAGTCTGTCTCGGACCGTCTGTCACTGTGCGTCTGTCTCAGACCGTCTGTCTCAGAACGTCTGTCACTGTGCGTCTGTCTAAGACCGTCTGTCTCGAGCCGACTGTCTCAGACCGACTGTCTCAGACCGTCTGTCTCAGACCGTCTGTCACTGTGCGTCTGTCTCAGACCGTCTGTCTCATTCCGTCTATCCTGGATCGTCTGTCTAAGACCGTCTGTCTCGAGCCGACTGTCTCAGACCGTCTGTCTCAGACCGTCTGTCTCAGAACGTCTGTCTCAGACCGTCTGTCTCAGACCGTCTGTCTCAGACCGTCTGTCTCAGACAGTCTGTCTCAGACCGTCTGTCTCAGACCGTCTGTCTCAGACCGTCCGTTTCAGGCCGTCTGTCTCAGACCGTCCGTCTCAGGCCGTCTGTCTCAGACCGTCTGTCTCAGACCGTCTGTCTCAGACCGTCTGTCTCAGACAGTCTGTCTCAGACCGTCTGTCACTGTGCGTCTGTCTCAGACTGTCTGTCTCAGACCGTCTGTCTCAGACCGTCTGTCTCAGACTGTCTGTCTCAGACCGTCTGTCTCAGACCGTCTGTCTCAGACCGTCTGTCTCAGACCGTCTGTCTCAGACGGTCTGTCTCATTCGGTCTATCTTAGATCGTCTGTCTCAGAACGTCTGTCACTGTGCGTCTGTCTAAGACCGTCTGTCTCAGACGGTCTTTCTCAGACCGTCCGTCTCAGACCGTCTGCCTGATAACGTCTCTCTCAGACCGTCTGTCTCAGACCGTCTGTCTCAGACCGTCTGTCTCATCCCGTCTGTCTCATCCCGTCTGTCTCATCCCGTCTGTCTCATCCCGTCTGTCTCATCCCGTCTGTCTCATCCCGTCTGTCTCATCCCGTCTGTCTCATCCCGTCTGTCTCATTCCGTCTATCTTAGATCGTCTGTCTCAGACAGTCTGTCTGAGAACGTCTGTCTCAGACCGTCTGTCTCAGACCGTCTGTCTCAGACCGTCTGTCTCAGACCGTCTGTCTCAGACCGTCTGTCTCAGACCGTCTGTCTCAGACCGTCTGTCTCAGACAGTATGTCTCAGACCGTCTGTCTCAGACCGTCTGTCTCATTCCGTCTATATTGGATCGTCTGTCTAAGACCGTCTGTCTCGAGCCGACTGTCTCATTACCGTCTGTCTCAGACCGTCTGTCACTGTGCGTCTGTCTCAGACCGTCTGTCTCATTCCGTCTATCCTGGATCGTCTGTCTAAGACCGTCTGTCTCGAGCCGACTGTCTCAGACCGACTGTCTCAGACCGTCTGTCTCAGACCGTCTGTCTCCGACCGTCTGTCTCAGACCGTCTGTCTCATCCCGTCTGTCTCATCCCGTCTGTCTCATCCCGTCTGTCTCATCCCGTCTGTCTCATTCCGTCTATCTTAGATCGTCTGTCTCAGACAGTCTGTCTCAGAACGTCTGTCTCAGACCGTCTGTCTCAGACCGTCTGTCTCAGACCGTCTGTCTCAGACCGTCTGTCTCAGACCGTCTGTCTCAGACAGTATGTCTCAGACCGTCTGTCTCAGACAGTCTGTCTCGGACCGTCTGTCACTGTGCGTCTGTCTCAGACCGTCTGTCTCAGAACGTCTGTCACTGTGCGTCTGTCTAAGACCGTCTGTCTCGAGCCGACTGTCTCAGACCGACTGTCTCAGACCGTCTGTCTCAGACCGTCTGTCACTGTGCGTCTGTCTCAGACCGTCTGTCTCATTCCGTCTATCCTGGATCGTCTGTCTAAGACCGTCTGTCTCGAGCCGACTGTCTCAGACCGTCTGTCTCAGACCGTCTGTCTCAGAACGTCTGTCTCAGACCGTCTGTCTCAGACCGTCTGTCTCAGACCGTCTGTCTCAGACAGTCTGTCTCAGACCGTCTGTCTCAGACCGTCTGTCTCAGACCGTCCGTTTCAGGCCGTCTGTCTCAGACCGTCCGTCTCAGGCCGTCTGTCTCAGACCGTCTGTCTCAGACCGTCTGTCTCAGACCGTCTGTCTCAGACAGTCTGTCTCAGACCGTCTGTCACTGTGCGTCTGTCTCAGACTGTCTGTCTCAGACCGTCTGTCTCAGACCGTCTGTCTCAGACTGTCTGTCTCAGACCGTCTGTCTCAGACCGTCTGTCTCAGACCGTCTGTCTCAGACCGTCTGTCTCAGACGGTCTGTCTCATTCGGTCTATCTTAGATCGTCTGTCTCAGAACGTCTGTCACTGTGCGTCTGTCTAAGACCGTCTGTCTCAGACGGTCTTTCTCAGACCGTCCGTCTCAGACCGTCTGCCTGATAACGTCTCTCTCAGACCGTCTGTCTCAGACCGTCTGTCTCAGACCGTCTGTCTCATCCCGTCTGTCTCATCCCGTCTGTCTCATCCCGTCTGTCTCATCCCGTCTGTCTCATCCCGTCTGTCTCATCCCGTCTGTCTCATCCCGTCTGTCTCATCCCGTCTGTCTCATTCCGTCTATCTTAGATCGTCTGTCTCAGACAGTCTGTCTGAGAACGTCTGTCTCAGACCGTCTGTCTCAGACCGTCTGTCTCAGACCGTCTGTCTCAGACCGTCTGTCTCAGACCGTCTGTCTCAGACCGTCTGTCTCAGACAGTATGTCTCAGACCGTCTGTCTCAGACCGTCTGTCTCATTCCGTCTATATTGGATCGTCTGTCTAAGACCGTCTGTCTCGAGCCGACTGTCTCATTACCGTCTGTCTCAGACCGTCTGTCACTGTGCGTCTGTCTCAGACCGTCTGTCTCATTCCGTCTATCCTGGATCGTCTGTCTAAGACCGTCTGTCTCGAGCCGACTGTCTCAGACCGACTGTCTCAGACCGTCTGTCTCAGACCGTCTGTCTCCGACCGTCTGTCTCAGACCGTCTGTCTCATCCCGTCTGTCTCATCCCGTCTGTCTCATCCCGTCTGTCTCATCCCGTCTGTCTCATTCCGTCTATCTTAGATCGTCTGTCTCAGACAGTCTGTCTCAGAACGTCTGTCTCAGACCGTCTGTCTCAGACCGTCTGTCTCAGACCGTCTGTCTCAGACCGTCTGTCTCAGACCGTCTGTCTCAGACAGTATGTCTCAGACCGTCTGTCTCAGACCGTCTGTCTCATTCCGTCTATATTGGATCGTCTGTCTAAGACCGTCTGTCTCGAGCCGACTGTCTCAGACCGACTGTCTCAGACCGTCTGTCTCAGACCGTCTGTCTCAAACAGTCTGTCTCGGACCATCTGTCACTGTGCGACTGTCTCAGACCGTCTGTCTCAGAACGTCTGTCACTGTGCGTCTGTCTAAGACCGTCTGTCTCAGACCGCCTGTCTCAGACCGTCTGTCTCAGACCGTCCGTTTCAGGCCGTCTGTCTCAGACCGTCTGTCTCAGACCGTCTGTCTCAGACCGTCCGTTTCAGGCCGTCTGTCTCAGACCGTCCGTCTCAGGCCGTCTGTCTCAGACCGTCTGTCTCAGACCGTCTGTCTCAGACCGTCTGTCTCAGACCGTCTGTCTCAGAACGTCTGTCACTGTGCGTCTGTCTAAGACCGTCTGTCTCGAGCCGACTGTCTCAGACCGACTGTCTCAGACCGTCTGTCTCAAACCGTCTGTCACTGTGCGTCTGTCTCAGACCGTCTGCCTCATTCCGTCTATCCTGGATCGTCTGTCTAAGACCGTCTGTCTCGAGCCGACTGTCTCAGACCGACTGTCTCAGACCGTCTGTCTCAGAACGTCTGTCTCAGACCGTCTCTCTCAGACCGTCTGTCTCATCCCGTCTGTCTCATCCCGTCTGTCTCATCCCGTCTGTCTCATTCCGTCTATCTTAGATCGTCTGTCTCAGACAGTCTGTCTCAGAACGTCTGTCTCAGACCGTCTGTCTCAGACCGTCTGTCTCAGACCGTCTGTCTCAGACCGTCTGTCTCAGACCGTCTGTCTCAGACCGTCTGTCTCAGACAGTATGTCTCAGACCGTCTGTCTCAGACCGTCTGTCTCATTCCGTCTATATTGGATCGTCTGTCTAAGACCGTCTGTCTCGAGCCGACTGTCTCAGACCGACTGTCTCAGACCGTCTGTCTCAGACCGTCTGTCTCAAACAGTCTGTCTCGGACCATCTGTCACTGTGCGACTGTCTCAGACCGTCTGTCTCAGAACGTCTGTCACTGTGCGTCTGTCTAAGACCGTCTGTCTCAGACCGCCTGTCTCAGACCGTCTGTCTCAGACCGTCCGTTTCAGGCCGTCTGTCTCAGACCGTCTGTCTCAGACCGTCTGTCTCAGACCGTCCGTTTCAGGCCGTCTGTCTCAGACCGTCCGTCTCAGGCCGTCTGTCTCAGACCGTCTGTCTCAGACCGTCTGTCTCAGACCGTCTGTCTCAGACCGTCTGTCTCAGACCGTCTGTCTCAGACTGTCTGCCTCAGACCGTCTGTCTCAGACCGTCTGTCTCAGACCGTCTGTCTCAGACAGTGTGTCTCGGACCGTCTGTCACTGTGCGTCTGTCTCATACCGTCTGTCTCATTCCGTCCATCTTAGATCGTCTGTCTCAGAACGTCTGTCACTGTGCGTCTGTCTAAGACCGTCTGTCTCGAGCCGACTGTCTCAGACCGACTGTCTCAGACCGTCTGTCTCATTCCGACTATCTTGGATCGTCTGTCTAAGACCGTCTGTCTCGAGCCGACTGTCTCAGACCGACTGTCTCAGACCGTCTGTCTCATTCCGACTATCTTGGATCGTCTGTCTAAGACCGTCTGTCTCGAGCCGACTGTCTCAGACCGACTGTCTCAGACCGTCTGTCTCAGAACGTCTGTCTCAGACCATCTCTCTCAGACCGTCTGTCTCAGACCGTCTGTCTCAGACAGTCTGTCTCAGACCGTCTGTCACTGTGCGTCTGTCTCAGACCGTGTGTCTCATTCCGTCTATCTTGGATCGTCTGTCTAAGACCGTCTGTCTCGAGCCGACTGTCTGAGACCGACTGTCTCATACCGTCTGTCTCAGACCGTCTGTCTCAGACCGTCTGTCTCAGACCGTCTGTCTCAGACTGTCTGTCTCAGACCGTCTGTCTCAGACAGTGTGTCTCGGACCGTCTGTCACTGTTCGTCTGTCTCAGACCGTCTGTCTCATTCCGCCTATCTTAGATCGTCTGTCTCAGAACGTCTGTCACTGTGCGTCTGTCTAAGACCGTCTGTCTCGAGCCGACTGTCTCAGACCGACTGTCTCAGACCGTCTGTCTAAGACCGTCTGTCTCAGACAGTCTGTCTCGGACCGTCTGTCACTGTGCGTCTGTCTCAGACCGTCTGTCTCAGAACGTCTGTCACTGTGCGTCTGTCTAAGACCGTCTGTCTCGAGCCGACTGTCTCAGACCGACTGTCTCAGACCGTCTGTCTCAGACCGTCTGTCACTGTGCGTCTGTCTCAGACCGTCTGTCTCATTCCGTCTATCCTGGATCGTCTGTCTAAGACCGTCTGTCTCGAGCCGACTGTCTCAGACCGACTGTCTCAGACCGTCTGTCTCAGAACGTCTGTCTCAGACCGTCTCTCTCAGACCGTCTGTCTCAGACCGTCTGTCTCAGACAGTCTGTCTCAGACCGTCTGTCACTGTGCGTCTGTCTCAGACCGTCTGTCTCATTCCGTCTATCTTGGATCGTCTGTCTAAGACAGTCTGTCTCGAGCCGACTGTCTCAGACCGTCTGTCTCAGACCGTCTGTCTCAGAACGTCTGTCTCAGACCGTCTGTCTCAGACCGTCTGTCTCAGACCGTCTGTCTCAGACAGTCTGTCTCAGACCGTCTGTCTCAGACCGTCTGTCTCAGACCGTCCGTTTCAGGCCGTCTGTCTCAGACCGTCCGTCTCAGGCCGTCTGTCTCAGACCGTCTGTCTCAGACCGTCTGTCTCAGACCGTCTGTCTCAGACAGTCTGTCTCAGACCGTCTGTCACTGTGCGTCTGTCTCAGACCGTCTGTCTCATTCCGTCTATCTTGGATCGTCTGTCTAAGACAGTCTGTCTCGAGCCGACTGTCTCAGACCGTCTGTCTCAGACCGTCTGTCTCAGACCGTCTGTCTCAGACCGTCTGTCTCAGACTGTCTGTCTCAGATCGTCTGTCTCAGACCGTCTGTCTCAGACCGTCTGTCTCAGACCGTCTGTCTCAGACGGTCTGTCTCATTCGGTCTATCTTAGATCGTCTGTCTCAGAACGTCTGTCACTGTGCGTCTGTCTAAGACCGTCTGTCTCAGACGGTCTTTCTCAGACCGTCCGTCTCAGACCGTCTGCCTGATAACGTCTCTCTCAGACCGTCTGTCTCAGACCGTCTGTCTCAGACCGTCTGTCTCATCCCGTCTGTCTCATCCCGTCTGTCTCATCCCGTCTGTCTCATCCCGTCTGTCTCATCCCGTCTGTCTCATCCCGTCTGTCTCATCCCGTCTGTCTCATCCCGTCTGTCTCATTCCGTCTATCTTAGATCGTCTGTCTCAGACAGTCTGTCTGAGAACGTCTGTCTCAGACCGTCTGTCTCAGACCGTCTGTCTCAGACCGTCTGTCTCAGACCGTCTGTCTCAGACCGTCTGTCTCAGACCGTCTGTCTCAGACAGTATGTCTCAGACCGTCTGTCTCAGACCGTCTGTCTCATTCCGTCTATATTGGATCGTCTGTCTAAGACCGTCTGTCTCGAGCCGACTGTCTCATTACCGTCTGTCTCAGACCGTCTGTCACTGTGCGTCTGTCTCAGACCGTCTGTCTCATTCCGTCTATCCTGGATCGTCTGTCTAAGACCGTCTGTCTCGAGCCGACTGTCTCAGACCGACTGTCTCAGACCGTCTGTCTCAGAACGTCTGTCTCCGACCGTCTGTCTCAGACCGTCTGTCTCAGACCGTCTGTCTCAGACAGTCTGTCTCAGACCGTCTGTCTCAGACCGTCCGTTTCAGGCCGTCTGTCTCAGACCGTCCGTCTCAGGCCGTCTGTCTCAGACCGTCTGTCTCAGACCGTCTGTCTCAGACCGTCTGTCTCAGACAGTCTGTCTAAGACAGTCTGTCTCGAGCCGACTGTCTCAGCCCGTCTGTCTCAGACCGTCTGTCTCAGACCGTCTGTCTCAGACCGTCTGTCTCAGACTGTCTGTCTCAGACCGTCTGTCTTAGACCGTCTGTCTCAGACCGTCTGTCTCAGACCGTCTGTCTCAGACGGTATGTCTCATTCGGTCTATCTTAGATCGTCTGTCTCAGAACGTCTGTCACTGTGCGTCTGTCTAAGACCGTCTGTCTCAGACGGTCTTTCTCAGACCGTCCGTCTCAGACCGTCTGCCTGATAACGTCTCTCTCAGACCGTCTGTCTCAGACCGTCTGTCTCATCCCGTCTGTCTCATCCCGTCTGTCTCATCCCGTCTGTCTCATCCCGTCTGTCTCATCCCGTCTGTCTCATCCCGTCTGTCTCATTCCGTCTATCTTAGATCGTCTGTCTCAGACAGTCTGTCTCAGAACGTCTGTCTCAGACCGTCTGTCTCAGACCGTCTGTCTCAGACCGTCTGTCTCAGACCGTCTGTCTCAGACAGTATGTCTCAGACCGTCTGTCTCAGACCGTCTGTCTCATTCCGTCTATATTGGATCGTCTGTCTAAGACCGTCTGTCTCGAGCCGACTGTCTCAGACCGACTGTCTCAGACCGTCTGTCTCAGACCGTCTGTCTCAAACAGTCTGTCTCGGACCATCTGTCACTGTGCGACTGTCTCAGACCGTCTGTCTCAGAACGTCTGTCACTGTGCGTCTGTCTAAGACCGTCTGTCTCAGACCGCCTGTCTCAGACCGTCTGTCTCAGACCGTCCGTTTCAGGCCGTCTGTCTCAGACCGTCTGTCTCAGACCGTCTGTCTCAGACCGTCCGTTTCAGGCCGTCTGTCTCAGACCGTCCGTCTCAGGCCGTCTGTCTCAGACCGTCTGTCTCAGACCGTCTGTCTCAGACCGTCTGTCTCAGAACGTCTGTCACTGTGCGTCTGTCTAAGACCGTCTGTCTCGAGCCGACTGTCTCAGACCGACTGTCTCAGACCGTCTGTCTCAAACCGTCTGTCACTGTGCGTCTGTCTCAGACCGTCTGTCTCATTCCGTCTATCCTGGATCGTCTGTCTAAGACCGTCTGTCTCGAGCCGACTGTCTCAGACCGACTGTCTCAGACCGTCTGTCTCAGAACGTCTGTCTCAGACCGTCTCTCTCAGACCGTCTGTCTCATCCCGTCTGTCTCATCCCGTCTGTCTCATCCCGTCTGTCTCATTCCGTCTATCTTAGATCGTCTGTCTCAGACAGTCTGTCTCAGAACGTCTGTCTCAGACCGTCTGTCTCAGACCGTCTGTCTCAGACCGTCTGTCTCAGACCGTCTGTCTCAGACCGTCTGTCTCAGACCGTCTGTCTCAGACAGTATGTCTCAGACCGTCTGTCTCAGACCGTCTGTCTCATTCCGTCTATATTGGATCGTCTGTCTAAGACCGTCTGTCTCGAGCCGACTGTCTCAGACCGACTGTCTCAGACCGTCTGTCTCAGACCGTCTGTCTCAAACAGTCTGTCTCGGACCATCTGTCACTGTGCGACTGTCTCAGACCGTCTGTCTCAGAACGTCTGTCACTGTGCGTCTGTCTAAGACCGTCTGTCTCAGACCGCCTGTCTCAGACCGTCTGTCTCAGACCGTCCGTTTCAGGCCGTCTGTCTCAGACCGTCTGTCTCAGACCGTCTGTCTCAGACCGTCCGTTTCAGACCGTCTGTCTCAGACCGTCCGTCTCAGGCCGTCTGTCTCAGACCGTCTGTCTCAGACCGTCTGTCTCAGACCGTCTGTCTCAGACCGTCTGTCTCAGACCGTCTGTCTCAGACTGTCTGCCTCAGACCGTCTGTCTCAGACCGTCTGTCTCAGACCGTCTGTCTCAGACAGTGTGTCTCGGACCGTCTGTCACTGTGCGTCTGTCTCATACCGTCTGTCTCATTCCGTCCATCTTAGATCGTCTGTCTCAGAACGTCTGTCACTGTGCGTCTGTCTAAGACCGTCTGTCTCGAGCCGACTGTCTCAGACCGACTGTCTCAGACCGTCTGTCTCATTCCGACTATCTTGGATCGTCTGTCTAAGACCGTCTGTCTCGAGCCGACTGTCTCAGACCGACTGTCTCAGACCGTCTGTCTCAGAACGTCTGTCTCAGACCATCTCTCTCAGACCGTCTGTCTCAGACCGTCTGTCTCAGACCGTCTGTCTCAGACAGTCTGTCTCAGACCGTCTGTCACTGTGCGTCTGTCTCAGACCGTGTGTCTCATTCCGTCTATCTTGGATCGTCTGTCTAAGACCGTCTGTCTCGAGCCGACTGTCTGAGACCGACTGTCTCATACCGTCTGTCTCAGACCGTCTGTCTCAGACCGTCTGTCTCAGACCGTCTGTCTCAGACTGTCTGTCTCAGACCGTCTGTCTCAGACCGTCTGTCTCAGACAGTGTGTCTCGGACCGTCTGTCACTGTTCGTCTGTCTCAGACCGTCTGTCTCATTCCGCCTATCTTAGATCGTCTGTCTCAGAACGTCTGTCACTGTGCGTCTGTCTAAGACCGTCTGTCTCGAGCCGACTGTCTCAGACCGACTGTCTCAGACCGTCTGTCTAAGACCGTCTGTCTCAGACAGTCTGTCTCGGACCGTCTGTCACTGTGCGTCTGTCTCAGACCGTCTGTCTCAGAACGTCTGTCACTGTGCGTCTGTCTAAGACCGTCTGTCTCGAGCCGACTGTCTCAGACCGTCTGTCTCAGACCGTCTGTCACTGTGCGTCTGTCTCAGACCGTCTGTCTCATTCCGTCTATCCTGGATCGTCTGTCTAAGACCGTCTGTCTCGAGCCGACTGTCTCAGACCGACTGTCTCAGACCGTCTGTCTCAGAACGTCTGTCTCAGACCGTCTCTCTCAGACCGTCTGTCTCAGACCGTCTGTCTCAGACAGTCTGTCTCAGACCGTCTGTCACTGTGCGTCTGTCTCAGACCGTCTGTCTCATTCCGTCTATCTTGGATCGTCTGTCTAAGACAGTCTGTCTCGAGCCGACTGTCTCAGACCGTCTGTCTCAGACCGTCTGTCTCAGACCGTCTGTCTCAGACTGTCTGTCTCAGACCGTCTGTCTCAGACCGTCTGTCTCAGACCGTCTGTCTCAGACCGTCTATCTCAGACCGTCTGTCTCATTCCGCCTATCTTAGATCGTCTGTCTCAGAACGTCTGTCACTGTGAGTCTGTCTAAGACCGTCTGTCTCAGACCGTCTGTGTCAGACCGTCTGTCTCAGACCGTCTGTCTCAGACCGTCTTTCTCAGACCGTCTGTCTCAGACCGTCTGTCTCAGATCGTCTGTCTCAGACGGTCTGTCTCATTCGGTCTATCTTAGATCGTCTGTCTCAGAACGTCTGTCACTGTGCGTCTGTCTAAGACCGTCTGTCTCGAGCCGACTGTCTCAGACCGACTGTCTCAGACCGTCTGTCTCAGACCGTCTGTCTCAGACAGTCTGTCTCGGACCGTCTGTCACTGTGCGTCTGTCTCAGACCGTCTGTCTCAGAACGTCTGTCACTGTGCGTCTGTCTAAGACCGTCTGTCTCGAGCCGACTGTCTCAGACCGACTGTCTCAGACCGTCTGTCTCAGACCGTCTGTCACTGTGCGTCTGTCTCAGACCGTCTGTCTCATTCCGTCTATCCTGGATCGTCTGTCTAAGACCGTCTGTCTCGAGCCGACTGTCTCAGACCGACTGTCTCAGACCGTCTGTCTCAGAACGTCCGTCTCAGACCGTCTGTCTCAGACCGTCTGTCTCAGACCGTCTGTCTCAGACAGTCTGTCTCAGACCGTCTGTCTCAGACCGTCCGTTTCAGGCCGTCTGTCTCAGACCGTCCGTCTCAGGCCGTCTGTCTCAGACCGTCTGTCTCAGACCGTCTGTCTCAGACCGTCTGTCTCAGACAGTCTGTCTCGAGCCGACTGTCTCAGCCCGTCTGTCTCAGACCGTCTGTCTCAGACCGTCTGTCTCAGACCGTCTGTCTCAGACTGTCTGTCTCAGACCGTCTGTCTTAGACCGTCTGTCTCAGACCGTCTGTCTCAGACCGTCTGTCTCAGACGGTATGTCTCATTCGGTCTATCTTAGATCGTCTGTCTCAGAACGTCTGTCACTGTGCGTCTGTCTAAGACCGTCTGTCTCAGACGGTCTTTCTCAGACCGTCCGTCTCAGACCGTCTGCCTGATAACGTCTCTCTCAGACCGTCTGTCTCAGACCGTCTGTCTCATCCCGTCTGTCTCATCCCGTCTGTCTCATCCCGTCTGTCTCATCCCGTCTGTCTCATCCCGTCTGTCTCATCCCGTCTGTCTCATCCCGTCTGTCTCATCCCGTCTGTCTCATTCCGTCTATCTTAGATCGTCTGTCTCAGACAGTCTGTCTCAGAACGTCTGTCTCAGACCGTCTGTCTCAGACCGTCTGTCTCAGACCGTCTGTCTCAGACCGTCTGTCTCAGAGCGTCTGTCTCAGACAGTATGTCTCAGACCGTCTGTCTCAGACCGTCTGTCTCATTCCGTCTATATTGGATCGTCTGTCTAAGACCGTCTGTCTCGAGCCGACTGTCTCAGACCGACTGTCTCAGACCGTCTGTCTCAGACCGTCTGTCTCAAACAGTCTGTCTCGGACCATCTGTCACTGTGCGACTGTCTCAGACCGTCTGTCTCAGAACGTCTGTCACTGTGCGTCTGTCTAAGACCGTCTGTCTCAGACCGCCTGTCTCAGACCGTCTGTCTCAGACCGTCCGTTTCAGGCCGTCTGTCTCAGACCGTCTGTCTCAGACCGTCTGTCTCAGACCGTCCGTTTCAGGCCGTCTGTCTCAGACCGTCCGTCTCAGGCCGTCTGTCTCAGACCGTCTGTCTCAGACCGTCTGTCTCAGACCGTCTGTCTCAGACCGTCTGTCTCAGACTGTCTGCCTCAGACCGTCTGCCTCAGACCGTCTGTCTCAGACCGTCTGTCTCAGACCGTGTGTCTCATTCCGTCTATCTTGGATCGTCTGTCTAAGACCGTCTGTCTCGAGCCGACTGTCTCAGACCGACTGTCTCATACCGTCTGTCTCAGACCGTCTGTCTCAGACCGTCTGTCTCAGACTGTCTGTCTCAGACCGTCTGTCTCAGACCGTCTGTCTCATTCCGACTATCTTGGATCGTCTGTCTAAGACCGTCTGTCTCGAGCCGACTGTCTCAGACCGACTGTCTCAGACCGTCTGTCTCAGAACGTCTGTCTCAGACCATCTCTCTCAGACCGTCTGTCTCAGACCGTCTGTCTCAGACCGTCTGTCTCAGACAGTCTGTCTCAGACCGTCTGTCACTGTGCGTCTGTCTCAGACCGTGTGTCTCATTCCGTCTATCTTGGATCGTCTGTCTAAGACCGTCTGTCTCGAGCCGACTGTCTCAGACCGACTGTCTCATACCGTCTGTCTCAGACCGTCTGTCTCAGACCGTCTGTCTCAGACCGTCTGTCTCAGACTGTCTGTCTCAGACCGTCTGTCTCAGACCGTCTGTCTCAGACAGTGTGTCTCGGACCGTCTGTCACTGTTCGTCTGTCTCAGACCGTCTGTCTCATTCCGCCTATCTTAGATCGTCTGTCTCAGAACGTCTGTCACTGTGCGTCTGTCTAAGACCGTCTGTCTCGAGCCGACTGTCTCAGACCGACTGTCTCAGACCGTCTGTCTAAGACCGTCTGTCTCAGACAGTCTGTCTCGGACCGTCTGTCACTGTGCGTCTGTCTCAGACCGTCTGTCTCAGAACGTCTGTCACTGTGCGTCTGTCTAAGACCGTCTGTCTCGAGCCGACTGTCTCAGACCGACTGTCTCAGACCGTCTGTCTCAGACCGTCTGTCACTGTGCGTCTGTCTCAGACCGTCTGTCTCATTCCGTCTATCCTGGATCGTCTGTCTAAGACCGTCTGTCTCGAGCCGACTGTCTCAGACCGACTGTCTCAGACCGTCTGTCTCAGAACGTCTGTCTCAGACCGTCTCTCTCAGACCGTCTGTCTCAGACCGTCTGTCTCAGACAGTCTGTCTCAGACCGTCTGTCACTGTGCGTCTGTCTCAGACCGTCTGTCTCATTCCGTCTATCTTGGATCGTCTGTCTAAGACAGTCTGTCTCGAGCCGACTGTCTCAGACCGTCTGTCTCAGACCGTCTGTCTCAGACCGTCTGTCTCAGACTGTCTGTCTCAGACCGTCTGTCTCAGACCGTCTGTCTCAGACCGTCTGTCTCAGACCGTCTATCTCAGACCGTCTGTCTCATTCCGCCTATCTTAGATCGTCTGTCTCAGAACGTCTGTCACTGTGAGTCTGTCTAAGACCGTCTGTCTCAGACCGTCTGTCTCAGACCGTCTGTCTCAGACCGTCTGTCTCAGACCGTCTGTCTCAGACCGTCTTTCTCAGACCGTCTGTCTCAGACCGTCTGTCTCAGATCGTCTGTCTCAGACGGTCTGTCTCATTCGGTCTATCTTAGATCGTCTGTCTCAGAACGTCTGTCACTGTGCGTCTGTCTAAGACCGTCTGTCTCAGACGGTCTTTCTCAGACCGTCCGTCTCAGACCGTCTGCCTGATAACGTCTCTCTCAGACCGTCTGTCTCAGACCGTCTGTCTCATCCCGTCTGTCTCATCCCGTCTGTCTCATCCCGTCTGTCTCATCCCGTCTGTCTCATCCCGTCTGTCTCATTCCGTCTATCTTAGATCGTCTGTCTCAGACAGTCTGTCTCAGAACGTCTGTCTCAGACCGTCTGTCTCATTCCGTCTATCTTGGATCGTCTGTCTAAGACCGTCTGTCTCGAGCCGACTGTCTCAGACCGTCTGTCTCATCCCGTCTGTCTCATCCCGTCTGTCTCATTACGTCTATCTTAGATCGTCTGTCTGAGAACGTCTGTCACTGTGCGTCTGTCAAAGACCGTCTGTCTCGAGCCGACTGTCTCAGACCGTCTGTCTCAGACCGTCTGTCTCAGACCGTCTGTCTCAGACTGTCTGCCTCAGACTGCCTGTCTCAGACCGTCTGTCTCAGACCGTCTGTCTCAGACCGTCTGTCTCAGACTGTCTGTCTCAGACCGTCTGTCTCAGACCGTCTGTCTCAGACAGTGTGTCTCGGACCGTCTGTCACTGTGCGTCTGTCTCAGACCGTCTGTCTCATTCCGCCTATCTTAGATCGTCTGTCTCAGAACGTCTGTCACTGTGCGTCTGTCTAAGACCGTCTGTCTCGAGCCGACTGTCTCAGACCGACTGTCTCAGACCGTCTGTCTAAGACCGTCTGTCTCAGACAGTCTGTCTCGGACCGTCTGTCACTGTGCGTCTGTCTCAGACCGTCTGTCTCAGAACGTCTGTCACTGTGCGTCTGTCTAAGACCGTCTGTCTCGAGCCGACTGTCTCAGACCGACTGTCTCAGACCGTCTGTCTCAGACCGTCTGTCACTGTGCGTCTGTCTCAGACCGTCTGTCTCATTCCGTCTATCCTGGATCGTCTGTCTAAGACCGTCTGTCTCGAGCCGACTGTCTCAGACCGACTGTCTCAGACCGTCTGTCTCAGAACGTCTGTCTCAGACCGTCTCTCTCAGACCGTATGTCTCAGACCGTCTGTCGCAGACAGTCTGTCTCAGACCGTCTGTCACTGTGCGTCTGTCTCAGACCGTCTGTCTCATTCCGCCTATCTTAGATCGTCTGTCTCATCCCGTCTGTCTCATCCCGTCTGTCTCATCCCGTCTGTCTCATCCCGTCTGTCTCATTCCGTCTATCTTAGATCGTCTGTCTCAGACAGTCTGTCTCAGAACGTCTGTCTCCGACCGTCTGTCTCAGACCGTCTGTCTCAGACCGTCTGACTCAGACCGTCTGTCTCAGACCGTCTGTCTCAGACCGTCTGTCTCAGACAGTATGTCTCAGACCGTCTGTCACTGTGCGTCTGTCTCAGACCGTCTGTCTCATTCCGTCTATATTGGATCGTCTGTCTAAGACCGTCTGTCTCGAGCCGACTGTCTCAGACCGACTGTCTCAGACCGTCTGTCTCAGACCGTCTGTCTCAAACAGTCTGTCTCGGACCATCTGTCACTGTGCGACTGTCTCAGACCGTCTGTCTCAGAACGTCTGTCACTGTGCGTCTGTCTCAGACCGTCTGTCTCATTCCGTCTATATTGGATCGTCTGTCTAAGACCGTCTGTCTCGTTCCGACTGTCTCAGACCGACTGTCTCAGACCGTCTGTCTCAGACCGTCTGTCTCAAACAGTCTGTCTCGGACCATCTGTCACTGTGCGACTGTCTCAGACCGTCTGTCTCAGACCGTCTGTCACTGTGCGTCTGTCTCATTCCGTCTATCTTGGATCGTCTGTCTAAGACCGTCTGTCTCGAGCCGACTGTCTCAGACCGTCTGTCTCATCCCGTCTGTCTCATTCCGTCTATCTTAGATCGTCTGTCTGAGAACGTCTGTCACTGTGCGTCTGTCTAAGACCGTCTGTCTCGAGCCGACTGTCTCAGACCGACTGTCTCAGACCGTCTGTCTCAGACCGTCTGTCTCAGACCGTCTGTCTCAGACTGTCTGCCTCAGACCGCCTGTCTCAGACCGTCTGTCTCAGACCGTCTGTCTCAGACCGTCTGTCTCAGACTGTCTGCCTCAGACCGCCTGTCTCAGACCGTCTGTCTCAGACCGTCTGTCTCAGACCGTCTGTCTCAGACTGTCTGTCTCAGACCGTCTGTCTCAGACCGTCTGTCTCAGACAGTGTGTCTCGGACCGTCTGTCACTGTGCGTCTGTCTCAGACCGTCTGTCTCATTCCGCCTATCTTAGATCGTCTGTCTCAGAACGTCTGTCACTGTGCGTCTGTCTAAGACCGTCTGTCTCGAGCCGACTGTCTCAGACCGACTGTCTCAGACCGTCTGTCTAAGACCGTCTGTCTCAGACAGTCTGTCTCGGACCGTCTGTCACTGTGCGTCTGTCTCAGACCGTCTGTCTCAGAACGTCTGTCACTGTGCGTCTGTCTAAGACCGTCTGTCTCGAGCCGACTGTCTCAGACCGACTGTCTCAGACCGTCTGTCTCAGACCGTCTGTCACTGTGCGTCTGTCTCAGACCGTCTGTCTCATTCCGTCTATCCTGGATCGTCTGTCTAAGACCGTCTGTCTCGAGCCGACTGTCTCAGACCGACTGTCTCAGACCGTCTGTCTCAGAACGTCTGTCTCAGACCGTCTCTCTCAGACCGTCTGTCTCAGACCGTCTGTCTAAGACCGTCTGTCTCAGACAGTCTGTCTCGGACCGTCTGTCACTGTGCGTCTGTCTCATACCGTCTGTCTCATTCCGTCCATCTTAGATCGTCTGTCTCAGAACGTCTGTCACTGTGCGTCTGTCTAAGACCGTCTGTCTCGAGCCGACTGTCTCAGACCGACTGTCTCAGACCGTCTGTCTCATTCCGACTATCTTGGATCGTCTGTCTAAGACCGTCTGTCTCAGACAGTCTGTCTCAGACCGTCTGTCACTGTGCGTCTGTCTCAGACCGTGTGTCTCATTCCGTCTATCTTGGATCGTCTGTCTAAGACCGTCTGTCTCGAGCCGACTGTCTCAGACCGACTGTCTCATACCGTCTGTCACTGTGCGTCTGTCTCAGACCGTCTGTCTCATTCCGTCTATCCTGGATCGTCTGTCTAAGACCGTCTGTCTCGAGCCGACTGTCTCAGACCGACTGTCTCAGACAGTGTGTCTCGGACCGTCTGTCACTGTGCGTCTGTCTCATACCGTCTGTCTCATTCCGTCCATCTTAGATCGTCTGTCTCAGAACGTCTGTCACTGTGCGTCTGTCTAAGACCGTCTGTCTCGAGCCGACTGTCTCAGACCGACTGTCTCAGACCGTCTGTCTCATTCCGACTATCTTGGATCGTCTGTCTAAGACCGTCTGTCTCGAGCCGACTGTCTCAGACCGACTGTCTCAGACCGTCTGTCTCAGAACGTCTGTCTCAGACCATCTCTCTCAGACCGTCTGTCTCAGACCGTCTGTCTCAGACAGTCTGTCTCAGACCGTCTGTCACTGTGCGTCTGTCTCAGACCGTGTGTCTCATTCCGTCTATCTTGGATCGTCTGTCTCAGACCGTCTGTCTCGAGCCGACTGTCTCAGACCGACTGTCTCATACCGTCTGTCTCAGACCGTCTGTCTCTAGCCGACTGTCTCAGACCGACTGTCTCAGACCGTCTGTCTCAGACCGTCTGTCTCAGACCGTCTATCGCAGACCGTCTGTCTCAGACCGTCTGTCTCAGACCGTCTGTCTCAGACAGTGTGTCTCGGACCGTCTGTCACTGTGCGTCTGTCTCATACCGTCTGTCTCATTCCGTCCATCTTAGATCGTCTGTCTCAGAACGTCTGTCACTGTGCGTCTGTCTAAGACCGTCTGTCTCGAGCCGACTGTCTCAGACCGACTGTCTCAGACCGTCTGTCTAAGACCGTCTGTCTCAGACCGTCTGTCTCAGACAGTCTGTCTCAGACCGTCTGTCACTGTGCGTCTGTCTCAGACCGTGTGTCTCATTCCGTCTATCTTGGATCGTCTGTCTAAGACCGTCTGTCTCGAGCCGACTGTCTCAGACCGACTGTCTCATACCGTCTGTCTCAGACCGTCTGTCTCTAGCCGACTGTCTCAGACCGACTGTCTCAGACCGTCTGTCTCAGACCGTCTGTCTCAGACCGTCTATCGCAGACCGTCTGTCTCAGACCGTCTGTCTCAGACCGTCTGTCTCAGACAGTGTGTCTCGGACCGTCTGTCACTGTGCGTCTGTCTCATACCGTCTGTCTCATTCCGTCCATCTTAGATCGTCTGTCTCAGAACGTCTGTCACTGTGCGTCTGTCTAAGACCGTCTGTCTCGAGCCGACTGTCTCAGACCGACTGTCTCAGACCGTCTGTCTAAGACCGTCTGTCTCAGACAGTCTGTCTCGGACCGTCTGTCACTGTGCGTCTGTCTCAGACCGTCTGTCTCAGAACGTCTGTCACTGTGCGTCTGTCTAAGACCGTCTGTCTCGAGCCGACTGTCTCAGACCGACTGTCTCAGACCGTCTGTCTCAGACCGTCTGTCACTGTGCGTCTGTCTCAGACCGTCTGTCTCATTCCGTCTATCCTGGATCGTCTGTCTAAGACCGTCTGTCTCGAGCCGACTGTCTCAGACCGACTGTCTCAGACCGTCTGTCTCAGAACGTCTGTCTCAGACCGTCTCTCTCAGACCGTCTGTCTCAGACCGTCTGTCTCAGACAGTCTGTCTCAGACCGTCTGTCACTGTGCGTCTGTCTCAGACCGTCTGTCTCATTCCGCCTATCTTAGATCGTCTGTCTCAGAACGTCTGTCACTGTGCGTCTGTCTAAGACCGTCTGTCTCAGACCGTCTGTCTCAGACCGTCTGTCTCAGACCGTCTGTCTCAGACCGTCTGTCTCAGACCGTCTGTCTCAGACCGTCTTTCTCAGACCGTCTGTCTCAGACCGTCTGTCTCAGATCGTCTGTCTCAGACGGTCTGTCTCATTCGGTCTATCTTAGATCGTCTGTCTCAGAACGTCTGTCACTGTGCGTCTGTCTAAGACCGTCTGTCTCAGACGGTCTTTCTCAGACCGTCCGTCTCAGACCGTCTGCCTGATAACGTCTCTCTCAGACCGTCTGTCTCAGACCGTCTGTCTCAGACCGTCTGTCTCATCCCGTCTGTCTCATCCCGTCTGTCTCATCCCGTCTGTCTCATCCCGTCTGTCTCATCCCGTCTGTCTCATCCCGTCTGTCTCATTCCGTCTATCTTAGATCGTCTGTCTCAGACAGTCTGTCTCAGAACGTCTGTCTCCGACCGTCTGTCTCAGACCGTCTGTCTCAGACCGTCTGACTCAGACCGTCTGTCTCAGACCGTCTGTCTCAGACCGTCTGTCTCAGACAGTATGTCTCAGACCGTCTGTCACTGTGCGTCTGTCTCAGACCGTCTGTCTCATTCCGTCTATATTGGATCGTCTGTCTAAGACCGTCTGTCTCGAGCCGACTGTCTCAGACCGACTGTCTCAGACCGTCTGTCTCAGACCGTCTGTCTCAAACAGTCTGTCTCGGACCATCTGTCACTGTGCGACTGTCTCAGACCGTCTGTCTCAGAACGTCTGTCACTGTGCGTCTGTCTCAGACCGTCTGTCTCATTCCGTCTATATTGGATCGTCTGTCTAAGACCGTCTGTCTCGTTCCGACTGTCTCAGACCGACTGTCTCAGACCGTCTGTCTCAGACCGTCTGTCTCAAACAGTCTGTCTCGGACCATCTGTCACTGTGCGACTGTCTCAGACCGTCTGTCTCAGACCGTCTGTCACTGTGCGTCTGTCTCATTCCGTCTATCTTGGATCGTCTGTCTAAGACCGTCTGTCTCGAGCCGACTGTCTCAGACCGTCTGTCTCATCCCGTCTGTCTCATTCCGTCTATCTTAGATCGTCTGTCTGAGAACGTCTGTCACTGTGCGTCTGTCTAAGACCGTCTGTCTCGAGCCGACTGTCTCAGACCGACTGTCTCAGACCGTCTGTCTCAGACCGTCTGTCTCAGACCGTCTGTCTCAGACTGTCTGCCTCAGACCGCCTGTCTCAGACCGTCTGTCTCAGACCGTCTGTCTCAGACAGTGTGTCTCGGACCGACTGTCACTGTGCGTCTGTCTCAGACCGTCTGTCTCATTCCGTCTATCTTAGATCGTCTGTCTCAGAACGTCTGTCACTGTGAGTCTGTCTACGACCGTCTGTCTCGAGCCGACTGTCTCAGACCGACTGTCTCAGACCGTCTGTCTCAGACCGTCTGTCTCAGAGAGTCTGTCTCGGACCGTCTGTCACTGTGCGTCTGTCTCAGACCGTCTGTCTCAGAACGTCTGTCACTGTGCGTCTGTCTAAGACCGTCTGTCTCAGACCGTCTGTCTCAGACAGTCTGTCTCAGATCGTCTGTCTCAGACCGTCTGTCTCAGACCGTCTGTCTCAGACCGACTGTCTCAGACCGTCTGTCTCAGACCGTCTGTCTCAGACCGTCTGTCTCAGACCGTCTGTCTCAGACCGTCTGTCTCAGACCGTCTGTCCCAGACCGTCTGTCTCAGACAGTCTGTCTCAGACCGTCTGTCTCAGACCGTCTGTCTCAGACCGTCTGTCTCAGACCGTCTGTCTCAGACAGTGTGTCTCGGACCGACTGTCACTGTGCGTCTGTCTCAGACCGTCTGTCTCAGACCGTCTGTCTCAGACCGTCTGTCTCAGACAGTGTGTCTCGGACCGACTGTCACTGTGCGTCTCTCTCAGACCGTCTGTCTCAGACCGTCTGTCTCAGACCGTCTGTCTCAGACCGTCTGTCTCAGACCGTCTGTCTCAGACCGTCTGTCTCAGACCGTCTGTCTCAGACCGTCTGTCTCAGACCGTCTGTCTCAGACCGTCTGTCTCAGACCGTCTTTCTCAGGCGGTCTGTCACTGTGCGTCTGTCTCAGACCGTCTGTCTCATTCCGTCTATCTTGGATCGTCTGTCTAAGACCGTCTGTCTCTAGCCGACTGTCTCAGACCGACTGTCTCAGACCGTCTGTCTCAGACCGTCTGCCTCAGACCGTCTGTCTCAGACCGTCTGTCTCAGACCGTCTGTCTCAGACCGTCTATCGCAGACCGTCTGTCTCAGACCGTCTGTCTCAGACCGTCTGTCTCAGACGGTGTGTCTCGGACCGTCTGTCACTGTGCGTCTGTCTCATACCGTCTGTCTCATTCCGTCCATCTTAGATCGTCTGTCTCAGAACATCTGTCACTGTGCGTCTGTCTAAGACCGTCTGTCTCGAGCCGACTGTCTCAGACCGACTGCCTCAGACCGTCAGTCTCAGACGGTCTGTCTCATTCCGTCTATCTTAGATCGTCTGCCTGATAACGTCTCTCTCGGATCGTCTGTCTCAGACCGTCTGTCTCAGACCGTCTGTCTCAGACCGTCTGTCTCAGACCGTCTGTCTCAGACTGTCTGCCTCAGACCGTCTGTCTCAGACCGTCTGTCTCAGACCGTCTGTCTCAGACCGTCTGTCTCAGACCGTCTGTCTCAGACAGTGTGTCTCGGACCGACTGTCACTGTGCGTCTGTCTCAGACCGTCTGTCTCAGACCGTCTGTCTCAGACCGTCTGTCTCAGACCGTCTGTCTCAGACAGTGTGTCTCGGACCGACTGTCACTGTGCGTCTGTCTCAGACCGTCTGTCTCATTCCGTCTATCTTGGATCGTCTGTCTAAGACCGTCTGTCTCTAGCCGACTGTCTCAGACCGACTGTCTCAGACCGTCTGTCTCAGACCGTCTGCCTCAGACCGTCTGTCTCAGACCGTCTGTCTCAGACCGTCTGTCTCAGACCGTCTATCGCAGACCGTCTGTCTCAGACCGTCTGTCTCAGACCGTCTGTCTCAGACCGTCTGTCTCAGACAGTGTGTCTCGGACCGTCTGTCACTGTGCGTCTGTCTCATACCGTCTGTCTCATTCCGTCCATCTTAGATCGTCTGTCTCAGAACGTCTGTCACTGTGCGTCTGTCTAAGACCGTCTGTCTCGAGCCGACTGTCTCAGACCGACTGTCTCAGACCGTCTGTCTCATTCCGACTATCTTGGATCGTCTGTCTAAGACCGTCTGTCTCGAGCCGACTGTCTCAGACCGACTGTCTCAGACCGTCTGTCTCAGAACGTCTGTCTCAGACCATCTCTCTCAGACCGTCTGTCTCAGACCGTCTGTCTCAGACAGTCTGTCTCAGACCGTCTGTCACTGTGCGTCTGTCTCAGACCGTGTGTCTCATTCCGTCTATCTTGGATCGTCTGTCTAAGACCGTCTGTCTCGAGCCGACTATCTCAGACCGACTGTCTCATACCGTCTGTCTCAGACCGTCTGTCTCTAGCCGACTGTCTCAGACCGACTGTCTCAGACCGTCTGTCTCAGACCGTCTGTCTCAGACCGTCTATCGCAGACCGTCTGTCTCAGACCGTCTGTCTCAGACCGTCTGTCTCAGACAGTGTGTCTCGGACCGTCTGTCACTGTGCGTCTGTCTCATACCGTCTGTCTCATTCCGTCCATCTTAGATCGTCTGTCTCAGAACGTCTGTCACTGTGCGTCTGTCTAAGACCGTCTGTCTCGAGCCGACTGTCTCAGACCGACTGTCTCAGACCGTCTGTCTCATTCCGACTATCTTGGATCGTCTGTCTAAGACCGTCTGTCTCGAGCCGACTGTCTCAGACCGACTGTCTCAGACCGTCTGTCTCAGAACGTCTGTCTCAGACCATCTCTCTCAGACCGTCTGTCTCAGACCGTCTGTCTCAGACAGTCTGTCTCAGACCGTCTGTCACTGTGCGCCTGTCTCAGACCGTGTGTCTCATTCCGTCTATCTTGGATCGTCTGTCTAAGACCGTCTGTCTCGAGCCGACTGTCTCAGACCGACTGTCTCATACCGTCTGTCTCAGACCGTCTGTCTCTAGCCGACTGTCTCAGACCGACTGTCTCAGACCGTCTGTCTCAGACCGTCTGTCTCAGACCGTCTATCGCAGACCGTCTGTCTCAGACCGTCTGTCTCAGACCGTCTGTCTCAGACAGTGTGTCTCGGACCGTCTGTCACTGTGCGTCTGTCTCAGACCGTCTGTCTCATTCCGTCTATCCTGGATCGTCTGTCTAAGACCGTCTGTCTCGAGCCGACTGTCTCAGACCGACTGTCTCAGACCGTCTGTCTCAGAACGTCTGTCTCAGACCGTCTCTCTCAGACCGTATGTCTCAGACCGTCTGTCGCAGACAGTCTGTCTCAGACCGTCTGTCACTGTGCGTCTGTCTCAGACCGTCTGTCTCATTCCGCCTATCTTAGATCGTCTGTCTCATCCCGTCTGTCTCATCCCGTCTGTCTCATCCCGTCTGTCTCATCCCGTCTGTCTCATTCCGTCTATCTTAGATCGTCTGTCTCAGACAGTCTGTCTCAGAACGTCTGTCTCCGACCGTCTGTCTCAGACCGTCTGTCTCAGACCGTCTGACTCAGACCGTCTGTCTCAGACCGTCTGTCTCAGACCGTCTGTCTCAGACAGTATGTCTCAGACCGTCTGTCACTGTGCGTCTGTCTCAGACCGTCTGTCTCATTCCGTCTATATTGGATCGTCTGTCTAAGACCGTCTGTCTCGAGCCGACTGTCTCAGACCGACTGTCTCAGACCGTCTGTCTCAGACCGTCTGTCTCAAACAGTCTGTCTCGGACCATCTGTCACTGTGCGACTGTCTCAGACCGTCTGTCTCAGAACGTCTGTCACTGTGCGTCTGTCTCAGACCGTCTGTCTCATTCCGTCTATATTGGATCGTCTGTCTAAGACCGTCTGTCTCGTTCCGACTGTCTCAGACCGACTGTCTCAGACCGTCTGTCTCAGACCGTCTGTCTCAAACAGTCTGTCTCGGACCATCTGTCACTGTGCGACTGTCTCAGACCGTCTGTCTCAGACCGTCTGTCACTGTGCGTCTGTCTCATTCCGTCTATCTTGGATCGTCTGTCTAAGACCGTCTGTCTCGAGCCGACTGTCTCAGACCGTCTGTCTCATCCCGTCTGTCTCATTCCGTCTATCTTAGATCGTCTGTCTGAGAACGTCTGTCACTGTGCGTCTGTCTAAGACCGTCTGTCTCGAGCCGACTGTCTCAGACCGACTGTCTCAGACCGTCTGTCTCAGACCGTCTGTCTCAGACCGTCTGTCTCAGACTGTCTGCCTCAGACCGCCTGTCTCAGACCGTCTGTCTCAGACCGTCTGTCTCAGACCGTCTGTCTCAGACCGTCTGTCTCAGACTGTCTGCCTCAGACCGCCTGTCTCAGACCGTCTGTCTCAGACCGTCTGTCTCAGACCGTCTGTCTCAGACTGTCTGTCTCAGACCGTCTGTCTCAGACCGTCTGTCTCAGACAGTGTGTCTCGGACCGTCTGTCACTGTGCGTCTGTCTCAGACCGTCTGTCTCATTCCGCCTATCTTAGATCGTCTGTCTCAGAACGTCTGTCACTGTGCGTCTGTCTAAGACCGTCTGTCTCGAGCCGACTGTCTCAGACCGACTGTCTCAGACCGTCTGTCTAAGACCGTCTGTCTCAGACAGTCTGTCTCGGACCGTCTGTCACTGTGCGTCTGTCTCAGACCGTCTGTCTCAGAACGTCTGTCACTGTGCGTCTGTCTAAGACCGTCTGTCTCGAGCCGACTGTCTCAGACCGACTGTCTCAGACCGTCTGTCTCAGACCGTCTGTCACTGTGCGTCTGTCTCAGACCGTCTGTCTCATTCCGTCTATCCTGGATCGTCTGTCTAAGACCGTCTGTCTCGAGCCGACTGTCTCAGACCGACTGTCTCAGACCGTCTGTCTCAGAACGTCTGTCTCAGACCGTCTCTCTCAGACCGTCTGTCTCAGACCGTCTGTCTAAGACCGTCTGTCTCAGACAGTCTGTCTCGGACCGTCTGTCACTGTGCGTCTGTCTCATACCGTCTGTCTCATTCCGTCCATCTTAGATCGTCTGTCTCAGAACGTCTGTCACTGTGCGTCTGTCTAAGACCGTCTGTCTCGAGCCGACTGTCTCAGACCGACTGTCTCAGACCGTCTGTCTCATTCCGACTATCTTGGATCGTCTGTCTAAGACCGTCTGTCTCAGACAGTCTGTCTCAGACCGTCTGTCACTGTGCGTCTGTCTCAGACCGTGTGTCTCATTCCGTCTATCTTGGATCGTCTGTCTAAGACCGTCTGTCTCGAGCCGACTGTCTCAGACCGACTGTCTCATACCGTCTGTCACTGTGCGTCTGTCTCAGACCGTCTGTCTCATTCCGTCTATCCTGGATCGTCTGTCTAAGACCGTCTGTCTCGAGCCGACTGTCTCAGACCGACTGTCTCAGACAGTGTGTCTCGGACCGTCTGTCACTGTGCGTCTGTCTCATACCGTCTGTCTCATTCCGTCCATCTTAGATCGTCTGTCTCAGAACGTCTGTCACTGTGCGTCTGTCTAAGACCGTCTGTCTCGAGCCGACTGTCTCAGACCGACTGTCTCAGACCGTCTGTCTCATTCCGACTATCTTGGATCGTCTGTCTAAGACCGTCTGTCTCGAGCCGACTGTCTCAGACCGACTGTCTCAGACCGTCTGTCTCAGAACGTCTGTCTCAGACCATCTCTCTCAGACCGTCTGTCTCAGACCGTCTGTCTCAGACAGTCTGTCTCAGACCGTCTGTCACTGTGCGTCTGTCTCAGACCGTGTGTCTCATTCCGTCTATCTTGGATCGTCTGTCTCAGACCGTCTGTCTCGAGCCGACTGTCTCAGACCGACTGTCTCATACCGTCTGTCTCAGACCGTCTGTCTCTAGCCGACTGTCTCAGACCGACTGTCTCAGACCGTCTGTCTCAGACCGTCTGTCTCAGACCGTCTATCGCAGACCGTCTGTCTCAGACCGTCTGTCTCAGACCGTCTGTCTCAGACAGTGTGTCTCGGACCGTCTGTCACTGTGCGTCTGTCTCATACCGTCTGTCTCATTCCGTCCATCTTAGATCGTCTGTCTCAGAACGTCTGTCACTGTGCGTCTGTCTAAGACCGTCTGTCTCGAGCCGACTGTCTCAGACCGACTGTCTCAGACCGTCTGTCTAAGACCGTCTGTCTCAGACCGTCTGTCTCAGACAGTCTGTCTCAGACCGTCTGTCACTGTGCGTCTGTCTCAGACCGTGTGTCTCATTCCGTCTATCTTGGATCGTCTGTCTAAGACCGTCTGTCTCGAGCCGACTGTCTCAGACCGACTGTCTCATACCGTCTGTCTCAGACCGTCTGTCTCTAGCCGACTGTCTCAGACCGACTGTCTCAGACCGTCTGTCTCAGACCGTCTGTCTCAGACCGTCTATCGCAGACCGTCTGTCTCAGACCGTCTGTCTCAGACCGTCTGTCTCAGACAGTGTGTCTCGGACCGTCTGTCACTGTGCGTCTGTCTCATACCGTCTGTCTCATTCCGTCCATCTTAGATCGTCTGTCTCAGAACGTCTGTCACTGTGCGTCTGTCTAAGACCGTCTGTCTCGAGCCGACTGTCTCAGACCGACTGTCTCAGACCGTCTGTCTAAGACCGTCTGTCTCAGACAGTCTGTCTCGGACCGTCTGTCACTGTGCGTCTGTCTCAGACCGTCTGTCTCAGAACGTCTGTCACTGTGCGTCTGTCTAAGACCGTCTGTCTCGAGCCGACTGTCTCAGACCGACTGTCTCAGACCGTCTGTCTCAGACCGTCTGTCACTGTGCGTCTGTCTCAGACCGTCTGTCTCATTCCGTCTATCCTGGATCGTCTGTCTAAGACCGTCTGTCTCGAGCCGACTGTCTCAGACCGACTGTCTCAGACCGTCTGTCTCAGAACGTCTGTCTCAGACCGTCTCTCTCAGACCGTCTGTCTCAGACCGTCTGTCTCAGACAGTCTGTCTCAGACCGTCTGTCACTGTGCGTCTGTCTCAGACCGTCTGTCTCATTCCGCCTATCTTAGATCGTCTGTCTCAGAACGTCTGTCACTGTGCGTCTGTCTAAGACCGTCTGTCTCAGACCGTCTGTCTCAGACCGTCTGTCTCAGACCGTCTGTCTCAGACCGTCTGTCTCAGACCGTCTGTCTCAGACCGTCTTTCTCAGACCGTCTGTCTCAGACCGTCTGTCTCAGATCGTCTGTCGCAGACGGTCTGTCTCATTCGGTCTATCTTAGATCGTCTGTCTCAGAACGTCTGTCACTGTGCGTCTGTCTAAGACCGTCTGTCTCAGACGGTCTTTCTCAGACCGTCCGTCTCAGACCGTCTGCCTGATAACGTCTCTCTCAGACCGTCTGTCTCAGACCGTCTGTCTCAGACCGTCTGTCTCATCCCGTCTGTCTCATCCCGTCTGTCTCATCCCGTCTGTCTCATCCCGTCTGTCTCATCCCGTCTGTCTCATTCCGTCTATCTTAGATCGTCTGTCTCAGACAGTCTGTCTCAGAACGTCTGTCTCCGACCGTCTGTCTCAGACCGTCTGTCTCAGACCGTCTGACTCAGACCGTCTGTCTCAGACCGTCTGTCTCAGACCGTCTGTCTCAGACAGTATGTCTCAGACCGTCTGTCACTGTGCGTCTGTCTCAGACCGTCTGTCTCATTCCGTCTATATTGGATCGTCTGTCTAAGACCGTCTGTCTCGAGCCGACTGTCTCAGACCGACTGTCTCAGACCGTCTGTCTCAGACCGTCTGTCTCAAACAGTCTGTCTCGGACCATCTGTCACTGTGCGACTGTCTCAGACCGTCTGTCTCAGAACGTCTGTCACTGTGCGTCTGTCTCAGACCGTCTGTCTCATTCCGTCTATATTGGATCGTCTGTCTAAGACCGTCTGTCTCGTTCCGACTGTCTCAGACCGACTGTCTCAGACCGTCTGTCTCAGACCGTCTGTCTCAAACAGTCTGTCTCGGACCATCTGTCACTGTGCGACTGTCTCAGACCGTCTGTCTCAGACCGTCTGTCACTGTGCGTCTGTCTCATTCCGTCTATCTTGGATCGTCTGTCTAAGACCGTCTGTCTCGAGCCGACTGTCTCAGACCGTCTGTCTCATCCCGTCTGTCTCATTCCGTCTATCTTAGATCGTCTGTCTGAGAACGTCTGTCACTGTGCGTCTGTCTCAGACCGTCTGTCTCAGACCGTCTGTCTCAGACCGTCTGTCTCAGACCGTCTTTCTCAGACCGTCTGTCTCAGACCGTCTGTCTCAGATCGTCTGTCTCAGACGGTCTGTCTCATTCGGTCTATCTTAGATCGTCTGTCTCAGAACGTCTGTCACTGTGCGTCTGTCTAAGACCGTCTGTCTCAGACGGTCTTTCTCAGACCGTCCGTCTCAGACCGTCTGCCTGATAACGTCTCTCTCAGACCGTCTCTCTCAGACCGTCTGTCTCAGACCGTCTGTCTCATCCCGTCTGTCTCATCCCGTCTGTCTCATCCCGTCTGTCTCATCCCGTCTGTCTCATTCCGTCTATCTTAGATCGTCTGTCTCAGACAGTCTGTCTCAGAACGTCTGTCTCCGACCGTCTGTCTCAGACCGTCTGTCTCAGACCGTCTGACTCAGACCGTCTGTCTCAGACCGTCTGTCTCAGACCGTCTGTCTCAGACAGTATGTCTCAGACCGTCTGTCACTGTGCGTCTGTCTCAGACCGTCTGTCTCATTCCGTCTATATTGGATCGTCTGTCTAAGACCGTCTGTCTCGAGCCGACTGTCTCAGACCGACTGTCTCAGACCGTCTGTCTCAGACCGTCTGTCTCAAACAGTCTGTCTCGGACCATCTGTCACTGTGCGACTGTCTCAGACCGTCTGTCTCAGAACGTCTGTCACTGTGCGTCTGTCTCAGACCGTCTGTCTCATTCCGTCTATATTGGATCGTCTGTCTAAGACCGTCTGTCTCGTTCCGACTGTCTCAGACCGACTGTCTCAGACCGTCTGTCTCAGACCGTCTGTCTCAAACAGTCTGTCTCGGACCATCTGTCACTGTGCGACTGTCTCAGACCGTCTGTCTCAGACCGTCTGTCACTGTGCGTCTGTCTCATTCCGTCTATCTTGGATCGTCTGTCTAAGACCGTCTGTCTCGAGCCGACTGTCTCAGACCGTCTGTCTCATCCCGTCTGTCTCATTCCGTCTATCTTAGATCGTCTGTCTGAGAACGTCTGTCACTGTGCGTCTGTCTAAGACCGTCTGTCTCGAGCCGACTGTCTCAGACCGACTGTCTCAGACCGTCTGTCTCAGACCGTCTGTCTCAGACCGTCTGTCTCAGACTGTCTGCCTCAGACCGCCTGTCTCAGACCGTCTGTCTCAGACCGTCTGTCTCAGACAGTGTGTCTCGGACCGACTGTCACTGTGCGTCTGTCTCAGACCGTCTGTCTCATTCCGTCTATCTTAGATCGTCTGTCTCAGAACGTCTGTCACTGTGAGTCTGTCTACGACCGTCTGTCTCGAGCCGACTGTCTCAGACCGACTGTCTCAGACCGTCTGTCTCAGACCGTCTGTCTCAGAGAGTCTGTCTCGGACCGTCTGTCACTGTGCGTCTGTCTCAGACCGTCTGTCTCAGAACGTCTGTCACTGTGCGTCTGTCTAAGACCGTCTGTCTCAGACCGTCTGTCTCAGACAGTCTGTCTCAGATCGTCTGTCTCAGACCGTCTGTCTCAGACCGTCTGTCTCAGACCGACTGTCTCAGACCGTCTGTCTCAGACCGTCTGTCTCAGACCGTCTGTCTCAGACCGTCTGTCTCAGACCGTCTGTCTCAGACCGTCTGTCCCAGACCGTCTGTCTCAGACAGTCTGTCTCAGACCGTCTGTCTCAGACCGTCTGTCTCAGACCGTCTGTCTCAGACCGTCTGTCTCAGACAGTGTGTCTCGGACCGACTGTCACTGTGCGTCTGTCTCAGACCGTCTGTCTCAGACCGTCTGTCTCAGACCGTCTGTCTCAGACAGTGTGTCTCGGACCGACTGTCACTGTGCGTCTCTCTCAGACCGTCTGTCTCAGACCGTCTGTCTCAGACCGTCTGTCTCAGACCGTCTGTCTCAGACCGTCTGTCTCAGACCGTCTGTCTCAGACCGTCTGTCTCAGACCGTCTTTCTCAGGCGGTCTGTCACTGTGCGTCTGTCTCAGACCGTCTGTCTCATTCCGTCTATCTTGGATCGTCTGTCTAAGACCGTCTGTCTCTAGCCGACTGTCTCAGACCGACTGTCTCAGACCGTCTGTCTCAGACCGTCTGCCTCAGACCGTCTGTCTCAGACCGTCTGTCTCAGACCGTCTGTCTCAGACCGTCTATCGCAGACCGTCTGTCTCAGACCGTCTGTCTCAGACCGTCTGTCTCAGACGGTGTGTCTCGGACCGTCTGTCACTGTGCGTCTGTCTCATACCGTCTGTCTCATTCCGTCCATCTTAGATCGTCTGTCTCAGAACATCTGTCACTGTGCGTCTGTCTAAGACCGTCTGTCTCGAGCCGACTGTCTCAGACCGACTGCCTCAGACCGTCAGTCTCAGACGGTCTGTCTCATTCCGTCTATCTTAGATCGTCTGCCTGATAACGTCTCTCTCGGATCGTCTGTCTCAGACCGTCTGTCTCAGACCGTCTGTCTCAGACCGTCTGTCTCAGACCGTCTGTCTCAGACCGTCTGTCTCAGACTGTCTGCCTCAGACCGTCTGTCTCAGACCGTCTGTCTCAGACCGTCTGTCTCAGACCGTCTGTCTCAGACCGTCTGTCTCAGACAGTGTGTCTCGGACCGACTGTCACTGTGCGTCTGTCTCAGACCGTCTGTCTCAGACCGTCTGTCTCAGACCGTCTGTCTCAGACCGTCTGTCTCAGACAGTGTGTCTCGGACCGACTGTCACTGTGCGTCTGTCTCAGACCGTCTGTCTCAGACCGTCTGTCTCAGACCGTCTGTCTCAGACCGTCTGTCTCAGACCGTCTTTCTCAGACGGTCTGTCACTGTGCGTCTGTCTCAGACCGTCTGTCTCATTCCGTCTATCTTGGATCGTCTGTCTAAGACCGTCTGTCTCTAGCCGACTGTCTCAGACCGACTGTCTCAGACCGTCTGTCTCAGACCGTCTGCCTCAGACCGTCTGTCTCAGACCGTCTGTCTCAGACCGTCTGTCTCAGACCGTCTATCGCAGACCGTCTGTCTCAGACCGTCTGTCTCAGACCGTCTGTCTCAGACAGTGTGTCTCGGACCGTCTGTCACTGTGCGTCTGTCTCATACCGTCTGTCTCATTCCGTCCATCTTAGATCGTCTGTCTCAGAACGTCTGTCACTGTGCGTCTGTCTAAGACCGTCTGTCTCGAGCCGACTGTCTCAGACCGACTGTCTCAGACCGTCTGTCTCATTCCGACTATCTTGGATCGTCTGTCTAAGACCGTCTGTCTCGAGCCGACTGTCTCAGACCGACTGTCTCAGACCGTCTGTCTCAGAACGTCTGTCTCAGACCATCTCTCTCAGACCGTCTGTCTCAGACCGTCTGTCTCAGACAGTCTGTCTCAGACCGTCTGTCACTGTGCGTCTGTCTCAGACCGTGTGTCTCATTCCGTCTATCTTGGATCGTCTGTCTAAGACCGTCTGTCTCGAGCCGACTGTCTCAGACCGACTGTCTCATACCGTCTGTCTCAGACCGTCTGTCTCTAGCCGACTGTCTCAGACCGACTGTCTCAGACCGTCTGTCTCAGACCGTCTGTCTCAGACCGTCTATCGCAGACCGTCTGTCTCAGACCGTCTGTCTCAGACCGTCTGTCTCAGACAGTGTGTCTCGGACCGTCTGTCACTGTGCGTCTGTCTCATACCGTCTGTCTCATTCCGTCCATCTTAGATCGTCTGTCTCAGAACGTCTGTCACTGTGCGTCTGTCTAAGACCGTCTGTCTCGAGCCGACTGTCTCAGACCGACTGTCTCAGACCGTCTGTCTCATTCCGACTATCTTGGATCGTCTGTCTAAGACCGTCTGTCTCGAGCCGACTGTCTCAGACCGACTGTCTCAGACCGTCTGTCTCAGAACGTCTGTCTCAGACCATCTCTCTCAGACCGTCTGTCTCAGACCGTCTGTCTCAGACAGTCTGTCTCAGACCGTCTGTCACTGTGCGCCTGTCTCAGACCGTGTGTCTCATTCCGTCTATCTTGGATCGTCTGTCTAAGACCGTCTGTCTCGAGCCGACTGTCTCAGACCGACTGTCTCATACCGTCTGTCTCAGACCGTCTGTCTCTAGCCGACTGTCTCAGACCGACTGTCTCAGACCGTCTGTCTCAGACCGTCTGTCTCAGACCGTCTATCGCAGACCGTCTGTCTCAGACCGTCTGTCTCAGACCGTCTGTCTCAGACAGTGTGTCTCGGACCGTCTGTCACTGTGCGTCTGTCTCATACCGTCTGTCTCATTCCGTCCATCTTAGATCGTCTGTCTCAGAACGTCTGTCACTGTGCGTCTGTCTAAGACCGTCTGTCTCGAGCCGACTGTCTCAGACCGACTGTCTCAGACCGTCTGTCACTGTGCGTCTGTCTCAGACCGTGTGTCTCATTCCGTCTATCTTGGATCGTCTGTCTAAGACCGTCTGTCTCGAGCCGACTGTCTCAGACCGACTGTCTCATACCGTCTGTCTCTGACCGTCTGTCTCAGACCGTCTGTCTCAGACTGTCTGTCTCAGACCGACTGTCTCAGACCGTCTGTCTCAGAACGTCTGTCTCAGACCGTCTCTCTCAGACCGTCTGTCTCAGACCGTCTGTCTCAGACGGTCTGTCTCAGACCGTCTGTCACTGTGCGTCTGTCTCAGACCGTCTGTCTCATTCCGTCTATCTTGGATCGTCTGTCTAAGACAGTCTGTCTCGAGCCGGCTGTCTCAGACCGTCTGTCTCAGACCGTCTGTCTCAGACTGTCTGTCTCAGACCGTCTGTCTCAGACCGTCTGTCTCAGACCGTCTGTCTCATCCCGTCTGTCTCATCCCGTCTGTCTCATCCCGTCTGTCTCATCCCGTCTGTCTCATCCCGTCTGTCTCATCCCGTCTGTCTCATCCCGTCTGTCTCATCCCGTCTGTCTCATCCCGTCTGTCTCATCCCGTCTGTCTCATCCCGTCTGTCTCATCCCGTCTGTCTCATCCCGTCTGTCTCATTCCGTCTATCTTAGACAGTCTGTCTCAGAACGTCTGTCTCAGACCGTCTGTCTCAGACCGTCTGTCTCAGACCGTCTGTCTCAGACCGTCTGTCTCAGACCGTCTGTCTCAGACCGTCTGTCTCAGACCGTCTGTCTCAGACCGTCTGTCTCAGACAGTATGTCTCAGACCGTCTGTCACTGTGCGTCTGTCTCAGACCGTCTGTCTCAGACCGCCTGTCTCAGACCGTCTGTCTCAGACCGTCCGTTTCAGGCCGTCTGTCTCAGACCGTCTGTCTCAGACCGTCTGTCTCAGACCGTCTGTCTCAGACCGTCTGTCTCAGACCGTTCGTTTCAGGCCGTCTGTCTCAGACCGTCCGTCTCAGGCCGTCTGTCTCAGACCGTCTGTCTCAGACCGTCTGTCTCAGACCGTCTGTCTCAGACCGTCTGTCTCAGACCGTCTGTCTCAGACTGTCTGCCTCAGACCGTCTGTCTCAGACCGTCTGTCTCAGACCGTCTGTCTCAGACAGTGTGTCTCGGACCGTCTGTCACTGTGCGTCTGTCTCATACCGTCTGTCTCATTCCGTCCATCTTAGATCGTCTGTCTCAGAACGTCTGTCACTGTGCGTCTGTCTAAGACCGTCTGTCTCGAGCCGACTGTCTCAGACCGACTGTCTCAGACCGTCTGTCTCAGACCGTCTGTCACTGTGCGTCTGTCTCAGACCCTCTGTCTCATTCCGTCTATCCTGGATCGTCTGTCTAAGACCGTCTGTCTCGAGCCGACTGTCTCAGACCGACTGTCTCAGACCGTCTGTCTCAGAACGTCTGTCTCAGACCGTCTCTCTCAGACCGTCTGTCTCAGACCGTCTGTCTCAGACAGTCTGTCTCAGACCGTCTGTCACTGTGCGTCTGTCTCAGACCGTCTGTCTCATTCCGTCTATCTTGGATCGTCTGTCTAAGACAGTCTGTCTCGAGCCGACTGTCTCAGACCGTCTGTCTCAGACCGTCTGTCTCAGACCGTCTGTCTCAGACCGTCTGTCTCAGACCGTCTGTCTCAGACCGTCTGCCTCATCCCGTCTGTCTCATCCCGTCTGTCTCATCCCGTCTGTCTCATCCCGTCTGTCTCATCCCGTCTGTCTCATTCCGTCTATCTTAGATCGTCTGTCTCAGACAGTCTGTCTCAGAACGTCTGTCTCAGACCGTCTGTCTCAGACCGTCTGTCTCAGACCGTCTGTCTCAGACCGTCTGTCTCAGACCGTCTGTCCCAGACCGTCTGTCTCAGACCGTCTGTCTCAGACCGTCTGTCTCAGACCGTCTGTCTCAGACCGTCTGTCTCAGACCGTCTGTCTCAGACCGTCTGTCTCAGACAGTATGTCTCAGACCGTCTGTCACTGTACGTCTGTCTCACACCGTCTGTCTCATTCCGTCTATATTGGATCGTCTGTCTAAGACCGTCTGTCTCGAGCCGACTGTCTCAGACCGACTGTCTCAGACCGTCTGTCTCAGACCGTCTGTCTCAAACAGTCTGTCTCGGACCATCTGTCACTGTGCGACTGTCTCAGACCGTCTGTCTCAGACCGTCTGTCACTGTGCGTCTGTCTCAGACCGTCTGTCTCATTCCGTCTATCTTGGATCGTCTGTCTAAGACCGTCCGTCTCGAGCCGACTGTCTCAGACCGTCTGTCTCATCCCGTCTGTCTCATCCCGTCTGTCTCATTCCGTCTATCTTAGATCGTCTGTCTGAGAACGTCTGTCACTGTGCGTCTGTCTCAGAACGTCTGTCACTGTGCGTCTGTCTAAGACCGTCTGTCTCGAGCCGACTGTCTCAGAACGACTGTCTCAGACCGTCTGTCTCAGACAGTCTGACTCGGACCGTCTGTCACTGTGCGTCTGTCTCAGACCGTCTGTCTCAGAACGTCTGTCACTGTGCGTCTGTCTAAGACCGTCTGTCTCGAGCCGACTGTCTCAGACCGACTGTCTCAGACCGTCAGTCTCAGACGGTCTGTCTCATTCCGTCTATCTTAGATCGTCTGCCTGATAACGTCTCTCTCAGATCGTCTGTCTCAGACCGTCTGTCTCAGACCGTCTGTCTCAGACCGTCTGTCTCAGACCGTCTGTCTCAGACCGTCTGTCTCAGACCGTCTGTCTCAGACCGTCTGTCTCAGACCGTCTGTCTCAGACCGTCTGTCTCAGACCGTCTGTCTCAGACCGTCTGTCTCAGACCGTCTGTCTCAGACCGTCTGTCTCAGACTGTCTGCCTCAGACCGTCTGTCTCAGACCGTCTGTCTCAGACCGTCTGTCTCAGACCGTCTGTCTCAGACCGTCTGTCTCAGACCGTCTGTCTCAGACCGTCTGTCTCAGACCGTCTGTCTCAGACGGTCTGTCACTGTGCGTCTGTCTCAGACCGTCTGTCTCATTCCGTCTATCTTGGATCGTCTGTCTAAGACAGTCTGTCTCGAGCCGACTGTCTCAGACCGACTGTCTCAGACCGTCTGTCTCAGACCGTCTGCCTCAGACCGTCTGTCTCAGACCGTCTGTCTCAGACCGTCTGTCTCAGACCGTCTATCGCAGACCGTCTGTCTCAGACCGTCTGTCTCAGACCGTCTGTCTCAGACCGTCTGTCTCAGACAGTCTGTCTCAGACCGTCTGTCTCAGACCGTCTGTCTCAGACCGTCTGTCTCAGACCGACTGTCTCAGACCGTCTGTCTCAGACCGTCTGTCTCAGACCGTCTGTCTCAGACAGTCTGTCTCAGACGGTCTGTCACTGTGCGTCTGTCTCAGACCGTCTGTCTCATTCCGTCTATCTTGGATCGTCTGTCTAAGACCGTCTGTCTCGAGCCGACTGTCTCAGACCGACTGTCTCAGACCGTCTGTCTCAGACCGTCTGTCTCAGACCGTCTGTCTCAGACCGTCTGTCTCAGACCGTCTGTCTCAGACCGTCTGTCTCAGACCGTCTGTCTCAGACCGTCTTTCTCAGACCGTCTGTCAAAGACCGTCTGTCTCAGATCGTCTGTCTCAGACGGTCTGTCTCATTCGGTCTATCTTAGATCGTCTGTCTCAGAACGTCTGTCACTGTGCGTCTGCCTAAGACCGTCTGTCTCAGACGGTCTTTCTCAGACCGTCCGTCTCAGACCGTCTGCCTGATAACGTCTCTCTCAGACCGTCTGTCTCAGACCGTCTGTCTCATCCCGTCTGTCTCATCCCGTCTGTCTCATCCCGTCTGTCTCATTCCGTCTATCTTAGATCGTCTGTCTCAGAACGTCTGTCACTGTGCGTCTGTCTAAGACCGTCTGTCTCAGAACGTCTGTCACTGTGCGTCTGTCTAAGGCCGTCTGTCTCAGACCGTCTGTCTCAGACCGTCTGTCACTGTGCGTCTGTCTCATCCCGTCTGTCTCATCCCGTCTATCTCATCCCGTCTGTCTCATAACGTCTGTCTCATCCCGTCTATCTTAGATCGTCTGTCTCAGAACGTCTGTCACTGTGCGTCTGTCTAAGACCGTCTGTCGCAGACCGTCTGTCTCAGACCGTCTGTCTCAGACCGTCTGTCTCAGACCGTCTGTCTCAGACCGTCTGTCTCAGACCGTCTGTCTCAGACCGTCTGTCTCAGACAGTCTGTCTCAGACCGTCTGTCACTGTGCGTCTGTCTCAGACCGTCTGTCTCAGACCGTTTGTCTCAGACCGTCTGTCTCAGACCGTCTGTCTCATCCCGTCTGTCTCATCCCGTCTGTCTCAGACCGTCTGTCTCAGAACGTCTGTCTCAGACCATCTCTCTCAGACCGTCTGTCTCAGACCGTCTGTCTCAGACAGTCTGTCTCAGACCGTCTGTCACTGTGCGTCTGTCTCAGACCGTGTGTCTCATTCCGTCTATCTTGGATCGTCTGTCTAAGACCGTCTGTCTCGAGCCGACTGTCTCAGACCGACTGTCTCATACCGTCTGTCTCAGACCGTCTGTCTCAGACCGTCTGTCTCAGACTGTCTGTCTCAGACCGTCTGTCTCAGACCGTCTGTCTCAGACAGTGTGTCTCGGACCGTCTGTCACTGTGCGTCTGTCTCAGACCGTCTGTCTCGGACCGTCTGTCACTGTGCGTCTGTCTCAGACCGTCTGTCTCATTCCGCCTATCTTAGATCGTCTGTCTCAGAACGTCTGTCACTGTGCGTCTGTCTAAGACCGTCTGTCACGAGCCGACTGTCTCAGACCGACTGTCTCAGACCGTCTGCCTCAGACCGTCTGTCTCAGACTGTCTGTCTCAGACCGTCTGTCTCAGACCGTCTGTCTCAGACCGTCTGTCTCATCCCGTCTGTCTCATCCCGTCTGTCTCATTCCGTCTATCTTAGATCGTCTGTCTCAGACAGTCTGTCTCAGAACGTCTGTCTCAGACCGTCTGTCTCAGACCGTCTGTCTCAGACCGTCTGTCTCAGACCGTCTGTCTCAGACCGTCTGTCTCAGACCGTCTGTCTCAGACAGTATGTCTCAGACCGTCTGTCACTGTGCGTCTGTCTCAGACCGTCTGTCTCATTCCGTCTATATTGGATCGTCTGTCTAAGACCGTCTGTCTCGAGCCGACTGTCTCAGACCGACTGTCTCAGACCGTCTGTCTCAGACCGTCTGTCTCAGACCGTCTGTCTCAGACCGTCTGTCTCAGACCGTCTGTCCCAGACCGTCTTTCTCAGACCGTCTGTCTCAGACCGTCTGTCTCAGATCGTCTGTCTCAGACGGTCTGTCTCATTCGGTCTATCTTAGATCGTCTGTCTCAGACCGTCTGTCTCAGACCGTCTGCCTCAGACCGTCTGTCTCAGACCGTCTGTCTCAGACCGTCTGTCTCAGACCGTCTATCGCAGACCGTCTGTCTCAGACCGTCTGTCTCAGACCGTCTGTCTCAGACCGTCTGTCTCAGACAGTCTGTCTCAGACCGTCTGTCTCAGACCGTCTGTCTCAGACCGTCTGTCTCAGACCGACTGTCTCAGACCGTCTGTCTCAGACCGTCTGTCTCAGACCGTCTGTCTCAGACAGTCTGTCTCAGACGGTCTGTCACTGTGCGTCTGTCTCAGACCGTCTGTCTCATTCCGTCTATCTTGGATCGTCTGTCTAAGACCGTCTGTCTCGAGCCGACTGTCTCAGACCGACTGTCTCAGACCGTCTGTCTCAGACCGTCTGTCTCAGACCGTCTGTCTCAGACCGTCTGTCTCAGACCGTCTGTCTCAGACCGTCTGTCTCAGACCGTCTGTCTCAGACCGTCTTTCTCAGACCGTCTGTCAAAGACCGTCTGTCTCAGATCGTCTGTCTCAGACGGTCTGTCTCATTCGGTCTATCTTAGATCGTCTGTCTCAGAACGTCTGTCACTGTGCGTCTGCCTAAGACCGTCTGTCTCAGACGGTCTTTCTCAGACCGTCCGTCTCAGACCGTCTGCCTGATAACGTCTCTCTCAGACCGTCTGTCTCAGACCGTCTGTCTCATCCCGTCTGTCTCATCCCGTCTGTCTCATCCCGTCTGTCTCATTCCGTCTATCTTAGATCGTCTGTCTCAGAACGTCTGTCACTGTGCGTCTGTCTAAGACCGTCTGTCTCAGAACGTCTGTCACTGTGCGTCTGTCTAAGGCCGTCTGTCTCAGACCGTCTGTCTCAGACCGTCTGTCACTGTGCGTCTGTCTCATCCCGTCTGTCTCATCCCGTCTATCTCATCCCGTCTGTCTCATAACGTCTGTCTCATCCCGTCTATCTTAGATCGTCTGTCTCAGACCGTCTGTCTCAGACCGTCTGTCTCAGACCGTCTGTCTCAGACCGTCTGTCTCAGACAGTCTGTCTCAGACCGTCTGTCACTGTGCGTCTGTCTCAGACCGTCTGTCTCAGACCGTTTGTCTCAGACCGTCTATCGCAGACCGTCTGTCTCAGACCGTCTGTCGCAGACCGTCTGTCTCAGACCGTCTGTCTCAGACCGTCTGTCTCAGACCGTCTGTCTCAGACCGTCTGTCTCAGACCGTCTGTCTCAGACCGTCTGTCTCAGACAGTCTGTCTCAGACCGTCTGTCACTGTGCGTCTGTCTCAGACCGTCTGTCTCAGACCGTTTGTCTCAGACCGTCTGTCTCAGACCGTCTGTCTCATCCCGTCTGTCTCATCCCGTCTGTCTCAGACCGTCTGTCTCAGAACGTCTGTCTCAGACCATCTCTCTCAGACCGTCTGTCTCAGACCGTCTGTCTCAGACAGTCTGTCTCAGACCGTCTGTCACTGTGCGTCTGTCTCAGACCGTGTGTCTCATTCCGTCTATCTTGGATCGTCTGTCTAAGACCGTCTGTCTCGAGCCGACTGTCTCAGACCGACTGTCTCATACCGTCTGTCTCAGACCGTCTGTCTCAGACCGTCTGTCTCAGACTGTCTGTCTCAGACCGTCTGTCTCAGACCGTCTGTCTCAGACAGTGTGTCTCGGACCGTCTGTCACTGTGCGTCTGTCTCAGACCGTCTGTCTCGGACCGTCTGTCACTGTGCGTCTGTCTCAGACCGTCTGTCTCATTCCGCCTATCTTAGATCGTCTGTCTCAGAACGTCTGTCACTGTGCGTCTGTCTAAGACCGTCTGTCACGAGCCGACTGTCTCAGACCGACTGTCTCAGACCGTCTGCCTCAGACCGTCTGTCTCAGACTGTCTGTCTCAGACCGTCTGTCTCAGACCGTCTGTCTCAGACCGTCTGTCTCATCCCGTCTGTCTCATCCCGTCTGTCTCATTCCGTCTATCTTAGATCGTCTGTCTCAGACAGTCTGTCTCAGAACGTCTGTCTCAGACCGTCTGTCTCAGACCGTCTGTCTCAGACCGTCTGTCTCAGACCGTCTGTCTCAGACCGTCTGTCTCAGACCGTCTGTCTCAGACCGTCTGTCTCAGACAGTATGTCTCAGACCGTCTGTCACTGTGCGTCTGTCTCAGACCGTCTGTCTCATTCCGTCTATATTGGATCGTCTGTCTAAGACCGTCTGTCTCGAGCCGACTGTCTCAGACCGACTGTCTCAGACCGTCTGTCTCAGACCGTCTGTCTCAGACCGTCTGTCTCAGACCGTCTGTCTCAGACCGTCTGTCTCAGACCGTCTTTCTCAGACCGTCTGTCTCAGACCGTCTGTCTCAGATCGTCTGTCTCAGACGGTCTGTCTCATTCGGTCTATCTTAGATCGTCTGTCTCAGAACGTCTGTCACTGTGCGTCTGCCTAAGACCGTCTGTCTCAGACGGTCTTTCTCAGACCGTCCGTCTCAGACCGTCTGTCTCAGACAGTATGTCTCAGACCGTCTGTCACTGTGCGTCTGTCTCAGACTGTCTGCCTCAGACCGTCTGTCTCAGACCGTCTGTCTCAGACCGTCTGTCTCAGACCGTCTGTCTCAGACCGTCTGTCTCAGACAGTGTGTCTCGGACCGACTGTCACTGTGCGTCTGTCTCAGACCGTCTGTCTCAGACCGTCTGTCTCAGACCGTCTGTCTCAGACGGTCTGTCACTGTGCGTCTGTCTCAGACCGTCTGTCTCATTCCGTCTATCTTGGATCGTCTGTCTAAGACAGTCTGTCTCGAGCCGACTGTCTCGGACCGACTGTCTCAGACCGTCTGTCTCAGACCGTCTGCCTCAGACCGTCTGTCTCAGACCGTCTGTCTCAGACCGTCTGTCTCAGACCGTCTATCGCAGACCGTCTGTCTCAGACCGTCTGTCTCAGACCGTCTGTCTCAGACCGTCTGTCTCAGACAGTCTGTCTCAGACCGTCTGTCTCAGACCGTCTGTCTCAGACCGTCTGTCTCAGACCGACTGTCTCAGACCGTCTGTCTCAGACCGTCTGTCTCAGACCGTCTGTCTCAGACCGTCTGTCTCAGACCGTCTGTCTCAGACAGTCTGTATCAGACGGTCTGTCACTGTGCGTCTGTCTCAGACCGTCTGTCTCATTCCGTCTATCTTGGATCGTCTGTCTAAGACCGTCTGTCTCGAGCCGACTGTCTCAGACCGACTGTCTCAGACCGTCTGTCTCAGACCGTCTGTCTCAGACCGTCTGTCTCAGACCGTCTGTCTCAGACCGTCTGTCTCAGACCGTCTGTCTCAGACCGTCTTTCTCAGACCGTCTGTCTCAGACCGTCTGTCTCAGATCGTCTGTCTCAGACCGTCTGTCTCATTCCGTCTATCTTAGATCGTCTGTCTCAGAACGTCTGTCACTGTGCGTCTGTCTACGACCGTCTGTCTCGAGCCGACTGTCTCAGACCGACTGTCTCAGACCGTCTGTCTCAGACCGTCTGTCTCAGACAGCCTGTCTCGGACCGTCTGTCACTGTGCGTCTGTCTCAGACCGTCTGTCTCAGAACGTCTGTCACTGTGCGTCTGTCTAAGACCGTCTGTCTCGAGCCGACTGTCTCAGACCGACTGTCTCAGACCGTCAGTCTCAGACGGTCTGTCTCATTCCGTCTATCTTAGATCGTCTGCCTGATAACGTCTCTCTCAGATCGTCTGTCTCAGACCGTCTGTCTCAGACCGTCTGTCTCAGACCGTCTGTCTCAGACCGTCTGTCTCAGACCGTCTGTCTCAGACCGTCTGTCTCAGACCGTCTGTGTCAGACCGTCTGTCTCAGACTGTCTGCCTCAGACCGTCTGTCTCAGACCGTCTGTCTCAGACCGTCTGTCTCAGACCGTCTGTCTCAGACCGTCTGTCTCAGACCGTCTGTCTCAGACCGTCTGTCTCAGACCGTCTGTCTCAGACCGTCTGTCTCAGACAGTGTGTCTCGGACCGACTGTCACTGTGCGTCTGTCTCAGACCGTCTGTCTCAGACCGTCTGTCTCAGACCGTCTGTCTCAGACCGTCTGTCTCAGACGGTCTGTCACTGTGCGTCTGTCTCAGACCGTATGTCTCATTCCGTCTATCTTGGATCGTCTGTCTAAGACAGTCTGTCTCGAGCCGACTGTCTCAGACCGACTGTCTCAGACCGTCTGTCTCAGACCGTCTGCCTCAGACCGTCTGTCTCAGACCGTCTGTCTCAGACCGTCTGTCTCAGACCGTCTATCGCAGACCGTCTGTCTCAGACCGTCTGTCTCAGACCGTCTGTCTCAGACCGTCTGTCTCAGACCGTCTGTCTCAGACCGTCTTTCTCAGACCGTCTGTCTCAGACCGTCTGTCTCAGATCGTCTGTCTCAGACGGTCTGTCTCATTCGGTCTATCTTAGATCGTCTGTCTCAGAACGTCTGTCACTGTGCGTCTGCCTAAGACCGTCTGTCTCAGACGGTCTTTCTCAGACCGTCCGTCTCAGACCGTCTGTCTCAGACAGTATGTCTCAGACCGTCTGTCACTGTGCGTCTGTCTCAGACTGTCTGCCTCAGACCGTCTGTCTCAGACCGTCTGTCTCAGACCGTCTGTCTCAGACCGTCTGTCTCAGACCGTCTGTCTCAGACCGTCTGTCTCAGACAGTGTGTCTCGGACCGACTGTCACTGTGCGTCTGTCTCAGACCGTCTGTCTCAGACCGTCTGTCTCAGACCGTCTGTCTCAGACCGTCTGTCTCAGACCGTCTGTCTCAGACCGTCTGTCTCAGACGGTCTGTCACTGTGCGTCTGTCTCAGACCGTCTGTCTCATTCCGTCTATCTTGGATCGTCTGTCTAAGACAGTCTGTCTCGAGCCGACTGTCTCGGACCGACTGTCTCAGACCGTCTGTCTCAGACCGTCTGCCTCAGACCGTCTGTCTCAGACCGTCTGTCTCAGACCGTCTGTCTCAGACCGTCTATCGCAGACCGTCTGTCTCAGACCGTCTGTCTCAGACCGTCTGTCTCAGACCGTCTGTCTCAGACAGTCTGTCTCAGACCGTCTGTCTCAGACCGTCTGTCTCAGACCGTCTGTCTCAGACCGACTGTCTCAGACCGTCTGTCTCAGACCGTCTGTCTCAGACCGTCTGTCTCAGACCGTCTGTCTCAGACCGTCTGTCTCAGACCGTCTGTCTCAGACAGTCTGTATCAGACGGTCTGTCACTGTGCGTCTGTCTCAGACCGTCTGTCTCATTCCGTCTATCTTGGATCGTCTGTCTAAGACCGTCTGTCTCGAGCCGACTGTCTCAGACCGACTGTCTCAGACCGTCTGTCTCAGACCGTCTGTCTCAGACCGTCTGTCTCAGACCGTCTGTCTCAGACCGTCTGTCTCAGACCGTCTGTCTCAGACCGTCTTTCTCAGACCGTCTGTCTCAGACCGTCTGTCTCAGATCGTCTGTCTCAGACCGTCTGTCTCATTCCGTCTATCTTAGATCGTCTGTCTCAGAACGTCTGTCACTGTGCGTCTGTCTACGACCGTCTGTCTCGAGCCGACTGTCTCAGACCGACTGTCTCAGACCGTCTGTCTCAGACCGTCTGTCTCAGACAGCCTGTCTCGGACCGTCTGTCACTGTGCGTCTGTCTCAGACCGTCTGTCTCAGAACGTCTGTCACTGTGCGTCTGTCTAAGACCGTCTGTCTCGAGCCGACTGTCTCAGACCGACTGTCTCAGACCGTCTGTCTCAGACCGTCTGCCTCAGACCGTCTGTCTCAGACCGTCTGTCTCAGACCGTCTGTCTCAGACCGTCTATCGCAGACCGTCTGTCTCAGACCGTCTGTCTCAGACCGTCTGTCTCAGACCGTCTGTCTCAGACAGTCTGTCTCAGACCGTCTGTCTCAGACCGTCTGTCTCAGACCGTCTATCGCAGACCGTCTGTCTCAGACCGTCTGTCTCAGACCGTCTGTCTCAGACCGTCTGTCTCAGACAGTCTGTCTCAGACAGTCTGTCTCAGACCCTCTGTCTCAGACCGTCTGTCTCAGACCGTCTGTCTCAGACAGTATGTCTCAGACGGTCTGTCACTGTGCGTCTGTCTCAGACCGTCTGTCTCATTCCGTCTATATTGGATCGTCTGTCTAAGACCGTCTGTCTCGAGCCGACTGTCTCAGACCGACTGTCTCAGACCGTCTGTCTCAGACCGTCTGTCTCAGACCGTCTGTCTCATCCCGTCTGTCTCATCCCGTCTGTCTCATCCCGTCTATCTTAGATCGTCTGTCTCAGAACGTCTGTCACTGTGCGTCTGTCTAAGACCGTCTGTCTCAGACCGTCTGTCTCAGACCGTCTGTCTCAGACCGTCTGTCTCAGACCGTCTGTCTCAGACCGTCTGTCTCAGACAGTCTGTCTCAGACCGTCTGTCACTGTGCGTCTGTCTCAGACCGTCTGTCTCAGACCGTTTGTCTCAGACCGTCTGTCTCAGACCGTCTGTCTCATCCCGTCTGTCTCATCCCGTCTGTCTCAGACCGTCTGTCTCAGAACGTCTGTCTCAGACCATCTCTCTCAGACCGTCTGTCTCAGACCGTCTGTCTCAGACAGTCTGTCTCAGACCGTCTGTCACTGTGCGTCTGTCTCAGACCGTGTGTCTCATTCCGTCTATCTTGGATCGTCTGTCTAAGACCGTCTGTCTCGAGCCGACTGTCTCAGACCGACTGTCTCATACCGTCTGTCTCAGACCGTCTGTCTCAGACCGTCTGTCTCAGACCGTCTGTCTCAGACCGTCTGTCTCAGACTGTCTGTCTCAGACCGTCTGTCTCAGACCGTCTGTCTCAGACAGTGTGTCTCGGACCGTCTGTCACTGTGCGTCTGTCTCAGACCGTCTGTCTCGGACCGTCTGTCACTGTGCGTCTGCCTCAGACCGTCTGTCTCATTCCGCCTATCTTAGTTCGTCTGTCTCAGAACGTCTGCCACTGTGCGTCTGTCTAAGACCGTCTGTCACGAGCCGACTGTCTCAGACCGACTGTCTCAGACCGTCTGTCTCAGACCGTCTGTCTCAGACTGTCTGTCTCAGACCGTCTGTCTCAGACAGTATGTCTCAGACCGTCTGTCACTGTGCGTCTGTCTCAGACCGTCTGTCTCAGACAGTGTGTCTCGGACCGACTGTCACTGTGCGTCTGTCTCATTCCGTCTATCTTAGATCGTCTGTCTCAGAACGTCTGTCACTGTGAGTCTGTCTACGACCGTCTGTCTCGAGCCGACTGTCTCAGACCGACTGTCTCAGAGCGTCTGTCTCAGACCGTCTGTCTCAGACCGTCTGTCTCAGACAGTCTGTCTCGGACCGTCTGTCACTGTGCGTCTGTCTCAGACCGTCTGTCTCAGAACGTCTGTCACTGTGCGTCTGTCTAAGACCGTCTGTCTCGAGCCGACTGTCTCAGACCGACTGTCTCAGACCATCAGTCTCAGACGGTCTGTCTCATTCCGTCTATCTTAGATCGTCTGCCTGATAACGTCTCTCTCAGATCGTCTGTCTCAGACCGTCTGTCTCAGACCGTCTGTCTCAGACCGTCTGTCTCAGACCGTCTGTCTCAGACGGTCTGTCACTGTGCGTCTGTTTCAGACCGTCTGTCTCATTCCGTCTATCTTGGATCGTCTGTCTATGACCGTCTGTCTCGAGCCGACTGTCTCAGACCGACTGTCTCAGACCGTCTGTCTCAGACCGTCTGTCTCAGACCGTCTGTCTCAGACCGTCTGTCTCAGACCGTCTGTCTCAGACCGTCTGTCTCAGACTGTCTGTCTCAGACCGTCTGTCTCAGACAGTATGTCTCAGACCGTCTGTCACTGTGCGTCTGTCTCAGACCGTCTGTCTCAGACAGTGTGTCTCGGACCGACTGTCACTGTGCGTCTGTCTCATTCCGTCTATCTTAGATCGTCTGTCTCAGAACGTCTGTCACTGTGAGTCTGTCTACGACCGTCTGTCTCGAGCCGACTGTCTCAGACCGACTGTCTCAGACCGTCTGTCTCAGACCGTCTGTCTCAGACCGTCTGTCTCAGACCGTCTGTCTCAGACCGTCTGTCTCAGACCGTCTGTCTCAGACCGTCTTTCTCAGACCGTCTGTCTCAGACCGTCTGTCTCAGATCGTCTGTCTCAGACCGTCTGTCTCATTCCGTCTATCTTAGATCGTCTGTCTCAGAACGTCTGTCACTGTGCGTCTGTCTACGACCGTCTGTCTCGAGCCGACTGTCTCAGACCGACTGTCTCAGACCGTCTGTCTCAGACCGTCTGTCTCAGACAGCCTGTCTCGGACCGTCTGTCACTGTGCGTCTGTCTCAGACCGTCTGTCTCAGAACGTCTGTCACTGTGCGTCTGTCTAAGACCGTCTGTCTCGAGCCGACTGTCTCAGACCGACTGTCTCAGACCGTCAGTCTCAGACGGTCTGTCTCATTCCGTCTATCTTAGATCGTCTGCCTGATAACGTCTCTCTCAGATCGTCTGTCTCAGACCGTCTGTCTCAGACCGTCTGTCTCAGACCGTCTGTCTCAGACCGTCTGTCTCAGACCGTCTGTCTCAGACCGTCTGTCTCAGACCGTCTGTGTCAGACCGTCTGTCTCAGACTGTCTGCCTCAGACCGTCTGTCTCAGACCGTCTGTCTCAGACCGTCTGTCTCAGACCGTCTGTCTCAGACCGTCTGTCTCAGACCGTCTGTCTCAGACCGTCTGTCTCAGACCGTCTGTCTCAGACCGTCTGTCTCAGACAGTGTGTCTCGGACCGACTGTCACTGTGCGTCTGTCTCAGACCGTCTGTCTCAGACCGTCTGTCTCAGACCGTCTGTCTCAGACCGTCTGTCTCAGACGGTCTGTCACTGTGCGTCTGTCTCAGACCGTCTGTCTCATTCCGTCTATCTTGGATCGTCTGTCTAAGACAGTCTGTCTCGAGCCGACTGTCTCAGACCGACTGTCTCAGACCGTCTGTCTCAGACCGTCTGCCTCAGACCGTCTGTCTCAGACCGTCTGTCTCAGACCGTCTGTCTCAGACCGTCTATCGCAGACCGTCTGTCTCAGACCGTCTGTCTCAGACCGTCTGTCTCAGACCGTCTGTCTCAGACAGTCTGTCTCAGACCGTCTGTCTCAGACCGTCTGTCTCAGACCGTCTATCGCAGACCGTCTGTCTCAGACCGTCTGTCTCAGACCGTCTGTCTCAGACCGTCTGTCTCAGACAGTCTGTCTCAGACAGTCTGTCTCAGACCCTCTGTCTCAGACCGTCTGTCTCAGACCGTCTGTCTCAGACAGTATGTCTCAGACGGTCTGTCACTGTGCGTCTGTCTCAGACCGTCTGTCTCATTCCGTCTATATTGGATCGTCTGTCTAAGACCGTCTGTCTCGAGCCGACTGTCTCAGACCGACTGTCTCAGACCGTCTGTCTCAGACCGTCTGTCTCAGACCGTCTGTCTCATCCCGTCTGTCTCATCCCGTCTGTCTCATCCCGTCTATCTTAGATCGTCTGTCTCAGAACGTCTGTCACTGTGCGTCTGTCTAAGACCGTCTGTCTCAGACCGTCTGTCTCAGACCGTCTGTCTCAGACCGTCTGTCTCAGACCGTCTGTCTCAGACCGTCTGTCTCAGACCGTCTGTCTCAGACAGTCTGTCTCAGACCGTCTGTCACTGTGCGTCTGTCTCAGACCGCCTGTCTCAGACCGTTTGTCTCAGACCGTCTGTCTCAGACCGTCTGTCTCATCCCGTCTGTCTCATCCCGTCTGTCTCAGACCGTCTGTCTCAGAACGTCTGTCTCAGACCATCTCTCTCAGACCGTCTGTCTCAGACCGTCTGTCTCAGACAGTCTGTCTCAGACCGTCTGTCACTGTGCGTCTGTCTCAGACCGTGTGTCTCATTCCGTCTATCTTGGATCGTCTGTCTAAGACCGTCTGTCTCGAGCCGACTGTCTCAGACCGACTGTCTCATACCGTCTGTCTCAGACCGTCTGTCTCAGACCGTCTGTCTCAGACCGTCTGTCTCAGACCGTCTGTCTCAGACTGTCTGTCTCAGACCGTCTGTCTCAGACCGTCTGTCTCAGACAGTGTGTCTCGGACCGTCTGTCACTGTGCGTCTGTCTCAGACCGTCTGTCTCGGACCGTCTGTCACTGTGCGTCTGCCTCAGACCGTCTGTCTCATTCCGCCTATCTTAGTTCGTCTGTCTCAGAACGTCTGCCACTGTGCGTCTGTCTAAGACCGTCTGTCACGAGCCGACTGTCTCAGACCGACTGTCTCAGACCGTCTGTCTCAGACCGTCTGTCTCAGACTGTCTGTCTCAGACCGTCTGTCTCAGACAGTATGTCTCAGACCGTCTGTCACTGTGCGTCTGTCTCAGACCGTCTGTCTCAGACAGTGTGTCTCGGACCGACTGTCACTGTGCGTCTGTCTCATTCCGTCTATCTTAGATCGTCTGTCTCAGAACGTCTGTCACTGTGAGTCTGTCTACGACCGTCTGTCTCGAGCCGACTGTCTCAGACCGACTGTCTCAGAGCGTCTGTCTCAGACCGTCTGTCTCAGACCGTCTGTCTCAGACAGTCTGTCTCGGACCGTCTGTCACTGTGCGTCTGTCTCAGACCGTCTGTCTCAGAACGTCTGTCACTGTGCGTCTGTCTAAGACCGTCTGTCTCGAGCCGACTGTCTCAGACCGACTGTCTCAGACCATCAGTCTCAGACGGTCTGTCTCATTCCGTCTATCTTAGATCGTCTGCCTGATAACGTCTCTCTCAGATCGTCTGTCTCAGACCGTCTGTCTCAGACCGTCTGTCTCAGACCGTCTGTCTGAGACCGTCTGTCTCAGACCGTCTGTCTCAGACCGTCTGCCTCAGACCGTCTGTCTCAGACCGTCTGTCTCAGACCGTCTGTCTCAGACCGTCTGTCTCAGACCGTCTGTCTCAGACCGTCTGTCTCAGACCGTCTGTCTCAGACCGTCTGTCTCAGACCGTCTGTCTCAGACCGTCTGTCTCAGACCGTCTGTCTCAGACCGTCTGTCTCAGACCGTCTGTCTCAGACCGTCTGTCTCAGACCGTCTGTCTCAGACCGTCTGTCTCAGACCGTCTGTCTCAGACGGTCTGTCACTGTGCGTCTGTTTCAGACCGTCTGTCTCATTCCGTCTATCTTGGATCGTCTGTCTATGACCGTCTGTCTCGAGCCGACTGTCTCAGACCGACTGTCTCAGACCGTCTGTCTCAGACCGTCTGTCTCAGACCGTCTGTCTCAGACCGTCTGTCTCAGACCGTCTGTCTCAGACCGTCTGTCTCAGACTGTCTGTCTCAGACCGTCTGTCTCAGACAGTATGTCTCAGACCGTCTGTCACTGTGCGTCTGTCTCAGACCGTCTGTCTCAGACAGTGTGTCTCGGACCGACTGTCACTGTGCGTCTGTCTCATTCCGTCTATCTTAGATCGTCTGTCTCAGAACGTCTGTCACTGTGAGTCTGTCTACGACCGTCTGTCTCGAGCCGACTGTCTCAGACCGACTGTCTCAGACCGTCTGTCTCAGACCGTCTGTCTCAGACAGTCTGTCTCGGACCGTCTGTCACTGTGCGTCTGTCTCAGACCGTCTGTCTCAGAACGTCTGTCACTGTGCGTCTGTCTAAGACCGTCTGTCACTGTGCGTCTGTCTCAGACCGTCTGTCTCAGAACGTCTGTCACTGTGCGTCTGTCTAAGACCGTCTGTCTCGAGCCGACTGTCTCAGACCGACTGTCTCAGACCGTCAGTCTCAGACGGTCTGTCTCATTCCGTCTATCTTAGATCGTCTGCCTGATAACGTCTCTCTCAGATCGTCTATCTCAGACCGTCTGTCTCAGACCGTCTGTCTCAGACCGTCTGTCTGAGACCGTCTGTCTCAGACCGTCTGTCTCAGACCGTCTGCCTCAGACCGTCTGTCTCAGACCGTCTGTCTCAGACCGTCTGTCTCAGACCGTCTGTCTCAGACCGTCTGTCTCAGACCGTCTGTCTCAGACCGTCTGTCTCAGACCGTCTGTCTCAGACCGTCTGTCTCAGACCGTCTGTCTCAGACCGTCTGTCTCAGACCGTCTGTCTCAGACCGTCTGTCTCAGACCGTCTGTCTCAGACCGTCTGTCTCAGACGGTCTGTCACTGTGCGTCTGTTTCAGACCGTCTGTCTCATTCCGTCTATCTTGGATCGTCTGTCTAAGACCGTCTGTCTCGAGCCGACTGTCTCAGACCGACTGTCTCAGACCGTCTGTCTCAGACCGTCTGTCTCAGACCGTCTGTCTCAGACCGTCTGTCTCAGACCGTCTGTCTCAGACCGTCTGTCTCAGACCGTCTGTCTCAGACCGTCTGTCACTGTGCGTCTGTCTCAGACCGTCTGTCTCAGACCGTTTGTCTCAGACCGTCTGTCTCAGACCGTCTGTCTCATCCCGTCTGTCTCATCCCGTCTGTCTCAGACCGTCTGTCTCAGAACGTCTGTCTCAGACCATCTCTCTCAGACCGTCTGTCTCAGACCGTCTGTCTCAGACAGTCTGTCTCAGACCGTCTGTCACTGTGCGTCTGTCTCAGACCGTGTGTCTCATTCCGTCTATCTTGGATCGTCTGTCTAAGACCGTCTGTCTCGAGCCGACTGTCTCAGACCGACTGTCTCATACCGTCTGTCTCAGACCGTCTGTCTCAGACCGTCTGTCTCAGACCGTCTGTCTCAGACTGTCTGTCTCAGACCGTCTGTCTCAGACCGTCTGTCTCAGACAGTGTGTCTCGGACCGTCTGTCACTGTGCGTCTGTCTCAGACCGTCTGTCTCATTCCGCCTATCTTAGATCGTCTGTCTCAGAACGTCTGTCACTGTGCGTCTGTCTAAGACCGTCTGTCACGAGCCGACTGTCTCAGACCGACTGTCTCAGACCGTCTGTCTCAGACCGTCTGTCTCAGACAGTCTGTCTCGGACCGTCTGTCACTGTGCGTCTGTCACTGTGCGTCTGTCTCAGACCGTCTGTCTCAGACCGTCTGTCTCAGACCGTCTGTATCAGACCGTCTGTCTCAGACTGTCTGCCTCAGACAGTCTGTCTCAGACCGTCTGTCTCAGACCGTCTGTCTCAGACCGTCTGTCTCAGACCGTCTGTCTCAGACCGTCTGTCTCAGACCGTCTGTCTCAGACCGTCTGTCTCAGACAGTGTGTCTCGGACCGACTGTCACTGTGCGTCTGTCTCAGACCGTCTGTCTCAGACCGTCTGTCTCAGACCGTCTGTCTCGAGCCGACTGTCTCAGACCGACTGTCTCAGACCGTCTGTCTCAGACCGTCAGTCTCAGACGGTCTGTCTCATTCCGTCTATCTTAGATCGTCTGCCTGATAACGTCTCTCTCAGATCGTCTGTCTCAGACCGTCTGTCTCAGACCGTCTGTCTCAGACCGTCTGTCTCAGACCGTCTGTCTCAGACCGTCTGTCTCAGACCGTCTGTCTCAGACCGTCTGTCTCAGACCGTCTGTCTCAGACCGTCTGTCTCAGACCGTCTGTCTCAGACCGTCTGTCTCAGACCGTCTGTCTCAGACCGTCTGTCACTGTGCGTCTGTCTCAGACCGTCTGTCTCAGACCGTTTGTCTCAGACCGTCTGTCTCAGACCGTCTGTCTCAGACCGTCTGTCTCAGACCGTCTGTCTCAGACCGTCTGTCTCAGACCGTCTGTCTCAGACCGTCTGTCTCAGACCGTCTGTCTCAGACCGTCTGTCACTGTGCGTCTGTCTCAGACCGTCTGTCTCAGACCGTTTGTCTCAGACCGTCTGTCTCAGACCGTCTGTCTCATCCCGTCTGTCTCATCCCGTCTGTCTCAGACCGTCTGTCTCAGAACGTCTGTCTCAGACCATCTCTCTCAGACCGTCTGTCTCAGACCGTCTGTCTCAGACCGTCTGTCTCAGACCGTCTGTCTCAGACAGTCTGTCTCGGACCGTCTGTCACTGTGCGTCTGTCACTGTGCGTCTGTCTCAGACCGTCTGTCTCAGACCGTCTGTCTCAGACCGTCTGTATCAGACCGTCTGTCTCAGACTGTCTGCCTCAGACAGTCTGTCTCAGACCGTCTGTCTCAGACCGTCTGTCTCAGACCGTCTGTCTCAGACCGTCTGTCTCAGACCGTCTGTCTCAGACCGTCTGTCTCAGACCGTCTGTCTCAGACAGTGTGTCTCGGACCGACTGTCACTGTGCGTCTGTCTCAGACCGTCTGTCTCAGACCGTCTGTCTCAGACCGTCTGTCTCGAGCCGACTGTCTCAGACCGACTGTCTCAGACCGTCTGTCTCAGACCGTCAGTCTCAGACGGTCTGTCTCATTCCGTCTATCTTAGATCGTCTGCCTGATAACGTCTCTCTCAGATCGTCTGTCTCAGACCGTCTGTCTCAGACCGTCTGTCTCAGACCGTCTGTCTCAGACCGTCTGTCTCAGACCGTCTGTCTCAGACCGTCTGTCTCAGACCGTCTGTCTCAGACCGTCTGTCTCAGACCGTCTGTCTCAGACCGTCTGTCTCAGACCGTCTGTCTCAGACCGTCTGTCTCAGACCGTCTGTCACTGTGCGTCTGTCTCAGACCGTCTGTCTCAGACCGTTTGTCTCAGACCGTCTGTCTCAGACCGTCTGTCTCATCCCGTCTGTCTCATCCCGTCTGTCTCAGACCGTCTGTCTCAGAACGTCTGTCTCAGACCATCTCTCTCAGACCGTCTGTCTCAGACCGTCTGTCTCAGACAGTCTGTCTCAGACCGTCTGTCACTGTGCGTCTGTCTCAGACCGTGTGTCTCATTCCGTCTATCTTGGATCGTCTGTCTAAGACCGTCTGTCTCGAGCCGACTGTCTCAGACCGACTGTCTCATACCGTCTGTCTCAGACCGTCTGTCTCAGACCGTCTGTCTCAGACCGTCTGTCTCAGACTGTCTGTCTCAGACCGTCTGTCACTGTGCGTCTGTCACTGTGCGTCTGTCTCAGACCGTCTGTCTCAGACCGTCTGTCTCAGACCGTCTGTATCAGACCGTCTGTCTCAGACTGTCTGCCTCAGACAGTCTGTCTCAGACCGTCTGTCTCAGACCGTCTGTCTCAGACCGTCTGTCTCAGACCGTCTGTCTCAGACCGTCTGTCTCAGACCGTCTGTCTCAGACCGTCTGTCTCAGACAGTGTGTCTCGGACCGACTGTCACTGTGCGTCTGTCTCAGACCGTCTGTCTCAGACCGTCTGTCTCAGACCGTCTGTCTCGAGCCGACTGTCTCAGACCGACTGTCTCAGACCGTCTGTCTCAGACCGTCTGTCTCAGACCGTCTGTCTCGAGCCGACTGTCTCAGACCGACTGTCTCAGACCGTCTGTCTCAGACCGTCAGTCTCAGACGGTCTGTCTCATTCCGTCTATCTTAGATCGTCTGCCTGATAACGTCTCTCTCAGATCGTCTGTCTCAGACCGTCTGTCTCAGACCGTCTGTCTCAGACCGTCTGTCTCAGACCGTCTGTCTCAGACCGTCTGTCTCAGACCGTCTGTCTCAGACCGTCTGTCTCAGACCGTCTGTCTCAGACCGTCTGTCTCAGACCGTCTGCCTCAGACCGTCTGTCTCAGACCGTCTGTCTCAGACCGTCTGTCTCAGACCGTCTGTCTCAGACCGTCTGTCTCAGACCGTCTGTCTCAGACCGTCTGTCTCAGACCGTCTGTCTCAGACCGTCTGTCTCAGACCGTCTGTCTCAGACCGTCTGTCTCAGACCGTCTGTCTCAGACAGTGTGTCTCGGACCGTCTGTCACTGTGCGTCTGTCTCAGACCGTCTGTCTCATTCCGCCTATCTTAGATCGTCTGTCTCAGAACGTCTGTCACTGTGCGTCTGTCTAAGACCGTCTGTCACGAGCCGACTGTCTCAGACCGACTGTCTCAGACCGTCTGTCTCAGACCGTCTGTCTCAGACAGTCTGTCTCGGACCGTCTGTCACTGTGCGTCTGTCTCAGACCGTCTGTCTCAGAACGTCTGTCACTGTGCGTCTGTCTAAGACCGTCTGTCTCGAGCCGACTGTCTCAGACCGACTGTCTCAGACCGTCTGTCTCAGACCGTCTGACACTGTGCGTCTGTCTCAGACCGTCTGTCTCATTCCGTCTATCCTGGATCGTCTGTCTAAGACCGTCTGTCTCGAGCCGACTGTCTCAGACCGACTGTCTCAGACCGTCTGTCACTGTGCGTCTGTCTCAGACCGTCTGTCTCATTCCGTCTATCTTGGATCGTCTGTCTAAGACCGTCTGTCTCGAGCCGACTGTCTCAGACCGACTGTCTCAGACCGTCTGTCTCAGAACGTCTGTCTCAAACAGTCTGTCTCGGACCATCTGTCACTGTGCGACTGTCTCAGACCGTCTGTCTCAGACCGTCTGTCACTGTGCGTCTGTCTCAGACCGTCTGTCTCATTCCGTCTATCTTGGATCGTCTGTCTAAGACCGTCTGTCTCGAGCCGACTGTCTCAGACCGACTGTCTCAGACCGTCTGTCTCAGAACGTCTGTCTCAGACCGTCTCTCTCAGACCGTCTGTCTCAGACCGTCTGTCTCAGACAGTCTGTCTCAGACCGTCTGTCACTGTGCGTCTGTCTCAGACCGTCTGTCTCAGACCGTCTGTCTCAGACCGTCTGTCTCAGACCGTCTGTCTCAGACAGTCTGTCTCAGACCGTCTGTCTCAGACCGCCTGTCTCAGACCCTCTGTCTCAGACCGTCTGTCTCAGACCGACTGTCCCAGACCGTCTGTCTCAGACCGTCTGTCTCCGACCGTCTGTCTCAGACCGTCTGTCTCAGACCGTCTGTCTCAGACCGTCTGTCTCAGAACGTCTGTCTCATCCCGTCTGTCTCAGAACGTCTGTCTCAGACCATCTCTCTCAGACCGTCTGTCTCAGACCGTCTGTCTCAGACAGTCTGTCTCAGACCGTCTGTCACTGTGCGTCTGTCTCAGACCGTGTGTCTCATTCCGTCTATCTTGGATCGTCTGTCTAAGACCGTCTGTCTCGAGCCGACTGTCTCAGACCGACTGTCTCATACCGTCTGTCTCAGACCGTCTGTCTCCGACCGTCTGTCTCAGACCGTCTGTCTCAGACTGTCTGTCTCAGACCGTCTGTCTCAGACCGTCTGTCTCAGACAGTGTGTCTCGGACCGTCTGTCACTGTGCGTCTGTCTCAGACCGTCTGTCTCATTCCGCCTATCTTAGATCGTCTGTCTCAGAACGTCTGTCACTGTGCGTCTGTCTAAGACCGTCTGTCACGAGCCGACTGTCTCAGACCGACTGTCTCAGACCGTCTGTCTCAGACCGTCTGTCTCAGACAGTCTGTCTCGGACCGTCTGTCACTGTGCGTCTGTCTCAGACCGTCTGTCTCAGAACGTCTGTCACTGTGCGTCTGTCTAAGACCGTCTGTCTCGAGCCGACTGTCTCAGACCGACTGTCTCAGACCGTCTGTCTCAGACCGTCTGACACTGTGCGTCTGTCTCAGACCGTCTGTCTCATTCCGTCTATCCTGGATCGTCTGTCTAAGACCGTCTGTCTCGAGCCGACTGTCTCAGACCGACTGTCTCAGACCGTCTGTCACTGTGCGTCTGTCTCAGACCGTCTGTCTCATTCCGTCTATCTTGTATCGTCTGTCTAAGACAGTCTGTCTCGAGCCGACTGTCTCAGACCGTCTGTCTCAGACCGTCTGTCTCAGACCGTCTGTCTCAGACCGTCTGTCTCAGACCGTCTGTCTCAGACTGTCTGTCTCAGACCGTCTGTCTCAGACCGTCTGTCTCAGACCGTCTGTCTCAGACCGTCTGTCTCAGACCGTCTGTCTCAGACCGTCTGTCTCAGACCGTCTGTCTCAGACCGTCTGTCTCAGACCGTCTGTCTCAGACCGTCTGTCTCAGACCGTCTGTCTCAGACCGTCTGTCTCAGACCGTCTGTCTCAGACTGTCTGTCTCAGACCGTCTGTCTCAGACCGTCTGTCTCAGACCGTCTGTCTCAGACCGTCTGTCTCAGACCGTCTGTCTCAGACCGTCTGTCTCAGACCGTCTGTCTCAGACAGTATGTCTCAGACCGTCTGTCACTGTGCGTCTGTCTCAGACCGTCTGTCTCATTCCGTCTATCTTGGATCGTCTGTCTAAGACCGTCTGTCTCGAGCCGACTGTCTCAGACCGACTGTCTCAGACCGTCTGTCTCAGAACGTCTGTCTCAAACAGTCTGTCTCGGACCATCTGTCACTGTGCGACTGTCTCAGACCGTCTGTCTCAGACCGTCTGTCACTGTGCGTCTGTCTCAGACCGTCTGTCTCATTCCGTCTATCTTGGATCGTCTGTCTAAGACCGTCTGTCTCGAGCCGACTGTCTCAGACCGACTGTCTCAGACCGTCTGTCTCAGAACGTCTGTCTCAGACCGTCTCTCTCAGACCGTCTGTCTCAGACCGTCTGTCTCAGACAGTCTGTCTCAGACCGTCTGTCACTGTGCGTCTGTCTCAGACCGTCTGTCTCAGACCGTCTGTCTCGGACCGTCTGTCTCAGACTGTCTGTCTCAGACCGTCTGTCTCAGACCGTCTGTCTCAGACTGTCTGTCTCAGACCGTCTGTCTCAGACCGTCTGTCTCAGACCGTCTGTCTCAGACCGTCTGTCTCAGACCGTCTGTCTCAGACCGTCTGTCTCAGACCGTCTGTCTCAGACAGTATGTCTCAGACCGTCTGTCACTGTGCGTCTGTCTCGGACCGTCTGTCTCATTCCGTCTATATTGGATCGTCTGTCTAAGACCGTCTGTCTCGAGCCGACTGTCTCAGACCGACTGTCTCAGACCGTCTGTCTCAGAACGTCTGTCTCAAACAGTCTGTCTCGGACCATCTGTCACTGTGCGACTGTCTCAGACCGTCTGTCTCAGACCGTCTGTCACTGTGCGTCTGTCTCAGACCGTGTGTCTCATTCCGTCTATCTTGGATCGTCTGTCTAAGACCGTCTGTCTCGAGCCGACTGTCTCAGACCGTCTGTCTCATCCCGTCTGTCTCATCCCGTCTGTCTCATTCCGTCTATCTTAGATCGTCTGTCTGAGAACGTCAGTCACTGTGCGTCTGTCTCAGAACGTCTGTCACTGTGCGTCTGTCTAAGACCGTCTGTCTCGAGCCGACAGTCTCACACCGACTGTCTCAGACCGTCTCTCTCAGACCGTCTGTCTCAGACCGTCTGTCTCAGACTGCCTGCCTCAGACCGTCTGTCTCAGACCGTCTGTCTCAGACCGTCTGTCTCAGACAGTGTGTCTCGGACCGACTGTCACTGTGCGTCTGTCTCAGACCGTCTGTCTCATTCCGTCTATCTTAGATCGTCTGTCTCAGAACGTCTGTCACTGTGCGTCTGTCTACGACCGTCTATCTCGAGCCGACTGTCCCAGACCGACTGTCTCAGACCGTCTGTCTCAGACAGTCTGTCTCGGACCGTCTGTCACTGTGCGTCTGTCTCAGACCGTCTGTCTCAGAACGTCTGTCACTGTGCGTCTGTCTAAGACCGTCTGTCTCGAGCCGACTGTCTCAGACCGACTGTCTCAGACCGTCAGTCTCAGACGGTCTGTCTCATTCCGTCTATCTTAGATCGTCTGCCTGATAACGTCTCTCTCAGATCGTCTGTCTCAGACCGTCTGTCTCAGACCGTCTGTCTCGGACCGTCTGTCTCGGACCGTCTGTCTCGGACCGTCTGTCTCGGACCGTCTGTCTCGGACCGTCTGTCTCGGACCGTCTGTCTCGGACCGTCTGTCTCGGACCGTCTGTCTCGGACCGTCTGTCTCGGACCGTCTGTCTCGGACCGTCTGTCTCAGACTGTCTGCCTCAGACCGTCTGTCTCAGACCGTCTGTCTCAGACCGACTGTCTCAGACCGTCTGTCTCAGACCGTCAGTCTCAGACAGTCTGTCTCGGACCGTCTGTCACTGTGCGTCTGTCTCAGACCGTCTGTCTCAGAACGTCTGTCACTGTGCGTCTGTCTAAGACCGTCTGTCTCGAGCCGACTGTCTCAGACCGACTGTCTCAGACCGTCAGTCTCAGACGGTCTGTCTCATTCCGTCTATCTTAGATCGTCTGCCTGATAACGTCTCTCTCAGATCGTCTGTCTCAGACCGTCTGTCTCAGACCGTCTGTCTCAGACCGTCTGTCTCAGACCGTCTGTCTCAGACCGTCTGTCTCAGACCGTCTGTCTCAGACCGTCTGTCTCAGACTGTCTGTCTCAGACCGTCTGTCTCAGACCGTCTGTCTCAGACCGTCTGTCTCAGACCGTCTGTCTCAGACCGTCTGTCTCAGACCGTCTGTCTCAGACCGTCTGTCTCAGACCGTCTGTCTCAGACCGTCTGTCTCATCCCGTCTGTCTCAGACAGTGTGTCTCGGACCGACTGTCACTGTGCGTCTGTCTCAGACCGTCTGTCTCAGACGGTCTGTCACTGTGCGTCTGTCTCAGACCGTCTGTCTCATTCCGTCTATCTTGGATCGTCTGTCTAAGACCGTCTGTCTCGAGCCGACTGTCTCAGACCGACTGTCTCAGACCGTCTGTCTCAGACCGTCTGCCTCAGACCGTCTGTCTCAGACCGTCTGTCTCAGACCGTCTGTCTCAGACCGTCTATCGCAGACCGTCTGTCTCAGACCGTCTGTCTCAGACCGTCTGTCTCAGACAGTCTGTCTCAGACCGTCTGTCTCAGACCGTCTGTCTCAGACCGTCTGTCTCAGACCGTCTGTCTCAGACCGTCTGTCTCAGACCGTCTGTCTCAGACCGTCTGTCTCAGACCGTCTGTCTCAGATAGTCTGTCTCAGACGGTCTGTCACTGTGCGTCTGTCTCAGACCGTCTGTCTCATTCCGTCTATCTTGGATCGTCTGTCCAAGACCGTCTGTCTCGAGCCGACTGTCTCAGACCGACTGTCTCAGACCGTCTGTCTCAGACCGTCTGTCTCAGACCGTCTGTCTCAGACCGTCTGTCTCAGACCGTCTGTCTCAGACCGTCTGTCTCAGACCGTCTGTCTCAGACCGTCTTTCTCAGACCGTCTGTCTCAGACCGTCTGTCTCGGATCGTCTGTCTCAGACGGTCTGTCTCATTCGGTCTATCTTAGATCGTCTGTCTCAGAACGTCTGTCACTGTGCGTCTGCCTAAGACCGTCTGTCTCAGACGGTCTTTCTCAGACCGTCCGTCTCAGACCGTCTGCCTGATAACGTCTCTCTCAGACCGTCTGTCTCATCCCGTCTGTCTCATCCCGTCTGTCTCATCCAGTCTGTCTCATCCCGTCTGTCTCATTCCGTCTATCTTAGATCGTCTGTCTCAGAACGTCTGTCACTGTGCGTCTGTCTAAGACCGTCTGTCTCAGAACGTCTGTCACTGTGCGTCTGTCTAAGACCGTCTGTCTCAGACCGTCTGTCACTGTGCGTCTGTCTCATCCCGTCTATCTCATCCCGTCTGTCTCATAACGTCTGTCTCATCCCGTCTATCTTAGATCGTCTGTCTCAGAACGTCTGTCACTGTGCGTCTGTCTCAGACCGTCTGTCTCAGACCGTCTGTCTCAGACCGTCTGTCTCAGACCGTCTGTCTCAGACCGTCTGTCTCAGACCGTCTGTCTCAGACCGTCTGTCTCAGACCGTCTGTCTCAGACCGTCTGTCTCAGACAGTCTGTCTCAGACCGTCTGTCACTGTGCGTCTGTCTCAGACCGTCTGTCTCAGACCGTTTGTCTCAGACCGTCTGTCTCAGACCGTCTGTCTCATCCCGTCTGTCTCATCCCGTCTGTCTCAGACCGTCTGTCTCAGAACGTCTGTCTCAGACCATCTCTCTCAGACCGTCTGTCTCAGACCGTCTGTCTCAGACAGTCTGTCTCAGACCGTCTGTCACTGTGCGTCTGTCTCAGACCGTGTGTCTCATTCCGTCTATCTTGGATCGTCTGTCTAAGACCGTCTGTCTCGAGCCGACTGTCTCAGACCGACTGTCTCATACCGTCTGTCTCAGACCGTCTGTCTCAGACCGTCTGTCTCAGACCGTCTGTCTCAGACTGTCTGTCTCAGACCGTCTGTCTCAGACCGTCTGTCTCAGACCGTCTGTCTCAGACAGTGTGTCTCGGACCGTCTGTCACTGTGCGTCTGTCTCAGACCGTCTGTCTCATTCCGCCTATCTTAGATCGTCTGTCTCATAACGTCTGTCACTGTGCGTCTGTCTAAGACCGTCTGTCTCGAGCCGACTGTCTCAGACCGAATGTCTCAGACCGTCTGTCTCAGACCGTCTGTCTCAGACAGTCTGTCTCGGACCGTCTGTCACTGTGCGTCTGTCTCAGACCGTCTGTCTCAGAACGTCTGTCACTGTGCGTCTGTCTAAGACCGTCTGTCTCGAGCCGACTGTCTCAGACCGACTGTCTCAGACCGTCTGTCTCAGACCGTCTGTCACTGTGCGTCTGTCTCAGACCGTCTGTCTCATTCCGTCTATCCTGGATCGTCTGTCTAAGACCGTCTGTCTCGAGCCGACTGTCTCAGACCGACTGTCTCAGACCGTCTGTCTCAGAACGTCTGTCTCAGACCGTCTCTCTCAGACCGTCTGTCTCAGACCGTCTGTCTCACGCCGTCTGTCTCAGACCGTCTGTCTCAGACCGTCTATCTCAGACCGTCTGTCTCATTCCGCCTATCTTAGATCGTCTGTCTCAGAACGTCTGTCACTGTGCGTCTGTCTCAGACCGTCTTTCTCAGACCGTCTGTCTCAGACCGTCTGTCTCAGATCGTCTGTCTCAGACGGTCTGTCTCATTCGGTCTATCTTAGATCGTCTGTCTCAGAACGTCTGTCACTGTGCGTCTGTCTAAGACCGTCTGTCTCAGACGGTCTTTCTCAGACCGTCCGTCTCAGACCGTCTGCCTGATAACGTCTCTCTCAGACCGTCTGTCTCAGACCGTCTGTCTCATCCCGTCTGTCTCATCCCGTCTGTCTCATCCCGTCTGTCTCATCCCGTCTGTCTCATTCCGTCTATCTTAGATCGTCTGTCTCAGACAGTCTGTCTCAGAACGTCTGTCTCAGACCGTCTGTCTCAGACCGTCTGTCTCAGACCGTCTGTCTCAGACCGTCTGTCTCAGACCGTCTGTCTCAGACCGTCTGTCTCAGACCGTCTGTCTCAGACCGTCTGTCTCAGACCGTCTGTCTCAGACCGTCTGTCTCAGACAGTATGTCTCAGACCGTCTGTCACTGTGCGTCTGTCTCAGACCGTCTGTCTCATTCCGTCTATATTGGATCGTCTGTCTAAGACCGTCTGTCTCGAGCCGACTGTCTCAGACCGACTGTCTCAGACCGTCTGTCTCAAACAGTCTGTCTCGGACCATCTGTCACTGTGCGACTGTCGCAGACCGTCTGTCTCAGAACGTCTGTCACTGTGCGTCTGTCTAAGACCGTCTGTCTCAGACCGTCTGTCTCAGACCGTCTGTCTCAGACCGTCTGTCTCAAACCGTCCGTTTCAGGCCGTCTGTCTCAGACCGTCTGTCTCAGACCGTCTGTCTCAGACCGTCTGTCTCAGACCGTCTGTCACTGTGCGTCTGTCTCAGACCGTCTGTCTCATTCCGTCTATCTAAGACCGTCTGTCTCGAGCCGACTGTCTCAGACCGACTATCTCAGACCGTCTGTCTCAGACCGTCTGCCTCAGACCGTCTGTCTCAGACCGTCTGTCTCAGACCGTCTGTCTCAGACCGTCTATCGCAGACCGTCTGTCTCAGACCGTCTGTCTCAGACCGTCTGTCTCAGACCGTCTGTCTCAGACAGTCTGTCTCAGACCGTCTGTCTCAGACCGTCTGTCTCAGACCGTCTGTCTCAGACCGTCTGTCTCAGACCGTCTGTCTCAGACCGTCTGTCTCAGACCGTCTGTCTCAGACCGTCTGTCTCAGACCGTCTGTCTCAGACCGTCTGTCTCAGACCGTCTGTCTCAGACAGTCTGTCTCAGACGGTCTGTCACTGTGCGTCTGTCTCAGACCGTCTGTCTCATTCCGTCTATCTTGGATCATCTGTCTAAGACCGTCTGTCTCGAGCCGACTGTCTCAGACCGACTGTCTAAGACCGTCTGTCTCAGACCGTCTGTCTCAGACCGTCTGTCTCAGACCGTCTGTCTCAGACCGTCTGTCTCAGACCGTCTGTCTCAGACCGTCTGTCTCATCCCGTCTGTCTCATCCCGTCTGTCTCATCCCGTCTGTCTCATTCCGTCTATCTTAGATCGTCTGTCTCAGAACGTCTGTCACTGTGCGTCTGTCTAAGACCGTCTGTCTCAGAACGTCTGTCACTGTGCGTCTGTCTAAGACCGTCTGTCTCAGACCGTCTGTCTTCGACCGTCTGTCTCAGACCGTCTGTCACTGTGCGTCTGTCTCATCCCGTCTGTCTCATCCCGTCTATCTCATCCCGTCTGTCTCATAACGTCTGTCTCATCCCGTCTATCTTAGATCGTCTGTCTCAGAACGTCTGTCACTGTGCGTCTGTCTAAGACCGTCTGTCTCAGACCGTCTGTCTCAGACAGTGTGTCTCAGACCGTCTGTCTCAGACCGTCTGTCTCAGACAGTCTGTCTCAGACGGTCTGTCACTGTGCGTCTGTCTCAGACCGTCTGTCTCATTCCGTCTATCTAAGACCGTCTGTCTCGAGCCGACTGTCTCAGACCGACTGTCTCAGACCGTCTGTCTCAGACCGTCTGTCACTGTGCGTCTGTCTCAGACCGTGTGTCTCATTCCGTCTATCTTGGATCGTCTGTCTAAGACCGTCTGTCTCGAGCCGACTGTCTCAGACCGTCTGTCTCATCCCGTCTGTCTCATCCCGTCTGTCTCATTCCGTCTATCTTAGATCGTCTGTCTGAGAACGTCAGTCACTGTGCGTCTGTCTCAGAACGTCTGTCACTGTGCGTCTGTCTAAGACCGTCTGTCTCGAGCCGACAGTCTCACACCGACTGTCTCAGACCGTCTCTCTCAGACCGTCTGTCTCAGACCGTCTGTCTCAGACTGCCTGCCTCAGACCGTCTGTCTCAGACCGTCTGTCTCAGACAGTGTGTCTCGGACCGACTGTCACTGTGCGTCTGTCTCAGACCGTCTGTCTCATTCCGTCTATCTTAGATCGTCTGTCTCAGAACGTCTGTCACTGTGCGTCTGTCTACGACCGTCTATCTCGAGCCGACTGTCCCAGACCGACTGTCTCAGACCGTCTGTCTCAGACAGTCTGTCTCGGACCGTCTGTCACTGTGCGTCTGTCTCAGACCGTCTGTCTCAGAACGTCTGTCACTGTGCGTCTGTCTAAGACCGTCTGTCTCGAGCCGACTGTCTCAGACCGACTGTCTCAGACCGTCAGTCTCAGACGGTCTGTCTCATTCCGTCTATCTTAGATCGTCTGCCTGATAACGTCTCTCTCAGATCGTCTGTCTCAGACCGTCTGTCTCAGACCGTCTGTCTCGGACCGTCTGTCTCGGACCGTCTGTCTCGGACCGTCTGTCTCGGACCGTCTGTCTCGGACCGTCTGTCTCGGACCGTCTGTCTCGGACCGTCTGTCTCGGACCGTCTGTCTCGGACCGTCTGTCTCGGACCGTCTGTCTCGGACCGTCTGTCTCAGACTGTCTGCCTCAGACCGTCTGTCTCAGACCGTCTGTCTCAGACCGTCTGTCTCAGACCGTCTGTCTCCGACCGACTGTCTCAGACCGTCTGTCTCAGACCGTCTGTCTCAGACAGTCTGTCTCGGACCGTCTGTCACTGTGCGTCTGTCTCAGACCGTCTGTCTCAGAACGTCTGTCACTGTGCGTCTGTCTAAGACCGTCTGTCTCGAGCCGACTGTCTCAGACCGACTGTCTCAGACCGTCAGTCTCAGACGGTCTGCCTCATTCCGTCTATCTTAGATCGTCTGCCTGATAACGTCTCTCTCAGATCGTCTGTCTCAGACCGTCTGTCTCAGACCGTCTGTCTCAGACCGTCTGTCTCAGACCGTCTGTCTCAGACCGTCTGTCTCAGACCGTCTTTCTCAGACCGTCTGTCTCAGACCGTCTGTCTCAGATCGTCTGTCTCAGACGGTCTGTCTCATTCGGTCTATCTTAGATCGTCTGTCTCAGAACGTCTGTCACTGTGCGTCTGCCTAAGACCGTCTGTCTCAGACGGTCTTTCTCAGACCGTCCGTCTCAGACCGTCTGCCTGATAACGTCTCTCTCAGACCGTCTGTCTCATCCCGTCTGTCTCATCCCGTCTGTCTCATCCCGTCTGTCTCATCCCGTCTGTCTCATCCCGTCTGTCTCATTCCGTCTATCTTAGATCGTCTGTCTCAGAACGTCTGTCACTGTGCGTCTGTCTAAGACCGTCTGTCTCAGAACGTCTGTCACTGTGCGTCTGTCTAAGACCGTCTGTCTCAGACCGTCTGTCACTGTGCGTCTGTCTCATCCCGTCTGTCTCATCCCGTCTATCTCATCCCGTCTGTCTCATAACGTCTGTCTCATCCCGTCTATCTTAGATCGTCTGTCTCAGAACGTCTGTCACTGTGCGTCTGTCTCAGACCGTCTGTCTCAGACCGTCTGTCTCAGACCGTCTGTCTCAGACCGTCTGTCTCAGACCGTCTGTCTCAGACCGTCTGTCTCAGACCGTCTGTCTCAGACCGTCTGTCTCAGACCGTCTGTCTCAGACCGTCTGTCTCAGACCGTCTGTCTCAGACCGTCTGTCTCAGACAGTCTGTCTCAGACCGTCTGTCACTGTGCGTCTGTCTCAGACCGTCTGTCTCAGACCGTTTGTCTCAGACCGTCTGTCTCAGACCGTCTGTCTCATCCCGTCTGTCTCATCCCGTCTGTCTCAGACCGTCTGTCTCAGAACGTCTGTCTCAGACCATCTCTCTCAGACCGTCTGTCTCAGACCGTCTGTCTCAGACAGTCTGTCTCAGACCGTCTGTCACTGTGCGTCTGTCTCACACCGTGTGTCTCATTCCGTCTATCTTGGATCGTCTGTCTAAGACCGTCTGTCTCGAGCCGACTGTCTCAGACCGACTGTCTCATACCGTCTGTCTCAGACCGTCTGTCTCAGACCGTCTGTCTCAGACTGTCTGTCTCAGACCGTCTGTCTCAGACCGTCTGTCTCAGACCGTCTGTCTCAGACAGTGTGTCTCGGACCGTCTGTCACTGTGCGTCTGTCTCAGACCGTCTGTCTCATTCCGCCTATCTTAGATCGTCTGTCTCAGAACGTCTGTCACTGTGCGTCTGTCTAAGACCGTCTGTCTCGAGCCGACTGTCTCAGACCGAATGTCTCAGACCGTCTGTCTCAGACCGTCTGTCTCAGACAGTCTGTCTCGGACCGTCTGTCACTGTGCGTCTGTCTCAGACCGTCTGTCTCAGAACGTCTGTCACTGTGCGTCTGTCTAAGACCATCTGTCTCGAGCCGACTGTCTCAGACCGACTGTCTCAGACCGTCTGTCTCAGACCGTCTGTCACTGTGCGTCTGTCTCAGACCGTCTGTCTCATTCCGTCTATCCTGGATCGTCTGTCTAAGACCGTCTGTCTCGAGCCGACTGTCTCAGACCGACTGTCTCAGACCGTCTGTCTCAGAACGTCTGTCTCAGACCGTCTCTCTCAGACCGTCTGTCTCAGACCGTCTGTCTCAGACCGTCTGTCTCAGACCGTCTGTCTCAGACCGTCTGTCTCACGCCGTCTGTCTCAGACCGTCTGTCTCAGACCGTCTATCTCAGACCGTCTGTCTCATTCCGCCTATCTTAGATCGTCTGTCTCAGAACGTCTGTCACTGTGCGTCTGTCTCAGACCGTCTTTCTCAGACCGTCTGTCTCAGACCGTCTGTCTCAGATCGTCTGTCTCAGACGGTCTGTCTCATTCGGTCTATCTTAGATCGTCTGTCTCAGAACGTCTGTCACTGTGCGTCTGTCTAAGACCGTCTGTCTCAGACGGTCTTTCTCAGACCGTCCGTCTCAGACCGTCTGCCTGATAACGTCTCTCTCAGACCGTCTGTCTCAGACCGTCTGTCTCATCCCGTCTGTCTCATCCCGTCTGTCTCATCCCGTCTGTCTCATCCCGTCTGTCTCATTCCGTCTATCTTAGATCGTCTGTCTCAGACAGTCTGTCTCAGAACGTCTGTCTCAGACCGTCTGTCTCAGACCGTCTGTCTCAGACCGTCTGTCTCAGACCGTCTGTCTCAGACCGTCTGTCTCAGACCGTCTGTCTCAGACCGTCTGTCTCAGACCGTCTGTCTCAGACCGTCTGTCTCAGACCGTCTGTCTCAGACAGTATGTCTCAGACCGTCTGTCACTGTGCGTCTGTCTCAGACCGTCTGTCTCATTCCGTCTATATTGGATCGTCTGTCTCGAGCCGACTGTCTCAGACCGACTGTCTCAGACCGTCTGTCTCAAACAGTCTGTCTCGGACCATCTGTCACTGTGCGACTGTCGCAGACCGTCTGTCTCAGAACGTCTGTCACTGTGCGTCTGTCTAAGACCGTCTGTCTCAGACCGCCTGTCTCAGACCGTCTGTCTCAAACCGTCCGTTTCAGGCCGTCTGTCTCAGACCGTCTGTCTCAGACCGTCTGTCTCAGACCGTCTGTCTCAGACCGTCTGTCTCAGACCGTCTGTCTCAGACCGTCTGTCTCAGACCGTCTATCGCAGACCGTCTGTCTCAGACCGTCTGTCTCAGACCGTCTGTCTCAGACCGTCCGTTTCAGGCCGTCTGTCTCAGACCGTCTGTCTCAGACCGTCTGTCTCAGACCGTCTTTCTCAGACCGTCTGTCACTGTGCGTCTGTCTCAGACCGTCTGTCTCATTCCGTCTATCTTGGATCGTCTGTCTAAGACCGTCTGTCTCGAGCCGACTGTCTCAGACCGTCTGTCTCATCCCGTCTGTCTCATTCCGTCTATCTTAGATCGTCTGTCTCAGACGGTCTGTCACTGTGCGTCTGTCTCAGACCGTCTGTCTCATTCCGTCTATCTAAGACCGTCTGTCTCGAGCCGACTGTCTCAGACCGACTATCTCAGACCGTCTGTCTCAGACCGTCTGCCTCAGACCGTCTGTCTCAGACCGTCTATCGCAGACCGTCTGTCTCAGACCGTCTGTCTCAGACCGTCTGTCTCAGACCGTCTGTCTCAGACAGTCTGTCTCAGACCGTCTGTCTCAGACCGTCTGTCTCAGACCGTCTGTCTCAGACCGTCTGTCTCAGACCGTCTGTCTCAGACCGTCTGTCTCAGACCGTCTGTCTCAGACCGTCTGTCTCAGACCGTCTGTCTCAGACCGTCTGTCTCAGACAGTCTGTCTCAGACGGTCTGTCACTGTGCGTCTGTCTCAGACCGTCTGTCTCATTCCGTCTATCTTGGATCATCTGTCTAAGACCGTCTGTCTCGAGCCGACTGTCTCAGACCGACTGTCTAAGACCGTCTGTCTCAGACCGTCTGTCTCAGACCGTCTGTCTCAGACCGTCTGTCTCAGACCGTCTGTCTCAGACCGTCTTTCTCAGACCGTCTGTCTCAGACCGTCTGTCTCAGATCGTCTGTCTCAGACGGTCTGTATCATTCGGTCTATCTTAGATCGTCTGTCTCAGAACGTCTGTCACTGTGCGTCTGCCTAAGACCGTCTGTCTCAGACGGTCTTTCTCAGACCGTCCGTCTCAGACCGTCTGCCTGATAACGTCTCTCTCAGACCGTCTGTCTCAGACCGTCTGTCTCAGACCGTCTGTCTCATCCCGTCTGTCTCATCCCGTCTGTCTCATTCCGTCTATCTTAGATCGTCTGTCTCAGAACGTCTGTCACTGTGCGTCTGTCTAAGACCGTCTGTCTCAGAACGTCTGTCACTGTGCGTCTGTCTAAGACCGTCTGTCTCAGACCGTCTGTCTTCGACCGTCTGTCTCAGACCGTCTGTCACTGTGCGTCTGTCTCATCCCGTCTGTCTCATCCCGTCTATCTCATCCCGTCTGTCTCATAACGTCTGTCTCATCCCGTCTATCTTAGATCGTCTGTCTCAGAACGTCTGTCACTGTGCGTCTGTCTAAGACCGTCTGTCTCAGACCGTCTGTCTCAGACAGTGTGTCTCAGACCGTCTGTCTCAGACCGTCTGTCTCAGACAGTCTGTCTCAGACGGTCTGTCACTGTGCGTCTGTCTCAGACCGTCTGTCTCATTCCGTCTATCTAAGACCGTCTGTCTCGAGCCGACTGTCTCAGACCGACTGTCTCAGACCGTCTGTCTCAGACCGTCTGTCACTGTGCGTCTGTCTCAGACCGTGTGTCTCATTCCGTCTATCTTGGATCGTCTGTCTAAGACCGTCTGTCTCGAGCCGACTGTCTCAGACCGTCTGTCTCATCCCGTCTGTCTCATTCCGTCTATCTTAGATCGTCTGTCTGAGAACGTCAGTCACTGTGCGTCTGTCTCAGAACGTCTGTCACTGTGCGTCTGTCTAAGACCGTCTGTCTCGAGCCGACAGTCTCACACCGACTGTCTCAGACCGTCTCTCTCAGACCGTCTGTCTCAGACCGTCTGTCTCAGACCGTCTGTCTCAGACCGTCTGTCTCAGACCGTCTGTCTCAGACCGTCTGTCTCAGACCGTCTGTCTCAGACCGTCTGTCTCAGACCGTCTGTCTCAGACAGTATGTCTCAGACCGTCTGTCACTGTGCGTCTGTCTCAGACCGTCTGTCTCATTCCGTCTATATTGGATCGTCTGTCTCGAGCCGACTGTCTCAGACCGACTGTCTCAGACCGTCTGTCTCAAACAGTCTGTCTCGGACCATCTGTCACTGTGCGACTGTCGCAGACCGTCTGTCTCAGAACGTCTGTCACTGTGCGTCTGTCTAAGACCGTCTGTCTCAGACCGCCTGTCTCAGACCGTCTGTCTCAAACCGTCCGTTTCAGGCCGTCTGTCTCAGACCGTCTGTCTCAGACCGTCTGTCTCAGACCGTCTGTCTCAGACCGTCTGTCTCAGACCGTCTGTCTCAGACCGTCTGTCTCAGACCGTCTGTCTCAGACCGTCTATCGCAGACCGTCTGTCTCAGACCGTCTGTCTCAGACCGTCTGTCTCAGACCGTCCGTTTCAGGCCGTCTGTCTCAGACCGTCTGTCTCAGACCGTCTGTCTCAGACCGTCTTTCTCAGACCGTCTGTCACTGTGCGTCTGTCTCAGACCGTCTGTCTCATTCCGTCTATCTTGGATCGTCTGTCTAAGACCGTCTGTCTCGAGCCGACTGTCTCAGACCGTCTGTCTCATCCCGTCTGTCTCATTCCGTCTATCTTAGATCGTCTGTCTCAGACGGTCTGTCACTGTGCGTCTGTCTCAGACCGTCTGTCTCATTCCGTCTATCTAAGACCGTCTGTCTCGAGCCGACTGTCTCAGACCGACTATCTCAGACCGTTTGTCTCAGACCGTCTGCCTCAGACCGTCTGTCTCAGACCGTCTGTCTCAGACCGTCTGTCTCAGACCGTCTATCGCAGACCGTCTGTCTCAGACCGTCTGTCTCAGACCGTCTGTCTCAGACCGTCTGTCTCAGACAGTCTGTCTCAGACCGTCTGTCTCAGACCGTCTGTCTCAGACCGTCTGTCTCAGACCGTCTGTCTCAGACCGTCTGTCTCAGACCGTCTGTCTCAGACCGTCTGTCTCAGACCGTCTGTCTCAGACCGTCTGTCTCAGACCGTCTGTCTCAGACCGTCTGTCTCAGACAGTCTGTCTCAGACGGTCTGTCACTGTGCGTCTGTCTCAGACCGTCTGTCTCATTCCGTCTATCTTGGATCATCTGTCTAAGACCGTCTGTCTCGAGCCGACTGTCTCAGACCGACTGTCTAAGACCGTCTGTCTCAGACCGTCTGTCTCAGACCGTCTGTCTCAGACCGTCTGTCTCAGACCGTCTGTCTCAGACCGTCTGTCTCAGACCGTCTTTCTCAGACCGTCTGTCTCAGACCGTCTGTCTCAGATCGTCTGTCTCAGACGGTCTGTATCATTCGGTCTATCTTAGATCGTCTGTCTCAGAACGTCTGTCACTGTGCGTCTGCCTAAGACCGTCTGTCTCAGACGGTCTTTCTCAGACCGTCCGTCTCAGACCGTCTGCCTGATAACGTCTCTCTCAGACCGTCTGTCTCAGACCGTCTGTCTCATCCCGTCTGTCTCATCCCGTCTGTCTCATCCCGTCTGTCTCATTCCGTCTATCTTAGATCGTCTGTCTCAGAACGTCTGTCACTGTGCGTCTGTCTAAGACCGTCTGTCTCAGAACGTCTGTCACTGTGCGTCTGTCTAAGACCGTCTGTCTCAGACCGTCTGTCTTCGACCGTCTGTCTCAGACCGTCTGTCACTGTGCGTCTGTCTCATCCCGTCTGTCTCATCCCGTCTATCTCATCCCGTCTGTCTCATAACGTCTGTCTCATCCCGTCTATCTTAGATCGTCTGTCTCAGAACGTCTGTCACTGTGCGTCTGTCTAAGACCGTCTGTCTCAGACCGTCTGTCTCAGACAGTGTGTCTCAGACCGTCTGTCTCAGACCGTCTGTCTCAGACAGTCTGTCTCAGACGGTCTGTCACTGTGCGTCTGTCTCAGACCGTCTGTCTCATTCCGTCTATCTAAGACCGTCTGTCTCGAGCCGACTGTCTCAGACCGACTGTCTCAGACCGTCTGTCTCAGACCGTCTGTCACTGTGCGTCTGTCTCAGACCGTGTGTCTCATTCCGTCTATCTTGGATCGTCTGTCTAAGACCGTCTGTCTCGAGCCGACTGTCTCAGACCGTCTGTCTCATCCCGTCTGTCTCATTCCGTCTATCTTAGATCGTCTGTCTGAGAACGTCAGTCACTGTGCGTCTGTCTCAGAACGTCTGTCACTGTGCGTCTGTCTAAGACCGTCTGTCTCGAGCCGACAGTCTCACACCGACTGTCTCAGACCGTCTCTCTCAGACCGTCTGTCTCAGACCGTCTGTCTCAGACTGCCTGCCTCAGACCGTCTGTCTCAGACCGTCTGTCTCAGACCGTCTGTCTCAGACAGTGTGTCTCGGACCGACTGTCACTGTGCGTCTGTCTCAGACCGTCTGTCTCATTCCGTCTATCTTAGATCGTCTGTCTCAGAACGTCTGTCACTGTGCGTCTGTCTACGACCGTCTATCTCGAGCCGACTGTCCCAGACCGACTGTCTCAGACCGTCTGTCTCAGACAGTCTGTCTCGGACCGTCTGTCACTGTGCGTCTGTCTCAGACCGTCTGTCTCAGAACGTCTGTCACTGTGCGTCTGTCTAAGACCGTCTGTCTCGAGCCGACTGTCTCAGACCGACTGTCTCAGACCGTCAGTCTCAGACGGTCTGTCTCATTCCGTCTATCTTAGATCGTCTGCCTGATAACGTCTCTCTCAGATCGTCTGTCTCAGACCGTCTGTCTCAGACCGTCTGTCTCAGACCGTCTGTCTCGGACCGTCTGTCTCGGACCGTCTGTCTCGGACCGTCTGTCTCGGACCGTCTGTCTCGGACCGTCTGTCTCGGACCGTCTGTCTCGGACCGTCTGTCTCGGACCGTCTGTCTCGGACCGTCTGTCTCGGACCGTCTGTCTCTGACCGTCTGTCTCAGACTGTCTGCCTCAGACCGTCTGTCTCAGACCGTCTGTCTCAGACCGTCTGTCTCAGACCGTCTGTCTCAGACCGACTGTCTCAGACCGTCTGTCTCAGACCGTCTGTCTCAGACAGTCTGTCTCGGACCGTCTGTCACTGTGCGTCTGTCTCAGACCGTCTGTCTCAGAACGTCTGTCACTGTGCGTCTGTCTAAGACCGTCTGTCTCGAGCCGACTGTCTCAGACCGACTGTCTCAGACCGTCAGTCTCAGACGGTCTGTCTCATTCCGTCTATCTTAGATCGTCTGCCTGATAACGTCTCTCTCAGATCGTCTGTCTCAGACCGTCTGTCTCAGACCGTCTGTCTCAGACCGTCTGTCTCAGACCGTCTGTCTCAGACCGTCTGTCTCAGACCGTCTGTCTCAGACCGTCTGTCTCAGACTGTCTGTCTCAGACCGTCTGTCTCAGACCGTCTGTCTCAGACCGTCTGTCTCAGACCGTCTGTCTCAGACCGTCTGTCTCAGACCGTCTGTCTCAGACCGTCTGTCTCAGACCGTCTGTCTCATCCCGTCTGTCTCAGACAGTGTGTCTCGGACCGACTGTCACTGTGCGTCTGTCTCAGACCGTCTGTCTCAGACGGTCTGTCACTGTGCGTCTGTCTCAGACCGTCTGTCTCATTCCGTCTATCTTGGATCGTCTGTCTAAGACCGTCTGTCTCGAGCCGACTGTCTCAGACCGACTGTCTCAGACCGTCTGTCTCAGACCGTCTGTCTCAGACCGTCTGCCTCAGACCGTCTGTCTCAGACCGTCTGTCTCAGACCGTCTGTCTCAGACCGTCTATCGCAGACCGTCTGTCTCAGACCGTCTGTCTCAGACCGTCTGTCTCAGACCGTCTGTCTCAGACAGTCTGTCTCAGACCGTCTGTCTCAGACCGTCTGTCTCAGACCGTCTGTCTCAGACCGTCTGTCTCAGATAGTCTGTCTCAGACGGTCTGTCACTGTGCGTCTGTCTCAGACCGTCTGTCTCATTCCGTCTATCTTGGATCGTCTGTCTAAGACCGTCTGTCTCGAGCCGACTGTCTCAGACCGACTGTCTCAGACCGTCTGTCTCAGACCGTCTGTCTCAGACCGTCTGTCTCAGACCGTCTGTCTCAGACCGTCTGTCTCAGACCGTCTGTCTCAGACCGTCTGTCTCAGACCGTCTTTCTCAGACCGTCTGTCTCAGACCGTCTGTCTCAGATCGTCTGTCTCAGACGGTCTGTCTCATTCGGTCTATCTTAGATCGTCTGTCTCAGAACGTCTGTCACTGTGCGTCTGCCTAAGACCGTCTGTCTCAGACGGTCTTTCTCAGACCGTCCGTCTCAGACCGTCTGCCTGATAACGTCTCTCTCAGACCGTCTGTCTCATCCCGTCTGTCTCATCCCGTCTGTCTCATCCCGTCTGTCTCATCCCGTCTGTCTCATTCCGTCTATCTTAGATCGTCTGTCTCAGAACGTCTGTCACTGTGCGTCTGTCTAAGACCGTCTGTCTCAGAACGTCTGTCACTGTGCGTCTGTCTCAGACAGTCTGTCTCGGACCGTCTGTCACTGTGCGTCTGTCTCAGACCGTCTGTCTCAGAACGTCTGTCACTGTGCGTCTGTCTAAGACCGTCTGTCTCGAGCCGACTGTCTCAGACCGACTGTCTCAGACCGTCTGTCTCAGACCGTCTGTCACTGTGCGTCTGTCTCAGACCGTCTGTCTCATTCCGTCTATCCTGGATCGTCTGTCTAAGACCGTCTGTCTCGAGCCGACTGTCTCAGACCGACTGTCTCAGACCGTCTGTCTCAGAACGTCTGTCTCAGACCGTCTCTCTCAGACCGTCTGTCTCAGACCGTCTGTCTCAGACCGTCTGTCTCAGACCGTCTATCTCAGACCGTCTGTCTCATTCCGCCTATCTTAGATCGTCTGTCTCAGAACGTCTGTCACTGTGCGTCTGTCTAAGACCGTCTGTCTCGAGCCGACTGTCTCAGACCGAATGTCTCAGACCGTCTGTCTCAGACCGTCTGTCTCAGACAGTCTGTCTCGGACCGTCTGTCACTGTGCGTCTGTCTCAGACCGTCTGTCTCAGAACGTCTGTCACTGTGCGTCTGTCTAAGACCGTCTGTCTCGAGCCGACTGTCTCAGACCGACTGTCTCAGACCGTCTGTCTCAGACCGTCTGTCACTGTGCGTCTGTCTCAGACCGTCTGTCTCATTCCGTCTATCCTGGATCGTCTGTCTAAGACCGTCTGTCTCGAGCCGACTGTCTCAGACCGACTGTCTCAGACCGTCTGTCTCAGAACGTCTGTCTCAGACCGTCTCTCTCAGACCGTCTGTCTCAGACCGTCTGTCTCAGACCGTCTGTCTCAGACCGTCTGTCTCAGACCGTCTGTCTCACGCCGTCTGTCTCAGACCGTCTGTCTCAGACCGTCTATCTCAGACCGTCTGTCTCATTCCGCCTATCTTAGATCGTCTGTCTCAGAACGTCTGTCACTGTGCGTCTGTCTCAGACCGTCTTTCTCAGACCGTCTGTCTCAGACCGTCTGTCTCAGATCGTCTGTCTCAGACGGTCTGTCTCATTCGGTCTATCTTAGATCGTCTGTCTCAGAACGTCTGTCACTGTGCGTCTGTCTAAGACCGTCTGTCTCAGACGGTCTTTCTCAGACCGTCCGTCTCAGACCGTCTGCCTGATAACGTCTCTCTCAGACCGTCTGTCTCAGACCGTCTGTCTCATCCCGTCTGTCTCATCCCGTCTGTCTCATCCCGTCTGTCTCATCCCGTCTGTCTCATTCCGTCTATCTTAGATCGTCTGTCTCAGACAGTCTGTCTCAGAACGTCTGTCTCAGACCGTCTGTCTCAGACCGTCTGTCTCAGACCGTCTGTCTCAGACCGTCTGTCTCAGACCGTCTGTCTCAGACCGTCTGTCTCAGACCGTCTGTCTCAGACCGTCTGTCTCAGACCGTCTGTCTCAGACCGTCTGTCTCAGACAGTATGTCTCAGACCGTCTGTCACTGTGCGTCTGTCTCAGACCGTCTGTCTCATTCCGTCTATATTGGATCGTCTGTCTAAGACCGTCTGTCTCGAGCCGACTGTCTCAGACCGACTGTCTCAGACCGTCTGTCTCAAACAGTCTGTCTCGGACCATCTGTCACTGTGCGACTGTCGCAGACCGTCTGTCTCAGAACGTCTGTCACTGTGCATCTGTCTAAGACCGTCTGTCTCAGACCGCCTGTCTCAGACCGTCTGTCTCAAACCGTCCGTTTCAGGCCGTCTGTCTCAGACCGTCTGTCTCAGACCGTCTGTCTCAGACCGTCTGTCTCAGACCGTCTGTCTCAGACCGTCTGTCTCAGACCGTCTGTCTCAGACCGTCTGTCTCAGACCGTCTATCGCAGACCGTCTGTCTCAGACCGTCTGTCTCAGACCGTCTGTCTCAGACCGTCCGTTTCAGGCCGTCTGTCTCAGACCGTCTGTCTCAGACCGTCTGTCTCAGACCGTCTTTCTCAGACCGTCTGTCACTGTGCGTCTGTCTCAGACCGTCTGTCTCATTCCGTCTATCTTGGATCGTCTGTCTAAGACCGTCTGTCTCGAGCCGACTGTCTCAGACCGTCTGTCTCATCCCGTCTGTCTCATTCCGTCTATCTTAGATCGTCTGTCTCAGACGGTCTGTCACTGTGCGTCTGTCTCAGACCGTCTGTCTCATTCCGTCTATCTAAGACCGTCTGTCTCGAGCCGACTGTCTCAGACCGACTATCTCAGACCGTCTGTCTCAGACCGTCTGCCTCAGACCGTCTGTCTCAGACCGTCTGTCTCAGACCGTCTGTCTCAGACCGTCTATCGCAGACCGTCTGTCTCAGACCGTCTGTCTCAGACCGTCTGTCTCAGACCGTCTGTCTCAGACCGTCTGTCTCAGACCGTCTGTCTCAGACCGTCTGTCTCAGACCGTCTGTCTCAGACCGTCTGTCTCAGACCGTCTGTCTCAGACCGTCTGTCTCAGACCGTCTGTCTCAGACCGTCTGTCTCAGACCGTCTGTCTCAGACCGTCTGTCTCAGACAGTCTGTCTCAGACGGTCTGTCACTGTGCGTCTGTCTCAGACCGTCTGTCTCATTCCGTCTATCTTGGATCATCTGTCTAAGACCGTCTGTCTCGAGCCGACTGTCTCAGACCGACTGTCTAAGACCGTCTGTCTCAGACCGTCTGTCTCAGACCGTCTGTCTCAGACCGTCTGTCTCAGACCGTCTGTCTCAGACCGTCTTTCTCAGACCGTCTGTCTCAGACCGTCTGTCTCAGATCGTCTGTCTCAGACGGTCTGTATCATTCGGTCTATCTTAGATCGTCTGTCTCAGAACGTCTGTCACTGTGCGTCTGCCTAAGACCGTCTGTCTCAGACGGTCTTTCTCAGACCGTCCGTCTCAGACCGTCTGCCTGATAACGTCTCTCTCAGACCGTCTGTCTCAGACCGTCTGTCTCATCCCGTCTGTCTCATCCCGTCTGTCTCATCCCGTCTGTCTCATTCCGTCTATCTTAGATCGTCTGTCTCAGAACGTCTGTCACTGTGCGTCTGTCTAAGACCGTCTGTCTCAGAACGTCTGTCACTGTGCGTCTGTCTAAGACCGTCTGTCTCAGACCGTCTGTCTTCGACCGTCTGTCTCAGACCGTCTGTCACTGTGCGTCTGTCTCATCCCGTCTGTCTCATCCCGTCTATCTCATCCCGTCTGTCTCATAACGTCTGTCTCATCCCGTCTATCTTAGATCGTCTGTCTCAGAACGTCTGTCACTGTGCGTCTGTCTAAGACCGTCTGTCTCAGACCGTCTGTCTCAGACAGTGTGTCTCAGACCGTCTGTCTCAGACCGTCTGTCTCAGACAGTCTGTCTCAGACGGTCTGTCACTGTGCGTCTGTCTCAGACCGTCTGTCTCATTCCGTCTATCTAAGACCGTCTGTCTCGAGCCGACTGTCTCAGACCGACTGTCTCAGACCGTCTGTCTCAGACCGTCTGTCACTGTGCGTCTGTCTCAGACCGTGTGTCTCATTCCGTCTATCTTGGATCGTCTGTCTAAGACCGTCTGTCTCGAGCCGACTGTCTCAGACCGTCTGTCTCATCCCGTCTGTCTCATTCCGTCTATCTTAGATCGTCTGTCTGAGAACGTCAGTCACTGTGCGTCTGTCTCAGAACGTCTGTCACTGTGCGTCTGTCTAAGACCGTCTGTCTCGAGCCGACAGTCGCACACCGACTGTCTCAGACCGTCTCTCTCAGACCGTCTGTCTCAGACCGTCTGTCTCAGACTGCCTGCCTCAGACCGTCTGTCTCAGACCGTCTGTCTCAGACCGTCTGTCTCAGACAGTGTGTCTCGGACCGACTGTCACTGTGCGTCTGTCTCATTCCGTCTATCTTAGATCGTCTGTCTCAGAACGTCTGTCACTGTGCGTCTGTCTACGACCGTCTATCTCGAGCCGACTGTCCCAGACCGACTGTCTCAGACCGTCTGTCTCAGACAGTCTGTCTCGGACCGTCTGTCACTGTGCGTCTGTCTCAGACCGTCTGTCTCAGAACGTCTGTCACTGTGCGTCTGTCTAAGACCGTCTGTCTCGAGCCGACTGTCTCAGACCGACTGTCTCAGACCGTCAGTCTCAGACGGTCTGTCTCATTCCGTCTATCTTAGATCGTCTGCCTGATAACGTCTCTCTCAGATCGTCTGTCTCAGACCGTCTGTCTCAGACCGTCTGTCTCAGACCGTCTGTCTCGGACCGTCTGTCTCGGACCGTCTGTCTCGGACCGTCTGTCTCGGACCGTCTGTCTCGGACCGTCTGTCTCGGACCGTCTGTCTCGGACCGTCTGTCTCGGACCGTCTGTCTCGGACCGTCTGTCTCGGACCGTCTGTCTCGGACCGTCTGTCTCTGACCGTCTGTCTCAGACTGTCTGCCTCAGACCGTCTGTCTCAGACCGTCTGTCTCAGACCGTCTGTCTCAGACCGTCTGTCTCAGACCGTCTGTCTCAGACCGACTGTCTCAGACCGTCTGTCTCAGACCGTCTGTCTCAGACAGTCTGTCTCGGACCGTCTGTCACTGTGCGTCTGTCTCAGACCGTCTGTCTCAGAACGTCTGTCACTGTGCGTCTGTCTAAGACCGTCTGTCTCGAGCCGACTGTCTCAGACCGACTGTCTCAGACCGTCAGTCTCAGACGGTCTGTCTCATTCCGTCTATCTTAGATCGTCTGCCTGATAACGTCTCTCTCAGGTCGTCTGTCTCAGACCGTCTGTCTCAGACCGTCTGTCTCAGACCGTCTGTCTCAGACCGTCTGTCTCAGACCGTCTGTCTCAGACCGTCTGTCTCAGACTGTCTGTCTCAGACCGTCTGTCTCAGACCGTCTGTCTCAGACCGTCTGTCTCAGACCGTCTGTCTCAGACCGTCTGTCTCAGACCGTCTGTCTCATCCCGTCTGTCTCAGACAGTGTGTCTCGGACCGACTGTCACTGTGCGTCTGTCTCAGACCGTCTGTCTCAGACGGTCTGTCACTGTGCGTCTGTCTCAGACCGTCTGTCTCATTCCGTCTATCTTGGATCGTCTGTCTAAGACCGTCTGTCTCGAGCCGACTGTCTCAGACCGACTGTCTCAGACCGTCTGTCTCAGACCGTCTGCCTCAGACCGTCTGTCTCAGACCGTCTGTCTCAGACCGTCTGTCTCAGACCGTCTATCGCAGACCGTCTGTCTCAGACCGTCTGTCTCAGACCGTCTGTCTCAGACCGTCTGTCTCAGACAGTCTGTCTCAGACCGTCTGTCTCAGACCGTCTGTCTCAGACCGTCTGTCTCAGACCGTCTGTCTCAGACCGTCTGTCTCAGACCGTCTGTCTCAGACCGTCTGTCTCAGACCGTCTGTCTCAGATAGTCTGTCTCAGACGGTCTGTCACTGTGCGTCTGTCTCAGACCGTCTGTCTCATTCCGTCTATCTTGGATCGTCTGTCTAAGACCGTCTGTCTCGAGCCGACTGTCTCAGACCGACTGTCTCAGACCGTCTGTCTCAGACCGTCTGTCTCAGACCGTCTGTCTCAGACCGTCTGTCTCAGACCGTCTGTCTCAGACCGTCTGTCTCAGACCGTCTGTCTCAGACCGTCTTTCTCAGACCGTCTGTCTCAGACCGTCTGTCTCAGATCGTCTGTCTCAGACGGTCTGTCTCATTCGGTCTATCTTAGATCGTCTGTCTCAGAACGTCTGTCACTGTGCGTCTGCCTAAGACCGTCTGTCTCAGACGGTCTTTCTCAGACCGTCCGTCTCAGACCGTCTGCCTGATAACGTCTCTCTCAGACCGTCTGTCTCATCCCGTCTGTCTCATCCCGTCTGTCTCATCCCGTCTGTCTCATTCCGTCTATCTTAGATCGTCTGTCTCAGAACGTCTGTCACTGTGCGTCTGTCTAAGACCGTCTGTCTCAGAACGTCTGTCACTGTGCGTCTGTCTCAGACAGTCTGTCTCGGACCGTCTGTCACTGTGCGTCTGTCTCAGACCGTCTGTCTCAGAACGTCTGTCACTGTGCGTCTGTCTAAGACCGTCTGTCTCGAGCCGACTGTCTCAGACCGACTGTCTCAGACCGTCTGTCTCAGACCGTCTGTCACTGTGCGTCTGTCTCAGACCGTCTGTCTCATTCCGTCTATCCTGGATCGTCTGTCTAAGACCGTCTGTCTCGAGCCGACTGTCTCAGACCGACTGTCTCAGACCGTCTGTCTCAGAACGTCTGTCTCAGACCGTCTCTCTCAGACCGTCTGTCTCAGACCGTCTGTCTCAGACCGTCTGTCTCAGACCGTCTATCTCAGACCGTCTGTCTCATTCCGCCTATCTTAGATCGTCTGTCTCAGAACGTCTGTCACTGTGCGTCTGTCTCAGACCGTCTTTCTCAGACCGTCTGTCTCAGACCGTCTGTCTCAGATCGTCTGTCTCAGACGGTCTGTCTCATTCGGTCTATCTTAGATCGTCTGTCTCAGAACGTCTGTCACTGTGCGTCTGTCTAAGACCGTCTGTCTCAGACGGTCTTTCTCAGACCGTCCGTCTCAGACCGTCTGCCTGATAACGTCTCTCTCAGACCGTCTGTCTCAGACCGTCTGTCTCAGACCGTCTGTCTCATCCCGTCTGTCTCATCCCGTCTGTCTCATCCCGTCTGTCTCATCCCGTCTGTCTCATTCCGTCTATCTTAGATCGTCTGTCTCAGACAGTCTGTCTCAGAACGTCTGTCTCAGACCGTCTGTCTCAGACCGTCTGTCTCAGACCGTCTGTCTCAGACCGTCTATCTCAGACCGTCTGTCTCAGACCGTCTGTCTCAGACCGTCTGTCTCAGACCGTCTGTCTCAGACCGTCTGTCTCAGACCGTCTGTCTCAGACCGTCTGTCTCAGACAGTATGTCTCAGACCGTCTGTCACTGTGCGTCTGTCTCAGACCGTCTGTCTCATTCCGTCTATATTGGATCGTCTGTCTAAGACCGTCTGTCTCGAGCCGACTGTCTCAGACCGACTGTCTCAGACCGTCTGTCTCAAACAGTCTGTCTCGGACCATCTGTCACTGTGCGACTGTCGCAGACCGTCTGTCTCAGAACGTCTGTCACTGTGCGTCTGTCTAAGACCGTCTGTCCAAGACCGCCTGTCTCAGACCGTCTGTCTCAAACCGTCCGTTTCAGGCCGTCTGTCTCAGACCGTCTGTCTCAGACCGTCTGTCTCAGACCGTCTGTCTCAGACCGTCTGTCTCAGACCGTCTGTCTCAGACCGTCTGTCTCAGACCGTCTGTCTCAGACCGTCTATCGCAGACCGTCTGTCTCAGACCGTCTGTCTCAGACCGTCTGTCTCAGACCGTCCGTTTCAGGCCGTCTGTCTCAGACCGTCTGTCTCAGACCGTCTGTCTCAGACCGTCTTTCTCAGACCGTCTGTCACTGTGCGTCTGTCTCAGACCGTCTGTCTCATTCCGTCTATCTTGGATCGTCTGTCTAAGACCGTCTGTCTCGAGCCGACTGTCTCAGACCGTCTGTCTCATCCCGTCTGTCTCATTCCGTCTATCTTAGATCGTCTGTCTCAGACGGTCTGTCACTGTGCGTCTGTCTCAGACCGTCTGTCTCATTCCGTCTATCTAAGACCGTCTGTCTCGAGCCGACTGTCTCAGACCGACTATCTCAGACCGTCTGTCTCAGACCGTCTGTCTCAGACCGTCTGTCTCAGACCGTCTGTCTCAGACCGTCTGTCTCAGACCGTCTGTCTCAGACCGTCTGTCTCAGACCGTCTGTCTCAGACAGTCTGTCTCCGACCGTCTGTCTCAGACCGTCTGTCTCAGACCGTCTGTCTCAGACCGTCTGTCTCAGACCGTCTGTCTCAGACCGTCTGTCTCAGACCGTCTGTCTCAGACCGTCTGTCTCAGACCGTCTGTCTCAGACCGTCTGTCTCAGACAGTCTGTCTCAGACGGTCTGTCACTGTGCGTCTGTCTCAGACCGTCTGTCTCATTCCGTCTATCTTGGATCATCTGTCTAAGACCGTCTGTCTCGAGCCGACTGTCTCAGACCGACTGTCTAAGACCGTCTGTCTCAGACCGTCTGTCTCAGACCGTCTGTCTCAGACCGTCTGTCTCAGACCGTCTGTCTCAGACCGTCTTTCTCAGACCGTCTGTCTCAGACCGTCTGTCTCAGATCGTCTGTCTCAGACGGTCTGTATCATTCGGTCTATCTTAGATCGTCTGTCTCAGAACGTCTGTCACTGTGCGTCTGCCTAAGACCGTCTGTCTCAGACGGTCTTTCTCAGACCGTCCGTCTCAGACCGTCTGCCTGATAACGTCTCTCTCAGACCGTCTGTCTCAGACCGTCTGTCTCATCCCGTCTGTCTCATCCCGTCTGTCTCATCCCGTCTGTCTCATTCCGTCTATCTTAGATCGGCTGTCTCAGAACGTCTGTCACTGTGCGTCTGTCTAAGACCGTCTGTCTCAGAACGTCTGTCACTGTGCGTCTGTCTAAGACCGTCTGTCTCAGACCGTCTGTCTTCGACCGTCTGTCTCAGACCGTCTGTCACTGTGCGTCTGTCTCATCCCGTCTGTCTCATCCCGTCTATCTCATCCCGTCTGTCTCATAACGTCTGTCTCATCCCGTCTATCTTAGATCGTCTGTCTCAGAACGTCTGTCACTGTGCGTCTGTCTAAGACCGTCTGTCTCATTCCGTCTATCTTAGATCGTCTGTCTCAGAACGTCTGTCACTGTGCGTCTGTCTAAGACCGTCTGTCTCAGAACGTCTGTCACTGTGCGTCTGTCTCAGACAGTCTGTCTCAGACGGTCTGTCACTGTGCGTCTGTCTCAGACCGTCTGTCTCATTCCGTCTATCTAAGACCGTCTGTCTCGAGCCGACTGTCTCAGACCGACTGTCTCAGACCGTCTGTCTCAGACCGTCTGCCTCAGACCGTCTGTCTCAGACCGTCTGTCTCAGACCGTCTGTCTCAGACCGTCTATCGCAGACCGTCTGTCTCAGACCGTCTGTCTCAGACAGTCTGTCTCAGACGGTCTGTCACTGTGCGTCTGTCTCAGACCGTCTGTCTCATTCCGTCTATCTTGGATCGTCTGTCTAAGACCGTCTGTCGCGAGCCGACTGTCTCAGACCGACTGTCTCAGACCGTCTGTCTCAGACCGTCTGTCTCAGACCGTCTGTCTCAGACCGTCTGTCTCAGACCGTCTGTCTCAGACCGTCTTTCTCAGACCGTCTGTCTCAGACCGTCTGTCTCAGATCGTCTGTCTCAGACCGTCTGTCTCAGACAGTCTGTCTCAGACCGTCTGTCACTGTGCGTCTGTCTCAGACCGTCTGTCTCATTCCGTCTATCTTGGATCGTCTGTCTAAGACCGTCTGTCTCGAGCCGACTGTCTCAGACCGACTGTCTCAGACCGTCTGTCTCAGACCGTCTGTCTCAGACCGTCTGTCTCAGACCGTCTGTCTCAGACAGTGTGCCTCGGACCGTCTGTCACTGTGCGTCTGTCTCAGACCGTCTGTCTCATTCCGCCTATCTTAGATCGTCTGTCTCAGAACGTCTGTCACTGTGCGTCTGTCTAAGACCGTCTGTCTCGAGCCGACTGTCTCAGACCGACTGTCTCAGACCGTCTGTCTCAGACCGTCTGTCTCAAACAGTCTGTCTCGGACCGTCTGTCACTGTGCGACTGTCTCAGACCGTCTGTCTCAGAACGTCTGTCACTGTGCGTCTGTCTAAGACCGTCTGTCTCAGACCGCCTGTCTCAGACCGTCTGTCTCAGACCGTCCGTTTCAGGCCGTCTGTCTCAGACCGTCTGTCTCAGACCGTCTGTCTCAGACCGTCTGTCTCAGACCGTCTGTCTCAGACCGTCTGTCTCAGACCGTCTGTCTCAGACCGTCTGTCTCAGAACGTCTGTCTCAGACCGTCTGTCTCAGACCGTCTGTCTCAGACCGTCTGTCTCAGACCGTCTGTCTCAGACCGTCTGTCTGAAACAGTCTGTCTCGGACCGTCTGTCACTGTGCGACTGTCTCAGACCGTCTGTCTCAGAACGTCTGTCACTGTGCGTCTGTCTAAGACCGTCTGTCTCGAGCCGACTGTCTCAGACCGACTGTCTAAGACCGTCTGTCTCGAGCCGACTGTCTCAGACCGACTGTCTCAGACCGTCTGTCTCAGACCGTCTGTCTCAGACCGTCTATCGCAGACCGTCTGTCTCAGACCGTCTGTCTCAGACAGTCTGTCTCAGACGGTCTGTCACTGTGCGTCTGTCTCAGACCGTCTGTCTCATTCCGTCTATCTTGGATCGTCTGTCTAAGACCGTCTGTCTCGAGCCGACTGTCTCAGACCGACTGTCTCAGACCGTCTGTCTCAGACCGTCTGTCTCAGACCGTCTGTCTCAGACCGTCTGTCTCAGACAGTGTGCCTCGGACCGTCTGTCACTGTGCGTCTGTCTCAGACCGTCTGTCTCATTCCGCCTATCTTAGATCGTCTGTCTCAGAACGTCTGTCACTGTGCGTCTGTCTAAGACCGTCTGTCTCGAGCCGACTGTCTCAGACCGACTGTCTCAGACCGTCTGTCTCAGACCGTCTGTCTCAAACAGTCTGTCTCGGACCGTCTGTCACTGTGCGACTGTCTCAGACCGTCTGTCTCAGAACGTCTGTCACTGTGCGTCTGTCTAAGACCGTCTGTCTCAGACCGCCTGTCTCAGACCGTCTGTCTCAGACCGTCCGTTTCAGGCCGTCTGTCTCAGACCGTCTGTCTCAGACCGTCTGTCTCAGACCGTCTGTCTCAGACCGTCTGTCTCAGACCGTCTGTCTCAGACCGTCTGTCTCAGACCGTCTGTCTCAGAACGTCTGTCTCAGACCGTCTGTCTCAGACCGTCTGTCTCAGACCGTCTGTCTCAGACCGTCTGTCTCAGACCGTCTGTCTGAAACAGTCTGTCTCGGACCGTCTGTCACTGTGCGACTGTCTCAGACCGTCTGTCTCAGAACGTCTGTCACTGTGCGTCTGTCTAAGACCGTCTGTCTCGAGCCGACTGTCTCAGACCGACTGTCTAAGACCGTCTGTCTCGAGCCGACTGTCTCAGACCGACTGTCTCAGACCGTCTGTCTCAGACCGTCTGTCTCAGACCGTCTGTCTCAGACCGTCTGTCTCAGACCGTCTGTATCAGACCGTCTGTCTCAGACCGTCTGTCTCAGAACGTCTGTCTCAGACCGTCTGTCTCAGACCGTCTGTCTCAGACCGTCTGTCTCAGACCGTCTGTCTCAGACAGTCTGTCTCAGACCGTCTGTCACTGTGCGTCTGTCTCAGACCGTCTGTCTCAGACAGTGTGTCTCGGACCGACTGTCACTGTGCGTCTGTCTCAGACCGTCTGTCTCATTCCGTCTATCTTGGATCGTCTGTCTCAGAACGTCTGTCACTGTGCGTCTGTCTACGACCGTCTGTCTCGAGCCGACTGTCTCAGACCGACTGTCTCAGACCGTCTGTCTCAGACCGTCTGTCTCAGAACGTCTGTCACTGTGCGTCTGTCTCAGACCGCCTGTCTCAGACCGTCTGTCTCAGACCGTCTGTCTCAGACCGTCCGTCTCAGGCCGTCTGTCTCAGACCGTCTGTCTCAGATCGTCTGTCGCAGACCGTCTGTCTCAGACCGTCTGTCTAAGACCGTCTGTCTCAGACCGTCTGTCTCAGACCGTCTGTCTCAGACCGTCTGTCTCAGACCGTCTGTCTCAGACCGTCTGTCTCAGACCGTCTGTCTCAGACCGTCTGTCTCAGACCGTCTGTCTCAGACCGTCTGTCTCAGACCGTCTGTCTCAGACAGTCTGTCTCAGACGGTCTGTCACTGTGCGTCTGTCTCAGACCGTCTGTCTCATTCCGTCTATCTTGGATCGTCTGTCTAAGAACGTCTGTCTCGAGCCGACTGTCTCAGACCGACTGTCTCAGACCGTCTGTCTCAGACCGTCTGCCTCAGACCGTCTGTCTCAGACCGTCTGTCTCAGACCGTCTGTCTCAGACCGTCTGTCTCAGACCGTCTGTCTCAGACCGTCTGTCTCAGACCGTCTGTCTCAGACAGTCTGTCTCAGACCGTCTGTCTCAGACCGTCTGTCTCAGACCGTCTGTCTCAGACCGTCTGTCTCAGACCGTCTGTCTCAGACCGTCTGTCTCAGACCGTCTGTCTCAGACCGTCTGTCTCAGACCGTCTGTCTCAGATCGTCTGTCTCAGACCGTCTGTCTCAGACCGTCTGTCTCAGACCGTCTGTCACTGTGCGTCTGTCTCAGACCGTCTGTCTAAGACCGTCTGTCTCGAGCCGACTGTCTCAGACCGTCTGTCTCAGACCGTCTGTCTCAGACCGTCTATCGCAGACCGTCTGTCTCAGACCGTCTGTCTCAGACCGTCTGTCTCAGACCGTCTGTCTCAGACAGTCTGTCTCAGACCGTCTGTCTCAGACCGTCTGTCTCAGACCGTCTGTCTCAGACCGTCTGTCTCAGACCGTCTGTCTCAGACCGTCTGTCTCAGACCGTCTGTCTCAGACCGTCTGTCTCAGACCGTCTGTCTCAGACCGTCTGTCACTGTGCGTCTGTCTCAGACCGTCTGTCTAAGACCGTCTGTCTCGAGCCGACTGTCTCAGACCGACTGTCTTAGACCGTCTGTCTCAGACCGTCTGTCTCAGACCGTCTGTCTCAGACCGTCTGTCTCAGGCCGTCTGTCTCAGACCGTCTGTCTCAGACCGACTGTCTCAGACCGTCTGTTTCAGACCGTCTGTCTCAGACCGTCTGTCTCAGACCGTCTGTCTCAGACAGTGTGTCTCGGACCGACTGTCACTGTGCGTCTGTCTCAGACCGTCTGTCTCAGACCGTCTGTCTCAGACCGTCTGTCTCAGACCGTCTGTCTCAGTCCGTCTGTCTCAGACCGTCTGTCTCAGACCGTCTGTCTCAGACAGTGTGTCTCGGACCGACTGTCACTGTGCGTCTGTCTCAGACCGTCTGTCTCATTCCGTCTATCTTAGATCATCTGTCTCAGAACGTCTGTCACTGTGCGTCTGTCTACGACCGTCTGTCTCGAGCCGACTGTCTCAGACCGACTGTCTCAGACCGTCTGTCTCAGACCGTCTGTCTCAGACAGTCTGTCTCGGACCGTCTGTCACTGTGCGTCTGTCTCAGACCGTCTGTCTCAGAGCGTCTGTCACTGTGCGTCTGTCTAAGACCGTCTGTCTCGAGCCGACTGTCTCAGACCGACTGTCTCAGACCGTCAGTCTCAGACCGTCTGTCTCAGACTGTCTGCCTCAGACCGTCTGTCTCAGACCGTCTGTCTCAGACCGTCTGACTCAGACCGTCTGACTCAGACCGTCTGTCTCAGACCGTCTGTCTCAGACAGTGTGTCTCGGACCGTCTGTCACTGTGCGTCTGTCTCAGACCGTCTGTCTCAGACAGTGTGTCTCGGACCGTCTGTCACTGTGCGTCTGTCTCAGAACGTCTGTCACTGTGCGTGTGTCTCAGACCGTCTGTCTCAGACCGTCTGTCTCAGACCGTCTGTCTCAGACCGTCTGTCTCAGACCGTCCGTCTCAGGCCGTCTGTCTCAGACCGTCTGTCTCAGACCGTCTGTCGCAGACCGTCTGTCTCAAACAGTCTGTCTCGGACCGTCTGCCACTGTGCGACTGTCTCAGACCGTCTGTCTCAGAACGTCTGTCACTGTGCGTCTGTCTAAGACCGTCTGTCTCGAGCCGACTGTCTCAGACCGACTGTCTCAGACCGTCTGTCTCAGACCGTCTGTCTCAGACCGTCTGTCTCAGACCGTCCGTCTCAGGCCGTCTGTCTCAGACCGTCTGTCTCAGACCGTCTGTCGCAGACCGTCTGTCTCAAACAGTCTGTCTCGGACCGTCTGCCACTGTGCGACTGTCTCAGACCGTCTGTCTCAGAACGTCTGTCACTGTGCGTCTGTCTAAGACCGTCTGTCTCGAGCCGACTGTCTCAGACCGACTGTCTCAGACCGTCTGTCTCAGACCGTCTGTCTCAGACCGTCTGTCTCAGACCGTCTGTCTCAGACCGTCTGTCTCAGACCGTCTGTCTCAGACAGTCTGTCTCAGACCGTCTGTCACTGTGCGTCTGTCTCAGACCGTCTGTCTCATTCCGTCTATCTTGGATCGTCTGTCTAAGACCGTCTGTCTCGAGCCGACTGTCTCAGACCGACTGTCTCAGACCGTCTGTCTCAGACCGTCTGTCTCAGACCGTCTGTCTCAGACCGTCTGTCTCAGACCGTCTGTCTCAGACTGTCTGTCTCAGACCGTCTGTCTCAGACCGTCTGTCTCGAGCCGACTGTCTCAGACCGACTGTCTCAGACCGTCTGTCGCAGACCGTCTGTCTCAGACCGTCTGTCTCAGACAGTCTGTCTCAGACCGTCTGTCACTGTGCGTCTGTCTCAGACCGTCTGTCTCAGACCGTTTGTCTCAGACCGTCTGTCTCAGACCGTCTGTCTCATCCCGTCTGTCTCATCCCGTCTGTCTCATTCCGTCTATCTTAGATCGTCTGTCTGAGAACGTCTGTCACTGTGCGTCTGTCTCAGAACGTCTGTCACTGTGCGTCTGTCTAAGACCGTCTGTCTCGAGCCGACTGTCTCAGACCGTCTGTCTCAGACCGTCTGTCTCAGACCGTCTGTCTCAGACCGTCTGTCTCAGACCGTCTGTCTCAGACCGTCTGTCTCAGACCGTCTGTCTCAGACCGTCTGTCTCAGACCGTCTGTCTCAGACCGTCTGTCTCAGACAGTCTGTCTCAGACGGTCTGTCACTGTGCGTCTGTCTCAGACCGTCTGTCGCATTCCGTCTATCTTGGATCGTCTGTCTAAGACCGTCTGTCTCGAGCCGACTGTCTCAGTCCGACTGTCTCAGACCGTCTGTCTCAGAACGTCTGTCTCAGACCGTCTGTCTCAGACCGTCTGTCTCAGACCGTCTGTCTCAGACCGTCTGTCTCAAACAGTCTGTCTCGGACCGTCTGTCACTGTGCGACTGTCTCAGACCGTCTGTCTCAGAACGTCTGTCACTGTGCGTCTGTCTAAGACCGTCTGTCTCAGACCGCCTGTCTCAGACCGTCTGTCTCAGACCGTCCGTTTCAGGCCGTCTGTCTCAGACCGTCTGTCTCAGACCGTCTGTCTCAGACCGTCTGTCTCAGAACGTCTGTCTCAGACCGTCTGTCTCAGACAGTCTGTCTCAGACCGTCTGTCACTGTGCGTCTGTCTCAGACCGTCTGTCTCATTCCGTCTATCTTGGATCGTCTGTCTAAGACCGTCTGTCTCGAGCCGACTGTCTCAGACCGACTGTCTCAGACCGTCTGTCTCAGACCGTCTGTCTCAGACCGTCTGTCTCAGACCGTCTGTCTCAGACCGTCTGTCTCAGACCGTCTGTCTCAGACAGTGTGCCCCGAACCGTCTGTCACTGTGCGTCTGTCTCAGAACGTCTGTCTCATTCCGCCTATCTTAGATCGTCTGTCTCAGAACGTCTGTCACTGTGCGTCTGTCTAAGACCGTCTGTCTCAGACCGTCTGTCTCAAACAGTCTGTCTCGGACCGTCTGTCACTGTGCGACTGTCTCAGACCGTCTGTCTCAGAACGTCTGTCACTGTGCGTCTGTCTAAGACCGTCTGTCTCAGACCGCCTGTCTCAGACCGTCTGTCTCAGACCGTCCGTTTCAGGCCGTCTGTCTCAGACAGTCTGTCTCAGACCGTCTGTCACTGTGCGTCTGTCTCAGACCGTCTGTCTCATTCCGTCTATCTTGGATCGTCTGTCTAAGACCGTCTGTCTCGAGCCGACTGTCTCAGACCGACTGTCTCAGACCGTCTGTCTCAGACCGTCTGTCTCAGACCGTCTGTCTCAGACCGTCTGTCTCAGACCGTCTGTCCCAGACCGTCTGTCTCAGACCGTCTGTCTCAGACCGTCTGTCTCAGACAGTGTGCCTCGGACCGTCTGTCACTGTGCGTCTGTCTCAGACCGTCTGTCTCATTCCGCCTATCTTAGATCGTCTGTCTCAGAACGTCTGTCACTGTGCGTCTGACTAAGACCGTCTGTCTCGAGCCGACTGTCTCAGACCGACTGTCTCAGACCGTCTGTCTCAGACCGTCTGTCTCAGACCGTCTGTCTCAGACCGTCTGTATCAGACCGTCTGTCTCAGACCGTCTGTCTCAGAACGTCTGTCTCAGACCGTCTGTCTCAGACCGTCTGTCTCAGACCGTCTGTCTCAGACAGTCTGTCACTGTGCGTCTGTCTCAGACCGTCTGTCTCATTCCGTCTATCTTGGATCGTCTGTCTAAGACCGTCTGTCTCGAGCCGACTGTCTCAGAACGACTGTCTCAGACCGTCTGTCTCAGAACGTCTGTCTCAGACCGTCTCTCTCAGACCGTCTGTCTCAGACCGTCTGTCTCAGACAGTCTGTCTCAGACCGTCTGTCACTGTGCGTCTGTCTCAGACGGTCTGTCTCATTCCGTCTATCTTGGATCGTCTGTCTAAGACAGTCTGTCTCGAGCCGACTGTCTCAGACCGACTGTCTCAGACCGTCTGTCTCAGACCGTCTGTCTCAGACCGACTGTCTCAGACCGTCTGTCTCAGACCGTCCGTCTCAGACCGTCTGTCTCAGACCGTCTGTCTCAGACCGTCTGTCTCAGACCGTCTGTCTCAGACCGTCTGTCTCAGACCGTCTGTCTCAGACCGTCTGTCTCAGACAGTGTGCCTCGAACCGTCTGTCACTGTGCGTCTGTCTCAGAACGTCTGTCTCATTCCGCCTATCTTAGATCGTCTGTCTCAGAACGTCTGTCACTGTGCGTCTGTCTAAGACCGTCTGTCTCGAGCCGACTGTCTCAGACCGACTGTCTCAGACCGTCTGTCTCAGACGGTCTGTCTCAAACAGTCTTTCTCGGACCGTCTGTCACTGTGCGACTGTCTCAGACCGTCTGTCTCAGAACGTCTGTCACTGTGCGTCTGTCTAAGACCGTCTGTCTCAGACCGCCTGTCTCAGACCGTCTGTCTCAGACCGTCCGTTTCAGGCCGTCTGTCTCAGACCGTCTGTCTCAGACCGTCTGTCTCAGACCGTCTGTCTCAGACCGTCTGTCTCAGACCGTCTGTCTCAGACCGTCTGTCTCAGACCGTCTGTCTCAGACCGTCTGTCTCAGAACGTCTGTCTCAGACCGTCTGTCTCAGACCGTCTGTCTCAGACAGTGTGTCTCGGACCGTCTGTCACTGTGCGTCTGTCTCAGACCGTCTGTCTCAGAACGTCTGTCACTGTGCGTCTGTCTCAGACCGCCTGTCTCAGACCGTCTGTCTCAGACAGTCTGTCTCAGACGGTCTGTCACTGTGCGTCTGTCTCAGACCGTCTGTCTCAGACCGTCTGTCTCAGACCGTCTGTCTGAGACCGTCTGTCTCAGACCGTCTGTCTCAGACCGTCTGTCTCAGACAGTCTGTCTCAGACCGCCTGTCACTGTGCGTCTGTCTCAGACCGTCTGTCCCATTCCGTCTATCTTGGATCGTCTGTCTAAGACCGTCTGTCTCGAGCCGACTGTCTCAGACCGACTGTCTCAGACCGTCTGTCTCAGACCGTCAGTCTCAGACCGTCTGTCTCAGACTGTCTGTCTCAGACCGTCTGTCTCAGACCGTCTGTCTCAGACCGTCTGTCTCAGACCGTCTGTCACTGTGCGTCTGTCTCAGACCGTCTGTCACTGTGCGTCTGTCTCAGACCGTCTGTCTCATTCCGTCTATCTTGGATCGTCTGTCTAAGACCGTCTGTCTCGAGCCGACTGTCTCAGACCGACTGTCTCAGACCGTCTGTCTCAGACCGTCTGTCTCAGACAGCGTGCCTCGGACCGTCTGTCACTGTGCGTCTGTCTCAGACCGTCTGTCTCATTCCGCCTATCTTAGATCGTCTGTCTCAGAACGTCTGTCACTGTGCGTCTGACTAAGACCGTCTGTCTCGAGCCGACTGTCTCAGACCGACTGTCTCAGACCGTCTGTCTCAGACCGTCTGTCTCAGACCGTCTGTCTCAGACCGTCTGTATCAGACCGTCTGTCTCAGACCGTCTGTCTCAGAACGTCTGTCTCAGACCGTCTGTCTCAGACCGTCTGTCTCAGACCGTCTGTCTCAGACAGTCTGTCACTGTGCGTCTGTCTCAGACCGTCTGTCTCATTCCGTCTATCTTGGATCGTCTGTCTAAGACCGTCTGTCTCGAGCCGACTGTCTCAGAACGACTGTCTCAGACCGTCTGTCTCAGAACGTCTGTCTCAGACCGTCTCTCTCAGACCGTCTGTCTCAGACCGTCTGTCTCAGACAGTCTGTCTCAGACCGTCTGTCACTGTGCGTCTGTCTCAGACGGTCTGTCTCATTCCGTCTATCTTGGATCGTCTGTCTAAGACAGTCTGTCTCGAGCCGACTGTCTCAGACCGACTGTCTCAGACCGTCTGTCTCAGACCGTCTGTCTCAGACCGACTGTCTCAGACCGTCTGTCTCAGACCGTCTGTCTCAGACCGTCTGTCTCAGACCGTCTGTCTCAGACCGTCTGTCTCAGACCGTCTGTCTCAGACCGTCTGTCTCAGACCGTCTGTCTCAGACCGACTGTCTCAGACTGTCTGTCTCAGACCGTCTGTCTCAAACAGTCTGTCTCGGACCGTCTGCCACTGTGCGACTGTCTCAGACCGTCTGTCTCAGACCGTCTGTCTCAGACCGTCTGTCTCAGAACGTCTGTCTCAGACCGTCTGTCTCAGAACGTCTGTCTCAGACCGTCTGTCTCAGACAGTCTGTCTCAGACCGTCTGTCACTGTGCGTCTGTCTCAGACCGTCTGTCTCATTCCGTCTATCTTGGATCGTCTGTCTAAGACCGTCTGTCTCGAGCCGACTGTCTCAGACCGACTGTCTCAGACCGTCTGTCTCAGACCGTCTGTCTCAGACCGTCTGTCTCAGACCGTCTGTCTCAGACAGTGTGCCTCGGACCGTCTGTCACTGTGCGTCTGTCTCAGAACGTCTGTCTCATTCCGCCTATCTTAGATCGTCTGTCTCAGAACGTCTGTCACTGTGCGTCTGTCTAAGACCGTCTGTCTCAGACCGTCTGTCTCAGAACGTCTGTCTCAGACCGTCTGTCTTAGACCGTCTGTCTCAGACCGTCTGTCTCAGACCGTCTGTCTCAGACCGTCTGTCTGAAACAGTCTGTCTCGGACCGTCTGTCACTGTGCGACTGTCTCAGACCGTCTGTCTCAGAACGTCTGTCACTGTGCGTCTGTCTAAGACCGTCTGTCTCGAGCCGACTGTCTCAGACCGACTGTCTCAGACCGTCTGTCTCGGACCGTCTGTCTCAGACCGTCTGTCTCAGACCGTCTGTATCAGACCGTCTGTCTCAGACCGTCTGTCTCAGAACGTCTGTCTCAGACCGTCTGTCTCAGACCGTCTGTCTCAGACCGTCTGTCTCAGACAGTCTGTCACTGTGCGTCTGTCTCAGACCGTCTGTCTCATTCCGTCTATCTTGGATCGTCTGTCTAAGACCGTCTGTCTCGAGCCGACTGTCTCAGAACGACTGTCTCAGACCGTCTGTCTCAGAACGTCTGTCTCAGACCGTCTCTCTCAGACCGTCTGTCTCAGAAGGTCTGTCACTGTGCGTCTGTCTAAGACCGTCTGTCTCGAGCAGACTGTCTCAGACCGACTGTCTCAGACCGTCTGTCTCAGACCGTCTGTCACTGTGCGTCTGTCTCAGACCGTCTGTCTCATCCCGTCTATCCTGGATCGTCTGTCTAAGACCGTCTGTCTCGAGCCGACTGTCTCAGACCGACTGTCTCAGACCGTCTGTCTCAGACCGTCTGTCTCAGACAGTCTGTCTCGGACCGTCTGTCACTGTGCGTCTGTCTCAGACCGTCTGTCTCAGAACGTCTGTCACTGTGCGTCTGTCTCAGACGGTCTGTCTCATTCCGTCTATCTTGGATCGTCTGTCTAAGACAGTCTGTCTCGAGCCGACTGTCTCAGACCGACTGTCTCAGACCGTCTGTCTCAGACCGTCTGTCTCAGACCGACTGTCTCAGACCGTCTGTCTCAGACCGTCTGTCTCAGACCGTCTGTCTCAGACCGTCTGTCTCAGACCGTCTGTCTCAGACCGTCTGTCTCAGACCGTCTGTCTCAGACCGTCTGTCTCAGACCGTCTGTCTCAGACCGACTGTCTCAGACTGTCTGTCTCAGACCGTCTGTCTCAAACAGTCTGTCTCGGACCGTCTGCCACTGTGCGACTGTCTCAGACCGTCTGTCTCAGACCGTCTGTCTCAGACCGTCTGTCTCAGAACGTCTGTCTCAGACCGTCTGTCTCAGAACGTCTGTCTCAGACCGTCTGTCTCAGACAGTCTGTCTCAGACCGTCTGTCACTGTGCGTCTGTCTCAGACCGTCTGTCTCATTCCGTCTATCTTGGATCGTCTGTCTAAGACCGTCTGTCTCGAGCCGACTGTCTCAGACCGACTGTCTCAGACCGTCTGTCTCAGACCGTCTGTCTCAGACCGTCTGTCTCAGACCGTCTGTCTCAGACAGTGTGCCTCGGACCGTCTGTCACTGTGCGTCTGTCTCAGAACGTCTGTCTCATTCCGCCTATCTTAGATCGTCTGTCTCAGAACGTCTGTCACTGTGCGTCTGTCTAAGACCGTCTGTCTCAGACCGTCTGTCTCAGAACGTCTGTCTCAGACCGTCTGTCTTAGACCGTCTGTCTCAGACCGTCTGTCTCAGACCGTCTGTCTCAGACCGTCTGTCTGAAACAGTCTGTCTCGGACCGTCTGTCACTGTGCGACTGTCTCAGACCGTCTGTCTCAGAACGTCTGTCACTGTGCGTCTGTCTAAGACCGTCTGTCTCGAGCCGACTGTCTCAGACCGACTGTCTCAGACCGTCTGTCTCGGACCGTCTGTCTCAGACCGTCTGTCTCAGACCGTCTGTATCAGACCGTCTGTCTCAGACCGTCTGTCTCAGAACGTCTGTCTCAGACCGTCTGTCTCAGACCGTCTGTCTCAGACAGTCTGTCACTGTGCGTCTGTCTCAGACCGTCTGTCTCATTCCGTCTATCTTGGATCGTCTGTCTAAGACCGTCTGTCTCGAGCCGACTGTCTCAGAACGACTGTCTCAGACCGTCTGTCTCAGAACGTCTGTCTCAGACCGTCTCTCTCAGACCGTCTGTCTCAGAAGGTCTGTCACTGTGCGTCTGTCTAAGACCGTCTGTCTCGAGCAGACTGTCTCAGACCGACTGTCTCAGACCGTCTGTCTCAGACCGTCTGTCACTGTGCGTCTGTCTCAGACCGTCTGTCTCATCCCGTCTATCCTGGATCGTCTGTCTAAGACCGTCTGTCTCGAGCCGACTGTCTCAGACCGACTGTCTCAGACCGTCTGTCTCAGACCGTCTGTCTCAGACAGTCTGTCTCGGACCGTCTGTCACTGTGCGTCTGTCTCAGACCGTCTGTCTCAGAACGTCTGTCACTGTGCGTCTGTCTAAGACCGTCTGTCTCGAGCCGACTGTCTCAGACCGACGGTCTCAGACCGTCAGTCTCAGACGGTCTGTCTCATTCCGCCTCTCTTAGATCGTCTGCCTGATAACGTCTCTCTCAGATCGTCTGTCTCAGACCGTCTGTCTCAGACCGTCTGTCTCAGACCGTCTGTCTCGGACCGTCTGTCTCAGACCGTCTGTCTCAAACCGTCTGTCTCAGACCGTCTGTCTCAGACTGTCTGTCTCAGACCGTCTGTCTCAGACCGTCTGTCTCAGACCGTCTGTCTCAGACCGTCTGTCTCAGACCGTCTGTCTCAGACCGTCTGTCTCAGACCGTCTGTCTCAGACCGTCTGTCTCAGACCGTCTGTCTCAGACCGTCTGTCTCAGACCGTCTGTCTCAGACCGTCTGTCTCAGACCGTCTGCCTCAGACCGTCTGTCTCAGACCGTCTGTCTCAGACCGTCTGTCTCAGACCGTCTGTCTCAGACCGTCTGTCTCAGACCGTCTGTCTCAGACCGTCTGTCTCAGACCGTCTGTCTCAGACCGTCTGTCTCAGACAGTGTGTCTCGGACCGTCTGTCACTGTGCGTCTGTCTCAGACCGTCTGTCTCAGAACGTCTGTCACTGTGCGTCTGTCTCAGACCGCCTGTCTCAGACCGTCTGTCTCAGACAGTCTGTCTCAGACGGTCTGTCACTGTGCATCTGTCTCAGACCGTCTGTCTCAGACCGTCTGTCTCAGACCGTCTGTCTGAGACCGTCTGTCTCAGACCGTCTGTCTCAGACCGTCTGTCTCAGACAGTCTGTCTCAGACCGCCTGTCACTGTGCGTCTGTCTCAGACCGTCTGTCTCATTCCGTCTATCTTGGATCGTCTGTCTAAGACCGTCTGTCTCGAGCCGGCTGTCTCAGACCGACTGTCTCAGACCGTCTGTCTCAGACCGTCAGTATCAGACCGTCTGTCTCAGACTGTCTGTCTCAGACCGTCTGTCTCAGACCGTCTGTCTCAGACCGTCTGTCTCAGACCGTCTGTCACTGTGCGTCTGTCTCAGACCGTCTGTCACTGTGCGTCTGTCTCAGACCGTCTGTGTCATTCCGTCTATCTTGGATCGTCTGTCTAAGACCGTCTGTCTCGAGCCGACTGTCTCAGACCGACTGTCTCAGACCGTCTGTCTCAGACCGTCTGTCTCAGACCGTCTGTCTCAGACAGCGTGCCTCGGACCGTCTGTCACTGTGCGTCTGTCTCAGACCGTCTGTCTCATTCCGCCTATCTTAGATCGTCTGTCTCAGAACGTCTGTCACTGTGCGTCTGACTAAGACCGTCTGTCTCGAGCCGACTGTCTCAGACCGACTGTCTCAGACCGTCTGTCTCAGACCGTCTGTCTCAGACCGTCTGTCTCAGACCGTCTGTATCAGACCGTCTGTCTCAGACCGTCTGTCTCAGAACGTCTGTCTCAGACCGTCTGTCTCAGACCGTCTGTCTCAGACCGTCTGTCTCAGACAGTCTGTCACTGTGCGTCTGTCTCAGACCGTCTGTCTCATTCCGTCTATCTTGGATCGTCTGTCTAAGACCGTCTGTCTCGAGCCGACTGTCTCAGAACGACTGTCTCAGACCGTCTGTCTCAGAACGTCTGTCTCAGACCGTCTCTCTCAGACCGTCTGTCTCAGACCGTCTGTCTCAGACAGTCTGTCTCAGACCGTCTGTCACTGTGCGTCTGTCTCAGACGGTCTGTCTCATTCCGTCTATCTTGGATCGTCTGTCTAAGACAGTCTGTCTCGAGCCGACTGTCTCAGACCGACTGTCTCAGACCGTCTGTCTCAGACCGTCTGTCTCAGACCGACTGTCTCAGACCGTCTGTCTCAGACCGTCTGTCTCAGACCGTCTGTCTCAGACCGTCTGTCTCAGACCGTCTGTCTCAGACCGTCTGTCTCAGACCGTCTGTCTCAGACCGTCTGTCTCAGACCGTCTGTCTCAGACTGTCTGTCTCAGACCGTCTGTCTCAAACAGTCTGTCTCGGACCGTCTGCCACTGTGCGACTGTCTCAGACCGTCTGTCTCAGACCGTCTGTCTCAGAACGTCTGTCTCAGACCGTCTGTCTCAGAACGTCTGACTCAGACCGTCTGTCTCAGACAGTCTGTCTCAGACCGTCTGTCACTGTGCGTCTGTCTCAGACCGTCTGTCTCATTCCGTCTATCTTGGATCGTCTGTCTAAGACCGTCTGTCTCGAGCCGACTGTCTCAGACCGACTGTCTCAGACCGTCTGTCTCAGACCGTCTGTCTCAGACCGTCTGTCTCAGACCGTCTGTCTCAGACAGTGTGCCTCGGACCGTCTGTCACTGTGCGTCTGTCTCAGAACGTCTGTCTCATTCCGCCTATCTTAGATCGTCTGTCTCAGAACGTCTGTCACTGTGCGTCTGTCTAAGACCGTCTGTCTCGAGCCGACTGTCTCAGACCGACTGTCTCAGACCGTCTGTCTCAGACGGTCTGTCTCAAACAGTCTGTCTCGGACCGTCTGTCACTGTGCGACTGTCTCAGACCGTCTGTCTCAGAACGTCTGTCACTGTGCGTCTGTCTAAGACCGTCTGTCTCAGACCGCCTGTCTCAGACCGTCTGTCTCAGACCGTCCGTTTCAGGCCGTCTGTCTCAGACCGTCTGTCTCAGACCGTCTGTCTCAGACCGTCTGTCTCAGACCGTCTGTCTCAGACCGTCTGTCTCAGACCGTCTGTCTCAGACCGTCTGTCTCAGACCGTCTGTCTGAAACAGTCTGTCTCGGACCGTCTGTCACTGTGCGACTGTCTCAGACCGTCTGTCTCAGAACGTCTGTCACTGTGCGTCTGTCTAAGACCGTCTGTCTCGAGCCGACTGTCTCAGACCGACTGTCTAAGACCGTCTGTCTCGAGCCGACTGTCTCAGACCGACTGTCTCAGACCGTCTGTCTCAGACCGTCTGTCTCAGACCGTCTGTCTCAGACCGTCTGTCTCAGACCGTCTGTCTCAGACCGTCCGTTTCAGGCCGTCTGTCTCAGACCGTCTGTCTCAGACCGTCTGTCTCAGACCGTCTGTCTCAGAACGTCTGTCTCAGACCGTCTGTCTCAGACAGTCTGTCTCAGACCGTCTGTCACTGTGCGTCTGTCTCAGACCGTCTGTCTCATTCCGTCTATCTTGGATCGTCTGTCTAAGACCGTCTGTCTCGAGCCGACTGTCTCAGACCGACTGTCTCAGACCGTCTGTCTCAGACCGTCTGTCTCAGACCGTCTGTCTCAGACCGTCTGTCTCAGACCGTCTGTCCCAGACCGTCTGTCGCAGACCGTCTGTCTCAGACCGTCTGTCTCAGACAGTGTGCCTCGGACCGTCTGTCACTGTGCGTCTGTCTCAGACCGTCTGTCTCATTCCGCCTATCTTAGATCGTCTGTCTCAGAACGTCTGTCACTGTGCGTCTGACTAAGACCGTCTGTCTCGAGCCGACTGTCTCAGACCGACTGTCTCAGACCGTCTGTCTCAGACCGTCTGTCTCAGACCGTCTGTCTCAGACCGTCTGTATCAGACCGTCTGTCTCAGACCGTCTGTCTCAGAACGTCTGTCTCAGACCGTCTGTCTCAGACCGTCTGTCTCAGACCGTCTGTCTCAGACCGTCTGTCTCAGACAGTCTGTCACTGTGCGTCTGTCTCAGACCGTCTGTCTCATTCCGTCTATCTTGGATCGTCTGTCTAAGACCGTCTGTCTCGAGCCGACTGTCTCAGAACGACTGTCTCAGACCGTCTGTCTCAGAACGTCTGTCTCAGACCGTCTCTCTCAGACCGTCTGTCTCAGACCGTCTGTCTCAGACAGTCTGTCTCAGACCGTCTGTCACTGTGCGTCTGTCTCAGACGGTCTGTCTCATTCCGTCTATCTTGGATCGTCTGTCTAAGACAGTCTGTCTCGAGCCGACTGTCTCAGACCGACTGTCTCAGACCGTCTGTCTCAGACCGTCTGTCTCAGACCGACTGTCTCAGACCGTCTGTCTCAGACCGTCTGTCTCAGACCGTCTGTCTCAGACCGTCTGTCTCAGACAGTGTGCCTCGAACCGTCTGTCACTGTGCGTCTGTCTCAGAACGTCTGTCTCATTCCGCCTATCTTAGATCGTCTGTCTCAGAACGTCTGTCACTGTGCGTCTGTCTAAGACCGTCTGTCTCGAGCCGACTGTCTCAGACCGACTGTCTCAGACCGTCTGTCTCAGACGGTCTGTCTCAAACAGTCTTTCTCGGACCGTCTGTCACTGTGCGACTGTCTCAGACCGTCTGTCTCAGAACGTCTGTCACTGTGCGTCTGTCTAAGACCGTCTGTCTCAGACCGCCTGTCTCAGACCGTCTGTCTCAGACCGTCCGTTTCAGGCCGTCTGTCTCAGACCGTCTGTCTCAGACCGTCTGTCTCAGACCGTCTGTCTCAGACCGTCTGTCTCAGACCGTCTGTCTCAGACCGTCTGTCTCAGACCGTCTGTCTCAGACCGTCTGTCTCAGAACGTCTGTCTCAGACCGTCTGTCTCAGACCGTCTGTCTCAGACAGTGTGTCTCGGACCGTCTGTCACTGTGCGTCTGTCTCAGACCGTCTGTCTCAGAACGTCTGTCACTGTGCGTCTGTCTCAGACCGCCTGTCTCAGACCGTCTGTCTCAGACAGTCTGTCTCAGACGGTCTGTCACTGTGCGTCTGTCTCAGACCGTCTGTCTCAGACCGTCTGTCTCAGACCGTCTGTCTGAGACCGTCTGTCTCAGACCGTCTGTCTCAGACCGTCTGTCTCAGACAGTCTGTCTCAGACCGCCTGTCACTGTGCGTCTGTCTCAGACCGTCTGTCCCATTCCGTCTATCTTGGATCGTCTGTCTAAGACCGTCTGTCTCGAGCCGACTGTCTCAGACCGACTGTCTCAGACCGTCTGTCTCAGACCGTCAGTCTCAGACCGTCTGTCTCAGACTGTCTGTCTCAGACCGTCTGTCTCAGACCGTCTGTCTCAGACCGTCTGTCTCAGACCGTCTGTCACTGTGCGTCTGTCTCAGACCGTCTGTCACTGTGCGTCTGTCTCAGACCGTCTGTCTCATTCCGTCTATCTTGGATCGTCTGTCTAAGACCGTCTGTCTCGAGCCGACTGTCTCAGACCGACTGTCTCAGACCGTCTGTCTCAGACCGTCTGTCTCAGACAGCGTGCCTCGGACCGTCTGTCACTGTGCGTCTGTCTCAGACCGTCTGTCTCATTCCGCCTATCTTAGATCGTCTGTCTCAGAACGTCTGTCACTGTGCGTCTGACTAAGACCGTCTGTCTCGAGCCGACTGTCTCAGACCGACTGTCTCAGACCGTCTGTCTCAGACCGTCTGTCTCAGACCGTCTGTCTCAGACCGTCTGTATCAGACCGTCTGTCTCAGACCGTCTGTCTCAGAACGTCTGTCTCAGACCGTCTGTCTCAGACCGTCTGTCTCAGACCGTCTGTCTCAGACAGTCTGTCACTGTGCGTCTGTCTCAGACCGTCTGTCTCATTCCGTCTATCTTGGATCGTCTGTCTAAGACCGTCTGTCTCGAGCCGACTGTCTCAGAACGACTGTCTCAGACCGTCTGTCTCAGAACGTCTGTCTCAGACCGTCTCTCTCAGACCGTCTGTCTCAGACCGTCTGTCTCAGACAGTCTGTCTCAGACCGTCTGTCACTGTGCGTCTGTCTCAGACGGTCTGTCTCATTCCGTCTATCTTGGATCGTCTGTCTAAGACAGTCTGTCTCGAGCCGACTGTCTCAGACCGACTGTCTCAGACCGTCTGTCTCAGACCGTCTGTCTCAGACCGACTGTCTCAGACCGTCTGTCTCAGACCGTCTGTCTCAGACCGTCTGTCTCAGACCGTCTGTCTCAGACCGTCTGTCTCAGACCGTCTGTCTCAGACCGTCTGTCTCAGACCGTCTGTCTCAGACCGTCTGTCTCAGACCGTCTGTCTCAGACCGACTGTCTCAGACTGTCTGTCTCAGACCGTCTGTCTCAAACAGTCTGTCTCGGACCGTCTGCCACTGTGCGACTGTCTCAGACCGTCTGTCTCAGACCGTCTGTCTCAGACCGTCTGTCTCAGACCGTCTGTCTCAGAACGTCTGTCTCAGACCGTCTGTCTCAGAACGTCTGTCTCAGACCGTCTGTCTCAGACAGTCTGTCTCAGACCGTCTGTCACTGTGCGTCTGTCTCAGACCGTCTGTCTCATTCCGTCTATCTTGGATCGTCTGTCTAAGACCGTCTGTCTCGAGCCGACTGTCTCAGACCGACTGTCTCAGACCGTCTGTCTCAGACCGTCTGTCTCAGACCGTCTGTCTCAGACCGTCTGTCTCAGACCGTCTGTCTCAGACCGTCTGTCTCAGACCGACTGTCTCAGACCGTCTGTCTCAGACCGTCTGTCTCAGACCGTCTGTCTCAGACCGTCTGTCTCAGACCGTCTGTCTCAGACCGTCTGTCTCAGACCGTCTGTCTCAGACCGTCTGTCTCAGACCGTCTGTCTCAGACCGACTGTCTCAGACTGTCTGTCTCAGACCGTCTGTCTCAAACAGTCTGTCTCGGACCGTCTGCCACTGTGCGACTGTCTCAGACCGTCTGTCTCAGACCGTCTCTCTCAGACCGTCTGTCTCAGAAGGTCTGTCACTGTGCGTCTGTCTAAGACCGTCTGTCTCGAGCAGACTGTCTCAGACCGACTGTCTCAGACCGTCTGTCTCAGACCGTCTGTCACTGTGCGTCTGTCTCAGACCGTCTGTCTCATCCCGTCTATCCTGGATCGTCTGTCTAAGACCGTCTGTCTCGAGCCGACTGTCTCAGACCGACTGTCTCAGACCGTCTGTCTCAGACCGTCTGTCTCAGACAGTCTGTCTCGGACCGTCTGTCACTGTGCGTCTGTCTCAGACCGTCTGTCTCAGAACGTCTGTCACTGTGCGTCTGTCTAAGACCGTCTGTCTCGAGCCGACTGTCTCAGACCGACGGTCTCAGACCGTCAGTCTCAGACGGTCTGTCTCATTCCGCCTCTCTTAGATCGTCTGCCTGATAACGTCTCTCTCAGATCGTCTGTCTCAGACCGTCTGTCTCAGACCGTCTGTCTCAGACCGTCTGTCTCGGACCGTCTGTCTCACACCGTCTGTCTCAAACCGTCTGTCTCAGACCGTCTGTCTCAGACTGTCTGTCTCAGACCGTCTGTCTCAGACCGTCTGTCTCAGACCGTCTGTCTCAGACCGTCTGTCTCAGACCGTCTGTCTCAGACCGTCTGTCTCAGACCGTCTGTCTCAGACCGTCTGTCTCAGACCGTCTGTCTCAGACCGTCTGCCTCAGACCGTCTGTCTCAGACCGTCTGTCTCAGACCGTCTGTCTCAGACCGTCTGTCTCAGACCGTCTGTCTCAGACCGTCTGTCTCAGACCGTCTGTCTCAGACCGTCTGTCTCAGACCGTCTGTCTCAGACAGTGTGTCTCGGACCGTCTGTCACTGTGCGTCTGTCTCAGACCGTCTGTCTCAGAACGTCTGTCACTGTGCGTCTGTCTCAGACCGCCTGTCTCAGACCGTCTGTCTCAGACAGTCTGTCTCAGACGGTCTGTCACTGTGCATCTGTCTCAGACCGTCTGTCTCAGACCGTCTGTCTCAGACCGTCTGTCTGAGACCGTCTGTCTCAGACCGTCTGTCTCAGACCGTCTGTCTCAGACAGTCTGTCTCAGACCGCCTGTCACTGTGCGTCTGTCTCAGACCGTCTGTCTCATTCCGTCTATCTTGGATCGTCTGTCTAAGACCGTCTGTCTCGAGCCGGCTGTCTCAGACCGACTGTCTCAGACCGTCTGTCTCAGACCGTCAGTATCAGACCGTCTGTCTCAGACTGTCTGTCTCAGACCGTCTGTCTCAGACCGTCTGTCTCAGACCGTCTGTCTCAGACCGTCTGTCACTGTGCGTCTGTCTCAGACCGTCTGTCACTGTGCGTCTGTCTCAGACCGTCTGTGTCATTCCGTCTATCTTGGATCGTCTGTCTAAGACCGTCTGTCTCGAGCCGACTGTCTCAGACCGACTGTCTCAGACCGTCTGTCTCAGACCGTCTGTCTCAGACCGTCTGTCTCAGACAGCGTGCCTCGGACCGTCTGTCACTGTGCGTCTGTCTCAGACCGTCTGTCTCATTCCGCCTATCTTAGATCGTCTGTCTCAGAACGTCTGTCACTGTGCGTCTGACTAAGACCGTCTGTCTCGAGCCGACTGTCTCAGACCGACTGTCTCAGACCGTCTGTCTCAGACCGTCTGTCTCAGACCGTCTGTCTCAGACCGTCTGTATCAGACCGTCTGTCTCAGACCGTCTGTCTCAGAACGTCTGTCTCAGACCGTCTGTCTCAGACCGTCTGTCTCAGACCGTCTGTCTCAGACAGTCTGTCACTGTGCGTCTGTCTCAGACCGTCTGTCTCATTCCGTCTATCTTGGATCGTCTGTCTAAGATCGTCTGTCTCGAGCCGACTGTCTCAGAACGACTGTCTCAGACCGTCTGTCTCAGAACGTCTGTCTCAGACCGTCTCTCTCAGACCGTCTGTCTCAGACCGTCTGTCTCAGACAGTCTGTCTCAGACCGTCTGTCACTGTGCGTCTGTCTCAGACGGTCTGTCTCATTCCGTCTATCTTGGATCGTCTGTCTAAGACAGTCTGTCTCGAGCCGACTGTCTCAGACCGACTGTCTCAGACCGTCTGTCTCAGACCGTCTGTCTCAGACCGACTGTCTCAGACCGTCTGTCTCAGACCGTCTGTCTCAGACCGTCTGTCTCAGACCGTCTGTCTCAGACCGTCTGTCTCAGACCGTCTGTCTCAGACCGTCTGTCTCAGACCGTCTGTCTCAGACCGTCTGTCTCAGACTGTCTGTCTCAGACCGTCTGTCTCAAACAGTCTGTCTCGGACCGTCTGCCACTGTGCGACTGTCTCAGACCGTCTGTCTCAGACCGTCTGTCTCAGACCGTCTGTCTCAGAACGTCTGTCTCAGACCGTCTGTCTCAGAACGTCTGTCTCAGACCGTCTGTCTCAGACAGTCTGTCTCAGACCGTCTGTCACTGTGCGTCTGTCTCAGACCGTCTGTCTCATTCCGTCTATCTTGGATCGTCTGTCTAAGACCGTCTGTCTCGAGCCGACTGTCTCAGACCGACTGTCTCAGACCGTCTGTCTCAGACCGTCTGTCTCAGACCGTCTGTCTCAGACCGTCTGTCTCAGACCGTCTGTCTCAGACAGTGTGCCTCGGACCGTCTGTCACTGTGCGTCTGTCTCAGAACGTCTGTCTCATTCCGCCTATCTTAGATCGTCTGTCTCAGAACGTCTGTCACTGTGCGTCTGTCTAAGACCGTCTGTCTCGAGCCGACTGTCTCAGACCGACTGTCTCAGACCGTCTGTCTCAGACGGTCTGTCTCAAACAGTCTGTCTCGGACCGTCTGTCACTGTGCGACTGTCTCAGACCGTCTGTCTCAGAACGTCTGTCACTGTGCGTCTGTCTAAGACCGTCTGTCTCAGACCGCCTGTCTCAGACCGTCTGTCTCAGACCGTCCGTTTCAGGCCGTCTGTCTCAGACCGTCTGTCTCAGACCGTCTGTCTCAGACCGTCTGTCTCAGACCGTCTGTCTCAGACCGTCTGTCTCAGACCGTCTGTCTCAGACCGTCTGTCTCAGACCGTCTGTCTCAGACCGTCTGTCTGAAACAGTCTGTCTCGGACCGTCTGTCACTGTGCGACTGTCTCAGACCGTCTGTCTCAGAACGTCTGTCACTGTGCGTCTGTCTAAGACCGTCTGTCTCGAGCCGACTGTCTCAGACCGACTGTCGAAGACCGTCTGTCTCGAGCCGACTGTCTCAGACCGACTGTCTCAGACCGTCTGTCTCAGACCGTCTGTCTCAGACCGTCTGTCTCAGACCGTCTGTATCAGACCGTCTGTCTCAGACTGTCTGTCTCAGAACGTCTGTCTCAGACCGTCTGTCTCAGACCGTCTGTCTCAGACAGTCTGTCTCAGACCGTCTGTCACTGTGCGTCTGTCTCAGACCGTGTGTCTCATTCCGTCTATCTTGGATCGTCTGTCTCAGACCGTCTGTCACTGTGCGTCTGTCTAAGACCGTCTGTCTCGAGCCGACTGTCTCAGACCGACTGTCTCAGACCGTCTGTCTCAGACCGTCTGTCTCAGACCGTCTGTCTCAGACCGTCTGTCTCAGACCGTCTGTCTCAGACCGTCTGTCTCAGACCGTCTGTCTCAGACCGTCTGTCTCAGACCGTCTGTCTCAGACCGTCTGTCTCAGACCGTCTGTCTCAGACCGTCTGTCTCAGACCGTCTGCCTCAGACCGTCTGTCTCAGACCGTCTGTCTCAGACCGTCTGTCTCAGACCGTCTGTCTCAGACCGTCTGTCTCAGACCGTCTGTCTCAGACCGTCTGTCTCAGACCGTCTGTCTCAGACAGTGTGTCTCGGACCGTCTGTCACTGTGCGTCTGTCTCAGACCGTCTGTCTCAGAACGTCTGTCACTGTGCGTCTGTCTCAGACCGCCTGTCTCAGACCGTCTGTCTCAGACAGTCTGTCTCAGACGGTCTGTCACTGTGCGTCTGTCTCAGACCGTCTGTCTCAGACCGTCTGTCTGAGACCGTCTGTCTCAGACCGTCTGTCTCAGACCGTCTGTCTCAGACCGCCTGTCACTGTGCGTCTGTCTCAGACCGTCTGTCTCATTCCGTCTATCTTGGATCGTCTGTCTAAGACCGTCTGTCTCGAGCCGACTGTCTCAGACCGACTGTCTCAGACCGTCTGTCTCAGACCGTCAGTCTCAGACCGTCTGTCTCAGACTGTCTGTCTCAGACCGTCTGTCTCAGACCGTCTGTCTCAGACCGTCTGTCTCAGACCGTCTGTCTCAGACCGTCTGTATCAGACCGTCTGTCTCAGACCGTCTGTCTCAGAACGTCTGTCTCAGACCGTCTGTCTCAGACCGTCTGTCTCAGATCGTCTGTCTCAGACAGTCTGTCACTGTGCGTCTGTCTCAGACCGTCTGTCTCATTCCGTCTATCTTGGATCGTCTGTCTAAGACCGTCTGTCTCGAGCCGACTGTCTCAGAACGACTGTCTCAGACCGTCTGTCTCAGAACGTCTGTCTCAGACCGTCTCTCTCAGACCGTCTGTCTCAGACCGTCTGTCTGAAACAGTCTGTCTCGGACCGTCTGTCACTGTGCGACTGTCTCAGACCGTCTGTCTCAGAACGTCTGTCACTGTGCGTCTGTCTAAGACCGTCTGTCTCGAGCCGACTGTCTCAGACCGACTGTCTCAGACCATCTGTCTCGGACCGTCTGTCTCAGACCGTCTGTCTCAGACCGTCTGTATCAGACCGTCTGTCTCAGACCGTCTGTCTCAGAACGTCTGTCTCAGACCGTCTGTCTCAGACCGTCTGTCTCAGACCGTCTGTCTCAGACAGTCTGTCACTGTGCGTCTGTCTCAGACCGTCTGTCTCATTCCGTCTGTCTTGGATCGTCTGTCTAAGACCGTCTGTCTCGAGCCGACTGTCTCAGAACGACTGTCTCAGACCGTCTGTCTCAGAACGTCTGTCTCAGACCGTCTCTCTCAGACCGTCTGTCTCAGAACGTCTGTCACTGTGCGTCTGTCTAAGACTGTCTGTCTCGAGCAGACTGTCTCAGACCGACTGTCTCAGACCGTCTGTCTCAGACCGTCTGTCACTGTGCGTCTGTCTCAGACCGTCTGTCTCATCCCGTCTATCCTGGATCGTCTGTCTAAGACCGTCTGTCTCGAGCCGACTGTCTCAGACCGACTGTCTCAGACCGTCTGTCTCAGACCGTCTGTCTCAGACAGTCTGTCTCGGACCGTCTGTCACTGTGCGTCTGTCTCAGACCGTCTGTCTCAGAACGTCTGTCACTGTGCGTCTGTCTAAGACCGTCTGTCTCGAGCCGACTGTCTCAGACCGACGGTCTCAGACCGTCAGTCTCAGACGGTCTGTCTCATTCCGCCTCTCTTAGATCGTCTGCCTGATAACGTCTCTCTCAGATCGTCTGTCTCAGACCGTCTGTCTCAGACCGTCTGTCTCAGACCGTCTGTCTCAGACCGTCTGTCTCAGACCGTCTGTCTCAAACTGTCTGTCTCAGACCGTCTGTCTCAGACTGTCTGTCTCAGACCGTCTGTCTCAGACCGTCTCTCTCAGACCGTCTGTCTCAGACCGTCTGTCTGAAACAGTCTGTCTCGGACCGTCTGTCACTGTGCGACTGTCTCAGACCGTCTGTCTCAGAACGTCTGTCACTGTGCGTCTGTCTAAGACCGTCTGTCTCGAGCCGACTGTCTCAGACCGACTGTCTCAGACCGTCTGTCTCGGACCGTCTGTCTCAGACCGTCTGTCTCAGACCGTCTGTATCAGACCGTCTGTCTCAGACCGTCTGTCTCAGAACGTCTGTCTCAGACCGTCTGTCTCAGACCGTCTGTCTCAGACCGTCTGTCTCAGACAGTCTGTCACTGTGCGTCTGTCTCAGACCGTCTGTCTCATTCCGTCTGTCTTGGATCGTCTGTCTAAGACCGTCTGTCTCGAGCCGACTGTCTCAGAACGACTGTCTCAGACCGTCTGTCTCAGAACGTCTGTCTCAGACCGTCTCTCTCAGACCGTCTGTCTCAGAACGTCTGTCACTGTGCGTCTGTCTAAGACCGTCTGTCTCGAGCAGACTGTCTCAGACCGACTGTCTCAGACCGTCTGTCTCAGACCGTCTGTCACTGTGCGTCTGTCTCAGACCGTCTGTCTCATCCCGTCTATCCTGGATCGTCTGTCTAAGACCGTCTGTCTCGAGCCGACTGTCTCAGACCGACTGTCTCAGACCGTCTGTCTCAGACCGTCTGTCTCAGACAGTCTGTCTCGGACCGTCTGTCACTGTGCGTCTGTCTCAGACCGTCTGTCTCAGAACGTCTGTCACTGTGCGTCTGTCTAAGACCGTCTGTCTCGAGCCGACTGTCTCAGACCGACGGTCTCAGACCGTCAGTCTCAGACGGTCTGTCTCATTCCGCCTCTCTTAGATCGTCTGCCTGATAACGTCTCTCTCAGATCGTCTGTCTCAGACCGTCTGTCTCAGACCGTCTGTCTCAGACCGTCTGTCTCAGACCGTCTGTCTCAGACCGTCTGTCTCAAACCGTCTGTCTCAGACCGTCTGTCTCAGACTGTCTGTCTCAGACCGTCTGTCTCAGACCGTCTGTCTCAGACCGTCTGTCTCAGACCGTCTGTCTCAGACCGTCTGTCTCAGACCGTCTGTCTCAGACCGTCTGTCTCAGACCGTCTGTCTCAGACCGTCTGTCTCAGACCGTCTGTCTCAGACCGTCTGCCTCAGACCGTCTGTCTCAGACCGTCTGTCTCAGACCGTCTGTCTCAGACCGTCTGTCTCAGACCGTCTGTCTCAGACCGTCTGTCTCAGACCGTCTGTCTCAGACCGTCTGTCTCAGACCGTCTGTCTCAGACAGTCTGTCTCAGACCGCCTGTCACTGTGCGTCTGTCTCAGACCGTCTGTCTCATTCCGTCTATCTTGGATCGTCTGTCTAAGACCGTCTGTCTCGAGCCGGCTGTCTCAGACCGACTGTCTCAGACCGTCTGTCTCAGACCGTCAGTCTCAGACCGTCTGTCTCAGACTGTCTGTCTCAGACCGTCTGTCTCAGACCGTCTGTCTCAGACCGTCTGTCTCAGACCGTCTGTCACTGTGCGTCTGTCTCAGACCGTCTGTCACTGTGCGTCTGTCTCAGACCGTCTGTCTCATTCCGTCTATCTTGGATCGTCTGTCTAAGACCGTCTGTCTCGAGCCGACTGTCTCAGACCGACTGTCTCAGACCGTCTGTCTCAGACCGTCTGTCTCAGACCGTCTGTCTCAGACAGCGTGCCTCGGACCGTCTGTCACTGTGCGTCTGTCTCAGACCGTCTGTCTCATTCCGCCTATCTTAGATCGTCTGTCTCAGAACGTCTGTCACTGTGCGTCTGACTAAGACCGTCTGTCTCGAGCCGACTGTCTCAGACCGACTGTCTCAGACCGTCTGTCTCAGACCGTCTGTCTCAGACCGTCTGTCTCAGACCGTCTGTATCAGACCGTCTGTCTCAGACCGTCTGTCTCAGAACGTCTGTCTCAGACCGTCTGTCTCAGACCGTCTGTCTCAGACCGTCTGTCTCAGACAGTCTGTCACTGTGCGTCTGTCTCAGACCGTCTGTCTCATTCCGTCTATCTTGGATCGTCTGTCTAAGACCGTCTGTCTCGAGCCGACTGTCTCAGAACGACTGTCTCAGACCGTCTGTCTCAGAACGTCTGTCTCAGACCGTCTCTCTCAGACCGTCTGTCTCAGACCGTCTGTCTCAGACAGTCTGTCTCAGACCGTCTGTCACTGTGCGTCTGTCTCAGACGGTCTGTCTCATTCCGTCTATCTTGGATCGTCTGTCTAAGACAGTCTGTCTCGAGCCGACTGTCTCAGACCGACTGTCTCAGACCGTCTGTCTCAGACCGTCTGTCTCAGACCGACTGTCTCAGACCGTCTGTCTCAGACCGTCTGTCTCAGACCGTCTGTCTCAGACCGTCTGTCTCAGACCGTCTGTCTCAGACCGTCTGTCTCAGACCGTCTGTCTCAGACCGTCTGTCTCAGACCGTCTGTCTCAGACTGTCTGTCTCAGACCGTCTGTCTCAAACAGTCTGTCTCGGACCGTCTGCCACTGTGCGACTGTCTCAGACCGTCTGTCTCAGACCGTCTGTCTCAGACCGTCTGTCTCAGAACGTCTGTCTCAGACCGTCTGTCTCAGAACGTCTGTCTCAGACCGTCTGTCTCAGACAGTCTGTCTCAGACCGTCTGTCACTGTGCGTCTGTCTCAGACCGTCTGTCTCATTCCGTCTATCTTGGATCGTCTGTCTAAGACCGTCTGTCTCGAGCCGACTGTCTCAGACCGACTGTCTCAGACCGTCTGTCTCAGACCGTCTGTCTCAGACCGTCTGTCTCAGACCGTCTGTCTCAGACCGTCTGTCTCAGACAGTGTGCCTCGGACCGTCTGTCACTGTGCGTCTGTCTCAGAACGTCTGTCTCATTCCGCCTATCTTAGATCGTCTGTCTCAGAACGTCTGTCACTGTGCGTCTGTCTAAGACCGTCTGTCTCGAGCCGACTGTCTCAGACCGACTGTCTCAGACCGTCTGTCTCAGACGGTCTGTCTCAAACAGTCTGTCTCGGACCGTCTGTCACTGTGCGACTGTCTCAGACCGTCTGTCTCAGAACGTCTGTCACTGTGCGTCTGTCTAAGACCGTCTGTCTCAGACCGCCTGTCTCAGACCGTCTGTCTCAGACCGTCCGTTTCAGGCCGTCTGTCTCAGACCGTCTGTCTCAGACCGTCTGTCTCAGACCGTCTGTCTCAGACCGTCTGTCTCAGACCGTCTGTCTCAGACCGTCTGTCTCAGACCGTCTGTCTCAGACCGTCTGTCTCAGACCGTCTGTCTGAAACAGTCTGTCTCGGACCGTCTGTCACTGTGCGACTGTCTCAGACCGTCTGTCTCAGAACGTCTGTCACTGTGCGTCTGTCTAAGACCGTCTGTCTCGAGCCGACTGTCTCAGACCGACTGTCTAAGACCGTCTGTCTCGAGCCGACTGTCTCAGACCGACTGTCTCAGACCGTCTGTCTCAGACCGTCTGTCTCAGACCGTCTGTCTCAGACCGTCTGTATCAGACCGTCTGTCTCAGACCGTCTGTCTCAGAACGTCTGTCTCAGACCGTCTGTCTCAGACCGTCTGTCTCAGACAGTCTGTCTCAGACCGTCTGTCACTGTGCGTCTGTCTCAGACCGTGTGTCTCATTCCGTCTATCTTGGATCGTCTGTCTAAGACCGTCTGTCTCGAGCCGACTGTCTCAGACCGACTGTCTCAGACCGTCTGTCTCAGACCGTCTGTCTCAGACCGTCTGTCCCAGACCGTCTGTCTCAGACTGTCTGTCTCAGACCGTCTGTCTCAGACAGTGTGTCTCGGACCGTCTGTCACTGTGCGTCTGTCTCAGACCGTCTGTCTCATTCCGCCTATCTTAGATCGTCTGTCTCAGACCGTCTGTCACTGTGCGTCTGTCTAAGACCGTCTGTCTCGAGCCGACTGTCTCAGACCGTCTGTCTCAGACCGTCAGTCTCAGACCGTCTGTCTCAGACTGTCTGTCTCAGACCGTCTGTCTCAGACCGTCTGTCTCAGACCGTCTGTCTCAGACCGTCTGTCTCAGACCGTCTGTATCAGACCGTCTGTCTCAGACCGTCTGTCTCAGAACGTCTGTCTCAGACCGTCTGTCTCAGACCGTCTGTCTCAGACCGTCTGTCTCAGACAGTCTGTCACTGTGCGTCTGTCTCAGACCGTCTGTCTCATTCCGTCTATCTTGGATCGTCTGTCTAAGACCGTCTGTCTCGAGCCGACTGTCTCAGAACGACTGTCTCAGACCGTCTGTCTCAGAACGTCTGTCTCAGACCGTCTCTCTCAGACCGTCTGTCTCAGACCGTCTGTCTCAGACAGTCTGTCTCAGACCGTCTGTCACTGTGCGTCTGTCTCAGACGGTCTGTCTCATTCCGTCTATCTTGGATCGTCTGTCTAAGACAGTCTGTCTCGAGCCGACTGTCTCAGACCGACTGTCTCAGACCGTCTGTCTCAGACCGTCTGTCTCAGACCGACTGTCTCAGACCGTCTGTCTCAGACCGTCTGTCTCAGACCGTCTGTCTCAGACCGTCTGTCTCAGACCGTCTGTCTCAGACCGTCTGTCTCAGACCGTCTGTCTCAGACCGTCTGTCTCAGACTGTCTGTCTCAGACCGTCTGTCTCAAACAGTCTGTCTCGGACCGTCTGCCACTGTGCGACTGTCTCAGACCGTCTGTCTCAGAACGTCTGTCACTGTGCGTCTGTCTAAGACCGTCTGTCTCGAGCCGACTGTCTCAGACCGACTGTCTCAGACCGTCTGTCTCAGACCGTCTGTCTCAGACCGTCTGTCTCAGACCGTCTGTCTCAGACCGTCTGTCTCAGACCGTCTGTCTCAGACCGTCTGTCTCAGAACGTCTGTCTCAGACCGTCTGTCTCAGAACGTCTATCTCAGACCGTCTGTCTCAGACAGTCTGTCTCAGACCGTCTGTCACTGTGCGTCTGTCTCAGACCGTCTGTCTCATTCCGTCTATCTTGGATCGTCTGTCTAAGACCGTCTGTCTCGAGCCGACTGTCTCAGACCGACTGTCTCAGACCGTCTGTCTCATTCCGTCTATCTTGGATCGTCTGTCTCAGACCGTCTGTCTCGAGCCGACTGTCTCAGAACGACTGTCTCAGACCGTCTGTCTCAGAACGTCTGTCTCAGACCGTCTCTCTCAGACCGTCTGTCTCAGACCGTCTGTCTCAGACAGTCTGTCTCAGACCGTCTGTCACTGTGCGTCTGTCTCAGACGGTCTGTCTCATTCCGTCTATCTTGGATCGTCTGTCTCAGACCGTCTGTCTCGAGCCGACTGTCTCAGAACGACTGTCTCAGACCGTCTGTCTCAGAACGTCTGTCTCAGACCGTCTCTCTCAGACCGTCTGTCTCAGACCGTCTGTCTCAGACAGTCTGTCTCAGACCGTCTGTCACTGTGCGTCTGTCTCAGACGGTCTGTCTCATTCCGTCTATCTTGGATCGTCTGTCTAAGACAGTCTGTCTCGAGCCGACTGTCTCAGACCGACTGTCTCAGACCGTCTGTCTCAGACCGTCTGTCTCAGACAGTCTGTCACTGTGCGTCTGTCTCAGACCGTCTGTCTCATTCCGTCTGTCTTGGATCGTCTGTCTAAGACCGTCTGTCTCGAGCCGACTGTCTCAGAACGACTGTCTCAGACCGTCTGTCTCAGAACGTCTGTCTCAGACCGTCTCTCTCAGACCGTCTGTCTCAGAACGTCTGTCACTGTGCGTCTGTCTAAGACCGTCTGTCTCGAGCAGACTGTCTCAGACCGACTGTCTCAGACCGTCTGTCTCAGACCGTCTGTCACTGTGCGTCTGTCTCAGACCGTCTGTCTCATCCCGTCTATCCTGGATCGTCTGTCTAAGACCGTCTGTCTCGAGCCGACTGTCTCAGACCGACTGTCTCAGACCGTCTGTCTCAGACCGTCTGTCTCAGACAGTCTGTCTCGGACCGTCTGTCACTGTGCGTCTGTCTCAGACCGTCTGTCTCAGAACGTCTGTCACTGTGCGTCTGTCTAAGACCGTCTGTCTCGAGCCGACTGTCTCAGACCGACGGTCTCAGACCGTCAGTCTCAGACGGTCTGTCTCATTCCGCCTCTCTTAGATCGTCTGCCTGATAACGTCTCTCTCAGATCGTCTGTCTCAGACCGTCTGTCTCAGACCGTCTGTCTCAGACCGTCTGTCTCAGACCGTCTGTCTCAGACCGTCTGTCTCAAACCGTCTGTCTCAGACCGTCTGTCTCAGACTGTCTGTCTCAGACCGTCTGTCTCAGACCGTCTGTCTCAGACCGTCTGTCTCAGACCGTCTGTCTCAGACCGTCTGTCTCAGACCGTCTGTCTCAGACCGTCTGTCTCAGACCGTCTGTCTCAGACCGTCTGTCTCAGACCGTCTGTCTCAGACCGTCTGCCTCAGACCGTCTGTCTCAGACCGTCTGTCTCAGACCGTCTGTCTCAGACCGTCTGTCTCAGACCGTCTGTCTCAGACCGTCTGTCTCAGACCGTCTGTCTCAGACCGTCTGTCTCAGACCGTCTGTCTCAGACAGTGTGTCTCGGACCGTCTGTCACTGTGCGTCTGTCTCAGACCGTCTGTCTCAGAACGTCTGTCACTGTGCGTCTGTCTCAGACCGCCTGTCTCAGACCGTCTGTCTCAGACAGTCTGTCTCAGACGGTCTGTCACTGTGCATCTGTCTCAGACCGTCTGTCTCAGACCGTCTGTCTCAGACCGTCTGTCTGAGACCGTCTGTCTCAGACCGTCTGTCTCAGACCGTCTGTCTCAGACAGTCTGTCTCAGACCGCCTGTCACTGTGCGTCTGTCTCAGACCGTCTGTCTCATTCCGTCTATCTTGGATCGTCTGTCTAAGACCGTCTGTCTCGAGCCGGCTGTCTCAGACCGACTGTCTCAGACCGTCTGTCTCAGACCGTCAGTCTCAGACCGTCTGTCTCAGACTGTCTGTCTCAGACCGTCTGTCTCAGACCGTCTGTCTCAGACCGTCTGTCTCAGACCGTCTGTCACTGTGCGTCTGTCTCAGACCGTCTGTCACTGTGCGTCTGTCTCAGACCGTCTGTCTCATTCCGTCTATCTTGGATCGTCTGTCTAAGACCGTCTGTCTCGAGCCGACTGTCTCAGACCGACTGTCTCAGACCGTCTGTCTCAGACCGTCTGTCTCAGACCGTCTGTCTCAGACAGCGTGCCTCGGACCGTCTGTCACTGTGCGTCTGTCTCAGACCGTCTGTCTCATTCCGCCTATCTTAGATCGTCTGTCTCAGAACGTCTGTCACTGTGCGTCTGACTAAGACCGTCTGTCTCGAGCCGACTGTCTCAGACCGACTGTCTCAGACCGTCTGTCTCAGACCGTCTGTCTCAGACCGTCTGTCTCAGACCGTCTGTCTCAGACCGTCTGTATCAGACCGTCTGTCTCAGACCGTCTGTCTCAGAACGTCTGTCTCAGACCGTCTGTCTCAGACCGTCTGTCTCAGACCGTCTGTCTCAGACAGTCTGTCACTGTGCGTCTGTCTCAGACCGTCTGTCTCATTCCGTCTATCTTGGATCGTCTGTCTAAGACCGTCTGTCTCGAGCCGACTGTCTCAGAACGACTGTCTCAGACCGTCTGTCTCAGAACGTCTGTCTCAGACCGTCTCTCTCAGACCGTCTGTCTCAGACCGTCTGTCTCAGACAGTCTGTCTCAGACCGTCTGTCACTGTGCGTCTGTCTCAGACGGTCTGTCTCATTCCGTCTATCTTGGATCGTCTGTCTAAGACAGTCTGTCTCGAGCCGACTGTCTCAGACCGACTGTCTCAGACCGTCTGTCTCAGACCGTCTGTCTCAGACCGACTGTCTCAGACCGTCTGTCTCAGACCGTCTGTCTCAGACCGTCTGTCTCAGACCGTCTGTCTCAGACCGTCTGTCTCAGACCGTCTGTCTCAGACCGTCTGTCTCAGACCGTCTGTCTCAGACCGTCTGTCTCAGACTGTCTGTCTCAGACCGTCTGTCTCAAACAGTCTGTCTCGGACCGTCTGCCACTGTGCGACTGTCTCAGACCGTCTGTCTCAGACCGTCTGTCTCAGACCGTCTGTCTCAGAACGTCTGTCTCAGACCGTCTGTCTCAGAACGTCTGTCTCAGACCGTCTGTCTCAGACAGTCTGTCTCAGACCGTCTGTCACTGTGCGTCTGTCTCAGACCGTCTGTCTCATTCCGTCTATCTTGGATCGTCTGTCTAAGACCGTCTGTCTCGAGCCGACTGTCTCAGACCGACTGTCTCAGACCGTCTGTCTCAGACCGTCTGTCTCAGACCGTCTGTCTCAGACCGTCTGTCTCAGACCGTCTGTCTCAGACAGTGTGCCTCGGACCGTCTGTCACTGTGCGTCTGTCTCAGAACGTCTGTCTCATTCCGCCTATCTTAGATCGTCTGTCTCAGAACGTCTGTCACTGTGCGTCTGTCTAAGACCGTCTGTCTCGAGCCGACTGTCTCAGACCGACTGTCTCAGACCGTCTGTCTCAGACGGTCTGTCTCAAACAGTCTGTCTCGGACCGTCTGTCACTGTGCGACTGTCTCAGACCGTCTGTCTCAGAACGTCTGTCACTGTGCGTCTGTCTAAGACCGTCTGTCTCAGACCGCCTGTCTCAGACCGTCTGTCTCAGACCGTCCGTTTCAGGCCGTCTGTCTCAGACCGTCTGTCTCAGACCGTCTGTCTCAGACCGTCTGTCTCAGACCGTCTGTCTCAGACCGTCTGTCTCAGACCGTCTGTCTCAGACCGTCTGTCTCAGACCGTCTGTCTCAGACCGTCTGTCTGAAACAGTCTGTCTCGGACCGTCTGTCACTGTGCGACTGTCTCAGACCGTCTGTCTCAGAACGTCTGTCACTGTGCGTCTGTCTAAGACCGTCTGTCTCGAGCCGACTGTCTCAGACCGACTGTCTAAGACCGTCTGTCTCGAGCCGACTGTCTCAGACCGACTGTCTCAGACCGTCTGTCTCAGACCGTCTGTCTCAGACCGTCTGTCTCAGACCGTCTGTATCAGACCGTCTGTCTCAGACCGTCTGTCTCAGAACGTCTGTCTCAGACCGTCTGTCTCAGACCGTCTGTCTCAGACAGTCTGTCTCAGACCGTCTGTCACTGTGCGTCTGTCTCAGACCGTGTGTCTCATTCCGTCTATCTTGGATCGTCTGTCTAAGACCGTCTGTCTCGAGCCGACTGTCTCAGACCGACTGTCTCAGACCGTCTGTCTCAGACCGTCTGTCTCAGACCGTCTGTCCCAGACCGTCTGTCTCAGACTGTCTGTCTCAGACCGTCTGTCTCAGACAGTGTGTCTCGGACCGTCTGTCACTGTGCGTCTGTCTCAGACCGTCTGTCTCATTCCGCCTATCTTAGATCGTCTGTCTCAGACCGTCTGTCACTGTGCGTCTGTCTAAGACCGTCTGTCTCGAGCCGACTGTCTCAGACCGTCTGTCTCAGACCGTCAGTCTCAGACCGTCTGTCTCAGACTGTCTGTCTCAGACCGTCTGTCTCAGACCGTCTGTCTCAGACCGTCTGTCTCAGACCGTCTGTCTCAGACCGTCTGTATCAGACCGTCTGTCTCAGACCGTCTGTCTCAGAACGTCTGTCTCAGACCGTCTGTCTCAGACCGTCTGTCTCAGACCGTCTGTCTCAGACAGTCTGTCACTGTGCGTCTGTCTCAGACCGTCTGTCTCATTCCGTCTATCTTGGATCGTCTGTCTAAGACCGTCTGTCTCGAGCCGACTGTCTCAGAACGACTGTCTCAGACCGTCTGTCTCAGAACGTCTGTCTCAGACCGTCTCTCTCAGACCGTCTGTCTCAGACCGTCTGTCTCAGACAGTCTGTCTCAGACCGTCTGTCACTGTGCGTCTGTCTCAGACGGTCTGTCTCATTCCGTCTATCTTGGATCGTCTGTCTAAGACAGTCTGTCTCGAGCCGACTGTCTCAGACCGACTGTCTCAGACCGTCTGTCTCAGACCGTCTGTCTCAGACCGACTGTCTCAGACCGTCTGTCTCAGACCGTCTGTCTCAGACCGTCTGTCTCAGACCGTCTGTCTCAGACCGTCTGTCTCAGACCGTCTGTCTCAGACCGTCTGTCTCAGACCGTCTGTCTCAGACTGTCTGTCTCAGACCGTCTGTCTCAAACAGTCTGTCTCGGACCGTCTGCCACTGTGCGACTGTCTCAGACCGTCTGTCTCAGAACGTCTGTCACTGTGCGTCTGTCTAAGACCGTCTGTCTCGAGCCGACTGTCTCAGACCGACTGTCTCAGACCGTCTGTCTCAGACCGTCTGTCTCAGACCGTCTGTCTCAGACCGTCTGTCTCAGACCGTCTGTCTCAGACCGTCTGTCTCAGACCGTCTGTCTCAGAACGTCTGTCTCAGACCGTCTGTCTCAGAACGTCTATCTCAGACCGTCTGTCTCAGACAGTCTGTCTCAGACCGTCTGTCACTGTGCGTCTGTCTCAGACCGTCTGTCTCATTCCGTCTATCTTGGATCGTCTGTCTAAGACCGTCTGTCTCGAGCCGACTGTCTCAGACCGACTGTCTCAGACCGTCTGTCTCATTCCGTCTATCTTGGATCGTCTGTCTCGAGCCGACTGTCTCAGAACGACTGTCTCAGACCGTCTGTCTCAGAACGTCTGTCTCAGACCGTCTCTCTCAGACCGTCTGTCTCAGACCGTCTGTCTCAGACAGTCTGTCTCAGACCGTCTGTCACTGTGCGTCTGTCTCAGACGGTCTGTCTCATTCCGTCTATCTTGGATCGTCTGTCTAAGACAGTCTGTCTCGAGCCGACTGTCTCAGACCGACTGTCTCAGACCGTCTGTCTCAGACCGTCTGTCTCAGACCGACTGTCTCAGACCGTCTGTCTCAGACCGTCTGTCTCAGACCGTCTGTCTCAGACCGTCTGTCTCAGACCGTCTGTCTCAGACCGTCTGTCTCAGACCGTCTGTCTCAGACCGTCTGTCTCAGACTGTCTGTCTCAGACCGTCTGTCTCAAACAGTCTGTCTCGGACCGTCTGCCACTGTGCGACTGTCTCAGACCGTCTGTCTCAGAACGTCTGTCACTGTGCGTCTGTCTAAGACCGTCTGTCTCGAGCCGACTGTCTCAGACCGACTGTCTCAGACCGTCTGTCTCAGACCGTCTGTCTCAGACCGTCTGTCTCAGACCGTCTGTCTCAGACCGTCTGTCTCAGACCGTCTGTCTCAGACCGTCTGTCTCAGAACGTCTGTCTCAGACCGTCTGTCTCAGAACGTCTGTCTCAGACCGTCTGTCTCAGACAGTCTGTCTCAGACCGTCTGTCACTGTGCGTCTGTCTCAGACCGTCTGTCTCATTCCGTCTATCTTGGATCGTCTGTCTAAGACCGTCTGTCTCGAGCCGACTGTCTCAGACCGACTGTCTCAGACCGTCTGTCTCAGACCGTCTGTCTCAGACCGTCTGTCTCAGACCGTCTGTCTCAGACAGTGTGCCTCGGACCGTCTGTCACTGTGCGTCTGTCTCAGAGCGTCTGTCTCATTCCGCCTATCTTAGATCGTCTGTCTCAGAACGTCTGTCACTGTGCGTCTGTCTAAGACCGTCTGTCTCGAGCCGACTGTCTCAGACCGACTGTCTCAGACCGTCTGTCTCAGACGGTCTGTCTCAAACAGTCTGTCTCGGACCGTCTGTCACTGTGCGACTGTCTCAGACCGTCTGTCTCAGAACGTCTGTCACTGTGCGTCTGTCTAAGACCGTCTGTCTCAGACCGCCTGTCTCAGACCGTCTGTCTCAGACCGTCCGTTTCAGGCCGTCTGTTTCAGACCGTCTGTCTCAGACCGTCTGTCTCAGACCGTCTGTCTCAGACCGTCTGTCTCAGACCGTCTGTCTCAGACCGTCTGTCTCAGACCGTCTGTCTCAGACCGTCTGTCTCAGAACGTCTGTCTCAGACCGTCTGTCTCAGACCGTCTGTCTCAGACCGTCTGTCTCAGACCGTCTGTCTCAGACCGTCTGTCTGAAACAGTCTGTCTCGGACCGTCTGTCACTGTGCGACTGTCTCAGACCGTCTGTCTCAGAACGTCTGTCACTGTGCGTCTGTCTAAGACCGTCTGTCTCGAGCCGACTGTCTCAGACCGACTGTCTAAGACCGTCTGTCTCGAGCCGACTGTCTCAGACCGACTGTCTCAGACCGTCTGTCTCAGACCGTCTGTCTCAGACCGTCTGTCTCAGACCGTCTGTATCAGACCGTCTGTCTCAGACCGTCTGTCTCAGAACGTCTGTCTCAGACCGTCTGTCTCAGACCGTCTGTCTCAGACAGTCTGTCTCAGACCGTCTGTCACTGTGCGTCTGTCTCAGACCGTGTGTCTCATTCCGTCTATCTTGGATCGTCTGTCTAAGACCGTCTGTCTCGAGCCGACTGTCTCAGACAGTCTGTCTCGGACCGTCTGTCACTGTGCGTCTGTCTCAGACCGTCTGTCTCATTCAACCTATCTTAGATCGTCTGTCTCAGAACGTCTGTCACTGTGCGTCTGTCTAAGACCGTCTGTCTCGAGCCGACTGTCTCAGACCGACTGTCTCAGACCGTCTGTCTCAGACCGTCTGTCTCAGACAGCCTGTCTCGGTCCGTCTGTCACTGTGCGTCTGTCTCAGACCGTCTGTCTCAGAACGTCTGTCACTGTGCGTCTGTCTAAGACCGTCTGTCTCGAGCAGACTGTCTCAGACCGACTGTCTCAGACCGTCTGTCTCAGACCGTCTGTCACTGTGCGTCTGTCTCAGACCGTCTGTCTCATCCCGTCTATCCTGGATCGTCTGTCTAAGACCGTCTGTCTCGAGCCGACTGTCTCAGACCGACTGTCTCAGACCGTCTGTCTCAGACCGTCTGTCTCAGACAGTCTGTCTCGGACCGTCTGTCACTGTGCGTCTGTCTCAGACCGTCTGTCTCAGAACGTCTGTCACTGTGCGTCTGTCTAAGACCGTCTGTCTCGAGCCGACTGTCTCAGACCGACGGTCTCAGACCGTCAGTCTCAGACGGTCTGTCTCATTCCGCCTCTCTTAGATCGTCTGCCTGATAACGTCTCTCTCAGATCGTCTGTCTCAGACCGTCTGTCTCAGACCGTCTGTCTCAGACCGTCTGTCTCAGACCGTCTGTCTCAGACCGTCTGTCTCAAACCGTCTGTCTCAGACCGTCTGTCTCAGACCGTCTGTCTCAGACCGTCTGTCTCAGACCGTCTGTCTCAGACCGTCTGTCTCAGACCGTCTGTCTCAGACCGTCTGTCTCAGACCGTCTGTCTCAGACCGTCTGTCTCAGACCGTCTGTCTCAGACCGTCTGTCTCAGACCGTCTGCCTCAGACCGTCTGTCTCAGACCGTCTGTCTCAGACCGTCTGTCTCAGACCGTCTGTCTCAGACCGTCTGTCTCAGACCGTCTGTCTCAGACCGTCTGTCTCAGACCGTCTGTCTCAGACCGTCTGTCTCAGACCGTCTGTCTCAGACAGTGTGTCTCGGACCGTCTGTCACTGTGCGTCTGTCTCAGACCGTCTGTCTCAGAACGTCTGTCACTGTGCGTCTGTCTCAGACCGCCTGTCTCAGACCGTCTGTCTCAGACAGTCTGTCTCAGACGGTCTGTCACTGTGCGTCTGTCTCAGACCGTCTGTCTCAGACCGTCTGTCTCAGACCGTCTGTCTGAGACCGTCTGTCTCAGACCGTCTGTCTCAGACCGTCTGTCTCAGACAGTCTGTCTCAGACCGCCTGTCACTGTGCGTCTGTCTCAGACCGTCTGTCTCATTCCGTCTATCTTGGATCGTCTGTCTAAGACCGTCTGTCTCGAGCCGACTGTCTCAGACCGACTGTCTCAGACCGTCTGTCTCAGACCGTCTGTCTCAGACCGTCTGTCTCAGACAGTGTGCCTCGGACCGTCTGTCACTGTGCGTCTGTCTCAGACCGTCTGTCTCATTCCGCCTATCTTAGATCGTCTGTCTCAGAACGTCTGTCACTGTGCGTCTGACTAAGACCGTCTGTCTCGAGCCGACTGTCTCAGACCGACTGTCTCAGACCGTCTGTCTCAGACCGTCTGTCTCAGACCGTCTGTCTCAGACCGTCTGTATCAGACCGTCTGTCTCAGACCGTCTGTCTCAGAACGTCTGTCTCAGACCGTCTGTCTCAGACCGTCTGTCTCAGACCGTCTGCCTCAGACCGTCTGTCTCAGACCGTCTGTCTCAGACCGTCTGTCTCAGACCGTCTGTCTCAGACCGTCTGTCTCAGACCGTCTGTCTCAGACCGTCTGTCTCAGACCGTCTGTCTCAGACCGTCTGTCTCAGACCGTCTGTCTCAGACAGTGTGTCTCGGACCGTCTGTCACTGTGCGTCTGTCTCAGACCGTCTGTCTCAGAACGTCTGTCACTGTGCGTCTGTCTCAGACCGCCTGTCTCAGACCGTCTGTCTCAGACAGTCTGTCTCAGACGGTCTGTCACTGTGCGTCTGTCTCAGACCGTCTGTCTCAGACCGCCTGTCTGAGACCGTCTGTCTCAGACCATCTGTCTCAGACCGTCTGTCTCAGACAGTCTGTCTCAGACCGCCTGTCACTGTGCGTCTGTCTCAGACCGTCTGTCTCATTCCGTCTATCTTGGATCGTCTGTCTAAGACCGTCTGTCTCGAGCCGACTGTCTCAGACCGACTGTCTCAGACCGTCTGTCTCAGACCGTCAGTCTCAGACCGTCTGTCTCAGACTGTCTGTCTCAGACCGTCTGTCTCAGACCGTCTGTCTCAGACCGTCTGTCTCAGACCGTCTGTCACTGTGCGTCTGTCTCAGACCGTCTGTCACTGTGCGTCTGTCTCAGACCGTCTGTCTCATTCCGTCTATCTTGGATCGTCTGTCTAAGACCGTCTGTCTCGAGCCGACTGTCTCAGACCGACTGTCTCAGACCGTCTGTCTCAGACCGTCTGTCTCAGACCGTCTGTCTCAGACAGTGTGCCTCGGACCGTCTGTCACTGTGCGTCTGTCTCAGACCGTCTGTCTCATTCCGCCTATCTTAGATCGTCTGTCTCAGAACGTCTGTCACTGTGCGTCTGACTAAGACCGTCTGTCTCGAGCCGACTGTCTCAGACCGACTGTCTCAGACCGTCTGTCTCAGACCGTCTGTCTCAGACCGTCTGTCTCAGACCGTCTGTATCAGACCGTCTGTCTCAGACCGTCTGTCTCAGAACGTCTGTCTCAGACCGTCTGTCTCAGACCGTCTGTCTCAGACCGTCTGTCTCAGACCGTCTCTCTCAGACCGTCTGTCTCAGACCGTCTGTCTCAGACAGTCTGTCTCAGACCGTCTGTCACTGTGCGTCTGTCTCAGACGGTCTGTCTCATTCCGTCTATCTTGGATCGTCTGTCTAAGACAGTCTGTCTCGAGCCGACTGTCTCAGACCGACTGTCTCAGACCGTCTGTCTCAGACCGTCTGTCTCAGACCGACTGTCTCAGACCGTCTGTCTCAGACCGTCTGTCTCAGACCGTCTGTCTCAGGCCGTCTGTCTCAGACCGTCTGTCTCAGACCGTCTGTCTCAGACCGTCTGTCTCAGACCGTCTGTCTCAGACCGTCTGTCTCAGACCGTCTGTCTCAGACTGTCTGTCTCAGACCGTCTGTCTCAAACAGTCTGTCTCGGACCGTCTGCCACTGTGCGACTGTCTCAGACCGTCTGTCTCAGAACGTCTGTCACTGTGCGTCTGTCTAAGACCGTCTGTCTCGAGCCGACTGTCTCAGACCGACTGTCTCAGACCGTCTGTCTCAGACCGTCTGTCTCAGACCGTCTGTCTCAGACCGTCTGTCTCAGACCGTCTGTCTCAGACCGTCTGTCTCAGACCGTCTGCCTCAGACCGTCTGTCTCAGACCGTCTGTCTCAGACCGTCTGTCTCAGACCGTCTGTCTCAGACCGTCTGTCTCATACCGTCTGTCTCAGACCGTCTGTCTCAGACCGTCTGTCTCAGACCGTCTGTCTCAGACCGTCTGTCTCAGACCGTCTGTCTCAGACAGTGTGTCTCGGACCGTCTGTCACTGTGCGTCTGTCTCAGACCGTCTGTCTCAGAACGTCTGTCACTGTGCGTCTGTCTCAGACCGCCTGTCTCAGACCGTCTGTCTCAGACAGTCTGTCTCAGACGGTCTGTCACTGTGCGTCTGTCTCAGACCGTCTGTCTCAGACCGTCTGTCTCAGACCGTCTGTCTCAGACCGTCTGTCTCAGACCGACTGTCTCAGACCGTCTGTCTCAGACCGTCTGTCTCAGACCGTCTGTCTCAGGCCGTCTGTCTCAGACCGTCTGTCTCAGACCGTCTGTCTCAGACCGTCTGTCTCAGACCGTCTGTCTCAGACCGTCTGTCTCAGACTGTCTGTCTCAGACCGTCTGTCTCAAACAGTCTGTCTCGGACCGTCTGCCACTGTGCGACTGTCTCAGACCGTCTGTCTCAGAACGTCTGTCACTGTGCGTCTGTCTAAGACCGTCTGTCTCGAGCCGACTGTCTCAGACCGACTGTCTCAGACCGTCTGTCTCAGACCGTCTGTCTCAGACCGTCTGTCTCAGAACGTCTGTCTCAGACCGTCTGTCTCAGACCGTCTGTCTCAGACCGTCTGTCTCAGAACGTCTGTCTCAGACCGTCTGTCTCAGAACGTCTGTCTCAGACCGTCTGTCTCAGACAGTCTGTCTCAGACCGTCTGTCACTGTGCGTCTGTCTCAGACCGTCTGTCTCATTCCGTCTATCTTGGATCGTCTGTCTAAGACCGTCTGTCTCGAGCCGACTGTCTCAGACCGACTGTCTCAGACCGTCTGTCTCAGACCGTCTGTCTCAGACCGTCTGTCTCAGACCGTCTGTCTCAGACCGTCTGTCTCAGACAGTGTGCCTCGGACCGTCTGTCACTGTGCGTCTGTCTCAGAACGTCTGTCTCATTCCGCCTATCTTAGATCGTCTGTCTCAGAACGTCTGTCACTGTGCGTCTGTCTAAGACCGTCTGTCTCGAGCCGACTGTCTCAGACCGACTGTCTCAGACCGTCTGTCTCAGACCGTCTGTCTCAAACAGTCTGTCTCGGACCGTCTGTCACTGTGCGACTGTCTCAGACCGTCTGTCTCAGAACGTCTGTCACTGTGCGTCTGTCTAAGACCGTCTGTCTCAGACCGCCTGTCTCAGACCGTCTGTCTCAGACCGTCCGTTTCAGGCCGTCTGTCTCAGACTGTCTGTCTCAGACCGTCTGTCTCAGACCGTCTGTCTCAGACCGTCTGTCTCAGACCGTCTGTCTCAGACCGTCTGTCTCAGACCGTCTGTCTCAGACCGTCTGTCTCAGAACGTCTGTCTCAGACCGTCTGTCTCAGACCGTCTGTCTCAGACCGTCTGTCTCAGACCGTCTGTCTCAGACCGTCTGTCTCAGACCGTCTGTCTCAGACCGTCTGTCTCAGACCGTCTGTCTGAAACAGTCTGTCTCGGACCGTCTGTCACTGTGCGACTGTCTCAGACCGTCTGTCTCAGAACGTCTGTCACTGTGCGTCTGTCTAAGACCGTCTGTCTCGAGCCGACTGTCTCAGATCGACTGTCTAAGACCGTCTGTCTCGAGCCGACTGTCTCAGACCGACTGTCTCAGACCGTCTGTCTCAGACCGTCTGTCTCAGACCGTCTGTCTCAGACCGTCTGTCTCAGACCGTCTGTATCAGACCGTCTGTCTCAGACCGTCCGTCTCAGAACGTCTGTCTCAGACCGTCTGTCTCAGACCGTCTGTCTCAGACAGTCTGTCTCAGACCGTCTGTCACTGTGCGTCTGTCTCAGACCGTGTGTCTCATTCCGTCTATCTTGGATCGTCTGTCTAAGACCGTCTGTTTCGAGCCGACTGTCTCAGACCGACTGTCTCAGACCGTCTGTCTCAGACCGTCTGTCTCAGACCGTCTGTCCCAGACCGTCTGTCTCAGACTGTCTGTCTCAGACCGTCTGTCTCAGACAGTGTGTCTCGGACCGTCTGTCACTGTGCGTCTGTCTCAGACCGTCTGTCTCATTCCGCCTATCTCAGACCGTCTGTCTCAGAACGTCTGTCACTGTGCGTCTGTCTAAGACCGTCTGTCTCGAGCCGACTGTCTCAGACCGACTGTCTAAGACCGTCTGTCTCGAGCCGTCTGTCTCGAGCCGACTGTCTCAGACCGACTGTCTCAGACCGTCTGTCTCAGACCGTCTGTCTCAGACAGCCTGTCTCGGACCGTCTGTCACTGTGCGTCTGTCTCAGACCGTCTGTCTCAGAACGTCTGTCACTGTGCGTCTGTCTAAGACCGTCTGTCTCGAGCAGACTGTCTCAGACCGACTGTCTCAGACCGTCTGTCTCAGACCGTCTGTCACTGTGCGTCTGTCTCAGACCGTCTGTCTCATCCCGTCTATCCTGGATCGTCTGTCTAAGACCGTCTGTCTCGAGCCGACTGTCTCAGACCGACTGTCTCAGACCGTCTGTCTCAGACCGTCTGTCTCAGACAGTCTGTCTCAGACCGTCTGTCTCAGACCGTCTGTCTCAGACCGTCTGTCTCAGACCGTCTGTCTCAGACCGTCTGTCTCAGACAGTGTGTCTCGGACCGTCTGTCACTGTGCGTCTGTCTCAGACCGTCTGTCTCAGAACGTCTGTCACTGTGCGTCTGTCTCAGACCGCCTGTCTCAGACCGTCTGTCTCAGACAGTCTGTCTCAGACGGTCTGTCACTGTGCGTCTGTCTCAGACCGTCTGTCTCAGACCGTCTGTCTCAGACAGTCTGTCTCAGACCGCCTGTCACTGTGCGTCTGTCTCAGACCGTCTGTCTCATTCCGTCTATCTTGGATCGTCTGTCTAAGACCGTCTGTCTCGAGCCGACTGTCTCAGACCGACTGTCTCAGACCGTCTGTCTCAGACCGTCAGTCTCAGACCGTCTGTCTCAGACTGTCTGTCTCAGACCGTCTGTCTCAGACGGTCTGTCACTGTGCGTCTGTCTCAGACCGTCTGTCTCAGACCGTCTGTCTCAGACCGTCTGTCTCAGACCGTCTGTCTCAGACCGTCTGTCTCAGACCGTCTGTCTCAGACCGTCTGTCTCAGACCGTCTGTCTCAGACCGTCTGTCTCAGACCGTCTGTCTCAGACCGTCTGTCTCAGACCGTCTGTCTCAGACCGTCTGTCTCAGACCGTCTGTCTCAGACCGTCTGCCTCAGACCGTCTGTCTCAGACCGTCTGTCTCAAACCGTCTGTCTCAGACCGTCTGTCTCAGACCGTCTGTCTCAGACCGTCTGTCTCAGACCGTCTGTCTCAGACCGTCTGTCTCAGACCGTCTGTCTCAGACCGTCTGTCTCAGACCGTCTGTCTCAGACCGTCTGTCACAGACAGTGTGTCTCGGACCGTCTGTCACTGTGCGTCTGTCTCAGACCGTCTGTCTCAGAACGTCTGTCACTGTGCGTCTGTCTCAGACCGCCTGTCTCAGACCGTCTGTCTCAGACAGTCTGTCTCAGACGGTCTGTCACTGTGCGTCTGTCTCAGACCGTCTGTCTCAGACCGTCTGTCTCAGACCGTCTGTCTGAGACCGTCTGTCTCAGACCGTCTGTCTCAGACCGTCTGTCTCAGACCGTCTGTCTCAGACCGTCTGTCTCAGACCGTCTGTCTCAGACCGTCTGTCTCAGACCGTCTGTCTCAGACTGTCTGTCTCAGACCGTCTGTCTCAAACAGTCTGTCTCGGACCGTCTGCCACTGTGCGACTGTCTCAGACCGTCTGTCTCAGAACGTCTGTCACTGTGCGTCTGTCTAAGACCGTCTGTCTCGAGCCGACTGTCTCAGACCGACTGTCTCAGACCGTCTGTCTCAGACCGTCTGTCTCAGACCGTCTGTCTCAGACCGTCTGTCTCAGACCGTCTGTCTCAGACCGTCTGTCTCAGACCGTCTGTCTCAGAACGTCTGTCTCAGACCGTCTGTCTCAGAACGTCTGTCTCAGACCGTCTGTCTCAGACAGTCTGTCTCAGACCGTCTGTCACTGTGCGTCTGTCTCAGACCGTCTGTCTCATTCCGTCTATCTTGGATCGTCTGTCTAAGACCGTCTGTCTCGAGCCGACTGTCTCAGACCGACTGTCTCAGACCGTCTGTCTCAGACCGTCTGTCTCAGACCGTCTGTCTCAGACCGTCTGTCTCAGACCGTCTGTCTCAGACAGTGTGCCTCGGACCGTCTGTCACTGTGCGTCTGTCTCAGAACGTCTGTCTCATTCCGCCTATCTTAGATCGTCTGTCTCAGAACGTCTGTCACTGTGCGTCTGTCTAAGACCGTCTGTCTCGAGCCGACTGTCTCAGACCGACTGTCTCAGACCGTCTGTCTCAGACCGTCTGTCTCAAACAGTCTGTCTCGGACCGTCTGTCACTGTGCGACTGTCTCAGACCGTCTGTCTCAGAACGTCTGTCACTGTGCGTCTGTCTAAGACCGTCTGTCTCAGACCGCCTGTCTCAGACCGACTGTCTCAGACCGTCCGTTTCAGGCCGTCTGTCTCAGACTGTCTGTCTCAGACCGTCTGTCTCAGACCGTCTGTCTCAGACCGTCTGTCTCAGACCGTCTGTCTCAGACCGTCTGTCTCAGACCGTCTGTCTCAGACCGTCTGTCTCAGAACGTCTGTCTCAGACCGTCTGTCTCAGACCGTCTGTCTCAGACCGTCTGTCTCAGACCGTCTGTCTCAGACCGTCTGTCTCAGACCGTCTGTCTGAAACAGTCTGTCTCGGACCGTCTGTCACTGTGCGACTGTCTCAGACCGTCTGTCTCAGAACGTCTGTCACTGTGCGTCTGTCTAAGACCGTCTGTCTCGAGCCGACTGTCTCAGACCGACTGTCTAAGACCGTCTGTCTCGAGCCGACTGTCTCAGACCGACTGTCTCAGACCGTCTGTCTCAGACCGTCTGTCTCAGACCGTCTGTCTCAGACCGTCTGTCTCAGACCGTCTGTATCAGACCGTCTGTATCAGACCGTCTGTCTCAGACCGTCCGTCTCAGAACGTCTGTCTCAGACCGTCTGTCTCAGACCGTCTGTCTCAGACAGTCTGTCTCAGACCGTCTGTCACTGTGCGTCTGTCTCAGACCGTGTGTCTCATTCCGTCTATCTTGGATCGTCTGTCTAAGACCGTCTGTTTCGAGCCGACTGTCTCAGACCGACTGTCTCAGACCGTCTGTCTCAGACCGTCTGTCTCAGACCGTCTGTCCCAGACCGTCTGTCTCAGACTGTCTGTCTCAGACCGTCTGTCTCAGACAGTGTGTCTCGGACCGTCTGTCACTGTGCGTCTGTCTCAGACCGTCTGTCTCATTCCGCCTATCTCAGACCGTCTGTCTCAGAACGTCTGTCACTGTGCGTCTGTCTAAGACCGTCTGTCTCGAGCCGACTGTCTCAGACCGACTGTCTAAGACCGTCTGTCTCGAGCCGTCTGTCTCGAGCCGACTGTCTCAGACCGACTGTCTCAGACCGTCTGTCTCAGACCGTCTGTCTCAGACAGCCTGTCTCGGACCGTCTGTCACTGTGCGTCTGTCTCAGACCGTCTGTCTCAGAACGTCTGTCACTGTGCGTCTGTCTAAGACCGTCTGTCTCGAGCAGACTGTCTCAGACCGACTGTCTCAGACCGTCTGTCTCAGACCGTCTGTCACTGTGCGTCTGTCTCAGACCGTCTGTCTCATCCCGTCTATCCTGGATCGTCTGTCTCGAGCCGACTGTCTCAGACCGACTGTCTCAGACCGTCTGTCTCAGACCGTCTGTCTCAGACAGTCTGTCTCAGACCGTCTGTCTCAGACCGTCTGTCTCAGACCGTCTGTCTCAGACCGTCTGTCTCAGACAGTGTGTCTCGGACCGTCTGTCACTGTGCGTCTGTCTCAGACCGTCTGTCTCAGAACGTCTGTCACTGTGCGTCTGTCTCAGACCGCCTGTCTCAGACCGTCTGTCTCAGACAGTCTGTCTCAGACGGTCTGTCACTGTGCGTCTGTCTCAGACCGTCTGTCTCAGACCGTCTGTCTCAGACAGTCTGTCTGAGACCGTCTGTCTCAGACCGTCTGTCTCAGACCGTCTGTCTCAGACAGTCTGTCTCAGACCGCCTGTCACTGTGCGTCTGTCTCAGACCGTCTGTCTCATTCCGTCTATCTTGGATCGTCTGTCTAAGACCGTCTGTCTCGAGCCGACTGTCTCAGACCGACTGTCTCAGACCGTCTGTCTCAGACCGTCAGTCTCAGACCGTCTGTCTCAGACTGTCTGTCTCAGACCGTCTGTCTCAGACGGTCTGTCACTGTGCGTCTGTCTCAGACCGTCTGTCTCAGACCGTCTGTCTCAGACCGTCTGTCTCAGACCGTCTGTCTCAGACCGTCTGTCTCAGACCGTCTGTCTCAGACCGTCTGTCTCAGACCGTCTGTCTCAGACCGTCTGTCTCAGACCGTCTGTCTCAGACCGTCTGTCTCAGACCGTCTGTCTCAGACCGTCTGTCTCAGACCGTCTGTCTCAGACCGTCTGTCTCAGACCGTCTGTCTCAGACCGTCTGCCTCAGACCGTCTGTCTCAGACCGTCTGTCTCAGACCGTCTGTCTCAGACCGTCTGTCTCAGACCGTCTGTCTCAGACCGTCTGTCTCAGACCGTCTGTCTCAGACCGTCTGTCTCAGACCGTCTGTCTCAGACCGTCTGTCTCAGACCGTCTGTCTCAGACCGTCTGTCTCAGACCGTCTGTCTCAGACCGTCTGTCTCAGACCGTCTGTCTCGGACCGTCTGTCACTGTGCGTCTGTCTCAGACCGTCTGTCTCAGAACGTCTGTCACTGTGCGTCTGTCTCAGACCGCCTGTCTCAGACCGTCTGTCTCAGACAGTCTGTCTCAGACGGTCTGTCACTGTGCGTCTGTCTCAGACCGTCTGTCTCAGACCGTCTGTCTCAGACCGTCTGTCTCAGACCGTCTGTCTCAGACCGTCTGTCTCAGACCGTCTGTCTCAGAACGTCTGTCTCAGACCGTCTGTCTCAGAACGTCTGTCTCAGACCGTCTGTCTCAGACAGTCTGTCTCAGACCGTCTGTCACTGTGCGTCTGTCTCAGACCGTCTGTCTCATTCCGTCTATCTTGGATCGTCTGTCTAAGACCGTCTGTCTCGAGCCGACTGTCTCAGACCGACTGTCTCAGACCGTCTGTCTCAGACCGTCTGTCTCAGACCGTCTGTCTCAGACCGTCTGTCTCAGACAGTGTGCCTCGGACCGTCTGTCACTGTGCGTCTGTCTCAGAACGTCTGTCTCATTCCGCCTATCTTAGATCGTCTGTCTCAGAACGTCTGTCACTGTGCGTCTGTCTAAGACCGTCTGTCTCGAGCCGACTGTCTCAGACCGACTGTCTCAGACCGTCTGTCTCAGACCGTCTGTCTCAAACAGTCTGTCTCGGACCGTCTGTCACTGTGCGACTGTCTCAGACCGTCTGTCTCAGAACGTCTGTCACTGTGCGTCTGTCTAAGACCGTCTGTCTCAGACCGCCTGTCTCAGACCGACTGTCTCAGACCGTCCGTTTCAGGCCGTCTGTCTCAGACTGTCTGTCTCAGACCGTCTGTCTCAGACCGTCTGTCTCAGACCGTCTGTCTCAGACCGTCTGTCTCAGACCGTCTGTCTCAGACCGTCTGTCTCAGACCGTCTGTCTCAGACCGTCTGTCTCAGAACGTCTGTCTCAGACCGTCTGTCTCAGACCGTCTGTCTCAGACCGTCTGTCTCAGACCGTCTGTCTCAGACCGTCTGTCTGAAACAGTCTGTCTCGGACCGTCTGTCACTGTGCGACTGTCTCAGACCGTCTGTCTCAGAACGTCTGTCACTGTGCGTCTGTCTAAGACCGTCTGTCTCGAGCCGACTGTCTCAGACCGACTGTCTAAGACCGTCTGTCTCGAGCCGACTGTCTCAGACCGACTGTCTCAGACCGTCTGTCTCAGACCGTCTGTCTCAGACCGTCTGTCTCAGACCGTCTGTATCAGACCGTCTGTCTCAGACCGTCCGTCTCAGAACGTCTGTCTCAGACCGTCTGTCACTGTGCGTCTGTCTCAGACCGTCTGTCTCATCCCGTCTATCCTGGATCGTCTGTCTAAGACCGTCTGTCTCGAGCCGACTGTCTCAGACCGACTGTCTCAGACCGTCTGTCTCAGACCGTCAGTCTCAGACCGTCTGTCTCAGACTGTCTGTCTCAGACCGTCTGTCTCAGACGGTCTGTCACTGTGCGTCTGTCTCAGACCGTCTGTCTCAGACCGTCTGTCTCAGACCGTCTGTCTCAGACCGTCTGTCTCAGACCGTCTGTCTCAGACCGTCTGTCTCAGACCGTCTGTCTCAGACCGTCTGTCTCAGACCGTCTGTCTCAGACCGTCTGTCTCAGACCGTCTGTCTCAGACAGTCTGTCTCAGACCGTCTGTCACTGTGCGTCTGTCTCAGACCGTGTGTCTCATTCCGTCTATCTTGGATCGTCTGTCTAAGACCGTCTGTTTCGAGCCGACTGTCTCAGACCGACTGTCTCAGACCGTCTGTCTCAGACCGTCTGTCTCAGACCGTCTGTCCCAGACCGTCTGTCTCAGACTGTCTGTCTCAGACCGTCTGTCTCAGACAGTGTGTCTCGGACCGTCTGTCACTGTGCGTCTGTCTCAGACCGTCTGTCTCATTCCGCCTATCTCAGACCGTCTGTCTCAGAACGTCTGTCACTGTGCGTCTGTCTAAGACCGTCTGTCTCGAGCCGACTGTCTCAGACCGACTGTCTAAGACCGTCTGTCTCGAGCCGTCTGTCTCGAGCCGACTGTCTCAGACCGACTGTCTCAGACCGTCTGTCTCAGACCGTCTGTCTCAGACAGCCTGTCTCGGACCGTCTGTCACTGTGCGTCTGTCTCAGACCGTCTGTCTCAGAACGTCTGTCACTGTGCGTCTGTCTAAGACCGTCTGTCTCGAGCAGACTGTCTCAGACCGACTGTCTCAGACCGTCTGTCTCAGACCGTCTGTCACTGTGCGTCTGTCTCAGACCGTCTGTCTCATCCCGTCTATCCTGGATCGTCTGTCTAAGACCGTCTGTCTCGAGCCGACTGTCTCAGACCGACTGTCTCAGACCGTCTGTCTCAGACCGTCTGTCTCAGACAGTCTGTCTCAGACCGTCTGTCTCAGACCGTCTGTCTCAGACCGTCTGTCTCAGACCGTCTGTCTCAGACAGTGTGTCTCGGACCGTCTGTCACTGTGCGTCTGTCTCAGACCGTCTGTCTCAGAACGTCTGTCACTGTGCGTCTGTCTCAGACCGCCTGTCTCAGACCGTCTGTCTCAGACAGTCTGTCTCAGACGGTCTGTCACTGTGCGTCTGTCTCAGACCGTCTGTCTCAGACCGTCTGTCTCAGACAGTCTGTCTGAGACCGTCTGTCTCAGACCGTCTGTCTCAGACCGTCTGTCTCAGACAGTCTGTCTCAGACCGCCTGTCACTGTGCGTCTGTCTCAGACCGTCTGTCTCATTCCGTCTATCTTGGATCGTCTGTCTAAGACCGTCTGTCTCGAGCCGACTGTCTCAGACCGACTGTCTCAGACCGTCTGTCTCAGACCGTCAGTCTCAGACCGTCTGTCTCAGACTGTCTGTCTCAGACCGTCTGTCTCAGACGGTCTGTCACTGTGCGTCTGTCTCAGACCGTCTGTCTCAGACCGTCTGTCTCAGACCGTCTGTCTCAGACCGTCTGTCTCAGACCGTCTGTCTCAGACCGTCTGTCTCAGACCGTCTGTCTCAGACCGTCTGTCTCAGACCGTCTGTCTCAGACCGTCTGTCTCAGACCGTCTGTCTCAGACCGTCTGTCTCAGACCGTCTGTCTCAGACCGTCTGTCTCAGACCGTCTGCCTCAGACCGTCTGCCTCAGACCGTCTGTCTCAGACCGTCTGTCTCAGACCGTCTGTCTCAGACCGTCTGTCTCAGACCGTCTGTCTCAGACCGTCTGTCTCAGACCGTCTGTCTCAGACCGTCTGTCTCAGACCGTCTGTCTCAGACCGTCTGTCTCAGACCGTCTGTCTCAGACCGTCTGTCTCAGACCGTCTGTCTCAGACCGTCTGTCTCAGACCGTCTGTCTCAGACCGTCTGTCTCAGACCGTCTGTCACAGACAGTGTGTCTCGGACCGTCTGTCACTGTGCGTCTGTCTCAGACCGTCTGTCTCAGAACGTCTGTCACTGTGCGTCTGTCTCAGACCGCCTGTCTCAGACCGTCTGTCTCAGACAGTCTGTCTCAGACGGTCTGTCACTGTGCGTCTGTCTCAGACCGTCTGTCTCAGACCGTCTGTCTCAGACCGTCTGTCTCAGACCGTCTGTCTGAGACCGTCTGTCTCAGACCGTCTGTCTCAGACCGTCTGTCTCAGACTGTCTGTCTCAGACCGTCTGTCTCAAACAGTCTGTCTCGGACCGTCTGCCACTGTGCGACTGTCTCAGACCGTCTGTCTCAGACCGTCTGTCTCAGACCGTCTGTCTCAGACCGTCTGTCTCAGACCGTCTGTCTCAGAACGTCTGTCTCAGACCGTCTGTCTCAGACCGTCTGTCTCAGACCGTCTGTCTCAGACCGTCTGTCTCAGACCGTCTGTCTGAAACAGTCTGTCTCGGACCGTCTGTCACTGTGCGACTGTCTCAGACCGTCTGTCTCAGAACGTCTGTCACTGTGCGTCTGTCTAAGACCGTCTGTCTCGAGCCGACTGTCTCAGACCGACTGTCTAAGACCGTCTGTCTCGAGCCGACTGTCTCAGACCGACTGTCTCAGACCGTCTGTCTCAGACCGTCTGTCTCAGACCGTCTGTCTCAGACCGTCTGTATCAGACCGTCTGTCTCAGACCGTCCGTCTCAGAACGTCTGTCTCAGACCGTCTGTCACTGTGCGTCTGTCTCAGACCGTCTGTCTCATCCCGTCTATCCTGGATCGTCTGTCTAAGACCGTCTGTCTCGAGCCGACTGTCTCAGACCGACTGTCTCAGACCGTCTGTCTCAGACCGTCAGTCTCAGACCGTCTGTCTCAGACTGTCTGTCTCAGACCGTCTGTCTCAGACGGTCTGTCACTGTGCGTCTGTCTCAGACCGTCTGTCTCAGACCGTCTGTCTCAGACCGTCTGTCTCAGACCGTCTGTCTCAGACCGTCTGTCTCAGACCGTCTGTCTCAGACCGTCTGTCTCAGACCGTCTGTCTCAGACCGTCTGTCTCAGACCGTCTGTCTCAGACCGTCTGTCTCAGACCGTCTGTCTCAGACAGTCTGTCTCAGACCGTCTGTCACTGTGCGTCTGTCTCAGACCGTGTGTCTCATTCCGTCTATCTTGGATCGTCTGTCTAAGACCGTCTGTTTCGAGCCGACTGTCTCAGACCGACTGTCTCAGACCGTCTGTCTCAGACCGTCTGTCTCAGACCGTCTGTCCCAGACCGTCTGTCTCAGACTGTCTGTCTCAGACCGTCTGTCTCAGACAGTGTGTCTCGGACCGTCTGTCACTGTGCGTCTGTCTCAGACCGTCTGTCTCATTCCGCCTATCTCAGACCGTCTGTCTCAGAACGTCTGTCACTGTGCGTCTGTCTAAGACCGTCTGTCTCGAGCCGACTGTCTCAGACCGACTGTCTAAGACCGTCTGTCTCGAGCCGTCTGTCTCGAGCCGACTGTCTCAGACCGACTGTCTCAGACCGTCTGTCTCAGACCGTCTGTCTCAGACAGCCTGTCTCGGACCGTCTGTCACTGTGCGTCTGTCTCAGACCGTCTGTCTCAGAACGTCTGTCACTGTGCGTCTGTCTAAGACCGTCTGTCTCGAGCAGACTGTCTCAGACCGACTGTCTCAGACCGTCTGTCTCAGACCGTCTGTCACTGTGCGTCTGTCTCAGACCGTCTGTCTCATCCCGTCTATCCTGGATCGTCTGTCTAAGACCGTCTGTCTCGAGCCGACTGTCTCAGACCGACTGTCTCAGACCGTCTGTCTCAGACCGTCTGTCTCAGACAGTCTGTCTCAGACCGTCTGTCTCAGACCGTCTGTCTCAGACCGTCTGTCTCAGACAGTGTGTCTCGGACCGTCTGTCACTGTGCGTCTGTCTCAGACCGTCTGTCTCAGAACGTCTGTCACTGTGCGTCTGTCTCAGACCGCCTGTCTCAGACCGTCTGTCTCAGACAGTCTGTCTCAGACGGTCTGTCACTGTGCGTCTGTCTCAGACCGTCTGTCTCAGACCGTCTGTCTCAGACCGTCTGTCTCAGACAGTCTGTCTGAGACCGTCTGTCTCAGACCGTCTGTCTCAGACCGTCTGTCTCAGACCGTCTGTCTCAGACAGTCTGTCTCAGACCGCCTGTCACTGTGCGTCTGTCTCAGACCGTCTGTCTCATTCCGTCTATCTTGGATCGTCTGTCTAAGACCGTCTGTCTCGAGCCGACTGTCTCAGACCGACTGTCTCAGACCGTCTGTCTCAGACCGTCAGTCTCAGACCGTCTGTCTCAGACTGTCTGTCTCAGACCGTCTGTCTCAGACGGTCTGTCACTGTGCGTCTGTCTCAGACCGTCTGTCTCAGACCGTCTGTCTCAGACCGTCTGTCTCAGACCGTCTGTCTCAGACCGTCTGTCTCAGACCGTCTGTCTCAGACCGTCTGTCTCAGACCGTCTGTCTCAGACCGTCTGTCTCAGACCGTCTGTCTCAGACCGTCTGCCTCAGACCGTCTGTCTCAGACCGTCTGTCTCAGACCGTCTGTCTCAGACCGTCTGTCTCAGACCGTCTGTCTCAGACCGTCTGTCTCAGACCGTCTGTCTCAGACCGTCTGTCTCAGACCGTCTGTCTCAGACCGTCTGTCTCAGACCGTCTGTCTCAGACCGTCTGTCTCAGACCGTCTGTCACAGACAGTGTGTCTCGGACCGTCTGTCACTGTGCGTCTGTCTCAGACCGTCTGTCTCAGAACGTCTGTCACTGTGCGTCTGTCTCAGACCGCCTGTCTCAGACCGTCTGTCTCAGACAGTCTGTCTCAGACGGTCTGTCACTGTGCGTCTGTCTCAGACCGTCTGTCTCAGACCGTCTGTCTCAGACCGTCTGTCTCAGACCGTCTGTCTGAGACCGTCTGTCTCAGACCGTCTGTCTCAGACCGTCTGTCTCAGACCGTCTGTCTCAGACCGTCTGTCTCAGACCGTCTGTCTCAGACCGTCTGTCTTCGACCTTCTGTCTCAGACCATCGGTATCTGGCCGTTTCTCGCAGGCCGCCTGTCTCTGTCCGTCTGTCTCTGTCCGTCTGTCTCTGTCCGTCTGTCTCTGTCCGTCTGTCTCTGTCCGTCTGTCTCTGTCCGTCTGTCTCTGTCCGTCTGTCTCTTTCCGTCTGTCCCTGTCCGTCTGTCTCTGTCCGTCTGTGTCAGACCGTCTGTCTCAGACCGTCGGTCTCTGTCCGTCCCTCTCAGGCCGCCTGTCTCAGTCCGTCTGTCTCCGACCGTCTGTCTCAGACCGTCCGTCTCTGTCCGTCTGTCTCAGACCATCTGTCTCAGACCGTCTGTCTCAGACCGTCTGTCTCAGACCGTCTGTCTCAGACCGTCTGTCTCAGACCGTCTGTCTTCGACCTTCTGTCTCAGACCATCGGTATCTGGCCGTTTCTCGCAGGCCGCCTGTCTCTGTCCGTCTGTCTCTGTCCGTCTGTCTCTGTCCGTCTGTCTCTGTCCGTCTGTCTCTGTCCGTCTGTCTCTGTCCGTCTGTCTCTGTCCGTCTGTCTCTGTCCGTCTGTCTCTTTCCGTCGGTCTCTGTCCGTCCCTCTCAGGCCGTCTGTCTCAGTCCGTCTGTCTCCGACCGTCCGTCTCTGTCCGTCTGTCTCAGACCATCTGTCTCAGACCGTCTGTCTCAGACCGTCAGTCTCAGACCGTCTGTCTCTGTCCGCCTCTCTCAGGCCGCCTGTCTCAGTCCGTCTGTCTCAGACCATCTGTCTCAGACCGTCTGTCTCTGTCCGTCTGTCTCAGACCGTCAGTCTCAGACCGTCGGTCTCTGTCCGTTTCTCGCAGGCCGCCTGTCTCTGTCCGTCTGTCTCTGTCCGTCTGTCTCTGTCCGTCTGTCACAGACTGTCTGTCTCAGACCGTCTGTCTCTGTCCGCCTCTCTCAGGCCGCCTGTCTCAGTCCGTCTGTCTCAGACCATCTGTCTCAGACCGTCTGTCTCTGTCCGTCTGTCTCAGACCATCTGTCTCAGACCATCTGTCTCAGACCGTCCGTCTCTGCTCGCCTGTCGCTGTCCGTCTGTCTCAGACCGTCGGTCTCTGTCCGTCTCTCTCAGGCCGCCTGTCTAAGTCCGTCTGTCTCAGACCATCTGTCTCAGACCGTCGGTCTCTGTCCATCTCTCTCATGCCGCCTGTCTCAGTCCGTCTGTTTCAGACCGCCTGTCTCAGACCGTCGGTCTTAGCCCGTCTGTCTCAGCCCGCCTGTCTCTGTCCGTCTGTCTCAGACCGTCGGTCTCTGTCCGTCCCTCTCAGGCCGCCTGTCTCAGTCCGTCTGTCTCAGACCATCTGTCTCAGACCGTCTGTCTCAGACCGTCTGTCTCAGGCCGTCTGTCTCAGATCGTCTGTCTCAGACCATCTGTCTCAGACCGTCGGTCTCTGTCCATCTCTCTCATGCCGCCTGTCTCAGTCCGTCTGTTTCAGACCGCCCGTCTCAGACCGTCGGTCTTAGCCCGTCTGTCTCAGCCCGCCTGTCTCTGTCCGTCTGTCTCTGTCCGTCTGTCTCTGTCCGTCTGTCTCAGACCGTCTGTCTCAGACCGTCTGTCTCAGACCGTCTGTCTCAGACCGTCTGTCTCAGACCGTCTGTCTGAGACCGTCTGTCTCAGACCGTCTGTCTCAGACCGTCTGTCTCAGACCGTCTGTCTCAGACCGTCTGTCTCAGACCGTCTGTCTCAGACCGTCTGTCTTCGACCTTCTGTCTCAGACCATCGGTATCTGGCCGTTTCTCGCAGGCCGCCTGTCTCTGTCCGTCTGTCTCTGTCCGTCTGTCTCTGTCCGTCTGTCTCTGTCCGTCTGTCTCTGTCCGTCTGTCTCTGTCCGTCTGTCTCTGTCCGTCTGTCTCTGTCCGTCTGTCTCTTTCCGTCTGTCCCTGTCCGTCTGTCTCTGTCCGTCTGTGTCAGACCGTCTGTCTCAGACCGTCGGTCTCTGTCCGTCCCTCTCAGGCCGCCTGTCTCAGTCCGTCTGTCTCCGACCGTCTGTCTCAGACCGTCCGTCTCTGTCCGTCTGTCTCAGACCGTCTGTCTCAGACCGTCTGTCTCAGACCGTCTGTCTCAGACCGTCTGTCTCAGACCCTCTGTCTCAGACCGTCTGTCTCACACCGTCTGTCTCAGTCCGTCTGTCTCAGACCGTCTTTCTCAGGCCGTCTGTCTCAGACCGTCTGTCTCTGTCCGTCTGTGTCAGACCGTCTGTCTCAGACCGTCGGTCTCTGTCCGTCCCTCTCAGGCCGTCTGTCTCAGTCCGTCTGTCTCCGACCGTCCGTCTCTGTCCGTCTGTCTCAGACCATCTGTCTCAGACCGTCTGTCTCAGACCGTCAGTCTCAGACCGTCTGTCTCTGTCCGCCTCTCTCAGGCCGCCTGTCTCAGTCCGTCTGTCTCAGACCATCTGTCTCAGACCGTCTGTCTCTGTCCGTCTGTCTCAGACCGTCAGTCTCAGACCGTCGGTCTCTGTCCGTTTCTCGCAGGCCGCCTGTCTCTGTCCGTCTGTCTCTGTCCGTCTGTCTCTGTCCGTCTGTCACAGACCGTCTGTCTCAGACCGTCTGTCTCTGTCCGCCTCTCTCAGGCCGCCTGTCTCAGTCCGTCTGTCTCAGACCATCTGTCTCAGACCGTCTGTCTCTGTCCTTCTGTCTCAGACCATCTGTCTCAGACCATCTGTCTCAGACCGTCCGTCTCTGCTCGCCTGTCGCTGTCCGTCTGTCTCAGACCGTCGGTCTCTGTCCGTCTCTCTCAGGCCGCCTGTCTAAGTCCGTCTGTCTCAGACCATCTGTCTCAGACCGTCGGTCTCTGTCCATCTCTCTCATGCCGCCTGTCTCAGTCCGTCTGTTTCAGACCGCCTGTCTCAGACCGTCGGTCTTAGCCCGTCTGTCTCAGCCCGCCTGTCTCTGTCCGTCTGTCTCAGACCGTCGGTCTCTGTCCGTCCCTCTCAGGCCGCCTGTCTCAGTCCGTCTGTCTCAGACCATCTGTCTCAGACCGTCTGTCTCAGACCGTCTGTCTCAGGCCGTCTGTCTCAGATCGTCTGTCTCAGACCGTCTGTCTCAGACCGTCTGTCTCAGACCGTCTGTCTCAGACCGTCTGTCTCAGACCGTCTGTCTCAGACCGTCTGTCTCAGACCGTCTGTCTCAGACCGTCTGTCTCAGACCGTCTGTCTCAGACCGTCTGTCTCTGACCGTCTGTCTCAGACCGTCTGTCTCAGACCGTCTGTCCCAGACCGTCTGTCTCAGACCGTCTGTCTCAGACCGTCTGTCTCAGACCGTCTGTCTCAGACCTTCTGTCTCAGACCGTCTGTCTCAGACCGTCTGTCTCAGACCGTCTGTCTCAGACCTTCTGTCTCATACCGTCTGTCTCAGACCGTCAGTCTCAGACCGTCGGTATCTGTCCGTTTCTCGCAGGCCGCCTGTCTCAGTCCGCCTGTCTAAGTCCGTCTGTCTCAGACCATCTGTCTCAGACCGTCGGTCTCTGTCCGTCTCTATCATGCCGCCTGTCTCAGTCCGTCTGTTTCAGACCGCCTGTCTCAGGCCGCCTGTCTCAGTCCGTCTGTCTCAGACCGTCGGTCTCAGACCGTCTGTCTCAGACCGTCAGTCTCAGACCGTCGGTCTCTGTCCGTCTCTCTCAGCCCGCCTGTCTCAGTCCGTCTGGCTCAGACCATCTGTCTCAGACCGCCCGTCTCTGTCCGTCTGTCTCAGACCGTCAGTCTCAGACCGTCGGTCTCTGTCCGTTTCTCGCAGGCCGCCTGTCTCTGTCCGTCTGTCTCTGTCCGTCTGTCTCAGACCGTCTTTCTCTGTCCGTCTCTCTCAGGCCGCCTGTCTCAGTCCGTCTGTCTCAGACCATCTGTCTCAGACCATCTGTCTCAGACCGTCCGTCTCTGCTCGCCTGTCGCTGTCCGTCTGTCTCAGACCGTCGGTCTCTGTCCGTCTCTCTCAGGCCGCCTGTCTCAGTCCGTCTGTCTCAGACCATCTGTCTCCGACCGTCTGTCTCTGTCCGTCAGTCTCAGACCGTCGGTCTCTGTCCGTCTCTCATGCCGCCTGTCTCAGTCCGTCTGTTTCAGTCAGCCTGTCTCAGACCGTCGGTCTTAGCCCGTCTGTCTCAGCCCGCCTGTCTCTGTCCGTCTGTCTCAGACCGTCGGTCTCTGTCCATCTCTCTCTGGCCGCCTGTCTCAGTCCGTCTGTCTCAGACCATCTGTCTCAGACCGTCTGTCTCTGTCCGTCTGTCTCAGACCATCTGTCTCAGACCGTCCGTCTCTGTCCGTCTGTCTCAGGCCGTCTGTCTCAGCCCGCCTGTCTCGGCCCGCCTGTCTCTGTCCGTCTGTTTCAGACCGCCTGTCTGAGACCATCTGTGTCAGACCGTTGTCTCTGTCCGTCTGTCTCTGTCCGTCTGTCTCTGTCCGTCTGTCTCTGTCCGTTTGTCTCCGTCCGTCTGTCTCTGTCCGTCTGTCTCTGTCCGTCTGTCTCTGTCCGTCTGTGTCAGACCGTCGGTCTATGTCCGTCCCTGTCAGGCCGCCTGTCTCAGTCCGTCTGACTCAGACCGTCGGTCTTTGTCCGTCTCTCATGCCGCCTGTCTCAGTCCGTCTGTTTCAGTCAGCCTGTCTCAGACCGTCGGTCTTAGCCCGTCTGTCTCAGCCCGCCTGTCTCTGTCCGTCTGTCTCAGACCGTCGGACTCTGTCCGTCTCTCTCAGGCCGCCTGTCTCAGTCCGTCTGTCTCAGACCATCTGTCTCAGACCGTCTGTCTCTGTCCGTCTGTCTCAGACCATCTGTCTCAGTCCGTCTGTCTCAGACCGTCTGTCTCAGACCGCCGGTCTGTGTCCGTCTCTCCCAGCCCGCCTGTCTCAGGCCATCTGTATCAAACCGTCTGTCTCAGCCCGCCTGTCTCAGCCCGCCTGTCTCTGTCCGTCTGTTTCAGACCGCCTGTCTCAGACCGTCGGTCTTAGCCCGTCTGTCTCAGCCCGCCTGTCTCAGCCCGCCTGTCTCTGTCCGTCTGTTTCAGACCGCCTGTCTCAGACCGTCGGTCTTAGCCCGTCTGTCTCAGCCCGCCTGTCTCTGTCCGCCTGTCTCTGTCCGTCTGTCTCAGACCGTCTGTCTCAGATCGTCTCTCTCAGGCCGCCTGTCTCAGTCCGACTGTCTCAGACCATCTGTCTCAGACCGTCCGTCTCTGCTCGCCTGTCGCTGTCCGTCTGTCTCAGACCGTCGGTCTCTGTCCGTCTCTCTCAGGCCGCCTGTCTCAGTCCGTCTGTCTCAGACCATCTGTCTCCGACCGTCTGTCTCTGTCCGTCAGTCTCAGACCGTCGGTCTCTGTCCGTCTCTCATGCCGCCTGTCTCAGTCCGTCTGTTTCAGTCAGCCTGTCTCAGACCGTCGGTCTTAGCCCGTCTGTCTCAGCCCGCCTGTCTCTGTCCGTCTGTCTCAGACCGTCGGTCTCTGTCCATCTCTCTCTGGCCGCCTGTCTCAGTCCGTCTGTCTCAGACCATCTGTCTCAGACCGTCTGTCTCTGTCCGTCTGTCTCAGACCATCTGTCTCAGACCGTCCGTCTCTGTCCGTCTGTCTCAGGCCGTCTGTCTCAGCCCGCCTGTCTCGGCCCGCCTGTCTCTGTCCGTCTGTTTCAGACCGCCTGTCTGAGACCATCTGTGTCAGACCGTTGTCTCTGTCCGTCTGTCTCTGTCCGTCTGTCTCTGTCCGTCTGTCTCTGTCCGTTTGTCTCCGTCCGTCTGTCTCTGTCCGTCTGTCTCTGTCCGTCTGTCTCTGTCCGTCTGTGTCAGACCGTCGGTCTATGTCCGTCCCTGTCAGGCCGCCTGTCTCAGTCCGTCTGACTCAGACCGTCGGTCTTTGTCCGTCTCTCATGCCGCCTGTCTCAGTCCGTCTGTTTCAGTCAGCCTGTCTCAGACCGTCGGTCTTAGCCCGTCTGTCTCAGCCCGCCTGTCTCTGTCCGTCTGTCTCAGACCGTCGGACTCTGTCCGTCTCTCTCAGGCCGCCTGTCTCAGTCCGTCTGTCTCAGACCATCTGTCTCAGACCGTCTGTCTCTGTCCGTCTGTCTCAGACCATCTGTCTCAGTCCGTCTGTCTCAGACCGTCTGTCTCAGACCGCCGGTCTGTGTCCGTCTCTCCCAGCCCGCCTGTCTCAGGCCATCTGTATCAAACCGTCTGTCTCAGCCCGCCTGTCTCAGCCCGCCTGTCTCTGTCCGTCTGTTTCAGACCGCCTGTCTCAGACCGTCGGTCTTAGCCCGTCTGTCTCAGCCCGCCTGTCTCAGCCCGCCTGTCTCTGTCCGTCTGTTTCAGACCGCCTGTCTCAGACCGTCGGTCTTAGCCCGTCTGTCTCAGCCCGCCTGTCTCTGTCCGCCTGTCTCTGTCCGTCTGTCTCAGACCGTCTGTCTCAGATCGTCTCTCTCAGGCCGCCTGTCTCAGTCCGACTGTCTCAGACCATCTGTCTCAGACCGTCTGTCTCTGTCCGTCTGTCTCAACCCGCCTGTCTCAGACCGTTGTCTCTGTCCGTCTATCTCTGTTCGTCTGTCTCAGAACGTCTGTCTCAGACCATCTGTATCAAACCGTCTGTCTCAGCCCGCCTGTCTCAGCCCGCCTGTCTCTGTCCGTCTATCTCAGCCCGCCTGTCTCAGACCGTCTATCTCGGACCATCTGTCTCAGCCCGTTTGTCTCAGATCGTCCGTCTCAGCCCGCCTGTCTCTGTCCGTCTGTCTCAGACCGTCAGTCTCAGACCGTCGGTCTCTGTCCGTTTCTCGCAGGCCGCCTGTCTCTGTCCGTCTGTCTCTGTCCGTCTGTCTCAGATCGTCTGTCTCAGACCGTCTGTCTCAGACCGTCTGTCTCAGACCGTCTGTCTCAGACCGTCTGTCTCAGACCGTCTGTCTCAGACCGTCTGTCTCAGACCGTCTGTCTCAGACCGTCTGTCTCAGACCGTCTGTCTCTGACCGTCTGTCTCAGACCGTCTGTCTCAGATCGTCTGTCTCAGACCGTCTGTCTCAGACCGTCTGTCTCAGACCGTCTGTCTCAGACCGTCTGTCTCAGACCGTCTGTCTCAGACCGTCTGTCTCAGACCTTCTGTCTCAGACCGTCTGTCTCAGACCTTCTGTCTCATACCGTCTGTCTCAGACCGTCTGTCTCAGACCGTCGGTATCTGTCCGTTTCTCGCAGGCCGCCTGTCTCAGTCCGTCTGTCTCAGACCATCTGTCTCAGACCATCTGTCTCAGACCGTGGGTCTCTGTCCGTCTCTCTCAGGCCGCCTGTCTAAGTCCGTCTGTCTCAGACCGTCAGTCTCAGACCGTCGGTCTCTGTCCGTCTCTCTCAGCCCGCCTGTCTCAGTCCGTCTGGCTCAGACCATCTGTCTCAGACCGCCCGTCTCTGTCCGTCTGTCTCAGACCGTCAGTCTCAGACCGTCGGTCTCTGTCCGTTTCTCGCAGGCCGCCTGTCTCTGTCCGTCTGTCTCTGTCCGTCTGTCTCAGACCGTCTTTCTCTGTCCGTCTCTCTCAGGCCGCCTGTCTCAGTCCGTCTGTCTCAGACCATCTGTCTCAGACCATCTGTCTCAGACCGTCCGTCTCTGCCCGCCTGTCGCTGTCCGTCTGTCTCAGACCGTCGGTCTCTGTCCGTCTCTCTCAGGCCGCCTGTCTCAGTCCGTCTGTCTCAGACCATCTGTCTCAGACCGTCTGTCTCTGTCCGTCTGTCTCAGACCATCTGTCTCAGTCCGTCTGTCTCAGACCGTCTGTCTCAGACCGCCGGTCTGTGTCCGTCTCTCCCAGCCCGCCTGTCTCAGGCCATCTGTATCAAACCGTCTGTCTCAGCCCGCCTGTCTCAGCCCGCCTGTCTCTGTCCGTCTGTTTCAGACCGCCTGTCTCAGACCGTCGGTCTTAGCCCGTCTGTCTCAGCCCGCCTGTCTCAGCCCGCCTGTCTCTGTCCGTCTGTTTCAGACCGCCTGTCTCAGACCGTCGGTCTTAGCCCGTCTGTCTCAGCCCGCCTGTCTCTGTCCGCCTGTCTCTGTCCGTCTGTCTCAGACCGTCTGTCTCAGATCGTCTCTCTCAGGCCGCCTGTCTCAGTCCGACTGTCTCAGACCATCTGTCTCAGACCGTCTGTCTCTGTCCGTCTGTCTCAACCCGCCTGTCTCAGACCGTTGTCTCTGTCCGTCTATCTCTGTTCGTCTGTCTCAGAACGTCTGTCTCAGACCATCTGTATCAAACCGTCTGTCTCAGCCCGCCTGTCTCAGCCCGCCTGTCTCTGTCCGTCTATCTCAGCCCGCCTGTCTCAGACCGTCTATCTCGGACCATCTGTCTCAGCCCGTTTGTCTCAGATCGTCCGTCTCAGCCCGCCTGTCTCTGTCCGTCTGTCTCAGACCGTCAGTCTCAGACCGTCGGTCTCTGTCCGTTTCTCGCAGGCCGCCTGTCTCTGTCCGTCTGTCTCTGTCCGTCTGTCTCAGATCGTCTGTCTCAGACCGTCTGTCTCAGACCGTCTGTCTCAGACCGTCTGTCTCAGACCGTCTGTCTCAGACCGTCTGTCTCAGACCGTCTGTCTCAGACCGTCTGTCTCAGACCGTCTGTCTCAGACCGTCTGTCTCAGACCGTCTGTCTCTGACCGTCTGTCTCAGACCGTCTGTCTCAGATCGTCTGTCTCAGACCGTCTGTCTCAGACCGTCTGTCTCAGACCGTCTGTCTCAGACCGTCTGTCTCAGACCGTCTGTCTCAGACCGTCTGTCTCAGACCTTCTGTCTCAGACCGTCTGTCTCAGACCTTCTGTCTCATACCGTCTGTCTCAGACCGTCTGTCTCAGACCGTCGGTATCTGTCCGTTTCTCGCAGGCCGCCTGTCTCAGTCCGTCTGTCTCAGACCATCTGTCTCAGACCATCTGTCTCAGACCGTGGGTCTCTGTCCGTCTCTCTCAGGCCGCCTGTCTAAGTCCGTCTGTCTCAGACCGTCAGTCTCAGACCGTCGGTCTCTGTCCGTCTCTCTCAGCCCGCCTGTCTCAGTCCGTCTGGCTCAGACCATCTGTCTCAGACCGCCCGTCTCTGTCCGTCTGTCTCAGACCGTCAGTCTCAGACCGTCGGTCTCTGTCCGTTTCTCGCAGGCCGCCTGTCTCTGTCCGTCTGTCTCTGTCCGTCTGTCTCAGACCGTCTTTCTCTGTCCGTCTCTCTCAGGCCGCCTGTCTCAGTCCGTCTGTCTCAGACCATCTGTCTCAGACCATCTGTCTCAGACCGTCCGTCTCTGCTCGCCTGTCGCTGTCCGTCTGTCTCAGACCGTCGGTCTCTGTCCGTCTCTCTCAGGCCGCCTGTCTCAGTCCGTCTGTCTCAGACCATCTGTCTCCGACCGTCTGTCTCTGTCCGTCAGTCTCAGACCGTCGGTCTCTGTCCGTCTCTCATGCCGCCTGTCTCAGTCCGTCTGTTTCAGTCAGCCTGTCTCAGACCGTCGGTCTTAGCCCGTCTGTCTCAGCCCGCCTGTCTCTGTCCGTCTGTCTCAGACCGTCGGTCTCTGTCCATCTCTCTCTGGCCGCCTGTCTCAGTCCGTCTGTCTCAGACCATCTGTCTCAGACCGTCTGTCTCTGTCCGTCTGTCTCAGACCATCTGTCTCAGACCGTCCGTCTCTGTCCGTCTGTCTCAGGCCGTCTGTCTCAGCCCGCCTGTCTCGGCCCGCCTGTCTCTGTCCGTTTGTTTCAGACCTCCTGTCTGAGACCATCTGTGTCAGACCGTTGTCTCTGTCCGTCTGTCTCTGTCCGTCTGTCTCTGTCCGTCTGTCTCTGTCCGTTTGTCTCCGTCCGTCTGTCTCTGTCCGTCTGTCTCTGTCCGTCTGTCTCTGTCCGTCTGTCTCTGTCCGTCTGTCTCTGTCCGTCTGTGTCAGACCGTCGGTCTATGTCCGTCCCTGTCAGGCCGCCTGTCTCAGTCCGTCTGACTCAGACCGTCGGTCTTTGTCCGTCTCTCATGCCGCCTGTCTCAGTCCGTCTGTTTCAGTCAGCCTGTCTCAGACCGTCGGTCTTAGCCCGTCTGTCTCAGCCCGTCTGTCTCAGACCGTCTGTCTCAGACCGTCGGTATCTGTCCGTTTCTCGCAGGCCGCCTGTCTCTGTCCGTCTCTCTCAGGCCGCCTGTCTCAGTCCGTCTGTCTCAGACCATCTGTCTCAGACCGTCTGTCTCTGTCCGTCTGTCTCAGACCATCTGTCTCAGTCCGTCTGTCTCAGACCGTCTGTCTCAGACCGTCGGTCTGTGTCCGTCTCTCCCAGCCCGCCTGTCTCAGGCCATCTGTATCAAACCGTCTGTCTCAGCCCGCCTGTCTCAGCCCGCCTGTCTCTGTCCGTCTGTTTCAGACCGCCTGTCTCAGACCGTCGGTCTTAGCCCGTCTGTCTCAGCCCGCCTGTCTCAGCCCGCCTGTCTCTGTCCGTCTGTTTCAGACCGCCTGTCTCAGACTGTCGGTCTTAGCCCGTCTGTCTCAGCCCGCCTGTCTCTGTCCGCCTGTCTCTGTCCGTCTGTCTCAGACCGTCTGTCTCAGATTGTCTCTCTCAGGCCGCCTGTCTCAGTCCGACTGTCTCAGACCATCTGTCTCATACCGTCTGTCTCTGTCCGTCTGTCTCAACCCGCCTGTCTCAGACCGTTGTCTCTGTCCGTCTATCTCTGTTCGTCTGTCTCAGAACGTCTGTCTCAGACCATCTGTATCAAACCGTCTGTCTCAGCCCGCCTGTCTGAGCCCGCCTGTCTCTGTCCGTCTGTCTCAGCCCGCCTGTCTCAGACTGTCTATCTCGGACCATCTGTCTCAGCCCGTTTGTCTCAGATCGTCCGTCTCAGCCCGCCTGTCTCTGTCCGTCTGTCTCAGACCGTCAGTCTCAGACCGTCGGTCTCTGTCCGTTTCTCGCAGGCCGCCTGTCTCTGTCCGTCTGTCTCTGTCCGTCTGTCTCTGTCCGTCTGTCTCTGTCCGTCTGTCTCTGTCCGTCTGTCTTAGACCGTCTGTCTCAGACCGTCTTTCTCTGTCCGTCTCTCTCAGGCCGCCTGTCTCAGTCCGTCTGTCTCAGACCATCTGTCTCAGACCATCTGTCTCAGACCGTCCGTCTCTGCTCGCCTGTCGCTGTCCGTCTGTCTCAGACCGTCGGTCTCTGTCCGTCTCTCTCAGGCCGCCTGTCTCAGTCCGTCTGTCTCAGACCGTCTGTCTCAGACCGTCTGTCTCAGACCGTCTGTCTCAGACCGTCTGTCTCAGACCGTCTGTCTCAGACCGTCTGTCTCAGACCGTCTGTCTCAGACCGTCTGACTCAGACCGTCTGTCTCAGACCGTCTGTCTCAGACCGTCTGTCTCAGACCGTCTGTGTCAGACCGTCTGTCTCAGACCGTCAGTCTCACACCGTCGTTCTCTGTCCGTTTCTCGCAGGCCGCCTGTCTCAGTCCGCCTGTCTAAGTCCGTCTGTCTCAGACCATCTGTCTCAGACCGTCGGTCACTGTCCGTCTCTATCATGCCGCCTGTCTCAGTCCGTCTGTTTCAGACCGCCTGTCTCAGGCCGCCTGTCTCAGTCCGTCTGTCTCAGACCGTCGGTCTCAGACCGTCTGTCTCAGACTGTCGGTCTCTGTCCGTTTCTCGCAGGCCGCCTGTCTCTGTCCGTCTGTCTCTGTCCGTCTGTCTCAGACCGTCAGTCTCAGACCGTCGGTCTCTGTCCGTTTCTCGCAGGCCGCCTGTCTCTGTCCGTCTGTCTCTGTCCGTCTGTCTCTGTCCGTCTGTCTTAGACCGTCTGTCTCAGACCGTCTTTCTCTGTCCGTCTCTCTCAGGCCGCCTGTCTCAGTCCGTCTGTCTCAGACCATCTGTCTCAGACCATCTGTCTCAGACCGTCCGTCTCTGCTCGCCTGTCGCTGTCCGTCTGTCTCAGACCGTCGGTCTCTGTCCGTCTCTCTCAGGCGGCCTGTCTCAGTCCGTCTGTCTCAGACCGTTTGTCTCAGACCGTCTGTCTCAGACCGTCTGTCTCAGACCGTCTGTCTCAGACCGTCTGTCTCAGACCGTCTGTCTCAGACCGTCTGTCTCAGACCGTCTGTCTCAGACCGTCTGTCTCAGACCGTCTGTGTCAGACCGTCTGTCTCAGACCGTCAGTCTCACACCGTCGTTCTCTGTCCGTTTCTCGCAGGCCGCCTGTCTCAGTCCGCCTGTCTAAGTCCGTCTGTCTCAGACCATCTGTCTCAGACCGTCGGTCTCTGTCCGTCTCTATCATGCCGCCTGTCTCAGTCCGTCTGTTTCAGACCGCCTGTCTCAGGCCGCCTGTCTCAGTCCGTCTGTCTCAGACCGTCGGTCTCAGACCGTCTGTCTCAGACCCTCAGTCTCAGACCGTCGGTCTCTGTCCGTCTCTCTCAGCCCGCCTGTCTCAGTCCGTCTGGCTCAGACCATCTGTCTCAGACCGCCCGTCTCTGTCCGTCTGTCTCAGACCGTCAGTCTCAGACCGTCGGTCTCTGTCCGTTTCTCGCAGGCCGCCTGTCTCAGTCCGTCTGTCTCAGACCATCTGTCTCAGACCATCTGTCTCAGACCGTCCGTCTCTGCTCGCCTGTCGCTGTCCGTCTGTCTCAGACCGTCGGTCTCTGTCCGTCTCTCTCAGGCCGCCTGTCTCAGTCCGTCTGTCTCAGACCATCTGTCTCCGACCGTCTGTCTCTGTCCGTCAGTCTCAGACCGTCGGTCTCTGTCCGTCTCTCATGCCGCCTGTCTCAGTCCGTCTGTTTCAGTCAGCCTGTCTCAGACCGTTGGTCTTAGCCCGTCTGTCTCAGCCCGCCTGTCTCTGTCCGTCTGTCTCAGACCGTCGGTCTCTGTCCGTCTCTCTCAGGCCGCCTGTCTCAGTCCGTCTGTCTCAGACCATCTGTCTCAGACCGTCTGTCTCTGTCCGTCTGTCTCAGACCATCTGTCTCAGTCCGTCTGTCTCAGACCGTCTGTCTCAGACCGTCGGTCTGTGTCCGTCTCTCCCAGCCCGCCTGTCTCAGGCCATCTGTATCAAACCGTCTGTCTCTGTCCGTCTGTCTCTGTCCGTCTGTCTCTGTCCGTTTGTCTCCGTCCGTCTGTCTCTGTCCGTCTGTCTCTGTCCGTCTGTCTCTGTCCGTCTGTCTCTGTCCGTCTGTGTCAGACCGTCGGTCTATGTCCGTCCCTGTCAGGCCGCCTGTCTCAGTCCGTCTGACTCAGACCGTCGGTCTTTGTCCGTCTCTCATGCCGCCTGTCTCAGTCCGTCTGTTTCAGTCAGCCTGTCTCAGACCGTCGGTCTTAGCCCGTCTGTCTCAGCCCGCCTGTCTCTGTCCGTCTGTCTCAGACCGTCGGTCTCTGTCCATCTCTCTCAGGCCGCCTGTCTCAGTCCGTCTGTCTCAGACCATCTGTCTCAGACCGTCTGTCTCTGTCCGTCTGTCTCAGACCATCTGTCTCAGTCCGTCTGTCTCAGACCGTCTGTCTCAGACCGTCGGTCTGTGTCCGTCTCTCCCAGCCCGCCTGTCTCAGGCCATCTGTATCAAACCGTCTGTCTCAGCCCGCCTGTCTCAGCCCGCCTGTCTCTGTCCGTCTGTTTCAGACCGCCTGTCTCAGACCGTCGGTCTTAGCCCGTCTGTCTCAGCCCGCCTGTCTCAGCCCGCCTGTCTCTGTCCGTCTGTTTCAGACCGCCTGTCTCAGACCGTCGGTCTTAGCCCGTCTGTCTCAGCCCGCCTGTCTCTGTCCGCCTGTCTCTGTCCGTCTGTCTCAGACCGTCTGTCTCAGATTGTCTCTCTCAGGCCGCCTGTCTCAGTCCGACTGTCTCAGACCATCTGTCTCAGACCGTCTGTCTCTGTCCGTCTGTCTCAACCCGCCTGTCTCAGACCGTTGTCTCTGTCCGTCTATCTCTGTTCGTCTGTCTCAGAACGTCTGTCTCAGACCATCTGTATCAAACCGTCTGTCTCAGCCCGCCTGTCTGAGCCCGCCTGTCTCTGTCCGTCTGTCTCAGCCCGCCTGTCTCAGACCGTCTATCTCGGACCATCTGTCTCAGACCATCTGTCTCAGACCGTCTTTCTCTGTCCGTCTCTCTCAGGCCGCCTGTCTCAGTCCGTCTGTCTCAGACCATCTGTCTCAGATCGTCCGTCTCAGCCCGCCTGTCTCTGTCCGTCTGTCTCAGACCGTCAGTCTCAGACCGTCGGTCTCTGTCCGTTTCTCGCAGGCCGCCTGTCTCTGTCCGTCTGTCTCTGTCCGTCTGTCTCTGTCCGTCTGTCTTAGACCGTCTGTCTCAGACCGTCTTTCTCTGTCCGTCTCTCTCAGGCCGCCTGTCTCAGTCCGTCTGTCTCAGACCATCTGTCTCAGACCATCTGTCTCAGACCGTCTGTCTCTGTCCGTCTGTCTCAGACCATCTGTCTCAGTCCGTCTGTCTCAGACCGTCTGTCTCAGACCGTCGGTCTGTGTCCGTCTCTCCCAGCCCGCCTGTCTCAGGCCATCTGTATCAAACCGTCTGTCTCAGCCCGCCTGTCTCAGCCCGCCTGTCTCTGTCCGTCTGTTTCAGACCGCCTGTCTCAGACCGTCGGTCTTAGCCCGTCTGTCTCAGCCCGCCTGTCTCAGCCCGCCTGTCTCTGTCCGTCTGTTTCAGACCGCCTGTCTCAGACCGTCGGTCTTAGCCCGTCTGTCTCAGCCCGCCTGTCTCTGTCCGCCTGTCTCTGTCCGTCTGTCTCAGACCGTCTGTCTCAGATTGTCTCTCTCAGGCCGCCTGTCTCAGTCCGACTGTCTCAGACCATCTGTCTCAGACCGTCTGTCTCTGTCCGTCTGTCTCAACCCGCCTGTCTCAGACCGTTGTCTCTGTCCGTCTATCTCTGTTCGTCTGTCTCAGAACGTCTGTCTCAGACCATCTGTATCAAACCGTCTGTCTCAGCCCGCCTGTCTGAGCCCGCCTGTCTCTGTCCGTCTGTCTCAGCCCGCCTGTCTCAGACCGTCTATCTCGGACCATCTGTCTCAGACCATCTGTCTCAGACCGTCTTTCTCTGTCCGTCTCTCTCAGGCCGCCTGTCTCAGTCCGTCTGTCTCAGACCATCTGTCTCAGATCGTCCGTCTCAGCCCGCCTGTCTCTGTCCGTCTGTCTCAGACCGTCAGTCTCAGACCGTCGGTCTCTGTCCGTTTCTCGCAGGCCGCCTGTCTCTGTCCGTCTGTCTCTGTCCGTCTGTCTCTGTCCGTCTGTCTTAGACCGTCTGTCTCAGACCGTCTTTCTCTGTCCGTCTCTCTCAGGCCGCCTGTCTCAGTCCGTCTGTCTCAGACCATCTGTCTCAGACCATCTGTCTCAGACCGTCCGTCTCTGCTCGCCTGTCGCTGTCCGTCTGTCTCAGACCGTCGGTCTCTGTCCGTCTCTCTCAGGCCGCCTGTCTCAGTCCGTCTGTCTCAGACCGTCTGTCTCAGACCGTCTGTCTCAGACCGTCTGTCTCAGACCGTCTGTCTCAGACCGTCTGTCTCAGACCGTCTGTCTCAGACCGTCTGTCTCAGACCGTCTGTCTCAGACCGTCTGTCTCTGACCGTCTGTCTCAGACCGTCTGTCTCAGACCGTCTGTCTCAGACCGTCTGTCTCAGACCGTCTGTCTCAGACCGTCTGTGTCAGACCGTCTGTCTCAGACCGTCAGTCTCACACTGTCGTTCTCTGTCCGTTTCTCGCAGGCCGCCTGTCTCAGTCCGCCTGTCTAAGTCCGTCTGTCTCAGACCATCTGTCTCAGACCGTCGGTCTCAGTCCGTCTCTATCATGCCGCCTGTCTCAGTCCGTCTGTTTCAGACCGCCTGTCTCAGGCCGCCTGTCTCAGTCCGTCTGTCTCAGACCGTCGGTCTCAGACCGTCTGTCTCAGACCGTCAGTCTCAGACCGTCGGTCTCTGTCCGTCTCTCTCAGCCCGCCTGTCTCAGTCCGTCTGGCTCAGACCATCTGTCTCAGACCGCCCGTCTCTGTCCGTCTGTCTCAGACCGTCAGTCTCAGACCGTCGGTCTCTGTCCGTTTCTCGCAGGCCGCCTGTCTCTGTCCGTCTGTCTCTGTCCGTCTGTCTCAGACCGTCTTTCTCTGTCCGTCTCTCTCAGGCCGCCTGTCTCAGTCCGTCTGTCTCAGACCATCTGTATCAGACCATCTGTCTCAGACCGTCCGTCTCTGCTCGCCTGTCGCTGTCTGTCTGTCTCAGACCGTCGGTCTCTGTCCGTCTCTCTCAGGCCGCCTGTCTCAGTCCGTCTGTCTCAGACCATCTGTCTCCGACCGTCTGTCTCTGTCCGTCAGTCTCAGACCGTCGGTCTCTGTCCGTCTCTCATGCCGCCTGTCTCAGTCCGTCTGTTTCAGTCAGCCTGTCTCAGACCGTCGGTCTTAGCCCGTCTGTCTCAGCCCGCCTGTCTCTGTCCGTCTGTCTCAGACCGTCGGTCTCTGTCCATCTCTCTCTGGCCGCCTGTCTCAGTCCGTCTGTCTCAGACCATCTGTCTCAGACCGTCTGTCTCTGTCCGTCTGTCTCAGACCATCTGTCTCAGACCGTCCGTCTCTGTCCGTCTGTCTCAGGCCGTCTGTCTCAGCCCGCCTGTCTCGGCCCGCCTGTCTCTGTCCGTCTGTTTCAGACCGCCTGTCTGAGACCATCTGTGTCAGACCGTTGTCTCTGTCCGTCTGTCTCTGTCCGTCTGTCTCTGTCCGTCTGTCTCTGTCCGTCTGTCTCTGTCCGTCTGTCTCTGTCCGTCTGTCTCTGTCCGTCTGTCTCTGTCCGTCTGTCTCTGTCCGTCTGTGTCAGACCGTCGGTCTATGTCCGTCCCTCTCAGGCCGCCTGTCTCAGTCCGTCTGACTCAGACCGACGGTCTTTGTCCGTCTCTCATGCCGCCTGTCTCAGTCCGTCTGTTTCAGTCAGCCTGTCTCAGACCGTCGGTCTTAGCCCGTCCGTCTCAGCCCGCCTGTCTCTGTCCGTCTGTCTCAGACCGTCTGTCTCTGATCGTCTCTCTCAGGCCGCCTGTCTCAGTCCGACTGTCTCTGTCCGTAGGTTTCAGACCGCCTGTCTCAGACCGTCGCTCTGAGCCCGTCTGTCTCAGCCCGCCTGTCTCTGTCCGTCTGTCTCAGACCGTCTGTCTCAGATCGTCTCTCTCAGGCCGCCTGTCTCAGTCCGACTGTCTCAGACCATCTGTATCAAACCGTCTGTCTCAGCCCGCCTGTCTCAGCCCGCCTGTCTCTGTCCGTCTGTCTCAGCCAGCCTGTCTCAGACCGTCTGTCTCAGACCGTCTGTCTCAGACCGTCGGTCTCTGTCCGTCTCTCTCAGGCCGCCTGTCTCAGTCCGTCTGTCTCAGACCATCTGTGTCAGACCGTTATCTCTGTCCGTCTGTCTCTGTCCGTCTGTCTCTGTCCGTCTGTGTCAGACCGCCTGTCTCTCTCCGTCTGTCTCAGACAGTCTGTCTCGGACCGTCGGTCTCAGACCGTCGGTCTCTGTCCGTCTCTCCCAGCCCGCCTGTCTCAGGCCATCTGTATCCAACCGTCTGTCTCAGCCCGCCTGTGTCAGCCCGCCTGTCTCAGCCCGCCTGTCTCTGTCCGTCTGTTTCAGAACGCCTGTCTCAGACCGACTGTCTCGGACCATCTGTATCAAACCGTCTGTCTCAGCCCGCCTGTCTCAGCCCGCCTGTCTCTGTCCGTCTGTCTCAGCCAGCCTGTCTCAGACCGTCTGTCTCAGACCGTCTGTCTCAGACCGTCGGTCTCTGTCCGTCTCTCTCAGGCCGCCTGTCTCAGTCCGTCTGTCTCAGACCATCTGTGTCAGACCGTTATCTCTGTCCGTCTGTCTCTGTCCGTCTGTCTCTGTCCGTCTGTGTCAGACCGCCCGTCTCTGTCCGTCTGTCTCAGACCGTCCGTCTCTGTCCGTCTGTCTCAGACCGTATGTCTCAGATCGTCTCTCTCAGGCCGCCTGTCTCAGTCCGACTGTCTCAGACCGTCTGTCTCAGACCATCTGTCACAGACCGTCGGTCTCTGTCCGTCTCTCTCATGCCGCCTGTCTCAGTCCGCCTGTCTCTGTCCGTCTGTCTCAGACCGTCTGTATCAGACCGCCTGTCTCAGTCCGTCTGTCTCAGACCATCTTTCTCAGACCGTCTGTCTCAGACCGTCTGTCTCAGACCGTCTTTCTCAGACCGTCTGTCTCAGACCGTCAGTCTCAGACCGTCGGTCTCTGTCCGTTTCTAGCAGGCCGCCTGTCTCAGTCCGCCTGTCTAAGTCCGTCTGTCTCAGACCATCTGTCTCAGACCGTCGGTCTCTGTCCGTCTCTCTCATGCTGCCTGTCTCAGTCCGTCTGTTTCAGACCGCCTGTCTCAGACCGTCGGTCTTAGCCCGTCTGTCTCAGCCCGCCTGTCTCTGTCCGTCTGTCTCAGACCGTCGGTCTCTGTCCGTCTCTCTCATGCTGCCTGTCTCAGTCCGTCTGTTTCAGACCGCCTGTCTCAGACCGTCGGTCTGAGCCCGTCTGTCTCAGCCCGCCTGTCTCTGTCCGTCTGTCTCAGACCGTCTGTCTCAGATCGTCTCTCTCAGGCCGCCTGTCTCAGTACGACTGTCTCAGACCATCTGTATCAAACCGTCTGTCTCAGCCCGCCTGTCTCAGCCCGCCTGTCTCTGTCCGTCTGTCTCAGCCAGCCTGTCTCAGACCGTCTGTCTCAGACCGTCTGTCTCAGACCGTCTGTCTCAGACCGTCGGTCTCTGTCCGTCTCTCTCAGGCCGCCTGTCTCAGTCCGTCTGTCTCAGACCACCTGTGTCAGACCGTTATCTCTGTCCGTCTGTCTCTGTCCGTCTGTCTCTGTCCGTCTGTCTCTGTCCGTCTGTGTCAGACCGCCTGTCTCTGTCCGTCTGTCTCAGACCGTCTGTCTCAGACCGTCTGTCTCAGACCGTCTGTCTCAGACCGTCTGTCTCAGACCGTCTGTCTCATATCGTCTGTCTCAGACCGTCGGTCTCTGTCCGTCTCTCCCAGCCCGCCTGTCTCAGGCCATCTGTATCAAACCGTCTGTCTCAGACCGTCGGTCTATGTCCGTCTGTCTCAGACCGTCTGTCTCAGACCGTCTGTCTCAGTCCGTCTGTCTCAGACCATCTGTGTCAGACCGTTATCTCTGTCCGTCTGTCTCGGTCCGTCTGTCTCTGTCCGTCTGTGTCAGACCGCCTGTCTCTGTCCGTCTGTTTCAGACCGTCTGTCTCAGACCGTCTGTCTCAGACCGTCTGTCTCAGACCGTCTGTATCAGACCGTCTGTCTCAGACCGTCGGTCTCAGACCGTCTGTCTCAGACCGTCTGTCTCAGACCGTCTGTCTCAGACCGTCTGTCTCAGACCGTCTGTCTCAGACCGTCTGGCTCAGCCCGTCTGTCTCTGTCCGTCTGTCTCCGTCCGTCTGTCTCTGTCCGTCTGTCTCTGTCCGTCTGTCTCTGTCCGTCTGTCTCAGACCGTCTGTCTCAGACCGTCTGTCTCTGTCCGTCTCTCTCAGGCCGCCTGTCTCAGTCCGTCTGTCTCAGACCATCTGTCTCAGACCGCCTGTCTCAGACCGTCGGTCTTAGCCCGTCAGTCTCAGCCCGCCTGTCTCTGTCCGTCTGTCTCAGACCGTCGGTCTCTGTCCGTCTCTCTCAGGCCGCCTGTCTCAGTCCGTCTGTCTCAGACCATCTGTCTCAGACCGTCTGTCTCTGTCCGTCTGTCTCAGACCATCTGTCTCAGAACGTCCGTCTCTGTCCGTCTGTCTCAGACCGTCTGTCTTAGACCGTCCGTCTCAGACCGTCTGTCTCAGACCGTCTGTCTCAGATCGTCTCTCTCAGGCCGCCTGTCTCAGACCGTCGGTCTCTGTCCGTCTCTCTCAGGCCGCCTGTCTCAGTCCGTTTGTCTCTGTCCGTCTGTCTCAGACCATCTGTCTCAGTCCGTCTGTCTCAGACCGTCTGTCTCAGACCGCCTGTCTCTGTCCGTCTGTCTCAGACCATCTGTCGCAGTACGTCTGTCTCAGACCGTCTGTCTCAGACCGTCTGTCTCAGACCGTCTGTCTCAGACCGTCTGTCTCAGACCGTCTGTCTCAGACCGTCTGTCTCAGACCGTCTGTCTCAGACCGTCTGTGTCAGACCGTCTGTCTCAGACCGTCTGTCTCAGACCGTCTGTCTCTGACCGTCTGTCTATGACCGTCTGTCTCAGACCGTCTGTCTCAGACCGTCTGTCTCAGACCGTCTGTCTCAGACCGTCTGTCTCAGACCGTCTGTCTCAGACCGTCTGTCTCAGACCTTCTGTCTCAGACCGCCTGTCTCAGACCATCTGTCTCAGACCGTCGGTATCTGTCCGTTTCACGCAGGCCGCCTGTCTCTGTCCGTCTGTCTCTGTCCGTCTGTCTCTGTCCGCCTGTCTCTGTCCGTCTGTCTCTGTCCGTCTGTCTCTGTCCGTCTGTGTCAGACCGTCTGTCTCAGACCGTCTGTCTCAGACCGTCTGTCTCAGACCGTCTGTCTCAGACCGTCTGTCTCTGACCGTCTGTCTCAGACCGTCTGTCTCAGACCGTCTGTCTCAGACCGTCTGTCTCAGACCTTCTGTCTCAGACCGTCTGTCTCAGACCGTCTGTCTCAGACCGTCTGTCTCAGACCGTCTGTCTCAGACCGTCGGTATCTCTCCGTTTCTCGCAGGCCGCCTGTCTCTGTCCGTCTGTCTCTGTCCGTCTGTCTCTGTCCGTCTGTCTCTGTCCGTATGTCTCTGTCCGTCTGTCTCTGTCCGTCTGTCTCTGTCCGTCTGTCTCTGTCCGTCTGTCTCTGTCCGTCTGTCTCTGTCCGTCTGTCTCTGTCCGTCTGTCTCTGTCCGTCTGTCTCTGTCCGTCTGTCTCTGTCCGTCTGTCTCTGTCCGTCTGTCTCTGTCCGTCTGTCTCTGTCCGTCTGTCTCTGTCCGTCTGTCTCTGTCCGTCTGTCTCTGTCCGTCTGTGTCAGACCGTCTGTCTCAGACCGTCGGTCTCTGTCCGTCTCTCTCAGCCCGCCTGTCTCAGTCCGTCTGGCTCAGACCGTCGGTATCTGTCCGTTTCTCGGAGGCCGCCTGTCTCAGTCCGTCTGTCTCCGACCGTCTGTCTCAGACCGTCCGTCTCTGTCCGTCTGTCTCAGACCGTCTGTCTCAGACCGTCTGTCTCAGACCGTCTGTCTCAGACCGTCTGTCTCAGACCCTCTGTCTCAGACCGTCTGTCTCAGACCGTCTGTCTCAGACCGTCTGTCTCAGACCGTCTGTCTCAGACCGTCTGTCTCAGACCGTCTGTCTCAGACCGTCTGTCTCAGACCGTCTGTCTCAGACCGTCAGTCTCAGACCGTCGTTCTCTGTCCGTTTCTCGCAGGCCACCTGTCTCAGTCCGCCTGTCTAAGTCCGTCTGTCTCAGACCATCTGTCTCAGACCGTCGGTCTCTGTCCGTCTCTATCATGCCGCCTGTCTCAGTCCGTCTGTTTCAGACCGCCTGTCTCAGGCCGCCTGTCTCAGTCCGTCTGTCTCCGACCGTCTGTCTCAGACCGTCGGTCTCAGACCGTCTGTCTCAGACCGTCAGTCTCAGACCGTCGGTCTCTGTCCGTCTCTCTCAGCCCGCCTGTCTCAGTCCGTCTGGCTCAGACCATCTGTCTCAGACCGCCCGTCTCTGTCCGTCTGTCTCAGACCGTCAGTCTCAGACCGTCGGTCTCTGTCCGTTTCTCGCAGGCCGCCTGTCTCTGTCCGTCTGTCTCTGTCCGTCTGTCTCTGTCCGTCTGTCTCTGTCCGTCTGTCTCTGTCCGTCTGTCTCAGTCCGTCTGTCTCAGACCGTCTGTCTCAGACCGTCTGTCTCTGTCCGTCTCTCTCAGGCCGCCTGTCTCAGTCCGTCTGTCTCAGACCATCTGTCTCAGACCGTCTGTCTCTGTCCGTCTGTCTCAGACCATCTGTCTCAGACCATCTGTCTCAGACCGTCCGTCTCTGCTCGCCTGTCGCTGTCCGTCTGTCTCAGACCGTCGGTCTCTGTCCGTCTCTCTCAGGCCGCCTGTCTAAGTCCGTCTGTCTCAGACCATCTGTCTCAGACCGTCGGCCTCTGTCCATCTCTCTCATGCCGCCTGTCTCAGTCCGTCTGTTTCAGACCGCCTGTCTCAGACCGTCGGTCTTAGCCCGTCTGTCTCAGCCCGCCTGTCTCAGACCGTCTGTCTCAGACCGTCTGTCTCAGACCGTCTGTCTCTGACCGTCTGTCTCAGACCGTCTGTCTCAGACCGTCTGTCTCAGACCGTCTGTCTCAGACCGTCTGTCTCAGACCGTCTGTCTCAGACCTTCTGTCTCAGACCGCCTGTCTCAGACCATCTGTCTCAGACCGTCGGTATCTGTCCGTTTCACGCAGGCCGCCTGTCTCTGTCCGTCTGTCTCTGTCCGTCTGTCTCTGTCCGCCTGTCTCTGTCCGTCTGTCTCTGTCCGTCTGTCTCTGTCCGTCTGTGTCAGACCGTCTGTCTCAGACCGTCTGTCTCAGACCGTCTGTCTCAGACCGTCTGTCTCAGACCGTCTGTCTCAGACCGTCTGTCTCAGACCGTCTGTCTCTGACCGTCTGTCTCAGACCGTCTGTCTCAGACCGTCTGTCTCAGACCGTCTGTCTCAGACCTTCTGTCTCAGACCGTCTGTCTCAGACCGTCTGTCTCAGACCGTCTGTCTCAGACCGTCGGTATCTCTCCGTTTCTCGCAGGCCGCCTGTCTCTGTCCGTCTGTCTCTGTCCGTCTGTCTCTGTCCGTCTGTCTCTGTCCGTCTGTCTCTGTCCGTCTGTCTCTGTCCGTATGTCTCTGTCCGTCTGTCTCTGTCCGTCTGTCTCTGTCCGTCTGTCTCTGTCCGTCTGTCTCTGTCTGTCTGTCTCTGTCCGTCTGTCTCTGTCCGTCTGTGTCAGACCGTCTGTCTCAGACCGTCTGTCTCAGACCGTCGGTCTCTGTCCGTCTCTCTCAGCCCGCCTGTCTCAGTCCGTCTGGCTCAGACCGTCGGTATCTGTCCGTTTCTCGGAGGCCGCCTGTCTCAGTCCGTCTGTCTCCGACCGTCTGTCTCAGACCGTCCGTCTCTGCCCGTCTGTCTCAGACCGTCTGTCTCAGACCGTCTGTCTCAGACCGTCTGTCTCAGACCCTCTGTCTCAGACCGTCTGTCTCAGACCGTCTGTTTCAGACCGTCTTTCTCAGACCGTCTGTCTCAGACCGTCTGTCTCAGACCGTCTGTCTCAGACCGTCAGTCTCAGACCGTCGTTCTCTGTCCGTTTCTCGCAGGCCACCTGTCTCAGTCCGCCTGTCTAAGTCCGTCTGTCTCAGACCATCTGTCTCAGACCGTCGGTCTCTGTCCGTCTCTATCATGCCGCCTGTCTCAGTCCGTCTGTTTCAGACCGCCTGTCTCAGGCCGCCTGTCTCAGTCCGTCTGTCTCCGACCGTCTGTCTCAGACCGTCGGTCTCAGACCGTCTGTCTCAGACCGTCAGTCTCAGACCGTCGGTCTCTGTCCGTCTCTCTCAGCCCGCCTGTCTCAGTCCGTCTGGCTCAGACCATCTGTCTCAGACCGCCCGTCTCTGTCCGTCTGTCTCAGACCGTCAGTCTCAGACCGTCGGTCTCTGTCCGTTTCTCGCAGGCCGCCTGTCTCTGTCCGTCTGTCTCTGTCCGTCTGTCGCTGTCCGTCTGTCTCTGTCCGTCTGTCTCTGTCCGTCTGTCTCTGTCCGTCTGTCTCAGTCCGTCTGTCTCCGACCGTCTGTCTCAGACCGTCGGTCTCAGACCGTCTGTCTCAGACCGTCAGTCTCAGACCGTCGGTCTCTGTCCGTCTCTCTCAGCCCGCCTGTCTCAGTCCGTCTGGCTCAGACCATCTGTCTCAGACCGCCCGTCTCTGTCCGTCTGTCTCAGACCGTCAGTCTCAGACCGTCGGTCTCTGTCCGTTTCTCGCAGGCCGCCTGTCTCTGTCCGTCTGTCTCTGTCCGTCTGTCTCTGTCCGTCTGTCTCTGTCCGTCTGTCTCTGTCCGTCTGTCTCTGTCCGTCTGTCTCTGTCCGTCTGTCTCTGTCCGTCTGTCTCAGACCGTCTGTCTCAGACCGTCTGTCTCTGTCCGTCTCTCTCAGGCCGCCTGTCTCAGTCCGTCTGTCTCAGACCATCTGTCTCAGACCGTCTGTCTCTGTCCGTCTGTCTCAGACCATCTGTCTCAGACCATCTGTCTCAGACCGTCCGTCTCTGCTCGCCTGTCGCTGTCCGTCTGTCTCAGACCGTCGGTCTCTGTCCGTCTCTCTCAGGCCGCCTGTCTAAGTCCGTCTGTCTCAGACCATCTGTCTCAGACCGTCGGTCTCTGTCCATCTCTCTCATGCCGCCTGTCTCAGTCCGTCTGTTTCAGACCGCCTGTCTCAGACCGTCGGTCTTAGCCCGTCTGTCTCAGCCCGCCTGTCTCTGTCCGTCTGTCTCAGACCGTCGGTCTCTGTCCGTCCCTCTCAGGCCGAATGTCTCAGTCCGTCTGTCTCAGACCATCTGTCTCAGACCGTCTGTCTCAGACCGTCTGTCTCAGACCGTCTGTCTCAGACCGTCTGTCTCAGACCGTCTGTCTCAGACCGTCTGTCTCAGACCGTCTGTCTCAGACCGTCTGTCTCAGACCGTCTGTCTCAGACCGTCTGTCTCAGACCGTCTGTCTCAGACCGTCTGTCTCTGACCGTCTGTCTCAGACCGTCTGTCTCAGACCGTCTGTCTCAGACCGTCTGTCTCAGACCGTCTGTCTCAGACCGTCTGTCTCAGACCGTCTGTCTCAGACCTTCTGTCTCAGACCGTCTGTCTCAGACCGTCTGTCTCAGACCGTCGGTATCTGTCCGTTTCTCGCAGGCCGCCTGTCTCTGTCCGTCTGTCTCTGTCCGTCTGTCTCTGTCCGTCTGTCTCTGTCCGTCTGTCTCTGTCCGTCTGTCTCTGTCCGTCTGTCTCTGTCCGTCTGTCTCTGTCCGTCTGTCTCTGTCCGTCTGTCTCTGTCCGTCTGTCTCTGTCCGTCTGTCTCTGTCCGTCTGTCTCTGTCCGTCTGTCTCTGTCCGTCTGTCTCTGTCCGTCTGTCTCTGTCCGTCTGTCTCTGTCCGTCTCTCTCAGCCCGCCTGTCTCAGTCCGTCTGGCTCAGACCGTCGGTATCTGTCCGTTTCTCGCAGGCCGCCTGTCTCAGTCCGTCTGTCTCCGACCGTCTGTCTCTGTCCGTCTGTCTCTGTCCGTCTGTCTCAGACCGTCTGTCTCAGACCGTCTGTCTCTGTCCGTCTCTCTCAGGCCGCCTGTCTCAGTCCGTCTGTCTCAGACCATCTGTCTCAGACCGTCTGTCTCTGTCCGTCTGTCTCAGACCATCTGTCTCAGACCATCTGTCTCAGACCGTCCGTCTCTGCTCGCCTGTCGCTGTCCGTCTGTCTCAGACCGTCGGTCTCTGTCCGTCTCTCTCAGGCCGCCTGTCTAAGTCCGTCTGTCTCAGACCATCTGTCTCAGACCGTCGGTCTCTGTCCATCTCTCTCATGCCGCCTGTCTCAGTCCGTCTGTTTCAGACCGCCTGTCTCAGACCGTCGGTCTTAGCCCGTCTGTCTCAGCCCGCCTGTCTCTGTCCGTCTGTCTCAGACCGTCGGTCTCTGTCCGTCCCTCTCAGGCCGCCTGTCTCAGTGCGTCTGTCTCAGACCATCTGTCTCAGACCGTCTGTCTCAGACCTTCTGTCTCAGACCGTCTGTCTCAGACCGTCTGTCTCAGACCGTCGGTATCTGTCCGTTTCTCGCAGGCCGCCTGTCTCTGTCCGTCTGTCTCTGTCCGTCTGTCTCTGTCCGTCTGTCTCTGTCCGTCTGTCTCTGTCCGTCTGTCTCTGTCCGTCTGTCTCTGTCCGTCTGTCTCTGTCCGTCTGTCTCTGTCCGTCTGTCTCTGTCCGTCTGTCTCTGTCCGTCTGTCTCTGTCCGTCTGTCTCTGTCCGTCTGTCTCTGTCCGTCTGTCTCTGTCCGTCTGTCTCTGTCCGTCTGTCTCTGTCCGTCTGTCTCTGTCCGTCTGTCTCTGTCCGTCTCTCTCAGCCCGCCTGTCTCAGTCCGTCTGGCTCAGACCGTCGGTATCTGTCCGTTTCTCGCAGGCCGCCTGTCTCAGTCCGTCTGTCTCCGACCGTCTGTCTCTGTCCGTCTGTCTCTGTCCGTCTGTCTCAGACCGTCTGTCTCAGACCGTCTGTCTCTGTCCGTCTCTCTCAGGCCGCCTGTCTCAGTCCGTCTGTCTCAGACCATCTGTCTCAGACCGTCTGTCTCTGTCCGTCTGTCTCAGACCATCTGTCTCAGACCATCTGTCTCAGACCGTCCGTCTCTGCTCGCCTGTCGCTGTCCGTCTGTCTCAGACCGTCGGTCTCTGTCCGTCTCTCTCAGGCCGCCTGTCTAAGTCCGTCTGTCTCAGACCATCTGTCTCAGACCGTCGGTCTCTGTCCATCTCTCTCATGCCGCCTGTCTCAGTCCGTCTGTTTCAGACCGCCTGTCTCAGACCGTCGGTCTTAGCCCGTCTGTCTCAGCCCGCCTGTCTCTGTCCGTCTGTCTCAGACCGTCGGTCTCTGTCCGTCCCTCTCAGGCCGCCTGTCTCAGTGCGTCTGTCTCAGACCATCTGTCTCAGACCGTCTGTCTCAGACCGTCTGTCTCTGTCCGTCTCTCTCAGGCCGTCTGTCTCAGACCGTCTGTCTCAGACCGTCTGTCTCAGACCGTCTGTCTCAGACCGTCTGTCTCAGACCGTCTGTCTCAGACCTTCTGTCTCAGACCGTCTGTCTCAGACCGTCTGTCTCTGTCCGTCTGTCTCAACCCGCCTGTCTCAGACCGTTGTCTCTGTCCGTCTATCTCTGTCCGTCTGTCTCAGAACGTCTGTCTCAGACCATCTGTATCAAACCGTCTGTCTCAGCCCGCCTGTCTCAGCCCGCCTGTCTCTGTCCGTCTGTCTCAGCCCGCCTGTCTCAGACCGTCTATCTCGGACCATCTGTCTCAGCCCGTTTGTCTCAGATCGTCCGTCTCAGCCCGCCTGTCTCTGTCCGTCTGTCTCAGACCGTCTGTCTCTGATCGTCTCTCTCAGGCCGCCTGTCTCAGTCCGACTGTCTCTGTCCGTAGGTTTCAGACCGCCTGTCTCAGACCGTCGGTCTGAGCCCGTCTGTCTCAGACCGTCTGTCTCAGATTGTCTCTCTCAGGCCGCCTGTCTCAGTCCGACTGTCTCAGACCATCTGTATCAAACCGTCTGTCTCAGCCCGCCTGTCTCAGCCCGCCTGTCTCTGTCCGTCTGTCTCAGCCAGCCTGTCTCAGACCGTCTGTCTCAGACCGTCTGTCTCAGACCGTCGGTCTCTGTCCGTCTCTCTCAGGCCGCCTGTCTCAGTCCGTCTGTCTCAGACCACCTGTGTCAGACCGTTATCTCTGTCCGTCTGTCTCTGTCCGTCTGTCTCTGTCCGTCTGTCTCCGACCGTCTGTCTCAGACCGTGGGTCTCAGACCGTCTGTCTCAGACCGTCAGTCTCAGACCGTCGGTCTCTGTCCGTCTCTCTCAGCCCGCCTGTCTCAGTCCGTCTGTTTCAGACCGCCTGTCTCAGACCGTCGGTCTTAGCCCGTCTGTCTCTGCCCGCCTGTCTCTGTCCGTCTGTCTCAGACCGTCTGTCTCTGTCCGTCTCTCTCAGGCCGCCTGTCTCACTCCGTCTGTCTCAGACCATCTGTCTCAGACCGTCTGTCTCTGTCCGTCTGTCTCAGACCATCTGTCTCAGACCATCTGTCTCAGACCGTCTGTCTCAGACCGTCTGTCTCAGAGCGTCTGTCTCAGACCGTCAGTCTCAGACCGTCGGTCTGTGTCCGTTTCTCGCAGGCCGCCTGTCTCTGTCCGTCTGTCTCAGACCGTCTGTCTCAGACCGTCGGTCTCTGTCCGCCTGTTTCAGAACGCCTGTCTCAGACCGTCGGTCTTAGCCCGTCTGTCTCTGCCCGTCTGTATCAGCCCGCCTGTCTCTGTCCGTCTGTCTCAGACCGTCTGTCTCAGACCGTCAGTCTCTGTCCGTCTCTCTCAGGCCTCCTGTCTCAGTCCGTCTGTCTCAGACCATCTGTGTCAGACCGTTGTCTCTGTCCGTCTGTGTCTGTCCGTCTGTGTCAGACCGCCTGTCTCTGTCCGTCTGTCTCAAACCGTCTGTCTCAGACCGTCTGTCTCAGACAGTCTGTCTCAGACCGTCTGTCTCAGACCGTCTGTCTCAGACCGTCTGTCTCAGACCGTCTGTCTCAGACCGTCTGTCTCAGACCGTCTGTCTCAGACCGTCTGTCTCAGACCGTCTGTCTCAGACCGTCTGTCTCAGACCGTCTGTCTCAGACCGTCTGTCTCAGACCGTCTGTCTCAGACCGTCTGTCTCAGACCGTCAGTCTCAGACCGTCAGTCTCAGACCGTCGGTCTCTGTCCGTTTCTCGCAGGCCGCCTGTCTCAGTCCGCCTGTCTAAGTCCGTCTGTCTCAGACCATCTGTCTGAGACCGTTGTCTCTGTCCGTCTGTCTCTGTCTGTCTGTCTCAATTCGCCTGTCTCAGACGGTCTGTCATGGACCGTCTGTCTCAGACCGTCGGTCTCTGTCCGTCTCTCTCATGCCGCCTGTCTCAGTCCGTCTGTTTCAGACCGCCTGTCTCAGACCGTCGGTCTTAGCCCGTCTGTCTCTGCCCGCCTGTCTCTGTCCGTCTGTCTCAGACCGTCTGTCTCTGTCCGTCTCTCTCAGGCCGCCTGTCTCACTCCGTCTGTCTCAGACCATCTGTCTCAGACCGTCTGTCTCTGTCCGTCTGTCTCAGACCATCTGTCTCAGACCATCTGTCTCAGACCGTCTGTCTCAGACCGTCTGTCTCAGAGCGTCTGTCTCAGACCGTCAGTCTCAGACCGTCGGTCTCTGTCCGTTTCTCGCAGGCCGCCTGTCTCTGTCCGTCTGTCTCAGACCGTCTGTCTCAGACCGTCTGTCTCAGACCGTCTGTCTCAGACCGTCGGTCTCTGTCCGCCTGTTTCAGAACGCCTGTCTCAGACCGTCGGTCTTAGCCCGTCTGTCTCTGCCCGTCTGTATCAGCCCGCCTGTCTCTGTCCGTCTGTCTCAGACCGTCTGTCTCAGACCGTCTGTCTCAGACCGTCTGTCTCAGACCGTCTGTCTCAGACCGTCTGTCTCAGACCGTCTGTCTCAGACCGTCTGTCTCAGACCGTCTGTCTCAGACCGTCTGTCTCAGACCGTCTGTCTCAGACCGTCTGTCTCAGACCGTCTGTCTCAGACCGCCTGTCTCAGACCGTCTGTCTCAGACCGTCTGTCTCAGACCGTCTGTCTCAGACCGTCTGTCTCAGACCGTCTGTCTCAGACCGTCTGTCTCAGACCGTCTGTCTCAGACCGTCTGTCTCAGACCGTCTGTCTCAGACCGTCTGTCTCAGACCGTCTGTCTCAGACCGTCTGTCTCAGACCGTCTGTCTCAGACCGTCTGTCTCAGACCGTCTGTCTCAGACCGTCTGTCTCAGACCGTCAGTCTCTGTCCGTCTCTCTCAGGCCTCCTGTCTCAGTCCGTCTGTCTCAGACCATCTGTGTCAGACCGTTGTCTCTGTCCGTCTGTGTCTGTCCGTCTGTGTCAGACCGCCTGTCTCAAACCGTCTGTCTCAGACCGTCTGTCTCAGACCGTCTGTCTCAGACCGTCTGTCTCAGACCGTCTGTCTCAGACCGTCTGTCTCAGACCGTCTGTCTCAGACCGTCTGTCTCAGACCGTCTGTCTCAGACCGTCTGTCTCAGAGCGTCTGTCTCAGACCGTCAGTCTCAGACCGTCGGTCTCTGTCCGTTTCTCGCAGGCCGCCTGTCTCTGTCCGTCTGTCTCAGACCGTCTGTCTCAGACCGTCTGTCTCAGACCGTCTGTCTCAGACCGTCGGTCTCTGTCCGCCTGTTTCAGAACGCCTGTCTCAGACCGTCGGTCTTAGCCCGTCTGTCTCTGCCCGTCTGTATCAGCCCGCCTGTCTCTGTCCGTCTGTCTCAGACCGTCTGTCTCAGACCGTCTGTCTCAGACCGTCTGTCTCAGACCGTCTGTCTCAGACCGTCTGTCTCAGACCGTCTGTCTCAGACCGTCTGTCTCAGACCGTCTGTCTCAGACCGTCTGTCTCAGACCGTCTGTCTCAGACCGTCTGTCTCAGACCGTCTGTCTCAGACCGCCTGTCTCAGACCGTCTGTCTCAGACCGTCTGTCTCAGACCGTCTGTCTCAGACCGTCTGTCTCAGACCGTCTGTCTCAGACCGTCTGTCTCAGACCGTCTGTCTCAGACCGTCTGTCTCAGACCGTCTGTCTCAGACCGTCTGTCTCAGACCGTCTGTCTCAGACCGTCTGTCTCAGACCGTCTGTCTCAGACCGTCTGTCTCAGACCGTCAGTCTCTGTCCGTCTCTCTCAGGCCTCCTGTCTCAGTCCGTCTGTCTCAGACCATCTGTGTCAGACCGTTGTCTCTGTCCGTCTGTGTCTGTCCGTCTGTGTCAGACCGCCTGTCTCAAACCGTCTGTCTCAGACCGTCTGTCTCAGACCGTCTGTCTCAGACCGTCTGTCTCAGACCGTCTGTCTCAGACCGTCTGTCTCAGACCGTCTGTCTCAGACCGTCTGTCTCAGACCGTCTGTCTCAGACCGTCTGCCTCAGACCGTCTGTCTCAGACCGTCTGTCTCAGACCGTCTGTCTCAGACCGTCTGTCTCAGACCGTCTGTCTCAGACCGTCTGTCTCAGACCGTCTGTCTCAGACCGTCTGTCTCAGACCGTCTGTCTCAGATCGTCTGTCTCAGACCGTCGGTCTCTGTCCGTCTCTCTCAGGCCGCCTGTCTCAGTCCGTCTGTCTCAGTCCATCTATCTCAGACCGTCTGTCTCTGTCCGTCTGTCTCAGACCATCTGTCTCAGTCCGTCCGTCTCAGACCGTCGGTCTCAGACCGTCGGTCTCTGTCCGTCTCTCCCAGCCCGCCTGTCTCAGGCCATCTGTATCAAACCGTCTGTCTCAGCCCGCCTGTCTCAATCCGTCTGTCTCAGACCATCTGTCTCAGACCGTCCGTCTCTGTCCGTCTGTCTCAGACCGTCTGTCTCAGACCGTCTGTCTCAGACCGTCTGTCTCAGACCGTCTGTCTCAGACCGTCTGTCTCAGACCGTCAGTCTCAGACCGTCCGTCTCAGACCGTCGGTCTCTGTCCGTTTCTCGCAGGCCGCCTGTCTCAGTCCGCCTGTCTAAGTCCGTCTGTCTCAGACCATCTGTCTGAGACCGTTGTCTCTGTCCGTCTGTCTCTGTCCGTCTGTCTCAATTCGCCTGTCTCAGACGGTCTGTCATGGACCGTCTGTCTCAGACCGTCGGTCTCTGTCCGTCTCCCTCATGCCGCCTGTCTCAGTCCGTCTGTTTCAGACCGCCTGTCTCAGACCGTCGGTCTTAGCCCGTCTGTCTCTGCCCGCCTGTCTCTGTCCGTCTGTCTCAGACCGTCTGTCTCTGTCCGTCTCTCTCAGGCCGCCTGTCTCACTCCGTCTGTCTCAGACCATCTGTCTCAGACCGTCTGTCTCTGTCCGTCTGTCTCAGACCATCTGTCTCAGACCATCTGTCTCAGACCGTCTGTCTCAGACCGTCTGTCTCAGAGCGTCTGTCTCAGACCGTCAGTCTCAGACCGTCGGTCTCTGTCCGTTTCTCGCAGGCCGCCTGTCTCTGTCCGTCTGTCTCAGACCGTCTGTCTCAGACCGTCGGTCTCTGTCCGCCTGTTTCAGAACGCCTGTCTCAGACCGTCGGTCTTAGCCCGTCTGTCTCTGCCCGTCTGTCTCAGCCCGCCTGTCTCTGTCCGTCTGTCTCAGACCGTCTTTCTCAGACCGTCTGTCTCAGACCGTCTGTCTCAGACCGTCTGTCTCAGACCGTCTGTCTCAGACCGTCTGTCTCAGACCGTCTGTCTCAGACCGTCTGTCTCAGACCGTCTGTCTCAGACCGTCTGTCTCAGACCGTCTGTCTCAGACCGTCTGTCTCAGTCCGTCTGTCTCAGTCCATCTATCTCAGACCGTCTGTCTCTGTCCGTCTCTCTCAGGCCTCCTGTCTCAGTCCGTCTGTCTCAGACCATCTGTGTCAGACCGTTGTCTCTGTCCGTCTGTGTCTGTCCGTCTGTGTCAGACCGCCTGTCTCTGTCCGTCTGTCTCAAACCGTCTGTCTCAGACCCTCTGTCTCAGACCGTCTGTCTCAGACCGTCTGTCTCAGACCGTCTGTCTCAGACCGTCTGTCTCAGTCCGTCTGTCTCAGTCCATCTATCTCAGACCGTCTGTCTCTGTCCGTCTGTCTCAGACCATCTGTCTCAGTCCGTCTGTCTCAGACCGTCGGTCTCAGACCGTCGGTCTCTGTCCGTCTCTCCCAGCCCGCCTGTCTCAGGCCATCTGTATCAAACCGTCTGTCTCAGCCCGCCTGTCTCAGCCCGCCTGTCTCTGTGCGTCTGTTAAAGACCGCCTGTCTCAGACCGTCGGTCTTAGCCCGTCTCTCTCAGCCCGTCTGTCTCTGTCCGTCTGTCTCAGACCGTCAGTCTCTGTCCGTCTCTCTCAGGCCGCCTGTCTCTGTCCGTCTGTCTCAGCCCGCCTGTCTCAGACCGTCTATCTCGGACCATCTGTCTCAGCCCGTTTGTCTCAGATCGTCCGTCTCAGCCCGCCTGTCTCTGTCCGTCTGTCTCAGACCGTCTGTCTCTGATCGTCTCTCTCAGGCCGCCTGTCTCAGTCCGACTGTCTCTGTCCGTAGGTTTCAGACCGCCTGTCTCAGACCGTCGGTCTGAGCCCGTCTGTCTCAGCCCGCCTGTCTCTGTCCGTCTGTCTCAGACCGTCTGTCTCAGATCGTCTCTCTCAGGCCGCCTGTCTCAGTCCGACTGTCTCAGACCATCTGTATCAAACCGTCTGTCTCAGCCCGCCTGTCTCAGCCCGCCTGTCTCTGCCCGTCTGTCTCAGCCAGCCTGTCTCAGACCGTCTCTCTCAGACCGTCTGTCTCAGACCGTCGGTCTCTGTCCGTCTCTCTCAGGCCGCCTGTCTCAGTCCGTCTGTCTCAGACCACCTGTGTCAGACCGTTATCTCTGTCCGTCTGTCTCTGTCCGTCTGTCTCTGTCCGTCTGTGTCAGACCGCCTGTCTCTGTCCGTCTGTCTCAGACCGTCTGTCTCAGACCGTCTGTCTCATATCGTCTGTCTCAGACCGTCGGTCTCTGTCCGTCTCTCCCAGCCCGCCTGTCTCAGGCCATCTGTATCAAACCGTCTGTCTCAGACCGTCGGTCTATGTCCGTCTGTCTCAGACCGTCTGTCTCAGACCGTCTGTCTCAGACCGTCTGTCTCAGACCGTCTGTCTCAGACCGTCTGTCTCATTCCGTCTGTCTCAGACCATCTGTGTCAGACCGTTATCTCTGTCCGTCTGTCTCTGTCCGTCTGTCTCTGTCCGTCTGTGTCAGACCGCCTGTCTCTGTCCGTCTCTTTCAGAACACCTGTCTCAGTCCGACTGTCTCAGACCATCTGTATCAAACCGTCTGTCTCAGCCCGCCTGTCTCAGCCCGCCTGTCTCTGTCCGTCTGTCTCAGACCATCTGTGTCAGACCGTTATCTCTGTCCGTCTGTCTCGGTCCGCCTGTCTCTGTCCGTCTGTGTCAGACCGCCTGTCTCTGTCCGTCTGTTTCAGACCGTCTGTCTCAGACCGTCTGTCTCAGACCGTCTGTCTCAGACCGTCTGTATCAGACCGTCTGTCTCAGACCGTCGGTCCCAGACCGTCTGTCTCAGACCGTCTGTCTCAGACCGTCTGTCTCAGACCGTCTGTCTCAGACCGTCTGGCTCAGCCCGCCTGTCTCTGCCCGCCTGTCTTTGTCCGTCTGTCTCAGACCATCTGTCTCAGTCCGTCTGTCTCCGACCGTCTGTCTCAGACCGTGGGTCTCAGACCGTCTGTCTCAGACCGTCTGTCTCAGACCGTCAGTCTCAGACCGTCAGTCTCAGACCGTCGGTCTCTGTCCGTTTCTCGCAGGCCGCCTGTCTCAGTCCGCCTGTCTAAGTCCGTCTGTCTCAGACCATCTGTCTGAGACCTCTGTCTCTGTCCGTCTGTGTCAGACCGCCTGTCTCTGTCCGTCTCTTTCAGAACACCTGTCTCAGTCCGACTGTCTCAGACCATCTGTATCAAACCGTCTGTCTCAGCCCGCCTGTCTCAGCCCGCCTGTCTCTGTCCGTCTGTCTCAGACCATCTGTGTCAGACCGTTATCTCTGTCCGTCTGTCTCGGTCCGTCTGTCTCTGTCCGTCTGTGTCAGACCGCCTGTCTCTGTCCGTCTGTTTCAGACCGTCCGTCTCAGACCGTCTGTCTCAGACCGTCTGTCTCAGACCGTCTGTATCTGATCGTCTGTCTCAGACCATCTGTCTCAGACCGTCCGTCTCTGTCCGTCTGTCTCAGACCGTCTGTCTCAGACCGTCTGTCTCAGACCGTCTGTCTCAGACCGTCAGTCTCAGACCGTCAGTCTCAGACCGTCGGTCTCTGTCCGTTTCTCGCAGGCCGCCTGTCTCAGTCCGCCAGTCTAAGTCCGTCTGTCTCAGACCATCTGTCTGAGACCTCTGTCTCTGTCCGCCTGTCTCTGTCCGTCTGTCTCTGTCCGTCTGTGTCAGACCGCCTGTCTCTGTCCGTCTCTTTCAGAACACCTGTCTCAGTCCGACTGTCTCAGACCATCTGTATCAAACCGTCTGTCTCAGCCCGCCTGTCTCAGCCCGCCTGTCTCTGTCCGTCTGTCTCAGACCATCTGTGTCAGACCGTTATCTCTGTCCGTCTGTCTCTGTCCGTCTGTCTCTGTCCGTCTGTGTCAGACCGCCTGTCTCTGTCCGTCTGTCTCAGTCCGCCTGTCTAAGTCCGTCTGTCTCAGACCGTCTGTCTCAGACCGTCTGTCTCAGACCGTCTGTCTCAGACCGTCGGTCTCTGTCCGTCTCTCTCAGGCCGCCTGTCTCAGCCCGCCTGTCTCTGTCCGTCTGTCTCAGACCGTCTGGCTCAGCCCGCCTGTCTCTGCCCGCCTGTCTTTGTCCGTCTGTCTCAGACCATCTGTCTCAGTCCGTCTGTCTCCGACCGTCTGTCTCAGACCGTGGGTCTCAGACCGTCTGTCTCAGACCGTCAGTCTCAGACCGTCGGTCTCTGTCCGTCTCTCTCAGCCCGCCTGTCTCAGTCCGTCTGGCTCAGACCATCTGTCTCAGACCGTCAGTCTCAGACCGTCGGTCTCTGTCCGTTTCTCGCAGGCCGCCTGTCTCTGTCCGTCTGTCTCTGTCCGTCTGTGTCAGATCGTCTGTCTCAGACCGTCGGTCTATGTCCGTCCCTCTCAGGCCGCCTGTCTCAGTCCGTCTGTCTCCGACCGTCTGTCTCAGACCGTCGGTCTCTGTCCGTCTCTCTCAGCCCGCCTGTCTCAATCCGTCTGTCTCAGACCATCTGTCTCAGACCGTCCGTCTCTGTCCGTCTGTCTCAGACCGTCTGTCTCAGACCGTCTGTCTCAGACCGTCTGTCTCAGACCGTCTGTCTCAGACCGTCTGTCTCAGACCGTCTGTCTCAGACCGTCTGTCTCAGACCGTCAGTCTCAGACCGTCAGTCTCAGACCGTCGGTCTCTGTCCGTTTCTCGCAGGCCGCCTGTCTCAGTCCGCCTGTCTAAGTCCGTCTGTCTCAGACCATCTGTCTGAGACCGTTGTCTCTGTCCGTCTGTCTCTGTCCGTCTGTCTCAATTCGCCTGTCTCAGACGGTCTGTCATGGACCGTCTGTCTCAGACCGTCGGTCTCTGTCCGTCTCTCTCATGCCGCCTGTCTCAGTCCGTCTGTTTCAGACCGCCTGTCTCAGACCGTCGGTCTTAGCCCGTCTGTCTCTGCCCGCCTGTCTCTGTCCGTCTGTCTCAGACCGTCTGTCTCTGTCCGTCTCTCTCAGGCCGCCTGTCTCACTCCGTCTGTCTCAGACCATCTGTCTCAGACCGTCTGTCTCTGTCCGTCTGTCTCAGACCATCTGTCTCAGACCATCTGTCTCAGACCGTCTGTCTCAGACCGTCTGTCTCAGAGCGTCTGTCTCAGACCGTCAGTCTCAGACCGTCGGTCTGTGTCCGTTTCTCGCAGGCCGCCTGTCTCTGTCCGTCTGTCTCAGACCGTCTGTCTCAGACCGTCGGTCTCTGTCCGCCTGTTTCAGAACGCCTGTCTCAGACCGTCGGTCTTAGCCCGTCTGTCTCTGCCCGTCTGTATCAGCCCGCCTGTCTCTGTCCGTCTGTCTCAGACCGTCTGTCTCAGACCGTCAGTCTCTGTCCGTCTCTCTCAGGCCTCCTGTCTCAGTCCGTCTGTCTCAGACCATCTGTGTCAGACCGTTGTCTCTGTCCGTCTGTGTCTGTCCGTCTGTGTCAGACCGCCTGTCTCTGTCCGTCTGTCTCAAACCGTCTGTCTCAGACCGTCTGTCTCAGACAGTCTGTCTCAGACCGTCTGTCTCAGACCGTCTGTCTCAGACCGTCTGTCTCAGACCGTCTGTCTCAGACCGTCTGTCTCAGACCGTCTGTCTCAGACCGTCTGTCTCAGACCGTCTGTCTCAGACCGTCTGTCTCAGACCGTCTGTCTCAGACCGTCTGTCTCAGACCGTCTGTCTCAGACCGTCTGTCTCAGACCGTCAGTCTCAGACCGTCAGTCTCAGACCGTCGGTCTCTGTCCGTTTCTCGCAGGCCGCCTGTCTCAGTCCGCCTGTCTAAGTCCGTCTGTCTCAGACCATCTGTCTGAGACCGTTGTCTCTGTCCGTCTGTCTCTGTCTGTCTGTCTCAATTCGCCTGTCTCAGACGGTCTGTCATGGACCGTCTGTCTCAGACCGTCGGTCTCTGTCCGTCTCTCTCATGCCGCCTGTCTCAGTCCGTCTGTTTCAGACCGCCTGTCTCAGACCGTCGGTCTTAGCCCGTCTGTCTCTGCCCGCCTGTCTCTGTCCGTCTGTCTCAGACCGTCTGTCTCTGTCCGTCTCTCTCAGGCCGCCTGTCTCACTCCGTCTGTCTCAGACCATCTGTCTCAGACCGTCTGTCTCTGTCCGTCTGTCTCAGACCATCTGTCTCAGACCATCTGTCTCAGACCGTCTGTCTCAGACCGTCTGTCTCAGAGCGTCTGTCTCAGACCGTCAGTCTCAGACCGTCGGTCTCTGTCCGTTTCTCGCAGGCCGCCTGTCTCTGTCCGTCTGTCTCAGACCGTCTGTCTCAGACCGTCTGTCTCAGACCGTCTGTCTCAGACCGTCGGTCTCTGTCCGCCTGTTTCAGAACGCCTGTCTCAGACCGTCGGTCTTAGCCCGTCTGTCTCTGCCCGTCTGTATCAGCCCGCCTGTCTCTGTCCGTCTGTCTCAGACCGTCTGTCTCAGACCGTCTGTCTCAGACCGTCTGTCTCAGACCGTCTGTCTCAGACCGTCTGTCTCAGACCGTCTGTCTCAGACCGTCTGTCTCAGACCGTCTGTCTCAGACCGTCTGTCTCAGACCGTCTGTCTCAGACCGTCTGTCTCAGACCGCCTGTCTCAGACCGTCTGTCTCAGACCGTCTGTCTCAGACCGTCTGTCTCAGACCGTCTGTCTCAGACCGTCTGTCTCAGACCGTCTGTCTCAGACCGTCTGTCTCAGACCGTCTGTCTCAGATCGTCTCTCTCAGGCCGCCTGTCTCAGTCCGACTGTCTCAGACCATCTGTATCAAACCGTCTGTCTCAGCCCGCCTGTCTCAGCCCGCCTGTCTCTGCCCGTCTGTCTCAGCCAGCCTGTCTCAGACCGTCTCTCTCAGACCGTCTGTCTCAGACCGTCGGTCTCTGTCCGTCTCTCTCAGGCCGCCTGTCTCAGTCCGTCTGTCTCAGACCACCTGTGTCAGACCGTTATCTCTGTCCGTCTGTCTCTGTCCGTCTGTCTCTGTCCGTCTGTGTCAGACCGCCTGTCTCTGTCCGTCTGTCTCAGACCGTCTGTCTCAGACCGTCTGTCTCATATCGTCTGTCTCAGACCGTCGGTCTCTGTCCGTCTCTCCCAGCCCGCCTGTCTCAGGCCATCTGTATCAAACCGTCTGTCTCAGACCGTCGGTCTATGTCCGTCTGTCTCAGACCGTCTGTCTCAGACCGTCTGTCTCAGACCGTCTGTCTCAGACCGTCTGTCTCAGACCGTCTGTCTCATTCCGTCTGTCTCAGACCATCTGTGTCAGACCGTTATCTCTGTCCGTCTGTCTCTGTCCGTCTGTCTCTGTCCGTCTGTGTCAGACCGCCTGTCTCTGTCCGTCTCTTTCAGAACACCTGTCTCAGTCCGACTGTCTCAGACCATCTGTATCAAACCGTCTGTCTCAGCCCGCCTGTCTCAGCCCGCCTGTCTCTGTCCGTCTGTCTCAGACCATCTGTGTCAGACCGTTATCTCTGTCCGTCTGTCTCGGTCCGCCTGTCTCTGTCCGTCTGTGTCAGACCGCCTGTCTCTGTCCGTCTGTTTCAGACCGTCTGTCTCAGACCGTCTGTCTCAGACCGTCTGTCTCAGACCGTCTGTATCAGACCGTCTGTCTCAGACCGTCGGTCCCAGACCGTCTGTCTCAGACCGTCTGTCTCAGACCGTCTGTCTCAGACCGTCTGGCTCAGCCCGCCTGTCTCTGCCCGCCTGTCTTTGTCCGTCTGTCTCAGACCATCTGTCTCAGTCCGTCTGTCTCCGACCGTCTGTCTCAGACCGTGGGTCTCAGACCGTCTGTCTCAGACCGTCTGTCTCAGACCGTCTGTCTCAGACCGTCAGTCTCAGACCGTCAGTCTCAGACCGTCGGTCTCTGTCCGTTTCTCGCAGGCCGCCTGTCTCAGTCCGCCTGTCTAAGTCCGTCTGTCTCAGACCATCTGTCTGAGACCTCTGTCTCTGTCCGTCTGTCTCTGTCCGTCTGTGTCAGACCGCCTGTCTCTGTCCGTCTCTTTCAGAACACCTGTCTCAGTCCGACTGTCTCAGACCATCTGTATCAAACCGTCTGTCTCAGCCCGCCTGTCTCAGCCCGCCTGTCTCTGTCCGTCTGTCTCAGACCATCTGTGTCAGACCGTTATCTCTGTCCGTCTGTCTCGGTCCGTCTGTCTCTGTCCGTCTGTGTCAGACCGCCTGTCTCTGTCCGTCTGTTTCAGACCGTCCGTCTCAGACCGTCTGTCTCAGACCGTCTGTCTCAGACCGTCTGTATCTGATCGTCTGTCTCAGACCATCTGTCTCAGACCGTCCGTCTCTGTCCGTCTGTCTCAGACCGTCTGTCTCAGACCGTCTGTCTCAGACCGTCTGTCTCAGACCGTCAGTCTCAGACCGTCAGTCTCAGACCGTCGGTCTCTGTCCGTTTCTCGCAGGCCGCCTGTCTCAGTCCGCCAGTCTAAGTCCGTCTGTCTCAGACCATCTGTCTGAGACCTCTGTCTCTGTCCGCCTGTCTCTGTCCGTCTGTCTCTGTCCGTCTGTGTCAGACCGCCTGTCTCTGTCCGTCTCTTTCAGAACACCTGTCTCAGTCCGACTGTCTCAGACCATCTGTATCAAACCGTCTGTCTCAGCCCGCCTGTCTCAGCCCGCCTGTCTCTGTCCGTCTGTCTCAGACCATCTGTGTCAGACCGTTATCTCTGTCCGTCTGTCTCTGTCCGTCTGTCTCTGTCCGTCTGTGTCAGACCGCCTGTCTCTGTCCGTCTGTCTCAGTCCGCCTGTCTAAGTCCGTCTGTCTCAGACCGTCTGTCTCAGACCGTCTGTCTCAGACCGTCTGTCTCAGACCGTCGGTCTCTGTCCGTCTCTCTCAGGCCGCCTGTCTCAGCCCGCCTGTCTCTGTCCGTCTGTCTCAGACCGTCTGGCTCAGCCCGCCTGTCTCTGCCCGCCTGTCTTTGTCCGTCTGTCTCAGACCATCTGTCTCAGTCCGTCTGTCTCCGACCGTCTGTCTCAGACCGTGGGTCTCAGACCGTCTGTCTCAGACCGTCAGTCTCAGACCGTCGGTCTCTGTCCGTCTCTCTCAGCCCGCCTGTCTCAGTCCGTCTGGCTCAGACCATCTGTCTCAGACCGTCAGTCTCAGACCGTCGGTCTCTGTCCGTTTCTCGCAGGCCGCCTGTCTCTGTCCGTCTGTCTCTGTCCGTCTGTGTCAGATCGTCTGTCTCAGACCGTCGGTCTATGTCCGTCCCTCTCAGGCCGCCTGTCTCAGTCCGTCTGTCTCCGACCGTCTGTCTCAGACCGTCGGTCTCTGTCCGTCTCTCTCAGCCCGCCTGTCTCAATCCGTCTGTCTCAGACCATCTGTCTCAGACCGTCCGTCTCTGTCCGTCTGTCTCAGACCGTCTGTCTCAGACCGTCTGTCTCAGACCGTCTGTCTCAGACCGTCTGTCTCAGACCGTCTGTCTCAGACCGTCTGTCTCAGACCGTCTGTCTCAGACCGTCAGTCTCAGACCGTCAGTCTCAGACCGTCGGTCTCTGTCCGTTTCTCGCAGGCCGCCTGTCTCAGTCCGCCTGTCTCTGTCCGTCTGTCTCAAACCGTCTGTCTCAGACCGTCTGTCTCAGACAGTCTGTCTCAGACCGTCTGTCTCAGACCGTCTGTCTCAGACCGTCTGTCTCAGACCGTCTGTCTCAGACCGTCTGTCTCAGACCGTCTGTCTCAGACCGTCTGTCTCAGACCGTCTGTCTCAGACCGTCTGTCTCAGACCGTCTGTCTCAGACCGTCTGTCTCAGACCGTCTGTCTCAGACCGTCTGTCTCAGACCGTCAGTCTCAGACCGTCAGTCTCAGACCGTCGGTCTCTGTCCGTTTCTCGCAGGCCGCCTGTCTCAGTCCGCCTGTCTAAGTCCGTCTGTCTCAGACCATCTGTCTGAGACCGTTGTCTCTGTCCGTCTGTCTCTGTCTGTCTGTCTCAATTCGCCTGTCTCAGACGGTCTGTCATGGACCGTCTGTCTCAGACCGTCGGTCTCTGTCCGTCTCTCTCATGCCGCCTGTCTCAGTCCGTCTGTTTCAGACCGCCTGTCTCAGACCGTCGGTCTTAGCCCGTCTGTCTCTGCCCGCCTGTCTCTGTCCGTCTGTCTCAGACCGTCTGTCTCTGTCCGTCTCTCTCAGGCCGCCTGTCTCACTCCGTCTGTCTCAGACCATCTGTCTCAGACCGTCTGTCTCTGTCCGTCTGTCTCAGACCATCTGTCTCAGACCATCTGTCTCAGACCGTCTGTCTCAGACCGTCTGTCTCAGAGCGTCTGTCTCAGACCGTCAGTCTCAGACCGTCGGTCTCTGTCCGTTTCTCGCAGGCCGCCTGTCTCTGTCCGTCTGTCTCAGACCGTCTGTCTCAGACCGTCTGTCTCAGACCGTCTGTCTCAGACCGTCGGTCTCTGTCCGCCTGTTTCAGAACGCCTGTCTCAGACCGTCGGTCTTAGCCCGTCTGTCTCTGCCCGTCTGTATCAGCCCGCCTGTCTCTGTCCGTCTGTCTCAGACCGTCTGTCTCAGACCGTCTGTCTCAGACCGTCTGTCTCAGACCGTCTGTCTCAGACCGTCTGTCTCAGACCGTCTGTCTCAGACCGTCTGTCTCAGACCGTCTGTCTCAGACCGTCTGTCTCAGACCGTCTGTCTCAGACCGTCTGTCTCAGACCGCCTGTCTCAGACCGTCTGTCTCAGACCGTCTGTCTCAGACCGTCTGTCTCAGACCGTCTGTCTCAGACCGTCTGTCTCAGACCGTCTGTCTCAGACCGTCTGTCTCAGACCGTCTGTCTCAGATCGTCTCTCTCAGGCCGCCTGTCTCAGTCCGACTGTCTCAGACCATCTGTATCAAACCGTCTGTCTCAGCCCGCCTGTCTCAGCCCGCCTGTCTCTGCCCGTCTGTCTCAGCCAGCCTGTCTCAGACCGTCTCTCTCAGACCGTCTGTCTCAGACCGTCGGTCTCTGTCCGTCTCTCTCAGGCCGCCTGTCTCAGTCCGTCTGTCTCAGACCACCTGTGTCAGACCGTTATCTCTGTCCGTCTGTCTCTGTCCGTCTGTCTCTGTCCGTCTGTGTCAGACCGCCTGTCTCTGTCCGTCTGTCTCAGACCGTCTGTCTCAGACCGTCTGTCTCATATCGTCTGTCTCAGACCGTCGGTCTCTGTCCGTCTCTCCCAGCCCGCCTGTCTCAGGCCATCTGTATCAAACCGTCTGTCTCAGACCGTCGGTCTATGTCCGTCTGTCTCAGACCGTCTGTCTCAGACCGTCTGTCTCAGACCGTCTGTCTCAGACCGTCTGTCTCAGACCGTCTGTCTCATTCCGTCTGTCTCAGACCATCTGTGTCAGACCGTTATCTCTGTCCGTCTGTCTCTGTCCGTCTGTCTCTGTCCGTCTGTGTCAGACCGCCTGTCTCTGTCCGTCTCTTTCAGAACACCTGTCTCAGTCCGACTGTCTCAGACCATCTGTATCAAACCGTCTGTCTCAGCCCGCCTGTCTCAGCCCGCCTGTCTCTGTCCGTCTGTCTCAGACCATCTGTGTCAGACCGTTATCTCTGTCCGTCTGTCTCGGTCCGCCTGTCTCTGTCCGTCTGTGTCAGACCGCCTGTCTCTGTCCGTCTGTTTCAGACCGTCTGTCTCAGACCGTCTGTCTCAGACCGTCTGTCTCAGACCGTCTGTATCAGACCGTCTGTCTCAGACCGTCGGTCCCAGACCGTCTGTCTCAGACCGTCTGTCTCAGACCGTCTGTCTCAGACCGTCTGTCTCAGACCGTCTGGCTCAGCCCGCCTGTCTCTGCCCGCCTGTCTTTGTCCGTCTGTCTCAGACCATCTGTCTCAGTCCGTCTGTCTCCGACCGTCTGTCTCAGACCGTGGGTCTCAGACCGTCTGTCTCAGACCGTCTGTCTCAGACCGTCTGTCTCAGACCGTCAGTCTCAGACCGTCAGTCTCAGACCGTCGGTCTCTGTCCGTTTCTCGCAGGCCGCCTGTCTCAGTCCGCCTGTCTAAGTCCGTCTGTCTCAGACCATCTGTCTGAGACCTCTGTCTCTGTCCGTCTGTCTCTGTCCGTCTGTGTCAGACCGCCTGTCTCTGTCCGTCTCTTTCAGAACACCTGTCTCAGTCCGACTGTCTCAGACCATCTGTATCAAACCGTCTGTCTCAGCCCGCCTGTCTCAGCCCGCCTGTCTCTGTCCGTCTGTCTCAGACCATCTGTGTCAGACCGTTATCTCTGTCCGTCTGTCTCGGTCCGTCTGTCTCTGTCCGTCTGTGTCAGACCGCCTGTCTCTGTCCGTCTGTTTCAGACCGTCCGTCTCAGACCGTCTGTCTCAGACCGTCTGTCTCAGACCGTCTGTATCTGATCGTCTGTCTCAGACCATCTGTCTCAGACCGTCCGTCTCTGTCCGTCTGTCTCAGACCGTCTGTCTCAGACCGTCTGTCTCAGACCGTCTGTCTCAGACCGTCAGTCTCAGACCGTCAGTCTCAGACCGTCGGTCTCTGTCCGTTTCTCGCAGGCCGCCTGTCTCAGTCCGCCAGTCTAAGTCCGTCTGTCTCAGACCATCTGTCTGAGACCTCTGTCTCTGTCCGCCTGTCTCTGTCCGTCTGTCTCTGTCCGTCTGTGTCAGACCGCCTGTCTCTGTCCGTCTCTTTCAGAACACCTGTCTCAGTCCGACTGTCTCAGACCATCTGTATCAAACCGTCTGTCTCAGCCCGCCTGTCTCAGCCCGCCTGTCTCTGTCCGTCTGTCTCAGACCATCTGTGTCAGACCGTTATCTCTGTCCGTCTGTCTCTGTCCGTCTGTCTCTGTCCGTCTGTGTCAGACCGCCTGTCTCTGTCCGTCTGTCTCAGTCCGCCTGTCTAAGTCCGTCTGTCTCAGACCGTCTGTCTCAGACCGTCTGTCTCAGACCGTCTGTCTCAGACCGTCGGTCTCTGTCCGTCTCTCTCAGGCCGCCTGTCTCAGCCCGCCTGTCTCTGTCCGTCTGTCTCAGACCGTCTGGCTCAGCCCGCCTGTCTCTGCCCGCCTGTCTTTGTCCGTCTGTCTCAGACCATCTGTCTCAGTCCGTCTGTCTCCGACCGTCTGTCTCAGACCGTGGGTCTCAGACCGTCTGTCTCAGACCGTCAGTCTCAGACCGTCGGTCTCTGTCCGTCTCTCTCAGCCCGCCTGTCTCAGTCCGTCTGGCTCAGACCATCTGTCTCAGACCGTCAGTCTCAGACCGTCGGTCTCTGTCCGTTTCTCGCAGGCCGCCTGTCTCTGTCCGTCTGTCTCTGTCCGTCTGTGTCAGATCGTCTGTCTCAGACCGTCGGTCTATGTCCGTCCCTCTCAGGCCGCCTGTCTCAGTCCGTCTGTCTCCGACCGTCTGTCTCAGACCGTCGGTCTCTGTCCGTCTCTCTCAGCCCGCCTGTCTCAATCCGTCTGTCTCAGACCATCTGTCTCAGACCGTCCGTCTCTGTCCGTCTGTCTCAGACCGTCTGTCTCAGACCGTCTGTCTCAGACCGTCTGTCTCAGACCGTCTGTCTCAGACCGTCTGTCTCAGACCGTCTGTCTCAGACCGTCTGTCTCAGACCGTCAGTCTCAGACCGTCAGTCTCAGACCGTCGGTCTCTGTCCGTTTCTCGCAGGCCGCCTGTCTCAGTCCGCCTGTCTAAGTCCGTCTGTCTCAGACCATCTGTCTGAGACCGTTGTCTCTGTCCGTCTGTCTCTGTCCGTCTGTCTCAATTCGCCTGTCTCAGACGGTCTGTCATGGACCGTCTGTCTCAGACCGTCGGTCTCTGTCCGTCTCTCTCATGCCGCCTGTCTCAGTCCGTCTGTTTCAGACCGCCTGTCTCAGACCGTCGGTCTTAGCCCGTCTGTCTCTGCCCGCCTGTCTCTGTCCGTCTGTCTCAGACCGTCTGTCTCTGTCCGTCTCTCTCAGGCCGCCTGTCTCACTCCGTCTGTCTCAGACCATCTGTCTCAGACCGTCTGTCTCTGTCCGTCTGTCTCAGACCATCTGTCTCAGACCATCTGTCTCAGACCGTCTGTCTCAGACCGTCTGTCTCAGAGCGTCTGTCTCAGACCGTCAGTCTCAGACCGTCGGTCTGTGTCCGTTTCTCGCAGGCCGCCTGTCTCTGTCCGTCTGTCTCAGACCGTCTGTCTCAGACCGTCGGTCTCTGTCCGCCTGTTTCAGAACGCCTGTCTCAGACCGTCGGTCTTAGCCCGTCTGTCTCTGCCCGTCTGTATCAGCCCGCCTGTCTCTGTCCGTCTGTCTCAGACCGTCTGTCTCAGACCGTCAGTCTCTGTCCGTCTCTCTCAGGCCTCCTGTCTCAGTCCGTCTGTCTCAGACCATCTGTGTCAGACCGTTGTCTCTGTCCGTCTGTGTCTGTCCGTCTGTGTCAGACCGCCTGTCTCAGACCGTCTGTCTCAGACCGTCTGTCTCAGACCGTCTGTCTCAGACCGTCTGTCTCAGACCGTCTGTCTCAGACCGTCTGTCTCAGACCGTCTGTATCTGATCGTCTGTCTCAGACCATCTGTCTCAGACCGACCGTCTCTGTCCGTCTGTCTCAGACCGTCTGTCTCAGACCGTCTGTCTCAGACCGTCAGTCTCAGACCGTCAGTCTCAGACCGTCGGTCTCTGTCCGTTTCTCGCAGGCCGCCTGTCTCAGTCCGCCAGTCTAAGTCCGTCTGTCTCAGACCATCTGTCTGAGACCTCTGTCTCTGTCCGCCTGTCTCTGTCCGTCTGTCTCTGTCCGTCTGTGTCAGACCGCCTGTCTCTGTCCGTCTCTTTCAGAACACCTGTCTCAGTCCGACTGTCTCAGACCATCTGTATCAAACCGTCTGTCTCAGCCCGCCTGTCTCAGCCCGCCTGTCTCTGTCCGTCTGTCTCAGACCATCTGTGTCAGACCGTTATCTCTGTCCGTCTGTCTCTGTCCGTCTGTCTCTGTCCGTTTCTCGCAGGCCGCCTGTCTCTGTCCGTCTGTCTCAGACCGTCTGTCTCAGACCGTCTGTCTCAGACCGTCTGTCTCAGACCGTCTGTCTCAGACCGTCTGTCTCAGACCGTCTGTCTCAGACCGTCTGTCTCAGACCGTCTGTCTCAGACCGTCTGTCTCAGACCGTCTGTCTCAGACCGTCTGTCTCAGACCGCCTGTCTCAGACCGTCTGTCTCAGACCGTCTGTCTCAGACCGTCTGTCTCAGACCGTCTGTCTCAGACCGTCTGTCTCAGACCGTCTGTCTCAGACCGTCTGTCTCAGACCGTCTGTCTCAGACCGTCTGTCTCAGACCGTCTGTCTCAGACCGTCTGTCTCAGACCGTCTGTCTCAGACCGTCTGTCTCAGACCGTCTGTCTCAGACCGTCTGTCTCAGACCGTCAGTCTCTGTCCGTCTCTCTCAGGCCTCCTGTCTCAGTCCGTCTGTCTCAGACCATCTGTGTCAGACCGTTGTCTCTGTCCGTCTGTGTCTGTCCGTCTGTGTCAGACCGCCTGTCTCAAACCGTCTGTCTCAGGCCGTCTGTCTCAGACCGTCTGTCTCAGACCGTCTGTCTCAGACCGTCTGTCTCAGACCGTCTGTCTCAGACCGTCTGTCTCAGACCGTCTGTCTCAGACCGTCTGTCTCAGACCGTCTGCCTCAGACCGTCTGTCTCAGACCGTCTGTCTCAGACCGTCTGTCTCAGACCGTCTGTCTCAGACCGTCTGTCTCAGACCGTCTGTCTCAGACCGTCTGTCTCAGATCGTCTGTCTCAGACCGTCGGTCTCTGTCCGTCTCTCTCAGGCCGCCTGTCTCAGTCCGTCTGTCTCAGTCCATCTATCTCAGACCGTCTGTCTCTGTCCGTCTGTCTCAGACCATCTGTCTCAGTCCGTCCGTCTCAGACCGTCGGTCTCAGACCGTCGGTCTCTGTCCGTCTCTCCCAGCCCGCCTGTCTCAGGCCATCTGTATCAAACCGTCTGTCTCAGCCCGCCTGTCTCAATCCGTCTGTCTCAGACCATCTGTCTCAGACCGTCCGTCTCTGTCCGTCTGTCTCAGACCGTCTGTCTCAGACCGTCTGTCTCAGACCGTCTGTCTCAGACCGTCTGTCTCAGACCGTCTGTCTCAGACCGTCTGTCTCAGACCGTCAGTCTCAGACCGTCCGTCTCAGACCGTCGGTCTCTGTCCGTTTCTCGCAGGCCGCCTATCTCAGTCCGCCTGTCTAAGTCCGTCTGTCTCAGACCATCTGTCTGAGACCGTTGTCTCTGTCCGTCTGTCTCTGTCCGTCTGTCTCAATTCGCCTGTCTCAGACGGTCTGTCATGGACCGTCTGTCTTAGCCCGTCTGTCTCTGCCCGCCTGTCTCTGTCCGTCTGTCTCAGACCGTCTGTCTCTGTCCATCTCTCTCAGGCCGCCTGTCTCAGTCCGTCGGTCTTAGCCCGTCTGTCTCTGCCCGTCTGTCTCAGACCGTCTGTCTCAGACCGTCTGTCTCAGACCGTCTGTCTCAGACCGTCTGTCTCAGACCGTCAGTCTCTGTCCGTCTCTCTCAGGCCTCCTGTCTCAGTCCGCCTGTCTCAGACCATCTGTGTCAGACCGTTGTCTCTGTCCGTCTGTGTCTGTCCGTCTGTGTCAGACCGCCTGTCTCTGTCCGTCTGTCTCAAACCGTCTGTCTCAGACCCTCTGTCTCAGACCGTCTGTCTCAGACCGTCTGTCTCAGACCGTCTGTCTCAGACCGTCTGTCTCAGTCCGTCTGTCTCAGTCCATCTATCTCAGTCCATCTATCTCAGACCGTCTGTCTCTGTCCGTCTGTCTCAGACCATCTGTCTCAGTCCGTCCGTCTCAGACCGTCGGTCTCAGACCGTCGGTCTCTGTCCGTCTCTCCCAGCCCGCCTGTCTCAGGCCATCTGTATCAAACCGTCTGTCTCAGCCCGCCTGTCTCAATCCGTCTGTCTCAGACCATCTGTCTCAGACCGTCCGTCTCTGTCCGTCTGTCTCAGACCGTCTGTCTCAGACCGTCTGTCTCAGACCGTCTGTCTCAGACCGTCTGTCTCAGATCGTCTGTCTCAGACCGTCGGTCTCTGTCCGTCTCTCTCAGGCCGCCTGTCTCAGTCCGTCTGTCTCAGTCCATCTATCTCAGACCGTCTGTCTCTGTCCGTCTGTCTCAGACCGTCTGGCTCAGCCCGCCTGTCTCTGCCCGCCTGTCTCAGTCCGTCTGTCTCAGTCCATCTATCTCAGACCGTCTGTCTCCGACCGTCTGTCTCAGACCGTGGGTCTCAGACCGTCTGTCTCAGACCGTCAGTCTCAGACCGTCGGTCTCTGTCCGTCTCTCTCAGCCCGCCTGTCTCAGTCCGTCTGGCTCAGACCATCTGTCTCAGACCGCCCGTCTCTGTTCGTCTGTCTCAGACCGTCAGTCTCAGACCGTCGGTCTCTGTCCGTTTCTCGCAGGCCGCCTGTCTCTGTCCGTCTGTCTCTGTCCGTCTGTGTCAGATCGTCTGTCTCAGACCGTCGGTCTATGTCCGTCCCTCTCAGGCCGCCTGTCTCAGTCCGTCTGTCTCCGACCGTCTGTCTCAGACCGTCGGTCTCTGTCCGTCTCTCTCAGCCCGCCTGTCTCAATCCGTCTGTCTCAGACCATCTGTCTCAGACCGTCCGTCTCTGTCCGTCTGTCTCAGACCGTCTGTCTCAATTCGCCTGTCTCAGACGGTCTGTCATGGACCGTCTGTCTCAGACCGTCAGTCTCAGACCGTCAGTCTCAGACCGTCGGTCTCTGTCCGTTTCTCGCAGGCCGCCTGTCTCAGTCCGCCTGTCTAAGTCCGTCTGTCTCAGACCATCTGTCTGAGACCGTTGTCTCTGTCCGTCTGTCTCTGTCCGTCTGTCTCAATTCGCCTGTCTCAGACGGTCTGTCATGGACCGTCTGTCTCAGACCGTCGGTCTCTGTCCGTCTCTCTCATGCCGCCTGTCTCAGTCCGTCTGTTTCAGACCGCCTGTCTCAGACCGTCGGTCTTAGCCCGTCTGTCTCTGCCCGCCTGTCTCTGTCCGTCTGTCTCAGACCGTCTGTCTCTGTCCGTCTCTCTCAGGCCGCCTGTCTCACTCCGTCTGTCTCAGACCATCTGTCTCAGACCGTCTGTCTCTGTCCGTCTGTCTCAGACCATCTGTCTCAGACCATCTGTCTCAGACCGTCTGTCTCAGACCGTCTGTCTCAGAGCGTCTGTCTCAGACCGTCAGTCTCAGACCGTCGGTCTGTGTCCGTTTCTCGCAGGCCGCCTGTCTCTGTCCGTCTGTCTCAGACCGTCTGTCTCAGACCGTCGGTCTCTGTCCGCCTGTTTCAGAACGCCTGTCTCAGACCGTCGGTCTTAGCCCGTCTGTCTCTGCCCGTCTGTATCAGCCCGCCTGTCTCTGTCCGTCTGTCTCAGACCGTCTGTCTCAGACCGTCAGTCTCTGTCCGTCTCTCTCAGGCCTCCTGTCTCAGTCCGTCTGTCTCAGACCATCTGTGTCAGACCGTTGTCTCTGTCCGTCTGTGTCTGTCCGTCTGTGTCAGACCGACTGTCTCTGTCCGTCTGTCTCAAACCGTCTGTCTCAGACCGTCTGTCTCAGACAGTCTGTCTCAGACCGTCTGTCTCAGACCGTCTGTCTCAGACCGTCTGTCTCAGACCGTCTGTCTCAGACCGTCTGTCTCAGACCGTCTGTCTCAGACCGTCTGTCTCAGACCGTCTGTCTCAGACCGTCTGTCTCAGACCGTCTGTCTCAGACCGTCTGTCTCAGACCGTCTGTCTCAGACCGTCTGTCTCAGACCGTCTGTCTCAGACCGTCTGTCTCAGACCGTCAGTCTCAGACCGTCAGTCTCAGACCGTCGGTCTCTGTCCGTTTCTCGCAGGCCGCCTGTCTCAGTCCGCCAGTCTAAGTCCGTCTGTCTCAGACCATCTGTCTGAGACCTCTGTCTCTGTCCGCCTGTCTCTGTCCGTCTGTCTCTGTCCGTCTGTGTCAGACCGCCTGTCTCTGTCCGTCTCTTTCAGAACACCTGTCTCAGTCCGACTGTCTCAGACCATCTGTATCAAACCGTCTGTCTCAGCCCGCCTGTCTCAGCCCGCCTGTCTCTGTCCGTCTGTCTCAGACCATCTGTGTCAGACCGTTATCTCTGTCCGTCTGTCTCTGTCCGTCTGTCTCTGTCCGTTTCTCGCAGGCCGCCTGTCTCTGTCCGTCTGTCTCAGACCGTCTGTCTCAGACCGTCTGTCTCAGACCGTCTGTCTCAGACCGTCTGTCTCAGACCGTCTGTCTCAGACCGTCTGTCTCAGACCGTCTGTCTCAGACCGTCTGTCTCAGACCGTCTGTCTCAGACCGTCTGTCTCAGACCGTCTGTCTCAGACCGTCTGTCTCAGACCGCCTGTCTCAGACCGTCTGTCTCAGACCGTCTGTCTCAGACCGTCTGTCTCAGACCGTCTGTCTCAGACCGTCTGTCTCAGACCGTCTGTCTCAGACCGTCTGTCTCAGACCGTCTGTCTCAGACCGTCTGTCTCAGACCGTCTGTCTCAGACCGTCTGTCTCAGACCGTCTGTCTCAGACCGTCTGTCTCAGACCGTCTGTCTCAGACCGTCTGTCTCAGACCGTCTGTCTCAGACCGTCAGTCTCTGTCCGTCTCTCTCAGGCCTCCTGTCTCAGTCCGTCTGTCTCAGACCATCTGTGTCAGACCGTTGTCTCTGTCCGTCTGTGTCTGTCCGTCTGTGTCAGACCGCCTGTCTCAAACCGTCTGTCTCAGGCCGTCTGTCTCAGACCGTCTGTCTCAGACCGTCTGTCTCAGACCGTCTGTCTCAGACCGTCTGTCTCAGACCGTCTGTCTCAGACCGTCTGTCTCAGACCGTCTGTCTCAGACCGTCTGCCTCAGACCGTCTGTCTCAGACCGTCTGTCTCAGACCGTCTGTCTCAGACCGTCTGTCTCAGACCGTCTGTCTCAGACCGTCTGTCTCAGACCGTCTGTCTCAGACCGTCTGTCTCAGATCGTCTGTCTCAGACCGTCGGTCTCTGTCCGTCTCTCTCAGGCCGCCTGTCTCAGTCCGTCTGTCTCAGTCCATCTATCTCAGACCGTCTGTCTCTGTCCGTCTGTCTCAGACCATCTGTCTCAGTCCGTCCGTCTCAGACCGTCGGTCTCAGACCGTCGGTCTCTGTCCGTCTCTCCCAGCCCGCCTGTCTCAGGCCATCTGTATCAAACCGTCTGTCTCAGCCCGCCTGTCTCAATCCGTCTGTCTCAGACCATCTGTCTCAGACCGTCCGTCTCTGTCCGTCTGTCTCAGACCGTCTGTCTCAGACCGTCTGTCTCAGACCGTCTGTCTCAGACCGTCTGTCTCAGACCGTCTGTCTCAGACCGTCTGTCTCAGACCGTCAGTCTCAGACCGTCCGTCTCAGACCGTCGGTCTCTGTCCGTTTCTCGCAGGCCGCCTATCTCAGTCCGCCTGTCTAAGTCCGTCTGTCTCAGACCATCTGTCTGAGACCGTTGTCTCTGTCCGTCTGTCTCTGTCCGTCTGTCTCAATTCGCCTGTCTCAGACGGTCTGTCATGGACCGTCTGTCTTAGCCCGTCTGTCTCTGCCCGCCTGTCTCTGTCCGTCTGTCTCAGACCGTCTGTCTCTGTCCATCTCTCTCAGGCCGCCTGTCTCAGTCCGTCGGTCTTAGCCCGTCTGTCTCTGCCCGTCTGTCTCAGACCGTCTGTCTCAGACCGTCTGTCTCAGACCGTCTGTCTCAGACCGTCTGTCTCAGACCGTCAGTCTCTGTCCGTCTCTCTCAGGCCTCCTGTCTCAGTCCGCCTGTCTCAGACCATCTGTGTCAGACCGTTGTCTCTGTCCGTCTGTGTCTGTCCGTCTGTGTCAGACCGCCTGTCTCTGTCCGTCTGTCTCAAACCGTCTGTCTCAGACCCTCTGTCTCAGACCGTCTGTCTCAGACCGTCTGTCTCAGACCGTCTGTCTCAGACCGTCTGTCTCAGTCCGTCTGTCTCAGTCCATCTATCTCAGTCCATCTATCTCAGACCGTCTGTCTCTGTCCGTCTGTCTCAGACCATCTGTCTCAGTCCGTCCGTCTCAGACCGTCGGTCTCAGACCGTCGGTCTCTGTCCGTCTCTCCCAGCCCGCCTGTCTCAGGCCATCTGTATCAAACCGTCTGTCTCAGCCCGCCTGTCTCAATCCGTCTGTCTCAGACCATCTGTCTCAGACCGTCCGTCTCTGTCCGTCTGTCTCAGACCGTCTGTCTCAGACCGTCTGTCTCAGACCGTCTGTCTCAGACCGTCTGTCTCAGATCGTCTGTCTCAGACCGTCGGTCTCTGTCCGTCTCTCTCAGGCCGCCTGTCTCAGTCCGTCTGTCTCAGTCCATCTATCTCAGACCGTCTGTCTCTGTCCGTCTGTCTCAGACCGTCTGGCTCAGCCCGCCTGTCTCTGCCCGCCTGTCTCAGTCCGTCTGTCTCAGTCCATCTATCTCAGACCGTCTGTCTCCGACCGTCTGTCTCAGACCGTGGGTCTCAGACCGTCTGTCTCAGACCGTCAGTCTCAGACCGTCGGTCTCTGTCCGTCTCTCTCAGCCCGCCTGTCTCAGTCCGTCTGGCTCAGACCATCTGTCTCAGACCGCCCGTCTCTGTTCGTCTGTCTCAGACCGTCAGTCTCAGACCGTCGGTCTCTGTCCGTTTCTCGCAGGCCGCCTGTCTCTGTCCGTCTGTCTCTGTCCGTCTGTGTCAGATCGTCTGTCTCAGACCGTCGGTCTATGTCCGTCCCTCTCAGGCCGCCTGTCTCAGTCCGTCTGTCTCCGACCGTCTGTCTCAGACCGTCGGTCTCTGTCCGTCTCTCTCAGCCCGCCTGTCTCAATCCGTCTGTCTCAGACCATCTGTCTCAGACCGTCCGTCTCTGTCCGTCTGTCTCAGACCGTCTGTCTCAATTCGCCTGTCTCAGACGGTCTGTCATGGACCGTCTGTCTCAGACCGTCAGTCTCAGACCGTCAGTCTCAGACCGTCGGTCTCTGTCCGTTTCTCGCAGGCCGCCTGTCTCAGTCCGCCTGTCTAAGTCCGTCTGTCTCAGACCATCTGTCTGAGACCGTTGTCTCTGTCCGTCTGTCTCTGTCCGTCTGTCTCAATTCGCCTGTCTCAGACGGTCTGTCATGGACCGTCTGTCTCAGACCGTCGGTCTCTGTCCGTCTCTCTCATGCCGCCTGTCTCAGTCCGTCTGTTTCAGACCGCCTGTCTCAGACCGTCGGTCTTAGCCCGTCTGTCTCTGCCCGCCTGTCTCTGTCCGTCTGTCTCAGACCGTCTGTCTCTGTCCGTCTCTCTCAGGCCGCCTGTCTCACTCCGTCTGTCTCAGACCATCTGTCTCAGACCGTCTGTCTCTGTCCGTCTGTCTCAGACCATCTGTCTCAGACCATCTGTCTCAGACCGTCTGTCTCAGACCGTCTGTCTCAGAGCGTCTGTCTCAGACCGTCAGTCTCAGACCGTCGGTCTGTGTCCGTTTCTCGCAGGCCGCCTGTCTCTGTCCGTCTGTCTCAGACCGTCGGTCTCTGTCCGCCTGTTTCAGAACGCCTGTCTCAGACCGTCGGTCTTAGCCCGTCTGTCTCTGCCCGTCTGTATCAGCCCGCCTGTCTCTGTCCGTCTGTCTCAGACCGTCTGTCTCAGACCGTCAGTCTCTGTCCGTCTCTCTCAGGCCTCCTGTCTCAGTCCGTCTGTCTCAGACCATCTGTGTCAGACCGTTGTCTCTGTCCGTCTGTGTCTGTCCGTCTGTGTCAGACCGACTGTCTCTGTCCGTCTGTCTCAAACCGTCTGTCTCAGACCGTCTGTCTCAGACAGTCTGTCTCAGACCGTCTGTCTCAGACCGTCTGTCTCAGACCGTCTGTCTCAGACCGTCTGTCTCAGACCGTCTGTCTCAGACCGTCTGTCTCAGACCGTCTGTCTCAGACCGTCTGTCTCAGACCGTCTGTCTCAGACCGTCTGTCTCAGACCGTCTGTCTCAGACCGTCTGTCTCAGACCGTCTGTCTCAGACCGTCTGTCTCAGACCGTCAGTCTCAGACCGTCAGTCTCAGACCGTCGGTCTCTGTCCGTTTCTCGCAGGCCGCCTGTCTCAGTCCGCCTGTCTAAGTCCGTCTGTCTCAGACCATCTGTCTGAGACCGTTGTCTCTGTCCGTCTGTCTCTGTCTGTCTGTCTCAATTCGCCTGTCTCAGACGGTCTGTCATGGACCGTCTGTCTCAGACCGTCGGTCTCTGTCCGTCTCTCTCATGCCGCCTGTCTCAGTCCGTCTGTTTCAGACCGCCTGTCTCAGACCGTCGGTCTTAGCCCGTCTGTCTCTGCCCGCCTGTCTCTGTCCGTCTGTCTCAGACCGTCTGTCTCTGTCCGTCTCTCTCAGGCCGCCTGTCTCACTCCGTCTGTCTCAGACCATCTGTCTCAGACCGTCTGTCTCTGTCCGTCTGTCTCAGACCATCTGTCTCAGACCATCTGTCTCAGACCGTCTGTCTCAGACCGTCTGTCTCAGAGCGTCTGTCTCAGACCGTCAGTCTCAGACCGTCGGTCTCTGTCCGTTTCTCGCAGGCCGCCTGTCTCTGTCCGTCTGTCTCAGACCGTCTGTCTCAGACCGTCTGTCTCAGACCGTCTGTCTCAGGCCGTCGGTCTCTGTCCGCCTGTTTCAGAACGCCTGTCTCAGACCGTCGGTCTTAGCCCGTCTGTCTCTGCCCGTCTGTATCAGCCCGCCTGTCTCTGTCCGTCTGTCTCAGACCGTCTGTCTCAGACCGTCTGTCTCAGACCGTCTGTCTCAGACCGTCTGTCTCAGACCGTCTGTCTCAGACCGTCTGTCTCAGACCGTCTGTCTCAGACCGTCTGTCTCAGACCGTCTGTCTCAGACCGTCTGTCTCAGACCGTCTGTCTCAGACCGCCTGTCTCAGACCGTCTGTCTCAGACCGTCTGTCTCAGACCGTCTGTCTCAGACCGTCTGTCTCAGACCGTCTGTCTCAGACCGTCTGTCTCAGACCGTCTGTCTCAGACCGTCTGTCTCAGACCGTCTGTCTCAGACCGTCTGTCTCAGACCGTCTGTCTCAGACCGTCTGTCTCAGACCGTCTGTCTCAGACCGTCTGTCTCAGACCGTCTGTCTCAGACCGTCTGTCTCAGACCGTCTGTCTCAGACCGTCTGTCTCAGACCGTCTGTCTCAGACCGTCAGTCTCTGTCCGTCTCTCTCAGGCCTCCTGTCTCAGTCCGTCTGTCTCAGACCATCTGTGTCAGACCGTTGTCTCTGTCCGTCTGTGTCTGTCCGTCTGTGTCAGACCGCCTGTCTCAAACCGTCTGTCTCAGGCCGTCTGTCTCAGACCGTCTGTCTCAGACCGTCTGTCTCAGACCGTCTGTCTCAGACCGTCTGTCTCAGACCGTCTGTCTCAGACCGTCTGTCTCAGACCGTCTGTCTCAGACCGTCTGTCTCAGACCGTCTGTCTCAGACCGTCTGTCTCAGACCGTCTGCCTCAGACCGTCTGTCTCAGACCGTCTGTCTCAGACCGTCTGTCTCAGACCGTCTGTCTCAGACCGTCTGTCTCAGACCGTCTGTCTCAGACCGTCTGTCTCAGACCGTCTGTCTCAGATCGTCTGTCTCAGACCGTCGGTCTCTGTCCGTCTCTCTCAGGCCGCCTGTCTCAGTCCGTCTGTCTCAGTCCATCTATCTCAGACCGTCTGTCTCTGTCCGTCTGTCTCAGACCATCTGTCTCAGTCCGTCCGTCTCAGACCGTCGGTCTCAGACCGTCGGTCTCTGTCCGTCTCTCCCAGCCCGCCTGTCTCAGGCCATCTGTATCAAACCGTCTGTCTCAGCCCGCCTGTCTCAATCCGTCTGTCTCAGACCATCTGTCTCAGACCGTCCGTCTCTGTCCGTCTGTCTCAGACCGTCTGTCTCAGACCGTCTGTCTCAGACCGTCTGTCTCAGACCGTCTGTCTCAGACCGTCTGTCTCAGACCGTCTGTCTCAGACCGTCAGTCTCAGACCGTCCGTCTCAGACCGTCGGTCTCTGTCCGTTTCTCGCAGGCCGCCTATCTCAGTCCGCCTGTCTAAGTCCGTCTGTCTCAGACCATCTGTCTGAGACCGTTGTCTCTGTCCGTCTGTCTCTGTCCGTCTGTCTCAATTCGCCTGTCTCAGACGGTCTGTCATGGACCGTCTGTCTTAGCCCGTCTGTCTCTGCCCGCCTGTCTCTGTCCGTCTGTCTCAGACCGTCTGTCTCTGTCCATCTCTCTCAGGCCGCCTGTCTCAGTCCGTCGGTCTTAGCCCGTCTGTCTCTGCCCGTCTGTCTCAGACCGTCTGTCTCAGACCGTCTGTCTCAGACCGTCTGTCTCAGACCGTCTGTCTCAGACCGTCAGTCTCTGTCCGTCTCTCTCAGGCCTCCTGTCTCAGTCCGTCTGTCTCAGACCATCTGTGTCAGACCGTTGTCTCTGTCCGTCTGTGTCTGTCCGTCTGTGTCAGACCGCCTGTCTCTGTCCGTCTGTCTCAAACCGTCTGTCTCAGACCCTCTGTCTCAGACCGTCTGTCTCAGACCGTCTGTCTCAGACCGTCTGTCTCAGACCGTCTGTCTCAGTCCGTCTGTCTCAGTCCATCTATCTCAGTCCATCTATCTCAGACCGTCTGTCTCTGTCCGTCTGTCTCAGACCATCTGTCTCAGTCCGTCCGTCTCAGACCGTCGGTCTCAGACCGTCGGTCTCTGTCCGTCTCTCCCAGCCCGCCTGTCTCAGGCCATCTGTATCAAACCGTCTGTCTCAGCCCGCCTGTCTCAATCCGTCTGTCTCAGACCATCTGTCTCAGACCGTCCGTCTCTGTCCGTCTGTCTCAGACCGTCTGTCTCAGACCGTCTGTCTCAGACCGTCTGTCTCAGACCGTCTGTCTCAGATCGTCTGTCTCAGACCGTCGGTCTCTGTCCGTCTCTCTCAGGCCGCCTGTCTCAGTCCGTCTGTCTCAGTCCATCTATCTCAGACCGTCTGTCTCTGTCCGTCTGTCTCAGACCGTCTGTCTCAGACCGTCTGTCTCAGACCGTCTGTCTCAGACCGTCTGTCTCAGACCGTCTGTCTCAGACCGTCTGTCTCAGACCGTCTGTCTCAGACCGTCTGTATCTGATCGTCTGTCTCAGACCATCTGTCTCAGACCGTCCGTCTCTGTCCGTCTGTCTCAGACCGTCTGTCTCAGACCGTCTGTCTCAGACCGTCAGTCTCAGACCGTCAGTCTCAGACCGTCGGTCTCTGTCCGTTTCTCGCAGGCCGCCTGTCTCAGTCCGCCAGTCTAAGTCCGTCTGTCTCAGACCATCTGTCTGAGACCTCTGTCTCTGTCCGCCTGTCTCTGTCCGTCTGTCTCTGTCCGTCTGTGTCAGACCGCCTGTCTCTGTCCGTCTCTTTCAGAACACCTGTCTCAGTCCGACTGTCTCAGACCATCTGTATCAAACCGTCTGTCTCAGCCCGCCTGTCTCAGCCCGCCTGTCTCTGTCCGTCTGTCTCAGACCATCTGTGTCAGACCGTTATCTCTGTCCGTCTGTCTCTGTCCGTCTGTCTCTGTCCGTCTGTGTCAGACCGCCTGTCTCTGTCCGTCTGTCTCAGTCCGCCTGTCTAAGTCCGTCTGTCTCAGACCGTCTGTCTCAGACCGTCTGTCTCAGACCGTCTGTCTCAGACCGTCGGTCTCTGTCCGTCTCTCTCAGGCCGCCTGTCTCAGCCCGCCTGTCTCTGTCCGTCTGTCTCAGACCGTCTGGCTCAGCCCGCCTGTCTCTGCCCGCCTGTCTTTGTCCGTCTGTCTCAGACCATCTGTCTCAGTCCGTCTGTCTCCGACCGTCTGTCTCAGACCGTGGGTCTCAGACCGTCTGTCTCAGACCGTCAGTCTCAGACCGTCGGTCTCTGTCCGTCTCTCTCAGCCCGCCTGTCTCAGTCCGTCTGGCTCAGACCATCTGTCTCAGACCGCCCGTCTCTGTTCGTCTGTCTCAGACCGTCAGTCTCAGACCGTCGGTCTCTGTCCGTTTCTCGCAGGCCGCCTGTCTCTGTCCGTCTGTCTCTGTCCGTCTGTGTCAGATCGTCTGTCTCAGACCGTCGGTCTATGTCCGTCCCTCTCAGGCCGCCTGTCTCAGTCCGTCTGTCTCCGACCGTCTGTCTCAGACCGTCGGTCTCTGTCCGTCTCTCTCAGCCCGCCTGTCTCAATCCGTCTGTCTCAGACCATCTGTCTCAGACCGTCCGTCTCTGTCCGTCTGTCTCAGACCGTCTGTCTCAGACCGTCTGTCTCAGACCGTCTGTCTCAGACCGTCTGTCTCAGACCGTCTGTCTCAGACCGTCTGTCTCAGACCGTCAGTCTCAGACCGTCAGTCTCAGACCGTCGGTCTCTGTCCGTTTCTCGCAGGCCGCCTGTCTCAGTCCGCCTGTCTAAGTCCGTCTGTCTCAGACCATCTGTCTGAGACCGTTGTCTCTGTCCGTCTGTCTCTGTCCGTCTGTCTCAATTCGCCTGTCTCAGACGGTCTGTCATGGACCGTCTGTCTCAGACCGTCGGTCTCTGTCCGTCTCTCTCATGCCGCCTGTCTCAGTCCGTCTGTTTCAGACCGCCTGTCTCAGACCGTCGGTCTTAGCCCGTCTGTCTCTGCCCGCCTGTCTCTGTCCGTCTGTCTCAGACCGTCTGTCTCTGTCCGTCTCTCTCAGGCCGCCTGTCTCACTCCGTCTGTCTCAGACCATCTGTCTCAGACCGTCTGTCTCTGTCCGTCTGTCTCAGACCATCTGTCTCAGACCATCTGTCTCAGACCGTCTGTCTCAGACCGTCTGTCTCAGAGCGTCTGTCTCAGACCGTCAGTCTCAGACCGTCGGTCTGTGTCCGTTTCTCGCAGGCCGCCTGTCTCTGTCCGTCTGTCTCAGACCGTCTGTCTCAGACCGTCGGTCTCTGTCCGCCTGTTTCAGAACGCCTGTCTCAGACCGTCGGTCTTAGCCCGTCTGTCTCTGCCCGTCTGTATCAGCCCGCCTGTCTCTGTCCGTCTGTCTCAGACCGTCTGTCTCAGACCGTCAGTCTCTGTCCGTCTCTCTCAGGCCTCCTGTCTCAGTCCGTCTGTCTCAGACCATCTGTGTCAGACCGTTGTCTCTGTCCGTCTGTGTCTGTCCGTCTGTGTCAGACCGCCTGTCTCTGTCCGTCTGTCTCAAACCGTCTGTCTCAGACCGTCTGTCTCAGACAGTCTGTCTCAGACCGTCTGTCTCAGACCGTCTGTCTCAGACCGTCTGTCTCAGACCGTCTGTCTCAGACCGTCTGTCTCAGACCGTCTGTCTCAGACCGTCTGTCTCAGACCGTCTGTCTCAGACCGTCTGTCTCAGACCGTCTGTCTCAGACCGTCTGTCTCAGACCGTCTGTCTCAGACCGTCAGTCTCAGACCGTCAGTCTCAGACCGTCGGTCTCTGTCCGTTTCTCGCAGGCCGCCTGTCTCAGTCCGCCTGTCTAAGTCCGTCTGTCTCAGACCATCTGTCTGAGACCGTTGTCTCTGTCCGTCTGTCTCTGTCTGTCTGTCTCAATTCGCCTGTCTCAGACGGTCTGTCATGGACCGTCTGTCTCAGACCGTCGGTCTCTGTCCGTCTCTCTCATGCCGCCTGTCTCAGTCCGTCTGTTTCAGACCGCCTGTCTCAGACCGTCGGTCTTAGCCCGTCTGTCTCTGCCCGCCTGTCTCTGTCCGTCTGTCTCAGACCGTCTGTCTCTGTCCGTCTCTCTCAGGCCGCCTGTCTCACTCCGTCTGTCTCAGACCATCTGTCTCAGACCGTCTGTCTCTGTCCGTCTGTCTCAGACCATCTGTCTCAGACCATCTGTCTCAGACCGTCTGTCTCAGACCGTCTGTCTCAGAGCGTCTGTCTCAGACCGTCAGTCTCAGACCGTCGGTCTCTGTCCGTTTCTCGCAGGCCGCCTGTCTCTGTCCGTCTGTCTCAGACCGTCTGTCTCAGACCGTCTGTCTCAGACCGTCGGTCTCTGTCCGCCTGTTTCAGAACGCCTGTCTCAGACCGTCGGTCTTAGCCCGTCTGTCTCTGCCCGTCTGTATCAGCCCGCCTGTCTCTGTCCGTCTGTCTCAGACTGTCTGTCTCAGACCGTCTGTCTCAGACCGTCTGTCTCAGACCGTCTGTCTCAGACCGTCTGTCTCAGACCGTCTGTCTCAGACCGTCTGTCTCAGACCGTCTGTCTCAGACCGTCTGTCTCAGACCGTCTGTCTCAGACCGCCTGTCTCAGACCGTCTGTCTCAGACCGTCTGTCTCAGACCGTCTGTCTCAGACCGTCTGTCTCAGACCGTCTGTCTCAGACCGTCTGTCTCAGACCGTCTGTCTCAGACCGTCTGTCTCAGACCGTCTGTCTCAGACCGTCTGTCTCAGACCGTCTGTCTCAGACCGTCTGTCTCAGACCGTCTGTCTCAGACCGTCTGTCTCAGACCGTCTGTCTCAGACCGTCTGTCTCAGACCGTCTGTCTCAGACCGTCAGTCTCTGTCCGTCTCTCTCAGGCCTCCTGTCTCAGTCCGTCTGTCTCAGACCATCTGTGTCAGACCGTTGTCTCTGTCCGTCTGTGTCTGTCCGTCTGTGTCAGACCGCCTGTCTCAAACCGTCTGTCTCAGGCCGTCTGTCTCAGACCGTCTGTCTCAGACCGTCTGTCTCAGACCGTCTGTCTCAGACCGTCTGTCTCAGACCGTCTGTCTCAGACCGTCTGTCTCAGACCGTCTGTCTCAGACCGTCTGCCTCAGACCGTCTGTCTCAGACCGTCTGTCTCAGACCGTCTGTCTCAGACCGTCTGTCTCAGACCGTCTGTCTCAGACCGTCTGTCTCAGACCGTCTGTCTCAGACCGTCTGTCTCAGACCGTCTGTCTCAGATCGTCTGTCTCAGACCGTCGGTCTCTGTCCGTCTCTCTCAGGCCGCCTGTCTCAGTCCGTCTGTCTCAGTCCATCTATCTCAGACCGTCTGTCTCTGTCCGTCTGTCTCAGACCATCTGTCTCAGTCCGTCCGTCTCAGACCGTCGGTCTCAGACCGTCGGTCTCTGTCCGTCTCTCCCAGCCCGCCTGTCTCAGGCCATCTGTATCAAACCGTCTGTCTCAGCCCGCCTGTCTCAATCCGTCTGTCTCAGACCATCTGTCTCAGACCGTCCGTCTCTGTCCGTCTGTCTCAGACCGTCTGTCTCAGACCGTCTGTCTCAGACCGTCTGTCTCAGACCGTCTGTCTCAGACCGTCTGTCTCAGACCGTCAGTCTCAGACCGTCCGTCTCAGACCGTCGGTCTCTGTCCGTTTCTCGCAGGCCGCCTGTCTCAGTCCGCCTGTCTAAGTCCGTCTGTCTCAGACCATCTGTCTGAGACCGTTGTCTCTGTCCGTCTGTCTCTGTCCGTCTGTCTCAATTCGCCTGTCTCAGACGGTCTGTCATGGACCGTCTGTCTCAGACCGTCGGTCTCTGTCCGTCTCCCTCATGCCGCCTGTCTCAGTCCGTCTGTTTCAGACCGCCTGTCTCAGACCGTCGGTCTTAGCCCGTCTGTCTCTGCCCGCCTGTCTCTGTCCGTCTGTCTCAGACCGTCTGTCTCTGTCCATCTCTCTCAGGCCGCCTGTCTCACTCCGTCTGTCTCAGACCATCTGTCTCAGACCGTCTGTCTCTGTCCGTCTGTCTCAGACCATCTGTCTCAGACCATCTGTCTCAGACCGTCTGTCTCAGACCGTCTGTCTCAGAGCGTCTGTCTCAGACCGTCAGTCTCAGACCGTCGGTCTCTGTCCGTTTCTCGCAGGCCGCCTGTCTCTGTCCGTCTGTCTCAGACCGTCTGTCTCAGACCGTCGGTCTCTGTCCGCCTGTTTCAGAACGCCTGTCTCAGACCGTCGGTCTTAGCCCGTCTGTCTCTGCCCGTCTGTCTCAGCCCGCCTGTCTCTGTCCGTCTGTCTCAGACCGTCTGTCTCAGACCGTCTGTCTCAGACCGTCTGTCTCAGACCGTCTGTCTCAGACCGTCTGTCTCAGACCGTCTGTCTCAGACCGTCTGTCTCAGACCGTCTGTCTCAGACCGTCTGTCTCAGACCGTCTGTCTCAGACCGCCTGTCTCAGACCGTCTGTCTCAGACCGTCTGTCTCAGACCGTCTGTCTCTGACCGTCTGTCTCAGACCGTCTGTCTCAGACCGTCTGTCTCAGACCGTCTGTCTCAGACCGTCAGTCTCTGTCCGTCTCTCTCAGGCCTCCTGTCTCAGTCCGTCTGTCTCAGACCATCTGTGTCAGACCGTTGTCTCTGTCCGTCTGTGTCTGTCCGTCTGTGTCAGACCGCCTGTCTCTGTCCGTCTGTCTCAAACCGTCTGTCTCAGACCCTCTGTCTCAGACCGTCTGTCTCAGACCGTCTGTCTCAGACCGTCTGTCTCAGTCCGTCTGTCTCAGTCCATCTATCTCAGTCCATCTATCTCAGACCGTCTGTCTCTGTCCGTCTGTCTCAGACCATCTGTCTCAGTCCGTCCGTCTCAGACCGTCGGTCTCAGACCGTCGGTCTCTGTCCGTCTCTCCCAGCCCGCCTGTCTCAGGCCATCTGTATCAAACCGTCTGTCTCAGCCCGCCTGTCTCAATCCGTCTGTCTCAGACCATCTGTCTCAGACCGTCCGTCTCTGTCCGTCTGTCTCAGACCGTCTGTCTCAGACCGTCTGTCTCAGACCGTCTGTCTCAGACCGTCTGTCTCAGATCGTCTGTCTCAGACCGTCGGTCTCTGTCCGTCTCTCTCAGGCCGCCTGTCTCAGTCCGTCTGTCTCAGTCCATCTATCTCAGACCGTCTGTCTCTGTCCGTCTGTCTCAGACCGTCAGTCTCAGACCGTCCGTCTCAGACCGTCGGTCTCTGTCCGTTTCTCGCAGGCCGCCTGTCTCAGTCCGCCTGTCTAAGTCCGTCTGTCTCAGACCATCTGTCTGAGACCGTTGTCTCTGTCCGTCTGTCTCTGTCCGTCTGTCTCAATTCGCCTGTCTCAGACGGTCTGTCATGGACCGTCTGTCTCAGACCGTCGGTCTCTGTCCGTCTCCCTCATGCCGCCTGTCTCAGTCCGTCTGTTTCAGACCGCCTGTCTCAGACCGTCGGTCTTAGCCCGTCTGTCTCTGCCCGCCTGTCTCTGTCCGTCTGTCTCAGACCGTCTGTCTCTGTCCATCTCTCTCAGGCCGCCTGTCTCACTCCGTCTGTCTCAGACCATCTGTCTCAGACCGTCTGTCTCTGTCCGTCTGTCTCAGACCATCTGTCTCAGACCATCTGTCTCAGACCGTCTGTCTCAGACCGTCTGTCTCAGAGCGTCTGTCTCAGACCGTCAGTCTCAGACCGTCGGTCTCTGTCCGTTTCTCGCAGGCCGCCTGTCTCTGTCCGTCTGTCTCAGACCGTCTGTCTCAGACCGTCGGTCTCTGTCCGCCTGTTTCAGAACGCCTGTCTCAGACCGTCGGTCTTAGCCCGTCTGTCTCTGCCCGTCTGTCTCAGCCCGCCTGTCTCTGTCCGTCTGTCTCAGACCGTCTGTCTCAGACCGTCTGTCTCAGACCGTCTGTCTCAGACCGTCTGTCTCAGACCGTCTGTCTCAGACCGTCTGTCTCAGACCGTCTGTCTCAGACCGTCTGTCTCAGACCGTCTGTCTCAGACCGTCTGTCTCAGACCGCCTGTCTCAGACCGTCTGTCTCAGACCGTCTGTCTCAGACCGTCTGTCTCAGACCGTCTGTCTCAGACCGTCTGTCTCAGACCGTCTGTCTCAGACCGTCTGTCTCAGACCGTCTGTCTCAGACCGTCTGTCTCAGACCGTCAGTCTCTGTCCGTCTCTCTCAGGCCTCCTGTCTCAGTCCGTCTGTCTCAGACCATCTGTGTCAGACCGTTGTCTCTGTCCGTCTGTGTCTGTCCGTCTGTGTCAGACCGCCTGTCTCTGTCCGTCTGTCTCAAACCGTCTGTCTCAGACCCTCTGTCTCAGACCGTCTGTCTCAGACCGTCTGTCTCAGACCGTCTGTCTCAGACCGTCTGTCTCAGTCCGTCTGTCTCAGTCCATCTATCTCAGACCGTCTGTCTCTGTCCGTCTGTCTCAGACCATCTGTCTCAGTCCGTCTGTCTCAGACCGTCGGTCTCAGACCGTCGGTCTCTGTCCGTCTCTCCCAGCCCGCCTGTCTCAGGCCATCTGTATCAAACCGTCTGTCTCAGCCCGCCTGTCTCAGCCCGCCTGTCTCTGTGCGTCTGTTAAAGACCGCCTGTCTCAGACCGTCGGTCTTAGCCCGTCTCTCTCAGCCCGCCTGTCTCTGTCCGTCTGTCTCAGACCGTCAGTCTCTGTCCGTCTCTCTCAGGCCGCCTGTCTCTGTCCGTCTGTCTCAGCCCGCCTGTCTCAGACCGTCTATCTCGGACCATCTGTCTCAGCCCGTTTGTCTCAGATCGTCCGTCTCAGCCCGCCTGTCTCTGTCCGTCTGTCTCAGACCGTCTGTCTCTGATCGTCTCTCTCAGGCCGCCTGTCTCAGTCCGACTGTCTCTGTCCGTAGGTTTCAGACCGCCTGTCTCAGACCGTCGGTCTGAGCCCGTCTGTCTCAGCCCGCCTGTCTCTGTCCGTCTGTCTCAGACCGTCTGTCTCAGATCGTCTCTCTCAGGCCGCCTGTCTCAGTCCGACTGTCTCAGACCATCTGTATCAAACCGTCTGTCTCAGCCCGCCTGTCTCAGCCCGCCTGTCTCTGCCCGTCTGTCTCAGCCAGCCTGTCTCAGACCGTCTCTCTCAGACCGTCTGTCTCAGACCTTCGGTCTCTGTCCGTCTCTCTCAGGCCGCCTGTCTCAGTCCGTCTGTCTCAGACCACCTGTGTCAGACCGTTATCTCTGTCCGTCTGTCTCAGACCGTCTGTCTCAGACCGTCTGTCTCAGACCGTCTGTCTCAGACCGTCTGTCTCAGACCGTCTGTCTCAGACCGTCTGTCTCAGACCGTCTGTCTCAGACCGTCTGTCTCAGACCGTCAGTCTCTGTCCGTCTCTCTCAGGCCTCCTGTCTCAGTCCGTCTGTCTCAGACCATCTGTGTCAGACCGTTGTCTCTGTCCGTCTGTGTCTGTCCGTCTGTGTCAGACCGCCTGTCTCAAACCGTCTGTCTCAGGCCGTCTGTCTCAGACCGTCTGTCTCAGACCGTCTGTCTCAGACCGTCTGTCTCAGACCGTCTGTCTCAGACCGTCTGTCTCAGACCGTCTGTCTCAGACCGTCTGTCTCAGACCGTCTGCCTCAGACCGTCTGTCTCAGACCGTCTGTCTCAGACCGTCTGTCTCAGACCGTCTGTCTCAGACCGTCTGTCTCAGACCGTCTGTCTCAGACCGTCTGTCTCAGACCGTCTGTCTCAGATCGTCTGTCTCAGACCGTCGGTCTCTGTCCGTCTCTCTCAGGCCGCCTGTCTCAGTCCGTCTGTCTCAGTCCATCTATCTCAGACCGTCTGTCTCTGTCCGTCTGTCTCAGACCATCTGTCTCAGTCCGTCCGTCTCAGACCGTCGGTCTCAGACCGTCGGTCTCTGTCCGTCTCTCCCAGCCCGCCTGTCTCAGGCCATCTGTATCAAACCGTCTGTCTCAGCCCGCCTGTCTCAATCCGTCTGTCTCAGACCATCTGTCTCAGACCGTCCGTCTCTGTCCGTCTGTCTCAGACCGTCTGTCTCAGACCGTCTGTCTCAGACCGTCTGTCTCAGACCGTCTGTCTCAGACCGTCTGTCTCAGACCGTCAGTCTCAGACCGTCCGTCTCAGACCGTCGGTCTCTGTCCGTTTCTCGCAGGCCGCCTGTCTCAGTCCGCCTGTCTAAGTCCGTCTGTCTCAGACCATCTGTCTGAGACCGTTGTCTCTGTCCGTCTGTCTCTGTCCGTCTGTCTCAATTCGCCTGTCTCAGACGGTCTGTCATGGACCGTCTGTCTCAGACCGTCGGTCTCTGTCCGTCTCCCTCATGCCGCCTGTCTCAGTCCGTCTGTTTCAGACCGCCTGTCTCAGACCGTCGGTCTTAGCCCGTCTGTCTCTGCCCGCCTGTCTCTGTCCGTCTGTCTCAGACCGTCTGTCTCTGTCCATCTCTCTCAGGCCGCCTGTCTCACTCCGTCTGTCTCAGACCATCTGTCTCAGACCGTCTGTCTCTGTCCGTCTGTCTCAGACCATCTGTCTCAGACCATCTGTCTCAGACCGTCTGTCTCAGACCGTCTGTCTCAGAGCGTCTGTCTCAGACCGTCAGTCTCAGACCGTCGGTCTCTGTCCGTTTCTCGCAGGCCGCCTGTCTCTGTCCGTCTGTCTCAGACCGTCTGTCTCAGACCGTCGGTCTCTGTCCGCCTGTTTCAGAACGCCTGTCTCAGACCGTCGGTCTTAGCCCGTCTGTCTCTGCCCGTCTGTCTCAGCCCGCCTGTCTCTGTCCGTCTGTCTCAGACCGTCTGTCTCAGACCGTCTGTCTCAGACCGTCTGTCTCAGACCGTCTGTCTCAGACCGTCTGTCTCAGACCGTCTGTCTCAGACCGTCTGTCTCAGACCGTCTGTCTCAGACCGTCTGTCTCAGACCGCCTGTCTCAGACCGTCTGTCTCAGACCGTCTGTCTCAGACCGTCTGTCTCAGACCGTCTGTCTCAGACCGTCTGTCTCAGACCGTCTGTCTCAGACCGTCTGTCTCAGACCGTCTGTCTCAGACCGTCTGTCTCAGACCGTCAGTCTCTGTCCGTCTCTCTCAGGCCTCCTGTCTCAGTCCGTCTGTCTCAGACCATCTGTGTCAGACCGTTGTCTCTGTCCGTCTGTGTCTGTCCGTCTGTGTCAGACCGCCTGTCTCTGTCCGTCTGTCTCAAACCGTCTGTCTCAGACCCTCTGTCTCAGACCGTCTGTCTCAGACCGTCTGTCTCAGACCGTCTGTCTCAGTCCGTCTGTCTCAGTCCGTCTGTCTCAGTCCATCTATCTCAGACCGTCTGTCTCTGTCCGTCTGTCTCAGACCATCTGTCTCAGTCCGTCCGTCTCAGACCGTCGGTCTCAGACCGTCGGTCTCTGTCCGTCTCTCCCAGCCCGCCTGTCTCAGGCCATCTGTATCAAACCGTCTGTCTCAGCCCGCCTGTCTCAATCCGTCTGTCTCAGACCATCTGTCTCAGACCGTCCGTCTCTGTCCGTCTGTCTCAGACCGTCTGTCTCAGACCGTCTGTCTCAGACCGTCTGTCTCAGACCGTCTGTCTCAGATCGTCTGTCTCAGACCGTCGGTCTCTGTCCGTCTCTCTCAGGCCGCCTGTCTCAGTCCGTCTGTCTCAGTCCATCTATCTCAGACCGTCTGTCTCTGTCCGTCTGTCTCAGACCGTCAGTCTCAGACCGTCCGTCTCAGACCGTCGGTCTCTGTCCGTTTCTCGCAGGCCGCCTGTCTCAGTCCGCCTGTCTAAGTCCGTCTGTCTCAGACCATCTGTCTGAGACCGTTGTCTCTGTCCGTCTGTCTCTGTCCGTCTGTCTCAATTCGCCTGTCTCAGACGGTCTGTCATGGACCGTCTGTCTCAGACCGTCGGTCTCTGTCCGTCTCCCTCATGCCGCCTGTCTCAGTCCGTCTGTTTCAGACCGCCTGTCTCAGACCGTCGGTCTTAGCCCGTCTGTCTCTGCCCGCCTGTCTCTGTCCGTCTGTCTCAGACCGTCTGTCTCTGTCCATCTCTCTCAGGCCGCCTGTCTCACTCCGTCTGTCTCAGACCATCTGTCTCAGACCGTCTGTCTCTGTCCGTCTGTCTCAGACCATCTGTCTCAGACCATCTGTCTCAGACCGTCTGTCTCAGACCGTCTGTCTCAGAGCGTCTGTCTCAGACCGTCAGTCTCAGACCGTCGGTCTCTGTCCGTTTCTCGCAGGCCGCCTGTCTCTGTCCGTCTGTCTCAGACCGTCTGTCTCAGACCGTCGGTCTCTGTCCGCCTGTTTCAGAACGCCTGTCTCAGACCGTCGGTCTTAGCCCGTCTGTCTCTGCCCGTCTGTCTCAGCCCGCCTGTCTCTGTCCGTCTGTCTCAGACCGTCTGTCTCAGACCGTCTGTCTCAGACCGTCTGTCTCAGACCGTCTGTCTCAGACCGTCTGTCTCAGACCGTCTGTCTCAGACCGTCTGTCTCAGACCGTCTGTCTCAGACCGTCTGTCTCAGACCGTCTGTCTCAGACCGTCTGTCTCAGACCGCCTGTCTCAGACCGTCTGTCTCAGACCGTCTGTCTCAGACCGTCTGTCTCAGACCGTCTGTCTCAGACCGTCTGTCTCAGACCGTCTGTCGCAGACCGTCTGTCTCAGACCGTCTGTCTCAGACCGTCAGTCTCTGTCCGTCTCTCTCAGGCCTCCTGTCTCAGTCCGTCTGTCTCAGACCATCTGTGTCAGACCGTTGTCTCTGTCCGTCTGTGTCTGTCCGTCTGTGTCAGACCGCCTGTCTCTGTCCGTCTGTCTCAAACCGTCTGTCTCAGACCCTCTGTCTCAGACCGTCTGTCTCAGACCGTCTGTCTCAGACCGTCTGTCTCAGACCGTCTGTCTCAGTCCGTCTGTCTCAGTCCATCTATCTCAGACCGTCTGTCTCTGTCCGTCTGTCTCAGACCATCTGTCTCAGTCCGTCTGTCTCAGACCGTCGGTCTCAGACCGTCGGTCTCTGTCCGTCTCTCCCAGCCCGCCTGTCTCAGGCCATCTGTATCAAACCGTCTGTCTCAGCCCGCCTGTCTCAGCCCGCCTGTCTCTGTGCGTCTGTTAAAGACCGCCTGTCTCAGACCGTCGGTCTTAGCCCGTCTCTCTCAGCCCGCCTGTCTCTGTCCGTCTGTCTCAGACCGTCAGTCTCTGTCCGTCTCTCTCAGGCCGCCTGTCTCTGTCCGTCTGTCTCAGCCCGCCTGTCTCAGACCGTCTATCTCGGACCATCTGTCTCAGCCCGTTTGTCTCAGATCGTCCGTCTCAGCCCGCCTGTCTCTGTCCGTCTGTCTCAGACCGTCTGTCTCTGATCGTCTCTCTCAGGCCGCCTGTCTCAGTCCGACTGTCTCTGTCCGTAGGTTTCAGACCGCCTGTCTCAGACCGTCGGTCTGAGCCCGTCTGTCTCAGCCCGCCTGTCTCTGTCCGTCTGTCTCAGACCGTCTGTCTCAGATCGTCTCTCTCAGGCCGCCTGTCTCAGTCCGACTGTCTCAGACCATCTGTATCAAACCGTCTGTCTCAGCCCGCCTGTCTCAGCCCGCCTGTCTCTGCCCGTCTGTCTCAGCCAGCCTGTCTCAGACCGTCTCTCTCAGACCGTCTGTCTCAGACCGTCGGTCTCTGTCCGTCTCTCTCAGGCCGCCTGTCTCAGTCCGTCTGTCTCAGACCACCTGTGTCAGACCGTTATCTCTGTCCGTCTGTCTCTGTCCGTCTGTCTCTGTCCGTCTGTGTCAGACCGCCTGTCTCTGTCCGTCTGTCTCAGACCGTCTGTCTCAGACCGTCTGTCTCATATCGTCTGTCTCAGACCGTCGGTCTCTGTCCGTCTCTCCCAGCGCGCCTGTCTCAGGCCATCTGTATCAAACCGTCTGTCTCAGACCGTCGGTCTATGTCCGTCTGTCGCAGACCGTCTGTCTCAGACCGTCTGTCTCAGACCGTCTGTCTCAGACCGTCTGTCTCAGACCGTCTGTCTCAGTCCGTCTGTCTCAGACCATCTGTGTCAGACCGTTATCTCTGTCCGTCTGTCTCTGTCCGTCTGTCTCTGTCCGTCTGTGTCAGACCGCCTGTCTCTGTCCGTCTCTTTCAGAACACCTGTCTCAGTCCGACTGTCTCAGACCATCTGTATCAAACCGTCTGTCTCAGCCCGCCTGTCTCAGCCCGCCTGTCTCTGTCCGTCTGTCTCAGACCATCTGTGTCAGACCGTTATCTCTGTCCGTCTGTCTCGGTCCGTCTGTCTCTGTCCGTCTGTGTCAGACCGCCTGTCTCTGTCCGTCTGTTTCAGACCGTCTGTCTCAGACCGTCTGTCTCAGACCGTCTGTCTCAGACCGTCTGTATCAGACCGTCTGTCTCAGACCGTCGGTCCCAGACCGTCTGTCTCAGACCGTCTGTCTCAGACCGTCTGTCTCAGACCGTCTGGCTCAGCCCGCCTGTCTCTGCCCGCCTGTCTTTGTCCGTCTGTCTCAGACCATCTGTCTCAGTCCGTCTGTCTCCGACCGTCTGTCTCAGACCGTGGGTCTCAGACCGTCTGTCTCAGACCGTCAGTCTCAGACCGTCGGTCTCTGTCCCTCTCTCTCAGCCCGCCTGTCTCAGTCCGTCTGGCTCAGACCATCTGTCTCAGACCGCCCGTCTCTGTTCGTCTGTCTCAGACCGTCAGTCTCAGACCGTCGGTCTCTGTCCGTTTCTCGCAGCCCGCCTGTCTCTGTCCGTCTGTCTCTGTCCGTCTGTCTCTGTCCGTCTGTGTCAGATCGTCTGTCTCAGACCGTCGGTCTATGTCCGTCGCTCTCAGGCCGCCTGTCTCAGGCCGTCTGTCTCCGACCGTCTGTCTCAGACCGTCGGTCTCTGTCCGTCTCTCTCAGCCCGCCTGTCTCAATCCGTCTGTCTCAGACCATCTGTCTCAGACCGTCCGTCTCTGTCCGTCTGTCTCAGACCGTCTGTCTCAGACCGTCTGTCTCAGACCGTCTGTCTCAGACCGTCTGTCTCAGACCGTCTGTCTCAGACCGTCAGTCTCAGACCGTCAGTCTCAGACCGTCGGTCTCTGTCCGTTTCTCGCAGGCCGCCTGTCTCAGTCCGCCAGTCTAAGTCCGTCTGTCTCAGACCATCTGTCTGAGACCTCTGTCTCTGTCCGTCTGTCTCTGTCCGTCTGTCTCTGTCCGTCTGTCTCTGTCCGTCTGTGTCAGACCGCCTGTCTCTGTCCGTCTCTTTCAGAACACCTGTCTCAGTCCGACTGTCTCAGACCATCTGTATCAAACCGTCTGTCTCAGCCCGCCTGTTTCAGCCCGCCTGTCTCTGTCCGTCTGTCTCAGACCATCTGTGTCAGACCGTTATCTCTGTCCGTCTGTCTCGGTCCGTCTGTCTCTGTCCGTCTGTGTCAGACCGCCTGTCTCTGTCCGTCTGTTTCAGACCGTCCGTCTCAGACCGTCTGTCTCAGACCGTCTGTCTCAGACCGTCTGTATCTGACCGTCTGTCTCAGACCATCTGTCTCAGACCGTCCGTCTCTGTCCGTCTGTCTCAGACCGTCTGTCTCAGACCATCTGTCTCAGACGGTCTGTCTCAGACCGTCTGTCTCAGAGCGTCTGTCTCAGACCGTCAGTCTCAGACCGTCGGTCTCTGTCCGTTTCTCGCAGGCCGCCTGTCTCAGACCGTCTGTCTCAGACCGTCTGTCTCAGACCGTCGGTCTCTGTCCGCCTGTTTCAGAACGCCTGTCTCAGACCGTCGGTCTTAGCCCGTCTGTGTCTGCCCGTCTGTCTCAGCCCGCCTGTCTCAGACCGTCTGTCTCAGACCGTCTGTCTCAGACCGTCTGTCTCAGACCGTCTGTCTCAGACCGTCTGTCTCAGACCGTCAGTCTCAGACCGTCTGTGTCAGACCGTCTGTCTCAGACCGTCTGTCTCAGACCGTCTGTCTCAGACCGTCTGTCTCAGACCGTCTGTCTCAGATCGTCTGTCTCAGACCGTCGGTCTCAGATCGTCTCTCTCAGGCCGCCTGTCTCAGTCCGACTGTCTCTGTCCGTAGGTTTCAGACCGCCTGTCTCAGACCGTCGGTCTGAGCCCGTCTGTCTCAGCCCGCCTGTCTCTGTCCGTCTGTCTCAGATCGTCTCTCTCAGGCCGCCTGTCTCAGTCCGACTGTCTCAGACCATCTGTATCAAACCGTCTGTCTCAGCCCGCCTGTCTCAGCCCGCCTGTCTCTGTCCGTCAGTCTCAGCCAGCCTGTCTCAGACCGCCTGTCTCAGACCGTCTGTCTCAGACCGTCTGTCTCAGAACGGCGGTCTCTGTCCGTCTCTCTCAGGCCGCCTGTCTCAGTCCGTCTGTCTCAGACCATCTGTGTCAGACCGTTGTCTCTGTCCGTCTGTCTCTGTCCGTCTGTGTCAGACCGCCTCTCTCAGACCGTCTGTCTCAGACCATCTGTCTCAGACCGTCGGTCTTAGCCCGTCTGTCTCAGCCCGCCTGTCTCAGACCGTTGTCTCTGTCCGTCTGTCTCAGAACGTCTGTCTCAGACCATCTGTATCAAACCGTCTGTCTCAGCCCGCCTGTCTCAGCCCGCCTGTCTCTGTCCGTCTTTCTCAGCCCGCCTGTCTCAGCCCGCCTGTCTCTGTCCGTCAGTCTCAGCCAGCCTGTCTCAGACCGCCTGTCTCAGACCGTCTGTCTCAGACCGTCTGTCTCAGACCGTTGGTCTCTGTCCGTCTCTCCCAGCCCGCCTGTCTCAGGCCATCTGTATCAAACCGTCTGTCTCAGCCCGCCTGTCTCAGCCCGCCTGTCTCTGTGCGTCTGTTAAAGACCGCCTGTCTCAGACCGTCGGTCTTAGCCCGTCTGTCTCAGCCCGCCTGACTCAGACCGTCTGTCTCAGACCGTCTGTCTCTGTCCGTCTGTCTCAGATCGTCTCTCTCAGGCCGCCTGTCTCAGTCCGACTGTCTCAGACCATCTGTATCAAACCGTCTGTCTCAGCCCGCCTGTCTCAGGCCGCCTGTCTCAGTCCGTCTGTCTCAGACCGTCTGTCTCGGACCGTCGGTCTCAGACCGTCGGTCTCTGTCCGTCTCTCCCAGCCCGCCTGTCTCAGGCCATCTGTATCAAACCGTCTGTCTCAGCCCGCCTGTCTCAGCCCGCCTGTCTCTGTGCGTCTGTTAAAGACCGCTTGTCTCAGACCGTCGGTCTTAGCCCGTCTGTCTCAGACCGTCTGTCTCTGACCGTCTGTCTCAGACCGTCTGTCTCAGACCGTCTGTCTCAGACCGTCGGTCTCTGTCCGTCTCTCTCAGGCCGCCTGTCTCAGTCCGTCTGTCTCAGACCATCTGTCTCAGACCGTCTCTCTGTCCGTCTGTCTCAGACCATCTGTATCAGACCGTCTCTCTCAGACCGTCTGTCTCAGCCCGCCTGTCTCAGGCCGCCTGTCTCAGGCCGCCTGTCTCTGTCCGTCTGTCTTAGACCATCTGTCTCAGACCGTCTGTCTCAGACCGTCTGTCTCAGAACGTCTGTCTCAGACCGTCTGTCTCTGACTGTCTGTCTCAGACCGTCAGTCTCAGACCGTCGGTCTCTGTCCGTTTCTCGCAGGCCGCCTGTCTCTGTCCGTCTGTCTCAGACCGTCGGTCTCTGTCCGCCTGTTTCAGAACGCCTATCTCAGACCGTCGGTCTTAGCCCGTCTGTCTCTGCCCGTCTGTCTCAGCCCGCATGTCTCTGTCCGTCTGTCTCAGACCGTCTGTCTCAGCCCGCGTGTCTCTGTCCGTCTGTCTCTGTCCGTCTGTGTCAGACCGCCTGTCTCAGCCCGCCTGTCTCTGTCCGTCAGTGTCAGCCAGCCTGTCTCAGACCGTCTGTCTCAGACCGTCTGTCTCAGACCGTCTGTCTCAGACCGTCGGTCTCTGTCCGTCTCTCTCAGGCCGCCTGTCTCAGTCCGTCTGTCTCAGACCATCTGTCTCAGACCGTCGGTCTTAGCCCGTCTGTCTCAGCCCGCCTGTCTCAGACCGTTGTCTCTGTCCGTCTGTCTCAGAACGTCTGTCTCAGACCATCTGTATCAAACCGTCTGTCTCAGCTCGCCTGTCTCAGCCCGCCTGTCTCTGTCCGTCTTTCTCAGCCCGCCTGTCTCAGCCCGCCTGTCTCTGTCCGTCAGTCTCAGCCAGCCTGTCTCAGACCGCCTGTCTCAGACCGTCTGTCTCAGACCGTCTGTCTCAGACCGTTGGTCTCTGTCCGTCTCTCCCAGCCCGCCTGTCTCAGGCCATCAGTATCAAACCGTCTGTCTCAGCCCGCCTGTCTCAGCCCGCCTGTCTCAGCCCGCCTGTCTCTGTGCGTCTGTTAAAGACCGCCTGTCTCAGACCGTCGGTCTTAGCCCGTCTGTCTCAGCCCGCCTGACTCAGACCGTCTGTCTCAGACCGTCTGTCTCTGACCGTCTGTCTCAGACCGTCTGTCTCAGACCGTCTGTCTCAGACCGTCTGTCTCAGACCGTCTGTCTCAGACCGTCTGTCTCAGACCGTCTGTCTCAGATCGTCTGTCTCAGACCGTCGGTCTCAGATCGTCTCTCTCAGGCCGCCTGTCTCAGTCCGACTGTCTCTGTCCGTAGGTTTCAGACCGCCTGTCTCAGACCGTCGGTCTGAGCCCGTCTGTCTCAGCCCGCCTGTCTCTGTCCGTCTGTCTCAGATCGTCTCTCTCAGGCCGCCTGTCTCAGTCCGACTGTCTCAGACCATCTGTATCAAACCGTCTGTCTCAGCCCGCCTGTCTCAGCCCGCCTGTCTCTGTCCGTCAGTCTCAGCCAGCCTGTCTCAGACCGCCTGTCTCAGACCGTCTGTCTCAGACCGTCTGTCTCAGAACGTCGGTCTCTGTCCGTCTCTCTCAGGCCGCCTGTCTCAGTCCGTCTGTCTCAGACCATCTGTGTCAGACCGTTGTCTCTGTCCGTCTGTCTCTGTCCGTCTGTGTCAGACCGCCTCTCTCAGACCGTCTGTCTCAGACCATCTGTCTCAGACCGTCGGTCTTAGCCCGTCTGTCTCAGCCCGCCTGTCTCAGACCGTTGTCTCTGTCCGTCTGTCTCAGAACGTCTGTCTCAGACCATCTGTATCAAACCGTCTGTCTCAGCCCGCCTGTCTCAGCCCGCCTGTCTCTGTCCGTCTTTCTCAGCCCGCCTGTCTCAGCCCGCCTGTCTCTGTCCGTCAGTCTCAGCCAGCCTGTCTCAGACCGCCTGTCTCAGACCGTCTGTCTCAGACCGTCTGTCTCAGACCGTTGGTCTCTGTCCGTCTCTCCCAGCCCGCCTGTCTCAGGCCATCTGTATCAAACCGTCTGTCTCAGCCCGCCTGTCTCAGCCCGCCTGTCTCTGTGCGTCTGTTAAAGACCGCCTGTCTCAGACCGTCGGTCTTAGCCCGTCTGTCTCAGCCCGCCTGACTCAGACCGTCTGTCTCAGACCGTCTGTCTCTGTCCGTCTGTCTCAGATCGTCTCTCTCAGGCCGCCTGTCTCAGTCCGACTGTCTCAGACCATCTGTATCAAACCGTCTGTCTCAGCCCGCCTGTCTCAGGCCGCCTGTCTCAGTCCGTCTGTCTCAGACCGTCTGTCTCAGACCGTCTGTCTCAGACCATCTGTCTCAGACCGTCGGTCTTAGCCCGTCTGTCTCAGCCCGCCTGTCTCAGACCGTTGTCTCTGTCCGTCTGTCTCAGAACGTCTGTCTCAGACCATCTGTATCAAACCGTCTGTCTCAGCCCGCCTGTCTCAGCCCGCCTGTCTCTGTCCGTCTTTCTCAGCCCGCCTGTCTCAGCCCGCCTGTCTCTGTCCGTCAGTCTCAGCCAGCCTGTCTCAGACCGCCTGTCTCAGACCGTCTGTCTCAGACCGTCTGTCTCAGACCGTTGGTCTCTGTCCGTCTCTCCCAGCCCGCCTGTCTCAGGCCATCTGTATCAAACCGTCTGTCTCAGCCCGCCTGTCTCAGCCCGCCTGTCTCTGTGCGTCTGTTAAAGACCGCCTGTCTCAGACCGTCGGTCTTAGCCCGTCTGTCTCAGCCCGCCTGACTCAGACCGTCTGTCTCAGACCGTCTGTCTCTGTCCGTCTGTCTCAGATCGTCTCTCTCAGGCCGCCTGTCTCAGTCCGACTGTCTCAGACCATCTGTATCAAACCGTCTGTCTCAGCCCGCCTGTCTCAGGCCGCCTGTCTCAGTCCGTCTGTCTCGGACCGTCGGTCTCAGACCGTCGGTCTCTGTCCGTCTCTCCCAGCCCGCCTGTCTCAGGCCATCTGTATCAAACCGTCTGTCTCAGCCCGCCTGTCTCAGCCCGCCTGTCTCTGTGCGTCTGTTAAAGACCGCTTGTCTCAGACCGTCGGTCTTAGCCCGTCTGTCTCAGACCGTCGGTCTCTGTCCGTCTCTCTCAGGCCGCCTGTCTCAGTCCGTCTGTCTCAGACCATCTGTCTCAGACCGTCTCTCTGTCCGTCTGTCTCAGACCATCTGTCTCAGACCGTCTCTCTCAGACCGTCTGTCTCAGCCCGCCTGTCTCAGGCCGCCTGTCTCAGGCCGCCTGTCTCTGTCCGTCTGTCTTAGACCATCTGTCTCAGACCGTCTGTCTCAGACCGTCTGTCTCAGAACGTCTGTCTCAGACCGTCTGTCTCTGACTGTCTGTCTCAGACCGTCAGTCTCAGACCGTCGGTCTCTGTCCGTTTCTCGCAGGCCGCCTGTCTCTGTCCGTCTGTCTCAGACCGTCGGTCTCTGTCCGCCTGTTTCAGAACGCCTATCTCAGACCGTCGGTCTTAGCCCGTCTGTCTCTGCCCGTCTGTCTCAGCCCGCATGTCTCTGTCCGTCTGTCTCAGACCGTCTGTCTCAGCCCGCGTGTCTCTGTCCGTCTGTCTCTGTCCGTCTGTGTCAGACCGCCTGTCTCAGCCCGCCTGTCTCTGTCCGTCAGTGTCAGCCAGCCTGTCTCAGACCGTCTGTCTCAGACCGTCTGTCTCAGACCGTCTGTCTCAGACCGTCGGTCTCTGTCCGTCTCTCTCAGGCCGCCTGTCTCAGTCCGTCTGTCTCAGACCATCTGTCTCAGACCGTCGGTCTTAGCCCGTCTGTCTCAGCCCGCCTGTCTCAGACCGTTGTCTCTGTCCGTCTGTCTCAGAACGTCTGTCTCAGACCATCTGTATCAAACCGTCTGTCTCAGCCCGCCTGTCTCAGCCCGCCTGTCTCTGTCCGTCTTTCTCAGCCCGCCTGTCTCAGCCCGCCTGTCTCTGTCCGTCAGTCTCAGCCAGCCTGTCTCAGACCGCCTGTCTCAGACCGTCTGTCTCAGACCGTCTGTCTCAGACCGTTGGTCTCTGTCCGTCTCTCCCAGCCCGCCTGTCTCAGGCCATCAGTATCAAACCGTCTGTCTCAGCCCGCCTGTCTCAGCCCGCCTGTCTCAGCCCGCCTGTCTCTGTGCGTCTGTTAAAGACCGCCTGTCTCAGACCGTCGGTCTTAGCCCGTCTGTCTCAGCCCGCCTGACTCAGACCGTCTGTCTCAGACCGTCTGTCTCTGACCGTCTGTCTCAGACCGTCTGTCTCAGACCGTCTGTCTCAGACCGTCAGTCTCAGACCGTCTGTGTCAGACCGTCTGTCTCAGACCGTCTGTCTCAGACCGTCTGTCTCAGACCGTCTGTCTCAGACCGTCTGTCTCAGATCGTCTGTCTCAGACCGTCGGTCTCAGATCGTCTCTCTCAGGCCGCCTGTCTCAGTCCGACTGTCTCTGTCCGTAGGTTTCAGACCGCCTGTCTCAGACCGTCGGTCTGAGCCCGTCTGTCTCAGCCCGCCTGTCTCTGTCCGTCTGTCTCAGATCGTCTCTCTCAGGCCGCCTGTCTCAGTCCGACTGTCTCAGACCATCTGTATCAAACCGTCTGTCTCAGCCCGCCTGTCTCAGCCCGCCTGTCTCTGTCCGTCAGTCTCAGCCAGCCTGTCTCAGACCGCCTGTCTCAGACCGTCTGTCTCAGACCGTCTGTCTCAGAACGTCGGTCTCTGTCCGTCTCTCTCAGGCCGCCTGTCTCAGTCCGTCTGTCTCAGACCATCTGTGTCAGACCGTTGTCTCTGTCCGTCTGTCTCTGTCCGTCTGTGTCAGACCGCCTCTCTCAGACCGTCTGTCTCAGACCATCTGTCTCAGACCGTCGGTCTTAGCCCGTCTGTCTCAGCCCGCCTGTCTCAGACCGTTGTCTCTGTCCGTGTGTCTCAGAACGTCTGTCTCAGACCATCTGTATCAAACCGTCTGTCTCAGCCCGCCTGTCTCAGCCCGCCTGTCTCTGTCCGTCTTTCTCAGCCCGCCTGTCTCAGCCCGCCTGTCTCTGTCCGTCAGTCTCAGCCAGCCTGTCTCAGACCGCCTGTCTCAGACCGTCTGTCTCAGACCGTCTGTCTCAGACCGTTGGTCTCTGTCCGTCTCTCCCAGCCCGCCTGTCTCAGGCCATCTGTATCAAACCGTCTGTCTCAGCCCGCCTGTCTCAGCCCGCCTGTCTCTGTGCGTCTGTTAAAGACCGCCTGTCTCAGACCGTCGGTCTTAGCCCGTCTGTCTCAGCCCGCCTGACTCAGACCGTCTGTCTCAGACCGTCTGTCTCTGTCCGTCTGTCTCAGATCGTCTCTCTCAGGCCGCCTGTCTCAGTCCGACTGTCTCAGACCATCTGTATCAAACCGTCTGTCTCAGCCCGCCTGTCTCAGGCCGCCTGTCTCAGTCCGTCTGTCTCAGACCGTCTGTCTCGGACCGTCGGTCTCAGACCGTCGGTCTCTGTCCGTCTCTCCCAGCCCGCCTGTCTCAGGCCATCTGTATCAAACCGTCTGTCTCAGCCCGCCTGTCTCAGCCCGCCTGTCTCTGTGCGTCTGTTAAAGACCGCTTGTCTCAGACCGTCGGTCTTAGCCCGTCTGTCTCAGACCGTCTGTCTCTGACCGTCTGTCTCAGACCGTCTGTCTCAGACCGTCTGTCTCAGACCGTCGGTCTCTGTCCGTCTCTCTCAGGCCGCCTGTCTCAGTCCGTCTGTCTCAGACCATCTGTCTCAGACCGTCTCTCTGTCCGTCTGTCTCAGACCATCTGTCTCAGACCGTCTCTCTCAGACCGTCTGTCTCAGCCCGCCTGTCTCAGGCCGCCTGTCTCAGGCCGCCTGTCTCTGTCCGTCTGTCTTAGACCATCTGTCTCAGACCGTCTGTCTCAGACCGTCTGTCTCAGAACGTCTGTCTCAGACCGTCTGTCTCTGACTGTCTGTCTCAGACCGTCAGTCTCAGACCGTCGGTCTCTGTCCGTTTCTCGCAGGCCGCCTGTCTCTGTCCGTCTGTCTCAGACCGTCGGTCTCTGTCCGGCTGTTTCAGAACGCCTATCTCAGACCGTCGGTCTTAGCCCGTCTGTCTCTGCCCGTCTGTCTCAGCCCGCATGTCTCTGTCCGTCTGTCTCAGACCGTCTGTCTCAGCCCGCGTGTCTCTGTCCGTCTGTCTCTGTCCGTCTGTGTCAGACCGCCTGTCTCAGCCCGCCTGTCTCTGTCCGTCAGTGTCAGCCAGCCTGTCTCAGACCGTCTGTCTCAGACCGTCTGTCTCAGACCGTCGGTCTCTGTCCGTCTCTCTCAGGCCGCCTGTCTCAGTCCGTCTGTCTCAGACCATCTGTCTCAGACCGTCGGTCTTAGCCCGTCTGTCTCAGCCCGCCTGTCTCAGACCGTTGTCTCTGTCCGTCTGTCTCAGAACGTCTGTCTCAGACCATCTGTATCAAACCGTCTGTCTCAGCCCGCCTGTCTCAGCCCGCCTGTCTCTGTCCGTCTTTCTCCGCCCGCCTGTCTCAGCCCGCCTGTCTCTGTCCGTCAGTCTCAGCCAGCCTGTCTCAGACCGCCTGTCTCAGACCGTCTGTCTCAGACCGTCTGTCTCAGACCGTTGGTCTCTGTCCGTCTCTCCCAGCCCGCCTGTCTCAGGCCATCAGTATCAAACCGTCTGTCTCAGCCCGCCTGTCTCAGCCCGCCTGTCTCTGTGCGTCTGTTAAAGACCGCCTGTCTCAGACCGTCGGTCTTAGCCCGTCTGTCTCAGCCCGCCTGACTCAGACCGTCTGTCTCAGACCGTCTGTCTCTGACCGTCTGTCTCAGACCGTCTGTCTCAGACCGTCTGTCTCAGACCGTCTGTCTCAGACCGTCTGTCTCAGACCGTCTGTCTCAGACCGTCTGTCTCAGACCGTCTGTCTCAGACCGTCTGTCTCAGACCGTCTGTCTCAGACCGTCGGTCTCTGTCCGTCTCTCTCAGGCCGCCTGTCTCAGTCCGTCTGTCTCAGACCATCTGTCTCAGACCGTCTGTCTCTGTCCGTCTGTCTCAGACCATCTGTCTCAGTCCGTCTGTCTCAGACCGTCTGTCTCAGACCGTCTGTCTCAGACCGTCTGTCTCAGACCGTCTGTCTCAGACCGACGGTCTCTGTCCGTCTCTCTCAGGCCGCCTGTCTCAGTCCGTCTGTCTCAGACCATCTGTCTCAGACCGTCTGTGTCAGTCCATCTGTCTCAGTCCGTCTGTCTCAGACCGTCTGTCTCGGACCGTCGGTCTCAGACCGTCGGTCTCTGTCCGTCTCTCCCAGCCCGCCTGTCTCAGGCCATCTGTATCAAACCGTCTGTCTCAGCCCGTCTGTCTCAGCCCGCCTGTCTCAGCCCGCCTGCCTCTGTCCGTCTGTCTCATACCGTCTGTCTCAGCCCGCCTGTCTCTGTCCGTCTGTCTCAGACCGTCTGTCTCAGATCGTCTCTCTCAGGCCGCCTGTCTCAGTCCGACTGTCTCAGCCCGCCTGTCTCAGCCCGCCTGTCTCTGTCCGTCTGTCTCAGCCCGCCTGTCTCAGACCGTCTATCTCGGACCATCTGTCTCAGCCCGTCTGTCTCAGATCGTCCGTCTCAGCCCGCCTGTCTCTGTCCGTCTGTCTCAGACCGTCCGTCTCAGATCGTCTCTCTCAGGCCGCCTGTCTCAGTCCGACTGTCTCTGTCCGTAGGTTTCAGACCGCCTGTCTCAGACCGTCGGTCTGAGCCCGTCTGTCTCAGCCCGCCTGTCTCTGTCCGTCTGTCTCAGACCGTCTGTCTCAGATCGTCTCTCTCAGGCCGCCTGTCTCAGTCCGTCTGTCTCAGACCATCTGTCTCAGACCGTCTGTCTCTGTCCGTCTGTCTCAGCCCGCCTGTCTCAGCCCGCCTGTCTCAGACCGTCTGTCTCAGACCATCTGTTTCAGACCGTTGTCTCTGTACGTCTTCCTCTGTCCGTCTGTATCAAACCGTCTGTCTCAGCCCGCCTGTCTCGGCCCGCCTGTCTCAGCCCGCCTGTCTCTGTCCGCGTGTCTCAGACCGTCTGTCTCAGACCGTCGGTCTCTGTCCGTCTCTCTCAGGCCGTCGGTCTCTGGCCGTTGCTCGCAGGCCGCCTGTCTCAGTCCGCCTGTCTCAGACCATCTGTCTCAGACCGTCTGTAACTGTCCGTCTGTCTCAGACCGTCTGTCTCAGACCGTCTGTCTCAGACCGTCTGTCTCAGACCGTCTGTCTCAGTCCGTCTGTCTCAGACCGTCTGTCTCAGACCGTCTGTCTCAGGCCGCCTGTCTCAGTCCGTCTGTCTCAGACCATCTGTGTCAGACCGTTGTCTCTGTCCGTCTGTCTCAGATCGTCTGTCTCAATCGGCCTGTCTCAGACCGTCTGTCCTGGACCGTCTGTCTCAGACCGTCGGTCTCTGTCCGTCTCTCTCATGCCGCCTGTCTCAGTCCGTCTGTTTCAGACCGCCTATCTCAGACCGTCGGTCTTATCCCGTCTGTTTCAGCCCGCCTGTCTCTGTCCGCCTGTCTCAGACCGTCGGTCTCTGTCCGTCTCTCTCAGGCCGCCTGTCTCAGTCCATCTGTCTCAGACCATCTGTCTCAGACCGTCTGTAACTGTCCGTCTGTCTCAGACCATCTGTCTCAGACCTTCTGTCTCAGACCGTCCGTCTCTGTCCGTCTGTCTCAGACCATCTGTCTCAGACCGTCTGTCTCAGACCGTCTGTCTCAGCCCGCCTGTCTCAGCCCGCCTGTCTCTGTCCGTCTGTCTTAGACCATCTGTCTCAGACCGTCTGTCTCGGACCATCTGTCTCAGCCCGTCTGTCTCAGATCGTCGGTCTCAGCCCGCCTGTCTCTGTCCGTCTGTCTCAGACCGTCTGTCTCAGATCGTCTCTCTCAGGCCGCCTGTCTCAGTCCGACTGTCTCCGTCCGTAGGTTTCAGACCGCCTGTCTCAGACCGTCGGTCTTAGCCCGTCTGTCTCAGCCCGCCTGTCTCTGTCCGTCTGTCTCAGACCGTCTGTCTCAGATCGTCTCTCTCAGGCCGCCTGTCTCAGTCCGACTGTCTCAGACCATCTGTCTCAGACCGTCTGTCTCTGTCCGTCTGTCTCAGCCCGCCTGTCTCAGACCGTTGTCTCTGTCCGTCTATCTCTGTCCGTCTGTCTCAGAACGTCTGTCTCAGACCATCTGTATCAAACCGTCTGTTTCAGCCCGCCTGTCTCAGCCCGCCTGTCTCTGTCCGTCTGTCTCAGCCCGCCTGTCTCAGACCGTCTGTCTCAGACCGTCTGTCTCAGACCGTCTGTCTCAGACCGTCTGTCTCAGACCGTCTGTCTCAGACCGTCTGTCTCAGACCGTCTGTCTCAGACCGTCTGTCTCAGACCGTCTGTCTCAGACCGTCTGTCTCAGACCGTCTGTCTCAGACCGTCTGTCTCAGACCGTCTGTCTCAGACCGTCTGTCTCAGACCGTCTGTCTCAGACCGTCTGTCTCAGCCCGTATGTCTCAGACCGTCTGTCTCAGACCGTCTGTCTCAGACCGTCTGTCTCAGGCCGCCTGTCATAGTCCGTCTGTCTCAGACCATCTGTCTCAGACCGATGTCTCTGTCCGCCTATCTCTGTCCGTCTGTCTCAGAACGTCTGTCTCAGACCATCTGTATCAAACCGTCTGTCTCAGCCCGCCTGTCTCATCCCGCCTGTCTCTGTCCGTCTGTTTTAGACCGTCTGTCTCAGCCCGCCTGTCTCTGTCCGTCTGTCTCAGACCGTCGGTCTCTGTCCGTCTCTCTCAGGCCGCCTGTCTCAGTCCGTCTGTCTCAGACCATCTGTCTCAGACCATCTGTCTCAGACCGTCCGTCTCTGTCCGTCTGTCTCAGACCGTCGGTCTCTGTCCGTCTCTCTCAGGCCGTCTATCTCTGTCCGTCTGTTTCAGACCGCCTGTCTCAGACCGTCCGTCTTAGCCCGTCTGTCTCAGCCCGCCTGTCTCTGTCCGTCTGTCTCAGACCGTCAGTCTCAGATCGTCTCTCTCAGGCCGCCTGTCTCAGTCCGACTGTCTCAGACCATCTGTCTCAGACCATCTGTGTCAGACCGTTGTTTCTGTCCGTCAGTCTCCGTCCGTCTGTCTCTGTCCGTCTGTGTCAGACCGTCTGTCTCAGACCATCTGTCTCAGACCGTCGGTCTCTGTCCGTCTCTCTCAGGCCGCCTGTCTCAGTCCGTCTGTCTCAGACCATCTGTCTCAGACCGTCTGTCTCAGACCGTCGGTCTCTGTCCGTCTCTCCCAGCCCGCCTGTCTCAGTCCGTCTGTCTCAGACCATCTGTCTCAGACCGTCTGTCTCAGACCGTCAGTCTCAGACCGTCGGTCTCTGTCCGTTTCTCGCAGGCCGCCTGTCTCAGGCCGCCTGTCTCAGTCCGTCTGTCTCAGACCATCTGTATCAGACCGTTGTCTCTGTCCGTATATCTCTGTCCGTCTGTCTCAGAACGTCTGTCTCAGACCATCTGTATCAAACCGTCTGTCTCAGCCCGCCTGTCTCGGCCCGCCTGTCTCTGTCCGTGTGTTTCAGACCGCCTGTCTCAGACCATCTGTGTCAGACCGTTGTCTCTGTCCGTCTGTCTCTGTCCGTCTGTGTCAGACCGTCTGTCTCAGACCGTCTGTCTCAGACCGTCTGTCTCAGACCGTCTGTCTCAGACCGTCTGTCTCAGTCCGTCTGTCTCAGACCGTCGGTCTCTGTCCGTCTCTCTCAGGCCGCCTGTCTCAGTCCGTCTGTCTCAGACCGTCTGTATCAGACCGTCTGTCTCAGACCGTCTGTCTCAGTCCGTCTGTCTCAGACCGTCTGTCTCAGACCGTCGGTCTCAGACCGTCAGTCCCTGTCCGTCTCTCCCAGCCCGCCTGTCTCAGGCCATCTGTATCAAACCGTCTGTCTCAGCCCGCCTGTCTCTGTCCGTCTGTTTCAGACCGCCTGTCTCAGACCGTCGGTCTTAGCCCGTCTGTCTCAGCCCGCCTGTCTCTGTCCGTCTGTTTCAGACCGCCTGCCTCAGACCGTCACTCTCAGGCCGCGTGTCTCAGTCCGTCTGTCTCAGACCATCTGTCTCAGACCATCTGTCTCAGACCGTCCGTCCCTGTCCGTCTCTCTCAGGCCGTCTATCTCTGTCCGTCTGTTTCAGACCGCCTGTCTCAGACCGTCGGTCTTAGCCCGTCTGTCTCAGCCCGCCTGTCTCTGTCCGTCTGTTTCAGACCGCCTGTCTCAGACCGTCTCTCTCAGGCCGCGTGTCTCAGTCCGTCTGTCTCAGACCATCTGTCTCAGACCATCTGTCTCAGACCGTCCGTCCCTGTCCGTCTGTCTCAGACCGTCTGTCTCAGATCGTCTCTCTCAGCCCGCCTGTCTCAATCAGTGTGTCTCAGACCATCTGTCTCAGACCGTCCGTCTCTGTCCGTCTGTCTCAGACCGTCTGTCTCAGACCGTCTTTCTCAGACCGTCTGTCTCAGACCGTCTGTCTCAGACCGTCTGTGTCAGACCGTTGTCTCTGTCCGTCTGTCTCTGTCCGTCTGTGTCAGACCCTCTGTCTCAGACCGTCTGTCTCAGACCGTCTGCCTCTGTCCGTTTCTCGCAGGCCGCCTGTCTCAGGCCGCCTGTCATAGTCCGTCTGTCTCAGACCATCTGTCTCAGACCGCTGTCTCTGTCCGCCTATCTCTGTCCGTCTGTCTCAGAACGTCTGTCTCAGACCATCTGTAGCAAACCGTCTGTCTCAGCCCGCCTGTCTCTGTCCGTCTGTTTCAGACCGCCTGTCTCAGACCGTCCGTCTCTGTCCGTCTGTCTCAGACCGTCGGTCTCTGTCCGTCTCTCTCAGGCCGTCTGTCTCAGTTCGACTGTCTCAGATCGTCTCTCTCAGGCCGCCTGTCTCAGTCCGTCTGTCTCAGACCATCTGTCTCAGACCATCTGTCTCAGACCATCTGTCTCAGACCGTCCGTCTCTGTCCGTCTGTCTCAGACCGTCGGTCTCTGTCCGTCTCTCTCAGGCCGTCTATCTCTGTCCGTCTGTTTCAGACCGCCTGTCTCAGACCGTCGGTCTTAGCCCGTCTGTCTCAGCCCGCCTGTCTCTGTCCGTCTGTCTCAGACCGTCTGTCTCAGATCGTCTCTCTCAGGCCGCCTGTCTCAGTCCGACTGTCTCTGTCCGTCTGTTTCAGACCGTCTGTCTCAGATCGTCTCCCTCAGGCCGCCTGTCTCAGTCCGACTGTCTCTGTCCGTCTGTTTCAGACCGCCTGTCTCAGACCGTCGGTCTTAGCCCGTCTGTCTCGGCCCGCCTGTCTCTGTCCGTCTGTCTCAGCCCATCTGTCTCAGACCGTCTGTCTCAGACCGCCTGCCTCAGACCGTCACTCTCAGGCCGCGTGTCTCAGTCCGTCTGTCTCAGACCATCTGTCTCAGACCATCTGTCTCAGACCGTCCGTCCCTGTCCGTCTGTCTCAGACCGTCGGTCTCTGTCCGTCTCTCTCAGGCCGTCTATCTCTGTCCGTCTGTTTCAGACCGCCTGTCTCAGACCGTCGGTCTTAGCCCGTCTGTCTCAGCCCGCCTGTCTCTGTCCGTCTGTTTCAGACCGCCTGTCTCAGACCGTCTCTCTCAGGCCGCGTGTCTCAGTCCGTCTGTCTCAGACCATCTGTCTCAGACCATCTGTCTCAGACCGTCCGTCCCTGTCCGTCTGTCTCAGACCGTCTGTCTCAGATCGTCTCTCTCAGGCCGCCTGTCTCAGTTCGACTGTCTCAGACCATCTGTCTCAGACCATCTGTGTCAGACCGTCTGTCCCAGACCGTCGGTCTCAGACCGTCAGTCTCTGTCCGTCTCTCCCAGCCCGCCTGTCTCAGGCCATCTGTGTCAAACCGTCTGTCTCAGACCGTCGGTCTCTGTCCGTCTCTCTCAGCCCGCCTGTCTCAATCAGTGTGTCTCAGACCATCTGTCTCAGACCGTCCGTCTCTGTCCGTCTGTCTCAGACCGTCTGTCTCAGACCGTCTTTCTCAGACCGTCTGTCTCAGACCGTCTGTCTCAGACCGTCTGTGTCAGACCGTTGTCTCTGTCCGTCTGTCTCTGTCCGTCTGTGTCAGACCCTCTGTCTCAGACCGTCTGTCTCAGACCGTCTGTCTCAGACCGTCTGCCTCTGTCCGTTTCTCGCAGGCCGCCTGTCTCAGGCCGCCTGTCATAGTCCGTCTGTCTCAGACCATCTGTCTCAGACCGCTGTCTCTGTCCGCCTATCTCTGTCCGTCTGTCTCAGAACGTCTGTCTCAGACCATCTGTATCAAACCGTCTGTCTCAGCCCGCCTGTCTCTGTCCGTCTGTTTCAGACCGCCTGTCTCAGACCGTCCGTCTCTGTCCGTCTGTCTCAGACCGTCGGTCTCTGTCCGTCTCTCTCAGGCCGTCTGTCTCAGTTCGACTGTCTCAGATCGTCTCTCTCAGGCCGCCTGTCTCAGTCCGTCTGTCTCAGACCATCTGTCTCAGACCATCTGTCTCAGACCATCTGTCTCAGACCATCTGTCTCAGACCATCTGTCTCAGACCGTCCGTCTCTGTCCGTCTGTCTCAGACCGTCGGTCTCTGTCCGTCTCTCTCAGGCCGTCTATCTCTGTCCGTCTGTTTCAGACCGCCTGTCTCAGACCGTCGGTCTTAGCCCGTCTGTCTCAGCCCGCCTGTCTCTGTCCGTCTGTCTCAGACCGTCTGTCTCAGATCGTCTCTCTCAGGCCGCCTGTCTCAGTCCGACTGTCTCTGTCCGTCTGCTTCAGACCATCTGTCTCAGATCGTCTCTCTCAGGCCGCCTGTCTCAGTCCGACTGTCTCTGTCCGTCTGTTTCAGACCGCCTGTCTCAGACCGTCGGTCTTAGCCCGTCTGTCTCAGCCCGCCTGTCTCTGTCCGTCTGTCTCAGCCCATCTGTCTCAGACCGTCTGTCTCTGACCGTCTGTCTCAGACCGTCAGTCTCAGACCGTCGGTATCTGTCCGTTTCTCGCAGGCCGCCTGTCTCTGTCCGTCTGTCTCTGTCCGTCTGCCTCTGTCCGTCTGTCTCTGTCCGTCTGTCTCTGTCCGTCTGTGTCAGACAGTCGGTCTCTGTCCGTCCCTCTCAGGCCGCCTGTCTCAGTCCGTCTGTCTCCGACCGTCTGTCTCCGACCGTCTGTCTCCGACCGTCTGTCTCAGACCGTCGGTCTCTGTCCGTCTCTCTCATCCCGCCTGTCACAATCAGTGTGTCTCAGACCATCTGTCTCAGACCGTCCGTCTCTGTCCGTCTGTCTCAGACCGTCTGTCTCAGACCGTCTGTCTCAGACCGTCTGTCTCAGACCGTCTTTCTCACACCGTCTGTCTCAGACCGTCTGTGTCAGACCGTTGTCTCTGTCCGTCTGTCTCTGTCCGTCTGTGTCAGACCCTCTGTCTCAGACCGTCTGTCTCAGACCGTCTGTCTCAGACCGTCTGCCTCTGTCCGTTTCTCGCAGGCCGCCTGTCTCAGGCCGCCTGTCATAGTCCGTCTGTCTCAGACCATCTGTCTCAGACCGCTGTCTCTGTCCGCCTATCTCTGTCCGTCTGTCTCAGAACGTCTGTCTCAGACCATCTGTATCAAACCGTCTGTCTCAGCCCGCCTGTCTCTGTCCGTCTGTTTCAGACCGCCTGTCTCAGACCGTCGGTCTTAGCCCGTCTGTCTCAGCCCGCCTGTCTCTGTCCGTCTGTCTCAGCCCATCTGTCTCAGACCGTCAGTCTCAGACCGTCGGTATCTGTCCGTTTATCGCAGGCCGCCTGTCTCTGTCCGTCTGTCTCTGTCCGTCTGTCCCAGGCCGTCTGTCTCAGACCGTCGGTCTCTGTCCGTCCCTCTCAGGCCGCCTGTCTCAATCCGTGTGTCTCAGACCGTCTGTCTCAGACCGTCCGTCTCTGTCCGTCTGTCTCAGACCGTCTGTCTCAGACCGTCTGTCTCAGACCGTCTTTCTCAGACCGTCTGTCTCAGACCGCCTGTCTCAGACCGCCTGTGTCAGACCGTTGTCTCTGTCCGTCTGTCTCGGTCCGTCTGTGTCAGACCCTCTGTCTCAGACCGTCTGTCTCCCACCGTCTGCCTCTGTCCGTTTCTCGCAGGCCGCCTGTCTCAGGCCGCCTGTCATAGTCCGTCTGCCTCAGACCATCTGTCTCAGACCGCTGTTTCTGTCCGCCTATCTCTGTCCGTCTGTCTCAGAACGTCTGTCTCAGACCATCTGTATCAAACCGTCTGTCTCAGCCCGCCTGTCTCTGTCCGTCTGTTTCAGACCGCCTGTCTCAGACCGTCGGTCTTAGCCCGTCTGTCTCAGCCCGTCTGTCTCAGACTGTCCGTCTCAGACCGTCTGTCTCAGACCGTCTGTGTCAGGCCGTCTGTCTCAGACCGTCAGTCTCTGTCCGTCTCTCCCAGCCCGCCTGTCTCAGGCCATCTGTGTCAAACCGTCTGTCTCAGACCGTCTGTCTCAGATCGTCGGTCTCTGTCCGTCTCTCCCAGCCCGCCTGTCTCAGTCCGTCTGTCTCAGACCATCTGTCTCAGACCGTCTGTCTCAGACCGTCAGTCTCAGACCGTCGGTCTCAGTCCGTTTCTCGCAGGCCGCCTGTCTCAGGCCGCCTGTCTCAGTCCGTCTGTCTCAGACCATCTGTCTCAGACCGTTGTCTCTGTCCGTCTATCTCTGACCGTCTGTCTCAGAACGTCTGTCTCAGACCATCTGTATCAAACCGTCGGTCTCAGCACGCCTGTCTCGGCCCGCCTGTCTCTGTCCGTCTGTTTCAGACCGCCTGTCTCAGACCATCTGTGTCAGACCGTTGTCTCTGTCCGTCTATCTCTGTCCGCCTGTCTCTGTCCGACTGTCTCAGAACGTCTGTCTCAGACCATCTGTATCAACCGTCTGTCTCAGCCCGCCTGTCTCAGCCCGCCTGTCTCTGTCCGTCTGTCTCAGCCCGCCTGTCTCAGACCGTCTATCTCGGACCATGTGTCTCAGACCGTCTGTCTCAGATCGTCTCTCTCAGGCCGCCTGTCTCAGTCCGTCTGTCTCAGACCATCTGTCTCAGACCATCTGTCTCAGACCGTCCATCTCTGTCCGTCTGTCTCAGACCGTCGGTCTCTGTCCGTCTCTCTCAGACCGTCTATCTCTGTCCGTCTGTTTCGGACCGCCTGTCTCAGACCGTCGGTCTTAGCCCGTCTGTCTCAGCCCGCCTGTGTCTGTCCGTCTGTCTCAGACCGTCTGTGTCAGACCGTTGTCTCTGTCCGTCTGTCTCTGTCCGTCTGTGTCAGACCCTCTGTCTCAGACCGTCTGTCTCAGACCGTCTGTCTCAGACCGTCTGTCTCAGACCGTCTGTCTCAGACCGTCTGCCTCTGTCCGTTTCTCGCAGGCCGCCTGTCTCAGGCCGCCTGTCATAGTCCGTCTGTCTCAGACCATCTGTCTCAGACCGCTGTCTCTGTCCGCCTATCTCTGTCCGTCTGTCTCAGAACGTCTGTCTCAGACCATCTGTATCAAACCGTCTGTCTCAGCCCGCCTGTCTCTGTCCGTCTGTTTCAGACCGCCTGTCTCAGACCGTCCGTCTCTGTCCGTCTGTCTCAGACCGTCGGTCTCTGTCCGTCTCTCTCAGGCCGTCTATCTCTGTCCGTCTGTTTCAGACCGCCTGTCTCAGACCGTCGGTCTTAGCCCGTCTGTCTCAGCCCGCCTGTCTCTGTCCGTCTGTCTCAGACCGTCTGTCTCAGATCGTCTCTCTCAGGCCGCCTGTCTCAGTCCGACTGTCTCTGTCCGTCTGCTTCAGACCATCTGTCTCAGATCGTCTCTCTCAGGCCGCCTGTCTCAGTCCGACTGTCTCTGTCCGTCTGTTTCAGACCGCCTGTCTCAGACCGTCGGTCTTAGCCCGTCTGTCTCAGCCCGCCTGTCTCTGTCCGTCTGTCTCAGCCCATCTGTCTCAGACCGTCTGTCTCTGACCGTCTGTCTCAGACCGTCAGTCTCAGACCGTCGGTATCTGTCCGTTTCTCGCAGGCCGCCTGTCTCTGTCCGTCTGTCTCTGTCCGTCTGCCTCTGTCCGTCTGTCTCTGTCCGTCTGTCTCTGTCCGTCTGTGTCAGACAGTCTGTCTCAGACCGTCGGTCTCTGTCCGTCCCTCTCAGGCCGCCTGTCTCAGTCCGTCTGTCTCCGACCGTCTGTCTCCGACCGTCTGTCTCCGACCGTCTGTCTCAGACCGTCGGTCTCTGTCCGTCTCTCTCATCCCGCCTGTCACAATCAGTGTGTCTCAGACCATCTGTCTCAGACCGTCCGTCTCTGTCCGTCTGTCTCAGACCGTCTGTCTCAGACCGTCTGTCTCAGACCGTCTTTCTCACACCGTCTGTCTCAGACCGTCTGTGTCAGACCGTTGTCTCTGTCCGTCTGTCTCTGTCCGTCTGTGTCAGACCCTCTGTCTCAGACCGTCTGTCTCAGACCGCCTGTCTCAGACCGTCGGTCTTAGCCCGTCTGTCTCAGCCCGCCTGTCTCTGTCCGTCTGTCTCAGACCGTCTGTGTCAGACCGTTGTCTCTGTCCGTCTGTCTCTGTCCGTCTGTGTCAGACCCTCTGTTTCAGACCGCCTGTCTCAGACCGTCCGTCTCTGTCCGTCTGTCTCAGACCGTCGGTCTCTGTCCGTCTCTCTCAGGCCGTCTATCTCTGTCCGTCTGTTTCAGACCGCCTGTCTCAGACCGTCGGTCTTAGCCCGTCTGTCTCAGCCCGCCTGTCTCTGTCCGTCTGTCTCAGACCGTCTGTCTCAGATCGTCTCTCTCAGGCCGCCTGTCTCAGTCCGACTGTCTCTGTCCGTCTGTTTCAGACCGTCTGTCTCAGATCGTCTCTCTCAGGCCGCCTGTCTCAGTCCGACTGTCTCTGTCCGTCTGTTTCAGACCGCCTGTCTCAGACCGTCGGTCTTAGCCCGTCTGTCTCAGCCCGCCTGTCTCTGTCCGTCTGTCTCAGCCCATCTGTCTCAGACCGTCTGTCTCTGACCGTCTGTCTCAGACCGTCAGTCTCAGACCGTCGGTATCTGTCCGTTTATCGCAGGCCGCCTGTCTCTGTCCGTCTGTCTCTGTCCGTCTGTCCCAGGCCGCCTGTCTCAGACCGTCGCTCTTAGCCCGTCTGTCTCAGCCCGCCTGTCTCTGTCCGTCTGTTTCAGACCGCCTGTCTCAGACCATCTGTGTCAGACCGTTGTCTCTGTCTGTCTATCTCTGTCCGCCTGTCTCTGTCCGACTGTCTCAGAACGTCTGTCGCAGACCATCTGTATCAACCGTCTGTCTCAGCCCGCCTGTCTCAGCCCGCCTGTCTCTGTCCGTCTGTCTCAGCCCGCCTGCCTCAGACCGTCTATCTCGGACCATGTGTCTCAGACCGTCTGTCTCAGATCGTCTCTCTCAGGCCGCCTGTCTCAGTCCGTCTGTCTCAGACCATCTGTCTCAGACCATCTGTCTCAGACCGTCCGTCTCTGTCCGTCTGTCTCAGACCGTCGGTCTCTGTCCGTCTCTCTCAGACCGTCTATCTCTGTCCGTCTGTTTCGGACCGCCTGTCTCAGACCGTCGGTCTTAGCCCGTCTGTCTCAGCCCGCCTGTCTCTGTCCGTCTGTCTCAGACCGTCTGTCTCAGATCGTCTCTGTCAGGCCGCCTGTCTCAGTCCAACTGTCTCTGTCCGTCTGTTTCATGCCGTCTGTCTCAGCCCATCTGTCTCAGACCGTGTGTCTCTGACCGTCTGTCTCAGACCGTCAGTCTCAGACCGTCGGTATCTGTCCGTCCCTCTCAGGCCGCCTGTCTCAGTCCGTCTGTCTCCGACCGTCTGTCTCAGACCGTCTGTCTCAGACCGTCGGTCTCTGTCCGTCTCTCTCAATAAGCCTGTCTCAATCCGTGTGTCTCAGACCGTCTGTCTCAGACCGTCCGTCTCTGTCCGTCTGTCTCAGACCGTCTGTCTCAGACCGTCGGTCTCTGTCCGTCCCTCAGCCCGTCTGTCTCAGACCGTCCGTCTCAGACCGTCTGTCTCAGACCGTCTGTCCCAGGCCGTCTGTCTCAGACAGTCGGTCTCTGTCCGCCTCTCTCAGGCCGTCTGTCTCAGACCGTCTGTCTCAGACAGTCGGTCTCTGTCCGTCTCTCTCAGGCCGCCTGTCTCAGACCGTCTGTCTCAGACCGTCTGTCTCAGACCGTCGGTATCTGTCCGTTTCTCGCAGGCCGCCTGTCTCTGTCCGTCTGTCTCTGTCTGTCTGTCTCTGTCCGTCTGTCTCAGACCGTCGGTCTCTGTCCGTCCCTCTCAGGCCGCCTGTCTCAGTCCGTCTGTCTCCGATCGTCTGTCTCCGACCGTCTGTCTCAGACCGTCGGTCTCTGTCCGTCTCTCTCAGCCCGCCTGTCTCAATCAGTGTGTCTCAGACCATCTGTCTCAGACCGTCCGTCTCTGTCCGTCTGTCTCAGACCGTCTGTCTCAGACCGTCTGTCTCAGACCGTCTGTCTCAGACCGTCTTTCTCAGACCGTCTTTCTCAGACCGTCTGTCTCAGACCGTCTGTGTCAGACCGTTGTCTCTGTCCACCTGTCTCAGCCCGTCTGTCTCAGACCGTCCGTCTCAGACCGTCTGTCTCAGACCGTCCGTCTCAGACCGTCTGTCTCAGACCGTCTGTCCCAGGCCGTCTGTCTCAGACCGTTGTCTCTGTCCGTCTATCTCTGTCCGTCTGTCTCAGACCGTCTGTCTCAGACCGTCTTTCTCAGACCGTCTGTCTCAGACCGCCTGTCTCAGACCGCCTGTCTCAGACTGTCGGTCTTAGCCCGTCTGTCTCAGCCCGTCTGTCTCAGACCGTCCGTCTCAGACCGTCTGTCTCAGACCGTCTGTCCCAGGCCGTCTGTTTCAGACCGCCTGTCTCGGACCGTCTGTCTCAGACCGTCGGTCTCTGTCCGTCCCTCAGCCCGTCTGTCTCAGACCGTCCGTCTCAGACCGTCTGTCTCAGACCGTCTGTCCCAGGCCGTCTGTCTCAGACAGTCGGTCTCTGTCCGCCTCTCTCAGGCCGTCTGTCTCAGACCGTCTGTCTCAGACAGTCGGTCTCTGTCCGTCTCTCTCAGGCCGCCTGTCTCAGACCGTCTGTCTCAGACCGTCGGTCTCTGTCCGTCTCTCTCAGCCCGCCTGTCTCAATCAGTGTGTCTCAGACCATCTGTCTCAGACCGTCCGTCTCTGTCCGTCTGTCTCAGACCGTCTTTCTCAGACCGTCTTTCTCAGACCGTCTGTCTCAGACCGTCTGTGTCAGACCGTTGTCTCTGTCCACCTGTCTCAGCCCGTCTGTCTCAGACCGTCCGTCTCAGACCGTCTGTCTCAGACCGTCCGTCTCAGACCGTCTGTCTCAGACCGTCTGTCCCAGGCCGTCTGTCTCAGACCGTTGTCTCTGTCCGTCTATCTCTGTCCGTCTGTCTCAGAACGTCTGTCTCAGACCATCTGTATCAAACCGTCTGTCTCAGCACGCCTGTCTCGGCCCGCCTGTCTCTGTCCGTCTGTTTCAGACCGCCTGTCTCAGACCATCTGTGTCAGACCGTTGTCTCTGTCCGTCTATCTCTGTCCGCCTGTCTCTGTCCGACTGTCTCAGAACGTCTGTCTCAGACCGTCTGTCTCAGACCGTCTGTCTCAGACCGTCTGTCTCAGACCGTCTGTCTCAGACCGTCTGTCTCACACCGTCTGTCTCAGGCCGCCTGTCATAGTCCGTCTGTCTCAGACCATCTGTCTCAGACCGATGTCTCTGTCCGCCTATCTCTGTCCGTCTGTCTCAGAACGTCTGTCTCAGACCATCTGTATCAAACCGTCTGTCTCAGACCGTCTGTCTCAGACCGTCGGTCTCAGACCGTCAGTCCCTGTCCGTCTCTCCCAGCCCGCCTGTCTCAGGCCATCTGTATCAAACCGTCTGTCTCAGCCCGCCTGTCTCTGTCCGTCTGTTTCAGACCGCCTGTCTCAGACCGTCGGTCTTAGCCCGTCTGTCTCAGCCCGCCTGTCTCTGTCCGTCTGTTTCAGACCGCCTGCCTCAGACCGTCTCTCTCAGGCCGCGTGTCTCAGTCCGTCTGTCTCAGACCATCTGTCTCAGACCATCTGTCTCAGACCGTCCGTCCCTGTCCGTCTGTCTCAGACCGTCGGTCTCTGTCCGTCTCTCTCAGGCCGTCTATCTCTGTCCGTCTGTTTCAGACCGCCTGTCTCAGACCGTCGGTCTTAGCCCGTCTGTCTCAGCCCGCCTGTCTCTGTCCGTCTGTTTCAGACCGCCTGTCTCAGACCGTCTCTCTCAGGCCGCGTGTCTCAGTCCGTCTGTCTCAGACCATCTGTCTCAGACCATCTGTCTCAGACCGTCCGTCCCTGTCCGTCTGTCTCAGACCGTCTGTCTCAGATCGTCTCTCTCAGGCCGCCTGTCTCAGTTCGACTGTCTCAGACCATCTGTCTCAGACCATCTGTGTCAGACCGTCTGTCTCAGACCGTCGGTCTCAGACCGTCAGTCTCTGTCCGTCTCTCCCAGCCCGCCTGTCTCAGGCCATCTGTGTCAAACCGTCTGTCTCCGACCGTCTGTCTCAGACCGTCTGTCTCAGACCGTCGGTCTCTGTCCGTCTCTCTCATCCCGCCTGTCACAATCAGTGTGTCTCAGACCATCTGTCTCAGACCGTCCGTCCCTGTCCGTCTGTCTCAGACCGTCTGTCTCAGATCGTCTCTCTCAGGCCGCCTGTCTCAGTTCGACTGTCTCAGACCATCTGTCTCAGACCATCTGTGTCAGACCGTCTGTCTCAGACCGTCGGTCTCAGACCGTCCGTCTCTGTCCGTCTGTCTCAGACCGTCTGTCTCAGACCGTCTGTCTCAGACCGTCTGCCTCTGTCCGTTTCTCGCAGGCCGCCTGTCTCAGGCCGCCTGTCATAGTCCGTCTGTCTCAGACCATCTGTCTCAGACCGCTGTCTCTGTCCGCCTATCTCTGTCCGTCTGTCTCAGAACGTCTGTCTCAGACCATCTGTATCAAACCGTCTGTCTCAGCCCGCCTGTCTCTGTCCGTCTGTTTCAGACCGCCTGTCTCAGACCGTCCGTCTCTGTCCGTCTGTCTCAGACCGTCGGTCTCTGTCCGTCTCTCTCAGGCCGTCTGTCTCAGTTCGACTGTCTCAGATCGTCTCTCTCAGGCCGCCTGTCTCAGTCCGTCTGTCTCAGACCATCTGTCTCAGACCATCTGTCTCAGACCATCTGTCTCAGACCGTCCGTCTCTGTCCGTCTGTCTCAGACCGTCGGTCTCTGTCCGTCTCTCTCAGGCCGTCTATCTCTGTCCGTCTGTTTCATACCGCCTGTCTCAGACCGTCGGTCTTAGCCCGTCTGTCTCAGCCCGCCTGTCTCTGTCCGTCTGTCTCAGACCGTCTGTCTCAGATCGTCTCTCTCAGGCCGCCTGTCTCAGTCCGACTGTCTCTGTCCGTCTGTTTCAGACCGTCTGTCTCAGATCGTCTCTCTCAGGCCGCCTGTCTCAGTCCGACTGTCTCTGTCCGTCTGTTTCAGACCGCCTGTCTCAGACCGTCGGTCTTAGCCCGTCTGTCTCAGCCCGCCTGTCTCTGTCCGTCTGTCTCAGCCCATCTGTCTCAGACCGTCTGTCTCTGACCGTCTGTCTCAGACCGTCAGTCTCAGACCGTCGGTATCTGTCCGTTTCTCGCAGGCCGCCTGTCTCTGTCCGTCTGTCTCTGTCCGTCTGCCTCTGTCCGTCTGTCTCTGTCCGTCTGTCTCTGTCCGTCTGTGTCAGACAGTCTGTCTCAGACCGTCGGTCTCTGTCCGTCCCTCTCAGGCCGCCTGTCTCAGTCCGTCTGTCTCCGACCGTCTGTCTCCGACCGTCTGTCTCCGACCGTCTGTCTCCGACCGTCTGTCTCCGACCGTCTGTCTCCGACCGTCTGTCTCAGACCGTCGGTCTCTGTCCGTCTCTCTCATCCCGCCTGTCACAATCAGTGTGTCTCAGACCATCTGTCTCAGACCGTCCGTCTCTGTCCGCCTGTCTCAGGCCGCCTGTCATAGTCCGTCTGTCTCAGACCATGTGTCTCAGACCGCTGTCTCTGTCCGCCTATCTCTGTCCGTCTGTCTCAGAACGTCTGTCTCAGACCATCTGTGTCAAACCGTCTGTCTCAGCCCGCCTGTCTCTGTCCGTCTGTTTCAGACCGCCTGTCTCAGACCGTCGGTCTTAGCCCGTCTGTCTCAGCCCGCCTGTCTCTGTCCGTCTGTCTCAGCCCATCTGTCACAGACCGTCTGTCTCTGACCGTCTGTCTCAGACCGTCAGTCTCAGACCGTCGGTATCTGTCCGTTTATCGCAGGCCGCCTGTCTCTGTCCGTCTGTCTCTGTCCGTCTGTCCCAGGCCGTCTGTCTCAGACCGTCGGTCTCTGTCCGTCCCTCTCAGGCCGCCTGTCTCAGTCCGTCTGTCTCCGACCGTCTGTCTCAGACCGTCTGTCTCAGACCGTCTGTCTCAGACCGTCGGTCTCTGTCCGTCTCTCTCAATAAGCCTGTCTCAATCCGTGTGTCTCAGACCGTCTGTCTCAGACCGTCCGTCTGTGTCCGTCTGTCTCAGACCGTCTGTCTCAGACCGTCTTTCTCAGACCGTCTGTCTCAGACCGCCTGTCTCAGACCGCCTGTGTCAGACCGTTGTCTCTGTCCGTCTGTCTCTGTCCGTCTGTGTCAGACCCTCTGTCTCAGACCGTCTGTCTCACACCGTCTGCCTCTGTCCGTTTCTCGCAGGCCGCCTGTCTCAGGCCGCCTGTCATAGTCCGTCTGCCTCAGACCATCTGTCTCAGACCGCTGTTTCTGTCCGCCTATCTCTGTCCGTCTGTCTCAGAACGTCTGTCTCAGACCATCTGTATCAAACCGTCTGTCTCAGCCCGCCTGTCTCTGTCCGTCTGTTTCAGACCGCCTGTCTCAGACCGTCGGTCTTAGCCCGTCTGTCTCAGCCCGTCTGTCTCAGACTGTCCGTCTCAGACCGTCTGTCTCAGACCGTCTGTGTCAGGCCGTCTGTCTCAGACCGTCAGTCTCTGTCCGTCTCTCCCAGCCCGCCTGTCTCAGGCCATCTGTGTCAAACCGTCTGTCTCAGACCGTCTGTCTCAGATCGTCGGTCTCTGTCCGTCTCTCCCAGCCCGCCTGTCTCAGTCCGTCTGTCTCAGACCATCTGTCTCAGACCATCTGTATCAAACCGTCTGTCTCAGCACGCCTGTCTCGGCCCGCCTGTCTCTGTCCGTCTGTTTCAGACCGCCTGTCTCAGACCATCTGTGTCAGACCGTTGTCTCTGTCCGTTTATCTCTGTCCGCCTGTCTCTGTCCGACTGTCTCAGAACGTCTGTCTCAGACCATCTGTATCAACCGTCTGTCTCAGCCCGCCTTCTCAGCCCGCCTGTCTCTGTCCGTCTGTCTCAGCCCGCCTGTCTCAGACCGTCTATCTCGGACCATGTGTCTCAGACCGTCTGTCTCAGATCGTCTCTCTCAGGCCGCCTGTCTCAGTCCGTCTGTCTCAGACCATCTGTCTCAGACCATCTGTCTCAGACCGTCCGTCTCTGTCCGTCTGTCTCAGACCGTCGGTCTCTGTCCGTCTCTCTCAGACCGTCTATCTCTGTCCGTCTGTTTCGGACAGCCTGTCTCAGACCGTCGGTCTTAGCCCGTCTGTCTCAGCCCGCCTGTCTCTGTCCGTCTGTCTCAGACCGTCTGTGTCAGACCGTTGTCTCTGTCCGTCTGTCTCTGTTTGTCTGTGTCAGACCCTCTGTCTCAGACCGTCTGTCTCAGACCGTCTGTCTCAGACCGTCTGTCTCAGACCGTCTGCCTCTGTCCGTTTCTCGCAGGCCGCCTGTCTCAGGCCGCCTGTCATAGTCCGTCTGTCTCAGACCATCTGTCTCAGACCGCTGTCTCTGTCCGCCTATCTCTGTCCGTCTGTCTCAGAACGTCTGTCTCAGACCATCTGTATCAAACCGTCTGTCTCAGCCCGCCTGTCTCTGTCCGTCTGTTTCAGACCGCCTGTCTCAGACCGTCCGTCTCTGTCCGTCCGTCTCTGTCCGTCTGTCTCAGACCGTCGGTCTCTGTCCGTCTCTCTCAGGCCGTCTGTCTCAGTTCGACTGTCTCAGATCGTCTCTCTCAGGCCGCCTGTCTCAGTCCGTCTGTCTCAGACCATCTGTCTCAGACCATCTGTCTCAGACCGTCGGTCTTAGCCCGTCTGTCTCAGCCCGCCTGTCTCTGTCCGTCTGTCTCAGACCGTCTGTCTCAGACCGTCTGTCTCAGACCGTCTGTCTCAGACCGTCTGTCTCAGACCGTCTGTCTCAGACCGTCTGCCTCTGTCCGTTTCTCGCAGGCCGCCTGTCTCAGACCGTCCGTCTCTGTCCGTCTGTCTCAGACCGTCTGTCTCAGATCGTCTCTCTCAGGCCGCCTGTCTCAGTCCGACTGTCTCTGTCCGTCTGTTTCAGACCGTCTGTCTCAGATCGTCTCTCTCAGGCCGCCTGTCTCAGTCCGACTGTCTCTGTCCGTCTGTTTCAGACCGCCTGTCTCAGACCGTCGGTCTTAGCCCGTCTGTCTCAGCCCGCCTGTCTCTGTCCGTCTGTCTCAGCCCATCTGTCTCAGACCGTCTGTCTCTGACCGTCTGTCTCAGTCCGTCAGTCTCAGACCGTCGGTATCTGTCCGTTTCTCGCAGGCCGCCTGTCTCTGTCCGTCTGTCTCTGTCCGTCTGCCTCTGTCCGTCTGTCTCTGTCCGTCTGTCTCTGTCCGTCTGTGTCAGACAGTCTGTCTCAGACCGTCGGTCTCTGACCGTCCCTCTCAGGCCGCCTGTCTCAGTCCGTCTGTCTCCGACCGTCTGTCTCCGACCGTCTGTCTCCGACCGTCTGTCTCCGACCGTCTGTCTCCGACCGTCTGTCTCCGACCGTCTGTCTCCGACCGTCTGTCTCAGACCGTCGGTCTCTGTCCGTCTGTCTCAGACCGTCTGTCTCAGACCGTCTGTCTCAGACCGTCTGTCTCAGACCGTCTGTCTCAGACCGTCTGTCTCAGACCGTCTTTCTCAGACCGTCTGTCTCAGACCGTCTGTGTCAGACCGTTGTCTCTGTCCGTCTGTCTCTGTCCGTCTGTGTCAGACCCTCTGTCTCAGACCGTCTGTCTCAGACCGTCTGTCTCAGACCGTCTGCCTCTGTCCGTTTCTCGCAGGCCGCCTGTCTCAGGCCGCCTGTCATAGTCCGTCTGTCTCAGACCATCTGTCTCAGACCGCTGTCTCTGTCCGCCTATCTCTGTCGGTCTGTCTCAGACCATCTGTATCAAACCGTCTGTTTCAGCCCGTCTGTCTCTGTCCGTCTGTTTCAGACCGCCTGTCTCAGACCGTCGGTCTTAGCCCGTCTGTCTCAGCCCGCCTGTCTCTGTCCGTCTGTCTCAGCCCATCTGTCACAGACCGTCTGTCTCTGACCGTCTGTCTCAGACCGTCAGTCTCAGACCGTCGGTATCTGTCCGTTTATCGCAGGCCGCCTGTCTCTGTCCGTCTGTCTCTGTCCGTCTGTCCCAGGCCGCCTGTCTCAGACCGTCGGTCTTAGCCCGTCTGTCTCAGCCCGCCTGTCTCTGTCCGTCTGTTTCAGACCGCCTGTCTCAGACCATCTGTGTCAGACCATTGTCTCTGTCTGTCTATCTCTGTCCGCCTGTCTCTGTCCGACTGTCTCAGAACGTCTGTCTCAGACCATCTGTATCAACCGTCTGTCTCAGCCCGCCTGTCTCAGCCCGCCTGTCTCTGTCCGTCTGTCTCAGCCCGCCTGCCTCAGACCGTCTATCTCGGACCATGTGTCTCAGACCGTCTGTCTCAGATCGTCTCTCTCAGGCCGCCTGTCTCAGTCCGTCTGTCTCAGACCATCTGTCTCAGACCATCTGTCTCAGACCGTCCGTCTCTGTCCGTCGGTCTCTGTCCGTCTCTCTCAGACCGTCTGTCTCTGTCCGTCTGTTTCGGACCGCCTGCCTCAGACCGTCGGTCTTAGCCCGTCTGTCTCAGCCCGCCTGTCTCTGTCCGTCTGTCTCAGACCGTCTGTCTCAGATCGTCTCTCTCAGGCCGCCTGTCTCAGTCCAACTGTCTCTGTCCGTCTGTTTCATGCCGTCTGTCTCAGATCGTCTCTCTCCAGCCGCCTGTCTCAGTCCGACTGTCTCTGTCCGTCTGTTTCAGACCGCCTGTCTCAGACCGTCGGTCTTAGCCCGTCTGTCTCAGCCCGCCTGTCTCTGTCCGTCTGTCTCAGCCCATCTGTCTCAGACCGTGTGTCTCTGACCGTCTGTCTCAGACCGTCAGTCTCAGACCGTCGGTATCTGTCCGTCCCTCTCAGGCCGCCTGTCTCAGTCCGTCTGTCTCCGACCGTCTGTCTCAGACCGTCTGTCTCAGACCGTCGGTCTCTGTCCGTCTCTCTCAATAAGCCTGTCTCAATCCGTGTGTCTCAGACCGTCTGTCTCAGACCGTCCGTCTCTGTCCGTCTGTCTCAGACCGTCTGTCTCAGACCGTCTGTCTCAGACCGTCTGTCTCAGACCGTCTTTCTCAGACCGTCTGTCTCAGACCGCCTGTCTCAGACCGCCTGTCTCAGACCGTCGGTCTTAGCCCGTCTGTCTCAGCCCGTATGTCTCAGACCGTCCGTCTCAGACCGTCTGTCTCAGACCGTCTGTCCCAGGCCGTCTGTCTCAGACCGCCTGTCTCGGACCGTCTGTCTCAGACCGTCGGTCTCTGTCCGTCCCTCAGCCCGTCTGTCTCAGACCGTCCGTCTCAGACCGTCTGTCTCAGACCGTCTGTCCCAGGCCGTCTGTCTCAGACAGTCGGTCTCTGTCCGCCTCTCTCAGGCCGTCTGTCTCAGACCGTCTGTCTCAGACAGTCGGTCTCTGTCCGTCTCTCTCAGGCCGCCTGTCTCAGACCGTCTGTCTCAGACCGTCTGTCTCAGACCGTCTGTCTCAGACCGTCGGTATCTGTCCGTTTCTCGCAGGCCGCCTGTCTCTGTCCGTCTGTCTCTGTCTGTCTGTCTCTGTCCGTCTGTGTCAGACCGTCTGTCTCAGACCGTCGGTCTCTGTCCGTCCCTCTCAGGCCGTCTGTCTCAGTCCGTCTGTCTCCGACCGTCTGTCTCCGACCGTCTGTCTCAGACCGTCGGTCTCTGTCCGTCTCTCTCAGCCCGCCTGTCTCAATCAGTGTGTCTCAGACCATCTGTCTCAGACCGTCCGTCTCTGTCCGTCTGTCTCAGACCGTCTGTCTCAGACCGTCTGTCTCAGACCGTCTTTCTCAGACCGTCTTTCTCAGACCGTCTGTCTCAGACCGTCTGTGTCAGACCGTTGTCTCTGTCCATCTGTCTCAGCCCGTCTGTCTCAGACCGTCCGTCTCAGACCGCCTGTCTCAGACCGTCCGTCTCAGACCGTCTGTCTCAGACCGTCTGTCCCAGGCCGTCTGTCTCAGACCGTTGTCTCTGTCCGTCTATCTCTGTCCGTCTGTCTCAGAACGTCTGTCTCAGACCATCTGTATCAAACCGTCTGTCTCAGCACGCCTGTCTCGGCCCGCCTGTCTCTGTCCGTCTGTTTCAGACCGCCTGTCACAGACCATCTGTGTCAGACCGTTGTCTCTGTCCGTCTATCTCTGTCCGCCTGTCTCTGTCCGACTGTCTCAGAACGTCTGTCTCAGACCGTCTGTCTCAGCCCGCCTGTCTCAGACCGTCTGTCTCAGACCGCCTGTCTCAGACCGCCTGTCTCAGACCGTCGGTCTTAGCCCGTCTGTCTCAGCCCGTATGTCTCAGACCGTCCGTCTCAGACCGTCTGTCTCAGACCGTCTGTCCCAGGCCGTCTGTCTCAGACCGCCTGTCTCGGACCGTCTGTCTCAGACCGTCGGTCTCTGTCCGTCCCTCAGCCCGTCTGTCTCAGACCGTCCGTCTCAGACCGTCTGTCTCAGACCGTCTGTCCCAGGCCGTCTGTCTCAGACAGTCGGTCTCTGTCCGCCTCTCTCAGGCCGTCTGTCTCAGACCGTCTGTCTCAGACAGTCGGTCTCTGTCCGTCTCTCTCAGGCCGCCTGTCTCAGACCGTCTGTCTCAGACCGTCTGTCTCAGACCGTCTGTCTCAGACCGTCGGTATCTGTCCGTTTCTCGCAGGCCGCCTGTCTCTGTCCGTCTGTCTCTGTCTGTCTGTCTCTGTCCGTCTGTGTCAGACCGTCTGTCTCAGACCGTCGGTCTCTGTCCGTCCCTCTCAGGCCGTCTGTCTCAGTCCGTCTGTCTCCGACCGTCTGTCTCCGACCGTCTGTCTCAGACCGTCGGTCTCTGTCCGTCTCTCTCAGCCCGCCTGTCTCAATCAGTGTGTCTCAGACCATCTGTCTCAGACCGTCCGTCTCTGTCCGTCTGTCTCAGACCGTCTGTCTCAGACCGTCTGTCTCAGACCGTCTTTCTCAGACCGTCTTTCTCAGACCGTCTGTCTCAGACCGTCTGTGTCAGACCGTTGTCTCTGTCCATCTGTCTCAGCCCGTCTGTCTCAGACCGTCCGTCTCAGACCGCCTGTCTCAGACCGTCCGTCTCAGACCGTCTGTCTCAGACCGTCTGTCCCAGGCCGTCTGTCTCAGACCGTTGTCTCTGTCCGTCTATCTCTGTCCGTCTGTCTCAGAACGTCTGTCTCAGACCATCTGTATCAAACCGTCTGTCTCAGCACGCCTGTCTCGGCCCGCCTGTCTCTGTCCGTCTGTTTCAGACCGCCTGTCACAGACCATCTGTGTCAGACCGTTGTCTCTGTCCGTCTATCTCTGTCCGCCTGTCTCTGTCCGACTGTCTCAGAACGTCTGTCTCAGACCGTCTGTCTCAGCCCGCCTGTCTCAGCCCGCCTGTCTCAGCCCGCCTGTCTCTGTCCGTCTGTCTCAGACCGTCTGTCCCAGGCCGTCTGTCTCAGACCGTTGTCTCTGTCCGTCTATCTCTGTCCGTCTGTCTCAGAACGTCTGTCTCAGACCATCTGTATCAAACCGTCTGTCTCAGCACGCCTGTCTCGGCCCGCCTGTCTCTGTCCGTCTGTTTCAGACCGCCTGTCACAGACCATCTGTGTCAGACCGTTGTCTCTGTCCGTCTATCTCTGTCCGCCTGTCTCTGTCCGACTGTCTCAGAACGTCTGTCTCAGACCGTCTGTCTCAGCCCGCCTGTCTCAGCCCGCCTGTCTCAGCCCGCCTGTCTCTGTCCGTCTGTCTCAGACCGTCTGTCTCAGACCGTCGGTCTCTGTCCGTCTCTCTCAGGCCGCCTGTCTCAGTCCGTCTGTCTCAGACCATCTGTCTCAGACCGTCTGTCTCTGTCCGTCTGTCTCAGACCATCTATCTCAGTCCGCCTGTCTCAGACCGTCTGTCTCAGACCGTCGGTCTCTGTCCGTCTCTCCCAGCCCGCCTGTCTCAGGCCGCCTGTCTCAGTCCGTCTGTCTCAGACCATCTGTCTCAGACCGTTGTCTCTGTCCGTATATCTCTGTCCGTCTGTCTCAGAACGTCTGTCTCAGACCATCTGTATCAAACCGTCTGTCTCAGCCCGCCTGTCTCGGCCCGCCTGTCTCTGTCCGTGTGTTTCAGACCGCTTGTCTCAGACCATCTGTGTCAGACCGTTGTCTCTGTCCGTCTGTCTCTGTCCGTCTGTGTCAGACCGTCTGTCTCAGACCGTCTGTCTCAGACCGTCTGTCTCAGACCGTCTGTCTCAGACCGTCTGTCTCAGACCGTCTGTCTCAGACCGTCTGTCTCAGACCGTCTGTCTCAGTCCGTCTGTCTCAGACCGTCGGTCTCTGTCCGTCTCTCTCAGGCCGCCTGTCTCAGTCCGTCTGTCTCAGACCGTCTGTATCAGACCGTCTGTCTCAGACCGTCTGTCTCAGTCCGTCTGTCTCAGACCGTCTGTCTCAGACCGTCGGTCTCAGACCGTCAGTCCCTGTCCGTCTCTCCCAGCCCGCCTGTCTCAGGCCATCTGTATCAAACCGTCTGTCTCAGCCCGCCTGTCTCTGTCCGTCTGTTTCAGACCGCCTGTCTCAGACCGTCGGTCTTAGCCCGTCTGTCTCAGGCCGCCTGTCTCTGTCCGTCTGTCTCAGACCGTCTGTCTCAGATCGTCTCTCTCAGGCCGCCTGTCTCAGTCCGACTGTCTCTGTCCGTCTGTTTCAGACCGTCTGTCTCAGATTGTCTCTCTCAGGCCGCCTGTCTCAGTCCGACTGTCTCTGTCCGTCTGTTTCAGACCGCCTGTCTCAGACCGTCGGTCTTAGCCCGTCTGTCTCAGCCCGCCTGTCTCTGTCCGTCTGTCTCTGTCCGTCTGTCTCTGTCCGTCTGTCTCTGTCCGTCTGTGTCAGACCGTCTGTCTCAGACCGTCGGTCTCTGTCCGTCCCTCTCAGGCCGCCTGTCTCAGTCCGTCTGTCTCCGACCGTCTGTCTCAGACCGTCGGTCTCTGTCCGTCTCTCTCAGCCCGCCTGTCTCAATCCGTGTGTCTCAGACCATCTGTCTCAGACCGTCCGTCTCTGTCCGTCTGTCTCAGACCGTCTGTCTCAGACCGTCTGTCTCAGACCGTCTCTCTCAAGCCGCCTGTCTCAGTCCGACTGTCTCTGTCCGTCTGTTTCAGACCGCCTGTCTCAGACCGTCGGTCTTAGCCCGTCTGTCTCAGCCCGCCTGTCTCTGTCCGTCTGTCTCAGCCCATCTGTCTCAGACCGTCTGTCTCTGACCGTCTGTCTCAGACCGTCAGTCTCAGACCGTCGGTATCTCTCCGTTTCTCGCAGGCCGCCTGTCTCTGTCCGTCTGTCTCTGTCCGTCTGTCTCAGACCGTCCGTCTCTGTCCGTCTGTCTCAGACCGTCTGTCTCAGACCGTCTGTCTCAGACCGTCTTTCTCAGACCGTCTGCCTCTGTCCGTTTCTCGCAGGCCGCCTGTCTCAGGCCGCCTGTCATAGTCCGTCTGTCTCAGACCATCTGTGTCAGACCGTTGTCTCTGTCCGTCTATCTCTGTCCGTCTGTCTCTGTCCGACTGTCTCAGAACGTCTGTCTCAGACCATCTGTATCAAACCGTCTGTCTTAGCCCGCCTGTCTCAGCCCGCCTGTCTCTGTCCGTCTGTCTCAGCCCGCCTGTCTCAGACCGTCTATCTCGGACCATCTGTCTCAGACCGTCTGTCACAGATCGTCTCTCTCAGGCCGCCTGTCTCAGTCCGTCTGTCTCAGACCATCTGTCTCAGACCATCTGTCTCAGACCGTCCGTCTCTGTCCGTCTGTCTCAGACCGTCGGTCTCTGTCCGTCTCTCTCAGGCCGTCTATCTCTGTCCGTCTGTTTCAGACCGCCTGTCTCAGACCGTCGGTCTTAGCCCGTCTGTCTCAGCCCGCCTGTCTCTGTCCGTCTGTCTCAGACCGTCTGTCTCAGATCGTCTCTCTCAGGCCGCCTGTCTCAGTCCGACTGTCTCTGTCCGTCTGTTTCAGACCGTCTGTCTCAGACCGTCTGTCTCAGACCGTCTGTCTCAGACCGTCTGTCTCAGACCGTCTGTCTCAGCCCGTCTGTCTCGGCCCGCCTGTCTCTGTCCGTCTGTCTCAGAACGTCTGTCTCAGACCATCTGTATCAAACCGTCTGTCTCAGCCCGCCTGTCTCGGCCCGCCTGTCTCTGTCCGTCTGTTTCAGACCGCCTGTCTCAGACCATCTGTGTCAGACCGTTGTCTCTGTCCGTCTGTCTCTGTCCGTTTGTGTCAGACCGTCTGTCTCAGACCGTCTGTCTCAGACCGTCTGTCTCAGACCGTCTGTCTCAGACCGTCTGTCTCAGCCCGCCTGTCTCGGCCCGCCTGTCTCTGTCCGTCTGTCTCAGAACGTCTGTCTCAGACCATCTGTATCAAACCGTCTGTCTCAGCCCGCCTGTCTCGGCCCGCCTGTCTCTGTCCGTCTGTTTCAGACCGCCTGTCTCAGACCATCTGTGTCAGACCGTTGTCTCTGTCCGTCTGTCTCTGTCCGTCTGTCTCTGTCCGTCTGTGTCAGACCGTCTGTCTCAGTCCGTCTGTCTCAGTCCGTCTGTCTCAGACCGTCTGTCTCAGACCGTCTGTCTCAGACCGTCTGTCTCAGTCCGTCTGTCTCAGACCGTCTGTCTCAGACCGTCAGTCTCTGTCCGTCTCTCCCAGCCCGCCTGTCTCAGGCCATCTGTATCAAACCGTCTGTCTCAGCCCGCCTGTCTCTGTCCGTCTGTTTCAGACCGCCTGTCTCAGACCGTCTCTCTCAGGCCGCGTGTCTCAGTCCGTCTGTCTCAGACCATCTGTCTCAGACCAACTGTCTCAGACCGTCCGTCCCTGTCCGTCTGTCTCAGACCGTCGGTCTCTGTCCGTCTCTCTCAGGCCGTCTATCTCTGTCCGTCTGTTTCAGACCGCCTGTCTCAGACCGTCTGTCTCAGACCGTCTGTCTCAGACCGTCTGTCTCAGACCGTCGGTCTCTGTCCGTCCCTCTCAGGCCGCCTGTCTCAGTCTGTCTGTCTCCGACCGCCTGTCTCGGACCGTCGGTCTCTGTCCGTCTCTCTCAGCCCGCCTGTCTCAATCCGTCTGTCTCAGACCATCTGTCTCAGGCCGTCCGTCTCTGTCCGTCTGTCTCAGACCGTCTGTCTCAGTCCGTCTGTCTCAGACCGTCTGTCTCAGACCGTCAGTCTCTGTCCGTCTCTCCCAGCCCGCCTGTCTCAGGCCATCTGTATCAAACCGTCTGTCTCAGCCCGCCTGTCTCTGTCCGTCTGTTTCAGACCGCCTGTCTCAGACCGTCTCTCTCAGGCCGCGTGTCTCAGTCCGTCTGTCTCAGACCATCTGTCTCAGACCAACTGTCTCAGACCGTCCGTCCCTGTCCGTCTGTCTCAGACCGTCGGTCTCTGTCCGTCTCTCTCAGGCCGTCTATCTCTGTCCGTCTGTTTCAGACCGCCTGTCTCAGACCGTCTGTCTCAGACCGTCTGTCTCAGACCGTCTGCCTCAGACCGTCGGTCTCTGTCCGTCCCTCTCAGGCCGCCTGTCTCAGTCTGTCTGTCTCCGACCGCCTGTCTCGGACCGTCGGTCTCTGTCCGTCTCTCTCAGCCCGCCTGTCTCAATCCGTCTGTCTCAGACCATCTGTCTCAGGCCGTCCGTCTCTGTCCGTCTGTCTCAGACCGTCTGTCTCAGACCGTCTGTCTCAGACCGTCTGTCTCAGACCGTCTGTCTCAGACCGTCTGTCTCAGACCGTCTGTCTCAGACCGTCTGTCTCAGACCGTCAGTCTCAGACCGTCGTTCTCTGTCCGTTTTTCGCAGGCCGCCAGTCTCAGCCCGCCTGTCTAAGTCCGTCTGTCTCAGACCATCTGTCTCAGACCGTCTGTCTCAGACCGTCGGTCTCAGACCATCTGTCTCAGACCGTCCGTCTCTGTCCGTCTGTCTCAGACCGTCTGTCTCAGACCGTCTGTCTCAGACCGTCTGTCTCAGACCGTCAGTCTCAGACCGTCGGTCTCTGTCCGTTTCTCGCAGGCCGCCTGTTTCAGACCGTCTGTCTCAGACCATCTGTCTCAGTCCGTCGGTCTCTGTACGTCTCTCTCAGGCCGGCTGTCTCAGTCCGTCTGTTTCAGACCGCCTGTCTCTGTCCGTCTGTCTCAGACCGTCTGTCTGAGATCGTCTCTCTCAGGCCGCCTGTCTCAGTCCAACTGTCTCTGTCCGTCTGTTTCAGACCGTCTGTCTCAGATCGTCTCTCTCAAGCCGCCTGTCTCAGTCCGACTGTCTCTGTCCGTCTGTTTCAGACCGCCTGTCTCAGACCGTTGGTCTTAGCCCGTCTGTCTCAGCCCGCCTGTCTCTGTCCGTCTGTCTCAGCCCATCTGTCTCAGACCGTCCGTCTCTGACCGTCTGTCTCAGACCGTCAGTCTCAGACCGTCAGTATCTGTCCGTTTCTCGCAGGCCGCCTGTCTCTGTCCGTCTGTCTCTGTCCGTCTGTCTCTGTCCGTCTGTGTCAGACCGTCTGTCTCAGACCGTCGGTCTCTGTCCGTCCCTCTCAGGCCGCCTGTCTCAGTCCGTCTGTCTCAGACCGTCCGTCTCTGTCCGTCTGTCTCAGACCGTCTGTCTCAGACCGTCTGTCTCAGACCGTCTTTCTCAGACCGTCTGTCTCAGACCGCCTGTCTCAGACCGCCTGTCTCAGACCGTCGGTCTTAGCCCGTCTGTCTCAGCCCGTCTGTCTCAGACCGTCCGTCTCAGACCGTCTGTCTCAGACCGTCTGTCCCAGGCCGTCTGTCTCAGACCGTCTGTCTCAGACCGTCTGTCTCAGACCGTCTGTCTCAGACCGTCTGTCTCAGACCGTCTGTCTCAGACCGTCTGTCTCAGACCGTCTGTCTCAGACCGTCTGTCTCAGACCGTCTGTCTCAGACAGTCGGTCTCTGTCCGTCTCTCTCAGGCCGCCTGTCTCAGTCCGTCTGTCTCAGACCGTCCGTCTCAGACCGTCTGTCTCGGACCGTCTGTCTCAGACCGTCGGTCTCTGTCCGTCCCTATCAGCCCGTCTGTCTCAGACCGTCCGTCTCAGACCGTCTGTCTTAGACCGTCTGTCCCAGGCCGTCTGTCTCCGACAGTCGGTCTCTGTCCGTCTCTCTCAGGCCGCCTGTCTCAGACCGTCTGTCTCAGACCGTCTGTCTCAGACCGTCTGTCTCAGACCGTCTGTCTCAGACCGTCTGTCTCAGACCGTCTGTCTCAGACCGTCTGTCTCAGACCGTCAGTCTCAGACCGTCGTTCTCTGTCCGTTTTTCGCAGGCCGCCAGTCTCAGCCCGCCTGTCTAAGTCCGTCTGTCTCAGACCATCTGTCTCAGACCGTCTGTCTCAGACCGTCGGTCTCAGACCATCTGTCTCAGACCGTCCGTCTCTGTCCGTCTGTCTCAGACCGTCTGTCTCAGACCGTCTGTCTCAGACCGTCTGTCTCAGACCGTCAGTCTCAGACCGTCGGTCTCTGTCCGTTTCTCGCAGGCCGCCTGTTTCAGACCGTCTGTCTCAGACCATCTGTCTCAGTCCGTCGGTCTCTGTACGTCTCTCTCAGGCCGGCTGTCTCAGTCCGTCTGTTTCAGACCGCCTGTCTCTGTCCGTCTGTCTCAGACCGTCTGTCTGAGATCGTCTCTCTCAGGCCGCCTGTCTCAGTCCAACTGTCTCTGTCCGTCTGTTTCAGACCGTCTGTCTCAGATCGTCTCTCTCAAGCCGCCTGTCTCAGTCCGACTGTCTCTGTCCGTCTGTTTCAGACCGCCTGTCTCAGACCGTTGGTCTTAGCCCGTCTGTCTCAGCCCGCCTGTCTCTGTCCGTCTGTCTCAGCCCATCTGTCTCAGACCGTCCGTCTCTGACCGTCTGTCTCAGACCGTCAGTCTCAGACCGTCAGTATCTGTCCGTTTCTCGCAGGCCGCCTGTCTCTGTCCGTCTGTCTCTGTCCGTCTGTCTCTGTCCGTCTGTGTCAGACCGTCTGTCTCAGACCGTCGGTCTCTGTCCGTCCCTCTCAGGCCGCCTGTCTCAGTCCGTCTGTCTCAGACCGTCCGTCTCTGTCCGTCTGTCTCAGACCGTCTGTCTCAGACCGTCTGTCTCAGACCGTCTTTCTCAGACCGTCTGTCTCAGACCGCCTGTCTCAGACCGCCTGTCTCAGACCGTCGGTCTTAGCCCGTCTGTCTCAGCCCGTCTGTCTCAGACCGTCCGTCTCAGACCGTCTGTCTCAGACCGTCTGTCCCAGGCCGTCTGTCTCAGACCGTCTGTCTCAGACCGTCTGTCTCAGACCGTCTGTCTCAGACCGTCTGTCTCAGACCGTCTGTCTCAGACCGTCTGTCTCAGACCGTCTGTCTCAGACCGTCTGTCTCAGACCGTCTGTCTCAGACCGTCTGTCTCAGACCGTCTGTCTCAGACCGTCTGTCTCAGACCGTCTGTCTCAGACAGTCGGTCTCTGTCCGTCTCTCTCAGGCCGCCTGTCTCAGTCCGTCTGTCTCAGACCGTCCGTCTCAGACCGTCTGTCTCGGACCGTCTGTCTCAGACCGTCGGTCTCTGTCCGTCCCTATCAGCCCGTCTGTCTCAGACCGTCCGTCTCAGACCGTCTGTCTCAGACCGTCTGTCCCAGGCCGTCTGTCTCCGACAGTCGGTCTCTGTCCGTCTCTCTCAGGCCGCCTGTCTCAGACCGTCTGTCTCAGACAGTCGGTCTCTGTCCGTCTCTCTCAGGCCGCCTGTCTCAGACCGTCTGTCTCAGACCGTCGGTATCTGTCCGTTTCTCGCAGGCCGCCTGTCTCTGTCCGTCTGTCTCTGTCCGTCTGTGTCAGACCGTCTGTCTCAGACCGTCGGTCTCTGTCCGTCCCTCTCAGGCCGCCTGTCTCAGTCCGTCTGTCTCCGACCGTCTGTCTCAGACCGTCGGTCTCTGTCCGTCTCTCTCAGCCCGCCTGTCTCAATCAGTGTGTCTCAGACCATCTGTCTCAGACCGTCTGTCTCAGACCGTCTGTCTCAGACCGTCTGTCTCAGACCGTCTGTCTCAGACCGTCTGTCTCAGACCGTCTGTCTCAGACCGTCTGTCTCAGTCCGTCTGTCTCAGACCGTCTGTCTCAGACCGTCTGTCTCAGACCGTCTGTCTCAGACCGTCAGTCTCAGACCGTCGTTCTCTGTCCGTTTTTCGCAGGCCGCCAGTCTCAGCCCGCCTGTCTAAGTCCGTCTGTCTCAGACCATCTGTCTCAGACCGTCTGTCTCAGACCGTCGGTCTCAGACCATCTGTCTCAGACCGTCCGTCTCTGTCCGTCTGTCTCAGACCGTCTGTCTCAGACCGTCTGTCTCAGACCGTCAGTCTCAGACCGTCGGTCTCTGTCCGTTTCTCGCAGGCCGCCTGTCTCAGACCGTCTGTCTCAGACCATCTGTCTCAGTCCGTCGGTCTCTGTACGTCTCTCTCAGGCCGCCTGTCTCAGTCCGTCTGTTTCAGACCGCCTGTCTCTGTCCGTCTGTCTCAGACCGTCTGTCTGAGATCGTCTCTCTCAGGCCGCCTGTCTCAGTCCAACTGTCTCTGTCCGTCTGTTTCAGACCGTCTGTCTCAGATCGTCTCTCTCAAGCCGCCTGTCTCAGTCCGACTGTCTCTGTCCGTCTGTTTCAGACCGCCTGTCTCAGACCGTTGGTCTTAGCCCGTCTGTCTCAGCCCGCCTGTCTCTGTCCGTCTGTCTCAGCCCATCTGTCTCAGACCGTCCGTCTCTGACCGTCTGTCTCAGACCGTCAGTCTCAGACCGTCAGTATCTGTCCGTTTCTCGCAGGCCGCCTGTCTCTGTCCGTCTGTCTCTGTCCGTCTGTCTCTGTCCGTCTGTGTCAGACCGTCTGTCTCAGACCGTCGGTCTCTGTCCGTCCCTCTCAGGCCGCCTGTCTCAGTCCGTCTGTCTCCGACCGTCTGTCTCAGACCGTCTGTCTCAGACCGTCGGTCTCTGTCCGTCTCTCTCAATAAGCCTGTCTCAATCCGTGTGTCTCAGACCGTCTGTCTCAGACCGTCCGTCTCTGTCCGTCTGTCTCAGACCGTCTGTCTCAGACCGTCTGTCTCAGACCGTCTTTCCCAGGCCGTCTGTCTCAGACCGTCTGTCTCAGACCGTCTGTCTCAGACCGTCTGTCTCAGACCGTCTGTCTCAGACCGTCTGTCTCAGACCGTCTGTCTCAGACCGTCTGTCTCAGACCGTCTGTCTCAGACCGTCTGTCTCAGACAGTCGGTCTCTGTCCGTCTCTCTCAGGCCGCCTGTCTCAGTCCGTCTGTCTCAGACCGTCCGTCTCAGACCGTCTGTCTCGGACCGTCTGTCTCAGGCCATCTGTCTCAGACCGTCCGTCTCTGTCCGTCTATCTCAGACCGTCGGTCTCTGTCCGTCTCTCTCAGGCCGTCTATCTCTGTCCGTCTGTTTCAGACCGCCTGTCTCAGACCGCCGGTCTTAGCCCGTCTGTCTCAGCCCGTCTGTGTCAGACCCTCTGTCTCAGACCGTCTGTCTCAGACCGTCTGCCTCTGTCCGTTTCTCGCAGGCCGCCTGTCTCAGCCCGCCTGTCTCTGTCCGTCTGTTTCAGACCGCCTGTCTCTGACCGTCGGTCTTAGCCCGTCTGTCTCAGCCCGCCTGTCTCTGTCCGTCTGTCTCTGTCCGTCTGTCTCTGTCCGTCTGTCTCTGTCCGTCTGTCTCTGTCCGTCTGTGTCAGACCGTCTGTCTCAGACCGTCGGTCTCTGTCCGTCCCTCTCAGGCCGCCTGTCTCAGTCCGTCTGTCTCCGACCGTCTGTCTCAGACCGTCGGTCTCTGTCCGTCTCTCTCAGCCCGCCTGTCTCAATCAGTGTGTCTCAGACCATCTGTCTCAGACCGTCCGTCTCTGTCCGTCTGTCTCATACCGTCTGTCTCAGACCGTCTGTCTCAGACCGTCTTTCTCAGACCGTCTGTCTCAGACCGTCTGTCTCAGACCGTCTGTGTCAGACCGTTGTCTCTGTCCGTCTGTCTCAGCCCGTCTGTCTCAGACCGTCCGTCTCAGACCGTCTGTCTCAGACCGTCTGTCTCAGGCCGTCTGTCTCAGACCATCTGTCTCAGACCGTTGTCTCTGTCCGTCTATCTCTGTCCGCCTGTCTCAGAACGTCTGTCTCTGACCATCTGTATCAAACCGTCTGTCTCAGCACGCCTGTCTCGGCCCGCCTGTCTCTGTCCGTCTGTTTCAGACCGCCTGTCTCAGACCATCTGTGTCAGACCGTTGTCTCTGTCCGTCTATCTCTGTCCGTCTGTCTCTGTCCGACTGTCTCAGAACGCCTGTCTCGGACCATCTTTCTCAGACCGTCTGTCTCAGATCGTCTCTCTCAGGCCGCCTGTCTCAGTCCGTCTGTCTCATACCATCTGTCTCAGACCATCTGTCTCAGACCGTCCGTCTCTGTCCGTCTGTCTCAGACCGTCGGTCTCTGTCCGTCTATCTCAGGCCGTCTATCTCTGTCCGTCTGTTTCAGACCGCCTGTCTCAGACCGTCGGTCTTAGCCCGTCTGTCTCAGTCCGCCTGTCTCTGTCCGTCTGTCTCAGACCGTCTGTCTCAGATCGTCTCTCTCAGGCCGCCTGTCTCAGTCCGACTGTCTCTGTCCGTCTGTTTCAGACCGCCTGTCTCAGACCGTCGGTCTTAGCCCGTCTGTCTCAGCCCGCCTGTCTCTGTCCGTCTGTCTCAGCCCATCTGTCTCAGACCGTCTGTCTCTGACCGTCTGTCTCAGACCGTCAGTCTCAGACCGTCGGTATCTGTCCGTTTCTCGCAGGCCGCCTGTCTCTGTCGGTCTGTCTCAGACCGTCCGTCTCTGTCCGTCTGTCTCAGACCGTCTGTCTCAGACCGTCTGTCTCAGACCGTCTGTCTCAGACCGTCTTTCTCAGACCGTCTGTCTCAGACCGTCTGTCTCAGACCGTCTGTCTCAGACCGTCTGTCTCAGACCGTCTGTGTCAGACCGTTGTCTCTGTCCGTCTCTCTCAGGCCGCCTGTCAAAATCCGTCCGTATCAGACCATCTGTCTCAGACTGTCGGTCTCTGTCCGTCTCTCTCAGCCCGCCTGCATCAGTCCGTCTGTCTCAGACCGTCAGTCTCAGACCGTCGGTCTCTGTCCGTCTCTCTCAGCCCGCCTGTCTCATACCGTCTGTCTCAGACCGTCTGTGTCAGACCGTTGTCTCTGTCCGTCTGTCTCTGTCCGTCTGTGTCAGACCCTCTGTCTCAGACCGTCTGTCTCAGACCGTCTGCCTCTGTCTGTTTCTCGCAGGCCGCCTGTCTCAGTCCGTCTGTCTCAGCCCGTCTGTCTCAGTCCGTCTCTCTCAGTCCGCCTGTCTCAGTCCGACTGTCTCAGACCGTCAGCCTCAGACCGTCTGTCTCAGACCGTCGGTCTCTGTCCGTCTCTCTCAGCCCGCCTGTCTGAGTCCGTCTGTCTCAGACCACTGTCTCAGACCGTTGTCTCTGTCCGTCTGTCTCAGCCCGTCTGTCTCAGTCCGTCTGTCTCAGCCCGTCTGTCTCAGTCCGTCTCTCTCAGTCCGTCTCTCTCAGGCCGCCTGTCTCAGTCCGTCTGTCTCAGCCCGTCTGTCTCAGTCCGTCTCTCTCAGTCCGCCTGTCTCAGTCCGACTGTCTCAGTCCGACTGTCTCAGACCGTCAGCCTCAGACCGTCTGTCTCAGACCGTCGGTCTCTGTCCGTTTCTCGCAGGCCGCCTGTCTCAGACAGTCTGCCTCATACCATCTGTCTCGGACCGTCTGTCTCAGACCGTTTGTCTCGGACCGTCTCTCTCAGTCCGCCTGTCTCAGTCCGACTGTCTCAGACCGTCAGCCTCAGACCGTCTGTCTCAGACTGTCGGTCTCTGTCCGTCTCTCTCAGCCCGCCTGCATCAGTCCGTCTGTCTCAGACCGTCTCTCTCAGCCCGCCTGTCTGAGTCCGTCTGTCTCAGACCACTGTCTCAGACCGTTGTCTCTGTCCGGCTCTCTCAGTCCGCCTGTCTCAGTCCGACTGTCTCAGTCCGTCTCTCTCAGTCCGCCTGTCTCAGTCCGACTGTCTCAGTCCGACTGTCTCAGACCGTCAGCCTCAGACCGTCTGTCTCAGACCGTCGGTCTCTGTCCGGCTCTCTCAGGCCGCCTGTCTCAGTCCGTCTGTCTCAGCCCGTCTGTCTCAGTCCGTCTCTCTCAGTCCGTCTCTCTCAGGCCGCCTGTCTCAGTCCGTCTGTCTCAGCCCGTCTGTCTCAGTCCGTCTCTCTCAGTCCGCCTGTCTGAGTCCGTCTGTCTCAGACCACTGTCTCAGACCGTTGTCTCTGTCCGTCTGTCTCAGCCCGTCTGTCTCAGTCCGTCTCTCTCAGTCCGCCTGTCTCAGTCCGACTGTCTTAGACAATCTGTCTCAGACCGTCTGTCTCTGTCCGTCTGTCTCAGACCGTCTGTCTTGGACCGTCTGTCTCAGACCGTCGGTATCTGTCCGTTTCTCGCAGGCCGCCTGTCTCAGACAGTCTGCCTCATACCATCTGTCTCGGACCGTCTGTCTCAGACCGTTTGTCTCGGACCGTCTCTCTCAGTCCGCCTGTCTCAGTCCGTCTGTATCAGACCGCCTGTCTCAGACCGTGTGTCTCGGACCAGCTGTCTCAGACCGTCGGTCTTACCTCGTCTGTCTCAGCCCCCCAGTCGCTGTCCGTCAGTCTCAGACCATCTGTATCAGACCGTTGTCTCTGTGAGTCTGTCTCCGCCCGCCTGTGTCAGTCCGTCTGTCTCAGACCATCTGTCCCGGACCGTTGTCTCTGTCCGTCTGTGTCAGTCCGTCTGTCTCAGTCCGTCTGTCTCAGACCCTCTCTCTCAGGCCGCCTGTCTCAGTCCGTCTGTCTCAGACCATCTGTCTCAGACCGTCGGTCTCTGTCCGTCTCTCTCAGGCCGCCTGTCTCAGACCGCCTGTCTCGGACCGTCTGTGTGAGACCGTCTGTATCAGACCATCTGTCTCAGACCGTCTGCCTCTGTCTGTTTCTCGCAGGCCGCCTGTCTCAGGCCGCCTGTCATAGTCCGTCTGTCTCAGACCATCTGTCTCAGACCGCTGTCTCTGTCCGTCTGTCTCTGTCCGTCTGTCTCTGTCCGTCTGTCTCAGAACGTCTGTCTCTGACCATCTGTATCAAACCGTCTGTCTCAGCACGCCTGTCTCGGCCCGCCTGTCTCTGTCCGTCTGTTTCAGACCGCCTGTCTCAGACCATCTGTGTCAGACCGTTGTCTCTGTCCGTCTATCTCTGTCCGTCTGTCTCTGTCCGACTGTCTCAGAACGTCTGTCTCAGACCATCTGTATCAAACCGTCTGTCTCAGCCCGCCTGTCTCAGCCCGCCTGTCTCTGTCCGTCTGTCTCAGCCCGCCTGTCTCAGACCGTCTATCTCGGACCATCTGTCTCAGACCGTCTGTCTCAGATCGTCTCTCTCAGGCCGCCTGTCTCAGTCCGTCTGTCTCAGACCGTCGGTCTCTGTCCGTCTCTCTCAGGCCGTCTATCTCTGTCCGTCTGTTTCAGACCGCCTGTCTCAGACCGTCGGTCTTAGCCCGTCTGTCTCAGCCCGCCTGTCTCTGTCCGTCTGTCTCAGACCGTCTGTCTCAGATCGTCTCTCTCAGGCCGCCTGTCTCAGTCCGACTGTCTCTGTCCGTCTGTTTCAGACCGCCTGTCTCAGACCGTCGGTCTTAGCCCGTCTGTCTCAGCCCGCCAGTCTCTGTCCGTCTGTCTCTGTCCGTCTGTCTCTGTCCGTCTGTCTCAGCCCGCCTGTCTCAGTCCGTCTGTCTCCGACCGTCTGTCTCAGACCGTCGGTCTCTGTCCGTCTCTCTCAGCCCGCCTGTCTCAATCCGTGTGTCTCAGACCATCTGTCTCAGACCGTCCGTCTCTGTCCGTCTGTCTCAGACCGTCTGTCTCAGACCGCCTGTCTCTGTCCGTCTGTCTCAGACCGTCTGTCTCAGATCGTCTCTCTCAGGCCGCCTGTCTCAGTCCGACTGTCTCTGTCCGTCTGTTTCAGACCGTCTGTCTCAGATCGTCTCTCTCAGGCCGCCTGCTCAGTCCGACTGTCTCTGTCCGTCTGTTTCAGACCGCCTGTCTCAGACCGTCTGTCTCAGACCGTCTGTCTCAGCCCGCCTGTCTCTGCCCGTCTGTCTCAGCCCGCCTGTCTCAGACCGTCTGTCTCAGACCGTCTGTCTCAGACCGTCTGTCTCAGACCGTCCGTCTCAGACCGTCTGTCTCAGACCGTCTGTCTCAGGCCGTCTGTCTCAGACCGTCTGTCTCAGACCGTCTGTCTCAGACCGTCTGTCTCAGACCGTCGGTCTCTGTCCGTCTCTCTCAGGCCGCCTGTCTCAGTCCGTCTGTCTCAGACCGTCTGTCTCAGACCGTCTGTCTCATACCGTCTGTCTCAGACCGTCTGTCTCAGGCCGTCTGTCTCAGACCGTCTGTCTCAGACCGTCTGTCTCAGACCGTCTGTCTCAGCCCGCCTGTCTCTGCCCGTCTGTCTCAGCCCGCCTGTCTCTGTCCGTCTGTCTCAGACCGTCTGTCTCAGATCGTCTCTCTCAGGCCGCCTGTCTCAGTCCGACTGTCTCCGTCCGTCTGTTTCAGACCGTCTGTCTCAGATCGTCTCTCTCAGGCCGCCTGCTCAGTCCGACTGTCTCTGTCCGTCTGTTTCAGACCGCCTGTCTCAGACCGTCGGTCTTAGCCCGTCTGTCTCAGCCCGCCTGTCTCGGCCCGCCTGTCTCTGTCCGTCTGTTTCAGACCGCCTGTCTCAGACCATCTGTGTCAGACCGTTGTCTCTGTCCGTCTGTCTCTGTCCGTCTGTCTCTGTCCGTCTGTGTCAGACCGTCTGTCTCAGACCGTCCGTCTCAGACCGTCTGTCTCAGACCATCTGTTTCAGACCGTTGTCTCTGTCCGTCTGTCTCTGTCCGTCTGTCTCAGCCCGCCACTCTGAGACCGTCGGTCTCTGTCCGTCTCTCTGAGCCCGCCTGTCGCAGACCGCCTGTGTCCGACCGTCGGTATTACCCCGTCTGTCTCAGCCCGCCTGTCTCTGTCCGTCTGTCTCAGACCGTCGGTCTCTGTACGTCTCTATCAGCCCGCCTGTCTCTGACCGCCTGTCTCAGACCGTCTGTCCGAGACCGCCTGTCTCAGTCCGTCTGTCAAACCATCTGTCTCAGACCGTCGGTCTCTGTACGTCTCTCTCAGGCCGCCTGTCAAAATCCGTCCGTATCAGACCATCTGTCTCAGACTGTCGGTCTCTGTCCGTCTCTCTCAGCCCGCCTGCATCAGTCCGTCTGTCTCAGACCGTCAGTCTCAGACCGTCGGTCTCTGTCCGTCTCTCTCAGGCCGCCTGTCTCAGTCCGTCTGTCTCAGCCCGTCTGTCTCAGTCCGTCTCTCTCAGTCCGTCTCTCTCAGGCCGCCTGTCTCAGTCCGTCTGTCTCAGCCCGTCTGTCTCAGTCCGTCTCTCTCAGTCCGCCTGTCTCAGTCCGACTGTCTCAGACCGTCAGCCTCAGACCGTCGGTCTCTGTCCGTCTCTCTCAGCCCGCCTGTCTGAGTCCGTCTGTCTCAGACCACTGTCTCAGACCGTTGTCTCTGTCCGTCTGTCTCAGCCCGTCTGTCTCAGTCCGTCTCTCTCAGTCCGCCTGTCTCAGTCCGACTGTCTTAGACAATCTGTCTCAGACCGTCTGTCTCTGTCCGTCTGTCTCAGACCGTCTGTCTTGGACCGTCTGTCTCAGACCGTCGGTGTCTGTCCGTTTCTCGCAGGCCGCCTGTCTCAGACAGTCTGCCTCATACCATCTGTCTCGGACCGTCTGTCTCAGACCGTTTGTCTCGGACCGTCTCTCTCAGTCCGCCTGTCTCAGTCCGTCTGTATCAGACCGCCTGTCTCAGACCGTGCGTCTCGGACCAGCTGTCTCAGACCGTCGGTCTTACCTCGTCTGTCTCAGCCCCCCAGTCGCTGTCCGTCAGTCTCAGACCATCTGTATCAGACCGTTGTCTCTGTGAGTCTGTCTCCGCCCGCCTGTGTCAGTCCGTCTGTCTCAGACCATCTGTCCCGGACCGTTGTCTCTGTCCGTCTGTGTCAGTCCGTCTGTCTCAGTCCGTCTGTCTCAGACCCTCTCTCTCAGGCCGCCTGTCTCAGTCCGTCTGTCTCAGACCATCTGTCTCAGACCGTCGGTCTCTGTCCGTCTCTCTCAGGCCGCCTGTCTCAGACCGCCTGTCTCGGACCGTCTGTGTGAGACCGTCTGTATCAGACCATCTGTCTCAGACCGTCTGTCTCTGTCCGTCTCTCTCAGCCCGCCTGTCTCATACCGTCTGTCTCGGACCATCTGTCTCAGACCGTCGGTATTACCCCGTCTGTCTCAGCCCGTCTGTCTCAGACCGTCTGTCTCAGATCGTCGTTCTCTGTCCGTTTCTCTCAGGCCGCCAGTCTCAGTCCGTCTGTCTCAGACCATCTGTCTCAGACCGTCTGTCTCTGTCCGTTTCTCTCAGGCCGCCTGTCTCAGTCCGTCTGTCTCAGACCATCTGTCTCAGACCGTCGGTCTCTGTCCGTCTCTCTCAGGCCGCCTGTCTCAGACCGCCTGTCTCGGTCCGTCTGTGTGAGACCGTCTGTATCAGACCATCTGTCTCAGACCGTCGGTCTCTGTCCGTCTCTCTCAGCCCGACTGCCTCATACCATCTGTCTCGGACCGTCTGTCTCAGACCGTTTGTCTCGGACCGTCTCTCTCAGTCCGCCTGTCTCAGTCCGTCTGTCTCAGACCATCTGTCTCAGACCGTCGGTCTCAGTCCGTCTGTCTCAGCCCGCCTGTCTCTGTCCGTCTGTCTCAGCCCGCCTGTCTCAGTCCGTCTGTCTTGGACCGTCTGTCTCAGACCGTCTGTCTCAGATCGTTGTCTCTCTCCGTGTCTCTCAGGCCGCCTGTCTCAGTCCGTCTGTCTTAGACCATCTATCTCAGACCGTCTCTCTCAGACCGTCTATCTCAGACCGTCCGTCTCAGACCGTGTGTCTCAGATCGTCTGTGTCACATCGTCTGTCTCAGACCGTCCGTCTCTGTCCATCTCTCTCAGACCGTCCGTCTTAGACCGTCGGTCTCTGTCAGTCTCTCGTAGGCCGCCTGTCTCAGTCCGTCTGTCTCAGACCATCTGTCTCAGACCGTCTGTCTCTCTCCGTCTGTCTCAGACCATCTGTCTCACTACGTCTGTCTCAGACCGTCTGTCTCAGACCGTCTGTCTCAGACCGTCGGTCTCTGTCCGTCTCTCTCAGGCCGCCTGTCTAAGTCCGTCTGTATCAGACCATCTGTCTCAGACTGTCGGTATCTGTCTGTCTCTCTCAGGCCGCCTGTCCCAGTCTGTCTGTATCAGACCATCTGTCTCAGACCGTCTGTCTCGGTCCGCCTGTCTCAGCCCGGCTGTGTCAGTCCGGCTGTCTGAGACCGTCTGTCTCAGACCGTCTGTCTCTGTCCGTCTGTCTCAGACTGTCTGTCTTTGTTCGTCTGTCTCAGAACGTCTGTTTCAGACAATCTGTATGAAACCGTCTGTCTCAGCCCGCCTGCCTCAGCCCGCCTGTCACTGTCCGTCTGTATCAGACCATCTGTCTCAGACTGTCGGTCTCTGTCCGTCTCTCTCAGCCCGCCTGCCTCAGTCCGTCTGTCTCAGACCGTCAGTCTCAGACCGTCGGTCTCTGTCCGTCTCTCTCAGGCCGCCTGTCTCAGTCCGTCTGTCTCAGACCACTGTCTCAGACCGTTGTCTCTGTCCGTCTGTCTCAGCCCGTCTGTCTGAGTCCGTCTCTCTCAGTCCGCCTGTCTCAGTCCGACTGTCTCAGACCGTCTGCCTCAGACCGTCTGTCTCAGACCGTCGGTCTCTGTCCGTCTCTATCAGGCCGCCTGTCTCAGTCCGTCTGTCTCAAACCATCTGTCTTAGACCGTCTGTCTCTGTCCGTCAGTCTCAGACCGTCTGTCTCAGACCGTCGGTCTCTGTACGTCTCTATCAGCCCGCGTGTCTCTGACCGCCTGTCTCAGACCGTCTGTCTCTGTCCGTCTGTCTCAGACCGTCTGTCTGTGTCCGTCTGTCTCAGCCCGACTGTCTCAGTCCGTCTGTCTCAGACCATCTGTGTCAGACCGTTGTCTCTGTCCGTATATCTCTGTCCGTCTGTCTCAGAACGTCTGTCTCAGACCATCTGTATCAAACCGTCTGTCTCAGCCCGCCTGTCTCATCCCGCCTGTCTCTGTCCGTCTGTTTTAGACCGTCTGTCTCAGCCCGCCTGTCTCTGTCCGTCTGTCTCAGACCGTCGGTCTCTGTCCGTCTCTCTCAGGCCGCCTGTCTCAGTCCGTCGGTCTCAGACCATCTGTCTCGGACCATCTGTCTCAGACCGTCCGTCTCTGTCCGTCTGTCTCAGACCGTCGGTCTGTGTCCGTCTCTCTCAGGCCGTCTATCTCTGTCCGTCTGTTTCAGACCGCCTGTCTCAGACCGTCGGTCTTAGCCCGTCTGTCTCAGCCCGCCTGTCTCTGTCCGTCTGTCTCAGACCCTCTGTCTCAGATCGTCTCTCTCAGGCCGCCTGTCTCAGTCCGACTGTCCCAGACCATCTGTCTCAGACCGTCTGTCTCAGACCGTCTGTCTCAGACCGTCTGTATCAAACCGTCTGTCTTAGACCGTCTGTCTCTGTCCGTCTGTCTCAGACCATCTGTGTCAGACAGTTGTCTCTGTCCGTATATCACTGTCCGTCTGTCTCAGAACGTCTGTCTCAGACCATCTGTATCAAACCGTCTGTCTTAGACCGTCTGTCTCTGTCCGTCTGTCTCAGACCATCTGTCTCAGTCCGTCTGTCTCAGACCGTCTGTCTCAGACCGTCGGTCTCTGTCCGTCTCTCGCAGCCCGCCTGTCTCAGTCCGTCTGTCTCAGACCATCTGTCTCGGACCGTCTGTCTCAGACCGTCAGTCTCAGACCGCCGGTCTCTGTCCGTCTCTCTCAGGCCGCCTGTCTCAGTCCGTCTGTCTCAGACCACTGTCTCAGACCGTTGTCTCTGTCCGTCTGTCTCAGCCCGTCTGTCTGAGTCCGTCTCTCTCAGTCCGCCTGTCTCAGTCCGACTGTCTCAGACCGTCTGCCTCAGACCGTCTGTCTCAGACCGTCGGTCTCTGTCCGTCTCTATCAGGCCGCCTGTCTCAGTCCGTCTGTCTCAAACCATCTGTCTTAGACCGTCTGTCTCTGTCCGTCAGTCTCAGACCGTCTGTCTCAGACCGTCGGTCTCTGTACGTCTCTATCAGCCCGCGTGTCTCTGACCGCCTGTCTCAGACCGTCTGTCTCTGTCCGTCTGTCTCAGACCGTCTGTCTGTGTCCGTCTGTCTCAGCCCGACTGTCTCAGTCCGTCTGTCTCAGACCATCTGTGTCAGACCGTTGTCTCTGTCCGTATATCTCTGTCCGTCTGTCTCAGAACGTCTGTCTCAGACCATCTGTATCAAACCGTCTGTCTCAGCCCGCCTGTCTCATCCCGCCTGTCTCTGTCCGTCTGTTTTAGACCGTCTGTCTCAGCCCGCCTGTCTCTGTCCGTCTGTCTCAGACCGTCGGTCTCTGTCCGTCTCTCTCAGGCCGCCTGTCTCAGTCCGTCGGTCTCAGACCATCTGTCTCGGACCATCTGTCTCAGACCGTCCGTCTCTGTCCGTCTGTCTCAGACCGTCGGTCTGTGTCCGTCTCTCTCAGGCCGTCTATCTCTGTCCGTCTGTTTCAGACCGCCTGTCTCAGACCGTCGGTCTTAGCCCGTCTGTCTCAGCCCGCCTGTCTCTGTCCGTCTGTCTCAGACCCTCTGTCTCAGATCGTCTCTCTCAGGCCGCCTGTCTCAGTCCGACTGTCCCAGACCATCTGTCTCAGACCGTCTGTCTCAGACCGTCTGTCTCAGACCGTCTGTATCAAACCGTCTGTCTTAGACCGTCTGTCTCTGTCCGTCTGTCTCAGACCATCTGTGTCAGACAGTTGTCTCTGTCCGTATATCACTGTCCGTCTGTCTCAGAACGTCTGTCTCAGACCATCTGTATCAAACCGTCTGTCTTAGACCGTCTGTCTCTGTCCGTCTGTCTCAGACCATCTGTCTCAGTCCGTCTGTCTCAGACCGTCTGTCTCAGACCGTCGGTCTCTGTCCGTCTCTCGCAGCCCGCCTGTCTCAGTCCGTCTGTCTCAGACCATCTGTCTCGGACCGTCTGTCTCAGACCGTCAGTCTCAGACCGTCGGTCTCTGTCCGTTTCTCGCATGCCGCCTGTCTCAGGCCGCCTGTCACAGTCCGTCTGTCTCAGACCATCTGTGTCAGACAGTTGTCTCTGTCCGTATATCACTGTCCGTCTGTCTCAGAACGTCTGTCTCAGACCATCTGTATCAAACCGTCTGTCTCAGCCCGCCTGTCTCGGCCCGCCTGTCTCTGTCCGTCTGTTTCAGACCGCCTGTCTCAGACCATCTGTGTCAGACCGTTGTCTCTGTCCGTCTGTCTCTGTCCGTTTGTGTCAGACCGTCTGTCGCAGACCGTCTGTCTCAGACCGTCTGTCTCAGACCGTCTGTCTCAGACCGTCTGTCTCAGACCGTCTGTCTCAGACCGTCTGTCTCAGACCGTCTGTCTCAGACCGTCTGTCTCAGACCGTCTGTCTCAGCCCGCCTGTCTCGGCCCGCCTGTCTCTGTCCGACTGTCTCAGAACGTCTGTCTCAGACCACCTGTATCAAACCGTCTGTCTCAGCCCGCCTGTCTCGGCCCGCCTGTCTCTGTCCGTCTGTTTCAGACCGCCTGTCTCAGACCATCTGTGTCAGACCGTTGTCTCTGTCCGTCTGTCTCTGTCCGTCTGTCTCTGTCCGTCTGTGTCAGACCGTCTGTCTCAGTCCGTCTGTCTCAGTCCGTCTGTCTCAGACCGCCTGTCTCAGACCGTCTGTCTCAGACCGTCTGTCTCAGACCGTATGTCTCAGTCCGTCTGTCTCAGACCGTCTGTCTCAGACCGTCAGTCTCTGTACGTCTCTCCCAGCCCGCCTGTCTCAGGCCATCTGTATCAAACCGTCTGTCTCAGCCCACCTGTCTCTGTCCGTCTGTTTCAGACCGCATGTCTCAGACCGTCGGTCTTAGCCCGTCTGTCTCAGCCCGCCTGTCTCTGTCCGTCTGTTTCAGACCGCCTGTCTCAGACCGTCTCTCTCAGGCCGCGTGTCTCAGTCCGTCTGTCTCAGACCATCTGTCTCAGACCATCTGTCTCAGACCGTCCGTCCCTGTCCGTCTGTCTCAGACCGTCGGTCTCTGTCCGTCTCTCTCAGGCCATCTATCTCTGTCCGCATGTTTCAGACTGCCTGTCTCAGACCGTCGGTCTTAGCCCGTCTGTCTCAGCCCGCCTGTCTCTGTCCGTCTGTCTCAGACCGTCTGTCTCAGATCGTCTCTCTCAGGCCGCCTGTCTCAGTCCGTCTCTCTCGGACCATCTTTCTCAGACCGGCTGTCTCAGACCATCTGTCTCAGACCGTCCGTCTCTGTCCGTCTGTCTCAGACCGTCTGTCTCAGACCGTCTGTCTCAGACCGTCTGTCTCAGACCGTCGGTCTCAGACCATCTGTCTCAGACCGTCCGTCTCTGTCCGTCTGTCTCAGACCGTCTGTCTCAGACTGTCTGTCTCAGACCGTCAGTCTCAGACCGTCGGTCTCTGTCCGTTTCTCCCAGGCCGCCTGTCTCAGACCGTCTGTCTCAGACCGTCTGTCTCAGACCATCTGTCTCAGTCCGTCGGACTCTGTACGTCTCTCTCAGGCCGCCTGTCTCAGTCCGTCTGTTTCAGACCGCCTGTCTCAGACCGTCGGTCTTAGCCCGTCTGTCTCAGCCCGCCTGTCTCTGTCCGTCTGTCTCAGACCGTCTGTCTCAGCCCGCCTGCCTCTGTCCGTCTGTCTCAGTCCGTCTGTCTCAGATCGTCTCTCTCAGGCCGCCTGTCTCAGTCCGACTGTCTCAGAACGTCTGTCTCAGACCATCTGTATCAAACCGTCTGTCTCAGCCCGCCTGTCTCAGCCCGCCTGTCTCTGTCCGTCTGTCTCAGCCCGCCTGTCTCAGACCGTCTATCTCGGACCATCTGTCTCAGACCGTCTGTCTCAGATCGTCTCTCTCAGCCCGCCTGTCTCAGTCCGTCTGTCTCAGACCATCTGTCTCAGACCATCTGTCTCAGACCGTCTGTCTCAGACCGTCAGTCTCAGACCGTCGGTCTCTGTCCGTTTCTCGCAGGCCGCCTGTCTCAGGCCGCCTGTCTCAGTCCGTCTGTCTCAGACCATCTGTCTCAGACCGTAGTCTCTGTCCGTCTATCTCTGTCCGTCTGTCTCAGAACGTCTGTCTCAGACCATCTGTATCAAACCGTCTGTCTCAGCCCGCCTGTCTCGGCCCGCCTGTCTCTGTCCGTCTGTTTCAGACCGCCTGTCTCAGACCATCTGTGTCAGACCGTTGTCTCTGTCCGTCTGTCTCTGTCCGTCTGTCTCTGTCCGTCTGTGTCAGACCGTCTGTCTCAGACCGTCCGTCTCAGACCGTCTGTCTCAGACCATCTGTTTCAGACCGTTGTCTCTGTCCGTCTGTCTCTGTCCGTCTGTCTCAGCCCGCCACTCTGAGACCGTCGGTCTCTGTCCGTCTCTCTGAGCCCGCCTGTCGCAGACCGCCTGTGTCCGACCGTCGGTATTACCCCGTCTGTCTCAGCCCGCCTGTCTCTGTCCGTCTGTCTCAGACCGTCGGTCTCTGTACGTCTCTATCAGCCCGCCTGTCTCTGACCGCCTGTCTCAGACCGTCTGTCCGAGACCGCCTGTCTCAGTCCGTCTGTCAAACCATCTGTCTCAGACCGTCGGTCTCTGTCCGTCTCTCTCAGGCCGCCTGTCAAAATCCGTCCGTATCAGACCATCTGTCTCAGACTGTCGGTCTCTGTCCGTCTCTCTCAGCCCGCCTGCATCAGTCCGTCTGTCTCAGACCGTCAGTCTCAGACCGTCGGTCTCTGTCCGTCTCTCTCAGGCCGCCTGTCTCAGTCCGTCTGTCTCAGCCCGTCTGTCTCAGTCCGTCTCTCTCAGTCCGCCTGTCTCAGTCCGACTGTCTCAGACCGTCAGCCTCAGACCGTCTGTCTCAGACCGTCGGTCTCTGTCCGTCTCTCTCAGCCCGCCTGTCTGAGTCCGTCTGTCTCAGACCACTGTCTCAGACCGTTGTCTCTGTCCGTCTGTCTCAGCCCGTCTGTCTCAGTCCGTCTCGCTCAGTCCGCCTGTCTCAGTCCGACTGTCTTAGACAATCTGTCTCAGACCGTCTGTCTCTGTCCGTCTGTCTCAGACCGTCTGTCTTGGACCGTCTGTCTCAGACCGTCGGTATCTGTCCGTTTCTCGCAGGCCGCCTGTCTCAGACAGTCTGCCTCATACCATCTGTCTCGGACCGTCTGTCTCAGACCGTTTGTCCCGGACCGTCTCTCTCAGTCCGCCTGTCTCAGTCCGTCTGTATCAGACCGCCTGTCTCAGACCGTGTGTCTCGGACCAGCTGTCTCAGACCGTCGGTCTTACCTCGTCTGTCCAGCCCCCCAGTCTCTGTCCGTCAGTCTCAGACCATCTGTATCAGACCGTTGTCTCTGTGAGTCTGTCTCCGCCCGCCTGTGTCAGTCCGTCTGTCTCAGACCATCTGTCCCGGACCGTTGTCTCTGTCCGTCTGTGTCAGTCCGTCTGTCTCAGTCCGTCTGTCTCAGACCCTCTCTCTCAGGCCGCCTGTCTCAGTCCGTCTGTCTCAGACCATCTGTCTCAGACCGTCGGTCTCTGTCCGTCTCTCTCAGGCCGCCTGTCTCAGACCGCCTGTCTCGGACCGTCTGTGTGAGACCGTCTGTATCAGACCATCTGTCTCAGACCGTCTGTCTCTGTCCGTCTCTCTCAGCCCGCCTGTCTCATACCGTCTGTCTCGGACCATCTGTCTCAGACCGTCGGTATTACCCCGTCTGTCTCAGCCCGTCTGTCTCAGCCCGTCTGTCTCAGACCGTCTGTCTCAGATCGTCGTTCTCTGTCCGTTTCTCTCAGGCCGCCAGTCTCAGTCCGTCTGTCTCAGACCATCTGTCTCAGACCGTCTGTCTCTGTCCGTTTCTCTCAGGCCGCCTGTCTCAGTCCGTCTGTCTCAGACCATCTGTCTCAGACCGTCGGTCTCTGTCCGTCTCTCTCAGGCCGCCTGTCTCAGACCGCCTGTCTCGGACCGTCTGTGTGAGACCGTCTGTATCAGACCATCTGTCTCAGACCGTCGGTCTCTGTCCGTCTCTCTCAGCCCGCCTGCCTCATACCATCTGTCTCGGACCGTCTGTCTCAGACCGTTTGTCTCGGACCGTCTCTCTCAGTCCGCCTGTCTCAGTCCGTCTGTCTCAGACCATCTGTCTCAGACCGTCGGTCTCAGTCCGTCTGTCTCAGCCCGCCTGTCTCTGTCCGTCTGTCTCAGCCCGCCTGTCTCAGTCCGTCTGTCTTGGACCGTCTGTCTCAGACCGTCGGTCTCTGTCCGTCGCTCTCAGCCCGCCTGCCTCAGTCCGTCTGTCTCAGACCGTCTGTCTCAGATCGTTGTCTCTCTCCGTGTCTCTCAGGCCGCCTGTCTCAGTCCGTCTGTCTTAGACCATCTATCTCAGACCGTCTCTCTCAGACCGTCTATCTCAGACCGTCCGTCTCAGACCGTGTGTCTCAGATCGTCTGTGTCACATCGTCTGTCTCAGACCGTCCGTCTCTGTCCATCTCTCTCAGACCGTCCGTCTTAGACCGTCGGTCTCTGTCAGTCTCTCGTAGGCCGCCTGTCTCAGTCCGTCTGTCTCAGACCATCTGTCTCACTACGTCTGTCTCAGACCGTCTGTCTCAGACCGTCTGTCTCAGACCGTCGGTCTCTGTCCGTCTCTCTCAGGCCGCCTGTCTAAGTACGTCTGTATCAGACCATCTGTCTCAGACTGCCGGTATCTGTCTGTCTCTCTCAGGCCGCCTGTCCCAGTCTGTCTGTATCAGACCATCTGTCTCAGACCGTCTGTCTCGGTCCGCCTGTCTCAGCCCGGCTGTGTCAGTCCGGCTGTCTGAGACCGTCTGTCTCTGTCCGTCTGTCTCAGACTGTCTGTCTTTGTTCGTCTGTCTCAGAACGTCTGTTTCAGACAATCTGTATGAAACCGTCTGTCTCAGCCCGCCTGCCTCAGCCCGCCTGTCACTGTCCGTCTGTATCAGACCATCTGTCTCAGACTGTCGGTCTCTGTCCGTCTCTCTCAGCCCGCCTGCCTCAGTCCGTCTGTCTCAGACCGTCAGTCTCAGACCGTCGGTCTCTGTCCGTCTCTCTCAGGCCGCCTGTCTCAGTCCGTCTGTCTCAGACCACTGTCTCAGACCGTTGTCTCTGTCCGTCTGTCTCAGCCCGTCTGTCTGAGTCCGTCTCTCTCAGTCCGCCTGTCTCAGTCCGACTGTCTCAGACCGTCTGCCTCAGACCGTCTGTCTCAGACCGTCGGTCTCTGTCCGTCTCTATCAGGCCGCCTGTCTCAGTCCGTCTGTCTCAAACCATCTGTCTTAGACCGTCTGTCTCTGTCCGTCAGTCTCAGACCGTCTGTCTCAGACCGTCGGTCTCTGTCCGTCTCTCTCAGCCCGCCTGCCTCAGTCCGTCTGTCTCAGATCGTTGTCTCTCTCCGTGTCTCACAGGCCGCCTGTCTCAGTCCGTCTGTCTTAGACCATCTATCTCAGACCGTCTCTCTCAGACCGTCTATCTCAGTCCGTCCGTCTCAGACCGTCTGTCTCTGTCCGTCTGTCTCTGTCCGTCTGTCTCTGTCCGTCTGTCTCAGACCGTCTGTCTCAGACCGTCGGTCTCTGTCCGTCTCTCTCAGGCCGCCTGTCTGAGTCCGTCTGTCTCAGACCACTGTCTCAGACCGTTGTCTCTGTCCGTCTATCTCAGCCCGTCTGTCTCAGTCCGTCTGTCTCAGACCATCTGTCTCAGACCGTTGTCTGTGTCCGCCTGTCTCTGTCCGTCGGTCTCAGTCCGTCTGTCTCAGACCACTGTCTCAGACCGTTGTCTCTGTCCGTCTGTCTCAGCCCGTCTGTCTCAGTCCGTCTGTCTCAGACCATCTGTCTCAGTCCGTTGTCTCTGTCCGCCTGTCTCTCTCCGTCGGTCTCAGCCCGCCTGTCTCAGACCGTCTGTCTCAGACCGTCTGTCTCAGACCGTCGGTCTCTGTCAGTCTCTCGTAGGCCGCCTGTCTCAGTCCGTCTGTCTCAGACCATCTGTCTCAGACCGTCTGTCTCTGTCCGTCTGTCTCAGACCATCTGTCTCACTACGTCTGTCTCTGTCCGTCTGTCTCAGCCCATCTGTCTCAGTCCGTCTGTCTCAGACCATCTGTCTCAGTCCGTTGTCTCTGTCCGCCTGTCTCTGTCCGTCGGTCTCAGCCCGCCTGTCTCAGACCGTCTCTCTCAGACCGTCTGTCTCAGACCGTCTGTCTCAGACCGTCCGTCTCTGTCCGTCTCTCTCAGACCGTCCGTCTCAGACCGTCGGTCTCTGTCAGTCTCTCGTAGGCCGCCTGTCTCAGTCCGTCTGTCTCAGACCATCTGTCTCAGACCGTCTGTCTCTGTCCGTCTGTCTCAGACCGTCGGTCTCTGTCCGTCTCTCTCAGCCCGCCTGTCTGAGTCCGTCTGTCTCAGACCACTGTCTCAGACCGTTGTCTCTGTCCGTCTGTCTCAGCCCGTCTGTCTCAGTCCGTCTCTCTCAGTCCGCCTGTCTCAGTCCGACTGTCTTAGACAATCTGTCTCAGACCGTCTGTCTCTGTCCGTCTGTCTCAGACCGTCTGTCTTGGACCGTCTGTCTCAGACCGTCGGTATCTGTCCGTTTCTCGCAGGCCGCCTGTCTGAGACAGTCTGCCTCATACCATCTGTCTCGGACCGTCTGTCTCAGACCGTTTGTCCCGGACCGTCTCTCTCAGTCCGCCTGTCTCAGTCCGTCTGTATCAGACCGCCTGTCTCAGACCGTGTGTCTCGGACCAGCTGTCTCAGACCGTCGGTCTTACCTCGTCTGTCCAGCCCCCCAGTCTCTGTCCGTCAGTCTCAGACCATCTGTATCAGACCGTTGTCTCTGTGAGTCTGTCTCCGCCCGCCTGTGTCAGTCCGTCTGTCTCAGACCATCTGTCCCGGACCGTTGTCTCTGTCCGTCTGTGTCAGTCCGTCTGTCTCAGTCCGTCTGTCTCAGACCCTCTCTCTCAGGCCGCCTGTCTCAGTCCGTCTGTCTCAGACCATCTGTCTCAGACCGTCGGTCTCTGTCCGTCTCTCTCAGGCCGCCTGTCTCAGACCGCCTGTCTCGGACCGTCTGTGTGAGACCGTCTGTATCAGACCATCTGTCTCAGACCGTCTGTCTCTGTCCGTCTCTCTCAGCCCGCCTGTCTCATACCGTCTGTCTCGGACCATCTGTCTCAGACCGTCGGTATTACCCCGTCTGTCTCAGCCCGTCTGTCTCAGACCGTCTGTCTCAGATCGTCGTTCTCTGTCCGTTTCTCTCAGGCCGCCAGTCTCAGTCCGTCTGTCTCAGACCATCTGTCTCAGACCGTCTGTCTCTGTCCGTTTCTCTCAGGCCGCCTGTCTCAGTCCGTCTGTCTCAGACCATCTGTCTCAGACCGTCGGTCTCTGTCCGTCTCTCTCAGGCCGCCTGTCTCAGACCGCCTGTCTCGGACCGTCTGTGTGAGACCGTCTGTATCAGACCATCTGTCTCAGACCGTCGGTCTCTGTCCGTCTCTCTCAGCCCGCCTGCCTCATACCATCTGTCTCGGACCGTCTGTCTCAGACCGTTTGTCTCGGACCGTCTCTCTCAGTCCGCCTGTCTCAGTCCGTCTGTCTCAGACCATCTGTCTCAGACCGTCGGTCTCAGTCCGTCTGTCTCAGCCCGCCTGTCTCTGTCCGTCTGTCTCAGCCCGCCTGTCTCAGTCCGTCTGTCTTGGACCGTCTGTCTCAGACCGTCGGTCTCTGTCCGTCTCTCTCAGCCCGCCTGCCTCAGTCCGTCTGTCTCAGACCGTCTGTCTCAGATCGTTGTCTCTCTCCGTGTCTCTCAGGCCGCCTGTCTCAGTCCGTCTGTCTTAGACCATCTATCTCAGACCGTCTCTCTCAGACCGTCTATCTCAGACCGTCCGTCTCAGACCGTGTGTCTCAGATCGTCTGTGTCACATCGTCTGTCTCAGACCGTCCGTCTCTGTCCATCTCTCTCAGACCGTCCGTCTTAGACCGTCGGTCTCTGTCAGTCTCTCGTAGGCCGCCTGTCTCAGTCCGTCTCTCTCAGACCATCTGTCTCACTACGTCTGTCTCAGACCGTCTGTCTCAGACCGTCTGTCTCAGACCGTCGGTCTCTGTCCGTCTCTCTCAGGCCGCCTGTCTAAGTACGTCTGTATCAGACCATCTGTCTCAGACTGCCGGTATCTGTCTGTCTCTCTCAGGCCGCCTGTCCCAGTCTGTCTGTATCAGACCATCTGTCTCAGACCGTCTGTCTCGGTCCGCCTGTCTCAGCCCGGCTGTGTCAGTCCGGCTGTCTGAGACCGTCTGTCTCTGTCCGTCTGTCTCAGACTGTCTGTCTTTGTTCGTCTGTCTCAGAACGTCTGTTTCAGACAATCTGTATGAAACCGTCTGTCTCAGCCCGCCTGCCTCAGCCCGCCTGTCACTGTCCGTCTGTATCAGACCATCTGTCTCAGACTGTCGGTCTCTGTCCGTCTCTCTCAGCCCGCCTGCCTCAGTCCGTCTGTCTCAGACCGTCAGTCTCAGACCGTCGGTCTCTGTCCGTCTCTCTCAGGCCGCCTGTCTCAGTCCGTCTGTCTCAGACCACTGTCTCAGACCGTTGTCTCTGTCCGTCTGTCTCAGCCCGTCTGTCTGAGTCCGTCTCTCTCAGTCCGCCTGTCTCAGTCCGACTGTCTCAGACCGTCTGCCTCAGACCGTCTGTCTCAGACCGTCGGTCTCTGTCCGTCTCTATCAGGCCGCCTGTCTCAGTCCGTCTGTCTCAAACCATCTGTCTTAGACCGTCTGTCTCTGTCCGTCAGTCTCAGACCGTCTGTCTCAGACCGTCGGTCTCTGTACGTCTCTATCAGCCCGCCTGTCTCTGACCGCCTGTCTCAGACCGTCTGTCTCTGTCCGCCTGTCTCAGACCGTCTGTCTGTGTCCGTCTGTCTCAGCCCGACTGTCTCTGTCCGTCTGTTTCAGACCATCTGTATCAGACCGTTGTCTCTGTGAGTCGGTCTCCGCCCGCCTGTGTCAGTGCGTCTGTCTCAGACCATCTGTCCCGGACCGTTGTATCTGTCCGTCTGTGTCAGTCCGTCTGTCTCAGCCCGTCTGTCTCAGACCCTCTCTCTCAGGCCGCCTGTCTCAGTCCGTCTGTCTTGGACCGTCTGTCTCAGACCGTCGGTCTCTGTCCGTCTCTCTCAGCCCGCCTGCCTCAGTCCGTCTGTCTCAGATCGTTGTCTCTCTCCGTGTCTCACAGGCCGCCTGTCTCAGTCCGTCTGTCTCAGACCATCTGTCTCAGACCGTTGTCTGTGTCCGCCTGTCTCTGTCCGTCGGTCTCAGTCCGTCTGTCTCAGACCACTGTCTCAGACCGTTGTCTCTGTCCGTCTGTCTCAGCCCGTCTGTCTCAGTCCGTCTGTCTCAGACCATCTGTCTCAGACCGTCTGTCTCTGTCCGTCTGTCTCAGACCATCTGTCTCACTACGTCTGTCTCTGTCCGTCTGTCTCAGCCCATCTGTCTCAGTCCGTCTGTCTCAGACCATCTGTCTCAGTCCGTTGTCTCTGTCCGCCTGTCTCTGTCCGTCGGTCTCAGCCCGCCTGTCTCAGACCGTCTCTCTCAGACCGTCTGTCTCAGACCGTCTGTCTCAGACCGTCCGTCTCTGTCCGTCTCTCTCAGACCGTCCGTCTCAGACCGTCGGTCTCTGTCAGTCTCTCGTAGGCCGCCTGTCTCAGTCCGTCTGTCTCAGACCATCTGTCTCAGACCGTCTGTCTCTGTCCGTCTGTCTCAGACTGTCTGTCTTTGTTCGTCTGTCTCAGAACGTCTGTTTCAGACAATCTGTATGAAACCGTCTGTCTCAGAACGTCTGTTTCAGACAATCTGTATGAAACCGTCTGTCTCAGCCCGCCTGCCTCAGCCCGCCTGTCACTGTCCGTCTGTTTCAGACCGTCTGTCTCTGTCCGTCTGTCTCAGACCGTCTGTCTCAGACCGTCTGTCTCAGACCGTCTGTCTCAGACCGTCGGTCTCTGTCCGTCTCTCTCAGGCCGCCTGTCTCAGTCCGTCTGTCTCAGACCACTGTCTCAGACCGTTGTCTCTGTCCGTCTGTTTCAGCCCGTCTGTCTCAGTCCGTCTGTCTCAGATCATCTGTCTCAGTCCGTTGTCTCTGTCCGCCTGTCTCTCTCCGTCGGTCTCAGCCCGCCTGTCTCAGACCGTCTGTCTCAGACCGTCTGTCTCAGACCGTCCGTCTCTGTCCGTCTCTCTCAGACCGTCCGTCTCAGACCGTCGGTCTCTGTCCGTCTCTCTCAGGCCGCCTGTCTAAGTCCTTCTGTCTCAGACCATCTGTCTCAGACCGTCTCTCTCAGTCCGCCTGTCTCAGACCGACTGTCTCAGACCGTCTGCCTCAGACCGTCAGTCTCAGACCGTCGGTCTCTGTCCGTCTCTCTCAGGCCGCCTGTCTCAGTCCGTCTGTCTCAGACCACTGTCTCAGACCGTTGTCTCTGTCCGTCTGTCTCAGCCCGTCTGTCTCAGTCCGTCTGTCTCAGACCATCTGTCTCAGACCGTTGTCTCTGTCCGCCTGTCTCTGTCCGTTGGTCTCAGCCCGCCTGTCTCAGACCGTCTGTCTCAGACCGTCTGTCTCAGACCGTCCGTCTCTGTCCGTCTCTCTCAGACCGTCCGTCTCAGACCGTCGGTCTCTGTCAGTCTCTCGTAGGCCGCCTGTCTCAGTCGGTCTGTCTCAGACCATCTGTCTCAGACCGTCTGTCTCTGTCCGTCTGTCTCAGACCATCTGTCTCACTACGTCTGTCTCAGACCGTCTGTCTCAGACCGTCTGTCTCTGTCCGTCTGTCTCTGTCCGTCTGTCTCAGACCGTCTGTCTCAGACCGTCGGTCTCTGTCCGTCTCTCTCAGGCCGCCTGTCTCAGTCCGTCTGTCTCAGACCACTGTCTCAGACCGTTGTCTCTGTCCGCCTGTCTCAGACCATCTGTCTCACTACGTCTGTCTCAGACCGTATGTCTGAGACCGTCTGTCTCAGACCGTCTGTCTCTGTCCGTCTGTCTCTGTCCGTCTGTCTCAGACCGTCTGTCTCAGACCGTCTGTCTCAGACCGTCGGTCTCTGTCCGTCTCTCTGAGCCCGCCTGTCGCAGACCGCCTGTGTCCGACCGTCGGTATTACCCCGTCTGTCTCAGCCCGCCTGTCTCTGTCCGTCTGTCTCAGACCGTCTGTCTCTGACCGTCGGTCTCTGTACGTCTCTATCAGCCCGCCTGTCTCTGACCGCCTGTCTCAGACCGTCTGTCCGAGACCGCCTGTCTCAGTCCGTCTGTCTCAAACCGTCGGTCTCTCTCCGTCTCTCTCAGGCCGCCTGTCAAAATCCGTCTGTATCAGACCATCTGTCTCAGACTGTCGGTCTCTGTCCGTCTCTCTCAGCCCGCCTGCCTCAGTCCGTCTGTCTCAGACCGTCAGTCTCAGACCGTCGGTCTCTGTCTGTCTCTCTCAGGCCGCCTGTCTCAGTCCGTCTGTCTCAGACCACTGTCTCAGACCGTCCGTCTCTGTCCGTCTCTCTCAGACCGTCCGTCTCAGACCGTCGGTCTCTGTCAGTCTCTCGTAGGCCGCCTGTCTCAGTCCGTCTGTCTCAGACCATCTGTCTCAGACCGTCTGTCTCTGTCCGTCTGTCTCAGACTGTCTGTCTTTGTTCGTCTGTCTCAGAACGTCTGTTTCAGACAATCTGTATGAAACCGTCTGTCTCAGCCCGCCTGCCTCAGCCCGCCTGTCACTGTCCGTCTGTTTCAGACCGTCTGTCTCTGTCCGTCTGTCTCAGACCGTCTGTCTCAGACCGTCTGTCTCAGACCGTCTGTCTCAGACCGTCGGTCTCTGTCCGTCTCTCTCAGGCCGCCTGTCTCAGTCCGTCTGTCTCAGACCACTGTCTCAGACCGTTGTCTCTGTCCGTCTGTTTCAGCCCGTCTGTCTCAGTCCGTCTGTCTCAGATCATCTGTCTCAGTCCGTTGTCTCTGTCCGCCTGTCTCTCTCCGTCGGTCTCAGCCCGCCTGTCTCAGACCGTCTGTCTCAGACCGTCTGTCTCAGACCGTCCGTCTCTGTCCGTCTCTCTCAGACCGTCCGTCTCAGACCGTCGGTCTCTGTCAGTCTCTCGTAGGCCGCCTGTCTCAGCCCGCCTGTCTCAGACCGTCTGTCTCAGACCGTCTCTCTCAGTCCGTCTGTCTCAGACCGACTGTCTCAGACCGTCTGCCTCAGACCGTCTGTCTCAGATCGTCGGTCTCTGTCCGTCTCTCTCAGGCCGCCTGTCTAAGTCCTTCTGTCTCAGACCATCTGTCTCAGACCGTCTCTCTCAGTCCGCCTGTCTCAGACCGACTGTCTCAGACCGTCTGCCTCAGACCGTCAGTCTCAGACCGTCGGTCTCTGTCCGTCTCTCTCAGGCCGCCTGTCTCAGTCCGTCTGTCTCAGACCACTGTCTCAGACCGTTGTCTCTGTCCGTCTGTCTCAGCCCGTCTGTCTCAGTCCGTCTGTCTCAGACCATCTGTCTCAGACCGTTGTCTCTGTCCGCCTGTCTCTGTCCGTTGGTCTCAGCCCGCCTGTCTCAGACCGTCTGTCTCAGACCGTCTGTCTCAGACCGTCCGTCTCTGTCCGTCTCTCTCAGACCGTCCGTCTCAGACCGTCGGTCTCTGTCAGTCTCTCGTAGGCCGCCTGTCTCAGTCGGTCTGTCTCAGACCATCTGTCTCAGACCGTCTGTCTCTGTCCGTCTGTCTCAGACCATCTGTCTCACTACGTCTGTCTCAGACCGTCTGTCTCAGACCGTCTGTCTCTGTCCGTCTGTCTCTGTCCGTCTGTCTCAGACCGTCTGTCTCAGACCGTCGGTCTCTGTCCGTCTCTCTCAGGCCGCCTGTCTCAGTCCGTCTGTCTCAGACCACTGTCTCAGACCGTTGTCTCTGTCCGCCTGTCTCAGACCATCTGTCTCACTACGTCTGTCTCAGACCGTATGTCTGAGACCGTCTGTCTCAGACCGTCTGTCTCTGTCCGTCTGTCTCTGTCCGTCTGTCTCAGACCGTCTGTCTCAGACCGTCTGTCTCAGACCGTCGGTCTCTGTCCGTCTCTCTGAGCCCGCCTGTCGCAGACCGCCTGTGTCCGACCGTCGGTATTACCCCGTCTGTCTCAGCCCGCCTGTCTCTGTCCGTCTGTCTCAGACCGTCTGTCTCTGACCGTCGGTCTCTGTACGTCTCTATCAGCCCGCCTGTCTCTGACCGCCTGTCTCAGACCGTCTGTCCGAGACCGCCTGTCTCAGTCCGTCTGTCTCAAACCGTCGGTCTCTCTCCGTCTCTCTCAGGCCGCCTGTCAAAATCCGTCTGTATCAGACCATCTGTCTCAGACTGTCGGTCTCTGTCCGTCTCTCTCAGCCCGCCTGCCTCAGTCCGTCTGTCTCAGACCGTCAGTCTCAGACCGCCGGTCTCTGTCTGTCTCTCTCAGGCCGCCTGTCTCAGTCCGTCTGTCTCAGACCACTGTCTCAGACCGTTGTCTCTGTCCGTCTGTCTCAGCCCGTCTGTCTGAGTCCGTCTCTCTCAGTCCGCCTGTCTCAGTCCGACTGTCTCAGACCGTCTGCCTCAGACCGTCTGTCTCAGACCGTCGGTCTCTGTCCGTCTCTATCAGGCCGCCTGTCTCAGTCCGTCTGTCTCAAACCATCTGTCTTAGACCGTCTGTCTCTGTCCGTCAGTCTCAGACCGTCTGTCTCAGACCGTCGGTCTCTGTACGTCTCTATCAGCCCGCCTGTCTCTGACCGCCTGTCTCAGACCGTCTGTCTCTGTCCGTCTGTCTCAGACCGTCTGTCTGTGTCCGTCTGTCTCAGCCGACTGTCTCTGTCCGTGTGTTTCAGACCATCTGTATCAGACCGTTGTCTCTGTGAGCCTGTCTCCGCCGCCTGTGTCAGTCCGTCTGTCTCAGACCATCTGTCCCGGACCGTTGTCTCTGTCCGTCTGTGTCAATCCGTCTGTCTCAGCCCGTCTGTCTCAGACCCTCTCTCTCAGGCCGCCTGTCTCAGTCCGTCTGTCTTGGACCGTCTGTCTCAGACCGTCGGTCTCTGTCCGTCTCTCTCAGCCCGCCTGCCTCAGTCCGTCTGTCTCAGACCGTCTGTCTCAGATCGTTGTCTCTCTCCGTGTCTCTCAGGCCGCCTGTCTCAGTCCGTCTGTCTTAGACCATCTATCTCAGACCGTCTCTCTCAGACCGTCTATCTCAGTCCGTCCGTCTCAGACCGTCTGTCTCTGTCCGTCTGTCTCTGTCCGTCTGTCTCTGTCCGTCTGTCTCAGACCGTCTGTCTCAGACCGTCGGTCTCTGTCCGTCTCTCTGAGCCCGCCTGTCGCAGACCGCCTGTATCCGACCGTCGGTATTACCCCGTCTGTCTCAGCCCGTCTGTCTCGGTCCGTCTGTCTCAGACCGTCTGTCTCAGACCGTCTGTCTCAGACCGTCTCTCTCAGTCCGTCTGTCTCAGACCGACTGCCTCAGACCGTCTGCCTCAGACCGTCTGTCTCAGATCGTCGGTCTCTGTCCGTCTCTCTCAGGCCGCCTGTCTAAGTCCTTCTGTATCAGACCATCTGTCTCAGACCGTCTCTCTCAGTCCGCCTGTCTCAGACCGACTGTCTCAGACCGTCTGCCTCAGACCGTCAGTCTCAGACCGTCGGTCTCTGTCCGTCTCTCTCAGGCCGCCTGTCTCAGTCCGTCTGTCTCAGACCACTGTCTCAGCCCGTCTGTCTCTGTCCGTCTGTCTCAGCCCGTCTGTCTCAGTCCGTCTGTCTCAGACCATCTGTCTCAGACCGTTGTCTCTGTCCGCCTGTCTCTGTCCGTTGGTCTCAGCCCGCCTGTCTCAGACCGTTGTCTCTGTCCGTCTGTCTCAGACCGTCCGTCTCTGTCCGTTTCTCTCAGACCGTCCGTCTCAGACCGTCGGTCTCTGTCAGTCTCTCGTAGGCCGCCTGTCTCAGTCCGTCTGTCTCAGACCATCTGTCTCAGACCGTCTGTCTCTGTCCGTCTGTCTCAGACCATCTGTCTCACTACGTCTGTCTCTGTCCGTCTGTCTCAGCCCGTCTGTGTCTGTCCGTCTGTCTCAGACCGTCCGTCTCTGTCCGTTTCTCTCAGACCGTCCGTCTCAGACCGTCGGTCTCTGTCAGTCTCTCGTAGGCCGCCTGTCTCAGTCCGTCTGTCTCAGACCATCTGTCTCAGACCGTCTGTCTCTGTCCGTCTGTCTCAGACCATCTGTCTCACTACGTCTGTCTCTGTCCGTCTCTCTCAGACCGTCCGTCTCAGACCGTCGGTCTCTGTCAGTCTCTCGTAGGCCGCCTGTCTCAGTCCGTCTGTCTCAGACCATCTGTCTCAGACCGTCTGTCTCTGTCCGTCTGTCTCAGACCATCTGTCTCACTACGTCTGTCTCAGACCGTCTGTCTCAGACCGTCGGTCTCTGTCCGTCTGTCTCAGCCCGTCTGTCTCAGTCCGTCTGTCTCAGACCATCTGTCTCAGACCGTTGTCTCTGTCCGCCTGTCTCAGACCGTCTGTCTCAGACCGTTGTCTCTGTCCGTCTGTCTCAGCCCGTCTGTCTCAGTCCGTCTGTCTCAGACCATCTGTCTCAGACCGTTGTCTCTGTCCGTCTGTCTCAGACCGTCTGTCTCAGACCGTTGTCTCTGTCCGTCTGTCTCAGACCATCTGTCTCACTACGTCTGTCTCAGGCCGCCTGTCTCAGTCCGTCTGTCTCAGACCACTGTCTCAGACCGTCCGTCTCTGTCCGTCTCTCTCAGACCGTCCGTCTCAGACCGTCGGTCTCTGTCAGTCTCTCGTAGGCCGCCTGTCTCAGTCCGTCTGTCTCAGACCATCTGTCTCAGACCGTCTGTCTCTGTCCGTCTGTCTCAGACCATCTGTCTCACTACGTCTGTCTCAGACCGTCTGTCTCAGACCGTCGGTCTCTGTCCGTCTCTCTGAGTCCGCCTGTCGCAGACCGCCTGTATCCGACCGTCGGTATTACCCCGTCTGTCTCAGCCCGTCTGTCTCGGTCCGTCTGTCTCAGACCGTCTGTCTCAGACCGTCTCTCTCAGTCCGTCTGCCTCAGACCGACTGTCTCAGACCGTCTGGCTCAGACCGTCTGTCTCAGATCGTCGGTCTCTGTCCGTCTCTCTCAGGCCGCCTGTCTCAGTTCGTCTGTCTCAGACCATCTGTCTCAGACCGTCTGTCTCTGTCCGTCTGTCTCAGACCATCTGTCTCACTACGTCTGTCTCAGACCGTCTGTCTCAGACCGTCTGTCTCTGTCCGTCTGTCTCAGACCGTCTGTCTCAGACCGTCGGTCTCTGTCCGTCTCTCTCAGGCGGCCTGTCTCAGTCCGTCTGTCTCAGACCACTGTCTCAGACCGTTGTCTCTGTCCGCCTGTCTCAGACCATCTGTCTCACTACGTCTGTCTCAGACCGTATGTCTCAGACCGTCTCTCTCAGACCGTCTGTCTCTGTCCGTCTGTCTCTGTCCGTCTGTCTCAGACCGTCTGTCTCAGACCGTCTGTCTCAGACCGTCGGTCTCTGTCCGTCTCTCTGAGCCCGCCTGTCGCAGACCGCCTGTGTCCGGCCGTCGGTATTACCCCGTCTGTCTCAGCCCGCCTGTCTCTGTCCGTCTGTCTCAGACCGTCTGTCTCTGACCGTCGGTCTCTGTACGTCTCTATCAGCCCGCCTGTCTCCGACCGCCTGTCTCAGACCGTCTGTCCGAGACCGCCTGTCTCAGTCCGTCTGTCTCAAACCGTCGGTCTCTCTCCGTCTCTCTCAGGCCGCCTGTAAAAATCCGTCTGTATCAGACCATCTGTCTCAGACTGTCGGTCTCTGTCCGTCTCTCTCAGCCCGCCTGCCTCAGTCCGTCTGTCTCAGACCGTCAGTCTCAGACCGTCGGTCTCTGTCCGTCTCTCTCAGGCCGCCTGCCTCAGTCCGTCTGTCTCAGACCACTGTCTCAGACCGTTGTCTCTGTCCGTCTGTCTCAGCCCGTCTGTCTGAGTCCGTCTCTCTCAGTCCGCCTGTCTCAGTCCGACTGTCTCAGACCGTCTGCCTCAGACCGTCTGTCTCAGACCGTCGGTCTCTGTCCGTCTCTATCAGGCCGCCTGTCTCAGTCCGTCTGTCTCAAACCATCTGTCTTAGACCGTCTGTCTCTGTCCGTCAGTCTCAGACCGTCTGTCTCAGACCGTCGGTCTCTGTACGTCTCTATCAGCCCGCCTGTCTCTGACCGCCTGTCTCAGACCGTCTGTCTCTGTCCGTCTGTCTCAGACCGTCTGTCTGTGTCCGTCTGTCTCAGCCCGACTGTCTCTGTCCGTGTGTTTCAGACCATCTGTATCAGACCGTTGTCTCTGTGAGTCTGTCTCCGCCGCCTGTGTCAGTCCGTCTGTCTCAGACCATCTGTCCCGGACCGTTGTCTCTGTCCGTCTGTGTCAGTCCGTCTGTCTCAGCCCGTCTGTCTCAGACCCTCTCTCTCAGGCCGCCTGTCTCAGTCCGTCTGTCTTGGACCGTCTGTCTCAGACCGTCGGTCTCTGTCCGTCTCTCTCAGCCCGCCTGCCTCAGTCCGTCTGTCTCAGACCGTCTGTCTCAGATCGTTGTCTCTCTCCGTGTCTCTCAGGCCGCCTGTCTCAGTCCGTCTGTCTTAGACCATCTATCTCAGACCGTCTCTCTCAGACCGTCTATCTCAGTCCGTCCGTCTCAGACCGTCTGTCTCTGTCCGTCTGTCTCTGTCCGTCTGTCTCTGTCCGTCTGTCTCTGTCCGTCTGTCTCAGACCGTCTGTCTCAGACCGTCGGTCTCTGCCCGTCTCTCTCAGGCCGCCTGTCTCAGTCCGTCTGTCTCAGACCACTGTCTCAGACCGTTGTCTCTGTCCGTCTGTCTCAGCCCGTCTGTCTCAGTCCGTCTGTCTCAGACCATCTGTCTCAGTCCGTTGTCTCTGTCCGCCTGTCTCTCTCCGTCGGTCTCAGCCCGCCTGTCTCAGACCGTCTGTCTCAGACCGTCTGTCTCAGACCGTCCGTCTCTGTCCGTCTCTCTCAGACCGTCCGTCTCAGACCGTCGGTCTCTGTCAGTCTCTCGTAGGCCGCCTGTCTCAGTCCGTCTGTCTCAGACCATCTGCCTCAGACCGTCTGTCTCTGTCCGTCTGTCTCAGACCATCTGTCTCACTACGTCTGTCTCTGTCCGTCTGTCTCAGACCGTCTGTCTCTGTCCGTCTGTCTCAGACCATCTGTCTCACTACGTCTGTCTCTGTCCGTCTCTCTCAGACCGTCCGTCTCAGACCGTCGGTCTCTGTCAGTCTCTCGTAGGCCGCCTGTCTCAGACCATCTGTCTCAGACCGTCTGTCTCTGTCCGTCTGTCTCAGACCATCTGTCTCACTACGTCTGTCTCAGACCATCTGTCTCAGACCGTCTGTCTCTGTCCGTCTGTCTCAGACCATCTGTCTCACTACGTCTGTCTCAGACCGTCTGTCTCAGACCGTCGGTCTCTGTCCGTCTGTCTCAGCCCGTCTGTCTCAGTCCGTCTGTCTCAGACCATCTGTCTCAGACCGTTGTCTCTGTCCGCCTGTCTCAGACCGTCTGTCTCAGACCGTTGTCTCTGTCCGTCTGTCTCAGCCCGTCTGTCTCAGTCCGTCTGTCTCAGACCATCTGTCTCAGACCGTTGTCTCTGTCCGTCTGTCTCAGACCGTCTGTCTCAGACCGTTGTCTCTGTCCGTCTGTCTCAGACCATCTGTCTCACTACGTCTGTCTCAGGCCGCCTGTCTCAGTCCGTCTGTCTCAGACCACTGTCTCAGACCGTCCGTCTCTGTCCGTCTCTCTCAGACCGTTCGTCTCAGACCGTCGGTCTCTGTCAGTCTCTCGTAGGCCGCCTGTCTCAGTCCGTCTGTCTCAGACCATCTGTCTCAGACCGTCTGTCTCTGTCCGTCTGTCTCAGACCATCTGTCTCACTACGTCTGTCTCAGACCGTCTGTCTCAGACCGTCGGTCTCTGTCCGTCTCTCTGAGCCCGCCTGTCGCAGACCGCCTGTATCCGACCGTCGGTATTACCCCGTCTGTCTCAGCCCGTCTGTCTCGGTCCGTCTGTCTCAGACCGTCTGTCTCAGACCGTCTCTCTCAGTCCGTCTGCCTCAGACCGACTGTCTCAGACCGTCTGCCTCAGACCGTCTGTCTCAGATCGTCGGTCTCTGTCCGTCTCTCTCAGGCCGCCTGTCTCAGTTCGTCTGTCTCAGACCATCTGTCTCAGACCGTCTGTCTCTGTCCGTCTGTCTCAGACCATCTGTCTCACTACGTCTGTCTCAGACCGTCTGTCTCAGACCGTCTGTCTCAGACCGTCTGTCTCTGTCCGTCTGTCTCTGTCCGTCTGTCTCAGACCGTCTGTCTCAGACCGTCGGTCTCTGTCCGTCTCTCTCAGGCCGCCTGTCTCAGTCCGTCTGTCTCAGACCACTGCCTCAGACCGTTGTCTCTGTCCGCCTGTCTCAGACCATCTGTCTCACTACGTCTGTCTCAGACCGTATGTCTCAGACCGTCTCTCTCAGACCGTCTGTCTCTGTCCGTCTGTCTCAGACCGTCTGTCTCAGACCGTCTGTCTCAGACCGTCGGTCTCTGTCCGTCTCTCTGAGCCCGCCTGTCGCAGACCGCCTGTGTCCGGCCGTCGGTATTACCCCGTCTGTCTCAGCCCGCCTGTCTCTGTCCGTCTGTCTCAGACCGTCTGTCTCTGACCGTCGGTCTCTGTCCGTCTCTCTGAGCCCGCCTGTCGCAGACCGCCTGTGTCCGGCCGTCGGTATTACCCCGTCTGTCTCAGCCCGCCTGTCTCTGTCCGTCTGTCTCAGACCGTCTGTCTCTGACCGTCGGTCTCTGTACGTCTCTATCAGCCCGCCTGTCTCCGACCGCCTGTCTCAGACCGTCTGTCCGAGACCGCCTGTCTCAGTCCGTCTGTCTCAAACCGTCGGTCTCTCTCCGTCTCTCTCAGGCCGCCTGTAAAAATCCGTCTGTATCAGACCATCTGTCTCAGACTGTCGGTCTCTGTCCGTCTCTCTCAGCCCGCCTGCCTCAGTCCGTCTGTCTCAGACCGTCAGTCTCAGACCGTCGGTCTCTGTCCGTCTCTCTCAGGCCGCCTGCCTCAGTCCGTCTGTCTCAGACCACTGTCTCAGACCGTTGCCTCTGTCCGTCTGTCTCAGCCCGTCTGTCTGAGTCCGTCTCTCTCAGTCCGCCTGTCTCAGTCCGACTGTCTCAGACCGTCTGCCTCAGACCGTCTGTCTCAGACCGTCGGTCTCTGTCCGTCTCTATCAGGCCGCCTGTCTCAGTCCGTCTGTCTCAAACCATCTGTCTTAGACCGTCTGTCTCTGTCCGTCAGTCTCAGACCGTCTGTCTCAGACCGTCGGTCTCTGTACGTCTCTATCAGCCCGCCTGTTTCTGACCGCCTGTCTCAGACCGTCTGTCTCTGTCCGTCTGTCTCAGACCGTCTGTCTGTGTCCGTCTGTCTCAGCCCGACGGTCTCTGTCCGTGTGTTTCAGACCATCTGTATCAGACCGTTGTCTCTGTGAGTCTGTCTCCGCCGCCTGTGTCAGTCCGTCTGTCTCAGACCATCTGTCCCGGACCGTTGTCTCTGTCCGTCTGTGTCAGTCCGTCTGTCTCAGCCCGTCTGTCTCAGACCCTCTCTCTCAGGCCGCCTGTCTCAGTCCGTCTGTCTTGGACCGTCTGTCTCAGACCGTCGGTCTCTGTTCGTCTCTCTCAGCCCGCCTGCCTCAGTCCGTCTGTCTCAGACCGTCTGTCTCAGATCGTTGTCTCTCTCCGTGTCTCTCAGGCCGCCTGTCTCAGTCCGTCTGTCTTAGACCATCTATCTCAGACCGTCTCTCTCAGACCGTCTATCTCAGTCCGTCCGTCTCAGACCGTCTGTGTCTGTCCGTCTGTCTCTGTCCGTCTGTCTCTGTCCGTCTGTCTCTGTCCGTCTGTCTCAGACCGTCTGTCTCAGACCGTCGGTCTCAGACCGTCGGTCTCTGCCCGTCTCTCTCAGGCCGCCTGTCTCAGTCCGTCTGTCTCAGACCACTGTCTCAGACCGTTGTCTCTGTCCGTCTGTCTCAGCCCGTCTGTCTCAGTCCGTCTGTCTCAGACCATCTGTCTCAGTCCGTTGTCTCTGTCCGCCTGTCTCTCTCCGTCGGTCTCAGCCCGCCTGTCTCAGACCGTCTGTCTCAGACCGTCTGTCTCAGACCGTCCGTCTCTGTCCGTCTCTCTCAGACCGTCCGTCTCAGACCGTCGGTCTCTGTCAGTCTCTCGTAGGCCGCCTGTCTCAGTCCGTCTGTCTCAGACCATCTGTCTCAGACCGTCTGTCTCTGTCCGTCTGTCTCAGACCATCTGTCTCACTACGTCTGTCTCTGTCCGTCTGTCTCAGCCCGTCTGTCTCAGTCCGTCTGTCTCAGACCATCTGTCTCAGTCCGTTGTCTCTGTCCGCCTGTCTCTGTCCGTCGGTCTCAGCTCGCCTGTCTCAGACCGTCTCTCTCAGACCGTCTGTCTCAGACCGTCGGTCTCTGTCCGTCTCTCTCAGGCCGCCTGCCTCAGTCCGTCTGTCTCAGACCACTGTCTCAGACCGTTGTCTCTGTCCGTCTGTCTCAGCCCGTCTGTCTGAGTCCGTCTCTCTCAGTCCGCCTGTCTCAGTCCGTCTGTCTCAGACCATCTGTCTCAGTCCGTTGTCTCTGTCCGCCTGTCTCTGTCCGTCGGTCTCAGCTCGCCTGTCTCAGACCGTCTCTCTCAGACCGTCTGTCTCAGACCGTCTGTCTCAGACCGTCCGTCTCTGTCCGTCTCTCTCAGACCGTCCGTCTCAGACCGTCGGTCTCTGTCAGTCTCTCGTAGGCCGCCTGTCTCAGTCCGTCTGTCTCAGACCATCTGTCTCAGACCGTCTGTCTCTGTCCGTCTGTCTCAGACCATCTGTCTCACTACGTCTGTCTCAGACCGTCTGTCTCAGACCGTCGGTCTCTGTCCGTCTCTCTGAGCCCGCCTGTCGCAGACCGCCTGTATCCGACCGTCGGTATTACCCCGTCTGTCTCAGCCCGTCTGTCTCGGTCCGTCTGTCTCAGACCGTCTGTCTCAGACCGTCTCTCTCGGTCCGTCTGTCTCAGACCGACTGTCTCAGACCGTCTGCCTCAGACCGTCTGTCTCAGATCGTCGGTCTCTGTCCGTCTCTCTCAGGCCGCCTGTCTAAGTCCTTCTGTCTCAGACCATCTGTCTCAGACCGTCTCTCTCAGTCCGCCTGTCTCAGACCGACTGTCTCAGACCGTCTGCCTCAGACCGTCAGTCTCAGACCGTCGGTCTCTGTCCGTCTCTCTCAGGCCGCCTGTCTCAGTCCGTCTGTCTCAGACCACTGTCTCAGACCGTTGTCTCTGTCCGTCTGTCTCAGCCCGTCTGTCTCAGTCCGTCTGTCTCAGACCATCTGTCTCAGACCGTTGTCTCTGTCCGCCTGTCTCTGTCCGTTGGTCTCAGCCCGCCTGTCTCAGACCGTTGTCTCTGTCCGTCTGTCTCAGACCGTCTGTCTCAGACCGTTGTCTCTGTCCGTCTGTCTCAGACCATCTGTCTCACTACGTCTGTCTCAGGCCGCCTGTCTCAGTCCGTCTGTCTCAGACCACTGTCTCAGACCGTCCGTCTCTGTCCGTCTCTCTCAGATCGTCCGTCTCAGACCGTCGGTCTCTGTCAGTCTCTCGTAATCCGCCTGTCTCAGTCCGTCTGTCTCAGACCATCTGTCTCAGACCGTCTGTCTCTGTCCGTCTGTCTCAGACCATCTGTCTCACTACGTCTGTCTCAGACCGTCTGTCTCAGACCGTCGGTCTCTGTCCGTCTCTCTGAGCCCGCCTGTCGCAGACCGCCTGTATCCGACCGTCGGTATTACCCCGTCTGTCTCAGCCCGTCTGTCTCGGTCCGTCTGTCTCAGGCCGTCTGTCTCAGACCGTCTCTCTCAGTCCGTCTGTCTCAGACCGACTGTCTCAGACCGTCTGCCTCAGACCGTCGGTCTCTGTCCGTCAATCTCAGGCCGCCTGTCTCAGTCCGTCTGTCTCAGACCGACTGTCTCAGACCGTCTGCCTCAGACCGTCAGTCTCAGACCGTCGGTCTCTGTCCGTCAATCTCAGGCCGCCTGTCTCAGTCCGTCTGTCTCAGACCACTGTCTCAGACCGTTGTCTCTGTCCGTCTGTCTCAGCCCGTCTGTCTCAGTCCGTCTGTCTCAGACCATCTGTCTCATACCGTTGTCTCTGTCCGCCTGTCTCTGTACGTTGGTCTCAGCCCGCCTGTCTCAGACCGTTGTCTCTGTCCGTCTGTCTCAGACCGTCCGTCTCTGTCCGTTTCTCTCAGACCGTCCGTCTCAGACCGTCGGTCTCTGTCAGTCTCTCGTAGGCCGCCTGTCTCAGTCCGTCTGTCTCAGACCATCTGCCTCAGACCGTCTGTCTCTGTCCGTCTGTCTCAGACCATCTGTCTCACTACGTCTGTCTCTGTCCGTCTGTCTCAGCCCGTCTGTCTCAGTCCGTCTGTCTCAGACCATCTGTCTCAGTCCGTTGTCTCTGTCCGCCTGTCTCTGTCCGTCGGTCTGAGCTCGCCTGTCTCAGACCGTCTCTCTCAGACCGTCCGTCTCTGTCCGTCTCTCTCAGACCGTCCGTCTCAGACCGTCGGTCTCTGTCAGTCTCTCGTAGGCCGCCTGTCTCAGTCCGTCTGTCTCAGACCATCTGTCTCAGACCGTCTGTCTCTGTCCGTCTGTCTCAGACCATCTGTCTCACTACGTCTGTCTCTGTCCGTCTGTCTCAGCCCGTCTGTCTCAGTCCGTCTGTCTCAGACCATCTGTCTCAGTCCGTTGTCTCTGTCCGCCTGTCTCTGTCCGTCGGTCTCAGCCCGCCTGTCTCAGACCGTCTCTCTCAGACCGTCTGTCTCAGACCGTCTGTCTCAAACCGTCCGTCTCTGTCCGTCTCTCTCAGACCGTCCGTCTCAGACCGTCGGTCTCTGTCAGTCTCTCGTAGGCCGCCTGTCTCAGTCCGTCTGTCTCAGACCATCTGCCTCAGACCGTCTGTCTCTGTCCGTCTGTCTCAGACCATCTGTCTCACTACGTCTGTCTCAGACCGTCTGTCTCAGACCGTCTGTCTCAAACCGTCTGTCTCAGACCGTCTGTCTCTGTCCGTCTGTCTCTGTCCGTCTGTCTCAGACCGTCTGTCTCAGACCGTCGGTCTCTGTCCGTCTCTCTCAGGCCGCCTGTCTCAGTCCGTCTGTCTCAGACCACTGTCTCAGACCGTTGTCTCTGTCCGTCTGTCTCAGCCCGTCTGTCTCAGTCCGTCTGTCTCAGACCATCTGTCTCAGACCGTTGTCTCTGTCCGCCTGTCTCTGTCCGTCGGTCTCAGCCCGCCTGTCTCAGACCGTCTGTCTCAGACCGTCAGTCTCAGACCGTCGGTCTCTGTCCGTCTCTCTCAGGCCGCCTGTCTCAGTCCGTCTGTCTCAGACCACTGTCTCAGACCGTTGTCTCTATCCGTCTGTCTCAGCCCGTCTGTCTGAGTCCGTCTCTCTCAGTCCGCCTGTCTCAGTCCGACTGTCTCAGACCGTCTGCCTCAGACCGTCTGTCTCAGACCGTCGGTCTCTGTCCGTCTCTATCAGGCCGCCTGTCTCAGTCCGTCTGTCTCAAACCATCTGTCTTAGACCGTCTGTCTCTGTCCGTCTGTCTCAGACCGTCTGTCTGTGTCCGTCTGTCTCAGCCGACTGTCTCTGTCCGTGTGTTTCAGACCATCTGTATCAGACCGTTGTCTCTGTGAGCCTGTCTCCGCCGCCTGTGTCAGTCCGTCTGTCTCAGACCATCTGTCCCGGACCGTTGTCTCTGTCCGTCTGTGTCAATCCGTCTGTCTCAGCCCGTCTGTCTCAGACCCTCTCTCTCAGGCCGCCTGTCTCAGTCCGTCTGTCTTGGACCGTCTGTCTCAGACCGTCGGTCTCTGTCCGTCTCTCTCAGCCCGCCTGCCTCAGTCCGTCTGTCTCAGACCGTCTGTCTCAGATCGTTGTCTCTCTCCGTGTCTCTCAGGCCGCCTGTCTCAGTCCGTCTGTCTTAGACCATCTATCTCAGACCGTCTCTCTCAGACCGTCTATCTCAGTCCGTCCGTCTCAGACCGTCTGTCTCTGTCCGTCTGTCTCTGTCCGTCTGTCTCTGTCCGTCTGTCTCAGACCGTCTGTCTCAGACCGTCGGTCTCTGTCCGTCTCTCTGAGCCCGCCTGTCGCAGACCGCCTGTATCCGACCGTCGGTATTACCCCGTCTGTCTCAGCCCGTCTGTCTCGGTCCGTCTGTCTCAGACCGTCTGTCTCAGACCGTCTGTCTCAGACCGTCTCTCTCAGTCCGTCTGTCTCAGACCGACTGTCTCAGACCGTCTGCCTCAGACCGTCTGTCTCAGATCGTCGGTCTCTGTCCGTCTCTCTCAGGCCGCCTGTCTAAGTCCTTCTGTCTCAGACCATCTGTCTCAGACCGTCTCTCTCAGTCCGTCTGTCTCAGACCATCTGTCTCAGACCGTTGTCTCTGTCCGCCTGTCTCAGACCGTCTGTCTCAGACCGTTGTCTCTGTCCGTCTGTCTCAGCCCGTCTGTCTCAGTCCGTCTGTCTCAGACCATCTGTCTCAGACCGTTGTCTCTGTCCGTCTGTCTCAGACCGTCTGTCTCAGACCGTTGTCTCTGTCCGTCTGTCTCAGACCATCTGTCTCACTACGTCTGTCTCAGGCCGCCTGTCTCAGTCCGTCTGTCTCAGACCACTGTCTCAGACCGTCCGTCTCTGTCCGTCTCTCTCAGACCGTCCGTCTCAGACCGTCGGTCTCTGTCAGTCTCTCGTAGGCCGCCTGTCTCAGTCCGTCTGTCTCAGACCATCTGTCTCAGACCGTCTGTCTCTGTCCGTCTGTCTCAGACCATCTGTCTCACTACGTCTGTCTCAGACCGTCTGTCTCAGACCGTCGGTCTCTGTCCGTCTCTCTGAGCCCGCCTGTCGCAGACCGCCTGTATCCGACCGTCGGTATTACCCCGTCTGTCTCAGCCCGTCTGTCTCGGTCCGTCTGTCTCAGACCGTCTGTCTCAGACCGTCTCTCTCAGTCCGTCTGCCTCAGACCGACTGTCTCAGACCGTCTGCCTCAGACCGTCTGTCTCAGATCGTCCGTCTCTGTCCGTCTCTCTCAGGCCGCCTGTCTCAGTTCGTCTGTCTCAGACCGTCTGTCTCAGACCGTCAGTCTCAGACCGTCGGTCTCTGTCCGTCTCTCTCAGGCCGCCTGTCTCAGTCCGTCTGTCTCAGACCACTGTCTCAGACCGTTGTCTCTATCCGTCTGTCTCAGCCCGTCTGTCTGAGTCCGTCTCTCTCAGTCCGCCTGTCTCAGTCCGACTGTCTCAGACCGTCTGCCTCAGACCGTCTGTCTCAGACCGTCGGTCTCTGTCCGTCTCTATCAGGCCGCCTGTCTCAGTCCGTCTGTCTCAAACCATCTGTCTTAGACCGTCTGTCTCTGTCCGTCTGTCTCAGACCGTCTGTCTGTGTCCGTCTGTCTCAGCCGACTGTCTCTGTCCGTGTGTTTCAGACCATCTGTATCAGACCGTTGTCTCTGTGAGCCTGTCTCCGCCGCCTGTGTCAGTCCGTCTGTCTCAGACCATCTGTCCCGGACCGTTGTCTCTGTCCGTCTGTGTCAATCCGTCTGTCTCAGCCCGTCTGTCTCAGACCCTCTCTCTCAGGCCGCCTGTCTCAGTCCGTCTGTCTTGGACCGTCTGTCTCAGACCGTCGGTCTCTGTCCGTCTCTCTCAGCCCGCCTGCCTCAGTCCGTCTGTCTCAGACCGTCTGTCTCAGATCGTTGTCTCTCTCCGTGTCTCTCAGGCCGCCTGTCTCAGTCCGTCTGTCTTAGACCATCTATCTCAGACCGTCTCTCTCAGACCGTCTATCTCAGTCCGTCCGTCTCAGACCGTCTGTCTCTGTCCGTCTGTCTCTGTCCGTCTGTCTCTGTCCGTCTGTCTCAGACCGTCTGTCTCAGACCGTCGGTCTCTGTCCGTCTCTCTGAGCCCGCCTGTCGCAGACCGCCTGTATCCGACCGTCGGTATTACCCCGTCTGTCTCAGCCCGTCTGTCTCGGTCCGTCTGTCTCAGACCGTCTGTCTCAGACCGTCTGTCTCAGACCGTCTCTCTCAGTCCGTCTGTCTCAGACCGACTGTCTCAGACCGTCTGCCTCAGACCGTCTGTCTCAGATCGTCGGTCTCTGTCCGTCTCTCTCAGGCCGCCTGTCTAAGTCCTTCTGTCTCAGACCATCTGTCTCAGACCGTCTCTCTCAGTCCGTCTGTCTCAGACCATCTGTCTCAGACCGTTGTCTCTGTCCGCCTGTCTCAGACCGTCTGTCTCAGACCGTTGTCTCTGTCCGTCTGTCTCAGCCCGTCTGTCTCAGTCCGTCTGTCTCAGACCATCTGTCTCAGACCGTTGTCTCTGTCCGTCTGTCTCAGACCGTCTGTCTCAGACCGTTGTCTCTGTCCGTCTGTCTCAGACCATCTGTCTCACTACGTCTGTCTCAGGCCGCCTGTCTCAGTCCGTCTGTCTCAGACCACTGTCTCAGACCGTCCGTCTCTGTCCGTCTCTCTCAGACCGTCCGTCTCAGACCGTCGGTCTCTGTCAGTCTCTCGTAGGCCGCCTGTCTCAGTCCGTCTGTCTCAGACCATCTGTCTCAGACCGTCTGTCTCTGTCCGTCTGTCTCAGACCATCTGTCTCACTACGTCTGTCTCAGACCGTCTGTCTCAGACCGTCGGTCTCTGTCCGTCTCTCTGAGCCCGCCTGTCGCAGACCGCCTGTATCCGACCGTCGGTATTACCCCGTCTGTCTCAGCCCGTCTGTCTCGGTCCGTCTGTCTCAGACCGTCTGTCTCAGACCGTCTCTCTCAGTCCGTCTGCCTCAGACCGACTGTCTCAGACCGTCTGCCTCAGACCGTCTGTCTCAGATCGTCCGTCTCTGTCCGTCTCTCTCAGGCCGCCTGTCTCAGTTCGTCTGTCTCAGACCATCTGTCTCAGACCGTCTGTCTCTGTCCGTTTCTCTCAGACCGTCCGTCTCAGACCGTCGGTCTCTGTCAGTCTCTCGTAGGCCGCCTGTCTCAGTCCGTCTGTCTCAGACCATCTGCCTCAGACCGTCTGTCTCTGTCCGTCTGTCTCAGACCATCTGTCTCACTACGTCTGTCTCTGTCCGTCTGTCTCAGCCCGTCTGTCTCAGTCCGTCTGTCTCAGACCATCTGTCTCAGTCCGTTGTCTCTGTCCGCCTGTCTCTGTCCGTCGGTCTCAGCTCGCCTGTCTCAGACCGTCTCTCTCAGACCGTCCGTCTCTGTCCGTCTCTCTCAGACCGTCCGTCTCAGACCGTCGGTCTCTGTCAGTCTCTCGTAGGCCGCCTGTCTCAGTCCGTCTGTCTCAGACCATCTGTCTCAGACCGTCTGTCTCTGTCCGTCTGTCTCAGACCATCTGTCTCACTACGTCTGTCTCTGTCCGTCTGTCTCAGCCCGTCTGTCTCAGTCCGTCTGTCTCAGACCATCTGTCTCAGTCCGTTGTCTCTGTCCGCCTGTCTCTGTCCGTCGGTCTCAGCCCGCCTGTCTCAGACCGTCTCTCTCAGACCGTCTGTGTCAGACCGTCTGTCTCAAACCGTCCGTCTCTGTCCGTCTCTCTCAGACCGTCCGTCTCAGACCGTCGGTCTCTGTCAGTCTCTCGTAGGCCGCCTGTCTCAGTCCGTCTGTCTCAGACCATCTGCCTCAGACCGTCTGTCTCTGTCCGTCTGTCTCAGACCATCTGTCTCACTACGTCTGTCTCAGACCGTCTGTCTCAGACCGTCTGTCTCAAACCGTCTGTCTCAGACCGTCTGTCTCTGTCCGTCTGTCTCTGTCCGTCTGTCTCAGACCGTCTGTCTCAGACCGTCGGTCTCTGTCCGTCTCTCTCAGGCCGCCTGTCTCAGTCCGTCTGTCTCAGACCACTGTCTCAGACCGTTGTCTCTGTCCGTCTGTCTCAGCCCGTCTGTCTCAGTCCGTCTGTCTCAGACCATCTGTCTCAGACCGTTGTCTCTGTCCGCCTGTCTCTGTCCGTCGGTCTCAGCCCGCCTGTCTCAGACCGTCTGTCTCAGACCGTCAGTCTCAGACCGTCGGTCTCTGTCCGTCTCTCTCAGGCCGCCTGTCTCAGTCCGTCTGTCTCAGACCACTGTCTCAGACCGTTGTCTCTGTCCGTCTGTCTCAGCCCGTCTGTCTGAGTCCGTCTCTCTCAGTCCGCCTGTCTCAGTCCGACTGTCTCAGACCGTCTGCCTCAGACCGTCTGTCTCAGACCGTCGGTCTCTGTCCGTCTCTATCAGGCCGCCTGTCTCAGTCCGTCTGTCTCAAACCATCTGTCTTAGACCGTCTGTCTCTGTCCGTCTGTCTCAGACCGTCTGTCTGTGTCCGTCTGTCTCAGCCGACTGTCTCTGTCCGTGTGTTTCAGACCATCTGTATCAGACCGTTGTCTCTGTGAGCCTGTCTCCGCCGCCTGTGTCAGTCCGTCTGTCTCAGACCATCTGTCCCGGACCGTTGTCTCTGTCCGTCTGTGTCAATCCGTCTGTCTCAGCCCGTCTGTCTCAGACCCTCTCTCTCAGGCCGCCTGTCTCAGTCCGTCTGTCTTGGACCGTCTGTCTCAGACCGTCGGTCTCTGTCCGTCTCTCTCAGCCCGCCTGCCTCAGTCCGTCTGTCTCAGACCGTCTGTCTCAGATCGTTGTCTCTCTCCGTGTCTCTCAGGCCGCCTGTCTCAGTCCGTCTGTCTTAGACCATCTATCTCAGACCGTCTCTCTCAGACCGTCTATCTCAGTCCGTCCGTCTCAGACCGTCTGTCTCTGTCCGTCTGTCTCTGTCCGTCTGTCTCTGTCCGTCTGTCTCAGACCGTCTGTCTCAGACCGTCGGTCTCTGTCCGTCTCTCTGAGCCCGCCTGTCGCAGACCGCCTGTATCCGACCGTCGGTATTACCCCGTCTGTCTCAGCCCGTCTGTCTCGGTCCGTCTGTCTCAGACCGTCTGTCTCAGACCGTCTGTCTCAGACCGTCTCTCTCAGTCCGTCTGCCTCAGACCGACTGTCTCAGACCGTCTGCCTCAGACCGTCTGTCTCAGATCGTCGGTCTCTGTCCGTCTCTCTCAGGCCGCCTGTCTCAGTTCGTCTGTCTCAGACCATCTGTCTCAGACCGTCTGTCTCTGTCCGTCTGTCTCAGACCATCTGTCTCACCACGTCTGTCTCAGACCGTCTGTCTCAGACCGTCTGTCTCAGACCGTCTGTCTCTGTCCGTCTGTCTCTGTCCGTCTGTCTCAGACCGTCTGTCTCAGACCGTCGGTCTCTGTCCGTCTCTCTCAGGCCGCCTGTCTCAGTCCGTCTGTCTCAGACCACTGTCTCAGACCGTTGTCTCTGTCCGCCTGTCTCAGACCATCTGTCTCACTACGTCTGTCTCAGACCGTATGTCTCAGACCGTCTCTCTCAGACCGTCTGTCTCTGTCCGTCTGTCTCTGTCCGTCTGTCTCAGACCGTCTGTCTCAGACCGTCTGTCTCAGACCGTCGGTCTCTGTCCGTCTCTCTGAGCCCGCCTGTCGCAGACCGCCTGTGTCCGGCCGTCGGTATTACCCCGTCTGTCTCAGCCCGCCTGTCTCTGTCCGTCTGTCTCAGACCGTCTGTCTCTGACCGTCGGTCTCTGTACGTCTCTATCAGCCCGCCTGTCTCCGACCGCCTGTCTCAGACCGTCTGTCCGAGACCGCCTGTCTCAGTCCGTCTGTCTCAAACCGTCGGTCTCTCTCCGTCTCTCTCAGGCCGCCTGTAAAAATCCGTCTGTATCAGACCATCTGTCTCAGACTGTCGGTCTCTGTCCGTCTCTCTCAGCCCGCCTGCCTCAGTCCGTCTGTCTCAGACCGTCAGTCTCAGACCGTCGGTCTCTGTCCGTCTCTCTCAGGCCGCCTGCCTCAGTCCGTCTGTCTCAGACCACTGTCTCAGACCGTTGTCTCTGTCCGTCTGTCTCAGCCCGTCTGTCTGAGTCCGTCTCTCTCAGTCCGCCTGTCTCAGTCCGACTGTCTCAGACCGTCTGCCTCAGACCGTCTGTCTCAGACCGTCGGTCTCTGTCCGTCTCTATCAGGCCGCCTGTCTCAGTCCGTCTGTCTCAAACCATCTGTCTTAGACCGTCTGTCTCTGTCCGTCAGTCTCAGACCGTCTGTCTCAGACCGTCGGTCTCTGTACGTCTCTATCAGCCCGCCTGTCTCTGACCGCCTGTCTCAGACCGTCTGTCTCTGTCCGTCTGTCTCAGACCGTCTGTCTGTGTCCGTCTGTCTCAGCCCGACTGTCTCTGTCCGTGTGTTTCAGACCATCTGTATCAGACCGTTGTCTCTGTGAGTCTGTCTCCGCCGCCTGTGTCAGTCCGTCTGTCTCAGACCATCTGTCCCGGACCGTTGTCTCTGTCCGTCTGTGTCAGTCCGTCTGTCTCAGCCCGTCTGTCTCAGACCCTCTCTCTCAGGCCGCCTGTCTCAGTCCGTCTGTCTTGGACCGTCTGTCTCAGACCGTCGGTCTCTGTCCGTCTCTCTCAGCCCGCCTGCCTCAGTCCGTCTGTCTCAAACCGTCTGTCTCAGATCGTTGTCTCTCTCCGTGTCTCTCAGGCCGCCTGTCTCAGTCCGTCTGTCTTAGACCATCTATCTCAGACCGTCTCTCTCAGACCGTCTATCTCAGTCCGTCCGTCTCAGACCGTCTGTCTCTGTCCGTCTGTCTCTGTCCGTCTGTCTCTGTCCGTCTGTCTCTGTCCGTCTGTCTCAGACCGTCTGTCTCAGACCGTCGGTCTCTGCCCGTCTCTCTCAGGCCGCCTGTCTCAGTCCGTCTGTCTCAGACCACTGTCTCAGACCGTTGTCTCTGTCCGTCTGTCTCAGCCCGTCTGTCTCAGTCCGTCTGTCTCAGACCATCTGTCTCAGTCCGTTGTCTCTGTCCGCCTGTCTCTCTCCGTCGGTCTCAGCCCGCCTGTCTCAGACCGTCTGTCTCAGACCGTCTGTCTCAGACCGTCCGTCTCTGTCCGTCTCTCTCAGACCGTCCGTCTCAGACCGTCGGTCGCTGTCAGTCTCTCGTAGGCCGCCTGTCTCAGTCCGTCTGTCTCAGACCATCTGTCTCAGACCGTCTGTCTCTGTCCGTCTGTCTCAGACCATCTGTCTCACTACGTCTGTCTCTGTCCGTCTGTCTCAGCCCGTCTGTCTCAGTCCGTCTGTCTCAGACCATCTGTCTGAGTCCGTTGTCTCTGTCCGCCTGTCTCTGTCCGTCGGTCTCAGCTCGCCTGTCTCAGACCGTCTCTCTCAGACCGTCTGTCTCAGACCGTCGGTCTCTGTCCGTCTCTCTCAGGCCGCCTGCCTCAGTCCGTCTGTCTCAGACCACTGTCTCAGACCGTTGTCTCTGTCCGTCTGTCTCAGCCCGTCTGTCTGAGTCCGTCTCTCTCAGTCCGCCTGTCTCAGTCCGACTGTCTCAGACCGTCTGCCTCAGACCGTCTGTCTCAGACCGTCGGTCTCTGTCCGTCTCTATCAGGCCGCCTGTCTCAGTCCGTCTGTCTCAAACCATCTGTCTTAGACCGTCTGTCTCTGTCCGTCAGTCTCAGACCGTCTGTCTCAGACCGTCGGTCTCTGTACGTCTCTATCAGCCCGCCTGTCTCTGACCGCCTGTCTCAGACCGTCTGTCTCTGTCCGTCTGTCTCAGACCGTCTGTCTGTGTCCGTCTGTCTCAGCCCGACTGTCTCTGTCCGTGTGTTTCAGACCATCTGTATCAGACCGTTGTCTCTGTGAGTCTGTCTCCGCCGCCTGTGTCAGTCCGTCTGTCTCAGACCATCTGTCCCGGACCGTTGTCTCTGTCCGTCTGTGTCAGTCCGTCTGTCTCAGCCCGTCTGTCTCAGACCCTCTCTCTCAGGCCGCCTGTCTCAGTCCGTCTGTCTTGGACCGTCTGTCTCAGACCGTCGGTCTCTGTCCGTCTCTCTCAGCCCGCCTGCCTCAGTCCGTCTGTCTCAAACCGTCTGTCTCAGATCGTTGTCTCTCTCCGTGTCTCTCAGGCCGCCTGTCTCAGTCCGTCTGTCTTAGACCATCTATCTCAGACCGTCTCTCTCAGACCGTCTATCTCAGTCCGTCCGTCTCAGACCGTCTGTCTCTGTCCGTCTGTCTCTGTCCGTCTGTCTCTGTCCGTCTGTCTCTGTCCGTCTGTCTCAGACCGTCTGTCTCAGACCGTCGGTCTCTGCCCGTCTCTCTCAGGCCGCCTGTCTCAGTCCGTCTGTCTCAGACCACTGTCTCAGACCGTTGTCTCTGTCCGTCTGTCTCAGCCCGTCTGTCTCAGTCCGTCTGTCTCAGACCATCTGTCTCAGTCCGTTGTCTCTGTCCGCCTGTCTCTCTCCGTCGGTCTCAGCCCGCCTGTCTCAGACCGTCTGTCTCAGACCGTCCGTCTCTGTCCGTCTCTCTCAGACCGTCCGTCTCAGACCGTCGGTCTCTGTCAGTCTCTCGTAGGCCGCCTGTCTCAGTCCGTCTGTCTCAGACCATCTGTCTCAGACCGTCTGTCTCTGTCCGTCTGTCTCAGACCATCTGTCTCACTACGTCTGTCTCTGTCCGTCTGTCTCAGCCCGTCTGTCTCAGTCCGTCTGTCTCAGACCATCTGTCTGAGTCCGTTGTCTCTGTCCGCCTGTCTCTGTCCGTCGGTCTCAGCTCGCCTGTCTCAGACCGTCTCTCTCAGACCGTCTGTCTCAGACCGTCGGTCTCTGTCCGTCTCTCTCAGGCCGCCTGCCTCAGTCCGTCTGTCTCAGACCACTGTCTCAGACCGTTGTCTCTGTCCGTCTGTCTCAGCCCGTCTGTCTGAGTCCGTCTCTCTCAGTCCGCCTGTCTCAGTCCGACTGTCTCAGACCGTCTGCCTCAGACCGTCTGTCTCAGACCGTCGGTCTCTGTCCGTCTCTATCAGGCCGCCTGTCTCAGTCCGTCTGTCTCAAACCATCTGTCTTAGACCGTCTGTCTCTGTCCGTCAGTCTCAGACCGTCTGTCTCAGACCGTCGGTCTCTGTACGTCTCTATCAGCCCGCCTGTCTCTGACCGCCTGTCTCAGACCGTCTGTCTCTGTCCGTCTGTCTCAGACCGTCTGTCTGTGTCCGTCTGTCTCAGCCCGACTGTCTCTGTCCGTGTGTTTCAGACCATCTGTATCAGACCGTTGTCTCTGTGAGTCTGTCTCCGCCGCCTGTGTCAGTCCGTCTGTCTCAGACCATCTGTCCCGGACCGTTGTCTCTGTCCGTCTGTGTCAGTCCGTCTGTCTCAGCCCGTCTGTCTCAGACCCTCTCTCTCAGGCCGCCTGTCTCAGTCCGTCTGTCTTGGACCGTCTGTCTCAGACCGTCGGTCTCTGTCCGTCTCTCTCAGCCCGCCTGCCTCAGTCCGTCTGTCTCAAACCGTCTGTCTCAGATCGTTGTCTCTCTCCGTGTCTCTCAGGCCGCCTGTCTCAGTCCGTCTGTCTTAGACCATCTATCTCAGACCGTCTCTCTCAGACCGTCTATCTCAGTCCGTCCGTCTCAGACCGTCTGTCTCTGTCCGTCTGTCTCTGTCCGTCTGTCTCTGTCCGTCTGTCTCTGTCCGTCTGTCTCAGACCGTCGGTCTCTGCCCGTCTCTCTCAGGCCGCCTGTCTCAGTCCGTCTGTCTCAGACCACTGTCTCAGACCGTTGTCTCTGTCCGTCTGTCTCAGCCCGTCTGTCTCAGTCCGTCTGTCTCAGACCATCTGTCTCAGTCCGTTGTCTCTGTCCGCCTGTCTCTCTCCGTCGGTCTCAGCCCGCCTGTCTCAGACCGTCTGTCTCAGACCGTCCGTCTCTGTCCGTCTCTCTCAGACCGTCCGTCTCAGACCGTCGGTCTCTGTCAGTCTCTCGTAGGCCGCCTGTCTCAGTCCGTCTGTCTCAGACCATCTGTCTCAGACCGTCTGTCTCTGTCCGTCTGTCTCAGACCATCTGTCTCACTACGTCTGTCTCTGTCCGTCTGTCTCAGCCCGTCTGTCTCAGTCCGTCTGTCTCAGACCATCTGTCTGAGTCCGTTGTCTCTGTCCGCCTGTCTCTGTCCGTCGGTCTCAGCTCGCCTGTCTCAGACCGTCTCTCTCAGACCGTCTGTCTCAGACCGTCGGTCTCTGTCCGTCTCTCTCAGGCCGCCTGCCTCAGTCCGTCTGTCTCAGACCACTGTCTCAGACCGTTGTCTCTGTCCGTCTGTCTCAGCCCGTCTGTCTGAGTCCGTCTCTCTCAGTCCGCCTGTCTCAGTCCGACTGTCTCAGACCGTCTGCCTCAGACCGTCTGTCTCAGACCGTCGGTCTCTGTCCGTCTCTATCAGGCCGCCTGTCTCAGTCCGTCTGTCTCAAACCATCTGTCTTAGACCGTCTGTCTCTGTCCGTCAGTCTCAGACCGTCTGTCTCAGACCGTCGGTCTCTGTACGTCTCTGTCAGCCCGCCTGTCTCTGACCGCCTGTCTCAGACCGTCTGTCTCTGTCCGTCTGTCTCAGACCGTCTGTCTGTGTCCGTCTGTCTCAGCCCGACTGTCTCTGTCCGTGTGTTTCAGACCATCTGTATCAGACCGTTGTCTCTGTGAGTCTGTCTCCGCCGCCTGTGTCAGTCCGTCTGTCTCAGACCATCTGTCCCGGACCGTTGTCTCTGTCCGTCTGTGTCAGTCCGTCTGTCTCAGCCCGTCTGTCTCAGACCCTCTCTCTCAGGCCGCCTGTCTCAGTCCGTCTGTCTTGGACCGTCTGTCTCAGACCGTCGGTCTCTGTCCGTCTCTCTCAGCCCGCCTGCCTCAGTCCGTCTGTCTCAGACCGTCTGTCTCAGATCGTTGTCTCTCTCCGTGTCTCTCAGGCCGCCTGTCTCAGTCCGTCTGTCTTAGACCATCTATCTCAGACCGTCTCTCTCAGACCGTCTATCTCAGTCCGTCCGTCTCAGACCGTCTGTCTCTGTCCGTCTGTCTCTGTCCGTCTGTCTCTGTCCGTCTGTCTCTGTCCGTCTGTCTCAGACCGTCTGTCTCAGACCGTCGGTCTCTGCCCGTCTCTCTCAGGCCGCCTGTCTCAGTCCGTCTGTCTCAGACCACTGTCTCAGACCGTTGTCTCTGTCCGTCTGTCTCAGCCCGTCTGTCTCAGTCCGTCTGTCTCAGACCATCTGTCTCAGTCCGTTGTCTCTGTCCGCCTGTCTCTCTCCGTCGGTCTCAGCCCGCCTGTCTCAGACCGTCTGTCTCAGACCGTCTGTCTCAGACCGTCCGTCTCTGTCCGTCTCTCTCAGACCGTCCGTCTCAGACCGTCGGTCTCTGTCAGTCTCTCGTAGGCCGCCTGTCTCAGTCCGTCTGTCTCAGACCATCTGTCTCAGACCGTCTGTCTCTGTCCGTCTGTCTCAGACCATCTGTCTCACTACGTCTGTCTCTGTCCGTCTGTCTCAGCCCGTCTGTCTCAGTCCGTCTGTCTCAGACCATCTGTCTCAGTCCGTTGTCTCTGTCCGCCTGTCTCTGTCCGTCGGTCTCAGCTCGCCTGTCTCAGACCGTCTCTCTCAGACCGTCTGTCTCAGACCATCTGTCTCAGACCGTCTGTCTCTGTCCGTCTGTCTCAGACCATCTGTCTCACTACGTCTGTCTCAGACCGTCGGTCTCTGTCCGTCTCTCTGAGCCCGCCTGTCGCAGACCGCCTGTATCCGACCGTCGGTATTACCCCGTCTGTCTCAGCCCGTCTGTCTCGGTCCGTCTGTCTCAGACCGTCTGTCTCAGACCGTCTCTCTCAGTCCGTCTGTCTCAGACCGACTGTCTCAGACCGTCTGCCTCAGACCGTCTGTCTCAGATCGTCGGTCTCTGTCCGTCTCTCTCAGGCCGCCTGTCTAAGTCCTTCTGTCTCAGACCATCTGTCTCAGACCGTCTCTCTCAGTCCGCCTGTCTCAGACCGACTGTCTCAGACCGTCTGCCTCAGACCGTCAGTCTCAGACCGTCGGTCTCTGTCCGTCTCTCTCAGGCCGCCTGTCTCAGTCCGTCTGTCTCAGACCACTGTCTCAGACCGTTGTCTCTGTCCGTCTGTCTCAGCCCGTCTGTCTCAGTCCGTCTGTCTCAGACCATCTGTCTCAGACCGTTGTCTCTGTCCGCCTGTCTCTGTCCGTTGGTCTCAGCCCGCCTGTCTCAGACCGTTGTCTCTGTCCGTCTGTCTCAGACCGTCTGTCTCAGACCGTCTGTCTCAGACCGTTGTCTCTGTCCGTCTGTCTCAGACCATCTGTCTCACTACGTCTGTCTCAGGCCGCCTGTCTCAGTCCGTCTGTCTCAGACCACTGTCTCAGACCGTCCGTCTCTGTCCGTCTCTCTCAGATCGTCCGTCTCAGACCGTCGGTCTCTGTCAGTCTCTCGTAATCCGCCTGTCTCAGTCCGTCTGTCTCAGACCATCTGTCTCAGACCGTCTGTCTCTGTCCGTCTGTCTCAGACCATCTGTCTCACTACGTCTGTCTCAGACCGTCTGTCTCAGACCGTCGGTCTCTGTCCGTCTCTCTGAGCCCGCCTGTCGCAGACCGCCTGTATCCGACCGTCGGTATTACCCCGTCTGTCTCAGCCCGTCTGTCTCGGTCCGTCTGTCTCAGACCGTCTGTCTCAGACCGTCTCTCTCAGTCCGTCTGTCTCAGACCGACTGTCTCAGACCGTCTGCCTCAGACCGTCTGCCTCAGACCGTCTGTCTCAGATCGTCGGTCTCTGTCCGTCTCTCTCAGGCCGCCTGTCTAAGTCCTTCTGTCTCAGACCATCTGTCTCAGACCGTCTCTCTCAGTCCGCCTGTCTCAGACCGACTGTCTCAGACCGTCTGCCTCAGACCGTCAGTCTCAGACCGTAGGTCTCTGTCCGTCTCTCTCAGGCCGCCTGTGTCAGTCCGTCTGTCTCAGACCACTGTCTCAGACCGTTGTCTCTGTCCGTCTGTCTCAGCCCGTCTGTCTCAGTCCGTCTGTCTCAGACCATCTGTCTCATACCGTTGTCTCTGTCCGCCTGTCTCTGTACGTTGGTCTCAGCCCGCCTGTCTCAGACCGTTGTCTCTGTCCGTCTGTCTCAGACCGTCCGTCTCTGTCCGTTTCTCTCAGACCGTCCGTCTCAGACCGTCGGTCTCTGTCAGTCTCTCGTAGGCCGCCTGTCTCAGTCCGTCTGTCTCAGACCATCTGCCTCAGACCGTCTGTCTCTGTCCGTCTGTCTCAGACCATCTGTCTCACTACGTCTGTCTCTGTCCGTCTGTCTCAGCCCGTCTGTCTCAGTCCGTCTGTCTCAGACCATCTGTCTCAGTCCGTTGTCTCTGTCCGCCTGTCTCTGTCCGTCGGTCTCAGCTCGCCTGTCTCAGACCGTCTCTCTCAGACGGTCTGTCTCAGACCGTCTGTCTCAGACCGTCCGTCTCTGTCCGTCTCTCTCAGACCGTCCGTCTCAGACCGTCGGTCTCTGTCAGTCTCTCGTAGGCCGCTTGTTTCAGTCCGTCTGTCTCAGACCATCTGTCTCAGACCGTCTGTCTCTGTCCGTCTGTCTCAGACCATCTGTCTCACTACGTCTGTCTCTGTCCGTCTGTCTCAGCCCGTCTGTCTCAGTCCGTCTGTCTCAGACCATCTGTCTCAGTCCGTTGTCTCTGTCCGCCTGTCTCTGTCCGTCGGTCTCAGCCCGCCTGTCTCAGACCGTCTCTCTCAGACCGTCTGTCTCAGACCGTCTGTCTCAAACCGTCCGTCTCTGTCCGTCTCTCTCAGACCGTCCGTCTCAGTCAGTCTCTCGTAGGCCGCCTGTCTCAGTCCGTCTGTCTCAGACCATCTGTCTCAGACCGTCTGTCTCTGTCCGTCTGTCTCAGACCATCTGTCCCACTACGTCTGTCTCAGACCGTCTGTCTCAGACCGTCTGTCTCAAACCGTCTGTCTCAGACCGTCTGTCTCTGTCCGTCTGTCTCTGTCCGTCTGTCTCAGACCGTCTGTCTCAGACCGTCGGTCTCTGTCCGTCTCTCTCAGGCCGCCTGTCTCAGTCCGTCTGTCTCAGACCACTGTCTCAGACCGTTGTCTCTGTCCGTCTGTCTCAGCCCGTCTGTCTCAGACCATCTGTCTCACTACGTCTGTCTCTGTCCGTCTGTCTCAGCTCGCCTGTCTCAGACCGTCTCTCTCAGACCGTCTGTCTCAGACCGTCTGTCTCAGACCGTCCGTCTCTGTCCGTCTCTCTCAGACCGTCCGTCTCAGACCGTCGGTCTCTGTCAGTCTCTCGTAGGCCGCCTGTCTCAGTCCGTCTGTCTCAGACCATCTGTCTCAGACCGTCTGTCTCTGTCCGTCTGTCTCAGACCATCTGTCTCACTACGTCTGTCTCAGACCGTCTGTCTCAGACCGTCGGTCTCTGTCCGTCTCTCTGAGCCCGCCTGTCGCAGACCGCCTGTATCCGACCGTCGGTATTACCCCGTCTGTCTCAGCCCGTCTGTCTCGGTCCGTCTGTCTCAGACCGTCTGTCTCAGACCGTCTCTCTCAGTCCGTCTGTCTCAGACCGACTGTCTCAGACCGTCTGCCTCAGACCGTCTGTCTCAGATCGTCGGTCTCTGTCCGTCTCTCTCAGGCCGCCTGTCTAAGTCCTTCTGTCTCAGACCATCTGTCTCAGACCGTCTCTCTCAGTCCGCCTGTCTCAGACCGACTGTCTCAGACCGTCTGCCTCAGACCGTCAGTCTCAGACCGTCGGTCTCTGTCCGTCTCTCTCAGGCCGCCTGTCTCAGTCCGTCTGTCTCAGACCACTGTCTCAGACCGTTGTCTCTGTCCGTCTGTCTCAGCCCGTCTGTCTCAGTCCGTCTGTCTCAGACCATCTGTCTCAGACCGTTGTCTCTGTCCGCCTGTCTCTGTCCGTTGGTCTCAGCCCGCCTGTCTCAGACAGTTGTCTCTGTCCGTCTGTCTCAGACCGTCTGTCTCAGACCGTTGTCTCTGTCCGTCTGTCTCAGACCATCTGTCTCACTACGTCTGTCTCAGGCCGCCTGTCTCAGTCCGTCTGTCTCAGACCACTGTCTCAGACCGTCCGTCTCTGTCCGTCTCTCTCAGATCGTCCGTCTCAGACCGTCGGTCTCTGTCAGTCTCTCGTAATCCGCCTGTCTCGGTCCGTCTGTCTCAGACCGTCTGTCTCAGACCGTCGGTCTCTGTCCGTCTCTCTGAGCCCGCCTGTCGCAGACCGCCTGTATCCGACCGTCGGTATTACCCCGTCTGTCTCAGCCCGTCTGTCTCGGTCCGTCTGTCTCAGACCGTCTGTCTCAGACCGTCTCTCTCAGTCCGTCTGTCTCAGACCGACTGTCTCAGACCGTCTGCCTCAGACCGTCTGTCTCAGATCGTCGGTCTCTGTCCGTCTCTCTCAGGCCGCCTGTCTAAGTCCTTCTGTCTCAGACCATCTGTCTCAGACCGTCTCTCTCAGTCCGCCTGTCTCAGACCGACTGTCTCAGACCGTCTGCCTCAGACCGTCAGTCTCAGACCGTCGGTCTCTGTCCGTCTCTCTCAGGCCGCCTGTGTCAGTCCGTCTGTCTCAGACCACTGTCTCAGACCGTTGTCTCTGTCCGTCTGTCTCAGCCCGTCTGTCTCAGTCCGTCTGTCTCAGACCATCTGTCTCATACCGTTGTCTCTGTCCGCCTGTCTCTGTACGTTGGTCTCAGCCCGCCTGTCTCAGACCGTTGTCTCTGTCCGTCTGTCTCAGACCGTCCGTCTCTGTCCGTTTCTCTCAGACCGTCCGTCTCAGACCGTCGGTCTCTGTCAGTCTCTCGTAGGCCGCCTGTCTCAGTCCGTCTGTCTCAGACCATCTGCCTCAGACCGTCTGCCTCAGACCGTCTGTCTCAGATCGTCGGTCTCTGTCCGTCTCTCTCAGGCCGCCTGTCTCAGACCGTCTGTCTCTGTCCGTCTGTCTCAGACCATCTGTCTCACTACGTCTGTCTCTGTCCGTCTGTCTCAGCCCGTCTGTCTCAGTCCGTCTGTCTCAGACCATCTGTCTCAGACCGTCTGTCTCAGACCGTCTGTCTCAGACCGTCTGTCTCAGACCGTCTGTCTCAGACCGTCTGTCTCAGACCGTCTGTCTCAGACCGTCTGTCTCAGACAGTATGTCTCAGACCGTCTGTCACTGTGCGTCTGTCTCAGACCGTCTGTCTCATTCCGTCTATATTGGATCGTCTGTCTAAGACCGTCTGTCTCGAGCCGACTGTCTCAGACCGACTGTCTCAGACCGTCTGTCTCAAACAGTCTGTCTCGGACCATCTGTCACTGTGCGACTGTCGCAGACCGTCTGTCTCAGAACGTCTGTCACTGTGCATCTGTCTAAGACCGTCTGTCTCAGACCGCCTGTCTCAGACCGTCTGTCTCAAACCGTCCGTTTCAGGCCGTCTGTCTCAGACCGTCTGTCTCAGACCGTCTGTCTCAGACCGTCTGTCTCAGACCGTCTGTCTCAGACCGTCTGTCTCAGACCGTCTGTCTCAGACCGTCTATCGCAGACCGTCTGTCTCAGACCGTCTGTCTCAGACCGTCTGTCTCAGACCGTCCGTTTCAGGCCGTCTGTCTCAGACCGTCTGTCTCAGACCGTCTGTCTCAGACCGTCTTTCTCAGACCGTCTGTCACTGTGCGTCTGTCTCAGACCGTCTGTCTCATTCCGTCTATCTTGGATCGTCTGTCTAAGACCGTCTGTCTCGAGCCGACTGTCTCAGACCGTCTGTCTCATCCCGTCTGTCTCATTCCGTCTATCTTAGATCGTCTGTCTCAGACGGTCTGTCACTGTGCGTCTGTCTCAGACCGTCTGTCTCATTCCGTCTATCTAAGACCGTCTGTCTCGAGCCGACTGTCTCAGACCGACTATCTCAGACCGTCTGTCTCAGACCGTCTGCCTCAGACCGTCTGTCTCAGACCGTCTGTCTCAGACCGTCTGTCTCAGACCGTCTATCGCAGACCGTCTGTCTCAGACCGTCTGTCTCAGACCGTCTGTCTCAGACCGTCTGTCTCAGACAGTCTGTCTCAGACCGTCTGTCTCAGACCGTCTGTCTCAGACCGTCTGTCTCAGACCGTCTGTCTCAGACCGTCTGTCTCAGACCGTCTGTCTCAGACCGTCTGTCTCAGACCGTCTGTCTCAGACCGTCTGTCTCAGACCGTCTGTCTCAGACCGTCTGTCTCAGACCGTCTGTCTCAGACAGTCTGTCTCAGACGGTCTGTCACTGTGCGTCTGTCTCAGACCGTCTGTCTCATTCCGTCTATCTTGGATCATCTGTCTAAGACCGTCTGTCTCGAGCCGACTGTCTCAGACCGACTGTCTAAGACCGTCTGTCTCAGACCGTCTGTCTCAGACCGTCTGTCTCAGACCGTCTGTCTCAGACCGTCTGTCTCAGACCGTCTTTCTCAGACCGTCTGTCTCAGACCGTCTGTCTCAGATCGTCTGTCTCAGACGGTCTGTATCATTCGGTCTATCTTAGATCGTCTGTCTCAGAACGTCTGTCACTGTGCGTCTGCCTAAGACCGTCTGTCTCAGACGGTCTTTCTCAGACCGTCCGTCTCAGACCGTCTGCCTGATAACGTCTCTCTCAGACCGTCTGTCTCAGACCGTCTGTCTCATCCCGTCTGTCTCATCCCGTCTGTCTCATTCCGTCTATCTTAGATCGTCTGTCTCAGACCGTCGGTCTCTGTCCGTCTCTCTCAGGCCGTCTGTCTCATCCCGTCTGTCTCATCCCGTCTGTCTCATCCCGTCTGTCTCATTCCGTCTATCTTAGATCGTCTGTCTCAGACCGTCGGTCTCTGTCCGTCTCTCTCAGGCCGCCTGTCTCAGTCCGTCGGTCTCAGCCCGCCTGTCTCAGACCGTCTCTCTCAGACCGTCTGTCTCAGACCGTCTGTCTCAAACCGTCCGTCTCTGTCCGTCTCTCTCAGACCGTCCGTCTCAGTCAGTCTCTCGTAGGCCGCCTGTCTCAGTCCGTCTGTCTCAGACCATCTGTCTCAGACCGTCTGTCTCTGTCCGTCTGTCTCAGACCATCTGTCCCACTACGTCTGTCTCAGACCGTCTGTCTCAGACCGTCTGTCTCAAACCGTCTGTCTCAGACCGTCTGTCTCTGTCCGTCTGTCTCTGTCCGTCTGTCTCAGACCGTCTGTCTCAGACCGTCGGTCTCTGTCCGTCTCTCTCAGGCCGCCTGTCTCAGTCCGTCTGTCTCAGACCACTGTCTCAGACCGTTGTCTCTGTCCGTCTGTCTCAGCCCGTCTGTCTCAGACCATCTGTCTCACTACGTCTGTCTCTGTCCGTCTGTCTCAGCTCGCCTGTCTCAGACCGTCTCTCTCAGACCGTCTGTCTCAGACCGTCTGTCTCAGACCGTCCGTCTCTGTCCGTCTCTCTCAGACCGTCCGTCTCAGACCGTCGGTCTCTGTCAGTCTCTCGTAGGCCGCCTGTCTCAGTCCGTCTGTCTCAGACCATCTGTCTCAGACCGTCTGTCTCTGTCCGTCTGTCTCAGACCATCTGTCTCACTACGTCTGTCTCAGACCGTCTGTCTCAGACCGTCGGTCTCTGTCCGTCTCTCTGAGCCCGCCTGTCGCAGACCGCCTGTATCCGACCGTCGGTATTACCCCGTCTGTCTCAGCCCGTCTGTCTCGGTCCGTCTGTCTCAGACCGTCTGTCTCAGACCGTCTCTCTCAGTCCGTCTGTCTCAGACCGACTGTCTCAGACCGTCTGCCTCAGACCGTCTGTCTCAGATCGTCGGTCTCTGTCCGTCTCTCTCAGGCCGCCTGTCTAAGTCCTTCTGTCTCAGACCATCTGTCTCAGACCGTCTCTCTCAGTCCGCCTGTCTCAGACCGACTGTCTCAGACCGTCTGCCTCAGACCGTCAGTCTCAGACCGTCGGTCTCTGTCCGTCTCTCTCAGGCCGCCTGTCTCAGTCCGTCTGTCTCAGACCACTGTCTCAGACCGTTGTCTCTGTCCGTCTGTCTCAGCCCGTCTGTCTCAGTCCGTCTGTCTCAGACCATCTGTCTCAGACCGTTGTCTCTGTCCGCCTGTCTCTGTCCGTTGGTCTCAGCCCGCCTGTCTCAGACCGTTGTCTCTGTCCGTCTGTCTCAGACCGTCTGTCTCAGACCGTCTGTCTCAGACCGTTGTCTCTGTCCGTCTGTCTCAGACCATCTGTCTCACTTCGTCTGTCTCAGGCCGCCTGTCTCAGTCCGTCTGTCTCAGACCACTGTCTCAGACCGTCCGTCTCTGTCCGTCTCTCTCAGATCGTCCGTCTCAGACCGTCGGTCTCTGTCAGTCTCTCGTAATCCGCCTGTCTCGGTCCGTCTGTCTCAGACCATCTGTCTCAGACCGTCTGTCTCTGTCCGTCTGTCTCAGACCATCTGTCTCACTACGTCTGTCTCAGACCGTCTGTCTCAGACCGTCGGTCTCTGTCCGTCTCTCTGAGCCCGCCTGTCGCAGACCGCCTGTATCCGACCGTCGGTATTACCCCGTCTGTCTCAGCCCGTCTGTCTCGGTCCGTCTGTCTCAGACCGTCTGTCTCAGACCGTCTCTCTCAGTCCGTCTGTCTCAGACCGACTGTCTCAGACCGTCTGCCTCAGACCGTCTGTCTCAGATCGTCGGTCTCTGTCCGTCTCTCTCAGGCCGCCTGTCTAAGTCCTTCTGTCTCAGACCATCTGTCTCAGACCGTCTCTCTCAGTCCGCCTGTCTCAGACCGACTGTCTCAGACCGTCTGCCTCAGACCGTCAGTCTCAGACCGTCGGTCTCTGTCCGTCTCTCTCAGGCCGCCTGTGTCAGTCCGTCTGTCTCAGACCACTGTCTCAGACCGTTGTCTCTGTCCGTCTGTCTCAGCCCGTCTGTCTCAGTCCGTCTGTCTCAGACCATCTGTCTCATACCGTTGTCTCTGTCCGCCTGTCTCTGTACGTTGGTCTCAGCCCGCCTGTCTCAGACCGTTGTCTCTGTCCGTCTGTCTCAGACCGTCCGTCTCTGTCCGTTTCTCTCAGACCGTCCGTCTCAGACCGTCGGTCTCTGTCAGTCTCTCGTAGGCCGCCTGTCTCAGTCCGTCTGTCTCAGACCATCTGCCTCAGACCGTCTGCCTCAGACCGTCTGTCTCAGATCGTCGGTCTCTGTCCGTCTCTCTCAGGCCGCCTGTCTCAGACCGTCTGTCTCTGTCCGTCTGTCTCAGACCATCTGTCTCACTACGTCTGTCTCTGTCCGTCTGTCTCAGCCCGTCTGTCTCAGTCCGTCTGTCTCAGACCATCTGTCTCAGACCGTCTGTCTCAGACCGTCTGTCTCAGACCGTCTGTCTCAGACCGTCTGTCTCAGACCGTCTGTCTCAGACCGTCTGTCTCAGACCGTCTGTCTCAGACAGTATGTCTCAGACCGTCTGTCACTGTGCGTCTGTCTCAGACCGTCTGTCTCATTCCGTCTATATTGGATCGTCTGTCTAAGACCGTCTGTCTCGAGCCGACTGTCTCAGACCGACTGTCTCAGACCGTCTGTCTCAAACAGTCTGTCTCGGACCATCTGTCACTGTGCGACTGTCGCAGACCGTCTGTCTCAGAACGTCTGTCACTGTGCATCTGTCTAAGACCGTCTGTCTCAGACCGCCTGTCTCAGACCGTCTGTCTCAAACCGTCCGTTTCAGGCCGTCTGTCTCAGACCGTCTGTCTCAGACCGTCTGTCTCAGACCGTCTGTCTCAGACCGTCTGTCTCAGACCGTCTGTCTCAGACCGTCTGTCTCAGACCGTCTATCGCAGACCGTCTGTCTCAGACCGTCTGTCTCAGACCGTCTGTCTCAGACCGTCCGTTTCAGGCCGTCTGTCTCAGACCGTCTGTCTCAGACCGTCTGTCTCAGACCGTCTTTCTCAGACCGTCTGTCACTGTGCGTCTGTCTCAGACCGTCTGTCTCATTCCGTCTATCTTGGATCGTCTGTCTAAGACCGTCTGTCTCGAGCCGACTGTCTCAGACCGTCTGTCTCATCCCGTCTGTCTCATTCCGTCTATCTTAGATCGTCTGTCTCAGACGGTCTGTCACTGTGCGTCTGTCTCAGACCGTCTGTCTCATTCCGTCTATCTAAGACCGTCTGTCTCGAGCCGACTGTCTCAGACCGACTATCTCAGACCGTCTGTCTCAGACCGTCTGCCTCAGACCGTCTGTCTCAGACCGTCTGTCTCAGACCGTCTGTCTCAGACCGTCTATCGCAGACCGTCTGTCTCAGACCGTCTGTCTCAGACCGTCTGTCTCAGACCGTCTGTCTCAGACAGTCTGTCTCAGACCGTCTGTCTCAGACCGTCTGTCTCAGACCGTCTGTCTCAGACCGTCTGTCTCAGACCGTCTGTCTCAGACCGTCTGTCTCAGACCGTCTGTCTCAGACCGTCTGTCTCAGACCGTCTGTCTCAGACCGTCTGTCTCAGACCGTCTGTCTCAGACCGTCTGTCTCAGACAGTCTGTCTCAGACGGTCTGTCACTGTGCGTCTGTCTCAGACCGTCTGTCTCATTCCGTCTATCTTGGATCATCTGTCTAAGACCGTCTGTCTCGAGCCGACTGTCTCAGACCGACTGTCTAAGACCGTCTGTCTCAGACCGTCTGTCTCAGACCGTCTGTCTCAGACCGTCTGTCTCAGACCGTCTTTCTCAGACCGTCTGTCTCAGACCGTCTGTCTCAGATCGTCTGTCTCAGACGGTCTGTATCATTCGGTCTATCTTAGATCGTCTGTCTCAGAACGTCTGTCACTGTGCGTCTGCCTAAGACCGTCTGTCTCAGACGGTCTTTCTCAGACCGTCCGTCTCAGACCGTCTGCCTGATAACGTCTCTCTCAGACCGTCTGTCTCAGACCGTCTGTCTCATCCCGTCTGTCTCATCCCGTCTGTCTCATCCCGTCTGTCTCATTCCGTCTATCTTAGATCGTCTGTCTCAGAACGTCTGTCACTGTGCGTCTGTCTAAGACCGTCTGTCTCAGAACGTCTGTCACTGTGCGTCTGTCTAAGACCGTCTGTCTCAGACCGTCTGTCTTCGACCGTCTGTCTCAGACCGTCTGTCACTGTGCGTCTGTCTCATCCCGTCTGTCTCATCCCGTCTATCTCATCCCGTCTGTCTCATAACGTCTGTCTCATCCCGTCTATCTTAGATCGTCTGTCTCAGAACGTCTGTCACTGTGCGTCTGTCTAAGACCGTCTGTCTCAGACCGTCTGTCTCAGACAGTGTGTCTCAGACCGTCTGTCTCAGACCGTCTGTCTCAGACAGTCTGTCTCAGACGGTCTGTCACTGTGCGTCTGTCTCAGACCGTCTGTCTCATTCCGTCTATCTAAGACCGTCTGTCTCGAGCCGACTGTCTCAGACCGACTGTCTCAGACCGTCTGTCTCAGACCGTCTGTCACTGTGCGTCTGTCTCAGACCGTGTGTCTCATTCCGTCTATCTTGGATCGTCTGTCTAAGACCGTCTGTCTCGAGCCGACTGTCTCAGACCGTCTGTCTCATCCCGTCTGTCTCATTCCGTCTATCTTAGATCGTCTGTCTGAGAACGTCAGTCACTGTGCGTCTGTCTCAGAACGTCTGTCACTGTGCGTCTGTCTAAGACCGTCTGTCTCGAGCCGACAGTCTCACACCGACTGTCTCAGACCGTCTCTCTCAGACCGTCTGTCTCAGACCGTCTGTCTCAGACTGCCTGCCTCAGACCGTCTGTCTCAGACCGTCTGTCTCAGACCGTCTGTCTCAGACAGTGTGTCTCGGACCGACTGTCACTGTGCGTCTGTCTCAGACCGTCTGTCTCATTCCGTCTATCTTAGATCGTCTGTCTCAGAACGTCTGTCACTGTGCGTCTGTCTACGACCGTCTATCTCGAGCCGACTGTCCCAGACCGACTGTCTCAGACCGTCTGTCTCAGACAGTCTGTCTCGGACCGTCTGTCACTGTGCGTCTGTCTCAGACCGTCTGTCTCAGAACGTCTGTCACTGTGCGTCTGTCTAAGACCGTCTGTCTCGAGCCGACTGTCTCAGACCGACTGTCTCAGACCGTCAGTCTCAGACGGTCTGTCTCATTCCGTCTATCTTAGATCGTCTGCCTGATAACGTCTCTCTCAGATCGTCTGTCTCAGACCGTCTGTCTCAGACCGTCTGTCTCGGACCGTCTGTCTCGGACCGTCTGTCTCGGACCGTCTGTCTCGGACCGTCTGTCTCGGACCGTCTGTCTCGGACCGTCTGTCTCGGACCGTCTGTCTCGGACCGTCTGTCTCGGACCGTCTGTCTCTGACCGTCTGTCTCAGACTGTCTGCCTCAGACCGTCTGTCTCAGACCGTCTGTCTCAGACCGTCTGTCTCAGACCGTCTGTCTCAGACCGACTGTCTCAGACCGTCTGTCTCAGACCGTCTGTCTCAGACAGTCTGTCTCGGACCGTCTGTCACTGTGCGTCTGTCTCAGACCGTCTGTCTCAGAACGTCTGTCACTGTGCGTCTGTCTAAGACCGTCTGTCTCGAGCCGACTGTCTCAGACCGACTGTCTCAGACCGTCAGTCTCAGACGGTCTGTCTCATTCCGTCTATCTTAGATCGTCTGCCTGATAACGTCTCTCTCAGATCGTCTGTCTCAGACCGTCTGTCTCAGACCGTCTGTCTCAGACCGTCTGTCTCAGACCGTCTGTCTCAGACCGTCTGTCTCAGACTGTCTGTCTCAGACCGTCTGTCTCAGACCGTCTGTCTCAGACCGTCTGTCTCAGACCGTCTGTCTCAGACCGTCTGTCTCAGACCGTCTGTCTCATCCCGTCTGTCTCAGACAGTGTGTCTCGGACCGACTGTCACTGTGCGTCTGTCTCAGACCGTCTGTCTCAGACGGTCTGTCACTGTGCGTCTGTCTCAGACCGTCTGTCTCATTCCGTCTATCTTGGATCGTCTGTCTAAGACCGTCTGTCTCGAGCCGACTGTCTCAGACCGACTGTCTCAGACCGTCTGTCTCAGACCGTCTGCCTCAGACCGTCTGTCTCAGACCGTCTGTCTCAGACCGTCTGTCTCAGACCGTCTATCGCAGACCGTCTGTCTCAGACCGTCTGTCTCAGACCGTCTGTCTCAGACCGTCTGTCTCAGACAGTCTGTCTCAGACCGTCTGTCTCAGACCGTCTGTCTCAGACCGTCTGTCTCAGACCGTCTGTCTCAGACCGTCTGTCTCAGACCGTCTGTCTCAGACCGTCTGTCTCAGACCGTCTGTCTCAGATAGTCTGTCTCAGACGGTCTGTCACTGTGCGTCTGTCTCAGACCGTCTGTCTCATTCCGTCTATCTTGGATCGTCTGTCTAAGACCGTCTGTCTCGAGCCGACTGTCTCAGACCGACTGTCTCAGACCGTCTGTCTCAGACCGTCTGTCTCAGACCGTCTGTCTCAGACCGTCTGTCTCAGACCGTCTGTCTCAGACCGTCTGTCTCCGACCGTCTGTCTCAGACCGTCTTTCTCAGACCGTCTGTCTCAGACCGTCTGTCTCAGATCGTCTGTCTCAGACGGTCTGTCTCATTCGGTCTATCTTAGATCGTCTGTCTCAGAACGTCTGTCACTGTGCGTCTGCCTAAGACCGTCTGTCTCAGACGGTCTTTCTCAGACCGTCCGTCTCAGACCGTCTGCCTGATAACGTCTCTCTCAGACCGTCTGTCTCATCCCGTCTGTCTCATCCCGTCTGTCTCATCCCGTCTGTCTCATTCCGTCTATCTTAGATCGTCTGTCTCAGAACGTCTGTCACTGTGCGTCTGTCTAAGACCGTCTGTCTCAGAACGTCTGTCACTGTGCGTCTGTCTCAGACAGTCTGTCTCGGACCGTCTGTCACTGTGCGTCTGTCTCAGACCGTCTGTCTCAGAACGTCTGTCACTGTCCGTCTGTCTAAGACCGTCTGTCTCGAGCCGACTGTCTCAGACCGACTGTCTCAGACCGTCTGTCTCAGACCGTCTGTCACTGTGCGTCTGTCTCAGACCGTCTGTCTCATTCCGTCTATCCTGGATCGTCTGTCTAAGACCGTCTGTCTCGAGCCGACTGTCTCAGACCGACTGTCTCAGACCGTCTGTCTCAGAACGTCTGTCTCAGACCGTCTCTCTCAGACCGTCTGTCTCAGACCGTCTGTCTCAGACCGTCTGTCTCAGACCGTCTATCTCAGACCGTCTGTCTCATTCCGCCTATCTTAGATCGTCTGTCTCAGAACGTCTGTCACTGTGCGTCTGTCTCAGACCGTCTTTCTCAGACCGTCTGTCTCAGACCGTCTGTCTCAGATCGTCTGTCTCAGACGGTCTGTCTCATTCGGTCTATCTTAGATCGTCTGTCTCAGAACGTCTGTCACTGTGCGTCTGTCTAAGACCGTCTGTCTCAGACGGTCTTTCTCAGACCGTCCGTCTCAGACCGTCTGCCTGATAACGTCTCTCTCAGACCGTCTGTCTCAGACCGTCTGTCTCAGACCGTCTGTCTCATCCCGTCTGTCTCATCCCGTCTGTCTCATCCCGTCTGTCTCATCCCGTCTGTCTCATTCCGTCTATCTTAGATCGTCTGTCTCAGACAGTCTGTCTCAGAACGTCTGTCTCAGACCGTCTGTCTCAGACCGTCTGTCTCAGACCGTCTGTCTCAGACCGTCTGTCTCAGACCGTCTGTCTCAGACCGTCTGTCTCAGACCGTCTGTCTCAGACCGTCTGTCTCAGACCGTCTGTCTCAGACAGTATGTCTCAGACCGTCTGTCACTGTGCGTCTGTCTCAGACCGTCTGTCTCATTCCGTCTATATTGGATCGTCTGTCTAAGACCGTCTGTCTCGAGCCGACTGTCTCAGACCGACTGTCTCAGACCGTCTGTCTCAAACAGTCTGTCTCGGACCATCTGTCACTGTGCGACTGTCGCAGACCGTCTGTCTCAGAACGTCTGTCACTGTGCGTCTGTCTAAGACCGTCTGTCTCAGACCGCCTGTCTCAGACCGTCTGTCTCAAACCGTCCGTTTCAGGCCGTCTGTCTCAGACCGTCTGTCTCAGACCGTCTGTCTCAGACCGTCTGTCTCAGACCGTCTGTCTCAGACCGTCTGTCTCAGACCGTCTGTCTCAGACCGTCTATCGCAGACCGTCTGTCTCAGACCGTCTGTCTCAGACCGTCTGTCTCAGACCGTCTGTCTCAGACCGTCCGTTTCAGGCCGTCTGTCTCAGACCGTCTGTCTCAGACCGTCTGTCTCAGACCGTCTTTCTCAGACCGTCTGTCACTGTGCGTCTGTCTCAGACCGTCTGTCTCATTCCGTCTATCTTGGATCGTCTGTCTAAGACCGTCTGTCTCGAGCCGACTGTCTCAGACCGTCTGTCTCATCCCGTCTGTCTCATTCCGTCTATCTTAGATCGTCTGTCTCAGACGGTCTGTCACTGTGCGTCTGTCTCAGACCGTCTGTCTCATTCCGTCTATCTAAGACCGTCTGTCTCGAGCCGACTGTCTCAGACCGACTATCTCAGACCGTCTGTCTCAGACCGTCTGCCTCAGACCGTCTGTCTCAGACCGTCTGTCTCAGACCGTCTGTCTCAGACCGTCTATCGCAGACCGTCTGTCTCAGACCGTCTGTCTCAGACCGTCTGTCTCAGACCGTCTGTCTCAGACAGTCTGTCTCCGACCGTCTGTCTCAGACCGTCTGTCTCAGACCGTCTGTCTCAGACCGTCTGTCTCAGACCGTCTGTCTCAGACCGTCTGTCTCAGACCGTCTGTCTCAGACCGTCTGTCTCAGACCGTCTGTCTCAGACCGTCTGTCTCAGACAGTCTGTCTCAGACGGTCTGTCACTGTGCGTCTGTCTCAGACCGTCTGTCTCATTCCGTCTATCTTGGATCATCTGTCTAAGACCGTCTGTCTCGAGCCGACTGTCTCAGACCGACTGTCTAAGACCGTCTGTCTCAGACCGTCTGTCTCAGACCGTCTGTCTCAGACCGTCTGTCTCAGACCGTCTGTCTCAGACCGTCTTTCTCAGACCGTCTGTCTCAGACCGTCTGTCTCAGATCGTCTGTCTCAGACGGTCTGTATCATTCGGTCTATCTTAGATCGTCTGTCTCAGAACGTCTGTCACTGTGCGTCTGCCTAAGACCGTCTGTCTCAGACGGTCTTTCTCAGACCGTCCGTCTCAGACCGTCTGCCTGATAACGTCTCTCTCAGACCGTCTGTCTCAGACCGTCTGTCTCATCCCGTCTGTCTCATCCCGTCTGTCTCATCCCGTCTGTCTCATTCCGTCTATCTTAGATCGTCTGTCTCAGAACGTCTGTCACTGTGCGTCTGTCTAAGACCGTCTGTCTCAGAACGTCTGTCACTGTGCGTCTGTCTAAGACCGTCTGTCTCAGACCGTCTGTCTTCGACCGTCTGTCTCAGACCGTCTGTCACTGTGCGTCTGTCTCATCCCGTCTGTCTCATCCCGTCTATCTCATCCCGTCTGTCTCATAACGTCTGTCTCATCCCGTCTATCTTAGATCGTCTGTCTCAGAACGTCTGTCACTGTGCGTCTGTCTAAGACCGTCTGTCTCAGACCGTCTGTCTCAGACAGTGTGTCTCAGACCGTCTGTCTCAGACCGTCTGTCTCAGACAGTCTGTCTCAGACGGTCTGTCACTGTGCGTCTGTCTCAGACCGTCTGTCTCATTCCGTCTATCTAAGACCGTCTGTCTCGAGCCGACTGTCTCAGACCGACTGTCTCAGACCGTCTGTCTCAGACCGTCTGTCACTGTGCGTCTGTCTCAGACCGTGTGTCTCATTCCGTCTATCTTGGATCGTCTGTCTAAGACCGTCTGTCTCGAGCCGACTGTCTCAGACCGTCTGTCTCATCCCGTCTGTCTCATCCCGTCTGTCTCATTCCGTCTATCTTAGATCGTCTGTCTGAGAACGTCAGTCACTGTGCGTCTGTCTCAGAACGTCTGTCACTGTGCGTCTGTCTAAGACCGTCTGTCTCGAGCCGACAGTCTCACACCGACTGTCTCAGACCGTCTCTCTCAGACCGTCTGTCTCAGACCGTCTGTCTCAGACTGCCTGCCTCAGACCGTCTGTCTCAGACCGTCTGTCTCAGACCGTCTGTCTCAGACAGTGTGTCTCGGACCGACTGTCACTGTGCGTCTGTCTCAGACCGTCTGTCTCATTCCGTCTATCTTAGATCGTCTGTCTCAGAACGTCTGTCACTGTGCGTCTGTCTACGACCGTCTATCTCGAGCCGACTGTCCCAGACCGACTGTCTCAGACCGTCTGTCTCAGACAGTCTGTCTCGGACCGTCTGTCACTGTGCGTCTGTCTCAGACCGTCTGTCTCAGAACGTCTGTCACTGTGCGTCTGTCTAAGACCGTCTGTCTCGAGCCGACTGTCTCAGACCGACTGTCTCAGACCGTCAGTCTCAGACGGTCTGTCTCATTCCGTCTATCTTAGATCGTCTGCCTGATAACGTCTCTCTCAGATCGTCTGTCTCAGACCGTCTGTCTCAGACCGTCTGTCTCGGACCGTCTGTCTCGGACCGTCTGTCTCGGACCGTCTGTCTCGGACCGTCTGTCTCGGACCGTCTGTCTCGGACCGTCTGTCTCAGACTGTCTGCCTCAGACCGTCTGTCTCAGACCGTCTGTCCCAGACCGTCTGTCTCAGACCGTCTGTCTCAGACCGACTGTCTCAGACCGTCTGTCTCAGACCGTCTGTCTCAGACAGTCTGTCTCGGACCGTCTGTCACTGTGCGTCTGTCTCAGACCGTCTGTCTCAGAACGTCTGTCACTGTGCGTCTGTCTAAGACCGTCTGTCTCGAGCCGACTGTCTCAGACCGACTGTCTCAGACCGTCAGTCTCAGACGGTCTGTCTCATTCCGTCTATCTTAGATCGTCTGCCTGATAACGTCTCTCTCAGATCGTCTGTCTCAGACCGTCTGTCTCAGACCGTCTGTCTCAGACCGTCTGTCTCAGACCGTCTGTCTCAGACCGTCTGTCTCAGACCGTCTGTCTCAGACCGTCTGTCTCAGACCGTCTGTCTCAGACTGTCTGTCTCAGACCGTCTGTCTCAGACCGTCTGTCTCAGACCGTCTGTCTCAGACCGTCTGTCTCAGACCGTCTGTCTCATCCCGTCTGTCTCAGACAGTGTGTCTCGGACCGACTGTCACTGTGCGTCTGTCTCAGACCGTCTGTCTCAGACGGTCTGTCACTGTGCGTCTGTCTCAGACCGTCTGTCTCATTCCGTCTATCTTGGATCGTCTGTCTAAGACCGTCTGTCTCGAGCCGACTGTCTCAGACCGACTGTCTCAGACCGTCTGTCTCAGACCGTCTGCCTCAGACCGTCTGTCTCAGACCGTCTGCCTCAGACCGTCTGTCTCAGACCGTCTATCGCAGACCGTCTGTCTCAGACCGTCTGTCTCAGACCGTCTGTCTCAGACCGTCTGTCTCAGACAGTCTGTCTCAGACCGTCTGTCTCAGACCGTCTGTCTCAGACCGTCTGTCTCAGACCGTCTGTCTCAGACCGTCTGTCTCAGACCGTCTGTCTCAGACCGTCTGTCTCAGACCGTCTGTCTCAGACCGTCTGTCTCAGACCGTCTGTCTCAGATAGTCTGTCTCAGACGGTCTGTCACTGTGCGTCTGTCTCAGACCGTCTGTCTCATTCCGTCTATCTTGGATCGTCTGTCTAAGACCGTCTGTCTCGAGCCGACTGTCTCAGACCGACTGTCTCAGACCGTCTGTCTCAGACCGTCTGTCTCAGACCGTCTGTCTCAGACCGTCTGTCTCAGACCGTCTGTCTCAGACCGTCTGTCTCAGACCGTCTGTCTCAGACCGTCTTTCTCAGACCGTCTGTCTCAGACCGTCTGTCTCAGATCGTCTGTCTCAGACGGTCTGTCTCATTCGGTCTATCTTAGATCGTCTGTCTCAGAACGTCTGTCACTGTGCGTCTGCCTAAGACCGTCTGTCTCAGACGGTCTTTCTCAGACCGTCCGTCTCAGACCGTCTGCCTGATAACGTCTCTCTCAGACCGTCTGTCTCATCCCGTCTGTCTCATCCCGTCTGTCTCATCCCGTCTGTCTCATCCCGTCTGTCTCATCCCGTCTGTCTCATTCCGTCTATCTTAGATCGTCTGTCTCAGAACGTCTGTCACTGTGCGTCTGTCTAAGACCGTCTGTCTCAGAACGTCTGTCACTGTGCGTCTGTCTAAGACCGTCTGTCTCAGACCGTCTGTCACTGTGCGTCTGTCTCATCCCGTCTGTCTCATCCCGTCTATCTTAGATCGTCTGTCTCAGAACGTCTGTCACTGTGCGTCTGTCTCAGACCGTCTGTCTCAGACCGTCTGTCTCAGACCGTCTGTCTCAGACCGTCTGTCTCAGACCGTCTGTCTCAGACCGTCTGTCTCAGACCGTCTGTCTCAGACCGTCTGTCTCAGACCGTCTGTCTCAGACAGTCTGTCTCAGACCGTCTGTCACTGTGCGTCTGTCTCAGACCGTCTGTCTCAGACCGTTTGTCTCAGACCGTCTGTCTCAGACCGTCTGTCTCATCCCGTCTGTCTCATCCCGTCTGTCTCAGACCGTCTGTCTCAGAACGTCTGTCTCAGACCATCTCTCTCAGACCGTCTGTCTCAGACCGTCTGTCTCAGACCGTCTGTCTCAGACCGTCTGTCTCAGACCGTCTGTCTCAGACCGTCTGTCTCAGACCGTCTTTCTCAGACCGTCTGTCTCAGACCGTCTGTCTCAGATCGTCTGTCTCAGACGGTCTGTATCATTCGGTCTATCTTAGATCGTCTGTCTCAGAACGTCTGTCACTGTGCGTCTGCCTAAGACCGTCTGTCTCAGACGGTCTTTCTCAGACCGTCCGTCTCAGACCGTCTGCCTGATAACGTCTCTCTCAGACCGTCTGTCTCAGACCGTCTGTCTCATCCCGTCTGTCTCATCCCGTCTGTCTCATCCCGTCTGTCTCATTCCGTCTATCTTAGATCGTCTGTCTCAGAACGTCTGTCACTGTGCGTCTGTCTAAGACCGTCTGTCTCAGAACGTCTGTCACTGTGCGTCTGTCTAAGACCGTCTGTCTCAGACCGTCTGTCTTCGACCGTCTGTCTCAGACCGTCTGTCACTGTGCGTCTGTCTCATCCCGTCTGTCTCATCCCGTCTATCTCATCCCGTCTGTCTCATAACGTCTGTCTCATCCCGTCTATCTTAGATCGTCTGTCTCAGAACGTCTGTCACTGTGCGTCTGTCTAAGACCGTCTGTCTCAGACCGTCTGTCTCAGACAGTGTGTCTCAGACCGTCTGTCTCAGACCGTCTGTCTCAGACAGTCTGTCTCAGACGGTCTGTCACTGTGCGTCTGTCTCAGACCGTCTGTCTCATTCCGTCTATCTAAGACCGTCTGTCTCGAGCCGACTGTCTCAGACCGACTGTCTCAGACCGTCTGTCTCAGACCGTCTGCCTCAGACCGTCTGTCTCAGACCGTCTGTCTCAGACCGTCTGTCTCAGACCGTCTATCGCAGACCGTCTGTCTCAGACCGTCTGTCTCAGACAGTCTGTCTCAGACGGTCTGTCACTGTGCGTCTGTCTCAGACCGTCTGTCTCATTCCGTCTATCTTGGATCGTCTGTCTAAGACCGTCTGTCGCGAGCCGACTGTCTCAGACCGACTGTCTCAGACCGTCTGTCTCAGACCGTCTGTCTCAGACCGTCTGTCTCAGACCGTCTGTCTCAGACCGTCTGTCTCAGACCGTCTTTCTCAGACCGTCTGTCTCAGACCGTCTGTCTCAGATCGTCTGTCTCAGACCGTCTGTCTCAGACAGTCTGTCTCAGACCGTCTGTCACTGTGCGTCTGTCTCAGACCGTCTGTCTCATTCCGTCTATCTTGGATCGTCTGTCTAAGACCGTCTGTCTCGAGCCGACTGTCTCAGACCGACTGTCTCAGACCGTCTGTCTCAGACCGTCTGTCTCAGACCGTCTGTCTCAGACCGTCTGTCTCAGACAGTGTGCCTCGGACCGTCTGTCACTGTGCGTCTGTCTCAGACCGTCTGTCTCATTCCGCCTATCTTAGATCGTCTGTCTCAGAACGTCTGTCACTGTGCGTCTGTCTAAGACCGTCTGTCTCGAGCCGACTGTCTCAGACCGACTGTCTCAGACCGTCTGTCTCAGACCGTCTGTCTCAAACAGTCTGTCTCGGACCGTCTGTCACTGTGCGACTGTCTCAGACCGTCTGTCTCAGAACGTCTGTCACTGTGCGTCTGTCTAAGACCGTCTGTCTCAGACCGCCTGTCTCAGACCGTCTGTCTCAGACCGTCTGTCTCAGACCGTCTGTCTCAGACCGTCTGTCTCAGACCGTCTGTCTCAGAACGTCTGTCTCAGACCGTCTGTCTCAGACCGTCTGTCTCATCCCGTCTGTCTCAGACCGTCTGTCTCAGAACGTCTGTCTCAGACCATCTCTCTCAGACCGTCTGTCTCAGACCGTCTGTCTCAGACCGTCTGTCTCAGACCGTCTGTCTCAGACCGTCTGTCTCAGACCGTCTGTCTCAGACCGTCTGTCTCAGACCGTCTGTCTCAGACCGTCTGTCTGAAACAGTCTGTCTCGGACCGTCTGTCACTGTGCGACTGTCTCAGACCGTCTGTCTCAGAACGTCTGTCACTGTGCGTCTGTCTAAGACCGTCTGTCTCGAGCCGACTGTCTCAGACCGACTGTCTAAGACCGTCTGTCTCGAGCCGACTGTCTCAGACCGACTGTCTCAGACCGTCTGTCTCAGACCGTCTGTCTCAGACCGTCTGTCTCAGACCGTCTGTCTCAGACCGTCTGTATCAGACCGTCTGTCTCAGACCGTCTGTCTCAGAACGTCTGTCTCAGACCGTCTGTCTCAGACCGTCTGTCTCAGACCGTCTGTCTCAGACAGTCTGTCTCAGACCGTCTGTCACTGTGCGTCTGTCTCAGACCGTCTGTCTCAGACCGTCTGTCTCAGACAGTGTGTCTCGGACCGACTGTCACTGTGCGTCTGTCTCAGACCGTCTGTCTCATTCCGTCTATCTTGGATCGTCTGTCTCAGAACGTCTGTCACTGTGCGTCTGTCTACGACCGTCTGTCTCGAGCCGACTGTCTCAGACCGACTGTCTCAGACCGTCTGTCTCAGACCGTCTGTCTCAGAACGTCTGTCACTGTGCGTCTGTCTCAGACCGCCTGTCTCAGACCGTCTGTCTCAGACCGTCTATCGCAGACCGTCTGTCTCAGACCGTCTGTCTCAGACAGTCTGTCTCAGACGGTCTGTCACTGTGCGTCTGTCTCAGACCGTCTGTCTCATTCCGTCTATCTTGGATCGTCTGTCTAAGACCGTCTGTCGCGAGCCGACTGTCTCAGACCGACTGTCTCAGACCGTCTGTCTCAGACCGTCTGTCTCAGACCGTCTGTCTCAGACCGTCTGTCTCAGTCCGTCTGTCTCAGACCGTCTTTCTCAGACCGTCTGTCTCAGACCGTCTGTCTCAGATCGTCTGTCTCAGACCGTCTGTCTCAGACAGTCTGTCTCAGACCGTCTGTCACTGTGCGTCTGTCTCAGACCGTCTGTCTCATTCCGTCTATCTTGGATCGTCTGTCTAAGACCGTCTGTCTCGAGCCGACTGTCTCAGACCGACTGTCTCAGACCGTCTGTCTCAGACCGTCTGTCTCAGACCGTCTGTCTCAGACCGTCTGTCTCAGACAGTGTGCCTCGGACCGTCTGTCACTGTGCGTCTGTCTCAGACCGTCTGTCTCATTCCGCCTATCTTAGATCGTCTGTCTCAGAACGTCTGTCACTGTGCGTCTGTCTAAGACCGTCTGTCTCGAGCCGACTGTCTCAGACCGACTGTCTCAGACCGTCTGTCTCAGACCGTCTGTCTCAAACAGTCTGTCTCGGACCGTCTGTCACTGTGCGACTGTCTCAGACCGTCTGTCTCAGAACGTCTGTCACTGTGCGTCTGTCTAAGACCGTCTGTCTCAGACCGCCTGTCTCAGACCGTCTGTCTCAGACCGTCCGTTTCAGGCCGTCTGTCTCAGACCGTCTGTCTCAGACCGTCTGTCTCAGACCGTCTGTCTCAGACCGTCTGTCTCAGACCGTCTGTCTCAGACCGTCTGTCTCAGACCGTCTGTCTCAGAACGTCTGTCTCAGACCGTCTGTCTCAGACCGTCTGTCTCAGACCGTCTGTCTCAGACCGTCTGTCTCAGACCGTCTGTCTGAAACAGTCTGTCTCGGACCGTCTGTCACTGTGCGACTGTCTCAGACCGTCTGTCTCAGAACGTCTGTCACTGTGCGTCTGTCTAAGACCGTCTGTCTCGAGCCGACTGTCTCAGACCGACTGTCTAAGACCGTCTGTCTCGAGCCGACTGTCTCAGACCGACTGTCTCAGACCGTCTGTCTCAGACCGTCTGTCTCAGACCGTCTGTCTCAGACCGTCTGTCTCAGACCGTCTGTATCAGACCGTCTGTCTCAGACCGTCTGTCTCAGAACGTCTGTCTCAGACCGTCTGTCTCAGACCGTCTGTCTCAGACCGTCTGTCTCAGACAGTCTGTCTCAGACCGTCTGTCACTGTGCGTCTGTCTCAGACCGTCTGTCTCAGACCGTCTGTCTCAGACAGTGTGTCTCGGACCGACTGTCACTGTGCGTCTGTCTCAGACCGTCTGTCTCATTCCGTCTATCTTGGATCGTCTGTCTCAGAACGTCTGTCACTGTGCGTCTGTCTACGACCGTCTGTCTCGAGCCGACTGTCTCAGACCGACTGTCTCAGACCGTCTGTCTCAGACCGTCTGTCTCAGAACGTCTGTCACTGTGCGTCTGTCTCAGACCGCCTGTCTCAGACCGTCTGTCTCAGACCGTCTGTCTCAGACCGTCCGTCTCAGGCCGTCTGTCTCAGACCGTCTGTCTCAGATCGTCTGTCGCAGACCGTCTGTCTCAGACCGTCTGTCTAAGACCGTCTGTCTCAGACCGTCTGTCTCAGACCGTCTGTCTCAGACCGTCTGTCTCAGACCGTCTGTCTCAGACCGTCTGTCTCAGACCGTCTGTCTCAGACCGTCTGTCTCAGACCGTCTGTCTCAGACCGTCTGTCTCAGACAGTCTGTCTCAGACGGTCTGTCACTGTGCGTCTGTCTCAGACCGTCTGTCTCATTCCGTCTATCTTGGATCGTCTGTCTAAGAACGTCTGTCTCGAGCCGACTGTCTCAGACCGTCTGTCTCAGACCGTCTATCGCAGACCGTCTGTCTCAGACCGTCTGTCTCAGACAGTCTGTCTCAGACGGTCTGTCACTGTGCGTCTGTCTCAGACCGTCTGTCTCATTCCGTCTATCTTGGATCGTCTGTCTAAGACCGTCTGTCGCGAGCCGACTGTCTCAGACCGACTGTCTCAGACCGTCTGTCTCAGACCGTCTGTCTCAGACCGTCTGTCTCAGACCGTCTGTCTCAGACCGTCTGTCTCAGACCGTCTTTCTCAGACCGTCTGTCTCAGACCGTCTGTCTCAGATCGTCTGTCTCAGACCGTCTGTCTCAGACAGTCTGTCTCAGACCGTCTGTCACTGTGCGTCTGTCTCAGACCGTCTGTCTCATTCCGTCTATCTTGGATCGTCTGTCTAAGACCGTCTGTCTCGAGCCGACTGTCTCAGACCGACTGTCTCAGACCGTCTGTCTCAGACCGTCTGTCTCAGACCGTCTGTCTCAGACCGTCTGTCTCAGACAGTGTGCCTCGGACCGTCTGTCACTGTGCGTCTGTCTCAGACCGTCTGTCTCATTCCGCCTATCTTAGATCGTCTGTCTCAGAACGTCTGTCACTGTGCGTCTGTCTAAGACCGTCTGTCTCGAGCCGACTGTCTCAGACCGACTGTCTCAGACCGTCTGTCTCAGACCGTCTGTCTCAAACAGTCTGTCTCGGACCGTCTGTCACTGTGCGACTGTCTCAGACCGTCTGTCTCAGAACGTCTGTCACTATGCGTCTGTCTAAGACCGTCTGTCTCAGACCGCCTGTCTCAGACCGTCTGTCTCAGACCGTCCGTTTCAGGCCGTCTGTCTCAGACCGTCTGTCTCAGACCGTCTGTCTCAGACCGTCTGTCTCAGACCGTCTGTCTCAGACCGTCTGTCTCAGACCGTCTGTCTCAGACCGTCTGTCTCAGAACGTCTGTCTCAGACCGTCTGTCCCAGACCGTCTGTCTCAGACCGTCTGTCTCAGACCGTCTGTCTCAGACCGTCTGTCTGAAACAGTCTGTCTCGGACCGTCTGTCACTGTGCGACTGTCTCAGACCGTCTGTCTCAGAACGTCTGTCACTGTGCGTCTGTCTAAGACCGTCTGTCTCGAGCCGACTGTCTCAGACCGACTGTCTAAGACCCTCTGTCTCGAGCCGACTGTCTCAGACCGACTGTCTCAGACCGTCTGTCTCAGACCGTCTGTCTCAGACCGTCTGTCTCAGACCGTCTGTCTCAGACCGTCTGTATCAGACCGTCTGTCTCAGACCGTCTGTCTCAGAACGTCTGTCTCAGACCGTCTGTCTCAGACCGTCTGTCTCAGACCGTCTGTCTCAGACAGTCTGTCTCAGACCGTCTGTCACTGTGCGTCTGTCTCAGACCGTCTGTCTCAGACCGTCTGTCTCAGACAGTGTGTCTCGGACCGACTGTCACTGTGCGTCTGTCTCAGACCGTCTGTCTCATTCCGTCTATCTTGGATCGTCTGTCTCAGAACGTCTGTCACTGTGCGTCTGTCTACGACCGTCTGTCTCGAGCCGACTGTCTCAGACCGACTGTCTCAGACCGTCTGTCTCAGACCGTCTGTCTCAGAACGTCTGTCACTGTGCGTCTGTCTCAGACCGCCTGTCTCAGACCGTCTGTCTCAGACCGTCTGTCTCAGACCGTCCGTCTCAGGCCGTCTGTCTCAGACCGTCTGTCTCAGATCGTCTGTCGCAGACCGTCTGTCTCAGACCGTCTGTCTAAGACCGTCTGTCTCAGACCGTCTGTCTCAGACCGTCTGTCTCAGACCGTCTGTCTCAGACCGTCTGTCTCAGACCGTCTGTCTCAGACCGTCTGTCTCAGACCGTCTGTCTCAGACCGTCTGTCTCAGACCGTCTGTCTCAGACCGTCTGTCTCAGACCGTCTGTCTCAGACAGTCTGTCTCAGACGGTCTGTCACTGTGCGTCTGTCTCAGACCGTCTGTCTCATTCCGTCTATCTTGGATCGTCTGTCTAAGAACGTCTGTCTCGAGCCGACTGTCTCAGACCGACTGTCTCAGACCGTCTGTCTCAGACCGTCTGCCTCAGACCGTCTGTCTCAGACCGTCTGTCTCAGACCGTCTGTCTCAGACCGTCTATCGCAGACCGTCTGTCTCAGACCGTCTGTCTCAGACCGTCTGTCTCAGACCGTCTGTCTCAGACAGTCTGTCTCAGACCGTCTGTCTCAGACCGTCTGTCTCAGACCGTCTGTCTCAGACCGTCTGTCTCAGACCGTCTGTCTCAGACCGTCTGTCTCAGACCGTCTGTCTCAGACCGTCTGTCTCAGACCGTCTGTCTCAGACCGTCTGTCTCAGACCGTCTGTCTCAGACCGTCTGTCTCAGACCGTCTGTCTCAGACCGTCTGTCACTGTGCGTCTGTCTCAGACCGTCTGTCTAAGACCGTCTGTCTCGAGCCGACTGTCTCAGACCGTCTGTCTCAGACCGTCTGTCTCAGACCGTCTATCGCAGACCGTCTGTCTCAGACCGTCTGTCTCAGACCGTCTGTCTCAGACCGTCTGTCTCAGACAGTCTGTCTCAGACCGTCTGTCTCAGACCGTCTGTCTCAGACCGTCTGTCTCAGACCGTCTGTCTCAGACCGTCTGTCTCAGACCGTCTGTCTCAGACCGTCTGTCTCAGACCGTCTGTCACTGTGCGTCTGTCTCAGACCGTCTGTCTAAGACCGTCTGTCTCGAGCCGACTGTCTCAGACCGACTGTCTTAGACCGTCTGTCTCAGACCGTCTGTCTCAGACCGTCTGTCTCAGACCGTCTGTCTCAGACCGTCTGTCTCAGACCGTCTGTCTCAGACCGACTGTCTCAGACCGTCTGTTTCAGACCGTCTGTCTCAGACCGTCTGTCTCAGACCGTCTGTCTCAGACAGTGTGTCTCGGACCGACTGTCACTGTGCGTCTGTCTCAGACCGTCTGTCTCAGACCGTCTGTCTCAGACCGTCTGTCTCAGACAGTCTGTCTCGGACCGTCTGTCACTGTGCGTCTGTCTCAGACCGTCTGTCTCAGAGCGTCTGTCACTGTGCGTCTGTCTAAGACCGTCTGTCTCGAGCCGACTGTCTCAGACCGACTGTCTCAGACCGTCTGTCTCAGACAGTCTGTCTCGGACCGTCTGTCACTGTGCGTCTGTCTCAGACCGTCTGTCTCAGAGCGTCTGTCACTGTGCGTCTGTCTAAGACCGTCTGTCTCGAGCCGACTGTCTCAGACCGACTGTCTCAGACCGTCAGTCTCAGACCGTCTGTCTCAGACTGTCTGCCTCAGACCGTCTGTCTCAGACCGTCTGTCTCAGACCGTCTGACTCAGACCGTCTGACTCAGACCGTCTGTCTCAGACCGTCTGTCTCAGACAGTGTGTCTCGGACCGTCTGTCACTGTGCGTCTGTCTCAGACCGTCTGTCTCAGACAGTGTGTCTCGGACCGTCTGTCACTGTGCGTCTGTCTCAGACCGTCTGTCTCAGAACGTCTGTCACTGTGCGTGTGTCTCAGACCGTCTGTCTCAGACCGTCTGTCTCAGACCGTCTGTCTCAGACCGTCCGTCTCAGGCCGTCTGTCTCAGACCGTCTGTCTCAGACCGTCTGTCGCAGACCGTCTGTCTCAAACAGTCTGTCTCGGACCGTCTGCCACTGTGCGACTGTCTCAGACCGTCTGTCTCAGAACGTCTGTCACTGTGCGTCTGTCTAAGACCGTCTGTCTCGAGCCGACTGTCTCAGACCGACTGTCTCAGACCGTCTGTCTCAGACCGTCTGTCTCAGACCGTCTGTCTCAGACCGTCTGTCTCAGACCGTCTGTCTCAGACCGTCTGTCTCAGACCGTCTGTCTCAGAACGTCTGTCTCAGACCGTCTGTCTCAGAACGTCTGTCTCAGACCGTCTGTCTCAGACAGTCTGTCTCAGACCGTCTGTCACTGTGCGTCTGTCTCAGACCGTCTGTCTCATTCCGTCTATCTTGGATCGTCTGTCTAAGACCGTCTGTCTCGAGCCGACTGTCTCAGACCGACTGTCTCAGACCGTCTGTCTCATACCGTCTGTCTCAGACCGTCTGTCTCAGACCGTCTGTCTCAGACCGTCTGTCTCAGACTGTCTGTCTCAGACCGTCTGTCTCAGACCGTCTGTCTCGAGCCGACTGTCTCAGACCGACTGTCTCAGACCGTCTGTCGCAGACCGTCTGTCTCAGACCGTCTGTCTCAGACAGTCTGTCTCAGACCGTCTGTCACTGTGCGTCTGTCTCAGACCGTCTGTCTCAGACCGTTTGTCTCAGACCGTCTGTCTCAGACCGTCTGTCTCATCCCGTCTGTCTCATCCCGTCTGTCTCATTCCGTCTATCTTAGATCGTCTGTCTGAGAACGTCTGTCACTGTGCGTCTGTCTCAGAACGTCTGTCACTGTGCGTCTGTCTAAGACCGTCTGTCTCGAGCCGACTGTCTCAGACCGTCTGTCTCAGACCGTCTGTCTCAGACCGTCTGTCTCAGACCGTCTGTCTCAGACCGTCTGTCTCAGACCGTCTGTCTCAGACCGTCTGTCTCAGACCGTCTGTCTCAGACCGTCTGTCTCAGACAGTCTGTCTCAGACGGTCTGTCACTGTGCGTCTGTCTCAGACCGTCTGTCGCATTCCGTCTATCTTGGATCGTCTGTCTAAGACCGTCTGTCTCGAGCCGACTGTCTCAGTCCGACTGTCTCAGACCGTCTGTCTCAGAACGTCTGTCTCAGACCGTCTGTCTCAGACCGTCTGTCTCAGACCGTCTGTCTCAGACCGTCTGTCTCAAACAGTCTGTCTCGGACCGTCTGTCACTGTGCGACTGTCTCAGACCGTCTGTCTCAGAACGTCTGTCACTGTGCGTCTGTCTAAGACCGTCTGTCTCAGACCGCCTGTCTCAGACCGTCTGTCTCAGACCGTCCGTTTCAGGCCGTCTGTCTCAGACCGTCTGTCTCAGACCGTCTGTCTCAGACCGTCTGTCTCAGAACGTCTGTCTCAGACCGTCTGTCTCAGACAGTCTGTCTCAGACCGTCTGTCACTGTGCGTCTGTCTCAGACCGTCTGTCTCATTCCGTCTATCTTGGATCGTCTGTCTAAGACCGTCTGTCTCGAGCCGACTGTCTCAGACCGACTGTCTCAGACCGTCTGTCTCAGACCGTCTGTCTCAGACCGTCTGTCTCAGACCGTCTGTCTCAGACCGTCTGTCTCAGACAGTGTGCCCCGAACCGTCTGTCACTGTGCGTCTGTCTCAGAACGTCTGTCTCATTCCGCCTATCTTAGATCGTCTGTCTCAGAACGTCTGTCACTGTGCGTCTGTCTAAGACCGTCTGTCTCGAGCCGACTGTCTCAGACCGACTGTCTCAGACCGTCTGTCTCAGACCGTCTGTCCCAGACCGTCTGTCTCATTCCGTCTATCTTGGATCGTCTGTCTAAGACAGTCTGTCTCGAGCCGACTGTCTCAGACCGACTGTCTCAGACCGTCTGTCTCAGACCGTCTGTCTCAGACCGACTGTCTCAGACCGTCTGTCTCAGACCGTCTGTCTCAGACCGTCTGTCTCAGACCGTCTGTCTCAGACCGTCTGTCTCAGACCGTCTGTCTCAGACCGTCTGTCTCAGACAGTGTGCCTCGAACCGTCTGTCACTGTGCGTCTGTCTCAGAACGTCTGTCTCATTCCGCCTATCTTAGATCGTCTGTCTCAGAACGTCTGTCACTGTGCGTCTGTCTAAGACCGTCTGTCTCGAGCCGACTGTCTCAGACCGACTGTCTCAGACCGTCTGTCTCAGACGGTCTGTCTCAAACAGTCTTTCTCGGACCGTCTGTCACTGTGCGACTGTCTCAGACCGTCTGTCTCAGAACGTCTGTCACTGTGCGTCTGTCTAAGACCGTCTGTCTCAGACCGCCTGTCTCAGACCGTCTGTCTCAGACCGTCCGTTTCAGGCCGTCTGTCTCAGACCGTCTGTCTCAGACCGTCTGTCTCAGACCGTCTGTCTCAGACCGTCTGTCTCAGACCGTCTGTCTCAGACCGTCTGTCTCAGACCGTCTGTCTCAGACCGTCTGTCTCAGAACGTCTGTCTCAGACCGTCTGTCTCAGACCGTCTGTCTCAGACCGTCTGTCTCAGACCGTCTGTCTCAGACCGTCTGTCTCAGACCGTCTGTCTGAAACAGTCTGTCTCGGACCGTCTGTCACTGTGCGACTGTCTCAGACCGTCTGTCTCAGAACGTCTGTCACTGTGCGTCTGTCTAAGACCGTCTGTCTCGAGCCGACTGTCTCAGACCGACTGTCGAAGACCGTCTGTCTCGAGCCGACTGTCTCAGACCGACTGTCTCAGACCGTCTGTCTCAGACCGTCTGTCTCAGACCGTCTGTCTCAGACCGTCTGTCTCAGACCGTCTGTCTCAGACCGTCTGTCTCAGACCGTCTGTATCAGACCGTCTGTCTCAGACCGTCTGTCTCAGAACGTCTGTCTCAGACCGTCTGTCTCAGACCGTCTGTCTCAGACAGTCTGTCTCAGACCGTCTGTCACTGTGCGTCTGTCTCAGACCGTGTGTCTCATTCCGTCTATCTTGGATCGTCTGTCTAAGACCGTCTGTCTCGAGCCGACTGTCTCAGACCGACTGTCTCAGACCGTCTGTCTCAGACCGTCTGTCTCAGACCGTCTGTCCCAGACCGTCTGTCTCAGACTGTCTGTCTCAGACCGTCTGTCTCAGACAGTGTGTCTCGGACCGTCTGTCACTGTGCGTCTGTCTCAGACCGTCTGTCTCATTCCGCCTATCTTAGATCGTCTGTCTCAGAACGTCTGTCACTGTGCGTCTGTCTAAGACCGTCTGTCTCGAGCCGACTGTCTCAGACCGACTGTCTCAGACCGTCTGTCTCAGACCGTCTGTCTCAGACCGTCTGTCTCAGACAGCCTGTCTCGGTCCGTCTGTCACTGTGCGTCTGTCTCAGACCGTCTGTCTCAGACCGTCTGTCTCAGAACGTCTGTCACTGTGCGTCTGTCTAAGACCGTCTGTCTCGAGCAGACTGTCTCAGACCGACTGTCTCAGACCGTCTGTCTCAGACCGTCTGTCACTGTGCGTCTGTCTCAGACCGTCTGTCTCATCCCGTCTATCCTGGATCGTCTGTCTAAGACCGTCTGTCTCGAGCCGACTGTCTCAGACCGACTGTCTCAGACCGTCTGTCTCAGACCGTCTGTCTCAGACAGTCTGTCTCGGACCGTCTGTCACTGTGCGTCTGTCTCAGACCGTCTGTCTCAGAACGTCTGTCACTGTGCGTCTGTCTAAGACCGTCTGTCTCGAGCCGACTGTCTCAGACCGACGGTCTCAGACCGTCAGTCTCAGACGGTCTGTCTCATTCCGCCTCTCTTAGATCGTCTGCCTGATAACGTCTCTCTCAGATCGTCTGTCTCAGACCGTCTGTCTCAGACCGTCTGTCTCAGACCGTCTGTCTCAGACCGTCTGTCTCAGACCGTCTGTCTCAGACCGTCTGTCTCAGACCGTCTGTCTCAGACCGTCTGTCTCAGACCGTCTGTCTCAAACCGTCTGTCTCAGACCGTCTGTCTCAGACTGTCTGTCTCAGACCGTCTGTCTCAGACCGTCTGTCTCAGACCGTCTGTCTCAGACCGTCTGTCTCAGACCGTCTGTCTCAGACCGTCTGTCTCAGACCGTCTGTCTCAGACCGTCTGTCTCAGACCGTCTGTCTCAGACCGTCTGCCTCAGACCGTCTGTCTCAGACCGTCTGTCTCAGACCGTCTGTCTCAGACCGTCTGTCTCAGACCGTCTGTCTCAGACCGTCTGTCTCAGACCGTCTGTCTCAGACCGTCTGTCTCAGACCGTCTGTCTCAGACAGTGTGTCTCGGACCGTCTGTCACTGTGCGTCTGTCTCAGACCGTCTGTCTCAGAACGTCTGTCACTGTGCGTCTGTCTCAGACCGCCTGTCTCAGACCGTCTGTCTCAGACAGTCTGTCTCAGACGGTCTGTCACTGTGCGTCTGTCTCAGACCGTCTGTCTCAGACCGTCTGTCTCAGACCGTCTGTCTCAGACCGTCTGTCTGAGACCGTCTGTCTCAGACCGTCTGTCTCAGACCGTCTGTCTCAGACAGTCTGTCTCAGACCGCCTGTCACTGTGCGTCTGTCTCAGACCGTCTGTCCCATTCCGTCTATCTTGGATCGTCTGTCTAAGACCGTCTGTCTCGAGCCGACTGTCTCAGACCGACTGTCTCAGACCGTCTGTCTCAGACCGTCAGTCTCAGACCGTCTGTCTCAGACTGTCTGTCTCAGACCGTCTGTCTCAGACCGTCTGTCTCAGACCGTCTGTCTCAGACCGTCTGTCACTGTGCGTCTGTCTCAGACCGTCTGTCACTGTGCGTCTGTCTCAGACCGTCTGTCTCATTCCGTCTATCTTGGATCGTCTGTCTAAGACCGTCTGTCTCGAGCCGACTGTCTCAGACCGACTGTCTCAGACCGTCTGTCTCAGACCGTCTGTCTCAGACAGCGTGCCTCGGACCGTCTGTCACTGTGCGTCTGTCTCAGACCGTCTGTCTCATTCCGCCTATCTTAGATCGTCTGTCTCAGAACGTCTGTCACTGTGCGTCTGACTAAGACCGTCTGTCTCGAGCCGACTGTCTCAGACCGACTGTCTCAGACCGTCTGTCTCAGACCGTCTGTCTCAGACCGTCTGTCTCAGACCGTCTGTATCAGACCGTCTGTCTCAGACCGTCTGTCTCAGAACGTCTGTCTCAGACCGTCTGTCTCAGACCGTCTGTCTCAGACCGTCTGTCTCAGACAGTCTGTCACTGTGCGTCTGTCTCAGACCGTCTGTCTCATTCCGTCTATCTTGGATCGTCTGTCTAAGACCGTCTGTCTCGAGCCGACTGTCTCAGAACGACTGTCTCAGACCGTCTGTCTCAGAACGTCTGTCTCAGACCGTCTCTCTCAGACCGTCTGTCTCAGACCGTCTGTCTCAGACAGTCTGTCTCAGACCGTCTGTCACTGTGCGTCTGTCTCAGACGGTCTGTCTCATTCCGTCTATCTTGGATCGTCTGTCTAAGACAGTCTGTCTCGAGCCGACTGTCTCAGACCGACTGTCTCAGACCGTCTGTCTCAGACCGTCTGTCTCAGACCGACTGTCTCAGACCGTCTGTCTCAGACCGTCTGTCTCAGACCGTCTGTCTCAGACCGTCTGTCTCAGACCGTCTGTCTCAGACCGTCTGTCTCAGACCGTCTGTCTCAGACCGTCTGTCTCAGACCGACTGTCTCAGACTGTCTGTCTCAGACCGTCTGTCTCAAACAGTCTGTCTCGGACCGTCTGCCACTGTGCGACTGTCTCAGACCGTCTGTCTCAGACCGTCTGTCTCAGACCGTCTGTCTCAGAACGTCTGTCTCAGACCGTCTGTCTCAGAACGTCTGTCTCAGACCGTCTGTCTCAGACAGTCTGTCTCAGACCGTCTGTCACTGTGCGTCTGTCTCAGACCGTCTGTCTCATTCCGTCTATCTTGGATCGTCTGTCTAAGACCGTCTGTCTCGAGCCGACTGTCTCAGACCGACTGTCTCAGACCGTCTGTCTCAGACCGTCTGTCTCAGACCGTCTGTCTCAGACCGTCTGTCTCAGACAGTGTGCCTCGGACCGTCTGTCACTGTGCGTCTGTCTCAGAACGTCTGTCTCATTCCGCCTATCTTAGATCGTCTGTCTCAGAACGTCTGTCACTGTGCGTCTGTCTAAGACCGTCTGTCTCAGACCGTCTGTCTCAGAACGTCTGTCTCAGACCGTCTGTCTTAGACCGTCTGTCTCAGACCGTCTGTCTCAGACCGTCTGTCTCAGACCGTCTGTCTGAAACAGTCTGTCTCGGACCGTCTGTCACTGTGCGACTGTCTCAGACCGTCTGTCTCAGAACGTCTGTCACTGTGCGTCTGTCTAAGACCGTCTGTCTCGAGCCGACTGTCTCAGACCGACTGTCTCAGACCGTCTGTCTCGGACCGTCTGTCTCAGACCGTCTGTCTCAGACCGTCTGTATCAGACCGTCTGTCTCAGACCGTCTGTCTCAGAACGTCTGTCTCAGACCGTCTGTCTCAGACCGTCTGTCTCAGACCGTCTGTCTCAGACAGTCTGTCACTGTGCGTCTGTCTCAGACCGTCTGTCTCATTCCGTCTATCTTGGATCGTCTGTCTAAGACCGTCTGTCTCGAGCCGACTGTCTCAGAACGACTGTCTCAGACCGTCTGTCTCAGAACGTCTGTCTCAGACCGTCTCTCTCAGACCGTCTGTCTCAGAAGGTCTGTCACTGTGCGTCTGTCTAAGACCGTCTGTCTCGAGCAGACTGTCTCAGACCGACTGTCTCAGACCGTCTGTCTCAGACCGTCTGTCACTGTGCGTCTGTCTCAGACCGTCTGTCTCATCCCGTCTATCCTGGATCGTCTGTCTAAGACCGTCTGTCTCGAGCCGACTGTCTCAGACCGACTGTCTCAGACCGTCTGTCTCAGACCGTCTGTCTCAGACAGTCTGTCTCGGACCGTCTGTCACTGTGCGTCTGTCTCAGACCGTCTGTCTCAGAACGTCTGTCACTGTGCGTCTGTCTAAGACCGTCTGTCTCGAGCCGACTGTCTCAGACCGACGGTCTCAGACCGTCAGTCTCAGACGGTCTGTCTCATTCCGCCTCTCTTAGATCGTCTGCCTGATAACGTCTCTCTCAGATCGTCTGTCTCAGACCGTCTGTCTCAGACCGTCTGTCTCAGACCGTCTGTCTCAGACCGTCTGTCTCAGACCGTCTGTCTCAAACCGTCTGTCTCAGACCGTCTGTCTCAGACTGTCTGTCTCAGACCGTCTGTCTCAGACCGTCTGTCTCAGACCGTCTGTCTCAGACCGTCTGTCTCAGACCGTCTGTCTCAGACCGTCTGTCTCAGACCGTCTGTCTCAGACCGTCTGTCTCAGACCGTCTGTCTCAGACCGTCTGTCTCAGACCGTCTGTCTCAGACCGTCTGCCTCAGACCGTCTGTCTCAGACCGTCTGTCTCAGACCGTCTGTCTCAGACCGTCTGTCTCAGACCGTCTGTCTCAGACCGTCTGTCTCAGACCGTCTGTCTCAGACCGTCTGTCTCAGACCGTCTGTCTCAGACAGTGTGTCTCGGACCGTCTGTCACTGTGCGTCTGTCTCAGACCGTCTGTCTCAGAACGTCTGTCACTGTGCGTCTGTCTCAGACCGCCTGTCTCAGACCGTCTGTCTCAGACAGTCTGTCTCAGACGGTCTGTCACTGTGCATCTGTCTCAGACCGTCTGTCTCAGACCGTCTGTCTCAGACCGTCTGTCTGAGACCGTCTGTCTCAGACCGTCTGTCTCAGACCGTCTGTCTCAGACAGTCTGTCTCAGACCGCCTGTCACTGTGCGTCTGTCTCAGACCGTCTGTCTCATTCCGTCTATCTTGGATCGTCTGTCTAAGACCGTCTGTCTCGAGCCGGCTGTCTCAGACCGACTGTCTCAGACCGTCTGTCTCAGACCGTCAGTATCAGACCGTCTGTCTCAGACTGTCTGTCTCAGACCGTCTGTCTCAGACCGTCTGTCTCAGACCGTCTGTCTCAGACCGTCTGTCTCAGACCGTCTGTCTCAGACCGTCTGTCACTGTGCGTCTGTCTCAGACCGTCTGTCACTGTGCGTCTGTCTCAGACCGTCTGTGTCATTCCGTCTATCTTGGATCGTCTGTCTAAGACCGTCTGTCTCGAGCCGACTGTCTCAGACCGACTGTCTCAGACCGTCTGTCTCAGACCGTCTGTCTCAGACCGTCTGTCTCAGACAGCGTGCCTCGGACCATCTGTCACTGTGCGTCTGTCTCAGACCGTCTGTCTCATTCCGCCTATCTTAGATCGTCTGTCTCAGAACGTCTGTCACTGTGCGTCTGACTAAGACCGTCTGTCTCGAGCCGACTGTCTCAGACCGACTGTCTCAGACCGTCTGTCTCAGACCGTCTGTCTCAGACCGTCTGTCTCAGACCGTCTGTATCAGACCGTCTGTCTCAGACCGTCTGTCTCAGAACGTCTGTCTCAGACCGTCTGTCTCAGACCGTCTGTCTCAGACCGTCTGTCTCAGACAGTCTGTCACTGTGCGTCTGTCTCAGACCGTCTGTCTCATTCCGTCTATCTTGGATCGTCTGTCTAAGACCGTCTGTCTCGAGCCGACTGTCTCAGAACGACTGTCTCAGACCGTCTGTCTCAGAACGTCTGTCTCAGACCGTCTCTCTCAGACCGTCTGTCTCAGACCGTCTGTCTCAGACAGTCTGTCTCAGACCGTCTGTCACTGTGCGTCTGTCTCAGACGGTCTGTCTCATTGCGTCTATCTTGGATCGTCTGTCTAAGACAGTCTGTCTCGAGCCGACTGTCTCAGACCGACTGTCTCAGACCGTCTGTCTCAGACCGTCTGTCTCAGACCGACTGTCTCAGACCGTCTGTCTCAGACCGTCTGTCTCAGACCGTCTGTCTCAGACCGTCTGTCTCAGACCGTCTGTCTCAGACCGTCTGTCTCAGACCGTCTGTCTCAGACCGTCTGTCTCAGACTGTCTGTCTCAGACCGTCTGTCTCAAACAGTCTGTCTCGGACCGTCTGCCACTGTGCGACTGTCTCAGACCGTCTGTCTCAGACCGTCTGTCTCAGACCGTCTGTCTCAGAACGTCTGTCTCAGACCGTCTGTCTCAGAACGTCTGTCTCAGACCGTCTGTCTCAGACAGTCTGTCTCAGACCGTCTGTCACTGTGCGTCTGTCTCAGACCGTCTGTCTCATTCCGTCTATCTTGGATCGTCTGTCTAAGACCGTCTGTCTCGAGCCGACTGTCTCAGACCGACTGTCTCAGACCGTCTGTCTCAGACCGTCTGTCTCAGACCGTCTGTCTCAGACCGTCTGTCTCAGACAGTGTGCCTCGGACCGTCTGTCACTGTGCGTCTGTCTCAGAACGTCTGTCTCATTCCGCCTATCTTAGATCGTCTGTCTCAGAACGTCTGTCACTGTGCGTCTGTCTAAGACCGTCTGTCTCGAGCCGACTGTCTCAGACCGACTGTCTCAGACCGTCTGTCTCAGACGGTCTGTCTCAAACAGTCTGTCTCGGACCGTCTGTCACTGTGCGACTGTCTCAGACCGTCTGTCTCAGAACGTCTGTCACTGTGCGTCTGTCTAAGACCGTCTGTCTCAGACCGCCTGTCTCAGACCGTCTGTCTCAGACCGTCCGTTTCAGGCCGTCTGTCTCAGACCGTCTGTCTCAGACCGTCTGTCTCAGACCGTCTGTCTCAGACCGTCTGTCTCAGACCGTCTGTCTCAGACCGTCTGTCTCAGACCGTCTGTCTCAGACCGTCTGTCTCAGACCGTCTGTCTGAAACAGTCTGTCTCGGACCGTCTGTCACTGTGCGACTGTCTCAGACCGTCTGTCTCAGAACGTCTGTCACTGTGCGTCTGTCTAAGACCGTCTGTCTCGAGCCGACTGTCTCAGACCGACTGTCTAAGACCGTCTGTCTCGAGCCGACTGTCTCAGACCGACTGTCTCAGACCGTCTGTCTCAGACCGTCTGTCTCAGACCGTCTGTCTCAGACCGTCTGTATCAGACCGTCTGTCTCAGACCGTCTGTCTCAGAACGTCTGTCTCAGACCGTCTGTCTCAGACCGTCTGTCTCAGACAGTCTGTCTCAGACCGTCTGTCACTGTGCGTCTGTCTCAGACCGTGTGTCTCATTCCGTCTATCTTGGATCGTCTGTCTAAGACCGTCTGTCTCGAGCCGACTGTCTCAGACCGACTGTCTCAGACCGTCTGTCTCAGACCGTCTGTCTCAGACCGTCTGTCCCAGACCGTCTGTCTCAGACTGTCTGTCTCAGACCGTCTGTCTCAGACAGTGTGTCTCGGACCGTCTGTCACTGTGCGTCTGTCTCAGACCGTCTGTCTCATTCCGCCTATCTTAGATCGTCTGTCTCAGACCGTCTGTCACTGTGCGTCTGTCTAAGACCGTCTGTCTCGAGCCGACTGTCTCAGACCGACTGTCTCAGACCGTCTGTCTCAGACCGTCTGTCTCAGACCGTCTGTCTCAGACCGTCTGTCTCAGACCGTCTGTCTCAGACCGTCTGTCTCAGACCGTCTGTCTCAGACCGTCTGTCTCAGACCGTCTGTCTCAGACCGTCTGTCTCAGACCGTCTGTCTCAGACCGTCTGTCTCAGACCGTCTGTCTCAGACCGTCTGCCTCAGACCGTCTGTCTCAGACCGTCTGTCTCAGACCGTCTGTCTCAGACCGTCTGTCTCAGACCGTCTGTCTCAGACCGTCTGTCTCAGACCGTCTGTCTCAGACCGTCTGTCTCAGACCGTCTGTCTCAGACCGTCTGTCTCAGACCGTCTGTCTCAGACAGTGTGTCTCGGACCGTCTGTCACTGTGCGTCTGTCTCAGACCGTCTGTCTCAGAACGTCTGTCACTGTGCGTCTGTCTCAGACCGCCTGTCTCAGACCGTCTGTCTCAGACAGTCTGTCTCAGACGGTCTGTCACTGTGCGTCTGTCTCAGACCGTCTGTCTCAGACCGTCTGTCTCAGACAGTCTGTCTCAGACCGCCTGTCACTGTGCGTCTGTCTCAGACCGTCTGTCTCATTCCGTCTATCTTGGATCGTCTGTCTAAGACCGTCTGTCTCGAGCCGACTGTCTCAGACCGACTGTCTCAGACCGTCTGTCTCAGACCGTCAGTCTCAGACCGTCTGTCTCAGACTGTCTGTCTCAGACCGTCTGTCTCAGACCGTCTGTCTCAGACCGTCTGTCTCAGACCGTCTGTCTCAGACCGTCTGTATCAGACCGTCTGTCTCAGACCGTCTGTCTCAGAACGTCTGTCTCAGACCGTCTGTCTCAGACCGTCTGTCTCAGACCGTCTGTCTCAGACAGTCTGTCACTGTGCGTCTGTCTCAGACCGTCTGTCTCATTCCGTCTATCTTGGATCGTCTGTCTAAGACCGTCTGTCTCGAGCCGACTGTCTCAGAACGACTGTCTCAGACCGTCTGTCTCAGAACGTCTGTCTCAGACCGTCTCTCTCAGACCGTCTGTCTCAGACCGTCTGTCTGAAACAGTCTGTCTCGGACCGTCTGTCACTGTGCGACTGTCTCAGACCGTCTGTCTCAGAACGTCTGTCACTGTGCGTCTGTCTAAGACCGTCTGTCTCGAGCCGACTGTCTCAGACCGACTGTCTCAGACCGTCTGTCTCGGACCGTCTGTCTCAGACCGTCTGTCTCAGACCGTCTGTATCAGACCGTCTGTCTCAGACCGTCTGTCTCAGAACGTCTGTCTCAGACCGTCTGTCTCAGACCGTCTGTCTCAGACCGTCTGTCTCAGACAGTCTGTCACTGTGCGTCTGTCTCAGACCGTCTGTCTCATTCCGTCTGTCTTGGATCGTCTGTCTAAGACCGTCTGTCTCGAGCCGACTGTCTCAGAACGACTGTCTCAGACCGTCTGTCTCAGAACGTCTGTCTCAGACCGTCTCTCTCAGACCGTCTGTCTCAGAACGTCTGTCACTGTGCGTCTGTCTAAGACCGTCTGTCTCGAGCAGACTGTCTCAGACCGACTGTCTCAGACCGTCTGTCTCAGACCGTCTGTCACTGTGCGTCTGTCTCAGACCGTCTGTCTCATCCCGTCTATCCTGGATCGTCTGTCTAAGACCGTCTGTCTCGAGCCGACTGTCTCAGACCGACTGTCTCAGACCGTCTGTCTCAGACCGTCTGTCTCAGACAGTCTGTCTCGGACCGTCTGTCACTGTGCGTCTGTCTCAGACCGTCTGTCTCAGAACGTCTGTCACTGTGCGTCTGTCTAAGACCGTCTGTCTCGAGCCGACTGTCTCAGACCGACGGTCTCAGACCGTCAGTCTCAGACGGTCTGTCTCATTCCGCCTCTCTTAGATCGTCTGCCTGATAACGTCTCTCTCAGATCGTCTGTCTCAGACCGTCTGTCTCAGACCGTCTGTCTCAGACCGTCTGTCTCAGACCGTCTGTCTCAGACCGTCTGTCTCAAACCGTCTGTCTCAGACCGTCTGTCTCAGACTGTCTGTCTCAGACCGTCTGTCTCAGACCGTCTGTCTCAGACCGTCTGTCTCAGACCGTCTGTCTCAGACCGTCTGTCTCAGACCGTCTGTCTCAGACCGTCTGTCTCAGACCGTCTGTCTCAGACCGTCTGTCTCAGACCGTCTGTCTCAGACCGTCTGTCTCAGACCGTCTGTCTCAGACCGTCTGTCTCAGACCGTCTGTCTCAGACCGTCTGTCTCAGACCGTCTGCCTCAGACCGTCTGTCTCAGACCGTCTGTCTCAGACCGTCTGTCTCAGACCGTCTGTCTCAGACCGTCTGTCTCAGACCGTCTGTCTCAGACCGTCTGTCTCAGACCGTCTGTCTCAGACCGTCTGTCTCAGACAGTGTGTCTCGGACCGTCTGTCACTGTGCGTCTGTCTCAGACCGTCTGTCTCAGAACGTCTGTCACTGTGCGTCTGTCTCAGACCGCCTGTCTCAGACCGTCTGTCTCAGACAGTCTGTCTCAGACGGTCTGTCACTGTGCATCTGTCTCAGACCGTCTGTCTCAGACCGTCTGTCTCAGACCGTCTGTCTGAGACCGTCTGTCTCAGACCGTCTGTCTCAGACAGTCTGTCTCAGACCGCCTGTCACTGTGCGTCTGTCTCAGACCGTCTGTCTCATTCCGTCTATCTTGGATCGTCTGTCTAAGACCGTCTGTCTCGAGCCGGCTGTCTCAGACCGACTGTCTCAGACCGTCTGTCTCAGACCGTCAGTCTCAGACCGTCTGTCTCAGACTGTCTGTCTCAGACCGTCTGTCTCAGACCGTCTGTCTCAGACCGTCTGTCTCAGACCGTCTGTCACTGTGCGTCTGTCTCAGACCGTCTGTCACTGTGCGTCTGTCTCAGACCGTCTGTCTCAGACCGTCTGTCTCAGACCGTCTGTCACTGTGCGTCTGTCTCAGACCGTCTGTCACTGTGCGTCTGTCTCAGACCGTCTGTCTCATTCCGTCTATCTTGGATCGTCTGTCTAAGACCGTCTGTCTCGAGCCGACTGTCTCAGACCGACTGTCTCAGACCGTCTGTCTCAGACCGTCTGTCTCAGACCGTCTGTCTCAGACAGCGTGCCTCGGACCGTCTGTCACTGTGCGTCTGTCTCAGACCGTCTGTCTCATTCCGCCTATCTTAGATCGTCTGTCTCAGAACGTCTGTCACTGTGCGTCTGACTAAGACCGTCTGTCTCGAGCCGACTGTCTCAGACCGACTGTCTCAGACCGTCTGTCTCAGACCGTCTGTCTCAGACCGTCTGTCTCAGACCGTCTGTATCAGACCGTCTGTCTCAGACCGTCTGTCTCAGAACGTCTGTCTCAGACCGTCTGTCTCAGACCGTCTGTCTCAGACCGTCTGTCTCAGACAGTCTGTCACTGTGCGTCTGTCTCAGACCGTCTGTCTCATTCCGTCTATCTTGGATCGTCTGTCTAAGACCGTCTGTCTCGAGCCGACTGTCTCAGAACGACTGTCTCAGACCGTCTGTCTCAGAACGTCTGTCTCAGACCGTCTCTCTCAGACCGTCTGTCTCAGACCGTCTGTCTCAGACAGTCTGTCTCAGACCGTCTGTCACTGTGCGTCTGTCTCAGACGGTCTGTCTCATTCCGTCTATCTTGGATCGTCTGTCTAAGACAGTCTGTCTCGAGCCGACTGTCTCAGACCGACTGTCTCAGACCGTCTGTCTCAGACCGTCTGTCTCAGACCGACTGTCTCAGACCGTCTGTCTCAGACCGTCTGTCTCAGACCGTCTGTCTCAGACCGTCTGTCTCAGACCGTCTGTCTCAGACCGTCTGTCTCAGACCGTCTGTCTCAGACCGTCTGTCTCAGACAGTGTGTCTCGGACCGTCTGTCACTGTGCGTCTGTCTCAGACCGTCTGTCTCAGAACGTCTGTCACTGTGCGTCTGTCTCAGACCGCCTGTCTCAGACCGTCTGTCTCAGACAGTCTGTCTCAGACGGTCTGTCACTGTGCATCTGTCTCAGACCGTCTGTCTCAGACCGTCTGTCTCAGACCGTCTGTCTGAGACCGTCTGTCTCAGACCGTCTGTCTCAGACAGTCTGTCTCAGACCGCCTGTCACTGTGCGTCTGTCTCAGACCGTCTGTCTCATTCCGTCTATCTTGGATCGTCTGTCTAAGACCGTCTGTCTCGAGCCGGCTGTCTCAGACCGACTGTCTCAGACCGTCTGTCTCAGACCGTCAGTCTCAGACCGTCTGTCTCAGACTGTCTGTCTCAGACCGTCTGTCTCAGACCGTCTGTCTCAGACCGTCTGTCTCAGACCGTCTGTCACTGTGCGTCTGTCTCAGACCGTCTGTCACTGTGCGTCTGTCTCAGACCGTCTGTCTCATTCCGTCTATCTTGGATCGTCTGTCTAAGACCGTCTGTCTCGAGCCGACTGTCTCAGACCGACTGTCTCAGACCGTCTGTCTCAGACCGTCTGTCTCAGACCGTCTGTCTCAGACAGCGTGCCTCGGACCGTCTGTCACTGTGCGTCTGTCTCAGACCGTCTGTCTCATTCCGCCTATCTTAGATCGTCTGTCTCAGAACGTCTGTCACTGTGCGTCTGACTAAGACCGTCTGTCTCGAGCCGACTGTCTCAGACCGACTGTCTCAGACCGTCTGTCTCAGACCGTCTGTCTCAGACCGTCTGTCTCAGACCGTCTGTATCAGACCGTCTGTCTCAGACCGTCTGTCTCAGAACGTCTGTCTCAGACCGTCTGTCTCAGACCGTCTGTCTCAGACCGTCTGTCTCAGACAGTCTGTCACTGTGCGTCTGTCTCAGACCGTCTGTCTCATTCCGTCTATCTTGGATCGTCTGTCTAAGACCGTCTGTCTCGAGCCGACTGTCTCAGAACGACTGTCTCAGACCGTCTGTCTCAGAACGTCTGTCTCAGACCGTCTCTCTCAGACCGTCTGTCTCAGACCGTCTGTCTCAGACAGTCTGTCTCAGACCGTCTGTCACTGTGCGTCTGTCTCAGACGGTCTGTCTCATTCCGTCTATCTTGGATCGTCTGTCTAAGACAGTCTGTCTCGAGCCGACTGTCTCAGACCGACTGTCTCAGACCGTCTGTCTCAGACCGTCTGTCTCAGACCGACTGTCTCAGACCGTCTGTCTCAGACCGTCTGTCTCAGACCGTCTGTCTCAGACCGTCTGTCTCAGACCGTCTGTCTCAGACCGTCTGTCTCAGACCGTCTGTCTCAGACCGTCTGTCTCAGACCGTCTGTCTCAGACTGTCTGTCTCAGACCGTCTGTCTCAAACAGTCTGTCTCGGACCGTCTGCCACTGTGCGACTGTCTCAGACCGTCTGTCTCAGACCGTCTGTCTCCGACCGTCTGTCTCAGAACGTCTGTCTCAGACCGTCTGTCTCAGAACGTCTGTCTCAGACCGTCTGTCTCAGACAGTCTGTCTCAGACCGTCTGTCACTGTGCGTCTGTCTCAGACCGTCTGTCTCATTCCGTCTATCTTGGATCGTCTGTCTAAGACCGTCTGTCTCGAGCCGACTGTCTCAGACCGACTGTCTCAGACCGTCTGTCTCAGACCGTCTGTCTCAGACCGTCTGTCTCAGACCGTCTGTCTCAGACCGTCTGTCTCAGACAGTGTGCCTCGGACCGTCTGTCACTGTGCGTCTGTCTCAGAACGTCTGTCTCATTCCGCCTATCTTAGATCGTCTGTCTCAGAACGTCTGTCACTGTGCGTCTGTCTAAGACCGTCTGTCTCGAGCCGACTGTCTCAGACCGACTGTCTCAGACCGTCTGTCTCAGACGGTCTGTCTCAAACAGTCTGTCTCGGACCGTCTGTCACTGTGCGACTGTCTCAGACCGTCTGTCTCAGAACGTCTGTCACTGTGCGTCTGTCTAAGACCGTCTGTCTCAGACCGCCTGTCTCAGACCGTCTGTCTCAGACCGTCCGTTTCAGGCCGTCTGTCTCAGACCGTCTGTCTCAGACCGTCTGTCTCAGACCGTCTGTCTCAGACCGTCTGTCTCAGACCGTCTGTCTCAGACCGTCTGTCTGAAACAGTCTGTCTCGGACCGTCTGTCACTGTGCGACTGTCTCAGACCGTCTGTCTCAGAACGTCTGTCACTGTGCGTCTGTCTAAGACCGTCTGTCTCGAGCCGACTGTCTCAGACCGACTGTCTAAGACCGTCTGTCTCGAGCCGACTGTCTCAGACCGACTGTCTCGAGCCGACTGTCTCAGACCGACTGTCTCAGACCGACTGTCTCAGACCGTCTGTCTCAGACCGTCTGTCTCAGACCGTCTGTCTCAGACCGTCTGTATCAGACCGTCTGTCTCAGACCGTCTGTCTCAGAACGTCTGTCTCAGACCGTCTGTCTCAGACCGTCTGTCTCAGACAGTCTGTCTCAGACCGTCTGTCACTGTGCGTCTGTCTCAGACCGTGTGTCTCATTCCGTCTATCTTGGATCGTCTGTCTAAGACCGTCTGTCTCGAGCCGACTGTCTCAGACCGACTGTCTCAGACCGTCTGTCTCAGACCGTCTGTCTCAGACCGTCTGTCCCAGACCGTCTGTCTCAGACTGTCTGTCTCAGACCGTCTGTCTCAGACAGTGTGTCTCGGACCGTCTGTCACTGTGCGTCTGTCTCAGACCGTCTGCCTCATTCCGCCTATCTTAGATCGTCTGTCTCAGACCGTCTGTCACTGTGCGTCTGTCTAAGACCGTCTGTCTCGAGCCAACTGTCTCAGACCGACTGTCTCAGACCGTCTGTCTCAGACCGTCTGTCTCAGACCGTCTGTCTCAGACCGTCTGTCTCAGACCGTCTGTCTCAGACCGTCTGTCTCAGACCGTCTGTCTCAGACCGTCTGTCTCAGACCGTCTGTCTCAGACCGTCTGTCTCAGACCGTCTGTCTCAGACCGTCTGTCTCAGACCGTCTGTCTCAGACCGTCTGCCTCAGACCGTCTGTCTCAGACCGTCTGTCTCAGACCGTCTGTCTCAGACCGTCTGTCTCAGACCGTCTGTCTCAGACCGTCTGTCTCAGACCGTCTGTCTCAGACCGTCTGTCTCAGACCGTCTGTCTCAGACCGTCTGTCTCAGACCGTCTGTCTCAGACAGTGTGTCTCGGACCGTCTGTCACTGTGCGTCTGTCTCAGACCGTCTGTCTCAGAACGTCTGTCACTGTGCGTCTGTCTCAGACCGCCTGTCTCAGACCGTCTGTCTCAGACAGTCTGTCCCAGACGGTCTGTCACTGTGCGTCTGTCTCAGACCGTCTGTCTCAGACCGTCTGTCTCAGACCGTCTGTCTGAGACCGTCTGTCTCAGACCGTCTGTCTCAGACCGTCTGTCTCAGACAGTCTGTCTCAGACCGCCTGTCACTGTGCGTCTGTCTCAGACCGTCTGTCTCATTCCGTCTATCTTGGATCGTCTGTCTAAGACCGTCTGTCTCGAGCCGACTGTCTCAGACCGACTGTCTCAGACCGTCTGTCTCAGACCGTCAGTCTCAGACCGTCTGTCTCAGACTGTCTGTCTCAGACCGTCTGTCTCAGACCGTCTGTCTCAGACCGTCTGTCTCAGACCGTCTGTCTCAGACTGTCTGTATCAGACCGTCTGTCTCAGACCGTCTGTCTCAGAACGTCTGTCTCAGACCGTCTGTCTCAGACCGTCTGTCTCAGACCGTCTGTCTCAGACAGTCTGTCACTGTGCGTCTGTCTCAGACCGTCTGTCTCATTCCGTCTATCTTGGATCGTCTGTCTAAGACCGTCTGTCTCGAGCCGACTGTCTCAGAACGACTGTCTCAGACCGTCTGTCTCAGAACGTCTGTCTCAGACCGTCTCTCTCAGACCGTCTGTCTCAGACCGTCTGTCTCAGACAGTCTGTCTCAGACCGTCTGTCACTGTGCGTCTGTCTCAGACGGTCTGTCTCATTCCGTCTATCTTGGATCGTCTGTCTAAGACAGTCTGTCTCGAGCCGACTGTCTCAGACCGACTGTCTCAGACCGTCTGTCTCAGACCGTCTGTCTCAGACCGACTGTCTCAGACCGTCTGTCTCAGACCGTCTGTCTCAGACCGTCTGTCTCAGAACGTCTGTCTCAGACCGTCTGTCTCAGACCGTCTGTCTCAGACCGTCTGTCTCAGACAGTCTGTCACTGTGCGTCTGTCTCAGACCGTCTGTCTCATTCCGTCTATCTTGGATCGTCTGTCTAAGACCGTCTGTCTCGAGCCGACTGTCTCAGAACGACTGTCTCAGACCGTCTGTCTCAGAACGTCTGTCTCAGACCGTCTCTCTCAGACCGTCTGTCTCAGACCGTCTGTCTCAGACAGTCTGTCTCAGACCGTCTGTCACTGTGCGTCTGTCTCAGACGGTCTGTCTCATTCCGTCTATCTTGGATCGTCTGTCTAAGACAGTCTGTCTCGAGCCGACTGTCTCAGACCGACTGTCTCAGACCGTCTGTCTCAGACCGTCTGTCTCAGACCGACTGTCTCAGACCGTCTGTCTCAGACCGTCTGTCTCAGACCGTCTGTCTCAGACCGTCTGTCTCAGACCGTCTGTCTCAGACCGTCTGTCTCAGACCGTCTGTCTCAGACCGTCTGTCTCAGACCGTCTGTCTCAGACTGTCTGTCTCAGACCGTCTGTCTCAAACAGTCTGTCTCGGACCGTCTGCCACTGTGCGACTGTCTCAGACCGTCTGTCTCAGAACGTCTGTCACTGTGCGTCTGTCTAAGACCGTCTGTCTCGAGCCGACTGTCTCAGACCGACTGTCTCAGACCGTCTGTCTCAGACCGTCTGTCTCAGACCGTCTGTCTCAGACCGTCTGTCTCAGACCGTCTGTCTGAGACCGTCTGTCTCAGACCGTCTGTCTCAGACCGTCTGTCTCAGACAGTCTGTCTCAGACCGCCTGTCACTGTGCGTCTGTCTCAGACCGTCTGTCTCATTCCGTCTATCTTGGATCGTCTGTCTAAGACCGTCTGTCTCGAGCCGACTGTCTCAGACCGACTGTCTCAGACCGTCTGTCTCAGACCGTCAGTCTCAGACCGTCTGTCTCAGACTGTCTGTCTCAGACCGTCTGTCTCAGACCGTCTGTCTCAGACCGTCTGTCTCAGACCGTCTGTCTCAGACCGTCTGTATCAGACCGTCTGTCTCAGACCGTCTGTCTCAGAACGTCTGTCTCAGACCGTCTGTCTCAGACCGTCTGTCTCAGACCGTCTGTCTCAGACAGTCTGTCACTGTGCGTCTGTCTCAGACCGTCTGTCTCATTCCGTCTATCTTGGATCGTCTGTCTAAGACCGTCTGTCTCGAGCCGACTGTCTCAGAACGACTGTCTCAGACCGTCTGTCTCAGAACGTCTGTCTCAGACCGTCTCTCTCAGACCGTCTGTCTCAGACCGTCTGTCTCAGACAGTCTGTCTCAGACCGTCTGTCACTGTGCGTCTGTCTCAGACGGTCTGTCTCATTCCGTCTATCTTGGATCGTCTGTCTAAGACAGTCTGTCTCGAGCCGACTGTCTCAGACCGACTGTCTCAGACCGTCTGTCTCAGACCGTCTGTCTCAGACCGACTGTCTCAGACCGTCTGTCTCAGACCGTCTGTCTCAGACCGTCTGTCTCAGACCGTCTGTCTCAGACCGTCTGTCTCAGACCGTCTGTCTCAGACCGTCTGTCTCAGACCGTCTGTCTCAGACTGTCTGTCTCAGACCGTCTGTCTCAAACAGTCTGTCTCGGACCGTCTGCCACTGTGCGACTGTCTCAGACCGTCTGTCTCAGAACGTCTGTCACTGTGCGTCTGTCTAAGACCGTCTGTCTCGAGCCGACTGTCTCAGACCGACTGTCTCAGACCGTCTGTCTCAGACCGTCTGTCTCAGACCGTCTGTCTCAGACCGTCTGTCTCAGACCGTCTGTCTCAGACCGTCTGTCTCAGACCGTCTGTCTCAGAACGTCTGTCTCAGACCGTCTGTCTCAGAACGTCTATCTCAGACCGTCTGTCTCAGACAGTCTGTCTCAGACCGTCTGTCACTGTGCGTCTGTCTCAGACCGTCTGTCTCATTCCGTCTATCTTGGATCGTCTGTCTAAGACCGTCTGTCTCGAGCCGACTGTCTCAGACCGACTGTCTCAGACCGTCTGTCTCAGACCGTCTGTCTCAGACCGTCTGTCTCAGACCGTCTGTCTCAGACAGTGTGCCTCGGACCGTCTGTCACTGTGCGTCTGTCTCAGAACGTCTGTCTCATTCCGCCTATCTTAGATCGTCTGTCTCAGAACGTCTGTCACTGTGCGTCTGTCTAAGACCGTCTGTCTCGAGCCGACTGTCTCAGACCGACTGTCTCAGACCGTCTGTCTCAGACCGTCTGTCTCAAACAGTCTGTCTCGGACCGTCTGTCACTGTGCGACTGTCTCAGACCGTCTGTCTCAGAACGTCTGTCACTGTGCGTCTGTCTAAGACCGTCTGTCTCAGACCGTCTGTTTCAGGCCGTCTGTCTCAGACTGTCTGTCTCAGACCGTCTGTCTCAGACCGCCTGTCTCAGACCGTCTGTCTCAGACCGTCTGTCTCAGACCGTCTGTCTCAGACCGTCTGTCTCAGAACGTCTGTCTCAGACCGTCTGTCTCAGACCGTCTGTCTCAGACCGTCTGTCTCAGACCGTCTGTCTCAGACCGTCTGTCTCAGACCGTCTGTCTCAGACCGTCTGTCTCAGACCGTCTGTCTCAGACCGTCTGCCTCAGACCGTCTGTCTCAGACCGTCTGTCTCAGACCGTCTGTCTCAGACCGTCTGTCTCAGACCGTCTGTCTCAGACCGTCTGTCTCAGACCGTCTGTCTCAGACCGTCTGTCTCAGACCGTCTGTCTCAGACCGTCTGTCTCAGACCGTCTGTCTCAGACCGTCTGTCTCAGACAGTGTGTCTCGGACCGTCTGTCACTGTGCGTCTGTCTCAGACCGTCTGTCTCAGAACGTCTGTCACTGTGCGTCTGTCTCAGACCGCCTGTCTCAGACCGTCTGTCTCAGACAGTCTGTCTCAGACGGTCTGTCACTGTGCGTCTGTCTCAGACCGTCTGTCTCAGACCGTCTGTCTCAGACCGTCTGTCTGAGACCGTCTGTCTCAGACCGTCTGTCTCAGACCGTCTGTCTCAGACAGTCTGTCTCAGACCGCCTGTCACTGTGCGTCTGTCTCAGACCGTCTGTCTCATTCCGTCTATCTTGGATCGTCTGTCTAAGACCGTCTGTCTCGAGCCGACTGTCTCAGACCGACTGTCTCAGACCGTCTGTCTCATTCCGTCTATCTTGGATCGTCTGTCTAAGACCGTCTGTCTCGAGCCGACTGTCTCAGAACGACTGTCTCAGACCGTCTGTCTCAGAACGTCTGTCTCAGACCGTCTCTCTCAGACCGTCTGTCTCAGACCGTCTGTCTCAGACAGTCTGTCTCAGACCGTCTGTCACTGTGCGTCTGTCTCAGACGGTCTGTCTCATTCCGTCTATCTTGGATCGTCTGTCTAAGACAGTCTGTCTCGAGCCGACTGCCTCAGACCGACTGTCTCAGACCGTCTGTCTCAGACCGTCTGTCTCAGACCGACTGTCTCAGACCGTCTGTCTCAGACCGTCTGTCTCAGACCGTCTGTCTCAGACCGTCTGTCTCAGACCGTCTGTCTCAGACCGTCTGTCTCAGACCGTCTGTCTCAGACCGTCTGTCTCAGACCGTCTGTCTCAGACTGTCTGTCTCAGACCGTCTGTCTCAAACAGTCTGTCTCGGACCGTCTGCCACTGTGCGACTGTCTCAGACCGTCTGTCTCAGAACGTCTGTCACTGTGCGTCTGTCTAAGACCGTCTGTCTCGAGCCGACTGTCTCAGACCGACTGTCTCAGACCGTCTGTCTCAGACCGTCTGTCTCAGACCGTCTGTCTCAGACCGTCTGTCTCAGACCGTCTGTCTCAGACCGTCTGTCTCAGACCGTCTGTCTCAGACCGTCTGTCTCAGAACGTCTGTCTCAGACCGTCTGTCTCAGAACGTCTGTCTCAGACCGTCTGTCTCAGACAGTCTGTCTCAGACCGTCTGTCACTGTGCGTCTGTCTCAGACCGTCTGTCTCATTCCGTCTATCTTGGATCGTCTGTCTAAGACCGTCTGTCTCGAGCCGACTGTCTCAGACCGACTGTCTCAGACCGTCTGTCTCAGACCGTCTGTCTCAGACCGTCTGTCTCAGACCGTCTGTCTCAGACCGTCTGTCTCAGACCGTCTGTCTCAGACCGTCTGTCTCAGACCGTCTGTCTCAGACAGTGTGTCTCGGACCGTCTGTCACTGTGCGTCTGTCTCAGACCGTCTGTCTCAGAACGTCTGTCACTGTGCGTCTGTCTCAGACCGCCTGTCTCAGACCGTCTGTCTCAGACAGTCTGTCTCAGACGGTCTGTCACTGTGCGTCTGTCTCAGACCGTCTGTCTCAGACCGTCTGTCTCAGACCGTCTGTCTGAGACCGTCTGTCTCAGACCGTCTGTCTCAGACCGTCTGTCTCAGACAGTCTGTCTCAGACCGCCTGTCACTGTGCGTCTGTCTCAGACCGTCTGTCTCATTCCGTCTATCTTGGATCGTCTGTCTAAGACCGTCTGTCTCGAGCCGACTGTCTCAGACCGACTGTCTCAGACCGTCTGTCTCATTCCGTCTATCTTGGATCGTCTGTCTAAGACCGTCTGTCTCGAGCCGACTGTCTCAGAACGACTGTCTCAGACCGTCTGTCTCAGAACGTCTGTCTCAGACCGTCTCTCTCAGACCGTCTGTCTCAGACCGTCTGTCTCAGACAGTCTGTCTCAGACCGTCTGTCACTGTGCGTCTGTCTCAGACGGTCTGTCTCATTCCGTCTATCTTGGATCGTCTGTCTAAGACAGTCTGTCTCGAGCCGAGTGTCTCAGACCGACTGTCTCAGACCGTCTGTCTCAGACCGTCTGTCTCAGACCGACTGTCTCAGACCGTCTGTCTCAGACCGTCTGTCTCAGACCGTCTGTCTCAGACCGTCTGTCTCAGACCGTCTGTCTCAGACCGTCTGTCTCAGACCGTCTGTCTCAGACCGTCTGTCTCAGACTGTCTGTCTCAGACCGTCTGTCTCAAACAGTCTGTCTCGGACCGTCTGCCACTGTGCGACTGTCTCAGACCGTCTGTCTCAGAACGTCTGTCACTGTGCGCCTGTCTAAGACCGTCTGTCTCGAGCCGACTGTCTCAGACCGACTGTCTCAGACCGTCTGTCTCAGACCGTCTGTCTCAGACCGTCTGTCTCAGACCGTCTGTCTCAGACCGTCTGTCTCAGACCGTCTGTCTCAGACCGTCTGTCTCAGAACGTCTGTCTCAGACCGTCTGTCTCAGAACGTCTGTCTCAGACCGTCTGTCTCAGACAGTCTGTCTCAGACCGTCTGTCACTGTGCGTCTGTCTCAGACCGTCTGTCTCATTCCGTCTATCTTGGATCGTCTGTCTAAGACCGTCTGTCTCGAGCCGACTGTCTCAGACCGACTGTCTCAGACCGTCTGTCTCAGACCGTCTGTCTCAGACCGTCTGTCTCAGACCGTCTGTCTCAGACAGTGTGCCTCGGACCGTCTGTCACTGTGCGTCTGTCTCAGAACGTCTGTCTCATTCCGCCTATCTTAGATCGTCTGTCTCAGAACGTCTGTCACTGTGCGTCTGTCTAAGACCGTCTGTCTCGAGCCGACTGTCTCAGACCGACTGTCTCAGACCGTCTGTCTCAGACGGTCTGTCTCAAACAGTCTGTCTCGGACCGTCTGTCACTGTGCGACTGTCTCAGACCGTCTGTCTCAGAACGTCTGTCACTGTGCGTCTGTCTAAGACCGTCTGTCTCAGACCGCCTGTCTCAGACCGTCTGTCTCAGACCGTCCGTTTCAGGCCGTCTGTTTCAGACCGTCTGTCTCAGACCGTCTGTCTCAGACCGTCTGTCTCAGACCGTCTGTCTCAGACCGTCTGTCTCAGACCGTCTGTCTCAGACCGTCTGTCTCAGACCGTCTGTCTCAGAACGTCTGTCTCAGACCGTCTGTCTCAGACCGTCTGTCTCAGACCGTCTGTCTCAGACCGTCTGTCTCAGACCGTCTGTCTGAAACAGTCTGTCTCGGACCGTCTGTCACTGTGCGACTGTCTCAGACCGTCTGTCTCAGAACGTCTGTCACTGTGCGTCTGTCTAAGACCGTCTGTCTCGAGCCGACTGTCTCAGACCGACTGTCTAAGACCGTCTGTCTCGAGCCGACTGTCTCAGACCGACTGTCTCAGACCGTCTGTCTCAGACCGTCTGTCTCAGACCGTCTGTCTCAGACCGTCTGTATCAGACCGTCTGTCTCAGACCGTCTGTCTCAGAACGTCTGTCTCAGACCGTCTGTCTCAGACCGTCTGTCTCAGACAGTCTGTCTCAGACCGTCTGTCACTGTGCGTCTGTCTCAGACCGTGTGTCTCATTCCGTCTATCTTGGATCGTCTGTCTAAGACCGTCTGTCTCGAGCCGACTGTCTCAGACAGTCTGTCTCGGACCGTCTGTCACTGTGCGTCTGTCTCAGACCGTCTGTCTCATTCAACCTATCTTAGATCGTCTGTCTCAGAACGTCTGTCACTGTGCGTCTGTCTAAGACCGTCTGTCTCGAGCCGACTGTCTCAGACCGACTGTCTCAGACCGTCTGTCTCAGACCGTCTGTCTCAGACAGCCTGTCTCGGTCCGTCTGTCACTGTGCGTCTGTCTCAGACCGTCTGTCTCAGAACGTCTGTCACTGTGCGTCTGTCTAAGACCGTCTGTCTCGAGCAGACTGTCTCAGACCGACTGTCTCAGACCGTCTGTCTCAGACCGTCTGTCACTGTGCGTCTGTCTCAGACCGTCTGTCTCATCCCGTCTATCCTGGATCGTCTGTCTAAGACCGTCTGTCTCGAGCCGACTGTCTCAGACCGACTGTCTCAGACCGTCTGTCTCAGACCGTCTGTCTCAGACAGTCTGTCTCGGACCGTCTGTCACTGTGCGTCTGTCTCAGACCGTCTGTCTCAGAACGTCTGTCACTGTGCGTCTGTCTAAGACCGTCTGTCTCGAGCCGACTGTCTCAGACCGACGGTCTCAGACCGTCAGTCTCAGACGGTCTGTCTCATTCCGCCTCTCTTAGATCGTCTGCCTGATAACGTCTCTCTCAGATCGTCTGTCTCAGACCGTCTGTCTCAGACCGTCTGTCTCAGACCGTCTGTCTCAGACCGTCTGTCTCAAACCGTCTGTCTCAGACCGTCTGTCTCAGACCGTCTGTCTCAGACCGTCTGTCTCAGACCGTCTGTCTCAGACCGTCTGTCTCAGACCGTCTGTCTCAGACCGTCTGTCTCAGACCGTCTGTCTCAGACCGTCTGTCTCAGACCGTCTGTCTCAGACCGTCTGTCTCAGACCGTCTGCCTCAGACCGTCTGTCTCAGACCGTCTGTCTCAGACCGTCTGTCTCAGACCGTCTGTCTCAGACCGTCTGTCTCAGACCGTCTGTCTCAGACCGTCTGTCTCAGACCGTCTGTCTCAGACCGTCTGTCTCAGACAGTGTGTCTCGGACCGTCTGTCACTGTGCGTCTGTCTCAGACCGTCTGTCTCAGAACGTCTGTCACTGTGCGTCTGTCTCAGACCGCCTGTCTCAGACCGTCTGTCTCAGACAGTCTGTCTCAGACGGTCTGTCACTGTGCGTCTGTCTCAGACCGTCTGTCTCAGACCGTCTGTCTCAGACCGTCTGTCTGAGACCGTCTGTCTCAGACCGTCTGTCTCAGACCGTCTGTCTCAGACAGTCTGTCTCAGACCGCCTGTCACTGTGCGTCTGTCTCAGACCGTCTGTCTCATTCCGTCTATCTTGGATCGTCTGTCTAAGACCGTCTGTCTCGAGCCGACTGTCTCAGACCGACTGTCTCAGACCGTCTGTCTCAGACCGTCTGTCTCAGACCGTCTGTCTCAGACAGTGTGCCTCGGACCGTCTGTCACTGTGCGTCTGTCTCAGACCGTCTGTCTCATTCCGCCTATCTTAGATCGTCTGTCTCAGAACGTCTGTCACTGTGCGTCTGACTAAGACCGTCTGTCTCGAGCCGACTGTCTCAGACCGACTGTCTCAGACCGTCTGTCTCAGACCGTCTGTCTCAGACCGTCTGTCTCAGACCGTCTGTATCAGACCGTCTGTCTCAGACCGTCTGTCTCAGAACGTCTGTCTCAGACCGTCTGTCTCAGACCGTCTGTCTCAGACCGTCTGCCTCAGACCGTCTGTCTCAGACCGTCTGTCTCAGACCGTCTGTCTCAGACCGTCTGTCTCAGACCGTCTGTCTCAGACCGTCTGTCTCAGACCGTCTGTCTCAGACCGTCTGTCTCAGACCGTCTGTCTCAGACCGTCTGTCTCAGACCGTCTGTCTCAGACCGTCTGTCTCAGACAGTGTGTCTCGGACCGTCTGTCACTGTGCGTCTGTCTCAGACCGTCTGTCTCAGAACGTCTGTCACTGTGCGTCTGTCTCAGACCGCCTGTCTCAGACCGTCTGTCTCAGACAGTCTGTCTCAGACGGTCTGTCACTGTGCGTCTGTCTCAGACCGTCTGTCTCAGACCGTCTGTCTGAGACCGTCTGTCTCAGACCGTCTGTCTCAGACCGTCTGTCTCAGACAGTCTGTCTCAGACCGCCTGTCACTGTGCGTCTGTCTCAGACCGTCTGTCTCATTCCGTCTATCTTGGATCGTCTGTCTAAGACCGTCTGTCTCGAGCCGACTGTCTCAGACCGACTGTCTCAGACCGTCTGTCTCAGACCGTCAGTCTCAGACCGTCTGTCTCAGACTGTCTGTCTCAGACCGTCTGTCTCAGACCGTCTGTCTCAGACCGTCTGTCTCAGACCGTCTGTCACTGTGCGTCTGTCTCAGACCGTCTGTCACTGTGCGTCTGTCTCAGACCGTCTGTCTCATTCCGTCTATCTTGGATCGTCTGTCTAAGACCGTCTGTCTCGAGCCGACTGTCTCAGACCGACTGTCTCAGACCGTCTGTCTCAGACCGTCTGTCTCAGACCGTCTGTCTCAGACAGTGTGCCTCGGACCGTCTGTCACTGTGCGTCTGTCTCAGACCGTCTGTCTCATTCCGCCTATCTTAGATCGTCTGTCTCAGAACGTCTGTCACTGTGCGTCTGACTAAGACCGTCTGTCTCGAGCCGACTGTCTCAGACCGACTGTCTCAGACCGTCTGTCTCAGACCGTCTGTCTCAGACCGTCTGTCTCAGACCGTCTGTCTCAGACCGTCTGTCTCAGACCGTCTGTCTCAGACCGTCTGCCTCAGACCGTCTGTCTCAGACCGTCTGTCTCAGACCGTCTGTCTCAGACCGTCTGTCTCAGACCGTCTGTCTCAGACCGTCTGTCTCAGACCGTCTGTCTCAGACCGTCTGTCTCAGACCGTCTGTCTCAGACCGTCTGTCTCAGACAGTGTGTCTCGGACCGTCTGTCACTGTGCGTCTGTCTCAGACCGTCTGTCTCAGAACGTCTGTCACTGTGCGTCTGTCTCAGACCGCCTGTCTCAGACCGTCTGTCTCAGACAGTCTGTCTCAGACGGTCTGTCACTGTGCGTCTGTCTCAGACCGTCTGTCTCAGACCGTCTGTCTCAGACCGTCTGTCTCAGACCGTCTGTCTCAGACCGACTGTCTCAGACCGTCTGTCTCAGACCGTCTGTCTCAGACCGTCTGTCTCAGGCCGTCTGTCTCAGACCGTCTGTCTCAGACCGTCTGTCTCAGACCGTCTGTCTCAGACCGTCTGTCTCAGACCGTCTGTCTCAGACTGTCTGTCTCAGACCGTCTGTCTCAAACAGTCTGTCTCGGACCGTCTGCCACTGTGCGACTGTCTCAGACCGTCTGTCTCAGAACGTCTGTCACTGTGCGTCTGTCTAAGACGTCTGTCTCGAGCCGACTGTCTCAGACCGACTGTCTCAGACCGTCTGTCTCAGACCGTCTGTCTCAGACCGTCTGTCTCAGAACGTCTGTCTCAGACCGTCTGTCTCAGACCGTCTGTCTCAGACCGTCTGTCTCAGAACGTCTGTCTCAGACCTTCTGTCTCAGAACGTCTGTCTCAGACCGTCTGTCTCAGACAGTCTGTCTCAGACCGTCTGTCACTGTGCGTCTGTCTCAGACCGTCTGTCTCATTCCGTCTATCTTGGATCGTCTGTCTAAGACCGTCTGTCTCGAGCCGACTGTCTCAGACCGACTGTCTCAGACCGTCTGTCTCAGACCGTCTGTCTCAGACCGTCTGTCTCAGACCGTCTGTCTCAGACCGTCTGTCTCAGACAGTGTGCCTCGGACCGTCTGTCACTGTGCGTCTGTCTCAGAACGTCTGTCTCATTCCGCCTATCTTAGATCGTCTGTCTCAGAACGTCTGTCACTGTGCGTCTGTCTAAGACCGTCTGTCTCGAGCCGACTGTCTCAGACCGACTGTCTCAGACCGTCTGTCTCAGACCGTCTGTCTCAAACAGTCTGTCTCGGACCGTCTGTCACTGTGCGACTGTCTCAGACCGTCTGTCTCAGAACGTCTGTCACTGTGCGTCTGTCTAAGACCGTCTGTCTCAGACCGCCTGTCTCAGACCGTCTGTCTCAGACCGTCCGTTTCAGGCCGTCTGTCTCAGACTGTCTGTCTCAGACCGTCTGTCTCAGACCGTCTGTCTCAGACCGTCTGTCTCAGACCGTCTGTCTCAGACCGTCTGTCTCAGACCGTCTGTCTCAGACCGTCTGTCTCAGAACGTCTGTCTCAGACCGTCTGTCTCAGACCGTCTGTCTCAGACCGTCTGTCTCAGACCGTCTGTCTCAGACCGTCTGTCTCAGACCGTCTGTCTGAAACAGTCTGTCTCGGACCGTCTGTCACTGTGCGACTGTCTCAGACCGTCTGTCTCAGAACGTCTGTCACTGTGCGTCTGTCTAAGACCGTCTGTCTCGAGCCGACTGTCTCAGACCGACTGTCTAAGACCGTCTGTCTCGAGCCGACTGTCTCAGACCGACTGTCTCAGACCGTCTGTCTCAGACCGTCTGTCTCAGACCGTCTGTCTCAGACCGTCTGTCTCAGACCGTCTGTATCAGACCGTCTGTCTCAGACCGTCCGTCTCAGAACGTCTGTCTCAGACCGTCTGTCTCAGACCGTCTGTCTCAGACAGTCTGTCTCAGACCGTCTGTCACTGTGCGTCTGTCTCAGACCGTGTGTCTCATTCCGTCTATCTTGGATCGTCTGTCTAAGACCGTCTGTTTCGAGCCGACTGTCTCAGACCGACTGTCTCAGACCGTCTGTCTCAGACCGTCTGTCTCAGACCGTCTGTCCCAGACCGTCTGTCTCAGACTGTCTGTCTCAGACCGTCTGTCTCAGACAGTGTGTCTCGGACCGTCTGTCACTGTGCGTCTGTCTCAGACCGTCTGTCTCATTCCGCCTATCTCAGACCGTCTGTCTCAGAACGTCTGTCACTGTGCGTCTGTCTAAGACCGTCTGTCTCGAGCCGACTGTCTCAGACCGACTGTCTAAGACCGTCTGTCTCGAGCCGTCTGTCTCGAGCCGACTGTCTCAGACCGACTGTCTCAGACCGTCTGTCTCAGACCGTCTGTCTCAGACAGCCTGTCTCGGACCGTCTGTCACTGTGCGTCTGTCTCAGACCGTCTGTCTCAGAACGTCTGTCACTGTGCGTCTGTCTAAGACCGTCTGTCTCGAGCAGACTGTCTCAGACCGACTGTCTCAGACCGTCTGTCTCAGACCGTCTGTCACTGTGCGTCTGTCTCAGACCGTCTGTCTCATCCCGTCTATCCTGGATCGTCTGTCTAAGACCGTCTGTCTCGAGCCGACTGTCTCAGACCGACTGTCTCAGACCGTCTGTCTCAGACCGTCTGTCTCAGACAGTCTGTCTCAGACCGTCTGTCTCAGACCGTCTGTCTCAGACCGTCTGTCTCAGACCGTCTGTCTCAGACCGTCTGTCTCAGACAGTGTGTCTCGGACCGTCTGTCACTGTGCGTCTGTCTCAGACCGTCTGTCTCAGAACGTCTGTCACTGTGCGTCTGTCTCAGACCGCCTGTCTCAGACCGTCTGTCTCAGACAGTCTGTCTCAGACGGTCTGTCACTGTGCGTCTGTCTCAGACCGTCTGTCTCAGACCGTCTGTCTCAGACAGTCTGTCTCAGACCGCCTGTCACTGTGCGTCTGTCTCAGACCGTCTGTCTCATTCCGTCTATCTTGGATCGTCTGTCTAAGACCGTCTGTCTCGAGCCGACTGTCTCAGACCGACTGTCTCAGACCGTCTGTCTCAGACCGTCAGTCTCAGACCGTCTGTCTCAGACTGTCTGTCTCAGACCGTCTGTCTCAGACGGTCTGTCACTGTGCGTCTGTCTCAGACCGTCTGTCTCAGACCGTCTGTCTCAGACCGTCTGTCTCAGACCGTCTGTCTCAGACCGTCTGTCTCAGACCGTCTGTCTCAGACCGTCTGTCTCAGACCGTCTGTCTCAGACCGTCTGTCTCAGACCGTCTGTCTCAGACCGTCTGTCTCAGACCGTCTGTCTCAGACCGTCTGCCTCAGACCGTCTGTCTCAGACCGTCTGTCTCAGACCGTCTGTCTCAGACCGTCTGTCTCAGACCGTCTGTCTCAGACCGTCTGTCTCAGACCGTCTGTCTCAGACCGTCTGTCTCAGACCGTCTGTCTCAGACCGTCTGTCTCAGACCGTCTGTCTCAGACCGTCTGTCTCAGACCGTCTGTCTCAGACCGTCTGTCACAGACAGTGTGTCTCGGACCGTCTGTCACTGTGCGTCTGTCTCAGACCGTCTGTCTCAGAACGTCTGTCACTGTGCGTCTGTCTCAGACCGCCTGTCTCAGACCGTCTGTCTCAGACAGTCTGTCTCAGACGGTCTGTCACTGTGCGTCTGTCTCAGACCGTCTGTCTCAGACCGTCTGTCTCAGACCGTCTGTCTCAGACCGTCTGTCTGAGACCGTCTGTCTCAGACCGTCTGTCTCAGACCGTCTGTCTCAGACCGTCTGTCTCAGACCGTCTGTCTCAGACCGTCTGTCTCAGACCGTCTGTCTCAGACCGTCTGTCTCAGACTGTCTGTCTCAGACCGTCTGTCTCAAACAGTCTGTCTCGGACCGTCTGCCACTGTGCGACTGTCTCAGACCGTCTGTCTCAGAACGTCTGTCACTGTGCGTCTGTCTAAGACCGTCTGTCTCGAGCCGACTGTCTCAGACCGACTGTCTCAGACCGTCTGTCTCAGACCGTCTGTCTCAGACCGTCTGTCTCAGACCGTCTGTCTCAGACCGTCTGTCTCAGACCGTCTGTCTCAGAACGTCTGTCTCAGACCGTCTGTCTCAGAACGTCTGTCTCAGACCGTCTGTCTCAGACAGTCTGTCTCAGACCGTCTGTCACTGTGCGTCTGTCTCAGACCGTCTGTCTCATTCCGTCTATCTTGGATCGTCTGTCTAAGACCGTCTGTCTCGAGCCGACTGTCTCAGACCGACTGTCTCAGACCGTCTGTCTCAGACCGTCTGTCTCAGACCGTCTGTCTCAGACCGTCTGTCTCAGACCGTCTGTCTCAGACCGTCTGTCTCAGACAGTGTGCCTCGGACCGTCTGTCACTGTGCGTCTGTCTCAGAACGTCTGTCTCATTCCGCCTATCTTAGATCGTCTGTCTCAGAACGTCTGTCACTGTGCGTCTGTCTAAGACCGTCTGTCTCGAGCCGACTGTCTCAGACCGACTGTCTCAGACCGTCTGTCTCAGACCGTCTGTCTCAAACAGTCTGTCTCGGACCGTCTGTCACTGTGCGACTGTCTCAGACCGTCTGTCTCAGAACGTCTGTCACTGTGCGTCTGTCTAAGACCGTCTGTCTCAGACCGCCTGTCTCAGACCGACTATCTCAGACCGTCCGTTTCAGGCCGTCTGTCTCAGACTGTCTGTCTCAGACCGTCTGTCTCAGACCGTCTGTCTCAGACCGTCTGTCTCAGACCGTCTGTCTCAGACCGTCTGTCTCAGACCGTCTGTCTCAGACCGTCTGTCTCAGAACGTCTGTCTCAGACCGTCTGTCTCAGACCGTCTGTCTCAGACCGTCTGTCTCAGACCGTCTGTCTCAGACCGTCTGTCTCAGATCGTCTGTCTCAGACCGTCTGTCTCAGACCGTCTGTCTCAGACCGTCTGTCTGAAACAGTCTGTCTCGGACCGTCTGTCACTGTGCGACTGTCTCAGACCGTCTGTCTCAGAACGTCTGTCACTGTGCGTCTGTCTCAGACCGTCTGTCTCAGAACGTCTGTCACTGTGCGTCTGTCTAAGACCGTCTGTCTCGAGCCGTCTGTCTCGAGCCGACTGTCTCAGACCGACTGTCTCAGACCGTCTGTCTCAGACCGTCTGTCTCAGACAGCCTGTCTCGGACCGTCTGTCACTGTGCGTCTGTCTCAGACCGTCTGTCTCAGAACGTCTGTCACTGTGCGTCTGTCTAAGACCGTCTGTCTCGAGCAGACTGTCTCAGACCGACTGTCTCAGACCGTCTGTCTCAGACCGTCTGTCACTGTGCGTCTGTCTCAGACCGTCTGTCTCATCCCGTCTATCCTGGATCGTCTGTCTAAGACCGTCTGTCTCGAGCCGACTGTCTCAGACCGACTGTCTCAGACCGTCTGTCTCAGACCGTCTGTCTCAGACCGTCTGTCTCAGACAGTCTGTCTCAGACGGTCTGTCACTGTGCGTCTGTCTCAGACCGTCTGTCTCAGACCGTCTGTCTCAGACCGTCTGTCTCAGACCGTCTGTCTGAGACCGTCTGTCTCAGACCGTCTGTCTCAGACCGTCTGTCTCAGACCGTCTGTCTCAGACCGTCTGTCTCAGACCGTCTGTCTCAGACCGTCTGTCTCAGACCGTCTGTCTCAGACCGTCTGTCTCAGACTGTCTGTCTCAGACCGTCTGTCTCAAACAGTCTGTCTCGGACCGTCTGCCACTGTGCGACTGTCTCAGACCGTCTGTCTCAGAACGTCTGTCACTGTGCGTCTGTCTAAGACCGTCTGTCTCGAGCCGACTGTCTCAGACCGACTGTCTCAGACCGTCTGTCTCAGACCGTCTGTCTCAGACCGTCTGTCTCAGACCGTCTGTCTCAGACCGTCTGTCTCAGACCGTCTGTCTCAGACCGTCTGTCTCAGAACGTCTGTCTCAGACCGTCTGTCTCAGAACGTCTGTCTCAGACCGTCTGTCTCAGACAGTCTGTCTCAGACCGTCTGTCACTGTGCGTCTGTCTCAGACCGTCTGTCTCATTCCGTCTATCTTGGATCGTCTGTCTAAGACCGTCTGTCTCGAGCCGACTGTCTCAGACCGACTGTCTCAGACCGTCTGTCTCAGACCGTCTGTCTCAGACCGTCTGTCTCAGACCGTCTGTCTCAGACAGTGTGCCTCGGACCGTCTGTCACTGTGCGTCTGTCTCAGAACGTCTGTCTCATTCCGTCTATCTTGGATCGTCTGTCTAAGACCGTCTGTCTCGAGCCGACTGTCTCAGACCGACTGTCTCAGACCGTCTGTCTCAGACCGTCTGTCTCAGACCGTCTGTCTCAGACCGTCTGTCTCAGACAGTGTGCCTCGGACCGTCTGTCACTGTGCGTCTGTCTCAGACCGTCTGTCTCATTCCGTCTATCTTGGATCGTCTGTCTAAGACCGTCTGTCTCGAGCCGACTGTCTCAGACCGACTGTCTCAGACCGTCTGTCTCAGACCGTCAGTCTCAGACCGTCTGTCTCAGACTGTCTGTCTCAGACCGTCTGTCTCAGACGGTCTGTCACTGTGCGTCTGTCTCAGACCGTCTGTCTCAGACCGTCTGTCTCAGACCGTCTGTCTCAGACCGTCTGTCTCAGACCGTCTGTCTCAGACCGTCTGTCTCAGACCGTCTGTCTCAGACCGTCTGTCTCAGACCGTCTGTCTCAGACCGTCTGTCTCAGACCGTCTGTCTCAGACCGTCTGTCTCAGACCGTCTGTCTCAGACCGTCTGCCTCAGACCGTCTGTCTCAGACCGTCTGTCTCAGACCGTCTGTCTCAGACCGTCTGTCTCAGACCGTCTGTCTCAGACCGTCTGTCTCAGACCGTCTGTCTCAGACCGTCTGTCTCAGACCGTCTGTCTCAGACCGTCTGTCTCAGACCGTCTGTCTCAGACCGTCTGTCACAGACAGTGTGTCTCGGACCGTCTGTCACTGTGCGTCTGTCTCAGACCGTCTGTCTCAGAACGTCTGTCACTGTGCGTCTGTCTCAGACCGCCTGTCTCAGACCGTCTGTCTCAGACAGTCTGTCTCAGACGGTCTGTCACTGTGCGTCTGTCTCAGACCGTCTGTCTCAGACCGTCTGTCTCAGACCGTCTGTCTCAGACCGTCTGTCTGAGACCGTCTGTCTCAGACCGTCTGTCTCAGACCGTCTGTCTCAGACCGTCTGTCTCAGACCGTCTGTCTCAGACCGTCTGTCTCAGACCGTCTGTCTCAGACCGTCTGTCTCAGACCGTCTGTCTCAGACTGTCTGTCTCAGACCGTCTGTCTCAAACAGTCTGTCTCGGACCGTCTGCCACTGTGCGACTGTCTCAGACCGTCTGTCTCAGAACGTCTGTCACTGTGCGTCTGTCTAAGACCGTCTGTCTCGAGCCGACTGTCTCAGACCGACTGTCTCAGACCGTCTGTCTCAGACCGTCTGTCTCAGACCGTCTGTCTCAGACCGTCTGTCTCAGACCGTCTGTCTCAGACCGTCTGTCTCAGACCGTCTGTCTCAGAACGTCTGTCTCAGACCGTCTGTCTCAGAACGTCTGTCTCAGACCGTCTGTCTCAGACAGTCTGTCTCAGACCGTCTGTCACTGTGCGTCTGTCTCAGACCGTCTGTCTCATTCCGTCTATCTTGGATCGTCTGTCTAAGACCGTCTGTCTCGAGCCGACTGTCTCAGACCGACTGTCTCAGACCGTCTGTCTCAGACCGTCTGTCTCAGACCGTCTGTCTCAGACCGTCTGTCTCAGACCGTCTGTCTCAGACCGTCTGTCTCAGACAGTGTGCCTCGGACCGTCTGTCACTGTGCGTCTGTCTCAGAACGTCTGTCTCATTCCGCCTATCTTAGATCGTCTGTCTCAGAACGTCTGTCACTGTGCGTCTGTCTAAGACCGTCTGTCTCGAGCCGACTGTCTCAGACCGACTGTCTCAGACCGTCTGTCTCAGACCGTCTGTCTCAAACAGTCTGTCTCGGACCGTCTGTCACTGTGCGACTGTCTCAGACCGTCTGTCTCAGAACGTCTGTCACTGTGCGTCTGTCTAAGACCGTCTGTCTCAGACCGCCTGTCTCAGACCGACTATCTCAGACCGTCCGTTTCAGGCCGTCTGTCTCAGACTGTCTGTCTCAGACCGTCTGTCTCAGACCGTCTGTCTCAGACCGTCTGTCTCAGACCGTCTGTCTCAGACCGTCTGTCTCAGACCGTCTGTCTCAGACCGTCTGTCTCAGAACGTCTGTCTCAGACCGTCTGTCTCAGACCGTCTGTCTCAGACCGTCTGTCTCAGACCGTCTGTCTCAGACCGTCTGTCTCAGACCGTCTGTCTCAGACCGTCTGTCTCAGACCGTCTGTCTGAAACAGTCTGTCTCGGACCGTCTGTCACTGTGCGACTGTCTCAGACCGTCTGTCTCAGAACGTCTGTCACTGTGCGTCTGTCTCAGACCGTCTGTCTCAGAACGTCTGTCACTGTGCGTCTGTCTAAGACCGTCTGTCTCGAGCCGTCTGTCTCGAGCCGACTGTCTCAGACCGACTGTCTCAGACCGTCTGTCTCAGACCGTCTGTCTCAGACAGCCTGTCTCGGACCGTCTGTCACTGTGCGTCTGTCTCAGACCGTCTGTCTCAGAACGTCTGTCACTGTGCGTCTGTCTAAGACCGTCTGTCTCGAGCAGACTGTCTCAGACCGACTGTCTCAGACCGTCTGTCTCAGACCGTCTGTCACTGTGCGTCTGTCTCAGACCGTCTGTCTCATCCCGTCTATCCTGGATCGTCTGTCTAAGACCGTCTGTCTCGAGCCGACTGTCTCAGACCGACTGTCTCAGACCGTCTGTCTCAGACCGTCTGTCTCAGACCGTCTGTCTCAGACAGTCTGTCTCAGACGGTCTGTCACTGTGCGTCTGTCTCAGACCGTCTGTCTCAGACCGTCTGTCTCAGACCGTCTGTCTCAGACCGTCTGTCTGAGACCGTCTGTCTCAGACCGTCTGTCTCAGACCGTCTGTCTCAGACCGTCTGTCTCAGACCGTCTGTCTCAGACCGTCTGTCTCAGACCGTCTGTCTCAGACCGTCTGTCTCAGACCGTCTGTCTCAGACTGTCTGTCTCAGACCGTCTGTCTCAAACAGTCTGTCTCGGACCGTCTGCCACTGTGCGACTGTCTCAGACCGTCTGTCTCAGAACGTCTGTCACTGTGCGTCTGTCTAAGACCGTCTGTCTCGAGCCGACTGTCTCAGACCGACTGTCTCAGACCGTCTGTCTCAGACCGTCTGTCTCAGACCGTCTGTCTCAGACCGTCTGTCTCAGACCGTCTGTCTCAGACCGTCTGTCTCAGACCGTCTGTCTCAGAACGTCTGTCTCAGACCGTCTGTCTCAGAACGTCTGTCTCAGACCGTCTGTCTCAGACAGTCTGTCTCAGACCGTCTGTCACTGTGCGTCTGTCTCAGACCGTCTGTCTCATTCCGTCTATCTTGGATCGTCTGTCTAAGACCGTCTGTCTCGAGCCGACTGTCTCAGACCGACTGTCTCAGACCGTCTGTCTCAGACCGTCTGTCTCAGACCGTCTGTCTCAGACCGTCTGTCTCAGACAGTGTGCCTCGGACCGTCTGTCACTGTGCGTCTGTCTCAGAACGTCTGTCTCATTCCGCCTATCTTAGATCGTCTGTCTCAGAACGTCTGTCACTGTGCGTCTGTCTAAGACCGTCTGTCTCGAGCCGACTGTCTCAGACCGACTGTCTCAGACCGTCTGTCTCAGACCGTCTGTCTCAAACAGTCTGTCTCGGACCGTCTGTCACTGTGCGACTGTCTCAGACCGTCTGTCTCAGAACGTCTGTCACTGTGCGTCTGTCTAAGACCGTCTGTCTCAGACCGCCTGTCTCAGACCGACTGTCTCAGACCGTCCGTTTCAGGCCGTCTGTCTCAGACTGTCTGTCTCAGACCGTCTGTCTCAGACCGTCTGTCTCAGACCGTCTGTCTCAGACCGTCTGTCTCAGACCGTCTGTCTCAGACCGTCTGTCTCAGACCGTCTGTCTCAGAACGTCTGTCTCAGACCGTCTGTCACAGACCGTCTGTCTCAGACCGTCTGTCTCAGACCGTCTGTCTCAGACCGTCTGTCTCAGACCGTCTGTCTCAGACCGTCTGTCTGAAACAGTCTGTCTCGGACCGTCTGTCACTGTGCGACTGTCTCAGACCGTCTGTCTCAGAACGTCTGTCACTGTGCGTCTGTCTAAGACCGTCTGTCTCGAGCCGACTGTCTCAGACCGACTGTCTAAGACCGTCTGTCTCGAGCCGACTGTCTCAGACCGACTGTCTCAGACCGTCTGTCTCAGACCGTCTGTCTCAGACCGTCTGTCTCAGACCGTCTGTCTCAGACCGTCTGTATCAGACCGTCTGTCTCAGACCGTCCGTCTCAGAACGTCTGTCTCAGACCGTCTGTCTCAGACCGTCTGTCTCAGACAGTCTGTCTCAGACCGTCTGTCACTGTGCGTCTGTCTCAGACCGTGTGTCTCATTCCGTCTATCTTGGATCGTCTGTCTAAGACCGTCTGTTTCGAGCCGACTGTCTCAGACCGACTGTCTCAGACCGTCTGTCTCAGACCGTCTGTCTCAGACCGTCTGTCCCAGACCGTCTGTCTCAGACTGTCTGTCTCAGACCGTCTGTCTCAGACAGTGTGTCTCGGACCGTCTGTCACTGTGCGTCTGTCTCAGACCGTCTGTCTCATTCCGCCTATCTCAGACCGTCTGTCTCAGAACGTCTGTCACTGTGCGTCTGTCTAAGACCGTCTGTCTCGAGCCGACTGTCTCAGACCGACTGTCTAAGACCGTCTGTCTCGAGCCGTCTGTCTCGAGCCGACTGTCTCAGACCGACTGTCTCAGACCGTCTGTCTCAGACCGTCTGTCTCAGACAGCCTGTCTCGGACCGTCTGTCACTGTGCGTCTGTCTCAGACCGTCTGTCTCATTCCGTCTATCTTGGATCGTCTGTCTAAGACCGTCTGTCTCGAGCCGACTGTCTCAGACCGACTGTCTCAGACCGTCTGTCTCAGACCGTCTGTCTCAGACCGTCTGTCTCAGACCGTCTGTCTCAGACCGTCTGTCTCAGACCGTCTGTCTCAGAACGTCTGTCTCAGACCGTCTGTCTCAGAACGTCTGTCTCAGACCGTCTGTCTCAGACAGTCTGTCTCAGACCGTCTGTCACTGTGCGTCTGTCTCAGACCGTCTGTCTCATTCCGTCTATCTTGGATCGTCTGTCTAAGACCGTCTGTCTCGAGCCGACTGTCTCAGACCGACTGTCTCAGACCGTCTGTCTCAGACCGTCTGTCTCAGACCGTCTGTCTCAGACCGTCTGTCTCAGACCGTCTGTCTCAGACCGTCTGTCTCAGACAGTGTGCCTCGGACCGTCTGTCACTGTGCGTCTGTCTCAGAACGTCTGTCTCATTCCGCCTATCTTAGATCGTCTGTCTCAGAACGTCTGTCACTGTGCGTCTGTCTAAGACCGTCTGTCTCGAGCCGACTGTCTCAGACCGACTGTCTCAGACCGTCTGTCTCAGACCGTCTGTCTCAAACAGTCTGTCTCGGACCGTCTGTCACTGTGCGACTGTCTCAGACCGTCTGTCTCAGAACGTCTGTCACTGTGCGTCTGTCTAAGACCGTCTGTCTCAGACCGCCTGTCTCAGACCGACTATCTCAGACCGTCCGTTTCAGGCCGTCTGTCTCAGACTGTCTGTCTCAGACCGTCTGTCTCAGACCGTCTGTCTCAGACCGTCTGTCTCAGACCGTCTGTCTCAGACCGTCTGTCTCAGACCGTCTGTCTCAGACCGTCTGTCTCAGAACGTCTGTCTCAGACCGTCTGTCTCAGACCGTCTGTCTCAGACCGTCTGTCTCAGACCGTCTGTCTCAGACCGTCTGTCTCAGACCGTCTGTCTCAGACCGTCTGTCTCAGACCGTCTGTCTGAAACAGTCTGTCTCGGACCGTCTGTCACTGTGCGACTGTCTCAGACCGTCTGTCTCAGAACGTCTGTCACTGTGCGTCTGTCTCAGACCGTCTGTCTCAGAACGTCTGTCACTGTGCGTCTGTCTAAGACCGTCTGTCTCGAGCCGTCTGTCTCGAGCCGACTGTCTCAGACCGACTGTCTCAGACCGTCTGTCTCAGACCGTCTGTCTCAGACAGCCTGTCTCGGACCGTCTGTCACTGTGCGTCTGTCTCAGACCGTCTGTCTCAGAACGTCTGTCACTGTGCGTCTGTCTAAGACCGTCTGTCTCGAGCAGACTGTCTCAGACCGACTGTCTCAGACCGTCTGTCTCAGACCGTCTGTCACTGTGCGTCTGTCTCAGACCGTCTGTCTCATCCCGTCTATCCTGGATCGTCTGTCTAAGACCGTCTGTCTCGAGCCGACTGTCTCAGACCGACTGTCTCAGACCGTCTGTCTCAGACCGTCTGTCTCAGACCGTCTGTCTCAGACAGTCTGTCTCAGACGGTCTGTCACTGTGCGTCTGTCTCAGACCGTCTGTCTCAGACCGTCTGTCTCAGACCGTCTGTCTGAGACCGTCTGTCTCAGACCGTCTGTCTCAGACCGTCTGTCTCAGACCGTCTGTCTCAGACCGTCTGTCTCAGACCGTCTGTCTCAGACCGTCTGTCTCAGACCGTCTGTCTCAGACCGTCTGTCTCAGACTGTCTGTCTCAGACCGTCTGTCTCAAACAGTCTGTCTCGGACCGTCTGCCACTGTGCGACTGTCTCAGACCGTCTGTCTCAGAACGTCTGTCACTGTGCGTCTGTCTAAGACCGTCTGTCTCGAGCCGACTGTCTCAGACCGACTGTCTCAGACCGTCTGTCTCAGACCGTCTGTCTCAGACCGTCTGTCTCAGACCGTCTGTCTCAGACCGTCTGTCTCAGACCGTCTGTCTCAGACCGTCTGTCTCAGAACGTCTGTCTCAGACCGTCTGTCTCAGAACGTCTGTCTCAGACCGTCTGTCTCAGACAGTCTGTCTCAGACCGTCTGTCACTGTGCGTCTGTCTCAGACCGTCTGTCTCATTCCGTCTATCTTGGATCGTCTGTCTAAGACCGTCTGTCTCGAGCCGACTGTCTCAGACCGACTGTCTCAGACCGTCTGTCTCAGACCGTCTGTCTCAGACCGTCTGTCTCAGACCGTCTGTCTCAGACAGTGTGCCTCGGACCGTCTGTCACTGTGCGTCTGTCTCAGAACGTCTGTCTCATTCCGCCTATCTTAGATCGTCTGTCTCAGAACGTCTGTCACTGTGCGTCTGTCTAAGACCGTCTGTCTCGAGCCGACTGTCTCAGACCGACTGTCTCAGACCGTCTGTCTCAGACCGTCTGTCTCAAACAGTCTGTCTCGGACCGTCTGTCACTGTGCGACTGTCTCAGACCGTCTGTCTCAGAACGTCTGTCACTGTGCGTCTGTCTAAGACCGTCTGTCTCAGACCGCCTGTCTCAGACCGACTGTCTCAGACCGTCCGTTTCAGGCCGTCTGTCTCAGACTGTCTGTCTCAGACCGTCTGTCTCAGACCGTCTGTCTCAGACCGTCTGTCTCAGACCGTCTGTCTCAGACCGTCTGTCTCAGACCGTCTGTCTCAGACCGTCTGTCTCAGAACGTCTGTCTCAGACCGTCTGTCTCAGACCGTCTGTCTCAGACCGTCTGTCTCAGACCGTCTGTCTCAGACCGTCTGTCTCAGACCGTCTGTCTCAGACCGTCTGTCTGAAACAGTCTGTCTCGGACCGTCTGTCACTGTGCGACTGTCTCAGACCGTCTGTCTCAGAACGTCTGTCACTGTGCGTCTGTCTAAGACCGTCTGTCTCGAGCCGACTGTCTCAGACCGACTGTCTAAGACCGTCTGTCTCGAGCCGACTGTCTCAGACCGACTGTCTCAGACCGTCTGTCTCAGACCGTCTGTCTCAGACCGTCTGTCTCAGACCGTCTGTCTCAGACCGTCTGTATCAGACCGTCTGTCTCAGACCGTCCGTCTCAGAACGTCTGTCTCAGACCGTCTGTCTCAGACCGTCTGTCTCAGACAGTCTGTCTCAGACCGTCTGTCACTGTGCGTCTGTCTCAGACCGTGTGTCTCATTCCGTCTATCTTGGATCGTCTGTCTAAGACCGTCTGTTTCGAGCCGACTGTCTCAGACCGACTGTCTCAGACCGTCTGTCTCAGACCGTCTGTCTCAGACCGTCTGTCCCAGACCGTCTGTCTCAGACTGTCTGTCTCAGACCGTCTGTCTCAGACAGTGTGTCTCGGACCGTCTGTCACTGTGCGTCTGTCTCAGACCGTCTGTCTCATTCCGCCTATCTCAGACCGTCTGTCTCAGAACGTCTGTCACTGTGCGTCTGTCTAAGACCGTCTGTCTCGAGCCGACTGTCTCAGACCGACTGTCTAAGACCGTCTGTCTCGAGCCGTCTGTCTCGAGCCGACTGTCTCAGACCGACTGTCTCAGACCGTCTGTCTCAGACCGTCTGTCTCAGACAGCCTGTCTCGGACCGTCTGTCACTGTGCGTCTGTCTCAGACCGTCTGTCTCAGAACGTCTGTCACTGTGCGTCTGTCTAAGACCGTCTGTCTCGAGCAGACTGTCTCAGACCGACTGTCTCAGACCGTCTGTCTCAGACCGTCTGTCACTGTGCGTCTGTCTCAGACCGTCTGTCTCATCCCGTCTATCCTGGATCGTCTGTCTAAGACCGTCTGTCTCGAGCCGACTGTCTCAGACCGACTGTCTCAGACCGTCTGTCTCAGACCGTCTGTCTCAGACAGTCTGTCTCAGACCGTCTGTCTCAGACCGTCTGTCTCAGACCGTCTGTCTCAGACCGTCTGTCTCAGACCGTCTGTCTCAGACCGTCTGTCTCAGACAGTGTGTCTCGGACCGTCTGTCACTGTGCGTCTGTCTCAGACCGTCTGTCTCAGAACGTCTGTCACTGTGCGTCTGTCTCAGACCGCCTGTCTCAGACCGTCTGTCTCAGACAGTCTGTCTCAGACGGTCTGTCACTGTGCGTCTGTCTCAGACCGTCTGTCTCAGACAGTCTGTCTGAGACCGTCTGTCTCAGACCGTCTGTCTCAGACCGTCTGTCTCAGACAGTCTGTCTCAGACCGCCTGTCACTGTGCGTCTGTCTCAGACCGTCTGTCTCATTCCGTCTATCTTGGATCGTCTGTCTAAGACCGTCTGTCTCGAGCCGACTGTCTCAGACCGACTGTCTCAGACCGTCTGTCTCAGACCGTCAGTCTCAGACCGTCTGTCTCAGACTGTCTGTCTCAGACCGTCTGTCTCAGACGGTCTGTCACTGTGCGTCTGTCTCAGACCGTCTGTCTCAGACCGTCTGTCTCAGACCGTCTGTCTCAGACCGTCTGTCTCAGACCGTCTGTCTCAGACCGTCTGTCTCAGACCGTCTGTCTCAGACCGTCTGTCTCAGACCGTCTGTCTCAGACCGTCTGTCTCAGACCGTCTGTCTCAGACCGGCTGTCTCAGACCGTCTGTCTCAGACCGTCTGTCTCAGACCGTCTGCCTCAGACCGTCTGTCTCAGACCGTCTGTCTCAGACCGTCTGTCTCAGACCGTCTGTCTCAGACCGTCTGTCTCAGACCGTCTGTCTCAGACCGTCTGTCTCAGACCGTCTGTCTCAGACCGTCTGTCTCAGACCGTCTGTCTCAGACCGTCTGTCTCAGACCGTCTGTCTCATACCGTCTGTCTCAGACCGTCTGTCACAGACAGTGTGTCTCGGACCGTCTGTCACTGTGCGTCTGTCTCAGACCGTCTGTCTCAGAACGTCTGTCACTGTGCGTCTGTCTCAGACCGCCTGTCTCAGACCGTCTGTCTCAGACAGTCTGTCTCAGACGGTCTGTCACTGTGCGTCTGTCTCAGACCGTCTGTCTCAGACCGTCTGTCTCAGACCGTCTGTCTGAGACCGTCTGTCTCAGACCGTCTGTCTCAGACCGTCTGTCTCAGACCGTCTGTCTCAGACCGTCCGTCTCAGACCGTCTGTCTCAGACCGTCTGTCTCAGACCGTCTGTCTCAGACCGTCTGTCTCAGACCGTCTGTCTCAGACTGTCTGTCTCAGACCGTCTGTCTCAAACAGTCTGTCTCGGACCGTCTGCCACTGTGCGACTGTCTCAGACCGTCTGTCTCAGAACGTCTGTCACTGTGCGTCTGTCTAAGACCGTCTGTCTCGAGCCGACTGTCTCAGACCGACTGTCTCAGACCGTCTGTCTCAGACCGTCTGTCTCAGACCGTCTGTCTCAGACCGTCTGTCTCAGACCGTCTGTCTCAGACCGTCTGTCTCAGACCGTCTGTCTCAGAACGTCTGTCTCAGACCGTCTGTCTCAGAACGTCTGTCTCAGACCGTCTGTCTCAGACAGTCTGTCTCAGACCGTCTGTCACTGTGCGTCTGTCTCAGACCGTCTGTCTCATTCCGTCTATCTTGGATCGTCTGTCTAAGACCGTCTGTCTCGAGCCGACTGTCTCAGACCGACTGTCTCAGACCGTCTGTCTCAGACCGTCTGTCTCAGACCGTCTGTCTCAGACCGTCTGTCTCAGACAGTATGCCTCGGACCGTCTGTCACTGTGCGTCTGTCTCAGAACGTCTGTCTCATTCCGCCTATCTTAGATCGTCTGTCTCAGAACGTCTGTCACTGTGCGTCTGTCTAAGACCGTCTGTCTCGAGCCGACTGTCTCAGACCGACTGTCTCAGACCGTCTGTCTCAGACCGTCTGTCTCAAACAGTCTGTCTCGGACCGTCTGTCACTGTGCGACTGTCTCAGACCGTCTGTCTCAGAACGTCTGTCACTGTGCGTCTGTCTAAGACCGTCTGTCTCAGACCGCCTGTCTCAGACCGACTGTCTCAGACCGTCCGTTTCAGGCCGTCTGTCTCAGACTGTCTGTCTCAGACCGTCTGTCTCAGACCGTCTGTCTCAGACCGTCTGTCTCAGACCGTCTGTCTCAGACCGTCTGTCTCAGACCGTCTGTCTCAGACCGTCTGTCTCAGACCGTCTGTCTCAGAACGTCTGTCTCAGACCGTCTGTCTCAGACCGTCTGTCTCAGACCGTCTGTCTCAGACCGTCTGTCTCAGACCGTCTGTCTCAGACCGTCTGTCTGAAACAGTCTGTCTCGGACCGTCTGTCACTGTGCGACTGTCTCAGACCGTCTGTCTCAGAACGTCTGTCACTGTGCGTCTGTCTAAGACCGTCTGTCTCGAGCCGACTGTCTCAGACCGACTGTCTAAGACCGTCTGTCTCGAGCCGACTGTCTCAGACCGACTGTCTCAGACCGTCTGTCTCAGACCGTCTGTCTCAGACCGTCTGTCTCAGACCGTCTGTATCAGACCGTCTGTCTCAGACCGTCCGTCTCAGAACGTCTGTCTCAGACCGTCTGTCTCAGACCGTCTGTCTCAGACAGTCTGTCTCAGACCGTCTGTCACTGTGCGTCTGTCTCAGACCGTGTGTCTCATTCCGTCTATCTTGGATCGTCTGTCTAAGACCGTCTGTTTCGAGCCGACTGTCTCAGACCGACTGTCTCAGACCGTCTGTCTCAGACCGTCTGTCTCAGACCGTCTGTCCCAGACCGTCTGTCTCAGACTGTCTGTCTCAGACCGTCTGTCTCAGACAGTGTGTCTCGGACCGTCTGTCACTGTGCGTCTGTCTCAGACCGTCTGTCTCATTCCGCCTATCTCAGACCGTCTGTCTCAGAACGTCTGTCACTGTGCGTCTGTCTAAGACCGTCTGTCTCGAGCCGACTGTCTCAGACCGACTGTCTAAGACCGTCTGTCTCGAGCCGTCTGTCTCGAGCCGACTGTCTCAGACCGACTGTCTCAGACCGTCTGTCTCAGACCGTCTGTCTCAGACAGCCTGTCTCGGACCGTCTGTCACTGTGCGTCTGTCTCAGACCGTCTGTCTCAGAACGTCTGTCACTGTGCGTCTGTCTAAGACCGTCTGTCTCGAGCAGACTGTCTCAGACCGACTGTCTCAGACCGTCTGTCTCAGACCGTCTGTCACTGTGCGTCTGTCTCAGACCGTCTGTCTCATCCCGTCTATCCTGGATCGTCTGTCTAAGACCGTCTGTCTCGAGCCGACTGTCTCAGACCGACTGTCTCAGACCGTCTGTCTCAGACCGTCTGTCTCAGACAGTCTGTCTCAGACCGTCTGTCTCAGACCGTCTGTCTCAGACCGTCTGTCTCAGACCGTCTGTCTCAGACAGTGTGTCTCGGACCGTCTGTCACTGTGCGTCTGTCTCAGACCGTCTGTCTCAGAACGTCTGTCACTGTGCGTCTGTCTCAGACCGCCTGTCTCAGACCGTCTGTCTCAGACAGTCTGTCTCAGACGGTCTGTCACTTTGCGTCTGTCTCAGACCGTCTGTCTCAGACAGTCTGTCTGAGACCGTCTGTCTCAGACCGTCTGTCTCAGACCGTCTGTCTCAGACCGTCTGTCTCAGACAGTCTGTCTCAGACCGCCTGTCACTGTGCGTCTGTCTCAGACCGTCTGTCTCATTCCGTCTATCTTGGATCGTCTGTCTAAGACCGTCTGTCTCGAGCCGACTGTCTCAGACCGACTGTCTCAGACCGTCTGTCTCAGACCGTCAGTCTCAGACCGTCTGTCTCAGACTGTCTGTCTCAGACCGTCTGTCTCAGACGGTCTGTCACTGTGCGTCTGTCTCAGACCGTCTGTCTCAGACCGTCTGTCTCAGACCGTCTGTCTCAGACCGTCTGTCTCAGACCGTCTGTCTCAGACCGTCTGTCTCAGACCGTCTGTCTCAGACCGTCTGTCTCAGACCGTCTGTCTCAGACCGTCTGTCTCAGACCGTCTGTCTCAGACCGTCTGTCTCAGACCGTCTGTCTCAGACCGTCTGTCTCAGACCGTCTGCCTCAGACCGTCTGCCTCAGACCGTCTGTCTCAGACCGTCTGTCTCAGACCGTCTGTCTCAGACCGTCTGTCTCAGACCGTCTGTCTCAGACCGTCTGTCTCAGACCGTCTGTCTCAGACCGTCTGTCTCAGACCGTCTGTCTCAGACCGTCTGTCTCAGACCGTCTGTCTCAGACCGTCTGTCACAGACAGTGTGTCTCGGACCGTCTGTCACTGTGCGTCTGTCTCAGACCGTCTGTCTCAGAACGTCTGTCACTGTGCGTCTGTCTCAGACCGCCTGTCTCAGACCGTCTGTCTCAGACAGTCTGTCTCAGACGGTCTGTCACTGTGCGTCTGTCTCAGACCGTCTGTCTCAGACCGTCTGTCTCAGACCGTCTGTCTCAGACCGTCTGTCTGAGACCGTCTGTCTCAGACCGTCTGTCTCAGACCGTCTGTCTCAGACCGTCTGTCTCAGACCGTCTGTCTCAGACCGTCTGTCTCAGACCGTCTGTCTCAGACCGTCTGTCTTCGACCTTCTGTCTCAGACCATCGGTATCTGGCCGTTTCTCGCAGGCCGCCTGTCTCTGTCCGTCTGTCTCTGTCCGTCTGTCTCTGTCCGTCTGTCTCTGTCCGTCTGTCTCTGTCCGTCTGTCTCTGTCCGTCTGTCTCTGTCCGTCTGTCTCTTTCCGTCTGTCCCTGTCCGTCTGTCTCTGTCCGTCTGTGTCAGACCGTCTGTCTCAGACCGTCGGTCTCTGTCCGTCCCTCTCAGGCCGCCTGTCTCAGTCCGTCTGTCTCCGACCGTCTGTCTCAGACCGTCCGTCTCTGTCCGTCTGTCTCAGACCGTCTGTCTCAGACCGTCTGTCTCAGACCGTCTGTCTCAGACCGTCTGTCTCAGACCCTCTGTCTCAGACCGTCTGTCTCACACCGTCTGTCTCAGACCGTCTGTCTCAGACCGTCTTTCTCAGGCCGTCTGTCTCAGACCGTCTGTCTCTGTCCGTCTGTGTCAGACCGTCTGTCTCAGACCGTCGGTCTCTGTCCGTCCCTCTCAGGCCGTCTGTCACAGTCCGTCTGTCTCCGACCGTCCGTCTCTGTCCGTCTGTCTCAGACCATCTGTCTCAGACCGTCTGTCTCAGACCGTCAGTCTCAGACCGTCTGTCTCTGTCCGCCTCTCTCAGGCCGCCTGTCTCAGTCCGTCTGTCTCAGACCATCTGTCTCAGACCGTCTGTCTCTGTCCGTCTGTCTCAGACCGTCAGTCTCAGACCGTCGGTCTCTGTCCGTTTCTCGCAGGCCGCCTGTCTCTGTCCGTCTGTCTCTGTCCGTCTGTCTCTGTCCGTCTGTCACAGACCGTCTGTCTCAGACCGTCTGTCTCTGTCCGCCTCTCTCAGGCCGCCTGTCTCAGTCCGTCTGTCTCAGACCATCTGTCTCAGACCGTCTGTCTCTGTCCGTCTGTCTCAGACCATCTGTCTCAGACCATCTGTCTCAGACCGTCCGTCTCTGCTCGCCTGTCGCTGTCCGTCTGTCTCAGACCGTCGGTCTCTGTCCGTCTCTCTCAGGCCGCCTGTTTAATCCGTCTGTCTCAGACCATCTGTCTCAGACCGTCGGTCTCTGTCCATCTCTCTCATGCCGCCTGTCTCAGTCCGTCTGTTTCAGACCGCCTGTCTCAGACCGTCGGTCTTAGCCCGTCTGTCTCAGCCCGCCTGTCTCTGTCCGTCTGTCTCAGACCGTCGGTCTCTGTCCGTCCCTCTCAGGCCGCCTGTCTCAGTCCGTCTGTCTCAGACCATCTGTCTCAGACCGTCTGTCTCAGACCGTCTGTCTCAGGCCGTCTGTCTCAGATCGTCTGTCTCAGACCGTCTGTCTCAGACCGTCTGTCTCTGTCCGCCTCTCTCAGGCCGCCTGTCTCAGTCCGTCTGTCTCAGACCATCTGTCTCAGACCGTCTGTCTCTGTCCGTCTGTCTCAGACCATCTGTCTCAGACCATCTGTCTCAGACCGTCCGTCTCTGCTCGCCTGTCGCTGTCCGTCTGTCTCAGACCGTCGGTCTCTGTCCGTCTCTCTCAGGCCGCCTGTCTAAGTCCGTCTGTCTCAGACCATCTGTCTCAGACCGTCGGTCTCTGTCCATCTCTCTCATGCCGCCTGTCTCAGTCCGTCTGTTTCAGACCGCCCGTCTCAGACCGTCGGTCTTAGCCCGTCTGTCTCAGCCCGCCTGTCTCTGTCCGTCTGTCTCAGACCGTCGGTCTCTGTCCGTCCCTCTCAGGCCGCCTGTCTCAGTCCGTCTGTCTCAGACCATCTGTCTCAGACCGTCTGTCTCAGACCGTCTGTCTCAGGCCGTCTGTCTCAGATCGTCTGTCTCAGACCGTCTGTCTCAGACCGTCTGTCTCAGACCGTCTGTCTCAGACCGTCTGTCTCAGACCGTCTGTCTCAGACCGTCTGTCTCAGACCGTCTGTCTCAGACCGTCTGTCTCAGACCTTCTGTCTCATACCGTCTGTCTCAGACCGTCTGTCTCAGACCGTCGGTATCTGTCCGTTTCTCGCATGCCGCCTGTCTCTGTCCGTCTGTCTCTGTCCGTCTGTCTCTGTCCGTCTGTCTCTGTCCGTCTGTCTCAGACCGTCTGTCTCAGACCGTCTGTCTCAGACCGTCTGTCTCAGACCGTCTGTCTCAGACCGTCTGTCTCAGACCGTCTGTCTGAGACCGTCTGTCTCAGACCGTCTGTCTCAGACCGTCTGTCTCAGACCGTCTGTCTCAGACCGTCTGTCTCAGACCGTCTGTCTCAGACCGTCTGTCTTCGACCTTCTGTCTCAGACCATCGGTATCTGGCCGTTTCTCGCAGGCCGCCTGTCTCTGTCCGTCTGTCTCTGTCCGTCTGTCTCTGTCCGTCTGTCTCTGTCCGTCTGTCTCTGTCCGTCTGTCTCTGTCCGTCTGTCTCTGTCCGTCTGTCTCTGTCCGTCTGTCTCTTTCCGTCTGTCCCTGTCCGTCTGTCTCTGTCCGTCTGTGTCAGACCGTCTGTCTCAGACCGTCGGTCTCTGTCCGTCCCTCTCAGGCCGCCTGTCTCAGTCCGTCTGTCTCCGACCGTCTGTCTCAGACCGTCCGTCTCTGTCCGTCTGTCTCAGACCGTCTGTCTCAGACCGTCTGTCTCAGACCGTCTGTCTCAGACCGTCTGTCTCAGACCCTCTGTCTCAGACCGTCTGTCTCACACCGTCTGTCTCAGACCGTCTGTCTCAGACCGTCTTTCTCAGGCCGTCTGTCTCAGACCGTCTGTCTCTGTCCGTCTGTGTCAGACCGTCTGTCTCAGACCGTCGGTCTCTGTCCGTCCCTCTCAGGCCGTCTGTCTCAGTCCGTCTGTCTCCGACCGTCCGTCTCTGTCCGTCTGTCTCAGACCATCTGTCTCAGACCGTCTGTCTCAGACCGTCAGTCTCAGACCGTCTGTCTCTGTCCGCCTCTCTCAGGCCGCCTGTCTCAGTCCGTCTGTCTCAGACCATCTGTCTCAGACCGTCTGTCTCTGTCCGTCTGTCTCAGACCGTCAGTCTCAGACCGTCGGTCTCTGTCCGTTTCTCGCAGGCCGCCTGTCTCTGTCCGTCTGTCTCTGTCCGTCTGTCTCTGTCCGTCTGTCACAGACCGTCTGTCTCAGACCGTCTGTCTCTGTCCGCCTCTCTCAGGCCGCCTGTCTCAGTCCGTCTGTCTCAGACCATCTGTCTCAGACCGTCTGTCTCTGTCCGTCTGTCTCAGACCATCTGTCTCAGACCATCTGTCTCAGACCGTCCGTCTCTGCTCGCCTGTCGCTGTCCGTCTGTCTCAGACCGTCGGTCTCTGTCCGTCTCTCTCAGGCCGCCTGTCTAAGTCCGTCTGTCTCAGACCATCTGTCTCAGACCGTCGGTCTCTGTCCATCTCTCTCATGCCGCCTGTCTCAGTCCGTCTGTTTCAGACCGCCTGTCTCAGACCGTCGGTCTTAGCCCGTCTGTCTCAGCCCGCCTGTCTCTGTCCGTCTGTCTCAGACCGTCGGTCTCAGACCGTCGGTCTCTGTCCGTCCCTCTCAGGCCGCCTGTCTCAGTCCGTCTGTCTCAGACCATCTGTCTCAGACCGTCTGTCTCAGACCGTCTGTCTCAGGCCGTCTGTCTCAGATCGTCTGTCTCAGACCGTCTGTCTCAGACCGTCTGTCTCAGACCGTCTGTCTCAGACCGTCTGTCTCAGACCGTCTGTCTCAGACCGTCTGTCTCAGACCGTCTGTCTCAGACCGTCTGTCTCAGACCGTCTGTCTCTGTCCGTCTGTCTCAACCCGCCTGTCTCAGACCGTTGTCTCTGTCCGTCTATCTCTGTTCGTCTGTCTCAGAACGTCTGTCTCAGACCATCTGTATCAAACCGTCTGTCTCAGCCCGCCTGTCTGAGCCCGCCTGTCTCTGTCCGTCTGTCTCAGCCCGCCTGTCTCAGACTGTCTATCTCGGACCATCTGTCTCAGCCCGTTTGTCTCAGATCGTCCGTCTCAGCCCGCCTGTCTCTGTCCGTCTGTCTCAGACCGTCAGTCTCAGACCGTCGGTCTCTGTCCGTTTCTCGCAGGCCGCCTGTCTCTGTCCGTCTGTCTCTGTCCGTCTGTCTCTGTCCGTCTGTCTCTGTCCGTCTGTCTTAGACCGTCTGTCTCAGACCGTCTTTCTCTGTCCGTCTCTCTCAGGCCGCCTGTCTCAGTCCGTCTGTCTCAGACCATCTGTCTCAGACCATCTGTCTCAGACCGTCCGTCTCTGCTCGCCTGTCGCTGTCCGTCTGTCTCAGACCGTCGGTCTCTGTCCGTCTCTCTCAGGCCGCCTGTCTCAGTCCGTCTGTCTCAGACCGTCTGTCTCAGACCGTCTGTCTCAGACCGTCTGTCTCAGACCGTCTGTCTCAGACCGTCTGTCTCAGACCGTCTGTCTCAGACCGTCTGTCTCAGACCGTCTGACTCAGACCGTCTGTCTCAGACCGTCTGTCTCAGACCGTCTGTCTCAGACCGTCTGTGTCAGACCGTCTGTCTCAGACCGTCAGTCTCACACCGTCGTTCTCTGTCCGTTTCTCGCAGGCCGCCTGTCTCAGTCCGCCTGTCTAAGTCCGTCTGTCTCAGACCATCTGTCTCAGACCGTCGGTCACTGTCCGTCTCTATCATGCCGCCTGTCTCAGTCCGTCTGTTTCAGACCGCCTGTCTCAGGCCGCCTGTCTCAGTCCGGCTGTCTCAGACCGTCGGTCTCAGACCGTCTGTCTCAGACTGTCGGTCTCTGTCCGTTTCTCGCAGGCCGCCTGTCTCTGTCCGTCTGTCTCTGTCCGTCTGTCTCAGACCGTCAGTCTCAGACCGTCGGTCTCTGTCCGTTTCTCGCAGGCCGCCTGTCTCTGTCCGTCTGTCTCTGTCCGTCTGTCTCTGTCCGTCTGTCTCTGTCCGTCTGTCTTAGACCGTCTGTCTCAGACCGTCTTTCTCTGTCCGTCTCTCTCAGGCCGCCTGTCTCAGTCCGTCTGTCTCAGACCATCTGTCTCAGACCATCTGTCTCAGACCGTCCGTCTCTGCTCGCCTGTCGCTGTCCGTCTGTCTCAGACCGTCGGTCTCTGTCCGTCTCTCTCAGGCGGCCTGTCTCAGTCCGTCTGTCTCAGACCGTCTGTCTCAGACCGTCTGTCTCAGACCGTCTGTCTCAGACCGTCTGTCTCAGACCGTCTGTCTCAGACCGTCTGTCTCAGACCGTCTGTCTCAGACCGTCTGTCTCAGACCGTCTGTCTCAGACCGTCTGTGTCAGACCGTCTGTCTCAGACCGTCAGTCTCACACCGTCGTTCTCTGTCCGTTTCTCGCAGGCCGCCTGTCTCAGTCCGCCTGTCTAAGTCCGTCTGTCTCAGACCATCTGTCTCAGACCGTCGGTCTCTGTCCGTCTCTATCATGCCGCCTGTCTCAGTCCGTCTGTTTCAGACCGCCTGTCTCAGGCCGCCTGTCTCAGTCCGTCTGTCTCAGACCGTCGGTCTCAGACCGTCTGTCTCAGACCGTCAGTCTCAGACCGTCGGTCTCTGTCCGTCTCTCTCAGCCCGCCTGTCTCAGTCCGTCTGGCTCAGACCATCTGTCTCAGACCGCCCGTCTCTGTCCGTCTGTCTCAGACCGTCAGTCTCAGACCGTCGGTCTCTGTCCGTTTCTCGCAGGCCGCCTGTCTCAGTCCGTCTGTCTCAGACCATCTGTCTCAGACCATCTGTCTCAGACCGTCCGTCTCTGCTCGCCTGTCGCTGTCCGTCTGTCTCAGACCGTCGGTCTCTGTCCGTCTCTCTCAGGCCGCCTGTCTCAGTCCGTCTGTCTCAGACCATCTGTCTCCGACCGTCTGTCTCTGTCCGTCAGTCTCAGACCGTCGGTCTCTGTCCGTCTCTCATGCCGCCTGTCTCAGTCCGTCTGTTTCAGTCAGCCTGTCTCAGACCGTCGGTCTTAGCCCGTCTGTCTCAGCCCGCCTGTCTCTGTCCGTCTGTCTCAGACCGTCGGTCTCTGTCCGTCTCTCTCAGGCCGCCTGTCTCAGTCCGTCTGTCTCAGACCATCTGTCTCAGACCGTCTGTCTCTGTCCGTCTGTCTCAGACCATCTGTCTCAGTCCGTCTGTCTCAGACCGTCTGTCTCAGACCGTCGGTCTGTGTCCGTCTCTCCCAGCCCGCCTGTCTCAGGCCATCTGTATCAAACCGTCTGTCTCTGTCCGTCTGTCTCTGTCCGTCTGTCTCTGTCCGTTTGTCTCCGTCCGTCTGTCTCTGTCCGTCTGTCTCTGTCCGTCTGTCTCTGTCCGTCTGTCTCTGTCCGTCTGTGTCAGACCGTCGGTCTATGTCCGTCCCTGTCAGGCCGCCTGTCTCAGTCCGTCTGACTCAGACCGTCGGTCTTTGTCCGTCTCTCATGCCGCCTGTCTCAGTCCGTCTGTTTCAGTCAGCCTGTCTCAGACCGTCGGTCTTAGCCCGTCTGTCTCAGCCCGCCTGTCTCTGTCCGTCTGTCTCAGACCGTCGGTCTCTGTCCGTCTCTCTCAGGCCGCCTGTCTCAGTCCGTCTGTCTCAGACCATCTGTCTCAGACCGTCTGTCTCTGTCCGTCTGTCTCAGACCATCTGTCTCAGTCCGTCTGTCTCAGACCGTCTGTCTCAGACCGTCGGTCTGTGTCCGTCTCTCCCAGCCCGCCTGTCTCAGGCCATCTGTATCAAACCGTCTGTCTCAGCCCGCCTGTCTCAGCCCGCCTGTCTCTGTCCGTCTGTTTCAGACCGCCTGTCTCAGACCGTCGGTCTTAGCCCGTCTGTCTCAGCCCGCCTGTCTCAGCCCGCCTGTCTCTGTCCGTCTGTTTCAGACCGCCTGTCTCAGACCGTCGGTCTTAGCCCGTCTGTCTCAGCCCGCCTGTCTCTGTCCGCCTGTCTCTGTCCGTCTGTCTCAGACCGTCTGTCTCAGATTGTCTCTCTCAGGCCGCCTGTCTCAGTCCGACTGTCTCAGACCATCTGTCTCAGACCGTCTGTCTCTGTCCGTCTGTCTCAACCCGCCTGTCTCAGACCGTTGTCTCTGTCCGTCTATCTCTGTTCGTCTGTCTCAGAACGTCTGTCTCAGACCATCTGTATCAAACCGTCTGTCTCAGCCCGCCTGTCTGAGCCCGCCTGTCTCTGTCCGTCTGTCTCAGCCCGCCTGTCTCAGACCGTCTATCTCGGACCATCTGTCTCAGCCCGTTTGTCTCAGATCGTCCGTCTCAGCCCGCCTGTCTCTGTCCGTCTGTCTCAGACCGTCAGTCTCAGACCGTCGGTCTCTGTCCGTTTCTCGCAGGCCGCCTGTCTCTGTCCGTCTGTCTCTGTCCGTCTGTCTCTGTCCGTCTGTCTTAGACCGTCTGTCTCAGACCGTCTTTCTCTGTCCGTCTCTCTCAGGCCGCCTGTCTCAGTCCGTCTGTCTCAGACCATCTGTCTCAGACCATCTGTCTCAGACCGTCCGTCTCTGCTCGCCTGTCGCTGTCCGTCTGTCTCAGACCGTCGGTCTCTGTCCGTCTCTCTCAGGCCGCCTGTCTCAGTCCGTCTGTCTCAGACCGTCTGTCTCAGACCGTCTGTCTCAGACCGTCTGTCTCAGACCGTCTGTCTCAGACCGTCTGTCTCAGACCGTCTGTCTCAGACCGTCTGTCTCAGACCGTCTGTCTCAGACCGTCTGTCTCAGACCGTCTGTCTCAGACCGTCTGTCTCAGACCGTCTGTCTCAGACCGTCTGTCTCTGACCGTCTGTCTCAGACCGTCTGTCTCAGACCGTCTGTCTCAGACCGTCTGTCTCAGACCGTCTGTCTCAGACCGTCTGTGTCAGACCGTCTGTCTCAGACCGTCAGTCTCACACCGTCGTTCTCTGTCCGTTTCTCGCAGGCCGCCTGTCTCAGTCCGCCTGTCTAAGTCCGTCTGTCTCAGACCATCTGTCTCAGACCGTCGGTCTCAGTCCGTCTCTATCATGCCGCCTGTCTCAGTCCGTCTGTTTCAGACCGCCTGTCTCAGGCCGCCTGTCTCAGTCCGTCTGTCTCAGACCGTCGGTCTCAGACCGTCTGTCTCAGACCGTCAGTCTCAGACCGTCGGTCTCTGTCCGTCTCTCTCAGCCCGCCTGTCTCAGTCCGTCTGGCTCAGACCATCTGTCTCAGACCGCCCGTCTCTGTCCGTCTGTCTCAGACCGTCAGTCTCAGACCGTCGGTCTCTGTCCGTTTCTCGCAGGCCGCCTGTCTCTGTCCGTCTGTCTCTGTCCGTCTGTCTCAGACCGTCTTTCTCTGTCCGTCTCTCTCAGGCCGCCTGTCTCAGTCCGTCTGTCTCAGACCATCTGTCTCAGACCATCTGTCTCAGACCGTCCGTCTCTGCTCGCCTGTCGCTGTCCGTCTGTCTCAGACCGTCGGTCTCTGTCCGTCTCTCTCAGGCCGCCTGTCTCAGTCCGTCTGTCTCAGACCATCTGTCTCCGACCGTCTGTCTCTGTCCGTCAGTCTCAGACCGTCGGTCTCTGTCCGTCTCTCATGCCGCCTGTCTCAGTCCGTCTGTTTCAGTCAGCCTGTCTCAGACCGTCGGTCTTAGCCCGTCTGTCTCAGCCCGCCTGTCTCTGTCCGTCTGTCTCAGACCGTCGGTCTCTGTCCATCTCTCTCTGGCCGCCTGTCTCAGTCCGTCTGTCTCAGACCATCTGTCTCAGACCGTCTGTCTCTGTCCGTCTGTCTCAGACCATCTGTCTCAGACCGTCCGTCTCTGTCCGTCTGTCTCAGGCCGTCTGTCTCAGCCCGCCTGTCTCGGCCCGCCTGTCTCTGTCCGTCTGTTTCAGACCGCCTGTCTGAGACCATCTGTGTCAGACCGTTGTCTCTGTCCGTCTGTCTCTGTCCGTCTGTCTCTGTCCGTCTGTCTCTGTCCGTCTGTCTCTGTCCGTCTGTCTCTGTCCGTCTGTCTCTGTCCGTCTGTGTCAGACCGTCGGTCTATGTCCGTCCCTCTCAGGCCGCCTGTCTCAGTCCGTCTGACTCAGACCGACGGTCTTTGTCCGTCTCTCATGCCGCCTGTCTCAGTCCGTCTGTTTCAGTCAGCCTGTCTCAGACCGTCGGTCTTAGCCCGTCCGTCTCAGCCCGCCTGTCTCTGTCCGTCTGTCTCAGACCGTCTGTCTCTGATCGTCTCTCTCAGGCCGCCTGTCTCAGTCCGACTGTCTCTGTCCGTAGGTTTCAGACCGCCTGTCTCAGACCGTCGCTCTGAGCCCGTCTGTCTCAGCCCGCCTGTCTCTGTCCGTCTGTCTCAGACCGTCTGTCTCAGATCGTCTCTCTCAGGCCGCATGTCTCAGTCCGACTGTCTCAGACCATCTGTATCAAACCGTCTGTCTCAGCCCGCCTGTCTCAGCCCGCCTGTCTCTGTCCGTCTGTCTCAGCCAGCCTGTCTCAGACCGTCTGTCTCAGACCGTCTGTCTCAGACCGTCGGTCTCTGTCCGTCTCTCTCAGGCCGCCTGTCTCAGTCCGTCTGTCTCAGACCATCTGTGTCAGACCGTTATCTCTGTCCGTCTGTCTCTGTCCGTCTGTCTCTGTCCGTCTGTGTCAGACCGCCTGTCTCTCTCCGTCTGTCTCAGACAGTCTGTCTCGGACCGTCGGTCTCAGACCGTCGGTCTCTGTCCGTCTCTCCCAGCCCGCCTGTCTCAGGCCATCTGTATCCAACCGTCTGTCTCAGCCCGCCTGTGTCAGCCCGCCTGTCTCAGCCCGCCTGTCTCTGTCCGTCTGTTTCAGAACGCCTGTCTCAGACCGACTGTCTCGGACCATCTGTATCAAACCGTCTGTCTCAGCCCGCCTGTCTCAGCCCGCCTGTCTCTGTCCGTCTGTCTCAGCCAGCCTGTCTCAGACCGTCTGTCTCAGACCGTCTGTCTCAGACCGTCGGTCTCTGTCCGTCTCTCTCAGGCCGCCTGTCTCAGTCCGTCTGTCTCAGACCATCTGTGTCAGACCGTTATCTCTGTCCGTCTGTCTCTGTCCGTCTGTCTCTGTCCGTCTGTCTCTGTCCGTCTGTGTCAGACCGCCCGTCTCTGTCCGTCTGTCTCAGACCGTCCGTCTCTGTCCGTCTGTCTCAGACCGTATGTCTCAGATCGTCTCTCTCAGGCCGCCTGTCTCAGTCCGACTGTCTCAGACCGTCTGTCTCAGACCATCTGTCACAGACCGTCGGTCTCTGTCCGTCTCTCTCATGCCGCCTGTCTCAGTCCGCCTGTCTCTGTCCGTCTGTCTCAGACCGTCTGTATCAGACCGCCTGTCTCAGTCCGTCTGTCTCAGACCATCTTTCTCAGACCGTCTGTCTCAGACCGTCTGTCTCAGACCGTCTTTCTCAGACCGTCTGTCTCAGACCGTCAGTCTCAGACCGTCGGTCTCTGTCCGTTTCTAGCAGGCCGCCTGTCTCAGTCCGCCTGTCTAAGTCCGTCTGTCTCAGACCATCTGTCTCAGACCGTCGGTCTCTGTCCGTCTCTCTCATGCTGCCTGTCTCAGTCCGTCTGTTTCAGACCGCCTGTCTCAGACCGTCGGTCTTAGCCCGTCTGTCTCAGCCCGCCTGTCTCTGTCCGTCTGTCTCAGACCGTCGGTCTCTGTCCGTCTCTCTCAGGCCGCCTGTCTCAGTCCGTCTGTCTCTGTCCGTCTGTCTCAGACCATCTGTCTCAGTCCGTCTGTCTCAGACCATCTGTCGCAGTACGTCTGTCTCAGACCGTCTGTCTCAGACCGTCTGTCTCAGACCGTCTGTCTCAGACCGTCTGTCTCAGACCGTCTGTCTCAGACCGTCTGTCTCAGACCGTCTGTCTCAGACCGTCTGTCTCAGACCGTCTGTCTCAGACCGTCTGTCTCAGACCGTCTGTCTCAGACCCTCTGTCTCAGACCGTCTGTCTCACACCGTCTGTCTCAGACCGTCTTTCTCAGACCGTCTGTCTCAGACCGTCTGTCTCAGACCGCCTGTCTCAGACCGTCGGTCTCTGTCCGTTTCACGCAGGCCGCCTGTCTCAGTCCGCCTGTCTAAGTCCGTCTGTCTCAGACCATCTGTCTCAGACCGTCGGTCTCTGTCCGTCTCTCTCATGCCGCCTGTCTCAGTCCGCCTGTCTCTGTCCGTCTGTCTCAGACCATCTGTCTCAGTCCGTCTGTCTCAGACCGTCTGTCTCAGACCGCCTGTCTCAGCCCGTCTGTCTCAGACCGTCTGTCTCAGACCGCCTGTCTCAGTCCGTCTGTCTCAGACCATCTGTCTCAGACCGTCTGTCTCAGACCGTCTGTCTCAGACCGTCTGTCTCAGACCGTCTTTCTCAGACCGTCTGTCTCAGACCGTCAGTCTCAGACCGTCGGTCTCTGTCCGTTTCTAGCAGGCCGCCTGTCTCAGTCCGCCTGTCTAATTCCGTCTGTCTCAGACCATCTGTCTCAGACCGTCGGTCTCTGTCCGTCTCTCTCATGCCGCCTGTCTCAGTCCGTCTGTTTCAGACCGCCTGTCTCAGACCGTCGGTCTTAGCCCGTCAGTCTCAGCCCGCCTGTCTCTGTCCGTCTGTCTCAGACCGTCGGTCTCTGTCCGTCTCTCTCAGGCCGCCTGTCTCAGTCCGTCTGTCTCAGACCATCTGTCTCAGACCGTCTGTCTCTGTCCGTCTGTCTCAGACCATCTGTCTCAGAACGTCCGTCTCTGTCCGTCTGTCTCAGACCGTCTGTCTCAGACCGTCCGTCTCAGACCGTCTTTCTCAGACCGTCTGTCTCAGATCGTCTCTCTCAGGCCGCCTGTCTCAGACCGTCGGTCTCTGTCCGTCTCTCTCAGGCCGCCTGTCTCAGTCCGTCTGTCTCTGTCCGTCTGTCTCAGACCATCTGTCTCAGTCCGTCTGTCTCAGACCGTCTGTCTCAGACCGCCTGTCTCTGTCCGTCTGTCTCAGACCATCTGTCGCAGTACGTCTGTCTCAGACAGTCTGTCTCAGACCGTCTGTCTCAGACCGTCTGTCTCAGACCGTCTGTCTCAGACCGTCTGTCTCAGACCGTCTGTCTCAGACCGTCTGTGTCAGACCGTCTGTCTCAGACCGTCTGTCTCAGACCGTCTGTCTCTGACCGTCTGTCTCAGACCGTCTGTCTCAGACCGTCTGTCTCAGACCGTCTGTCTCAGACCGTCTGTCTCAGACCGTCTGTCTCAGACCGTCTGTCTCAGACCGTCTGTCTCAGACCGTCTGTCTCAGACCTTCTGTCTCAGACCGCCTGTCTCAGACCATCTGTCTCAGACCGTCGGTCTCTGTCCGTTTCTCGCAGGCCGCCTGTCTCTGTCCGTCTGTGTCTGTCCGTCTGTCTCTGTCCGTCTGTCTCTGTCCGTCTGTCTCTGTCCGTCTGTCTCTGTCCGTCTGTCTCTGTCCGTCTGTCTCTGTCCGTCTGTCTCTGTCCGTCTGTCTCAGACCTTCTGTCTCTGTCCGTCTCTCTCAGGCCGCCTGCCTCAGTCCGTCTGTCTCAGACCATCTGTCTCAGACCGCCTGTCTCAGACCGTCGTTCTTAGCCCGTCAGTCTCAGCCCGCCTGTCTCTGTCCGTCTGTCTCAGACCGTCGGTCTCTGTCCGTCTCTCTCAGGCCGCCTGTCTCAGTCCGTCTGTCTCAGACCATCTGTCTCAGACCGTCTGTCTCTGTCTGTCTGTCTCAGACCATCTGTCTCAGAACGTCCGTCTCTGTCCGTCTGTCTCAGACCGTCTGTCTCAGACCGTCCGTCTCAGACCGTCTGTCTCAGACCGCCTGTCTCAGATCGTCTCTCTCAGGCCGCCTGTCTCAGACCGTCGGTCTCTGTCCGTCTCTCTCAGGCCGCCTGTCTCAGTCCGTCTGTCTCTGTCCGTCTGTCTCAGACCATCTGTCTCAGTCCGTCTGTCTCAGACCGTCTGTCTCAGACCGTCTGTCTCAGACCGTCTGTCTCAGACCGTCTGTCTCAGACCGTCTGTGTCAGACCGTCTGTCTCAGACCGTCTGTCTCTGACCGTCTGTCTCAGACCGTCTGTCTCAGACCGTCTGTCTCAGACCGTCTGTCTCAGACCGTCTGTCTCAGACCGTCTGACTCAGACCGTCTGTTTCAGACCGTCTGTCTCAGACCTTCTGTCTCAGACCGCCTGTCTCAGACCATCTGTCTCAGACCGTCGGTATCTGTCCGTTTCACGCAGGCCGCCTGCCTCTGTCCGTCTGTCTCTGTCCGTCTGTCTCTGTCCGTCTGTCTCTGTCCGTCTGTCTCTGTCCGTCTGTCTCTGTCCGCCTGTCTCTGTCCGTCTGTCTCTGTCCGTCTGTCTCTGTCCGTCTGTGTCAGACCGTCTGTCTCAGACCGTCTGTCTCAGACCGTCTGTCTCAGACCGTCTGTCCCAGACCGTCTGTCTCAGACCGTCTGTCTCAGACCGTCCGTCTCTGTCCGTCTGTCTCAGACCGTCCGTCTCTGTCCGTCTGTCTCAGACCGTCTCTCCCAACCCGCCTGTCTCAGGCCATCTGTATCAAACCGTCTGTCTCAGCCCGCCTGTCTCAGCCCGCCTGTCTCTGTCCGTCTGTCTCAGACCGTCTGTCTCAGATCGTCTCTCTCAGGCCGCCTGTCTCAGTCCGACTGTCTCAGACCGTCTGTCTCAGACCGTCTGTCTCAGACCGTCTGTCTCAGACCGTCTGTCTCAGACCGTCTGTCTCAGACCGTCTGTCTCAGCCCGCCTGTCTCAGCCCGCCTGTCTCTGTCCGTCTGTCTCAGCCCGCCTGTCTCAGACCGTCTATCTCGGACCATCTGTCTCAGCCCGTTTGTCTCAGATCGTCCGTCTCAGCCCGCCTGTCTCTGTCCGTCTGTCTCAGACCGTCTGTCTCTGATCGTCTCTCTCAGGCCGCCTGTCTCAGTCCGACTGTCTCTGTCCGTAGGTTTCAGACCGCCTGTCTCAGACCGTCGGTCTGAGCCCGTCTGTCTCAGCCCGCCTGTCTCTGTCCGTCTGTCTCAGACCGTCTGTCTCAGATCGTCTCTCTCAGGCCGCCTGTCTCAGTACGACTGTCTCAGACCATCTGTATCAAACCGTCTGTCTCAGCCCGCCTGTCTCAGCCCGCCTGTCTCTGTCCGTCTGTCTCAGCCAGCCTGTCTCAGACCGTCTGTCTCAGACCGTCTGTCTCAGACCGTCTGTCTCAGACCGTCGGTCTCTGTCCGTCTCTCTCAGGCCGCCTGTCTCAGTCCGTCTGTCTCAGACCACCTGTGTCAGACCGTTATCTCTGTCCGTCTGTCTCTGTCCGTCTGTCTCTGTCCGTCTGTCTCTGTCCGTCTGTGTCAGACCGCCTGTCTCTGTCCGTCTGTCTCAGACCGTCTGTCTCAGACCGTCTGTCTCAGACCGTCTGTCTCAGACCGTCTGTCTCAGACCGTCTGTCTCATATCGTCTGTCTCAGACCGTCGGTCTCTGTCCGTCTCTCCCAGCCCGCCTGTCTCAGGCCATCTGTATCAAACCGTCTGTCTCAGACCGTCGGTCTATGTCCGTCTGTCTCAGACCGTCTGTCTCAGACCGTCTGTCTCAGTCCGTCTGTCTCAGACCATCTGTGTCAGACCGTTATCTCTGTCCGTCTGTCTCTGTCCGTCTGTCTCTGTCCGTCTGTGTCAGACCGCCTGTCTCTGTCCGTCTGTTTCAGACCGTCTGTCTCAGACCGTCTGTCTCAGACCGTCTGTCTCAGACCGTCGGTCTCTGTCCGTCTCTCTCAGGCCGCCTGTCTCAGCCCGCCTGTCTCTGTCCGTCTGTCTCAGACCATCTGTGTCAGACCGTTATCTCTGTCCGTCTGTCTCGGTCCGTCTGTCTCTGTCCGTCTGTGTCAGACCGCCTGTCTCTGTCCGTCTGTTTCAGACCGTCTGTCTCAGACCGTCTGTCTCAGACCGTCTGTCTCAGACCGTCTGTATCAGACCGTCTGTCTCAGACCGTCGGTCTCAGACCGTCTGTCTCAGACCGTCTGTCTCAGACCGTCTGTCTCAGACCGTCTGTCTCAGACCGTCTGGCTCAGCCCGTCTGTCTCTGTCCGTCTGTCTCCGTCCGTCTGTCTCTGTCCGTCTGTCTCTGTCCGTCTGTCTCTGTCCGTCTGTCTCAGACCGTCTGTCTCAGACCGTCTGTCTCTGTCCGTCTCTCTCAGGCCGCCTGTCTCAGTCCGTCTGTCTCAGACCATCTGTCTCAGACCGCCTGTCTCAGACCGTCGGTCTTAGCCCGTCAGTCTCAGCCCGCCTGTCTCTGTCCGTGTGTCTCAGACCGTCGGTCTCTGTCCGTCTCTCTCAGGCCGCCTGTCTCAGTCCGTCTGTCTCAGACCATCTGTCTCAGACCGTCTGTCTCTGTCCGTCTGTCTCAGACCATCTGTCTCAGAACGTCCGTCTCTGTCCGTCTGTCTCAGACCGTCTGTCTTAGACCGTCCGTCTCAGACCGTCTGTCTCAGACCGTCTGTCTCAGATCGTCTCTCTCAGGCCGCCTGTCTCAGACCGTCGGTCTCTGTCCGTCTCTCTCAGGCCGCCTGTCTCAGTCCGTCTGTCTCTGTCCGTCTGTCTCAGACCATCTGTCTCAGTCCGTCTGTCTCAGACCGTCTGTCTCAGACCGCCTGTCTCTGTCCGTCTGTCTCAGACCATCTGTCGCAGTACGTCTGTCTCAGACCGTCTGTCTCAGACCGTCTGTCTCAGACCGTCTGTCTCAGACCGTCTGTCTCAGACCGTCTGTCTCAGACCGTCTGTGTCAGACCGTCTGTCTCAGACCGTCTGTCTCAGACCGTCTGTCTCTGACCGTCTGTCTATGACCGTCTGTCTCAGACCGTCTGTCTCAGACCGTCTGTCTCAGACCGTCTGTCTCAGACCGTCTGTCTCAGACCGTCTGTCTCAGACCGTCTGTCTCAGACCTTCTGTCTCAGACCGCCTGTCTCAGACCATCTGTCTCAGACCGTCGGTATCTGTCCGTTTCACGCAGGCCGCCTGTCTCTGTCCGTCTGTCTCTGTCCGTCTGTCTCTGTCCGCCTGTCTCTGTCCGTCTGTCTCTGTCCGTCTGTCTCTGTCCGTCTGTGTCAGACCGTCTGTCTCAGACCGTCTGTCTCAGACCGTCTGTCTCAGACCGTCTGTCTCAGACCGTCTGTCTCTGACCGTCTGTCTCAGACCGTCTGTCTCAGACCGTCTGTCTCAGACCGTCTGTCTCAGACCTTCTGTCTCAGACCGTCTGTCTCAGACCGTCTGTCTCAGACCGTCTGTCTCAGACCGTCGGTATCTCTCCGTTTCTCGCAGGCCGCCTGTCTCTGTCCGTCTGTCTCTGTCCGTCTGTCTCTGTCCGTCTGTCTCTGTCCGTCTGTCTCTGTCCGTATGTCTCTGTCCGTCTGTCTCTGTCCGTCTGTCTCTGTCCGTCTGTCTCTGTCCGTCTGTCTCTGTCCGTCTGTCTCTGTCCGTCTGTCTCTGTCCGTCTGTCTCTGTCCGTCTGTCTCTGTCCGTCTGTCTCTGTCCGTCTGTGTCAGACCGTCTGTCTCAGACCGTCGGTCTCTGTCCGTCTCTCTCAGCCCGCCTGTCTCAGTCCGTCTGGCTCAGACCGTCGGTATCTGTCCGTTTCTCGGAGGCCGCCTGTCTCAGTCCGTCTGTCTCCGACCGTCTGTCTCAGACCGTCCGTCTCTGTCCGTCTGTCTCAGACCGTCTGTCTCAGACCGTCTGTCTCAGACCGTCTGTCTCAGACCGTCTGTCTCAGACCGTCTGTCTCAGACCCTCTGTCTCAGACCGTCTGTCTCTGTCCGTCTGTCTCTGTCCGTCTGTGTCAGACCGTCTGTCTCAGACCGTCTGTCTCAGACCGTCTGTCTCAGACCGTCTGTCTCAGACCGTCTGTCTCAGACCGTCTGTCTCAGACCGTCTGTCTCAGACCGTCTGTCTCTGACCGTCTGTCTCAGACCGTCTGTCTCAGACCGTCTGTCTCAGACCGTCTGTCTCAGACCTTCTGTCTCAGACCGTCTGTCTCAGACCGTCTGTCTCAGACCGTCTGTCTCAGACCGTCGGTATCTCTCCGTTTCTCGCAGGCCGCCTGTCTCTGTCCGTCTGTCTCTGTCCGTCTGTCTCTGTCCGTCTGTCTCTGTCCGTCTGTCTCTGTCCGTATGTCTCTGTCCGTCTGTCTCTGTCCGTCTGTCTCTGTCCGTCTGTCTCTGTCCGTCTGTCTCTGTCCGTCTGTCTCTGTCCGTCTGTCTCTGTCCGTCTGTGTCAGACCGTCTGTCTCAGACCGTCTGTCTCAGACCGTCGGTCTCTGTCCGTCTCTCTCAGCCCGCCTGTCTCAGTCCGTCTGGCTCAGACCGTCGGTATCTGTCCGTTTCTCGGAGGCCGCCTGTCTCAGTCCGTCTGTCTCCGACCGTCTGTCTCAGACCGTCCGTCTCTGCCCGTCTGTCTCAGACCGTCTGTCTCAGACCGTCTGTCTCAGACCGTCTGTCTCAGACCCTCTGTCTCAGACCGTCTGTCTCAGACCGTCTGTTTCAGACCGTCTTTCTCAGACCGTCTGTCTCAGACCGTCTGTCTCAGACCGTCTGTCTCAGACCGTCAGTCTCAGACCGTCGTTCTCTGTCCGTTTCTCGCAGGCCACCTGTCTCAGTCCGCCTGTCTAAGTCCGTCTGTCTCAGACCATCTGTCTCAGACCGTCGGTCTCTGTCCGTCTCTATCATGCCGCCTGTCTCAGTCCGTCTGTTTCAGACCGCCTGTCTCAGGCCGCCTGTCTCAGTCCGTCTGTCTCCGACCGTCTGTCTCAGACCGTCGGTCTCTGTCCGTCTCTCTCAGCCCGCCTGTCTCAGTCCGTCTGGCTCAGACCATCTGTCTCAGACCGCCCGTCTCTGTCCGTCTGTCTCAGACCGTCAGTCTCAGACCGTCGGTCTCTGTCCGTTTCTCGCAGGCCGCCTGTCTCTGTCCGTCTGTCTCTGTCCGTCTGTCTCTGTCCGTCTGTCTCTGTCCGTCTGTCTCTGTCCGTCTGTCTCTGTCCGTCTGTCTCAGTCCGTCTGTCTCCGACCGTCTGTCTCAGACCGTCGGTCTCAGACCGTCTGTCTCAGACCGTCAGTCTCAGACCGTCGGTCTCTGTCCGTCTCTCTCAGCCCGCCTGTCTCAGTCCGTCTGGCTCAGACCATCTGTCTCAGACCGCCCGTCTCTGTCCGTCTGTCTCAGACCGTCAGTCTCAGACCGTCGGTCTCTGTCCGTTTCTCGCAGGCCGCCTGTCTCTGTCCGTCTGTCTCTGTCCGTCTGTCTCTGTCCGTCTGTCTCTGTCCGTCTGTCTCTGTCCGTCTCTCTCAGGCCGCCTGTCTCAGTCCGTCTGTCTCAGACCATCTGTCTCAGACCGTCTGTCTCTGTCCGTCTGTCTCAGACCATCTGTCTCAGACCATCTGTCTCAGACCGTCCGTCTCTGCTCGCCTGTCGCTGTCCGTCTGTCTCAGACCGTCGGTCTCTGTCCGTCTCTCTCAGGCCGCCTGTCTAAGTCCGTCTGTCTCAGACCATCTGTCTCAGACCGTCGGTCTCTGTCCATCTCTCTCATGCCGCCTGTCTCAGTCCGTCTGTTTCAGACCGCCTGTCTCAGACCGTCGGTCTTAGCCCGTCTGTCTCAGCCCGCCTGTCTCTGTCCGTCTGTCTCAGACCGTCGGTCTCTGTCCGTCCCTCTCAGGCCGAATGTCTCAGTCCGTCTGTCTCAGACCATCTGTCTCAGACCGTCTGTCTCAGACCGTCTGTCTCAGACCGTCTGTCTCAGACCGTCTGTCTCAGACCGTCTGTCTCAGACCGTCTGTCTCAGACCGTCTGTCTCAGACCGTCTGTCTCAGACCGTCTGTCTCAGACCGTCTGTCTCAGACCGTCTGTCTCAGACCGTCTGTCTCAGACCGTCTGTCTCTGACCGTCTGTCTCAGACCGTCTGTCTCAGACCGTCTGTCTCAGACCGTCTGTCTCAGACCGTCTGTCTCAGACCGTCTGTCTCAGACCTTCTGTCTCAGACCGTCTGTCTCAGACCGTCTGTCTCAGACCGTCGGTATCTGTCCGTTTCTCGCAGGCCGCCTGTCTCTGTCCGTCTGTCTCTGTCCGTCTGTCTCTGTCCGTCTGTCTCTGTCCGTCTGTCTCTGTCCGTCTGTCTCTGTCCGTCTGTCTCTGTCCGTCTGTCTCTGTCCGTCTGTCTCTGTCCGTCTGTCTCTGTCCGTCTGTCTCTGTCCGTCTGTCTCTGTCCGTCTGTCTCTGTCCGTCTGTCTCTGTCCGTCTGTCTCTGTCCGTCTCTCTCAGCCCGCCTGTCTCAGTCCGTCTGGCTCAGACCGTCGGTATCTGTCCGTTTCTCGCAGGCCGCCTGTCTCAGTCCGTCTGTCTCCGACCGTCTGTCTCTGTCCGTCTGTCTCTGTCCGTCTGTCTCAGACCGTCTGTCTCAGACCGTCTGTCTCTGTCCGTCTCTCTCAGGCCGCCTGTCTCAGTCCGTCTGTCTCAGACCATCTGTCTCAGACCGTCTGTCTCTGTCCGTCTGTCTCAGACCATCTGTCTCAGACCATCTGTCTCAGACCGTCCGTCTCTGCTCGCCTGTCGCTGTCCGTCTGTCTCAGACCGTCGGTCTCTGTCCGTCTCTCTCAGGCCGCCTGTCTAAGTCCGTCTGTCTCAGACCATCTGTCTCAGACCGTCGGTCTCTGTCCATCTCTCTCATGCCGCCTGTCTCAGTCCGTCTGTTTCAGACCGCCTGTCTCAGACCGTCGGTCTTAGCCCGTCTGTCTCAGCCCGCCTGTCTCTGTCCGTCTGTCTCAGACCGTCGGTCTCTGTCCGTCCCTCTCAGGCCGCCTGTCTCAGTGCGTCTGTCTCAGACCATCTGTCTCAGACCGTCTGTCTCAGACCTTCTGTCTCAGACCGTCTGTCTCAGACCGTCTGTCTCAGACCGTCGGTATCTGTCCGTTTCTCGCAGGCCGCCTGTCTCTGTCCGTCTGTCTCTGTCCGTCTGTCTCTGTCCGTCTGTCTCTGTCCGTCTGTCTCTGTCCGTCTGTCTCTGTCCGTCTGTCTCTGTCCGTCTGTCTCTGTCCGTCTGTCTCTGTCCGTCTGTCTCTGTCCGTCTGTCTCTGTCCGTCTGTCTCTGTCCGTCTGTCTCTGTCCGTCTGTCTCTGTCCGTCTGTCTCTGTCCGTCTGTCTCTGTCCGTCTCTCTCAGCCCGCCTGTCTCAGTCCGTCTGGCTCAGACCGTCGGTATCTGTCCGTTTCTCGCAGGCCGCCTGTCTCAGTCCGTCTGTCTCCGACCGTCTGTCTCTGTCCGTCTGTCTCTGTCCGTCTGTCTCAGACCGTCTGTCTCAGACCGTCTGTCTCTGTCCGTCTCTCTCAGGCCGCCTGTCTCAGTCCGTCTGTCTCAGACCATCTGTCTCAGACCGTCTGTCTCTGTCCGTCTGTCTCAGACCATCTGTCTCAGACCATCTGTCTCAGACCGTCCGTCTCTGCTCGCCTGTCGCTGTCCGTCTGTCTCAGACCGTCGGTCTCTGTCCGTCTCTCTCAGGCCGCCTGTCTAAGTCCGTCTGTCTCAGACCATCTGTCTCAGACCGTCGGTCTCTGTCCATCTCTCTCATGCCGCCTGTCTCAGTCCGTCTGTTTCAGACCGCCTGTCTCAGACCGTCGGTCTTAGCCCGTCTGTCTCAGCCCGCCTGTCTCTGTCCGTCTGTCTCAGACCGTCGGTCTCTGTCCGTCCCTCTCAGGCCGCCTGTCTCAGTGCGTCTGTCTCAGACCATCTGTCTCAGACCGTCTGTCTCAGACCGTCTGTCTCTGTCCGTCTCTCTCAGGCCGTCTGTCTCAGACCGTCTGTCTCAGACCGTCTGTCTCAGACCGTCTGTCTCAGACCGTCTGTCTCAGACCGTCTGTCTCAGACCTTCTGTCTCAGACCGTCTGTCTCAGACCGTCTGTCTCTGTCCGTCTGTCTCAACCCGCCTGTCTCAGACCGTTGTCTCTGTCCGTCTATCTCTGTCCGTCTGTCTCAGAACGTCTGTCTCAGACCATCTGTATCAAACCGTCTGTCTCAGCCCGCCTGTCTCAGCCCGCCTGTCTCTGTCCGTCTGTCTCAGCCCGCCTGTCTCAGACCGTCTATCTCGGACCATCTGTCTCAGCCCGTTTGTCTCAGATCGTCCGTCTCAGCCCGCCTGTCTCTGTCCGTCTGTCTCAGACCGTCTGTCTCTGATCGTCTCTCTCAGGCCGCCTGTCTCAGTCCGACTGTCTCTGTCCGTAGGTTTCAGACCGCCTGTCTCAGACCGTCGGTCTGAGCCCGTCTGTCTCAGACCGTCTGTCTCAGATTGTCTCTCTCAGGCCGCCTGTCTCAGTCCGACTGTCTCAGACCATCTGTATCAAACCGTCTGTCTCAGCCCGCCTGTCTCAGCCCGCCTGTCTCTGTCCGTCTGTCTCAGCCAGCCTGTCTCAGACCGTCTGTCTCAGACCGTCTGTCTCAGACCGTCGGTCTCTGTCCGTCTCTCTCAGGCCGCCTGTCTCAGTCCGTCTGTCTCAGACCACCTGTGTCAGACCGTTATCTCTGTCCGTCTGTCTCTGTCCGTCTGTCTCCGACCGTCTGTCTCAGACCGTGGGTCTCAGACCGTCTGTCTCAGACCGTCTGTCTCAGACCGTCTGTCTCAGACCGTCTGTCTCAGACCGTCTGTCTCAGACCGTCTGTCTCAGACCGTCTGTCTCAGACCGTCTGTCTCAGACCGTCTGTCTCAGACCGTCTGTCTCAGACCGTCTGTCTCAGACCGTCTGTCTCAGACCGTCTGTCTCAGACCGTCTGTCTCAGACCGTCTGTCTCAGACCGTCAGTCTCTGTCCGTCTCTCTCAGGCCTCCTGTCTCAGTCCGTCTGTCTCAGACCATCTGTGTCAGACCGTTGTCTCTGTCCGTCTGTGTCTGTCCGTCTGTGTCAGACCGCCTGTCTCAAACCGTCTGTCTCAGACCGTCTGTCTCAGACCGTCTGTCTCAGACCGTCTGTCTCAGACCGTCTGTCTCAGACCGTCTGTCTCAGACCGTCTGTCTCAGACCGTCTGTCTCAGACCGTCTGTCTCAGACCGTCTGCCTCAGACCGTCTGTCTCAGACCGTCTGTCTCAGACCGTCTGTCTCAGACCGTCTGTCTCAGACCGTCTGTCTCAGACCGTCTGTCTCAGACCGTCTGTCTCAGACCGTCTGTCTCAGACCGTCTGTCTCAGATCGTCTGTCTCAGACCGTCGGTCTCTGTCCGTCTCTCTCAGGCCGCCTGTCTCAGTCCGTCTGTCTCAGTCCATCTATCTCAGACCGTCTGTCTCTGTCCGTCTGTCTCAGACCATCTGTCTCAGTCCGTCCGTCTCAGACCGTCGGTCTCAGACCGTCGGTCTCTGTCCGTCTCTCCCAGCCCGCCTGTCTCAGGCCATCTGTATCAAACCGTCTGTCTCAGCCCGCCTGTCTCAATCCGTCTGTCTCAGACCATCTGTCTCAGACCGTCCGTCTCTGTCCGTCTGTCTCAGACCGTCTGTCTCAGACCGTCTGTCTCAGACCGTCTGTCTCAGACCGTCTGTCTCAGACCGTCTGTCTCAGACCGTCAGTCTCAGACCGTCCGTCTCAGACCGTCGGTCTCTGTCCGTTTCTCGCAGGCCGCCTGTCTCAGTCCGCCTGTCTAAGTCCGTCTGTCTCAGACCATCTGTCTGAGACCGTTGTCTCTGTCCGTCTGTCTCTGTCCGTCTGTCTCAATTCGCCTGTCTCAGACGGTCTGTCATGGACCGTCTGTCTCAGACCGTCGGTCTCTGTCCGTCTCCCTCATGCCGCCTGTCTCAGTCCGTCTGTTTCAGACCGCCTGTCTCAGACCGTCGGTCTTAGCCCGTCTGTCTCTGCCCGCCTGTCTCTGTCCGTCTGTCTCAGACCGTCTGTCTCTGTCCGTCTCTCTCAGGCCGCCTGTCTCACTCCGTCTGTCTCAGACCATCTGTCTCAGACCGTCTGTCTCTGTCCGTCTGTCTCAGACCATCTGTCTCAGACCATCTGTCTCAGACCGTCTGTCTCAGACCGTCTGTCTCAGAGCGTCTGTCTCAGACCGTCAGTCTCAGACCGTCGGTCTCTGTCCGTTTCTCGCAGGCCGCCTGTCTCTGTCCGTCTGTCTCAGACCGTCTGTCTCAGACCGTCGGTCTCTGTCCGCCTGTTTCAGAACGCCTGTCTCAGACCGTCGGTCTTAGCCCGTCTGTCTCTGCCCGTCTGTCTCAGCCCGCCTATCTCTGTCCGTCTGTCTCAGATCGTCTTTCTCAGACCGTCTGTCTCAGACCGTCTGTCTCAGACCGTCTGTCTCAGACCGTCTGTCTCAGACCGTCTGTCTCAGACCGTCTGTCTCAGACCGTCTGTCTCAGACCGTCTGTCTCAGACCGTCTGTCTCAGTCCGTCTGTCTCAGTCCATCTATCTCAGACCGTCTGTCTCTGTCCGTATCTCTCAGGCCTCCTGTCTCAGTCCGTCTGTCTCAGACCATCTGTGTCAGACCGTTGTCTCTGTCCGTCTGTGTCTGTCCGTCTGTGTCAGACCGCCTGTCTCTGTCCGTCTGTCTCAAACCGTCTGTCTCAGACCCTCTGTCTCAGACCGTCTGTCTCAGACCGTCTGTCTCAGACCGTCTGTCTCAGACCGTCTGTCTCAGTCCGTCTGTCCCAGTCCATCTATCTCAGACCGTCTGTCTCTGTCCGTCTGTCTCAGACCATCTGTCTCAGTCCGTCTGTCTCAGACCGTCGGTCTCAGACCGTCGGTCTCTGTCCGTCTCTCCCAGCCCGTCTGTCTCAGACCCTCTGTCTCAGACCGTCTGTCTCAGACCGTCTCTCTCAGCCCGTCTGTCTCTGTCCGTCTGTCTCAGACCGTCAGTCTCTGTCCGTCTCTCTCAGGCCGCCTGTCTCTGTCCGTCTGTCTCAGCCCGCCTGTCTCAGACCGTCTATCTCGGACCATCTGTCTCAGCCCGTTTGTCTCAGATCGTCCGTCTCAGCCCGCCTGTCTCTGTCCGTCTGTCTCAGACCGTCTGTCTCTGATCGTCTCTCTCAGGCCGCCTGTCTCAGTCCGACTGTCTCTGTCCGTAGGTTTCAGACCGCCTGTCTCAGACCGTCGGTCTGAGCCCGTCTGTCTCAGCCCGCCTGTCTCTGTCCGTCTGTCTCAGACCGTCTGTCTCAGATCGTCTCTCTCAGGCCGCCTGTCTCAGTCCGACTGTCTCAGACCATCTGTATCAAACCGTCTGTCTCAGCCCGCCTGTCTCAGCCCGCCTGTCTCTGCCCGTCTGTCTCAGCCAGCCTGTCTCAGACCGTCTCTCTCAGACCGTCTGTCTCAGACCGTCGGTCTCTGTCCGTCTCTCTCAGGCCGCCTGTCTCAGTCCGTCTGTCTCAGACCACCTGTGTCAGACCGTTATCTCTGTCCGTCTGTCTCTGTCCGTCTGTCTCTGTCCGTCTGTGTCAGACCGCCTGTCTCTGTCCGTCTGTCTCAGACCGTCTGTCTCAGACCGTCTGTCTCATATCGTCTGTCTCAGACCGTCGGTCTCTGTCCGTCTCTCCCAGCCCGCCTGTCTCAGGCCATCTGTATCAAACCGTCTGTCTCAGACCGTCGGTCTATGTCCGTCTGTCTCAGACCGTCTGTCTCAGACCGTCTGTCTCAGACCGTCTGTCTCAGACCGTCTGTCTCAGACCGTCTGTCTCATTCCGTCTGTCTCAGACCATCTGTGTCAGACCGTTATCTCTGTCCGTCTGTCTCTGTCCGTCTGTCTCTGTCCGTCTGTGTCAGACCGCCTGTCTCTGTCCGTCTCTTTCAGAACACCTGTCTCAGTCCGACTGTCTCAGACCATCTGTATCAAACCGTCTGTCTCAGCCCGCCTGTCTCAGCCCGCCTGTCTCTGTCCGTCTGTCTCAGACCATCTGTGTCAGACCGTTATCTCTGTCCGTCTGTCTCGGTCCGCCTGTCTCTGTCCGTCTGTGTCAGACCGCCTGTCTCTGTCCGTCTGTTTCAGACCGTCTGTCTCAGACCGTCTGTCTCAGACCGTCTGTCTCAGACCGTCTGTATCAGACCGTCTGTCTCAGACCGTCGGTCCCAGACCGTCTGTCTCAGACCGTCTGTCTCAGACCGTCTGTCTCAGACCGTCTGTCTCAGACCGTCTGGCTCAGCCCGCCTGTCTCTGCCCGCCTGTCTTTGTCCGTCTGTCTCAGACCATCTGTCTCAGTCCGTCTGTCTCCGACCGTCTGTCTCAGACCGTGGGTCTCAGACCGTCTGTCTCAGACCGTCTGTCTCAGACGGTCTGTCTCAGACCGTCAGTCTCAGACCGTCAGTCTCAGACCGTCGGTCTCTGTCCGTTTCTCGCAGGCCGCCTGTCTCAGTCCGCCTGTCTAAGTCCGTCTGTCTCAGACCATCTGTCTGAGACCTCTGTCTCTGTCCGTCTGTCTCTGTCCGTCTGTCTCTGTCCGTCTGTGTCAGACCGCCTGTCTCTGTCCGTCTCTTTCAGAACACCTGTCTCAGTCCGACTGTCTCAGACCATCTGTATCAAACCGTCTGTCTCAGCCCGCCTGTCTCAGCCCGCCTGTCTCTGTCCGTCTGTCTCAGACCATCTGTGTCAGACCGTTATCTCTGTCCGTCTGTCTCGGTCCGTCTGTCTCTGTCCGTCTGTGTCAGACCGCCTGTCTCTGTCCGTCTGTTTCAGACCGTCCGTCTCAGACCGTCTGTCTCAGACCGTCTGTCTCAGACCGTCTGTATCTGATCGTCTGTCTCAGACCATCTGTCTCAGACCGTCCGTCTCTGTCCGTCTGTCTCAGACCGTCTGTCTCAGACCGTCTGTCTCAGACCGTCTGTCTCAGACCGTCAGTCTCAGACCGTCAGTCTCAGACCGTCGGTCTCTGTCCGTTTCTCGCAGGCCGCCTGTCTCAGTCCGCCAGTCTAAGTCCGTCTGTCTCAGACCATCTGTCTGAGACCTCTGTCTCTGTCCGCCTGTCTCTGTCCGTCTGTCTCTGTCCGTCTGTGTCAGACCGCCTGTCTCTGTCCGTCTCTTTCAGAACACCTGTCTCAGTCCGACTGTCTCAGACCATCTGTATCAAACCGTCTGTCTCAGCCCGCCTGTCTCAGCCCGCCTGTCTCTGTCCGTCTGTCTCAGACCATCTGTGTCAGACCGTTATCTCTGTCCGTCTGTCTCTGTCCGTCTGTCTCTGTCCGTCTGTGTCAGACCGCCTGTCTCTGTCCGTCTGTCTCAGTCCGCCTGTCTAAGTCCGTCTGTCTCAGACCGTCTGTCTCAGACCGTCTGTCTCAGACCGTCTGTCTCAGACCGTCGGTCTCTGTCCGTCTCTCTCAGGCCGCCTGTCTCAGCCCGCCTGTCTCTGTCCGTCTGTCTCAGACCGTCTGGCTCAGCCCGCCTGTCTCTGCCCGCCTGTCTTTGTCCGTCTGTCTCAGACCATCTGTCTCAGTCCGTCTGTCTCCGACCGTCTGTCTCAGACCGTGGGTCTCAGACCGTCTGTCTCAGACCGTCAGTCTCAGACCGTCGGTCTCTGTCCGTCTCTCTCAGCCCGCCTGTCTCAGTCCGTCTGGCTCAGACCATCTGTCTCAGACCGTCAGTCTCAGACCGTCGGTCTCTGTCCGTTTCTCGCAGGCCGCCTGTCTCTGTCCGTCTGTCTCTGTCCGTCTGTGTCAGATCGTCTGTCTCAGACCGTCGGTCTATGTCCGTCCCTCTCAGGCCGCCTGTCTCAGTCCGTCTGTCTCCGACCGTCTGTCTCAGACCGTCGGTCTCTGTCCGTCTCTCTCAGCCCGCCTGTCTCAATCCGTCTGTCTCAGACCATCTGTCTCAGACCGTCCGTCTCTGTCCGTCTGTCTCAGACCGTCTGTCTCAGACCGTCTGTCTCAGACCGTCTGTCTCAGACCGTCTGTCTCAGACCGTCAGTCTCAGACCGTCAGTCTCAGACCGTCGGTCTCTGTCCGTTTCTCGCAGGCCGCCTGTCTCAGTCCGCCTGTCTAAGTCCGTCTGTCTCAGACCATCTGTCTGAGACCGTTGTCTCTGTCCGTCTGTCTCTGTCCGTCTGTCTCAATTCGCCTGTCTCAGACGGTCTGTCATGGACCGTCTGTCTCAGACCGTCGGTCTCTGTCCGTCTCTCTCATGCCGCCTGTCTCAGTCCGTCTGTTTCAGACCGCCTGTCTCAGACCGTCGGTCTTAGCCCGTCTGTCTCTGCCCGCCTGTCTCTGTCCGTCTGTCTCAGACCGTCTGTCTCTGTCCGTCTCTCTCAGGCCGCCTGTCTCACTCCGTCTGTCTCAGACCATCTGTCTCAGACCGTCTGTCTCTGTCCGTCTGTCTCAGACCATCTGTCTCAGACCATCTGTCTCAGACCGTCTGTCTCAGACCGTCTGTCTCAGAGCGTCTGTCTCAGACCGTCAGTCTCAGACCGTCGGTCTGTGTCCGTTTCTCGCAGGCCGCCTGTCTCTGTCCGTCTGTCTCAGACCGTCTGTCTCAGACCGTCGGTCTCTGTCCGCCTGTTTCAGAACGCCTGTCTCAGACCGTCGGTCTTAGCCCGTCTGTCTCTGCCCGTCTGTATCAGCCCGCCTGTCTCTGTCCGTCTGTCTCAGACCGTCTGTCTCAGACCGTCAGTCTCTGTCCGTCTCTCTCAGGCCTCCTGTCTCAGTCCGTCTGTCTCAGACCATCTGTGTCAGACCGTTGTCTCTGTCCGTCTGTGTCTGTCCGTCTGTGTCAGACCGCCTGTCTCTGTCCGTCTGTCTCAAACCGTCTGTCTCAGACCGTCTGTCTCAGACAGTCTGTCTCAGACCGTCTGTCTCAGACCGTCTGTCTCAGACCGTCTGTCTCAGACCGTCTGTCTCAGACCGTCTGTCTCAGACCGTCTGTCTCAGACCGTCTGTCTCAGACCGTCTGTCTCAGACCGTCTGTCTCAGACCGTCTGTCTCAGACCGTCTGTCTCAGACCGTCTGTCTCAGACCGTCAGTCTCAGACCGTCAGTCTCAGACCGTCGGTCTCTGTCCGTTTCTCGCAGGCCGCCTGTCTCAGTCCGCCTGTCTAAGTCCGTCTGTCTCAGACCATCTGTCTGAGACCGTTGTCTCTGTCCGTCTGTCTCTGTCTGTCTGTCTCAATTCGCCTGTCTCAGACGGTCTGTCATGGACCGTCTGTCTCAGACCGTCGGTCTCTGTCCGTCTCTCTCATGCCGCCTGTCTCAGTCCGTCTGTTTCAGACCGCCTGTCTCAGACCGTCGGTCTTAGCCCGTCTGTCTCTGCCCGCCTGTCTCTGTCCGTCTGTCTCAGACCGTCTGTCTCTGTCCGTCTCTCTCAGGCCGCCTGTCTCACTCCGTCTGTCTCAGACCATCTGTCTCAGACCGTCTGTCTCTGTCCGTCTGTCTCAGACCATCTGTCTCAGACCATCTGTCTCAGACCGTCTGTCTCAGACCGTCTGTCTCAGAGCGTCTGTCTCAGACCGTCAGTCTCAGACCGTCGGTCTCTGTCCGTTTCTCGCAGGCCGCCTGTCTCTGTCCGTCTGTCTCAGACCGTCTGTCTCAGACCGTCTGTCTCAGACCGTCTGTCTCAGACCGTCGGTCTCTGTCCGCCTGTTTCAGAACGCCTGTCTCAGACCGTCGGTCTTAGCCCGTCTGTCTCTGCCCGTCTGTATCAGCCCGCCTGTCTCTGTCCGTCTGTCTCAGACCGTCTGTCTCAGACCGTCTGTCTCAGACCGTCTGTCTCAGACCGTCTGTCTCAGACCGTCTGTCTCAGACCGTCTGTCTCAGACCGTCTGTCTCAGACCGTCTGTCTCAGACCGTCTGTCTCAGACCGTCTGTCTCAGACCGTCTGTCTCAGACCGCCTGTCTCAGACCGTCTGTCTCAGACCGTCTGTCTCAGACCGTCTGTCTCAGACCGTCTGTCTCAGACCGTCTGTCTCAGACCGTCTGTCTCAGACCGTCTGTCTCAGACCGTCTGTCTCAGACCGTCTGTCTCAGACCGTCTGTCTCAGACCGTCTGTCTCAGACCGTCTGTCTCAGACCGTCTGTCTCAGACCGTCAGTCTCTGTCCGTCTCTCTCAGGCCTCCTGTCTCAGTCCGTCTGTCTCAGACCATCTGTGTCAGACCGTTGTCTCTGTCCGTCTGTGTCTGTCCGTCTGTGTCAGACCGCCTGTCTCAAACCGTCTGTCTCAGGCCGTCTGTCTCAGACCGTCTGTCTCGGACCGTCTGTCTCAGACCGTCTGTCTCAGACCGTCTGTCTCAGACCGTCTGTCTCAGACCGTCTGTCTCAGACCGTCTGTCTCAGACCGTCTGTCTCAGACCGTCTGTATCTGATCGTCTGTCTCAGACCATCTGTCTCAGACCGTCCGTCTCTGTCCGTCTGTCTCAGACCGTCTGTCTCAGACCGTCTGTCTCAGACCGTCAGTCTCAGACCGTCAGTCTCAGACCGTCGGTCTCTGTCCGTTTCTCGCAGGCCGCCTGTCTCAGTCCGCCAGTCTAAGTCCGTCTGTCTCAGACCATCTGTCTGAGACCTCTGTCTCTGTCCGCCTGTCTCTGTCCGTCTGTCTCTGTCCGTCTGTGTCAGACCGCCTGTCTCTGTCCGTCTCTTTCAGAACACCTGTCTCAGTCCGACTGTCTCAGACCATCTGTATCAAACCGTCTGTCTCAGCCCGCCTGTCTCAGCCCGCCTGTCTCTGTCCGTCTGTCTCAGACCATCTGTGTCAGACCGTTATCTCTGTCCGTCTGTCTCTGTCCGTCTGTCTCTGTCCGTCTGTGTCAGACCGCCTGTCTCTGTCCGTCTGTCTCAGTCCGCCTGTCTAAGTCCGTCTGTCTCAGACCGTCTGTCTCAGACCGTCTGTCTCAGACCGTCTGTCTCAGACCGTCGGTCTCTGTCCGTCTCTCTCAGGCCGCCTGTCTCAGCCCGCCTGTCTCTGTCCGTCTGTCTCAGACCGTCTGGCTCAGCCCGCCTGTCTCTGCCCGCCTGTCTTTGTCCGTCTGTCTCAGACCATCTGTCTCAGTCCGTCTGTCTCCGACCGTCTGTCTCAGACCGTGGGTCTCAGACCGTCTGTCTCAGACCGTCAGTCTCAGACCGTCGGTCTCTGTCCGTCTCTCTCAGCCCGCCTGTCTCAGTCCGTCTGGCTCAGACCATCTGTCTCAGACCGCCCGTCTCTGTTCGTCTGTCTCAGACCGTCAGTCTCAGACCGTCGGTCTCTGTCCGTTTCTCGCAGGCCGCCTGTCTCTGTCCGTCTGTCTCTGTCCGTCTGTGTCAGATCGTCTGTCTCAGACCGTCGGTCTATGTCCGTCCCTCTCAGGCCGCCTGTCTCAGTCCGTCTGTCTCCGACCGTCTGTCTCAGACCGTCGGTCTCTGTCCGTCTCTCTCAGCCCGCCTGTCTCAATCCGTCTGTCTCAGACCATCTGTCTCAGACCGTCCGTCTCTGTCCGTCTGTCTCAGACCGTCTGTCTCAGACCGTCTGTCTCAGACCGTCTGTCTCAGACCGTCTGTCTCAGACCGTCTGTCTCAGACCGTCTGTCTCAGACCGTCTGTCTCAGACCGTCAGTCTCAGACCGTCAGTCTCAGACCGTCGGTCTCTGTCCGTTTCTCGCAGGCCGCCTGTCTCAGTCCGCCTGTCTAAGTCCGTCTGTCTCAGACCATCTGTCTGAGACCGTTGTCTCTGTCCGTCTGTCTCTGTCCGTCTGTCTCAATTCGCCTGTCTCAGACGGTCTGTCATGGACCGTCTGTCTCAGACCGTCGGTCTCTGTCCGTCTCTCTCATGCCGCCTGTCTCAGTCCGTCTGTTTCAGACCGCCTGTCTCAGACCGTCGGTCTTAGCCCGTCTGTCTCTGCCCGCCTGTCTCTGTCCGTCTGTCTCAGACCGTCTGTCTCTGTCCGTCTCTCTCAGGCCGCCTGTCTCACTCCGTCTGTCTCAGACCATCTGTCTCAGACCGTCTGTCTCTGTCCGTCTGTCTCAGACCATCTGTCTCAGACCATCTGTCTCAGACCGTCTGTCTCAGACCGTCTGTCTCAGAGCGTCTGTCTCAGACCGTCAGTCTCAGACCGTCGGTCTGTGTCCGTTTCTCGCAGGCCGCCTGTCTCTGTCCGTCTGTCTCAGACCGTCTGTCTCAGACCGTCGGTCTCTGTCCGCCTGTTTCAGAACGCCTGTCTCAGACCGTCGGTCTTAGCCCGTCTGTCTCTGCCCGTCTGTATCAGCCCGCCTGTCTCTGTCCGTCTGTCTCAGACCGTCTGTCTCAGACCGTCAGTCTCTGTCCGTCTCTCTCAGGCCTCCTGTCTCAGTCCGTCTGTCTCAGACCATCTGTGTCAGACCGTTGTCTCTGTCCGTCTGTGTCTGTCCGTCTGTGTCAGACCGCCTGTCTCTGTCCGTCTGTCTCAAACCGTCTGTCTCAGACCGTCTGTCTCAGACAGTCTGTCTCAGACCGTCTGTCTCAGACCGTCTGTCTCAGACCGTCTGTCTCAGACCGTCTGTCTCAGACCGTCTGTCTCAGACCGTCTGTCTCAGACCGTCTGTCTCAGACCGTCTGTCTCAGACCGTCTGTCTCAGACCGTCTGTCTCAGACCGTCTGTCTCAGACCGTCTGTCTCAGACCGTCTGTCTCAGACCGTCAGTCTCAGACCGTCAGTCTCAGACCGTCGGTCTCTGTCCGTTTCTCGCAGGCCGCCTGTCTCAGTCCGCCTGTCTAAGTCCGTCTGTCTCAGACCATCTGTCTGAGACCGTTGTCTCTGTCCGTCTGTCTCTGTCTGTCTGTCTCAATTCGCCTGTCTCAGACGGTCTGTCATGGACCGTCTGTCTCAGACCGTCGGTCTCTGTCCGTCTCTCTCATGCCGCCTGTCTCAGTCCGTCTGTTTCAGACCGCCTGTCTCAGACCGTCGGTCTTAGCCCGTCTGTCTCTGCCCGCCTGTCTCTGTCCGTCTGTCTCAGACCGTCTGTCTCTGTCCGTCTCTCTCAGGCCGCCTGTCTCACTCCGTCTGTCTCAGACCATCTGTCTCAGACCGTCTGTCTCTGTCCGTCTGTCTCAGACCATCTGTCTCAGACCATCTGTCTCAGACCGTCTGTCTCAGACCGTCTGTCTCAGAGCGTCTGTCTCAGACCGTCAGTCTCAGACCGTCGGTCTCTGTCCGTTTCTCGCAGGCCGCCTGTCTCTGTCCGTCTGTCTCAGACCGTCTGTCTCAGACCGTCTGTCTCAGACCGTCTGTCTCAGACCGTCGGTCTCTGTCCGCCTGTTTCAGAACGCCTGTCTCAGACCGTCGGTCTTAGCCCGTCTGTCTCTGCCCGTCTGTATCAGCCCGCCTGTCTCTGTCCGTCTGTCTCAGACCGTCTGTCTCAGACCGTCTGTCTCAGACCGTCTGTCTCAGACCGTCTGTCTCAGACCGTCTGTCTCAGACCGTCTGTCTCAGACCGTCTGTCTCAGACCGTCTGTCTCAGACCGTCTGTCTCAGACCGTCTGTCTCAGACCGCCTGTCTCAGACCGTCTGTCTCAGACCGTCTGTCTCAGACCGTCTGTCTCAGACCGTCTGTCTCAGACCGTCTGTCTCAGACCGTCTGTCTCAGACCGTCTGTCTCAGACCGTCTGTCTCAGACCGTCTGTCTCAGACCGTCTGTCTCAGACCGTCTGTCTCAGACCGTCTGTCTCAGACCGTCTGTCTCAGACCGTCTGTCTCAGACCGTCTGTCTCAGACCGTCTGTCTCAGACCGTCAGTCTCTGTCCGTCTCTCTCAGGCCTCCTGTCTCAGTCCGTCTGTCTCAGACCATCTGTGTCAGACCGTTGTCTCTGTCCGTCTGTGTCTGTCCGTCTGTGTCAGACCGCCTGTCTCAAACCGTCTGTCTCAGGCCGTCTGTCTCAGACCGTCTGTCTCAGACCGTCTGTCTCAGACCGTCTGTCTCAGACCGTCTGTCTCAGACCGTCTGTCTCAGACCGTCTGTCTCAGACCGTCTGTCTCAGACCGTCTGCCTCAGACCGTCTGTCTCAGACCGTCTGTCTCAGACCGTCTGTCTCAGACCGTCTGTCTCAGACCGTCTGTCTCAGACCGTCTCTCTCAGGCCGCCTGTCTCAGTCCGTCTGTCTCAGTCCATCTATCTCAGACCGTCTGTCTCTGTCCGTCTGTCTCAGACCATCTGTCTCAGTCCGTCCGTCTCAGACCGTCGGTCTCAGACCGTCGGTCTCTGTCCGTCTCTCCCAGCCCGCCTGTCTCAGGCCATCTGTATCAAACCGTCTGTCTCAGCCCGCCTGTCTCAATCCGTCTGTCTCAGACCATCTGTCTCAGACCGTCCGTCTCTGTCCGTCTGTCTCAGACCGTCTGTCTCAGACCGTCTGTCTCAGACCGTCTGTCTCAGACCGTCTGTCTCAGACCGTCTGTCTCAGACCGTCAGTCTCAGACCGTCCGTCTCAGACCGTCGGTCTCTGTCCGTTTCTCGCAGGCCGCCTATCTCAGTCCGCCTGTCTAAGTCCGTCTGTCTCAGACCATCTGTCTGAGACCGTTGTCTCTGTCCGTCTGTCTCTGTCCGTCTGTCTCAATTCGCCTGTCTCAGACGGTCTGTCATGGACCGTCTGTCTCAGACCGTCGGTCTCTGTCCGTCTCCCTCATGCCGCCTGTCTCAGTCCGTCTGTTTCAGACCGCCTGTCTCAGGCCGTCGGTCTTAGCCCGTCTGTCTCTGCCCGCCTGTCTCTGTCCGTCTGTCTCAGACCGTCTGTCTCTGTCCATCTCTCTCAGGCCGCCTGTCTCACTCCGTCTGTCTCAGACCATCTGTCTCAGACCGTCTGTCTCTGTCCGTCTGTCTCAGACCATCTGTCTCAGACCATCTGTCTCAGACCGTCTGTCTCAGACCGTCTGTCTCAGAGCGTCTGTCTCAGACCGTCAGTCTCAGACCGTCGGTCTCTGTCCGTTTCTCGCAGGCCGCCTGTCTCTGTCCGTCTGTCTCAGACCGTCTGTCTCAGACCGTCTGTCTCAGACCGTCTGTCTCAGACCGTCGGTCTCTGTCCGCCTGTTTCAGAACGCCTGTCTCAGACCGTCGGTCTTAGCCCGTCTGTCTCTGCCCGTCTGTATCAGCCCGCCTGTCTCTGTCCGTCTGTCTCAGACCGTCTGTCTCAGACCGTCTGTCTCAGACCGTCTGTCTCAGACCGTCTGTCTCAGACCGTCTGTCTCAGACCGTCTGTCTCAGACCGTCTGTCTCAGACCGTCTGTCTCAGACCGTCTGTCTCAGACCGTCTGTCTCAGACCGTCTGTCTCAGACCGTCTGTCTCAGACCATCTGTGTCAGACCGTTGTCTCTGTCCGTCTGTGTCTGTCCGTCTGTGTCAGACCGCCTGTCTCAAACCGTCTGTCTCAGGCCGTCTGTCTCAGACCGTCTGTCTCAGACCGTCTGTCTCAGACCGTCTGTCTCAGACCGTCTGTCTCAGACCGTCTGTCTCAGACCGTCTGTCTCAGACCGTCTGTCTCAGACCGTCTGTCTCAGACCGTCTGCCTCAGACCGTCTGTCTCAGACCGTCTGTCTCAGACCGTCTGTCTCAGACCGTCTGTCTCAGACCGTCTGTCTCAGACCGTCTGTCTCAGACCGTCTGTCTCAGACCGTCTGTCTCAGATCGTCTGTCTCAGACCGTCGGTCTCTGTCCGTCTCTCTCAGGCCGCCTGTCTCAGTCCGTCTGTCTCAGTCCATCTATCTCAGACCGTCTGTCTCTGTCCGTCTGTCTCAGACCATCTGTCTCAGTCCGTCCGTCTCAGACCGTCGGTCTCAGACCGTCGGTCTCTGTCCGTCTCTCCCAGCCCGCCTGTCTCAGGCCATCTGTATCAAACCGTCTGTCTCAGCCCGCCTGTCTCAATCCGTCTGTCTCAGACCATCTGTCTCAGACCGTCCGTCTCTGTCCGTCTGTCTCAGACCGTCTGTCTCAGACCGTCTGTCTCAGACCGTCTGTCTCAGACCGTCTGTCTCAGACCGTCTGTCTCAGACCGTCTGTCTCAGACCGTCAGTCTCAGACCGTCCGTCTCAGACCGTCGGTCTCTGTCCGTTTCTCGCAGGCCGCCTGTCTCAGTCCGCCTGTCTAAGTCCGTCTGTCTCAGACCATCTGTCTGAGACCGTTGTCTCTGTCCGTCTGTCTCTGTCCGTCTGTCTCAATTCGCCTGTCTCAGACGGTCTGTCATGGACCGTCTGTCTCAGACCGTCGGTCTCTGTCCGTCTCCCTCATGCCGCCTGTCTCAGTCCGTCTGTTTCAGACCGCCTGTCTCAGACCGTCGGTCTTAGCCCGTCTGTCTCTGCCCGCCTGTCTCTGTCCGTCTGTCTCAGACCGTCTGTCTCTGTCCATCTCTCTCAGGCCGCCTGTCTCACTCCGTCTGTCTCAGACCATCTGTCTCAGACCGTCTGTCTCTGTCCGTCTGTCTCAGACCATCTGTCTCAGACCATCTGTCTCAGACCGTCTGTCTCAGACCGTCTGTCTCAGAGCGTCTGTCTCAGACCGTCAGTCTCAGACCGTCGGTCTCTGTCCGTTTCTCGCAGGCCGCCTGTCTCTGTCCGTCTGTCTCAGACCGTCTGTCTCAGACCGTCGGTCTCTGTCCGCCTGTTTCAGAACGCCTGTCTCAGACCGTCGGTCTTAGCCCGTCTGTCTCTGCCCGTCTGTCTCAGCCCGCCTGTCTCTGTCCGTCTGTCTCAGACCGTCTGTCTCAGACCGTCTGTCTCAGACCGTCTGTCTCAGACCGTCTGTCTCAGACCGTCTGTCTCAGACCGTCTGTCTCAGACCGTCTGTCTCAGACCGTCTGTCTCAGACCGTCTGTCTCAGACCGTCTGTCTCAGACCGTCTGTCTCAGACCGCCTGTCTCAGACCGTCTGTCTCAGACCGTCTGTCTCAGACCGTCTGTCTCAGACCGTCTGTCTCAGACCGTCTGTCTCAGACCGTCTGTCTCAGACCGTCAGTCTCTGTCCGTCTCTCTCAGGCCTCCTGTCTCAGTCCGTCTGTCTCAGACCATCTGTGTCAGACCGTTGTCTCTGTCCGTCTGTGTCTGTCCGTCTGTGTCAGACCGCCTGTCTCTGTCCGTCTGTCTCAAACCGTCTGTCTCAGACCCTCTGTCTCAGACCGTCTGTCTCAGACCGTCTGTCTCAGACCGTCTGTCTCAGACCGTCTGTCTCAGTCCGTCTGTCTCAGTCCATCTATCTCAGTCCATCTATCTCAGACCGTCTGTCTCTGTCCGTCTGTCTCAGACCATCTGTCTCAGTCCGTCCGTCTCAGACCGTCGGTCTCAGACCGTCGGTCTCTGTCCGTCTCTCCCAGCCCGCCTGTCTCAGGCCATCTGTATCAAACCGTCTGTCTCAGCCCGCCTGTCTCAATCCGTCTGTCTCAGACCATCTGTCTCAGACCGTCCGTCTCTGTCCGTCTGTCTCAGACCGTCTGTCTCAGACCGTCTGTCTCAGACCGTCTGTCTCAGACCGTCTGTCTCAGATCGTCTGTCTCAGACCGTCGGTCTCTGTCCGTCTCTCTCAGGCCGCCTGTCTCAGTCCGTCTGTCTCAGTCCATCTATCTCAGACCGTCTGTCTCTGTCCGTCTGTCTCAGACCGTCAGTCTCAGACCGTCCGTCTCAGACCGTCGGTCTCTGTCCGTTTCTCGCAGGCCGCCTGTCTCAGTCCGCCTGTCTAAGTCCGTCTGTCTCAGACCATCTGTCTGAGACCGTTGTCTCTGTCCGTCTGTCTCTGTCCGTCTGTCTCAATTCGCCTGTCTCAGACGGTCTGTCATGGACCGTCTGTCTCAGACCGTCGGTCTCTGTCCGTCTCCCTCATGCCGCCTGTCTCAGTCCGTCTGTTTCAGACCGCCTGTCTCAGACCGTCGGTCTTAGCCCGTCTGTCTCTGCCCGCCTGTCTCTGTCCGTCTGTCTCAGACCGTCTGTCTCTGTCCATCTCTCTCAGGCCGCCTGTCTCACTCCGTCTGTCTCAGACCATCTGTCTCAGACCGTCTGTCTCTGTCCGTCTGTCTCAGACCATCTGTCTCAGACCATCTGTCTCAGACCGTCTGTCTCAGACCGTCTGTCTCAGAGCGTCTGTCTCAGACCGTCAGTCTCAGACCGTCGGTCTCTGTCCGTTTCTCGCAGGCCGCCTGTCTCTGTCCGTCTGTCTCAGACCGTCTGTCTCAGACCGTCGGTCTCTGTCCGCCTGTTTCAGAACGCCTGTCTCAGACCGTCGGTCTTAGCCCGTCTGTCTCTGCCCGTCTGTCTCAGCCCGCCTGTCTCTGTCCGTCTGTCTCAGACCGTCTGTCTCAGACCGTCTGTCTCAGACCGTCTGTCTCAGACCGTCTGTCTCAGACCGTCTGTCTCAGACCGTCTGTCTCAGACCGTCTGTCTCAGACCGTCTGTCTCAGACCGCCTGTCTCAGACCGTCTGTCTCAGACCGTCTGTCTCAGACCGTCTGTCTCAGACCGTCTGTCTCAGACCGTCTGTCTCAGACCGTCTGTCTCAGACCGTCTGTCTCAGACCGTCTGTCTCAGACCGTCAGTCTCTGTCCGTCTCTCTCAGGCCTCCTGTCTCAGTCCGTCTGTCTCAGACCATCTGTGTCAGACCGTTGTCTCTGTCCGTCTGTGTCTGTCCGTCTGTGTCAGACCGCCTGTCTCTGTCCGTCTGTCTCAAACCGTCTGTCTCAGACCCTCTGTCTCAGACCGTCTGTCTCAGACCGTCTGTCTCAGACCGTCTGTCTCAGACCGTCTGTCTCAGTCCGTCTGTCTCAGTCCATCTATCTCAGACCGTCTGTCTCTGTCCGTCTGTCTCAGACCATCTGTCTCAGTCCGTCTGTCTCAGACCGTCGGTCTCAGACCGTCGGTCTCTGTCCGTCTCTCCCAGCCCGCCTGTCTCAGGCCATCTGTATCAAACCGTCTGTCTCAGCCCGCCTGTCTCAGCCCGCCTGTCTCTGTGCGTCTGTTAAAGACCGCCTGTCTCAGACCGTCGGTCTTAGCCCGTCTCTCTCAGCCCGCCTGTCTCTGTCCGTCTGTCTCAGACCGTCAGTCTCTGTCCGTCTCTCTCAGGCCGCCTGTCTCTGTCCGTCTGTCTCAGCCCGCCTGTCTCAGACCGTCTATCTCGGACCATCTGTCTCAGCCCGTTTGTCTCAGATCGTCCGTCTCAGCCCGCCTGTCTCTGTCCGTCTGTCTCAGACCGTCTGTCTCTGATCGTCTCTCTCAGGCCGCCTGTCTCAGTCCGACTGTCTCTGTCCGTAGGTTTCAGACCGCCTGTCTCAGACCGTCGGTCTGAGCCCGTCTGTCTCAGCCCGCCTGTCTCTGTCCGTCTGTCTCAGACCGTCTGTCTCAGATCGTCTCTCTCAGGCCGCCTGTCTCAGTCCGACTGTCTCAGACCATCTGTATCAAACCGTCTGTCTCAGCCCGCCTGTCTCAGCCCGCCTGTCTCTGCCCGTCTGTCTCAGCCAGCCTGTCTCAGACCGTCTCTCTCAGACCGTCTGTCTCAGACCGTCGGTCTCTGTCCGTCTCTCTCAGGCCGCCTGTCTCAGTCCGTCTGTCTCAGACCACCTGTGTCAGACCGTTATCTCTGTCCGTCTGTCTCTGTCCGTCTGTCTCTGTCCGTCTGTGTCAGACCGCCTGTCTCTGTCCGTCTGTCTCAGACCGTCTGTCTCATATCGTCTGTCTCAGACCGTCGGTCTCTGTCCGTCTCTCCCAGCCCGCCTGTCTCAGGCCATCTGTATCAAACCGTCTGTCTCAGACCGTCGGTCTATGTCCGTCTGTCGCAGACCGTCTGTCTCAGACCGTCTGTCTCAGACCGTCTGTCTCAGACCGTCTGTCTCAGACCGTCTGTCTCTGTCCGTCTGTGTCAGACCGCCTGTCTCTGTCCGTCTCTTTCAGAACACCTGTCTCAGTCCGACTGTCTCAGACCATCTGTATCAAACCGTCTGTCTCAGCCCGCCTGTCTCAGCCCGCCTGTCTCTGTCCGTCTGTCTCAGACCATCTGTGTCAGACCGTTATCTCTGTCCGTCTGTCTCGGTCCGTCTGTCTCTGTCCGTCTGTGTCAGACCGCCTGTCTCTGTCCGTCTGTTTCAGACCGTCTGTCTCAGACCGTCTGTCTCAGACCGTCTGTCTCAGACCGTCTGTATCAGACCGTCTGTCTCAGACCGTCGGTCCCAGACCGTCTGTCTCAGACCGTCTGTCTCAGACCGTCTGTCTCAGACCGTCTGGCTCAGCCCGCCTGTCTCTGCCCGCCTGTCTTTGTCCGTCTGTCTCAGACCATCTGTCTCAGTCCGTCTGTCTCCGACCGTCTGTCTCAGACCGTGGGTCTCAGACCGTCTGTCTCAGACCGTCAGTCTCAGACCGTCGGTCTCTGTCCGTCTCTCTCAGCCCGCCTGTCTCAGTCCGTCTGGCTCAGACCATCTGTCTCAGACCGCCCGTCTCTGTTCGTCTGTCTCAGACCGTCAGTCTCAGACCGTCGGTCTCTGTCCGTTTCTCGCAGCCCGCCTGTCTCTGTCCGTCTGTCTCTGTCCGTCTGTCTCTGTCCGTCTGTGTCAGATCGTCTGTCTCAGACCGTCGGTCTATGTCCGTCGCTCTCAGGCCGCCTGTCTCAGTCCGTCTGTCTCCGACCGTCTGTCTCAGACCGTCGGTCTCTGTCCGTCTCTCTCAGCCCGCCTGTCTCAATCCGTCTGTCTCAGACCATCTGTCTCAGACCGTCCGTCTCTGTCCGTCTGTCTCAGACCGTCTGTCTCAGACCGTCTGTCTCAGACCGTCTGTCTCAGACCGTCTGTCTCAGACCGTCTGTCTCAGACCGTCTGTCTCAGACCGTCAGTCTCAGACCGTCAGTCTCAGACCGTCGGTCTCTGTCCGTTTCTCGCAGGCCGCCTGTCTCAGTCCGCCAGTCTAAGTCCGTCTGTCTCAGACCATCTGTCTGAGACCTCTGTCTCTGTCCGTCTGTCTCTGTCCGTCTGTCTCTGTCCGTCTGTGTCAGACCGCCTGTCTCTGTCCGTCTCTTTCAGAACACCTGTCTCAGTCCGACTGTCTCAGACCATCTGTATCAAACCGTCTGTCTCAGCCCGCCTGTCTCAGCCCGCCTGTCTCTGTCCGTCTGTCTCAGACCATCTGTGTCAGACCGTTATCTCTGTCCGTCTGTCTCGGTCCGTCTGTCTCTGTCCGTCTGTGTCAGACCGCCTGTCTCTGTCCGTCTGTTTCAGACCGTCCGTCTCAGACCGTCTGTCTCAGACCGTCTGTCTCAGACCGTCTGTATCTGACCGTCTGTCTCAGACCATCTGTCTCAGACCGTCCGTCTCTGTCCGTCTGTCTCAGACCGTCTGTCTCAGACCATCTGTCTCAGACGGTCTGTCTCAGACCGTCTGTCTCAGAGCGTCTGTCTCAGACCGTCAGTCTCAGACCGTCGGTCTCTGTCCGTTTCTCGCAGGCCGCCTGTCTCAGACCGTCTGTCTCAGACCGTCGGTCTCTGTCCGCCTGTTTCAGAACGCCTGTCTCAGACCGTCGGTCTTAGCCCGTCTGTGTCTGCCCGTCTGTCTCAGCCCGCCTGTCTCAGACCGTCTGTCTCAGACCGTCTGTCTCAGACCGTCTGTCTCAGACCGTCTGTCTCAGACCGTCTGTCTCAGACCGTCAGTCTCAGACCGTCTGTGTCAGACCGTCTGTCTCAGACCGTCTGTCTCAGACCGTCTGTCTCAGACCGTCTGTCTCAGACCGTCTGTCTCAGATCGTCTGTCTCAGACCGTCGGTCTCAGATCGTCTCTCTCAGGCCGCCTGTCTCAGTCCGACTGTCTCTGTCCGTAGGTTTCAGACCGCCTGTCTCAGACCGTCGGTCTGAGCCCGTCTGTCTCAGCCCGCCTGTCTCTGTCCGTCTGTCTCAGATCGTCTCTCTCAGGCCGCCTGTCTCAGTCCGACTGTCTCAGACCATCTGTATCAAACCGTCTGTCTCAGCCCGCCTGTCTCAGCCCGCCTGTCTCTGTCCGTCAGTCTCAGCCAGCCTGTCTCAGACCGCCTGTCTCAGACCGTCTGTCTCAGACCGTCTGTCTCAGAACGGCGGTCTCTGTCCGTCTCTCTCAGGCCGCCTGTCTCAGTCCGTCTGTCTCAGACCATCTGTGTCAGACCGTTGTCTCTGTCCGTCTGTCTCTGTCCGTCTGTGTCAGACCGCCTCTCTCAGACCGTCTGTCTCAGACCATCTGTCTCAGACCGTCGGTCTTAGCCCGTCTGTCTCAGCCCGCCTGTCTCAGACCGTTGTCTCTGTCCGTCTGTCTCAGAACGTCTGTCTCAGACCATCTGTATCAAACCGTCTGTCTCAGCCCGCCTGTCTCAGCCCGCCTGTCTCTGTCCGTCTTTCTCAGCCCGCCTGTCTCAGCCCGCCTGTCTCTGTCCGTCAGTCTCAGCCAGCCTGTCTCAGACCGCCTGTCTCAGACCGTCTGTCTCAGACCGTCTGTCTCAGACCGTTGGTCTCTGTCCGTCTCTCCCAGCCCGCCTGTCTCAGGCCATCTGTATCAAACCGTCTGTCTCAGCCCGCCTGTCTCAGCCCGCCTGTCTCTGTGCGTCTGTTAAAGACCGCCTGTCTCAGACCGTCGGTCTTAGCCCGTCTGTCTCAGCCCGCCTGACTCAGACCGTCTGTCTCAGACCGTCTGTCTCTGTCCGTCTGTCTCAGATCGTCTCTCTCAGGCCGCCTGTCTCAGTCCGACTGTCTCAGACCATCTGTATCAAACCGTCTGTCTCAGCCCGCCTGTCTCAGGCCGCCTGTCTCAGTCCGTCTGTCTCAGACCGTCTGTCTCGGACCGTCGGTCTCAGACCGTCGGTCTCTGTCCGTCTCTCCCAGCCCGCCTGTCTCAGGCCATCTGTATCAAACCGTCTGTCTCAGCCCGCCTGTCTCAGCCCGCCTGTCTCTGTGCGTCTGTTAAAGACCGCTTGTCTCAGACCGTCGGTCTTAGCCCGTCTGTCTCAGACCGTCTGTCTCTGACCGTCTGTCTCAGACCGTCTGTCTCAGACCGTCTGTCTCAGACCGTCGGTCTCTGTCCGTCTCTCTCAGGCCGCCTGTCTCAGTCCGTCTGTCTCAGACCATCTGTCTCAGACCGTCTCTCTATCCGTCTGTCTCAGACCATCTGTCTCAGACCGTCTCTCTCAGACCGTCTGTCTCAGCCCGCCTGTCTCAGGCCGCCTGTCTCAGGCCGCCTGTCTCTGTCCGTCTGTCTTAGACCATCTGTCTCAGACCGTCTGTCTCAGACCGTCTGTCTCAGAACGTCTGTCTCAGACCGTCTGTCTCTGACTGTCTGTCTCAGACCGTCAGTCTCAGACCGTCGGTCTCTGTCCGTTTCTCGCAGGCCGCCTGTCTCTGTCCGTCTGTCTCAGACCGTCGGTCTCTGTCCGCCTGTTTCAGAACGCCTATCTCAGACCGTCGGTCTTAGCCCGTCTGTCTCTGCCCGTCTGTCTCAGCCCGCATGTCTCTGTCCGTCTGTCTCAGACCGTCTGTCTCAGCCCGCGTGTCTCTGTCCGTCTGTCTCTGTCCGTCTGTGTCAGACCGCCTGTCTCAGCCCGCCTGTCTCTGTCCGTCAGTGTCAGCCAGCCTGTCTCAGACCGTCTGTCTCAGACCGTCTGTCTCAGACCGTCTGTCTCAGACCGTCGGTCTCTGTCCGTCTCTCTCAGGCCGCCTGTCTCAGTCCGTCTGTCTCAGACCATCTGTCTCAGACCGTCGGTCTTAGCCCGTCTGTCTCAGCCCGCCTGTCTCAGACCGTTGTCTCTGTCCGTCTGTCTCAGAACGTCTGTCTCAGACCATCTGTATCAAACCGTCTGTCTCAGCCCGCCTGTCTCAGCCCGCCTGTCTCTGTCCGTCTTTCTCAGCCCGCCTGTCTCAGCCCGCCTGTCTCTGTCCGTCAGTCTCAGCCAGCCTGTCTCAGACCGCCTGTCTCAGACCGTCTGTCTCAGACCGTCTGTCTCAGACCGTTGGTCTCTGTCCGTCTCTCCCAGCCCGCCTGTCTCAGGCCATCAGTATCAAACCGTCTGTCTCAGCCCGCCTGTCTCAGCCCGCCTGTCTCAGCCCGCCTGTCTCTGTGCGTCTGTTAAAGACCGCCTGTCTCAGACCGTCGGTCTTAGCCCGTCTGTCTCAGCCCGCCTGACTCAGACCGTCTGTCTCAGACCGTCTGTCTCTGACCGTCTGTCTCAGACCGTCTGTCTCAGACCGTCTGTCTCAGACCGTCTGTCTCAGACCGTCTGTCTCAGACCGTCTGTCTCAGACCGTCTGTCTCAGATCGTCTGTCTCAGACCGTCGGTCTCAGATCGTCTCTCTCAGGCCGCCTGTCTCAGTCCGACTGTCTCTGTCCGTAGGTTTCAGACCGCCTGTCTCAGACCGTCGGTCTGAGCCCGTCTGTCTCAGCCCGCCTGTCTCTGTCCGTCTGTCTCAGATCGTCTCTCTCAGGCCGCCTGTCTCAGTCCGACTGTCTCAGACCATCTGTATCAAACCGTCTGTCTCAGCCCGCCTGTCTCAGCCCGCCTGTCTCTGTCCGTCAGTCTCAGCCAGCCTGTCTCAGACCGCCTGTCTCAGACCGTCTGTCTCAGACCGTCTGTCTCAGAACGTCGGTCTCTGTCCGTCTCTCTCAGGCCGCCTGTCTCAGTCCGTCTGTCTCAGACCATCTGTGTCAGACCGTTGTCTCTGTCCGTCTGTCTCTGTCCGTCTGTGTCAGACCGCCTCTCTCAGACCGTCTGTCTCAGACCATCTGTCTCAGACCGTCGGTCTTAGCCCGTCTGTCTCAGCCCGCCTGTCTCAGACCGTTGTCTCTGTCCGTCTGTCTCAGAACGTCTGTCTCAGACCATCTGTATCAAACCGTCTGTCTCAGCCCGCCTGTCTCAGCCCGCCTGTCTCTGTCCGTCTTTCTCAGCCCGCCTGTCTCAGCCCGCCTGTCTCTGTCCGTCAGTCTCAGCCAGCCTGTCTCAGACCGCCTGTCTCAGACCGTCTGTCTCAGACCGTCTGTCTCAGACCGTTGGTCTCTGTCCGTCTCTCCCAGCCCGCCTGTCTCAGGCCATCTGTATCAAACCGTCTGTCTCAGCCCGCCTGTCTCAGCCCGCCTGTCTCTGTGCGTCTGTTAAAGACCGCCTGTCTCAGACCGTCGGTCTTAGCCCGTCTGTCTCAGCCCGCCTGACTCAGACCGTCTGTCTCAGACCGTCTGTCTCTGTCCGTCTGTCTCAGATCGTCTCTCTCAGGCCGCCTGTCTTAGTCCGACTGTCTCAGACCATCTGTATCAAACCGTCTGTCTCAGCCCGCCTGTCTCAGGCCGCCTGTCTCAGTCCGTCTGTCTCAGACCGTCTGTCTCAGACCGTCTGTCTCAGACCATCTGTCTCAGACCGTCGGTCTTAGCCCGTCTGTCTCAGCCCGCCTGTCTCAGACCGTTGTCTCTGTCCGTCTGTCTCAGAACGTCTGTCTCAGACCATCTGTATCAAACCGTCTGTCTCAGCCCGCCTGTCTCAGCCCGCCTGTCTCTGTCCGTCTTTCTCAGCCCGCCTGTCTCAGCCCGCCTGTCTCTGTCCGTCAGTCTCAGCCAGCCTGTCTCAGACCGCCTGTCTCAGACCGTCTGTCTCAGACCGTCTGTCTCTGTCCGTCTCTCCCAGCCCGCCTGTCTCAGGCCATCTGTATCAAACCGTCTGTCTCAGCCCGCCTGTCTCAGCCCGCCTGTCTCTGTGCGTCTGTTAAAGACCGCCTGTCTCAGACCGTCGGTCTTAGCCCGTCTGTCTCAGCCCGCCTGACTCAGACCGTCTGTCTCAGACCGTCTGTCTCTGTCCGTCTGTCTCAGATCGTCTCTCTCAGGCCGCCTGTCTCAGTCCGACTGTCTCAGACCATCTGTATCAAACCGTCTGTCTCAGCCCGCCTGTCTCAGGCCGCCTGTCTCAGTCCGTCTGTCTCAGACCGTCTGTCTCGGACCGTCGGTCTCAGACCGTCGGTCTCTGTCCGTCTCTCCCAGCCCGCCTGTCTCAGGCCATCTGTATCAAACCGTCTGTCTCAGCCCGCCTGTCTCAGCCCGCCTGTCTCTGTGCGTCTGTTAAAGACCGCTTGTCTCAGACCGTCGGTCTTAGCCCGTCTGTCTCAGACCGTCTGTCTCTGACCGTCTGTCTCAGACCGTCTGTCTCAGACCGTCTGTCTCAGACCGTCGGTCTCTGTCCGTCTCTCTCAGGCCGCCTGTCTCAGTCCGTCTGTCTCAGACCATCTGTCTCAGACCGTCTCTCTGTCCGTCTGTCTCAGACCATCTGTCTCAGACCGTCTCTCTCAGACCGTCTGTCTCAGCCCGCCTGTCTCAGGCCGCCTGTCTCAGGCCGCCTGTCTCTGTCCGTCTGTCTTAGACCATCTGTCTCAGACCGTCTGTCTCAGACCGTCTGTCTCAGAACGTCTGTCTCAGACCGTCTGTCTCTGACTGTCTGTCCCAGACCGTCAGTCTCAGACCGTCGGTCTTAGCCCGTCTGTCTCTGCCCGTCTGTCTCAGCCCGCATGTCTCTGTCCGTCTGTCTCAGACCGTCTGTCTCAGCCCGCGTGTCTCTGTCCGTCTGTCTCTGTCCGTCTGTGTCAGACCGCCTGTCTCAGCCCGCCTGTCTCTGTCCGTCAGTGTCAGCCAGCCTGTCTCAGACCGTCTGTCTCAGACCGTCTGTCTCAGACCGTCTGTCTCAGACCGTCGGTCTCTGTCCGTCTCTCTCAGGCCGCCTGTCTCAGTCCGTCTGTCTCAGACCATCTGTCTCAGACCGTCGGTCTTAGCCCGTCTGTCTCAGCCCGCCTGTCTCAGACCGTTGTCTCTGTCCGTCTGTCTCAGAACGTCTGTCTCAGACCATCTGTATCAAACCGTCTGTCTCAGCCCGCCTGTCTCAGCCCGCCTGTCTCTGTCCGTCTTTCTCAGCCCGCCTGTCTCAGCCCGCCTGTCTCTGTCCGTCAGTCTCAGCCAGCCTGTCTCAGACCGCCTGTCTCAGACCGTCTGTCTCAGACCGTCTGTCTCAGACCGTTGGTCTCTGTCCGTCTCTCCCAGCCCGCCTGTCTCAGGCCATCAGTATCAAACCGTCTGTCTCAGCCCGCCTGTCTCAGCCCGCCTGTCTCAGCCCGCCTGTCTCTGTGCGTCTGTTAAAGACCGCCTGTCTCAGACCGTCGGTCTTAGCCCGTCTGCCTCAGCCCGCCTGACTCAGACCGTCTGTCTCAGACCGTCTGTCTCTGACCGTCTGTCTCAGACCGTCTGTCTCAGACCGTCTGTCTCAGACCGTCTGTCTCAGACCGTCAGTCTCAGACCGTCTGTGTCAGACCGTCTGTCTCAGACCGTCTGTCTCAGACCGTCTGTCTCAGACCGTCTGTCTCAGACCGTCTGTCTCAGATCGTCTGTCTCAGACCGTCGGTCTCAGATCGTCTCTCTCAGGCCGCCTGTCTCAGTCCGACTGTCTCTGTCCGTAGGTTTCAGACCGCCTGTCTCAGACCGTCGGTCTGAGCCCGTCTGTCTCAGCCCGCCTGTCTCTGACTGTCTGTCTCAGACCGTCAGTCTCAGACCGTCGGTCTCTGTCCGTTTCTCGCAGGCCGCCTGTCTCTGTCCGTCTGTCTCAGACCGTCGGTCTCTGTCCGCCTGTTTCAGAACGCCTATCTCAGACCGTCGGTCTTAGCCCGTCTGTCTCTGCCCGTCTGTCTCAGCCCGCATGTCTCTGTCCGTCTGTCTCAGACCGTCTGTCTCAGCCCGCGTGTCTCTGTCCGTCTGTCTCTGTCCGTCTGTGTCAGACCGCCTGTCTCAGCCCGCCTGTCTCTGTCCGTCAGTGTCAGCCAGCCTGTCTCAGACCGTCTGTCTCAGACCGTCTGTCTCAGACCGTCTGTCTCAGACCGTCGGTCTCTGTCCGTCTCTCTCAGGCCGCCTGTCTCAGTCCGTCTGTCTCAGACCATCTGTCTCAGACCGTCGGTCTTAGCCCGTCTGTCTCAGCCCGCCTGTCTCAGACCGTTGTCTCTGTCCGTCTGTCTCAGAACGTCTGTCTCAGACCATCTGTATCAAACCGTCTGTCTCAGCCCGCCTGTCTCAGCCCGCCTGTCTCTGTCCGTCTTTCTCAGCCCGCCTGTCTCAGCCCGCCTGTCTCTGTCCGTCAGTCTCAGCCAGCCTGTCTCAGACCGCCTGTCTCAGACCGTCTGTCTCAGACCGTCTGTCTCAGACCGTTGGTCTCTGTCCGTCTCTCCCAGCCCGCCTGTCTCAGGCCATCAGTATCAAACCGTCTGTCTCAGCCCGCCTGTCTCAGCCCGCCTGTCTCAGCCCGCCTGTCTCTGTGCGTCTGTTAAAGACCGCCTGTCTCAGACCGTCGGTCTTAGCCCGTCTGCCTCAGCCCGCCTGACTCAGACCGTCTGTCTCAGACCGTCTGTCTCTGACCGTCTGTCTCAGACCGTCTGTCTCAGACCGTCTGTCTCAGACCGTCTGTCTCAGACCGTCAGTCTCAGACCGTCTGTGTCAGACCGTCTGTCTCAGACCGTCTGTCTCAGACCGTCTGTCTCAGACCGTCTGTCTCAGACCGTCTGTCTCAGATCGTCTGTCTCAGACCGTCGGTCTCAGATCGTCTCTCTCAGGCCGCCTGTCTCAGTCCGACTGTCTCTGTCCGTAGGTTTCAGACCGCCTGTCTCAGACCGTCGGTCTGAGCCCGTCTGTCTCAGCCCGCCTGTCTCTGTCCGTCTGTCTCAGATCGTCTCTCTCAGGCCGCCTGTCTCAGTCCGACTGTCTCAGACCATCTGTATCAAACCGTCTGTCTCAGCCCGCCTGTCTCAGCCCGCCTGTCTCTGTCCGTCAGTCTCAGCCAGCCTGTCTCAGACCGCCTGTCTCAGACCGTCTGTCTCAGACCGTCTGTCTCAGAACGTCGGTCTCTGTCCGTCTCTCTCAGGCCGCCTGTCTCAGTCCGTCTGTCTCAGACCATCTGTGTCAGACCGTTGTCTCTGTCCGTCTGTCTCTGTCCGTCTGTGTCAGACCGCCTCTCTCAGACCGTCTGTCTCAGACCATCTGTCTCAGACCGTCGGTCTTAGCCCGTCTGTCTCAGCCCGCCTGTCTCAGACCGTTGTCTCTGTCCGTCTGTCTCAGAACGTCTGTCTCAGACCATCTGTATCAAACCGTCTGTCTCAGCCCGCCTGTCTCAGCCCGCCTGTCTCTGTCCGTCTTTCTCAGCCCGCCTGTCTCAGCCCGCCTGTCTCTGTCCGTCAGTCTCAGCCAGCCTGTCTCAGACCGCCTGTCTCAGACCGTCTGTCTCAGACCGTCTGTCTCAGACCGTTGGTCTCTGTCCGTCTCTCCCAGCCCGCCTGTCTCAGGCCATCTGTATCAAACCGTCTGTCTCAGCCCGCCTGTCTCAGCCCGCCTGTCTCTGTGCGTCTGTTAAAGACCGCCTGTCTCAGACCGTCGGTCTTAGCCCGTCTGTCTCAGCCCGCCTGACTCAGACCGTCTGTCTCAGACCGTCTGTCTCTGTCCGTCTGTCTCAGATCGTCTCTCTCAGGCCGCCTGTCTCAGTCCGACTGTCTCAGACCATCTGTATCAAACCGTCTGTCTCAGCCCGCCTGTCTCAGGCCGCCTGTCTCAGTCCGTCTGTCTCAGACCGTCTGTCTCGGACCGTCGGTCTCAGACCGTCGGTCTCTGTCCGTCTCTCCCAGCCCGCCTGTCTCAGGCCATCTGTATCAAACCGTCTGTCTCAGCCCGCCTGTCTCAGCCCGCCTGTCTCTGTGCGTCTGTTAAAGACCGCTTGTCTCAGACCGTCGGTCTTAGCCCGTCTGTCTCAGACCGTCTGTCTCTGACCGTCTGTCTCAGACCGTCTGTCTCAGACCGTCTGTCTCAGACCGTCGGTCTCTGTCCGTCTCTCTCAGGCCGCCTGTCTCAGTCCGTCTGTCTCAGACCATCTGTCTCAGACCGTCTCTCTGTCCGTCTGTCTCAGACCATCTGTCTCAGACCGTCTCTCTCAGACCGTCTGTCTCAGCCCGCCTGTCTCTGTCCGTCTGTCTTAGACCATCTGTCTCAGACCGTCTGTCTCGGACCATCTGTCTCAGCCCGTCTGTCTCAGATCGTCGGTCTCAGCCCGCCTGTCTCTGTCCGTCAGTCTCAGCCAGCCTGTCTCAGACCGCCTGTCTCAGACCGTCTGTCTCAGACCGTCTGTCTCAGACCGTTGGTCTCTGTCCGTCTCTCCCAGCCCGCCTGTCTCAGGCCATCAGTATCAAACCGTCTGTCTCAGCCCGCCTGTCTCAGCCCGCCTGTCTCTGTGCGTCTGTTAAAGACCGCCTGTCTCAGACCGTCGGTCTTAGCCCGTCTGTCTCAGCCCGCCTGACTCAGACCGTCTGTCTCAGACCGTCTGTCTCTGACCGTCTGTCTCAGACCGTCTGTCTCAGACCGTCTGTCTCAGACCGTCTGTCTCAGACCGTCTGTCTCAGACCGTCTGTCTCAGACCGTCTGTCTCAGACCGTCTGTCTCAGACCGTCGGTCTCTGTCCGTCTCTCTCAGGCCGCCTGTCTCAGTCCGTCTGTCTCAGACCATCTGTCTCAGACCGTCTGTCTCTGTCCGTCTGTCTCAGACCATCTGTCTCAGTCCGTCTGTCTCAGACCGTCTGTCTCAGACCGTCTGTCTCAGACCGTCTGTCTCAGACCGTCTGTCTCAGACCGACGGTCTCTGTCCGTCTCTCTCAGGCCGCCTGTCTCAGTCCGTCTGTCTCAGACCATCTGTCTCAGACCGTCTGTGTCAGTCCATCTGTCTCAGTCCGTCTGTCTCAGACCGTCTGTCTCGGACCGTCGGTCTCAGACCGTCGGTCTCTGTCCGTCTCTCCCAGCCCGCCTGTCTCAGGCCATCTGTATCAAACCGTCTGTCTCAGCCCGTCTGTCTCAGCCCGCCTGTCTCAGCCCGCCTGCCTCTGTCCGTCTGTCTCATACCGTCTGTCTCAGCCCGCCTGTCTCTGTCCGTCTGTCTCAGACCGTCTGTCTCAGATCGTCTCTCTCAGGCCGCCTGTCTCAGTCCGACTGTCTCAGCCCGCCTGTCTCAGCCCGCCTGTCTCTGTCCGTCTGTCTCAGCCCGCCTGTCTCAGACCGTCTATCTCGGACCATCTGTCTCAGCCCGTCTGTCTCAGATCGTCCGTCTCAGCCCGCCTGTCTCTGTCCGTCTGTCTCAGACCGTCCGTCTCAGATCGTCTCTCTCATGCCGCCTGTCTCAGTCCGACTGTCTCTGTCCGTAGGTTTCAGACCGCCTGTCTCAGACCGTCGGTCTGAGCCCGTCTGTCTCAGCCCGCCTGTCTCTGTCCGTCTGTCTCAGACCGTCTGTCTCAGATCGTCTCTCTCAGGCCGCCTGTCTCAGTCCGTCTGTCTCAGACCATCTGTCTCAGACCGTCTGTCTCTGTCCGTCTGTCTCAGCCCGCCTGTCTCAGCCCGCCTGTCTCAGACCGTCTGTCTCAGACCATCTGTTTCAGACCGTTGTCTCTGTACGTCTTCCTCTGTCCGTCTGTATCAAACCGTCTGTCTCAGCCCGCCTGTCTCGGCCCGCCTGTCTCAGCCCGCCTGTCTCTGTCCGCGTGTCTCAGACCGTCTGTCTCAGACCGTCGGTCTCTGTCCGTCTCTCTCAGGCCGTCGGTCTCTGGCCGTTGCTCGCAGGCCGCCTGTCTCAGTCCGCCTGTCTCAGACCATCTGTCTCAGACCGTCTGTAACTGTCCGTCTGTCTCAGACCGTCTGTCTCAGACCGTCTGTCTCAGACCGTCTGTCTCAGACCGTCTGTCTCAGTCCGTCTGTCTCAGACCGTCTGTCTCAGACCGTCTGTCTCAGGCCGCCTGTCTCAGTCCGTCTGTCTCAGACCATCTGTGTCAGACCGTTGTCTCTGTCCGTCTGTCTCAGATCGTCTGTCTCAATCGGCCTGTCTCAGACCGTCTGTCCTGGACCGTCTGTCTCAGACCGTCGGTCTCTGTCCGTCTCTCTCATGCCGCCTGTCTCAGTCCGTCTGTTTCAGACCGCCTATCTCAGACCGTCGGTATTATCCCGTCTGTTTCAGCCCGCCTGTCTCTGTCCGCCTGTCTCAGACCGTCGGTCTCTGTCCGTCTCTCTCAGGCCGCCTGTCTCAGTCCATCTGTCTCAGACCATCTGTCTCAGACCGTCTGTAACTGTCCGTCTGTCTCAGACCATCTGTCTCAGACCTTCTGTCTCAGACCGTCCGTCTCTGTCCGTCTGTCTCAGACCATCTGTCTCAGACCGTCTGTCTCAGACCGTCTGTCTCAGCCCGCCTGTCTCAGCCCGCCTGTCTCTGTCCGTCTGTCTTAGACCATCTGTCTCAGACCGTCTGTCTCGGACCATCTGTCTCAGCCCGTCTGTCTCAGATCGTCGGTCTCAGCCCGCCTGTCTCTGTCCGTCTGTCTCAGACCGTCTGTCTCAGATCGTCTCTCTCAGGCCGCCTGTCTCAGTCCGACTGTCTCCGTCCGTAGGTTTCAGACCGCCTGTCTCAGACCGTCGGTCTTAGCCCGTCTGTCTCAGCCCGCCTGTCTCTGTCCGTCTGTCTCAGACCGTCTGTCTCAGATCGTCTCTCTCAGGCCGCCTGTCTCAGTCCGACTGTCTCAGACCATCTGTCTCAGACCGTCTGTCTCTGTCCGTCTGTCTCAGCCCGCCTGTCTCAGACCGTTGTCTCTGTCCGTCTATCTCTGTCCGTCTGTCTCAGAACGTCTGTCTCAGACCATCTGTATCAAACCGTCTGTTTCAGCCCGCCTGTCTCAGCCCGCCTGTCTCTGTCCGTCTGTCTCAGCCCGCCTGTCTCAGACCGTCTGTCTCAGACCGTCTGTCTCAGACCGTCTGTCTCAGACCGTCTGTCTCAGACCGTCTGTCTCAGACCGTCTGTCTCAGACCGTCTGTCTCAGACCGTCTGTCTCAGACCGTCTGTCTCAGACCGTCTGTCTCAGACCGTCTGTCTCAGACCGTCTGTCTCAGACCGTCTGTCTCAGACCGTCTGTCTCAGCCCGTATGTCTCAGACCGTCTGTCTCAGACCGTCTGTCTCAGACCGTCTGTCTCAGGCCGCCTGTCATAGTCCGTCTGTCTCAGACCATCTGTCTCAGACCGATGTCTCTGTCCGCCTATCTCTGTCCGTCTGTCTCAGAACGTCTGTCTCAGACCATCTGTATCAAACCGTCGGTCTCAGCCCGCCTGTCTCATCCCGCCTGTCTCTGTCCGTCTGTTTTAGACCGTCTGTCTCAGCCCGCCTGTCTCTGTCCGTCTGTCTCAGACCGTCGGTCTCTGTCCGTCTCTCTCAGGCCGCCTGTCTCAGTCCGTCTGTCTCAGACCATCTGTCTCAGACCATCTGTCTCAGACCGTCCGTCTCTGTCCGTCTGTCTCAGACCGACGGTCTCTGTCCGTCTCTCTCAGGCCGTCTATCTCTGTCCGTCTGTTTCAGACCGCCTGTCTCAGACCGTCCGTCTTAGCCCGTCTGTCTCAGCCCGCCTGTCTCTGTCCGTCTGTCTCAGACCGTCAGTCTCAGATCGTCTCTCTCAGGCCGCCTGTCTCAGTCCGACTGTCTCAGACCATCTGTCTCAGACCATCTGTGTCAGACCGTTGTCTCTGTCCGTCAGTCTCCGTCCGTCTGTCTCTGTCCGTCTGTGTCAGACCGTCTGTCTCAGACCATCTGTCTCAGACCGTCGGTCTCTGTCCGTCTCTCTCAGGCCGCCTGTCTCAGTCCGTCTGTCTCAGACCATCTGTCTCAGACCGTCTGTCTCAGACCGTCGGTCTCTGTCCGTCTCTCCCAGCCCGCCTGTCTCAGTCCGTCTGTCTCAGACCATCTGTCTCAGACCGTCTGTCTCAGACCGTCAGTCTCAGACCGTCGGTCTCTGTCCGTTTCTCGCAGGCCGCCTGTCTCAGGCCGCCTGTCTCAGTCCGTCTGTCTCAGACCATCTGTATCAGACCGTTGTCTCTGTCCGTATATCTCTGTCCGTCTGTCTCAGAACGTCTGTCTCAGACCATCTGTATCAAACCGTCTGTCTCAGCCCGCCTGTCTCGGCCCGCCTGTCTCTGTCCGTGTGTTTCAGACCGCCTGTCTCAGACCATCTGTGTCAGACCGTTGTCTCTGACCGTCTGTCTCTGTCCGTCTGTGTCAGACCGTCTGTCTCAGACCGTCTGTCTCAGACCGTCTGTCTCAGACCGTCTGTCTCAGACCGTCTGTCTCAGTCCGTCTGTCTCAGACCGTCGGTCTCTGTCCGTCTCTCTCAGGCCGCCTGTCTCAGTCCGTCTGTCTCAGACCGTCTGTATCAGACCGTCTGTCTCAGACCGTCTGTCTCAGTCCGTCTGTCTCAGACCGTCTGTCTCAGACCGTCGGTCTCAGACCGTCAGTCCCTGTCCGTCTCTCCCAGCCCGCCTGTCTCAGGCCATCTGTATCAAACCGTCTGTCTCAGCCCGCCTGTCTCTGTCCGTCTGTTTCAGACCGCCTGTCTCAGACCGTCGGTCTTAGCCCGTCTGTCTCAGCCCGCCTGTCTCTGTCCGTCTGTTTCAGACCGCCTGCCTCAGACCGTCACTCTCAGGCCGCGTGTCTCAGTCCGTCTGTCTCAGACCATCTGTCTCAGACCATCTGTCTCAGACCGTCCGTCCCTGTCCGTCTCTCTCAGGCCGTCTATCTCTGTCCGTCTGTTTCAGACCGCCTGTCTCAGACCGTCGGTCTTAGCCCGTCTGTCTCAGCCCGCCTGTCTCTGTCCGTCTGTTTCAGACCGCCTGTCTCAGACCGTCTCTCTCAGGCCGCGTGTCTCAGTCCGTCTGTCTCAGACCATCTGTCTCAGACCATCTGTCTCAGACCGTCCGTCCCTGTCCGTCTGTCTCAGACCGTCTGTCTCAGATCGTCTCTCTCAGCCCGCCTGTCTCAATCAGTGTGTCTCAGACCATCTGTCTCAGACCGTCCGTCTCTGTCCGTCTGTCTCAGACCGTCTGTCTCAGACCGTCTTTCTCAGACCGTCTGTCTCAGACCGTCTGTCTCAGACCGTCTGTGTCAGACCGTTGTCTCTGTCCGTCTGTCTCTGTCCGTCTGTGTCAGACCCTCTGTCTCAGACCGTCTGTCTCAGACCGTCTGCCTCTGTCCGTTTCTCGCAGGCCGCCTGTCTCAGGCCGCCTGTCATAGTCCGTCTGTCTCAGACCATCTGTCTCAGACCGCTGTCTCTGTCCGCCTATCTCTGTCCGTCTGTCTCAGAACGTCTGTCTCAGACCATCTGTAGCAAACCGTCTGTCTCAGCCCGCCTGTCTCTGTCCGTCTGTTTCAGACCGCCTGTCTCAGACCGTCCGTCTCTGTCCGTCTGTCTCAGACCGTCGGTCTCTGTCCGTCTCTCTCAGGCCGTCTGTCTCAGTTCGACTGTCTCAGATCGTCTCTCTCAGGCCGCCTGTCTCAGTCCGTCTGTCTCAGACCATCTGTCTCAGACCATCTGTCTCAGACCATCTGTCTCAGACCGTCCGTCTCTGTCCGTCTGTCTCAGACCGTCGGTCTCTGTCCGTCTCTCTCAGGCCGTCTATCTCTGTCCGTCTGTTTCAGACCGCCTGTCTCAGACCGTCGGTCTTAGCCCGTCTGTCTCAGCCCGCCTGTCTCTGTCCGTCTGTCTCAGACCGTCTGTCTCAGATCGTCTCTCTCAGGCCGCCTGTCTCAGTCCGACTGTCTCTGTCCGTCTGTTTCAGACCGTCTGTCTCAGATCGTCTCCCTCAGGCCGCCTGTCTCAGTCCGACTGTCTCTGTCCGTCTGTTTCAGACCGCCTGTCTCAGACCGTCGGTCTTAGCCCGTCTGTCTCGGCCCGCCTGTCTCTGTCCGTCTGTCTCAGCCCATCTGTCTCAGACCGTCTGTCTCAGACCGCCTGCCTCAGACCGTCACTCTCAGGCCGCGTGTCTCAGTCCGTCTGTCTCAGACCATCTGTCTCAGACCATCTGTCTCAGACCGTCCGTCCCTGTCCGTCTGTCTCAGACCGTCGGTCTCTGTCCGTCTCTCTCAGGCCGTCTATCTCTGTCCGTCTGTTTCAGACCGCCTGTCTCAGACCGTCGGTCTTAGCCCGTCTGTCTCAGCCCGCCTGTCTCTGTCCGTCTGTTTCAGACCGCCTGTCTCAGACCGTCTCTCTCAGGCCGCGTGTCTCAGTCCGTCTGTCTCAGACCATCTGTCTCAGACCATCTGTCTCAGACCGTCCGTCCCTGTCCGTCTGTCTCAGACCGTCTGTCTCAGATCGTCTCTCTCAGGCCGCCTGTCTCAGTTCGACTGTCTCAGACCATCTGTCTCAGACCATCTGTGTCAGACCGTCTGTCCCAGACCGTCGGTCTCAGACCGTCAGTCTCTGTCCGTCTCTCCCAGCCCGCCTGTCTCAGGCCATCTGTGTCAAACCGTCTGTCTCAGACCGTCGGTCTCTGTCCGTCTCTCTCAGCCCGCCTGTCTCAATCAGTGTGTCTCAGACCATCTGTCTCAGACCGTCCGTCTCTGTCCGTCTGTCTCAGACCGTCTGTCTCAGACCGTCTTTCTCAGACCGTCTGTCTCAGACCGTCTGTCTCAGACCGTCTGTGTCAGACCGTTGTCTCTGTCCGTCTGTCTCTGTCCGTCTGTGTCAGACCCTCTGTCTCAGACCGTCTGTCTCAGACCGTCTGTCTCAGACCGTCTGCCTCTGTCCGTTTCTCGCAGGCCGCCTGTCTCAGGCCGCCTGTCATAGTCCGTCTGTCTCAGACCATCTGTCTCAGACCGCTGTCTCTGTCCGCCTATCTCTGTCCGTCTGTCTCAGAACGTCTGTCTCAGACCATCTGTATCAAACCGTCTGTCTCAGCCCGCCTGTCTCTGTCCGTCTGTTTCAGACCGCCTGTCTCAGACCGTCCGTCTCTGTCCGTCTGTCTCAGACCGTCGGTCTCTGTCCGTCTCTCTCAGGCCGTCTGTCTCAGTTCGACTGTCTCAGATCGTCTCTCTCAGGCCGCCTGTCTCAGTCCGTCTGTCTCAGACCATCTGTCTCAGACCATCTGTCTCAGACCATCTGTCTCAGACCGTCCGTCTCTGTCCGTCTGTCTCAGACCGTCGGTCTCTGTCCGTCTCTCTCAGGCCGTCTATCTCTGTCCGTCTGTTTCAGACCGCCTGTCTCAGACCGTCGGTCTTAGCCCGTCTGTCTCAGCCCGCCTGTCTCTGTCCGTCTGTCTCAGACCGTCTGTCTCAGATCGTCTCTCTCAGGCCGCCTGTCTCAGTCCGACTGTCTCTGTCCGTCTGCTTCAGACCATCTGTCTCAGATCGTCTCTCTCAGGCCGCCTGTCTCAGTCCGACTGTCTCTGTCCGTCTGTTTCAGACCGCCTGTCTCAGACCGTCGGTCTTAGCCCGTCTGTCTCAGCCCGCCTGTCTCTGTCCGTCTGTCTCAGCCCATCTGTCTCAGACCGTCTGTCTCTGACCGTCTGTCTCAGACCGTCAGTCTCAGACCGTCGGTATCTGTCCGTTTCTCGCAGGCCGCCTGTCTCTGTCCGTCTGTCTCTGTCCGTCTGCCTCTGTCCGTCTGTCTCTGTCCGTCTGTCTCTGTCCGTCTGTGTCAGACAGTCTGTCTCAGACCGTCGGTCTCTGTCCGTCCCTCTCAGGCCGCCTGTCTCAGTCCGTCTGTCTCCGACCGTCTGTCTCCGACCGTCTGTCTCCGACCGTCTGTCTCCGACCGTCTGTCTCAGACCGTCGGTCTCTGTCCGTCTCTCTCATCCCGCCTGTCACAATCAGTGTGTCTCAGACCATCTGTCTCAGACCGTCCGTCTCTGTCCGTCTGTCTCAGACCGTCTGTCTCAGACCGTCTGTCTCAGACCGTCTTTCTCACACCGTCTGTCTCAGACCGTTGTCTCTGTCCGTCTGTCTCTGTCCGTCTGTGTCAGACCCTCTGTCTCAGACCGTCTGTCTCAGACCGTCTGTCTCAGACCGTCTGCCTCTGTCCGTTTCTCGCAGGCCGCCTGTCTCAGGCCGCCTGTCATAGTCCGTCTGTCTCAGACCATCTGTCTCAGACCGCTGTCTCTGTCCGCCTATCTCTGTCCGTCTGTCTCAGAACGTCTGTCTCAGACCATCTGTATCAAACCGTCTGTCTCAGCCCGCCTGTCTCTGTCCGTCTGTTTCAGACCGCCTGTCTCAGACCGTCGGTCTTAGCCCGTCTGTCTCAGCCCGCCTGTCTCTGTCCGTCTGTCTCAGCCCATCTGTCTCAGACCGTCAGTCTCAGACCGTCGGTATCTGTCCGTTTATCGCAGGCCGCCTGTCTCTGTCCGTCTGTCTCTGTCCGTCTGTCCCAGGCCGTCTGTCTCAGACCGTCGGTCTCTGTCCGTCCCTCTCAGGCCGCCTGTCTCAATCCGTGTGTCTCAGACCGTCTGTCTCAGACCGTCCGTCTCTGTCCGTCTGTCTCAGACCGTCTGTCTCAGACCGTCTGTCTCAGACCGTCTTTCTCAGACCGTCTGTCTCAGACCGCCTGTCTCAGACCGCCTGTGTCAGACCGTTGTCTCTGTCCGTCTGTCTCGGTCCGTCTGTGTCAGACCCTCTGTCTCAGACCGTCTGTCTCCCACCGTCTGCCTCTGTCCGTTTCTCGCAGGCCGCCTGTCTCAGGCCGCCTGTCATAGTCCGTCTGCCTCAGACCATCTGTCTCAGACCGCTGTTTCTGTCCGCCTATCTCTGTCCGTCTGTCTCAGAACGTCTGTCTCAGACCATCTGTATCAAACCGTCTGTCTCAGCCCGCCTGTCTCTGTCCGTCTGTTTCAGACCGCCTGTCTCAGACCGTCGGTCTTAGCCCGTCTGTCTCAGCCCGTCTGTCTCAGACTGTCCGTCTCAGACCGTCTGTCTCAGACCGTCTGTGTCAGGCCGTCTGTCTCAGACCGTCAGTCTCTGTCCGTCTCTCCCAGCCCGCCTGTCTCAGGCCATCTGTGTCAAACCGTCTGTCTCAGACCGTCTGTCTCAGATCGTCGGTCTCTGTCCGTCTCTCCCAGCCCGCCTGTCTCAGTCCGTCTGTCTCAGACCATCTGTCTCAGACCGTCTGTCTCAGACCGTCAGTCTCAGACCGTCGGTCTCAGTCCGTTTCTCGCAGGCCGCCTGTCTCAGGCCGCCTGTCTCAGTCCGTCTGTCTCAGACCATCTGTCTCAGACCGTTGTCTCTGTCCGTCTATCTCTGTCCGTCTGTCTCAGAACGTCTGTCTCAGACCATCTGTATCAAACCGTCGGTCTCAGCACGCCTGTCTCGGCCCGCCTGTCTCTGTCCGTCTGTTTCAGACCGCCTGTCTCAGACCATCTGTGTCAGACCGTTGTCTCTGTCCGTCTATCTCTGTCCGCCTGTCTCTGTCCGACTGTCTCAGAACGTCTGTCTCAGACCATCTGTATCAACCGTCTGTCTCAGCCCGCCTGTCTCAGCCCGCCTGTCTCTGTCCGTCTGTCTCAGCCCGCCTGTCTCAGACCGTCTATCTCGGACCATGTGTCTCAGACCGTCTGTCTCAGATCGTCTCTCTCAGGCCGCCTGTCTCAGTCCGTCTGTCTCAGACCATCTGTCTCAGACCATCTGTCTCAGACCGTCCATCTCTGTCCGTCTGTCTCAGACCGTCGGTCTCTGTCCGTCTCTCTCAGACCGTCTATCTCTGTCCGTCTGTTTCGGACCGCCTGTCTCAGACCGTCGGTCTTAGCCCGTCTGTCTCAGCCCGCCTGTCTCTGTCCGTCTGTCTCAGACCGTCTGTGTCAGACCGTTGTCTCTGTCCGTCTGTCTCTGTCCGTCTGTGTCAGACCCTCTGTCTCAGACCGTCTGTCTCAGACCGTCTGTCTCAGACCGTCTGTCTCAGACCGTCTGCCTCTGTCCGTTTCTCGCAGGCCGCCTGTCTCAGGCCGCCTGTCATAGTCCGTCTGTCTCAGACCATCTGTCTCAGACCGCTGTCTCTGTCCGCCTATCTCTGTCCGTCTGTCTCAGAACGTCTGTCTCAGACCATCTGTATCAAACCGTCTGTCTCAGCCCGCCTGTCTCTGTCCGTCTGTTTCAGACCGCCTGTCTCAGACCGTCCGTCTCTGTCCGTCTGTCTCAGACCGTCGGTCTCTGTCCGTCTCTCTCAGGCCGTCTGTCTCAGTTCGACTGTCTCAGATCGTCTCTCTCAGGCCGCCTGTCTCAGTCCGTCTGTCTCAGAACATCTGTCTCAGACCATCTGTCTCAGACCATCTGTCTCAGACCGTCCGTCTCTGTCCGTCTGTCTCAGACCGTCGGTCTCTGTCCGTCTCTCTCAGGCCGTCTATCTCTGTCCGTCTGTTTCAGACCGCCTGTCTCAGACCGTCGGTCTTAGCCCGTCTGTCTCAGCCCGCCTGTCTCTGTCCGTCTGTTTCAGACCGCCTGTCTCAGACCGTCCGTCTCTGTCCGTCTGTCTCAGACCGTCGGTCTCTGTCCGTCTCTCTCAGGCCGTCTATCTCTGTCCGTCTGTTTCAGACCGCCTGTCTCAGACCGTCGGTCTTAGCCCGTCTGTCTCAGCCCGCCTGTCTCTGTCCGTCTGTCTCAGACCGTCTGTCTCAGATCGTCTCTCTCAGGCCGCCTGTCTCAGTCCGACTGTCTCTGTCCGTCTGTTTCAGACCGTCTGTCTCAGATCGTCTCTCTCAGGCCGCCTGTCTCAGTCCGACTGTCTCTGTCCGTCTGTTTCAGACCGCCTGTCTCAGACCGTCGGTCTTAGCCCGTCTGTCTCAGCCCGCCTGTCTCTGTCCGTCTGTCTCAGCCCATCTGTCTCAGACCGTCTGTCTCTGACCGTCTGTCTCAGACCGTCAGTCTCAGACCGTCGGTATCTGTCCGTTTATCGCAGGCCGCCTGTCTCTGTCCGTCTGTCTCTGTCCGTCTGTCCCAGGCCGCCTGTCTCAGACCGTCGCTCTTAGCCCGTCTGTCTCAGCCCGCCTGTCTCTGTCCGTCTGTTTCAGACCGCCTGTCTCAGACCATCTGTGTCAGACCGTTGTCTCTGTCTGTCTATCTCTGTCCGCCTGTCTCTGTCCGACTGTCTCAGAACGTCTGTCGCAGACCATCTGTATCAACCGTCTGTCTCAGCCCGCCTGTCTCAGCCCGCCTGTCTCTGTCCGTCTGTCTCAGCCCGCCTGCCTCAGACCGTCTATCTCGGACCATGTGTCTCAGACCGTCTGTCTCAGATCGTCTCTCTCAGGCCGCCTGTCTCAGTCCGTCTGTCTCAGACCATCTGTCTCAGACCATCTGTCTCAGACCGTCCGTCTCTGTCCGTCTGTCTCAGACCGTCGGTCTCTGTCCGTCTCTCTCAGACCGTCTATCTCTGTCCGTCTGTTTCGGACCGCCTGTCTCAGACCGTCGGTCTTAGCCCGTCTGTCTCAGCCCGCCTGTCTCTGTCCGTCTGTCTCAGACCGTCTGTCTCAGATCGTCTCTGTCAGGCCGCCTGTCTCAGTCCAACTGTCTCTGTCCGTCTGTTTCATGCCGTCTGTCTCAGCCCATCTGTCTCAGACCGTGTGTCTCTGACCGTCTGTCTCAGACCGTCAGTCTCAGACCGTCGGTATCTGTCCGTCCCTCTCAGGCCGCCTGTCTCAGTCCGTCTGTCTCCGACCGTCTGTCTCAGACCGTCTGTCTCAGACCGTCGGTCTCTGTCCGTCTCTCTCAATAAGCCTGTCTCAATCCGTGTGTCTCAGACCGTCTGTCTCAGACCGTCCGTCTCTGTCCGTCTGTCTCAGACCGTCTGTCTCAGACCGTCTGTCTCAGACCGTCTTTCTCAGACCGTCTGTCTCAGACCGCCTGTCTCAGACCGCCTGTCTCAGACCGTCGGTCTTAGCCCGTCTGTCTCAGCCCGTCTGTCTCAGACCGTCCGTCTCAGACCGTCTGTCTCAGACCGTCTGTCCCAGGCCGTCTGTCTCAGACCGCCTGTCTCGGACCGTCTGTCTCAGACCGTCGGTCTCTGTCCGTCCCTCAGCCCGTCTGTCTCAGACCGTCCGTCTCAGACCGTCTGTCTCAGACCGTCTGTCCCAGGCCGTCTGTCTCAGACAGTCGGTCTCTGTCCGCCTCTCTCAGGCCGTCTGTCTCAGACCGTCTGTCTCAGACAGTCGGTCTCTGTCCGTCTCTCTCAGGCCGCCTGTCTCAGACCGTCTGTCTCAGACCGTCTGTCTCAGACCGTCGGTATCTGTCCGTTTCTCGCAGGCCGCCTGTCTCTGTCCGTCTGTCTCTGTCTGTCTGTCTCTGTCCGTCTGTCTCAGACCGTCGGTCTCTGTCCGTCCCTCTCAGGCCGCCTGTCTCAGTCCGTCTGTCTCCGATCGTCTGTCTCCGACCGTCTGTCTCAGACCGTCGGTCTCTGTCCGTCTCTCTCAGCCCGCCTGTCTCAATCAGTGTGTCTCAGACCATCTGTCTCAGACCGTCCGTCTCTGTCCGTCTGTCTCAGACCGTCTGTCTCAGACCGTCTGTCTCAGACCGTCTGTCTCAGACCGTCTTTCTCAGACCGTCTTTCTCAGACCGTCTGTCTCAGACCGTCTGTGTCAGACCGTTGTCTCTGTCCACCTGTCTCAGCCCGTCTGTCTCAGACCGTCCGTCTCAGACCGTCTGTCTCAGACCGTCCGTCTCAGACCGTCTGTCTCAGACCGTCTGTCCCAGGCCGTCTGTCTCAGACCGTTGTCTCTGTCCGTCTATCTCTGTCCGTCTGTCTCAGACCGTCTGTCTCAGACCGTCTGTCTCAGACCGTCTTTCTCAGACCGTCTTTCTCAGACCGTCTGTCTCAGACCGTCTGTGTCAGACCGTTGTCTCTGTCCACCTGTCTCAGCCCGTCTGTCTCAGACCGTCCGTCTCAGACCGTCTGTCTCAGACCGTCCGTCTCAGACCGTCTGTCTCAGACCGTCTGTCCCAGGCCGTCTGTCTCAGACCGTTGTCTCTGTCCGTCTATCTCTGTCCGTCTGTCTCAGAACGTCTGTCTCAGACCATCTGTATCAAACCGTCTGTCTCAGCACGCCTGTCTCGGCCCGCCTGTCTCTGTCCGTCTGTTTCAGACCGCCTGTCTCAGACCATCTGTGTCAGACCGTTGTCTCTGTCCGTCTATCTCTGTCCGCCTGTCTCTGTCCGACTGTCTCAGAACGTCTGTCTCAGACCATCTGTATCAACCGTCTGTCTCAGCCCGCCTGTCTCAGCCCGCCTGTCTCTGTCCGTCTGTCTCAGACCGTCTGTCTCAGACCGTCTGTCTCAGACCGTCTGTCTCAGACCGTCTGTCTCAGACCGTCTGTCTCACACCGTCTGTCTCAGGCCGCCTGTCATAGTCCGTCTGTCTCAGACCATCTGTCTCAGACCGATGTCTCTGTCCGCCTATCTCTGTCCGTCTGTCTCAGAACGTCTGTCTCAGACCATCTGTATCAAACCGTCTGTCTCAGACCGTCTGTCTCAGACCGTCGGTCTCAGACCGTCAGTCCCTGTCCGTCTCTCCCAGCCCGCCTGTCTCAGGCCATCTGTATCAAACCGTCTGTCTCAGCCCGCCTGTCTCTGTCCGTCTGTTTCAGACCGCCTGTCTCAGACCGTCGGTCTTAGCCCGTCTGTCTCAGCCCGCCTGTCTCTGTCCGTCTGTTTCAGACCGCCTGCCTCAGACCGTCTCTCTCAGGCCGCGTGTCTCAGTCCGTCTGTCTCAGACCATCTGTCTCAGACCATCTGTCTCAGACCGTCCGTCCCTGTCCGTCTGTCTCAGACCGTCGGTCTCTGTCCGTCTCTCTCAGGCCGTCTATCTCTGTCCGTCTGTTTCAGACCGCCTGTCTCAGACCGTCGGTCTTAGCCCGTCTGTCTCAGCCCGCCTGTCTCTGTCCGTCTGTTTCAGACCGCCTGTCTCAGACCGTCTCTCTCAGGCCGCGTGTCTCAGTCCGTCTGTCTCAGACCATCTGTCTCAGACCATCTGTCTCAGACCGTCCGTCCCTGTCCGTCTGTCTCAGACCGTCTGTCTCAGATCGTCTCTCTCAGGCCGCCTGTCTCAGTTCGACTGTCTCAGACCATCTGTCTCAGACCATCTGTGTCAGACCGTCTGTCTCAGACCGTCAGTCTCTGTCCGTCTCTCCCAGCCCGCCTGTCTCAGGCCATCTGTGTCAAACCGTCTGTCTCCGACCGTCTGTCTCAGACCGTCGGTCTCTGTCCGTCTCTCTCAGCCCGCCTGTCTCAATCAGTGTGTCTCAGACCATCTGTCTCAGACCGTCCGTCTCTGTCCGTCTGTCTCAGACCGTCTGTCTCAGACCGTCTGTCTCAGACCGTCTGCCTCTGTCCGTTTCTCGCAGGCCGCCTGTCTCAGGCCGCCTGTCATAGTCCGTCTGTCTCAGACCATCTGTCTCAGACCGCTGTCTCTGTCCGCCTATCTCTGTCCGTCTGTCTCAGAACGTCTGTCTCAGACCATCTGTATCAAACCGTCTGTCTCAGCCCGCCTGTCTCTGTCCGTCTGTTTCAGACCGCCTGTCTCAGACCGTCCGTCTCTGTCCGTCTGTCTCAGACCGTCGGTCTCTGTCCGTCTCTCTCAGGCCGTCTGTCTCAGTTCGACTGTCTCAGATCGTCTCTCTCAGGCCGCCTGTCTCAGTCCGTCTGTCTCAGACCATCTGTCTCAGACCATCTGTCTCAGACCATCTGTCTCAGACCGTCCGTCTCTGTCCGTCTGTCTCAGACCGTCGGTCTCTGTCCGTCTCTCTCAGGCCGTCTATCTCTGTCCGTCTGTTTCAGACCGCCTGTCTCAGACCGTCGGTCTTAGCCCGTCTGTCTCAGCCCGCCTGTCTCTGTCCGTCTGTCTCAGACCGTCTGTCTCAGATCGTCTCTCTCAGGCCGCCTGTCTCAGTCCGACTGTCTCTGTCCGTCTGTTTCAGACCGTCTGTCTCAGATCGTCTCTCTCAGGCCGCCTGTCTCAGTCCGACTGTCTCTGTCCGTCTGTTTCAGACCGCCTGTCTCAGACCGTCGGTCTTAGCCCGTCTGTCTCAGCCCGCCTGTCTCTGTCCGTCTGTCTCAGCCCATCTGTCTCAGACCGTCTGTCTCTGACCGTCTGTCTCAGACCGTCAGTCTCAGACCGTCGGTATCTGTCCGTTTCTCGCAGGCCGCCTGTCTCTGTCCGTCTGTCTCTGTCCGTCTGCCTCTGTCCGTCTGTCTCTGTCCGTCTGTCTCTGTCCGTCTGTGTCAGACAGTCTGTCTCAGACCGTCGGTCTCTGTCCGTCCCTCTCAGGCCGCCTGTCTCAGTCCGTCTGTCTCCGACCGTCTGTCTCCGACCGTCTGTCTCCGACCGTCTGTCTCCGACCGTCTGTCTCCGACCGTCTGTCTCCGACCGTCTGTCTCCGACCGTCTGTCTCAGACCGTCGGTCTCTGTCCGTCTCTCTCATCCCGCCTGTCACAATCAGTGTGTCTCAGACCATCTGTCTCAGACCGTCCGTCTCTGTCCGTCTGTCTCAGACCGTCTGTCTCAGACCGTCCGTCTCAGACCGTCTGTCTCAGACCGTCTGCCTCTGTCCGTTTCTCGCAGGCCGCCTGTCTCAGGCCGCCTGTCATAGTCCGTCTGTCTCAGACCATGTGTCTCAGACCGCTGTCTCTGTCCGCCTATCTCTGTCCGTCTGTCTCAGAACGTCTGTCTCAGACCATCTGTGTCAAACCGTCTGTCTCAGCCCGCCTGTCTCTGTCCGTCTGTTTCAGACCGCCTGTCTCAGACCGTCGGTCTTAGCCCGTCTGTCTCAGCCCGCCTGTCTCTGTCCGTCTGTCTCAGCCCATCTGTCACAGACCGTCTGTCTCTGACCGTCTGTCTCAGACCGTCAGTCTCAGACCGTCGGTATCTGTCCGTTTATCGCAGGCCGCCTGTCTCTGTCCGTCTGTCTCTGTCCGTCTGTCCCAGGCCGTCTGTCTCAGACCGTCGGTCTCTGTCCGTCCCTCTCAGGCCGCCTGTCTCAGTCCGTCTGTCTCCGACCGTCTGTCTCAGACCGTCTGTCTCAGACCGTCTGTCTCAGACCGTCGGTCTCTGTCCGTCTCTCTCAATAAGCCTGTCTCAATCCGTGTGTCTCAGACCGTCTGTCTCAGACCGTCCGTCTGTGTCCGTCTGTCTCAGACCGTCTGTCTCAGACCGTCCGTCTCAGACCGTCTGTCTCAGACCGTCTGCCTCTGTCCGTTTCTCGCAGGCCGCCTGTCTCAGGCCGCCTGTCATAGTCCGTCTGTCTCAGACCATGTGTCTCAGACCGCTGTCTCTGTCCGCCTATCTCTGTCCGTCTGTCTCAGAACGTCTGTCTCAGACCATCTGTGTCAAACCGTCTGTCTCAGCCCGCCTGTCTCTGTCCGTCTGTTTCAGACCGCCTGTCTCAGACCGTCGGTCTTAGCCCGTCTGTCTCAGCCCGCCTGTCTCTGTCCGTCTGTCTCAGCCCATCTGTCACAGACCGTCTGTCTCTGACCGTCTGTCTCAGACCGTCAGTCTCAGACCGTCGGTATCTGTCCGTTTATCGCAGGCCGCCTGTCTCTGTCCGTCTGTCTCTGTCCGTCTGTCCCAGGCCGTCTGTCTCAGACCGTCGGTCTCTGTCCGTCCCTCTCAGGCCGCCTGTCTCAGTCCGTCTGTCTCCGACCGTCTGTCTCAGACCGTCTGTCTCAGACCGTCTGTCTCAGACCGTCGGTCTCTGTCCGTCTCTCTCAATAAGCCTGTCTCAATCCGTGTGTCTCAGACCGTCTGTCTCAGACCGTCCGTCTGTGTCCGTCTGTCTCAGACCGTCTGTCTCAGACCGTCTGTCTCAGACCGTCTTTCTCAGACCGTCTGTCTCAGACCGCCTGTCTCAGACCGCCTGTGTCAGACCGTTGTCTCTGTCCGTCTGTCTCTGTCCGTCTGTGTCAGACCCTCTGTCTCAGACCGTCTGTCTCACACCGTCTGCCTCTGTCCGTTTCTCGCAGGCCGCCTGTCTCAGGCCGCCTGTCATAGTCCGTCTGCCTCAGACCATCTGTCTCAGACCGCTGTTTCTGTCCGCCTATCTCTGTCCGTCTGTCTCAGAACGTCTGTCTCAGACCATCTGTATCAAACCGTCTGTCTCAGCCCGCCTGTCTCTGTCCGTCTGTTTCAGACCGCCTGTCTCAGACCGTCGGTCTTAGCCCGTCTGTCTCAGCCCGTCTGTCTCAGACTGTCCGTCTCAGACCGTCTGTCTCAGACCGTCTGTGTCAGGCCGTCTGTCTCAGACCGTCAGTCTCTGTCCGTCTCTCCCAGCCCGCCTGTCTCAGGCCATCTGTGTCAAACCGTCTGTCTCAGACCGTCTGTCTCAGATCGTCGGTCTCTGTCCGTCTCTCCCAGCCCGCCTGTCTCAGTCCGTCTGTCTCAGACCATCTGTCTCAGACCATCTGTATCAAACCGTCTGTCTCAGCACGCCTGTCTCGGCCCGCCTGTCTCTGTCCGTCTGTTTCAGACCGCCTGTCTCAGACCATCTGTGTCAGACCGTTGTCTCTGTCCGTCTATCTCTGTCCGCCTGTCTCTGTCCGACTGTCTCAGAACGTCTGTCTCAGACCATCTGTATCAACCGTCTGTCTCAGCCCGCCTTCTCAGCCCGCCTGTCTCTGTCCGTCTGTCTCAGCCCGCCTGTCTCAGACCGTCTATCTCGGACCATGTGTCTCAGACCGTCTGTCTCAGATCGTCTCTCTCAGGCCGCCTGTCTCAGTCCGTCTGTCTCAGACCATCTGTCTCAGACCATCTGTCTCAGACCGTCCGTCTCTGTCCGTCTGTCTCAGACCGTCGGTCTCTGTCCGTCTCTCTCAGACCGTCTATCTCTGTCCGTCTGTTTCGGACAGCCTGTCTCAGACCGTCGGTCTTAGCCCGTCTGTCTCAGCCCGCCTGTCTCTGTCCGTCTGTCTCAGACCGTCTGTGTCAGACCGTTGTCTCTGTCCGTCTGTCTCTGTTTGTCTGTGTCAGACCCTCTGTCTCAGACCGTCTGTCTCAGACCGTCTGTCTCAGACCGTCTGTCTCAGACCGTCTGCCTCTGTCCGTTTCTCGCAGGCCGCCTGTCTCAGGCCGCCTGTCATAGTCCGTCTGTCTCAGACCATCTGTCTCAGACCGCTGTCTCTGTCCGCCTATCTCTGTCCGTCTGTCTCAGAACGTCTGTCTCAGACCATCTGTATCAAACCGTCTGTCTCAGCCCGCCTGTCTCTGTCCGTCTGTTTCAGACCGCCTGTCTCAGACCGTCCGTCTCTGTCCGTCCGTCTCTGTCCGTCTGTCTCAGACCGTCGGTCTCTGTCCGTCTCTCTCAGGCCGTCTGTCTCAGTTCGACTGTCTCAGATCGTCTCTCTCAGGCCGCCTGTCTCAGTCCGTCTGTCTCAGACCATCTGTCTCAGACCATCTGTCTCAGACCGTCGGTCTTAGCCCGTCTGTCTCAGCCCGCCTGTCTCTGTCCGTCTGTCTCAGACCGTCTGTCTCAGACCGTCTGTCTCAGACCGTCTGTCTCAGACCGTCTGTCTCAGACCGTCTGCCTCTGTCCGTTTCTCGCAGGCCGCCTGTCTCAGACCGTCCGTCTCTGTCCGTCTGTCTCAGACCGTCTGTCTCAGATCGTCTCTCTCAGGCCGCCTGTCTCAGTCCGACTGTCTCTGTCCGTCTGTTTCAGACCGTCTGTCTCAGATCGTCTCTCTCAGGCCGCCTGTCTCAGTCCGACTGTCTCTGTCCGTCTGTTTCAGACCGCCTGTCTCAGACCGTCGGTCTTAGCCCGTCTGTCTCAGCCCGCCTGTCTCTGTCCGTCTGTCTCAGCCCATCTGTCTCAGACCGTCTGTCTCTGACCGTCTGTCTCAGTCCGTCAGTCTCAGACCGTCGGTATCTGTCCGTTTCTCGCAGGCCGCCTGTCTCTGTCCGTCTGTCTCTGTCCGTCTGCCTCTGTCCGTCTGTCTCTGTCCGTCTGTCTCTGTCCGTCTGTGTCAGACAGTCTGTCTCAGACCGTCGGTCTCTGACCGTCCCTCTCAGGCCGCCTGTCTCAGTCCGTCTGTCTCCGACCGTCTGTCTCCGACCGTCTGTCTCCGACCGTCTGTCTCCGACCGTCTGTCTCCGACCGTCTGTCTCCGACCGTCTGTCTCCGACCGTCTGTCTCCGACCGTCTGTCTCAGACCGTCGGTCTCTGTCCGTCTGTCTCAGACCGTCTGTCTCAGACCGTCTGTCTCAGACCGTCTGTCTCAGACCGTCTTTCTCAGACCGTCTGTCTCAGACCGTCTGTGTCAGACCGTTGTCTCTGTCCGTCTGTCTCTGTCCGTCTGTGTCAGACCCTCTGTCTCAGACCGTCTGTCTCAGACCGTCTGTCTCAGACCGTCTGCCTCTGTCCGTTTCTCGCAGGCCGCCTGTCTCAGGCCGCCTGTCATAGTCCGTCTGTCTCAGACCATCTGTCTCAGACCGCTGTCTCTGTCCGCCTATCTCTGTCGGTCTGTCTCAGACCATCTATATCAAACCGTCTGTTTCAGCCCGTCTGTCTCTGTCCGTCTGTTTCAGACCGCCTGTCTCAGACCGTCGGTCTTAGCCCGTCTGTCTCAGCCCGCCTGTCTCTGTCCGTCTGTCTCAGCCCATCTGTCACAGACCGTCTGTCTCTGACCGTCTGTCTCAGACCGTCAGTCTCAGACCGTCGGTATCTGTCCGTTTATCGCAGGCCGCCTGTCTCTGTCCGTCTGTCTCTGTCCGTCTGTCCCAGGCCGCCTGTCTCAGACCGTCGGTCTTAGCCCGTCTGTCTCAGCCCGCCTGTCTCTGTCCGTCTGTTTCAGACCGCCTGTCTCAGACCATCTGTGTCAGACCATTGTCTCTGTCTGTCTATCTCTGTCCGCCTGTCTCTGTCCGACTGTCTCAGAACGTCTGTCTCAGACCATCTGTATCAACCGTCTGTCTCAGCCCGCCTGTCTCAGCCCGCCTGTCTCTGTCCGTCTGTCTCAGCCCGCCTGCCTCAGACCGTCTATCTCGGACCATGTGTCTCAGACCGTCTGTCTCAGATCGTCTCTCTCAGGCCGCCTGTCTCAGTCCGTCTGTCTCAGACCATCTGTCTCAGACCATCTGTCTCAGACCGTCCGTCTCTGTCCGTCGGTCTCTGTCCGTCTCTCTCAGACCGTCTATCTCTGTCCGTCTGTTTCGGACCGCCTGCCTCAGACCGTCGGTCTTAGCCCGTCTGTCTCAGCCCGCCTGTCTCTGTCCGTCTGTCTCAGACCGTCTGTCTCAGATCGTCTCTCTCAGGCCGCCTGTCTCAGTCCAACTGTCTCTGTCCGTCTGTTTCATGCCGTCTGTCTCAGATCGTCTCTCTCCAGCCGCCTGTCTCAGTCCGACTGTCTCTGTCCGTCTGTTTCAGACCGCCTGTCTCAGACCGTCGGTCTTAGCCCGTCTGTCTCAGCCCGCCTGTCTCTGTCCGTCTGTCTCAGCCCATCTGTCTCAGACCGTGTGTCTCTGACCGTCTGTCTCAGACCGTCAGTCTCAGACCGTCGGTATCTGTCCGTCCCTCTCAGGCCGCCTGTCTCAGTCCGTCTGTCTCCGACCGTCTGTCTCAGACCGTCTGTCTCAGACCGTCGGTCTCTGTCCGTCTCTCTCAATAAGCCTGTCTCAATCCGTGTGTCTCAGACCGTCTGTCTCAGACCGTCCGTCTCTGTCCGTCTGTCTCAGACCGTCTGTCTCAGACCGTCTGTCTCAGACCGTCTGTCTCAGACCGTCTTTCTCAGACCGTCTGTCTCAGACCGCCTGTCTCAGACCGCCTGTCTCAGACCGTCGGTCTTAGCCCGTCTGTCTCAGCCCGTATGTCTCAGACCGTCCGTCTCAGACCGTCTGTCTCAGACCGTCTGTCCCAGGCCGTCTGTCTCAGACCGCCTGTCTCGGACCGTCTGTCTCAGACCGTCGGTCTCTGTCCGTCCCTCAGCCCGTCTGTCTCAGACCGTCCGTCTCAGACCGTCTGTCTCAGACCGTCTGTCCCAGGCCGTCTGTCTCAGACAGTCGGTCTCTGTCCGCCTCTCTCAGGCCGTCTGTCTCAGACCGTCTGTCTCAGACAGTCGGTCTCTGTCCGTCTCTCTCAGGCCGCCTGTCTCAGACCGTCTGTCTCAGACCGTCTGTCTCAGACCGTCTGTCTCAGACCGTCGGTATCTGTCCGTTTCTCGCAGGCCGCCTGTCTCTGTCCGTCTGTCTCTGTCTGTCTGTCTCTGTCCGTCTGTGTCAGACCGTCTGTCTCAGACCGTCGGTCTCTGTCCGTCCCTCTCAGGCCGTCTGTCTCAGTCCGTCTGTCTCCGACCGTCTGTCTCCGACCGTCTGTCTCAGACCGTCGGTCTCTGTCCGTCTCTCTCAGCCCGCCTGTCTCAATCAGTGTGTCTCAGACCATCTGTCTCAGACCGTCCGTCTCTGTCCGTCTGTCTCAGACCGTCTGTCTCAGACCGTCTGTCTCAGACCGTCTTTCTCAGACCGTCTTTCTCAGACCGTCTGTCTCAGACCGTCTGTGTCAGACCGTTGTCTCTGTCCATCTGTCTCAGCCCGTCTGTCTCAGACCGTCCGTCTCAGACCGCCTGTCTCAGACCGTCCGTCTCAGACCGTCTGTCTCAGACCGTCTGTCCCAGGCCGTCTGTCTCAGACCGTTGTCTCTGTCCGTCTATCTCTGTCCGTCTGTCTCAGAACGTCTGTCTCAGACCATCTGTATCAAACCGTCTGTCTCAGCACGCCTGTCTCGGCCCGCCTGTCTCTGTCCGTCTGTTTCAGACCGCCTGTCACAGACCATCTGTGTCAGACCGTTGTCTCTGTCCGTCTATCTCTGTCCGCCTGTCTCTGTCCGACTGTCTCAGAACGTCTGTCTCAGACCGTCTGTCTCAGCCCGCCTGTCTCAGACCGTCTGTCTCAGACCGCCTGTCTCAGACCGCCTGTCTCAGACCGTCGGTCTTAGCCCGTCTGTCTCAGCCCGTATGTCTCAGACCGTCCGTCTCAGACCGTCTGTCTCAGACCGTCTGTCCCAGGCCGTCTGTCTCAGACCGCCTGTCTCGGACCGTCTGTCTCAGACCGTCGGTCTCTGTCCGTCCCTCAGCCCGTCTGTCTCAGACCGTCCGTCTCAGACCGTCTGTCTCAGACCGTCTGTCCCAGGCCGTCTGTCTCAGACAGTCGGTCTCTGTCCGCCTCTCTCAGGCCGTCTGTCTCAGACCGTCTGTCTCAGACAGTCGGTCTCTGTCCGTCTCTCTCAGGCCGCCTGTCTCAGACCGTCTGTCTCAGACCGTCTGTCTCAGACCGTCTGTCTCAGACCGTCGGTATCTGTCCGTTTCTCGCAGGCCGCCTGTCTCTGTCCGTCTGTCTCTGTCTGTCTGTCTCTGTCCGTCTGTGTCAGACCGTCTGTCTCAGACCGTCGGTCTCTGTCCGTCCCTCTCAGGCCGTCTGTCTCAGTCCGTCTGTCTCCGACCGTCTGTCTCCGACCGTCTGTCTCAGACCGTCGGTCTCTGTCCGTCTCTCTCAGCCCGCCTGTCTCAATCAGTGTGTCTCAGACCATCTGTCTCAGACCGTCCGTCTCTGTCCGTCTGTCTCAGACCGTCTGTCTCAGACCGTCTGTCTCAGACCGTCTTTCTCAGACCGTCTTTCTCAGACCGTCTGTCTCAGACCGTCTGTGTCAGACCGTTGTCTCTGTCCATCTGTCTCAGCCCGTCTGTCTCAGACCGTCCGTCTCAGACCGCCTGTCTCAGACCGTCCGTCTCAGACCGTCTGTCTCAGACCGTCTGTCCCAGGCCGTCTGTCTCAGACCGTTGTCTCTGTCCGTCTATCTCTGTCCGTCTGTCTCAGAACGTCTGTCTCAGACCATCTGTATCAAACCGTCTGTCTCAGCACGCCTGTCTCGGCCCGCCTGTCTCTGTCCGTCTGTTTCAGACCGCCTGTCACAGACCATCTGTGTCAGACCGTTGTCTCTGTCCGTCTATCTCTGTCCGCCTGTCTCTGTCCGACTGTCTCAGAACGTCTGTCTCAGACCGTCTGTCTCAGCCCGCCTGTCTCAGCCCGCCTGTCTCAGCCCGCCTGTCTCTGTCCGTCTGTCTCAGACCGTCTGTCTCAGACCGTCGGTCTCTGTCCGTCTCTCTCAGGCCGCCTGTCTCAGTCCGTCTGTCTCAGACCATCTGTCTCAGACCGTCTGTCTCTGTCCGTCTGTCTCAGACCATCTATCTCAGTCCGCCTGTCTCAGACCGTCTGTCTCAGACCGTCGGTCTCTGTCCGTCTCTCCCAGCCCGCCTGTCTCAGTCCGTCTGTCTCAGACCATCTGTCTCAGACCGCCTGTCTCAGACCGTCAGTCTCAGACCGTCGGTCTCTGTCCGTTTCTCGCAGGCCGCCTGTCTCAGGCCGCCTGTCTCAGTCCGTCTGTCTCAGACCATCTGTCTCAGACCGTTGTCTCTGTCCGTATATCTCTGTCCGTCTGTCTCAGAACGTCTGTCTCAGACCATCTGTATCAAACCGTCTGTCTCAGCCCGCCTGTCTCGGCCCGCCTGTCTCTGTCCGTGTGTTTCAGACCGCCTGTCTCAGACCATCTGTGTCAGACCGTTGTCTCTGTCCGTCTGTCTCTGTCCGTCTGTGTCAGACCGTCTGTCTCAGACCGTCTGTCTCAGACCGTCTGTCTCAGACCGTCTGTCTCAGACCGTCTGTCTCAGACCGTCTGTCTCAGACCGTCTGTCTCAGACCGTCTGTCTCAGTCCGTCTGTCTCAGACCGTCGGTCTCTGTCCGTCTCTCTCAGGCCGCCTGTCTCAGTCCGTCTGTCTCAGACCGTCTGTATCAGACCGTCTGTCTCAGACCGTCTGTCTCAGTCCGTCTGTCTCAGACCGTCTGTCTCAGACCGTCGGTCTCAGACCGTCAGTCCCTGTCCGTCTCTCCCAGCCCGCCTGTCTCAGGCCATCTGTATCAAACCGTCTGTCTCAGCCCGCCTGTCTCTGTCCGTCTGTTTCAGACCGCCTGTCTCAGACCGTCGGTCTTAGCCCGTCTGTCTCAGGCCGCCTGTCTCTGTCCGTCTGTCTCAGACCGTCTGTCTCAGATCGTCTCTCTCAGGCCGCCTGTCTCAGTCCGACTGTCTCTGTCCGTCTGTTTCAGACCGTCTGTCTCAGATTGTCTCTCTCAGGCCGCCTGTCTCAGTCCGACTGTCTCTGTCCGTCTGTTTCAGACCGCCTGTCTCAGACCGTCGGTCTTAGCCCGTCTGTCTCAGCCCGCCTGTCTCTGTCCGTCTGTCTCTGTCCGTCTGTCTCTGTCCGTCTGTCTCTGTCCGTCTGTGTCAGACCGTCTGTCTCAGACCGTCGGTCTCTGTCCGTCCCTCTCAGGCCGCCTGTCTCAGTCCGTCTGTCTCCGACCGTCTGTCTCAGACCGTCGGTCTCTGTCCGTCTCTCTCAGCCCGCCTGTCTCAATCCGTGTGTCTCAGACCATCTGTCTCAGACCGTCCGTCTCTGTCCGTCTGTCTCAGACCGTCTGTCTCAGACCGTCTGTCTCAGACCGTCTCTCGCAAGCCGCCTGTCTCAGTCCGACTGTCTCTGTCCGTCTGTTTCAGACCGCCTGTCTCAGACCGTCGGTCTTAGCCCGTCTGTCTCAGCCCGCCTGTCTCTGTCCGTCTGTCTCAGCCCATCTGTCTCAGACCGTCTGTCTCTGACCGTCTGTCTCAGACCGTCAGTCTCAGACCGTCGGTATCTCTCCGTTTCTCGCAGGCCGCCTGTCTCTGTCCGTCTGTCTCTGTCCGTCTGTCTCAGACCGTCCGTCTCTGTCCGTCTGTCTCAGACCGTCTGTCTCAGACCGTCTGTCTCAGACCGTCTTTCTCAGACCGTCTGCCTCTGTCCGTTTCTCGCAGGCCGCCTGTCTCAGGCCGCCTGTCATAGTCCGTCTGTCTCAGACCATCTGTGTCAGACCGTTGTCTCTGTCCGTCTATCTCTGTCCGTCTGTCTCTGTCCGACTGTCTCAGAACGTCTGTCTCAGACCATCTGTATCAAACCGTCTGTCTTAGCCCGCCTGTCTCAGCCCGCCTGTCTCTGTCCGTCTGTCTCAGCCCGCCTGTCTCAGACCGTCTATCTCGGACCATCTGTCTCAGACCGTCTGTCACAGATCGTCTCTCTCAGGCCGCCTGTCTCAGTCCGTCTGTCTCAGACCATCTGTCTCAGACCATCTGTCTCAGACCGTCCGTCTCTGTCCGTCTGTCTCAGACCGTCGGTCTCTGTCCGTCTCTCTCAGGCCGTCTATCTCTGTCCGTCTGTTTCAGACCGCCTGTCTCAGACCGTCGGTCTTAGCCCGTCTGTCTCAGCCCGCCTGTCTCTGTCCGTCTGTCTCAGACCGTCTGTCTCAGATCGTCTCTCTCAGGCCGCCTGTCTCAGTCCGACTGTCTCTGTCCGTCTGTTTCAGACCGTCTGTCTCAGACCGTCTGTCTCAGACCGTCTGTCTCAGACCGTCTGTCTCAGACCGTCTGTCTCAGCCCGTCTGTCTCGGCCCGCCTGTCTCTGTCCGTCTGTCTCAGAACGTCTGTCTCAGACCATCTGTATCAAACCGTCTGTCTCAGCCCGCCTGTCTCGGCCCGCCTGTCTCTGTCCGTCTGTTTCAGACCGCCTGTCTCAGACCATCTGTGTCAGACCGTTGTCTCTGTCCGTCTGTCTCTGTCCGTTTGTGTCAGACCGTCTGTCTCAGACCGTCTGTCTCAGACCGTCTGTCTCAGACCGTCTGTCTCAGACCGTCTGTCTCAGCCCGCCTGTCTCGGCCCGCCTGTCTCTGTCCGTCTGTCTCAGAACGTCTGTCTCAGACCATCTGTATCAAACCGTCTGTCTCAGCCCGCCTGTCTCGGCCCGCCTGTCTCTGTCCGTCTGTTTCAGACCGCCTGTCTCAGACCATCTGTGTCAGACCGTTGTCTCTGTCCGTCTGTCTCTGTCCGTCTGTCTCTGTCCGTCTGTGTCAGACCGTCTGTCTCAGTCCGTCTGTCTCAGTCCGTCTGTATCAGACCGTCTGTCTCAGACCGTCTGTCTCAGACCGTCTGTCTCAGTCCGTCTGTCTCAGACCGTCTGTCTCAGACCGTCAGTCTCTGTCCGTCTCTCCCAGCCCGCCTGTCTCAGGCCATCTGTATCAAACCGTCTGTCTCAGCCCGCCTGTCTCTGTCCGTCTGTTTCAGACCGCCTGTCTCAGACCGTCTCTCTCAGGCCGCGTGTCTCAGTCCGTCTGTCTCAGACCATCTGTCTCAGACCAACTGTCTCAGACCGTCCGTCCCTGTCCGTCTGTCTCAGACCGTCGGTCTCTGTCCGTCTCTCTCAGGCCGTCTATCTCTGTCCGTCTGTTTCAGACCGCCTGTCTCAGACCGTCTGTCTCAGACCGTCTGTCTCAGACCGTCTGTCTCAGACCGTCGGTCTCTGTCCGTCCCTCTCAGGCCGCCTGTCTCAGTCTGTCTGTCTCCGACCGCCTGTCTCGGACCGTCGGTCTCTGTCCGTCTCTCTCAGCCCGCCTGTCTCAATCCGTCTGTCTCAGACCATCTGTCTCAGGCCGTCCGTCTCTGTCCGTCTGTCTCAGACCGTCTGTCTCAGACCGTCTGTCTCAGACCGTCTGTCTCAGACCGTCTGTCTCAGACCGTCTGTCTCAGACCGTCTGTCTCAGACCGTCTGTCTCAGACCGTCAGTCTCAGACCGTCGTTCTCTGTCCGTTTTTCGCAGGCCGCCAGTCTCAGCCCGCCTGTCTAAGTCCGTCTGTCTCAGACCATCTGTCTCAGACCGTCTGTCTCAGACCGTCGGTCTCAGACCATCTGTCTCAGACCGTCCGTCTCTGTCCGTCTGTCTCAGACCGTCTGTCTCAGACCGTCTGTCTCAGACCGTCTGTCTCAGACCGTCAGTCTCAGACCGTCGGTCTCTGTCCGTTTCTCGCAGGCCGCCTGTTTCAGACCGTCTGTCTCAGACCATCTGTCTCAGTCCGTCGGTCTCTGTACGTCTCTCTCAGGCCGGCTGTCTCAGTCCGTCTGTTTCAGACCGCCTGTCTCTGTCCGTCTGTCTCAGACCGTCTGTCTGAGATCGTCTCTCTCAGGCCGCCTGTCTCAGTCCAACTGTCTCTGTCCGTCTGTTTCAGACCGTCTGTCTCAGATCGTCTCTCTCAAGCCGCCTGTCTCAGTCCGACTGTCTCTGTCCGTCTGTTTCAGACCGCCTGTCTCAGACCGTTGGTCTTAGCCCGTCTGTCTCAGCCCGCCTGTCTCTGTCCGTCTGTCTCAGCCCATCTGTCTCAGACCGTCCGTCTCTGACCGTCTGTCTCAGACCGTCAGTCTCAGACCGTCAGTATCTGTCCGTTTCTCGCAGGCCGCCTGTCTCTGTCCGTCTGTCTCTGTCCGTCTGTCTCTGTCCGTCTGTGTCAGACCGTCTGTCTCAGACCGTCGGTCTCTGTCCGTCCCTCTCAGGCCGCCTGTCTCAGTCCGTCTGTCTCAGACCGTCCGTCTCTGTCCGTCTGTCTCAGACCGTCTGTCTCAGACCGTCTGTCTCAGACCGTCTTTCTCAGACCGTCTGTCTCAGACCGCCTGTCTCAGACCGCCTGTCTCAGACCGTCGGTCTTAGCCCGTCTGTCTCAGCCCGTCTGTCTCAGACCGTCCGTCTCAGACCGTCTGTCTCAGACCGTCTGTCCCAGGCCGTCTGTCTCAGACCGTCTGTCTCAGACCGTCTGTCTCAGACCGTCTGTCTCAGACCGTCTGTCTCAGACCGTCTGTCTCAGACCGTCTGTCTCAGACCGTCTGTCTCAGACCGTCTGTCTCAGACCGTCTGTCTCAGACCGTCTGTCTCAGACAGTCGGTCTCTGTCCGTCTCTCTCAGGCCGCCTGTCTCAGTCCGTCTGTCTCAGACCGTCCGTCTCAGACCGTCTGTCTCGGACCGTCTGTCTCAGACCGTCGGTCTCTGTCCGTCCCTATCAGCCCGTCTGTCTCAGACCGTCCGTCTCAGACCGTCTGTCTCAGACCGTCTGTCCCAGGCCGTCTGTCTCCGACAGTCGGTCTCTGTCCGTCTCTCTCAGGCCGCCTGTCTCAGACCGTCTGTCTCAGACCGTCTGTCTCAGACAGTCGGTCTCTGTCCGTCTCTCTCAGGCCGCCTGTCTCAGACCGTCTGTCTCAGACCGTCTGTCTCAGACCGTCGGTATCTGTCCGTTTCTCGCAGGCCGCCTGTCTCTGTCCGTCTGTCTCTGTCCGTCTGTGTCAGACCGTCTGTCTCAGACCGTCGGTCTCTGTCCGTCCCTCTCAGGCCGCCTGTCTCAGTCCGTCTGTCTCCGACCGTCTGTCTCAGACCGTCGGTCTCTGTCCGTCTCTCTCAGCCCGCCTGTCTCAATCAGTGTGTCTCAGACCATCTGTCTCAGACCGTCTGTCTCAGACCGTCTGTCTCAGACCGTCTGTCTCAGACCGTCTGTCTCAGACCGTCTGTCTCAGACCGTCTGTCTCAGACCGTCTGTCTCAGACCGTCTGTCTCAGACCGTCTGTCTCAGACCGTCTGTCTCAGACCGTCAGTCTCAGACCGTCGTTCTCTGTCCGTTTTTCGCAGGCCGCCAGTCTCAGCCCGCCTGTCTAAGTCCGTCTGTCTCAGACCATCTGTCTCAGACCGTCTGTCTCAGACCGTCGGTCTCAGACCATCTGTCTCAGACCGTCCGTCTCTGTCCGTCTGTCTCAGACCGTCTGTCTCAGACCGTCTGTCTCAGACCGTCAGTCTCAGACCGTCGGTCTCTGTCCGTCTCTCTCAGGCCGTCTATCTCTGTCCGTCTGTTTCAGACCGCCTGTCTCAGACCGTCTGTCTCAGACCGTCTGTCTCAGACCGTCTGTCTCAGACCGTCGGTCTCTGTCCGTCCCTCTCAGGCCGCCTGTCTCAGTCTGTCTGTCTCCGACCGCCTGTCTCGGACCGTCGGTCTCTGTCCGTCTCTCTCAGCCCGCCTGTCTCAATCCGTCTGTCTCAGACCATCTGTCTCAGGCCGTCCGTCTCTGTCCGTCTGTCTCAGACCGTCTGTCTCAGACCGTCTGTCTCAGACCGTCTGTCTCAGACCGTCTGTCTCAGACCGTCTGTCTCAGACCGTCAGTCTCAGACCGTCGTTCTCTGTCCGTTTTTCGCAGGCCGCCAGTCTCAGCCCGCCTGTCTAAGTCCGTCTGTCTCAGACCATCTGTCTCAGACCGTCTGTCTCAGACCGTCGGTCTCAGACCATCTGTCTCAGACCGTCCGTCTCTGTCCGTCTGTCTCAGACCGTCTGTCTCAGACCGTCTGTCTCAGACCGTCTGTCTCAGACCGTCTGTCTCAGACCGTCAGTCTCAGACCGTCTGTCTCAGACCGTCAGTCTCAGACCGTCGGTCTCTGTCCGTCTCTCTCAGGCCGTCTATCTCTGTCCGTCTGTTTCAGACCGCCTGTCTCAGACCGTCTGTCTCAGACCGTCTGTCTCAGACCGTCGGTCTCTGTCCGTCCCTCTCAGGCCGCCTGTCTCAGTCTGTCTGTCTCCGACCGCCTGTCTCGGACCGTCGGTCTCTGTCCGTCTCTCTCAGCCCGCCTGTCTCAATCCGTCTGTCTCAGACCATCTGTCTCAGGCCGTCCGTCTCTGTCCGTCTGTCTCAGACCGTCTGTCTCAGACCGTCTGTCTCAGACCGTCTGTCTCAGACCGTCTGTCTCAGACCGTCTGTCTCAGACCGTCTGTCTCAGACCGTCAGTCTCAGACCGTCGTTCTCTGTCCGTTTTTCGCAGGCCGCCAGTCTCAGCCCGCCTGTCTAAGTCCGTCTGTCTCAGACCATCTGTCTCAGACCGTCTGTCTCAGACCGTCGGTCTCAGACCATCTGTCTCAGACCGTCCGTCTCTGTCCGTCTGTCTCAGACCGTCTGTCTCAGACCGTCTGTCTCAGACCGTCTGTCTCAGACCGTCAGTCTCAGACCGTCGGTCTCTGTCCGTTTCTCGCAGGCCGCCTGTTTCAGACCGTCTGTCTCAGACCATCTGTCTCAGTCCGTCGGTCTCTGTACGTCTCTCTCAGGCCGGCTGTCTCAGTCCGTCTGTTTCAGACCGCCTGTCTCTGTCCGTCTGTCTCAGACCGTCTGTCTGAGATCGTCTCTCTCAGGCCGCCTGTCTCAGTCCAACTGTCTCTGTCCGTCTGTTTCAGACCGTCTGTCTCAGATCGTCTCTCTCAAGCCGCCTGTCTCAGTCCGACTGTCTCTGTCCGTCTGTTTCAGACCGCCTGTCTCAGACCGTTGGTCTTAGCCCGTCTGTCTCAGCCCGCCTGTCTCTGTCCGTCTGTCTCAGCCCATCTGTCTCAGACCGTCCGTCTCTGACCGTCTGTCTCAGACCGTCAGTCTCAGACCGTCAGTATCTGTCCGTTTCTCGCAGGCCGCCTGTCTCTGTCCGTCTGTCTCTGTCCGTCTGTCTCTGTCCGTCTGTGTCAGACCGTCTGTCTCAGACCGTCGGTCTCTGTCCGTCCCTCTCAGGCCGCCTGTCTCAGTCCGTCTGTCTCAGACCGTCCGTCTCTGTCCGTCTGTCTCAGACCGTCTGTCTCAGACCGTCTGTCTCAGACCGTCTTTCTCAGACCGTCTGTCTCAGACCGCCTGTCTCAGACCGCCTGTCTCAGACCGTCGGTCTTAGCCCGTCTGTCTCAGCCCGTCTGTCTCAGACCGTCCGTCTCAGACCGTCTGTCTCAGACCGTCTGTCCCAGGCCGTCTGTCTCAGACCGTCTGTCTCAGACCGTCTGTCTCAGACCGTCTGTCTCAGACCGTCTGTCTCAGACCGTCTGTCTCAGACCGTCTGTCTCAGACCGTCTGTCTCAGACCGTCTGTCTCAGACCGTCTGTCTCAGACCGTCTGTCTCAGACCGTCTGTCTCAGACCGTCTGTCTCAGACAGTCGGTCTCTGTCCGTCTCTCTCAGGCCGCCTGTCTCAGACCGTCTGTCTCAGACCGTCGGTATCTGTCCGTTTCTCGCAGGCCGCCTGTCTCTGTCCGTCTGTCTCTGTCCGTCTGTGTCAGACCGTCTGTCTCAGACCGTCGGTCTCTGTCCGTCCCTCTCAGGCCGCCTGTCTCAGTCCGTCTGTCTCCGACCGTCTGTCTCAGACCGTCGGTCTCTGTCCGTCTCTCTCAGCCCGCCTGTCTCAATCAGTGTGTCTCAGACCATCTGTCTCAGACCGTCTGTCTCAGACCGTCTGTCTCAGACCGTCTGTCTCAGACCGTCTGTCTCAGACCGTCTGTCTCAGACCGTCTGTCTCAGACCGTCTGTCTCAGACCGTCTGTCTCAGACCGTCTGTCTCAGACCGTCTGTCTCAGACCGTCTGTCTCAGACCGTCAGTCTCAGACCGTCGTTCTCTGTCCGTTTTTCGCAGGCCGCCAGTCTCAGCCCGCCTGTCTAAGTCCGTCTGTCTCAGACCATCTGTCTCAGACCGTCTGTCTCAGACCGTCGGTCTCAGACCATCTGTCTCAGACCGTCCGTCTCTGTCCGTCTGTCTCAGACCGTCTGTCTCAGACCGTCTGTCTCAGACCGTCAGTCTCAGACCGTCGGTCTCTGTCCGTTTCTCGCAGGCCGCCTGTCTCAGACCGTCTGTCTCAGACCATCTGTCTCAGTCCGTCGGTCTCTGTACGTCTCTCTCAGGCCGCCTGTCTCAGTCCGTCTGTTTCAGACCGCCTGTCTCTGTCCGTCTGTCTCAGACCGTCTGTCTGAGATCGTCTCTCTCAGGCCGCCTGTCTCAGTCCAACTGTCTCTGTCCGTCTGTTTCAGACCGTCTGTCTCAGATCGTCTCTCTCAAGCCGCCTGTCTCAGTCCGACTGTCTCTGTCCGTCTGTTTCAGACCGCCTGTCTCAGACCGTTGGTCTTAGCCCGTCTGTCTCAGCCCGCCTGTCTCTGTCCGTCTGTCTCAGCCCATCTGTCTCAGACCGTCCGTCTCTGACCGTCTGTCTCAGACCGTCAGTCTCAGACCGTCAGTATCTGTCCGTTTCTCGCAGGCCGCCTGTCTCTGTCCGTCTGTCTCTGTCCGTCTGTCTCTGTCCGTCTGTGTCAGACCGTCTGTCTCAGACCGTCGGTCTCTGTCCGTCCCTCTCAGGCCGCCTGTCTCAGTCCGTCTGTCTCCGACCGTCTGTCTCAGACCGTCTGTCTCAGACCGTCGGTCTCTGTCCGTCTCTCTCAATAAGCCTGTCTCAATCCGTGTGTCTCAGACCGTCTGTCTCAGACCGTCCGTCTCTGTCCGTCTGTCTCAGACCGTCTGTCTCAGACCGTCTGTCTCAGACCGTCTGTCTCAGACCGTCTTTCCCAGGCCGTCTGTCTCACACCGTCTGTCTCAGACCGTCTGTCTCAGACCGTCTGTCTCAGACCGTCTGTCTCAGACCGTCTGTCTCAGACCGTCTGTCTCAGACCGTCTGTCTCAGACCGTCTGTCTCAGACCGTCTGTCTCAGACAGTCGGTCTCTGTCCGTCTCTCTCAGGCCGCCTGTCTCAGTCCGTCTGTCTCAGACCGTCCGTCTCAGACCGTCTGTCTCGGACCGTCTGTCTCAGACCGTCGGTCTCTGTCCGTCCCTATCAGCCCGTCTGTCTCAGACCGTCCGTCTCAGACCGTCTGTCTCAGACCGTCTGTCCCAGGCCGTCTGTCTCCGACAGTCGGTCTCTGTCCGTCTCTCTCAGGCCGCCTGTCTCAGACCGTCTGTCTCAGACCGTCTGTCTCAGACAGTCGGTCTCTGTCCGTCTCTCTCAGGCCGCCTGTCTCAGACCGTCTGTCTCAGACCGTCTGTCTCAGACCGTCGGTATCTGTCCGTTTCTCGCAGGCCGCCTGTCTCTGTCCGTCTGTCTCTGTCCGTCTGTGTCAGACCGTCTGTCTCAGACCGTCGGTCTCTGTCCGTCCCTCTCAGGCCGCCTGTCTCAGTCCGTCTGTCTCCGACCGTCTGTCTCCGACCGTCTGTCTCAGACCGTCGGTCTCTGTCCGTCTCTCTCAGCCCGCCTGTCTCAATCAGTGTGTCTCAGACCATCTGTCTCAGACCGTCCGTCTCTGTCCGTCTATCTCAGACCGTCTGTCTCAGACCGTCTGTCTCAGACCGTCGGTCTCTGTCCGTCTCTCTCAGCCCGCCTGTCTCAATCAGTGTGTCTCAGACCATCTGTCTCAGACCGTCCGTCTCTGTCCGTCTGTCTCAGACCGTCTGTCTCAGACCGTCTGTCTCAGACCGTCTTTCTCAGACCGTCTGTCTCAGACCGTCTGTCTCAGACCGTCTGTGTCAGACCGTTGTCTCTGTCCGTCTGTCTCAGTCCGTCTGTCTCAGTCCGTCTGTCTCAGACCATCTGTCTCAGACCGTCTGTCTCAGACCGTCTGTCTCAGGCCATCTGTCTCAGACCGTCCGTCTCTGTCCGTCTATCTCAGACCGTCGGTCTCTGTCCGTCTCTCTCAGGCCGTCTATCTCTGTCCGTCTGTTTCAGACCGCCTGTCTCAGACCGCCGGTCTTAGCCCGTCTGTCTCAGCCCGCCTGTCTCTGTCCGTCTGTCTCAGACCGTCTGTCTCAGATCGTCTCTCTCAGGCCGCCTGTCTCAGTCCGACTGTCTCTGTCCGTCTGTTTCAGACCGTCTGTCTCAGATCGTCTCTCTCAGGCCGCCTGTCTCAGTCCGACTGTCTCTGTCCGTCTGTTTCAGACCGCCTGTCTCTGACCGTCGGTCTTAGCCCGTCTGTCTCAGCCCGTCTGTGTCAGACCCTCTGTCTCAGACCGTCTGTCTCAGACCGTCTGCCTCTGTCCGTTTCTCGCAGGCCGCCTGTCTCAGTCCGACTGTCTCTGTCCGTCTGTTTCAGACCGCCTGTCTCTGACCGTCGGTCTTAGCCCGTCTGTCTCAGCCCGCCTGTCTCTGTCCGTCTGTCTCTGTCCGTCTGTCTCTGTCCGTCTGTCTCTGTCCGTCTGTCTCTGTCCGTCTGTGTCAGACCGTCTGTCTCAGACCGTCGGTCTCTGTCCGTCCCTCTCAGGCCGCCTGTCTCAGTCCGTCTGTCTCCGACCGTCTGTCTCAGACCGTCGGTCTCTGTCCGTCTCTCTCAGCCCGCCTGTCTCAATCAGTGTGTCTCAGACCATCTGTCTCAGACCGTCCGTCTCTGTCCGTCTGTCTCATACCGTCTGTCTCAGACCGTCTGTCTCAGACCGTCTTTCTCAGACCGTCTGTCTCAGACCGTCTGTCTCAGACCGTCTGTGTCAGACCGTTGTCTCTGTCCGTCTGTCTCAGCCCGTCTGTCTCAGACCGTCCGTCTCAGACCGTCTGTCTCAGACCGTCTGTCTCAGGCCGTCTGTCTCAGACCATCTGTCTCAGACCGTTGTCTCTGTCCGTCTATCTCTGTCCGCCTGTCTCAGAACGTCTGTCTCTGACCATCTGTATCAAACCGTCTGTCTCAGCACGCCTGTCTCGGCCCGCCTGTCTCTGTCCGTCTGTTTCAGACCGCCTGTCTCAGACCATCTGTGTCAGACCGTTGTCTCTGTCCGTCTATCTCTGTCCGTCTGTCTCTGTCCGACTGTCTCAGAACGCCTGTCTCGGACCATCTTTCTCAGACCGTCTGTCTCAGATCGTCTCTCTCAGGCCGCCTGTCTCAGTCCGTCTGTCTCATACCATCTGTCTCAGACCATCTGTCTCAGACCGTCCGTCTCTGTCCGTCTGTCTCAGACCGTCGGTCTCTGTCCGTCTATCTCAGGCCGTCTATCTCTGTCCGTCTGTTTCAGACCGCCTGTCTCAGACCGTCGGTCTTAGCCCGTCTGTCTCAGTCCGCCTGTCTCTGTCCGTCTGTCTCAGACCGTCTGTCTCAGATCGTCTCTCTCAGGCCGCCTGTCTCAGTCCGACTGTCTCTGTCCGTCTGTTTCAGACCGCCTGTCTCAGACCGTCGGTCTTAGCCCGTCTGTCTCAGCCCGCCTGTCTCTGTCCGTCTGTCTCAGCCCATCTGTCTCAGACCGTCTGTCTCTGACCGTCTGTCTCAGACCGTCAGTCTCAGACCGTCGGTATCTGTCCGTTTCTCGCAGGCCGCCTGTCTCTGTCGGTCTGTCTCAGACCGTCCGTCTCTGTCCGTCTGTCTCAGACCGTCTGTCTCAGACCGTCTGTCTCAGACCGTCTGTCTCAGACCGTCTTTCTCAGACCGTCTGTCTCAGACCGTCTGTCTCAGACCGTCTGTCTCAGACCGTCTGTCTCAGACCGTCTGTGTCAGACCGTTGTCTCTGTCCGTCTCTCTCAGGCCGCCTGTCAAAATCCGTCCGTATCAGACCATCTGTCTCAGACTGTCGGTCTCTGTCCGTCTCTCTCAGCCCGCCTGCATCAGTCCGTCTGTCTCAGACCGTCAGTCTCAGACCGTCGGTCTCTGTCCGTCTCTCTCAGCCCGCCTGTCTCATACCGTCTGTCTCAGACCGTCTGTGTCAGACCGTTGTCTCTGTCCGTCTGTCTCTGTCCGTCTGTGTCAGACCCTCTGTCTCAGACCGTCTGTCTCAGACCGTCTGCCTCTGTCTGTTTCTCGCAGGCCGCCTGTCTCAGTCCGTCTGTCTCAGCCCGTCTGTCTCAGTCCGTCTCTCTCAGTCCGCCTGTCTCAGTCCGACTGTCTCAGACCGTCAGCCTCAGACCGTCTGTCTCAGACCGTCGGTCTCTGTCCGTCTCTCTCAGCCCGCCTGTCTGAGTCCGTCTGTCTCAGACCACTGTCTCAGACCGTTGTCTCTGTCCGTCTGTCTCAGCCCGTCTGTCTCAGTCCGTCTGTCTCAGCCCGTCTGTCTCAGTCCGTCTCTCTCAGTCCGTCTCTCTCAGGCCGCCTGTCTCAGTCCGTCTGTCTCAGCCCGTCTGTCTCAGTCCGTCTCTCTCAGTCCGCCTGTCTCAGTCCGACTGTCTCAGTCCGACTGTCTCAGACCGTCAGCCTCAGACCGTCTGTCTCAGACCGTCGGTCTCTGTCCGTTTCTCGCAGGCCGCCTGTCTCAGACAGTCTGCCTCATACCATCTGTCTCGGACCGTCTGTCTCAGACCGTTTGTCTCGGACCGTCTCTCTCAGTCCGCCTGTCTCAGTCCGACTGTCTCAGACCGTCAGCCTCAGAGCGTCTGTCTCAGACTGTCGGTCTCTGTCCGTCTCTCTCAGCCCGCCTGCATCAGTCCGTCTGTCTCAGACCGTCAGTCTCAGACCGTCTGTCTCAGACCGTCGGTCTCTGTCCGTCTCTCTCAGCCCGCCTGTCTGAGTCCGTCTGTCTCAGACCACTGTCTCAGACCGTTGTCTCTGTCCGGCTCTCTCAGTCCGCCTGTCTCAGTCCGACTGTCTCAGTCCGTCTCTCTCAGTCCGCCTGTCTCAGTCCGACTGTCTCAGTCCGACTGTCTCAGACCGTCAGCCTCAGACCGTCTGTCTCAGACCGTCGGTCTCTGTCCGGCTCTCTCAGGCCGCCTGTCTCAGTCCGTCTGTCTCAGCCCGTCTGTCTCAGTCCGTCTCTCTCAGTCCGTCTCTCTCAGGCCGCCTGTCTCAGTCCGTCTGTCTCAGCCCGTCTGTCTCAGTCCGTCTCTCTCAGTCCGCCTGTCTCAGTCCGACTGTCTCAGACCGTCAGCCTCAGACCGTCTGTCTCAGACCGTCGGTCTCTGTCCGTCTCTCTCAGCCCGCCTGTCTGAGTCCGTCTGTCTCAGACCACTGTCTCAGACCGTTGTCTCTGTCCGTCTGTCTCAGCCCGTCTGTCTCAGTCCGTCTCTCTCAGTCCGCCTGTCTCAGTCCGACTGTCTTAGACAATCTGTCTCAGACCGTCTGTCTCTGTCCGTCTGTCTCAGACCGTCTGTCTTAGACAATCTGTCTCAGACCGTCTGTCTCTGTCCGTCTGTCTCGGACCGTCTGTCTCAGACCGTTTGTCTCGGACCGTCTCTCTCAGTCCGTCTGTCTCAGCCCGTCTGTCTCAGTCCGTCTCTCTCAGTCCGCCTGTCTCAGTCCGACTGTCTCAGACCGTCAGCCTCAGACCGTCTGTCTCAGACCGTCGGTCTCAGTCCGTCTCTCTCAGGCCGCCTGTCTCAGTCCGTCTGTCTCAGCCCGTCTGTCTCAGTCCGTCTCTCTCAGTCCGCCTGTCTCAGTCCGACTGTCTCAGACCGTCAGCCTCAGACCGTCAGTCTCAGACCGTCGGTATCTGTCCGTTTCTCGCAGGCCGCCTGTCTCTGTCGGTCTGTCTCAGACCGTCCGTCTCTGTCCGTCTGTCTCAGACCGTCTGTCTCAGACCGTCAGTCTCAGACCATCTGTATCAGACCGTTGTCTCTGTGAGTCTGTCTCCGCCCGCCTGTGTCAGTCCGTCTGTCTCAGACCATCTGTCCCGGACCGTTGTCTCTGTCCGTCTGTGTCAGTCCGTCTGTCTCAGTCCGTCTGTCTCAGACCCTCTCTCTCAGGCCGCCTGTCTCAGTCCGTCTGTCTCAGACCATCTGTCTCAGACCGTCGGTCTCTGTCCGTCTCTCTCAGGCCGCCTGTCTCAGACCGCCTGTCTCGGACCGTCTGTGTGAGACCGTCTGTATCAGACCATCTGTCTCAGACCGTCTGCCTCTGTCTGTTTCTCGCAGGCCGCCTGTCTCAGGCCGCCTGTCATAGTCCGTCTGTCTCAGACCATCTGTCTCAGACCGCTGTCTCTGTCCGTCTGTCTCTGTCCGTCTGTCTCTGTCCGTCTGTCTCAGAACGTCTGTCTCTGACCATCTGTATCAAACCGTCTGTCTCAGCACGCCTGTCTCGGCCCGCCTGTCTCTGTCCGTCTGTTTCAGACCGCCTGTCTCAGACCATCTGTGTCAGACCGTTGTCTCTGTCCGTCTATCTCTGTCCGTCTGTCTCTGTCCGACTGTCTCAGAACGTCTGTCTCAGACCATCTGTATCAAACCGTCTGTCTCAGCCCGCCTGTCTCAGCCCGCCTGTCTCTGTCCGTCTGTCTCAGCCCGCCTGTCTCAGACCGTCTATCTCGGACCATCTGTCTCAGACCGTCTGTCTCAGATCGTCTCTCTCAGGCCGCCTGTCTCAGTCCGTCTGTCTCAGACCGTCGGTCTCTGTCCGTCTCTCTCAGGCCGTCTATCTCTGTCCGTCTGTTTCAGACCGCCTGTCTCAGACCGTCGGTCTTAGCCCGTCTGTCTCAGCCCGCCTGTCTCTGTCCGTCTGTCTCAGACCGTCTGTCTCAGATCGTCTCTCTCAGGCCGCCTGTCTCAGTCCGACTGTCTCTGTCCGTCTGTTTCAGACCGCCTGTCTCAGACCGTCGGTCTTAGCCCGTCTGTCTCAGCCCGCCAGTCTCTGTCCGTCTGTCTCTGTCCGTCTGTCTCTGTCCGTCTGTCTCAGCCCGCCTGTCTCAGTCCGTCTGTCTCCGACCGTCTGTCTCAGACCGTCGGTCTCTGTCCGTCTCTCTCAGCCCGCCTGTCTCAATCCGTGTGTCTCAGACCATCTGTCTCAGACCGTCCGTCTCTGTCCGTCTGTCTCAGACCGTCTGTCTCAGACCGCCTGTCTCTGTCCGTCTGTCTCAGACCGTCTGTCTCAGATCGTCTCTCTCAGGCCGCCTGTCTCAGTCCGACTGTCTCTGTCCGTCTGTTTCAGACCGTCTGTCTCAGATCGTCTCTCTCAGGCCGCCTGCTCAGTCCGACTGTCTCTGTCCGTCTGTTTCAGACCGCCTGTCTCAGACCGTCTGTCTCAGACCGTCTGTCTCAGCCCGCCTGTCTCTGCCCGTCTGTCTCAGCCCGCCTGTCTCAGACCGTCTGTCTCAGACCGTCTGTCTCAGACCGTCTGTCTCAGACCGTCCGTCTCAGACCGTCTGTCTCAGACCGTCTGTCTCAGGCCGTCTGTCTCAGACCGGCTGTCTCAGACCGTCTGTCTCAGACCGTCTGTCTCAGACCGTCGGTCTCTGTCCGTCTCTCTCAGGCCGCCTGTCTCAGTCCGTCTGTCTCAGACCGTCTGTCTCAGACCGTCTGTCTCATACCGTCTGTCTCAGACCGTCTGTCTCAGGCCGTCTGTCTCAGACCGTCTGTCTCAGACCGTCTGTCTCAGCCCGCCTGTCTCTGCCCGTCTGTCTCAGCCCGCCTGTCTCTGTCCGTCTGTCTCAGACCGTCTGTCTCAGATCGTCTCTCTCAGGCCGCCTGTCTCAGTCCGACTGTCTCCGTCCGTCTGTTTCAGACCGTCTGTCTCAGATCGTCTCTCTCAGGCCGCCTGCTCAGTCCGACTGTCTCTGTCCGTCTGTTTCAGACCGCCTGTCTCAGACCGTCGGTCTTAGCCCGTCTGTCTCAGCCCGCCTGTCTCGGCCCGCCTGTCTCTGTCCGTCTGTTTCAGACCGCCTGTCTCAGACCATCTGTGTCAGACCGTTGTCTCTGTCCGTCTGTCTCTGTCCGTCTGTCTCTGTCCGTCTGTGTCAGACCGTCTGTCTCAGACCGTCCGTCTCAGACCGTCTGTCTCAGACCATCTGTTTCAGACCGTTGTCTCTGTCCGTCTGTCTCTGTCCGTCTGTCTCAGCCCGCCACTCTGAGACCGTCGGTCTCTGTCCGTCTCTCTGAGCCCGCCTGTCGCAGACCGCCTGTGTCCGACCGTCGGTATTACCCCGTCTGTCTCAGCCCGCCTGTCTCTGTCCGTCTGTCTCAGACCGTCGGTCTCTGTACGTCTCTATCAGCCCGCCTGTCTCTGACCGCCTGTCTCAGACCGTCTGTCCGAGACCGCCTGTCTCAGTCCGTCTGTCAAACCATCTGTCTCAGACCGTCGGTCTCTGTACGTCTCTCTCAGGCCGCCTGTCAAAATCCGTCCGTATCAGACCATCTGTCTCAGACTGTCGGTCTCTGTCCGTCTCTCTCAGCCCGCCTGCATCAGTCCGTCTGTCTCAGACCGTCAGTCTCAGACCGTCGGTCTCTGTCCGTCTCTCTCAGGCCGCCTGTCTCAGTCCGTCTGTCTCAGCCTGTCTGTCTCAGTCCGTCTCTCTCAGTCCGTCTCTCTCAGGCCGCCTGTCTCAGTCCGTCTGTCTCAGCCCGTCTGTCTCAGTCCGTCTCTCTCAGTCCGCCTGTCTCAGTCCGACTGTCTCAGACCGTCAGCCTCAGACCGTCGGTCTCTGTCCGTCTCTCTCAGCCCGCCTGTCTGAGTCCGTCTGTCTCAGACCACTGTCTCAGACCGTTGTCTCTGTCCGTCTGTCTCAGCCCGTCTGTCTCAGTCCGTCTCTCTCAGTCCGCCTGTCTCAGTCCGACTGTCTTAGACAATCTGTCTCAGACCGTCTGTCTCTCTCCGTCTGTCTCAGACCGTCTGTCTTGGACCGTCTGTCTCAGACCGTCGGTGTCTGTCCGTTTCTCGCAGGCCGCCTGTCTCAGACAGTCTGCCTCATACCATCTGTCTCGGACCGTCTGTCTCAGACCGTTTGTCTCGGACCGTCTCTCTCAGTCCGCCTGTCTCAGTCCGTCTGTATCAGACCGCCTGTCTCAGACCGTGCGTCTCGGACCAGCTGTCTCAGACCGTCGGTCTTACCTCGTCTGTCTCAGCCCCCCAGTCGCTGTCCGTCAGTCTCAGACCATCTGTATCAGACCGTTGTCTCTGTGAGTCTGTCTCCGCCCGCCTGTGTCAGTCCGTCTGTCTCAGACCATCTGTCCCGGACCGTTGTCTCTGTCCGTCTGTGTCAGTCCGTCTGTCTCAGTCCGTCTGTCTCAGACCCTCTCTCTCAGGCCGCCTGTCTCAGTCCGTCTGTCTCAGACCATCTGTCTCAGACCGTCGGTCTCTGTCCGTCTCTCTCAGGCCGCCTGTCTCAGACCGCCTGTCTCGGACCGTCTGTGTGAGACCGTCTGTATCAGACCATCTGTCTCAGACCGTCTGTCTCTGTCCGTCTCTCTCAGCCCGCCTGTCTCATACCGTCTGTCTCGGACCATCTGTCTCAGACCGTCGGTATTACCCCGTCTGTCTCAGCCCGTCTGTCTCAGACCGTCTGTCTCAGATCGTCGTTCTCTGTCCGTTTCTCTCAGGCCGCCAGTCTCAGTCCGTCTGTCTCAGACCATCTGTCTCAGACCGTCTGTCTCTGTCCGTTTCTCTCAGGCCGCCTGTCTCAGTCCGTCTGTCTCAGACCATCTGTCTCAGACCGTCGGTCTCTGTCCGTCTCTCTCAGGCCGCCTGTCTCAGACCGCCTGTCTCGGTCCGTCTGTGTGAGACCGTCTGTATCAGACCATCTGTCTCAGACCGTCGGTCTCTGTCCGTCTCTCTCAGCCCGACTGCCTCATACCATCTGTCTCGGACCGTCTGTCTCAGACCGTTTGTCTCGGACCGTCTCTCTCAGTCCGCCTGTCTCAGTCCGTCTGTCTCAGACCATCTGTCTCAGACCGTCGGTCTCAGTCCGTCTGTCTCAGCCCGCCTGTCTCTGTCCGTCTCTCTCAGCCCGCCTGTCTCAGTCCGTCTGTCTTGGACCGTCTGTCTCAGACCGTCTGTCTCAGATCGTTGTCTCTCTCCGTGTCTCTCAGGCCGCCTGTCTCAGTCCGTCTGTCTTAGACCATCTATCTCAGACCGTCTCTCTCAGACCGTCTATCTCAGACCGTCCGTCTCAGACCGTGTGTCTCAGATCGTCTGTGTCACATCGTCTGTCTCAGACCGTCCGTCTCTGTCCATCTCTCTCAGACCGTCCGTCTTAGACCGTCGGTCTCTGTCAGTCTCTCGTAGGCCGCCTGTCTCAGTCCGTCTGTCTCAGACCATCTGTCTCAGACCGTCTGTCTCTCTCCGTCTGTCTCAGACCATCTGTCTCACTACGTCTGTCTCAGACCGTCTGTCTCAGACCGTCTGTCTCAGACCGTCGGTCTCTGTCCGTCTCTCTCAGGCCGCCTGTCTAAGTCCGTCTGTATCAGACCATCTGTCTCAGACTGTCGGTATCTGTCTGTCTCTCTCAGGCCGCCTGTCCCAGTCTGTCTGTATCAGACCATCTGTCTCAGACCGTCTGTCTCGGTCCGCCTGTCTCAGCCCGGCTGTGTCAGTCCGGCTGTCTGAGACCGTCTGTCTCAGACCGTCTGTCTCTGTCCGTCTGTCTCAGACTGTCTGTCTTTGTTCGTCTGTCTCAGAACGTCTGTTTCAGACAATCTGTATGAAACCGTCTGTCTCAGCCCGCCTGCCTCAGCCCGCCTGTCACTGTCCGTCTGTATCAGACCATCTGTCTCAGACTGTCGGTCTCTGTCCGTCTCTCTCAGCCCGCCTGCCACAGTCCGTCTGTCTCAGACCGTCAGTCTCAGACCGTCGGTCTCTGTCCGTCTCTCTCAGGCCGCCTGTCTCAGTCCGTCTGTCTCAGACCACTGTCTCAGACCGTTGTCTCTGTCCGTCTGTCTCAGCCCGTCTGTCTGAGTCCGTCTCTCTCAGGCCGCCTGTCTCAGTCCGTCGGTCTCAGACCATCTGTCTCGGACCATCTGTCTCAGACCGTCCGTCTCTGTCCGTCTGTCTCAGACCGTCGGTCTGTGTCCGTCTCTCTCAGGCCGTCTATCTCTGTCCGTCTGTTTCAGACCGCCTGTCTCAGACCGTCGGTCTTAGCCCGTCTGTCTCAGCCCGCCTGTCTCTGTCCGTCTGTCTCAGACCCTCTGTCTCAGATCGTCTCTCTCAGGCCGCCTGTCTCAGTCCGACTGTCCCAGACCATCTGTCTCAGACCGTCTGTCTCAGACCGTCTGTCTCAGACCGTCTGTATCAAACCGTCTGTCTTAGACCGTCTGTCTCTGTCCGTCTGTCTCAGACCATCTGTGTCAGACAGTTGTCTCTGTCCGTATATCACTGTCCGTCTGTCTCAGAACGTCTGTCTCAGACCATCTGTATCAAACCGTCTGTCTTAGACCGTCTGTCTCTGTCCGTCTGTCTCAGACCATCTGTCTCAGTCCGTCTGTCTCAGACCGTCTGTCTCAGACCGTCGGTCTCTGTCCGTCTCTCGCAGCCCGCCTGTCTCAGTCCGTCTGTCTCAGACCATCTGTCTCGGACCGTCTGTCTCAGACCGTCAGTCTCAGACCGCCGGTCTCTGTCCGTCTCTCTCAGGCCGCCTGTCTCAGTCCGTCTGTCTCAGACCACTGTCTCAGACCGTTGTCTCTGTCCGTCTGTCTCAGCCCGTCTGTCTGAGTCCGTCTCTCTCAGTCCGCCTGTCTCAGTCCGACTGTCTCAGACCGTCTGCCTCAGACCGTCTGTCTCAGACCGTCGGTCTCTGTCCGTCTCTATCAGGCCGCCTGTCTCAGTCCGTCTGTCTCAAACCATCTGTCTTAGACCGTCTGTCTCTGTCCGTCAGTCTCAGACCGTCTGTCTCAGACCGTCGGTCTCTGTACGTCTCTATCAGCCCGCGTGTCTCTGACCGCCTGTCTCAGACCGTCTGTCTCTGTCCGTCTGTCTCAGACCGTCTGTCTGTGTCCGTCTGTCTCAGCCCGACTGTCTCAGTCCGTCTGTCTCAGACCATCTGTGTCAGACCGTTGTCTCTGTCCGTATATCTCTGTCCGTCTGTCTCAGAACGTCTGTCTCAGACCATCTGTATCAAACCGTCTGTCTCAGCCCGCCTGTCTCATCCCGCCTGTCTCTGTCCGTCTGTTTTAGACCGTCTGTCTCAGCCCGCCTGTCTCTGTCCGTCTGTCTCAGACCGTCGGTCTCTGTCCGTCTCTCTCAGGCCGCCTGTCTCAGTCTGTCGGTCTCAGACCATCTGTCTCGGACCATCTGTCTCAGACCGTCCGTCTCTGTCCGTCTGTCTCAGACCGTCGGTCTGTGTCCGTCTCTCTCAGGCCGTCTATCTCTGTCCGTCTGTTTCAGACCGCCTGTCTCAGACCGTCGGTCTTAGCCCGTCTGTCTCAGCCCGCCTGTCTCTGTCCGTCTGTCTCAGACCCTCTGTCTCAGATCGTCTCTCTCAGGCCGCCTGTCTCAGTCCGACTGTCCCAGACCATCTGTCTCAGACCGTCTGTCTCAGACCGTCTGTCTCAGACCGTCTGTATCAAACCGTCTGTCTTAGACCGTCTGTCTCTGTCCGTCTGTCTCAGACCATCTGTGTCAGACAGTTGTCTCTGTCCGTATATCACTGTCCGTCTGTCTCAGAACGTCTGTCTCAGACCATCTGTATCAAACCGTCTGTCTTAGACCGTCTGTCTCTGTCCGTCTGTCTCAGACCATCTGTCTCAGTCCGTCTGTCTCAGACCGTCTGTCTCAGACCGTCGGTCTCTGTCCGTCTCTCGCAGCCCGCCTGTCTCAGTCCGTCTGTCTCAGACCATCTGTCTCGGACCGTCTGTCTCAGACCGTCAGTCTCAGACCGTCGGTCTCTGTCCGTTTCTCGCATGCCGCCTGTCTCAGGCCGCCTGTCACAGTCCGTCTGTCTCAGACCATCTGTGTCAGACAGTTGTCTCTGTCCGTATATCACTGTCCGTCTGTCTCAGAACGTCTGTCTCAGACCATCTGTATCAAACCGTCTGTCTCAGCCCGCCTGTCTCGGCCCGCCTGTCTCTGTCCGTCTGTTTCAGACCGCCTGTCTCAGACCATCTGTGTCAGACCGTTGTCTCTGTCCGTCTGTCTCTGTCCGTTTGTGTCAGACCGTCTGTCTCAGACCGTCTGTCTCAGACCGTCTGTCTCAGACCGTCTGTCTCAGACCGTCTGTCTCAGACCGTCTGTCTCAGACCGTCTGTCTCAGACCGTCTGTCTCAGACCGTCTGTCTCAGCCCGCCTGTCTCGGCCCGCCTGTCTCTGTCCGTCTGTCTCAGAACGTCTGTCTCAGACCACCTGTATCAAACCGTCTGTCTCAGCCCGCCTGTCTCGGCCTGCCTGTCTCTGTCCGTCTGTTTCAGACCGCCTGTCTCAGACCATCTGTGTCAGACCGTTGTCTCTGTCCGTCTGTCTCTGTCCGTCTGTCTCTGTCCGTCTGTGTCAGACCGTCTGTCTCAGTCCGTCTGTCTCAGTCCGTCTGTCTCAGACCGCCTGTCTCAGACCGTCTGTCTCAGACCGTCTGTCTCAGACCGTATGTCTCAGTCCGTCTGTCTCAGACCGTCTGTCTCAGACCGTCAGTCTCTGTACGTCTCTCCCAGCCCGCCTGTCTCAGGCCATCTGTATCAAACCGTCTGTCTCAGCCCACCTGTCTCTGTCCGTCTGTTTCAGACCGCATGTCTCAGACCGTCGGTCTTAGCCCGTCTGTCTCAGCCCGCCTGTCTCTGTCCGTCTGTTTCAGACCGCCTGTCTCAGACCGTCTCTCTCAGGCCGCGTGTCTCAGTCCGTCTGTCTCAGACCATCTGTCTCAGACCATCTGTCTCAGACCGTCCGTCCCTGTCCGTCTGTCTCAGACCGTCGGTCTCTGTCCGTCTCTCTCAGGCCATCTATCTCTGTCCGCATGTTTCAGACTGCCTGTCTCAGACCGTCGGTCTTAGCCCGTCTGTCTCAGCCCGCCTGTCTCTGTCCGTCTGTCTCAGACCGTCTGTCTCAGATCGTCTCTCTCAGGCCGCCTGTCTCAGTCCGTCTCTCTCGGACCATCTTTCTCAGACCGGCTGTCTCAGACCATCTGTCTCAGACCGTCCGTCTCTGTCCGTCTGTCTCAGACCGTCTGTCTCAGACCGTCTGTCTCAGACCGTCTGTCTCAGACCGTCGGTCTCAGACCATCTGTCTCAGACCGTCCGTCTCTGTCCGTCTGTCTCAGACCGTCTGTCTCAGACCGTCTGTCTCAGACCGTCAGTCTCAGACCGTCGGTCTCTGTCCGTTTCTCCCAGGCCGCCTGTCTCAGACCGTCTGTCTCAGACCGTCTGTCTCAGACCATCTGTCTCAGTCCGTCGGACTCTGTACGTCTCTCTCAGGCCGCCTGTCTCAGTCCGTCTGTTTCAGACCGCCTGTCTCAGACCGTCGGTCTTAGCCCGTCTGTCTCAGCCCGCCTGTCTCTGTCCGTCTGTCTCAGACCGTCTGTCTCAGCCCGCCTGCCTCTGTCCGTCTGTCTCAGTCCGTCTGTCTCAGATCGTCTCTCTCAGGCCGCCTGTCTCAGTCCGACTGTCTCAGAACGTCTGTCTCAGACCATCTGTATCAAACCGTCTGTCTCAGCCCGCCTGTCTCAGCCCGCCTGTCTCTGTCCGTCTGTCTCAGCCCGCCTGTCTCAGACCGTCTATCTCGGACCATCTGTCTCAGACCGTCTGTCTCAGATCGTCTCTCTCAGCCCGCCTGTCTCAGTCCGTCTGTCTCAGACCATCTGTCTCAGACCATCTGTCTCAGACCGTCTGTCTCAGACCGTCAGTCTCAGACCGTCGGTCTCTGTCCGTTTCTCGCAGGCCGCCTGTCTCAGGCCGCCTGTCTCAGTCCGTCTGTCTCAGACCATCTGTCTCAGACCGTAGTCTCTGTCCGTCTATCTCTGTCCGTCTGTCTCAGAACGTCTGTCTCAGACCATCTGTATCAAACCGTCTGTCTCAGCCCGCCTGTCTCGGCCCGCCTGTCTCTGTCCGTCTGTTTCAGACCGCCTGTCTCAGACCATCTGTGTCAGACCGTTGTCTCTGTCCGTCTGTCTCTGTCCGTCTGTCTCTGTCCGTCTGTGTCAGACCGTCTGTCTCAGACCGTCCGTCTCAGACCGTCTGTCTCAGACCATCTGTTTCAGACCGTTGTCTCTGTCCGTCTGTCTCTGTCCGTCTGTCTCAGCCCGCCACTCTGAGACCGTCGGTCTCTGTCCGTCTCTCTGAGCCCGCCTGTCGCAGACCGCCTGTGTCCGACCGTCGGTATTACCCCGTCTGTCTCAGCCCGCCTGTCTCTGTCCGTCTGTCTCAGACCGTCGGTCTCTGTACGTCTCTATCAGCCCGCCTGTCTCTGACCGCCTGTCTCAGACCGTCTGTCCGAGACCGCCTGTCTCAGTCCGTCTGTCAAACCATCTGTCTCAGACCGTCGGTCTCTGTCCGTCTCTCTCAGGCCGCCTGTCAAAATCCGTCCGTATCAGACCATCTGTCTCAGACTGTCGGTCTCTGTCCGTCTCTCTCAGCCCGCCTGCATCAGTCCGTCTGTCTCAGACCGTCAGTCTCAGACCGTCGGTCTCTGTCCGTCTCTCTCAGGCCGCCTGTCTCAGTCCGTCTGTCTCAGCCCGTCTGTCTCAGTCCGTCTCTCTCAGTCCGCCTGTCTCAGTCCGACTGTCTCAGACCGTCAGCCTCAGACCGTCTGTCTCAGACCGTCGGTCTCTGTCCGTCTCTCTCAGCCCGCCTGTCTGAGTCCGTCTGTCTCAGACCACTGTCTCAGACCGTTGTCTCTGTCCGTCTGTCTCAGCCCGTCTGTCTCAGTCCGTCTCGCTCAGTCCGCCTGTCTCAGTCCGACTGTCTTAGACAATCTGTCTCAGACCGTCTGTCTCTGTCCGTCTGTCTCAGACCGTCTGTCTTGGACCGTCTGTCTCAGACCGTCGGTATCTGTCCGTTTCTCGCAGGCCGCCTGTCTCAGACAGTCTGCCTCATACCATCTGTCTCGGACCGTCTGTCTCAGACCGTTTGTCCCGGACCGTCTCTCTCAGTCCGCCTGTCTCAGTCCGTCTGTATCAGACCGCCTGTCTCAGACCGTGTGTCTCGGACCAGCTGTCTCAGACCGTCGGTCTTACCTCGTCTGTCCAGCCCCCCAGTCTCTGTCCGTCAGTCTCAGACCATCTGTATCAGACCGTTGTCTCTGTGAGTCTGTCTCCGCCCGCCTGTGTCAGTCCGTCTGTCTCAGACCATCTGTCCCGGACCGTTGTCTCTGTCCGTCTGTGTCAGTCCGTCTGTCTCAGTCCGTCTGTCTCAGACCATCTGTCTCAGACCGTCGGTCTCTGTCCGTCTCTCTCAGGCCGCCTGTCTCAGACCGCCTGTCTCGGACCGTCTGTGTGAGACCGTCTGTATCAGACCATCTGTCTCAGACCGTCTGTCTCTGTCCGTCTCTCTCAGCCCGCCTGTCTCATACCGTCTGTCTCGGACCATCTGTCTCAGACCGTCGGTATTACCCCGTCTGTCTCAGCCCGTCTGTCTCAGACCGTCTGTCTCAGATCGTCGTTCTCTGTCCGTTTCTCTCAGGCCGCCAGTCTCAGTCCGTCTGTCTCAGACCATCTGTCTCAGACCGTCTGTCTCTGTCCGTTTCTCTCAGGCCGCCTGTCTCAGTCCGTCTGTCTCAGACCATCTGTCTCAGACCGTCGGTCTCTGTCCGTCTCTCTCAGGCCGCCTGTCTCAGACCGCCTGTCTCGGACCGTCTGTGTGAGACCGTCTGTATCAGACCATCTGTCTCAGACCGTCGGTCTCTGTCCGTCTCTCTCAGCCCGCCTGCCTCATACCATCTGTCTCGGACCGTCTGTCTCAGACCGTTTGTCTCGGACCGTCTCTCTCAGTCCGCCTGTCTCAGTCCGTCTGTCTCAGACCATCTGTCTCAGACCGTCGGTCTCAGTCCGTCTGTCTCAGCCCGCCTGTCTCTGTCCGTCTGTCTCAGCCCGCCTGTCTCAGTCCGTCTGTCTTGGACCGTCTGTCTCAGACCGTCGGTCTCTGTCCGTCTCTCTCAGCCCGCCTGCCTCAGTCCGTCTGTCTCAGACCGTCTGTCTCAGATCGTTGTCTCTCTCCGTGTCTCTCAGGCCGCCTGTCTCAGTCCGTCTGTCTTAGACCATCTATCTCAGACCGTCTCTCTCAGACCGTCTATCTCAGACCGTCCGTCTCAGACCGTGTGTCTCAGATCGTCTGTGTCACATCGTCTGTCTCAGACCGTCCGTCTCTGTCCATCTCTCTCAGACCGTCCGTCTTAGACCGTCGGTCTCTGTCAGTCTCTCGTAGGCCGCCTGTCTCAGTCCGTCTGTCTCAGACCATCTGTCTCACTACGTCTGTCTCAGACCGTCTGTCTCAGACCGTCTGTCTCAGACCGTCGGTCTCTGTCCGTCTCTCTCAGGCCGCCTGTCTAAGTACGTCTGTATCAGACCATCTGTCTCAGACTGCCGGTATCTGTCTGTCTCTCTCAGGCCGCCTGTCCCAGTCTGTCTGTATCAGACCATCTGTCTCAGACCGTCTGTCTCGGTCCGCCTGTCTCAGCCCGGCTGTGTCAGTCCGGCTGTCTGAGACCGTCTGTCTCTGTCCGTCTGTCTCAGACTGTCTGTCTTTGTTCGTCTGTCTCAGAACGTCTGTTTCAGACAATCTGTATGAAACCGTCTGTCTCAGCCCGCCTGCCTCAGCCCGCCTGTCACTGTCCGTCTGTATCAGACCATCTGTCTCAGACTGTCGGTCTCTGTCCGTCTCTCTCAGCCCGCCTGCCTCAGTCCGTCTGTCTCAGACCGTCAGTCTCAGACCGTCGGTCTCTGTCCGTCTCTCTCAGGCCGCCTGTCTCAGTCCGTCTGTCTCAGACCACTGTCTCAGACCGTTGTCTCTGTCCGTCTGTCTCAGCCCGTCTGTCTGAGTCCGTCTCTCTCAGTCCGCCTGTCTCAGTCCGACTGTCTCAGACCGTCTGCCTCAGACCGTCTGTCTCAGACCGTCGGTCTCTGTCCGTCTCTATCAGGCCGCCTGTCTCAGTCCGTCTGTCTCAAACCATCTGTCTTAGACCGTCTGTCTCTGTCCGTCAGTCTCAGACCGTCTGTCTCAGACCGTCGGTCTCTGTACGTCTCTATCAGCCCGCCTGTCTCTGACCGCCTGTCTCAGACCGTCTGTCTCTGTCCGCCTGTCTCAGACCGTCTGTCTGTGTCCGTCTGTCTCAGCCCGACTGTCTCTGTCCGTCTGTTTCAGACCATCTGTATCAGACCGTTGTCTCTGTGAGTCGGTCTCCGCCCGCCTGTGTCAGTCCGTCTGTCTCAGACCATCTGTCCCGGACCGTTGTATCTGTCCGTCTGTGTCAGTCCGTCTGTCTCAGCCCGTCTGTCTCAGACCCTCTCTCTCAGGCCGCCTGTCTCAGTCCGTCTGTCTTGGACCGTCTGTCTCAGACCGTCGGTCTCTGTCCGTCTCTCTCAGCCCGCCTGCCTCAGTCCGTCTGTCTCAGATCGTTGTCTCTCTCCGTGTCTCACAGGCCGCCTGTCTCAGTCCGTCTGTCTTAGACCATCTATCTCAGACCGTCTCTCTCAGACCGTCTATCTCAGTCCGTCCGTCTCAGACCGTCTGTCTCTGTCCGTCTGTCTCTGTCCGTCTGTCTCTGTCCGTCTGTCTCAGACCGTCTGTCTCAGACCGTCGGTCTCTGTCCGTCTCTCTCAGGCCGCCTGTCTGAGTCCGTCTGTCTCAGACCACTGTCTCAGACCGTTGTCTCTGTCCGTCTATCTCAGCCCGTCTGTCTCAGTCCGTCTGTCTCAGACCATCTGTCTCAGACCGTTGTCTGTGTCCGCCTGTCTCTGTCCGTCGGTCTCAGTCCGTCTGTCTCAGACCACTGTCTCAGACCGTTGTCTCTGTCCGTCTGTCTCAGCCCGTCTGTCTCAGTCCGTCTGTCTCAGACCATCTGTCTCAGTCCGTTGTCTCTGTCCGCCTGTCTCTCTCCGTCGGTCTCAGCCCGCCTGTCTCAGACCGTCTGTCTCAGACCGTCTGTCTCAGACCGTCGGTCTCTGTCAGTCTCTCGTAGGCCGCCTGTCTCAGTCCGTCTGTCTCAGACCATCTGTCTCAGACCGTCTGTCTCTGTCCGTCTGTCTCAGACCATCTGTCTCACTACGTCTGTCTCTGTCCGTCTGTCTCAGCCCATCTGTCTCAGTCCGTCTGTCTCAGACCATCTGTCTCAGTCCGTTGTCTCTGTCCGCCTGTCTCTGTCCGTCGGTCTCAGCCCGCCTGTCTCAGACCGTCTCTCTCAGACCGTCTGTCTCAGACCGTCTGTCTCAGACCGTCCGTCTCTGTCCGTCTCTCTCAGACCGTCCGTCTCAGACCGTCGGTCTCTGTCAGTCTCTCGTAGGCCGCCTGTCTCAGTCCGTCTGTCTCAGACCATCTGTCTCAGACCGTCTGTCTCTGTCCGTCTGTCTCAGACCGTCGGTCTCTGTCCGTCTCTCTCAGCCCGCCTGTCTGAGTCCGTCTGTCTCAGACCACTGTCTCAGACCGTTGTCTCTGTCCGTCTGTCTCAGCCCGTCTGTCTCAGTCCGTCTCTCTCAGTCCGCCTGTCTCAGTCCGACTGTCTTAGACAATCTGTCTCAGACCGTCTGTCTCTGTCCGTCTGTCTCAGACCGTCTGTCTTGGACCGTCTGTCTCAGACCGTCGGTATCTGTCCGTTTCTCGCAGGCCGCCTGTCTGAGACAGTCTGCCTCATACCATCTGTCTCGGACCGTCTGTCTCAGACCGTTTGTCCCGGACCGTCTCTCTCAGTCCGCCTGTCTCAGTCCGTCTGTATCAGACCGCCTGTCTCAGACCGTGTGTCTCGGACCAGCTGTCTCAGACCGTCGGTCTTACCTCGTCTGTCCAGCCCCCCAGTCTCTGTCCGTCAGTCTCAGACCATCTGTATCAGACCGTTGTCTCTGTGAGTCTGTCTCCGCCCGCCTGTGTCAGTCCGTCTGTCTCAGACCATCTGTCCCGGACCGTTGTCTCTGTCCGTCTGTGTCAGTCCGTCTGTCTCAGTCCGTCTGTCTCAGACCCTCTCTCTCAGGCCGCCTGTCTCAGTCCGTCTGTCTCAGACCATCTGTCTCAGACCGTCGGTCTCTGTCCGTCTCTCTCAGGCCGCCTGTCTCAGACCGCCTGTCTCGGACCGTCTGTGTGAGACCGTCTGTATCAGACCATCTGTCTCAGACCGTCTGTCTCTGTCCGTCTCTCTCAGCCCGCCTGTCTCATACCGTCTGTCTCGGACCATCTGTCTCAGACCGTCGGTATTACCCCGTCTGTCTCAGCCCGTCTGTCTCAGACCGTCTGTCTCAGATCGTCGTTCTCTGTCCGTTTCTCTCAGGCCGCCAGTCTCAGTCCGTCTGTCTCAGACCATCTGTCTCAGACCGTCTGTCTCTGTCCGTTTCTCTCAGGCCGCCTGTCTCAGTCCGTCTGTCTCAGACCATCTGTCTCAGACCGTCGGTCTCTGTCCGTCTCTCTCAGGCCGCCTGTCTCAGACCGCCTGTCTCGGACCGTCTGTGTGAGACCGTCTGTATCAGACCATCTGTCTCAGACCGTCGGTCTCTGTCCGTCTCTCTCAGCCCGCCTGCCTCATACCATCTGTCTCGGACCGTCTGTCTCAGACCGTTTGTCTCGGACCGTCTCTCTCAGTCCGCCTGTCTCAGTCCGTCTGTCTCAGACCATCTGTCTCAGACCGTCGGTCTCAGTCCGTCTGTCTCAGCCCGCCTGTCTCAGTCCGTCTGTCTTGGACCGTCTGTCTCAGACCGTCGGTCTCTGTCCGTCTCTCTCAGCCCGCCTGCCTCAGTCCGTCTGTCTCAGACCGTCTGTCTCAGATCGTTGTCTCTCTCCGTGTCTCTCAGGCCGCCTGTCTCAGTCCGTCTGTCTTAGACCATCTATCTCAGACCGTCTCTCTCAGACCGTCTATCTCAGACCGTCCGTCTCAGACCGTGTGTCTCAGATCGTCTGTGTCACATCGTCTGTCTCAGACCGTCCGTCTCTGTCCATCTCTCTCAGACCGTCCGTCTTAGACCGTCGGTCTCTGTCAGTCTCTCGTAGGCCGCCTGTCTCAGTCCGTCTCTCTCAGACCATCTGTCTCACTACGTCTGTCTCAGACCGTCTGTCTCAGACCGTCGGTCTCTGTCCGTCTCTCTCAGGCCGCCTGTCTAAGTACGTCTGTATCAGACCATCTGTCTCAGACTGCCGGTATCTGTCTGTCTCTCTCAGGCCGCCTGTCCCAGTCTGTCTGTATCAGACCATCTGTCTCAGACCGTCTGTCTCGGTCCGCCTGTCTCAGCCCGGCTGTGTCAGTCCGGCTGTCTGAGACCGTCTGTCTCTGTCCGTCTGTCTCAGACTGTCTGTCTTTGTTCGTCTGTCTCAGAACGTCTGTTTCAGACAATCTGTATGAAACCGTCTGTCTCAGCCCGCCTGCCTCAGCCCGCCTGTCACTGTCCGTCTGTATCAGACCATCTGTCTCAGACTGTCGGTCTCTGTCCGTCTCTCTCAGCCCGCCTGCCTCAGTCCGTCTGTCTCAGACCGTCAGTCTCAGACCGTCGGTCTCTGTCCGTCTCTCTCAGGCCGCCTGTCTCAGTCCGTCTGTCTCAGACCACTGTCTCAGACCGTTGTCTCTGTCCGTCTGTCTCAGCCCGTCTGTCTGAGTCCGTCTCTCTCAGTCCGCCTGTCTCAGTCCGACTGTCTCAGACCGTCTGCCTCAGACCGTCTGTCTCAGACCGTCGGTCTCTGTCCGTCTCTATCAGGCCGCCTGTCTCAGTCCGTCTGTCTCAAACCATCTGTCTTAGACCGTCTATCTCTGTCCGTCAGTCTCAGACCGTCTGTCTCAGACCGTCGGTCTCTGTACGTCTCTATCAGCCCGCCTGTCTCTGACCGCCTGTCTCAGACCGTCTGTCTCTGTCCGCCTGTCTCAGACCGTCTGTCTGTGTCCGTCTGTCTCAGCCCGACTGTCTCTGTCCGTCTGTTTCAGACCATCTGTATCAGACCGTTGTCTCTGTGAGTCGGTCTCCGCCCGCCTGTGTCAGTGCGTCTGTCTCAGACCATCTGTCCCGGACCGTTGTATCTGTCCGTCTGTGTCAGTCCGTCTGTCTCAGCCCGTCTGTCTCAGACCCTCTCTCTCAGGCCGCCTGTCTCAGTCCGTCTGTCTTGGACCGTCTGTCTCAGACCGTCGGTCTCTGTCCGTCTCTCTCAGCCCGCCTGCCTCAGTCCGTCTGTCTCAGATCGTTGTCTCTCTCCGTGTCTCACAGGCCGCCTGTCTCAGTCCGTCTGTCTTAGACCATCTATCTCAGACCGTCTCTCTCAGACCGTCTATCTCAGTCCGTCCGTCTCAGACCGTCTGTCTCTGTCCGTCTGTCTCTGTCCGTCTGTCTCTGTCCGTCTGTCTCAGACCGTCTGTCTCAGACCGTCGGTCTCTGTCCGTCTCTCTCAGGCCGCCTGTCTGAGTCCGTCTGTCTCAGACCACTGTCTCAGACCGTTGTCTCTGTCCGTCTATCTCAGCCCGTCTGTCTCAGTCCGTCTGTCTCAGACCATCTGTCTCAGACCGTTGTCTGTGTCCGCCTGTCTCTGTCCGTCGGTCTCAGTCCGTCTGTCTCAGACCACTGTCTCAGACCGTTGTCTCTGTCCGTCTGTCTCAGCCCGTCTGTCTCAGTCCGTCTGTCTCAGACCATCTGTCTCAGTCCGTTGTCTCTGTCCGCCTGTCTCTCTCCGTCGGTCTCAGCCCGCCTGTCTCAGACCGTCTGTCTCAGACCGTCTGTCTCAGACCGTCGGTCTCTGTCAGTCTCTCGTAGGCCGCCTGTCTCAGTCCGTCTGTCTCAGACCATCTGTCTCAGACCGTCTGTCTCTGTCCGTCTGTCTCAGACCATCTGTCTCACTACGTCTGTCTCTGTCCGTCTGTCTCAGCCCATCTGTCTCAGTCCGTCTGTCTCAGACCATCTGTCTCAGTCCGTTGTCTCTGTCCGCCTGTCTCTGTCCGTCGGTCTCAGCCCGCCTGTCTCAGACCGTCTCTCTCAGACCGTCTGTCTCAGACCGTCTGTCTCAGACCGTCCGTCTCTGTCCGTCTCTCTCAGACCGTCCGTCTCAGACCGTCGGTCTCTGTCAGTCTCTCGTAGGCCGCCTGTCTCAGTCCGTCTGTCTCAGACCATCTGTCTCAGACCGTCTGTCTCTGTCCGTCTGTCTCAGACTGTCTGTCTTTGTTCGTCTGTCTCTGAACGTCTGTTTCAGACAATCTGTATGAAACCGTCTGTCTCAGCCCGCCTGCCTCAGCCCGCCTGTCACTGTCCGTCTGTTTCAGACCGTCTGTCTCTGTCCGTCTGTCTCAGACCGTCTGTCTCAGACCGTCTGTCTCAGACCGTCTGTCTCAGACCGTCGGTCTCTGTCCGTCTCTCTCAGGCCGCCTGTCTCAGTCCGTCTGTCTCAGACCACTGTCTCAGACCGTTGTCTCTGTCCGTCTGTTTCAGCCCGTCTGTCTCAGTCCGTCTGTCTCAGATCATCTGTCTCAGTCCGTTGTCTCTGTCCGCCTGTCTCTCTCCGTCGGTCTCAGCCCGCCTGTCTCAGACCGTCTGTCTCAGACCGTCTGTCTCAGACCGTCCGTCTCTGTCCGTCTCTCTCAGACCGTCCGTCTCAGACCGTCGGTCTCTGTCAGTCTCTCGTAGGCCGCCTGTCTCAGCCCGCCTGTCTCAGACCGTCTGTCTCAGACCGTCTCTCTCAGTCCGTCTGTCTCAGACCGACTGTCTCAGACCGTCTGCCTCAGACCGTCTGTCTCAGATCGTCGGTCTCTGTCCGTCTCTCTCAGGCCGCCTGTCTAAGTCCTTCTGTCTCAGACCATCTGTCTCAGACCGTCTCTCTCAGTCCGCCTGTCTCAGACCGACTGTCTCAGACCGTCTGCCTCAGACCGTCAGTCTCAGACCGTCGGTCTCTGTCCGTCTCTCTCAGGCCGCCTGTCTCAGTCCGTCTGTCTCAGACCACTGTCTCAGACCGTTGTCTCTGTCCGTCTGTCTCAGCCCGTCTGTCTCAGTCCGTCTGTCTCAGACCATCTGTCTCAGACCGTTGTCTCTGTCCGCCTGTCTCTGTCCGTTGGTCTCAGCCCGCCTGTCTCAGACCGTCTGTCTCAGACCGTCTGTCTCAGACCGTCCGTCTCTGTCCGTCTCTCTCAGACCGTCCGTCTCAGACCGTCGGTCTCTGTCAGTCTCTCGTAGGCCGCCTGTCTCAGTCGGTCTGTCTCAGACCATCTGTCTCAGACCGTCTGTCTCTGTCCGTCTGTCTCAGACCATCTGTCTCACTACGTCTGTCTCAGACCGTCTGTCTCAGACCGTCTGTCTCTGTCCGTCTGTCTCTGTCCGTCTGTCTCAGACCGTCTGTCTCAGACCGTCGGTCTCTGTCCGTCTCTCTCAGGCCGCCTGTCTCAGTCCGTCTGTCTCAGACCACTGTCTCAGACCGTTGTCTCTGTCCGCCTGTCTCAGACCATCTGTCTCACTACGTCTGTCTCAGACCGTATGTCTGAGACCGTCTGTCTCAGACCGTCTGTCTCTGTCCGTCTGTCTCTGTCCGTCTGTCTCAGACCGTCTGTCTCAGACCGTCTGTCTCAGACCGTCGGTCTCTGTCCGTCTCTCTGAGCCCGCCTGTCGCAGACCGCCTGTGTCCGACCGTCGGTATTACCCCGTCTGTCTCAGCCCGCCTGTCTCTGTCCGTCTGTCTCAGACCGTCTGTCTCTGACCGTCGGTCTCTGTACGTCTCTATCAGCCCGCCTGTCTCTGACCGCCTGTCTCAGACCGTCTGTCCGAGACCGCCTGTCTCAGTCCGTCTGTCTCAAACCGTCGGTCTCTCTCCGTCTCTCTCAGGCCGCCTGTCAAAATCCGTCTGTATCAGACCATCTGTCTCAGACTGTCGGTCTCTGTCCGTCTCTCTCAGCCCGCCTGCCTCAGTCCGTCTGTCTCAGACCGTCAGTCTCAGACCGTCGGTCTCTGTCTGTCTCTCTCAGGCCGCCTGTCTCAGTCCGTCTGTCTCAGACCACTGTCTCAGACCGTTGTCTCTGTCCGTCTGTCTCAGCCCGTCTGTCTGAGTCCGTCTCTCTCAGTCCGCCTGTCTCAGTCCGACTGTCTCAGACCGTCTGCCTCAGACCGTCTGTCTCAGACCGTCGGTCTCTGTCCGTCTCTATCAGGCCGCCTGTCTCAGTCCGTCTGTCTCAAACCATCTGTCTTAGACCGTCTGTCTCTGTCCGTCAGTCTCAGACCGTCTGTCTCAGACCGTCGGTCTCTGTACGTCTCTATCAGCCCGCCTGTCTCTGACCGCCTGTCTCAGACCGTCTGTCTCTGTCCGTCTGTCTCAGACCGTCTGTCTGTGTCCGTCTGTCTCAGCCGACTGTCTCTGTCCGTGTGTTTCAGACCATCTGCATCAGACCGTTGTCTCTGTGAGCCTGTCTCCGCCGCCTGTGTCAGTCCGTCTGTCTCAGACCATCTGTCCCGGACCGTTGTCTCTGTCCGTCTGTGTCAATCCGTCTGTCTCAGCCCGTCTGTCTCAGACCCTCTCTCTCAGGCCGCCTGTCTCAGTCCGTCTGTCTTGGACCGTCTGTCTCAGACCGTCGGTCTCTGTCCGTCTCTCTCAGCCCGCCTGCCTCAGTCCGTCTGTCTCAGACCGTCTGTCTCAGATCGTTGTCTCTCTCCGTGTCTCTCAGGCCGCCTGTCTCAGTCCGTCTGTCTTAGACCATCTATCTCAGACCGTCTCTCTCAGACCGTCTATCTCAGTCCGTCCGTCTCAGACCGTCTGTCTCTGTCCGTCTGTCTCTGTCCGTCTGTCTCTGTCCGTCTGTCTCAGACCGTCTGTCTCAGACCGTCGGTCTCTGTCCGTCTCTCTGAGCCCGCCTGTCGCAGACCGCCTGTATCCGACCGTCGGTATTACCCCGTCTGTCTCAGCCCGTCTGTCTCGGTCCGTCTGTCTCAGACCGTCTGTCTCAGACCGTCTGTCTCAGACCGTCTCTCTCAGTCCGTCTGTCTCAGACCGACTGTCTCAGACCGTCTGCCTCAGACCGTCTGTCTCAGATCGTCGGTCTCTGTCCGTCTCTCTCAGGCCGCCTGTCTAAGTCCTTCTGTATCAGACCATCTGTCTCAGACCGTCTCTCTCAGTCCGCCTGTCTCAGACCGACTGTCTCAGACCGTCTGCCTCAGACCGTCAGTCTCAGACCGTCGGTCTCTGTCCGTCTCTCTCAGGCCGCCTGTCTCAGTCCGTCTGTCTCAGACCACTGTCTCAGCCCGTCTGTCTCTGTCCGTCTGTCTCAGCCCGTCTGTCTCAGTCGGTCTGTCTCAGACCATCTGTCTCAGACCGTTGTCTCTGTCCGCCTGTCTCTGTCCGTTGGTCTCAGCCCGCCTGTCTCAGACCGTTGTCTCTGTCCGTCTGTCTCAGACCGTCCGTCTCTGTCCGTTTCTCTCAGACCGTCCGTCTCAGACCGTCGGTCTCTGTCAGTCTCTCGTAGGCCGCCTGTCTCAGTCCGTCTGTCTCAGACCATCTGTCTCAGACCGTCTGTCTCTGTCCGTCTGTCTCAGACCATCTGTCTCACTACGTCTGTCTCTGTCCGTCTGTCTCAGCCCGTCTGTGTCTGTCCGTCTGTCTCAGACCGTCCGTCTCTGTCCGTTTCTCTCAGACCGTCCGTCTCAGACCGTCGGTCTCTGTCAGTCTCTCGTAGGCCGCCTGTCTCAGTCCGTCTGTCTCAGACCATCTGTCTCAGACCGTCTGTCTCTGTCCGTCTGTCTCAGACCATCTGTCTCACTACGTCTGTCTCTGTCCGTCTCTCTCAGACCGTCCGTCTCAGACCGTCGGTCTCTGTCAGTCTCTCGTAGGCCGCCTGTCTCAGTCCGTCTGTCTCAGACCATCTGTCTCAGACCGTCTGTCTCTGTCCGTCTGTCTCAGACCATCTGTCTCACTACGTCTGTCTCAGACCGTCTGTCTCAGACCGTCGGTCTCTGTCCGTCTGTCTCAGCCCGTCTGTCTCAGTCCGTCTGTCTCAGACCATCTGTCTCAGACCGTTGTCTCTGTCCGCCTGTCTCAGACCGTCTGTCTCAGACCGTTGTCTCTGTCCGTCTGTCTCAGCCCGTCTGTCTCAGTCCGTCTGTCTCAGACCATCTGTCTCAGACCGTTGTCTCTGTCCGTCTGTCTCAGACCGTCTGTCTCAGACCGTTGTCTCTGTCCGTCTGTCTCAGACCATCTGTCTCACTACGTCTGTCTCAGGCCGCCTGTCTCAGTCCGTCTGTCTCAGACCACTGTCTCAGACCGTCCGTCTCTGTCCGTCTCTCTCAGACCGTCCGTCTCAGACCGTCGGTCTCTGTCAGTCTCTCGTAGGCCGCCTGTCTCAGTCCGTCTGTCTCAGACCATCTGTCTCAGACCGTCTGTCTCTGTCCGTCTGTCTCAGACCATCTGTCTCACTACGTCTGTCTCAGACCGTCTGTCTCAGACCGTCGGTCTCTGTCCGTCTCTCTGAGTCCGCCTGTCGCAGACCGCCTGTATCCGACCGTCGGTATTACCTCGTCTGTCTCAGCCCGTCTGTCTCGGTCCGTCTGTCTCAGACCGTCTGTCTCAGACCGTCTCTCTCAGTCCGTCTGCCTCAGACCGACTGTCTCAGACCGTCTGGCTCAGACCGTCTGTCTCAGATCGTCGGTCTCTGTCCGTCTCTCTCAGGCCGCCTGTCTCAGTTCGTCTGTCTCAGACCATCTGTCTCAGACCGTCTGTCTCTGTCCGTCTGTCTCAGACCATCTGTCTCACTACGTCTGTCTCAGACCGTCTGTCTCAGACCGTCTGTCTCTGTCCGTCTGTCTCTGTCCGTCTGTCTCAGACCGTCTGTCTCAGACCGTCGGTCTCTGTCCGTCTCTCTCAGGCGGCCTGTCTCAGTCCGTCTGTCTCAGACCACTGTCTCAGACCGTTGTCTCTGTCCGCCTGTCTCAGACCATCTGTCTCACTACGTCTGTCTCAGACCGTATGTCTCAGACCGTCTCTCTCAGACCGTCTGTCTCTGTCCGTCTGTCTCTGTCCGTCTGTCTCAGACCGTCTGTCTCAGACCGTCTGTCTCAGACCGTCGGTCTCTGTCCGTCTCTCTGAGCCCGCCTGTCGCAGACCGCCTGTGTCCGGCCGTCGGTATTACCCCGTCTGTCTCAGCCCGCCTGTCTCTGTCCGTCTGTCTCAGACCGTCTGTCTCTGACCGTCGGTCTCTGTACGTCTCTATCAGCCCGCCTGTCTCCGACCGCCTGTCTCAGACCGTCTGTCCGAGACCGCCTGTCTCAGTCCGTCTGTCTCAAACCGTCGGTCTCTCTCCGTCTCTCTCAGGCCGCCTGTAAAAATCCGTCTGTATCAGACCATCTGTCTCAGACTGTCGGTCTCTGTCCGTCTCTCTCAGCCCGCCTGCCTCAGTCCGTCTGTCTCAGACCGTCAGTCTCAGACCGTCGGTCTCTGTCCGTCTCTCTCAGGCCGCCTGCCTCAGTCCGTCTGTCTCAGACCACTGTCTCAGACCGTTGTCTCTGTCCGTCTGTCTCAGCCCGTCTGTCTGAGTCCGTCTCTCTCAGTCCGCCTGTCTCAGTCCGGCTGTCTCAGACCGTCTGCCTCAGACCGTCTGTCTCAGACCGTCGGTCTCTGTCCGTCTCTATCAGGCCGCCTGTCTCAGTCCGTCTGTCTCAAACCATCTGTCTTAGACCGTCTGTCTCTGTCCGTCAGTCTCAGACCGTCTGTCTCAGACCGTCGGTCTCTGTACGTCTCTATCAGCCCGCCTGTCTCTGACCGCCTGTCTCAGACCGTCTGTCTCTGTCCGTCTGTCTCAGACCGTCTGTCTGTGTCCGTCTGTCTCAGCCCGACTGTCTCTGTCCGTGTGTTTCAGACCATCTGTATCAGACCGTTGTCTCTGTGAGTCTGTCTCCGCCGCCTGTGTCAGTCCGTCTGTCTCAGACCATCTGTCCCGGACCGTTGTCTCTGTCCGTCTGTGTCAGTCCGTCTGTCTCAGCCCGTCTGTCTCAGACCCTCTCTCTCAGGCCGCCTGTCTCAGTCCGTCTGTCTTGGACCGTCTGTCTCAGACCGTCGGTCTCTGTCCGTCTCTCTCAGCCCGCCTGCCTCAGTCCGTCTGTCTCAGACCGTCTGTCTCAGATCGTTGTCTCTCTCCGTGTCTCTCAGGCCGCCTGTCTCAGTCCGTCTGTCTTAGACCATCTATCTCAGACCGTCTCTCTCAGACCGTCTATCTCAGTCCGTCCGTCTCAGACCGTCTGTCTCTGTCCGTCTGTCTCTGTCCGTCTGTCTCTGTCCGTCTGTCTCTGTCCGTCTGTCTCAGACCGTCTGTCTCAGACCGTCGGTCTCTGCCCGTCTCTCTCAGGCCGCCTGTCTCAGTCCGTCTGTCTCAGACCACTGTCTCAGACCGTTGTCTCTGTCCGTCTGTCTCAGCCCGTCTGTCTCAGTCCGTCTGTCTCAGACCATCTGTCTCAGTCCGTTGTCTCTGTCCGCCTGTCTCTCTCCGTCGGTCTCAGCCCGCCTGTCTCAGACCGTCTGTCTCAGACCGTCTGTCTCAGACCGTCCGTCTCTGTCCGTCTCTCTCAGACCGTCCGTCTCAGACCGTCGGTCTCTGTCAGTCTCTCGTAGGCCGCCTGTCTCAGTCCGTCTGTCTCAGACCATCTGTCTCAGACCGTCTGTCTCTGTCCGTCTGTCTCAGACCATCTGTCTCACTACGTCTGTCTCTGTCCGTCTGTCTCAGACCGTCTGTCTCTGTCCGTCTGTCTCAGACCATCTGTCTCACTACGTCTGTCTCTGTCCGTCTCTCTCAGACCGTCCGTCTCAGACCGTCGGTCTCTGTCAGTCTCTCGTAGGCCGCCTGTCTCAGTCCGTCTGTCTCAGACCATCTGTCTCAGACCGTCTGTCTCTGTCCGTCTGTCTCAGACCATCTGTCTCACTACGTCTGTCTCAGACCATCTGTCTCAGACCGTCTGTCTCTGTCCGTCTGTCTCAGACCATCTGTCTCACTACGTCTGTCTCAGACCGTCTGTCTCAGACCGTCGGTCTCTGTCCGTCTGTCTCAGCCCGTCTGTCTCAGTCCGTCTGTCTCAGACCATCTGTCTCAGACCGTTGTCTCTGTCCGCCTGTCTCAGACCGTCTGTCTCAGACCGTTGTCTCTGTCCGTCTGTCTCAGCCCGTCTGTCTCAGTCCGTCTGTCTCAGACCATCTGTCTCAGACCGTTGTCTCTGTCCGTCTGTCTCAGACCGTCTGTCTCAGACCGTTGTCTCTGTCCGTCTGTCTCAGACCATCTGTCTCACTACGTCTGTCTCAGGCCGCCTGTCTCAGTCCGTCTGTCTCAGACCACTGTCTCAGACCGTCCGTCTCTGTCCGTCTCTCTCAGACCGTTCGTCTCAGACCGTCGGTCTCTGTCAGTCTCTCGTAGGCCGCCTGTCTCAGTCCGTCTGTCTCAGACCATCTGTCTCAGACCGTCTGTCTCTGTCCGTCTGTCTCAGACCATCTGTCTCACTACGTCTGTCTCAGACCGTCTGTCTCAGACCGTCGGTCTCTGTCCGTCTCTCTGAGCCCGCCTGTCGCAGACCGCCTGTATCCGACCGTCGGTATTACCCCGTCTGTCTCAGCCCGTCTGTCTCGGTCCGTCTGTCTCAGACCGTCTGTCTCAGACCGTCTCTCTCAGTCCGTCTGCCTCAGACCGACTGTCTCAGACCGTCTGCCTCAGACCGTCTGTCTCAGATCGTCGGTCTCTGTCCGTCTCTCTCAGGCCGCCTGTCTCAGTTCGTCTGTCTCAGACCATCTGTCTCAGACCGTCTGTCTCTGTCCGTCTGTCTCAGACCATCTGTCTCACTACGTCTGTCTCAGACCGTCTGTCTCAGACCGTCTGTCTCAGACCGTCTGTCTCTGTCCGTCTGTCTCTGTCCGTCTGTCTCAGACCGTCTGTCTCAGACCGTCGGTCTCTGTCCGTCTCTCTCAGGCCGCCTGTCTCAGTCCGTCTGTCTCAGACCACTGTCTCAGACCGTTGTCTCTGTCCGCCTGTCTCAGACCATCTGTCTCACTACGTCTGTCTCAGACCGTATGTCTCAGACCGTCTCTCTCAGACCGTCTGTCTCTGTCCGTCTGTCTCTGTCCGTCTGTCTCAGACCGTCTGTCTCAGACCGTCTGTCTCAGACCGTCGGTCTCTGTCCGTCTCTCTGAGCCCGCCTGTCGCAGACCGCCTGTGTCCGGCCGTCGGTATTACCCCGTCTGTCTCAGCCCGCCTGTCTCTGTCCGTCTGTCTCAGACCGTCTGTCTCTGACCGTCGGTCTCTGTCCGTCTCTCTGAGCCCGCCTGTCGCAGACCGCCTGTGTCCGGCCGTCGGTATTACCCCGTCTGTCTCAGCGCGCCTGTCTCTGTCCGTCTGTCTCAGACCGTCTGTCTCTGACCGTCGGTCTCTGTACGTCTCTATCAGCCCGCCTGTCTCCGACCGCCTGTCTCAGACCGTCTGTCCGAGACCGCCTGTCTCAGTCCGTCTGTCTCAAACCGTCGGTCTCTCTCCGTCTCTCTCAGGCCGCCTGTAAAAATCCGTCTGTATCAGACCATCTGTCTCAGACTGTCGGTCTCTGTCCGTCTCTCTCAGCCCGCCTGCCTCAGTCCGTCTGTCTCAGACCGTCAGTCTCAGACCGTCGGTCTCTGTCCGTCTCTCTCAGGCCGCCTGCCTCAGTCCGTCTGTCTCAGACCACTGTCTCAGACCGTTGTCTCTGTCCGTCTGTCTCAGCCCGTCTGTCTGAGTCCGTCTCTCTCAGTCCGCCTGTCTCAGTCCGACTGTCTCAGACCGTCTGCCTCAGACCGTCTGTCTCAGACCGTCGGTCTCTGTCCGTCTCTATCAGGCCGCCTGTCTCAGTCCGTCTGTCTCAAACCATCTGTCTTAGACCGTCTGTCTCTGTCCGTCAGTCTCAGACCGTCTGTCTCAGACCGTCGGTCTCTGTACGTCTCTATCAGCCCGCCTGTTTCTGACCGCCTGTCTCAGACCGTCTGTCTCTGTCCGTCTGTCTCAGACCGTCTGTCTGTGTCCGTCTGTCTCAGCCCGACTGTCTCTGTCCGTGTGTTTCAGACCATCTGTATCACACCGTTGTCTCTGTGAGTCTGTCTCCGCCGCCTGTGTCAGTCCGTCTGTCTCAGACCATCTGTCCCGGACCGTTGTCTCTGTCCGTCTGTGTCAGTCCGTCTGTCTCAGCCCGTCTGTCTCAGACCCTCTCTCTCAGGCCGCCTGTCTCAGTCCGTCTGTCTTGGACCGTCTGTCTCAGACCGTCGGTCTCTGTCCGTCTCTCTCAGCCCGCCTGCCTCAGTCCGTCTGTCTCAGACCGTCTGTCTCAGATCGTTGTCTCTCTCCGTGTCTCTCAGGCCGCCTGTCTCAGTCCGTCTGTCTTAGACCATCTATCTCAGACCGTCTCTCTCAGACCGTCTATCTCAGTCCGTCCGTCTCAGACCGTCTGTGTCTGTCCGTCTGTCTCTGTCCGTCTGTCTCTGTCCGTCTGTCTCTGTCCGTCTGTCTCAGACCGTCTGTCTCAGACCGTCGGTCTCAGACCGTCGGTCTCTGCCCGTCTCTCTCAGGCCGCCTGTCTCAGTCCGTCTGTCTCAGACCACTGTCTCAGACCGTTGTCTCTGTCCGTCTGTCTCAGCCCGTCTGTCTCAGTCCGTCTGTCTCAGACCATCTGTCTCAGTCCGTTGTCTCTGTCCGCCTGTCTCTCTCCGTCGGTCTCAGCCCGCCTGTCTCAGACCGTCTGTCTCAGACCGTCTGTCTCAGACCGTCCGTCTCTGTCCGTCTCTCTCAGACCGTCCGTCTCAGACCGTCGGTCTCTGTCAGTCTCTCGTAGGCCGCCTGTCTCAGTCCGTCTGTCTCAGACCATCTGTCTCAGACCGTCTGTCTCTGTCCGTCTGTCTCAGACCATCTGTCTCACTACGTCTGTCTCTGTCCGTCTGTCTCAGCCCGTCTGTCTCAGTCCGTCTGTCTCAGACCATCTGTCTCAGTCCGTTGTCTCTGTCCGCCTGTCTCTGTCCGTCGGTCTCAGCTCGCCTGTCTCAGACCGTCTCTCTCAGACCGTCTGTCTCAGACCGTCGGTCTCTGTCCGTCTCTCTCAGGCCGCCTGCCTCAGTCCGTCTGTCTCAGACCACTGTCTCAGACCGTTGTCTCTGTCCGTCTGTCTCAGCCCGTCTGTCTGAGTCCGTCTCTCTCAGTCCGCCTGTCTCAGTCCGTCTGTCTCAGACCATCTGTCTCAGTCCGTTGTCTCTGTCCGCCTGTCTCTGTCCGTCGGTCTCAGCTCGCCTGTCTCAGACCGTCTCTCTCAGACCGTCTGTCTCAGACCGTCTGTCTCAGACCGTCCGTCTCTGTCCGTCTCTCTCAGACCGTCCGTCTCAGACCGTCGGTCTCTGTCAGTCTCTCGTAGGCCGCCTGTCTCAGTCCGTCTGTCTCAGACCATCTGTCTCAGACCGTCTGTCTCTGTCCGTCTGTCTCAGACCATCTGTCTCACTACGTCTGTCTCAGACCGTCTGTCTCAGACCGTCGGTCTCTGTCCGTCTCTCTGAGCCCGCCTGTCGCAGACCGCCTGTATCCGACCGTCGGTATTACCCCGTCTGTCTCAGCCCGTCTGTCTCGGTCCGTCTGTCTCAGACCGTCTGTCTCAGACCGTCTCTCTCAGTCCGTCTGTCTCAGACCGACTGTCTCAGACCGTCTGCCTCAGACCGTCTGTCTCAGATCGTCGGTCTCTGTCCGTCTCTCTCAGGCCGCCTGTCTAAGTCCTTCTGTCTCAGACCATCTGTCTCAGACCGTCTCTCTCAGTCCGCCTGTCTCAGACCGACTGTCTCAGACCGTCTGCCTCAGACCGTCAGTCTCAGACCGTCGGTCTCTGTCCGTCTCTCTCAGGCCGCCTGTCTCAGTCCGTCTGTCTCAGACCACTGTCTCAGACCGTTGTCTCTGTCCGTCTGTCTCAGCCCGTCTGTCTCAGTCCGTCTGTCTCAGACCATCTGTCTCAGACCGTTGTCTCTGTCCGCCTGTCTCTGTCCGTTGGTCTCAGCCCGCCTGTCTCAGACCGTTGTCTCTGTCCGTCTGTCTCAGACCGTCTGTCTCAGACCGTTGTCTCTGTCCGTCTGTCTCAGACCATCTGTCTCACTACGTCTGTCTCAGGCCGCCTGTCTCAGTCCGTCTGTCTCAGACCACTGTCTCAGACCGTCCGTCTCTGTCCGTCTCTCTCAGATCGTCCGTCTCAGACCGTCGGTCTCTGTCAGTCTCTCGTAATCCGCCTGTCTCAGTCCGTCTGTCTCAGACCATCTGTCTCAGACCGTCTGTCTCTGTCCGTCTGTCTCAGACCATCTGTCTCACTACGTCTGTCTCAGACCGTCTGTCTCAGACCGTCTGTCTCAGACCGTCGGTCTCTGTCCGTCTCTCTGAGCCCGCCTGTCGCAGACCGCCTGTATCCGACCGTCGGTATTACCCCGTCTGTCTCAGCCCGTCTGTCTCGGTCCGTCTGTCTCAGACCGTCTGTCTCAGACCGTCTCTCTCAGTCCGTCTGTCTCAGACCGACTGTCTCAGACCGTCTGCCTCAGACCGTCGGTCTCTGTCCGTCAATCTCAGGCCGCCTGTCTCAGTCCGTCTGTCTCAGACCGACTGTCTCAGACCGTCTGCCTCAGACCGTCAGTCTCAGACCGTCGGTCTCTGTCCGTCAATCTCAGGCCGCCTGTCTCAGTCCGTCTGTCTCAGACCACTGTCTCAGACCGTTGTCTCTGTCCGTCTGTCTCAGCCCGTCTGTCTCAGTCCGTCTGTCTCAGACCATCTGTCTCATACCGTTGTCTCTGTCCGCCTGTCTCTGTACGTTGGTCTCAGCCCGCCTGTCTCAGACCGTTGTCTCTGTCCGTCTGTCTCAGACCGTCCGTCTCTGTCCGTTTCTCTCAGACCGTCCGTCTCAGACCGTCGGTCTCTGTCAGTCTCTCGTAGGCCGCCTGTCTCAGTCCGTCTGTCTCAGACCATCTGCCTCAGACCGTCTGTCTCTGTCCGTCTGTCTCAGACCATCTGTCTCACTACGTCTGTCTCTGTCCGTCTGTCTCAGCCCGTCTGTCTCAGTCCGTCTGTCTCAGACCATCTGTCTCAGTCCGTTGTCTCTGTCCGCCTGTCTCTGTCCGTCGGTCTGAGCTCGCCTGTCTCAGACCGTCTCTCTCAGACCGTCCGTCTCTGTCCGTCTCTCTCAGACCGTCCGTCTCAGACCGTCGGTCTCTGTCAGTCTCTCGTAGGCCGCCTGTCTCAGTCCGTCTGTCTCAGACCATCTGTCTCAGACCGTCTGTCTCTGTCCGTCTGTCTCAGACCATCTGTCTCACTACGTCTGTCTCTGTCCGTCTGTCTCAGCCCGTCTGTCTCAGTCCGTCTGTCTCAGACCATCTGTCTCAGTCCGTTGTCTCTGTCCGCCTGTCTCTGTCCGTCGGTCTCAGCCCGCCTGTCTCAGACCGTCTCTCTCAGACCGTCTGTCTCAGACCGTCTGTCTCAAACCGTCCGTCTCTGTCCGTCTCTCTCAGACCGTCCGTCTCAGACCGTCGGTCTCTGTCAGTCTCTCGTAGGCCGCCTGTCTCAGTCCGTCTGTCTCAGACCATCTGCCTCAGACCGTCTGTCTCTGTCCGTCTGTCTCAGACCATCTGTCTCACTACGTCTGTCTCAGACCGTCTGTCTCAGACCGTCTGTCTCAAACCGTCTGTCTCAGACCGTCTGTCTCTGTCCGTCTGTCTCTGTCCGTCTGTCTCAGACCGTCGGTCTCTGTCCGTCTCTCTCAGGCCGCCTGTCTCAGTCCGTCTGTCTCAGACCACTGTCTCAGACCGTTGTCTCTGTCCGTCTGTCTCAGCCCGTCTGTCTCAGTCCGTCTGTCTCAGACCATCTGTCTCAGACCGTTGTCTCTGTCCGCCTGTCTCTGTCCGTCGGTCTCAGCCCGCCTGTCTCAGACCGTCTGTCTCAGACCGTCAGTCTCAGACCGTCGGTCTCTGTCCGTCTCTCTCAGGCCGCCTGTCTCAGTCCGTCTGTCTCAGACCACTGTCTCAGACCGTTGTCTCTATCCGTCTGTCTCAGCCCGTCTGTCTGAGTCCGTCTCTCTCAGTCCGCCTGTCTCAGTCCGACTGTCTCAGACCGTCTGCCTCAGACCGTCTGTCTCAGACCGTCGGTCTCTGTCCGTCTCTATCAGGCCGCCTGTCTCAGTCCGTCTGTCTCAAACCATCTGTCTTAGACCGTCTGTCTCTGTCCGTCTGTCTCAGACCGTCTGTCTGTGTCCGTCTGTCTCAGCCGACTGTCTCTGTCCGTGTGTTTCAGACCATCTGTATCAGACCGTTGTCTCTGTGAGCCTGTCTCCGCCGCCTGTGTCAGTCCGTCTGTCTCAGACCATCTGTCCCGGACCGTTGTCTCTGTCCGTCTGTGTCAATCCGTCTGTCTCAGCCCGTCTGTCTCAGACCCTCTCTCTCAGGCCGCCTGTCTCAGTCCGTCTGTCTTGGACCGTCTGTCTCAGACCGTCGGTCTCTGTCCGTCTCTCTCAGCCCGCCTGCCTCAGTCCGTCTGTCTCAGACCGTCTGTCTCAGATCGTTGTCTCTCTCCGTGTCTCTCAGGCCGCCTGTCTCAGTCCGTCTGTCTTAGACCATCTATCTCAGACCGTCTCTCTCAGACCGTCTATCTCAGTCCGTCCGTCTCAGACCGTCTGTCTCTGTCCGTCTGTCTCTGTCCGTCTGTCTCTGTCCGTCTGTCTCAGACCGTCTGTCTCAGACCGTCGGTCTCTGTCCGTCTCTCTGAGCCCGCCTGTCGCAGACCGCCTGTATCCGACCGTCGGTATTACCCCGTCTGTCTCAGCCCGTCTGTCTCGGTCCGTCTGTCTCAGACCGTCTGTCTCAGACCGTCTGTCTCAGACCGTCTCTCTCAGTCCGTCTGTCTCAGACCGACTGTCTCAGACCGTCTGCCTCAGACCGTCTGTCTCAGATCGTCGGTCTCTGTCCGTCTCTCTCAGGCCGCCTGTCTAAGTCCTTCTGTCTCAGACCATCTGTCTCAGACCGTCTCTCTCAGTCCGTCTGTCTCAGACCATCTGTCTCAGACCGTTGTCTCTGTCCGCCTGTCTCAGACCGTCTGTCTCAGACCGTTGTCTCTGTCCGTCTGTCTCAGCCCGTCTGTCTCAGTCCGTCTGTCTCAGACCATCTGTCTCAGACCGTTGTCTCTGTCCGTCTGTCTCAGACCGTCTGTCTCAGACCGTTGTCTCTGTCCGTCTGTCTCAGACCATCTGTCTCACTACGTCTGTCTCAGGCCGCCTGTCTCAGTCCGTCTGTCTCAGACCACTGTCTCAGACCGTCCGTCTCTGTCCGTCTCTCTCAGACCGTCCGTCTCAGACCGTCGGTCTCTGTCAGTCTCTCGTAGGCCGCCTGTCTCAGTCCGTCTGTCTCAGACCATCTGTCTCAGACCGTCTGTCTCTGTCCGTCTGTCTCAGACCATCTGTCTCACTACGTCTGTCTCAGACCGTCTGTCTCAGACCGTCGGTCTCTGTCCGTCTCTCTGAGCCCGCCTGTCGCAGACCGCCTGTATCCGACCGTCGGTATTACCCCGTCTGTCTCAGCCCGTCTGTCTCGGTCCGTCTGTCTCAGACCGTCTGTCTCAGACCGTCTCTCTCAGTCCGTCTGCCTCAGACCGACTGTCTCAGACCGTCTGCCTCAGACCGTCTGTCTCAGATCGTCCGTCTCTGTCCGTCTCTCTCAGGCCGCCTGTCTCAGTTCGTCTGTCTCAGACCATCTGTCTCAGACCGTCTGTCTCTGTCCGTCTGTCTCAGACCATCTGTCTCACTACGTCTGTCTCAGACCGTCAGTCTCAGACCGTCGGTCTCTGTCCGTCAATCTCAGGCCGCCTGTCTCAGTCCGTCTGTCTCAGACCACTGTCTCAGACCGTTGTCTCTGTCCGTCTGTCTCAGCCCGTCTGTCTCAGTCCGTCTGTCTCAGACCATCTGTCTCATACCGTTGTCTCTGTCCGCCTGTCTCTGTACGTTGGTCTCAGCCCGCCTGTCTCAGACCGTTGTCTCTGTCCGTCTGTCTCAGACCGTCCGTCTCTGTCCGTTTCTCTCAGACCGTCCGTCTCAGACCGTCGGTCTCTGTCAGTCTCTCGTAGGCCGCCTATCTCAGTCCGTCTGTCTCAGACCATCTGCCTCAGACCGTCTGTCTCTGTCCGTCTGTCTCAGACCATCTGTCTCACTACGTCTGTCTCTGTCCGTCTGTCTCAGCCCGTCTGTCTCAGTCCGTCTGTCTCAGACCATCTGTCTCAGTCCGTTGTCTCTGTCCGCCTGTCTCTGTCCGTCGGTCTCAGCTCGCCTGTCTCAGACCGTCTCTCTCAGACCGTCCGTCTCTGTCCGTCTCTCTCAGACCGTCCGTCTCAGACCGTCGGTCTCTGTCAGTCTCTCGTAGGCCGCCTGTCTCAGTCCGTCTGTCTCAGACCATCTGTCTCAGACCGTCTGTCTCTGTCCGTCTGTCTCAGACCATCTGTCTCACTACGTCTGTCTCTGTCCGTCTGTCTCAGCCCGTCTGTCTCAGTCCGTCTGTCTCAGACCATCTGTCTCAGTCCGTTGTCTCTGTCCGCCTGTCTCTGTCCGTCGGTCTCAGCCCGCCTGTCTCAGACCGTCTCTCTCAGACCGTCTGTCTCAGACCGTCTGTCTCAAACCGTCCGTCTCTGTCCGTCTCTCTCAGACCGTCCGTCTCAGACCGTCGGTCTCTGTCAGTCTCTCGTAGGCCGCCTGTCTCAGTCCGTCTGTCTCAGACCATCTGCCTCAGACCGTCTGTCTCTGTCCGTCTGTCTCAGACCATCTGTCTCACTACGTCTGTCTCAGACCGTCTGTCTCAGACCGTCTGTCTCAAACCGTCTGTCTCAGACCGTCTGTCTCTGTCCGTCTGTCTCTGTCCGTCTGTCTCAGACCGTCTGTCTCAGACCGTCGGTCTCTGTCCGTCTCTCTCAGGCCGCCTGTCTCAGTCCGTCTGTCTCAGACCACTGTCTCAGACCGTTGTCTCTGTCCGTCTGTCTCAGCCCGTCTGTCTCAGTCCGTCTGTCTCAGACCATCTGTCTCAGACCGTTGTCTCTGTCCGCCTGCCTCTGTCCGTCGGTCTCAGCCCGCCTGTCTCAGACCGTCTGTCTCAGTCCGTCAGTCTCAGACCGTCGGTCTCTGTCCGTCTCTCTCAGGCCGCCTGTCTCAGTCCGTCTGTCTCAGACCACTGTCTCAGACCGTTGTCTCTGTCCGTCTGTCTCAGCCCGTCTGTCTGAGTCCGTCTCTCTCAGTCCGCCTGTCTCAGTCCGACTGTCTCAGACCGTCTGCCTCAGACCGTCTGTCTCAGACCGTCGGTCTCTGTCCGTCTCTATCAGGCCGCCTGTCTCAGTCCGTCTGTCTCAAACCATCTGTCTTAGACCGTCTGTCTCTGTCCGTCTGTCTCAGACCGTCTGTCTGTGTCCGTCTGTCTCAGCCGACTGTCTCTGTCCGTGTGTTTCAGACCATCTGTATCAGACCGTTGTCTCTGTGAGCCTGTCTCCGCCGCCTGTGTCAGTCCGTCTGTCTCAGACCATCTGTCCCGGACCGTTGTCTCTGTCCGTCTGTGTCAATCCGTCTGTCTCAGCCCGTCTGTCTCAGACCCTCTCTCTCAGGCCGCCTGTCTCAGTCCGTCTGTCTTGGACCGTCTGTCTCAGACCGTCGGTCTCTGTCCGTCTCTCTCAGCCCGCCTGCCTCAGTCCGTCTGTCTCAGACCGTCTGTCTCAGATCGTTGTCTCTCTCCGTGTCTCTCAGGCCGCCTGTCTCAGTCCGTCTGTCTTAGACCATCTATCTCAGACCGTCTCTCTCAGACCGTCTATCTCAGTCCGTCCGTCTCAGACCGTCTGTCTCTGTCCGTCTGTCTCTGTCCGTCTGTCTCTGTCCGTCTGTCTCAGACCGTCTGTCTCAGACCGTCGGTCTCTGTCCGTCTCTCTGAGCCCGCCTGTCGCAGACCGCCTGTATCCGACCGTCGGTATTACCCCGTCTGTCTCAGCCCGTCTGTCTCGGTCCGTCTGTCTCAGACCGTCTGTCTCAGACCGTCTGTCTCAGACCGTCTCTCTCAGTCCGTCTGTCTCAGACCGACTGTCTCAGACCGTCTGCCTCAGACCGTCTGTCTCAGATCGTCGGTCTCTGTCCGTCTCTCTCAGGCCGCCTGTCTAAGTCCTTCTGTCTCACACCATCTGTCTCAGACCGTCTCTCTCAGTCCGCCTGTCTCAGACCGACTGTCTCAGACCGTCTGCCTCAGACCGTCAGTCTCAGACCGTCGGTCTCTGTCCGTCTCTCTCAGGCCGCCTGTCTCAGTCCGTCTGTTTCAGACCACTGTCTCAGCCCGTCTGTCTCTGTCCGTCTGTCTCAGCCCGTCTGTCTCAGTCCGTCTGTCTCAGACCATCTGTCTCAGACCGTTGTCTCTGTCCGCCTGTCTCTGTCCGTTGGTCTCAGCCCGCCTGTCTCAGACCGTTGTCTCTGTCCGTCTGTCTCAGACCGTCCGTCTCTGTCCGTTTCTCTCAGACCGTCCGTCTCAGACCGTCGGTCTCTGTCAGTCTCTCGTAGGCCGCCTGTCTCAGTCCGTCTGTCTCAGACCATCTGTCTCAGACCGTCTGTCTCTGTCCGTCTGTCTCAGACCATCTGTCTCACTACGTCTGTCTCTGTCCGTCTGTCTCAGCCCGTCTGTCTCTGTCCGTCTGTCTCAGACCGTCCGTCTCTGTCCGTTTCTCTCAGACCGTCCGTCTCAGACCGTCGGTCTCTGTCAGTCTCTCGTAGGCCGCCTGTCTCAGTCCGTCTGTCTCTGTCCGTCTGTCTCAGACCATCTGTCTCACTACGTCTGTCTCTGTCCGTCTCTCTCAGACCGTCCGTCTCAGACCGTCGGTCTCTGTCAGTCTCTCGTAGGCCGCCTGTCTCAGTCCGTCTGTCTCAGACCATCTGTCTCAGACCGTCTGTCTCTGTCCGTCTGTCTCAGACCATCTGTCTCACTACGTCTGTCTCAGACCGTCTGTCTCAGAACGTCGGTCTCTGTCCGTCTGTCTCAGCCCGTCTGTCTCAGTCCGTCTGTCTCAGACCATCTGTCTCAGACCGTTGTCTCTGTCCGCCTGTCTCAGACCGTCTGTCTCAGACCGTTGTCTCTGTCCGTCTGTCTCAGCCCGTCTGTCTCAGTCCGTCTGTCTCAGACCATCTGTCTCAGACCGTTGTCTCTGTCCGTCTGTCTCAGACCGTCTGTCTCAGACCGTTGTCTCTGTCCGTCTGTCTCAGACCATCTGTCTCACTACGTCTGTCTCAGGCCGCCTGTCTCAGTCCGTCTGTCTCAGACCACTGTCTCAGACCGTCCGTCTCTGTCCGTCTCTCTCAGACCGTCCGTCTCAGACCGTCGGTCTCTGTCAGTCTCTCGTAGGCCGCCTGTCTCAGTCCGTCTGTCTCAGACCATCTGTCTCAGACCGTCTGTCTCTGTCCGTCTGTCTCAGACCATCTGTCTCACTACGTCTGTCTCAGACCGTCTGTCTCAGACCGTCGGTCTCTGTCCGTCTCTCTGAGCCCGCCTGTCGCAGACCGCCTGTATCCGACCGTCGGTATTACCCCGTCTGTCTCAGCCCGTCTGTCTCGGTCCGTCTGTCTCAGACCGTCTGTCTCAGACCGTCTGTCTCAGACCGTCTCTCTCAGTCCGTCTGCCTCAGACCGACTGTCTCAGACCGTCTGCCTCAGACCGTCTGTCTCAGATCGTCGGTCTCTGTCCGTCTCTCTCAGGCCGCCTGTCTCAGTTCGTCTGTCTCAGACCATCTGTCTCAGACCGTCTGTCTCTGTCCGTCTGTCTCAGACCATCTGTCTCACCACGTCTGTCTCAGACCGTCTGTCTCAGACCGTCTGTCTCAGACCATCTGTCTCTGTCCGTCTGTCTCTGTCCGTCTGTCTCAGACCGTCTGTCTCAGACCGTCGGTCTCTGTCCGTCTCTCTCAGGCCGCCTGTCTCAGTCCGTCTGTCTCAGACCACTGTCTCAGACCGTTGTCTCTGTCCGCCTGTCTCAGACCATCTGTCTCACTACGTCTGTCTCAGACCGTATGTCTCAGACCGTCTCTCTCAGACCGTCTGTCTCTGTCCGTCTGTCTCTGTCCGTCTGTCTCAGACCGTCTGTCTCAGACCGTCTGTCTCAGACCGTCGGTCTCTGTCCGTCTCTCTGAGCCCGCCTGTCGCAGACCGCCTGTGTCCGGCCGTCGGTATTACCCCGTCTGTCTCAGCCCGCCTGTCTCTGTCCGTCTGTCTCAGACCGTCTGTCTCTGACCGTCGGTCTCTGTACGTCTCTATCAGCCCGCCTGTCTCCGACCGCCTGTCTCAGACCGTCTGTCCGAGACCGCCTGTCTCAGTCCGTCTGTCTCAAACCGTCGGTCTCAGATCGTTGTCTCTCTCCGTGTCTCTCAGGCCGCCTGTCTCAGTCCGTCTGTCTTAGACCATCTATCTCAGACCGTCTCTCTCAGACCGTCTATCTCAGTCCGTCCGTCTCAGACCGTCTGTCTCTGTCCGTCTGTCTCTGTCCGTCTGTCTCTGTCCGTCTGTCTCTGTCCGTCTGTCTCAGACCGTCTGTCTCAGACCGTCGGTCTCTGCCCGTCTCTCTCAGGCCGCCTGTCTCAGTCCGTCTGTCTCAGACCACTGTCTCAGACCGTTGTCTCTGTCCGTCTGTCTCAGCCCGTCTGTCTCAGTCCGTCTGTCTCAGACCATCTGTCTCAGTCCGTTGTCTCTGTCCGCCTGTCTCTCTCCGTCGGTCTCAGCCCGCCTGTCTCAGACCGTCTGTCTCAGACCGTCTGTCTCAGACCGTCCGTCTCTGTCCGTCTCTCTCAGACCGTCCGTCTCAGACCGTCGGTCGCTGTCAGTCTCTCGTAGGCCGCCTGTCTCAGTCCGTCTGTCTCAGACCATCTGTCTCAGACCGTCTGTCTCTGTCCGTCTGTCTCAGACCATCTGTCTCACTACGTCTGTCTCTGTCCGTCTGTCTCAGCCCGTCTGTCTCAGTCCGTCTGTCTCAGACCATCTGTCTGAGTCCGTTGTCTCTGTCCGCCTGTCTCTGTCCGTCGGTCTCAGCTCGCCTGTCTCAGACCGTCTCTCTCAGACCGTCTGTCTCAGACCGTCGGTCTCTGTCCGTCTCTCTCAGGCCGCCTGCCTCAGTCCGTCTGTCTCAGACCACTGTCTCAGACCGTTGTCTCTGTCCGTCTGTCTCAGCCCGTCTGTCTGAGTCCGTCTCTCTCAGTCCGCCTGTCTCAGTCCGACTGTCTCAGACCGTCTGTCTCAGACCGTCGGTCTCTGTACGTCTCTATCAGCCCGCCTGTCTCTGACCGCCTGTCTCAGACCGTCTGTCTCTGTCCGTCTGTCTCAGACCGTCTGTCTGTGTCCGTCTGTCTCAGCCCGACTGTCTCTGTCCGTGTGTTTCAGACCATCTGTATCAGACCGTTGTCTCTGTGAGTCTGTCTCCGCCGCCTGTGTCAGTCCGTCTGTCTCAGACCATCTGTCCCGGACCGTTGTCTCTGTCCGTCTGTGTCAGTCCGTCTGTCTCAGCCCGTCTGTCTCAGACCCTCTCTCTCAGGCCGCCTGTCTCAGTCCGTCTGTCTTGGACCGTCTGTCTCAGACCGTCGGTCTCTGTCCGTCTCTCTCAGCCCGCCTGCCTCAGTCCGTCTGTCTCAAACCGTCTGTCTCAGATCGTTGTCTCTCTCCGTGTCTCTCAGGCCGCCTGTCTCAGTCCGTCTGTCTTAGACCATCTATCTCAGACCGTCTCTCTCAGACCGTCTATCTCAGTCCGTCCGTCTCAGACCGTCTGTCTCTGTCCGTCTGTCTCTGTCCGTCTGTCTCTGTCCGTCTGTCTCTGTCCGTCTGTCTCAGACCGTCTGTCTCAGACCGTCGGTCTCTGCCCGTCTCTCTCAGGCCGCCTGTCTCAGTCCGTCTGTCTCAGACCACTGTCTCAGACCGTTGTCTCTGTCCGTCTGTCTCAGCCCGTCTGTCTCAGTCCGTCTGTCTCAGACCATCTGTCTCAGTCCGTTGTCTCTGTCCGCCTGTCTCTCTCCGTCGGTCTCAGCCCGCCTGTCTCAGACCGTCTGTCTCAGACCGTCTGTCTCAGACCGTCCGTCTCTGTCCGTCTCTCTCAGACCGTCCGTCTCAGACCGTCGGTCTCTGTCAGTCTCTCGTAGGCCGCCTGTCTCAGTCCGTCTGTCTCAGACCATCTGTCTCAGACCGTCTGTCTCTGTCCGTCTGTCTCAGACCATCTGTCTCACTACGTCTGTCTCTGTCCGTCTGTCTCAGCCCGTCTGTCTCAGTCCGTCTGTCTCAGACCATCTGTCTGAGTCCGTTGTCTCTGTCCGCCTGTCTCTGTCCGTCGGTCTCAGCTCGCCTGTCTCAGACCGTCTCTCTCAGACCGTCTGTCTCAGACCGTCGGTCTCTGTCCGTCTCTCTCAGGCCGCCTGCCTCAGTCCGTCTGTCTCAGACCACTGTCTCAGACCGTTGTCTCTGTCCGTCTGTCTCAGCCCGTCTGTCTGAGTCCGTCTCTCTCAGTCCGCCTGTCTCAGTCCGACTGTCTCAGACCGTCTGCCTCAGACCGTCTGTCTCAGACCGTCGGTCTCTGTCCGTCTCTATCAGGCCGCCTGTCTCAGTCCGTCTGTCTCAAACCATCTGTCTTAGACCGTCTGTCTCTGTCCGTCAGTCTCAGACCGTCTGTCTCAGACCGTCGGTCTCTGTACGTCTCTATCAGCCCGCCTGTCTCTGACCGCCTGTCTCAGACCGTCTGTCTCTGTCCGTCTGTCTCAGACCGTCTGTCTGTGTCCGTCTGTCTCAGCCCGACTGTCTCTGTCCGTGTGTTTCAGACCATCTGTATCCGACCGTTGTCTCTGTGAGTCTGTCTCCGCCGCCTGTGTCAGTCCGTCTGTCTCAGACCATCTGTCCCGGACCGTTGTCTCTGTCCGTCTGTGTCAGTCCGTCTGTCTCAGCCCGTCTGTCTCAGACCCTCTCTCTCAGGCCGCCTGTCTCAGTCCGTCTGTCTTGGACCGTCTGTCTCAGACCGTCGGTCTCTGTCCGTCTCTCTCAGCCCGCCTGCCTCAGTCCGTCTGTCTCAGACCGTCTGTCTCAGATCGTTGTCTCTCTCCGTGTCTCTCAGGCCGCCTGTCTCAGTCCGTCTGTCTTAGACCATCTATCTCAGACCGTCTCTCTCAGACCGTCTATCTCAGTCCGTCCGTCTCAGACCGTCTGTCTCTGTCCGTCTGTCTCTGTCCGTCTGTCTCTGTCCGTCTGTCTCTGTCCGTCTGTCTCAGACCGTCTGTCTCAGACCGTCGGTCTCTGCCCGTCTCTCTCAGGCCGCCTGTCTCAGTCCGTCTGTCTCAGACCACTGTCTCAGACCGTTGTCTCTGTCCGTCTGTCTCAGCCCGTCTGTCTCAGTCCGTCTGTCTCAGACCATCTGTCTCAGTCCGTTGTCTCTGTCCGCCTGTCTCTCTCCGTCGGTCTCAGCCCGCCTGTCTCAGACCGTCTGTCTCAGACCGTCTGTCTCAGACCGTCCGTCTCTGTCCGTCTCTCTCAGACCGTCCGTCTCAGACCGTCGGTCTCTGTCAGTCTCTCGTAGGCCGCCTGTCTCAGTCCGTCTGTCTCAGACCATCTGTCTCAGACCGTCTGTCTCTGTCCGTCTGTCTCAGACCATCTGTCTCACTACGTCTGTCTCTGTCCGTCTGTCTCAGCCCGTCTGTCTCAGTCCGTCTGTCTCAGACCATCTGTCTCAGTCCGTTGTCTCTGTCCGCCTGTCTCTGTCCGTCGGTCTCAGCTCGCCTGTCTCAGACCGTCTCTCTCAGACCGTCTGTCTCAGACCGTCTGTCTCAGACCGTCCGTCTCTGTCCGTCTCTCTCAGACCGTCCGTCTCAGACCGTCGGTCTCTGTCAGTCTCTCGTAGGCCGCCTGTCTCAGTCCGTCTGTCTCATACCATCTGTCTCAGACCGTCTGTCTCTGTCCGTCTGTCTCAGACCATCTGTCTCACTACGTCTGTCTCAGACCGTCTGTCTCAGACCGTCGGTCTCTGTCCGTCTCTCTGAGCCCGCCTGTCGCAGACCGCCTGTATCCGACCGTCGGTATTACCCCGTCTGTCTCAGCCCGTCTGTCTCGGTCCGTCTGTCTCAGACCGTCTGTCTCAGACCGTCTCTCTCAGTCCGTCTGTCTCAGACCGACTGTCTCAGACCGTCTGCCTCAGACCGTCTGTCTCAGATCGTCGGTCTCTGTCCGTCTCTCTCAGGCCGCCTGTCTAAGTCCTTCTGTCTCAGACCATCTGTCTCAGACCGTCTCTCTCAGTCCGCCTGTCTCAGACCGACTGTCTCAGACCGTCTGCCTCAGACCGTCAGTCTCAGACCGTCGGTCTCTGTCCGTCTCTCTCAGGCCGCCGGTCTCAGTCCGTCTGTCTCAGACCACTGTCTCAGACCGTTGTCTCTGTCCGTCTGTCTCAGCCCGTCTGTCTCAGTCCGTCTGTCTCAGACCATCTGTCTCAGACCGTTGTCTCTGTCCGCCTGTCTCTGTCCGTTGGTCTCAGCCCGCCTGTCTCAGACCGTTGTCTCTGTCCGTCTGTCTCAGACCGTCTGTCTCAGACCGTTGTCTCTGTCCGTCTGTCTCAGACCATCTGTCTCACTACGTCTGTCTCAGGCCGCCTGTCTCAGTCCGTCTGTCTCAGACCACTGTCTCAGACCGTCCGTCTCTGTCCGTCTCTCTCAGATCGTCCGTCTCAGACCGTCGGTCTCTGTCAGTCTCTCGTAATCCGCCTGTCTCAGTCCGTCTGTCTCAGACCATCTGTCTCAGACCGTCTGTCTCTGTCCGTCTGTCTCAGACCATCTGTCTCACTACGTCTGTCTCAGACCGTCTGTCTCAGACCGTCGGTCTCTGTCCGTCTCTCTGAGCCCGCCTGTCGCAGACCGCCTGTATCCGACCGTCGGTATTACCCCGTCTGTCTCAGCCCGTCTGTCTCGGTCCGTCTGTCTCAGACCGTCTGTCTCAGACCGTCTCTCTCAGTCCGTCTGTCTCAGACCATCTGTCTCACTACGTCTGTCTCTGTCCGTCTGTCTCAGCCCGTCTGTCTCAGTCCGTCTGTCTCAGACCATCTGTCTCAGTCCGTTGTCTCTGTCCGCCTGTCTCTGTCCGTCGGTCTCAGCCCGCCTGTCTCAGACCGTCTCTCTCAGACCGTCTGTCTCAGACCGTCTGTCTCAAACCGTCCGTCTCTGTCCGTCTCTCTCAGACCGTCCGTCTCAGTCAGTCTCTCGTAGGCCGCCTGTCTCAGTCCGTCTGTCTCAGACCATCTGTCTCAGACCGTCTGTCTCTGTCCGTCTGTCTCAGACCATCTGTCTCACTACGTCTGTCTCAGACCGTCTGTCTCAGACCGTCTGTCTCAAACCGTCTGTCTCAGACCGTCTGTCTCTGTCCGTCTGTCTCTGTCCGTCTGTCTCAGACCGTCTGTCTCAGACCGTCGGTCTCTGTCCGTCTCTCTCAGGCCGCCTGTCTCAGTCCGTCTGTCTCAGACCACTGTCTCAGACCGTTGTCTCTGTCCGTCTGTCTCAGCCCGTCTGTCTCAGACCATCTGTCTCACTACGTCTGTCTCTGTCCGTCTGTCTCAGCTCGCCTGTCTCAGACCGTCTCTCTCAGACCGTCTGTCTCAGACCGTCTGTCTCAGACCGTCCGTCTCTGTCCGTCTCTCTCAGACCGTCCGTCTCAGACCGTCGGTCTCTGTCAGTCTCTCGTAGGCCGCCTGTCTCAGTCCGTCTGTCTCAGACCATCTGTCTCAGACCGTCTGTCTCTGTCCGTCTGTCTCAGACCATCTGTCTCACTACGTCTGTCTCAGACCGTCTGTCTCAGACCGTCGGTCTCTGTCCGTCTCTCTGAGCCCGCCTGTCGCAGACCGCCTGTATCCGACCGTCGGTATTACCCCGTCTGTCTCAGCCCGTCTGTCTCGGTCCGTCTGTCTCAGACCGTCTGTCTCAGACCGTCTCTCTCAGTCCGTCTGTCTCAGACCGACTGTCTCAGACCGTCTGCCTCAGACCGTCTGTCTCAGATCGTCGGTCTCTGTCCGTCTCTCTCAGGCCGCCTGTCTAAGTCCTTCTGTCTCAGACCATCTGTCTCAGACCGTCTCTCTCAGTCCGCCTGTCTCAGACCGACTGTCTCAGACCGTCTGCCTCAGACCGTCAGTCTCAGACCGTCGGTCTCTGTCCGTCTCTCTCAGGCCGCCTGTCTCAGTCCGTCTGTCTCAGACCACTGTCTCAGACCGTTGTCTCTGTCCGTCTGTCTCAGCCCGTCTGTCTCAGTCCGTCTGTCTCAGACCATCTGTCTCAGACCGTTGTCTCTGTCCGCCTGTCTCTGTCCGTTGGTCTCAGCCCGCCTGTCTCAGACCGTTGTCTCTGTCCGTCTGTCTCAGACCGTCTGTCTCAGACCGTTGTCTCTGTCCGTCTGTCTCAGACCATCTGTCTCACTACGTCTGTCTCAGGCCGCCTGTCTCAGTCCGTCTGTCTCAGACCACTGTCTCAGACCGTCCGTCTCTGTCCGTCTCTCTCAGATCGTCCGTCTCAGACCGTCGGTCTCTGTCAGTCTCTCGTAATCCGCCTGTCTCGGTCCGTCTGTCTCAGACCATCTGTCTCAGACCGTCTGTCTCTGTCCGTCTGTCTCAGACCATCTGTCTCACTACGTCTGTCTCAGACCGTCTGTCTCAGACCGTCGGTCTCTGTCCGTCTCTCTGAGCCCGCCTGTCGCAGACCGCCTGTATCCGACCGTCGGTATTACCCCGTCTGTCTCAGCCCGTCTGTCTCGGTCCGTCTGTCTCAGACCGTCTGTCTCAGACCGTCTCTCTCAGTCCGTCTGTCTCAGACCGACTGTCTCAGACCGTCTGCCTCAGACCGTCTGTCTCAGATCGTCGGTCTCTGTCCGTCTCTCTCAGGCCGCCTGTCTAAGTCCTTCTGTCTCAGACCATCTGTCTCAGACCGTCTCTCTCAGTCCGCCTGTCTCAGACCGACTGTCTCAGACCGTCTGCCTCAGACCGTCAGTCTCAGACCGTCGGTCTCTGTCCGTCTCTCTCAGGCCGCCTGTGTCAGTCCGTCTGTCTCAGACCACTGTCTCAGACCGTTGTCTCTGTCCGTCTGTCTCAGCCCGTCTGTCTCAGTCCGTCTGTCTCAGACCATCTGTCTCATACCGTTGTCTCTGTCCGCCTGTCTCTGTACGTTGGTCTCAGCCCGCCTGTCTCAGACCGTTGTCTCTGTCCGTCTGTCTCAGACCGTCCGTCTCTGTCCGTTTCTCTCAGACCGTCCGTCTCAGACCGTCGGTCTCTGTCAGTCTCTCGTAGGCCGCCTGTCTCAGTCCGTCTGTCTCAGACCATCTGCCTCAGACCGTCTGCCTCAGACCGTCTGTCTCAGATCGTCGGTCTCTGTCCGTCTCTCTCAGGCCGCCTGTCTCAGACCGTCTGTCTCTGTCCGTCTGTCTCAGACCATCTGTCTCACTACGTCTGTCTCTGTCCGTCTGTCTCAGCCCGTCTGTCTCAGTCCGTCTGTCTCAGACCATCTGTCTCAGTCCGTTGTCTCTGTCCGCCTGTCTCTGTCCGTCGGTCTCAGCCCGCCTGTCTAAGACCGTCTCTCTCAGACCGTCTGTCTCAGGCCGTCTGTCTCAAACCGTCCGTCTCTGTCCGTCTCTCTCAGACCGTCCGTCTCAGACCGTCGGTCTCTGTCAGTCTCTCGTAGGCCGCCTGTCTCAGTCCGTCTGTCTCAGACCATCTGTCTCAGACCGTCTGTCTCTGTCCGTCTGTCTCAGACCATCTGTCTCACTACGTCTGTCTCAGACCGTCTGTCTCAGACCGTCTGTCTCAAACCGTCTGTCTCAGACCGTCTGTCTCTGTCCGTCTGTCTCTGTCCGTCTGTCTCAGACCGTCTGTCTCAGACCGTCGGTCTCTGTCCGTCTCTCTCAGGCCGCCTGTCTCAGTCCGTCTGTCTCAGACCACTGTCTCAGACCGTTGTCTCTGTCCGTCTGTCTCAGCCCGTCTGTCTCAGTCCGTCTGTCTCAGACCATCTGTCTCAGACCGTTGTCTCTGTCCGCCTGTCTCTGTCCGTCGGTCTCAGCCCGCCTGTCTCAGACCGTCTGTCTCAGACCGTCTGTCTCAGACCGTCTGTCTCAGACCGTCCGTCTCTGTCCGTCTCTCTCAGACTGTCCGTCTCAGACCGTCGGTCTCTGTCAGTCTCTCGTAGGCCGCCTGTCTCAGTCCGTCTGTCTCAGACCATCTGTCTCAGACCGTCTGTCTCTGTCCGTTGGTCTCAGCCCGCCTGTCTCAGACCGTCTGTCTCAGACCGTCTGTCTCAGACCGTCTGTCTCAGACCGTCTGTATCAGACCGTCCGTCTCAGACCGTCTGTCTCAGACCGTCTGTCTCAGACCGTCCGTCTCTGTCCGTCTCTCTCAGACTGTCCGTCTCAGACCGTCGGTCTCTGTCAGTCTCTCGTAGGCCGCCTGTCTCAGTCCGTCTGTCTCAGACCATCTGTCTCAGACCGTCTGTCTCTGTCCGTTGGTCTCAGCCCGCCTGTCTCAGACCGTCTGTCTCAGACCGTCTGTCTCAGACCGTCTGTCTCAGACCGTCTGTATCAGACCGTCCGTCTCTGTCCGTCTCTCTCAGACCGTCCGTCTCAGACCGTCGGTCTCTGTCCGTCTCTCTCAGGCCGCCTGTCTCAGTCCGTCTGTCTCAGACCACTGTCTCAGACCGTTGTCTCTGTCCGTCTGTCTCAGCCCGTCTGTCTCAGTCCGTCTGTCTCAGACCATCTGTCTCAGACCGTTGTCTCTGTCCGCCTGTCTCTGTCCGTCGGTCTCAGCCCGCCTGTCTCAGACCGTCTGTCTCAGACCGTCTGTCTCAGACCGTCTGTCTCAGACCGTCTGTCTCAGACCGTCCGTCTCTGTCCGTCTCTCTCAGACCGTCCGTCTCAGACCGTCGGTCTCTGTCAGTCTCTCGTAGGCCGCCTGTCTCAGTCCGTCTGTCTCAGACCATCTGTCTCAGACCGTCTGTCTCTGTCCGTCTGTCTCAGACCATCTGTCTCACTACGTCTGTCTCTGTCCGTCTGTCTCAGCCCGTCTGTCTCAGTCCGTCTGTCTCAGACCATCTGTCTCAGTCCGTTGTCTCTGTCCGCCTGTCTCTGTCCGTCGGTCTCAGCTCGCCTGTCTCAGACCGTCTCTCTCAGACCGTCGGTCTCTGTCAGTCTCTCGTAGGCCGCCTGTCTCAGTCCGTCTGTCTCAGACCATCTGCCTCAGACCGTCTGTCTCGGTCCGTCTGTCTCAGACCATCTGTCTCACTACGTCTGTCTCTGTCCGTCTGTCTCTGTCCGTCTGTCTCAGCCCGTCTGTCTCAGTCCGTCTGTCTCAGACCATCTGTCTCAGACCGTTGTCTCTGTCCGCCTGTCTCTGTCCGTCGGTCTCAGCCCGCCTGTCTCAGACCGTCTGTCTCAGACCGTCTGTCTCAGACCGTCCGTCTCTGTCCGTCTCTCTCAGACTGTCCGTCTCAGACCGTCGGTCTCTGTCAGTCTCTCGTAGGCCGCCTGTCTCAGTCCGTCTGTCTCAGACCATCTGTCTCAGACCGTCTGTCTCTGTCCGTTGGTCTCAGCCCGCCTGTCTCAGACCGTCTGTCTCAGACCGTCTGTCTCAGACCGTCTGTCTCAGACCGTCTGTATCAGACCGTCCGTCTCTGTCCGTCTCTCTCAGACCGTCCGTCTCAGACCGTCGGTCTCTGTCCGTCTCTCTCAGGCCGCCTGTCTCAGTCCGTCTGTCTCAGACCACTGTCTCAGACCGTTGTCTCTGTCCGTCTGTCTCAGCCCGTCTGTCTCAGTCCGTCTGTCTCAGACCATCTGTCTCAGACCGTTGTCTCTGTCCGCCTGTCTCTGTCCGTCGGTCTCAGCCCGCCTGTCTCAGACCGTCTGTCTCAGACCGTCTGTCTCAGACCGTCTGTCTTAGACCGTCTGTCTCAGACCGTCCGTCTCTGTCCGTCTCTCTCAGACCGTCCGTCTCAGACCGTCGGTCTCTGTCAGTCTCTCGTAGGCCGCCTGTCTCAGTCCGTCTGTCTCAGACCATCTGTCTCAGACCGTCTGTCTCTGTCCGTCTGTCTCAGACCATCTGTCTCACTACGTCTGTCTCTGTCCGTCTGTCTCAGCCCGTCTGTCTCAGTCCGTCTGTGTCAGACCATCTGTCTCAGTCCGTTGTCTCTGTCCGCCTGTCTCTGTCCGTCGGTCTCAGCTCGCCTGTCTCAGACCGTCTCTCTCAGACCGTCTGTCTCAGACCGTCTGTCTCAGACCGTCCGTCTCTGTCCGTCTCTCTCAGACCGTCCGTCTCAGACCGTCGGTCTCTGTCAGTCTCTCGTAGGCCGCCTGTCTCAGTCCGTCTGTCTCAGACCATCTGTCTCAGACCGTCTGTCTCTGTCCGTCTGTCTCAGACCATCTGTCTCACTACGTCTGTCTCAGACCGTCTGTCTCAGACCGTCGGTCTCTGTCCGTCTCTCTGAGCCCGCCTGTCGCAGACCGCCTGTATCCGACCGTCGGTATTACCCCGTCTGTCTCAGCCCGTCTGTCTCGGTCCGTCTGTCTCAGACCGTCTGTCTCAGACCGTCTCTCTCAGTCCGTCTGTCTCAGACCGACTGTCTCAGACCGTCTGCCTCAGACCGTCTGTCTCAGATCGTCGGTCTCTGTCCGTCTCTCGCAGGCCGCCTGTCTAAGTCCTTCTGTCTCAGACCATCTGTCTCAGACCGTCTCTCTCAGTCCGCCTGTCTCAGACCGACTGTCTCAGACCGTCTGCCTCAGACCGTCAGTCTCAGACCGTCGGTCTCTGTCCGTCTCTCTCAGGCCGCCTGTCTCAGTCCGTCTATCTCAGACCACTGTCTCAGACCGTTGTCTCTGTCCGTCTGTCTCAGCCCGTCTGTCTCAGTCCGTCTGTCTCAGACCATCTGTCTCAGACCGTTGTCTCTGTCCGCCTGTCTCTGTCCGTTGGTCTCAGCCCGCCTGTCTCAGACCGTTGTCTCTGTCCGTCTGTCTCAGACCGTCTGTCTCAGACCGTTATCTCTGTCCGTCTGTCTCAGACCATCTGTCTCACTACGTCTGTCTCAGGCCGCCTGTCTCAGTCCGTCTGTCTCAGACCACTGTCTCAGACCGTCCGTCTCTGTCCGTCTCTCTCAGACCGTCCGTCTCAGACCGTCGGTCTCTGTCAGTCTCTCGTAGGCCGCCTGTCTCAGTCCGTCTGTCTCAGACCATCTGTCTCAGACCGTCTGTCTCTGTCCGTCTGTCTCAGACCATCTGTCTCACTACGTCTGTCTCAGACCGTCTGTCTCAGACCGTCGGTCTCTGTCCGTCTCTCTGAGCCCGCCTGTCGCAGACCGCCTGTATCCGACCGTCGGTATTACCCCGTCTGTCTCAGCCCGTCTGTCTCGGTCAGTCTGTCTCAGACCGTCTGTCTCAGACCGTCTCTCTCAGTCCGTCTGTCTCAGACCGACTGTCTCAGACCGTCTGCCTCAGACCGTCTGTCTCAGATCGTCGGTCTCTGTCCGTCTCTCTCAGGCCGCCTGTCTAAGTCCTTCTGTCTCAGACCATCTGTCTCAGACCGTCTCTCTCAGTCCGCCTGTCTCAGACCGACTGTCTCAGACCGTCTGCCTCAGACCGTCAGTCTCAGACCGTCGGTCTCTGTCCGTCTCTCTCAGGCCGCCTGTCTCAGTCCGTCTGTCTCAGACCACTGTCTCAGACCGTTGTCTCTGTCCGTCTGTCTCAGCCCGTCTGTCTCAGTCCGTCTGTCTCAGACCATCTGTCTCAGACCGTTGTCTCTGTCCGCCTGTCTCTGTACGTTGGTCTCAGCCCGCCTGTCTCAGACCGTTGTCTCTGTCCGTCTGTCTCAGACCGTCCGTCTCTGTCCGTTTCTCTCAGACCGTCCGTCTCAGACTGTCGGTCTCTGTCAGTCTCTCGTAGGCCGCCTGTCTCAGTCCGTCTGTCTCAGACCATCTGCCTCAGACCGTCTGTCTCTGTCCGTCTGTCTCAGACCATCTGTCTCACTACGTCTGTCTCTGTCCGTCTGTCTCAGCCCGTCTGTCTCAGTCCGTCTGTCTCAGACCATCTGTCTCAGTCCGTTGTCTCTGTCCGCCTGTCTCTGTCCGTCGGTCTCAGCCCGCCTGTCTCAGACCGTCTCTCTCAGACCGTCTGTCTCAGACCGTCTGTCTCAAACCGTCCGTCTCTGTCCGTCTCTCTCAGACCGTCCGTCTCAGACCGTCGGTCTCTGTCAGTCTCTCGTAGGCCGCCTGTCTCAGTCCGTCTGTCTCAGACCATCTGTCTCAGACCGTCTGTCTCTGTCCGTTGGTCTCAGCCCGCCTGTCTCAGACCGTCTGTCTCAGACCGTCTGTCTCAGACCGTCTGTCTCAGACCGTCTGTCTCAGACCGTCTGTATCAGACCGTCCGTCTCTGTCCGTCTCTCTCAGACCGTCCGTCTCAGACCGTCGGTCTCTGTCCGTCTCTCTCAGGCCGCCTGTCTCAGTCCGTCTGTCTCAGACCACTGTCTCACTCCGTTGTCTCTGTCCGTCTGTCTCAGCCCGTCTGTCTCAGTCCGTCTGTCTCAGACCATCTGTCTCAGACCGTTGTCTCTGTCCGCCTGTCTCTGTCCGTCGGTCTCAGCCCGCCTGTCTCAGACCGTCTGTCTCAGATCGTCTGTCTCAGACCGTCTGTCTCAGACCGTCTGTCTCAGACCGTCTGTCTCAGACCGTCTGTCTCAGACCGTCTGTCTCAGACCGTCTGTCTCAGACCGTCCGTCTCTGTCCGTCTCTCTCAGACCGTCCGTCTCAGACCGTCGGTCTCTGTCAGTCTCTCGTAGGCCGCCTGTCTCAGTCCGTCTGTCTCAGACCATCTGCCTCAGACTGTCTGTCTCTGTCCGTCTGTCTCAGACCATCTGTCTCACTACGTCTGTCTCAGACCGTCTGCCTCAGACCGTCTGTCTCAGTCCGTCTGTCTCTGTCCGTCTCTCGCAGGCCGCCTGTCTCAGTCCGTCTGTCTCAGACCGTCTGTCTCAGACCGTCGGTCTCTGTCCGTCTCTCTCAGGCCGCCTGTCTCAGTCCGTCTGTCTCAGACCACTGTCTCAGACCGTTGTCTCTGTCCGTCTGTCTCCGACCATCTGTCTCACTACGTCTGTCTCAGACCGTCTGTCTCAGACCGTCTCTCTCAGACCGTCTGTCTCTGTCCGTCTGTCTCTATCCGTCTGTCTCAGACCGTCGGTCTCTGTCCGTCTCTCTCAGGCCGCCTGTCTCAGTCCGTCTGTCTCAGACCACTGTCTCAGACCGTTGTCTCTGTCCGTCTGTCTCAGACCGTCTGTCTCAGACCGTTGTCTCTGTCCGTCTGTCTCAGCCCGTCCGTCTCTGTCCGTCTCTCTCAGACCGTCCGTCTCAGACCGTCGGTCTCTGTCAGTCTCTCGTAGGCCGCCTGTCTCAGTCCGTCTGTCTCAGACCATCTGTCTCAGACTGTCTGTCTCTGTCCGTCTGTCTCAGACCATCTGTCTCACTACGTCTGTCTCAGACCGTCTGCCTCAGACCGTCTGTCTCAGTCCGTCTGTCTCTGTCCGTCTCTCGCAGGCCGCCTGTCTCAGTCCGTCTGTCTCAGACCGTCTGTCTCAGACCGTCGGTCTCTGTCCGTCTCTCTCAGGCCGCCTGTCTCAGTCCGTCTGTCTCAGACCACTGTCTCAGACCGTTGTCTCTGTCCGTCTGTCTCCGACCATCTGTCTCACTACGTCTGTCTCAGACCGTCTGTCTCAGACCGTCTCTCTCAGACCGTCTGTCTCTGTCCGTCTGTCTCTATCCGTCTGTCTCAGACCGTCGGTCTCTGTCCGTCTCTCTCAGGCCGCCTGTCTCAGTCCGTCTGTCTCAGACCACTGTCTCAGACCGTTGTCTCTGTCCGTCTGTCTCAGACCATCTGGCTCAGACCGTCGGTCTTAGCCCGTCTGTCTCAGACCATCTGTCTCAGACTGTCTGTCTCAGACCGTCTGTCTCAGACCGTCTGTCTCAGACCATCTGTCGCAGACCATCTGTCTCATGCCGTCGGTCTTATCCCGTATATCTCTGCCTGCCTGTGTCTGTCCGTCTGTCTCAGACCGTCTGTCTCAGACCGTCCGTCTCTGTCCGTCTCTCTCAGACTGTCCGTCTCAGACCGTCGGTCTCTGTCAGTCTCTCGTAGGCCGCCTGTCTCAGTCCGTCTGTCTCAGACCATCTGTCTCAGACCGTCTGTCTCTGTCCGTTGGTCTCAGCCCGCCTGTCTCAGACCGTCTGTCTCAGACCGTCTGTCTCAGACCGTCTGTCTCAGACCGTCTGTATCAGACCGTCCGTCTCTGTCCGTCTCTCTCAGACCGTCCGTCTCAGACCGTCGGTCTCTGTCCGTCTCTCTCAGGCCGCCTGTCTCAGTCCGTCTGTCTCAGACCACTGTCTCAGACCGTTGTCTCTGTCCGTCTGTCTCAGCCCGTCTGTCTCAGTCCGTCTGTCTCAGACCATCTGTCTCAGACCGTTGTCTCTGTCCGCCTGTCTCTGTCCGTCGGTCTCAGCCCGCCTGTCTCAGACCGTCTGTCTCAGACCGTCTGTCTCAGACCGTCTGTCTTAGACCGTCTGTCTCAGACCGTCCGTCTCTGTCCGTCTCTCTCAGACCGTCCGTCTCAGACCGTCGGTCTCTGTCAGTCTCTCGTAGGCCGCCTGTCTCAGTCCGTCTGTCTCAGACCATCTGTCTCAGACCGTCTGTCTCTGTCCGTCTGTCTCAGACCATCTGTCTCACTACGTCTGTCTCTGTCCGTCTGTCTCAGCCCGTCTGTCTCAGTCCGTCTGTGTCAGACCATCTGTCTCAGTCCGTTGTCTCTGTCCGCCTGTCTCTGTCCGTCGGTCTCAGCTCGCCTGTCTCAGACCGTCTCTCTCAGACCGTCTGTCTCAGACCGTCTGTCTCAGACCGTCCGTCTCTGTCCGTCTCTCTCAGACCGTCCGTCTCAGACCGTCGGTCTCTGTCAGTCTCTCGTAGGCCGCCTGTCTCAGTCCGTCTGTCTCAGACCATCTGTCTCAGACCGTCTGTCTCTGTCCGTCTGTCTCAGACCATCTGTCTCACTACGTCTGTCTCAGACCGTCTGTCTCAGACCGTCGGTCTCTGTCCGTCTCTCTGAGCCCGCCTGTCGCAGACCGCCTGTATCCGACCGTCGGTATTACCCCGTCTGTCTCAGCCCGTCTGTCTCGGTCCGTCTGTCTCAGACCGTCTGTCTCAGACCGTCTCTCTCAGTCCGTCTGTCTCAGACCGACTGTCTCAGACCGTCTGCCTCAGACCGTCTGTCTCAGATCGTCGGTCTCTGTCCGTCTCTCGCAGGCCGCCTGTCTAAGTCCTTCTGTCTCAGACCATCTGTCTCAGACCGTCTCTCTCAGTCCGCCTGTCTCAGACCGACTGTCTCAGACCGTCTGCCTCAGACCGTCAGTCTCAGACCGTCGGTCTCTGTCCGTCTCTCTCAGGCCGCCTGTCTCAGTCCGTCTATCTCAGACCACTGTCTCAGACCGTTGTCTCTGTCCGTCTGTCTCAGCCCGTCTGTCTCAGTCCGTCTGTCTCAGACCATCTGTCTCAGACCGTTGTCTCTGTCCGCCTGTCTCTGTCCGTTGGTCTCAGCCCGCCTGTCTCAGACCGTTGTCTCTGTCCGTCTGTCTCAGACCGTCTGTCTCAGACCGTTATCTCTGTCCGTCTGTCTCAGACCATCTGTCTCACTACGTCTGTCTCAGGCCGCCTGTCTCAGTCCGTCTGTCTCAGACCACTGTCTCAGACCGTCCGTCTCTGTCCGTCTCTCTCAGACCGTCCGTCTCAGACCGTCGGTCTCTGTCCGTCTCTCTGAGCCCGCCTGTCGCAGACCGCCTGTATCCGACCGTCGGTATTACCCCGTCTGTCTCAGCCCGTCTGTCTCGGTCAGTCTGTCTCAGACCGTCTGTCTCAGACCGTCTCTCTCAGTCCGTCTGTCTCAGACCGACTGTCTCAGACCGTCTGCCTCAGACCGTCTGTCTCAGATCGTCGGTCTCTGTCCGTCTCTCTCAGGCCGCCTGTCTAAGTCCTTCTGTCTCAGACCATCTGTCTCAGACCGTCTCTCTCAGTCCGCCTGTCTCAGACCGACTGTCTCAGACCGTCTGCCTCAGACCGTCAGTCTCAGACCGTCGGTCTCTGTCCGTCTCTCTCAGGCCGCCTGTCTCAGTCCGTCTGTCTCAGACCACTGTCTCAGACCGTTGTCTCTGTCCGTCTGTCTCAGCCCGTCTGTCTCAGTCCGTCTGTCTCAGACCATCTGTCTCAGACCGTTGTCTCTGTCCGCCTGTCTCTGTACGTTGGTCTCAGCCCGCCTGTCTCAGACCGTTGTCTCTGTCCGTCTGTCTCAGACCGTCCGTCTCTGTCCGTTTCTCTCAGACCGTCCGTCTCAGACTGTCGGTCTCTGTCAGTCTCTCGTAGGCCGCCTGTCTCAGTCCGTCTGTCTCAGACCATCTGCCTCAGACCGTCTGTCTCTGTCCGTCTGTCTCAGACCATCTGTCTCACTACGTCTGTCTCTGTCCGTCTGTCTCAGCCCGTCTGTCTCAGTCCGTCTGTCTCAGACCATCTGTCTCAGTCCGTTGTCTCTGTCCGCCTGTCTCTGTCCGTCGGTCTCAGCCCGCCTGTCTCAGACCGTCTCTCTCAGACCGTCTGTCTCAGACCGTCTGTCTCAAACCGTCCGTCTCTGTCCGTCTCTCTCAGACCGTCCGTCTCAGACCGTCGGTCTCTGTCAGTCTCTCGTAGGCCGCCTGTCTCAGTCCGTCTGTCTCAGACCATCTGTCTCAGACCGTCTGTCTCTGTCCGTTGGTCTCAGCCCGCCTGTCTCAGACCGTCTGTCTCAGACCGTCGGTCTCTGTCCGTCTCTCTCAGGCCGCCTGTCTCAGTCCGTCTGTCTCAGACCACTGTCTCACTCCGTTGTCTCTGTCCGTCTGTCTCAGCCCGTCTGTCTCAGTCCGTCTGTCTCAGACCATCTGTCTCAGACCGTTGTCTCTGTCCGCCTGTCTCTGTCCGTCGGTCTCAGCCCGCCTGTCTCAGACCGTCTGTCTCAGATCGTCTGTCTCAGACCGTCTGTCTCAGACCGTCTGTCTCAGACCGTCTGTCTCAGACCGTCTGTCTCAGACCGTCTGTCTCAGACCGTCTGTCTCAGACCGTCCGTCTCTGTCCGTCTCTCTCAGACCGTCCGTCTCAGACCGTCGGTCTCTGTCAGTCTCTCGTAGGCCGCCTGTCTCAGTCCGTCTGTCTCAGACCATCTGTCTCAGACTGTCTGTCTCTGTCCGTCTGTCTCAGACCATCTGTCTCACTACGTCTGTCTCAGACCGTCTGCCTCAGACCGTCTGTCTCAGTCCGTCTGTCTCTGTCCGTCTCTCGCAGGCCGCCTGTCTCAGTCCGTCTGTCTCAGACCGTCTGTCTCAGACCGTCGGTCTCTGTCCGTCTCTCTCAGGCCGCCTGTCTCAGTCCGTCTGTCTCAGACCACTGTCTCAGACCGTTGTCTCTGTCCGTCTGTCTCCGACCATCTGTCTCACTACGTCTGTCTCAGACCGTCTGTCTCAGACCGTCTCTCTCAGACCGTCTGTCTCTGTCCGTCTGTCTCTATCCGTCTGTCTCAGACCGTCGGTCTCTGTCCGTCTCTCTCAGGCCGCCTGTCTCAGTCCGTCTGTCTCAGACCACTGTCTCAGACCGTTGTCTCTGTCCGTCTGTCTCAGACCGTCTGTCTCAGACCGTTGTCTCTGTCCGTCTGTCTCAGCCCGTCCGTCTCTGTCCGTCTCTCTCAGACCGTCCGTCTCAGACCGTCGGTCTCTGTCAGTCTCTCGTAGGCCGCCTGTCTCAGTCCGTCTGTCTCAGACCATCTGTCTCAGACTGTCTGTCTCTGTCCGTCTGTCTCAGACCATCTGTCTCACTACGTCTGTCTCAGACCGTCTGCCTCAGACCGTCTGTCTCAGTCCGTCTGTCTCTGTCCGTCTCTCGCAGGCCGCCTGTCTCAGTCCGTCTGTCTCAGACCGTCTGTCTCAGACCGTCGGTCTCTGTCCGTCTCTCTCAGGCCGCCTGTCTCAGTCCGTCTGTCTCAGACCACTGTCTCAGACCGTTGTCTCTGTCCGTCTGTCTCCGACCATCTGTCTCACTACGTCTGTCTCAGACCGTCTGTCTCAGACCGTCTCTCTCAGACCGTCTGTCTCTGTCCGTCTGTCTCTATCCGTCTGTCTCAGACCGTCGGTCTCTGTCCGTCTCTCTCAGGCCGCCTGTCTCAGTCCGTCTGTCTCAGACCACTGTCTCAGACCGTTGTCTCTGTCCGTCTGTCTCAGACCGTCTGTCTCAGACCGTCGGTCTCTGTCAGTCTCTCGTAGGCCGCCTGTCTCAGTCCGTCTGTCTCAGACCATCTGCCTCAGACCGTCTGTCTCTGTCCGTCTGTCTCAGACCATCTGTCTCACTACGTCTGTCTCTGTCCGTCTGTCTCAGCCCGTCTGTCTCAGTCCGTCTGTCTCAGACCATCTGTCTCAGTCCGTTGTCTCTGTCCGCCTGTCTCTGTCCGTCGGTCTCAGCCCGCCTGTCTCAGACCGTCTCTCTCAGACCGTCTGTCTCAGACCGTCTGTCTCAAACCGTCCGTCTCTGTCCGTCTCTCTCAGACCGTCCGTTTCAGACCGTCGGTCTCTGTCAGTCTCTCGTAGGCCGCCTGTCTCAGTCCGTCTGTCTCAGACCATCTGTCTCAGACCGTCTGTCTCTGTCCGTTGGTCTCAGCCCGCCTGTCTCAGACCGTCTGTCTCAGACCGTCTGTCTCAGACCGTCTGTCTCAGACCGTCTGTCTCAGACCGTCTGTATCAGACCGTCCGTCTCTGTCCGTCTCTCTCAGACCGTCCGTCTCAGACCGTCGGTCTCTGTCCGTCTCTCTCAGGCCGCCTGTCTCAGTCCGTCTGTCTCAGACCACTGTCTCAGACCGTTGTCTCTGTCCGCCTGTCTCTGTCCGTCGGTCTCAGCCCGCCTGTCTCAGACCGTCTGTCTCAGACCGTCTGTCTCAGACCGTCTGTCTCAGACCGTCTGTCTCAGACCGTCTGTCTCAGACCGTCCGTCTCTGTCCGTCTCTCTCAGACCGTCCGTCTCAGACCGTCGGTCTCTGTCAGTCTCTCGTAGGCCGCCTGTCTCAGTCCGTCTGTCTCAGACCATCTGTCTCAGACTGTCTGTCTCTGTCCGTCTGTCTCAGACCATCTGTCTCACTACGTCTGTCTCAGACCGTCTGCCTCAGACCGTCTGTCTCAGTCCGTCTGTCTCTGTCCGTCTCTCGCAGGCCGCCTGTCTCAGTCCGTCTGTCTCAGACCGTCTGTCTCAGACCGTCGGTCTCTGTCCGTCTCTCTCAGGCCGCCTGTCTCAGTCCGTCTGTCTCAGACCACTGTCTCAGACCGTTGTCTCTGTCCGTCTGTCTCCGACCATCTGTCTCACTACGTCTGTCTCAGACCGTCTGTCTCAGACCGTCTCTCTCAGACCGTCTGTCTCTGTCCGTCTGTCTCTATCCGTCTGTCTCAGACCGTCGGTCTCTGTCCGTCTCTCTCAGGCCGCCTGTCTCAGTCCGTCTGTCTCAGACCACTGTCTCAGACCGTTGTCTCTGTCCGTCTGTCTCAGACCGTCTGTCTCAGACCGTTGTCTCTGTCCGTCTGTCTCAGCCCGTCCGTCTCTGTCCGTCTCTCTCAGACCGTCCGTCTCACACCGTCGGTCTCTGTCAGTCTCTCGTAGGCCGCCTGTCTCAGTCCGTCTGTCTCAGACCATCTGTCTCAGACTGTCTGTCTCTGTCCGTCTGTCTCAGACCATCTGTCTCACTACGTCTGTCTCAGACCGTCTGCCTCAGACCGTCTGTCTCAGTCCGTCTGTCTCTGTCCGTCTCTCGCAGGCCGCCTGTCTCAGTCCGTCTGTCTCAGACCGTCTGTCTCAGACCGTCGGTCTCTGTCCGTCTCTCTCAGGCCGCCTGTCTCAGTCCGTCTGTCTCAGACCACTGTCTCAGACCGTTGTCTCTGTCCGTCTGTCTCCGACCATCTGTCTCACTACGTCTGTCTCAGACCGTCTGTCTCAGACCGTCTCTCTCAGACCGTCTGTCTCTGTCCGTCTGTCTCTATCCGTCTGTCTCAGACCGTCGGTCTCAGACCATCTGTCTCAGACCGTCGGTCTCAGACCATCTGTCTCAGACCGTTGTCTCTGTCCGCCTGTCTCTGTCCGTCGGTCTCAGCACGCCTGTCTCAGACCGTCTGTCTCAGACCGTCTGTCTCAGACCGTCCGTCTCTGTCCGTCTCTCTCAGACCGTCCGTCTCAGACCGTCGGTCTCTGTCAGTCTCTCGTAGGCCGCCTGTCTCAGTCCGTCTGTCTCAGACCATCTGTCTCAGACCGTCTGTCTCTGTCCGTCTGTCTCAGACCATCTGTCTCACTACGTCTGTCTCAGACCGTCTGTCTCAGACCGTCTGTCTCTGGCCGTCTGTCTCTGTCCGTCTGTCTCAGACCGTCTGTCTCAGACCGTCGGTCTCTGTCCGTCTCTCTCAGGCCGCCTGTCTCAGTCCGTCTGTCTCAGACCACTGTCTCAGACCGTTGTCTCTGTCCGTCTGTCTCAGCCCGTCTGTCTCAGTCCGTCTGTCTCAGACCATCTGTCTCAGACCGTTGTCTCTGTCCGCCTGTCTCTGTCCGTCGGTCTCAGACCACTGTCTCAGACCGTTGTCTCTGTCCGCCTGTCTCTGTCCGTCGGTCTCAGCCCACCTGTCTCAGACCGTCTGTCTCAGACCGTCTGTCTCAGACCGTCTGTCTCAGACCGTCTGTCTCAGACCGTCTGTCTCAGACCGTCCGTCTCTGTCCGTCTCTCTCAGACCGTCCGTCTCAGACCGTCGGTCTCTGTCAGTCTCTCGTAGGCCGCCTGTCTCAGTCCGTCTGTCTCAGACCATCTGTCTCAGACTGTCTGTCTCTGTCCGTCTGTCTCAGACCATCTGTCTCACTACGTCTGTCTCAGACCGTCTGCCTCAGACCGTCTGTCTCAGTCCGTCTGTCTCTGTCCGTCTCTCGCAGGCCGCCTGTCTCAGTCCGTCTGTCTCAGACCGTCTGTCTCAGACCGTCGGTCTCTGTCCGTCTCTCTCAGGCCGCCTGTCTCAGTCCGTCTGTCTCAGACCACTGTCTCAGACCGTTGTCTCTGTCCGTCTGTCTCCGACCATCTGTCTCACTACGTCTGTCTCAGACCGTCTGTCTCAGACCGTCTCTCTCAGACCGTCTGTCTCTGTCCGTCTGTCTCTATCCGTCTGTCTCAGACCGTCGGTCTCAGACCATCTGTCTCAGACCGTCGGTCTCAGACCATCTGTCTCAGACCGTTGTCTCTGTCCGCCTGTCTCTGTCCGTCGGTCTCAGCACGCCTGTCTCAGACCGTCTGTCTCAGACCGTCTGTCTCAGACCGTCCGTCTCTGTCCGTCTCTCTCAGACCGTCCGTCTCAGACCGTCGGTCTCTGTCAGTCTCTCGTAGGCCGCCTGTCTCAGTCCGTCTGTCTCAGACCATCTGTCTCAGACCGTCTGTCTCTGTCCGTCTGTCTCAGACCATCTGTCTCACTACGTCTGTCTCAGACCGTCTGTCTCAGACCGTCTGTCTCTGGCCGTCTGTCTCTGTCCGTCTGTCTCAGACCGTCTGTCTCAGACCGTCGGTCTCTGTCCGTCTCTCTCAGGCCGCCTGTCTCAGTCCGTCTGTCTCAGACCACTGTCTCAGACCGTTGTCTCTGTCCGTCTGTCTCAGCCCGTCTGTCTCAGTCCGTCTGTCTCAGACCATCTGTCTCAGACCGTTGTCTCTGTCCGCCTGTCTCTGTCCGTCGGTCTCAGCCCGCCTGTCTCAGACCGTCTGTCTCAGACCGTCTGTCTCAGACCGTCTGTCTCAGACCGTCCGTCTCTGTCCGTCTCTCTCAGACCGTCCGTCTCAGACCGTCGGTCTCTGTCAGTCTCTCGTAGGCCGCCTGTCTCAGTCGGTCTGTCTCAGACCATCTGTCTCAGACCGTCTGTCTCTGTCCGTCTGTCTCTGACCATCTGTCTCACTACGTCTGTCTCAGACCGTCTGTCTCAGACCGTCTGTCTCAGACCGTCTGTCTCAGACCGTCTGTCTCAGACCGTCTGTCTCAGACCGTCTGTCTCAGACCGTCTGTCTCAGACCGTCTGTCTCAGACCGTCCGTCTCTGTCCGTCTCTCTCAGACCGTCCGTCTCTGTCCGTCTCTCTCAGACCGTCCGTCTCAGACCGTCGGTCTCTGTCCGTCTCTCTCAGGCCGCCTGTCTCAGTCCGTCTGTCTCAGACCACTGTCTCAGTCCGTGTGTCTCTGTCCGTCTGTCTCTGTCCGTCTGTCTCAGACTGTCTGTCTCAGACCGTCGGTCTCTGTCCGTCTCTCGCAGGCCGCCTGTCTCAGTCCGTCTGTCTCAGACCGTCTGTCTCAGACCGTCGGTCTCTGTCCGTCTCTCTCAGGCCGCCTGTCTCAGTCCGTCTGTCTCAGACCACTGTCTCAGACCGTTGTCTCTGTCCGTCTGTCTCAGACCATCAGTCTCATTACGTCTGTCTCAGACCGTCTGTCTCAGACCGTCTCTCTCAGACCGTCTGTCTCTGTCCGTCTGTCTCTGTCCGTCTGTCTCAGACCGTCGGTCTCTGTCCGTCTCTCTCAGGCCGCCTGTCTCAGTCCGTCTGTCTCAGACCACTGTCTCAGACCGTTGTCTCTGTCCGTCTGTCTCAGACCATCTGTCTCAGTCCGTTGTCTCTGTCCGCCTGTCTCTGTCCGCCTGTCTCTGTCCGTTGGTCTCAGCCCGCCTGTCTCAGACCGTCAGTCTCAGACCGTCGGTCTCTGTCCGTCTCTCTCAGGCCGCCTGTCTCAGTCCGTCTGTCTCAGACCACTGTCTCAGACCGTTGTCTCTGTCCGTCTGTCTCAGCCCGTCTGTCTCAGTCCGTCTGTCTCAGACCATCTGTCTCAGACCGTTGTCTCTGTCCGCCTGTCTCTGTCCGTTGGTCTCAGCCCGCCTGTCTCAGACCGTCTGTCTCAGACCGTCTGTCTCAGACCGTCCGTCTCTGTCCGTCTCTCTCAGACCGTCCGTCTCAGACCGTCGGTCTCTGTCCGTCTCTCTCAGGCCGCCTGTCTCAGTCCGTCTGTCTCAGACCACTGTCTCAGACCGTTGTCTCTGTCCGTCTGTCTCAGCCCGTCTGTCTCAGTCCGTCTGTCTCAGACCATCTGTCTCAGACCGTTGTCTCTGTCCGCCTGTCTCTGTCCGTCGGTCTCAGCCCGCCTGTCTCAGACCGTCTGTCTCAGACCGTCTGTCTCAGACCGTCTGTCTCAGACCGTCCGTCTCTGTCCGTCTCTCTCAGACCGTCCGTCTCAGACCGTCGGTCTCTGTCAGTCTCTCGTAGGCCGCCTGTCTCAGTCGGTCTGTCTCAGACCATCTGTCTCAGACCGTCTGTCTCTGTCCGTCTGTCTCTGACCATCTGTCTCACTACGTCTGTCTCAGACCGTCTGTCTCAGACCGTCTGTCTCAGTCCGTCTGTCTCTGTCCGTCTGTCTCAGACCGTCGGTCTCTGTCCGTCTCTCTCAGGCCGCCTGTCTCAGTCCGTCTGTCTCAGACCACTGTCTCAGACCGTTGTCTCTGTCCGTCTGTCTCAGACCATCTGTCTCAGTCCGTTGTCTCTGTCCGCCTGTCTCTGTCCGCCTGTCTCTGTCCGTTGGTCTCAGCCCGCCTGTCTCAGACCGTCAGTCTCAGACCGTCGGTCTCTGTCCGTCTCTCTCAGGCCGCCTGTCTCAGTCCGTCTGTCTCAGACCACTGTCTCAGACCGTTGTCTCTGTCCGTCTGTCTCAGCCCGTCTGTCTCAGTCCGTCTGTCTCAGACCATCTGTCTCAGACCGTTGTCTCTGTCCGCCTGTCTCTGTCCGTTGGTCTCAGCCCGCCTGTCTCAGACCGTCTGTCTCAGACCGTCTGTCTCAGACCGTCCGTCTCTGTCCGTCTCTCTCAGACCGTCCGTCTCAGACCGTCGGTCTCTGTCAGTCTCTCGTAGGCCGCCTGTCTCAGTCGGTCTGTCTCAGACCATCTGTCTCAGACCGTCTGTCTCTGTCCGCCTGTCTCAGACCATCTGTCTCACTACGCCTGTCTCAGACCGTCTGTCTCAGACCGTCTGTCTCAGACCGTCTGTCTCAGACCGTCTGTCTCAGACCGTCTGTCTCAGACCGTCTGTCTCTGTCCGTCTGTCTCAGACCGTCTGTCTCAGACCGTCGGTCTCTGTCCGTCTCTCTCAGGCCGCCTGTCTCAGTCCGTCTGTCTCAGACCACTGTCTCAGACCGTTGTCTCTGTCCGTCTGTCTCAGCCCGTCTGTCTCAGTCCGTCTGTCTCAGACCATCTGTCTCAGACCGTTGTCCCTGTCCGCCTGTCTCTGTCCGTCGGTCTCAGCACGCCTGTCTCAGACCGTCTGTCTCAGACCGTCTGTCTCAGACCGTCTGTCTCAGACCGTCCGTCTCTGTCCGTCTCTCTCAGGCCGTCCGTCTCAGACCGTCGGTCTCTGTCAGTCTCTCGTAGGCCGCCTGTCTCAGTCCGTCTGTCTCGGACCATCTGTCTCAGACCGTCTGTCTCTGTCCGTCTGTCTCAGACCATCTGTCTCACTACGTCTATCTCAGACCGTCTGTCTCAGACCGTCTGTCTCTGTCCGTCTGTCTCTGTCCGTCTGTCTCAGACCGTCCGTCTCAGACCGTCGGTCTCTGTCAGTCTCTCGTAGGCCGCCTGTCTCAGTCGGTCTGTCTCAGACCATCTGTCTCAGACCGTCTGTCTCTGTCCGCCTGTCTCAGACCATCTGTCTCACTACGTCTGTCTCAGACCGTCTGTCTCAGACCGTCTGTCTCAGACCGTCTGTCTCAGACCATCTGTCTCAGACCGTTGTCTCTGTCCGCCTGTCTCTGTCCGTCGGTCTCAGCACGCCTGTCTCAGACCGTCTGTCTCAGACCGTCTGTCTCAGACCGTCTGTCTCAGACCGTCCGTCTCTGTCCGTCTCTCTCAGACCGTCCGTCTCAGACCGTCGGTCTCTGTCCGTCTGTCTCAGACCATCTGTCTCACTACGTCTATCTCAGACCGTCTGTCTCAGACCGTCTGTCTCTGTCCGTCTGTCTCTGTCCGTCTGTCTCAGACCGTCCGTCTCAGACCGTCGGTCTCTGTCAGTCTCTCGTAGGCCGCCTGTCTCAGTCGGTCTGTCTCAGACCATCTGTCTCAGACCGTCTGTCTCTGTCCGCCTGTCTCAGACCATCTGTCTCACTACGTCTGTCTCAGACCGTCTGTCTCAGACCGTCTGTTTCAGACCGTCTGTTTCAGACCGTCTGTCTCAGACCATCTGTCTCAGACCGTTGTCTCTGTCCGCCTGTCTCTGTCCGTCGGTCTCAGCACGCCTGTCTCAGACCGTCTGTCTCAGACCGTCTGTCTCAGACCGTCTGTCTCAGACCGTCCGTCTCTGTCCGTCTCTCTCAGACCGTCCGTCTCAGACCGTCGGTCTCTGTCAGTCTCTCGTAGGCCGCCTGTCTCAGTCTGTCTGTCTCAGACCATCTGTCTCAGACTGTCTGTCTCTGTCCGTCTGTCTCAGACCATCTGTCTCACTACGTCTGTCTCAGACCGTCTGTCTCAGACCGTCTGTCTCGGTCCGTCTGTCTCAGACCGTCCGTCTCAGACCGTCGGTCTCTGTCAGTCTCTCGTAGGCCGCCTGTCTCAGTCGGTCTGTCTCAGACCATCTGTCTCTGTCCGTCTGTCTCTGGCCGTCTGTCTCAGACCGTCGGTCTCTGTCCGTCTCTCTCAGGCCGCCTGTCTCAGTCCGTCTGTCTCAGACCACTGTCTCAGACCGTTGTCTCTGTCCGTCTGTCTCAGCCCGTCTGTCTCAGTCCGTCTGTCTCAGACCATCTGTCTCAGACCGTTGTCTCGGTCCGCTTGTCTCGGTCCGTCGGTCTCAGCCCGCCTGTCTCAGACCGTCTGTCTCAGACCGTCTGTCTCAGACCGTCCGTCTCTGTCCGTCTCTCTCAGACCGTCCGTCTCAGACCGTCGGTCTCTGTCAGTCTCTCGTAGGCCGCCTGTCTCAGTCCGTCTGTATCAGACCATCTGTCTCAGACTGTCTGTCTCTGTCCGTCTGTCTCAGACCATCTGTCTCACTACGTCTGTCTCAGACCGTCTGTCTCAGACCGTCTGTCTCGGTCCGTCTGTCTCAGACCGTCCGTCTCAGACCGTCGGTCTCTGTCAGTCTCTCGTAGGCCGCCTGTCTCAGTCGGTCTGTCTCAGACCATCTGTCTCAGACCGTCTGTCTCTGTCCGCCTGTCTCAGACCATCTGTCTCACTACGTCTGTCTCAGCCCGTCTGTCTCAGTCCGTCTGTCTCAGACCATCTGTCTCAGTCCGTTGTCTCTGTCCGCCTGTCTCTGTCCGTCGGTCTCAGCCCGCCTGTCTCAGACCGTCTGTCTCAGACCGTCGGTCGCTGTCCGTCTCTCTGAGCCCGTCTGTCGCAGACCGCCTGTGTCCGACCGTCGGTATTACCCCGTCTGTCTCAGCCCGCCTGTCTCTGTCCGTCTGTCTCAGACCGTCTCTCTCAGTCCGCCTGTCTCAGACCGACTGTCTCAGACCGTCTGCCTCAGACCGTCAGTCTCAGACCGTCGTTCTCTGTCCGTCTCTCTCAGGCCGCCTGTCTCAGTCCGTCTGTCTCAGACCACTGTCTCAGACCGTTGTCTCTGTCCGTCTGTCTCAGCCCGTCTGTCTCAGTCCGTCTGTCTCAGACCATCTGTCTCAGACCGTTGTCTCTGTCCGCCTGTCTCTGTCCGTTGGTCTCAGCCCGCCTGTCTCGGACCGTCTGTCTCAGACCGTCTGTCTCAGACCGTCTGTCTCACACCGTCCGTCTCTGTCCGTCTCTCTCAGACCGTCCGTCTCAGACCGTCGGTCTCTGTCAGTCTCTCGTAGGCCGCCTGTCTCAGTCCGTCTGTCTCGGACCATCTGTCTCAGACCGTCTGTCTCTGTCCGTCTGTCTCAGACCATCTGTCTCACTACGTCTGTCTCAGACCATCTGTCCCAGACCGTCTGTCTCAGACCGTCTGTCTCAGACCGTCTGTCTCTGTCCGTCTGTCTCTGTCCGTCTGTCTCAGACCGTCTGTCTCAGACCGTCTGTCTCAGACCGTCTGTCTCAGACCGTCCGTCTCTGTCCGTCTCTCTCACACTGTCCGTCTCAGACCGTCGGTCTCTGTCAGTCTCTCGTAGGCCGCCTGTCTCAGTCCGTCTGTCTCAGACCATCTGTCTCAGACTGTCTGTCTCTGTCCGTCTGTCTCAGACCATCTGTCTCACTACGTCTGTCTCAGACCGTCTGTCTCAGACCGTCTGTTTCTGTCCGTCTGTCTCTGTCCGTCTGTCTCAGACCGTCGGTCTCTGTCCGTCTCTCTCAGGCCGCCTGTCTCAGTCCGTCTGTCTCAGACCACTGTCTCAGACCGTTGTCTCTGTCCGTCTGTCTCAGCCCGTCTGTCTCAGTCCGTCTGTCTCAGACCATCTGTCTCAGACCGTTGTCTCTGTCCGCCTGTCTCTGTCCGTTGGTCTCAGCCCGCCTGTCTCGGACCGTCTGTCTCAGACCGTCTGTCTCAGACCGTCTGTCTCAGACCGTCTGTCTCACACCGTCCGTCTCTGTCCGTCTCTCTCAGACCGTCCGTCTCAGACCGTCGGTCTCTGTCAGTCTCTCGTAGGCCGCCTGTCTCAGTCCGTCTGTCTCGGACCATCTGTCTCAGACCGTCTGTCTCTGTCCGTCTGTCTCAGACCATCTGTCTCACTACGTCTGTCTCAGACCATCTGTCCCAGACCGTCTGTCTCAGACCGTCTGTCTCAGACCGTCTGTCTCTGTCCGTCTGTCTCTGTCCGTCTGTCTCAGACCGTCTGTCTCAGACCGTCTGTCTCAGACCGTCTGTCTCACACCGTCCGTCTCTGTCCGTCTCTCTCAGACCGTCCGTCTCAGACCGTCGGTCTCTGTCAGTCTCTCGTAGGCCGCCTGTCTCAGTCCGTCTGTCTCGGACCATCTGTCTCAGACCGTCTGTCTCTGTCCGTCTGTCTCAGACCATCTGTCTCACTACGTCTGTCTCAGACCATCTGTCCCAGACCGTCTGTCTCAGACCGTCTGTCTCAGACCATCTGTCTCAGACCGTCTGTCTCTGTCCGTCTGTCTCAGACCATCTGTCTCACTACGTCTGTCTCAGACCGTCTGTCTCAGACCGTCTGTCTCTGTCCGTCTGTCTCTGTCCGTCTGTCTCAGACCGTCCGTCTCAGACCGTCGGTCTCTGTCAGTCTCTCGTAGGCCGCCTGTCTCAGTCGGTCTGTCTCAGACCATCTGTCTCAGACCGTCTGTCTCTGTCCGCCTGTCTCAGACCATCTGTCTCACTACGTCTGTCTCAGACCGTCTGTCTCAGACCGTCTGTCTCAGACCGTCTGTCTCAGACCGTCTGTCTCAGACCGTCTGTCTCAGACCGTCTGTCTCTGTCCGTCTGTCTCAGACCGTCTGTCTCAGACCGTCGGTCTCTGTCCGTCTCTCTCAGGCCGCCTGTCTCAGTCCGTCTGTCTCAGACCACTGTCTCAGACCGTTGTCTCTGTCCGTCTGTCTCAGCCCGTCTGTCTCAGTCCGTCTGTCTCAGACCATCTGTCTCAGACCGTTGTCTCTGTCCGCCTGTCTCTGTCCGTCGGTCTCAGCACGCCTGTCTCAGACCGTCTGTCTCAGACCGTCTGTCTCAGACCGTCCGTCTCTGTCCGTCTCTCTCAGACCGTCCGTCTCAGACCGTCGGTCTCTGTCAGTCTCTCGTAGGCCGCCTGTCTCAGTCCGTCTGTCTCAGACCATCTGTCTCAGACCGTCTGTCTCTGTCCGTCTGTCTCAGACCATCTGTCTCGCTACGTCTGTCTCAGACCGTCTGTCTCAGACCGTCTGTCTCTGTCCGTCTGTCTCTGTCCGTCTGTCTCAGACCGTCCGTCTCAGACCGTTGGTCTCTGTCGGTCTCTCGTAGGCCGCCTGTCTCAGTCGGTCTGTCTCAGACCATCTGTCTCAGACCGTCTGTCTCTGTCCGCCTGTCTCAGACCATCTGTCTCACTACGTCTGTCTCAGACCGTCTGTCTCAGACCGTCTGTCTCAGACCGTCTGTCTCAGACCATCTGTCTCAGACCGTTGTCTCTGTCCGCCTGTCTCTGTCCGTCGGTCTCAGCACGCCTGTCTCAGACCGTCTGTCTCAGACCGTCTGTCTCAGACCGTCTGTCTCAGACCGTCCGTCTCTGTCCGTCTCTCTCAGACCGTCCGTCTCAGACCGTCGGTCTCTGTCAGTCTCTCGTAGGCCGCCTGTCTCAGTCTGTCTGTCTCAGACCATCTGTCTCAGACTGTCTGTCTCTGTCCGTCTGTCTCAGACCATCTGTCTCACTACGTCTGTCTCAGACCGTCTGTCTCAGACCGTCTGTCTCGGTCCGTCTGTCTCAGACCGTCCGTCTCAGACCGTCGGTCTCTGTCAGTCTCTCGTAGGCCGCCTGTCTCAGTCGGTCTGTCTCAGACCATCTGTCTCTGTCCGTCTGTCTCTGGCCGTCTGTCTCAGACCGTCGGTCTCTGTCCGTCTCTCTCAGGCCGCCTGTCTCAGTCCGTCTGTCTCAGACCACTGTCTCAGACCGTTGTCTCTGTCCGTCTGTCTCAGCCCGTCTGTCTCAGTCCGTCTGTCTCAGACCATCTGTCTCAGACCGTTGCCTCTGTCCGCTTGTCTCGGTCCGTCGGTCTCAGCCCGCCTGTCTCAGACCGTCTGTCTCAGACCGTCTGTCTCAGACCGTCTGTCTCAGACCGTCTGTCTCAGACCGTCTGTCTCAGACCGTCTGTCTCAGACCGTCCGTCTCTGTCCGTCTCTCTCAGACCGTCCGTCTCAGACCGTCGGTCTCTGTCAGTCTCTCGTAGGCCGCCTGTCTCAGTCCGTCTGTCTCAGACCATCTGTCTCAGACTGTCTGTCTCTGTCCGTCTGTCTCAGACCATCTGTCTCACTACGTCTGTCTCAGACCGTCTGTCTCAGACCGTCTGTCTCGGTCCGTCTGTCTCAGACCGTCCGTCTCAGACCGTCGGTCTCTGTCAGTCTCTCGTAGGCCGCCTGTCTCAGTCGGTCTGTCTCAGACCATCTGTCTCAGACCGTCTGTCTCTGTCCGCCTGTCTCAGACCATCTGTCTCACTACGTCTGTCTCAGCCCGTCTGTCTCAGTCCGTCTGTCTCAGACCATCTGTCTCAGTCCGTTGTCTCTGTCCGCCTGTCTCTGTCCGTCGGTCTCAGCCCGCTTGTCTCAGACCGTCTGTCTCAGACCGTCGGTCGCTGTCCGTCTCTCTGAGCCCGTCTGTCGCAGACCGCCTGTGTCCGACCGTCGGTATTACCCCGTCTGTCTCAGCCCGCCTGTCTCTGTCCGTCTGTCTCAGACCGTCTCTCTCAGTCCGCCTGTCTCAGACCGACTGTCTCAGACCGTCTGCCTCAGACCGTCAGTCTCAGACCGTCGTTCTCTGTCCGTCTCTCTCAGGCCGCCTGTCTCAGTCCGTCTGTCTCAGACCACTGTCTCAGACCGTTGTCTCTGTCCGTCTGTCTCAGCCCGTCTGTCTCAGTCCGTCTGTCTCAGACCATCTGTCTCAGACCGTTGTCTCTGTCCGCCTGTCTCTGTCCGTTGGTCTCAGCCCGCCTGTCTCGGACCGTCTGTCTCAGACCGTCTGTCTCAGACCGTCTGTCTCACACCGTCCGTCTCTGTCCGTCTCTCTCAGACCGTCCGTCTCAGACCGTCGGTCTCTGTCAGTCTCTCGTAGGCCGCCTGTCTCAGTCCGTCTGTCTCGGACCATCTGTCTCAGACCGTCTGTCTCTGTCCGTCTGTCTCAGACCATCTGTCTCACTACGTCTGTCTCAGACCATCTGTCCCAGACCGTCTGTCTCAGACCGTCTGTCTCAGACCGTCTGTCTCTGTCCGTCTGTCTCTGTCCGTCTGTCTCAGACCGTCTGTCTCAGACCGTCTGTCTCAGACCGTCTGTCTCAGACCGTCCGTCTCTGTCCGTCTCTCTCACACTGTCCGTCTCAGACCGTCGGTCTCTGTCAGTCTCTCGTAGGCCGCCTGTCTCAGTCCGTCTGTCTCAGACCATCTGTCTCAGACTGTCTGTCTCTGTCCGTCTGTCTCAGACCATCTGTCTCACTACGTCTGTCTCAGACCGTCTGTCTCAGACCGTCTGTTTCTGTCCGTCTGTCTCTGTCCGTCTGTCTCAGACCGTCGGTCTCTGTCCGTCTCTCTCAGGCCGCCTGTCTCAGTCCGTCTGTCTCAGACCACTGTCTCAGACCGTTGTCTCTGTCCGTCTGTCTCAGCCCGTCTGTCTCAGTCCGTCTGTCTCAGACCATCTGTCTCAGACCGTTGCCTCTGTCCGCTTGTCTCGGTCCGTCGGTCTCAGCCCGCCTGTCTCAGACCGTCTGTCTCAGACCGTCTGTCTCAGACCGTCTGTCTCAGACCGTCTGTCTCAGACCGTCTGTCTCAGACCGTCTGTCTCAGACCGTCCGTCTCTGTCCGTCTCTCTCAGACCGTCCGTCTCAGACCGTCGGTCTCTGTCAGTCTCTCGTAGGCCGCCTGTCTCAGTCCGTCTGTCTCAGACCATCTGTCTCAGACTGTCTGTCTCTGTCCGTCTGTCTCAGACCATCTGTCTCACTACGTCTGTCTCAGACCGTCTGTCTCAGACCGTCTGTCTCGGTCCGTCTGTCTCAGACCGTCCGTCTCAGACCGTCGGTCTCTGTCAGTCTCTCGTAGGCCGCCTGTCTCAGTCGGTCTGTCTCAGACCATCTGTCTCAGACCGTCTGTCTCTGTCCGCCTGTCTCAGACCATCTGTCTCACTACGTCTGTCTCAGCCCGTCTGTCTCAGTCCGTCTGTCTCAGACCATCTGTCTCAGTCCGTTGTCTCTGTCCGCCTGTCTCTGTCCGTCGGTCTCAGCCCGCCTGTCTCAGACCGTCTGTCTCAGACCGTCGGTCGCTGTCCGTCTCTCTGAGCCCGTCTGTCGCAGACCGCCTGTGTCCGACCGTCGGTATTACCCCGTCTGTCTCAGCCCGCCTGTCTCTGTCCGTCTGTCTCAGACCGTCTCTCTCAGTCCGCCTGTCTCAGACCGACTGTCTCAGACCGTCTGCCTCAGACCGTCAGTCTCAGACCGTCGTTCTCTGTCCGTCTCTCTCAGGCCGCCTGTCTCAGTCCGTCTGTCTCAGACCACTGTCTCAGACCGTTGTCTCTGTCCGTCTGTCTCAGCCCGTCTGTCTCAGTCCGTCTGTCTCAGACCATCTGTCTCAGACCGTTGTCTCTGTCCGCCTGTCTCTGTCCGTTGGTCTCAGCCCGCCTGTCTCGGACCGTCTGTCTCAGACCGTCTGTCTCAGACCGTCTGTCTCACACCGTCCGTCTCTGTCCGTCTCTCTCAGACCGTCCGTCTCAGACCGTCGGTCTCTGTCAGTCTCTCGTAGGCCGCCTGTCTCAGTCCGTCTGTCTCGGACCATCTGTCTCAGACCGTCTGTCTCTGTCCGTCTGTCTCAGACCATCTGTCTCACTACGTCTGTCTCAGACCATCTGTCCCAGACCGTCTGTCTCAGACCGTCTGTCTCAGACCGTCTGTCTCTGTCCGTCTGTCTCTGTCCGTCTGTCTCAGACCGTCTGTCTCAGACCGTCTGTCTCAGACCGTCTGTCTCAGACCGTCCGTCTCTGTCCGTCTCTCTCACACTGTCCGTCTCAGACCGTCGGTCTCTGTCAGTCTCTCGTAGGCCGCCTGTCTCAGTCCGTCTGTCTCAGACCATCTGTCTCAGACTGTCTGTCTCTGTCCGTCTGTCTCAGACCATCTGTCTTACTACGTCTGTCTCAGACCGTCTGTCTCAGACCGTCTGTTTCTGTCCGTCTGTCTCTGTCCGTCTGTCTCAGACCGTCGGTCTCTGTCCGTCTCTCTCAGGCCGCCTGTCTCAGTCCGTCTGTCTCAGACCACTGTCTCAGACCGTTGTCTCTGTCCGTCTGTCTCAGCCCGTCTGTCTCAGTCCGTCTGTCTCAGACCATCTGTCTCAGACCGTTGTCTCTGTCCGCCTGTCTCTGTCCGTTGGTCTCAGCCCGCCTGTCTCGGACCGTCTGTCTCAGACCGTCTGTCTCAGACCGTCTGTCTCAGACCGTCTGTCTCAGACCGTCTGTCTCACACCGTCCGTCTCTGTCCGTCTCTCTCAGACCGTCCGTCTCAGACCGTCGGTCTCTGTCAGTCTCTCGTAGGCCGCCTGTCTCAGTCCGTCTGTCTCGGACCATCTGTCTCAGACCGTCTGTCTCTGTCCGTCTGTCTCAGACCATCTGTCTCACTACGTCTGTCTCAGACCATCTGTCCCAGACCGTCTGTCTCAGACCGTCTGTCTCAGACCGTCTGTCTCTGTCCGTCTGTCTCTGTCCGTCTGTCTCAGACCGTCTGTCTCAGACCGTCTGTCTCAGACCGTCCGTCTCTGTCCGTCTCTCTCACACTGTCCGTCTCAGACCGTCGGTCTCTGTCAGTCTATCGTAGGCCGCCTGTCTCAGTCCGTCTGTCTCAGACCATCTGTCTCAGACCGCCTGTCTCTGTCCGTCTGTCTCAGACCATCTGTCTCACTACGTCTGTCTCTGTCCGTCTGTCTCAGCCCGTCTGTCTCAGTCCGTCTGTCTCAGACCATCTGTCTCAGTCCGTTGTCTCTGTCCGCCTGTCTCTGTCCGTCGGTCTCAGCCCGCCTGTCTCTGTCCGTCTGTCTCAGCCCGTCTGTCTCAGTCCGTCTGTCTCAGACCATCTGTCTCAGACCGTTGTCTCTGTCCGCCTGTCTCTGTCCGTTGGTCTCAGCCCGCCTGTCTCGGACAGTCTGTCTCAGACCGTCTGTCTCAGATCGTCGGTCTCTGTCCGTCTCTCTCAGGCCGCCTGTCTAAGTCCTTCTGTCTCAGACCATCTGTCTCAGACCGTCTCTCTCAGTCCGCCTGTCTCAGACCGACTGTCTCAGACCGTCTGCCTCAGACCGTCTGTCTCTGTCCGTCTGTCTCAGACCATCTGTCTCACTACGTCTGTCTCAGACCGTCTGTCTCAGACCGTCTGTCTCAGACCGTCGGTCTCTGTCCGTCTCTCTCAGGCCGCCTGTCTCAGTCCGTCTGTCTCAGACCACTGCCTCAGACCGTCTGTCTCTGTCCGTCTGTCTCAGCCCGTCTGTCTCAGTCCGTCTGTCTCAGACCATCTGTCTCAGACCGTTGTCTCTGTCCGCCTGTCTCTGTCCGTCTGTCTCAGACCGTCGGTCTCTGTCCGTCTGTCTCAGTCCGTCTGTCTCAGACCGTGTGTCTCAGACCGTCGGTCTCAGACCGTCGGTCTCTGTCCGTCTGTCTCAATCCGCCTGTCTCAGACCGTCTGTCCTGGACCGTCTGTCTCAGACCGTCGGTCTCTGTCCGTCTGTCTCAGCCAGCCTGTCTCAGACCGTCTGTCTCAGACTGTCTGTCTCAGACCGTCTGTCTCAGACCGTCTGTCTCAATCCGCCTGTCTCAGACCGTCTGTCCTGGACCGTCTGTCTCAGACCGTCATTCTCTGTCCGTCTGTCTCAGCCAGCCTGTCTCAGACCGTCTGTCTCAGACCGTCGGTCTCTGTCCGTCTCTGTCAGGCCGCCTGTCTCAGTCCGTCTGTCTCAGACCATCTGTGTCAGACCGTTGTCTCTGTCCGTCTGTCTCTGTCCGTCTGTCTCTGTCCGTCTGTCTCTGTCCGTCTGTCTCTGTCCGTCTGTCTCTGTCCGTCTGTGTCCGACCGCCTGTCTCTGTCCGTCTGTCTCAGACCGTCTGTCTCAGACCGTCTGTCTCAGACCATCTGTGTCAGACCGTTGTCTCTGTCCGTCTGTCTCTGTCCGTCTGTCTCTGTCCGTCTGTCTCTGTCCGTCTGTCTCTGTCCGTCTGTGTCCGACCGCCTGTCTCTGTCCGTCTGTCTCAGACCGTCTGTCTCAGACCGTCTGTCTCAGACCGTCTGTCTCAGACCGTCTGTCTCAGACCGTCTGTCTCAGATCGTCTGTCTGAGACCGTCGGTCTCTGTCAGTCTCTCTCAGGCCGCCTGTCTCAGTCCGTCTGTCTCAGACCATCTGTCTCAGACCGTCTGTCTCTGTCCGTCTGTCTCAGACCATCTGTCTCAGTCCGTCTGTCTCAGACCGTGTGTCTCAGACCGTCGGTCTCAGACCGTCGGTCTCTGTCCGTCTGTCTCAATCCGCCTGTCTCAGACCGTCTGTCCTGGACCGTCTGTCTCAGACCGTCGGTCTCTGTCCGTCTGTCTCAGACCATCTGTCTCAGACCTTCTGTCTCAGACCGTCCGTCTCTGTCCGTCTGTCTCAGACCGTCTGTCTCAGACCGTCTGTCTCAGACCGTCTGTCTCAGACCGTCTGTCTCAGACCGTCAGTCTCAGACCGTCGGTCTCTGTCCGTTTCTCGCAGGCCGCCTGTCTCTGTCCGTCTGTCTCAGACCGTCGGTCTCTGTCCGTCTCTCTCAGGCCGTCGGTCTCTGGCTGTTTCTCGCAGGCCGCCTGTCTCAGTCCGCCTGTCTAAGTCCGTCTGTTTCAGACCATCTGTCTCAGACCGTTGTCTCTGTCCGTCTGTCTCAATCCGCCTGTCTCAGACCGTCTGTCCTGGACCGTCTGTCTCAGACCGTCGGTCTCTGTCCGTCTCTCTCATGCCGCCTGTCTCAGTCCGTCTGTTTCATATCGCCTGTCTCAGACCGTCGGTCTTAGCCCGTCTGTCTCAGCCCGCCTGTCTCAGCCCGCCTGTCTCAGCTCGCCTGTCTCTGTCCGTCTGTTTCAGACCGCCTGTCTCAGACCGTCGGTCTCAGACCGTCTGTTTCAGACCGCCTGTCTCAGGCCGCCTGTCTCAGTCCGTCTGTCTCAGACCATCTGTGTCAGACCGTTGTCTCTGTCCGTCTGTCTCTGTCCGTCTGTCTCTGTCCGTCTGTCTCTGTCCGTCTGTCTCTGTCCGTCTGTGTCCGACCGCCTGTCTCTGTCCGTCTGTCTCAGACCGTCTGTCTCAGACCATCTGTGTCAGACCGTTGTCTCTGTCCGTCTGTCTCTGTCCGTCTGTCTCTGTCCGTCTGTCTCTGTCCGTCTGTCTCTGTCCGTCTGTCTCTGTCCGTCTGTGTCCGACCGCCTGTCTCTGTCCGTCTGTCTCAGACCGTCTGTCTCAGACCGTCTGTCTCAGACCGTCTGTCTCAGACCGTCTGTCTCAGACCGTCTGTCTCAGATCGTCTGTCTGAGACCGTCGGTCTCTGTCAGTCTCTCTCAGGCCGCCTGTCTCAGTCCGTCTGTCTCAGACCATCTGTCTCAGACCGTCTGTCTCTGTCCGTCTGTCTCAGACCATCTGTCTCAGTCCGTCTGTCTCAGACCGTGTGTCTCAGACCGTCGGTCTCAGACCGTCGGTCTCTGTCCGTCTGTCTCAATCCGCCTGTCTCAGACCGTCTGTCCTGGACCGTCTGTCTCAGACCGTCGGTCTCTGTCCGTCTGTCTCAGACCATCTGTCTCAGACCTTCTGTCTCAGACCGTCCGTCTCTGTCCGTCTGTCTCAGACCATCTGTCTCAGACCGTCTGTCTCAGACCGTCTGTCTCAGCCCGCCTGTCTCAGCCCGCCTGTCTCTGTCCGTCTGTCTTAGACCATCTGTCTCAGACCGTCTGTCTCAGACCGTCTGTCTCAGACCGTCTGTCTCAGACCGTCTGTCTCAGACCGTCTGTCTCAGACCGTCTGTCTCAGACCGTCAGTCTCAGACCGTCGGTCTCTGTCCGTTTCTCGCAGGCCGCCTGTCTCTGTCCGTCTGTCTCAGACCGTCTGTCTCAGACCGTCGGTCTCTGTCCGTCTCTCTCAGGCCGTCGGTCTCTGGCTGTTTCTCGCAGGCCGCCTGTCTCAGTCCGCCTGTCTAAGTCCGTCTGTTTCAGACCATCTGTCTCAGACCGTTGTCTCTGTCCGTCTGTCTCAATCCGCCTGTCTCAGACCGTCTGTCCTGGACCGTCTGTCTCAGACCGTCGGTCTCTGTCCGTCTCTCTCATGCCGCCTGTCTCAGTCCGTCTGTTTCATATCGCCTGTCTCAGACCGTCGGTCTTAGCCCGTCTGTCTCAGCCCGCCTGTCTCAGCCCGCCTGTCTCAGCCCGCCTGTCTCTGTCCGTCTGTTTCAGACCGCCTGTCTCAGACCGTCGGTCTCAGACCGTCTGTTTCAGACCGCCTGTCTCAGACCGTCGGTCTTAGCCCGTCTGTCTCAGACCGTCTTTCTCAGACTGTCTGTCTCAATCCGCCTGTCTCAGACCGTCTGTCCTGGACCGTCTGTCTCAGACCGTCGGTCTCTGTCCGTCTCTCTCATGCCGCCTGTCTCTGTCCGTCTGTTTCAGACCGCCTGTCTCAGACCGTCGGTCTCAGACCGTCTGTTTCAGACCGCCTGTCTCAGACCGTCGGTCTTAGCCCGTCTGTCTCAGACCGTCTGTCTCAGACCATCTGTCTCAGACCGCCTGTCTCAGTCCGACTGTTTCAGACCATATGTCTCAGACCGTCTGTCTCTGTACGTCTGTCTCAGCCCGCCTGTCTCAGACTGTTGTCTCTGTCCGTCTGTCTCAGAACGTCTGTCTCAGACCATCTGTATCAAACCGTCTGTCTCAGCCCGCCTGTCTCAGCCCGCCTGTCTCTGTCCGTCTGTCTCAGACCGTCTGTCTCAGATCGTCTCTCTCAGGCCGCCTGTCTCAGTCCGACTGTCTCTGTCCGTAGGTCTCAGACCACCTGTCTCAGACCGTCGGTCTGAGCCCGTCTGTCTCAGACCGTCTGTCTCAGATCGTCTCTCTCAGGCCGCCTGTCTCAGTCCGACTGTCTCAGACCATCTGTCTCAGACCGTCTGTCTCTGTCCGTCTGTCTCAGCCCGCCTGTCTCAGACCGTTGTCTCTGTCCGCCTGTCTCAGAACGTCTGTCTCAGACCATCTGTATCAAACCGTCTGCCTCAGCCCGCCTGTCTCAGCCCGCCTGTCTCAGACCATCTGTCTCAGACCGTCTGTCTCTGTCCGCCTGTCTCAGACCATCTGTCTCACTACGTCTGTCTCAGACCGTCTGTCTCAGACCGTCTGTCTCAGACCGTCCGTCTCAGACCGTCGGTCTCTGTCAGTCTCTCGTAGGCCGCCTGTCTCAGTCGGTCTGTCTCAGACCATCTGTCTCAGACCGTCTGTCTCTGTCCGCCTGTCTCAGACCATCTGTCTCACTACGTCTGTCTCAGACCGTCTGTCTCAGACCGTCTGTCTCAGACCGTCTGTCTCAGACCGTCTGTCTCAGACCATCTGTCTCAGACCGTTGTCTCTGTCCGCCTGTCTCTGTCCGTCGGTCTCAGCACGCCTGTCTCAGTCGGTCTGTCTCAGACCATCTGTCTCAGACCGTCTGTCTCTGTCCGCCTGTCTCAGACCATCTGTCTCACTACGTCTGTCTCAGACCGTCTGTCTCAGACCGTCTGTCTCAGACCGTCTGTCTCAGACCGTCTGTCTCAGACCATCTGTCTCAGACCGTTGTCTCTGTCCGCCTGTCTCTGTCCGTCGGTCTCAGCACGCCTGTCTCAGACCGTCTGTCTCAGACCGTCTGTCTCAGACCGTCCGTCTCTGTCCGTCTCTATCAGGCCGCCTGTCTCAGTCCGTCTGTCTCAGACCACTGTCTCAGACCGTTGTCTCTGTCCGTCTGTCTCAGCCCGTCTGTCTCAGTCCGTCTGTCTCAGACCATCTGTCTCAGACCGTTGTCTCTGTCCGCCTGTCTCAGTCCGTTGGTCTCAGCCCGCCTGTCTCAGACCGTCGGTCTCTGTCAGTCTCTCGTAGGCCGCCTGTCTCAGTCGGTCTGTCTCAGACCATCTGTCTCAGACCGTCTGTCTCTGTCCGCCTGTCTCAGACCATCTGTCTCACTACGTCTGTCTCAGACCGTCTGTCTCAGACCGTCTGTCTCAGACCGTCTGTCTCAGACCGTCTGTCTCAGACCGTCTGTCTCAGACCGTCTGTCTCAGACCGTCTGTCTCAGACCGTCTGTCTCAGACCGTCTGTCTCTGTCCGTCTGTCTCAGACCGTCTGTCTCAGACCGTCGGTCTCTGTCCGTCTCTCTCAGGCCGCCTGTCTCAGTCCGTCTGTCTCAGACCATCTGTCTCAGACTGTCTGTCTCTGTCCGTCTGTCTCAGACCATCTGTCTCACTACGTCTGTCTCAGACCGTCTGTCTCAGACCGTCTGTCTCGGTCCGTCTGTCTCAGACCGTCCGTCTCAGACCGTCGGTCTCTGTCAGTCTCTCGTAGGCCGCCTGTCTCAGTCGGTCTGTCTCAGACCATCTGTCTTAGACCGTCTGTCTCTGTCCGCCTGTCTCAGACCATCTGTCTCACTACGTCTGTCTCAGCCCGTCTGTCTCAGTCCGTCTGTCTCAGACCATCTGTCTCAGTCCGTTGTCTCTGTCCGCCTGTCTCTGTCCGTCGGTCTCAGCCCGCCTGTCTCAGACCGTCTGTCTCAGACCGTCGGTCGCTGTCCGTCTCTCTGAGCCCGTCTGTCGCAGACCGCCTGTGTCCGACCGTCGGTATTACCCCGTCTGTCTCAGCCCGCCTGTCTCTGTCCGTCTGTCTCAGACCGTCTGTCTCAGACCGTCTCTCTCAGTCCGTCTGTCTCAGACCGACTGTCTCAGACCGTCTGCCTCAGACCGTCTGTCTCAGATCGTCGGTCTCTGTCCGTCTCTCTCAGGCCGCCTGTCTAAGTCCTTCTGTCTCAGACCATCTGTCTCAGACCGTCTCTCTCAGTCCGCCTGTCTCAGACCGACTGTCTCAGACCGTCTGCCTCAGACCGTCAGTCTCAGACCGTCGTTCTCTGTCCGTCTCTCTCAGGCCGCCTGTCTCAGTCCGTCTGTCTCAGACCACTGTCTCAGACCGTTGTCTCTGTCCGTCTGTCTCAGCCCGTCTGTCTCAGTCCATCTGTCTCAGACCATCTGTCTCAGACCGTTGTCTCTGTCCGCCTGTCTCTGTCCGTTGGTCTCAGCCCGCCTGTCTCGGACCGTCTGTCTCAGACCGTCTGTCTCAGACCGTCTGTCTCACACCGTCCGTCTCTGTCCGTCTCTCTCAGACCGTCCGTCTCAGACCGTCGGTCTCTGTCAGTCTCTCGTAGGCCGCCTGTCTCAGTCCGTCTGTCTCGGACCATCTGTCTCAGACCGTCTGTCTCTGTCCGTCTGTCTCAGACCATCTGTCTCACTACGTCTGTCTCAGACCATCTGTCCCAGACCGTCTGTCTCAGACCGTCTGTCTCAGACCGTCTGTCTCTGTCCGTCTGTCTCTGTCCGTCTGTCTCAGACCGTCTGTCTCAGACCGTCTGTCTCAGACCGCCCGTCTCTGTCCGTCTCTCTCACACTGTCCGTCTCAGACCGTCGGTCTCTGTCAGTCTCTCGTAGGCCGCCTGTCTCAGTCCGTCTGTCTCAGACCATCTGTCTCAGACTGTCTGTCTCTGTCCGTCTGTCTCAGACCATCTGTCTCACTACGTCTGTCTCAGACCGTCTGTCTCAGACCGTCTGTCTCTGTCCGTCTGTCTCTGTCCGTCTGTCTCAGACCGTCGGTCTCTGTCCGTCTCTCTCAGGCCGCCTGTCTCAGTCCGTCTGTCTCAGACCACTGTCTCAGACCGTTGTCTCTGTCCGTCTGTCTCAGCCCGTCTGTCTCAGTCCGTCTGTCTCAGACCATCTGTCTCAGACCGTTGTCCCTGTCCGCCTGTCTCTGTCCGTTGGTCTCAGCCCGCCTGTCTCGGACCGTCTGTCTCAGACCGTCTGTCTCAGACCGTCTGTCTCACACCGTCCGTCTCTGTCCGTCTCTCTCAGACCGTCCGTCTCAGACCGTCGGTCTCTGTCAGTCTCTCGTAGGCCGCCTGTCTCAGTCCGTCTGTCTCGGACCATCTGTCTCAGACCGTCTGTCTCTGTCCGTCTGTCTCAGACCATCTGTCTCACTACGTCTGCCTCAGACCATCTGTCCCAGACCGTCTGTCTCAGACCGTCTGTCTCAGACCGTCTGTCTCTGTCCGTCTGTCTCTGTCCGTCTGTCTCAGACCGTCTGTCTCAGACCGTCTGTCTCAGATCGTCGGTCTCTGTCCGTCTCTCTCAGGCCGCCTGTCTAAGTCCTTCTGTCTCAGACCATCTGTCTCAGTCCGTCTGTCTCAGACCATCTGTCTCAGACCGTTGTCTCTGTCCGCCTGTCTCTGTCCGTTGGTCTCAGCCCGCCTGTCTCGGACAGTCTGTCTCAGACCGTCTGTCTCAGTCCGTCTGTCTCAGACCATCTGTCTCAGACCGTTGTCTCTGTCCGCCTGTCTCTGTCCGTTGGTCTCAGCCCGCCTGTCTCGGACAGTCTGTCTCAGACCGTCTGTCTCAGACCGTCTGTCTCACACCGTCCGTCTCTGTCCGTCTCTCTCAGACCGTCCGTCTCAGACCGTCGGTCTCTGTCAGTCTCTCGTAGGCCGCCTGTCTCAGTCCGTCTGTCTCAGACCATCTGTCACAGACCGTCTGTCTCTGTCCGTCTGTCTCAGACCATCTGTCTCACTACGTCTGTCTCAGACCGTCTGTCTCAGACCGTCTCTCTCAGTCCGTCTGTCTCAGACCGACTGTCTCAGACCGTCTGCCTCAGACCGTCTGTCTCAGATCGTCGGTCTCTGTCCGTCTCTCTCAGGCCGCCTGTCTAAGTCCTTCTGTCTCAGACCATCTGTCTCAGACCGTCTCTCTCAGTCCGCCTGTCTCAGACCGACTGTCTCAGACCGTCTGCCTCAGACCGTCTGTCTCTGTCCGTCTGTCTCAGACCATCTGTCTCACTACGTCTGTCTCAGACCGTCTGTCTCAGACCGTCTGTCTCAGACCGTCGGTCTCTGTCCGTCTCTCTCAGGCCGCCTGTCTCAGTCCGTCTGTCTCAGACCACTGCCTCAGACCGTTGTCTCTGTCCGTCTGTCTCAGCCCGTCTGTCTCAGTCCGTCTGTCTCAGACCATCTGTCTCAGACCGTTGTCTCTGTCCGCCTGTCTCTGTCCGTCGGTCTCAGCCCGCCTGTCTCACAACGTCTGTCTCAGACCGTCTCTCTCAGACCGTCTGTCTCTGTCCGTCTGTCTCTATCCGTCTGTCTCAGACCGTCGGTCTCTGTCCGTCTCTCTCAGGCCGCCTGTCTCAGTCCGTCTGTCTCAGACCACTGTCTCAGACCGTTGTCTCTATCCGTCTGTCTCAGTCCGTCTGTCTCAGACCGTGTGTCTCAGACCGTCGGTCTCAGACCGTCGGTCTCTGTCCGTCTGTCTCAATCCGCCTGTCTCAGACCGTCTGTCCTGGACCGTCTGTCTCAGACCGTCGGTCTCTGTCCGTCTGTCTCAGCCAGCCTGTCTCAGACCGTCTGTCTCAGACCGTCTGTCTCAGACCGTCTGTCTCAGACCGTCTGTCTCAGATCGTCTGTCTGAGACCGTCGGTCTCTGTCAGTCTCTCTCAGGCCGCCTGTCTCAGTCCGTCTGTCTCAGACCATCTGTCTCAGACCGTCTGTCTCAGACCGTCTGTCTCAGACCGTCTGTCGCTGTCCGTCTGTCTCAGACCACCTGTCACAGCCCGCCTGTCTCTGTCCGTCTGTCTCAGCCAGCCTGTCTCAGACCGTCTGTCTCAGACCGTCGGTCTCTGTCCGTCTCTGTCAGGCCGCCTGTCTCAGTCCGTCTGTCTCAGACCATCTGTGTCAGACCGTTGTCTCTGTCCGTCTGTCTCTGTCCGTCTGTCTCTGTCCGTCTGTCTCTGTCCGTCTGTGTCCGACCGCCTGTCTCTGTCCGTCTGTCTCAGACCGTCTGTCTCAGACCGTCTGTCTCAGACCATCTGTGTCAGACCGTTGTCTCTGTCCGTCTGTCTCTGTCCGTCTGTCTCTGTCCGTCTGTGTCCGACCGCCTGTCTCTGTCCGTCTGTCTCAGACCGTCTGTCTCAGACCGTCTGTCTCAGATCGTCTGTCTGAGACCGTCGGTCTCTGTCAGTCTCTCTCAGGCCACCTGTCTCAGTCCGTCTGTCTCAGACCATCTGTCTCAGACCGTCTGTCTCTGTCCGTCTGTCTCAGACCATCTGTCTCAGTCCGTCTGTCTCAGACCGTGTGTCTCAGACCGTCGGTCTCAGACCGTCGGTCTCTGTCCGTCTGTCTCAATCCGCCTGTCTCAGACCGTCTGTCCTGGACCGTCTGTCTCAGACCGTCGGTCTCTGTCCGTCTGTCTCAGACCATCTGTCTCAGACCTTCTGTCTCAGACCGTCCGTCTCTGTCCGTCTGTCTCAGACCATCTGTCTCAGACCGTCTGTCTTAGACCGTCTGTCTCAGCCCGCCTGTCTCAGCCCGCCTGTCTCTGTCCGTCTGTCTTAGACCATCTGTCTCAGACCGTCTGTCTCAGACCGTCTGTCTCAGACCGTCTGTCTCAGACCGTCTGTCTCAGACCGTCTGTCTCAGACCGTCTGTCTCAGACCGTCAGTCTCAGACCGTCGGTCTCTGTCCGTTTCTCGCAGGCCGCCTGTCTCTGTCCGTCTGTCTCAGACCGTCTGTCTCAGACCGTCGGTCTCTGTCCGTCTCTCTCAGGCTGTCGGTCTCTGGCTGTTTCTCGCAGGCCGCCTGTCTCAGTCCGCCTGTCTAAGTCCGTCTGTTTCAGACCATCTGTCTCAGACCGTTGTCTCTGTCCGTCTGTCTCAATCCGCCTGTCTCTGACCGTCTGTCCTGGACCGTCTGTCTCAGACCGTCGGTCTCTGTCCGTCTCTCTCATGCCGCCTGTCTCAGTCCGTCTGTTTCATATCGCCTGTCTCAGACCGTCGGTCTTAGCCCGTCTGTCTCAGCCCGCCTGTCTCAGCCCGCCTGTCTCAGCCCGCCTGTCTCTGTCCGTCTGTTTCAGACCGCCTGTCTCAGACCGTCGGTCTCAGACCGTCTGTTTCAGACCGCCTGTCTCAGACCGTCGGTCTTAGCCCGTCTGTCTCAGACCGTCTTTCTCAGACTGTCTGTCTCAATCCGCCTGTCTCAGACCGTCTGTCCTGGACCGTCTGTCTCAGACCGTCGGTCTCTGTCCGTCTCTCTCATGCCGCCTGTCTCTGTCCGTCTGTTTCAGACCGCCTGTCTCAGACCGTCGGTCTCAGACCGTCTGTTTCAGACCGCCTGTCTCAGACCGTCGGTCTTAGCCCGTCTGTCTCAGACCGTCTGTCTCAGACCATCTGTCTCAGACCGCCTGTCTCAGTCCGACTGTTTCAGACCATCTGTCTCAGACCGTCTGTCTCTGTACGTCTGTCTCAGCCCGCCTGTCTCAGACTGTTGTCTCTGTCCGTCTGTCTCAGAACGTCTGTCTCAGACCATCTGTCTCAGACCGTCTGTCTCAGCCCGCCTGTCTCAGCCCGCCTGTCTCTGTCCGTCTGTCTTAGACCATCTGTCTTAGCCCGTCTGTCTCAGACCGTCTGTCTCAGACCGTCTGTCTCAGACCGTCTGTCTCAGACCGTCTGTCTCAGACCGTCGGTCTCTGTCCGTCTCTGTCAGGCCGCCTGTCTCAGTCCGTCTGTCTCAGACCATCTGTGTAAGACCGTTGTCTCTGTCCGTCTGTCTCTGTCCGCCTGTCTCTGCCCGTCTGTCTCAGCCCGCCTGTCTCTGTCCGTCTGTCTCAGACCGTCGGTCTCTGTCCATCTGTTTCAGAACGCCTGTATCAGACCGTCGGTCTTAGCCCGTCTGTCTCTGCCCGTCTGTCTCAGCCCGCCTGTCTCTGTCCGTCTGTCTCAGACCGTCTGTCTCAGACCGTCTGTCTCAGCCCGGCTGTCTCTGTGCGTCTGTCTCAGACCGTCTGTCTCAGATCGTCTCTCTCAGGCCGCCTGTCTCAGTGTGACTGTCTCAGACCATCTGTCTCAGACCGTCTGTAGCTGTCCGTCTCCCTCAGGCCACCTGTCTCAGTCCGTCTGTCTCAGACCATCTGTGTCAGACCGTTGTCTCTGTCCGTCTGTCTCTGTCCGTCTGTGTCAGACCGCCTGTCTCTGTCCGTCTGTCTCAGACCGCCTGTCTCTGTCCGTCTGTCTCAGACCGTCTGTCTCAGATCGTCTCTCTCAGGCCGCCTGTCTCAGTCCAACTGTCTCTGTCCGTCTGTCTCAATCCGCCTGTCTCAGACCGTCTGTCCTGGACCGTCTGTCTCAGACCGTCGGTCTCTGTCCGTCTGTCTCAGCCAGCCTGTCTCAGACCGTCTGTCTCAGACCGTCTGTCTCAGACCGTCTGTCTCAGACCGTCTGTCTCAGACCGTCTGTCTCAGATCGTCTGTCTGAGACCGTCGGTCTCTGTCAGTCTCTCTCAGGCCGCCTGTCTCAGTCCGTCTGTCTCAGACCATCTGTCTCAGACCGTCTGTCTCAGACCGTCTGTCTCAGACCGTCTGTCGCTGTCCGTCTGTCTCAGACCACCTGTCACAGCCCGCCTGTCTCTGTCCGTCTGTCTCAGCCAGCCTGTCTCAGACCGTCTGTCTCAGACCGTCGGTCTCTGTCCGTCTCTGTCAGGCCGCCTGTCTCAATCCGTCTGTCTCAGACCATCTGTGTCAGACCGTTGTCTCTGTCCGTCTGTCTCTGTCCGTCTGTCTCTGTCCGTCTGTCTCTGTCCGTCTGTCTCTGTCCGTCTGTGTCCGACCGCCTGTCTCTGTCCGTCTGTCTCAGACCGTCTGTCTCAGACCGTCTGTCTCAGACCATCTGTGTCAGACCGTTGTCTCTGTCCGTCTGTCTCTGTCCGTCTGTCTCTGTCCGTCTGTCTCTGTCCGTCTGTCTCTGTCCGTCTGTGTCCGACCGCCTGTCTCTGTCCGTCTGTCTCAGACCGTCTGTCTCAGACCGTCTGTCTCAGACCGTCTGTCTCAGACCGTCTGTCTCAGATCGTCTGTCTGAGACCGTCGGTCTCTGTCAGTCTCTCTCAGGCCGCCTGTCTCAGTCCGTCTGTCTCAGACCATCTGTCTCAGACCGTCTGTCTCTGTCCGTCTGTCTCAGACCATCTGTCTCAGTCCGTCTGTCTCAGACCGTGTGTCTCAGACCGTCGGTCTCAGACCGTCGGTCTCTGACCGTCTGTCTCAATCCGCCTGTCTCAGACCGTCTGTCCTGGACCGTCTGTCTCAGACCGTCGGTCTCTGTCCGTCTGTCTCAGACCATCTGTCTCAGACCTTCTGTCTCAGACCGTCCGTCTCTGTCCGTCTGTCTCAGACCATCTGTCTCAGACCGTCTGTCTCAGACCGTCTGTCTCAGCCCGCCTGTCTCAGCCCGCCTGTCTCTGTCCGTCTGTCTTAGACCATCTGTCTCAGACCGTCTGTCTCAGACCGTCTGTCTCAGACCGTCTGTCTCAGACCGTCTGTCTCAGACCGTCAGTCTCAGACCGTCGGTCTCTGTCCGTTTCTCGCAGGCCGCCTGTCTCTGTCCGTCTGTCTCAGACCGTCTGTCTCAGACCGTCGGTCTCTGTCCGTCTCTCTCAGGCTGTCGGTCTCTGGCTGTTTCTCGCAGGCCGCCTGTCTCAGTCCGCCTGTCTAAGTCCGTCTGTTTCAGACCATCTGTCTCAGACCGTTGTCTCTGTCCGTCTGTCTCAATCCGCCTGTCTCAGACCGTCTGTCCTGGACCGTCTGTCTCAGACCGTCGGTCTCTGTCCGTCTCTCTCATGCCGCCTGTCTCAGTCCGTCTGTTTCATATCGCCTGTCTCAGACCGTCGGTCTTAGCCCGTCTGTCTCAGCCCGCCTGTCTCAGCCCGCCTGTCTCAGCCCGCCTGTCTCTGTCCGTCTGTTTCAGACCGCCTGTCTCAGACCGTCGGTCTCAGACCGTCTGTTTCAGACCGCCTGTCTCAGACCGTCGGTCTTAGCCCGTCTGTCTCAGACCGTCTTTCTCAGACTGTCTGTCTCAATCCGCCTGTCTCAGACCGTCTGTCCTGGACCGTCTGTCTCAGACCGTCGGTCTCTGTCCGTCTCTCTCATGCCGCCTGTCTCTGTCCGTCTGTTTCAGACCGCCTGTCTCAGACCGTCGGTCTCAGACCGTCTGTTTCAGACCGCCTGTCTCAGACCGTCGGTCTTAGCCCGTCTGTCTCAGACCGTCTGTCTCAGACCATCTGTCTCAGACCGCCTGTCTCAGTCCGACTGTCTCAGACCATCTGTCTCTGTCCGTCTGTCTCAGACCGTCTGTCTCAGACCATCTGTCTCAGACCGCCTGTCTCAGTCCGACTGTTTCAGACCATCTGTCTCAGACCGTCTGTCTCTGTACGTCTGTCTCAGCCCGCCTGTCTCAGACTGTTGTCTCTGTCCGTCTGTCTCAGAACGTCTGTCTCAGACCATCTGTCTCAGACCGTCTGTCTCAGCCCGCCTGTCTCAGCCCGCCTGTCTCTGTCCGTCTGTCTTAGACCATCTGTCTTAGCCCGTCTGTCTCAGACCGTCTGTCTCAGACCGTCTGTCTCAGACCGTCTGTCTCAGACCGTCTGTCTCAGACCGTCTGTCTCAGACCGTCGGTCTCTGTCCGTCTCTGTCAGGCCGCCTGTCTCAGTCCGTCTGTCTCAGACCATCTGTGTAAGACCGTTGTCTCTGTCCGTCTGTCTCTGTCCGCCTGTCTCTGCCCGTCTGTCTCAGCCCGCCTGTCTCTGTCCGTCTGTCTCAGACCGTCGGTCTCTGTCCATCTGTTTCAGAACGCCTGTATCAGACCGTCGGTCTTAGCCCGTCTGTCTCTGCCCGTCTGTCTCAGCCCGCCTGTCTCTGTCCGTCTGTCTCAGACCGTCTGTCTCAGCCCGGCTGTCTCTGTGCGTCTGTCTCAGACCGTCTGTCTCAGATCGTCTCTCTCAGGCCGACTGTCTCAGTGTGACTGTCTCAGACCATCTGTCTCAGACCGTCTGTCGCTGTCCGTCTCTCTCAGGCCACCTGTCTCAGTCCGTCTGTCTCAGACCATCTGTGTCAGACCGTTGTCTCTGTCCGTCTGTCTCTGTCCGTCTGTGTCAGACCGCCTGTCTCTGTCCGTCTGTCTCAGACCGCCTGTCTCTGTCCGTCTGTCTCAGACCGTCTGTCTCAGATCGTCTCTCTCAGGCCGCCTGTCTCAGTCCAACTGTCTCTGTCCGTAGGTCTCAGACCGCCTGTCTCAGACCGTCGGTCTGAGCCCGTCTGTCTCAGCCCGCCTGTCTCTGTCCGTCTGTCTCAGACCGTCTGTCTCAGATCGTCTCTCTCAGGCCGCCTGTCTCAGTCCGACTGTCTCAGACCATCTGTCTCAGACCGTTTGTCTCTGTCCGTCTGTCTCAGCCCGCCTGTCTCAGACCGTTGTCTCTGTCCGTCTGTCTCAGACCATTTGTCTCAGTCCGTCTGTCTCAGACCGTCTGTCTCAGACCGTCGGTCTCTGTCCCTCTGTCTCAATCCGCCTGTCTCAGACCGTCTGTCCTGGACCGTCTGTCTCAGACCGTCTGTCTCAGACCGTCGGTCTCTGTCCCTCTGTCTCAATCCGCCTGTCTCAGACCGTCTGTCCTGGACCGTCTGTCTCAGACCGTCGGTCTCTGTCCGTCCCTCTCATGCCGCCTGTCTCAGTCCGTCTGTTTCAGACCGCCTGTCTCAGACCGTCGGTCTTAGCCCGTCTGTCTCAGACCGCCTGTCTCAGACCGTCTGTCTCAGACCGTCGGTCTCTGTCCGTCTCTCTCAGGCCGCCTGTCTCAGTCCGTCTGTCTCAGACCATCTGTCTCAGACCGTCTGTCTCTGTCCGTCTGTCTCAGACCATCTGTCTCAGTCCGTCTGTCTCAGACCGTCTGTCTCTGTCCGTCTCGCCCAGCCCGCCTGTCTCAGGCCATCTGTATCAAACCGTCTGTCTCAGCCCGCCTGTCTCAGCCCGCCTGTCTCTGTGCGTCTGTTAAAGACCGCCTGTCTCTGCCCGTCTGTCTCAGCCCGCCTGTCTCTGTCCGTCTGTCTCAGACCGTCTGTCTCAGCCCGCCTGTCTCTGTCCGTCTGTCTCAGACCGTCTGTCTCAGATCGTCTCTCTCAGGCCGCCTGTCTCAGTCCGACTGTCTCAGACCATCTGTCTCATACCGTCTGTCTCTGTCCGTCTCTCTCAGGCCGCCTGTCTCAGTCCGTCTGTCTCAGTCCATCTGTGTCAGACCGTTGTCTCTGTCCGTCTGTCTCAGACCGTCTGTCTCTGTCCGTCTGTCTCAGCCCGCCTGTCTCAGCCCGCCTGTCTCTGTCCGTCTGTCTCAGCCAGCCTGTCTCAGACCGTCTGTCTCAGACCGTCGGTCTCTGTCCGTCTCTGTCAGGCCGTCTGTCTCAGACCGTTGTCTCTGTCCGTCTGTCTCTGTCCGTCTGTCTCTGTCCGCCTGTCTCTGCCCGTCTGTCTCAGCCCGCCTGTCTCTGTCCGTCTGTCTCAGACCGTCTCTCTCATGCCGCCTGTCTCAGTCCGTCTGTTTCAGACCGCCTGTCTCAGACCGTCGGTCTTAGCCCGTCTGTCTCAGACCGTCTGTCTCAGACCGTCTGTCTCAGACCGTCTGTCTCAGACCGTCTGTCTCAGACCGTAGGTTTCAGACCGCCTGTCTCAGACCGTCGGTCTTAGCACGTCTGTCTCAGATCGTCTGTCTCAGACCGTCTGTCTCAGACCGTCTGTCTCAGACTGTCGGTCTCTGTCCGTCTCTCTCAGGCCGCCTGTCTCAGTCCGTCTGTCTCAGACCATCTGTCTCAGACCGTCTGTCTCTGTCCGTCTGTCTCAGACCATTTGTCTCAGTCCGTCTGTCTCAGACCGTCTGTCTCAGACCATCGGTCTCAGACCGTCGGTCTCCGTCCGTCCCTCCCAGCCCGCCTGTCTCAGGCCATCTGTATCAAACCGTCTGTCTCAGCCCGCCTGTCTCAGCCCGCCTGTCTCTGCGTCTGTTAAAGACCGCCTGTCTCAGGCCATCTGTATCAAACCGTCTGTCTCAGCCCGCCTGTCTCAGATCGTCTGTCTCAGACCGTCTGTCTCAGACCGTCTGTCTCAGACTGTCGGTCTCTGTCCTTCTCTCTCAGGCCGCCTGTCTCAGTCCGTCTGTCTCAGACCATCTGTCTCAGACCGTCTGTCTCTGTCCGTCTGTCTCAGACCATCTGTCTCAGTCCGTCTGTCTCAGACCGTCGGTCTCTGTCCGTCCCTCCCAGCCCGCCTGTCTCAGGCCATCTGTATCAAACCGTCTGTCTCAGCCCGCCTGTCTCTGTGCGTCTGTTAAAGACCGCCTGTCTCAGGCCATCTGTATCAAACCGTCTGTCTCAGCCCGCCTGTCTCAGCCCGCCTGTCTCAGACCGCCTGTCTCTGTGCGTCTGTTAAAGACCGCCTGTCTCAGACCGTCGGTCTTAGCCCGTCTGTCTCAGCCCGTCTGTCTCAGATTGTCCGTCTCAGCCCGCCTGTCTCTGTCCGTCTGTCTCAGACCATCTGTCTCAGATCGTCTCTCTCAGGCCGCCTGTCTCAGTCCGACTGTCTCTGTCCGTAGGTCTCAGTCCGCCTGTCTCAGACCGTCGGTCTGAGCCCGTCTGTCTCAGCCCGCCTGTCTCTGTCCGTCTGTCTCAGACCGTCTGTCTCAGATCGTCTCTCTCAGGCCGCCTGTCTCAGTCCGACTGTCTCAGACCATCTGTCTCAGACCGTCTGTCTCTGTCCGTCTGTCTTAGCCCGCCTGTCTCAGACCGTTGTCTCTGTCCGTCTGTCTCAGAACGTCTGTCTCAGACCATCTGTATCAAACCGTCTGTCTCAGCCCGCCTGTCTCAGCCCGCCTGTCTCAGTCCGTCTGTCTCAGACCATCTGTCTCAGACCGTCTGTCTCTGTCCGTCTGTCTCAGACCATCTGCCTCAGTCCGTCTGTCTCAGACCGTCTGTCTCAGACCGTCTGTCTCAGTGCGTCGGTCTCAGACCGTCTGTCCTGGACCGTCTGTCTCAGACCGTCGGTCTCTGTCCGCCTCTCTCATGCCGCCTGTATCAGTCCGTCTGTTTCAGACCGCCTGTCTCAGACCGTCGGTCTTAGCCCGTCTGTCTCAGACCGTCTGTCTCAGACCGTCTGTCTCAGACCGTCGGTCTCTGTCCGTCTCTCGCAGGCCGCCTGTCTGAGTCCGTCTGTCTCAGCCCGCCTGTCTCAGCCCGTCTGTCTCAGACCATCTGCCTCAGTCCGTCTGTCTCAGACCGTCTGTCTCAGACCGTCTGTCTCAGTGCGTCGGTCTCAGACCGTCTGTCCTGGACCGTCTGTCTCAGACCGTCGGTCTCTGTCCGCCTCTCTCATGCCGCCTGTATCAGTCCGTCTGTTTCAGACCGCCTGTCTCAGACCGTCGGTCTTAGCCCGTCTGTCTCAGACCGTCTGTCTCAGACCGTCTGTCTCAGACCGTCGGTCTCTGTCCGTCTCTCGCAGGCCGCCTGTCTGAGTCCGTCTGTCTCAGCCCGCCTGTCTCAGCCCGCCTGTCTCTGTCCGTCTGTCTTAGACCATCTGTCTCAGACCGTCGGTCTCAGACCGTCGGTCTCTGTCCGTCTCTCCCAGCCCGCCTGTCTCAGGCCATCTGTATCAAACCGTCTGTCTCAGCCCGCCTGTCACAGCCCGCCTGTCTCTGTGCGTCTGTTTCAGACCGCCTGTCTCAGACCGTCGGTCTTAGCCCGTCTGTCTCAGACCGCCTGTCTCAGACCGTCTGTCTCAGATCGTCGGTCTCAGCCCGCCTGTCTCTGTCCGTCTGTCCCAGACCGTCTGTCTCAGATCGTCTCTCTCAGGCCGCCTGTCTCAGTCCGACTGTCTCTGTCCGTAGGTTTCAGACCGCCTGTCTCAGACCGTCGGTCTTAGCACGTCTGTCTCAGATCGTCTGTCTCAGACCGTCTGTCTCAGACCGTCTGTCTCAGACTGTCGGTCTCTGTCCGTCAATCTCAGGCCGCCTGTCTCAGTCCGTCTGTCTCAGATCATCTGTCTCAGACCGTCTGTCTCTGTCCGTCTGTCTCAGACCATCTGTCTCAGTCCGTCTGTCTCAGACCGTCTGTCTCAGACCATCGGTCTCAGACCGTCGGTCTCCGTCCGTCCCTCCCAGCCCGCCTGTCTCAGGCCATCTGTATCAAACCGTCTGTCTCAGCCCGCCTGTCTCAGCCCGCCTGTCTCTGCGTCTGTTAAAGACCGCCTGTCTCAGGCCATCTGTATCAAACCGTCTGTCTCAGCCCGCCTGTCTCAGCCCGCCTGTCTCTGTCCGTCTGTCTCAGACCGTCTGTCTCAGATCGTCTCTCTCAGGCCGCCTGTCTCAGTCCGACTGTCTCTGTCCGTAGGTTTCAGACCGCCTGTCTCAGACCGTCGGTCTTAGCCCGTCTGTCTCAGATCGTCTGTCTCAGACCGTCTGTCTCAGACCGTCTGTCTCAGACTGTCGGTCTCTGTCCGTCCCTCTCAGGCCGCCTGTCTCAGTCCGTCTGTCTCAGACCATCTGTCTCAGACCGTCTGTCTCTGTCCGTCTGTCTCAGACCATCTGTCTCAGTCCGTCTGTCTCAGACCGTCGGTCTCTGTCCGTCCCTCCCAGCCCGCCTGTCTCAGGCCATCTGTATCAAACCGTCTGTCTCAGCCCGCCTGTCTCTGTGCGTCTGTTAAAGACCGCCTGTCTCAGGCCATCTGTATCAAACCGTCTGTCTCAGCCCGCCTGTCTCAGCCCGCCTGTCTCAGACCGCCTGTCTCTGTGCGTCTGTTAAAGACCGCCTGTCTCAGACCGTCGGTCTTAGCCCGTCTGTCTCAGCCCGTCTGTCTCAGATTGTCCGTCTCAGCCCGCCTGTCTCTGTCCGTCTGTCTCAGACCGTCTGTCTCAGATCGTCTCTCTCAGGCCGCCTGTCTCAGTCCGACTGTCTCTGTCCGTAGGTCTCAGACCGCCTGTCTCAGACCGTCGGTCTGAGCCCGTCTGTCTCAGCCCGCCTGTCTCTGTCCGTCTGTCTCAGACCGTCTGTCTCAGATCGTCTCTCTCAGGCCGCCTGTCTCAGTCCGACTGTCTCAGACCATCTGTCTCAGACCGTCTGTCTCTGTCCGTCTGTCTTAGCCCGCCTGTCTCAGACCGTTGACTCTGTCCGTCTGTCTCAGAACGTCTGTCTCAGACCATCTGTATCAAACCGTCTGTCTCAGCCCGCCTGTCTCAGCCCGCCTGTCTCAGTCCGTCTGTCTCAGACCATCTGTATCAGACCGTCTGTCTCTGTCCGTCTGTCTCAGACCATCTGCCTCAGTCCGTCTGTCTCAGACCGTCTGTCTCAGACCGTCTGTCTCAGTGCGTCGGTCTCAGACCGTCTGTCCTGGACCGTCTGTCTCAGACCGTCGGTCTCTGTCCGCCTCTCTCATGCCGCCTGTATCAGTCCGTCTGTTTCAGACCGCCTGTCTCAGACCGTCGGTCTTAGCCCGTCTGTCTCAGACCGTCTGTCTCAGACCGTCTGTCTCAGACCGTCTGTCTCAGACCGTCGGTCTCTGTCCGTCTCTCGCAGGCCGCCTGTCTGAGTCCGCCTGTCTCAGCCCGCCTGTCTCAGCCCGCCTGTCTCTGTCTGTCTGTCTTAGACCATCTGTCTCAGACCGTCTGTCTCAGACCGTCTGTCTCTGACCGTCTGTCTCAGCCCGCCTGTCTCTGTCCGTCTGTCTCAGACCGTCTGTCTCAGATCGTCTCTCTTAGGCCGCCTGTCTCATTGTGACTGTCTCAGACCATCTGTCTCAGACCGTCTGTCTCTGTCCGTCTCTCTCAGGCCACCTGTATCAGTCCGTCTGTCTCAGACCATCTGTGTCAGACCGTTGTCTCTGTCCGTCTGTCTCTGTCCGTCTGTCTCTGTCCGTCTGTGTCAGACCGCCTGTCTCTGTCCGTCTGTCTCAGACCGTCTGTCTCAGACCGTCTGTCTCAGACCGTCTGTCTCAGACCGCCTGTCTCAGACCGTCTGTCTCAGACCGTCTGTCTCAGACCGTCGGTCTCTGTCCGTCTCTCTCAGGCCGCCTGTCTCAGACCGTCTGTCTCTGTCCGTCTGTCTCAGAGCGTCTGTCTCAGCCCGCCTGTCTCTGTCCGTCTGTCTCAGACCGTCTGTCTCAGATCGTCTCTCTCACTCCGCCTGTCTCAGTCCGACTGTCTCAGACCATCTGTCTCAGACCGTCTGTCTCTGTCCGTCTGTCTCAGCCCGCCTGTCTCAGACCGTTGTCTCTGTCCGTCTGTCTCAGAACGTCTGTCTCAGACCATCTGTATCAAACCGTCTGTCTCAGCCCGCCTGTCTCAGCCTGCCTGTCTCAGTCCGTCTGTCTCAGACCATCTGTCTCAGACCGTCTGTCTCTGTCCGTCTGTCTCAGACCATCTGTCTCTGTCCGTCTGTCTCAGAACGTCTGTCTCAGACCATCTGTATCAGACCTTCTGTCTCAGACCGTCCGTCTCTGTTCGTCTGTCTCAGACCATCTGTCTCAGACCGTCTGTCTCAGACCGTCTGTCTCAGCCCGCCTGTCTCAGCCCGCCTGTCTCTGTCCGTCTGTCTCAGACCATCTGTCTCAGACCGTCTGTCTCAGACCGTCTGTCTCAGCCCGCCTGTCTCAGACCGTTGTCTCAGTCCATCTGTCTCAGACCATCTGTCTCAGACCGTCTGTCGCTGTCCGTCTGTCTCAGACCATCTGTCTCAGACCTTCTGTCTCAGACCGTCCGTCTCTGTTCGTCTGTCTCAGACCATCTGTCTCAGACCGTCTGTCTCAGACCGTCTGTCTCAGCCCGCCTGTCTCAGCCCGCCTGTCTCTGTCCGTCTGTCTTAGACCATCTGTCTCAGACCGTCTGTCTCGGTCCGTCTGTCTCAGACCATCTGTCTCAGTCCGTCTGTCTCAGACCGTCTGTCTCAGACCGTCGGTCTCTGTCCGTTTCTCGCAGGCCGCCTGTCTCTGTCCGTCTGTCTCAGACCGTCTGTCTCAGACCGTCGGTCTCTGTCCGTCTCTCTCAGGCCGTCGGTCTCTGGCTGTTTCTCGCAGGCCGCCTGTCTCAGTCCGCCTGTCTAAGTCCGTCTGTTTCAGACCATCTGTCTCAGACCGTTGTCTCTGTCCGTCTGTCTCAATCCGCCTGTCTCAGACCGTCTGTCCTGGACCGTCTGTCTCAGACCGTCGGTCTCTGTCCGTCTCTCTCATGCCGCCTGTCTCAGTCCGTCTGTTTCATATCGCCTGTCTCAGACCGTCGGTCTTAGCCCGTCTGTCTCAGCCCGCCTGTCTCTGTCCGTCTGTCTCAGACCGTCGGTCTCTGTCCGTCTCTCTCAGGCCGCCTGTCTCAGTCCATCTGTCTCAGACCATCTGTCTCAGACCATCTGTCTCAGACCGTCTGTCGCTGTCCGTCTGTCTCAGACCATCTGTCTCAGACCTTCTGTCTCAGACCGTCCTTCTCTGTCCGTCTGTCTCAGACCATCTGTCTCAGACCGTCTGTCTCAGACCGTCTGTCTCTGACCGTCTGTCTCAGACCGTCTTTCTCAGACTGTCTGTCTCAGACCGTCTGTCTCAGACCGTCTGTCTCAGACCGTCTGTCTCAGACCGTCGGTCTCAGCCCGCCTGTCTCTGTCCGTCTGTCTCAGACCGTCTGTCTCAGACCATCTGTCTCAGACCGCCTGTCTCAGTCCGACTGTCTCAGACCATCTGTCTCTGTCCGTCTGTCTCAGACCGTCTGTCTCAGACCATCTGTCTCAGACCGCCTGTCTCAGTCCGACTGTTTCAGACCATCTGTCTCAGACCGTCTGTCTCTGTACGTCTGTCTCAGCCCGCCTGTCTCAGACCGTTGTCTCTGTCCGTCTGTCTGAGAACGTCTGTCTCAGACCATCTGTATCAAACCGTCTGTCTCAGCCCGCCTGTCTCAGCCCGCCTGTCTCTGTCCGTCTGTCTCAGACCTTCTGTCTCAGACCGTCCTTCTCTGTCCGTCTGTCTCAGACCATCTGTCTCAGACCGTCTGTCTCAGACCGTCTGTCTCTGACCGTCTGTCTCATCCCGCCTGTCTCAGCCCGCCTGTCTCTGTCCGTCTGTCTCAGACCGTCTGTCTCAGATCGTCTCTCTCAGGCCGCCTGTCTCAGTCCGACTGTCTCTGTCCGTAGGTCTCAGACCACCTGTCTCAGACCGTCGGTCTGAGCCCGTCTGTCTCAGCCCGCCTGTCTCAGCCCGCCTGTCTCAGACCATCTGTCTCAGACCGTCTGTCTCTGTCCGTCGGTCTCAGACCATTTGTCTCAGTCCGTCTGTCTCAGACCGTCGGTCTCTGTCCCTCTGTCTCAATCCGCCTGTCTCAGACCGTCTGTCCTGGACCGTCTGTCTCAGACCGTCGGTCTCTGTCCGTCTCTCTCATGCCGCCTGTCTCAGTCCGTCTGTTTCAGACCGCCTGTCTCAGACCGTCGGTCTTAGCCCGTCTGTCTCAGACCGTCTGTCTCAGACCGTCGGTCAATGTCCGTCTCTCTCAGGCCGCCTGTCTCAGTCCGTCTGTCTCAGACCATCTGTCTCAGACCGTCTGCCTCTGTCCGTCTGTCTCAGACCATCTGTCTCAGTCCGTCTGTCTCAGACCGTCTGTCTCTGTCCGTCTCGCCCAGCCCGCCTGTCTCAGGCCATCTGTATCAAACCGTCTGTCTCAGCCCGCCTGTCTCAGCCCGCCTGTCTCTGTCCGTCTGTCTCAGACCGTCTGTCTCAGATCGTCTCTCTCAGGCCGCCTGTCTCAGTCCGACTGTCTCAGACCACCTGTCTCATACCGTCTGTCTCTGTCCGTCTCTCTCAGGCCGCCTGTCTCAGTCCGTCTGTCTCAGTCCATCTGTGTCAGACCGTTGTGTCTGTCCGTCTGTCTCAGACCGTCTGTCTCTGTCCGTCTGTCTCAGCCCGCCTGTCTCAGACCGTTGTCTCTGTCCGTCTGTCTCAGAACGTCTGTCTCAGACCATCTGTATCAAACCGTCTGTCTCAGCCCGCCTGTCTCAGCCCGCCTGTCTCTGTCCGTCTGTCTCAGCCAGCCTGTCTCAGACCGTCTGTCTCAGACCGTCTGTCTCAGACCGTCGGTCTCTGTCCGTCTCTGTCAGGCCGCCTGTCTCAGTCCGTCTGTCTCAGACCATCTGTGTCACACCGTTGTCTCTGTCCGTCTGTCTCTGTCCGTCTGTCTCTGTCCGCCTGTCTCTGCCCGTCTGTCTCAGCCCGCCTGTCTCTGTCCGTCTGTCTCAGACCGTCTCTCTCATGCCGCCTGTCTCAGTCCGTCTGTTTCAGACCGCCTGTCTCAGACCGTCGGTCTTAGCCCGTCTGTCTCAGACCGTCTGTCTCAGACCGTCTGTCTCAGACCGTCGGTCTCTGTCCGTCTCTCTCAGGCCGCCTGTCTGAGTCCGTCTGTCTCAAACCACCTGTCTCAGACTGTCTGTCTCTGTCCGTCTGTCTCAGACCATCTGTCTCAGTCCGTCTGTCTCAGGCCGTCTGTCTCAGACCGTCGGTCTCAGACCGTCGGTCTCTGTCCGTCTCTCCCAGCCCGCCTGTCTCAGGCCATCTGTATCAAACCGTCTGTCTCAGCCCGCCTGTCACAGCCCGCCTGTCTCTGTGCGTCTGTTAAAGACCGCCTGTCTCAGACCGTCTGTCTCAGACCGTCTGTCTCAGCCCGCCTGTCTCAGCCCGCCTGTCTCTGTCCGTCTGTCTTAGACCATCTGTCTCAGACCGTCTGTCTCAGACCGTCTGTCTCTGACCGTCTGTCTCAGACCGTCAGTCTCAGACCGTCGGTGTCTGTCCGTTTCTCGCAGGCCGCGTGTCTCTGTCCGTCTGTCTCAGACCGTCGGTCTCTGTCCATCTGTTTCAGAACGCCTGTATCAGACCGTCGGTCTTAGCCCGTCTGTCTCTGCCCGCCTGTCTCTGTCCGTCTGTCTCAGACCGTCTGTCTCAGATCGTCTCTCTCAGGCCGCCTGTCTCAGTGTGACTGTCTCAGACCATCTGTCTCAGACCGTCTGTCTCTGTCCGTCTCTCTCAGGCCACCTGTCTCAGTCCGTCTGTCTCAGACCATCTGTGTCAGACCGTTGTCTCTGTCCGTCTGTCTCTGTCCGTCTTTGTCAGACCGCCTGTCTCTGTCCGTCTGTCTCAGACCGCCTGTCTCTGTCCGTCTGTCTCAGACCGTCTGTCTCAGATCGTCGGTCTCTGTCCGTTTCTCGCAGGCCGCGTGTCTCTGTCCGTCTGTCTCAGACCGTCGGTCTCTGTCCATCTGTTTCAGAACGCCTGTATCAGACCGTCGGTCTTAGCCCGTCTGTCTCTGCCCGCCTGTCTCTGTCCGTCTGTCTCAGACCGTCTGTCTCAGATCGTCTCTCTCAGGCCGCCTGTCTCAGTCCGACTGTCTCAGACCATCTGTCTCAGACCGTCTGTCTCTGTCCGTCTGTCTCAGCCCGCCTGTCTCAGACCGTCGGTCTCTGTCCCTCTGTCTCAATCCGCCCGTCTCAGACCGTCTGTCCTGGACCGTCTGTCTCAGACCGTCGGTCTCTGTCCGTCCCTCTCATGCCGCCTGTCTCAGTCCGTCTGTTTCAGACCGCCTGTCTCAGACCGTCGGTCTTAGCCCGTCTGTCTCAGACCGCCTGTCTCAGACCGTTGTCTCTGTCCGTCTGTCTCAGAACGTCTGTCTCAGACCATCTGTATCAAACCGTCTGTCTCAGCCCGCCTGTCTCAGCCCGCCTGTCTCTGTCCGTCTGTCTCAGCCAGCCTGTCTCAGACCGTCGGTCTTAGCCCGTCTGTCTCTGTCCGTCTCTCTCAGGCCACCTGTCTCAGTCCGTCTGTCTCAGACCATCTGTGTCAGACCGTTGTCTCTGTCCGTCTGTCTCTGTCCGTCTGTGTCAGACCGCCTGTCTCTGTCCGTCTGTCTCAGACCGTCTGTCTCAGACCGTCTGTCTCAGACCGTCTGTCTCAGACCGCCTGTCTCAGACCGTCTGTCTCAGACCGTCGGTCTCTCTCCGTCTCTCTCAGGCCGCCTGTCTCAGACCGTCTGTCCCTGTCCGTCTGTCTCAGAGCGTCTGTCTCAGCCCGCCTGTCTCTGTCCGTCTGTCTCAGACCGTCTATCTCAGATCGTCTCTCTCAGGCCGCCTGTCTCAGTCCGACTGTCTCAGACCATCTGTCTCAGACCGTCTGTCTCTGTCCGTCTGCCTCAGCCCGCCTGTCTCAGACCGTTGTCTCTGTCCGTCTGACTCAGAACGTCTGTCTCAGACCATCTGCATCAAACCGTCTGTCTCAGCCCGCCTGTCTCAGCCTGCCTGTCTCAGTCCGTCTGTCTCAGACCATCTGTCTCAGACCGTCTGTCTCTGTCCGTCTGTCTCAGACCATCTGTCTCAGTCCGTCTGTCTCAGACCGTCTGTCTCAGACCGTCGGTCTCAGACTGTCGGTCTCTGTCCGTCTCTCTCATGCCGCCTGTCTCAGTCCGTCTGTTTCAGCCCGCCTGTCTCAGACCGTCGGTCTTAGCCCGTCTGTCTCAGACCGTCTGTCTCAGACCGTCTGTCTCAGACCGTCGGTCTCTGTCCGTCTCTCTCAGGCCGCCTGTCTCAGTCCGTCTGTCTCAGACCATCTGTCTCAGACCGTCTGTCTCTGTCCGTCTGTCTCAGACCATCTGTCTCAGTCCGTCTGTCTCAGACCGTCTGTCTCAGACCGTCGGTCTCAGACCGTCGGTCTCTGTCCGTCTCTCCCAGCCCGCCTGTCTCAGGCCATCTGTATCAAACCGTCTGTCTCAGCCCGCCTGTCTCAGCCCGCCTGTCTCTGTCCGTCTGTCTCAGACTGTCGGTCTCTGTTCGTCTCTCTCAGGCCGCCTGTCTCAGTCCATCTGTCTCAGACCGTCTGTCTCAGACCGTCGGTCTCTGTCCGTCTCTCTCAGGCCGCCTGTCTGAGTCCGTCTGTCTCAGACCACCTGTCTCAGACCGTCTGTCTCTGTCCGTCTGTCTCAGACCATCTGTCTCAGTCCGTCTGTCTTAGACCATCTGTCTCAGACCGTCTGTCTCAGACCGTCTGTCTCTGACCGTCTGTCTCAGACCGTCAGTCTCAGACCGTCGGTCTCTGTCCGTTTCTCGCAGGCCGCGTGTCTCTGTCCGTCTGTCTCAGACCGTCGGTCTCCGTCCATCTGTTTCAGAACGCCTGTATCAGACCGTCGGTCTTAGCCCGTCTGTCTCTGCCCGTCTGTCTCAGCCCGCCTGTCTCTGTCCGTCTGTCTTAGACCGTCTGTCTCAGCCCGCCTGTCTCTGTCCGTCTGTCTCAGATCGTCTCTCTCAGGCCGCCTGTCTCAGTGTGACTGTCTCAGACCATCTGTCTCAGACCGTCTGTCTCTGTCCGTCTCTCTCAGGCCACCTGTCTCAGTCCGTCTGTCTCAGACCATCTGTGTCAGACCGTTGTCTCTGTCCGTCTGTCTCTGTCCGTCTGTGTCAGACCGCCTGTCTCTGTCCGTCTGTCTCAGACCGTCTGTCTCAGACCGTCTGTCTCAGGCCGTCTGTCTCAGACCGCCTGTCTCAGACCGTCTGTCTCAGACCGTCTGTCTCAGACCGTCGGTCTCTCTCCGTCTCTCTCAGGCCGCCTGTCTCAGACCGTCTGTCTCTGTCCGTCTGTCTCAGAGCGTCTGTCTCAGCCCGCCTGTCTCTGTCCGTCTGTCTCAGACCGTCTGTCTCAGATCGTCTCTCTCAGGCCGCCTGTCTCAGTCCGACTGTCTCAGACCATCTGTCTCAGACCGTCTGTCTCTGTCCGTCTGTCTCAGCCCGCCTGTCTCAGACCGTTGTCTCTGTCCGTCTCTCTCATGCCGCCTGTCTCAGTCCGTCTGTTTCAGCCCGCCTGTCTCAGACCGTCGGTCTTAGCCCGTCTGTCTCAGACCGTCTGTCTCAGACCGTCTGTCTCAGACCGTCGGTCTCTGTTCGTCTCTCTCAGGCCGCCTGTCTCAGTCCGTCTGTCTCAGACCATCTGTCTCAGACCGTCTGTCTCTGTCCGTCTGTCTCAGACCATCTGTCTCAGTCCGTCTGTCTCAGACCGTCTGTCTCAGACCGTCGGTCTCAGACCGTCGGTCTCAGACCGTCGGTCTCTGTCCGTCTCCCCCAGCCCGCCTGTCTCAGGCCATCTGTATCAAACCGTCTGTCTCAGCCCGCCTGTCTCAGCCCGCCTGTCTCTGTCCGTCTGTCTCAGACCGTCGGTCTCTGTCCGTCTCTCTCAGGCCGCCTGTCTCAGTCCATCTGTCTCAGACCGTCTGTCTCAGCCCGCCTGTCTCTGTGCGTCTGTTAAAGACCGCCTGTCTCAGACCGTCGGTCTTAGCCCGTCTGTCTCAGCCCGCCTGTATAAGTCCGTCTGTCTCAGACCATCTGTCTCAGACCGTTGTCTCTGTCCGTCTGTCTCTGTCCGTCTGTCTCAATCCGCCTGTCTCAGACCGTCTGTCCTGGACCGTCAGTCTCAGACCGTCGGTCTCTGTCCGGTTCTCGCAGGCCGCCTGTCTCTGTCCGTCTGTCTCAGACCGTCTGTCTCAGACCGTCTGTCTCAGACCGTCGGTCTCTGTCCGTCTCTCTCAGGCCGCCTGTCTCAGACCGTCTGTCTCTGTCCGTCTGTCTCAGAGCGTCTGTCTCAGCCCGCCTGTCTCTGTCCGTCTGTCTCAGACCGTCTGTCTCAGATCGTCTCTCTCAGGCCGCCTGTCTCAGTCCGACTGTCTCAGACCATCTGTCTCAGACCGTCTGTCTCTGTCCGTCTGTCTCAGCCCGCCTGTCTCAGACCGTTGTCTCTGTCCGTCTGTCTCAGAACGTCTGTCTCAGACCATCTGTATCAAACCGTCTGTCTCAGCCCGCCTGTCACAGCCCGCCTGTCTCTGTCCGTCTGTCTCAGCCAGCCTGTCTCAGACCGTCTGTCTCAGACCGTCGGTCTCTGTCCGTCTCTGTCAGACCGTCTGTCTCTGTCCGTCTGTCTCAGCCCGCCTGTCTCAGACCGTTGTCTCTGTCCGTCTGTCTCAGAACGTCTGTCTCAGACCATCTGTATCAAACCGTCTGTCTCAGCCCGCCTGTCTCAGCCCGCCTGTCTCTGTCCGTCTGTCTCAGCCAGCCTGTCTCAGACCGTCGGTCTTAGCCCGTCTGTCTCAGACCGCCTGTCTCAGACCGTCTGTCTCAAACCGTCGGTCTCTGTCCGTCTCTCTCAGGCCGCCTGTCTCAGTCCGTCTGTCTCAGACCATCTGTCTCAGACCGTCTGTCTCTGTCCGTCTGTCTCAGACCATCTGTCTCAGTCCGTCTGTCTCAGACCGTCTGTCTCTGTCCGTCTCGCCCAGCCCGCCTGTCTCTGGCGATCTGTATCAAACCGTCTGTCTCAGCCCGCCTGTCTCAGCCCGCCTGTCTCTGTGCGTCTGTTAAAGACCGCCTGTCTCTGCCCGTCTGTCTCAGCCCGCCTGTCTCTGTCCGTCTGTCTCAGACCGTCTGTCTCAGCCCGCCTGTCTCTGTCCGTCTGTCTCAGACCGTCTGTCTCAGCCCGCCTGTCTCAGCCCGCCTGTCTCTGTCCGTCTGTCTTAGACCATCTGTCTCAGACCGTCTGTCTCAGACCGTCTGTCTCTGACCGTCTGTCTCAGACCGTCAGTCTCAGACCGTCGGTCTCTGTCCGTTTCTCGCAGGCCGCGTGTCTCTGTCCGTCTGTCTCAGACCGTCGGTCTCTGTCCATCTGTTTCAGAACGCCTGTATCAGACCGTCGGTCTTAGCCCGTCTGTCTCTGCCCGCCTGTCTCTGTCCGCCTGTCTCAGACCGTCTGTCTCAGATCGTCTCTCTCAGGCCGCCTGTCTCAGTGTGACTGTCTCAGACCATCTGTCTCAGACCGTCTGTCTCTGTCCGTCTCTCTCAGGCCACCTGTCTCAGTCCGTCTGTTTCAGACCATCTGTGTCAGACCGTTGTCTCTGTCCGTCTGTCTCTGTCCGTCTTTGTCAGACCGCCTGTCTCTGTCCGTCTGTCTCAGACCGCCTGTCTCTGTCCGTCTGTCTCAGACCGTCTGTCTCAGATCGTCGGTCTCTGTCCGTTTCTCGCAGGCCGCGTGTCTCTGTCCGTCTGTCTCAGACCGTCGGTCTCTGTCCATCTGTTTCAGAACGCCTGTATCAGACCGTCGGTCTTAGCCCGTCTGTCTCTGCCCGCCTGTCTCTGTCCGTCTGTCTCAGACCGTCTGTCTCAGATCGTCTCTCTCAGGCCGCCTGTCTCAGTCCGACTGTCTCAGACCATCTGTCTCAGACCGTCTGTCTCTGTCCGTCTGTCTCAGCCCGCCTGTCTCAGACCGTCGGTCTCTGTCCGTCTGTCTCATACCGTCTGTCTCTGTCCGTCTCTCTCAGGCCGCCTGTCTCAGTCCGTCTGTCTCAGTCCATCTGTGTCAGACCGTTGTCTCTGTCCGTCTGTCTCAGACCGTCTGTCTCTGTCCGTCTGTCTCAGCCCGCCTGTCTCAGACCGTTGTCTCTGTCCGTCTGTCTCAGAACGTCTGTCTCAGACCATCTGTATCAAACCGTCTGTCTCAGCCCGCCTGTCTCAGCCCGCCTGTCTCTGTCCGTCTGTCTCAGCCAGCCTGTCTCAGACCGTCGGTCTTAGCCCGTCTGTCTCTGTCCGTCTCTCTCAGGCCACCTGTCTCAGTCCGTCTGTCTCAGACCATCTGTGTCAGACCGTTGTCTCTGTCCGTCTGTCTCTGTCCGTCTGTGTCAGACCGCCTGTCTCTGTCCGTCTGTCTCAGACCGTCTGTCTCCGACCGTCTGTCTCAGACCGTCTGTCTCAGACCGCCTGTCTCAGACCGTCTGTCTCAGACCGTCTGTCTCAGACCGTCGGTCTCTCTCCGTCTCTCTCAGGCCGCCTGTCTCAGACCGTCTGTCTCTGTCCGTCTGTCTCAGAGCGTCTGTCTCAGCCCGCCTGTCTCTGTCCGTCTGTCTCAGACCGTCTATCTCAGATCGTCTCTCTCAGGCCACCTGTCTCAGTCCGACTGTCTCAGACCATCTGTCTCAGACCGTCTGTCTCTGTCCGTCTGCCTCAGCCCGCCTGTCTCAGACCGTTGTCTCTGTCCGTCTGACTCAGAACGTCTGTCTCAGACCATCTGTATCAAACCGTCTGTCTCAGCCCGCCTGTCTCAGCCTGCCTGTCTCAGTCCGTCTGTCTCAGACCATCTGTCTCAGACCGTCTGTCTCTGTCCGTCTGTCTCAGACCATCTGTCTCAGTCCGTCTGTCTCAGACCGTCTGTCTCAGACCGTCGGTCTGAGACTGTCGGTCTCTGTCCGTCTCTCTCATGCCGCCTGTCTCAGTCCGTCTGTTTCAGCCCGCCTGTCTCAGACCGTCGGTCTTAGCCCGTCTGTCTCAGACCGTCTGTCTCAGACCGTCTGTCTCAGCCCGCCTGTCTCTGTCCGTCTGTCTCAGACCGTCGGTCTCTGTCCGTCTCTCTCAGGCCGCCTGTCTCAGTCCATCTGTCTCAGACCGTCTGTCTCAGACCGTCGGTCTCTGTCCGTCTCTCTCAGGCCGCCTGTCTGAGTCCGTCTGTCTCAGACCACCTGTCTCAGACCGTCTGTCTCTGTCCGTCTGTCTCAGACCATCTGTCTCAGTCCGTCTGTCTCAGGTCGTCTGTCTCAGACCGTCGGTCTCAGACCGTCGGTCTCTGTCCGTCTCTCCCAGCCCGCCTGTCTCAGGCCATCTGTATCAAACCGTCTGTCTCAGCCCGCCTGTCACAGCCCGCCTGTCTCTGTGCGTCTGTTAAAGACCGCCTGTCTCAGACCGTCTGTCTCAGACCGTCTGTCTCAGCCCGCCTGTCTCAGCCCGCCTGTCTCTGTCCGTCTGTCTTAGACCATCTGTCTCAGACCGTCTGTCTCAGACCGTCTGTCTCTGACCGTCTGTCTCAGACCGTCAGTCTCAGACCGTCGGTCTCTGTCCGTTTCTCGCAGGCCGCGTGTCTCTGTCCGTCTGTCTCAGACCGTCGGTCTCTGTCCATCTGTTTCAGAACGCCTGTATCAGACCGTCGGTCTTAGCCCGTCTGTCTCTGCCCGTCTGTCTCAGCCCGCCTGTCTCTGTCCGTCTGTCTCAGACCGTCTGTCTCAGCCCGCCTGTCTCTGTCCGTCTGTCTCAGATCGTCTCTCTCAGGCCGCCTGTCTCAGTGTGACTGTCTCAGACCATCTGTCTCAGACCGTCTGTCTCTGTCCGTCTCTCTCAGGCCACCTGTCTCAGTCCGTCTGTCTCAGACCATCTGTGTCAGACCGTTGTCTCTGTCCGTCTGTCTCTGTCCGTCTGTGTCAGACCGCCTGTCTCTGTCCGTCTGTCTCAGACCGTCTGTCTCAGACCGTCTGTCTCAGGCCGTCTGTCTCAGACCGCCTGTCTCAGACCGTCTGTCTCAGACCGTCTGTCTCAGACCGTCGGTCTCTCTCCGTCTCTCTCAGGCCGCCTGTCTCAGACCGTCTGTCTCTGTCCGTCTGTCTCAGAGCGTCTGTCTCAGCCCGCCTGTCTCTGTCCGTCTGTCTCAGACCGTCTGTCTCAGATCGTCTCTCTCAGGCCGCCTGTCTCAGTCCGACTGTCTCAGACCATCTGTCTCAGACCGTCTGTCTCTGTCCGTCTGTCTCAGCCCGCCTGTCTCAGACCGTTGTCTCTGTCCGTCTCTCTCATGCCGCCTGTCTCAGTCCGTCTGTTTCAGCCCGCCTGTCTCAGACCGTCGGTCTTAGCCCGTCTGTCTCAGACCGTCTGTCTCAGACCGTCTGTCTCAGACCGTCGGTCTCTGGCCGTTTCTCGCAGGCCGCCTGTCTCAGTCCGCCTGTCTAAGTCCGTCTGTCTCAGACCATCTGTCTCAGACCGTTGTCTCTGTCCGTCTGTCTCTGTCCGTCTGTCTCAATCCGCCTGTCTCAGACCGTCTGTCCTGGACCGTCTGTCTCAGACCGTCGGTCTCTGTCCGTCTCTCTCATGCCGCCTGTCTCAGTCCGTCTGTTTCAGATCGCCTTTCTCAGACCGTCGGTCTTAGCCCGCCTGTCTCAGCCCGCCTGTCTCTGTCCGTCTGTCTCAGACCGTCGGTCTCTGTCAGTCTCTCTCAGGCCGCCTGTCTCAGTCCATCTGTCTCAGACCGTCTGTCTCAGACCGTCTGTCTCAGCCCGCCTGTCTCTGTGCGTCTGTTAAAGACCGCCTGTCTCAGACCGTCGGTCTTAGCCCGTCTGTCTCAGCCCGCCTGTCTCTGTGCGTCTGTTAAAGACCGCCTGTCTCAGACCGTCGGTCTTAGCCCGTCTGTCTCAGCCCGCCTGTCTAAGTCCGTCTGTCTCAGACCATCTGTCTCAGACCGTCTGTCTCAGACCGCCTGTCTCAGACCGTCTGTCTCAGACCGTCTGTCTCAGACCGTCGGTCTCTGTCCGTCTCTCTCAGGCCGCCTGTCTCAGTCCATCTGTCTCAGACCGTCTGTCTCAGCCCGCCTGTCTCTGTGCGTCTGTTAAAGACCGCCTGTCTCAGACCGTCGGTCTTAGCCCGTCTGTCTCAGCCCGCCTGTATAAGTCCGTCTGTCTCAGACCATCTGTCTCGGACCGTTGTCTCTGTCCGTCTGTCTCTGTCCGTCTGTCTCAATCCGCCTGTCTCAGACCGTCTGTCCTGGACCGTCAGTCTCAGACCGTCGGTCTCTGTCCGGTTCTCGCAGGCCGCCTGTCTCTGTCCGTCTGTCTCAGACCGTCTGTCTCAGACCGTCGGTCTCTGTCCGTCTCTCTCAGGCCGTCGGTCTCTGGCCGTTTCTCGCAGGCCGCCTGTCTCAGTCCGCTTGTCTAAGTCCGTCTGTCTCAGACCATCTGTCTCAGACCGTTGTCTCTGTCCGTCTGTCTCAATCCGCCTGCCTCAGACCGTCTGTCCTGGACCGTCTGTCTCAGATCGTCTGTCTGAGACCGTCGGTCTCTGTCAGTCTCTCTCAGGCCGCCTGTCTCAGTCCGTCTGTCTCAGACCATCTGTCTCAGACCGTCTGTCTCTGTCCGTCTGTCTCAGACCATCTGTCTCAGTCCGTCTGTCTCAGACCGTGTGTCTCAGACCGTCGGTCTCAGACCGTCGGTCTCTGTCCGTCTGTCTCAATCCGCCTGTCTCAGACCGTCTGTCCTGGACCGTCTGTCTCAGACCGTCGGTCTCTGTCCGTCTCTCTCATGCCGCCTGTCTCAGTCCGTCTGTTTCAGACCGCCTGTCTCAGACCGTCGGTCTTAGCCCGCCTGTCTCAGCCCGCCTGTCTCTGTCCGTCTGTCTCTGTCCGTCTCTCTCAGGCCGCCTGTCTCAGTCCATCTGTCTCAGACCATCTGTCTCAGACCGTCTGTCTCTGTCCGTCTGTCTCAGACCATCTGTCTCAGACCTTCTGTCTCAGACCGTCCGTCTCTGTCCGTCTGTCTCAGACCATCTGTCTCAGACCGTCTGTCTCAGACCGTCTGTCTCAGCCCGCCTGTCTCAGCCCGCCTGTCTCTGTCCGTCTGTCTTAGACCATCTGTCTCAGACCGTCTGTCTCAGACCGTCTGTCTCAGACCGTCTGTCTCAGACCGTCTGTCTCAGACCGTCTGTCTCAGACCGTCTGTCTCAGACCGTCAGTCTCAGACCGTCGGTCTCTGTCCGTTTCTCGCAGGCCGCCTGTCTCTGTCCGTCTGTCTCAGAGCGTCTGTCTCAGCCCGCCTGTCTCTGTCCGTCTGTCTCAGACCGTCTGTCTCAGATCGTCTCTCTCAGGCCGCGTGTCTCAGTTCGACTGTCTCAGACCATCTGTCTCAGACCGTCTGTCTCTGTCCGTCTGTCTCAGCCCGCCTGTCTCAGACCGTTGTCTCTGTCCGTCTGTCTCAGAACGTCTGTCTCAGACCATCTGTATCAAACCGTCTGTCTCAGACCGTCTGTCTCAGACCGTCTGCCTCAGACCGTCTGTCTCAGACCGTCTGTCTCAGACCGTCAGTCTCAGACCGTCGGTCTCTGTCCGTTTCTCGCAGGCCGCCTGTCTCTGTCCGTCTGTCTCAGAGCGTCTGTCTCAGCCCGCCTGTCTCTGTCCGTCTGTCTCAGTCCGTCTGTTTCAGCCCGCCTGTCTCAGACCGTCGGTCTTAGCCCGTCTGTCTCAGACCGTCTGTCTCAGACCGTCTGTCTCAGACCGTCTGTCTCTGACCGTCTGTCTCAGACCGTCAGTCTCAGACCGTCGGTCTCTGTCCGTTTCTCGCAGGCCGCGTGTCTCTGTCCGTCTGTCTCAGACCGTCGGTCTCTGTCCATCTGTTTCAGAACGCCTGTATCAGACCGTCGGTCTTAGCCCGTCTGTCTCTGCCCGCCTGTCTCTGTCCGCCTGTCTCAGACCGTCTGTCTCAGATCGTCTCTCTCAGGCCGCCTGTCTCAGTGTGACTGTCTCAGACCATCTGTCTCAGACCGTCTGTCTCTGTCCGTCTCTCTCAGGCCACCTGTCTCAGTCCGTCTGTTTCAGACCATCTGTGTCAGACCGTTGTCTCTGTCCGTCTGTCTCTGTCCGTCTTTGTCAGACCGCCTGTCTCTGTCCGTCTGTCTCAGACCGCCTGTCTCTGTCCGTCTGTCTCAGACCGTCTGTCTCAGATCGTCGGTCTCTGTCCGTTTCTCGCAGGCCGCGTGTCTCTGTCCGTCTGTCTCAGACCGTCGGTCTCTGTCCATCTGTTTCAGAACGCCTGTATCAGACCGTCGGTCTTAGCCCGTCTGTCTCTGCCCGCCTGTCTCTGTCCGTCTGTCTCAGACCGTCTGTCTCAGATCGTCTCTCTCAGGCCGCCTGTCTCAGTCCGACTGTCTCAGACCATCTGTCTCAGACCGTCTGTCTCTGTCCGTCTGTCTCAGCCCGCCTGTCTCAGACCGTCGGTCTCTGTCCGTCTGTCTCATACCGTCTGTCTCTGTCCGTCTCTCTCAGGCCGCCTGTCTCAGTCCGTCTGTCTCAGTCCATCTGTGTCAGACCGTTGTCTCTGTCCGTCTGTCTCTGTCCGTCTGTCTCAGCCCGCCTGTCTCAGACCGTTGTCTCTGTCCGTCTGTCTCAGAACGTCTGTCTCAGACCATCTGTATCAAACCGTCTGTCTCAGCCCGCCTGTCTCAGCCCGCCTGTCTCTGTCCGTCTGTCTCAGCCAGCCTGTCTCAGACCGTCGGTCTTAGCCCGTCTGTCTCTGTCCGTCTCTCTCAGGCCACCTGTCTCAGTCCGTCTGTCTCAGACCATCTGTGTCAGACCGTTGTCTCTGTCCGTCTGTCTCTGTCCGTCTGTGTCAGACCGCCTGTCTCTGTCCGTCTGTCTCAGACCGTCTGTCTCCGACCGTCTGTCTCAGACCGTCTGTCTCAGACCGCCTGTCTCAGACCGTCTGTCTCAGACCGTCTGTCTCAGACCGTCGGTCTCTCTCCGTCTCTCTCAGGCCGCCTGTCTCAGACCGTCTGTCTCTGTCCGTCTGTCTCAGAGCGTCTGTCTCAGCCCGCCTGTCTCTGTCCGTCTGTCTCAGACCGTCTATCTCAGATCGTCTCTCTCAGGCCACCTGTCTCAGTCCGACTGTCTCAGACCATCTGTCTCAGACCGTCTGTCTCTGTCCGTCTGCCTCAGCCCGCCTGTCTCAGACCGTTGTCTCTGTCCGTCTGACTCAGAACGTCTGTCTCAGACCATCTGTATCAAACCGTCTGTCTCAGCCCGCCTGTCTCAGCCTGCCTGTCTCAGTCCGTCTGTCTCAGACCATCTGTCTCAGACCGTCTGTCTCTGTCCGTCTGTCTCAGACCATCTGTCTCAGTCCGTCTGTCTCAGACCGTCTGTCTCAGACCGTCGGTCTGAGACTGTCGGTCTCTGTCCGTCTCTCTCATGCCGCCTGTCTCAGTCCGTCTGTTTCAGCCCGCCTGTCTCAGACCGTCGGTCTTAGCCCGTCTGTCTCAGACCGTCTGTCTCAGACCGTCTGTCTCAGCCCGCCTGTCTCTGTCCGTCTGTCTCAGACCGTCGGTCTCTGTCCGTCTCTCTCAGGCCGCCTGTCTCAGTCCATCTGTCTCAGACCGTCTGTCTCAGACCGTCGGTCTCTGTCCGTCTCTCTCAGGCCGCCTGTCTGAGTCCGTCTGTCTCAGACCACCTGTCTCAGACCGTCTGTCTCTGTCCGTCTGTCTCAGACCATCTGTCTCAGTCCGTCTGTCTCAGGTCGTCTGTCTCAGACCGTCGGTCTCAGACCGTCGGTCTCTGTCCGTCTCTCCCAGCCCGCCTGTCTCAGGCCATCTGTATCAAACCGTCTGTCTCAGCCCGCCTGTCACAGCCCGCCTGTCTCTGTGCGTCTGTTAAAGACCGCCTGTCTCAGACCGTCTGTCTCAGACCGTCTGTCTCAGCCCGCCTGTCTCAGCCCGCCTGTCTCTGTCCGTCTGTCTTAGACCATCTGTCTCAGACCGTCTGTCTCAGACCGTCTGTCTCTGACCGTCTGTCTCAGACCGTCAGTCTCAGACCGTCGGTCTCTGTCCGTTTCTCGCAGGCCGCGTGTCTCTGTCCGTCTGTCTCAGACCGTCGGTCTCTGTCCATCTGTTTCAGAACGCCTGTATCAGACCGTCGGTCTTAGCCCGTCTGTCTCTGCCCGTCTGTCTCAGCCCGCCTGTCTCTGTCCGTCTGTCTCAGACCGTCTGTCTCAGCCCGCCTGTCTCTGTCCGTCTGTCTCAGATCGTCTCTCTCAGGCCGCCTGTCTCAGTGTGACTGTCTCAGACCATCTGTCTCAGACCGTCTGTCTCTGTCCGTCTCTCTCAGGCCACCTGTCTCAGTCCGTCTGTCTCAGACCATCTGTGTCAGACCGTTGTCTCTGTCCGTCTGTCTCTGTCCGTCTGTGTCAGACCGCCTGTCTCTGTCCGTCTGTCTCAGACCGTCTGTCTCAGACCGTCTGTCTCAGGCCGTCTGTCTCAGACCGCCTGTCTCAGACCGTCTGTCTCAGACCGTCTGTCTCAGACCGTCGGTCTCTCTCCGTCTCTCTCAGGCCGCCTGTCTCAGACCGTCTGTCTCTGTCCGTCTGTCTCAGAGCGTCTGTCTCAGCCCGCCTGTCTCTGTCCGTCTGTCTCAGACCGTCTGTCTCAGATCGTCTCTCTCAGGCCGCCTGTCTCAGTCCGACTGTCTCAGACCATCTGTCTCAGACCGTCTGTCTCTGTCCGTCTGTCTCAGCCCGCCTGTCTCAGACCGTTGTCTCTGTCCGTCTCTCTCATGCCGCCTGTCTCAGTCCGTCTGTTTCAGCCCGCCTGTCTCAGACCGTCGGTCTTAGCCCGTCTGTCTCAGACCGTCTGTCTCAGACCGTCTGTCTCAGACCGTCGGTCTCTGGCCGTTTCTCGCAGGCCGCCTGTCTCAGTCCGCCTGTCTAAGTCCGTCTGTCTCAGACCATCTGTCTCAGACCGTTGTCTCTGTCCGTCTGTCTCTGTCCGTCTGTCTCAATCCGCCTGTCTCAGACCGTCTGTCCTGGACCGTCTGTCTCAGACCGTCGGTCTCTGTCCGTCTCTCTCATGCCGCCTGTCTCAGTCCGTCTGTTTCAGATCGCCTTTCTCAGACCGTCGGTCTTAGCCCGCCTGTCTCAGCCCGCCTGTCTCTGTCCGTCTGTCTCAGACCGTCGGTCTCTGTCAGTCTCTCTCAGGCCGCCTGTCTCAGTCCATCTGTCTCAGACCGTCTGTCTCAGACCGTCTGTCTCAGCCCGCCTGTCTCTGTGCGTCTGTTAAAGACCGCCTGTCTCAGACCGTCGGTCTTAGCCCGTCTGTCTCAGCCCGCCTGTCTCTGTGCGTCTGTTAAAGACCGCCTGTCTCAGACCGTCGGTCTTAGCCCGTCTGTCTCAGCCCGCCTGTCTAAGTCCGTCTGTCTCAGACCATCTGTCTCAGACCGTCTGTCTCAGACCGCCTGTCTCAGACCGTCTGTCTCAGACCGTCTGTCTCAGACCGTCGGTCTCTGTCCGTCTCTCTCAGGCCGCCTGTCTCAGTCCATCTGTCTCAGACCGTCTGTCTCAGCCCGCCTGTCTCTGTGCGTCTGTTAAAGACCGCCTGTCTCAGACCGTCGGTCTTAGCCCGTCTGTCTCAGCCCGCCTGTATAAGTCCGTCTGTCTCAGACCATCTGTCTCGGACCGTTGTCTCTGTCCGTCTGTCTCTGTCCGTCTGTCTCAATCCGCCTGTCTCAGACCGTCTGTCCTGGACCGTCAGTCTCAGACCGTCGGTCTCTGTCCGGTTCTCGCAGGCCGCCTGTCTCTGTCCGTCTGTCTCAGACCGTCTGTCTCAGACCGTCGGTCTCTGTCCGTCTCTCTCAGGCCGTCGGTCTCTGGCCGTTTCTCGCAGGCCGCCTGTCTCAGTCCGCTTGTCTAAGTCCGTCTGTCTCAGACCATCTGTCTCAGACCGTTGTCTCTGTCCGTCTGTCTCAATCCGCCTGCCTCAGACCGTCTGTCCTGGACCGTCTGTCTCAGATCGTCTGTCTGAGACCGTCGGTCTCTGTCAGTCTCTCTCAGGCCGCCTGTCTCAGTCCGTCTGTCTCAGACCATCTGTCTCAGACCGTCTGTCTCTGTCCGTCTGTCTCAGACCATCTGTCTCAGTCCGTCTGTCTCAGACCGTGTGTCTCAGACCGTCGGTCTCAGACCGTCGGTCTCTGTCCGTCTGTCTCAATCCGCCTGTCTCAGACCGTCTGTCCTGGACCGTCTGTCTCAGACCGTCGGTCTCTGTCCGTCTCTCTCATGCCGCCTGTCTCAGTCCGTCTGTTTCAGACCGCCTGTCTCAGACCGTCGGTCTTAGCCCGCCTGTCTCAGCCCGCCTGTCTCTGTCCGTCTGTCTCTGTCCGTCTCTCTCAGGCCGCCTGTCTCAGTCCATCTGTCTCAGACCATCTGTCTCAGACCGTCTGTCTCTGTCCGTCTGTCTCAGACCATCTGTCTCAGACCTTCTGTCTCAGACCGTCCGTCTCTGTCCGTCTGTCTCAGACCATCTGTCTCAGACCGTCTGTCTCAGACCGTCTGTCTCAGCCCGCCTGTCTCAGCCCGCCTGTCTCTGTCCGTCTGTCTTAGACCATCTGTCTCAGACCGTCTGTCTCAGACCGTCTGTCTCAGACCGTCTGTCTCAGACCGTCTGTCTCAGACCGTCTGTCTCAGACCGTCTGTCTCAGACCGTCTGTCTCAGACCGTCAGTCTCAGACCGTCGGTCTCTGTCCGTTTCTCGCAGGCCGCCTGTCTCTGTCCGTCTGTCTCAGAGCGTCTGTCTCAGCCCGCCTGTCTCTGTCCGTCTGTCTCAGACCGTCTGTCTCAGATCGTCTCTCTCAGGCCGCGTGTCTCAGTTCGACTGTCTCAGACCATCTGTCTCAGACCGTCTGTCTCTGTCCGTCTGTCTCAGCCCGCCTGTCTCAGACCGTTGTCTCTGTCCGTCTGTCTCAGAACGTCTGTCTCAGACCATCTGTATCAAACCGTCTGTCTCAGACCGTCTGTCTCAGACCGTCTGCCTCAGACCGTCTGTCTCAGACCGTCTGTCTCAGACCGTCAGTCTCAGACCGTCGGTCTCTGTCCGTTTCTCGCAGGCCGCCTGTCTCTGTCCGTCTGTCTCAGAGCGTCTGTCTCAGCCCGCCTGTCTCTGTCCGTCTGTCTCAGTCCGTCTGTTTCAGCCCGCCTGTCTCAGACCGTCGGTCTTAGCCCGTCTGTCTCAGACCGTCTGTCTCAGACCGTCTGTCTCAGACCGTCTGTCTCTGACCGTCTGTCTCAGACCGTCAGTCTCAGACCGTCGGTCTCTGTCCGTTTCTCGCAGGCCGCGTGTCTCTGTCCGTCTGTCTCAGACCGTCGGTCTCTGTCCATCTGTTTCAGAACGCCTGTATCAGACCGTCGGTCTTAGCCCGTCTGTCTCTGCCCGTCTGTCTCAGCCCGCCTGTCTCTGTCCGTCTGTCTCAGACCGTCTGTCTCAGCCCGCCTGTCTCTGTCCGTCTGTCTCAGATCGTCTCTCTCAGGCCGCCTGTCTCAGTGTGACTGTCTCAGACCATCTGTCTCAGACCGTCTGTCTCTGTCCGTCTCTCTCAGGCCACCTGTCTCAGTCCGTCTGTCTCAGACCATCTGTGTCAGACCGTTGTCTCTGTCCGTCTGTCTCTGTCCGTCTGTGTCAGACCGCCTGTCTCTGTCCGTCTGTCTCAGACCGTCTGTCTCAGACCGTCTGTCTCAGGCCGTCTGTCTCAGACCGCCTGTCTCAGACCGTCTGTCTCAGACCGTCTGTCTCAGACCGTCGGTCTCTCTCCGTCTCTCTCAGGCCGCCTGTCTCAGACCGTCTGTCTCTGTCCGTCTGTCTCAGAGCGTCTGTCTCAGCCCGCCTGTCTCTGTCCGTCTGTCTCAGACCGTCTGTCTCAGATCGTCTCTCTCAGGCCGCCTGTCTCAGTCCGACTGTCTCAGACCATCTGTCTCAGACCGTCTGTCTCTGTCCGTCTGTCTCAGCCCGCCTGTCTCAGACCGTTGTCTCTGTCCGTCTCTCTCATGCCGCCTGTCTCAGTCCGTCTGTTTCAGCCCGCCTGTCTCAGACCGTCTGTCTCAGACCCTCTGTCTCAGACCGTCGGTCTCTGGCCGTTTCTCGCAGGCCGCCTGTCTCAGTCCGCCTGTCTAAGTCCGTCTGTCTCAGACCATCTGTCTCAGACCGTTGTCTCTGTCCGTCTGTCTCTGTCCGTCTGTCTCAATCCGCCTGTCTCAGACCGTCTGTCCTGGACCGTCTGTCTCAGACCGTCGGTCTCTGTCCGTCTCTCTCATGCCGCCTGTCTCAGTCCGTCTGTTTCAGATCGCCTTTCTCAGACCGTCGGTCTTAGCCCGCCTGTCTCAGCCCGCCTGTCTCTGTCCGTCTGTCTCAGACCGTCGGTCTCTGTCAGTCTCTCTCAGGCCGCCTGTCTCAGTCCATCTGTCTCAGACCGTCTGTCTCAGACCGTCTGTCTCAGCCCGCCTGTCTCTGTGCGTCTGTTAAAGACCGCCTGTCTCAGACCGTCGGTCTTAGCCCGTCTGTCTCAGCCCGCCTGTCTCTGTGCGTCTGTTAAAGACCGCCTGTCTCAGACCGTCGGTCTTAGCCCGTCTGTCTCAGCCCGCCTGTCTAAGTCCGTCTGTCTCAGACCATCTGTCTCAGACCGTCTGTCTCAGACCGCCTGTCTCAGACCGTCTGTCTCAGACCGTCTGTCTCAGACCGTCGGTCTCTGTCCGTCTCTCTCAGGCCGCCTGTCTCAGTCCATCTGTCTCAGACCGTCTGTCTCAGCCCGCCTGTCTCTGTGCGTCTGTTAAAGACCGCCTGTCTCAGACCGTCGGTCTTAGCCCGTCTGTCTCAGCCCGCCTGTATAAGTCCGTCTGTCTCAGACCATCTGTCTCGGACCGTTGTCTCTGTCCGTCTGTCTCTGTCCGTCTGTCTCAATCCGCCTGTCTCAGACCGTCTGTCCTGGACCGTCAGTCTCAGACCGTCGGTCTCTGTCCGGTTCTCGCAGGCCGCCTGTCTCTGTCCGTCTGTCTCAGACCGTCTGTCTCAGACCGTCGGTCTCTGTCCGTCTCTCTCAGGCCGTCGGTCTCTGGCCGTTTCTCGCAGGCCGCCTGTCTCAGTCCGCTTGTCTAAGTCCGTCTGTCTCAGACCATCTGTCTCAGACCGTTGTCTCTGTCCGTCTGTCTCAATCCGCCTGCCTCAGACCGTCTGTCCTGGACCGTCTGTCTCAGATCGTCTGTCTGAGACCGTCGGTCTCTGTCAGTCTCTCTCAGGCCGCCTGTCTCAGTCCGTCTGTCTCAGACCATCTGTCTCAGACCGTCTGTCTCTGTCCGTCTGTCTCAGACCATCTGTCTCAGTCCGTCTGTCTCAGACCGTGTGTCTCAGACCGTCGGTCTCAGACCGTCGGTCTCTGTCCGTCTGTCTCAATCCGCCTGTCTCAGACCGTCTGTCCTGGACCGTCTGTCTCAGACCGTCGGTCTCTGTCCGTCTCTCTCATGCCGCCTGTCTCAGTCCGTCTGTTTCAGACCGCCTGTCTCAGACCGTCGGTCTTAGCCCGCCTGTCTCAGCCCGCCTGTCTCTGTCCGTCTGTCTCTGTCCGTCTCTCTCAGGCCGCCTGTCTCAGTCCATCTGTCTCAGACCATCTGTCTCAGACCGTCTGTCTCTGTCCGTCTGTCTCAGACCATCTGTCTCAGACCTTCTGTCTCAGACCGTCCGTCTCTGTCCGTCTGTCTCAGACCATCTGTCTCAGACCGTCTGTCTCAGACCGTCTGTCTCAGCCCGCCTGTCTCAGCCCGCCTGTCTCTGTCCGTCTGTCTTAGACCATCTGTCTCAGACCGTCTGTCTCAGACCGTCTGTCTCAGACCGTCTGTCTCAGACCGTCTGTCTCAGACCGTCTGTCTCAGACCGTCTGTCTCAGACCGTCAGTCTCAGACCGTCGGTCTCTGTCCGTTTCTCGCAGGCCGCCTGTCTCTGTCCGTCTGTCTCAGAGCGTCTGTCTCAGCCCGCCTGTCTCTGTCCGTCTGTCTCAGACCGTCTGTCTCAGATCGTCTCTCTCAGGCCGCGTCTCTCAGTTCGACTGTCTCAGACCATCTGTCTCAGACCGTCTGTCTCTGTCCGTCTGTCTCAGCCCGCCTGTCTCAGACCGTTGTCTCTGTCCGTCTGTCTCAGAACGTCTGTCTCAGACCATCTGTATCAAACCGTCTGTCTCAGACCGTCTGTCTCAGACCGTCTGCCTCAGACCGTCTGTCTCAGACCGTCTGTCTCAGACCGTCAGTCTCAGACCGTCGGTCTCTGTCCGTTTCTCGCAGGCCGCCTGTCTCTGTCCGTCTGTCTCAGAGCGTCTGTCTCAGCCCGCCTGTCTCTGTCCGTCTGTCTCAGTCCGTCTGTTTCAGCCCGCCTGTCTCAGACCGTCGGTCTTAGCCCGTCTGTCTCAGACCGTCTGTCTCAGACCGTCTGTCTCAGACCGTCGGTCTCTGTCCGTCTCTCTCAGGCCGCCTGTCTCAGTCCGTCTGTCTCAGACCATCTGTCTCAGACCGTCTGTCTCTGTCCGTCTGTCTCAGACCATCTGTCTCAGTCCGTCTGTCTCAGACCGTCTGTCTCAGATCGTCTCTCTCAGGCCGCCTGTCTCAGTGTGACTGTCTCAGACCATCTGTCTCAGACCGTCTGTCTCTGTCCGTCTCTCTCAGGCCACCTGTCTCAGTCCGTCTGTTTCAGACCATCTGTGTCAGACCGTTGTCTCTGTCCGTCTGTCTCTGTCCGTCTTTGTCAGACCGCCTGTCTCTGTCCGTCTGTCTCAGACCGCCTGTCTCTGTCCGTCTGTCTCAGACCGTCTGTCTCAGATCGTCGGTCTCTGTCCGTTTCTCGCAGGCCGCGTGTCTCTGTCCGTCTATCTCAGACCGTCGGTCTCTGTCCATCTGTTTCAGAACGCCTGTATCAGACCGTCGGTCTTAGCCCGTCTGTCTCTGCCCGCCTGTCTCTGTCCGTCTGTCTCAGACCGTCTGTCTCAGATCGTCTCTCTCAGGCCGCCTGTCTCAGTCCGACTGTCTCAGACCATCTGTCTCAGACCGTCTGTGTCTGTCCGTCTGTCTCAGCCCGCCTGTATCAGACCGTCGGTCTCTGTCCGTCTGTCTCATACCGTCTGTCTCTGTCCGTCTCTCTCAGGCCGCCTGTCTCAGTCCGTCTGTCTCAGTCCATCTGTGTCAGACCGTTGTCTCTGTCCGTCTGTCTCAGACCGTCTGTCTCTGTCCGTCTGTCTCAGCCCGCCTGTCTCAGACCGTTGTCTCTGTCCGTCTGTCTCAGAACGTCTGTCTCAGACCATCTGTATCAAACCGTCTGTCTCAGCCCGCCTGTCTCAGCCCGCCTGTCTCTGTCCGTCTGTCTCAGCCAGCCTGTCTCAGACCGTCGGTCTTAGCCCGTCTGTCTCTGTCCGTCTCTCTCAGGCCACCTGTCTCAGTCCGTCTGTCTCAGACCATCTGTGTCAGACCGTTGTCTCTGTCCGTCTGTCTCTGTCCGTCTGTGTCAGACCGCCTGTCTCTGTCCGTCTGTCTCAGACCGTCTGTCTCAGACCGTCTGTCTCAGACCGTCTGTCTCAGACCGCCTGTCTCAGACCGTCTGTCTCAGACCGTCTGTCTCAGACCGTCGGTCTCTCTCCGTCTCTCTCAGGCCGCCTGTCTCAGACCGTCTGTCTCTGTCCGTCTGTCTCAGAGCGTCTGTCTCAGCCCGCCTGTCTCTGTCCGTCTGTCTCAGACCGTCTATCTCAGATCGTCTCTCTCAGGCCACCTGTCTCAGTCCGACTGTCTCAGACCATCTGTCTCAGACCGTCTGTCTCTGTCCGTCTGCCTCAGCCCGCCTGTCTCAGACCGTTGTCTCTGTCCGTCTGACTCAGAACGTCTGTCTCAGACCATCTGTATCAAACCGTCTGTCTCAGCCCGCCTGTCTCAGCCTGCCTGTCTCAGTCCGTCTGTCTCAGACCATCTGTCTCAGACCGTCTGTCTCTGTCCGTCTGTCTCAGACCATCTGTCTCAGTCCGTCTGTCTCAGACCGTCTGTCTCAGACCGTCGGTCTCAGACTGTCGGTCTCTGTCCGTCTCTCTCATGCCGCCTGTCTCAGTCCGTCTGTTTCAGCCCGCCTGTCTCAGACCGTCGGTCTTAGCCCGTCTGTCTCAGACCGTCTGTCTCAGACCGTCTGTCTCAGCCCGCCTGTCTCTGTCCGTCTGTCTCAGACCGTCGGTCTCTGTCCGTCTCTCTCAGGCCGCCTGTCTCAGTCCATCTGTCTCAGACCGTCTGTCTCAGACCGTCGGTCTCTGTCCGTCTCTCTCAGGCCGCCTGTCTGAGTCCGTCTGTCTCAGACCACCTGTCTCAGACCGTCTGTCTCTGTCCGTCTGTCTCAGACCATCTGTCTCAGTCCGTCTGTCTCAGGTCGTCTGTCTCAGACCGTCGGTCTCAGACCGTCGGTCTCTGTCCGTCTCTCCCAGCCCGCCTGTCTCAGGCCATCTGTATCAAACCGTCTGTCTCAGCCCGCCTGTCACAGCCCGCCTGTCTCTGTGCGTCTGTTAAAGACCGCCTGTCTCAGACCGTCTGTCTCAGACCGTCTGTCTCAGCCCGCCTGTCTCAGCCCGCCTGTCTCTGTCCGTCTGTCTTAGACCATCTGTCTCAGACCGTCTGTCTCAGACCGTCTGTCTCTGACCGTCTGTCTCAGACCGTCAGTCTCAGACCGTCGGTCTCTGTCCGTTTCTCGCAGGCCGCGTGTCTCTGTCCGTCTGTCTCAGACCGTCGGTCTCTGTCCATCTGTTTCAGAACGCCTGTATCAGACCGTCGGTCTTAGCCCGTCTGTCTCTGCCCGTCTGTCTCAGCCCGCCTGTCTCTGTCCGTCTGTCTCAGACCGTCTGTCTCAGCCCGCCTGTCTCTGTCCGTCTGTCTCAGATCGTCTCTCTCAGGCCGCCTGTCTCAGTGTGACTGTCTCAGACCATCTGTCTCAGACCGTCTGTCTCTGTCCGTCTCTCTCAGGCCACCTGTCTCAGTCCGTCTGTCTCAGACCATCTGTGTCAGACCGTTGTCTCTGTCCGTCTGTCTCTGTCCGTCTGTGTCAGACCGCCTGTCTCTGTCCGTCTGTCTCAGACCGTCTGTCTCAGACCGTCTGTCTCAGGCCGTCTGTCTCAGACCGCCTGTCTCAGACCGTCTGTCTCAGACCGTCTGTCTCAGACCGTCGGTCTCTCTCCGTCTCTCTCAGGCCGCCTGTCTCAGACCGTCTGTCTCTGTCCGTCTGTCTCAGAGCGTCTGTCTCAGCCCGCCTGTCTCTGTCCGTCTGTCTCAGACCGTCTGTCTCAGATCGTCTCTCTCAGGCCGCCTGTCTCAGTCCGACTGTCTCAGACCATCTGTCTCAGACCGTCTGTCTCTGTCCGTCTGTCTCAGCCCGCCTGTCTCAGACCGTTGTCTCTGTCCGTCTCTCTCATGCCGCCTGTCTCAGTCCGTCTGTTTCAGCCCGCCTGTCTCAGACCGTCGGTCTTAGCCCGTCTGTCTCAGACCGTCTGTCTCAGACCGTCGGTCTCTGTCCGTCTCTCTCAGGCCGCCTGTCTCAGTCCGTCTGTCTCAGACCATCTGTCTCAGACCGTCTGTCTCTGTCCGTCTGTCTCAGACCATCTGTCTCAGTCCGTCTGTCTCAGACCGTCTGTCTCAGACCGTCGGTCTCTGTCCGTCTCCCCCAGCCCGCCTGTCTCAGGCCATCTGTATCAAACCGTCTGTCTCAGCCCGCCTGTCTCAGCCCGCCTGTCTCTGTCCGTCTGTCTCAGACCGTCGGTCTCTGTCCGTCTCTCTCAGGCCGCCTGTCTCAGTCCATCTGTCTCAGACCGTCTGTCTCAGCCCGCCTGTCTCTGTGCGTCTGTTAAAGACCGCCTGTCTCAGACCGTCGGTCTTAGCCCGTCTGTCTCAGCCCGCCTGTATAATTCCGTCTGTCTCAGACCATCTGTCTCAGACCGTTGTCTCTGTCCGTCTGTCTCTGTCCGTCTGTCTCAATCCGCCTGTCTCAGACCGTCTGTCCTGGACCGTCAGTCTCAGACCGTCGGTCTCTGTCCGGTTCTCGCAGGCCGCCTGTCTCTGTCCGTCTGTCTCAGACCGTCTGTCTCAGACCGTCGGTCTCTGTCCGTCTCTCTCAGGCCGTCGGTCTCTGGCCGTTTCTCGCAGGCCGCCTGTCTCAGTCCGCCTGTCTAAGTCCGTCTGTCTCAGACCATCTGTCTCAGACCGTTGTCTCTGTCCGTCTGTCTCTGTCCGTCTGTCTCAATCCGCCTGTCTCAGACCGTCTGTCCTGGACCGTCTGTCTCAGACCGTCGGTCTCTGTCCGTCTCTCTCATGCCGCCTGTCTCAGTCCGTCTGTTTCAGATCGCCTTTCTCAGACCGTCGGTCTTAGCCCGCCTGTCTCAGCCCGCCTGTCTCTGTCCGTCTGTCTCAGACCGTCGGTCTCTGTCAGTCTCTCTCAGGCCGCCTGTCTCAGTCCATCTGTCTCAGACCGTCTGTCTCAGACCGCCTGTCTCAGACCGTCTGTCTCAGACCGTCTGTCTCAGACCGTCGGTCTCTGTCCGTCTCTCTCAGGCCGCCTGTCTCAGTCCATCTGTCTCAGACCGTCTGTCTCAGCCCGCCTGTCTCTGTGCGTCTGTTAAAGACCGCCTGTCTCAGACCGTCGGTCTTAGCCCGTCTGTCTCAGCCCGCCTGTATAAGTCCGTCTGTCTCAGACCATCTGTCTCGGACCGTTGTCTCTGTCCGTCTGTCTCTGTCCGTCTGTCTCAATCCGCCTGTCTCAGACCGTCTGTCCTGGACCGTCAGTCTCAGACCGTCGGTCTCTGTCCGGTTCTCGCAGGCCGCCTGTCTCTGTCCGTCTGTCTCAGACCGTCTGTCTCAGACCGTCGGTCTCTGTCCGTCTCTCTCAGGCCGTCGGTCTCTGGCCGTTTCTCGCAGGCCGCCTGTCTCAGTCCGCCTGTCTAAGTCCGTCTGTCTCAGACCATCTGTCTCAGACCGTTGTCTCTGTCCGTCTGTCTCAATCCGCCTGTCTCAGACCGTCTGTCCTGGACCGTCTGTCTCAGATCGTCTGTCTGAGACCGTCGGTCTCTGTCAGTCTCTCTCAGGCCGCCTGTCTCAGTCCGTCTGTCTCAGACCATCTGTCTCAGACCGTCTGTCTCTGTCCGTCTGTCTCAGACCATCTGTCTCAGTCCGTCTGTCTCAGACCGTGTGTCTCAGACCGTCGGTCTCAGACCGTCGGTCTCTGTCCGTCTGTCTCAATCCGCCTGTCTCAGACCGTCTGTCCTGGACCGTCTGTCTCAGACCGTCGGTCTCTGTCCGTCTCTCTCATGCCGCCTGTCTCAGTCCGTCTGTTTCAGACCGCCTGTCTCAGACCGTCGGTCTTAGCCCGCCTGTCTCAGCCCGCCTGTCTCTGTCCGTCTGTCTCTGTCCGTCTCTCTCAGGCCGCCTGTCTCAGTCCATCTGTCTCAGACCATCTGTCTCAGACCGTCTGTCTCTGTCCGTCTGTCTCAGACCATCTGTCTCAGACCTTCTGTCTCAGACCGTCCGTCTCTGTCCGTCTGTCTCAGACCATCTGTCTCAGACCGTCTGTCTCAGACCGTCTGTCTCAGCCCGCCTGTCTCAGCCCGCCTGTCTCTGTCCGTCTGTCTTAGACCATCTGTCTCAGACCGTCTGTCTCAGACCGTCTGTCTCAGACCGTCTGTCTCAGACCGTCTGTCTCAGACCGTCTGTCTCAGACCGTCAGTCTCAGACCGTCGGTCTCTGTCCGTTTCTCGCAGGCCGCCTGTCTCTGTCCGTCTGTCTCAGAGCGTCTGTCTCAGCCCGCCTGTCTCTGTCCGTCTGTCTCAGACCGTCTGTCTCAGATCGTCTCTCTCAGGCCGCCTGTCTCAGTTCGACTGTCTCAGACCATCTGTCTCAGACCGTCTGTCTCTGTCCGTCTGTCTCAGCCCGCCTGTCTCAGACCGTTGTCTCTGTCCGTCTGTCTCAGATCGTCTGTCTCAGACCATCTGTATCAAACCGTCTGTCTCAGACCGTCTGTCTCAGACCGTCTGCCGCAGACCGTCTGTCTCAGACCGTCTGTCTCAGACCGTCAGTCTCAGACCGTCGGTCTCTGTCCGTTTCTCGCAGGCCGCCTGTCTCTGTCCGTCTGTCTCAGAGCGTCTGTCTCAGCCCGCCTGTCTCTGTCCGTCTGTCTCAGTCCGTCTGTTTCAGCCCGCCTGTCTCAGACCGTCGGTCTTAGCCCGTCTGTCTCAGACCGTCTGTCTCAGACCGTCTGTCTCAGACCGTCGGTCTCTGTCCGTCTCTCTCAGGCCGCCTGTCTCAGTCCGTCTGTCTCAGACCATCTGTCTCAGACCGTCTGTCTCTGTCCGTCTGTCTCAGACCATCTGTCTCAGTCCGTCTGTCTCAGACCGTCTGTCTCAGACCGTCGGTCTCAGACCGTCGGTCTCTGTCCGTCTCCCCCAGCCCGCCTGTCTCAGGCCATCTGTATCAAACCGTCTGTCTCAGCCCGCCTGTCTCAGCCCGCCTGTCTCTGTCCGTCTGTCTCAGACCGTCGGTCTCTGTCCGTCTCTCTCAGGCCGCCTGCCTCAGTCCATCTGTCTCAGACCGTCTGTCTCAGCCCGCCTGTCTCTGTGCGTCTGTTAAAGACCGCCTGTCTCTGTGCGTCTGTTAAAGACCGCCTGTCTCAGACCGTCGGTCTTAGCCCGTCTGTCTCAGCCCGCCTGTATAAGTCCGTCTGTCTCAGACCATCTGTCTCAGACCGTTGTCTCTGTCCGTCTGTCTCTGTCCGTCTGTCTCAATCCGCCTGTCTCAGACCGTCTGTCCTGGACCGTCAGTCTCAGACCGTCGGTCTCTGTCCGGTTCTCGCAGGCCGCCTGTCTCTGTCCGTCTGTCTCAGACCGTCTGTCTCAGACCGTCGGTCTCTGTCCGTCTCTCTCAGGCCGTCGGTCTCTGGCCGTTTCTCGCAGGCCGCCTGTCTCACTCCGCCTGTCTAAGTCCGTCTGTCTCAGACCATCTGTCTCAGACCGTTGTCTCTGTCCGTCTGTCTCTGTCCGTCTGTCTCAATCCGCCTGTCTCAGACCGTCTGTCCTGGACCGTCTGTCTCAGACCGTCGGTCTCTGTCCGTCTCTCTCATGCCGCCTGTCTCAGTCCGTCTGTTTCAGATCGCCTTTCTCAGACCGTCGGTCTTAGCCCGCCTGTCTCAGCCCGCCTGTCTCTGTCCGTCTGTCTCAGACCGTCGGTCTCTGTCCGTCTCTCTCAGGCCGCCTGTCTCAGTCCATCTGTCTCAGACCGTCGGTCTTAGCCCGTCTGTCTCAGCCCGCCTGTCTAAGTCCGTCTGTCTCAGACCATCTGTCTCAGACCGTCTGTCTCAGACCGCCTGTCTCAGACCGTCTGTCTCAGACCGTCTGTCTCAGACCGTCGGTCTCTGTCCGTCTCTCTCAGGCCGCCTGTCTCAGACCGTCTGTCTCTGTCCGTCTGTCTCAGAGCGTCTGTCTCAGCCCGCCTGTCTCTGTCCGTCTGTCTCAGACCGTCTGTCTCAGATCGTCTCTCTCAGGCCGCCTGTCTCAGTCCGACTGTCTCAGACCATCTGTCTCAGACCGTCTGTCTCTGTCCGTCTGTCTCAGCCTGCCTGTCTCAGTCCGTCTGTCTCAGACCATCTGTCTCAGACCGTCTGTCTCTGTCCGTCTGTCTCAGACCATCTGTCTCTGTCCGTCTGTCTCAGAACGTCTGTCTCAGACCATCTGTATCAAACCGTCTGTCTCAGCCCGCCTGTCACAGCCCGCCTGTCTCTGTCCGTCTGTCTCAGCCAGCCTGTCTCAGACCGTCTGTCTCAGACCGTCGGTCTCTGTCCGTCTCTGTCAGGCCGCCTGTCTCAGTCCGTCTGTCTCAGACCATCTGTGTCAGACCGTTGTCTCTGTCCGTCTGTCTCTGTCCGTCTGTCTCTGTCCGTCTGTCTCTGTCCGTCTGTCTCTGTCCGTCTGTCTCTGTCCGTCTGTGTCCGACCGCCTGTCTCTGTCCGTCTGTCTCAGACCGTCTGTCTCAGACCGTCTGTCTCAGACCGTCGGTCTCTGTCCGTCTGTCTCAATCCGCCTGTCTCAGACCGTCTGTCCTGGACCGTCTGTCTCAGACCGTCGGTCTCTGTCCGTCTCTCTCATGCCGCCTGTCTCAGTCCGTCTGTTTCAGACCGCCTGTCTCAGACCGTCGGTCTTAGCCCGCCTGTCTCAGCCCGCCTGTCTCTGTCCGTCTGTCTCTGTCCGTCTCTCTCAGGCCGCCTGTCTCAGTCCATCTGTCTCAGACCATCTGTCTCAGACCGTCTGTCTCTGTCCGTCTGTCTCAGACCATCTGTCTCAGACCTTATGTCTCAGACCGTCCGTGTCTGTCCGTCTGTCTCAGACCATCTGTCTCAGACCGTCTGTCTCAGACCGTCTGTCTCAGCCCGCCTGTCTCAGCCCGCCTGTCTCTGTCCGTCTGTCTTAGACCATCTGTCTCAGACCGTCTGTCTCAGACCGTCTGTCTCAGACCGTCTGTCTCAGACCGTCTGTCTCAGACCGTCAGTCTCAGACCGTCGGTCTCTGTCCGTTTCTCGCAGGCCGCCTGTCTCTGTCCGTCTGTCTCAGACCGTCGGTCTCTGTCCGTCTCTCTCAGGCCGTCGGTCTCTGGCTGTTTCTCGCAGGCCGCCTGTCTCAGTCCGCCTGTCTAAGTCCGTCTGTTTCAGACCATCTGTCTCAGACCGTTGTCTCTGTCCGTCTGTCTCAATCCGCCTGTCTCAGACCGTCTGTCCTGGACCGTCTGTCTCAGACCGTCGGTCTCTGTCCGTCTCTCTCATGCCGCCTGTCTCAGTCCGTCTGTTTCATATCGCCTGTCTCAGACCGTCGGTCTTAGCCCGTCTGTCTCAGCCCGCCTGTCTCTGTCCGTCTGTCTCAGACCGTCGGTCTCTGTCCGTCTCTCTCAGGCCGCCTGTCTCAGTCCATCTGTCTCAGACCATCTGTATCAAACCGTCTGTCTCAGACCGTCTGTCTCAGACCGTCGGTCTCTGTCCGTCTCTCCCAGCCCGCCTGTCTCAGGCCATCTGTATCAAACCGTCTGTCTCAGCCCGCCTGTCTCAGCCCGCCTGTCTCTGTGCGTCTGTTAAAGACCGCCTGTCTCAGACCGTTGTCTCTGTCCGTCTGTCTCAGAACGTCTGTCTCAGACCATCTGTATCAAACCGTCTGTCTCAGCCCGCCTGTCTCAGCCCGCCTGTCTCTGTTCGTCTGTCTCAGCCAGCCTGTCTCAGACCGTCTGTCTCAGACCGTCTGTCTCAGACCGTCGGTCTCTGTCCGTCTCTGTCAGGCCGCGTGTCTCAGTCCGTCTGTCTCAGACCATCTGTGTCAGACCGTTGTCTCTGTCCGTCTGTCTCTGTCCGTCTGTCTCTGTCCGCCTGTCTCTGCCCGTCTGTCTCAGGCCGCCTGTCTCTGTCCGTCTGTCTCAGACCGTCTCTCTCATGCCGCCTGTCTCAGTCCGTCTGTTTCAGACCGCCTGTCTCAGACCGTCGGTCTTAGCCCGTCTGTCTCAGACCGTCTGTCCCAGACCGCCTGTCTCAGACCGTCGGTCTCTGTCCGTCTCTCTCAGGCCGCCTGTCTGAGTCCGTCTGTCTCAGACCACCTGTCTCAGACCGTCTGTCTCTGTCCGTCTGTCTCAGACCATCTGTCTCAGTCCGTCTGTCTCAGGCCGTCTGTCTCAGACCGTCGGTCTCAGACCGTCGGTCTCTGTCCGTCTCCCCCAGCCCGCCTGTCTCAGGCCATCTGTATCAAACCGTCTGTCTCAGCCCGCCTGTCACAGCCCGCCTGTCTCTGTGCGTCTGTTAAAGACCGCCTGTCTCAGACCGTCTGTCTCAGACCGTCTGTCTCAGCCCGCCTGTCTCAGCCCGCCTGTCTCTGTCCGTCTGTCTTAGACCATCTGTCTCAGACCGTCTGTCTCAGACCGTCTGTCTCTGACCGTCTGTCTCAGACCGTCAGTCTCAGACCGTCGGTCTCTGTCCGTTTCTCGCAGGCCGCGTGTCTCTGTCCGTCTGTCTCAGACCGTCGGTCTCTGTCCATCTGTTTCAGAACGCCTGTATCAGACCGTCGGTCTTAGCCCGTCTGTCTCTGCCCGTCTGTCTCAGCCCGCCTGTCTCTGTCCGTCTGTCTCAGACCGTCTGTCTCAGCCTGCCTGTCTCTGTCCGTCTGTCTCAGACCGTCTGTCTCAGATCGTCTCTCTCAGGCCGCCTGTCTCAGTGTGACTGTCTGAGACCATCTGTCTCAGACCGTCTGTCTCTGTCCGTCTCTCTCAGGCCACCTGTCTCAGTCCGTCTGTCTCAGACCATCTGTGTCAGACCGTTGTCTCTGTCCGTCTGTCTCTGTCCGTCTGTGTCAGACCGCCTGTCTCTGTCCGTCTGTCTCAGACCGCCTGTCTCTGTCCGTCTGTCTCAGACCGTCTGTCTCAGATCGTCTCTCTCAGGCCGCCTGTCTCAGTCCAACTGTCTCTGTCCGTAGGTCTCAGACCGCCTGTCTCAGACCGTCGGTCTGAGCCCGTCTGTCTCAGCCCGCCTGTCTCTGTCCGTCTGTCTCAGACCGTCTGTCTCAGATCGTCTCTCTCAGGCCGCCTGTCTCAGTCCGACTGTCTCAGACCATCTGTCTCAGACCGTCTGTCTCTGTCCGTCTGACTCAGCCCGCCTGTCTCAGACCGTTGTCTCTGTCCGTCTGTCTCAGAACGTCTGTCTCAGTCCATCTGTATCAAACCGTCTGTCTCAGCCCGCCTGTCTCAGCCCGCCTGTCTCAGACCATCTGTCTCAGACCGTCTGTCTCTGTCCGTCTCTCTCAGGCCGTCGGTCTCTGGCCGTTTCTCGCAGGCCGCCTGTCTCAGTCCGCCTGTCTAAGTCCGTCTGTCTCAGACCATCTGTCTCAATCCGCCTGTCTCAGACCGTCTGTCCTGGACCGTCTGTCTCAGATCGTCTGTCTGAGACCGTCGGTCTCTGTCAGTCTCTCTCAGGCCGCCTGTCTCAGTCCGTCTGTCTCAGACCATCTGTCTCAGACCGTCTGTCTCTGTCCGTCTGTCTCAGACCATCTGTCTCAGTCCGTCTGTCTCAGACCGTGTGTCTCAGACCGTCGGTCTCAGACCGTCGGTCTCTGTCCGTCTGTCTCAATCCGCCTGTCTCAGACCGTCTGTCCTGGACCTTCTGTCTCAGACCGTCCGTCTCTGTCCGTCTGTCTCAGAACGTCTGTCTCAGACCATCTGTATCAAACCGTCTGTCTCAGACCGTCTGTCTCAGACCGTCTGTCTCAGCCCGCCTGTCTCAGCCCGCCTGTCTCTGTCCGTCTGTCTTAGACCATCTGTCTCAGACCGTCTGTCTCAGACCGTCTGTCTCTGACCGTCTGTCTCAGACCGTCAGTCTCAGACCGTCGGTCTCTGTCCGTTTCTCGCAGGCCGCGTGTCTCTGTCCGTCTGTCTCAGACCGTCGGTCTCTGTCCATCTGTTTCAGAACGCCTGTATCAGACCGTCGGTCTTAGCCCGTCTGTCTCTGCCCGTCTGTCTCAGCCCGCCTGTCTCTGTCCGTCTGTCTCAGACCGTCTGTCTCAGCCCGCCTGTCTCTGTCCGTCTGTCTCAGACCGTCTGTCTCAGATCGTCTCTCTCAGGCCGCCTGTCTCAGTGTGACTGTCTGAGACCATCTGTCTCAGACCGTCTGTCTCTGTCCGTCTCTCTCAGGCCACCTGTCTCAGTCCGTCTGTCTCAGACCATCTGTGTCAGACCGTTGTCTCTGTCCGTCTGTCTCTGTCCGTCTGTGTCAGACCGCCTGTCTCTGTCCGTCTGTCTCAGACCGCCTGTCTCTGTCCGTCTGTCTCAGACCGTCTGTCTCAGATCGTCTCTCTCAGGCCGCCTGTCTCAGTCCAACTGTCTCTGTCCGTAGGTCTCAGACCGCCTGTCTCAGACCGTCGGTCTGAGCCCGTCTGTCTCAGTCCGCCTGTCTCTGTCCGTCTGTCTCAGACCGTCTGTCTCAGATCGTCTCTCTCAGGCCGCCTGTCTCAGTCCGACTGTCTCAGACCATCTGTCTCAGACCGTCTGTCTCTGTCCGTCTGACTCAGCCCGCCTGTCTCAGACCGTTGTCTCTGTCCGTCTGTCTCAGAACGTCTGTCTCAGTCCATCTGTATCAAACCGTCTGTCTCAGCCCGCCTGTCTCAGCCCGCCTGTCTCAGACCATCTGTCTCAGACCGTCTGTCTCTGTCCGTCTCTCTCAGGCCGTCGGTCTCTGGCCGTTTCTCGCAGGCCGCCTGTCTCAGTCCGCCTGTCTAAGTCCGTCTGTCTCAGACCATCTGTCTCAGACCGTTGTCTCTGTCCGTCTGTCTCAATCCGCCTGTCTCAGACCGTCTGTCCTGGACCGTCTGTCTCAGATCGTCTGTCTGAGACCGTCGGTCTCTGTCAGTCTCTCTCAGGCCGCCTGTCTCAGTCCGTCTGTCTCAGACCATCTGTCTCAGACCGTCTGTCTCTGTCCGTCTGTCTCAGACCATCTGTCTCAGTCCGTCTGTCTCAGACCGTGTGTCTCAGACCGTCGGTCTCAGACCGTCGGTCTCTGTCCGTCTGTCTCAATCCGCCTGTCTCAGACCGTCTGTCCTGGACCTTCTGTCTCAGACCGTCCGTCTCTGTCCGTCTGTCTCAGAACGTCTGTCTCAGACCATCTGTATCAAACCGTCTGTCTCAGACCGTCTGTCTCAGACCGTCTGCCGCAGACCGTCTGTCTCAGACCGTCTGTCTCAGACCGTCAGTCTCAGACCGTCGGTCTCTGTCCGTTTCTCGCAGGCCGCCTGTCTCTGTCCGTCTGTCTCAGAGCGTCTGTCTCAGCCCGCCTGTCTCTGTCCGTCTGTCTCAGAACGTCTGTCTCAGACCATCTGTATCAAACCGTCTGTCTCAGACCGTCTGTCTCAGACCGTCTGTCTCAGCCCGCCTGTCTCAGCCCGCCTGTCTCTGTCCGTCTGTCTTAGACCATCTGTCTCAGACCGTCTGTCTCAGACCGTCTGTCTCTGACCGTCTGTCTCAGACCGTCAGTCTCAGACCGTCGGTCTCTGTCCGTTTCTCGCAGGCCGCGTGTCTCTGTCCGTCTGTCTCAGACCGTCGGTCTCTGTCCATCTGTTTCAGAACGCCTGTATCAGACCGTCGGTCTTAGCCCGTCTGTCTCTGCCCGTCTGTCTCAGCCCGCCTGTCTCTGTCCGTCTGTCTCAGACCGTCTGTCTCAGCCCGCCTGTCTCTGTCCGTCTGTCTCAGACCGTCTGTCTCAGATCGTCTCTCTCAGGCCGCCTGTCTCAGTGTGACTGTCTGAGACCATCTGTCTCAGACCGTCTGTCTCTGTCCGTCTCTCTCAGGCCACCTGTCTCAGTCCGTCTGTCTCAGACCATCTGTGTCAGACCGTTGTCTCTGTCCGTCTGTCTCTGTCCGTCTGTGTCAGACCGCCTGTCTCTGTCCGTCTGTCTCAGACCGCCTGTCTCTGTCCGTCTGTCTCAGACCGTCTGTCTCAGATCGTCTCTCTCAGGCCGCCTGTCTCAGTCCAACTGTCTCTGTCCGTAGGTCTCAGACCGCCTGTCTCAGACCGTCGGTCTGAGCCCGTCTGTCTCAGCCCGCCTGTCTCTGTCCGTCTGTCTCAGACCGTCTGTCTCAGATCGTCTCTCTCAGGCCGCCTGTCTCAGTCCGACTGTCTCAGACCATCTGTCTCAGACCGTCTGTCTCTGTCCGTCTGACTCAGCCCGCCTGTCTCAGACCGTTGTCTCTGTCCGTCTGTCTCAGAACGTCTGTCTCAGTCCATCTGTATCAAACCGTCTGTCTCAGCCCGCCTGTCTCAGCCCGCCTGTCTCAGACCATCTGTCTCAGACCGTCTGTCTCTGTCCGTCTCTCTCAGGCCGTCGGTCTCTGGCCGTTTCTCGCAGGCCGCCTGTCTCAGTCCGCCTGTCTAAGTCCGTCTGTCTCAGACCATCTGTCTCAGACCGTTGTCTCTGTCCGTCTGTCTCAATCCGCCTGTCTCAGACCGTCTGTCCTGGACCGTCTGTCTCAGATCGTCTGTCTGAGACCGTCGGTCTCTGTCAGTCTCTCTCAGGCCGCCTGTCTCAGTCCGTCTGTCTCAGACCATCTGTCTCAGACCGTCTGTCTCTGTCCGTCTGTCTCAGACCATCTGTCTCAGTCCGTCTGTCTCAGACCGTGTGTCTCAGACCGTCGGTCTCAGACCGTCGGTCTCTGTCCGTCTGTCTCAATCCGCCTGTCTCAGACCGTCTGTCCTGGACCTTCTGTCTCAGACCGTCCGTCTCTGTCCGTCTGTCTCAGAACGTCTGTCTCAGACCATCTGTATCAAACCGTCTGTCTCAGACCGTCTGTCTCAGACCGTCTGCCGCAGACCGTCTGTCTCAGACCGTCTGTCTCAGACCGTCAGTCTCAGACCGTCGGTCTCTGTCCGTTTCTCGCAGGCCGCCTGTCTCTGTCCGTCTGTCTCAGAGCGTCTGTCTCAGCCCGCCTGTCTCTGTCCGTCTGTCTCAGTCCGTCTGTTTCAGCCCGCCTGTCTCAGACCGTCGGTCTTAGCCCGTCTGTCTCAGACCGTCTGTCTCAGACCGTCTGTCTCAGACCGTCGGTCTCTGTCCGTCTCCCCCAGCCCGCCTGTCTCAGGCCATCTGTATCAAACCGTCTGTCTCAGCCCGCCTGTCTCAGCCCGCCTGTCTCTGTCCGTCTGTCTCAGACCGTCGGTCTCTGTCCGTCTCTCTCAGGCCGCCTGTCTCAGTCCATCTGTCTCAGACCGTCTGTCTCAGCCCGCCTGTCTCTGTGCGTCTGTCAAAGACCGCCTGTCTCTGTGCGTCTGTTAAAGACCGCCTGTCTCAGACCGTCGGTCTTAGCCCGTCTGTCTCAGCCCGCCTGTATAAGTCCGTCTGTCTCAGACCATCTGTCTCAGACCGTTGTCTCTGTCCGTCTGTCTCTGTCCGTCTGTCTCAATCCGCCTGTCTCAGACCGTCTGTCCTGGACCGTCAGTCTCAGACCGTCGGTCTCTGTCCGGTTCTCGCAGGCCGCCTGTCTCTGTCCGTCTGTCTCAGACCGTCTGTCTCAGAGCGTCGGTCTCTGTCCGTCTCTCTCAGGCCGTCGGTCTCTGGCCGTTTCTCGCAGGCCGCCTGTCTCACTCCGCCTGTCTAAGTCCGTCTGTCTCAGACCATCTGTCTCAGACCGTTGTCTCTGTCCGTCTGTCTCTGTCCGTCTGTCTCAATCCGCCTGTCTCAGACCGTCTGTCCTGGACCGTCTGTCTCAGACCGTCGGTCTCTGTCCGTCTCTCTCAGGCCGCCTGTCTCAGTCCGTCTGTTTCAGATCGCCTTTCTCAGACCGTCGGTCTTAGCCCGCCTGTCTCAGCCCGCCTGTCTCTGTCCGTCTGTCTCAGACCGTCGGTCTCTGTCCGTCTCTCTCAGGCCGCCTGTCTCAGTCCATCTGTCTCAGACCGTCGGTCTTAGCCCGTCTGTCTCAGCCCGCCTGTCTAAGTCCGTCTGTCTCAGACCATCTGTCTCAGACCGTCTGTCTCAGACCGCCTGTCTCAGACCGTCTGTCTCAGACCGTCTGTCTCAGACCGTCGGTCTCTGTCCGTCTCTCTCAGGCCGCCTGTCTCAGACCGTCTGTCTCTGTCCGTCTGTCTCAGAGCGTCTGTCTCAGCCCGCCTGTCTCTGTCCGTCTGTCTCAGACCGTCTGTCTCAGATCGTCTCTCTCAGGCCGCCTGTCTCAGTCCGACTGTCTCAGACCATCTGTCTCAGACCGTCTGTCTCTGTCCGTCTGTCTCAGCCTGCCTGTCTCAGTCCGTCTGTCTCAGACCATCTGTCTCAGACCGTCTGTCTCTGTCCGTCTGTCTCAGACCATCTGTCTCTGTCCGTCTGTCTCAGAACGTCTGTCTCAGACCATCTGTATCAAACCGTCTGTCTCAGCCCGCCTGTCACAGCCCGCCTGTCTCTGTCCGTCTGTCTCAGCCAGCCTGTCTCAGACCGTCTGTCTCAGACCGTCGGTCTCTGTCCGTCTCTGTCAGGCCGCCTGTCTCAGTCCGTCTGTCTCAGACCATCTGTGTCAGACCGTTGTCTCTGTCCGTCTGTCTCTGTCCGTCTGTCTCTGTCCGTCTGTCTCAGACCGTCTGTCTCAGACCGTCTGTCTCAGACCGTCTGTCTCAGACCGTCGGTCTCTGTCCGTCTGTCTCAATCCGCCTGTCTCAGACCGTCTGTCCTGGACCGTCTGTCTCAGACCGTCGGTCTCTGTCCGTCTCTCTCATGCCGCCTGTCTCAGTCCGTCTGTTTCAGACCGCCTGTCTCAGACCGTCGGTCTTAGCCCGCCTGTCTCAGCCCGCCTGTCTCTGTCCGTCTGTCTCTGTCCGTCTCTCTCAGGCCGCCTGTCTCAGTCCATCTGTCTCAGACCATCTGTCTCAGACCGTCTGTCTCTGTCCGTCTGTCTCAGACCATCTGTCTCAGACCTTCTGTCTCAGACCGTCCGTCTCTGTCCGTCTGTCTCAGACCATCTGTCTCAGACCGTCTGTCTCAGACCGTCTGTCTCAGCCCGCCTGTCTCAGCCCGCCTGTCTCTGTCCGTCTGTCTTAGACCATCTGTCTCAGACCGTCTGTCTCAGACCGTCTGTCTCAGACCGTCTGTCTCAGACCGTCTGTCTCAGACCGTCAGTCTCAGACCGTCGGTCTCTGTCCGTTTCTCGCAGGCCGCCTGTCTCTGTCCGTCTGTCTCAGACCGTCGGTCTCTGTCCGTCTCTCTCAGGCCGTCGGTCTCTGGCTGTTTCTCGCAGGCCGCCTGTCTCAGTCCGCCTGTCTAAGTCCGTCTGTTTCAGACCATCTGTCTCAGACCGTTGTCTCTGTCCGTCTGTCTCAATCCGCCTGTCTCAGACCGTCTGTCCTGGACCGTCTGTCTCAGACCGTCGGTCTCTGTCCGTCTCTCTCATGCCGCCTGTCTCAGTCCGTCTGTTTCATATCGCCTGTCTCAGACCGTCGGTCTTAGCCCGTCTGTCTCAGCCCGCCTGTCTCTGTCCGTCTGTCTCAGACCGTCGGTCTCTGTCCGTCTCTCTCAGGCCGCCTGTCTCAGTCCATCTGTCTCAGACCATCTGTATCAAACCGTCTGTCTCAGACCGTCTGTCTCAGACCGTCGGTCTCAGACCGTCGGTCTCTGTCCGTCTCTCCCAGCCCGCCTGTCTCAGGCCATCTGTATCAAACCGTCTGTCTCAGCCCGCCTGTCTCAGCCCGCCTGTCTCTGTGCGTCTGTTAAAGACCGCCTGTCTCAGACCGTTGTCTCTGTCCGTCTGTCTCAGAACGTCTGTCTCAGACCATCTGTATCAAACCGTCTGTCTCAGCCCGCCTGTCTCAGCCCGCCTGTCTCTGTTCGTCTGTCTCAGCCAGCCTGTCTCAGACCGTCTGTCTCAGACCGTCGGTCTCTGTCCGTCTCTGTCAGGCCGCCTGTCTCAGTCCGTCTGTCTCAGACCATCTGTGTCAGACCGTTGTCTCTGTCCGTCTGTCTCTGTCCGTCTGTCTCTGTCCGCCTGTCTCTGCCCGTCTGTCTCAGGCCGCCTGTCTCTGTCCGTCTGTCTCAGACCGTCTCTCTCATGCCGCCTGTCTCAGTCCGTCTGTTTCAGACCGCCTGTCTCAGACCGTCGGTCTTAGCCCGTCTGTCTCAGACCGTCTGTCCCAGACCGCCTGTCTCAGACCGTCGGTCTCTGTCCGTCTCTCTCAGGCCGCCTGTCTGAGTCCGTCTGTCTCAGACCACCTGTCTCAGACCGTCTGTCTCTGTCCGTCTGTCTCAGACCATCTGTCTCAGTCCGTCTGTCTCAGGCCGTCTGTCTCAGACCGTCGGTCTCAGACCGTCGGTCTCTGTCCGTCTCTCCCAGCCCGCCTGTCTCAGGCCATCTGTATCAAACCGTCTGTCTCAGCCCGCCTGTCACAGCCCGCCTGTCTCTGTGCGTCTGTTAAAGACCGCCTGTCTCAGACCGTCTGTCTCAGACCGTCTGTCTCAGCCCGCCTGTCTCAGCCCGCCTGTCTCTGTCCGTCTGTCTCAGACCGTCTGTCTCAGATCGTCTCTCTCAGGCCGCCTGTCTCAGTCCGACTGTCTCAGACCATCTGTCTCAGACCGTCTGTCTCTGTCCGTCTGTCTCAGCCTGCCTGTCTCAGTCCGTCTGTCTCAGACCATCTGTCTCAGACCGTCTGTCTCTGTCCGTCTGTCTCAGACCATCTGTCTCTGTCCGTCTGTCTCAGAACGTCTGTCTCAGACCATCTGTATCAAACCGTCTGTCTCAGCCCGCCTGTCACAGCCCGCCTGTCTCTGTCCGTCTGTCTCAGCCAGCCTGTCTCAGACCGTCTGTCTCAGACCGTCGGTCTCTGTCCGTCTCTGTCAGGCCGCCTGTCTCAGTCCGTCTGTCTCAGACCATCTGTGTCAGACCGTTGTCTCTGTCCGTCTGTCTCTGTCCGTCTGTCTCTGTCCGTCTGTCTCAGACCGTCTGTCTCAGACCGTCTGTCTCAGACCGTCTGTCTCAGACCGTCGGTCTCTGTCCGTCTGTCTCAATCCGCCTGTCTCAGACCGTCTGTCCTGGACCGTCTGTCTCAGACCGTCGGTCTCTGTCCGTCTCTCTCATGCCGCCTGTCTCAGTCCGTCTGTTTCAGACCGCCTGTCTCAGACCGTCGGTCTTAGCCCGCCTGTCTCAGCCCGCCTGTCTCTGTCCGTCTGTCTCTGTCCGTCTCTCTCAGGCCGCCTGTCTCAGTCCATCTGTCTCAGACCATCTGTCTCAGACCGTCTGTCTCTGTCCGTCTGTCTCAGACCATCTGTCTCAGACCTTCTGTCTCAGACCGTCCGTCTCTGTCCGTCTGTCTCAGACCATCTGTCTCAGACCGTCTGTCTCAGACCGTCTGTCTCAGCCCGCCTGTCTCAGCCCGCCTGTCTCTGTCCGTCTGTCTTAGACCATCTGTCTCAGACCGTCTGTCTCAGACCGTCTGTCTCAGACCGTCTGTCTCAGACCGTCTGTCTCAGACCGTCAGTCTCAGACCGTCGGTCTCTGTCCGTTTCTCGCAGGCCGCCTGTCTCTGTCCGTCTGTCTCAGACCGTCGGTCTCTGTCCGTCTCTCTCAGGCCGTCGGTCTCTGGCTGTTTCTCGCAGGCCGCCTGTCTCAGTCCGCCTGTCTAAGTCCGTCTGTTTCAGACCATCTGTCTCAGACCGTTGTCTCTGTCCGTCTGTCTCAATCCGCCTGTCTCAGACCGTCTGTCCTGGACCGTCTGTCTCAGACCGTCGGTCTCTGTCCGTCTCTCTCATGCCGCCTGTCTCAGTCCGTCTGTTTCATATCGCCTGTCTCAGACCGTCGGTCTTAGCCCGTCTGTCTCAGCCCGCCTGTCTCTGTCCGTCTGTCTCAGACCGTCGGTCTCTGTCCGTCTCTCTCAGGCCGCCTGTCTCAGTCCATCTGTCTCAGACCATCTGTATCAAACCGTCTGTCTCAGACCGTCTGTCTCAGACCGTCGGTCTCAGACCGTCGGTCTCTGTCCGTCTCTCCCAGCCCGCCTGTCTCAGGCCATCTGTATCAAACCGTCTGTCTCAGCCCGCCTGTCTCAGCCCGCCTGTCTCTGTGCGTCTGTTAAAGACCGCCTGTCTCAGACCGTTGTCTCTGTCCGTCTGTCTCAGAACGTCTGTCTCAGACCATCTGTATCAAACCGTCTGTCTCAGCCCGCCTGTCTCAGCCCGCCTGTCTCTGTTCGTCTGTCTCAGCCAGCCTGTCTCAGACCGTCTGTCTCAGACCGTCTGTCTCAGACGGTCGGTCTCTGTCCGTCTCTGTCAGGCCGCCTGTCTCAGTCCGTCTGTCTCAGACCATCTGTGTCAGACCGTTGTCTCTGTCCGTCTGTCTCTGTCCGTCTGTCTCTGTCCGCCTGTCTCTGCCCGTCTGTCTCAGGCCGCCTGTCTCTGTCCGTCTGTCTCAGACCGTCTCTCTCATGCCGCCTGTCTCAGTCCGTCTGTTTCAGACCGCCTGTCTCAGACCGTCGGTCTTAGCCCGTCTGTCTCAGACCGTCTGTCCCAGACCGCCTGTCTCAGACCGTCGGTCTCTGTCCGTCTCTCTCAGGCCGCCTGTCTGAGTCCGTCTGTCTCAGACCACCTGTCTCAGACCGTCTGTCTCTGTCCGTCTGTCTCAGACCATCTGTCTCAGTCCGTCTGTCTCAGGCCGTCTGTCTCAGACCGTCGGTCTCAGACCGTCGGTCTCTGTCCGTCTCTCCCAGCCCGCCTCTCTCAGGCCATCTGTATCAAACCGTCTGTCTCAGCCCGCCTGTCACAGCCCGCCTGTCTCTGTGCGTCTGTTAAAGACCGCCTGTCTCAGACCGTCTGTCTCAGACCGTCTGTCTCAGCCCGCCTGTCTCAGCCCGCCTGTCTCTGTCCGTCTGTCTTAGACCATCTGTCTCAGACCGTCTGTCTCAGACCGTCTGTCTCTGACCGTCTGTCTCAGACCGTCAGTCTCAGACCGTCGGTCTCTGTCCGTTTCTCGCAGGCCGCGTGTCTCTGTCCGTCTGTCTCAGACCGTCGGTCTCTGTCCATCTGTTTCAGAACGCCTGTATCAGACCGTCGGTCTTAGCCCGTCTGTCTCTGCCCGTCTGTCTCAGCCCGCCTGTCTCTGTCCGTCTGTCTCAGACCGTCTGTCTCAGCCCGCCTGTCTCTGTCCGTCTGTCTCAGACCGTCTGTCTCAGATCGTCTCTCTCAGGCCGCCTGTCTCAGTGTGACTGTCTCAGACCATCTGTCTCAGACCGTCTGTCTCTGTCCGTCTCTCTCGGGCCACCTGTCTCAGTCCGTCTGTCTCAGACCATCTGTGTCAGACCGTTGTCTCTGTCCGTCTGTCTCTGTCCGTCTGTGTCAGACCGCCTGTCTCTGTCCGTCTGTCTCAGACCGCCTGTCTCTGTCCGTCTGTCTCAGACCGTCTGTCTCAGATCGCCTCTCTCAGGCCGCCTGTCTCAGTCCAACTGTCTCTGTCCGTAGGTCTCAGACCGCCTGTCTCAGACCGTCGGTCTGAGCCCGTCTGTCTCAGCCCGCCTGTCTCTGTCCGTCTGTCTCAGACCGTCTGTCTCAGATCGTCTCTCTCAGGCCGCCTGTCTCAGTCCGACTGTCTCAGACCATCTGTCTCAGACCGTCTGTCTCTGTCCGTCTGACTCAGCCCGCCTGTCTCAGACCGTTGTCTCTGTCCGTCTGTCTCAGAACGTCTGTCTCAGTCCATCTGTATCAAACCGTCTGTCTCAGCCCGCCTGTCTCAGCCCGCCTGTCTCAGACCATCTGTCTCAGACCGTCTGTCTCTGTCCGTCAGTCTCAGACCATTTGTCTCAGTCCGTCTGTCTCAGACCGTCTGTCTCAGACCGTCTGTCTCAGACCGTCGGTCTCTGTCCCTCTGTCTCAATCCGCCTGTCTCAGACCGTCTGTCCTGGACCGTCTGTCTCAGACCGTCGGTCTCTGTCCGTCCCTCTCATGCCGCCTGTCTCAGTCCGTCTGTTTCAGACCGCCTGTCTCAGACCGTCGGTCTTAGCCCGTCTGTCTCAGACCGCCTGTCTCAGACCGTCTGTCTCAGACCGTCGGTCTCTGTCCGTCTCTCTCAGGCCGCCTGTCTCAGTCCGTCTGTCTCAGACCATCTGTCTCAGACTGTCTGTCTCTGTCCGTCTGCCTCAGACCATCTGTCTCAGTCCGACTGTCTCAGACCGTCTGTCTCTGTCCGTCTCGCCCAGCCCGCCTGTCTCAGGCCATCTGTATCAAACCGTCTGTCTCAGCCCGCCTGTCTCAGCCCGCCTGTCTCTGTGCGTCTGTTAAAGACCGCCTGTCTCTGCCCGTCTGTCTCAGCCCGCCTGTCTCTGTCCGTCTGTCTCAGACCGTCTGTCTCAGCCCGCCTGTCTCTGTCCGTCTGTCTCAGACCGTCTGTCTCAGATCGTCTCTCTCAGGCCGCCTGTCTCAGTCCGACTGTCTCAGACCATCTGTCTCATACCGTCTGTCTCTGTCCGTCTCTCTCAGGCCGCCTGTCTCATTCCGTCTGTCTCAGTCCATCTGTGTCAGACCGTTGTCTCTGTCCGTCTGTCTCAGACCGTCTGTCTCTGTCCGTCTGTCTCAGCCCGCCTGTCTCAGACCGTTGTCTCTGTCCGTCTGTCTCAGAACGTCTGTCTCAGACCATCTGTATCAAACCGTCTGTCTCAGCCCGCCTGTCTCATCCCGCCTGTCTCTGTCCGTCTGTCTCAGCCAGCCTGTCTCAGACCGCCTGTCTCAGACCGCCTGTCTCAGACCGTCTGTCTCAGACCGTCGGTCTCTGTCCGTCTCTCTCAGGCCGCCTGTCTCAGTCCGTCTGTCTCAGACCATCTGTCTCAGACTGTCTGTCTCTGTCCGTCTGCCTCAGACCATCTGTCTCAGTCCGACTGTCTCAGACCGTCTGTCTCTGTCCGTCTCGCCCAGCCCGCCTGTCTCAGGCCATCTGTATCAAACCGTCTGTCTCAGCCCGCCTGTCTCAGCCCGCCTGTCTCTGTGCGTCTGTTAAAGACCGCCTGTCTCTGCCCGTCTGTCTCAGCCCGCCTGTCTCTGTCCGTCTGTCTCAGACCGTCTGTCTCAGCCCGCCTGTCTCTGTCCGTCTGTCTCAGACCGTCTGTCTCAGATCGTCTCTCTCAGGCCGCCTGTCTCAGTCCGACTGTCTCAGACCATCTGTCTCATACCGTCTGTCTCTGTCCGTCTCTCTCAGGCCGCCTGTCTCATTCCGTCTGTCTCAGTCCATCTGTGTCAGACCGTTGTCTCTGTCCGTCTGTCTCAGACCGTCTGTCTCTGTCCGTCTGTCTCAGCCCGCCTGTCTCAGACCGTTGTCTCTGTCCGTCTGTCTCAGAACGTCTGTCTCAGACCATCTGTATCAAACCGTCTGTCTCAGCCCGCCTGTCTCATCCCGCCTGTCTCTGTCCGTCTGTCTCAGCCAGCCTGTCTCAGACCGTCTGTCTCAGACCGTCGGTCTCTGTCCATCTCTGTCAGGCCGCCTGTCTCAGTCCGTCTGTCTCAGACCATCTGTGTCAGACCGTTGTCTCTGTCCGTCTGTCTCTGTCCGTCTGTCTCTGTCCGCCTGTCTCTGCCCGTCTGTCTCAGCCCGCCTGTCTCTGTCCGTCTGTCTCAGACCGTCTCTCTCATGCCGCCTGTCTCAGTCCGTCTGTTTCAGACCGCCTGTCTCAGACCGTCGGTCTTAGCCCGTCTGTCTCAGACCGTCTGTCTCAGACCGTCTGTCTCAGACCGTCGGTCTCTGTCCGTCTCTCTCAGGCCGCCTGTCTGAGTCCGTCTGTCTCAGACCACCTGTCTCAGACCGTCTGTCTCTGTCCGTCTGTCTCAGACCATCTGTGTTCAGTCCGTCTGTCTCAGGCCGTCTGTCTCAGACCGTCGGTCTCAGACCGTCGGTCTCTGTCCGTCTCTCCCAGCCCGCCTGTCTCAGTCCATCTGTATCAAACCGTCTGTCTCAGCCCGCCTGTCACAGCCCGCCTGTCTCTGTGCGTCTGTTAAAGACCGCCTGTCTCAGACCGTCTGTCTCAGACCGTCTGTCTCAGCCCGCCTGTCTCAGCCCGCCTGTCTCTGTCCGTCTGTCTTAGACCATCTGTCTCAGACCGTCTGTCTCAGACCGTCTGTCTCTGACCGTCTGTCTCAGACCGTCAGTCTCAGACCGTCGGTCTCTGTCCGTTTCTCGCAGGCCGCGTGTCTCTGTCCGTCTGTCTCAGACCGTCGGTCTCTGTCCATCTGTTTCAGAACGCCTGTATCAGACCGTCGGTCTTAGCCCGTCTGTCTCTGCCCGTCTGTCTCAGCCCGCCTGTCTCTGTCCGTCTGTCTCAGACCGTCTGTCTCAGCCCGCCTGTCTCTGTCCGTCTGTCTCAGATCGTCTCTCTCAGGCCGCCTGTCTCAGTGTGACTGTCTCAGACCATCTGTCTCAGACCGTCTGTCTCTGTCCGTCTCTCTCAGGCCACCTGTCTCAGTCCGTCTGTCTCAGACCATCTGTGTCAGACCGTTGTCTCTGTCCGTCTGTCTCTGTCCGTCTGTGTCAGACCGCCTGTCTCTGTCCGTCTGTCTCAGACCGTCTGTCTCAGACCGTCTGTCTCAGACCGTCTGTCTCAGACCGCCTGTCTCAGACCGTCTGTCTCAGACCGTCTGTCTCAGACCGTCGGTCTCTCTCCGTCTCTCTCAGGCCGCCTGTCTCAGACCGTCTGTCTCTGTCCGTCTGTCTCAGAGCGTCTGTCTCAGCCCGCCTGTCTCTGTCCGCCTGTCTCTGTCCGTCTGTCTCAGATCGTCTCTCTCAGGCCGCCTGTCTCAGTGTGACTGTCTCAGACCATCTGTCTCAGACCGTCTGTCTCTGTCCGTCTCTCTCAGGCCACCTGTCTCAGTCCGTCTGTCTCAGACCATCTGTGTCAGACTGTTGTCTCTGTCCGTCTGTCTCTGTCCGTCTGTGTCAGACCGCCTGTCTCTGTCCGTCTGTCTCAGACCGCCTGTCTCTGTTCGTCTGTCTCAGACCGTCTGTCTCAGATCGTCTCTCTCAGGCCGCCTGTCTCAGACCAACTGTCTCTGTCCGTAGGTCTCAGACCGCCTGTCTCAGACCGTCGGTCTGAGCCCGTCTGTCTCAGCCCGCCTGTCTCTGTCCGTCTGTCTCAGACCGTCTGTCTCAGATCGTCTCTCTCAGGCCGCCTGTCTCAGTCCGACTGTCTCAGACCATCTGTCTCAGACCGTCTGTCTCTGTCCGTCTGTCTCAGCCCGCCTGTCTCAGACCGTTGTCTCTGTCCGTCTGTCTCAGAACGTCTGTCTCAGACCATCTGTATCAAACCGTCTGTCTCAGCCCGCCTGTCTCAGCCCGCCTGTCTCAGACCATCTGTCTCAGACCGTCTGTCTCTGTCCGTCTGTCTCAGACCATTTGTCTCAGTCCGTCTGTCTCAGACCGTCTGTCTCAGACCGTCGGTCTCTGTCCCTCTGCCTCAATCCGCCTGTCTCAGACCGTCTGTCCTGGACCGTCTGTCTCAGACCGTCGGTCTCTGTCCGTCCCTCTCATGCCGCCTGTCTCAGTCCGTCTGTTTCAGACCGCCTGTCTCAGACCGTCGGTCTTAGCCCGTCTGTCTCAGACCGCCTGTCTCAGACCGTCTGTCTCAGACCGTCGGTCTCTGTCCGTCTCTCTCAGGCCGCCTGTCTCAGTCCGTCTGTCTCAGACCATCTGTCTCAGACCGTCTGTCTCTGTCCGTCTGCCTCAGACCATCTGTCTCAGTCCGTCTGTCTCAGACCGTCTGTCTCTGTCCGTCTCGCCCAGCCCGCCTGTCTCAGGCCATCTGTATCAAACCGTCTGTCTCAGCCCGCCTGTCTCAGCCCGCCTGTCTCTGTGCGTCTGTTAAAGACCGCCTGTCTCTGCCCGTCTGTCTCAGCCCGCCTGTCTCTGTCCGTCTGTCTCAGACCGTCTGTCTCAGCCCGCCTGTCTCTGTCCGTCTGTCTCAGACCGTCTGTCTCAGATCGTCTGTCTCAGGCCGCCTGTCTCAGTCCGACTGTCTCAGACCATCTGTCTCATACCGTCTGTCTCTGTCCGTCTCTCTCAGGCCGCCTGTCTCAGTCCGTCTGTCTCAGTCCATCTGTGTCAGACCGTTGTCTCTGTCCGTCTGTCTCAGACCGTCTGTCTCTGTCCGTCTGTCTCAGCCCGCCTGTCTCAGACCGTTGTCTCTGTCCGTCTGTCTCAGAACGTCTGTCTCAGACCATCTGTATCAAACCGTCTGTCTCAGCCCGCCTGTCTCAGCCCGCCTGTCTCTCTCCGTCTGTCTCAGCCAGCCTGTCTCAGACCGTCTGTCTCAGACCGTCGGTCTCTGTCCGTCTCTGTCAGGCCGCCTGTCTCAGTCCGTCTGTCTCAGACCATCTGTGTCAGACCGTTGTCTCTGTCCGTCTGTCTCTGTCCGTCTGTCTCTGTCCGCCTGTCTCTGCCCGTCTGTCTCAGCCCGCCTGTCTCTGTCCGTCTGTCTCAGACCGTCTCTCTCATGCCGCCTGTCTCAGTCCGTCTGTTTCAGACCGCCTGTCTCAGACCGTCGGTCTTAGCCCGTCTGTCTCAGACCGTCTGTCTCAGACCGTCTGTCTCAGACCGTCGGTCTCTGTCCGTCTCTCTCAGGCCGCCTGTCTGAGTCCGTCTGTCTCAGACCACCTGTCTCAGACCGTCTGTCTCTGTCCGTCTGTCTCAGACCATCTGTCTCAGTCCGTCTGTCTCAGGCCGTCTGTCTCAGACCGTCGGTCTCAGACCGTCGGTCTCTGTCCGTCTCTCCCAGCCCGCCTGTCTCAGGCCATCTGTATCAAACCGTCTGTCTCAGCCCGCCTGTCACAGCCCGCCTGTCTCTGTGCGTCTGTTAAAGACCGCCTGTCTCAGACCGTCTGTCTCAGACCGTCTGTCTCAGCCCGCCTGTCTCAGCCCGCCTGTCTCTGTCCGTCTGTCTTAGACCATCTGTCTCAGACCGTCTGTCTCAGACCGTCTGTCTCTGACCGTCTGTCTCAGACCGTCAGTCTCAGACCGTCGGTCTCTGTCCGTTTCTCGCAGGCCGCGTGTCTCTGTCCGTCTGTCTCAGACCGTCGGTCTCTGTCCATCTGTTTCAGAACGCCTGTATCAGACCGTCGGTCTTAGCCCGTCTGTCTCTGCCCGTCTGTCTCAGCCCGCCTGTCTCTGTCCGTCTGTCTCAGACCGTCTGTCTCAGCCCGCCTGTCTCTGTCCGTCTGTCTCAGATCGTCTCTCTCAGGCCGCCTGTCTCAGTGTGACTGTCTCAGACCATCTGTCTCAGACCGTCTGTCTCTGTCCGTCTCTCTCAGGCCACCTGTCTCAGTCTGTCTGTCTCAGACCATCTGTGTCAGACCGTTGTCTCTGTCCGTCTGTCTCTGTCCGTCTGTGTCAGACCGCCTGTCTCTGTCCGCCTGTCTCAGACCGTCTGTCTCAGACCGTCTGTCTCAGACCGCCTGTCTCAGACCGTCTGTCTCAGACCGTCTGTCTCAGACCGTCGGTCTCTCTCCGTCTCTCTCAGGCCGCCTGTCTCAGACCGTCTGTCTCTGTCCGTCTGTCTCAGAGCGTCTGTCTCAGCCCGCCTGTCTCTGTCCGTCTGTCTCAGACCGTCTGTCTCAGATCGTCTCTCTCAGGCCGCCTGTCTCAGTCCGACTGTCTCAGACCATCTGTCTCAGACCGTCTGTCTCTGTCCGTCTGTCTCAGCCCGCCTGTCTCAGACCGTTGTCTCTGTCCGTCTGTCTCAGAACGTCTGTCTCAGACCGTCTGTCTCTGTCCGTCTGTCTCAGACCATCTGTCTCAGTCCGTCTGTCTCAGACCGTCTGTCTCAGACCGTCGGTCTCAGACCGTCGGTCTCTGTCCGTCTCTCCCAGCCCGCCTGTCTCAGTCCATCTGTATCAAACCGTCTGTCTCAGCCCGCCTGTCTCAGCCCGCCTGTCTCTGTCCGTCTGTCTCAGACCGTCGGTCTCTGTCCGTCTCTCTCAGGCCGCCTGTCTCAGTCCATCTGTCTCAGACCGTCTGTCTCAGACCGTCTGTCTCAGCCCGCCTGTCTAAGTCCGTCTGTCTCAGACCATCTGTCTCAGACCGTTGTCTCTGTCCGTCTGTCTCTTTCCGTCTGTCTCAATCCGCCTGTCTCAGACCGTCGGTCTTAGCCCGTCTGTCTCAGCCCGCCTGTCTAAGTCCGTCTGTCTCAGACCATCTGTCTCAGACCGTTGTCTCTGTCCGTCTGTCTCTTTCCGTCTGTCTCAATCCGCCTGTCTCAGACCGTCTGTCCTGGACCGTCAGTCTCAGACCGTCGGTCTCTGTCCGGTTCTCGCAGGCCGCCTGTCTCTGTCCGTCTGTCTCAGACCGTCTGTCTCAGACTGTCGGTCTCTGTCCGTCTCTCTCAGGCCGTCGGTCTCTGGCCGTTTCTCGCAGGCCGCCTGTCTCAGTCCGCCTGTCTAAGTCCGTCTGTCTCAGACCATCTGTCTCAGACCGTTGTCTCTGTCCGTCTGTCTCTGTCCGTCTGTCTCAATCCGCCTGTCTCAGACCGTCTGTCCTGGACCGTCTGTCTCAGACCGTCGGTCTCTGTCCGTCTCTCTCATGCCGCCTGTCTCAGTCCGTCTGTTTCAGATCGCCTTTCGCAGACCGTCGGTCTTAGCCCGCCTGTCTCAGCCCGCCTGTCTCTGTCCGTCTGTCTCAGACCGTCGGTCTCTGTCCGTCTCTCTCAGGCCGCCTGTCTCAGTCCATCTGTCTCAGTCCGTCTATCTCAGACCGTCTGTCTCTGTCCGTCTCGCCCAGCCCGCCTGTCTCAGGCCATCTGTATCAAACCGTCTGTCTCAGCCCGCCTGTCTCAGCCCGCCTGTCTCTGTGCGTCTGTTAAAGACCGCCTGTCTCTTCCCGTCTGTCTCAGCCCGCCTGTCTCTGTCCGTCTGTCTCAGACCGTCTGTCTCAGCCCGCCTGTCTCTGTCCGTCTGTCTCAGACCGTCTGTCTCAGATCGTCTCTCTCAGGCCGCCTGTCTCAGTCCGACTGTCTCAGACCATCTGTCTCATACCGTCTGTCTCTGTCCGTCTGTCTCAGCCCGCCTGTCTCAGCCCGCCTGTCTCTGTCCGTCTGTCTTAGACCATCTGTCTCAGACCGTCTGTCTCAGACCGTCTGTCTCTGACCGTCTGTCTCAGCCCGCCTGTCTCAGACCGTTGTCTCTGTCCGTCTGTCTCAGAACGTCTGTCTCAGACCATCTGTATCAAACCGTCTGTCTCAGCCCGCCTGTCTCAGCCCGCCTGTCTCTGTCCGTCTGTCTCAGCCAGCCTGTCTCAGACCGTCTGTCTCAGACCGTCGGTCTCTGTCCGTCTCTGTCAGGCCGCCTGTCTCAGTCCGTCTGTCTCAGACCATCTGTGTCAGACCGTTGTCTCTGTCCGTCTGTCTCTGTCCGTCTGTCTCTGTCCGCCTGTCTCTGCCCGTCTGTCTCAGCCCGCCTGTCTCTGTCCGTCTGTCTCAGACCGTCTCTCTCATGCCGCCTGTCTCAGTCCGTCTGTTTCAGACCGCCTGTCTCAGACCGTCGGTCTTAGCCCGTCTGTCTCAGACCGTCTGTCTCAGACCGTCTGTCTCAGACCGTCTGTCTCAGACCGTCAGTCTCTGTCCGTCTCTCTCAGGCCGCCTGTCTGAGTCCGTCTGTCTCAGACCACCTGTCTCAGACCGCCTGTCTCTGTCCGTCTGTCTCAGACCATCTGTCTCAGTCCGTCTGTCTCTGACCGTCTGTCTCAGACCGTCAGTCTCAGACCGTCGGTCTCTGTCCGTTTCTCGCAGGCCGCGTGTCTCTGTCCGTCTGTCTCAGACCGTCGGTCTCTGTCCATCTGTTTCAGAACGCCTGTATCAGACCGTCGGTCTTAGCCCGTCTGTCTCTGCCCGTCTGTCTCAGCCCGCCTGTCTCTGTCCGTCTGTCTCAGACCGTCTGTCTCAGCCCGCCTGTCTCTGTCCGTCTGTCTCAGATCGTCTCTCTCAGGCCGCCTGTCTCAGTGTGACTGTGTCAGACCATCTGTCTCAGACCGTCTGTCTCTGTCCGTCTCTCTCAGGCCACCTGTCTCAGTCCGTCTGTCTCAGACCATCTGTGTCAGACCGTTGTCTCTGTCCGTCTGTCTCTGTCCGTCTGTGTCAGACCGCCTGTCTCTGTCCGTCTGTCTCATACCGTCTGTCTCAGACCGTCTGTCTCAGACCGCCTGTCTCAGACCGTCTGTCTCAGACCGTCTGTCTCAGACCGTCTGTCTCAGACCGTCGGTCTCTCTCCGTCTCTCTCAGGCCGCCTGTCTCAGACCGTCTGTCTCTGTCCGTCTGTCTCAGAGCGTCTGTCTCAGCCCGCCTGTCTCTGTCCGTCTGTCTCAGACCGTCTGTCTCAGATCGTCTCTCTCAGGCCGCCTGTCTCAGTCCGACTGTCTCAGACCATCTGTCTCAGACCGTCTGTCTCTGTCCGTCTGTCTCAGCCCGCCTGTCTCAGACCGTTGTCTCTGTCCGTCTGTCTCAGAACGTCTGTCTCAGACCACCTGTATCAAACCGTCTGTCTCAGCCCGCCTGTCTCAGCCTGCCTGTCTCAGTCCGTCTGTCTCAGACCATCTGTCTCAGACCGTCTGTCTCTGTCCGTCTGTCTCAGACCATCTGTCTCAGTCCGTCTGTCTCAGACCGTCTGTCTCAGACCGTCGGTCTCAGACTGTCGGTCTCTGTCCGTCTCTCTCATGCCGCCTGTCTCAGTCCGTCTGTTTCAGCCCGCCTGCCTCAGACCGTCGGTCTTAGCCCGTCTGTCTCAGACCGTCTGTCTCAGACCGTCTGTCTCAGACCGTCGGTCTCTGTCCGTCTCTCTCAGGCCGCCTGTCTCAGTCCGTCTGTCTCAGACCATCTGTCTCAGACCGTCTGTCTCTGTCCGTCTGTCTCAGACCATCTGTCTCAGTCCGTCTGTCTCAGACCGTCTGTCTCAGACCGTCGGTCTCAGACCGTCGGTCTCTGTCCGTCTCTCCCAGCCCGCCTGTCTCAGGCCATCTGTATCAAACCGTCTGTCTCAGCCCGCCTGTCTCAGCCCGCCTGTCTCTGTCCGTCTGTCTCAGACCGTCGGTCTCTGTCCGTCTCTCTCAGGCCGCCTGTCTCAGTCCATCTGTCTCAGTCCGTCTATCTCAGACCGTCTGTCTCTGTCCGTCTCGCCCAGCCCGCCTGTCTCAGGCCATCTGTATCAAACCGTCTGTCTCAGCCCGCCTGTCTCTGTGCGTCTGTTAAAGACCGCCTGTCTCTGCCCGTCTGTCTCAGCCCGCCTGTCTCTGTCCGTCTGTCTCAGACCGTCTGTCTCAGCCCGCCTGTCTCTGTCCGTCTGTCTCAGACCGTCTGTCTCAGATCGTCTCTCTCAGGCCGCCTGTCTCAGTCCGACTGTCTCAGACCATCTGTCTCATACCGTCTGTCTCTGTCCGTCTGTCTCAGCCCGCCTGTCTCAGCCCGCCTGTCTCTGTCCGTCTGTCTTAGACCATCTGTCTCAGACCGTCTGTCTCAGACCGTCTGTCTCTGACCGTCTGTCTCAGCCCGCCTGTCTCAGACCGTTGTCTCTGTCCGTCTGTCTCAGAACGTCTGTCTCAGACCATCTGTATCAAACCGTCTGTCTCAGCCCGCCTGTCTCAGCCCGCCTGTCTCTGTCCGTCTGTCTCAGCCAGCCTGTCTCAGACCGTCTGTCTCAGACCGTCGGTCTCTGTCCGTCTCTGTCAGGCCGCCTGTCTCAGTCCGTCTGTCTCAGACCATCTGTGTCAGACCGTTGTCTCTGTCCGTCTGTCTCTGTCCGTCTGTCTCTGTCCGCCTGTCTCTGCCCGTCTGTCTCAGCCCGCCTGTCTCTGTCCGTCTGTCTCAGACCGTCTCTCTCATGCCGCCTGTCTCAGTCCGTCTGTTTCAGACCGCCTGTCTCAGACCGTCGGTCTTAGCCCGTCTGTCTCAGACCGTCTGTCTCAGACCGTCTGTCTCAGACCGTCTGTCTCAGACCGTCAGTCTCTGTCCGTCTCTCTCAGGCCGCCTGTCTGAGTCCGTCTGTCTCAGACCACCTGTCTCAGACCGCCTGTCTCTGTCCGTCTGTCTCAGACCATCTGTCTCAGTCCGTCTGTCTCTGACCGTCTGTCTCAGACCGTCAGTCTCAGACCGTCGGTCTCTGTCCGTTTCTCGCAGGCCGCGTGTCTCTGTCCGTCTGTCTCAGACCGTCGGTCTCTGTCCATCTGTTTCAGAACGCCTGTATCAGACCGTCGGTCTTAGCCCGTCTGTCTCTGCCCGTCTGTCTCAGCCCGCCTGTCTCTGTCCGTCTGTCTCAGACCGTCTGTCTCAGCCCGCCTGTCTCTGTCCGTCTGTCTCAGATCGTCTCTCTCAGGCCGCCTGTCTCAGACCGTCTGTCTCTGTCCGTCTGTCTCAGAGCGTCTGTCTCAGCCCGCCTGTCTCTGTCCGTCTGTCTCAGACCGTCTGTCTCAGATCGTCTCTCTCAGGCCGCCTGTCTCAGTCCGACTGTCTCAGACCATCTGTCTCAGACCGTCTGTCTCTGTCCGTCTGTCTCAGCCCGCCTGTCTCAGACCGTTGTCTCTGTCCGTCTGTCTCAGAACGTCTGTCTCAGACCACCTGTATCAAACCGTCTGTCTCAGCCCGCCTGTCTCAGCCTGCCTGTCTCAGTCCGTCTGTCTCAGACCATCTGTCTCAGACCGTCTGTCTCTGTCCGTCTGTCTCAGACCATCTGTCTCAGTCCGTCTGTCTCAGACCGTCTGTCTCAGACCGTCGGTCTCAGACTGTCGGTCTCTGTCCGTCTCTCTCATGCCGCCTGTCTCAGTCCGTCTGTTTCAGCCCGCCTGCCTCAGACCGTCGGTCTTAGCCCGTCTGTCTCAGACCGTCTGTCTCAGACCGTCGGTCTCTGTCCGTCTCTCTCAGGCCGCCTGTCTCAGTCCGTCTGTCTCAGACCATCTGTCTCAGACCGTCTGTCTCTGTCCGTCTGTCTCAGACCATCTGTCTCAGTCCGTCTGTCTCAGACCGTCTGTCTCAGACCGTCGGTCTCAGACCGTCGGTCTCTGTCCGTCTCTCCCAGCCCGCCTGTCTCAGGCCATCTGTATCAAACCGTCTGTCTCAGCCCGCCTGTCTCAGCCCGCCTGTCTCTGTCCGTCTGTCTCAGACCGTCGGTCTCTGTCCGTCTCTCTCAGGCCGCCTGTCTCAGTCCATCTGTCTCAGACCGTCTGTCTCAGACCGTCTGTCTCAGCCCGCCTGTCTCTGTGCGTCTGTTAAAGACCGCCTGTCTCAGACCGTCGGTCTTAGCCCGTCTGTCTCAGCCCGCCTGTCTAAGTCCGTCTGTCTCAGACCATCTGTCTCAGACCGTTGTCTCTGTCCGTCTGTCTCTTTCCGTCTGTCTCAATCCGCCTGTCTCAGACCGTCTGTCCTGGACCGTCAGTCGCAGACCGTCGGTCTCTGTCCGGTTCTCGCAGGCCGCCTGTCTCTGTCCGTCTGTCTCAGACCGTCTGTCTCAGACCGTCGGTCTCTGTCCGTCTCTCTCAGGCCGTCGGTCTCTGGCCGTTTCTCGCAGGCCGCCTGTCTCAGTCCGCCTGTCTAAGTCCGTCTGTCTCAGACCATCTGTCTCAGACCGTTGTCTCTGTCCGTCTGTCTCTGTCCGTCTGTCTCAATCCGCCTGTCTCAGACCGTCTGTCCTGGACCGTCTGTCTCAGACCGTCGGTCTCTGTCCGTCTCTCTCATGCCGCCTGTCTCAGTCCGTCTGTTTCAGATCGCCTTTCTCAGACCGTCGGTCTTAGCCCGCCTGTCTCAGCCCGCCTGTCTCTGTCCGTCTGTCTCAGACCGTCGGTCTCTGTCCGTCTCTCTCAGGCCGCCTGTCTCAGTCCATCTGTCTCAGACCGTCTGTCTCAGACCGTCTGTCTCAGCCCGCCTGTCTCTGTCCGTCTGTCTCAGACCGTCTGTCTCAGACCGTCGGTCTCTGTCCGGTTCTTGCAGGCCGCCTGTCTCTGTCCGCCTGTCTCAGCCGGCCTGTCTCTGTGCGTCTGTTAAAGACCGCCTGTCTCAGACCGTCTGTCTCAGACCGTCTGTCTCAGACCGTCTGTCTCATACCGTCTGTCTCTGTCCGTCTGTCTCAGCCCGCCTGTCTCAGACCGTCTATCTCGGAACATCTGTCTCAGCCCGTCTGAATCAGGTCGTCCGTCTCAGCCCGCCTGTCTCTGTCCGTCTGTCTCAGACCGTCTGTCTCAGATCGTCTCTCTCAGGCCGCCTGTCTCAGTCCGACAGTCTCTGTCCGTAGGTTTCAGCCCGCCTGTCTCTGTCCGTCTGTCTCAGATCGTCTCTCTCAGGCCGCCTGTCTCTGTCCGACAGTCTCTGTCCGTAGGTTTCAGACCGCCTGTCTCAGACCGTCGGTCTGAGCCCGTCTGTCTCAGCCCGCCTGTCTCAGACCGTCTGTCTCAGACCGTCTGTCCCAGACCGTCTGTCTCAGACCGTCTGTCTCAGACCGTCTGTCTCAGACCTTCTGTCTCAGACCGTCCGTCTCTGTCCGCCTGTCTCAGACCATCTGTCTCAGACCGTCTGTCTCAGACCGTCTGTCCTGGACCGTCTGTCTCAGACCGTCGGTCTCTGTCCGTCTCTCTCATGCCGCCTGTCTCAGTCCGTCTGTTTCAGATCGCCTTTCTCAGACCGTCGGTCTTAGCCCGCCTGTCTCAGCCCGCCTGTCTCTGTCCGTCTGTCTCAGACCGTCGGTCTCTGTCCGTCTCTCTCAGGCCGCCTGTCTCAGTCCATCTGTCTCAGACCATCTGTCTCAGACCGTCTGTCGCTCTCCGTCTGTCTCAGACCATCTGTCTCAGACCTTCTGTCTCAGACCGTCCGCCTCTGTCCGCCTGTCTCAGACCATCTGTCTCAGACCGTCTGTCTCAGACCGTCTGTCTCAGCCCGCCTGTCTCAGCCCGCCTGTCTCTGTCCGTCTGTCTTAGACCATCTGTCTCAGACCGTCTGTCTCGGACAATCTGTCTCAGCCCGTCTGTCTCAGATCGTCGGTCTCAGCCCGCCTGTCTCTGTCCGTCTGTCTCAGATCGTCTGTCTCAGATCGCCTCTCTCAGGCCGCCTGTCTCAGTCCGACTGTCTCTGTCCGTCTATCTCGGACCATCTGTCTCAGCCCGTCTGAATCATGTCGTCCGTCTTAGCCCGTCTGTCTCAGCCCGCCTGTCTCAGACCGTCTGTCTCAGACCGTCTGTCTCAGCCCGTCTGTCTCAGACCGTCTGTCTCAGATCGTCTCTCTCGGGCCGCCTGTCTCAGTCCGACTGTCTCAGACCATCTGTCTCAGACCGTCTGTCTCTGTCCGTCTGTCTCGGACCATCTGTCTCAGCCCGTCTGTCTCAGATCGTCGGTCTCAGACCGTCTCAGATCGTCTCTCTCAGGCCGCCTGTCTCAGTCCGACTGTCTCTGTCCGTAGGTTTCAGACCGCCTGTCTCAGACCGTCGGTCTTAGCCCGTCTGTCTCAGACCGTCTGTCTCAGACCGTCTGTCTCAGCCCGTCTGTCTCAGACCGTCTGTCTCAGACCGTTTGTCTCAGACCGTCGGTCTTAGCCCGTCTGTCTCAGCTCGCCTGTCTCAGTCCGTCTGTCTCAGACCATCTGTCTCAGACCGTCTGTCTCTGTCCGTCTGTCTCAGACCATCTGTCTCAGTCCGTCTGTCTCAGACCGTCTGTCTCAGACCGTCTGTCTCAGACCGTCTGTCTCAGACCGTCTGTCTCAGACCGTCGGTCTCTGTCCGTCTCTCCCAGCCCGCCTGTCTCAGGCCATCTGTATCAAACCGTCTGTCTCAGCCCGCCTGTCTCAGCTCGCCTGTTTCTGTGCGTCTGTTAAAGACCGCCTGTCTCAGACCGTCGGTCTTAGCCCGTCTGTCTCAGTCCGACTGTCTCAGACCATCTGTCTCAGACCGTCTGTCTCAGTCCGTCTGTCTCAGCCCGCCTGTCTCAGACCGTTGTCTCTGTCCGTCTGTCTCAGAACGTCTGTCTCAGACCATCTGTATCAAACCGTCTGTCTCAGACCGTCTGTCTCAGACTGTCGGTCTCTGTCCGTGTCTCTCAGGCCGCCTGTCTCAGTCCGTCTGTCTCAGACCATCTGTCTCAGACCGTCTGTCTCTGTCCGTCTGTCTCAGACCATCTGTCTCAGTCCGTCTGTCTCAGACCGTCTGTCTCAGACCGTCGGTCTCAGACCGTCGGTCTCTGTCCGTCTCTCCCAGCCCGCCTGTCTCAGGCCATCTGTATCAAACCGTCTGTCTCAGCCCGCCTGTCTCAGCCCGCCTGTCTCTATGCGTCTGTTAAAGACCGCCTGTCTCAGACCGTCGGTCTTAGCCCGTCTGTCTCAGCCCGCCTGTCTCAGCCCGCCTGTCTCTGTCCGTCTGTTTCAGACCTCCTGTCTCTGACCGTCGGTCTTAGCCCGTCTGTCTCAGCTCGCCTGTCTCAGACCGTCTGTCTCAGACCGTCTGTCTCAGACCGTCGGTCTCTGTCCGTCTCTCTCATGCCGCCTGTCACAGTCCGTCTGTCTCAGACCATCTGTCTCAGACCGTCTGTCTCTGTCCGTCTGTCTCAGACCATCTGTCTCAGTCCGTTTGTCTCAGACCGTCTGTCTCAGACCGTCTGTCTCAGATCGTCTCTCTCAGGCCGCCTGTCTCAGTCCGACTGTCTCTGTCCGTAGGTTTCAGACCGCCTGTCTCAGACCGTCGGTCTTAACCCGTCTGTCTCAGACCGTCTGTCTCAGACCGTCTGTCTCAGACCGTCTGTCTCATACCGTCTGTCTCAGACCGTCTGTCTCAGACCGTCTGTCTCAGACTGTCGGTCTCTGTCCGTGTCTCTCAGGCCGCCTGTCTCAGTCCGTCTGTCTCAGACCATCTGTCTCAGACCGTCTGTCTCTGTCCGTCTGTCTCAGACCATCTGTCTCAGTCCGTCTGTCTCAGACCGTCTGTCTCAGATCGCCTTTCTCAGACCGTCGGTCTTAGCCCGCCTGTCTCAGCCCGCCTGTCTCTGTCCGTCTGTCTCAGACCGTCGGTCTCTGTCCGTCTCTCTCAGGCCGCCTGTCTCAGTCCATCTGTCTCAGACCATCTGTCTCAGACCGTCTGTCGCTCTCCGTCTGTCTCAGACCATCTGTCTCAGACCTTCTGTCTCAGACCGTCCGTCTCTGTCCGCCTGTCTCAGACCATCTGTCTCAGACCGTCTGTCTCAGACCGTCTGTCTCAGCCCGCCTGTCTCAGCCCGCCTGTCTCTGTCCGTCTGTCTTAGACCATCTGTCTCAGACCGTCTGTCTCGGACCATCTGTCTCAGCCCGTCTGTCTCAGATCGTCGGTCTCAGCCCGCCTGTCTCTGTCCGTCTGTCTCAGATCGTCTGTCTCAGATCGCCTCTCTCAGGCCGCCTGTCTCAGTCCGACTGTCTCTGTCCGTCTATCTCGGACCATCTGTCTCAGCCCGTCTGAATCAGGTCGTCCGTCTTAGCCCGTCTGTCTCAGCCCGCCTGTCTCAGACCGTCTGTCTCAGACCGTCTGTCTCAGCCCGTCTGTCTCAGACCGTCTGTCTCAGATCGTCTCTCTCGGGCCACCTGTCTCAGTCCGACTGTCTCAGACCATCTGTCTCAGACCATCTGTCTCAGACCGTCTGTCTCTGTCCGTCTGTCTCAGACCATCTGTCTCAGTCCGTCTGTCTCAGACCGTCTGTCTCAGACCGTCGGTCTCAGACCGTCGGTCTCTGTCCGTCTCTCCCAGCCCGCCTGTCTCAGGCCATCTGTATCAAACCGTCTGTCTCAGCCCGCCTGTCTCAGCCCGCCTGTCTCTATGCGTCTGTTAAAGACCGCCTGTCTCAGACCGTCGGTCTTAGCCCGTCTGTCTCAGCCCGCCTGTCTCAGCCCGCCTGTCTCTGTCCGTCTGTCTCAGACCGTCTGTCTCGGACAATCTGTCTCAGCCCGTCTGTCTCAGATCGTCGGTCTCAGCCCGCCTGTCTCTGTCCGTCTGTCTCAGATCGTCTGTCTCAGATCGCCTCTCTCAGGCCGCCTGTCTCAGTCCGACTGTCTCTGTCCGTCTATCTCGGACCATCTGTCTCAGCCCGTCTGAATCATGTCGTCCGTCTTAGCCCGTCTGTCTCAGCCCGCCTGTCTCAGACCGTCTGTCTCAGACCGTCTGTCTCAGCCCGTCTGTCTCAGACCGTCTGTCTCAGATCGTCTCTCTCGGGCCGCCTGTCTCAGTCCGACTGTCTCAGACCATCTGTCTCAGACCGTCTGTCTCTGTCCGTCTGTCTCGGACCATCTGTCTCAGCCCGTCTGTCTCAGATCGTCGGTCTCAGACCGTCTCAGATCGTCTCTCTCAGGCCGCCTGTCTCAGTCCGACTGTCTCTGTCCGTAGGTTTCAGACCGCCTGTCTCAGACCGTCGGTCTTAGCCCGTCTGTCTCAGACCGTCTGTCTCAGACCGTCTGTCTCAGCCCGTCTGTCTCAGACCGTCTGTCTCAGACCGTTTGTCTCAGACTGTCGGTCTCTGTCCGTCTCTCTCAGGCCGCCTGTCTCAGTCCGTCTGTCTCAGACCATCTGTCTCAGACCGTCTGTCTCTGTCCGTCTGTCTCAGACCATCTGTCTCAGTCCGTCTGTCTCAGACCGTCTGTCTCAGACCGTCTGTCTCAGACCGTCTGTCTCAGACCGTCTGTCTCAGACCGTCTGTCTCAGACCGTCGGTCTCTGTCCGTCTCTCCCAGCCCGCCTGTCTCAGGCCATCTGTATCAAACCGTCTGTCTCAGCCCGCCTGTCTCAGCTCGCCTGTTTCTGTGCGTCTGTTAAAGACCGCCTGTCTCAGACCGTCGGTCTTAGCCCGTCTGTCTCAGTCCGACTGTCTCAGACCATCTGTCTCAGACCGTCTGTCTCAGTCCGTCTGTCTCAGCCCGCCTGTCTCAGACCGTTGTCTCTGTCCGTCTGTCTCAGAACGTCTGTCTCAGACCATCTGTATCAAACCGTCTGTCTCAGACCGTCTGTCTCAGACTGTCGGTCTCTGTCCGTGTCTCTCAGGCCGCCTGTCTCAGTCCGTCTGTCTCAGACCATCTGTCTCAGACCGTCTGTCTCTGTCCGTCTGTCTCAGACCATCTGTCTCAGTCCGTCTGTCTCAGACCGTCTGTCTCAGACCGTCGGTCTCAGACCGTCGGTCTCTGTCCGTCTCTCCCAGCCCGCCTGTCTCAGGCCATCTGTATCAAACCGTCTGTCTCAGCCCGCCTGTCTCAGCCCGCCTGTCTCTATGCGTCTGTTAAAGACCGCCTGTCTCAGACCGTCGGTCTTAGCCCGTCTGTCTCAGCCCGCCTGTCTCAGCCCGCCTGTCTCTGTCCGTCTGTTTCAGACCTCCTGTCTCTGACCGTCGGTCTTAGCCCGTCTGTCTCAGCTCGCCTGTCTCAGACCGTCTGTCTCAGACCGTCTGTCTCAGACCGTCGGTCTCTGTCCGTCTCTCTCATGCCGCCTGTCACAGTCCGTCTGTCTCAGACCATCTGTCTCAGACCGTCTGTCTCTGTCCGTCTGTCTCAGACCATCTGTCTCAGTCCGTTTGTCTCAGACCGTCTGTCTCAGACCGTCTGTCTCAGATCGTCTCTCTCAGGCCGCCTGTCTCAGTCCGACTGTCTCTGTCCGTAGGTTTCAGACCGCCTGTCTCAGACCGTCGGTCTTAACCCGTCTGTCTCAGACCGTCTGTCTCAGACCGTCTGTCTCAGACCGTCTGTCTCATACCGTCTGTCTCAGACCGTCTGTCTCAGACCGTCTGTCTCAGACTGTCGGTCTCTGTCCGTGTCTCTCAGGCCGCCTGTCTCAGTCCGTCTGTCTCAGACCGTCTGTCTCTGTCCGTCTGTCTCAGACCATCTGTCTCAGTCCGTCTGTCTCAGACCGTCTGTCTCAGATCGCCTTTCTCAGACCGTCGGTCTTAGCCCGCCTGTCTCAGCCCGCCTGTCTCTGTCCGTCTGTCTCAGACCGTCGGTCTCTGTCCGTCTCTCTCAGGCCGCCTGTCTCAGTCCATCTGTCTCAGACCATCTGTCTCAGACCGTCTGTCGCTCTCCGTCTGTCTCAGACCATCTGTCTCAGAACTTCTGTCTCAGACCGTCCGTCTCTGTCCGCCTGTCTCAGACCATCTGTCTCAGACCGTCTGTCTCAGACCGTCTGTCTCAGCCCGCCTGTCTCAGCCCGCCTGTCTCTGTCCGTCTGTCTTAGACCATCTGTCTCAGACCGTCTGTCTCGGACCATCTGTCTCAGCCCGTCTGTCTCAGATCGTCGGTCTCAGCCCGCCTGTCTCTGTCCGTCTGTCTCAGATCGTCTGTCTCAGATCGCCTCTCTCAGGCCGCCTGTCTCAGTCCGACTGTCTCTGTCCGTCTATCTCGGACCATCTGTCTCAGCCCGTCTGAATCAGGTCGTCCGTCTTAGCCCGTCTGTCTCAGCCCGCCTGTCTCAGACCGTCTGTCTCAGCCCGTCTGTCTCAGACCGTCTGTCTCAGATCGTCTCTCTCGGGCCACCTGTCTCAGTCCGACTGTCTCAGACCATCTGTCTCAGACCATCTGTCTCAGACCGTCTGTCTCTGTCCGTCTGTCTCAGACCATCTGTCTCAGTCCGTCTGTCTCAGACCGTCTGTCTCAGACCGTCGGTCTCAGACCGTCGGTCTCTGTCCGTCTCTCCCAGCCCGCCTGTCTCAGGCCATCTGTATCAAACCGTCTGTCTCAGCCCGCCTGTCTCAGCCCGCCTGTCTCTATGCGTCTGTTAAAGACCGCCTGTCTCAGACCGTCGGTCTTAGCCCGTCTGTCTCAGCCCGCCTGTCTCAGCCCGCCTGTCTCTGTCCGTCTGTTTCAGACCCCCTGTCTCAGACCGTCGGTCTTAGCCCGTCTGTCTCAGCTCGCCTGTCTCAGACCGTCTGTCTCAGACCGTCTGTCTCAGACCGTCGGTCTCTGTCCGTCTCTCTCAGGCCGCCTGTCACAGTCCGTCTGTCTCAGACCATCTGTCTCAGACCGTCTGTCTCTGTCCGTCTGTCTCAGACCATCTGTCTCAGTCCGTTTGTCTCAGACCGTCTGTCTCAGACCGTCTGTCTCAGATCGTCTCTCTCAGGCCGCCTGTCTCAGTCCGACTGTCTCTGTCCGTAGGTTTCAGACCGCCTGTCTCAGACCGTCGGTCTTAACCCGTCTGTCTCAGACCGTCTGTCTCAGACCGTCTGTCTCATACCGTCTGTCTCAGACCGTCTGTCTCAGACCGTCTGTCTCAGACTGTCGGTCTCTGTCCGTGTCTCTCAGGCCGCCTGTCTCAGTCCGTCTGTCTCAGACCATCTGTCTCAGACCGTCTGTCTCTGTCCGTCTGTCTCAGACCATCTGTCTCAGTCCGTCTGTCTCAGACCGTCTGTCTCAGACCGTCTGTCTCAGACCTTCTGTCTCAGACCGTCCGTCTCTGTCCGCCTGTCTCAGACCATCTGTCTCAGACCGTCTGTCTCAGACCGTCTGTCTCAGATCGTCTCTCTCAGGCCGCCTGTCTAAGTCCGACTGTCTCAGACCATCTGTCTCAGACCGTCTGTCTCTGTCCGTCTGTCTCGGACCATCTGTCTCAGCCCGTCTGTCTCAGATCGTCGGTCTCAGACCGTCTCAGATCGTCTCTCTCAGGCCGCCTGTCTCAGTCCGACTGTCTCTGTCCGTAGGTTTCAGACCGCCTGTCTCAGACCGTCGGTCTTAGCCCGTCTGTCTCAGACCGTCTGTCTCAGACCGTCTGTCTCAGCCCGTCTGTCTCAGACCGTCTGTCTCAGACCGTTTGTCTCAGACTGTCGGTCTCTGTCCGTCTCTCTCAGGCCGCCTGTCTCAGTCCGTCTGTCTCAGACCGTCTGTCTCAGACCGTCTGTCTCAGACCGTCGGTCTCTGTCCGTCTCTCCCAGCCCGCCTGTCTCAGGCCATCTGTATCAAACCGTCTGTCTCAGCCCGCCTGTCTCAGCTCGCCTGTTTCTGTGCGTCTGTTAAAGACCGCCTGTCTCAGACCGTCGGTCTTAGCCCGTCTGTCTCAGTCCGACTGTCTCAGACCATCTGTCTCAGACCGTCTGTCTCTGTCCGTCTGTCTCAGCCCGCCTGTCTCAGACCGTTGTCTCTGTCCGTCTGTCTCAGAACGTCTGTCTCAGACCATCTGTATCAAACCGTCTGTCTCAGACCGTCTGTCTCAGACTGTCGGTCTCTGTCCGTGTCTCTCAGGCCGCCTGTCTCAGTCCGTCTGTCTCAGACCATCTGTCTCAGACCGTCTGTCTCTGTCCGTCTGTCTCAGACCATCTGTCTCAGTCCGTCTGTCTCAGACCGTCTGTCTCAGACCGTCTGTCTCAGACCGTCTGTCTCAGACCGTCGGTCTCTGTCCGTCTCTCTCAGGCCGCCTGTCTCAGTCCGTCTGTCTCAGACCATCTGTCTCAGACCGTCTGTCTCTGTCCGTCTGTCTCAGACCATCTGTCTCAGTCCGTTTGTCTCAGACCGTCTGTCTCAGACCGTCGGTCTCACACCGTCGATCTCTGTCCGTCTCTCCCAGCCCGCCTGTCTCAGGCCATCTGTATCAAACCGTCTGTCTCAGCCCGCCTGTCTCAGCCCGCCTGTCTCTGTCCGTCTGTTTCAGACCGCCTGTCTCAGACCGTCGGTCTTAGCCCGTCTGTCTCAGCCCGCCTGTCTCTGTCCGTCTGTCTCAGACCGTCTGTCTCAGCCCGTCTGTCTCAGACCGTCTGTCTCAGATCGTCTCTCTCAGGCCGCCTGTCTCAGTCCGACTGTCTCAGACCATCTGTCTCAGACCGTCTGTCTCTGTCCGTCTGTCTCAGCCCGCCTGTCTCAGACCGTTGTCTCTGTCCGTCTGTCTCAGACCGTCTGTCTCAGATCGTCTCTCTCAGGCCGTCTGTCTCAGTCCGACTGTCTCTGTCCGTAGGTCTCAGACCGCCTGTCTCAGACCGTCGGTCTGAGCCCGTCTGTCTCAGCCCGCCTGTCTCTGTCCGTCTGTCTCAGACCGTCTGTCTCAGATCGTCTCTCTCAGGCCGCCTGTCTCAGTCCGACTGTCTCTGTCCGTAGGTTTCAGACCGCCTGTCTCAGACCGTCGGTCTTAACCCGTCTGTCTCAGACCGTCTGTCTCAGACCGTCTGTCTCATACCGTCTGTCTCAGACCGTCTGTCTCAGACCGTCTGTCTCAGACTGTCGGTCTCTGTCCGTGTCTCTCAGGCCGCCTGTCTCAGTCCGTCTGTCTCAGACCATCTGTCTCAGACCGTCTGTCTCTGTCCGTCTGTCTCAGACCATCTGTCTCAGTCCGTCTGTCTCAGACCGTCTCTCTCAGACCGTCGGTCTCAGACCGTCGGTCTTTGTCCGTCTCTCCCAGCCCGCCTGTCTCAGGCCATCTGTATCAAACCGTCTGTCTCAGCCCGCCTGTCTCTATGCGTCTGTTAAAGACCGCCTGTCTCAGACCGTCGGTCTTAGCCCGTCTGTCTCAGCCCGCCTGTCTCAGCCCGCCTGTCTCTGTCCGTCTGTTTCAGACCGCCTGTCTCAGACCGTCGGTCTTAGCCCGTCTGTCTCAGCTCGCCTGTCTCAGACCGTCTGTCTCAGACCGTCTGTCTCAGACCGTCGGTCTCTGTCCGTCTCTCTCAGGCCGCCTGTCTCAGTCCGTCTGTCTCAGACCATCTGTCTCAGACCGTCTGTCTCTGCCCGTCTGTCTCAGACCATCTGTCTCAGTACGTCTGTCTCAGGCCGTCTGTCTCTGACCGTCTGTCTCAGACCGTCTGTCTCAGCCCGCCTGTCTCTGTCCGTCTGTCTCAGACCGTCTGTCTCTGATCGTCTCTCTCAGGCCGCCTGTCTCAGTGCGACTGTCTCAGACCATCTGTCTCAGACCGTCTGTCTCTGTCCGTCTCCCTCAGGCCACCTGTCTCTGTCCGTCTGTCTTAGACCATCTGTCTCAGACCGTCTGTCTCAGACCGTCTGTCTCAGACCGCCTGTCTCAGACCGTCTGTCTCTGACCGTCTGTCTCAGACCGTCAGTCTCAGACCGTCGGTCTCTGTCCGTTTCTCGCAGGCCGCGTGTCTCTGTCCGTCTGTCTCAGACCGTCGGTCTCTGTCCATCTGTTTCAGAACGCCTGTATCAGACCGTCGGTCTTAGCCCGTCTGTCTCTGCCCGTCTGTCTCAGCCCGCCTGCCTCTGTCCGTCTGTCTCAGACCGTCTGTCTCTGTCCGTCTGTCTCAGACCGTCTGTCTCAGCCCACCTGTCTCTGTCCGTCTGTCTCAGACCGTGTGTCTCTGATCGTCTCTCTCAGGCCGCCTGTCTCAGTGCGACTGTCTCAGACCATCTGTCTCAGACCGTCTGTCTCTGTCCGTCTCCCTCAGGCCACCTGTCTCAGTCCGTCTGTCTCAGACCATCTGTGTCAGACCGTTGTCTCTGTCCGTCTGTCTCTGTCCGTCTGTGTCTGTCCGTCTGTGTCAGACCGCCTGTCTCTGTCCGTCTGTCTCAGACCGTCTGTCTCAGACCGTCTGTCTCAGACCGTCTGTCTCAGACCGTCTGTCTCAGACCGTCTGTCTCAGACCGTCTGTCTCAGACCGTCTGTCTCAGACCGTCTGTCTCAGCCCGCCTGTCTCAGCCCGCCTGTCTCTGTGCGTCTGTTAAAGACCGCCTGTCTCAGACCGTCGGTCTTAGCCCGTCTGTCTCAGTCCGACTGTCTCAGACCATCTGTCTCAGACCGTTGTCTCTGTCCGTCTGTCTCAGAACGTCTGTCTCAGACCATCTGTATCAAACCGTCTGTCTCAGCCCGCCTGTCTCAGCCCGCCTGTCTCTGTCCGTCTGTCTCAGACCGTCTGTCTCAGATCGTCTCTCACAGGCCGCCTGTCTCAGTCCGACTGTCTCTGTCCGTAGGTCTCAGACCGCCTGTCTCTGACCGTCGGTCTGAGCCCGTCTGTCTCAGCCCGCCTGTCTCTGTCCGTCTGTCTCAGACCGTCTGTCTCAGATCGTCTCTCTCAGGCCGCCTGTCTCAGTCCGACTGTCTCAGACCATCTGTCTCAGACCGTCTGTCTCTGTCCGTCTGTCTCAGCCCGCCTGTCTCAGACCGTTGTCTCTGTCCGTCTGTCTCAGAACGTCTGTCTCAGACCATCTGTATCAAACCGTCTGTCTCAGCCCACCTGTCTCAGCCCGCCTGTCTCAGTCCGTCTGTCTCAGACCATCTGTCTCAGACCGTCTGTCTCTGTCCGTCTGTCTCAGACCATCTGTCTCAGTCCGTCTGTCTCAGACCGTCTGTCTCAGACCGTCTGTCTCAGACCGTCTGTCTCAGACCGTCTGTCTCAGACCGTCGGTCTCTGTCCGTCTCTCTCAGGCCGCCTGTCTGAGTCCGTCTGTCTCAGACCACCTGTCTCAGACCGTCTGTCTCTGTCCGTCTGTCTCAGACCATCTGTCTCAGTCCGTCTGTCTCAGGCCGTCTGTCTCAGACCGTCGGTCTCAGACCGTCGGTCTCTGTCCGTCTCTCCCAGGCCGCCTGTCTCAGGCCATCTGTATCAAACCGTCTGTCTCAGCCCGCCTGTCACAGCCCGCCTGTCTCTGTGCGTCTGTTAAAGACCGCCTGTCTCAGACCGTCTGTCTCAGACCGTCTGTCTCAGACCGTCTGTCTCAGCCCGCCTGTCTCAGCCCGCCTGTCTCTGTCCGTCTGTCTTAGACCATCTGTCTCAGACCGTCTGTCTCAGACCGTCTGTCTCTGACCGTCTGTCTCAGACCGTCAGTCTCAGACCGTCGTTCTCTGTCCGTTTCTCGCAGGCCGCGTGTCTCTGTCCGTCTGTCTCAGACCGTCGGTCTCTGTCCATCTGCTTCAGAACGCCTGTATCAGACCGTCGGTCTTAGCCCGTCTGTCTCTGCCCGTCTGTCTCAGCCCGCCTGTCTCTGTCCGTCTGTCTCAGACCGTCTGTCTCAGCCCGCCTGTCTCTGTCCGTCTGTCTCAGACCGTCTGTCTCAGATCGTCTCTCTCAGGCCGCCTGTCTCAGTGTGACTGTCTCAGACCATCTGTCTCAGACCGTCTGTCTCTGTCCGTCTCTCTCAGGCCACCTGTCTCAGTCCGTCTGTCTCAGACCATCTGTGTCAGACCGTTGTCTCTGTCCGTCTGTCTCTGTCCGTCTGTCTCTGTGCGTCTGTGTCAGACCGCCTGTCTCTGTCCGTCTGTCTCTGTGCGTCTGTGTCAGACCGCCTGTCTCAGTCCGTCTGTCTCAGACCATCTGTGTCAGACCGTTGTCTCTGTCCGTCTGTCTCTGTCCGTCTGTCTCTGTGCGTCTGTGTCAGACCGCCTGTCTCTGTCCGTCTGTCTCAGACCGTCTGTCTCAGCCCGCCTGTCTCAGCCCACCTGTCTCTGTCCGTCTGTCTTAGACCATCTGTCTCAGACCGTCTGTCTCGGACCATCTGTCTCAGCACGTCTGTCTCAGATCGTCTCTCTCAGGCCGGCTGTCTCAGTCCGACTGTCTCAGACCATCTGTCTCAGACCGTCTGTCTCTTTCCGTCTCTCTCAGGCCGCCTGTCTGAGTCCGTCTGTCTCAGACTATCTGTGTCAGACCGTTGTCTCTGTCCGTCTGTCTCTGTCCGTCTGTCTCTGTCCGTCTGCCTCTGTCCGTCTGTGTCAGACCGCCTGTCTCTGTCCGTCTCTCTCAGCCCGCCTGTCTCAGCCCGTCTGTCTCGGACCATCTGTCTCAGCCCGTCTGTCTCAGATTGTCCGTCTGAGCCCGCCTGTCTCTGTCCGTCTGTCTCAGACCGTCTGTCTCAGATCGTCTCTCTCAGGCCGCCTGTCTCAGTCCGACTGTCTCTGTCCGTAGGTCTCAGACCGCCTGTCTCAGACCGTCGGTCTGAGCCCGTCTGTCTCAGCCCGCCTGTCTCTGTCCGTCTGTCTCAGACCGTCTGTCTCAGCCCGCCTGTCTCAGCCCGCCTGTCTCTGTCCGTCTGTCTCTGTGCGTCTGTGTCAGACCGCCTGTCTCAGTCCGTCTGTCTCAGACCATCTGTGTCAGACCGTTGTCTCTGTCCGTCTGTCTCTGTCCGTCTGTCTCTGCGCGTCTGTGTCAGACCGCCTGTCTCTGTCCGTCTGTCTCAGACCGTCTGTCTCAGCCCGCCTGTCTCAGCCCGCCTGTCTCTGTCCGTCTGTCTTAGACCATCTGTCTCAGACCGTCTGTCTCGGACCGTCTGTCTCAGACCGTCGGTCTCTGTCCGTCTCTGTCATGCCGCCTGTCTCAGTCCGTCTGTTTCAGACCGCCTGTCTCAGACCGTCGGTCTTAGCCCGTCTGTCTCAGACCGTCTGTCTCAGACCGTCTGTCTCAGACCGTCGGTCTCTGTCCGTCTCTCTCAGGCCGCCTGTCTGAGTCGGTCTGTCTCAGACCACCTGTCTCAGACCGTCTGTCTCTGTCCGTCTGTCTCAGACCATCTGTCTCAGTACGTTTGTCTCAGACCGTCTGTCTCAGACCGTCGGTCTCACACCGTCGATCTCTGTCCGTCTCTCCCAGCCCGCCTGTCTCAGGCCATCTGTATCAAACCGTCTGTCTCAGCCCGCCTGTCTCAGCCCGCCTGTCTCTGTCCGTCTGTTTCAGACCGCCTGTCTCAGACCGTCGGTCTTAGCCCGTCTGTCTCAGCCCGCCTGTCTCTGTCCGTCTGTCTCAGACCGTCTGTCTCAGCCCGTCTGTCTCAGACCGTCTGTCTCAGATCGTCTCTCTCAGGCCGCCTGTCTCAGTCCGACTGTCTCAGACCATCTGTCTCAGCCCGCCTGTCTCTATGCGTCTGTTAAAGACCGCCTGTCTCAGACCGTCGGTCTTAGCCCGTCTGTCTCAGCCCGCCTGTCTCAGCCCGCCTGTCTCTGTCCGTCTGTTTCAGACCGCCTGTCTCAGACCGTCGGTCTTAGCCCGTCTGTCTCAGCTCGCCTGTCTCAGACCGTCTGTCTCAGACCGTCTGTCTCAGACCGTCGGTCTCTGTCCGTCTCTCTCAGGCCGCCTGTCTCAGTCCGTCTGTCTCAGACCATCTGTCTCAGACCGTCTGTCTCTGTCCGTCTGTCTCAGACCATCTGTCTCAGTACGTCTGTCTCAGGCCGTCTGTCTCAGACCGTCGGTCTCAGACCGTCGGTCTCTGTCCGTCTCTCCCAGCCCGCCTGTCTCAGGCCATCTGTATCAAACCGTCTGTCTCAGCCCGCCTGTCTCTGTGCGTCTGTTAAAGACCGCCTGTCTCAGACCGTCTGTCTCAGACCGTCTGTCTCAGCCCGCCTGTCTCAGCCCGCCTGTCTCTGTCCGTCTGTCTTAGACCATCTGTCTCAGACCGTCTGTCTCAGACCGTCTGTCTCAGACCGTCTGTCTCAGACCGTCTGTCTCTGACCGTCTGTCTCAGACCGTCAGTCTCAGACCGTCGGTCTCTGTCCGTTTCTCGCAGGCCGCGTGTCTCTGTCCGTCTGTCTCAGACCGTCGGTCTCTGTCCATCTGTTTCAGAACGCCTGTATCAGACCGTCGGTCTTAGCCCGTCTGTCTCTGCCCGTCTGTCTCAGCCCGCCTGTCTCTGTCCGTCTGTCTCAGACCGTCTGTCTCTGTCCGTCTGTCTCAGACCGTCTGTCTCAGCCCGCCTGTCTCTGTCCGTCTGTCTCAGACCGTCTGTCTCTGATCGTCTCTCTCAGGCCGCCTGTCTCAGTGCGACTGTCTCAGACCATCTGTCTCAGACCGTCTGTCTCTGTCCGTCTCCCTCAGGCCACCTGTCTCAGTCCGTCTGTCTCAGACCATCTGTGTCAGACCGTTGTCTCTGTCCGTCTGTCTCTGTCCGTCTGTGTCTGTCCGTCTGTGTCAGACCGCCTGTCTCTGTCCGTCTGTCTCAGACCGTCTGTCTCAGACCGTCTGTCTCAGACCGTCTGTCTCAGACCGTCTGTCTCAGACCGTCTGTCTCAGACCGTCTGTCTCAGACCGTCTGTCTCAGCCCGCCTGTCTCAGCCCGCCTGTCTCTGTGCGTCTGTTAAAGACCGCCTGTCTCAGACCGTCGGTCTTAGCCCGTCTGTCTCAGTCCGACTGTCTCAGACCATCTGTCTCAGACCGTTGTCTCTGTCCGTCTGTCTCAGAACGTCTGTCTCAGACCATCTGTATCAAACCGTCTGTCTCAGCCCGCCTGTCTCAGCCCGCCTGTCTCTGTCCGTCTGACTCAGACCGTCTGTCTCAGATCGTCTCTCACAGGCCGCCTGTCTCAGACCGACTGTCTCTGTCCGTAGGTCTCAGACCGCCTGTCTCTGACCGTCGGTCTGAGCCCGTCTGTCTCAGCCCGCCTGTCTCTGTCCGTCTGTCTCAGACCGTCTGTCTCAGATCGTCTCTCTCAGGCCGCCTGTCTCAGTCCGACTGTCTCAGACCATCTGTCTCAGACCGTCTGTCTCTGTCCGTCTGTCTCAGCCCGCCTGTCTCAGACCGTTGTCTCTGTCCGTCTGTCTCAGAACGTCTGTCTCAGACCATCTGTATCAAACCGTCTGTCTCAGCCCCCCTGTCTCAGCCCGCCTGTCTCAGTCCGTCTGTCTCAGACCATCTGTCTCAGACCGTCTGTCTCTGTCCGTCTGTCTCAGACCATCTGTCTCAGTCCGTCTGTCTCAGACCGTCTGTCTCAGACCGTCTGTCTCAGACCGTCTGTCTCAGACCGTCTGTCTCAGACCGTCTGTCTCAGACCGTCGGTCTCTGTCCGTCTCTCTCAGGCCGCCTGTCTGAGTCCGTCTGTCTCAGACCACCTGTCTCAGACCGTCTGTCTCTGTCCGTCTGTCTCAGACCATCTGTCTCAGTCCGTCTGTCTCAGGCCGTCTGTCTCAGACCGTCGGTCTCTGTCCGTCTCTCCCAGCCCGCCTGTCTCAGGCCATCTGTATCAAACCGTCTGTCTCAGCCCGCCTGTCACAGCCCGCCTGTCTCTGTGCGTCTGTTAAAGACCGCCTGTATCAGACCGTCGGTCTTAGCCCGTCTGTCTCTGCCCGTCTGTCTCAGCCCGCCTGTCTCTGTCCGTCTGTCTCAGACCGTCTGTCTCAGCCCGCCTGTCTCTGTCCGTCTGTCTCAGACCGTCTGTCTCAGATCGTCTCTCTCAGGCCGCCTGTCTCAGTGTGACTGTCTCAGACCATCTGTCTCAGACCGTCTGTCTCTGTCCGTCTCTCTCAGGCCACCTGTCTCAGTCCGTCTGTCTCAGACCATCTGTGTCAGACCGTTGTCTCTGTCCGTCTGTCTCTGTCCGTCTGTCTCTGTGCGTCTGTGTCAGACCGCCTGTCTCTGTCCGTCTGTCTCTGTGCGTCTGTGTCAGACCGCCTGTCTCAGTCCGTCTGTCTCAGACCATCTGTGTCAGACCGTTGGCTCTGTCCGTCTGTCTCTGTCCGTCTGTCTCTGTGCGTCTGTGTCAGACCGCCTGTCTCTGTCCGTCTGTCTCAGACCGTCTGTCTCAGCCCGCCTGTCTCAGCCCGCCTGTCTCTGTCCGTCTGTCTTAGTCCATCTGTCTCAGACCGTCTGTCTCGGACCATCTGTCTCAGCACGTCTGTCTCAGATCGTCGGTCTCAGCCCGCCTGTATCTGTCCGTCTGTCTCAGACCGTCTGTCTCTGTCCGTCTGTCTCAGACCGTCTGTCTCAGATCGTCTCTCTCAGGCCGGCTGTCTCAGTCCGACTGTCTCGGACCATCTGTCTCAGACCGTCTGTCTCTTTCCGTCTCTCTCAGGCCGCCTGTCTGAGTCCGTCTGTCTCAGACTATCTGTGTCAGACCGTTGTCTCTGTCCGTCTGTCTCTGTCCGTCTGTCTCTGTCCGTCTGTCTCTGTCCGTCTGCCTCTGTCCGTCTGTGTCAGACCGCCTGTCTCTGTCCGTCTCTCTCAGGCCGCCTGTCTCAGACCGTCTGTCTCTGTCCGTCTGTCTCAGCCCGCCTGTCTCAGACCGTCTATCTCGGACCATATGTCTCAGCCCGTCTGAATCAGATCGTCCGTCTCAGCCCGCCTGTCTCTGTCCGTCTGTCTCAGACCGTCTGTCTCAGATCGTCTCTCTCAGGCCGCCTGTCTCAGTCCGACTGGCTCAGACCATCTGTCTCAGACCGTCTGTCTCTGTCCGTCTGTCTCAGCCCGCCTGTCTCAGACCGTCGGTCTGAGCCCGTCTATCTCAGCCCGCCTGTCTCTGTCCGTCTGTCTCAGACCGTCTGTCTCAGCCCGCCTGTCTCAGCCCGCCTGTCTCTGTCCGTCTGTCTCTGGCCGTCTCTCCCAGCCCGCCTGTCTCAGGCCATCTGTATCAAACCGTCTGTCTCAGCCCGCCTGTCACAGCCCGCCTGTCTCTGTGCGTCTGTTAAAGACCGCCTGTCTCAGACCGTCTGTCTCAGACCGTCTGTCTCAGACCGTCTGTCTCAGCCCGCCTGTCTCAGCCCGCCTGTCTCTGTCCGTCTGTCTTAGACCATCTGTCTCAGACCGTCTGTCTCAGACCGTCTGTCTCTGACCGTCTGTCTCAGACCGTCAGTCTCAGACCGTCGTTCTCTGTCCGTTTCTCGCAGGCCGCGTGTCTCTGCCCGTCTGTCTCAGCCCGCCTGTCTCTGTCCGTCTGTCTCAGACCGTCTGTCTCAGCCCGCCTGTCTCTGTCCGTCTGTCTCAGACCGTTGTCTCAGATCGTCTCTCTCAGGCCGCCTGTCTCAGTGTGACTGTCTCAGACCATCTGTCTCAGACCGTCTGTCTCTGTCCGTCTCTCTCAGGCCACCTGTCTCAGTCCGTCTGTCTCAGACCATCTGTGTCAGACCGTTGTCTCTGTCCGTCTGTCTCTGTCCGTCTGTCTCTGTGCGTCTGTGTCAGACCGCCTGTCTCTGTCCGTCTGTCTCAGACCGTCTGTCTCAGACCGTCTGTCTCAGACCGTCTGTCTCAGACCGCCTGTCTCAGACCGTCTGTCTCAGACCGTCTGTCTCAGACCGTCGGTCTCTGTCCGTCTCTCTCAGGCCGCCTGTCTAAGACCGTCTGTCTCTGTCCGTATGTTTCAGAGCGTCTGTCTCAGCCCGCCTGTCTCTGTCCGTCTGTCTCAGACCGTCTGTCTCAGATCGTCTCTCTCAGGCCGCCTGTCTCAGTCCGACTGTCTCAGACCATCTGTCTCAGACCGTCGGTCTCTGTCCGTCTCTCTCAGGCCGCCTGTCTCAGACCGTTGTCTCTGTCCGTCTGTCTCAGAACGTCTGTCTCAGACCATCCGTATCAAACCGTCTGTCTCAGCCCGCCTGTCTCAGCCTGCCTGTCTCAGTCCATCTGTCTCAGACCATCTGTCTCAGACCGTCTGTCTCTGTCCGTCTGTCTCAGACCATCTGTCTCAGTCCGTCTGTCTCAGACCGTCTGTCTCAGACCGTCGGTCTCTGTCCGTCTCTCTCAGGCCGCCTGTCTCAGTCCGTCTGTCTCAGACCATCTGTCTCAGACCGTCTGTCTCTGTCCGTCTGTCTCAGACCATCTGTCTCAGTCCGTCTGTCTCAGACCGTCTGTCTCAGACCGTCGGTGTCAGACCGTCGGTCTCTGTCCGTCTCTCCCAGCCCGCCTGTCTCAGGCCATCTGTATCAAACCGTCTGTCTCAGCCCGCCTGTCTCAGCCCGCCTGTCTCTGTGCGTCTGTTAAAGACCGCCCGTCTCTGCCCGTCTGTCTCAGCCCGCCTGTCTCTGTCCGTCTGTCTCAGACCGTCTGTCTCAGCCCGCCTGTCTCTGTCCGTCTGTCTCAGTCCGTCTGTCTCAGACCGTCGGTCTCAGACTGTCGGTCTCTGTCCCTCTGTCTCAATCCGCCTGTCTCAGACCGTCTGTCCTGGACCGTCTGTCTCAGACCGTCTGTCTCCGTCCGTCTGTCTCAGACCATCTGTCTCAGTCCGTCTGTCTCAGACCGTCTGTCTCAGCCCGCCTGTCTCTGTCCGTCTGTCTCAGTCCGTCTGTCTCAGTTCGTCTCTCTCAGGCCGCCTGTCTCTGTCCGTCTGTCTCAGACCATCTGTCTCAGTCCGTCTGTCTCAGACCGTCGGTCTCTGTCCGTCCCTCCCAGCCGGCCTGTCTCAGGGCATCTGTATCAAACCGTCTGTCTCAGCCCGCCCGTCTCAGCCCGCCTGTCTCTGTGCGTCTGTTAAAGACCGCCTGTCTCAGGCCATCTGTATCAAACCGTCTGTCTCAGCCCGCCTGTCTCTGTGCGTCTGTTAAAGACCGCCTGTCTCAGACCGTCGGTCTTAGCCCGTCTGTCTCAGCCCGTCTGTCTCAAATTGTCCGTCTCAGCCCGCCTGTCTCTGTCCGTCTGTCTCAGACCGTCTGTCTCAGATCGTCTCTCTCAGGCCGCCTGTCTCAGTCCGACTGTCTCAGACCATCTGTCTCAGACCGTCTGTCTCTGTCCGTCTGTCTCAGCCCGCCTGTCTCAGACCGTTGTCTCTGTCCGTCTGTCTCAGAACGTCTGTCTCAGACCATCTGTATCAAACCGTCTGTCTCAGCCCGCCTGTCACAGCCCGCCTGTCTCTGTCCGTCTGTCTCAGCCAGCCTGTCTCAGACCGTCTGTCTCAGACCGTCTGTCTCAGACCGTCTGTCTCAGACCGTCTGTCTCAGATCGTCTGTCTGAGACCGTCGGTCTCTGTCAGTCTCTCTCAGGCCGCCTGTCTCAGTCCGTCTGTCTCAGACCATCTGTCTCAGACCGTCTGTCTCTGTCCGTCTGTCTCAGACCATCTGTCTCAGTCCGTCTGTCTCAGACCGTGTGTCTCAGACCGTCGGTCTCAGACCGTCGGTCTCTGTCCGTCTGTCTCAATCCGCCTGTCTCAGACCGTCGGTCTCTGTCCGTTTCTCGCAGGCCGCGTGTCTCTGTCCGTCTGTCTCAGACCGTCGGTCTCTGTCCATCTGTTTCAGAACGCCTGTATCAGACCGTCGGTCTTAGCCCGTCTGTCTCTGCCCGTCTGTCTCTGCCCGTCTGTCTCAGCCCGCCTGTCTCTGTCCGTCTGTCTCAGACCGTCTGTCTCAGCCCGCCTGTCTCTGTCCGTCTGTCTCAGACCGTCTGTCTCAGACCGCCTGTCTCAGACCGTCTGTCTCAGACCGTCTGTCTCAGACCGTCGGTCTCTGTCCGTCTCTCTCAGGCCGCCTGTCTCAGACCGTCTGTATCTGTCCGTCTGTCTCAGAGCGTCTGTCTCAGCCCGCCTGTCTCTGTCCGTCTGTCTCAGACCGTCTGTCTCAGATCGTCTCTCTCAGGCCGCCTGTCTCAGCCCGCCTGTCTCAGACCGTTGTCTCTGTCCGTCTGTCTCAGAACGTCTGTCTCAGACCATCTGTATCAAACCGTCTGTCTCAGCCCGCCTGTCTCAGCCTGCCTGTCTCAGTCCGTCTGTCTCAGACCATCTGTCTCAGACCGTCTGTCTCTGTCCGTCTGTCTCAGACCATCTGTCTCAGTCCGTCTGTCTCAGACCGTCTGTCTCAGACCGTCGGTCTCAGACTGTCGGTCTCTGTCCGTCTCTCTCATGCCGCCTGTCTCAGTCCGTCTGTTTCAGACCGCCTGTCTCAGACCGTCGGTCTTAGCCCGTCTGTCTCAGACCGTCGGTCTCTGTCCGTCTCTCTCAGGCCGCCTGTCTCAGTCCGTCTGTCTCAGACCATCTGTCTCAGACCGTCGGTCTCTGTCCGTCTCTCTCAGGCCGCCTGTCTCAGTCCGTCTGTCTCAGACCATCTGTCTCAGACCGTCTGTCTCTGTCCGTCTGTCTCAGACCATCTGTCTCAGTCCGTCTGTCTCAGACCGTCTGTCTCAGACCGTCGGTGTCAGACCGTCGGTCTCTGTCCGTCTCTCCCAGCCCGCCTGTCTCAGGCCATCTGTATCAAACCGTCTGTCTCAGCCCGCCTTTCTCAGCCCGCCTGTCTCTGTGCGTCTGTTAAAGACCGCCTGTCTCTGCCCGTCTGTCTCAGCCCGCCTGTCTCTGTCCGTCTGTCTCAGACCGTCTGTCTCAGCCCGCCTGTCTCTGTCCGTCTGTCTCAGTCCGTCTGTCTCAGACCATCTGTCTCAGTCCGTCTGTCTCAGACCGTCTGTCTCAGACCATCGGTCTCAGACCGTCGGTCTCTGTCCGTCCCTCCCAGCCGGCCTGTCTCAGGCCATCTGTATCAAACCGTCTGTCTCAGCCCGCCTGTCTCAGCCCGCCTGTCTCTGTGCGTCTGTTAAAGACCGCCTGTCTCAGACCATCTGTATCAAACCGTCTGTCTCAGCCCGCCTGTCACAGCCCGCCTGTCTCTGTCCGTCTGTCTCAGCCAGCCTGTCTCAGACCGTCTGTCTCAGACCGTCTGTCTCAGACCGTCTGTCTCAGACCGTCTGTCTCAGACCGTCTGTCTCAGACCGTCTGTCTCAGATCGTCTGTCTGAGACCGTCGGTCTCTGTCAGTCTCTCTCAGGCCGCCTGGATCAGTCCGTCTGTCTCAGACCATCTGTCTCAGACCGTCTGTCTCTGTCCGTCTGTCTCAGACCATCTGTCTCAGTCCGTCTGTCTCAGACCGTCGGTCTCTGTCCATCTGTTTCAGAACGCCTGTATCAGACCGTCGGTCTTAGCCCGTCTGTCTCTGCCCGTCTGTCTCTGCCCGTCTGTCTCAGCCCGCCTGTCTCTGTCCGTCTGTCTCAGACCGGCTGTCTCAGCCCGCCTGTCTCTGTCCGTCTGTCTCAGACCGTCTGTCTCAGACCGCCTGTCTCAGTCCGACTGTCTCAGACCATCTGTCTCAGATCGTCTGTCTGAGACCGTCGGTCTCTGTCAGTCTCTCTCAGAACGTCTGTCTCAGACCATCTGTATCAAACCGTCTGTCTCAGCCCGCCTGTCACAGCCCGCCTGTCTCTGTCCGTCTGTCTCAGCCAGCCTGTCTCAGACCGTCTGTCTCAGACCGTCGGTCTCTGTCCGTCTCTGTCAGGCCGCCTGTCTCAGTCCGTCTGTCTCAGACCATCTGTGTCAGACCGTTGTCTCTGTCCGTCTGTCTCTGTCCGTCTGTCTCTGTCCGTCTGTCTCTGTCCGTCTGTCTCAGACCGTCTGTCTCAGACCGTCTGTCTCAGACCGTCTGTCTCAGATCGTCTGTCTCAGACCGCCTGTCTCAGACCGTCTGTCTCAGACCGTCTGTCTCAGACCGTCGGTCTCTGTCCGTCTCTCTCTGTCCGTCTGTCTCAGAGCGTCTGTCTCAGCCCGCCTGTCTCTGTCCGTCTGTCTCAGACCGTCTGTCTCAGATCGTCTCTCTCAGGCCGCCTGTCTCAGTCCGACTGTCTCAGACCATCTGTCTCAGACCGTCTGTCTCTGTCCGTCTGTCTCAGCCCGCCTGTCTCAGACCGTTGTCTCTGTCCGTCTGTCTCAGACCATCTGTATCAAACCGTCTGTTTCAGCCCGCCTGTCTCAGCCTGCCTGTCTCAGTCCGTCTGTCCCAGACCATCTGTCTCAGACCGTCTGTCTCTGTCCGTCTGTCTCAGACCATCTGTCTCAGTCCGTCTGTCTCAGACCGTCTGTCTCAGACCGTCTGTCTCAGACCGTCGGTCTCAGACTGTCGGTCTCTGTCCCTCTGTCTCAATCCGCCTGTCTCAGACCGTCTGTCCTGGACCGTCTGTCTCAGACCGTCTGTCTCCGTCCGTCTGTCTCAGACCATCTGTCTCAGTCCGTCTGTCTCAGACCGTCTGTCTCAGACCGTCGGTCTCAGACCGTCGGTCTCTGTCCGTCTCTCCCAGCCCGCCTGTCTCAGGCCATCTGTATCAAACCGTCTGTCTCAGCCCGCCTGTCTCAGCCCGCCCGTCTCTGTGCGTCTGTTAAAGACCGCCTGTCTCTGCCCGTCTGTCTCAGCCCGCCTGTCTCTGTCCATCTGTCTCAGACCGTCTGTCTCAGCCCGCCTGTCTCTGTCCGTCTGTCTCAGTCCGTCTGTCTCAGATCGTCTCTCTCAGGCCGCCTGTCTCAGTCCGACTGTCTCAGACCGTCTGTCTCAGACCGTCGGTCTCAGACTGTCGGTCTCTGTCCGTCTCTCTCATGCCGCCTGTCTCAGTCCGTCTGTTTCAGACCGCCTGTCTCAGACCGTCGGTCTTAGCCCGTCTGTCTCAGACCGTCGGTCTCTGTCCGTCTCTCTCAGGCCGCCTGTCTCAGTCCGTCTGTCTCAGACCATCTGTCTCAGACCGTCTGTCTCTGTCCGTCTGTCTCAGACCATCTGTCTCAGTCCGTCTGTCTCAGACCGTCTGTCTCAGACCGTCGGTCTCTGTCCGTCTCTCTCATGCCGCCTGTCTCAGTCCGTCTGTTTCAGACCGCCTGTCTCAGACCGTCGGTCTTAGCCCGTCTGTCTCAGACCGTCGGTCTCTGTCCGTCTCTCTCAGGCCGCCTGTCTCAGTCCGTCTGTCTCAGACCATCTGTCTCAGACCGTCTGTCTCTGTCCGTCTGTCTCAGACCATCTGTCTCAGTCCGTCTGTCTCAGACCGTCTGTCTCAGACCGTCGGTGTCAGACCGTCGGTCTCTGTCCGTCTCTCCCAGCCCGCCTGTCTCAGGCCATCTGTATCAAACCGTCTGTCTCAGCCCGCCTTTCTCAGCCCGCCTGTCTCTGTGCGTCTGTTAAAGACCGCCTGTCTCTGCCCGTCTGTCTCAGCCCGCCTGTCTCTGTCCGTCTGTCTCAGACCGTCTGTCTCAGCCCGCCTGTCTCTGTCCGTCTGTCTCAGTCTGTCTGTCTCAGACCATCTGTCTCAGTCCGTCTGTCTCAGACCGTCTGTCTCAGACCATCGGTCTCAGACCGTCGGTCTCTGTCCGTCCCTCCCAGCCGGCCTGTCTCAGGCCATCTGTATCAAACCGTCTGTCTCAGCCCGCCTGTCTCAGCCCGCCTGTCTCTGTGCGTCTGTTAAAGACCGCCTGTCTCAGACCATCTGTATCAAACCGTCTGTCTCAGCCCGCCTGTCACAGCCCGCCTGTCTCTGTCTGTCTGTCTCAGCCAGCCTGTCTCAGACCGTCTGTCTCAGACCGTCTGTCTCAGACCGTCTGTCTCAGACCGTCTGTCTCAGACCGTCTGTCTCAGACCGTCTGTCTCAGATCGTCTGTCTGAGACCGTCGGTCTCTGTCAGTCTCTCTCAGGCCGCCTGGATCAGTCCGTCTGTCTCAGACCATCTGTCTCAGACCGTCTGTCTCTGTCCGTCTGTCTCAGACCATCTGTCTCAGTCCGTCTGTCTCAGACCGTGTGTCTCAGACCGTCGGTCTCTGTCCGTCTGTCTCAATCCGCCTGTCTCAGACCGTCGGTCTCTGTCCGTTTCTCGCAGGCCGCGTGTCTCTGTCCGTCTGTCTCAGACCGTCGGTCTCTGTCCATCTGTTTCAGAACGCCTGTATCAGACCGTCGGTCTTAGCCCGTCTGTCTCTGCCCGTCTGTCTCTGCCCGTCTGTCTCAGCCCGCCTGTCTCTGTCCGTCTGTCTCAGACCGGCTGTCTCAGCCCGCCTGTCTCTGTCCGTCTGTCTCAGACCGTCTGTCTCAGACCGCCTGTCTCAGTCCGACTGTCTCAGACCATCTGTCTCAGATCGTCTGTCTGAGACCGTCGGTCTCTGTCAGTCTCTCTCAGAACGTCTGTCTCAGACCATCTGTATCAAACCGTCTGTCTCAGCCCGCCTGTCACAGCCCGCCTGTCTCTGTCCGTCTGTCTCAGCCAGCCTGTCTCAGACCGTCTGTCTCAGACCGTCGGTCTCTGTCCGTCTCTGTCAGGCCGCCTGTCTCAGTCCGTCTGTCTCAGACCATCTGTGTCAGACCGTTGTCTCTGTCCGTCTGTCTCTGTCCGTCTGTCTCTGTCCGTCTGTCTCTGTCCGTCTGTCTCAGACCGTCTGTCTCAGACCGTCTGTCTCAGACCGTCTGTCTCAGATCGTCTGTCTCAGACCGCCTGTCTCAGACCGTCTGTCTCAGACCGTCTGTCTCAGACCGTCGGTCTCTGTCCGTCTCTCTCTGTCCGTCTGTCTCAGAGCGTCTGTCTCAGCCCGCCTGTCTCTGTCCGTCTGTCTCAGACCGTCTGTCTCAGATCGTCTCTCTCAGGCCGCCTGTCTCAGTCCGACTGTCTCAGACCATCTGTCTCAGACCGTCTGTCTCTGTCCGTCTGTCTCAGCCCGCCTGTCTCAGACCGTTGTCTCTGTCCGTCTGTCTCAGAACGTCTGTCTCAGACCATCTGTATCAAACCGTCTGTTTCAGCCCGCCTGTCTCAGCCTGCCTGTCTCAGTCCGTCTGTCCCAGACCATCTGTCTCAGACCGTCTGTCTCTGTCCGTCTGTCTCAGACCATCTGTCTCAGTCCGTCTGTCTCAGACCGTCTGTCTCAGACCGTCGGTCTCAGACTGTCGGTCTCTGTCCCTCTGTCTCAATCCGCCTGTCTCAGACCGTCTGTCTCAGACCGTCGGTCTCAGACCGTCGGTCTCTGTCCGTCTCTCCCAGCCCGCCTGTCTCAGGCCATCTGTATCAAACCGTCTGTCTCAGCCCGCCTGTCTCAGCCCGCCCGTCTCTGTGCGTCTGTTAAAGACCGCCTGTCTCTGCCCGTCTGTCTCAGCCCGCCTGTCTCTGTCCATCTGTCTCAGACCGTCTGTCTCAGCCCGCCTGTCTCTGTCCGTCTGTCTCAGTCCGTCTGTCTCAGATCGTCTCTCTCAGGCCGCCTGTCTCAGTCCGACTGTCTCAGACCATCTGTCTCAGACCGTCTGTCTCTGTCCGTCGGTCTCAGACCGTCGGTCTCTGTCCGTCTGTCTCAATCCGCCTGTCTCAGACCGTCTGTCCTGGACCGTCTGTCTCAGACCGTCGGTCTCTGTCCGTCTCTCTCATGCCGCCTGTCTCAGTCCGTCTGTTTCAGACCGCCTGTCTCAGACCGTTGTCTCTGTCCGTCTGTCTCAGAACGTCTGTCTCAGACCATCTGTATCAAACCATCTGTCTCAGCCCGCCTGTCACAGCCCGCCTGTCTCTGTCCGTCTGTCTCAGCCAGCCTGTCTCAGACCGTCTGTCTCAGACCGTCGGTCTCTGTCCGTCTCTGTCAGGCCGCCTGTCTCAGTCCGTCTGTCTCAGACCATCTGTGTCAGACCGTTGTCTCTGTCCGTCTGTCTCTGTCCGTCTGTCTCTGTCCGTCTGTCTCTGTCCGTCTGTCTCAGACCGTCTGTCTCAGACCGTCTGTCTCAGACCGTCTGTCTCAGATCGTCTGTCTCAGACCGTCGGTCTTAGCCCGTCTGTCTCAGCCCGTCTGTCTCAGACCGTCTGTCTCAGACCGTCTGTCTCTGACCGTCTGTCTCAGACCGTCTGTCTCAGACTGTCTGTCTCAGACCGTCTGTCTCAGACCGTCTGTCTCAGACCGTCTGTCTCAGACAGACGGTCTCAGCCCGCCTGTCTCTGTCCGTCTGTCTCAGACCGTCTGTCTCAGACCATCTGTCTCAGACCGCCTGTCTCAGTCCGACTGTCTCAGACCATCTGTCTCTGTCCGTCTGTCTCAGACCGTCTGTCTCAGACCATCTGTCTCAGACCGCCTGTCTCAGTCCGACTGTCTCAGACCATCTGTCTCAGACCGTCTGTCTCTGTACGTCTGTCTCAGCCCGCCTGTCTCAGACCGTTGTCTCTGTCCGTCTGTCTCAGAACGTCTGTCTCAGACCATCTGTATCAAACCGTCTGTCTCAGCCCGCCTGTCTCAGCCCGCCTGTCTCAGCCCGTCTGTCTCAGACCGTCTGTCTCAGACCGTCTGTCTCAGACCGTCTGTCTCAGATCGTCTGTCTCAGACCGTCGGTCTCTGTCAGTCTCTCTCAGGCCGCCTGTCTCAGTCCGTCTGTCTCAGACCATCTGTCTCAGACCGTCTGTCTCTGTCCGTCTGTCTCAGACCATCTGTCTCAGTCCGTCTGTCTCAGACCGTCTGTCTCAGACCGTCGGTCTCAGACCGTCGGTCCCTGTCCGTCTCTCCCAGCCCGCCTGTCTCAGGCCATCTGTATCAAACCGTCTGTCTCAGCCCGCCTGTCTCTGTGCGTCTGTTAAAGACCGCCTGTCTCAGACCGTCGGTCTTAGCCCGTCTGTCTCAGCCCGCCTGTCTCAGTCCGCCTGTCTCTGTCCGTCTGTTTCAGACCGCCTGTCTCAGACCGTCGGTCTTAGCCCGTCTGTCTCAGCCCGCCTGTCTCAGACCGTCTGTCTCAGACCGTCTGTCTCTGACCGTCTGTCTCAGACCGTCTGTCTCAGACCGTCTGTCTCAGACCGTCTGTCTCAGACCGTCTGTCTCAGACCGTCTGGCTCAGACCGTCTGTCTCAGACCGTCTGTCTCAGACCGTCGGTCTCAGCCCGCCTGTCTCTGTCCGTCTGTCTCAGACCGTCTGTCTCAGACCATCTGTCTCAGGCCGCCTGTTTCAGTCCGACTGTCTCAGACCATCTGTCTCAGACCGTCTGTCTCTGTCCGTCTGTCTCAGCCCGCCTGTCTCAGACCGTTGTCTCTGTCCGTCTGTCTCAGAACGTCTGTCTCAGACCATCCGTATCAAACCGTCTGTCTCAGCCCGCCTGTCTCAGCCCGCCTGTCTCAGCCCGCCTGTCTCAGTCCGTCTGTCTCAGACCATCTGTCTCAGACCGTCTGTCTCTGTCCGTCTGTCTCAGACCATCTGTCTCAGTCCGTCTGTCTCAGACCGTCTGTCTCAGACCGTCGGTCTCTGTCCCTCTGTCTCAATCCGCCTGTCTCAGACCGTCTGTCCTGGACGGTCTGTCTCAGACCGTCGGTCTCTGTCCGTCTCTCTCAGGCCGCCTGTCTCAGTCCGTCTGTCTCAGACCATCTGTCTCAGACCGTCTGTCTCTGTCCGTCTGTCTCAGACCATCTGTCTCAGTCCGTCTGTCTCAGACCGTCTGTCTCAGACCGTCGGTCTCAGACCGTCGGTCTCTGTCCGTCTCGACCAGCCCGCCTGTCTCAGGCCATCTGTATCAAACCGTCTGTCTCAGCCCGTCTGTCCCAGCCCGTCTGTCTCAGACCGTCTGTCTCAGACCGTCTGTCTCTGACCGTCTGTCTCAGACCGTCTGTCTCAGACTGTCTGTCTCAGACCGTCTGTCTCAGACCGTCTGTCTCAGACAGGCGGTCTCAGCCCGCCTGTCTCTGTCCGTCTGTCTCAGACCGTCTGTCTCAGACCATCTGTCTCAGACCGCCTGTCTCAGTCCGACTGTCTCAGACCATCTGTCTGTGTACGTCTGTCTCAGACCGTCTGTCTCAGACCATCTGTCTCAGACCGCCTGTCTCAGTCCGACTGTCTCAGACCATCTGTCTCAGACCGTCTGTCTCTGTACGTCTGTCTCAGCCCGCCTGTCTCAGACCGTTGTCTCTGTCCGTCTGTCTCAGAACGTCTGTCTCAGACCATCTGTATCAAACCGTCTGTCTCAGCCCGCCTGTCTCAGCCCGCCTGTCTCAGCCCGTCTGTCTCAGACCGTCTGTCTCAGACCGTCTGTCTCAGACCGTCTGTCTCAGATCGTCTGTCTCAGACCGTCGGTCTCTGTCAGTCTCTCTCAGGCCGCCTGTCTCAGTCCGTCTGTCTCAGACCATCTGTCTCAGACCGTCTGTCTCTGTCCGTCTGTCTCAGACCATCTGTCTCAGTCCGTCTGTCTCAGACCGTCTGTCTCAGACCGTCGGTCTCAGACCGTCGGTCCCTGTCCGTCTCTCCCAGCCCGCCTGTCTCAGGCCATCTGTATCAAACCGTCTGTCTCAGCCCGCCTGTCTCTGTGCGTCTGTTAAAGACCGCCTGTCTCAGACCTTCGGTCTTAGCCCGTCTGTCTCAGCCCGCCTGTCTCAGTCCGCCTGTCTCTGTCCGTCTGTTTCAGACCGCCTGTCTCAGACCGTCGGTCTTAGCCCGTCTGTCTCAGCCCGCCTGTCTCAGACCGTCTGTCTCAGACCGTCTGTCTCTGACCGTCTGTCTCAGACCGTCTGTCTCAGACCGTCTGTCTCAGACCGTCTGTCTCAGACCGTCTGTCTCAGACCGTCTGTCTCAGACCGTCGGTCTCAGCCCGCCTGTCTCTGTCCGTCTGTCTCAGACCGTCTGTCTCAGACCATCTGTCTCAGGCCGCCTGTTTCAGTCCGACTGTCTCAGACCATCTGTCTCAGACCGTCTGTCTCTGTCCGTCTGTCTCAGCCCGCCTGTCTCAGACCGTTGTCTCTGTCCGTCTGTCTCAGAACGTCTGTCTCAGACCATCCGTATCAAACCGTCTGTCTCAGCCCGCCTGTCTCAGCCCGCCTGTCTCAGCCCGCCTGTCTCAGTCCGTCTGTCTCAGACCATCTGTCTCAGACCGTCTGTCTCTGTCCGTCTGTCCCAGACCATCTGTCTCAGTCCGTCTGTCTCAGACCGTCTGTCTCAGACCGTCGGTCTCTGTCCCTCTGTCTCAATCCACCTGTCTCAGACCGTCTGTCCTGGACGGTCTGTCTCAGACCGTCGGTCTCTGTCCGTCTCTCTCATGCCGCCTGTCTCAGTCCGTCTGTTTCAGACCGCCTGTCTCAGACCGTCGGTCTTAGCCCGTCTGTCTCAGACCGTCTGTCTCAGACCGTCGGTCTCTGTCCGTCTCTCTCAGGCCGCCTGTCTCAGTCCGTCTGTCTCAGACCATCTGTCTCAGACCGTCTGTCTCTGTCCGTCTGTCTCTGTCCGTCTGTCTCAGACCATCTGTCTCAGTCCGTCTGTCTCAGACCGTCTGTCTCAGACCGTCGGTCTCAGACCGTCGGTCTCTGTCCGTCTCGACCAGCCCGCCTGTCTCAGGCCATCTGTATCAAACCGTCTGTCTCAGCCCGCCTGTCTCAGCCCGTCTGTCTCAGACCGTCTGTCTCAGACCGTCTGTCTCAGACCGTCTGTCTCAGATCGTCTGTCTCAGACCGTCGGTCTCTGTCAGTCTCTCTCAGGCCGCCTGTCTCAGTCCGTCTGTCTCAGACCATCTGTCTCAGACCGTTGTCTCTGTCCGTCTGTCTCAGAACGTCTGTCTCAGACCATCCGTATCAAACCGTCTGTCTCAGCCCGCCTGTCTCAGCCCGCCTGTCTCAGCCCGCCTGTCTCAGTCCGTCTGTCTCAGACCATCTGTCTCAGACCGTCTGTCTCTGTCCGTCTGTCTCAGACCATCTGTCTCAGTCCGTCTGTCTCAGACCGTCTGTCTCAGACCGTCGGTCTCTGTCCCTCTGTCTCAATCCGCCTGTCTCAGACCGTCTGTCCTGGACGGTCTGTCTCAGACCGTCGGTCTCTGTCCGTCTCTCTCATGCCGCCTGTCTCAGTCCGTCTGTTTCAGACCGCCTGTCTCAGACCGTCGGTCTTAGCCCGTCTGTCTCAGACCGTCTGTCTCAGACCGTCTGTCTCAGACCGTCTGTCTCAGATCGTCTGTCTCAGACCGTCGGTCTCTGTCAGTCTCTCTCAGGCCGCCTGTCTCAGTCCGTCTGTCTCAGACCATCTGTCTCAGACCGTCTGTCTCTGTCCGTCTGTCTCAGAACGTCTGTCTCAGACCATCTGTATCAAACCGTCTGTCTCAGCCCGCCTGTCTCAGCCCGTCTGTCTCAGACCGTCTGTCTCAGACCGTCTGTCTCAGACCGTCTGTCTCAGATCGTCTGTCTCAGACCGTCGGTCTCTGTCAGTCTCTCTCAGGCCGCCTGTCTCAGTCCGTCTGTCTCAGACCATCTGTCCCAGACCGTCTGTCTCTGTCCGTCTGTCTCAGACCATCTGTCTCAGTCCGTCTGTCTCAGACCGTCTGTCTCAGACCGTCTGTCTCAGATCGTCTCTCTCAGGCCGCCTGTCTCAGTCCGACTGTCTCAGACCATCTGTCTCAGACTGTCTGTCTCTGTCCGTCTGTCTCAGCCCGCCTGTCTCAGACCGTTGTCTCTGTCCGTCTGTCTCAGAACGTCTGTCTCAGACCATCTGTATCAAACCGTCTGTCTCAGCCAGCCTGTCTCAGACCGTCGGTCTCAGCCCGCCTGTCTCTGTCCGTCTGTCTCAGACCGTCTGTCTCAGACCATCTGTCTCAGGCCGCCTGTTTCAGTCCGACTGTCTCAGACCATCTGTCTCAGACCGTCTGTCTCTGTCCGTCTGTCTCAGCCCATCTGTCTCAGACCGTCTGTCTCTGTCCGTCTGTCTCAGACCATCTGTCTCAGTCCGTCTGTCTCAGACCGTCTGTCTCAGACCGTCGGTCTCTGTCCCTCTGTCTCAATCCGCCTGTCTCAGACCGTCTGTCCTGGACGGTCTGTCTCAGACCGTCGGTCTCTGTCCGTCTCTCTCATGCCGCCTGTCTCAGTCCGTCTGTTTCAGACCGCCTGTCTCAGACCGTCGGTCTTAGCCCGTCTGTCTCAGACCGTCTGTCTCAGACCGTCGGTCTCTGTCCGTCTCTCTCAGGCCGCCTGTCTCAGTCCGTCTGTCTCAGACCATCTGTCTCAGACCGTCTGTCTCTGTCCGTCTGTCTCTGTCCGTCTGTCTCAGACCATCTGTCTCAGTCCGTCTGTCTCAGACCGTCTGTCTCAGACCGTCGGTCTCAGACCGTCGGTCTCTGTCCGTCTCGACCAGCCCGCCTGTCTCAGGCCATCTGTATCAAACCGTCTGTCTCAGCCCGCCTGTCTCAGCCCGTCTGTCTCAGACCGTCTGTCTCAGACCGTCTGTCTCAGACCGTCTGTCTCAGACCGTCTGTCTCAGATCGTCTGTCTCAGACCGTCGGTCTCTGTCAGTCTCTCTCAGGCCGCCTGTCTCAGTCCGTCTGTCTCAGACCATCTGTCTCAGACCGTCTGTCTCTGTCCGTCTGTCTCAGAACGTCTGTCTCAGACCATCTGTATCAAACCGTCTGTCTCAGCCCGCCTGTCTCAGCCCGTCTGTCTCAGACCGTCTGTCTCAGACCGTCTGTCTCAGACCGTCTGTCTCAGATCGTCTGTCTCAGACCGTCGGTCTCTGTCAGTCTCTCTCAGGCCGCCTGTCTCAGTCCGTCTGTCTCAGACCATCTGTCCCAGACCGTCTGTCTCTGTCCGTCTGTCTCAGACCATCTGTCTCAGTCCGTCTGTCTCAGACCGTCTGTCTCAGACCGTCGGTCTCTGTCCGTCTCTCCCAGCCCGCCTGTCTCAGGCCATCTGTATCAAACCGTCTGTCTCAGCCCGCCTGTCTCTGTGCGTCTGTTAAAGACCGCCTGTCTCAGACCGTCGGTCTTAGCCCGTCTGTCTCAGCCCGCCTGTCTCAGCCCGCCTGTCTCTGTCCGTCTGTTTCAGACCGCCTGTCTCAGACCGTCGGTCTTAGCCCGTCTGTCTCAGCCCGCCTGTCTCAGACCGTCTGTCTCAGACCGTCTGTCTCTGACCGTCTGTCTCAGACCGTCGGTCTCTGTCCGTCTCTCTCATGCCGCCTGTCTCAGTCCGTCTGTTTCAGACCGCCTGTCTCAGACCGTCGGTCTTAGCCCGTCTGTCTCAGACCGTCTGTCTCAGACCGTCGGTCTCTGTCCGTCTCTCTCAGGCCGCCTGTCTCAGTCCGTCTGTCTCAGCCCGCCTGTCTCAGCCCGCCTGTCTCTGTCCGTCTGTCTCAGATCGTCTCTCTTAGGCTGCCTGTCTCATTCCGACTGTCTCTGTCCGTAGGTCTCAGACCGCCTGTCTCAGACCGTCGGTCTGAGCCCGTCTGTCTCAGCCCGCCTGTCTCTGTCCGTCTGTCTCAGACCGTCTGTCTCAGATCGTCTCACTCAGGCCGCCTGTCTCAGTCCGACTGTCTCAGACCATCTGTCTCAGACTGTCTGTCTCTGTCCGTCTGTCTCAGCCCGCCTGTCTCAGACCGTTGTCTTTGTCCGTCTGTCTCAGAACGTCTGTCTCAGACCATCTGTATCAAACCGTCTGTCTCAGCCCGCCTGTCTCAGACCATCTGTCTCAGTCCGTCTGTCTCAGACCGTCGGTCTCTGTCCGTCTCTCTCATGCCGCCTGTCTCAGTCCGTCTGTTTCAGACCGCCTGTCTCAGACCGTCGGTCTTAGCCCGTCTGTCTCAGACCGTCTGTCTCAGACCGTCTGTCTCAGACCGTCTGTCTCAGATCGTCTGTCTCAGACCGTCGGTCTCTGTCAGTCTCTCTCAGGCCGCCTGTCTCAGTCCGTCTGTCTCAGACCATCTGTCTCAGACCGTCTGTCTCTGTCCGTCTGTCTCAGACCATCTGTCTCAGACCGTCTGTCTCTGTCCGTCTGTCTCAGACCATCTGTCTCAGTCCGTCTGTCTCAGACCGTCTGTCTCTGTCCGTCTGTCTCAGACCATCTGTCTCAGTCCGTCTGTCTCAGACCATCTGTCTCAGACCGTCTGTCTCTGTCCGTCTGTCTCAGACCATCTGTCTCTGTCCGTCTGTCTCTGTCCGTCTGTGTCCGACCGCCTGTCTCTGTCCGTCTGTCTCAGACCGTCTGTCTCAGACCGTCTGTCTCAGACCGTCTGTCTCAGACCGTCTGTCTCAGACCGTCTGTCTCAGACCGTCTGTCTCAGACCGTCGGTCTCAGCCCGCCTGTCTCTGTCCGTCTGTCTCAGACCGTCTGTCTCAGACCATCTGTCTCAGACCGCCTGTCTCAGACCATCTGTCTCAGACCGTCTGTCTCTGTCCGTCTGTCTCAGCCCGCCTGTCTCAGACCGTTGTCTCTGTCCGTCTGTCTCAGAACGTCTGTCTCAGACCATCCGTATCAAACCGTCTGTCTCAGCCCGCCTGTCTCAGCCCGCCTGTCTCTGTCCGTCTGTCTCAGACCGTCTGTCTCAGATCGTCTCTCTCAGGCTGCCTGTCTCAGTCGGACTATCTCTGTCCGTAGGTCTCAGACCGCCTGTCTCAGACCGTCGGTCTGAGCCCGTCTGTCTCAGCCCGCCTGTCTCTGTCCGTCTGTCTCAGACCGTCTGTCTCAGATCGTCTCTCTCAGGCCGCCTGTCTCAGTCCGACTGTCTCAGACCATCTGTCTCAGACTGTCTGTCTCTGTCCGTCTGTCTCAGCCCGCCTGTCTCAGACCGTTGTCTCTGTCCGTCTGTCTCAGAACGTCTGTCTCAGACCATCTGTATCAAACCGTCTGTCTCAGCCCGCCTGTCTCAGCCCGCCTGTCTCAGTCCGTCTGTCTCAGACCATCTGTCTCAGACCGTCTGTCTCTGTCCGTCTGTCTCAGACCATCTGTCTCAGTCCGTCTGTCTCAGACCGTCGGTCTCTGTCCGTCTCTCTCATGCCGCCTGTCTCAGTCCGTCTGTTTCAGACCGCCTGTCTCAGACCGTCGGTCTTAGCCCGTCTGTCTCAGACCGTCTGTCTCAGACCGTCGGTCTCTGTCCGTCTCTCTCAGGCCGCCTGTCTCAGTCCGTCTGTCTCAGACCATCTGTCTCAGACCGTCTGTCTCTGTCCGTCTGTGTTAGACCATCTGTCTCAGTCCGTCTGTCTCAGACCGTCTGTCTCAGACCGTCGGTCTCAGACCGTCGGTCTCTGTCCGTCTCGCCCAGGCCGCCTGTCTCAGGCCATCTGTATCAAACCGTCTGTCTCAGCCCGCCTGTCTCAGTCCGACTGTCTCAGACCATCTGTCTCAGACCGTCTGTCTCTGTCCGTCTCTGTCAGGCCGCCTGTCTCAGTCCGTCTGTCTCAGACCATCTGTGTCAGACCGTTGTCTCTGTCCGTCTGTCTCTGTCCGTCTGTGTCCGACCGCCTGTCTCTGTCCGCCTGTCTCAGACCGTCTGTCTCAGACCGTCTGTCTCAGATCGTCTCTCTCAGGCCGCCTGTCTCAGTCCGACTGTCTCAGACCATCTGTCTCAGACCGTCTGTCTCTGTCCGTCTCTGTCAGGCCGCCTGTCTCAGTCCGTCTGTCTCAGACCATCTGTGTCAGACCGTTGTCTCTGTCCGTCTGTCTCTGTCCGTCTGTCTCTGTCCGTCTGTCTCTGTCCGTCTGTCTCTGTCCGTCTGTGTCCGACCGCCTGTCTCTGTCCGCCTGTCTCAGACCGTCTGTCTCAGACCGTCTGTCTCAGACCGTCTGTCTCAGACCGTCTGTCTCAGACCGTCTGTCTCAGACCGTCTGTCTCAGACCATCTGTCTCAGTCCGTCTGTCTCACACCGTCTGTCTCAGACCGTCGGTCTCAGACCGTCGGTCTCTGTCCGTCTGTCTCAATCCGCCTGTCTCAGACCGTCTGTCTCAATCCGCCTGTCTCAGACCGTCTGTCCTGGACCGTCTGTCTCAGACCGTCGGTCTCTGTCCGTCTCTCTCATGCCGCCTGTCTCAGTCCGTCTGTTTCAGACCGCCTGTCTCAGACCGTCGGTCTTAGCCCGTCTGTCTCAGCCCGCCTGTCTCTGTCCGTCTGTCTCAGACCGTCGGTCTCTGTCCGTCTCTCTCAGGCCGCCTGTCTCAGTCCATCTGTCTCAGACCATCTGTCTCAGACCGTCTGTCTCAGACCATCTGTCTCAGACCGTCTGTCTCAGACCGTCTGTCTCAGACCATCTGTCTCAGACCGTCTGTCTCAGACCGTCGGTCTCTGTCCGTCTCTCTCAGGCCGCCTGTCTCAGTCCGTCTGTCTCAGACCATCTGTCTCAGACCGTCTGTCTCTGTCCGTCTGTGTTAGACCATCTGTCTCAGTCCGTCTGTCTCAGACCGTCTGTCTCAGACCGTCGGTCTCAGACCGTCGGTCTCTGTCCGTCTCGCCCAGGCCGCCTGTCTCAGGCCATCTGTATCAAACCGTCTGTCTCAGCCCGCCTGTCTCAGTCCGACTGTCTCAGACCATCTGTCTCAGACCGTCTGTCTCTGTCCGTCTCTGTCAGGCCGCCTGTCTCAGTCCGTCTGTCTCAGACCATCTGTGTCAGACCGTTGTCTCTGTCCGTCTGTCTCTGTCCGTCTGTGTCCGACCGCCTGTCTCTGTCCGCCTGTCTCAGACCGTCTGTCTCAGACCGTCTGTCTCAGATCGTCTCTCTCAGGCCGCCTGTCTCAGTCCGACTGTCTCAGACCATCTGTCTCAGACCGTCTGTCTCTGTCCGTCTCTGTCAGGCCGCCTGTCTCAGTCCGTCTGTCTCAGACCATCTGTGTCAGACCGTTGTCTCTGTCCGTCTGTCTCTGTCCGTCTGTCTCTGTCCGTCTGTCTCTGTCCGTCTGTGTCCGACCGCCTGTCTCTGTCCGCCTGTCTCAGACCGTCTGTCTCAGACCGTCTGTCTCAGACCGTCTGTCTCAGACCGTCTGTCTCAGACCGTCTGTCTCAGACCGTCTGTCTCAGACCATCTGTCTCAGTCCGTCTGTCTCACACCGTCTGTCTCAGACCGTCGGTCTCAGACCGTCGGTCTCAGACCGTCGGTCTCTGTCCGTCTGTCTCAATCCGCCTGTCTCAGACCGTCTGTCTCAATCCGCCTGTCTCAGACCGTCTGTCCTGGACCGTCTGTCTCAGACCGTCGGTCTCTGTCCGTCTCTCTCATGCCGCCTGTCTCAGTCCGTCTGTTTCAGACCGCCTGTCTCAGACCGTCGGTCTTAGCCCGTCTGTCTCAGCCCGCCTGTCTCTGTCCGTCTGTCTCAGACCGTCGGTCTCGGTCCGTCTCTCTCAGGCCGCCTGTCTCAGTCCATCTGTCTCAGACCATCTGTCTCAGACCGTCTGTCTCAGACCATCTGTCTCAGACCGTCTGTCTCAGACCGTCTGTCTCAGCCCGCCTGTCTCAGCCCGCCTGTCTCTGTCCGTCTGTCTTAGACCATCTGTCTCAGACCGTGTGTCTCAGACCGTCTGCCTCAGACCGTCTGTCTCAGACCGTCAGTCTCAGACCGTCGGTCTCTGTCCGTTTCTCGCAGGCCGCCTGTCTCTGTCCGTCTGTCTCAGACCGTCTGTCTCAGACCGTCGGTCTCTGTCCGTCTCTCTCAGGCCGTCGGTCTCTGGCCGTTTCTCGCAGGCCGCCTGTCTCAGTCCGCCTGTCTAAGTCCGTCGGTCTCAGACCATCCGTCTCAGACCGTTGTCTCTGTCCGTTGTCTCTGTCCGTCTGTCTCTGTCCGTCTGTCTCAATCCGCCTGTCTCAGACCGTCTGTCTCAGATCGTCTGTCTCAGACCGTCGGTCTCTGTCAGTCTCTCTCAGGCCGCCTGTCTCAGTCCGTCTGTCTCAGACCATCTGTCTCAGACCGTCTGTCTCTGTCCGTCTGTCTCAGACCATCTGTCTCAGTCCGTCTGTCTCAGACCGTCTGTCTCAGACCGTCGGTCTCAGACCGTCGGTCTCTGTCCGTCTGTCTCAATCCGCCTGTCTCAGACCGTCTGTCCTGGACCGTCTGTCTCAGACCGTCGGTCTCTGTCCGTCTCTCTCATGCCGCCTGTCTCAGTCCGTCTGTTTCAGACCGCCTGTCTCAGACCGTCGGTCTTAGCCCGTCTGTCTCAGCCCGCCTGTCTCTGTCCGTCTGTCTCAGACCGTCGGTCTCTGTCCGTCTCTCTCAGGCCGCCTGTCTCAGTCCATCTGTCTCAGACCATCTGTCTCAGACCGTCTGTCTCAGACCGTCTGTCTCAGACCGTCGGTCTCAGACCGTCGGTCTCTGTCCGTCTCGCCCAGGCCGCCTGTCTCAGGCCATCTGTATCAAACCGTCTGTCTCAGCCCGCCTGTCTCAGCCCGCCTGTCTCTGTGCGTCTGTTAAAGACCGCCTGTCTCTGCCCGTCTGTCTCAGCCCGCCTGTCTCTGTCCGTCTGTCTCAGACCGTCTGTCTCAGCCCGCCTGTCTCTGTCCGTCTGTCTCAGACCGTCTGTCTCAGATCGTCTCTCTCAGGCCGCCTGTCTCAGTCCGACTGTCTCAGACCATCTGTCTCAGACCGTCTGTCTCTGTCCGTCTCTGTCAGGCCGCCTGTCTCAGTCCGTCTGTCTCAGACCATCTGTGTCAGACCGTTGTCTCTGTCCGTCTGTCTCTGTCCGTCTGTGTCCGACCGCCTGTCTCTGTCCGCCTGTCTCAGACCGTCTGTCTCAGACCGTCTGTCTCAGATCGTCTCTCTCAGGCCGCCTGTCTCAGTCCGACTGTCTCAGACCATCTGTCTCAGACCGTCTGTCTCTGTCCGTCTCTGTCAGGCCGCCTGTCTCAGTCCGTCTGTCTCAGACCATCTGTGTCAGACCGTTGTCTCTGTCCGTCTGTCTCTGTCCGTCTGTCTCTGTCCGTCTGTGTCCGACCGCCTGTCTCTGTCCGCCTGTCTCAGACCGTCTGTCTCAGACCGTCTGTCTCAGACCGTCTGTCTCAGACCGTCTGTCTCAGACCGTCTGTCTCAGACCGTCTGTCTCAGACCATCTGTCTCAGTCCGTCTGTCTCAGACCGTCTGTCTCAGACCGTCGGTCTCAGACCGTCGGTCTCTGTCCGTCTGTCTCAATCCGCCTGTCTCAGACCGTCTGTCTCAATCCGCCTGTCTCAGACCGTCTGTCCTGGACCGTCTGTCTCAGACCGTCGGTCTCTGTCCGTCTCTCTCATGCCGCCTGTCTCAGTCCGTCTGTTTCAGACCGCCTGTCTCAGACCGTCGGTCTTAGCCCGTCTGTCTCAGCCCGCCTGTCTCTGTCCGTCTGTCTCAGACCGTCGGTCTCTGTCCGTCTCTCTCAGGCCGCCTGTCTCAGTCCATCTGTCTCAGACCATCTGTCTCAGACCGTCTGTCTCAGACCATCTGTCTCAGACCGTCTGTCTCAGACCGTCTGTCTCAGCCCGCCTGTCTCAGCCCGCCTGTCTCTGTCCGTCTGTCTTAGACCATCAGTCTCAGACCGTGTGTCTCAGACCGTCTGCCTCAGACCGTCTGTCTCAGACCGTCAGTCTCAGACCGTCGGTCTCTGTCCGTTTCTCGCAGGCCGCCTGTCTCTGTCCGTCTGTCTCAGACCGTCTGTCTCAGACCGTCGGTCTCTGTCCGTCTCTCTCAGGCCGTCGGTCTCTGGCCGTTTCTCGCAGGCCGCCTGTCTCAGTCCGCCTGTCTAAGTCCGTCGGTCTCAGACCATCCGTCTCAGACCGTTGTCTCTGTCCGTTGTCTCTGTCCGTCTGTCTCTGTCCGTCTGTCTCAATCCGCCTGTCTCAGACCGTCTGTCTCAGATCGTCTGTCTCAGACCGTCGGTCTCTGTCAGTCTCTCTCAGGCCGCCTGTCTCAGTCCGTCTGTCTCAGACCATCTGTCTCAGACCGTCTGTCTCTGTGCGTCTGTCTCAGACCATCTGTCTCAGTCCGTCTGTCTCAGACCGTCTGTCTCAGACCGTCGGTCTCAGACCGTCGGTCTCTGTCCGTCTGTCTCAATCCGCCTGTCTCAGACCGTCTGTCCTGGACCGTCTGTCTCAGACCGTCGGTCTCTGTCCGTCTCTCTCATGCCGCCTGTCTCAGTCCGTCTGTTTCAGACCGCCTGTCTCAGACCGTCGGTCTTAGCCCGTCTGTCTCAGTCCGTCTGTCTCAGACCATCTGTCTCAGACCGTCTGTCTCTGTCCGTCTGTCTCAGACCATCTGTCTCAGTCCGTCTGTCTCAGACCGTCTGTCTCAGACCGTCGGTCTCAGACCGTCGGTCTCTGTCCGTCTGTCTCAATCCGCCTGTCTCAGACCGTCTGTCCTGGACCGTCTGTCTCAGACCGTCGGTCTCTGTCCGTCTCTCTCATGCCGCCTGTCTCAGTCCATCTGTCTCAGACCATCTGTCTCAGACCGTCTGTCTCAGACCATCTCTCTCAGACCGTCGGTCTCAGACCGTCGGTCTCTGTCCGTCTCGCCCAGGCCGCCTGTCTCAGGCCATCTGTATCAAACCGTCTGTCTCAGCCCGCCTGTCTCAGCCCGCCTGTCTCTGTGCGTCTGTTAAAGACCGCCTGTCTCTGCCCGTCTGTCTCAGCCCGCCTGTCTCTGTCCGTCTGTCTCAGACCGTCTGTCTCAGCCCGCCTGTCTCTGTCCGTCTGTCTCAGACCGTCTGTCTCAGATCGTCTCTCTCAGGCCGCCTGTCTCAGTCCGACTGTCTCAGACCATCTGTCTCAGACCGTCTGTCTCTGTCCGTCTCTGTCAGGCCGCCTGTCTCAGTCCGTCTGTCTCAGACCATCTGTGTCAGACCGTTGTCTCTGTCCGTCTGTCTCTGTCCGTCTGTCTCTGTCCGTCTGTCTCTGTCCGTCTGTGTCCGACCGCCTGTCTCTGTCCGCCTGTCTCAGACCGTCTGTCTCAGACCGTCTGTCTCAGACCGTCTGTCTCAGACCGTCTGTCTCAGACCGTCTGTCTCAGACCGTCTGTCTCAGACCATCTGTCTCAGTCCGTCTGTCTCAGACCGTCTGTCTCAGACCGTCGGTCTCAGACCGTCGGTCTCTGTCCGTCTGTCTCAATCCGCCTGTCTCAGACCGTCTGTCTCAATCCGCCTGTCTCAGACCGTCTGTCCTGGACCGTCTGTCTCAGACCGTCGGTCTCTGTCCGTCTCTCTCATGCCGCCTGTCTCAGTCCGTCTGTTTCAGACCGCCTGTCTCAGACCGTCGGTCTTAGCCCGTCTGTCTCAGCCCGCCTGTCTCTGTCCGTCTGTCTCAGACCGTCGGTCTCTGTCCGTCTCTCTCAGGCCGCCTGTCTCAGTCCATCTGTCTCAGACCATCTGTCTCAGACCGTCTGTCTCAGACCATCTGTCTCAGACCGTCTGTCTCAGACCGTCTGTCTCAGACCGTCTGTCTCAGACCGTCAGTCTCAGACCGTCGGTCTCTGTCCGTTTCTCGCAGGCCGCCTGTCTCTGTCCGTCTGTCTCAGACCGTCTGTCTCAGACCGTCGGTCTCTGTCCGTCTCTCTCAGGCCGTCGGTCTCTGGCCGTTTCTCGCAGGCCGCCTGTCTCAGTCCGCCTGTCGAAGTCCGTCGGTCTCAGACCATCCGTCTCAGACCGTTGTCTCTGTCCGTTGTCTCTGTCCGTCTGTCTCTGTCCGTCTGTCTCAGACCGTCGGTCTCTGTCAGTCTCTCTCAGGCCGCCTGTCTCAGTCCGTCTGTCTCAGACCATCTGTCTCAGACCGTCTGTCTCTGTCCGTCTGTCTCAGACCATCTGTCTCAGTCCGTCTGTCTCAGACCGTCTGTCTCAGACCGTCGGTCTCAGACCGTCGGTCTCTGTCCGTCTGTCTCAATCCGCCTGTCTCAGACCGTCTGTCCTGGACCGTCTGTCTCAGACCGTCGGTCTCTGTCCGTCTCTCTCATGCCGCCTGTCTCAGTCCGTCTGTTTCAGACCGCCTGTCTCAGACCGTCGGTCTTAGCCCGTCTGTCTCAGCCCGCCTGTCTCTGTCCGTCTGTCTCAGACCGTCGGTCTCTGTCCGTCTCTCTCAGGCCGCCTGTCTCAGTCCATCTGTCTCAGACCATCTGTCTCAGACCGTCTGTCTCAGACCATCTGTCTCAGACCGTCTGTCTCAGACCGTCTGTCTCAGCCCGCCTGTCTCAGCCCGCCTGTCTCTGTCCGTCTGTCTTAGACCATCTGTCTCAGACCGTGTGTCTCAGACCGTCTGTCTCAGACCGTCTGTCTCAGACCGTCAGTCTCAGACCGTCGGTCTCTGTCCGTTTCTCGCAGGCCGCCTGTCTCTGTCCGTCTGTCTCAGACCGTCTGTCTCAGACCGTCTGTCTCAGACCGTCGGTCTCTGTCCGTCTCTCTCAGGCCGTCGGTCTCTGGCCGTTTCTCGCAGGCCGCCTGTCTCAGTCCGCCTGTCTAAGTCCGTCGGTCTCTGTCCGTCTCTCTCATACCGCCTGTCTCAGTCCGTCTGTTTCAGATCGCCTGTCTCAGACCGTCGGTCTTAGCCCGTCTGTCTCAGCCCGCCTGTCTCTGTCCGTCTGTCTCAGACCGTCGGTCTCTGTCCGTCTCTCTCAGGCCGCCTGTCTCAGTCCATCTGTCTCAGACCATCTGTCTCAGACCGTCTGTCGCTGTCCGTCTGTCTCAGACCATCTGTCTCAGACCTTCTGTCTCAGACCGTCCGTCTCTGTCCGTCGGTCTCAGACCATCTGTCTCAGACCGTCTGTCTCAGACCGTCTGTCTCAGACCGTCTGTCTCAGCCCGCCTGTCTCAGCCCGCCTGTCTCTGTCCGTCTGTCTTAGACCATCTGTCTCAGACCGTCTGTCTCGGACCATCTGTCTCAGCCCGTCTGTCTCAGATCGTCGGTCTCAGCCCGCCTGTCTCTGTCCGTCTGTCTCAGATCGTCTCTCTCAAGCCGCCTGTCTCAGTCCGACTGTCTCTGTCCGTAGGTTTCAGACCGCCTGTCTCAGACCGTCGGTCTTAGCCCGTCTGTCTCAGACCGTCTGTCTCAGACCGTCTGTCCCAGACCGTCTGTCACAGACCGTCTGTCTCAGACCGTCTGTCTCAGACCGTCTGTCTCAGACCGTCTGTCTCAGACCGTCTGTCTCAGACCGTCTGTCTCAGACCGTCTGTCTCAGACCGTCTGTCTCTGACCGTCTGTCTCAGACCGTCTGTCTCAGACCGTCTGTCTCAGACCGTCTGTCTCAGACCGTCTGTCTCAGACCGTCTGTCTCAGACCGTCTGTCTCAGACCGTCTGTCTCAGACCGTCTGTCTCAGACCGTCTGTCTCAGACCGTTGTCTCTGTCCGTCTGTCTCTGTCCGTCTGTGTCAGACCGCCTGTCTCTGTCCGTCTGTCTCAGTCCGTGTGTCTCAGATCGTCTCTCTCAGGCCGCCTGTCTCAGTCCGACTGTCTCAGACCATCTGTCTCAGACCGTCTGTCTCTGTCCGTCTGTCTCAGCCCGCGTGTCTCAGACCGTCTGTCTCTGTCCGTCTGTCTCAATCCGCCTGTCTCAGACCGTCTGTCCTGGACCGTCTGTCTCAGACCGTCGGTCTCTGTCCGTCTCTCTCATGCCGCCTGTCTCAGTCCGTCTGTTTCAGACCGCCTGTCTCAGACCGTCGGTCTTAGCCCGTCTGTCTCAGCCCGCCTGTCTCAGACCGTCTGTCTCAGACCGTCTGTCTCTGACCGTCTGTCTCAGACCGTCTGTCTCAGACCGTCTGTCTCAGACCGTCTGTCTCAGACCGTCGGTCTCAGCCCGCCTGTCTCTGTCCGTCTGTCTCAGACCGTCTGTCTCAGACCATCTGTCTCAGACCGTCTGTCTCTGTCCGTCTGTCTCAGCCCGCTTGTCTCAGACCGTTGTCTCTGTCCGTCTGTCTCAGAACGTCTGTCTCAGACCATCCGTATCAAACCGTCTGTCTCAGCCCGCCTGTCTCAGCCCGCCTGTCTCTGTCCGTCTGTCTCAGACCGTCTGTCTCAGATCGTCTCTCTCAGGCCGCCTGTCTCAGTCCGACTGTCTCTGTCCGTAGGTCTCAGACCGCCTGTCTCAGACCGTCGTCCTGAGCCCGTCTGTCTCAGCCCGCCTGTCTCTGTCCGTCTGTCTCAGACCGTCTGTCTCAGATCGTCTCTCTCAGGCCGCCTGTCTCAGTCCGACTGTCTCAGACCATCTGTCTCAGACCGTCTGTCTATGTCCGTCTGTCTCAGCCCGCCTGTCTCAGACCGTTGTCTCTGTCCGTCTGTCTCAGAACGTCTGTCTCAGACCATCTGTATTCAACCGTCTGTCTCAGCCCGCCTGTCTCAGCCCGCCTGTCTCAGTCCGTCTGTCTCAGACCATCTGTCTCAGACCGTCTGTCTCTGTCCGTCTGTCTCAGACCATCTGTCTCAGTCCGTCTGTCTCAGACCGCCTGTCTCAGACCGTCTGTCCTGGACCGTCTGCCTGAGACCGTCGGTCTCTGTCCGTCTCTCTCATGCCGCCTGTCTCAGTCCGTCTGTTTCAGACCGCCTGTCTCAGACCGTCGGTCTTAGCCCGTCTGTCTCAGACCGTCTGTCTCAGACCGTCGGTCCCTGTCCGTCTCTCTCAGGCCGCCTGTCTCAGTCCGTCTGTCTCAGACCATCTGTCTCAGACCGTCTGTCTCTGTCCGTCTGTCTTAGACCATCTGTCTCAGTCCGTCTGTCTCAGACCGTCGGTCTCTGTCCGTCTCGCCCAGCCCGCCTGTCTCAGGCCATCTGTATCAAACCGTCTGTCTCAGCCCGCCTGTCTCAGCCCGCCTGTCTCTGTGCGTCTGTTAAAGACCGCCTGTCTCTGCCCGTCTGTCTCAGCCCGTCTGTCTCAGACCATCTGTATCAAACCGTCTGTCTCAGCCCGCCTGTCTCAGCCCGCCTGTCTCTGTCCGTCTGTCTCAGCCAGCCTGTCTCAGACCGTCTGTCTCAGACCGTCGGTCTCTGTCCGTCTCTGTCAGGCCGCCTGTCTCAGTCCGCCTGTCTCAGACCATCTGTGTCAGACCGTTGTCTCTGTCCGTCTGTCTCTGTCCGTCTGTGTCCGACCGCCTGTCTCTGTCCGTCTGTCTCAGACCGTCTGTCTCAGACCGTCTGTCTCAGACCGTCTGTCTCAGACCGTTTGTCTCAGACCGTCTGTCTCAGACCGTCTGTCTCAGACCGTCTGTCTCAGACCGTCTGTCTCAGACCGTCTGTCTCAGACCGTCTGTCTCAGACCGTCTGTCTCAGACCGTCTGTCTCAGACCGTCTGTCTCAGACCGTCTGTCTCAGACCGTCTGTCTCAGATCGTCTGTCTCAGACCGTCGGTCTCTGTCAGTCTCTCTCATGCCGCCTGTCTCAGTCCGTCTGTTTCAGACCGCCTGTCTCAGACCGTCGGTCTTAGCCCGTCTGTCTCAGCCTGCCTGTCTCAGACCGTCTGTCTCAGACCGTCTGTCTCTGACCGTCTGTCTCAGACCGTCTGTCTCAGACCGTCTGTCTCAGACCGTCTGTCTCAGACCGTCGGTCTCAGCCCGCCTGTCTCTGTCCGTCTGTCTCAGACCGTCTGTCTCAGACCATCTGTCTCAGACCGTCTGTCTCTGTCCGTCTGTCTCAGACCATCTGTCTCGGACCGTCTGTCTCTGTCCGTCTCTCTCAGGACGCCTGTCTCAGTCCGTCTGTCTCAGACCATCTGTGTCAGACCGTTGTCTCTGTCCGTCTGTCTCTGTCCGTCTGTGTCAGACCGCATGTCTCTGTCCGTCTGTCTCAGATCGTCTCTCTCAGGCCGCCTGTCTCAGCCCGCCTGTCTCTGTCCGTCTGTCTCAGCCAGCCTGTCTCAGACCGTCTGTCTCAGACCGTCGGTCTCTGTCCGTCTCTGTCAGGCCGCCTGTCTCAGTCCGCCTGTCTCAGACCATCTGTGTCAGACCGTTGTCTCTGTCCGTCTGTGTCCGACCGCCTGTCTCTGTCCGTCTGTCTCAGACCGTCTGTCTCAGACCGTCTGTCTCAGACCGTTTGTCTCAGACCGTCTGTCTCAGACCGTCTGTCTCTGTCCGTCTGTCTCTATCCGTCTGTGTCAGACCGCCTGTCTCAGTCCGTCTGTCTCAGATCGTCTCTCTCAGGCCGCCTGTCTCAGTCCGACTGTCTCAGACCATCTGTCTCAGACCGTCTGTCTCTGTCCGTCTGTCTCAGCCCGCCTGTCTCAGACCGTCGGTCTCTGTCCGTCTCTGTCAGGCCGCCTGTCTCAGTCCGCCTGTCTCAGACCATCTGTGTCAGACCGTTGTCTCTGTCCGTCTGTCTCTGTCCGTCTGTGTCCGACCGCCTGTCTCTGTCCGTCTGTCTCAGACCGTCTGTCTCAGACCGTCTGTCTCTGACCGTCTGTCTCAGACCGTCTGTCTCAGACCATCTGCCTCAGACCGTCTGTCTCAGACCGTCTGTCTCAGACCGTCGGTCTCAGACCGTCTGTCTCAGACTGTCGGTCTCTGTCCGTCTCTCTCAGGCCGCCTGTCTCAGTCCGTCTGTCTCAGACCATCTGTCTCAGACCGTCTGTCTCTGTCCGTCTGTCTCAGACCATCTGTCTCAGTCCGTCTGTCTCAGACCGTCTGTCTCAGACCGTCGGTCTCTGTCCGTCTCTCCCAGCCCGCCTGTCTCAGGCCATCTGTATCGAACCGTCTGTCTCAGCCCGCCTGTCTCAGCCCGCCTGTCTCTGTGCGTCTGTTAAAGACCGCCTGTCTCAGACCGTCGGTCTTAGCCCGTCTGTCTCAGCCCGCCTGTCTCAGCCCGCCTGTCTCTGTCCGTCTGTTTCAGACGGCCTGTCTCAGACCGTCGGTGTTAGCCCGTCTGTCTCAGTCCGCCTGTCTCAGACCGTCGGTCTCAGGCCGCCTGTCTTAGCCCGTCTGTCTCAGCCCGCCTGTCTCAGACCGTCTGTCTCAGACCGTCTGTCTCTGACCGTCTGTCTCAGACCGTCTGTCTCAGACCGTCTGCCTCAGACCGTCTGTCTCAGACCGTCTGTCTCAGACCGTCGGTCTCAGACCGTCTGTCTCAGACTGTCGGTCTCTGTCCGTCTCTCTCATGCCGCCTGTCTCAGTCCGTCAGTCTCAGACCATCTGTCTCAGACCGTCTGTCTCTGTCCGTCTGTCTCAGACCATCTGTCTCAGTCCGTCTGTCTCAGACCGTCTGTCTCAGACCGTCGGTCTCTGTCCGTCTCTCCCAGCCCGCCTGTCTCAGGCCATCTGTATCGAACCGTCTGTCTCAGCCCGCCTGTCTCAGCCCGCCTGTCTCTGTGCGTCTGTTAAAGACCGCCTGTCTCAGACCGTCGGTCTTAGCCCGTCTGTCTCAGCCCGCCTGTCTCAGCCCGCCTGTCTCTGTCCGTCTGTTTCAGACCGCCTGTCTCAGACCGTCGGTGTTAGCCCGTCTGTCTCAGTCCGCCTGTCTCAGACCGTCGGTCTCAGGCCGCCTGTCTCTGTCCGTCTGTCTCAGACCGTCTGTCTCAGACCATCTGTCTCAGACCGTCTGTCTCTGTCCGTCTGTCTCAGACCATCTGTGTCAGACCGTTGTCTCTGTCCGTCTGTCTCTGTCCGTCTGTCTCAGACCGTCTGTCTCAGACCGTCGGTCTCAGACCGTCTGTCTCAGACTGTCGGTCTCTGTCCGTCTCTCTCAGGCCGCCTGTCTCAGTCCGTCTGTCTCAGACTATCTGTCTCAGACCGTCTGTCTCTGTCCGTCTGTCTCAGACCATCCGTCTCAGTCCGTCTGTCTCAGACCGTCTGTCTCAGACCGTCTGTCTCAGACCGTCGGTCTCTGTCCGTCTCTCCCAGCCCGCCTGTCTCAGGCCATCTGTATCGAACCGTCTGTCTCAGCCCGCCTGTCTCTGTCCGTCTGTTTCAGACCGCCTGTCTCAGACCGTCGGTCTTAGCCCGTCTGTCTCAGCCCGCCTGTCTCAGACCGTCTGTCTCAGACCGTCTGTCTCAGACCGTCTGTCACAGACCGTCTGTCTCAGACCGTCTGTCTCAGACCGTCTGTCTCAGACCGTCGGTCTCAGCCCGCCTGTCTCTGTCCGTCTGTCTCAGACCGTCTGTCTCAGACCATCTGTCTCAGACCGTCTGTCTCTGTCCGTCTGTCTCAGCCCGCTTGACTCAGACCGTTGTCTCTGTCCGTCTGTCTCAGAACGTCTGTCTCAGACCATCCGTATCAAACCGTCTGTCTCAGCCCGCCGGTCGCAGCCCGCCTGTCTCTGTCCGTCTGTCTCAGACCGTCTGTCTCAGATCGTCTCTCTCAGGCCGCCTGTCTCAGTCCGACTGTCTCTGTCCGTAGGTCTCAGACCGCCTGTCTCAGACCGTCGTCCTGAGCCCGTCTGTCTCAGCCCGCCTGTCTCTGTCCGTCTGTCCCAGACCGTCTGTCTCAGACCATCTGTCTCAGACCGTCTGTCTCTGTCCGTCTGTCTCAGACCACCTGTGTCAGATCGTTGTCTCTGTCCGTCTGTCTCTGTCCGTCTGTCTCTGTCCGTCTGTGTCAGACCGCCTGTCTCTGTCCGTCTGTCTCAGATCGTCTCTCTCAGGCCGCCTGTCTCAGTCCGACTGTCTCAGACCATCTGTCTCAGACCGTCTGTCTCTGTCCGTCTGTCTCAGCCCGCCTGTCTCAGACCGTTGTCTCTGTCCGTCTGTCTCAGAACGTCTGTCTCAGACCATCTGTATCAAACCGTCTGTCTCAGCCCGCCTGTCTCAGCCCGCCTGTCTCTGTCCGTCTGTCTCAGCCAGCCTGTCTCAGACCGTCTGTCTCAGACCGTCGGTCTCTGTCCGTCTCTGTCAGGCCGCCTGTCTCAGTCCGCCTGTCTCAGACCATCTGTGTCAGACCGTTGTCTCTGTCCGTCTGTCTCTGTCCGTCTGTGTCCGACCGCCTGTCTCTGTCCGTCTGTCTCAGACCGTTGTCTCTGTCCGTCTGTCTCTGAACGTCTGTCTCAGACCATCTGTATCAAACCGTCTGTCTCAGCCCGCCTGTCTCAGCCCGCCTGTCTCTGTCCGTCTGTCTCAGCCAGCCTGTCTCAGACCGCCTGTCTCAGACCGTCGGTCTCTGTCCGTCTCTGTCAGGCCGCCTGTCTCAGTCCGCCTGTCTCAGACCATCTGTGTCAGACCGTTGTCTCTGTCCGTCTGTATCTGTCCGTCTGTGTCCGACCGCCTGTCTCTGTCCGTCTGTCTCAGACCGTCTGTCTCAGACCGTCTGTCTCAGACCGTTTGTCTCAGACCGTCTGTCTCAGACCGTCTGTCTCAGACCGTCTGTCTCAGACCGTCTGTCTCAGACCGTCTGTCTCAGACCGCCTGTCTCAGATCGTCTGTCTCAGACCGTCGGTCTCTGTCAGTCTCTCTCATGCCGCCTGTCTCAGTCCGTCTGTTTCAGACCGCCTGTCTCAGACCGTCGGTCTCAGACCATCTGTGTCAGACCGTTGTCTCTGTCCGTCTGTGTCCGACCGCCTGTCTCTGTCCGTCTGTCTCAGACCGACTGTCTCAGACCGTCTGTCTCAGACCGTTTGTCTCAGACCGTCTGTCTCAGACCGTCTGTCTCTGTCCGTCTGTCTCTATCCGTCTGTGTCAGACCGCCTGTCTCAGTCCGTCTGTCTCAGATCGTCTCTCTCAGGCCGCCTGTCTCAGTCCGACTGTCTCAGACCATCTGTCTCAGACCGTCTGTCTCTGTCCGTCTGTCTCAGCCCGCCTGTCTCAGACCGTTGTCTCTGTCCGTCTGTCTCCGAACGTCTGTCTCAGACCATCTGTATCAAACCGTCTGTCTCAGCCCGCCTGTCTCAGCCCGCCTGTCTCTGTCCGTCTGTCTCAGCCAGCCTGTCTCAGACCGTCGGTCTCTGTCCGTCTCTGTCAGGCCGCCTGTCTCAGTCCGCCTGTCTCAGACCATCTGTGTCAGACCGTTGTCTCTGTCCGTCTGTCTCTGTCCGTCTGTGTCCGACCGCCTGTCTCTGTCCGTCTGTCTCAGACCGTCTGTCTCAGACCGTCTGTCTCAGACCGTTTGTCTCAGACCGTCTGTCTCAGACCGTCTGTCTCAGACCGTCTGTCTCAGACCGTCTGTCTCAGACCGTCTGTCTCAGACCGTCTGTCTCAGACCGCCTGTCTCAGATCGTCTGTCTCAGACCGTCGGTCTCTGTCAGTCTCTCTCATGCCGCCTGTCTCAGTCCGTCTGTTTCAGACCGCCTGTCTCAGACCGTCGGTCTTAGCCCGTCTGTCTCAGCCCGCCTGTCTCAGACCGTCAGTCTCAGACCGTCTGTCTCTGACCGTCTGTCTCAGACCGTCTGTCTCAGACCGTCTGCCTCAGACCGTCTGTCTCAGACCGTCTGTCTCAGACCGTCGGTCTCAGACCGTCTGTCTCAGACTGTCGGTCTCTGTCCGTCTCTCTCAGGCCGCCTGTCTCAGTCCGTCTGTCTCAGACCATCTGTCTCAGACCGTCTGTCTCTGTCCGTCTGTCTCAGACCATCTGTCTCAGTCCGTCTGTCTCAGACCGTCGGTCTCTGTCCGTCTCTCCCAGCCCGCCTGTCTCAGGCCATCTGTATCGAACCGTCTGTCTCAGCCCGCCTGTCTCTGTGCGTCTGTTAAAGACCGTCTGTCTCAGACCGTCGGTCTTAGCACGTCTGTCTCAGCCCGCCTGTCTCAGCCCGCCTGTCTCTGTCCGTCTGTTTCAGACCGCCTGTCTCAGACCGTCGGTGTTAGCCCGTCTGTCTCAGTCCGCCTGTCTCAGACCGTCGGTCTCAGGCCGCCTGTCTCTGTCGGTCTGTCTCAGACCGTCTGTCTCAGACCATCTGTCTCAGACCGTCTGTCTCTGTCCGTCTGTCTCAGACCATCTGTGTCAGACCGTTGTCTCTGTCCGTCTGTCTCTGTCCGTCTGTCTCAGACCGTCTGTCTCAGATCGTCGGTCTCAGACCGTCTGTCTCAGACTGTCGGTCTCTGTCCGTCTCTCTCAGGCCGCCTGTCTCAGTCCGTCTGTCTCAGACCATCTGTCTCAGACCGTCTGTCTCTGTCCGTCTGTCTCAGACCATCCGTCTCAGACCGTCTGTCTCAGACCGTCTGTCTCAGACCGTCGGTCTCTGTCCGTCTCTCCCAGCCCGCCTGTCTCAGGCCATCTGTATCGAACCGTCTGTCTCAGCCCGCCTGTCTCAGCCCGCCTGTCTCTGTCCGTCTGTTTCAGACCGCCTGTCTCAGACCGTCGGTCTTAGCCCGTCTGTCTCAGCCCGCCTGTCTCAGACCGTCTGTCTCAGACCGTCTGTCTCAGACCGTCTGTCACAGACCGTCTGTCTCAGACCGTCTGTCTCAGACCGTCTGTCTCAGACCGTCTGTCTCAGACCGTCTGTCTCAGACCGTCTGTCTCAGACCGTCTGTCTCAGACCGTCTGTCTCAGACCGTCTGTCTCAGACCGTCTGTCTCAGACCGTCTGTCTCAGACCGTCGGTCTCAGTCCGCCTGTCTCTGTCCGTCTGTCTCAGACCGTCTGTCTCAGACCATCTGTCTCAGACCGTCTGTCTCTGTCCGTCTGTCTCAGCCCGCTTGTCTCAGACCGTTGTCTCTGTCCGTCTGTCTCAGAACGTCTGTCTCAGACCATCCGTATCAAACCGTCTGTCTCAGCCCGCCGGTCGCAGCCCGCCTGTCTCTGTCCGTCTGTCTCAGACCGTCTGTCTCAGATCGTCTCTCTCAGGCCGCCTGTCTCAGTCCGACTGTCTCTGTCCGTAGGTCTCAGACCGCCTGTCTCAGACCGTCGTCCTGAGCCCGTCTGTCTCAGCCCGCCTGTCTCTGTCCGTCCGTCCCAGACCGTCTGTCTCAGACCATCTGTCTCAGACCGTCTGTCTCTGTCCGTCTGTCTCAGACCACCTGTGTCAGATCGTTGTCTCTGTCCGTCTGTCTCAGACCGTCTGTCTCAGACCGTCTGTCTCAGACCGTCTGTCTCAGACCGTCGGTCTCAGTCCGCCTGTCTCTGTCCGTCTGTCTCAGACCGTCTGTCTCAGACCATCTGTCTCAGACCGTCTGTCTCTGTCCGTCTGTCTCAGACCACCTGTGTCAGATCGTTGTCTCTGTCCGTCTGTCTCTGTCCGTCTGTGTCAGACCGCCTGTCTCTGTCCGTCTGTCTCAGATCGTCTCTCTCAGGCCGCCTGTCTCAGTCCGACTGTCTCAGACCATCTGTCTCAGACCGTCTGTCTCTGTCCGTCTGTCTCAGCCCGCCTGTCTCAGACCGTTGTCTCTGTCCGTCTGTCTCAGAACGTCTGTCTCAGACCATCTGTATCAAACCGTCTGTCTCAGCCCGCCTGTCTCAGCCCGCCTGTCTCTGTCCGTCTGTCTCAGCCAGCCTGTCTCAGACCATCTGTCTCAGACCGTCTGTCTCTGTCCGTCTGTCTCAGACCACCTGTGTCAGATCGTTGTCTCTGTCCGTCTGTCTCTGTCCGTCTGTGTCAGACCGCCTGTCTCAGACCGTCTGTCTCAGACCGTCTGTCTCAGACCGTCTGTCTCAGACCGTCTGTCTCAGCCCGCCTGTCTCAGACCGTCTGTCTCAGACCGTTTGTCTCTGACCGTCTGTCTCTGTCCGTCTGTCTCAGCCCGCCTGTCTCAGACCGTTGTCTCTGTCCGTCTGTCTCAGAACGTCTGTCTCAGACCATCTGTATCAAACCGTCTGTCTCAGCCCGCCTGTCTCAGCCCGCCTGTCTCTGTCCGTCTGTCTCAGCCAGCCTGTCTCAGACCATCTGTCTCAGACCGTCTGTCTCTGTCCGTCTGTCTCAGACCACCTGTGTCAGATCGTTGTCTCTGTCCGTCTGTCTCTGTCCGTCTGTGTCAGACCGCCTGTCTCAGACCGTCTGTCTCAGACCGTCTGTCTCAGACCGTCTGTCTCAGACCGTCTGTCTCAGACCGTCTGTCTCAGACCGTCTGTCTCAGACCGTCGGTCTCAGACCGTCTGTCTCAGACTGTCGGTCTCTGTCCGTCTCTCTCAGGCCGCCTGTCTCAGTCCGTCTGTCTCAGACCATCTGTCTCGGACCGTCTGTCTCTGTCCGTCTGTCTCAGACCATCTGTCTCAGTCCGTCTCTCTCATGCCGCCTGTCTCAGTCCGTCTGTTTCAGACCGCCTGTCTCAGACCGTCGGTCTTAGCCCGTCTGTCTCAGACCGTCTGTCTCAGACCGTCTGTCTCAGACCGTCGGTCTCTGTCCGTCTCTCTCAGGCCGCCTGTCTCAGTCCGTCTGTCTCAGACCATCTGTCTCAGACCGTCTGTCTCTGTCCGTCTGTCTTAGACCATCTGTCTCAGTCCGTCTGTCTCAGACCATCGGTCTCAGACCGTCGGTCTCTGTCCGTCTCGCCCAGCCCGCCTGTCTCAGGCCATCTGTATCAAACCGTCTGTCTCAGCCCGCCTGTCTCAGCCCGCCTGTCTCTGTGCGTTTGTTAAGGACCGCCTGTCTCTGCCCGTCTGTCTCAGCCCGTCTGTCTCAGACCGTCTGTCTCAGACCGTCTGTCTCAGACCGTCGGTCTCTGTCCGTCTCTCTCAGGCCGCCTGTCTCAGTCCGTCTGTCTCAGACCATCTGTCTCAGACCGTCTGTCTCTGTCCGTCTCTCTCAGGCCGCCTGTCTCAGTCCGTCTGTCTCAGACCATCTGTGTCAGACCGTTGTCTCTGTCCGTCTGTCTCTGTCCGTCTGTCTCTGTCCGTCTGTGTCAGACCGCCTGTCTCTGTCCGTCTGTCTCAGATCGTCTCTCTCAGGCCGCCTGTCTCAGTCCGACTGTCTCAGACCATCTGTCTCAGACCGTCTGTCTCTGTCCGTCTGTCTCAGCCCGCCTGTCTCAGACCGTTGTCTCTGTCCGTCTGTCTCAGAACGTCTGTCTCAGACCATCTGTATCAAACCGTCTGTCTCAGCCCGCCTGTCTCAGCCCGCCTGTCTCTGTCCGTCTGTCTCAGCCAGCCTGTCTCAGACCGTCTGTCTCAGACCGTCGGTCTCTGTCCGTCTCTGTCAGGCCGCCTGTCTCAGTCCGCCTGTCTCAGGCCATCTGTGTCAGACCGTTGTCTCTGTCCGTCTGTCTCTGTCCGTCTGTGTCCGACCGCCTGTCTCTGTCTGTCTGTCTCAGACCGTCTGTCTCAGACCGTCTGTCTCAGACCGTTTGTCTCAGACCGTCTGTCTCAGACCGTCTGTCTCAGACCGTCTGTCTCAGACCGTCTGTCTCAGACCGTCTGTCTCAGACCGTCTGTCTCAGATCGTCTGTCTCAGACCGTCTGTCTCAGATCGTCTGTCTCAGACCGTCGGTCTCTGTCAGTCTCTCTCATGCCGCCTGTCTCAGTCCGTCTGTTTCAGACCGCCTGTCTCAGACCGTCGGTCTTAGCCCGTCTGTCTCAGCCCGCCTGTCTCAGACCGTCTGTCTCAGACCGTTTGTCTCTGACCGTCTGTCTCAGACCGTCTGTCTCAGACCGTCTGTCTCAGACCGTCTGTCTCAGACCGTCTGTCTCAGACCGTCTGTCTCAGACCGTCGGTCTCTGTCCGTCTCTCTCAGGCCGCCTGTCTCAGTCCGTCTGTCTCAGACCATCTGTCTCAGACCGTCTGTCTCTGTCCGTCTGTCTCAGACCATCTGTCTCAGTCCGTCTGTCTCAGACCGTCTGTCTCAGACCGTCGGTCTCTGTCCGTCTCTCCCAGCCCGCCTGTCTCAGGCCATCTGTATCGAACCGTCTGTCTCAGCCCGCCTGTCTCAGCCCACCTGTCTCTGTGCGTCTGTTAAAGACCGCCTGTCTCAGACCGTCGGTCTTAGCCCGTCTGTCTCAGACCGTCTGTCTCAGACCGTCTGTCTCAGACCGTCGGTCTCAGCCCGCCTGTCTCAGTCCGTCTGTCTCAGATCGTCTCTCTCAGGCCGCCTGTCTCAGTCCGACTGTCTCAGACCATCTGTCTCAGACCGTCTGTCTCTGTCCGTCTCTCTCAGGACGCCTGTCTCAGTCCGTCTGTCTCAGATCATCTGTGTCAGACCGTTGTCTCTGTCCGTCTGTCTCTGTCCGTCTGTGTCAGACCGCCTGTCTCTGTCCGTCTGTCTCAGTCCGTCTGTCTCAGATCGTCTCTCTCAGGCCGCCTGTCTCAGTCCGACTGTCTCAGACCATCTGTCTCAGACCGTCTGTCTCTGTACGTCTGTCTCAGCCCGCCTGTCTCAGACCGTCTGTCTCTGTCCGTCTGTCTCAATCCGCCTGTCTCAGACCGTCTGTCCTGGACCGTCTGTCTCAGACCGTCGGTCTCTGTCCGTCTCTCTCATGCCGCCTGTCTCAGTCCGTCTGTTTCAGACCGCCTGTCTCAGACCGTCGGTCTTAGCCCGTCTGTCTCAGACCGCCTGTCTCAGACGGTCTGTCTCAGACCGTCTGTCTCAGACCGTCGGTCTCTGTCCGTCTCTCTCAGGCCGCCTGTCTCAGTCCGTCTGTCTCAGACCATCTGTCTCAGACCGTCTGTCTCTGTCCGTCTGTCTTAGTCCATCTGTCTCAGCCCGCCTGTCTCAGCCCGCCTGTCTCTGTGCGTCTGTTAAAGACCGCCTGTCTCTGCCCGTCTGCCTCAGCCCGTCTGTCTCAGACCGTCTGTCTCAGACCGTCGGTCTCTGTCCGTCTCTCTCAGGCCGCCTGTCTCAGTCCGTCTGTCTCAGACCATCTGTGTCAGACCGTTGTCTCTGTCCGTCTGTCTCTGTCCGTCTGTCTCTCTCCGTCTGTGTCAGACCGCCTGTCTGTGTCCGTCTGTCTCAGATCGTCTCTCTCAGGCCGCCTGTCTCAGTCCGACTGTCTCAGACCATCTGTCTCAGACCGTCTGTCTCTGTCCGTCTGTCTCAGCCCGCCTGTCTCAGACCGTTGTCTCTGTCCGTCTGTCTCAGAACGTCTGTCTCAGACCATCTGTATCAAACCGCCTCTCTCAGCCCGCCTGTCTCAGCCCGCCTGTCTCTGTCCGTCTGTCTCAGCCAGCCTGTCTCAGACCGTCTGTCTCAGACCGTCGGTCTCTGTCCGTCTCTGTCAGGCCGCCTGTCTCAGTCCGCCTGTCTCAGTCCGCCTGTCTCAGACCATCTGTGTCAGACCGTTGTCTCTGTCCGTCTGTCTCTGTCCGTCTGTCTCTGTCCGTCTGTGTCCGACCGCCTGTCTCTGTCCGTCTGTCTCAGACCGTTGTCTCAGACCGTCTGTCTCTGTCCGTCTCTCTCAGGCCGCCTGTCTCAGTCCGTCTGTCTCAGACCATCTGTGTCAGACCGTTGTCTCTGTCCGTCTGTCTCTGTCCGTCTGTCTCTGTCCGTCTGTGTCAGACCGCCTGTCTCTGTCCGTCTGTCTCAGATCGTCTCTCTCAGGCCGCCTGTCTCAGTCCGACTGTCTCAGACCATCTGTCTCAGACCGTCTGTCTCTGTCCGTCTGTCTCAGACTGTCGGTCTCTGTCCGTCTCTCTCAGGCCGCCTGTCTCAGTCCGTCTGTCTCAGACCATCTGTCTCAGACCGTCTGTCTCTGTCCGTCTGTCTCAGACCATCTGTCTCAGTCCGTCTGTCTCAGACCGTCTGTCTCAGACCGTCGGTCTCTGTCCGTCTCTCCCAGCCCGCCTGTCTCAGGCCATCTGTATCGAACCGTCTGTCTCAGCCCGCCTGTCTCAGCCCGCCTGTCGCTGTGCGTCTGTTAAAGACCGCCTGTCTCAGACCGTCTGTCTCAGACCGTCTGTCTCAGACCGTCTGTCTCAGACCGTCTGTCTCAGACCGTCGGTCTCTGTCCGTGTGTCTCAATCCGCCTGTCTCAGACCGTCTGTCCTGGACCGTCTGTCTCAGACCGTCGGTCTCTGTCCGTCTCTCTCATGCCGCCTGTCTCAGTCCGTCTGTTTCAGACCGCCTGTCTCAGACCGTCGGTCTTAGCCCGTCTGTCTCAGCCCGCCTGTCTCTGTCCGTCTGTCTCAGACCGTCGGTCTCTGTCCGTCTCTGTCAGGCCGCCTGTCTCAGTCCATCTGTCTCAGACCATCTGTCTCAGACCGTCTGTCGCTGTCCGTCTGTCTCAGACCATCTGTCTCAGACCTTCTGTCTCAGACCGTCCGTCTCTGTCCGTCTGTCTCAGACCATCTGTCTCAGACCGTCTGTCTCAGACCGTCTGTCTCAGCCCGCCTGTCTCTGTCCGTCTGTCTTAGACCATCTGTCTCAGACCGTCTGTCTCGGACCATCTGTCTCAGCCCGTCTGTCTCAGATCGTCGGTCTCAGACCGTCTGTCTCTGTCCGTCTCTCTCAGGCCGCCTGTCTCAGTCCGTCTGTCTCAGACCATCTGTGTCAGACCGTTGTCTCTGTCCGTCTGTCTCTGTCCGTCTGTCTCTGTCCGTCTGTGTCAGACCGCCTGTCTCTGTCCGTCTGTCTCAGATCGTCTCTCTCAGGCCGCCTGTCTCAGTCCGACTGTCTCAGACCATCTGTCTCAGACCGTCTGTCTCTGTCCGTCTGTCTCAGACTGTCGGTCTCTGTCCGTCTCTCTCAGGCCGCCTGTCTCAGTCCGTCTGTCTCAGACCATCTGTCTCAGACCGTCTGTCTCTGTCCGTCTGTCTCAGACCATCTGTCTCAGTCCGTCTGTCTCAGACCGTCTGTCTCAGACCGTCGGTCTCTGTCCGTCTCTCCCAGCCCGCCTGTCTCAGGCCATCTGTATCGAACCGTCTGTCTCAGCCCGCCTGTCTCAGCCCGCCTGTCGCTGTGCGTCTGTTAAAGACCGCCTGTCTCAGACCGTCTGTCTCAGACCGTCTGTCTCAGACCGTCTGTCTCAGACCGTCTGTCTCAGACCGTCTGTCTCAGACCGTCTGTCTCAGACCGTCGGTCTCTGTCCGTGTGTCTCAATCCGCCTGTCTCAGACCGTCTGTCCTGGACCGTCTGTCTCAGACCGTCGGTCTCTGTCCGTCTCTCTCATGCCGCCTGTCTCAGTCCGTCTGTTTCAGACCGCCTGTCTCAGACCGTCGGTCTTAGCCCGTCTGTCTCAGCCCGCCTGTCTCTGTCCGTCTGTCTCAGACCGTCGGTCTCTGTCCGTCTCTGTCAGGCCGCCTGTCTCAGTCCATCTGTCTCAGACCATCTGTCTCAGACCGTCTGTCGCTGTCCGTCTGTCACAGACCATCTGTCTCAGACCTTCTGTCTCAGACCGTCCGTCTCTGTCCGTCTGTCTCAGACCATCTGTCTCAGACCGTCTGTCTCAGACCGTCTGTCTCAGCCCGCCTGTCTCAGCCCGCCTGTCTCTGTCCGTCTGTCTTAGACCATCTGTCTCAGACCGTCTGTCTCGGACCATCTGTCTCAGCCCGTCTGTCTCAGATCGTCGGTCTCAGCCCGCCTGTCTCTGTCCGTCTGTCTCAGACCGTCTGTCTCAGATCGTCTCTCTCAGGCCGCCTGTCTCAGTCCGACTGTCTCTGTCCGTAGGTTTCAGACCGCCTGTCTCAGACCGTCGGTCTTAGCCCGTCTGTCTCAGACCGTCTGTCTCAGACCGTCTGTCTCAGACCGTCTGTCTCAGGCCGTCTGTCTCAGACCGTCTGTCTCAGACCGTCTGTCTCAGACCGTCTGTCTCAGACCGTCTGTCTCAGACCGTCTGTCTCAGACCGTCTGTCTCAGACCGTCTGTCTCAGACCGTCTGTCTCAGACCGTCTGTCTCAGACCGTCTGTCTCTGTCCGTCTCTCTCATGCCGCCTGTCTCAGTCCGACTGTCTCTGTCCGTAGGTTTCAGACCGCCTGTCTCAGACCGTCGGTCTTAGCCCGTCTGTCTCAGACCGTCTGTCTCAGACCGTCTGTCTCAGACCGTCTGTCTCAGGCCGTCTGTCTCAGACCGTCTGTCTCAGACCGTCTGTCTCAGACCGTCTGTCTCAGACCGTCTGTCTCAGACCGTCTGTCTCAGACCGTCTGTCTCAGACCGTCTGTCTCAGACCGTCTGTCTCAGACCGTCTGTCTCAGATCGTCTGTCTCAGACCGTCGGTCTCTGTCAGTCTCTCTCAGACCGTCTGTCTCTGTCCGTCTGTCTCAGACCATCTGTCTCAGTCCGTCTGTCTCAGCCCGCCTGTCTGAGCCCGCCTGTCTCTGTCCGTCTGTCTAGGACCGTCTGTCTCAGACCGTCTGTCTCAGACCGTCTGTCTCAGACCGTCTGTTTCAGACCGTCAGTCTCAGACCGTCGGTCTCTGTCCGTTTCTCGCAGGCCGCCTATCTCTGTCCGTCTGTCTCAGACCGTTGTCTCTGTCCGTTGTCTCTGTCCGTCTGTCTCTGTCCGTCTGTCTCAATACGCCTGTCTCAGACCGTCTGTCCTGGACCGTCTGTCTCAGACCGTCGGTCTCTGTCCGTCTCTCTCATGCCGCCTGTCTCAGTCCGTCTGTTTCAGATCGCCTGTCTCAGACCGTCGGTCTTAGCCCGTCTGTCTCAGCCCGCCTGTCTCTGTCCGTCTGTCTCAGACCGTCGGTCTCTGTCCGTCTCTCTCAGGCCGCCTGTCTCAGTCCATCTGTCTCAGACCATCTGTCTCAGACCGTCTGTCGCTGTCCGTCTGTCTCAGACCATCTGTCTCAGACCTTCTGGCTCAGACCGTCCGTCTCTGTCCGTCTCTCTCAGGCCGCCTGTCTCTGTCCGTCTGTCTTAGACCATCTGTCTCAGACCGTCTGTCTCAGACCGTCTGTCTCAGATCGTCTGTCTCAGATCGTCTGTTTCAGACCGTCAGTCTCAGACCGTCGGTCTCTGTCCGTTTCTCGCAGGCCGCCTGTCTCAGTCCGCCTGTCTAAGTCCGTCTGTCTCAGACCATCTGTCTCAGACCTTCTGTCTCAGACCGTCCGTCTCTGTCCGTCTGTCTCAGACCGTCTGTCTCAGACCGTCTGTCTCAGACCGTTTGTCTCAGACCGTCTGTCCCAGACCGTCTGTCTCAGACCGTCTGTCTCAGACCGTCTGTCTCAGACCGTCTGTCTCAGACCGTCTGTCTCAGACCGTCTGTCTCAGACCGTCTGTCTCAGACCGTCTGTCTCAGATCGTCTGTCTCAGACCGTCGGTCTCTGTCAGTCTCTCTCAGGCCGCCTGTCTCAGTCCGTCTGTCTCAGACCATCTGTCTCAGACCGTCCGTCTCTGTCCGTCTGTCTCAGACCGTCTGTCTCAGACCGTCTGTCTCAGACCGTTTGTCTCAGACCGTCTGTCCCAGACCGTCTGTCTCAGACCGTCTGTCTCAGACCGTCTGTCTCAGACCGTCTGTCTCAGACCGTCTGTCTCAGACCGTCTGTCTCAGACCGTCTGTCTCAGACCGTCTGTCTCAGACCGTCTGTCTCAGATCGTCTGTCTCAGACCGTCGGTCTCTGTCCGTCTCTCTCAGGCCGTCGGTCTCTGGCCGTTTCTCGCAGGCCGCCTGTCTCAGTCCGCCTGTCTAAGTCCGTCTGTCTCAGACCATCTGTCTCAGACCGTCTGTCTCAGATCGTCGGTCTCAGCCCGCCTGTCTCTGTCCGTCTGTCTCAGACCATCTGTCTCAGTCCGTCTGTCTCAGACCGTCTGTCTCTGTCCGTCTGTCTCTGTCCGTCTGTCTCAATCCGCCTGTCTCAGACCGTCTGTCCTGGACCGTCTGTCTCAGACCGTCGGTCTCTGTCCGTCTCTCTCATGCCGCCTGTCTCAGTCCGTCTGTTTCAGATCGCCTGTCTCAGACCGTCGGTCTTAGCCCGTCTGTCTCAGCCCGCCTGTCTCTGTCCGTCTGTCTCAGACCGTCGGTCTCTGTCCGTCTCTCTCAGGCCGCCTGTCTCAGTCCATCTGTCTCAGACCATCTGTCTCAGACCGTCTGTCGCTGTCCGTCTGTCTCAGACCATCTGTCTCAGACCTTCTGTCTCAGACCGTCCGTCTCTGTCCGTCTGTCTCAGACCATCTGTCTCAGACCGTCTGTCTCAGACCGTCTGTCTCAGCCCGCCTGTCTCAGCCCGCCTGTCTCTGTCCGTCTGTCTTAGACCATCTGTCTCAGACCGTCTGTCTCGGACCATCTGTCTCAGCCCGTCTGTCTCAGATCGTCGGTCTCAGCCCGCCTGTCTCTGTCCGTCTGTCTCAGACCGTCTGTCTCAGATCGTCTCTCTCAGGCCGCCTGTCTCAGTCCGACTGTCTCTGTCCGTAGGTTTCAGACCGCCTGTCTCAGACCGTCGGTCTTAGCCCGTCTGTCTCAGACCGTCTGTCTCAGACCGTCTGTCTCAGACCGTCTGTCTCAGGCCGTCTGTCTCAGACCGTCTGTCTCAGACCGTCTGTCTCAGACCGTCTGTCTCAGACCGTCTGTCTCAGACCGTCTGTCTCAGACCGTCTGTCTCAGACCGTCTGTCTCAGACCGTCTGTCTCAGACCGTCTGTCTCAGACCGTCTGTCTCAGACCGTCTGTCTCAGACCGTCTGTCTCAGACCGTCTGTCTCAGACCGTCTGTCTCAGACCGTCTGTCTCAGACCGTCTGTCTCAGATCGTCTGTCTCAGACCGTCGGTCTCTGTCAGTCTCTCTCAGGCCGCCTGTCTCAGTCCGTCTGTCTCAGACCGTCTGTCTCATACCGTCTGTCTCAGACCGTCTGTCTCAGACCGTCTGTCTCAGATCGTCTGTCTCAGACCGTCGGTCTCTGTCAGTCTCTCTCAGGCCGCCTGTCTCAGTCCGACTGTCTCTGTCCGTAGGTTTCAGACCGCCTGTCTCAGACCGTCGGTCTTAGCCCGTCTGTCTCAGACCGTCTGTCTCAGACCGTCTGTCTCAGACCGTCTGTCTCAGGCCGTCTGTCTCAGACCGTCTGTCTCAGACCGTCTGTCTCAGACCGTCTGTCTCAGACCGTCTGTCTCAGACCGTCTGTCTCAGACCGTCTGTCTCAGACCGTCTGTCTCAGACCGTCTGTCTCAGATCGTCTGTCTCAGACCGTCGGTCTCTGTCAGTCTCTCTCAGGCCGCCTGTCTCAGTCCGTCTGTCTCAGACCATCTGTCTCAGACCGTCTGTCTCTGTCCGTCTGTCTCAGACCATCTGTCTCAGTCCGTCTGTCTCAGCCCGCCTGTCTGAGCCCGCCTGTCTCTGTCCGTCTGTCTAGGACCGTCTGTCTCAGACCGTCTGTCTCAGACCGTCTGTTTCAGACCGTCAGTCTCAGACCGTCGGTCTCTGCCCGTTTCTCGCAGGCCGCCTATCTCTGTCCGTCTGTCTCAGACCGTTGTCTCTGTCCGTTGTCTCTGTCCGTCTGTCTCTGTCCGTCTGTCTCAATCCGCCTGTCTCAGACCGTCTGTCCTGGACCGTCTGTCTCAGACCGTCGGTCTCAGCCCGCCTGTCTCTGTCCGTCTGTCTCAGACCGTCTGTCTCAGACATTCTGTCTCAGACCGCCTGTCTCAGTCCGACTGTCTCAGACCATCTGTCTCAGACCGTCTGTGTCTGTCCGTCTGTCTCAGCCCGCCTGTCTCAGACCGTCTCTCTCAGGCCGCCTGTCTCAGTCCGTCTGTCTCAGACCATCTGTCTCAGACCGTCTGTCTCTGTCCGTCTGTCTCAGACCATCTGTCTCAGTCCGTCTGTCTCAGACCGTCGGTCTCTGTCCGTCTCTCCCAGCCCGCCTGTCTCAGGCCATCTGTATCGAACCGTCTGTCTCAGCCCGCCTGTCTCAGCCCGCCTGTCGCTGTGCGTCTGTTAAAGACCGCCTGTCTCAGACCGTCTGTCTCAGACCGTCTGTCTCAGACCGTCTGTCTCAGACCGTCGGTCTCTGTCCGTGTGTCTCAATCCGCCTGTCTCAGACCGTCTGTCCTGGACCGTCTGTCCTGGACCGTCTGTCCTGGACCGTCTGTCTCAGACCGTCGGTCTCTGTCCGTCTCTCTCATGCCGCCTGTCTCAGTCCGTCTGTTTCAGACCGCCTGTCTCAGACCGTCGGTCTTAGCCCGTCTGTCTCAGCCCGCCTGTCTCTGTCCGTCTGTCTCAGACCGTCGGTCTCTGTCCGTCTCTCTCAGGCCGCCTGTCTCAGTCCATCTGTCTCAGACCATCTGTCTCAGACCGTCTGTCTCAGACCATCTGTCTCAGACCGTCTGTCTCAGACCGTCTGTCTCATCCCCGCCTGTCTCAGCCCGCCTGTCTCTGTCCGTCTGTCTTAGACCATCTGTCTCAGACCGTCTGTCTCAGACCGTCTGTCTCAGATCGTCTGTCTCAGACCGTCTGTTTCAGACCGTCAGTCTCAGACCGTCGGTCTCTGTCCGTTTCTCGCAGGCCGCCTGTCTCTGTCCGTCTGTCTCAGACCGTCGGTCTCTGTCCGTCTCTCTCAGGCCGTCGGTCTCTGGCCGTTTCTCGCAGGCCGCCTGTCTCAGTCCGCCTGTCTAAGTCCGTCTGTCTCAGACCATCTGTCTCAGACCTTCTGTCTCAGACCGTCCGTCTCTGTCCGTCTGTCTCAGACCGTCTGTCTCAGACCGTTTGTCTCAGACCGTCTGTCCCAGACCGTCTGTCTCAGACCGTCTGTCTCAGACCGTCTGTCTCAGACCGTCTGTCTCAGACCGTCTGTCTCAGACCGTCTGTCTCCGACCGTCTGTCTCAGACCGTCTGTCTCAGATCGTCTCTCTCAGACCGTCGGTCTCTGTCAGTCTCTCTCAGGCCGCCTGTCTCAGTCCGTCTGTCTCAGACCATCTGTCTCAGACCGTCTGTCTCTGTCCGTCTGTCTCAGACCATCTGTCTCAGTCCGTCTGTTTCAGACCGCCTGTCTCAGACCGTCGGTCTTAGCCCGTCTGTCTCAGCCCGCCTGTCTCTGTCCGTCTGTCTCAGACCGTCGGTCTCTGTCCGTCTCTCTCAGGCCGCCTCTCTCAGTCCATCTGTCTCAGACCATCTGTCTCAGACCGTCTGGCGCTGTCCGTCTGTCTCAGACCATCTGTCTCAGACCTTCTGTCTCAGACCGTCCGTCTCTGTCCGTCTGTCTCAGACCATCTGTCTCAGACCGTCTGTCTCAGACCGTCTGTCTCAGCCCGCCTGTCTCAGCCCGCCTGTCTCTGTCCGTCTGTCTTAGACCATCTGTCTCAGACCGTCTGTCTCAGCCCGTCTGTCTCAGATCGTCGGTCTCAGCCCGCCTGTCTCTGTCCGTCTGTCTCAGACCGTCTGTCTCAGATCGTCTCTCTCAGGCCGCCTGTCTCAGTCCGACTGTCTCTGTCCGTAGGTTTCAGACCGCCTGTCTCAGACCGTCGGTCTTAGCCCGTCTGTCTCAGACCGTCTGTCTCAGACCGTCTGTCTCAGGCCGTCTGTCTCAGACCGTCTGTCTCAGACCGTCTGTCTCAGACCGTCTGTCTCAGACCGTCTGTCTCAGACCGTCTGTCTCAGACCGTCTGTCTCAGACCGTCTGTCTCAGACCGTCTGTCTCAGACCGTCTGTCTCTGTCCGTCTCTCTCATGCCGCCTGTCTCAGTCCGTCTGTTTCAGACCGCCTGTCTCAGACCGTCGGTCTTAGCCCGTCTGTCTCAGCCCGCCTGTCTCAGACCGTCTGTCTCAGACCGTCTGTCTCTGACCGTCTGTCTCAGACCGTCTGTCTCAGACCGTCTGTCTCAGACCGTCTGTCTCAGACCGTCTGTCTCAGACCGTCGGTCTCAGCCCGCCTGTCTCTGTCCGTCTGTCTCAGACCGTCTGTCTCAGACATTCTGTCTCAGACCGCCTGTCTCAGTCCGACTGTCTCAGACCATCTGTCTCAGACCGTCTGTCTCTGTCCGTCTGTCTCAGCCCGCCTGTCTCAGACCGTTGTCTCTGTCCGTCTGTCTTAGACCATCTGTCTCAGACCGTCTGTCTCAGACCGTATGTCTCAGCCCGCCTGTCTCAGCCCGCATGTCTCTGTCCGTCTGTCTCAGACCGTCGGTCTCTGTCCGTCTCTCTCAGGCCGTCGGTCTCTGGCCGTTTCTCGCAGGCCGCCTGTCTCAGTCCGCCTGTCTAAGTCCGTCTGTCTCAGACCATCTGTCTCAGACCGTCTGTCTCAGATCGTCGGTCTCAGCCCGCCTGTCTCTGTCCGTCTGTCTCAGACCATCTGTCTCAGTCCGTCTGTCTCAGACCGTCTGTCTCAGACCGTCGGTCTCTGTCCGTCTGTCTCAATCCGCCTGTCTCAGACCGTCTGTCCTGGACCGTCTGTCTCAGACCGTCGGTCTCTGTCCGTCTCTCTCATGCCGCCTGTCTCAGTCCGTCTGTGTCAGACCGCCTGTCTCAGACCGTCGGTCTTAGCCCGTCTGTCTCAGCCCGCCTGTCTCTGTCCGTCTGTCTCAGACCGTCGGTCTCTGTCCGTCTCTCTCAGGCCGCCTGTCTCAGTCCATCTGTCTCAGACCATCTGTCTCAGACCATCTGTCTCAGACCGTCTGTCTCAGACCGTCTGTCTCAGCCCGCCTGTCTCAGCCCGCCTGTCTCTGTCCGTCTGTCTTAGACCGTCTGTCTCAGACCGTCTGTCTCAGACCGTCTGTCTCAGACCGTCTGTCTCAGACCGTCTGTCTCAGACCGTCTGTTTCAGACCGTCAGTCTCAGACCGTCGGTCTCTGTCCGTTTCTCGCAGGCCGCCTATCTCTGTCCGTCTGTCTCAGACCGTCAGTCTCTGTCCGTCTCTCTCAGGCCGTCGGTCTCTGGCCGTTTCTCGCTGGCCGCCTGTCTCAGTCCGCCTGTCTAAGTCCGTCTGTCTCAGACCATCTGTCTCAGACCGTTGTCTCTGTCCGTTGTCTCTGTCCGTCTGTCTCTGTCCGTCTGTCTCAATCCGCCTGTCTCAGACCGTCTGTCCTGGACCGTCTGTCTCAGACCGTCGGTCTCTGTCCGTCTCTCTCATGCCGCCTGTCTCAGTCCGTCTGTTTCAGATCGCCTGTCTCAGACCGTCGGTCTTAGCCCGTCTGTCTCAGCCCGCCTGTCTCTGTCCGTCTGTCTCAGACCGTCGGTCTCTGTCCGTCTCTCTCAGGCCGCCTGTCTCAGTCCATCTGTCTCAGACCATCTGTCTCAGACCGTCTGTCGCTGTCCGTCTGTCTCAGACCATCTGTCTCAGACCTTCTGTCTCAGACCGTCCGTCTCTGTCCGTCTGTCTTAGACCATCTGTCTCAGACCGTCTGTCTCGGACCATCTGTCTCAGCCCGTCTGTCTCAGATCGTCGGTCTCAGCCCGCCTGTCTCTGTCCGTCTGTCTCAGACCGTCTGTCTCAGATCGTCTCTCTCAGGCCGCCTGTCTCAGTCCGACTGTCTCTGTCCGTAGGTTTCAGACCGCCTGTCTCAGACCGTCGGTCTTAGCCCGTCTGTCTCAGACCGTCTGTCTCAGACCGTCTGTCTCAGACCGTCTGTCTCAGGCCGTCTGTCTCAGACCGTCTGTCTCAGACCGTCTGTCTCAGACCGTCTGTCTCAGACCGTCTGTCTCAGACCGTCTGTCTCAGACCGTCTGTCTCAGACCGTCTGTCTCAGACCGTCTGTCTCAGATCGTCTGTCTCAGACCGTCGGTCTCTGTCAGTCTCTCTCAGGCCGCCTGTCTCAGTCCGTCTGTCTCAGACCATCTGTCTCAGACCGTCTGTCTCTGTCCGTCTGTCTCAGACCATCTGTCTCAGTCCGTCTGTCTCAGACCGTCTGTCTCAGACCGTCGGTCTCTGTCCGTCTCTCTCATGCCGCCTGTCTCAGTCCGTCTGTTTCAGACCGCCTGTCTCAGACCGTCGGTCTTAGCCCGTCTGTCTCAGCCCGCCTGTCTCTGTCCGTCTGTCTCAGACCGTCGGTCTCTGTCCGTCTCTCTCAGGCCGCCTGTCTCAGTCCATCTGTCTCAGACCATCCGTCTCAGTCCGTCTGTCTCAGACCATCTGTCTCAGACCGTCTGTCTCAGACCGTCTGTCTCAGCCCGCCTGTCTGAGCCCGCCTGTCTCTGTCCGTCTGTCTAGGACCGTCTGTCTCAGACCGTCTGTCTCAGACCGTCTGTTTCAGACCGTCAGTCTCAGACCGTCGGTCTCTGTCCGTTTCTCGCAGGCCGCCTATCTCTGTCCGTCTGTCTCAGACCGTTGTCTCTGTCCGTTGTCTCTGTCCGTCTGTCTCTGTCCGTCTGTCTCAATCCGCCTGTCTCAGACCGTCTGTCCTGGACCGTCTGTCTCAGACCGTCGGTCTCTGTCCGTCTCTCTCATGCCGCCTGTCTCAGTCCGTCTGTTTCAGATCGCCTGTCTCAGACCGTCGGTCTTAGCCCGTCTGTCTCAGCCCGCCTGTCTCTGTCCGTCTGTCTCAGACCGTCGGTCTCTGTCCGTCTCTCTCAGGCCGCCTGTCTCAGTCCATCTGTCTCAGACCATCTGTCTCAGACCGTCTGTCGCTGTCCGTCTGTCTCAGGCCATCTGTCTCAGACCTTCTGTCTCAGACCGTCCGTCTCTGTCCGTCTCTCTCAGGCCGCCTGTCTCAGTCCGACTGTCTCAGACGATCTGTCTCAGACCGTCTCTCTCTGTCCGTCTGTCTCAGCCCGCCTGTCTCAGACCGTCTGTCTCTGTCCGTCTGTCTCAATCCGCCTGTCTCAGACCGTCTGTCCTGGACCGTCTGTCTCAGACCGTCGGTCTCTGTCCGTCTCTCTCATGCCGCCTGTCTCAGTCCGTCTGTCTCAGACCATCTGTCTCAGACCTTCTGTCTCAGACCGTCCGTCTCTGTCCGTCTGTCTCAGACCGTTTGTCTCAGACCGTCTGTCCCAGACCGTCTGTCTCAGACCGTCTGTCTCAGACCGTCTGTCTCAGACCGTCTGTCTCAGACCGTCTGTCTCAGACCGTCTGTCTCAGACCGTCTGTCTCAGACCGTCTGTCTCAGACCGTCTGTCTCAGATCGTCTGTCTCAGACCGTCGGTCTCTGTCAGTCTCTCTCAGGCCGCCTGTCTCAGTCCGTCTGTCTCAGACCATCTGTCTCAGACCGTCTGTCTCTGTCCGTCTGTCTCAGACCATCTGTCTCAGTCCGTCTGTCTCAGACCGTCTGTCTCAGACCGTCTGTCTCAGACCGTCGGTCTCTGTCCGTCTGTCTCAATCCGCCTGTCTCAGACCGTCTGTCCTGGACCGTCTGTCTCAGACCATCGGTCTCTGTCCGTCTCTCTCATGCCGCCTGTCTCAGTCCGTCTGTTTCAGACCGCCTGTCTCAGACCGTCGGTCTTAGCCCGTCTGTCTCAGCCCGCCTGTCTCTGTCCGTCTGTCTCAGACCGTCGGTCTCTGTCCGTCTCTCTCAGGCCGCCTGTTCTCAGTCCATCAGTCTCAGACCATCTGTCTCAGACCGTCTGTCTCAGACCATCTGTCTCAGACCGTCTGTCTCAGACCGTCTGTCTCAGCCCGCCTGTCTCAGCCCGCCTGTCTCTGTCCGTCTGTCTTAGACCGTCTGTCTCAGACCGTCTGTCTCAGACCGTCTGTCTCAGACCGTCTGTCTCAGACCGTCTGTCTCAGACCGTCTGTCTCAGACCGTCTGTTTCAGACCGTCAGTCTCAGACCGTCGGTCTCTGTCCGTTTCTCGCAGGCCGCCTATCTCTGTCCGTCTGTCTCAGACCGTCAGTCTCTGTCCGTCTCTCTCAGGCCGTCGGTCTCTGGCCGTTTCTCGCTGGCCGCCTGTCTCAGTCCGCCTGTCTAAGTCCGTCTGTCTCAGACCATCTGTCTCAGACCGTTGTCTCTGTCCGTTGTCTCTGTCCGTCTGTCTCTGTCCGTCTGTCTCAATCCGCCTGTCTCAGACCGTCTGTCCTGGACCGTCTGTCTCAGACCGTCGGTCTCTGTCCGTCTCTCTCATGCCGCCTGTCTCAGTCCGTCTGTTTCAGATCGCCTGTCTCAGACCGTCGGTCTTAGCCCGTCTGGCTCAGCCCGCCTGTCTCTGTCCGTCTGTCTCAGACCGTCGGTCTCTGTCCGTCTCTCTCAGGCCGCCTGTCTCAGTCCATCTGTCTCAGACCATCTGTCTCAGACCGTCTGTCGCTGTCCGTCTGTCTCAGACCATCTGTCTCAGACCTTCTGTCTCAGACCGTCCGTCTCTGTCCGTCTGTCTCAGACCATCTGTCTCAGACCGTCTGTCTCAGACCGTCTGTCTCAACCCGCCTGTCTCAGCCCGCCTGTCTCTGTCCGTCTGTCTTAGACCATCTGTCTCAGACCGTCTGTCTCGGACCATCTGTCTCAGCCCGTCTGTCTCAGATCGTCGGTCTCAGCCCGCCTGACTCTGTCCGTCTGTCTCAGACCGTCTGTCTCAGATCGTCTCTCTCAGGCCGCCTGTCTCAGTCCGACTGTCTCTGTCCGTAGGTTTCAGACCGCCTGTCTCAGACCGTCGGTCTTAGCCCGTCTGTCTCAGACCGTCTGTCTCAGACCGTCTGTCTCAGACCGTCTATCTCAGACCGTCTGTCTCAGACCGTCTGTCTCAGACCGTCTGTCTCAGACCGTCTGTCTCAGACCGTCAGTCTCAGACCGTCTGTCTCAGACCGTCTGTCTCAGACCGTCTGTCTCAGACCGTCTGTCTCAGACCGTCTGTCTCAGACCGTCTGTCTCAGACCGTCTGTCTCAGACCGTCTGTCTCAGACCGTCGGTCTCTGTCCGTCTCTCTCATGCCGCCTGTCTCAGTCCGTCTGTTTCAGACCGCCTGTCTCAGACCGTCGGTCTTAGCCCGTCTGTCTCAGCCCGCCTGTCTCTGTCCGTCTGTCTCAGACCGTCGGTCTCTGTCCGTCTCTCTCAGGCCGCCTGTCTCAGTCCATCTGTCTCAGACCATCTGTCTCAGTCCGTCTGTCTCAGACCATCTGTCTCAGACCGTCTGTCTCAGACCGTCTGTCTCAGACCGCCTGTCTCTGTCCGTCTGTCTAGGACCGTCTGTCTCAGACCGTCTGTCTCAGACCGTCTGTCTCAGACCGTCTGTCTCAGACCGTCTGTTTCAGACCGTCAGTCTCAGACCGTCGGTCTCTGTCCGTTTCTCGCAGGCCGCCTATCTCTGTCCGTCTGTCTCAGACCGTTGTCTCTGTCCGTTGTCTCTGTCCGTCTGTCTCTGTCCGTCTGTCTCAATCCGCCTGTCTCAGACCGTCTGTCCTGGACCGTCTGTCTCAGACCGTCGGTCTCTGTCCGTCTCTCTCATGCCGCCTGTCTCAGTCCGTCTGTTTCAGATCGCCTGTCTCAGACCGTCGGTCTTAGCCCGTCTGTCTCAGCCCGCCTGTCTCTGTCCGTCTGTCTCAGACCGTCGGTCTCTGTCCGTCTCTCTCAGGCCGCCTGTCTCAGTCCATCTGTCTCAGACCATCTGTCTCAGACCGTCTGTCGCTGTCCGTCTGTCTCAGACCATCTGTCTCAGACCTTCTGTCTCAGACCGTCCGTCTCTGTCCGTCTGTCTCAGACCATCTGTCTCAGACCGTCTGTCTCAGACCGTCTGTCTCAGACCGTCCGTCTCAGACCGTCTGTCTCAGACCGTCGGTCGCAGCCCGCCTGTCTCTGTCCGTCTGTCTCAGTCCGTCTGTCTCAGATCGTCTCTCTCAGGCCGCCTGTCTCAGTCCGACTGTCTCAGACCATCTGTCTCAGACCTGTCTGTCTCTGTCCGTCTGTCTCAGCCCGCCTGTCTCAGACCGTCTGTCTCTGTCCGTCTGTCTGAATCCGCCTGTCTCAGACCGTCTGTCCTGGACCGTCTGTCTCAGACCGTCGGTCTCTGTCCGTCTCTCTCATGCCGCCTGTCTCAGTCCGTCTGTTTCAGACCGCCTGTCTCAGACCGTCGGTCTTAGCCCGTCTGTCTCAGCCCGCCTGTCTCAGACCGTCTGTCTCAGACCGTCCGTCTCTGACCGTCTGTCTCAGACCGTCTGTCTCAGACCGTCTGTCTCAGACCGTCTGTCTCAGACCGTCGGTCTCAGCCCGCCTGTCTCTGTCCGTCTGTCTCAGACCGTCTGTCTCAGACATTCTGTCTCAGACCGCCTGTCTCAGTCCGACTGTCTCAGACCATCTGTCTCAGACCGTCTGTCTCTGTCCGTCTGTCTCAGCCCGCCTGTCTCAGACCGTTGTCTCTGTCCGTCTGTCTCAGAACGTCTGTCTCAGACCATCCGTATCAAACCGTCTGTCTCAGCCCGCCTGTCTCAATCCGCCTGTCTCTGTCCGTCTGTCTCAGACCGTCTGTCTCAGATCGTCTCTCTCAGGCCGCCTGTCTCAGTCCGACTGTCTCTGTCCGTAGGTCTCAGACCGCCTGTCTCAGACCGTCGTCCTGAGCCCGTCTGTCTCAGCCCGCCTGTCTCTGTCCGTCTGTCTCAGACCGTCTGTCTCAGATCGTCTCTCTCAGGCCCCCTGTCTCAGTCCGACTGTCTCAGACCATCTGTCTCAGACCGTCTGTCTCTGTCCGTCTGTCTCAGCCCGCCTGTCTCAGACCGTTGTCTCTGTCCGTCTGTCTCAGAACGTCTGTCTCAGACCATCTGTCTCAGACCGTCTGTCTCAGACCGTATGTCTCAGCCCGCCTGTCTCAGCCCGCATGTCTCTGTCCGTCTGTCTTAGACCATCTGTCTCAGACCGTCTGTCTCAGACCGTATGTCTCAGCCCGCCTGTCTCAGCCCGCATGTCTCTGTCCGTCTGTCTCAGACCGTCGGTCTCTGTCCGTCTCTCTCAGGCCGTCGGTCTCTGGCCGTTTCTCGCAGGCCGCCTGTCTCAGTCCGCCTGTCTAAGTCCGTCTGTCTCAGACCATCTGTCTCAGACCGTCTGTCTCAGATCGTCGGTCTCAGCCCGCCTGTCTCTGTCCGTCTGTCTCAGACCGTCTGTCTCAGATCGTCTCTCTCAGGCCGCCTGTCTCAGTCCGACTGTCTCTGTCCGTAGGTTTCAGACCGCCTGTCTCAGACCGTCTGTCTCAGACCGTCTGTCTCAGACCGTCTGTCTCAGACCGTCTGTCTCAGACCGTCTGTCTCAGACCGTCTGTCTCAGACCGTCTGTCTCAGACCGTCTGTCTCAGACCGTCTGTCTCAGACCGTCTGTCTCAGACCGTCGGTCTCAGCCCGCCTGTCTCTGTCCGTCTGTCTCAGACCGTCTGTCTCAGATCGTCTCTCTCAGGCCGCCTGTCTCAGTCCGACTGTCTCTGTCCGTAGGTCTCAGACCGCCTGTCTCAGGCCGTCGTCCTGAGCCCGTCTGTCTCAGCCCGCCTGTCTCTGTCCGTCTGTCTCAGAACGTCTGTCTCAGATCGTCTCTCTCAGGCCGCCTGTCTCAGTCCGACTGTCTCAGACCATCTGTCTCAGACCGTCTGTCTCCGTCCGTCTGTCTCAGCCCGCCTGTCTCAGACCGTTGTCTCTGTCCGTCTGTCTCAGAACGTCTGTCTCAGACCATCTGTATCAAACCGTCTGTCTCAGCCCGCCTGTCTCAGCCCGCCTGTCTCAGTCCGTCTGTCTCTAACCATCTGTCTCAGACCGTCTGTCTCTGTCCGTCTGTCTCAGACCATCTGTCTCAGTCCGTCTGTCTCAGACCGCCTGTCTCAGACCGTCTGTCCTGGACCGTCTGTCTCAGACCGTCGGTCTCTGTCCGTCTCTCTCATGCCGCCTGTCTCAGTCCGTCTGTTTCAGACCGCCTGTCTCAGACCGTCGGTCTTAGCCCGTCTGTCTCAGACCGTCTGTCTCAGACCGTCGGTCTCTGTCCGTCTCTCTCAGGCCGCCTGTCTCAGTCCGTCTGTCTCAGACCATCTGTCTCAGACCGTCTGTCTCTGTCCGTCTGTCTTAGACCATCTGTCTCAGTCCATCTGTCTCCGACCGTCTGTCTCAGACCGTCGGTCTCAGACCGTCGGTCTCTGTCCGTCTCGCCCAGCCCGCCTGTCTCAGGCCATCTGTATCAAACCGTCTGTCTCAGCCCGCCTGTCTCAGCCCGCCTGTCTCTGTGCGTCTGTTAAAGACCGCCTGTCTCTGCCCGTCTGCCTCAGCCCGTCTTTCTCAGACCGTCTGTCTCAGACCGTCTGTCTCAGACCGTCGGTCTCTGTCCGTCTCTCTCAGGCCGCCTGTCTCAGTCCGTCTGTCTCAGACCATCTGTCTCAGACCGTCTGTCTCTGTCCGTCTCTCTCAGGCCGCCTGTCTCAGTCCGTCTGTCTCAGACCATCTGTGTCAGACCGTTGTCTCTGTCCGTCTGTCTCTGTCCGTATGTCTCTGTCCGTCTGTGTCAGACCGCCTGTCTCTGTCCGTCTGTCTCAGATCGTCTCTCTCAGGCCGCCTGTCTCAGTCCGACTGTCTCAGACCATCTGTCTCAGACCGTCTGTCTCTGTCCGTCTGTCTCAGACCATCTGTCTCAGACCGTCTGTCTCAGACCGTCTGTCTCAGACCGTCTGTCTCAGACCGTCTGTCTCAGACCGTCGGTCTCTGTCCGTCTCTCTCAGGCCGCCTGTCTCAGTCCGTCTGTCTCAGACCATCTGTCTCAGACCGTCTGTCTCTGTCCGTCTGTCTTAGACCATCTGTCTCAGTCCATCTGTCTCCGACCGTCTGTCTCAGACCGTCGGTCTCAGACCGTCGGTCTCAGACCGTCGGTCTCTGTCCGTCTCGCCCAGCCCGCCTGTCTCAGGCCATCTGTATCAAACCGTCTGTCTCAGCCCGCCTGTCTCAGCCCGCCTGTCTCTGTGCGTCTGTTAAAGACCGCCTGTCTCTGCCCGTCTGCCTCAGCCCGTCTGTCTCAGACCGTCTGTCTCAGACCGTCTGTCTCAGACCGTCGGTCTCTGTCCGTCTCTCTCAGGCCGCCTGTCTCAGTCCGTCTGTCTCAGACCATCTGTCTCAGACCGTCTGTCTCTGTCCGTCTCTCTCAGGCCGCCTGTCTCAGTCCGTCTGTCTCAGACCATCTGTGTCAGACCGTTGTCTCTGTCCGTCTGTCTCTGTCCGTCTGTCTCTGTCCGTCTGTGTCAGACCGCCTGTCTCTGTCCGTCTGTCTCAGATCGTCTCTCTCAGGCCGCCTGTCTCAGTCCGACTGTCTCAGACCATCTGTCTCAGACCGTCTGTCTCTGTCCGTCTGTCTCAGACCATCTGTCTCAGACCGTCTGTCTCAGACCGTCTGTCTCAGCCCGCCTGTCTCAGCCCGCCTGTCTCTGTCCGTCTGTCTTAGACCATCTGTCTCAGACCGTCTGTCTCGGACCATCTGTCTCAGCCCGTCTGTCTCAGATCGTCGGTCTCAGCCCGCCTGTCTCTGTCCGTCTGTCTCAGACCGTCTGTCTCAGATCGTCTCTCTCAGGCCGCCTGTCTCAGTCCGACTGTCTCTGTCCGTAGGTCTCAGACCGCCTGTCTCAGACCGTCGTCCTGAGCCCGTCTGTCTCAGCCCGCCTGTCTCTGTCCGTCTGTCTCAGACCGTCTGTCTCAGATCGTCTCTCTCAGGCCCCCTGTCTCAGTCCGACTGTCTCAGACCATCTGTCTCAGACCGTCTGACTCTGTCCGTCTGTCTCAGCCCGCCTGTCTCAGACCGTTGTCTCTGTCCGTCTGTCTCAGAACGTCTGTCTCAGACCATCTGTCTCAGACCGTCTGTCTCAGACCGTATGTCTCAGCCCGCCTGTCTCAGCCCGCATGTCTCTGTCCGTCTGTCTTAGACCATCTGTCTCAGACCGTCTGTCTCAGACCGTATGTCTCAGCCCGCCTGTCTCAGCCCGCATGTCTCTGTCCGTCTGTCTCAGACCGTCGGTCTCTGTCCGTCTCTCTCAGGCCGTCGGTCTCCGGCCGTTTCTCGCAGGCCGCCTGTCTCAGTCCGCCTGTCTAAGTCCGTCTGTCTCAGACCATCTGTCTCAGACCGTCTGTCTCAGATCGTCGGTCTCAGCCCGCCTGTCTCTGTCCGTCTGTCTCAGACCGTCTGTCTCAGATCGTCTCTCTCAGGCCGCCTGTCTCAGTCCGACTGTCTCTGTCCGTAGGTTTCAGACCGCCTGTCTCAGACCGTCGGTCTCAGACCGTCTGTCTCAGACCGTCTGTCTCAGACCGTCTGTCTCAGACCGTCTGTCTCAGACCGTCTGTCTCAGACCGTCTGTCTCAGACCGTCTGTCTCAGACCGTCTGTCTCAGACCGTCTGTCTCAGACCGTCGGTCTCAGCCCGCCTGTCTCTGTCCGTCTGTCTCAGACCGTCTGTCTCAGATCGTCTCTCTCAGGCCGCCTGTCTCAGTCCGACTGTCTCTGTCCGTAGGTCTCAGACCGCCTGTCTCAGGCCGTCGTCCTGAGCCCGTCTGTCTCAGCCCGCCTGTCTCTGTCCGTCTGTCTCAGAACGTCTGTCTCAGATCGTCTCTCTCAGGCCGCCTGTCTCAGTCCGACTGTCTCAGACCATCTGTCTCAGACCGTCTGTCTCCGTCCGTCTGTCTCAGCCCGCCTGTCTCAGACCGTTGTCTCTGTCCGTCTGTCTCAGAACGTCTGTCTCAGACCATCTGTATCAAACCGTCTGTCTCAGCCCGCCTGTCTCAGCCCGCCTGTCTCAGTCCGTCTGTCTCTAACCATCTGTCTCAGACCGTCTGTCTCTGTCCGTCTGTCTCAGACCATCTGTCTCAGTCCGTCTGTCTCAGACCGCCTGTCTCAGACCGTCTGTCCTGGACCGTCTGTCTCAGACCGTCGGTCTCTGTCCGTCTCTCTCATGCCGCCTGTCTCAGTCCGTCTGTTTCAGACCGCCTGTCTCAGACCGTCGGTCTTAGCCCGTCTGTCTCAGACCGTCTGTCTCAGACCGTCTGTCTCAGACCGTCGGTCTCTGTCCGTCTCTCTCAGGCCGCCTGTCTCAGTCCGTCTGTCTCAGACCATCTGTCTCAGACCGTCTGTCTCTGTCCGTCTGTCTTAGACCATCTGTCTCAGTCCATCTGTCTCCGACCGTCTGTCTCAGACCGTCGGTCTCAGACCGTCGGTCTCTGTCCGTCTCGCCCAGCCCGCCTGTCTCAGGCCATCTGTATCAAACCGTCTGTCTCAGCCCGCCTGTCTCTGTGCATCTGTTAAAGACCGCCTGTCTCTGCCCGTCTGCCTCAGCCCGTCTGTCTCAGACCGTCTGTCTCAGACCGTCGGTCTCTGTCCGTCTCTCTCAGGCCGCCTGTCTCAGTCCGTCTGTCTCAGACCATCTGTCTCAGACCGTCTGTCTCTGTCCGTCTCTCTCAGGCCGCCTGTCTCAGTCCGTCTGTCTCAGACCATCTGTGTCAGACCGTTGTCTCTGTCCGTCTGTCTCTGTCCGTCTGTCTCTGTCCGTCTGTGTCAGACCGCCTGTCTCTGTCCGTCTGTCTCAGATCGTCTCTCTCAGGCCGCCTGTCTCAGTCCGACTGTCTCAGACCATCTGTCTCAGACCGTCTGTCTCTGTCCGTCTGTCTCAGACCATCTGTCTCAGACCGTCTGTCTCAGACCGTCTGTCTCAGCCCGCCTGTCTCAGCCCGCCTGTCTCTGTCCGTCTGTCTTAGACCATCTGTCTCAGACCGTCTGTCTCGGACCATCTGTCTCAGCCCGTCTGTCTCAGATCGTCGGTCTCAGCCCGCCTGTCTCTGTCCGTCTGTCTCAGACCGTCTGTATCAGATCGTCTCTCTCAGACCGCCTGTCTCAGTCCGACTGTCTCTGTCCGTAGGTTTCAGACCGCCTGTCTCAGACCGTCGGTCTTAGCCCGTCTGTCTCAGACCGTCTGTCTCAGACCGTCTGTCTCAGACCGTCTGTCTCAGACCGTCTGTCTCAGACCGTCTGTCTCAGACCGTCTGTCTCAGACCGTCTGTCTCAGACCGTCTGTCTCAGACCGTCTGTCTCAGACCGTCGGTCTCTGTCCGTCTCTCTCATGCCGCCTGTCTCAGTCCGTCTGTTTCAGACCGCCTGTCTCAGACCGTCGGTCTTAGCCCGTCTGTCTCAGCCCGCCTGTCTCTGTCCGTCTGTCTCAGACCGTCGGTCTCTGTCCGTCTCTCTCAGGCCGCCTGTCTCAGTCCATCTGTCTCAGACCATCTGTCTCAGTCCGTCTGTCTCAGACCATCTGTCTCAGACCGTCTGTCTCAGACCGTCTGTCCCAGCCCGACTGTCTGAGCCCGCCTGTCTCTGTCCGTCTGTCTAGGGCCGTCTGTCTCAGACCGTCCGTCTCAGACCGCCTGTCTCAGACCGTCTGTCTCAGACCGTCTGTTTCAGACCGTCAGTCTCAGACCGTCGGTCTCTGTCCGTTTCTCGCAGGCCGCCTATCTCTGTCCGTCTGTCTCAGACCGTTGTCTCTGTCCGTTGTCTCTGTCCGTCTGTCTCTGTCCGTCTGTCTCAATCCGCCTGTCTCAGACCGTCTGTCCTGGACCGTCTGTCTCAGACCGTCGGTCTCTGTCCGTCTCTCTCATGCCGCCTGTCTCAGTCCGTCTGTTTCAGATCGCCTGTCTCAGACCGTCGGTCTTAACCCGTCTGTCTCAGCCCGCCTGTCTCTGTCCGTCTGTCTCAGACCGTCGGTCTCTGTCCGTCTCTCTCAGGCTGCCTGTCTCAGTCCATCTGTCTCAGACCATCTGTCTCAGACCGTCTGTCGCTGTCCGTCTGTCTCAGACCATCTGTCTCAGACCTTCTGTCTCAGACCGTCCGTCTCTGTCCGTCTGTCTCAGACCATCTGTCTCAGACCGTCTGTCTCAGACCGTCTGTCTCAGACCGTCTGTCTCAGACCGTCTGTCTCAGACCGTCTGTCTCAGACCGTCGGTCTCAGCCCGCCTGTCTCAGACCGTCTGTCTCTGTCCGTCTGTCTCAATCCGCCTGTCTCAGACCGTCTGTCCTGGACCGTCTGTCTCAGACCGTCGGTCTCTGTCCGTCTCTCTTATGCCGCCTGTCTCAGTCCGTCTGTTTCAGACCGCCTGTCTCAGACCGTCGGTCTTAGCCCGTCTGTCTCAGCCCGCCTGTCTCAGACCGTCTGTCTCAGACCGTCTGTCTCTGACCGTCTGTCTCAGACCGTCTGTCTCAGACCGTCTGTCTCAGACCGTCTGTCTCAGACCGTCTGTCTCAGACCGTCTGTCTCAGACCGTCTGTCTCAGACCGTCGGTCTCAGCCCGTCTGTCTCTGTCCGTCTGTCTCAGACCATCTGTCTCAGACCGTCTGTCTCAGACCGTCTGTCTCAGCCCGCCTGTCTCAGCCCGCCTGTCTCTGTCCGTCTGTCTTAGACCATCTGTCTCAGACCGTCTGTCTCGGACCATCTGTCTCAGCCCGTCTGTCTCAGATCGTCGGTCTCAGCCCGCCTGTCTCTGTCCGCCTGTCTCAGACCGTCTGTCTCAGACCGTCTGTCTCTGACCGTCGGTCTCAGCCCGCCTGTCTCTGTCCGTCTGTCTCAGACCGTCTGTCTCAGACATTCTGTCTCAGACCGCCTGTCTCAGTCCGACTGTCTCAGACCATCTGTCTCAGACCGTCTGTCTCTGTCCGTCTGTCTCAGCCCGCCTGTCTCAGACCGTTGTCTCTGTCCGTCTGTCTCAGAACGTCTGTCTCAGACCATCCGTATCAAACCGTCTGTCTCAGCCCGCCTGTCTCAATCCGCCTGTCTCTGTCCGTCTGTCTCAGACCGTCTGTCTCAGATCGTCTCTCTCAGGCCGCCTGTCTCAGTCCGACTGTCTCTGTCCGTAGGTCTCAGACCGCCTGTCTCAGACCGTCGTCCTGAGCCCGTCTGTCTCAGCCCGCCTGTCTCTGTCCGTCTGTCTCAGACCGTCTGTCTCAGATCGTCTCTCTCAGGCCCCCTGTCTCAGTCCGACTGTCTCAGACCATCTATCTCAGACCGTCTGTCTCTGTCCGTCTGTCTCAGCCCGCCTGTCTCAGACCGTTGTCTCTGTCCGTCTGTCTCAGAACGTCTGTCTCAGACCATCTGTCTCAGACCGTCTGTCTCAGACCGTATGTCTCAGCCCGCCTGTCTCAGCCCGCATGTCTCTGTCCGTCTGTCTTAGACCATCTGTCTCAGACCGTCTGTCTCAGACCGTATGTCTCAGCCCGCCTGTCTCAGCCCGCATGTCTCTGTCCGTCTGTCTCAGACCGTCGGTCTCTGTCCGTCTCTCTCAGGCCGCCTGTCTCAGTCCGTCTGTCTCAGACCATCTGTGTCAGACCGTTGTCTCTGTCCGTCTGTCTCTGTCCGTCTGTCTCAGACCGTCTGTCTCAGATCGTCTCTCTCAGGCCGCCTGTCTCAGTCCGACTGTCTCTGTCCGTAGGTCTCAGACCGCCTGTCTCAGGCCGTCGTCCTGAGCCCGTCTGTCTCAGCCCGCCTGTCTCTGTCCGTCTGTCTCAGAACGTCTGTCTCAGATCGTCTCTCTCAGGCCGCCTGTCTCAGTCCGACTGTCTCAGACCATCTGTCTCAGACCGTCTGTCTCCGTCCGTCTGTCTCAGCCCGCCTGTCTCAGACCGTTGTCTCTGTCCGTCTGTCTCAGAACATCTGTCTCAGACCATCTGTATCAAACCGTCTGTCTCAGCCCGCCTGTCTCAGCCCGCCTGTCGCAGTCCGTCTGTCTCTAACCATCTGTCTCAGACCGTCTGTCTCTGTCCGTCTGTCTCAGACCATCTGTCTCAGTCCGTCTGTCTCAGACCGCCTGTCTCAGACCGTCTGTCCTGGACCGTCTGTCTCAGACCGTCGGTCTCTGTCCGTCTCTCTCATGCCGCCTGTCTCAGTCCGTCTGTTTCAGACCATCTGTCTCAGACCGTCTGTCTCTGTCCGTCTGTCTTAGACCATCTGTCTCAGTCCATCTGTCTCCGACCGTCTGTCTCAGACCGTCGGTCTCAGACCGTCGGTCTCTGTCCGTCTCGCCCAGCCCGCCTGTCTCAGGCCATCTGTATCAAACCGTCTGTCTCAGCCCGCCTGTCTCAGCCCGCCTGTCTCTGTGCGTCTGTTAAAGACCGCCTGTCTCTGCCCGTCTGCCTCAGCCCGTCTGTCTCAGACCGTCTGTCTCAGACCGTCGGTCTCTGTCCGTCTCTCTCAGGCCGCCTGTCTCAGTCCGTCTGTCTCAGACCATCTGTCTCAGACCGTCTGTCTCTGTCCGTCTCTCTGAGGCCGCCTGTCTCAGTCCGTCTGTCTCAGACCATCTGTGTCAGACCGTTGTCTCTGTCCGTCTGTCTCTGTCCGTCTGTCTCTGTCCGTCTGTGTCAGACCGCCTGTCTCTGTCCGACTGTCTCAGGCCGCCTGTCTCAGTCCGACTGTCTCTGTCCGTAGGTCTCAGACCGCCTGTCTCAGGCCGTCGTCCTGAGCCCGTCTGTCTCAGCCCGCCTGTCTCTGTCCGTCTGTCTCAGAACGTCTGTCTCAGATCGTCTCTCTCAGGCCGCCTGTCTCAGTCCGACTGTCTCAGACCATCTGTCTCAGACCGTCTGTCTCCGTCCGTCTGTCTCAGCCCGCCTGTCTCAGACCGTTGTCTCTGTCCGTCTGTCTCAGAACATCTGTCTCAGACCATCTGTATCAAACCGTCTGTCTCAGCCCGCCTGTCTCAGCCCGCCTGTCGCAGTCCGTCTGTCTCTAACCATCTGTCTCAGACCGTCTGTCTCTGTCCGTCTGTCTCAGACCATCTGTCTCAGTCCGTCTGTCTCAGACCGCCTGTCTCAGACCGTCTGTCCTGGACCGTCTGTCTCAGACCGTCGGTCTCTGTCCGTCTCTCTCATGCCGCCTGTCTCAGTCCGTCTGTTTCAGACCATCTGTCTCAGACCGTCTGTCTCTGTCCGTCTGTCTTAGACCATCTGTCTCAGTCCATCTGTCTCCGACCGTCTGTCTCAGACCGTCGGTCTCAGACCGTCGGTCTCAGACCGTCGGTCTCTGTCCGTCTCGCCCAGCCCGCCTGTCTCAGGCCATCTGTATCAAACCGTCTGTCTCAGCCCGCCTGTCTCAGCCCGCCTGTCTCTGTGCGTCTGTTAAAGACCGCCTGTCTCTGCCCGTCTGCCTCAGCCCGTCTGTCTCAGACCGTCTGTCTCAGACCGTCGGTCTCTGTCCGTCTCTCTCAGGCCGCCTGTCTCAGTCCGTCTGTCTCAGACCATCTGTCTCAGACCGTCTGTCTCTGTCCGTCTCTCTGAGGCCGCCTGTCTCAGTCCGTCTGTCTCAGACCATCTGTGTCAGACCGTTGTCTCTGTCCGTCTGTCTCTGTCCGTCTGTCTCTGTCCGTCTGTGTCAGACCGCCTGTCTCTGTCCGACTGTCTCAGACCATCTGTCTCAGACCGTCTGTCTCTGTCCGTCTGTCTCAGACCATCTGTCTCAGACCGTCTGTCTCAGACCGTCTGTCTCAGCCCGCCTGTCTCAGCCCGCCTGTCTCTGTCCGTCGGTCTTAGCCCGTCTGTCTCAGACCGTCTGTCTCAGACCGTCTGTCTCAGACCGTCTGTCTCAGACCGTCTGTCTCAGACCGTCTGTCTCAGACCGTCTGTCTCAGACCGTCTGTCTCAGACCGTCTGTCTCAGACCGTCTGTCTTAGACCGTCTGTCTCAGACCGTCTGTCTCAGACCGTCGGTCTCTGTCCGTCTCTCTCAGGCCGCTGTCTCAGTCCATCTGTCTCAGACCATCTGTCTCAGTCCGTCTGTCTCAGACCATCTGTCTCAGACCGTCTGTCTCAGACCGTCTGTCTCAGCCCGCCTGTCTGAGCCCGCCTGTCTCTGTCCGTCTGTCTAGGGCCGTCTGTCTCAGACCGTCTGTCTCAGACCGTCTGTCTCAGACCGTCTGTTTCAGACCGTCAGTCTCAGACCGTCGGTCTCTGTCCGTTTCTCGCAGGCCGCCTATCTCTGTCCGTCTGTCTCAGACCGTTGTCTCTGTCCGTTGTCTCTGTCCGTCTGTCTCTGTCCGTCTGTCTCAATCCGCCTGTCTCAGACCGTCTGTCCTGGACCGTCTGTCTCAGACCGTCGGTCTCTGTCCGTCTCTCTCATGCCGCCTGTCTCAGTCCGTCTGTTTCAGATCGCCTGTCTCAGACCGTCGGTCTTAGCCCGTCTGTCTCAGCCCGCCTGTCTCTGTCCGTCTGTCTCAGACCGTCGGTCTCTGTGCGTCTCTCTCAGGCCGCCTGTCTCAGTCCATCTGTCTCAGACCATCTGTCTCAGACCGTCTGTCGCTGTCCGTCTGTCTCAGACCATCTGTCTCAGACCTTCTGTCTCAGACCGTCCGTCTCTGTCCGTCTGTCTCAGACCATCTGTCTCAGACCGTCTGTCTCAGACCGTCTGTCTCAGACCGTCGGTCTTAGCCCGTCTGTCTCAGCCCGCCTGTCTCAGACCGTCTGTCTCAGACCGTCTGTCTCTGACCGTCTGTCTCAGACCGTCTGTCTCAGACCGTCTGTCTCAGACCGTCTGTCTCAGACCGTCTGTCTCAGACCGTCGGTCTCAGCCCGCCTGTCTCTGTCCGTCTGTCTCAGACCGTCTGTCTCAGACATTCTGTCTCAGACCGCCTGTCTCAGTCCGACTGTCTCAGACCATCTGTCTCAGACCGTCTGTCTCTGTCCGTCTGTCTCAGCCCGCCTGTCTCAGACCGTTGTCTCTGTCCGTCTGTCTCAGAACGTCTGTCTCAGACCATCCGTATCAAACCGTCTGTCTCAGCCCGCCTGTCTCAATCCGCCTGTCTCTGTCCGTCTGTCTCAGACCGTCTGTCTCAGATCGTCTCTCTCAGGCCGCCTGTCTCAGTCCGACTGTCTCTGTCCGTAGGTCTCAGACCGCCTGTCTCAGATCGTCGTCCTGAGCCCGTCTGTCTCAGCCCGCCTGTCTCTGTACGTCTGTCTCAGACCGTCTGTCTCAGATCGTCTCTCTCAGGCCCCCTGTCTCAGTCCGACTGTCTCAGACCATCTGTCTCAGACCGTCTGTCTCTGTCCGTCTGTCTCAGCCCGCCTGTCTCAGACCGTTGTCTCTGTCCGTCTGTCTCAGAACGTCTGTCTCAGACCATCTGTCTCAGACCGTCTGTCTCAGACCGTATGTCTCAGCCCGTCTGTCTCAGCCCGCATGTCTCTGTCCGTCTGTCTTAGACCATCTGTCTCAGACCGTCTATCTCAGACCGTATGTCTCAGCCCGCCTGTCTCAGCCCGCATGTCTCTGTCCGTCTGTCTCAGACCGTCGGTCTCTGTCCGTCTCTCTCAGGCCGTCGGTCTCTGGCCGTTTCTCGCAGGCCGCCTGTCTCAGTCCGCCTGTCTAAGTCCGTCTGTCTCAGACCATCTGTCTCAGACCGTCTGTCTCAGATCGTCGGTCTCAGCCCGCCTGTCTCTGTCCGTCTGTCTCAGACCGTCTGTCTCAGATCGTCTCTCTCAGGCCACCTGTCTCAGTCCGACTGTCTCTGTCCGTAGGTCGCAGACCGCCTGTCTCAGGCCGTCGTCCTGAGCCCGTCTGTCTCAGCCCGCCTGTCTCTGACCGTCTGTCTCAGAACGTCTGTCTCAGATCGTCTCTCTCAGGCCGCCTGTCTCAGTCCGACTGTCTCAGACCATCTGTCTCAGACCGTCTGTCTCCGTCCGTCTGTCTCAGCCCGCCTGTCTCAGACCGTTGTCTCTGTCCGTCTGTCTCAGAACGTCTGTCTCAGACCATCTGTATCAAACCGTCTGTCTCAGCCCGCCTGTCTCAGCCCGCCTGTCTCAGTCCGTCTGTCTCTAACCATCTGTCTCAGACCGTCTGTCTCTGTCCGTCTGTCTCAGACCATCTGTCTCAGTCCGTCTGTCTCAGACCGCCTGTCTCAGACCGTCTGTCCTGGACCGTCTGTCTCAGACCGTCGGTCTCTGTCCGTCTCTCTCATGCCGCCTGTCTCAGTCCGTCTGTTTCAGACCGCCTGTCTCAGACCGTCGGTCTTAGCCCGTCTGTCTCAGACCGTCTGTCTCAGACCGTCTGTCTCAGACCGTCTGTCTCAGACCGTCTGTCTCAGACCGTCTGTCTCAGACCGTCGGTCTCTGTCCGTCTCTCTCAGGCCGCCTGTCTCAGTCCGTCTGTCTCAGACCATCTGTCTCAGACCGTCTGTCTCTGTCCGTCTGTCTTAGACCATCTGTCTCAGTCCATCTGTCTCCGACCGTCAGTCTCAGACCGTCGGTCTCAGACCGTCGGTCTCTGTCCGTCTCGCCCAGCCCGCCTGTCTCAGGCCATCTGTATCAAACCGTCTGTCTCAGCCCGCCTGTCTCAGCCCGCCTGTCTCTGTGCGTCTGTTAAAGACCGCCTGTCTCTGCCCGTCTGCCTCAGCCCGTCTGTCTCAGACCGTCTGTCTCAGACCGTCGGTCTCTGTCCGTCTCTCTCAGGCCGTCTGTCTCAGACCGTCTGTCTCAGACCGTCTGTCTCAGACCGTCTGTCTCAGACCGTCTGTCTCAGACCGTCTGTCTCAGACCGTCTGTCTCAGACCGTCTGTCTCAGACCGTCTGTCTCAGACCGTCTGTCTCAGACCGTCTGTCTCAGACCGTCTGTCTCAGACCGTCTGTCTCAGACCGTCGGTCTCTGTCCGTCTCTCTCATGCCGCCTGTCTCAGTCCGTCTGTTTCAGACCGCCTGTCTCAGACCGTCGGTCTTAGCCCGTCTGTCTCAGCCCGCCTGTCTCTGTCCGTCTGTCTCAGACCGTCGGTCTCTGTCCGTCTCTCTCAGGCCGCCTGTCTCAGTCCATCTGTCTCAGACCATCTGTCTCAGTCCGTCTGTCTCAGACCATCTGTCTCAGACCGTCTGTCTCAGACCGTCTGTCTCAGCCCGCCTGTCTGAGCCCGCCTGTCTCTGTCCGTCTGTCTAGGGCCGTCTGTCTCAGACCGTCTGTCTCAGACCGTCTGTCTCAGACCGTCTGTCTCAGACCGTCTGTCTCAGACCGTCTGTTTCAGACCGTCAGTCCCAGACCGTCGGTCTCTGTCCGTTTCTCGCAGGCCGCCTATCTCTGTCCGTCTGTCTCAGACCGTTGTCTCTGTCCGTTGTCTCTGTCCGTCTGTCTCTGTCCGTCTGTCTCAATCCGCCTGTCTCAGACCGTCTGTCGCTGTCCGTCTGTCTCAGACCATCTGTCTCAGACCTTCTGTCTCAGACCGTCCGTCTCTGTCCGTCTGTCTCAGACCATCTGTCTCAGACCGTCTGTCTCAGACCGTCTGTCTCAGACCGTCTGTCTCAGACCATCTGTCTCAGACCGTCTGTCTCTGTCCGTCTGTCTCAGCCCGCCTGTCTCAGACCGTCTGTCTCTGTCCGTCTGTCTCAATCCGCCTGTCTCAGACCGTCTGTCCTGGACCGTCTGTCTCAGACCGTCGGTCTCTGTCCGTCTCTCTCATGCCGCCTGTCTCAGTCCGTCTGTTTCAGACCGCCTGTCTCAGACCGTCGGTCTTAGCCCGTCTGTCTCAGACCGTCTGTCTCAGACCGTCTGTCTCAGACCGTCGGTCTCTGTCCGTCTCTCTCAGGCCGCCTGTCTCAGTCCGTCTGTCTCAGACCATCTGTCTCAGACCGTCTGTCTCTGTCCGTCTGTCTTAGACCATCTGTCTCAGTCCATCTGTCTCCGACCGTCTGTCTCAGACCGTCGGTCTCAGACCGTCGGTCTCTGTCCGTCTCGCCCAGCCCGCCTGTCTCAGGCCATCTGTATCAAACCGTCTGTCTCAGCCCGCCTGTCTCAGCCCGCCTGTCTCTGTGCGTCTGTTAAAGACCGCCTGTCTCTGCCCGTCTGCCTCAGCCCGTCTGTCTCAGACCGTCTGTCTCAGACCGTCGGTCTCTGTCCGTCTCTCTCAGGCCGCCTGTCTCAGTCCGTCTGTCTCAGACCATCTGTCTCAGACCGTCTGTCTCTGTCCGTCTCTCTCAGGCCGCCTGTCTCAGTCCGTCTGTCTCAGACCATCTGTGTCAGACCGTTGTCTCTGTCCGTCTGTCTCTGTCCGTCTGTCTCTGTCCGTCTGTGTCAGACCGCCTGTCTCTGTCCGTCTGTCTCAGATCGTCTCTCTCAGGCCGCCTGTCTCAGTCCGACTGTCTCAGACCATCTGTCTCAGACCGTCTGTCTCTGTCCGTCTGTCTCAGACCATCTGTCTCAGACCGTCTGTCTCAGACCGTCTGTCTCAGCCCGCCTGTCTCAGATCGTCGGTCTCAGCCCGCCTGTCTCTGTCCGTCTGTCTCAGACCGTCTGTCTCAGATCGTCTCTCTCAGGCCGCCTGTCTCAGTCCGACTGTCTCTGTCCGTAGGTTTCAGACCGCCTGTCTCAGACCGTCGGTCTTAGCCCGTCTGTCTCAGACCGTCTGTCTCAGACCGTCTGTCTCAGACCGTCTGTCTCAGACCGTCTGTCTCAGACCGTCTGTCTCAGACCGTCTGTCTCAGACCGTCTGTCTCAGACCGTCTGTCTCAGACCGTCTGTCTCAGACCGTCTGTCTCAGACCGTCTGTTTCAGACCGTCAGTCCCAGACCGTCGGTCTCTGTCCGTTTCTCGCAGGCCGCCTATCTCTGTCCGTCTGTCTCAGACCGTTGTCTCTGTCCGTTGTCTCTGTCCGTCTGTCTCTGTCCGTCTGTCTCAATCCGCCTGTCTCAGACCGTCTGTCGCTGTCCGTCTGTCTCAGACCATCTGTCTCAGACCTTCTGTCTCAGACCGTCCGTCTCTGTCCGTCTGTCTCAGACCATCTGTCTCAGACCGTCTGTCTCAGACCGTCTGTCTCAGACCGTCTGTCTCAGACCATCTGTCTCAGACCGTCTGTCTCTGTCCGTCTGTCTCAGCCCGCCTGTCTCAGACCGTCTGTCTCTGTCCGTCTGTCTCAATCCGCCTGTCTCAGACCGTCTGTCCTGGACCGTCTGTCTCAGACCGTCGGTCTCTGTCCGTCTCTCTCATGCCGCCTGTCTCAGTCCGTCTGTTTCAGACCGCCTGTCTCAGACCGTCGGTCTTAGCCCGTCTGTCTCAGACCGTCTGTCTCAGACCGTCTGTCTCAGACCGTCGGTCTCTGTCCGTCTCTCTCAGGCCGCCTGTCTCAGTCCGTCTGTCTCAGACCATCTGTCTCAGACCGTCTGTCTCTGTCCGTCTGTCTCAGACCGTCTGTTTCAGACCGTCAGTCTCAGACCGTCGGTCTCTGTCCGTTTCTCGCAGGCCGCCTATCTCTGTCCGTCTGTCTCAGACCGTTGTCTCTGTCCGTTGTCTCTGTCCGTCTGTCTCTGTCCGTCTGTCTCAATCCGCCTGTCTCATACCGTCTGTCCTGGACCGTCTGTCTCAGACCGTCGGTCTCTGTCCGTCTCTCTCATGCCGCCTGTCTCAGTCCGTCTGTTTCAGACCGCCTGTCTCAGACCGTCGGTCTTAGCCCGTCTGTCTCAGCCCGCCTGTCTCAGACCGTCTGTCTCAGACCGTCTGTCTCTGACCGTCTGTCTCCGACCGTCTGTCTCAGACCGTCGGTCTCAGACCGTCGGTCTCAGACCGTCGGTCTCAGACCGTCGGTCTCTGTCCGTCTCGCCCAGCCCGCCTGTCTCAGGCCATCTGTATCAAACCGTCTGTCTCAGCCCGCCTGTCTCAGCCCGCCTGTCTCTGTGCGTCTGTTAAAGACCGCCTGTCTCTGCCCGTCTGCCTCAGCCCGTCTGTCTCAGACCGTCTGTCTCAGACCGTCGGTCTCTGTCCGTCTCTCTCAGGCCGCCTGTCTCAGTCCGTCTGTCTCAGACCATCTGTCTCAGACCGTCTGTCTCTGTCCGTCTCTCTGAGGCCGCCTGTCTCAGTCCGTCTGTCTCAGACCATCTGTGTCAGACCGTTGTCTCTGTCCGTCTGTCTCTGTCCGTCTGTCTCTGTCCGTCTGTGTCAGACCGCCTGTCTCTGTCCGACTGTCTCAGACCATCTGTCTCAGACCGTCTGTCCCTGTCCGTCTGTCTCAGACCATCTGTCTCAGACCGTCTGTCTCAGACCGTCTGTCTCAGCCCGCCTGTCTCAGCCCGCCTGTCTCTGTCCGTCTGTCTTAGACCATCTGTCTCAGACCGTCTGTCTCGGACCATCTGTCTCAGCCCGTCTGTCTCAGATCGTCGGTCTCAGCCCGCCTGTCTCTGTCCGTCTGTCTCAGACCGTCTGTCTCAGATCGTCTCTCTCAGGCCGCCTGTCTCAGTCCGACTGTCTCTGTCCGTAGGTTTCAGACCGCCTGTCTCAGACCGTCGGTCTTAGCCCGTCTGTCTCAGACCGTCTGTCTCAGACCGTCTGTCTCAGACCGTCTGTCTCAGACCGTCTGTCTCAGACCGTCTGTCTCAGACCGTCTGTCTCAGACCGTCTGTCTCAGACCGTCTGTCTCAGACCGTCTGTCTCAGACCGTCTGTCTTAGACCGTCTGTCTCAGACCGTCTGTCTCAGACCGTCGGTCTCTGTCCGTCTCTCTCAGGCCGCTGTCTCAGTCCATCTGTCTCAGACCATCTGTCTCAGTCCGTCTGTCTCAGACCATCTGTCTCAGACCGTCTGTCTCAGACCGTCTGTCTCAGCCCGCCTGTCTGAGCCCGCCTGTCTCTGTCCGTCTGTCTAGGGCCGTCTGTCTCAGACCGTCTGTCTCAGACCGTCTGTCTCAGACCGTCTGTTTCAGACCGTCAGTCTCAGACCGTCGGTCTCTGTCCGTTTCTCGCAGGCCGCCTATCTCTGTCCGTCTGTCTCAGACCGTTGTCTCTGTCCGTTGTCTCTGTCCGTCTGTCTCTGTCCGTCTGTCTCAATCCGCCTGTCTCAGACCGTCTGTCCTGGACCGTCTGTCTCAGACCGTCGGTCTCTGTCCGTCTCTCTCATGCCGCCTGTCTCAGTCCGTCTGTTTCAGATCGCCTGTCTCAGACCGTCGGTCTTAGCCCGTCTGTCTCAGCCCGCCTGTCTCTGTCCGTCTGTCTCAGACCGTCGGTCTCTGTGCGTCTCTCTCAGGCCGCCTGTCTCAGTCCATCTGTCTCAGACCATCTGTCTCAGACCGTCTGTCGCTGTCCGTCTGTCTCAGACCATCTGTCTCAGACCTTCTGTCTCAGACCGTCCGTCTCTGTCCGTCTGTCTCAGACCATCTGTCTCAGACCGTCTGTCTCAGACCGTCTGTCTCAGACCGTCGGTCTTAGCCCGTCTGTCTCAGCCCGCCTGTCTCAGACCGTCTGTCTCAGACCGTCTGTCTCTGACCGTCTGTCTCAGACCGTCTGTCTCAGACCGTCTGTCTCAGACCGTCTGTCTCAGACCGTCTGTCTCAGACCGTCTGTCTCAGACCGTCGGTCTCAGCCCGCCTGTCTCTGTCCGTCTGTCTCAGACCGTCTGTCTCAGACATTCTGTCTCAGACCGCCTGTCTCAGTCCGACTGTCTCAGACCATCTGTCTCAGACCGTCTGTCTCTGTCCGTCTGTCTCAGCCCGCCTGTCTCAGACCGTTGTCTCTGTCCGTCTGTCTCAGAACGTCTGTCTCAGACCATCCGTATCAAACCGTCTGTCTCAGCCCGCCTGTCTCAATCCGCCTGTCTCTGTCCGTCTGTCTCAGACCGTCTGTCTCAGATCGTCTCTCTCAGGCCGCCTGTCTCAGTCCGACTGTCTCTGTCCGTAGGTCTCAGACCGCCTGTCTCAGACCGTCGTCCTGAGCCCGTCTGTCTCAGCCCGCCTGTCTCTGTACGTCTGTCTCAGACCGTCTGTCTCAGATCGTCTCTCTCAGGCCCCCTGTCTCAGTCCGACTGTCTCAGACCATCTGTCTCAGACCGTCTGTCTCTGTCCGTCTGTCTCAGCCCGCCTGTCTCAGACCGTTGTCTCTGTCCGTCTGTCTCAGAACGTCTGTCTCAGACCATCTGTCTCAGACCGTCTGTCTCAGACCGTATGTCTCAGCCCGTCTGTCTCAGCCCGCATGTCTCTGTCCGTCTGTCTTAGACCATCTGTCTCAGACCGTCTATCTCAGACCGTATGTCTCAGCCCGCCTGTCTCAGCCCGCATGTCTCTGTCCGTCTGTCTCAGACCGTCGGTCTCTGTCCGTCTCTCTCAGGCCGTCGGTCTCTGGCCGTTTCTCGCAGGCCGCCTGTCTCAGTCCGCCTGTCTAAGTCCGTCTGTCTCAGACCATCTGTCTCAGACCGTCTGTCTCAGATCGTCGGTCTCAGCCCGCCTGTCTCTGTCCGTCTGTCTCAGACCGTCTGTCTCAGATCGTCTCTCTCAGGCCACCTGTCTCAGTCCGACTGTCTCTGTCCGTAGGTCGCAGACCGCCTGTCTCAGGCCGTCGTCCTGAGCCCGTCTGTCTCAGCCCGCCTGTCTCTGACCGTCTGTCTCAGAACGTCTGTCTCAGATCGTCTCTCTCAGGCCGCCTGTCTCAGTCCGACTGTCTCAGACCATCTGTCTCAGACCGTCTGTCTCCGTCCGTCTGTCTCAGCCCGCCTGTCTCAGACCGTTGTCTCTGTCCGTCTGTCTCAGAACGTCTGTCTCAGACCATCTGTATCAAACCGTCTGTCTCAGCCCGCCTGTCTCAGCCCGCCTGTCTCAGTCCGTCTGTCTCTAACCATCTGTCTCAGACCGTCTGTCTCTGTCCGTCTGTCTCAGACCATCTGTCTCAGTCCGTCTGTCTCAGACCGCCTGTCTCAGACCGTCTGTCCTGGACCGTCTGTCTCAGACCGTCGGTCTCTGTCCGTCTCTCTCATGCCGCCTGTCTCAGTCCGTCTGTTTCAGACCGCCTGTCTCAGACCGTCGGTCTTAGCCCGTCTGTCTCAGACCGTCTGTCTCAGACCGTCTGTCTCAGACCGTCTGTCTCAGACCGTCTGTCTCAGACCGTCGGTCTCTGTCCGTCTCTCTCAGGCCGCCTGTCTCAGTCCGTCTGTCTCAGACCATCTGTCTCAGACCGTCTGTCTCTGTCCGTCTGTCTTAGACCATCTGTCTCAGTCCATCTGTCTCCGACCGTCAGTCTCAGACCGTCGGTCTCAGACCGTCGGTCTCTGTCCGTCTCGCCCAGCCCGCCTGTCTCAGGCCATCTGTATCAAACCGTCTGTCTCAGCCCGCCTGTCTCAGCCCGCCTGTCTCTGTGCGTCTGTTAAAGACCGCCTGTCTCTGCCCGTCTGCCTCAGCCCGTCTGTCTCAGACCGTCTGTCTCAGACCGTCGGTCTCTGTCCGTCTCTCTCAGGCCGTCTGTCTCAGACCGTCTGTCTCAGACCGTCTGTCTCAGACCGTCTGTCTCAGACCGTCTGTCTCAGACCGTCTGTCTCAGACCGTCTGTCTCAGACCGTCTGTCTCAGACCGTCTGTCTCAGACCGTCTGTCTCAGACCGTCTGTCTCAGACCGTCTGTCTCAGACCGTCTGTCTCAGACCGTCGGTCTCTGTCCGTCTCTCTCATGCCGCCTGTCTCAGTCCGTCTGTTTCAGACCGCCTGTCTCGGACCGTCGGTCTTAGCCCGTCTGTCTCAGCCCGCCTGTCTCTGTCCGTCTGTCTCAGACCGTCGGTCTCTGTCCGTCTCTCTCAGGCCGCCTGTCTCAGTCCATCTGTCTCAGACCATCTGTCTCAGTCCGTCTGTCTCAGACCATCTGTCTCAGACCGTCTGTCTCAGACCGTCTGTCTCAGCCCGCCTGTCTGAGCCCGCCTGTCTCTGTCCGTCTGTCTAGGGCCGTCTGTCTCAGACCGTCTGTCTCAGACCGTCTGTCTCAGACCGTCTGTCTCAGACCGTCTGTCTCAGACCGTCTGTTTCAGACCGTCAGTCCCAGACCGTCGGTCTCTGTCCGTTTCTCGCAGGCCGCCTATCTCTGTCCGTCTGTCTCAGACCGTTGTCTCTGTCCGTTGTCTCTGTCCGTCTGTCTCTGTCCGTCTGTCTCAATCCGCCTGTCTCAGACCGTCTGTCGCTGTCCGTCTGTCTCAGACCATCTGTCTCAGACCTTCTGTCTCAGACCGTCCGTCTCTGTCCGTCTGTCTCAGACCATCTGTCTCAGACCGTCTGTCTCAGACCGTCTGTCTCAGACCGTCTGTCTCAGACCATCTGTCTCAGACCGTCTGTCTCTGTCCGTCTGTCTCAGCCCGCCTGTCTCAGACCGTCTGTCTCTGTCCGTCTGTCTCAATCCGCCTGTCTCAGACCGTCTGTCCTGGACCGTCTGTCTCAGACCGTCGGTCTCTGTCCGTCTCTCTCATGCCGCCTGTCTCAGTCCGTCTGTTTCAGACCGCCTGTCTCAGACCGTCGGTCTTAGCCCGTCTGTCTCAGACCGTCTGTCTCAGACCGTCTGTCTCAGACCGTCGGTCTCTGTCCGTCTCTCTCAGGCCGCCTGTCTCAGTCCGTCTGTCTCAGACCATCTGTCTCAGACCGTCTGTCTCTGTCCGTCTGTCTTAGACCATCTGTCTCAGTCCATCTGTCTCCGACCGTCTGTCTCAGACCGCCGGTCTCAGACCGTCGGTCTCTGTCCGTCTCGCCCAGCCCGCCTGTCTCAGGCCATCTGTATCAAACCGTCTGTCTCAGCCCGCCTGTCTCAGCCCGCCTGTCTCTGTGCGTCTGTTAAAGACCGCCTGTCTCTGCCCGTCTGCCTCAGCCCGTCTGTCTCAGACCGTCTGTCTCAGACCGTCGGTCTCTGTCCGTCTCTCTCAGGCCGCCTGTCTCAGTCCGTCTGTCTCAGACCATCTGTCTCAGACCGTCTGTCTCTGTCCGTCTCTCTCAGGCCGCCTGTCTCAGTCCGTCTGTCTCAGACCATCTGTGTCAGACCGTTGTCTCTGTCCGTCTGTCTCTGTCCGTCTGTCTCTGTCCGTCTGTGTCAGACCGCCTGTCTCTGTCCGTCTGTCTCAGATCGTCTCTCTCAGGCCGCCTGTCTCAGTCCGACTGTCTCAGACCATCTGTCTCAGACCGTCTGTCTCTGTCCGTCTGTCTCAGACCATCTGTCTCAGACCGACTGTCTCAGACCGTCTGTCTCAGCCCGCCTGTCTCAGATCGTCGGTCTCAGCCCGCCTGTCTCTGTCCGTCTGTCTCAGACCGTCTGTCTCAGATCGTCTCTCTCAGGCCGCCTGTCTCAGTCCGACTGTCTCTGTCCGTAGGTTTCAGACCGCCTGTCTCAGACCGTCGGTCTTAGCCCGTCTGTCTCAGACCGTCTGTCTCAGACCGTCTGTCTCAGACCGTCTGTCTCAGACCGTCTGTCTCAGACCGTCTGTCTCAGACCGTCTGTCTCAGACCGTCTGTCTCAGACCGTCTGTCTCAGACCGTCTGTCTCAGACCGTCTGTCTCAGACCGTCTGTCTTAGACCGTCTGTCTCAGACCGTCTGTCTCAGACCGTCGGTCTCTGTCCGTCTCTCTCAGGCCGCCTGTCTCAGTCCATCTGTCTCAGACCATCTGTCTCAGTCCGTCTGTCTCAGACCATCTGTCTCAGACCGTCTGTCTCAGACCGTCTGTCTCAGCCCGCCTGTCTGAGCCCGCCTGTCTCTGTCCGTCTGTCTAGGGCCGTCTGTCTCAGACCGTCTGTCTCAGACCGTCTGTCTCAGACCGTCTGTTTCAGACCGTCAGTCTCAGACCGTCGGTCTCTGTCCGTTTCTCGCAGGCCGCCTATCTCTGTCCGTCTGTCTCAGACCGTTGTCTCTGTCCGTTGTCTCTGTCCGTCTGTCTCTGTCCGTCTGTCTCAATCCGCCTGTCTCATACCGTCTGTCCTGGACCGTCTGTCTCAGACCGTCGGTCTCTGTCCGTCTCTCTCATGCCGCCTGTCTCAGTCCGTCTGTTTCAGACCGCCTGTCTCAGACCGTCGGTCTTAGCCCGTCTGTCTCAGCCCGCCTGTCTCAGACCGTCTGTCTCAGACCGTCTGTCTCTGACCGTCTGTCTCAGACCGTCTGTCTCAGACCGTCTGTCTCAGACCGTCTGTCGCTGTCCGTCTGTCTCAGACCATCTGTCTCAGACCTTCTGTCTCAGACCGTCCGTCTCTGTCCGTCTGTCTCAGACCATCTGTCTCAGACCGTCTGTTTCAGACCGTCTGTCTCAGACCGTCTGTCTCAGACCGTCGGTCTCAGCCCGCCTGTCTCTGTCCGTCTGTCTCAGTCCGTCTGTCTCAGATCGTCTCTCTCAGGCCGCCTGTCTCAGTCCGACTGTCTCAGACCATCTGTCTCAGACCGTCTGTCTCTGTCCGTCTGTCTCAGCCCGCCTGTCTCAGACCGTCTGTCTCTGTCCGACTGTCTCAATCCGCCTGTCTCAGACCGTCTGTCCTGGACCGTCTGTCTCAGACCGTCGGTCTCTGTCCGTCTCTCTCATGCCGCCTGTCTCAGTCCGTCTGTTTCAGACCGCCTGTCTCAGACCGTCGGTCTTAGCCCGTCTGTCTCAGCCCGCCTGTCTCAGACCGTCTGTCTCAGACCGTCTGTCTCTGACCGTCTGTCTCAGACCGTCTGTCTCAGACCGTCTGTCTCAGACCGTCGGTCTCTGTCCGTCTCTCTCATGCCGCCTGTCTCAGTCCGTCTGTTTCAGACCGCCTGTCTCAGACCGTCGGTCTTAGCCCGTCTGTCTCAGCCCGCCTGTCTCAGACCGTCTGTCTCAGACCGTCTGTCTCTGACCGTCTGTCTCAGACCGTCTGTCTCAGACCGTCTGTCTCAGACCGTCTGTCTCAGACCGTCTGTCTCAGACCGTCGGTCTCAGCCCGCCTGTCTCTGTCCGTCTGTCTCAGACCGTCTGTCTCAGACATTCTGTCTCAGACCGCCTGTCTCAGTCCGACTGTCTCAGACCATCTGTCTCAGACCGTCTGTCTCTGTCCGTCTGTCTCAGCCCGCCTGTCTCAGACCGTTGTCTCTGTCCGTCTGTCTCAGAACGTCTGTCTCAGACCATCCGTATCAAACCGTCTGTCTCAGCCCGCCTGTCTCTGAACGTCTGTCTCAGACCATCCGTATCAAACCGTCTGTCTCAGCCCGCCTGTCTCAATCCGCCTGTCTCTGTCCGTCTGTCTCAGACCGTCTGTCTCAGATCGTCTCTCTCAGGCCGCCTGTCTCAGTCCGACTGTCTCTGTCCGTAGGTCTCAGACCGCCTGTCTCAGACCGTCGTCCTGAGCCCGTCTGTCTCAGCCCGCCTGTCTCTGTCCGTCTGTCTCAGACCGTCTGTCTCAGATCGTCTCTCTCAGGCCCCCTGTCTCAGTCCGACTGTCTCAGACCATCTGTCTCAGACCGTCGGTCTCTGTCCGTCTCTCTCATGCCGCCTGTCTCAGTCCGTCTGTTTCAGACCGCCTGTCTCAGACCGTCGGTCTTAGCCCGTCTGTCTCAGACCGTCTGTCTCAGACCGTCTGTCTCAGACCGTCTGTCTCAGACCGTCTGCCTCAGACCGTCGGTCTCTGTCCGTCTCTCTCAGGCCGCCTGTCTCAGTCCGTCTGTCTCAGACCATCTGTCTCAGACCGTCTGTCTCTGTCCGTCTGTCTTAGACCATCTGTCTCAGTCCATCTGTCTCCGACCGTCAGTCTCAGACCGTCGGTCTCAGACCGTCGGTCTCTGTCCGTCTCGCCCAGCCCGCCTGTCTCAGGCCATCTGTATCAAACCGTCTGTCTCAGCCCGCCTGTCTCAGCCCGCCTGTCTCTGTGCGTCTGTTAAAGACCGCCTGTCTCTGCCCGTCTGCCTCAGCCCGTCTGTCTCAGACCGTCTGTCTCAGACCGTCGGTCTCTGTCCGTCTCTCTCAGGCCGTCTGTCTCAGACCGTCTGTCTCAGACCGTCTGTCTCAGACCGTCTGTCTCAGACCGTCTGTCTCAGACCGTCTGTCTCAGACCGTCTGTCTCAGACCGTCTGTCTCAGACCGTCTGTCTCAGACCGTCTGTCTCAGACCGTCTGTCTCAGACCGTCGGTCTCTGTCCGTCTCTCTCATGCCGCCTGTCTCAGTCCGTCTGTTTCAGACCGCCTGTCTCAGACCGTCGGTCTTAGCCCGTCTGTCTCAGCCCGCCTGTCTCTGTCCGTCTGTCTCAGACCGTCGGTCTCTGTCCGTCTCTCTCAGGCCGCCTGTCTCAGTCCATCTGTCTCAGACCATCTGTCTCAGTCCGTCTGTCTCAGACCATCTGTCTCAGACCGTCTGTCTCAGACCGTCTGTCTCAGCCCGCCTGTCTGAGCCCGCCTGTCTCTGTCCGTCTGTCTAGGGCCGTCTGTCTCAGACCGTCTGTCTCAGACCGTCTGTCTCAGACCGTCTGTCTCAGACCGTCTGTCTCAGACCGTCTGTTTCAGACCGTCAGTCTCAGACCGTCGGTCTCTGTCCGTTTCTCGCAGGCCGCCTATCTCTGTCCGTCTGTCTCAGACCGTTGTCTCTGTCCGTTGTCTCTGTCGTCTGTCTCTGTCCGTCTGTCTCAATCCGCCTGTCTCAGACCGTCTGTCCTGGACCGTCTGTCTCAGACCGTCGGTCTCTGTCCGTCTCTCTCATGCCGCCTGTCTCAGTCCGTCTGTTTCAGATCGCCTGTCTCAGACCGTCGGTCTTAGCCCGTCTGTCTCAGCCCGCCTGTCTCTGTCCGTCTGTCTCAGACCGTCGGTCTCTGTCCGTCTCTCTCAGGCCGCCTGTCTCAGTCCATCTGTCTCAGACCATCTGTCTCAGACCGTCTGTCGCTGTCCGTCTGTCTCAGACCATCTGTCTCAGACCTTCTGTCTCAGACCGTCCGTCTCTGTCCGTCTGTCTCAGACCATCTGTCTCAGACCGTCTGTCTCAGACCGTCTGTCTCAGACCGTCTGTCTCAGACCGTCTGTCTCAGACCGTCGGTCTCAGCCCGCCTGTCTCTGTCCGTCTGTCTCAGTCCGTCTGTCTCAGATCGTCTCTCTCAGGCCGCCTGTCTCAGTCCGACTATCTCAGACCATCTGTCTCAGACCGTCTGTCTCTGTCCGTTTGTCTCAGCCCGCCTGTCTCAGACCGTCTGTCTCTGTCCGTCTGTCTCAATCCGCCTGTCTCAGACCGTCTGTCCTGGACCGTCTGTCTCAGACCGTCGGTCTCTGTCCGTCTCTCTCATGCCGCCTGTCTCAGTCCGTCTGTTTCAGACCGCCTGTCTCAGACCGTCGGTCTTAGCCCGTCTGTCTCAGCCCGCCTGTCTCAGACCGTCTGTCTCAGACCGTCTGTCTCTGACCGTCTGTCTCAGACCGTCTGTCTCAGACCGTCTGTCTCAGACCGTCTGTCTCAGACCGTCTGTCTCAGACCGTCGGTCTCAGCCCGCCTGTCTCTGTCCGTCTGTCTCAGACCGTCTGTCTCAGACCATCTGTCTCAGACCGTCTGTCTCCGTCCGTCTGTCTCAGCCCGCCTGTCTCAGACCGTTGTCTCTGTCCGTCTGTCTCAGAACGTCTGTCTCAGACCATCTGTATCAAACCGTCTGTCTCAGCCTGCCTGTCTCAGCCCGCCTGTCTCAGTCCGTCTGTCTCTAACCATCTGTCTCAGACCGTCTGTCTCTGTCCGTCTGTCTCAGACCATCTGTCTCAGTCCGTCTGTCTCAGACCGCCTGTCTCAGACCGTCTGTCCTGGACCGTCTGTCTCAGACCGTCGGTCTCTGTCCGTCTCTCTCATGCCGCCTGTCTCAGTCCGTCTGTTTCAGACCGCCTGTCTCAGACCGTCGGTCTTAGCCCGTCTGTCTCAGACCGTCTGTCTCAGACCGTCTGTCTCAGACCGTCTGTCTCAGACCGTCTGTCTCAGACCGTCTGTCTCAGACCGTCGGTCTCTGTCCGTCTCTCTCAGGCCGCCTGTCTCAGTCCGTCTGTCTCAGACCATCTGTCTCAGACCGTCTGTCTCTGTCCGTCTGTCTTAGACCATCTGTCTCAGTCCATCTGTCTCCGACCGTCAGTCTCAGACCGTCGGTCTCAGACCGTCGGTCTCTGTCCGTCTCGCCCAGCCCGCCTGTCTCAGGCCATCTGTATCAAACCGTCTGTCTCAGCCCGCCTGTCTCAGCCCGCCTGTCTCTGTGCGTCTGTTAAAGACCGCCTGTCTCTGCCCGTCTGCCTCAGCCCGTCTGTCTCAGACCGTCTGTCTCAGACCGTCGGTCTCTGTCCGTCTCTCTCAGGCCGCCTGTCTCAGTCCGACTGTCTCTGTCCGTAGGTCTCAGACCGCCTGTCTCAGACCGTCGTCCTGAGCCCGTCTGTCTCAGCCCGCCTGTCTCTGTCCGTCTGTCTCAGACCGTCTGTCTCAGATCGTCTCTCTCAGGCCCCCTGTCTCAGTCCGACTGTCTCAGACCATCTGTCTCAGACCGTCTGTCTCTGTCCGTCTGTCTCAGCCCGCCTGTCTCAGACCGTTGTCTCTGTCCGTCTGTCTCAGAACGTCTGTCTCAGACCATCTGTCTCAGACCGTCTGTCTCAGACCGTATGTCTCAGCCCGCCTGTCTCAGCCCGCATGTCTCTGTCCGTCTGTCTTAGACCATCTGTCTCAGACCGTCTGTCTCAGACCGTATGTCTCAGCCCGCCTGTCTCAGCCCGCCTGTCTCTGTCCGTCTGTCTCAGACCGTCTGTCTCAGATCGTCTCTCTCAGGCCACCTGTCTCAGTCCGACTGTCTCTGTCCGTAGGTCGCAGACCGCCTGTCTCAGGCCGTCGTCCTGAGCCCGTCTGTCTCAGCCCGCCTGTCTCTGACCGTCTGTCTCAGAACGTCTGTCTCAGATCGTCTCTCTCAGGCCGCCTGTCTCAGTCCGACTGTCTCAGACCATCTGTCTCAGACCGTCTGTCTCCGTCCGTCTGTCTCAGCCCGCCTGTCTCAGACCGTTGTCTCTGTCCGTCTGTCTCAGAACGTCTGTCTCAGACCATCTGTATGAAACCGTCTGTCTCAGCCCGCCTGTCTCAGCCCGCCTGTCTCAGTCCGTCTGTCTCTAACCATCTGTCTCAGACCGTCTGTCTCTGTCCGTCTGTCTCAGACCATCTGTCTCAGTCCGTCTGTCTCAGACCGCCTGTCTCAGACCGTCTGTCCTGGACCGTCTGTCTCAGACCGTCGGTCTCTGTCCGTCTCTCTCATGCCGCCTGTCTCAGTCCGTCTGTTTCAGACCGCCTGTCTCAGACCGTCGGTCTTAGCCCGTCTGTCTCAGACCGTCTGTCTCAGACCGTCTGTCTCAGACCGTCTGTCTCAGACCGTCTGTCTCAGACCGTCGGTCTCTGTCCGTCTCTCTCAGGCCGCCTGTCTCAGTCCGTCTGTCTCAGACCATCTGTCTCAGACCGTCTGTCTCTGTCCGTCTGTCTTAGACCATCTGTCTCAGTCCATCTGTCTCCGACCGTCAGTCTCAGACCGTCGGTCTCAGACCGTCGGTCTCTGTCCGTCTCGCCCAGCCCGCCTGTCTCAGGCCATCTGTATCAAACCGTCTGTCTCAGCCCGCCTGTCTCAGCCCGCCTGTCTCTGTGCGTCTGTTAAAGACCGCCTGTCTCTGCCCGTCTGCCTCAGCCCGTCTGTCTCAGACCGTCTGTCTCAGACCGTCGGTCTCTGTCCGTCTCTCTCAGGCCGTCTGTCTCAGACCGTCTGTCTCAGACCGTCTGTCTCAGACCGTCTGTCTCAGACCGTCTGTCTCAGACCGTCTGTCTCAGACCGTCTGTCTCAGACCGTCTGTCTCAGACCGTCTGTCTCAGACCGTCTGTCTCAGACCGTCTGTCTCAGACCGTCTGTCTCAGACCGTCGGTCTCTGTCCGTCTCTCTCATGCCGCCTGTCTCAGTCCGTCTGTTTCAGACCGCCTGTCTCAGACCGTCGGTCTTAGCCCGTCTGTCTCAGCCCGCCTGTCTCTGTCCGTCTGTCTCAGACCGTCGGTCTCTGTCCGTCTCTCTCAGGCCGCCTGTCTCAGTCCATCTGTCTCAGACCATCTGTCTCAGTCCGTCTGTCTCAGACCATCTGTCTCAGACCGTCTGTCTCAGACCGTCTGTCTCAGCCCGCCTGTCTGAGCCCGCCTGTCTCTGTCCGTCTGTCTAGGGCCGTCTGTCTCAGACCGTCTGTCTCAGACCGTCTGTCTCAGACCGTCTGTCTCAGACCGTCTGTCTCAGACCGTCTGTTTCAGACCGTCAGTCTCAGACCGTCGGTCTCTGTCCGTTTCTCGCAGGCCGCCTATCTCTGTCCGTCTGTCTCAGACCGTTGTCTCTGTCCGTTGTCTCTGTCGTCTGTCTCTGTCCGTCTGTATCAATCCGCCTGTCTCAGACCGTCTGTCCTGGACCGTCTGTCTCAGACCGTCGGTCTCTGTCCGTCTCTCTCATGCCGCCTGTCTCAGTCCGTCTGTTTCAGATCGCCTGTCTCAGACCGTCGGTCTTAGCCCGTCTGTCTCAGCCCGCCTGTCTCTGTCCGTCTGTCTCAGACCGTCGGTCTCTGTCCGTCTCTCTCAGGCCGCCTGTCTCAGTCCATCTGTCTCAGACCATCTGTCTCAGACCGTCTGTCGCTGTCCGTCTGTCTCAGACCATCTGTCTCAGACCTTCTGTCTCAGACCGTCCGTCTCTGTCCGTCTGTCTCAGACCATCTGTCTCAGACCGTCTGTCTCAGACCGTCTGTCTCAGACCGTCTGTCTCAGACCGTCTGTCTCAGACCGTCGGTCTCAGCCCGCCTGTCTCTGTCCGTCTGTCTCAGTCCGTCTGTCTCAGATCGTCTCTCTCAGGCCGCCTGTCTCAGTCCGACTATCTCAGACCATCTGTCTCAGACCGTCTGTCTCTGTCCGTCTGTCTCAGCCCGCCTGTCTCAGACCGTCTGTCTCTGTCCGTCTGTCTCAATCCGCCTGTCTCAGACCGTCTGTCCTGGACCGTCTGTCTCAGACCGTCGGTCTCTGTCCGTCTCTCTCATGCCGCCTGTCTCAGTCCGTCTGTTTCAGACCGCCTGTCTCAGACCGTCGGTCTTAGCCCGTCTGTCTCAGCCCGCCTGTCTCAGACCGTCTGTCTCAGACCGTCTGTCTCTGACCGTCTGTCTCAGACCGTCTGTCTCAGACCGTCTGTCTCAGACCGTCTGTCTCAGACCGTCTGTCTCAGACCGTCGGTCTCAGCCCGCCTGTCTCTGTCCGTCTGTCTCAGACCGTCTGTCTCAGACCATCTGTCTCAGACCGTCTGTCTCCGTCCGTCTGTCTCAGCCCGCCTGTCTCAGACCGTTGTCTCTGTCCGTCTGTCTCAGAACGTCTGTCTCAGACCATCTGTATCAAACCGTCTGTCTCAGCCTGCCTGTCTCAGCCCGCCTGTCTCAGTCCGTCTGTCTCTAACCATCTGTCTCAGACCGTCTGTCTCTGTCCGTCTGTCTCAGACCATCTGTCTCAGTCCGTCTGTCTCAGACCGCCTGTCTCAGACCGTCTGTCCTGGACCGTCTGTCTCAGACCGTCGGTCTCTGTCCGTCTCTCTCATGCCGCCTGTCTCAGTCCGTCTGTTTCAGACCGCCTGTCTCAGACCGTCGGTCTTAGCCCGTCTGTCTCAGACCGTCTGTCTCAGACCGTCTGTCTCAGACCGTCTGTCTCAGACCGTCTGTCTCAGACCGTCTGTCTCAGACCGTCGGTCTCTGTCCGTCTCTCTCAGGCCGCCTGTCTCAGTCCGTCTGTCTCAGACCATCTGTCTCAGACCGTCTGTCTCTGTCCGTCTGTCTTAGACCATCTGTCTCAGTCCATCTGTCTCCGACCGTCAGTCTCAGACCGTCGGTCTCAGACCGTCGGTCTCTGTCCGTCTCGCCCAGCCCGCCTGTCTCAGGCCATCTGTATCAAACCGTCTGTCTCAGCCCGCCTGTCTCAGCCCGCCTGTCTCTGTGCGTCTGTTAAAGACCGCCTGTCTCTGCCCGTCTGCCTCAGCCCGTCTGTCTCAGACCGTCTGTCTCAGACCGTCGGTCTCTGTCCGTCTCTCTCAGGCCGTCTGTCTCAGACCGTCTGTCTCAGACCGTCTGTCTCAGACCGTCTGTCTCAGACCGTCTGTCTCAGACCGTCTGTCTCAGACCGTCTGTCTCAGACCGTCTGTCTCAGACCGTCTGTCTCAGACCGTCTATCTCAGACCGTCTGTCTCAGACCGTCGGTCTCTGTCCGTCTCTCTCATGCCGCCTGTCTCAGTCCGTCTGTTTCAGACCGCCTGTCTCAGACCGTCGGTCTTAGCCCGTCTGTCTCAGCCCGCCTGTCTCTGTCCGTCTGTCTCAGACCGTCGGTCTCTGTCCGTCTCTCTCAGACCGCCTGTCTCAGTCCATCTGTCTCAGACCATCTGTCTCAGTCCGTCTGTCTCAGACCATCTGTCTCAGACCGTCTGTCTCAGACCGTCTGTCTCAGCCCGCCTGTCTCAGACCATCTGTCTCAGACCGTCTGTCTCTGTCCGTCTCTCTCAGGCCGCCTGTCTCAGTCCATCTGTCTCAGACCATCTGTCTCAGACCGTCTGTCGCTGTCCGTCTGTCTCAGACCATCTGTCTCAGACCTTCTGTCTCAGACCGTCCGTCTCTGTCCGTCTGTCTCAGACCATCTGTCTCAGACCGTCTGTCTCAGACCGTCTGTCTCAGACCGTCTGTCTCAGACCGTCTGTCTCAGACCGTCTGTCTCAGACCGTCGGTCTCAGCCCGCCTGTCTCTGTCCGTCTGTCTCAGTCCGTCTGTCTCAGATCGTCTCTCTCAGGCCGCCTGTCTCAGTCCGACTGTCTCAGACCATCTGTCTCAGACCGTCTGTCTCTGTCCGTCTGTCTCAGCCCGCCTGTCTCAGACCGTCTGTCTCTGTCCGTCTGTCTCAATCCGCCTGTCTCAGACCGTCTGTCCTGGACCGTCTGTCTCAGACCGTCGGTCTCTGTCCGTCTCTCTCATGCCGCCTGTCTCAGTCCGTCTGTTTCAGACCGCCTGTCTCAGACCGTCGGTCTTAGCCCGTCTGTCTCAGCCCGCCTGTCTCAGACCGTCTGTCTCAGACCGTCTGTCTCTGACCGTCTGTCTCAGACCGTCTGTCTCAGACCGTCTGTCTCAGACCGTCTGTCTCAGACCGTCTGTCTCAGACCGTCTGTCTCAGACCGTCTGTCTCAGACCGTCTGTCTCTGTCCGTCTGTCTCAATCCGCCTGTCTCAGACCGTCTGTCCTGGACCGTCTGTCTCAGACCGTCGGTCTCTGTCCGTCTCTCTCATGCCGCCTGTCTCAGTCCGTCTGTTTCAGACCGCCTGTCTCAGACCGTCGGTCTTAGCCCGTCTGTCTCAGCCCGCCTGTCTCAGACCGTCTGTCTCAGACCGTCTGTCTCTGACCGTCTGTCTCAGACCGTCTGTCTCAGACCGTCTGTCTCAGACCGTCTGTCTCAGACCGTCTGTCTCAGACCGTCGGTCTCAGCCCGCCTGTCTCTGTCCGTCTGTCTCAGACCGTCTGTCTCAGACCATCTGTCTCAGACCGTCTGTCTCCGTCCGTCTGTCTCAGCCCGCCTGTCTCAGACCGTTGTCTCTGTCCGTCTGTCTCAGAACGTCTGTCTCAGACCATCTGTATCAAACCGTCTGTCTCAGCCTGCCTGTCTCAGCCCGCCTGTCTCAGTCCGTCTGTCTCTAACCATCTGTCTCAGACCGTCTGTCTCTGTCCGTCTGTCTCAGACCATCTGTCTCAGTCCGTCTGTCTCAGACCGCCTGTCTCAGACCGTCTGTCCTGGACCGTCTGTCTCAGACCGTCGGTCTCTGTCCGTCTCTCTCATGCCGCCTGTCTCAGTCCGTCTGTTTCAGACCGCCTGTCTCAGACCGTCGGTCTTAGCCCGTCTGTCTCAGACCGTCTGTCTCAGACCGTCTGTCTCAGACCGTCTGTCTCAGACCGTCTGTCTCAGACCGTCTGTCTCAGACCGTCGGTCTCTGTCCGTCTCTCTCAGGCCGCCTGTCTCAGTCCGTCTGTCTCAGACCATCTGTCTCAGACCGTCTGTCTCTGTCCGTCTGTCTTAGACCATCTGTCTCAGTCCATCTGTCTCCGACCGTCAGTCTCAGACCGTCGGTCTCAGACCGTCGGTCTCTGTCCGTCTCGCCCAGCCCGCCTGTCTCAGGCCATCTGTATCAAACCGTCTGTCTCAGCCCGCCTGTCTCAGCCCGCCTGTCTCTGTGCGTCTGTTAAAGACCGCCTGTCTCTGCCCGTCTGCCTCAGCCCGTCTGTCTCAGACCGTCTGTCTCAGACCGTCGGTCTCTGTCCGTCTCTCTCAGGCCGTCTGTCTCAGACCGTCTGTCTCAGACCGTCTGTCTCAGACCGTCTGTCTCAGACCGTCTGTCTCAGACCGTCTGTCTCAGACCGTCTGTCTCAGACCGTCTGTCTCAGACCGTCTGTCTCAGACCGTCTATCTCAGACCGTCTGTCTCAGACCGTCGGTCTCTGTCCGTCTCTCTCATGCCGCCTGTCTCAGTCCGTCTGTTTCAGACCGCCTGTCTCAGACCGTCGGTCTTAGCCCGTCTGTCTCAGCCCGCCTGTCTCTGTCCGTCTGTCTCAGACCGTCGGTCTCTGTCCGTCTCTCTCAGACCGCCTGTCTCAGTCCATCTGTCTCAGACCATCTGTCTCAGTCCGTCTGTCTCAGACCATCTGTCTCAGACCGTCTGTCTCAGACCGTCTGTCTCAGCCCGCCTGTCTCAGACCATCTGTCTCAGACCGTCTGTCTCTGTCCGTCTCTCTCAGGCCGCCTGTCTCAGTCCATCTGTCTCAGACCATCTGTCTCAGACCGTCTGTCGCTGTCCGTCTGTCTCAGACCATCTGTCTCAGACCTTCTGTCTCAGACCGTCCGTCTCTGTCCGTCTGTCTCAGACCATCTGTCTCAGACCGTCTGTCTCAGACCGTCTGTCTCAGACCGTCTGTCTCAGACCGTCTGTCTCAGACCGTCTGTCTCAGACCGTCGGTCTCAGCCCGCCTGTCTCTGTCCGTCTGTCTCAGTCCGTCTGTCTCAGATCGTCTCTCTCAGGCCGCCTGTCTCAGTCCGACTGTCTCAGACCATCTGTCTCAGACCGTCTGTCTCTGTCCGTCTGTCTCAGCCCGCCTGTCTCAGACCGTCTGTCTCTGTCCGTCTGTCTCAATCCGCCTGTCTCAGACCGTCTGTCCTGGACCGTCTGTCTCAGACCGTCGGTCTCTGTCCGTCTCTCTCATGCCGCCTGTCTCAGTCCGTCTGTTTCAGACCGCCTGTCTCAGACCGTCGGTCTTAGCCCGTCTGTCTCAGCCCGCCTGTCTCAGACCGTCTGTCTCAGACCGTCTGTCTCTGACCGTCTGTCTCAGACCGTCTGTCTCAGACCGTCTGTCTCAGACCGTCTGTCTCAGACCGTCTGTCTCAGACCGTCTGTCTCAGACCGTCTGTCTCAGACCGTCGGTCTCAGCCCGCCTGTCTCTGTCCGTCTGTCTCAGACCGTCTGTCTCAGACATTCTGTCTCAGACCGCCTGTCTCAGTCCGACTGTCTCAGACCATCTGTCTCAGACCGTCTGTCTCTGTCCGTCTGTCTCAGCCCGCCTGTCTCAGACCGTTGTCTCTGTCCGTCTGTCTCAGAACGTCTGTCTCAGACCATCCGTATCAAACCGTCTGTCTCAGCCCGCCTGTCTCAATCCGCCTGTCTCTGTCCGTCTGTCTCAGACCGTCTGTCTCAGATCGTCTCTCTCAGGCCGCCTGCCTCAGTCCGACTGTCTCTGTCCGTAGGTCTCAGACCGCCTGTCTCAGACCGTCGTCCTGAGCCCGTCTGTCTCAGCCCGCCTGTCTCTGTCCGTCTGTCTCAGACCGTCTGTCTCAGATCGTCTCTCTCAGGCCCCCTGTCTCAGTCCGACTGTCTCAGACCGTCTGTCTCAGACCGTCGGTCTCTGTCCGTCTCTCTCAGGCCGCCTGTCTCAGTCCGTCTGTCTCAGACCATCTGTCTCAGACCGTCTGTCTCAGATCGTCGGTCTCAGCCCGCCTGTCTCTGTCCGTCTGTCTCAGACCGTCTGTCTCAGATCGTCTCTCTCAGGCCACCTGTCTCAGTCCGACTGTCTCTGTCCGTAGGTCTCAGACCGCCTGTCTCAGGCCGTCGTCCTGAGCCCGTCTGTCTCAGCCCGCCTGTCTCTGTCCGTCTGTCTCAGAACGTCTGTCTCAGATCGTCTCTCTCAGGCCGCCTGTCTCAGTCCGACTGTCTCAGACCATCTGTCTCAGACCGTCTGTCTCCGTCCGTCTGTCTCAGCCCGCCTGTCTCAGACCGTTGTCTCTGTCCGTCTGTCTCAGAACGTCTGTCTCAGACCATCTGTATCAAACCGTCTGTCTCAGCCCGCCTGTCTCAGCCCGCCTGTCTCAGTCCGTCTGTCTCTAACCATCTGTCTCAGACCGTCTGTCTCTATCCGTCTGTCTCAGACCATCTGTCTCAGTCCGTCTGTCTCAGACCGCCTGTCTCAGACCGTCTGTCCTGGACCGTCTGTCTCAGACCGTCGGTCTCTGTCCGTCTCTCTCATGCCGCCTGTCTCAGTCCGTCTGTTTCAGACCGCCTGTCTCAGACCGTCGGTCTTAGCCCGTCTGTCTCAGACCGTCTGTCTCAGACCGTCTGTCTCAGACCGTCTGTCTCAGACCGTCGGTCTCTGTCCGTCTCTCTCAGGCCGCCTGTCTCAGTCCGTCTGTCTCAGACCATCTGTCTCAGACCGTCTGTCTCTGTCCGTCTGTCTTAGACCATCTGTCTCAGTCCATCTGTCTCCGACCGTCTGTCTCAGACCGTCGGTCTCAGACCGTCGGTCTCTGTCCGTCTCGCCCAGCCCGCCTGTCTCAGGCCATCTGTATCAAACCGTCTGTCTCAGCCCGCCTGTCTCAGCCCGCCTGTCTCTGTGCGTCTGTTAAAGACCGCCTGTCTCTGCCCGTCTGCCTCAGCCCGTCTGTCTCAGACCGTCTGTCTCAGACCGTCGGTCTCTGTCCGTCTCTCTCAGGCCGCCTGTCTCAGTCCGTCTGTCTCAGACCATCTGTCTCAGACCGTCTGTCTCTGTCCGTCTCTCTCAGGCCGCCTGTCTCAGTCCGTCTGTCTCAGACCATCTGTGTCAGACCGTTGTCTCTGTCCGTCTGTCTCTGTCCGTCTGTCTCTGTCCGTCTGTGTCAGACCGCCAGTCTCTGTCCGTCTGTCTCAGATCGTCTCTCTCAGGCCGCCTGTCTCAGTCCGACTGTCTCAGACCATCTGTCTCAGACCGTCTGTCTCTGTCCGTCTGTCTCAGCCCGCCTGTCTCAGACCGTTGTCTCTGTCCGTCTGTCTCAGAACGTCTGTCTCAGACCATCTGTATCAAACCGCCTGTCTCAGCCCGCCTGTCTCAGCCCGCCTGTCTCAGCCCGCCTGTCTCTGTCCGTCTGTCTCAGCCAGCCTGTCTCAGACCGTCTGTCTCAGACCGTCGGTCTCTGTCCGTCTCTGTCAGGCCGCCTGTCTCAGTCCGCCTGTCTCAGACCATCTGTGTCAGACCGTTGTCTCTGTCCGTCTGTCTCTGTCCGTCTGTCTCTGTCCGTCTGTGTCCGACCGCCTGTCTCTGTCCGTCTGTCTCAGACCGTTGTCTCTGTCCGTCTGTCACAGAACGTCTGTCTCAGACCATCTCTATCAAACCGTCTGTCTCAGCCCGCCTGTCTCAGCCCGCCTGTATCTGTCCGTCTGTCTCAGCCAGCCTGTCTCAGACCGTCTGTCTCAGACCGTCGGTCTCTGTCCGTCTCTGTCAGGCCGCCTGTCTCAGTCCGTCTGTCTCAGACCGTCTGTCTCAGACCGTCTGTCTCAGACCGTCTGTCTCAGACCGTCTGTCTCAGACCGTCTATCTCAGACCGCCTGTCTCAGACCGTCTGTCTCAGACCGTCTGTCTCAGACCGTCTGTCTCAGACCGTCTGTCTCAGAACGTCTGTCTCAGACCGTCTGTCTCAGACCGTCTGTCTCAGACCGTCTGTCTCAGACCGTCTGTCTCAGACTGTCGGTCTCTGTCCGTCTCTCTCAGGCCGCCTGTCTCAGTCCGTCTATCTCAGACCATCTGTCTCAGACCGTCTGTCTCTGTCCGTCTGTCTCAGACCATCTGTCTCAGTCCGTCTGTCTCAGACCGTCTGTCTCAGACCGTCGGTCTCTGTCCGTCTCTCCCAGCCCGCCTGTCTCAGGCCATCTGTATCGAACCGTCTGTCTCAGCCCGCCTGTCTCAGCCCGCCTGTCGCTGTGCGTCTGTTAAAGACCGCCTGTCTCAGACCGTCTGTCTCAGACCGTCTGTCTCAGACCGTCGGTCTCTGTCCGTCTGTCTCAATCCGCCTGTCTCAGACCGTCTGTCCTGGACCGTCTGTCTCAGACCGTCGGTCTCTGTCCGTCTCTCTCATGCCGCCTGTCTCAGTCCGTCTGTTTCAGACCGCCTGTCTCAGACCGTCGGTCTTAGCCCGTCTGTCTCAGCCCGCCTGTCTCTGTCCGTCTGTCTCAGACCGTCGGTCTCTGTCCGTCTCTCTCAGGCCGCCTGTCTCAGTCCATCTGTCTCAGACCATCTGTCTCAGACCGTCTGTCTCAGACCATCTGTCTCAGACCGTCTGTCTCAGACCGTCTGTCTCAGCCCGCCTGTCTCTGTCCGTCTGTCTTAGACCATCTGTCTCAGACCGTCGGTCTCTGTCCGTTTCTCGCAGGCCGCCTGTCTCTGTCCGTCTGTCTCAGACCGTCGGTCTCTGTCCGTCTCTCTCAGGCCGTCGGTCTCTGGCCGTTTCTCGCAGGCCGCCTGTCTCAGTCCGCCTGTCTAAGTCCGTCTGTCTCAGACCATCTGTCTCAGACCGTTGTCTCTGTCCGTTGTCTCTGTCCGTCTGTCTCTGTCCGTCTGTCTCAATCCGCCTGTCTCAGACCGTCTGTCCTGGACCGTCTGTCTCAGACCGTCGGTCTCTGTCCGTCTCTCTCATGCCGCCTGTCTCAGTCCGTTTGTTTCAGATCGCCTGTCTCAGACCGTCGGTCTTAGCCCGTCTGTCTCAACCCGCCTGTCTCTGTCCGTCTGTCTCAGACCGTCGGTCTCTGTCCGTCTCTCTCAGGCCGCCTGTCTCAGTCCATCTGTCTCAGACCATCTGTCTCAGACCGTCTGTCGCTGTCCGTCTGTCTCAGACCATCTGTCTCAGACCTTCTGTCTCAGACCGTCCGTCTCTGTCCGTCTGTCTCAGACTGTCTGTCTCAGACCGTTTGTCTCAGACCGTCTGTCCCAGACCGTCTGTCTCAGACCGTCTGTCTCAGACCGTCTGTCTCAGACCGTCTGTCTCAGACCGTCTGTCTCAGACCGTCTGTCTCAGACCGTCTGTCTCAGACCGTCTGTCTCAGACCGTCTGTCTCAGACCGTCTGTCTCAGACCGTCTGTCTCAGACCGTCTGTCTCAGACCGTCTGTCTCAGACCGTCTGTCTCAGACCGTCTGTCTCAGATCGTCTGTCTCAGACCGTCTGTCTCAGATCGTCTGTCTCAGACCGTCGGTCTCTGTCAGTCTCTCTCAGGCCGCCTGTCTCAGTCCGTCTGTCTCAGACCATCTGTCTCAGACCGTCTGTCTCTGTCCGTCTGTCTCAGACCATCTGTCTCAGTCCGTCTGTCTCAGACCGTCTGTCTCAGACCGTCGGTCTCTGTCCGTCTGTCTCAATCCGCCTGTCTCAGACCGTCTGTCCTGGACCGTCTGTCTCAGACCGTCGGTCTCTGTCCGTCTCTCTCATGCCGCCTGTCTCAGTCCGTCTGTTTCAGACCGCCTGTCTCAGACCGTCGGTCTTAGCCCGTCTGTCTCAGCCCGCCTGTCTCTGTCCGTCTGTCTCAGACCGTCGGTCTCTGTCCGTCTCTCTCAGGCCGCCTGTCTCAGTCCATCTGTCTCAGACCATCTGTCTCAGACCGTCTGTCTCAGACCATCTGTCTCAGACCGTCTGTCTCAGACCGTCTGTCTCAGCCCGCCTGTCTCAGCCCGCCTGTCTCTGTCCGTCTGTCTTAGACCGTCTGTCTCAGACCGTCTGTCTCAGACCGTCTGTCTCAGACCGTCTGTCTCAGACCGTCTGTCTCAGACCGTCTGTCTCAGACCGTCTGTTTCAGACCGTCAGTCTCAGACCGTCGGTCTCTGTCCGTTTCTCGCAGGCCGCCTATCTCTGTCCGTCTGTCTCAGACCGTCAGTCTCTGTCCGTCTCTCTCAGGCCGTCGGTCTCTGGCCGTTTCTCGCTGGCCGTCTGTCTCAGTCCGCCTGTCTAAGTTCGTCTGTCTCAGACCATCTGTCTCAGACCGTTGTCTCTGTCCGTTGTCTCTGTCCGTCTGTCTCTGTCCGTCTGCCTCAATCCGCCTGTCTCAGACCGTCTGTCCTGGACCGTCTGTCTCAGACCGTCGGTCTCTGTCCGTCTCTCTCATGCCGCCTGTCTCAGTCCGTCTGTTTCAGATCGCCTGTCTCAGACCGTCGGTCCTTGCCCGTCTGTCTCAGCCCGCCTGTCTCTGTCCGTCTGTCTCAGACCGTCGGTATCTGTCCGTCTCACTCAGGCCGCCTGTCTCAGTCCATCTGTCTCAGACCATCTGTCTCAGACCGTCTGTCGCTGTCCGTCTGTCACAGAACGTCTGTCTCAGACCATCTCTATCAAACCGTCTGTCTCAGCCCGCCTGTCTCAGCCCGCCTGTATCTGTCCGTCTGTCTCAGCCAGCCTGTCTCAGACCGTCTGTCTCAGACCGTCGGTCTCTGTCCGTCTCTGTCAGGCCGCCTGTCTCAGTCCGTCTGTCTCAGACCGTCTGTCTCAGACCGTCTGTCTCAGACCGTCTGTCTCAGACCGTCTGTCTCAGACCGTCTGTCTCAGACCGTCTATCTCAGACCGCCTGTCTCAGACCGTCTGTCTCAGACCGTCTGTCTCAGACCGTCTGTCTCAGACCGTCTGTCTCAGAACGTCTGTCTCAGACCGTCTGTCTCAGACCGTCTGTCTCAGACCGTCTGTCTCAGACCGTCTGTCTCAGACTGTCGGTCTCTGTCCGTCTCTCTCAGGCCGCCTGTCTCAGTCCGTCTATCTCAGACCATCTGTCTCAGACCGTCTGTCTCTGTCCGTCTGTCTCAGACCATCTGTCTCAGTCCGTCTGTCTCAGACCGTCTGTCTCAGACCGTCGGTCTCTGTCCGTCTCTCCCAGCCCGCCTGTCTCAGGCCATCTGTATCGAACCGTCTGTCTCAGCCCGCCTGTCTCAGCCCGCCTGTCGCTGTGCGTCTGTTAAAGACCGCCTGTCTCAGACCGTCTGTCTCAGACCGTCTGTCTCAGACCGTCGGTCTCTGTCCGTCTGTCTCAATCCGCCTGTCTCAGACCGTCTGTCCTGGACCGTCTGTCTCAGACCGTCGGTCTCTGTCCGTCTCTCTCATGCCGCCTGTCTCAGTCCGTCTGTTTCAGACCGCCTGTCTCAGACCGTCGGTCTTAGCCCGTCTGTCTCAGCCCGCCTGTCTCTGTCCGTCTGTCTCAGACCGTCGGTCTCTGTCCGTCTCTCTCAGGCCGCCTGTCTCAGTCCATCTGTCTCAGACCATCTGTCTCAGACCGTCTGTCTCAGACCATCTGTCTCAGACCGTCTGTCTCAGACCGTCTGTCTCAGCCCGCCTGTCTCTGTCCGTCTGTCTTAGACCATCTGTCTCAGACCGTCGGTCTCTGTCCGTTTCTCGCAGGCCGCCTGTCTCTGTCCGTCTGTCTCAGACCGTCGGTCTCTGTCCGTCTCTCTCAGGCCGTCGGTCTCTGGCCGTTTCTCGCAGGCCGCCTGTCTCAGTCCGCCTGTCTAAGTCCGTCTGTCTCAGACCATCTGTCTCAGACCGTTGTCTCTGTCCGTTGTCTCTGTCCGTCTGTCTCTGTCCGTCTGTCTCAATCCGCCTGTCTCAGACCGTCTGTCCTGGACCGTCTGTCTCAGACCGTCGGTCTCTGTCCGTCTCTCTCATGCCGCCTGTCTCAGTCCGTTTGTTTCAGATCGCCTGTCTCAGACCGTCGGTCTTAGCCCGTCTGTCTCAACCCGCCTGTCTCTGTCCGTCTGTCTCAGACCGTCGGTCTCTGTCCGTCTCTCTCAGGCCGCCTGTCTCAGTCCATCTGTCTCAGACCATCTGTCTCAGACCGTCTGTCGCTGTCCGTCTGTCTCAGACCATCTGTCTCAGACCTTCTGTCTCAGACCGTCCGTCTCTGTCCGTCTGTCTCAGACTGTCTGTCTCAGACCGTTTGTCTCAGACCGTCTGTCCCAGACCGTCTGTCTCAGACCGTCTGTCTCAGACCGTCTGTCTCAGACCGTCTGTCTCAGACCGTCTGTCTCAGACCGTCTGTCTCAGACCGTCTGTCTCAGACCGTCTGTCTCAGACCGTCTGTCTCAGACCGTCTGTCTCAGACCGTCTGTCTCAGACCGTCTGTCTCAGACCGTCTGTCTCAGACCGTCTGTCTCAGATCGTCTGTCTCAGACCGTCTGTCTCAGATCGTCTGTCTCAGACCGTCGGTCTCTGTCAGTCTCTCTCAGGCCGCCTGTCTCAGTCCGTCTGTCTCAGACCATCTGTCTCAGACCGTCTGTCTCTGTCCGTCTGTCTCAGACCATCTGTCTCAGTCCGTCTGTCTCAGACCGTCTGTCTCAGACCGTCGGTCTCTGTCCGTCTGTCTCAATCCGCCTGTCTCAGACCGTCTGTCCTGGACCGTCTGTCTCAGACCGTCGGTCTCTGTCCGTCTCTCTCATGCCGCCTGTCTCAGTCCGTCTGTTTCAGACCGCCTGTCTCAGACCGTCGGTCTTAGCCCGTCTGTCTCAGCCCGCCTGTCTCTGTCCGTCTGTCTCAGACCGTCGGTCTCTGTCCGTCTCTCTCAGGCCGCCTGTCTCAGTCCATCTGTCTCAGACCATCTGTCTCAGACCGTCTGTCTCAGACCATCTGTCTCAGACCGTCTGTCTCAGACCGTCTGTCTCAGCCCGCCTGTCTCAGCCCGCCTGTCTCTGTCCGTCTGTCTTAGACCGTCTGTCTCAGACCGTCTGTCTCAGACCGTCTGTCTCAGACCGTCTGTCTCAGACCGTCTGTCTCAGACCGTCTGTCTCAGACCGTCTGTTTCAGACCGTCAGTCTCAGACCGTCGGTCTCTGTCCGTTTCTCGCAGGCCGCCTATCTCTGTCCGTCTGTCTCAGACCGTCAGTCTCTGTCCGTCTCTCTCAGGCCGTCGGTCTCTGGCCGTTTCTCGCTGGCCGTCTGTCTCAGTCCGCCTGTCTAAGTTCGTCTGTCTCAGACCATCTGTCTCAGACCGTTGTCTCTGTCCGTTGTCTCTGTCCGTCTGTCTCTGTCCGTCTGCCTCAATCCGCCTGTCTCAGACCGTCTGTCCTGGACCGTCTGTCTCAGACCGTCGGTCTCTGTCCGTCTCTCTCATGCCGCCTGTCTCAGTCCGTCTGTTTCAGATCGCCTGTCTCAGACCGTCGGTCCTTGCCCGTCTGTCTCAGCCCGCCTGTCTCTGTCCGTCTGTCTCAGACCGTCGGTATCTGTCCGTCTCACTCAGGCCGCCTGTCTCAGTCCATCTGTCTCAGACCATCTGTCTCAGACCGTCTGTCGCTGTCCGTCTGTCTCAGACCATCTGTCTCAGACCTTCTGTCTCAGACCGTCCGTCTCTGTCCGTCTGTCTCAGACCATCTGTCTCAGACCGTCTGCCTCAGACCGTCTGTCTCAGCCCGCCTGTCTCAGCCCGCCTGTCTCTGTCCGTCTGTCTTAGACCATCTGTCTCAGACCGTCTGTCTCGGACCATCTGTCTCAGCCCGTCTGTCTCAGATCGTCGGTCTCAGCCCGTCTGTCTCAGATCGTCGGTCTCAGCCCGCCTGTCTCTGTCCGTCTGTCTCAGACCGTCTGTCTCAGATCGTCTCTCTCAGGCCGCCTGTCTCAGTCCGACTGTCTCTGTCCGTAGGTTTCAGACCGCCTGTCTCAGACCGTCGGTCTTAGCCCGTCTGTCTCAGACCGTCTGTCTCAGACCGTCTGTCTCAGCCCGCCTGTCTGAGCCCGCCTGTCTCTGTCCGTCTGTCTAGGACCGTCTGTCTCAGACCGTCTGTCTCAGACCGTCTGTCTCAGACCGTCTGTCTCAGACCGTCTGTCTCAGACCGTCTGTTTCAGACCGTCAGTCTCAGACCGTCGGTCTCTGTCCGTTTCTCGCAGGCCGCCTATCTCTGTCCGTCTGTCTCAGACCGTCGGTCTCTGTCCGTTTCTCGCAGGCCGCCTGTCTCAGTCCGCCTGTCTAACTCCGTCTGTCTCAGACCATCTGTCTCAGACCGTTGTCTCTGTCCGTTGTCTCTGTCCGTCTGTCTCTGTCCGTCTGTCTCAATCCGCCTGTCTCAGACCGTCTGTCCTGGACCGTCTGTCTCAGACCGTCGGTCTCTGTCCGTCTCTCTCATGCCGCCTGTCTCAGTCCGTCTGTTTCAGATCGCCTGTCTCAGACCGTCGGTCTTAGCCCGTCTGTCTCAGCCCGCCTGTCTCTGTCCGTCTGTCTCAGACCGTCGGTCTCTGTCCGTCTCTCTCAGGCCGCCTGTCTCAGTCCGTCTGTCTCAGACCATCTGTGTCAGACCGTTGTCTCTGTCCGTCTGTCTCTGTCCGTCTGTCTCTGTCCGTCTGTGTCAGACCGCCTGTCTCTGTCCGTCTGTCTCAGATCGTCTCTCTCAGGCCGCCTGTCTCAGTCCGACTGTCTCAGACCATCTGTCTCAGACCGTCTGTCTCAGCCCGGCCGTCTCAGACCGTTGTCTCTGTCCGTCTGTCTCAGAACGTCTGTCTCAGACCATCTGTATCAAACCGTCTGTCTCAGCCCGCCTGTCTCAGCCCGCCTGTCTCTGTCCGTCTGTCTCAGACCGTCGGTCTCTGTCCGTCTCCGTCAGGCCGCCTGTCTCAGTCCGCCTGTCTCAGACCATCTGTGTCAGACCGTTGTCTCTGTCCGTCTGTCTCTGTCCGTCTGTCTCTGTCCGTCTGTCTCTGTCCGTCTGTCTCTGTCCGTCTGTGTCCGACCGCCTGTCTCTGTCCGTCTGTCTCAGACCGTTGTCTCTGTCCGTCTGTCGCAGAACGTCAGTCTCAGACCATCTGTATCAAACCGTCTGTCTCAGCCCGCCTGTCTCAGCCCGCCTGTCTCTGTCCGTCTGTCTCAGCCAGCCTGTCTCAGACCGTCTGTCTCAGACCGTCGGTCTCTGTGCGTCTGTTAAAGACGGCCTGCCTCAGACCGTCTATCACAGACCGTCTGTCTCATCCGTCTGTCTCAGACCGTCGGTCTCTGTCCGTCTGTCTCAATCCGCCTGTCTCAGACCGTCTGTCCTGGACCGTCTGTCTCAGACCGTCGGTCTCTGTCCGTCTCTCTCATGCCGCCTGTCTCAGTCCGTCTGTTTCAGACCGCCTGTCTCAGACCGTCGGTCTTAGCCCGTCTGTCTCAGCCCGCCTGTCTCTGTCCGTCTGTCTCAGACCGTCGGTCTCTGTCCGTCTCTCTCAGGCCGCCTGTCTCAGTCCATCTGTCTCAGACCATCTGTCTCAGACCGTCTGTCTCAGACCATCTGTCTCAGACCGTCTGTCTCAGACCGTCTGTCTCAGCCCGCCTGTCTGAGCCCGCCTGTCTCTGTCCGTCTGTCTAGGACCGTCTGTCTCAGACCGTCTGTCTCAGACCGTCTGTCTCAGACCGTCTGTCTCAGACCGTCTGTTTCAGACCGTCAGTCTCAGACCGTCGGTCTCTGTCCGTTTCTCGCAGGCCGCCTATCTCTGTCCGTCTGTCTCAGACCGTCGGTCTCTGTCCGTTTCTCGCAGGCCGCCTGTCTCAGTCCGCCTGTCTAAGTCCGTCTGTCTCAGACCATCTGTCTCAGACCGTTGTCTCTGTCCGTTGTCTCTGTCCGTCTGTCTCTGTCCGTCTGTCTCAATCCGCCTGTCTCAGACCGTCTGTCCTGGACCGTCTGTCTCAGACCGTCGGTCTCTGTCCGTCTCTCTCATGCCGCCTGTCTCAGTCCGTCTGTTTCAGATCGCCTGTCTCAGACCGTCGGTCTTAGCCCGTCTGTCTCAGACCATCTGTATCAAACCGTCTGTCTCAGCCCGCCTGTCTCAGCCCGCCTGTCTCTGTCCGTCTGTCTCAGCCAGCCTGTCTCAGACCGTCTGTCTCAGACCGTCGGTCTCTGTCCGTCTCTCTCATGCCGCCTGTCTCAGTCCGTCTGTTTCAGACCGCCTGTCTCAGACCGTCGGTCTTAGCCCGTCTGTCTCAGCCCGCCTGTCTCTGTCCGTCTGTCTCAGACCGTCGGTCTCTGTCCGTCTCTCTCAGGCCGCCTGTCTCAGTCCATCTGTCTCAGACCATCTGTCTCAGACCGTCTGTCTCAGACCATCTGTCTCAGACCGTCTGTCTCAGACCGTCTGTCTCAGCCCGCCTGTCTGAGCCCGCCTGTCTCTGTCCGTCTGTCTAGGACCGTCTGTCTCAGACCGTCTGTCTCAGACCGTCTGTCTCAGACCGTCTGTTTCAGACCGTCAGTCTCAGACCGTCGGTCTCTGTCCGTTTCTCGCAGGCCGCCTATCTCTGTCCGTCTGTCTCAGACCGTCGGTCTCTGTTCGTTTCTCGCAGGCCGCCTGTCTCAGTCCGCCTGTCTAAGTCCGTCTGTCTCAGACCATCTGTCTCAGACCGTTGTCTCTGTCCGTTGTCTCTGTCCGTCTGTCTCTGTCCGTCTGTCTCAGACCATCTGTCTCAGACCTTCTGTCTCAGACCGTCCGTCTCTGTCCGTCTGTCTCAGACCATCTGTCTCAGACCGTCTGTCTCAGACCGTCTGTCTCAGCCCGCCTGTCTCAGCCCGTCTGTCTCTGTCCGTCTGTCTTAGACCATCTGTCTCAGACCGTCTGTCTCGGACCATCTGTCTCAGCCCGTCTGTCTCAGATCGTCGGTCTCAGCCCGGCTGTCTCTGTCCGTCTGTCTCAGACCGTCTGTCTCAGATCGTCTCTCTCAGGCCGCCTGTCTCAGTCCGACTGTCTCTGTCCGTAGGTTTCAGACCGCCTGTCTCAGACCGTCGGTCTTAGCCCGTCTGTCTCAGACCGTCTGTCTCAGACCGTCTGTCTCAGACCGTCTGTCTCAGACCGTCTGTCTCAGACCGTCGGTCTCAGACCGTCTGTCTCAGACCGTCTGTCTCAGACCGTCTGTCTCAGACCGTCTGTCTCAGACCGTCTGTCTCAGACCGTCTGTCTCAGACCGTCTGTCTCAGACCGTCTGTCTCAGACCGTCTGTCTCAGACCGTCTGTCTCAGACCGTCTGTCTCAGACCGTCTGTTTCAGACCGTCAGTCTCAGACCGTCGGTCTCAGCCCGCCTGTCTCAGCCCGCCTGTCTCTGAGCGTCTGTTAAAGACCGCCTGTCTCAGACCGTCGGTCTTAGCCCGTCTGCCTCAGCCCGCCTGTCTCAGCCCGCCTGTCTCTGTCCGTCTGTTTCAGACCGCCTGTCTCAGACCGTCGGTCATAGCCCGTCTGTCTCAGCCCGCCTGTCTCAGACCGTCTGTCTCAGACCGTCTGTCTCAGACCGTCTGTCTCAGACCGTCTGTCTCAGACCGTCTGTCTCAGACCGTCTGTCTCAGACCGTCTGTCTCAGACCGTCTGTCTCAGACCGTCTGTCTCAGACCGTCTGTCTCAGACCGTCTGTCTCAGACCGTCTGTCTCAGACCGTCTGTCTCAGACCGTCTGTCTCAGACTGTCGGTCTCTGTCCGTCTCTCTCAGGCCGCCTGTCTCAGTCCGTCTGTCTCAGATCGTCTCTCTCAGGCCGCCTGTCTCAGTCCGACTGTCTCAGACAGTCTGTCTCCGTCCGTCTGTCTCAGCCCGCCTGTCTCAGACCGTTGTCTCTGTCCGTCTGTCTCAGAACGTCTGTCTCAGACCATCTGTATCAAACCGTCTGTCTCAGCCCGCCTGTCTCAGCCCGCCTGTCTCAGTCCGTCTGTCTCAAACCATCTGTCTCAGACCGTCTGTCTCTGTCCGTCTGTCTCAGACCATCTGTCTCAGTCCGTCTGTCTCAGACCGCCTGTCTCAGACCGTCTGTCCTGGACCGTCTGTCTCAGACCGTCGGTCTCTGTCCGTCTCTCTCATGCCGCCTGTCTCAGTCCGTCTGTTTCAGACCGCCTGTCTCAGACCGTCGGTCTTAGCCCGTCTGTCTCAGACCGTCTGTCTCAGACCGTCTGTCTCAGACCGTCTGTCTCAGCCCGCCTGTCTGAGCCCGCCTGTCTCTGTCCGTCTGTCTAGGACCGTCTGTCTCAGACCGTCTGTCTCAGACCGTCTGTCTCAGACCGTCTGTCTCAGACCGTCTGTCTCAGACCGTCTGTTTCAGACCGTCAGTCTCAGACCGTCGGTCTCTGTCCGTTTCTCGCAGGCCGCCTATCTCTGTCCGTCTGTCTCAGACCGTCGGTCTCTGTCCGTTTCTCGCAGGCCGCCTGTCTCAGTCCGCCTGTCTAAGTCCGTCTGTCTCAGACCATCTGTCTCAGACCGTTGTCTCTGTCCGTTGTCTCTGTCCGTCTGTCTCTGTCCGTCTGTCTCAATCCGCCTGTCTCAGACCGTCTGTCCTGGACCGTCTGTCTCAGACCGTCGGTCTCTGTCCGTCTCTCTCATGCCGCCTGTCTCAGTCCGTCTGTTTCAGATCGCCTGTCTCAGACCGTCGGTCTTAGCCCGTCTGTCTCAGCCCGCCTGTCTCTGTCCGTCTGTCTCAGACCGTCGGTCTCTGTCCGTCTCTCTCAGGCCGCCTGTCTCAGTCCGTCTGTCTCAGACCATCTGTGTCAGACCGTTGTCTCTGTCCGTCTGTCTCTGTCCGTCTGTCTCTGTCCGTCTGTGTCAGACCGCCTGTCTCTGTCCGTCTGTCTCAGATCGTCTCTCTCAGGCCGCCTGTCTCAGTCCGACTGTCTCAGACCATCTGTCTCAGACCGTCTGTCTCAGCCCGGCCGTCTCAGACCGTTGTCTCTGTCCGTCTGTCTCAGAACGTCTGTCTCAGACCATCTGTATCAAACCGTCTGTCTCAGCCCGCCTGTCTCAGCCCGCCTGTCTCTGTCCGTCTGTCTCAGACCGTCGGTCTCTGTCCGTCTCCGTCAGGCCGCCTGTCTCAGTCCGCCTGTCTCAGACCATCTGTGTCAGACCGTTGTCTCTGTCCGTCTGTCTCTGTCCGTCTGTCTCTGTCCGTCTGTCTCTGTCCGTCTGTGTCCGACCGCCTGTCTCTGTCCGTCTGTCTCAGACCGTTGTCTCTGTCCGTCTGTCGCAGAACGTCAGTCTCAGACCATCTGTATCAAACCGTCTGTCTCAGCCCGCCTGTCTCAGCCCGCCTGTCTCTGTCCGTCTGTCTCAGCCAGCCTGTCTCAGACCGTCTGTCTCAGACCGTCGGTCTCTGTGCGTCTGTTAAAGACGGCCTGCCTCAGACCGTCTATCACAGACCGTCTGTCTCATCCGTCTGTCTCAGACCGTCGGTCTCTGTCCGTCTGTCTCAATCCGCCTGTCTCAGACCGTCTGTCCTGGACCGTCTGTCTCAGACCGTCGGTCTCTGTCCGTCTCTCTCATGCCGCCTGTCTCAGTCCGTCTGTTTCAGACCGCCTGTCTCAGACCGTCGGTCTTAGCCCGTCTGTCTCAGCCCGCCTGTCTCTGTCCGTCTGTCTCAGACCGTCGGTCTCTGTCCGTCTCTCTCAGGCCGCCTGTCTCAGTCCATCTGTCTCAGACCATCTGTCTCAGACCGTCTGTCTCAGACCATCTGTCTCAGACCGTCTGTCTCAGACCGTCTGTCTCAGCCCGCCTGTCTGAGCCCGCCTGTCTCTGTCCGTCTGTCTAGGACCGTCTGTCTCAGACCGTCTGTCTCAGACCGTCTGTCTCAGACCGTCTGTCTCAGACCGTCTGTTTCAGACCGTCAGTCTCAGACCGTCGGTCTCTGTCCGTTTCTCGCAGGCCGCCTATCTCTGTCCGTCTGTCTCAGACCGTCGGTCTCTGTCCGTTTCTCGCAGGCCGCCTGTCTCAGTCCGCCTGTCTAAGTCCGTCTGTCTCAGACCATCTGTCTCAGACCGTTGTCTCTGTCCGTTGTCTCTGTCCGTCTGTCTCTGTCCGTCTGTCTCAATCCGCCTGTCTCAGACCGTCTGTCCTGGACCGTCTGTCTCAGACCGTCGGTCTCTGTCCGTCTCTCTCATGCCGCCTGTCTCAGTCCGTCTGTTTCAGATCGCCTGTCTCAGACCGTCGGTCTTAGCCCGTCTGTCTCAGACCATCTGTATCAAACCGTCTGTCTCAGCCCGCCTGTCTCAGCCCGCCTGTCTCTGTCCGTCTGTCTCAGCCAGCCTGTCTCAGACCGTCTGTCTCAGACCGTCGGTCTCTGTCCGTCTCTCTCATGCCGCCTGTCTCAGTCCGTCTGTTTCAGACCGCCTGTCTCAGACCGTCGGTCTTAGCCCGTCTGTCTCAGCCCGCCTGTCTCTGTCCGTCTGTCTCAGACCGTCGGTCTCTGTCCGTTTCTCTCAGGCCGCCTGTCTCAGTCCGTCTGTCTCAGACCATCTGTGTCAGACCGTTGTCTCTGTCCGTCTGTCTCTGTCCGTCTGTCTCTGTCCGTCTGTGTCAGACCGCCTGTCTCTGTCCGTCTGTCTCAGATCGTCTCTCTCAGGCCGCCTGTCTCAGTCCGACTGTCTCAGACCATCTGTCTCAGACCGTCTGTCTCAGCCCGGCCGTCTCAGACCGTTGTCTCTGTCCGTCTGTCTCAGAACGTCTGTCTCAGACCATCTGTATCAAACCGTCTGTCTCAGCCCGCCTGTCTCAGCCCGCCTGTCTCAGCCCGCCTGTCTCTGTCCGTCTGTCTCAGACCGTCTGTCTCAGACCGTCGGTCTCTGTCCGTCTCCGTCAGGCCGCCTGTCTCAGTCCGCCTGTCTCAGACCATCTGTGTCAGACCGTTGTCTCTGTCCGTCTGTCTCTGTCCGTCTGTCTCTGTCCGTCTGTCTCTGTCCGTCTGTCTCTGTCCGTCTGTGTCCGACCGCCTGTCTCTGTCCGTCTGTCTCAGACCGTTGTCTCTGTCCGTCTGTCGCAGAACGTCAGTCTCAGACCATCTGTATCAGTCCGCCTGTCTCAGACCATCTGTGTCAGACCGTTGTCTCTGTCCGTCTGTCTCTGTCCGTCTGTCTCTGTCCGTCTGTCTCTGTCCGTCTGTCTCTGTCCGTCTGTGTCCGACCGCCTGTCTCTGTCCGTCTGTCTCAGACCGTTGTCTCTGTCCGTCTGTCGCAGAACGTCAGTCTCAGACCATCTGTATCAAACCGTCTGTCTCAGCCCGCCTGTCTCAGCCCGCCTGTCTCTGTCCGTCTGTCTCAGCCAGCCTGTCTCAGACCGTCTGTCTCAGACCGTCGGTCTCTGTGCGTCTGTTAAAGACGGCCTGCCTCAGACCGTCTATCACAGACCGTCTGTCTCATCCGTCTGTCTCAGACCGTCGGTCTCTGTCCGTCTGTCTCAATCCGCCTGTCTCAGACCGTCTGTCCTGGACCGTCTGTCTCAGACCGTCGGTCTCTGTCCGTCTCTCTCATGCCGCCTGTCTCAGTCCGTCTGTTTCAGACCGCCTGTCTCAGACCGTCGGTCTTAGCCCGTCTGTCTCAGCCCGCCTGTCTCTGTCCGTCTGTCTCAGACCGTCGGTCTCTGTCCGTCTCTCTCAGGCCGCCTGTCTCAGTCCATCTGTCTCAGACCATCTGTCTCAGACCGTCTGTCTCAGACCATCTGTCTCAGACCGTCTGTCTCAGACCGTCTGTCTCAGCCCGCCTGTCTGAGCCCGCCTGTCTCTGTCCGTCTGTCTAGGACCGTCTGTCTCAGACCGTCTGTCTCAGACCGTCTGTCTCAGACCGTCTGTCTCAGACCGTCTGTTTCAGACCGTCAGTCTCAGACCGTCGGTCTCTGTCCGTTTCTCGCAGGCCGCCTATCTCTGTCCGTCTGTCTCAGACCGTCGGTCTCTGTCCGTTTCTCGCAGGCCGCCTGTCTCAGTCCGCCTGTCTAAGTCCGTCTGTCTCAGACCATCTGTCTCAGACCGTTGTCTCTGTCCGTTGTCTCTGTCCGTCTGTCTCTGTCCGTCTGTCTCAATCCGCCTGTCTCAGACCGTCTGTCCTGGACCGTCTGTCTCAGACCGTCGGTCTCTGTCCGTCTCTCTCATGCCGCCTGTCTCAGTCCGTCTGTTTCAGATCGCCTGTCTCAGACCGTCGGTCTTAGCCCGTCTGTCTCAGACCATCTGTATCAAACCGTCTGTCTCAGCCCGCCTGTCTCAGCCCGCCTGTCTCTGTCCGTCTGTCTCAGCCAGCCTGTCTCAGACCGTCTGTCTCAGACCGTCGGTCTCTGTCCGTCTCTCTCATGCCGCCTGTCTCAGTCCGTCTGTTTCAGACCGCCTGTCTCAGACCGTCGGTCTTAGCCCGTCTGTCTCAGCCCGCCTGTCTCTGTCCGTCTGTCTCAGACCGTCGGTCTCTGTCCGTTTCTCTCAGGCCGCCTGTCTCAGTCCGTCTGTCTCAGACCATCTGTGTCAGACCGTTGTCTCTGTCCGTCTGTCTCTGTCCGTCTGTCTCTGTCCGTCTGTGTCAGACCGCCTGTCTCTGTCCGTCTGTCTCAGATCGTCTCTCTCAGGCCGCCTGTCTCAGTCCGACTGTCTCAGACCATCTGTCTCAGACCGTCTGTCTCAGCCCGGCCGTCTCAGACCGTTGTCTCTGTCCGTCTGTCTCAGAACGTCTGTCTCAGACCATCTGTATCAAACCGTCTGTCTCAGCCCGCCTGTCTCAGCCCGCCTGTCTCAGCCCGCCTGTCTCTGTCCGTCTGTCTCAGACCGTCTGTCTCAGACCGTCGGTCTCTGTCCGTCTCCGTCAGGCCGCCTGTCTCAGTCCGCCTGTCTCAGACCATCTGTGTCAGACCGTTGTCTCTGTCCGTCTGTCTCTGTCCGTCTGTCTCTGTCCGTCTGTCTCTGTCCGTCTGTCTCTGTCCGTCTGTGTCCGACCGCCTGTCTCTGTCCGTCTGTCTCAGACCGTTGTCTCTGTCCGTCTGTCGCAGAACGTCAGTCTCAGACCATCTGTATCAGTCCGCCTGTCTCAGACCATCTGTGTCAGACCGTTGTCTCTGTCCGTCTGTCTCTGTCCGTCTGTCTCTGTCCGTCTGTCTCTGTCCGTCTGTCTCTGTCCGTCTGTGTCCGACCGCCTGTCTCTGTCCGTCTGTCTCAGACCGTTGTCTCTGTCCGTCTGTCGCAGAACGTCAGTCTCAGACCATCTGTATCAAACCGTCTGTCTCAGCCCGCCTGTCTCAGCCCGCCTGTCTCTGTCCGTCTGTCTCAGCCAGCCTGTCTCAGACCGTCTGTCTCAGACCGTCGGTCTCTGTGCGTCTGTTAAAGACGGCCTGCCTCAGACCGTCTATCACAGACCGTCTGTCTCATCCGTCTGTCTCAGACCGTCGGTCTCTGTCCGTCTGTCTCAATCCGCCTGTCTCAGACCGTCTGTCCTGGACCGTCTGTCTCAGACCGTCGGTCTCTGTCCGTCTCTCTCATGCCGCCTGTCTCAGTCCGTCTGTTTCAGACCGCCTGTCTCAGACCGTCGGTCTTAGCCCGTCTGTCTCAGCCCGCCTGTCTCTGTCCGTCTGTCTCAGACCGTCGGTCTCTGTCCGTCTCTCTCAGGCCGCCTGTCTCAGTCCATCTGTCTCAGACCATCTGTCTCAGACCGTCTGTCTCAGACCATCTGTCTCAGACCGTCTGTCTCAGACCGTCTGTCTCAGCCCGCCTGTCTGAGCCCGCCTGTCTCTGTCCGTCTGTCTAGGACCGTCTGTCTCAGACCGTCTGTCTCAGACCGTCTGTCTCAGACCGTCTGTCTCAGACCGTCTGTTTCAGACCGTCAGTCTCAGACCGTCGGTCTCTGTCCGTTTCTCGCAGGCCGCCTATCTCTGTCCGTCTGTCTCAGACCGTCGGTCTCTGTCCGTTTCTCGCAGGCCGCCTGTCTCAGTCCGCCTGTCTAAGTCCGTCTGTCTCAGACCATCTGTCTCAGACCGTTGTCTCTGTCCGTTGTCTCTGTCCGTCTGTCTCTGTCCGTCTGTCTCAATCCGATTGTCTCAGACCGTCTGTCCTGGACCGTCTGTCTCAGACCGTCGGTCTCTGTCCGTCTCTCTCATGCCGCCTGTCTCAGTCCGTCTGTTTCAGATCGCCTGTCTCAGACCGTCGGTCTTAGCCCGTCTGTCTCAGACCATCTGTATCAAACCGTCTGTCTCAGCCCGCCTGTCTCAGCCCGCCTGTCTCTGTCCGTCTGTCTCAGCCAGCCTGTCTCAGACCGTCTGTCTCAGACCGTCGGTCTCTGTCCGTCTCTCTCATGCCGCCTGTCTCAGTCCGTCTGTTTCAGACCGCCTGTCTCAGACCGTCGGTCTTAGCCCGTCTGTCTCAGCCCGCCTGTCTCTGTCCGTCTGTCTCAGACCGTCGGTCTCTGTCCGTCTCTCTCAGGCCGCCTGTCTCAGTCCATCTGTCTCAGACCATCTGTCTCAGACCGTCTGTCTCAGACCATCTGTCTCAGACCGTCTGTCTCAGACCGTCTGTCTCAGCCCGCCTGTCTGAGCCCGCCTGTCTCTGTCCGTCTGTCTAGGACCGTCTGTCTCAGACCGTCTGTCTCAGACCGTCTGTCTCAGACCGTCTGTCTCAGACCGTCTGTTTCAGACCGTCAGTCTCAGACCGTCGGTCTCTGTCCGTTTCTCGCAGGCCGCCTATCTCTGTCCGTCTGTCTCAGACCGTCGGTCTCTGTTCGTTTCTCGCAGGCCGCCTGTCTCAGTCCGCCTGTCTAAGTCCGTCTGTCTCAGACCATCTGTCTCAGACCGTTGTCTCTGTCCGTTGTCTCTGTCCGTCTGTCTCTGTCCGTCTGTCTCAGACCATCTGTCTCAGACCTTCTGTCTCAGACCGTCCGTCTCTGTCCGTCTGTCTCAGACCATCTGTCTCAGACCGTCTGTCTCAGACCGTCTGTCTCAGCCCGCCTGTCTCAGCCCGTCTGTCTCTGTCCGTCTGTCTTAGACCATCTGTCTCAGACCGTCTGTCTCGGACCATCTGTCTCAGCCCGTCTGTCTCAGATCGTCGGTCTCAGCCCGGCTGTCTCTGTCCGTCTGTCTCAGACCGTCTGTCTCAGATCGTCTCTCTCAGGCCGCCTGTCTCAGTCCGACTGTCTCTGTCCGTAGGTTTCAGACCGCCTGTCTCAGACCGTCGGTCTTAGCCCGTCTGTCTCAGACCGTCTGTCTCAGACCGTCTGTCTCAGACCGTCTGTCTCAGACCGTCGGTCTCAGACCGTCTGTCTCAGACCGTCTGTCTCAGACCGTCTGTCTCAGACCGTCTGTCTCAGACCGTCTGTCTCAGACCGTCTGTCTCAGACCGTCTGTCTCAGACCGTCTGTCTCAGACCGTCTGTCTCAGACTGTCGGTCTCTGTCCGTCTCTCTCAGGCCGCCTGTCTCAGTCCGTCTGTCTCAGACCATCTGTCTCAGACCGTCTGTCTCTGTCCGTCTGTCTCAGACCATCTGTCTCAGTCCGTCTGTCTCAGACCGTCTGTCTCAGACCGTCTGTCTCAGACCGTCGGTCTCTGTCCGTCTCTCCCAGCCCGCCTGTCTCAGGCCATCTGTATCGAACCGTCTGTCTCAGCCCGCCTGTCTCAGCCCGCCTGTCTCTGTGCGTCTGTTAAAGACCGCCTGTCTCAGACCGTCGGTCTTAGCCCGTCTGTCTCAGGCCGCCTGTCTCAGCCCGCCTGTCTCTGTCCGTCTGTTTCAGACCGCCTGTCTCAGACCGTCGGTCATAGCCCGTCTGTCTCAGACCGTCGGTCTCTGTCCGTCTCTCTCATGCCGCCTGTCTCAGTCCGTCTGTTTCAGATCGCCTGTCTCAGACCGTCGGTCTTAGCCCGTCTGTCTCAGACCATCTGTATCAAACCGTCTGTCTCAGCCCGCCTGTCTCAGCCCGCCTGTCTCTGTCCGTCTGTCTCAGCCAGCCTGTCTCAGACCGTCTGTCTCAGACCGTCGGTCTCTGTCCGTCTCTCTCATGCCGCCTGTCTCAGTCCGTCTGTTTCAGACCGCCTGTCTCAGACCGTCGGTCTTAGCCCGTCTGTCTCAGCCCGCCTGTCTCTGTCCGTCTGTCTCAGACCGTCGGTCTCTGTCCGTCTCTCTCAGGCCGCCTGTCTCAGTCCATCTGTCTCAGACCATCTGTCTCAGACCGTCTGTCTCAGACCATCTGTCTCAGACCGTCTGTCTCAGACCGTCTGTCTCAGCCCGCCTGTCTGAGCCCGCCTGTCTCTGTCCGTCTGTCTAGGACCGTCTGTCTCAGACCGTCTGTCTCAGACCGTCTGTCTCAGACCGTCTGTTTCAGACCGTCAGTCTCAGACCGTCGGTCTCTGTCCGTTTCTCGCAGGCCGCCTATCTCTGTCCGTCTGTCTCAGACCGTCGGTCTCTGTTCGTTTCTCGCAGGCCGCCTGTCTCAGTCCGCCTGTCTAAGTCCGTCTGTCTCAGACCATCTGTCTCAGACCGTTGTCTCTGTCCGTTGTCTCTGTCCGTCTGTCTCTGTCCGTCTGTCTCAGACCATCTGTCTCAGACCTTCTGTCTCAGACCGTCCGTCTCTGTCCGTCTGTCTCAGACCATCTGTCTCAGACCGTCTGTCTCAGACCGTCTGTCTCAGCCCGCCTGTCTCAGCCCGTCTGTCTCTGTCCGTCTGTCTTAGACCATCTGTCTCAGACCGTCTGTCTCGGACCATCTGTCTCAGCCCGTCTGTCTCAGATCGTCGGTCTCAGCCCGGCTGTCTCTGTCCGTCTGTCTCAGACCGTCTGTCTCAGATCGTCTCTCTCAGGCCGCCTGTCTCAGTCCGACTGTCTCTGTCCGTAGGTTTCAGACCGCCTGTCTCAGACCGTCGGTCTTAGCCCGTCTGTCTCAGACCGTCTGTCTCAGACTGTCGGTCTCTGTCCGTCTCTCTCAGGCCGCCTGTCTCAGTCCGTCTGTCTCAGACCGTCTGTCTCAGACCGTCTGTCTCAGCCCGCCTGTCTGAGCCCGCCTGTCTCTGTCCGTCTGTCTAGGACCGTCTGTCTCAGACCGTCTGTCTCAGACCGTCTGTCTCAGACCGTCGGTCTCAGACCGTCTGTCTCAGACCGTCTGTCTCAGACCGTCTGTCTCAGACCGTCTGTCTCAGACCGTCTGTCTCAGACCGTCTGTCTCAGACCGTCTGTCTCAGACCGTCTGTCTCAGACTGTCGGTCTCTGTCCGTCTCTCTCAGGCCGCCTGTCTCAGTCCGTCTGTCTCAGACCATCTGTCTCAGACCGTCTGTCTCTGTCCGTCTGTCTCAGACCATCTGTCTCAGTCCGTCTGTCTCAGACCGTCTGTCTCAGACCGTCTGTCTCAGACCGTCGGTCTCTGTCCGTCTCTCCCAGCCCGCCTGTCTCAGGCCATCTGTATCGAACCGTCTGTCTCAGCCCGCCTGTCTCAGCCCGCCTGTCTCTGTGCGTCTGTTAAAGACCGCCTGTCTCAGACCGTCGGTCTTAGCCCGTCTGTCTCAGGCCGCCTGTCTCAGCCCGCCTGTCTCTGTCCGTCTGTTTCAGACCGCCTGTCTCAGACCGTCGGTCATAGCCCGTCTGTCTCAGCCCGCTTGTCTCAGACCGTCTGTCTCAGACCGTCTGTCTCAGACCGTCTGTCTCAGACCGTCTGTCTCAGACCGTCTGTCTCAGACCGTCTGTCTCAGACCGTCTGTCTCAGACCGTCTGTCTCAGACTGTCGGTCTCTGTCCGTCTCTCTCAGGCCGCCTGTCTCAGTCCGTCTGTCTCAGACCATCTGTCTCAGACCGTCTGTCTCTGTCCGTCTGTCTCAGACCATCTGTCTCAGTCCGTCTGTCTCAGACCGTCGGTCTCAGCCCGCCTGTCTCTGTCCGTCTGTCTCAGACCGTCTGTCTCAGACCATCTGTCTAAGACCGTCTGTCTCTGTCCGTCTGTCTCAGACCGTCTATCTCAGACCGTCTGTCTCAGACCGTCGGTCTCAGCCCGCCTGTCTCTGTCCGTCTGTCTCAGACCGTCTGTCTCAGACCATCTGTCTAAGACCGTCTGTCTCTGTCCGTCTGTCTCAGACCATCTGTCTCAGACCGTCTGTCTCTGGCCGTCTCTCTCAGGCCGCCTGTCTCAGTCCGTCTGTCTCAGACCATCTGTGTCAGACCGTTGTCTCTGTCCGTCTGTGTCAGACCGCCTGTCTCTGTCCGTCTGTCTCAGTCCGTCTGTCTCAGATCGTCTCTCTCAGGCCGCCTGTCTCAGTCCGACTGTCTCAGACCATCTGTCTCAGACCGTCTGTCTCTGTCCGTCTGTCTCAGCCCGCCTGTCTCAGACCGTTGTCTCTGTCCGTCTGTCTCAGAACGTCTGTCTCAGACCATCTGTATCAAACCGTCTGTCTCAGCCCGCCTGTCTCAGCCCGCCTGTCTCAGCCCGCCTGTCTCTGTCCGTCTGTCTCAGCCAGCCTGTCTCAGACCGTCTGTCTCAGACCGTCGGTCTCTGTCCGTCTCTGTCAGGCCGCCTGTCTCAGTCCGTCTGTCTCAGTCCATCTGTGTCAGACCGTTGTCTCTGTCCGTCTGTCTCTGTCCGTCTGTCTCTGTCCGTCTGTCTCTGTCCGTCTGTGTCCGACCGCCTGTCTTTGTCCGTCTGTCTCAGACCGTCTGTCTCAGACCGTCTGTCTCAGACCGTCTGTCTCAGACCGTCTGTCTCAGACCGTCTGTCTCAGACCGTCTGTCTCAGACCGTCTGTCTCAGACCGTCTGTCTCAGACCGTCTGTCTCAGACCGTCGGTCTCAGCCCGCCTGTCTCTGTCCGCCTGTCTAAGTCCGTCTGTGTCAGACCATCTGTCTCAGACCGTTGTCTCTGTCCGTCTGTCTCTGTCCGTCTGTCTCAATCCGCCTGTCTCAGACCGTCTGTCCTGGACCGTCTGTCTCAGACCGTCGGTCTCTGTCCGTCTCTCTCATGCCGCCTGTCTCAGTCCGTCTGTTTCAGATCGTCTGTCTCAGACCGTCGGTCTTGGCCCGTCTGTCTCAGCCCGCCTGTCTCTGTCCGTCTGTCTCAGACCGTCGGTCTCTGTCCGTCTCTCTCAGGCCGCCTGTCTCAGTCCATCTGTCTCAGACCATCTGTCTCAGACCGTCTGTCGCTGTCCGTCTGTCTCAGACCATCTGTCTCAGACCTTCTGTCTCAGACCGTCCGTCTCTGTCCGTCTGTCTCAGACCATCTGTCTCAGACCGTCTGTCTCAGACCGTCTGTCTCAGACCGTCGGTCTCTGTCCGTCTCTCCCAGCCCGCCTGTCTCAGGCCATCTGTATCGAACCGTCTGTCTCGGACCGTCTGTCTCAGCCCGCCTGTCTCAGTCCGTCTGTCTGAGACCGTCTGTCTCAGAATAACTGTCCGAGACATTCTGTCTCAGCCCACCGGTCTCAGTCCGTCTGTCTGAGACCGTCTGTGTCAGACCATCTGCCTCAGACCATCTGTCTCAGGCCGTCGGTCTCAGCCCGTCTGTCTCAGCCTGCCTATCTCTGTCCGTCACTCTCAGACCGTCTGTCTCGGACCGTCTGTCTCGGACCGTCTGTCTCGGACCGTCTGTCTCGGACCGTCTGTCTCGGAGCGTCTGTCTCGGACCGTCTGTCTCGAGCGGTCTGTCTCGGACCGTCTGTCTCATACCGTCTGTCTCAGACCATCTGTCTCAGACCATCTGTCTCAGACCAACTGTCTGAGACAGTCTGTCTCAGCCCGCCTGTCCCAGCCCACCGGTCTCAGTCCGTCTGTCTGAGACCGTCTGTCTCAGACCATCTGCCTCAGACCATCTGTCTCAGGCCGTCGGTCTCAGCCCGTCTGTCTCAGCCTCCCTATCTCTGTCCGTCTGTCTCAGACCGTCCGTCTCGGACCGTCTGTCTCGGACCGTCTGTCTCTGACCGTCTGTCTCGGACCGTCTGTGTAGGTCCGTCTGTCACAGACCAGCTGGCTCAGACCGTCTGTCTCAGAACATCTGTCTCAGACCGTCTGTATCACACCGTCTGTCGCAGACAATCTGTCTCAGACCATCTGTCTCATGCCGTCGGTCTTAGCCCGTGTGTCTCAGACCGTCTGTCTCAGACCGTCTGTCTCAGATCGTCTGTCTCAGACCGTCTGTCTCAGACCATCTGTCTCAGACCGCCGGTCTCAGCCCGCCTGTCTCAGACAGTCTGTCTCAGACCATCTGTCTCAGACCATCTGGCTCAGACCGTCGGTCTTAGCCCGTCTGTCTCAGTCCATCTGTCTCAGACCGTCTGTCTCGGACCGTCTGTCTCAGCCCGCCTGTCTCAGTCCGTCTGTCTCAGACCGCCGGTCTCAGCCCGCCTGTCTCAGACAGTCTGTCTCAGACATCTGTCTCAGACCATCTGGCTCAGACCGTCGGTCTTAGCCCGTCTGTATCAGGCCGTCTGTATCGGACCGTCTGTGTCGTACCGTCTGTCTCATACCGTCTGTCTCAGACCATCTGTCTCAGACCATCTGTCTCAGACCAACTGTCTGAGACAGTCTGTCTCAGCCCGCCTGTCCCAGCCCACCGGTCTCAGTCCGTCTGTCTGAGACCGTCTGTCTCAGACCATCTGCCTCAGACCATCTGTCTCAGGCCGTCGGTCTCAGCCCGTCTGTCTCAGACTGTCAGCCTCAGACCGTCTGTCTCGGACCGTCTGTCTCGGACCGTCTGTCTCGGACCGTCTGTCTCGGACCGTCTGTCTCGGACCGTCTGTCTCATCCCGCCTGTCTCAGCCCACCGGTCTCAGTCCGTCTGTCTGAGACCGTCTGTCTCAGACCATCTGCCTCAGACCATCTGTCTCAGGCCGTCGGTCTCAGCCCGTCTGTCTCAGCCTGACTATCTCTGTCCGTCTGTCTCAGACCGTCCGTCTCGGACCGTCTGTCTCGGACCGTCTGTCTCTGACCGTCTGTCTCGGACCGTCTGTGTTGGTCCATCTGTCACAGACCAGCTGGCTCAGACCGTCGGTCTCAGACCGTCTGTCTCAGACCATCTGTCTCAGACCGTCTGTATCACACCGTCTGTCGCAGACCATCTGTCTCAGACCATCTGTCTCATGCCGTCGGTCTTAGCCCGTCTGTCTCAGACCATCTGTCTCAGGCCGTAGGTCGTAGCCTGTCTGTCTCAGACCGTCTGTCTCGGACCGTCAGTCTCGGACCATCTGTCTCGGACCGTCTGTCTCGGACCGCCTGTCTCAGACCGTCTGTCTCAGACCGTCTGCCTCAGACCGTCTGTCTCAGACCATCTGTCTCAGACCGCCGGTCTCAGCCCGCCTGTCTCAGACAGTCTGTCTCAGACCATCTGTCTCAGACCATCTGGCTCAGACCGTCGGTCTTAGCCCGTCTGTCTCAGTCCATCGGTCTCAGACCGTCTGTCTCGGACCGTCTGTCTCAGCCCGCCTGTCTCAGTCCGTCTGTCTGAGACCGTCTGTCTCAGAATAACTGTCTGAGACATTCTGTCTCAGCCCGCCTGTCTCAGCCCACCGGTCTCAGTCCGTCTGTCTGAGACCGTCTGTCTCAGACCGTCTGCCTCAGACCATCTGTCGCAGGCCGTCGGTCTCAGCCCGTCTGTCTCAGCCTGCCTATCTCTGTCCGTCACTCTCAGACCGTCTGTCTCGGACCGTCTGTCTCGGACCGTCTGTCTCGGAGCGTCCGTCTCGGAGCGTCTGTCTCGGACCGTCTGTCTCGAGCCGTCTGTCTCGGACCGTCCGTCTCATACCGTCTGTCTCAGACCATCTGTCTCAGACCATCTGTCTCAGACCATCTGTCTCATAGCATCTGTCTCAGACCATCTGTCTCAGACCATCTGTCTCCAGACCGCCGGTCTCAGCCCGCCTGTCTCAGACAGTCTGTCTCAGACCATCTGTCTCAGACCATCTGGCTCAGACCGTCGGTCTTAGCCCGTCTGTCTCGGACCGTCTGTGTCAGCCCGCCTGTCTCAGTCCGTCTGTCTGAGACCGTCTGTCTCAGAATAACTGTCTGAGACAGTCTGTCTCAGCCCGCCTGTCTCAGCCCACCGGTCTCAGTCCGTCTGTCTGAGACCGTCTGTCCCAGACCATCTGCCTCTGACCATCTGTCTCAGGCCGTCGGTCTCAGCCCGTCTGTCTCAGCCTGCCTATCTCTGTCCGTCTGTCTCAGACCGTCCGTCTCGGACCGTCTGTCTCGGACCGTCTGTCTCTGACCGTCTGTCTCGGGCCGTCAGTCTCGGAACGTCTGTCTCGGACCGTCTGTCTCGGACCGTTCTGTCTCGGACCGTCTGTCTCACACCGTCAGTCACAGACCGTCTGTCTCAGACGGTCGGTCTCAGCTCGCCTGTCTCAGACGGTCGGTCTCAGCCCGCCTGTCTCAGCCCATCTGTCTCAGACCGTCCGTCTCAGACCATCTGTCTCGGACCCTCTGTCTCGGACCGCCTGTCTCAGACCGTCCGTCTCAGACCATCTGTCTCAGACCGCCGGTCTCACCCCGCCTGTCCCAGACAGTCTGTCTCGGACCCTCTGTCTCGGACCGCCTGTCTCAGGCCGTCGGTCTCAGCCCGTCTGTCTCAGCCTGCCTATATCTGCCCGTCTGTCTCAGACCGTCCGTCTCGGACCGTCTGTCTCGGACCGTCTGTCTCGGACCGTCTGTGTAGTTCAGTCTGTCACAGACCATCTGGCTCAGACCGTCGGTCTCAGCCCGTCTGTCTCAGACCATCTGTCTCAGACCGTCTGTATCACACCGTCTGTCTCAGACAGTCTGTCTCAGACCATCTGTCTCAGACCATCTGGCTCAGACCGTCGGTCTTAGCCCATCTGTCTCAGACCATCTGGCTCAGACCGTCGGTCTTAGCCCGTCTGTCTCAGACCATCTGTCTCAGACCGTCTGTCTCGGACCGTCTGTCTCAGCCCGCCGGTCTCAGTCCGTCTGTCTGAGACCGTCTGTCTCAGAATAACTGTCTGAGACAGTCTGTCTCAGCCCGCCTGTCTCAGCCCGCCGGTCTCAGTCCGTCTGTCTGAGACCGTCTGCCTCAGACCATCTGTCTCAGACCGTCTGTCTCAGACCATCTGTCTCGGACCGTCTGTCTCGGACCGCCTGTCTCAGACCGTCTGTCTCAGACCATCTGTCTCAGACCGCCGGTCTCAGCCCGCCTGTCTCAGACAGTCTGTCTCAGACCATCTGTCTCAGACCATCTGTCTCAAGCCGTCGGTCTTGGCCCGTCTGTCTCAGACCGTCTGTCTCGGACCGTCTGTCTCTGACCGTCTGCCTCACACCGTCTGTCTCAGACCATCTGTCTCAGACCGCCGGTCTCAGCCCGCCTGTCTCAGACAGTCTGTCTCAGACCATCTGTCTCAGACCATCTGGCTCAGACCGTCGGTCTTAGCCAGTCTGTCTCAGACCATCTGTCTCCGACCATCTGCCTCAGGCCGTCTGCCTCTGTCCGTCTGTCTCTGACGTCTGTCTCGGACCGTCTGTCTCGGACCGTCTGTCTCGGACCGTCTGTCTCGGACCGTCTGTCTCTGACCGTCTGCCTCACACCGTCTGTCTCAGACCATCTGTCTCAGACCGTCGGTCTTAGCCCGTCTGTATCAGGGCGTCTGTCTCGGACCGTCTGTCTCGGACCGTCTGTCTCATACCGTCTGTCTCAGTCCATCTGTCTCAGACCGTCTGTCTCGGACCGTCTGTCTCAGCCCGCCTGTCTCAGTACGTCTGTCTGAGACCGTCTGTCTCAGCATAACTGTCTGAGACAGTCTGTCTCAGCCCGCCTGTCTCAGCCCACCGGGCTCAGTCCGTATGTCTGAGACCGTCTGTCTCAGACCATCTGCCTCAGACCATCTGTCTCAGGCCGTCGGTCTCAGCCCGTCTGTCTCAGACCATCTGTCTCAGACCGTCGGTCTTAGCCCGTCTGTATCAGGCCGTCTGTCTCGGACCGTCTGTCTCGGAGCGTCTGTCTCGGACCGTCTGTCTCGAGCCGTCTGTCTCGGACCGTCTGTCTCATACCGTCTGTCTCAGACCATCTGTCTCAGACCGCCGGTCTCAGTCCGCCTGTCTCAGACAGTCTGTCTCAGACCATCTGTCTCAGACCATCTGGCTCAGACCGTCGGTCTTAGCCCGTCTGTCTCAGACCATCTGTCTCCGACCATCTGCCTCAGGCCGTCTGCCTCTGTCCGTCTGTCTCTGACGTCTGTCTCGGACCGTCTGTCTCGGACCGTCTGTCTCGGACCGTCTGTCTCATACCGTATGTCTCAGTCCATCTGTCTCAGACCGTCTGTCTCGAACCGTCTGTCTCAGCCCGCCTGTCTCAGTACGTCTGTCTGAGACCGTCTGTCTCAGAATAACTGTCTGAGACAGTCTGTCTCAGCCCGCCTGTCTCAGCCCACCGGGCTCAGTCCGTATGTCTGAGACCGTCTGTCTTAGACCATCTGCCTCAGACCATCTGTCTCAGGCCGTCGGTCTCAGCCCGTCTGTCTCAGACCATCTGTCTTAGGACGTAGGTCTTAGCCCGACTGTCTCAGACCGTCTGTCTCGGACCGTCAGTCTCGGACCATCTGTCTCGGACCGTCTGTCTCGGACCGCCTGTCTCAGACCGTCTGTCTCAGACCGTCTGTCTAAACCGTCTGTCTCAGACCATCTGTCTCAGACCGCCCGCCTCAGCCCGCCTGTCTCAGACAGTCTGTCTCAGACCATCTGTCTCAGACCATCTGGCTCAGACCGTCGGTCTTAGCCCGTCTGTCTCAGTCCATCTGTCTCAGACCGTCTGTCTCGGACCGTCTGTCTCATACCGTATGTCTCAGTCCATCTGTCTCAGACCGTCTGTCTCGAACCGTCTGTCTCAGCCCGCCTGTCTCAGTACGTCTGTCTGAGACCGTCTGTCTCAGAATAACTGTCTGAGACAGTCTGTCTCAGCCCGCCTGTCTCAGCCCACCGGGCTCAGTCCGTATGTCTGAGACCGTCTGTCTTAGACCATCTGCCTCAGACCATCTGTCTCAGGCCGTCGGTCTCAGCCCGTCTGTCTCAGACCATCTGTCTTAGGACGTAGGTCTTAGCCCGTCTGTCTCAGCCTGCCTATCTCTGTCCGTCACTCTCAGACCGTCTGTCTCGGACCGTCTGTCTCGGACCGTCTGTCTCGGACCGTCTGTCTCAGACCAACTGTCTCCGACCGCATGTCTCAGACCATCTGTCTCAGGCCGTGGGTCTTAGCCCGTCTCTCTCAGACCGTCTGTCTCAGACCGTCTGTCTCAGACCGTCTGTCTCAGACCATCTGGCTCAGACCGTCGGTCGTAGCCCGTCTGTCTCAGACTATCTGTCTCAGACCGTCTGTCTCAGACCGTCTGCCTCAGACCGTCTGTCTCAGACCATCTGTCTCAGACCGTCGGTCTTAGCCCGTCTGTATCAGGCCGTCTGTATCGGACCGTCTGTGTCGTACCGTCTGTCTCAGACCATCTGTCTCAGCTCATCTGCCTCAGGCCGTCGGTCTTAGCCCGTCTGTCTCAGCACGCCTGTCTCGGCCCGCCGGTCTCAGACCGTCTGTCTCAGACCATCTGGCTCAGACCGTCGGTCGTAGCCCGTCTGTCTCAGACTATCTGTCTCAGACCGTCTGGCTCAGACCGTCTGCCTCAGACCGTCTGTCTCGGACCGTCTGTCTCAGACCGCCTGTCTCAGTCCGTCTGTCTCAGACCGCCGGTCTCAGCCCGCCTGTCTCAGACAGTCTGTCTCAGACCACCTGTCTCAGTCCATCTGGCTCAGACCGTCGGTCTTAGCCCGTCTGTCTCAGACTATCTGTCTCAGACCGTCTGTCTCAGACCGTCTGCCTCAGACCGTCTGTCTCGGACCGTCTGTCTCGGACCGTCTGTCTCGGACCGCCTGTCTCAGACCGTCTGTCTCAGACAGTCTGTCTCAGACCATCTGTCTCAGACCATCTGGCTCAGACCGTCGGTCTTAGCCCGTCTGTCTCAGACCATCTGTCTCAGACCATCTGCCTCAGGCCGTCTACCTCTGTCCGTCTGTCTCTGACGTCTGTCTCGGACCGTCTGTCTCGGACCGTCTGTCTCGGACCGTCTGTCTCGGACCGCCTGTCTCAGACCGTCTGTCTCAGACCGTCTGTCTCAGACTGTCTGCCTCGGACCGTCTGTGTCGGACCGTCTGTTTCGGACCGCCTGTCTCAGACCATCTGTCTCGGACCGTCTGTCTCGGACCGCCTGTCTCAGACCGTGTGTCTCAGACCGTCTGCCTCAGACCGTCTGTCTCAGTCCATCTGTCTCGGACCGCCGGTCTCAGCCCGCCTGTCTCAGACAGTCTGTCTCAGACCACCTGTCTCAGTCCATCTGGCTCAGACCGTCGGTCTTAGCCCGTCTGTCTCAGACCATCTGTCCCAGACCGTCTGTCTCGGACCGTCTGTCTCAGACCGCCTGTCTCAGTCCGTCTGTGTACGTCCGTCTGTCTCGAATCGTCTGTCTCGGACCGTTTGCCTCGGACCGCCTGTCTCAGACCGTCTGTCTCAGACCACCTGTCTCGGACCGTCTGTCTCGGACCGTCTGTCTCGGACCGCCTGTCTCAGACCGTCTGTCTCAGACCATCTGTCTCGGACCGTCTGTCTCGGACCGCCTGTCTCAGACCGTGTGTCTCAGACCGTCTGTCTCTGACCGTCTGCCTCACACTGTCTGTCTCAGACCATCTGTCTCAGACCGTCGGTCTTAGCCCGTCTGTATCAGGCCGTCTGTCTCGGACCGTTTGTCTCGTACCGTCAGTCTCGGACCGTCTGTCTCGGAGCGTCTGTCTCGGACCGTCTGTCTCGAGCCGTCTGTCTCGGACCGTCTGTCTCATACCGTCTGTCTCAGACCATCTGTCTCAGACCGCCGGTCTCAGCCCGCCTGTCTCAGACAGTCTGTCTCAGACCATCTGGCTCAGACCGTCGGTCTTAGCCAGTCTGTCTCAGACCATCTGTCTCCGACCATCTGCCTCAGGCCGTCTGCCTCTGTCCGTCTGTCTCTGACGTCTGTCTCGGACCGTCTGTCTCGGACCGTCTGTCTCGGACCGTCTGTCTCGGACCGTCTGTCTCTGACCGTCTGCCTCACACCGTCTGTCTCAGACCATCTGTCTCAGACCGTCGGTCTTAGCCCGTCTGTATCAGGCCGTCTGTCTCGGACCGTCTGTCTCGGACCGTCTGTCTCATACCGTCTGTCTCAGTCCATCTGTCTCAGACCGTCTGTCTCGGACCGTCTGTCTCAGCCCGCCTGTCTCAGTACGTCTGTCTGAGACCGTCTGTCTCAGAATAACTGTCTGAGACAGTCTGTCTCAGCCCGCCTGTGTCAGCCCACCGGGCTCAGTCCGTATGTCTGAGACCGTCTGTCTCAGACCATCTGCCTCAGACCATCTGTCTCAGGCCGTCGGTCTCAGCCCGTCTGTCTCAGACCATCTGTCTCAGACCGTCGGTCTTAGCCCGTCTGTATCAGGCCGTCTGTCTCGGACCGTCTGTCTCGTACCGTCAGTCTCGGACCGTCTGTCTCGGAGCGTCTGTCTCGGACCGTCTGTCTCATACCGTCTGTCTCAGACCATCTGTCTCAGACCGCCGGTCTCAGCCCGCCTGTCTCAGACAGTCTGTCTCAGACCATCTGTCTCAGACCATCTGGCTCAGACCGTCGGTCTTAGCCAGTCTGTCTCAGACCATCTGTCTCCGACCATCTGCCTCAGGCCGTCTGCCTCTGTCCGTCTGTCTCTGACGTCTGTCTCGGACCGTCTGTCTCGGACCGTCTGTCTCGGACCGTCTGTCTCGGACCGTCTGTCTCTGACCGTCTGCCTCACACCGTCTGTCTCAGACCATCTGTCTCAGACCGTCGGTCTTAGCCCGTCTGTATCAGGCCGTCTGTCTCGGACCGTCTGTCTCGGACCGTCTGTCTCATACCGTCTGTCTCAGTCCATCTGTCTCAGACCGTCTGTCTCGGACCGTCTGTCTCAGCCCGCCTGTCTCAGTACGTCTGTCTGAGACCGTCTGTCTCAGAATAACTGTCTGAGACAGTCTGTCTCAGCCCGCCTGTCTCAGCCCACCGGGCTCAGTCCGTATGTCTGAGACCGTCTGTCTCAGACCATCTGCCTCAGACCATCTGTCTCAGGCCGTCGGTCTCAGCCCGTCTGTCTCAGACCATCTGTCTCAGACCGTCGGTCTTAGCCCGTCTGTATCAGGCCGTCTGTCTCGGACCGTCTGTCTCGTACCGTCAGTCTCGGACCGTCTGTCTCGGAGCGTCTGTCTCGGACCGTCTGTCTCGAGCCGTCTGTCTCGGACCGTCTGTCTCATACCGTCTGTCTCAGACCATCTGTCTCAGACCGCCGGTCTCAGCCCGCCTGTCTCAGACAGTCTGTCTCAGACCATCTGTCTCAGACCATCTGGCTCAGACCGTCGGTCTTAGCCCGTCTGTCTCAGACCATCTGTCTCCGACCATCTGCCTCAGGCCGTCTGCCTCTGTCCGTCTGTCTCTGACGTCTGTCTCGGACCGTCTGTCTCGGACCGTCTGTCTCGGACCGTCTGTCTCGGACCGTCTGTCTCTGACCGTCTGCCTCACACCGTCTGTCTCAGACCATCTGTCTCAGACCGTCGGTCTTAGCCCGTCTGTATCAGGCCGTCTGTCTCGGACCGTCTGTCTCGGACCGTCTGTCTCATACCGTATGTCTCAGTCCATCTGTCTCAGACCGTCTGTCTCGAACCGTCTGTCTCAGCCCGCCTGTCTCAGTACGTCTGTCTGAGACCGTCTGTCTCAGAATAACTGTCTGAGACAGTCTGTCTCAGCCCGCCTGTCTCAGCCCACCGGGCTCAGTCCGTATGTCTGAGACCGTCTGTCTCAGACCATCTGCCTCAGACCATCTGTCTCAGGCCGTCGGTCTCAGCCCGTCTGTCTCAGACCATCTGTCTTAGGACGTAGGTCTTAGCCCGACTGTCTCAGACCGTCTGTCTCGGACCGTCAGTCTCGGACCATCTGTCTCGGACCGTCTGTCTCGGACCGCCTGTCTCAGACCGTCTGTCTCAGACCGTCTGTCTAAACCGTCTGTCTCAGACCATCTGTCTCAGACCGCCGGCCTCAGCCCGCCTGTCTCAGACAGTCTGTCTCAGACCATCTGTCTCAGACCATCTGGCTCAGACCGTCGGTCTTAGCCCGTCTGTCTCAGTCCATCTGTCTCAGACCGTCTCTCTCAGACCGTCTGTCTCAGACCGTCTGTCTCAGACCGTCTGTCTCAGACCATCTGGCTCAGACCGTCGGTCGTAGCCCGTCTGTCTCAGACTATCTGTCTCAGACCGTCTGTCTCAGACCGTCTGCCTCAGACCGTCTGTCTCAGACCATCTGTCTCAGACCGTCGGTCTTAGCCCGTCTGTATCAGGCCGTCTGTATCGGACCGTCTGTGTCGTACCGTCTGTCTCAGACCATCTGTCTCAGCTCATCTGCCTCAGGCCGTCGGTCTTAGCCCGTCTGTCTCAGCACGCCTGTCTCGGCCCGCCGGTCTCGGACCGTCTGTCTCAGACCATCTGGCTCAGACCGTCGGTCGTAGCCCGTCTGTCTCAGACTATCTGTCTCAGACCGTCTGTCTCAGACCGTCTGCCTCAGACCGTCTGTCTCGGACCGTCTGTCTCAGACCGCCTGTCTCAGTCCGTCTGTCTCAGACCGCCGGTCTCAGCCCGCCTGTCTCAGACAGTCTGTCTCAGACCACCTGTCTCAGTCCATCTGGCTCAGACCGTCGGTCTTAGCCCGTCTGTCTCAGACTATCTGTCTCAGACCGTCTGTCTCAGACCGTCTGCCTCAGACCGTCTGTCTCGGACCGTCTGTCTCGGACCGTCTGTCTCGGACCGCCTGTCTCAGACCGTCTGTCTCAGACAGTCTGTCTCAGACAGTCTGTCTCAGACCATCTGTCTCAGACCATCTGGCTCAGACCGTCGGTCTTAGCCCGTCTGTCTCAGACCATCTGTCTCAGACCATCTGCCTCAGGCCGTCTACCTCTGTCCGTCTGTCTCTGACGTCTGTCTCGGACCGTCTGTCTCGGACCGTCTGTCTCGGACCGTCTGTCTCGGACCGCCTGTCTCAGACCGTCTGTCTCAGACCGTCTGTCTCAGACTGTCTGCCTCGGACCGTCTGTGTCGGACCGTCTGTTTCGGACCGCCTGTCTCAGACCATCTGTCTCGGACCGTCTGTCTCGGACCGCCTGTCTCAGACCGTGTGTCTCAGACCGTCTGCCTCAGACCGTCTGTCTCAGTCCATCTGTCTCGGACCGCCGGTCTCAGCCCGCCTGTCTCAGACAGTCTGTCTCAGACCACCTGTCTCAGTCCATCTGGCTCAGACCGTCGGTCTTAGCCCGTCTGTCTCAGACTATCTGTCCCAGACCGTCTGTCTCGGACCGTCTGTCTCAGACCGCCTGTCTCAGTCCGTCTGTGTACGTCCGTCTGTCTCGAATCGTCTGTCTCGGACCGTTTGCCTCGGACCGCCTGTCTCAGACCGTCTGTCTCAGACCATCTGTCTCGGACCGTCTGTCTCGGACCGTCTGTCTCGGACCGCCTGTCTCAGACCGTCTGTCTCAGACCATCTGTCTCGGACCGTCTGTCTCGGACCGCCTGTCTCAGACCGTGTGTCTCAGACCGTCTGTCTCTGACCGTCTGCCTCACACTGTCTGTCTCAGACCATCTGTCTCAGACCATCTGTCTCAGGCCGTCGGTCTCAGCCCGTCTGTCTCAGACCATCCGTCTCAGGCCGTAGGTCTTAGCCCGTCTGTCTCAGACCGTCTGTCTCGGACCGTCAGTCTCGGACCATCTGTCTCGAACCGTCTGTCTCGGACCGCCTGTCTCAGACCGTCTGTCTCAGACCGTCTGTCTAAACCGTCTGTCTCAGACCATCTGTCTCAGACCGCCGGCCTCAGCCCGCCTGTCTCAGACAGTCTGTCTCAGACCATCTGTCTCAGACCATCTGGCTCAGACCGTCGGTCTTAGCCCGTCTGTCTCAGTCCATCTGTCTCAGACCGTCTGTCTCGGACCGTCTGTCTCAGCCCGACTGTCTCAGTCCGTCTGTCTGAGACCGTCTGTCTCAGAATAACTGTCTGAGACAGTCTGTCTCAGCCCGTCTGTCCCAGCCCACCGGTCTCATTCCGTCTGTCTCAGACCATCTGCCTCAGACCATCTATCTCAGGCCGTCGGTCTCAGCCCGTCTGTCTCAGCCTGCCTATCTCTGTCCGTCACTCTCAGACCGTCTGTCTCGGACCGTCTGCCTCAGACCGTCTGTCTCAGACCATCTGTCTCAGACCGTCGGTCTTAGCCCGTCTGTATCAGGCCGTCTGTATCGGACCGTCTGTGTCGTACCGTCTGTCTCAGACCATCTGTCTCAGCTCATCTGCCTCAGGCCGTCGGTCTCAGGCCGTCGGTCTCAGCCCGTCTGTCTCAGCCTGCCTATCTCTGTCCGTCACTCTCAGACCGTCTGTCTCGGACCGTCTGTCTCGGACCGTCTGTCTCGGACCGTCTGTCTCAGACCGTCTGTCTCAGTCCATCTGTCTCAGACCGTCGGTCTTAGCCCGTCTGTATCAGGCCGTCTGTATCGGACCGTCTGTGTCGTACCGTCTGTCTCAGACCATCTGTCTCATCTCATCTGCCTCAGGCCGTCGGTCTTAGCCCGTCTGTCTCAGCACGCCTGTCTCGGCCCGCCGGTCTCAGACCGTCTGTCTCAGACCATCTGGCTCAGACCGTCGGTCGTAGCCCGTCTGTCTCAGACTATCTGTCTCAGACCGTCTGTCTCAGACCGTCTGCCTCAGACCGTCTGTCTCGGACCGTCTGTCTCGGACCGTCTGTCTCGGACCGCCTGTCTCAGACCGTCTGTCTCAGACAGTCTGTCTCAGACCATCTGTCTCAGACCATCTGGCTCAGACCGTCGGTCTTAGCCCGTCTGTCTCAGACCATCTGTCTCAGACCATCTGCCTCAGGCCGTCTGTCTCGGACCGTCTGTCTCGGACCGCCTGTCTCAGACCGTCTGTCTCAGACCGTCTGTCTCAGACTGTCTGCCTCGGTCCGTCTGTCTCGGACCGTCTGTCTCGGACCGCCTGTCTCAGACCGTCTGTCTCAGACCATCTGTCTCGGACCGTCTGTCTCGGACCGTCTGTCTTCGACCGCCTGTCTCAGACCGTCTGTCTCAGACCATGTGTCTCGGACCGTCTGTCTCGGACCGCCTGTCTCAGACCGTGTGTCTCAGACCGTCTGCCTCAGACCGTCTGTCTCAGTCCATCTGTCTCAGACCGCCGGTCTCAGCCCGCCTGTCTCAGACAGTCTGTCTCAGACCAGTCTGTCTCAGTCCATCTGGCTCAGACCGTCGGTCTTAGCCCGTCTGTCTCAGACCATCTGTCCCAGACCGTCTGTCTCGGACCGTCTGTCTCAGACCGCCTGTCTCAGTCCGTCTGTGTACGTCCGTCTGTCTCGAATCGTCTGTCTCGGACCGTTTGCCTCGGACCGTCTGTCTCGGACTGTCTGTCTCGGACCGTCTGTCTCGGACTGTCTGTCTCGGACCGTCTGTCTCGGACTGTCTGTCTCGGACCGTCTGTCTCGGACCGCCTGTCTCAGACCGTGTGTCTCAGACCGTCTGCCTCAGACCGTCTGTCTCAGTCCATCTGTCTCAGACCGCCGGTCTCAGCCCGCCTGTCTCAGACAGTCTGTCTCAGACCACCTGTCTCAGTCCATCTGGCTCAGACCGTCGGTCTTAGCCCGTCTGTCTCAGACTATCTGTCTCAGACCGTCTGTCTCAGACCGTCTGCCTCAGACCGTCTGTCTCGGACCGTCTGTCTCGGACCGTCTGTCTCGGACCGCCTGTCTCAGACCGTCTGTCTCAGACAGTCTCTCTCAGACCATCTGTCTCAGACCATCTGGCTCAGGCCGTCGGTCTTAGCCCGTCTGTCTCGGACCGTCTGTCTCGGACCGCCTGTCTCAGACCGTCTGTCTCAGACCATCTGTCTCGGACCGTCTGTCTCGGACCGCCTGTCTCAGACCGTGTGTCTCAGACCGTCTGCCTCAGACCGTCTGTCTCAGTCCATCTGTCTCGGAGCGCCGGTCTCAGCCCGCCTGTCTCAGACAGTCTGTCTCAGACCACCTGTCTCAGTCCATCTGGCTCAGACCGTCGGTCTTAGCCCGTCTGTCTCAGACCATCTGTCCCAGACCGTCTGTCTCGGACCGTCTGTCTCAGACCGCCTGTCTCAGTCCGTCTGTGTACGTCCGTCTGTCTCGAATCGTCTGTCTCGGACCGTTTGCCTCGGACCGTCTGTCTCGGACTGTCTGTCTCGGACCGTCTGTCTCGGACTGTCTGTCTCGGACCGTCTGTCTCGGACTGTCTGTCTCGGACCGTCTGTCTCGTCCGCCTGTCTCAGACCGTGTGTCTCAGACCGTCTGCCTCAGACCGTCTGTCTCAGTCCATCTGTCTCAGACCGCCGGTCTCAGCCCGCCTGTCTCAGACAGTCTGTCTCAGACCACCTGTCTCAGTCCATCTGGCTCAGACCGTCGGTCTTAGCCCGTCTGTCTCAGACCATCTGTCTCAGACCCTCTGTCTCAGACCGTCTGTCTCAGACCGTCTGTCTCAGACCGTCTGTCTCAGACAATCTGTCGCAGACCATCTGTCGCATGCCGTCGGTCTTAGCCCGAATATCTCTGCCTGCCTGTCTCTGTCCGTCTGTCTCAGGCCGTCTGTCTCGGACCGTCTGTCTCGGACCGTCTGTCTCAGACCATCTGTCTCAGACCATCTGCCTCAGGCCGTCTGCCTCAGACCGTCTGTCTCGGACCGTCTGTCTCGGACTGTCTGTCTCGGACCGTCTGTCTCGGACCGCCTGTCTCAGACCGTCTGTCTCTGACCGTCTGTCTAAACCGTCTGTCTCAGTCCATCTGTCTCAGACCGCCGGTCTCAGCCCGCCTGTCTCAGACAGTCTGTCTCAGACCACCTGTCTCAGTCCATCTGGCTCAGACCGTCGGTCTTAGCCCGTCTGTCTCAGACCATCTGTCCCAGACCGTCTGTCTCGGACCGTCTGTCTCAGACCGCCTGTCTCAGTCCGTCTGTGTACGTCCGTCTGTCTCGAATCGTCTGTCTCGGACCGTTTGCCTCGGACCGTCTGTCTCGGACTGTCTGTCTCGGACCGTCTGTCTCGGACTGTCTGTCTCGGACCGTCTGTCTCGGACTGTCTGTCTCGGACCGTCTGTCTCGTCCGCCTGTCTCAGACCGTGTGTCTCAGACCGTCTGCCTCAGACCGTCTGTCTCAGTCCATCTGTCTCAGACCGCCGGTCTCAGCCCGCCTGTCTCAGACAGTCTGTCTCAGACCACCTGTCTCAGTCCATCTGGCTCAGACCGTCGGTCTTAGCCCGTCTGTCTCAGACCATCTGTCTCAGACCCTCTGTCTCAGACCGTCTGTCTCAGACCGTCTGTCTCAGACCGTCTGTCTCAGACAATCTGTCGCAGACCATCTGTCGCATGCCGTCGGTCTTAGCCCGAATATCTCTGCCTGCCTGTCTCTGTCCGTCTGTCTCAGGCCGTCTGTCTCGGACCGTCTGTCTCGGACCGTCTGTCTCAGACCATCTGTCTCAGACCATCTGCCTCAGGCCGTCTGCCTCAGACCGTCTGTCTCGGACCGTCAGTCTCGGACCATGTGTCTCGGACCGTCTGTCTCGGACCGCCTGTCTCAGACCGTCTGTCTCTGACCGTCTGTCTAAACCGTCTGTTTCAGACCATCTGTCTCAGACCGCCGGCCTCAGCCCGTCTGTTTCAGGCCGTCTGTCTCGGACCGTCTGTCTCGGACTGTCTGTCTCGGACCGTCTGTCTCGGACTGTCTGTCTCGGACCGTCTGTCTCGGACCGCCTGTCTCAGACCGTGTGTCTCAGACCGTCTGCCTCAGACCGTCTGTCTCAGACCATCTGTCTCAGATCATCTGCCTCAGGCCGTCGGTCTTCGCCCGTCTGTCTCAGCACGCCTGTCACGGCCCGCCTGTCGCAGACCGTCTGTCTCAGACTGTCTGCCTCGTACCGTCTGTCTCGGACCGTCTGTCTCGGTCCGTCTGTCTCGAACCGTCTGTCGCGGACCGTCTGTCTCTGACCGTCTGTCTCGGACCGTCTGTCTCGGGCCGTCAGTCTCGGAACGTCTGTCTCGGACCGTCTGTCTCGGACCGTTCTGTCTCGGACCGTCTGTCTCACACCGTCAGTCACAGACCGTCTGTCTCAGACGGTCGGTCTCAGCCCGCCTGTCTCTGCCCATCTGTCTCAGACCGTCTGTCTCAGACCATCTGTCTCGGACCCTCTGTCTCGGACCGCCTGTCTCAGACCGTCTGTCTCAGACCATCTGTCTCAGACCGCCGGTCTCACCCCGCCTGTCTCAGACAGTCTGTCTCAGACCATCTGTCTCAGACCATCTGGCTCAGACCGTCGGTCTCAGCCCGTCTGTCTCAGACCATCTGTCTCAGACCGTCTGTATCACACCGTCTGTCTCAGACAGTCTGTCTCAGACCATCTGTCTCAGACCATCTGGCTCAGACCGTCGGTCTTAGCCCATCTGTCTCAGACCATCTGGCTCAGACCGTCGGTCTTAGCACGTCTGTCTCAGACCATCTGTCTCAGACCGTCTGTCTCAGACCGTCTGTCTCAGACCATCTGGCTCAGACCGTCGGTCGTAGCCCGTCTGTCTCAGACTATCTGTCTCAGACCGTCTGTCTCAGACCGTCTGCCTCAGACCGTCTGTCTCAGACCATCTGTCTCAGACCGTCGGTCTTAGCCCGTCTGTATCAGGCCGTCTGTATCGGACCGTCTGTGTCGTACCGTCTGTCTCAGACCATCTGTCTCAGCTCATCTGCCTCAGGCCGTCGGTCTTAGCCCGTCTGTCTCAGCACGCCTGTCTCGGCCCGCCGGTCTCAGACCGTCTGTCTCAGACCATCTGGCTCAGACCGTCGGTCGTAGCCCGTCTGTCTCAGACAATCTGTCTCAGACCGTCTGTCTCAGACCGTCTGCCTCAGACCGTCTGTCTCGGACCGTCTGTCTCGGACCGTCTGTCTCGGACCGCCTGTCTCAGACCGTCTGTCTCAGACAGTCTGTCTCAGACCATCTGTCTCAGACCATCTGGCTCAGACCGTCGGTCTTAGCCCGTCTGTCTCAGACCATCTGTCTCAGACCATCTGCCTCAGGCCGTCTGCCTCTGTCCGTCTGTCTCTGACGTCTGTCTCAGACCGTCTGTCTCGGACCGTCTGTCTCGGACCGTCTGTCTCGGACCGCCTGTCTCAGACCGTCTGTCTCAGACCGTCTGTCTCAGACTGTCTGCCTCGGTCCGTCTGTCTCGGACCGTCTGTCTCGGACCGCCTGTCTCAGACCGTCTGTCTCAGACCATCTGTCTCGGACCGTCTGTCTCGGACCGTCTGTCTCGGACCGCCTGTCTCAGACCGTCTGTCTCAGACCATCTGTCTCGGACCGTCTGTCTCGGACCGCCTGTCTCAGACCGTGTGTCTCAGACCGTCTGCCTCAGACCGTCTGTCTCAGTCCATCTGTCTCAGACCGCCGGTCTCAGCCCGCCTGTCTCAGACAGTCTGTCTCAGACCACCTGTCTCAGTCCATCTGGCTCAGACCGTCGGTCTTAGCCCGTCTGTCTCAGACCATCTGTCCCAGACCGTCTGTCTCGGACCGTCTGTCTCAGACCGCCTGTCTCAGTCCGTCTGTGTACGTCCGTCTGTCTCGAATCGTCTGTCTCGGACCGTTTGCCTCGGACCGTCTGTCTCGGACTGTCTGTCTCGGACCGTCTGTCTCGGACTGTCTGTCTCGGACCGTCTGTCTCGGACTGTCTGTCTCGGACCGTCTGTCTCGGACCGCCTGTCTCAGACCGTGTGTCTCAGACCGTCTGCCTCAGACCGTCTGTCTCAGTCCATCTGTCTCAGACCGCCGGTCTCAGCCCGCCTGTCTCAGACAGTCTGTCTCAGACCACCTGTCTCAGTCCATCTGGCTCAGACCGTCGGTCTTAGCCCGTCTGTCTCAGACTATCTGTCTCAGACCGTCTGTCTCAGACCGTCTGCCTCAGACCGTCTGTCTCGGACCGTCTGTCTCGGACCGTCTGTCTCGGACCGCCTGTCTCAGACCGTCTGTCTCAGACAGTCTGTCTCAGACCATCTGTCTCAGACCATCTGGCTCAGACCGTCGGTCTTAGCCCGTCTGTCTCAGACCATCTGTCTCAGACCATCTGCCTCAGGCCGTCTGCCTCTGTCCGTCTGTCTCTGACTTCTGTCTCGGACCGTCTGTCTCGGACCGTCTGTCTCGGACCGTCTGTTTCGGACCGCCTGTCTCAGACCGTCTGTCTCAGACCGTCTGTCTCAGACTGTCTGCCTCGGACCGTCTGTGTCGGACCGTCTGTCTCGGACCGCCTGTCTCAGACCGTCTGTCTCAGACCATCTGTCTCGGACCGTCTGTCTCGGACCGTCTGTCTCGGACCGCCTGTCTCAGACCGTCTGTCTCAGACCATCTGTCTCGGACCGTCTGTCTCGGACCGCCTGTCTCAGACCGTGTGTCTCAGACCGTCTGCCTCAGACCGTCTGTCTCAGTCCATCTGTCTCGGAGCGCCGGTCTCAGCCCGCCTGTCTCAGACAGTCTGTCTCAGACCACCTGTCTCAGTCCATCTGGCTCAGACCGTCGGTCTTAGCCCGTCTGTCTCAGACCATCTGTCCCAGACCGTCTGTCTCGGACCGTCTGTCTCAGACCGCCTGTCTCAGTCCGTCTGTGTACGTCCGTCTGTCTCGAATCGTCTGTCTCGGACCGTTTGCCTCGGACCGTCTGTCTCGGACTGTCTGTCTCGGACCGTCTGTCTCGGACTGTCTGTCTCGGACCGTCTGTCTCGGACTGTCTGTCTCGGACCGTCTGTCTCGTCCGCCTGTCTCAGACCGTGTGTCTCAGACCGTCTGCCTCAGACCGTCTGTCTCAGTCCATCTGTCTCAGACCGCCGGTCTCAGCCCGCCTGTCTCAGACAGTCTGTCTCAGACCACCTGTCTCAGTCCATCTGGCTCAGACCGTCGGTCTTAGCCCGTCTGTCTCAGACCATCTGTCTCAGACCCTCTGTCTCAGACCGTCTGTCTCAGACCGTCTGTCTCAGACAATCTGTCGCAGACCATCTGTCGCATGCCGTCGGTCTTAGCCCGAATATCTCTGCCTGCCTGTCTCTGTCCGTCTGTCTCAGGCCGTCTGTCTCGGACCGTCTGTCTCGGACCGTCTGTCTCAGACCATCTGTCTCAGACCATCTGCCTCAGGCCGTCTGCCTCAGACCGTCTGTCTCGGACCGTCAGTCTCGGACCATGTGTCCCGGACCGTCTGTCTCGGACCGCCTGTCTCAGACCGTCTGTCTCAGACCGTCTGTCTAAACCGTCTGTTTCAGACCATCTGTCTCAGACCGCCGGCCTCAGCCCGCCTGTCTCAGACAGTCTGTCTCAGACAATCTGTCGCAGACCATCTGTCGCATGCCGTCGGTCTTATCCCGAATATCTCTGCCTGCCTGTCTCTGTCCGTCTGTCTCAGGCCGTCTGTCTCGGACCGTCTGTCTCGGACTGTCTGTCTCGGACCGTTTGCCTCGGACCGTCTGTCTCGGACTGTCTGTCTCGGACCGTCTGTCTCGGACTGTCTGTCTCGGACCGTCTGTCTCGGACTGTCTGTCTCGGACCGTCTGTCTCGTCCGCCTGTCTCAGACCGTGTGTCTCAGACCGTCTGCCTCAGACCGTCTGTCTCAGTCCATCTGTCTCAGACCGCCGGTCTCAGCCCGCCTGTCTCAGACAGTCTGTCTCAGACCACCTGTCTCAGTCCATCTGGCTCAGACCGTCGGTCTTAGCCCGTCTGTCTCAGACCATCTGTCTCAGACCCTCTGTCTCAGACCGTCTGTCTCAGACCGTCTGTCTCAGACAATCTGTCGCAGACCATCTGTCGCACGCCGTCGGTCTTAGCCCGAATATCTCTGCCTGCCTGTCTCTGTCCGTCTGTCTCAGGCCGTCTGTCTCGGACCGTCTGTCTCGGACCGTCTGTCTCAGACCATCTGTCTCAGACCATCTGCCTCAGGCCGTCTGCCTCAGACCGTCTGTCTCGGACCGTCAGTCTCGGACCATGTGTCCCGGACCGTCTGTCTCGGACCGCCTGTCTCAGACCGTCTGTCTCAGACCGTCTGTCTAAACCGTCTGTTTCAGACCATCTGTCTCAGACCGCCGGCCTCAGCCCGCCTGTCTCAGACAGTCTGTCTCAGACAATCTGTCGCAGACCATCTGTCGCATGCCGTCGGTCTTATCCCGAATATCTCTGCCTGCCTGTCTCTGTCCGTCTGTCTCAGGCCGTCTGTCTCGGACCGTCTGTCTCGGACTGTCTGTCTCGGACCGTCTGTCTCAGACAATCTGTCGCAGACCATCTGTCGCACGCCGTCGGTCTTAGCCCGAATATCTCTGCCTGCCTGTCTCTGTCCGTCTGTCTCGGACCGTTCTGTCTCGGACCGTCTGTCTCACACCGTCAGTCACAGACCGTCTGTCTCAGACGGTCGGTCTCAGCCCGCCTGTCTCTGCCCATCTGTCTCAGACCGTCTGTCTCAGACCATCTGTCTCGGACCCTCTGTCTCGGACCGCCTGTCTCAGACCGTCTGTCTCAGACCATCTGTCTCAGACCGCCGGTCTCACCCCGCCTGTCTCAGACAGTCTGTCTCAGACCATCTGTCTCAGACCATCTGTCTCAGACCATCTGGCTCAGACCGTCGGTCTCAGCCCGTCTGTCTCAGACCATCTGTCTCAGACCGTCTGTATCACACCGTCTGTCTCAGACAGTCTGTCTCAGACCATCTGTCTCAGACCATCTGGCTCAGACCGTCGGTCTTAGCCCATCTGTCTCAGACCATCTGGCTCAGACCGTCGGTCTTAGCACGTCTGTCTCAGACCATCTGTCTCAGACCGTCTGTCTCGGACCGTCTGTCTCAGCCCGCCGGTCTCAGTCCGTCTGTCTGAGACCGTCTGTCTCAGAATAACTGTCTGAGACAGTCTGTCTCAGCCCGTCTGTCTCAGACCATCTGTCTCGGACCGTCTGTCTCGGACCGCCTGTCTCAGACCGTCTGTCTCAGACCATCTGTCTCAGACTGCCGGTCTCAGCCCGCCTGTCTCAGACAGTCTGTCTCAGACCATCTGTCTCAGACCATCTGGCTCAGACCGTCGGTCTTAGCCCGTCTGTCTCAGACCATCTGTCTCCGACCATCTGCCTCAGGCCGTCTGCCTCTGTCCGTCTGTCTCTGACGTCTGTCTCGGACCGTCTGTCTCGGACCGTCTGTATCGGACCGCCTGTCTCAGACCGTCTGTCTCAGACCGTCTGTCTCAGACCGTCTGTCTCAGACCGTCTGTATCAGACCGTCTGTCTCAGACCGTCTGTCTCAGACCGTCTGTCTCAGACCGTCTGTCTCAGACCGTCTGTCTCAGACCGTCTGTCTCAGACCGTCTGTCTCAGACCGTCTGTCTCAGACCGTCTGTCTCAGACCGTCTGTCTCAGACCGTCTGTCTCAGACCGTCTGTCTCAGACCGTCTATATCAGACCGTCTGTCTCAGTCCGTCTGTCTCAGACCGTCTGTCTAAGACCGTCCGTCTCAGACCGTCTGTATCAGACTGTCTGTCTCAGACCATCTGTTTCGGACAGTCCGTCTCAGACCGTCTGTCTGATAACGTCTCTCTCAGACCCTCTGTCTCAGACCGTCTGTCTCAGACCGTCTGTCTCAGACCGTCTGTCTAAGTCCGTCTGTCTCAGACCCTCTGTCTCGGACCGTCTGTCTCAGACCGTCTGCCTCAGACCGTCTGTCTCAGACCGTCTGTCTCAGACCGTCTGTCTCAGACCGTCTGTCTCAGACCGTCTGTCTCAGACCGTCTGTCTCAGACCGTCTGTCTCAGACAATCTGTCTCAGACGGTCTGTCTCAGAACGTCTGTCACTGTGCGTCTGTCTAAGACCGTCTGTCTTATACCGTCTTTCTCGCTCCGTGTACCGCTGACTCTCTGACCCTGTCCGCCTGTCCCACGCCGTCAGTCTCAGACGGTCTGTCTCAGACCGTCTGTCTCAGACCGTCTGTCTCAGACCGTCTGTCTCAGACCGTCTGTCTAAGACCGTCTGTCTCAGACCGTCTTTCTCAGACCGTCTGTCTCAGACAATCTGTCTCAGACCGTCTGTCTAAGACCGTCTGTGTGAGACCGTCTTTCTCAGACCGTCTGTCTCAGACCGTCTGTCTCAGACCGTCTGTCTCAGACCGTCTGTCTCAGACCGTCTGTCTCAGACCGTCTGTCTCAGACCGTCTGTCTCAGACCGTCTGTCTCAGACCGTCTGTATCAGACTGTCTGTCTCAGACCATCTGTTTCGGACAGTCCGTCTCAGACCGTCTGTCTGATAACGTCTCTCTCAGACCCTCTGTCTCAGACCGTCTGTCTCAGACCGTCTGTCTCAGACCGTCTGTCTCAGACCGTCTGTCTCAGACCGTCTGTCTCAGACCGTCTGTCTCAGACCGTCTGTCTCAGACCGTCTGTCTCAGACCGTCTGTATCAGACTGTCTGTCTCAGACCATCTGTTTCGGACAGTCCGTCTCAGACCGTCTGTCTGATAACGTCTCTCTCAGACCCTCTGTCTCAGACCGTCTGTCTCAGACCGTCTGTCTCAGACCGTCTGTCTCAGACCCTCTGTCTCAGACCGTCTGTCTCAGACCGTCTGTCTCAGACAATCTGTCGCAGACCATCTGTCGCATGCCGTCGGTCTTAGCCCGAATATCTCTGCCTGCCTGTCTCTGTCCGTCTGTCTCAGGCCGTCTGTCTCGGACCGTCTGTCTCGGACCGTCTGTCTCAGACCATCTGTCTCAGACCATCTGCCTCAGGCCGTCTGCCTCAGACCGTCTGTCTCGGACCGTCAGTCTCGGACCATGTGTCCCGGACCGTCTGTCTCGGACCGCCTGTCTCAGACCGTCTGTCTCAGACCGTCTGTCTAAACCGTCTGTTTCAGACCATCTGTCTCAGACCGCCGGCCTCAGCCCGCCTGTCTCAGACAGTCTGTCTCAGACAATCTGTCGCAGACCATCTGTCGCATGCCGTCGGTCTTATCCCGAATATCTCTGCCTGCCTGTCTCTGTCCGTCTGTCTCAGGCCGTCTGTCTCGGACCGTCTGTCTCGGACTGTCTGTCTCGGACCGTTTGCCTCGGACCGTCTGTCTCGGACTGTCTGTCTCGGACCGTCTGTCTCGGACTGTCTGTCTCGGACCGTCTGTCTCGGACTGTCTGTCTCGGACCGTCTGTCTCGTCCGCCTGTCTCAGACCGTGTGTCTCAGACCGTCTGCCTCAGACCGTCTGTCTCAGTCCATCTGTCTCAGACCGCCGGTCTCAGCCCGCCTGTCTCAGACAGTCTGTCTCAGACCACCTGTCTCAGTCCATCTGGCTCAGACCGTCGGTCTTAGCCCGTCTGTCTCAGACCATCTGTCTCAGACCCTCTGTCTCAGACCGTCTGTCTCAGACCGTCTGTCTCAGACAATCTGTCGCAGACCATCTGTCGCATGCCGTCGGTCTTAGCCCGAATATCTCTGCCTGCCTGTCTCTGTCCGTCTGTCTCAGGCCGTCTGTCTCGGACCGTCTGTCTCGGACCGTCTGTCTCAGACCATCTGTCTCAGACCATCTGCCTCAGGCCGTCTGCCTCAGACCGTCTGTCTCGGACCGTCAGTCTCGGACCATGTGTCCCGGACCGTCTGTCTCGGACCGCCTGTCTCAGACCGTCTGTCTCAGACCGTCTGTCTAAACCGTCTGTTTCAGACCATCTGTCTCAGACCGCCGGCCTCAGCCCGCCTGTCTCAGACAGTCTGTCTCAGACAATCTGTCGCAGACCATCTGTCGCATGCCGTCGGTCTTATCCCGAATATCTCTGCCTGCCTGTCTCTGTCCGTCTGTCTCAGGCCGTCTGTCTCGGACCGTCTGTCTCGGACTGTCTGTCTCGGACCGTCTGTCTCGGACTGTCTGTCTCGGACCGTCTGTCTCGGACCGCCTGTCTCAGACCGTGTGTCTCAGACCGTCTGCCTCAGACCGTCTGTCTCAGACCATCTGTCTCAGATCATCTGCCTCAGGCCGTCGGTCTTCGCCCGTCTGTCTCAGCACGCCTGTCACGGCCCGCCTGTCGCAGACCGTCTGTCTCAGACTGTCTGCCTCGTACCGTCTGTCTCGGACCGTCTGTCTCGGTCCGTCTGTCTCGAACCGTCTGTCGCGGACCGTCTGTCTCTGACCGTCTGTCTCGGACCGTCTGTCTCGGGCCGTCAGTCTCGGAACGTCTGTCTCGGACCGTCTGTCTCAGACCGTCTGTCTCAGACAATCTGTCGCAGACCATCTGTCGCATGCCGTCGGTCTTAGCCCGAATATCTCTGCCTGCCTGTCTCTGTCCGTCTGTCTCAGGCCGTCTGTCTCGGACCGTCTGTCTCGGACCGTCTGTCTCAGACCATCTGTCTCAGACCATCTGCCTCAGGCCGTCTGCCTCAGACCGTCTGTCTCGGACCGTCAGTCTCGGACCATGTGTCCCGGACCGTCTGTCTCGGACCGTCTGTCTCGGACCGTTCTGTCTCGGACCGTCTGTCTCACACCGTCAGTCACAGACCGTCTGTCTCAGACGGTCGGTCTCAGCCCGCCTGTCTCTGCCCATCTGTCTCAGACCGTCTGTCTCAGACCATCTGTCTCGGACCCTCTGTCTCGGACCGCCTGTCTCAGACCGTCTGTCTCAGACCATCTGTCTCAGACCGCCGGTCTCACCCCGCCTGTCTCAGACAGTCTGTCTCAGACCATCTGTCTCAGACCATCTGTCTCAGACCATCTGGCTCAGACCGTCGGTCTCAGCCCGTCTGTCTCAGACCATCTGTCTCAGACCGTCTGTATCACACCGTCTGTCTCAGACAGTCTGTCTCAGACCATCTGGCTCAGACCGTCGGTCTTAGCCCATCTGTCTCAGACCATCTGGCTCAGACCGTCGGTCTTAGCACGTCTGTCTCAGACCGTCGGTCTTAGCACGTCTGTCTCAGACCATCTGTCTCAGACCGTCTGTCTCGGACCGTCTGTCTCAGCCCGCCGGTCTCAGTCCGTCTGTCTGAGACCGTCTGTCTCAGAATAACTGTCTGAGACAGTCTGTCTCAGCCCGTCTGTCTCAGACCATCTGTCTCGGACCGTCTGTCTCGGACCGCCTGTCTCAGACCGTCAGTCTCAGACCATCTGTCTCAGACTGCCGGTCTCAGCCCGCCTGTCTCAGACAGTCTGTCTCAGACCATCTGTCTCAGACCATCTGGCTCAGACCGTCGGTCTTAGCCCGTCTGTCTCAGACCATCTGTCTCCGACCATCTGCCTCAGGCCGTCTGCCTCTGTCCGTCTGTCTCTGACGTCTGTCTCGGACCGTCTGTCTCGGACCGTCTGTATCGGACCGCCTGTCTCAGACCGTCTGTCTCAGACCGTCTGTCTCAGACCGTCTGTCTCAGACCGTCTGTCTCAGACCGTCTGTCTCAGACCGTCTGTCTCAGACCGTCTGTCTCAGACCGTCTGTCTCAGACCGTCTGTCTCAGACCGTCTGTCTCAGACCGTCTGTCTCAGACCGTCTATATCAGACCGTCTGTCTCAGTCCGTTTGTCTCAGACCGTCTGTCTAAGACCGTCCGTCTCAGACCGTCTGTATCAGACTGTCTGTCTCAGACCATCTGTTTCGGACAGTCCGTCTCAGACCGTCTGTCTGATAACGTCTCTCTCAGACCCTCTGTCTCAGACCGTCTGTCTCAGACCGTCTGTCTCAGACCGTCTGTCTAAGTCCGTCTGTCTCAGACCCTCTGTCTCGGACCGTCTGTCTCAGACCGTCTGCCTCAGACCGTCTGTCTCAGACCGTCTGTCTCAGACCGTCTGTCTCAGACCGTCTGTCTCAGACCGTCTGTCTCAGACCGTCTGTCTCAGACCGTCTGTCTCAGACAATCTGTCTCAGACGGTCTGTCTCAGAACGTCTGTCACTGTGCGTCTGTCTAAGACCGTCTGTCTTATACCGTCTTTCTCGCTCCGTGTACCGCTGACTCTCTGACCCTGTCCGCCTGTCCCACGCCGTCAGTCTCAGACGGTCTGTCTCAGACCGTCTGTCTCAGACCGTCTGTCTCAGACCGTCTGTCTCAGACCGTCTGTCTCAGACCGTCTGTCTCAGACCGTCTGTCTCAGACCGTCTGTCTAAGACCGTCTGTCTCAGACCGTCTTTCTCAGACCGTCTGTCTCAGACAATCTGTCTCAGACCGTCTGTCTAAGACCGTCTGTGTGAGACCGTCTTTCTCAGACCGTCTGTCTCAGACCGTCTGTCTCAGACCGTCTGTCTCAGACCGTCTGTCTCAGACCGTCTGTCTCAGACCGTCTGTCTCAGACCGTCTGTCTCAGACCGTCTGTCTCAGACCGTCTGTCTCAGACCGTCTGTATCAGACTGTCTGTCTCAGACCATCTGTTTCGGACAGTCCGTCTCAGACCGTCTGTCTGATAACGTCTCTCTCAGACCCTCTGTCTCAGACCGTCTGTCTCAGACCGTCTGTCTCAGACCGTCTGTCTCAGACCGTCTGTCTCAGACCGTCTGTCTCAGACCGTCTGTCTCAGACCGTCTGTCTCAGACCGTCTGTCTCAGACCGTCTGTATCAGACTGTCTGTCTCAGACCATCTGTTTCGGACAGTCCGTCTCAGACCGTCTGTCTGATAACGTCTCTCTCAGACCCTCTGTCTCAGACCGTCTGTCTCAGACCGTCTGTCTCAGACCGTCTGTCTAAGACCGTCTGTCTGAGACCCTCTGTCTCGGACCGTCTGTCTCAGACCGTCTGTCTCGGATCGTCTGTCTCAGATCGTCTGTCTCAGACGATCTGTCTCAGACGGTCTGTCTCAGACGGTCTGTCTCAGAACGTCTGTCACTGTGCGTCTTTCTAAGACCGTCTGTCTTATACCGTCTTTCTCGCTCCGTGTACCTCTGACTCTCTGACCCTGTCCGCCTGTCTCACGCCGTCAGTCTCAGACCGTCTGTCTCAGACCGTCTGTCTCAGACCGTCTGTCTCAGACCGTCTGTCTCAGACCGTCTGTCTCAGACCGTCTGTCTCAGACCGTCTGTCTCAGACCGTCTGTCTCAGACCGTCTGTCTCAGACCGTCTGTCTCAGACCGTCTGTCTCAGACCGTCTGTCTCAGACCGTCTGTCTCAGACCGTCTGTCTCAGACCGTCTGTCTCAGACCGTCTGTCTCAGACCGTCTGTCTCAGACCGTCTGTCTCAGACAGTCTGTCTCAGACCGTCTGTCTAAGACCGTCTGTGTGAGACCGTCTTTCTCAGACCGTCTGTCTCAGACCGTCTGTCTCAGACCGTCTGTCTCAGACCGTCTGTCTCAGACCGTCTGTCTCGGACCGTCTGTCTAGGACCGTCTGTCTAAGACCGTCTGTGTGAGCCCGTCTTTCTCGGACCGTCTGTCTAGGACCGTCTGTCTAAGACCGTCTGTGTGAGCCCGTCTTTCTCAGATCGTCTGTCTCAGACCCTCTGTCTCAGACCGTCTGTGTCAGACCGTCTGTCTCAGACCGTCTGTCTCAGAGCGTCTGTCTCAGACCGTCTGTCTAAGACCGTCTATCTCAGCCCGTCTATCTCAGCCCGTCGGCCTGAGTCCGTTCGTCTCAGACCGTCTGTATCAGACTGTCTGCCTCAGACCATCTGTTTCGGACAGTCCGTCTCAGACCGTCTGTCTGATAACGTCTGTCTCAGACCGTCTGTCGGAGACCGTCTGTCTCAGACCCTCTGTCTCGGACCGTCTGTCTCAGTCCGTCTGTCTCAGATGGTCTGTCTAAGACCGTCTGTCTCAGACCGTCTTTCTCAGACCGTCTGTCTCAGACCGTCTGTCTAAGACCGTCTGTGTGAGACCGTCTTTCTCGGACCGTCTGTCTCAGACAGTCTGTCTCAGACCGTCTCTCTCAGACCGTCTGTATCAGACCGTCTGTCTCAGTCCGTCTGTCTCAGACCGTCTGTCTCAGACCGTCTGCCTCAGACCGTCTGTCTCATACCGTCTGTCTCAGACCGTCTGTCTAAGACCGTCTATCTCAGCCCGTCTATCTCAGCCCGTCTATCTCAGCCCGTCTATCTCAGCCCGTCTGTCTGATAACGTGTCTCTCAGACCCTCTGTCTCAGACCGTCTGTCTCAGACCGTCTTTCTCAGACCGTCTGTCTAAGACCGTCTGTCTCAGACCCTCTGTCTCGGACCGTCTGTCTCAGACCGTCTGTCTCAGATCGTCTGTCTCAGACGGTCTGTCTCAGAACGTCTGTCACTGTGCGTCTGTCTAAGACCGTCTGTCTTATACCGTCTTTCTCGCTCCGTGTACCGCTGACTCTCTGACCCTGTCCGCCTGTCTCACGCCGTCAGTCTCAGACCGTCTGTCTCAGACCGTCTGTCTAAGTCCGTCTGTCTCAGACCGTCTTTCTCAGACCGTCTGTCTAAGACCGTCTGTCTCAGACCGTCTGTCTCAGACCGTTTGTCTCAGACCGTCTGTCTCAGACCGTCTGTCTCAGACCGTCTGTCTCAGACCGTCTGTCTAAGACCGTCTGTCTCAGACCGTCTTTCTCAGACCGTCTGTCTCAGACAATCTGTCTCAGACCGTCTGTCTAAGACCGTCTGTCTCAGACCGTCTTTCTCAGACCGTCTGTCTCAGACCGTCTGTCTCAGACCGTCTGTCTCAGACCGTCTGTCTCAGACCGTCTGTCTCAGACCGTCTGTCTCAGACCGTCTGTCTCAGACCGTCTGTCTCAGACCGTCTGTATCAGACTGTCTGTCTCAGACCATCTGTTTCGGACAGTCCGTCTCAGACCGTCTGTCTGATAACGTCTCTCTCAGACCCTCTGTCTCAGACCGTCTGTCTCAGACCGTCTGTCTAAGACCGTCTGTCTGAGACCCTCTGTCTCGGACCGTCTGTCTCAGACCGTCTGTCTCGGATCGTCTGTCTCAGATCGTCTGTCTCAGACCGTCTGTCTCAGACCGTCTGTCTCAGACCGTCTGTCTCAGACCGTCTGTCTCAGACCGTCTGTCTCAGACCGTCTGTCTCAGACCGTCTGTCTAAGACCGTCTGTCTAAGACCGTCTGTGTGAGCCCGTCTTTCTCAGATCGTCTGTCTCAGACCCTCTGTCTCAGACCGTCTGTGTCAGACCGTCTGTCTCAGACCGTCTGTCTCAGACCGTATGTCTCAGACCGTCTGTCTCAGACCGTCTGTCTCAGAGCGTCTGTCTCAGACCGTCTGTCTAAGACCGTCTATCTCAGCCCGTCGGCCTGAGTCCGTTCGTCTCAGACCGTCTGTATCAGACTGTCTGCCTCAGACCATCTGTTTCGGACAGTCCGTCTCAGACCGTCTGTCTGATAACGTCTGTCTCAGACCGTCTGTCGAAGACCGTCTGTCTCAGACCCTCTGTCTCGGACCGTCTGTCTCAGACCGTCTGTCTCAGATGGTCTGTCTAAGACCGTCTGTCTCAGACCGTCTTTCTCAGACCGTCTGTCTCAGACCGTCTGTCTAAGACCGTCTGTGTGAGACCGTCTGTCTCAGACAGTCTGTCTCAGACCGTCTCTCTCAGACCGTCTGTATCAGACCGTCTGTCTCAGTCCGTCTGTCTCAGACCGTCTGTCTCAGACCGTCTGCCTCAGACCGTCTGTCTCATACCGTCTGTCTCAGACCGTCTGTCTAAGACCGTCTATCTCAGCCCGTCTATCTCAGCCCGTCTGTCTGATAACGTGTCTCTCAGACCCTCTGTCTCAGTCCGTCTGTCTCAGACCGTCTGTCTCCGACCGTCTGTCTAAGACCGTCTGTCTCAGACCCTCTGTCTCGGACCGTCTGTCTCAGACCGTCTGTCTCAGATCGTCTGTCTCAGACGGTCTGTCTCAGAACGTCTGTCAATGTGCGTCTGTCTAAGACCGTCTGTCTTATACCGTCTTTCTCGCTCCGTGTACCGCTGACTCTCTGACCCTGTCCGCCTGTCTCACGCCGTCAGTCTCAGACCGTCTTTCTCAGACCGTCTGTCTCAGACCGTCTGTCTAAGACCGTCTGTGTGAGACCGTCTTTCTCAGACCGTCTGTCTCAGACCGTCTGTCTCAGACCGTCTGCCTCAGACCGTCTGTCTCATACCGTCTGTCTCAGACCGTCTGTCTAAGACCGTCTATCTCAGCCCGTCTATCTCAGCCCGTCTGTCTGATAACGTGTCTCTCAGACCCTCTGTCTCAGACCGTCTGTCTCAGACCGTCTGTCTCAGACCGTCTGTCTAAGACCGCCTGTCTCAGACCCTCTGTCTCGGACCGTCTGTCTCAGACCGTCTGTCTCAGATCGTCTGTCTCAGATCGTCTGTCTCAGACGGTCTGTCTCAGAACGTCTGTCACTGTGCGTCTGTCTAAGACCGTCTGTCTTATACCGTCTTTCTCGCTCCGTGTACCGCTGACTCTCTGACCCTGTCCGCCTGTCTCACGCCGTCAGTCTCAGACCGTCTGTCTCAGACCGTCTGTCTCAGACCGTCTGTCTCAGACCGTCTGTCTAAGACCGTCTGTCTCAGACCGTCTTTATCAGACCGTCTGTCTCAGACCGTCTGTCTAAGACCGTCTGTGTGAGACCGTCTTTCTCAGACCGTCTGTCTAAGACCGTCTGTCTGAGACCCTCTGTCTCGGACCGTCTGTCTCTGACCGTCTGTCTCGGATCGTCTGTCTCAGATCGTCTGTCTCAGACGATCTGTCTCAGACGGTCTGTCTCAGACGGTCTGTCTCAGAACGTCTGTCACTGTGCGTCTTTCTAAGACCGTCTGCCTTATACCGTCTTTCTCGCTCCGTGTACCTCTGACTCTCTGACCCTGTCCGCCTGTCTCACGCCGTCAGTCTCAGACCGTCTGTCTCAGACCGTCTGTCTCAGACCGTCTGTCTCAGACCGTCTGTCTCAGACCGTCTGTCTCAGACCGTCTGTCTCAGACCGTCTGTCTCAGACCGTCTGTCTCAGACCGTCTGTCTAAGACCGTCCGTCTCAGACCGTCTGTATCAGACTGTCTGTCTCAGACCATCTGTTTCGGACAGTCCGTCTCAGACCGTCTGTCTGATAACGTCTCTCTCAGACCCTCTGTCTCAGACCGTCTGTCTCAGACCGTCTGTCTCAGACCGTCTGTCTAAGTCCGTCTGTCTCAGACCCTCTGTCTCGGACCGTCTGTCTCAGACCGTCTGCCTCAGACCGTCTGTCTCAGACCGTCTGTCTCAGACCGTCTGTCTCAGACCGTCTGTCTCAGACCCTCTGTCTCGGACCGTCTGTCTCAGACCGTCTGTCTCGGATCGTCTGTCTCAGATCGTCTGTCTCAGACGATCTGTCTCAGACGGTCTGTCTCAGACGGTCTGTCTCAGAACGTCTGTCACTGTGCGTCTTTCTAAGACCGTGTGTCTTATACCGTCTTTCTCGCTCCGTGTACCTCTGACTCTCTGACCCTGTCCGCCTGTCTCACGCCGTCAGTCTCAGACCGTCTGTCTCAGACCGTCTGTCTCAGACCGTCTGTCTCAGACCGTCTGTCTCAGACCGTCTGTCTCAGACCGTCTGTCTCAGACCGTCTGTCTCAGACCGTCTGTCTCAGACCGTCTGTCGCAGACCGTCTGTCTCAGACCGTCTGTCTCAGACCGTCTGTCTCAGACCGTCTGTCTCAGACCGTCTGTCTCAGACCGTCTGTCTCAGACCGTCTGTCTCAGACCGTCTGTCTCAGACCGTCTGTCTCAGACCGTCTGTCTCAGACCGTCTATATCAGACTGTCTGTCTCAGTCCGTCTGTCTCAGACCGTCTGTCTAAGACCGTCCGTCTCAGACCGTCTGTATCAGACTGTCTGTCTCAGACCATCTGTTTCGGACAGTCCGTCTCAGACCGTCTGTCTGATAACGTCTCTCTCAGACCCTCTGTCTCAGACCGTCTGTCTCAGACCGTCTGTCTCAGACCGTCTGTCTAAGTCCGTCTGTCTCAGACCCTCTGTCTCAGACCGTCTGTCTCAGACCGTCTGTCTAAGTCCGTCTGTCTCAGACCCTCTGTCTCGGACCGTCTGTCTCAGACCGTCTGCCTCAGACCGTCTGTCTCAGACCGTCTGTCTCAGACCGTCTGTCTCAGACCGTCTGTCTCAGACCGTCTGTCTCAGACCGTCTGTCTCAGACCGTCTGTCTCAGACCGTCTGTCTCAGACCGTCTGTCTCAGACCGTCTGTCTCAGACAATCTGTCTCAGACGGTCTGTCTCAGAACGTCTGTCACTGTGCGTCTGTCTAAGACCGTCTGTCTTATACCGTCTTTCTCGCTCCGTGTACCGCTGACTCTCTGACCCTGTCCGCCTGTCCCACGCCGTCAGTCTCAGACCGTCTGTCTCAGACGGTCTGTCTCAGACCGTCTGTCTCAGACCGTCTGTCTCAGACCGTCTGTCTCAGACCGTCTGTCTCAGACCGTCTGTCTCAGACCGTCTGTCTCAGACCGTCTGTCTCAGACCGTCTGTCTAAGACCGTCTGTCTCAGACCGTCTTTCTCAGACCGTCTGTCTCAGACAATCTGTCTCAGACCGTCTGTCTAAGACCGTCTGTGTGAGACCGTCTTTCTCAGACCGTCTGTCTCAGACCGTCTGTCTCAGACCGTCTGTCTCAGACCGTCTGTCTCAGACCGTCTGTCTCAGACCGTCTGTCTCAGACCGTCTGTCTCAGACCGTCTGTCTCAGACCGTCTGTCTCAGACCGTCTGTCTCAGACCGTCTATCTCAGACCGTCTGTATCAGACTGTCTGTCTCAGACCATCTGTTTCGGACAGTCCGTCTCAGACCGTCTGTCTGATAACGTCTCTCTCAGACCCTCTGTCTCAGACCGTCTGTCTCAGACCGTCTATCTCAGACCGTCTGTATCAGACTGTCTGTCTCAGACCATCTGTTTCGGACAGTCCGTCTCAGACCGTCTGTCTGATAACGTCTCTCTCAGACCCTCTGTCTCCGACCGTCTGTCTAAGACCGTCTGTCTCAGACCCTCTGTCTCGGACCGTCTGTCTCAGACCGTCTGTCTCAGATCGTCTGTCTCAGACGGTCTGTCTCAGAACGTCTGTCACTGTGCGTCTGTCTAAGACCGTCTGTCTTATACCGTCTTTCTCGCTCCGTGTACCGCTGACTCTCTGACCCTGTCCGCCTGTCTCACGCCGTCAGTCTCAGACCGTCTTTCTCAGACCGTCTGTCTCAGACCGTCTGTCTAAGACCGTCTGTGTGAGACCGTCTTTCTCAGACCGTCTGTCTCAGACCGTCTGTCTCAGACCGTCTGCCTCAGACCGTCTGTCTCATACCGTCTGTCTCAGACCGTCTGTCTAAGACCGTCTATCTCAGCCCGTCTATCTCAGCCCGTCTGTCTGATAACGTGTCTCTCAGACCGTCTGTCTCAGAGCGTCTGTCTCAGACCGTCTGTCTAAGACCGCCTGTCTCAGACCCTCTGTCTCGGACCGTCTGTCTCAGACCGTCTGTCTCAGATCGTCTGTCTCAGATCGTCTGTCTCAGACGGTCTGTCTCAGAACGTCTGTCACTGTGCGTCTGTCTAAGACCGTCTGTCTTATACCGTCTTTCTCGCTCCGTGTACCGCTGACTCTCTGACCCTGTCCGCCTGTCTCACGCCGTCAGTCTCAGACCGTCTGTCTCAGACCGTCTGTCTCAGACCGTCTGTCTCAGACCGTCTGTCTCAGACCGTCTGTCTCAGACCGTCTGTCTCAGACCCTCTGTCTCGGACCGTCTGTCTCAGACCGTCTGTCTCGGATCGTCTGTCTCAGATCGTCTGTCTCAGACGATCTGTCTCAGACGGTCTGTCTCAGACGGTCTGTCTCAGAACGTCTGTCACTGTGCGTCTTTCTAAGACCGTGTGTCTTATACCGTCTTTCTCGCTCCGTGTACCTCTGACTCTCTGACCCTGTCCGCCTGTCTCACGCCGTCAGTCTCAGACCGTCTGTCTCAGACCGTCTGTCTCAGACCGTCTGTCTCAGACCGTCTGTCTCAGACCGTCTGTCTCAGACCGTCTGTCTCAGACCGTCTGTCTCAGACCGTCTGTCGCAGACCGTCTGTCTCAGACCGTCTGTCTCAGACCGTCTGTCTCAGACCGTCTGTCTCAGACCGTCTGTCTCAGACCGTCTGTCTCAGACCGTCTGTCTCAGACCGTCTGTCTCAGACCGTCTGTCTCAGACCGTCTGTCTCAGACCGTCTGTCTCAGACCGTCTGTCTCAGACCGTCTGTCTCAGACCGTCTATATCAGACCGTCTGTCTCAGTCCGTCTGTCTCAGACCGTCTGTCTAAGACCGTCCGTCTCAGACCGTCTGTATCAGACTGTCTGTCTCAGACCATCTGTTTCGGACAGTCCGTCTCAGACCGTCTGTCTGATAACGTCTCTCTCAGACTCTCTGTCTCAGACCGTCTGTCTCAGACCGTCTGTCTCAGACCGTCTGTCTAAGTCCGTCTGTCTCAGACCCTCTGTCTCGGACCGTCTGTCTCAGACCGTCTGCCTCAGACCGTCTGTCTCAGACCGTCTGTCTCAGACCGTCTGTCTCAGACCGTCTGTCTCAGACCGTCTGTCTCAGACCGTCTGTCTCAGACCGTCTGTCTCAGACCGTCTGTCTCAGACCGTCTGTCTCAGACCGTCTGTCTCAGACAATCTGTCTCAGACGGTCTGTCTCAGAACGTCCGTCACTGTGCGTCTGTCTAAGACCGTCTGTCTTATACCGTCTTTCTCGCTCCGTGTACCGCTGACTCTCTGACCCTGTCCGCCTGTCCCACGCCGTCAGTCTCAGACCGTCTGTCTCAGACGGTCTGTCTCAGACCGTCTGTCTCAGACCGTCTGTCTCAGACCGTCTGTCTAAGACCGTCTGTCTCAGACCGTCTTTCTCAGACCGTCTGTCTCAGACAATCTGTCTCAGACCGTCTGTCTAAGACCGTCTGTGTGAGACCGTCTTTCTCAGACCGTCTGTCTCAGACCGTCTGTCTCAGACCGTCTGTCTCAGACCGTCTGTCTCAGACCGTCTGTCTCAGACCGTCTGTCTCAGACCGTCTGTCTCAGACCGTCTGTCTCAGACCGTCTATCTCAGACCGTCTGTATCAGACTGTCTGTCTCAGACCATCTGTTTCGGACAGTCCGTCTCAGACCGTCTGTCTGATAACGTCTCTCTCAGACCCTCTGTCTCAGACCGTCTGTCTCAGACCGTCTGTCTCAGACCGTCTGTCTCAGACCGTCTGTCTAAGACCGTCTGTCTGAGACCCTCTGTCTCGGACCGTCTGTCTCAGACCGTCTGTCTCGGATCGTCTGTCTCAGATCGTCTGTCTCAGACGATCTGTCTCAGACGGTCTGTCTCAGACTGTCTGTCTCAGAACGTCTGTCACTGTGCGTCTTTCTAAGACCGTCTGTCTTATACCGTCTTTCTTGCTCCGTGTACCTCTGACTCTCTGACCCTGTCCGCCTGTCTCACGCCGTCAGTCTCAGACCGTCTGTCTCAGACCGTCTGTCTCAGACCGTCTGTCTCAGACCGTCTGTCTCAGACCGTCTGTCTCAGACCGTCTGTCTCAGACCGTCTGTCTCAGACCGTCTGTCTCAGACCGTCTGTCTAAGACCGTCTGTGTGAGACCGTCTTTCTCAGACCGTCTGTCTCAGACCGTCTGTCTCAGACCGTCTGTCTCAGACCGTCTGTCTCAGACCGTCTGTCTCAGACCGTCTGTCTCAGACCGTCTGTCTCAGACCGTCTGTCTCAGACCGTCTGTCTCAGACCGTCTGTCTCAGACCGTCTGTCTAAGACCGTCTGTGTGAGACCGTCTTTCTCAGACAGTCTGTCTCAGACCGTCTCTCTCAGACCGTCTGTATCAGACCGTCTGTCTCAGTCCGTCTGTCTCAGACCGTCTGTCTCAGACCGTCTGCCTCAGACCGTCTGTCTCATACCGTCTGTCTCAGACCGTCTGTCTAAGACCGTCTATCTCAGCCCGTCTATCCCAGCCCGTCTGTCTGATAACGTGTCTCTCAGACCCTCTGTCTCAGACCGTCTGTCTCAGACCGTCTGTCTCAGACCGTCTGTCTAAGACCGTCTGTCTCAGACCCTCTGTCTCGGACCGTCTGTCTCAGACCGTCTGTCTCAGATCGTCTGTCTCAGACGGTCTGTCTCAGAACGTCTGTCACTGTGCGTCTGTCTAAGACCGTCTGTCTTATACCGTCTTTCTCGCTCCGTGTACCGCTGACTCTCTGACCCTGTCCGCCTGTCTCACGCCGTCAGTCTCAGACCGTCTGTCTCAGACCGTCTGTCTAAGTCCGTCTGTCTCAGACCGTCTTTCTCAGACCGTCTGTCTAAGACCGTCTGTCTCAGACCGTCTGTCTCAGACCGTTTGTCTCAGACCGTCTGTCTCAGACCGTCTGTCTCAGACCGTCTGTCTCAGACCGTCTGTCTAAGACCGTCTGTCTCAGACCGTCTTTCTCAGACCGTCTGTCTCAGACAATCTGTCTCAGACCGTCTGTCTAAGACCGTCTGTCTCAGACCGTCTTTCTCAGACCGTCTGTCTCAGACCGTCTGTCTCAGACCGTCTGTCTCAGACCGTCTGTCTCAGACCGTCTGTCTCAGACCGTCTGTCTCAGACCGTCTGTCTCAGACCGTCTGTATCAGACTGTCTGTCTCAGACCATCTGTTTCGGACAGTCCGTCTCAGACCGTCTGTCTGATAACGTCTCTCTCAGACCCTCTGTCTCAGACCGTCTGTCTCAGACCGTCTGTCTAAGACCGTCTGTCTGAGACCCTCTGTCTCGGACCGTCTGTCTCAGACCGTCTGTCTCGGATCGTCTGTCTCAGATCGTCTGTCTCAGACCGTCTGTCTCAGACCGTCTGTCTCAGACCGTCTGTCTCAGACCGTCTGTCTCAGACCGTCTGTCTCAGACCGTCTGTCTCAGACCGTCTGTCTCAGACCGTCTGTCTAAGACCGTCTGTCTAAGACCGTCTGTGTGAGCCCGTCTTTCTCAGATCGTCTGTCTCAGACCCTCTGCCTCAGACCGTCTGTGTCAGACCGTCTGTCTCAGACCGTCTGTCTCAGACCGTCTGTCTCAGAGCGTCTGTCTCAGACCGTCTGTCTAAGACCGTCTATCTCAGCCCGTCTATCTCAGCCCGTCGGCCTGAGTCCGTTCGTCTCAGACCGTCTGTATCAGACTGTCTGCCTCAGACCATCTGTTTCGGACAGTCCGTCTCAGACCGTCTGTCTGATAACGTCTGTCTCAGACCGTCTGTCGAAGACCGTCTGTCTCAGACCCTCTGTCTCGGACCGTCTGTCTCAGACCGTCTGTCTCAGATGGTCTGTCTAAGACCGTCTGTCTCAGACCGTCTTTCTCAGACCGTCTGTCTCAGACCGTCTGTCTAAGACCGTCTGTGTGAGACCGTCTTTCTCGGACCGTCTGTCTCAGACAGTCTGTCTCAGACCGTCTCTCTCAGACCGTCTGTATCAGACCGTCTGTCTCAGTCCGTCTGTCTCAGACCGTCTGTCTCAGACCGTCTGCCTCAGACCGTCTGTCTCATACCGTCTGTCTCAGACCGTCTGTCTAAGACCGTCTATCTCAGCCCGTCTATCTCAGCCCGTCTGTCTGATAACGTGTCTCTCAGACCCTCTGTCTCAGACCGTCTGTCTCAGACCGTCTGTCTCTGACCGTCTGTCTAAGACCGTCTGTCTCAGACCCTCTGTCTCGGACCGTCTGTCTCAGACCGTCTGTCTCAGATCGTCTGTCTCAGACGGTCTGTCTCAGAACGTCTGTCACTGTGCGTCTGTCTAAGACCGTCTGTCTTATACCGTCTTTCTCGCTCCGTGTACCGCTGACTCTCTGACCCTGTCCGCCTGTCTCACGCCGTCAGTCTCAGACCGTCTTTCTCAGACCGTCTGTCTCAGACCGTCTGTCTAAGACCGTCTGTGTGAGACCGTCTTTCTCAGACCGTCTGTCTCAGACCGTCTGTCTCAGACCGTCTGCCTCAGACCGTCTGTCTCATACCGTCTGTCTCAGACCGTCTGTCTAAGACCGTCTATCTCAGCCCGTCTATCTCAGCCCGTCTGTCTGATAACGTGTCTCTCAGACCGTCTTTCTCAGATCGTCTGTCTCAGACCCTCTGTCTCAGACCGTCTGTGTCAGACCGTCTGTCTCAGACCGTCTGTCTCAGACCGTATGTCTCAGACCGTCTGTCTCAGACCGTCTGTCTCAGAGCGTCTGTCTCAGACCGTCTGTCTAAGACCGTCTATCTCAGCCCGTCTATCTCAGCCCGTCGGCCTGAGTCCGTTCGTCTCAGACCGTCTGTATCAGACTGTCTGCCTCAGACCATCTGTTTCGGACAGTCCGTCTCAGACCGTCTGTCTGATAACGTCTGTCTCAGACCGTCTGTCTCAGACCCTCTGTCTCGGACCGTCTGTCTCAGACCGTCTGTCTAAGACCGCCTGTCTCAGACCCTCTGTCTCGGACCGTCTGTCTCAAACCGTCTGTCTCAGATCGTCTGTCTCAGATCGTCTGTCTCAGACGGTCTGTCTCAGAACGTCTGTCACTGTGCGTCTGTCTAAGACCGTCTGTCTTATACCGTCTTTCTCGCTCCGTGTACCGCTGACTCTCTGACCCTGTCCGCCTGTCTCACGCCGTCAGTCTCAGACCGTCTGTCTCAGACCGTCTGTCTCAGACCGTCTGTCTCAGACCGTCTGTCTAAGACCGTCTGTCTCAGACCGTCTTTATCAGACCGTCTGTCTCAGACCGTCTGTCTAAGACCGTCTGTGTGAGACCGTCTTTCTCAGACCGTCTGTCTAAGACCGTCTGTCTGAGACCCTCTGTCTCGGACCGTCTGTCTCTGACCGTCTGTCTCGGATCGTCTGTCTCAGACCGTCTGTCTCAGATCGTCTGTCTCAGATCGTCTGTCTCAGACGGTCTGTCTCAGAACGTCTGTCACTGTGCGTCTGTCTAAGACCGTCTGTCTTATACCGTCTTTCTCGCTCCGTGTACCGCTGACTCTCTGACCCTGTCCGCCTGTCTCACGCCGTCAGTCTCAGACCGTCTGTCTCAGACCGTCTGTCTCAGACCGTCTGTCTCAGACCGTCTGTCTCAGACCCTCTGTCTCGGACCGTCTGTCTCAGACCGTCTGTCTCGGATCGTCTGTCTCAGATCGTCTGTCTCAGACGATCTGTCTCAGACGGTCTGTCTCAGACGGTCTGTCTCAGAACGTCTGTCACTGTGCGTCTTTCTAAGACCGTGTGTCTTATACCGTCTTTCTCGCTCCGTGTACCTCTGACTCTCTGACCCTGTCCGCCTGTCTCACGCCGTCAGTCTCAGACCGTCTGTCTCAGACCGTCTGTCTCAGACCGTCTGTCTCAGACCGTCTGTCTCAGACCGTCTGTCTCAGACCGTCTGTCTCAGACCGTCTATCTCAGACCGTCTGTATCAGACTGTCTGTCTCAGACCATCTGTTTCGGACAGTCCGTCTCAGACCGTCTGTCTGATAACGTCTCTCTCAGACCCTCTGTCTCAGACCGTCTGTCTCAGACCGTCTGTCTCAGACCGTCTGTCTCAGACCGTCTGTCTAAGACCGTCTGTCTGAGACCCTCTGTCTCGGACCGTCTGTCTCAGACCGTCTGTCTCGGATCGTCTGTCTCAGATCGTCTGTCTCAGACGATCTGTCTCAGACGGTCTGTCTCAGACTGTCTGTCTCAGAACGTCTGTCACTGTGCGTCTTTCTAAGACCGTCTGTCTTATACCGTCTTTCTTGCTCCGTGTACCTCTGACTCTCTGACCCTGTCCGCCTGTCTCACGCCGTCAGTCTCAGACCGTCTGTCTCAGACCGTCTGTCTCAGACCGTCTGTCTCAGACCGTCTGTCTCAGACCGTCTGTCTCAGACCGTCTGTCTCAGACCGTCTGTCTCAGACCGTCTGTCTAAGACCGTCTGTGTGAGACCGTCTTTCTCAGACCGTCTGTCTCAGACCGTCTGTCTCAGACCGTCTGTCTCAGACCGTCTGTCTCAGACCGTCTGTCTCAGACCGTCTGTCTCAGACCGTCTGTCTCAGACCGTCTGTCTCAGACCGTCTGTCTCAGACCGTCTGTCTAAGACCGTCTGTGTGAGACCGTCTTTCTCAGACAGTCTGTCTCAGACCGTCTCTCTCAGACCGTCTGTATCAGACCGTCTGTCTCAGTCCGTCTGTCTCAGACCGTCTGTCTCAGACCGTCTGCCTCAGACCGTCTGTCTCATACCGTCTGTCTCAGACCGTCTGTCTAAGACCGTCTATCTCAGCCCGTCTATCCCAGCCCGTCTGTCTGATAACGTGTCTCTCAGACCCTCTGTCTCAGACCGTCTGTCTCAGACCGTCTGTCTCAGACCGTCTGTCTAAGACCGTCTGTCTCAGACCCTCTGTCTCGGACCGTCTGTCTCAGACCGTCTGTCTCAGATCGTCTGTCTCAGACGGTCTGTCTCAGAACGTCTGTCACTGTGCGTCTGTCTAAGACCGTCTGTCTTATACCGTCTTTCTCGCTCCGTGTACCGCTGACTCTCTGACCCTGTCCGCCTGTCTCACGCCGTCAGTCTCAGACCGTCTGTCTCAGACCGTCTGTCTAAGTCCGTCTGTCTCAGACCGTCTTTCTCAGACCGTCTGTCTAAGACCGTCTGTCTCAGACCGTCTGTCTCAGACCGTTTGTCTCAGACCGTCTGTCTCAGACCGTCTGTCTCAGACCGTCTGTCTCAGACCGTCTGTCTAAGACCGTCTGTCTCAGACCGTCTTTCTCAGACCGTCTGTCTCAGACAATCTGTCTCAGACCGTCTGTCTAAGACCGTCTGTCTCAGACCGTCTTTCTCAGACCGTCTGTCTCAGACCGTCTGTCTCAGACCGTCTGTCTCAGACCGTCTGTCTCAGACCGTCTGTCTCAGACCGTCTGTCTCAGACCGTCTGTATCAGACTGTCTGTCTCAGACCATCTGTTTCGGACAGTCCGTCTCAGACCGTCTGTCTGATAACGTCTCTCTCAGACCCTCTGTCTCAGACCGTCTGTCTCAGACCGTCTGTCTCAGACCGTCTGTCTAAGACCGTCTGTCTGAGACCCTCTGTCTCGGACCGTCTGTCTCAGACCGTCTGTCTCGGATCGTCTGTCTCAGATCGTCTGTCTCAGACCGTCTGTCTCAGACCGTCTGTCTCAGACCGTCTGTCTCAGACCGTCTGTCTCAGACCGTCTGTCTCAGACCGTCTGTCTCAGACCGTCTGTCTCAGACCGTCTGTCTAAGACCGTCTGTCTAAGACCGTCTGTGTGAGCCCGTCTTTCTCAGATCGTCTGTCTCAGACCCTCTGTCTCAGACCGTCTGTGTCAGACCGTCTGTCTCAGACCGTCTGTCTCAGACCGTCTGTCTCAGAGCGTCTGTCTCAGACCGTCTGTCTAAGACCGTCTATCTCAGCCCGTCTATCTCAGCCCGTCGGCCTGAGTCCGTTCGTCTCAGACCGTCTGTATCAGACTGTCTGCCTCAGACCATCTGTTTCGGACAGTCCGTCTCAGACCGTCTGTCTGATAACGTCTGTCTCAGACCGTCTGTCGAAGACCGTCTGTCTCAGACCCTCTGTCTCGGACCGTCTGTCTCAGACCGTCTGTCTCAGATGGTCTGTCTAAGACCGTCTGTCTCAGACCGTCTTTCTCAGACCGTCTGTCTCAGACCGTCTGTCTAAGACCGTCTGTGTGAGACCGTCTTTCTCGGACCGTCTGTCTCAGACAGTCTGTCTCAGACCGTCTCTCTCAGACCGTCTGTATCAGACCGTCTGTCTCAGTCCGTCTGTCTCAGACCGTCTGTCTCAGACCGTCTGCCTCAGACCGTCTGTCTCATACCGTCTGTCTCAGACCGTCTGTCTAAGACCGTCTATCTCAGCCCGTCTATCTCAGCCCGTCTGTCTGATAACGTGTCTCTCAGACCCTCTGTCTCAGACCGTCTGTCTCAGACCGTCTGTCTCTGACCGTCTGTCTAAGACCGTCTGTCTCAGACCCTCTGTCTCGGACCGTCTGTCTCAGACCGTCTGTCTCAGATCGTCTGTCTCAGACGGTCTGTCTCAGAACGTCTGTCACTGTGCGTCTGTCTAAGACCGTCTGTCTTATACCGTCTTTCTCGCTCCGTGTACCGCTGACTCTCTGACCCTGTCCGCCTGTCTCACGCCGTCAGTCTCAGACCGTCTTTCTCAGACCGTCTGTCTCAGACCGTCTGTCTAAGACCGTCTGTGTGAGACCGTCTTTCTCAGACCGTCTGTCTCAGACCGTCTGTCTCAGACCGTCTGCCTCAGACCGTCTGTCTCATACCGTCTGTCTCAGACCGTCTGTCTAAGACCGTCTATCTCAGCCCGTCTATCTCAGCCCGTCTGTCTGATAACGTGTCTCTCAGACCGTCTTTCTCAGATCGTCTGTCTCAGACCCTCTGTCTCAGACCGTCTGTGTCAGACCGTCTGTCTCAGACCGTCTGTCTCAGACCGTATGTCTCAGACCGTCTGTCTCAGACCGTCTGTCTCAGAGCGTCTGTCTCAGACCGTCTGTCTAAGACCGTCTATCTCAGCCCGTCTATCTCAGCCCGTCGGCCTGAGTCCGTTCGTCTCAGACCGTCTGTATCAGACTGTCTGCCTCAGACCATCTGTTTCGGACAGTCCGTCTCAGACCGTCTGTCTGATAACGTCTGTCTCAGACCGTCTGTCTCAGACCCTCTGTCTCGGACCGTCTGTCTCAGACCGTCTGTCTAAGACCGCCTGTCTCAGACCCTCTGTCTCGGACCGTCTGTCTCAAACCGTCTGTCTCAGATCGTCTGTCTCAGATCGTCTGTCTCAGACGGTCTGTCTCAGAACGTCTGTCACTGTGCGTCTGTCTAAGACCGTCTGTCTTATACCGTCTTTCTCGCTCCGTGTACCGCTGACTCTCTGACCCTGTCCGCCTGTCTCACGCCGTCAGTCTCAGACCGTCTGTCTCAGACCGTCTGTCTCAGACCGTCTGTCTCAGACCGTCTGTCTAAGACCGTCTGTCTCAGACCGTCTTTATCAGACCGTCTGTCTCAGACCGTCTGTCTAAGACCGTCTGTGTGAGACCGTCTTTCTCAGACCGTCTGTCTAAGACCGTCTGTCTGAGACCCTCTGTCTCGGACCGTCTGTCTCTGACCGTCTGTCTCGGATCGTCTGTCTCAGATCGTCTGTCTCAGACGATCTGTCTCAGACGGTCTGTCTCAGACGGTCTGTCTCAGAACGTCTGTCACTGTGCGTCTTTCTAAGACCGTCTGCCTTATACCGTCTTTCTCGCTCCGTGTACCTCTGACTCTCTGACCCTGTCCGCCTGTCTCACGCCGTCAGTCTCAGACCGTCTGTCTCAGACCGTCTGTCTCAGACCGTCTGTCTCAGACCGTCTGTCTCAGACCGTCTGTCTCAGACCGTCTGTCTCAGACCGTCTGTCTCAGACCGTCTGTCTCAGACCGTCTGTCTAAGACCGTCCGTCTCAGACCGTCTGTATCAGACTGTCTGTCTCAGACCATCTGTTTCGGACAGTCCGTCTCAGACCGTCTGTCTGATAACGTCTCTCTCAGACCCTCTGTCTCAGACCGTCTGTCTCAGACCGTCTGTCTCAGACCGTCTGTCTAAGTCCGTCTGTCTCAGACCCTCTGTCTCGGACCGTCTGTCTCAGACCGTCTGCCTCAGACCGTCTGTCTCAGACCGTCTGTCTCAGACCGTCTGTCTCAGACCGTCTGTCTCAGACCCTCTGTCTCGGACCGTCTGTCTCAGACCGTCTGTCTCGGATCGTCTGTCTCAGATCGTCTGTCTCAGACGATCTGTCTCAGACGGTCTGTCTCAGACGGTCTGTCTCAGAACGTCTGTCACTGTGCGTCTTTCTAAGACCGTGTGTCTTATACCGTCTTTCTCGCTCCGTGTACCTCTGACTCTCTGACCCTGTCCGCCTGTCTCACGCCGTCAGTCTCAGACCGTCTGTCTCAGACCGTCTGTCTCAGACCGTCTGTCTCAGACCGTCTGTCTCAGACCGTCTGTCTCAGACCGTCTGTCTCAGACCGTCTGTCTCAGACCGTCTGTCTCAGACCGTCTGTCTCAGACCGTCTGTCGCAGACCGTCTGTCTCAGACCGTCTGTCTCAGACCGTCTGTCTCAGACCGTCTGTCTCAGACCGTCTGTCTCAGACCGTCTGTCTCAGACCGTCTGTCTCAGACCGTCTGTCTCAGACCGTCTGTCTCAGACCGTCTGTCTCAGACCGTCTATATCAGACTGTCTGTCTCAGTCCGTCTGTCTCAGACCGTCTGTCTAAGACCGTCCGTCTCAGACCGTCTGTATCAGACTGTCTGTCTCAGACCATCTGTTTCGGACAGTCCGTCTCAGACCGTCTGTCTGATAACGTCTCTCTCAGACCCTCTGTCTCAGACCGTCTGTCTCAGACCGTCTGTCTCAGACCGTCTGTCTAAGTCCGTCTGTCTCAGACCCTCTGTCTCGGACCGTCTGTCTCAGACCGTCTGCCTCAGACCGTCTGTCTCAGACCGTCTGTCTCAGACCGTCTGTCTCAGACCGTCTGTCTCAGACCGTCTGTCTCAGACCGTCTGTCTCAGACCGTCTGTCTCAGACAATCTGTCTCAGACGGTCTGTCTCAGAACGTCTGTCACTGTGCGTCTGTCTAAGACCGTCTGTCTTATACCGTCTTTCTCGCTCCGTGTACCGCTGACTCTCTGACCCTGTCCGCCTGTCCCACGCCGTCAGTCTCAGACCGTCTGTCTCAGACGGTCTGTCTCAGACCGTCTGTCTCAGACCGTCTGTCTCAGACCGTCTGTCTCAGACCGTCTGTCTCAGACCGTCTGTCTCAGACCGTCTGTCTCAGACCGTCTGTCTAAGACCGTCTGTCTCAGACCGTCTTTCTCAGACCGTCTGTCTCAGACAATCTGTCTCAGACCGTCTGTCTAAGACCGTCTGTGTGAGACCGTCTTTCTCAGACCGTCTGTCTCAGACCGTCTGTCTCAGACCGTCTGTCTCAGACCGTCTGTCTCAGACCGTCTGTCTCAGACCGTCTGTCTCAGACCGTCTGTCTCAGACCGTCTGTCTCAGACCGTCTGTCTCAGACCGTCTATCTCAGACCGTCTGTATCAGACTGTCTGTCTCAGACCATCTGTTTCGGACAGTCCGTCTCAGACCGTCTGTCTGATAACGTCTCTCTCAGACCCTCTGTCTCAGACCGTCTGTCTCAGACCGTCTGTCTCAGACCGTCTGTCTCAGACCGTCTGCCTAAGACCGTCTGTCTGAGACCCTCTGTCTCGGACCGTCTGTCTCAGACCGTCTGTCTCGGATCGTCTGTCTCAGATCGTCTGTCTCAGACGATCTGTCTCAGACGGTCTGTCTCAGACTGTCTGTCTCAGAACGTCTGTCACTGTGCGTCTTTCTAAGTCCGTCTGTCTTATACCGTCTTTCTCGCTCCGTGTACCTCTGACTCTCTGACCCTGTCCGCCTGTCTCACGCCGTCAGTCTCAGACCGTCTGTCTCAGACCGTCTGTCTCAGACCGTCTGTCTCAGACCGTCTGTCTCAGACCGTCTGTCTCAGACCGTCTGTCTCAGACCGTCTGTCTCAGACCGTCTGTCTCAGACCGTCTGTCTCAGACCGTCTGTCTCAGACCGTCTGTCTCAGACAGTCTGTCTCAGACCGTCTGTCTAAGACCGTCTGTGTGAGACCGTCTTTCTCAGACCGTCTGTCTCAGACCGTCTGTCTCAGACCGTCTGTCTCAGACCGTCTGTCTCAGACCGTCTGTCTCAGACCGTCTGTCTCAGACCGTCTGTCTCAGACCGTCTGTCTCAGACCGTCTGTCTAAGACCGTCTGTGTGAGACCGTCTTTCTCGGACCGTCTGTCTCAGACAGTCTGTCTCAGACCGTCTCTCTCAGACCGTCTGTATCAGACCGTCTGTCTCAGTCCGTCTGTCTCAGACCGTCTGTCTCAGACCGTCTGCCTCAGACCGTCTGTCTCATACCGTCTGTCTCAGACCGTCTGTCTAACACCGTCTATCTCAGCCCGTCTATCCCAGCCCGTCTGTCTGATAACGTGTCTCTCAGACCCTCTGTCTCAGACCGTCTGTCTCAGACCGTCTGTCTCAGACCGTCTGTCTAAGACCGTCTGTCTCAGACCCTCTGTCTCGGACCGTCTGTCTCAGACCGTCTGTCTCAGATCGTCTGTCTCAGACGGTCTGTCTCAGAACGTCTGTCACTGTGCGTCTGTCTAAGACCGTCTGTCTTATACCGTCTTTCTCGCTCCGTGTACCGCTGACTCTCTGACCCTGTCCGCCTGTCTCACGCCGTCAGTCTCAGACCGTCTGTCTCAGACCGTCTGACTAAGTCCGTCTGTCTCAGACCGTCTTTCTCAGACCGTCTGTCTAAGACCGTCTGTCTCAGACCGTCTGTCTCAGACCGTTTGTCTCAGACCGTCTGTCTCAGACCGTCTGTCTCGGACCGTCTGTCTCGGACCGTCTGTCTAAGACCGTCTGTCTCAGACCGTCTTTCTCAGACCGTCTGTCTCAGACAATCTGTCTCAGACCGTCTGTCTAAGACCGTCTGTCTCAGACCGTCTTTCTCAGACCGTCTGTCTCAGACCGTCTGTCTCAGACCGTCTGTCTCAGACCGTCTGTCTCAGACCGTCTGTCTCAGACCGTCTGTCTCAGACCGTCTGTCTCAGACCGTCTGTATCAGACTGTCTGTCTCAGACCATCTGTTTCGGACAGTCCGTCTCAGACCGTCTGTCTGATAACGTCTCTCTCAGACCCTCTGTCTCAGACCGTCTGTCTCAGACCGTCTGTCTAAGACCGTCTGTCTGAGACCCTCTGTCTCGGACCGTCTGTCTCAGACCGTCTGTCTCGGATCGTCTGTCTCAGATCGTCTGTCTCAGACCGTCTGTCTCAGACCGTCTGTCTCAGACCGTCTGTCTCAGACCGTCTGTCTCAGACCGTCTGTCTCAGACCGTCTGTCTCAGACCGTCTGTCTCAGACCGTCTGTCTAAGACCGTCTGTCTAAGACCGTCTGTGTGAGCCCGTCTTTCTCAGATCGTCTGTCTCAGACCCTCTGTCTCAGACCGTCTGTGTCAGACCGTCTGTCTCAGACCGTCTGTCTCAGACCGTATGTCTCAGACCGTCTGTCTCAGACCGTCTGTCTCAGAGCGTCTGTCTCAGACCGTCTGTCTAAGACCGTCTATCTCAGCCCGTCTATCTCAGCCCGTCGGCCTGAGTCCGTTCGTCTCAGACCGTCTGTATCAGACTGTCTGCCTCAGACCATCTGTTTCGGACAGTCCGTCTCAGACCGTCTGTCTGATAACGTCTGTCTCAGACCGTCTGTCGAAGACCGTCTGTCTCAGACCCTCTGTCTCGGACCGTCTGTCTCAGACCGTCTGTCTCAGATGGTCTGTCTAAGACCGTCTGTCTCAGACCGTCTTTCTCAGACCGTCTGTCTCAGACCGTCTGTCTAAGACCGTCTGTGTGAGACCGTCTTTCTCGGACCGTCTGTCTCAGACAGTCTGTCTCAGACCGTCTCTCTCAGACCGTCTGTATCAGACCGTCTGTCTCAGTCCGTCTGTCTAAGACCGTCTATCTCAGCCCGTGTATCTCAGCCCGTCTGTCTGATAACGTGTCTCTCAGACCCTCTGTCTCAGACCGTCTGTCTCAGACCGTCTGTCTCCGACCGTCTGTCTAAGACCGTCTGTCTCAGACCCTCTGTCTCGGACCGTCTGTCTCAGACCGTCTGTCTCAGATCGTCTGTCTCAGACGGTCTGTCTCAGAACGTCTGTCACTGTGCGTCTGTCTAAGACCGTCTGTCTTATACCGTCTTTCTCGCTCCGTGTACCGCTGACTCTCTGACCCTGTCCGCCTGTCTCACGCCGTCAGTCTCAGACCGTCTTTCTCAGACCGTCTGTCTCAGACCGTCTGTCTAAGACCGTCTGTGTGAGACCGTCTTTCTCAGACCGTCTGTCTCAGACCGTCTGTCTCAGACCGTCTGCCTCAGACCGTCTGTCTCATACCGTCTGTCTCAGACCGTCTGTCTAAGACCGTCTATCTCAGCCCGTCTATCTCAGCCCGTCTGTCTGATAACGTGTCTCTCAGACCGTCTGTCTCAGAGCGTCTGTCTCAGACCGTCTGTCTAAGACCGCCTGTCTCAGACCCTCTGTCTCGGACCGTCTGTCTCAGACCGTCTGTCTCAGATCGTCTGTCTCAGATCGTCTGTCTCAGACGGTCTGTCTCAGAACGTCTGTCACTGTGCGTCTGTCTAAGACCGTCTGTCTTATACCGTCTTTCTCGCTCCGTGTACCGCTGACTCTCTGACCCTGTCCGCCTGTCTCACGCCGTCAGTCTCAGACCGTCTGTCTCAGACCGTCTGTCTCAGACCGTCTGTCTCAGACCGTCTGTCTCAGACCGTCTGTCTCAGACCCTCTGTCTCGGACCGTCTGTCTCAGACCGTCTGTCTCGGATCGTCTGTCTCAGATCGTCTGTCTCAGACGATCTGTCTCAGACGGTCTGTCTCAGACGGTCTGTCTCAGAACGTCTGTCACTGTGCGTCTTTCTAAGACCGTGTGTCTTATACCGTCTTTCTCGCTCCGTGTACCTCTGACTCTCTGACCCTGTCCGCCTGTCTCACGCCGTCAGTCTCAGACCGTCTGTCTCAGACCGTCTGTCTCAGACCGTCTGTCTCAGACCGTCTGTCTCAGACCGTCTGTCTCAGACCGTCTGTCTCAGACCGTCTGTCTCAGACCGTCTGTCTCAGACCGTCTGTCTCAGACCGTCTGTCTCAGACCGTCTGTCGCAGACCGTCTGTCTCAGACCGTCTGTCTCAGACCGTCTGTCTCAGACCGTCTGTCTCAGACCGTCTGTCTCAGACCGTCTGTCTCAGACCGTCTGTCTCAGACCGTCTGTCTCAGACCGTCTGTCTCAGACCGTCTATATCAGACCGTCTGTCTCAGTCCGTCTGTCTCAGACCGTCTGTCTAAGACCGTCCGTCTCAGACCGTCTGTATCAGACTGTCTGTCTCAGACCATCTGTTTCGGACAGTCCGTCTCAGACCGTCTGTCTGATAACGTCTCTCTCAGACTCTCTGTCTCAGACCGTCTGTCTCAGACCGTCTGTCTCAGACCGTCTGTCTAAGTCCGTCTGTCTCAGACCCTCTGTCTCGGACCGTCTGTCTCAGACCGTCTGCCTCAGACCGTCTGTCTCAGACCGTCTGTCTCAGACCGTCTGTCTCAGACCGTCTGTCTCAGACCGTCTGTCTCAGACCGTCTGTCTCAGACCGTCTGTCTCAGACCGTCTGTCTCAGACCGTCTGTCTCAGACCGTCTGTCTCAGACCGTCTGTCTCAGACAATCTGTCTCAGACGGTCTGTCTCAGAACGTCAGTCACTGTGCGTCTGTCTAAGACCGTCTGTCTTATACCGTCTTTCTCGCTCCGTGTACCGCTGACTCTCTGACCCTGTCCGCCTGTCCCACGCCGTCAGTCTCAGACCGTCTGTCTCAGACGGTCTGTCTCAGACCGTCTGTCTCAGACCGTCTGTCTCAGACCGTCTGTCTAAGACCGTCTGTCTCAGACCGTCTTTCTCAGACCGTCTGTCTCAGACAATCTGTCTCAGACCGTCTGTCTAAGACCGTCTGTGTGAGACCGTCTTTCTCAGACCGTCTGTCTCAGACCGTCTGTCTCAGACCGTCTGTCTCAGACCGTCTGTCTCAGACCGTCTGTCTCAGACCGTCTGTCTCAGACCGTCTGTCTCAGACCGTCTGTCTCAGACCGTCTGTCTCAGACCGTCTATCTCAGACCGTCTGTATCAGACTGTCTGTCTCAGACCATCTGTTTCGGACAGTCCGTCTCAGACCGTCTGTCTGATAACGTCTCTCTCAGACCCTCTGTCTCAGACCGTCTGTCTCAGACCGTCTGTCTCAGACCGTCTGTCTAAGACCGTCTGTCTCAGACCCTCTGTCTCGGACCGTCTGTCTCAGACCGTCTGTCTCAGATCGTCTGTCTCAGACGGTCTGTCTCAGAACGTCTGTCACTGTGCGTCTGTCTAAGACCGTCTGTCTTATACCGTCTTTCTCGCTCCGTGTACCGCTGACTCTCTGACCCTGTCCGCCTGTCTCACGCCGTCAGTCTCAGACCGTCTGTCTCAGACCGTCTGTCTAAGTCCGTCTGTCTCAGACCGTCTTTCTCAGACCGTCTGTCTAAGACCGTCTGTCTCAGACCGTCTGTCTCAGACCGTTTGTCTCAGACCGTCTGTCTCAGACCGTCTGTCTCAGACCGTCTGTCTCAGACCGTCTGTCTAAGACCGTCTGTCTCAGACCGTCTTTCTCAGACCGTCTGTCTCAGACAATCTGTCTCAGACCGTCTGTCTAAGACCGTCTGTCTCAGACCGTCTTTCTCAGACCGTCTGTCTCAGACCGTCTGTCTCAGACCGTCTGTCTCAGACCGTCTGTCTCAGACCGTCTGTCTCAGACCGTCTGTCTCAGACCGTCTGTCTCAGACCGTCTGTCTCAGACCGTCTGTATCAGACTGTCTGTCTCAGACCATCTGTTTCGGACAGTCCGTCTCAGACCGTCTGTCTGATAACGTCTCTCTCAGACCCTCTGTCTCAGACCGTCTGTCTCAGACCGTCTGTCTCAGACCGTCTGTCTCAGACCGTCTGTCTAAGACCGTCTGTCTGAGACCCTCTGTCTCGGACCGTCTGTCTCAGACCGTCTGTCTCGGATCGTCTGTCTCAGATCGTCTGTCTCAGACCGTCTGTCTCAGACCGTCTGTCTCAGACCGTCTGTCTCAGACCGTCTGTCTCAGACCGTCTGTCTCAGACCGTCTGTCTCAGACCGTCTGTCTCAGACCGTCTGTCTAAGACCGTCTGTCTAAGACCGTCTGTGTGAGCCCGTCTTTCTCAGATCGTCTGTCTCAGACCCTCTGTCTCAGACCGTCTGTGTCAGACCGTCTGTCTCAGACCGTCTGTCTCAGACCGTATGTCTCAGACCGTCTGTCTCAGACCGTCTGTCTCAGAGCGTCTGTCTCAGACCGTCTGTCTAAGACCGTCTATCTCAGCCCGTCTATCTCAGCCCGTCGGCCTGAGTCCGTTCGTCTCAGACCGTCTGTATCAGACTGTCTGCCTCAGACCATCTGTTTCGGACAGTCCGTCTCAGACCGTCTGTCTGATAACGTCTGTCTCAGACCGTCTGTCGAAGACCGTCTGTCTCAGACCCTCTGTCTCGGACCGTCTGTCTCAGACCGTCTGTCTCAGATGGTCTGTCTAAGACCGTCTGTCTCAGACCGTCTTTCTCAGACCGTCTGTCTCAGACCGTCTGTCTAAGACCGTCTGTGTGAGACCGTCTTTCGCGGACCGTCTGTCTCAGACAGTCTGTCTCAGACCGTCTCTCTCAGACCGTCTGTATCAGACCGTCTGTCTCAGTCCGTCTGTCTCAGACCGTCTGTCTCAGACCGTCTGCCTCAGACCGTCTGTCTCATACCGTCTGTCTCAGACCGTCTGTCTAAGACCGTCTATCTCAGCCCGTCTATCTCAGCCCGTCTGTCTGATAACGTGTCTCTCAGACCCTCTGTCTCAGACCGTCTGTCTCAGACCGTCTGTCTCTGACCGTCTGTCTAAGACCGTCTGTCTCAGACCCTCCGTCTCGGACCGTCTGTCTCAGACCGTCTGTCTCAGATCGTCTGTCTCAGACGGTCTGTCTCAGAACGTCTGTCACTGTGCGTCTGTCTAAGACCGTCTGTCTTATACCGTCTTTCTCGCTCCGTGTACCGCTGACTCTCTGACCCTGTCCGCCTGTCTCACGCCGTCAGTCTCAGACCGTCTTTCTCAGACCGTCTGTCTCAGACCGTCTGTCTAAGACCGTCTGTGTGAGACCGTCTTTCTCAGACCGTCTGTCTCAGACCGTCTGTCTCAGACCGTCTGCCTCAGACCGTCTGTCTCATACCGTCTGTCTCAGACCGTCTGTCTAAGACCGTCTATCTCAGCCCGTCTATCTCAGCCCGTCTGTCTGATAACGTGTCTCTCAGACCGTCTTTCTCAGATCGTCTGTCTCAGACCCTCTGTCTCAGACCGTCTGTGTCAGACCGTCTGTCTCAGACCGTCTGTCTCAGACCGTATGTCTCAGACCGTCTGTCTCAGACCGTCTGTCTCAGAGCGTCTGTCTCAGACCGTCTGTCTAAGACCGTCTATCTCAGCCCGTCTATCTCAGCCCGTCGGCCTGAGTCCGTTCGTCTCAGACCGTCTGTATCAGACTGTCTGCCTCAGACCATCTGTTTCGGACAGTCCGTCTCAGACCGTCTGTCTGATAACGTCTGTCTCAGACCGTCTGTCTCAGACCCTCTGTCTCGGACCGTCTGTCTCAGACCGTCTGTCTCAGATGGTCTGTCTAAGACCGTCTGTCTCAGACCGTCTTTCTCAGACCGTCTGTCTCAGACCGTCTGTCTAAGACCGTCTGTGTGAGACCGTCTTTCTCGGACCGTCTGTCTCAGACAGTCTGTCTCAGACCGTCTCTCTCAGACCGTCTGTATCAGACCGTCTGTCTCAGTCCGTCTGTCTCAGACCGTCTGTCTCAGACCGTCTGCCTCAGACCGTCTGTCTCATACCGTCTGTCTCAGACCGTCTGTCTAAGACCGTCTATCTCAGCCCGTCTATCTCAGCCCGTCTGTCTGATAACGTGTCTCTCAGACCCTCTGTCTCAGACCGTCTGTCTCAGACCGTCTGTCTCCGACCGTCTGTCTAAGACCGTCTGTCTCAGACCGTCTTTCTCAGACCGTCTGTCTCAGACCGTCTGTCTCAGACCGTCTGTCTCAGACCGTCTGTCTCAGACCGTCTGTCTCAGACCGTCTGTCTCAGACCGTCTGTCTCAGACCGTCTGTCTAAGACCGTCTGTGTGAGACCGTCTTTCTCAGACCGTCTGTCTAAGACCGTCTATCTCAGCCTGTCTATCTCAGCCCGTCTGTCTCAGACAGTCTGTCTCAGACCGTCTGTCTAAGACCGTCTGTGTGAGACCGTCTTTCTCAGACAGTCTGTCTCAGACCGTCTGTCTCAGACCGTCTGTCTCAGACCGTCTGTCTCAGACCGTCTGTCTCTGACCGTCTGTCTCAGACCGTATGTCTCAGACCGTCCGTATCAGACCGTCTGTCTCAGTCCGTCTGTCTCAGACCGTCTGTCTAAGACCGTCTGTCTCAGACCGTCTTTCTCAGACCGTCTGTCTCGGACCGTCTGTCTAAGACCGTCTGTCTCAGACCCTCTGTCTCAGACCGTCTGTCTCAGACCGTCTGTCTCAGACCGTCTGCCTCAGACCGTCTGTCTCATACCGTCTGTCTCAGACCGTCTGTCTAAGACCGTCTATCTCAGCCCGTCTATCTCAGCCCGTCTGTCTGATAACGTGTCTCTCAGACCCTCTGTCTCAGACCGTCTGTCTCAGACCGTCTGTCTCAGACCGTCTGTCTAAGACCGCCTGTCTCAGACCCTCTGTCTCGGACCGTCTGTCTCAGACCGTCTGTCTCAGGCCGTCTGTCTCAGACCGTCTGTATCAGACTGTCTGCCTCAGACTATCTGTTTCGGACAGTCCGTCTCAGACCGTCTGTCTGATAATGTCTCTCTCAGACCCTCTGTCTCAGACCGTCTGTCTCAGACTGTCTGTCTCAGACCGTCTGTCTAAGACCGTCTGTCTCAGACCCTCTGTCTCGGACCGTCTGTCTCAGACCGTCTGTCTCAGATGGTCTGTCTAAGACCGTCTGTCTCAGACCGTCTTTCTCAGACCGTCTGTCTCAGACCGTCTGTCTAAGACCGTCTGTGTGAGACCGTCTTTCTCAGACCGTCTGTCTAAGACCGTCTATCTCAGCCCGTCTATCTCAGCCCGTCTGTCTCAGACCGTCTGTCTCAGACCGTCTGTGTCAGACCGTCTGCCTCAGACCGTCTGTCTCATACCGTCTGTCTCAGACCGTCTGTCTAATACCGTCTATCTCAGCCCGTCTATCTCAGCCCGTCGGCCTTAGTCCGTCCGTCTCAGACCGTCTGTCTGATAACGTCTCTCTCAGACCCTCTGTCTCAGACCGTCTGTCTCAGACCGTCTGTCTCAGACCGTATGTCTCAGACCGTCTGTATCAGACCGTCTGTCTCAGACCGTCTGTCTCAGACCGTCTGTCTAAGACCGTCTGTCTCAGACCCTCTGTCTCGGACCGTCTGTCTCAGACCGTCTGTCTCAGATCGTCTGTCTCAGACGGTCTGTCTCAGAACGTCTGTCACTGTGCGTCTGTCTAAGACCGTCTGTCTTATACCGTCTTTCTCAGACCGTCTGTCTCAGACCGTCTGTCTCAGACCGTCTGTCTCAGACCGTCTGTCTCAGACCGTATGTCTCACACCGTCTGTATCAGACCGTCTGTCTCAGTCCGTCTGTCTCAGACCGTCTGTCTAAGACCGTCTGTCTCAGACCGTCTTTCTCAGACCGTCTGTCTCAGACCGTCTGTCTCAGACCGTCTGTCTCAGACCGTCTGTCTCAGTCTGTCTGTCTCAGACCGTCTGTCTCAGAGCGTCTGTCTCAGACCGTCTGTCTAAGACCGTCTATCTCAGCCCGTCTACCTCAGCCCGTCGGCCTGAGTCCGTCCGTCTCAGACCGTCTGTATCAGACTGTCTGCCTCAGACCATCTGTTTCGGACAGTCCGTCTCAGACCGTCTGTCTGATAACGTCTCTCTCAGACCCTCTGTCTCAGACCGTCTGTCTCAGGCTGTCTGTCTCAGACCGTCTGTCTAAGACCGTCTGTCTCAGACCCTCTGTCTCGGACCGTCTGTCTCAGACCGTCTGTCTCAGATGGTCTATCTCAGCCCGTCTATCTCAGACCGTCTGTCTCAGACCGTCTGTCTCAGACCGTCTGTCTCAGACCGTCTGTCTCAGACCGTCTGTCTCAGACCGTCTGTGTCAGACCGTCTGCCTCAGACCGTCTGTCTCAGATCGTCTGTCTCAGACGGTCTGTCTCAGAACGTCTGTCACTGTGCGTCTGTCTAAGACCGTCTGTCTTATACCGTCTTTCTCAGACCGTCTGTCTCAGACCGTCTGTCTCAGACCGTCTGTCTCAGACCGTCTGTCTCAGACCGTCTGTCTCAGACCGTCTGTCTCAGACCGTATGTCTCAGACCGTCTGTATCAGACCGTCTGTCTCAGTCCGTCTGTCTCAGACCGTCTGTCTAAGACCGTCTGTCTCAGACCGTCTTTCTCAGACCGTCTGTCTCAGACCGTCTGTCTCAGACCGTCTGTCTCAGTCCGTCTATCTCAGACCGTCTGTCTCAGAGCGTCTGTCTCAGACCGTCTGTCTAAGACCGTCTATCTCAGCCCGTCTACCTCAGCCCGTCGGCCTGAGTCCGTCCGTCTCAGACCGTCTGTATCAGACTGTCTGCCTCAGACCATCTGTTTCGGACAGTCCGTCTCAGACCGTCTGTCTGATAACGTCTCTCTCAGACCCTCTGTCTCAGACCGTCTGTCTCAGACCGTCTGTCTCAGACCGTCTGTCTCAGACCCTCTGTCTCGGACCGTCTGTCTCAGACCGTCTGTCTCGGATCGTCTGTCTCAGATCGTCTGTCTCAGACGATCTGTCTCAGACGGTCTGTCTCAGACGGTCTGTCTCAGAACGTCTGTCACTGTGCGTCTTTCTAAGACCGTGTGTCTTATACCGTCTTTCTCGCTCCGTGTACCTCTGACTCTCTGACCCTGTCCGCCTGTCTCACGCCGTCAGTCTCAGACCGTCTGTCTCAGACCGTCTGTCTCAGACCGTCTGTCTCAGACCGTCTGTCTCAGACCGTCTGTCTCAGACCGTCTGTCTCAGACCGTCTGTCTCAGACCGTCTGTCTCAGACCGTCTGTCTCAGACCGTCTGTCTCAGACCGTCTGTCTCAGACCGTCTGTCTCAGACCGTCTGTCGCAGACCGTCTGTCTCAGACCGTCTGTCTCAGACCGTCTGTCTCAGACCGTCTGTCTCAGACCGTCTGTCTCAGACCGTCTGTCTCAGACCGTCTGTCTCAGACCGTCTATATCAGACCGTCTGTCTCAGTCCGTCTGTCTCAGACCGTCTGTCTAAGACCGTCCGTCTCAGACCGTCTGTATCAGACTGTCTGTCTCAGACCATCTGTTTCGGACAGTCCGTCTCAGACCGTCTGTCTGATAACGTCTCTCTCAGACCCTCTGTCTCAGACCGTCTGTCTCAGACCGTCTGTCTCAGACCGTCTGTCTCAGACCGTCTGTCTAAGTCCGTCTGTCTCAGACCCTCTGTCTCGGACCGTCTGTCTCAGACCGTCTGCCTCAGACCGTCTGTCTCAGACCGTCTGTCTCAGACCGTCTGTCTCAGCCCGTCTGTCTCAGACCGTCTGTCTCAGACCGTCTGTCTCAGACCGTCTATCTCAGACCGTCTGTATCAGACTGTCTGTCTCAGACCATCTGTTTCGGACAGTCCGTCTCAGACCGTCTGTCTGATAACGTCTCTCTCAGACCCTCTGTCTCAGACCGTCTGTCTCAGACCGTCTGTCTCAGACCGTCTGTCTCAGACCGTCTGTCTAAGACCGTCTGTCTGAGACCCTCTGTCTCGGACCGTCTGTCTCAGACCGTCTGTCTCGGATCGTCTGTCTCAGATCGTCTGTCTCAGACGATCTGTCTCAGACGGTCTGTCTCAGACTGTCTGTCTCAGAACGTCTGTCACTGTGCGTCTTTCTAAGACCGTCTGTCTTATACCGTCTTTCTCGCTCCGTGTACCTCTGACTCTCTGACCCTGTCCGCCTGTCTAAGACCGTCTGTGTGAGACCGTCTTTCTCAGACCGTCTGTCTCAGACCGTCTGTCTCAGACCGTCTGTCTCAGACCGTCTGTCTCAGACCGTCTGTCTCAGACCGTCTGTCTCAGACCGTCTGTCTCAGACCGTCTGTCTAGGACCGTCTGTCTAAGACCGTCTGTGTGAGCCCGTCTTTCTCAGATCGTCTGTCTCAGACCCTCTGTCTCAGACCGTCTGTGTCAGACCGTCTGTCTCAGACCGTCTGTCTCAGAGCGTCTGTCTCAGACCGTCTGTCTAAGACCGTCTATCTCAGCCCGTCTATCTCAGCCCGTCGGCCTGAGTCCGTTCGTCTCAGACCGTCTGTATCAGACTGTCTGCCTCAGACCATCTGTTTCGGACAGTCCGTCTCAGACCGTCTGTCTGATAACGTCTGTCTCAGACCGTCTGTCGAAGACCGTCTGTCTCAGACCCTCTGTCTCGGACCGTCTGTCTCAGACCGTCTGTCTCAGATGGTCTGTCTAAGTCCGTCTGTCTCAGACCCTCTGTCTCGGACCGTCTGTCTCAGACCGTCTGCCTCAGACCGTCTGTCTAAGTCCGTCTGTCTCAGACCCTCTGTCTCGGACCGTCTGTCTCAGACCGTCTGCCTCAGACCGTCTGTCTCAGACCGTCTGTCTCAGACCGTCTGTCTCAGACCGTCTGTCTCAGACCGTCTGTCTCAGACCGTCTGTCTCAGACCGTCTGTCTCAGACCGTCTGTCTCAGACAATCTGTCTCAGACGGTCTGTCTCAGAACGTCTGTCACTGTGCGTCTGTCTAAGACCGTCTGTCTTATACCGTCTTTCTCGCTCCGTGTACCGCTGACTCTCTGACCCTGTCCGCCTGTCCCACGCCGTCAGTCTCAGACCGTCTGTCTCAGACGGTCTGTCTCAGACCGTCTGTCTCAGACCGTCTGTCTCAGACCGTCTGTCTCAGACCGTCTGTCTCAGACCGTCTGTCTCAGACCGTCTGTCTCAGACCGTCTGTCTAAGACCGTCTGTCTCAGACCGTCTTTCTCAGACCGTCTGTCTCAGACAATCTGTCTCAGACCGTCTGTCTAAGACCGTCTGTGTGAGACCGTCTTTCTCAGACCGTCTGTCTCAGACCGTCTGTCTCAGACCGTCTGTCTCAGACCGTCTGTCTCAGACCGTCTGTCTCAGACCGTCTGTCTCAGACCGTCTATCTCAGACCGTCTGTATCAGACTGTCTGTCTCAGACCATCTGTTTCGGACAGTCCGTCTCAGACCATCTGTCTGATAACGTCTCTCTCAGACCCTCTGTCTCAGACCGTCTGTCTCAGACCGTCTGTCTCAGACCGTCTGTCTCAGACCGTCTGCCTAAGACCGTCTGTCTGAGACCCTCTGTCTCGGACCGTCTGTCTCAGACCGTCTGTCTCGGATCGTCTGTCTCAGATCGTCTGTCTCAGACGATCTGTCTCAGACGGTCTGTCTCAGACTGTCTGTCTCAGAACGTCTGTCACTGTGCGTCTTTCTAAGTCCGTCTGTCTTATACCGTCTTTCTCGCTCCGTGTACCTCTGACTCTCTGACCCTGTCCGCCTGTCTCACGCCGTCAGTCTCAGACCGTCTGTCTCAGACCGTCTGTCTCAGACCGTCTGTCTCAGACCGTCTGTCTCAGACCGTCTGTCTCAGACCGTCTGTCTCAGACCGTCTGTCTCAGACCGTCTGTCTCAGACCGTCTGTCTCAGACCGTCTGTCTCAGACCGTCTGTCTCAGACCGTCTGTCTCAGACAGTCTGTCTCAGACCGTCTGTCTAAGACCGTCTGTGTGAGACCGTCTTTCTCAGACCGTCTGTCTCAGACCGTCTGTCTCAGACCGTCTGTCTCAGACCGTCTGTCTCAGACCGTCTGTCTCAGACCGTCTGTCTCAGACCGTCTGTCTCAGACCGTCTGTCTCAGACCGTCTGTCTCAGACCGTCTGTCTCAGACCGTCTGTCTCAGACCGTCTGTCTAAGACCGTCTGTGTGAGACCGTCTTTCTCGGACCGTCTGTCTCAGACAGTCTGTCTCAGACCGTCTCTCTCAGACCGTCTGTATCAGACCGTCTGTCTCAGTCCGTCTGTCTCAGACCGTCTGTCTCAGACCGTCTGCCTCAGACCGTCTGTCTCATACCGTCTGTCTCAGACCGTCTGTCTAACACCGTCTATCTCAGCCCGTCTATCCCAGCCCGTCTGTCTGATAACGTGTCTCTCAGACCCTCTGTCTCAGACCGTCTGTCTCAGACCGTCTGTCTCAGACCGTCTGTCTAAGACCGTCTGTCTCAGACCCTCTGTCTCGGACCGTCTGTCTCAGACCGTCTGTCTCAGATCGTCTGTCTCAGACGGTCTGTCTCAGAACGTCTGTCACTGTGCGTCTGTCTAAGACCGTCTGTCTTATACCGTCTTTCTCGCTCCGTGTACCGCTGACTCTCTGACCCTGTCCGCCTGTCTCACGCCGTCAGTCTCAGACCGTCTGTCTCAGACCGTCTGACTAAGTCCGTCTGTCTCAGACCGTCTTTCTCAGACCGTCTGTCTAAGACCGTCTGTCTCAGACCGTCTGTCTCAGACCGTTTGTCTCAGACCGTCTGTCTCAGACCGTCTGTCTCAGACCGTCTGTCTCGGACCGTCTGTCTAAGACCGTCTGTCTCAGACCGTCTTTCTCAGACCGTCTGTCTCAGACAATCTGTCTCAGACCGTCTGTCTAAGACCGTCTGTCTCAGACCGTCTTTCTCAGACCGTCTGTCTCAGACCGTCTGTCTCAGACCGTCTGTCTCAGACCGTCTGTCTCAGACCGTCTGTCTCAGACCGTCTGTCTCAGACCGTCTGTCTCAGACCGTCTGTATCAGACTGTCTGTCTCAGACCATCTGTTTCGGACAGTCCGTCTCAGACCGTCTGTCTGATAACGTCTCTCTCAGACCCTCTGTCTCAGACCGTCTGTCTCAGACCGTCTGTCTCAGACCGTCTGTCTAAGACCGTCTGTCTGAGACCCTCTGTCTCGGACCGTCTGTCTCAGACCGTCTGTCTCGGATCGTCTGTCTCAGATCGTCTGTCTCAGACCGTCTGTCTCAGACCGTCTGTCTCAGACCGTCTGTCTCAGACCGTCTGTCTCAGACCGTCTGTCTCAGACCGTCTGTCTCAGACCGTCTGTCTCAGACCGTCTGTCTAAGACCGTCTGTCTAAGACCGTCTGTGTGAGCCCGTCTTTCTCAGATCGTCTGTCTCAGACCCTCTGTCTCAGACCGTCTGTGTCAGACCGTCTGTCTCAGACCGTCTGTCTCAGACCGTATGTCTCAGACCGTCTGTCTCAGACCGTCTGTCTCAGAGCGTCTGTCTCAGACCGTCTGTCTAAGACCGTCTATCTCAGCCCGTCTATCTCAGCCCGTCGGCCTGAGTCCGTTCGTCTCAGACCGTCTGTATCAGACTGTCTGCCTCAGACCATCTGTTTCGGACAGTCCGTCTCAGACCGTCTGTCTGATAACGTCTGTCTCAGACCGTCTGTCGAAGACCGTCTGTCTCAGACCCTCTGTCTCGGACCGTCTGTCTCAGACCGTCTGTCTCAGATGGTCTGTCTAAGACCGTCTGTCTCAGACCGTCTTTCTCAGACCGTCTGTCTCAGACCGTCTGTCTAAGACCGTCTGTGTGAGACCGTCTTTCTCGGACCGTCTGTCTCAGACAGTCTGTCTCAGACCGTCTCTCTCAGACCGTCTGTATCAGACCGTCTGTCTCAGTCCGTCTGTCTCAGACCGTCTGTCTCAGACCGTCTGCCTCAGACCGTCTGTCTCATACCGTCTGTCTCAGACCGTCTGTCTAAGACCGTCTATCTCAGCCCGTGTATCTCAGCCCGTCTGTCTGCTAACGTGTCTCTCAGACCCTCTGTCTCAGACCGTCTGTCTCAGACCGTCTGTCTCCGACCGTCTGTCTAAGACCGTCTGTCTCAGACCCTCTGTCTCGGACCGTCTGTCTCAGACCGTCTGTCTCAGATCGTCTGTCTCAGACGGTCTGTCTCAGAACGTCTGTCACTGTGCGTCTGTCTAAGACCGTCTGTCTTATACCGTCTTTCTCGCTCCGTGTACCGCTGACTCTCTGACCCTGTCCGCCTGTCTCACGCCGTCAGTCTCAGACCGTCTTTCTCAGACCGTCTGTCTCAGACCGTCTGTCTAAGACCGTCTGTGTGAGACCGTCTTTCTCAGACCGTCTGTCTCAGACCGTCTGTCTCAGACCGTCTGCCTCAGACCGTCTGTCTCATACCGTCTGTCTCAGACCGTCTGTCTAAGACCGTCTATCTCAGCCCGTCTATCTCAGCCCGTCTGTCTGATAACGTGTCTCTCAGACCGTCTGTCTCAGATCGTCTGTCTCAGACCGTCTGTCTAAGACCGCCTGTCTCAGACCCTCTGTCTCGGACCGTCTGTCTCAGACCGTCTGTCTCAGATCGTCTGTCTCAGATCGTCTGTCTCAGACGGTCTGTCTCAGAACGTCTGTCACTGTGCGTCTGTCTAAGACCGTCTGTCTTATACCGTCTTTCTCGCTCCGTGTACCGCTGACTCTCTGACCCTGTCCGCCTGTCTCACGCCGTCAGTCTCAGACCGTCTGTCTCAGACCGTCTGTCTCAGACCGTCTGTCTCAGACCGTCTGTCTCAGACCGTCTGTCTCAGACCCTCTGTCTCGGACCGTCTGTCTCAGACCGTCTGTCTCGGATCGTCTGTCTCAGATCGTCTGTCTCAGACGATCTGTCTCAGACGGTCTGTCTCAGACGGTCTGTCTCAGAACGTCTGTCACTGTGCGTCTTTCTAAGACCGTGTGTCTTATACCGTCTTTCTCGCTCCGTGTACCTCTGACTCTCTGACCCTGTCCGCCTGTCTCACGCCGTCAGTCTCAGACCGTCTGTCTCAGACCGTCTGTCTCAGACCGTCTGTCTCAGACCGTCTGTCTCAGACCGTCTGTCTCAGACCGTCTGTCTCAGACCGTCTGTCTCAGACCGTCTGTCTCAGACCGTCTGTCTCAGACCGTCTGTCTCAGACCGTCTGTCGCAGACCGTCTGTCTCAGACCGTCTGTCTCAGACCGTCTGTCTCAGACCGTCTGTCTCAGACCGTCTGTCTCAGACCGTCTGTCTCAGACCGTCTGTCTCAGACCGTCTGTCTCAGACCGTCTGTCTCAGACCGTCTATATCAGACCGTCTGTCTCAGTCCGTCTGTCTCAGACCGTCTGTCTAAGACCGTCCGTCTCAGACCGTCTGTATCAGACTGTCTGTCTCAGACCATCTGTTTCGGACAGTCCGTCTCAGACCGTCTGTCTGATAACGTCTCTCTCAGACTCTCTGTCTCAGACCGTCTGTCTCAGACCGTCTGTCTAAGTCCGTCTGTCTCAGACCCTCTGTCTCGGACCGTCTGTCTCAGACCGTCTGCCTCAGACCGTCTGTCTCAGACCGTCTGTCTCAGACCGTCTGTCTCAGACCGTCTGTCTCAGACCGTCTGTCTCAGACCGTCTGTCTCAGACCGTCTGTCTCAGACCGTCTGTCTCAGACCGTCTGTCTCAGACAATCTGTCTCAGACGGTCTGTCTCAGAACGTCCGTCACTGTGCGTCTGTCTAAGACCGTCTGTCTTATACCGTCTTTCTCGCTCCGTGTACCGCTGACTCTCTGACCCTGTCCGCCTGTCCCACGCCGTCAGTCTCAGACCGTCTGTCTCAGACGGTCTGTCTCAGACCGTCTGTCTCAGACCGTCTGTCTCAGACCGTCTGTCTAAGACCGTCTGTCTCAGACCGTCTTTCTCAGACCGTCTGTCTCAGACAATCTGTCTCAGACCGTCTGTCTAAGACCGTCTGTGTGAGACCGTCTTTCTCAGACCGTCTGTCTCAGACCGTCTGTCTCAGACCGTCTGTCTCAGACCGTCTGTCTCAGACCGTCTGTCTCAGACCGTCTGTCTCAGACCGTCTGTCTCAGACCGTCTGTCTCAGACCGTCTATCTCAGACCGTCTGTATCAGACTGTCTGTCTCAGACCATCTGTTTCGGACAGTCCGTCTCAGACCGTCTGTCTGATAACGTCTCTCTCAGACCCTCTGTCTCAGACCGTCTGTCTCAGACCGTCTGTCTCAGACCGTCTGTCTCAGACCGTCTGTCTAAGACCGTCTGTCTGAGACCCTCTGTCTCGGACCGTCTGTCTCAGACCGTCTGTCTCGGATCGTCTGTCTCAGATCGTCTGTCTCAGACGATCTGTCTCAGACGGTCTGTCTCAGACTGTCTGTCTCAGAACGTCTGTCACTGTGCGTCTTTCTAAGACCGTCTGTCTTATACCGTCTTTCTCGCTCCGTGTACCTCTGACTCTCTGACCCTGTCCGCCTGTCTCACGCCGTCAGTCTCAGACCGTCTGTCTCAGACCGTCTGTCTCAGACCGTCTGTCTCAGACCGTCTGTCTCAGACCGTCTGTCTCAGACCGTCTGTCTCAGACCGTCTGTCTCAGACCGTCTGTCTCAGACCGTCTGTCTCAGACCGTCTGTCTCAGACCGTCTGTCTCAGACCGTCTGTCTAAGACCGTCTGTGTGAGACCGTCTTTCTCAGACCGTCTGTCTCAGACCGTCTGTCTCAGACCGTCTGTCTCAGACCGTCTGTCTCAGACCGTCTGTCTCAGACCGTCTGTCTCAGACCGTCTGTCTCAGACCGTCTGTCTCAGACCGTCTGTCTCAGACCGTCTGTCTCAGACCGTCTGTCTCAGACCGTCTGTCTCAGACCGTCTGTCTAAGACCGTCTGTGTGAGACCGTCTTTCTCAGACAGTCTGTCTCAGACCGTCTCTCTCAGACCGTCTGTATCAGACCGTCTGTCTCAGTCCGTCTGTCTCAGACCGTCTGTCTCAGACCGTCTGCCTCAGACCGTCTGTCTCATACCGTCTGTCTCAGACCGTCTGTCTAAGACCGTCTATCTCAGCCCGTCTATCCCAGCCCGTCTGTCTGATAACGTGTCTCTCAGACCCTCTGTCTCAGACCGTCTGTCTCAGACCGTCTGTCTCAGACCGTCTGTCTAAGACCGTCTGTCTCAGACCCTCTGTCTCGGACCGTCTGTCTCAGACCGTCTGTCTCAGATCGTCTGTCTCAGACGGTCTGTCTCAGAACGTCTGTCACTGTGCGTCTGTCTAAGACCGTCTGTCTTATACCGTCTTTCTCGCTCCGTGTACCGCTGACTCTCTGACCCTGTCCGCCTGTCTCACGCCGTCAGTCTCAGACCGTCTGTCTCAGACCGTCTGTCTAAGTCCGTCTGTCTCAGACCGTCTTTCTCAGACCGTCTGTCTAAGACCGTCTGTCTCAGACCGTCTGTCTCAGACCGTTTGTCTCAGACCGTCTGTCTCAGACCGTCTGTCTCAGACCGTCTGTCTCAGACCGTCTGTCTAAGACCGTCTGTCTCAGACCGTCTTTCTCAGACCGTCTGTCTCAGACAATCTGTCTCAGACCGTCTGTCTAAGACCGTCTGTCTCAGACCGTCTTTCTCAGACCGTCTGTCTCAGACCGTCTGTCTCAGACCGTCTGTCTCAGACCGTCTGTCTCAGACCGTCTGTCTCAGACCGTCTGTCTCAGACCGTCTGTCTCAGACCGTCTGTATCAGACTGTCTGTCTCAGACCATCTGTTTCGGACAGTCCGTCTCAGACCGTCTGTCTGATAACGTCTCTCTCAGACCCTCTGTCTCAGACCGTCTGTCTCAGACCGTCTGTCTCAGACCGTCTGTCTCAGACCGTCTGTCTCAGACCGTCTGTCTAAGACCGTCTGTCTGAGACCCTCTGTCTCGGACCGTCTGTCTCAGACCGTCTGTCTCGGATCGTCTGTCTCAGATCGTCTGTCTCAGACCGTCTGTCTCAGACCGTCTGTCTCAGACCGTCTGTCTCAGACCGTCTGTCTCAGACCGTCTGTCTCAGACCGTCTGTCTCAGACCGTCTGTCTCAGACCGTCTGTCTAAGACCGTCTGTCTAAGACCGTCTGTGTGAGCCCGTCTTTCTCAGATCGTCTGTCTCAGACCCTCTGTCTCAGACCGTCTGTGTCAGACCGTCTGTCTCAGACCGTCTGTCTCAGACCGTATGTCTCAGACCGTCTGTCTCAGACCGTCTGTCTCAGAGCGTCTGTCTCAGACCGTCTGTCTAAGACCGTCTATCTCAGCCCGTCTATCTCAGCCCGTCGGCCTGAGTCCGTTCGTCTCAGACCGTCTGTATCAGACTGTCTGCCTCAGACCATCTGTTTCGGACAGTCCGTCTCAGACCGTCTGTCTGATAACGTCTGTCTCAGACCGTCTGTCGAAGACCGTCTGTCTCAGACCCTCTGTCTCGGACCGTCTGTCTCAGACCGTCTGTCTCAGATGGTCTGTCTAAGACCGTCTGTCTCAGACCGTCTTTCTCAGACCGTCTGTCTCAGACCGTCTGTCTAAGACCGTCTGTGTGAGACCGTCTTTCTCGGACCGTCTGTCTCAGACAGTCTGTCTCAGACCGTCTCTCTCAGACCGTCTGTATCAGACCGTCTGTCTCAGTCCGTCTGTCTCAGACCGTCTGTCTCAGACCGTCTGCCTCAGACCGTCTGTCTCATACCGTCTGTCTCAGACCGTCTGTCTAAGACCGTCTATCTCAGCCCGTCTATCTCAGCCCGTCTGTCTGATAACGTGTCTCTCAGACCCTCTGTCTCAGACCGTCTGTCTCAGACCGTCTGTCTCTGACCGTCTGTCTAAGACCGTCTGTCTCAGACCCTCCGTCTCGGACCGTCTGTCTCAGACCGTCTGTCTCAGATCGTCTGTCTCAGACGGTCTGTCTCAGAACGTCTGTCACTGTGCGTCTGTCTAAGACCGTCTGTCTTATACCGTCTTTCTCGCTCCGTGTACCGCTGACTCTCTGACCCTGTCCGCCTGTCTCACGCCGTCAGTCTCAGACCGTCTTTCTCAGACCGTCTGTCTCAGACCGTCTGTCTAAGACCGTCTGTGTGAGACCGTCTTTCTCAGACCGTCTGTCTCAGACCGTCTGTCTCAGACCGTCTGCCTCAGACCGTCTGTCTCATACCGTCTGTCTCAGACCGTCTGTCTAAGACCGTCTATCTCAGCCCGTCTATCTCAGCCCGTCTGTCTGATAACGTGTCTCTCAGACCGTCTTTCTCAGATCGTCTGTCTCAGACCCTCTGTCTCAGACCGTCTGTGTCAGACCGTCTGTCTCAGACCGTCTGTCTCAGACCGTATGTCTCAGACCGTCTGTCTCAGACCGTCTGTCTCAGAGCGTCTGTCTCAGACCGTCTGTCTAAGACCGTCTATCTCAGCCCGTCTATCTCAGCCCGTCGGCCTGAGTCCGTTCGTCTCAGACCGTCTGTATCAGACTGTCTGCCTCAGACCATCTGTTTCGGACAGTCCGTCTCAGACCGTCTGTCTGATAACGTCTGTCTCAGACCGTCTGTCTCAGACCCTCTGTCTCGGACCGTCTGTCTCAGACCGTCTGTCTCAGATGGTCTGTCTAAGACCGTCTGTCTCAGACCGTCTTTCTCAGACCGTCTGTCTCAGACCGTCTGTCTAAGACCGTCTGTGTGAGACCGTCTTTCTCGGACCGTCTGTCTCAGACAGTCTGTCTCAGACCGTCTCTCTCAGACCGTCTGTATCAGACCGTCTGTCTCAGTCCGTCTGTCTCAGACCGTCTGTCTCAGACCGTCTGCCTCAGACCGTCTGTCTCATACCGTCTGTCTCAGACCGTCTGTCTAAGACCGTCTATCTCAGCCCGTCTATCTCAGCCCGTCTGTCTGATAACGTGTCTCTCAGACCCTCTGTCTCAGACCGTCTGTCTCAGACCGTCTGTCTCCGACCGTCTGTCTAAGACCGTCTGTCTCAGACCGTCTTTCTCAGACCGTCTGTCTCAGACCGTCTGTCTCAGACCGTCTGTCTCAGACCGTCTGTCTCAGACCGTCTGTCTCAGACCGTCTGTCTCAGACCGTCTGTCTCAGACCGTCTGTCTAAGACCGTCTGTGTGAGACCGTCTTTCTCAGACCGTCTGTCTAAGACCGTCTATCTCAGCCTGTCTATCTCAGCCCGTCTGTCTCAGACAGTCTGTCTCAGACCGTCTGTCTAAGACCGTCTGTGTGAGACCGTCTTTCTCAGACAGTCTGTCTCAGACCGTCTGTCTCAGACCGTCTGTCTCAGACCGTCTGTCTCTGACCGTCTGTCTCAGACCGTATGTCTCAGACCGTCCGTATCAGACCGTCTGTCTCAGTCCGTCTGTCTCAGACCGTCTGTCTAAGACCGTCTGTCTCAGACCGTCTTTCTCAGACCGTCTGTCTCGGACCGTCTGTCTAAGACCGTCTGTCTCAGACCCTCTGTCTCAGACCGTCTGTCTCAGACCGTCTGTCTCAGACCGTCTGCCTCAGACCGTCTGTCTCATACCGTCTGTCTCAGACCGTCTGTCTAAGACCGTCTATCTCAGCCCGTCTATCTCAGCCCGTCTGTCTGATAACGTGTCTCTCAGACCCTCTGTCTCAGACCGTCTGTCTCAGACCGTCTGTCTCAGACCGTCTGTCTAAGACCGCCTGTCTCAGACCCTCTGTCTCGGACCGTCTGTCTCAGACCGTCTGTCTCAGGCCGTCTGTCTCAGACCGTCTGTATCAGACTGTCTGCCTCAGACTATCTGTTTCGGACAGTCCGTCTCAGACCGTCTGTCTGATAATGTCTCTCTCAGACCCTCTGTCTCAGACCGTCTGTCTCAGACTGTCTGTCTCAGACCGTCTGTCTAAGACCGTCTGTCTCAGACCCTCTGTCTCGGACCGTCTGTCTCAGACCGTCTGTCTCAGATGGTCTGTCTAAGACCGTCTGTCTCAGACCGTCTTTCTCAGACCGTCTGTCTCAGACCGTCTGTCTAAGACCGTCTGTGTGAGACCGTCTTTCTCAGACCGTCTGTCTAAGACCGTCTATCTCAGCCCGTCTATCTCAGCCCGTCTGTCTCAGACCGTCTGTCTCAGACCGTCTGTGTCAGACCGTCTGCCTCAGACCGTCTGTCTCATACCGTCTGTCTCAGACCGTCTGTCTAATACCGTCTATCTCAGCCCGTCTATCTCAGCCCGTCGGCCTTAGTCCGTCCGTCTCAGACCGTCTGTCTGATAACGTCTCTCTCAGACCCTCTGTCTCAGACCGTCTGTCTCAGACCGTCTGTCTCAGACCGTATGTCTCAGACCGTCTGTATCAGACCGTCTGTCTCAGACCGTCTGTCTCAGACCGTCTGTCTAAGACCGTCTGTCTCAGACCCTCTGTCTCGGACCGTCTGTCTCAGACCGTCTGTCTCAGATCGTCTGTCTCAGACGGTCTGTCTCAGAACGTCTGTCACTGTGCGTCTGTCTAAGACCGTCTGTCTTATACCGTCTTTCTCAGACCGTCTGTCTCAGACCGTCTGTCTCAGACCGTCTGTCTCAGACCGTCTGTCTCAGACCGTCTGTCTCAGACCGTATGTCTCACACCGTCTGTATCAGACCGTCTGTCTCAGTCCGTCTGTCTCAGACCGTCTGTCTAAGACCGTCTGTCTCAGACCGTCTTTCTCAGACCGTCTGTCTCAGACCGTCTGTCTCAGACCGTCTGTCTCAGACCGTCTGTCTCAGTCTGTCTGTCTCAGACCGTCTGTCTCAGAGCGTCTGTCTCAGACCGTCTGTCTAAGACCGTCTATCTCAGCCCGTCTACCTCAGCCCGTCGGCCTGAGTCCGTCCGTCTCAGACCGTCTGTATCAGACTGTCTGCCTCAGACCATCTGTTTCGGACAGTCCGTCTCAGACCGTCTGTCTGATAACGTCTCTCTCAGACCCTCTGTCTCAGACCGTCTGTCTCAGGCTGTCTGTCTCAGACCGTCTGTCTAAGACCGTCTGTCTCAGACCCTCTGTCTCGGACCGTCTGTCTCAGACCGTCTGTCTCAGATGGTCTATCTCAGCCCGTCTATCTCAGACCGTCTGTCTCAGACCGTCTGTCTCAGACCGTCTGTCTCAGACCGTCTGTCTCAGACCGTCTGTCTCAGACCGTCTGTGTCAGACCGTCTGCCTCAGACCGTCTGTCTCAGATCGTCTGTCTCAGACGGTCTGTCTCAGAACGTCTGTCACTGTGCGTCTGTCTAAGACCGTCTGTCTTATACCGTCTTTCTCAGACCGTCTGTCTCAGACCGTCTGTCTCAGACCGTCTGTCTCAGACCGTCTGTCTCAGACCGTCTGTCTCAGACCGTCTGTCTCAGACCGTATGTCTCAGACCGTCTGTATCAGACCGTCTGTCTCAGTCCGTCTGTCTCAGACCGTCTGTCTAAGACCGTCTGTCTCAGACCGTCTTTCTCAGACCGTCTGTCTCAGACCGTCTGTCTCAGACCGTCTGTCTCAGTCCGTCTATCTCAGACCGTCTGTCTCAGAGCGTCTGTCTCAGACCGTCTGTCTAAGACCGTCTATCTCAGCCCGTCTACCTCAGCCCGTCGGCCTGAGTCCGTCCGTCTCAGACCGTCTGTATCAGACTGTCTGCCTCAGACCATCTGTTTCGGACAGTCCGTCTCAGACCGTCTGTCTGATAACGTCTCTCTCAGACCCTCTGTCTCAGACCGTCTGTCTCAGACCGTCTGTCTCAGACCGTCTGTCTCAGACCGTCTGTCTCAGACCCTCTGTCTCGGACCGTCTGTCTCAGACCGTCTGTCTCGGATCGTCTGTCTCAGATCGTCTGTCTCAGACGATCTGTCTCAGACGGTCTGTCTCAGACGGTCTGTCTCAGAACGTCTGTCACTGTGCGTCTTTCTAAGACCGTGTGTCTTATACCGTCTTTCTCGCTCCGTGTACCTCTGACTCTCTGACCCTGTCCGCCTGTCTCACGCCGTCAGTCTCAGACCGTCTGTCTCAGACCGTCTGTCTCAGACCGTCTGTCTCAGACCGTCTGTCTCAGACCGTCTGTCTCAGACCGTCTGTCTCAGACCGTCTGTCTCAGACCGTCTGTCTCAGACCGTCTGTCTCAGACCGTCTGTCTCAGACCGTCTGTCTCAGACCGTCTGTCTCAGACCGTCTGTCTCAGACCGTCTGTCGCAGACCGTCTGTCTCAGACCGTCTGTCTCAGACCGTCTGTCTCAGACCGTCTGTCTCAGACCGTCTGTCTCAGACCGTCTGTCTCAGACCGTCTGTCTCAGACCGTCTATATCAGACCGTCTGTCTCAGTCCGTCTGTCTCAGACCGTCTGTCTAAGACCGTCCGTCTCAGACCGTCTGTATCAGACTGTCTGTCTCAGACCATCTGTTTCGGACAGTCCGTCTCAGACCGTCTGTCTGATAACGTCTCTCTCAGACCCTCTGTCTCAGACCGTCTGTCTCAGACCGTCTGTCTCAGACCGTCTGTCTCAGACCGTCTGTCTAAGTCCGTCTGTCTCAGACCCTCTGTCTCGGACCGTCTGTCTCAGACCGTCTGCCTCAGACCGTCTGTCTCAGACCGTCTGTCTCAGACCGTCTGTCTCAGCCCGTCTGTCTCAGCCCGTCTGTCTCAGACCGTCTGTCTCAGACCGTCTGTCTCAGACCGTCTGTCTCAGACAATCTGTCTCAGACGGTATGTCTCAGAACGTCTGTCACTGTGCGTCTGTCTAAGACCGTCTGTCTTATACCGTCTTTCTCGCTCCGTGTACCGCTGACTCTCTGACCCTGTCCGCCTGTCCCACGCCGTCAGTCTCAGACCGTCTGTCTCAGACGGTCTGTCTCAGACCGTCTGTCTCAGACCGTCTGTCTCAGACCGTCTGTCTCAGACCGTCTGTCTCAGACCGTCTGTCTCAGACCGTCTGTCTAAGACCGTCTGTCTCAGACCGTCTTTCTCAGACCGTCTGTCTCAGACAATCTGTCTCAGACCGTCTGTCTAAGACCGTCTGTGTGAGACCGTCTTTCTCAGACCGTCTGTCTCAGACCGTCTGTCTCAGACCGTCTGTCTCAGACCGTCTGTCTCAGACCGTCTGTCTCAGACCGTCTGTCTCAGACCGTCTGTCTCAGACCGTCTGTCTCAGACCGTCTATCTCAGACCGTCTGTATCAGACTGTCTGTCTCAGACCATCTGTTTCGGACAGTCCGTCTCAGACCGTCTGTCTGATAACGTCTCTCTCAGACCCTCTGTCTCAGACCGTCTGTCTCAGACCGTCTGTCTCAGACCGTCTGTCTCAGACCGTCTGTCTAAGACCGTCTGTCTGAGACCCTCTGTCTCGGACCGTCTGTCTCAGACCGTCTGTCTCGGATCGTCTGTCTCAGATCGTCTGTCTCAGACGATCTGTCTCAGACGGTCTGTCTCAGACTGTCTGTCTCAGAACGTCTGTCACTGTGCGTCTTTCTAAGACCGTCTGTCTTATACCGTCTTTCTCGCTCCGTGTACCTCTGACTCTCTGACCCTGTCCGCCTGTCTAAGACCGTCTGTGTGAGACCGTCTTTCTCAGACCGTCTGTCTCAGACCGTCTGTCTCAGACCGTCTGTCTCAGACCGTCTGTCTCAGACCGTCTGTCTCAGACCGTCTGTCTCAGACCGTATGTCTCAGACCGTCTGTCTCAGACCGTCTGTCTAGGACCGTCTGTCTAAGACCGTCTGTGTGAGCCCGTCTTTCTCAGATCGTCTGTCTCAGACCCTCTGTCTCAGACCGTCTGTGTCAGACCGTCTGTCTCAGACCGTCTGTCTCAGAGCGTCTGTCTCAGACCGTCTGTCTAAGACCGTCTATCTCAGCCCGTCTATCTCAGCCCGTCGGCCTGAGTCCGTTCGTCTCAGACCGTCTGTATCAGACTGTCTGCCTCAGACCATCTGTTTCGGACAGTCCGTCTCAGACCGTCTGTCTGATAACGTCTGTCTCAGACCGTCTGTCTCAGACCCTCTGTCTCGGACCGTCTGTCTCAGACCGTCTGTCTCAGATGGTCTGTCTAAGACCGTCTGTCTCAGACCGTCTTTCTCAGACCGTCTGTCTCAGACCGTCTGTCTAAGACCGTCTGTGTGAGACCGTCTTTCTCGGACCGTCTGTCTCAGACAGTCTGTCTCAGACCGTCTCTCTCAGACCGTCTGTATCAGACCGTCTGTCTCAGTCCGTCTGTCTCAGACCGTCTGTCTCAGACCGTCTGCCTCAGACCGTCTGTCTCATACCCTCTGTCTCAGACCGTCTGTCTAAGACCGTCTATCTCAGCCCGTCTATCTCAGCCCGTCTGTCTGATAACGTGTCTCTCAGACCCTCTGTCTCAGACCGTCTGTCTCAGACCGTCTGTCTCAGACCGTCTGTCTAAGACCGTCTGTCTCAGACCCTCTGTCTCGGACCGTCTGTCTCAGACCGTCTGTCTCAGATCGTCTGTCTCAGACGGTCTGTCTCAGAACGTCTGTCACTGTGCGTCTGTCTAAGACCGTCTGTCTTATACCGTCTTTCTCGCTCCGTGTACCGCTGACTCTCTGACCCTGTCCGCCTGTCTCACGCCGTCAGTCTCAGACCGTCTGTCTCAGACCGTCTGTCTAAGTCCGTCTGTCTCAGACCGTCTTTCTCAGACCGTCTGTCTAAGACCGTCTGTCTCAGACCGTCTGTCTCAGACCGTTTGTCTCAGACCGTCTGTCTCAGACCGTCTGTCTCAGACCGTCTGTCTCAGACCGTCTGTCTAAGACCGTCTGTCTCAGACCGTCTTTCTCAGACCGTCTGTCTCAGACAATCTGTCTCAGACCGTCTGTCTAAGACCGTCTGTCTCAGACCGTCTTTCTCAGACCGTCTGTCTCAGACCGTCTGTCTCAGACCGTCTGTCTCAGACCGTCTGTCTCAGACCGTCTGTCTCAGACCGTCTGTCTCAGACCGTCTGTCTCAGACCGTCTGTATCAGACTGTCTGTCTCAGACCATCTGTTTCGGACAGTCCGTCTCAGACCGTCTGTCTGATAACGTCTCTCTCAGACCCTCTGTCTCAGACCGTCTGTCTCAGACCGTCTGTCTCAGACCGTCTGTCTCAGACCGTCTGTCTAAGACCGTCTGTCTGAGACCCTCTGTCTCGGACCGTCTGCCTCAGACCGTCTGTCTCGGATCGTCTGTCTCAGATCGTCTGTCTCAGACCGTCTGTCTCAGACCGTCTGTCTCAGACCGTCTGTCTCAGACCGTCTGTCTCAGACCGTCTGTCTCAGACCGTCTGTCTCAGACCGTCTGTCTCAGACCGTCTGTCTAAGACCGTCTGTCTAAGACCGTCTGTGTGAGCCCGTCTTTCTCAGATCGTCTGTCTCAGACCCTCTGTCTCAGACCGTCTGTGTCAGACCGTCTGTCTCAGACCGTCTGTCTCAGACCGTATGTCTCAGACCGTCTGTCTCAGACCGTCTGTCTCAGAGCGTCTGTCTCAGACCGTCTGTCTAAGACCGTCTATCTCAGCCCGTCTATCTCAGCCCGTCGGCCTGAGTCCGTTCGTCTCAGACCGTCTGTATCAGACTGTCTGCCTCAGACCATCTGTTTCGGACAGTCCGTCTCAGACCGTCTGTCTGATAACGTCTGTCTCAGACCGTCTGTCGAAGACCGTCTGTCGAAGACCGTCTGTCTCAGACCCTCTGTCTCGGACCGTCTGTCTCAGACCGTCTGTCTCAGATGGTCTGTCTAAGACCGTCTGTCTCAGACCGTCTTTCTCAGACCGTCTGTCTCAGACCGTCTGTCTAAGACCGTCTGTGTGAGACCGTCTTTCTCGGACCGTCTGTCTCAGACAGTCTGTCTCAGACCGTCTCTCTCAGACCGTCTGTATCAGACCGTCTGTCTCAGTCCGTCTGTCTCAGACCGTCTGTCTCAGACCGTCTGCCTCAGACCGTCTGTCTCATACCGTCTGTCTCAGACCGTCTGTCTAAGACCGTCTATCTCAGCCCGTCTATCTCAGCCCGTCTGTCTGATAACGTGTCTCTCAGACCCTCTGTCTCAGACCGTCTGTCTCAGACCGTCTGTCTCCGACCGTCTGTCTAAGACCGTCTGTCTCAGACCCTCTGTCTCGGACCGTCTGTCTCAGACCGTCTGTCTCAGATCGTCTGTCTCAGACGGTCTGTCTCAGAACGTCTGTCACTGTGCGTCTGTCTAAGACCGTCTGTCTTATACCGTCTTTCTCGCTCCGTGTACCGCTGACTCTCTGACCCTGTCCGCCTGTCTCACGCCGTCAGTCTCAGACCGTCTTTCTCAGACCGTCTGTCTCAGACCGTCTGTCTAAGACCGTCTGTGTGAGACCGTCTTTCTCAGACCGTCTGTCTCAGACCGTCTGTCTCAGACCGTCTGCCTCAGACCGTCTGTCTCATACCGTCTGTCTCAGACCGTCTGTCTAAGACCGTCTATCTCAGCCCGTCTATCTCAGCCCGTCTGTCTGATAACGTGTCTCTCAGACCGTCTGTCTCAGAGCGTCTGTCTCAGACCGTCTGTCTAAGACCGCCTGTCTCAGACCCTCTGTCTCGGACCGTCTGTCTCAGACCGTCTGTCTCAGATCGTCTGTCTCAGATCGTCTGTCTCAGACGGTCTGTCTCAGAACGTCTGTCACTGTGCGTCTGTCTAAGACCGCCTGTCTTATACCGTCTTTCTCGCTCCGTGTACCGCTGACTCTCTGACCCTGTCCGCCTGTCTCACGCCGTCAGTCTCAGACCGTCTGTCTCAGACCGTCTGTCTCAGACCGTCTGTCTCAGACCGTCTGTCTCAGACCGTCTGTCTAAGACCGTCTGTGTGAGACCGTCTTTCTCAGACCGTCTGTCTAAGACCGTCTATCTCAGCCTGTCTATCTCAGCCCGTCTGTCTCAGACAGTCTGTCTCAGACCGTCTGTCTAAGACCGTCTGTGTGAGACCGTCTTTCTCAGACAGTCTGTCTCAGACCGTCTGTCTCAGACCGTCTGTCTCAGACCGTCTGTCTCTGACCGTCTGTCTCAGACCGTATGTCTCAGACCGTCCGTATCAGACCGTCTGTCTCAGTCCGTCTGTCTCAGACCGTCTGTCTAAGACCGTCTGTCTCAGACCGTCTTTCTCAGACCGTCTGTCTCGGACCGTCTGTCTAAGACCGTCTGTCTCAGACCCTCTGTCTCAGACCGTCTGTCTCAGACCGTCTGTCTCAGACCGTCTGCCTCAGACCGTCTGTCTCATACCGTCTGTCTCAGACCGTCTGTCTAAGACCGTCTATCTCAGCCCGTCTATCTCAGCCCGTCTGTCTGATAACGTGTCTCTCAGACCCTCTGTCTCAGACCGTCTGTCTCAGACCGTCTGTCTCAGACCGTCTGTCTAAGACCGCCTGTCTCAGACCCTCTGTCTCGGACCGTCTGTCTCAGAGCGTCTGTCTCAGGCCGTCTGTCTCAGACCGTCTGTATCAGACTGTCTGCCTCAGACTATCTGTTTCGGACAGTCCGTCTCAGACCGTCTGTCTGATAATGTCTCTCTCAGACCCTCTGTCTCAGACCGTCTGTCTCAGACTGTCTGTCTCAGACCGTCTGTCTAAGACCGTCTGTCTCAGACCCTCTGTCTCGGACCGTCTGTCTCAGACCGTCTGTCTCAGATGGTCTGTCTAAGACCGTCTGTCTCAGACCGTCTTTCTCAGACCGTCTGTCTCAGACCGTCTGTCTAAGACCGTCTGTGTGAGACCGTCTTTCTCAGACCGTCTGTCTAAGACCGTCTATCTCAGCCCGTCTATCTCAGCCCGTCTGTCTCAGACCGTCTGTCTCAGACCGTCTGTGTCAGACCGTCTGCCTCAGACCGTCTGTCTCATACCGTCTGTCTCAGACCGTCTGTCTAAGACCGTCTATCTCAGCCCGTCTATCTCAGCCCGTCGGCCTTAGTCCGTCCGTCTCAGACCGTCTGTCTGATAACGTCTCTCTCAGACCCTCTGTCTCAGACCGTCTGTCTCAGACCGTCTGTCTCAGACCGTATGTCTCAGACCGTCTGTATCAGACCGTCTGTCTCAGACCGTCTGTCTCAGACCGTCTGTCTAAGACCGTCTGTCTCAGACCCTCTGTCTCGGACCGTCTGTCTCAGACCGTCTGTCTCAGATCGTCTGTCTCAGACGGTCTGTCTCAGAACGTCTGTCACTGTGCGTCTGTCTAAGACCGTCTGTCTTATACCGTCTTTCTCAGACCGTCTGTCTCAGACCGTCTGTCTCAGACCGTCTGTCTCAGACCGTCTGTCTCAGACCGTATGTCTCACACCGTCTGTATCAGACCGTCTGTCTCAGTCCGTCTGTCTCAGACCGTCTGTCTAAGACCGTCTGTCTCAGACCGTCTTTCTCAGACCGTCTGTCTCAGACCGTCTGTCTCAGACCGTCTGTCTCAGACCGTCTGTCTCAGTCTGTCTGTCTCAGACCGTCTGTCTCAGAGCGTCTGTCTCAGACCGTCTGTCTCAGACCGTCTGTCTAAGACCGTCTGTCTCAGACCGTCTTTATCAGACCGTCTGTCTCAGACCGTCTGTCTAAGACCGTCTGTGTGAGACCGTCTTTCTCAGACCGTCTGTCTCAGACCGCCTGTCTAAGACCGTCTGTCTCAGACCGTCTTTCTCAGACCGTCTGTCTCAGACCGTCTGTCTCAGACCGACTGTCTCAGTCCGTCTGTCTCAGACCGTCTGTCTCAGACCGTCTGTCTCAGACCGTCTGTCTCAGACCGTCTGTCTAAGACCGTCTGTGTGAGACCGTCTTTCTCAGACCGTCTGTCTAAGACCGTCTATCTCAGCCTGTCTATCTCAGCCCGTCTGTCTCAGACAGTCTGTCTCAGACCGTCTGTCTAAGACCGTCTGTGTGAGACCGTCTTTCTCAGACAGTCTGTCTCAGACCGTCTGTCTCAGACCGTCTGTCTCAGACCGTCTGTCTCAGACCGTCTGTCTCTGACCGTCTGTCTCAGACCGTATGTCTCAGACCGTCCGTATCAGACCGTCTGTCTCAGTCCGTCTGTCTCAGACCGTCTGTCTAAGACCGTCTGTCTCAGACCGTCTTTCTCAGACCGTCTGTCTCGGACCGTCTGTCTAAGACCGTCTGTCTCAGACCCTCTGTCTCAGACCGTCTGTCTCAGACCGTCTGTCTCAGACCGTCTGCCTCAGACCGTCTGTCTCATACCGTCTGTCTCAGACCGTCTGTCTAAGACCGTCTATCTCAGCCCGTCTATCTCAGCCCGTCTGTCTGATAACGTGTCTCTCAGACCCTCTGTCTCAGACCGTCTGTCTCAGACCGTCTGTCTCAGACCGTCTGTCTAAGACCGCCTGTCTCAGACCCTCTGTCTCGGACCGTCTGTCTCAGAGCGTCTGTCTCAGGCCGTCTGTCTCAGACCGTCTGTATCAGACTGTCTGCCTCAGAGTATCTGTTTCGGACAGTCCGTCTCAGACCGTCTGTCTGATAATGTCTCTCTCAGACCCTCTGTCTCAGACCGTCTGTCTCAGACTGTCTGTCTCAGACCGTCTGTCTAAGACCGTCTGTCTCAGACCCTCTGTCTCGGACCGTCTGTCTCAGACCGTCTGTCTCAGATGGTCTGTCTAAGACCGTCTGTCTCAGACCGTCTTTCTCAGACCGTCTGTCTCAGACCGTCTGTCTAAGACCGTCTGTGTGAGACCGTCTTTCTCAGACCGTCTGTCTAAGACCGTCTATCTCAGCCCGTCTATCTCAGCCCGTCTGTCTCAGACCGTCTGTCTCAGACCGTCTGTGTCAGACCGTCTGCCTCAGACCGTCTGTCTCATACCGTCTGTCTCAGACCGTCTGTCTAAGACCGTCTATCTCAGCCCGTCTATCTCAGCCCGTCGGCCTTAGTCCGTCCGTCTCAGACCGTCTGTCTGATAACGTCTCTCTCAGACCCTCTGTCTCAGACCGTCTGTCTCAGACCGTCTGTCTCAGACCGTATGTCTCCGACCGTCTGTATCAGACCGTCTGTCTCAGACCGTCTGTCTCAGACCGTCTGTCTAAGACCGTCTGTCTCAGACCCTCTGTCTCGGACCGTCTGTCTCAGACCGTCTGTCTCAGATCGTCTGTCTCAGACGGTCTGTCTCAGAACGTCTGTCACTGTGCGTCTGTCTAAGACCGTCTGTCTTATACCGTCTTTCTCAGACCGTCTGTCTCAGACCGTCTGTCTCAGACCGTCTGTCTCAGACCGTCTGTCTCAGACCGTCTGTCTCAGACCGTATGTCTCACACCGTCTGTATCAGACCGTCTGTCTCAGTCCGTCTGTCTCAGACCGTCTGTCTAAGACCGTCTGTCTCAGACCGTCTTTCTCAGACCGTCTGTCTCAGACCGTCTGTCTCAGACCGTCTGTCTCAGACCGTCTGTCTCAGTCTGTCTGTCTCAGACCGTCTGTCTCAGAGCGTCTGTCTCAGACCGTCTGTCTAAGACCGTCTATCTCAGCCCGTCTACCTCAGCCCGTCGGCCTGAGCCCGTCCGTCTCAGACCGTCTGTATCAGACTGTCTGCCTCAGACCATCTGTTTCGGACAGTCCGTCTCAGACCGTCTGTCTGATAACGTCTCTCTCAGACCCTCTGTCTCAGACCGTCTGTCTCAGACTGTCTGTCTCAGACCGTCTGTCTAAGACCGTCTGTCTCAGACCCTCTGTCTCGGACCGTCTGTCTCAGACCGTCTGTCTCAGATGGTCTATCTCAGCCCGTCTATCTCAGACCGTCTGTCTCAGACCGTCTGTCTCAGACCGTCTGTCTCAGACCGTCTGTGTCAGACCGTCTGCCTCAGACCGTCTGTCTCAGATCGTCTGTCTCAGACGGTCTGTCTCAGAACGTCTGTCACTGTGCGTCTGTCTGAGACCGTCTGTCTTATACCGTCTTTCTCAGACCGTCTGTCTCAGACCGTCTGTCTCAGACCGTCTGTCTCAGACCGTCTGTCTCAGACCGTCTGTCTCAGACCGTCTGTCTCAGACCGTCTGTCTGAGACCGTCTGTCTCAGACCGTATGTCTCAGACCGTCTGTATCAGACCGTCTGTCTCAGTCCGTCTGTCTCAGACCGTCTGTCTAAGACCGTCTGTCTCAGACCGTCTTTCTCAGACCGTCTGTCTCAGACCGTCTGTCTCAGACCGTCTGTCTCAGTCCGTCTGTCTCAGACCGTCTGTCTCAGAGCGTCTGTCTCAGACCGTCTGTCTAAGACCGTCTATCTCAGCCCGTCTACCTCAGCCCGTCGGCCTGAGTCCGTCCGTCTCAGACGGTCTGCATCAGACTGTCTGCCTCAGACCATCTGTTTCGGACAGTCCGTCTCAGACCGTCTGTCTGATAACGTCTCTCTCAGACCCTCTGTCTCAGACCGTCTGTCTCAGACTGTCTGTCTCAGACCGTCTGTCTAAGACCGTCTGTCTCAGACCCTCTGTCTCGTACCGTCTGTCTCAGACCGTCTGTCTCAGATGGTCTATCTCAGCCCGTCTATCTCAGACCGTCTGTCTCAGACCGTCTGTCTCAGACCGTCTGTCTCAGACCGTCTGTGTCAGACCGTCTGCCTCAGACCGTCTGTCTCATACCGTCTGTCTCAGACCGTCTGTCTAAGACCGTCTATCTCAGCCCGTCTATCTCAGCCCGTCTGTCTGATAACGTGTCTCTCAGACCCTCTGTCTCAGACCGTCTGTCTCAGACCGTCTGTCTAAGACCGTCTGTCTCAGATCCTCTGTCTCGGACCGTCTGTCTCAGACCGTCTGTCTCAGATCGTCTGTCTCAGATCGTCTGTCTCAGACCGTCTGTCTCAGTCCGTCTGTCACAGACCGTCTGTCTCAGACCGTCTGTCTCAGACCGTCTGTCTCAGACCGTCTATCTCAGCCCGTCTATCTCAGCCCGTCTGTCTCAGACAGTCTGTCTCAGACCGTCTGTCTAAGACCGTCTGTGTGAGACCGTCTTTCTCAGACCGTCTGTCTCAGACCGTCTGTCTCAGACCGTCTGTCTCAGACCGTATGTCTCAGACCGTCTGTATCAGACCGTATGTCTCAGACCGTCTGTCTCAGATCGTCTGTCTCAGATCGTCTGTCTCAGACGGTCTGTCTCAGAACGTCTGTCACTGTGCGTCTGTCTAAGACCGTCTGTCTTATACCGTCTTTCTCGCTCCGTGTACCGCTGACTCTCTGACCCTGTCCGCCTGTCTCACGCCGTCAGTCTCAGACCGTCTGTCTCAGACCGTCTGTCTCAGACCGTCTGTCTCAGACCGTCTGCCTCAGACCGTCTGTCTCATACCGTCTGTCTCAGATCGTCTGTCTAAGACCGTCTGTCTCAGACCGTCTTTATCAGACCGTCTGTCTCAGACCGTCTGTCTAAGAGCGTCTGTCTCAGACCGTCTGTCTCAGTCCGTCTGTCTCAGACCGTCTGTCTAAGACCGTCTGTCTCAGACCGTCTTTCTCAGACCGTCTGTCTCGGACCGTCTGTCTAAGACCGTCTGTCTCAGACCCTCTGTCTCAGACCGTCTGTCTCAGAGCGACTGTCTCAGTCCGTCTGTCTCAGACCGTCTGTCTCAGACCGTCTGTCTCAGACCGTCTGTCTAAGACCGCCTGTCTCAGACCCTCTGTCTCGGACCGTCTGTCTCAGACCGTCTGTCTCAGATCGTCTGTCTCAGATCGTCTGTCTCAGACGGTCTGTCTCAGAACGTCTGTCACTGTGCGTCTGTCTAAGACCGTCTGTCTTATACCGTCTTTCTCGCTCCGTGTACCGCTGACTCTCTGACCCTGTCCGCCTGTCTCACGCCGTCAGTCTCAGACCGTCTGTCTCAGACCGTCTGTCTCAGACCGTCTGTCTCAGACCGTCTGTCTCAGACCGTCTGTCTAAGACCGTCTGTCTCAGACCGTCTTTATCAGACCGTCTGTCCCAGACCGTCTGTCTAAGACCGTCTGTGTGAGACCGTCTTTCTCAGACCGTCTGTCTCAGACCGTCTGTCTAAGACCGTCTGTCTCAGACCGTCTTTCTCAGACCGTCTGTCTCAGACCGTCTGTCTCAGACCGACTGTCTCAGTCCGTCTGTCTCAGACCGTCTGTCTCAGACCGTCTGTCTCAGACCGTCTGTCTCAGACCGTCTGTCTCAGACCGTCTGTCTAAGACCGTCTGTGTGAGACCGTCTTTCTCAGACCGTCTGTCTAAGACCGTCTATCTCAGCCTGTCTATCTCAGCCCGTCTGTCTCAGACAGTCTGTCTCAGACCGTCTGTCTAAGACCGTCTGTGTGAGACCGTCTTTCTCAGACAGTCTGTCTCAGACCGTCTGTCTCAGACCGTCTGTCTCTGACCGTCTGTCTCAGACCGTATGTCTCAGACCGTCTGTATCAGACCGTCTGTCTCAGTCCGTCTGTCTCAGACCGTCTGTCTAAGACCGTCTGTCTCAGACCGTCTTTCTCAGACCGTCTGTCTCGGACCGTCTGTCTAAGACCGTCTGTCTCAGACCCTCTGTCTCAGACCATCTGTCTCAGACCGTCTGTCTCAGACCGTCTGCCTCAGACCGTCTGTCTCATACCGTCTGTCTCAGACCGTCTGTCTAAGACCGTCTATCTCAGCCCGTCTATCTCAGCCCGTCTGTCTGATAACGTGTCTCTCAGACCCTCTGTCTCAGACCGTCTGTCTCAGACCGTCTGTCTCAGACCGTCTGTCTAAGACCGCCTGTCTCAGACCCTCTGTCTCGGACCGTCTGTCTCAGACCGTCTGTCTCAGGCCGTCTGTCTCAGACCGTCTGTATCAGACTGTCTGCCTCAGACTATCTGTTTCGGACAGTCCGTCTCAGACCGTCTGTCTGATAATGTCTCTCTCAGACCCTCTGTCTCAGACCGTCTGTCTCAGACTGTCTGTCTCAGACCGTCTGTCTAAGACCGTCTGTCTCAGACCCTCTGTCTCGGACCGTCTGTCTCAGACCGTCTGTCTCAGATGGTCTGTCTAAGACCGTCTGTCTCAGACCGTCTTTCTCAGACCGTCTGTCTCAGACCGTCTGTCTAAGACCGTCTGTGTGAGACCGTCTTTCTCAGACCGTCTGTCTAAGACCGTCTATCTCAGCCCGTCTATCTCAGCCCGTCTGTCTCAGACCGTCTGTCTCAGACCGTCTGTCTCAGACCGTCTGTGTCAGACCGTCTGCCTCAGACCGTCTGTCTCATACCGTCTGTCTCAGACCGTCTGTCTAAGACCGTCTATCTCAGCCCGTCTGTCTCAGACCGTCTGTCTCAGACCGTCTGTCTAAGACCGTCTGTCTCAGACCCTCTGTCTCGGACCGTCTGTCTCAGACCGTCTGTCTCAGATCGTCTGTCTCAGACGGTCTGTCTCAGAACGTCTGTCACTGTGCGTCTGTCTAAGACCGTCTGTCTTATACCGTCTTTCTCAGACCGTCTGTCTCAGACCGTCTGTCTCAGACCGTCTGTCTCAGACCGTCTGTCTCAGACCGTATGTCTCAGACCGTCTGTATCAGACCGTCTGTCTCAGTCCGTCTGTCTCAGACCGTCTGTCTCAGACCGTCTTTCTCAGACCGTCTGTCTCAGACCGTCTGTCTCAGACCGTCTGTCTCAGTCTGTCTGTCTCAGACCGTCTGTCTCAGAGCGTCTGTCTCAGACCGTCTGTCTAAGACCGTCTATCTCAGCCCGTCTACCTCAGCCCGTCGGCCTGAGTCCGTCCGTCTCAGACTGTCTGTATCAGACTGTCTGCCTCAGACCATCTGTTTCGGACAGTCCGTCTCAGACCGTCTGTCTGATAACGTCTCTCTCAGACCCTCTGTCTCAGACCGTCTGTCTCAGACTGTCTGTCTCAGACCGTCTGTCTAAGACCGTCTGTCTCAGACCCTCTGTCTCGGACCGTCTGTCTCAGACCGTCTGTCTCAGATGGTCTATCTCAGCCCGTCTATCTCAGACCGTCTGTCTCAGACCGTCTGTCTCAGACCGTCTGTGTCAGACCGTCTGCCTCAGACCGTCTGTCTCAGATCGTCTGTCTCAGACGGTCTGTCTCAGAACGTCTGTCACTGTGCGTCTGTCTAAGACCGTCTGTCTTATACCGTCTTTCTCAGACCGTCTGTCTCAGACCGTCTGTCTCAGACCGTCTGTCTCAGACCGTCTGTCTCAGACCGTCTGTCTCAGACCGTCTGTCTCAGACCGTATGTCTCAGACCGTCTGTATCAGACCGTCTGTCTCAGTCCGTCTGTCTCAGACCGTCTGTCTAAGACCGTCTGTCTCAGACCGTCTTTCTCAGACCGTCTGTCTCAGACCGTCTGTCTCAGACCGTCTGTCTCAGTCCGTCTGTCTCAGACCGTCTGTCTCAGAGCGTCTGTCTCAGACCGTCTGCCTAAGACCGTCTATCTCAGCCCGTCTACCTCAGCCCGTCGGCCTGAGTCCGTCCGTCTCAGACCGTCTGTATCAGACTGTCTGCCTCAGACCATCTGTTTCGGACAGTCCGTCTCAGGCCGTCTGTCTGATAACGTCTCTCTCAGACCCTCTGTCTCAGACCGTCTGTCTCAGACTGTCTGTCTCAGACCGTCTGCCTAAGACCGTCTGTCTCAGACCCTCTGTCTCGGACCGTCTGTCTCAGACCGTCTGTCTCAGATGGTCTATCTCAGCCCGTCTATCTCAGACCGTCTGTCTCAGACCGTCTGTCTCAGACCGTCTGTCTCAGACCGTCTGTGTCAGACCGTCTGCCTCAGACCGTCTGTCTCATACCGTCTGTCTCAGACCGTCTGTCTAAGACCGTCTATCTCAGCCCGTCTGTCTGATAACGTGTCTCTCAGACCCTCTGTCTCAGACCGTCTGTCTCAGACCGTCTGTCTAAGACCGTCTGTCTCAGACCCTCTGTCTCGGACCGTCTGTCTCAGACCGTCTGTCTCAGATCGTCTGGCTCAGATCGTCTGTCTCAGACCGTCTGTCTCAGTCCGTCTGTCTCAGACCGTCTGTCTCAGACCGTCTGTCTCAGACCGTCTTTCTCAGACCGTCTGTCTCAGACCGTCTATCTCAGCCCGTCTATCTCAGCCCGTCTGTCTCAGACAGTCTGTCTCAGACCGTCTGTCTAAGACCGTCTGTGTGAGACCGTCTTTCTCAGACCGTCTGTCTCAGACCGTCTGTCTCAGACCGTCTGTCTCAGACCGTCTGTCTCAGACCGTATGTCTCAGACCGTCTGTATCAGACCGTATGTCTCAGACCGTTTGTCTCAGATCGTCTGTCTCAGATCGTCTGTCTCAGACGGTCTGTCTCAGAACGTCTGTCACTGTGCGTCTGTCTAAGACCGTCTGTCTTATACCGTCTTTCTCGCTCCGTGTACCGCTGACTCTCTGACCCTGTCCGCCTGTCTCACGCCGTCAGTCTCAGACCGTCTGTCTCAGACCGTCTGTCTCAGACCGTCTGTCTCAGACCGTCTGCCTCAGACCGTCTGTCTCATACCGTCTGTCTCAGATCGTCTGTCTAAGACCGTCTGTCTCAGACCGTCTTTATCAGACCGTCTTTATCAGACCGTCTGTCTCAGACCGTCTGTCTAAGACCGTCTGTCTCAGACCGTCTGTCTCAGTCCGTCTGTCTCAGACCGTCTGTCTAAGACCGTCTGTCTCAGACCGTCTTTCTCAGACCGTCTGTCTCGGACCGTCTGTCTAAGACCGTCTGTCTCAGACCCTCTGTCTCAGACCGTCTGTCTCAGACCGACTGTCTCAGTCCGTCTGTCTCAGACCGTCTGTCTCAGACCGTCTGTCTCAGACCGTCTGTCTAAGACCGCCTGTCTCAGACCCTCTGTCTCGGACCGTCTGTCTCAGACCGTCTGTCTCAGATCGTCTGTCTCAGATCGTCTGTCTCAGACGGTCTGTCTCAGAACGTCTGTCACTGTGCGTCTGTCTAAGACCGTCTGTCTTATACCGTCTTTCTCGCTCCGTGTACCGCTGACTCTCTGACCCTGTCCGCCTGTCTCACGCCGTCAGTCTCAGACCGTCTGTCTCAGACCGTCTGTCTCAGACCGTCTGTCTCAGACCGTCTGTCTCAGACCGTCTGTCTAAGACCGTCTGTCTCAGACCGTCTTTATCAGACCGTCTGTCTCAGACCGTCTGTCTAAGACCGTCTGTGTGAGACCGTCTTTCTCAGACCGTCTGTCTAAGACCGTCTGTCTCAGACCGTCTTTCTCAGACCGTCTGTCTCAGACCGTCTGTCTCAGACCGACTGTCTCAGTCCGTCTGTCTCAGACCGTCTGTCTCAGACCGTCTGTCTCAGACCGTCTGTCTAAGACCGTCTGTGTGAGACCGTCTTTCTCAGACCGTCTGTCTAAGACCGTCTATCTCAGCCTGTCTATCTCAGCCCGTCTGTCTCAGACCGTCTATCTCAGCCCGTCTATCTCAGCCCATCTGTCTCAGACAGTCTGTCTCAGACCGTCTGTCTAAGACCGTCTGTGTGAGACCGTCTTTCTCAGACCGTCTGTCTCAGACCGTCTGTCTCAGACCGTCTGTCTCAGACCGTCTGTCTCAGACCGTATGTCTCAGACCGTCTGTATCAGACCGTATGTCTCAGACCGTCTGTCTCAGATCGTCTGTCTCAGATCGTCTGTCTCAGACGGTCTGTCTCAGAACGTCTGTCACTGTGCGTCTGTCTAAGACCGTCTGTCTTATACCGTCTTTCTCGCTCCGTGTACCGCTGACTCTCTGACCCTGTCCGCCTGTCTCACGCCGTCAGTCTCAGACCGTCTGTCTCAGACCGTCTGTCTCAGACCGTCTGTCTCAGACCGTCTGCCTCAGACCGTCTGTCTCATACCGTCTGTCTCAGATCGTCTGTCTAAGACCGTCTGTCTCAGACCGTCTTTATCAGACCGTCTGTCTCAGACCGTCTGTCTAAGACCGTCTGTCTCAGACCGTCTGTCTCAGTCCGTCTGTCTCAGACCGTCTGTCTAAGACCGTCTGTCTCAGACCGTCTTTCTCAGACCGTCTGTCTCGGACCGTCTGTCTAAGACCGTCTGTCTCAGACCCTCTGTCTCAGACCGTCTGTCTCAGACCGACTGTCTCAGTCCGTCTGTCTCAGACCGTCTTTCTCAGACCGTCTGTCTCAGACCCTCTGTCTCGGACCGTCTGTCTCAGACCGTCTGTCTCAGATGGTCTGTCTAAGACCGTCTGTCTCAGACCGTCTTTCTCAGACCGTCTGTCTCAGACCGTCTGTCTAAGACCGTCTGTGTGAGACCGTCTTTCTCAGACCGTCTGTCTAAGACCGTCTATCTCAGCCCGTCTGTCTCAGACCGTCTGTCTCAGACCGTCTGTGTCAGACCGTCTGCCTCAGACCGTCTGTCTCATACCGTCTGTATCAGACTGTCTGCCTCAGACTATCTGTTTCGGACAGTCCGTCTCAGACCGTCTGTCTGATAATGTCTCTCTCAGACCCTCTATCTCAGCCCGTCTGTCTCAGACCGTCTGTCTCAGACCGTCTGTCTAAGACCGTCTATCTCAGACCGTCTGTCTAAGACCGTCTGTCTCAGACCGTCTTTCTCAGACCGTCTGTCTCAGATGGTCTGTCTAAGACCGTCTGTCTCAGACCGTCTTTCTCAGACCGTCTGTCTCAGACCGTCTGTCTAAGACCGTCTGTGTGAGACCGTCTTTCTCAGACCGTCTGTCTAAGACCGTCTATCTCAGCCTGTCTATCTCAGCCCGTCTGTCTCAGACCGTCTATCTCAGCCCGTCTGTCTCAGACCGTCTGTCTCAGACCGTCTTTCTCAGACCGTCTGTCTAAGACCGTCTGTCTCAGACCGTCTGTCTAAGACCGTCTGTCTCAGACCCTCTGTCTCGGACCGTCTGTCTCAGACCGTCTGTCTCAGATCGTCTGTCTCAGACGGTCTGTCTCAGAACGTCTGTCACTGTGCGTCTGTCTAAGACCGTCTGTCTTATACCGTCTTTCTCAGTCCGTCTGTCTCAGACCGTCTGTCTCAGACCGTCTGTCTCAGACCGTCTGTCTAAGACCGCCTGTCTCAGACCCTCTGTCTCGGACCGTCTGTCTCAGACCGTCTGTCTCAGATCGTCTGTCTCAGATCGTCTGTCTCAGACGGTCTGTCTCAGAACGTCTGTCACTGTGCGTCTGTCTAAGACCGTCTGTCTTATACCGTCTTTCTCGCTCCGTGTACCGCTGACTCTCTGACCCTGTCCGCCTGTCTCACGCCGTCAGTCTCAGACCGTCTGTCTCAGACCGTCTGTCTCAGACCGTCTGTCTCAGACCGTCTGTCTAAGACCGTCTGTCTCAGACCGTCTTTATCAGACCGTCTGTCTCAGACCGTCTGTCTAAGACCGTCTGTGTGAGACCGTCTTTCTCAGACCGTCTGTCTCAGACCGTCTGTCTAAGACCGTCTGTCTCAGACCGTCTTTCTCAGACCGTCTGTCTCAGACCGTCTGTCTCAGACCGACTGTCTCAGTCCGTCTGTCTCAGACCGTCTGTCTCAGACCGTCTGTCTCAGACCGTCTGTCTCAGACCGTCTGTCTCAGACCGTCTGTCTAAGACCGTCTGTGTGAGACCGTCTTTCTCAGACCGTCTGTCTAAGACCGTCTATCTCAGCCTGTCTATCTCAGCCCGTCTGTCTCAGACAGTCTGTCTCAGACCGTCTGTCTAAGACCGTCTGTGTGAGACCGTCTTTCTCAGACAGTCTGTCTCAGACCGTCTGTCTCAGACCGTCTGTCTCAGACCGTCTGTCTCTGACCGTCTGTCTCAGACCGTATGTCTCAGACCGCCTGTATCAGACCGTCTGTCTCAGTCCGTCTGTCTCAGACCGTCTGTCTAAGACCGTCTGTCTCAGACCGTCTTTCTCAGACCGTCTGTCTCGGACCGTCTGTCTAAGACCGTCTGTCTCAGACCCTCTGTCTCAGACCATCTGTCTCAGACCGTCTGTCTCAGACCGTCTGCCTCAGACCGTCTGTCTCATACCGTCTGTCTCAGACCGTCTGTCTAAGACCGTCTATCTCAGCCCGTCTATCTCAGCCCGTCTGTCTGATAACGTGTCTCTCAGACCCTCTGTCTCAGACCGTCTGTCTCAGACCGTCTGTCTCAGACCGTCTGTCTAAGACCGCCTGTCTCAGACCCTCTGTCTCGGACCGTCTGTCTCAGACCGTCTGTCTCAGGCCGTCTGTCTCAGACCGTCTGTATCAGACTGTCTGCCTCAGACTATCTGTTTCGGACAGTCCGTCTCAGACCGTCTGTCTGATAATGTCTCTCTCAGACCCTCTGTCTCAGACCGTCTGTCTCAGACTGTCTGTCTCAGACCGTCTGTCTAAGACCGTCTGTCTCAGACCCTCTGTCTCGGACCGTCTGTCTCAGACCGTCTGTCTCAGATGGTCTGTCTAAGACCGTCTGTCTCAGACCGTCTTTCTCAGACCGTCTGTCTCAGACCGTCTGTCTAAGACCGTCTGTGTGAGACCGTCTTTCTCAGACCGTCTGTCTAAGACCGTCTATCTCAGCCCGTCTATCTCAGCCCGTCTGTCTCAGACCGTCTGTCTCAGACCGTCTGTGTCAGACCGTCTGCATCAGACCGTCTGTCTCATACCGTCTGTATCAGACTGTCTGCCTCAGACTATCTGTTTCGGACAGTCCGTCTCAGACCGTCTGTCTGATAATGTCTCTCTCAGACCCTCTATCTCAGCCCGTCTGTCTCAGACCGTCTGTCTCAGACCGTCTGTCTAAGACCGTCTGTCTCAGACCCTCTGTCTCGGACCGTCTGTCTCAGACCGTCTGTCTCAGATCGTCTGTCTCAGACGGTCTGTCTCAGAACGTCTGTCACTGTGCGTCTGTCTAAGACCGTCTGTCTTATACCGCCTTTCTCAGACCGTCTGTCTCAGACCGTCTGTCTCAGACCGTCTGTCTCAGACCGTATGTCTCAGACCGTCTGTATCAGACCGTCTGTCTCAGAGCGTCTGTCTCAGACCGTCTGTCTAAGACCGTCTATCTCAGCCCGTCTACCTCAGCCCGTCGGCCTGAGTCCGTCCGTCTCAGACCGTCTGTATCAGACTGTCTGCCTCAGACCATCTGTTTCGGACAGTCCGTCTCAGACCGTCTGTCTGATAACGTCTCTCTCAGACCCTCTGTCTCAGACCGTCTGTCTCAGACTGTCTGTCTCAGACCGTCTGTCTAAGACCGTCTGTCTCAGACCCTCTGTCTCGGACCGTCTGTCTCAGACCGTCTGTCTCAGATGGTCTATCTCAGCCCGTCTATCTCAGACCGTCTGTCTCAGACCGTCTGTCTCAGACCGTCTGTGTCAGACCGTCTGCCTCAGACCGTCTGTCTCAGATCGTCTGTCTCAGACGGTCTGTCTCAGAACGTCTGTCACTGTGCGTCTGTCTAAGACCGTCTGTCTTATACCGTCTTTCTCAGACCGTCTGTCTCAGACCGTCTGTCTCAGACCGTCTGTCTCAGACCGTCTGTCTCAGACCGTCTGTCTCAGACCGTCTGTCTCAGACCGTATGTCTCAGACCGTCTGTATCAGACCGTCTGTCTCAGTCCGTCTGTCTCAGACCGTCTGTCTAAGACCGTCTGTCTCAGACCGTCTTTCTCAGACCGTCTGTCTCAGACCGTCTGTCTCAGACCGTCTGTCTCAGTCCGTCTGTCTCAGACCGTCTGTCTCAGAGCGTCTGTCTCAGACCGTCTGTCTAAGACCGTCTATCTCAGCCCGTCTACCTCAGCCCGTCGGCCTGAGTCCGTCCGTCTCAGACCGTCTGTATCAGACTGTCTGCCTCAGACCATCTGTTTCGGACAGTCCGTCTCAGACCGTCTGTCTGATAACGTCTCTCTCAGACCCTCTGTCTCAGACCGTCTGTCTCAGACTGTCTGTCTCAGACCGTCTGCCTAAGACCGTCTGTCTCAGACCCTCTGTCTCGGACCGTCTGTCTCAGACCGTCTGTCTCAGATGGTCTATCTCAGCCCGTCTATCTCAGACCGTCTGTCTCAGACCGTCTGTCTCAGACTGTCTGTCTCAGACCGTCTGTGTCAGACCGTCTGCCTCAGACCGTCTGTCTCATACCGTCTGTCTCAGACCGTCTGTCTAAGACCGTCTATCTCAGCCCGTCTGTCTGATAACGTGTCTCTCAGACCCTCTGTCTCAGACCGTCTGTCTCAGACCGTCTGTCTAAGACCGTCTGTCTTATACCGTCTTTCTCGCTCCGTGTACCGCTGACTCTCTGACCCTGTCCGCCTGTCTCACGCCGTCAGTCTCAGACCGTCTGTCTCAGACCGTCTGTCTCAGACCGTCTGTCTCAGACCGTCTGTCTAAGACCGTCTGTCTCAGACCGTCTTTATCAGACCGTCTGTCTCAGACCGTCTGTCTAAGACCGTCTGTGTGAGACCGTCTTTCTCAGACCGTCTGTCTCAGACCGTCTGTCTAAGACCGTCTGTCTCAGACCGTCTTTCTCAGACCGTCTGTCTCAGACCGTCTGTCTCAGACCGACTGTCTCAGTCCGTCTGTCTCAGACCGTCTGTCTCAGACCGTCTGTCTCAGACCGTCTGTCTCAGACCGTCTGTCTCAGACCGTCTGTCTAAGACCGTCTGTGTGAGACCGTCTTTCTCAGACCGTCTGTCTAAGACCGTCTATCTCAGCCTGTCTATCTCAGCCCGTCTGTCTCAGACAGTCTGTCTCAGACCGTCTGTCTAAGACCGTCTGTGTGAGACCGTCTTTCTCAGACAGTCTGTCTCAGACCGTCTGTCTCAGACCGTCTGTCTCAGACCGTCTGTCTCTGACCGTCTGTCTCAGACCGTATGTCTCAGACCGCCTGTATCAGACCGTCTGTCTCAGTCCGTCTGTCTCAGACCGTCTGTCTAAGACCGTCTGTCTCAGACCGTCTTTCTCAGACCGTCTGTCTCGGACCGTCTGTCTAAGACCGTCTGTCTCAGACCCTCTGTCTCAGACCATCTGTCTCAGACCGTCTGTCTCAGACCGTCTGCCTCAGACCGTCTGTCTCATACCGTCTGTCTCAGACCGTCTGTCTAAGACCGTCTATCTCAGCCCGTCTATCTCAGCCCGTCTGTCTGATAACGTGTCTCTCAGACCCTCTGTCTCAGACCGTCTGTCTCAGACCGTCTGTCTCAGACCGTCTGTCTAAGACCGCCTGTCTCAGACCCTCTGTCTCGGACCGTCTGTCTCAGACCGTCTGTCTCAGGCCGTCTGTCTCAGACCGTCTGTATCAGACTGTCTGCCTCAGACTATCTGTTTCGGACAGTCCGTCTCAGACCGTCTGTCTGATAATGTCTCTCTCAGACCCTCTGTCTCAGACCGTCTGTCTCAGACTGTCTGTCTCAGACCGTCTGTCTAAGACCGTCTGTCTCAGACCCTCTGTCTCGGACCGTCTGTCTCAGACCGTCTGTCTCAGATGGTCTGTCTAAGACCGTCTGTCTCAGACCGTCTTTCTCAGACCGTCTGTCTCAGACCGTCTGTCTAAGACCGTCTGTGTGAGACCGTCTTTCTCAGACCGTCTGTCTAAGACCGTCTATCTCAGACCGTCTATCTCAGCCCGTCTGTCTCAGACCGTCTGTCTCAGACCGTCTGTGTCAGACCGTCTGCATCAGACCGTCTGTCTCATACCGTCTGTATCAGACTGTCTGCCTCAGACTATCTGTTTCGGACAGTCCGTCTCAGACCGTCTGTCTGATAATGTCTCTCTCAGACCCTCTATCTCAGCCCGTCTGTCTCAGACCCTCTGTCTCGGACCGTCTGTCTCAGACCGTCTGTCTCAGATCGTCTGTCTCAGACGGTCTGTCTCAGAACGTCTGTCACTGTGCGTCTGTCTAAGACCGTCTGTCTTATACCGCCTTTCTCAGACCGTCTGTCTCAGACCGTCTGTCTCAGACCGTCTGTCTCAGACCGTATGTCTCAGACCGTCTGTATCAGACCGTCTGTCTCAGAGCGTCTGTCTCAGACCGTCTGTCTAAGACCGTCTATCTCAGCCCGTCTACCTCAGCCCGTCGGCCTGAGTCCGTCCGTCTCAGACCGTCTGTATCAGACTGTCTGCCTCAGACCATCTGTTTCGGACAGTCCGTCTCAGACCGTCTGTCTGATAACGTCTCTCTCAGACCCTCTGTCTCAGACCGTCTGTCTCAGACTGTCTGTCTCAGACCGTCTGTCTAAGACCGTCTGTCTCAGACCCTCTGTCTCGGACCGTCTGTCTCAGACCGTCTGTCTCAGATGGTCTATCTCAGCCCGTCTATCTCAGACCGTCTGTCTCAGACCGTCTGTCTCAGACCGTCTGTGTCAGACCGTCTGCCTCAGACCGTCTGTCTCAGATCGTCTGTCTCAGACGGTCTGTCTCAGAACGTCTGTCACTGTGCGTCTGTCTAAGACCGTCTGTCTTATACCGTCTTTCTCAGACCGTCTGTCTCAGACCGTCTGTCTCAGACCGTCTGTCTCAGACCGTCTGTCTCAGACCGTCTGTCTCAGACCGTCTGTCTCAGACCGTATGTCTCAGACCGTCTGTATCAGACCGTCTGTCTCAGTCCGTCTGTCTCAGACCGTCTGTCTAAGACCGTCTGTCTCAGACCGTCTTTCTCAGACCGTCTGTCTCAGACCGTCTGTCTCAGACCGTCTGTCTCAGTCCGTCTGTCTCAGACCGTCTGTCTCAGAGCGTCTGTCTCAGACCGTCTGTCTAAGACCGTCTATCTCAGCCCGTCTACCTCAGCCCGTCGGCCTGAGTCCGTCCGTCTCAGACCGTCTGTATCAGACTGTCTGCCTCAGACCATCTGTTTCGGACAGTCCGTCTCAGACCGTCTGTCTGATAACGTCTCTCTCAGACCCTCTGTCTCAGACCGTCTGTCTCAGACTGTCTGTCTCAGACCGTCTGCCTAAGACCGTCTGTCTCAGACCCTCTGTCTCGGACCGTCTGTCTCAGACCGTCTGTCTCAGATGGTCTATCTCAGCCCGTCTATCTCAGACCGTCTGTCTCAGACCGTCTGTCTCAGACTGTCTGTCTCAGACCGTCTGTGTCAGACCGTCTGCCTCAGACCGTCTGTCTCATACCGTCTGTCTCAGACCGTCTGTCTAAGACCGTCTATCTCAGCCCGTCTGTCTGATAACGTGTCTCTCAGACCCTCTGTCTCAGACCGTCTGTCTCAGACCGTCTGTCTAAGACCGTCTGTCTCAGACCCTCTTTCTCGGACCGTCTGTCTCAGACCGTCTGTCTCAGATCGTCTGGCTCAGATCGTCTGTCTCAGACCGTCTGTCTCAGTCCGTCTGTCTCAGACCGTCTGTCTCAGACCGTCTGTCTCAGACCGTCTTTCTCAGACCGTCTGTCTCAGACCGTCTATCTCAGCCCGTCTATCTCAGCCCGTCTGTCTCAGACAGTCTGTCTCAGACCGTCTGTCTAAGACCGTCTGTGTGAGACCGTCTTTCTCAGACCGTCTGTCTCAGACCGTCTGTCTCAGACCGTCTGTCTCAGACCGTATGTCTCAGACCGTCTGTATCAGACCGTATGTCTCAGACCGTTTGTCTCAGATCGTCTGTCTCAGATCGTCTGTCTCAGACGGTCTGTCTCAGAACGTCTGTCACTGTGCGTCTGTCTAAGACCGTCTGTCTTATACCGTCTTTCTCGCTCCGTGTACCGCTGACTCTCTGACCCTGTCCGCCTGTCTCACGCCGTCAGTCTCAGACCGTCTGTCTCAGACCGTCTGTCTCAGACCGTCTGTCTCAGACCGTCTGCCTCAGACCGTCTGTCTCATACCGTCTGTCTCAGATCGTCTGTCTAAGACCGTCTGTCTCAGACCGTCTTTATCAGACCGTCTTTATCAGACCGTCTGTCTCAGACCGTCTGTCTAAGACCGTCTGTCTCAGACCGTCTGTCTCAGTCCGTCTGTCTCAGACCGTCTGTCTAAGACCGTCTGTCTCAGACCGTCTTTCTCAGACCGTCTGTCTCGGACCGTCTGTCTAAGACCGTCTGTCTCAGACCCTCTGTCTCAGACCGTCTGTCTCAGACCGACTGTCTCAGTCCGTCTGTCTCAGACCGTCTGTCTCAGACCGTCTGTCTCAGACCGTCTGTCTAAGACCGCCTGTCTCAGACCCTCTGTCTCGGACCGTCTGTCTCAGACCGTCTGTCTCAGATCGTCTGTCTCAGATCGTCTGTCTCAGACGGTCTGTCTCAGAACGTCTGTCACTGTGCGTCTGTCTAAGACCGTCTGTCTTATACCGTCTTTCTCGCTCCGTGTACCGCTGACTCTCTGACCCTGTCCGCCTGTCTCACGCCGTCAGTCTCAGACCGTCTGTCTCAGACCGTCTGTCTCAGACCGTCTTTATCAGACCGTCTGTCTCAGACCGTCTGTCTAAGACCGTCTGTGTGAGACCGTCTTTCTCAGACCGTCTGTCTAAGACCGTCTGTCTCAGACCGTCTTTCTCAGACCCTCTGTCTCGGACCGTCTGTCTCAGACCGTCTGTCTCAGATCGTCTGTCTCAGACCGTCTGTCTCTGACCGTCTGTCTCAGACCGTCTGTCTAAGACCGTCTGTCTCAGACTGTCTGTCTCAGACCGTCTGTGTCAGACCGTCTGCCTCAGACCGTCTGTCTCATACCGTCTGTCTCAGACCGTCTGTCTAAGACCGTCTATCTCAGCCCGTCTGTCTGATAACGTGTCTCTCAGACCCTCTGTCTCAGACCGTCTGTCTCAGACCGTCTGTCTAAGACCGTCTGTCTCAGACCCTCTTTCTCGGACCGTCTGTCTCAGACCGTCTGTCTCAGATCGTCTGGCTCAGATCGTCTGTCTCAGACCGTCTGTCTCAGTCCGTCTGTCTCAGACCGTCTGTCTCAGACCGTCTGTCTCAGACCGTCTTTCTCAGACCGTCTGTCTCAGACCGTCTATCTCAGCCCGTCTATCTCAGCCCGTCTGTCTCAGACAGTCTGTCTCAGACCGTCTGTCTAAGACCGTCTGTGTGAGACCGTCTTTCTCAGACCGTCTGTCTCAGACCGTCTGTCTCAGACCGTCTGTCTCAGACCGTATGTCTCAGACCGTCTGTATCAGACCGTATGTCTCAGACCGTTTGTCTCAGATCGTCTGTCTCAGATCGTCTGTCTCAGACGGTCTGTCTCAGAACGTCTGTCACTGTGCGTCTGTCTAAGACCGTCTGTCTTATACCGTCTTTCTCGCTCCGTGTACCGCTGACTCTCTGACCCTGTCCGCCTGTCTCACGCCGTCAGTCTCAGACCGTCTGTCTCAGACCGTCTGTCTCAGACCGTCTGTCTCAGACCGTCTGCCTCAGACCGTCTGTCTCATACCGTCTGTCTCAGATCGTCTGTCTAAGACCGTCTGTCTCAGACCGTCTTTATCAGACCGTCTTTATCAGACCGTCTGTCTCAGACCGTCTGTCTAAGACCGTCTGTCTCAGACCGTCTGTCTCAGTCCGTCTGTCTCAGACCGTCTGTCTAAGACCGTCTGTCTCAGACCGTCTTTCTCAGACCGTCTGTCTCGGACCGTCTGTCTAAGACCGTCTGTCTCAGACCCTCTGTCTCAGACCGTCTGTCTCAGACCGACTGTCTCAGTCCGTCTGTCTCAGACCGTCTGTCTCAGACCGTCTGTCTCAGACCGTCTGTCTAAGACCGCCTGTCTCAGACCCTCTGTCTCGGACCGTCTGTCTCAGACCGTCTGTCTCAGATCGTCTGTCTCAGATCGTCTGTCTCAGACGGTCTGTCTCAGAACGTCTGTCACTGTGCGTCTGTCTAAGACCGTCTGTCTTATACCGTCTTTCTCGCTCCGTGTACCGCTGACTCTCTGACCCTGTCCGCCTGTCTCACGCCGTCAGTCTCAGACCGTCTGTCTCAGACCGTCTGTCTCAGACCGTCTTTATCAGACCGTCTGTCTCAGACCGTCTGTCTAAGACCGTCTGTGTGAGACCGTCTTTCTCAGACCGTCTGTCTAAGACCGTCTGTCTCAGACCGTCTTTCTCAGACCCTCTGTCTCGGACCGTCTGTCTCAGACCGTCTGTCTCAGATCGTCTGTCTCAGACCGTCTGTCTCTGACCGTCTGTCTCAGACCGTCTGTCTAAGACCGTCTGTCTCAGACCGTCTTTATCAGACCGTCTGTCTCAGACCGTCTGTCTAAGACCGTCTGTGTGAGACCGTCTTTCTCAGACCGTCTGTCTAAGACCGTCTGTCTCAGACCGTCTTTCTCAGACCGTCTGTCTCAGACCGTCTGTCTCAGACCGACTGTCTCAGTCCGTCTGTCTCAGACCGTCTGTCTCAGACCGTCTGTCTCAGACCGTCTGTCTAAGACCGTCTGTGTGAGACCGTCTTTCTCAGACCGTCTGTCTAAGACCGTCTATCTCAGCCTGTCTATCTCAGCCCGTCTGTCTCAGACAGTCTGTCTCAGACCGTCTGTCTAAGACCGTCTGTGTGAGACCGTCTTTCTCAGACAGTCTGTCTCAGACCGTCTGTCTCAGACCGTCTGTCTCTGACCGTCTGTCTCAGACCGTATGTCTCAGACCGTCTGTATCAGACCGTCTGTCTCAGTCCGTCTGTCTCAGACCGTCTGTCTAAGACCGTCTGTCTCAGACCGTCTTTCTCAGACCGTCTGTCTCGGACCGTCTGTCTAAGACCGTCTGTCACAGACCCTCTGTCTCAGACCATCTGTCTCAGACCGTCTGTCTCAGACCGTCTGCCTCAGACCGTCTGTCTCATACCGTCTGTCTCAGACCGTCTGTCTAAGACCGTCTATCTCAGCCCGTCTATCTCAGCCCGTCTGTCTGATAACGTGTCTCTCAGACCCTCTGTCTCAGACCGTCTGTCTCAGACCGTCTGTCTAAGACCGCCTGTCTCAGACCCTCTGTCTCGGACCGTCTGTCTCAGACCGTCTGTCTCGGGCCGTCTGTCTCAGACCGTCTGTATCAGACTGTCTGCCTCAGACCATCTGTTTCGGACAGTCCGTCTCAGACCGTCTGTCTGATAACGTCTCTCTCAGACACTCTGTCTCAGACCGTCTGTCTCAGACTGTCTGTCTCAGACCGTCTGTCTAAGACCGTCTGTCTCAGACCCTCTGTCTCGGACCGTCTGTCTCAGACCGTCTGTCTCAGATGGTCTATCTCAGCCCGTCTATCTCAGACCGTCTGTCTCAGACCGTCTGTCTCAGACCGTCTGTGTCAGACCGTCTGCCTCAGACCGTCTGTCTCAGATCGTCTGTCTCAGACGGTCTGTCTCAGAACGTCTGTCACTGTGCGTCTGTCTAAGACCGTCTGTCTTATACCGTCTTTCTCAGACCGTCTGTCTCAGACCGTCTGTCTCAGACCGTCTGTCTCAGACCGTCTGTCTCAGACCGTCTGTCTCAGACCGTATGTCTCAGACCGTCTGTATCAGACCGTCTGTCTCAGTCCGTCTGTCTCAGACCGTTTGTCTAAGACCGTCTGTCTCAGACCGTCTTTCTCAGACCGTCTGTCTCAGACCGTCCGTCTCAGACCGTCTGTGTCAGACCGTCTGCCTCAGACCGTCTGTCTCATACCGTCTGTCTCAGACCGTCTGTCTAAGACCGTCTATCTCAGCCCGTCTGTCTGATAACGTGTCTCTCAGACCCTCTGTCTCAGACCGTCTGTCTCAGACTGTCTGTCTCAGACCGTCTGTCTAAGACCGTCTGTCTCAGACCCTCTGTCTCGGACCGTCTGTCTCAGACCGTCTGTCTCAGATGGTCTGTCTCAGACCGTCTGTCTCAGACCGTCTGTCTCAGACCGTCTGTCTCAGACCGTCTGTCTCAGACCGTCTGTCTAAGACCGTCTGTCTCAGACCGTCTTTCTCAGACCGTCTGTCTCAGACCGTCCGTCTCAGACCGTCTGTGTCAGACCGTCTGCCTCAGACCGTCTGTCTCATACCGTCTGTCTCAGACCGTCTGTCTAAGACCGTCTATCTCAGCCCGTCTACCTCAGCCCGTCGGCCTGAGTCCGTCCGTCTCAGACCGTCTGTATCAGACTGTCTGCCTCAGACCATCTGTTTCGGACAGTCCGTCTCAGACCGTCTGTCTGATAACGTCTCTCTCAGACCCTCTGTCTCAGACCGTCTGTCTCAGACTGTCTGTCTCAGACCGTCTGTCTAAGACCGTCTGTCTCAGACCCTCTGTCTCGGACCGTCTGTCTCAGACCGTCTGTCTCAGATGGTCTATCTCAGCCCGTCTATCTCAGACCGTCTGTCTCAGACCGTCTGTCTCAGACCGTCTGTCTCAGACCGTCTGTGTCAGACCGTCTGCCTCAGACCGTCTGTCTCATACCGTCTGTCTCAGACCGTCTGTCTAAGACCGTCTATCTCAGCCCGTCTGTCTGATAACGTGTCTCTCAGACCCTCTGTCTCAGACCGTCTGTCTCAGACCGTCTGTCTAAGACCGTCTGTCTCAGACCCTCTGTCTCGGACCGTCTGTCTCAGACCGTCTGTCTCAGATCGTCTGGCTCAGATCGTCTGTCTCAGACCGTCTGTCTCAGTCCGTCTGTCTCAGACCGTCTGTCTCAGACCGTCTGTCTCAGACCGTCTATCTCAGCCCGTCTATCTCAGCCCGTCCGTCTCAGACAGTCTGTCTCAGACCGTCTGTCTAAGACCGTCTGTGTGAGACCGTCTTTCTCAGACCGTCTGTCTCAGACCGTCTGTCTCAGACCGTATGTCTCAGACCGTCTGTATCTGACCGTATGTCTCAGACCGTCTGTCTCAGATCGTCTGTCTCAGATCGTCTGTCTCAGACGGTCTGTCTCAGAACGTCTGTCACTGTGCGTCTGTCTAAGACCGTCTGTCTTATACCGTCTTTCTCGCTCCGTGTACCGCTGACTCTCTGACCCTGTCCGCCTGTCTCACGCCGTCAGTCTCAGACCGTCTTTCTCAGACCGTCTGTCTCAGCCCGTCTGTCTCAGACAGTCTGTCTCAGACCGTCTGTCTAAGACCGTCTGTGTCAGACCGTCTTTCTCAGACAGTCTGTCTCAGACCGTCTGTCTCAGACCGTCTGTCTCTGACCGTCTGTCTCAGACCGTATGTCTCAGACCGTCTGTATCAGACCGTCTGTCTCAGTCCGTCTGTCTCAGACCGTCTGTCTAAGACCGTCTGTCTCAGACCGTCTTTCTCAGACCGTCTGTCTCGGACCGTCTGTCTAAGACCGTCTGTCACAGACCCTCTGTCTCAGACCATCTGTCTCAGACCGTCTGTCTCAGACCGTCTGCCTCAGACCGTCTGTCTCATACCGTCTGTCTCAGACCGTCTGTCTAAGACCGTCTATCTCAGCCCGTCTATCTCAGCCCGCCTGTCTGATAACGTGTCTCTCAGACCCTCTGTCTCAGACCGTCTGTCTCAGACCGTCTGTCTAAGACCGCCTGTCTCAGACCCTCTGTCTCGGACCGTCTGTCTCAGACCGTCTGTCTCAGGCCGTCTGTCTCAGACCGTCTGTATCAGACTGTCTGCCTCAGACTATCTGTTTCGGACAGTCCGTCTCAGACCGTCTGTCTGATAATGTCTCTCTCAGACCCTCTGTCTCAGACCGTCTGTCTCAGACTGTCTGTCTCAGACCGTCTGTCTAAGACCGTCTGTCTCAGACCCTCTGTCTCGGACCGTCTGTCTCAGACCGTCTGTCTCAGATGGTCTGTCTAAGACCGTCTGTCTCAGACCCTCTGTCTCGGACCGTCTGTCTCAGACCGTCTGTCTCAGATGGTCTATCTCAGCCCGTCTATCTCAGACCGTCTGTCTCAGACCGTCTGTCTCAGACCGTCTGTGTCAGACCGTCTGCCTCAGACCGTCTGTCTCAGATCGTCTGTCTCAGACGGTCTGTCTCAGAACGTCTGTCACTGTGCGTCTGTCTAAGACCGTCTGTCTTATACCGTCTTTCTCAGACCGTCTGTCTCAGACCGTCTGTCTCAGACCGTCTGTCTCAGACCGTCTGTCTCAGACCGTCTGTCTCAGACCGTCTGTCTCAGACCGTCTGTCTCAGACCGTATGTCTCAGACCGTCTGTATCAGACCGTCTGTCTCAGTCCGTCTGTCTCAGACCGTTTGTCTAAGACCGTCTGTCTCAGACCGTCTTTCTCAGACCGTCTGTCTCAGACCGTCCGTCTCAGACCGTCTGTGTCAGACCGTCTGCCTCAGACCGTCTGTCTCATACCGTCTGTCTCAGACCGTCTGTCTAAGACCGTCTATCTCAGCCCGTCTGTCTGATAACGTGTCTCTCAGACCCTCTGTCTCAGACCGTCTGTCTCAGACTGTCTGTCTCAGACCGTCTGTCTAAGACCGTCTGTCTCAGACCCTCTGTCTCGGACCGTCTGTCTCAGACCGTCTGTCTCAGATGGTCTGTCTCAGACCGTCTGTCTCAGACCGTCTGTCTCAGACCGTCTGTCTCAGACCGTCTGTCTCAGACCGTCTGTCTAAGACCGTCTGTCTCAGACCGTCTTTCTCAGACCGTCTGTCTCAGACCGTCCGTCTCAGACCGTCTGTGTCAGACCGTCTGCCTCAGACCGTCTGTCTCATACCGTCTGTCTCAGACCGTCTGTCTAAGACCGTCTATCTCAGCCCGTCTACCTCAGCCCGTCGGCCTGAGTCCGTCCGTCTCAGACCGTCTGTATCAGACTGTCTGCCTCAGACCATCTGTTTCGGACAGTCCGTCTCAGACCGTCTGTCTGATAACGTCTCTCTCAGACCCTCTGTCTCAGACCGTCTGTCTCAGACTGTCTGTCTCAGACCGTCTGTCTAAGACCGTCTGTCTCAGACCCTCTGTCTCGGACCGTCTGTCTCAGACCGTCTGTCTCAGATGGTCTATCTCAGCCCGTCTATCTCAGACCGTCTGTCTCAGACCGTCTGTCTCAGACCGTCTGTCTCAGACCGTCTGTGTCAGACCGTCTGCCTCAGACCGTCTGTCTCATACCGTCTGTCTCAGACCGTCTGTCTAAGACCGTCTATCTCAGCCCGTCTGTCTGATAACGTGTCTCTCAGACCCTCTGTCTCAGACCGTCTGTCTCAGACCGTCTGTCTAAGACCGTCTGTCTCAGACCCTCTGTCTCGGACCGTCTGTCTCAGACCGTCTGTCTCAGATCGTCTGGCTCAGATCGTCTGTCTCAGACCGTCTGTCTCAGTCCGTCTGTCTCAGACCGTCTGTCTCAGACCGTCTGTCTCAGACCGTCTGTCTCAGACCGTCTATCTCAGCCCGTCTATCTCAGCCCGTCTGTCTCAGACAGTCTGTCTCAGACCGTCTGTCTAAGACCGTCTGTGTGAGACCGTCTTTCTCAGACCGTCTGTCTCAGACCGTCTGTCTCAGACCGTATGTCTCAGACCGTCTGTATCAGACCGTATGTCTCAGACCGTCTGTCTCAGATCGTCTGTCTCAGATCGTCTGTCTCAGACGGTCTGTCTCAGAACGTCTGTCACTGTGCGTCTGTCTAAGACCGTCTGTCTTATACCGTCTTTCTCGCTCCGTGTACCGCTGACTCTCTGACCCTGTCCGCCTGTCTCACGCCGTCAGTCTCAGACCGTCTTTCTCAGACCGTCTGTCTCAGCCCGTCTGTCTCAGACCGTCTGTCTCAGACCGTATGTCTCAGACCGTCTGTCTAAGACCGTCTATCTCAGCCCGTCTACCTCAGCCCGTCGGCCTGAGTCCGTCCGTCTCAGACCGTCTGTATCAGACTGTCTGCCTCAGACCATCTGTTTCGGACAGTCCGTCTCAGACCGTCTGTCTGATAACGTCTCTCTCAGACCCTCTGTCTCAGACCGTCTGTCTCAGACTGTCTGTCTCAGACCGTCTGTCTAAGACCGTCTATCTCAGCCCGTCTATCTCAGACCGTCTGTCTCAGACCGTCTGTCTCAGACCGTCTGTCTCAGACCGTCTGTGTCAGACCGTCTGCCTCAGACCGTCTGTCTCAGATCGTCTGTCTCAGACCGTCTGTCTAAGACCGTCTATCTCAGCCCGTCTACCTCAGCCCGTCGGCCTGAGTCCGTCCGTCTCAGACCGTCTGTATCAGACTGTCTGCCTCAGGCCGTCTGTCTCAGATCGTCTGTCTCAGACGGTCTGTCTCAGAACGTCTGTCACTGTGCGTCTGTCTAAGACCGTCTGTCTTATACCGTCTTTCTCAGACCGTCTGTCTCAGACCGTCTGTCTCAGACCGTCTGTCTCAGAGCGTCTGTCTCAGACCGTCTGTCTAAGACCGTCTATCTCAGCCCGTCTACCTCAGCCCGTCGGCCTGAGTCCGTCCGTCTCAGACCGTCTGTATCAGACTGTCTGCCTCAGACCGTCTGTCTCAGATCGTCTGTCTCAGACGGTCTGTCTCAGAACGTCTGTCACTGTGCGTCTGTCTAAGACCGTCTGTCTTATACCGTCTTTCTCAGACCGTCTGTCTCAGACCGTCTGTCTCAGACCGTCTGTCTCAGAGCGTCTGTCTCAGACCGTCTGTCTAAGACCGTCTATCTCAGCCCGTCTACCTCAGCCCGTCGGCCTGAGTCCGTCCGTCTCAGACCGTCTGTATCAGACTGTCTGCCTCAGACCATCTGTTTCGGACAGTCCGTCTCAGACCGTCTGTCTGATGACGTCTCTCTCAGACCCTCTGTCTCAGACCGTCTGTCTCAGACTGTCTGTCTCAGACCGTCTGTCTAAGACCGTCTGTCTCAGACCCTCTGTCTCGGACCGTCTGTCTCAGACCGTCTGTCTCAGATGGTCTATCTCAGCCCGTCTATCTCAGACCGTCTGTCTCAGACCGTCTGTCTCAGACCGTCTGTCTCAGACCGTCTGTGTCAGACCGTCTGCCTCAGACCGTCTGTCTCATATCGTCTGTCTCAGACCGTCTGTCTAAGACCGTCTATCTCAGCCCGTCTGTCTGATAACGTGTCTCTCAGACCCTCTGCCTCAGACCGTCTGTCTCAGACCGTCTGTCTAAGACCGTCTGTCTCAGACCCTCTGTCTCGGACCGTCTGTCTCAGACCGTCTGTCTCAGATCGTCTGGCTCAGATCGTCTGTCTCAGACCGTCTGTCTCAGTCCGTCTGTCTCAGACCGTCTGTCTCAGACCGTCTGTCTCAGACCGTCTGTCTCAGACCGTCTATCTCAGCCCGTCTATCTCAGCCCGTCTGTCTCAGACAGTCTGTCTCAGACCGTCTGTCTAAGACCGTCTGTGTGAGACCGTCTTTCTCAGACCGTCTGTCTCAGACCGTCTGTCTCAGACCGTCTGTCTCAGACCGTATGTCTCAGACCGTCTGTATCAGACCGTATGTCTCAGACCGTCTGTCTCAGATCGTCTGTCTCAGATCGTCTGTCTCAGACGGTCTGTCTCAGAACGTCTGTCACTGTGCGTCTGTCTAAGACCGTCTGTCTTATACCGTCTTTCTCGCTCCGTGTACCGCTGACTCTCTGACCCTGTCCGCCTGTCTCACGCCGTCAGTCTCAGACCGTCTGTCTCAGACCGTCTGTCTCAGACCGTCTGTCTCAGACCGTCTGTCTCAGACCGTCTGCCTCAGACCGTCTGTCTCATACCGTCTGTCTCAGATCGTCTGTCTAAGACCGTCTGTCTCAGACCGTCTTTATCAGACCGTCTGTCTCAGACCGTCTGTCTAAGACCGTCTGTGTGAGACCGTCTTTCTCAGACCGTCTGTCTCAGACCGTCTGTCTAAGACCGTCTGTCTCAGACCGTCTTTCTCAGACCGTCTGTCTCAGACCGTCGGTCTCAGACCGACTGTCTCAGTCCGTCTGTCTCAGACCGTCTGTCTCAGACCGTCTGTCTCAGACCGTCTGTCTAAGACCGTCTGTGTGAGACCGTCTTTCTCAGACCGTCTGTCTAAGACCGTCTATCTCAGCCTGTCTATCTCAGCCCGTCTGTCTCAGACAGTCTGTCTCAGACCGTCTGTCTAAGACCGTCTGTGTGAGACCGTCTTTCTCAGACCGTCTGTCTAAGACCGTCTGTCTCAGACCGTCTGTCTCTGACCGTCTGTCTCAGACCGTATGTCTCAGACCGTCTGTATCAGACCGTCTGTCTCAGTCCGTCTGTCTCAGACCGTCTGTCTAAGACCGCCTGTCTCAGACCGTCTTTCTCAGACCGTCTGTCTCGGACCGTCTGTCTAAGACCGTCTGTCTCAGACCCTCTGTCTCGGACCGTCTGTCTCAGACCGTCTGTCTCAGATCGTCTGTCTCAGACGGTCTGTCTCAGAACGTCTGTCACTGTGCGTCTGTCTAAGACCGTCTGTCTTATACCGTCTTTCTCAGACCGTCTGTCTCAGACCGTCTGTCTCAGACCGTCTGTCTCAGACCGTCTGTCTCAGACCGTCTGTCTCAGACCGTCTGTCTCAGACCGTATGTCTCAGACCGTCTGTATCAGACCGTCTGTCTCAGTCCGTCTGTCTCAGACCGTCTGTCTAAGACCGTCTGTCTCAGACCGTCTTTCTCAGACCGTCTGTCTCAGACCGTCTGTCTCAGACCGTCTGTCTCAGTCCGTCTGTCTCAGACCGTCTGTCTCAGAGCGTCTGTCTCAGACCGTCTGTCTAAGACCGTCTATCTCAGCCCGTCTACCTCAGCCCGTCGGCCTGAGTCCGTCCGTCTCAGACCGTCTGTATCAGACTGTCTGCCTCAGACCATCTGTTTCGGACAGTCCGTCTCAGACCGTCTGTCTGATAACGTCTCTCTCAGACCCTCTGTCTCAGACCGTCTGTCTCAGACCGTCTGTGTCAGACCGTCTGCCTCAGACCGTCTATCTCAGCCCGTCTATCTCAGCCCGTCGGGCTTAGTCCGTCCGTCTCAGACCGTCTGTCTGATAACGTCTCTCTCAGACCCTCTGTCTCAGACCGTCTGTCTCAGACCGTCTGTCTCAGCCTGTCTATCTCAGCCCGTCTGTCTCAGACAGTCTGTCTCAGACCGTCTGTCTAAGACCGTCTGTGTGAGACCGTCTTTCTCAGACCGTCTGTCTCAGACCGTCTGTCTCAGACCGTCTGTCTAAGACCGTCTTTCTCAGACCGTCTGTCTCAGACCGTCTGTCTCAGACCGTCTGTCTCAGTCTGTCTGTCTCAGACCGTCTGTCTCAGAGCGTCTGTCTCAGACCGTCTGTCTAAGACCGTCTATCTCAGCCCGTCTACCTCAGCCCGTCGGCCTGAGTCCGTCCGTCTCAGACCGTCTGTATCAGACTGTCTGCCTCAGACCATCTGTTTCGGACAGTCCGTCTCAGACCGTCTGTCTGATAACGTCTCTCTCAGACCCTCTGTCTCAGACCGTCTGTCTCAGACTGTCTGTCTCAGACCGTCTGTCTAAGACCGTCTATCTCAGCCCGTCTATCTCAGACCGTCTGTCTCAGACCGTCTGTCTCAGACCGTCTGTCTCAGACCGTCTGTGTCAGACCGTCTGCCTCAGACCGTCTGTCTCAGATCGTCTGTCTCAGACCGTCTGTCTAAGACCGTCTATCTCAGCCCGTCTACCTCAGCCCGTCGGCCTGAGTCCGTCCGTCTCAGACCGTCTGTATCAGACTGTCTGCCTCAGGCCGTCTGTCTCAGATCGTCTGTCTCAGACGGTCTGTCTCAGAACGTCTGTCACTGTGCGTCTGTCTAAGACCGTCTGTCTTATACCGTCTTTCTCAGACCGTCTGTCTCAGACCGTCTGTCTCAGACCGTCTGTCTCAGAGCGTCTGTCTCAGACCGTCTGTCTAAGACCGTCTATCTCAGCCCGTCTACCTCAGCCCGTCGGCCTGAGTCCGTCCGTCTCAGACCGTCTGTATCAGACTGTCTGCCTCAGACCGTCTGTCTCAGATCGTCTGTCTCAGACGGTCTGTCTCAGAACGTCTGTCACTGTGCGTCTGTCTAAGACCGTCTGTCTTATACCGTCTTTCTCAGACCGTCTGTCTCAGACCGTCTGTCTCAGACCGTCTGTCTCAGAGCGTCTGTCTCAGACCGTCTGTCTAAGACCGTCTATCTCAGCCCGTCTACCTCAGCCCGTCGGCCTGAGTCCGTCCGTCTCAGACCGTCTGTATCAGACTGTCTGCCTCAGACCATCTGTTTCGGACAGTCCGTCTCAGACCGTCTGTCTGATGACGTCTCTCTCAGACCCTCTGTCTCAGACCGTCTGTCTCAGACTGTCTGTCTCAGACCGTCTGTCTAAGACCGTCTGTCTCAGACCCTCTGTCTCGGACCGTCTGTCTCAGACCGTCTGTCTCAGATGGTCTATCTCAGCCCGTCTATCTCAGACCGTCTGTCTCAGACCGTCTGTCTCAGACCGTCTGTCTCAGACCGTCTGTGTCAGACCGTCTGCCTCAGACCGTCTGTCTCATATCGTCTGTCTCAGACCGTCTGTCTAAGACCGTCTATCTCAGCCCGTCTGTCTGATAACGTGTCTCTCAGACCCTCTGCCTCAGACCGTCTGTCTCAGACCGTCTGTCTAAGACCGTCTGTCTCAGACCCTCTGTCTCGGACCGTCTGTCTCAGACCGTCTGTCTCAGATCGTCTGGCTCAGATCGTCTGTCTCAGACCGTCTGTCTCAGTCCGTCTGTCTCAGACCGTCTGTCTCAGACCGTCTGTCTCAGACCGTCTGTCTCAGACCGTCTATCTCAGCCCGTCTATCTCAGCCCGTCTGTCTCAGACAGTCTGTCTCAGACCGTCTGTCTAAGACCGTCTGTGTGAGACCGTCTTTCTCAGACCGTCTGTCTCAGACCGTCTGTCTCAGACCGTCTGTCTCAGACCGTATGTCTCAGACCGTCTGTATCAGACCGTATGTCTCAGACCGTCTGTCTCAGATCGTCTGTCTCAGATCGTCTGTCTCAGACGGTCTGTCTCAGAACGTCTGTCACTGTGCGTCTGTCTAAGACCGTCTGTCTTATACCGTCTTTCTCGCTCCGTGTACCGCTGACTCTCTGACCCTGTCCGCCTGTCTCACGCCGTCAGTCTCAGACCGTCTGTCTCAGACCGTCTGTCTCAGACCGTCTGTCTCAGACCGTCTGTCTCAGACCGTCTGCCTCAGACCGTCTGTCTCATACCGTCTGTCTCAGATCGTCTGTCTAAGACCGTCTGTCTCAGAGCGTCTTTATCAGACCGTCTGTCTCAGACCGTCTGTCTAAGACCGTCTGTGTGAGACCGTCTTTCTCAGACCGTCTGTCTCAGACCGTCTGTCTAAGACCGTCTGTCTCAGACCGTCTTTCTCAGACCGTCTGTCTCAGACCGTCGGTCTCAGACCGACTGTCTCAGTCCGTCTGTCTCAGACCGTCTGTCTCAGACCGTCTGTCTCAGACCGTCTGTCTAAGACCGTCTGTGTGAGACCGTCTTTCTCAGACCGTCTGTCTAAGACCGTCTATCTCAGCCTGTCTATCTCAGCCCGTCTGTCTCAGACAGTCTGTCTCAGACCGTCTGTCTAAGACCGTCTGTGTGAGACCGTCTTTCTCAGACCGTCTGTCTAAGACCGTCTGTCTCAGACCGTCTGTCTCTGACCGTCTGTCTCAGACCGTATGTCTCAGACCGTCTGTATCAGACCGTCTGTCTCAGTCCGTCTGTCTCAGACCGTCTGTCTAAGACCGCCTGTCTCAGACCGTCTTTCTCAGACCGTCTGTCTCGGACCGTCTGTCTAAGACCGTCTGTCTCAGACCCTCTGTCTCGGACCGTCTGTCTCAGACCGTCTGTCTCAGATCGTCTGTCTCAGACGGTCTGTCTCAGAACGTCTGTCACTGTGCGTCTGTCTAAGACCGTCTGTCTTATACCGTCTTTCTCAGACCGTCTGTCTCAGACCGTCTGTCTCAGACCGTCTGTCTCAGACCGTCTGTCTCAGACCGTCTGTCTCAGACCGTCTGTCTCAGACCGTATGTCTCAGACCGTCTGTATCAGACCGTCTGTCTCAGTCCGTCTGTCTCAGACCGTCTGTCTAAGACCGTCTGTCTCAGACCGTCTTTCTCAGACCGTCTGTCTCAGACCGTCTGTCTCAGACCGTCTGTCTCAGTCCGTCTGTCTCAGACCGTCTGTCTCAGAGCGTCTGTCTCAGACCGTCTGTCTAAGACCGTCTATCTCAGCCCGTCTACCTCAGCCCGTCGGCCTGAGTCCGTCCGTCTCAGACCGTCTGTATCAGACTGTCTGCCTCAGACCATCTGTTTCGGACAGTCCGTCTCAGACCGTCTGTCTGATAACGTCTCTCTCAGACCCTCTGTCTCAGACCGTCTGTCTCAGACCGTCTGTGTCAGACCGTCTGCCTCAGACCGTCTATCTCAGCCCGTCTATCTCAGCCCGTCGGGCTTAGTCCGTCCGTCTCAGACCGTCTGTCTGATAACGTCTCTCTCAGACCCTCTGTCTCAGACCGTCTGTCTCAGACCGTCTGTCTCAGCCTGTCTATCTCAGCCCGTCTGTCTCAGACAGTCTGTCTCAGACCGTCTGTCTAAGACCGTCTGTGTGAGACCGTCTTTCTCAGACCGTCTGTCTCAGACCGTCTGTCTCAGACCGTCTGTCTAAGACCGTCTGTGTGAGACCGTCTTTCTCAGACCGTCTGTCTCAGACCGTCTGTCTCAGACCGTCTGTCTAAGACCGTCTGTGTGAGACCGTCTTTCTCAGACCGTCTGTCTCAGACCGTCTGTCTCAGACCGTCTGTCTCTGACCGTCTGTCTCAGACCGTATGTCTCAGACCGTCTGTATCAGACCGTCTGTCTCAGTCCGTCTGTCTCAGACCGTCTGTCTAAGACCGCCTGTCTCAGACCGTCTTTCTCAGACCGTCTGTCTCGGACCGTCTGTCTAAGACCGTCTGTCTCAGACCCTCTGTCTCGGACCGTCTGTCTCAGACCGTCTGTCTCAGACCGTCTGCCTCAGACCGTCTGTCTCATACCGTCTGTCTCAGACCGTCTGTCTAAGACCGTCTATATCAGCCCGTCTATCTCAGCCCGTCTGTCTGATAACGTGTCTCTCAGACCCTCTGTCTCAGACCGTCTGTCTCAGACCGTCTGTCTCAGACCGTCTGTCTAAGACCGCCTGTCTCAGACCCTCTGTCTCGGACCGTCTGTCTCAGACCGTCTGTCTCAGATGGTCTGTCTAAGACCGTCTGTCTCAGACCGTCTTTCTCAGACCGTCTGTCTCAGACCGTCTGTCTCAGACCGTCTGTCTAAGACCGTCTGTGTGAGACCGTCTTTCTCAGACCGTCTGTCTAAGACCGTCTATCTCAGCCCGTCTATCTCAGCCCGTCTGTCTCAGACCGTCTGTCTCAGACCGTCTGTCTCAGACCGTCTGTGTCAGACCGTCTGCCTCAGACCGTCTGTCTCATACCGTCTGTCTCAGACCGTCTGTCTAGGACCGTCTATCTCAGCCCGTCTATCTCAGCCCGTCGGCCTTAGTCCGTCCGTCTCAGACCGTCTGTCTGATAACGTCTCTCTCAGACCCTCTGTCTCAGACCGTCTGTCTCCGACCGTCTGTCTCAGACCGTATGTCTCAGACCGTCTGTATCAGACCGTCTGTCTCAGACCGTCTGTCTAAGACCGTCTGTCTCAGACCCTCTGTCTCGGACCGTCTGTCTCAGACCGTCTGTCTCAGATCGTCTGTCTCAGACGGTCTGTCTCAGAACGTCTGTCACTGTGCGTCTGTCTAAGACCGTCTGTCTTATACCGTCTTTCTCAGACCGTCTGTCTCAGACCGTCTGTCTCAGACCGTCTGTCTCAGACCGTCTGTCTCAGACCGTATGTCTCAGACCGTCTGTATCAGACCGTCTGTCTCAGTCCGTCTGTCTCAGACCGTCTGTCTAAGACCGTCTGTCTCAGACCGTCTTTCTCAGACCGTCTGTCTCAGACCGTCTGTCTCAGACCGTCTGTCTCAGTCCGTCTGTCTCAGACCGTCTGTCTCAGAGCGTCTGTCTCAGACCGTCTGTCTAAGACCGTCTATCTCAGCCCGTCTACCTCAGCCCGTCGGCCTGAGTCCGTCCGTCTCAGACCGTCTGTATCAGACTGTCTGCCTCAGACCATCTGTTTCGGACAGTCCGTCTCAGACCGTCTGTCTGATAACGTCTCTCTCAGACCCTCTGTCTCAGACCGTCTGTCTCAGACTGTCTGTCTCAGACCGTCTGTCTAAGACCGTCTGTGTGAGACCGTCTTTCTCAGACCGTCTGTCTCAGACCGTCTGTCTCAGACCGTCTGTCTAAGACCGTCTGTGTGAGACCGTCTTTCTCAGACCGTCTGTCTCAGACCGTCTGTCTCAGACCGTCTGTCTCTGACCGTCTGTCTCAGACCGTATGTCTCAGACCGTCTGTATCAGACCGTCTGTCTCAGTCCGTCTGTCTCAGACCGTCTGTCTAAGACCGCCTGTCTCAGACCGTCTTTCTCAGACCGTCTGTCTCGGACCGTCTGTCTAAGACCGTCTGTCTCAGACCCTCTGTCTCGGACCGTCTGTCTCAGACCGTCTGTCTCAGACCGTCTGCCTCAGACCGTCTGTCTCATACCGTCTGTCTCAGACCGTCTGTCTAAGACCGTCTATATCAGCCCGTCTATCTCAGCCCGTCTGTCTGATAACGTGTCTCTCAGACCCTCTGTCTCAGACCGTCTGTCTCAGACCGTCTGTCTCAGACCGTCTGTCTAAGACCGCCTGTCTCAGACCCTCTGTCTCGGACCGTCTGTCTCAGACCGTCTGTCTCAGATGGTCTGTCTAAGACCGTCTGTCTCAGACCGTCTTTCTCAGACCGTCTGTCTCAGACCGTCTGTCTCAGACCGTCTGTCTCAGACCGTCTGTCTAAGACCGTCTGTGTGAGACCGTCTTTCTCAGACCGTCTGTCTAAGACCGTCTATCTCAGCCCGTCTATCTCAGCCCGTCTGTCTCAGACCGTCTGTCTCAGACCGTCTGTCTCAGACCGTCTGTGTCAGACCGTCTGCCTCAGACCGTCTGTCTCATACCGTCTGTCTCAGACCGTCTGTCTAGGACCGTCTATCTCAGCCCGTCTATCTCAGCCCGTCGGCCTTAGTCCGTCCGTCTCAGACCGTCTGTCTGATAACGTCTCTCTCAGACCCTCTGTCTCAGACCGTCTGTCTCCGACCGTCTGTCTCAGACCGTATGTCTCAGACCGTCTGTATCAGACCGTCTGTCTCAGACCGTCTGTCTAAGACCGTCTGTCTCAGACCCTCTGTCTCGGACCGTCTGTCTCAGACCGTCTGTCTCAGATCGTCTGTCTCAGACGGTCTGTCTCAGAACGTCTGTCACTGTGCGTCTGTCTAAGACCGTCTGTCTTATACCGTCTTTCTCAGACCGTCTGTCTCAGACCGTCTGTCTCAGACCGTCTGTCTCAGACCGTCTGTCTCAGACCGTATGTCTCAGACCGTCTGTATCAGACCGTCTGTCTCAGTCCGTCTGTCTCAGACCGTCTGTCTAAGACCGTCTGTCTCAGACCGTCTTTCTCAGACCGTCTGTCTCAGACCGTCTGTCTCAGACCGTCTGTCTCAGTCCGTCTGTCTCAGACCGTCTGTCTCAGAGCGTCTGTCTCAGACCGTCTGTCTAAGACCGTCTATCTCAGCCCGTCTACCTCAGCCCGTCGGCCTGAGTCCGTCCGTCTCAGACCGTCTGTATCAGACTGTCTGCCTCAGACCATCTGTTTCGGACAGTCCGTCTCAGACCGTCTGTCTGATAACGTCTCTCTCAGACCCTCTGTCTCAGACCGTCTGTCTCAGACTGTCTGTCTCAGACCGTCTGTCTAAGACCGTCTGTGTGAGACCGTCTTTCTCAGACCGTCTGTCTCAGACCGTCTGTCTCAGACCGTCTGTCTAAGACCGTCTGTGTGAGACCGTCTTTCTCAGACCGTCTGTCTCAGACCGTCTGTCTCAGACCGTCTGTCTCTGACCGTCTGTCTCAGACCGTATGTCTCAGACCGTCTGTATCAGACCGTCTGTCTCAGTCCGTCTGTCTCAGACCGTCTGTCTAAGACCGCCTGTCTCAGACCGTCTTTCTCAGACCGTCTGTCTCGGACCGTCTGTCTAAGACCGTCTGTCTCAGACCCTCTGTCTCGGACCGTCTGTCTCAGACCGTCTGTCTCAGACCGTCTGCCTCAGACCGTCTGTCTCATACCGTCTGTCTCAGACCGTCTGTCTAAGACCGTCTATATCAGCCCGTCTATCTCAGCCCGTCTGTCTGATAACGTGTCTCTCAGACCCTCTGTCTCAGACCGTCTGTCTCAGACCGTCTGTCTCAGACCGTCTGTCTAAGACCGCCTGTCTCAGACCCTCTGTCTCGGACCGTCTGTCTCAGACCGTCTGTCTCAGATGGTCTGTCTAAGACCGTCTGTCTCAGACCGTCTTTCTCAGACCGTCTGTCTCAGACCGTCTGTCTCAGACCGTCTGTCTAAGACCGTCTGTGTGAGACCGTCTTTCTCAGACCGTCTGTCTAAGACCGTCTATCTCAGCCCGTCTATCTCAGCCCGTCTGTCTCAGACCGTCTGTCTCAGACCGTCTGTCTCAGACCGTCTGTGTCAGACCGTCTGCCTCAGACCGTCTGTCTCATACCGTCTGTCTCAGACCGTCTGTCTAGGACCGTCTATCTCAGCCCGTCTATCTCAGCCCGTCGGCCTTAGTCCGTCCGTCTCAGACCGTCTGTCTGATAACGTCTCTCTCAGACCCTCTGTCTCAGACCGTCTGTCTCCGACCGTCTGTCTCAGACCGTATGTCTCAGACCGTCTGTATCAGACCGTCTGTCTCAGACCGTCTGTCTAAGACCGTCTGTCTCAGACCCTCTGTCTCGGACCGTATGTCTCAGACCGTCTGTCTCAGATCGTCTGTCTCAGACGGTCTGTCTCAGAACGTCTGTCACTGTGCGTCTGTCTAAGACCGTCTGTCTTATACCGTCTTTCTCAGACCGTCTGTCTCAGACCGTCTGTCTCAGACCGTCTGTCTCAGACCGTCTGTCTCAGACCGTCTGTCTCAGACCGTCTGTCTCAGACCGTATGTCTCAGACCGTCTGTATCAGACCGTCTGTCTCAGTCCGTCTGTCTCAGACCGTCTGTCTAAGACCGTCTGTCTCAGACCGTCTTTCTCAGACCGTCTGTCTCAGACCGTCTGTCTCAGACCGTCTGTCTCAGTCCGTCTGTCTCAGACCGTCTGTCTCAGAGCGTCTGTCTCAGACCGTCTGTCTAAGACCGTCTATCTCAGCCCGTCTACCTCAGCCCGTCGGCCTGAGTCCGTCCGTCTCAGACCGTCTGTATCAGACTGTCTGCCTCAGACCATCTGTTTCGGACAGTCCGTCTCAGACCGTCTGTCTGATAACGTCTCTCTCAGACCATCTGTCTCAGACCGTCTGTCTCAGACTGTCTGTCTCAGACCGTCTGTCTAAGACCGTCTGTCTCAGACCCTCTGTCTCGGACCGTCTGTCTCAGACCGTCTGTCTCAGATGGTCTATCTCAGCCCGTCTATCTCAGACCGTCTGTTTCAGACCGTCTGTCTCAGACCGTCTGTGTCAGACCGTCTGCCTCAGACCGTCTATCTCAGCCCGTCTATCTCAGCCCGTCGGGCTTAGTCCGTCCGTCTCAGACCGTCTGTCTGATAACGTCTCTCTCAGACCCTCTGTCTCAGACCGTCTGTCTCAGACCGTCTGTCTCAGACCGTATGTCTCAGACCGTCTGTATCAGACCGTCTGTCTCAGACCGTCTGTCTCAGACCGTCTGTCTAAGACCGTCTGTCTCAGACCCTCTGTCTCGGACCGTCTGTCTCAGACCGTCTGTCTCAGATCGTCTGTCTCAGACGGTCTGTCTCAGAACGTCTGTCACTGTGCGTCTGTCTAAGACCGTCTGTCTTATACCGTCTTTCTCGCTCCGTGTACCGCTGACTCTCTGACCCTGTCCGCCTGTCTCACGCCGTCAGTCTCAGACCGTCTGTCTCAGACCGTCTGTCTAAGTCCGTCTGTCTCAGACCGTCTTTCTCAGACCGTCTGTCTAAGACCGTCTGTCTCAGACCGTCTGTCTCAGACCGCTGTGTCAGTCTGTGTGTCTCTACCCGGCTGTCTGATACCGTCTGTCTCAGCCCGTCTGTCTCAGACCGTCTGTCTCAGACCGTCTGTCTCAGACCGTCTGTCTTAGACCGTCTGTCTCAGACCGTCTGTCTCGGACCCTCTGTCTCCGACCGTCTGTCTCAGACGGTCTGTGTCAGACCCTCTTTCTCAGACCGTCCGTCTCAGACCGTCTGTCTCATACCATCTGTTTCGGACAGTCCGTCTCAGACCGTCTGTCTGATAACGTTTCTCGCAGACCCTCAGTCTCAGACCGTCTGTCTAAGACCGTCTGTGTCAGACCGTCTTTGTCAGACCGTCTGTCTCAGACCGTCTGTCTCAGACCGTCTGTCTCAGACCGTCTGTCTCAGACCGTCTGTCTCAGACCGTCTATCTCAGACCGTCTGTCTCAGACCGCTGTGTCAGTCTGTGTGTCTCTACCCGGCTGTCTGATACCGTCTGTCTCAGCCCGTCTATCTCAGCCCGTCGGCCTGAGTCCGTCCGTCTCAGACCGTCTGCCTCAGACCATCTGTTTCGGACAGTCCGTCTCAGACCGTCTGTCTGATAACGTCTCTCTCAGACCCTCTGTCTCAGACCGTCTGTCTCAGACTGTCTGTCTCAGACCGTCTGTCTAAGACCGTCTGTCTCAGACCCTCTGTCTCGGACCGTCTGTCTCAGACCGTCTGTCTCAGATGGTCTATCTCAGCCCGTCTATCTCAGACCGTCTGTTTCAGACCGTCTGTCTCAGACCGTCTGTGTCAGACCGTCTGCCTCAGACCGTCTATCTCAGCCCGTCTATCTCAGCCCGTCGGGCTTAGTCCGTCCGTCTCAGACCGTCTGTCTGATAACGTCTCTCTCAGACCCTCTGTCTCAGACCGTCTGTCTCAGACCGTCTGTCTCAGACCGTCTGTCTCAGACCGTATGTCTCAGACCGTCTGTATCAGACCGTCTGTCTCAGACCGTCTGTCTCAGACCGTCTGTCTAAGACCGTCTGTCTCAGACCCTCTGTCTCGGACCGTCTGTCTCAGACCGTCTGTCTCAGATCGTCTGTCTCAGACGGTCTGTCTCAGAACGTCTGTCACTGTGCGTCTGTCTAAGACCGTCTGTCTTATACCGTCTTTCTCGCTCCGTGTACCGCTGACTCTCTGACCCTGTCCGCCTGTCTCACGCCGTCAGTCTCAGACCGTCTGTCTCAGACCGTCTGTCTAAGTCCGTCTGTCTCAGACCGTCTTTCTCAGACCGTCTGTCTAAGACCGTCTGTCTCAGACCGTCTGTCTCAGACCGCTGTGTCAGTCTGTGTGTCTCTACCCGGCTGTCTGATACCGTCTGTCTCAGCCCGTCTGTCTCAGACCGTCTGTCTCAGACCGTCTGTCTCAGACCGTCTGTCTTAGACCGTCTGTCTCAGACCGTCTGTCTCGGACCCTCTGTCTCCGACCGTCTGTCTCAGACGGTCTGTGTCAGACCCTCTTTCTCAGACCGTCCGTCTCAGACCGTCTGTCTCATACCATCTGTTTCGGACAGTCCGTCTCAGACCGTCTGTCTGATAACGTTTCTCGCAGACCCTCAGTCTCAGACCGTCTGTCTAAGACCGTCTGTGTCAGACCGTCTTTGTCAGACCGTCTGTCTCAGACCGTCTGTCTCAGACCGTCTGTCTCAGACCGTCTGTCTCAGACCGTCTGTCTCAGACCGTCTATCTCAGACCGTCTGTCTCAGACCGCTGTGTCAGTCTGTGTGTCTCTACCCGGCTGTCTGATACCGTCTGTCTCAGCCCGTCTATCTCAGCCCGTCGGCCTGAGTCCGTCCGTCTCAGACCGTCTGTATCAGACCATCTGTTTCGGACAGTCCGTCTCAGACCGTCTGTCTGATAACGTCTCTCTCAGACCCTCTGTCTCTGACCGTCTGTCTCAGACGGTCTGTCCCAGACCCTCTTTCTCAGACCGTCCGTCTCAGACCGTCTGTCTCATACCATCTATTTCGGACAGTCCGTCTCAGACCGTCTGTCTGATAACGTCTCTCTCAGACCCTCAGTCTCAGACCGTCTGTCTCAGACTGTCTGTCTCAGACCGTCTGTCTAAGGCCGTCTGTCTCAGACCCTCTGTCTCGGACCGTCTGTCTCAGACCGCCTGTCTCAGATCGTCTGTCTAAGACCGTCTGTCTCATACCGTCTTTCTCGCTCCGTGTACCTCTGACTCTCTGACCCTGTCCGCCTGTCTCACGACGTCAGTCTCAGACCGTCTGTCTAAGACCGTCTGTCTCAGACCGTCTTTCTCAGACCGTCTGTCTCAGACCGTCTGTCTAAGACCGTCTGTGTGAGACCGTCTTTCTTAGACCGTCTGTCTCAGACAGTGTGTCACAGACCGTCTGTCTCAGACCGTCTGTCTCAGACCGTCTGCATCAGACCGTCTGTCTCAGTCCGTCTGTCTCAGACCGTCTGTCTCAGACCGTCTGCCTCAGACCGTCTGTCTCATACCGTCTGTCTAAGACCGTCTGTGTGAGACCGTCTTTCTCAGACCGTCTGTCTCAGTCCGTCTGTCTCAGACCGTCTGTCTAAGACCGTCTGTCTCAGACCGTCTTTCTCAGACCGTCTGTCTCAGACCGTCTGTCTCAGACCGTCTGTCTCAGACCGTCTGTCTCAGACCGTCTGTCTAAGACCGTCTATCTCAGCCCGTCTATCTCAGCCCGTCTGTCTGATAACGTGTCTCTCAGACCCTCTGTCTCAGACCGTCTGTCTCAGACCGTCTGTCTAAGACCGTCTGTCTCAGACCGTCTGTCTAAGACCGTCTGTGTGAGACCGTCTTTCTCAGACCGTCTGTCTCAGACCGTCTGTCTCAGACCGTCTGTCTCAGACCGTATGTCTCAGACCGTCTGTATCAGACCGTATGTCTCAGACCGTCTGTCTCAGATCGTCTGTCTCAGACGGTCTGTCTCAGAACGTCTGTCACTGTGCGTCTGTCTAAGACCGTCTGTCTTATACCGTCTTTCTCGCTCCGTGTACCGCTGACTCTCTGACCCTGTCCGCCTGTCTCACGCCGTCAGTCTCAGACCGTCTGTCTCAGACCGTCTGTCTAAGACCGTCTGTCTAAGACCGTCTGTGTGAGACCGTCTTTCTTAGACCGTCTGTCTCAGACAGTGTGTCACAGACCGTCTGTCTCAGACCGTCTGTCTCAGACCGTCTGCATCAGACCGTCTGTCTCAGTCCGTCTGTCTCAGACCGTCTGTCTCAGACCGTCTGCCTCAGACCGTCTGTCTCATACCGTCTGTCTAAGACCGTCTGTGTGAGACCGTCTTTCTCAGACCGTCTGTCTCAGACCGTCTGTCTCAGACCGTCTGTCTCAGACCGTCTGTCTCAGACCGTCTGTCTCAGACCGTATGTCTCAGACCGTCTGTATCAGACCGTCTGTCTCAGTCTGTCTGTCTCAGACCGTCTGTCTAAGACCGTCTGTCTCAGTCCGTCTGTCTCAGACCGTCTGTCTCAGAGCGTCTGTCTCAGACCGTCTGTCTAAGACCGTCTATCTCAGCCCGTCTATCTCAGCCCGTCGGCCTGAGTCCGTCCGTCTCAGACCGTCTGTATCAGACTGTCTGCCTCAGACCATCTGTTTCGGACAGTCCGTCTCAGACCGTCTGTCTGATAACGTCTCTCTCAGACCCTCTGTATCAGACCGTCTGTCTCAGACTGTCTGTCTCAGACCGTTTGTCTAAGACCGTCTGTCTCAGACCCTCTGTCTCGGACCGTCTGTCTCAGACCGTCTGTCTCAGATGGTCTGTCTAAGACCGTCTGTCTCAGACCGTCTTTCTCAGACCGTCTGTCTCAGACCGTCTGTCTAAGACCGTCTGTGTGAGACCGTCTGTCTCAGACCGTCTGTCTCAGACCGTCTGTCTCAGACCCTCTGTCTCAGTCCGTCTGTCTCAGACCGTCTGTCTCAGACCGTCTGCCTCAGACCGTCTGTCTCATACCGTCTGTCTCAGACCGTCTGTCTAAGACCGTCTATCTCAGCCCGTCTATCTCAGCCCGTCTGTCTGATAACGTGTCTCTCAGACCCTCTGTCTCAGACCGTCTGTCTCAGACCGTCTGTCTCAGACCGTCTGTCTCAGACCGTCTGTCTAAGACCGTCTGTCTCAGACCGTCTGTCTAAGACCGTCTGTGTGAGACCGTCTTTCTCAGACCGTCTGTCTCAGACCGTCTGTCTCAGACCGTCTGTCTCAGACCGTCTGTCTAAGACCGTCTGTCTCAGACCGTCTGTCTAAGACCGTCTGTGTGAGACCGTCTTTCTCAGACCGTCTGTCTAAGACCGTCTATCTCAGCCCGTCTATCTCAGCCCGTCTGTCTCAGACAGTCTGCCTCAGACCGTCTGTCTAAGACCGTCTGTGTAAGACCGTCTGTCTCGGACCGTCTGTCTCAGACCGTCTGTCTCAGATCGTCTGTCTCAGATCGTCTGTCTCAGACGGTCTGTCTCAGAACGTCTGTCACTGTGCGTCTGTCTAAGACCGTCTGTCTTATACCGTCTTTCTCGCTCCGTGTACCACTGACTCTCTGACCCTGTCCGCCTGTCACACGCCGTCAGTCTCAGACCGTCTTTCTCAGACCGTTTGTCTCAGACCGTCTGTCTAAGACCGTCTGTGTGAGACCGTCTTTCTCAGACCGTCTGTCTCAGACCGTCTGTCTCAGACCGTCTGCCTCAGACCGTCTGTCTCATACCGTCTGTCTCAGACCGTCTGTCTAAGACCGTCTATCTCAGCCCGTCTATCTCAGCCCGTCTGTCTGATAACGTGTCTCTCAGACCCTCTGTCTCAGACCGTCTGTCTCAGACCGTCTGTCTCAGACCGTCTGTCTAAGACCGTCTGTCTCAGACCCTCTGTCTCGGACCGTCTGTCTCAGACCGTCTGTCTCAGATCGTCTGTCTCAGATCGTCTGTCTCAGACGGTCTGTCTCAGAACGTCTGTCACTGTGCGTCTGTCTAAGACCGTCTGTCTTATACCGTCTTTCTCGCTCCGTGTACCGCTGACTCTCTGACCCTGTCCGCCTGTCTCACGCCGTCAGTCTCAGACCGTCTGTCTCAGACCGTCTGTCTCAGACCGTCTGTCTCAGACCGTCTGTCTCAGACCGTCTGTCTAAGACCGTCTGTCTCAGACCGTCTTTATCAGACCGTCTGTCTCAGACAGTCTGTCTCAGACCGTCTGTCTAAGACCGTCTGTGTGAGACCGTCTTTCTCAGACCATCTGTCTCAGACCGTCTGTCTCAGACCGTCTGTCTAAGACCGTCTGTCTCAGACCGTCTTTCTCAGACCGTCTGTCTCAGACCGTCTGTCTCAGTCCGTCTGTCTCAGACCGTCTGTCTCAGACCGTCTGTCTAAGACCGTCTGTGTGAGACCGTCTTTCTCAGACCGTCTGTCTAAGACCGTCTATCTCAGCCTGTCTATCTCAGCCCGTCTGTCTCAGACCGTCTGTCTAAGACCGTCTGTCTCAGACCGTCTTTCTCAGACCGTCTGTCTCAGACCGGCTGTCTCAGACCATCTGTCTCAGTCCGTCTGTCTCAGACCGTCTGTCTAAGACCGTCTGTGTGAGACCGTCTTTCTCAGACCGTCTGTCTAAGACCGTCTATCTCAGCCCGTCTGTCTCAGACAGTCTGTCTCAGACCGTCTGTCTAAGACCGTCTGTGTGAGACCGTCTTTCTCAGACCGTCTGTCTCAGACCGTCTGTGTCAGACCGTCTGTCTCAGACCGTCTGTATCAGACCGTCTGTCTCAGTCCGTCTGTATCAGATCGTCTGTGTCATACCGTCTGTCTCAGACCGTCTGTCTAAGACCGTCTATCTCAGCCCGTCTATCTCAGCCCGTCGGCCTTAGTCCGTCCGTCTCAGACCGTCTGTCTGATAACGTCTCTCTTAGACCCTCTGTCTCAGACCGTCTGTCTCAGACCGTCTGTCTCAGTCCGTCTGTCTCAGACCGTCTGTCTAAGACCGTCTGTGTGAGACCGTCTTTCTCAGACCGTCTGTCTAAGACCGTCTATCTCAGCCTGTCTATCTCAGCCCGTCTGTCTCAGACAGTCTGTCTCAGACCGTCTGTCTAAGACCGTCTGTGTGAGACCGTCTTTCTCAGACCGTCTGTCTAAGACCGTCTATCTCAGCCCGTCTGTCTCAGACAGTCTGTCTCAGACCGTCTGTCTAAGACCGTCTGTGTGAGACCGTCTTTCTCAGACCGTCTGTCTCAGACCGTCTGTCTCAGACCGTCTGTCTCAGACCATCTGTCTCAGACCGTCTGTATCAGACCGTCTGTCTCAGTCCGTCTGTATCAGTCCGTCTGTGTCATACCGTCTGTCTCAGACCGTCTGTCTAAGACCGTCTATCTCAGCCCGTCTATCTCAGCCCGTCGGCCTTAGTCCGTCCGTCTCAGACCGTCTGTCTGATAACGTCTCTCTCAGACCCTCTGTCTCAGCCCGTCTGTCTCAGACCGTCTGTCTCAGACCGTCTGTCTCAGACCGTCTGTCTCAGACCGTCTGTCTCAGACCGTCTGTCTCACACCGTCTGTCTCAGACCGTCTGTCTCGGAGCCTCTGTCTCCGACCGTCTGTCTCAGACCCTCTTTCTGAGACCGTCCGTCTCAGACCGTCTGTCTCATACCATCTGTTTCGGACAGTCCGTCTCAGACCGTCTGTCTGATAACGGTTCTCTCAGACCCTCAGTCTCAGACCGTCTGTCTAAGACCGTCTGTGTCAGACCGTCTTTCTCAGACCGTCTGTCTCAGACCGTCTGTCTCAGACCGTCTATCTCAGACCGTCTGTCTCAGACCGCTGTGTCAGTCTGTGTGTCTCGACCCGGCTGTGTGAGACCGTCTTTCTCAGACCGTCTGTCTAAGACCGTCTATCTCAGCCTGTCTATCTCAGCCCGTCTGTCTCAGACAGTCTGTCTCAGACCGTCTGTCTAAGACCGTCTGTGTGAGACCGTCTTTCTCAGACTGTCTGTCTCAGACCGTCTGTCTCAGACCGTCTGTCTCAGACCGTCTGTCTCAGACCGTCTGTCTCACACCGTCTGTCTCAGACCGTCTGTCTCGGAGCCTCTGTCTCCGACCGTCTGTCTCAGACCCTCTTTCTGAGACCGTCCGTCTCAGACCGTCTGTCTCATACCATCTGTTTCGGACAGTCCGTCTCAGACCGTCTGTCTGATAACGTTTCTCTCGGACCCTCTGTCTCTGACCGTCTGTCTCAGACCCTCTTTCTCAGACCGTCTGTCTCATACCATCTGTTTCGGACAGTCCGTCTCAGACCGTCTGTCTGATAACGTCTCTCTCAGACCCTCTGTCTCTGACCGTCTGTATCAGACGGTCTGTCCCAGACCCTCTTTCTCAGACCGTCCGTCTCAGACCGTCTGTCTCATACCATCTATTTCGGACAGTCCGTATCAGACCGTCTATCTGATAACGTCTCTCTCAGACCCTCAGTCTCAGACCGTCTGTCTCAGACTGTCTGTCTCAGACCGTCTGTCTAAGACCGTCTGTCTCAGACCCTCTGTCTCGGACCGTCTGTCTCAGACCGCCTGTCTCAGATCGTCTGTCTAAGACCGTCTGTCTCATACCGTCTTTCTCGCTCCGTGTACCTCTGACTCTCTGACCCTGTCCGCCTGTCTTACGACGTCAGTCTCAGACCGTCTGTCTAAGACCGTCTGTCTCAGACCGTCTTTCTCAGACCGTCTGTCTCAGACCGTCTGCCTCGGACCGTCTGTCTCATACCGTCTGTCTAAGACCGTCTGTGTGAGACCGTCTTTCTCAGACCGTCTGTCTCAGACCGTCTGTCTCAGACCGTCTGTCTCAGACCGTCTGTCTCAGACCGGCTGTCTCAGACCATCTGTCTCAGTCCGTCTGTCTCAGACCGTCTGTCTAAGACCGTCTGTGTGAGACCGTCTTTCTCAGACCGTCTGTCTAAGACCGTCGATCTCAGCCCGTCTGTCTCAGACAGTCTGTCTCAGACCGTCTGTCTAAGACCGTCTGTGTGAGACCGTCTTTCTTAGACCGTCTGTCTCAGACAGTGTGTCACAGACCGTCTGTCTCAGACCGTCTGTCTCAGACCGTCTGCATCAGACCGCCTGTCTCAGTCCGTCTGTCTCAGACCGTCTGTCTCAGACCGTCTGCCTCGGACCGTCTGTCTCATACCGTCTGTCTAAGACCGTCTGTGTGAGACCGTCTTTCTCAGACCGTCTGTCTCAGACCGTCTGTCTCAGACCGTCTGTCTCAGACCGTCTGTCTCAGACCGTCTGTCTCAGACCGTCTGTCTCAGACCGGCTGTCTCAGACCATCTGTCTCAGTCCGTCTGTCTCAGACCGTCTGTCTAAGACCGTCTGTGTGAGACCGTCTTTCTCAGACCGTCTGTCTAAGACCGTCGATCTCAGCCCGTCTGTCTCAGACAGTCTGTCTCAGACCGTCTGTCTAAGACCGTCTGTGTGAGACCGTCTTTCTCAGACCGTCTGTCTCAGACCGTCTGTCTCAGACCGTCTGTATCAGACCGTCTGTCTCAGTCCGTCTGTATCAGACCGTCTGCCTCGGACCGTCTGTCTCATACCGTCTGTCTAAGACCGTCTGTGTGAGACCGTCTTTCTCAGACCGTCTGTCTCAGACCGTCTGCCTCGGACCGTCTGTCTCATACCGTCTGTCTAAGACCGTCTGTGTGAGACCGTCTTTCTCAGACCGTCTGTCTCAGACCGTCTGTGTCATACCGTCTGTCTCAGACCGTCTGTCTAAGACCGTCTATCTCAGCCCGTCTATCTCAGCCCGTCGGCCTTAGTCCGTCCGTCTCAGACCGTCTGTCTGATAACGTCTCTCTCAGACCCTCTGTCTCAGACCGTCTGTCTCAGACCGTCTGTCTCAGACCGTCTGTCTCAGTCCGTCTGTCTCAGACCGTCTGTCTCAGACCGTCTGTCTCAGACCGTCTGTCTAAGACCGTCTGTGTGAGACCGTCTTTCTCAGACCGTCTGTCTAAGACCGTCTATCTCAGCCTGTCTATCTCAGCCCGTCTGTCTCAGACAATCTGTCTCAGACCGTCTGTCTAAGACCGTCTGTGTGAGACCGTCTTTCTCAGACCGTCTGTCTCAGACCGTCTGTCTCAGACCGTCTGTCTCAGACCGTCTGTCTCAGACCGTATGTCTCAGACCGTCTGTATCAGACCGTCTGTCTCAGTCCGTCTGTCTCAGACCGTCTGTCTCAGACCGCTGTGTCAGTCTGTGTGTCTCGACCCGGCTGTCTGATACCGTCTGTCTCAGCCCGTCTATCTCAGCCCGTCGGCCTGAGTCCGTCCGTCTCAGACCATCTGTTTCGGACAGTCCGTCTCAGACCGTCTGTCTGATAACGTTTCTCTCGGACCCTCTGTCTCTGACCGTCTGTCTCAGACCATCTTTCTCAGACCGTCTGTCTCATACCATCTGTTTCGGACAGTCCGTCTCAGACCGTCTGTCTGATAACGTCTCTCTCAGACCCTCTGTCTCTGACCGTCTGTATCAGACGGTCTGTCCCAGACCCTCTTTCTCAGACCGTCCGTCTCAGACCGTCTGTCTCATACCATCTATTTCGGACAGTCCGTATCAGACCGTCTATCTGATAACGTCTCTCTCAGACCCTCAGTCTCAGACCGTCTGTCTCAGACTGTCTGTCTCAGACCGTCTGTCTAAGACCGTCTGTCTCAGACCCTCTGTCTCGGACCGTCTGTCTCAGACCGCCTGTCTCAGATCGTCTGTCTAAGACCGTCTGTCTCATACCGTCTTTCTCGCTCCGTGTACCTCTGACTCTCTGACCCTGTCCGCCTGTCTCACGACGTCAGTCTCAGACCGTCTGTCTAAGACCGTCTGTCTCAGACCGTCTTTCCCAGACCGTCTGTCTCAGACCTTCTGTCTAAGACCGTCTGTGTGAGACCGTCTTTCTTAGACCGTCTGTCTCAGACAGTGTGTCACAGACCGTCTGTCTCAGACCGTCTGTCTCAGACCGTCTGCATCAGACCGTCTGTCTCAGTCCGTCTGTCTCAGACCGTCTGTCTCAGACCGTCTGCCTCGGACCGTCTGTCTCATACCGTCTGTCTAAGACCGTCTGTGTGAGACCGTCTTTCTCAGACCGTATGTCTCAGACCGTCTGTATCAGACCGTCTGTCTCAGTCCGTCTGTCTCAGACCGTCTTTCTCAGACCGTCTGTCTAAGACCGGCTGTCTCAGACCATCTGTCTCAGTCCGTCTGTCTCAGACCGTCTGTCTAAGACCGTCTGTGTGAGACCGTCTTTCTCAGACCGTCTGTCTCAGACCGTCTGTCTCAGACCATCTGTCTCAGACCGTCTATATCAGACCGTCTGTCTCAGTCCGTCCGTATCAGACCGTGTGTGTCATACCGTCTGTCTCAGACCGTCTGTCTAAGACCGTCTATCTCAGCCCGTCTATCTCAGCCCGTCGGCCTTAGTCCGTCCGTCTCAGACCGTCTGTCTGATAACGTCTCTCTCAGACCCTCTGTCTCAGCCCGTCCGTCTCAGACCGTCTGTCTCATACCATCTGTTTCGGACAGTCCGTCTCAGACCGTCTGTCTGATAACGTTTCTCTCAGACCCTCAGTCTCAGACCGTATGTCTCAGACCGTCTGTATCAGACCGTCTGTCTCAGTCCGTCTGTCTCAGACCGTCTGTCTAAGACCGTCTGTCTCAGACCGTCTTTCTCAGACCGTCTGTCTCAGACCGGCTGTCTCAGACCATCTGCCTCAGTCCGTCTGTCTCAGACCGTCTGTCTAAGACAGTCTGTGTGAGACCGTCTTTCTCAGACCGTCTGTCTAAGACCGTCAATCTCAGCCCGTCTGTCTCAGACAGTCTGTCTCAGACCGTCTGTCTAAGACCGTCTGTGTGAGACCGTCTTTCTCAGACCGTCTGTCTCAGACCGTCTGTCTCAGACCGTCTGTCTCAGACCGTCTGTATCTGACCGTCTGTCTCAGTCCGTCTGTATCAGACCGTCTGTGTCATACCGTCTGTCTCAGACCGTCTGTCTAAGGCCGTCTATCTCAGCCCGTCTATCTCAGCCCGTCGGCCTTAGTCCGTCCGTCTCAGACCGTCTGTCTGATAACGTCTCTCTCAGACCCTCTGTCTCAGACCGTCTGTCTCAGACCGTCTGTCTCAGACCGTCTGTCTCAGACCGTCTGTCTCAGACCGTCTGTCTCAGACCGTCTGTCTCAGACCGTCTGTCTCAGACCGTCTGTCTCAGACCGTCTGTCTCAGACCGTCTGTCTAAGACCGTCTGTGTGAGACCGTCTTTCTCAGACCGTCTGTCTAAGACCGTCTATCTCAGCCTGTCTATCTCAGCCCGTCTGTCTCAGACAATCTGTCTCAGACCGTCTGTCTAAGACCGTCTGTGTGAGACCGTCTTTCTCAGACCGTCTGTCTCAGACCGTCTGTCTCAGACCGTCTGTATCAGACCGTCTGTCTCAGTCCGTCTGTATCAGACCGTCTGCCTCGGACCGTCTGTCTCATACCGTCTGTCTAAGACCGTCTGTGTGAGACCGTCTTTCTCAGACCGTCTGTCTCAGACCGTCTGCCTCGGACCGTCTGTCTCATACCGTCTGTCTAAGACCGTCTGTGTGAGACCGTCTTTCTCAGACCGTCTGTCTCAGACCGTCTGTGTCATACCGTCTGTCTCAGACCGTCCGTCTAAGACCGTCTATCTCAGCCCGTCTATCTCAGCCCGTCGGCCTTAGTCCGTCCGTCTCAGACCGTCTGTCTGATAACGTCTCTCTCAGACCCTCTGTCTCAGACCGTCTGTCTCAGACCGTCTGTCTCAGACCGTATGTCTCAGACCGTCTGTATCAGACCGTCTGTCTCAGTCCGTCTGTCTCAGACCGTCTTTCTCAGACCGTCTGTCTCAGACCGGCTGTCTCAGACCATCTGTCTCAGTCCGTCTGTCTCAGACCGTCTGTCTAAGACAGTCTGTGTGAGACCGTCTTTCTCAGACCGTCTGTCTAAGACCGTCTATCTCAGCCCGTCTGTCTCAGACAGTCTGTCTCAGACCGTCTGTCTAAGACCGTCTGTGTGAGACCGTCTTTCTCAGACCGTCTGTCTCAGACCGTCTGTCTCAGACCATCTGTCTCAGACCGTCTGTATCAGACCGTCTGTCTCAGTCCGTCCGTATCAGACCGTGTGTGTCATACCGTCTGTCTCAGACCGTCTGTCTAAGACCGTCTATCTCAGCCCGTCTATCTCAGCCCGTCGGCCTTAGTCCGTCCGTCTCAGACCGTCTGTCTGTTAACGTCTCTCTCAGACCCTCTGTCTCAGCCCGTCTGTCTCAGACCGTCTGTCTCAGACCGTCTGTCTCGGAGCCTCTGTCTCCGACCGTCTGTCTCAGACCCTCTTTCTCAGACCGTCCGTCTCAGACCGTCTGTCTCATACCATCTGTTTCGGACAGTCCGTCTCAGACCGTCTGTCTGATAACGTTTCTCTCAGACCCTCAGTCTCAGACCGTATGTCTCAGACCGTCTGTATCAGACCGTCTGTCTCAGTCCGTCTGTCTCAGACCGTCTGTCTAAGACCGTCTGTCTCAGACCGTCTTTCTCAGACCGTCTGTCTCAGACCGGCTGTCTCAGACCATCTGCCTCAGTCCGTCTGTCTCAGACCGTCTGTCTAAGACAGTCTGTGTGAGACCGTCTTTCTCAGACCGTCTGTCTAAGACCGTCAATCTCAGCCCGTCTGTCTCAGACAGTCTGTCTCAGACCGTCTGTCTAAGACCGTCTGTGTGAGACCGTCTTTCTCAGACCGTCTGTCTCAGACCGTCTGTCTCAGACCGTCTGTCTCAGACCGTCTGTCTCAGACCGTCTGTATCTGACCGTCTGTCTCAGTCCGTCTGTATCAGACCGTCTGTGTCATACCGTCTGTCTCAGACCGTCTGTCTAAGGCCGTCTATCTCAGCCCGTCTATCTCAGCCCGTCGGCCTTAGTCCGTCCGTCTCAGACCGTCTGTCTGATAACGTCTCTCTCAGACCCTCTGTCTCAGACCGTCTGTCTCAGACCGTCTGTCTCAGACCGTCTGTCTCAGACCGTCTGTCTCAGACCGTCTGTCTCAGACCGTCTGTCTCAGACCGTCTGTCTCAGACCGTCTGTCTCAGACCGTCTGTCTAAGACCGTCTGTGTGAGACCGTCTTTCTCAGACCGTCTGTCTAAGACCGTCTATCTCAGCCTGTCTATCTCAGCCCGTCTGTCTCAGACAATCTGTCTCAGACCGTCTGTCTAAGACCGTCTGTGTGAGACCGTCTTTCTCAGACCGTCTGTCTCAGACCGTCTGCCTCAGACCGTCTGTCTCAGACCGTCTGTCTCAGACCGTATGTCTCAGACCGTCTGTATCAGACCGTCTGTCTCAGTCCGTCTGTCTCAGACCGTCTGTCTAAGACCGTCTGTCTCAGACCGCCTTTCTCAGACCGTCTGTCTCAGACCGGCTGTCTCAGACCATCTGTCTCAGTCCGTCTGTCTCAGACCGTCTGTCTAAGACAGTCTGTGTGAGACCGTCTTTCTCAGACCGTCTGTCTAAGACCGTCTATCTCAGCCCGTCTGTCTCAGACAGTCTGTCTCAGACCGTCTGTCTAAGACCGTCTGTGTGAGACCGTCTTTCTCAGACCGTCTGTCTCAGACCGTCTGTCTCAGACCATCTGTCTCAGACCGTCTGTATCAGACCGTCTGTCTCAGTCCGTCCGTATCAGACCGTCTGTGTCATACCGTCTGTCTCAGACCGTCTGTCTCGGAGCCTCTGTCTCCGACCGTCTGTCTCAGACCCTCTTTCTCAGACCGTCCGTCTCAGACCGTCTGTCTCATACCATCTGTTTCGGACAGTCCGTCTCAGACCGTCTGTCTGATAACGTTTCTCTCAGACCCTCAGTCTCAGACCGTATGTCTCAGACCGTCTGTATCAGACCGTCTGTCTCAGTCCGTCTGTCTCAGACCGTCTGTCTAAGACCGTCTGTCTCAGACCGTCTTTCTCAGACCGTCTGTCTCAGACCGGCTGTCTCAGACCATCTGTCTCAGTCCGTCTGTCTCAGACCGTCTGTCTAAGACAGTCTGTGTGAGACCGTCTTTCTCAGACCGTCTGTCTAAGACCGTCAATCTCAGCCCGTCTGTCTCAGACAGTCTGTCTCAGACAGTCTGTCTCAGACCGTCTGTCTAAGACCGTCTGTGTGAGACCGTCTTTCTCAGACCGTCTGTCTCAGACCGTCTGTCTCAGACCGTCTGTCTCAGACCGTCTGTATCTGACCGTGTGTCTCAGTCCGTCTGTATCAGACCGTCTGTGTCATACCGTCTGTCTCAGACCGTCTGTCTAAGACCGTCTATCTCAGCCCGTCTATCTCAGCCCGTCGGCCTTAGTCCGTCCGTCTCAGACCGTCTGTCTGATAACGTCTCTCTCAGACCCTCTGTCTCAGACCGTCTGTCTCAAACCGTCTGTCTCAGACCGTCTGTCTCAGACCGTCTGTCTCAGACCGTCTGTCTCAGACCGTCTGTCTCAGACCGTCTGTCTCAGACCGTCTGTCTAAGACCGTCTGTGTGAGACCGTCTTTCTCAGACCGTCTGTCTAAGACCGTCTATCTCAGCCTGTCTATCTCAGCCCGTCTGTCTCAGACAATCTGTCTCAGACCGTCTGTCTAAGACCGTCTGTGTGAGACCGTCTTTCTCAGACCGTCTGTCTCAGACCGTCTGCCTCAGACCGTCTGTCTCAGACCGTCTGTCTCAGACCGTATGTCTCAGACCGTCTGTATCAGACCGTCTGTCTCAGTCCGTCTGTCTCAGACCGTCTGTCTAAGACCGTCCGTCTCAGACCGTCTTTCTCAGACCGTCTGTCTCAGACCGGCTGTCTCAGACCATCTGTCTCAGTCCGTCTGTCTCAGACCGTCTGTCTAAGACAGTCTGTGTGAGACCGTCTTTCTCAGACCGTCTGTCTAAGACCGTCTATCTCAGCCCGTCTGTCTCAGACAGTCTGTCTCAGACCGTCTGTCTAAGACCGTCTGTGTGAGACCGTCTTTCTCAGACCGTCTGTCTCAGACCGTCTGTCTCAGACCATCTGTCTCAGACCGTCTGTATCAGACCGTCTGTCTCAGTCCGTCCGTATCAGACCGTCTGTGTCATACCGTCTGTCTCAGACCGTCTGTCTCGGAGCCTCTGTCTCCGACCGTCTGTCTCAGACCCTCTTTCTCATACCGTCCGTCTCAGACCGTCTGTCTCATACCATCTGTTTCGGACAGTCCGTCTCAGACCGTCTGTCTGATAACGTTTCTCTCAGACCCTCAGTCTCAGACCGTATGTCTCAGACCGTCTGTATCAGACCGTCTGTCTCAGTCCGTCTGTGTCAGACCGTCTGTCTAAGACCGTCTGTCTCAGACCGTCTTTCTCAGACCGTCTGTCTCAGACCGGCTGTCTCAGACCATCTGTCTCAGTCCGTCTGTCTCAGACCGTCTGTCTAAGACAGTCTGTGTGAGACCGTCTGTCTAAGACCGTCTGTGTGAGACCGTCTTTCTCAGACCGTCTGTCTCAGACCGTCTGTGTCATACCGTCTGTCTCAGACCGTCTGTCTAAGACCGTCTATCTCAGCCCGTCTATCTCAGCCCGTCGGCCTTAGTCCGTCCGTCTCAGACCGTCTGTCTGATAACGTCTCTCTCAGACCCTCTGTCTCAGACCGTCTGTCTCAGACCGTCTGTCTCAGACCGTCTGTCTCAGTCCGTCTGTCTCAGACCGTCTGTCTCAGACCGTCTGTCTCAGACCGTCTGTCTAAGACCGTCTGTGTGAGACCGTCTTTCTCAGACCGTCTGTCTAAGACCGTCTATCTCAGCCTGTCTATCTCAGCCCGTCTGTCTCAGACAATCTGTCTCAGACCGTCTGTCTAAGACCGTCTGTGTGAGACCGTCTTTCTCAGACCGTCTGTCTCAGACCGTCTGTCTCAGACCGTCTGTCTCAGACCGTCTGTCTCAGACCGTATGTCTCAGACCGTCTGTATCAGACCGTCTGTCTCAGTCCGTCTGTCTCAGACCGTCTGTCTCAGACCGCTGTGTCAGTCTGTGTGTCTCGACCCGGCTGTCTGATACCGTCTGTCTCAGCCCGTCTATCTCAGCCCGTCGGCCTGAGTCCGTCCGTCTCAGACCATCTGTTTCGGACAGTCCGTCTCAGACCGTCTGTCTGATAACGTTTCTCTCGGACCCTCTGTCTCTGACCGTCTGTCTCAGACCATCTTTCTCAGACCGTCTGTCTCATACCATCTGTTTCGGACAGTCCGTCTCAGACCGTCTGTCTGATAACGTCTCTCTCAGACCCTCTGTCTCTGACCGTCTGTATCAGACGGTCTGTCCCAGACCCTCTTTCTCAGACCGTCCGTCTCAGACCGTCTGTCTCATACCATCTATTTCGGACAGTCCGTATCAGACCGTCTATCTGATAACGTCTCTCTCAGACCCTCAGTCTCAGACCGTCTGTCTCAGACTGTCTGTCTCAGACCGTCTGTCTAAGACCGTCTGTCTCAGACCCTCTGTCTCGGACCGTCTGTCTCAGACCGCCTGTCTCAGATCGTCTGTCTAAGACCGTCTGTCTCATACCGTCTTTCTCGCTCCGTGTACCTCTGACTCTCTGACCCTGTCCGCCTGTCTCACGACGTCAGTCTCAGACCGTCTGTCTAAGACCGTCTGTCTCAGACCGTCTTTCCCAGACCGTCTGTCTCAGACCTTCTGTCTAAGACCGTCTGTGTGAGACCGTCTTTCTTAGACCGTCTGTCTCAGACAGTGTGTCACAGACCGTCTGTCTCAGACCGTCTGTCTCAGACCGTCTGCATCAGACCGTCTGTCTCAGTCCGTCTGTCTCAGACCGTCTGTCTCAGACCGTCTGCCTCGGACCGTCTGTCTCATACCGTCTGTCTAAGACCGTCTGTGTGAGACCGTCTTTCTCAGACCGTATGTCTCAGACCGTCTGTATCAGACCGTCTGTCTCAGTCCGTCTGTCTCAGACCGTCTTTCTCAGACCGTCTGTCTAAGACCGGCTGTCTCAGACCATCTGTCTCAGTCCGTCTGTCTCAGACCGTCTGTCTAAGACCGTCTGTGTGAGACCGTCTTTCTCAGACCGTCTGTCTCAGACCGTCTGTCTCAGACCATCTGTCTCAGACCGTCTATATCAGACCGTCTGTCTCAGTCCGTCCGTATCAGACCGTGTGTGTCATACCGTCTGTCTCAGACCGTCTGTCTAAGACCGTCTATCTCAGCCCGTCTATCTCAGCCCGTCGGCCTTAGTCCGTCCGTCTCAGACCGTCTGTCTGATAACGTCTCTCTCAGACCCTCTGTCTCAGCCCGTCCGTCTCAGACCGTCTGTCTCATACCATCTGTTTCGGACAGTCCGTCTCAGACCGTCTGTCTGATAACGTTTCTCTCAGACCCTCAGTCTCAGACCGTATGTCTCAGACCGTCTGTATCAGACCGTCTGTCTCAGTCCGTCTGTCTCAGACCGTCTGTCTAAGACCGTCTGTCTCAGACCGTCTTTCTCAGACCGTCTGTCTCAGACCGGCTGTCTCAGACCATCTGCCTCAGTCCGTCTGTCTCAGACCGTCTGTCTAAGACAGTCTGTGTGAGACCGTCTTTCTCAGACCGTATGTCTCAGACCGTCTGTATCAGACCGTCTGTCTCAGTCCGTCTGTCTCAGACCGTCTGTCTAAGACCGTCTGTCTCAGACCGTCTTTCTCAGACCGTCTGTCTCAGACCGGCTGTCTCAGACCATCTGCCTCAGTCCGTCTGTCTCAGACCGTCTGTCTAAGACAGTCTGTGTGAGACCGTCTTTCTCAGACCGTCTGTCTAAGACCGTCAATCTCAGCCCGTCTGTCTCAGACAGTCTGTCTCAGACCGTCTGTCTAAGACCGTCTGTGTGAGACCGTCTTTCTCAGACCGTCTGTCTCAGACCGTTTGTCTCAGACCGTCTGTCTCAGACCGTCTGTATCTGACCGTCTGTCTCAGTCCGTCTGTATCAGACCGTCTGTGTCATACCGTCTGTCTCAGACCGTATGTCTAAGGCCGTCTATCTCAGCCCGTCTATCTCAGCCCGTCGGCCTTAGTCCGTCCGTCTCAGACCGTCTGTCTGATAACGTCTCTCTCAGACCCTCTGTCTCAGACCGTCTGTCTCAGACCGTCTGTCTCAGACCGTCTGTCTCAGACCGTCTGTCTCAGACCGTCTGTCTCAGACCGTCTGTCTCAGACCGTCTGTCTCAGACCGTCTGTCTCAGACCGTCTGTCTCAGACCGTCTGTCTCAGACCGTCTGTCTAAGACCGTCTGTGTGAGACCGTCTTTCTCAGACCGTCTGTCTAAGACCGTCTATCTCAGCCTGTCTATCTCAGCCCGTCTGTCTCAGACAATCTGTCTCAGACCGTCTGTCTAAGACCGTCTGTGTGAGACCGTCTTTCTCAGACCGTCTGTCTCAGACCGTCTGTCTCAGACCGTCTGTATCAGACCGTCTGTCTCAGTCCGTCTGTATCAGACCGTCTGCCTCGGACCGTCTGTCTCATACCGTCTGTCTAAGACCGTCTGTGTGAGACCGTCTTTCTCAGACCGTCTGTCTCAGACCGTCTGCCTCGGACCGTCTGTCTCATACCGTCTGTCTAAGACCGTCTGTGTGAGACCGTCTTTCTCAGACCGTCTGTCTCAGACCGTCTGTGTCATACCGTCTGTCTCAGACCGTCCGTCTAAGACCGTCTATCTCAGCCCGTCTATCTCAGCCCGTCGGCCTTAGTCCGTCCGTCTCAGACCGTCTGTCTGATAACGTCTCTCTCAGACCCTCTGTCTCAGCCCGTCCGTCTCAGACCGTCTGTCTCATACCATCTGTTTCGGACAGTCCGTCTCAGACCGTCTGTCTGATAACGTTTCTCTCAGACCCTCAGTCTCAGACCGTATGTCTCAGACCGTCTGTATCAGACCGTCTGTCTCAGTCCGTCTGTCTCAGACCGTCTGTCTAAGACCGTCTGTCTCAGACCGTCTTTCTCAGACCGTCTGTCTCAGACCGGCTGTCTCAGACCATCTGCCTCAGTCCGTCTGTCTCAGACCGTCTGTCTAAGACAGTCTGTGTGAGACCGTCTTTCTCAGACCGTATGTCTCAGACCGTCTGTATCAGACCGTCTGTCTCAGTCCGTCTGTCTCAGACCGTCTGTCTAAGACCGTCTGTCTCAGACCGTCTTTCTCAGACCGTCTGTCTCAGACCGGCTGTCTCAGACCATCTGCCTCAGTCCGTCTGTCTCAGACCGTCTGTCTAAGACAGTCTGTGTGAGACCGTCTTTCTCAGACCGTCTGTCTAAGACCGTCAATCTCAGCCCGTCTGTCTCAGACAGTCTGTCTCAGACCGTCTGTCTAAGACCGTCTGTGTGAGACCGTCTTTCTCAGACCGTCTGTCTCAGACCGTCTGTCTCAGACCGTCTGTCTCAGACCGTCTGTATCTGACCGTCTGTCTCAGTCCGTCTGTATCAGACCGTCTGTGTCATACCGTCTGTCTCAGACCGTCTGTCTAAGGCCGTCTATCTCAGCCCGTCTATCTCAGCCCGTCGGCCTTAGTCCGTCCGTCTCAGACCGTCTGTCTGATAACGTCTCTCTCAGACCCTCTGTCTCAGACCGTCTGTCTCAGACCGTCTGTCTCAGACCGTCTGTCTCAGACCGTCTGTCTCAGACCGTCTGTCTCAGACCGTCTGTCTCAGACCGTCTGTCTCAGACCGTCTGTCTCAGACCGTCTGTCTCAGACCGTCTGTCTAAGACCGTCTGTGTGAGACCGTCTTTCTCAGACCGTCTGTCTAAGACCGTCTATCTCAGCCTGTCTATCTCAGCCCGTCTGTCTCAGACAATCTGTCTCAGACCGTCTGTCTAAGACCGTCTGTGTGAGACCGTCTTTCTCAGACCGTCTGTCTCAGACCGTCTGTCTCAGACCGTCTGTATCAGACCGTCTGTCTCAGTCCGTCTGTATCAGACCGTCTGCCTCGGACCGTCTGTCTCATACCGTCTGTCTAAGACCGTCTGTGTGAGACCGTCTTTCTCAGACCGTCTGTCTCAGACCGTCTGCCTCGGACCGTCTGTCTCATACCGTCTGTCTAAGACCGTCTGTGTGAGACCGTCTTTCTCAGACCGTCTGTCTCAGACCGTCTGTGTCATACCGTCTGTCTCAGACCGTCCGTCTAAGACCGTCTATCTCAGCCCGTCTATCTCAGCCCGTCGGCCTTAGTCCGTCCGTCTCAGACCGTCTGTCTGATAACGTCTCTCTCAGACCCTCTGTCTCAGACCGTCTGTCTCAGACCGTCTGTCTCAGACCGTATGTCTCAGACCGTCTGTATCAGACCGTCTGTCTCAGTCCGTCTGTCTCAGACCGTCTTTCTCAGACCGTCTGTCTCAGACCGGCTGTCTCAGACCATCTGTCTCAGTCCGTCTGTCTCAGACCGTCTGTCTAAGACAGTCTGTGTGAGACCGTCTTTCTCAGACCGTCTGTCTAAGACCGTCTATCTCAGCCCGTCTGTCTCAGACAGTCTGTCTCAGACCGTCTGTCTAAGACCGTCTGTGTGAGACCGTCTTTCTCAGACCGTCTGTCTCAGACCGTCTGTCTCAGACCATCTGTCTCAGACCGTCTGTATCAGACCGTCTGTCTCAGTCCGTCCGTATCAGACCGTGTGTGTCATACCGTCTGTCTCAGACCGTCTGTCTAAGACCGTCTATCTCAGCCCGTCTATCTCAGCCCGTCGGCCTTAGTCCGTCCGTCTCAGACCGTCTGTCTGTTAACGTCTCTCTCAGACCCTCTGTCTCAGCCCGTCTGTCTCAGACCGTCTGTCTCAGACCGTCTGTCTCGGAGCCTCTGTCTCCGACCGTCTGTCTCAGACCCTCTTTCTCAGACCGTCCGTCTCAGACCGTCTGTCTCATACCATCTGTTTCGGACAGTCCGTCTCAGACCGTCTGTCTGATAACGTTTCTCTCAGACCCTCAGTCTCAGACCGTATGTCTCAGACCGTCTGTATCAGACCGTCTGTCTCAGTCCGTCTGTCTCAGACCGTCTGTCTAAGACCGTCTGTCTCAGACCGTCTTTCTCAGACCGTCTGTCTCAGACCGGCTGTCTCAGACCATCTGCCTCAGTCCGTCTGTCTCAGACCGTCTGTCTAAGACAGTCTGTGTGAGACCGTCTTTCTCAGACCGTCTGTCTAAGACCGTCAATCTCAGCCCGTCTGTCTCAGACAGTCTGTCTCAGACCGTCTGTCTAAGACCGTCTGTGTGAGACCGTCTTTCTCAGACCGTCTGTCTCAGACCGTCTGTCTCAGACCGTCTGTCTCAGACCGTCTGTATCTGACCGTCTGTCTCAGTCCGTCTGTATCAGACCGTCTGTGTCATACCGTCTGTCTCAGACCGTCTGTCTAAGGCCGTCTATCTCAGCCCGTCTATCTCAGCCCGTCGGCCTTAGTCCGTCCGTCTCAGACCGTCTGTCTGATAACGTCTCTCTCAGACCCTCTGTCTCAGACCGTCTGTCTCAGACCGTCTGTCTCAGACCGTCTGTCTCAGACCGTCTGTCTCAGACCGTCTGTCTCAGACCGTCTGTCTCAGACCGTCTGTCTCAGACCGTCTGTCTAAGACCGTCTGTGTGAGACCGTCTTTCTCAGACCGTCTGTCTAAGACCGTCTATCTCAGCCTGTCTATCTCAGCCCGTCTGTCTCAGACAATCTGTCTCAGACCGTCTGTCTAAGACCGTCTGTGTGAGACCGTCTTTCTCAGACCGTCTGTCTCAGACCGTCTGCCTCAGACCGTCTGTCTCAGACCGTCTGTCTCAGACCGTATGTCTCAGACCGTCTGTATCAGACCGTCTGTCTCAGTCCGTCTGTCTCAGACCGTCTGTCTAAGACCGTCTGTCTCAGACCGCCTTTCTCAGACCGTCTGTCTCAGACCGGCTGTCTCAGACCATCTGTCTCAGTCCGTCTGTCTCAGACCGTCTGTCTAAGACAGTCTGTGTGAGACCGTCTTTCTCAGAACGTCTGTCTAAGACCGTCTATCTCAGCCCGTCTGTCTCAGACAGTCTGTCTCAGACCGTCTGTCTAAGACCGTCTGTGTGAGACCGTCTTTCTCAGACCGTCTGTCTCAGACCGTCTGTCTCAGACCATCTGTCTCAGACCGTCTGTATCAGACCGTCTGTCTCAGTCCGTCCGTATCAGACCGTCTGTGTCATACCGTCTGTCTCAGACCGTCTGTCTCGGAGCCTCTGTCTCCGACCGTCTGTCTCAGACCCTCTTTCTCAGACCGTCCGTCTCAGACCGTCTGTCTCATACCATCTGTTTCGGACAGTCCGTCTCAGACCGTCTGTCTGATAACGTTTCTCTCAGACCCTCAGTCTCAGACCGTATGTCTCAGACCGTCTGTATCAGACCGTCTGTCTCAGTCCGTCTGTCTCAGACCGTCTGTCTAAGACCGTCTGTCTCAGACCGTCTTTCTCAGACCGTCTGTCTCAGACCGGCTGTCTCAGACCATCTGTCTCAGTCCGTCTGTCTCAGACCGTCTGTCTAAGACAGTCTGTGTGAGACCGTCTTTCTCAGACCGTCTGTCTAAGACCGTCAATCTCAGCCCGTCTGTCTCAGACAGTCTGTCTCAGACAGTCTGTCTCAGACCGTCTGTCTAAGACCGTCTGTGTGAGACCGTCTTTCTCAGACCGTCTGTCTCAGACCGTCTGTCTCAGACCGTCTGTCTCAGACCGTCTGTATCTGACCGTCTGTCTCAGTCCGTCTGTATCAGACCGTCTGTGTCATACCGTCTGTCTCAGACCGTCTGTCTAAGACCGTCTATCTCAGCCCGTCTATCTCAGCCCGTCGGCCTTAGTCCGTCCGTCTCAGACCGTCTGTCTGATAACGTCTCTCTCAGACCCTCTGTCTCAGACCGTCTGTCTCAAACCGTCTGTCTCAGACCGTCTGTCTCAGACCGTCTGTCTCAGACCGTCTGTCTCAGACCGTCTGTCTCAGACCGTCTGTCTCAGACCGTCTGTCTAAGACCGTCTGTGTGAGACCGTCTTTCTCAGACCGTCTGTCTAAGACCGTCTATCTCAGCCTGTCTATCTCAGCCCGTCTGTCTCAGACAATCTGTCTCAGACCGTCTGTCTAAGACCGTCTGTGTGAGACCGTCTTTCTCAGACCGTCTGTCTCAGACCGTCTGCCTCAGACCGTCTGTCTCAGACCGTCTGTCTCAGACCGTATGTCTCAGACCGTCTGTATCAGACCGTCTGTCTCAGTCCGTCTGTCTCAGACCGTCTCTCTAAGACCGTCCGTCTCAGACCGTCTTTCTCAGACCGTCTGTCTCAGACCGGCTGTCTCAGACCATCTGTCTCAGTCCGTCTGTCTCAGACCGTCTGTCTAAGACAGTCTGTGTGAGACCGTCTTTCTCAGACCGTCTGTCTAAGACCGTCTATCTCAGCCCGTCTGTCTCAGACAGTCTGTCTCAGACCGTCTGTCTAAGACCGTCTGTGTGAGACCGTCTTTCTCAGACCGTCTGTCTCAGACCGTCTGTCTCAGACCATCTGTCTCAGACCGTCTGTATCAGACCGTCTGTCTCAGTCCGTCCGTATCAGACCGTCTGTGTCATACCGTCTGTCTCAGACCGTCTGTCTCGGAGCCTCTGTCTCCGACCGTCTGTCTCAGACCCTCTTTCTCATACCGTCCGTCTCAGACCGTCTGTCTCATACCATCTGTTTCGGACAGTCCGTCTCAGACCGTCTGTCTGATAACGTTTCTCTCAGACCCTCAGTCTCAGACCGTATGTCTCAGACCGTCTGTATCAGACCGTCTGTCTCAGTCCGTCTGTCTCAGACCGTCTGTCTAAGACCGTCTGTCTCAGACCGTCTTTCTCAGACCGTCTGTCTCAGACCGGCTGTCTCAGACCATCTGTCTCAGTCCGTCTGTCTCAGACCGTCTGTCTAAGACAGTCTGTGTGAGACCGTCTTTCTCAGACCGTCTGTCTAAGACCGTCAATCTCAGCCCGTCTGTCTCAGACAGTCTGTCTCAGACAGTCTGTCTCAGACCGTCTGTCTAAGACCGTCTGTGTGAGACCGTCTTTCTCAGACCGTCTGTCTCAGACCGTCTGTCTCAGACCGTCTGTCTCAGACCGTCTGTATCTGACCGTCTGTCTCAGTCCGTCTGTATCAGACCGTCTGTGTCATACCGTCTGTCTCAGACCGTCTGTCTAAGACCGTCTATCTCAGCCCGTCTATCTCAGCCCGTCGGCCTTAGTCCGTCCGTCTCAGACCGTCTGTCTGATAACGTCTCTCTCAGACCCTCTGTCTCAGACCGTCTGTCTCAAACCGTCTGTCTCAGACCGTCTGTCTCAGACCGTCTGTCTCAGACCGTCTGTCTCAGACCGTCTGTCTAAGACCGTCTGTGTGAGACCGTCTTTCTCAGACCGTCTGTCTAAGACCGTCTATCTCAGCCTGTCTATCTCAGCCCGTCTGTCTCAGACAATCTGTCTCAGACCGTCTGTCTAAGACCGTCTTTCTCAGACCGTCTGTCTCAGACCGTCTTTCTCAGACCGTCTGTCTCAGACCGTCTGTCTCAGACCGTCTGTCTCAGACCGTATGTCTCAGACCGTCTGTATCAGACCGTCTGTCTCAGTCCGTCTGTCTCAGACCGTCTGTCTAAGACCGTCTGTCTCAGACCGTCTTTCTCAGACCGTCTGTCTCAGACCGGCTGTCTCAGACCATCTGTCTCAGTCCGTCTGTCTCAGACCGTCTGTCTAAGACCGTCTGTGTGAGACCGTCTTTCTCAGACCGTCTGTCTAAGACCGTCTATCTCAGCCCGTCTGTCTCAGACAGTCTGTCTCAGACCGTCTGTCTAAGACCGTCTGTGTGAGACCGTCTTTCTCAGACCGTCTGTCTCAGACCGTCTGTCTCAGACCGTCTGTCTCAGACCGTCTGTCTCAGACCGTCTGTCTCAGACCGTCTGTCTCAGACCGTATGTCTCAGACCGTCTGTATCAGACCGTCTGTCTCAGTCCGTCTGTCTCAGACCGTCTGTCTAAGACCGTCTGTCTCAGACCGTCTTTCTCAGACCGTCTGTCTCAGACCGGCTGTCTCAGACCATCTGTCTCAGTCCGTCTGTCTCAGACCGTCTGTCTAAGACCGTCTGTGTGAGACCGTCTTTCTCAGACCGTCTGTCTAAGACCGTCTATCTCAGCCCGTCTGTCTCAGACAGTCTGTCTCAGACCGTCTGTCTAAGACCGTCTGTGTGAGACCGTCTTTCTCAGACCGTCTGTCTCAGACCGTCTGTCTCAGACCGTCTGTCTCAGACCGTCTGTCTCAGACCGTCTGTCTCAGACCGTCTGTATCAGACCGTCTGTCTCAGTCCGTCTGTATCAGACCGTCTGTGTCATACCGTCTGTCTCAGATCGTCTGTCTAAGACCGTCTATCTCAGCCCGTCTATCTCAGCCCGTCGGCCTTAGTCCGTCCGTCTCAGACCGTCTGTCTGATAACGTCTCTCTCAGACCCTCTGTCTCAGACCGTCTGTCTCAGACCGTCTGTCTCAGTCCGTCTGTCTCAGACCGTCTGTCTCAGACCGTCTGTCTCAGACCGTCTGTATCAGACCGTCTGTCTCAGTCCGTCTGTCTCAGACCGCCTGTCTCAGACCGTCTGTCTAAGACCGTCTGTGTGAGACCGTCTTTCTTAGACCGTCTGTCTCAGACAGTGTGTCACAGACCGTCTGTCTCAGACCGTCTGTCTCAGACCGTCTGTCTCAGACCGTCTGTCTCAGTCCGTCTGTCTCAGACCGTCTGTCTCAGAGCGTCTGTCTCAGACCGTCTGTCTAAGACCGTCTATCTCAGCCCGTCTATCTCAGCCCGTCGGCCTGAGTCCGTCCGTCTCAGACCGTCTGTATCAGACTGTCTGCCTCAGACCATCTGTTTCGGACAGTCCGTCTCAGACCGTCTGTCTGATAACGTTTCTCTCAGACCCTCTGTCTCAGACCGTCTGTCTCAGACCGTCTTTCTCAGACCGTCTGTCTCAGACCGTCTGTCTAAGACCGTCTGTGTGAGACCGTCTTTCTCAGACCGTCTTTCTCAGACCGTCTGTCTCAGACCGTCTTTCTCAGACCGTCTGTCTCAGACCGTCTGTCTCAGACCGTCTGTCTCAGACCGTCTGTCTCAGACCGTCTGTCTCAGACCGTCTGTCTCAGACCGTATGTCTCAGACCGTCTGTATCAGACCGTCTGTCTCAGTCCGTCTGTCTCAGACCGTCTGTCTAAGACCGTCTGTCTCAGACCGTCTTTCTCAGACCGTCTGTCTCAGACCGGCTGTCTCAGACCATCTGTCTCAGTCCGTCTGTCTCAGACCGTCTGTCTAAGACCGTCTGTGTGAGACCGTCTTTCTCAGACCGTCTGTCTAAGACCGTCTATCTCAGCCCGTCTGTCTCAGACAGTCTGTCTCAGACCGTCTGTCTAAGACCGTCTGTGTGAGACCGTCTTTCTCAGACCGTCTGTCTCAGACCGTCTGTCTCAGACCGTCTTTCTCAGACCGTCTGTCTCAGACCGTCTGTCTAAGACCGTCTGTCTCAGTCCGTCTGTATCAGACCGTCTGTGTCATACCGTCTGTCTCAGACCGTCTGTCTAAGACCGTCTATCTCAGCCCGTCTATCTCAGCCCGTCGGCCTTAGTCCGTCCGTCTCAGACCGTCTGTCTGATAACGTCTCTCTCAGACCCTCTGTCTCAGCCCGTCTGTCTCAGACCGTCTGTCTCAGACCGTCTGTCTCGGAGCCTCTGTCTCCGACCGTCTGTCTCAGACCGTCTGTCTCAGACCGTCTGTCTAAGACCGTCTGTGTGAGACCGTCTTTCTCAGACCGTCTGTCTAAGACCGTCTATCTCAGCCCGTCTGTCTCAGACAGTCTGTCTCAGACCGTCTGTCTAAGACCGTCTGTGTGAGACCGTCTTTCTCAGACCGTCTGTCTCAGACCGTCTGTCTCAGACCGTCTGTCTCAGACCGTCTGTATCAGACCGTCTGTCTCAGTCCGTCTGTATCAGACCGTCTGTGTCATACCGTCTGTCTCAGACCGTCTGTCTAAGACCGTCTATCTCAGCCCGTCTATCTCAGCCCGTCGGCCTTAGTCCGTCCGTCTCAGACCGTCTGTCTGATAACGTCTCTCTCAGACCCTCTGTCTCAGCCCGTCTCTCTCAGACCCTCTGTCTCAGCCCGTCTGTCTCAGACCGTCTGTCTCGGAGCCTCTGTCTCCGACCGTCTGTCTCAGACCCTCTTCCTCAGACGGTCCGTCTCAGAACGTCTGTCTCACACCATCTGTTTCGGACAGTCCGTCTCAGACCGTCTGTCTCATACCGTCTGTTTCGGACAGTCCGTCTCAGACCGTCTGTCTGATAACGTTTCTCTCAGACCCTCAGTCTCAGACCGTCTGTCTAAGACCGTCTGTGTCAGACCGTCTTTCTCAGACCGTCTGTCTCAGACCGTCTGTCTCAGACCGTCTATCTCAGACCGTCTGTCTCAGACCGCTGTGTCAGTCTGTGTGTCTCGACCCGGCTGTCTGATACCGTCTGTCTCAGCCCGTCTATCTCAGCCCGTCGGCCTGAGTCCGTCCGTCTCAGACCATCTGTTTCGGACAGTCTGTCTCAGACCGTCTGTCTCAGTCCGTCTGTCTCAGACCGTCTGTCTCAGAGCGTCTGTCTCAGACCGTCTGTCTAAGACCGTCTATCTCAGCCCGTCTATCTCAGCCCGTCGGCCTGAGTCCGTCCGTCTCAGACCGTCTGTATCAGACTGTCTGCCTCAGACCATCTGTTTCGGACAGTCCGTCTCAGACCGTCTGTCTGATAACGTCTCTCTCAGACCCTCTGTCTCAGACCGTCTGGCTCAGACCGTTTTTCTCAGACCGTCTGTCTCAGACCGTCTGTCTAAGACCGTCTGTGTGAGACTGTCTTTCTCAGACCGTCTGTCTCAGACAGTCTGTCTCAGCCCGTCTGTCTCAGACCGTCTGTATCAGACCGTCTGTCTCAGTCCGTCTGTCTCAGACCGTCTGTCTCAGACCGTCTGCCTCAGACCGTCTGTCTCATACCGTCTGTCTCAGACCGTCTGTCTAAGACCGTCTATCTCAGCCCGTCTATCTCAGCCCGTCTATCTCAGCCCGTCTGTCTGATAACGTGTCTCTCAGACCCTCTGTCTCAGACCGTCTGTCTCAGACCGTCTGTCTCAGACCGTCTGTCTCAGACCGTCTGTCTCAGACCGTCTGTCTAAGACCGTCTGTGTGAGACCGTCTTTCTCAGACCGTCTGTCTAAGACCGTCTATCTCAGCCCGTCTGTCTCAGACAGTCTGTCTCAGACCGTCTGTCTAAGACCGTCTGTGTGAGACCGTCTTTCTCAGACCGTCTGTCTCAGACCGTCTGTCTCAGACCGTATGTCTCAGACCGTCTGTATCAGACCGTCTGTCTCAGTCCGTCTGTCTCAGACCGTCTGTCTAAGACCGTCTGTCTCAGACCGTCTTTCTCAGACCGTCTGTCTCAGACCGGCTGTCTCAGACCATCTGTCTCAGTCCGTCTGTCTCAGACCGTCTGTCTAAGACCGTCTGTGTGAGACCGTCTTTCTCAGACCGTCTGCCTAAGACCGTCTATCTCAGCCCGTCTGTCTCAGACAGTCTGTCTCAGACCGTCTGTCTAAGACCGTCTGTGTGAGACCGTCTTTCTCAGACCGTCTGTCTCAGACCGTCTGTATCAGACCGTCTGTCTCAGTCCGTCTGTATCAGACCGTCTGTGTCATACCGTCTGTCTCAGACCGTCTGTCTAAGACCGTCTATCTCAGCCCGTCTATCTCAGCCCGTCGGCCTTAGTCCGTCCGTCTCAGACCGTCTGTCTGATAACGTCTTTCTCAGACCCTCTGTCTCAGACCGTCTGTCTCAGACCGTCTGTCTCAGTCCGTCTGTCTCAGACCGTCTGTCTCAGACCGTCTGTCTCAGACCGTCTGTATCAGACCGTCTGTCTCAGTCCGTCTGTCTCAGACCGTCTGTCTAAGACCGTCTGTCTCAGACCGTCTTTCTCAGACCGTCTGTCTCAGACCGGCTGTCTCAGACCATCTGTCTCAGTCCGTCTGTCTCAGCCCGTCTGTCTCAGACCGTCTGTGTGAGACCGTCTGTCTCAGTCCGTCTGTCTCAGACCGTCTGTCTCAGACCGTCTGTCTAAGACCGTCTATCTCAGCCCGTCTATCTCAGCCCGTCTGTCTGATAACGTGTCTCTCAGACCCTCTGTCTCAGTCCGTCTGTCTCAGACCGTCTGTCTAAGACCGTCTGTCTCAGACCGTCTTTCTCAGACCGTCTGTCTCAGACCGGCTGTCTCAGACCATCTGTCTCAGTCCGTCTGTCTCATACCATCTGTTTCGGACAGTAAGTCTCAGACCGTCTGTCTCATACCATCTGTTTCGGACAGTCCGTCTCAGACCGTCTGTCTCATACCGTCTGTTTCGGACAGTCCGTCTCAGACCGTCTGTCTGATAACGTTTCTCTCAGACCCTCAGTCTCAGACCGTCTGTCTAAGACCGTCTGTGTCAGACCGTCTTTCTCAGACCGTCTGTCTCAGACCGTCTGTCTCAGACCGTCTATCTCAGACCGTCTGTCTCAGACCGCTGTGTCAGTCTGTGTGTCTCGACCCGGCTGTCTGATACCGTCGGTCTCAGCCCGTCTATCTCAGCCCGTCGGCCTGAGTCCGTCCGTCTCAGACCATCTGTTTCAGACAGTCTGTCTCAGACCGTCTGTCTCAGTCCGTCTGTCTCAGACCGTCTGTCTCAGAGCGTCTGTCTCAGACCGTCTGTCTAAGACCGTCTATCTCAGCCCGTCTATCTCAGCCCGTCGGCCTGAGTCCGTCCGTCTCAGACCGTCTGTATCAGACTGTCTGCCTCAGACCATCTGTTTCGGACAGTCCGTCTCAGACCGTCTGTCTGATAACGTGTCTCTCAGACCCTCTGTCTCAGACCGTCTGTCTCAGACCGTCTGTCTCAGACCGTCTGTCTCAGACCGTCTGTCTCAGACCGTCTGTCTCAGACCGTCTGTCTCAGACCGTCTGTCTAAGACCGTCTGTGTGAGACCGTCTTTCTCAGACCGTCTGTCTCAGACCGTCTGTCTCAGACCGTCTGTCTCAGACCGTCTGTATCAGACCGTCTGTCTCAGTCCGTCTGTATCAGACCGTCTGTGTCATACCGTCTGTCTCAGACCGTCTGTCTAAGACCGTCTATCTCAGCCCGTCTATCTCAGCCCGTCGGCCTTAGTCCGTCCGTCTCAGACCGTCTGTCTGATAACGTCTCTCTCAGACCCTCTGTCTCAGCCCGTCTCTCTCAGACCCTCTGTCTCAGCCCGTCTGTCTCAGACCGTCTGTCTCGGAGCCTCTGTCTCCGACCGTCTGTCTCAGACCCTCTTTCTCAGACCGTCCGTCTCAGAACGTCTGTCTCACACCATCTGTTTCGGACAGTCCGTCTCAGACCGTCTGTCTCATACCGTCTGTTTCGGACAGTCCGTCTCAGACCGTCTGTCTGATAACGTTTCTCTCAGACCCTCAGTCTCAGACCGTCTGTCTAAGACCGTCTGTGTCAGACCGTCTTTCTCAGACCGTCTGTCTCAGACCGTCTGTCTCAGACCGTCTGTCTAAGACCGTCTGTGTGAGACCGTCTTTCTCAGACCGTCTGTCTCAGACCGTCTGTCTCAGACCGTATGTCTCAGACCGTCTGTATCAGACCGTCTGTCTCAGTCCGTCTGTCTCAGACCGTCTGTCTAAGACCGTCTGTCTCAGACCGTCTTTCTCAGACCGTCTGTCTCAGACCGGCTGTCTCAGACCATCTGTCTCAGTCCGTCTGTCTCAGACCGTCTGTCTCAGACCGTCTGTCTCAGTCTGTCTGTCTCAGACCGTCTGTCTCAGAGCGTCTGTCTCAGACCGTCTGTCTAAGACCGTCTGCCTCAGACCATCTGTTTCGGACAGTCCGTCTCAGACCGTCTGTCTGATAACGTCTCTCTCAGACCCTCTGTCTCAGACCGTCTGGCTCAGACCGTTTTTCTCAGACCGTCTGTCTCAGACCGTCTGTCTAAGACCGTCTGTGTGAGACTGTCTGTCTCAGACCGTCTGTCTCAGACCGTCTGTCTAAGACCGTCTGTGTGAGACCGTCTTTCTCAGACCGTCTGTCTAAGACCGTCTATCTCAGCCCGTCTGTCTCAGACAGTCTGTCTCAGACCGTCTGTCTAAGACCGTCTGTGTGAGACCGTCTTTCTCAGACCGTCTGTCTCAGACCGTCTGTCTCAGACCGTATGTCTCAGACCGTCTGTATCAGACCGTCTGTCTCAGTCCGTCTGTCTCAGACCGTCTGTCTAAGACCGTCTGTCTCAGACCGTCTTTCTCAGACCGTCTGTCTCAGACCGGCTGTCTCAGACCATCTGTATCAGTCCGTCTGTCTCAGACCGTCTGTCTAAGACCGTCTGTGTGAGACCGTCTTTCTCAGACCGTCTGCCTAAGACCGTCTATCTCAGCCCGTCTGTCTCAGACAGTCTGTCTCAGACCGTCTGTCTAAGACCGTCTGTGTGAGACCGTCTTTCTCAGACCGTCTGTCTCAGACCGTCTGTCTCAGACCGTCTGTCTCAGACCGTCTGTATCAGACCGTCTGTCTCAGTCCGTCTGTATCAGACCGTCTGTGTCATACCGTCTGTCTCACACCGTCTGTCTAAGACCGTCTATCTCAGCCCGTCTATCTCAGCCCGTCGGCCTTAGTCCGTCCGTCTCAGACCGTCTGTCTGATAACGTCTCTCTCAGACCCTCTGTCTCAGACCGTCTGTCTCAGACCGTCTGTCTCAGTCCGTCTGTCTCAGACCGTCTGTCTCAGACCGTCTGTCTCAGACCGTCTGTATCAGACCGTCTGTCTCAGTCCGTCTGTCTCAGACCGTCTGTCTAAGACCGTCTGTCTCAGACCGTCTTTCTCAGACCGTCTGTCTCAGACCGGCTGTCTCAGACCATCTGTCTCAGTCCGTCTGTCTCAGCCCGTCTGTCTCAGACCGTCTGTGTGAGACCGTCTGTCTCAGTCCGTCTGTCTCAGACCGTCTGTCTCAGACCGTCTGTCTAAGACCGTCTATCTCAGCCCGTCTATCTCAGCCCGTCTGTCTGATAACGTGTCTCTCAGACCCTCTGTCTCAGTCCGTCTGTCTCAGACCGTCTGTCTAAGACCGTCTGTCTCAGACCGTCTTTCTCAGACCGTCTGTCTCAGACCGGCTGTCTCAGACCATCTGTCTCAGTCCGTCTGTCTCATACCATCTGTTTCGGACAGTAAGTCTCAGACCGTCTGTCTCATACCATCTGTTTCGGACAGTCCGTCTCAGACCGTCTGTCTCATACCGTCTGTTTCGGACAGTCCGTCTCAGACCGTCTGTCTGATAACGTTTCTCTCAGACCCTCAGTCTCAGACCGTCTGTCTAAGACCGTCTGTGTCAGACCGTCTTTCTCAGACCGTCTGTCTCAGACCGTCTGTCTCAGACCGTCTATCTCAGACCGTCTGTCTCAGACCGCTGTGTCAGTCTGTGTGTCTCGACCCGGCTGTCTGATACCGTCTGTCTCAGCCCGTCTATCTCAGCCCGTCGGCCTGAGTCCGTCCGTCTCAGACCATCTGTTTCAGACAGTCTGTCTCAGACCGTCTGTCTCAGTCCGTCTGTCTCAAACCGTCTGTCTCAGAGCGTCTGTCTCAGACCGTCTGTCTAAGACCGTCTATCTCAGCCCGTCTATCTCAGCCCGTCGGCCTGAGTCCGTCCGTCTCAGACCGTCTGTATCAGACTGTCTGCCTCAGACCATCTGTTTCGGACAGTCCGTCTCAGACCGTCTGTCTAAGACCGTCTGTGTGAGACCGTCTTTCTCAGACCGTCTGTCTAAGACCGTCTATCTCAGCCCGTCTGTCTCAGACAGTCTGTCTCAGACCGTCTGTCTAAGACCGTCTGTGTGAGACCGTCTTTCTCAGACCGTCTGTCTCAGACCGTCTGTCTCAGACCGTCTGTCTCAGACCGTCTGTCTCAGACCGTCCGTCTCAGACCGTCTGTCTCAGACCGTCTGTCTCAGACCGTCTGTCTCAGACCGTCTGTATCAGACCGTCTGTCTCAGTCCGTCTGTATCAGACCGTCTGTGTCATACCGTCTGTCTCAGACCGTCTGTCTAAGACCGTCTATCTCAGCCCGTCTATCTCAGCCCGTCGGCCTTAGTCCGTCCGTCTCAGACCGTCTGTCTGATAACGTCTCTCTCAGACCCTCTGTCTCAGACCGTCTGTCTCAGACCGTCTGTCTCAGTCCGTCTGTCTCAGACCGTCTGTCTCAGACCGTCTGTCTCAGACCGTCTGTATCAGACCGTCTGTCTCAGTCCGTCTGTCTCAGACCGTCTGTCTAAGACCGTCTGTCTCAGACCGTCTTTCTCAGACCGTCTGTCTCAGACCGGCTGTCTCAGACCATCTGTCTCAGTCCGTCTGTCTCAGCCCGTCTGTCTCAGACCGTCTGTGTGAGACCGTCTGTCTCAGTCCGTCTGTCTCAGACCGTCTGTCTCAGACCGTCTGTCTCAGACCGTCTGTATCAGACCGTCTGTCTCAGTCCGTCTGTCTCAGACCGTCTGTCTAAGACCGTCTGTCTCAGACCGTCTTTCTCAGACCGTCTGTCTCAGACCGGCTGTCTCAGACCATCCGTCTCAGTCCGTCTGTCTCATACCATCTGTTTCGGACAGTAAGTCTCAGACCGTCTGTCTCATACCATCTGTTTCGGACAGTCCGTCTCAGACCGTCTGTCTCATACCGTCTGTTTCGGACAGTCCTTCTCAGACCGTCTGTCTGATAACGTTTCTCTCAGACCCTCAGTCTCAGACCGTCTGTCTAAGACCGTCTGTGTCAGACCGTCTTTCTCAGACCGTCTGTCTCAGACCGTCTATCTCAGACCGTCTGTCTCAGACCGCTGTGTCAGTCTGTGTGTCTCGACCCGGCTGTCTGATACCGTCTGTCTCAGCCCGTCTATCTCAGCCCGTCGGCCTGAGTCCGTCCGTCTCAGACAATCTGTTTCAGACAGTCTGTCTCAGACCGTCTGTCTCAGTCCGTCTGTCTCAGACCGTCTGTCTCAGAGCGTCTGTCTCAGACCGTCTGTCTAAGACCGTCTATCTCAGCCCGTCTATCTCAGCCCGTCTATCTCAGCCCGTCGGCCTGAGTCCGTCCGTCTCAGACCGTCTGTATCAGACTGTCTGCCTCAGACCATCTGTTTCGGACAGTCCGTCTCAGACCGTCTGTCTGATAACGTCTCTCTCAGACCCTCTGTCTCAGACCGTCTGTCTCAGACCGTCTGTCGCAGACCGTTTTTCTCAGACCGTCTGTCTCAGACCGTCTGTCTAAGACCGTCTGTCTCAGACCGTCTGTCTAAGACCGTCTGTGTGAGACTGTCTTTCTCAGACCGTCTGTCTCAGACAGTCTGTCTCAGCCCGTCTGTCTCAGACCGTCTGTCTCAGACCGTCTGCCTCAGACCGTCTGTCTCATACCGTCTGTCTCAGACCGTCTGTCTAAGACCGTCTATCTCAGCCCGTCTATCTCAGCCCGTCTGTCTGATAACGTGTCTCTCAGACCCTCTGTCTCAGACCGTCTGTCTCAGACCGTCTGTCTAAGACCGTCTGTGTGAGACCGTCTTTCTCAGACCGTCTGTCTCAGACCGTCTGTCTCAGACCGTATGTCTCAGACCGTCTGTATCAGACCGTCTGTCTCAGTCCGTCTGTCTCAGACCGTCTGTCTAAGACCGTCTGTCTCAGACCGTCTTTCTCAGACCGTCTGTCTCAGACCGGCTGTCTCAGACCATCTGTCTCAGTCCGTCTGTCTCAGACCGTCTGTCTAAGACCGTCTGTGTGAGACCGTCTTTCTCAGACCGTCTGTCTAAGACCGTCTATCTCAGCCAGTCTGTCTCAGACAGTCTGTCTCAGACCGTCTGTCTAAGACCGTCTGTGTGAGACCGTCTTTCTCAGACCGTCTGTCTCAGACCGTCTGTCTCAGACCGTCTGTCTCAGACCGTCTGTCTCAGACCGTCTGTCTCAGACCGTCTGTCTCAGACCGTCTGTATCAGACCGTCTGTCTCAGTCCGTCTGTATCAGACCGTCTGTGTCATACCGTCTGTCTCAGACCGTCTGTCTAAGACCGTCTATCTGAGCCCGTCTATCTCAGCCCGTCGGCCTTAGTCCGTCCGTCTCAGACTGTCTGTCTGATAACGTCTCTCTCAGACCCTCTGTCTCAGACCGTCTGTCTCAGACCGTCTGTCTCAGTCCGTCTGTCTCAGACCGTCTGTCTCAGACCGTCTGTCTCAGACCGTCTGTATCAGACCGTCTGTCTCAGTCCGTCTGTCTCAGACCGTCTGTCTAAGACCGTCTGTCTCAGACCGTCTTTCTCAGACCGTCTGTCTCAGACCGGCTGTCTCAGACCATCTGTCTCAGTCCGTCTGTCTCAGCCCGTCTGTCTCAGACCGTCTGTGTGAGACCGTCTGTCTCAGTCCGTCTGTCTCAGACCGTCTGTCTCAGACCGTCGGCCTCAGACCGTCTGTCTCATACCGTCTGTCTCAGACCGTCTGTCTAAGACCGTCTATCTCAGCCCGTCTATCTCAGCCCGTCTGTCTGATAACGTGTCTCTCAGACCCTCTGTCTCAGACCGTCTGTCTCAGACCGTCTTTCTCAGACCGTCTGTCTCAGACCGTCTGTCTCAGACCGTCTGTCTCAGACCGTCTGTATCAGACCGTCTGTCTCAGTCCGTCTGTCTCAGACCGTCTGTCTAAGACCGTCTGTCTCAGACCGTCTTTCTCAGACCGTCTGTCTCAGACCGGCTGTTTCAGACCATCTGTCTCAGTCCGTCTGTCTCATACCATCTGTTTCGGACAGTAAGTCTCAGACCGTCTGTCTCATACCATCTGTTTCGGACAGTCCGTCTCAGACCATCTGTCTGATAACGTTTCTCTCAGACCCTCAGTCTCAGACCGTCTGTCTAAGACCGTCTGTGTCAGACCGTCTTTCTCAGACCGTCTGTCTCAGACCGTCTGTCTCAGACCGTCTGTCTCAGACCGTCTATCTCAGACCGTCTGTCTCAGACCGCTGTGTCAGTCTGTGTGTCTCGACCCGGCTGTCTGATACCGTCTGTCTCAGCCCGTCTATCTCAGCCCGTCGGCCTGAGTCCGTCCGTCTCAGACCATCTGTTTCGGACAGTCTGTCTCAGACCGTCTGTCTCAGTCCGTCTGTCTCAGACCGTCTGTCTCAGAGCGTCTGTCTCAGACCGTCTGTCTCAGACCGTCTGTCTCAGTCCGTCTGTCTCAGACCGTCTGTCTAAGACCGTCTGTCTCAGACCGTCTTTCTCAGACCGTCTGTCTCAGACCGGCTGTCTCAGACCATCTGTCTCAGTCCGTCTGTCTCAGACCGTATGTCTAAGACCGTCTGTGTGAGACCGTCTTTCTCAGACCGTCTGTCTAAGACCGTCTATCTCAGCCCGTCTGTCTCAGACAGTCTGTCTCAGACCGTCTGTCTAAGACCGTCTGTGTGAGACCGTCTTTCTCAGACCGTCTGTCTCAGACCGTCTGTCTCAGACCGTCTGTCTCAGACCGTCTGTCTCAGACCGTCTGTATCAGACCGTCTGTCTCAGTCCGTCTGTATCAGACCGTCTGTGTCATACCGTCTGTCTCAGACCGTCTGTCTAAGACCGTCTATCTCAGCCCGTCTATCTCAGCCCGTCGGCCTTAGTCCGTCCGTCTCAGACCGTCTGTCTGATAACGTCTCTCTCAGACCCTCTGTCTCAGACCGTCTGTCTCAGACCGTCTGTCTCAGTCCGTCTGTCTCAGACCGTCTGTCTCAGACCGTCGGTCTCAGACCGTCTGTATCAGACCGTCTGTCTCAGTCCGTCTGTCTCAGACCGTCTGTCTAAGACCGTCTGTCTCAGACCGTCTTTCTCAGACCGTCTGTCTCAGACCGGCTGTCTCAGACCATCTGTCTCAGTCCGTCTGTCTCAGACCGTCTGTCTAAGACCGTCTGTGTGAGACCGTCTTTCTCAGACCGTCTGTCTAAGACCGTCTATCTCAGCCCGTCTGTCTCAGACAGTCTGTCTCAGACCGTCTGTCTAAGACCGTCAGTGTGAGACCGTCTTTCTCAGACCGTCTGTCTCAGACCGTCTGTCTCAGACCGTCTGTCTCAGTCCGTCTGTCTCAGACCGTCTGTCTCAGACCGTCTGTCTCAGACCGTCTGTATCAGACCGTCTGTCTCAGTCCGTCTGTCTCAGACCGTCTGTCTAAGACCGTCTGTCTCAGACCGTCTTTCTCAGACCGTCTGTCTCAGACCGTCTGTCTCAGACCGTCTGTCTCAGACCGTCTATATCAGACCGTCTGTCTCAGTCCGCCTGTATCAGACCGTCTGTGTCATACCGTCTGTCTCAGACCGTCTGTCTAAGACCGTCTATCTCAGCCCGTCTATCTCAGCCCGTCGGCCTAAGTCCGTCCGTCTCAGACCGTCTGTCTGATAACGTCTCTCTCAGACCCTCTGTCTCAGACCGTCTGTCTCAGACCGTCTGTCTCAGTCCGTCTGTCTCAGACCGTCTGTCTCAGACCGTCTGTCTCAGACCGTCTGTATCAGACCGTCTGTCTCAGTCCGTCTGTCTCAGACCGTCTGTCTAAGACCGTCTGTCTCAGACCGTCTTTCTCAGACCGTCTGTCTCAGACCGGCTGTCTCAGACCATCTGTCTCAGTCCGTCTGTCTCAGTCCGTCTGTCTCAGACCGTCTGTCTAAGACCGTCTGTGTGAGACCGTCTTTCTCAGACCGTCTGTCTAAGACCGTCTATCTCAGCCCGTCTGTCTCAGACAGTCTGTCTCAGACCGTCTGTCTAAGACCGTCTGTGTGAGACCGTCTTTCTCAGACCGTCTGTCTCAGACCGTCTGTCTCAGACCGTCTGTCTCAGACCATCTGTCTCAGACCGTCTGTATCAGACCGTCTGTCTCAGTCCGTCTGTATCAGACCGTCTGTGTCATACCGTCTGTCTCAGACCGTCTGTCTAAGACCGTCTATCTCAGCCCGTCTATCTCAGCCCGTCGGCCTTAGTCCGTCCGTCTCAGACCGTCTGTCTGATAACGTCTCTCTCAGACCCTCTGTCTCAGCCCGTCTGTCTCAGACCGTCTGTCTCAGACCGTCTGTCTCGGAGCCTGTGTCTCCGACCGTCTGTCTCAGACCCTCTTTCTCAGACCGTCCGTCCCAGACCGTCTGTCTCATACCATCTGTTTCGGACAGTTCGTCTCAGACCGTCTGTCTCATACCATCTGTTTCGGACAGTCCGTCTCAGACCGTCTGTCTGATAACGTTTCTCTCAGACCCTCAGTCTCAGACCGTCTGTCTAAGACCGTCTGTGTCAGACCGTCTTTCTCAGACCGTCTGTCTCAGTCCGTCTGTATCAGACCGTCTGTGTCATACCGTCTGTCTCAGACCGTCTGTCTAAGACCGTCTATCTCAGCCCGTCTATCTCAGCCCGTCGGCCTTAGTCCGTCCGTCTCAGACCGTCTGTCTGATAACGTCTCTCTCAGACCCTCTGTCTCAGCCCGTCTGTCTCAGACCGTCTGTCTCAGACCGTCTGTTTCGGAGCCTCTGTCTCCGACCGTCTGTCTCAGACCCTCTTTCTCAGACCGTCCGTCTCAGACCGTCTGTCTCATACCATCTGTTTCGGACAGTCCGTCTCAGACCGTCTGTATCAGCCCGCCTGTCTCTGTCCGTCTGTCTTAGACCATCTGTCTCAGACCGTCTGTCTCAGACCGTCTGTCTCAGATCGTCTGTCTCAGACCGTCTGTTTCAGACCGTCAGTCTCAGACCGTCGGTCTCTGTCCGTTTCTCGCAGGCCGCCTGTCTCTGTCCGTCTGTCTCAGACCGTCGGTCTCTGTCCGTCTCTCTCAGGCCGTCGGTCTCTGGCCGTTTCTCGCAGGCCGCCTGTCTCAGTCCGCCTGTCTAAGTCCGTCTGTCTCAGACCATCTGTCTCAGACCTTCTGTCTCAGACCGTCCGTCTCTGTCCGTCTGTCTCAGACCGTCTGTCTCAGACCGTCTGTCTCAGACCGTTTGTCTCAGACCGTCTGTCCCAGACCGTCTGTCTCAGACCGTCTGTCTCAGACCGTCTGTCTCAGACCGTCTGTCTCAGACCGTCTGTCTCAGACCGTCTGTCTCAGACCGTCTGTCTCAGACCGTCTGTCTCAGATCGTCTGTCTCAGACCGTCGGTCTCTGTCCGTCTGTCTCAGCCCGCCTGTCTCTGTCCGTCTGTCTCAGACCGTCGGTCTCTGTCCGTCTCTCTCAGGCCGCCTCTCTCAGTCCATCTGTCTCAGACCATCTGTCTCAGACCGTCTGGCGCTGTCCGTCTGTCTCAGACCATCTGTCTCAGACCTTCTGTCTCAGACCGTCCGTCTCTGTCCGTCTGTCTCAGACCATCTGTCTCAGACCGTCTGTCTCAGACCGTCTGTCTCAGCCCGCCTGTCTCAGCCCGCCTGTCTCTGTCCGTCTGTCTTAGACCATCTGTCTCAGACCGTCTGTCTCAGCCCGTCTGTCTCAGATCGTCGGTCTCAGCCCGCCTGTCTCTGTCCGCCTGTCTCAGACCGTCTGTCTCAGATCGTCTCTCTCAGGCCGCCTGTCTCAGTCCGACTGTCTCTGTCCGTAGGTTTCAGACCGCCTGTCTCAGACCGTCGGTCTTAGCCCGTCTGTCTCAGACCGTCTGTCTCAGACCGTCTGTCTCAGACCGTCTGTCTCAGGCCGTCTGTCTCAGACCGTCTGTCTCAGACCGTCTGTCTCAGACCGTCTGTCTCAGACCGTCTGTCTCAGACCGTCTGTCTCAGACCGTCTGTCTCAGACCGTCTGTCTCAGACCGTCTGTCTCAGACCGTCTGTCTCAGACCGTCTGTCTCAGACCGTCTGTCTCTGTCCGTCTCTCTCATGCCGCCTGTCTCAGTCCGTCTGTTTCAGACCGCCTGTCTCAGACCGTCGGTCTTAGCCCGTCTGTCTCAGCCCGCCTGTCTCAGACCGTCTGTCTCAGACCGTCTGTCTCTGACCGTCTGTCTCAGACCGTCTGTCTCAGACCGTCTGTCTCAGACCGTCTGTCTCAGACCGTCTGTCTCAGACCGTCGGTCTCAGCCCGCCTGTCTCTGTCCGTCTGTCTCAGACCGTCTGTCTCAGACATTCTGTCTCAGACCGCCTGTCTCAGACCGACTGTCTCAGACCATCTGTCTCAGACCGTCTGTCTCTGTCCGTCTGTCTCAGCCCGCCTGTCTCAGACCGTTGTCTCTGTCCGTCTGTCTTAGACCATCTGTCTCAGACCGTCTGTCTCAGACCGTATGTCTCAGCCCGCCTGTCTCAGCCCGCATGTCTCTGTCCGTCTGTCTCAGACCGTCGGTCTCTGTCCGTCTCTCTCAGGCCGTCGGTCTCTGGCCGTTTCTCGCAGGCCGCCTGTCTCAGTCCGCCTGTCTAAGTCCGTCTGTCTCAGACCATCTGTCTCAGACCGTCTGTCTCAGATCGTCGGTCTCAGCCCGTCGGTCTCTGTCCGTCTCTCTCATGCCGCCTGTCTCAGTCCGTCTGTTTCAGATCGCCTGTCTCAGACCGTCGGTCTTAGCCCGTCTGTCTCAGCCCGCCTGTCTCTGTCCGTCTGTCTCAGACCGTCGGTCTCTGTCCGTCTCTCTCAGGCCGCCTGTCTCAGTCCATCTGTCTCAGACCATCTGTCTCAGACCGTCTGTCGCTGTCCGTCTGTCTCAGGCCATCTGTCTCAGACCTTCTGTCTCAGACCGTCCGTCTCTGTCCGTCTCTCTCAGGCCGCCTGTCTCAGTCCGACTGTCTCAGACGATCTGTCTCAGACCGTCTCTCTCTGTCCGTCTGTCTCAGCCCGCCTGTCTCAGACCGTCTGTCTCTGTCCGTCTGTCTCAATCCGCCTGTCTCAGACCGTCTGTCCTGGACCGTCTGTCTCAGACCGTCGGTCTCTGTCCGTCTCTCTCATGCCGCCTGTCTCAGTCCGTCTGTTTCAGACCGCCTGTCTCAGACCGTCGGTCTTAGCCCGTCTGTCTCAGCCCGCCTGTCTCAGACCGTCTGTCTCTGACCGTCTGTCTCAGACCGTCTGTCTCAGACCGTCTGTCCCAGACCGTCTGTCTCAGACCGTCGGTCTCAGCCCGCCTGTCTCTGTCCGTCTGTCTCAGACCGTCTGTCTCAGACATTCTGTCTCAGACCGCCTGTCTCAGTCCGACTGTCTCAGACCATCTGTCTCAGACCGTCTGTCTCTGTCCGTCTGTCTCAGCCCGCCTGTCTCAGACCGTTGTCTCTGTCCGTCTGTCTCAGAACGTCTGTCTCAGACCATCCGTATCAAACCGTCTGTCTCAGCCCGCCTGTCTCAATCCGCCTGTCTCTGTCCGTCTGTCTCAGACCGTCTGTCTCAGATCGTCTCTCTCAGGCCGCCTGTCTCAGTCCGACTGTCTCTGTCCGTAGGTCTCAGACCGCCTGTCTCAGACCGTCGTCCTGAGCCCGTCTGTCTCAGCCCGCCTGTCTCTGTCCGTCTGTCTCAGACCGTCTGTCTCAGATCGTCTCTCTCAGGCCGCCTGTCTCAGTCCGACTGTCTCTGTCCGTAGGTCTCAGACCGCCTGTCTCAGACCGTCGTCCTGAGCCCGTCTGTCCCAGACCGTCTGTCTCTGTCCGTCTGTCTCAGCCCGCCTGTCTCAGACCGTTGTCTCTGTCCGTCTGTCTCAGAACGTCTGTCTCAGACCATCTGTCTCAGACCGTCTGTCTCAGACCGTATGTCTCAGCCCGCCTGTCTCAGCCCGCATGTCTCTGTCCGTCTGTCTTAGACCATCTGTCTCAGACCGTCTGTCTCAGACCGTATGTCTCAGCCCGCCTGTCTCAGCCCGCATGTCTCTGTCCGTCTGTCTCAGACCGTCGGTCTCTGTCCGTCTCTCTCAGGCCGTCGGTCTCTGGCCGTTTCTCGCAGGCCGCCTGTCTCAGTCCGCCTGTCTAAGTCCGTCTGTCTCAGACCATCTGTCTCAGACCGTCTGTCTCAGATCGTCGGTCTCAGCCCGCCTGTCTCTGTCCGTCTGTCTCAGACCGTCTGTCTCAGACCGTCTGTCTCAGACCGTCTGTCTCAGACCGTCTGTCTCAGACCGTCGGTCTCTGTCCGTGTGTCTCAATCCGCCTGTCTCAGACCGTCTGTCCTGGACCGTCTGTCTCAGACCGTCGGTCTCTGTCCGTCTCTCTCATGCCGCCTGTCTCAGTCCGTCTGTTTCAGACCGCCTGTCTCAGACCGTCGGTCTTAGCCCGTCTGTCTCAGCCCGCCTGTCTCTGTCCGTCTGTCTCAGACCGTCGGTCTCTGTCCGTCTCTCTCAGGCCGCCTGTCTCAGTCCATCTGTCTCAGACCATCTGTCTCAGTCCGTCTGTCTCAGACCGTCTGTTTCAGACCGTCAGTCTCAGACCGTCGGTCTCTGTCCGTTTCTCGCAGGCCGCCTATCTCTGTCCGTCTGTCTCAGACCGTCAGTCTCTGTCCGTCTCTCTCAGGCCGTCGGTCTCTGGCCGTTTCTCGCTGGCCGCCTGTCTCAGTCCGCCTGTCTAAGTCCGTCTGTCTCAGACCATCTGTCTCAGACCGTTGTCTCTGTCCGTTGTCTCTGTCCGTCTGTCTCTGTCCGTCTGTCTCAATCCGCCTGTCTCAGACCGTCTGTCCTGGACCGTCTGTCTCAGACCGTCGGTCTCTGTCCGTCTCTCTCATGCCGCCTGTCTCAGTCCGTCTGTTTCAGATCGCCTGTCTCAGACCGTCGGTCTTAGCCCGTCTGTCTCAGCCCGCCTGTCTCTGTCCGTCTGTCTCAGACCGTCGGTCTCTGTCCGTCTCTCTCAGGCCGCCTGTCTCAGTCCATCTGTCTCAGACCATCTGTCTCAGACCGTCTGTCGCTGTCCGTCTGTCTCAGACCATCTGTCTCAGACCTTCTGTCTCAGACCGTCCGTCTCTGTCCGTCTGTCTTAGACCATCTGTCTCAGACCGTCTGTCTCGGACCATCTGTCTCAGCCCGTCTGTCTCAGATCGTCGGTCTCAGCCCGCCTGTCTCTGTCCGTCTGTCTCAGACCGTCTGTCTCAGATCGTCTCTCTCAGGCCGCCTGTCTCAGTCCGACTGTCTCTGTCCGTAGGTTTCAGACCGCCTGTCTCAGACCGTCGGTCTTAGCCCGTCTGTCTCAGACCGTCTGTCTCAGACCGTCTGTCTCAGACCGTCTGTCTCAGACCGTCTTTCTCAGGCCGTCTGTCTCAGACCGTCTGTCTCAGACCGTCTGTCTCAGACCGTCTGTCTCAGACCGTCTGTCTCAGACCGTCTGTCTCAGACCGTCTGTCTCAGACCGTCTGTCTCAGACCGTCTGTCTGAGACCGTCTGTCTCAGACCGTCTGTCTCAGACCGTCTGTCTCAGATCGTCTGTCTCAGACCGTCGGTCTCTGTCAGTCTCTCTCAGGCCGCCTGTCTCAGTCCGTCTGTCTCAGACCATCTGTCTCAGACCGTCTGTCTCTGTCCGTCTGTCTCAGACCATCTGTCTCAGTCCGTCTGTCTCAGACCGTCTGTCTCAGACCGTCGGTCTCTGTCCGTCTCTCTCATGCCGCCTGTCTCAGTCCGTCTGTTTCAGACCGCCTGTCTCAGACCGTCGGTCTTAGCCCGTCTGTCTCAGCCCGCCTGTCTCTGTCCGTCTGTCTCAGACCGTCGGTCTCTGTCCGTCTCTCTCAGGCCGCCTGTCTCAGTCCATCTGTCTCAGACCATCTGTCTCAGTCCGTCTGTCTCAGACCATCTGTCTCAGACCGTCTGTCTCAGACCGTCTGTCTCAGCCCGCCTGTCTGAGCCCGCCTGTCTCTGTCCGTCTGTCTAGGACCGTCTGTCTCAGACCGTCTGTATCAGACCGTCTGTGTCATACCGTCTGTCTCAGACCGTCTGTCTAAGACCGTCTATCTCAGCCCGTCTATCTCAGCCCGTCGGCCTTAGTCCGTCCGTCTCAGACCGTCTGTCTGATAACGTCTCTCTCAGACCCTCTGTCTCAGCCCGTCTGTCTCAGACCGTCTGTCTCAGACCGTCTGTCTCAGACCGTCTGTCTCGGAGCCTGTGTCTCCGACCGTCTGTCTCAGACCCTCTTTCTCAGACCGTCCGTCCCAGACCGTCTGTCTCATACCATCTGTTTCGGACAGTTCGTCTCAGACCGTCTGTCTCATACCATCTGTTTCGGACAGTCCGTCTCAGACCGTCTGTCTGATAACGTTTCTCTCAGACCCTCAGTCTCAGACCGTCTGTCTAAGACCGTCTGTGTCAGACCGTCTTTCTCAGACCGTCTGTCTCAGTCCGTCTGTATCAGACCGTCTGTGTCATACCGTCTGTCTCAGACCGTCTGTCTAAGACCGTCTATCTCAGCCCGTCTATCTCAGCCCGTCGGCCTTAGTCCGTCCGTCTCAGACCGTCTGTCTGATAACGTCTCTCTCAGACCCTCTGTCTCAGCCCGTCTGTCTCAGACCGTCTGTCTCAGACCGTCTGTTTCGGAGCCTCTGTCTCCGACCGTCTGTCTCAGACCCTCTTTCTCAGACCGTCCGTCTCAGACCGTCTGTCTCATACCATCTGTTTCGGACAGTCCGTCTCAGACCGTCTGTATCAGCCCGCCTGTCTCTGTCCGTCTTTCTTAGACCATCTGTCTCAGACCGTCTGTCTCAGACCGTCTGTCTCAGATCGTCTGTCTCAGACCGTCTGTTTCAGACCGTCAGTCTCAGACCGTCGGTCTCTGTCCGTTTCTCGCAGGCCGCCTGTCTCTGTCCGTCTGTCTCAGACCGTCGGTCTCTGTCCGTCTCTCTCAGGCCGTCGGTCTCTGGCCGTTTCTCGCAGGCCGCCTGTCTCAGTCCGCCTGTCTAAGTCCGTCTGTCTCAGACCATCTGTCTCAGACCTTCTGTCTCAGACCGTCCGTCTCTGTCCGTCTGTCTCAGACCGTCTGTCTCAGACCGTCTGTCTCAGACCGTTTGTCTCAGACCGTCTGTCCCAGACCGTCTGTCTCAGACCGTCTGTCTCAGACCGTCTGTCTCAGACCGTCTGTCTCAGACCGTCTGTCTCAGACCGTCTGTCTCAGACCGTCTGTCTCAGACCGTCTGTCTCAGATCGTCTGTCTCAGACCGTCGGTCTCTGTCAGTCTCTCTCAGGCCGCCTGTCTCAGTCCGTCTGTCTCAGACCATCTGTCTCAGACCGTCTGTCTCTGTCCGTCTGTCTCAGACCATCTGTCTCAGTCCGTCTGTTTCAGACCGCCTGTCTCAGACCGTCGGTCTTAGCCCGTCTGTCTCAGCCCGCCTGTCTCTGTCCGTCTGTCTCAGACCGTCGGTCTCTGTCCGTCTCTCTCAGGCCGCCTCTCTCAGTCCATCTGTCTCAGACCATCTGTCTCAGACCGTCTGGCGCTGTCCGTCTGTCTCAGACCATCTGTCTCAGACCTTCTGTCTCAGACCGTCCGTCTCTGTCCGTCTGTCTCAGACCATCTGTCTCAGACCGTCTGTCTCAGACCGTCTGTCTCAGCCCGCCTGTCTCAGCCCGCCTGTCTCTGTCCGTCTGTCTTAGACCATCTGTCTCAGACCGTCTGTCTCAGCCCGTCTGTCTCAGATCGTCGGTCTCAGCCCGCCTGTCTCTGTCCGTCTGTCTCAGACCGTCTGTCTCAGATCGTCTCTCTCAGGCCGCCTGTCTCAGTCCGACTGTCTCTGTCCGTAGGTTTCAGACCGCCTGTCTCAGACCGTCGGTCTTAGCCCGTCTGTCTCAGACCGTCTGTCTCAGACCGTCTGTCTCAGACCGTCTGTCTCAGGCCGTCTGTCTCAGACCGTCTGTCTCAGACCGTCTGTCTCAGACCGTCTGTCTCAGACCGTCTGTCTCAGACCGTCTGTCTCAGACCGTCTGTCTCAGACCGTCTGTCTCAGACCGTCTGTCTCAGACCGTCTGTCTCAGACCGTCGGTCTCAGCCCGCCTGTCTCTGTCCGTCTGTCTCAGACCGTCTGTCTCAGACATTCTGTCTCAGACCGCCTGTCTCAGACCGACTGTCTCAGACCATCTGTCTCAGACCGTCTGTCTCTGTCCGTCTGTCTCAGCCCGCCTGTCTCAGACCGTTGTCTCTGTCCGTCTGTCTTAGACCATCTGTCTCAGACCGTCTGTCTCAGACCGTATGTCTCAGCCCGCCTGTCTCAGCCCGCATGTCTCTGTCCGTCTGTCTCAGACCGTCGGTCTCTGTCCGTCTCTCTCAGGCCGTCGGTCTCTGGCCGTTTCTCGCAGGCCGCCTGTCTCAGTCCGCCTGTCTAAGTCCGTCTGTCTCAGACCATCTGTCTCAGACCGTCTGTCTCAGATCGTCGGTCTCAGCCCGTCGGTCTCTGTCCGTCTCTCTCATGCCGCCTGTCTCAGTCCGTCTGTTTCAGATCGCCTGTCTCAGACCGTCGGTCTTAGCCCGTCTGTCTCAGCCCGCCTGTCTCTGTCCGTCTGTCTCAGACCGTCGGTCTCTGTCCGTCTCTCTCAGGCCGCCTGTCTCAGTCCATCTGTCTCAGACCATCTGTCTCAGACCGTCTGTCGCTGTCCGTCTGTCTCAGGCCATCTGTCTCAGACCTTCTGTCTCAGACCGTCCGTCTCTGTCCGTCTCTCTCAGGCCGCCTGTCTCAGTCCGACTGTCTCAGACGATCTGTCTCAGACCGTCTCTCTCTGTCCGTCTGTCTCAGCCCGCCTGTCTCAGACCGTCTGTCTCTGTCCGTCTGTCTCAATCCGCCTGTCTCAGACCGTCTGTCCTGGACCGTCTGTCTCAGACCGTCGGTCTCTGTCCGTCTCTCTCATGCCGCCTGTCTCAGTCCGTCTGTTTCAGACCGCCTGTCTCAGACCGTCGGTCTTAGCCCGTCTGTCTCAGCCCGCCTGTCTCAGACCGTCTGTCTCAGACCGTCTGTCTCTGACCGTCTGTCTCAGACCGTCTGTCTCAGACCGTCTGTCCCAGACCGTCTGTCTCAGACCGTCGGTCTCAGCCCGCCTGTCTCTGTCCGTCTGTCTCAGACCGTCTGTCTCAGACATTCTGTCTCAGACCGCCTGTCTCAGTCCGACTGTCTCAGACCATCTGTCTCAGACCGTCTGTCTCTGTCCGTCTGTCTCAGCCCGCCTGTCTCAGACCGTTGTCTCTGTCCGTCTGTCTCAGAACGTCTGTCTCAGACCATCCGTATCAAACCGTCTGTCTCAGCCCGCCTGTCTCAATCCGCCTGTCTCTGTCCGTCTGTCTCAGACCGTCTGTCTCAGATCGTCTCTCTCAGGCCGCCTGTCTCAGTCCGACTGTCTCTGTCCGTAGGTCTCAGACCGCCTGTCTCAGACCGTCGTCCTGAGCCCGTCTGTCTCAGCCCGCCTGTCTCTGTCCGTCTGTCTCAGACCGTCTGTCTCAGATCGTCTCTCTCAGGCCGCCTGTCTCAGTCCGACTGTCTCTGTCCGTAGGTCTCAGACCGCCTGTCTCAGACCGTCGTCCTGAGCCCGTCTGTCCCAGACCGTCTGTCTCTGTCCGTCTGTCTCAGCCCGCCTGTCTCAGACCGTTGTCTCTGTCCGTCTGTCTCAGAACGTCTGTCTCAGACCATCTGTCTCAGACCGTCTGTCTCAGACCGTATGTCTCAGCCCGCCTGTCTCAGCCCGCATGTCTCTGTCCGTCTGTCTTAGACCATCTGTCTCAGACCGTCTGTCTCAGACCGTATGTCTCAGCCCGCCTGTCTCAGCCCGCATGTCTCTGTCCGTCTGTCTCAGACCGTCGGTCTCTGTCCGTCTCTCTCAGGCCGTCGGTCTCTGGCCGTTTCTCGCAGGCCGCCTGTCTCAGTCCGTCTGTTTCAGACCGCCTGTCTCAGACCGTTGGTCTTAGCCCGTCTGTCTCAGCCCGCCTGTCTCAGACCGTCTGTCTCAGACCGTCTGTCTCTGACCGTCTGTCTCAGACCGTCTGTCTCAGACCGTCTGTCTCAGACCGTCTGTCTCAGACCGTCGGTCTCAGCCCACCTGTCTCTGTCCGTCTGTCTCAGACCGTCTGTCTCAGACCGTCTGTCTCAGACATTCTGTCTCAGACCGCCTGTCTCAGTCCGACTGTCTCAGACCATCTGTCTCAGACCGTCTGTCTCTGTCCGTCAGTCTCAGCCCGCCTGTCTCAGACCGTTGTCTCTGTCCGTCTGTCTCAGAACGTCTGTCTCAGACCATCCGTATCAAACCGTCTGTCTCAGCCCGCCTGTCTCAATCCGCCTGTCTCTGTCCGTCTGTCTCAGACCGTCTGTCTCAGATCGTCTCTCTCAGGCCGCCTGTCTCAGTCCGACTGTCTCTGTCCGTAGGTCTCAGACCGCCTGTCTCAGACCGTCGTCCTGAGCCCGTCTGTCTCTGCCCGCCTGTCTCTGTCCGTCTGTCTCAGACCGTCTGTCTCAGATCGTCTCTCTCAGGCCCCCTGTCTCAGTCCGACTGTCTCAGACCATCTGTCCCAGACCGTCTGTCTCTGTCCGTCTGTCTCAGCCCGCCTGTCTCAGACCGTTGTCTCTGTCCGTCTGTCTCAGAACGTCTGTCTCAGACCATCTGTCTCAGACCGTCTGTCTCAGACCGTATGTCTCAGCCCGCCTGTCTCAGCCCGCATGTCTCTGTCCGTCTGTCTTAGACCATCTGTCTCAGACCGTCTGTCTCAGACCGTATGTCTCAGCCCGCCTGTCTCAGCCCGCATGTCTCTGTCCGTCTGTCTCAGACCGTCGGTCTCTGTCCGTCTCTCTCAGGCCGTCGGTCTCTGGCCGTTTCTCGCAGGCCGCCTGTCTCAGTCCGCCTGTCTAAGTCCGTCTGTCTCAGACCATCTGTCTCAGACCGTCTGTCTCATATCGTCGGTCTCAGCCCGCCTGTCTCTGTCCGTCTGTCTCAGACCGTCTGTCTCAGACCGTCTGTCTCAGACCGTCTGTCTCAGACCGTCTGTCTCAGACCGTCGGTCTCTGTCCGTGTGTCTCAATCCGCCTGTCTCAGACCGTCTGTCCTGGACCGTCTGTCTCAGACCGTCGGTCTCTGTCCGTCTCTCTCATGCCGCCTGTCTCAGTCCGTCTGTTTCAGACCGCCTGTCTCAGACCGTCGGTCTTAGCCCGTCTGTCTCAGCCCGCCTGTCTCTGTCCGTCTGTCTCAGACCGTCGGTCTCTGTCCGTCTCTCTCAGGCCGCCTGTCTCAGTCCATCTGTCTCAGACCATCTGTCTCAGACCGTCTGTCTCAGACCATCTGTCTCAGACCGTCTGTCTCAGATCGTCTGTCTCAGCCCGCCTGTCTCAGCCCGCCTGTCTCTGTCCGTCTGTCTTAGACCATCTGTCTCAGACCGTCTGTCTCAGACCGTCTGTCTCAGATCGTCTGTCTCAGACCGTCTGTTTCAGACCGTCAGTCTCAGACCGTCGGTCTCTGTCCGTTTCTCGCAGGCCGCCTGTCTCTGTCCGTCTGTCTCAGACCGTCGGTCTCTGTCCGTCTCTCTCAGGCCGTCGGTCTCTGGCCGTTTCTCGCAGGCCGCCTGTCTCAGTCCGCCTGTCTAAGTCCGTCTGTCTCAGACCATCTGTCTCAGACCGTTGTCTCTGTCCGTTGTCTCTGTCCGTCTGTCTCTGTCCGTCTGTCTCAATCCGCCTGTCTCAGACCGTCTGTCCTGGACCGTCTGTCTCAGACCGTCGGTCTCTGTCCGTCTCTCTCATGCCGCCTGTCTCAGTCCGTTTGTTTCAGATCGCCTGTCTCAGACCGTCGGTCTTAGCCCGTCTGTCTCAGCCCGCCTGTCTCTGTCCGTCTGTCTCAGACCGTCGGTCTCTGTCCGTCTCTCTCAGGCCGCCTGTCTCAGTCCATCTGTCTCAGACCATCTGTCTCAGACCGTCTGTCGCTGTCCGTCTGTCTCAGACCATCTGTCTCAGACCTTCTGTCTCAGACCGTCCGTCTCTGTCCGTCTGTCTCAGACCGTTTGTCTCAGACCGTCTGTCCCAGACCGTCTGTCTCAGACCGTCTGTCTCAGACCGTCTGTCTCAGACCGTCTGTCTCAGACCGTCTGTCTCAGACCGTCTGTCTCAGACCGTCTGTCTCAGACCGTCTGTCTCAGATCGTCTGTCTCAGACCGTCGGTCTCTGTCAGTCTCTCTCAGGCCGCCTGTCTCAGTCCGTCTGTCTCAGACCATCTGTCTCAGACCGTCTGTCTCTGTCCGTCTGTCTAAGACCATCTGTCTCAGTCCGTCTGTCTCAGACCGTCTGTCTCAGACCGTCGGTCTCTGTCCGTCTGTCTCAATCCGCCTGTCTCAGACCGTCTGTCCTGGACCGTCTGTCTCAGACCATCGGTCTCTGTCCGTCTCTCTCATGTCGCCTGTCTCAGTCCGTCTGTTTCAGACCGCCTGTCTCAGACCGTCGGTCTTAGCCCGTCTGTCTCAGCCCGCCTGTCTCTGTCCGTCTGTCTCAGACCGTCGGTCTCTGTCCGTCTCTCTCAGGCCGCCTGTTCTCAGTCCATCTGTCTCAGACCATCTGTCTCAGACCGTCTGTCTCAGACCATCTGTCTCAGACCGTCTGTCTCAGACCGTCTGTCTCAGCCCGCCTGTCTCAGCCCGCCTGTCTCTGTCCGTCTGTCTTAGACCGTCTGTCTCAGACCGTCTGTCTCAGTCCGTCTGTCTCAGACCGTCTGTCTCAGACCGTCTATCTCAGACCGTCTGTTTCAGACCGTCAGTCTCAGACCGTCGGTCTCTGTCCGTTTCTCGCAGGCCGCCTATCTCTGTCCGTCTGTCTCAGACCGTCAGTCTCTGTCCGTCTGTCTCAGCCCGCCTGTCTCAGACCGTCTGTCTCTGTCCGTCTGTCTCAATCCGCCTGTCTCAGACCGTCTGTCCTGGACCGTCTGTCTCAGACCGTCGGTCTCTGTCCGTCTCTCTCATGCCGCCTGTCTCAGTCCGTCTGTTTCAGACCGCCTGTCTCAGACCGTCGGTCTTAGCCCGTCTGTCTCAGCCCGCCTGTCTCAGACCGTCTGTCTCAGACCGTCTGTCTCTGACCGTCTGTCTCAGACCGTCTGTCTCAGACCGTCTGTCTCAGACCGTCTGTCTCAGACCGTCGGTCTCAGCCCGCCTGTCTCTGTCCGTCTGTCTCAGACCGTCTGTCTCAGACATTCTGTCTCAGACCGCCTGTCTCAGTCCGACTGTCTCAGACCATCTGTCTCAGACCGTCTGTCTCTGTCCGTCTGTCTCAGCCCGCCTGTCTCAGACCGTTGTCTCTGTCCGTCTGTCTCAGAACGTCTGTCTCAGACCATCCGTATCAAACCGTCTGTCTCAGCCCGCCTGTCTCAATCCGCCTGTCTCTGTCCGTCTGTCTCAGACCGTCTGTCTCAGATCGTCTCTCTCAGGCCGCCTGTCTCAGTCCGACTGTCTCTGTCCGTAGGTCTCAGACCGCCTGTCTCAGACCGTCGTCCTGAGCCCGTCTGTCTCAGCCCGCCTGTCTCTGTCCGTCTGTCTCAGACCGTCTGTCTCAGATCGTCTCTCTCAGGCCCCCTGTCTCAGTCCGACTGTCTCAGACCATCTGTCCCAGACCGTCTGTCTCTGTCCGTCTGTCTCAGCCCGCCTGTCTCAGACCGTTGTCTCTGTCCGTCTGTCTCAGAACGTCTGTCTCAGACCATCTGTCTCAGACCGTCTGTCTCAGACCGTATGTCTCAGCCCGCCTGTCTCAGCCCGCATGTCTCTGTCCGTCTGTCTTAGACCATCTGTCTCAGACCGTCTGTCTCAGACCGTATGTCTCAGCCCGCCTGTCTCAGCCCGCATGTCTCTGTCCGTCTGTCTCAGACCGTCGGTCTCTGTCCGTCTCTCTCAGGCCGTCGGTCTCTGGCCGTTTCTCGCAGGCCGCCTGTCTCAGTCCGCCTGTCTAAGTCCGTCTGTCTCAGACCGTCTGTCTCAGACCGTCTGTCTCAGACCGTCTGTCTCAGACCGTCTGTCTCAGACCGTCTGTCTCAGACCGTCTGTCTCAGACCGTCTGTCTCAGACCGTCTGTCTCAGACCGTCTGTCTCAGACCGTCGGTCTCTGTCCGTGTGTCTCAATCCGCCTGTCTCAGACCGTCTGTCCTGGACCGTCTGTCTCAGACCGTCGGTCTCTGTCCGTCTCTCTCATGCCGCCTGTCTCAGTCCGTCTGTTTCAGACCGCCTGTCTCAGACCGTCGGTCTTAGCCCGTCTGTCTCAGTCCGCCTGTCTCTGTCCGTCTGTCTCAGACCGTCGGTCTCTGTCCGTCTCTCTCAGGCCGCCTGTCTCAGTCCATCTGTCTCAGACCATCTGTCTCAGACCGTCTGTCTCAGACCATCTGTCTCAGACCGTCTGTCTCAGACCGTCTGTCTCAGCCCGCCTGTCTCAGCCCGCCTGTCTCTGTCCGTCTGTCTTAGACCATCTGTCTCAGACCGTCTGTCTCAGACCGTCTGTCTCAGATCGTCTGTCTCAGACCGTCTGTTTCAGACCGTCAGTCTCAGACCGTCGGTCTCTGTCCGTTTCTCGCAGGCCGCCTGTCTCTGTCCGTCTGTCTCAGACCGTCGGTCTCTGTCCGTCTCTCTCAGGCCGTCGGTCTCTGGCCGTTTCTCGCAGGCCGCCTGTCTCAGTCCGCCTGTCTAAGTCCGTCTGTCTCAGACCATCTGTCTCAGACCGTTGTCTCTGTCCGTTGTCTCTGTCCGTCTGTCTCTGTCCGTCTGTCTCAATCCGCCTGTCTCAGACCGTCTGTCCTGGACCGTCTGTCTCAGACCGTCGGTCTCTGTCCGTCTCTCTCATGCCGCCTGTCTCAGTCCGTTTGTTTCAGATCGCCTGTCTCAGACCGTCGGTCTTAGCCCGTCTGTCTCAGCCCGCCTGTCTCTGTCCGTCTGTCTCAGACCGTCGGTCTCTGTCCGTCTCTCTCAGGCCGCCTGTCTCAGTCCATCTGTCTCAGACCATCTGTCTCAGACCGTCTGTCGCTGTCCGTCTGTCTCAGACCATCTATCTCAGACCTTCTGTCTCAGACCGTCCGTCTCTGTCCGTCTGTCTCAGACCGTTTGTCTCAGACCGTCTGTCCCAGACCGTCTGTCTCAGACCGTCTGTCTCAGACCGTCTGTCTCAGACCGTCTGTCTCAGACCGTCTGTCTCAGACCGTCTGTCTCAGACCGTCTGTCTCAGACCGTCTGTCTCAGACCGTCTGTCTCAGATCGTCTGTCTCAGACCGTCGGTCTCTGTCAGTCTCTCTCAGGCCGCCTGTCTCAGTCCGTCTGTCTCAGACCATCTGTCTCAGACCGTCTGTCTCTGTCCGTCTGTCTCAGACCATCTGTCTCAGTCCGTCTGTCTCAGACCGTCTGTCTCAGACCGTCGGTCTCTGTCCGTCTGTCTCAATCCGCCTGTCTCAGACCGTCTGTCCTGGACCGTCTGTCTCAGACCATCGGTCTCTGTCCGTCTCTCTCATGCCGCCTGTCTCAGTCCGTCTGTTTGAGACCGCCTGTCTCAGACCGTCGGTCTTAGCCCGTCTGTCTCAGCCCGCCTGTCTCTGTCCGTCTGTCTCAGACCGTCGGTCTCTGTCCGTCTCTCTCAGGCCGCCTGTTCTCAGTCCATCTGTCTCAGACCATCTGTCTCAGACCGTCTGTCTCAGACCATCTGTCTCAGACCGTCTGTCTCAGACCGTCTGTCTCAGCCCGCCTGTCTCAGCCCGCCTGTCTCTGTCCGTCTGTCTTAGACCGTCTGTCTCAGACCGTCTGTCTCAGTCCGTCTGTCTCAGACCGTCTGTCTCAGACCGTCTATCTCAGACCGTCTGTTTCAGACCGTCAGTCTCAGACCGTCGGTCTCTGTCCGTTTCTCGCAGGCCGCCTATCTCTGTCCGTCTGTCTCAGACCGTCAGTCTCTGTCCGTCTGTCTCAGCCCGCCTGTCTCAGACCGTCTGTCTCTGTCCGTCTGTCTCAATCCGCCTGTCTCAGACCGTCTGTCCTGGACCGTCTGTCTCAGACCGTCGGTCTCTGTCCGTCTCTCTCATGCCGCCTGTCTCAGTCCGTCTGTTTCAGACCGCCTGTCTCAGACCGTCGGTCTTAGCCCGTCTGTCTCAGCCCGCCTGTCTCAGACCGTCTGTCTCAGACCGTCTGTCTCTGACCGTCTGTCTCAGACCGTCTGTCTCAGACCGTCTGTCTCAGACCGTCTGTCTCAGACCGTCGGTCTCAGCCCGCCTGTCTCTGTCCGTCTGTCTCAGACCGTCTGTCTCAGACATTCTGTCTCAGACCGCCTGTCTCAGTCCGACTGTCTCAGACCATCTATCTCAGACCGTCTGTCTCTGTCCGTCTGTCTCAGCCCGCCTGTCTCAGACCGTTGTCTCTGTCCGTCTGTCTCAGAACGTCTGTCTCAGACCATCCGTATCAAACCGTCTGTCTCAGCCCGCCTGTCTCAATCCGCCTGTCTCTGTCCGTCTGTCTCAGACCGTCTGTCTCAGATCGTCTCTCTCAGGCCGCCTGTCTCAGTCCGACTGTCTCTGTCCGTAGGTCTCAGACCGCCTGTCTCAGACCGTCGTCCTGAGCCCGTCTGTCTCAGCCCGCCTGTCTCTGTCCGTCTGTCTCAGACCGTCTGTCTCAGATCGTCTCTCTCAGGCCCCCTGTCTCAGTCCGACTGTCTCAGACCATCTGTCCCAGACCGTCTGTCTCTGTCCGTCTGTCTCAGCCCGCCTGTCTCAGACCGTTGTCTCTGTCCGTCTGTCTCAGAACGTCTGTCTCAGACCATCTGTCTCAGACCGTCTGTCTCAGACCGTATGTCTCAGCCCGCCTGTCTCAGCCCGCATGTCTCTGTCCGTCTGTCTTAGACCATCTGTCTCAGACCGTCTGTCTCAGACCGTATGTCTCAGCCCGCCTGTCTCAGCCCGCATGTCTCTGTCCGTCTGTCTCAGACCGTCGGTCTCTGTCCGTCTCTCTCAGGCCGTCGGTCTCTGGCCGTTTCTCGCAGGCCGCCTGTCTCAGTCCGCCTGTCTAAGTCCGTCTGTCTCAGACCGTCTGTCTCAGACCGTCTGTCTCAGACCGTCTGTCTCAGACCGTCTGTCTCAGACCGTCTGTCTCAGACCGTCTGTCTCAGACCGTCTGTCTCAGACCGTCTGTCTCAGACCGTCTGTCTCAGACCGTCGGTCTCTGTCCGTGTGTCTCAATCCGCCTGTCTCAGACCGTCTGTCCTGGACCGTCTGTCTCAGACCGTCGGTCTCTGTCCGTCTCTCTCATGCCGCCTGTCTCAGTCCGTCTGTTTCAGACCGCCTGTCTCAGACCGTCGGTCTTAGCCCGTCTGTCTCAGCCCGCCTGTCTCTGTCCGTCTGTCTCAGACCGTCGGTCTCTGTCCGTCTCTCTCAGGCCGCCTGTCTCAGTCCATCTGTCTCAGACCATCTGTCTCAGACCGTCTGTCTCAGACCATCTGTCTCAGACCGTCTGTCTCAGACCGTCTGTCTCAGCCCGCCTGTCTCAGCCCGCCTGTCTCTGTCCGTCTGTCTTAGACCATCTGTCTCAGACCGTCTGTCTCAGACCGTCTGTCTCAGATCGTCTGTCTCAGACCGTCTGTTTCAGACCGTCAGTCTCAGACCGTCGGTCTCTGTCCGTTTCTCGCAGGCCGCCTGTCTCTGTCCGTCTGTCTCAGACCGTCGGTCTCTGTCCGTCTCTCTCAGGCCGTCGGTCTCTGGCCGTTTCTCGCAGGCCGCCTGTCTCAGTCCGCCTGTCTAAGTCCGTCTGTCTCAGACCATCTGTCTCAGACCGTTGTCTCTGTCCGTTGTCTCTGTCCGTCTGTCTCTGTCCGTCTGTCTCAATCCGCCTGTCTCAGACCGTCTGTCCTGGACCGTCTGTCTCAGACCGTCGGTCTCTGTCCGTCTCTCTCATGCCGCCTGTCTCAGTCCGTTTGTTTCAGATCGCCTGTCTCAGACCGTCGGTCTTAGCCCGTCTGTCTCAGCCCGCCTGTCTCTGTCCGTCTGTCTCAGACCGTCGGTCTCTGTCCGTCTCTCTCAGGCCGCCTGTCTCAGTCCATCTGTCTCAGACCATCTGTCTCAGACCGTCTGTCGCTGTCCGTCTGTCTCAGACCATCTATCTCAGACCTTCTGTCTCAGACCGTCCGTCTCTGTCCGTCTGTCTCAGACCGTTTGTCTCAGACCGTCTGTCCCAGACCGTCTGTCTCAGACCGTCTGTCTCAGACCGTCTGTCTCAGACCGTCTGTCTCAGACCGTCTGTCTCAGACCGTCTGTCTCAGACCGTCTGTCTCAGACCGTCTGTCTCAGATCGTCTGTCTCAGACCGTCGGTCTCTGTCAGTCTCTCTCAGGCCGCCTGTCTCAGTCCGTCTGTCTCAGACCATCTGTCTCAGACCGTCTGTCTCTGTCCGTCTGTCTCAGACCATCTGTCTCAGTCCGTCTGTCTCAGACCGTCTGTCTCAGACCGTCGGTCTCTGTCCGTCTGTCTCAATCCGCCTGTCTCAGACCGTCTGTCCTGGACCGTCTGTCTCAGACCATCGGTCTCTGTCCGTCTCTCTCATGCCGCCTGTCTCAGTCCGTCTGTTTGAGACCGCCTGTCTCAGACCGTCGGTCTTAGCCCGTCTGTCTCAGCCCGCCTGTCTCTGTCCGTCTGTCTCAGACCGTCGGTCTCTGTCCGTCTCTCTCAGGCCGCCTGTTCTCAGTCCATCTGTCTCAGACCATCTGTCTCAGACCGTCTGTCTCAGACCATCTGTCTCAGACCGTCTGTCTCAGACCGTCTGTCTCAGCCCGCCTGTCTCAGCCCGCCTGTCTCTGTCCGTCTGTCTTAGACCGTCTGTCTCAGACCGTCTGTCTCAGACCGTCTGTCTCAGACCGTCTGTCTCAGACCGTCTGTCTCAGACCGTCTGTTTCAGACCGTCAGTCTCAGACCGTCGGTCTCTGTCCGTTTCTCGCAGGCCGCCTATCTCTGTCCGTCTGTCTCAGACCGTCAGTCTCTGTCCGTCTCTCTCAGGCCGTCGGTCTCTGGCCGTTTCTCGCTGGCCGCCTGTCTCAGTCCGCCTGTCTAAGTCCGTCTGTCTCAGACCATCTGTCTCAGACCGTTGTCTCTGTCCGTTGTCTCTGTCCGTCTGTCTCTGTCCGTCTGTCTCAATCCGCCTGTCTCAGACCGTCTGTCCTGGACCGTCTGTCTCAGACCGTCGGTCTCTGTCCGTCTCTCTCATGCCGCCTGTCTCAGTCCGTCTGTTTCAGATCGCCTGTCTCAGACCGTCGGTCTTAGCCCGTCTGTCTCAGCCCGCCTGTCTCTGTCCGTCTGTCTCAGACCGTCGGTCTCTGTCCGTCTCTCTCAGGCCGCCTGTCTCAGTCCATCTGTCTCAGACCATCTGTCTCAGACCGTCTGTCGCTGTCCGTCTGTCTCAGACCATCTGTCTCAGACCTTCTGTCTCAGACCGTCCGTCTCTGTCCGTCTGTCTCAGACCATCTGTCTCAGACCGTCTGTCGCTGTCCGTCTGTCTCAGACCATCTGTCTCAGACCTTCTGTCTCAGACCGTCCGTCTCTGTCCGTCTGTCTCAGACCATCTGTCTCAGACCATCTGTCTCAGACCGTCTGTCTCAGACCGTCTGTCTCAGACCGTCTGTCTCAGACCGTCGGTCTCAGCCCGCCTGTCTCTGTCCGTCTGTCTCAGTCCGTCTGTCTCAGATCGTCTCTCTCAGGCCGCCTGTCTCAGTCCGACTGTCTCAGACCATCTGTCTCAGACCGTCTGTCTCTGTCCGTCTGTCTCAGCCCGCCTGTCTCAGACCGTCTGTCTCTGTCCGTCTGTCTCAATCCGCCTGTCTCAGACCGTCTGTCCTGGACCGTCTGTCTCAGACCGTCGGTCTCTGTCCGTCTCTCTCATGCCGCCTGTCTCAGTCCGTCTGTTTCAGACCGCCTGTCTCAGACCGTCGGTCTTAGCCCGTCTGTCTCAGCCCGCCTGTCTCAGACCGTCTGTCTCAGACCGTCTGTCTCTGACCGTCTGTCTCAGACCGTCTGTCTCAGACCGTCTGTCTCAGACCGTCTGTCTCAGACCGTCTGTCTCAGACCGTCGGTCTCAGCCCGCCTGTCTCTGTCCGTCTGTCTCAGACCGTCTGTCTCAGACATTCTGTCTCAGACCGCCTGTCTCAGTCCGACTGTCTCAGACCATCTGTCTCAGACCGTCTGTCTCTGTCCGTCTGTCTCAGCCCGCCTGTCTCAGACCGTTGTCTCTGTCCGTCTGTCTCAGAACGTCTGTCTCAGACCATCCGTATCAAACCGTCTGTCTCAGCCCGCCTGTCTCAATCCGCCTGTCTCTGTCCGTCTGTCTCAGACCGTCTGTCTCAGATCGTCTCTCTCAGGCCGCCTGTCTCAGTCCGACTGTCTCTGTCCGTAGGTCTCAGACCGCCTGTCTCAGACCGTCGTCCTGAGCCCGTCTGTCTCAGCCCGCCTGTCTCTGTCCGTCTGTCTCAGACCGTCTGTCTCAGATCGTCTCTCTCAGGCCCCCTGTCTCAGTCCGACTGTCTCAGACCATCTGTCTCAGACCGTCTGTCTCTGTCCGTCTGTCTCAGCCCGCCTGTCTCAGACCGTTGTCTCTGTCCGTCTGTCTCAGAACGTCTGTCTCAGACCATCTGTCTCAGACCGTCTGTCTCAGACCGTATGTCTCAGCCCGCCTCTCTCAGGCCGCCTGTCTCAGTCCGTCTGTCTCAGACCATCTGTCTCAGACCGTCTGTCTCTGTCCGTCTCTCTCAGGCCGCCTGTCTCAGTCCGTCTGTCTCAGACCATCTGTGTCAGACCGTTGTCTCTGTCCGTCTGTCTCTGTCCGTCTGTGTCAGACCGCCTGTCTCTGTCCGTCTGTCTCAGATCGTCTCTCTCAGGCCGCCTGTCTCAGTCCGACTGTCTCAGACCATCTGTCTCAGACCGTCTGTCTCTGTCCGTCTGTCTCAGACCATCTGTCTCAGACCGTCTGTCTCAGACCGTCTGTCTCAGCCCGCCTGTCTCAGCCCGCCTGTCTCGGTCCATCTGTCTCAGACCATCTGTCTCAGTCCGTCTGTCTCAGACCATCTGTCTCAGACCGTCTGTCTCAGACCGTCTGTCTCAGCCCGCCTGTCTGAGCCCGCCTGTCTCTGTCCGTCTGTCTAGGGCCGTCTGTCTCAGACCGTCTGTCTCAGACCGTCTGTCTCAGACCGTCTGTTTCAGACCGTCAGTCTCAGACCGTCGGTCTCTGTCCGTTTCTCGCAGGCCGCCTATCTCTGTCCGTCTGTCTCAGACCGTTGTCTCTGTCCGTTGTCTCTGTCCGTCTGTCTCTGTCCGTCTGTCTCAATCCGCCTGTCTCAGACCGTCTGTCCTGGACCGTCTGTCTCAGACCGTCGGTCTCTGTCCGTCTCTCTCATGCCGCCTGTCTCAGTCCGTCTGTTTCAGATCGCCTGTCTCAGACCGTCGGTCTTAGCCCGTCTGTCTCAGCCCGCCTGTCTCTGTCCGTCTGTCTCAGACCGTCGGTCTCTGTCCGTCTCTCTCAGGCCGCCTGTCTCAGTCCATCTGTCTCAGACCATCTGTCTCAGACCGTCTGTCGCTGTCCGTCTGTCTCAGACCATCTGTCTCAGACCTTCTGTCTCAGACCGTCCGTCTCTGTCCGTCTGTCTCAGACCATCTGTCTCAGACCGTCTGTCTCAGACCGTCTGTCTCAGACCGTCTGTCTCAGACCGTCTGTCTCAGACCGTCTGTCTCAGACCGTCGGTCTCTGTCCGTCTCTCTCATGCCGCCTGTCTCAGTCCGTCTGTTTCAGACCGCCTGTCTCAGACCGTCGGTCTTAGCCCGTCTGTCTCAGACCGTCTGTCTCAGACCGTCTGTCTCAGACCGTCGGTCTCTGTCCGTCTCTCTCAGGCCGCCTGTCTCAGTCCGTCTGTCTCAGACCATCTGTCTCAGACCGTCTGTCTCTGTCCGTCTGTCTTAGACCATCTGTCTCAGTCCATCTGTCTCCGACCGTCTGTCTCAGACCGTCGGTCTCAGACCGTCGGTCTCTGTCCGTCTCGCCCAGCCCGCCTGTCTCAGGCCATCTGTATCAAACCGTCTGTCTCAGCCCGCCTGTCTCAGCCCGCCTGTCTCTGTGCGTCTGTTAAAGACCGCCTGTCTCTGCCCGTCTGCCTCAGCCCGTCTGTCTCAGACCGTCTGTCTCAGACCGTCGGTCTCTGTCCGTCTCTCTCAGGCCGCCTGTCTCAGTCCGTCTGTCTCAGACCATCTGTCTCAGACCGTCTGTCTCTGTCCGTCTCTCTCAGGCCGCCTGTCTCAGTCCGTCTGTCTCAGACCATCTGTGTCAGACCGTTGTCTCTGTCCGTCTGTCTCTGTCCGTCTGTCTCTGTCCGTCTGTGTCAGACCGCCTGTCTCTGTCGGTCTGTCTCAGATCGTCTCTCTCAGGCCGCCTGTCTCAGTCCGACTGTCTCAGACCATCTGTCTCAGACCGTCTGTCTCTGTCCGTCTGTCTCAGACCATCTGTCTCAGACCGTCTGTCTCAGACCGTCTGTCTCAGCCCGCCTGTCTCAGCCCGCCTGTCTCTGTCCGTCTGTCTTAGACCATCTGTCTCAGACCGTCTGTCTCGGACCATCTGTCTCAGCCCGTCTGTCTCAGATCGTCGGTCTCAGCCCGCCTGTCTCTGTCCGTCTGTCTCAGACCGTCTGTCTCAGATCGTCTCTCTCAGGCCGCCTGTCTCAGTCCGACTGTCTCTGTCCGTAGGTTTCAGACCGCCTGTCTCAGACCGTCGGTCTTAGCCCGTCTGTCTCAGACCGTCTGTCTCAGACCGTCTGTCTCAGACCGTCTGTCTCAGACCGTCTGTCTCAGACCGTCTGTCTCAGACCGTCTGTCTCAGACCGTCTGTCTTAGACCGTCTGTCTCAGACCGTCTGTCTCAGACCGTCGGTCTCTGTCCGTCTCTCTCAGGCCGCCTGTCTCGGTCCATCTGTCTCAGACCATCTGTCTCAGTCCGTCTGTCTCAGACCATCTGTCTCAGACCGTCTGTCTCAGACCGTCTGTCTCAGCCCGCCTGTCTGAGCCCGCCTGTCTCTGTCCGTCTGTCTAGGGCCGTCTGTCTCAGACCGTCTGTCTCAGACCGTCTGTCTCAGACCGTCTGTTTCAGACCGTCAGTCTCAGACCGTCGGTCTCTGTCCGTTTCTCGCAGGCCGCCTATCTCTGTCCGTCTGTCTCAGACCGTTGTCTCTGTCCGTTGTCTCTGTCCGTCTGTCTCTGTCCGTCTGTCTCAATCCGCCTGTCTCAGACCGTCTGTCCTGGACCGTCTGTCTCAGACCGTCGGTCTCTGTCCGTCTCTCTCATGCCGCCTGTCTCAGTCCGTCTGTTTCAGATCGCCTGTCTCAGACCGTCGGTCTTAGCCCGTCTGTCTCAGCCCGCCTGTCTCTGTCCGTCTGTCTCAGACCGTCGGTCTCTGTCCGTCTCTCTCAGGCCGCCTGTCTCAGTCCATCTGTCTCAGACCATCTGTCTCAGACCGTCTGTCGCTGTCCGTCTGTCTCAGACCTTCTGTCTCAGACCGTCCGTCTCTGTCCGTCTGTCTCAGACCATCTGTCTCAGACCGTCTGTCTCAGACCGTCTGTCTCAGACCGTCTGTCTCAGACCGTCTGTCTCAGACCGTCTGTCTCAGACCGTCGGTCTCAGCCCGCCTGTCTCTGTCCGTCTGTCTCAGTCCGTCTGTCTCAGATCGTCTCTCTCAGGCCGCCTGTCTCAGTCCGACTGTCTCAGACCATCTGTCTCAGACCGTCTGTCTCTGTCCGTCTGTCTCAGCCCGCCTGTCTCAGACCGTCTGTCTCTGTCCGACTGTCTCAATCCGCCTGTCTCAGACCGTCTGTCCTGGACCGTCTGTCTCAGACCGTCGGTCTCTGTCCGTCTCTCTCATGCCGCCTGTCTCAGTCCGTCTGTTTCAGACCGCCTGTCTCAGACCGTCGGTCTTAGCCCGTCTGTCTCAGCCCGCCTGTCTCAGACCGTCTGTCTCAGACCGTCTGTCTCTGACCGTCTGTCTCAGACCGTCTGTCTCAGACCGTCTGTCTCAGACCGTCTGTCTCAGACCGTCTGTCTCAGACCGTCGGTCTCAGCCCGCCTGTCTCTGTCCGTCTGTCTCAGACCGTCTGTCTCAGACATTCTGTCTCAGACCGCCTGTCTCAGTCCGACTGTCTCAGGCCATCTGTCTCAGACCGTCTGTCTCTGTCCGTCTGTCTCAGCCCGCCTGTCTCAGACCGTTGTCTCTGTCCGTCTGTCTCAGAACGTCTGTCTCAGACCATCCGTATCAAACCGTCTGTCTCAGCCCGCCTGTCTCAGAACGTCTGTCTCAGACCATCCGTATCAAACCGTCTGTCTCAGCCCGCCTGTCTCAATCCGCCTGTCTCTGTCCGTCTGTCTCAGACCGTCTGTCTCAGATCGTCTCTCTCAGGCCGCCTGTCTCAGTCCGACTGTCTCTGTCCGTAGGTCTCAGACCGCCTGTCTCAGACCGTCGTCCTGAGCCCGTCTGTCTCAGCCCGCCTGTCTCTGTCCGTCTGTCTCAGACCGTCTGTCTCAGATCGTCTCTCTCAGGCCCCCTGTCTCAGTCCGACTGTCTCAGACCATCTGTCTCAGACCGTCTGTCTCTGTCCGTCTGTCTCAGCCCGCCTGTCTCAGACCGTTGTCTCTGTCCGTCTGTCTCAGAACGTCTGTCTCAGACCGTATGTCTCAGCCCGCCTGTCTCAGCCCGCATGTCTCTGTCCGTCTGTCTTAGACCATCTGTCTCAGACCGTCTATCTCAGACCGTATGTCTCAGCCCGCCTGTCTCAGCCCGCATGTCTCTGTCCGTCTGTCTCAGACCGTCGGTCTCTGTCCGTCTCTCTCAGGCCGTCGGTCTCTGGCCGTTTCTCGCAGGCCGCCTGTCTCAGTCCGCCTGTCTAAGTCCGTCTGTCTCAGACCATCTGTCTCAGACCGTCTGTCTCAGATCGTCGGTCTCAGCCCGCCTGTCTCTGTCCGTCTGTCTCAGACCGTCTGTCTCAGATCGTCTCTCTCAGGCCACCTGTCTCAGTCCGACTGTCTCTGTCCGTAGGTCGCAGACCGCCTGTCTCAGGCCGTCGTCCTGAGCCCGTCTGTCTCAGCCCGCCTGTCTCTGACCGTCTGTCTCAGAACGTCTGTCTCAGATCGTCTCTCTCAGGCCGCCTGTCTCAGTTCGACTGTCTCAGACCATCTGTCTCAGACCGTCTGTCTCCGTCCGTCTGTCTCAGCCCGCCTGTCTCAGACCGTCTGTCTCAGACCGTCTGTCTCAGACCGTCTGTCTCAGACCGTCTGTCTCAGACCGTCTGTCTCAGACCGTCTGTCTCAGACCGTCTGTCTTAGACCGTCTGTCTCAGACCGTCTGTCTCAGACCGTCGGTCTCTGTCCGTCTCTCTCAGGCCGCCTGTCTCGGTCCATCTGTCTCAGACCATCTGTCTCAGTCCGTCTGTCTCAGACCATCTGTCTCAGACCGTCTGTCTCAGACCGTCTGTCTCAGCCCGCCTGTCTGAGCCCGCCTGTCTCTGTCCGTCTGTCTAGGGCCGTCTGTCTCAGACCGTCTGTCTCAGACCGTCTGTCTCAGACCGTCGGTCTCTGTCCGTCTCTCTCAGGCCGCCTGTCTCGGTCCATCTGTCTCAGACCATCTGTCTCAGTCCGTCTGTCTCAGACCATCTGTCTCAGACCGTCTGTCTCAGACCGTCTGTCTCAGCCCGCCTGTCTGAGCCCGCCTGTCTCTGTCCGTCTGTCTAGGGCCGTCTGTCTCAGACCGTCTGTCTCAGACCGTCTGTCTCAGACCGTCTGTTTCAGACCGTCAGTCTCAGACCGTCGGTCTCTGTCCGTTTCTCGCAGGCCGCCTATCTCTGTCCGTCTGTCTCAGACCGTTGTCTCTGTCCGTTGTCTCTGTCCGTCTGTCTCTGTCCGTCTGTCTCAATCCGCCTGTCTCAGACCGTCTGTCCTGGACCGTCTGTCTCAGACCGTCGGTCTCTGTCCGTCTCTCTCATGCCGCCTGTCTCAGTCCGTCTGTTTCAGATCGCCTGTCTCAGACCGTCGGTCTTAGCCCGTCTGTCTCAGCCCGCCTGTCTCTGTCCGTCTGTCTCAGACCGTCGGTCTCTGTCCGTCTCTCTCAGGCCGCCTGTCTCAGTCCATCTGTCTCAGACCATCTGTCTCAGACCGTCTGTCGCTGTCCGTCTGTCTCAGACCTTCTGTCTCAGACCGTCCGTCTCTGTCCGTCTGTCTCAGACCATCTGTCTCAGACCGTCTGTCTCAGACCGTCTGTCTCAGACCGTCTGTCTCAGACCGTCTGTCTCAGACCGTCTGTCTCAGACCGTCGGTCTCAGCCCGCCTGTCTCTGTCCGTCTGTCTCAGTCCGTCTGTCTCAGATCGTCTCTCTCAGGCCGCCTGTCTCAGTCCGACTGTCTCAGACCATCTGTCTCAGACCGTCTGTCTCTGTCCGTCTGTCTCAGCCCGCCTGTCTCAGACCGTCTGTCTCTGTCCGACTGTCTCAATCCGCCTGTCTCAGACCGTCTGTCCTGGACCGTCTGTCTCAGACCGTCGGTCTCTGTCCGTCTCTCTCATGCCGCCTGTCTCAGTCCGTCTGTTTCAGACCGCCTGTCTCAGACCGTCGGTCTTAGCCCGTCTGTCTCAGCCCGCCTGTCTCAGACCGTCTGTCTCAGACCGTCTGTCTCTGACCGTCTGTCTCAGACCGTCTGTCTCAGACCGTCTGTCTCAGACCGTCTGTCTCAGACCGTCTGTCTCAGACCGTCGGTCTCAGCCCGCCTGTCTCTGTCCGTCTGTCTCAGACCGTCTGTCTCAGACATTCTGTCTCAGACCGCCTGTCTCAGTCCGACTGTCTCAGGCCATCTGTCTCAGACCGTCTGTCTCTGTCCGTCTGTCTCAGCCCGCCTGTCTCAGACCGTTGTCTCTGTCCGTCTGTCTCAGAACGTCTGTCTCAGACCATCCGTATCAAACCGTCTGTCTCAGCCCGCCTGTCTCAGAACGTCTGTCTCAGACCATCCGTATCAAACCGTCTGTCTCAGCCCGCCTGTCTCAATCCGCCTGTCTCTGTCCGTCTGTCTCAGACCGTCTGTCTCAGATCGTCTCTCTCAGGCCGCCTGTCTCAGTCCGACTGTCTCTGTCCGTAGGTCTCAGACCGCCTGTCTCAGACCGTCGTCCTGAGCCCGTCTGTCTCAGCCCGCCTGTCTCTGTCCGTCTGTCTCAGACCGTCTGTCTCAGATCGTCTCTCTCAGGCCCCCTGTCTCAGTCCGACTGTCTCAGACCATCTGTCTCAGACCGTCTGTCTCTGTCCGTCTGTCTCAGCCCGCCTGTCTCAGACCGTTGTCTCTGTCCGTCTGTCTCAGAACGTCTGTCTCAGACCGTATGTCTCAGCCCGCCTGTCTCAGCCCGCATGTCTCTGTCCGTCTGTCTTAGACCATCTGTCTCAGACCGTCTATCTCAGACCGTATGTCTCAGCCCGCCTGTCTCAGCCCGCATGTCTCTGTCCGTCTGTCTCAGACCGTCGGTCTCTGTCCGTCTCTCTCAGGCCGTCGGTCTCTGGCCGTTTCTCGCAGGCCGCCTGTCTCAGTCCGCCTGTCTAAGTCCGTCTGTCTCAGACCATCTGTCTCAGACCGTCTGTCTCAGATCGTCGGTCTCAGCCCGCCTGTCTCTGTCCGTCTGTCTCAGACCGTCTGTCTCAGATCGTCTCTCTCAGGCCACCTGTCTCAGTCCGACTGTCTCTGTCCGTAGGTCGCAGACCGCCTGTCTCAGGCCGTCGTCCTGAGCCCGTCTGTCTCAGCCCGCCTGTCTCTGACCGTCTGTCTCAGAACGTCTGTCTCAGATCGTCTCTCTCAGGCCGCCTGTCTCAGTTCGACTGTCTCAGACCATCTGTCTCAGACCGTCTGTCTCCGTCCGTCTGTCTCAGCCCGCCTGTCTCAGACCGTCTGTCTCAGACCGTCTGTCTCAGACCGTCTGTCTCAGACCGTCTGTCTCAGACCGTCTGTCTCAGACCGTCTGTCTCAGACCGTCTGTCTTAGACCGTCTGTCTCAGACCGCCTGTCTCAGACCGTCGGTCTCTGTCCGTCTCTCTCAGGCCGCCTGTCTCGGTCCATCTGTCTCAGACCATCTGTCTCAGTCCGTCTGTCTCAGACCATCTGTCTCAGACCGTCTGTCTCAGACCGTCTGTCTCAGCCCGCCTGTCTGAGCCCGCCTGTCTCTGTCCGTCTGTCTAGGGCCGTCTGTCTCAGACCGTCTGTCTCAGACCGTCTGTCTCAGACCGTCTGTTTCAGACCGTCAGTCTCAGACCGTCGGTCTCTGTCCGTTTCTCGCAGGCCGCCTATCTCTGTCCGTCTGTCTCAGACCGTTGTCTCTGTCCGTTGTCTCTGTCCGTCTGTCTCTGTCCGTCTGTCTCAATCCGCCTGTCTCAGACCGTCTGTCCTGGACCGTCTGTCTCAGACCGTCGGTCTCTGTCCGTCTCTCTCATGCCGCCTGTCTCAGTCCGTCTGTTTCAGATCGCCTGTCTCAGACCGTCGGTCTTAGCCCGTCTGTCTCAGCCCGCCTGTCTCTGTCCGTCTGTCTCAGACCGTCGGTCTCTGTCCGTCTCTCTCAGGCCGCCTGTCTCAGTCCATCTGTCTCAGACCATCTGTCTCAGACCGTCTGTCGCTGTCCGTCTGTCTCAGACCTTCTGTCTCAGACCGTCCGTCTCTGTCCGTCTGTCTCAGACCATCTGTCTCAGACCGTCTGTCTCAGACCGTCTGTCTCAGACCGTCTGTCTCAGACCGTCTGTCTCAGACCGTCTGTCTCAGACCGTCGGTCTCAGCCCGCCTGTCTCTGTCCGTCTGTCTCTGTCCGTCTGTCTCAGCCCGCCTGTCTCAGACCGTCTGTCTCTGTCCGACTGTCTCAATCCGCCTGTCTCAGACCGTCTGTCCTGGACCGTCTGTCTCAGACCGTCGGTCTCTGTCCGTCTCTCTCATGCCGCCTGTCTCAGTCCGTCTGTTTCAGACCGCCTGTCTCAGACCGTCGGTCTTAGCCCGTCTGTCTCAGCCCGCCTGTCTCAGACCGTCTGTCTCAGACCGTCTGTCTCTGACCGTCTGTCTCAGACCGTCTGTCTCAGACCGTCTGTCTCAGACCGTCTGTCTCAGACCGTCTGTCTCAGACCGTCGGTCTCAGCCCGCCTGTCTCTGTCCGTCTGTCTCAGACCGTCTGTCTCAGACATTCTGTCTCAGACCGCCTGTCTCAGTCCGACTGTCTCAGGCCATCTGTCTCAGACCGTCTGTCTCTGTCCGTCTGTCTCAGCCCGCCTGTCTCAGACCGTTGTCTCTGTCCGTCTGTCTCAGAACGTCTGTCTCAGACCATCCGTATCAAACCGTCTGTCTCAGCCCGCCTGTCTCAGAACGTCTGTCTCAGACCATCCGTATCAAACCGTCTGTCTCAGCCCGCCTGTCTCAATCCGCCTGTCTCTGTCCGTCTGTCTCAGACCGTCTGTCTCAGATCGTCTCTCTCAGGCCGCCTGTCTCAGTCCGACTGTCTCTGTCCGTAGGTCTCAGACCGCCTGTCTCAGACCGTCGTCCTGAGCCCGTCTGTCTCAGCCCGCCTGTCTCTGTCCGTCTGTCTCAGACCGTCTGTCTCAGATCGTCTCTCTCAGGCCCCCTGTCTCAGTCCGACTGTCTCAGACCATCTGTCTCAGACCGTCTGTCTCTGTCCGTCTGTCTCAGCCCGCCTGTCTCAGACCGTTGTCTCTGTCCGTCTGTCTCAGAACGTCTGTCTCAGACCGTATGTCTCAGCCCGCCTGTCTCAGCCCGCATGTCTCTGTCCGTCTGTCTTAGACCATCTGTCTCAGACCGTCTATCTCAGACCGTATGTCTCAGCCCGCCTGTCTCAGCCCGCATGTCTCTGTCCGTCTGTCTCAGACCGTCGGTCTCTGTCCGTCTCTCTCAGGCCGTCGGTCTCTGGCCGTTTCTCGCAGGCCGCCTGTCTCAGTCCGCCTGTCTAAGTCCGTCTGTCTCAGACCATCTGTCTCAGACCGTCTGTCTCAGATCGTCGGTCTCAGCCCGCCTGTCTCTGTCCGTCTGTCTCAGACCGTCTGTCTCAGATCGTCTCTCTCAGGCCACCTGTCTCAGTCCGACTGTCTCTGTCCGTAGGTCGCAGACCGCCTGTCTCAGGCCGTCGTCCTGAGCCCGTCTGTCTCAGCCCGCCTGTCTCTGACCGTCTGTCTCAGAACGTCTGTCTCAGATCGTCTCTCTCAGGCCGCCTGTCTCAGTTCGACTGTCTCAGACCATCTGTCTCAGACCGTCTGTCTCCGTCCGTCTGTCTCAGCCCGCCTGTCTCAGACCGTTGTCTCTGTCCGTCTGTCTCAGAACGTCTGTCTCAGACCATCTGTATCAAACCGTCTGTCTCAGCCCGCCTGTCTCAGCCCGCCTGTCTCAGTCCGTCTGTCTCTAACCATCTGTCTCAGACCGTCTGTCTCTGTCCGTCTGTCTCAGACCATCTGTCTCAGTCCGTCTGTCTCAGACCGCCTGTCTCAGACCGTCTGTCCTGGACCGTCTGTCTCAGACCGTCGGTCTCTGTCCGTCTCTCTCATGCCGCCTGTCTCAGTCCGTCTGTTTCAGACCGCCTGTCTCAGACCGTCGGTCTTAGCCCGTCTGTCTCAGACCGTCTGTCTCAGACCGTCTGTCTCAGACCGTCTGTCTCAGACCGTCGGTCTCAGCCCGTCGGTCTCAGACCGTCGGTCTCTGTCCGTCTCGCCCAGCCCGCCTGTCTCAGGCCATCTGTATCAAACCGTCTGTCTCAGCCCGCCTGTCTCAGCCCGCCTGTCTCTGTGCGTCTGTTAAAGACCGCCTGTCTCTGCCCGTCTGCCTCAGCCCGTCTGTCTCAGACCGTCAGTCTCAGACCGTCGGTCTCTGTCCGTCTCTCTCAGGCCGTCTGTCTCAGACCGTCTGTCTCAGACCGTCTGTCTCAGACCGTCTGTCTCAGACCGTCTGTCTCAGACCGTCTGTCTCAGACCGTCTGTCTCAGACCGTCTGTTTCAGATCGCCTGTCTCAGACCGTCGGTCTTAGCCCGTCTGTCTCAGCCCGCCTGTCTCTGTCCGTCTGTCTCAGACCGTCGGTCTCTGTCCGTCTCTCTCAGGCCGCCTGTCTCAGTCCGACTGTCTCAGACCATCTGTCTCAGACCGTCTGTCTCTGTCCGTCTCTCTCATGCCGCCTGTCTCAGTCCGTCTGTTTCAGACCGCCTGTCTCAGACCGTCGGTCTTAGCCCGTCTGTCTCAGCCCGCCTGTCTCAGGCCGCCTGTCTCAGTCCGTCTGTCTCAGACCATCTGTCTCAGACCGTCTGTCTCTGTCCGTCTGTCTTAGACCATCTGTCTCAGTCCATCTGTCTCCGACCGTCAGTCTCAGACCGTCGGTCTCAGACCGTCGGTCTCTGTCCGTCTCGCCCAGCCCGCCTGTCTCAGGCCATCTGTATCAAACCGTCTGTCTCAGCCCGCCTGTCTCAGCCCGCCTGTCTCTGTGCGTCTGTTAAAGACCGCCTGTCTCTGCCCGTCTGCCTCAGCCCGTCTGTCTCAGACCGTCAGTCTCAGACCGTCGGTCTCTGTCCGTCTCTCTCAGGCCGTCTGTCTCAGACCGTCTGTCTCAGACCGTCTGTCTCAGACCGTCTGTCTCAGACCGTCTGTCTCAGACCGTCTGTCTCAGACCGTCTGTCTCAGACCGTCTGTCTCAGACCGTCTGTCTCAGACCGTCTGTCTCAGACCGTCTGTCTCAGACCGTCTGTCTCAGACCGTCGGTCTCTGTCCGTCTCTCTCATGCCGCCTGTCTCAGTCCGTCTGTTTCAGACCGCCTGTCTCAGACCGTCGGTCTTAGCCCGTCTGTCTCAGCCCGCCTGTCTCTGTCCGTCTGTCTCAGACCGTCGGTCTCTGTCCGTCTCTCTCAGGCCGCCTGTCTCAGTCCATCTGTCTCAGACCATCTGTCTCAGTCCGTCTGTCTCAGACCATCTGTCTCAGACCGTCTGTCTCACACCGTCTGTCTCAGCCCGCCTGTCTGAGCCCGCCTGTCTCTGTCCGTCTGTCTAGGGCCGTCTGTCTCAGACCGTCTGTCTCAGACCGTCTGTCTCAGACCGTCTGTCTCAGACCGTCTGTCTCAGACCGTCTGTCTCAGACCGTCTGTTTCAGACCGTCAGTCTCAGACCGTCGGTCTCTGTCCGTTTCTCGCAGGCCGCCTATCTCTGTCCGTCTGTCTCAGACCGTTGTCTCTGTCCGTTGTCTCTGTCCGTCTGTCTCTGTCCGTCTGTCTCAATCCGCCTGTCTCAGACCGTCTGTCGCTGTCCGTCTGTCTCAGACCATCTGTCTCAGACCTTCTGTCTCAGACCGTCCGTCTCTGTCCGTCTGTCTCAGACCATCTGTCTCAGACCGTCTGTCTCAGACCGTCTGTCTCAGACCGTCGGTCTCAGCCCGCCTGTCTCTGTCCGTCTGTCTCAGTCCGTCTGTCTCAGATCGTCTCTCTCAGGCCGCCTGTCTCAGTCCGACTGTCTCAGACCATCTGTCTCAGACCGTCTGTCTCTGTCCGTCTGTCTCAGCCCGCCTGTCTCAGACCGTCTGTCTCTGTCCGTCTGTCTCAATCCGCCTGTCTCAGACCGTCTGTCCTGGACCGTCTGTCTCAGACCGTCGGTCTCTGTCCGTCTCTCTCATGCCGCCTGTCTCAGTCCGTCTGTTTCAGACCGCCTGTCTCAGACCGTCGGTCTTAGCCCGTCTGTCTCAGACCGTCTGTCTCAGACCGTCTGTCTCAGACCGTCGGTCTCTGTCCGTCTCTCTCAGGCCGCCTGTCTCAGTCCGTCTGTCTCAGACCATCTGTCTCAGACCGTCTGTCTCTGTCCGTCTGTCTTAGACCATCTGTCTCAGTCCATCTGTCTCCGACCGTCTGTCTCAGACCGTCGGTCTCAGACCGTCGGTCTCTGTCCGTCTCGCCCAGCCCGCCTGTCTCAGGCCATCTGTATCAAACCGTCTGTCTCAGCCCGCCTGTCTCTGTGCGTCTGTTAAAGACCGCCTGTCTCTGCCCGTCTGCCTCAGCCCGTCTGTCTCAGACCGTCTGTCTCAGACCGTCGGTCTCTGTCCGTCTCTCTCAGGCCGCCTGTCTCAGTCCGTCTGTCTCAGACCATCTGTCTCAGACCGTCTGTCTCTGTCCGTCTCTCTCAGGCCGCCTGTCTCAGTCCGTCTGTCTCAGACCATCTGTGTCAGACCGTTGTCTCTGTCCGTCTGTCTCTGTCCGTCTGTCTCTGTCCGTCTGTGTCAGACCGCCTGTCTCTGTCCGTCTGTCTCAGATCGTCTCTCTCAGGCCGCCTGTCTCAGTCCGACTGTCTCAGACCATCTGTCTCAGACCGTCTGTCTCTGTCCGTCTGTCTCAGACCATCTGTCTCAGACCGTCTGTCTCAGACCGTCTGTCTCAGCCCGCCTGTCTCAGCCCGCCTGTCTCTGTCCGTCTGTCTTAGACCATCTGTCTCAGACCGTCTCTCTCGGACCATCTGTCCCAGCCCGTCTGTCTCAGATCGTCGGTCTCAGCCCGCCTGTCTCTGTCCGTCTGTCTCAGACCGTCTGTCTCAGATCGTCTCTCTCAGGCCGCCTGTCTCAGTCCGACTGTCTCTGTCCGTAGGTTTCAGACCGCCTGTCTCAGACCGTCGGTCTTAGCCCGTCTGTCTCAGACCGTCTGTCTCAGACCGTCTGTCTTAGACCGTCTGTCTCAGACCGTCTGTCTCAGACCGTCGGTCTCTGTCCGTCTCTCTCAGGCCGCCTGTCTCAGTCCATCTGTCTCAGACCATCTGTCTCAGTCAGTCTGTCTCAGACCATCTGTCTCAGACCGTCTGTCTCAGACCGTCTGTCTCAGCCCGCCTGTCTGAGCCCGCCTGTCTCTGTCCGTCTGTCTAGGGCCGTCTGTCTCAGACCGTCTGTCTCAGACCGTCTGTCTCAGATCGTCTGTTTCAGACCGTCAGTCTCAGACCGTCGGTCTCTGTCCGTTTCTCGCAGGCCGCCTATCTCTGTCCGTCTGTCTCAGACCGTTGTCTCTGTCCGTTGTCTCTGTCCGTCTGTCTCTGTCCGTCTGTCTCAATCCGCCTGTCTCAGACCGTCTGTCCTGGACCGTCTGTCTCAGACCGTCGGTCTCTGTCCGTCTCTCTCATGCCGCCTGTCTCAGTCCGTCTGTTTCAGATCGCCTGTCTCAGACCGTCGGTCTTAGCCCGTCTGTCACAGCCCGCCTGTCTCTGTCCGTCTGTCTCAGACCGTCGGTCTCTGTCCGTCTCTCTCAGGCCGCCTGTCTCAGTCCGACTGTCTCAGACCATCTGTCTCAGACCGTCTGTCTCTGTCCGTCTCTCTCATGCCGCCTGTCTCAGTCCGTCTGTTTCAGACCGCCTGTCTCAGACCGTCGGTCTTAGCCCGTCTGTCTCAGCCCGCCTGTCTCAGACCGTCTGTCTCAGACCGTCTGTCTCTGACCGTCTGTCTCAGACCGTCTGTCTCAGACCGTCTGTCTCAGACCGTCTGTCTCAGACCGTCTGTCTCAGACCGTCGGTCTCAGCCCGCCTGTCTCTGTCCGTCTGTCTCAGACCGTCTGTCTCAGACATTCTGTCTCAGACCGCCTGTCTCAGTCCGACTGTCTCAGACCATCTGTCTCAGACCGTCTGTCTCTGTCCGTCTGTCTCAGCCCGCCTGTCTCAGACCGTTGTCTCTGTCCGTCTGTCTCAGAACGTCTGTCTCAGACCATCCGTATCAAACCGTCTGTCTCAGCCCGCCTGTCTCAGAACGTCTGTCTCAGACCATCCGTATCAAACCGTCTGTCTCAGCCCGCCTGTCTCAATCCGCCTGTCTCTGTCCGTCTGTCTCAGACCGTCTGTCTCAGATCGTCTCTCTCAGGCCGCCTGTCTCAGTCCGACTGTCTCTGTCCGTAGGTCTCAGACCGCCTGTCTCAGACCGTCGTCCTGAGCCCATCTGTCTCAGCCCGCCTGTCTCTGTCCGTCTGTCTCAGACCGTCTGTCTCAGATCGTCTCTCTCAGGCCCCCTGTCTCAGTCCGACTGTCTCAGACCATCTGTCTCAGACCGTCTGTCTCTGTCCGTCTGTCTCAGCCCGCCTGTCTCAGACCGTTGTCTCTGTCCGTCTGTCTCAGAACGTCTGTCTCAGACCATCTGTCTCAGACCGTCTGTCTCAGACCGTATGTCTCAGCCCGCCTGTCTCAGATCGTCTCTCTCAGGCCACCTGTCTCAGTCCGACTGTCTCTGTCCGTAGGTCGCAGACCGCCTGTCTCAGGCCGTCGTCCTGAGCCCGTCTGTCTCAGCCCGCCTGTCTCTGACCGTCTGTCTCAGAACGTCTGTCTCAGATCGTCTCTCTCAGGCCGCCTGTCTCAGTCCGACTGTCTCAGACCATCTGTCTCAGACCGTCTGTCTCCGTCCGTCTGTCTCAGCCCGCCTGTCTCAGACCGTTGTCTCAGTCCGACTGTCTCTGTCCGTAGGTTTCAGACCGCCTGTCTCAGACCGTCGGTCTTAGCCCGTCTGTCTCAGACCGTCTGTCTCAGACCGTCTGTCTTAGACCGTCTGTCTCAGACCGTCTGTCTCAGACCGTCGGTCTCTGTCCGTCTCTCTCAGGCCGCCTGTCTCAGTCCATCTGTCTCAGACCATCTGTCTCAGTCCGTCTGTCTCAGACCATCTGTCTCAGACCGTCTGTCTCAGACCGTCTGTCTCAGCCCGCCTGTCTGAGCCCGCCTGTCTCTGTCCGTCTGTCTAGGGCCGTCTGTCTCAGACCGTCTGTCTCAGACCGTCTGTCTCAGACCGTCTGTTTCAGACCGTCAGTCTCAGACCGTCGGTCTCTGTCCGTTTCTCGCAGGCCGCCTATCTCTGTCCGTCTGTCTCAGACCGTTGTCTCTGTCCGTTGTCTCTGTCCGTCTGTCTCTGTCCGTCTGTCTCAATCCGCCTGTCTCAGACCGTCTGTCCTGGACCGTCTGTCTCAGACCGTCGGTCTCTGTCCGTCTCTCTCATGCCGCCTGTCTCAGTCCGTCTGTTTCAGATCGCCTGTCTCAGACCGTCGGTCTTAGCCCGTCTGTCACAGCCCGCCTGTCTCTGTCCGTCTGTCTCAGACCGTCGGTCTCTGTCCGTCTCTCTCAGGCCGCCTGTCTCAGTCCGACTGTCTCAGACCATCTGTCTCAGACCGTCTGTCTCTGTCCGTCTCTCTCATGCCGCCTGTCTCAGTCCGTCTGTTTCAGACCGCCTGTCTCAGACCGTCGGTCTTAGCCCGTCTGTCTCAGCCCGCCTGTCTCAGACCGTCTGTCTCAGACCGTCTGTCTCTGACCGTCTGTCTCAGACCGTCTGTCTCAGACCGTCTGTCTCAGACCGTCTGTCTCAGACCGTCTGTCTCAGACCGTCGGTCTCAGCCCGCCTGTCTCTGTCCGTCTGTCTCAGACCGTCTGTCTCAGACATTCTGTCTCAGACCGCCTGTCTCAGTCCGACTGTCTCAGACCATCTGTCTCAGACCGTCTGTCTCTGTCCGTCTGTCTCAGCCCGCCTGTCTCAGACCGTTGTCTCTGTCCGTCTGTCTCAGAACGTCTGTCTCAGACCATCCGTATCAAACCGTCTGTCTCAGCCCGCCTGTCTCAGAACGTCTGTCTCAGACCATCCGTATCAAACCGTCTGTCTCAGCCCGCCTGTCTCAATCCGCCTGTCTCTGTCCGTCTGTCTCAGACCGTCTGTCTCAGATCGTCTCTCTCAGGCCGCCTGTCTCAGTCCGACTGTCTCTGTCCGTAGGTCTCAGACCGCCTGTCTCAGACCGTCGTCCTGAGCCCATCTGTCTCAGCCCGCCTGTCTCTGTCCGTCTGTCTCAGACCGTCTGTCTCAGATCGTCTCTCTCAGGCCCCCTGTCTCAGTCCGACTGTCTCAGACCATCTGTCTCAGACCGTCTGTCTCTGTCCGTCTGTCTCAGCCCGCCTGTCTCAGACCGTTGTCTCTGTCCGTCTGTCTCAGAACGTCTGTCTCAGACCATCTGTCTCAGACCGTCTGTCTCAGACCGTATGTCTCAGCCCGCCTGTCTCAGCCCGCATGTCTCTGTCCGTCTGTCTTAGACCATCTGTCTCAGACCGTCTGTCTCAGACCGTATGTCTCAGCCCGCCTGTCTCAGCCCGCATGTCTCTGTCCGTCTGTCTCAGACCGTCGGTCTCTGTCCGTCTCTCTCAGGCCGTCGGTCTCTGGCCGTTTCTCGCAGGCCGCCTGTCTCAGTCCGCCTGTCTAAGTCCGTCTGTCTCAGACCATCTGTCTCAGACCGTCTGTCTCAGATCGTCGGTCTCAGCCCGCCTGTCTCTGTCCGTCTGTCTCAGACCGTCTGTCTCAGATCGTCTCTCTCAGGCCACCTGTCTCAGTCCGACTGTCTCTGTCCGTAGGTCGCAGACCGCCTGTCTCAGGCCGTCGTCCTGAGCCCGTCTGTCTCAGCCCGCCTGTCTCTGACCGTCTGTCTCAGAACGTCTGTCTCAGATCGTCTCTCTCAGGCCGCCTGTCTCAGTCCGACTGTCTCAGACCATCTGTCTCAGACCGTCTGTCTCCGTCCGTCTGTCTCAGCCCGCCTGTCTCAGACCGTTGTCTCTGTCCGTCTGTCTCAGAACGTCTGTCTCAGACCATCTGTATCAAACCGTCTGTCTCAGCCCGCCTGTCTCAGCCCGCCTGTCTCAGTCCGTCTGTCTCTAACCATCTGTCTCAGACCGTCTGTCTCTGTCCGTCTGTCTCAGACCATCTGTCTCAGTCCGTCTGTCTCAGACCGCCTGTCTCAGACCGTCTGTCCTGGACCGTCTGTCTCAGACCGTCGGTCTCTGTCCGTCTCTCTCATGCCGCCTGTCTCAGTCCGTCTGTTTCAGACCGCCTGTCTCAGACCGTCGGTCTTAGCCCGTCTGTCTCAGACCGTCTGTCTCAGACCGTCTGTCTCAGACCGTCTGTCTCAGACCGTCGGTCTCTGTCCGTCTCTCTCAGGCCGCCTGTCTCAGTCCGTCTGTCTCAGACCATCTGCCTCAGACCGTCTGTCTCTGTCCGTCTGTCTTAGACCATCTGTCTCAGTCCATCTGTCTCCGACCGTCAGTCTCAGACCGTCGGTCTCAGACCGTCGGTCTCTGTCCGTCTCGCCCAGCCCGCCTGTCTCAGGCCATCTGTATCAAACCGTCTGTCTCAGCCCGCCTGTCTCAGCCCGCCTGTCTCTGTGCGTCTGTTAAAGACCGCCTGTCTCTGCCCGTCTGCCTCAGCCCGTCTGTCTCAGACCGTCTGTCTCAGACCGTCGGTCTCTGTCCGTCTCTCTCAGGCCGTCTGTCTCAGACCGTCTGTCTCAGACCGTCTGTCTCAGACCGTCTGTCTCAGACCGTCTGTCTCAGACCGTCTGTCTCAGACCGTCTGTCTCAGACCGTCTGTCTCAGACCGTCTGTCTCAGACCGTCTGTCTCAGACCGTCTGTCTCAGACCGTCTGTCTCAGACCGTCTGTCTCAGCCCGCCTGTCTGAGCCCGCCTGTCTCTGTCCGTCTGTCTAGGGCCGTCTGTCTCAGACCGTCTGTCTCAGACCGTCTGTCTCAGACCGTCTGTCTCAGACCGTCTGTCTCAGACCGTCTGTTTCAGACCGTCAGTCTCAGACCGTCGGTCTCTGTCCGTTTCTCGCAGGCCGCCTATCTCTGTCCGTCTGTCTCAGACCGTTGTCTCTGTCCGTTGTCTCTGTCGTCTGTCTCTGTCCGTCTGTCTCAATCCGCCTGTCTCAGACCGTCTGTCCTGGACCGTCTGTCTCAGACCGTCGGTCTCTGTCCGTCTCTCTCATGCCGCCTGTCTCAGTCCGTCTGTTTCAGATCGCCTGTCTCAGACCGTCGGTCTTAGCCCGTCTGTCTCAGCCCGCCTGTCTCTGTCCGTCTGTCTCAGACCGTCGGTCTCTGTCCGTCTCTCTCAGGCCGCCTGTCTCAGTCCATCTGTCTCAGACCATCTGTCTCAGACCGTCTGTCTCAGACCGTCTGTCTCAGACCGTCTGTCTCAGACCGTCTGTCTCAGACCGTCTGTCTCAGACCGTCGGTCTCAGCCCGCCTGTCTCTGTCCGTCTGTCTCAGTCCGTCTGTCTCAGATCGTCTCTCTCAGGCCGCCTGTCTCAGTCCGACTGTCTCAGACCATCTGTCTCAGACCGTCTGTCTCTGTCCGTCTGTCTCAGCCCGCCTGTCTCAGACCGTCTGTCTCTGTCCGGCTGTCTCAATCCGCCTGTCTCAGACCGTCTGTCCTGGACCGTCTGTCTCAGACCGTCGGTCTCTGTCCGTCTCTCTCATGCCGCCTGTCTCAGTCCGTCTGTTTCAGACCGCCTGTCTCAGACCGTCTGTCTCTGACCGTCTGTCTCAGACCGTCTGTCTCAGACCGTCTGTCTCAGACCGTCTGTCTCAGACCGTCGGTCTCAGCCCGCCTGTCTCTGTCCGTCTGTCTCAGACCGTCTGTCTCAGACATTCTGTCTCAGACCGCCTGTCTCAGTCCGACTGTCTCAGACCATCTGTCTCAGACCGTCTGTCTCTGTCCGTCTGTCTCAGCCCGCCTGTCTCAGACCGTTGTCTCTGTCCGTCTGTCTCAGAACGTCTGTCTCAGACCATCCGTATCAAACCGTCTGTCTCAGCCCGCCTGTCTCAATCCGCCTGTCTCTGTCCGTCTGTCTCAGACCGTCTGTCTCAGATCGTCTCTCTCAGGCCGCCTGTCTCAGTCCGACTGTCTCTGTCCGTAGGTCTCAGACCGCCTGTCTCAGACCGTCGTCCTGAGCCTGTCTGTCTCAGCCCGCCTGTCTCTGTCCGTCTGTCTCAGACCGTCTGTCTCAGATCGTCTCTCTCAGGCCCCCTGTCTCAGTCCGACTGTCTCAGACCGTCTGTCTCAGACCGTCGGTCTCTGTCCGTCTCTCTCAGGCCGCCTGTCTCAGTCCGTCTGTCTCAGACCATCTGTCTCAGACCGTCTGTCTCTGTCCGTCTCTCTCAGGCCGCCTGTCTCAGTCCGTCTGTCTCAGACCATCTGTGTCAGACCGTTGTCTCTGTCCGTCTGTCTCTGTCCGTCTGTGTCAGACCGCCTGTCTCTGTCCGTCTGTCTCAGATCGTCTCTCTCAGGCCGCCTGTCTCAGTCCGACTGTCTCAGACCATCTGTCTCAGACCGTCTGTCTCTGTCCGTCTGTCTCAGCCCGCCTGTCTCAGACCGTTGTCTCTGTCCGTCTGTCTCAGAACGTCTGTCTCAGACCATCTGTATCAAACCGCCTGTCTCAGCCCGCCTGTCTCAGCCCGCCTGTCTCTGTCCGTCTGTCTCAGCCAGCCTGTCTCAGACCGTCTGTCTCAGACCGTCGGTCTCTGTCCGTCTCTGTCAGGCCGCCTGTCTCAGTCCGCCTGTCTCAGACCATCTGTGTCAGACCGTTGTCTCTGTCCGTCTGTCTCTGTCCGTCTGTCTCTGTCCGTCTGTGTCCGACCGCCTGTCTCTGTCCGTCTGTCTCAGACCGTTGTCTCTGTCCGTCTGTCACAGAACGTCTGTCTCAGACCATCTCTATCAAACCGTCTGTCTCAGCCCGCCTGGCTCAGCCCGCCTGTATCTGTCCGTCTGTCTCAGCCAGCCTGTCTCAGACCGTCTGTCTCAGACCGTCGGTCTCTGTCCGTCTCTGTCAGGCCGCCTGTCTCAGTCCGTCTGTCTCAGACCGTCTGTCTCAGACCGTCTGTCTCAGACCGTCTGTCTCAGACCGTCTGTCTCAGACCGTCTGTCTCAGACCGTCTATCTCAGACCGCCTGTCTCAGACCGTCTGTCTCAGACCGTCTGTCTCAGACCGTCTGTCTCAGACCGTCTGTCTCAGACTGTCGGTCTCTGTCCGTCTCTCTCAGGCCGCCTGTCTCAGTCCGTCTATCTCAGACCATCTGTCTCAGACCGTCTGTCTCTGTCCGTCTGTCTCAGACCATCTGTCTCAGTCCGTCTGTCTCAGACCGTCTGTCTCAGACCGTCGGTCTCTGTCCGTCTCTCCCAGCCCGCCTGTCTCAGGCCATCTGTATCGAACCGTCTGTCTCAGCCCGCCTGTCTCAGCCCGCCTGTCGCTGTGCGTCTGTCTCAGACCATCTGTCTCAGTCCGTCTGTCTCAGACCGTCTGTCTCAGACCGTCGGTCCCTGTCCGTCTGTCTCAATCCGCCTGTCTCAGACCGTCTGTCCTGGACCGTCTGTCTCAGACCGTCGGTCTCTGTCCGTCTCTCTCATGCCGCCTGTCTCAGTCCGTCTGTTTCAGACCGCCTGTCTCAGACCGTCGGTCTTAGCCCGTCTGTCTCAGCCCGCCTGTCTCTGTCCGTCTGTCTCAGACCGTCGGTCTCTGTCCGTCTCTCTCAGGCCGCCTGTCTCAGTCCATCTGTCTCAGACCATCTGTCTCAGACCGTCTGTCTCAGACCATCTGTCTCAGACCGTCTGTCTCAGACCGTCTGTCTCAGCCCGCCTGTCTCTGTCCGTCTGTCTTAGACCATCTGTCTCAGACCGTCTGTCTCAGACCGTCTGTCTCAGATCGTCTGTCTCAGACCGTCTGTTTCAGACCGTCAGTCTCAGACCGTCGGTCTCTGTCCGTTTCTCGCAGGCCGCCTGTCTCTGTCCGTCTGTCTCAGACCGTCGGTCTCTGTCCGTCTCTCTCAGGCCGTCGGTCTCTGGCCGTTTCTCGCAGGCCGCCTGTCTCAGTCCGCCTGTCTAAGTCCGTCTGTCTCAGACCATCTGTCTCAGACCGTTGTCTCTGTCCGTTGTCTCTGTCCGTCTGTCTCTGTCCGTCTGTCTCAATCCGCCTGTCTCAGACCGTCTGTCCTGGACCGTCTGTCTCAGACCGTCGGTCTCTGTCCGTCTCTCTCATGCCGCCTGTCTCAGTCCGTTTGTTTCAGATCGCCTGTCTCAGACCGTCGGTCTTAGCCCGTCTGTCTCAGCCCGCCTGTCTCTGTCCGTCTGTCTCAGACCGTCGGTCTCTGTCCGTCTCTCTCAGGCCGCCTGTCTCAGTCCATCTGTCTCAGACCATCTGTCTCAGACCGTCTGTCGCTGTCCGTCTGTCTCAGACCATCTGTCTCAGACCTTCTGTCTCAGACCGTCCGTCTCTGTCCGTCTGTCTCAGACTGTCTGTCTCAGACCGTTTGTCTCAGACCGTCTGTCCCAGACCGTCTGTCTCAGACCGTCTGTCTCAGACCGTCTGTCTCAGACCGTCTGTCTCAGACCGTCTGTCTCAGACCGTCTGTCTCAGACCGTCTGTCTCAGACCGTCTGTCTCAGACCGTCTGTCTCAGACCGTCTGTCTCAGATCGTCTGTCTCAGACCGTCTGCCTCAGATCGTCTGTCTCAGACCGTCGGTCTCTGTCAGTCTCTCTCAGGCCGCCTGTCTCAATCCGTCTGTCTCAGACCATCTGTCTCAGACCGTCTGTCTCTGTCCGTCTCTCTCATGCCGCCTGTCTCAGTCCGTCTGTTTCAGACCGCCTGTCTCAGACCGTCGGTCTTAGCCCGTCTGTCTCAGCCCGCCTGTCTCTGTCCGTCTGTCTCAGACCGTCGGTCTCTGTCCGTCTCTCTCAGGCCGCCTGTCTCAGTCCATCTGTCTCAGACCATCTGTCTCAGACCGTCTGTCTCAGACCATCTGTCTCAGACCGTCTGTCTCAGACCGTCTGTCTCAGCCCGCCTGTCTCAGCCCGCCTGTCTCTGTCCGTCTGTCTTAGACCGTCTGTCTCAGACCGTCTGTCTCAGACCGTCTGTCTCAGACCGTCGGTCTTAGCCCGTCTGTCTCAGCCCGCCTGTCTCTGTCCGTCTGTCTCAGACCGTCGGTCTCTGTCCGTCTCTCTCAGGCCGCCTGTCTCAGTCCATCTGTCTCAGACCATCTGTCTCAGTCCGTCTGTCTCAGACCATCTGTCTCAGACCGTCTGTCTCAGACCGTCTGTCTCAGCCCGCCTGTCTGAGCCCGCCTGTCTCTGTCCGTCTGTCTAGGACCGTCTGTCTCAGACCGTCTGTCTCAGACCGTCTGTCTCAGACCGTCTGTCTCAGACCGTCTGTCTCAGACCGTCTGTCTCAGACCGTCTGTCTCAGACCGTCTGTCTCAGACCGTCTGTCTCAGACCGTCTGTCTCAGACCGTCTGTCTCAGACCGTCTGTCTCAGACCGTCTGTCTCAGACAGTCTGTCTCAGACCGTCTGTCTCAGACCGTCTGTCTCAGACCGTCTGTCTCAGACCGTCTGTCTCAGACCGTCTGTCTCAGACCGTTGTCTCTGTCCGTTGTCTCTGTCCGTCTGTCTCTGTCCGTCTGTCTCAATCCGCCTGTCTCAGTCCGTCTGTCTCAGACCATCTGTCTCAGACCGTCTGTCTCTGTCCGTCTGTCTCAGACCATCTGTCTCAGTCCGTCTGTCTCAGACCGTCTGTCTCAGACCGTCGGTCTCTGTCCGTCTGTCTCAATCCGCCTGTCTCAGACCGTCTGTCCTGGACCGTCTGTCTCAGACCGTCGGTCTCTGTCCGTCTCTCTCATGCCGCCTGTCTCAGTCCGTCTGTTTCAGACCGCCTGTCTCAGACCGTCGGTCTTAGCCCGTCTGTCTCAGCCCGCCTGTCTCTGTCCGTCTGTCTCAGACCGTCGGTCTCTGTCCGTCTCTCTCAGGCCGCCTGTCTCAGTCCATCTGTCTCAGACCATCTGTCTCAGTCCGTCTGTCTCAGACCATCTGTCTCAGACCGTCTGTCTCAGACCGTCTGTCTCAGCCCGCCTGTCTGAGCCCGCCTGTCTCTGTCCGTCTGTCTAGGACCGTCTGTCTCAGACCGTCTGTCTCAGACCGTCTGTCTTAGACCGTCTGTCTCAGACCGTCTGTCTCAGACCGTCTGTCTCAGACCGTCTGTCTCAGACCGTCTGTCTCAGACCGTCTGTCTCAGACCGTCTGTCTCAGACCGTCTGTCTCAGACCGTCTGTTTCAGACCGTCAGTCTCAGACCGTCGGTCTCAGCCCGCCTGTCTCAGCCCGCCTGTCTCTGAGCGTCTGTTAAAGACCGCCTGTCTCGGACCGTCGGTCTTAGCCCGTCTGCCTCAGCCCGCCTGTCTGAGCCCGCCTGTCTCTGTCCGTCTGTTTCAGACCGCCTGTCTCAGACCGTCGGTCATAGCCCGTCTGTCTCAGCCCGCCTGTCTCAGACCGTTGTCTCTGTCCGTCTGTCTCAGAACGTCTGTCTCAGACCATCTGTATCAAACCGTCTGTCTCAGCCCGCCTGTCTCAGCCCGCCTGTCTCAGTCCGTCTGTCTCAAACCATCTGTCTCAGACCGTCTGTCTCTGTCCGTCTGTCTCAGACCATCTGTCTCAGTCCGTCTGTCTCAGACCGCCTGTCTCAGACCGTCTGTCCTGGACCGTCTGTCTCAGACCGTCGGTCTCTGTCCGTCTCTCTCATGCCGCCTGTCTCAGTCCGTCTGTTTCAGACCGCCTGTCTCAGACCGTCGGTCTTAGCCCGTCTGTCTCAGACCGTCTGTCTCAGACCGTCTGTCTCAGACCGTCTGTCTCAGCCCGCCTGTCTGAGCCCGCCTGTCTCTGTCCGTCTGTCTAGGACCGTCTGTCTCAGACCGTCTGTCTCAGACCGTCTGTCTCAGAACGTCTGTCTCAGACCGTCTGTCTCAGACCGTCTGTTTCAGACCGTCAGTCTCAGACCGTCGGTCTCTGTCCGTTTCTCGCAGGCCGCCTATCTCTGTCCGCCTGTCTCAGACCGTCGGTCTCTGTCCGTTTCTCGCAGGCCGCCTGTCTCAGTCCGCCTGTCTAAGTCCGTCTGTCTCAGACCATCTGTCTCAGACCGTTGTCTCTGTCCGTTGTCTCTGTCCGTCTGTCTCTGTCCGTCTGTCTCAATCCGCCTGTCTCAGACCGTCTGTCCTGGACCGTCTGTCTCAGACCGTCGGTCTCTGTCCGTCTCTCTCATGCCGCCTGTCTCAGTCCGTCTGTTTCAGATCGCCTGTCTCAGACCGTCGGTCTTAGCCCGTCTGTCTCAGCCCGCCTGTCTCTGTCCGTCTGTCTCAGACCGTCGGTCTCTGTCGTCTCTCTCAGGCCGCCTGTCTCAGTCCGTCTGTCTCAGACCATCTGTGTCAGACCGTTGTCTCTGTCCGTCTGTCTCTGTCCGTCTGTCTCTGTCCGTCTGTGTCAGACCGCCTGTCTCTGTCCGTCTGTCTCAGATCGTCTCTCTCAGGCCGCCTGTCTCAGTCCGACTGTCTCAGACCATCTGTCTCAGACCGTCTGTCTCAGCCCGGCCGTCTCAGACCGTTGTCTCTGTCCGTCTGTCTCAGAACGTCTGTCTCAGACCATCTGTATCAAACCGTCTGTCTCAGCCCGCCTCTCTCAGCCCGCCTGTCTCTGTCCGTCTGTCTCAGACCGTCTGTCTCAGACCGTCGGGCTCTGTGCGTCTGTTAAAGACGGCCTGCCTCAGACCGTCTATCACAGACCGTCTGTCTCATCCGTCTGTCTCAGACCGTCGGTCTCTGTCCGTCTCTCTCAATCCGCCTGTCTCAGACCGTCTGTCCTGGACCGTCTGTCTCAGACCGTCGGTCTCTGTCCGTCTCTCTCATGCCGCCTGTCTCAGTCCGTCTGTTTCAGACCGCCTGTCTCAGACCGTCGGTCTTAGCCCGTCTGTCTCAGCCCGCCTGTCTCTGTCCGTCTGTCTCAGACCGTCGGTCTCTGTCCGTCTCTCTCAGGCCGCCTGTCTCAGTCCATCTGTCTCAGACCATCTGTCTCAGACCGTCTGTCTCAGACCATCTGTCTCAGACCGTCTGTCTCAGACCGTCTGTCTCAGCCCGCCTGTCTGAGCCCGCCTGTCTCTGTCCGTCTGTCTAGGACCGTCTGTCTCAGACCGTCTGTCTCAGACCGTCTGTCTCAGACCGTCTGTCTCAGACCGTCTGTTTCAGACCGTCAGTCTCAGACCGTCGGTCTCTGTCCGTTTCTCGCAGGCCGCCTATCTCTGTCCGTCTGTCTCAGACCGTCGGTCTCTGTCCGTTTCTCGCAGGCCGCCTGTCTCAGTCCGCCTGTCTAAGTCCGTCTGTCTCAGACCATCTGTCTCAGACCGTTGTCTCTGTCCGTTGTCTCTGTTCGTCTGTCTCTGTCCGTCTGTATCAATCCGCCTGTCTCAGACCGTCTGTCCTGGACCGTCTGTCTCAGACCGTCGGTCTCTGTCCGTCTCTCTCATGCCGCCTGTCTCAGTCCGTCTGTTTCAGATCGCCTGTCTCAGACCGTCGGTCTTAGCCCGTCTGTCTCAGACCATCTGTATCAAACCGTCTGTCTCAGCCCGCCTGTCTCAGCCCGCCTGTCTCTGTCCGTCTGTCTCAGCCAGCCTGTCTCAGACCGTCTGTCTCAGACCGTCTGTCTCAGACCGTCGGTCTCTGTCCGTCTCTCTCATGCCGCCTGTCTCAGTCCGTCTGTTTCAGACCGCCTGTCTCAGACCGTCGGTCTTAGCCCGTCTGTCTCAGCCCGCCTGTCTCTGTCCGTCTGTCTCAGACCGTCGGTCTCTGTCCGTCTCTCTCAGGCCGCCTGTCTCAGTCCATCTGTCTCAGACCATCTGTCTCAGACCGTCTGTCTCAGACCATCTGTCTCAGACCGTCTGTCTCAGACCGTCTGTCTCAGACCGTCTGTCTCAGCCCGCCTGTCTGAGCCCGCCTGTCTCTGTCCGTCTGTCTAGGACCGTCTGTCTCAGACCGTCTGTCTCAGACCGTCTGTCTCAGACCGTCTGTCTCAGACCGTCTGTTTCAGACCGTCAGTCTCAGACCGTCGGTCTCTGTCCGTTTCTCGCAGGCCGCCTATCTCTGTCCGTCTGTCTCAGACCGTCGGTCTCTGTTCGTTTCTCGCAGGCCGCCTGTCTCAGTCCGCCTGTCTAAGTCCGTCTGTCTCAGACCATCTGTCTCAGACCGTTGTCTCTGTCCGTTGTCTCTGTCCGTCTGTCTCTGTCCGTCTGTCTCAATCCGCCTGTCTCAGACCGTCTGTCCTGGACCGTCTGTCTCAGACCGTCGGTCTCTGTCCGTCTCTCTCATGCCGCCTGTCTCAGTCCGTCTGTTTCAGATCGCCTGTCTCAGACCGTCGGTCTTAGCCCGTCTGTCTCAGCCCGCCTGTCTCTGTCCGTCTGTCTCAGACCGTCGGTCTCTGTCCGTCTCTCTCAGGCCGCCTGTCTCAGTCCATCTGTCTCAGACCATCTGTCTCAGACCGTCTGTCGCTGTCCGTCTGTCTCAGACCATCTGTCTCAGACCTTCTGTCTCAGACCGTCCGTCTCTGTCCGTCTGTCTCAGACCATCTGTCTCAGACCGTCTGTCTCAGACCGTCTGTCTCAGCCCGCCTGTCTCAGCCCGTCTGTCTCTGTCCGTCTGTCTTAGACCATCTGTCTCAGACCGTCTGTCTCGGACCATCTGTCTCAGCCCGTCTGTCTCAGATCGTCGGTCTCAGCCCGGCTGTCTCTGTCCGTCTGTCTCAGACCGTCTGTCTCAGATCGTCTCTCTCAGGCCGCCTGTCTCAGTCCGACTGTCTCTGTCCGTAGGTTTCAGACCGCCTGTCTCAGACCGTCGGTCTTAGCCCGTCTGTCTCAGACCGTCTGTCTCAGACCGTCTGTCTCAGACCGTCTGTCTCAGACCGTCGGTCTCAGACCGTCTGTCTCAGACCGTCTGTCTCAGACCGTCTGTCTCAGACCGTCTGTCTCAGACCGTCTGTCTCAGACCGTCTGTCTCAGACCGTCTGTCTCAGACCGTCTGTCTCAGACCGTCTGTCTCAGACCGTCTGTCTCAGACCGTCTGTCTCAGACCGTCGGTCTCTGTCCGTCTCTCTCATGCCGCCTGTCTCAGTCCGTCTGTTTCAGATCGCCTGTCTCAGACCGTCGGTCTTAGCCCGTCTGTCTCAGACCGTCTGTCTCAGACCGTCTGTCTCAGACCGTCTGTCTCAGACCGTCGGTCTCTGTCCGTCTCTCCCAGCCCGCCTGTCTCAGGCCATCTGTATCGAACCGTCTGTCTCAGCCCGCCTGTCTCAGCCCGCCTGTCTCTGTGCGTCTGTTAAAGACCGCCTGTCTCAGACCGTCGGTCTTAGCCCGTCTGTCTCAGCCCGCCTGTCTCAGCCCGCCTGTCTCTGTCCGTCTGTTTCAGACCGCCTGTCTCAGACCGTCGGTCATAGCCCGTCTGTCTCAGCCCGCCTGTCTCAGACCGTCTGTCTCAGACCGTCTGTCTCAGACCGTCTGTCTCAGACCGTCTGTCTCAGACCGTCTGTCTCAGACCGTCTGTCTCAGACCGTCTGTCTCAGACCGTCTGTCTCAGACCGTCTGTCTCAGACCGTCTGTCTCAGACCGTCTGTCTCAGACCGTCTGTCTCAGACCGTCTGTCTCAGACCGTCTGTCTCAGACCGTCTGTCTCAGACCGTCTGTCTCAGACCGTCTGTCTCAGACCGTCTGTCTCAGACTGTCGGTCTCTGTCCGTCTCTCTCAGGCCGCCTGTCTCAGTCCGTCTGTCTCAGACCATCTGTCTCAGACCGTCTGTCTCTGTCCGTCTGTCTCAGACCATCTGTCTCAGTCCGTCTGTCTCAGACCGTCGGTCTCAGCCCGCCTGTCTCTGTCCGTCTGTCTCAGACCGTCTGTCTCAGACCATCTGTCTAAGACCGTTGTCTCTGTCCGTCTGTCTCAGAACGTCTGTCTCAGACCATCTGTATCAAACCGTCTGTCTCAGCCCGCCTGTCTCAGCCCGCCTGTCTCAGCCCGCCTGTCTCTGTCCGTCTGTCTCAGCCAGCCTGTCTCAGACCGTCTGTCTCAGACCGTCGGTCTCTGTCCGTCTCTGTCAGGCCGCCTGTCTCAGTCCGTCTGTCTCAGTCCATCTGTGTCAGACCGTTGTCTCAGACCGTCTGTCTCAGACCGTCTGTCTCAGACCGTCTGTCTCAGACCGTCGGTCTCAGCCCGCCTGTCTCTGTCCGCCTGTCTAAGTCCGTCTGTCTCAGACCATCTGTCTCAGACCGTTGTCTCTGTCCGTCTGTCTCTGTCCGTCTGTCTCAATCCGCCTGTCTCAGACCGTCTGTCTCAGACCGTCGGTCTCTGTCCGTCTCTCTCATGCCGCCTGTCTCAGTCCGTCTGTTTCAGATCGCCTGTCTCAGACTGTCGGTCTCAGACTGTCGGTCTCTGTCCGTCTCTCTCAGGCCGCCTGTCTCAGTCCGTCTGTCTCAGACCATCTGTCTCAGACCGTCTGTCTCTGTCCGTCTGTCTCAGACCATCTGTCTCAGTCCGTCTGTCTCAGACCGTCGGTCTCAGCCCGCCTGTCTCTGTCCGTCTGTCTCAGACCGTCTGTCTCAGACCATCTGTCTAAGACCGTCTGTCTCTGTCCGTCTGTCTCAGACCGTCTATCTCAGACCGTCTGTCTCAGACCGTCGGTCTCAGCCCGCCTGTCTCTGTCCGTCTGTCTCAGACCGTCTGTCTCAGACCATCTGTCTAAGACCGTCTGTCTCTGTCCGTCTGTCTCAGACCATCTGTCTCAGACCGTCTGTCTCTGGCCGTCTCTCTCAGGCCGCCTGTCTCAGTCCGTCTGTCTCAGACCATCTGTGTCAGACCGTTGTCTCTGTCCGTCTGTCTCTGTCCGTCTGTGTCAGACCGCCTGTCTCTGTCCGTCTGTCTCAGTCCGTCTGTCTCAGATCGTCTCTCTCAGGCCGCCTGTCTCAGTCCGACTGTCTCAGACCATCTGTCTCAGACCGTCTGTCTCTGTCCGTCTGTCTCAGCCCGCCTGTCTCAGACCGTTGTCTCTGTCCGTCTGTCTCAGAACGTCTGTCTCAGACCATCTGTATCAAACCGTCTGTCTCAGCCCGCCTGTCTCAGCCCGCCTGTCTCAGCCCGCCTGTCTCAGCCCGCCTGTCTCTGTCCGTCTGTCTCAGCCAGCCTGTCTCAGACCGTCGGTCTCTGTCCGTCTCTGTCAGGCCGCCTGTCTCAGTCCGTCTGTCTCAGTCCATCTGTGTCAGACCGTTGTCTCTGTCCGTCTGTCGCTGTCCGTCTGTCTCTGTCCGTCTGTCTCTGTCCGTCTGTGTCCGACCGCCTGTCTCTGTCCGTCTGTCTCAGACCGTCTGTCTCAGACCGTCTGTCTCAGACCGTCTGTCTCAGACCGTCTGTCTCAGACCGTCGGTCTCAGCCCGCCTGTCTCTGTCCGCCTGTCTAAGTCCGTCTGTCTCAGACCATCTGTCTCAGACCGTTGTCTCTGTCCGTCTGTCTCTGTCCGTCTGTCTCAATCCGCCTGTCTCAGACCGTCTGTCCTGGACCGTCTGTCTCAGACCGTCGGTCTCTGTCCGTCTCTCTCATGCCGCCTGTCTCAGTCCGTCTGTTTCAGATCGCCTGTCTCAGACCGTCGGTCTTGGCCCGTCTGTCTCAGCCCGCCTGTCTCTGTCCGTCTGTCTCAGACCGTCGGTCTCTGTCCGTCTCTCTCAGGCCGCCTGTCTCAGTCCATCTGTCTCAGACCATCTGTCTCAGACCGTCTGTCGCTGTCCGTCTGTCTCAGACCATCTGTCTCAGACCTTCTGTCTCAGACCGTCCGTCTCTGTCCGTCTCTCCCAGCCCGCCTGTCTCAGGCCATCTGTATCGAACCGTCTGTCTCGGACCGTCTGTCTCAGCCCGCCTGTCTCAGTCCGTCTGTCTGAGACCGTCTGTCTCAGAATAACTGTCCGAGACATTCTGTCTCAGCCCACCGGTCTCAGTCCGTCTGTCTGAGACCGTCTGTGTCAGACCATCTGCCTCAGACCATCTGTCTCAGGCCGTCGGTCTCAGCCCGTCTGTCTCAGCCTGCCTATCTCTGTCCGTCACTCTCAGACCGTCTGTCTCGGACCGTCTGTCTCGGACCGTCTGTCTCGGACCGTCTGTCTCGGACCGTCTGTCTCGGAGCGTCTGTCTCGGACCGTCTGTCTCGAGCGGTCTGTCTCGGACCGTCTGTCTCATACCGTCTGTCTCAGACCATCTGTCTCAGATCATCTGTCTCAGACCAACTGTCTGAGACAGTCTGTCTCAGCCCGCCTGTCCCAGCCCACCGGTCTCAGTCCGTCTGTCTGAGACCGTCTGTCTCAGACCATCTGCCTCAGACCATCTGTCTCAGGCCGTCGGTCTCAGCCCGTCTGTCTCAGCCTGCCTATCTCTGTCCGTCTGTCTCAGACCGTCCGTCTCGGACCGTCTGTCTCGGACCGTCTGTCTCTGACCGTCTGTCTCGGACCGTCTGTGTAGGTCCGTCTGTCACAGACCAGCTGGCTCAGACCGTCTGTCTCAGAACATCTGTCTCAGACCGTCTGTATCACACCGTCTGTCGCAGACAATCTGTCTCAGACCATCTGTCTCATGCCGTCGGTCTTAGCCCGTGTGTCTCAGACCGTCTGTCTCAGACCGTCTGTCTCAGATCGTCTGTCTCAGACCGTCTGTCTCAGACCATCTGTCTCAGACCGCCGGTCTCAGCCCGCCTGTCTCAGACAGTCTGTCTCAGACCATCTGTCTCAGACCATCTGGCTCAGACCGTCGGTCTTAGCCCGTCTGTCTCAGTCCATCTGTCTCAGACCGTCTGTCTCGGACCGTCTGTCTCAGCCCGCCTGTCTCAGTCCGTCTGTCTCAGACCGCCGGTCTCAGCCCGCCTGTCTCAGACAGTCTGTCTCAGACATCTGTCTCAGACCATCTGGCTCAGACCGTCGGTCTTAGCCCGTCTGTATCAGGCCGTCTGTATCGGACCGTCTGTGTCGTACCGTCTGTCTCATACCGTCTGTCTCAGACCATCTGTCTCAGACCATCTGTCTCAGACCAACTGTCTGAGACAGTCTGTCTCAGCCCGCCTGTCCCAGCCCACCGGTCTCAGTCCGTCTGTCTGAGACCGTCTGTCTCAGACCATCTGCCTCAGACCATCTGTCTCAGGCCGTCGGTCTCAGCCCGTCTGTCTCAGCCTGCCTATCTCTGTCCGTCTGTCTCAGACCGTCCGTCTCGGACCGTCTGTCTCGGACCGTCTGTCTCTGACCGTCTGTCTCGGACCGTCTGTGTAGGTCCGTCTGTCACAGACCAGCTGGCTCAGACCGTCGGTCTCAGACCGTCTGTCTCAGAACATCTGTCTCAGACCGTCTGTATCACACCGTCTGTCGCAGACCATCTGTCTCAGACCATCTGTCTCATGCCGTCGGTCTTAGCCCGTGTGTCTCAGACCGTCTGTCTCAGACCGTCTGTCTCAGATCGTCTGTCTCAGACCGTCTGTCTCAGACCATCTGTCTCAGACCGCTGGTCTCAGCCCGCCTGTCTCAGACCATCTGTCTCAGACCATCTGGCTCAGACCGTCGGTCTTAGCCCGTCTGTCTCAGTCCATCTGTCTCAGACCGTCTGTCTCGGACCGTCTGTCTCAGCCCGCCTGTCTCAGTCCGTCTGTCTCAGCACGCCAGTCTCGGCCCGCCGGTCTCAGACCGTCTGTCTCAGACTGTCAGCCTCAGACCGTCTGTCTCGGACCGTCTGTCTCGTACCGTCTGTCTCGGACCGTCTGTCTCGGACCGTCTGTCTCGGACCGTCTGTCTCGGACCGTCTGTCTCGGACCGTCTGTCTCGGACCGTCTGTCTCGGACCGTCTGTCTCATCCCGCCTGTCTCAGCCCACCGGTCTCAGTCCGTCTGTCTGAGACCGTCTGTCTCAGACCATCTGCCTCAGACCATCTGTCTCAGGCCGTCGGTCTCAGCCCGTCTGTCTCAGCCTGACTATCTCTGTCCGTCTGTCTCAGACCGTCCGTCTCGGACCGTCTGTCTCGGACCGTCTGTCTCTGACCGTCTGTCTCGGACCGTCTGTGTTGGTCCATCTGTCACAGACCAGCTGGCTCAGACCGTCGGTCTCAGACCGTCTGTCTCAGACCATCTGTCTCAGACCGTCTGTATCACACCGTCTGTCGCAGACCATCTGTCTCAGACCATCTGTCTCATTGCGTCGGTCTTAGCCCGTCTGTCTCAGACCATCTGTCTCAGGCCGTAGGTCGTAGCCTGTCTGTCTCAGACCGTCTGTCTCGGACCGTCAGTCTCGGACCATCTGTCTCGGACCGTCTGTCTCGGACCGCCTGTCTCAGACCGTCTGTCTCAGACCGTCTGCCTCAGACCGTCTGTCTCAGACCATCTGTCTCAGACCGCCGGTCTCAGCCCGCCTGTCTCAGACAGTCTGTCTCAGACCATCTGTCTCAGACCATCTGGCTCAGACCGTCGGTCTTAGCCCGTCTGTCTCAGTCCATCGGTCTCAGACCGTCTGTCTCGGACCGTCTGTCTCAGCCCGCCTGTCTCAGTCCGTCTGTCTGAGACCGTCTGTCTCAGAATAACTGTCTGAGACATTCTGTCTCAGCCCGCCTGTCTCAGCCCACCGGTCTCAGTCCGTCTGTCTGAGACCGTCTGTCTCAGACCGTCTGCCTCAGACCATCTGTCGCAGGCCGTCGGTCTCAGCCCGTCTGTCTCAGCCTGCCTATCTCTGTCCGTCACTCTCAGACCGTCTGTCTCGGACCGTCTGTCTCGGACCGTCTGTCTCGGAGCGTCTGTCTCGGAGCGTCTGTCTCGGACCGTCTGTCTCGAGCCGTCTGTCTCGGACCGTCCGTCTCATACCGTCTGTCTCAGACCATCTGTCTCAGACCATCTGTCTCAGACCATCTGTCTCAGACCATCTGTCTCATAGCATCTGTCTCAGACCATCTGTCTCAGACCATCTGTCTCCAGACCGCCGGTCTCAGCCCGCCTGTCTCAGACAGTCTGTCTCAGACCATCTGTCTCAGACCATCTGGCTCAGACCGTCGGTCTTAGCCCGTCTGTCTCGGACCGTCTGTGTCAGCCCGCCTGTCTCAGTCCGTCTGTCTGAGACCGTCTGTCTCAGAATAACTGTCTGAGACAGTCTGTCTCAGCCCGCCTGTCTCAGCCCACCGGTCTCAGTCCGTCTGTCTGAGACCGTCTGTCCCAGACCATCTGCCTCTGACCATCTGTCTCAGGCCGTCGGTCTCAGCCCGTCTGTCTCAGCCTGCCTATCTCTGTCCGTCTGTCTCAGACCGTCCGTCTCGGACCGTCTGTCTCGGACCGTCTGTCTCTGACCGTCTGTCTCGGGCCGTCAGTCTCGGAACGTCTGTCTCGGACCGTCTGTCTCGGACCGTTCTGTCTCGGACCGTCTGTCTCGGACCGTCTGTCTCTGACCGTCTGTCTCGGACCGTCTGTGTTGGTCCATCTGTCACAGACCAGCTGGCTCAGACCGTCGGTCTCAGACCGTCTGTCTCAGACCATCTGTCTCAGACCGTCTGTATCACACCGTCTGTCGCAGACCATCTGTCTCAGACCATCTGTCTCATGCCGTCGGTCTTAGCCCGTCTGTCTCAGACCATCTGTCTCAGGCCGTAGGTCGTAGCCTGTCTGTCTCAGACCGTCTGTCTCGGACCGTCAGTCTCGGACCATCTGTCTCGGACCGTCTGTCTCGGACCGCCTGTCTCAGACCGTCTGTCTCAGACCGTCTGCCTCAGACCGTCTGTCTCAGACCATCTGTCTCAGACCGCCGGTCTCAGCCCGCCTGTCTCAGACAGTCTGTCTCAGACCATCTGTCTCAGACCATCTGGCTCAGACCGTCGGTCTTAGCCCGTCTGTCTCAGTCCATCGGTCTCAGACCGTCTGTCTCGGACCGTCTGTCTCAGCCCGCCTGTCTCAGTCCGTCTGTCTGAGACCGTCTGTCTCAGAATAACTGTCTGAGACATTCTGTCTCAGCCCGCCTGTCTCAGCCCACCGGTCTCAGTCCGTCTGTCTGAGACCGTCTGTCTCAGACCGTCTGCCTCAGACCATCTGTCGCAGGCCGTCGGTCTCAGCCCGTCTGTCTCAGCCTGCCTATCTCTGTCCGTCACTCTCAGACCGTCTGTCTCGGACCGTCTGTCTCGGACCGTCTGTCTCGGAGCGTCTGTCTCGGAGCGTCTGTCTCGGACCGTCTGTCTCGAGCCGTCTGTCTCGGACCGTCCGTCTCATACCGTCTGTCTCAGACCATCTGTCTCAGACCATCTGTCTCAGACCATCTGTCTCAGACCATCTGTCTCATAGCATCTGTCTCAGACCATCTGTCTCAGACCATCTGTCTCCAGACCGCCGGTCTCAGCCCGCCTGTCTCAGACAGTCTGTCTCAGACCATCTGTCTCAGACCATCTGGCTCAGACCGTCGGTCTTAGCCCGTCTGTCTCGGACCGTCTGTGTCAGCCCGCCTGTCTCAGTCCGTCTGTCTGAGACCGTCTGTCTCAGAATAACTGTCTGAGACAGTCTGTCTCAGCCCGCCTGTCTCAGCCCACCGGTCTCAGTCCGTCTGTCTGAGACCGTCTGTCCCAGACCATCTGCCTCTGACCATCTGTCTCAGGCCGTCGGTCTCAGCCCGTCTGTCTCAGCCTGCCTATCTCTGTCCGTCTGTCTCAGACCGTCCGTCTCGGACCGTCTGTCTCGGACCGTCTGTCTCTGACCGTCTGTCTCGGGCCGTCAGTCTCGGAACGTCTGTCTCGGACCGTCTGTCTCGGACCGTTCTGTCTCGGACCGTCTGTCTCACACCGTCAGTCACAGACCGTCTGTCTCAGACGGTCGGTCTCAGCCCGCCTGTCTCAGACGGTCGGTCTCAGCCCGCCTGTCTCAGCCCATCTGTCTCAGACCGTCTGTCTCAGACCATCTGTCTCGGACCCTCTGTCTCGGACCGCCTGTCTCAGACCGTCCGTCTCAGACCATCTGTCTCAGACCGCCGGTCTCACCCCGCCTGTCCCAGACAGTCTGTCTCGGACCCTCTGTCTCGGACCGCCTGTCTCAGGCCGTCGGTCTCAGCCCGTCTGTCTCAGCCTGCCTATATCTGCCCGTCTGTCTCAGACCGTCCGTCTCGGACCGTCTGTCTCGGACCGTCTGTCTCGGACCGTCTGTGTAGTTCAGTCTGTCACAGACCATCTGGCTCAGACCGTCGGTCTCAGCCCGTCTGTCTCAGACCATCTGTCTCAGACCGTCTGTATCACACCGTCTGTCTCAGACAGTCTGTCTCAGACCATCTGTCTCAGACCATCTGGCTCAGACCGTCGGTCTTAGCCCATCTGTCTCAGACCATCTGGCTCAGACCGTCGGTCTTAGCCCGTCTGTCTCAGACCATCTGTCTCAGACCGTCTGTCTCGGACCGTCTGTCTCAGCCCGCCGGTCTCAGTCCGTCTGTCTGAGACCGTCTGTCTCAGAATAACTGTCTGAGACAGTCTGTCTCAGCCCGCCTGTCTCAGCCCGCCGGTCTCAGTCCGTCTGTCTGAGACCGTCTGCCTCAGACCATCTGTCTCAGACCGTCTGTCTCAGACCATCTGTCTCGGACCGTCTGTCTCGGACCGCCTGTCTCAGACCGTCTGTCTCAGACCATCTGTCTCAGACCGCCGGTCTCAGCCCGCCTGTCTCAGACAGTCTGTCTCAGACCATCTGTCTCAGACCATCTGTCTCAAGCCGTCGGTCTTGGCCCGTCTGTCTCAGACCGTCTGTCTCGGACCGTCTGTCTCTGACCGTCTGCCTCACACCGTCTGTCTCAGACCATCTGCCTCAGACCGCCGGTCTCAGCCCGCCTGTCTCAGACAGTCTGTCTCAGACCATCTGTCTCAGACCATCTGGCTCAGACCGTCGGTCTTAGCCAGTCTGTCTCAGACCATCTGTCTCCGACCATCTGCCTCAGGCCGTCTGCCTCTGTCCGTCTGTCTCTGACGTCTGTCTCGGACCGTCTGTCTCGGACCGTCTGTCTCGGACCGTCTGTCTCGGACCGTCTGTCTCTGACCGTCTGCCTCACACCGTCTGTCTCAGACCATCTGTCTCAGACCGTCGGTCTTAGCCCGTCTGTATCAGGGCGTCTGTCTCGGACCGTCTGTCTCGGACCGTCTGTCTCATACCGTCTGTCTCAGTCCATCTGTCTCAGACCGTCTGTCTCGGACCGTCTGTCTCAGCCCGCCTGTCTCAGTACGTCTGTCTGAGACCGTCTGTCTCAGCATAACTGTCTGAGACAGTCTGTCTCAGCCCGCCTGTCTCAGCCCACCGGGCTCAGTCCGTATGTCTGAGACCGTCTGTCTCAGACCATCTGCCTCAGACCATCTGTCTCAGGCCGTCGGTCTCAGCCCGTCTGTCTCAGACCATCTGTCTCAGACCGTCGGTCTTAGCCCGTCTGTATCAGGCCGTCTGTCTCGGACCGTCTGTCTCGGAGCGTCTGTCTCGGACCGTCTGTCTCGAGCCGTCTGTCTCGGACCGTCTGTCTCATACCGTCTGTCTCAGACCATCTGTCTCAGACCGCCGGTCTCAGCCCGCCTGTCTCAGACAGTCTGTCTCAGACCATCTGTCTCAGACCATCTGGCTCAGACCGTCGGTCTTAGCCCGTCTGTCTCAGACCATCTGTCTCCGACCATCTGCCTCAGGCCGTCTGCCTCTGTCCGTCTGTCTCTGACGTCTGTCTCGGACCGTCTGTCTCGGACCGTCTGTCTCGGACCGTCTGTCTCGGACCGTCTGTCTCTGACCGTCTGCCTCACACCGTCTGTCTCAGACCATCTGGCTCAGACCGTCGGTCGTAGCCCGTCTGTCTCAGACTATCTGTCTCAGACCGTCTGTCTCAGACCGTCTGCCTCAGACCGTCTGTCTCGGACCGTCTGTCTCAGACCGCCTGTCTCAGTCCGTCTGTCTCAGACCGCCGGTCTCAGCCCGCCTGTCTCAGACAGTCTGTCTCAGACCACCTGTCTCAGTCCATCTGGCTCAGACCGTCGGTCTTAGCCCGTCTGTCTCAGACCATCTGTCTCAGACCATCTGCCTCAGGCCGTCTGCCTCTGTCCATCTGTCTCTGACGTCTGTCTCGGACCGTCTGTCTCGGACCGTCTGTCTCGGACCGCCTGTCTCGGACCGCCTGTCTCAGACCGTGTGTCTCAGACCGTCTGCCTCAGACCGTCTGTCTCAGTCCATCTGTCTCGGACCGCCGGTCTCAGCCCGCCTGTCTCAGACAGTCTGTCTCAGACCACCTGTCTCAGTCCATCTGGCTCAGACCGTCGGTCTTAGCCCGTCTGTCTCAGACCATCTGTCCCAGACCGTCTGTCTCGGACCGTCTGTCTCAGACCGCCTGTCTCAGTCCGTCTGTGTACGTCCGTCTGTCTCGAATCGTCTGTCTCGGACCGTTTGCCTCGGACCGCCTGTCTCAGACCGTCTGTCTCAGACCATCTGTCTCGGACCGTCTGTCTCGGACCGTCTGTCTCGGACCGCCTGTCTCAGACCGTCTGTCTCAGACCATCTGTCTCGGACCGTCTGTCTCGGACCGCCTGTCTCAGACCGTGTGTCTCAGACCGTCTGTCTCTGACCGTCTGCCTCACACTGTCTGTCTCAGACCATCTGTCTCAGACCGTCGGTCTTAGCCCGTCTGTATCAGGCCGTCTGTCTCGGACCGTTTGTCTCAGACCGTCCGTCTCGGACCGTCTGTCTCGGACCGTCTGTCTCGGACCGTCTGTGTAGTTCAGTCTGTCACAGACCATCTGGCTCAGACCGTCGGTCTCAGCCCGTCTGTCTCAGACCATCTGTCTCAGACCGTCTGTATCACACCGTCTGTCTCAGACAGTCTGTCTCAGACCATCTGTCTCAGACCATCTGGCTCAGACCGTCGGTCTTAGCCCATCTGTCTCAGACCATCTGGCTCAGACCGTCGGTCTTAGCCCGTCTGTCTCAGACCATCTGTCTCAGACCGTCTGTCTCGGACCGTCTGTCTCAGCCCGCCGGTCTCAGTCCGTCTGTCTGAGACCGTCTGTCTCAGAATAACTGTCTGAGACAGTCTGTCTCAGCCCGCCTGTCTCAGCCCGCCGGTCTCAGTCCGTCTGTCTGAGACCGTCTGCCTCAGACCATCTGTCTCAGACCGTCTGTCTCAGACCATCTGTCTCGGACCGTCTGTCTCGGACCGCCTGTCTCAGACCGTCTGTCTCAGACCATCTGTCTCAGACCGCCGGTCTCAGCCCGCCTGTCTCAGACAGTCTGTCTCAGACCATCTGTCTCAGACCATCTGTCTCAAGCCGTCGGTCTTGGCCCGTCTGTCTCAGACCGTCTGTCTCGGACCGTCTGTCTCTGACCGTCTGCCTCACACCGTCTGTCTCAGACCATCTGTCTCAGACCGCCGGTCTCAGCCCGCCTGTCTCAGACAGTCTGTCTCAGACCATCTGTCTCAGACCATCTGGCTCAGACCGTCGGTCTTAGCCAGTCTGTCTCAGACCATCTGTCTCCGACCATCTGCCTCAGGCCGTCTGCCTCTGTCCGTCTGTCTCTGACGTCTGTCTCGGACCGTCTGTCTCGGACCGTCTGTCTCGGACCGTCTGTCTCGGACCGTCTGTCTCTGACCGTCTGCCTCACACCGTCTGTCTCAGACCATCTGTCTCAGACCGTCGGTCTTAGCCCGTCTGTATCAGGGCGTCTGTCTCGGACCGTCTGTCTCGGACCGTCTGTCTCATACCGTCTGTCTCAGTCCATCTGTCTCAGACCGTCTGTCTCGGACCGTCTGTCTCAGCCCGCCTGTCTCAGTACGTCTGTCTGAGACCGTCTGTCTCAGCATAACTGTCTGAGACAGTCTGTCTCAGCCCGCCTGTCTCAGCCCACCGGGCTCAGTCCGTATGTCTGAGACCGTCTGTCTCAGACCATCTGCCTCAGACCATCTGTCTCAGGCCGTCGGTCTCAGCCCGCCTGTCTCAGACAGTCTGTCTCAGACCACCTGTCTCAGTCCATCTGGCTCAGACCGTCGGTCTTAGCCCGTCTGTCTCAGACCATCTGTCTCAGACCATCTGCCTCAGGCCGTCTGCCTCTGTCCGTCTGTCTCTGACGTCTGTCTCGGACCGTCTGTCTCGGACCGTCTGTCTCGGACCGTCTGTCTCGGACCGCCTGTCTCAGACCGTCTGTCTCAGACCGTCTGTCTCAGACTGTCTGCCTCGGACCGTCAGTCTCGGACCGTCTGTTTCGGACCGCCTGTCTCAGACCATCTGTCTCGGACCGTCTGTCTCGGACCGCCTGTCTCAGACCGTGTGTCTCAGACCGTCTGCCTCAGACCGTCTGTCTCAGTCCATCTGTCTCGGACCGCCGGTCTCAGCCCGCCTGTCTCAGACAGTCTGTCTCAGACCACCTGTCTCAGTCCATCTGGCTCAGACCGTCGGTCTTAGCCCGTCTGTCTCAGACCATCTGTCCCAGACCGTCTGTCTCGGACCGTCTGTCTCAGACCGCCTGTCTCAGTCCGTCTGTGTACGTCCGTCTGTCTCGAATCGTCTGTCTCGGACCGTTTGCCTCGGACCGCCTGTCTCAGACCGTCTGTCTCAGACCATCTGTCTCGGACCGTCTGTCTCGGACCGTCTGTCTCGGACCGCCTGTCTCAGACCGTCTGTCTCAGACCATCTGTCTCGGACCGTCTGTCTCGGACCGCCTGTCTCAGACCGTGTGTCTCAGACCGTCTGTCTCTGACCGTCTGCCTCACACTGTCTGTCTCAGACCATCTGTCTCAGACCGTCGGTCTTAGCCCGTCTGTATCAGGCCGTCTGTCTCGGACCGTTTGTCTCGTACCGTCAGTCTCGGACCGTCTGTCTCGGAGCGTCTGTCTCGGACCGTCTGTCTCGAGCCGTCTGTCTCGGACCGTCTGTCTCATACCGTCTGTCTCAGACCATCTGTCTCAGACCGCCGGTCTCAGCCCGCCTGTCTCAGACAGTCTGTCTCAGACCATCTGTCTCAGACCATCTGGCTCAGACCGTCGGTCTTAGCCAGTCTGTCTCAGACCATCTGTCTCCGACCATCTGCCTCAGGCCGTCTGCCTCTGTCCGTCTGTCTCAGGCCGTCGGTCTCAGCCCGTCTGTCTCAGCCTGACTATCTCTGTCCGTCTGTCTCAGACCGTCCGTCTCGGACCGTCTGTCTCGGACCGTCTGTCTCTGACCGTCTGTCTCGGACCGTCTGTGTTGGTCCATCTGTCACAGACCAGCTGGCTCAGACCGTCGGTCTCAGACCGTCTGTCTCAGACCATCTGTCTCAGACCGTCTGTATCACACCGTCTGTCGCAGACCATCTGTCTCAGACCATCTGTCTCATGCCGTCGGTCTTAGCCCGTCTGTCTCAGACCATCTGTCTCAGGCCGTAGGTCGTAGCCTGTCTGTCTCAGACCGTCTGTCTCGGACCGTCAGTCTCGGACCATCTGTCTCGGACCGTCTGTCTCGGACCGCCTGTCTCAGACCGTCTGTCTCAGACCGTCTGCCTCAGACCGTCTGTCTCAGACCATCTGTCTCAGACCGCCGGTCTCAGCCCGCCTGTCTCAGACAGTCTGTCTCAGACCATCTGTCTCAGACCATCTGGCTCAGACCGTCGGTCTTAGCCCGTCTGTCTCAGTCCATCGGTCTCAGACCGTCTGTCTCGGACCGTCTGTCTCAGCCCGCCTGTCTCAGTCCGTCTGTCTGAGACCGTCTGTCTCAGAATAACTGTCTGAGACATTCTGTCTCAGCCCGCCTGTCTCAGCCCACCGGTCTCAGTCCGTCTGTCTGAGACCGTCTGTCTCAGACCGTCTGCCTCAGACCATCTGTCGCAGGCCGTCGGTCTCAGCCCGTCTGTCTCAGCCTGCCTATCTCTGTCCGTCACTCTCAGACCGTCTGTCTCGGACCGTCTGTCTCGGACCGTCTGTCTCGGAGCGTCCGTCTCATACCGTCTGTCTCAGACCATCTGTCTCAGACCATCTGTCTCAGACCATCTGTCTCAGACCATCTGTCTCATAGCATCTGTCTCAGACCATCTGTCTCAGACCATCTGTCTCCAGACCGCCGGTCTCAGCCCGCCTGTCTCAGACAGTCTGTCTCAGACCGTGTGTCTCAGACCGTCTGTCTCTGACCGTCTGCCTCACACTGTCTGTCTCAGACCATCTGTCTCAGACCGTCGGTCTTAGCCCGTCTGTATCAGGCCGTCTGTCTCGGACCGTTTGTCTCAGACCGTCCGTCTCGGACCGTCTGTCTCGGACCGTCTGTCTCGGACCGTCTGTGTAGTTCAGTCTGTCACAGACCATCTGGCTCAGACCGTCGGTCTCAGCCCGTCTGTCTCAGACCATCTGTCTCAGACCGTCTGTATCACACCGTCTGTCTCAGACAGTCTGTCTCAGACCATCTGTCTCAGACCATCTGGCTCAGACCGTCGGTCTTAGCCCATCTGTCTCAGACCATCTGGCTCAGACCGTCGGTCTTAGCCCGTCTGTCTCAGACCATCTGTCTCAGACCGTCTGTCTCGGACCGTCTGTCTCAGCCCGCCGGTCTCAGTCCGTCTGTCTGAGACCGTCTGTCTCAGAATAACTGTCTGAGACAGTCTGTCTCAGCCCGCCTGTCTCAGCCCGCCGGTCTCAGTCCGTCTGTCTGAGACCGTCTGCCTCAGACCATCTGTCTCAGACCGTCTGTCTCAGACCATCTGTCTCGGACCGTCTGTCTCGGACCGCCTGTCTCAGACCGTCTGTCTCAGACCATCTGTCTCAGACCGCCGGTCTCAGCCCGCCTGTCTCAGACAGTCTGTCTCAGACCATCTGTCTCAGACCATCTGTCTCAAGCCGTCGGTCTTGGCCCGTCTGTCTCAGACCGTCTGTCTCGGACCGTCTGTCTCTGACCGTCTGCCTCACACCGTCTGTCTCAGACCATCTGTCTCAGACCGCCGGTCTCAGCCCGCCTGTCTCAGACAGTCTGTCTCAGACCATCTGTCTCAGACCATCTGGCTCAGACCGTCGGTCTTAGCCAGTCTGTCTCAGACCATCTGTCTCCGACCATCTGCCTCAGGCCGTCTGCCTCTGTCCGTCTGTCTCTGACGTCTGTCTCGGACCGTCTGTCTCGGACCGTCTGTCTCGGACCGTCTGTCTCGGACCGTCTGTCTCTGACCGTCTGCCTCACACCGTCTGTCTCAGACCATCTGTCTCAGACCGTCGGTCTTAGCCCGTCTGTATCAGGGCGTCTGTCTCGGACCGTCTGTCTCGGACCGTCTGTCTCATACCGTCTGTCTCAGTCCATCTGTCTCAGACCGTCTGTCTCGGACCGTCTGTCTCAGCCCGCCTGTCTCAGTACGTCTGTCTGAGACCGTCTGTCTCAGCATAACTGTCTGAGACAGTCTGTCTCAGCCCGCCTGTCTCAGCCCACCGGGCTCAGTCCGTATGTCTGAGACCGTCTGTCTCAGACCATCTGCCTCAGACCATCTGTCTCAGGCCGTCGGTCTCAGCCCGCCTGTCTCAGACAGTCTGTCTCAGACCACCTGTCTCAGTCCATCTGGCTCAGACCGTCGGTCTTAGCCCGTCTGTCTCAGACCATCTGTCTCAGACCATCTGCCTCAGGCCGTCTGCCTCTGTCCGTCTGTCTCTGACGTCTGTCTCGGACCGTCTGTCTCGGACCGTCTGTCTCGGACCGTCTGTCTCGGACCGCCTGTCTCAGACCGTGTGTCTCAGACCGTCTGTCTCTGACCGTCTGCCTCACACTGTCTGTCTCAGACCATCTGTCTCAGACCGTCGGTCTTAGCCCGTCTGTATCAGGCCGTCTGTCTCGGACCGTTTGTCTCGTACCGTCAGTCTCGGACCGTCTGTCTCGGAGCGTCTGTCTCGGACCGTCTGTCTCGAGCCGTCTGTCTCGGACCGTCTGTCTCATACCGTCTGTCTCAGACCATCTGTCTCAGACCGCCGGTCTCAGCCCGCCTGTCTCAGACAGTCTGTCTCAGACCATCTGTCTCAGACCATCTGGCTCAGACCGTCGGTCTTAGCCAGTCTGTCTCAGACCATCTGTCTCCGACCATCTGCCTCAGGCCGTCTGCCTCTGTCCGTCTGTCTCAGGCCGTCGGTCTCAGCCCGTCTGTCTCAGCCTGACTATCTCTGTCCGTCTGTCTCAGACCGTCCGTCTCGGACCGTCTGTCTCGGACCGTCTGTCTCTGACCGTCTGTCTCGGACCGTCTGTGTTGGTCCATCTGTCACAGACCAGCTGGCTCAGACCGTCGGTCTCAGACCGTCTGTCTCAGACCATCTGTCTCAGACCGTCTGTATCACACCGTCTGTCGCAGACCATCTGTCTCAGACCATCTGTCTCATGCCGTCGGTCTTAGCCCGTCTGTCTCAGACCATCTGTCTCAGGCCGTAGGTCGTAGCCTGTCTGTCTCAGACCGTCTGTCTCGGACCGTCAGTCTCGGACCATCTGTCTCGGACCGTCTGTCTCGGACCGCCTGTCTCAGACCGTCTGTCTCAGACCGTCTGCCTCAGACCGTCTGTCTCAGACCATCTGTCTCAGACCGCCGGTCTCAGCCCGCCTGTCTCAGACAGTCTGTCTCAGACCATCTGTCTCAGACCATCTGGCTCAGACCGTCGGTCTTAGCCCGTCTGTCTCAGTCCATCGGTCTCAGACCGTCTGTCTCGGACCGTCTGTCTCAGCCCGCCTGTCTCAGTCCGTCTGTCTGAGACCGTCTGTCTCAGAATAACTGTCTGAGACATTCTGTCTCAGCCCGCCTGTCTCAGCCCACCGGTCTCAGTCCGTCTGTCTGAGACCGTCTGTCTCAGACCGTCTGCCTCAGACCATCTGTCGCAGGCCGTCGGTCTCAGCCCGTCTGTCTCAGCCTGCCTATCTCTGTCCGTCACTCTCAGACCGTCTGTCTCGGACCGTCTGTCTCGGACCGTCTGTCTCGGAGCGTCCGTCTCATACCGTCTGTCTCAGACCATCTGTCTCAGACCATCTGTCTCAGACCATCTGTCTCAGACCATCTGTCTCATAGCATCTGTCTCAGACCATCTGTCTCAGACCATCTGTCTCCAGACCGCCGGTCTCAGCCCGCCTGTCTCAGACAGTCTGTCTCAGACCATCTGTCTCAGACCATCTGGCTCAGACCGTCGGTCTTAGCCCGTCTGTCTCGGACCGTCTGTGTCAGCCCGCCTGTCTCAGTCCGTCTGTCTGAGACCGTCTGTCTCAGAATAACTGTCTGAGACAGTCTGTCTCAGCCCGCCTGTCTCAGCCCACCGGTCTCAGTCCGTCTGTCTGAGACCGTCTGTCCCAGACCATCTGCCTCTGACCATCTGTCTCAGGCCGTCGGTCTCAGCCCGTCTGTCTCAGCCTGCCTATCTCTGTCCGTCTGTCTCAGACCGTCCGTCTCGGACCGTCTGTCTCGGACCGTCTGTCTCTGACCGTCTGTCTCGGGCCGTCAGTCTCGGAACGTCTGTCTCGGACCGTCTGTCTCGGACCGTTCTGTCTCGGACCGTCTGTCTCACACCGTCAGTCACAGACCGTCTGTCTCAGACGGTCGGTCTCAGCCCGCCTGTCTCAGACGGTCGGTCTCAGCCCGCCTGTCTCAGCCCATCTGTCTCAGACCGTCTGTCTCAGACCATCTGTCTCGGACCCTCTGTCTCGGACCGCCTGTCTCAGACCGTCCGTCTCAGACCATCTGTCTCAGACCGCCGGTCTCACCCCGCCTGTCCCAGACAGTCTGTCTCGGACCCTCTGTCTCGGACCGCCTGTCTCAGGCCGTCGGTCTCAGCCCGTCTGTCTCAGCCTGCCTATATCTGCCCGTCTGTCTCAGACCGTCCGTCTCGGACCGTCTGTCTCTGACGTCTGTCTCGGACCGTCTGTCTCGGACCGTCTGTCTCGGACCGTCTGTCTCGGACCGCCTGTCTCAGACCGTCTGTCTCAGACCGTCTGTCTCAGACTGTCTGCCTCGGACCGTCTGTCTCGGACCGTCTGTTTCGGACCGCCTGTCTCAGACCATCTGTCTCGGACCGTCTGTCTCGGACCGCCTGTCTCAGACCGTGTGTCTCAGACCGTCTGCCTCACACCGTCTGTCTCAGACCATCTGGCTCAGACCGTCGGTCGTAGCCCGTCTGTCTCAGACTATCTGTCTCAGACCGTCTGTCTCAGACCGTCTGCCTCAGACCGTCTGTCTCGGACCGTCTGTCTCAGACCGCCTGTCTCAGTCCGTCTGTCTCAGACCGCCGGTCTCAGCCCGCCTGTCTCAGACAGTCTGTCTCAGACCACCTGTCTCAGTCCATCTGGCTCAGACCGTCGGTCTTAGCCCGTCTGTCTCAGACCATCTGTCTCAGACCATCTGCCTCAGGCCGTCTGCCTCTGTCCGTCTGTCTCTGACGTCTGTCTCGGACCGTCTGTCTCGGACCGTCTGTCTCGGACCGTCTGTCTCGGACCGCCTGTCTCAGACCGTCTGTCTCAGACCGTCTGTCTCAGACTGTCTGCCTCGGACCGTCTGTCTCGGACCGTCTGTTTCGGACCGCCTGTCTCAGACCATCTGTCTCGGACCGTCTGTCTCGGACCGCCTGTCTCAGACCGTGTGTCTCAGACCGTCTGCCTCAGACCGTCTGTCTCAGTCCATCTGTCTCGGACCGCCGGTCTCAGCCCGCCTGTCTCAGACAGTCTGTCTCAGCCCACCGGTCTCAGTCCGTCTGTCTGAGACCGTCTGTCTCAGACCGTCTGCCTCAGACCATCTGTCGCAGGCCGTCGGTCTCAGCCCGTCTGTCTCAGCCTGCCTATCTCTGTCCGTCACTCTCAGACCGTCTGTCTCGGACCGTCTGTCTCGGACCGTCTGTCTCGGAGCGTCCGTCTCATACCGTCTGTCTCAGACCATCTGTCTCAGACCATCTGTCTCAGACCATCTGTCTCAGACCATCTGTCTCATAGCATCTGTCTCAGACCATCTGTCTCAGACCATCTGTCTCCAGACCGCCGGTCTCAGCCCGCCTGTCTCAGACAGTCTGTCTCAGACCATCTGTCTCAGACCATCTGGCTCAGACCGTCGGTCTTAGCCCGTCTGTCTCGGACCGTCTGTGTCAGCCCGCCTGTCTCAGTCCGTCTGTCTGAGACCGTCTGTCTCAGAATAACTGTCTGAGACAGTCTGTCTCAGCCCGCCTGTCTCAGCCCACCGGTCTCAGTCCGTCTGTCTGAGACCGTCTGTCCCAGACCATCTGCCTCTGACCATCTGTCTCAGGCCGTCGGTCTCAGCCCGTCTGTCTCAGCCTGCCTATCTCTGTCCGTCTGTCTCAGACCGTCCGTCTCGGACCGTCTGTCTCGGACCGTCTGTCTCTGACCGTCTGTCTCGGGCCGTCAGTCTCGGAACGTCTGTCTCGGACCGTCTGTCTCGGACCGTTCTGTCTCGGACCGTCTGTCTCACACCGTCAGTCACAGACCGTCTGTCTCAGACGGTCGGTCTCAGCCCGCCTGTCTCAGACGGTCGGTCTCAGCCCGCCTGTCTCAGCCCATCTGTCTCAGACCGTCTGTCTCAGACCATCTGTCTCGGACCCTCTGTCTCGGACCGCCTGTCTCAGACCGTCCGTCTCAGACCATCTGTCTCAGACCGCCGGTCTCACCCCGCCTGTCCCAGACAGTCTGTCTCGGACCCTCTGTCTCGGACCGCCTGTCTCAGGCCGTCGGTCTCAGCCCGTCTGTCTCAGCCTGCCTATATCTGCCCGTCTGTCTCAGACCGTCCGTCTCGGACCGTCTGTCTCGGACCGTCTGTCTCGGACCGTCTGTGTAGTTCAGTCTGTCACAGACCATCTGGCTCAGACCGTCGGTCTCAGCCCGTCTGTCTCAGACCATCTGTCTCAGACCGTCTGTATCACACCGTCTGTCTCAGACAGTCTGTCTCAGACCATCTGTCTCAGACCATCTGGCTCAGACCGTCGGTCTTAGCCCATCTGTCTCAGACCATCTGGCTCAGACCGTCGGTCTTAGCCCGTCTGTCTCAGACCATCTGTCTCAGACCGTCTGTCTCGGACCGTCTGTCTCAGCCCGCCGGTCTCAGTCCGTCTGTCTGAGACCGTCTGTCTCAGAATAACTGTCTGAGACAGTCTGTCTCAGCCCGCCTGTCTCAGCCCGCCGGTCTCAGTCCGTCTGTCTGAGACCGTCTGCCTCAGACCATCTGTCTCAGACCGTCTGTCTCAGACCATCTGTCTCGGACCGTCTGTCTCGGACCGCCTGTCTCAGACCGTCTGTCTCAGACCATCTGTCTCAGACCGCCGGTCTCAGCCCGCCTGTCTCAGACAGTCTGTCTCAGACCATCTGTCTCAGACCATCTGTCTCAAGCCGTCGGTCTTGGCCCGTCTGTCTCAGACCGTCTGTCTCGGACCGTCTGTCTCTGACCGTCTGCCTCACACCGTCTGTCTCAGACCATCTGTCTCAGACCGCCGGTCTCAGCCCGCCTGTCTCAGACAGTCTGTCTCAGACCATCTGTCTCAGACCATCTGGCTCAGACCGTCGGTCTTAGCCAGTCTGTCTCAGACCATCTGTCTCCGACCATCTGCCTCAGGCCGTCTGCCTCTGTCCGTCTGTCTCTGACGTCTGTCTCGGACCGTCTGTCTCGGACCGTCTGTCTCGGACCGTCTGTCTCGGACCGTCTGTCTCTGACCGTCTGCCTCACACCGTCTGTCTCAGACCATCTGGCTCAGACCGTCGGTCGTAGCCCGTCTGTCTCAGACTATCTGTCTCAGACCGTCTGTCTCAGACCGTCTGCCTCAGACCGTCTGTCTCGGACCGTCTGTCTCAGACCGCCTGTCTCAGTCCGTCTGTCTCAGACCGCCGGTCTCAGCCCGCCTGTCTCAGACAGTCTGTCTCAGACCACCTGTCTCAGTCCATCTGGCTCAGACCGTCGGTCTTAGCCCGTCTGTCTCAGACCATCTGTCTCAGACCATCTGCCTCAGGCCGTCTGCCTCTGTCCGTCTGTCTCTGACGTCTGTCTCGGACCGTCTGTCTCGGACCGTCTGTCTCGGACCGTCTGTCTCGGACCGCCTGTCTCAGACCGTCTGTCTCAGACCGTCTGTCTCAGACTGTCTGCCTCGGACCGTCTGTCTCGGACCGTCTGTTTCGGACCGCCTGTCTCAGACCATCTGTCTCGGACCGTCTGTCTCGGACCGCCTGTCTCAGACCGTGTGTCTCAGACCGTCTGCCTCAGACCGTCTGTCTCAGTCCATCTGTCTCGGACCGCCGGTCTCAGCCCGCCTGTCTCAGACAGTCTGTCTCAGACCACCTGTCTCAGTCCATCTGGCTCAGACCGTCGGTCTTAGCCCGTCTGTCTCAGACCATCTGTCCCAGACCGTCTGTCTCGGACCGTCTGTCTCAGACCGCCTGTCTCAGTCCGTCTGTGTACGTCCGTCTGTCTCGAATCGTCTGTCTCGGACCGTTTGCCTCGGACCGCCTGTCTCAGACCGTCTGTCTCAGACCATCTGTCTCGGACCGTCTGTCTCGGACCGTCTGTCTCGGACCGCCTGTCTCAGACCGTCTGTCTCAGACCATCTGTCTCGGACCGTCTGTCTCGGACCGCCTGTCTCAGACCGTGTGTCTCAGACCGTCTGTCTCTGACCGTCTGCCTCACACTGTCTGTCTCAGACCATCTGTCTCAGACCGTCGGTCTTAGCCCGTCTGTATCAGGCCGTCTGTCTCGGACCGTTTGTCTCGTACCGTCAGTCTCGGACCGTCTGTCTCGGAGCGTCTGTCTCGGACCGTCTGTCTCGAGCCGTCTGTCTCGGACCGTCTGTCTCATACCGTCTGTCTCAGACCATCTGTCTCAGACCGCCGGTCTCAGCCCGCCTGTCTCAGACAGTCTGTCTCAGACCATCTGTCTCAGACCATCTGGCTCAGACCGTCGGTCTTAGCCAGTCTGTCTCAGACCATCTGTCTCCGACCATCTGCCTCAGGCCGTCTGCCTCTGTCCGTCTGTCTCTGACGTCTGTCTCGGACCGTCTGTCTCGGACCGTCTGTCTCGGACCGTCTGTCTCGGACCGTCTGTCTCTGACCGTCTGCCTCACACCGTCTGTCTCAGACCATCTGTCTCAGACCGTCGGTCTTAGCCCGTCTGTATCAGGCCGTCTGTCTCGGACCGTCTGTCTCGGACCGTCTGTCTCATACCGTCTGTCTCAGTCCATCTGTCTCAGACCGTCTGTCTCGGACCGTCTGTCTCAGCCCGCCTGTCTCAGTACGTCTGTCTGAGACCGTCTGTCTCAGAATAACTGTCTGAGACAGTCTGTCTCAGCCCGCCTGTCTCAGCCCACCGGGCTCAGTCCGTATGTCTGAGACCGTCTGTCTCAGACCATCTGCCTCAGACCATCTGTCTCAGGCCGTCGGTCTCAGCCCGTCTGTCTCAGACCATCTGTCTCAGACCGTCGGTCTTAGCCCGTCTGTATCAGGCCGTCTGTCTCGGACCGTCTGTCTCGTACCGTCAGTCTCGGACCGTCTGTCTCGGAGCGTCTGTCTCGGACCGTCTGTCTCGAGCCGTCTGTCTCGGACCGTCTGTCTCATACCGTCTGTCTCAGACCATCTGTCTCAGACCGCCGGTCTCAGCCCGCCTGTCTCAGACAGTCTGTCTCAGACCATCTGTCTCAGACCATCTGGCTCAGACCGTCGGTCTTAGCCCGTCTGTCTCAGACCATCTGTCTCCGACCATCTGCCTCAGGCCGTCTGCCTCTGTCCGTCTGTCTCTGACGTCTGTCTCGGACCGTCTGTCTCGGACCGTCTGTCTCGGACCGTCTGTCTCGGACCGTCTGTCTCTGACCGTCTGCCTCACACCGTCTGTCTCAGACCATCTGTCTCAGACCGTCGGTCTTAGCCCGTCTGTATCAGGCCGTCTGTCTCGGACCGTCTGTCTCGGACCGTCTGTCTCATACCGTCTGTCTCAGTCCATCTGTCTCAGACCGTCTGTCTCGGACCGTCTGTCTCAGCCCGCCTGTCTCAGTACGTCTGTCTGAGACCGTCTGTCTCAGAATAACTGTCTGAGACAGTCTGTCTCAGCCCGCCTGTCTCAGCCCACCGGGCTCAGTCCGTATGTCTGAGACCGTCTGTCTCAGACCATCTGCCTCAGACCATCTGTCTCAGGCCGTCGGTCTCAGCCCGTCTGTCTCAGACCATCTGTCTTAGGACGTAGGTCTTAGCCCGTCTGTCTCAGACCGTCTGTCTCGGACCGTCAGTCTCGGACCATCTGTCTCGGACCGTCTGTCTCGGACCGCCTGTCTCAGACCGTCTGTCTCAGACCGTCTGTCTAAACCGTCTGTCTCAGACCATCTGTCTCAGACCGCCGGCCTCAGCCCGCCTGTCTCAGACAGTCTGTCTCAGACCATCTGTCTCAGACCATCTGGCTCAGACCGTCGGTCTTAGCCCGTCTGTCTCAGTCCATCTGTCTCAGACCGTCTGTCTCGGACCGTCTGTCTCATCCCGCCTGTCTCAGTCCGTCTGTCTGAGACCGTCTGTCTCAGAATAACTGTCTGAGACAGTCTGTCTCAGCCCGCCTGTCCCAGCCCACCGGTCTCAGTCCGTCTGTCTGAGACCGTCTGTCTCAGACCATCTGCCTCAGACCATCTGTCTCAGGCCGGCGGTCTCAGCCCGTCTGTCTCAGCCTGCCTATCTCTGTCCGTCACTCTCAGACCGTCTGTCTCGGACCGTCTGTCTCGGACCGTCTGTCTCGGACCGTCTGTCTCAGACCAACTGTCTCCGACCGCATGTCTCAGACCATCTGTCTCAGGCCGTGGGTCTTAGCCCGTCTCTCTCAGACCGTCTGTCCCAGACCGTCTGTCTCAGACCGTCTGTCTCAGACCGTCTGTCTCAGACCATCTGGCTCAGACCGTCGGTCGTAGCCCGTCTGTCTCAGACTATCTGTCTCAGACCGTCTGTCTCAGACCGTCTGCCTCAGACCGTCTGTCTCAGACCATCTGTCTCAGACCGTCGGTCTTAGCCCGTCTGTATCAGGCCGTCTGTATCGGACCGTCTATGTCGTACCGTCTGTCTCAGACCATCTGTCTCAGCTCATCTGCCTCAGGCCGTCGGTCTTAGCCCGTCTGTCTCAGCACGCCTGTCTCGGCCCGCCGGTCTCAGACCGTCTGTCTCAGACCATCTGGCTCAGACCGTCGGTCGTAGCCCGTCTGTCTCAGACTATCTGTCTCAGACCGTCCGTCTCAGACCGTCTGCCTCAGACCGTCTGTCTCGGACCGTCTGTCTCGGACCGTCTGTCTCGGACCGCCTGTCTCAGACCGTCTGTCTCAGACAGTCTGTCTCAGACCATCTGTCTCAGACCATCTGGCTCAGACCGTCGGTCTTAGCCCGTCTGTCTCAGACCATCTGTCTCAGACCATCTGCCTCAGGCCGTCTGCCTCTGTCCGTCTGTCTCTGACGTCTGTCTCGGACCGTCTGTCTCGGACCGTCTGTCTCGGACCGTCTGTCTCGGACCGCCTGTCTCAGACCGTCTGTCTCAGACCGTCTGTCTCAGACTGTCTGCCTCGGTCCGTCTGTCTCGGACCGTCTGTCTCGGACCGCCTGTCTCAGACCGTCTGTCTCAGACCATCTGTCTCGGACCGTCTGTCTCGGACCGTCTGTCTCGGACCGCCTGTCTCAGACCGTCTGTCTCAGACCATCTGTCTCGGACCGTCTGTCTCGGACCGCCTGTCTCAGACCGTGTGTCTCAGACCGTCTGCCTCAGACCGTCTGTCTCGGTCCATCTGTCTCAGACCGCCGGTCTCAGCCCGCCTGTCTCAGACAGTCTGTCTCAGACCACCTGTCTCAGTCCATCTGGCTCAGACCGTCGGTCTTAGCCCGTCTGTCTCAGACCATCTGTCCCAGACCGTCTGTCTCGGACCGTCTGTCTCAGACCGCCTGTCTCAGTCCGTCTGTGTACGTCCGTCTGTCTCGAATCGTCTGTCTCGGACCGTTTGCCTCGGACCGTCTGTCTCGGACTGTCTGTCTCGGACCGTCTGTCTCGGACTGTCTGTCTCGGACCGTCTGTCTCGGACCGCCTGTCTCAGACCGTGTGTCTCAGACCGTCTGCCTCAGACCGTCTGTCTCAGTCCATCTGTCTCAGACCGCCGGTCTTAGCCCGCCTGTCTCAGACAGTCTGTCTCAGACCACCTGTCTCAGTCCATCTGGCTCAGACCGTCGGTCTTAGCCCGTCTGTCTCAGACTATCTGTCTCAGACCGTCTGTCTCAGACCGTCTGTCTCAGACCGTCTGCCTCAGACCGTCTGTCTCGGACCGTCTGTCTCGGACCGCCTGTCTCAGACCGTCTGTCTCAGACAGTCTGTCTCAGACCATCTGTCTCAGACCATCTGGCTCAGACCGTCGGTCTTAGCCCGTCTGTCTCAGACCATCTGTCTCAGACCATCTGCCTCAGGCCGTCTGCCTCTGTCCGTCTGTCTCTGACGTCTGTCTCGGACCGTCTGTCTCGGACCGTCTGTCTCGGACCGTCTGTCTCGGACCGCCTGTCTCAGACCGTCTGTCTCAGACCGTCTGTCTCAGACTGTCTGCCGCGGACCGTCTGTCTCGGACCGTCTGTCTCGGACCGCCTGTCTCAGACCGTCTGTCTCAGACCATCTGTCTCGGACCGTCTGTCTCGGACCGTCTGTCTCGGACCGCCTGTCTCAGACCGTCTGTCTCAGACCATCTGTCTCGGACCGTCTGTCTCGGACCGCCTGTCTCAGACCGTGTGTCTCAGACCGTCTGCCTCAGACCGTCTGTCTCAGTCCATCTGTCTCGCACCGCCGGTCTCAGCCCGCCTGTCTCAGACAGTCTGTCTCAGACCACCTGTCTCAGTCCATCTGGCTCAGACCGTCGGTCTTAGCCCGTCTGTCTCAGACCATCTGTCCCAGACCGTCTGTCTCGGACCGTCTGTCTCAGACCGCCTGTCTCAGTCCGTCTGTGTACGTCCGTCTGTCTCGAATCGTCTGTCTCGGACCGTTTGCCTCGGACCGTCTGTCTCGGACTGTCTGTCTCGGACCGTCTGTCTCGGACTGTCTGTCTCGGACCGTCTGTCTCGGACCGCCTGTCTCAGACCGTGTGTCTCAGACCGTCTGCCTCAGACCGTCTGTCTCAGTCCATCTGTCTCAGACCGCCGGTCTTAGCCCGCCTGTCTCAGACAGTCTGTCTCAGACCACCTGTCTCAGTCCATCTGGCTCAGACCGTCGGTCTTAGCCCGTCTGTCTCAGACTATCTGTCTCAGACCGTCTGTCTCAGACCGTCTGTCTCAGACCGTCTGCCTCAGACCGTCTGTCTCGGACCGTCTGTCTCGGACCGCCTGTCTCAGACCGTCTGTCTCAGACAGTCTGTCTCAGACCATCTGTCTCAGACCATCTGGCTCAGACCGTCGGTCTTAGCCCGTCTGTCTCAGACCATCTGTCTCAGACCATCTGCCTCAGGCCGTCTGCCTCTGTCCGTCTGTCTCTGACGTCTGTCTCGGACCGTCTGTCTCGGACCGTCTGTCTCGGACCGTCTGTCTCGGACCGCCTGTCTCAGACCGTCTGTCTCAGACCGTCTGTCTCAGACTGTCTGCCTCGGACCGTCTGTCTCGGACCGTCTGTCTCGGACCGCCTGTCTCAGACCGTCTGTCTCAGACCATCTGTCTCGGACCGTCTGTCTCGGACCGTCTGTCTCGGACCGCCTGTCTCAGACCGTCTGTCTCAGACCATCTGTCTCGGACCGTCTGTCTCGGACCGCCTGTCTCAGACCGTGTGTCTCAGACCGTCTGCCTCAGACCGTCTGTCTCAGTCCATCTGTCTCGGACCGCCGGTCTCAGCCCGCCTGTCTCAGACAGTCTGTCTCAGACCACCTGTCTCAGTCCATCTGGCTCAGACCGTCGGTCTTAGCCCGTCTGTCTCAGACCATCTGTCCCAGACCGTCTGTCTCGGACCGTCTGTCTCAGACCGCCTGTCTCAGTCCGTCTGTGTACGTCCGTCTGTCTCGAATCGTCTGTCTCGGACCGTTTGCCTCGGACCGTCTGTCTCGGACTGTCTGTCTCGGACCGTCTGTCTCGGACTGTCTGTCTCGGACCGTCTGTCTCGGACTGTCTGTCTCGGACCGCCTGTCTCGTCCGCCTGTCTCAGACCGTGTGTCTCAGACCGTCTGCCTCAGACCGTCTGTCTCAGTCCATCTGTCTCAGACCGCCGGTCTCAGCCCGCCTGTCTCAGACAGTCTGTCTCAGACCACCTGTCTCAGTCCATCTGGCTCAGACCGTCGGTCTTAGCCCGTCTGTCTCAGACCATCTGTCTCAGACCCTCTGTCTCAGACCGTCTGTCTCAGACCGTCTGTCTCAGACAATCTGTCGCAGACCATCTGTCGCATGCCGTCGGTCTTAGCCCGAATATCTCTGCCTGCCTGTCTCTGTCCGTCTGTCTCAGGCCGTCTGTCTCGGACCGTCTGTCTCGGACCGTCTGTCTCAGACCATCTGTCTCAGACCATCTGCCTCAGGCCGTCTGCCTCAGACCGTCTGTCTCGGACCGTCAGTCTCGGACCATGTGTCTCGGACCGTCTGTCTCGGACCGCCTGTCTGAGACCGTCTGTCTCAGACCGTCTGTCTAAACCGTCTGTCTCAGACCATCTGTCTCAGACCGCCGGCCTCAGCCCGCCTGTCTCAGACAGTCTGTCTCAGACAATCTGTCGCAGACCATCTGTCGCATGCCGTCGGTCTTAGCCCGAATATCTCTGCCTGCCTGTCTCTGTCCGTCTGTCTCAGGCCGTCTGTCTCGGACCGTCTGTCTCGGACTGTCTGTCTCGGACCGTCTGTCTCGGACTGTCTGTCTCGGAACGTCTGTCTCGGACCGTCTGTCTCGGACCGCCTGTCTCAGACCGTGTGTCTCAGACCGTCTGCCTCAGACCGTCTGTCTCAGACCATCTGTCTCAGATCATCTGCCTCAGGCCGTCGGTCTTCGCCCGTCTGTCTCAGCACGCCTGTCACGGCCCGCCTGTCGCAGACCGTCTGTCTCAGACTGTCTGCCTCGTACCGTCTGTCTCAGACCGTCTGTCTCGGTCCGTCTGTCTCGAACCGTCTGTCGCGGACCGTCTGTCTCTGACCGTCTGTCTCGGACCGTCTGTCTCGGGCCGTCAGTCTCGGAACGTCTGTCTCGGACCGTCTGTCTCGGACCGTTCTGTCTCGGACCGTCTGTCTCACACCGTCAGTCACAGACCGTCTGTCTCAGACGGTCGGTCTCAGCCCGCCTGTCTCTGCCCATCTGTCTCAGACCGTCTGTCTCAGACCATCTGTCTCGGACCCTCTGTCTCGGACCGCCTGTCTCAGACCGTCTGTCTCAGACCATCTGTCTCAGACCGCCGGTCTCACCCCGCCTGTCTCAGACAGTCTGTCTCAGACCATCTGTCTCAGACAATCTGGCTCAGACCGTCGGTCTCAGCCCGTCTGTCTCAGACCATCTGTCTCAGACCGTCTGTATCACACCGTCTATCTCAGACAGTCTGTCTCAGACCATCTGTCTCAGACCATCTGGCTCAGACCGTCGGTCTTAGCCCATCTGTCTCAGACCATCTGGCTCAGACCGTCGGTCTTAGCACGTCTGTCTCAGACCATCTGTCTCAGACCGTCTGTCTCGGACCGTCTGTCTCAGCCCGCCGGTCTCAGTCCGTCTGTCTCAGACCGTCTGTCTCAGACCATCTGTCTCGGACCGTCTGTCTCGGACCGCCTGTCTCAGACCGTCTGTCTCAGACCATCTGTCTCAGACCGCCGGTCTCAGCCCGCCTGTCTCAGACAGTCTGTCTCAGACCATCTGTCTCAGACCATCTGGCTCAGACCGTCGGTCTTAGCCCGTCTGTCTCAGACCATCTGTCTCCGACCATCTGCCTCAGGCCGTCTGCCTCTGTCCGTCTGTCTCTGACGTCTGTCTCGGACCGTCTGTCTCGGACCGTCTGTCTCGGACCGTCTGTCTCGGACCGCCTGTCTCAGACCGCCTGTCTCAGACCGTCTGTCTCAGACCGTCTGTCTCAGACCATCTGTCTCAGACCATCTGTCTCAAGCCGTCGGTCTTGGCCCGTCTGTCTCAGACCGTCTGTCTCGGACCATCTGTCTCTGACCGTCTGCCTCACACCGTCTGTCTCAGGCCATCTGTCTCAGACCGTCGGTCTTAGCCCGTCTGTATCAGGCCGTCTGTCTCGGACCGTCTGTCTCGTACCGTCAGTCTCGGACCGTCTGTCTCGGAGCGTCTGTCTCGGACCGTCTGTCTCGAGCCGTCTGTCTCGGACCGTCTGTCTCATACCGTCTGTCTCAGACCATCTGTCTCAGACCATCTGTCTCAAGCCGTCGGTCTTGGCCCGTCTGTCTCAGACCGTCTGTCTCGGACCGTCTGTCTCGGTCCGTCTGTCTCATACCGTCTGTCTCAGTCCATCTGTGTCAGACCGTCTGTCTCGGACCGTCTGTCTCAGCCCGCCTGTCTCAGTACGTCTGTCTGAGACCGTCTGTCTCAGAATAACTGTCTGAGACAGTCTGTCTCAGCCCGCCTGTCTCAGCCACCGGTCTCAGTCCGTCTGTCTGAGACCGTCTGTCTCAGACCATCTGCCTCAGACCATCTGTCTCAGGCCGTCGGTCTCAGCCCGTCTGTCTCAGACCATCCGTCTCAGGCCGTAGGTCTTAGCCCGTCTGTCTCAGACCGTCTGTCTCGGACCGTCAGTCTCGGACCATCTGTCTCGAACCGTCTGTCTCGGACCGCCTGTCTCAGACCGTCTGTCTCAGACCGTCTGTCTAAACCGTCTGTCTCAGACCATCTGTCTCAGACCGCCGGCCTCAGCCCGCCTGTCTCAGACAGTCTGTCTCAGACCATCTGTCTCAGACCATCTGGCTCAGACCGTCGGTCTTAGCCCGTCTGTCTCAGTCCATCTGTCTCAGACCGTCTGTCTCGGACCGTTTGCCTCGGACCGTCTGTCTCGGACTGTCTGTCTCGGACCGTCTGTCTCGGACTGTCTGTCTCGGACCGTCTGTCTCGGACTGTCTGTCTCGGACCGTCTGTCTCGTCCGCCTGTCTCAGACCGTGTGTCTCAGACCGTCTGCCTCAGACCGTCTGTCTCAGTCCATCTGTCTCAGACCGCCGGCCTCAGCCCGCCTGTCTCAGACAGTCTGTCTCAGACCATCTGTCTCAGACCATCTGCCTCAGGCCGTCTGCCTCTGTCCGTCTGTCTCTGACGTCTGTCTCGGACCGTCTGTCTCGGACCGTCTGTCTCGGACCGTCTGTCTCGGACCGCCTGTCTCAGACCGTCTGTCTCAGACCGTCTGTCTCAGACTGTCTGCCTCGGACCGTCTGTCTCGGACCGTCTGTCTCGGACCGCCTGTCTCAGACCGTCTGTCTCAGACCATCTGTCTCGTACCGTCTGTCTCGGACCGTCTGTCTCGGACCGCCTGTCTCAGACCGTCTGTCTCAGACCATCTGTCTCGGACCGTCTGTCTCGGACCGCCTGTCTCAGACCGTGTGTCTCAGACCGTCTGCCTCAGACCGTCTGTCTCAGTCCATCTGTCTCGGACCGCCGGTCTCAGCCCGCCTGTCTCAGACAGTCTGTCTCAGACCACCTGTCTCAGTCCATCTGGCTCAGACCGTCGGTCTTAGCCCGTCTGTCTCAGACCATCTGTCCCAGACCGTCTGTCTCGGACCGTCTGTCTCAGACCGCCTGTCTCAGTCCGTCTGTGTACGTCCGTCTGTCTCGAATCGTCTGTCTCGGACCGTTTGCCTCGGACCGTCTGTCTCGGACTGTCTGTCTCGGACCGTCTGTCTCGGACTGTCTGTCTCGGACCGTCTGTCTCGGACTGTCTGTCTCGGACCGCCTGTCTCGTCCGCCTGTCTCAGACCGTGTGTCTCAGACCGTCTGCCTCAGACCGTCTGTCTCAGTCCATCTGTCTCAGACCGCCGGTCTCAGCCCGCCTGTCTCAGACAGTCTGTCTCAGACCACCTGTCTCAGTCCATCTGGCTCAGACCGTCGGTCTTAGCCCGTCTGTATCAGACCATCTGTCTCAGACCCTCTGTCTCAGACCGTCTGTCTCAGACCGTCTGTCTCAGACAATCTGTCGCAGACCATCTGTCGCATGCCGTCGGTCTTAGCCCGAATATCTCTGCCTGCCTGTCTCTGTCCGTCTGTCTCAGGCCGTCTGTCTCGGACCGTCTGTCTCGGACCGTCTGTCTCAGACCATCTGTCTCAGACCATCTGCCTCAGGCCGTCTGCCTCAGACCGTCTGTCTCGGACCGTCAGTCTCGGACCATGTGTCTCGGACCGTCTGTCTCGGACCGCCTGTCTGAGACCGTCTGTCTCAGACCGTCTGTCTAAACCGTCTGTCTCAGACCATCTGTCTCAGACCGCCGGCCTCAGCCCGCCTGTCTCAGACAGTCTGTCTCAGACAATCTGTCGCAGACCATCTGTCGCATGCCGTCGGTCTTAGCCCGAATATCTCTGCCTGCCTGTCTCTGTCCGTCTGTCTCAGGCCGTCTGTCTCGGACCGTCTGTCTCGGACTGTCTGTCTCGGACCGTCTGTCTCGGACTGTCTGTCTCGGAACGTCTGTCTCGGACCGTCTGTCTCGGACCGCCTGTCTCAGACCGTGTGTCTCAGACCGTCTGCCTCAGACCGTCTGTCTCAGACCATCCGTCTCAGATCATCTGCCTCAGGCCGTCGGTCTTCGCCCGTCTGTCTCAGCACGCCTGTCACGGCCCGCCTGTCGCAGACCGTCTGTCTCAGACTGTCTGCCTCGTACCGTCTGTCTCAGACCGTCTGTCTCGGTCCGTCTGTCTCGAACCGTCTGTCGCGGACCGTCTGTCTCTGACCGTCTGTCTCGGACCGTCTGTCTCGGGCCGTCAGTCTCGGAACGTCTGTCTCGGACCGTCTGTCTCGGACCGTTCTGTCTCGGACCGTCTGTCTCACACCGTCAGTCACAGACCGTCTGTCTCAGACGGTCGGTCTCAGCCCGCCTGTCTCTGCCCATCTGTCTCAGACCGTCTGTCTCAGACCATCTGTCTCGGACCCTCTGTCTCGGACCGCCTGTCTCAGACCGTCTGTCTCAGACCATCTGTCTCAGACCGCCGGTCTCACCCCGCCTGTCTCAGACAGTCTGTCTCAGACCATCTGTCTCAGACCATCTGGCTCAGACCGTCGGTCTCAGCCCGTCTGTCTCAGACCATCTGTCTCAGACCGTCTGTATCACACCGTCTATCTCAGACAGTCTGTCTCAGACCATCTGTCTCAGACCATCGGGCTCAGACCGTCGGTCTTAGCCCATCTGTCTCAGACCATCTGGCTCAGACCGTCGGTCTTAGCACGTCTGTCTCAGACCATCTGTCTCAGACCGTCTGTCTCGGACCGTCTGTCTCAGCCCGCCGGTCTCAGTCCGTCTGTCTCAGACCGTCTGTCTCAGACCATCTGTCTCGGACCGTCTGTCTCGGACCGCCTGTCTCAGACCGTCTGTCTCAGACCATCTGTCTCAGACCGCCGGTCTCAGCCCGCCTGTCTCAGACAGTCTGTCTCAGACCATCTGTCTCAGACCATCTGGCTCAGACCGTCGGTCTTAGCCCGTCTGTCTCAGACCATCTGTCTCCGACCATCTGCCTCAGGCCGTCTGCCTCTGTCCGTCTGTCTCTGACGTCTGTCTCGGACCGTCTGTCTCGGACCGTCTGTCTCGGACCGTCTGTCTCGGACCGCCTGTCTCAGACCGCCTGTCTCAGACCGTCTGTCTCAGACCGTCTGTCTCAGACCATCTGTCTCAGACCATCTGTCTCAAGCCGTCGGTCTTGGCCCGTCTGTCTCAGACCGTCTGTCTCGGACCATCTGTCTCTGACCGTCTGCCTCACACCGTCTGTCTCAGGACTTCTGTCTCAGACCGTCGGTCTTAGCCCGTCTGTATCAGGCCGTCTGTCTCGGACCGTCTGTCTCGTACCGTCAGTCTCGGACCGTCTGTCTCGGAGCGTCTGTCTCGGACCGTCTGTCTCGAGCCGTCTGTCTCGGACCGTCTGTCTCATACCGTCTGTCTCAGACCATCTGTCTCAGACCATCTGTCTCAAGCCGTCGGTCTTGGCCCGTCTGTCTCAGACCGTCTGTCTCGGACCGTCTGTCTCGGTCCGTCTGTCTCATACCGTCTGTCTCAGTCCATCTGTGTCAGACCGTCTGTCTCGGACCGTCTGTCTCAGCCCGCCTGTCTCAGTACGTCTGTCTGAGACCGTCTGTCTCAGAATAACTGTCTGAGACAGTCTGTCTCAGCCCGCCTGTCTCAGCCACCGGTCTCAGTCCGTCTGTCTGAGACCGTCTGTCTCAGACCATCTGCCTCAGACCATCTGTCTCAGGCCGTCGGTCTCAGCCCGTCTGTCTCAGACCATCCGTCTCAGGCCGTAGGTCTTAGCCCGTCTGTCTCAGACCGTCTGTCTCGGACCGTCAGTCTCGGACCATCTGTCTCGAACCGTCTGTCTCGGACCGCCTGTCTCAGACCGTCTGTCTCAGACCGTCTGTCTAAACCGTCTGTCTCAGACCATCTGTCTCAGACCGCCGGCCTCAGCCCGCCTGTCTCAGACAGTCTGTCTCAGACCATCTGTCTCAGACCATCTGGCTCAGACCGTCGGTCTTAGCCCGTCTGTCTCAGTCCATCTGTCTCAGACCGTCTGTCTCGGACCGTTTGCCTCGGACCGTCTGTCTCGGACTGTCTGTCTCGGACCGTCTGTCTCGGACTGTCTGTCTCGGACCGTCTGTCTCGGACTGTCTGTCTCGGACCGTCTGTCTCGTCCGCCTGTCTCAGACCGTGTGTCTCAGACCGTCTGCCTCAGACCGTCTGTCTCAGTCCATCTGTCTCAGACCGCCGGTCTCAGCCCGCCTGTCTCAGACAGTCTGTCTCAGACCACCTGTCTCAGTCCATCTGGCTCAGACCGTCGGTCTTAGCCCGTCTGTCTCAGACCATCTGTCTCAGACCCTCTGTCTCAGACCGTCTGTCTCAGACAATCTGTCGCAGACCATCTGTCGCATGCCGTCGGTCTTAGCCCGAATATCTCTGCCTGCCTGTCTCTGTCCGTCTGTCTCAGGCCGTCTGTCTCGGACCGTCTGTCTCGGACCGTCTGTCTCAGACCATCTGTCTCAGACCATCTGCCTCAGGCCGTCTGCCTCAGACCGTCTGTCTCGGACCGTCAGTCTCGGACCATGTGTCTCGGACCGTCTGTCTCGGACCGCCTGTCTCAGACCGTCTGTCTCTGACCGTCTGTCTAAACCGTCTGTTTCAGACCATCTGTCTCAGACCGCCGGCCTCAGCCCGTCTGTTTCAGGCCGTCTGTCTCGGACCGTCTGTCTCAGACTGTCTGCCTCGTACCGTCTGTCTCGGACCGTCTGTCTCGGTCCGTCTGTCTCGAACCGTCTGTCGCGGACCGTCTGTCTCTGACCGTCTGTCTCGGACCGTCTGTCTCGGGCCGTCAGTCTCGGAACGTCTGTCTCGGACCGTCTGTCTCGGACCGTTCTGTCTCGGACCGTCTGTCTCACACCGTCAGTTACAGACCGTCTGCCTCAGACCGTCTGTCTCAGACCATCTGTCTCAGACCGTCGGTCTTAGCCCGTCTGTATCAGGCCGTCTGTATCGGACCGTCTGTGTCGTACCGTCTGTCTCAGACCATCTGTCTCAGCTCATCTGCCTCAGGCCGTCGGTCTTAGCCCGTCTGTCTCAGCACGCCTGTCTCGGCCCGCCGGTCTCAGACCGTCTGTCTCAGACCATCTGGCTCAGACCGTCGGTCGTAGCCCGTCTGTCTCAGACTATCTGTCTCAGACCGTCTGTCTCAGACCGTCTGCCTCAGACCGTCTTTCTCGGACCGTCTGTCTCGGACCGTCTGTCTCGGACCGTCTGTCTCGGACCGCCTGTCTCAGACCGTCTGTCTCAGACAGTCTGTCTCAGACCATCTGTCTCAGACCATCTGGCTCAGACCGTCGGTCTTAGCCCGTCTGTCTCAGACCATCTGTCTCAGACCATCTGCCTCAGGCCGTCTGCCTCTGTCCGTCTGTCTCTGACGTCTGTCTCAGACCGTCTGTCTCGGACCGTCTGTCTCGGACCGTCTGTCTCGGACCGCCTGTCTCAGACCGTCTGTCTCAGACCGTCTGTCTCAGACCGTCTGTCTCAGACTGTCTGCCTCGGTCCGTCTGTCTCGGACCGTCTGTCTCGGACCGCCTGTCTCAGACCGTCTGTCTCAGACCATCTGTCTCGGACCGTCTGTCTCGGACCGTCTGTCTCGGACCGCCTGTCTCAGACCGTCTGTCTCAGACCATCTGTCTCGGACCGTCTGTCTCGGACCGCCTGCCTCAGACCGTGTGTCTCAGACCGTCTGCCTCAGACCGTCTGTCTCAGTCCATCTGTCTCAGACCGCCGGTCTCAGCCCGCCTGTCTCAGACAGTCTGTCTCAGACCACCTGTCTCAGTCCATCTGGCTCAGACCGTCGGTCTTAGCCCGTCTGTCTCAGACCATCTGTCCCAGACCGTCTGTCTCGGACCGTCTGTCTCAGACCGCCTGTCTCAGTCCGTCTGTGTACGTCCGTCTGTCTCGAATCGTCTGTCTCGGACCGTTTGCCTCGGACCGTCTGTCTCGGACTGTCTGTCTCGGACCGTCTGTCTCGGACTGTCTGTCTCGGACCGTCTGTCTCGGACTGTCTGTCTCGGACCGTCTGTCTCGGACCGCCTGTCTCAGACCGTGTGTCTCAGACCGTCTGCCTCAGACCGTCTGTCTCAGTCCATCTGTCTCAGACCGCCGGTCTCAGCCCGCCTGTCTCAGACAGTCTGTCTCAGACCACCTGTCTCAGTCCATCTGGCTCAGACCGTCGGTCTTAGCCCGTCTGTCTCAGACTATCTGTCTCAGACCGTCTGTCTCAGACCGTCTGCCTCAGACCGTCTGTCTCGGACCGTCTGTCTCGGACCGTCTGTCTCGGACCGCCTGTCTCAGACCGTCTGTCTCAGACAGTCTGTCTCAGACCATCTGTCTCAGACCATCTGGCTCAGACCGTCGGTCTTAGCCCGTCTGTCTCAGACCATCTGTCTCAGACCATCTGCCTCAGGCCGTCTGCCTCTGTCCGTCTGTCTCTGACTTCTGTCTCGGACCGTCTGTCTCGGACCGTCTGTCTCGGTCCGTCTGTCTCGAACCGTCTGTCGCGGACCGTCTGTCTCTGACCGTCTGTCTCGGACCGTCTGTCTCGGGCCGTCAGTCTCGGAACGTCTGTCTCGGACCGTCTGTCTCGGACCGTTCTGTCTCGGACCGTCTGTCTCACACCGTCAGTTACAGACCGTCTGTCTCAGACGGTCGGTCTCAGCCCGCCTGTCTCTGCCCATCTGTCTCAGACCGTCTGTCTCAGACCATCTGTCTCGGACCCTCTGTCTCGGACCGCCTGTCTCAGACCGTCTGTCTCAGACCATCTGTCTCAGACCGCCGGTCTCACCCCGCCTGTCTCAGACAGTCTGTCTCAGACCATCTGTCTCAGACCATCTGGATCAGACCGTCGGTCTCAGCCCGTCTGTCTCAGACCATCTGTCTCAGACCGTCTGTATCACACCGTCTGTCTCAGACAGTCTGTCTCAGACCATCTGTCTCAGACCATCTGGCTCAGACCGTCGGTCTTAGCCCATCTGTCTCAGACCATCTGGCTCAGACCGTCGGTCTTAGCACGTCTGTCTCAGACCATCTGTCTCAGACCGTCTGTCTCAGACCGTCTGTCTCAGACCATCTGGCTCAGACCGTCGGTCGTAGCCCGTCTGTCTCAGACTATCTGTCTCAGACCGTCTGTCTCAGACCGTCTGCCTCAGACCGTCTGTCTCAGACCATCTGTCTCAGACCGTCGGTCTTAGCCCGTCTGTATCAGGCCGTCTGTATCGGACCGTCTGTGTCGTACCGTCTGTCTCAGACCATCTGTCTCAGCTCATCTGCCTCAGGCCGTCGGTCTTAGCCCGTCTGTCTCAGCACGCCTGTCTCGGCCCGCCGGTCTCAGACCGTCTGTCTCAGACCATCTGGCTCAGACCGTCGGTCGTAGCCCGTCTGTCTCAGACTATCTGTCTCAGACCGTCTGTCTCAGACCGTCTGCCTCAGACCGTCTGTCTCGGACCGTCTGTCTCGGACCGTCTGTCTCGGACCGCCTGTCTCAGACCGTCTGTCTCAGACAGTCTGTCTCAGACCATCTGTCTCAGACCATCTGGCTCAGACCGTCGGTCTTAGCCCGTCTGTCTCAGACCATCTGTCTCAGACCATCTGCCTCAGGCCGTCTGCCTCTGTCCGTCTGTCTCTGACGTCTGTCTCAGACCGTCTGTCTCGGACCGTCTGTCTCGGACCGTCTGTCTCGGACCGCCTGTCTCAGACCGTCTGTCTCAGACCGTCTGTCTCAGACTGTCTGCCTCGGTCCGTCTGTCTCGGACCGTCTGTCTCGGACCGCCTGTCTCAGACCGCCTGTCTCAGACCATCTGTCTCGGACCGTCTGTCTCGGACCGTCTGTCTCGGACCGCCTGTCTCAGACCGTCTGTCTCAGACCATCTGTCTCGGACCGTCTGTCTCGGACCGCCTGTCTCAGACCGTGTGTCTCAGACCGTCTGCCTCAGACCGTCTGTCTCAGTCCATCTGTCTCAGACCGCCGGTCTCAGCCCGCCTGTCTCAGACAGTCTGTCTCAGACCACCTGTCTCAGTCCATCTGGCTCAGACCGTCGGTCTTAGCCCGTCTGTCTCAGACCATCTGTCCCAGACCGTCTGTCTCGGACCGTCTGTCTCAGACCGCCTGTCTCAGTCCGTCTGTGTACGTCCGTCTGTCTCGAATCGTCTGTCTCGGACCGTTTGCCTCGGACCGTCTGTCTCGGACCGTCTGTCTCGGACCGCCTGTCTCAGACCGCCTGTCTCAGACCGTCTGTCTCAGACCGTCTGTCTCAGACCATCTGTCTCAGACCATCTGTCTCAGACCATCTGGCACAGACCGTCGGTCTGAGCCCGTCTGTCTCAGTCCATCTGTCTCAGACCATCTGTCTCAGACCATCTGTCTCAGACCATCTGGCACAGACCGTCGGTCTGAGCCCGTCTGTCTCAGTCCATCTGTCTCAGACCGTCTGTCTCGGACCGTCTGTCTCAGCCCGCCTGTCTCAGTACGTCTGTCTGAGACCGTCTGTCTCAGAATAACTGTCTGAGACAGTCTGTCTCAGCCCGCCTGTCTCTGCCCACCGGTCTCAGTCCGTCTGTCTGAGACCGTCTGTCTCAGGCCGTAGGTCTTAGCCCGTCTGTCTCAGACCGTCTGTCTCGGACCGTCAGTCTCGGACCATCTGTCTCGGTCCGTCTGTCTCGGACCGCCTGTCTCAAACCGTCTGTCTCAGACCGTCTGTCTAAACCGTCTGTCTCAGACCATCTGTCTCAGACCGCCGGCCTCAGCCCGCCTGTCTCAGACAGTCTGTCTCAGACCATCTGTCTCAGACCATCTGGCTCAGACCGTCGGTCTTAGCCCGTCTGTCTCAGTCCATCTGTCTCACACCGTCTGTCTCGGACCGTCTGTCTCAGCCCTCCTGTCTCAGTCCGTCTGTCTGAGACCGTCTGTCTCAGAATAACTGTCTGAGACAGTCTGTCTCAGCCCGCCTGTCCCAGCCCACCGGTCTCAGTCCGTCTGTCTGAGACCGTCTGTCTCAGACCATCTGCCTCAGACCATCTGTCTCAGGCCGTCGGTCTCAGCCCGTCTGTCTCAGCCTGCCTATCTCTGTCCGTCACTCTCAGACCGTCTGTCTCGGACCGTCTGTCTCGGACCGTCTGTCTCAGACCAACTGTCTCCGACCGCCTTTCTCAGACCATCTGTCTCAGGCCGTGGGTCTTAGCCCGTCTCTCTCAGACCGTCTGTCTCAGACCGTCTGTCTCAGACCGTCTGTCTCAGACCATCTGTCTCAGACCGTCGGTCTTAGCCCGTCTGTATCAGGCCGTCTGTATCGGACCGTCTGTGTCGTACCGTCTGTCTCAGACCATCTGTCTCAGCTCATCTGCCTCAGGCCGTCGGTCTTAGCCCGTCTGTCTCAGCACGCCTGTCTCGGCCCGCCGGTCTCAGACCGTCCGTCTCAGACTGTCAGCCTCAGACCGTCTGTCTCGGACCGTCTGTCTCGTACCGTCTGTCTCGGACCGTCTGTCTCGGAGCGTCTGTCTCGGACCGTCTGTCTGAGACAGTCTGTCTCAGCCCGCCTGTCCCAGCCCACCGGTCTCAGTCCGTCTGTCTGAGACCGTCTGTCTCAGACCATCTGTCTCAGCTCATCTGCCTCAGGCCGTCGGTCTTAGCCCGTCTGTCTCAGCACGCCTGTCTCGGCCCGCCGGTCTCAGACCGTCCGTCTCAGACTGTCAGCCTCAGACCGTCTGTCTCGGACCGTTCTGTGTCGGACCGTCTGTCTCACACCGTCAGTCACAGACCGTCTGTCTCAGACGGTCGGTCTCAGCTCGCCTGTCTCAGACGGTCGGTCTCAGCCCGCCTGTCTCAGCCCATCTGTCTCAGACCGTCTGTCTCAGACCATCTGTCTCGGACCCTCTGTCTCGGACCGCCTGTCTCAGACCGTCCGTCTCAGACCATCTGTCTCAGACCGCCGGTCTCACCCCGCCTGTCCCAGACAGTCTGTCTCGGACCCTCTGTCTCGGACCGCCTGTCTCGGACCGCCTGTCTCAGGCCGTCGGTCTCAGCCCGTCTGTCTCAGCCTGCCTATATCTGCCCGTCTGTCTCAGACCGTCCGTCTCGGACCGTCTGTCTCGGACCGTCTGTGTAGTTCAGTCTGTCACAGACCATCTGGCTCAGACCGTCGATCTCAGGCTGTCTGTCTCAGACCATCTGTTCAGACCGTCTGTATCACACCGTCTGTCTCAGACAGTCTGTCTCAGACCATCTGTCTCAGACCATCTGGCTCAGACCGTCGGTCTTAGCCCATCTGTCTCAGACCATCTGGCTCAGACCGTCGGTCTTAGCCCGTCTGTCTCAGACCATCTGTCTCAGACCGTCTGTCTCGGACCGTCTGTCTCAGCCCGCCGGTCTCAGTCCGTCTGTCTGAGACCGTCTGTCTCAGAATAACTGTCTGAGACAGTCTGTCTCAGCCCGCCTGTCTCAGCCCGCCGGTCTCAGTCCGTCTGTCTGAGACCGTCTGCCTCAGACCATCTGTCTCAGACCGTCTGTCTCAGACCATCTGTCTCGGACCGTCTGTCTCGGACCGCCTGTCTCAGACCGTCTGTCTCCGACCATCTGCCTCAGGCCGTCTGCCTCTGTCCGTCTGTCTCTGACGTCTGTCTCGGACCGTCTGTCTCGGACCGTCTGTCTCGGACCGTCTGTCTCGGACCGCCTGTCTCAGACCGCCTGTCTCAGACCGTCTGTCTCGGACCATCTGTCTCTGACCGTCTGCCTCACACCGTCTGTCTCAGGCCATCTGTCTCAGACCATCTGTCTCCGACCATCTGCCTCAGGCCGTCTGCCTCTGTCCGTCTGTCTCTGACGTCTGTCTCGGACCGTCTGTCTCGGACCGTCTGTCTCGGACCGCCTGTCTCAGACCGCCTGTCTCAGACCGTCTGTCTCGGACCATCTGTCTCTGACCGTCTGCCTCACACCGTCTGTCTCAGGCCATCTGTCTCAGACCGTCGGTCTTAGCCCGTCTGTATCAGGCCGTCTGTCTCGGACCGTCTGTCTCGTACCGTCAGTCTCGGACCGTCTGTCTCGGAGCGTCTGTCTCGGACCGTCTGTCTCGAGCCGTCTGTCTCGGACCGTCTGTCTCATACCGTCTGTCTCAGACCATCTGTCTCAGACCATCTGTCTCAAGCCGTCGGTCTTGGCCCGTCTGTCTCAGACCGTCTGTCTCGGACCGTCTGTCTCGGACCGTCTGTCTCATACCGTCTGTCTCAGTCCATCTGTGTCAGACCGTCTGTCTCGGACCGTCTGTCTCAGCCCGCCTGTCTCAGTACGTCTGTCTGAGACCGTCTGTCTCAGAATAACTGTCTGAGACAGTCTGTCTCAGCCCGCCTGTCTCAGCCACCGGTCTCAGTCCGTCTGTCTGAGACCGTCTGTCTCAGACCATCTGCCTCAGATCATCTGTCTCAGGCCGTCGGTCTCAGCCCGTCTGTCTCAGACCATCCGTCTCAGGCCGTAGGTCTTAGCCCGTCTGTCTCAGACCGTCTGTCTCGGACCGTCAGTCTCGGACCATCTGTCTCGAACCGTCTGTCTCGGACCGCCTGTCTCAGACCGTCTGTCTCAGACCGTCTGTCTAAACCGTCTGTCTCAGACCATCTGTCTCAGACCGCCGGCCTCAGCCCGCCTGTCTCAGACAGTCTGTCTCAGACCATCTGTCTCAGACCATCTGGCTCAGACCGTCGGTCTTAGCCCGTCTGTCTCAGTCCATCTGTCTCAGACCGTCTGTCTCGGACCGTCTGTCTCAGCCCGACTGTCTCAGTCCGTCTGTCTGAGACCGTCTGTCTCAGAATAACTGTCTGAGACAGTCTGTCTCAGCCCGTCTGTCCCAGCCCACCGGTCTCAGTCCGTCTGTCTCAGACCATCTGCCTCAGACCATCTGTCTCAGGCCGTCGGTCTCAGCCCGTCTGTCTCAGCCTGCCTATCTCTGTCCGTCACTCTCAGACCGTCTGTCTCGGACCGTCTGCCTCAGACCGTCTGTCTCAGACCATCTGTCTCAGACCGTCGGTCTTAGCCCGTCTGTATCAGGCCGTCTGTATCGGACCGTCTGTGTCGTACCGTCTGTCTCAGACCATCTGTCTCAGCTCATCTGCCTCAGGCCGTCGGTCTTAGGCCGTCTGTCTCAGCACGCCTGTCTCGGCCCGCCGGTCTCAGACCGTCCGTCTCAGACTGTCAGCCTCAGACCATCTGTCTCGGACCGTCTGTGTCGTACCGTCTGTCTCAGACCATCTGTCTCAGCTCATCTGCCTCAGGCCGTCGGTCTCAGGCCGTCGGTCTCAGCCCGTCTGTCTCAGCCTGCCTATCTCTGTCCGTCACTCTCAGACCGTCTGTCTCGGACCGTCTGTCTCGGACCGTCTGTCTCGGACCGTCTGTCTCAGACCAACTGTCTTCGACCGCATGTCTCAGACCATCTGTCTCAGGCCGTGGGTCTTAGCCCGTCTCTCTCAGACCGTCTGTCTCAGACCGTCTGTCTCAGACCGTCTGTCTCAGACCGTCTGTCTCAGACCGTCTGTCTCAGACCGTCTGTCTCAGACCGTCTGTCTCAGACCATCTGGCTCAGACCGTCGGTCGTAGCCCGTCTGTCTCAGACTATCTGTCTCAGACCGTCTGTCTCAGACCGTCTGCCTCAGACCGTCTGTCTCAGACCATCTGTCTCAGACCGTCGGTCTTAGCCCGTCTGTATCAGGCCGTCTGTATCGGACCGTCTGTGTCGTACCGTCTGTCTCAGACCATCTGTCTCAGCTCATCTGCCTCAGGCCGTCGGTCTTAGCACGTCTGTCTCAGCACGCCTGTCTCGGCCCGCCGGTCTCAGACCGTCTGTCTCAGACCATCTGGCTCAGACCGTCGGTCGTAGCCCGTCTGTCTCAGACTATCTGTCTCAGACCGTCTGTCTCAGACCGTCTGCCTCAGACCGTCTGTCTCGGACCGTCTGTCTCGGACCGTCTGTCTCGGACCGCCTGTCTCAGACCGTCTGTCTCAGACAGTCTGTCTCAGACCATCTGTCTCAGACCATCTGGCTCAGACCGTCGGTCTTAGCCCGTCTGTCTCAGACCATCTGTCTCAGACCATCTGCCTCAGGCCGTCTGCCTCTGTCCGTCTGTCTCTGACGTCTGTCTCGGACCGTCTGTCTCGGACCGTCTGTCTCGGACCGTCTGTCTCGGACCGCCTGTCTCAGACCGTCTGTCTCAGACCGTCTGTCTCAGACTGTCTGCCTCGGTCCGTCTGTCTCGGACCGTCTGTCTCGGACCGCCTGTCTCAGACCGTCTGTCTCAGACCATCTGTCTCGGACCGTCTGTCTCGGACCGTCTGTCTCGGACCGTCTGTCTCGGATCGCCTGTCTCAGACCGTCTGTCTCAGACCATCCGTCTCAGGCCGTAGGTCTTAGCCCGTCTGTCTGAGACCGTCTGTCTCAGAATAACTGTCTGAGACAGTCTGTCTCAGCCCGCCTGTCTCAGCCCGCCGGTCTCAGTCCGTCTGTCTGAGACCGTCTGCCTCAGACCATCTGTCTCAGACCGTCTGTCTCAGACCATCTGTCTCGGACCGTCTGTCTCGGACCGCCTGTCTCAGACCGTCTGTCTCCGACCATCTGCCTCAGGCCGTCTGCCTCTGTCCGTCTGTCTCTGACGTCTGTCTCGGACCGTCTGTCTCGGACCGTCTGTCTCGGACCGTCTGTCTCGGACCGCCTGTCTCAGACCGCCTGTCTCAGACCGTCTGTCTCGGACCATCTGTCTCTGACCGTCTGCCTCACACCGTCTGTCTCAGGCCATCTGTCTCAGACCATCTGTCTCCGACCATCTGCCTCAGGCCGTCTGCCTCTGTCCGTCTGTCTCTGACGTCTGTCTCGGACCGTCTGTCTCGGACCGTCTGTCTCGGACCGCCTGTCTCAGACCGCCTGTCTCAGACCGTCTGTCTCGGACCATCTGTCTCTGACCGTCTGCCTCACACCGTCTGTCTCAGGCCATCTGTCTCAGACCGTCGGTCTTAGCCCGTCTGTATCAGGCCGTCTGTCTCGGACCGTCTGTCTCGTACCGTCAGTCTCGGACCGTCTGTCTCGGAGCGTCTGTCTCGGACCGTCTGTCTCGAGCCGTCTGTCTCGGACCGTCTGTCTCATACCGTCTGTCTCAGACCATCTGTCTCAGACCATCTGTCTCAAGCCGTCGGTCTTGGCCCGTCTGTCTCAGACCGTCTGTCTCGGACCGTCTGTCTCGGACCGTCTGTCTCATACCGTCTGTCTCAGTCCATCTGTGTCAGACCGTCTGTCTCGGACCGTCTGTCTCAGCCCGCCTGTCTCAGTACGTCTGTCTGAGACCGTCTGTCTCAGAATAACTGTCTGAGACAGTCTGTCTCAGCCCGCCTGTCTCAGCCACCGGTCTCAGTCCGTCTGTCTGAGACCGTCTGTCTCAGACCATCTGCCTCAGATCATCTGTCTCAGGCCGTCGGTCTCAGCCCGTCTGTCTCAGACCATCCGTCTCAGGCCGTAGGTCTTAGCCCGTCTGTCTCAGACCGTCTGTCTCGGACCGTCAGTCTCGGACCATCTGTCTCGAACCGTCTGTCTCGGACCGCCTGTCTCAGACCGTCTGTCTCAGACCGTCTGTCTAAACCGTCTGTCTCAGACCATCTGTCTCAGACCGCCGGCCTCAGCCCGCCTGTCTCAGACAGTCTGTCTCAGACCATCTGTCTCAGACCATCTGGCTCAGACCGTCGGTCTTAGCCCGTCTGTCTCAGTCCATCTGTCTCAGACCGTCTGTCTCGGACCGTCTGTCTCAGCCCGACTGTCTCAGTCCGTCTGTCTGAGACCGTCTGTCTCAGAATAACTGTCTGAGACAGTCTGTCTCAGCCCGTCTGTCCCAGCCCACCGGTCTCAGTCCGTCTGTCTCAGACCATCTGCCTCAGACCATCTGTCTCAGGCCGTCGGTCTCAGCCCGTCTGTCTCAGCCTGCCTATCTCTGTCCGTCACTCTCAGACCGTCTGTCTCGGACCGTCTGCCTCAGACCGTCTGTCTCAGACCATCTGTCTCAGACCGTCGGTCTTAGCCCGTCTGTATCAGGCCGTCTGTATCGGACCGTCTGTGTCGTACCGTCTGTCTCAGACCATCTGTCTCAGCTCATCTGCCTCAGGCCGTCGGTCTTAGGCCGTCTGTCTCAGCACGCCTGTCTCGGCCCGCCGGTCTCAGACCGTCCGTCTCAGACTGTCAGCCTCAGACCATCTGTCTCGGACCGTCTGTGTCGTACCGTCTGTCTCAGACCATCTGTCTCAGCTCATCTGCCTCAGGCCGTCGGTCTCAGGCCGTCGGTCTCAGCCCGTCTGTCTCAGCCTGCCTATCTCTGTCCGTCACTCTCAGACCGTCTGTCTCGGACCGTCTGTCTCGGACCGTCTGTCTCGGACCGTCTGTCTCAGACCAACTGTCTTCGACCGCATGTCTCAGACCATCTGTCTCAGGCCGTGGGTCTTAGCCCGTCTCTCTCAGACCGTCTGTCTCAGACCGTCTGTCTCAGACCGTCTGTCTCAGACCGTCTGTCTCAGACCGTCTGTCTCAGACCATCTGGCTCAGACCGTCGGTCGTAGCCCGTCTGTCTCAGACTATCTGTCTCAGACCGTCTGTCTCAGACCGTCTGCCTCAGACCGTCTGTCTCAGACCATCTGTCTCAGACCGTCGGTCTTAGCCCGTCTGTATCAGGCCGTCTGTATCGGACCGTCTGTGTCGTACCGTCTGTCTCAGACCATCTGTCTCAGCTCATCTGCCTCAGGCCGTCGGTCTTAGCACGTCTGTCTCAGCACGCCTGTCTCGGCCCGCCGGTCTCAGACCGTCTGTCTCAGACCATCTGGCTCAGACCGTCGGTCGTAGCCCGTCTGTCTCAGACTATCTGTCTCAGACCGTCTGTCTCAGACCGTCTGCCTCAGACCGTCTGTCTCGGACCGTCTGTCTCGGACCGTCTGTCTCGGACCGCCTGTCTCAGACCGTCTGTCTCAGACAGTCTGTCTCAGACCATCTGTCTCAGACCATCTGGCTCAGACCGTCGGTCTTAGCCCGTCTGTCTCAGACCATCTGTCTCAGACCATCTGCCTCAGGCCGTCTGCCTCTGTCCGTCTGTCTCTGACGTCTGTCTCGGACCGTCTGTCTCGGACCGTCTGTCTCGGACCGTCTGTCTCGGACCGCCTGTCTCAGACCGTCTGTCTCAGACCGTCTGTCTCAGACTGTCTGCCTCGGTCCGTCTGTCTCGGACCGTCTGTCTCGGACCGCCTGTCTCAGACCGTCTGTCTCAGACCATCTGTCTCGGACCGTCTGTCTCGGACCGTCTGTCTCGGACCGTCTGTCTCGGATCGCCTGTCTCAGACCGTCTGTCTCAGACCATCTGTCTCGGACCGTCTGTCTCGGACCGCCTGTCTCAGACCGTGTGTCTCAGACCGTCTGCCTCAGACCGTCTGTCTCAGTCCATCTGTCTCAGACCGCCGGTCTCAGCCCGCCTGTCTCAGACAGTCTGTCTCAGACCACCTGTCTCAGTCCATCTGGCTCAGACCGTCGGTCTTAGCCCGTCTGTCTCAGACCATCTGTCCCAGACCGTCTGTCTCGGACCGTCTGCCTCAGACCGTCTGTCTCAGACCATCTGTCTCAGACCGTCGGTCTTAGCCCGTCTGTATCAGGCCGTCTGTATCGGACCGTCTGTGTCGTACCGTCTGTCTCAGACCATCTGTCTCAGCTCATCTGCCTCAGGCCGTCGGTCTTAGCCCGTCTGTCTCAGCACGCCTGTCTCGGCCCGCCGGTCTCAGACCGTCTGTCTCAGACCATCTGGCTCAGACCGTCGGTCGTAGCCCGTCTGTCTCAGACTATCTGTCTCAGACCGTCTGTCTCGGACCGTCTGTCTCGGACCGTCTGTCTCGGACCGCCTGTCTCAGACCGTCTGTCTCAGACCGTCTGTCTCAGACTGTCTGCCTCGGTCCGTCTGTCTCGGACCGTCTGTCTCGGACCGCCTGTCTCAGACAGTCTGTCTCAGACCATCTGTCTCGGACCGTCTGTCTCGGACCGTCTGTCTCGGATCGCCTGTCTCAGACCGTCTGTCTCAGACCATCTGTCTCGGACCGTCTGTCTCGGACCGCCTGTCTCAGACCGTGTGTCTCAGACCGTCTGCCTCAGACCGTCTGTCTCAGTCCATCTGTCTCAGACCGCCGGTCTCAGCCCGCCTGTCTCAGACAGTCTGTCTCAGACCACCTGTCTCAGTCCATCTGGCTCAGACCGTCGGTCTTAGCCCGTCTGTCTCAGACCATCTGTCCCAGACCGTCTGTCTCGGACCGTCTGTCTCAGACCGCCTGTCTCAGTCCGTCTGTGTACGTCCGTCTGTCTCGAATCGTCTGTCTCGGACCGTTTGCCTCGGACCGTCTGTCTCGGACTGTCTGTCTCGGACCGTCTGTCTCGGACTGTCTGTCTCGGACCGTCTGTCTCGGACTGTCTGTCTCGGACCGTCTGTCTCGGACCGCCTGTCTCAGACCGTGTGTCTCAGACCGTCTGCCTCAGACCGTCTGTCTCAGTCCATCTGTCTCAGACCGCCGGTCTCAGCCCGCCTGTCTCAGACAGTCTGTCTCAGACCACCTGTCTCAGTCCATCTGGCTCAGACCGTCGGTCTTAGCCCGTCTGTCTCAGACTATCTGTCTCAGACCGTCTGTCTCAGACCGTCTGCCTCAGACCGTCTGTCTCGGACCGTCTGTCTCGGACCGTCTGTCTCGGACCGCCTGTCTCAGACCGTCTGTCTCAGACCATCTGTCTCAGACCATCTGGCTCAGACCGTCGGTCTTAGCCCGTCTGTCTCAGACCATCTGTCTCAGACCATCTGCCTCAGGCCGTCTGCCTCTGTCCGTCTGTCTCTGACGTCTGTCTCGGACCGTCTGTCTCGGACCGTCTGTCTCGGACCGTCTGTCTCGGACCGCCTGTCTCAGACCGTCTGTCTCAGACCGCCGGTCTCAGCCCGCCTGTCTCAGACAGTCTGTCTCAGACCAACTGTCTCAGTCCATCTGGCTCAGACCGTCGGTCTTAGCCCGTCTGTCTCAGACCATCTGTCTCAGACCCTCTGTCTCAGACCGTCTGTCTCAGACCGTCTGTCTCAGACAATCTGTCGCAGACCATCTGTCGCATGCCGTCGGTCTTAGCCCGAATATCTCTGCCTGCCTGTCTCTGTCCGTCTGTCTCAGGCCGTCTGTCTCGGACCGTCTGTCTCGGACCGTCTGTCTCAGACCATCTGTCTCAGACCATCTGCCTCAGGCCGTCTGCCTCAGACCGTCTGTCTCGGACCGTCAGTCTCGGACCATGTGTCTCGGACCGTCTGTCTCGGACCGCCTGTCTCAGACCGTCTGTCTCAGACCGTCTGTCTAAACCGTCTGTTTCAGACCATCTGTCTCAGACCGCCGGCCTCAGCCCGCCTGTCTCAGACAGTCTGTCTCAGACAATCTGTCGCAGACCATCTGTCGCATGCCGTCGGTCTTAGCCCGAATATCTCTGCCTGCCTGTCTCTGTCCGTCTGTCTCAGGCCGTCTGTCTCGGACCGTCTGTCTCGGACTGTCTGTCTCGGACCGTCTGTCTCGGACTGTCTGTCTCGGACCGTCTGTCTCGGACCGCCTGTCTCAGACCGTGTGCCTCAGACCGTCTGCCTCAGACCGTCTGTCTCAGACCATCTGTCTCAGATCATCTGCCTCAGGCCGTCGGTCTTCGCCCGTCTGTCTCAGCACGCCTGTCACGGCCCGCCTGTCGCAGACCGTCTGTCTCAGACTGTCTGCCTCGTACCGTCTGTCTCGGACCGTCTGTCTCGGTCCGTCTGTCTCGAACCGTCTGTCGCGGACCGTCTGTCTCTGACCGTCTGTCTCGGACCGTCTGTCTCGGGCCGTCAGTCTCGGAACGTCTGTCTCGGACCGTCTGTCTCGGACCGTTCTGTCTCGGACCGTCTGTCTCACACCGTCAGTCACAGACCGTCTGTCTCAGACGGTCGGTCTCAGCCCGCCTGTCTCTGCCCATCTGTCTCAGACCGTCTGTCTCAGACCATCTGTCTCGGACCCTCTGTCTCGGACCGCCTGTCTCAGACCGTCTGTCTCAGACCATCTGTCTCAGACCGTCTGTATCACACCGTCTGTCTCAGACAGTCTGTCTCAGACCATCTGTCTCAGACCATCTGGCTCAGACCGTCGGTCTTAGCCCATCTGTCTCAGACCATCTGGCTCAGACCGTCGGTCTTAGCACGTCTGTCTCAGACCATCTGTCTCAGACCGTCTGTCTCGGAGCGTCTGTCTCAGCCCGCCGGTCTCAGTCCGTCTGTCTGAGACCGTCTGTCTCAGAATAACTGTCTGAGACAGTCTGTCTCAGCCCGCCTGTCTCAGCCCGCCGGTCTCAGTCCGTCTGTCTGAGACCGTCTGCCTCAGACCATCTGTCTCAGACCGTCTGTCTCAGACCATCTGTCTCGGACCATCTGTCTCGGACCGCCTGTCTCAGACCGTCTGTCTCAGACCATCTGTCTCAGACCGCCGGTCTCAGCCCGCCTGTCTCAGACAGTCTGTCTCAGACCATCTGTCTCAGACCATCTGGCTCAGACCGTCGGTCTTAGCCCGTCTGTCTCAGACCATCTGTCTCCGACCATATGCCTCAGGCCGTCTGCCTCTGTCCGTCTGTCTCTGACGTCTGTCTCGGACCGTCTGTCTCGGACCGTCTGTCTCGGACCGTCTGTCTCGGACCGCCTGTCTCAGACCGCCTGTCTCAGACCGTCTGTCTCAGACCGTCTGTCTCAGACCATCTGTCTCAGATCATCTGCCTCAGGCCGTCGGTCTTCGCCCGTCTGTCTCAGACCGTCTGTCTCGGACCGTCTGTCTCGGACCGTCTGTCTCGGACCGCCTGTCTCAGACCGTCTGTCTCAGACAGTCTGTGTACGTCCGTCTGTCTCGAATCGTCTGTCTCGGACCGTTTGCCTCGGACCGTCTGTCTCGGACTGTCTGTCTCGGACCGTCTGTCTCGGACTGTCTGTCTCGGACCGTCTGTCTCGGACTGTCTGTCTCGGACCGTCTGTCTCGGACCGTCTGTCTCGGACCGCCTGTCTCAGACCGTGTGTCTCAGACCGTCTGCCTCAGACCGTCTGTCTCAGTCCATCTGTCTCAGACCGCCGGTCTCAGCCCGCCTGTCTCAGACAGTCTGTCTCAGACCACCTGTCTCAGTCCATCTGGCTCAGACCGTCGGTCTTAGCACGTCTGTCTCAGACTATCTGTCTCAGACCGTCTGTCTCAGACCGTCTGCCTCAGACCGTCTGTCTCGGACCGTCTGTCTCGGACCGTCTGTCTCGGACCGCCTGTCTCAGACCGTCTGTCTCAGACAGTCTGTCTCAGACCATCTGTCTCAGACCATCTGGCTCAGACCGTCGGTCTTAGCCCGTCTGTCTCAGACCATCTGTCTCAGACCATCTGCCTCAGGCCGTCTGCCTCTGTCCGTCTGTCTCTGACGTCTGTCTCGGACCGTCTGTCTCGGACCGTCTGTCTCGGACCGTCTGTCTCAGACCGTCTGCCTCAGACCGTCTGTCTCGGACCGTCTGTCTCGGACCGTCTGTCTCGGACCGCCTGTCTCAGACCGTCTGTCTCAGACAGTCTGTCTCAGACCATCTGTCTCAGACCATCTGGCTCAGACCGTCGGTCTTAGCCCGTCTGTCTCAGACCATCTGTCTCAGACCATCTGCCTCAGGCCGTCTGCCTCTGTCCGTCTGTCTCTGACGTCTGTCTCGGACCGTCTGTCTCGGACCGTCTGTCTCGGACCGTCTGTCTCGGACCGCCTGTCTCAGACCGTCTGTCTCAGACCGCCGGTCTCAGCCCGCCTGTCTCAGACAGTCTGTCTCAGACCAACTGTCTCAGTCCATCTGGCTCAGACCGTCGGTCTTAGCTCGTCTGTCTCAGACCATCTGTCTCAGACCCTCTGTCTCAGACCGTCTGTCTCAGACCGTCTGTCTCAGACAATCTGTCGCAGACCATCTGTCGCATGCCGTCGGTCTTAGCCCGAATATCTCTGCCTGCCTGTCTCTGTCCGTCTGTCTCAGGCCGTCTGTCTCGGACCGTCTGTCTCGGACCGTCTGTCTCAGACCATCTGTCTCAGACCATCTGCCTCAGGCCGTCTGCCTCAGACCGTCTGTCTCGGACCGTTAGTCTCGGACCATGTGTCTCGGACCGTCTGTCTCGGACCGCCTGTCTCAGACCGTCTGTCTCAGACCGTCTGTCTCAGACCGTCTGTCTAAACCGTCTGTTTCAGACCATCTGTCTCAGACCGCCGGCCTCAGCCCGCCTGTCTCAGACAGTCTGTCTCAGACAATCTGTCGCAGACCATCTGTCGCATGCCGTCGGTCTTAGCCCGAATATCTCTGCCTGCCTGTCTCTGTCCGTCTGTCTCAGGCCGTCTGTCTCGGACCGTCTGTCTCGGACTGTCTGTCTCGGACCGTCTGTCTCGGACTGTCTGTCTCGGACCGTCTGTCTCGGACCGCCTGTCTCAGACCGTGTGCCTCAGACCGTCTGCCTCAGACCGTCTGTCTCAGACCATCTGTCTCAGATCATCTGCCTCAGGCCGTCGGTCTTCGCCCGTCTGTCTCAGCACGCCTGTCACGGCCCGCCTGTCGCAGACCGTCTGTCTCAGACTGTCTGCCTCGTACCGTCTGTCTCGGACCGTCTGTCTCGGTCCGTCTGTCTCGAACCGTCTGTCGCGGACCGTCTGTCTCTGACCGTCTGTCTCGGACCGTCTGTCTCGGGCCGTCAGTCTCGGAACGTCTGTCTCGGACCGTCTGTCTCGGACCGTTCTGTCTCGGACCGTCTGTCTCACACCGTCAGTCACAGACCGTCTGTCTCAGACGGTCGGTCTCAGCCCGCCTGTCTCTGCCCATCTGTCTCAGACCGTCTGTCTCAGACCATCTGTCTCGGACCCTCTGTCTCGGACCGCCTGTCTCAGACCGTCTGTCTCAGACCATCTGTCTCAGACCGCCGGTCTCACCCCGCCTGTCTCAGACAGTCTGTCTCAGACCATCTGTCTCAGACCATCTGGCTCAGACCGTCGGTCTCAGCCCGTCTGTCTCAGACCATCTGTCTCAGACCGTCTGTATCACACCGTCTGTCTCAGACAGTCTGTCTCAGACCATCTGTCTCAGACCATCTGGCTCAGACCGTCGGTCTTAGCCCATCTGTCTCAGACCATCTGGCTCAGACCGTCGGTCTTAGCACGTCTGTCTCAGACCATCTGTCTCAGACCGTCTGTCTCGGACCGTCTGTCTCAGCCCGCCGGTCTCAGTCCGTCTGTCTGAGACCGTCTGTCTCAGAATAACTGTCTGAGACAGTCTGTCTCAGCCCGCCTGTCTCAGCCCGCCGGTCTCAGTCCGTCTGTCTGAGACCGTCTGCCTCAGACCATCTGTCTCAGACCGTCTGTCTCAGACCATCTGTCTCGGACCATCTGTCTCGGACCGCCTGTCTCAGACCGTCTGTCTCAGACCATCTGTCTCAGACCGCCGGTCTCAGCCCGCCTGTCTCAGACAGTCTGTCTCAGACCATCTGTCTCAGACCATCTGGCTCAGACCGTCGGTCTTAGCCCGTCTGTCTCAGACCATCTGTCTCCGACCATATGCCTCAGGCCGTCTGCCTCTGTCCGTCTGTCTCTGACGTCTGTCTCGGACCGTCTGTCTCGGACCGTCTGTCTCGGACCGTCTGTCTCGGACCGCCTGTCTCAGACCGCCTGTCTCAGACCGTCTGTCTCAGACCGTCTGTCTCAGACCATCTGTCTCAGACCATCTGTCTCAAGCCGTCGGTCTTGGCCCGTCTGTCTCAGACCGTCTGTCTCGGACCATCTGTCTCTGACCGTCTGCCTCACACCGTCTGTCTCAGGCCATCTGTCTCAGACCGTCGGTCTTAGCCCGTCTGTATCAGGCCGTCTGTCTCGGACCGTCTGTCTCGTACCTTCAGTCTCGGACCGTCTGTCTCGGAGCGTCTGTCTCGGACCGTCTGTCTCGAGCCGTCTGTCTCGGACCGTCTGTCTCATACCGTCTGTCTCAGACCATCTGTCTCAGACCATCTGTCTCAAGCCGTCGGTCTTGGCCCGTCTGTCTCAGACCGTCTGTCTCGGACCGTCTGTCTCGGACCGTCTGTCTCATACCGTCTGTCTCAGTCCATCTGTGTCAGACCGTCTGTCTCGGACCGTCTGTCTCAGCCCGCCTGTCTCAGTACGTCTGTCTGAGACCGTCTGTCTCAGAATAACTGTCTGAGACAGTCTGTCTCAGCCCGCCTGTCTCAGCCACCGGTCTCAGTCCGTCTGTCTGAGACCGTCTGTCTCAGACCATCTGCCTCAGACCATCTGTCTCAGGCCGTCGGTCTCAGCCCGTCTGTCTCAGACCATCCGTCTCAGGCCGTAGGTCTTAGCCCGTCTGTCTCAGACCGTCTGTCTCGGACCGTCAGTCTCGGACCATCTGTCTCGGACCGTCTGTCTCGGACCGCCTGTCTCAGACCGTCTGTCTCAGACCGTCTGTCTAAACCGTCTGTCTCAGACCATCTGTCTCAGACCGGCGGCCTCAGCCCGCCTGTCTCAGACAGTCTGTCTCAGACCATCTGTCTCAGACCATCTGGCTCAGACCGTCGGTCTTAGCCCGTCTGTCTCAGTCCATCTGTCTCAGACCGTCTGTCTCGGACCGTCTGTCTCAGCCCGACTGTCTCAGTCCGTCTGTCTGAGACCGTCTGTCTCAGAATAACTGTCTGAGACAGTCTGTCTCAGCCCGCCTGTCCCAGCCCACCGGTCTCAGTCCGTCTGTCTCAGACCATCTGCGTCAGACCATCTGTCTCAGGCCGTCGGTCTCAGCCCGTCTGTCTCAGCCTGCCGATCTCTGTCCGTCACTCTCAGACCGTCTGTCTCGGACCGTCTGCCTCAGACCGTCTGTCTCAGACCATCTGTCTCAGACCGTCGGTCTTAGCCCGTCTGTATCAGGCCGTCTGTATCGGACCGTCTGTCTCGGAGCGTCTGTCTCGGACCGTCTGTCTCGAGCCGTCTGTCTCGGACCGTCTGTCTCATACCGTCTGTCTCAGACCATCTGTCTCAGACCATCTGTCTCAGACCAACTGTCTGAGACAGTCTGTCTCAGCCCGCCTGTCCCAGCCCACCGGTCTCAGTCCGTCTGTCTGAGACCGTCTGTGTCAGACCATCTGTCTCAGACCATCTGGCACAGACCGTCGGTCTGAGCCCGTCTGTCTCAGTCCATCTGTCTCAGACCGTCTGTCTCGGACCGCCTGTCTCAGCCCGCCTGTCTCAGTACGTCTGTCTGAGACCGTCTGTCTCAGAATAACTGTCTGAGACAGTCTGTCTCAGCCCGCCTGTCTCCGCCCACCGGTCTCAGTCCGTCTGTCTGAGACCGTCTGTCTCAGACCATCTGCCTCAGACCATCTGTCTCAGGCCGTCGGTCTCAGCCCGTCTGTCTCAGCCTGCCTATCTCTGTCCGCCTGTCTCAGACCGTCCGTCTCGGACCGTCTGTCTCGGACCGTCTGTCTATGACCGTCTGTCTCGGACCGTCTGTGTAGGTCCGTCTGTCACAGACCAGCTGGCTCAGACCGTCGGTCTCAGATCGTGTGTCTCAGACCATCTGTCTCAGACCGTCTGTATCACACCGTCTGTCGCAGACCATCTGTCTCATGCCGTCGGTCTTAGCCCGTCTGTCTCAGACCATCTGTCTCAGGCATTAGGTCTTAGCCCGTCTGTCTCAGACCGTCTGTCTCGGACTGTCAGTCTCGGACCATGTGTCTCGGACCGTCTGCCTCGGACCGCCTGTCTCAGACCGTCTGTCTAAACCGTCTGTCTCAGACCATCTGTCTCAGACCGCCGGCCTCAGCCCGCCTGTCTCAGACAGTCTGTCTCAGACCATCAGTCTCAGACCATCTGGCTCAGACCGTCGGTCTTAGCCCGTCTGTCTCAGACCATCTGTCTCAGACCGTCTGTCTCGGACCGTCTGTCTCAGCCCGCCGGTCTCAGTCCGTCTGTCTGAGACCGTCTGTCTCAGAATAACTGTCTGAGACAGTCTGTCTCAGCCCGCCTGTCTCAGCCCGCCGGTCTCAGTACGTCTGTCTGAGACCGTCTGCCTCAGACCACCTGTCTCAGACCGTCTGTCTCAGACCATCTGTCTCGGACCGTCTGTCTCGGACCGCCTGTCTCAGACCGTCTGTCTCAGACCGTCTGTCTAAACCGTCTGTCTCAGACCATCTGTCTCAGACCGCCGGCCTCAGCCCGCCTGTCTCAGACAGTCTGTCTCAGACCATCTGTCTCAGACCATCTGGCTCAGACCGTCGGTCTTAGCCCATCTGTCTCAGACCATCTGGCTAAGACCGTCGGTCTTAGCCCGTCTGTCTCAGACCATCTGTCTCAGACCGTCTGTCTCGGACCGTCTGTCTCAGCCCGCCGGTCTCAGTCCGTCTGTCTGAGACCGTCTGTCTCAGAATAACTGTCTGAGACAGTCTGTCTCAGCCCGCCTGTCTCAGCCCGCCGGTCTCAGTACGTCTGTCTGAGACCGTCTGCCTCAGACCACCTGTCTCAGACCGTCTGTCTCAGACCATCTGTCTCGGACCGTCTGTCTCGGACCGCCTGTCTCAGACCGTCTGTCTCAGACCATCTGTCTCAGACCGCCGGTCTCAGCCCGCCTGTCTCAGACAGTCTGTCTCAGACCATCTGTCTCAGACCATCTGGCTCAGACCGTCGGTCTTAGCCCGTCTATCTCAGACCATCTGTCTCCGACCATCTGCCTCAGGCCGTCTGGCTCTGTCCGTCTGTCTCTGACGTCTGTCTCGGACCGTCTGTCTCGGACCGTCTGTCTCGGACCGTCTGTCTCGGACCGCCTGTCTCAGACCGCCTGTCTCAGACCGTCTGTCTCAGACCGTCTGTCTCAGACCATCTGTCTCAGACCATCTGTCTCAAGCCGTCGGTCTTGGCCGGTCTGTCTCAGACCGTCTGCCTCACACCGTCTGTCTCAGACCATCTGTCTCAGACCGTCGGTCTTAGCCCGTCTGTATCAGGCCGTCTGTCTCGGACCGTCTGTCTCGTACCGTCAGTCTCGGACCGTCTGTCTCGGAGCGTCTGTCTCGGACCGTCTGTCTCGAGCCGTCTGTCTCGGACCGTCTGTCTCATACCGTCTGTCTCAGACCATCTGTCTCAGACCATCTGTCTCAGAATAACTGTCTGAGACAGTCTGTCTCAGCCCGCCTGTCCCAGCCCACCGGTCTCAGTCCGTCTGTCTCAGACCATCTGCGTCAGACCATCTGTCTCAGGCCGTCGGTCTCAGCCCGTCTGTCTCAGCCTGCCGATCTCTGTCCGTCACTCTCAGACCGTCTGTCTCGGACCGTCTGCCTCAGACCGTCTGTCTCAGACCATCTGTCTCAGACCGTCGGTCTTAGCCCGTCTGTATCAGGCCGTCTGTATCGGACCGTCTGTCTCGGAGCGTCTGTCTCGGACCGTCTGTCTCGAGCCGTCTGTCTCGGACCGTCTGTCCCATACCGTCTGTCTCAGACCATCTGTCTCAGACCATCTGTCTCAGACCAACTGTCTGAGACAGTCTGTCTCAGCCCGCCTGTCCCAGCCCACCGGTCTCAGTCCGTCTGTCTGAGACCGTCTGTGTCAGACCATCTGTCTCAGACCATCTGGCACAGACCGTCGGTCTGAGCCCGTCTGTCTCAGTCCATCTGTCTCAGACCGTCTGTCTCGGACCGCCTGTCTCAGCCCGCCTGTCTCAGTACGTCTGTCTGAGACCGTCTGTCTCAGAATAACTGTCTGAGACAGTCTGTCTCAGCCCGCCTGTCTCCGCCCACCGGTCTCAGTCCGTCTGTCTGAGACCGTCTGTCTCAGACCATCTGCCTCAGACCATCTGTCTCAGGCCGTCGGTCTCAGCCCGTCTGTCTCAGCCTGCCTATCTCTGTCCGCCTGTCTCAGACCGTCCGTCTCGGACCGTCTGTCTCGGACCGTCTGTCTATGACCGTCTGTCTCGGACCGTCTGTGTAGGTCCGTCTGTCACAGACCAGCTGGCTCAGACCGTCGGTCTCAGATCGTGTGTCTCAGACCATCTGTCTCAGACCGTCTGTATCACACCGTCTGTCGCAGACCATCTGTCTCAGACCATCTGTCTCATGCCGTCGGTCTTAGCCCGTCTGTCTCAGACCATCTGTCTCAGGCATTAGGTCTTAGCCCGTCTGTCTCAGACCGTCTGTCTCGGACCGTCAGTCTCGGACCATGTGTCTCGGACCGTCTGCCTCGGACCGCCTGTCTCAGACCGTCTGTCTCAGACCGTCTGTCTAAACCGTCTGTCTCAGACCATCTGTCTCAGACCGCCGGCCTCAGCCCGCCTGTCTCAGACAGTCTGTCTCAGACCATCAGTCTCAGACCATCTGGCTCAGACCGTCGGTCTTAGCCCGTCTGTCTCGGACCGTCTGTGTCAGCCCGCCTGTCTCAGTCCGTCTGTCTGAGACCGTCTGTCTCAGAATAACTGTCTGAGACAGTCTGTCTCAGCCCGCCTGTCTCAGCCCACCGGTCTGAGTCCGTCTGTCTGAGACCGTCTGTCTCAGACCATCTGTCTTAGCTCATCTGCCTCAGGCCGTCGGTCTGAGCCCGTCTGTCTCAGCACGCCTGTCTCGGCCCGCCGGTCTCAGACCGTTCGTCTCAGACTTACAGCCTCAGACCGTCTGTCTCGGACCGCCTGTCTCAGACCGTCTGTCTCAGACCGTCTGTCTAAACCGTCTGTCTCAGACCATCTGTCTCAGACCGCCGGCCTCAGCCCGCCTGTCTCAGACAGTCTGTCTCAGACCATCTGTCTCAGACCATCTGGCTCAGACCGTCGGTCTTAGCCCATCTGTCTCAGACCATCTGGCTAAGACCGTCGGTCTTAGCCCGTCTGTCTCAGACCATCTGTCTCAGACCGTCTGTCTCGGACCGTCTGTCTCAGCCCGCCGGTCTCAGTCCGTCTGTCTGAGACCGTCTGTCTCAGAATAACTGTCTGAGACAGTCTGTCTCAGCCCGCCTGTCTCAGCCCGCCGGTCTCAGTACGTCTGTCTGAGACCGTCTGCCTCAGACCACCTGTCTCAGACCGTCTGTCTCAGACCATCTGTCTCGGACCGTCTGTCTCGGACCGCCTGTCTCAGACCGTCTGTCTCAGACCATCTGTCTCAGACCGCCGGTCTCAGCCCGCCTGTCTCAGACAGTCTGTCTCAGACCATCTGTCTCAGACCATCTGGCTCAGACCGTCGGTCTTAGCCCGTCTATCTCAGACCATCTGTCTCCGACCATCTGCCTCAGGCCGTCTGGCTCTGTCCGTCTGTCTCTGACGTCTGTCTCGGACCGTCTGTCTCGGACCGTCTGTCTCGGACCGTCTGTCTCGGACCGCCTGTCTCAGACCGCCTGTCTCAGACCGTCTGTCTCAGACCGTCTGTCTCAGACCATCTGTCTCAGACCATCTGTCTCAAGCCGTCGGTCTTGGCCGGTCTGTCTCAGACCGTCTGCCTCGGACCGTCTGTCTCAGACCGTCTGCCTCACACCGTCTGTCTCAGACCATCTGTCTCAGACCGTCGGTCTTAGCCCGTCTGTATCAGGCCGTCTGTCTCGGACCGTCTGTCTCGTACCGTCAGTCTCGGACCGTCTGTCTCGGAGCGTCTGTCTCGGACCGTCTGTCTCGAGCCGTCTGTCTCGGACCGTCTGTCTCATACCGTCTGTCTCAGACCATCTGTCTCAGACCATCTGTCTCAGACCAACTGTCTGAGACAGTCTGTCTCAGCCCGCCTGTCCCAGCCCACCGGTCTCAGCCCGCCTGTCTCTGCCCATCTGTCTCAGACCGTCTGTCTCGGACCGTCTGTCTCGGACCGCCTGTCTCAGACCGCCTGTCTCAGACCGTCTGTCTCAGACCGTCTGTCTCAGACCATCTGTCTCAGACCATCTGTCTCAGACCATCTGGCACAGACCGTCGGTCTGAGCCCGTCTGTCTCAGTCCATCTGTCTCAGACCATCTGTCTCAGACCATCTGTCTCAGACCATCTGGCACAGACCGTCGGTCTGAGCCCGTCTGTCTCAGTCCATCTGTCTCAGACCGTCTGTCTCGGACCGTCTGTCTCAGCCCGCCTGTCTCAGTACGTCTGTCTGAGACCGTCTGTCTCAGAATAACTGTCTGAGACAGTCTGTCTCAGCCCGCCTGTCTCTGCCCACCGGTCTCAGTCCGTCTGTCTGAGACCGTCTGTCTCAGGCCGTAGGTCTTAGCCCGTCTGTCTCAGACCGTCTGTCTCGGACCGTCAGTCTCGGACCATCTGTCTCGGTCCGTCTGTCTCGGACCGCCTGTCTCAAACCGTCTGTCTCAGACCGTCTGTCTAAACCGTCTGTCTCAGACCATCTGTCTCAGACCGCCGGCCTCAGCCCGCCTGTCTCAGACAGTCTGTCTCAGACCATCTGTCTCAGACCATCTGGCTCAAACCGTCGGTCTTAGCCCGTCTGTCTCAGTCCATCTGTCTCAGACCGTCTGTCTCGGACCGTCTGTCTCAGCCCGCCTGTCTCAGTCCGTCTGTCTGAGACCGTCTGTCTCAGAATAACTGTCTGAGACAGTCTGTCTCAGCCCGCCTGTCCCAGCCCACCGGTCTCAGTCCGTCTGTCTGAGACCGTCTGTCTCAGACCATCTGCCTCAGACCATCTGTCTCAGGCCGTCGGTCTCAGCCCGTCTGTCTCAGCCTGCCTATCTCTGTCCGTCACTCTCAGACCGTCTGTCTCGGACCGTCTGTCTCGGACCGTCTGTCTCAGACCAACTGTCTCCGACCGCCTTTCTCAGACCATCTGTCTCAGGCCGTGGGTCTTAGCCCGTCTCTCTCAGACCGTCTGTCTCAGACCGTCTGTCTCAGACCGTCTGTCTCAGACCATCTGTCTCAGACCGTCGGTCTTAGCCCGTCTGTATCAGGCCGTCTGTATCGGACCGTCTGTGTCGTACCGTCTGTCTCAGACCATCTGTCTCAGCTCATCTGCCTCAGGCCGTCGGTCTTAGCCCGTCTGTCTCAGCACGCCTGTCTCGGCCCGCCGGTCTCAGACCGTCCGTCTCAGACTGTCAGCCTCAGACCGTCTGTCTCGGACCGTTCTGTCTCGGACCGTCTGTCTCACACCGTCAGTCACAGACCGTCTGTCTCAGACGGTCGGTCTCAGCTCGCCTGTCTCAGACGGTCGGTCTCAGCCCGCCGGTCTCACCCCGCCTGTCCCAGACAGTCTGTCTCGGACCCTCTGTCTCGGACCGCCTGTCTCGGACCGCCTGTCTCAGGCCGTCGGTCTCAGCCCGTCTGTCTCAGCCTGCCTATATCTGCCCGTCTGTCTCAGACCGTCCGTCTCGGACCGTCTGTCTCGGACCGTCTGTGTAGTTCAGTCTGTCACAGACCATCTGGCTCAGACCGTCGATCTCAGGCTGTCTGTCTCAGACCATCTGTTCAGACCGTCTGTATCACACCGTCTGTCTCAGACAGTCTGTCTCAGACCATCTGTCTCAGACCATCTGGCTCAGACCGTCGGTCTTAGCCCATCTGTCTCAGACCATCTGGCTCAGACCGTCGGTCTTAGCCCGTCTGTCTCAGACCATCTGTCTCAGACCGTCTGTCTCGGACCGTCTGTCTCAGCCCGCCGGTCTCAGTCCGTCTGTCTGAGACCGTCTGTCTCAGAATAACTGTCTAAGACAGTCTGTCTCAGCCCGCCTGTCTCAGCCCGCCGGTCTCAGTCCGTCTGTCTGAGACCGTCTGTCTCAACCCATCTGCCTCAGACCATCTGTCTCAGGCCGTCGGTCTTAGCCCGTCAGTCTCAGACCATCTGCCTCAGACCGTCTGTCTCGGACCGTCTGTCTCAGCCCGCCGGTCTCAGTCCGTCTGTCTGAGACCGTCTGTCTCAGAATAACTGTCTGAGACAGTCTGTCTCAGCCCGCCTGTCTCAGCCCGCCGGTCTCAGTCCGTCTGTCTGAGACCGTCTGTCTCAGACCATCTGCCTCAGACCATCTGTCTCAGGCCGTAGGTCTCAGCCCGCCTGTCTCAGCCGATCTGCCTCAGACCGTCTGTCTCAGACCGTCCTTCTCAGACCATCTGTCTCAGACCGCCGGTCTCAGCCCGCCTGTCTCAGACAGTCTGTCTCAGACCATCTGTCTCAGACCATCTGGCTCAGACCGTCGGTCTTAGCCCGTCTATCTCAGACCATCTGTCTCCGACCATCTGCCTCAGGCCGTCTGGCTCTGTCCGTCTGTCTCTGACGTCTGTCTCGGACCGTCTGTCTCGGACCGTCTGTCTCGGACCGTCTGTCTCGGACCGCCTGTCTCAGACCGCCTGTCTCAGACCGTCTGTCTCAGACCGTCTGTCTCAGACCATCTGTCTCAGACCATCTGTCTCAAGCCGTCGGTCTTGGCCCGTCTGTCTCAGACCGTCTGTCTCGGACCGTCTGTCTCTGACCGTCTGCCTCACACCGTCTGTCTCAGACCATCTGTCTCAGACCGTCGGTCTTAGCCCGTCTGTATCAGGCCGTCTGTCTCGGACCGTCTGTCTCGTAGCGTCAGTCTCGGACCGTCTGTCTCGGAGCGTCTGTCTCAGACCGTCTGTCTCGAGCCGTCTGTCTCGGACCGTCTGTCTCAGACCATCTGTCTCAGACCATCTGTCTCAGACCAACTGTCTGAGACAGTCTGTCTCAGCCCGCCTGTCCCAGCCCACCGGTCTCAGCCCGCCTGTCTCTGCCCATCTGTCTCAGACCGTCTGTCTCGGACCGTCTGTCTCGGACCGCCTGTCTCAGACCGCCTGTCTCAGACCGTCTGTCTCAGACCGTCTGTCTCAGACCATCTGTCTCAGACCATCTGTCTCAGACCATCTGGCACAGACCGTCGGTCTGAGCCCGTCTGTCTCAGTCCATCTGTCTCAGACCGTCTGTCTCGGACCGTCTGTCTCAGCCCGCCTGTCTCAGTACGTCTGTCTGAGACCGTCTGTCTCAGAATAACTGTCTGAGACAGTCTGTCTCAGCCCGCCTGTCTCAGCCCACCGGTCTCAGTCCGTCTGTCTGAGACCGTCTGTCTCAGGCCGTAGGTCTTAGCCCGTCTGTCTCAGACCGTCTGTCTCGGACCGTCAGTCTCGGACCATCTGTCTCGGACCGTCTGTCTCGGACCGCCTGTCTCAAACCGTCTGTCTCAGACCGTCTGTCTAAACCGTCTGTCTCAGACCATCTGTCTCAGACCGCCGGCCTCAGCCCGCCTGTCTCAGACAGTCTGTCTCAGACCATCTGTCTCAGACCATCTGGCTCAGACCGTCGGTCTTAGCCCGTCTGTCTCAGTCCATCTGTCTCAGACCGTCTGTCTCGGACCGTCTGTCTCAGCCCGCCTGTCTCAGTCCGTCTGTCTGAGACCGTCTGTCTCAGACCATCTGCCTCAGACCATCTGTCTCAGGCCGTGGGTCTTAGCCCGTCTCTCTCAGACCGTCTGTCTCAGACCGTCTGTCTCAGACCGTCTGTCTCAGACCATCTGTCTCAGACCGTCGGTCTTAGCCCGTCTGTATCAGGCCGTCTGTATCGGACCGTCTGTGTCGTACCGTCTGTCTCAGACCATCTGTCTCAGCTCATCTGCCTCAGGCCGTCGGTCTTAGCCCGTCTGTCTCAGCACGCCTGTCTCGGCCCGCCGGTCTCAGACCGTCCGGCTCAGACTGTCAGCCTCAGACCGTCTGTCTCGGACCGTCTGTCTCGTACCGTCTGTCTCGGACCGTCTGTCTCGGAGCGTCTGTCTCGGACCGTCTGTCTCGAGCCGTCTGTCTCGGACCGTCTGTCTCATACTGTCTGTCTCAGACCATCTGTCTCAGACCATCTGTGTCAGACCAACTGTCTGAGACAGTCTGTCTCAGCCCGCCTGTCCCAGCCCACCGGTCTCAGTCCGTCTGTCTGAGACCGGCTGTCTCAGACCATCTGTCTCAGCTCATCTGCCTCAGGCCGTCGGTCTTAGCCCGTCTGTCTCAGCACGCCTGTCTCGGCCCGCCGGTCTCAGACCGTCCGTCTCAGACTGTCAGCCTCAGACCGTCTGTCTCGGACCGTTCTGTCTCGGACCGTCTGTCTCACACCGTCAGTCACAGACCGTCTGTCTCAGACGGTCGGTCTCAGCCCGCCTGTCTCAGACGGTCGGTCTCAGCCCGCCTGTCTCAGCCCATCTGTCTCAGACCGTCTGTCTCAGACCATCTGTCTCGGACCCTCTGTCTCGGACCGCCTGTCTCAGACCGTCCGTCTCAGACCATCTGTCTCAGACCGCCGGTCTCACCCCGCCTGTCCCAGACAGTCTGTCTCGGACCCTCTGTCTCGGACCGCCTGTCTCAGGCCGTCGGTCTCAGCCCGTCTGTCTCAGCCTGCCTATATCTGCCCGTCTGTCTCAGACCGTCCGTCTCGGACCGTCTGTCTCGGACCGTCTGTGTAGTTCAGTCTGTCACAGACCATCTGGCTCAGACCGTCGGTCTCAGGCTGTCTGTCTCAGACCATCTGTCTCAGACCGTCTGTATCACACCGTCTGTCTCAGACAGTCTGTCTCAGACCATCTGTCTCAGACCATCTGGCTCAGACCGTCGGTCTTAGCCCATCTGTCTCAGACCATCTGGCTCAGACCGTCGGTCTTAGCCCGTCTGTCTCAGACCATCTGTCTCAGACCGTCTGTCTCGGACCGTCTGTCTCAGCCCGCCGGTCTCAGTCCGTCTGTCTGAGACCGTCTGTCTCAGAATAACTGTCTGAGACAGTCTGTCTCAGCCCGCCTGTCTCAGCCCGCCGGTCTCAGTCCGTCTGTCTGAGACCGTCTGTCTCAGACCATCTGCCTCAGACCATCTGTCTCAGGCCGTAGGTCTCAGCCCGCCTGTCTCAGCCGATCTGCCTCAGACCGTCTGTCTCAGACCGTCCTTCTCAGACCATCTGTCTCAGACCGCCGGTCTCAGCCCGCCTGTCTCAGACAGTCTGTCTCAGACCATCTGTCTCAGACCATCTGTCTCAGACCATCTGCCTCAGGCCGTCTGCCTCTGCCCGTCTGTCTCTGACGTCTGTCCCGGACCGTCTGTCTCGGACCGTCTGTCTCGGACCGTCTGTCTCGGACCGCCTGTCTCAGACCGTCTGTCTCAGACCGTCTGTCTCGGACCGTCTGTCTCGGACCGTCTGTCTCGGACCGCCTGTCTCAGACCGTCTGTCTCAGACCATCTGTCTCGGACCGTCTGTCTTGGACCGCCTGTCTCAGACCGTCTGTCTCAGACCGTCTGCCTCAGACCGTCTGTCTCAGTCCATCTGTCTCAGACCGCCGGTCTCAGCCCGCCTGTCTCAGACAGTCTGTCTCAGACCATCTGTCTCAGACCATCTGGCTCAAACCGTCGGTCTTAGCCCGTCTGTCTCAGTCCATCTGTCTCAGACCGTCTGTCTCGGACCGTCTGTCTCAGCCCGCCTGTCTCAGTCCGTCTGTCTGAGACCGTCTGTCTCAGAATAACTGTCTGAGACAGTCTGTCTCAGCCCGCCTGTCCCAGCCCACCGGTCTCAGTCCGTCTGTCTGAGACCGTCTGTCTCAGACCATCTGCCTCAGACCATCTGTCTCAGGCCGTCGGTCTCAGCCCGTCTGTCTCAGCCTGCCTATCTCTGTCCGTCACTCTCAGACCGTCTGTCTCGGACCGTCTGTCTCGGACCGTCTGTCTCAGACCAACTGTCTCCGACCGCCTTTCTCAGACCATCTGTCTCAGGCCGTGGGTCTTAGCCCGTCTCTCTCAGACCGTCTGTCTCAGACCGTCTGTCTCAGACCGTCTGTCTCAGACCATCTGTCTCAGACCGTCGGTCTTAGCCCGTCTGTATCAGGCCGTCTGTATCGGACCGTCTGTGTCGTACCGTCTGTCTCAGACCATCTGTCTCAGACCATCTGGCTCAGACCGTCGGTCTTAGCCCATCTGTCTCAGACCATCTGGCTCAGACCGTCGGTCTTAGCCCGTCTGTCTCAGACCATCTGTCTCAGACCGTCTGTCTCGGACCGTCTGTCTCAGCCCGCCGGTCTCAGTCCGTCTGTCTGAGACCGTCTGTCTCAGAATAACTGTCTAAGACAGTCTGTCTCAGCCCGCCTGTCTCAGCCCGCCGGTCTCAGTCCGTCTGTCTGAGACCGTCTGTCTCAACCCATCTGCCTCAGACCATCTGTCTCAGGCCGTCGGTCTTAGCCCGTCAGTCTCAGACCATCTGCCTCAGACCGTCTGTCTCGGACCGTCTGTCTCAGCCCGCCGGTCTCAGTCCGTCTGTCTGAGACCGTCTGTCTCAGAATAACTGTCTGAGACAGTCTGTCTCAGCCCGCCTGTCTCAGCCCGCCGGTCTCAGTCCGTCTGTCTGAGACCGTCTGTCTCAGACCATCTGCCTCAGACCATCTGTCTCAGGCCGTAGGTCTCAGCCCGCCTGTCTCAGCCGATCTGCCTCAGACCGTCTGTCTCAGACCGTCCTTCTCAGACCATCTGTCTCAGACCGCCGGTCTCAGCCCGCCTGTCTCAGACAGTCTGTCTCAGACCATCTGTCTCAGACCATCTGGCTCAGACCGTCGGTCTTAGCCCGTCTATCTCAGACCATCTGTCTCCGACCATCTGCCTCAGGCCGTCTGGCTCTGTCCGTCTGTCTCTGACGTCTGTCTCGGACCGTCTGTCTCGGACCGTCTGTCTCGGACCGTCTGTCTCGGACCGCCTGTCTCAGACCGCCTGTCTCAGACCGTCTGTCTCAGACCGTCTGTCTCAGACCATCTGTCTCAGACCATCTGTCTCAAGCCGTCGGTCTTGGCCCGTCTGTCTCAGACCGTCTGTCTCGGACCGTCTGTCTCTGACCGTCTGCCTCACACCGTCTGTCTCAGACCATCTGTCTCAGACCGTCGGTCTTAGCCCGTCTGTATCAGGCCGTCTGTCTCGGACCGTCTGTCTCGTAGCGTCAGTCTCGGACCGTCTGTCTCGGAGCGTCTGTCTCAGACCGTCTGTCTCGAGCCGTCTGTCTCGGACCGTCTGTCTCAGACCATCTGTCTCAGACCATCTGTCTCAGACCAACTGTCTGAGACAGTCTGTCTCAGCCCGCCTGTCCCAGCCCACCGGTCTCAGCCCGCCTGTCTCTGCCCATCTGTCTCAGACCGTCTGTCTCGGACCGTCTGTCTCGGACCGCCTGTCTCAGACCGCCTGTCTCAGACCGTCTGTCTCAGACCGTCTGTCTCAGACCATCTGTCTCAGACCATCTGTCTCAGACCATCTGGCACAGACCGTCGGTCTGAGCCCGTCTGTCTCAGTCCATCTGTCTCAGACCGTCTGTCTCGGACCGTCTGTCTCAGCCCGCCTGTCTCAGTACGTCTGTCTGAGACCGTCTGTCTCAGAATAACTGTCTGAGACAGTCTGTCTCAGCCCGCCTGTCTCAGCCCACCGGTCTCAGTCCGTCTGTCTGAGACCGTCTGTCTCAGGCCGTAGGTCTTAGCCCGTCTGTCTCAGACCGTCTGTCTCGGACCGTCAGTCTCGGACCATCTGTCTCGGACCGTCTGTCTCGGACCGCCTGTCTCAAACCGTCTGTCTCAGACCGTCTGTCTAAACCGTCTGTCTCAGACCATCTGTCTCAGACCGCCGGCCTCAGCCCGCCTGTCTCAGACAGTCTGTCTCAGACCATCTGTCTCAGACCATCTGGCTCAGACCGTCGGTCTTAGCCCGTCTGTCTCAGTCCATCTGTCTCAGACCGTCTGTCTCGGACCGTCTGTCTCAGCCCGCCTGTCTCAGTCCGTCTGTCTGAGACCGTCTGTCTCAGACCATCTGCCTCAGACCATCTGTCTCAGGCCGTGGGTCTTAGCCCGTCTCTCTCAGACCGTCTGTCTCAGACCGTCTGTCTCAGACCGTCTGTCTCAGACCATCTGTCTCAGACCGTCGGTCTTAGCCCGTCTGTATCAGGCCGTCTGTATCGGACCGTCTGTGTCGTACCGTCTGTCTCAGACCATCTGTCTCAGCTCATCTGCCTCAGGCCGTCGGTCTTAGCCCGTCTGTCTCAGCACGCCTGTCTCGGCCCGCCGGTCTCAGACCGTCCGGCTCAGACTGTCAGCCTCAGACCGTCTGTCTCGGACCGTCTGTCTCGTACCGTCTGTCTCGGACCGTCTGTCTCGGAGCGTCTGTCTCGGACCGTCTGTCTCGAGCCGTCTGTCTCGGACCGTCTGTCTCATACTGTCTGTCTCAGACCATCTGTCTCAGACCATCTGTGTCAGACCAACTGTCTGAGACAGTCTGTCTCAGCCCGCCTGTCCCAGCCCACCGGTCTCAGTCCGTCTGTCTGAGACCGGCTGTCTCAGACCATCTGTCTCAGCTCATCTGCCTCAGGCCGTCGGTCTTAGCCCGTCTGTCTCAGCACGCCTGTCTCGGCCCGCCGGTCTCAGACCGTCCGTCTCAGACTGTCAGCCTCAGACCGTCTGTCTCGGACCGTTCTGTCTCGGACCGTCTGTCTCACACCGTCAGTCACAGACCGTCTGTCTCAGACGGTCGGTCTCAGCCCGCCTGTCTCAGACGGTCGGTCTCAGCCCGCCTGTCTCAGCCCATCTGTCTCAGACCGTCTGTCTCAGACCATCTGTCTCGGACCCTCTGTCTCGGACCGCCTGTCTCAGACCGTCCGTCTCAGACCATCTGTCTCAGACCGCCGGTCTCACCCCGCCTGTCCCAGACAGTCTGTCTCGGACCCTCTGTCTCGGACCGCCTGTCTCAGGCCGTCGGTCTCAGCCCGTCTGTCTCAGCCTGCCTATATCTGCCCGTCTGTCTCAGACCGTCCGTCTCGGACCGTCTGTCTCGGACCGTCTGTGTAGTTCAGTCTGTCACAGACCATCTGGCTCAGACCGTCGGTCTCAGGCTGTCTGTCTCAGACCATCTGTCTCAGACCGTCTGTATCACACCGTCTGTCTCAGACAGTCTGTCTCAGACCATCTGTCTCAGACCATCTGGCTCAGACCGTCGGTCTTAGCCCATCTGTCTCAGACCATCTGGCTCAGACCGTCGGTCTTAGCCCGTCTGTCTCAGACCATCTGTCTCAGACCGTCTGTCTCGGACCGTCTGTCTCAGCCCGCCGGTCTCAGTCCGTCTGTCTGAGACCGTCTGTCTCAGAATAACTGTCTGAGACAGTCTGTCTCAGCCCGCCTGTCTCAGCCCGCCGGTCTCAGTCCGTCTGTCTGAGACCGTCTGTCTCAGACCATCTGCCTCAGACCATCTGTCTCAGGCCGTAGGTCTCAGCCCGCCTGTCTCAGCCGATCTGCCTCAGACCGTCTGTCTCAGACCGTCCTTCTCAGACCATCTGTCTCAGACCGCCGGTCTCAGCCCGCCTGTCTCAGACAGTCTGTCTCAGACCATCTGTCTCAGACCATCTGTCTCAGACCATCTGCCTCAGGCCGTCTGCCTCTGCCCGTCTGTCTCTGACGTCTGTCCCGGACCGTCTGTCTCGGACCGTCTGTCTCGGACCGTCTGTCTCGGACCGCCTGTCTCAGACCGTCTGTCTCAGACCGTCTGTCTCGGACCGTCTGTCTGAGACCGGCTGTCTCAGACCATCTGTCTCAGCTCATCTGCCTCAGGCCGTCGGTCTTAGCCCGTCTGTCTCAGCACGCCTGTCTCGGCCCGCCGGTCTCAGACCGTCCGTCTCAGACTGTCAGCCTCAGACCGTCTGTCTCGGACCGTTCTGTCTCGGACCGTCTGTCTCACACCGTCAGTCACAGACCGTCTGTCTCAGACGGTCGGTCTCAGCCCGCCTGTCTCAGACGGTCGGTCTCAGCCCGCCTGTCTCAGCCCATCTGTCTCAGACCGTCTGTCTCAGACCATCTGTCTCGGACCCTCTGTCTCGGACCGCCTGTCTCAGACCGTCCGTCTCAGACCATCTGTCTCAGACCGCCGGTCTCACCCCGCCTGTCCCAGACAGTCTGTCTCGGACCCTCTGTCTCGGACCGCCTGTCTCAGGCCGTCGGTCTCAGCCCGTCTGTCTCAGCCTGCCTATATCTGCCCGTCTGTCTCAGACCGTCCGTCTCGGACCGTCTGTCTCGGACCGTCTGTGTAGTTCAGTCTGTCACAGACCATCTGGCTCAGACCGTCGGTCTCAGGCTGTCTGTCTCAGACCATCTGTCTCAGACCGTCTGTATCACACCGTCTGTCTCAGACAGTCTGTCTCAGACCATCTGTCTCAGACCATCTGGCTCAGACCGTCGGTCTTAGCCCATCTGTCTCAGACCATCTGGCTCAGACCGTCGGTCTTAGCCCGTCTGTCTCAGACCATCTGTCTCAGACCGTCTGTCTCGGACCGTCTGTCTCAGCCCGCCGGTCTCAGTCCGTCTGTCTGAGACCGTCTGTCTCAGAATAACTGTCTGAGACAGTCTGTCTCAGCCCGCCTGTCTCAGCCCGCCGGTCTCAGTCCGTCTGTCTGAGACCGTCTGTCTCAGACCATCTGCCTCAGACCATCTGTCTCAGGCCGTAGGTCTCAGCCCGCCTGTCTCAGCCGATCTGCCTCAGACCGTCTGTCTCAGACCGTCCTTCTCAGACCATCTGTCTCAGACCGCCGGTCTCAGCCCGCCTGTCTCAGACAGTCTGTCTCAGACCATCTGTCTCAGACCATCTGTCTCAGACCATCTGCCTCAGGCCGTCTGCCTCTGCCCGTCTGTCTCTGACGTCTGTCCCGGACCGTCTGTCTCGGACCGTCTGTCTCGGACCGTCTGTCTCGGACCGCCTGTCTCAGACCGTCTGTCTCAGACCGTCTGTCTCGGACCGTCTGTCTCGGACCGTCTGTCTCGGACCGCCTGTCTCAGACCGTCTGTCTCAGACCATCTGTCTCGGACCGTCTGTCTTGGACCGCCTGTCTCAGACCGTCTGTCTCAGACCGTCTGCCTCAGACCGTCTGTCTCAGTCCATCTGTCTCAGACCGCCGGTCTCAGCCCGCCTGTCTCAGACAGTCTGTCTCAGACCACCTGTCTCAGTCCATCTGGCTCAGACCGTCGGTCTTAGCCCGTCTGTCTCAGACCATCTGTCCCAGACCGTCTGTCTCGGACCGTCTGTCTCAGACCGCCTGTCTCAGTCCGTCTGTGTAGGTCCGTCTGTCTCGAATCGCCTGTCTCAGACCGTCTGTCTCGGACCGTCTGTCTCTGACCGTCTGCCTCACACCGTCTGTCTCAGACCATCTGTCTCAGACCGTCGGTCTTAGCCCGTCTGTATCAGGCCGTCTGTCTCGGACCGTCTGTCTCGTACCGTCAGTCTCGGACCGTCTGTCTCGGAGCGTCTGTCTCAGACCGTCTGTCTCGAGCCGTCTGTCTCGGACCGTCTGTCTCAGACCATCTGTCTCAGACCAACTGTCTGAGACAGTCTGTCTCAGCCCGCCTGTCCCAGCCCACCGGTCTCAGCCCGCCTGTCTCTGCCCATCTGTCTCAGACCGTCTGTCTCGGACCGTCTGTCTCGGACCGCCTGTCTCAGACCGCCGGTCTCAGACCGTCTGTCTCAGACCGTCTGTCTCAGACCATCTGTCTCAGACCATCTGTCTCAGACCATCTGGCACAGACCGTCGGTCTGAGCCCGTCTGTCTCAGTCCATCTGTATCAGACCGTCTGTCTCGGACCGTCTGTCTCAGCCCGCCTGTCTCAGTACGTCTGTCTGAGACCGTCTGTCTCAGAATAACTGTCTGAGACAGTCTGTCTCAGCCCGCCTGTCTCAGCCCACCGGTCTCAGTCCGTCTGTCTGAGACCGTCTGTCTCAGGCCGTAGGTCTTAGCCCGTCTGTCTCAGACCGTCTGTCTCGGACCGTCAGTCTCGGACCATCTGTCTCGGACCGTCTGTCTCGGACCGCCTGTCTCAAACCGTCTGTCTCAGACCGTCTGTCTAAACCGTCTGTCTCAGACCATCTGTCTCAGACCGCCGGCCTCAGCCCGCCTGTCTCAGACAGTCTGTCTCAGACCATCTGTCTCAGACCATCTGGCTCAGACCGTCGGTCTTAGCCCGTCTGTCTCAGTCCATCTGTCTCAGACCGTCTGTCTCGGACCGTCTGTCTCAGCCCGCCTGTCTCAGTCCGTCTGTCTGAGACCGTCTGTCTCAGAATAACTGTCTGAGACAGTCTGTCTCAGCCCGCCTGTCTCACCCACCGGTCTCAGTCCGTCTGTCTGAGACCGTCTGTCTCAGACCATCTGCCCCAGACCATCTGTCTCAGGCCGAAGGTCTCAGCCCGTCTGTCTCAGACCATCTGTCTCAGGCCGTCGGTCTTCGCCCGTCTGTCTCAGCACGCCTGTCACGGCCCGCCTGTCGCAGACCGTCTGTCTCAGACTGTCTGCCTCGTACCGTCTGTCTCGGACCGTCTGTCTCGGTCCGTTTGTCTCGAACCGTCTGTCGCGGACCGTCTGTCTCTGACCGTCTGTCTCGGACCGTCTGTCTCGGACCGTCAGGCTCGGACCATCTGTCTCGGACCGCCTGTCTCAGACCGTCTGTCTCAGACCGTCTGTCTAAACCGTCTGTCTCAGACCATCTGTCTCAGACCGCCGGCCTCAGCCCGCCTGTCTCAGACAGTCTGCCTCAGACCATCTGTCTCAGACCATCTGGCTCAGACCGTCGGTCTTAGCCCGTCTGTCTCAGTCCATCTGTCTCAGACCGTCTGTCTCGGACCGTCTGTCTCAGCCCGCCTGTCTCAGTCCGTCTGTCTCAGACCATCTGCCTCAGACCATCTGTCTCAGGCCGTCGGTCTCAGCCCGTCTGTCTCAGCCTGCCTATCTCTGTCCGTCACTCTCAGACCGTCTGTCTCGGACCGTCTGTCTCGGACCGTCTGTCTCGGACCGCCTGTCTCAGACCGCCTGCCTCAGACCGTCTGTCTCAGACCGTCTGTCTCAGACCATTTGTCTGAGATCATCTGCCTCAGGCCGTCGGTCTTAGCCCGTCTGTCTCAGCACGCCTGTCTCGGCCCGCCTGTCTCAGACCGTCTGTCTCAGACTGTCGGCCTCAGACCGTCTGTCTCAGACCGTCTGTCTCAGACCGTCTGTCTCAGACCGTCTGTCTCAGTCCATCTGTCTCAGACCGCCGGTCTCAGCCCGCCGGTCTCAGCCCGCCTGTCTCAGACAGTCTGTCTCAGACCACCTGTCTCAGACCATCTGGCGCAGACCGTCGGTCTTAGCCCGTCTGTCTCAGACCATCTGTCCCAGACCGTCTGTCTCGGACCGTCTGTCTCAGACCGCCTGTCTCAGTCCGTCTGTGTAGGTCCGTCTGTCTCGAATCGTCTGTCTCGGACCGTTTGCCTCGGACCGCCTGTCTCGGACTGTCTGTCTCGGACCGTCTGTCTCGGACCGTCTGTCTCGGACCGTCTTTCTCGGACTGTCTGTCTCGGACCGTCTGTCTCGGACTGTCTGTCTCGGACCGTCTGTCTCAGGCCGTCTGTCTCGGACCGTCTGTCTCGGACCGTCTGTCTCAGACCATCTGTCTCAGACCATCTGCCTCAGGCCGTCTGCCACTGTCCGTCTGTCTCTGACCGTCTGTCTCAGACCGTCTGTCTCGGACCGTCTGTATCGGACCGTCTGTCTCGGACCGCCTGTCTCAGACTGCCTGTCTCGGACCGTCTGTCTCGGACCGTCTGTCTCAGACCGTCTGTCTCAGACCATCTGTCTCAGATCATCTGCGTCAGGCCGTCGGTCTTCGCCCGTCTGTCTCAGCACGCCTGTCACGGCCCGCCTGTCGCAGACCGTCTGTCTCAGACTGTCTGCCTCGTACCGTCTGTCTCGGACCGTCTGTCTCGGTCCGTCTGTCTCGAACCGTCTGTCGCGGACCGTCTGTCTCTGACCGTCTGTCTCGGACCGTCTGTCTCGGGCCGTCAGTCTCGGAACGTCTGTCTCGGACCGTCTGTCTCGGACCGTTCTGTCTCGGACCGTCTGTCTCAGCCCGCCGGTCTCAGTCCGTCTGTCTGAGACCGTCTGTCTCAGAATAACTGTCTGAGACAGTCTGTCTCAGCCCGCCTGTCGAAGCCCGCCGGTCTCAGTCCGTCTGTCTGAGACCGTCTGTCTCAGACCATCTGTCTCAGACCATCTGGCTCAAACCGTCGGTCTTAGCCCGTCTGTCTCGGACCGCCTGTCTCAGACTGCCTGTCTCAGACCGTCTGTCTCAGACAGTCTGTCTCAGACCGTCTGTCTCAGACCATCTGTCTCAGATCATCTGCCTCAGGCCGTCGGTCTTCGCCCGTCTGTCTCAGCACGCCTGTCACGGCCCGCCTGTCGCAGACCGTCTGTCTCAGACTGTCTGCCTCGTACCGTCTGTCTCGGACCGTCTGTCTCGGTCCGTCTGTCTCGAACCGTCTGTCGCGGACCGTCTGTCTCTGACCGTCTGTCTCGGACCGTCTGTCTCGGGCCGTCAGTCTCGGAACGTCTGTCTCGGACCGTCTGTCTCGGACCGTTCTGTCTCGGACCGTCTGTCTCACACCGTCAGTCACAGACCGCCTGTCTCAGGCCGTCGGTCTCAGCCCGTCTGACTCAGCCTGCCTATATCTGCCCGTCTGTCTCAGCCCGCCGGTCTCAGTCCGTCTGTCTGAGACCGTCTGTCTCAGAATAACTGTCTGAGACAGTCTGTCTCAGCCCGCCTGTCGAAGCCCGCCGGTCTCAGTCCGTCTGTCTGAGACCGTCTGTCTCAGACCATCTGTCTCAGACCGTCTGTCTCAGACCATCTGTCTCAGACCATCTGGCTCAGACCGTCGGTCTTAGCCCGTCTGTCTCAGACCATCTGTCTCAGACCATCTGCCTCAGGCCGTCTGCCTCTGTCCGTCTGTCTCTGACGTCTGTCTCAGACCGTCTGTCTCGGACCGTCTGTCTCGGACCGTCTGTCTCGGACCGCCTGTCTCAGACCGCCTGCCTCAGACCGTCTGTCTCAGACCATTTGTCTCAGATCATCTGCCTCAGGCCGTCGGTCTTAGCCCGTCTGTCTCAGCACGCCTGTCTCGGCCCGCCTGTCTCAGACAGTCTGTCTCAGACCACCTGTCTCAGACCATCTGGCTCAGACCGTCGGTCTCAGCCCGTCTGTCTCAGACCATCTGTCTCAGACCGCCTGTATCACACCGTCAGTCTCAGACCATCTGTCTCAGACTCTCTGTCTCAGGCCGTCGGTCTTAGCCCGTCTGTCTCAGACCATCTGTCTCAGGCCGTAGGTCTTAACCCGTCTGTCTCAGACCGTCTGTCTCGGGCCGTCAGTCTCGGACCGTCTGTCTCGGACCGTCTGTCGCGGACCGTCTGTCTCACACGGTCTGTCACAGGCTGTCTGTCTCAGACGGTCGGTCTCAGCCCGCCTGTCTCAGCCCATCTCTCTCAGACCGTCTGTCTGAGACCATCTGTCTCAGGCCATCTGTCTCAGACCATCTGTCTCAGGCCGTCGGTATTTGCCTGTCTGTCTCAGCCTGCCTGTCTCTGTCCGTCACTCTCAGACCGTCTGTCTCGGACCGTCTGTCTCGGACCGTCTGTCTCGGACCGTCTGTCTCGGGCCGTCTCTCTCGGACCGTCTGTCTCAGACCAACTGTCTGCGACCGCCTGTCTCAGACCGTCTGTCTCAGACCATCTGTCTCAGACCATCTGTCTCAGACCGTCGGTCTTAGCCCGTCTGTCTCAGACCATCTGTCTCGGACTGTCTGTCTCGGACCGTCTGTCTCGGACCGTCTGTCTCGGACCGTCTGTCTCAGACGGTCTGTCTCAGACGGTCGGTCCCAGCACGCCTACCTCAGCCCGCCTGTCTCAGCCCGCCTGTCTCAGACCGCCTGTCTCAGACCATCTGGCTCAGACCGTCGGTCTTAGCCCGTCTGTCTCAGACCATCTGTCTCAGACCGTCTGTCTCAGACCGTCTGTCTCAGACTGTCTGCCTCGGACCGTCTGTCTCGGACCGTCTGTCCCGGACCGTCTGTCTCGGACCGTCTGTCTCGGTCCGTCTGTCTCGAACCGTCTGTCTCGGACCGTCTGTCTCATACCGTCTGTCTCAGACCGTCTGTCTCAGACCGTCTGTCTCAGACCATCTGTCTCAGACAATCTGTCTCAAGCCGTCGGTCTTAGCCCGTCTGTCCCAGACCGTCTGTCTCGGACCGTCTGTCTCTGACCGTCTGTCTCAGACCGTCTGTCTCGCGCCGTCTGTCTCAGACCATCTGTCTCAGACCGTCTGTCTCGGACCGTCTGTCTCAGACCGCCTGTCTCAGTCCGTCTGTGTAGGTCCGTCTGTCTCGAATCGTCTGTCTCGGACCGTTTGCCTCGGACCGTCTGTGTCGGACTGTCTGTCTCGTACCGTCTGTCTCGGACCATCTGTCTCAGACCATCTGTCTCGGACCGTTTGCCTCGGACCGTCTGTGTCGGACTGTCTGTCTCGTACCGTCTGTCTCGGACCATCTGTCTCAGACCATCTGTCTCAGACCGTCGGTCTTAGCCCGTCTGTCTCAGACCATCTGTCTCAGACCGTCTGTCTCGGACCGTCTGTCTCAGACCGCCTGTCTCAGTCCTTCTGTGTAGGTCCGTCTGTCTCGAATCGTCTGACTCGGACCGTTTGCCTCGGACCGTCTGTCTCGGACTGTCTGTCTCGGACCGTCTGTCTCGGACCGTCTGTCTCGGACTGTCTGTCTCGGACCGTCTGTCTCGGACCGTCTGTCTCGGACCGTCTGTCTCGGACCGTCTGTCTCAGACGGTCTGTCTCAGACGGTCGGTCCCAGCACGCCTACCTCAGCCCGCCTGTCTCAGCCCGCCTGTCTCAGACCGCCTGTCTCAGACCATCTGGCTCAGACCGTCGGTCTTAGCCCGTCTGTCTCAGACCATCTGTCTCAGACCGTCTGTCTCAGACCGTCTGTCTCAGACCGTCTGTCTCAGACCATCTGGCTCAGACCGTCGGTCTTAGCCCGAATGTGTCAGACCATCTGTCTCAGACCATCTGCCTCGGGCCGTCTGCTTCTGTCCGTCTGTCTCTGACCGTCTGTCTCAGACCGTCTGTCTCAGACTGTCTGCCTCGGACCGTCTGTCTCGGACCGTCTGTCTCGGACCGTCTGTCTCGGACCGTCTGTCTCGGACCGTCTGTCTCGGTCCGTCTGTCTCGAACCGTCTGTCTCGGACCGTCTGTCTCATACCGTCTGTCTCAGACCGTCTGTCTCAGACCGTCTGTCTCAGACCGTCTGTCTCAGACCATCTGTCTCAGACAATCTGTCTCAAGCCGTCGGTCTTAGCCCGTCTGTCCCAGACCGTCTGTCTCGGACCGTCTGTCTTTGACCGTCTGTCTCAGACCGTCTGTCTCGGGCCGTCTGTCTCGGACCGTCTGTCTCGGACCGTCTGTCTCGGACCGTCTGTCTCGGACCGTCTGTCTCACAACGTCAGTCACAGACCGTCTGTCTCAGACGGTCGGTCTCAGCCCGCCTGTCTCAGCACATCTGTCTCAGACCGTCTGTCTCAGACCATCTGTCTCAGACCGTCTGTCTCGGACCGTCTGTCTCAGACCGCCTGTCTCAGTCCGTCTGTGTAGGTCCGTCTGTCTCGAATCGTCTGTCTCGGACCGTTTGCCTCGGACCGTCTGTGTCGGACTGTCTGTCTCGTACCGTCTGTCTCGGACCGTCTGTCTCGGACCGTCTGTCTCGGACTGTCTGTCTCGGATCGTCTGTCTCGGACCGTCTGTCTCGGACCGTCTGTCTCAGGCGGTCGGTCCCAGCACGCCTACCTCAGCCCGCCTGTCTCAGCCCGCCGGTCGCAGACCGTCTGTCTCAGACCATCTGGCTCAGACCGTCGGTCTTAGCCCGTCTGTCTCAGACCATCTGTCTCAGACCGTCTGTCTCAGACCGTCTGTCTCAGACCGTCTGTCTCAGACCATCTGTCGCAGACCATCTGTCTCATGCCGTCGGTCTTATCCCGTATATCTCTGCCTGCCTGTGTCTGTCCGTCTGTCTCAGACCGCCTGTCTCAGCACATCTGTCTCAGACCGTCTGTCTCAGACCATCTGTCTCAGACCATCTGGCTCAGACCGTCGGTCTTAGCCCGTCTGTCTCAGACCATTTGTCTCAGACCGTCTGTCTCGGACCGTCTGTCTCGGTCCGTCTGTCTCGAACCGTCTGTCTCGGACCGTCTGTCTCGGACCGTCTGTCTCATACCGTCTGTCTCAGACCGTCTGTCTCAGACCGTCTGTCTCAGACCGTCTGTCTCAGACCGTCTGTCTCAGACCGTCTGTCTCAGACCGTCTGTCTCAGACCGTCTGTCTCGGACCGTCTGTCTCAGACCGCCTGTCTCAGTCCGTCTGTGTAGGTCCGTCTGTCTCGAATCGTCTGTCTCGGACCGTTTGCCTCGGACCGTCTGTGTCGGACTGTCTGTCTCGTACCGTCTGTCTCGGACCGTCTGTCTCGGACCGTCTGTCTCGGACTGTCTGTCTCGGATCGTCTGTCTCGGACCGTCTGTCTCGGACCGTCTGTCTCAGGCGGTCGGTCCCAGCACGCCTACCTCAGCCCGCCTGTCTCAGCCCGCCTGTCGCAGACCGTCTGTCTCAGACCATCTGGCTCAGACCGTCGGTCTTAGCCCGTCTGTCTCAGACCATCTGTCTCAGACCGTCTGTCTCAGACCGTCTGTCTCAGACCGTCTGTCTCAGACCGTCTGTCTCAGACCATCTGTCGCAGACCATCTGTCTCATGCCGTCGGTCTTATCCCGTATATCTCTGCCTGCCTGTGTCTGTCCCTCTGTCTCAGACCGCCTGTCTCAGCACATCTGTCTCAGACCGTCTGTCTCAGACCGTCTGTCTCAGACCATCTGTCTCAGACCATCTGGCTCAGACCGTCGGTCTTAGCCCGTCTGTCTCAGACCATTTGTCTCAGACCGTCTGTCTCGGACCGTCTGTCTCGGTCCGTCTGTCTCGAACCGTCTGTCTCGGACCGTCTGTCTCGGACCGTCTGTCTCATACCGTCTGTCTCAGACCGTCTGTCTCAGACCGTCTGTCTCAGACCGTCTGTCTCAGACCGTCTGTCTCAGACCATCTGTCTCAGACAATCTGTCTCAAGCCGTCGGTCTTAGCCCGTCTGTCCCAGACCGTCTGTCTCGGACCGTCTGTCTCTGACCGTCTGTCTCAGACCGTCTGTCTCGAGCCGTCTGTCTCGGACCGTCTGTCTCGGACCGTCTGTCTCGGACCGTCTGTCTCGGACCGTCTGCCTCGGACCGTCTGTCTCACACCGTCAGTCACAGACGGTCGGTCTCAGCCCGCCTGTCTCAGCACATCTGTCTCAGACCGTCTGTCTCAGACCATCTGTCTCAGACCGTCTGTCTCGGACCGTCTGTCTCGGACCGCCTGTCTCAGTCCGTCTGTGTAGGTCCGTCTGTCTCGAATCGTCTGTCTCGGACCGTTTGCCTCGGACCGTCTGTGTCGGACTGTCTGTCTCGTACCGTCTGTCTCGGACCGTCTGTCTCGGACCATCTGCCTCGGGCCGTCTGCCTCTGTCCGTCTGTCTCTGACCGTCTGTCTCAGACCGTCTGTCTCGGACTGTCTGCCTCGGACCGTCTGTCTCGGACCGTCTGTCTCGGACCGTCTGTCTCGGACCGTCTGTCTCGGTCCGTCTGTCTCGAACCGTCTGTCTCGGACCGTCTGTCTCATACCGTCTGTCTCAGACCGTCTGTCTCAGACCATCTGCCGCAGACAATCTGTCTCAAGCCGTCGGTCTTAGCCCGTCTGTACCAGACCGTCTGTCTCGGACCGTCTGTCTCTGACCGTCTGTCTCGAATCGTCTGACTCGGACCGTTTGCCTCGGACCGTCTGTCTCGGACTGTCTGTCTCGGACCGTCTGTCTCGGACCGTCTGTCTCGGACTGTCTGTCTCGGACCGTCTGTCTCGGACCGTCTGTCTCGGACCGTCTGTCTCAGACGGTCTGTCTCAGACGGTCGGTCCCAGCACGCCTACCTCAGCCCGCCTGTCTCAGCCCGCCTGTCTCAGACCGCCTGTCTCAGACCATCTGGCTCAGACCGTCGGTCTTAGCCCGTCTGTCTCAGACCATCTGTCTCAGACCGTCTGTCTCAGACCGTCTGTCTCAGACCGTCTGTCTCAGACCGTCTGTCTCAGACCGTCTGTCTCAGACCGTCTGTCTCAGACCATCTGTCTCAGACAATCTGTCTCAAGCCGTCGGTCTTAGCCCGTCTGTCCCAGACCGTCTGTCTCGGACCGTCTGTCTCTGACCGTCTGTCTCAGACCGTCTGTCTCGAGCCGTCTGTCTCGGACCGTCTGTCTCGGACCGTCTGTCTCGGACCGTCTGTCTCGGACCGTCTGCCTCGGACCGTCTGTCTCACACCGTCAGTCACAGACGGTCGGTCTCAGCCCGCCTGTCTCAGCACATCTGTCTCAGACCGTCTGTCTCAGACCATCTGTCTCAGACCGTCTGTCTCGGACCGTCTGTCTCAGACCGCCTGTCTCAGTCCGTCTGTGTAGGTCCGTCTGTCTCGAATCGTCTGTCTCGGACCGTTTGCCTCGGACCGTCTGTGTCGGACTGTCTGTCTCGTACCGTCTGTCTCGGACCGTCTGTCTCGGACCATCTGCCTCGGGCCGTCTGCCTCTGTCCGTCTGTCTCTGACCGTCTGTCTCAGACCGTCTGTCTCGGACTGTCTGCCTCGGACCGTCTGTCTCGGACCGTCTGTCTCGGACCGTCTGTCTCGGTCCGTCTGTCTCGAACCGTCTGTCTCGGACCGTCTGTCTCATACCGTCTGTCTCAGACCGTCTGTCTCAGACCATCTGCCGCAGACAATCTGTCTCAAGCCGTCGGTCTTAGCCCGTCTGTACCAGACCGTCTGTCTCGGACCGTCTGTCTCTGACCGTCTGTCTCAGACCGTCTGTCTCGGGCCGTCTGTCTCGGACCGTCTGTCTCGGACCGTCTGTCTCGGACCGTCTGTCTCATACCGTCAGTCACAGACTGTCTGTCTCAGACGGTCGGTCTCAGCCCGCCTGTCTCAGCACATCTGTCTCAGACCGTCTGTCTCAGACCATCTGTCTCAGACAATCTGTCTCAAGCCGTCGGTCTTAGCCCGTCTGTCCCAGACCGTCTGTCTCAGACCGTCTGTCTCGGACCGTCTGTCTCAGCCCGCCTGTCTCAGACCGCCTGTCTCAGACCATCTGGCTCAGACCGTCGGTCTTAGCCCGTCTGTCTCAGACCATCTGTCTCAGACCGTCTGTCTCAGACCGTCTGTCTCAGACTGTCTGCCTCGGACCGTCTGTCTCGGACCGTCTGTCTCGGACCGTCTGTCTCAGACGGTCTGTCTCAGACGGTCGGTCCCAGCACGCCTACCTCAGCCCGCCTGTCTCAGCCCGCCTGTCTCAGACCGCCTGTCTCAGACCATCTGGCTCAGACCGTCGGTCTTAGCCCGTCTGTCTCAGACCATCTGTCTCAGACCGTCTGTCTCAGACCGTCTGTCTCAGACCGTCTGTCTCAGACCATCTGGCTCAGACCGTCGGTCTTAGCCCGTATGTGTCAGACCATCTGTCTCAGACCATCTGCCTCGGGCCGTCTGCTTCTGTCCGTCTGTCTCTGACCGTCTGTCTCAGACCGTCTGTCTCAGACTGTCTGCCTCGGACCGTCTGTCTCGGACCGTCTGTCTCGGACCGTCTGTCTCGGACCGTCTGTCTCGGACCGTCTGTCTCGGTCCGTCTGTCTCGAACCGTCTGTCTCGGGCCGTCTGTCTCATACCGTCTGTCTCAGACCGTCTGTCTCAGACCGTCTGTCTCAGACCGTCTGTCTCAGACCATCTGTCTCAGACAATCTGTCTCAAGCCGTCGGTCTTAGCCCGTCTGTCCCAGACCGTCTGTCTCGGACCGTCTGTCTTTGACCGTCTGTCTCAGACCGTCTCTCTCGGGCCGTCTGTCTCGGACCGTCTGTCTCGGACCGTCTGTCTCGGACCGTCTGTCTCGGACCGTCTGTCTCGGACCGTCTGTCTCACAACGTCAGTCACAGACCGTCTGTCTCAGACGGTCGGTCTCAGCCCGCCTGTCTCAGCACATCTGTCTCAGACCGTCTGTCTCAGACCATCTGTCTCAGACCGTCTGTCTCGGACCGTCTGTCTCAGACCGCCTGTCTCAGTCCGTCTGTGTAGGTCCGTCTGTCTCGAATCGTCTGTCTCGGACCGTTTGCCTCGGACCGTCTGTGTCGGACTGTCTGTCTCGTACCGTCTGTCTCGGACCGTCTGTCTCGGACCGTCTGTCTCGGACTGTCTGTCTCGGATCGTCTGTCTCGGACCGTCTGTCTCGGACCGTCTGTCTCAGGCGGTCGGTCCCAGCACGCCTACCTCAGCCCGCCTGTCTCAGCCCGCCGGTCGCAGACCGTCTGTCTCAGACCATCTGGCTCAGACCGTCGGTCTTAGCCCGTCTGTCTCAGACCATCTGTCTCAGACCGTCTGTCTCAGACCGTCTGTCTCAGACCGTCTGTCTCAGACCATCTGTCGCAGACCATCTGTCTCATGCCGTCGGTCTTATCCCGTATATCTCTGCCTGCCTGTGTCTGTCCGTCTGTCTCAGACCGCCTGTCTCAGCACATCTGTCTCAGACCGTCTGTCTCAGACCATCTGTCTCAGACCATCTGGCTCAGACCGTCGGTCTTAGCCCGTCTGTCTCAGACCATTTGTCTCAGACCGTCTGTCTCGGACCGTCTGTCTCGGTCCGTCTGTCTCGAACCGTCTGTCTCGGACCGTCTGTCTCGGACCGTCTGTCTCATACCGTCTGTCTCAGACCGTCTGTCTCAGACCGTCTGTCTCAGACCGTCTGTCTCAGACCGTCTGTCTCAGACCGTCTGTCTCAGACCGTCTGTCTCAGACCGTCTGTCTCAGACCGTCTGTCTCAGACCATCTGTCTCAGACAATCTGTCTCAAGCCGTCGGTCTTAGCCCGTCTGTCCCAGACCGTCTGTCTCGGACCGTCTGTCTCTGACCGTCTGTCTCAGACCGTCTGTCTCGAGCCGTCTGTCTCGGACCGTCTGTCTCGGACCGTCTGTCTCGGACCGTCTGTCTCGGACCGTCTGCCTCGGACCGTCTGTCTCACACCGTCAGTCACAGACGGTCGGTCTCAGCCCGCCTGTCTCAGCACATCTGTCTCAGACTGTCTGTCTCAGACCATCTGTCTCAGACCGTCTGTCTCGGACCGTCTGTCTCAGACCGCCTGTCTCAGTCCGTCTGTGTAGGTCCGTCTGTCTCGAATCGTCTGTCTCGGACCGTTTACCTCGGACCGTCTGTGTCGGACTGTCTGTCTCGTACCGTCTGTCTCGGACCGTCTGTCTCGGACCGTCTGTCTCGGACTGTCTGTCTCGGATCGTCTGTCTCGGACCGTCTGTCTCGGACCGTCTGTCTCAGGCGGTCGGTCCCAGCACGCCTACCTCAGCCCGCCTGTCTCAGCCCGCCTGTCGCAGACCGTCTGTCTCAGACCATCTGGCTCAGACCGTCGGTCTTAGCCCGTCTGTCTCAGACCATCTGTCTCAGACCGTCTGTCTCAGACCGTCTGTCTCAGACCGTCTGTCTCAGACCATCTGTCGCAGACCATCTGTCTCATGCCGTCGGTCTTATCCCGTATATCTCTGCCTGCCTGTGTCTGTCCCTCTGTCTCAGACCGCCTGTCTCAGCACATCTGTCTCAGACCGTCTGTCTCAGACCATCTGGCTCAGACCGTCGGTCTTAGCCCGTCTGTCTCAGACCATTTGTCTCAGACCGTCTGTCTCGGACCGTCTGTCTCGGTCCGTCTGTCTCGAACCGTCTGTCTCGGACCGTCTGTCTCGGACCGTCTGTCTCATACCGTCTGTCTCAGACCGTCTGTCTCAGACCGTCTGTCTCAGACCGTCTGTCTCAGACCGTCTGTCTCAGACCGTCTGTCTCAGACCGTCTGTCTCAGACCATCTGTCTCAGACAATCTGTCTCAAGCCGTCGGTCTTAGCCCGTCTGTCCCAGACCGTCTGTCTCGGACCGTCTGTCTCTGACCGTCTGTCTCAGACCGTCTGTCTCGAGCCGTCTGTCTCGGACCGTCTGTCTCGGACCGTCTGTCTCGGACCGTCTGTCTCGGACCGTCTGCCTCGGACCGTCTGTCTCACACCGTCAGTCACAGACGGTCGGTCTCAGCCCGCCTGTCTCAGCACATCTGTCTCAGACCGTCTGTCTCAGACCATCTGTCTCAGACCGTCTGTCTCGGACCGTCTGTCTCAGACCGCCTGTCTCAGTCCGTCTGTGTAGGTCCGTCTGTCTCGAATCGTCTGTCTCGGACCGTTTGCCTCGGACCGTCTGTGTCGGACTGTCTGTCTCGTACCGTCTGTCTCGGACCGTCTGTCTCGGACCATCTGCCTCGGGCCGTCTGCCTCTGTCCGTCTGTCTCTGACCGTCTGTCTCAGACCGTCTGTCTCGGACTGTCTGCCTCGGACCGTCTGTCTCGGACCGTCTGTCTCGGGCCGTCTGTCTCGGACCGTCTGTCTCGGACCGTCTGTCTCATACCGTCTGTCTCAGACCGTCTGTCTCAGACCATCTGCCGCAGACAATCTGTCTCAAGCCGTCGGTCTTAGCCCGTCTGTACCAGACCGTCTGTCTCGGACCGTCTGTCTCTGACCGTCTGTCTCAGACCGTCTGTCTCGGGCCGTCTGTCTCGGACCGTCTGTCTCGGACCGTCTGTCTCGGACCGTCTGTCTCATACCGTCAGTCACAGACTGTCTGTCTCAGACGGTCGGTCTCAGCCCGCCTGTCTCAGCACATCTGTCTCAGACCGTCTGTCTCAGACCATCTGTCTCAGACAATCTGTCTCAAGCCGTCGGTCTTAGCCCGTCTGACCCAGACCGTCTGTCTCAGACCGTCTGTCTCAGACCGTCTGTCTCGGACCGTCTGTCTCGGACCGTCTGTCTCAGACCATCTGGCTCAGACCGTCGGTCTTAGCCCGTCTGTCTCAGACCATCTGTCTCTGACCGTCTGTCTCAGACCGTCTGTCTCGGGCCGTCTGTCTCAGGCCGTCTGTCTCGGACCGTCTGTCTCGGACCGTGTGTCTCAGACCATCTGTCTCAGACCATCTGTCTCAGACCATCTGTCTCAGACCGTCGGTCTCGGACCGTCTGTCTCGGACCGTCTGTCTCGGACCGCCTGTCTCAGACCGCCTGTCTCGGACCGTCTGTCTCGGACCGTCTGTCTCGGACCGCCTGTCTCAGACCGCCTGTCTCAGACCGTCTGTCTCTGACCGTGTGTCTCAGACCATCTGCCTCAGACCATCTGTCTCAGGCCGTCGGTCTCAGCCCGTCTGTCTCAGCCTGCCTATCTCTGTCCGTCTGTCTCAGACCGTCCGTCTCGGACCGTCCGTCTCGGACCGTCCGTCTCGGACCGTCCGTCTCGGACCGTCCGTCTCGGACCGTCCGTCTCGGACCGTCCGTCTCGGACCGTCTGTCTCTGACCGTCTGTCTCGGACCGTCTGTGTAATTCCGTCTGTCACAGACCATCTGGCTCAGACCGTCGGTCTCAGCCCGTCTGTCTCAGACCATCTGTCTCAGACCGTCTGTGTCACACCGTCTGTCTCATACCATCTGTCTCAGACCATCTGCCTCAGGCCGTCGGTCTCAGCCCGTCTGTCTCAGACCATCTGTCTCAGGCCGTAGTTCTTAGCCCGTCTGTCTCAGACCGTCTGTCTCGGACCGTCTGTCTCGGACCGTCTGTCTCGGACCGTCTGTCTCGGACCGTCTGTCTCGGACCGTCTGTCTTACACGGTCTGTCACAGGCCGTCTGTCACAGACGGTCGGTCTCAGCCCGCCTGTCTCAGCCCATCTCTCTCAGACCGTCTGTCTGAGACCATCTGTCTCAGACCATCTGTCTCAGACCATCTGCCTCAGACCAGCTGTCTCAGGCCGTGGGTCTTAGCCCGTCTCTCTCAGACCGTCTGTCTCAGACTATCTGGCTCAGACCGTCGGTCGCAGCCCGTCTGTATCAGGCCGTCTGTATCGGACCGTCTGTGTCGTACCGTCTGTCTCAGACCATCTGTCTCAGATCATCTGCCTCAGGCCGTCGGTCTTAGCCCGTCTTTCTCAGCACGCCTGTCTCGGCCCGCCTGTCTCAGACCGTCTGTCTCAGACCGTCTGTCTCAGACCATCTGTCTCAGACCGTCGGTCTTAGCTCGTCTGTCTCAGACCATCTGTCTCAGGCCGAAGGTCTTAGCCCGTCTGTCTCAGACCGTCTGTCTCTCACCGTCAGTCTCGGACCGTCTGTCTCGGACCGCCTGTCTCGGAACGTCTGTCTCGGACCGTATGTCTCAGACCAACTGTCTCCGACCGCCTGTCTCAGACCGTCTGTCTCAGACCATGTGTCTCAGGCCGTCGGTATTTGCCTGTCTGTCTCAGCCTGCCTGTCTCTGTCCGTCTCTCTCAGACCTTCTATCTCGGTCCGTCTGTCTCGGACCGTCTGTCTCGGACCGTCTGTCTCAGACCATCTGTCTCAGATCGCCGGTCTCAGCCCGCCTGTCTCAGACAGTCTGTCTCAGACCATCTGTCTCAGACCATCTGTCTCAGACCGCCGGTGTCAGCCCGCCTGTCTCAGACAGTCTGTCTCAGACCATCAGTCTCAGACCATCTGGCTCAGACCGTCGGTCTCAGCCCGTCTGTCACAGGCCGTCTGTCTCAGACGGTCGGTCTCAGCCCGCCTGTCTCAGCCCATCTCTCTCAGACCGTCTGTCTGAGTCCATCTGTCTCAGACCATCTGTCTCAGACCATCTGTCTCAGGCCGTCGGTATTTGCCTGTCTGTCTCAGCCTGCCTGTCTCTGTCCGTCACTCTCACACCGTCTGTCTCGGACCGTCTGTCTCAGACCGTCTGTCTCAGACCATCTGTCTCAGGCCGTCAGTCTTAGCCCGTCTCTCTCAGACCGTCTGTCGCAGACCGTCTGTCTCAGACCGTCCGTCTCAGACCATCTGTCTCAGACCGTCGGTCTTAGCCCGTCTGTATATGGCCGTCTGTATCGGACCGTCTGTGTCGTACAGTCTGTCTCAGACCATCTGTCTCAGATCATCTGCCTCAGGCCGTCGGTCTTAGCCCGTCTGTCTCAGCACGCCTGTCTCTGTCCATCTGTCTCTGTCCATCTGTATATGTCCGTCTGTCTCAGACCATCTGCCTCAGGCCGTCGGTCTTGGCCCGCCTGTCTCTGCCCGTCTGTCTCTGCCCGTCTGTCTCGGACCGTCTGTCTCGGCCCGTCTGACTCAGACCGTCTATCTCAGGCTGTTGTCTCTGTCCGTCTGTCTCAGACTGTTGTCTATGTCCGTCTGTCTGAGACCGTCTGTCTCAGACCATCTGTCTCAGACCGTCTGTCTCAGACCGTCTGTCTCTGTCCGTCTGTCTCAGACCGTCTGTCTCTGTCCGACTTTCTCAGACCGTCGGTCTCAAACCGTCTGCCTCTGTCCGTCTGTCTCATCCCGTCTGTCTCTGAATGTCTGTCTCACTCCGTATGTGTCTGGCCGTCTGACTCTGTCCGCCTGTCGCAGACCGTCTGTCTGAGGCCATCTGTCTCTACCCGTCTGTCTCAGACCGTCTGTCTCAGGCCGTAGGTCTTAGCCCGTCTGTCCCAGCCTGCCTGTCTCGGACCGTCTGTCTCGGACCGTCTGTCTCGGACCGTCTGTCTCGGACCGTCTGTCTCGGACCGTCTGTCTCGGACCGTCTGTGGCAGACCGTCTGTCTCAGTCCAACTGTCTCTGATCGCCTGTCTCAGACCGTCTGCCTCAGACCGTCTGTCTCAGGCCATCTGACTCAGACCATCTGTCGCAGACTGTTGTCTATGTCCGTCTGTCTCAGACCGTCTGTCTCAGGCCATCTGACTCAGACCATCTGTCGCAGACTGTTGTCTATGTCCGTCTGTCTCAGACCGTCTGTCTCAGGCCCTCTGACTCAGACCATCTGTCGCAGACTTTTGTCTATGTCCGTCTATCTCAGCACGCCTGTCTCAGACCATCTGTCTCAGGCCGTCGGTCTTAGCCCGTCTGTCTGCCCGCCTGTCTCTGTCCATCTGTCTCTGTCCATCTGTATATGTCCGTCTGTCTCAGACCATCTGCCTCAGGCCGTCGGTCTTGGCCCGCCTGTCTCTGCCCGTCTGTCTCTGCCCGTCTGTCTCGGACCGTCTGTCTCGGACCGTCTGTCTCGGCCCGTCTGACTCAGACCGTCTATCTCAGGCTGTTGTCTCTGTCCGTCTGTCTCAGACTGTTGTCTATGTCCGTCTGTCTGAGACCGTCTGTCTCAGACCATCTGTCTCAGACCGTCTGTCTCAGACCGTCTGTCTCTGTCCGTCTGTCTCAGACCGTCTGTCTCTGTCCGACTTTCTCAGACCGTCGGTCTCAAACCGTCTGCCTCTGTCCGTCTGTCTCATCCCGTCTGTCTCTGAATGCCTGTCTCACTCCGTATGTGTCTGGTAGTCTGACTCTGTCCGCCTGTCTCAGACCGTCTGTCTGAGGCCATCTGTCTCTACCCGTCTGTCTCAGACCGTCTGTCTCAGGCCGTAGGTCTTAGCCCGTCTGTCCCAGCCTGCCTGTCTCGGACCGTCTGTCTCGGACCGTCTGTCTCGGACCGTCTGTCTCGGACCGTCTGTCTCGGACCGTCTGTGCCAGACCGTCTGTCTCAGTCCAACTGTCTCTGATCGCCTGTCTCAGACCGTCTGTCTCAGACCATCTGTCTCAGACCATCTGCCTCAGGCCGTCGGTCTGAGCCCGTCTGTCTCAGCCTGCCTGTCTCTGTCCGTCTGTCTCGGACTGTCTGCCTCGGACCGTCGGTCTCAGCCCGTCTGTCTCAGCCCGTCTGCCGCGGACCGTCTGTCTCGGACCGTCTGTCCCAGCCCGCCTGTCTCAGTCCGTCTGTCTGAGACCGTCTGTCTCAGACCATCTGTCTCAGACCGTCTATCTCTGTCCGTCTATCTCTGTCCGTCTGTCTCATACCGTCTGTCTCAGACCGTCTGTCTCGGACCGTCTGTCTCAGCCCGTCAGTCTCAGACCATCTGACTCAGACCGTCTATCTCAGACGGTCGGTCTCAGCCGGCCTGTCTCAGCCTGCCTGTCTCAGACCAACTGTCTCAGACCGCCTGTCTCAGGCCGTCTGTCTCGGACCGTCTGTTTCAGCCTGCCTGTCTCGGACCGCCTGTCTCAGACCATCTGTCTCAGGCGTCGGTATTAGCCCGTCTGTCTCAGCCCGCCTGTCTCTGCCCGTCTGTCTCGGACCGTCTGTCTCGGACCGTCTCTCTCGGACCGTCTGACTCAGCCCGCCTGTCTCAGTCCGTCTGTCTGAGACCGTCTGTCTCAGACCATCCGTCTCAGACCGTCTGTCTCAGACCGTCTGTCTCGGACCATCTGTCTCAGACCATCTGTCTCAGGCCGTCGGTCTTAACCCGCCTGTCTCGGACCGTCTGTTTCGGACCGTCTGTCTCGGACCGTCTGTCTCAGCCCGCCTGGCTCAGTCCGTCTCTCTGAGACCGTCGGTCTCAGAATAACTGTCTGAGACCGTCTGTCTCAGCCCGCCTGTCTCAACACGCCTGTCTCAGTCCGTCTGTCTGAGACCGTCTGTCTCGGACCGTCTGTCTCGGACCGTCTGTCTCGAACCGTCTGTCTCGGACCGTCTGTCTCATACCGCCTGTCTCAGCCCGCCTGTCTCAACACGCGTGTCTCAGTCCGTCTGTCTGAGACCGTCTGTCTCGGACCGTCTGTCTCGGACCGTCTGTCTCGAACCGTCTGTCTCGGACCGTCTGTCTCATACCGCCTGTCTCAGACGAACTGTCTCTGATCGCCTGTCTCAGACCGTCTGTCTCAGACCATCTGTCTCAGACCATCTGCCTCAGGCCGTCGGTCTGAGCCCGTCTGTCTCAGCCTGCCTGTCTCGGACCGTCTCTCTCGGACCGTCTGACTCAGCCCGCCTGTCTCAGTCCGTCTGTCTGAGACCGTCTGTCTCAGACCATCTGTCTCAGACCGTCTGTCTCAGACCGTCTGTCTCCGTCCGTCTGTCTCAGACCGTCTGTCTCAGACCGTCTGTCTTTGTCCGTCTTTCTCAGACCGTCGGTCTCAAACCGTCTGCCTCTGTCCGTCTGTCTCATACCGTCTGTCTCAGACCGTCTGTCTCAGACCGCCTGTCTCAGGCCGTCTGTCTCGGACCGTCTGTTTCAGCCCGTCTGTCTCGGACCGTCTGTCTCAGACCATCTGTCTCAGACCGTCTGTCTCAGACCGTCTGTCTCTGTCCGTCTGTCTCAGACCATCTGTCTCTGTCCGTCTTTCTCAGACCGTCGGTCTCAAACCGTCTACCTCTGTCCGTCTGTCTCAGGCCATCTGACTCAGACCATCTGTCGCAGACTTTTGTCTATGTCCGTCTATCTCAGCACGCCTGTCTCAGACCATCTGCCTCAGGCCGTCTGTCTCAGACCGTCTGTCTCAGGCCATCTGACTCAGACCATCTGTCGCAGACTTTTGTCTATGTCCGTCTATCTCAGCACGCCTGTCTCAGACCATCTGCCTCAGGCCGTCTGTCTCAGACCGTCTGTCTCTGTCCGTCTGTCTCAGACCGTCTGTCTCTGTCCGACTTTCTCGGACCGTCTGTCTCAGACCGTCTGTCTCGGACCGTCTGAGTCAGACCGTCTATCTCAGGCTGTTGTCTCTGTCCGTCTGTCTCAGACTGTTGTCTATGTCCGTCTGTCTGAGACCGTCTGTCTCAGACCATCTGTCTCAGACCGTCTGTCTCTGTCCGTCTGTCTCAGACCGTCTGTCTCAGACCGTCTGTCTCTGTCCGACTTTCTCAGACCGTCGGTCTCAAACCGTCTGCCTCTGTCCGTCTGTCTCGGACCGTCTGTCTCCGACCGTCTGTCTCGGACCGTCTGTCTCGGACCGTCTGTCTCTGATCGCCTGTCTCAGACTGTCTGTCTCAGACCATCTGTCTCAGACCATCTGTCTCAGGCCGTCGGTCTGAGCCCGTCTGTCTCAGCCTGCCTGTCTCTGTCCGTCTGTCTCGGACTGTCTGCCTCGGACCGTCGGTCTCAGCCCGTCTGTCTCAGCCCGTCTGCCGCGGACCGTCTGTCTCGGACCGTCTGTCCCAGCCCGCCTGTCTCAGTCCGTCTGTCTGAGACCGTCTGTCTCAGACCATCTGTCTCAGACCGTCTATCTCTGTCCGTCTATCTCTGTCCGTCTGTCTCATACCGTCTGTCTCAGACCGTCTGTCTCGGACCGTCTGTCTCAGCCCGTCAGTCTCAGACCATCTGACTCAGCCCGTCTATCTCAGACGGTCGGTCTCAGCCGGCCTGTCTCAGCCTGCCTGTCTCAGACCAACTGTCTCAGACCGCCTATCTCAGGCCGTCTGTCTCGGACCGTCTGTTTCAGCCTGCCTGTCTCGGACCGCCTGTCTCAGACCATCTGTCTCAGGCGTCGGTATTAGCCCGTCTGTCTCAGCCCGCCTGTCTCTGCCCGTCTGTCTCGGACCGTCTGTCTCGGACCGTCTCTCTCGGACCGTCTGACTCAGCCCGCCTGTCTCAGTCCGTCTGTCTCTGTCCGTCTGTCTCAGACCGTCTGTCTCAGACCGTCTGTCTTTGTCCCTCTTTCTCAGACCGTCGGTCTCAAACCGTCTGCCTCTGTCCGTCTGTCTCATACCGTCTGTCTCAGACCGTCTGTCTCAGACCGCCTGTCTCAGGCCGTCTGTCTCGGACCGTCTGTTTCAGCCCGTCTGTCTCGGACCGTCTGTCTCAGACCATCTGTCTCAGACCGTCTGTCTCAGACCGTCTGTCTCTGTCCGTCTGTCTCAGACCGTCTGTCTCAGACCGTCTGTCTCAGACCGTCTGTCTCTGTCCGTCTTTCTCAGACCGTCGGTCTCAAACCGTCTGCCTCTGTCCGTCTGTCTCAGACCGTCTGTCTCTGTCCGTCTGTCTCAGACCGTCTGTCTCGGACCGTCTGTCTCGGAACGCCTGTCCCGAACCGTCTGTCTCAGCACGCCTGTCTCGGGCCGCCAGTCTCAGACCGTCTGTCTCAGACCGTCTGTCTCGGACCGTCTGTCTCGAACCGTCTGTCTCGGACCGTCTGTCTCAGCCCGTCAGTCTCAGACCATCTGACTCAGCCCGTCTATCTCAGACGGTCGGTCTCAGCCGGCCTGTCTCAGCCTGCCTGTCTCAGACCAACTGTCTCAGACCGCCTGTCTCAGGCCGTCTGTCTCGGACCGTCTGTCTCGAACCGTCTGTCTCGGACCGTCTGTCTCATACCACCTGTCTCAGACCGTCTGTATCAGACCATCTGTCTCAGACCATCTGTCTCAGGCCGTCGGTCTTAACCCGTCTGTCTCGGACCGTCTGTCTCGGACCGTCTGTCTCGGACCATCTGTCTGGGACCGTCTGTCTCGGACCATCTGTCTCAGACGGCCGGTCTCAGCCCGCCTGTCTCAGACAGTCTGATTCTGTCCGTCTGTCTCTGACCGTCCGTCTCGGACCGTCTGTTTCAGCCTGCCTGTCTCGGACCGCCTGTCTCAGACCATCTGTCTCAGGCGTCGGTATTAGCCCGTCTGTCTCAGCCCGCCTGTCTCTGCCCGTCTGTCTCGGACCGTCTGTCTCGGACCGTCTCTCTCGGACCGTCTGACTCAGCCCGCCTGTCTCAGTCCGTCTTTCTCAGACCGTCGGTCTCAAACCGTCTGCCTCTGTCCGTCTGTCTCTGCCCGTCTGTCTCGGACCGTCTGTCTCGGCCCGTCTGTCTCGGACGGTCTGTCTCAGACGGTCGGTCTCAGCCCGCCTACCTCAGCCCGCCTGTCGCAGTCCGTCTGTCTCAGACCGTCTGTCTCGGACCGTCTGACTCAGACCGTCTATCTCAGGCTGTTGTCTCTGTCCGTCTGTCTCAGACTGATGTCTATGTCCGTCTGTCTGAAACCGTCTGTCTCAGACCATCTGTCTCAGACCGTCTGTCTCAGACCGTCTGTCTCTGTTCGTCTGTCTCAGACCGTCTGTCTCGGACCGTCTGTCTCGGAACGCCTGTCCCGAACCGTCTGTCTCGGACCGTCTGTCTTGGCCCGTCTGTCTCAGCACGCCTGTCTCGGGCCGCCAGTCTCAGACCGTCTGTCTCAGACAATCTGTCTCAGACCATCTGTCTCAGGCCGTCGGTCTCGGACCGTCTGTCTCGGACCGTCTGTCTCGGACCGTCTGTCTGGGACCGTCTGTCTCGGACCATCTGTCTCAGACGGCCGGTCTCAGCCCGCCTGTCTCAGACAGTCTGCCTCTGTCCGTCTGTCTCTGACCTTCCGTCTCGGAATGTCTGTATCGGACTGTCTGTCTCGGACCGTCTGTCTGGGACCGTCTGTCTCGGACCGTCTGTCTCGGACCATCTGTCTGGGACCGTCTGTCTCGGACCATCTGTCTCAGACGGCCGGTCTCAGCCCGCCTGTCTCAGACAGTCTGATTCTGTCCGTCTGTCTCTGACCGTCCGTCTCGGAATGTCTGTATCGGACCGTCTGTCTCGGACCGTCTGTCTCGGACCGTCTGTCTCACACCGTCTGTCGCAGGCCGTCGGTCTCAGACCGTCTGTCTCAGACCGTCTGTCTCGGACCGTCTGTCTCGGAACGCCTGTCCCTAACCGTCTGTCTCGGACCGTCTGTCTTAGCCCGTCTGTCTCAGCACGCCTGTCTCGGGCCGCCAGTCTCAGACCATCTGTCTCAGGCCGTCGGTCTCGGACCGTCTGTCTCGGACCGTCTGTCTCGGACCGTCTTTCTAACACCGTCTGTCTCGGACCGTCTGTCTCGGACCGTCTGTCTCGGACCGTCTGTCTCGGACCGTCTTTCTAACACCGTCTGTCTCGGACCGTCTGTCTCGGACCGTCTGTCTCGGACCGTCTGTCTCACACCGTCTGTCTCGGACCGTCTGTCTCGGACCGTCTGTCTGACACCGTCTGTCTCGAACCGTCTCTCTCGGACCGTCTCTCTCGGACCGCCTGTCTCAGACCGTCTGTCTCAGACCATCTGTATCAGACCTTCTGTCTCAGGCCGTCGGTCTTAACCCGCCTGTTTCGGACCGTCTGTTTCGGACCGTCTGTCTCGGACCGTCTGTCTCAGCCCGCCTGTCTCAGTCCGTCTGTCACAGGCCGTCGGTCTCAGACGGTCGGTCTCAGCCCGCCTGTCTCAGCCCATCTGTCTCAGACCGTCTGTCTGATATCGTCTGTCTCAGACCGTCTGTCTGATATCGTCTGTCTCAGACCATCTGTCTCAGGCCGTCGGTCTTAGCCCGTCTGTCTCAGACCGTCTGTCTCGGACCGTCTGTCTCGGACCGTCTGTCTCGGACAGTCTGTCTCGGACCGTCTGTCTCGGACCGACTGTCACGGACCGTCTTTCTCACACCGTCTGTCACAGACCGTCGGTCTCAGGCGGTCGGTCTCAGCCCGCCTGTCTCAGCCCATCTGTCTCAGACCGTCTGTCTGAGGCCATTTGTCTCTACACGTCTGTCTCAGACCGTCTGTCTCAGACCGTCTCTCTCAGGCCGTAGGTCTTAGCCCGTCTGTCCCAGCCTGCCTGTCTCGGACCGTCTGTCTCGGACCGTCTGTCTCCGACCGTCTGTCTCGGACCGTCTGTCTCGGAGAGTCTGTCTCGGACCGTCTGTCTCGGACCGTCTGTCTCTGATCGCCTGTCTCAAAATGTCTGTCTCAGATAATCTGTCTCAGACCATCTGCCTCAGGCCGTCGGTCTGAGCCCGTCTGTTTCAGCCTGCCTGTCTCTGTCCGTCTGTCTCGGACTGTCTGCCTCGGACCGTCGGTCTCAGCCCGTCTGTCTCAGCCCGTCTGCCGCGGACCGTCTGTCTCGGACCGTCTGTCCCAGCCCGCCTGTCTCAGTCCGTCTGTCTGAGACCGTCTGTCTCAGACCATCTGTCTCAGACCGTCTATCTCTGTCCGTCTATCTCTGTCCGCGTGTCTCATACCGTCTGTCTCAGACCGTCTGTCTCGGACCGTCTGTCTCAGCCCGTCAGTCTCAGACCATCTGACTCAGACCGTCTATCTCAGACGGTCGGTCTCAGCCGGCCTGTCTCAGCCTGCCTGTCTCAGACCAACTGTCTCAGACTGCCTGTCTCAGGCCGTCTGTCTCGGACCGTCTGTTTCAGCCTGCCTGTCTCGGACCGTCTGTCTCGGACCGTCTGTCTTTGTCCGTCTTTCTCAGACCGTCGGTCTCAAACCGTCTGCCTCTGTCCGTCTGTCTCTGCCCGTCTGTCTCGGACCGTCTGTCTCGGCCCGTCTGTCTCGGACGGTCTGTCTCAGACGGTCGGTCTCAGCCCGCCTACCTCAGCCCGCCTGTCGCAGTCCGTCTGTCTCAGACCGTCTGTCTCGGACCGTCTGTCTCGGACCATCTGTCTCAGACGGCCGGTCTCAGCCCGCCTGTCTGAAACCGTCTGTCTCAGACCATCTGTCTCAGACCGTCTGTCTCCGACCGTCTGTCTCAGACTGCCTGTCTCGGACCGTCTGTCTCGGACCGTCTGTCTCGGACCGTCTGTCTCGGAACGCCTGTCTCGAACCGTCTGTCTCGGACCGTCTGTCTCATACCGTCTGTCTCAGATCGTCTGTCTCAGACCATCTGTCTCAGACCATCTGTCTCAGGCCGTCGGTCTTAACCCGCCTGTCTCGGACCGTCTGTCTCGGACCGTCTGTCTCATAGCGCCTGTCTCAGGCCGTCTGTATCAGACCGTCTGTTTCAGACCGTCTGTCTCTGTCCGTCTTTCTCAGACCGTCGGTCTCAAACCGTCTGCCTCTGTCCGTCTGTCTCTGTCCGTCTGTCTCAGACCGTTTGTCTCGGACCGTCTGTCTCGGACCGTCTGTCTCGGAACGCCTGTCCCGAACCGTCTGTCTCGGACCGTCTGTCTTAGCCCGTCTGTCTCAGCACGCCTGTCTCGGGCCGCCAGTCTCAGACCGTCTGTCTCAGACCGTCTGTCTCGGACCGTCTGTCTCGGACCGTCTGTCTCGGAACGCCTGTCTCGAACCGTCTGTCTCGGACCGTCTGTCTCATACCGTCTGTCTCAGACCGTCTGTCTCAGACCATCTGTCTCAGACCATCTGTCTCAGGCCGTCGGTCTTAACCCGCCTGTCTCGGACCGTCTGTTTCGGACCGTCTGTCTCGGACCGTCTGTCTGGGACCGTCTGTCTCGGACCATCTGTCTCAGACGGCCGGTCTGAGCCCGCCTGTCTCAGACAGTCTGCCTCTGTCCGTCTGTCTCTGACCGTCCGTCTCGGAATGTCTGTATCGGACCGTCTGTCTCGGACCGTCTGTCTCGGACCGCCTGTCTCACACCGTCTGTCACAGGCCGTCGGTCTCAGACGGTCGGTCTCAGTCCGTCTGTCTCTGACCGTCTGTCTCGGACCGTCTGTCTCGGACCGTCTGTCTCGGACCGTCTGTCTCGGACCGTCTGTCTCGGACCGTCTGTCTCGGACCGTCTGTCTCGGACCGTCTGTCTCGGACCGTCTGTCTCGGACCGTCTGTCTCACACCGTCTGTCTCGGACCGTCTGTCTCGGACCGTCTGTCTCACACCGTCTGTCTCGGACCGTCTCTCTCGGACCGTCTCTCTCGGACCGTCTGTCTCAGACCGACAGTCTCAGACGGTCGGTCTCAGCCCGCCTGTCTCAGCCCGCCCGTCTCACACAGTCTGCCTCTGTCCGTCTGTCTCTGACCGTCTGTCTCTGCCCGTCTGTCTCGGACCGTCTGTCTCGGCCCGTCTGTCTCTGACCTTCCGTCTCGGAAAGTCTGTATCGGACTGTCTGTCTCGGACCGTCTGTCTCGGACCGTCTGTCTCGGACCGTCTGTCTGGGACCGTCTGTCTCGGACCATCTGTCTCAGACGGCCGGTCTCAGCCCGCCTGTCTCAGACAGTCTGCCTCTGTCCGTCTGTCTCTGACCTTCCGTCTCGGAATGTCTGTATCGGACCGTCTGTCTCGGACCGTCTGTCTCACACCGTCTGTCTCGGACCGTCTGTCTCGGACCGTCTGCCCCAGCCCGCCTGTCTCAGTCCGTCTGTCTGAGACCGTCTGTCTCAGACCAACTGTCTCAGACTGCCTGTCTCAGGCCGTCTGTCTCGGACCGTCTGTTTCAGCCTGCCTGTCTCGGACCGCCTGTCTCAGACCATCTGTCTCAGGCGTCGGTATTAGCCCGTCTGTCTCAGCCTGCCTGTCTCAGGCGTCGGTATTAGCCCGTCTGTCTCAGCCTGCCTGTCTCTGCCCGTCTGTCTCGGACCGTCTGTCTCGGACCGTCTCTCTCGGACCGTCTGACTCAGCCCGCCTGTCTCAGTCCGTCTGTCTGAGACCGTCTGTCTCAGACCATCTGTCTCAGACCGTCTGTCTCTGTCCGTCTGTCTCAGACCGTCTGTCTTTGTCCGTCTTTCTCAGACCGTCGGTCTCAAACCGTCTGCCTCTGTCCGTCTGTCTCATACCGTCTGTCTCAGACCGTCTGTCTCAGACCGCCTGTCTCAGGCCGTCTGTCTCGGACCGTCTGTTTCAGCCCGTCTGTCTCGGACCGTCTGTCTCGGACCATCTGTCTCAGACGGCCGGTCTGAGCCCGCCTGTCTCAGACAGTCTGCCTCTGTCCGTCTGTCTCTGACCGTCCGTCTCGGAATGTCTGTATCGGACCGTCTGTCTCGGACCGTCTGTCTCGGACCGCCTGTCTCACACCGTCTGTCACAGGCCGTCGGTCTCAGACGGTCGGTCTCTGTCCGTCTGTCTCTGACCGTCTGTCTCGGACCGTCTGTCTCGGACCGTCTGTCTCGGACCGTCTGTCTCGGACCGTCTGTCTCGGACCGTCTGTCTCGGACCGTCTGTCTCGGACCGTCTGTCTCGGACCGTCTGTCTCACACCGTCTGTCTCGGACCGTCTGTCTCGGACCGTCTGTCTCACACCGTCTGTCTCGGACCGTCTCTCTCGGACCGTCTCTCTCGGACCGTCTGTCTCGGACCGTCTGCCCCAGCCCGCCTGTCTCAGTCCGTCTGTCTGAGACCGTCTGTCTCAGACCAACTGTCTCAGACTGCCTGTCTCAGGCCGTCTGTCTCGGACCGTCTGTTTCAGCCTGCCTGTCTCGGACCGCCTGTCTCAGACCATCTGTCTCAGGCGTCGGTATTACCCCTTTGTCTCAGCCTGCCTGTCTCTGCCCGTCTGTCTCGGACCGTCTGTCTCGGACCGTCTCTCTCGGACCGTCTGACTCAGCCCGCCTGTCTCAGTCCGTCTGTCTGAGACCGTCTGTCTCAGACCATCTGTCTCAGACCGTCTGTCTCTGTCCGTCTGTCTCAGACCGTCTGTCTTTGTCCGTCTTTCTCAGACCGTCGGTCTCAAACCGTCTGCCTCTGTCCGTCTGTCTCATACCGTCTGTCTCAGACCGTCTGTCTCAGACCGCCTGTCTCAGGCCGTCTGTCTCGGACCGTCTGTTTCAGCCCGTCTGTCTCGGACCGTCTGTCTCGGACCATCTGTCTCAGACGGCCGGTCTGAGCCCGCCTGTCTCAGACAGTCTGCCTCTGTCCGTCTGTCTCTGACCGTCCGTCTCGGAATGTCTGTATCGGACCGTCTGTCTCGGACCGTCTGTCTCGGACCGCCTGTCTCACACCGTCTGTCACAGGCCGTCGGTCTCAGACGGTCGGTCTCTGTCCGTCTGTCTCTGACCGTCTGTCTCGGACCGTCTGTCTCGGACCGTCTGTCTCGGACCGTCTGTCTCGGACCGTCTGTCTCGGACCGTCTGTCTCGGACCGTCTGTCTCGGACCGTCTGTCTCGGACCGTCTGTCTCGGACCGTCTGTCTCACACCGTCTGTCTCGGACCGTCTGTCTCGGACCGTCTGTCTCACACCGTCTGTCTCGGACCGTCTCTCTCGGACCGTCTCTCTCGGACCGTCTGTCTCAGACCGACAGTCTCAGACGGTCGGTCTCAGCCCGCCTGTCTCAGCCCGCCCGTCTCACACAGTCTGCCTCTGTCCGTCTGTCTCTGACCGTCTGTCTCTGCCCGTCTGTCTCGGACCGTCTGTCTCACACCGTCTGTCTCGGACCGTCTGTCTCGGACCGTCTGTCTGGGACCGTCTGTCTCGGACCATCTGTCTCAGACGGCCGGTCTCAGCCCGCCTGTCTCTGTCCGTCTGTCTCTGACCGTCTGTCTCAGACCGTCTGTCTCTGTCCGTCTTTCTCAGACCGTCGGTCTCAAACCGTCTGCCTCAGACCGTCTGTCTCTGTCCGTCTGTCTCAGACCGTCTGTCTCGGACCGTCTGTCTCGGACCGTCTGTCTCGGAACGCCTGTCCCGAACCGTCTGTCTCGGACCGTCTGTCTTAGCCCGTCTGTCTCAGCACGCCTGTCTCGGGCCGCCAGTCTCAGACCGTCTGTCTCAGACCGTCTGTCTCGGACCGTCTGTCTCGGACCGTCTGTCTCGAACCGTCTGTCTCGTACCGTCTGTCTCATACCGCCTGTCTCAGGCGGTCTGTATCAGACCATCTGTCTCAGACCATCTGTCTCAGGCCGTCGGTCTTAACCCGTCTGTCTCGGACCGTCTGTCTCGGACCGTCTGTCTCGAACCGTCTGTCTCGTACCGTCTGTCTCATACCGCCTGTCTCAGGCGGTCTGTATCAGACCATCTGTCTCAGACCATCTGTCTCAGGCCGTCGGTCTTAACCCGTCTGTCTCGGACCGTCTGTCTCGGACCGTCTGTCTCACACCGTCTGTCTCGGACCGTCTGTCTCCGACCGTCTGTCTCGGACCGTCTGTCTCGGCCCGTCTGTCTCTGACCTTCCGTCTCGGAAAGTCTGTCTCTGATCGCCTGTCTCAGACCGTCTGTCTCAGACCATCTGTCTCAGACCATCTGCCTCAGGCCGTCGGTCTGAGCCCGTCTGTCTCAGCCTGCCTGTCTCTGTCCGTCTGTCTCGGACTGTCTGCCTCGGACCGTCGGTCTCAGCCCGTCTGTCTCAGCCCGTCTGCCGCGGAGCGTCTGTCTCGGACCGTCTGTCCCAGCCCGCCTGTCTCAGTCCGTCTGTCTGAGACCGTCTGTCTCAGACCATCTGTCTCAGACCGTCTATCTCTGTCCGTCTATCTCTGTCCGTCTGTCTCATACCGTCTGTCTCAGACCGTCTGTCTCGGACCGTCTGTCTCAGCCCGTCAGTCTCAGACCATCTGACTCAGACCGTCTATCTCAGACGGTCGGTCTCAGCCGCCCTGTCTCAGCCTGCCTGTCTCAGACCAACTGTCTCAGACTGCCTGTCTTAGGCCGTCTGTCTCGGACCGTCTGTTTCAGCCTGCCTGTCTCGGACCGCCTGTCTCAGACCATCTGTCTCAGGCGTCGGTATTAGCCCGTCTGTCTCAGCCCGTCTGTCTCATACCGTCTGTCTCGGACCGTCTGTCTCGGACCGTCTGTCTCGGACCGTCTGTCTCACACCGTCTGTCTCGGACCGTCTGTCTCGGACCGTCTGTCTCACACCGTCTGTCTCGGACCGTCTCTCTCGGACCGTCTGTCTCAGACCGACAGTCTCAGACGGTCGGTCTCAGCCCGCCTGTCTCAGCCCGCCCGTCTCACACAGTCTGCCTCTGTCCGTCTGTCTCTGACCGTCTGTCTCGGACCGTCTGTCTCGGCCCGTCTGTCTCGGACGGTCTGTCTCAGACGGTCGGTCTCAGCCCGCCTACCTCAGCCCGCCTGTCGCAGTCCGTCTGTCTCAGACCGTCTGTCTCAGACCGTCTGTCTCGGACCGTCTGACTCAGACCGTCTATCTCAGGCTGTTGTCTCTGTCCGTCTGTCTCAGACTGATGTCTATGTCCGTCTGTCTGAAACCGTCTGTCTCAGACCATCTGTCTCAGACCGTCTGTCTCAGACCGTCTGTCTCAGACCGTCTGTCTCTGTTCGTCTGTCTCAGACCGTCTGTCTCGGACCGTCTGTCTCGGAACGCCTGTCCCGAACCGTCTGTCTCGGACCGTCTGTCTTAGCCCGTCTGTCTCAGCACGCCTGTCTCGGGCCGCCAGTCTCAGACCGTCTGTCTCAGACCATCTGTCTCAGACCATCTGTCTCAGGCCGTCGGTCTCGGACCGTCTGTCTCGGACCGTCTGTCTCGGACCGTCTGTCTGGGACCGTCTGTCTCGGACCATCTGTCTCAGACGGCCGGTCTCAGCCCGCCTGTCTCAGACAGTCTGCCTCTGACCGTCTGTCTCTGACCTTCCGTCTCGGAATGTCTGTATCGGACTGTCTGTCTCGGACCGTCTGTCTCGGACCGTCTGTCTCGGACCGTCTGTCTCGGACCGTCTGTCTCGGACCGTCTTTCTAACACCGTCTGTCTCGGACCGTCTGTCTCGGACCGTCTGTCTCGGACCGTCTGTCTCACACCGTCTGTCTCGGACCGTCTGTCTCGGACCGTCTGTCTGACACCGTCTGTCTCGAACCGTCTCTCTCGGACCGTCTCTCTCGGACCGTCTCTCTCGGACCGCCTGTCTCAGACCGTCTGTCTCAGACCATCTGTATCAGACCTTCTGTCTCAGGCCGTCGGTCTTAACCCGCCTGTTTCGGACCGTCTGTCTCAGCCCGCCTGTCTCAGTCCGTCTGTCACAGGCCGTCGGTCTCAGACTGTCGGTCTCAGCCCGCCTGTCTCAGCCCATCTGTCTCAGACCGTCTGTCTGATATCGTCTGTCTCAGACCATCTGTCTCAGGCCGTCGGTCTTAGCCCGTCTGTCTCAGACCGTCTGTCTCGGACCGTCTGTCTCGGACCGTCTGCCTCGGACAGTCTGTCGCGGACCGTCTGTCTCGGACCGTCTGTCTCGGACCGTCTGTCACGGACCGTCTTTCTCACACCGTCTGTCACACACCGTCGGTTTCAGACGGTCGGTCTCAGCCCGCCTGTCTCAGCCCATCTGTCTCAGACCGTCTGTCTGATATCGTCTGTCTCAGACCGTCTGTCTGATATCGTCTGTCTCAGACCATCTGTCTCAGGCCGTCGGTCTTAGCCCGTCTGTCTCAGACCGTCTGTCTCGGACCGTCTGTCTCGGACCGTCTGTCTCGGACAGTCTGTCTCGGACCGTCTGTCTCGGACCGACTGTCACGGACCGTCTTTCTCACACCGTCTGTCACAGACCGTCGGTCTCAGGCGGTCGGTCTCAGCCCGCCTGTCTCAGCCCATCTGTCTCAGACCGTCTGTCTGAGGCCATTTGTCTCTACACGTCTGTCTCAGACCGTCTGTCTCAGACCGTCTCTCTCAGGCCGTAGGTCTTAGCCCGTCTGTCCCAGCCTGCCTGTCTCGGACCGTCTGTCTCGGACCGTCTGTCTCCGACCGTCTGTCTCGGACCGTCTGTCTCGGAGAGTCTGTCTCGGACCGTCTGTCTCGGACCGTCTGTCTCTGATCGCCTGTCTCAAAATGTCTGTCTCAGACCATCTGTCTCAGACCATCTGCCTCAGGCCGTCGGTCTGAGCCCGTCTGTTTCAGCCTGCCTGTCTCTGTCCGTCTGTCTCGGACTGTCTGCCTCGGACCGTCGGTCTCAGCCCGTCTGTCTCAGCCCGTCTGCCGCGGACCGTCTGTCTCGGACCGTCTGTCCCAGCCCGCCTGTCTCAGTCCGTCTGTCTGAGACCGTCTGTCTCAGACCATCTGTCTCAGACCGTCTATCTCTGTCCGTCTATCTCTGTCCGTCTGTCTCATACCGTCTGTCTCAGACCGTCTGTCTCGGACCGTCTGTCTCAGCCCGTCAGTCTCAGACCATCTGACTCAGACCGTCTATCTCAGACGGTCGGTCTCAGCCGGCCTGTCTCAGCCTGCCTGTCTCAGACCAACTGTCTCAGACTGCCTGTCTCAGGCCGTCTGTCTCGGACCGTCTGTTTCAGCCTGCCTGTCTCGGACCGTCTGTCTCGGACCGTCTGTCTTTGTCCGTCTTTCTCAGACCGTCGGTCTCAAACCGTCTGCCTCTGTCCGTCTGTCTCTGCCCGTCTGTCTCGGACCGTCTGTCTCGGCCCGTCTGTCTCGGACGGTCTGTCTCAGACGGTCGGTCTCAGCCCGCCTACCTCAGCCCGCCTGTCGCAGTCCGTCTGTCTCAGACCGTCTGTCTCGGACCGTCTGTCTCGGACCATCTGTCTCAGACGGCCGGTCTCAGCCCGCCTGTCTGAAACCGTCTGTCTCAGACCATCTGTCTCAGACCGTCTGTCTCCGACCGTCTGTCTCAGACTGCCTGTCTCGGACCGTCTGTCTCGGACCGTCTGTCTCGGACCGTCTGTCTCATAGCGCCTGTCTCAGGCCGTCTGTATCAGACCGTCTGTTTCAGACCGTCTGTCTCTGTCCGTCGGTCTCAGACGGTCGGTCTCTGTCCGTCTGTCTCTGACCGTCTGTCTCGGACCGTCTGTCTCGGACCGTCTGTCTCGGACCGTCTGTCTCGGACCGTCTGTCTCGGACCGTCTGTCTCGGACCGTCTGTCTCGGACCGTCTGTCTCACACCGTCTGTCTCGGACCGTCTGTCTCGGACCGTCTGTCTCACACCGTCTGTCTCGGACCGTCTCTCTCGGACCGTCTCTCTCGGACCGTCTGTCTCGGACCGTCTGCCCCAGCCCGCCTGTCTCAGTCCGTCTGTCTGAGACCGTCTGTCTCAGACCAACTGTCTCAGACTGCCTGTCTCAGGCCGTCTGTCTCGGACCGTCTGTTTCAGCCTGCCTGTCTCGGACCGCCTGTCTCAGACCATCTGTCTCAGGCGTCGGTATTAGCCCGTCTGTCTCAGCCTGCCTGTCTCTGCCCGTCTGTCTCGGACCGTCTGTCTCGGACCGTCTCTCTCGGACCGTCTGACTCAGCCCGCCTGTCTCAGTCCGTCTGTCTGAGACCGTCTGTCTCAGACCATCTGTCTCAGACCGTCTGTCTCTGTCCGTCTGTCTCAGACCGTCTGTCTTTGTCCGTCTTTCTCAGACCGTCGGTCTCAAACCGTCTGCCTCTGTCCGTCTATCTCATACCGTCTGTCTCAGACCGTCTGTCTCAGACCGCCTGTCTCAGGCCGTCTGTCTCGGACCGTCTGTTTCAGCCCGTCTGTCTCGGACCGTCTGTCTCGGACCATCTGTCTCAGACGACCGGTCTGAGCCCGCCTGTCTCAGACAGTCTGCCTCTGTCCGTCTGTCTCTGACCGTCCGTCTCGGAATGTCTGTATCGGACCGTCTGTCTCGGACCGTCTGTCTCGGACCGCCTGTCTCACACCGTCTGTCACAGGCCGTCGGTCTCAGACGGTCGGTCTCTGTCCGTCTGTCTCTGACCGTCTGTCTCGGACCGTCTGTCTCGGACCGTCTGTCTCGGACCGTCTGTCTCGGACCGTCTGTCTCGGACCGTCTGTCTCGGACCGTCTGTCTCGGACCGTCTGTCTCGGACCGTCTGTCTCGGACCGTCTGTCTCACACCGTCTGTCTCGGACCGTCTGTCTCGGACCGTCTGTCTCACACCGTCTGTCTCGGACCGTCTCTCTCGGACCGTCTCTCTCGGACCGTCTGTCTCAGACCGACAGTCTCAGACGGTCGGTCTCAGCCCGCCTGTCTCAGCCCGCCCGTCTCACACAGTCTGCCTCTGTCCGTCTGTCTCTGACCGTCTGTCTCTGCCCGTCTGTCTCGGACCGTCTGTCTCGGCCCGTCTGTCTCTGACCTTCCGTCTCGGAAAGTCTGTATCGGACTGTCTGTCTCGGACCGTCTGTCTCGGACCGTCTGTCTCGGACCGTCTGTCTGGGACCGTCTGTCTCGGACCATCTGTCTCAGACTGCCGGTCTCAGCCCGCCTGTCTCAGACAGTCTGCCTCTGTCCGTCTGTCTCTGACCTTCCGTCTCGGAATGTCTGTCTCGGACCGTCTGTCTCGGACCGTCTGTCTCACACCGTCTGTCTCGGACCGTCTGTCTCGGACCGTCTGCCCCAGCCCGCCTGTCTCAGTCCGTCTGTCTGAGACCGTCTGTCTCAGACCAACTGTCTCAGACTGCCTGTCTCAGGCCGTCTGTCTCGGACCGTCTGTTTCAGCCTGCCTGTCTCGGACCGCCTGTCTCAGACCATCTGTCTCAGGCGTCGGTATTAGCCCGTCTGTCTCAGCCTGCCTGTCTCTGCCCGTCTGTCTCGGACCGTCTGTCTCGGACCGTCTCTCTCGGACCGTCTGACTCAGCCCGCCTGTCTCAGTCCGTCTGTCTGAGACCGTCTGTCTCAGACCATCTGTCTCAGACCGTCTGTCTCTGTCCGTCTGTCTCAGACCGTCTGTCTTTGTCCGTCTTTCTCAGACCGTCGGTCTCAAACCGTCTGCCTCTGTCCGTCTGTCTCATACCGTCTGTCTCAGACCGTCTGTCTCAGACCGCCTGTCTCAGGCCGTCTGTCTCGGACCGTCTGTTTCAGCCCGTCTGTCTCGGACCGTCTGTCTCAGACCATCTGTCTCAGACCGTCTGTCTCAGACCGTCTGTCTCTGTCCGTCTGTCTCTGACCGTCTGTCTCAGACCGTCTGTCTCTGTCCGTCTTTCTCAGACCGTCGGTCTCAAACGGTCTGCCTCAGACCGTCTGTCTCTGTCCGTCTGTCTCAGACCGTCTGTCTCGGACCGTCTGTCTCGGACCGTCTGTCTCGGAACGCCTGTCCCGAACCGTCTGTCTCGGACCGTCTGTCTTAGCCCGTCTGTCTCAGCACGCCTGTCTCGGGCCGCCAGTCTCAGACCGTCTGTCTCAGACCGTCTGTCTCGGACCGTCTGTCTCGGACCGTCTGTCTCGGAACGCCTGTCTCGAACCGTCTGTCTCGGACCGTCTGTCTCATACCGTCTGTCTCAGACCGTCTGTCTCAGACCATCTGTCTCAGACCATCTGTCTCAGGCCGTCGGTCTTAACCCGCCTGTCTCGGACCGTCTGTTTCGGACCGTCTGTCTCGGACCGTCTGTCTCAGCTCGCCTGGCTCAGTCCGTCTCTCCGAGACCGTCTGTCTCAGAATAACTGTCTGAGACCGTCTGTCTCAGCCCGCCTGTCTCAACACGCCTGTCTCAGTCCGTCTGTCTGAGACCGTCTGTCTCGGACCGTCTGTCTCGGACCGTCTGTCTCGAACCGTCTGTCTCGTACCGTCTGTCTCATACCGCCTGTCTCAGGCGGTCTGTATCAGACCATCTGTCTCAGACCATCTGTCTCAGGCCGTCGGTCTTAACCCGTCTGTCTCGGACCGTCTGTCTCGGACCGTCTGTCTCACACCGTCTGTCTCGGACCGTCTGTCTCCGACCGTCTGTCTCGGACCGTCTGTCTCGGCCCGTCTGTCTCTGACCTTCCGTCTCGGAAAGTCTGTCTCTGATCGCCTGTCTCAGACCGTCTGTCTCAGACCATCTGTCTCAGACCATCTGCCTCAGGCCGTCGGTCTGAGCCCGTCTGTCTCAGCCTGCCTGTCTCTGTCCGTCTGTCTCGGACTGTCTGCCTCGGACCGTCGGTCTCAGCCCGTCTGTCTCAGCCCGTCTGCCGCGGAGCGTCTGTCTCGGACCGTCTGTCCCAGCCCGCCTGTCTCAGTCCGTCTGTCTGAGACCGTCTGTCTCAGACCATCTGTCTCAGACCGTCTATCTCTGTCCGTCTATCTCTGTCCGTCTGTCTCATACCGTCTGTCTCAGACCGTCTGTCTCGGACCGTCTGTCTCAGCCCGTCAGTCTCAGACCATCTGACTCAGACCGTCTATCTCAGACGGTCGGTCTCAGCCGCCCTGTCTCAGCCTGCCTGTCTCAGACCAACTGTCTCAGACTGCCTGTCTTAGGCCGTCTGTCTCGGACCGTCTGTTTCAGCCTGCCTGTCTCGGACCGCCTGTCTCAGACCATCTGTCTCAGGCGTCGGTATTAGCCCGTCTGTCTCAGCCCGTCTGTCTCATACCGTCTGTCTCGGACCGTCTGTCTCGGACCGTCTGTCTCGGACCGTCTGTCTCACACCGTCTGTCTCGGACCGTCTGTCTCGGACCGTCTGTCTCACACCGTCTGTCTCGGACCGTCTCTCTCGGACCGTCTCTCTCGGACCGTCTGTCTCAGACCGACAGTCTCAGACGGTCGGTCTCAGCCCGCCTGTCTCAGCCCGCCCGTCTCACACAGTCTGCCTCTGTCCGTCTGTCTCTGACCGTCTGTCTCGGACCGTCTGTCTCGGCCCGTCTGTCTCGGACGGTCTGTCTCAGACGGTCGGTCTCAGCCCGCCTACCTCAGCCCGCCTGTCGCAGTCCGTCTGTCTCAGACCGTCTGTCTCAGACCGTCTGTCTCGGACCGTCTGACTCAGACCGTCTATCTCAGGCTGTTGTCTCTGTCCGTCTGTCTCAGACTGATGTCTATGTCCGTCTGTCTGAAACCGTCTGTCTCAGACCATCTGTCTCAGACCGTCTGTCTCAGACCGTCTGTCTCTGTTCGTCTGTCTCAGACCGTCTGTCTCGGACCGTCTGTCTCGGAACGCCTGTCCCGAACCGTCTGTCTCGGACCGTCTGTCTTAGCCCGTCTGTCTCAGCACGCCTGTCTCGGGCCGCCAGTCTCAGACCGTCTGTCTCAGACCATCTGTCTCAGACCATCTGTCTCAGGCCGTCGGTCTCGGACCGTCTGTCTCGGACCGTCTGTCTCGGACCGTCTGTCTGGGACCGTCTGTCTCGGACCATCTGTCTCAGACGGCCGGTCTCAGCCCGCCTGTCTCAGACAGTCTGCCTCTGACCGTCTGTCTCTGACCTTCCGTCTCGGAATGTCTGTATCGGACTGTCTGTCTCGGACCGTCTGTCTCGGACCGTCTGTCTCGGACCGTCTGTCTCGGACCGTCTGTCTCGGACCGTCTTTCTAACACCGTCTGTCTCGGACCGTCTGTCTCGGACCGTCTGTCTCGGACCGTCTGTCTCACACCGTCTGTCTCGGACCGTCTGTCTCGGACCGTCTGTCTGACACCGTCTGTCTCGAACCGTCTCTCTCGGACCGTCTCTCTCGGACCGTCTCTCTCGGACCGCCTGTCTCAGACCGTCTGTCTCAGACCATCTGTATCAGACCTTCTGTCTCAGGCCGTCGGTCTTAACCCGCCTGTTTCGGACCGTCTGTCTCAGCCCGCCTGTCTCAGTCCGTCTGTCACAGGCCGTCGGTCTCAGACTGTCGGTCTCAGCCCGCCTGTCTCAGCCCATCTGTCTCAGACCGTCTGTCTGATATCGTCTGTCTCAGACCATCTGTCTCAGGCCGTCGGTCTTAGCCCGTCTGTCTCAGACCGTCTGTCTCGGACCGTCTGTCTCGGACCGTCTGCCTCGGACAGTCTGTCGCGGACCGTCTGTCTCGGACCGTCTGTCTCGGACCGTCTGTCACGGACCGTCTTTCTCACACCGTCTGTCACACACCGTCGGTTTCAGACGGTCGGTCTCAGCCCGCCTGTCTCAGCCCATCTGTCTCAAGACCGTCTGTCTGAGACCATCTGTCTCAGACCGTCTGTCTCAGCCCGCCTGTCTCAGCCCGCCTGTCTCGGACCGTCTGTCTCGGACCGTCTGTCTCGGACAGTCTGTCTCGGACCGTCTGTCTCGGACCGACTGTCACGGACCGTCTTTCTCACACCGTCTGTCACAGACCGTCGGTCTCAGGCGGTCGGTCTCAGCCCGCCTGTCTCAGCCCATCTGTCTCAGACCGTCTGTCTGAGGTCGTCTGTCTCAGACCATCTGTCTCAGGCCGTCGGTCTTAGCCCGTCTGTCTCGGACCGTCTGTCTCGGACAGTCTGTCTCGGACCGTCTGTCTCGGACCGTCTGACTCAGACCGTCTATCTCAGGCTGTTGTCTCTGTCCGTCTGTCTCAGACTGATGTCTATGTCCGTCTGTCTGAAACCGTCTGTCCCAGACCATCTGTCTCAGACCGTCTGTCTCAGACCGTCTGTCTCTGTTCGTCTGTCTCGGACCGTCTGTCTCGGAACGCCTGTCCCGAACCGTCTGTCTCGGACCGTCTGTCTTAGCCCGTCTGTCTCGGCACGCCTGTCTCGGGCCGCCAGTCTCAGACCGTCTGTCTCAGACCATCTGTCTCAGACCATCTGTCTCAGGCCGTCGGTCTCGGACCGTCTGTCTCGGACCGTCTGTCTCGGACCGTCTTTCTAACACCGTCTGTCTCGGACCGTCTGTCTCGGACCGTCTGTCTCGGACCGTCTGTCTCACACCGTCTGTCTCGGACCGTCTGTCTCGGACCGTCTGTCTGACACCGTCTGTCTCGAACCGTCTCTCTCGGACCGTCTCTCTCGGACCGTCTCTCTCGGACCGCCTGTCTCAGACCGTCTGTCTCAGACCATCTGTATCAGACCTTCTGTCTCAGGCCGTCGGTCTTAACCCGCCTGTTTCGGACCGTCTGTTTCGGACCGTCTGTCTCAGCCCGCCTGTCTCAGTCCGTCTGTCACAGGCCGTCGGTCTCAGACGGTCGGTCTCAGCCCGCCTGTCTCAGCCCATCTGTCTCAGACCGTCTGTCTGATATCGTCTGTCTCAGACCATCTGTCTCAGGCCGTCGGTCTTAGCCCGTCTGTCTCAGACCGTCTGTCTCGGACCGTCTGTCTCGGACCGTCTGCCTCGGACAGTCTGTCTCGGACCGTCTGTCTCGGACCGTCTGTCTCGGACCGTCTGTCACGGACCGTCTTTCTCACACCGTCTGTCACACACCGTCGGTTTCAGACGGTCGGTCTCAGCCCGCCTGTCTCAGCCCATCTGTCTCAAGACCGTCTGTCTGAGACCATCTGTCTCAGACCGTCTGTCTCAGCCCGCCTGTCTCAGCCCGCCTGTCTCGGACCGTCTGTCTCGGACCGTCTGTCTCGGACAGTCTGTCTCGGACCGTCTGTCTCGGACCGACTGTCACGGACCGTCTTTCTCACACCGTCTGTCACAGACCGTCGGTCTCAGGCGGTCGGTCTCAGCCCGCCTGTCTCAGCCCATCTGTCTCAGACCGTCTGTCTGAGGTCGTCTGTCTCAGACCATCTGTCTCAGGCCGTCGGTCTTAGCCCGTCTGTCTCGGACCGTCTGTCTCGGACAGTCTGTCTCGGACCGTCTGTCTCGGACCGTCTGACTCAGACCGTCTATCTCAGGCTGTTGTCTCTGTCCGTCTGTCTCAGACTGATGTCTATGTCCGTCTGTCTGAAACCGTCTGTCCCAGACCATCTGTCTCAGACCGTCTGTCTCAGACCGTCTGTCTCGGACCGTCTGTCTCGGACCGTCTGTCTCGGAACGCCTGTCTCGAACCGTCTGTCTCGGACCGTCTGTCTCATACCGTCTGTCTCAGACCGTCTGTCTCAGACCATCTGTCTCAGACCATCTGTCTCAGGCCGTCGGTCTTAACCCGCCTGTCTCGGACCGTCTGTTTCGGACCGTCTGTCTCGGACCGTCTGTCTCAACTCGCCTGGCTCAGTCCGTCTCTCCGAGACCGTCTGTCTCAGAATAACTGTCTGAGACCGTCTGTCTCAGCCCGCCTGTCTCAACACGCCTGTCTCAGTCCGTCTGTCTGAGACCGTCTGTCTCGGACCGTCTGTCTCGGACCGTCTGTCTCGAACCGTCTGTCTCGTACCGTCTGTCTCATACCGCCTGTCTCAGGCCGTCTGTATCAGACCATCTGTCTCAGACCATCTGTCTCAGGCCGTCGGTCTTAACCCGTCTGTCTCGGACCGTCTGTCTCGGACCGTCTGTCTCACACCGTCTGTCACAGGCCGTCGGTCTCAGACGGTCGGTCTCTGTCCGTCTGTCTCTGACCGTCTGTCTCGGACCGTCTGTCTCGGACCGTCTGTCTCGGACCGTCTGTCTCGGACCGTCTGTCTCACACCGTCTGTCTCGGACCGTCTGTCTCCGACCGTCTGTCTCGGACCGTCTGTCTCGGAGAGTCTGTCTCGGACCGTCTGTCTCGGACCGTCTGTCTCTGATCGCCTGTCTCAGACCGTCTGTCTCAGACCATCTGTCTCAGACCATCTGACTCAGACCGTCTATCTCAGACGGTCGGTCTCAGCCGCCCTGTCTCAGCCTGCCTGTCTCAGACCAACTGTCTCAGACTGCCTGTCTTAGGCCGTCTGTCTCGGACCGTCTGTTTCAGCCTGCCTGTCTCGGACCGCCTGTCTCAGACCATCTGTCTCAGGCGTCGGTATTAGCCCGTCTGTCTCAGCCCGTCTGTCTCATACCGTCTGTCTCGGACCGTCTGTCTCGGACCGTCTGTCTCGGACCGTCTGTCTCACACCGTCTGTCTCGGACCGTCTGTCTCGGACCGTCTGTCTGACACCGTCTGTCTCGAACCGTCTCTCTCGGACCGTCTCTCTCGGACCGTCTCTCTCGGACCGCCTGTCTCAGACCGTCTGTCTCAGACCATCTGTATCAGACCTTCTGTCTCAGGCCGTCGGTCTTAACCCGCCTGTTTCGGACCGTCTGTTTCGGACCGTCTGTCTCAGCCCGCCTGTCTCAGTCCGTCTGTCACAGGCCGTCGGTCTCAGACGGTCGGTCTCAGCCTGCCTGTCTCAGACCAACTGTCTCAGACTGCCTGTCTTAGGCCGTCTGTCTCGGACCGTCTGTTTCAGCCTGCCTGTCTCGGACCGCCTGTCTCAGACCATCTGTCTCAGGCGTCGGTATTAGCCCGTCTGTCTCAGCCCGTCTGTCTCATACCGTCTGTCTCGGACCGTCTGTCTCGGACCGTCTGTCTCGGACCGTCTGTCTCGGACCGTCTGTCTCGGACCGTCTGTCTCGGACCGTCTGTCTCGGACCGTCTGTCTCACACCGTCTGTCTCGGACCGTCTGTCTCGGACCGTCTGTCTCACACCGTCTGTCTCGGACCGTCTCTCTCGGACCGTCTCTCTCGGACCGTCTGTCTCAGACCGACAGTCTCAGACGGTCGGTCTCAGCCCGCCTGTCTCAGCCCGCCCGTCTCACACAGTCTGCCTCTGTCCGTCTGTCTCGGACCGTCTGTCTCGGACCGTCTGTCTGGGACCGTCTGTCTCGGACCATCTGTCTCAGACGGCCGGTCTCAGCCCGCCTGTCTCAGACAGTCTGCCTCTGACCGTCTGTCTCTGACCTTCCGTCTCGGAATGTCTGTATCGGACTGTCTGTCTCGGACCGTCTGTCTCGGACCGTCTGTCTCGGACCGTCTGTCTCGGACCGTCTGTCTCGGACCGTCTTTCTAACACCGTCTGTCTCGGACCGTCTGTCTCGGACCGTCTGTCTCGGACCGTCTGTCTCACACCGTCTGTCTCGGACCGTCTGTCTCGGACCGTCTGTCTGACACCGTCTGTCTCGAACCGTCTCTCTCGGACCGTCTCTCTCGGACCGTCTCTCTCGGACCGCCTGTCTCAGACCGTCTGTCTCAGACCATCTGTATCAGACCTTCTGTCTCAGGCCGTCGGTCTTAACCCGCCTGTTTCGGACCGTCTGTCTCAGCCCGCCTGTCTCAGTCCGTCTGTCACAGGCCGTCGGTCTCAGACTGTCGGTCTCAGCCCGCCTGTCTCAGCCCATCTGTCTCAGACCGTCTGTCTGATATCGTCTGTCTCAGACCATCTGTCTCAGGCCGTCGGTCTTAGCCCGTCTGTCTCAGACCGTCTGTCTCGGACCGTCTGTCTCGGACCGTCTGCCTCGGACAGTCTGTCGCGGACCGTCTGTCTCGGACCGTCTGTCTCGGACCGTCTGTCACGGACCGTCTTTCTCACACCGTCTGTCACACACCGTCGGTTTCAGACGGTCGGTCTCAGCCCGCCTGTCTCAGCCCATCTGTCTCAAGACCGTCTGTCTGAGACCATCTGTCTCAGACCGTCTGTCTCAGCCCGCCTGTCTCAGCCCGCCTGTCTCGGACCGTCTGTCTCGGACCGTCTGTCTCGGACAGTCTGTCTCGGACCGTCTGTCTCGGACCGACTGTCACGGACCGTCTTTCTCACACCGTCTGTCACAGGCCGTCGGTCTCAGACTGTCGGTCTCAGCCCGCCTGTCTCAGCCCATCTGTCTCAGACCGTCTGTCTGATATCGTCTGTCTCAGACCATCTGTCTCAGGCCGTCGGTCTTAGCCCGTCTGTCTCAGACCGTCTGTCTCGGACCGTCTGTCTCGGACCGTCTGCCTCGGACAGTCTGTCGCGGACCGTCTGTCTCGGACCGTCTGTCTCGGACCGTCTGTCACGGACCGTCTTTCTCACACCGTCTGTCACACACCGTCGGTTTCAGACGGTCGGTCTCAGCCCGCCTGTCTCAGCCCATCTGTCTCAAGACCGTCTGTCTGAGACCATCTGTCTCAGACCGTCTGTCTCAGCCCGCCTGTCTCAGCCCGCCTGTCTCGGACCGTCTGTCTCGGACCGTCTGTCTCGGACAGTCTGTCTCGGACCGTCTGTCTCGGACCGACTGTCACGGACCGTCTTTCTCACACCGTCTGTCACAGACCGTCGGTCTCAGGCGGTCATTCTCAGCCCGCCTGTCTCAGCCCATCTGTCTCAGACCGTCTGTCTGAGGTCGTCTGTCTCAGACCATCTGTCTCAGGCCGTCGGTCTTAGCCCGTCTGTCTCGGACCGTCTGTCTCGGACAGTCTGTCTCGGACCGTCTGTCTCGGACCGTCTGACTCAGACCGTCTATCTCAGGCTGTTGTCTCTGTCCGTCTGTCTCAGACTGTTGTCTATGTCCGTCTGTCTGAAACCGTCTGTCCCAGACCATCTGTCTCAGACCGCCTGTCTCAGACCGTCTGTCTCTGTTCGTCTGTCTCGGACCGTCTGTCTCGGAACGCCTGTCCCGAACCGTCTGTCTCGGACCGTCTGTCTTAGCCCGTCTGTCTCGGCACGCCTGTCTCGGGCCGCCAGTCGCAGACCGTCTGTCTCAGACCATCTGTCTCAGACCATCTGTCTCAGGCCGTCGGTCTCGGACCGTCTGTCTCGGACCGTCTGTCTCGGACCGTCTGTCTCACACCGTCTGTCTCGGACCGTCTGTCTCGGACCGTCTGTCTGACACCGTCTGTCTCGAACCGTCTCTCTCGGACCGTCTCTCTCGGACCGTCTCTCTCGGACCGCCTGTCTCAGACCGTCTGTCTCAGACCATCTGTATCAGACCTTCTGTCTCAGGCCGTCGGTCTTAACCCGCCTGTTTCGGACCGTCTGTTTCGGACCGTCTGTCTCAGCCCGCCTGTCTCAGTCCGTCTGTCACAGGCCGTCGGTCTCAGACGGTCGGTCTCAGCCCGCCTGTCTCAGCCCATCTGTCTCAGACCGTCTGTCTGATATCGTCTGTCTCAGACCATCTGTCTCAGGCCGTCGGTCTTAGCCCGTCTGTCTCAGACCGTCTGTCTCGGACCGTCTCTCTCGGACCGTCTGCCTCGGACAGTCTGTCTCGGACCGTCTGTCTCGGACCGTCTGTCTCGGACCGTCTGTCACGGACCGTCTTTCTCACACCGTCTGTCACACACCGTCGGTTTCAGACGGTCGGTCTCAGCCCGCCTGTCTCAGCCCATCTGTCTCAAGACCGTCTGTCTGAGACCATCTGTCTCAGACCGTCTGTCTCAGCCCGCCTGTCTCAGCCCGCCTGTCTCGGACCGTCTGTCTCGGACCGTCTGTCTCGGACAGTCTGTCTCGGACCGTCTGTCTCGGACCGACTGTCACGGACCGTCTTTCTCACACCGTCTGTCACAGACCGTCGGTCTCAGGCGGTCGGTCTCAGCCCGCCTGTCTCAGCCCATCTGTCTCAGACCGTCTGTCTGAGGTCGTCTGTCTCAGACCATCTGTCTCAGGCCGTCGGTCTTAGCCCGTCTGTCTCGGACCGTCTGTCTCGGACAGTCTGTCTCGGACCGTCTGTCTCGGACCGTCTGACTCAGACCGTCTATCTCAGGCTGTTGTCTCTGTCCGTCTGTCTCAGACTGATGTCTATGTCCGTCTGTCTGAAACCGTCTGTCCCAGACCATCTGTCTCAGACCGTCTGTCTCAGACCGTCTGTCTCTGTTCGTCTGTCTCGGACCGTCTGTCTCGGAACGCCTGTCCCGAACCGTCTGTCTCGGACCGTCTGTCTTAGCCCGTCTGTCTCGGCACGCCTGTCTCGGGCCGCCAGTCTCAGACCGTCTGTCTCAGACCATCTGTCTCAGACCATCTGTCTCAGGCCGTCGGTCTCGGACCGTCTGTCTCGGACCGTCTGTCTCGGACCGTCTGTCTCGGACCGTCTGTCTGGGACCGTCTGTCTCGGACCATCTGTCTCAGACGGCCGGTCTCAGCCCGCCTGTCTCAGACAGTCTGCCTCTGTCCGTCTGTCTCTGACCGTCTGTCTCAGACCGTCTGTCTCTGTCCGTCTTTCTCAGACCGTCGGTCTCAAACCGTCTGCCTCAGACCGTCTGTCTCTGTCCGTCTGTCTCAGACCGTCTGTCTCGGACCGTCTGTCTCGGACCGTCTGTCTCGGAACGCCTGTCCCGAACCGTCTGTCTCGGACCGTCTGTCTTAGCCCGTCTGTCTCAGCACGCCTGTCTCGGGCCGCCAGTCTCAGACCGTCTGTCTCAGACCGTCTGTCTCGGACCGTCTGTCTCGGACCGTCTGTCTCGGAACGCCTGTCTCGAACCGTCTGTCTCGGACCGTCTGTCTCATACCGTCTGTCTCAGACCGTCTGTCTCAGACCATCTGTCTCAGACCATCTGTCTCAGGCCGTCGGTCTTAACCCGCCTGTCTCGGACCGTCTGTTTCGGACCGTCTGTCTCGGACCGTCTGTCTCAGCTCGCCTGGCTCAGTCCGTCTCTCCGAGACCGTCTGTCTCAGAATAACTGTCTGAGACCGTCTGTCTCAGCCCGCCTGTCTCAACACGCCTGTCTCAGTCCGTCTGTCTGAGACCGTCTGTCTCGGACCGTCTGTCTCGGACCGTCTGTCTCGAACCGTCTGTCTCGTACCGTCTGTCTCATACCGCCTGTCTCAGGCCGTCTGTATCAGACCATCTGTCTCAGACCATCTGTCTCAGGCCGTCGGTCTTAACCCGTCTGTCTCGGACCGTCTGTCTCGGACCGTCTGTCTCACACCGTCTGTCACAGGCCGTCGGTCTCAGACGGTCGGTCTCTGTCCGTCTGTCTCTGACCGTCTGTCTCGGACCGTCTGTCTCGGACCGTCTGTCTCGGACCGTCTGTCTCGGACCGTCTGTCTCACACCGTCTGTCTCGGACCGTCTGTCTCCGACCGTCTGTCTCGGACCGTCTGTCTCGGAGAGTCTGTCTCGGACCGTCTGTCTCGGACCGTCTGTCTCTGATCGCCTGTCTCAGACCGTCTGTCTCAGACCATCTGTCTCAGACCATCTGACTCAGACCGTCTATCTCAGACGGTCGGTCTCAGCCGCCCTGTCTCAGCCTGCCTGTCTCAGACCAACTGTCTCAGACTGCCTGTCTTAGGCCGTCTGTCTCGGACCGCCTGTCTCAGACCATCTGTCTCAGGCGTCGGTATTAGCCCGTCTGTCTCAGCCCGTCTGTCTCATACCGTCTGTCTCGGACCGTCTGTCTCGGACCGTCTGTCTCGGACCGTCTGTCTCGGACCGTCTGTCTCGGACCGTCTGTCTCACACCGTCTGTCTCGGACCGTCTGTCTCGGACCGTCTGTCTCACACCGTCTGTCTCGGACCGTCTCTCTCGGACCGTCTCTCTCGGACCGTCTGTCTCAGACCGACAGTCTCAGACGGTCGGTCTCAGCCCGCCTGTCTCAGCCCGCCCGTCTCACACAGTCTGCCTCTGTCCGTCTGTCTCTGACCGTCTGTCTCGGACCGTCTGTCTCGGCCCGTCTGTCTCGGACGGTCTGTCTCAGACGGTCGGTCTCAGCCCGCCTACCTCAGCCCGCCTGTCTCAGTCCGTCTGTCTCAGACCATCTGCCTCAGGCCGTCGGTCTTAGCCCGCCTGTCGCTGCCCGTCTGTCTCTGCCCGTCTGTCTCGGACCGACTGTCACGGACCGTCTTTCTCACACCGTCTGTCACAGACCGTCGGTCTCAGGCGGTCGGTCTCAGCCCGCCTGTCTCAGCCCATCTGTCTCAGACCGTCTGTCTGAGGTCGTCTGTCTCAGACCATCTGTCTCAGGCCGTCGGTCTTAGCCCGTCTGTCTCGGACCGTCTGTCTCAGTCCGTCTGTCTCGGACCGTCTGTTTCGGACCGTCTGTCTCAGCCCGCCTGTCTCAGTCCGTCTGTCACAGGCCGTCGGTCTCAGACGGTCGGTCTCAGCCCGCCTGTCTCAGCCCATCTGTCTCAGACCGTCTGTCTGATATCGTCTGTCTCAGACCATCTGTCTCAGGCCGTCGGTCTTAGCCCGTCTGTCTCGGACCGTCTGTCTCGGACCGTCTGTCTTAGCCCGTCTGTCTCAGCACGCCTGTCTCGGGCCGCCAGTCTCAGACCGTCTGTCTCAGACCATCTGTCTCAGACCATCTGTCTCAGGCCGTCGGTCTCGGACCGTCTGTCTCGGACCGTCTGTCTCGGACCGTCTGTCTGGGACCGTCTGTCTCGGACCATCTGTCTCAGACGGCCGGTCTCAGCCCGCCTGTCTCAGACAGTCTGCCTCTGTCCGTCTGTCTCTGACCTTCCGTCTCGGAATGTCTGTATCGGACCGTCTGTCTCGGACCGTCTGTCTCGGACCGTCTGTCTCACACCGTCTGTCTCGGACCGTCTGTCTCGGACCGTCTGTCTCACACCGTCTGTCTCGGACCGTCTCTCTCGGACCGTCTCTCTCGGACCGTCTGTCTCAGACCGACAGTCTCAGACGGTCGGTCTCAGCCCGCCTGTCTCAGCCCGCCCGTCTCACACAGTCTGCCTCTGTCCGTCTGTCTCTGACCGTCTGTCTCGGACCGTCTGTCTCGGCCCGTCTGTCTCGGACGGTCTGTCTCAGACGGTCGGTCTCAGCCCGCCTACCTCAGCCCGCCTGTCTCAGTCCGTCTGTCTCAGACCATCTGCCTCAGGCCGTCGGTCTTAGCCCGCCTGTCGCTGCCCGTCTGTCTCTGCCCGTCTGTCTCGGACCGACTGTCACGGACCGTCTTTCTCACACCGTCTGTCACAGACCGTCGGTCTCAGGCGGTCGGTCTCAGCCCGCCTGTCTCAGCCCATCTGTCTCAGACCGTCTGTCTGAGGTCGTCTGTCTCAGACCATCTGTCTCAGGCCGTCGGTCTTAGCCCGTCTGTCTCGGACCGTCTGTCTCAGTCCGTCTGTCTCGGACCGTCTGTTTCGGACCGTCTGTCTCAGCCCGCCTGTCTCAGTCCGTCTGTCACAGGCCGTCGGTCTCAGACGGTCGGTCTCAGCCCGCCTGTCTCAGCCCATCTGTCTCAGACCGTCTGTCTGATATCGTCTGTCTCAGACCATCTGTCTCAGGCCGTCGGTCTTAGCCCGTCTGTCTCGGACCGTCTGTCTCGGACCGTCTGTCTTAGCCCGTCTGTCTCAGCACGCCTGTCTCGGGCCGCCAGTCTCAGACCGTCTGTCTCAGACCATCTGTCTCAGACCATCTGTCTCAGGCCGTCGGTCTCGGACCGTCTGTCTCGGACCGTCTGTCTCGGACCGTCTGTCTGGGACCGTCTGTCTCGGACCATCTGTCTCAGACGGCCGGTCTCAGCCCGCCTGTCTCAGACAGTCTGCCTCTGTCCGTCTGTCTCTGACCTTCCGTCTCGGAATGTCTGTATCGGACTGTCTGTCTCGGACCGTCTGTCTCGGACCGTCTGTCTCGGACCGTCTGTCTCGGACCGTCTGTCTCGGACCGTCTGTCTCGGACCGTCTTTCTAACACCGTCTGTCTCGGACCGTCTGTATCGGACCGTCTGTCTCGGACCGTCTGTCTAACACCGTCTGTCTCGGACCGTCTGTCTCGGATCGTCTGTCTGACACCGTCTGTCTCGAACCGTCTCTCTCGGACCGTCTCTCTCGGACCGTCTCTCTCGGACCGCCTGTCTCAGACCCTCTGTCTCAGACCATCTGTATCAGACCTTCTGTCTCAGGCCGTCGGTCTTAACCCGCCTGTTTCGGACCGTCTGTTTCGGACCGTCTGTCTCAGCCCGCCTGTCTCAGTCCGTCTGTCACAGGCCGTCGGTCTCAGACGGTCGGTCTCAGCCCGCCTGTCTCAGCCCATCTGTCTCAGACCGTCTGTCTGATATCGTCTGTCTCAGACCATCTGTCTCAGGCCGTCGGTCTTAGCCCGTCTGTCTCGGACCGTCTGTCTCGGACCGTCTGTCTCGGACCGTCTGTCTCGGACAGTCTGTCTCGGACCGTCTGTCTCGGACCGTCTGTCACGGACCGTCTTTCTCACACCGTCTGTCACACACCGTCGGTTTCAGACGGTCGGTCTCAGCCCGCCTGTCTCAGCCCATCTGTCTCAAGACCGTCTGTCTGAGACCATCTGTCTCAGACCGTCTGTCTCAGCCCGCCTGTCTCAGCCCGCCTGTCTCGGACCGTCTGTCTCGGACCGTCTGTCTCGGACAGTCTGTCTCGGACCGTCTGTCTCGGACCGTCTGTCACGGACCGTCTTTCTCACACCGTCTGTCACACACCGTCGGTTTCAGACGGTCGGTCTCAGCCCGCCTGTCTCAGCCCATCTGTCTCAAGACCGTCTGTCTGAGACCATCTGTCTCAGACCGTCTGTCTCAGCCCGCCTGTCTCAGCCCGCCTGTCTCGGACCGTCTCTCTCGGACCGTCTGTCTCGGACAGTCTGTCTCGGACCGTCTGTCTCGGACCGACTGTCACGGACCGTCTTTCTCACACCGTCTGTCACAGACCGTCGGTCTCAGGCGGTCGGTCTCAGCCCGCCTGTCTCAGCCCATCTGTCTCAGACCGTCTGTCTGATATCGTCTGTCTCAGACCATCTGTCTCAGGCCGTCGGTCTTAGCCCGTCTGTCTCGGACCGTCTGTCTCGGACCGTCTGTCTTAGCCCGTCTGTCTCAGCACGCCTGTCTCGGGCCGCCAGTCTCAGACCGTCTGTCTCAGACCATCTGTCTCAGACCATCTGTCTCAGGCCGTCGGTCTCGGACCGTCTGTCTCGGACCGTCTGTCTCGGACCGTCTGTCTCGGACCATCTGTCTCAGACGGCCGGTCTCAGCCCGCCTGTCTCACACAGTCTGCCTCTGTCCGTCTGTCTCTGACCTTCCGTCTCGGAATGTCTGTATCGGACTGTCTGTCTCGGACCGTCTGTCTCGGACCGTCTGTCTCGGACCGTCTGTCTCGGACCGTCTGTCTCGGACCGTCTGTCTCGGACCGTCTTTCTAACACCGTCTGTCTCGGACCGTCTGTATCGGACCGTCTGTCTCGGACCGTCTGTCTAACACCGTCTGTCTCGGACCGTCTGTCTCGGATCGTCTGTCTGACACCGTCTGTCTCGAACCGTCTCTCTCGGACCGTCTCTCTCGGACCGTCTCTCTCGGACCGCCTGTCTCAGACCCTCTGTCTCAGACCATCTGTATCAGACCTTCTGTCTCAGGCCGTCGGTCTTAACCCGCCTGTTTCGGACCGTCTGTTTCGGACCGTCTGTCTCAGCCCGCCTGTCTCAGTCCGTCTGTCACAGGCCGTCGGTCTCAGACGGTCGGTCTCAGCCCGCCTGTCTCAGCCCATCTGTCTCAGACCGTCTGTCTGATATCGTCTGTCTCAGACCATCTGTCTCAGGCCGTCGGTCTTAGCCCGTCTGTCTCGGACCGTCTGTCTCGGACAGTCTGTCTCGGACCGTCTGTCTCGGACCGTCTGTCTCGGACAGTCTGTCTCGGACCGTCTGTCTCGGACCGTCTGTCACGGACCGTCTTTCTCACACCGTCTGTCACACACCGTCGGTTTCAGACGGTCGGTATCAGCCCGCCTGTCTCAGCCCATCTGTCTCAAGACCGTCTGTCTGAGACCATCTGTCTCAGACCGTCTGTCTCAGCCCGCCTGTCTCAGCCCGCCTGTCTCGGACCGTCTGTCTCGGACCGTCTGTCTCGGACAGTCTGTCTCGGACCGTCTGTCTCGGACCGTCTGTCACGGACCGTCTTTCTCACACCGTCTGTCACACACCGTCGGTTTCAGACGGTCGGTCTCAGCCCGCCTGTCTCAGCCCATCTGTCTCAAGACCGTCTGTCTGAGACCATCTGTCTCAGACCGTCTGTCTCAGCCCGCCTGTCTCAGCCCGCCTGTCTCGGACCGTCTCTCTCGGACCGTCTGTCTCGGACAGTCTGTCTCGGACCGTCTGTCTCGGACCGACTGTCACGGACCGTCTTTCTCACACCGTCTGTCACAGACCGTCGGTCTCAGGCGGTCGGTCTCAGCCCGCCTGTCTCAGCCCATCTGTCTCTGTCCGTCTGTCTGAGACCGTCTGTCTCAGACCAACTGTCTCAGACCGCCTGTCTCAGACCATCTGTCTCAGACCATCTGTCTCAGGGCGTCTGTCTGAGACCGTCTGTCCCAGAACATCTGTGTCAGACCGTCTTTCTCACACCGTCTGTCTCAGACCGTCTGTCTCGGACCGTCTCTCTCGGACCGTCTCTCTCGGACCGTCTGTCTCGGCCCGTCTGTCTCGGACGGTCTGTCTCAGACGGTCGGTCTCAGCCCGCCTACCTCAGCCCGCCTGTCTCAGTCCGTCTGTCTCAGACCATCTGCCTCAGGCCGTCGTTGTTAGCCCGCCTGTCTCTGCCCGTCTGTCTCTGCCCGTCTGTCTCGGACCGTCTGTCTCGGCCCGTCTGTCTCGGACGGTCTGTCTCAGACGGTCGGTCTCAGTCCGCCTACCTCAGCCCGCCTGTCTCAGTCCGTCTTTCTCAGACCGTCTGTCTCAGACCGTCTGTCTCGGACCGTCTGACTCAGACCGTCTATCTCAGGCTGTTGTCTCTGTCCGTCTGTCTCAGACTGATGTCTATGTCCGTCTGTCTGAGACCGTCTATCTCAGACCATCTGTCTCAGACCGTCTGTCTCAGACCGTCTGTCTCTGTTCGTCTGTCTCAGACCGTCTGTCTCTGTCCGACTTTCTCAGACCGTCGGTCTCAAACCGTCTGCCTCTGTCCGTCTGTCTCAGACCGTCTGTCTCTGTCCGTCTGTCTCAGACCGTCTGTCTCGGACCGTCTGTCTCGGAACGCCTGTCCCGAACCGTCTGTCTCGGACCGTCTGTCTTAGCCCGTCTGTCTCAGCACGCCTGTCTCGGGCCGCCAGTCTCAGACCGTCTGTCTCAGACCGGCTGTCTCGGACCGTCTGTCTCGGACCGTCTGTCTCGGAACGCCTGTCTCGAACCGTCTGTCTCGGACCGTCTGTCTCATACCGTCTGTCTCAGACCAACTGTCTCAGACCGCCTGTCTCAGACCATCTGTCTCAGACCATCTGTCTCAGTCCGTCTGTCTGAGACCGTCTGTCTCAGACCATCTGTCTCAGACCGTCTGTCTCAGCCCGCCTGTCTCAGCCCGCCTGTCTCAGTCCGTCAGTCTGAGACCGTCTGTCTCAGACGTTTGTCTCAGACCGTCTGTCTCTGTCCGTCTGTCTCTGTCCGTCTGTCTCTGTCCGTCTGTCTCTGTCCGTCTGTCTCTATCCGTCTGTCTAGGACGGTCTGTCTCAGATCGTCTGTCTCTGTACGTCCGCCTCTGTGCGTCTGTCTCTGTCCGCCTGTCTCTGTCCGTCTGTCCCTGTCCGTCAGTCTCTGTCCGTCTGTCTCAGCCAGTCTGTCCCAGTCCGTCTGTCTCAGACCGACTGTCTCAGTACGTCTGTCTAAGCCCGTCTGTCTCAGACCGTCTGTATCAGACCGTCCGTCTCAGACCGTCCGTCTCAGACCGTCTGTCTCAGACAGTCTGTCCCAGACCGTCTGTCTCAGACCGACTGTCTCAGTACGTCTGTCTAAGCCCGTCTGTCTCATACCGTCCGTCTCAGACCGTCCGTCTCAGACCGTCTGTCTCTGTCCGTCCGCCTCTGTCCGTCTGTCTCTGTCCGTCAGTCTCTGTCGGTCTGTCCCTGTCCGTCTGTCTCTGTCCGTCTGTCTCAGACAGTCTGTCCCAGACCGTCTGTTTCATACGGACTGTCTCAGTACGTCTGTCTCAGACCGTCTGTCTCAGGCCGTCTGTCTGAGACCGTCTGTCTCAGACCATCTGTCTCAGACCGTCTGTCTCAGCCCGCCTGTCTCAGCCCGCCTGTCTCTGTCCGTCTGTCTGAGACCGTCTGTCTCAGACCAACTGTCTCAGACCGCCTGTCTCAGACCATCTGTCTCAGGGCGTCTGTCTGAGACCGTCTGTCTCAGACCATCTGTGTCAGACCGTCTGTCTCAGCCCGCCTGTCTCAGCCCGCCTGTCTCAGTCCGTCTGTCTGAGACCGCCTGTCTCAGACTAACTTTCTCAGACCGCCTGTATCAGACCGTCTGTCTCAGACCATCTGTCTCAGACCGTCTGTCTCAGCCCGCCTGTCTCAGCCCGCCTGTCTCAGTCCGTCTGTCTCAGCCCATCTCTCTCAGACCGTCTGTCTGAGACCGTCTGTCGCAGACCATCGGTCTCAGACCGTCTGTCTCAGCCCGCCTGTCTCGGCCCGCCTGTCTCTGTCCGTCTGTCTGAGACCGTCTGTCTCAGACCAACTGTCTCAGACCGCCTGTCTCAGACCATCTGTCTCAGACCATCTGTCTGAGGCCAACTTTCTCAGACCGCCTGTATCAGACCGTCTGTCTCAGACCATCTCTCTCAGACCATCTGTCTCAGGCCGTCGGTCTTAGCCTGTCTGTCTCAGCCTGCCAGTCTCTGTCCGTCAGTCTCAGACCGTCTGTCTCGGACCCTCTTTCTCGGACCGTCCGTGTCGGACCGTCTGTCTCGGATCGTCTGTCTCAGACCAACTGTCTCAGCCCGCCTGTCTCAGGCCGTCTGTCTCAGACCGTCCGTCTCAGACCGTGCGTCTCAGACCGTCCGTCTCAGACCGCGTGTCTCAGACCGCCTGTCTCAGACTGTCTGTCTCTGTCCGTCTGTCTCTGTCCGCCTGTCTCTGTCGGTCTGTCCCTGTCCGTCCGTCTCAGACCGTCCGTCTCAGACCGTCCGTCTCAGACCGTCCGTCTCAGACCGTCCGTCTCAGACCGTCCGCCTCAGACCGTCCGTCTCAGACCGTCCGTCTCAGACCGCGTGTCTCAGACCGCCTGTCTCAGACCGTCTGTCTCTGTCCGTATGTCTCAGCCAGTCTGTCCCAGTCCGTCTGTCTCAGACCGACTGTCTCAGTACGTCTGTCTAAGCCCGTCTGTCTCAGACCGTCTGTCTCAGACCGTCCGTCTCAGACCGTCCGTCTCAGTCCGTCTGTCTCAGACAGTCTGTCCCAGACCGTCTGTCTCAGACCGACTGTCTCAGTACGTCTGTCTAAGCCCGTCTGTCTCATACCGTCCGTCTCAGACCGTCCGTCTCAGACCGTCCGTCTCAGACCGTCTGTCTCTGTCCGTCCGCCTCTGTCCGTCTGTCTCTGTCCGTCAGTCTCTGTCGGTCTGTCCCTGTCCGTCTGTCTCTGTCCGTCTGTCTCAGACAGTCTGTCCCAGACCGTCTGTTTCATACGGACTGTCTCAGTACGTCTGTCTCAGACCGTCTGTCTCTGGCCGTCTGTCTCAGACCATCTGTCTCAGACCGTCTGTCTCAGCCCGCCTGCCTCAGCCCGCCTGTCTCTGTCCGTCTGTCTGAGACCGTCTGTCTCAGACCAACTGTCTCAGGCCGCCTGTCTCAGACCATCTGTCTCAGGGCGTCTGTCTGAGACCGTCTGTCTCAGACCATCTGTGTCAGACCGTCTGTCTCAGCCCGCCTGTCTCAGCCCGCCTGTCTCAGTCCGTCTGTCTGAGACCGCCTGTCTCAGACTAACTTTCTCAGACCGCCTGTATCAGACCGTCTGTCTCAGACCATCTGTCTCAGACCGTCTGTCTCAGCCCGCCTGTCTCAGCCCGCCTGTCTCAGTCCGTCTGTCTCAGCCCATCTCGCTCAGACCGTCTGTCTGAGACCGTCTGTCGCAGACCATCGGTCTCAGACCGCCTGTCTCAGCCCGCCTGTCTCGGCCCGCCTGTCTCTGTCCGTCTGTCTGAGACCGTCTGTCTCAGACCAACTGTCTCAGACTGCCTGTCTCAGACCATCTGTCTCAGACCATCTGTCTGAGGCCAACTTTCTCAGACCGCCTGTATCAGACCGTCTGTCTCAGACCATCTCTCTCAGACCATCTGTCTCAGGCCGTCGGCCTTAGCCTGTCTGTCTCAGCCTGCCAGTCTCTGTCCGTCAGTCTCAGACCGTCTGTCTCGGACCCTCTGTCTCGGACCGTCCGTGTCGGACCGTCTGTCTCGGATCGTCTGTCTCAGACCAACTGTCTCAGCCCGCCTGTCTCAGGCCGTCTGTCTCAGACCGTCCGTCTCAGACCGTGCGTCTCAGACCGTCCGTCTCAGACCGCGTGTCTCAGACCGCCTGTCTCAGACCGTCTGTCTCTGTCCGTCTGTCTCTGTCCGCCTGTCTCTGTCGGTCTGTCCCTGTCCGTCCGTCTCAGACCGTCCGTCTCAGACCGTCCGCCTCAGACCGTCCGTCTCAGACCGTCCGTCTCAGACCGTCCGTCTCAGACCGTCCGCCTCAGACCGTCCGTCTCAGACCGTCCGTCTCAGACCGCGTGTCTCAGACCGCCTGTCTCAGACCGTCTGTCTCTGTCCGTATGTCTCAGTCCGTCTGTCTCAGTCCGTCTGTCTCTGTCCGCCTGTCTCTGTCCGTCTGTCTCAGACCGCCTGTCTCAGACCGCCTGTCTCGGACCATCTGTCTCGGACCGTCTGTCTCGGACCGTCTGTCTCGGACCGTCTGTCTCGGACCGTCTGTCTCACACCGTCTGTCTCGGACCGTCTGTCTCACACCGTCTGTCTCGGACCGTCTGTCTCAGCCCGCCCGTCTCACACAGTCTGCCTCTGCCCGTCTGTCTCGGCCCGTCTGTCTCGGACGGTCTGTCTCAGACGGTCGGTCTCAGCCCGCCTACCTCAGCCCGCCTGTCTCAGTCCGTCTGTCTCAGACCATCTGCCTCAGGCCGTCGTTCTTAGCCCGCCTGTCTCTGCCCGTCTGTCTCTGCCCGTCTGTCTCGGACCGTCTGTCTCGGCCCGTCTGTCTCGGACGGTCTGTCTCAGACGGTCGGTCTCAGCCCGCCTACCTCAGCCCGCCTGTCTCAGTCCGTCTTTCTCAGACCGTCTGTCTCAGACCGTCTGTCTCGGACCGTCTGACTCAGACCGTCTATCTCAGGCTGTTGTCTCTGTCCGTCTGTCTCAGACTGATGTCTATGTCCGTCTGTCTGAGACCGTCTGTCTCAGACCATCTGTCTCAGAGCGTCTGTCTCAGACCGTCTGTCTCCGTTCGTCTGTCTCAGACCGTCTGTCTCTGTCCGACTTTCTCAGACCGTCGGTCTCAAACCGTCTGCCTCTGTCCGTCTGTCTCAGACCGTCTGTCTCTGTCCGTCTGTCTCAGACCGTCTGTCTCGGACCGTCTGTCTCGGAACGCCTGTCCCGAACCGTCTGTCTCGGACCGTCTGTCTCGGAACGCCTGTCTCGAACCGTCTGTCTCGGACCGTCTGTCTCATACCGTCTGTCTCAGACCAACTGTCTCAGACCGCCTGTCTCAGACCATCTATCTCAGACCATCTGTCGCAGTCCGTCTGTCTGAGACCGTCTGTCTCAGACCATCTGTCTCAGACCGTCTTTCTCAGCCCGCCTGTCTCAGCCCGCCTGTCTCAGTCCGTCAGTCTGAGACCGTCTGTCTCAGACGTTTGTCTCAGACCGTCTGTCTCTGTCCGTCTGTCTCTGTCCGTCTGTCTCTGTCCGTCTGTCTCTATCCGTCTGTCTAGGACGGTCTGTCTCAGATCGTCTGTCTCTGTACGTCCGCCTCTGTCCGTCTGTCTCTGTCCGCCTGTCTCTGTCCGTCTGTCCCTGTCCGTCAGTCTCTGTCCGTCTGTCTCAGCCAGTCTGTCCCAGTCCGTCTGTCTCAGACCGACTGTCTCAGTACGTCTGTCTAAGCCCGTCTGTCTCAGCCCGTCTGTCTCAGACCGTCCGTCTCAGACCGTCCGTCTCAGACCGTCTGTCTCAGACAGTCTGTCCCAGACCGTCTGTCTCAGACCGACTGTCTCAGTACGTCTGTCTAAGCCCGTCTGTCTCATACCGTCCGTCTCAGACCGTCCGTCTCAGACCGTCTGTCTCTGTCCGTCCGCCTCTGTCCGTCTGTCTCTGTCCGTCAGTCTCTGTCGGTCTGTCCCTGTCCGTCTGTCTCTGTCCGTCTGTCTCAGACAGTCTGTCCCAGACCGTCTGTTTCATACGGACTGTCTCAGTACGTCTGTCTCAGACCGTCTGTCTCAGACCGTCTGTCTCAGACCGACTTTTTCAGTACGTCTGTCTCAGACCGTCTGTCTCAGACCGTCTGTCTCTGTCCGTCCGCCTCTGTCCGTCTTCCTCTGTCCGTCTGTCTGTGTCCGTCGGTCTCAGACCGTCCGTCTCAGACCGTCCGTCTCAGATAGTCCGTCTCAGACCGCCCGTCTCAGACCGTCCGTCTCAGACCGTCCGTCTCAGACCGTCCGTCTCAGACCGTCCGTCTCAGACCGTCCGTCTCAGACCGTCCGTCTCAGACCGTCCGTCTCCGACCGTCCGTCTCAGACCGTCTGTCTCTGTCCGCCTGTCTCTGTCCGCCTGTCTCAGACCGCCTGTCTCAGACCGTCTGTCTCAGACCGTCGGTCTCAGACCGTCTGTCTCAGACCGTCTGTCTGAGACCGTGTGTCTCAGACCGTCCGTCTCAGACCGTGCGTCTCAGACCGTCCGTCTCAGACCGTCCGTCTCAGACCGTCTGTCTCTGTCTGTCCGCCTCTGTCCGTCTGTCTCTGTCCGTCAGTCTCTGTCCGTCTGTCTCAGACAGTCTGTCCCAGACCGTCTGTTTCATACAGACTGTATCAGTACGTCTGTCTCAGACAGTCTGTCCCAGACCGTCCGTCTCAGACCGTCCGTCTCAGACCGCGTATCTCAGACCGCCTGTCTCAGACCGTCTGCCTCTGTCCGTATGTCTCAGTCCGTCTGTCTCAGTCCGTCTGTCTCTGTCCGCCTGTCTCTGTCCGTCTGTCTCAGACCGCCTGTCTCAGACCGCCTGTCTCAGACCGTCTGTCTCAGACCGTCTGTCTCAGACCGTCTGTCTCAGACCGTCTGTCTCAGACCGTCTGTCTCAGACAGTCTGTCCCAGACCGTCTGTCTCAGACCGTCTGTCTCAGACCGTCTGTCTCAGACCGTCTGTCTCAGCCCGCCTGTCTCAGCCCGCCTGTCTCAGTCCGTCTGTCTGAGACCGCCTGTCTCAGACCATCTGTCTCAGGGCGTCTGTCTGAGACCGTCTGTCTCAGACCATCTGTGTCAGACCGTCTGTCTCAGCCCGCCTGTCTCAGCCCGCCTGTCTCAGTCCGTCTGTCTGAGACCGCCTGTCTCAGACTAACTTTCTCAGACCGCCTGTATCAGACCGTCTGTCTCAGACCATCTGTCTCAGACCGTCTGTCTCAGCCCGCCTGTCTCAGCCCGCCTGTCTCAGTCCGTCTGTCTCAGCCCATCTCTCTCAGACCGTCTGTCTGAGACCGTCTGTCGCAGACCATCGGTCTCAGACCGTCTGTCTCAGCCCGCCTGTCTCGGCCCGCCTGTCTCTGTCCGTCTGTCTGAGACCGTCTGTCTCAGACCAACTGTCTCAGACCGCCTGTCTCAGACCATCTGTCTCAGACCATCTGTCTGAGGCCAACTTTCTCAGACCGCCTGTATCAGACCGTCTGTCTCAGACCATCTCTCTCAGACCATCTGTCTCAGGCCGTCGGTCTTAGCCTGTCTGTCTCAGCCTGCCAGTCTCTGTCCGTCAGTCTCAGACCGTCTGTCTCGGACCCTCTGTCTCGGACCGTCCGTGTCGGACCGTCTGTCTCGGATCGTCTGTCTCAGACCAACTGTCTCAGCCCGCCTGTCTCAGGCCGTCTGTCTCAGACCGTCCGTCTCAGACCGTGCGTCTCAGACCGTCCGTCTCAGACCGCGTGTCTCAGACCGCCTGTCTCAGACCGTCTGTCTCTGTCCGTCTGTCTCTGTCCGCCTGCCTCTGTCGGTCTGTCCCTGTCCGTCCGTCTCAGACCGTCCGTCTCAGACCGTCCGCCTCAGACCGTCCGTCTCAGACCGTCCGTCTCAGACCGTCCGTCTCAGACCGTCCGCCTCAGACCGTCCGTCTCAGACCGTCCGTCTCAGACCGCGTGTCTCATACCGCCTGTCTCAGACCGTCTGTCTCTGTCCGTATGTCTCAGTCCGTCTGTCTCAGTCCGTCTGTCTCTGTCCGCCTGTCTCTGTCCGTCTGTCTCAGACCGCCTGTCTCAGACCGCCTGTCTCGGACCATCTGTCTCGGACCGTCTGTCTCGGACCGTCTGTCTCGGACCGTCTGTCTCGGACCGTCTGTCTCACACCGTCTGTCTCGGACCGTCTGTCTCACACCGTCTGTCTCGGACCGTCTGTCTCAGCCCGCCCGTCACACACTGTCTGCCTCTGCCCGTCTGTCTCGGCCCGTCTGTCTCGGACGGTCTGTCTCAGACGGTCGGTCTCAGCCCGCCTACCTCAGCCCGCCTGTCTCAGTCCGTCTGTCTCAGACCATCTGCCTCAGGCCGTCGTTCTTAGCCCGCCTGTCTCTGCCCGTCTGTCTCTGCCCGTCTGTCTCGGACCGTCTGTCTCGGCCCGTCTGTCTCGGACGGTCTGTCTCAGACGGTCGGTCTCAGCCCGCCTACCTCAGCCCGCCTGTCTCAGTCCGTCTTTCTCAGACCGTCTGTCTCAGACCGTCTGTCTCGGCCCGTCTGACTCAGACCGTCTATCTCAGGCTGTTGTCTCTGTCCGTCTGTCTCAGACTGATGTCTATGTCCGTCTGTCTGAGACCGTCTGTCTCAGACCATCTGTCTCAGAGCGTCTGTCTCAGACCGTCTGTCTCTGTTCGTCTGTCTCAGACCGTCTGTCTCTGTCCGACTTTCTCAGACCGTCGGTCTCAAACCGTCTGCTTCTGTCCGTCTGTCTCAGACCGTCTGTCTCTGTCCGTCTGTCTCAGACCGACTTTTTCAGTACGTCTGTCTCAGACCGTCTGTTTCATACGGACTGTCTCAGTACGTCTGTCTCAGACCGTCTGTCTCAGACCGTCTGTCTCTGTCCGTCCGCCTCTGTCCGTCTTCCTCTGTCCGTCTGTCTGTGTCCGTCGGTCTCAGACCGTCCGTCTCAGACCGTCCGTCTCAGACAGTCCGTCTCAGACCGCCCGTCTCAGACCGTCCGTCTCAGACCGTCCGTCTCAGACCGTCCGTCTCAGACCGTCCGTCTCAGACCGTCCGTCTCAGACCGTCCGTCTCAGACCGTCCGTCTCCGACCGTCCGTCTCAGACCGTCTGTCTCTGTCCGCCTGTCTCTGTCCGCCTGTCTCAGACCGCCTGTCTCAGACCGTCTGTCTCAGACCGTCGGTCTCAGACCGTCTGTCTCAGACCGTCTGTCTGAGACCGTGTGTCTCAGACCGTCCGTCTCAGACCGTGCGTCTCAGACCGTCTGTCTCAGACCGTCTGACTCAGACCGTCTGTCTCAGACCGTCTGTCTCAGACCGTCTGTCTCAGACCGTCTGTCTCAGACTGTCTGTCTAAGCCCGTCTGTCTCAGACCGTCTGTCTCAGACCGTCTGTCTCAGACCGTCTGTCTCAGACCGTCTGTCTCAGACCGTCTGTCTCAGACCGTGTGTCTCAGACCGTGTGTCTCAGACCGTCCGTCTCAGACCGTCCGTCTCAGACCGTCCGTCTCAGACCGTCCGTCTCAGACCGTCTGTCTCTGTCTGTCCGCCTCTGTCCGTCTGTCTCTGTCCGTCAGCCTCTGTCCGTCTGTCTCAGACAGTCTGTCCCAGACCGTTTGTTTCATACAGACTGTATCAGTACGTCTGTCTCAGACAGTCTGTCCCAGACCGTCCGTCTCAGACCGTCCGTCTCAGACCGCGTATCTCAGACCGCCTGTCACAGACCGTCTGTCTCTGTCCGTATGTCTCAGTCCGTCTGTCTCAGTCCGTCTGTCTCTGTCCGCCTGTCTCTGTCCGTCTGTCTCAGACCGCCTGTCTCAGACCGCCTGTCTCAGACCGCCTGTCTCAGACCGTCTCTCTCAGACCGTCTGTCTCAGACCGTCTGTCTCAGACCGTCTGTCTCAGACAGTCTGTCCCAGACCGTCTGTCTCAGACCGTCTGTCTCAGACCGTCTGTCTCAGACCGTCTGTCTCAGACCGTCTGTCTCAGACCGTCTGTCTCAGACCGTCTGTCTCAGACGTTTGTCTGAGACCGTCTGTCTCTGTCCGTCTGTCTCTGTCCGTCTGTCTCTGTCCGTCTGTCTCTATCCGTCTGTCTAGGACGGTCTGTCTCAGATCGTCTGTCTCTGTACGTCCGCCTCTGTCCGTCTGTCTCTGTCCGCCTGTCTCTGTCCGTCTGTCCCTGTCCGTCAGTCTCTGTCCGTCTGTCTCAGCCAGTCTGTCCCAGTCCGTCTGTCTCAGACCGACTGTCTCAGTACGTCTGTCTAAGCCCGTTTGTCTCAGACCGTCTGTCTCAGACCGTCCGTCTCAGACCGTCCGTCTCAGACCGTCCGTCTCAGACCGCGTGTCTCAGACCGCCTGTCTCAGACCGTCTGTCTCTGTCCGTCTGTCTCTGTCCGTCTGTCTCTGTCCGTCTGTCTCTGTCGGTCTGTCCCTGTCCGTCCGTCTCAGACCGTCCGTCTCAGACCGTCCGCCTCAGACCGTCCGTCTCAGACCGTCCGTCTCAGACCGTCCGCCTCAGACCGTCCGTCTCAGACCGTCCGTCTCAGACCGTCCGTCTCAGACCGCGTACCTCAGACCGCCTGTCTCAGACCGTCTGTCTCTGTCCGTATGTCTCAGTCCGTCTGTCTCAGTCCGTCTGTCTCTGTCCGCCTGTCTCTGTCCGTCTGTCTCAGACCGCCTGTCTCAGACCGCCTGTCTCAGACCGTCTGTCTCAGACCGTCTGTCTCAGACCGTGTGTCTCAGACCGTCTGTTTCATCCCGACTGTATCAGTACGTCTGTCTCAGACCGTCTGTCTAAGCCCGTCTGTCTCAGACCGTCTGTCTCAGACCGTCTGTCTCAGACCGACTGTCTGAGTACGTCTGTCTCAGACAGTCTGTCCCAGACCGTTTGTCTCAGACCGACTGTCTCAGTACGTCTGTCTAAACCCGTCTGTCTCATACCGTCCGTCTCAGACCGTCCGTCTCAGACCGTCTGTCTCTGTCTGTCCGCCTCTGTCCGTCTGTCTCTGTCCGTCAGTCTCTGTCCGTCTGTCTCAGACAGTCTGTCCCAGACCGTCTGTTTCATACCGACTGTATCAGTACGTCTGTCTCAGACCGTCTGTCTCAGACCGTCTGTCTCAGACCGTCTGTCTCAGACCGTCTGTCTCAGACCGTCTGTCTCAGACCGTCTGTCTCAGACCGTCTGTCTCAGACCGTCTGTCTCAGACCGTCTGTCTCAGACCGTCTGTCTCAGACCGTCTGTCTCAGACCGTCTGTCTCAGACCGTCTGTCTCAGACCGTCTGTCTCAGACCGTCTGTCTCAGACCGTCTGTCTCAGACCGTCTGTCTCAGACCGTCTGTCTAAGCCCGTCTGTCTCAGACCGTCTGTCTCTGTCCGTTCGCCTCTGTCCGTCTGTGTCTGTCCGTCTGTCTCTGTCGGTCTGTCCCTGTCCGTCCGTCACAGACCGTCCGTCTCAGACCGTCCGCCTCAGACCGTCCGTCTGTCTCTGTCCGTATGTCTCAGACCGTCTGTCTCAGACCGACTGTCTCAGTACGTCTGTCTAAGCCCGTCTGCCTCAGACCGTCTGTCTCAGACCGTCTGTCTCAGACCGTCTGTCTCAGACCGTCTGTCTAAGCCCGTCTGTCTCAGACCTTCTGTCTCAGACCGACTGTCTCAGTACGTCTGTCTAAGCCCGTCTGTCTCAGACCGTCTGTCTCAGACCGTCTGTCTCAGACCGTCTGTCTCAGACCGTCTGTCTCTGTCCGTCTGTCTCTGTCCGTCGGTCTCAGACCGTCCGTCTCAGACCGTCCGTCTCAGACCGCCGGTCTCAGACCGCCTGTCTCAGACCGTCTGTCTCAGACCGTCTGTCTAAGCCCGTCTGTCTCAGACCTTCTGTCTCAGACCGACTGTCTCAGTACGTCTGTCTAAGCCCGTCTGTCTCAGACCGTCTGTCTCAGACCGTCTGTCTCAGACCGTCTGTCTCAGACCGTCTGTCTCAGACCGTCTGTCTCAGACCGTCTGTCTCAGACCGTCTGTCTCAGACCGTCTGTCTCAGACCGTCTGTCTCAGACAGTCTGTCCCTGTCCGTCAGTCTCTGTCCTTCTGTCTCAGCCAGTCTGTCCCAGTCCGTCTGTCTCAGACCGACTGTCTCAGTACGTCTGTCTAAGCCCGTCTGTCTCAGACCGTCTGTCTCTGTCCGTCTGTCTCTGTCCGTCGGTCTCAGACCGTCCGTCTCAAACCGTCCGTCTCAGACCGTCCGTCTTAGACCGTCCGTCTCAGACCGTCCGTCTCAGACCGTCCGTCTCAGACCGTCCGTCTCAGACCGTCTGTCTCTGTCCGTTCGCCTCTGTCGGTCTGTCCCTGTCCGTCCGTCTCAGACCGTCCGTCTCAGACCGTCCGCCTCAGACCGTCCGTCTCAGACCGTCCGTCTCAGACCGCGTGTCTCAGACCGCCTGTCTCAGACCGTCTGTCTCTGTCCGTATGTCTCAGACCGTCTGTCTCTGTCCGTATGTCTCAGACCGTCTGTCTCTGTCCGTCTGTCTCTGTCCGTCTGTCTCAGACCGTCTGTCTCAGACCGTCTGTCTCAGACCGTCTGTCTCTGTCCGTCTGTCTCTGTCCGTCGGTCTCAGACCGTCCGTCTCAGACCGTCCGTCTCAGACCGTCCGTCTCAGACCGTCCGTCTCAGACCGTCCGTCTCAGACCGTCCGTCTCAGACCGTCCGTCTCAGACCGTCTGTCTCTGTCCGTTCGCCTCTGTCCGTCTGTCTCTGTCCGTCTGTCTCTGTCGGTCTGTCCCTGTCCGTCCGTCTCAGACCGTCCGTCTCAGACCGTCCGCCTCAGACCGTCCGTCTCAGACCGTCCTTCTCAGACCGTCCGTCTCATACCGTCCGCCTCAGACCGTCCGTCTCAGACCGTCCGTCTCAGACCACGTGTCTCAGACCGCCTGTCTAAGCCAGTCTGTCCCAGTCCGTCTGTCTCAGACCGACTGTCTCAGTACGTCTGTCTAAGCCCGTCTGTCTCAGACCGTCTGTCTCAAACCGTCTGTGTCTGTCCGTCTGTCTCAGACCGTCTGTCTCAGACCGTCTGTCTCAGACCGTCTGTCTCAGACCGTCTGTCTCAGACCGACTGTCTCAGTACGTCTGTCTCAGACCGTCTGTCTCAGACCGTCTGTCTCTGTCCGTCCGCCTCTGTCCGTCTTCCTCTGTCCGTCTACCTCTGTCCGTCTGTCTCTGTCGGTCTGTCCCTGTCCGTCTGTCTCTATCCGTCTGTCTCATACTGTCTGTCCCAGACAGTCTGTCTCAGACCGACTGTCTCAGTACGTCTGTCTAAGCCCGTCTGTCTCAGACCGTCTGTCTCAGACCGTCTGTCTCAGACCGTCTGTCTCAGACCGTCTGTCTCAGACCGTCTGTCTCAGACCGTCTGTCTCAGACCGTCTGTCTCAGACCGTCTGTCTCAGACCGTCTGTCTCAGACAGTCTGTCCCAGACCGTCTGTCTCAGCCCGCCTGTCTCAGTACGTCTGTCTAAGCCCGTCTGTCTCATACCGTCCGTCTCAGACCGTCCGTCTCAGACCGTCTGTCTCTGTCTGTCCGCCTCTGTCCGTCTGTCTCAGACCGTCTGTCTCAGACCGTCTGTCTCAGACCGTCTGTCTCAGACCGACTGTCTCAGTACGTCTGTCTAAGCCCGTCTGTCTCAGACCGACTGTCTCAGTACGTCTGTCTCAGACCGTCTGTCTCAGACCGTCTGTCTCTGTCCGTCCGCCTCTGTCCGTCTTCCTCTGTCCGTCTACCTCTGTCCGTCAGTCTCTGTCGGTCTGTCCCTGTCCGTCTGTCTCTATCCGTCTGTCTCATACTGTCTGTCCCAGACAGTCTGTCTCAGACCGACTGTCTCAGTACGTCTGTCTAAGCCCGTCTGTCTCAGACCGACTGTCTCAGTACGTCTGTCTCAGACCGTCTGTCTCAGACCGTCTGTCTCTGTCCGTCCGCCTCTGTCCGTCTTCCTCTGTCCGTCTACCTCTGTCCGTCTGTCTCTGTCGGTCTGTCCCTGTCCGTCTGTCTCTATCCGTCTGTCTCATACTGTCTGTCCCAGACAGTCTGTCTCAGACCGACTGTCTCAGTACGTCTGTCTAAGCCCGTCTGTCTCAGACCGTCTGTCTCAGACCGTCTGTCTCAGACAGTCTGTCCCTGTCCGTCAGTCTCTGTCCGTCTGTCTCAGCCAGTCTGTCCCAGTCCGTCTGTCTCAGACCGACTGTCTCAGTACGTCTGTCTAAGCCCGTCTGTCTCAGACCGTCTGTCTCAGACCGTCTGTCTCTGTCCGTCTGTCTCTGTCCGTCGGTCTCAGACCGTCCGTCTCAAACCGTCCGTCTCAGACCGTCCGTCTTAGACCGTCCGTCTCAGACCGTCCGTCTCAGACCGTCCGTCTCAGACCGTCCGTCTCAGACCGTCTGTCTCTGTCCGTTCGCCTCTGTCGGTCTGTCCCTGTCCGTCCGTCTCAGACCGTCCGTCTCAGACCGTCCGCCTCAGACCGTCCGTCTCAGACCGTCCGTCTCAGACCGCGTGTCTCAGACCGACTGTCTCAGTACGTCTGTCTAAGCCCGTCTGTCTCAGACCGTCTGTCTCAGACCGTCTGTCTCAGACCGTCTGTCTCAGACCGTCTGTCTCAGACCGTCTGTCTCAGACCGTCTGTCTCAGACCGTCTGTCTCAGACCGTCTGTCTCAGACCGTCTGTCTCAGACCGTCTGTCTCAGACCGTCTGTCTCAGACAGTCTGTCCCAGACCGTCTGTCTCAGCCCGCCTGTCTCAGTACGTCTGTCTAAGCCCGTCTGTCTCATACCGTCCGTCTCAGACCGTCCGTCTCAGACCGTCTGTCTCTGTCTGTCCGCCTCTGTCCGTCCGTCTCAGACCGTCCGTCTCAGACCGTCCGTCTCAGACCGTCTGTCTCTGTCCGTTCGCCTCTGTCGGTCTGTCCCTGTCCGTCCGTCTCAGACCGTCCGTCTCAGACCGTCCGCCTCAGACCGTCCGTCTCAGACCGTCCGTCTCAGACCGCGTGTCTCAGACCGACTGTCTCAGTACGTCTGTCTAAGCCCGTCTGTCTCAGACCGTCTGTCTCAGACCGTCTGTCTCAGACCGTCTGTCTCAGACCGTCTGTCTCAGACCGTCTGTCTCAGACCGTCTGTCTCAGACCGTCTGTCTCAGACAGTCTGTCCCAGACCGTCTGTCTCAGCCCGCCTGTCTCAGTACGTCTGTCTAAGCCCGTCTGTCTCATACCGTCCGTCTCAGACCGTCCGTCTCAGACCGTCTGTCTCTGTCTGTCCGCCTCTGTCCGTCTGTCTCAGACCGTCTGTCTCAGACCGTCTGTCTCAGACCGTCTGTCTCAGACCGACTGTCTCAGTACGTCTGTCTAAGCCCGTCTGTCTCAGACCGACTGTCTCAGTACGTCTGTCTCAGACCGTCTGTCTCAGACCGTCTGTCTCTGTCCGTCCGCCTCTGTCCGTCTTCCTCTGTCCGTCTACCTCTGTCCGTCAGTCTCTGTCGGTCTGTCCCTGTCCGTCTGTCTCTATCCGTCTGTCTCATACTGTCTGTCCCAGACAGTCTGTCTCAGACCGACTGTCTCAGTACGTCTGTCTAAGCCCGTCTGTCTCAGACAGTCTGTCTCAGATCGACTGTCTCAGTACGTCTGTCTAAGCCCGTCTGTCTCAGACCGTCTGTCTCAGACCGTCTGTCTCAGACCGTCTGTCTCAGACAGTCTGTCCCTGTCCGTCAGTCTCTGTCCGTCTGTCTCAGCCAGTCTGTCCCAGTCCGTCTGTCTCAGACCGACTGTCTCAGTACGTCTGTCTAAGCCCGTCTGTCTCAGACCGTCTGTCTCAGACCGTCTGTCTCTGTCCGTCTGTCTCTGTCCGTCGGTCTCAGACCGTCCGTCTCAAACCGTCCGTCTCAGACCGTCCGTCTTAGACCGTCCGTCTCAGACCGTCCGTCTCAGACCGTCCGTCTCAGACCGTCCGTCTCAGACCGTCTGTCTCTGTCCGTTCGCCTCTGTCGGTCTGTCCCTGTCCGTCCGTCTCAGACCGTCCGTCTCAGACCGTCCGCCTCAGACCGTCCGTCTCAGACCGTCCGTCTCAGACCGCGTGTCTCAGACCGACTGTCTCAGTACGTCTGTCTAAGCCCGTCTGTCTCAGACCGTCTGTCTCAGACCGTCTGTCTCTGTCCGTCTGTCTCTGTCCGTCGGTCTCAGACCGTCCGTCTCAAACCGTCCGTCTCAGACCGTCCGTCTTAGACCGTCCGTCTCAGACCGTCCGTCTCAGACCGTCTGTCTCTGTCCGTTCGCCTCTGTCGGTCTGTCCCTGTCCGTCCGTCTCAGACCGTCCGTCTCAGACCGTCCGCCTCAGACCGTCCGTCTCAGACCGCGTGTCTCAGACCGCCTGTCTCAGACCGTCTGTCTCTGTCCGTATGTCTCAGACCGTCTGTCTCTGTCCGTATGTCTCAGACCGTCTGTCTCTGTCCGTCTGTCTCTGTCCGTCTGTCTCAGACCGTCTGTCTCAGACCGTCTGTCTCAGACCGTCTGTCTCTGTCCGTCTGTCTCTGTCCGTCGGTCTCAGACCGTCCGTCTCAGACCGTCCGTCTCAGACCGTCCGTCTCAGACCGTCCGTCTCAGACCGCCTGTCTCAGACCGTCTGTCTCTGTCCGTATGTCTCAGACCGTCTGTCTCTGTCCGTATGTCTCAGACCGTCTGTCTCTGTCCGTCTGTCTCTGTCCGTATGTCTCAGACCGTCTGTCTCTGTCCGTCTGTCTCTGTCCGTCTGTCTCAGACCGTCTGTCTCAGACCGTCTGTCTCAGACCGTCTGTCTCTGTCCGTCTGTCTCTGTCCGTCGGTCTCAGACCGTCCGTCTCAGACCGTCCGTCTCAGACCGTCCGTCTCAGACCGTCCGTCTCAGACCGTCCGTCTCAGACCGTCCGCCTCAGACCGTCCGTCTCAGACCGTCCTTCTCAGACCGTCCGTCTCAGACCGTCCGCCTCAGACCGTCCGTCTCAGACCACGTGTCTCAGACCGCCTGTCTAAGCCAGTCTGTCCCAGTCCGTCTGTCTCAGGCCGACTGTCTCAGTACATCTGTCTAAGCCCGTCTGTCTCAGACCGTCTGTCTCAAACCGTCTGTGTCTGTCCGTCTGTCTCAGACCGTCTGTCTCAGACCGTCTGTCTCAGACCGTCTGTCTCAGACCGTCTGTCTCAGACCGTCTGTCTCAGACCGACTGTCTCAGTACGTCTGTCTCAGACCGTCTGTCTCTGTCTGTCCGCCTCTGTCCGTCTTCCTCTGTCCGTCTACCTCTGTCCGTCTGTCTCTGTCGGTCTGTCCCTGTCCGTCTGTCTCTATCCGTCTGTCTCATACTGTCTGTCCCAGACAGTCTGTCTCAGACCGACTGTCTCAGTACGTCTGTCTAAGCCCGTCTGTCTCAGACCGTCTGTCTCAGACCGTCTGTCTCAGACCGTCTGTCTCACACCGTCTGTCTCAGACCGTCTGTCTCAGACCGTCTGTCTCAGACCGTCTGTCTCAGACAGTCTGTCCCAGACCGTCTGTCTCAGACCGACTGTCTCAGTACGTCTGTCTAAGCCCGTCTGTCTCATACCGTCCGTCTCAGACCGTCCGTCTCAGACCGTCTGTCTCTGTCTGTCCGCCTCTGTCCGTCTGTCTCAGACCGTCTGTCTCAGACCGTCTGTCTCAGACCGTCTGTCTCAGACCGACTGTCTCAGTACGTCTGTCTCAGACCGTCTGTCTCAGACCGTCTGTCTCTGTCCGTCCGCCTCTGTCCGTCTTCCTCTGTCCGTCTACCTCTGTCCGTCTGTCTCTGTCGGTCTGTCCCTGTCCGTCTGTCTCTATCCGTCTGTCTCATTCTGTCTGTCCCAGACAGTCTGTCTCAGACCGACTGTCTCAGTACGTCTGTCTAAGCCCGTCTGTCTCAGACCGACTGTCTCAGTACGTCTGTCTCAGACCGTCTGTCTCAGACCGTCTGTCTCTGTCCGTCCGCCTCTGTCCGTCTTCCTCTGTCCGTCTACCTCTGTCCGTCTGTCTCTGTCGGTCTGTCCCTGTCCGTCTGTCTCTATCCGTCTGTCTCATACTGTCTGTCTCAGACCGACTGTCTCAGTACGTCTGTCTAAGCCCGTCTGTCTCAGACCGTCTGTCTCAGTCCGTCTGTCTCAGACCGTCTGTCTCAGACCGTCTGTCTCAGACCGACTGTCTCAGTACGTCTGTCTCAGACCGTCTGTCTCAGACCGCCTGTCTCAGACCGACTGTCTCAGTACGTCTGTCTCAGACCGTCTGTCTCAGACCGCCTGTCTCAGACCGCCGGACTCAGACCATCTGTCTCAGACCGTGTGTCTCAGACCGTTCGTCTCAGACCGTGCGTCTCAGACCGTCCGTCTCAGACCGTCCGTCTCAGACCGTCTGTCTCTGTCCCTCGGTCTTTGAACGTCGTTCTCTGAAACTCGGTCTGAGTCCGTCTGTCCCAGACCGTCCGTCTCAGACCGACTGTCTCAGTACGTCTATCTAAGCCCGTCTGTCTCATACCGTCCGTCTCAGACCGTCCGTCTCAGACCGTCTGTCTCTGTCCGTCCGCCTCTGTCCGTCTGTCTCTGTCCGTCAGTCTCTGTCGGTCTATCCCTGTCCGTCTGTCTCTGTCCGTCTGTCTCAGACAGTCTGTCCCAGACCGTCTGTTTCATACCGACTGTCTCAGTACGTCTGTCCCAGACCGTCCGTCTCAGACCGACTGTCTCAGTACGTCTGTCTAAGCCCGTCTGTCTCAGACCGTTTGTCTCAGACCGTCTGTCTCAGACCGCGTATCTCAGACCGCCTGTCTCAGACCGTCTGTCTCTGTCCGTATGTCTCAGTCCGTCTGTCTCAGTCCGTCTGTCTCAGTCCGTCTGTCTCCGTCCGCCTGTCTCTGTCCGTCTGTCTCAGACCGCCTGTCTCAGACCGTGTGTCTCAGACCGTGTGTCTCAGACCGTCCGTCTCAGACCGTCCGTCACAGACCGTCCGTCTCAGACCGTGCGTCTCAGACCGTCCGTCTCTGTCCCTCGGTCTTTGAACGTCGTTCTCTGAAACTCGGTCTCAGTCCGTCTGTCTCCGTCCGTCTGTATCTGTCCGTCTGTCTCAGACCGCCTGTCTCAGACCGCCTGTCTCAGACCGCCTGTCTCAGACCGTCTGTCTCAGACCGTCCGTCTCGGACCGTGTGTCTCAGACCGTGTGTCTCAGACCGTCCGTCTCAGACCGTCCGTCACAGACCGTCCGTCTCAGACCGTCTGTCTCAGACCGTCCGTCTCAGACCGCGTGTCTCAGACCGACTGTCTCAGACCGTCTGTCTGAGACCGTCTGTCTCAGACCGTCTGTCTCAGACCGTCTTTCTCAAATCGTCTGTCTCAGACCGTCTGTCACTGTGCGTCTGTCTCAGACCGTCTTTCTCAGACCGTCTGTCTCAGACCGTCTGTCTCACATCGTCAGTCGCACACAGTCTGTCTCTGTCCGTCTGACTCACACCGGCAGTCTCAGATCGTCTGTCTCGGACCGTCTGTCTCAGAACGTCTGTCACTGTGCGGCTGTCTAAGACCGTCTGTCTCATACCGTCTGTCTCACATCGTCGGTCGCAGACAGTCTGTCTCTGTCCGTCTGACTCACACCGGCAGTCTCAGATCGTCTGTCTCGGACCGTCTGTCTCAGACCGTCTTACTCGTTCCGTCTGTCTCAGACCGTCTGTCTCAGACCGTCCGTCTCAGACCGTCTGTCTCATTCCGTCTATCTCAGACCGACTGTCTCAGACCGTCTGTCTCAGACCGTCTGTCTCAGACCGTCTTTCTCAGACCGTCTGTCTCAGACCGTCTGTCTCAGATCGTCTGTCTCAGACGGTCTGTCTCATTCCGTCTATCTTAGATCGTCTGCCTGATAACGTCTCTCTCAGATCGTCCGTCTCAGACCGTCCGTCTCAGACCGTCCGTCTCAGACCGTCCGTCTCAGACCGTCCGTCTCAGACCGTCCGCCTCAGACCGTCCGTCTCAGACCGTCCGTCTCAGACCGTCTGTCTCAGACCGTCCGTCTCAGACCGCGTGTCTCAGACCGCCTGTCTCAGACCGTCTGTCTCTGTCCGTCCGCCTCTGTCCGTATGTCTCAGTCCGTGTGTCTCTGTCGGTCTGTCCCTGTCCGTCCGTCTCAGACCGTCCGTCTCAGACCGTCCGTCTCAGACCGTCCGTCTCAGACCGTCCGCCTCAGACCGTCCGTCTCAGACCGTCCGTCTCAGACCGTCCGTCTCAGGCCGCGTGTCTCAGACCGCCTGTCTCAGACCGTCTGTCTCTGTCCGTATGTCTCAGTCCGTCTGTCTCTGTCCGCCTGTCTCTGTCCGTCTGTCTCAGACCGCCTGTCTCAGATCGCCTGTCTCAGACCGTCTGTCTCAGACCGTCTGTCTCAGACCGTGTGTCTCAGACCGTGTGTCTCAGACCGTCCGTCTGAGACCGTCCGTCACAGACCGTCCGTCTCAGACCGTGCGACACAGACCGTCCGTCTCAGACCGTCCGTCTCAGACCGCGTGTCTCAGACCGCCTGTCTCAGACCGTCTGTCTCTGCCCGTATGTCTCAGTCCGTCTGTCTCAGTCCGTCTGTCTCTGTCCGCCTGTCTCTGTCCGTCTGTCTCAGACCGCCTGTCTCAGACCGTCTGTCTCAGACCGTCTGTCTCAACCGTCTGTTTCAGACCGTCTGTCTCAGACCGTCTGTCTCAGATCGTCTGTCTCAGACCGTCTTTCTCAGACCGTCCGTCTCAGGCCGTCTCCCTGATAACGTCTCTCTCAGATCGTCTGTCTCAGACCGTCTGTCTCTGTCCCTCTGTCTCTGTCCGTCTGTCTCTGTCCGTCTGTCTCTGTCCGTCTGTCTCTGTCCGTCTGTCTCTGTCCGTCTGTCTCAGCCCGTCTGTCTCAGGCCGTCTGTCTCGGACCGTTTGTCTCTGTCCCTCTGACTTTGAGCGTCGTTCTCTGAAACTCGGTCTCAGTCCGTCTGTCTCTGTCCGTCTGTCTCTGTCCGTCTGTCTCTGTCCGTCTCTCTCTGTCCGCCTGTCTCTGTCCGTCTGTCTCAGACAGTCTGTCCCAGACCGTCTGTCACAGACCGTCTGTCTCAGACCGACTGTCTCAGTACGTCTGTCTCAGACCGTCTGTCTCAGACCGCCTGTCTCAGACCGCCGGACTCAGACCATCTGTCTCAGACCGTGTGTCTCAGACCGTTCGTCTCAGACCGTGCGTCTCAGACCGTCCGTCTCAGACCGTCCGTCTCAGACCGTCTGTCTCTGTCCCTCGGTCTTTGAACGTCGTTCTCTGAAACTCGGTCTGAGTCCGTCTGTCCCAGACCGTCCGTCTCAGACCGACTGTCTCAGTACGTCTATCTAAGCCCGTCTGTCTCATACCGTCCGTCTCAGACCGTCCGTCTCAGACCGTCTGTCTCTGTCCGTCCGCCTCTGTCCGTCTGTCTCTGTCCGTCAGTCTCTGTCGGTCTATCCCTGTCCGTCTGTCTCTGTCCGTCTGTCTCAGACAGTCTGTCCCAGACCGTCTGTTTCATAGCGACTGTCTCAGTACGTCTGTCCCAGACCGTCCGTCTCAGACCGACTGTCTCAGTACGTCTGTCTAAGCCCGTCTGTCTCAGACCGTCTGTCTCAGACCGTCTGTCTCAGACCGCGTATCTCAGACCGCCTGTCTCAGACCGTCTGTCTCTGTCCGTATGTCTCAGTCCGTCTGTCTCAGTCCGTCTGTCTCAGTCCGTCTGTCTCCGTCCGCCTGTCTCTGTCCGTCTGTCTCAGACCGCCTGTCTCAGACCGTGTGTCTCAGACCGTGTGTCTCAGACCGTCCGTCTCAGACCGTCCGTCACAGACCGTCCGTCTCAGACCGTGCGTCTCAGACCGTCCGTCTCTGTCCCTCGGTCTTTGAACGTCGTTCTCTGAAACTCGGTCTCAGTCCGTCTGTCTCCGTCCGTCTGTATCTGTCCGTCTGTCTCAGACCGCCTGTCTCAGACCGCCTGTCTCAGACCGCCTGTCTCAGACCGTCTGTCTCAGACCGTCCGTCTCAGACCGTGTGTCTCAGACCGTGTGTCTCAGACCGTCCGTCTCAGACCGTCCGTCACAGACCGTCCGTCTCAGACCGTCTGTCTCAGACCGTCCGTCTCAGACCGCGTGTCTCAGACCGACTGTCTCGGACCGTCTGTCTGAGACCGTCTGTCTCAGACCGTCTGTCTCAGACCGTCTTTCTCAAACCGTCTGTCTCAGACCGTCTGTCACTGTGCGTCTGTCTCAGACCGTCTTTCTCAGACCGTCTGTCTCAGACCGTCTGTCTCACATCGTCAGTCGCACACAGTCTGTCTCTGTCCGTCTGACTCACACCGGCAGTCTCAGATCGTCTGTCTCGGACCGTCTGTCTCAGAACGTCTGTCACTGTGCGGCTGTCTAAGACCGTCTGTCTCATACCGTCTGTCTCACATCGTCGGTCGCAGACAGTCTGTCTCTGTCCGTCTGACTCACACCGGCAGTCTCAGATCGTCTGTCTCGGACCGTCTGTCTCAGACCGTCTTACTCGTTCCGTCTGTCTCAGACCGTCTGTCTCAGACCGTCCGTCTCAGACCGTCTGTCTCATTCCGTCTATCTCAGACCGACTGTCTCAGACCGTCTGTCTCAGACCGTCTGTCTCAGACCGTCTGTCTCAGACCGTCTTTCTCAGACCGTCTGTCTCAGACCGTCTGTCTCAGATCGTCTGTCTCAGACGGTCTGTCTCATTCCGTCTATCTTAGATCGTCTGTCTCATCCCGTCTGTCTCAAAACGTCTGTCACTGTGCGTCTGTCTCAGACGGTCTGTCTCATTCCGTCTATCTTAGATCGTCTGTCTCAGACTGTCTGTCTCAGACCGTCTGTCTCATCCCGTCTGTCTCATTCCGTCTGTCTCATCCCGTCTGTCTCATCCCGTCTGTCACTGTGCGTCTGTCTCAGACCGTCTGTCTCAGACCGTGTGTCTCAGACCGTGTGTCTCAGACCGTCCGTCTCAGACCGTCCGTCTCAGACCGTCCGTCACAGACCGTCCGTCTCAGACCGTGCGGCTCAGACCGTCCGTCTCAGACCGTCCGTCTCAGACCGTCCGTCTCAGACCGCGTGTCTCAGACCGCCTGTCTCAGACCGTCTGTCTCTGTCCGTCTGTCTCAGACCGCCTGTCTCAGACCGTCTGTGTCAGACCGTCTGTCTCAGACCGTCTGTCTCAGACCGTCTGTCTCAGACCGTCTGTCTCAGACCGTCTGTCTCATTCCGTCTATCTTAGATCGTCTGCCTGATAACGTCTCTCTCAGATCGTCCGTCTCAGACCGTCCGTCTCAGACCGTCCGCCTCAGACCGTCCGTCTCAGACCGTCCGTCTCAGACCGTCCGTCTCAGGCCGCGTGTCTCAGACCGCCTGTCTCAGACCGTCTGTCTCTGTCCGTATGTCTCAGTCCGTCTGTCTCTGTCCGCCTGTCGCTGTCCGTCTGTCTCAGACCGCCTGTCTCAGACCGCCTGTCTCAGACCGTCTGTCTCAGACCGTCTGTCTCAGACCGTGTGTCTCAGACCGTCCGTCTGAGACCGTCCGTCTCAGACCGTCCGTCTCAGACCGTCCGTCTCAGACCGTCCGTCTCAGACCGTCCGCCTCAGACCGTCCGTCTCAGACCGTCCGTCTCAGACCGTCCGTCTCAGACCGCGTGTCTCAGACCGCCTGTCTCAGACCGTCTGTCTCTGCCCGTATGTCTCAGTCCGTCTGTCTCTGTCCGCCTGTCTCTGTCCGTCTGTCTCAGACCGCCTGTCTCAGACCGTCTGTCTCAGACCGTCTGTCTCAACCGTCTGTTTCAGACCGTCTGTCTCAGACCGTCTGTCTCAGATCGTCTGTCTCAGACCGTCTTTCTCAGACCGTCCGTCTCAGGCCGTCTCCCTGATAACGTCTCTCTCAGATCGTCTGTCTCAGACCGTCTGTCTCAGACCGTCTGTCTCACATCGTCGGTCGCAGACAGTCTGTCTCTGTCCGCCTGACTCACACCGGCAGTCTCAGATCGTCTGTCTCGGACCGTCTGTCTCAGACCGTCTTACTCGTTCCGTCTGTCTCAGACCGTCTGTCTCAGACCGACTGTCTCAGTACGTCTGTCTCAGACAGTCTGTCTCAGGCCGTCTGTCTCAGACCGTCTGTCTCTGTCCGTCCGCCTCTGTCCGTCTGTCTCTGTCCGTCTGTCTCTGTCCGTCTGTCTCTATCCGTCTGTCTAGGACGGTCTGTCTCAGATCGTCTGTCTCTGTACGTCCGCCTCTGTCCGTCTGTCTCTGTCCGTCTGTCTCTGTCCGTCTGTCCCTGTCCGTCAGTCTCTGTCCGTCTGTCTCAGCCAGTCTGTCCCAGTCCGTCTGTCTCAGACCGACTTTCTCAGTACGTCTGTCTAAGCCCGTCTGTCTCAGACCGTCCGTCTCAGACCGTCCGTCTCAGACCGTCCGTCTCAGACCGTCCGTCTCAGACCGTCCGTCACAGACCGCGTGTCGCAGGCCGCCTGTCTCAGACCGCCTGTCTCAGACCGCCTGTCTCAGACCGCCTGTCTCAGACCGCCTGTCTCAGACCGTCTGTCTCAGACCGTCTGTCTCAGACCGTCTGTCTCAGACCGTCTGCCTCAGACCGTCTGCCTCAGACCGTCTGTCTCAGGCCGTCTATCTCAGACCGTCTGTCTCAGACCGTCTGTCTCAGACCGTCTGTCTCAGACCGTCTGTCTCAGACCGTCTGCCTCAGACCGTCTGCCTCAGACCGTCTGTCTCAGACCGTCTGTCTCAGACCGTCTGTCTCAGACCGTCGGTCTCAGAACGTCTGTCTCAGACCGTCTGTCTCAGACCGTCGGTCTCAGAAAGTCTGTCTCTGTCCGTCCGCCTCTGCCCGTCATCCTCTGTCCGTCTTCCTCTGTCCGTCTGTCTCTGTCGGTCTGTCCCTGTCCGTCTGTCTCTGTCCGTCTGTCTCAGACAGTCTGTCCCAGACCGTCCGTCTCAGACCGACTGTCTCAGTACGTCTGTCTAAGCCCGTCGGTCTCATACCGTCCGTCTCAGACCGTCCGCCTCTGTCCGTCTGTCTCTGTCCGTCAGTCTCTGTCCCTCTGTCTCTGTCCGTCTGTCTCTGTCCGTCTGTCTCAGCCCGTCTGTCTCAGGCCGTCTGTCTCGGACCGTTTGTCTATGTCCCTCTGTCTTTGAGCGTCATTCTCTGAAACTCGGTCTCAGTCCGTCTGTCTCTGTCCGTCTGTCTCTGTCCGTCTCTCTCTGTCCGCCTGTCTCTGTCCGTCTGTCTCAGACAGTCTGTCCCAGACCGTCTGTCACAGACCGTCTGTCTCAGACCGACTTTCTCAGTACGTCTGTCTAAGCCCGTCTGTCTCAGACCGTCCGTCTCAGACCGTCCGTCTCAGACCGTCCGTCTCAGACCGTCCGTCACAGACCGCGTGTCGCAGGCCGCCTGTCTCAGACCGCCTGTCTCAGACCGCCTGTCTCAGACCGCCTGTCTCAGACCGCCTGTCTCAGACCGTCTGTCTCAGACCGTCTGTCTCAGACCGTCTGTCTCAGACCGTCTGCCTCAGACCGTCTGCCTCAGACCGTCTGTCTCAGGCCGTCTATCTCAGACCGTCTGTCTCAGACCGTCTGTCTCAGACCGTCTGTCTCAGACCGTCTGTCTCAGACCGTCTGCCTCAGACCGTCTGCCTCAGACCGTCTGTCTCAGGCCGTCTATCTCAGACCGTCTGTCTCAGACCGTCTGTCTCAGACCGTCGGTCTCAGAACGTCTGTCTCAGACCGTCTGTCTCAGACCGTCTGTCTCAGAAAGTCTGTCTCTGTCCGTCCGCCTCTGCCCGTCATCCTCTGTCCGTCTTCCTCTGTCCGTCTGTCTCTGTCGGTCTGTCCCTGTCCGTCTGTCTCTGTCCGTCTGTCTCAGACAGTCTGTCCCAGACCGTCCGTCTCAGACCGACTGTCTCAGTACGTCTGTCTAAGCCCGTCGGTCTCATACCGTCCGTCTCAGACCGTCCGCCTCTGTCCGTCTGTCTCTGTCCGTCAGTCTCTGTCCCTCTGTCTCTGTCCGTCTGTCTCTGTCCGTCTGTCTCTGTCCGTCTGTCTCAGCCCGTCTGTCTCAGGCCGTCTGTCTCGGACCGTTTGTCTATGTCCCTCTGTCTTTGAGCGTCATTCTCTGAAACTCGGTCTCAGTCCGTCTGTCTCTGTCCGTCTGTCTCTGTCCGTCTCTCTCTGTCCGTCTGTCTCTGTCCGTCTGTCTCAGACAGTCTGTCCCAGACCGTCTGTCACAGACCGTCTGTCTCAGACCGACTGTCTCAGACCGACTGTCTCAGTACGTCCGTCTCAGACCGTGCGTCTCAGACCGTCCGTCTCTGTCCCTCGGTCTTTGAACGTCGTTCTCTGAAACTCGGTCTCAGTCCGTCTGTCTCCGTCCGTCTGTATCTGTCCGTCTGTCTCAGACCGCCTGTCTCAGACCGCCTGTCTCAGACCGTCTGTCTCAGACCGTCCGTCTCAGACCGTGTGTCTCAGACCGTGTGTCTCAGACCGTCCGTCTCAGACCGTCCGTCACAGACCGTCCGTCTCAGACCGTCTGTCTCAGACCGTCCGTCTCAGACCGCGTGTCTCAGACCGACTGTCTCAGACCGTCTGTCTGAGACCGTCTGTCTCACATCGTCAGTCGCACACAGTCTGTCTCTGTCCGTCTGACTCACACCGGCAGTCTCAGATCGTCTGTCTCGGACCGTCTGTCTCAGAACGTCTGTCACTGTGCGGCTGTCTAAGACCGTCTGTCTCATACCGTCTGTCTCACATCGTCGGTCGCAGACAGTTTGTCTCTGTCCGTCTGACTCACACCGGCAGTCTCAGATCGTCTGTCTCGGACCGTCTGTCTCAGACCGTCTTTCTCGTTCCGTCTGTCTCAGACCGTCTGTCTCAGACCGTCCGTCTCAGACCGTCTGTCTCATTCCGTCTATCTCAGACCGACTGTCTCAGACCGTCTGTCTCAGACCGTCTGTCTCAGACCGTCTTTCTCAGACCGTCTGTCTCAGACCGTCTGTCTCAGATCGTCTGTCTCAGACGGTCTGTCTCATTCCGTCTATCTTAGATCGTCTGTCTCATCCCGTCTGTCTCAAAACGTCTGTCACTGTGCGTCTGTGTCAGACGGTCTGTCTCATTCCGTCTATCTTAGATCGTCTGTCTCAGACTGTCTGTCTCAGACCGTCTGTCTCATCCCGTCTGTCTCATTCCGTCTGTCTCATCCCGTCTGTCTCATCCCGTCTGTCACTGTGCGTCTGTCTCAGACCGTCTGTCTCAGACCGTGTGTCTCAGACCGTGTGTCTCAGACCGTCCGTCTCAGACCGTCCGTCTCAGACCGTCCGTCACAGACCGTCCGTCTCAGACCGTGCGTCTCAGACCGTCCGTCTCAGACCGTCCGTCTCAGACCGTCCGTCTCAGACCGCGTGTCTCAGACCGCCTGTCTCAGACCGTCTGTCTCTGTCCGTCTGTCTCAGACCGCCTGTCTCAGACCGTCTGTGTCAGACCGTCTGTCTCAGACCGTCTGTCTCAGACCGTCTGTCTCAGACCGTCTGTCTCAGACCGTCTGTCTCAGACCGTCTGTCTCAGACCGTCTGTCTCAGACCGTCTGTCTCATTCCGTCTATCTTAGATCGTCTGCCTGATAACGTCTCTCTCAGATCGTCCGTCTCAGACCGTCCGTCTCAGACCGTCCGTCTCAGACCGTCCGCCTCAGACCGTCCGCCTCAGACCGTCCGTCTCAGACCGTCCGTCTCAGACCGTCTGTCTCAGACCGTCCGTCTCAGACCGCGTGTCTCAGACCGCCTGTCTCAGACCGTCTGTCTCTGTCCGTCCGCCTCTGTCCGTATGTCTCAGTCCGTGTGTCTCTGTCGGTCTGTCCCTGTCCGTCCGTCTCAGACCGTCCGTCTCAGACCGTCCGTCTCAGACCGTCCGTCTCAGACCGTCCGTCTCAGACCGTCCGCCTCAGACCGCGTGTCTCAGACCGCCTGTCTCAGACCGTCTGTCTCTGTCCGTATGTCTCAGTCCGTCTGTCTCTGTCCGCCTGTCTCTGTCCGTCTGTCTCAGACCGCCTGTCTCAGACCGCCTGTCTCAGACCGTCTGTCTCAGGCCGTCTGTCTCGGACCGTTTGTCTATGTCCCTCTGTCTTTGAGCGTCATTCTCTGAAACTCGGTCTCAGTCCGTCTGTCTCTGTCCGTCTGTCTCTGTCCGTCTCTCTCTGTCCGTCTGTCTCTGTCCGTCTGTCTCAGACAGTCTGTCCCAGACCGTCTGTCACAGACCGTCTGTCTCAGACCGACTGTCTCAGACCGACTGTCTCAGTACGTCTGTCTCAGACCGTCTGTCTCAGACCGTCTGTCTCTGTCCGTCCGCCTCTGTCCGTCTTCCTCTGTCCGTCTTCCTCTGTCGGTCTGTCTCTGTCGGTCTGTCCCTGTCCGTCTGTCTCTGTCCGTCTGTCTCAGACAGTCTGCCCCAGACAGTCTGTCCCAGACAGTCTGTCTCAGACCGACTGTCTCAGTACGTCTGTCTAAGCCCGACTGTCTCTGTCCGTCTGTCTCAGACAGTCTGCCCCAGACAGTCTGTCCCAGACAGTCTGTCTCAGACCGACTGTCTCAGACCGTCTGTCACAGACCGTCTGTCTCTGTCCGTCTGTCTCAGACCGCCTGTCTCAGACCGCCTGTTTCAGACCGTCTGTCTCAGACCGTCTGTGTCAGACCGTCTGTCTCAGACCGTCTGTCTCAGACCGTCCGCCTCAGACAGTCCGTCTCAGACCGTCCGTCTCAGACCGTCTGTCTCAGACCGTCCGTCTCAGACCGCGTGTCTCATACCGCCTGTCTCAGATCGTCTGTCTCTGTCCGTCCGCCTCTGTCCGTATGTCTCAGTCCGTGTGTCTCTGTCGGTCTGTCCCTGTCCGTCCGTCTCAGACCGTCCGTCTCAGACCGTCCGTCTCAGACCGTCCGTCTCAGACCGTCCGCCTCAGACCGTCCGTCTCAGACCGTCCGTCTCAGACCGTCCGTCTCAGGCCGCGTGTCTCAGACCGCCTGTCTCAGACCGTCTGTCTCTGTCCGTATGTCTCAGTCCGTCTGTCTCTGTCCGCCTGTCTCTGTCCGTCTGTCTCAGACCGCCTGTCTCAGACCGCCTGTCTCAGACCGTCTGTCTCTGCCCGTATGTCTCAGTCCGTCTGTCTCAGTCCGTCTGTCTCTGTCCGCCTGTCTCTGTCCGTCTGTCTCAGACCGCCTGTCTCAGACCGTCTGTCTCAGACCGTCTGTCTCAACCGTCTGTTTCAGACCGTCTGTCTCAGACCGTCTGTCTCAGATCGTCTGTCTCAGACCGTCTTTCTCAGACCGTCCGTCTCAGGCCGTCTCCCTGATAACGTCTCTCTCAGATCGTCTGTCTCAGACCGTCTGTCTCAGACCGTCTGTCTCACATCGTCGGTCGCAGACAGTCTGTCTCTGTCCGCCTGACTCACACCGGCAGTCTCAGATCGTCTGTCTCGGACCGTCTGTCTCAGACCGTCTTACTCGTTCCGTCTGTCTCAGACCGACTGTCTCAGTACGTCTGTCTCAGACAGTCTGTCTCAGGCCGTCTGTCTCAGACCGTCTGTCTCTGTCCGTCCGCCTCTGTCCGTCTGTCTCTGTCCGTCTGTCTCTGTCCGTCTGTCTCTATCCGTCTGTCTAAGACGGTCTGTCTCAGATCGTCTGTCTCTGTACGTCCGCCTCTGTCCGTCTGTCTCTGTCCGTCTGTCTCTGTCCGTCTGTCCCTGTCCGTCAGTCTCTGTCCGTCTGTCTCAGCCAGTCTGTCCCAGTCCGTCTGTCTCAGACCGACTTTCTCAGTACGTCTGTCTAAGCCCGTCTGTCTCTGTCCGTCTGTCTCAGACAGTCTGCCCCAGACAGTCTGTCCCAGACAGTCTGTCTCAGACCGACTGTCTCAGACCGTCTGTCACAGACCGTCTGTCTCTGTCCGTCTGTCTCAGACCGCCTGTCTGAGACCGCCTGTTTCAGACCGTCTGTCTCAGACCGTGTGTCTCAGACCGTGTGTCTCAGACCGTCCGTCTCAGACCGTCCGTCACAGACCGTCCGTCTCAGACCGTGCGTCTCAGACCGTCCGTCTCAGACCGTCCGTCTCAGACCGTCTGTCTCAGACCGTCTGTCTCTGTCCGTCCGCCTCTGTCCGTCTTCCTCTGTCCGTCTCCCTCTGTCCGTCTGTCTCTGTCGGTCTGTCCCTGTCCGTCTGTCTCTGTCCGTCTGTCCCTGTCCGTCTGTCTCTGTCCGTCTGTCTCATCCCGTCTGTCTCATTCCGTCTGTCTCATCCCGTCTGTCTCATCCCGTCTGTCACTGTGCGTCTGTCTCAGACCGTCTGTCTCAGACCGTGTGTCTCACACCGTGTGTCTCAGACCGTCCGTCTCAGACCGTCCGTCTCAGACCGTCCGTCACAGACCGTCCGTCTCAGACCGTGCGTCTCAGACCGTCCGTCTCAGACCGTCCGTCTCAGACCGTCCGTCTCAGACCGCGTGTCTCAGACCGCCTGTCTCAGACCGTCTGTCTCTGTCCGTCTGTCTCAGACCGCCTGTCTCAGACCGTCTGTCTCAGACCGTCTGTCTCAGACCGTCTGTCTCAGACCGTCTGTCTCAGACCGTCTGTCTCAGACCGTCTGTCTCAGACCGTCTGTCTCATTCCGTCTATCTTAGATCGTCTGCCTGATAACGTCTCTCTCAGATCGTCCGTCTCAGACCGTCCGTCTCAGACCGTCCGTCTCAGACTGTCCGTCTCAGACCGTCCGTCTCAGACCGTCCGCCTCAGACCGTCCGTCTCAGACCGTCCGTCTCAGACCGTCTGTCTCAGACCGTCCGTCTCAGACCGCGTGTCTCAGACCGCCTGTCTCAGACCGTCTGTCTCTGTCCGTCCGCCTCTGTCCGTATGTCTCAGTCCGTGTGTCTCTGTCGGTCTGTCCCTGTCCGTCCGTCTCAGACCGTCCGCCTCAGACCGTCCGTCTCAGACCGTCCGTCTCAGACCGTCCGCCTCAGACCGTCCGTCTCAGACCGTCCGTCTCAGACCGTCCGTCTCAGGCCGCGTGTCTCAGACCGCCTGTCTCAGACCGTCTGTCTCTGTCCGTATGTCTCAGTCCGTCTGTCTCTGTCCGTCTGTCCCTGTCCGTCAGTCTCTGTCCGTCTGTCTCAGCCAGTCTGTCCCAGTCCGTCTGTCTCAGACCGACTTTCTCAGTACGTCTGTCTAAGCCCGTCTGTCTCAGACCGTCTGTCTCAGACCGTCTGTCTCAGACCGTCTGTCTCAGACCGTCTTTCTCAGACCGTCTGTCTCAGACCGTCCGTCTCAGAGCGTCCGCCTCAGACCGTCCGTCTCAGACCGTCCGTCTCAGACCGTCCGTCTCAGATCGTCCGTCACAGACCGCGTGTCGCAGGCCGCCTGTCTCAGACCGCCTGTCTCAGACCGCCTGTCTCAGACCGCCTGTCTCAGACCGTCTGTCTCAGACCGTCTGTCTCAGACCGTCTGTCTCAGACCGTCTGCCTCAGACCGTCTGCCTCAGACCGTCTGTCTCAGGCCGTCTATCTCAGACCGTCTGTATCAGACCGTCTGTCTCAGACCGTCTGTCTCAGACCGTCTGTCTCAGACCGTCTGTCTCAGACCGTCTGCCTCAGACCGTCTGCCTCAGACCGTCTGTCTCAGGCCGTCTATCTCAGACCGTCTGTCTTAGACCGTCTGTCTCAGACCGTCTGTCTCAGACCGTCGGTCTCAGAACGTCTGTCTCAGACCGTCTGTCTCAGACCGTCTGTCTCAGAAAGTCTGTCTCTGTCCGTCCGCCTCTGCCCGTCATCCTCTGTCCGTCTTCCTCTGTCCGTCTGTCTCTGTCGGTCTGTCCCTGTCCGTCTGTCTCTGTCCGTCTGTCTCAGACAGTCTGTCCCAGACCGTCCGTCTCAGACCGACTGTCTCAGTACGTCTGTCTAAGCCCGTCGGTCTCATACCGTCCGTCTCAGACCGTCCGCCTCTGTCCGTCTGTCTCTGTCCGTCAGTCTCTGTCCCTCTGTCTCTGTCCGTCTGTCTCTGTCCGTCTGTCTCTGTCCGTCTGTCTCAGCCCGTCTGTCTCAGGCCGTCTGTCTCGGACCGTTTGTCTATGTCCCTCTGTCTTTGAGCGTCATTCTCTGAAACTCGGTCTCAGTCCGTCTGTCTCTGTCCGTCTGTCTCAGACCGTCTGTCTCTGTCCGTCCGCCTCTGTCCGTCTCTCTCTGTCCGTCTTCCTCTGTCGGTCTGTCTCTGTCGGTCTGTCCCTGTCCGTCTGTCTCTGTCCGTCTGTCTCAGACAGTCTGCCCCAGACAGTCTGTCCCAGACAGTCTGTCTCAGACCGACTGTCTCAGTACGTCTGTCTAAGCCCGTCTGTCTCTGTCCGTCTGTCTCAGACAGTCTGCCCCAGACAGTCTGTCCCAGACAGTCTGTCTGAGACCGACTGTCTCAGACCGTCTGTCACAGACCGTCTGTCTCTGTCCGTCTGTCTCAGACCGCCTGTCTCAGACCGCCTGTTTCAGACCGTCTGTCTCAGACCGTGTGTCTCAGACCGTGTGTCTCAGACCGTCCGTCTCAGACCGTCCGTCACAGACCGTCCGTCTCAGACCGTGCGTCTCAGACCGTCCGTCTCAGACCGTCCGTCTCAGACCGTCTGTCTCAGACCGTCTGTCTCTGTCCGTCCGCCTCTGTCCGTCTTCCTCTGTCCGTCTCCCTCTGTCCGTCTGTCTCTGTCGGTTTGTCCCTGTCCGTCTGTCTCTGTCCGTCTGTCTCATACAGTCTGTCCCAGTCCGTCTGTCTCAGACCGACTTTCTCAGTACGTCTGTCTAAGCCCGTCTGTCTCTGTCCGTCTGTCTCAGACAGTCTGCCCCAGACAGTCTGTCCCAGACAGTCTGTCTCAGACCGACTGTCTCAGACCGTCTGTCACAGACCGTCTGTCTCTGTCCGTCTGTCTCAGACCGCCTGTCTGAGACCGCCTGTTTCAGACCGTCTGTCTCAGACCGTGTGTCTCAGACCGTGTGTCTCAGACCGTCCGTCTCAGACCGTCCGTCACAGACCGTCCGTCTCAGACCGTGCGTCTCAGACCGTCCGTCTCAGACCGTCCGTCTCAGACCGTCTGTCTCAGACCGTCTGTCTCTGTCCGTCCGCCTCTGTCCGTCTTCCTCTGTCCGTCTCCCTCTGTCCGTCTGTCTCTGTCGGTCTGTCCCTGTCCGTCTGTCTCTGTCCGTCTGTCCCTGTCCGTCTGTCTCTGTCCGTCTGTCTCATCCCGTCTGTCTCATTCCGTCTGTCTCATCCCGTCTGTCTCATCCCGTCTGTCACTGTGCGTCTGTCTCAGACCGTCTGTCTCAGACCGTGTGTCTCACACCGTGTGTCTCAGACCGTCCGTCTCAGACCGTCCGTCTCAGACCGTCCGTCACAGACCGTCCGTCTCAGACCGTGCGTCTCAGACCGTCCGTCTCAGACCGTCCGTCTCAGACCGTCCGTCTCAGACCGCGTGTCTCAGACCGCCTGTCTCAGACCGTCTGTCTCTGTCCGTCTGTCTCAGACCGCCTGTCTCAGACCGTCTGTCTCAGACCGTCTGTCTCAGACCGTCTGTCTCAGACCGTCTGTCTCAGACCGTCTGTCTCAGACCGTCTGTCTCAGACCGTCTGTCTCATTCCGTCTATCTTAGATCGTCTGCCTGATAACGTCTCTCTCAGATCGTCCGTCTCAGACCGTCCGTCTCAGACCGTCCGTCTCAGACTGTCCGTCTCAGACCGTCCGTCTCAGACCGTCCGCCTCAGACCGTCCGTCTCAGACCGTCCGTCTCAGACCGTCTGTCTCAGACCGTCCGTCTCAGACCGCGTGTCTCAGACCGCCTGTCTCAGACCGTCTGTCTCTGTCCGTCCGCCTCTGTCCGTATGTCTCAGTCCGTGTGTCTCTGTCGGTCTGTCCCTGTCCGTCCGTCTCAGACCGTCCGCCTCAGACCGTCCGTCTCAGACCGTCCGTCTCAGACCGTCCGCCTCAGACCGTCCGTCTCAGACCGTCCGTCTCAGACCGTCCGTCTCAGGCCGCGTGTCTCAGACCGCCTGTCTCAGACCGTCTGTCTCTGTCCGTATGTCTCAGTCCGTCTGTCTCTGTCCGTCTGTCCCTGTCCGTCAGTCTCTGTCCGTCTGTCTCAGCCAGTCTGTCCCAGTCCGTCTGTCTCAGACCGACTTTCTCAGTACGTCTGTCTAAGCCCGTCTGTCTCAGACCGTCTGTCTCAGACCGTCTGTCTCAGACCGTCTGTCTCAGACCGTCTGTCTCAGACCGTCTGTCTCAGACCGTCCGTCTCAGAGCGTCCGCCTCAGACCGTCCGTCTCAGACCGTCCGTCTCAGACCGTCCGTCTCAGACCGTCCGTCACAGACCGCGTGTCGCAGGCCGCCTGTCTCAGACCGCCTGTCTCAGACCGCCTGTCTCAGACCGCCTGTCTCAGACCGTCTGTCTCAGACCGTCTGCCTCAGACCGTCTGCCTCAGACCGTCTGTCTCAGGCCGTCTATCTCAGACCGTCTGTATCAGACCGTCTGTCTCAGACCGTCTGTCTCAGACCGTCTGTCTCAGACCGTCTGTCTCAGACCGTCTGCCTCAGACCGTCTGCCTCAGACCGTCTGTCTCAGGCCGTCTATCTCAGACCGTCTGTCTTAGACCGTCTGTCTCAGACCGTCTGTCTCAGACCGTCGGTCTCAGAACGTCTGTCTCAGACCGTCTGTCTCAGACCGTCTGTCTCAGAAAGTCTGTCTCTGTCCGTCCGCCTCTGCCCGTCATCCTCTGTCCGTCTTCCTCTGTCCGTCTGTCTCTGTCGGTCTGTCCCTGTCCGTCTGTCTCTGTCCGTCTGTCTCAGACAGTCTGTCCCAGACCGTCCGTCTCAGACCGACTGTCTCAGTACGTCTGTCTAAGCCCGTCGGTCTCATACCGTCCGTCTCAGACCGTCCGCCTCTGTCCGTCTGTCTCTGTCCGTCAGTCTCTGTCCCTCTGTCTCTGTCCGTCTGTCTCTGTCCGTCTGTCTCTGTCCGTCTGTCTCAGCCCGTCTGTCTCAGGCCGTCTGTCTCGGACCGTTTGTCTATGTCCCTCTGTCTTTGAGCGTCATTCTCTGAAACTCGGTCTCAGTCCGTCTGTCTCTGTCCGTCTGTCTCAGACCGTCTGTCTCTGTCCGTCCGCCTCTGTCCGTCTCTCTCTGTCCGTCTTCCTCTGTCGGTCTGTCTCTGTCGGTCTGTCCCTGTCCGTCTGTCTCTGTCCGTCTGTCTCAGACAGTCTGCCCCAGACAGTCTGTCCCAGACAGTCTGTCTCAGACCGACTGTCTCAGTACGTCTGTCTAAGCCCGTCTGTCTCTGTCCGTCTGTCTCAGACAGTCTGCCCCAGACAGTCTGTCCCAGACAGTCTGTCTGAGACCGACTGTCTCAGACCGTCTGTCACAGACCGTCTGTCTCTGTCCGTCTGTCTCAGACCGCCTGTCTCAGACCGCCTGTTTCAGACCGTCTGTCTCAGACCGTGTGTCTCAGACCGTGTGTCTCAGACCGTCCGTCTCAGACCGTCCGTCACAGACCGTCCGTCTCAGACCGTGCGTCTCAGACCGTCCGTCTCAGACCGTCCGTCTCAGACCGTCTGTCTCAGACCGTCTGTCTCTGTCCGTCCGCCTCTGTCCGTCTTCCTCTGTCCGTCTCCCTCTGTCCGTCTGTCTCTGTCGGTTTGTCCCTGTCCGTCTGTCTCTGTCCGTCTGTCTCATACAGTCTGTCCCAGACAGTCTGTCTCAGACCGACTGTCTCAGTACGTCTGTCTAAGCCCGTCTGTCTCAGACCGTCTGTCTCAGACCGACTGTCTCAGTACGTCTGTCTAAGCCCGTCGGTCTCATACCGTCCGTCTCAGACCGTCTGTCTCTGTCCGTCTGTCTCTGTCCGTCTTCCTCTGTCCGTCTTCCTCTGTCCGTCTGTCTCTGTCGGTCTGTCCCTGTCCGTCTGTCTCTGTCCGTCTGTCTCAGACCGACTGTCTCAGTACGTATGTCTAAGCCCGTCCCAGACAGTCTGTCTCAGACCGTCTGTCTCAGACCGTCTGTCTCAGACCGTCTGTCTCTGTCCGTCTGTCTCTGTACGTCTTCCTCTGTCCGTCTTCCTCTGTCCGTCTGTCTCTGACGGTCTGTCCCTGTCTGTCTGTCTCTGTCCGTCTGTCTCATACAGTCTGTCCCAGACAGTCTGTCTCATACCGACTGTCTCAGTACATCTGTCTAAGCCCGTCTGTCTCAGACCGTCTGTCTCTGTCCCTCTGTCTCTGTCCGTCTGTCTCTGTCCGTCTGTCTCTGTCCGTCTGTCTCTGTCCGTCTGTCTCAGCCCGTCTGTCTCAGGCCGTCTGTCTCGGACCGTTTGTCTATGTCCCTCTGTCTTTGAGCGTCGTTCTCTGAAACTCGGTCTCAGTCCGTCTGTCTCTGTGCGTCTGTCTCTGTCCGTCTGTCTCTGTCCGTCTCTCTCTGTCCGTCTGTCTCTGTCCGTCTGTCTCAGACAGTCTGTCCCAGACCGTCTGTCACAGACCGTCTGTCTCAGACCGACTGTCTCAGTAGGTCTGTCTCAGACCGTCTGTCTCAGACCGCCTGTCTAAGACCGCCTGTCTCAGACCATGTGTCTCAGACCGTGTGTCTCAGACCGTGTGTCTCAGACCGTGTGTCTCAGACCGTCCGTCTCAGACCGTCCGTCACAGACCGTTCGTCTCAGACCGTGCGTCTCAGACCGTCCGTCTCAGACCGTCCGTCTCAGACCGTCTGTCTCTGTCCCTCGGTCTTTGAACGTCGTTCTCTGAAACTCGGTCTGAGTCCGTCTGTCCCAGACCGTCCGTCTCAGACCGACTGTCTCAGTACGTCTGTCTAAGCCCGTCTGTCTCAGACCGTCTGTCTCAGACCGCGTATCTCAGACCGCCTGTCTCAGACCGTCTGTCTCTGTCCGTATGTCTCAGTCCGTCTGTCTCAGTCCGTCTGTCTCAGTCCGTCTGTCTCCGTCCGCCTGTCTCTGTCCGTCTGTCTCAGACCGCCTGTCTCAGACCGCCTGTCTCAGACCGTCTGTCTCAGACCGTCTGTCTCCGACCGTGTGTCTCAGACCGTGTGTCTCATACCGTCCGTCTCAGACCGTCCGTCACAGACCGTCCGTCTCAGACCGTGCGTCTCAGACCGTCCGTCTCTGTCCCTCGGTCTTTGAACGTCGTTCTCTGAAACTCGGTCTCAGTCCGTCTGTCTCTGTCCGTCGGTCTCTGTCCGTCTGTCTCTGTCCGTCTGTCTCAGACCGTCTGTCTCAGACCGTCCGTCTCAGACCGCGTGTCTCAGACCGTGTGTCTCAGACCGTCTGTCTCAGACCGTCTGTCTCAGACCGTCTTTCTCAAACCGTCTGTCTCAGACCGTCTGTCACTGTGCGTCTGTCTCAGACCGTCTTTCTCAGACCGTCTGTCTCAGACGGTCTGTCTCACAACGTCGGTCGCACACAGTCTGTCTCTGTCCGTCTGACTCACACCGGCAGTCTCAGATCGTCTGTCTCGGACCGTCTGTCTCAGAACGTCTGTCACTGTGCGGCTGTCTAAGACCGTCTGTCTCATACCGTCTGTCTCACATCGTCGGTCGCAGACAGTCTGTCTCTGTCCGTCTGACTCACACCGGCAGTCTCAGATCGTCTGTCTCGGACCGTCTGTCTCAGACCGTCTTACTCGTTCCGTCTGTCTCAGACCGTCTGTCTCAGACCGTCTGTCTCAGACCGTCTGTCTCAGACCGTCTGTTTCAGACCGTCTGTCTCAGACCGTCTGTCTCAGATCGTCTGTCTCAGACCGTCTATCTCCGACCGTCCGTCTCAGGCCGTCTCCCTGATAACGTCTCTCTCAGATCGTCTGTCTCAGACCGTCTGTCTCAGAACATCTGTTTCAGACACCCCATCTCAGACTGTCTGTCTCATTCCGTCTGTCTCAGACTGTCTGTCTCACTCCGTCTGTCTCAGATCGTCTGTCTCAGACCGTCTGTCTCAGAGAGTCTGTCTCAGACCGTCTGTCACTGTGCGTCTGTCACAGACCGTCTGTCTCAGACCGTCTGTCTCAGACCGCGTGTCTCAGACCGCCTGTCTCAGACCGTCTGTCTCTGTCCGTCTGTCTCAGACCGCCTGTCTCAGACCGTCTGTCTCAGACCGTCTGTCTCAGACCGTCTGTCTCAAACCGTCTGTCTCAGACCGTCTGTCTCAGACCGTCTGTCTCTGTCCGTCTGTCTCAGACCGCCTGTCTCAGACCGCCTGTTTCAGACCGTCTGTCTCAGACCGTGTGTCTCAGACCGTGTGTCTCAGACCGTCCGTCTCAGACCGTCCGTCACAGACCGTCCGTCTCAGACCGTCCGTCTCAGACCGTCCGCCTCAGACCGTCCGTCTCAGACCGTCCGTCTCAGACCGTCCGTCTCAGGCCGCGTGTCTCAGACCGCCTGTCTCAGACCGTCTGTCTCTGTCCGTATGTCTCAGTCCGTCTGTCTCTGTCCGCCTGTCTCTGTCCGTCTGTCTCAGACCGCCTGTCTCAGACCGCCTGTCTCAGACCGTGTGTCTCAGACCGTCTGTCTCAGACCGTGTGTCTCAGACCGTGTGTCTCAGACCGTCCGTCTGAGACCGTCCGTCACAGACCGTCCGTCTCAGACCGTGCGACACAGACCGTCCGTCTCAGACCGTCCGTCTCAGACCGTCCGTCTCAGACTGTCCGTCTCAGACCGTCCGTCTCAGACCGTCCGCCTCAGACCGTCCGTCTCAGACCGTCCGTCTCAGACCGTCTGTCTCAGACCGTCCGTCTCAGACCGCGTGTCTCAGACCGCCTGTCTCAGACCGTCTGTCTCTGTCCGTCCGCCTCTGTCCGTATGTCTCAGTCCGTGTGTCTCTGTCGGTCTGTCCCTGTCCGTCCGTCTCAGACCGTCCGTCTCAGACCGTCCGTCTCAGACCGTCCGTCTCAGACCGTCCGTGTCAGACCGCGTGTCTCAGACCGCCTGTCTCAGACCGTCTGTCTCTGCCCGTATGTCTCAGTCCGTCTGTCTCAGTCCGTCTGTCTCAGACCGTGTGTCTCAGACCGTGTGTCTCAGACCGTCCGTATCAGACCGTCCGTCTCAGACCGTCCGTCACAGACCGTCCGTCTCAGACCGCGTGTCTCAGACCGCCTGTCTCAGACCGTCTGTCTCTGTCCGTCCGCCTCTGTCCGTATGTCTCAGTCCGTGTGTCTCTGTCGGTCTGTCCCTGTCCGTCCGTCTCAGACCGTCCGTCTCAGACCGTCCGTCTCAGACCGTCCGTCTCAGACCGTCCGCCTCAGACCGTCCGTCTCAGACCGTCCGTCTCAGACCGTCCGTCACAGGCCGCGTGTCTCAGACCGCCTGTCTCAGACCGTCTGTCTCTGTCCGTATGTCTCAGTCCGTCTGTCTCTGTCCGCCTGTCTCTGTCCGTCTGTCTCAGACCGCCTGTCTCAGACCGCCTGTCTCAGACCGTCTGTCTCAGACCGTCTGTCTCAGACCGTGTGTCTCAGACCGTGTGTCTCAGACCGTCCGTCTGAGACCGTCCGTCACAGACCGTCCGTCTCAGACCGTGCGACACAGACCGTCCGTCTCAGACCGTCCGTCTCAGACCGTCCGTGTCAGACCGCGTGTCTCAGTCCGCCTGTCTCAGACCGTCTGTCTCTGCCCGTATGTCTCAGTCCGTCTGTCTCAGTCCGTCTGTCTCAGACCGTGTGTCTCAGACCGTGTGTCTCAGACCGTCCGTCTCAGACCGTCCGTCTCAGACCGTCCGTCACAGACCGTCCGTCTCAGACCGTGCGTCTCAGACCGTCCGTCTCAGACCGTCCGTCTCAGACCGTCCGTCTCAGACCGCGTGTCTCAGACCGCCTGTCTCAGACCGTCTGTCTCTGTCCGTCTGTCTCAGACCGCCTGTCTCAGACCGTCTGTCTCAGACCGTCTGTCTCAGACCGTCTGTCTCAGACCGTCTGTCTCAGACCGTCTGTCTCATTCCGTCTATCTTAGATCGTCTGCCTGATAACGTCTCTCTCAGATCGTCCGTCTCAGACCGTCCGTCTCAGACCGTCCGTCTCAGACTGTCCGTCTCAGACCGTCCGTCTCAGACCGTCCGCCTCAGACCGTCCGTCTCAGACCGTCCGTCTCAGACCGTCTGTCTCAGACCGTCCGTCTCAGACCGCGTGTCTCAGACCGCCTGTCTCAGACCGTCTGTCTCTGTCCGTCCGCCTCTGTCCGTATGTCTCAGTCCGTGTGTCTCTGTCGGTCTGTCCCTGTCCGTCCGTCTCAGACCGTCCGTCTCAGACCGTCCGTCTCAGACCGTCCGTCTCAGACCGTCCGTCTCAGACCGTCCGCCTCAGACCGTCCGTCTCAGACCGTCCGTCTCAGACCGTCCGTCTCAGGCCGCGTGTCTCAGACCGCCTGTCTCAGACCGTCTGTCTCTGTCCGTATGTCTCAGTCCGTCTGTCTCTGTCCGCCTGTCTCTGTCCGTCTGTCTCAGACCGCCTGTCTCAGACCGCCTGTCTCAGACCGTCTGTCTCAGACCGTCTGTCTCAGACCGTGTGTCTCAGACCGTGTGTCTCAGACCGTGCGACACAGACCGTCCGTCTCAGACCGTCCGTCTCAGACCGTCCGTGTCAGACCGCGTGTCTCAGACCGCCTGTCTCAGACCGTCTGTCTCTGCCCGTATGTCTCAGTCCGTCTGTCTCAGTCCGTCTGTCTCAGACCGTGTGTCTCAGACCGTGTGTCTCAGACCGTCCGTCTCAGACCGTCCGTCTCAGACCGTCCGTCACAGACCGTCCGTCTCAGACTGTGCGTCTCAGACCGTCCGTCTCAGACCGTCCGTCTCAGACCGTCCGTCTCAGACCGTCCGTCTCAGACCGCGTGTCTCAGACCGCCTGTCTCAGACCGTCTGTCTCTGTCCGTCTGTCTCAGACCGCCTGTCTCAGACCGTCTGTCTCAGACCGTCTGTCTCAGACCGTCTGTCTCAGACCGTCTGTCTCAGACCGTCTGTCTCAGACCGTCTGTCTCAGACCGTCTGTCTCAGACCGTCTGTCTCATTCCGTCTATCTTAGATCGTCTGCCTGATAACGTCTCTCTCAGATCGTCCGTCTCAGACCGTCCGTCTCAGACCGTCCGTCTCAGACTGTCCGTCTCAGACCGTCCGTCTCAGACCGTCCGCCTCAGACCGTCCGTCTCAGACCGTCCGTCTCAGACCGTCTGTCTCAGACCGTCCATCTCAGACCGCGTGTCTCAGACCGCCTGTCTCAGACCGTCTGTCTCTGTCCGTCCGCCTCTGTCCGTATGTCTCAGTCCGTGTGTCTCTGTCGGTCTGTCCCTGTCCGTCCGTCTCAGACCGTCCGTCTCAGACCGTCCGTCTCAGACCGTCCGTCTCAGACCGTCCGCCTCAGACCGTCCGTCTCAGACCGTCCGTCTCAGACCGTCCGTCTCAGGCCGCGTGTCTCAGACCGCCTGTCTCAGACCGTCTGTCTCTGTCCGTATGTCTCAGTCCGTCTGTCTCTGTCCGCCTGTCTCTGTACGTCTGTCTCAGACCGCCTGTCTCAGACCGCCTGTCTCAGACCGTCTGTCTCAGACCGTGTGTCTCAGACCGTGTGTCTCAGACCGTCCGTCTGAGACCGTCCGTCACAGACCGTCCGTCTCAGACCGTGCGACACAGACCGTCCGTCTCAGACCGTCCGTCTCAGACCGTCCGTGTCAGACCGCGTGTCTCAGACCGCCTGTCTCAGACCGTCTGTCTCTGCCCGTATGTCTCAGTCCGTCTGTCTCAGTCCGTCTGTCTCAGACCGTGTGTCTCAGACCGTGTGTCTCAGACCGTCCGTCTCAGACCGTCCGTCTCAGACCGTCCGTCACAGACCGTCCGTCTCAGACCGTGCGTCTCAGACCGTCCGTCTCAGACCGTCCGTCTCAGACCGTCCGTCTCAGACCGCGTGTCTCAGACCGCCTGTCTCAGACCGTCTGTCTCTGTCCGTCTGTCTCAGACCGCCTGTCTCAGACCGTCTGTCTCAGACCGTCTGTCTCAGACCGTCTGTCTCAGACCGTCTGTCTCAGACCGTCTGTCTCATTCCGTCTATCTTAGATCGTCTGCCTGATAACGTCTCTCTCAGATCGTCCGTCTCAGACCGTCCGTCTCAGACCGTCCGTCTCAGACCGCGTGTCTCAGACCGCCTGTCTCAGACCGTCTGTCTCTGTCCGTCTGTCTCAGACCGCCTGTCTCAGACCGTCTGTCTCAGACCGTCTGTCTCAGACCGTCTGTCTCAGACCGTCTGTCTCAGACCGTCTGTCTCATTCCGTCTATCTTAGATCGTCTGCCTGATAACGTCTCTCTCAGATCGTCCGTCTCAGACCGTCCGTCTCAGACCGTCCGTCTCAGACTGTCCGTCTCAGACCGTCCGTCTCAGACCGTCCGCCTCAGACCGTCCGTCTCAGACCGTCCGTCTCAGACCGTCTGTCTCAGACCGTCCGTCTCAGACCGCGTGTCTCAGACCGCCTGTCTCAGACCGTCTGTCTCTGTCCGTCCGCCTCTGTCCGTATGTCTCAGTCCGTGTGTCTCTGTCGGTCTGTCCCTGTCCGTCCGTCTCAGACCGTCCGTCTCAGACCGTCCGTCTCAGACCGTCCGTCTCAGACCGTCCGTCTCAGACCGTCCGCCTCAGACCGTCCGTCTCAGACCGTCCGTCTCAGACCGTCCGTCTCAGGCCGCGTGTCTCAGACCGCCTGTCTCAGACCGTCTGTCTCTGTCCGTATGTCTCAGTCCGTCTGTCTCTGTCCGCCTGTCTCTGTCCGTCTGTCTCAGACCGCCTGTCTCAGACCGTCTGTCTCAGACCGTCTGTCTCAGACCGTGTGTCTCAGACCGTGTGTCTCAGACCGTGCGACACAGACCGTCCGTCTCAGACCGTCCGTCTCAGACCGTCCGTGTCAGACCGCGTGTCTCAGACCGCCTGTCTCAGACCGTCTGTCTCTGCCCGTATGTCTCAGTCCGTCTGTCTCAGTCCGTCTGTCTCAGACCGTGTGTCTCAGACCGTGTGTCTCAGACCGTCCGTCTCAGACCGTCCGTCTCAGACCGTCCGTCACAGACCGTCCGTCTCAGACCGTGCGTCTCAGACCGTCCGTCTCAGACCGTCCGTCTCAGACCGTCCGTCTCAGACCGTCCGTCTCAGACCGCGTGTCTCAGACCGCCTGTCTCAGACCGTCTGTCTCTGTCCGTCTGTCTCAGACCGCCTGTCTCAGACCGTCTGTCTCAGACCGTCTGTCTCAGACCGTCTGTCTCAGACCGTCTGTCTCAGACCGTCTGTCTCAGACCGTCTGTCTCATTCCGTCTATCTTAGATCGTCTGCCTGATAACGTCTCTCTCAGATCGTCCGTCTCAGACCGTCCGTCTCAGACCGTCCGTCTCAGACTGTCCGTCTCAGACCGTCCGTCTCAGACCGTCCGCCTCAGACCGTCCGTCTCAGACCGTCCGTCTCAGACCGTCTGTCTCAGACCGTCCATCTCAGACCGCGTGTCTCAGACCGCCTGTCTCAGACCGTCTGTCTCTGTCCGTCCGCCTCTGTCCGTATGTCTCAGTCCGTGTGTCTCTGTCGGTCTGTCCCTGTCCGTCCGTCTCAGACCGTCCGTCTCAGACCGTCCGTCTCAGACCGTCCGTCTCAGACCGTCCGCCTCAGACCGTCCGTCTCAGACCGTCCGTCTCAGACCGTCCGTCTCAGGCCGCGTGTCTCAGACCGCCTGTCTCAGACCGTCTGTCTCTGTCCGTATGTCTCAGTCCGTCTGTCTCTGTCCGCCTGTCTCTGTACGTCTGTCTCAGACCGCCTGTCTCAGACCGCCTGTCTCAGACCGTCTGTCTCAGACCGTGTGTCTCAGACCGTGTGTCTCAGACCGTCCGTCTCAGACTGTCCGTCTCAGACCGTCCGTCTCAGACCGTCCGCCTCAGACCGTCCGTCTCAGACCGTCCGTCTCAGACCGTCTGTCTCAGACCGTCCGTCTCAGACCGCGTGTCTCAGACCGCCTGTCTCAGACCGTCTGTCTCTGTCCGTCCGCCTCTGTCCGTATGTCTCAGTCCGTGTGTCTCTGTCGGTCTGTCCCTGTCCGTCCGTCTCAGACCGTCCGTCTCAGACCGTCCGTCTCAGACCGTCCGTCTCAGACCGTCCGTCTCAGACCGTCCGCCTCAGACCGTCCGTCTCAGACCGTCCGTCTCAGACCGTCCGTCTCAGGCCGCGTGTCTCAGACCGCCTGTCTCAGACCGTCTGTCTCTGTCCGTATGTCTCAGTCCGTCTGTCTCTGTCCGCCTGTCTCTGTCCGTCTGTCTCAGACCGCCTGTCTCAGACCGCCTGTCTCAGACCGTCTGTCTCAGACCGTCTGTCTCAGACCGTGTGTCTCAGACCGTGTGTCTCAGACCGTGCGACACAGACCGTCCGTCTCAGACCGTCCGTCTCAGACCGTCCGTGTCAGACCGCGTGTCTCAGACCGCCTGTCTCAGACCGTCTGTCTCTGCCCGTATGTCTCAGTCCGTCTGTCTCAGTCCGTCTGTCTCAGACCGTGTGTCTCAGACCGTGTGTCTCAGACCGTCCGTCTCAGACCGTCCGTCTCAGACCGTCCGTCACAGACCGTCCGTCTCAGACCGTGCGTCTCAGACCGTCCGTCTCAGACCGTCCGTCTCAGACCGTCCGTCTCAGACCGTCCGTCTCAGACCGCGTGTCTCAGACCGCCTGTCTCAGACCGTCTGTCTCTGTCCGTCTGTCTCAGACCGCCTGTCTCAGACCGTCTGTCTCAGACCGTCTGTCTCAGACCGTCTGTCTCAGACCGTCTGTCTCAGACCGTCTGTCTCAGACCGTCTGTCTCATTCCGTCTATCTTAGATCGTCTGCCTGATAACGTCTCTCTCAGATCGTCCGTCTCAGACCGTCCGTCTCAGACCGTCCGTCTCAGACTGTCCGTCTCAGACCGTCCGTCTCAGACCGTCCGCCTCAGACCGTCCGTCTCAGACCGTCCGTCTCAGACCGTCTGTCTCAGACCGTCCATCTCAGACCGCGTGTCTCAGACCGCCTGTCTCAGACCGTCTGTCTCTGTCCGTCCGCCTCTGTCCGTATGTCTCAGTCCGTGTGTCTCTGTCGGTCTGTCCCTGTCCGTCCGTCTCAGACCGTCCGTCTCAGACCGTCCGTCTCAGACCGTCCGTCTCAGACCGTCCGCCTCAGACCGTCCGTCTCAGACCGTCCGTCTCAGACCGTCCGTCTCAGGCCGCGTGTCTCAGACCGCCTGTCTCAGACCGTCTGTCTCTGTCCGTATGTCTCAGTCCGTCTGTCTCTGTCCGCCTGTCTCTGTACGTCTGTCTCAGACCGCCTGTCTCAGACCGCCTGTCTCAGACCGTGTGTCTCAGACCGTGTGTCTCAGACCGTCCGTCTGAGACCGTCCGTCACAGACCGTCCGTCTCAGACCGTGCGACACAGACCGTCCGTCTCAGACCGTCCGTCTCAGACCGTCCGTGTCAGACCGCGTGTCTCAGACCGCCTGTCTCAGACCGTCTGTCTCTGCCCGTATGTCTCAGTCCGTCTGTCTCAGTCCGTCTGTCTCAGACCGTGTGTCTCAGACCGTGTGTCTCAGACCGTCCGTCTCAGACCGTCCGTCTCAGACCGTCCGTCACAGACCGTCCGTCTCAGACCGTGCGTCTCAGACCGTCCGTCTCAGACCGTCCGTCTCAGACCGTCCGTCTCAGACCGCGTGTCTCAGACCGCCTGTCTCAGACCGTCTGTCTCTGTCCGTCTGTCTCAGACCGCCTGTCTCAGACCGTCTGTCTCAGACCGTCTGTCTCAGACCGTCTGTCTCAGACCGTCTGTCTCAGACCGTCTGTCTCATTCCGTCTATCTTAGATCGTCTGCCTGATAACGTCTCTCTCAGATCGTCCGTCTCAGACCGTCCGTCTCAGACCGTCCGTCTCAGACTGTCCGTCTCAGACCGTCCGTCTCAGACCGTCAGCCTCAGACCGTCCGTCTCAGACCGTCCGTCTCAGACCGTCTGTCTCAGACCGTCCGTCTCAGACCGCGTGTCTCAGACCGCCTGTCTCAGACCGTCTGTCTCTGTCCGTCCGCCTCTGTCCGTATGTCTCAGTCCGTGTGTCTCTGTCGGTCTGTCCCTGTCCGTCCGTCTCAGACCGTCCGTCTCAGACCGTCCGTCTCAGACCGTCCGTCTCAGACCGTCCGCCTCAGACCGTCCGTCTCAGACCGTCCGTCTCAGACCGTCCGTCTCAGGCCGCGTGTCTCAGACCGCCTGTCTCAGACCGTCTGTCTCTGTCCGTATGTCTCAGTCCGTCTGTCTCTGTCCGCCTGTCTCTGTCCGTCTGTCTCAGACCGCCTGTCTCAGACCGCCTGTCTCAGACCGTCTGTCTCAGACCGTCTGTCTCAGACCGTGTGTCTCAGACCGTGTGTCTCAGACCGTCCGTCTGAGACCGTCCGTCACAGACCGTCCGTCTCAGACCGTGCGACACAGACCGTCCGTCTCAGACCGTCCGTCTCAGACCGTCCGTGTCAGACCGCGTGTCTCAGACCGCCTGTCTCAGACCGTCTGTCTCTGCCCGTCTGTCACTGTGCGTCTGTCTCAGACCGTCTGTCTCAGACCGTGTGTCTCAGACCGTGTGTCTCAGACCGTCCGTCTCAGACCGTCCGTCTCAGACCGTCCGTCACAGACCGTCCGTCTCAGACCGTGCGTCTCAGACCGTCCGTCTCAGACCGTCCGTCTCAGACCGTCCGTCTCAGACCGCGTGTCTCAGACCGCCTGTCTCAGACCGTCTGTCTCTGTCCGTCTGTCTCAGACCGCCTGTCTCAGACCGTCTGTCTCAGACCGTCTGTCTCAGACCGTCTGTCTCAGACCGTCTGTCTCAGACCGTCTGTCTCAGACCGTCTGTCTCAGACCGTCTGTCTCATTCCGTCTATCTTAGATCGTCTGCCTGATAACGTCTCTCTCAGATCGTCCGTCTCAGACCGTCCGTCTCAGACCGTCCGTCTCAGACCGTCCGTCTCAGACCGTCCGCCTCAGACCGTCCGTCTCAGACCGTCCGTCTCAGACCGTCCGTCTCAGGCCGCGTGTCTCAGACCGCCTGTCTCAGACCGTCTGTCTCTGTCCGTATGTCTCAGTCCGTCTGTCTCTGTCCGCCTGTCTCTGTCCGTCTGTCTCAGACCGCCTGTCTCAGACCGCCTGTCTCAGACCGTCTGTCTCAGACCGTGTGTCTCAGACCGTGTGTCTCAGACCGTCCGTCTGAGACCGTCCGTCACAGACCGTCCGTCTCAGACCGTGCGACACAGACCGTCCGTCTCAGACCGTCGGTCTCAGACCGTCCGTGTCAGACCGCGTGTCTCAGACCGCCTGTCTCAGACCGTCTGTCTCTGCCCGTATGTCTCAGTCCGTCTGTCTCAGTCCGTCTGTCTCAGACCGTGTGTCTCAGACCGTGTGTCTCAGACCGTGTGTCTCAGACCGTCCGTCTCAGACCGTCCGTCTCAGACCGTCCGTCACAGACCGTCCGTCTCAGACCGTGCGTCTCAGACCGTCCGTCTCAGACCGTCCGTCTCAGACCGTCCGTCTCAGACCGCGTGTCTCAGACCGCCTGTCTCAGACCGTCTGTCTCAGACCGTCCGTCTCAGACCGTCCGCCTCAGACCGTCCGTCTCAGACCGTCCGTCTCAGACCGTCCGTCTCAGGCCGCGTGTCTCAGACCGCCTGTCTCAGACCGTCTGTCTCTGTCCGTATGTCTCAGTCCGTCTGTCTCTGTCCGCCTGTCTCTGTCCGTCTGTCTCAGACCGCCTGTCTCAGACCGCCTGTCTCAGACCGTCTGTCTCAGACCGTCTGTCTCAGACCGTGTGTCTCAGACCGTGTGTCTCAGACCGTGCGACACAGACCGTCCGTCTCAGACCGTCCGTCTCAGACCGTCCGTGTCAGACCGCGTGTCTCAGACCGCCTGTCTCAGACCGTCTGTCTCTGCCCGTATGTCTCAGTCCGTCTGTCTCAGTCCGTCTGTCTCAGACCGTGTGTCTCAGACCGTCCGTCTCAGACCGTCCGTCTCAGACCGTCCGTCACAGACCGTCCGTCTCAGACCGTGCGTCTCAGACCGTCCGTCTCAGACCGTCCGTCTCAGACCGTCCGTCTCAGACCGTCCGTCTCAGACCGCGTGTCTCAGACCGCCTGTCTCAGACCGTCTGTCTCTGTCCGTCTGTCTCAGACCGCCTGTCTCAGACCGTCTGTCTCAGACCGTCTGTCTCAGACCGTCTGTCTCAGACCGTCTGTCTCAGACCGTCTGTCTCATTCCGTCTATCTTAGATCGTCTGCCTGATAACGTCTCTCTCAGATCGTCCGTCTCAGACCGTCCGTCTCAGACCGTCCGTCTCAGACTGTCCGTCTCAGACCGTCCGTCTCAGACCGTCCGCCTCAGACCGTCCGTCTCAGACCGTCCGTCTCAGACCGTCTGTCTCAGACCGTCCATCTCAGACCGCGTGTCTCAGACCGCCTGTCTCAGACCGTCTGTCTCTGTCCGTCCGCCTCTGTCCGTATGTCTCAGTCCGTGTGTCTCTGTCGGTCTGTCCCTGTCCGTCCGTCTCAGACCGTCCGTCTCAGACCGTCCGTCTCAGACCGTCCGTCTCAGACCGTCCGCCTCAGACCGTCCGTCTCAGACCGTCCGTCTCAGACCGTCCGTCTCAGGCCGCGTGTCTCAGACCGCCTGTCTCAGACCGTCTGTCTCTGTCCGTATGTCTCAGTCCGTCTGTCTCTGTCCGCCTGTCTCTGTACGTCTGTCTCAGACCGCCTGTCTCAGACCGCCTGTCTCAGACCGTCTGTCTCAGACCGTGTGTCTCAGACCGTGTGTCTCAGACCGTCCGTCTGAGACCGTCCGTCACAGACCGTCCGTCTCAGACCGTGCGACACAGACCGTCCGTCTCAGACCGTCCGTCTCAGACCGTCCGTGTCAGACCGCGTGTCTCAGACCGCCTGTCTCAGACCGTCTGTCTCTGCCCGTATGTCTCAGTCCGTCTGTCTCAGTCCGTCTGTCTCAGACCGTGTGTCTCAGACCGTGTGTCTCAGACCGTCCGTCTCAGACCGTCCGTCTCAGACCGTCCGTCACAGACCGTCCGTCTCAGACCGTGCGTCTCAGACCGTCCGTCTCAGACCGTCCGTCTCAGACCGTCCGTCTCAGACCGCGTGTCTCAGACCGCCTGTCTCAGACCGTCTGTCTCTGTCCGTCTGTCTCAGACCGCCTGTCTCAGACCGTCTGTCTCAGACCGTCTGTCTCAGACCGTCTGTCTCAGACCGTCTGTCTCAGACCGTCTGTCTCATTCCGTCTATCTTAGATCGTCTGCCTGATAACGTCTCTCTCAGATCGTCCGTCTCAGACCGTCCGTCTCAGACCGTCCGTCTCAGACTGTCCGTCTCAGACCGTCCGTCTCAGACCGTCAGCCTCAGACCGTCCGTCTCAGACCGTCCGTCTCAGACCGTCTGTCTCAGACCGTCCGTCTCAGACCGCGTGTCTCAGACCGCCTGTCTCAGACCGTCTGTCTCTGTCCGTCCGCCTCTGTCCGTATGTCTCAGTCCGTGTGTCTCTGTCGGTCTGTCCCTGTCCGTCCGTCTCAGACCGTCCGTCTCAGACCGTGCGTCTCAGACCGTCCGTCTCAGACCGTCCGTCTCAGACCGTCCGTCTGAGACCGCGTGTCTCAGACCGCCTGTCTCAGACCGTCTGTCTCTGTCCGTCTGTCTCAGACCGCCTGTCTCAGACCGTCTGTCTCAGACCGTCTGTCTCAGACCGTCTGTCTCAGACCGTCTGTCTCAGACCGTCTGTCTCAGACCGTCTGTCTCATTCCGTCTATCTTATATCGTCTGCCTGATAACGTCTCTCTCAGATCGTCCGTCCCAGACCGTCCGTCTCAGACCGTCCGTCTCAGACCGTCCGTCTCAGACCGTCCGCCTCAGACCGTCCGTCTCAGACCGTCCGTCTCAGACCGTCCGTCTCAGGCCGCGTGTCTCAGACCGCCTGTCTCAGACCGTCTGTCTCTGTCCGTATGTCTCAGTCCGTCTGTCTCTGTCCGCCTGTCTCTGTCCGTCTGTCTCAGACCGCCTGTCTCAGACCGCCTGTCTCAGACCGTCTGTCTCAGACCGTGTGTCTCAGACCGTGTGTCTCAGACCGTCCGTCTGAGACCGTCCGTCACAGACCGTCCGTCTCAGACCGTGCGACACAGACCGTCCGTCTCAGACCGTCGGTCTCAGACCGTCCGTGTCAGACCGCGTGTCTCAGACCGCCTGTCTCAGACCGTCTGTCTCTGCCCGTATGTCTCAGTCCGTCTGTCTCAGTCCGTCTGTCTCAGACCGTGTGTCTCAGACCGTGTGTCTCAGACCGTGTGTCTCAGACCGTCCGTCTCAGACCGTCCGTCTCAGACCGTCCGTCACAGACCGTCCGTCTCAGACCGTGCGTCTCAGACCGTCCGTCTCAGACCGTCCGTCTCAGACCGTCCGTCTCAGACCGCGTGTCTCAGACCGCCTGTCTCAGACCGTCTGTCTCTGTCCGTCTGTCTCAGACCGCCTGTCTCAGACCGTCTGTCTCAGACCGTCTGTCTCAGACCGTCTGTCTCAGACCGTCTGTCTCAGACCGTCTGTCTCAGACCGTCTGTCTCAGACCGTCTGTCTCAGACCGTCTGTCTCAGACCGTCTGTCTCAGACCGTCTGTCTCAGACCGTCTGTCTCATTCCGTCTATCTTAGATCGTCTGCCTGATAACGTCTCTCTCAGATCGTCCGTCTCAGACCGTCCGTCTCAGACCGTCCGTCTCAGACTGTCCGTCTCAGACCGTCCGTCTCAGACCGTCCGCCTCAGACCGTCCGTCTCAGACCGTCCGTCTCAGACCGTCTGTCTCAGACCGTCCGTCTCAGACCGCGTGTCTCAGACCGCCTGTCTCAGACCGTCTGTCTCTGTCCGTCCGCCTCTGTCCGTATGTCTCAGTCCGTGTGTCTCTGTCGGTCTGTCCCTGTCCGTCCGTCTCAGACCGTCCGTCTCAGACCGTCCGTCTCAGACCGTCCGTCTCAGACCGTCCGCCTCAGACCGTCCGTCTCAGACCGTCCGTCTCAGACCGTCCGTCTCAGGCCGCGTGTCTCAGACCGCCTGTCTCAGACCGTCTGTCTCTGTCCGTATGTCTCAGTCCGTCCGTCTCTGTCCGCCTGTCTCTGTCCGTCTGTCTCAGACCGCCTGTCTCAGACCGACTGTCTCAGACCGTCTGTCTCAGACCGTCTGTCTCAGACCGTGTGTCTCAGACCGTGTGTCTCAGACCGTCCGTCTGAGACCGTCCGTCACAGACCGTCCGTCTCAGACCGTGCGACACAGACCGTCCGTCTCAGACCGTCCGTCTCAGACCGTCCGTGTCAGACCGCGTGTCTCAGACCGCCTGTCTCAGACCGTCTGTCTCTGCCCGTCTGTCACTGTGCGTCTGTCTCAGACCGTCTGTCTCAGACCGTGTGTCTCAGACCGTGTGTCTCAGACCGTCCGTCTCAGACCGTCCGTCTCAGACCGTCCGTCACAGACCGTCCGTCTCAGACCGTGCGTCTCAGACCGTCCGTCTCAGACCGTCCGTCTCAGACCGTCCGTCTCAGACCGCGTGTCTCAGACCGCCTGTCTCAGACCGTCTGTCTCTGTCCGTCTGTCTCAGACCGCCTGTCTCAGACCGTCTGTCTCAGACCGTCTGTCTCAGACCGTCTGTCTCAGACCGTCTGTCTCAGACCGTCTGTCTCATTCCGTCTATCTTAGATCGTCTGCCTGATAACGTCTCTCTCAGATCGTCCGTCTCAGACCGTCCGTCTCAGACCGTCCGTCTCAGACCGTCCGTCTCAGACCGTCCATCTCAGACCGTCCGCCTCAGACCGTCCGTCTCAGACCGTCCGTCTCAGACCGTCCGTCTCAGGCCGCGTGTCTCAGACCGCCTGTCTCAGACCGTCTGTCTCTGTCCGTATGTCTCAGTCCGTCTGTCTCTGTCCGCCTGTCTCTGTCCGTCTGTCTCAGACCGCCTGTCTCAGACCGCCTGTCTCAGACCGTCTGTCTCAGACCGTCTGTCTCAGACCGTGTGTCTAAGACCGTGTGTCTCAGACCGTCCGTCTGAGACCGTCCGTCACAGACCGTCCGTCTCAGACCGTGCGACACAGACCGTCCGTCTCAGACCGTCCGTCTCAGACCGTCCGTGTCAGACCGCGTGTCTCAGACCGCCTGTCTCAGACCGTCTGTCTCTGCCCGTATGTCTCAGTCCGTCTGTCTCAGTCCGTCTGTCTCTGTCCGCCTGTCTCTGTCCGTCTGTCTCAGACCGCCTGTCTCAGACCGTCTGTCTCAGACCGTCTGTCTCAACCGTCTGTTTCAGACCGTCTGTCTCAGACCGTCTGTCTCAGATCGTCTGTCTCAGACCGTCTTTCTCAGACCGTCCGTCTCAGGCCGTCTCCCTGATAACGTCTCTCTCAGATCGTCTGTCTCAGACCGTCTGTCTCAGACCGTCTGTCTCAGACCGTCTGTCTCACATCGTCGGTCGCAGACAGTCTGTCTCTGTCCGCCTGACTCACACCGGCAGTCTCAGATCGTCTGTCTCGGACCGTCTGTCTCAGACCGTCTTACTCGTTCCGTCTGTCTCAGACCGTCTGTCTCAGACCGACTGTCTCAGTACGTCTGTCTCAGACAGTCTGTCTCAGGCCGTCTGTCTCAGACCGTCTGTCTCTGTCCGTCCGCCTCTGTCCGTCTGTCTCTGTCCGTCTGTCTCTATCCGTCTGTCTAGGACGGTCTGTCTCAGATCGTCTGTCTCTGTACGTCCGCCTCTGTCCGTCTGTCTCTGTCCGTCTGTCTCTGTCCGTCTGTCCCTGTCCGTCAGTCTCTGTCCGTCTGTCTCAGCCAGTCTGTCCCAGTCCGTCTGTCTCAGACCGACTTTCTCAGTACGTCTGTCTAAGCCCGTCTGTCTCAGACCGTCTGTCTCAGACCGTCTGTCTCAGACCGTCTGTCTCAGACCGTCTGTCTCAGACCGTCCGTCTCAGAGCGTCCGCCTCAGACCGTCCGTCTCAGACCGTCCGTCTCAGACCGTCCGTCTCAGACCGTCCGTCACAGACCGCGTGTCGCAGGCCGCCTGTCTCAGACCGCCTGTCTCAGACCGCCTGTCTCAGACCGCCTGTCTCAGACCGTCTGTCTCAGACCGTCTGTCTCAGACCGTCTGTCTCAGACCGTCTGCCTCAGACCGTCTGCCTCAGACCGTCTGTCTCAGGCCGTCTATCTCAGACCGTCTGCCTCAGACCGTCTGCCTCAGACCGTCTGTCTCAGGCCGTCTATCTCAGACCGTCTGTCTCAGACCGTCTGTCTCAGACCGTCTGTCTCAGACCGTCGGTCTCAGAACGTCTGTCTCAGACCGTCTGTCTCAGACCGTCTGTCTCAGAAAGTCTGTCTCTGTCCGTCCGCCTCTGCCCGTCATCCTCTGTCCGTCTTCCTCTGTCCGTCTGTCTCTGTCGGTCTGTCCCTGTCCGTCTGTCTCTGTCCGTCTGTCTCAGACAGTCTGTCCCAGACCGTCCGTCTCAGACCGACTGTCTCAGTACGTCTGTCTAAGCCCGTCGGTCTCATACCGTCCGTCTCAGACCGTCCGCCTCTGTCCGTCTGTCTCTGTCCGTCAGTCTCTGTCCCTCTGTCTCTGTCCGTCTGTGTCTGTCCGTCTGTCTCTGTCCGTCTGTCTCAGCCCGTCTGTCTCAGGCCGTCTGTCTCGGACCGTTTGTCTATGTCCCTCTGTCTTTGAGCGTCATTCTCTGAAACTCGGTCTCAGTCCGTCTGTCTCTGTCCGTCTCTCTCTGTCCGTCTGTCTCTGTCCGTCTGTCTCAGACAGTCTGTCCCAGACCGTCTGTCACAGACCGTCTGTCTCAGACCGACTGTCTCAGACCGACTGTCTCAGTACGTCTGTCTCAGACCGTCTGTCTCAGACCGTCTGTCTCTGTCCGTCCGCCTCTGTCCGTCTCTCTCTGTCCGTCTTCCTCTGTCGGTCTGTCTCTGTCGGTCTGTCCCTGTCCGTCTGTCTCTGTCCGTCTGTCTCAGACAGTCTGCCCCAGACAGTCTGTCCCAGACAGTCTGTCTCAGACCGACTGTCTCAGTACGTCTGTCTAAGCCCGTCTGTCTCTGTCCGTCTGTCTCTGTCCGTCTGTCTCAGACCGCCTGTCTCAGACCGTCCGTCTCAGACCGTCCGTCTCAGACCGTCCGTCTCAGACCGTCCGTCTCAGACCGTCCATCTCAGACCGTCCGCCTCAGACCGTCCGTCTCAGACCGTCCGTCTCAGACCGTCCGTCTCAGGCCGCGTGTCTCAGACCGCCTGTCTCAGACCGTCTGTCTCTGTCCGTATGTCTCAGTCCGTCTGTCTCTGTCCGCCTGTCTCTGTCCGTCTGTCTCAGACCGCCTGTCTCAGACCGCCTGTCTCAGACCGTCTGTCTCAGACCGTCTGTCTCAGACCGTGTGTCTAAGACCGTGTGTCTCAGACCGTCCGTCTGAGACCGTCCGTCACAGACCGTCCGTCTCAGACCGTGCGACACAGACCGTCCGTCTCAGACCGTCCGTCTCAGACCGTCCGTGTCAGACCGCGTGTCTCAGACCGCCTGTCTCAGACCGTCTGTCTCTGCCCGTATGTCTCAGTCCGTCTGTCTCAGTCCGTCTGTCTCTGTCCGCCTGTCTCTGTCCGTCTGTCTCAGACCGCCTGTCTCAGACCGTCTGTCTCAGACCGTCTGTCTCAACCGTCTGTTTCAGACCGTCTGTCTCAGACCGTCTGTCTCAGATCGTCTGTCTCAGACCGTCTTTCTCAGACCGTCCGTCTCAGGCCGTCTCCCTGATAACGTCTCTCTCAGATCGTCTGTCTCAGACCGTCTGTCTCAGACCGTCTGTCTCAGACCGTCTGTCTCAGACCGTCTGTCTCACATCGTCGGTCGCAGACAGTCTGTCTCTGTCCGCCTGACTCACACCGGCAGTCTCAGATCGTCTGTCTCGGACCGTCTGTCTCAGACCGTCTTACTCGTTCCGTCTGTCTCAGACCGTCTGTCTCAGACCGACTGTCTCAGTACGTCTGTCTCAGACAGTCTGTCTCAGGCCGTCTGTCTCAGACCGTCTGTCTCTGTCCGTCCGCCTCTGTCCGTCTGTCTCTGTCCGTCTGTCTCTATCCGTCTGTCTAGGACGGTCTGTCTCAGATCGTCTGTCTCTGTACGTCCGCCTCTGTCCGTCTGTCTCTGTCCGTCTGTCTCTGTCCGTCTGTCCCTGTCCGTCAGTCTCTGTCCGTCTGTCTCAGCCAGTCTGTCCCAGTCCGTCTGTCTCAGACCGACTTTCTCAGTACGTCTGTCTAAGCCCGTCTGTCTCAGACCGTCTGTCTCAGACCGTCTGTCTCAGACCGTCTGTCTCAGACCGTCTGTCTCAGACCGTCTGTCTCAGACCGTCCGTCTCAGAGCGTCCGCCTCAGACCGTCCGTCTCAGACCGTCCGTCTCAGACCGTCCGTCTCAGACCGTCCGTCACAGACCGCGTGTCGCAGGCCGCCTGTCTCAGACCGCCTGTCTCAGACCGCCTGTCTCAGACCGCCTGTCTCAGACCGTCTGTCTCAGACCGTCTGTCTCAGACCGTCTGTCTCAGACCGTCTGCCTCAGACCGTCTGCCTCAGACCGTCTGTCTCAGGCCGTCTATCTCAGACCGTCTGCCTCAGACCGTCTGCCTCAGACCGTCTGTCTCAGGCCGTCTATCTCAGACCGTCTGTCTCAGACCGTCTGTCTCAGACCGTCTGTCTCAGACCGTCGGTCTCAGAACGTCTGTCTCAGACCGTCTGTCTCAGACCGTCTGTCTCAGAAAGTCTGTCTCTGTCCGTCCGCCTCTGCCCGTCATCCTCTGTCCGTCTTCCTCTGTCCGTCTGTCTCTGTCGGTCTGTCCCTGTCCGTCTGTCTCTGTCCGTCTGTCTCAGACAGTCTGTCCCAGACCGTCCGTCTCAGACCGACTGTCTCAGTACGTCTGTCTAAGCCCGTCGGTCTCATACCGTCCGTCTCAGACCGTCCGCCTCTGTCCGTCTGTCTCTGTCCGTCAGTCTCTGTCCCTCTGTCTCTGTCCGTCTGTGTCTGTCCGTCTGTCTCTGTCCGTCTGTCTCAGCCCGTCTGTCTCAGGCCGTCTGTCTCGGACCGTTTGTCTATGTCCCTCTGTCTTTGAGCGTCATTCTCTGAAACTCGGTCTCAGTCCGTCTGTCTCTGTCCGTCTCTCTCTGTCCGTCTGTCTCTGTCCGTCTGTCTCAGACAGTCTGTCCCAGACCGTCTGTCACAGACCGTCTGTCTCAGACCGACTGTCTCAGACCGACTGTCTCAGTACGTCTGTCTCAGACCGTCTGTCTCAGACCGTCTGTCTCTGTCCGTCCGCCTCTGTCCGTCTCTCTCTGTCCGTCTTCCTCTGTCGGTCTGTCTCTGTCGGTCTGTCCCTGTCCGTCTGTCTCTGTCCGTCTGTCTCAGACAGTCTGCCCCAGACAGTCTGTCCCAGACAGTCTGTCTCAGACCGACTGTCTCAGTACGTCTGTCTAAGCCCGTCTGTCTCTGTCCGTCTGTCTCAGACAGTCTGCCCCAGACAGTCTGTCCCAGACAGTCTGTCTCAGACCGACTGTCTCAGACCGTCTGTCACAGACCGTCTGTCTCTGTCCGTCTGTCTCAGACCGCCTGTCTCAGACCGCCTGTTTCAGACCGTCTGTCTCAGACCGTGTGTCTCAGACCGTGTGTCTCAGACCGTCCGTCTCAGACCGTCCGTCACAGACCGTCCGTCTCAGACCGTGCGTCTCAGACCGTCCGTCTCAGACCGTCCGTCTCAGACCGTCCGTCTCAGACCGTCCGTGTCAGACCGCGTGTCTCAGACCGCCTGTCTCAGACCGTCTGTCTCTGCCCGTATGTCTCAGTCCGTCTGTCTCAGTCCGTCTGTCTCAGACCGTGTGTCTCAGACCGTGTGTCTCAGACCGTCCGTCTCAGACCGTCCGTCTCAGACCGTCCGTCACAGACCGTCCGTCTCAGACCGTGCGTCTCAGACCGTCCGTCTCAGACCGTCCGTCTCAGACCGTCCGTCTCAGACCGTCCGTCTCAGACCGCGTGTCTCAGACCGCCTGTCTCAGACCGTCTGTCTCTGTCCGTCTGTCTCAGACCGCCTGTCTCAGACCGTCTGTCTCAGACCGTCTGTCTCAGACCGTCTGTCTCAGACCGTCTGTCTCAGACCGTCTGTCTCAGACCGTCTGTCTCAGACCGTCTGTCTCATTCCGTCTATCTTAGATGGTCTGCCTGATAACGTCTCTCTCAGATCGTCCGTCTCAGACCGTCCGTCTCAAACCGTCCGCCTCAGACCGTCCGTCACAGACCGTCCGTCTCAGACCGTCCGTCTCAGACCGTCCGTCTCAGACCGTCCGTCTCAGGCCGCGTGTCTCAGACCGCCTGTCTCAGACCGTCTGTCTCTGTCCGTATGTCTCAGTCCGTCTGTCTCTGTCCGCCTGTCTCTGTCCGTCTGTCTCAGACCGCCTGTCTCAGACCGCCTGTCTCAGACCGTCTGTCTCAGACCGTGTGTCTCAGACCGTGTGTCTCAGACCGTCCGTCTGAGACCGTCCGTCACAGACCGTCCGTCTCAGACCGTGCGACACAGACCGTCCGTCTCAGACCGTCCGTCTCAGACCGTCCGTGTCAGACCGCGTGTCTCAGACCGCCTGTCTCAGACCGTCTGTCTCTGCCCGTATGTCTCAGTCCGTCTGTCTCAGTCCGTCTGTCTCAGACCGTGTGTCTCAGACCGTGTGTCTCAGACCGTCCGTCTCAGACCGTCCGTCTCAGACCGTCCGTCACAGACCGTCCGTCTCAGACCGTGCGTCTCAGACCGTCCGTCTCAGACCGTCCGTCTCAGACCGTCCGTCTCAGACCGCGTGTCTCAGACCGCCTGTCTCAGACCGTCTGTCTCTGTCCGTCTGTCTCAGACCGCCTGTCTCAGACCGTCTGTCTCAGACCGTCTGTCTCAGACCGTCTGTCTCAGACCGTCTGTCTCAGACCGTCTGTCTCATTCCGTCTATCTTAGATCGTCTGCCTGATAACGTCTCTCTCAGATCGTCCGTCTCAGACCGTCCGTCTCAGACCGTCCGTCTCAGACCGTCCGTCTCAGACCGTCCGTGTCAGACCGTGTGTCTCAGACCGTGTGTCTCAGACCGTCCGTCTGAGACCGTCCGTCACAGACCGTCCGTCTCAGACCGTCTGTCTCATTCCGTCTATCTTAGATCGTCTGCCTGATAACGTCTCTCTCAGATCGTCCGTCTCAGACCGTCCGTCTCAAACCGTCCGCCTCAGACCGTCCGTCACAGACCGTCCGTCTCAGACCGTCCGTCTCAGACCGTCCGTCTCAGACCGTCCGTCTCAGGCCGCGTGTCTCAGACCGCCTGTCTCAGACCGTCTGTCTCTGTCCGTATGTCTCAGTCCGTCTGTCTCTGTCCGCCTGTCTCTGTCCGTCTGTCTCAGACCGCCTGTCTCAGACCGCCTGTCTCAGACCGTCTGTCTCAGACCGTGTGTCTCAGACCGTGTGTCTCAGACCGTCCGTCTGAGACCGTCCGTCACAGACCGTCCGTCTCAGACCGTGCGACACAGACCGTCCGTCTCAGACCGTCCGTCTCAGACCGTCCGTGTCAGACCGCGTGTCTCAGACCGCCTGTCTCAGACCGTCTGTCTCTGCCCGTATGTCTCAGTCCGTCTGTCTCAGTCCGTCTGTCTCAGACCGTGTGTCTCAGACCGTGTGTCTCAGACCGTCCGTCTCAGACCGTCCGTCTCAGACCGTCCGTCACAGACCGTCCGTCTCAGACCGTGCGTCTCAGACCGTCCGTCTCAGACCGTCCGTCTCAGACCGTCCGTCTCAGACCGCGTGTCTCAGACCGCCTGTCTCAGACCGTCTGTCTCTGTCCGTCTGTCTCAGACCGCCTGTCTCAGACCGCCTGTCTCAGACCGCCTGTCTCAGACCGTCTGTCTCAGACCGTCTGTCTCAGACCGTCTGTCTCAGACCGTCTGCCTCAGACCGTCTGCCTCAGACCGTCTGTCTCAGGCCGTCTATCTCAGACCGTCTGTATCAGACCGTCTGTCTCAGACCGTCTGTCTCAGACCGTCTGTCTCAGACCGTCTGCCTCAGACCGTCTGCCTCAGACCGTCTGTCTCAGGCCGTCTATCTCAGACCGTCTGTCTCAGACCGTCTGTCTCAGACCGTCTGTCTCAGACCGTCTGTCTCAGAAAGTCTGTCTCTGTCCGTCCGCCTCTGCCCGTCATCCTCTGTCCGTCTTCCTCTGTCCGTCTGTCTCTGTCGGTCTGTCCCTGTCCGTCTGTCTCTGTCCGTCTGTCTCAGACAGTCTGTCCCAGACCGTCCGTCTCAGACCGACTGTCTCAGTACGTCTGTCTAAGCCCGTCGGTCTCATACCGTCCGTCTCAGACCGTCCGCCTCTGTCCGTCTGTCTCTGTCCGTCAGTCTCTGTCCCTCTGTCTCTGTCCGTCTGTGTCTGTCCGTCTGTCTCTGTCCGTCTGTCTCAGCCCGTCTGTCTCAGGCCGTCTGTCTCGGACCGTTTGTCTATGTCCCTCTGTCTTTGAGCGTCATTCTCTGAAACTCGGTCTCAGTCCGTCTGTCTCTGTCCGTCTCTCTCTGTCCGTCTGTCTCTGTCCGTCTGTCTCAGACAGTCTGTCCCAGACCGTCTGTCACAGACCGTCTGTCTCAGACCGACTGTCTCAGACCGACTGTCTCAGTACGTCTGTCTCAGACCGTCTGTCTCAGACCGTCTGTCTCTGTCCGTCCGCCTCTGTCCGTCTCTCTCTGTCCGTCTTCCTCTGTCGGTCTGTCTCTGTCGGTCTGTCCCTGTCCGTCTGTCTCTGTCCGTCTGTCTCAGACAGTCTGCCCCAGACAGTCTGTCCCAGACAGTCTGTCTCAGACCGACTGTCTCAGTACGTCTGTCTAAGCCCGTCTGTCTCTGTCCGTCTGTCTCAGACAGTCTGCCCCAGACAGTCTGTCCCAGACAGTCTGTCTCAGACCGACTGTCTCAGACCGTCTGTCACAGACCGTCTGTCTCTGTCCGTCTGTCTCAGACCGTCTGTCTCAGACCGTCTGTCTCAGACCGTCTGCCTCAGACCGTCTGCCTCAGACCGTCTGTCTCAGGCCGTCTATCTCAGACCGTCTGTATCAGACCGTCCGTCTCAGACCGTGCGTCTCAGACCGTCCGTCTCAGACCGTCCGTCTCAGACCGTCCGTCTCAGACCGCGTGTCTCAGACCGCCTGTCTCAGACCGTCTGTCTCTGTCCGTCTGTCTCAGACCGCCTGTCTCAGACCGCCTGTCTCAGACCGCCTGTCTCAGACCGTCTGTCTCAGACCGTCTGTCTCAGACCGTCTGTCTCAGACCGTCTGCCTCAGACCGTCTGCCTCAGACCGTCTGTCTCAGGCCGTCTATCTCAGACCGTCTGTATCAGACCGTCTGTCTCAGACCGTCTGTCTCAGACCGTCTGTCTCAGACCGTCTGCCTCAGACCGTCTGCCTCAGACCGTCTGTCTCAGGCCGTCTATCTCAGACCGTCTGTCTCAGACCGTCTGTCTCAGACCGTCTGTCTCAGACCGTCTGTCTCAGAAAGTCTGTCTCTGTCCGTCCGCCTCTGCCCGTCATCCTCTGTCCGTCTTCCTCTGTCCGTCTGTCTCTGTCGGTCTGTCCCTGTCCGTCTGTCTCTGTCCGTCTGTCTCAGACAGTCTGTCCCAGACCGTCCGTCTCAGACCGACTGTCTCAGTACGTCTGTCTAAGCCCGTCGGTCTCATACCGTCCGTCTCAGACCGTCCGCCTCTGTCCGTCTGTCTCTGTCCGTCAGTCTCTGTCCCTCTGTCTCTGTCCGTCTGTGTCTGTCCGTCTGTCTCTGTCCGTCTGTCTCAGCCCGTCTGTCTCAGGCCGTCTGTCTCGGACCGTTTGTCTATGTCCCTCTGTCTTTGAGCGTCATTCTCTGAAACTCGGTCTCAGTCCGTCTGTCTCTGTCCGTCTCTCTCTGTCCGTCTGTCTCTGTCCGTCTGTCTCAGACAGTCTGTCCCAGACCGTCTGTCACAGACCGTCTGTCTCAGACCGACTGTCTCAGACCGACTGTCTCAGTACGTCTGTCTCAGACCGTCTGTCTCAGACCGTCTGTCTCTGTCCGTCCGCCTCTGTCCGTCTCTCTCTGTCCGTCTTCCTCTGTCGGTCTGTCTCTGTCGGTCTGTCTAAGCCCGTCTGTCTCTGTCCGTCTGTCTCAGACAGTCTGCCCCAGACAGTCTGTCCCAGACAGTCTGTCTCAGACCGACTGTCTCAGACCGTCTGTCACAGACCGTCTGTCTCTGTCCGTCTGTCTCAGACCGCCTGTCTCAGACCGCCTGTTTCAGACCGTCTGTCTCAGACCGTGTGTCTCAGACCGTGTGTCTCAGACCGTCCGTCTCAGACCGTCCGTCACAGACCGTCCGTCTCAGACCGTGCGTCTCAGACCGTCCGTCTCAGACCGTCCGTCTCAGACCGTCCGTCTCAGACCGTCCGTGTCAGACCGCGTGTCTCAGACCGCCTGTCTCAGACCGTCTGTCTCTGCCCGTATGTCTCAGTCCGTCTGTCTCAGTCCGTCTGTCTCAGACCGTGTGTCTCAGACCGTGTGTCTCAGACCGTCCGTCTCAGACCGTCCGTCTCAGACCGTCCGTCACAGACCGTCCGTCTCAGACCGTGCGTCTCAGACCGTCCGTCTCAGACCGTCCGTCTCAGACCGTCCGTCTCAGACCGTCCGTCTCAGACCGCGTGTCTCAGACCGCCTGTCTCAGACCGTCTGTCTCTGTCCGTCTGTCTCAGACCGCCTGTCTCAGACCGTCTGTCTCAGACCGTCTGTCTCAGACCGTCTGTCTCAGACCGTCTGTCTCAGACCGTCTGTCTCAGACCGTCTGTCTCAGACCGTCTGTCTCAGACCGTCTGTCTCATTCCGTCTATCTTAGATGGTCTGCCTGATAACGTCTCTCAGATCGTCCGTCTCAGACCGTCCGTCTCAAACCGTCCGCCTCAGACCGTCCGTCTCAGACCGTCCGTCTCAGACCGTCCGTCTCAGACCGTCCGTCTCAAACCGTCCGCCTCAGACCGTCCGTCTCAGACCGTCCGTCTCAGACCGTCCGTCTCAGGCCGCGTGTCTCAGACCGCCTGTCTCAGACCGTCTGTCTCTGTCCGTATGTCTCAGTCCGTCTGTCTCTGTCCGCCTGTCTCTGTCCGTCTGTCTCAGACCGCCTGTCTCAGACCGCCTGTCTCAGACCGTCTGTCTCAGACCGTGTGTCTCAGACCGTGTGTCTCAGACCGTCCGTCTGAGACCGTCCGTCACAGACCGTCCGTCTCAGACCGTGCGACACAGACCGTCCGTCTCAGACCGTCCGTCTCAGACCGTCCGTGTCAGACCGCGTGTCTCAGACCGCCTGTCTCAGACCGTCTGTCTCTGCCCGTATGTCTCAGTCCGTCTGTCTCAGTCCGTCTGTCTCAGACCGTGTGTCTCAGACCGTGTGTCTCAGACCGTCCGTCTCAGACCGTCCGTCTCAGACCGTCCGTCACAGACCGTCCGTCTCAGACCGTGCGTCTCAGACCGTCCGTCTCAGACCGTCCGTCTCAGACCGTCCGTCTCAGACCGCGTGTCTCAGACCGCCTGTCTCAGACCGTCTGTCTCTGTCCGTCTGTCTCAGACCGCCTGTCTCAGACCGTCTGTCTCAGACCGTCTGTCTCAGACCGTCTGTCTCAGACCGTCTGTCTCAGACCGTCTGTCTCAGACCGTCTGTCTCATTCCGTCTATCTTAGATCGTCTGCCTGATAACGTCTCTCTCAGATCGTCCGTCTCAGACCGTCCGTCTCAGACCGTCCGTCTCAGACCGTCCGTCTCAGACCGTCCGCCTCAAACCGTCCGTCTCAGACCGTCCGTCTCAGACCGTCCGTCTCAGGCCGCGTGTCTCAGACCGCCTGTCTCAGACCGTCTGTCTCTGTCCGTATGTCTCAGTCCGTCTGTCTCTGTCCGCCTGTCTCTGTCCGTCTGTCTCAGACCGCCTGTCTCAGACCGCCTGTCTCAGACCGTCTGTCTCAGACCGTGTGTCTCAGACCGTGTGTCTCAGACCGTCCGTCTGAGACCGTCCGTCACAGACCGTCCGTCTCAGACCGTGCGACACAGACCGTCCGTCTCAGACCGTCCGTCTCAGACCGTCCGTGTCAGACCGCGTGTCTCAGACCGCCTGTCTCAGACCGTCTGTCTCTGCCCGTATGTCTCAGTCCGTCTGTCTCAGTCCGTCTGTCTCAGACCGTGTGTCTCAGACCGTGTGTCTCAGACCGTCCGTCTCAGACCGTCCGTCTCAGACCGTCCGTCACAGACCGTCCGTCTCAGACCGTGCGTCTCAGACCGTCCGTCTCAGACCGTCCGTCTCAGACCGTCCGTCTCAGACCGCGTGTCTCAGACCGCCTGTCTCAGACCGTCTGTCTCTGTCCGTCTGTCTCAGACCGCCTGTCTCAGACCGTCTGTCTCAGACCGTCTGTCTCAGACCGTCTGTCTCAGACCGTCTGTCTCAGACCGTCTGTCTCAGACCGTCTGTCTCAGACCGTCTGTCTCAGACCGTCTGTCTCAGACCGTCTGTCTCAGACCGTCTGTCTCAGACCGTCTGTCTCATTCCGTCTATCTTAGATCGTCTGCCTGATAACGTCTCTCTCAGATCGTCCGTCTCAGACCGTCCGTCTCAGACCGTCCGTCTCAGACCGTCCGTCTCAGACCGTCCGTCTCAGACCGTCCGTCACAGACCGCGTGTCGCAGGCCGCCTGTCTCATACCGCCTGTCTCAGACCGCCTGTCTCAGACCGCCTGTCTCAGACCGCCTGTCTCAGACCGTCTGTCTCAGACCGTCTGTCTCAGACCGTCTGTCTCAGACCGTCTGCCTCAGACCGTCTGCCTCAGACCGTCTGTCTCAGGCCGTCTATCTCAGACCGTCTGTATCAGACCGTCTGTCTCAGACCGTCTGTCTCAGACCGTCTGTCTCAGACCGTCTGCCTCAGACCGTCTGCCTCAGACCGTCTGTCTCAGGCCGTCTATCTCAGACCGTCTGTCTCAGACCGTCTGTCTCAGACCGTCTGTCTCAGACCGTCGGTCTCAGAACGTCTGTCTCAGACCGTCTGTCTCAGACCGTCTGTCTCAGAAAGTCTGTCTCTGTCCGTCCGCCTCTGCCCGTCATCCTCTGTCCGTCTTCCTCTGTCCGTCTGTCTCTGTCGGTCTGTCCCTGTCCGTCTGTCTCTGTCCGTCTGTCTCAGACAGTCTGTCCCAGACCGTCCGTCTCAGACCGACTGTCTCAGTACGTCTGTCTAAGCCCGTCGGTCTCATACCGTCCGTCTCAGACCGTCCGCCTCTGTCCGTCTGTCTCTGTCCGTCAGTCTCTGTCCCTCTGTCTCTGTCCGTCTGTGTCTGTCCGTCTGTCTCTGTCCGTCTGTCTCAGCCCGTCTGTCTCAGGCCGTCTGTCTCGGACCGTTTGTCTATGTCCCTCTGTCTTTGAGCGTCATTCTCTGAAACTCGGTCTCAGTCCGTCTGTCTCTGTCCGTCTCTCTCTGTCCGTCTGTCTCTGTCCGTCTGTCTCAGACAGTCTGTCCCAGACCGTCTGTCACAGACCGTCTGTCTCAGACCGACTGTCTCAGACCGACTGTCTCAGTACGTCTGTCTCAGACCGTCTGTCTCAGACCGTCTGTCTCTGTCCGTCCGCCTCTGTCCGTCTCTCTCTGTCCGTCTTCCTCTGTCGGTCTGTCTCTGTCGGTCTGTCCCTGTCCGTCTGTCTCTGTCCGTCTGTCTCAGACAGTCTGCCCCAGACAGTCTGTCCCAGACAGTCTGTCTCAGACCGACTGTCTCAGTACGTCTGTCTAAGCCCGTCTGTCTCTGTCCGTCTGTCTCAGACAGTCTGCCCCAGACAGTCTGTCCCAGACAGTCTGTCTCAGACCGACTGTCTCAGACCGTCTGTCACAGACCGTCTGTCTCTGTCCGTCTGTCTCAGACCGCCTGTCTCAGACCGCCTGTTTCAGACCGTCTGTCTCAGACCGTGTGTCTCAGACCGTGTGTCTCAGACCGTCCGTCTCAGACCGTCCGTCACAGACCGTCCGTCTCAGACCGTGCGTCTCAGACCGTCCGTCTCAGACCGTCCGTCTCAGACCGTCCGTCTCAGACCGTCCGTCTCAGACCGTCCGTGTCAGACCGCGTGTCTCAGACCGCCTGTCTCAGACCGTCTGTCTCTGCCCGTATGTCTCAGTCCGTCTGTCTCAGTCCGTCTGTCTCAGACCGTGTGTCTCAGACCGTGTGTCTCAGACCGTCCGTCTCAGACCGTCCGTCTCAGACCGTCCGTCACAGACCGTCCGTCTCAGACCGTGCGTCTCAGACCGTCCGCCTCAGACCGTCCGTCTCAGACCGTCCGTCTCAGACCGCGTGTCTCAGACCGCCTGTCTCAGACCGTCTGTCTCTGTCCGTCTGTCTCAGACCGCCTGTCTCAGACCGTCTGTCTCAGACCGTCTGTCTCAGACCGTCTGTCTCAGACCGTCTGTCTCAGACCGTCTGTCTCAGACCGTCTGTCTCAGACCGTCTGTCTCATTCCGTCTATCTTAGATCGTCTGCCTGATAACGTCTCTCTCAGATCGTCCGTCTCAGACCGTCCGTCTCAGACCGTCCGTCTCAGACTGTCCGTCTCAGACCGTCCGTCTCAGACAATCCGCCTCAGACCGTCCGTCTCAGACCGTCCGTCTCAGACCGTCTGTCTCAGACCGTCCATCTCAGACCGCGTGTCTCAGACCGCCTGTCTCAGACCGTCTGTCTCTGTCCGTCCGCCTCTGTCCGTATGTCTCAGTCCGTGTGTCTCTGTCGGTCTGTCCCTGTCCGTCCGTCTCAGACCGTCCGTCTCAGACCGTCCGTCTCAGACCGTCCGTCTCAGACCGTCCGCCTCAGACCGTCCGTCTCAGACCGTCCGTCTCAGACCGTCCGTCTCAGGCCGCGTGTCTCAGACCGCCTGTCTCAGACCGTCTGTCTCTGTCCGTATGTCTCAGTCCGTCTGTCTCTGTCCGCCTGTCTCTGTCCGTCTGTCTCAGACCGCCTGTCTCAGACCGCCTGTCTCAGACCGTCTGTCTCAGACCGTGTGTCTCAGACCGTGTGTCTCAGACCGTCCGTCTGAGACCGTCCGTCACAGACCGTCCGTCACAGACCGTCCGTCTCAGACCGAGCGACACAGACCGTCCGTCTCAGACCGTCCGTCTCAGACCGTCCGTGTCAGACCGCGTGTCTCAGACCGCCTGTCTCAGACCGTCTGTCTCTGCCCGTATGTCTCAGTCCGTCTGTCTCAGTCCGTCTGTCTCAGACCGTGTGTCTCAGACCGTGTGTCTCAGACCGTCCGTCTCAGACCGTCCGTCTCAGACCGTCCGTCACAGACCGTCCGTCTCAGACCGTGCGTCTCAGACCGTCCGTCTCAGACCGTCCGTCTCAGACCGTCCGTCTCAGACCGCGTGTCTCAGACCGCCTGTCTCAGACCGTCTGTCTCTGTCCGTCTGTCTCAGACCGCCTGTCTCAGACCGTCTGTCTCAGACCGTCTGTCTCAGACCGTCTGTCTCAGACCGTCTGTCTCAGACCGTCTGTCTCAGACCGTCTGTCTCAGACCGTCTGTCTCATTCCGTCTATCTTAGATCGTCTGCCTGATAACGTCTCTCTCAGATCGTCCGTCTCAGACCGTCCGTCTCAGACCGTCCGTCTCAGACCGTCCGTCTCAGACCGTCCGCCTCAGACCGTCCGTCTCAGACCGTCCGTCTCAGACCGTCCGTCTCAGGCCGCGTGTCTCAGACCGCCTGTCTCAGACGGTCTGTCTCTGTCCGTATGTCTCAGTCCGTCTGTCTCTGTCCGCCTGTCTCTGTCCGTCTGTCTCAGACCGCCTGTCTCAGACCGCCTGTCTCAGACCGTCTGTCTCAGACCGTGTGTCTCAGACCGTGTGTCTCAGACCGTCCGTCTGAGACCGTCCGTCACAGACCGTCCGTCTCAGACCGTGCGACACAGACCGTCCGTCTCAGACCGTCCGTCTCAGACCGTCCGTGTCAGACCGCGTGTCTCAGACCGCCTGTCTCAGACCGTCTGTCTCTGCCCGTATGTCTCAGTCCGTCTGTCTCAGTCCGTCTGTCTCAGACCGTGTGTCTCAGACCGTGTGTCTCAGACCGTCCGTCTCAGACCGTCCGTCTCAGACCGTCCGTCACAGACCGTCCGTCTCAGACCGTGCGTCTCAGACCGTCCGTCTCAGACCGTCCGTCTCAGACCGTCCGTCTCAGACCGCGTGTCTCAGACCGCCTGTCTCAGACCGTCTGTCTCTGTCCGTCTGTCTCAGACCGCCTGTCTCAGACCGTCTGTCTCAGACCGTCTGTCTCAGACCGTCTGTCTCAGACCGTCTGTCTCAGACCGTCTGTCTCAGACCGTCTGTCTCAGACCGTCTGTCTCAGACCGTCTGTCTCATTCCGTCTATCTTAGATCGTCTGCCTGATAACGTCTCTCTCAGATCGTCCGTCTCAGACCGTCCGTCTCAGACCGTCCGTCTCAGACTGTCCGTCTCAGACCGTCCGTCTCAGACCGTCCGCCTCAGACCGTCCGTCTCAGACCGTCCGTCTCAGACCGTCTGTCTCAGACCGTCCGTCTCAGACCGCGTGTCTCAGACCGCCTGTCTCAGACCGTCTGTCTCTGTCCGTCCGCCTCTGTCCGTATGTCTCAGTCCGTGTGTCTCTGTCGGTCTGTCCCTGTCCGTCCGTCTCAGACCGTCCGTCTCAGACCGTCCGTCTCAGACCGTCCGTCTCAGACCGTCCGCCTCAGACCGTCCGTCTCAGACCGTCCGTCTCAGACCGTCCGTCTCAGGCCGCGTGTCTCAGACCGCCTGTCTCAGACCGTCTGTCTCTGTCCGTATGTCTCAGTCCGTCTGTCTCTGTCCGCCTGTCTCTGTCCGTCTGTCTCAGACCGCCTGTCTCAGACCGCCTGTCTCAGACCGTCTGTCTCAGACCGTCTGTCTCAGACCGTGCGTCTCAGACCGTGTGTCTCAGACCGTCCGTCTGAGACCGTCCGTCACAGACCGTCCGTCTCAGACCGTGCGACACAGACCGTCCGTCTCAGACCGTCCGTCTCAGACCGTCCGTGTCAGACCGCGTGTCTCAGACCGCCTGTCTCAGACCGTCTGTCTCTGCCCGTCTGTCACTGTGCGTCTGTCTCAGACCGTCTGTCTCAGACCGTGTGTCTCAGACCGTGTGTCTCAGACCGTCCGTCTCAGACCGTCCGTCTCAGACCGTCCGTCACAGACCGTCCGTCTCAGACCGTGCGTCTCAGACCGTCCGTCTCAGACCGTCCGTCTCAGACCGTCCGTCTCAGACCGCGTGTCTCAGACCGCCTGTCTCAGACCGTCTGTCTCTGTCCGTCTGTCTCAGACCGCCTGTCTCAGACCGTCCGTCTCAGACCGTCCGCCTCAGACCGTCCGTCTCAGACCGTCCGTCTCAGACCGTCCGTCTCAGGCCGCGTGTCTCAGACCGCCTGTCTCAGACCGTCTGTCTCTGTCCGTATGTCTCAGTCCGTCTGTCTCTGTCCGCCTGTCTCTGTCCGTCTGTCTCAGACCGCCTGTCTCAGACCGCCTGTCTCAGACCGTCTGTCTCAGACCGTGTGTCTCAGACCGTGTGTCTCAGACCGTCCGTCTGAGACCGTCCGTCACAGACCGTCCGTCACAGACCGTCCGTCTCAGACCGAGCGACACAGACCGTCCGTCTCAGACCGTCCGTCTCAGACCGTCCGTGTCAGACCGCGTGTCTCAGACCGCCTGTCTCAGACCGTCTGTCTCTGCCCGTATGTCTCAGTCCGTCTGTCTCAGTCCGTCTGTCTCAGACCGTGTGTCTCAGACCGTGTGTCTCAGACCGTCCGTCTCAGACCGTCCGTCTCAGACCGTCCGTCACAGACCGTCCGTCTCAGACCGTGCGTCTCAGACCGTCCGTCTCAGACCGTCCGTCTCAGACCGTCCGTCTCAGACCGCGTGTCTCAGACCGCCTGTCTCAGACCGTCTGTCTCTGTCCGTCTGTCTCAGACCGCCTGTCTCAGACCGTCTGTCTCAGACCGTCTGTCTCAGACCGTCTGTCTCAGACCGTCTGTCTCAGACCGTCTGTCTCAGACCGTCTGTCTCAGACCGTCTGTCTCATTCCGTCTATCTTAGATCGTCTGCCTGATAACGTCTCTCTCAGATCGTCCGTCTCAGACCGTCCGTCTCAGACCGTCCGTCTCAGACCGTCCGTCTCAGACCGTCCGCCTCAGACCGTCCGTCTCAGACCGTCCGTCTCAGACCGTCCGTCTCAGGCCGCGTGTCTCAGACCGCCTGTCTCAGACGGTCTGTCTCTGTCCGTATGTCTCAGTCCGTCTGTCTCTGTCCGCCTGTCTCTGTCCGTCTGTCTCAGACCGCCTGTCTCAGACCGCCTGTCTCAGACCGTCTGTCTCAGACCGTGTGTCTCAGACCGTGTGTCTCAGACCGTCCGTCTGAGACCGTCCGTCACAGACCGTCCGTCTCAGACCGTGCGACACAGACCGTCCGTCTCAGACCGTCCGTCTCAGACCGTCCGTGTCAGACCGCGTGTCTCAGACCGCCTGTCTCAGACCGTCTGTCTCTGCCCGTATGTCTCAGTCCGTCTGTCTCAGTCCGTCTGTCTCAGACCGTGTGTCTCAGACCGTGTGTCTCAGACCGTCCGTCTCAGACCGTCCGTCTCAGACCGTCCGTCACAGACCGTCCGTCTCAGACCGTGCGTCTCAGACCGTCCGTCTCAGACCGTCCGTCTCAGACCGTCCGTCTCAGACCGCGTGTCTCAGACCGCCTGTCTCAGACCGTCTGTCTCTGTCCGTCTGTCTCAGACCGCCTGTCTCAGACCGTCTGTCTCAGACCGTCTGTCTCAGACCGTCTGTCTCAGACCGTCTGTCTCAGACCGTCTGTCTCAGACCGTCTGTCTCAGACCGTCTGTCTCAGACCGTCTGTCTCATTCCGTCTATCTTAGATCGTCTGCCTGATAACGTCTCTCTCAGATCGTCCGTCTCAGACCGTCCGTCTCAGACCGTCCGTCTCAGACTGTCCGTCTCAGACCGTCCGTCTCAGACCGTCCGCCTCAGACCGTCCGTCTCAGACCGTCCGTCTCAGACCGTCTGTCTCAGACCGTCCGTCTCAGACCGCGTGTCTCAGACCGCCTGTCTCAGACCGTCTGTCTCTGTCCGTCCGCCTCTGTCCGTATGTCTCAGTCCGTGTGTCTCTGTCGGTCTGTCCCTGTCCGTCCGTCTCAGACCGTCCGTCTCAGACCGTCCGTCTCAGACCGTCCGTCTCAGACCGTCCGCCTCAGACCGTCCGTCTCAGACCGTCCGTCTCAGACCGTCCGTCTCAGGCCGCGTGTCTCAGACCGCCTGTCTCAGACCGTCTGTCTCTGTCCGTATGTCTCAGTCCGTCTGTCTCTGTCCGCCTGTCTCTGTCCGTCTGTCTCAGACCGCCTGTCTCAGACCGCCTGTCTCAGACCGTCTGTCTCAGACCGTCTGTCTCAGACCGTGCGTCTCAGACCGTGTGTCTCAGACCGTCCGTCTGAGACCGTCCGTCACAGACCGTCCGTCTCAGACCGTGCGACACAGACCGTCCGTCTCAGACCGTCCGTCTCAGACCGTCCGTGTCAGACCGCGTGTCTCAGACCGCCTGTCTCAGACCGTCTGTCTCTGCCCGTCTGTCACTGTGCGTCTGTCTCAGACCGTCTGTCTCAGACCGTGTGTCTCAGACCGTGTGTCTCAGACCGTCCGTCTCAGACCGTCCGTCTCAGACCGTCCGTCACAGACCGTCCGTCTCAGACCGTGCGTCTCAGACCGTCCGTCTCAGACCGTCCGTCTCAGACCGTCCGTCTCAGACCGCGTGTCTCAGACCGCCTGTCTCAGACCGTCTGTCTCTGTCCGTCTGTCTCAGACCGCCTGTCTCAGACCGTCTGTCTCAGACCGTCTGTCTCAGACCGTCTGTCTCAGACCGTCTGTCTCAGACCGTCTGTCTCAGACCGTCTGTCTCAGACCGTCTGTCTCAGACCGTCTGTCTCAGACCGTCTGTCTCAGACCGTCTGTCTCAGACCGTCTGTCTCAGACCGTCTGTCTCAGACCGTCTGTCTCAGACCGTCTGTCTCAGACCGTCTGTCTCATTCCGTCTATCTTAGATCGTCTGCCTGATAACGTCTCTCTCAGATCGTCCGTCTCAGACCGTCCGTCTCAGACCGTCCGTCTCAGACCGTCCGTCTCAGACCGTCCGTCTCAGACCGTCCGCCTCAGACCGTCCGTCTCAGACCGTCCGTCTCAGACCGTCCGTCTCAGGCCGCGTGTCTCAGACCGCCTGTCTCAGACCGTCTGTCTCTGTCCGTATGTCTCAGTCCGTCTGTCTCTGTCCGCCTGTCTCTGTCCGTCTGTCTCAGACCGCCTGTCTCAGACCGCCTGTCTCAGACCGTCTGTCTCAGATCGTCTGTCTCAGACCGTGTGTCTCAGACCGTGTGTCTCAGACCGTCCGTCTGAGACCGTCCGTCACAGACCGTCCGTCTCAGACCGTGCGACACAGACCGTCCGTCTCAGACCGTCCGTCTCAGACCGTCCGTGTCAGACCGCGTGTCTCAGACCGCCTGTCTCAGACCGTCTGTCTCTGCCCGTATGTCTCAGTCCGTCTGTCTCAGTCCGTCTGTCTCTGTCCGCCTGTCTCTGTCCGTCTGTCTCAGACCGCCTGTCTCAGACCGTCTGTCTCAGACCGTCTGTCTCAACCGTCTGTTTCAGACCGTCTGTCTCAGACCGTCTGTCTCAGATCGTCTGTCTCAGACCGTCTTTCTCAGACCGTCCGTCTCAGGCCGTCTCCCTGATAACGTCTCTCTCAGATCGTCTGTCTCAGACCGTCTGTCTCAGACCGTCTGTCTCAGACCGTCTGTCTCACATCGTCGGTCGCAGACAGTCTGTCTCTGTCCGCCTGACTCACACCGGCAGTCTCAGATCGTCTGTCTCGGACCGTCTGTCTCAGACCGTCTTACTCGTTCCGTCTGTCTCAGACCGTCTGTCTCAGACCGACTGTCTCAGTACGTCTGTCTCAGACAGTCTGTCTCAGGCCGTCTGTCTCAGACCGTCTGTCTCTGTCCGTCCGCCTCTGTCCGTCTGTCTCTGTCCGTCTGTCTCTGTCCGTCTGTCTCTATCCGTCTGTCTAGGACGGTCTGTCTCAGATCGTCTGTCTCTGTACGTCCGCCTCTGTCCGTCTGTCTCTGTCCGTCTGTCTCTGTCCGTCTGTCCCTGACCGTCTGCCTCAGACCGTCTGTCTCAGGCCGTCTATCTCAGACCGTCTGTATCAGACCGTCTGTCTCAGACCGTCTGTCTCAGACCGTCTGTCTCAGACCGTCTGCCTCAGACCGTCTGCCTCAGACCGTCTGTCTCAGGCCGTCTATCTCAGACCGTCTGTCTCAGACCGTCTGTCTCAGACCGTCTGTCTCAGACCGTCGGTCTCAGAACGTCTGTCTCAGACCGTCTGTCTCAGAAAGTCTGTCTCTGTCCGTTCGCCTCTGCCCGTCATCCTCTGTCCGTCTTCCTCTGTCCGTCTGTCTCTGTCGGTCTGTCCCTGTCCGTCTGTCTCTGTCCGTCTGTCTCAGACAGTCTGTCCCAGACCGTCCGTCTCAGACCGACTGTCTCAGTACGTCTGTCTAAGCCCGTCGGTCTCATACCGTCCGTCTCAGACCGTCCGCCTCTGTCCGTCTGTCTCTGTCCGTCAGTCTCTGTCCCTCTGTCTCTGTCCGTCTGTGTCTGTCCGTCTGTCTCTGTCCGTCTGTCTCAGCCCGTCTGTCTCAGGCCGTCTGTCTCGGACCGTTTGTCTATGTCCCTCTGTCTTTGAGCGTCATTCTCTGAAACTCGGTCTCAGTCCGTCTGTCTCTGTCCGTCTCTCTCTGTCCGTCTGTCTCTGTCCGTCTGTCTCAGACAGTCTGTCCCAGACCGTCTGTCACAGACCGTCTGTCTCAGACCGACTGTCTCAGACCGACTGTCTCAGTACGTCTGTCTCAGACCGTCTGTCTCAGACCGTCTGTCTCTGTCCGTCCGCCTCTGTCCGTCTCTCTCTGTCCGTCTTCCTCTGTCGGTCTGTCTCTGTCGGTCTGTCCCTGTCCGTCTGTCTCTGTCCGTCTGTCTCAGACAGTCTGCCCCAGACAGTCTGTCCCAGACAGTCTGTCTCAGACCGACTGTCTCAGTACGTCTGTCTAAGCCCGTCTGTCTCTGTCCGTCTGTCTCAGACAGTCTGCCCCAGACAGTCTGTCCCAGACAGTCTGTCTCAGACCGACTGTCTCAGACCGTCTGTCACAGACCGTCTGTCTCTGTCCGTCTGTCTCAGACCGCCTGTCTCAGACCGCCTGTTTCAGACCGTCTGTCTCAGACCGTGTGTCTCAGACCGTGTGTCTCAGACCGTCCGTCTCAGACCGTCCGTCACAGACCGTCCGTCTCAGACCGTGCGTCTCAGACCGTCCGTCTCAGACCGTCCGTCTCAGACCGTCCGTCTCAGACCGTCCGTGTCAGACCGCGTGTCTCAGACCGCCTGTCTCAGACCGTCTGTCTCTGCCCGTATGTCTCAGTCCGTCTGTCTCAGTCCGTCTGTCTCAGACCGTGTGTCTCAGACCGTGTGTCTCAGACCGTCCGTCTCAGACCGTCCGTCTCAGACCGTCCGTCACAGACCGTCCGTCTCAGACCGTGCGTCTCAGACCGTCCGTCTCAGACCGTCCGTCTCAGACCGTCCGTCTCAGACCGTCCGTCTCAGACCGCGTGTCTCAGACCGCCTGTCTCAGACCGTCTGTCTCTGTCCGTCTGTCTCAGACCGCCTGTCTCAGACCGTCTGTCTCAGACCGTCTGTCTCAGACCGTCTGTCTCAGACCGTCTGTCTCATTCCGTCTATCTTAGATCGTCTGCCTGATAACGTCTCTCTCAGATCGTCCGTCTCAGACCGTCCGTCTCAGACCGTCCGTCTCAGACTGTCCGTCTCAGACCGTCCGTCTCAGACCGTCCACCTCAGACCGTCCGTCTCAGACCGTCCGTCTCAGACCGTCTGTCTCAGACCGTCCATCTCAGACCGCGTGTCTCAGACCGCCTGTCTCAGACCGTCTGTCTCTGTCCGTCCGCCTCTGTCCGTATGTCTCAGTCCGTGTGTCTCTGTCGGTCTGTCCCTGTCCGTCCGTCTCAGACCGTCCGTCTCAGACCGTCCGTCTCAGACCGTCCGTCTCAGACCGTCCGCCTCAGACCGTCCGTCTCAGACCGTCCGTCTCAGACCGTCCGTCTCAGGCCGCGTGTCTCAGACCGTATGTCTCTGTCCGTATGTCTCAGTCCGTCTGTCTCTGTCCGCCTGTCTCTGTCCGTCTGTCTCAGACCGCCTGTCTCAGACCGCCTGTCTCAGACCGTCTGTCTCAGACCGTGTGTCTCAGACCGTGTGTCTCAGACCGTCCGTCTGAGACCGTCCGTCACAGACCGTCCGTCTCAGACCGTGCGACACAGACCGTCCGTCTCAGACCGTCCGTCTCAGACCGTCCGTGTCAGACCGCGTGTCTCAGACCGCCTGTCTCAGACCGTCTGTCTCTGCCCGTATGTCTCAGTCCGTCTGTCTCAGTCCGTCTGTCTCAGACCGTGTGTCTCAGACCGTGTGTCTCAGACCGTCCGTCTCAGACCGTCCGTCTCAGACCGTCCGTCACAGACCGTCCGTCTCAGACCGTGCGTCTCAGACCGTCCGTCTCAGACCGTCCGTCTCAGACCGTCCGTCTCAGACCGCGTGTCTCAGACCGCCTGTCTCAGACCGTCTGTCTCTGTCCGTCTGTCTCAGACCGCCTGTCTCAGACCGTCTGTCTCAGACCGTCTGTCTCAGACCGTCTGTCTCAGACCGTCTGTCTCATTCCGTCTATCTTAGATCGTCTGCCTGATAACGTCTCTCTCAGATCGTCCGTCTCAGACCGTCCGTCTCAGACCGTCCGTCTCAGACTGTCCGTCTCAGACCGTCCGTCTCAGACCGTCCGCCTCAGACCGTCCGTCTCAGACCGTCCGTCTCAGACCGTCTGTCTCAGACCGTCCGTCTCAGACCGCGTGTCTCAGACCGCCTGTCTCAGACCGTCTGTCTCTGTCCGTCCGCCTCTGTCCGTATGTCTCAGTCCGTGTGTCTCTGTCGGTCTGTCCCTGTCCGTCCGTCTCAGACCGTCCGTCTCAGACCGTCCGTCTCAGACCGTCCGTCTCAGACCGTCCGCCTCAGACCGTCCGTCTCAGACCGTCCGTCTCAGACCGTCCGTCTCAGGCCGCGTGTCTCAGACCGCCTGTCTCAGACCGTCTGTCTCTGTCCGTATGTCTCAGTCCGTCTGTCTCTGTCCGCCTGTCTCTGTCCGTCTGTCTCAGACCGCCTGTCTCAGACCGCCTGTCTCAGACCGTCTGTCTCAGACCGTCTGTCTCAGACCGTGTGTCTCAGACCGTCCGTCTGAGACCGTCCGTCACAGACCGTCCGTCTCAGACCGTGCGACACAGACCGTCCGTCTCAGACCGTCCGTCTCAGACCGTCCGTGTCAGACCGCGTGTCTCAGACCGCCTGTCTCAGACCGTCTGTCTCTGCCCGTCTGTCACTGTGCGTCTGTCTCAGACCGTCTGTCTCAGACCGTGTGTCTCAGACCGTGTGTCTCAGACCGTCCGTCTCAGACCGTCCGTCTCAGACCGTCCGTCACAGACCGTCCGTCTCAGACCGTGCGTCTCAGACCGTCCGTCTCAGACCGTCCGTCTCAGACCGTCCGTCTCAGACCGCGTGTCTCAGACCGCCTGTCTCAGACCGTCTGTCTCTGTCCGTCTGTCTCAGACCGCCTGTCTCAGACCGTCTGTCTCAGACCGTCTGTCTCAGACCGTCTGTCTCAGACCGTCTGTCTCAGACCGTCTGTCTCAGACCGTCTGTCTCATTCCGTCTATCTTAGATCGTCTGCCTGATAACGTCTCTCTCAGATCGTCCGTCTCAGACCGTCCGTCTCAGACCGTCCGTCTCAGACCGTCCGTCTCAGACCGTCCGCCTCAGACCGTCCGTCTCAGACCGTCCGTCTCAGACCGTCCGTCTCAGGCCGCGTGTCTCAGACCGCCTGTCTCAGACCGTCTGTCTCTGTCCGTATGTCTCAGTCCGTCTGTCTCTGTCCGCCTGTCTCTGTCCGTCTGTCTCAGACCGCCTGTCTCAGACCGCCTGTCTCAGACCGTCTGTCTCAGACCGTGTGTCTCAGACCGTGTGTCTCAGACCGTCCGTCTGAGACCGTCCGTCACAGACCGTCCGTCTCAGACCGTGCGACACAGACCGTCCGTCTCAGACCGTCCGTCTCAGACCGTCCGTGTCAGACCGCGTGTCTCAGACCGCCTGTCTCAGACCGTCTGTCTCTGCCCGTATGTCTCAGTCCGTCTGTCTCAGTCCGTCTGTCTCAGACCGTGTGTCTCAGACCGTGTGTCTCAGACCGTCCGTCTCAGACCGTCCGTCTCAGACCGTCCGTCACAGACCGTCCGTCTCAGACCGTGCGTCTCAGACCGTCCGTCTCAGACCGTCCGTCTCAGACCGCATGTCTCAGACCGCCTGTCTCAGACCGTCTGTCTCTGTCCGTCTGTCTCAGACCGCCTGTCTCAGACCGTCTGTCTCATTCCGTCTATCTTAGATCGTCTGCCTGATAACGTCTCTCTCAGATCGTCCGTCTCAGACCGTCCGTCTCAGACCGTCCGTCTCAGACTGTCCGTCTCAGACCGTCCGTCTCAGACCGTCCGCCTCAGACCGTCCGTCTCAGACCGTCCGTCTCAGACCGTCTGTCTCAGACCGTCCGTCTCAGACCGCGTGTCTCAGACCGCCTGTCTCAGACCGTCTGTCTCTGTCCGTCCGCCTCTGTCCGTATGTCTCAGTCCGTGTGTCTCTGTCGGTCTGTCCCTGTCCGTCCGTCTCAGACCGTCCGTCTCAGACCGTCCGTCTCAGACCGTCCGTCTCAGACCGTCCGCCTCAGACCGTCCGTCTCAGACCGTCCGTCTCAGACCGTCCGTCTCAGGCCGCGTGTCTCAGACCGCCTGTCTCAGACCGTATGTCTCTGTCCGTATGTCTCAGTCCGTCTGTCTCTGTCCGCCTGTCTCTGTCCGTCTGTCTCAGACCGCCTGTCTCAGACCGCCTGTCTCAGACCGTCTGTCTCAGACCGTGTGTCTCAGACCGTGTGTCTCAGACCGTCCGTCTGAGACCGTCCGTCACAGACCGTCCGTCTCAGACCGTGCGACACAGACCGTCCGTCTCAGACCGTCCGTCTCAGACCGTCCGTGTCAGACCGCGTGTCTCAGACCGCCTGTCTCAGACCGTCTGTCTCTGCCCGTATGTCTCAGTCCGTCTGTCTCAGTCCGTCTGTCTCAGACCGTGTGTCTCAGACCGTCTGTCTCAGACCGCCTGTCTCAGACCGTCTGTCTCAGACCGTCTGTCTCAGACCGTCTGTCTCAGACCGTCTGTCTCAGACCGTCTGTCTCAGACCGTCTGTCTCATTCCGTCTATCTTAGATCGTCTGCCTGATAACGTCTCTCTCAGATCGTCCGTCTCAGACCGTCCGTCTCAGACCGTCCGTCACAGACCGTCCGTCTCAGACCGTGCGTCTCAGACCGTCCGTCTCAGACCGTCCGTCTCAGACCGTCCGTGTCAGACCGCGTGTCTCAGACCGCCTGTCTCAGACCGTCTGTCTCTGCCCGTATGTCTCAGTCCGTCTGTCTCTGTCCGCCTGTCTCTGTCCGTCTGTCTCAGACCGCCTGTCTCAGACCGCCTGTCTCAGACCGTCTGTCTCAGACCGTGTGTCTCTGTCCGTATGTCTCAGTCCGTCTGTCTCTGTCCGCCTGTCTCTGTCCGTCTGTCTCAGACCGCCTGTCTCAGACCGCCTGTCTCAGACCGTCTGTCTCAGACCGTGTGTCTCAGACCGTGTGTCTCAGACCGTCCGTCTGAGACCGTCCGTCACAGACCGTCCGTCTCAGACCGTGCGACACAGACCGTCCGTCTCAGACCGTCCGTCTCAGACCGTCCGTGTCAGACCGCGTGTCTCAGACCGCCTGTCTCAGACCGTCTGTCTCTGCCCGTATGTCTCAGTCCGTCTGTCTCAGTCCGTCTGTCTCAGACCGTGTGTCTCAGACCGTGTGTCTCAGACCGTCCGTCTCAGACCGTCCGTCTCAGACCGTCCGTCACAGACCGTCCGTCTCAGACCGTGCGTCTCAGACCGTCCGTCTCAGACCGTCCGTCTCAGACCGTCCGTCTCAGACCGCGTGTCTCAGACCGCCTGTCTCAGACCGTCTGTCTCTGTCCGTCTGTCTCAGACCGCCTGTCTCAGACCGTCTGTCTCATTCCGTCTATCTTAGATCGTCTGCCTGATAACGTCTCTCTCAGATCGTCCGTCTCAGACCGTCCGTCTCAGACCGTCCGTCTCAGACCGTCCGTCTCAGGCCGCGTGTCTCAGACCGCCTGTCTCAGACCGTATGTCTCTGTCCGTATGTCTCAGTCCGTCTGTCTCTGTCCGCCTGTCTCTGTCCGACTGTCTCAGACCGCCTGTCTCAGACCGCCTGTCTCAGACCGTCTGTCTCAGACCGTGTGTCTCAGACCGTGTGTCTCAGACCGTCCGTCTGAGACCGTCCGTCACAGACCGTCCGTCTCAGACCGTGCGACACAGACCGTCCGTCTCAGACCGTCCGTCTCAGACCGTCCGTGTCAGACCGCGTGTCTCAGACCGCCTGTCTCAGACCGTCTGTCTCTGCCCGTATGTCTCAGTCCGTCTGTCTCAGTCCGTCTGTCTCAGACCGTGTGTCTCAGACCGTGTGTCTCAGACCGTCCGTCTCAGACCGTCCGTCTCAGACCGTCCGTCACAGACCGTCCGTCTCAGACCGTGCGTCTCAGACCGTCCGTCTCAGACCGTCCGTCTCAGACCGTCCGTCTCAGACCGCGTGTCTCAGACCGCCTGTCTCAGACCGTCTGTCTCTGTCCGTCTGTCTCAGACCGCCTGTCTCAGACCGTCTGTCTCAGACCGTCTGTCTCAGACCGTCTGTCTCAGACCGTCTGTCTCAGACCGTCTGTCTCATTCCGTCTATCTTAGATCGTCTGCCTGATAACGTCTCTCTCAGATCGTCCGTCTCAGACCGTCCGTCTCAGACCGTCCGTCTCAGACTGTCCGTCTCAGACCGTCCGTCTCAGACCGTCCGCCTCAGACCGTCCGTCTCAGACCGTCCGTCTCAGACCGTCTGTCTCAGACCGTCCGTCTCAGACCGCGTGTCTCAGACCGCCTGTCTCAGACCGTCTGTCTCTGTCCGTCCGCCTCTGTCCGTATGTCTCAGTCCGTGTGTCTCTGTCGGTCTGTCCCTGTCCGTCCGTCTCAGACCGTCCGTCTCAGACCGTCCGTCTCAGACCGTCCGTCTCAGACCGTCCGCCTCAGACCGTCCGTCTCAGACCGTCCGTCTCAGACCGTCCGTCTCAGGCCGCGTGTCTCAGACCGCCTGTCTCAGACCGTCTGTCTCTGTCCGTATGTCTCAGTCCGTCTGTCTCTGTCCGCCTGTCTCTGTCCGTCTGTCTCAGACCGCCTGTCTCAGACCGCCTGTCTCAGACCGTCTGTCTCAGACCGTCTGTCTCAGACCGTGTGTCTCAGACCGTCCGTCTGAGACCGTCCGTCACAGACCGTCCGTCTCAGACCGTGCGACACAGACCGTCCGTCTCAGACCGTCCGTCTCAGACCGTCCGTGTCAGACCGCGTGTCTCAGACCGCCTGTCTCAGACCGTCTGTCTCTGCCCGTCTGTCACTGTGCGTCTGTCTCAGACCGTCTGTCTCAGACCGTGTGTCTCAGACCGTGTGTCTCAGACCGTCCGTCTCAGACCGTCCGTCTCAGACCGTCCGTCACAGACCGTCCGTCTCAGACCGTGCGTCTCAGACCGTCCGTCTCAGACCGTCCGTCTCAGACCGTCCGTCTCAGACCGCGTGTCTCAGACCGCCTGTCTCAGACCGTCTGTCTCTGTCCGTCTGTCTCAGACCGCCTGTCTCAGACCGTCTGTCTCAGACCGTCTGTCTCAGACCGTCTGTCTCAGACCGTCTGTCTCAGACCGTCTGTCTCAGACCGTCTGTCTCATTCCGTCTATCTTAGATCGTCTGCCTGATAACGTCTCTCTCAGATCGTCCGTCTCAGACCGTCCGTCTCAGACCGTCCGTCTCAGACCGTCCGTCTCAGACCGTCCGCCTCAGACCGTCCGTCTCAGACCGTCCGTCTCAGACCGTCCGTCTCAGGCCGCGTGTCTCAGACCGCCTGTCTCAGACCGTCTGTCTCTGTCCGTATGTCTCAGTCCGTCTGTCTCTGTCCGCCTGTCTCTGTCCGTCTGTCTCAGACCGCCTGTCTCAGACCGCCTGTCTCAGACCGTCTGTCTCAGACCGTGTGTCTCAGACCGTGTGTCTCAGACCGTCCGTCTGAGACCGTCCGTCACAGACCGTCCGTCTCAGACCGTGCGACACAGACCGTCCGTCTCAGACCGTCCGTCTCAGACCGTCCGTGTCAGACCGCGTGTCTCAGACCGCCTGTCTCAGACCGTCTGTCTCAGACCGTCTGTCTCTGCCCGTATGTCTCAGTCCGTCTGTCTCAGTCCGTCTGTCTCAGACCGTGTGTCTCAGACCGTGTGTCTCAGACCGTCCGTCTCAGACCGTCCGTCTCAGACCGTCCGTCACAGACCGTCCGTCTCAGACCGTGCGTCTCAGACCGTCCGTCTCAGACCGTCCGTCTCAGACCGTCCGTCTCAGACCGCGTGTCTCAGACCGCCTGTCTCAGACCGTCTGTCTCTGTCCGTCTGTCTCAGACCGCCTGTCTCAGACCGTCTGTCTCAGACCGTCTGTCTCAGACCGTCTGTCTCAGACCGTCTGTCTCAGACCGTCTGTCTCAGACCGTCTGTCTCAGACCGTCTGTCTCAGACCGTCTGTCTCATTCCGTCTATCTTAGATCGTCTGCCTGATAACGTCTCTCTCAGATCGTCCGTCTCAGACCGTCCGTCTCAGACCGTCCGTCTCAGACTGTCCGTCTCAGACCGTCCGTCTCAGACCGTCCGCCTCAGACCGTCCGTCTCAGACCGTCCGTCTCAGACCGTCTGTCTCAGACCGTCCGTCTCAGACCGCGTGTCTCAGACCGCCTGTCTCAGACCGTCTGTCTCTGTCCGTCCGCCTCTGTCCGTATGTCTCAGTCCGTGTGTCTCTGTCGGTCTGTCCCTGTCCGTCCGTCTCAGACCGTCCGTCTCAGACCGTCCGTCTCAGACCGTCCGTCTCAGACCGTCCGCCTCAGGCCGTCCGTCTCAGACCGTCCGTCTCAGACCGTCCGTCTCAGGCCGCGTGTCTCAGACCGCCTGTCTCAGACCGTCTGTCTCTGTCCGTATGTCTCAGTCCGTCTGTCTCTGTCCGCCTGTCTCTGTCCGTCTGTCTCAGACCGCCTGTCTCAGACCGCCTGTCTCAGACCGTCTGTCTCAGACCGTCTGTCTCAGACCGTGTGTCTCAGACCGTGTGTCTCAGACCGTCCGTCTGTGACCGTCCGTCACAGACCGTCCGTCTCAGACCGTGCGACACAGACCGTCCGTCTCAGACCGTCCGTCTCAGACCGTCCGTGTCAGACCGCGTGTCTCAGACCGCCTGTCTCAGACCGTCTGTCTCTGCCCGTCTGTCACTGTGCGTCTGTCTCAGACCGTCTGTCTCAGACCGTGTGTCTCAGACCGTCTGTCTCAGACCGTCTGTCTCAGACCGTCTGTCTCATTCCGTCTATCTTAGATCGTCTGCCTGATAACGTCTCTCTCAGATCGTCCGTCTCAGACCGTCCGTCTCAGACCGTCCGTCTCAGACTGTCCGTCTCAGACCGTCCGTCTCAGACCGTCCGCCTCAGACCGTCCGTCTCAGACCGTCCGTCTCAGACCGTCTGTCTCAGACCGTCCGTCTCAGACCGCGTGTCTCAGACCGCCTGTCTCAGACCGTCTGTCTCTGTCCGTCCGCCTCTGTCCGTATATCTCAGTCCGTGTGTCTCTGTCGGTCTGTCCCTGTCCGTCCGTCTCAGACCGTCCGTCTCAGACCGTCCGTCTCAGACCGTCCGTCTCAGACCGTCCGCCTCAGACCGTCCGTCTCAGACCGTCCGTCTCAGACCGTCCGTCTCAGGCCGCGTGTCTCAGACCGCCTGTCTCAGACCGTCTGTCTCAGACCGTCTGTCTCAGACCGTGTGTCTCAGACCGTGTGTCTCAGACCGTCCGTCTGAGACCGTCCGTCACAGACCGTCCGTCTCAGACCGTGCGACACAGACCGTCCGTCTCAGACCGTCCGTCTCAGACCGTCCGTGTCAGACCGCGTGTCTCAGACCGCCTGTCTCAGACCGTCTGTCTCTGCCCGTCTGTCACTGTGCGTCTGTCTCAGACCGTCTGTCTCAGACCGTGTGTCTCAGACCGTGTGTCTCAGACCGTCCGTCTCAGACCGTCCGTCTCAGACCGTCCGTCACAGACCGTCCGTCTCAGACCGTGCGTCTCAGACCGTCCGTCTCAGACCGTCCGTCTCAGACCGTCCGTCTCAGACCGCGTGTCTCAGACCGCCTGTCTCAGACCGTCTGTCTCTGTCCGTCTGTCTCAGACCGCCTGTCTCAGACCGTCTGTCTCAGACCGTCTGTCTCAGACCGTCTGTCTCAGACCGTCTGTCTCAGACCGTCTGTCTCAGACCGTCTGTCTCATTCCGTCTATCTTAGATCGTCTGCCTGATAACGTCTCTCTCAGATCGTCCGTCTCAGACCGTCCGTCTCAGACCGTCCGTCTCAGACCGTCCGTCTCAGACCGTCCGTCTCAGACCGTCCGCCTCAGACCGTCCGTCTCAGACCGTCCGTCTCAGACCGTCCGTCACAGGCCGCGTGTCTCAGACCGCCTGTCTCAGACCGTCTGTCTCTGTCCGTATGTCTCAGTCCGTCTGTCTCTGTCCGCCTGTCTCTGTCCGTCTGTCTCAGACCGCCTGTCTCAGACCGCCTGTCTCAGACCGTCTGTCTCAGACCGTCTGTCTCAGACCGTGTGTCTCAGACCGTGTGTCTCAGACCGTCCGTCTGAGACCGTCCGTCACAGACCGTCCGTCTCAGACCGTGCGACACAGACCGTCCGTCTCAGACCGTCCGTCTCAGACCGTCCGTGTCAGACCGCGTGTCTCAGACCGCCTGTCTCAGACCGTCTGTCTCTGCCCGTATGTCTCAGTCCGTCTGTCTCAGTCCGTCTGTCTCTGTCCGCCTGTCTCTGTCCGTCTGTCTCAGACCGCCTGTCTCAGACCGTCTGTCTCAGACCGTCTGTCTCAACCGTCTGTTTCAGACCGTCTGTCTCAGACCGTCTGTCTCAGATCGTCTGTCTCAGACCGTCTTTCTCAGACCGTCCGTCTCAGGCCGTCTCCCTGATAACGTCTCTCTCAGATCGTCTGTCTCAGACCGTCTGTCTCAGACCGTCTGTCTCAGACCGTCTGTCTCACATCGTCGGTCGCAGACAGTCTGTCTCTGTCCGCCTGACTCACACCGGCAGTCTCAGATCGTCTGTCTCGGACCGTCTGTCTCAGACCGTCTTACTCGTTCCGTCTGTCTCAGACCGTCTGTCTCAGACCGACTGTCTCAGTACGTCTGTCTCAGACAGTCTGTCTCAGGCCGTCTGTCTCAGACCGTCTGTCTCTGTCCGTCCGCCTCTGTCCGTCTGTCTCTGTCCGTCTGTCTCTGTCCGTCTGTCTCTATCCGTCTGTCTAGGACGGTCTGTCTCAGATCGTCTGTCTCTGTACGTCCGCCTCTGTCCGTCTGTCTCTGTCCGTCTGTCTCTGTCCGTCTGTCCCTGTCCGTCAGTCTCTGTCCGTCGTCTGTCTCAGCCAGTCTGTCCCAGTCCGTCTGTCTCAGACCGACTTTCTCAGTACGTCTGTCTAAGCCCGTCTGTCTCAGACCGTCTGTCTCAGACCGTCTGTCTCAGACCGTCTGTCTCAGACCGTCTGTCTCAGACCGTCTGTCTCAGACCGTCTGTCTCAGACCGTCTGTCTCAGACCGTCCGTCTCAGAGCGTCCGCCTCAGACCGTCCGTCTCAGACCGTCCGTCTCAGACCGTCCGTCTCAGACCGTCCGTCACAGACCGCGTGTCGCAGGCCGCCTGTCTCAGACCGCCTGTCTCAGACCGCCTGTCTCAGACCGCCTGTCTCAGACCGTCTGTCTCAGACCGTCTGTCTCAGACCGTCTGTCTCAGACCGTCTGCCTCAGACCGTCTGCCTCAGACCGTCTGTCTCAGGCCGTCTATCTCAGACCGTCTGTATCAGACCGTCTGTCTCAGACCGTCTGTCTCAGACCGTCTGTCTCAGACCGTCTGCCTCAGACCGTCTGCCTCAGACCGTCTGTCTCAGGCCGTCTATCTCAGACCGTCTGTCTCAGACCGTCTGTCTCAGACCGTCTGTCTCAGACCGTCGGTCTCAGAACGTCTGTCTCAGACCGTCTGTCTCAGACCGTCTGTCTCAGAAAGTCTGTCTCTGTCCGTCCGCCTCTGCCCGTCATCCTCTGTCCGTCTTCCTCTGTCCGTCTGTCTCTGTCGGTCTGTCCCTGTCCGTCTGTCTCTGTCCGTCTGTCTCAGACAGTCTGTCCCAGACCGTCCGTCTCAGACCGACTGTCTCAGTACGTCTGTCTAAGCCCGTCGGTCTCATACCGTCCGTCTCAGACCGTCCGCCTCTGTCCGTCTGTCTCTGTCCGTCAGTCTCTGTCCCTCTGTCTCTGTCCGTCTGTGTCTGTCCGTCTGTCTCTGTCCGTCTGTCTCAGCCCGTCTGTCTCAGGCCGCCTGTCTCAGACCGACTGTCTCAGACCGACTGTCTCAGACCGACTGTCTCAGTACGTCTGTCTCAGACCGTCTGTCTCAGACCGTCTGTCTCTGTCCGTCCGCCTCTGTCCGTCTCTCTCTGTCCGTCTTCCTCTGTCCGTCTGTCTCTGTCGGTCTGTCTCTGTCGGTCTGTCCCTGTCCGTCTGTCTCTGTCCGTCTGTCCCAGACAGTCTGCCCCAGACAGTCTGTCCCAGACAGTCTGTCTCAGACCGACTGTCTCAGTACGTCTGTCTAAGCCCGTCTGTCTCTGTCCGTCTGTCTCAGACAGTCTGCCCCAGACAGTCTGTCCCAGACAGTCTGTCTCAGACCGACTGTCTCAGACCGTCTGTCACAGACCGTCTGTATCTGTCCGTCTGTCTCAGACCGCCTGTCTCAGACCGCCTGTTTCAGACCGTCTGTCTCAGACCGTGTGTCTCAGACCGTGTGTCTCAGACCGTCCGTCTCAGACCGTCCGTCACAGACCGTCCGTCTCAGACCGTGCGTCTCAGACCGTCCGTCTCAGACCGTCCGTCTCAGACCGTCTGTCTCAGACCGTCTGTCTCTGTCCGTCCGCCTCTGTCCGTGTTCCTCTGTCCGTCTCCCTCTGTCCGTCTGTCTCTGTCGGTTTGTCCCTGTCCGTCTGTCTCTGTCCGTCTGTCTCATACAGTCTGTCCCAGACAGTCTGTCTCAGACCGACTGTCTCAGTACGTCTGTCTAAGCCCGTCTGTCTCAGACCGTCTGTCTCAGACCGACTGTCTGAGTACGTCTGTCTAAGCCCGTCGGTCTCATACCGTCCGTCTCAGACCGTCTGTCTCTGTCCGTCTGTCTCTGTCCGTCTTCCTCTGTCCGTCTTCCTCTGTCCGTCTGTCTCTGTCGGTCTGTCCCTGTCCGTCTGTCTCTGTCCGTCTGTCTCAAACCGACTGTCTCAGTACGTATGTCTAAGCCCGTCCCAGACAGTCTGTCTCAGACCGTCTGTCTCAGACCGTCTGTCTCAGACCGTCTGTCTCTGTCCGTCTGTCTCTGTCCGTCTTCCTCTGTCCGTCTTCCTCTGTCCGTCTGTCTCTGACGGTCTGTCCCTGTCTGTCTGTCTCTGTCCGTCTGTCTCATACAGTCTGTCCCAGACAGTCTGTCTCATACCGACTGTCTCAGTACATCTGTCTAAGCCCGTCTGTCTCAGACCGTCTGTCTCTGTCCCTCCGTCTCTGTCCGTCTGTCTCTGTCCGTCTGTCTCTGTCCGTCTGTCTCTGTCCGTCTGTCTCAGCCCGTCTGTCTCAGGCCGTCTGTCTCGGACCGTTTGTCTATGTCCCTCTGTCTTTGAGCGTCGTTCTCTGAAACTCGGTCTCAGTCCGTCTGTCTCTGTCCGTCTGTCTCTGTCCGTCTGTCTCTGTCCGTCTCTCTCTGTCCGTCTGTCTCTGTCCGTCTGTCTCAGACAGTCTGTCCCAGACAGTCTGTCCCAGACCGTCTGTTTCATACCGACTGTCTCAGTACGTCTGTCCCAGACCGTCCGTCTCAGACCGACTGTCTCAGTACGTCTATCTAAGCCCGTCTGTCTCATACCGTCCGTCTCAGACCGTCCGTCTCAGACCGTCTGTCTCTGTCCGTCCGCCTCTGTCCGTCTGTCTCTGTCCGTCAGTCTCTGTCGGTCTGTCCCTGTCCGTCTGTCTCTGTCCGTCTGTCTCAGACAGTCTGTCCCAGACCGTCTGTTTCATACCGACTGTCTCAGTACGTCTGTCTCAGACCGTCCGTCTCAGACCGTCCGCCTCAGACCGTCCGTCTCAGACCGTCCGTCTCAGACCGTCCGTCTCAGACCGCGTGTCTCAGACCGCCTGTCTCAGACCGTCTGTCTCTGTCCGTATGTCTCAGTCCGTCTGTCTCTGTCCGCCTGTCTCTGTCCGTCTGTCTCAGACCGCCTGTCTCAGACCGCCTGTCTCAGACCGCCTGTCTCAGACCGTCTGTCTCAGACCGTCTGTCTCAGACCGTGTGTCTCAGACCGTGTGTCTCAGACCGTCCGTCTCAGACCGTCCGTCACAGACCGTCCGTCTCAGACCGTGCGTCTCAGACCGTCCGTCTCTGTCCCTCGGTCTTTGAACGTCGTTCTCTGAAACTCGGTCTCAGTCCGTCTGTCTCAGACCGTCCGTCTCAGACCGTCCGTCACAGACCGTCCGTCTCAGACCGTCTGTCTCAGACCGTCCGTCTCAGACCGCGTGTCTCAGACCGTGTGTCTCAGACCGTCTGTCTCAGACCGTCTGTCTCAGACCGTCTGTCTCAGACCGTCTTTCTCAAACCGTCTGTCTCAGACCGTCTGTCACTGTGCGTCTGTCTCAGACCGTCTTTCTCAGACCGTCTGTCTCAGACCGTCTGTCTCACAACGTCGGTCGCACACAGTCTGTCTCTGTCCGTCTGACTCACACCGGCAGTCTCAGATCGTCTGTCTCGGACCGTCTGTCTCAGAACGTCTGTCACTGTGCGGCTGTCTAAGACCGTCTGTCTCATACCGTCTGTCTCACATCGTCGGTCGCAGACAGTCTGTCTCTGTCCGTCTGACTCACACCGGCAGTCTCAGATCGTCTGTCTCGGACCGTCTGTCTCAGACCGTCTTACTCGTTCCGTCTGTCTCAGACCGTCTGTCTCAGACCGTCTGTCTCAGACCGTCTGTCTCAGACCGTCTGTTTCAGACCGTCTGTCTCAGACCGTCTGTCTCAGATCGTCTGTCTCAGACCGTCTATCTCAGACCGTCCGTCTCAGGCCGTCTCCCTGATAACGTCTCTCTCAGATCGTCTGTCTCAGACCGTCTGTCTCAGAACATCTGTTTCAGACACCCCATCTCAGACTGTCTGTCTCATTCCGTCTGTCTCAGACTGTCTGTCGCACTCCGTCTGTCTCAGATCGTCTGTCTCAGACCGTCTGTCTCAGAGAGTCTGTCTCAGACCGTCTGTCACTGTGCGTCTGTCACAGACCGTCTGTCTCAGACCGTCTGTCTCAGACCGCGTGTCTCAGACCGCCTGTCTCAGACCGTCTGTCTCTGTCCGTCTGTCTCAGACCGCCTGTCTCAGACCGTCTGTCTCAGACCGTCTGTCTCAGACCGTCTGTCTCAAACCGTCTGTCTCAGACCGTCTGTCTCAGACCGTCTGTCTCTGTCCGTCTGTCTCAGACCGCCTGTCTCAGACCGCCTGTTTCAGACCGTCTGTCTCAGACCGTGTGTCTCAGACCGTGTGTCTCAGACCGTCCGTCTCAGACCGTCCGTCACAGACCGTCCGTCTCAGACCGTCCGTCTCAGACCGTCCGTCTCAGACCGTCCGTTTCAGACCGTCTGTCTCAGACCGTCTGTCTCTGTCCGTCCGCCTCTGTCCGTCTTCCTCTGTCCGTCTCCCTCTGTCCGTCTGTCTCTGACGGTCTGTCCCTGTCTGTCTGTCTCTGTCCGTCTGTCTCATACAGTCTGTCTCTGTCCCTCTGTCTCTGTCCGTCTGTCTCTGTCCGTCTGTCTCTGTCCGTCTGTCTCTGTCCGTCTGTCTCAGCCCGTCTGTCTCAGGCCGTCTGTCTCGGACCTTTTGTCTATGTCCCTCTGTCTTTGAGCGTCGTTCTCTGAAACTCGGTCTCAGTCCGTCTGTCTCTGTCCGTCTGTCTCTGTCCGTCTGTCTCTGTCCGTCTCTCTCTGTCCGTCTGTCTCTGTCCGTCTGTCTCTGTCCGTCTGTCTCAGCCCGTCTGTCTCAGGCCGTCTGTCTCGGACCGTCTGTCTCTGTCCCTCGGTCTTTGAACGTCGTTCTCTGAAACTCGGTCTGAGTCCGTCTGTCCCAGACCGTCCGTCTCAGACCGACTGTCTCAGTACGTCTATCTAAGCCCGTCTGTCTCATACCGTCCGTCTCAGACCGTCCGTCTCAGACCGTCTGTCTCTGTCCGTCCGCCTCTGTCCGTCTGTCTCTGTCCGTCAGTCTCTGTCGGTCTGTCCCTGTCCGTCTGTCTCTGTCCGTCTGTCTCAGACAGTCTGTCCCAGACCGTCTGTTTCATACCGACTGTCTCAGTACGTCTGTCCCAGACCGTCCGTCTCAGACCGACTGTCTCAGTACGTCTGTCTAAGCCCGTCTGTCTCAGACCGTCTGTCTCAGACCGTCTGTCTCAGACCGCGTATCTCAGACCGCCTGTCTCAGACCGTCTGTCTCTGTCCGCATGTCTCAGTCCGTCTGTCTCAGTCCGTCTGTCTCAGTCCGTCTGTCCCCGTCCGCCTGTCTCTGTCCGTCTGTCTCAGACCGCCTGTCTCAGACCGCCTGTCTCAGACCGTCTGTCTCAGACCGTCTGTCTCAGACCGTGTGTCTCAGACCGTGTGTCTCATACCGTCCGTCTCAGACCGTCCGTCACAGACCGTCCGTCTCAGACCGTGCGTCTCAGACCGTCCGTCTCTGTCCCTCGGTCTTTGAACGTCGTTCTCTGAAACTCGGTCTCAGTCCGTCTGTCTCTGTCCGTCGGTCTCTGTCCGTCTGTCTCTGTCCGTCTGTCTCAGACCGCCTGTCTCAGACCGCCTGTCTCAGACCGTCTGTCTCAGACCGTCCGTCTCAGACCGTGTGTCTCAGACCGTGTGTCTCAGACCGTCCGTCTCAGACCGTCCGTCACAGACCGTCCGTCTCAGACCGTCTGTCTCAGGCCGTCCGTCTCAGACCGCGTGTCTCAGACCGTCTGTCTCAGACCGTCTGTCTCAGACCGTCTGTCTCAGACCGTCTTTCTCAAACCGTCTGTCTCAGACCGTCTGTCACTGTGCGTCTGTCTCAGACCGTCTTTCTCAGACCGTCTGTCTCAGACCGTCTGTCTCACAACGTCGGTCGCACACAGTCTGTCTCTGTCCGTCTGACTCACACCGGCAGTCTCAGATCGTCTGTCTCCTACCGTCTGTCTCAGAACGTCTGTCACTGTGCGGCTGTCTAAGACCGTCTGTCTCATACCGTCTGTCTCACATCGTCGGTCGCAGACAGTCTGTCTCTGTCCGTCTGACTCACACCGGCAGTCTCAGATCGTCTGTCTCGGACCGTCTGTCTCAGACCGTCTTACTCGTTCCGTCTGTCTCAGACCGTCTGTCTCAGACCGTCTGTCTCATACCGTCTGTCTCAGACCGTCTGTTTCAGACCGTCTGTCTCAGACCGTCTGTCTCAGATCGTCTGTCTCAGACCGTCTATCTCAGACCGTCCGTCTCAGGCCGTCTCGCTGATACCGTCTCTCTCAGATCGTCTGTCTCAGACCGTCTGTCTCAGAACATCTGTTGCAGACACCCCATCTCAGACTGTCTGTCTCATTCCGTCTGTCTCAGACTGTCTGTCTCACTCCGTCTGTCTCAGATCGTCTGTCTCAGACCGTCTGTCTCAGAGAGTCTGTCTCAGACCGTCTGTCACTGTGCGTCTGTCACAGACCGTCTGTCTCAGACCGCGTGTCTCAGACCGCCTGTCTCAGACCGTCTGTCTCTGTCCGTCTGTCTCAGACCGCCTGTCTCAGACCGTCTGTCTCAGACCGTCTGTCTCAGACCGTCTCTCTCAGACCGTCTGTCTCATTCCGTCTATCTTAGATCGTCTGCCTGATAACGTCTTTCTCAGATCGTCCGTCTCAGACCGTCCGTCTCAGACCGTCCGTCTCAGACCGTCCGTCTCAGACCGTCCGTCTCAGACCATCCGCCTCAGACCGTCCGTCTCAGACCGTCCGTCTCAGACCGTCTGTCTCAGACCGTCCGTCTCAGACCGCGTGTCTCAGACCGCCTGTCTCAGACCCTCTGTCTCTGTCCGTCCGCCTCTGTCCGTATGTCTCAGTCCGTCTGTCTCTGTCGGTCTGTCCCTGTCCGTCCGTCTCAGACCGTCCGCCTCAGACCGTCCGTCTCAGACCGTCCGTCTCAGACCGTCCGCCTCAGACCGTCCGTCTCAGACCGTCCGTCTCAGACCGTCCGTCTCAGACCGCGAGTCTCAGACCGCCTGTCTCAGTCCGTCTGTCTCTGTCCGCCTGTCTCTGTCCGTCTGTCTCCGACCGCCTGTCTCAGACCGCCTGTCTCAGACCGTCTGTCTCAGACCGTCCGTCTGAGACCGTCCGTCACAGACCGTCCGTCTCAGACCGTGCGACACAGACCGTCCGTCTCAGACCGTCCGTCTCAGACCGTCCGTCTCAGACCGTCCGTCTCAGACCGCGTGTCTCAGACCGCCTGTCTCAGACCGTCTGTCGCTGTCCGTATGTCTCAGTCCGTCTGTCTCAGTCCGTCTGTCTCTGTCCGCCTGTCTCTGTCCGTCTGTCTCAGACCGCCTGTCTCAGACCGTCTGTCTCAGACCTTCTGTCTCAACCGTCTGTTTCAGACCGTCTGTCTCAGACCGTCTGTCTCAGATCGTCTGTCTCAGACTGTCTTTCTCAGACCGTCCGTCTCAGGCCGTCTCCCTGATAACGTCTCTCTCAGACCGTCTGTCTCGCACAGTCTGTCTCGGACCGTCTGTCACAGTGCGTCTGTCTCAGACCGTCTGTCTCTGTCCGTCTGTCTCTATCCGTCTGTCTAGGACGGTCTGTCTCAGATCGTGTGTCTCTGTACGTCCGCCTCTGTCCGTCTGTCTCTGTCCGCCTGTCTCTGTCCGTCTGTCCCTGTCCGTCAGTCTCTGTCCGTCTGTCTCAGCCAGTCTGTCCCAGGCCGTCTGTCTCAGACCGACTGTCTAAGTACGTCTGTCTAAGCCCGTCTGTCTGAGACCGTCTGTCTCAGACCGTCTGTCTCTGTCTGTCTGTCTCTGTCCGTCGGTCTCAGACCGTCCGTCTCAGACCGTCCGTCTCAGACCGTCCGTCTCAGACCGTCCGTCTCAGACCGTCCGTCTCAGACCGTCCGTCTCAGATCGTCCGTCTCAGACCGTCTGTCTCTGTCCGTTCGCCTCTGTCCGTCTGTCTCTGTCCGTCTGTCTCTGTCGGTCTGTCCCTGTCCGTCCGTCTCAGACCGTCCGTCTCAGACCGTCCGCCTCAGACCGTCCGTCTCAGACCGTCCTTCTCAGACCGTCCGTCTCAGACCGTCCGTCTCAGACCGTCCGTCTCAGACCGTCCGTCTCAGACCGTCCGTCTCAGACCGTCCGCCTCAGACCGTCCGTCTCAGACCGTCCGTCTCAGACCGTCCGCCTCAGACCGTCCGTCTCAGACCGTCCGTCTCAGACCGTCCGTCTCAGACCGCGTGTCTCAGACCGCCTGTCTCAGTCCGTCTGTCTCTGTCCGCCTGTCTCTGTCCGTCTGTCTCCGACCGCCTGTCTCAGACCGCCTGTCTCAGACCGTCTGTCTCAGACCGTGTGTCTCAGACCGTGTGTCTCATACCGTCCGTCTCAGACCGTCCGTCACAGACCGTCCGTCTCAGACCGTGCGTCTCAGACCGTCCGTCTCTGTCCCTCGGTCTTTGAACGTCGTTCTCTGAAACTCGGTCTCAGTCCGTCTGTCTCTGTCCGTCGGTCTCTGTCCGTCTGTCTCTGTCCGTCTGTCTCAGACCGCCTGTCTCAGACCGCCTGTCTCAGACCGTCTGTCTCAGACCGTCCGTCTCAGACCGTGTGTCTCAGACCGTGTGTCTCAGACCGTCCGTCTCAGACCGTCCGTCACAGACCGTCCGTCTCAGACCGTCTGTCTCAGGCCGTCCGTCTCAGACCGCGTGTCTCAGACCGTCTGTCTCAGACCGTCTGTCTCAGACCGTCTGTCTCAGACCGTCTTTCTCAAACCGTCTGTCTCAGACCGTCTGTCACTGTGCGTCTGTCTCAGACCGTCTTTCTCAGACCGTCTGTCTCAGACCGTCTGTCTCACAACGTCGGTCGCACACAGTCTGTCTCTGTCCGTCTGACTCACACCGGCAGTCTCAGATCGTCTGTCTCCTACCGTCTGTCTCAGAACGTCTGTCACTGTGCGGCTGTCTAAGACCGTCTGTCTCATACCGTCTGTCTCACATCGTCGGTCGCAGACAGTCTGTCTCTGTCCGTCTGACTCACACCGGCAGTCTCAGATCGTCTGTCTCGGACCGTCTGTCTCAGACCGTCTTACTCGTTCCGTCTGTCTCAGACCGTCTGTCTCAGACCGTCTGTCTCATACCGTCTGTCTCAGACCGTCTGTTTCAGACCGTCTGTCTCAGACCGTCTGTCTCAGATCGTCTGTCTCAGACCGTCTATCTCAGACCGTCCGTCTCAGGCCGTCTCGCTGATACCGTCTCTCTCAGATCGTCTGTCTCAGACCGTCTGTCTCAGAACATCTGTTGCAGACACCCCATCTCAGACTGTCTGTCTCATTCCGTCTGTCTCAGACTGTCTGTCTCACTCCGTCTGTCTCAGATCGTCTGTCTCAGACCGTCTGTCTCAGAGAGTCTGTCTCAGACCGTCTGTCACTGTGCGTCTGTCACAGACCGTCTGTCTCAGACCGCGTGTCTCAGACCGCCTGTCTCAGACCGTCTGTCTCTGTCCGTCTGTCTCAGACCGCCTGTCTCAGACCGTCTGTCTCAGACCGTCTGTCTCAGACCGTCTCTCTCAGACCGTCTGTCTCATTCCGTCTATCTTAGATCGTCTGCCTGATAACGTCTTTCTCAGATCGTCCGTCTCAGACCGTCCGTCTCAGACCGTCCGTCTCAGACCGTCCGTCTCAGACCGTCCGTCTCAGACCATCCGCCTCAGACCGTCCGTCTCAGACCGTCCGTCTCAGACCGTCTGTCTCAGACCGTCCGTCTCAGACCGCGTGTCTCAGACCGCCTGTCTCAGACCCTCTGTCTCTGTCCGTCCGCCTCTGTCCGTATGTCTCAGTCCGTCTGTCTCTGTCGGTCTGTCCCTGTCCGTCCGTCTCAGACCGTCCGCCTCAGACCGTCCGTCTCAGACCGTCCGTCTCAGACCGTCCGCCTCAGACCGTCCGTCTCAGACCGTCCGTCTCAGACCGTCCGTCTCAGACCGCGAGTCTCAGACCGCCTGTCTCAGTCCGTCTGTCTCTGTCCGCCTGTCTCTGTCCGTCTGTCTCCGACCGCCTGTCTCAGACCGCCTGTCTCAGACCGTCTGTCTCAGACCGTCCGTCTGAGACCGTCCGTCACAGACCGTCCGTCTCAGACCGTGCGACACAGACCGTCCGTCTCAGACCGTCCGTCTCAGACCGTCCGTCTCAGACCGTCCGTCTCAGACCGCGTGTCTCAGACCGCCTGTCTCAGACCGTCTGTCGCTGTCCGTATGTCTCAGTCCGTCTGTCTCAGTCCGTCTGTCTCTGTCCGCCTGTCTCTGTCCGTCTGTCTCAGACCGCCTGTCTCAGACCGTCTGTCTCAGACCTTCTGTCTCAACCGTCTGTTTCAGACCGTCTGTCTCAGACCGTCTGTCTCAGATCGTCTGTCTCAGACTGTCTTTCTCAGACCGTCCGTCTCAGGCCGTCTCCCTGATAACGTCTCTCTCAGACCGTCTGTCTCGCACAGTCTGTCTCGGACCGTCTGTCACAGTGCGTCTGTCTCAGACCGTCTGTCTCTGTCCGTCTGTCTCTATCCGTCTGTCTAGGACGGTCTGTCTCAGATCGTGTGTCTCTGTACGTCCGCCTCTGTCCGTCTGTCTCTGTCCGCCTGTCTCTGTCCGTCTGTCCCTGTCCGTCAGTCTCTGTCCGTCTGTCTCAGCCAGTCTGTCCCAGGCCGTCTGTCTCAGACCGACTGTCTAAGTACGTCTGTCTAAGCCCGTCTGTCTGAGACCGTCTGTCTCAGACCGTCTGTCTCTGTCTGTCTGTCTCTGTCCGTCGGTCTCAGACCGTCCGTCTCAGACCGTCCGTCTCAGACCGTCCGTCTCAGACCGTCCGTCTCAGACCGTCCGTCTCAGACCGTCCGTCTCAGATCGTCCGTCTCAGACCGTCTGTCTCTGTCCGTTCGCCTCTGTCCGTCTGTCTCTGTCCGTCTGTCTCTGTCGGTCTGTCCCTGTCCGTCCGTCTCAGACCGTCCGTCTCAGACCGTCCGCCTCAGACCGTCCGTCTCAGACCGTCCTTCTCAGACCGTCCGTCTCAGACCGTCCGTCTCAGACCGTCCGTCTCAGACCGTCCGTCTCAGACCGTCCGTCTCAGACCGTCCGCCTCAGACCGTCCGTCTCAGACCGTCCGTCTCAGACCGTCCGCCTCAGACCGTCCGTCTCAGACCGTCCGTCTCAGACCGTCCGTCTCAGACCGCGTGTCTCAGACCGCCTGTCTCAGTCCGTCTGTCTCTGTCCGCCTGTCTCTGTCCGTCTGTCTCCGACCGCCTGTCTCAGACCGCCTGTCTCAGACCGTCTGTCTCAGACCGTCCGTCTGAGACCGTCCGTCACAGACCGTCCGTCTCAGACCGTGCGACACAGACCGTCCGTCTCAGACCGTCCGTCTCAGACCGTCCGTCTCAGACCGTCCGTCTCAGACCGCGTGTCTCAGACCGCCTGTCTCAGACCGTCTGTCGCTGTCCGTATGTCTCAGTCCGTCTGTCTCAGTCCGTCTGTCTCTGTCCGCCTGTCTCTGTCCGTCTGTCTCAGACCGCCTGTCTCAGACCGTCTGTCTCAGACCTTCTGTCTCAACCGTCTGTTTCAGACCGTCTGTCTCAGACCGTCTGTCTCAGATCGTCTGTCTCAGACTGTCTTTCTCAGACCGTCCGTCTCAGGCCGTCTCCCTGATAACGTCTCTCTCAGACCGTCTGTCTCGCACAGTCTGTCTCGGACCGTCTGTCACAGTGCGTCTGTCTCAGACCGTCTGTCTCTGTCCGTCTGTCTCTATCCGTCTGTCTAGGACGGTCTGTCTCAGATCGTGTGTCTCTGTACGTCCGCCTCTGTCCGTCTGTCTCTGTCCGCCTGTCTCTGTCCGTCTGTCCCTGTCCGTCAGTCTCTGTCCGTCTGTCTCAGCCAGTCTGTCCCAGGCCGTCTGTCTCAGACCGACTGTCTAAGTACGTCTGTCTAAGCCCGTCTGTCTGAGACCGTCTGTCTCAGACCGTCTGTCTCTGTCTGTCTGTCTCTGTCCGTCGGTCTCAGACCGTCCGTCTCAGACCGTCCGTCTCAGACCGTCTGTCTCAGATCGTCTGTCTCAGACTGTCTTTCTCAGACCGTCCGTCTCAGGACGTCTCCCTGATAACGTCTCTCTCAGACCGTCTGTCTCGCACAGTCTGTCTCGGACCGTCTGTCACAGTGCGTCTGTCTCAGACCGTCTGTCTCTGTCCGTCTGTCTCTATCCGTCTGTCTAGGACGGTCTGTCTCAGATCGTGTGTCTCTGTACGTCCGCCTCTGTCCGTCTGTCTCTGTCCGCCTGTCTCTGTCCGTCTGTCCCTGTCCGTCAGTCTCTGTCCGTCTGTCTCAGCCAGTCTGTCCCAGGCCGTCTGTCTCAGACCGACTGTCTAAGTACGTCTGTCTAAGCCCGTCTGTCTGAGACCGTCTGTCTCAGACCGTCTGTCTCTGTCTGTCTGTCTCTGTCCGTCGGTCTCAGACCGTCCGTCTCAGACCGTCCGTCTCAGACCGTCCGTCTCAGACCGTCCGTCTCAGACCGTCCGTCTCAGACCGTCCGTCTCAGATCGTCCGTCTCAGACCGTCTGTCTCTGTCCGTTCGCCTCTGTCCGTCTGTCTCTGTCCGTCTGTCTCTGTCGGTCTGTCCCTGTCCGTCCGTCTCAGACCGTCCGTCTCAGACCGTCCGCCTCAGACCGTCCGTCTCAGACCGTCCTTCTCAGACCGTCCGTCTCAGACCGTCCGTCTCAGACCGTCCGTCTCAGACCGTCCGTCTCAGACCGTCCGTCTCAGACCGTCCGCCTCAGACCGTCCGTCTCAGACCGTCCGTCTCAGACCGTCCGCCTCAGACCGTCCGTCTCAGACCGTCCGTCTCAGACCGTCCGTCTCAGACCGCGTGTCTCAGACCGCCTGTCTCAGTCCGTCTGTCTCTGTCCGCCTGTCTCTGTCCGTCTGTCTCCGACCGCCTGTCTCAGACCGCCTGTCTCAGACCGTCTGTCTCAGACCGTCCGTCTGAGACCGTCCGTCACAGACCGTCCGTCTCAGACCGTGCGACACAGACCGTCCGTCTCAGACCGTCCGTCTCAGACCGTCCGTCTCAGACCGTCCGTCTCAGACCGCGTGTCTCAGACCGCCTGTCTCAGACCGTCTGTCGCTGTCCGTATGTCTCAGTCCGTCTGTCTCAGTCCGTCTGTCTCTGTCCGCCTGTCTCTGTCCGTCTGTCTCAGACCGCCTGTCTCAGACCGTCTGTCTCAGACCTTCTGTCTCAACCGTCTGTTTCAGACCGTCTGTCTCAGACCGTCTGTCTCAGATCGTCTGTCTCAGACTGTCTTTCTCAGACCGTCCGTCTCAGGCCGTCTCCCTGATAACGTCTCTCTCAGACCGTCTGTCTCGCACAGTCTGTCTCGGACCGTCTGTCACAGTGCGTCTGTCTCAGACCGTCTGTCTCTGTCCGTCTGTCTCTATCCGTCTGTCTAGGACGGTCTGTCTCAGATCGTGTGTCTCTGTACGTCCGCCTCTGTCCGTCTGTCTCTGTCCGCCTGTCTCTGTCCGTCTGTCCCTGTCCGTCAGTCTCTGTCCGTCTGTCTCAGCCAGTCTGTCCCAGGCCGTCTGTCTCAGACCGACTGTCTAAGTACGTCTGTCTAAGCCCGTCTGTCTGAGACCGTCTGTCTCAGACCGTCTGTCTCTGTCTGTCTGTCTCTGTCCGTCGGTCTCAGACCGTCCGTCTCAGACCGTCCGTCTCAGACCGTCCGTCTCAGACCGTCCGTCTCAGACCGTCCGTCTCAGACCGTCCGTCTCAGATCGTCCGTCTCAGACCGTCTGTCTCTGTCCGTTCGCCTCTGTCCGTCTGTCTCTGTCCGTCTGTCTCTGTCGGTCTGTCCCTGTCCGTCAGTCTCAGACCGTCCGTCTCAGACCGTCCGCCTCAGACCGTCCGTCTCAGACCGTCCTTCTCAGACCGTCCGTCTCAGACCGTCCGTCTCAGACCGTCCGTCTCAGACCGTCCGTCTCAGACCGTCCGTCTCAGACCGTCCGCCTCAGACCGTCCGTCTCAGACCGTCCGTCTCAGACCGTCTGTCTCAGACCGTCCGTCTCAGACCGCGTGTCTCAGACCGCCTGTCTCAGACCGTCTGTCTCTGTCCGTATGTCTCAGTCCGTCTGTCTCTGTCGGTCTGTCCCTGTCCGTCCGTCTCAGACCGTCCGTCTCAGACCGTCCGTCTCAGACCGTCCGCCTCAGACCGTCCGTCTCAGACCGTCCGTCTCAGACCGTCCGTCTCAGACCGCGTATCTCAGACCGCCTGTCTCAGACCGCCTGTCTCAGACCGTCTGTCTCTGTCCGTCTGTCTCAGACCGTCTGTCACTGTGCGTCTGTCACAGACCGTCTGTCTCAGACCGTCTGTCTCAGACCGCCTGTCTCAGACCGTCTGTCTCATTCCGTCTATCTCAGACCGTCTGTCTCAGACCGTCTGTCTCGGACAGTCTGTCTCGGACCGTCTGTCACAGTGCGTCTGTCTCAGACCGTCTGTCTCATTCCGTCTATCTTAGATCGTCTGTCTCAGACCGTCTGTCACTGTGCGTCTGTCACAGACCGTCTGTCTCAGACCGTCTGTCTCAGACCGTCCGTCTCAGACCGTCTGTCTCATTCCGTCTATCTCAGACCGACTGTCTCAGACCGTCTGTCTCAGACCGTCTGTCTCAGACCGTCTTTCTCAGACCGTCTGTCTCAGACCGTCTGTCTCAGATCGTCTGTCTCAGACGGTCTGTCTCATTCCGTCTATCTTAGATCGTCTGTCTCATCCCGTCCGCCTCTGTCCGTCTGTCTCTGTCCGTCAGTCTCTGTCGGTCTGTCCCTGTCCGTCTGTCTCTGTCCGTCTGTCTCAGACAGTCTGTCCCAGACCGTCTGTTTCATACCGACTGTCTCAGTACGTCTGTCCCAGACCTTCCGTCTCAGACCGACTGTCTCAGCACGTCTGTCTAAGCCCGTCTGTCTCAGACCGTCGGTCTCAGACCGTCTGTCTCAGACCGTCTGTCTCAGACCGCGTATCTCAGACCGCCTGTCTCAGACCGTCTGTCTCTGTCCGTATGTCTCAGTCCGTCTGTCTCAGTCCGTCTGTCTCCGTCCGCCTGTCTCTGTCCGTCTGTCTCAGACCGCTTGTCTCAGACCGCCTGTCTCAGACCGTCTGTCTCAGACCGTCTGTCTCAGACCGTCTGTCTCAGACCGTGTGTCTCAGACCGTGTGTCTCAGACCGTCCGTCTCAGACCGTCCGTCACAGACCGTCCGTCTCAGACCGTGCGTCTCAGACCGTCCGTCTCTGTCCCTCGGTCTTTGAACGTCGTTCTCTGAAACTCGGTCTCAGACCGCCTGTCTCAGACCGCCTGTCTCACACCGTCTGTCTCAGACCGTCCGTCTCAGACCGTGTGTCTCAGACCGTGTGTCTCAGACCGTCCGTCTCAGACCGTCCGTCACAGACCGTCCGTCTCAGACCGTCTGTCTCAGACCGTCTGTCTCAGACCGTGTGTCTCAGACCGTGTGTCTCAGACCGTCCGTCTCAGACCGTCCGTCTCAGACCGTCCGTCACAGACCGTCCGTCTCAGACCGTGCGTCTCAGACCGTCCGTCTCTGTCACTCGGTCTTTGAACGTCGTTCTCTGAAACTCGGTCTCAGACCGCCTGTCTCAGACCGCCTGTCTCACACCGACTGTCTCAGACCGTCTGTCTCAGACCGTCTGTCTCAGACCGTCTGTCTCAGACCGTCTTTCTCAAACCGTCTGTCTCAGACCGTCTGTCACTGTGCGTCTGTCTCAGATCGTCTTTCTCAGACCGTCTGTCTCAGACCGTCTGTCTCACATCGTCGGTCGCACACAGTCTGTCTCTGTCCGTCTGACTCACACCGGCAGTCTCAGATCGTCTGTCTCGGAGCGTCTGTCTCAGAACGTCTGCCACTGTGCGGCTGTCTAAGACCGTCTGTCTCATACCGTCTGTCTCACATCGTCGGTCGCAGACAGTCTGTCTCTGTCCGTCTGACTCACACCGGCAGTCTCAGATCGTCTGTCTCGGACCGTCTGTCTCAGACCGTCTTACTCGTTCCGTCTGTCACAGACCGTCTGTCTCAGATCATCTGTCTCAGACCGTCTATCTCAGACCGACCGTCTCAGGCCGTCTCCCTGATAACGTCTCTCTCAGATCGTCTGTCTCAGACCGTCTGTCTCAGAACATCTGTTTCAGACACCCCATCTCAGACTGTCTGTCTCATTCCGTCTGTCTCAGACTGTCTGTCTCACTCCGTCTGTCTCAGATCGTCTGTCTCAGACCGTCTGTCTCAGAGAGTCTGTCTCAGACCGTCTGTCACTGTGCGTCTGACACAGACCGTCTGTCTCAGACCGTCTGTCTCAGACCGCCTGTCTCAGACCGTCTGTCTCATTCCGTCTATCTCAGACCGTCTGTCTCAGACCGTCTTTCTCGGACAGTCTGTCTCGGACCGTCTGTCACAGTGCGTCTGTCTCAGACCGTCTGTCTCATTCCGTCTATCTTAGATCGTCTGTCTCAGACCGTCTGTCACTGTGCGTCTGTCACAGACCGTCTGCCTCAGACCGTCTGTCTCAGACCGTCCGTCTCAGACCGTCTGTCTCATTCCGTCTATCTCAGACCGACTGTCTCAGACCGTCTGTCTCAGACCGTCTGTCTCAGATCGTCTGTCTCAGACGGTCTGTCTCATTCCGTCTATCTTAGATCGTCTGTCTTATCCCGTCTGTCTCAAACGTCTGTCACAGTGCGTCTGTCTCAGACCGTCTGTCTCATTCCGTCTATCTTAGATCGTCTGTCTCAGACCGTCTGTCACTGTGCGTCTGTCACAGACCGTCTGCCTCAGACCGTCTGTCTCAGACCGTCCGTCTCAGACCGTCTGTCTCATTCCGTCTATCTCAGACCGACTGTCTCAGACCGTCTGTCTCAGACCGTCTGTCTCAGACCGTCTTTCTCAGACCGTCTGTCTCAGACCGTCTGTCTCATCCCGTCTGTCTCATCCCGTCTGTCACTGTGCGTCTGTCTCAGACCGTCTGTCTCAGACCGTGTGTCTCAGACCGTGTGTCTCAGACCGTCCGTCTCAGACCGTCCGTCACAGACCGTCCGTCTCTGACCGTGCGTCTCAGACCGTCCGTCTCAGACCGTCCGTCTCAGACCGTCCGTCTCAGACCGCGTGTCTCAGACCGCCTGTCTCAGACCGTCTGTCTCTGTCCGTCTGTCTCAGACCGCCTGTCTCAGACCGTCTGTCTCAGACCGTCTGTCTCTGACCGTCTGTCTCAGACCGTCTCTCTCAGACCGTCTGTCTCATTCCGTCTATCTTAGATCGTCTGCCTGATAACGTCTCTCTCAGATCGTCCGTCTCAGACCGTCCGTCTCAGACCGTCCGTCTCAGACCGTCCGTCTCAGACCGTCCGTCTCAGACCATCCGCCTCAGACCGTCCATCTCAGACCGTCCGTCTCAGACCGTCCGTCTCAGACCGCGTGTCCCAGACCGCCTGTCTCAGACCGTCAGTCTCTGTCCGTCCGCCTCTGTCCGTATGTCTCAGTCCGTCTGTCTCTGTCGGTCTGTCCCTGTCCGTCCGTCTCAGACCGTCCGTCTCAGACCGTCCGTCTCAGACCGTCCGCCTCAGACCGTCCGTCTCAGACCGTCCGTCTCAGACCGTCCGTCTCAGACCGCGTGTCTCAGACCGCCTGTCTCAGTCCGTCTGTCTCTGTCCGCCTGTCTCTGTCCGTCTGTCTCCGACCGCCTGTCTCAGACCGCCTGTCTCAGACCGTCTGTCTCAGACCGTCTGTCTCAGACCGTGTGTCTCAGACCGTCTGTCTCTGTCTGTCTGTCTCTGTCCGTCGGTCTCAGACCGTCCGTCTCAGACCGTCCGTCTCAGACCGTCCGTCTCAGACCGTCCGTCTCAGACCGTCCGTCTCAGACCGTCCGTCTCAGATCGTCCGTCTCAGACCGTCTGTCTCTGTCCGTTCGCCTCTGTCCGTCTGTCTCTGTCCGTCTGTCTCTGTCGGTCTGTCCCTGTCCGTCCGTCTCAGACCGTCCGTCTCAGACCGTCCGCCTCAGACCGTCCGTCTCAGACCGTCCTTCTCAGACCGTCCGTCTCAGACCGTCCGTCTCAGACCGTCCGTCTCAGACCGTCCGTCTCAGACCGTCCGTCTCAGACCGTCCGCCTCAGACCGTCCGTCTCAGACCGTCCGTCTCAGACCGTCTGTCTCAGACCGTCCGTCTCAGACCGCGTGTCTCAGACCGCCTGTCTCAGACCGTCTGTCTCTGTCCGTCCGCCTCTGTCCGTATGTCTCAGTCCGTCTGTCTCTGTCGGTCTGTCCCTGTCCGTCCGTCTCAGACCGTCCGTCTCAGACCGTCCGTCTCAGACCGTCCGCCTCAGACCGTCCGTCTCAGACCGTCCGTCTCAGACCGTCCGTCTCAGACCGTCTGTCACTGTGCGTCTGTCACAGACCGTCTGTCTCAGACCGTCTGTCTCAGACCGCCTGTCTCAGACCGTCTGTCTCATTCCGTCTATCTCAGACCGTCTGTCTCAGACCGTCTGTCTCGGACAGTCTGTCTCGGACCGTCTGTCACAGTGCGTCTGTCTCAGACCGTCTGTCTCATTCCGTCTATCTTAGATCGTCTGTCTCAGACCGTCTGTCACTGTGCGTCTGTCACAGACCGTCTGTCTCAGACCGTCTATCTCAGACCGTCCGTCTCAGACCGTCTGTCTCATTCCGTCTATCTCAGACCGACTGTCTCAGACCGTCTGTCTCAGACCGTCTGTCTCAGACCGTCTTTCTCATACCGTCTGTCTCAGACCGTCTGTCTCAGATCGTCTGTCTCAGACGGTCTGTCTCATTCCGTCTATCTTAGATCGTCTGTCTCATCCCGTCCGCCTCTGTCCGTCTGTCTCTGTCCGTCAGTCTCTGTCGGTCTGTCCCTGTCCGTCTGTCTCTGTCCGTCTGTCTCAGACAGTCTGTCCCAGACCGTCTGTTTCATACCGACTGTCTCAGTACGTCTGTCCCAGACCTTCCGTCTCAGACCGACTGTCTCAGCACGTCTGTCTAAGCCCGTCTGTCTCAGACCGTCTGTCTCAGACCGTCGGTCTCAGACCGTCTGTCTCAGACCGCGTATCTCAGACCGCCTGTCTCAGACCGTCTGTCTCTGTCCGTATGTCTCAGTCCGTCTGTCTCAGTCCGTCTGTCTCCGTCCGCCTGTCTCTGTCCGTCTGTCTCAGACCGCTTGTCTCAGACCGCCTGTCTCAGACCGTCTGTCTCAGACCGTCTGTCTCAGACCGTCTGTCTCAGACCGTGTGTCTCAGACCGTGTGTCTCAGACCGTCCGTCTCAGACCGTCCGTCACAGACCGTCCGTCTCAGACCGTGCGTCTCAGACCGTCCGTCTCTGTCCCTCGGTCTTTGAACGTCGTTCTCTGAAACTCGGTCTCAGACCGCCTGTCTCAGACCGCCTGTCTCACACCGTCTGTCTCAGACCGTCCGTCTCAGACCGTGTGTCTCAGACCGTCCGTCTCAGACCGTCCGTCACAGACCGTCCGTCTCAGACCGTCTGTCTCAGACCGTCCGTCTCAGACCGCGTGTCTCAGACCGACTGTCTCAGACCGTCTGTCTCAGACCGTCTGTCTCAGACCGTCTGTCTCAGACCGTCTTTCTCAAACCGTCTGTCTCAGACCGTCTGTCACTGTGCGTCTGTCTCAGATCGTCTTTCTCAGACCGTCTGTCTCACATCGTCGGTCGCACACAGTCTGTCTCTGTCCGTCTGACTCACACCGGCAGTCTCAGATCGTCTGTCTCGGAGCGTCTGTCTCAGAACGTCTGCCACTGTGCGGCTGTCTAAGACCGTCTGTCTCATACCGTCTGTCTCACATCGTCGGTCGCAGACAGTCTGTCTCTGTCCGTCTGACTCACACCGGCAGTCTCAGATCGTCTGTCTCGGACCGTCTGTCTCAGACCGTCTTACTCGTTCCGTCTGTCACAGACCGTCTGTCTCAGATCGTCTGTCTCAGACCGTCTATCTCAGACCGACCGTCTCAGGCCGTCTCCCTGATAACGTCTCTCTCAGATCGTCTGTCTCAGACCGTCTGTCTCAGAACATCTGTTTCAGACACCCCATCTCAGACTGTCTGTCTCATTCCGTCTGTCTCAGACTGTCTGTCTCACTCCGTCTGTCTCAGATCGTCTGTCTCAGACCGTCTGTCTCAGAGAGTCTGTCTCAGACCGTCTGTCAGTGTGCGTCTGACACAGACCGTCTGTCTCAGACCGTCTGTCTCAGACCGCCTGTCTCAGACCGTCTGTCTCATTCCGTCTATCTCAGACCGTCTGTCTCAGACCGTCTTTCTCGGACAGTCTGTCTCGGACCGTCTGTCACAGTGCGTCTGTCTCAGACCGTCTGTCTCATTCCGTCTATCTTAGATCGTCTGTCTCAGACCGTCTGTCACTGTGCGTCTGTCACAGACCGTCTGCCTCAGACCGTCTGTCTCAGACCGTCCGTCTCAGACCGTCTGTCTCATTCCGTCTATCTCAGACCGACTGTCTCAGACCGTCTGTCTCAGACCGTCTTTCTCAGACCGTCTGTCTCTGACCGTCTGTCTCAGATCGTCTGTCTCAGACGGTCTGTCTCATTCCGTCTATCTTAGATCGTCTGTCTTATCCCGTCTGTCTCAAACGTCTGTCACTGTGCGTCTGTCTCAGACGGTCTGTCTCATTCCATCTATCTTAGATCGTCTGTCTCAGACCGTCTGTCTCAGACCGTCTGTCTCAGACCGTCTGTCTCATCCCGTCTGTCTCATCCCGTCTGTCACTGTGCGTCTGTCTCAGACCGTCTGTCTCAGACCGTGTGTCTCAGACCGTGTGTCTCAGACCGTCCGTCTCAGACCGTCCGTCACAGACCGTCCGTCTCTGACCGTGCGTCTCAGACCGTCCGTCTCAGACCGTCCGTCTCAGACCGTCCGTCTCAGACCGCGTGTCTCAGACCGCCTGTCTCAGACCGTCTGTCTCTGTCCGTCTGTCTCAGACCGCCTGTCTCAGACCGTCTGTCTCAGACCGTCTGTCTCAGACCGTCTGTCTCAGACCGTCTCTCTCAGACCGTCTGTCTCATTCCGTCTATCTTAGATCGTCTGTCTTATCCCGTCTGTCTCAAACGTCTGTCACTGTGCGTCTGTCTCAGACGGTCTGTCTCATTCCATCTATCTTAGATCGTCTGTCTCAGACCGTCTGTCTCAGACCGTCTGTCTCATCCCGTCTGTCTCATCCCGTCTGTCTCATCCCGTCTGTCACTGTGCGTCTGTCTCAGACCGTCTGTCTCAGACCGTGTGTCTCAGACCGTGTGTCTCAGACCGTCCGTCTCAGACCGTCCGTCACAGACCGTCCGTCTCTGACCGTGCGTCTCAGACCGTCCGTCTCAGACCGTCCGTCTCAGACCGTCCGTCTCAGACCGCGTGTCTCAGACCGCCTGTCTCAGACCGTCTGTCTCTGTCCGTCTGTCTCAGACCGTCTGTCTCATCCCGTCTGTCACTGTGCGTCCGTCTCAGACCGTCCGTCTCAGACCATCCGCCTCAGACCGTCCATCTCAGACCGTCCGTCTCAGACCGTCCGTCTCAGACCGCGTGTCCCAGACCGCCTGTCTCAGACCGTCTGCCTCTGTCCGTCCGCCTCTGTCCGTATGTCTCAGTCCGTCTGTCTCTGTCGGTCTGTCCCTGTCCGTCCGTCTCAGACCGTCCGTCTCAGACCGTCCGTCTCAGACCGTCCGCCTCAGACCGTCCGTCTCAGACCGTCCGTCTCAGACCGTCCGTCTCAGACCGCGTGTCTCAGACCGCCTGTCTCAGTCCGTCTGTCTCTGTCCGCCTGTCTCTGTCCGTCTGTCTCCGACCGCCTGTCTCAGACCGCCTGTCTCAGACCGTCTGTCTCAGACCGTCTGTCTCAGACCGTGTGTCTCAGACCGTGTGTCTCAGACCGTCCGTCTGAGACCGTCCGTCACAGACCGTCCGTCTCAGACCGTGCGACACAGACCGTCCGTCTCAGACCGTCCGTCTCAGACCGTCCGTCTCAGACCGCGTGTCTCAGACCGCCTGTCTCAGACCGTCTGTCGCTGTCCGTATGTCTCAGTCCGTCTCCCTGATAACGTCTCTCTCAGATCGTCTGTCTCAGACCGTCTGTCTCAGACCGTCTGTCCCATTCCGTCTATCTTAGATCGTCTGCCTGATAACGTCTCTCTCGGATCGTCCGTCTCAGACCGTCCGTCTCAGACCGTCCGTTTCAGACCGCCCGTCTCAGACCGTCCGTCTCAGACCGTCCGTCTCAGACCGTCTGTCTCTGTCCGTTCGCCTCTGTCCGTCTGTCTCTGTCCGTCTGTCTCTGTCGGTCTGTCCCTGTCCGTCCGTCTCAGACCGTCCGTCTCAGACCGTCCGCCTCAGACCGTCCGTCTCAGACCGTCCTTCTCAGACCGTCCGTCTCAGACCGTCCGTCTCAGACCGTCCGTCTCAGACCGTCCGTCTCAGACCGTCCGTCTCAGACCGTCCGCCTCAGACCGTCCGTCTCAGACCGTCCGTCTCAGACCGTCTGTCTCAGACCGTCCGTCTCAGACCGCTTGTCTCAGACCGCCTGTCTCAGACCGTCTGTCTCTGTCCGTCCGCCTCTGTCCGTATGTCTCAGTCCGTCTGTCTCTGTCGGTCTGTCCCTGTCCGTCCGTCTCAGACCGTCCGTCTCAGACCGTCCGTCTCAGACCGTCCGCCTCAGACCGTCCGTCTCAGACCGTCCGTCTCAGACCGTCCGTCTCAGACCGTCCGTCTCAGACCGTCCGTCTCAGACCGCGTATCTCAGACCGCCTGTCTCAGACCGTCTGTCTCTGTCCGTATGTCTCAGTCCGTCTGTCTCAGTCCGTCTGTCTCAGTCCGTCTGTCTCCGTCCGCCTGTCTCTGTCCGTCTGTCTCAGACCGCCTGTCTCAGACCGCCTGTCTCAGACCGTCTGTCTCAGACCGTGTGTCTCAGACCGTGTGTCTCAGACCGTCCGTCTCAGACCGTCCGTCACAGACCGTCCGTCTCAGACCGTGCGTCTCAGACCGTCCGTCTCTGTCCCTCGGTCTTTGAACGTCGTTCTCTGAAACTCGGTCTCAGTCCGTCTGTCTCTGTCCGTTTGTCTCTGTCCGTCTGTCTCAGACCGCCTGTCTCAGACCGTCTGTCTCAGACCGTCTGTCTCAGACCGTCCGTCTCAGACCGTGTGTCTCAGACCGTGTGTCTCAGACCGTCCGTCTCAGACCGTCCGTCACAGACCGTCCGTCTCAGACCGTCTGTCTCAGACCGTCCGTCTCAGACCGCGTGTCTCAGACCGACTGTCTCAGACCGTCTGTCTCAGACCGTCTGTCTCAGACCGTCTTTCTCAAATCGTCTGTCTCATACCGTCTGTCACTGTGCGCCTGTCTCAGACCGTCTGTCTCTGTCCGTCTGTCTCAGACCGCCTGTCTCAGACCGTCTGTCTCAGACCGTCTGTCTCAGACCGTCTGTCTCAGACCGTCTGTCTCAGACCGTCTGTCTCAGACCGTCTGTCTCAGACCGTCTGTCTCATTCCGTCTATCTTAGATCGTCTGCCTGATAACGTCTCTCTCAGATCGTCCGTCTCAGACCGTCCGTCTCAGACCGTCCGTCTCAGACCGTCCGTCTCAGACCGTCCGTGTCAGACCGTCCGCCTCAGACCGTCCGTCTCAGACCGTCCGTCTCAGGCCGTCTGTCTCAGACCGTCCGTCTCAGACCGCGTGTCTCAGACCGCCTGTCTCAGACCGTCTGTCTCTGTCCGTCCGCCTCTGTCCGTATGTCTCAGTCCGTCTGTCTCTGTCGGTCTGTCCCTGTCCGTCCGTCTCAGACCGTCCGTCTCAGACCGTCCGTCTCAGACCGTCCGCCTCAGACCGTCCATCTCAGACCGTCCGTCTCAGACCGTCCGTCTCAGACCGTCCGTCTCAGACCGTCCGTCTCAGACCGTCCGTCTCAGACCGTCCGTGTCAGACCGTCCGCCTCAGACCGTCCGTCTCAGACCGTCCGTCTCAGGCCGTCTGTCTCAGACCGTCCGTCTCAGACCGCGTGTCTCAGACCGCCTGTCTCAGACCGTCTGTCTCAGACCGTCTGTCTCAGACCGTGTGTCTCAGACCGTGTGTCTCAGACCGTCCGTCTCAGACCGTCCGTCACAGACCGTCCGTCTCAGACCGTGCGTCTCAGACCGTCCGTCTCTGTCCCTCGGTCTTTGAACGTCGTTCTCTGAAACTCGGTCTCAGTCCGTCTGTCTCTGTCCGTTTGTCTCTGTCCGTCTGTCTCAGACCGTCTGTCTCAGACCGTCTGTCTCAGACCGTCTGTCTCAGACCGTCTGTCTCAGACCGTCTTTCTCAAATCGTCTGTCTCAGACCGTCTGTCACTGTGCGCCTGTCTCAGACCGTCTGTCTCTGTCCGTCTGTCTCAGACCGCCTGTCTCAGACCGTCTGTCTCAGACCGTCTGTCTCAGACCGTCTGTCTCAGACCGTCTGTCTCATTCCGTCTATCTTAGATCGTCTGCCTGATAACGTCTCTCTCAGATCGTCCGTCTCAGACCGTCCGTCTCAGACCGTCCGTCTCAGACCGTCCGTCTCAGACCGTCCGTGTCAGACCGTCCGTCTCAGACCGTCCGTCTCAGACCGTCTGTCTCAGACCGTCCGTCTCAGACCGCGTGTCTCAGACCGCCTATCTCAGACCGTCTGTCTCTGTCCGTCCGCCTCTGTCCGTATGTCTCAGTCCGTCTGTCTCTGTCGGTCTGTCCCTGTCCGTCCGTCTCAGACCGTCCGTCTCAGACCGTCCGTCTCAGACCGTCCGCCTCAGACCGTCCGTCTCAGACCGTCCGTCTCAGACCGTCCGTCTCAGACCGCGTGTCTCAGACCGCCTGTCTCAGACCGTCTGTCTCTGTCCGTATGTCTCAGTCCGTCTGTCTCTGTCCGCCTGTCTCTGTCCGTCTGTCTCAGACCGCCTGTCTCAGACCGCCTGTCTCAGACCGTCTGTCTCAGACCGTCTGTCTCAGACCGTGTGTCTCAGACCGTGTGTCTCAGACCGTCCGTCTCAGACCGTCCGTCACAGACCGTCCGTCTCAGACCGTGCGACACAGACCGTCCGTCTCAGACCGTCCGTCTCAGACCGTCCGTCTCAGACCGTCCGTCTCAGACCGCGTGTCTCAGACCGCCTGTCTCAGACCGTCTGTCTCTGTCCGTATGTCTCAGTCCGTCTGTCTCAGTCCGTCTGTCTCTGTCCGCCTGTCTCTGTCCGTCTGTCTCAGACCGTCTGTCTCAGACCGTCTGTCTCACATCGTCGGTCGCAGACAGTCTGTCTCTGTCCGCCTGACTCACACCGGCAGTCTCAGATCGTCTGTCTCGGACCGTCTGTCTCAGACCGTCGTACTCGTTCCGTCTGTCTCAGACCGTCTGTCTCAGACCGACTGTCTCAGACCGCCTGTCTCAGACCGCCTGTCTCAGACCGCCTGTCTCAGACCGTCTGTCTCAGACCGTCTGTCTCAGACCGTCTGCCTCAGACCGTCTGCCTCAGACCGTCTGTCTCAGGCCGTCTGTCTCGGACCGTTTGTCTATGTCCCTCTGTCTTTGAGCGTCATTCTCTGAAACTCGGTCTCAGTCCGTCTGTCTCTGTCCGTCTGTCTCTGTCCGTCTCTCTCTGTCCGTCTCTCTCTGTCCGCCTCTCTCTGTCCGTCTGTCTCAGACAGTCTGTCCCAGACCGTCTGTCACAGACCGTCTGTCTCAGACCGACTGTCTCATACCGACTGTCTCAGTACGTCTGTCTCAGACCGTCTGTCTCTGTCCGTCCGTCTCTGTCCGTCTTCCTCTGTCCGTCTCCCTCTGTCCGTCTGTCTCTGTCGGTCTGTCCCTGTCTGTCTGTCTCTGTCCGTCTGTCTCATACAGTCTGTCCCAGACAGTCTGTCTCAGACCGACTGTCTCAGTACGTCTGTCTAAGCCCGTCTGTCTCAGACCGTCTGTCTCTGTCCCTCTATCTCTGTCCGTCAGTCTCTGTCCGTCTGTCTCTGTCCGTCTGTCTCTGTCCGTCTGTCTCTGTCCGTCTGTCTCAGCCCGTCTGTCTCAGGCCGTCTGTCTCGGACCGTTTGTCTATGTCCCTCTGTCTTTGAGCGTCGTTCTCTGAAACTCGGTCTCAGTCCGTCTGTCTCTGTCCGTCTGTCTCTGTCCGTCTGTCTCTGTCCGTCTCTCTCTGTCCGTCTGTCTCTGTCCGTCTGTCTCAGACAGTCTGTCCCAGACCGTCTGTCACAGACCGTCTGTCTCAGACCGACTGTCTCAGTACGTCTGTCTCAGACCGTCTGTCTCAGACCGCCTGTCTCAGACCGCCTGTCTCAGACCATCTGTCTCAGACCGTGTGTCTCAGACCGTGTGTCTCAGACCGTGTGTCTCAGACCGTCCGTCTCAGACCGTCCGTCACAGACCGTTCGTCTCAGACCGTGCGTCTCAGACCGTCCGTCTCAGACCGTCCGTCTCAGACCGTCTGTCTCTGTCCCTCGGTCTTTGAACGTCATTCTCTGAAACTCGGTCTGAGTCCGTCTGTCCCAGACCGTCCGTCTCAGACCGACTGTCTCAGTACGTCTATCTAAGCCCGTCTGTCTCATACCGTCCGTCTCAGACCGTCCGTCTCAGACCGTCTGTCTCTGTCCGTCCGCCTCTGTCCGTCTGTCTCTGTCCGTCAGTCTCTGTCGGTCTGTCCCTGTCCGTCTGTCTCTGTCCGTCTGTCTCAGACAGTCTGTCCCAGACCGTCTGTTTCATACCGACTGTCTCAGTACGTCTGTCCCAGACCGTCCGTCTCAGACCGACTGTCTCAGTACGTCTGTCTAAGCCCGTCTGTCTCAGACCGTCTGTCTCAGACCGTCTGTCTCAGAACGTCTGTCTCAGACCGTCTGTCTCATCCCGTCTGTCTCAGACCGTCTTTCTCAGACCGTCCGTCTCAGACCGTTTCCCTGATAACGTCTCTCTCAGATCGTCTGTCTCAGACCGTCTGTCTCAGACCGTCTGTCTCACATCGTCGGTCGCAGACAGTCTGTCTCTGTCCGCCTGACTCACACCGGCAGTCTCAGATCGTCTGTCTCGGACCGTCTGTCTCAGACCGTCTTAATCGTTCCGTCTGTCTCAGACCGTCTGTCTCAGACCGACTGTCTCAGTGCGTCTTTCTCAGACAGTCTGTCTCAGGCCGTCTGTCTCAGACCGTCTGTCTCTGTCCGTCCGCCTCTGTCCGTCTGTCTCTGTCCGTCTGTCTCTATCCGTCTGTCTAGGACGGTCTGTCTCAGATCGTCTGTCTCTGTACGTCCGCCTCTGTCCGTCTGTCTCTGTCCGTTTGCCTCTGTCCGTCTGTCCCTGTCCGTCAGTCTCTGTCCGTCTGTCACAGCCAGTCTGTGCCAGTCCGTCTGTCTCAGACCGACTTTCTCAGTACGTCTGTCTAAGCCCGTCTGTCTGAGACCGTCTGTCTCAGACCGTCTGTCTCTGTCCGTCTGTCCCTGTCCGCCTGTCTCTGTCCGTCTGTCTCTGTCCGTCTCTCTCTGTCCGTCTGTCTCTGTCCGTCTGTCCCTGTCCGTCAGTCTCTGTCCGTCTGTCTCAGACCGTCTGTCTCAGACCGTCTGGCTAAGCCCGTCTGTCTCAGACCGTCTGTCTCAGACCGACTGTCTCAGTACGTCTGTCTCAGACCGTCTGTCTCAGTACGTCTGTCTAAGCCCGTCTGTCTCAGGCCGTCTGTCTCGGACCGTTTGTCTCAGACCGTCTGTCTCTGTCCGTCTGTCTCTGTCCGTCAGCCTCTGTCCGTCTGTCTCTGTCCGTCTGTCTCTGTCCGTCTGTCCCTGTCCGTCAGTCTCTGTCCGTCTGTCTCAGACAGTCTGTCCCAGTCCGTCTGTCTCAGACCGACTGTCTCAGTACGTCTGTCTAAGCCCGTCTGTCTCAGACCGTCTGTCTCTGTCCGTCAGTCTCAGACCGTGCGTCTCAGACCGTCCGTCTCAGACCGTCCGTCTCAGACCGTCTGTCTCTGTCCCTCTGTCTCTGTCCGTCTGTCTCTGTCCGTCTGTCCCTGTCCGTCAGTCTCTGTCCGTCTGTCTCAGACAGTCTGTCCCAGTCCGTCTGTCTCAGACCGACTTTCTCAGTACGTCTGTCTAAGCCCGTCTGTCCCAGACCGTCTGTTTCATACCGACTGTCTCAGTACGTCTGTCTCAGACCGTCTGTCTCAGACCGTCTGTCTCAGACCGTCTGTCTCAGACCGTCTGTCTCAGACCGTCTGTCTCAGACCGTCTGGCTAAGCCCGTCTGTCTCAGACCGTCTGTCTCAGACCGACTGTCTCAGTACGTCTGTCTCAGACAGTCTGTCCCAGACCGTTTGTCTCAGACCGACTGTCTCAGTACGTCTGTCTAAGACCGTCTGTCTCTGTCCGTCAGCCTCTGTCCGTCTGTCTCTGTCCGTCTGTCTCTGTCCGTCTGTCCCTGTCCGTCAGTCTCTGTCCGTCTGTCTCAGACAGTCTGTCCCAGTCCGTCTGTCTCAGACCGACTGTCTCAGTACGTCTGTCTAAGCCCGTCTGTCTCAGACCGTCTGTCTCTGTCCGTCAGTCTCAGACCGTGCGTCTCAGACCGTCCGTCTCAGACCGTCCGTCTCAGACCGTCTGTCTCTGTCCCTCTGTCTCTGTCCGTCTGTCTCTGTCCGTCTGTCTCTGTCCGTCTGTCTCTGTCCGTCTGTCCCTGTCCGTCAGTCTCTGTCCGTCTGTCTCAGACAGTCTGTCCCAGTCCGTCTGTCTCAGACCGACTGTCTCAGTACGTCTGTCTCAGCCCGTCTGTCTCAGCCCGTCTGTCTCAGGCCGTCTGTCTCTGTCCGTCTGTCTCATACGGTCTGTCCCAGACAATCTGTCTCAGACCGACTGTCTCAGTACGTCTGTCTAAGCCCGTCTGTCTCAGACCGTCTGTCTCAGACCGTCTGTCTCAGACCGTCTGTCTCAGACCAGCTGTCTCAGACCGTCTGTCTCAGACAGTCTGTCCCAGACCGTCCGTCTCAGACCGACTGTCTCAGTACGTCTGTCTAAGCCCGTCGGTCTCATACCGTCCGTCTCAGACCGTCCGTCTGAGACCGTCTGTCTCTGTCCGTCCGCCTCTGTCCGTCTGTCTCTGTCCGTCAGTCTCTGTCCGTCTGTCTCTGTCCGTCAGTCTCTGTCCCTCTGTCTCTGTCCGTCTGTCTCTGTCCGTCTGTCTCTGTCCGTCTGTCTCAGCCCGTCTGTCTCAGGCCGTCTGTCTCGGACCGTTTGTCTATGTCCCTCTGTCTTTGAGCGTCGTTCTCTGAAACTCGGTCTCAGTCCGTCTGTCTCTGTCCGTCTGTCTCTGTCCGTCTGTCTCTGTCCGTCTGTCTCTGTCCGTCTCTCTCTGTCCGTCTGTCTTTGTCCGTCTGTCTCAGACAGTCTGTCCCAGACCGTCTGTCTCAGACCGACTGTCTCAGTACGTCTGTCTCAGACCGTCTGTCTCAGACCGTCTGTCTCTGTCCGTCCGCCTCTGTCCGTCTTCCTCTCTCCGTCTTCCTCTGTCCGTCTGTCTCTGTCGGTCTGTCCCTGTCCGTCTGTCTCTGTCCGTCTGTCTCAGACAGTCTGCCCCAGACAGTCTGTCCCAGACAGTCTGTCCCAGACCGTCTGTCCCAGACCGTCTGTCTCAGACCGTCTGTCTCAGACCGTCTGTCTCAGACCGTCTGTCTCAGACCGTCTGTCTCAGACCGTCTGTCTCAGACCGTCTGTCTCAGACAGTTTGTCCCAGACCGTCTGTTTCATACCGACTGTCTCAGTACGTCTGTCTCAGACCGACTGTCTCGGACCGTCTGTCTCAGTCCGTCTGTCTCTGTCCGTCTGTCCCTGTCCGCCTGTCTCTGTCCGTCTGTCTCTGTCCGTCTCTCTCTGTCCGTCTTCCTCTGTCCGTCTTCCTCTGTCCGTCTGTCTCTGTCGATCTGTCCCTGTCCGTCTGTCTCTGTCCGTCTGTCTCAGACAGTCTGTCCCAGACAGTCTGTCTCAGACCGACTGTCTCAGTACGTCTGTCTAAGCCCGTCTGTCTCAGACCGTCTGTCTCTGTCCGTCTGTCTCAGACAGTCTGTCCCAGACCGTCCGTCTCAGACCGTCTGTCTCTGTCCGTCCGCCTCTGTCCGTCTGTCTCTGTCCGTCTGTCTCTGTCCGTCTGTCTCTATCCGTCTGTCTAGGACGGTCTGTCTCAGATCGTCTGTCTCTGTACGTCCGCCTCTGTCCGTCTGTCTCTGTCCGTCTGTCTCTGTCCGTCTGTCTCAGACAGTCTGTCCCAGACCGTTTGTCTCAGACCGACTGTCGCAGTACGTCTGTCTAAGACCGTCTGTCTCTGTCCGTCAGCCTCTGTCCGTCTGTCTCTGTCCGTCTGTCTCTGTCCGTCTGTCCCTGTCCGTCAGTCTCTGTCCGTCTGTCTCAGACAGTCTGTCCCAGTCCGTCTGTCTCAGACCGACTGTCTCAGTACGTCTGTCTAAGCCCGTCTGTCTCAGACCGTCTGTCTTTGTCCGTCAGTCTCAGACCGTGCGTCTCAGACCGTCCGTCTCAGACCGTCCGTCTCAGACCGTCAGTCTCTGACCCTCTGTCTCTGTCCGTCTGTCTCAGCCCGTCTGTCTCAGGCCGTCTGTCTCGGACCGTTTGTCTATGTCCCTCTGTCTTTGAGCGTCGTTCTCTGAAACTCGGTCTCAGTCCGTCTGTCCCAGACAGTCTGTCTCAGACCGACTGTCTCAGTACGTCTGTCAAAGCCCGTCTGTCTCAGACCGTCTGTCTTAGACCGCCTGTCTCAGACCGCCTGTCTCAGACCATCTGTCTCAGACCGTGTGTCTCAGACCGTGTGTCTCAGACCGTGTGTCTCAGACCGTCCGTCTCAGACCGTCCGTCACAGACCGTTCGTCTCAGACCGTGCGTCGCAGACCGTCCAAATCAGGCCGTCCGTCTCAGACCGTCTGTCTCTGTCCCTCGGTCTTTGAACGTCGTTCTCTGAAACTCGGTCTGAGTCCGTCTGTCCCAGACCGTCCGTCTCAGACCGACTGTCTCAGTACGTCTATCTAAGCCCGTCTGTCTCATACCGTCCGTCTCAGACCGTCCGTCTCAGACCGTCTGTCTCTGTCCGTCCGCCTCTGTCCGCCTGTCTCTGTCCGTCAGTCTCTGTCGGTCTGTCCCTGTCCGTCTGTCTCTGTCCGTCTGTCTCAGACAGTCTGTCCCAGACCGTCTGTTTCATACCGACTGTCTCAGTACGTCTGTCCCAGTCCGTCTGTCTCAGACCGACTGTCTCAGTACGTCTGTCTAAGCCCGTCTGTCTCAGACCGTCTGTCTCTGTCCGTCAGTCTCAGACCGTGCGTCTCAGACCGTCCGTCTCAGACCGTCCGTCTCAGACCGTCTGTCTCTGTCCCTCTGTCTCTGTCCGTCTGTCTCTGTCCGTCTGTCTCTGGCCGTCTGTCTCAGCCCGTCTGTCTCAGCCCGTCTGTCTCAGGCCGTCTGTCTCGGACCGTTTGTCTCAGACCATCTGTCGCTGTCCGTCCGCCTCTGTCCGTCTTCCTCTGTCCGTCTCCCTCTGTCCGTCTGTCTCTGTCGGTCTGTCCCTGTCCGTCTGTCTCAGACAGTCTGTCCCAGACCGTCTGTCACAGACCGTCTGTCTCAGACCGACTGTCTCAGTACGTCTGTCTAAGCCCGTCTGTCTCAGACCGTCTGTCTCAGACCGTCTGTCTCAGACCGTCTGTCTCAGACCGTCTGTCTCAGTCCGTCTGTCCCAGACAGTCTGTCTCAGACCGACTGTCTCAGTACGTCTGTCAAAGCCCGTCTGTCTCAGACCGTCTGTCTTAGACCGCCTGTCTCAGACCGCCTGTCTCAGACCATCTGTCTCAGACCGTGTGTCTCAGACCGTGTGTCTCAGACCGTGTGTCTCAGACCGTCCGTCTCAGACCGTCCGTCACAGACCGTTCGTCTCAGACCGTGCGTCGCAGACCGTCCAAATCAGGCCGTCCGTCTCAGACCGTCTGCCTCTGTCCCTCGGTCTTTGAACGTCGTTCTCTGAAACTCGGTCTGAGTCCGTCTGTCCCAGACCGTCCGTCTCAGACCGACTGTCTCAGTACGTCTATCTAAGCCCGTCTGTCTCATACCGTCCGTCTCAGACCGTCTGTCTCTGTCCGTCCGCCTCTGTCCGTCTGTCTCTGTCCGTCAGTCTCTGTCGGTCTGTCCCTGTCCGTCTGTCTCTGTCCGTCTGTCTCAGACAGTCTGTCCCAGACCGTCTGTTTCATACCGACTGTCTCAGTACGTCTGTCCCAGTCCGTCTGTCTCAGACCGACTGTCTCAGTACGTCTGTCTAAGCCCGTCTGTCTCAGACCGTCTGTCTCTGTCCGTCAGTCTCAGACCGTGCGTCTCAGACCGTCCGTCTCAGACCGTCCGTCTCAGACCGTCTGTCTCTGTCCCTCTGTCTCTGTCCGTCTGTCTCTGTCCGTCTGTCTCTGGCCGTCTGTCTCAGCCCGTCTGTCTCAGCCCGTCTGTCTCAGGCCGTCTGTCTCGGACCGATTGTCTCAGACCATCTGTCGCTGTCCGTCCGCCTCTGTCCGTCTTCCTCTGTCCGTCTCCCTCTGTCCGTCTGTCTCTGTCGGTCTGTCCCTGTCCGTCTGTCTCAGACAGTCTGTCCCAGACCGTCTGTCACAGACCGTCTGTCTCAGACCGACTGTCTCAGTACGTCTGTCGCAGACCGTCTGTCTCAGACCGTCTGTCTCTGTCCGTCCGCCTCTGTCCGTCTTCCTCTGTCCGTCTTCCTCTGTCCGTCTGTCTCTGTCGGTCTGTCCCTGTCCGTCTGTCTCTGTCCGTCTGTCTCAGACAGTCTGCCCCAGACAGTCTGTCCCAGACAGTCTGTCTCAGACCGACTGTCTCAGTACGTCTGTCTAAGCCCGTCTGTCTCAGACCGTCTGTCTCAGACCGTCTGTCTCAGACCGTCTGTCTCAGAAAGTCTGTCTCAGTCCGTCTGTCCCAGACAGTCTGTCTCAGACCGACTGTCTCAGTACGTCTGTCAAAGCCCGTCTGTCTCAGACCGTCTGTCTTAGACCGCCTGTCTCAGACCGCCTGTCTCAGACCATCTGTCTCAGACCGTGTGTCTCAGACCGTGTGTCTCAGACCGTGTGTCTCAGACCGTCCGTCTCAGACCGTCCGTCACAGACCGTTCGTCTCAGACCGTGCGTCGCAGACCGTCCAAATCAGGCCGTCCGTCTCAGACCGTCTGTCTCTGTCCCTCGGTCTTTGAACGTCGTTCTCTGAAACTCGGTCTGAGTCCGTCTGTCCCAGACCGTCCGTCTCAGACCGACTGTCTCAGTACGTCTATCTAAGCCCGTCTGTCTCATACCGTCCGTCTCAGACCGTCCGTCTCAGACCGTCTGTCTCTGTCCGTCCGCCTCTGTCCGTCTGTCTCTGTCCGTCAGTCTCTGTCGGTCTGTCCCTGTCCGTCTGTCTCTGTCCGTCTGTCTCAGACAGTCTGTCCCAGACCGTCTGTTTCATACCGACTGTCTCAGTACGTCTGTCCCAGTCCGTCTGTCTCAGACCGACTGTCTAGGTACGTCTGTCTAAGCCCGTCTGTCTCAGACCGTCTGTCTCTGTCCGTCAGTCTCAGACCGTGCGTCTCAGACCGTCCGTCTCAGACCGTCCGTCTCAGACCGTCTGTCTCTGTCCCTCTGTCTCTGTCCGTCTGTCTCTGTCCGTCTGTCTCTGGCCGTCTGTCTCAGCCCGTCTGTCTCAGCCCGTCTGTCTCAGGCCGTCTGTCTCGGACCGTTTGTCTCAGACCATCTGTCGCTGTCCGTCCGCCTCTGTCCGTCTTCCTCTGTCCGTCTCCCTCTGTCCGTCTGTCTCTGTCGGTCTGTCCCTGTCCGTCTGTCTCAGACAGTCTGTCCCAGACCGTCTGTCACAGACCGTCTGTCTCAGACCGACTGTCTCAGTACGTCTGTCGCAGACCGTCTGTCTCAGACCGTCTGTCTCTGTCCGTCCGCCTCTGTCCGTCTTCCTCTGTCCGTCTCCCTCTGTCCGTCTGTCTCTGTCGGTCTGTCCCTGTCCGTCTGTCTCAGACAGTCTGTCCCAGACCGTCTGTCCCAGACAGTCTGTCTCAGACCGACTGTCTCAGTACGTCTGTCTAAGCCCGTCTGTCTCAGACCGTCTGTCTCAGACCGTCTGTCTCAGACCGTCTGTCTCAGACCGTCTGTCCCAGACCGTCTGTCTCAGACAGTCTGTCCCAGACCGTCTGTTTCATACCGACTGTCTCAGTACGTCTGTCTCAGACCGCCTGTCTCAGACCGTCTGTCTCAGACCGTCTGTCTCGGACCGTTTGTCTATGTCCCTCTGTCTTTGAGCGTCGTTCTCTGAAACTCGGTCTCAGTCCGTCTGTCTCTGTCCGTCTGTCCCTGTCCGCCTGTCTCTGTCCGTCTGTCTCTGTCCGTCTCTCTCTGTCCGTCTTCCTCTGTCCGTCTTCCTCTGTCCGTCTGTCTCTGTCGGTCTGTCCCAGTCCGTCTGTCTCAGACCGACTGTCTCAGTACGTCTATCTAAGCCCGTCTGTCTCATACCGTCCGTCTCAGACCGTCCGTCTCAGACCGTCTGTCTCTGTCCGTCCGCCTCTGTCCGTCTGTCTCTGTCCGTCAGTCTCTGTCGGTCTGTCCCAGTCCGTCTGTCTCTGTCCGTCTGTCTCAGACAGTCTGTCCCAGACCGTCTGTTTCATACCGACTGTCTCAGTACGTCTGTCTCAGACAGTCTGTCCCAGACCGTCCGTCTCAGACCGTCTGTCTCTGTCCGTCTCTCTCTGTCCGTCTGTCTCTATCCGTCTGTCTAGGACGGTCTGTCTCAGATCGTCTGTCTCTGTACGTCCGCCTCTGTCCGTCTGTCTCTGTCCGTCTGTCTCTGTCCGTCTGTCTCTGTCCGTCTGTCTCAGACAGTCTGTCCCAGACCGTTTGTCTCAGACCGACTGTCGCAGTACGTCTGTCTAAGACCGTCTGTCTCTGTCCGTCAGCCTCTGTCCGTCTGTCTCTGTCCGTCTGTCTCTGTCCGTCTGTCCCTGTCCGTCAGTCTCTGTCCGTCTGTCTCAGACAGTCTGTCCCAGTCCGTCTGTCTCAGACCGACTGTCTCAGTACGTCTGTCTAAGCCCGTCTGTCTCAGACCGTCTGTCTTTGTCCGTCAGTCTCAGACCGTGCGTCTCAGACCGTCCGTCTCAGACCGTCAGTCTCTGTCCCTCTGTCTCTGTCCGTCTGTCTCAGCCCGTCTGTCTCAGGCCGTCTGTCTCGGACCGTTTGTCTATGTCCCTCTGTCTTTGAGCGTCGTTCTCTGAAACTCGGTCTCAGTCCGTCTGTCCCAGACAGTCTGTCTCAGACCGACTGTCTCAGTACGTCTGTCAAAGCCCGTCTGTCTCAGACCGTCTGTCTCAGACCGTCTGTCTTAGACCGCCTGTCTCAGACCGCCTGTCTCAGACCATCTGTCTCAGACCGTGTGTCTCAGACCGTGTGTCTCAGACCGTGTGTCTCAGACCGTCCGTCTCAGACCGTCCGTCACAGACCGTTCGTCTCAGACCGTGCGTCTCAGACCGTCCGTCTCAGGCCGTCCGTCTCAGACCGTCTGTCTCTGTCCCTCGGTCTTTGAACGTCGTTCTCTGAAACTCGGTCTGAGTCCGTCTGTCCCAGACCGTCCGTCTCAGACCGACTGTCTCAGTACGTCTATCTAAGCCCGTCTGTCTCATACCGTCCGTCTCAGACCGTCTGTCTCTGTCCGTCCGCCTCTGTCCGTCTGTCTCTGTCCGTCCGCCTCTGTCCGTCTTCCTCTGTCCGTCTCCCTCTGTCCGTCTGTCTCTGTCGGTCTGTCCCTGTCCGTCTGTCTCAGACAGTCTGTCCCAGACCGTCTGTCCCAGACAGTCTGTCTCAGACCGACTGTCTCAGTACGTCTGTCTAAGCCCGTCTGTCTCAGACCGTCTGTCTCAGACCGTCTGTCTCAGACCGTCTGTCTCAGACCGTCTGTCCCAGACCGTCTGTCTCAGACAGTCTGTCCCAGACCGTCTGTTTCATACCGACTGTCTCAGTACGTCTGTCTCAGACCGCCTGTCTCAGACCGTCTGTCTCAGACCGTCTGTCTCGGACCGTTTGTCTATGTCCCTCTGTCTTTGAGCGTCGTTCTCTGAAACTCGGTCTCAGTCCGTCTGTCTCTGTCCGTCTGTCCCTGTCCGCCTGTCTCTGTCCGTCTGTCTCTGTCCGTCTCTCTCTGTCCGTCTTCCTCTGTCCGTCTTCCTCTGTCCGTCTGTCTCTGTCGGTCTGTCCCAGTCCGTCTGTCTCAGACCGACTGTCTCAGTACGTCTATCTAAGCCCGTCTGTCTCATACCGTCCGTCTCAGACCGTCCGTCTCAGACCGTCTGTCTCTGTCCGTCCGCCTCTGTCCGTCTGTCTCTGTCCGTCAGTCTCTGTCGGTCTGTCCCAGTCCGTCTGTCTCTGTCCGTCTGTCTCAGACAGTCTGTCCCAGACCGTCTGTTTCATACCGACTGTCTCAGTACGTCTGTCTCAGACAGTCTGTCCCAGACCGTCCGTCTCAGACCGTCTGTCTCTGTCCGTCTCTCTCTGTCCGTCTGTCTCTATCCGTCTGTCTAGGACGGTCTGTCTCAGATCGTCTGTCTCTGTACGTCCGCCTCTGTCCGTCTGTCTCTGTCCGTCTGTCTCTGTCCGTCTGTCTCTGTCCGTCTGTCTCAGACAGTCTGTCCCAGACCGTTTGTCTCAGACCGACTGTCGCAGTACGTCTGTCTAAGACCGTCTGTCTCTGTCCGTCAGCCTCTGTCCGTCTGTCTCTGTCCGTCTGTCTCTGTCCGTCTGTCCCTGTCCGTCAGTCTCTGTCCGTCTGTCTCAGACAGTCTGTCCCAGTCCGTCTGTCTCAGACCGACTGTCTCAGTACGTCTGTCTAAGCCCGTCTGTCTCAGACCGTCTGTCTTTGTCCGTCAGTCTCAGACCGTGCGTCTCAGACCGTCCGTCTCAGACCGTCAGTCTCTGTCCCTCTGTCTCTGTCCGTCTGTCTCAGCCCGTCTGTCTCAGGCCGTCTGTCTCGGACCGTTTGTCTATGTCCCTCTGTCTTTGAGCGTCGTTCTCTGAAACTCGGTCTCAGTCCGTCTGTCCCAGACAGTCTGTCTCAGACCGACTGTCTCAGTACGTCTGTCAAAGCCCGTCTGTCTCAGACCGTCTGTCTCAGACCGTCTGTCTTAGACCGCCTGTCTCAGACCGCCTGTCTCAGACCATCTGTCTCAGACCGTGTGTCTCAGACCGTGTGTCTCAGACCGTGTGTCTCAGACCGTCCGTCTCAGACCGTCCGTCACAGACCGTTCGTCTCAGACCGTGCGTCTCAGACCGTCCGTCTCAGGCCGTCCGTCTCAGACCGTCTGTCTCTGTCCCTCGGTCTTTGAACGTCGTTCTCTGAAACTCGGTCTGAGTCCGTCTGTCCCAGACCGTCCGTCTCAGACCGACTGTCTCAGTACGTCTATCTAAGCCCGTCTGTCTCATACCGTCCGTCTCAGACCGTCTGTCTCTGTCCGTCCGCCTCTGTCCGTCTGTCTCTGTCCGTCAGTCTCTGTCGGTCTGTCCCTGTCCGTCTGTCTCTGTCCGTCTGTCTCAGACAGTCTGTCCCAGACCGTCTGTTTCATACCGACTGTCTCAGTACGTCTGTCCCAGACCGTCCGTCTCAGACCGACTGTCTCAGTACGTCTATCTAAGCCCGTCTGTCTCATACCGTCCGTCTCAGACCGTCCGTCTCAGACCGTCTGTCTCTGTCCGTCCGCCTCTGTCCGTCTGTCTCAGTCCGTCTGTCTCTGTCCGTCTGTCCCTGTCCGTCTGTCTCTGTCCGTCTGTCTCTGTCCGTCTCTCTCTGTCCGTCTTCCTCTGTCCGTCTTCCTCTGTCCGTCTGTCTCTGTCGATCTGTCCCTGTCCGTCTGTCTCTGTCCGTCTGTCTCAGACAGTCTGTCCCAGTCCGTCTGTCTCAGACCGACTGTCTCAGTACGTCTGTCTAAGCCCGTCTGTCTCAGACCGTCTGTCTTTGTCCGTCAGTCTCAGACCGTGCGTCTCAGACCGTCCGTCTCAGACCGTCCGTCTCAGACCGTCAGTCTCTGTCCCTCTGTCTCTGTCCGTCTGTCTCAGCCCGTCTGTCTCAGGCCGTCTGTCTCGGACCGTTTGTCTATGTCCCTCTGTCTTTGAGCGTCGTTCTCTGAAACTCGGTCTCAGTCCGTCTGTCCCAGACAGTCTGTCTCAGACCGACTGTCTCAGTACGTCTGTCAAAGCCCGTCTGTCTCAGACCGTCTGTCTCAGACCGTCTGTCTTAGACCGCCTGTCTCAGACCGCCTGTCTCAGACCATCTGTCTCAGACCGTGTGTCTCAGACCGTGTGTCTCAGACCGTCCGTCTCAGACCGTCCGTCACAGACCGTTCGTCTCAGACCGTGCGTCTCAGACCGTCCGTCTCAGGCCGTCCGTCTCAGACCGTCTGTCTCTGTCCCTCGGTCTTTGAACGTCGTTCTCTGAAACTCGGTCTGAGTCCGTCTGTCCCAGACCGTCCGTCTCAGACCGACTGTCTCAGTACGTCTATCTAAGCCCGTCTGTCTCATACCGTCCGTCTCAGACAGTCCGTCTCAGACCGTCTGTCTCTGTCCGTCCGCCTCTGTCCGTCTGTCTCTGTCCGTCAGTCTCTGTCGGTCTGTCCCTGTCCGTCTGTCTCTGTCCGTCTGTCTCAGACAGTCTGTCCCAGACCGTCTGTTTCATACCGACTGTCTCAGTACGTCTGTCCCAGACCGTCCGTCTCAGACCGACTGTCTCAGTACGTCTATCTAAGCCCGTCTGTCTCATACCGTCCGTCTCAGACCGTCCGTCTCAGACCGTCTGTCTCTGTCCGTCCGCCTCTGTCCGTCTGTCTCAGTCCGTCTGTCTCTGTCCGTCTGTCCCTGTCCGCCTGTCTCTGTCCGTCTGTCTCTGTCCGTCTCTCTCTGTCCGTCTTCCTCTGTCCGTCTTCCTCTGTCCGTCTGTCTCTGTCGATCTGTCCCTGTCCGTCTGTCTCTGTCCGTCTGTCTCAGACAGTCTGTCCCAGTCCGTCTGTCTCAGACCGACTGTCTCAGTACGTCTGTCTAAGCCCGTCTGTCTCAGACCGTCTGTCTTTGTCCGTCAGTCTCAGACCGTGCGTCTCAGACCGTCCGTCTCAGACCGTCCGTCTCAGACCGTCAGTCTCTGTCCCTCTGTCTCTGTCCGTCTGTCTCAGCCCGTCTGTCTCAGGCCGTCTGTCTCGGACCGTTTGTCTATGTCCCTCTGTCTTTGAGCGTCGTTCTCTGAAACTCGGTCTCAGTCCGTCTGTCCCAGACAGTCTGTCTCAGACCGACTGTCTCAGTACGTCTGTCAAAGCCCGTCTGTCTCAGACCGTCTGTCTCAGACCGTCTGTCTTAGACCGCCTGTCTCAGACCGCCTGTCTCAGACCATCTGTCTCAGACCGTGTGTCTCAGACCGTGTGTCTCAGACCGTCCGTCTCAGACCGTCCGTCACAGACCGTTCGTCTCAGACCGTGCGTCTCAGACCGTCCGTCTCAGGCCGTCCGTCTCAGACCGTCTGTCTCTGTCCCTCGGTCTTTGAACGTCGTTCTCTGAAACTCGGTCTGAGTCCGTCTGTCCCAGACCGTCCGTCTCAGACCGACTGTCTCAGTACGTCTATCTAAGCCCGTCTGTCTCATACCGTCCGTCTCAGACCGTCCGTCTCAGACCGTCTGTCTCTGTCCGTCCGCCTCTGTCCGTCTGTCTCTGTCCGTCAGTCTCTGTCGGTCTGTCCCTGTCCGTCTGTCTCTGTCCGTCTGTCTCAGACAGTCTGTCCCAGACCGTCTGTTTCATACCGACTGTCTCAGTACGTCTGTCCCAGACCGTCCGTCTCAGACCGACTGTCTCAGTACGTCTATCTAAGCCCGTCTGTCTCATACCGTCCGTCTCAGACCGTCCGTCTCAGACCGTCCGTCTCAGACCGTCTGTCTCTGTCCGTCCGCCTCTGTCCGTCTGTCTCAGTCCGTCTGTCTCTGTCCGTCTGTCCCTGTCCGCCTGTCTCTGTCCGTCTGTCTCTGTCCGTCTCTCTCTGTCCGTCTTCCTCTGTCCGTCTTCCTCTGTCCGTCTGTCTCTGTCGATCTGTCCCTGTCCGTCTGTCTCTGTCCGTCTGTCTCAGACAGTCTGTCCCAGTCCGTCTGTCTCAGACCGACTGTCTCAGTACGTCTGTCTAAGCCCGTCTGTCTCAGACCGTCTGTCTTTGTCCGTCAGTCTCAGACCGTGCGTCTCAGACCGTCCGTCTCAGACCGTCCGTCTCAGACCGTCAGTCTCTGTCCCTCTGTCTCTGTCCGTCTGTCTCAGCCCGTCTGTCTCAGGCCGTCTGTCTCGGACCGTTTGTCTATGTCCCTCTGTCTTTGAGCGTCGTTCTCTGAAACTCGGTCTCAGTCCGTCTGTCCCAGACAGTCTGTCTCAGACCGACTGTCTCAGTACGTCTGTCAAAGCCCGTCTGTCTCAGACCGTCTGTCTCAGACCGTCTGTCTTAGACCGCCTGTCTCAGACCGCCTGTCTCAGACCATCTGTCTCAGACCGTGTGTCTCAGACCGTGTGTCTCAGACCGTCCGTCTCAGACCGTCCGTCACAGACCGTTCGTCTCAGACCGTGCGTCTCAGACCGTCCGTCTCAGGCCGTCCGTCTCAGACCGTCTGTCTCTGTCCCTCGGTCTTTGAACGTCGTTCTCTGAAACTCGGTCTGAGTCCGTCTGTCCCAGACCGTCCGTCTCAGACCGACTGTCTCAGTACGTCTATCTAAGCCCGTCTGTCTCATACCGTCCGTCTCAGACCGTCCGTCTCAGACCGTCTGTCTCTGTCCGTCCGCCTCTGTCCGTCTGTCTCTGTCCGTCAGTCTCTGTCGGTCTGTCCCTGTCCGTCTGTCTCTGTCCGTCTGTCTCAGACAGTCTGTCCCAGACCGTCTGTTTCATACCGACTGTCTCAGTACGTCTGTCCCAGACCGTCCGTCTCAGACCGACTGTCTCAGTACGTCTATCTAAGCCCGTCTGTCTCATACCGTCCGTCTCAGACCGTCCGTCTCAGACCGTCTGTCTCTGTCCGTCCGCCTCTGTCCGTCTGTCTCAGTCCGTCTGTCTCTGTCCGTCTGTCCCTGTCCGCCTGTCTCTGTCCGTCTGTCTCTGTCCGTCTCTCTCTGTCCGTCTTCCTCTGTCCGTCTTCCTCTGTCCGTCTGTCTCTGTCGATCTGTCCCTGTCCGTCTGTCTCTGTCCGTCTGTCTCAGACAGTCTGTCCCAGTCCGTCTGTCTCAGACCGACTGTCTCAGTACGTCTGTCTAAGCCCGTCTGTCTCAGACCGTCTGTCTTTGTCCGTCAGTCTCAGACCGTGCGTCTCAGACCGTCCGTCTCAGACCGTCCGTCTCAGACCGTCAGTCTCTGTCCCTCTGTCTCTGTCCGTCTGTCTCAGCCCGTCTGTCTCAGGCCGTCTGTCTCGGACCGTTTGTCTATGTCCCTCTGTCTTTGAGCGTCGTTCTCTGAAACTCGGTCTCAGTCCGTCTGTCCCAGACAGTCTGTCTCAGACCGACTGTCTCAGTACGTCTGTCAAAGCCCGTCTGTCTCAGACCGTCTGTCTCAGACCGTCTGTCTTAGACCGCCTGTCTCAGACCGCCTGTCTCAGACCATCTGTCTCAGACCGTGTGTCTCAGACCGTGTGTCTCAGACCGTCCGTCTCAGACCGTCCGTCACAGACCGTTCGTCTCAGACCGTGCGTCTCAGACCGTCCGTCTCAGGCCGTCCGTCTCAGACCGTCTGTCTCTGTCCCTCGGTCTTTGAACGTCGTTCTCTGAAACTCGGTCTGAGTCCGTCTGTCCCAGACCGTCCGTCTCAGACCGACTGTCTCAGTACGTCTATCTAAGCCCGTCTGTCTCATACCGTCCGTCTCAGACCGTCCGTCTCAGACCGTCTGTCTCTGTCCGTCCGCCTCTGTCCGTCTGTCTCTGTCCGTCAGTCTCTGTCGGTCTGTCCCTGTCCGTCTGTCTCTGTCCGTCTGTCTCAGACAGTCTGTCCCAGACCGTCTGTTTCATACCGACTGTCTCAGTACGTCTGTCCCAGTCCGTCTGTCTCAGACCGACTGTCTCAGTACGTCTGTCTAAGCCCGTCTGTCTCAGACCGTCTGTCTCTGTCCGTCAGTCTCAGACCGTGCGTCTCAGACCGTCCGTCTCAGACCGTCCGTCTCAGACCGTCCGTCTCAGACCGTCTGTCTCTGTCCCTCTGTCTCTGTCCGTCTGTCTCTGTCCGTCTGTCTCTGGCCGTCTGTCTCAGCCCGTCTGTCTCAGCCCGTCTGTCTCAGGCCGTCTGTCTCGGACCGTTTGTCTATGTCCCTCTGTCTTTGAGCGTCGTTCTCTGAAACTCGGTCTCAGTCCGTCTGTCCCAGACAGTCTGTCTCAGACCGACTGTCTCAGTACGTCTGTCAAAGCCCGTCTGTCTCAGACCGTCTGTCTCAGACCGTCTGTCTTAGACCGCCTGTCTCAGACCGCCTGTCTCAGACCATCTGTCTCAGACCGTGTGTCTCAGACCGTGTGTCTCAGACCGTCCGTCTCAGACCGTCCGTCACAGACCGTTCGTCTCAGACCGTGCGTCTCAGACCGTCCGTCTCAGGCCGTCCGTCTCAGACCGTCTGTCTCTGTCCCTCGGTCTTTGAACGTCGTTCTCTGAAACTCGGTCTGAGTCCGTCTGTCCCAGACCGTCCGTCTCAGACCGACTGTCTCAGTACGTCTATCTAAGCCCGTCTGTCTCATACCGTCCGTCTCAGACCGTCCGTCTCAGACCGTCTGTCTCTGTCCGTCCGCCTCTGTCCGTCTGTCTCTGTCCGTCAGTCTCTGTCGGTCTGTCCCTGTCCGTCTGTCTCTGTCCGTCTGTCTCAGACAGTCTGTCCCAGACCGTCTGTTTCATACCGACTGTCTCAGTACGTCTGTCCCAGACCGTCCGTCTCAGACCGACTGTCTCAGTACGTCTATCTAAGCCCGTCTGTCTCATACCGTCCGTCTCAGACCGTCCGTCTCAGACCGTCTGTCTCTGTCCGTCCGCCTCTGTCCGTCTGTCTCAGTCCGTCTGTCTCTGTCCGTCTGTCCCTGTCCGCCTGTCTCTGTCCGTCTGTCTCTGTCCGTCTCTCTCTGTCCGTCTTCCTCTGTCCGTCTTCCTCTGTCCGTCTGTCTCTGTCGATCTGTCCCTGTCCGTCTGTCTCTGTCCGTCTGTCTCAGACAGTCTGTCCCAGTCCGTCTGTCTCAGACCGACTGTCTCAGTACGTCTGTCTAAGCCCGTCTGTCTCAGACCGTCTGTCTTTGTCCGTCAGTCTCAGACCGTGCGTCTCAGACCGTCCGTCTCAGACCGTCCGTCTCAGACCGTCAGTCTCTGTCCCTCTGTCTCTGTCCGTCTGTCTCAGCCCGTCTGTCTCAGGCCGTCTGTCTCGGACCGTTTGTCTATGTCCCTCTGTCTTTGAGCGTCGTTCTCTGAAACTCGGTCTCAGTCCGTCTGTCCCAGACAGTCTGTCTCAGACCGACTGTCTCAGTACGTCTGTCAAAGCCCGTCTGTCTCAGACCGTCTGTCTCAGACCGTCTGTCTTAGACCGCCTGTCTCAGACCGCCTGTCTCAGACCATCTGTCTCAGACCGTGTGTCTCAGACCGTGTGTCTCAGACCGTCCGTCTCAGACCGTCCGTCACAGACCGTTCGTCTCAGACCGTGCGTCTCAGACCGTCCGTCTCAGGCCGTCCGTCTCAGACCGTCTGTCTCTGTCCCTCGGTCTTTGAACGTCGTTCTCTGAAACTCGGTCTGAGTCCGTCTGTCCCAGACCGTCCGTCTCAGACCGACTGTCTCAGTACGTCTATCTAAGCCCGTCTGTCTCATACCGTCCGTCTCAGACCGTCCGTCTCAGACCGTCTGTCTCTGTCCGTCCGCCTCTGTCCGTCTGTCTCTGTCCGTCAGTCTCTGTCGGTCTGTCCCTGTCCGTCTGTCTCTGTCCGTCTGTCTCAGACAGTCTGTCCCAGACCGTCTGTTTCATACCGACTGTCTCAGTACGTCTGTCCCAGTCCGTCTGTCTCAGACCGACTGTCTCAGTACGTCTGTCTAAGCCCGTCTGTCTCAGACCGTCTGTCTCTGTCCGTCAGTCTCAGACCGTGCGTCTCAGACCGTCCGTCTCAGACCGTCCGTCTCAGACCGTCCGTCTCAGACCGTCTGTCTCTGTCCCTCTGTCTCTGTCCGTCTGTCTCTGTCCGTCTGTCTCTGGCCGTCTGTCTCAGCCCGTCTGTCTCAGCCCGTCTGTCTCAGGCCGTCTGTCTCGGACCGTTTGTCTCAGACCATCTGTCGCTGTCCGTCCGCCTCTGTCCGTCTTCCTCTGTCCGTCTCCCTCTGTCCGTCTGTCTCTGTCGGTCTGTCCCTGTCCGTCTGTCTCAGACAGTCTGTCCCAGACCGTCTGTCACAGACCATCTGTCTCAGACCGACTGTCTCAGTACGTCTGTCGCAGACCGTCTGTCTCAGACCGTCTGTCTCTGTCCGTCCGCCTCTGTCCGTCTTCCTCTGTCCGTCTTCCTCTGTCCGTCTGTCTCTGTCGGTCTGTCCCTGTCCGTCTGTCTCTGTCCGTCTGTCTCAGACAGTCTGCCCCAGACAGTCTGTCCCCTACAGTCTGTCTCAGACCGACTGTCTCAGTACGTCTGTCTAAGCCCGTCTGTCTCAGACCGTCTGTCTCAGACCGTCTGTCTCAGACCGACTGTCTCAGTACGTCTGTCCCAGTCCGTCTGTCTCAGACCGACTGTCTCAGTACGTCTGTCTAAGCCCGTCTGTCTCATACCGTCCGTCTCAGACCGTCCGTCTCAGACCGTCTGTCTCTGTCCGTCCGCCTCTGTCCGTCTGTCTCTGTCCGTCAGTCTCTGTCGGTCTGTCCCTGTCCGTCTGTCTCTGTCCGTCTGTCTCAGACAGTCTGTCCCAGACCGTCTGTTTCATACCGACTGTCTCAGTACGTCTGTCCCAGTCCGTCTGTCTCAGACCGACTGTCTCAGTACGTCTGTCTAAGCCCGTCTGTCTCAGACCGTCTGTCTCTGTCCGTCAGTCTCAGACCGTGCGTCTCAGACCGTCCGTCTCAGACCGTCTGTCTCAGACCGTCTGTCTCGGACCGTTTGTCTATGTCCCTCTGTCTTTGAGCGTCGTTCTCTGAAACTCGGTCTCAGTCCGTCTGTCTCTGTCCGTCTGTCCCTGTCCGCCTGTCTCTGTCCGTCTGTCTCAGTCCGTCTCTCTCTGTCCGTCTTCCTCTGTCCGCCTTCCTCTGTCCGTCTGTCTCTGTCGGTCTGTCCCAGTCCGTCTGTCTCTGTCCGTTTGTCTCAGACAGTCTGTCCCAGACCGTCTGTTTCATACCGACTGTCTCAGTACGTCTGTCTCAGACCGCCTGTCTCAGACCGTCTGTCTCAGACCGTCTGTCTCGGACCGTTTGTCTATGTCCCTCTGTCTTTGAGCGTCGTTCTCTGAAACTCGGTCTCAGTCCGTCTGTCTCTGTCCGTCTGTCCCTCTCCGCCTGTCTCTGTCCGTCTGTCTCTGTTCGTCTCTCTCTGTCCGTCTTCCTCTGTCCGTCTTCCTCTGTCCGTCTGTCTCTGTCGATCTGTCCCTGTCCGTCTGTCTCTGTCCGTCTGTCTCAGACAGTCTGTCCCAGACAGTCTGTCTCAGACAGACTGTCTCAGTACGTCTGTCTAAGCCCGTCTGTCTCAGACCGTCTGTCTCAGACCGCCAGTCTCAGACCGCCTGTCTCAGACCATCTGTCTCAGACCGTGTGTCTCAGACTGTGTGTCTCAGACCGTGTGTCTCAGACCGTCCGTCTCAGACCGTCCGTCACAGACCGTTCGTCTCAGACCGTGCGTCTCAGACCGTCCGTCTCAGACCGTCCGTCTCAGACCGTCTGTCTCTGTCCCTCGGTCTTTGAACGTCGTTCTCTGAAACTCGGTCTGAGTACGTCTGTCCCAGTCCGTCCGTCTCAGACCGACTGTCTCAGTACGTCTATCTAAGCCCGTCTGTCTCATACCGTCCGTCTCAGACCGTCCGTCTCAGACCGTCTGTCTCTGTCCGTCCGCCTCTGTCCGTCTGTCTCTGTCCGTCAGTCTCTGTCGGTCTGTCCCAGTCCGTCTGTCTCTGTCCGTCTGTCTCAGACAGTCTGTCCCAGACCGTCTGTTTCATACCGACTGTCTCAGTACGTCTGTCTCAGACAGTCTGTCCCAGACCGTCCGTCTCAGACCGTCTGTCTCTGTCCGTCCGCCTCTGTCCGTCTGTCTCTGTCCGTCTCTCTCTGTCCGTCTGTCTCTATCCGTCTGTCTAGGACGGTCTGTCTCAGATCGTCTGTCTCTGTACGTCCGCCTCTGTCCGTCTGTCTCTGTCCGTCTGTCTCTGTCCGTCTGTCTCAGACAGTCTGTCCCAGACCGTTTGTCTCAGACCGACTGTCGCAGTACGTCTGTCTAAGACCGTCTGTCTCTGTCCGTCAGCCTCTGTCCGTCTGTCTCTGTCCGTCTGTCTCTGTCCGTCTGTCCCTGTCCGTCAGTCTCTGTCCGTCTGTCTCAGACAGTCTGTCTCGGACCGTTTGTCTATGTCCCTCTGTCTTTGAGCGTCGTTCTCTGAAACTCGGTCTCAGTCCGTCTGTCTCTGTCCGTCTGTCCCTGTCCGCCTGTCTCTGTCCGTCTGTCTCTGTCCGTCTCTCTCTGTCCGTCTTCCTCTGTCCGTCTTCCTCTGTCCGTCTGTCTCTGTCGATCTGTCCCTGTCCGTCTGTCTCTGTCCGTCTGTCTCAGACAGTCTGTCCCAGACAGTCTGTCTCAGACCGCCAGTCTCAGACCGCCTGTCTCAGACCATCTGTCTCAGACCGTGTGTCTCAGACCGTGTGTCTCAGACCGTCCGTCTCAGACCGTCCGTCACAGACCGTTCGTCTCAGACCGTGCGTCTCAGACCGTCCGTCTCAGACCGTCCGTCTCAGACCGTCTGTCTCAGACCATCTGTCGCTGTCCGTCCGCCTCTGTCCGTCTTCCTCTGTCCGTCTCCCTCTGTCCGTCTGTCTCTGTCGGTCTGTCCCTGTCCGTCTGTCTCAGACAGTCTGTCCCAGACCGTCTGTCACAGACCATCTGTCTCAGACCGACTGTCTCAGTACGTCTGTCGCAGACCGTCTGTCTCAGACCGTCTGTCTCTGTCCGTCCGCCTCTGTCCGTCTTCCTCTGTCCGTCTTCCTCTGTCCGTCTGTCTCTGTCGGTCTGTCCCTGTCCGTCTGTCTCTGTCCGTCTGTCTCAGACAGTCTGCCCCAGACAGTCTGTCCCCTACAGTCTGTCTCAGACCGACTGTCTCAGTACGTCTGTCTAAGCCCGTCTGTCTCAGACCGTCTGTCTCAGACCGTCTGTCTCAGACCGACTGTCTCAGTACGTCTGTCCCAGTCCGTCTGTCTCAGACCGACTGTCTCAGTACGTCTGTCTAAGCCCGTCTGTCTCATACCGTCCGTCTCAGACCGTCCGTCTCAGACCGTCTGTCTCTGTCCGTCCGCCTCTGTCCGTCTGTCTCTGTCCGTCAGTCTCTGTCGGTCTGTCCCTGTCCGTCTGTCTCTGTCCGTCTGTCTCAGACAGTCTGTCCCAGACCGTCTGTTTCATACCGACTGTCTCAGTACGTCTGTCCCAGTCCGTCTGTCTCAGACCGACTGTCTCAGTACGTCTGTCTAAGCCCGTCTGTCTCAGACCGTCTGTCTCTGTCCGTCAGTCTCAGACCGTGCGTCTCAGACCGTCCGTCTCAGACCGTCTGTCTCAGACCGTCTGTCTCGGACCGTTTGTCTATGTCCCTCTGTCTTTGAGCGTCGTTCTCTGAAACTCGGTCTCAGTCCGTCTGTCTCTGTCCGTCTGTCCCTGTCCGCCTGTCTCTGTCCGTCTGTCTCAGTCCGTCTCTCTCTGTCCGTCTTCCTCTGTCCGCCTTCCTCTGTCCGTCTGTCTCTGTCGGTCTGTCCCAGTCCGTCTGTCTCTGTCCGTTTGTCTCAGACAGTCTGTCCCAGACCGTCTGTTTCATACCGACTGTCTCAGTACGTCTGTCTCAGACCGCCTGTCTCAGACCGTCTGTCTCAGACCGTCTGTCTCGGACCGTTTGTCTATGTCCCTCTGTCTTTGAGCGTCGTTCTCTGAAACTCGGTCTCAGTCCGTCTGTCTCTGTCCGTCTGTCCCTCTCCGCCTGTCTCTGTCCGTCTGTCTCTGTTCGTCTCTCTCTGTCCGTCTTCCTCTGTCCGTCTTCCTCTGTCCGTCTGTCTCTGTCGATCTGTCCCTGTCCGTCTGTCTCTGTCCGTCTGTCTCAGACAGTCTGTCCCAGACAGTCTGTCTCAGACAGACTGTCTCAGTACGTCTGTCTAAGCCCGTCTGTCTCAGACCGTCTGTCTCAGACCGCCAGTCTCAGACCGCCTGTCTCAGACCATCTGTCTCAGACCGTGTGTCTCAGACTGTGTGTCTCAGACCGTGTGTCTCAGACCGTCCGTCTCAGACCGTCCGTCACAGACCGTTCGTCTCAGACCGTGCGTCTCAGACCGTCCGTCTCAGACCGTCCGTCTCAGACCGTCTGTCTCTGTCCCTCGGTCTTTGAACGTCGTTCTCTGAAACTCGGTCTGAGTACGTCTGTCCCAGTCCGTCCGTCTCAGACCGACTGTCTCAGTACGTCTATCTAAGCCCGTCTGTCTCATACCGTCCGTCTCAGACCGTCCGTCTCAGACCGTCTGTCTCTGTCCGTCCGCCTCTGTCCGTCTGTCTCTGTCCGTCAGTCTCTGTCGGTCTGTCCCAGTCCGTCTGTCTCTGTCCGTCTGTCTCAGACAGTCTGTCCCAGACCGTCTGTTTCATACCGACTGTCTCAGTACGTCTGTCTCAGACAGTCTGTCCCAGACCGTCCGTCTCAGACCGTCTGTCTCTGTCCGTCCGCCTCTGTCCGTCTGTCTCTGTCCGTCTCTCTCTGTCCGTCTGTCTCTATCCGTCTGTCTAGGACGGTCTGTCTCAGATCGTCTGTCTCTGTACGTCCGCCTCTGTCCGTCTGTCTCTGTCCGTCTGTCTCTGTCCGTCTGTCTCAGACAGTCTGTCCCAGACCGTTTGTCTCAGACCGACTGTCGCAGTACGTCTGTCTAAGACCGTCTGTCTCTGTCCGTCAGCCTCTGTCCGTCTGTCTCTGTCCGTCTGTCTCTGTCCGTCTGTCCCTGTCCGTCAGTCTCTGTCCGTCTGTCTCAGACAGTCTGTCTCGGACCGTTTGTCTATGTCCCTCTGTCTTTGAGCGTCGTTCTCTGAAACTCGGTCTCAGTCCGTCTGTCTCTGTCCGTCTGTCCCTGTCCGCCTGTCTCTGTCCGTCTGTCTCTGTCCGTCTCTCTCTGTCCGTCTTCCTCTGTCCGTCTTCCTCTGTCCGTCTGTCTCTGTCGATCTGTCCCTGTCCGTCTGTCTCTGTCCGTCTGTCTCAGACAGTCTGTCCCAGACAGTCTGTCTCAGACCGCCAGTCTCAGACCGCCTGTCTCAGACCATCTGTCTCAGACCGTGTGTCTCAGACCGTGTGTCTCAGACCGTCCGTCTCAGACCGTCCGTCACAGACCGTTCGTCTCAGACCGTGCGTCTCAGACCGTCCGTCTCAGACCGTCCGTCTCAGACCGTCTGTCTCTGTCCCTCGGTCTTTGAACGTCGTTCTCTGAAACTCGGTCTGAGTCCGTCTGTCCCAGACCGTCCGTCTCAGACCGACTGTCTCAGTACGTCTATCTAAGCCCGTCTGTCTCATACCGTCCGTCTCAGACCGTCCGTCTCAGACCGTCTGTCTCTGTCCGTCCGCCTCTGTCCGTCTGTCTCTGTCCGTCAGTCTCTGTCGGTCTGTCCCTGTCCGTCTGTCTCTGTCCGTCTGTCTCAGACAGTCTGTCCCAGACCGTCTGTTTCATACCGACTGTCTCAGTACGTCTGTCTCAGACCGTCTGTCTCAGACCGTCTGTCTCAGACCGTCTGTCTCAGACCGTCTGTCTCAGACCGTCTGGCTAAGCCCGTCTGTCTCAGACCGTCTGTCTCAGACCGACTGTCTCAGTACGTCTGTCTCAGACAGTCTGTCCCAGACCGTTTGTCTCAGACCGACTGTCTCAGTACGTCTGTCTAAGACCGTCTGTCTCTGTCCGTCAGCCTCTGTCCGTCTGTCTCTGTCCGTCTGTCCCTGTCCGTCAGTCTCTGTCCGTCTGTCTCAGACAGTCTGTCCCAGTCCGTCTGTCTCAGAGCGACTGTCTCAGTACGTCTGTCTAAGCCCGTCTGTCTCAGACCGTCTGTCTCTGTCCGTCAGTCTCAGACCGTGCGTCTCAGACCATCCGTCTCAGACCGTCCGTCTCAGACCGTCTGTCTCTGTCCCTCTGTCTCTGTCCGTCTGTCTCTGTCCGTCTGTCTCTGGCCGTCTGTCTCAGCCCGTCTGTCTCAGCCCGTCTGTCTCAGGCCGTCTGTCTCGGACCGTTTGTCTATGTCCCTCTGTCTTTGAGCGTCGTTCTCTGAAACTCGGTCTCAGTCCGTCTGTCTCTGTCCGTCTGTCTCTGTCCGTCTGTCTCTGTCCGTCTCTCTCTGTCCGTCTGTCTCTGTCCGTCTGTCTCAGACAGTCTGTCCCAGACCGTCTGTCACAGACCGTCTGTCTCAGACCGACTGTCTCAGTACGTCTGTCTCAGACCGTCTGTCTCAGACCGTCTGTCTCAGACCGTCTGTCTCTGTCCGTCCGCCTCTGTCCGTCTTCCTCTGTCCGTCTTCCTCTGTCCGTCTGTCTCTGTCGGTCTGTCCCTGTCCGTCTGTCTCTGTCCGTCTGTCTCAGACAGTCTGCTCCAGACAGTCTGTCCCAGACAGTCTGTCCCAGACAGTCTGTCTCAGACCGACTGTCTCAGTACGTCTGTCGAAGCCCGTCTGTCTCAGACCGTCTGTCTCAGACCGTCTGTCTCAGACCGTCTGTCTCAGACCGTCTATCTCAGACCGTCTGTCTCAGACCGTCTGTCTCAGACCGTCTGTCTCAGACCGTCTGTCTCAAACCGTCTGTCTCAGACCGTCTGTCTCAGACCGTCTGTCTCAGACCGTCTGTCTCAGACCGTCTGTCTCAGACCGTCTGTCTCAGACCGTCTGTCTCTGTCCGTCTGTCTCTGTCCGTCTCTCTCTGTCCGTCTGTCTCTGTCCGTCTGTCTCAGACAGTCTGTCCCAGACCGTCTGTCACAGACCGTCTGTCTCAGACCGACTGTCTCAGTACGTCTGTCTCAGACCGTCTGTCTCAGACCGTCTGTCTCTGTTCGTCCGCCTCTGTCCGTCTTCCTCTGTCCGTCTTCCTCTGTCCGTCTGTCTCTGTCGGTCTGTCCCTGTCCGTCTGTCTCTGTCCGTCTGTCTCAGACAGTCTGCCCCAGACAGTCTGTCCCAGACAGTCTGTCCCAGACAGTCTGTCTCAGACCGACTGTCTCAGTACGTCTGTCTAAGCCCGTCTGTCTCTGTCCGTCTGTCTCAGACCGCCTGTCTCAGACCGCCTGTTTCAGACCGTCTGCCTCAGACCGTCTGTCTCAGACCGTGTGTCTCAGACCGTGTGTCTCAGACCGTCCGTCTCAGACCGTCCGTCACAGACCGTCCGTCTCAGACCGTGCGTCTCAGACCGTCCGACTCAGACCGTCCGTCTCAGACCGTCTGTCTCAGACCGTCTGTCTCTGTCCGTCTGTCTCTGTCCGTCTGCCTCATACAGTCTGTCCCAGACAGTCTGTCTCAGACCGACTGACTCAGTACGTCTGTCTAAGCCCGTCTGTCTCAGACCGTCTGTCTCAGACCGTCTGTCTCAGACCGTCTGTCCCAGACCGTCCGTCTCAGACCGACTGTCTCAGTACGTCTGTCTAAGCCCGTCGGTCTCATACCGTCCGTCTCAGACCGTCCGCCTCTGTCCGTCTGTCTCTGTCCGTCAGTCTCTGTCCCTCTGTCTCTGTCCGTCTGTCTCTGTCCGTCTGTCTCTGTCCGTCTCTCTCTGTCCGTCTGTCTCAGCCCGTCTGTCTCAGACAGTCTGCCCCAGACAGTCTGTCTCAGACCGTCTGTCTCAGACCGTCTGTCTCAAACCGTGTGTCTCAGACCGTCTGTCTCAGACCGTGTGTCTCAGACCGTGTGTCTCAGACCGTCCGTCTCAGACCGTCCGTCACAGACCGTCCGTCTCAGACCGTCCGTCTCAGACCGTCTGTCTCAGACCGTCCGTCTCAGACCGACTGTCTCAGTACGTCTGTCTAAGCCCGTCGGTCTCATACCGTCCGTCTCAGACCGTCCGCCTGTGTCCGTCTGTCTCTGTCCGTCAGTCTCTGTCCCTCTGTCTCTGTCCGTCTGTCTCTGTCCGTCTGTCTCTGTCCGTCTGTCTCTGTCCGTCTGTCTCTGTCCGTCTGTCTCTGTCCGTCTGTCTAAGCCCGTCGGTCTCATACCGTACGTCTCAGACCGTCCGCCTCTGTCCGTCTGTCTCTGTCCGTCAGTCTCTGTCCCTCTGTCTCTGTCCGTCTGTCTCTGTCCGTCTGTCTCTGTCCGTCTGTCTCTGTCCGTCTGTCTCTGTCCGTCTGTCTCAGACAGTCTGCCCCAGACAGTCTGTCTCAGACCGTCTGTCTCAGACCGTCTGTCTCAAACCGTGTGTCTCAGACCGTCTGTCTCAGACCGTGTGTCTCAGACCGTGTGTCTCAGACCGTCCGTCTCAGACCGTCCGTCACAGACCGTCCGTCTCAGACCGTCTGTCTCAGACCGTCTGTCTCAGACCGTCCGTCTCAGACCGACTGTCTCAGTACGTCTGTCTAAGCCCGTCGGTCTCATACCGTCCGTCTCAGACCGTCCGCCTCTGTCCGTCTGTCGCTGTCCGTCAGTCTCTGTCCCTCTGTCTCTGTCCGTCTGTCTCTGTCCGTCTGTCTCTGTCCGTCTGTCTCTGTCCGTCTGTCTAAGCCCGTCGGTCTCATACCGTACGTCTCAGACCGTCCGCCTCTGTCCGTCTGTCTCTGTCCGTCAGTCACTGTCCCTCTGTCTCTGTCCGTCTGTCTCTGTCCGTCTGTCTCTGTCCGTCTGTCTCTGTCCGTCTGTCTCTGTCCGTCTGTCTCTGTCCGTCTGTCTCTGTCCGTCTGTCTCAGCCCGTCTGTCTCAGACAGTCTGTCCCAGACCGTCTGTCACAGACCGTCTGTCTCAGACCGACTGTCTCAGTACGTCTGTCTAAGCCCGTCGGTCTCATACCGTCTGTCTCAGACCGTCTGTCTCAGACCGTCTGTCTCAGACCGTCTGTCTCAGACCGTCTGTCTCAGACAGTCTGTCCCAGACCGTCCGTCCCAGACCGACTGTCTCAGTACGTCTGTCTAAGCCCGTCGGTCTCATACCGTCCGTCTCAGACCGTCCGTCTCAGACCGTCTGTCCCTGTCCGTCCGCCTCTGTCCGTCTGTCTCTGTCCGTCAGTCTCTGTCGGTCTGTCCCTGTCCGTCTGTCTCTGTCCGTCTGTCTCGGACAGTCTGTCCCAGACCGTCTGTTTCAGACCGACTGTCTCAGTACGTCTGTCTCAGACCGTCTGTCTCAGACCGTCTGTCTCAGACCGTCTGTCTCAGACCGTCTGTCTCAGACCGTCTGTCTCTGTCCGTCCGCCTCTGTCCGTCTGCCTCTGTCCGTCTGTCTCTGTCCGTCTGTCTCTATCCGTCTGTCTAGGACGGTCTGTCTCTGTCCGTCTGTCTCTGTCCGTCTGTCTCTGTCCGTCTGTCTCTGTCCGTCTGTCTCAGCCCGTCTGTCTCAGACAGTCTGTCCCAGACCGTCTGTCACAGACCGTCTGTCTCAGACCGACTGTCTCAGTACGTCTGTCTTATACCGTCCGTCTCAGACCGTCCGTCTCTGTCCGTCTGTATCTATGCGTCTGTCTAGGACGGTCTGTCTCAGATCGTCTGTCTCTGTACGTCCGCCTCTGTCCGTCTGTCTCTGTCCGTCTGTCTCTGTCCGTCTGTCTCAGACAGTCTGTCCCAGACCGTCTGTTTCAGACCGTCTGTCTCATCCCGTCTGTCTCAGACCGTCTTTCTCAGACCGTCTCCCTGATAACGTCTCTCTCAGATCGTCTGTCTCAGACCGTCTGTCTCAGACCGCCTGTCTCACATCGTCGGTCGCAGACAGTCTGTCTCTGTCCGCCTGACTCACACCGGCAGTCTCAGATCGTCTGTCTCGGACAGTCTGTCTCAGACAGTCTTACTCGTTCCGTCTGTTCCAGACCGTCTGTCTCAGACCGACTGTCTCAGACCGACTGTCTCAGACCGTCTGTCTCAGACCGTCTGTCTCTGCCCGCCGCCTCTGTCCGTCTTCCTCTGTCCGTCTTCCTCTGTCCGTCTGTCTCAGACAGTCTGTCCCAGACAGTCTGTCTCAGACCGACTGTCTCAGTACGTCTGTCTAAGCCCGTCTGTCTCAGACCATCTGTCTCAGACCGTCTGTCTCAAACCGTCTGTCTCAGAAGGTCTGTCTCAGACCGTGTGTCTCAGACCGTATGTCTCAGACCGTCCGTCTCAGACCGTCCGTCACAGACCGTCCGTCTCAGACCGTGCGTCTCAGACCGTCCGTCTCAGACCGTCCGTCTCAGACCGTCTGTCTCTGTCCGTCCGCCTCTGTCCGTCTATCTCTGTCCGTCAGTCTCTGTCGGTCTGTCCCTGTCCGTCCGTCTCAGACCGTCCGTCTAAGCCCGTCGGTCTCATACCGTCCGTCTCAGACGTCCGTCTCAGACCGTCCGTCTCAGACCGTCCGTCTCAGACCGTCCGTCTCAGACCGTCCGTCTCAGACCGTCCGTCTGAGACCGTCCGTCTCAGACCGTCTGTCTCAGACCGTCTGTCCCAGACCGTCTGTCCCAGACCGTCCGTCTCAGACCGTCTGTCTCTGTCCGTCCGCCTCTGTCCGTCTGTCTCTGTCCGTCTGTCTCTGTCCGTCTGTCTCTGTCCGTCTGTCTTAGACAGTCTGTCCCAGACCGTTTGTCTCAGACCGACTGTCGCAGTACGTCTGTCTAAGACCGTCTGTCTCTGTCCGTCAGCCTCTGTCCGTCTGTCTCTGTCCGTCTGTCTCTGTCCGTCTGTCTCTGTCTGTCCCTGTCCGTCTGTCTCTGTCCGTCTGTCTCTATCCGTCTGTCTAGGACGGTCTGTCACAGATTCGTCTGTCTCTGTACGTCCGCCTCTGTCCGTCTGTCTCTGTACGTCTGTCTCTGTCCGTCTGTCTCAGACAGTCTGTCCCAGACCGTTTGTCTCAGACCGACTGTCGCAGTACGTCTGTCTCCGTCCGTCTGTCTCAGACAGTCTGTCCCAGACCGTTTGTCTCAGACCAACTGTCGCAGTACGTCTGTCTAAGACCGTCTGTCTCTGTCCGTCAGCCTCTGTCCGTCTGTCTCTGTCCGTCTGTCTCTGTCCGTCTGTCCCTGTCCGTCAGTCTCTGTCCGTCTGTCTCAGACAGTCTGTCCCAGTCCGTCTGTCTCAGACCGACTGTCTCAGTACGTCTGTCTAAGCCCGTCTGTCTCAGACCGTCTGTCTTTGTCCGTCAGTCTCAGACCGTGCGTCTCAGACCGTCCGTCTCAGACCGTCCGTCTCAGACCGTCTGTCTCTGTCCCTCTGTCTCTGTCCGTCTGTCTCTGTCCGTCTGTCTCTGTCCGTCTGTCTCTGTCCGTCTGTCTCTGTCCGTCTGTCTCAGCCCGTCTGTCTCAGGCCGTCTGTCTCGGACCGTTTGTCTATGTCCCTCTGTCTTTGAGCGTCGTTCTCTGAAACTCGGTCTCAGTCCGTCTGTCTCTGTCCGTCTGTCTCTGTCCGTCTGTCTCTGTCCGTCTGTCTCTGTCCGTCTCTCTCTGTCCGTCTGTCTCTGTCCGTCTGTCACAGACAGTCTGTCCCAGACCGTCTGTCCCAGACCGTCTGTCCCAGACCGTCTGTCTCAGACCGACTGTCTCAGACCGTCTGTCTCAGACCGTCTGTCTCTGTCCGTCCGCCTCTGTCCGTCTTCCTCTGTCCGTCTTCCTCTGTCCGTCTGTCTCTGTCGGTCTGTCCCTGTCCGTCTGTCTCTGTCCGTCTGTCGCAGACAGTCTGCCCCAGACAGTCTGTCCCAGACAGTCTGTCTCAGACCGACTGTCTCAGTACGTCTGTCTAAGCCCGTCTGTCTCAGACCGTCTGTCTCAGTCCGTCTGTCTCAGACCGTCTGTCTCTGTCCGTCTGTCTCTGTCCGTCTGTCCCTGTCCGTCAGTCTCTGTCCGTCTGCCTCAGCCAGTCTGCCCCAGTCCGTCTGCCTCAGACCGACTGTCTCAGTACGTCTGTCTCAGACAGTCTGTCTCAGGCCGTCTGTCTCAGACCGTCTGTCTCTGTCCGTCCGCCTCTGCCCGTCTGTCTCTGTCCGTCTGTCTCTGTCCGTCTGTCTCTATCCGTCTGTCTCTATCCGTCTGTCTAGGACGGTCTGTCTCGGATCGTCTGTCTCCGTACGTCCGCCTCTGTCCGTCTGTCTCTGTCCGTCTGTCTCTGTCCGTCTGTCCCTGTCCGTCAGTCTCTGTCCGTCTGTCTCAGCCAGTCTGCCCCAGTCCGTCTGTCTCAGACCGACTGTCTCAGTACGTCTATCTAAGCCCGTCTGTCTCAGACCGTCTGTCTCTGTCCGTCTGTCTCTGTCCGTCTGTCTCTGTCCGTCTGTCTCAGACCGTCCGTCTCAGACCGTCCGTCTCAGACCGTCCGTCTCAGACCGTCCGTCTCAGACCGTCCGTCTCAGACCGTCCGCCTCAGACCGTCCGTCTCAGACCGTCCGTCTCAGACCGTCCGTCGCAGACCGCGTGTCTCAGACCGCCTGTCTCAGACCGTCTGTCTCTGTCCGTCTGTCTCTGTCCGTCAGCCTCTGTCCGTCTGTCTCTGTCCGTCTGTCTCTGTCCGTCTGTCTCAGACCGCCTGTCTCAGACCGCCTGTCTCAGACCGTCTGTCTCAGACCGTCTGTCTCGGACCGTTTGTCCCTGTCCGCCTGTCTCTGTCCGTCTGTCTCTGTCCGTCTCTCTCTGTCCGTCTGTCTCTGTCCGTCTGTCTCAGACCGACTGTCTCAGTACGTCTGTCTCAGACAGTCTGTCTCAGGCCGTCTGTCTCAGACCGTCCGTCTCTGTCCGTACGCCTCTGCCCGTCTGTCTCTGTCCGTCTGTCTCTGTCCGTCTGTCTCTATCCGTCTGTCTAGGAAGGTCTGTCTCAGATCGTCTGTCTCTGTACGTCCGCCTCTGTCCGTCTGTCTCTGTCCGTCTGTCTCTGTCCGTCTGTCCCTGTCCGTCAGTCTCTGTCCGTCTGTCTCAGCCAGTCTGCCCCAGTCCGTCTGTCTCAGACCGACTGTCTCAGTACGTCTGTCTAAGCCCGTCTGTCTCAGACCGTCTGTCTCAGACCGTCTGTCTCTGTACGTCTGTCTCTGTCCGTCTGTCTCAGACCGTCCGTCTCAGACCGTCCGTCTCAGACCGTCCGTCTCAGACCGTCCGTCGCAGACCGCGTGTCTCAGACCGCCTGTCTCAGACCGTCTGTCTCTGTCCGTCTGTCTCTGTCCGTCAGCCTCTGTCCGTCTGTCTCTGTCCGTATGTCTCTGTCCGTCTGTCTCAGACCGCCTGTCTCAGACCGACTGTCTCAGTACGTCTGTCTAAGCCCGTCTGTCTCAGACCGTCTGTCTTTGTCCGTCAGTCTCAGACCGTGCGTCTCAGACCGTCCGTCTCAGACCGTCCGTCTCAGACCGTCTGTCTCTGTCCCTCTGTCTCTGTCCGTCTGTCTCTGTCCGTCTGTCTCTGTCCGTCTGTCTCTGTCCGTCTGTCTCAGCCCGTCTGTCTCAGGCCGTCTGTCTCGGACCGTCCGTCTCTGTCCGTACGCCTCTGCCCGTCTGTCTCTGTCCGTCTGTCTCTGTCCGTCTGTCTCTATCCGTCTGTCTCAGATCGTCTGTCTCTGTACGTCCGCCTCTGTCCGTCTGTCTCTGTCCGTCTGTCCCTGTCCGTCAGTCTCTGTCCGTCTGTCTCAGCCAGTCTGCCCCAGTCCGTCTGTCTCAGACCGACTGTCTCAGACCGACTGTCTCAGTACGTCTGTCTAAGCCCGTCTGTCTCAGACCGTCTGTCTTTGTCCGTCAGTCTCAGACCGTGCGTCTCAGACCGTCCGTCTCAGACCGTCCGTCTCAGACCGTCTGTCTCTGTCCCTCTGTCTCTGTCCGTCTGTCTCTGTCCGTCTGTCTCTGTCCGTCTGTCTCTGTCCGTCTGTCTCAGCCCGTCTGTCTCAGGCCGTCTGTCTCGGACCGTTTGTCTATGTCCCTCTGTCTTTGAGCGTCGTTCTCTGAAACTCGGTCTCAGTCCGTCTGTCTCTGTCCGTCTGTCTCTGTCCGTCTGTCTCTGTCCGTCTGTCTCTGTCCGTCTCTCTCTGTCCGTCTGTCTCTGTCCGTCTGTCGCAGACAGTCTGTCCCAGACCGTCTGTCCCAGACCGTCTGTCCCAGACCGTCTGTCCCAGACCGTCTGTCCCAGACCGTCTGTCTCAGACCGACTGTCTCAGACCGTCTGTCTCAGACCGTCTGTCTCTGTCCGTCCGCCTCTGTCCGTCTTCCTCTGTCCGTCTTCCTCTGTCCGTCTGTCTCTGTCGGTCTGTCCCTGTCCGTCTGTCTCTGTCCGTCTGTCGCAGACAGTCTGCCCCAGACAGTCTGTCCCAGACAGTCTGTCTCAGACCGACTGTCTCAGTACGTCTGTCTAAGCCCGTCTGTCTCAGACCGTCTGTCTCAGACCGTCTGTCTCAGACCGTCTGTTTCTGTCCGTCTGTCTCTGTCCGTCTGTCCCTGTCCGTCAGTCTCTGTCCGTCTGCCTCAGCCAGTCTGCCCCAGTCCGTCTGTCTCAGACCGACTGTCTCAGTACGTCTGTCTCAGACAGTCTGTCTCAGGCCGTCTGTCTCAGACCGTCTGTCTCTGTCCGTCCGCCTCTGCCCGTCTGTCTCTGTCCGTCTGTCTCTGTCCGTCTGTCTCTATCCGTCTGTCTCTATCCGTCTGTCTAGGACGGTCTGTCTCGGATCGTCTGTCTCCGTACGTCCGCCTCTGTCCGTCTGTCTCTGTCCGTCTGTCTCTGTCCGTCTGTCCCTGTCCGTCAGTCTCTGTCCGTCTGTCTCAGCCAGTCTGCCCCAGTCCGTCTGTCTCAGACCGACTGTCTCAGTACGTCTATCTAAGCCCGTCTGTCTCAGACCGTCTGTCTCTGTCCGTCTGTCTCTGTCCGTCTGTCTCTGTCCGTCTGTCTCAGACCGTCCGTCTCAGACCGTCCGTCTCAGACCGTCCGTCTCAGACCGTCCGTCTCAGACCGTCCGTCTCAGACCGTCCGCCTCAGACCGTCCGTCTCAGACCGTCCGTCTCAGACCGTCCGTCGCAGACCGCGTGTCTCAGACCGCCTGTCTCAGACCGTCTGTCTCTGTCCGTCTGTCTCTGTCCGTCAGCCTCTGTCCGTCTGTCTCTGTCCGTCTGTCTCTGTCCGTCTGTCTCAGACCGCCTGTCTCAGACCGCCTGTCTCAGACCGTCTGTCTCAGACCGTCTGTCTCGGACCGTTTGTCCCTGTCCGCCTGTCTCTGTCCGTCTGTCTCTGTCCGTCTCTCTCTGTCCGTCTGTCTCTGTCCGTCTGTCTCAGACCGACTGTCTCAGTACGTCTGTCTCAGACAGTCTGTCTCAGGCCGTCTGTCTCAGACCGTCCGTCTCTGTCCGTACGCCTCTGCCCGTCTGTCTCTGTCCGTCTGTCTCTGTCCGTCTGTCTCTATCCGTCTGTCTAGGAAGGTCTGTCTCAGATCGTCTGTCTCTGTACGTCCGCCTCTGTCCGTCTGTCTCTGTCCGTCTGTCTCTGTCCGTCTGTCCCTGTCCGTCAGTCTCTGTCCGTCTGTCTCAGCCAGTCTGCCCCAGTCCGTCTGTCTCAGACCGACTGTCTCAGTACGTCTGTCTAAGCCCGTCTGTCTCAGACCGTCTGTCTCAGACCGTCTGTCTCTGTACGTCTGTCTCTGTCCGTCTGTCTCAGACCGTCCGTCTCAGACCGTCCGTCTCAGACCGTCCGTCTCAGACCGTCCGTCGCAGACCGCGTGTCTCAGACCGCCTGTCTCAGACCGTCTGTCTCTGTCCGTCTGTCTCTGTCCGTCAGCCTCTGTCCGTCTGTCTCTGTCCGTATGTCTCTGTCCGTCTGTCTCAGACCGCCTGTCTCAGACCGCCTGTCTCAGACCGTCTGTCTCAGACCGTCTGTCTCGGACCGTTTGTCTATGTCCCTCTGTCTTTGAGCGTCGTTCTCTGAAACTCGGTCTCAGTCCGTCTGTCTCTGTCCGTCTGTCTCAGACCGTCTGTCTCAGACCGTCTGTCTCAGACCGACTGTCTCAGTACGTCTGTCTCAGACAGTCTGTCTCAGGGCGTCTGTCTCAGACCGTCTGTCTCTGTCCGTCCGCCTCTGCCCGTCTGTCTCTGTCCGTCTGTCTCTGTCCGTCTGTCTCTATCCGTCTGTCTAGGACGGTCTGTCTCAGATCGTCTGTCTCTGTACGTCCGCCTCTGTCCGTCTGTCTCTGTCCGTCTGTCCCTGTCCGTCAGTCTCTGTCCGTCTGTCTCAGCCAGTCTGCCCCAGTCCGTCTGTCTCAGACCGACTGTCTCAGACCGACTGTCTCAGTACGTCTGTCTAAGCCCGTCTGTCACAGACCGTCTGTCTCAGACCGTCTGTCTCTGTCCGTCTGTCTCTGTCCGTCTGTCTCAGACCGTCCGTCTCAGACCGTCCGTCTCAGACCGTCCGTCTCAGACCGTCCGTCTCAGACCGTCCGTCTCAGACCGTCCGTCTCAGACCGTCCGTCTCAGACCGTCCGTCTCAGACCGTCCGTCTCAGACCGTCCGTCTCAGACCGTCTGTCTCTGTCCGTCCGCCTCTGTCCGTCTGTCTCTGTCCGTCTGTCTCTGTCGGTCTGTCCCTGTCCATCCGTCTCAGACCGTCCGTCTCAGACCGTCCGTCTCAGACCGTCCGTCTCAGACCGTCCGTCGCAGACCGTCTGTCTCAGACCGTGTGTCTCAGACCGTGTGTCTCAGACCGTGTGTCTCAGACCGTGTGTCTCAGACCGTCCGTCACAGACCGTCCGTCTCAGACCGTCTGTCTCTGTCCGTTCACCTCTGTCCGTCTGTCTCTGTCCGTCTGTCTCTGTCGGTCTGTCCCTGTCCGTCCGTCTCAGACCGTCCGTCTCAGACCGTCCGGCTCAGACCGTCCGTCTCAGACCGTCCGTCTCAGACCGTCCGTCGCAGACCGTCTGTCTCAGACCGTGTGTCTCAGACCGTGTGTCTCAGACCGTGTGTCTCAGACCGTGTGTCTCAGACCGTGTGTCTCAGACCGTCCGTCTCAGACCGTCCGTCACAGACCGTCCGTCCCAGACCGTGCGTCTCAGACCGTCCGTCTCAGACCGTCAGTCTCAGACCGTGCGTCTCAGACCGTCCGTCTCAGACCGTCAGTCTCAGACCGTCTGTATCTGTCCCTCGGTCTTTGAACGTCGTTCTCTGAAACTCGGTCTCAGTCCGTCTGTCCCAGACCGTCCGTCTCAAACCGACTGTCTCAGTACGTCTATCTAAGCCCGTCTGTCTCATACCGTCCGTCTCAGACCGTCCGTCTCAGACCGTCTGTCTCTGTCCGTCCGCCTCTGTCCGTCTGTCTCTGTCCGTCTGTCTCTGTCCGTCTGTCTCTATCCGTCTGTCTAGGACGGTCTGTCTCATATCGTCTGTCTCTGTACGTCCGCCTCTGTCCGTCTGTCCCTGTCCGTCTGTCTCTGTCGGTCTGTCTCAGACAGTCTGTCCCAGAACGTCTGTTTCAGACCGACTGTCTCAGTACGTCTATTTAAGCCCGTCTGTCTCATGCCGTCCGTCTCAGACCGTCTGTCTCTGTCCGTCCGCCTCTGTCCGTCTGTCTCTGTCCGTCTGTCTCTGTCGGTCTGTCCCTGTCCGTCCGTCCCAGACCGTCCGTCTCAGACCGTCCGGCTCAGACCGTCCGTCTCAGACCGTCCGTCTCAGACCGTCCGTCTCAGACCGTCCGTCGCAGACCGTCTGTCTCAGACCGTGTGTCTCAGACCGTGTGTCTCAGACCGTGTGTCTCAGACCGTGTGTCTCAGACCGTCCGTCTTAGACCGTCCGTCACAGACCGTCCGTCTCAGACCGTGCGTCTCAGACCGTCCGTCTCAGACCGTCAGTCTGAGACCGTGCGTCTCAGACCGTCCGTCTCAGACCGTCAGTCTCAGACCGTCTGTATCTGTCCCTCGGTCTTTGAACGTCGTTCTCTGAAACTCGGTCTCAGTCCGTCTGTCCCAGACCGTCCGTCTCAAACCGACTGTCTCAGTACGTCTATCTAAGCCCGTCTGTCTCATACCGTCCGTCTCAGACCGTCCGTCTCAGACCGTCTGTCTCTGTCCGTCCGCCTCTGTCCGTCTGTCTCTGTCCGTCTGTCTCTGTCCGTCTGTCTCTGTCCGTCTGTCTCTATCCGTCTGTCTAGGACGGTCTGTCTCAGATCGTCTGTCTCTGTACGTCCGCCTCTGTCCGTCTGTCTCTGTCCGTCTGTCCCTGTCCGTCAGTCTCTGTCCGTCTGTCTCAGCCAGTCTGCCCCAGTCCGTCTGTCTCAGACCGACTGTCTCAGACCGACTGTCTCAGTACGTCTGTCTAAGCCCGTCTGTCACAGACCGTCTGTCTCAGACCGTCTGTCTCTGTCCGTCTGTCTCTGTCCGTCTGTCTCAGACCGTCCGTCTCAGACCGTCCGTCTCAGACCGTCCGTCTCAGACCGTCCGTCTCAGACCGTCCGTCTCAGACCGTCCGTCTCAGACCGTCCGTCTCAGACCGTCCGTCTCAGACCGTCCGTCTCAGACCGTCCGTCTCAGACCGTCTGTCTCTGTCCGTCCGCCTCTGTCCGTCTGTCTCTGTCCGTCTGTCTCTGTCGGTCTGTCCCTGTCCGTCCGTCTCAGACCGTCCGTCTCAGACCGTCCGTCTCAGACCGTCCGTCTCAGACCGTCCGTCGCAGACCGTCTGTCTCAGACCGTGTGTCTCAGACCGTGTGTCTCAGACCGTGTGTCTCAGACCGTGTGTCTCAGACCGTCCGTCACAGACCGTCCGTCTCAGACCGTCTGTCTCTGTCCGTTCACCTCTGTCCGTCTGTCTCTGTCCGTCTGTCTCTGTCGGTCTGTCCCTGTCCGTCCGTCTCAGACCGTCCGTCTCAGACCGTCCGGCTCAGACCGTCCGTCTCAGACCGTCCGTCTCAGACCGTCCGTCGCAGACCGTCTGTCTCAGACCGTGTGTCTCAGACCGTGTGTCTCAGACCGTGTGTCTCAGACCGTGTGTCTCAGACCGTCCGTCTCAGACCGTCCGTCACAGACCGTCCGTCTCAGACCGTGCGTCTCAGACCGTCCGTCTCAGACCGTCAGTCTCAGACCGTGCGTCTCAGACCGTCCGTCTCAGACCGTCAGTCTCAGACCGTCTGTATCTGTCCCTCGGTCTTTGAACGTCGTTCTCTGAAACTCGGTCTCAGTCCGTCTGTCCCAGACCGTCCGTCTCAAACCGACTGTCTCAGTACGTCTATCTAAGCCCGTCTGTCTCATACCGTCCGTCTCAGACCGTCCGTCTCAGACCGTCTGTCTCTGTCCGTCCGCCTCTGTCCGTCTGTCTCTGTCCGTCTGTCTCTGTCCGTCTGTCTCTATCCGTCTGTCTAGGACGGTCTGTCTCATATCGTCTGTCTCTGTACGTCCGCCTCTGTCCGTCTGTCCCTGTCCGTCTGTCTCTGTCGGTCTGTCTCAGACAGTCTGTCCCAGAACGTCTGTTTCAGACCGACTGTCTCAGTACGTCTATTTAAGCCCGTCTGTCTCATACCGTCCGTCTCAGACCGTCCGTCTCAGACCGTCTGTCTCTGTCCGTCCGCCTCTGTCCGTCTGTCTCTGTCCGTCTGTCTCTGTCGGTCTGTCCCTGTCCGTCCGTCCCAGACCGTCCGTCTCAGACCGTGTGTCTCAGACCGTGTGTCTCAGACCGTGTGTCTCAGACCGTCCGTCTTAGACCGTCCGTCACAGACCGTCCGTCTCAGACCGTGCGTCTCAGACCGTCCGTCTCAGACCGTCAGTCTGAGACCGTGCGTCTCAGACCGTCCGTCTCAGACCGTCAGTCTCAGACCGTCTGTATCTGTCCCTCGGTCTTTGAACGTCGTTCTCTGAAACTCGGTCTCAGTCCGTCTGTCCCAGACCGTCCGTCTCAAACCGACTGTCTCAGTACGTCTATCTAAGCCCGTCTGTCTCATACCGTCCGTCTCAGACCGTCCGTCTCAGACCGTCTGTCTCTGTCCGTCCGCCTCTGTCCGTCTGTCTCTGTCCGTCTGTCTCTGTCCGTCTGTCTCTATCCGTCTGTCTAGGACGGTCTGTCTCATGTCGTCTGTCTCTGTACGTCCGCCTCTGTCCGTCTGTCCCTGTCCGTCTGTCTCTGTCCGTCTGTCTCAGACAGTCTGTCCCAGAACGTCTGTTTCAGACCGACTGTCTCAGTACGTCTATTTGAGCCCGTCTGTCTCATACCGTCCGTCTCAGACCGTCCGTCTCAGACCGTCTGTCTCTGTCCGTCCGCCTCTGTCCGTCTGTCTCTGTCCGTCAGTCTCTGTCAGTCTGTCCCTGTCCGTCAGTCCCTGTCCGTCTGTCTCAGACCGTCTGGCTAAGCCCGTCTGTCTCAGACCGTCTGTCTCTGTCGGTCCGCCTCTGTCCGTCTGTCTCTGTCCATCTGTCTCTGTCCGTCTGCGTCTACCCGTCTGTCTAGGACGGTCTGTCTCAGATCGTCTGTCTCTGTACGTCCGCCTCTGTGCGTCTGTCTCTGTCCGTCTGTCTCTGTCCGTCTGTCTCCGACAGTCTGTCCCAGACCGTTTGTCTCAGACCGACTGTCTCAGTACGTCTGTCTAAGCCCGTCTGTCTCAGACCGTCTGTATCTGTCCGTCTGTCTCAGACAGTCTGTCCCAGACCGTCCGCCTCAGACCGTCTGTCTCTGTCCGTTCACCTCTGTCCGTCTGTCTCTGTCCGTCTGTCTCTGTCCGTCTGTCTCTATCCGTCTGTCTAGGACGGTCTGTCTCAGATCGTCTGTCTCTGTACGTCCGCCTCTGTCCGTCTGTCTCTGTCCGTCTGTCTCTGTCCGTCTGTCTCAGACAGTCTGTCCCAGACCGTTTGTCTCAGACCGACTGTCGCAGTACGTCTGTCTAAGACCGTCTGTCTCTGTCCGTCAGCCTCTGTGCGTCTGTCTCTGTCCGTCTGTCTCTGTCCGTCTGCCTCTATCCGTCTGTCTAGGACGGTCTGTCTCAGATCGTCTGTCTCTGTACGTCCGCCTCTGTCCGTCTGTCTCAGACCGTCCGTCTCAGACCGTCCGTCTCAGACCGTCCGTCTCAGACCGTCCGTCTCAGACCGTCCGTCTCAGACCGTCCGTCTCAGACCGTCCGTCTCAGACCGTCCGTCTCAGACCGTCTGTCTCTGTCCGTCCGCCTCTGTCCGTCTGTCTCTGTCCGTCTGTCTCTGTCGGTCTGTCCCTGTCCGTCTGTCTCTGTCCGTCTGTCTCAGACAGTCTGTCCCAGTCCGCCTGTTTCAGACCGTCTGTCCCAGACCGTCTGTCTCAGACCGTGTGTCTCAGACCGTGTGTCTCAGACCGTCCGTCTCAGACCGTCCGTCACAGACCGTCCGTCTCAGACCGTGCGTCTCAGACCGTCCGTCTCAGACCGTCCGTCTCAGACCGTCCGCCTCAGACCGTCTGTCTCTGTCCGTCCACCTCTGTCCGTCTGTCTCTGTCCGTCTTCCTCTGTCCGTCTGTCTCTGTCGGTCTGTCTCAGACAGTCTGTCCCAGACCGTCTGTTTCAGACCGACTGTCTCAGTACGTCCGTCTCAGACCGTCTGTCTCTGTCCGTCCGCCTCTGTCCGTCTGTCTCTGTCCGTCAGTCTCTGTCGGTCTGTCCCTGTCCGTCTGTCTCTGTCCGTCTGTCTCAGACAGTCTGTCCCAGACCGTCTGTTTCAGACCGTCTGTCCCAGACCGTCTGTCTCAGACCGACTGTCTCAGACCGTCAGTCTCAGACCGTCTGTCTCTGTCCCTCGGTCTTTGAACGTCGTTCTCTGAAACTCGGTCTCAGACAGTCTGTCCCAGACCGTCCGTCTCAGACCGACTGTCGCAGTACGTCTGTCTAAGCCCGTCTGTCTCATACCGTCCGTCTCAGACCGTCCGTCTCAGACCGTCTGTCCCTGTCCGTCCGCCTCTGTCCGTCTGTCTCTGTCCGTCAGTCTCTGTCGGTCTGTCCCTGTCCGTCTGTCTCTGTCCGTCTGTCTCAGACAGTCTGTCCCAGACCGTCTGTTTCAGACCGACTGTCTCAGTACGTCTGTCTCAGACCGTCTGGCTAAGCCCGTCTGTCTCAGACCGTCTGTCTCAGACCGACTGTCTCAGTACGTCTGTCTCCGACCGTCTGTCTCAGACCGTCTGTCTCTGTCGGTCCGCCTCTGTCCGTCTGTCTCTGTCCGTCTGCGTCTATCCGTCTGTCTAGGACGGTCTGTCTCAGATCGTCTGTCTCTGTACGTCCGCCTCTGTCCGTCTGTCTCTGTCCGTCTGTCTCAGACCGTCTGTCTCAGACCGTCTGTCTCAGACCGTGTGTCTCAGACCGTGTGTCTCAGACCGTCCGTCTCAGACCGTCCGTCACAGACCGTCCGTCTCAGACCGTGCGTCTCAGACCGTCCGTCTCAGACCGTCCGTCTCAGACCATCTGTCTCTGTCCCTCGGTCTTTGAACGTCGTTCTCTGAAACTCGGTCGCAGTCCGTCTGTCTCTGTCCGTCTGTCTCTGTCCGTCTGTCTCAGCCCGTCTGTCTCTGTCCGTCTTTCTCAGACCGTCTGTCTCAGACCGTCTGTCTCTGTCCGTCCGCCTCTGTCCGTCCGTCTCTGTCCGTCAGTCTCAGACAGTCTGTCCCAGACCGACTGTCTCAGTACGTCTGTCTCAGACCGTCTGTCTCAGACCGTCTGTTTCAGACCGTCTGTCTCTGTCCGTCCGCCTCTGTCCGTCTTCCTCTGTCCGTCTTCCTCTGTCCGTCTGTCTCTGTCGGTCTGTCCCTGTCCGTCTGTCTCTGTCCGTCTGTCTCATACAGTCTGTCCCAGACAGTCTGTCTCAGACCGACTGTCTCAGTACGTCTGTCTCAGACCGTCTGTCTCTGTCCGTCCGCCTCTGTCCGTCTGTCTCTGTCCGTCTGTCTCAGACAGTCTGTCCCAGACCGTCTGTTTCAGACCGACTGTCTCAGTACGTCTGTCTCAGACCGTCTGTCTCAGACCGTCTGTCTCAGACCGTCTGGCTAAGCCCGTCTGTCTCAGACCGTCTGTCTCAGACCGACTGTCTCAGTACGTCTGTCTCCGACCGTCTGTCTCAGACCGTCTGTCTCTGTCGGTCCGCCTCTGTCCGTCTGTCTCTGTCCGTCTGTCTCTGTCCGTCTGCGTCTATCCGTCTGTCTAGGACGGTCTGTCTCAGATCGTCTGTCTCTGTACGTCCGCCTCTGTCCGTCTGTCTCTGTCCGTCTGTCTCAGACAGTCTGTCCCAGACCGTTTGTCTCAGACCGACTGTCTCAGTACGTCTGTCTAAGACCGTCTGTCTCTGTCCGTCAGCCTCTGTCCGTCAGTCTCTGTCGGTCTGTCCCTGTCCGTCTGTCTCTGTCCGTCTGTCTCAGACAGTCTGTCCCAGACCGTCTGTTTCAGACCGACTGTCTCAGTACGTCTGTCTCAGACCGTCTGGCTAAGCCCGTCTGTCTCAGACCGTCTGTCTCAGACCGACTGTCTCAGTACGTCTGTCTCCGACCGTCTGTCTCAGACCGTCTGTCTCTGTCGGTCCGCCTCTGTCCGTCTGTCTCTGTCCGTCTGTCTCTGTCCGTCTGCGTCTATCCGTCTGTCTAGGACGGTCTGTCTCAGATCGTCTGTCTCTGTACGTCCGCCTCTGTCCGTCTGTCTCTGTCCGTCTGTCTCAGACCGTCTGTCTCAGACCGTCTGTCTCAGACCGTGTGTCTCAGACCGTGTGTCTCAGACCGTCCGTCTCAGACCGTCCGTCACAGACCGTCCGTCTCAGACCGTGCGTCTCAGACCGTCCGTCTCAGACCGTCCGTCTCAGACCATCTGTCTCTGTCCCTCGGTCTTTGAACGTCGTTCTCTGAAACTCGGTCGCAGTCCGTCTGTCTCTGTCCGTCTGTCTCTGTCCGTCTGTCTCTGTCCGTCTGTCTCAGCCCGTCTGTCTCTGTCCGTCTGTCTCAGACCGTCTGTCTCAGACCGTCTGTCTCTGTCCGTCCGCCTCTGTCCGTCCGTCTCTGTCCGTCAGTCTCAGACAGTCTGTCCCAGACCGACTGTCTCAGTACGTCTGTCTCAGACCGTCTGTCTCAGACCGTCTGTTTCAGACCGTCTGTCTCTCTCCGTCCGCCTCTGTCCGTCTTCCTCTGTCCGTCTTCCTCTGTCCGTCTGTCTCTGTCGGTCTGTCCCTGTCCGTCTGTCTCTGTCCGTCTGTCTCATACAGTCTGTCCCAGACAGTCTGTCTCAGACCGACTGTCTCAGTACGTCTGTCTCAGACCGTCTGTCTCTGTCCGTCCGCCTCTGTCCGTCTGTCTCTGTCCGTCTGTCTCAGACAGTCTGTCCCAGACCGTCTGTTTCAGACCGACTGTCTCAGTACGTCTGTCTCAGACCGTCTGTCTCAGACCGTCTGTCTCAGACCGTCTGTCTCAGACCGTCTGTCTCAGACCGTCTGGCTAAGCCCGTCTGTCTCAGACCGTCTGTCTCAGACCGACTGTCTCAGTACGTCTGTCTCCGACCGTCTGTCTCAGACCGTCTGTCTCTGTCGGTCCGCCTCTGTCCGTCTGTCTCTGTCCGTCTGTCTCTGTCCGTCTGCGTCTATCCGTCTGTCTAGGACGGTCTGTCTCAGATCGTCTGTCTCTGTACGACCGCCTCTGTCCGTCTGTCTCTGTCCGTCTGTCTCAGACAGTCTGTCCCAGACCGTTTGTCTCAGACCGACTGTCTCAGTACGTCTGTCTAAGACCGTCTGTCTCTGTCCGTCAGCCTCTGTCCGTCTGTCTCTGTCCGTCTGTCTCTGTCCGTCTGTCCCTGTCCGTCAGTCTCTGTCCGTCTGTCTCAGACAGTCTGTCCCAGACCGTTTGTCTCAGACCGACTGTCGCAGTACGTCTGTCTAAGCCCGTCTGTCTCAGACCGTCTGTCTCTGTCCGTCAGTCTCAGACCGTGCGTCTCAGACCGTCCGTCTCTGACCGTCCGTCTCAGACCGTCTGTCTCTGTCCCTCTGTCTCTGTCCGTCTGTCTCTGTCCGTCTGTCTCAGCCCGTCTGTCTCAGGCCGTCTGTCTCGGACCGTTTGTCTATGTCCCTCTGTCTTTGAGCGTCGTTCTCTGAAACTCTTTCTCAGTCCGTCTGTCTCTGTCCGTCTGTCCCTCTCCGCCTGTCTCTGTCCGTCTGTCTCTGTCCGTCTCTCTCTGTCCGTCTGTCTCTGTCCGTCTGTCTCAGACAGTCTGTCCCAGACAGTCTGTCTCAGACCGACTGTCTCAGTACGTCTGTCTAAGCCCGTCTGTCTCAGACCGTCTGTCTCAGACCGTCTGTCTCAGACCGTCTGTCTCAGACCGTCTGTCTCAGACCGTCTGTCTCAGACCGTGTGTCTCAGACCGTGTGTCTCAGACCGTCCGTCACAGACCATCCGTCTCAGACCGTGCGTCTCAGGCCGTCCGTCTCAGACCGTCCGTCTCAGACCGTCTGTCACAGACCGTCTGTCTCTGTCCGTCCGCCTCTGTCCGTCTTCCTCTGTCCGTCTGTCTCTGTCCGTCAGTCTCTGTCGGTCTGTCCCTGTCCGTCTGTCTCTGTCCGTCTGTCTCAGACAGTCTGTCCCAGACCGTCTGTTTCAGACCGACTGTCTCAGTACGTCTGTCTCAGACCGTCTGTCTCAGACAGTCTGTCTCAGACCGTCTGTCTCAGACCGTCTGGCTAAGCCCGTCAGTCTCAGACCGTCTGTCTCAGACCGTCTGTCTCAGACCGACTGTCTCAGTACGTCTGTCTCCGACCGTCTGTCTCAGACCGTCTGTCTCTGTCGGTCCGCCTCTGTCCGTCTGTCTCTGTCCGTCTGTCTCTGTCCGTCTGCGTCTATCCGTCTGTCTAGGACGGTCTGTCTCAGATCTTCTGTCTCTGTACGTCCGCCTCTGTACGTCTGTCTCTGTCCGTCTGTCTCTGTCCGTCTGTCTCAGACAGTCTGTCCCAGACCGTTTGTCTCAGACCGACTGTCTCAGTACGTCTGTCTATGACCGTCTGTCTCTGGCCGTCAGCCTCTGTCCGTCTGCCTCAGACCGTCTGTCACAGACCGTCTGTCTCAGACCGTCTGTCTCAGACGGTCTGTCTCAGACCGCCTGTCTCAGACCGCCTGTTTCAGACCGTCTGTCTCAGACCGTCTGTCTCAGACCGTGTGTCTCAGACCGTGTGTCTCAGACCGTCCGTCACAGACCAGACCGTCTCAGACCGTGCGTCTCAGACCGTCCGTCTCAGACCGTCCGTCTCAGACCGTCTGTCACAGACCGTCAGTCTCTGTCCGTCCGCCTCTGTCCGTCTTCCTCTGTCCGTCTCAGACCGTCCGTCTCAGACCGTCCGTCTCAGACCGTCCGTCTCAGACCGTCCGTCTCAGACCGTCTGTCTCTGTCCGTCTGTCTCTGTCCGTCTGCGTCTATCCGTCTGTCTAGGACGGTCTGTCTCAGATCTTCTGTCTCTGTACGTCCGCCTCTGTCCGTCTGTCTCTGTCCGTCTGTCTCTGTCCGTCTGTCTCAGACAGTCTGTCCCAGACCGTTTGTCTCAGACCGACTGTCTCAGTACGTCTGTCTATGACCGTCTGTCTCTGGCCGTCAGCCTCTGTCCGTCTGCCTCAGACCGTCTGTCTCAGACCGTCTGTCTCAGACCGTCTGTCTCAGACCGTCTGTCTCAGACCGTCTGTCTCAGACCGTCTGTCTCAGACCGTCTGTCCCAGACCGTTTGTCTCAGACCGACTGTCTCAGTACGTCTGTCTATGACCGTCTGTCTCTGTCCGTCTGTCTCTGTCCGTCTGTCTCAGACAGTCTGTCCCAGACCGTTTGTCTCAGACCGTCTGTCCCAGACCGTCCGCCTCAGACCGTCTGTCTCTGTCCGTCCACCACTGTCCGTCTGTCTCTGTCCGTCTGTCTCTGTCCGTCTGTCTCTGTCCGTCTGTCTCAGACAGTCTGTCTCAGACCGTGTGTCTCAGACCGTGTGTCTCAGACCGTCCGTCACAGACCGTCCGTCTCAGACCGTGCGTCTCAGACCGTCCGTCTCAGACCGCCTGTCTCAGACCGCCTGTCTCGGACCGTCTATCTCAGACCGTCTGTCTCAGACCGTGTGTCTCAGACCGTCCGTCTCAGACCGTGCGTCTCAGACCGTCCGTCTCAGACCGTCCGTCTCAGACCGTCTGTCTCTGTCCCTCGGTCTTTAAACGTCGTTCTCTGAAACTCGGTCTCAGTCCGTCTGTCTCTGTCCCTCTGTCTCTGTCCGTCTGTCTCTGTCCGTCTGTCTCTGTCCGTCTGTCTCAGTCCGTCTGTCTCAGGCCGTCTGTCTGAGACAGTCTGTCCCAGACCGTCTGTCTCAGACCGACTGTCTCAGTACGTCTGTCTCTGTCCGTCTGTCTCAGACCGCCTGTCTCAGACCGCCTGTCTCAGACCGTCTGTCTCAGACCGTCTGTCTCAGACCGTGTGTCTCAGACCGTGTGTCTCAGACCGTCCGTCTCAGACCGTCCGTCACAGACCGTCCGTCTCAGACCGTGCGTCTCAGACCGTCCGTCTCAGACCGTCCGTCTCAGACCATCTGTCTCTGTCCCTCGGTCTTTGAACGTCGTTCTCTGAAACTCGGTCGCAGTCCGTCTGTCTCTGTCCGTCTGTCTCTGTCCGTCTGTCTCAGCCCGTCTGTCTCTGTCCGTCTGTCTCAGACCGTCTGTCTCAGACCGTCTGTCTCAGGCCGTCTGTCTCTGTCCGTCCGCCTCTGTCCGTCCGTCTCTGTCCGTCAGTCTCAGACAGTCTGTCTCAGACCGACTGTCTCAGTACGTCTGTCTCAGACCGTCTGTCTCAGACCGTCTGTTTCAGACCGTCTGTCTCTGTCCGTCCGCCTCTGTCCGTCTTCCTCTGTCCGTCTTCCTCTGTCCGTCTGTCTCTGTCGGTCTGTCCCTGTCCGTCTGTCTCTGTCCGTCTGTCTCATACAGTCTGTCCCAGACAGTCTGTCTCAGACCGACTGTCTCAGTACGTCTGTCTCAGACCGTCTGTCTCTGTCCGTCCGCCTCTGTCCGTCTGTCTCTGTCCGTCTGTCTCAGACAGTCTGTCCCAGACCGTCGGTTTCAGACCGACTGTCTCAGTACGTCTGTCTCAGACCGTCTGTCTCAGACCGTCTGTCTCAGACCGTGTGTCTCAGACCGTCTGTCTCAGACCGTCTGTCTCAGACCGTCTGGCTAAGCCCGTCTGTCTCAGACCGTCTGTCTCAGACCGACTGTCTCAGACCGTCAGTCTCAGACCGTCTGTCTCTGTCCCTCGGTCTTTGAACGTCGTTCTCTGAAACTCGGTCTCAGTCCGTCTGTCCCAGACCGTCCGTCTCAGACCGACTGTCTCAGTACGTCTATCTAAGCCCGTCTGTCTCATACCGTCCGTCTCAGACCGTCCGTCTCAGACCGTCTGTCCCTGTCCGTCCGCCTCTGTCCGTCTGTCTCTGTCGGTCTGTCCCTGTCCGTCTGTCTCTGTCCGTCTGTCTCATACAGTCTGTCCCAGACAGTCTGTCTCAGACCGACTGTCTCAGTACGTCTGTCTCAGACCGTCTGTCTCTGGCCGTCAGCCTCTGTCCGTCTGCCTCAGACCGTCTGTCTCAGACCGTCTGTCTCAGACCGTCTGTCTCAGACCGTCTGTCTCAGACCGTGTGTCTCAGACCGTGTGTCTCAGACCGTCCGTCTCAGACCGTCCGTCACAGACCGTCCGTCTCAGACCGTGCGTCTCAGACCGTCCGTCTCAGACCGTCCGTCTCAGACCATCTGTCTCTGTCCCTCGGTCTTTGAACGTCGTTCTCTGAAACTCGGTCGCAGTCCGTCTGTCTCTGTCCGTCTGTCTCTGTCCGTCTGTCTCAGCCCGTCTGTCTCTGTCCGTCTGTCTCAGACCGCCTGTCTCAGACCGTCTGTCTCAGACCGTGTGTCTCAGACCGTGTGTCTCAGACCGTCCGTCACAGACCGTTTGTCTCAGACCGACTGTCTCAGTACGTCTGTCTATGACCGTCTGTCTCTGGCCGTCAGCCTCTGTCCGTCTGTCTCAGACCGTCTGTCTCAGACCGTCTGTCTCAGACCGTCTGTCTCAGACCGTCTGTCTCAGACCGTCTGTCTCAGACCGTCTGTCTCAGACCGTCTGTCTCAGACCGTCTGTCTCAGACCGTCTGTCTCAGACAGTCTGTCCCAGACCGTTTGTCTCAGACCGACTGTCTCAGTACGTCTGTCTATGACCGTCTGTCTGTGGCCGTCAGCCTCTGTCCGTCTGTCTCAGACCGTCTGTCTCAGACCGTCTGTCTCAGACCGTCTGTCTCAGACCGTCTGTCTCTGTCCGTCTGTCTCTATCCGTCTGTCTAGGACGGTCTGTCTCAGATCGTCTGTCTCTGTACGTCCGCCTCTGTCCGTCTGTCTCTGTCCGTCTATCTCAGACAGTCTGTCCCAGACCGTTTGTCTCAGACCGACTGTCTCAGTACGTCTGTCTATGACCGTCTGTCTCTGGCCGTCAGCCTCTGTCCGTCTGCCTCAGACCGTCTGTCTCAGACCGTCTGTCTCAGCCCGCTGGTTTCAGACCGTCTGTCTCAGACCGTCTGTCTCAGACCGTGTGTCTCAGACCGTGTGTCTCAGACCGTCCGTCACAGACCGTCCGTCTCAGACCGTGTGTCTCAGACCGTCCGTCTCAGACCGTGCGTCTCAGACCGTCCGTCTCAGACCGTCCGTCTCAGACCGTCTGTCTCTGTCCCTCGGTCTTTAAACGTCGTTCTCTGAAACTCGGTCTCAGTCCGTCTGTCTCTGTCCGTCTGTCTCTGTCCCTCTGTCTCTGTCCGTCTGGCTCTGTCCGTCTGTCTCTGTCCGTCTGTCTCAGTCCGTCTGTCTCAGGCCGTCTGTCTGAGGCAGTCTGTCCCAGACCGTCTGTCTCAGACCGACTGTCTCAGTACGTCTGTCTCTGTCCGTCTGTCTCAGACCGCCTGTCTCAGACCGCCTGTCTCAGACCGTCCGTCTCAGACCGTCTGTCTCTGTCCCTCGGTCTTTAAACGTCGTTCTCTGAAACTCGGTCTCAGTCCGTCTGTCTCTGTCCGTCTGTCTCTGTCCGTCTGTCTCTGTCCGTCCGCCTCTGTCCGTCCGTCTCTGTCCGTCAGTCTCAGACAGTCTGGCCCAGACCGACTGTCTCAGTACGTCTGTCTCAGACCGTCTGTCTCAGACCGTCTGTTTCAGACCGTCTGTCTCTGTCCGTCCGTCTCTGTCCGTCAGTCTCAGACAGTCTGTCCCAGACCGACTGTCTCAGTACGTCTGTCACAGACCGTCTGTTTCAGACCGTCTGTCTCTGTCCGTCCGCCTCTGTCCGTCTTCCTCTGTCCGTCTTCCTCTGTCCGTCTGTCTCTGTCGGTCTGTCCCTGTCCGTCTGTCTCTGTCCGTCTGTCTCATACAGTCTGTCCCAGACAGTCTGTCTCAGACCGACTGTCTCAGTACGTCTGTCTAAGCCCGTCTGTCTCAGACCGTCTGTCTCAGACCGTCTGTCTCAGACCGTCTGTCTCAGACCGTCTGTCTCAGACCGTCTGTCTCAGACCGTCTGTCTCACACAGTCTGTCCCAGACCGTTTGTCTCAGACCGACTGTCTCAGTACGTCTGTCTATGACCGTCTGTCTCTGGCCGTCTGTCTCAGACCGTCTGTCTCAGACAGTCTGTCCCAGACCGTTTGTCTCAGACCGACTGTCTCAGTACGTCTGTCTATGACCGTCTGTCTGTGGCCGTCAGCCTCTGTCCGTCTGTCTCAGACCGTCTGTCTCAGACCGTCTGTCTCAGACCGTCTGTCTCAGACCGTCTGTCTCAGACCGTCTGTCTCAGACCGTCTGTTTCAGACCGTCTGTCTCTGTCCGTCCGCCTCTGTCCGTTTTCCTCTGTCCGTCTTCCTCTGTCCGTCTGTCTCTGTCGGTCTGTCTCTATCCGTCTGTCTAGGACGGTCTGTCTCAGATCGTCTGTCTCTGTACGTCCGCCTCTGTCCGTCTGTCTCTGTCCGTCTGTCTCATACAGTCTGTCCCAGACAGTCTGTCTCAGACCGACTGTCTCAGTACGTCTGTCTAAGCCCGCCTGTCTCATACCGTCCGTCTCAGACCGTCCGTCTCAGACCGTCTGTCTCTGTCCGTCCGCCTCTGTCCGTCTGTCTCTGTCCGTCAGTCTCTGTCGGTCTGTCCCTGTCCGTCTGTCTCTGTCCGTCTGTCTCTGTCCGTCTGTCTCTGTCCGTCAGTCTCTGTCGGTCTGTCCCTGTCCGTCTGTCTCTGTCCCTCTGTCTCTGTCCGTCTGTCTCTGTCCGTCTGTCTCTGTCCGTCTGTCTCAGTCCGTCTGTCTCAGGCCGTCTGTCTGAGACAGTCTGTCCCAGACCGTCTGTCTCAGACCGACTGTCTCAGTACGTCTGTCTCTGTCCGTCTGTCTCAGACCGCCTGTCTCAGACCGCCTGTCTCAGACCGTCTGTCTCAGACCGTCTGTCTCAGACCGTGTGTCTCAGACCGTGTGTCTCAGACCGTCCGTCTCAGACCGTCCGTCACAGACCGTCCGTCTCAGACCGTGCGTCTCAGACCGTCCGTCTCAGACCGTCCGTCTCAGACCATCTGTCTCTGTCCCTCGGTCTTTGAACGTCGTTCTCTGAAACTCGGTCGCAGTCCGTCTGTCTCTGTCCGTCTGTCTCTGTCCGTCTGTCTCAGCCCGTCTGTCTCTGTCCGTCTGTCTCAGACCGTCTGTCTCAGACCGTCTGTCTCAGACCGTCTGTCTCTGTCCGTCCGCCTCTGTCCGTCCGTCTCTGTCCGTCAGTCTCAGACAGTCTGTCCCAGACCGACTGTCTCAGTACGTCTGTCTCAGACCGTCTGTATCAGACCGTCTGTTTCAGACCGTCTGTCTCTGTCCGTCCGCCTCTGTCCGTCTTCCTCTGTCCGTCTTCCTCTGTCCGTCTGTCTCTGTCGGTCTGTCCCTGTCCGTCTGTCTCTGTCCGTCTGTCTCATACAGTCTGTCCCAGACAGTCTGTCTCAGACCGACTGTCTCAGTACGTCTGTCTCAGACCGTCTGTCTCTGTCCGTCCGCCTCTGTCCGTCTGTCTCTGTCCGTCTGTCTCAGACAGTCTGTCCCAGACCGTCTGTTTCAGACCGACTGTCTCAGTACGTCTGTCTCAGACCGTCTGTCTCAGACCGTCTGTCTCAGACCGTGTGTCTCAGACCGTCTGTCTCAGACCGTCTGTCTCAGACCGTCTGGCTAAGCCCGTCTGTCTCAGACCGTCTGTCTCAGACCGACTGTCTCAGACCGTCAGTCTCAGACCGTCTGTCTCTGTCCCTCGGTCTTTGAACGTCGTTCTCTGAAACTCGGTCTCAGTCCGTCTGTCCCAGACCGTCCGTCTCAGACCGACTGTCTCAGACCGTCTGTCTCAGACCGTCTGTCTCTGTCCGTCCGCCTCTGTCCGTCCGTCTCTGTCCGTCAGTCTCAGACAGTCTGTCCCAGACCGACTGTCTCAGTACGTCTGTCTCAGACCGTCTGTCTCAGACCGTCTGTTTCAGACCGTCTGTCTCTGTCCGTCCGCCTCTGTCCGTCTTCCTCTGTCCGTCTTCCTCTGTTCGTCAGTCTCTGTCGGTCTGTCCCTGTCCGTCTGTCTCTGTCCGTCTGTCTCTGTCCGTCTGTCTCTGTCCGTCAGTCTCTGTCGGTCTGTCCCTGTCCGTCTGTCTCTGTCCGTCTGTCTCTGTCCGTCTGTCTCAGTCCGTCTGTCTGTGGCCGTCAGCCTCTGTCCGTCCGTCTCAGACCGTCCGTCTCAGACCGTCTGTCTCTGTCCGTCCGCCTCTGTCCGTCTGTCTCTGTCCGTCAGTCTCTGTCGGTCTGTCCCTGTCCGTCCGCCTCTGTCCGTCTGTCTCTGTCCGTCAGTCTCTGTCGGTCTGTCCCTGTCCGTCTGTCTCTGTCCGTCTGTCTCTGTCCGTCTGTCTCAGTCCGTCTGTCTCAGACCGTCTGTCTCGGACCGACTGTCTCGGACCGACTGTCTCAGTACGTCTGTCTCTGTCCGTCTGTCTCAGACCGCCTGTCTCAGACCGCCTGTCTCAGACCGTCTGTCTCAGACCGTCTGTCTCAGACCGTGCGTCTCAGACCGTCCGTCTCAGACCGTCCGTCTCAGACCGTCTGTCTCTGTCCCTCGGTCTTTAAACGTCGTTCTCTGAAACTCGGTCTCAGTCCGTCTGTCTCTGTCCGTCTGTCTCTGTCCGTCTGTCTCTGTCCCTCTGTCTCTGTCCGTCTGTCTCTGTCCGTCTGTCTCAGACCGCCTGTCTCAGACCGCCTGTCTCAGACCGTCTGTCTCAGACCATCTGTCTCTGTCCCTCGGTCTTTGAACGTCGTTCTCTGAAACTCGGTCGCAGTCCGTCTGTCTCTGTCCGTCTGTCTCTGTCCGTCTGTCTCAGCCCGTCTGTCTCTGTCCGTCTGTCTCAGACCGTCTGTCTCAGACCGTCTGTCTCAGACCGTCTGTCTCTGTCCGTCCGCCTCTGTCCGTCCGTCTCTGTCCGTCAGTCTCAGACAGTCTGTCCCAGACCGACTGTCTCAGTACGTCTGTCTCAGACCGTCTGTATCAGACCGTCTGTTTCAGACCGTCTGTCTCTGTCCGTCCGCCTCTGTCCGTCTTCCTCTGTCCGTCTTCCTCTGTCCGTCTGTCTCTGTCGGTCTGTCCCTGTCCGTCTGTCTCTGTCCGTCTGTCTCATACAGTCTGTCCCAGACAGTCTGTCTCAGACCGACTGTCTCAGTACGTCTGTCTCAGACCGTCTGTCTCTGTCCGTCCGCCTCTGTCCGTCTGTCTCTGTCCGTCTGTCTCAGACAGTCTGTCCCAGACCGTCTGTTTCAGACCGACTGTCTCAGTACGTCTGTCTCAGACCGTCTGTCTCAGACCGTCTGTCTCAGACCGTGTGTCTCAGACCGTCTGTCTCAGACCGTCTGTCTCAGACCGTCTGGCTAAGCCCGTCTGTCTCAGACCGTCTGTCTCAGACCGACTGTCTCAGACCGTCAGTCTCAGACCGTCTGTCTCTGTCCCTCGGTCTTTGAACGTCGTTCTCTGAAACTCGGTCTCAGTCCGTCTGTCCCAGACCGTCCGTCTCAGACCGACTGTCTCAGACCGTCTGTCTCAGACCGTCTGTCTCTGTCCGTCCGCCTCTGTCCGTCCGTCTCTGTCCGTCAGTCTCAGACAGTCTGTCCCAGACCGACTGTCTCAGTACGTCTGTCTCAGACCGTCTGTCTCAGACCGTCTGTTTCAGACCGTCTGTCTCTGTCCGTCCGCCTCTGTCCGTCTTCCTCTGTCCGTCTTCCTCTGTCCGTCAGTCTCTGTCGGTCTGTCCCTGTCCGTCTGTCTCTGTCCGTCTGTCTCTGTCCGTCTGTCTCTGTCCGTCAGTCTCTGTCGGTCTGTCCCTGTCCGTCTGTCTCTGTCCGTCTGTCTCTGTCCGTCTGTCTCAGTCCGTCTGTCTGTGGCCGTCAGCCTCTGTCCGTCCGTCTCAGACCGTCCGTCTCAGACCGTCTGTCTCTGTCCGTCCGCCTCTGTCCGTCTGTCTCTGTCCGTCAGTCTCTGTCGGTCTGTCCCTGTCCGTCCGCCTCTGTCCGTCTGTCTCTGTCCGTCAGTCTCTGTCGGTCTGTCCCTGTCCGTCTGTCTCTGTCCGTCTGTCTCTGTCCGTCTGTCTCAGTCCGTCTGTCTCAGACCGTCTGTCTCGGACCGACTGTCTCGGACCGACTGTCTCAGTACGTCTGTCTCTGTCCGTCTGTCTCAGACCGCCTGTCTCAGACCGCCTGTCTCAGACCGTCTGTCTCAGACCGTCTGTCTCAGACCGTGCGTCTCAGACCGTCCGTCTCAGACCGTCCGTCTCAGACCGTCTGTCTCTGTCCCTCGGTCTTTAAACGTCGTTCTCTGAAACTCGGTCTCAGTCCGTCTGTCTCTGTCCGTCTGTCTCTGTCCGTCTGTCTCTGTCCCTCTGTCTCTGTCCGTCTGTCTCTGTCCGTCTGTCTCAGACCGCCTGTCTCAGACCGCCTGTCTCAGACCGTCTGTCTCAGACCGTCTGTCTCAGACCGTGTGTCTCAGACCGTGTGTCTCAGACCGTCCGTCTCAGACCGTCCGTCACAGACCGTCCGTCTCAGACCGTGCGTCTCAGACCGTCCGTCTCAGACCGTCCGTCTCAGACCATCTGTCTCTGTCCCTCGGTATTTGAACGTCGTTCTCTGAAACTCGGTCTCAGACCGTCTGTCTCTGTCCTTCTGTCTCTGTCCGTCTGTCTCTGTCCGTCTGTCTCAGACCGCCTGTCTCAGACCGCCTGTCTCAGACCGTCTGTCTCAGACCGTCTGTCTCAGACCGTGCGTCTCAGACCGTCCGTCTCAGACCGTCCGTCTCAGACCATCTGTCTCTGTCCCTCGGTCTTTGAACGTCGTTCTCTGAAACTCGGTCGCAGTCCGTCTGTCTCTGTCCGTCTGTCTCTGTCCGTCTGTCTCAGCCCGTCTGTCTCTGTCCGTCTGTCTCAGACCGTGTGTCTCAGACCGTCTGTCTCTGTCCGTCCGCCTCTGTCCGTCCGTCTCTGTCCGTCAGTCTCAGACAGTCTGTCCCAGACCGACTGTCTCAGTACGTCTGTCTCAGACCGTCTGTCTCAGACCGTCTGTCTCAGACCGTCTGTCTCTGTCCGTCCGCCTCTGTCCGTCTTCCTCTGTCCCTCTTCCTCTGTCTGTCTGTCTCTGTCGGTCTGTCCCTGTCCGTCTGTCTCTGTCCGTCTGTCTCATACAGTCTGTCCCAGACAGTCTGTCTCGGACCGACTGTCTCAGTACGTCTGTCTCTGTCCGTCTGTCCCAGACCGCCTGTCTCAGACCGCCTGTCTCAGACAGTCTGTCCCAGACCGTCTGTCTCAGACCGACTGTCTCAGTACGTCTGTCTCAGACCGTCTGTCTCAGACCGTCTGTCTCTGTCCGTCCGCCTCTGTCCGTCTTCCTCTCTCCGTCTTCCTCTGTCTGTCTGTCTCTGTCGGTCTGTCCCTGTCCGTCTGTCTCTGTCCGTCTGTCTCATACAGTCTGTCCCAGACAGTCTGTCTCGGACCGACTGTCTCAATACGTCTGTCTCTGTCCGTCTGTCTCAGACCGCCTGTCTCAGACCGCCTGTCTCAGACCGTCTGTCTCAGACCGTGCGTCTCAGACCGTCCGTCTCAGACCGTCCGTCTCAGACCGTCTGTCTCTGTCCCTCGGTCTTTAAACGTCGTTCTCTGAAACTCGGTCTCAGTCCGTCTGTCTCTGTCCGTCTGTCCCTGTCCGCCTATCTCTGTCCGTCTGTCTCTGTCCGTCTGTCTCTGTCCGTCTGTCTCAGACAGTCTGTCCCAGACCGTCTGTCTCAGACCGACTGTCTCAGTACGTCTGTCTCAGTCCGTCTGTCTCAGACCGTCTGTCTCAGACAGTCTGTCCCAGACCGTCCGTCTCAGACCGACTGTCTCAGTACGTCTGTCTAAGCCCGTCTGTCTCATACCGTCTGTCTCTGTCCCTCGGTCTTTAAACGTCGTTCTCTGAAACTCGGTCTCAGTCCGTCTGTCTCTGTCCGTCTGTCCCTGTCCGCCTATCTCTGTCCGTCTGTCTCTGTCCGTCTGTCTCTGTCCGTCTGTCTCAGACAGTCTGTCCCAGACCGTCTGTCTCAGACCGACTGTCTCAGTACGTCTGTCTCTGTCCGTCTGTCTCAGACCGTCTGTCTCAGACCGCCTGTCTCTGTCCGTCCGCCTCTGTCCGTCCGTCTCTGTCCGTCAGTCTCAGACAGTCTGTCCCAGACCGACTGTCTCAGTACGTCTGTCTCAGACCGTCTGTTTCAGACCGTCTGTCTCTGTCCGTCCGCCTCTGTCCGTCTTCCTCTCTCCGTCTTCCTCTGTCCGTCTGTCTCTGTCGGTCTGTCCCTGTCCGTCTGTCTCTGTCCGTCTGTCTCATACAGTCTGTCCCAGACAGTCTGTCTCAGACCGTCTGTCTCAGACCGTCTGTCTCAGACCGTCTGTCTCAGACCGTCTGTCTCAGACCGTCTGTCTCAGACCGTCTGTCTCAGACCGTCTGTCTCAGACCGTCTGTCTCAGACCGTCTGTCTCAGACCGTCTGTCTCAGACCGTCTGTCTCAGACCGTCTGTCTCAGACCGTCTGTTTCAGACCGTCTGTCTCTGTCCGTCCGCCTCTGTCCGTCTTCCTCTGTCCGTCTGTCTCTGTCGGTCTGTCCCTGTCCGTCTGTCTCTGTCCGTCTGTCTCATACAGTCTGTCCCAGACAGTCTGTCTCAGACCGACTGTCTCAGTACGTCTGTCTAAGCCCGCCTGTCTCATACCGTCCGTCTCAGACCGTCCGTCTCAGACCGTCTGTCTCTGTCCGTCCGCCTCTGTCCGTCTGTCTCTGTCCGTCAGTCTCTGTCGGTGTGTCCCTGTCCGTCTGTCTCTGTCCGTCTGTCGCTGTCCGTCTGTCTCAGTCCGTCTGTCTCAGGCCGTCTGTCTCGGACAGTCTGTCCCAGACCGTCTATCTCAGACCGACTGTCTCAGTACGTCTGTCTCAGACCGTCTGTCTCAGACCGTCTGTCTCTGTCCGTCCGCCTCTGTCCGTCTTCCTCTGTCCCTCTTCCTCTGTCTGTCTGTCTCTGTCGGTCTGTCCCTGTCCGTCTGTCTCTGTCCGTCTGTCTCATACAGTCTGTCCCAGACAGTCTGTCTCGGACCGACTGTCTCAGTACGTCTGTCTCTGTCCGTCTGTCTCAGACCGCCTGTCTCAGACCGCCTGTCTCAGACCGTCTGTCTCAGACCGTCTGTCTCAGACCGTGCGTCTCAGACCGTCCGTCTCAGACCGTCCGTCTCAGACCGTCTGTCTCTGTCCCTCGGTCTTTAAACGTCGTTCTCTGAAACTCGGTCTCAGTCCGTCTGTCTCTGTCCGTCTGTCTCTGTCCGTCTGTCTCTGTCCCTCTGTCTCTGTCCGTCTGTCTCTGTCCGTCTGTCTCAGACCGCCTGTCTCAGACCGCCTGTCTCAGACCGTCTGTCTCAGACCGTCTGTCTCAGACCGTGTGTCTCAGACCGTGTGTCTCAGACCGTCCGTCTCAGACCGTCCGTCACAGACCGTCCGTCTCAGACCGTGCGTCTCAGACCGTCCGTCTCAGACCGTCCGTCTCAGACCATCTGTCTCTGTCCCTCGGTCTTTGAACGTCGTTCTCTGAAACTCGGTCGCAGTCCGTCTGTCTCTGTCCGTCTGTCTCTGTCCGTCTGTCTCAGCCCGTCTGTCTCTGTCCGTCTGTCTCAGACCGTGTGTCTCAGACCGTCTGTCTCTGTCCGTCCGCCTCTGTCCGTCCGTCTCTGTCCGTCAGTCTCAGACAGTCTGTCCCAGACCGACTGTCTCAGTACGTCTGTCTCAGACCGTCTGTTTCAGACCGTCTGTCTCTGTCCGTCCGCCTCTGTCCGTCTTCCTCTGTCCGTCTTCCTCTGTCCGTCTGTCTCTGTCGGTCTGTCCCTGTCCGTCTGTCTCTGTCCGTCTGTCTCATACAGTCTGTCCCAGACAGTCTGTCTCAGACCGACTGTCTCAGTACGTCTGTCTAAGCCCGTCTGTCTCAGACCGTCTGTCTCAGACCGACTGTCTCAGTACGTCTGTCTCAGACCGTCTGTCTCAGACCGTCTGTCTCTGTCCGTCCGCCTCTGTCCGTCTTCCTCTGTCCCTCTTCCTCTGTCTGTCTGTCTCTGTCGGTCTGTCCCTGTCCGTCTGTCTCTGTCCCTCTGTCTCATACAGTCTGTCCCAGACAGTCTGTCTCGGACCGACTGTCTCAGTACGTCTGTCTCTGTCCGTCTGTCTCAGACCGCCTGTCTCAGACCGCCCGTCTCAGACAGTCTGTCCCAGACCGTCTGTCTCAGACCGACTGTCTCAGTACGTCTGTCTCAGACCGTCTGTCTCAGACCGTCTGTCTCTGTCCGTCCGCCTCTGTCCGTCTTCCTCTGTCCGTCTTCCTCTGTCTGTCTGTCTCTGTCGGTCTGTCCCTGTCCGTCTGTCTCTGTCCGTCTGTCTCATACAGTCTGTCCCAGACAGTCTGTCTCGGACCGACTGTCTCAGTACGTCTGTCTCTGTCCGTCTGTCTCAGACCGCCTGTCTCAGACCGCCTGTCTCAGACCGTCTGTCTCAGACCGTGCGTCTCAGACCGTCCGTCTCAGACCGTCCGTCTCAGACCGTCCGTCTCAGACCGTCTGTCTCTGTCCCTCGGTCTTTAAACGTCGTTCTCTGAAACTCGGTCTCAGCCCGTCTGTCTCTGTCCGTCTGTCTCAGACCGTCTGTCTCAGACCGCCTGTCTCTGTCCGTCCGCCTCTGTCCGTCCGTCTCTGTCCGTCAGTCTCAGACAGTCTGTCCCAGACCGACTGTCTCAGTACGTCTGTCTCAGACCGTCTGTTTCAGACCGTCTGTCTCTGTCCGTCCGCCTCTGTCCGTCTTCCTCTGTCCGTCTTCCTCTGTCCGTCTGTCTCTGTCGGTCTGTCCCTGTCCGTCTGTCTCTGTCCGTCTGTCTCATACAGTCTGTCCCAGACAGTCTGTCTCAGACCGTCTGTCTCAGACCGTCTGTCTCAGACCGTCTGTCTCAGACCGTCTGTCTCAGACCGTCTGTCTCAGACCGTCTGTCTCAGACCGTCTGTCTCAGACCGTCTGTCTCAGACCGTCTGTCTCTGTCCGTCCGCCTCTGTCCGTCTTCCTCTGTCCGTCTGTCTCTGTCCGTCTGTCTCATACAGTCTGTCCCAGACAGTCTGTCTCAGACCGACTGTCTCAGTACGTCTGTCTAAGCCCGCCTGTCTCATACCGTCCGTCTCAGACCGTCCGTCTCAGACCGTCTGTCTCTGTCCGTCCGCCTCTGTCCGTCTGTCTCTGTCCGTCAGTCTCTGTCGGTGTGTCCCTGTCCGTCTGTCTCTGTCCGTCTGTCTCTGTCCGTCTGTCTCTGTCCGTCTGTCTCAGTCCGTCTGTCTCAGGCCGTCTGTCTCGGACAGTCTGTCCCAGACCGTCTATCTCAGACCGACTGTCTCAGTACGTCTGTCTCAGACCGTCTGTCTCAGACCGTCTGTCTCAGACCGTCTGTCTCTGTCCGTCCGCCTCTGTCCGTCTTCCTCTGTCCCTCTTCCTCTGTCTGTCTGTCTCTGTCGGTCTGTCCCTGTCCGTCTGTCTCTGTCCGTCTGTCTCATACAGTCTGTCCCAGACAGTCTGTCTCGGACCGACTGTCTCAGTACGTCTGTCTCTGTCCGTCTGTCTCAGACCGCCTGTCTCAGACCGCCTGTCTCAGACCGTCTGTCTCAGACCGTCTGTCTCAGACCGTGCGTCTCAGACCGTCCGTCTCAGACCGTCCGTCTCAGACCGTCCGTCTCAGACCGTCTGTCTCTGTCCCTCGGTCTTTAAACGTCGTTCTCTGAAACTCGGTCTCAGTCCGTCTGTCTCTGTCCGTCTGTCTCTGTCCGTCTGTCTCTGTCCCTCTGTCTCTGTCCGTCTGTCTCTGTCCGTCTGTCTCAGACCGCCTGTCTCAGACCGCCTGTCTCAGACCGTCTGTCTCAGACCGTCTGTCTCAGACCGTGTGTCTCAGACCGTGTGTCTCAGACCGTCCGTCTCAGACCGTCCGTCACAGACCGTCCGTCTCAGACCGTGCGTCTCAGACCGTCCGTCTCAGACCGTCCGTCTCAGACCATCTGTCTCTGTCCCTCGGTATTTGAACGTCGTTCTCTGAAACTCGGTCTCAGTCCGTCTGTCTCTGTCCGTCTGTCTCTGTCCGTCTGTCTCTGTCCGTCTGTCTCTGTCCGTCTGTCTCTGTCCGTCTGTCTCAGACCGCCTGTCTCAGACCGCCTGTCTCAGACCGTCTGTCTCAGACCGTCTGTCTCAGACCGTGCGTCTCAGACCGTCCGTCTCAGACCGTCCGTCTCAGACCATCTGTCTCTGTCCCTCGGTCTTTGAACGTCGTTCTCTGAAACTCGGTCGCAGTCCGTCTGTCTCTGTCCATCTGTCTCTGTCCGTCTGTCTCAGCCCGTCTGTCTCTGTCCGTCTGTCTCAGACCGTGTGTCTCAGACCGTCTGTCTCTGTCCGTCCGCCTCTGTCCGTCCGTCTCTGTCCGTCAGTCTCAGACAGTCTGTCCCAGACCGACTGTCTCAGTACGTCTGTCTCAGACCGTCTGTTTCAGACCGTCTGTCTCTGTCCGTCCGCCTCTGTCCGTCTTCCTCTGTCCGTCTTCCTCTGTCCGTCTGTCTCTGTCGGTCTGTCCCTGTCCGTCTGTCTCTGTCCGTCTGTCTCATACAGTCTGTCCCAGACAGTCTGTCTCAGACCGACTGTCTCAGTACGTCTGTCTAAGCCCGTCTGTCTCAGACCGTCTGTCTCAGACCGACTGTCTCAGTACGTCTGTCTCAGACCGTCTGTCTCAGACCGTCTGTCTCTGTCCGTCCGCCTCTGTCCGTCTTCCTCTGTCCCTCTTCCTCTGTCTGTCTGTCTCTGTCGGTCTGTCCCTGTCCGTCTGTCTCCGTCCGTCTGTCTCATACAGTCTGTCCCAGACAGTCTGTCTCGGACCGACTGTCTCAGTCCGTCTGTCTCTGTCCGTCTGTCTCAGACCGCCTGTCTCAGACCGCCTGTCTCAGACAGTCTGTCCCAGACCGTCTGTCTCAGACCGACTGTCTCAGTACGTCTGTCTCAGACCGTCTGTCTCAGACCGTCTGTCTCTGTCCGTCCGCCTCTGTCCGTCTTCCTCTGTCCGTCTTCCTCTGTCTGTCTGTCTCTGTCGGTCTGTCCCTGTCCGTCTGTCTCTGTCCGTCTGTCTCATACAGTCTGTCCCAGACAGTCTGTCTCGGACCGACTGTCTCAGTACGTCTGTCTCTGTTCGTCTGTCTCAGACCGCCTGTCTCAGACCGCCTGTCTCAGACCGTCTGTCTCAGACCGTGCGTCTCAGACCGTCCGTCTCAGACCGTCCGTCTCAGACCGTCTGTCTCTGTCCCTCGGTCTTTAAACGTCGTTCTCTGAAACTCGGTCTCAGTCCGTCTGTCTCTGTCCGTCTGTCCCTGTCCGCCTATCTCTGTCCGTCTGTCTCTGTCCGTCTGTCTCTGTCCGTCTGTCTCAGACAGTCTGTCCCAGACCGTCTGTCTCAGACCGACTGTCTCAGTACGTCTGTCTCAGTCCGTCTGTCTCAGACCGTCTGTCTCAGACAGTCTGTCCCAGACCGTCCGTCTCAGACCGACTGTCTCAGTACGTCTGTCTAAGCCCGTCTGTCTCATACCGTCTGTCTCTGTCCCTCGGTCTTTAAACGTCGTTCTCTGAAACTCGGTCTCAGTCCGTCTGTCTCTGTCCGTCTGTCCCTGTCCGCCTATCTCTGTCCGTCTGTCTCTGTCCGTCTGTCTCTGTCCGTCTGTCTCAGACAGTCTGTCCCAGACCGTCTGTCTCAGACCGCCTGTCTCTGTCCGTCCGCCTCTGTCCGTCCGTCTCTGTCCGTCAGTCTCAGACAGTCTGTCCCAGACCGACTGTCTCAGTACGTCTGTCTCAGACCGTCTGTTTCAGACCGTCTGTCTCTGTCCGTCCGCCTCTGTCCGTCTTCCTCTCTCCGTCTTCCTCTGTCCGTCTGTCTCTGTCGGTCTGTCCCTGTCCGTCTGTCTCTGTCCGTCTGTCTCATACAGTCTGTCCCAGACAGTCTGTCTCAGACCGTCTGTCTCAGACCGTCTGTCTCAGACCGTCTGTCTCAGACCGTCTGTCTCAGACCGTCTGTCTCAGACCGTCTGTTTCAGACCGTCTGTCTCTGTCCGTCCGCCTCTGTCCGTCTTCCTCTGTCCGTCTGTCTCTGTCGGTCTGTCCCTGTCCGTCTGTCTCTGTCCGTCTGTCTCATACAGTCTGTCCCAGACAGTCTGTCTCAGACCGACTGTCTCAGTACGTCTGTCTAAGCCCGCCTGTCTCATACCGTCCGTCTCAGACCGTCCGTCTCAGACCGTCTGTCTCTGTCCGTCCGCCTCTGTCCGTCTGTCTCTGTCCGTCAGTCTCTGTCGGTGTGTCCCTGTCCGTCTGTCTCTGTCCGTCTGTCGCTGTCCGTCTGTCTCAGTCCGTCTGTCTCAGGCCGTCTGTCTCGGACAGTCTGTCCCAGACCGTCTATCTCAGACCGACTGTCTCAGTACGTCTGTCTCAGACCGTCTGTCTCAGACCGTCTGTCTCTGTCCGTCCGCCTCTGTCCGTCTTCCTCTGTCCCTCTTCCTCTGTCTGTCTGTCTCTGTCGGTCTGTCCCTGTCCGTCTGTCTCTGTCCGTCTGTCTCATACAGTCTGTCCCAGACAGTCTGTCTCGGACCGACTGTCTCAGTACGTCTGTCTCTGTCCGTCTGTCTCAGACCGCCTGTCTCAGACCGCCTGTCTCAGACCGTCTGTCTCAGACCGTCTGTCTCAGACCGTGCGTCTCAGACCGTCCGTCTCAGACCGTCCGTCTCAGACCGTCTGTCTCTGTCCCTCGGTCTTTAAACGTCGTTCTCTGAAACTCGGTCTCAATCCGTCTGTCTCTGTCCGTCTGTCTCTGTCCGTCTGTCTCTGTCCCTCTGTCTCTGTCCGTCTGTCTCTGTCCGTCTGTCTCAGACCGCCTGTCTCAGACCGCCTGTCTCAGACCGTCTGTCTCAGACCGTCTGTCTCAGACCGTGTGTCTCAGACCGTGTGTCTCAGACCGTCCGTCTCAGACCGTCCGTCACAGACCGTCCGTCTCAGACCGTGCGTCTCAGACCGTCCGTCTCAGACCGTCCGTCTCAGACCATCTGTCTCTGTCCCTCGGTCTTTGAACGTCGTTCTCTGAAACTCGGTCGCAGTCCGTCTGTCTCTGTCCGTCTGTCTCTGTCCGTCTGTCTCAGCCCGTCTGTCTCTGTCCGTCTGTCTCAGACCGTGTGTCTCAGACCGTCTGTCTCTGTCCGTCCGCCTCTGTCCGTCCGTCTCTGTCCGTCAGTCTCAGACAGTCTGTCCCAGACCGACTGTCTCAGTACGTCTGTCTCAGACCGTCTGTTTCAGACCGTCTGTCTCTGTCCGTCCGCCTCTGTCCGTCTTCCTCTGTCCGTCTTCCTCTGTCCGTCTGTCTCTGTCGGTCTGTCCCTGTCCGTCTGTCTCTGTCCGTCTGTCTCATACAGTCTGTCCCAGACAGTCTGTCTCAGACCGACTGTCTCAGTACGTCTGTCTAAGCCCGTCTGTCTCAGACCGTCTGTCTCAGACCGACTGTCTCAGTACGTCTGTCTCAGACCGTCTGTCTCAGACCGTCTGTCTCTGTCCGTCCGCCTCTGTCCGTCTTCCTCTGTCCCTCTTCCTCTGTCTGTCTGTCTCTGTCGGTCTGTCCCTGTCCGTCTGTCTCTGTCCCTCTGTCTCATACAGTCTGTCCCAGACAGTCTGTCTCGGACCGACTGTCTCAGTACGTCTGTCTCTGTCCGTCTGTCTCAGACCGCCTGTCTCAGACCGCCCGTCTCAGACAGTCTGTCCCAGACCGTCTGTCTCAGACCGACTGTCTCAGTACGTCTGTCTCAGACCGTCTGTCTCAGACCGTCTGTCTCAGACCGTCTGTCTCTGTCCGTCCGCCTCTGTCCGTCTTCCTCTGTCCGTCTTCCTCTGTCTGTCTGTCTCTGTCGGTCTGTCCCTGTCCGTCTGTCTCTGTCCGTCTGTCTCATACAGTCTGTCCCAGACAGTCTGTCTCGGACCGACTGTCTCAGTACGTCTGTCTCTGTCCGTCTGTCTCAGACCGCCTGTCTCAGACCGCCTGTCTCAGACCGTCTGTCTCAGACCGTGCGTCTCAGACCGTCCGTCTCAGACCGTCCGTCTCAGACCGTCCGTCTCAGACCGTCTGTCTCTGTCCCTCGGACTTTAAACGTCGTTCTCTGAAACTCGGTCTCAGTCCGTCTGTCTCTGTCCGTCTGTCCCTGTCCGCCTGTCTCTGTCCGTCTGTCTCTGTCCGTCTGTCTCTGTCCGTCTGTCTCAGACAGTCTGTCCCAGACCGTCTGTCTCAGACCGACTGTCTCAGTACGTCTGTCTCAGTCCGTCTGTCTCAGACCGTCTGTCTCAGACAGTCTGTCCCAGACCGTCCGTCTCAGACCGACTGTCTCAGTACGTCTGTCTAAGCCCGTCTGTCTCATACCGTCTGTCTCTGTCCGTCTGTCTCAGCCCGTCTGTCTCTGTCCGTCTGTCTCAGACCGTCTGTCTCAGACCGCCTGTCTCTGTCCGTCCGCCTCTGTCCGTCCGTCTCTGTCCGTCAGTCTCAGACAGTCTGTCCCAGACCGACTGTCTCAGTACGTCTGTCTCAGACCGTCTGTTTCAGACCGTCTGTCTCTGTCCGTCCGCCTCTGTCCGTCTTCCTCTGTCCGTCTTCCTCTGTCCGTCTGTCTCTGTCGGTCTGTCCCTGTCCGTCTGTCTCTGTCCGTCTGTCTCATACAGTCTGTCCCAGACAGTCTGTCTCAGACCGTCTGTCTCAGACCGTCTGTCTCAGACCGTCTGTCTCAGACCGTCTGTCTCAGACCGTCTGTCTCAGACCGTCTGTCTCAGACCGTCTGTCTCAGACCGTCTGTCTCTGTCCGTCCGCCTCTGTCCGTCTTCCTCTGTCCGTCTGTCTCTGTCCGTCTGTCTCATACAGTCTGTCCCAGACAGTCTGTCTCAGACCGACTGTCTCAGTACGTCTGTCTAAGCCCGCCTGTCTCATACCGTCCGTCTCAGACCGTCCGTCTCAGACCGTCTGTCTCTGTCCGTCCGCCTCTGTCCGTCTGTCTCTGTCCGTCAGTCTCTGTCGGTGTGTCCCTGTCCGTCTGTCTCTGTCCGTCTGTCTCTGTCCGTCTGTCTCAGTCCGTCTGTCTCAGGCCGTCTGTCTCGGACAGTCTGTCCCAGACCGTCTATCTCAGACCGACTGTCTCAGTACGTCTGTCTCAGACCGTCTGTCTCAGACCGTCTGTCTCTGTCCGTCCGCCTCTGTCCGTCTTCCTCTGTCCCTCTTCCTCTGTCTGTCTGTCTCTGTCGGTCTGTCCCTGTCCGTCTGTCTCTGTCCGTCTGTCTCATACAGTCTGTCCCAGACAGTCTGTCTCGGACCGACTGTCTCAGTACGTCTGTCTCTGTCCGTCTGTCTCAGACCGCCTGTCTCAGACCGCCTGTCTCAGACCGTCTGTCTCAGACCGTCTGTCTCAGACCGTGCGTCTCAGACCGTCCGTCTCAGACCGTCCGTCTCAGACCGTCTGTCTCTGTCCCTCGGTCTTTAAACGTCGTTCTCTGAAACTCGGTCTCAGTCCGTCTGTCTCTGTCCGTCTGTCTCTGTCCGTCTGTCTCTGTCCCTCTGTCTCTGTCCGTCTGTCTCTGTCCGTCTGTCTCAGACCGCCTGTCTCAGACCGCCTGTCTCAGACCGTCTGTCTCAGACCGTCTGTCTCAGACCGTGTGTCTCAGACCGTGTGTCTCAGACCGTCCGTCTCAGACCGTCCGTCACAGACCGTCCGTCTCAGACCGTGCGTCTCAGACCGTCCGTCTCAGACCGTCCGTCTCAGACCATCTGTCTCTGTCCCTCGGTCTTTGAACGTCGTTCTCTGAAACTCGGTCGCAGTCCGTCTGTCTCTGTCCGTCTGTCTCTGTCCGTCTGTCTCAGCCCGTCTGTCTCTGTCCGTCTGTCTCAGACCGTGTGTCTCAGACCGTCTGTCTCTGTCCGTCCGCCTCTGTCCGTCCGTCTCTGTCCGTCAGTCTCAGACAGTCTGTCCCAGACCGACTGTCTCAGTACGTCTGTCTCAGACCGTCTGTTTCAGACCGTCTGTCTCTGTCCGTCCGCCTCTGTCCGTCTTCCTCTGTCCGTCTTCCTCTGTCCGTCTGTCTCTGTCGGTCTGTCCCTGTCCGTCTGTCTCTGTCCGTCTGTCTCATACAGTCTGTCCCAGACAGTCTGTCTCAGACCGACTGTCTCAGTACGTCTGTCTAAGCCCGTCTGTCTCAGACCGTCTGTCTCAGACCGACTGTCTCAGTACGTCTGTCTCAGACCGTCTGTCTCAGACCGTCTGTCTCTGTCCGTCCGCCTCTGTCCGTCTTCCTCTGTCCCTCTTCCTCTGTCTGTCTGTCTCTGTCGGTCTGTCCCTGTCCGTCTGTCTCTGTCCCTCTGTCTCATACAGTCTGTCCCAGACAGTCTGTCTCGGACCGACTGTCTCAGTACGTCTGTCTCTGTCCGTCTGTCTCAGACCGCCTGTCTCAGACCGCCCGTCTCAGACAGTCTGTCCCAGACCGTCTGTCTCAGACCGACTGTCTCAGTACGTCTGTCTCAGACCGTCTGTCTCAGACCGTCTGTCTCTGTCCGTCCGCCTCTGTCCGTCTTCCTCTGTCCGTCTTCCTCTGTCTGTCTGTCTCTGTCGGTCTGTCCCTGTCCGTCTGTCTCTGTCCGTCTGTCTCATACAGTCTGTCCCAGACAGTCTGTCTCGGACCGACTGTCTCAGTACGTCTGTCTCTGTCCGTCTGTCTCAGACCGCCTGTCTCAGACCGCCTGTCTCAGACCGTCTGTCTCAGACCGTGCGTCTCAGACCGTCCGTCTCAGACCGTCCGTCTCAGACCGTCCGTCTCAGACCGTCTGTCTCTGTCCCTCGGTCTTTAAACGTCGTTCTCTGAAACTCGGTCTCAGTCCGTCTGTCTCTGTCCGTCTGTCCCTGTCCGCCTGTCTCTGTCCGTCTGTCTCTGTCCGTCTGTCTCTGTCCGTCTGTCTCAGACAGTCTGTCCCAGACCGTCTGTCTCAGACCGACTGTCTCAGTACGTCTGTCTCAGTCCGTCTGTCTCAGACCGTCTGTCTCAGACAGTCTGTCCCAGACCGTCCGTCTCAGACCGACTGTCTCAGTACGTCTGTCTAAGCCCGTCTGTCTCATACCGTCTGTCTCTGTCCGTCTGTCTCAGCCCGTCTGTCTCTGTCCGTCTGTCTCAGACCGTCTGTCTCAGACCGCCTGTCTCTGTCCGTCCGCCTCTGTCCGTCCGTCTCTGTCCGTCAGTCTCAGACAGTCTGTCCCAGACCGACTGTCTCAGTACGTCTGTCTCAGACCGTCTGTTTCAGACCGTCTGTCTCTGTCCGTCCGCCTCTGTCCGTCTTCCTCTGTCCGTCTTCCTCTGTCCGTCTGTCTCTGTCGGTCTGTCCCTGTCCGTCTGTCTCTGTCCGTCTGTCTCATACAGTCTGTCCCAGACAGTCTGTCTCAGACCGTCTGTCTCAGACCGTCTGTCTCAGACCGTCTGTCTCAGACCGTCTGTCTCAGACCGTCTGTCTCTGTCCGTCCGCCTCTGTCCGTCTTCCTCTGTCCGTCTGTCTCTGTCCGTCTGTCTCATACAGTCTGTCCCAGACAGTCTGTCTCAGACCGACTGTCTCAGTACGTCTGTCTAAGCCCGCCTGTCTCATACCGTCCGTCTCAGACCGTCCGTCTCAGACCGTCTGTCTCTGTCCGTCCGCCTCTGTCCGTCTGTCTCTGTCCGTCAGTCTCTGTCGGTGTGTCCCTGTCCGTCTGTCTCTGTCCGTCTGTCTCTGTCCGTCTGTCTCAGTCCGTCTGTCTCAGGCCGTCTGTCTCGGACAGTCTGTCCCAGACCGTCTATCTCAGACCGACTGTCTCAGTACGTCTGTCTCAGACCGTCTGTCTCAGACCGTCTGTCTCTGTCCGTCCGCCTCTGTCCGTCTTCCTCTGTCCCTCTTCCTCTGTCTGTCTGTCTCTGTCGGTCTGTCCCTGTCCGTCTGTCTCTGTCCGTCTGTCTCATACAGTCTGTCCCAGACAGTCTGTCTCGGACCGACTGTCTCAGTACGTCTGTCTCTGTCCGTCTGTCTCAGACCGCCTGTCTCAGACCGCCTGTCTCAGACCGTCTGTCTCAGACCGTCTGTCTCAGACCGTGCGTCTCAGACCGTCCGTCTCAGACCGTCCGTCTCAGACCGTCTGTCTCTGTCCCTCGGTCTTTAAACGTCGTTCTCTGAAACTCGGTCTCAGTCCGTCTGTCTCTGTCCGTCTGTCTCTGTCCGTCTGTCTCTGTCCCTCTGTCTCTGTCCGTCTGTCTCTGTCCGTCTGTCTCAGACCGCCTGTCTCAGACCGCCTGTCTCAGACCGTCTGTCTCAGACCGTCTGTCTCAGACCGTGTGTCTCAGACCGTGTGTCTCAGACCGTCCGTCTCAGACCGTCCGTCACAGACCGTCCGTCTCAGACCGTGCGTCTCAGACCGTCCGTCTCAGACCGTCCGTCTCAGACCATCTGTCTCTGTCCCTCGGTATTTGAACGTCGTTCTCTGAAACTCGGTCTCAGTCCGTCTGTCTCTGTCCGTCTGTCTCTGTCCGTCTGTCTCTGTCCGTCTGTCTCTGTCCGTCTGTCTCAGACCGCCTGTCTCAGACCGCCTGTCTCAGACCGTCTGTCTCAGACCGTCTGTCTCAGACCGTGCGTCTCAGACCGTCCGTCTCAGACCGTCCGTCTCAGACCATCTGTCTCTGTCCCTCGGTCTTTGAACGTCGTTCTCTGAAACTCGGTCGCAGTCCGTCTGTCTCTGTCCATCTGTCTCTGTCCGTCTGTCTCAGCCCGTCTGTCTCTGTCCGTCTGTCTCAGACCGTGTGTCTCAGACCGTCTGTCTCTGTCCGTCCGCCTCTGTCCGTCCGTCTCTGTCCGTCAGTCTCAGACAGTCTGTCCCAGACCGACTGTCTCAGTACGTCTGTCTCAGACCGTCTGTTTCAGACCGTCTGTCTCTGTCCGTCCGCCTCTGTCCGTCTTCCTCTGTCCGTCTTCCTCTGTCCGTCTGTCTCTGTCGGTCTGTCCCTGTCCGTCTGTCTCTGTCCGTCTGTCTCATACAGTCTGTCCCAGACAGTCTGTCTCAGACCGACTGTCTCAGTACGTCTGTCTAAGCCCGTCTGTCTCAGACCGTCTGTCTCAGACCGACTGTCTCAGTACGTCTGTCTCAGACCGTCTGTCTCAGACCGTCTGTCTCAGACCGTCTGTCTCTGTCCGTCCGCCTCTGTCCGTCTTCCTCTGTCCCTCTTCCTCTGTCTGTCTGTCTCTGTCGGTCTGTCCCTGTCCGTCTGTCTCTGTCCCTCTGTCTCATACAGTCTGTCCCAGACAGTCTGTCTCGGACCGACTGTCTCAGTACGTCTGTCTCTGTCCGTCTGTCTCAGACCGCCTGTCTCAGACCGCCCGTCTCAGACAGTCTGTCCCAGACCGTCTGTCTCAGACCGACTGTCTCAGTACGTCTGTCTCAGACCGTCTGTCTCAGACCGTCTGTCTCTGTCCGTCCGCCTCTGTCCGTCTTCCTCTGTCCGTCTTCCTCTGTCTGTCTGTCTCTGTCGGTCTGTCCCTGTCCGTCTGTCTCTGTCCGTCTGTCTCATACAGTCTGTCCCAGACAGTCTGTCTCGGACCGACTGTCTCAGTACGTCTGTCTCTGTCCGTCTGTCTCAGACCGCCTGTCTCAGACCGCCTGTCTCAGACCGTCTGTCTCAGACCGTGCGTCTCAGACCGTCCGTCTCAGACCGTCCGTCTCAGACCGTCCGTCTCAGACCGTCTGTCTCTGTCCCTCGGTCTTTAAACGTCGTTCTCTGAAACTCGGTCTCAGTCCGTCTGTCTCTGTCCGTCTGTCCCTGTCCGCCTGTCTCTGTCCGTCTGTCTCTGTCCGTCTGTCTCTGTCCGTCTGTCTCAGACAGTCTGTCCCAGACCGTCTGTCTCAGACCGACTGTCTCAGTACGTCTGTCTCAGTCCGTCTGTCTCAGACCGTCTGTCTCAGACAGTCTGTCCCAGACCGTCCGTCTCAGACCGACTGTCTCAGTACGTCTGTCTAAGCCCGTCTGTCTCATACCGTCTGTCTCTGTCCGTCTGTCTCAGCCCGTCTGTCTCTGTCCGTCTGTCTCAGACCGTCTGTCTCAGACCGCCTGTCTCTGTCCGTCCGCCTCTGTCCGTCCGTCTCTGTCCGTCAGTCTCAGACAGTCTGTCCCAGACCGACTGTCTCAGTACGTCTGTCTCAGACCGTCTGTTTCAGACCGTCTGTCTCTGTCCGTCCGCCTCTGTCCGTCTTCCTCTGTCCGTCTTCCTCTGTCCGTCTGTCTCTGTCGGTCTGTCCCTGTCCGTCTGTCTCTGTCCGTCTGTCTCATACAGTCTGTCCCAGACAGTCTGTCTCAGACCGTCTGTCTCAGACCGTCTGTCTCAGACCGTCTGTCTCAGACCGTCTGTCTCAGACCGTCTGTCTCAGACCGTCTGTCTCTGTCCGTCCGCCTCTGTCCGTCTTCCTCTGTCCGTCTGTCTCTGTCCGTCTGTCTCATACAGTCTGTCCCAGACAGTCTGTCTCAGACCGACTGTCTCAGTACGTCTGTCTAAGCCCGCCTGTCTCATACCGTCCGTCTCAGACCGTCCGTCTCAGACCGTCTGTCTCTGTCCGTCCGCCTCTGTCCGTCTGTCTCTGTCCGTCAGTCTCTGTCGGTGTGTCCCTGTCCGTCTGTCTCTGTCCGTCTGTCTCTGTCCGTCTGTCTCAGTCCGTCTGTCTCAGGCCGTCTGTCTCGGACAGTCTGTCCCAGACCGTCTATCTCAGACCGACTGTCTCAGTACGTCTGTCTCAGACCGTCTGTCTCAGACCGTCTGTCTCTGTCCGTCCGCCTCTGTCCGTCTTCCTCTGTCCCTCTTCCTCTGTCTGTCTGTCTCTGTCGGTCTGTCCCTGTCCGTCTGTCTCTGTCCGTCTGTCTCATACAGTCTGTCCCAGACAGTCTGTCTCGGACCGACTGTCTCAGTACGTCTGTCTCTGTCCGTCTGTCTCAGACCGCCTGTCTCAGACCGCCTGTCTCAGACCGTCTGTCTCAGACCGTCTGTCTCAGACCGTGCGTCTCAGACCGTCCGTCTCAGACCGTCCGTCTCAGACCGTCTGTCTCTGTCCCTCGGTCTTTAAACGTCGTTCTCTGAAACTCGGTCTCAGTCCGTCTGTCTCTGTCCGTCTGTCTCTGTCCGTCTGTCTCTGTCCCTCTGTCTCTGTCCGTCTGTCTCTGTCCGTCTGTCTCAGACCGCCTGTCTCAGACCGCCTGTCTCAGACCGTCTGTCTCAGACCGTCTGTCTCAGACCGTGTGTCTCAGACCGTGTGTCTCAGACCGTCCGTCTCAGACCGTCCGTCACAGACCGTCCGTCTCAGACCGTGCGTCTCAGACCGTCCGTCTCAGACCGTCCGTCTCAGACCATCTGTCTCTGTCCCTCGGTATTTGAACGTCGTTCTCTGAAACTCGGTCTCAGTCCGTCTGTCTCTGTCCGTCTGTCTCTGTCCGTCTGTCTCTGTCCGTCTGTCTCTGTCCGTCTGTCTCTGTCCGTCTGTCTCAGACCGCCTGTCTCAGACCGCCTGTCTCAGACCGTCTGTCTCAGACCGTCTGTCTCAGACCGTGCGTCTCAGACCGTCCGTCTCAGACCGTCCGTCTCAGACCATCTGTCTCTGTCCCTCGGTCTTTGAACGTCGTTCTCTGAAACTCGGTCGCAGTCCGTCTGTCTCTGTCCATCTGTCTCTGTCCGTCTGTCTCAGCCCGTCTGTCTCTGTCCGTCTGTCTCAGACCGTGTGTCTCAGACCGTCTGTCTCTGTCCGTCCGCCTCTGTCCGTCCGTCTCTGTCCGTCAGTCTCAGACAGTCTGTCCCAGACCGACTGTCTCAGTACGTCTGTCTCAGACCGTCTGTTTCAGACCGTCTGTCTCTGTCCGTCCGCCTCTGTCCGTCTTCCTCTGTCCGTCTTCCTCTGTCCGTCTGTCTCTGTCGGTCTGTCCCTGTCCGTCTGTCTCTGTCCGTCTGTCTCATACAGTCTGTCCCAGACAGTCTGTCTCAGACCGACTGTCTCAGTACGTCTGTCTAAGCCCGTCTGTCTCAGACCGTCTGTCTCAGACCGACTGTCTCAGTACGTCTGTCTCAGACCGTCTGTCTCAGACCGTCTGTCTCAGACCGTCTGTCTCTGTCCGTCCGCCTCTGTCCGTCTTCCTCTGTCCCTCTTCCTCTGTCTGTCTGTCTCTGTCGGTCTGTCCCTGTCCGTCTGTCTCCGTCCGTCTGTCTCATACAGTCTGTCCCAGACAGTCTGTCTCGGACCGACTGTCTCAGTCCGTCTGTCTCTGTCCGTCTGTCTCAGACCGCCTGTCTCAGACCGCCTGTCTCAGACAGTCTGTCCCAGACCGTCTGTCTCAGACCGACTGTCTCAGTACGTCTGTCTCAGACCGTCTGTCTCAGACCGTCTGTCTCAGACCGTCTGTCTCTGTCCGTCCGCCTCTGTCCGTCTTCCTCTGTCCGTCTTCCTCTGTCTGTCTGTCTCTGTCGGTCTGTCCCTGTCCGTCTGTCTCTGTCCGTCTGTCTCATACAGTCTGTCCCAGACAGTCTGTCTCGGACCGACTGTCTCAGTACGTCTGTCTCTGTTCGTCTGTCTCAGACCGCCTGTCTCAGACCGCCTGTCTCAGACCGTCTGTCTCAGACCGTGCGTCTCAGACCGTCCGTCTCAGACCGTCCGTCTCAGACCGTCCGTCTCAGACCGTCTGTCTCTGTCCCTCGGTCTTTAAACGTCGTTCTCTGAAACTCGGTCTCAGTCCGTCTGTCTCTGTCCGTCTGTCCCTGTCCGCCTGTCTCTGTCCGTCTGTCTCTGTCCGTCTGTCTCTGTCCGTCTGTCTCAGACAGTCTGTCCCAGACCGTCTGTCTCAGACCGACTGTCTCAGTACGTCTGTCTCAGTCCGTCTGTCTCAGACCGTCTGTCTCAGACAGTCTGTCCCAGACCGTCCGTCTCAGACCGACTGTCTCAGTACGTCTGTCTAAGCCCGTCTGTCTCATACCGTCTGTCTCTGTCCGTCTGTCTCAGCCCGTCTGTCTCTGTCCGTCTGTCTCAGACCGTCTGTCTCAGACCGTCTGTCTCTGTCCGTCCGCCTCTGTCCGTCCGTCTCTGTCCGTCAGTCTCAGACAGTCTGTCCCAGACCGACTGTCTCAGTACGTCTGTCTCAGACCGTCTGTTTCAGACCGTCTGTCTCTGTCCGTCCGCCTCTGTCCGTCTTCCTCTGTCCGTCTTCCTCTGTCCGTCTGTCTCTGTCGGTCTGTCCCTGTCCGTCTGTCTCTGTCCGTCTTTCTCAGACAGTCTGTCCCAGACCGTCTGTTTCAGACCGACTGTCCGTGTCCGTCTGTCTCTGTCCGTCCATCTCAGACCGTCCGTCTCAGACCGCGTGTCTCAGACCGCCTGTCTCAGACCGTCTGTCTCTGTCCGTATGTTTCAGTCCGTCTGTCTCTGTCCGTCTGTCTCTGTCCGTCTGTCTCTGTCCGTCTGTCTCAGACCGCCTGTCTCAGACCGCCTGTCTCAGACCGCCTGTCTCAGACCGTCTGTCTCAGACCGTCTGTCTCCGACCATGTGTCTCAGACCGTGTGTCTCAGACCGTCCGTCTCAGACCGTCCGTCACAGACCGTCCGTCTCAGACCGTGCGTCTCAGACCGTCCGTCACAGACCATCTGTCTCTGTCCCTCGGTCTTTGAACGTCGTTCTCTGAAACTCGGTCTCAGTCCGTCTGTCTCTGTCCGTCTGTCTCTGTCCGTCTGTCTCTGTCCGTCTGTCTCTGTCCGTCTGTCTCTGTCCGTCTGTCTCTGTCCGTCTGTCTCAGACCGCCTGTCTCAGACCGCCTGTCTCAGACCGTCTGTCTCAGACCGTCTGTCTCAGACCGTGCGTCTCAGACCGTCCGTCTCAGACCGTCCGTCTCAGACCATCTGTCTCTGTCCCTCGGTCTTTGAACGTCGTTCTCTGAAACTCGGTCGCAGTCCGTCTGTCTCTGTCCATCTGTCTCTGTCCGTCTGTCTCAGCCCGTCTGTCTCTGTCCGTCTGTCTCAGACCGTGTGTCTCAGACCGTCTGTCTCTGTCCGTCCGCCTCTGTCCGTCCGTCTCTGTCCGTCAGTCTCAGACAGTCTGTCCCAGACCGACTGTCTCAGTACGTCTGTCTCAGACCGTCTGTTTCAGACCGTCTGTCTCTGTCCGTCCGCCTCTGTCCGTCTTCCTCTGTCCGTCTTCCTCTGTCCGTCTGTCTCTGTCGGTCTGTCCCTGTCCGTCTGTCTCTGTCCGTCTGTCTCATACAGTCTGTCCCAGACAGTCTGTCTCAGACCGACTGTCTCAGTACGTCTGTCTAAGCCCGTCTGTCTCAGACCGTCTGTCTCAGACCGACTGTCTCAGTACGTCTGTCTCAGACCGTCTGTCTCAGACCGTCTGTCTCAGACCGTCTGTCTCTGTCCGTCCGCCTCTGTCCGTCTTCCTCTGTCCCTCTTCCTCTGTCTGTCTGTCTCTGTCGGTCTGTCCCTGTCCGTCTGTCTCCGTCCGTCTGTCTCATACAGTCTGTCCCAGACAGTCTGTCTCGGACCGACTGTCTCAGTCCGTCTGTCTCTGTCCGTCTGTCTCAGACCGCCTGTCTCAGACCGCCTGTCTCAGACAGTCTGTCCCAGACCGTCTGTCTCAGACCGACTGTCTCAGTACGTCTGTCTCAGACCGTCTGTCTCAGACCGTCTGTCTCAGACCGTCTGTCTCTGTCCGTCCGCCTCTGTCCGTCTTCCTCTGTCCGTCTTCCTCTGTCTGTCTGTCTCTGTCGGTCTGTCCCTGTCCGTCTGTCTCTGTCCGTCTGTCTCATACAGTCTGTCCCAGACAGTCTGTCTCGGACCGACTGTCTCAGTACGTCTGTCTCTGTTCGTCTGTCTCAGACCGCCTGTCTCAGACCGCCTGTCTCAGACCGTCTGTCTCAGACCGTGCGTCTCAGACCGTCCGTCTCAGACCGTCCGTCTCAGACCGTCCGTCTCAGACCGTCTGTCTCTGTCCCTCGGTCTTTAAACGTCGTTCTCTGAAACTCGGTCTCAGTCCGTCTGTCTCTGTCCGTCTGTCCCTGTCCGCCTGTCTCTGTCCGTCTGTCTCTGTCCGTCTGTCTCTGTCCGTCTGTCTCAGACAGTCTGTCCCAGACCGTCTGTCTCAGACCGACTGTCTCAGTACGTCTGTCTCAGTCCGTCTGTCTCAGACCGTCTGTCTCAGACAGTCTGTCCCAGACCGTCCGTCTCAGACCGACTGTCTCAGTACGTCTGTCTAAGCCCGTCTGTCTCATACCGTCTGTCTCTGTCCGTCTGTCTCAGCCCGTCTGTCTCTGTCCGTCTGTCTCAGACCGTCTGTCTCAGACCGTCTGTCTCTGTCCGTCCGCCTCTGTCCGTCCGTCTCTGTCCGTCAGTCTCAGACAGTCTGTCCCAGACCGACTGTCTCAGTACGTCTGTCTCAGACCGTCTGTTTCAGACCGTCTGTCTCTGTCCGTCCGCCTCTGTCCGTCTTCCTCTGTCCGTCTTCCTCTGTCCGTCTGTCTCTGTCGGTCTGTCCCTGTCCGTCTGTCTCTGTCCGTCTTTCTCAGACAGTCTGTCCCAGACCGTCTGTTTCAGACCGACTGTCCGTGTCCGTCTGTCTCTGTCCGTCCATCTCAGACCGTCCGTCTCAGACCGCGTGTCTCAGACCGCCTGTCTCAGACCGTCTGTCTCTGTCCGTATGTTTCAGTCCGTCTGTCTCTGTCCGTCTGTCTCTGTCCGTCTGTCTCTGTCCGTCTGTCTCAGACCGCCTGTCTCAGACCGCCTGTCTCAGACCGCCTGTCTCAGACCGTCTGTCTCAGACCGTCTGTCTCCGACCATGTGTCTCAGACCGTGTGTCTCAGACCGTCCGTCTCAGACCGTCCGTCACAGACCGTCCGTCTCAGACCGTGCGTCTCAGACCGTCCGTCACAGACCATCTGTCTCTGTCCCTCGGTCTTTGAACGTCGTTCTCTGAAACTCGGTCTCAGTCCGTCTGTCTCTGTCCGTCTGTCTCTGTCCGTCTGTCTCTGTCCGTCTGTCTCAGCCCGTCTGTCTCAGGCCGTCTGTCTCGGACCGTTTGTCTATGTCCCTCTGTCTTTGAGCGTCGTTCTCTGAAACTCGGTCTCAGTCCGTCTGTCTCTGTCCGTCTGTCCCTGTCCGCCTGTCTCTGTCCGTCTGTCTCTGTCCGTCTGTCTCTGTCCGTCTGTCTCAGACAGTCTGTCCCAGACCGTCTGTCTCAGACCGACTGTCTCAGTACGTCTGTCTAAGCCCGTCTGTCTCAGACCGTCTGTCTCAGACCGTCTGTCTAAGCCCGTCTGTCTCATACCGTCCGTCTCAGACCGTCCGTCTCAGACCGTCTGTCTCAGACCGTCCATCTCAGACCGTCCGTCTCAGACCGCGTGTCTCAGACCGCCTGTCTCAGACCGTCTGTCTCTGTCCGTCTGTCTCTGTCCGTCTGTCTCTGTCCGTCTGTCTCTGTCCGTCTGTCTCAGACCGCCTGTCTCAGACCGCCTGTCTCAGACCGTCTGTCTCAGACCGTCTGTCTCAGCCCGTCTGTCTCAGGCCGTCTGTCTCGGACCGTTTGTCTATGTCCCTCTGTCTTTGAGCGTCGTTCTCTGAAACTCGGTCTCAGTCCGTCTGTCTCATACCGTCCGTCTCAGACCGTCCGTCTCAGACCGTCTGTCCCTGTCCGTCCGCCTCTGTCCGTCAGTCTCTGTCCGTCCGTCTCAGACAGTCTGTCCCAGTCCGTCTGTCTCAGACCGACTGTCTCAGTACGTCTGTCTAAGCCCGTCTGTGTCTGTCCGTCTGTCTCTGTCCGTCTGTTTCAGACAGTCTGTCCCAGACCGTCCGTCCCAGACCGTCCGTCTCAGACCGTCCGTCACAGACCGTCCGTCTCAGACCGTCCGTCTCAGACCGTCCGTCTCAGACCGTCCGTCTCTGTCCGTCCGTCTCAGACCGTCCGTCTCAGACCGTCCGTCTCAGACCGTCCGTCTCAGACCGTCCGTCTCAGACCGTCCGTCTCAGACCGTCCGTCTCAGACCGTCTGTCTCTGTCCGTCCGCCTCTGTCCGTCTGTCTCTGTCCGTCAGTCTCTGTCGGTCTGTCCCTGTCCGTCTGTCTCTGTCCGTCTGTCTCTGACGGTCTGTCCGTGTCCGTCTGTCTCTGTCCGTCCGCCTCAGACCGTCCGTCTCAGACCGTCCATCTCAGACCGTCCGTCTCAGACCGCGTGTCTCAGACCGCCTGTCTCAGACCGTCTGTCTCTGTCCGTATGTTTCAGTCCGTCTGTCTCTGTCCGTCTGTCTCTGTCCGTCTGTCTCTGTCCGTCTGTCTCAGACCGCCTGTCTCAGACCGCCTGTCTCAGACCGCCTGTCTCAGACCGTCTGTCTCAGACCGTCTGTCTCCGACCATGTGTCTCAGACCGTGTGTCTCAGACCGTCCGTCTCAGACCGTCCGTCACAGACCGTCCGTCTCAGACCGTGCGTCTCAGACCGTCCGTCACAGACCATCTGTCTCTGTCCCTCGGTCTTTGAACGTCGTTCTCTGAAACTCGGTCTCAGTCCGTCTGTCTCTGTCCGTCTGTCTCTGTCCGTCTGTCTCTGTCCGTCTGTCTCAGCCCGTCTGTCTCAGGCCGTCTGTCTCGGACCGTTTGTCTATGTCCCTCTGTCTTTGAGCGTCGTTCTCTGAAACTCGGTCTCAGTCCGTCTGTCTCTGTCCGTCTGTCCCTGTCCGCCTGTCTCTGTCCGTCTGTCTCTGTCCGTCTGTCTCTGTCCGTCTGTCTCAGACAGTCTGTCCCAGACCGTCTGTCTCAGACCGACTGTCTCAGTACGTCTGTCTAAGCCCGTCTGTCTCAGACCGTCTGTCTCAGACCGTCTGTCTAAGCCCGTCTGTCTCATACCGTCCGTCTCAGACCGTCCGTCTCAGACCGTCTGTCTCAGACCGTCCATCTCAGACCGTCCGTCTCAGACCGCGTGTCTCAGACCGCCTGTCTCAGACCGTCTGTCTCTGTCCGTCTGTCTCTGTCCGTCTGTCTCTGTCCGTCTGTCCCTGTCCGTCTGTCTCTGTCCGTCTTTCTCAGACAGTCTGTCCCAGACCGTCTGTTTCAGACCGACTGTCTCAGTACGTCTGTCTAAGCCCGTCTGTCTCAGACCGTCTGTCTCAGACCGTCTGTCTAAGCCCGTCTGTCTCAGCCCGTCTGTCTCAGGCCGTCTGTCTCGGACCGTTTGTCTATGTCCCTCTGTCTTTGAGCGTCGTTCTCTGAAACTCGGTCTCAGTCCGTCTGTCTCTGTCCGTCTGTCCCTGTCCGCCTGTCTCTGTCCGTCTGTCTCTGTCCGTCTGTCTCTGTCCGTCTGTCTCAGACAGTCCGTCCCAGACCGTCCGTCTCAGACCGTCCGTCACAGACCGTCCGTCTCAGACCGTCCGTCTCAGACCGTCCGTCTCAGACCGTCCGTCTCAGACCGTCCGTCTCAGACCGTCCGTCTCAGACCGTCCGTCTCAGACCGTCCGTCTCAGACCGTCCGTCTCAGACCGTCCGTCACAGACCGTCTGTCCCTGTCCGTCCGCCTCTGTCCGTCTGTCTCTGTCCGTCAGTCTCTGTCGGTGTGTCCCTGTCCGTCTGTCTCTGTCCGTCTGTCTCTGACGGTCTGTCCCTGTCCGTCTGTCTCTGTCCGTCCGCCTCAGACCGTCCGTCTCAGACCGTCCATCTCAGACCGTCCGTCTCAGACCGCGTGTCTCAGACCGCCTGTCTCAGACCGTCTGTCACTGTCCGTATGTTTCAGTCCGTCTGTCCCTGTCCGCCTGTCTCTGTCCGTCTGTATCTGTCCGTCTGTCTCAGACAGTCTGTCCCAGACCGTCTGTCTCAGACCGACTGTCTCAGTACGTCTGTCTCAGTCCGTCTGTCTCAGACCGTCTGTCTCAGACAGTCTGTCCCAGACCGTCCGTCTCAGACCGACTGTCTCAGTACGTCTGTCTAAGCCCGTCTGTCTCATACCGTCTGTCTCTGTCCGTCTGTCTCAGCCCGTCTGTCTCTGTCCGTCTGTCTCAGACCGTCTGTCTCAGACCGTCTGTCTCTGTCCGTCCGCCTCTGTCCGTCCGTCTCTGTCCGTCAGTCTCAGACAGTCTGTCCCAGACCGACTGTCTCAGTACGTCTGTCTCAGACCGTCTGTTTCAGACCGTCTGTCTCTGTCCGTCCGCCTCTGTCCGTCTTCCTCTGTCCGTCTTCCTCTGTCCGTCTGTCTCTGTCGGTCTGTCCCTGTCCGTCTGTCTCTGTCCGTCTGTCTCATACAGTCTGTCCCAGACAGTCTGTCTCAGACCGACTGTCTCAGTACGTCTGTCTAAGCCCGTCTGTCTCAGACCGTCTGTCTCAGACCGACTGTCTCAGTACGTCTGTCTCAGACCGTCTGTCTCAGACCGTCTGTCTCAGACCGTCTGTCTCAGACCGTCTGTCTCTGTCCGTCCGCCTCTGTCCGTCTTCCTCTGTCCCTCTTCCTCTGTCTGTCTGTCTCTGTCGGTCTGTCCCTGTCCGTCTGTCTCTGTCCGTCTGTCTTATACAGTCTGTCCCAGACAGTCTGTCTCGGACCGACTGTCTCAGTACGTCTGTCTCTGTCCGTCTGTCTCAGACCGCCTGTCTCAGACCGACTGTCTCAGTACGTCTGTCTAAGCCCGTCTGTCTCATACCGTCCGTCTCAGACCGTCCGTCTCAGACCGTCTGTCTCTGTCCGTCCGCCTCTGTCCGTCTGTCTCTGTCCGTCAGTCTCTGTCGGTCTGTCCCTGTCCGTCTGTCTCTGTCCGTCTTTCTCAGACAGTCTGTCCCAGACCGTCTGTTTCAGACCGACTGTCCGTGTCCGTCTGTCTCTGTCCGTCCGCCTCAGACCGTCCGTCTCAGACCGTCCATCTCAGACCGTCCGTCTCAGACCGCGTGTCTCAGACCGCCTGTCTCAGACCGTCTGTCTCTGTCCGTATGTTTCAGTCCGTCTGTCTCTGTCCGTCTGTCTCTGTCCGTCTGTCTCTGTCCGTCTGTCTCAGACCGCCTGTCTCAGACCGCCTGTCTCAGACCGCCTGTCTCAGACCGTCTGTCTCAGACCGTCTGTCTCCGACCATGTGTCTCAGACCGTGTGTCTCAGACCGTCCGTCTCAGACCGTCCGTCACAGACCGTCCGTCTCAGACCGTGCGTCTCAGACCGTCCGTCACAGACCATCTGTCTCTGTCCCTCGGTCTTTGAACGTCGTTCTCTGAAACTCGGTCTCAGTCCGTCTGTCTCTGTCCGTCTGTCTCTGTCCGTCTGTCTCTGTCCGTCTGTCTCAGCCCGTCTGTCTCAGGCCGTCTGTCTCGGACCGTTTGTCTATGTCCCTCTGTCTTTGAGCGTCGTTCTCTGAAACTCGGTCTCAGTCCGTCTGTCTCTGTCCGTCTGTCCCTGTCCGCCTGTCTCTGTCCGTCTGTCTCTGTCCGTCTGTCTCTGTCCGTCTGTCTCAGACAGTCTGTCCCAGACCGTCTGTCTCAGACCGACTGTCTCAGTACGTCTGTCTAAGCCCGTCTGTCTCAGACCGTCTGTCTCAGACCGTCTGTCTAAGCCCGTCTGTCTCATACCGTCCGTCTCAGACCGTCCGTCTCAGACCGTCTGTCTCAGACCGTCCATCTCAGACCGTCCGTCTCAGACCGCGTGTCTCAGACCGCCTGTCTCAGACCGTCTGTCTCTGTCCGTCTGTCTCTGTCCGTCTGTCTCTGTCCGTCTGTCTCTGTCCGTCTGTCTCAGACCGCCTGTCTCAGACCGCCTGTCTCAGACCGTCTGTCTCAGACCGTCTGTCTCAGCCCGTCTGTCTCAGGCCGTCTGTCTCGGACCGTTTGTCTATGTCCCTCTGTCTTTGAGCGTCGTTCTCTGAAACTCGGTCTCAGTCCGTCTGTCTCATACCGTCCGTCTCAGACCGTCCGTCTCAGACCGTCTGTCCCTGTCCGTCCGCCTCTGTCCGTCAGTCTCTGTCCGTCCGTCTCAGACAGTCTGTCCCAGTCCGTCTGTCTCAGACCGACTGTCTCAGTACGTCTGTCTAAGCCCGTCTGTGTCTGTCCGTCTGTCTCTGTCCGTCTGTTTCAGACAGTCTGTCCCAGACCGTCCGTCCCAGACCGTCCGTCTCAGACCGTCCGTCACAGACCGTCCGTCTCAGACCGTCCGTCTCAGACCGTCCGTCTCAGACCGTCCGTCTCTGTCCGTCCGTCTCAGACCGTCCGTCTCAGACCGTCCGTCTCAGACCGTCCGTCTCAGACCGTCCGTCTCAGACCGTCCGTCTCAGACCGTCCGTCTCAGACCGTCTGTCTCTGTCCGTCCGCCTCTGTCCGTCTGTCTCTGTCCGTCAGTCTCTGTCGGTCTGTCCCTGTCCGTCTGTCTCTGTCCGTCTGTCTCTGACGGTCTGTCCGTGTCCGTCTGTCTCTGTCCGTCCGCCTCAGACCGTCCGTCTCAGACCGTCCATCTCAGACCGTCCGTCTCAGACCGCGTGTCTCAGACCGCCTGTCTCAGACCGTCTGTCTCTGTCCGTATGTTTCAGTCCGTCTGTCTCTGTCCGTCTGTCTCTGTCCGTCTGTCTCTGTCCGTCTGTCTCAGACCGCCTGTCTCAGACCGCCTGTCTCAGACCGCCTGTCTCAGACCGTCTGTCTCAGACCGTCTGTCTCCGACCATGTGTCTCAGACCGTGTGTCTCAGACCGTCCGTCTCAGACCGTCCGTCACAGACCGTCCGTCTCAGACCGTGCGTCTCAGACCGTCCGTCACAGACCATCTGTCTCTGTCCCTCGGTCTTTGAACGTCGTTCTCTGAAACTCGGTCTCAGTCCGTCTGTCTCTGTCCGTCTGTCTCTGTCCGTCTGTCTCTGTCCGTCTGTCTCAGCCCGTCTGTCTCAGGCCGTCTGTCTCGGACCGTTTGTCTATGTCCCTCTGTCTTTGAGCGTCGTTCTCTGAAACTCGGTCTCAGTCCGTCTGTCTCTGTCCGTCTGTCCCTGTCCGCCTGTCTCTGTCCGTCTGTCTCTGTCCGTCTGTCTCTGTCCGTCTGTCTCAGACAGTCTGTCCCAGACCGTCTGTCTCAGACCGACTGTCTCAGTACGTCTGTCTAAGCCCGTCTGTCTCAGACCGTCTGTCTCAGACCGTCTGTCTAAGCCCGTCTGTCTCATACCGTCCGTCTCAGACCGTCCGTCTCAGACCGTCTGTCTCAGACCGTCCATCTCAGACCGTCCGTCTCAGACCGCGTGTCTCAGACCGCCTGTCTCAGACCGTCTGTCTCTGTCCGTCTGTCTCTGTCCGTCTGTCTCTGTCCGTCTGTCCCTGTCCGTCTGTCTCTGTCCGTCTTTCTCAGACAGTCTGTCCCAGACCGTCTGTTTCAGACCGACTGTCTCAGTACGTCTGTCTAAGCCCGTCTGTCTCAGACCGTCTGTCTCAGACCGTCTGTCTAAGCCCGTCTGTCTCAGCCCGTCTGTCTCAGGCCGTCTGTCTCGGACCGTTTGTCTATGTCCCTCTGTCTTTGAGCGTCGTTCTCTGAAACTCGGTCTCAGTCCGTCTGTCTCTGTCCGTCTGTCCCTGTCCGCCTGTCTCTGTCCGTCTGTCTCTGTCCGTCTGTCTCTGTCCGTCTGTCTCAGACAGTCCGTCCCAGACCGTCCGTCTCAGACCGTCCGTCACAGACCGTCCGTCTCAGACCGTCCGTCTCAGACCGTCCGTCTCAGACCGTCCGTCTCAGACCGTCCGTCTCAGACCGTCCGTCTCAGACCGTCCGTCTCAGACCGTCCGTCTCAGACCGTCCGTCTCAGACCGTCCGTCACAGACCGTCTGTCCCTGTCCGTCCGCCTCTGTCCGTCTGTCTCTGTCCGTCAGTCTCTGTCGGTGTGTCCCTGTCCGTCTGTCTCTGTCCGTCTGTCTCTGACGGTCTGTCCCTGTCCGTCTGTCTCTGTCCGTCCGCCTCAGACCGTCCGTCTCAGACCGTCCATCTCAGACCGTCCGTCTCAGACCGCGTGTCTCAGACCGCCTGTCTCAGACCGTCTGTCACTGTCCGTATGTTTCAGTCCGTCTGTCCCTGTCCGCCTGTCTCTGTCCGTCTGTATCTGTCCGTCTCTCTCTGTCCGTCCGTCTCAGACCGTCCGTCTCAGACCGTCCGTCTCAGACCGTCCGTCTCAGACCGCCCGTCTCAGACCGTCCGTCTCAGACCGTCCGTCTCAGACCGTCTGTCTCTGTCCGTCCGCCTCTGTCCGTCTGTCTCTGTCCGTCAGTCTCTGTCGGTCTGTCCCTGTCCGTCTGTCTCTGTCCGTCTGTCTCTGACGGTCTGTCCCTGTCCGTCTGTCTCTGTCCGTCCGCCTCAGACCGTCCGTCTCAGACCGTCCATCTCAGACCGTCCGTCTCAGACCGCGTGTCTCAGACCGCCTGTCTCAGACCGTCTGTCTCTGTCCGTATGTTTCAGTCCGTCTGCCCCTGTCCGCCTGTCTCTGTCCGTCTGTATCTGTCCGTCTCTCTCTGTCCGTCTGTCTCTGTCCGTCTGTCTCAGACAGTCTGTCTCAGACCGTCTGTCTAAGCCCGTCTGTCTCAGACCGTCTGTCTCAGACCGTCTGTCTCAGACCGACTGTCTCAGTACGTCTGTCTCAGACCGTCTGTCTCAGACCGTCTGTCTCTGTCCGTCCGCCTCTGTCCGTCTTCCTCTGTCCGTCTTCCTCTGTCTGTCTGTCTCTGTCGGTCTGTCCCTGTCCGTCTGTCTCTGTCCGTCTGTCTCATACAGTCTGTCCCAGACAGTCTGTCTCAGACCGACTGTCTCAGTACGTCTGTCTCTGTCCGTCTGTCTCAGACCGCCTGTCTCAGACCGCCTGTCTCAGACCGTCTGTCTCAGACCGTCTGTCTCAGACGGTGTGTCTCAGACCGTGTGTCTCAGACCGTCCGTCTCAGACCGTCCGTCACAGACCGTCCGTCTCAGACCGTGCGTCTCAGACCGTCCGTCTCAGACCATCTGTCTCTGTCCCTCGGTCTTTGAACGTCGTTCTCTGAAACTCGGTCTCAGTCCGTCTGTCTCTGTCCGTCTGTCTCTGTCCGTCTGTCTCTGTCCGTCTGTCTCTGTCCGTCTGTCTCTGTCCGTCTGTCTCTGTCCGTCTGTCTCTGTCCGTCTGTCTCAGCCCGTCTGTCTCAGGCCGTCTGTCTCGGACCGTTTGTCTATGTCCCTCTGTCTTTGAGCGTCGTTCTCTGAAACTCGGTCTCAGTCCGTCTGTCTCATACCGTCCGTCTCAGACCGTCCGTCTCAGACCGTCTGTCCCTGTCCGTCCGCCTCTGTCCGTCTGTCTCTGTCCGTCTGTCTCTGTCCGTCTGTCCCTGTCCGTCAGTCTCTGTCCGTCCGTCTCAGACAGTCTGTCCCAGTCCGTCTGTCTCAGACCGACTGTCTCAGTACGTCTGTCTAAGCCCGTCTGTGTCTGTCCGTCTGTCTCTGTCCGTCTGTTTCAGACAGTCTGTCCCAGACCGTCCGTCCCAGACCGTCCGTCTCAGACCGTCTGTCTCTGTCCGTCCGCCTCTGTCCGTCTGTCTCAGACCGTCCGTCTCAGACCGTCCGTCTCAGACCGTCCGTCTCAGACCGTTTGTCTATGTCCCTCTGTCTTTGAGCGTCGTTCTCTGAAACTCGGTCTCAGTCCGTCTGTCTCATACCGTCCGTCTCAGACCGTCCGTCTCAGACCGTCCGTCTCAGACCGTCCGTCTCAGACCGTCCGTCTCAGACCGTCCGTCTCAGACCGTCCGTCTCAGACCGTCCGTCTCAGACCGTCTGTCTCTGTCCGTCCGCCTCTGTCCGTCTGTCTCTGTCCGTCAGTCTCTGTCGGTCTGTCCCTGTCCGTCTGTCTCTGTCCGTCTGTCTCTGACGGTCTGTCCGTGTCCGTCTGTCTCTGTCCGTCCGCCTCAGACCGTCCGTCTCAGACCGTCCATCTCAGACCGTCCGTCTCAGACCGCGTGTCTCAGACCGCCTGTCTCAGACCGTCTGTCTCAGACCGTGTGTCTCAGACCGTGTGTCTCAGACCGTCCGTCTCAGACCGTCCGTCACAGACCGTCCGTCTCAGACCGTGCGTCTCAGACCGTCCGTCTCAGACCATCTGTCTCTGTCCCTCGGTCTCTGAACGTCGTTCTCTGAAACTCGGTCTCAGTCCGTCTGTCTCTGTCCGTCTGTCTCTGTCCGTCTGTCTCAGCCCGTCTGTCTCAGGCCGTCTGTCTCGGACCGTTTGTCTATGTCCCTCTGTCTTTGAGCGTCGTTCTCTGAAACTCGGTCTCAGTCCGTCTGTCTCTGTCCGTCTGTCCCTGTCCGCCTGTCTCTGTCCGTCTGTCTCTGTCCGTCTGTCTCAGACAGTCTGTCCCAGACCGTCTGTCTCAGACCGACTGTCTCAGTATGTCTGTCTCAGTCCGTCTGTCTCAGACCGTCTGTCTCAGACAGTCTGTCCCAGACCGTCCGTCTCAGACCGACTGTCTCAGTACGTCTGTCTAAGCCCGTCTGTCTCATACCGTCCGTCTCAGACCGTCCGTCTCAGACCGTCCGTCTCAGACCGTGTGTCTCTGTCCCTCTGTCTCTGTCCGTCTGTCTCTGTCGGTCTGTCCCTGTCCGTCTGTCTCTGCCCGTCTGTCTCTGTCCGTCTTTCTCAGACAGTCTGTCCCAGACCGTCTGTTTCAGACCGACTGTCTCAGTACGTCTGTCTAAGCCCGTCTGTCTCATACCGTCTGTCTCAGACCGTCTGTCTAAGCCCGTCTGTCTCATACCGTCCGTCTCAGACCGTCCGTCTCAGACCGTCTGTCTCTGTCCGTCCACCTCTGTCCGTCTGTCTCTCTCCGTCTGTCTCTGTCCGTCTGTCCCTGTCCGTCAGTCTCTGTCCGTCTGTCTCAGACAGTCTGTCCCAGTCCGTCTGTCTCAGACCGACTGTCTCAGTACGTCTGTCTCTGTCCGTCTGTCTCTGTCCGTCTGTCTCTGTCCGTCTGTTTCAGACAGTCTGTCCCAGACCGTCCGTCTCAGACCGTCCGTCTCAGACCGTCCGTCACAGACCGTCCGTCTCAGACCGTCCGTCTCAGACCGTCCGTCTCAGACCGTCCGTCTCAGACCGTCCGTCTGAGACCGTCCGTCTCAGACCGTCCGTCTCAGACCGTCCGTCTCAGACCGTCCGTCTCAGACCGTCCGTCTCAGACCGTCCGTCTCAGACCGTCCGTCTCAGACCGTCCGTCTCAGACCGTCCGTCTCAGACCGTCCGTCTCAGACCGTCCGTCTCAGACCGTCTGTCTCTGTCCGTCCGCCTCTGTCGGTCTGTCTCTGTCCGTCAGTCTCTGTCGGTCTGTCCCTGTCCGTCTGTCTCTGTCCGTCTGTCTCTGACGGTCTGTCCGTGTCCGTCTGTCTCTGTCCGTCCGCCTCAGACCGTCCGTCTCAGACCGTCCATCTCAGACCGTCCGTCTCAGACCGCGTGTCTCAGACCGCCTGTCTCAGACCGTCTGTCTCTGTCCGTATGTTTCAGTCCGTCTGTCTCTGTCCGTCTGTCTCTGTCCGTCTGTCTCTGTCCGTCTGTCTCAGACCGCCTGTCTCAGACCGCCTGTCTCAGACCGTCTGTCTCAGACCGTCTGTCTCAGACCGTCTGTCTCCGACCATGTGTCTCAGACCGTGTGTCTCAGACCGTCCGTCTCAGACCGTCCGTCACAGACCGTCCGTCTCAGACCGTGCGTCTCAGACCGTCCGTCACAGACCATCTGTCTCTGTCCCTCGGTCTTTGAACGTCGTTCTCTGAAACTCGGTCTCAGTCCGTCTGTCTCTGTCCGTCTGTCTCTGTCCGTCTGTCTCAGCCCGTCTGTCTCAGGCCGTCTGTCTCGGACCGTTTGTCTATGTCCCTCTGTCTTTGAGCGTCGTTCTCTGAAACTCGGTCTCAGTCCGTCTGTCTCTGTCCGTCTGTCCCTGTCCGCCTGTCTCTGTCCGTCTGTCTCTGTCCGTCTGTCTCTGTCCGTCAGTCTCTGTCGGTCTGTCCCTGTCCGTCTGTCTCTGTCCGTCTGTCTCAGACAGTCTGTCCCAGACCGTCTGTCTCAGTACGTCTGTCTAAGCCCGTCTGTCACAGACCGTCTGTCTCAGACCGTCTGTCTCAGACCGTCTGTCTAAGCCCGTCTGTCTCATACCGTCCGTCTCAGACCGTCCGTCTTAGACAGTCTGTCTCTGTCCGTCCGCCTCTGTCCGTCTGTCTCTGTCCGTCAGTCTCTGTCGGTCTGTCCCTGTCCGTCTGTCTCTGTCCGTCTGTCTCAGACCGTCTGTCTCATTCCGTCTATCTCAGACCGTCTGTCTCAGACCGTCTGTCTAAGCCCGTCTGTCTCAGACCGTCTGTCTCAGACCGACTGTCTCAGTACGTCTGTCTCAGACCGTCTGTCTCAGACCGTCTGTCTCTGTCCGTCCGCCTCTGTCCGTCTGTCTCAGACCGCCTGTCTCAGACCGCCTGTCTCAGACCGTCTGTCTCAGACCGTGTGTCTCAGACCGTGTGTCTCAGACCGTGTGTCTCAGACCGTCCGTCTCAGACCGTCCGTCACAGACCGTCCGTCTCAGACCGTGCGTCTCAGACCGTCCGTCTCAGGCCGTCCGTCTCAGACCATCTGTCTCTGTCCCTCGGTCTTTGAACGTCGTTCTCTGAAACTCGGTCTCAGTCCGCCTGTCTCTGTCCGTCTGTCTCTGTCCGTCTGTCTCTGTCCGTCTGTCTCTGTCCGTCTGTCTCTGTCCGTCTGTCTCTGTCCGTCTGTCTCAGCCCGTCTGTCTCAGGCCGTCTGTCTCGGACCGTTTGTCTATGTCCCTCTGTCTTTGAGCGTCGTTCTCTGAAACTCGGTCTCAGTCCGTCTGTCTCTGTCCGTCTGTCCCTGTCCGTCTGTCTCTGTCCGTCTGTCTCTGTCCGTCTGTCTCTGTCCGTCAGTCTCTGTCGGTCTGTCCCTGTCCGTCTGTCTCTGTCCGTCTGTCTCTGCCCGTCTGTCTCAGACAGTCTGTCCCAGACCGTCTGTTTCAGACCGACTGTCTCAGTACGTCTGTCTAATCCCGCCTGTCTCAGACCGTCTGTCTCAGACCGTCTGTCTCAGACCGTCTGTCTAAGCTCGTCTGTCTCATACCGTCCGTCTCAGACCGTCCGTCTCAGACAGTCTGTCTCTGTCCGTCCGCCTCTGTCCGTCTGTCTCTGTCCGTCAGTCTCTGTCGGTCTGTCCCTGTCCGTCTGTCTCTGTCCGTCTGTCTCTGACGGTCTGTCCGTGTCCGTCTGTCTCTGTCCGTCCGCCTCAGACCGTCCGTCTCAGACCGTCCATCTCAGACCGTCCGTCTCAGACCGCGTGTCTCAGACCGCCTGTCTCAGACCGTCTGTCTCTGTCCGTATGTTTCAGTCCGTCTGTCTCTGTCCGTCTGTCTCTGTCCGTCTGTCTCAGACCGCCTGTCTCAGACCGCCTGTCTCAGACCGTCTGTCTCAGACCGTCTGTCTCAGACCGTCTGTCTCCGACCATGTGTCTCAGACCGTGTGTCTCAGACCGTCCGTCTCAGACCGTCCGTCACAGACCGTCCGTCTCAGACCGTGCGTCTCAGACCGTCCGTCACAGACCATCTGTCTCTGTCCCTCGGTCTTTGAACGTCGTTCTCTGAAACTCGGTCTCAGTCCGTCTGTCTCTGTCCGTCTGTCTCTGTCCGTCTGTCTCTGTCCGTCTGTCTCTGTCTGTCTGTCTCAGCCCGTCTGTCTCAGGCCGTCTGTCTCGGACCGTTTGTCTATGTCCCTCTGTCTTTGAGCGTCGTTCTCTGAAACTCGGTCTCAGTCCGTCTGTCTCTGTCCGTCTGTCCCTGTCCGCCTGTCTCTGTCCGTCTGTCTCTGTCCGTCTGTCTCTGTCCGTCAGTCTCTGTCGGTCTGTCCCTGTCCGTCTGTCTCTGTCCGTCTGTCTCAGACAGTCTGTCCCAGACCGTCTGTCTCAGTACGTCTGTCTAAGCCCGTCTGTCACAGACCGTCTGTCTCAGACCGTCTGTCTCAGACCGTCTGTCTAAGCCCGTCTGTCTCATACCGTCCGTCTCAGACCGTCCGTCTTAGACAGTCTGTCTCTGTCCGTCCGCCTCTGTCCGTCTGTCTCTGTCCGTCAGTCTCTGTCGGTCTGTCCCTGTCCGTCTGTCTCTGTCCGTCTGTCTCAGACCGTCTGTCCCAGACCGTCTGTCTCAGTACGTCTGTCTAAGCCCGTCTGTCACAGACCGTCTATCTCAGACCGTCTGTCTCAGACCGTCTGTCTAAGCCCGTCTGTCTCAGACCGTCTGTCTCAGACCGACTGTCTCAGTACGTCTGTCTCAGACCGTCTGTCTCAGACCGTCTGTCTCTGTCCGTCCGCCTCTGTCCGTCTGTCTCAGACCGCCTGTCTCAGACCGCCTGTCTCAGACCGTCTGTCTCAGACCGTGTGTCTCAGACCGTGTGTCTCAGACCGTGTGTCTCAGACCGTCCGTCTCAGACCGTCCGTCACAGACCGTCCGTCTCAGACCGTGCGTCTCAGACCGTCCGTCTCAGGCCGTCCGTCTCAGACCATCTGTCTCTGTCCCTCGGTCTTTGAACGTCGTTCTCTGAAACTCGGTCTCAGTCCGCCTGTCTCTGTCCGTCTGTCTCTGTCCGTCTGTCTCTGTCCGTCTGTCTCTGTCCGTCTGTCTCTGTCCGTCTGTCTCTGTCCGTCTGTCTCTGTCCGTCTGTCTCAGCCCGTCTGTCTCAGGCCGTCTGTCTCGGACCGTTTGTCTATGTCCCTCTGTCTTTGAGCGTCGTTCTCTGAAACTCGGTCTCAGTCCGTCTGTCTCTGTCCGTCTGTCCCTGTCCGTCTGTCTCTGTCCGTCTGTCTCTGTCCGTCTGTCTCTGTCCGTCAGTCTCTGTCGGTCTGTCCCTGTCCGTCTGTCTCTGTCCGTCTGTCTCTGCCCGTCTGTCTCAGACAGTCTGTCCCAGACCGTCTGTTTCAGACCGACTGTCTCAGTACGTCTGTCTAATCCCGTCTGTCTCAGACCGTCTGTCTCAGACCGTCTGTCTCAGACCGTCTGTCTAAGCTCGTCTGTCTCATACCGTCCGTCTCAGACCGTCCGTCTCAGACAGTCTGTCTCTGTCCGTCCGCCTCTGTCCGTCTGTCTCTGTCCGTCAGTCTCTGTCGGTCTGTCCCTGTCCGTCTGTCTCTGTCCGTCTGTCTCTGTCCGTCTGTCTCAGACCGTCTGTCTCATTCCGTCTATCTCAGACCGTCTGTCTAAGCCCGTCTGTCTCTGTCCGTCTGTCTCTGACGGTCTGTCCCTGTCCGTCTGTCTCTGTCCGTCCGCCTCAGACCGTCCGTCTCAGACCGTCCATCTCAGACCGTCCATCTCAGACCGTCCGTCTCAGACCGCGTGTCTCAGACCGCCTGTCTCAGACCGTCTGTCTCTGTCCGTATGTTTCAGTCCGTCTGTCTCTGTCCGTCTGTCTCTGTCCGTCTGTCTCAGCCCCTCTGTCTCAGGCCGTCAGTCTCGGGCCGTTTGTCTATGTCCCTCTGTCTTTGAGCGTCGTTCTCTGAAACTCGGTCTCAGTCCGTCTGTCTCTGTCCGTCTGTCCCTGTCTGCCTGTCTCTGTCCGTCTGTCCCTGTCCGTCTGTCTCTGTCCGCCTGTCTCATACAGTCTGTCCCAGACAGTCTGTCTCAGACCGTCTGTCTAAGCCCGTCTGTCTCAGACCGTCTGTCTCAGACCGTCTGTCTCAGACCGTCTGTCTCAGACCGTCTGTCTCAGACCGACTGTCTCAGTACGTCTGTCTCAGACCGTCTGTCTCAGACCGTCTGTCTCAGACCGACTGTCTCAGTACGTCTGTCTCAGACCGTCTGTCTCAGACCGTCTGTCTCAGACCGTGTGTCTCAGACCGTGTGTCTCAGACCGTCCGTCTCAGACCGTCCGTGACAGACCGTCCGTCTCAGACCGTGCGTCTCAGACCGTCCGTCTCAGACCGTCCGTCTCAGACCGTCTGTCTCTGTCCGTCCGCCTCTGTCCGTCTGTCTCTGTCCGTCAGTCTCTGTCGGTCTGTCCCTGTCCGTCTGTCTCTGTCCGTCTGTCTCTGACGGTCTGTCCCTGTCCGTCTGTCTCTGTCCGTCCGCCTCAGACCGTCCGTCTCAGACCGTCCATCTCAGACCGTCCGTCTCAGACCGCGTGTCTCAGACCGCCTGTCTCAGACCGTCTGTCTCTGTCCGTATGTTTCAGTCCGTCTGTCCCTGTCCGCCTGTCTCTGTCCGTCTGTATCTGTCCGTCTCTCTCTGTCCGCCCGTCTCTGTCCGTCTGTCTCAGACATTCTGTCTCAGACCGTCTGTCTAAGCCCGTCTGTCTCAGACCGTGTGTCTCTGTCCGTCTGTCTCTGTCCGTCTGTTTCAGACAGTCTGTCCCAGACCGTCCGTCTCAGACCGTCCGTCTCAGACCGTCCGTCACAGACCGTCCGTCTCAGACCGTCCGTCTCAGACCGTCCGTCTCAGACCGTCCGTCTCAGACCGTCCGTCTCAGACCGTCCGTCTCAGACCGTCCGTCTCAGACCGTCCGTCTCAGACCGTCCGTCTCAGACCGTCCGTCTCAGACCGTGCGTCTCAGACCGTCTGTCTCAGACCGTGTGTCTCAGACCGTGTGTCTCAGACCATCCGTCTCAGACCGTCCGTCACAGACCGTCCGTCTCAGACCGTGCGTCTCAGACCGTCCGTCTCAGACCATCTGTCTCTGTCCCTCGGTCTTTGAACGTCGTTCTCTGAAACTCGGTCTCAGTCCGTCTGTCTCTGTCCGTCTGTCTCTGTCCGTCTGTCTCAGCCCGTCTGTCTCAGGCCGTCTGTCTCGGACCGTTTGTCTATGTCCCTCTGTCTTTGAGCGTCGTTCTCTGAAACTCGGTCTCAGTCCGTCTGTCTCTGTCCGTCTGTCCCTGTCCGCCTGTCTCTGTCCGTCTGTCTCTGTCCGTCTGTCTCAGACAGTCTGTCCCAGACCGTCTGTCTCAGACCGTCTGTCTCAGACCGTCTGTCTAAGCCCGTCTGTCTCATACCGTCCGTCTCAGACCGTCCGTCTTAGACAGTCTGTCTCTGTCCGTCCGCCTCTGTCCGTCTGTCTCTGTCCGTCAGTCTCTGTCGGTCTGTCCCTGTCCGTCTGTCTCTGTCCGTCTGTCTCTGCCCGTCTGTCTCAGAGTCTGTCCCAGACCGTCTGTTTCAGACCGACTGTCTCAGTACGTCTGTCTAATCCCGTCTGTCTCAGACCGTCTGTCTCAGACCGTCTGTCTCAGACCGTCTGTCTAAGCTCGTCTGTCTCATACCGTCCGTCTCAGACCGTCCGTCTCAGACAGTCTGTCTCTGTCCGTCCGCCTCTGTCCGTCTGTCTCTGTCCGTCAGTCTCTGTCGGTCTGTCCCTGTCCGTCTGTCTCTGTCCGTCTGTCTCTGTCCGTCTGTCTCAGACCGTCTGTCTCATTCCGTCTATCTCAGACCGTCTGTCTCAGACCGTCTGTCTAAGCCCGTCTGTCTCTGTCCGTCTGTCTCTGACGGTCTGTCCCTGTCCGTCTGTCTCTGTCCGTCCGCCTCAGACCGTCCGTCTCAGACCGTCCATCTCAGACCGTCCATCTCAGACCGTCCGTCTCAGACCGCGTGTCTCAGACCGCCTGTCTCAGACCGTCTGTCTCTGTCCGTATGTTTCAGTCCGTCTGTCTCTGTCCGTCTGTCTCTGTCCGTCTGTCTCAGCCCCTCTGTCTCAGGCCGTCAGTCTCGGGCCGTTTGTCTATGTCCCTCTATCTTTGAGCGTCGTTCTCTGAAACTCGGTCTCAGTCCGTCTGTCTCTGTCCGTCTGTCCCTGTCTGCCTGTCTCTGTCCGTCTGTCCCTGTCCGTCTGTCTCTGTCCGTCTGTCTCATACCGTCTGTCCCAGACAGTCTGTCTCAGACCGTCTGTCTAAGCCCGTCTGTCTCAGACCGTCTGTCTCAGACCGTCTGTCTCAGACCGTCTGTCTCAGACCGTCTGTCTCAGACCGACTGTCTCAGTACGTCTGTCTCAGACCGTCTGTCTCAGACCGTCTGTCTCAGACCGACTGTCTCAGTACGTCTGTCTCAGACCGTCTGTCTCAGACCGTCTGTCTCAGACCGTGTGTCTCAGACCGTGTGTCTCAGACCGTCCGTCTCAGACCGTCCGTGACAGACCGTCCGTCTCAGACCGTGCGTCTCAGACCGTCCGTCTCAGACCGTCCGTCTCAGACCGTCTGTCTCTGTCCGTCCGCCTCTGTCCGTCTGTCTCTGTCCGTCAGTCTCTGTCGGTCTGTCCCTGTCCGTCTGTCTCTGTCCGTCTGTCTCTGACGGTCTGTCCCTGTCCGTCTGTCTCTGTCCGTCCGCCTCAGACCGTCCGTCTCAGACCGTCCATCTCAGACCGTCCGTCTCAGACCGCGTGTCTCAGACCGCCTGTCTCAGACCGTCTGTCTCTGTCCGTATGTTTCAGTCCGTCTGTCCCTGTCCGCCTGTCTCTGTCCGTCTGTATCTGTCCGTCTCTCTCTGTCCGCCCGTCTCTGTCCGTCTGTCTCAGACATTCTGTCTCAGACCGTCTGTCTAAGCCCGTCTGTCTCAGACCGTGTGTCTCTGTCCGTCTGTCTCTGTCCGTCTGTTTCAGACAGTCTGTCCCAGACCGTCCGTCTCAGACCGTCCGTCTCAGACCGTCCGTCACAGACCGTCCGTCTCAGACCGTCCGTCTCAGACCGTCCGTCTCAGACCGTCCGTCTCAGACCGTCCGTCTCAGACCGTCCGTCTCAGACCGTCCGTCTCAGACCGTCCGTCTCAGACCGTCCGTCTCAGACCGTCCGTCTCAGACCGTGCGTCTCAGACCGTCTGTCTCAGACCGTGTGTCTCAGACCGTGTGTCTCAGACCATCCGTCTCAGACCGTCCGTCACAGACCGTCCGTCTCAGACCGTGCGTCTCAGACCGTCCGTCTCAGACCATCTGTCTCTGTCCCTCGGTCTTTGAACGTCGTTCTCTGAAACTCGGTCTCAGTCCGTCTGTCTCTGTCCGTCTGTCTCTGTCCGTCTGTCTCAGCCCGTCTGTCTCAGGCCGTCTGTCTCGGACCGTTTGTCTATGTCCCTCTGTCTTTGAGCGTCGTTCTCTGAAACTCGGTCTCAGTCCGTCTGTCTCTGTCCGTCTGTCCCTGTCCGCCTGTCTCTGTCCGTCTGTCTCTGTCCGTCTGTCTCAGACAGTCTGTCCCAGACCGTCTGTCTCAGACCAACTGTCTCAGTATGTCTGTCTCAGTCCGTCTGTCTCAGACCGTCTGTCTCAGACAGTCTGTCCCAGACCGTCCGTCTCAGACCGACTGTCTCAGTACGTCTGTCTAAGCCCGTCTGTCTCATACCGTCCGTCTCAGACCGTCCGTCTCAGACCGTGTGTCTCTGTCCCTCTGTCTCTGTCCGTCTGTCTCTGTCGGTCTGTCCCTGTCCGTCTGTCTCTGTCCGTCTGTCTCTGTCCGTCTTTCTCAGACAGTCTGTCCCAGACCGTCTGTTTCAGACCGACTGTCTCAGTACGTCTGTCTAAGCCCGTCTGTCTCAGACCGTCTGTCTCAGACCGTCTGTCTAAGCCCGTCTGTCTCATACCGTCCGTCTCAGACCGTCCGTCTCAGACCGTCTGTCTCTGTCCGTCCACCTCTGTCCGTCTGTCTCTCTCCGTCTGTCTCTGTCCGTCTGTCCCTGTCCGTCAGTCTCTGTCCGTCTGTCTCAGACAGTCTGTCCCAGTCCGTCTGTCTCAGACCGACTGTCTCAGTACGTCTGTCTCTGTCCGTCTGTCTCTGTCCGTCTGTTTCAGACAGTCTGTCCCAGACCGTCCGTCTCAGACCGTCCGTCTCAGACCGTCCGTTTCAGACCGTCCGTCTCAGACCGTCCGTCTCAGACCGTCCGTCTCAGACCGTCCGTCTCAGACCGTCCGTCTCAGACAGTCTGTCTCGGACCGACTGTCTCAGTACGTCTGTCTCTGTCCGTCTGTCTCAGACCGCCTGTCTCAGACAGTCTGTCCCAGACCGTCTGTCTCAGACCGACTGTCTCAGTACGTCTGTCTCAGACCGTCTGTCTCAGACCGTCTGTCTCAGACCGTCTGTCTCAGACCGTCTGTCTCTGTCCGTCCGCCTCTGTCCGTCTTCCTCTGTCTGTCTGTCTCTGTCGGTCTGTCCCTGTCCGTCTGTCTCAGTCCGTCTGTCTCATACAGTCTGTCCCAGACAGTCTGTCTCGGACCGACTATATCAGTACGTCTGTCTCTGTCCGTCTGTCTCAGACCGCCTGTCTCAGACCGCCTGTCTCAGACCGTCTGTCTCAGACCGTCTGTCTCAGACCGTGTGTCTCAGACCGTGTGTCTCAGACCGTCCGTCTCAGACCGTTAGTCACAGACTGTCCGTCTCAGACCGTGCGTCTCAGACCGTCCGTCTCAGACCATCTGTCTCTGTCCCTCGGTCTTTGAACGTCGTTCTCTGAAACTCGGTCTCAGTCCGTCTGTCTCTGTCCGTCTGTCTCTGTCCGTCTGTCTCAGCCCGTCTGTCTCAGGCCGTCTGTCTCGGACCGTTTGTCTATGTCCCTCTGTCTTTGAGCGTCGTTCTCTGAAACTCGGTCTCAGTCCGTCTGTCTCTGTCCGTCTGTCCCTGTCCGCCTGTCTCTGTCCGTCTGTCTCTGTCCGTCTGTCACAGACAGTCTGTCCCAGACCGTCTGTCTCAGACCGACTGTCTCAGTATGTCTGTCTCAGTCCGTCTGTCTCAGACCGTCTGTCTCAGACAGTCTGTCCCAGACCGTCTGTTTCAGACCGACTGTCTCAGTACGTCTGTCTAAGCCCGTCTGTCTCATACCGTCTGTCTCAGACCGTCTGTCTAAGCCCGTCTGTCTCATACCGTCCGTCTCAGACCGTCCGTCTCAGACCGTCTGTCTCTGTCCGTCCACCTCTGTCCGTCTGTCTCTCTCCGTCTGTCTCTGTCCGTCTGTCCCTGTCCGTCAGTCTCTGTCCGTCTGTCTCAGACAGTCTGTCCCAGTCCGTCTGTCTCAGACCGACTGTCTCAGTACGTCTGTCTCTGTCCGTCTGTCTCTGTCCGTCTGTCTCTGTCCGTCTGTTTCAGACAGTCTGTCCCAGACCGTCCGTCTCAGACCGTCCGTCTCAGACCGTCCGTCACAGACCGTCCGTCTCAGACCGTCCGTCTCAGACCGTCCGTCTCAGACCGTCCGTCTCAGACCGTCCGTCTCAGACCGTCCGTCTCAGTCCGTCTTCCTCTGTCCGTCTTCCTCTGTCCGTCTTCCTCTGTCCGTCTGTCTCTGTCGGTCTGTCCCTGTCCGTCTGTCTCTGTCCGTCTGTCTCATACAGTCTGTCTCAAACCGACTGTCTCAGTACGTCTGTCTAAGCCCGTCTGTCTCAGTACGTCTGTCTAAGCCCGTCTGTCTCATACCGTCCGTCTCAGACCGTCCGTCTCAGACCGTCTGTCTCTGTCCGTCCGCCTCTGTCCGTCTGTCTCTGTCCGTCAGTCTCTGTCGGTCTGTCTCAGACCGACTGTCTCAGTACGTCTGTCTCAGACCGTCTGTCTCAGTCCGTCTGTCTCAGACCGTCTGTCTCAGTACGTCTGTCTAAGCCCGTTTGTCTCATACCGTCCGTCTCAGACCGTCCGTCTCAGACCGTCTGTCTCTGTCCGTCCGCCTCTGTCCGTCTTCCTCTGTCCGTCTTCCTCTGTCTGTCTATCTCTGTCGGTCTGTCCCTGTCCGTCTGTCTCTGTCCGTCTGTCTCATACAGTCTGTCCCAGACAGTCTGTCTCGGACCGACTGTCTCAGTACGTCTGTCTCTGTCCGTCTGTCTCAGACCGTCTGTCTCAGACCGTCTGTCTCTGTCCGTGCGTCTCAGACCGTGCGTCTCAGACCGTCCGTCTCAGACCGTCCGTCTCAGACCGTCCGTCTCAGACCGTCCGTCTCAGACCGTCCGTCTCAGACCGTCCGTCTCAGACCGTCCGTCTCAGACCGTCCGTCTCAGACCGTCCGTCTCGGACCGTTTGTCTATGTCCCTCTGTCTTTGAGCGTCGTTCTCTGAAACTCGGTCTCAGTCCGTCTGTCTCTGTCCGTCTGTCCCTGTCCGCCTGTCTCTGTCCGTCTGTCTCTGTCCGTCTGTCTCAGACAGTCTGTCCCAGACCGTCTGTCTCAGACCAACTGTCTCAGTATGTCTGTCTCAGTCCGTCTGTCTCAGACCGTCTGTCTCAGACAGTCTGTCCCAGACCGTCCGTCTCAGACCGACTGTCTCAGTACGTCTGTCTAAGCCCGTCTGTCTCATACCGTCCGTCTCAGACCGTCCGTCTCAGACCGTGTGTCTCTGTCCCTCTGTCTCTGTCCGTCTGTCTCTGTCGGTCTGTCCCTGTCCGTCTGTCTCTGTCCGTCTGTCTCTGTCCGTCTTTCTCAGACAGTCTGTCCCAGACCGTCTGTTTCAGACCGACTGTCTCAGTACGTCTGTCTAAGCCCGTCTGTCTCAGACCGTCTGTCTCAGACCGTCTGTCTAAGCCCGTCTGTCTCATACCGTCCGTCTCAGACCGTCCGTCTCAGACCGTCTGTCTCTGTCCGTCCACCTCTGTCCGTCTGTCTCTCTCCGTCTGTCTCTGTCCGTCTGTCCCTGTCCGTCAGTCTCTGTCCGTCTGTCTCAGACAGTCTGTCCCAGTCCGTCTGTCTCAGACCGACTGTCTCAGTACGTCTGTCTCTGTCCGTCTGTCTCTGTCCGTCTGTTTCAGACAGTCTGTCCCAGACCGTCCGTCTCAGACCGTCCGTCTCAGACCGTCCGTTTCAGACCGTCCGTCTCAGACCGTCCGTCTCAGACCGTCCGTCTCAGACCGTCCGTCTCAGACCGTCCGTCTCAGACAGTCTGTCTCGGACCGACTGTCTCAGTACGTCTGTCTCTGTCCGTCTGTCTCAGACCGCCTGTCTCAGACAGTCTGTCCCAGACCGTCTGTCTCAGACCGACTGTCTCAGTACGTCTGTCTCAGACCGTCTGTCTCAGACCGTCTGTCTCAGACCGTCTGTCTCAGACCGTCTGTCTCTGTCCGTCCGCCTCTGTCCGTCTTCCTCTGTCTGTCTGTCTCTGTCGGTCTGTCCCTGTCCGTCTGTCTCAGTCCGTCTGTCTCATACAGTCTGTCCCAGACAGTCTGTCTCGGACCGACTATATCAGTACGTCTGTCTCTGTCCGTCTGTCTCAGACCGCCTGTCTCAGACCGCCTGTCTCAGACCGTCTGTCTCAGACCGTCTGTCTCAGACCGTGTGTCTCAGACCGTGTGTCTCAGACCGTCCGTCTCAGACCGTTAGTCACAGACTGTCCGTCTCAGACCGTGCGTCTCAGACCGTCCGTCTCAGACCATCTGTCTCTGTCCCTCGGTCTTTGAACGTCGTTCTCTGAAACTCGGTCTCAGTCCGTCTGTCTCTGTCCGTCTGTCTCTGTCCGTCTGTCTCAGCCCGTCTGTCTCAGGCCGTCTGTCTCGGACCGTTTGTCTATGTCCCTCTGTCTTTGAGCGTCGTTCTCTGAAACTCGGTCTCAGTCCGTCTGTCTCTGTCCGTCTGTCCCTGTCCGCCTGTCTCTGTCCGTCTGTCTCTGTCCGTCTGTCACAGACAGTCTGTCCCAGACCGTCTGTCTCAGACCGACTGTCTCAGTATGTCTGTCTCAGTCCGTCTGTCTCAGACCGTCTGTCTCAGACAGTCTGTCCCAGACCGTCTGTTTCAGACCGACTGTCTCAGTACGTCTGTCTAAGCCCGTCTGTCTCATACCGTCTGTCTCAGACCGTCTGTCTAAGCCCGTCTGTCTCATACCGTCCGTCTCAGACCGTCCGTCTCAGACCGTCTGTCTCTGTCCGTCCACCTCTGTCCGTCTGTCTCTCTCCGTCTGTCTCTGTCCGTCTGTCCCTGTCCGTCAGTCTCTGTCCGTCTGTCTCAGACAGTCTGTCCCAGTCCGTCTGTCTCAGACCGACTGTCTCAGTACGTCTGTCTCTGTCCGTCTGTCTCTGTCCGTCTGTCTCTGTCCGTCTGTTTCAGACAGTCTGTCCCAGACCGTCCGTCTCAGACCGTCCGTCTCAGACCGTCCGTCACAGACCGTCCGTCTCAGACCGTCCGTCTCAGACCGTCCGTCTCAGACCGTCCGTCTCAGACCGTCCGTCTCAGACCGTCCGTCTCAGTCCGTCTTCCTCTGTCCGTCTTCCTCTGTCCGTCTTCCTCTGTCCGTCTGTCTCTGTCGGTCTGTCCCTGTCCGTCTGTCTCTGTCCGTCTGTCTCATACAGTCTGTCTCAAACCGACTGTCTCAGTACGTCTGTCTAAGCCCGTCTGTCTCAGTACGTCTGTCTAAGCCCGTCTGTCTCATACCGTCCGTCTCAGACCGTCCGTCTCAGACCGTCTGTCTCTGTCCGTCCGCCTCTGTCCGTCTGTCTCTGTCCGTCAGTCTCTGTCGGTCTGTCTCAGACCGACTGTCTCAGTACGTCTGTCTCAGACCGTCTGTCTCAGTCCGTCTGTCTCAGACCGTCTGTCTCAGTACGTCTGTCTAAGCCCGTTTGTCTCATACCGTCCGTCTCAGACCGTCCGTCTCAGACCGTCTGTCTCTGTCCGTCCGCCTCTGTCCGTCTTCCTCTGTCCGTCTTCCTCTGTCTGTCTATCTCTGTCGGTCTGTCCCTGTCCGTCTGTCTCTGTCCGTCTGTCTCATACAGTCTGTCCCAGACAGTCTGTCTCGGACCGACTGTCTCAGTACGTCTGTCTCTGTCCGTCTGTCTCAGACCGTCTGTCTCAGACCGTCTGTCTCTGTCCGTGCGTCTCAGACCGTGCGTCTCAGACCGTCCGTCTCAGACCGTCCGTCTCAGACCGTCCGTCTCAGACCGTCCGTCTCAGACCGTCCGTCTCAGACCGTCCGTCTCAGACCGTCCGTCTCAGACCGTCCGTCTCAGACCGTCCGTCTCAGACCGTCCGTCTCAGACCGTCCGTCTCAGACCGTCCGTCTCAGACCGTCCGTCTCAGACCGTCCGTCTCTGTCCGTCCGCCTCTGTCCGTCGGTCTCTGTCCGTCTGTCCCTGTCCGTCTGTCTCTGTCCGTCTGTCTCTGTCCGTCTGTCTCTGTCCGTCTGTCTCAGATCGTCTGTCTCATTCCGTCTATCTCAGACCGTCCGTCTCAGACCGTCCGTCTCAGACCGTCCGTCTCAGACCGTCCGCCTCAGACCGTCCGTCTCAGACCGTCCGTCTCAGACCGTCCGCCTCAGACTGTCCGTCTCAGACCGTCCATTTCAGACCGTCCGTCTCAGACCGCGTGTCTCAGACCGCGTGTCTCAGACCGCCTGTCTCAGACCGTCTGTCTCTGTCCGTATGTTTCAGTCCGTCTGTCCCTGTCCGTCTGTCTCTGTCCGTCTGTCTCTGTCCGTCTGTCTCAGTCCGTCTGTCTCAGGACGTCTGTCTCGGACCGTTTGTCTATGTCCCTCTGTCTTTGAGCGTCGTTCTCTGAAACTCGGTCTCAGTCCGTCTGTCTCTGTCCGTCTGTCTCTGCCCGTCTGTCTCTGCCCGTCTGTCTCAGGCCATCCGTCTCGGACCGTTTGTCTATGTCCCTCTGTCTTTGAGCGTCGTTCTCTGAAACTCGGTCTCAGTCCGTCTGTCTCTGTCCGTCTGTCCCTGTCCGCCTGTCTCTGTCCGTCTGTCTCTGTCCGTCTGTCTCTGTCCGTCTGTCTCAGACAGTCTGTCCCAGACCGTCTGTCTCAGACCGACTGTCTCAGTACGTCTGTCTCAGTCCGTCTGTCTCAGACCGTCTGTCTCTGTCCGTCCGCCTCTGTCCGTCTTCCTCTGTCCGTCTTCCTCTGTCCGTCTGTCTCTGTCGGTCTGTCCCTGTCCGTCTGTCTCTGTTCGTCTGTCCCATACAGTCTGTCCCAGACAGTCTGTCTCAGACCGACTGTCTCAGTACGTCTGTATAAGCCCGTCTGTCTCAGACCGTCTGTCTCAGACAGTCTGTCCCAGCCCGTCTGTCTCAGCCCGTCTGTCTCTGTCCGTCTGTCTCAGACCGTCTGTCTCTGTCCGTCTGTCTCAGACCGTCTGTCTCAGACCGTCTGTCTCTGTCCGTCCGCCTCTGTCCGTCCGTCTCTGTCCGTCAGTCTCAGACACTCTGTCCCAGACCGACTGTCTCAGTACGTCTGTCCCAGACCGTCTGTCTCAGTACGTCTGTCTCAGACCGTCTGTCTCAGACCGTCTGTCTCAGACCGACTGTCTCAGTACGTCTGTCTCAGACCGTCTGTCTCAGACCGTCTGTCTCAGACCGTGTGTCTCAGACCGTGTGTCTCAGACCGTCCGTCTCAGACCGTCCGTGACAGACCGTCCGTCTCAGACCGTGCGTCTCAGACCGTCCGTCTCAGACCGTCCGTCTCAGACCGTCTGTCTCTGTCCGTCCGCCTCTGTCCGTCTGTCTCTGTCCGTCAGTCTCTGTCGGTCTGTCCCTGTCCGTCTGTCTCTGTCCGTCTGTCTCTGACGGTCTGTCCCTGTCCGTCTGTCTCTGTCCGTCCGCCTCAGACCGTCCGTCTCAGACCGTCCATCTCAGACCGTCCGTCTCAGACCGCGTGTCTCAGACCGCCTGTCTCAGACCGTCTGTCTCTGTCCGTATGTTTCAGTCCGTCTGTCCCTGTCCGCCTGTCTCTGTCCGTCTGTATCTGTCCGTCTCTCTCTGTCCGCCCGTCTCTGTCCGTCTGTCTCAGACATTCTGTCTCAGACCGTCTGTCTAAGCCCGTCTGTCTCAGACCGTGTGTCTCTGTCCGTCTGTCTCTGTCCGTCTGTTTCAGACAGTCTGTCCCAGACCGTCCGTCTCAGACCGTCCGTCTCAGACCGTCCGTCACAGACCGTCCGTCTCAGACCGTCCGTCTCAGACCGTCCGTCTCAGACCGTCCGTCTCAGACCGTCCGTCTCAGACCGTCCGTCTCAGACCGTCCGTCTCAGACCGTCCGTCTCAGACCGTCCGTCTCAGACCGTGCGTCTCAGACCGTCTGTCTCAGACCGTGTGTCTCAGACCGTGTGTCTCAGACCATCCGTCTCAGACCGTCCGTCACAGACCGTCCGTCTCAGACCGTGCGTCTCAGACCGTCCGTCTCAGACCATCTGTCTCTGTCCCTCGGTCTTTGAACGTCGTTCTCTGAAACTCGGTCTCAGTCCGTCTGTCTCTGTCCGTCTGTCTCTGTCCGTCTGTCTCAGCCCGTCTGTCTCAGGCCGTCTGTCTCGGACCGTTTGTCTATGTCCCTCTGTCTTTGAGCGTCGTTCTCTGAAACTCGGTCTCAGTCCGTCTGTCTCTGTCCGTCTGTCCCTGTCCGCCTGTCTCTGTCCGTCTGTCTCTGTCCGTCTGTCTCAGACAGTCTGTCCCAGACCGTCTGTCTCAGACCGTCTGTCTCAGACCGTCTGTCTAAGCCCGTCTGTCTCATACCGTCCGTCTCAGACCGTCCGTCTTAGACAGTCTGTCTCTGTCCGTCCGCCTCTGTCCGTCTGTCTCTGTCCGTCAGTCTCTGTCGGTCTGTCCCTGTCCGTCTGTCTCTGTCCGTCTGTCTCTGCCCGTCTGTCTCAGAGTCTGTCCCAGACCGTCTGTTTCAGACCGACTGTCTCAGTACGTCTGTCTAATCCCGTCTGTCTCAGACCGTCTGTCTCAGACCGTCTGTCTCAGACCGTCTGTCTAAGCTCGTCTGTCTCATACCGTCCGTCTCAGACCGTCCGTCTCAGACAGTCTGTCTCTGTCCGTCCGCCTCTGTCCGTCTGTCTCTGTCCGTCAGTCTCTGTCGGTCTGTCCCTGTCCGTCTGTCTCTGTCCGTCTGTCTCTGTCCGTCTGTCTCAGACCGTCTGTCTCATTCCGTCTATCTCAGACCGTCTGTCTCAGACCGTCTGTCTAAGCCCGTCTGTCTCTGTCCGTCTGTCTCTGACGGTCTGTCCCTGTCCGTCTGTCTCTGTCCGTCCGCCTCAGACCGTCCGTCTCAGACCGTCCATCTCAGACCGTCCATCTCAGACCGTCCGTCTCAGACCGCGTGTCTCAGACCGCCTGTCTCAGACCGTCTGTCTCTGTCCGTATGTTTCAGTCCGTCTGTCTCTGTCCGTCTGTCTCTGTCCGTCTGTCTCAGCCCCTCTGTCTCAGGCCGTCAGTCTCGGGCCGTTTGTCTATGTCCCTCTGTCTTTGAGCGTCGTTCTCTGAAACTCGGTCTCAGTCCGTCTGTCTCTGTCCGTCTGTCCCTGTCTGCCTGTCTCTGTCCGTCTGTCCCTGTCCGTCTGTCTCTGTCCGTCTGTCTCATACCGTCTGTCCCAGACAGTCTGTCTCAGACCGTCTGTCTAAGCCCGTCTGTCTCAGACCGTCTGTCTCAGACCGTCTGTCTCAGACCGTCTGTCTCAGACCGTCTGTCTCAGACCGACTGTCTCAGTACGTCTGTCTCAGACCGTCTGTCTCAGACCGTCTGTCTCAGACCGACTGTCTCAGTACGTCTGTCTCAGACCGTCTGTCTCAGACCGTCTGTCTCAGACCGTGTGTCTCAGACCGTGTGTCTCAGACCGTCCGTCTCAGACCGTCCGTGACAGACCGTCCGTCTCAGACCGTGCGTCTCAGACCGTCCGTCTCAGACCGTCCGTCTCAGACCGTCTGTCTCTGTCCGTCCGCCTCTGTCCGTCTGTCTCTGTCCGTCAGTCTCTGTCGGTCTGTCCCTGTCCGTCTGTCTCTGTCCGTCTGTCTCTGACGGTCTGTCCCTGTCCGTCTGTCTCTGTCCGTCCGCCTCAGACCGTCCGTCTCAGACCGTCCATCTCAGACCGTCCGTCTCAGACCGCGTGTCTCAGACCGCCTGTCTCAGACCGTCTGTCTCTGTCCGTATGTTTCAGTCCGTCTGTCCCTGTCCGCCTGTCTCTGTCCGTCTGTATCTGTCCGTCTCTCTCTGTCCGCCCGTCTCTGTCCGTCTGTCTCAGACATTCTGTCTCAGACCGTCTGTCTAAGCCCGTCTGTCTCAGACCGTGTGTCTCTGTCCGTCTGTCTCTGTCCGTCTGTTTCAGACAGTCTGTCCCAGACCGTCCGTCTCAGACCGTCCGTCTCAGACCGTCCGTCACAGACCGTCCGTCTCAGACCGTCCGTCTCAGACCGTCCGTCTCAGACCGTCCGTCTCAGACCGTCCGTCTCAGACCGTCCGTCTCAGACCGTCCGTCTCAGACCGTCCGTCTCAGACCGTCCGTCTCAGACCGTCCGTCTCAGACCGTCCGTCTCAGACCGTGCGTCTCAGACCGTCTGTCTCAGACCGTGTGTCTCAGACCGTGTGTCTCAGACCATCCGTCTCAGACCGTCCGTCACAGACCGTCCGTCTCAGACCGTGCGTCTCAGACCGTCCGTCTCAGACCATCTGTCTCTGTCCCTCGGTCTTTGAACGTCGTTCTCTGAAACTCGGTCTCAGTCCGTCTGTCTCTGTCCGTCTGTCTCTGTCCGTCTGTCTCAGCCCGTCTGTCTCAGGCCGTCTGTCTCGGACCGTTTGTCTATGTCCCTCTGTCTTTGAGCGTCGTTCTCTGAAACTCGGTCTCAGTCCGTCTGTCTCTGTCCGTCTGTCCCTGTCCGCCTGTCTCTGTCCGTCTGTCTCTGTCCGTCTGTCTCAGACAGTCTGTCCCAGACCGTCTGTCTCAGACCAACTGTCTCAGTATGTCTGTCTCAGTCCGTCTGTCTCAGACCGTCTGTCTCAGACAGTCTGTCCCAGACCGTCCGTCTCAGACCGACTGTCTCAGTACGTCTGTCTAAGCCCGTCTGTCTCATACCGTCCGTCTCAGACCGTCCGTCTCAGACCGTGTGTCTCTGTCCCTCTGTCTCTGTCCGTCTGTCTCTGTCGGTCTGTCCCTGTCCGTCTGTCTCTGTCCGTCTGTCTCTGTCCGTCTTTCTCAGACAGTCTGTCCCAGACCGTCTGTTTCAGACCGACTGTCTCAGTACGTCTGTCTAAGCCCGTCTGTCTCAGACCGTCTGTCTCAGACCGTCTGTCTAAGCCCGTCTGTCTCATACCGTCCGTCTCAGACCGTCCGTCTCAGACCGTCTGTCTCTGTCCGTCCACCTCTGTCCGTCTGTCTCTCTCCGTCTGTCTCTGTCCGTCTGTCCCTGTCCGTCAGTCTCTGTCCGTCTGTCTCAGACAGTCTGTCCCAGTCCGTCTGTCTCAGACCGACTGTCTCAGTACGTCTGTCTCTGTCCGTCTGTCTCTGTCCGTCTGTTTCAGACAGTCTGTCCCAGACCGTCCGTCTCAGACCGTCCGTCTCAGACCGTCCGTTTCAGACCGTCCGTCTCAGACCGTCCGTCTCAGACCGTCCGTCTCAGACCGTCCGTCTCAGACAGTCTGTCTCGGACCGACTGTCTCAGTACGTCTGTCTCTGTCCGTCTGTCTCAGACCGCCTGTCTCAGACAGTCTGTCCCAGACCGTCTGTCTCAGACCGACTGTCTCAGTACGTCTGTCTCAGACCGTCTGTCTCAGACCGTCTGTCTCAGACCGTCTGTCTCAGACCGTCTGTCTCTGTCCGTCCGCCTCTGTCCGTCTTCCTCTGTCTGTCTGTCTCTGTCGGTCTGTCCCTGTCCGTCTGTCTCAGTCCGTCTGTCTCATACAGTCTGTCCCAGACAGTCTGTCTCGGACCGACTATATCAGTACGTCTGTCTCTGTCCGTCTGTCTCAGACCGCCTGTCTCAGACCGCCTGTCTCAGACCGTCTGTCTCAGACCGTCTGTCTCAGACCGTGTGTCTCAGACCGTGTGTCTCAGACCGTCCGTCTCAGACCGTTAGTCACAGACCGTCCGTCTCAGACCGTGCGTCTCAGACCGTCCGTCTCAGACCATCTGTCTCTGTCCCTCGGTCTTTGAACGTCGTTCTCTGAAACTCGGTCTCAGTCCGTCTGTCTCTGTCCGTCTGTCTCTGTCCGTCTGTCTCAGCCCGTCTGTCTCAGGCCGTCTGTCTCGGACCGTTTGTCTATGTCCCTCTGTCTTTGAGCGTCGTTCTCTGAAACTCGGTCTCAGTCCGTCTGTCTCTGTCCGTCTGTCCCTGTCCGCCTGTCTCTGTCCGTCTGTCTCTGTCCGTCTGTCTCAGACAGTCTGTCCCAGACCGTCTGTCTCAGACCGACTGTCTCAGTATGTCTGTCTCAGTCCGTCTGTCTCAGACCGTCTGTCTCAGACAGTCTGTCCCAGACCGTCTGTTTCAGACCGACTGTCTCAGTACGTCTGTCTAAGCCCGTCTGTCTCATACCGTCTGTCTCAGACCGTCTGTCTAAGCCCGTCTGTCTCATACCGTCCGTCTCAGACCGTCCGTCTCAGACCGTCTGTCTCTGTCCGTCCACCTCTGTCCGTCTGTCTCTCTCCGTCTGTCTCTGTCCGTCTGTCCCTGTCCGTCAGTCTCTGTCCGTCTGTCTCAGACAGTCTGTCCCAGTCCGTCTGTCTCAGACCGACTGTCTCAGTACGTCTGTCTCTGTCCGTCTGTCTCTGTCCGTCTGTCTCTGTCCGTCTGTTTCAGACAGTCTGTCCCAGACCGTCCGTCTCAGACCGTCCGTCTCAGACCGTCCGTCACAGACCGTCCGTCTCAGACCGTCCGTCTCAGACCGTCCGTCTCAGACCGTCCGTCTCAGACCGTCCGTCTCAGACCGTCCGTCTCAGTCCGTCTTCCTCTGTCCGTCTTCCTCTGTCCGTCTTCCTCTGTCCGTCTGTCTCTGTCGGTCTGTCCCTGTCCGTCTGTCTCTGTCCGTCTGTCTCATACAGTCTGTCTCAAACCGACTGTCTCAGTACGTCTGTCTAAGCCCGTCTGTCTCAGTACGTCTGTCTAAGCCCGTCTGTCTCATACCGTCCGTCTCAGACCGTCCGTCTCAGACCGTCTGTCTCTGTCCGTCCGCCTCTGTCCGTCTGTCTCTGTCCGTCAGTCTCTGTCGGTCTGTCTCAGACCGACTGTCTCAGTACGTCTGTCTCAGACCGTCTGTCTCAGTCCGTCTGTCTCAGACCGTCTGTCTCAGTACGTCTGTCTAAGCCCGTTTGTCTCATACCGTCCGTCTCAGACCGTCCGTCTCAGACCGTCTGTCTCTGTCCGTCCGCCTCTGTCCGTCTTCCTCTGTCCGTCTTCCTCTGTCTGTCTATCTCTGTCGGTCTGTCCCTGTCCGTCTGTCTCTGTCCGTCTGTCTCATACAGTCTGTCCCAGACAGTCTGTCTCGGACCGACTGTCTCAGTACGTCTGTCTCTGTCCGTCTGTCTCAGACCGTCTGTCTCAGACCGTCTGTCTCTGTCCGTGCGTCTCAGACCGTGCGTCTCAGACCGTCCGTCTCAGACCGTCCGTCTCAGACCGTCCGTCTCAGACCGTCCGTCTCAGACCGTCCGTCTCAGACCGTCCGTCTCAGACCGTCCGTCTCAGACCGTCCGTCTCAGACCGTCCGTCTCAGACCGTCCGTCTCAGACCGTCCGTCTCAGACCGTCCGTCTCAGACCGTCCGTCTCAGACCGTCCGTCTCAGACCGTCCGTCTCTGTCCGTCCGCCTCTGTCCGTCGGTCTCTGTCCGTCTGTCCCTGTCCGTCTGTCTCTGTCCGTCTGTCTCTGTCCGTCTGTCTCTGTCCGTCTGTCTCAGATCGTCTGTCTCATTCCGTCTATCTCAGACTGTCCGTCTCAGACCGTCCGTCTCAGACCGTCCGTCTCAGACCGTCCGCCTCAGACCGTCCGTCTCAGACCGTCCGTCTCAGACCGTCCGCCTCAGACTGTCCGTCTCAGACCGTCCATTTCAGACCGTCCGTCTCAGACCGCGTGTCTCAGACCGCGTGTCTCAGACCGCCTGTCTCAGACCGTCTGTCTCTGTCCGTATGTTTCAGTCCGTCTGTCCCTGTCCGTCTGTCTCTGTCCGTCTGTCTCTGTCCGTCTGTCTCAGTCCGTCTGTCTCAGGACGTCTGTCTCGGACCGTTTGTCTATGTCCCTCTGTCTTTGAGCGTCGTTCTCTGAAACTCGGTCTCAGTCCGTCTGTCTCTGTCCGTCTGTCTCTGCCCGTCTGTCTCTGCCCGTCTGTCTCAGGCCATCCGTCTCGGACCGTTTGTCTATGTCCCTCTGTCTTTGAGCGTCGTTCTCTGAAACTCGGTCTCAGTCCGTCTGTCTCTGTCCGTCTGTCCCTGTCCGCCTGTCTCTGTCCGTCTGTCTCTGTCCGTCTGTCTCTGTCCGTCTGTCTCAGACAGTCTGTCCCAGACCGTCTGTCTCAGACCGACTGTCTCAGTACGTCTGTCTCAGTCCGTCTGTCTCAGACCGTCTGTCTCTGTCCGTCCGCCTCTGTCCGTCTTCCTCTGTCCGTCTTCCTCTGTCCGTCTGTCTCTGTCGGTCTGTCCCTGTCCGTCTGTCTCTGTTCGTCTGTCCCATACAGTCTGTCCCAGACAGTCTGTCTCAGACCGACTGTCTCAGTACGTCTGTATAAGCCCGTCTGTCTCAGACCGTCTGTCTCAGACAGTCTGTCCCAGCCCGTCTGTCTCAGCCCGTCTGTCTCTGTCCGTCTGTCTCAGACCGTCTGTCTCTGTCCGTCTGTCTCAGACCGTCTGTCTCAGACCGTCTGTCTCTGTCCGTCCGCCTCTGTCCGTCCGTCTCTGTCCGTCAGTCTCAGACACTCTGTCCCAGACCGACTGTCTCAGTACGTCTGTCCCAGACCGTCTGTCTCAGTACGTCTGTCTAAGCCCGTCTGTCTCAGACCGTGTGTCTCTGTCCGTCTGTCTCTGTCCGTCCGTCTCAGACCGTCCGTCACAGACCGTCTGTCTCAGACCGTCCGTCTCAGACCGTCCGTCTCAGACCGTCCGTCTCAGACCGTCCGTCTCAGACCGTCCGTCTCAGTCCGTCTTCCTCTGTCCGTCTTCCTCTGTCCGTCTTCCTCTGTCCGTCTGTCTCTGTCGGTCTGTCCCTGTCCGTCTGTCTCTGTCCGTCTGTCTCATACAGTCTGTCTCAAACCGACTGTCTCAGTACGTCTGTCTAAGCCCGTCTGTCTCAGTACGTCTGTCTAAGCCCGTCTGTCTCATACCGTCCGTCTCAGACCGTCCGTCTCAGACCGTCTGTCTCTGTCCGTCCGCCTCTGTCCGTCTGTCTCTGTCCGTCAGTCTCTGTCGGTCTGTCTCAGACCGACTGTCTCAGTACGTCTGTCTCAGACCGTCTGTCTCAGTCCGTCTGTCTCAGACCGTCTGTCTCAGTACGTCTGTCTAAGCCCGTCTGTCTCATACCGTCCGTCTCAGACCGTCCGTCTCAGACCGTCTGTCTCTGTCCGTCCGCCTCTGTCCGTCTTCCTCTGTCCGTCTTCCTCTGTCTGTCTATCTCTGTCGGTCTGTCCCTGTCCGTCTGTCTCTGTCCGTCTGTCTCATACAGTCTGTCCCAGACAGTCTGTCTCGGACCGACTGTCTCAGTACGTCTGTCTCTGTCCGTCTGTCTCAGACCGTCTGTCTCAGACCGTCTGTCTCTGTCCGTGCGTCTCAGACCGTGCGTCTCAGACCGTCCGTCTCAGACCGTCCGTCTCAGACCGTCCGTCTCAGACCGTCCGTCTCAGACCGTCCGTCTCAGACCGTCCGTCTCAGACCGTCCGTCTCAGACCGTCCGTCTCAGACCGTCCGTCTCAGACCGTCCGTCTCAGACCGTCCGTCTCAGACCGTCCGTCTCAGACCGTCCGTCTCAGACCGTCCGTCTCAGACCGTCCGTCTCTGTCCGTCCGCCTCTGTCCGTCGGTCTCTGTCCGTCTGTCCCTGTCCGTCTGTCTCTGTCCGTCTGTCTCTGTCCGTCTGTCTCTGTCCGTCTGTCTCAGATCGTCTGTCTCATTCCGTCTATCTCAGACCGTCCGTCTCAGACCGTCCGTCTCAGACCGTCCGTCTCAGACCGTCCGCCTCAGACCGTCCGTCTCAGACCGTCCGTCTCAGACCGTCCGCCTCAGACTGTCCGTCTCAGACCGTCCATTTCAGACCGTCCGTCTCAGACCGCGTGTCTCAGACCGCGTGTCTCAGACCGCGTGTCTCAGACCGCCTGTCTCAGACCGTCTGTCTCTGTCCGTATGTTTCAGTCCGTCTGTCCCTGTCCGTCTGTCTCTGTCCGTCCGTCTCAGACCGTCCGTCTCAGACCGTCCGTCTCAGACCGTCCGTCTCAGACCGTCCGTCTCAGACCTGCCGTCTCAGACCGTCCGTCTCAGACCGTCCGTCTCAGACCGTCCGTCTCAGACCGTCCGTCTCAGACCGTCCGTCTCTGTCCGTCCGCCTCTGTCCGTCGGTCTCTGTCCGTCTGTCCCTGTCCGTCTGTCTCTGTCCGTCTGTCTCTGTCCGTCTGTCTCTGTCCGTCTGTCTCAGACCGTCTGTCTCATTCCGTCTATCTCAGACCGTCCGTCTCAGACCGTCCGTCTCAGACCGTCCGTCTCAGACCGTCCGCCTCAGACCGTCCGTCTCAGACCGTCCGTCTCAGACCGTCCGCCTCAGACTGTCCGTCTCAGACCGTCCATTTCAGACCGTCCGTCTCAGACCGCGTGTCTCAGACCGCGTGTCTCAGACCGCCTGTCTCAGACCGTCTGTCTCTGTCCGTATGTTTCAGTCCGTCTGTCCCTGTCCGTCTGTCTCTGTCCGTCTGTCTCTGTCCGTCTGTCTCAGTCCGTCTGTCTCAGGACGTCTGTCTCGGACCGTTTGTCTATGTCCCTCTGTCTTTGAGCGTCGTTCTCTGAAACTCGGTCTCAGTCCGTCTGTCTCTGTCCGTCTGTCTCTGCCCGTCTGTCTCAGCCCGTCTGTCTCAGGCCATCCGTCTCGGACCGTTTGTCTATGTCCCTCTGTCTTTGAGCGTCGTTCTCTGAAACTCGGTCTCAATCCGTCTGTCTCTGTCCGTCTGTCCCTGTCCGCCTGTCTCTGTCCGTCTGTCTCTGTCCGTCTGTCTCTGTCCGTCTGTCTCAGACAGTCTGTCCCAGACCGTCTGTCTCAGACCGACTGTCTCAGTACGTCTGTCTCAGTCCGTCTGTCTCAGACCGTCTGTCTCTGTCCGTCCGCCTCTGTCCGTCTTCCTCTGTCCGTCTTCCTCTGTCCGTCTGTCTCTGTCGGTCTGTCCCTGTCCGTCTGTCTCTGTTCGTCTGTCTCATACAGTCTGTCCCAGACAGTCTGTCTCAGACCGACTGTCTCAGTACGTCTGTATAAGCCCGTCTGTCTCAGACCGTCTGTCTCAGACCGTCTGTCTCAGACCGTCTGTCTCAGACCGTCTGTCTCAGACAGTCTGTCCCAGACCGTCCGTCTCAGACCGACTGTCTCAGTACGTCTGTCGAAGCCCGTCTGTCTCATACCGTCCGTCTCAGACCGTCCGTCTCAGACCGTCTGTCTCTGTCCGTCCGCCTCTGTCCGTCTGTCTCTGTCCGTCAGTGTCTGTCGGTCTGTCCCTGTCCGTCTGTCTCTGTCCGTCTGTCTCTGTCCGTCTGTCTCAGACAGTCTGTCCCAGACCGTCTGTTTCAGACCGACTGTCTCAGTACGTGTGTCTAAGCCCGTCTGTCTCAGACCGTCTGTCTCAGACCGTCTGTCTCAGACCGTCTGTCTCTGTCCGTCCGTCTCAGACCGTGCGTCTCAGACCGTCCGTCTCAGACCGTCCGTCTCAGACCGTCCGTCTCAGACCGTCCGTCTCAGACCGTCCGTCTCAGACCGTCCGTGTCAGACCGTCCGTCTCAGACCGTCCGTCTCAGACCGTTCGTCTCTGTCCGTCCGCCTCTGTCCGTCGGTCTCTGTCCGTCTGTCCCTGTCCGTCTGTCTCTGTCCGTCTGTCTCTGTCCGTCTGTCTCAGACCGTCTGTCTCATTCCGTCTCTCTCATTCCGTCTATCTCAGACCGTCCGTCTCAGACCGTCCGTCTCAGACCGTCCGTCTCAGACCGTCCGTCTCAGACCGTCCGTCTCAGACCGTCCGTCTCAGACCGTCCGCCTCAGACCGTCCGTCTCAGACCGTCCGTCTCAGACCGTCCGCCTCAGACTGTCCGTCTCAGACCGTCCATCTCAGACCGTCCGTCTCAGACCGCGTGTCTCAGACCGCGTGTCTCAGACCGCGTGTCTCAGACCGCCTGTCTCAGACCGTCTGTCTCTGTCCGTATGTTTCAGTCCGTCTGTCCCTGTCCGTCTGTCTCTGTCCGTCCGTCTCAGACCGTCCGTCTCAGACCGTCCGTCTCAGACCGTCCGTCTCAGACCGTCCGTCTCAGACCTGCCGTCTCAGACCGTCCGTCTCAGACCGTCCGTCTCAGACCGTCCGTCTCAGACCGTCCGTCTCAGACCGTCCGTCTCTGTCCGTCCGCCTCTGTCCGTCGGTCTCTGTCCGTCTGTCCCTGTCCGTCTGTCTCTGTCCGTCTGTCTCTGTCCGTCTGTCTCTGTCCGTCTGTCTCAGACCGTCTGTCTCATTCCGTCTATCTCAGACCGTCCGTCTCAGACCGTCCGTCTCAGACCGTCCGTCTCAGACCGTCCGCCTCAGACCGTCCGTCTCAGACCGTCCGTCTCAGACCGTCCGCCTCAGACTGTCCGTCTCAGACCGTCCATTTCAGACCGTCCGTCTCAGACCGCGTGTCTCAGACCGCGTGTCTCAGACCGCCTGTCTCAGACCGTCTGTCTCTGTCCGTATGTTTCAGTCCGTCTGTCCCTGTCCGTCTGTCTCTGTCCGTCTGTCTCTGTCCGTCTGTCTCAGTCCGTCTGTCTCAGGACGTCTGTCTCGGACCGTTTGTCTATGTCCCTCTGTCTTTGAGCGTCGTTCTCTGAAACTCGGTCTCAGTCCGTCTGTCTCTGTCCGTCTGTCTCTGCCCGTCTGTCTCAGCCCGTCTGTCTCAGGCCATCCGTCTCGGACCGTTTGTCTATGTCCCTCTGTCTTTGAGCGTCGTTCTCTGAAACTCGGTCTCAATCCGTCTGTCTCTGTCCGTCTGTCCCTGTCCGCCTGTCTCTGTCCGTCTGTCTCTGTCCGTCTGTCTCTGTCCGTCTGTCTCAGACAGTCTGTCCCAGACCGTCTGTCTCAGACCGACTGTCTCAGTACGTCTGTCTCAGTCCGTCTGTCTCAGACCGTCTGTCTCTGTCCGTCCGCCTCTGTCCGTCTTCCTCTGTCCGTCTTCCTCTGTCCGTCTGTCTCTGTCGGTCTGTCCCTGTCCGTCTGTCTCTGTTCGTCTGTCTCATACAGTCTGTCCCAGACAGTCTGTCTCAGACCGACTGTCTCAGTACGTCTGTATAAGCCCGTCTGTCTCAGACCGTCTGTCTCAGACCGTCTGTCTCAGACCGTCTGTCTCAGACCGTCTGTCTCAGACAGTCTGTCCCAGACCGTCCGTCTCAGACCGACTGTCTCAGTACGTCTGTCGAAGCCCGTCTGTCTCATACCGTCCGTCTCAGACCGTCCGTCTCAGACCGTCTGTCTCTGTCCGTCCGCCTCTGTCCGTCTGTCTCTGTCCGTCAGTGTCTGTCGGTCTGTCCCTGTCCGTCTGTCTCTGTCCGTCTGTCTCTGTCCGTCTGTCTCAGACAGTCTGTCCCAGACCGTCTGTTTCAGACCGACTGTCTCAGTACGTCTGTCTAAGCCCGTCTGTCTCAGACCGTCTGTCTGAGCCCGTCTGTCTCATACCGTCCGTCTCAGACCGTCCGTCTCAGACCGTCTGTCTCTGTCCGTCCGCCTCTGTCCGTCTGTCTCTGTCCGTCAGTCTCTGTCGGTCTGTCCCTGTCCGTCTGTCTCTGTCCGTCTGTCTCTGTCCGTCTGTCTCAGACCGTCTGTCTCATTCCGTCTATCTCAGACCGTCTGTCTCAGACCGTCTGCCTAAGCCCGTCTGTCTCAGACCGTCTGTCTCAGGCCGACTGTCTCAGTACGTCTGTCTCAGACCGTCTGTCTCAGACCGTCTGTCTCTGTCCGTCCGCCTCTGTCCGTCTGTCTCTGTCCGTCTGTCTCTGTCCGTCTGTCTCTGTCCGTCTGTCTCTATCCGTCTGTCTAGGATGGTCTGTCTCAGATTGTCTGTCTCTGTACGTCCGCCTCTGTCCGTCTGTCTCTGTCCGTCTGTCTCTGTCCGTCTGTCTCTGTCCGTCAGTCTCTGTCGGTCTGTCCCTGTCCGTCTGTCTCTGTCCGTCTGTCTCTGTCCGTCTGTCTCAGACCGTCTGTCTCATTCCGTCTATCTCAGAGCGTCTGTCTCAGACCGTCTGCCTAAGCCCGTCTGTCTCAGACCGTCTGTCTCAGACCGACTGTCTCAGACCGTCCGTCTCAGACCGTCCGTCTCAGACCGACCGCCTCAGACCGTCCGTCTCAGACCGTCCATCTCAGACCGTCCGTCTCAGACCGCGTGTCTCAGACCGCCTGTCTCAGACCGTCTGTCTCAGACCGTGTGTCTGAGACCGTGTGTCTCAGACCGTCTGTCTCTGTCCCTCGGTCTTTGAACGTCGTTCTCTGAAACTCGGTCTCAGTCCGTCTGTCTCTGTCCGTCTGTCCCTGTCCGCCTGTCTCTGTCCGTCTGTCTCTGTCCGTCTGTCTCTGTCCGTCTGTCTCTGTCCGTCTGTCTCAGACAGTCTGTCCCAGACCGTCTGTCTCAGACCGACTGTCTCAGTACGTCTGTCTCAGTCCGTCTGTCTCAGACCGTCTGTCTCTGTCCGTATGTTTCAGTCCGTCTGTCCCTGTCCGCCTGTCTCTGTCCGTCTGTATCTGTCCGTCTCTCTCTGTCCGTCTGTCTCTGTCCGTCTGTCTCAGACAGTCTGTCTCAGACCGTCTGTCTAAGCCCGTCTGTCTCAGACCGTCTGTCTCAGACCGACTGTCTCAGTACGTCTGTCTCAGACCGTCTGTCTCACACCGTCTGTCTCTGTCCGTCCGCCTCCTTCCGTCTTCCTCTGTCCGTCTTCCTCTGTCCGTCTGTCCCTGTCCGTCTGTCTCTGTCCGTCTGTCTCAGACAGTCTGTCCCAGACAGTCTGTCTCAGACCGTCTGTCTAAGCCCGTCTGTCTCAGACCGTCTGTCTCAGACCGACTGTCTCAGTACGTCTGTCTCAGACCGTCTGTCTCAGACCGTCTGTCTCTGTCCGTCCGCCTCTGTCCGTCTTCCTCTGTCCGTCTTCCTCTGTCCGTCTGTCTCTGTCCGTCCGCCTCTGTCCGTCTGTCTCTGTCCGTCAGTCTCTGTCGGTCTGTCCCTGTCCGTCCGCCTCTGTCCGTCTTCCTCCGTCCGTCTTCCTCTGTCTGTCTGTCTCTGTCGGTCTGTGCCTGTCCGTCTGTCTGTGTCCGTCTGTCTCATACAGTCTGTCCCAGACAGTCTGTCTCAGACCGACTGTCTCAGTACGTCTGTCTCTGTCCGTCTGTCTCAGACCGCCTGTCTCATACCGCCTGTCTCAGACCGTCTGTCTCAGACCGTGTGTCTCAGACCGTGTGTCTCAGACCGTCCGTCTCAGACCGTCTGTCTCTGTCCCTCGGTCTTTGAACGTCGTTCTCTGAAACTCGGTCTCAGTCCGTCTGTCTCTGTCCGTCTCTCTCTGTCCGTCTGTCTCAGACAGTCTGTCTCAGACCGTCCGTCTCAGACCATCTGTCTCTGTCCCTCGGTCTTTGAACGTCGTTCTCTGAAACTCGGTCTCAGTACGTCTGTCTCTGTCCGTCTGTCTCTGCCCGTCTGTCTCAGCCCGTCTGTCTCAGGCCATCCGTCTCGGGCCGTTTGTCTATGTCCCTCTGTCTTTGAGCGTCGTTCTCTGAAACTCGGTCTCAGTCCGTCTGTCTCTGTCCGTCTGTCCCTGTCCGCCTGTCTCTGTCCGTCTGTCTCTGTCCGTCTGTCTCTGTCCGTCTGTCTCTGTCCGTCTGTCTCAGACAGTCTGTCCCAGACCGTCTGTCTCAGACCGACTGTCTCAGTACGTCTGTATCAGTCCGTCTGTCTCAGACCGTCTGTCTCTGTCCGTCCGCCTCTGTCCGTCTTCCTCTGTCCGTCTTCCTCTGTCCGTCTGTCCCTGTCCGTCTGTCTCTGTCCGTCTGTCTCAGACAGTCTGTCCCAGACAGTCTGTCTCAGACCGTCTGTCTCAGACCGTCTGTCTCAGACCGTCTGTCTCAGACCGACTGTCTCAGTACATCTGTCTCAGACCGTCTGTCTCAGTCCGTATGTCGAAGTCCGTCTGTCTCAGACCGTCCGTCTCTGTCCCTCGGTCTTTGAACGTCGTTCTCTGAAACTCGGTCTCAGTCCGCCTGTCTCTGTCCGTCTGTCTCTGTCCGTCTCTCTCTGTCCGTCTGTCTATGTCCGTCTGTCTCAGACTGTCTGTCCCATACCGTCTGTCTCAGACCGACTGTCTCAGTACATCTGTCTCAGACCGTCTGTCTCAGTCCGTCCGCCTCTGTCCGTCTTCCTCTGTCCGTCTTCCTCTCTCCGTCTGTCTCTGTCGGTCTGTCCCTGTCCGTCTGTCTCTGTCCGTCTGTCTCAGACCGTCTGTCTAAGCCCGTCTGTCTCAGACCGTCTGTCTCAGACCGTCTGTCTCAGACCGTCTGTCTCAGACCGTCTGTCTCAGACCGTCTGTCTCACACCGACTGTCTCAGTACGTCTGTCTCAGACCGTCTGTCTCAGACCGTCTGTCTCTGTCCGTCCGCCTCTGTCCGTCTGTCTCTGTCCGTCTGTCTCAGACCGTCTGTCTAAGCCCGTCTGTCTCAGACCGTCTGTCTCAGACCGTCTGTCTCAGACCGTCTGTCTCAGACCGTCTGTCTCAGACCGTCTGTCTCAGACCGTCTGTCTCAGACCGTCTGTCTCAGACCGTCTGTCTCTGTCCGTCTGTCTCAGACTGTCTGTCCCATACCGTCTGTCTCAGACCGACTGTCTCAGTACATCTGTCTCAGACCGTCTGTCTCTGTCCGTCCGCCTCTGTCCGTCCGCCTCAGAACGTCCGCCTCAGACTGTCCGTCTCAGACCGTCCATCTCAGACCGTCCGTCTCAGACCGCGTGTCTCAGACCGCGTGTGTCAGACCGCCTGTCTCAGACCGTCTGTCTCTGTCCGTATGTTTCAGTCCGTCTGTCCCTGTCCGTCTGTCTCTGTCCGTCTGTCTCTGTCCGTCTGTCTCAGTCCGTCTGTCTCAGGACGTCTGTCTCGGACCGTTTGTCTATGTCCCTCTGTCTTTGAGCGTCGTTCTCTGAAACTCGGTCTCAGTCCGTCTGTCTCTGTCCGTCTGTCTCTGCCCGTCTGTCTCAGCCCGTCTGTCTCAGGCCATCCGTCTCGGACCGTTTGTCTATGTCCCTCTGTCTTTGAGCGTCGTTCTCTGAAACTCGGTCTCAGTCCGTCTTTCTCTGTCCGTCTGTCCCTGTCCGCCTGTCTCTGTCCGTCTGTCTCTGTCCGTCTGTCTCTGTCCGTCTGTCTCAGACAGTCTGTCCCAGACCGTCTGTCTCAGACCGACTGTCTCAGTACGTCTGTCTCAGTCCGTCTGTCTCAGACCGTCTGTCTCTGTCCGTCCGCCTCTGTCCGTCTTCCTCTGTCCGTCTTCCTCTGTCCGTCTGTCTCTGTCGGTCTGTCCCTGTCCGTCTGTCTCTGTTCGTCTGTCTCATACAGTCTGTCCCAGACAGTCCGTCTCAGACCGACTGTCTCAGTACGTCTGTCTAAGCCCGTCTGTCTCATACCGTCCGTCTCAGACCGTCCGTCTCAGACCGTCTGTCTCTGTCCGTCCGCCTCTGTCCGTCTGTCTCTGTCCGTCAGTGTCTGTCGGTCTGTCCCTGTCCGTCTGTCTCTGTCCGTCTGTCTCTGTCCGTCTGTCTCAGACCGTCTGTCTCATTCCGTCTATCTCAGACCGTCTGTCTCAGACCGTCTGCCTAAGCCCGTCTGTCTCAGACCGTCTGTCTCAGACCGACTGTCTCAGACCGTCCGTCTCAGACCGTCCGTCTCAGACCGTCCGCCTCAGACCGTCCGTCTCAGACCGTCCATCTCAGACCGTCCGTCTCAGACCGCGTGTCTCAGACCGCCTGTCTCAGACCGTCTGTCTCTGTCCGTCTGTCTCAGACCGTCTGTCTCAGACCGACTGTCTCAGTACATCTGTCTAAGCCCGTCTGCCTCTGACCGTCTGTCACAGACCGTCCGTCTCAGACCGTCCGCCTCAGACCGTCCGCCTCAGACCGTCCGCCTCAGACCGTCTGTCTCTGTCCGTATGTCGAAGTCCGTCTGTCTCAGTCCGTCTGTCTCTGTCCGCCTGTCTCTGCCCGTCTGTCTCAGACCGCCTGTCTCAGACCGCCTGTCTCAGACCGTCCGCCTCTGTCCGTCTGTCTCTGTCCGTCAGTGTCTGTCGGTCTGTCCCTGTCCGTCTGTCTCTGTCCGTCTGTCTCTGTCCGTCTGTCTCAGACCGTCTGTCTCATTACGTCTATCTCAGACCGTCTGTCTCAGACCGTCTGCCTAAGCCCGTCTGTCTCAGACCGTCTGTCTCAGACCGACTGTCTCAGACCGTTCGTCTCAGACCGTCCGTCTCAGACCGTCCGCCTCAGACCGTCCGTCTCAGACCGTCCATCTCAGACCGTCCGTCTCTGTCCCTCGGTCTTTGAACGTCGTTCTCTGAAACTCGGTCTCAGTCCGCCTGTCTCTGTCCGTCTGTCTCTGTCCGTCTCTCTCTGTCCGTCTGTCTATGTCCGTCTGTCTCAGACTGTCTGTCCCATACCGTCTGTCTCAGACCGACTGTCTCAGTACATCTGTCTCAGACCGTCTGTCTCAGTCCGTCCGCCTCTGTCCGTCTTCCTCTGTCCGTCTTCCTCTCTCCGTCTGTCTCTGTCGGTCTGTCCCTGTCCGTCTGTCTCTGTCCGTCTGTCTCAGACCGTCTGTCTAAGCCCGTCTGTCTCAGACCGTCTGTCTCAGACCGTCTGTCTCAGACCGTCTGTCTCAGACCGTCTGTCTCAGACCGTCTGTCTCACACCGACTGTCTCAGTACGTCTGTCTCAGACCGTCTGTCTCAGACCGTCTGTCTCTGTCCGTCCGCCTCTGTCCGTCTGTCTCTGTCCGTCTGTCTCAGACCGTCTGTCTAAGCCCGTCTGTCTCAGACCGTCTGTCTCAGACCGTCTGTCTCAGACCGTCTGTCTCAGACCGTCTGTCTCAGACCGTCTGTCTCAGACCGTCTGTCTCAGACCGTCTGTCTCTGTCCGTCTGTCTCAGACTGTCTGTCCCATACCGTCTGTCTCAGACCGACTGTCTCAGTACATCTGTCTCAGACCGTCTGTCTCTGTCCGTCCGCCTCTGTCCGTCCGCCTCAGAACGTCCGCCTCAGACTGTCCGTCTCAGACCGTCCATCTCAGACCGTCCGTCTCAGACCGCGTGTCTCAGACCGCGTGTGTCAGACCGCCTGTCTCAGACCGTCTGTCTCTGTCCGTATGTTTCAGTCCGTCTGTCCCTGTCCGTCTGTCTCTGTCCGTCTGTCTCTGTCCGTCTGTCTCAGTCCGTCTGTCTCAGGACGTCTGTCTCGGACCGTTTGTCTATGTCCCTCTGTCTTTGAGCGTCGTTCTCTGAAACTCGGTCTCAGTCCGTCTGTCTCTGTCCGTCTGTCTCTGCCCGTCTGTCTCAGCCCGTCTGTCTCAGGCCATCCGTCTCGGACCGTTTGTCTATGTCCCTCTGTCTTTGAGCGTCGTTCTCTGAAACTCGGTCTCAGTCCGTCTTTCTCTGTCCGTCTGTCCCTGTCCGCCTGTCTCTGTCCGTCTGTCTCTGTCCGTCTGTCTCTGTCCGTCTGTCTCTGTCCGTCTGTCTCAGACAGTCTGTCCCAGACCGTCTGTCTCAGACCGACTGTCTCAGTACGTCTGTCTCAGTCCGTCTGTCTCAGACCGTCTGTCTCTGTCCGTCCGCCTCTGTCCGTCTTCCTCTGTCCGTCTTCCTCTGTCCGTCTGTCTCTGTCGGTCTGTCCCTGTCCGTCTGTCTCTGTTCGTCTGTCTCATACAGTCTGTCCCAGACAGTCCGTCTCAGACCGACTGTCTCAGTACGTCTGTCTAAGCCCGTCTGTCTCATACCGTCCGTCTCAGACCGTCCGTCTCAGACCGTCTGTCTCTGTCCGTCCGCCTCTGTCCGTCTGTCTCTGTCCGTCAGTGTCTGTCGGTCTGTCCCTGTCCGTCTGTCTCTGTCCGTCTGTCTCTGTCCGTCTGTCTCAGACCGTCTGTCTCATTCCGTCTATCTCAGACCGTCTGTCTCAGACCGTCTGCCTAAGCCCGTCTGTCTCAGACCGTCTGTCTCAGACCGACTGTCTCAGACCGTCCGTCTCAGACCGTCCGTCTCAGACCGTCCGCCTCAGACCGTCCGTCTCAGACCGTCCATCTCAGACCGTCCGTCTCAGACCGCGTGTCTCAGACCGCCTGTCTCAGACCGTCTGTCTCTGTCCGTCTGTCTCAGACCGTCTGTCTCAGACCGACTGTCTCAGTACATCTGTCTAAGCCCGTCTGCCTCTGACCGTCTGTCACAGACCGTCCGTCTTAGACCGTCCGCCTCAGACCGTCCGCCTCAGACCGTCCGCCTCAGACCGTCTGTCTCTGTCCGTATGTCGAAGTCCGTCTGTCTCAGTCCGTCTGTCTCTGTCCGCCTGTCTCTGCCCGTCTGTCTCAGACCGCCTGTCTCAGACCGCCTGTCTCAGACCGTCCGCCTCTGTCCGTCTGTCTCTGTGCGTCAGTGTCTGTCGGTCTGTCCCTGTCCGTCTGTCTCTGTCCGTCTGTCTCTGTCCGTCTGTCTCAGACCGTCTGTCTCATTCCGTCTATCTCAGACCGTCTGTCTCAGACCGTCTGCCTAAGCCCGTCTGTCTCAGACCGTCTGTCTCAGACCGACTGTCTCAGACCGTCCGTCTCAGACCGTCCGTCTCAGACCGTCCGCCTCAGACCGTCCGTCTCAGACCGTCCATCTCAGACCGTCTGTCTCTGTCCCTCGGTCTTTGAACGTCGTTCTCTGAAACTCGGTCTCAGTCCGTCTGTCTCTGTCCGCCTCTCTCTGTCCGTCTGTCTCTGTCCGTCTGTCTCAGACAGTCTGTCTCAGACCGTCTGTCTAAGCCCGTCTGTCTCAGACCGTCCGTCTCAGACCATCTGTCTCTGTCCCTCGGTCTTTGAACGTCGTTCTCTGAAACTCGGTCTCAGTCCGTCTGTCTCTGTCCGTCTGTCTCTGCCCGTCTGTCTCAGCCCGTCTGTCTCAGGCCATCCGTCTCGGGCCGTTTGTCTATGGCCCTCTGTCTTTGAGCGTCGTTCTCTGAAACTCGGTCTCAGTCCGTCTGTCTCTGTCCGTCTGTCTCAGACCGTCTGTCTCAGACCGACTGTCTCAGTACATCTGTCTCAGACCGTCTGTCGCAGTCCGTATGTCGAAGTCCGTCTGTCTCAGACCGTCTGTCTCTGTCCCTCGGTCTTTGAACGTCGTTCTCTGAAACTCGGTCTCAGTCCGCCTGTCTCTGTCCGTCTGTCTCTGTCCGTCTCTCTCTGTCCGTCTGTCTATGTCCGTCTGTCTCAGACTGTCTGTCCCATACCGTCTGTCTCAGACCGACTGTCTCAGTACATCTGTCTCAGACCGTCTGTCTCAGTCCGTCCGCCTCTGTCCGTCTTCCTCTGTCCGTCTTCCTCTCTCCGTCTGTCTCTGTCGGTCTGTCCCTGTCCGTCTGTCTCTGTCCGTCTGTCTCAGACCGTCTGTCTAAGCCCGTCTGTCTCAGACCGTCTGTCTCACACCGACTGTCTCAGTACGTCTGTCTCAGACCGTCTGTCTCAGACCGTCTGTCTCAGACCGTCTGTCTCAGACCGTCTGTCTCAGACCGTCTGTCTCAGACCGTCTGTCTCTGTCCGTCCGCCTCTGTCCGTCTGTCTCTGTGCGTCTGTCTCAGACCGTCTGTCTAAGCCCGTCTGTCTCAGACCGTCTGTCTCAGACCGTCTGTCTCAGACCGTCTGTCTCAGACCGTCTGTCTCAGACCGTCTGTCTCTGTCCGTCTGTCTCAGACTGTCTGTCCCATACCGTCTGTCTCAGACCGACTGTCTCAGTACATCTGTCTCAGACCGTCTGTCTCAGACCGTCTGTCTCTGTCCGTCCGCCTCTGTCCGTCCGCCTCAGACCGTCCGTCTCAGACCGTCCGTCTCAGACCGTCCGTCTCAGACCGCGTGTCTCAGACCGCCTGTCTCAGACCGTCTGTCTCTGTCCGTCTGTCTCAGACCGTCTGTCTCAGACCGACTGTCTCAGTACATCTGTCTAAGCCCGTCTGTCTCTGACCGTCTGTCACAGACCGTCCGTCTCAGACCGTCCGCCTCAGACCGTCCGCCTCAGACCGTCCGCCTCAGACCGTCTGTCTCTGTCCGTATGTCGAAGTCCGTCTGTCTCAGTCCGTCTGTCTCTGTCCGCCTGTCTCTGCCCGTCTGTCTCAGACCGCCTGTCTCAGACCGCCTGTCTCAGACCGTCTGCCTCAGACCGTCTGTCTCAGACCGTGTGTCGCAGACCGTGTGTCTCAGACCGTCCGTCTCAGACCGTCCGTCACAGACCGTCCGTCTCAGACCGTGCGTCTCAGACCGTCCGTCTCATACCGTCCGTCTCAGACCGTCCGTCTCAGACCGTCTGTCTCTGTCCGCCCGCCTCTGTCCGTCTGTCTCTGTCCGTCAGTCTCTGTCGGTCTGTCTCAGACCGACTGTCTCAGTACGTCTGTCTCAGACCGTCTGTCTCAGTCCGTCTGTCTCAGACCGTCTGTCTCAGTACGTCTGTCTAAGCCCGTCTGTCTCATACCGTCCGTCTCAGACCGTCCGTCTCAGACCGTCTGTCTCTGTCTGTCCGCCTCTGTCCGTCTTCCTCTGTCCGTCTTCCTCTGTCTGTCTATCTCTGTCGGTCTGTCCCTGTCCGTCTGTCTCTGTCCGTCTGTCTCATACAGTCTGTCCCAGACAGTCTGTCTCGGACCGACTGTCTCAGTACGTCTGTCTCTGTCCGTCTGTCTCAGACCGCCTGTCTCAGACCGTCTGTCTCAGACCGTCTGTCTCAGACCGTCTGTCTCAGACCGTCTGTCTCTGTCCGTGCGTCTCAGACCGTGCGTCTCAGACCGTCCGTCTCAGACCGTCCGTCTCAGACCGTCCGTCTCAGACCGTCCGTCTCGGACCGTCCGTCTCAGACCGTCCGTCTCAGACCGTCCGTCTCAGACCGTCCGTCTCAGACCGTCCGTCTCAGACCGTCCGTCTCAGACCGTCCGTCTCAGACCGTCCGTCTCAGACCGTCCGTCTCAGACCGTCCGTCTCAGACCGTCCGTCTCAGACCGTCCGTCTCTGTCCGTCCGCCTCTGTCCGTCGGTCTCTGTCCGTCTGTCCCTGTCCGTCTGTCTCTGTCCGTCTGTCTCTGTCCGTCTGTCTCTGTCCGTCTGTCTCAGACCGTCTGTCTCATTCCGTCTATCTCAGACCGTCCGTCTCAGACCGTCCGTCTCAGACCGTCCGTCTCAGACCGTCCGCCTCAGACCGTCCGTCTCAGACCGTCCGTCTCAGACCGTCCGCCTCAGACTGTCCGTCTCAGACCGTCCATTTCAGACCGTCCGTCTCAGACCGCGTGTCTCAGACCGCGTGTCTCAGACCGCCTGTCTCAGACCGTCTGTCTCTGTCCGTATGTTTCAGTCCGTCTGTCCCTGTCCGTCTGTCTCTGTCCGTCTGTCTCTGTCCATCTGTCTCAGTCCGTCTGTCTCAGGACGTCTGTCTCGGACCGTTTGTCTATGTCCCTCTGTCTTTGAGCGTCGTTCTCTGAAACTCGGTCTCAGTCCGTCTGTCTCTGTCCGTCTGTCTCTGCCCGTCTGTCTCAGCCCGTCTGTCTCAGGCCATCCGTCTCGGACCGTTTGTCTATGTCCCTCTGTCTTTGAGCGTCGTTCTCTGAAACTCGGTCTCAGTCCGTCTGTCTCTGTCCGTCTGTCCCTGTCCGCCTGTCTCTGTCCGTCTGTCTCTGTCCGTCTGTCTCTGTCCGTCTGTCTCAGACAGTCTGTCCCAGACCGTCTGTCTCAGACCGACTGTCTCAGTACGTCTGTCTCAGTCCGTCTGTCTCAGACCGTCTGTCTCTGTCCGTCCGCCTCTGTCCGTCTTCCTCTGTCCGTCTTCCTCTGTCCGCCTGTCTCTGTCCGTCTGTCTCTGTCCGTCTGTCTCTGTCCGTCTGTCTCAGACAGTCTGTCCCAGACCGTCTGTCTCAGACCGACTGTCTCAGTACGTCTGTATAAGCCCGTCTGTCTCAGACCGTCTGTCTCAGACCGTCTGTCTCAGACCGTCTGTCTCAGACCGTCTGTCTCAGACCGTCTGTCTCAGACAGTCTGTCCCAGACCGTCCGTCTCAGACCGACTGTCTCAGTACGTCTGTCGAAGCCCGTCTGTCTCATACCGTCCGTCTCAGACCGTCCGTCTCAGACCGTCTGTCTCTGTCCGTCCGCCTCTGTCCGTCTGTCTCATACCGTCCGTCTCAGACCGTCCGTCTCAGACCGTCTGTCTCTGTCTGTCCGCCTCTGTCCGTCTTCCTCTGTCCGTCTTCCTCTGTCTGTCTATCTCTGTCGGTCTGTCCCTGTCCGTCTGTCTCTGTCCGTCTGTCTCATACAGTCTGTCCCAGACAGTCTGTCTCGGACCGACTGTCTCAGTACGTCTGTCTCTGTCCGTCTGTCTCAGACCGCCTGTCTCAGACCGTCTGTCTCAGACCGTCTGTCTCAGACCGTCTGTCTCAGACCGTCTGTCTCTGTCCGTGCGTCTCAGACCGTGCGTCTCAGACCGTCCGTCTCAGACCGTCCGTCTCAGACCGTCCGTCTCAGACCGTCCGTCTCAGACCGTCCGTCTCAGACCGTCCGTCTCAGACCGTCCGTCTCAGACCGTCCGTCTCAGACCGTCCGTCTCAGACCGTCCGTCTCAGACCGTCCGTCTCAGACCGTCCGTCTCAGACCGTCCGTCTCAGACCGTCCGTCTCAGACCGTCCGTCTCAGACCGTCCGTCTCAGACCGTCCGTCTCTGTCCGTCCGCCTCTGTCCGTCGGTCTCTGTCCGTCTGTCCCTGTCCGTCTGTCTCTGTCCGTCTGTCTCTGTCCGTCTGTCTCTGTCCGTCTGTCTCAGACCGTCTGTCTCATTCCGTCTATCTCAGACCGTCCGTCTCAGACCGTCCGTCTCAGACCGTCCGTCTCAGACCGTCCGCCTCAGACCGTCCGTCTCAGACCGTCCGTCTCAGACCGTCCGCCTCAGACTGTCCGTCTCAGACCGTCCATTTCAGACCGTCCGTCTCAGACCGCGTGTCTCAGACCGCGTGTCTCAGACCGCCTGTCTCAGACCGTCTGTCTCTGTCCGTATGTTTCAGTCCGTCTGTCCCTGTCCGTCTGTCTCTGTCCGTCTGTCTCTGTCCATCTGTCTCAGTCCGTCTGTCTCAGGACGTCTGTCTCGGACCGTTTGTCTATGTCCCTCTGTCTTTGAGCGTCGTTCTCTGAAACTCGGTCTCAGTCCGTCTGTCTCTGTCCGTCTGTCTCTGCCCGTCTGTCTCAGCCCGTCTGTCTCAGGCCATCCGTCTCGGACCGTTTGTCTATGTCCCTCTGTCTTTGAGCGTCGTTCTCTGAAACTCGGTCTCAGTCCGTCTGTCTCTGTCCGTCTGTCCCTGTCCGCCTGTCTCTGTCCGTCTGTCTCTGTCCGTCTGTCTCTGTCCGTCTGTCTCAGACAGTCTGTCCCAGACCGTCTGTCTCAGACCGACTGTCTCAGTACGTCTGTCTCAGTCCGTCTGTCTCAGACCGTCTGTCTCTGTCCGTCCGCCTCTGTCCGTCTTCCTCTGTCCGTCTTCCTCTGTCCGCCTGTCTCTGTCCGTCTGTCTCTGTCCGTCTGTCTCTGTCCGTCTGTCTCAGACAGTCTGTCCCAGACCGTCTGTCTCAGACCGACTGTCTCAGTACGTCTGTATAAGCCCGTCTGTCTCAGACCGTCTGTCTCAGACCGTCTGTCTCAGACCGTCTGTCTCAGACCGTCTGTCTCAGACCGTCTGTCTCAGACAGTCTGTCCCAGACCGTCCGTCTCAGACCGACTGTCTCAGTACGTCTGTCGAAGCCCGTCTGTCTCATACCGTCCGTCTCAGACCGTCCGTCTCAGACCGTCTGTCTCTGTCCGTCCGCCTCTGTCCGTCTGTCTCTGTCCGTCAGTGTCTGTCGGTCTGTCCCTGTCCGTCTGTCTCTGTCCGTCTGTCTAGGATGGTCTGTCTCAGATTGTCTGTCTCTGTACGTCCGCCTCTGTCCGTCTGTCTCTGTCCGTCTGTCTCTGTCCGTCAGTCTCTGTCGGTCTGTCCCTGTCCGTCTGTCTCTGTCCGTCCGCCTCTGTCCGTCTGTCTCTGTCCGTCAGTCTCTGTCGGTCTGTCCCTGTCCGTCTGTCTCTGTCCGTCTGTCTCTGTCCGTCTGTCTCAGACCGTCTGTCTCATTCCGTCTATCTCAGACCGTCTGTCTCAGACCGTCTGCCTAAGCCCGTCTGTCTCAGACCGTCTGTCTCAGACCGACTGTCTCAGTACGTCTGTCTCAGACCGTCTGTCTCAGACCGTCTGTCTCTGTCCGTCCGCCTCTGTCCGTCTGTTTCTGTCCGTCTGTCTCTGTCGGTCTGTCTAGGATGGTCTGTCTCAGATTGTCTGTCTCTGTACGTCCGCCTCTGTCCGTCTGTCTCTGTCCGTCTGTCTCTGTCCGTCAGTCTCTGTCGGTCTGTCCCTGTCCGTCTGTCTCTGTCCGTCTGTCTCTGTCCGTCTGTCTCAGACCGTCTGTGTCATTCCGTCTATCTCAGACCGTCTGTCTCAGACCGTCTGCCTAAGCCCGTCTGTCTCAGACCGTCTGTCTCTGTCCGTCTGTCTCAGACCGTCTGTCTCAGACCGTCTGTCTCAGACCGTCTGTCTCAGACCGTCTGTCTCTGTCCGTCCGCCTCTGTCCGTCCGTCTCTGTCCGTCAGTCTCAGACAGTCTGTCCCAGACCGACTGTCTCAGTACGTCTGTCTCAGACAGTCTGTCTCAGACCGTCTGTATCAGACCGTCTGTCTCTGTCCGTCCGCCTCTGTCCGTCTTCCTCTGTCCGTCTTCCTCTGTCCGTCTGTCTCTGTCGGTCTGTCCCTGTCCGTCTGTCTCTGTCCGTCTGTCTCATACAGTCTGTCCCAAACAGTCTGTCTCAGACCGACTGTCTCAGTACGTGTGTCTAAGCCCGTCTGTCTCAGACCGTCTGTCTCAGACCGTCTGTCTCAGACCGTCTGTCTCAGACCGTCTGTCTCTGTCCGTCCGTCTCAGACCGTGCGTCTCAGACCGTCCGTCTCAGACCGTCCGTCTCAGACCGTCCGTCTCAGACCGTCCGTCTCAGACCGTCCGTCTCAGACCGTCCGTCTCAGACCGTCCGTCTCAGACCGTCCGTCTCAGACCGTCCGTCTCAGACCGTTCGTCTCTGTCCGTCCGCCTCTGTCCGTCTGTCCCTGTCCGTCTGTCTCTGTCCGTCTGTCTCTGTCCGTCTGTCTCAGACCGTCTGTCTCATTCCGTCTCTCTCATTCCGTCTATCTCAGACCGTCCGTCTCAGACCGTCCGTCTCAGACCGTCCGCCTCAGACCGTCCGTCTCAGACCGTCCGTCTCAGACCGTCCGTCTCAGACCGCGTGTCTCAGACCGCGTGTCTCAGACCGCCTGTCTCAGACCGTCTGTCTCTGTCCGTATGTTTCAGTCCGTCTGTCCCTGTCCGTCTGTCTCTGTCCGTCTGTCTCTGTCCGTCTGTCTCAGTCCGTCTGTCTCAGGACGTCTGTCTCGGACCGTTTGTCTATGTCCCTCTGTCTTTGAGCGTCGTTCTCTGAAACTCGGTCTCAGTCCGTCTGTCTCTGTCCGTCTGTCTCTGCCCGTCTGTCTCAGCCCGTCTGTCTCAGGCCATCCGTCTCGGACCGTTTGTCTATGTCCCTCTGTCTTTGAGCGTCGTTCTCTGAAACTCGGTCTCAGTCCGTCTGTCTCTGTCCGTCTGTCCCTGTCCGCCTGTCTCTGTCCGTCTGTCTCTGTCCGTCTGTCTCTGTCCGTCTGTCTCAGACAGTCTGTCCCAGACCGTCTGTCTCAGACCGACTGTCTCAGTACGTCTGTCTCAGAACGTCTGTCTCTGTCCGTCCGCCTCTGTCCGTCTTCCTCTGTCCGTCTGTCTCTGTCGGTCTGTCCCTGTCCGTCTGTCTCTGTTCGTCTGTCTCATACAGTCTGTCCCAGACAGTCTGTCTCAGACCGACTGTCTCAGTACGTCTGTATAAGCCCGTCTGTCTCAGTACGTCTGTATAAGCCCGTCTGTCTCAGACCGTCTGTCTCAGACCGTCTGTCTCAGACCGTCTGTCTCAGACCGTCTGTCTCAGACCGTCTGTCTCAGACAGTCTGTCCCAGACCGTCCGTCTCAGACCGACTGTCTCAGTACGTCTGTCTAAGCCCGTCTGTCTCATACCGTCCGTCTCAGACCGTCCGTCTCAGACCGTCTGTCTCTGTCCGTCCGCCTCTGTCCGTCTGTCTCTGTCCGTCAGTGTCTGTCGGTCTGTCCCTGTCCGTCTGTCTCTGTCCGTCTGTCTCTGTCCGTCTGTCTCAGACAGTCTGTCCCAGACCGTCTGTTTCAGACCGACTGTCTCAGTACGTCTGTCTAAGCCCGTCTGTCTCAGACCGTCTGTCTCAGACCGTCTGTCTGAGCCCGTCCGCCTCTGTCCGTCTGTCTCTGTCCGTCTGTCTCTGTCCGTCTGTCTCTGTCCGTCTGTCTCTATCCGTCTGTCTAGGATGGTCTGTCTCAGATTGTCTGTCTCTGTACGTCCGCCTCTGTCCGTCTGTCTCTGTCCGTCTGTCTCTGTCCGTCTGTCTCTGTCCGTCAGTCTCTGTCGGTCTGTCCCTGTCCGTCTGTCTCTGTCCGTCTGTCTCTGTCCGTCTGTCTCAGACCGTCTGTCTCATTCCGTCTATCTCAGAGCGTCTGTCTCAGACCGTCTGCCTAAGCCCGTCTGTCTCAGACCGTCTGTCTCAGACCGACTGTCTCAGACCGTCCGTCTCAGACCGTCCGTCTCAGACCGACCGCCTCAGACCGTCCGTCTCAGACCGTCCATCTCAGACCGTCCGTCTCAGACCGCGTGTCTCAGACCGCCTGTCTCAGACCGTCTGTCTCTGTCCGTATGTTTCAGTCCGTCTGTCCCTGTCCGCCTGTCTCTGTCCGTCTGTATCTGTCCGTCTCTCTCTGTCCGCCTGTCTCTGTCCGTCTGTCTCAGACAGTCTGTCTCAGACCGTCTGTCTAAGCCCGTTTGTCTCAGACCGTCTGTCTCAGACCGACTGTCTCAGTACGTCTGTCTCAGACCGTCTGTCTCAGACCGTCTGTCTCTGTCCGTCCGCCTCTGTCCGTCTTCCTCCGTCCGTCTTCCTCTGTCTGTCTGTCTCTGTCGGTCTGTGCCTGTCCGTCTGTCTCTGTCCGTCTGTCTCATACAGTCTGTCCCAGACAGTCTGTCTCTGTCCGTCTGTCTCAGACCGCCTGTCTCATACCGCCTGTCTCAGACCGTCTGTCTCAGACCGTGTGTCTCAGACCGTGTGTCTCAGACCGTCCGTCTCAGACCGTCTGTCTCTGTCCCTCGGTCTTTGAACGTCGTTCTCTGAAACTCGGTCTCAGTCCGTCTGTCTCTGTCCGTCTCTCTCTGTCCGTCTGTCTCTGTCCGTCTGTCTCTGCCCGTCTGTCTCAGCCCGTCTGTCTCAGGCCATCCGTCTCGGGCCGTTTGTCTATGTCCCTCTGCCTTTGAGCGTCGTTCTCTGAAACTCGGTCTCAGTCCGTCTGTCTCTGTCCGTCTGTCCCTGTCCGCCTGTCTCTGTCCGTCTGTCTCTGTCCGTCTGTCTCTGTCCGTCTGTCTCTGTCCGTCTGTCTCAGACAGTCTGTCCCAGACCGTCTGTCTCAGACCGACTGTCTCAGTACGTCTGTCTCAGTCCGTCTGTCTCAGACCGTCTGTCTCTGTCCGTATGTTTCAGTCCGTCTGTCCCTGTCCGCCTGTCTCTGTCCGTCTGTATCTGTCCGTCTCTCTCTGTCCGTCTGTCTCTGTCCGTCTGTCTCAGACAGTCTGTCTCAGACCGTCTGTCTAAGCCCGTCTGTCTCAGACCGTCTGTCTCAGACCGACTGTCTCAGTACGTCTGTCTCAGACCGTCTGTCTCAGACCGTCTGTCTCTGTCCGTCCGCCTCTGTCCGTCTTCCTCCGTCCGTCTTCCTCTGTCTGTCTGTCTCTGTCGGTCTGTGCCTGTCCGTCTGTCTGTGTCCGTCTGTCTCATACAGTCTGTCCCAGACAGTCTGTCTCAGACCGACTGTCTCAGTACGTCTGTCTCTGTCCGTCTGTCTCAGACCGCCTGTCTCATACCGCCTGTCTCAGACCGTCTGTCTCAGACCGTGTGTCTCAGACCGTGTGTCTCAGACCGTCCGTCTCAGACCGTCTGTCTCTGTCCCTCGGTCTTTGAACGTCGTTCTCTGAAACTCGGTCTCAGTCCGTCTGTCTCTGTCCGTCTCTCTCTGTCCGTCTGTCTCTGTCCGTCTGTCTCAGACAGTCTGTCTCAGACCGTCCGTCTCAGACCATCTGTCTCTGTCCCTCGGTCTTTGAACGTCGTTCTCTGAAACTCGGTCTCAGTACGTCTGTCTCTGTCCGTCTGTCTCTGCCCGTCTGTCTCAGCCCGTCTGTCTCAGGCCATCCGTCTCGGGCCGTTTGTCTATGTCCCTCTGTCTTTGAGCGTCGTTCTCTGAAACTCGGTCTCAGTCCGTCTGTCTCTGTCCGTCTGTCCCTGTCCGCCTGTCTCTGTCCGTCTGTCTCTGTCCGTCTGTCTCTGTCCGTCTGTCTCTGTCCGTCTGTCTCAGACAGTCTGTCCCAGATCGTCTGTCTCAGACCGACTGTCTCAGTACGTCTGTCTCAGTCCGTCTGTCTCAGACCGTCTGTCTCTGTCCGTCCGCCTCTGTCCGTCTTCCTCTGTCCGTCTTCCTCTGTCCGTCTGTCCCTGTCCGTCTGTCTCTGTCCGTCTGTCTCAGGCAGTCTGTCCCAGACAGTCTGTCTCAGACCGTCTGTCTCAGACCGTCTGTCTCAGACCGTCTGTCTCAGACCGACTGTCTCAGTACATCTGTCTCAGACCGTCTGTCTCAGTCCGTATGTCGAAGTCCGTCTGTCTCAGACCGTCTGTCTCTGTCCCTCGGTCTTTGAACGTCGTTCTCTGAAACTCGGTCTCAGTCCGCCTGTCTCTGTCCGTCTGTCTCTGTCCGTCTCTCTCTGTCCGTCTGTCTATGTCCGTCTGTCTCAGACTGTCTGTCCCATACCGTCTGTCTCAGACCGTCTGTCTCAGACCGTCTGTCTCAGACCGTCTGTCTCAGACCGTCTGTCTCACACCGACTGTCTCAGTACGTCTGTCTCAGACCGTCTGTCTCAGACCGTCTGTCTCTGTCCGTCCGCCTCTGTCCGTCTGTCTCTGTCCGTCTGTCTCAGACCGTCTGTCTAAGCCCGTCTGTCTCAGACCGTCTGTCTCAGACCGTCTGTCTCAGACCGTCTGTCTCAGACCGTCTGTCTCAGACCGTCTGTCTCTGTCCGTCAGTCTCAGACTGTCTGTCCCATACCGTCTGTCTCAGACCGACTGTCTCAGTACATCTGTCTCAGACCGTCTGTCTCAGACCGTCTGTCTCTGTCCGTCCGCCTCTGTCCGTCCGCCTCAGAACGTCCGCCTCAGACTGTCCGTCTCAGACCGTCCATCTCAGACCGTCCGTCTCAGACCGCGTGTCTCAGACCGCGTGTCTCAGACCGCCTGTCTCAGACCGTCTGTCTCTGTCCGTATGTTTCAGTCCGTCTGTCCCTGTCCGTCTGTCTCTGTCCGTCCGTCTCTGTCCGTCTGTCTCAGTCCGTCTGTCTCAGGACGTCTGTCTCGGACCGTTTGTCTATGTCCCTCTGTCTTTGAGCGTCGTTCTCTGAAACTCGGTCTCAGTCCGTCTGTCTCTGTCCGTCTGTCTCTGCCCGTCTGTCTCAGCCCGTCTGTCTCAGGCCATCCGTCTCGGACCGTTTGTCTATGTCCCTCTGTCTTTGAGCGTCGTTCTCTGAAACTCGGTCTCAGTCCATCTGTCTCTGTCCGTCTGTCCCTGTCCGCCTGTCTCTGTCCGTCTGTCTCTGTCCGTCTGTCTCTGTCCGTCTGTCTCTGTCCGTCTGTCTCAGACAGTCTGTCCGAGACCGTCTGTCTCAGACCGACTGTCTCAGTACGTCTGTCTCAGTCCGTCTGTCTCAGACCGTCTGTCTCTGTCCGTCCGCCTCTGTCCGTCTTCCTCTGTCGGTCTTCCTCTGTCCGTCTGTCTCTGTCGGTCTGTCCCTGTCCGTCTGTCTCTGTTCGTCTGTCTCATACAGTCTGTCCCAGACAGTCTGTCTCAGACCGACTGTCTCAGTACGTCTGTATAAGCCCGTCTGTCTCAGACCGTCTGTCTCAGACCGTCTGTCTCAGACCGTCTGTCTCAGACCGTCTGTCTCAGACCGTCTATCTCAGACCGTCTGTCTAAGACCGTCTGTCTCAGACCGTCTGTCTCAGACCGTCTGTCTCAGACAGTCTGTCCCAGACCGTCCGTCTCAGACCGACTGTCTCAGTACGTCTGTCTAAGCCCGTCTGTCTCATACCGTCCGTCTCAGACCGTCCGTCTCAGACCGTCTGTCTCTGTCCGTCCGCCTCTGTCCGTCTGTCTCTGTCCGTCAGTGTCTGTCGGTCTGTCCCTGTCCGTCTGTCTCTGTCCGTCTGTCTCTGTCCGTCTGTCTCAGACCGTCTGTCTCATTCCGTCTATCTCAGACCGTCTGTCTCAGACCGTCTGCCTAAGCCCGTCTGTCTCCGACCGTCTGTCTCAGACCGACTGTCTCAGTACATCTGTCTCAGACCGTCTGTCTCAGACCGTCTGTCTCAGACCGTCTGTCTCTGTCCGTCCGCCTCTGTCCGTCTGTCTCTGTCCGTCTGTCTCTGTCCGTCTGTCTCTATCCGTCTGTCTAGGATGGTCTGTCTCAGATTGTCTGTCTCTGTACGTCCGCCTCTGTCCGTCTGTCTCTGTCCGTCTGTCTCTGTCCGTCAGTCTCTGTCGGTCTGTCCCTGTCCGTCTGTCTCTGTCCGTCTGTCTCTGTCCGTCTGTCTCAGACCGTCTGTCTCATTCCGTCTATCTCAGACCGTCTGTCTCAGACCGTCTGCCTAAGCCCGTCTGTCTCAGACCGTCTGTCTCAGACCGACTGTCTCAGACCGTCCGTCTCAGACCGTCCGTCTCAGACCGTCCGCCTCAGACCGTCCGTCTCAGACCGTCCATCTCAGACCGTCCGTCTCAGACCGCGTGTCTCAGACCGCCTGTCTCAGACCGTCTGTCTCTGTCCGTATGTTTCAGTCCGTCTGTCCCTGTCCGCCTGTCTCTGTCCGTCTGTACCTGTCCGTCTCTCTCTGTCCGTCTGTCTCTGTCCGTCTGTCTCAGATAGTCTGTCTCAGACCGTCTGTCTAAGCCCGTCTGTCTCAGACCGTCTGTCTCAGACCGACTGTCTCAGTACGTCTGTCTCAGACCGTGTGTCTCAGACCGTCTGTCTCTGTCCGTCCGCCTCTGTCCGTCTTCCTCCGTCCGTCTTCCTCTGTCTGTCTGTCTCTGTCGGTCTGTGCCTGTCCGTCTGTCTCTGTCCGTCTGTCTCATACAGTCTGTCCCAGACCGTCTGTCTCAGACCGTGTGTCTCAGACCGTGTGTCTCAGACCGTCCGTCTCAGACCGTCTGTCTCAGACCGTGTGTCTCAGACCGTCCGTCTCAGACCGTCTGTCTCTGTCCCTCGGTCTTTGAACGTCGTTCTCTGAAACTCGGTCTCAGTCCGTCTGTCTCTGTCCGTCTCTCTCTGTCCGTCTGTCTCTGTCCGTCTGTCTCAGACAGTCTGTCTCAGACCGTCTGTCTAAGCCCGTCTGTCTCAGACCGTCCGTCTCAGACCATCTGTCTCTGTCCCTCGGTCTTTGAACGTCGTTCTCTGAAACTCGGTCTCAGTCCGTCTGTCTCTGTCCGTCTGTCTCTGCCCGTCTGTCTCAGCCCGTCTGTCTCAGGCCATCCGTCTCGGGCCGTTTGTCTATGTCCCTCTGTCTTTGAGCGTCGTTCTCTGAAACTCGGTCTCAGTCCGTCTGTCTCTGTCCGTCTGTCCCTGTCCGCCTGTCTCTGTCCGTCTGTCTCTGTCCGTCTGTCTCTGTCCGTCTGTCTCAGACAGTCTGTCCCAGACCGTCTGTCTCAGACCGACTGTCTCAGTACGTCTGTCTCAGTCCGTCTGTCTCAGACCGTCTGTCTCTGTCCGTCCGCCTCTGTCCGTCTTCCTCTGTCCGTCTTCCTCTGTCCGTCTGTCCCTGTCCGTCTGTCTCTGTCCGTCTGTCTCAAACAGTCTGTCCCAGACAGTCTGTCTCAGACCGTCTGTCTCAGACCGTCTGTCTCAGACCGTCTGTCTCAGACCGTCTGTCTCAGACCGACTGTCTCAGTACATCTGTCTCAGACCGTCTGTCTCAGTCCGTATGTCGAAGTCCGTCTGTCTCAGACCGTCTGTCTCTGTCCCTCGGTCTTTGAACGTCGTTCTCTGAAACTCGGTCTCAGTCCGCCTGTCTCTGTCCGTCTGTCTCTGTCCGTCTCTCTCTGTCCGTCTGTCTATGTCCGTCTGTCTCAGACTGTCTGTCCCATACCGTCTGTCTCAGACCGACTGTCTCAGTACATCTGTCTCAGACCGTCTGTCTCAGTCCGTCCGCCTCTGTCCGTCTTCCTCTGTCCGTCTTCCTCTCTCCGTCTGTCTCTGTCGGTCTGTCCCTGTCCGTCTGTCTCTGTCCGTCTGTCTCAGACCGTCTGTCTAAGCCCGTCTGTCTCAGACCGTCTGTCTCACACCGACTGTCTCAGTACGTCTGTCTCAGACCGTCTGTCTCAGACCGTCTGTCTCAGACCGTCTGTCTCAGACCGTCTGTCTCTGTCCGTCCGCCTCTGTCCGTCTGTCTCTGTGCGTCTGTCTCAGACCGTCTGTCTAAGCCCGTCTGTCTCAGACCGTCTGTCTCAGACCGTCTGTCTCTGTCCGTCTGTCTCAGACTGTCTGTCCCATACCGTCTGTCTCAGACCGACTGTCTCAGTACATCTGTCTCAGACCGTCTGTCTCAGACCGTCTGTCTCTGTCCGTCCGCCTCTGTCCGTCCGCCTCAGACCGTCCGCCTCAGACCGTCCGTCTCAGACCGTCCGTCTCAGACCGCGTGTCTCAGACCGCCTGTCTCAGACCGTCTGTCTCTGTCCGTCTGTCTCAGACCGTCTGTCTCAGACCGACTGTCTCAGTACATCTGTCTAAGCCCGTCTGTCTCTGACCGTCTGTCACAGACCGTCCGTCTCAGACCGTCCGCCTCAGACCGTCCGCCTCAGACCGTCCGCCTCAGACCGTCTGTCTCTGTCCGTATGTCGAAGTCCGTCTGTCTCAGTCCGTCTGTCTCTGTCCGCCTGTCTCTGCCCGTCTGTCTCAGACCGCCTGTCTCAGACCGCCTGTCTCAGACCGTCTGCCTCAGACCGTGCGTCTCAGACCGTCCGTCTCAGACCGTCCGTCTCAGACCGTCTGTCTCTGTCCCTCGGTCTTTGAACGTCGTTCTCTGAAACTCGGTCTCAGTCCGCCTGTCTCTGTCCGTCTGTCTCTGTCCGTCTCTCTCTGTCCGTCTGTCTCAGACTGTCTGTCCCATACCGTCTGTCTCAGACCGACTGTCTCAGTACATCTGTCTCAGACCGTCTGTCTCAGTCCGTCCGCCTCTGTCCGTCTGTCTCAGACCGTCTGTCTAAGCCCGTCTGTCTCAGACCGTCTGTCTCAGACCGACTGTCTCAGTACGTCTGTCTCAGACCGCCTGTCTCAGACCGTCTGTCTCTGTCCGTCCGCCTCTGTCCGTCTGTCTCTGTCCGTCTGTCTCTGTCCGTCTGTCTCTATCCGTCTGTCTAGGACGGTCTGTCTCAGATCGTCTGTCTCTGTACGTCCGCCTCTGTCCGTCTGTCTCTGTCCGTCTGTCTCTGTCCGTCTGTCTCTGTCCGTCTGTCTCTGTCCGTCTGTCTCAGCCCGTCTGTCTCAGGCCGTCTGTCTCGGACCGTTTGTCTATGTCCCTCTGTCTTTGAGCGTCGTTCTCTGTAACTCGGTCTCAGCCGTCTGTCTCTGTCCGTCTGTCCCTGTCCGCCTGTCTCTGTCCGTCTGTATCTGTCCGTCTGTCTCAGTCCGTCTGTCTCTGTCCGCCTGTCTCTGCCCGTCTGTCTCAGACCGCCTGTCTCAGACCGCCTGTCTCAGACCGTCTGTCTCAGACTGTCTGTCCCATACCGTCTGTCTCAGACCGACTGTCTCAGTACATCTGTCTCAGACCGTCTCTCTCAGTCCGTCCGCCTCTGTCCGTCTTCCTCTGTCCGTCTTCCTCTCTCCGTCTGTCTCTGTCGGTCTGTCCCTGTCCGTCTGTCTCTGTCCGTCTGTCTCAGACCGTCTGTCTAAGCCCGTCTGTCTCAGACCGTCTGTCTCAGACCGTCTGTCTCAGACCGTCTGTCTCAGACCGTCTGTCTCAGACCGACTATCTCAGTACGTCTGTCTCAGACCGTCTGTCTCAGACCGTCTGTCTCAGACCGTCTGTCTCTGTCCGTCCGCCTCTGTCCGTCTGTCTCTGTCCGTCTGTCTCAGACCGTCTGTCTAAGCCCGTCTGTCTCAGACCGTCCGTCTCAGACCGTCTGTCTCAGACCGTCTGTCTCAGACCGTCTGTCTCAGATCGTCTGTCCCATACCGTCTGTCTCAGACCGACTGTCTCAGTACATCTGTCTCAGACCGTCTGTCTCAGACCGTCTGTCTCTGTCCGTCCGCCTCTGTCCGTCTTCCTCTGTCCGTCTTCCTCTGTCCGTCTGTCTCTGTCGGTCGGTCCCTGTCCGTCTGTCTCTGTCCGTCTGTTTCAGACAGTCTGTCCCAGACAGTCTGTCCCAGACAGTCTGTCTCAGACCGTGTGTCTCATACCGTGTTTCTCAGACCGTCCGTCTCAGACCGTCCGTCACAGACCGTCCGTCTCAGACCGTCTGTCTCAGATCGTCTGTCTCAGACCGTCTGTCTCATACCATCTGTCTCAGACCGTCTGTCTCAGACCGTCTGTCTCAGACCGTCTGTCTCAGACCGTCTGTCTCAGACCGTCTGTCTCAGACCGTCTGTCTCAGACCGTCTGTCTCAGACCGTCTGTCTCAGCCCGTCTGTCTCAGACCGTCTGTCTCAGACCGTCTGTCTCAGACCGTCTGTCTCAGACCGTCTGTCTCAGACCGTCTGTCTCAGACCGTCTGTCTCAGACCGTCTGTCTCAGACCGTCTGTCTCAGACCGTCTGTCTCAGACCGTCTGTCTCAGACCGTCTGTCTCAGCCCGTCTGTCTCAGACCGTCTGTCTCAGACCGTCTGTCTCAGACCGTCTGTCTCAGACCGTCTGTCTCAGACCGTCTGTCTCAGACCGTCTGTCTCTGTCCGTCTGTCTCAGACCGCCTGTCTCAGACCGCCTGTCTCAGACCGTCTGTCTCAGACCGTGTGTCTCATACCGTGTTTCTCAGACCGTCCGTCTCAGACCGTCCGTCACAGACCGTCCGTCTCAGACCGTGCGTCTCAGACCGTCCGTCTGAGACCGTCCGTCTCACACCGTCTGTGTCTGTCCCTCGGTCGTTGAACGTCGTTCTCTGAAACTCGGTCTCAGTCCGTTTGTCACTGTCTGTCTGTCTCTGTCCGTCTGTCTCAGCCTGTCTGTCTCAGGCCGTCTGTCTCGGACCGTTTGTCTATGTCCCTCTGTCTTTGAGCGTCGTTCTCTGAAACTCGGTCTCAGTCCGTCTGTCTCTGTCCGTCTGTCCCTGTCCGCCTGTCTCTGTCCGTCTTTCTCTGTCCGTCTCTCCCTGTCCGTCTGTCTCTGTCCTTCTGTCTCAGACAGTCTGTCCCAGACCGTCTGTCTCAGACCGACTGTCTCAGTACGTCTGTCTCAGACCGTCTGTCTCAGACAGTCTGTCCCAGACCGTCTGTCTCAGACCGACTGTCTCAGTACGTCTGTCTCAGACCGTCTGTCTCAGACCGTGTGTCTCATACCGTGTTTCTCAGACCGTCCGTCTCAGACCGTCCGCCTCAGACCGTCCGTCTCTGTCCGTATGTCTCAGTCCGTCTGTCTCTGTCCGTCTGTCCCTGTCCGTCTGTTTCATACCGACTGTCTCGGTACGTCCGTCTCAGACCGTCGGTCTCTGTCCCTCGGTCTTTGAACGTCGTTCTCTGAAACTCGGTCTCAGTCCGCCTGTCTCTGTCCGTCTGTCTCTGTCCGTCTCTCTCTGTCCGTCTGTCTCAGTCCGTCTGTCTCAGACAGTCTGTCCCAGACCGTCTGTCTCAGACTGACTGTCTCAGACCGTCTTTCTCAGACCGTCTGTCTCAGACCGTCTGTCTCAGACAGTCTGTCCCAGACCGTCCGTCTCAGACCGACTGTCTCAGACCGTCTGTCTCTGTCCGTCAGTCTCTGTTGGTCTGTCCCTGTCCGTCTGTCTCTGTCCGTCTGTCTCAAACAGTCTGTCCCAGACCGTCTGTTTCAGACCGACTGTCTCAGTACGTCTATCTCAGACCGTCTGTCTCAGACCGCCTGTCTCAGACCGTCTATCTCAGTCCGTCTGTCTCTGTCCGCCTGTCTCAGTACGTCTGTCGAAGCCCGTCTGTCCCAGACCGTCTGTCTCAGACCGTCTGTCTCTGTCCGTCCGCCTCTGTCCGTCTGTCTCAGACCGTCTGTCTCAGACAGTCTGTCCCAGACCGTCCGTCTCAGACCGACTGTCTCAGACCGTCTGTCTCAGACCGTGTGTCTAAGCCCGTCCGTCTCATACCGTCCGTCTCAGACCGTCCGTCTCAGACCGTCTGTCTCTGTCCGTCAGTCTCTGTTGGTCTGTCCCTGTCCGTCTGTCTCTGTCCGTCTGTCTCAGACAGTCTGTCCCAGACCGTCTGTCTCAGACCGTCTGTCTCTGTCCGTCCGCCTCTGTCCGTCTTCCTCTGTCCGTCTTCCTCTGTCCGTCTGTCTCTGTCGGTCGGTCCCTGTCCGTCTGTCTCTGTCCGTCTGTTTCAGACAGTCTGTCCCAGACAGTCTGTCCCAGACAGTCTGTCTCAGACCGTGTGTCTCATACCGTGTTTCTCAGACCGTCCGTCTCAGACCGTCCGTCACAGACCGTCCGTCTCAGACCGTCTGTCTCAGATCGTCTGTCTCAGACCGTCTGTCTCATACCATCTGTCTCAGACCGTCTGTCTCAGACCGTCTGTCTCAGACCGTCTGTCTCAGACCGTCTGTCTCAGACCGTCTGTCTCAGACCGTCTGTCTCAGACCGTCTGTCTCAGACCGTCTGTCTCAGCCCGTCTGTCTCAGACCGTCTGTCTCAGACCGTCTGTCTCAGACCGTCTGTCTCAGACCGTCTGTCTCAGACCGTCTGTCTCAGACCGTCTGTCTCAGACCGTCTGTCTCAGACCGTCTGTCTCAGACCGTCTGTCTCAGACCGTCTGTCTCAGACCGTCTGTCTCAGACCGTCTGTCTCAGCCCGTCTGTCTCAGACCGTCTGTCTCAGACCGTCTGTCTCAGACCGTCTGTCTCAGACCGTCTGTCTCAGACCGTCTGTCTCAGACCGTCTGTCTCAGACCGTCTGTCTCTGTCCGTCTGTCTCAGACCGCCTGTCTCAGACCGCCTGTCTCAGACCGTCTGTCTCAGACCGTGTGTCTCATACCGTGTTTCTCAGACCGTCCGTCTCAGACCGTCCGTCACAGACCGTCCGTCTCAGACCGTGCGTCTCAGACCGTCCGTCTGAGACCGTCCGTCTCACACCGTCTGTGTCTGTCCCTCGGTCGTTGAACGTCGTTCTCTGAAACTCGGTCTCAGTCCGTTTGTCACTGTCTGTCTGTCTCTGTCCGTCTGTCTCAGCCTGTCTGTCTCAGGCCGTCTGTCTCGGACCGTTTGTCTATGTCCCTCTGTCTTTGAGCGTCGTTCTCTGAAACTCGGTCTCAGTCCGTCTGTCTCTGTCCGTCTGTCCCTGTCCGCCTGTCTCTGTCCGTCTTTCTCTGTCCGTCTCTCCCTGTCCGTCTGTCTCTGTCCTTCTGTCTCAGACAGTCTGTCCCAGACCGTCTGTCTCAGACCGACTGTCTCAGTACGTCTGTCTCAGACCGTCTGTCTCAGACAGTCTGTCCCAGACCGTCTGTCTCAGACCGACTGTCTCAGTACGTCTGTCTCAGACCGTCTGTCTCAGACCGTGTGTCTCATACCGTGTTTCTCAGACCGTCCGTCTCAGACCGTCCGCCTCAGACCGTCCGTCTCTGTCCGTATGTCTCAGTCCGTCTGTCTCTGTCCGTCTGTCCCTGTCCGTCTGTTTCATACCGACTGTCTCGGTACGTCCGTCTCAGACCGTCGGTCTCTGTCCCTCGGTCTTTGAACGTCGTTCTCTGAAACTCGGTCTCAGTCCGCCTGTCTCTGTCCGTCTGTCTCTGTCCGTCTCTCTCTGTCCGTCTGTCTCAGTCCGTCTGTCTCAGACAGTCTGTCCCAGACCGTCTGTCTCAGACTGACTGTCTCAGACCGTCTTTCTCAGACCGTCTGTCTCAGACCGTCTGTCTCAGACAGTCTGTCCCAGACCGTCCGTCTCAGACCGACTGTCTCAGACCGTCTGTCTCTGTCCGTCAGTCTCTGTTGGTCTGTCCCTGTCCGTCTGTCTCTGTCCGTCTGTCTCAAACAGTCTGTCCCAGACCGTCTGTTTCAGACCGACTGTCTCAGTACGTCTATCTCAGACCGTCTGTCTCAGACCGCCTGTCTCAGACCGTCTATCTCAGTCCGTCTGTCTCTGTCCGCCTGTCTCAGTACGTCTGTCGAAGCCCGTCTGTCCCAGACCGTCTGTCTCAGACCGTCTGTCTCTGTCCGTCCGCCTCTGTCCGTCTGTCTCAGACCGTCTGTCTCAGACAGTCTGTCCCAGACCGTCCGTCTCAGACCGACTGTCTCAGACCGTCTGTCTCAGACCGTGTGTCTAAGCCCGTCCGTCTCATACCGTCCGTCTCAGACCGTCCGTCTCAGACCGTCTGTCTCTGTCCGTCAGTCTCTGTTGGTCTGTCCCTGTCCGTCTGTCTCTGTCCGTCTGTCTCAGACAGTCTGTCCCAGACCGTCTGTCTCAGACCGTCTGTCTCTGTCCGTCCGCCTCTGTCCGTCTTCCTCTGTCCGTCTTCCTCTGTCCGTCTGTCTCTGTCGGTCGGTCCCTGTCCGTCTGTCTCTGTCCGTCTGTTTCAGACAGTCTGTCCCAGACAGTCTGTCCCAGACAGTCTGTCTCAGACCGTGTGTCTCATACCGTGTTTCTCAGACCGTCCGTCTCAGACCGTCCGTCACAGACCGTCCGTCTCAGACCGTCTGTCTCAGATCGTCTGTCTCAGACCGTCTGTCTCATACCATCTGTCTCAGACCGTCTGTCTCAGACCGTCTGTCTCAGACCGTCTGTCTCAGACCGTCTGTCTCAGACCGTCTGTCTCAGACCGTCTGTCTCAGACCGTCTGTCTCAGACCGTCTGTCTCAGCCCGTCTGTCTCAGACCGTCTGTCTCAGACCGTCTGTCTCAGACCGTCTGTCTCAGACCGTCTGTCTCAGACCGTCTGTCTCAGACCGTCTGTCTCAGACCGTCTGTCTCAGACCGTCTGTCTCAGACCGTCTGTCTCAGACCGTCTGTCTCAGACCGTCTGTCTCAGCCCGTCTGTCTCAGACCGTCTGTCTCAGACCGTCTGTCTCAGACCGTCTGTCTCAGACCGTCTGTCTCAGACCGTCTGTCTCAGACCGTCTGTCTCAGACCGTCTGTCTCTGTCCGTCTGTCTCAGACCGCCTGTCTCAGACCGCCTGTCTCAGACCGTCTGTCTCAGACCGTGTGTCTCATACCGTGTTTCTCAGACCGTCCGTCTCAGACCGTCCGTCACAGACCGTCCGTCTCAGACCGTGCGTCTCAGACCGTCCGTCTGAGACCGTCCGTCTCACACCGTCTGTGTCTGTCCCTCGGTCGTTGAACGTCGTTCTCTGAAACTCGGTCTCAGTCCGTTTGTCACTGTCTGTCTGTCTCTGTCCGTCTGTCTCAGCCTGTCTGTCTCAGGCCGTCTGTCTCGGACCGTTTGTCTATGTCCCTCTGTCTTTGAGCGTCGTTCTCTGAAACTCGGTCTCAGTCCGTCTGTCTCTGTCCGTCTGTCCCTGTCCGCCTGTCTCTGTCCGTCTTTCTCTGTCCGTCTCTCCCTGTCCGTCTGTCTCTGTCCTTCTGTCTCAGACAGTCTGTCCCAGACCGTCTGTCTCAGACCGACTGTCTCAGTACGTCTGTCTCAGACCGTCTGTCTCAGACAGTCTGTCCCAGACCGTCTGTCTCAGACCGACTGTCTCAGTACGTCTGTCTCAGACCGTCTGTCTCAGACCGTGTGTCTCATACCGTGTTTCTCAGACCGTCCGTCTCAGACCGTCCGCCTCAGACCGTCCGTCTCTGTCCGTATGTCTCAGTCCGTCTGTCTCTGTCCGTCTGTCCCTGTCCGTCTGTTTCATACCGACTGTCTCGGTACGTCCGTCTCAGACCGTCGGTCTCTGTCCCTCGGTCTTTGAACGTCGTTCTCTGAAACTCGGTCTCAGTCCGCCTGTCTCTGTCCGTCTGTCTCTGTCCGTCTCTCTCTGTCCGTCTGTCTCAGTCCGTCTGTCTCAGACAGTCTGTCCCAGACCGTCTGTCTCAGACCGACTGTCTCAGACCGTCTTTCTCAGACCGTCTGTCTCAGACCGTCTGTCTCAGACAGTCTGTCCCAGACCGTCCGTCTCAGACCGACTGTCTCAGACCGTCTGTCTCTGTCCGTCAGTCTCTGTTGGTCTGTCCCTGTCCGTCTGTCTCTGTCCGTCTGTCTCAAACAGTCTGTCCCAGACCGTCTGTTTCAGACCGACTGTCTCAGTACGTCTATCTCAGACCGTCTGTCTCAGACCGCCTGTCTCAGACCGTCTATCTCAGTCCGTCTGTCTCTGTCCGCCTGTCTCAGTACGTCTGTCGAAGCCCGTCTGTCCCAGACCGTCTGTCTCAGACCGTCTGTCTCTGTCCGTCCGCCTCTGTCCGTCTGTCTCAGACCGTCTGTCTCAGACAGTCTGTCCCAGACCGTCCGTCTCAGACCGACTGTCTCAGACCGTCTGTCTCTGTCCGTCAGTCTCTGTTGGTCTGTCCCTGTCCGTCTGTCTCTGTCCGTCTGTCTCAGACAGTCTGTCCCAGACCGTCTGTTTCAGACCGACTGTCTCAGACCGTCTGTCTCAGACCGTCTGTCTAAGCCCGTCCGTCTCATACCGTCCGTCTCAGACCGTCCGTCTCAGACCGTCTGTCTCTGTCCGTCAGTCTCTGTTGGTCTGTCCCTGTCCGTCTGTCTCTGTCCGTCTGTCTCAGACAGTCTGTCCCAGACCGTCTGTCTCAGACCGTCTGTCTCAGACCGCCTGTCTCAGACCGTCTATCTCAGTCCGTCTGTCTCTGTCCGGCTGTCTCAGTACGTCTGTCGAAGCCCGTCTGTCCCAGACCGTCTGTCTCAGACCGTCTGTCTCTGTCCGTCCGCCTCTGTCCGTCTGTCTCTGTCCGTCTGTGTCTGTCCGTCTGTCTCTATCCGTCTGTATAGGACGGTCTGTCTCAGATCGTCTGTCTCTGTACGTCCGCCTCTGTCCGTCTGTCTCTGTCCGTCTGTCTCTGTCCGTCTGTCTCTGTCCGTCTGTCTCAGACAGTCTGTCCGAGACCGTTTGTCTCAGACCGACTGTCTCAGTACGTCTGTCTCAGGCCGTCTGTCTCTGTCCGTCAGCCTCTGTCCGTCTGTCTCTGTCCGTCTGTCTCTGTACGTCTGTCTCTGTACGTCCGCCTCTGTCCGTCTGTCTCTGTCCGTCTGTCTCTGTCCGTCAGTCTCTGTCCGTCTGTCTCAGCCAGTCTGTCCCAGTCCGTCTGTCTCAGACCGACTGTCTCAGTACGTCTGTCTAAGCCCGCCTGTCTCTGACCGTCTGTCACAGACCGTCCGTCTCAGACCGTCCGCCTCAGACCGTCCGCCTCAGACCGTCCATCTCAGACCGTCCGTCTCAGAACGTCCGTCTCAGACCGCGTGTCTCAGACCGCCTGTCTCAGACTGTCTGTCTCTGTCCGTATGTCGAAGTCCGTCTGTCTCAGTCCGTCTGTCTCTGTCCGCCTGTCTCTGCCCGTCTGTCTCAGACCGCCTGTATCAGACCGCCTGTCTCAGACCGCCTGTCTCAGACCGTCTGTCTCAGACCGTGTGTCTCAGACCGTGTGTCTCAGACCGTCCGTCTCAGACCGTCCGTCTCAGACCGTCCGTCTCAGACCGTCCGTCTCAGACCGTCCTTCTCAGACCGTCCGTCTCAGACCGTCCGTCTCAGACCGTCCGTCTCAGACCGTCCGCCTCAGACCGTCCGTGTCAGACCGTCCGTCTCAGACCGTCCGTCTCAGACCGTCCGTCTCAGACCTCGTGTGTCAGACCGCCTGTCTCAGACCGTCTGTCTCTGTCCGTATGTCTCAGTCCGTCTGTCCCTGTCCGCCTGTCTCTGACCGTCTGTATCTGTCCGTCTCTCTCTGTCCGTCTCTCTCTGTCCGTCTGTCTCTGTCCGTCTGTCTCAGACAGTCTGTCTCAGACCGACTGTCTCAGTACGTCTGTCTAAGCCCGTCAGTCTCAGACCGTCTGTCTCAGATCGTCTGTCTCAGACCGTCTGTCTCAGACCGTCTGTCTCAGTCCGTCCGCCTCTGTCCGTCTTCCTCTGTCCGTCTTCCTCTGTCCGTCTGTCTCTGTCGGTCTGTCCCTGTCCGTCTGTCTCTGTCCGTCTGTCTCAGACAGTCTGTCCCAGACAGTCTGTCGGAGACCGTTTGTCTCAGACCGACTGTCTCAGTACGTCTGTCTCAGACCGTCTATCTCTGTCCGTCAGCCTCTGTCCGTCTGTCTCTGTCCGTCTGTCTCTGTCCGTCTGTCTCTGTCCGTCTGTCTCTGTCCGTCTGTCTCAGACCGCCTGTCTCAGACCGCCTGTCTCAGACCGTCTGTCTCATACCGTCCTTCTCAGACCGTCCGTCTCAGACCGTCCGTCTCAGACCGTCCGTCTCAGACCGTCCGTCTCAGACCGTTCGTCTCAGACCGTCCTTCTCAGACCGTCCGTCTCAGACCGTCCGTGTCAGACCGCGTGTCTCAGACCGCCTGTCTCAGACCGTCTGTCTCTGTCCGTATGTCGAAGTCCGTCTGTCTCAGTCCGTCTGTCTCTGTCGGTCTGTCCCTGTCCGTCTGTCTCTGTCCGTCTGTCTCAGACAGTCTGTCCCAGACAGTCTGTCTCAGACCGTCTGTCTCAGACCGTCTGTCTCAGACCGACTGTCTCAGTACATCTGTCTCGGACCGTCTGTCTCAGACCGTCTGTCTCAGACCGTCTGTCTCTGTCCGTCCGCCTCTGTCCGTCTGTCTCTGTCCGTCTGTCTCTGTCCGTCTGTCTCTATCCGTCTGTCTAGGACGGTCTGTCTAAGATCGTCTGTCTCTGTACGTCCGCCTCTGTCCGTCTGTCTCTGTCCGTCTGTCTCTGTCCGTCAGTCTCTGTCCGTCTGTCTCAGCCAGTCTGTCCCAGTCCGTCTGTCTCAGACCGACTGTCTCAGTACGTCTGTCTCAGTCCGTCTGTCTCTGACCGTCTGTCTCTGTCCGTCCGCCTCTGTCCGTCTTCCTCTGTCCGTCTTCCTCTGTCCGTCTGTCCCTGTCCGTCTGTCTCTGTCCGTCTGTCTCAGACAGTCTGTCCCAGACAGTCTGTCTCAGACCGTCTGTCTCAGACCGTCTGTCTCAGACCGACTGTCTCAGTACATCTGTCTCAGACCGTCTGTCTCAGTCCGTATGTGGAAGTCCGTCTGTCTCAGACCGCCTGTCTCAGACCGCCTGTCTCAGACCGCCTGTCTCAGACCGTCTGTCTCAGACCGTCTGTCTCAAACCGTCTGTCTCTGTCCCTCGGTCTTTGAACGTCGTTCTCTGAAACTCGGTCTCAGTCCGCCTGTCTCTGTCCGTCTGTCTCTGTCCGTCTCTCTCTGTCCGTCTGTCTATGTCCGTCTGTCTCAGACTGTCTGTCCCATACCGTCTGTCTCAGACCGACTGTCTCAGTACATCTGTCTCAGACCGTCTGTCTCAGTCCGTCCGCCTCTGTCCGTCTTCCTCTGTCCGTCTTCCTCTCTCCGTCTGTCTCTCTCGGTCTGTCCCTGTCCGTCTGTCTCTGTCCTTCTGTCTCAGACCGTCTGTCTAAGCCCGTCTGTATCAGACCGTCTGTCTCAGACCGTCTGTCTCAGACCGTCTGTCTCAGACCGACTGTCTCAGTACGTCTGTCTCAGACCGTCTGTCTCAGACCGTCTCCCTCAGACCGTCTGTCTCTGTCCGTCCGCCTCTGTCCGTCTGTCTCTGTCCGTCTGTCTCAGACCGTCTGTCTAAGCCCGTCTGTCTCAGACCGTCTGTCTCAGACCGTCTGTCTCAGACTGTCTGTCTCAGACCGTCTGTCTCAGACCGTCTGTCTCAGACCGTCTGTCTCTGTCCGTCTGTCTCAGACTGTCTGTCCCATACCGTCTGTCTCAGACCGACTGTCTCAGTACATCTGTCTCAGACCGTCTGTCTCAGACCGTCTGTCTCAGACCGTCTGTCTCTGTCCGTCCGCCTCTGTCCGTCCGCCTCAGACCGTCCGCCTCAGACCGTCCATCTCAGACCGTCCGTCTCAGACCGCGTGTCTCAGACCGCCTGTCTCAGACCGTCTGTCTCTGTCCGTCTGTCTCAGTCCGTTTGTCTCAGACCGACTGTCTCAGTACGTCTGTCTAAGCCCGTCTGTCTCTGACCGTCTGTCACAGACCGTCCGTCTCAGACCGTTCGTCTCAGACCGTCCTTCTCAGACCGTCCGTCTCAGACCGTCCGTGTCAGACCGCGTGTCTCAGACCGCCTGTCTCAGACCGTCTGTCTCTGTCCGTATGTCGAAGTCCGTCTGTCTCAGTCCGTCTGTCTCTGTCGGTCTGTCCCTGTCCGTCTGTCTCTGTCCGTCTGTCTCAGACAGTCTGTCCCAGACAGTCTGTCTCAGACCGTCTGTCTCAGACCGTCTGTCTCAGACCGACTGTCTCAGTACATCTGTCTCAGACCGTCTGTCTCAGACCGTCTGTCTCTGTCCGTCCGCCTCTGTCCGTCCGCCTCAGACCGTCCGCCTCAGACCGTCCATCTCAGACCGTCCGTCTCAGACCGCGTGTCTCAGACCGCCTGTCTCAGACCGTCTGTCTCTGTCCGTCTGTCTCAGTCCGTTTGTCTCAGACCGACTGTCTCAGTACGTCTGTCTAAGCCCGTCTGTCTCTGACCGTCTGTCACAGACCGTCCGTCTCAGACCGTCCGCCTCAGACCGTCCGCCTCAGACCGTCCGCCTCAGACCGTCTGTCTCTGTCCGTATGTCGAAGTCCGTCTGTCTCAGTCCGTCTGTCTCTGTCCGCCTGTCTCTGCCCGTCTGTCTCAGAGCGCCTGTCTCAGACCGTCTGTCTCATACCGTCCTTCTCAGACCGTCCGTCTCAGACCGTCCGTCTCAGACCGTCCGTCTCAGACCGTCCGTCTCAGACCGTTCGTCTCAGACCGTCCTTCTCAGACCGTCCGTCTCAGACCGTCCGTGTCAGACCGCGTGTCTCAGACCGCCTGTCTCAGACCGTCTGTCTCTGTCCGTATGTCGAAGTCCGTCTGTCTCAGTCCGTCTGTCTCTGTCGGTCTGTCCCTGTCCGTCTGTCTCTGTCCGTCTGTCTCAGACAGTCTGTCCCAGACAGTCTGTCTCAGACCGTCTGTCTCAGACCGTCTGTCTCAGACCGACTGTCTCAGTACATCTGTCTCAGACCGTCTGTCTCAGACCGTCTGTCTCAGACCGTCTGTCTCTGTCCGTCCGCCTCTGTCCGTCTGTCTCTGTCCGTCTGTCTCTGTCCGTCTGTCTCTATCCGTCTGTCTAGGACGGTCTGTCTAAGATCGTCTGTCTCTGTACGTCCGCCTCTGTCCGTCTGTCTCTGTCCGTCTGTCTCTGTCCGTCAGTCTCTGTCCGTCTGTCTCAGCCAGTCTGTCCCAGTCCGTCTGTCTCAGACCGACTGTCTCAGTACGTCTGTCTCAGTCCGTCTGTCTCTGACCGTCTGTCTCTGTCCGTCCGCCTCTGTCCGTCTTCCTCTGTCCGTCTTCCTCTGTCCGTCTGTCCCTGTCCGTCTGTCTCTGTCCGTCTGTCTCAGACAGTCTGTCCCAGACAGTCTGTCTCAGACCGTCTGTCTCAGACCGTCTGTCTCAGACCGACTGTCTCAGTACATCTGTCTCAGACCGTCTGTCTCAGTCCGTATGTGGAAGTCCGTCTGTCTCAGACCGCCTGTCTCAGATCGCCTGTCTCAGACCGCCTGTCTCAGACCATCTGTCTCAGACCGTCTGTCTCAAACCGTCTGTCTCTGTCCCTCGGTCTTTGAACGTCGTTCTCTGAAACTCGGTCTCAGTCCGCCTGTCTCTGTCCGTCTGTCTCTGTCCGTCTCTCTCTGTCCGTCTGTCTATGTCCGTCTGTCTCAGACTGTCTGTCCCATACCGTCTGTCTCAGACCGACTGTCTCAGTACATCTGTCTCAGACCGTCTGTCTCAGTCCGTCCGCCTCTGTCCGTCTTCCTCTGTCCGTCTTCCTCTCTCCGTCTGTCTCTGTCGGTCTGTCCCTGTCCGTCTGTCTCTGTCCTTCTGTCTCAGACCGTCTGTCTAAGCCCGTCTGTATCAGACCGTCTGTCTCAGACCGTCTGTCTCAGACCGTCTGTCTCAGACCGACTGTCTCAGTACGTCTGTCTCAGACCGTCTGTCTCAGACCGTCTCTCTCAGACCGTCTGTCTCTGTCCGTCCGCCTCTGTCCGTCTGTCTCTGTCCGTCTGTCTCAGACCGTCTGTCTAAGCCCGTCTGTCTCAGACCGTCTGTCTCAGACCGTCTGTCTCAGACCGTCTGTCTCAGACCGTCTGTCTCAGACCGTCTGTCTCAGACCGTCTGTCTCTGTCCGTCTGTCTCAGACTGTCTGTCCCATACCGTCTGTCTCAGACCGACTGTCTCAGTACATCTGTCTCAGACCGTCTGTCTCAGACCGTCTGTCTCTGTCCGTCCGCCTCTGTCCGTCCACCTCAGACCGTCCGCCTCAGACCGTCCATCTCAGACCGTCCGTCTCAGACCGCGTGTCTCAGACCGCCTGTCTCAGACCGTCTGTCTCTGTCCGTCTGTCTCAGTCCGTTTGTCTCAGACCGACTGTCTCAGTACGTCTGTCTAAGCCCGTCTGTCTCTGACCGTCTGTCACAGACCGTCCGTCTCAGACCGTCCGCCTCAGACCGTCCGCCTCAGACCGTCCGCCTCAGACCGTCTGTCTCTGTCCGTATGTCGAAGTCCGTCTGTCTCAGTCCGTCTGTCTCTGTCCGCCTGTCTCTGCCCGTCTGTCTCAGAGCGCCTGTCTCAGACCGCCTGTCTCAGACCGTCTGCCTCAGACCGTCTGTCTCAGACCGTGTGTCGCAGACCGTGTGTCTCAGACCGTCCGTCTCAGACCGTCCGTCACAGACCGTCCGTCTCAGACCGTGCGTCTCAGACCGTCCGTCTCAGACCGTCCGTCTCAGACCGTCTGTCTCTGTCCCTCGGTCTTTGAACGTCGTTCTCTGAAACTCGGTCTCAGTCCGCCTGTCTCTGTCCGTCTGTCTCTGTCCGTCTCTCTCTGTCCGTCTGTCTATGTCCGTCTGTCTCAGACTGTACGTCCCATAACGTCTGTCTCAGACCGACTGTCTCAGTACATCTGTCTCAGACCGTCTGTCTCAGTCCGTCCGCCTCTGTCCGTCTGTCTCAGACCGCTTGTCTAAGCCCGACTGTCTCAGACCGTCTGTCTCAGACCGACTGTCTCAGTACGTCTGTCTCAGACCGTCTGTCTCAGACCGTCTGTCTCTGTCCGTCCGCCTCTGTCCGTCTGTCTCTGTCCGTCTGTCTCTGTCCGTCTGTCTCTATCCGTCTGTCTAGGACGGTCTGTCTCAGATCGTCTGTCTCTGTACGTCCGCCTCTGTCCGTCTGTCTCTGTCCGTCTGTCTCTGTCCGTCTGTCTCTGTCCGTCTGTCTCTGTCCGTCTGTCTCAGCCCGTCTGTCTCAGGCCGTCTGTCTCGGACCGTTTGTCTATGTCCCTCTGTCTTTGAGCGTCGTTCTCTGAAACTCGGTCTCAGTCCGTCTGTCTCTGTCCGTCTGTCCCTGTCCGCCTGTCTCTGTCCGTCTGTTTCTGTCCGTCTCTCTCTGTCCGTCTGTCTCTGTCCGTCTGTCTCAGACAGTCTGTCCCAGACCGTCTGTCTCAGACCGACTGTCTCAGTACGTCTCTCTCAGACCGTCTGTCTCAGTCCGTCCGCCTCTGTCCGTCTTCCTCTGTCCGTCTGTCTCTGTCGGTCTGTCCCTGTCCGTCTGTCTCTGTCCGTCTGTCTCAGACAGTCTGTCTCAGACCGTCTGTCTCAGACCGTCTGTCTCAGACCGTCTGTCTCAGACCGTCTGTCTCAGACCGTCTGTCTCAGACCGTCTGTCTCAGACCGACTGTCTCAGTACATCTGTCTCAGATCGTCTGTCTCAGTCCGTCCGCCTCTGTCCGTCTTCCTCTGTCCGTCTTCCTCTGTCCGTCTGTCTCTGTCGGTCTGTCCCTGTCCGTCTGTCTCTGTCCGTCTGTCTCCGACCGTCTGTCTAAGCCCGTCTGTCTCAGACCGTCTGTCTCTGTCCGTCTGTCTCAGACAGTCTGTCTCAGACCGTCTGTCTCAGACCGTCTGTCTCAGACCGTCTGTCTCTGTCCGTCCGCCTCTGTCCGTCTGTCTCTGTCCGTCTGTCTCTGTCCGTCTGTCTCTATCCGTCTGTCTAGGACGGTCTGTCTCAGATCGTCTGTCTCTGTACGTCCGCCTCAGACCGTCTGTCTCTGTCCGTATGTCGAAGTCCGTCTGTCTCAGTCCGTCTGTCTCTGTCCGCCTGTCTCTGCCCGTCTGTCTCAGACCGCCTGTCTCAGACCGCCTGTCTCAGACCGTCTGCCTCAGACCGTCCGTATCAGACCGTCCGTCACAGACCGTCCGTCTCAGACCGTCTGTCTCTGTCCCTCGGTCTTTGAACGTCGTTCTCTGAAACTCGGTCTCAGTCCGCCTGTCTCTGTCCGTCTGTCTCTGTCCGTCTGTCTCTGTCCGTCTGTCTCAGCCCGTCTGTCTCAGGCCGTCTGTCTCGGACCGTTTGTCTATGTCCCTCTGTCTTTGAGCGTCGTTCTCTGAAACTCGGTCTCAGTCCGTCTGTCTCTGTCCGTCTGTCCCTGTCCGCCTGTCTCTGTCCGTCTGTTTCTGTCCGTCTCTCTCTGTCCGTCTGTCTCTGTCCGTCTGTCTCAGACAGTCTGTCCCAGACCGTCTGTCTCAGACCGACTGTCTCAGTACGTCTCTCTCAGACCGTCTGTCTCAGTCCGTCCGCCTCTGTCCGTCTTCCTCTGTCCGTCTGTCTCTGTCGGTCTGTCCCTGTCCGTCTGTCTCTGTCCGTCTGTCTCAGACAGTCTGTCTCAGACCGTCTGTCTCAGACCGTCTGTCTCAGACCGTCTGTCTCAGACCGTCTGTCTCAGACCGTCTGTCTCAGACCGTCTGTCTCAGACCGTCTGTCTCAGACCGACTGTCTCAGTACATCTGTCTCAGATCGTCTGTCTCAGTCCGTCCGCCTCTGTCCGTCTTCCTCTGTCCGTCTTCCTCTGTCCGTCTGTCTCTGTCGGTCTGTCCCTGTCCGTCTGTCTCTGTCCGTCTGTCTCCGACCGTCTGTCTAAGCCCGTCTGTCTCAGACCGTCTGTCTCTGTCCGTCTGTCTCAGACAGTCTGTCTCAGACCGTCTGTCTCAGACCGTCTGTCTCAGACCGTCTGTCTCTGTCCGTCCGCCTCTGTCCGTCTGTCTCTGTCCGTCTGTCTCTGTCCGTCTGTCTCTATCCGTCTGTCTAGGACGGTCTGTCTCAGATCGTCTGTCTCTGTACGTCCGCCTCAGACCGTCTGTCTCTGTCCGTATGTCGAAGTCCGTCTGTCTCAGTCCGTCTGTCTCTGTCCGCCTGTCTCTGCCCGTCTGTCTCAGACCGCCTGTCTCAGACCGCCTGTCTCAGACCGTCTGCCTCAGACCGTCCGTATCAGACCGTCCGTCACAGACCGTCCGTCTCAGACCGTCTGTCTCTGTCCCTCGGTCTTTGAACGTCGTTCTCTGAAACTCGGTCTCAGTCCGCCTGTCTCTGTCCGTCTGTCTCTGTCCGTCTGTCTATGTCCGTCTGTCTCAGACTGTATGTCCCATAACGTCTGTCTCAGACCGACTGTCTCAGTACATCTGTCTCAGACCGTCTGTCTCAGTCCGTCCGCCTCTGTCCGTCTGTCTCAGACCGTCTGTCTAAGCCCGTCTGTCTCAGACCGTCTGTCTCAGACCGACTGTCTCAGTACGTCTGTCTCAGACCGTCTGTCTCAGACCGTCTGTCTCTGTCCGTCCGCCTCTGTCCGTCTGTCTCTGTCCGTCTGTCTCTGTCCGTCTGTCTCTATCCGTCTGTCTAGGACGGTCTGTCTCAGATCGTCTGTCTCTGTACGTCCGCCTCTGTCCGTCTGTCTCTGTCCGTCTGTCTCTGTCCGTCTGTCTCAGACCGTCTGTCTAAGCCCGTCTGTCTAAGCCCGTCTGTCTCAGACCGTCTGTCTCAGACCGACTGTCTCAGTACGTCTGTCTCAGACCGTCTGTCTCAGACCGTCTGTCTCTGTCCGTCCGCCTCTGTCCGTCTGTCTCAGACCGTCTGTCTCAGTCCGTCCGCCTCTGTCCGTCTGTCTCAGACCGTCTGTCTAAGCCCGTCTGTCTCAGACCGTCTGTCTCAGACCGACTGTCTCAGTACGTCTGTCTCAGACCGTCTGTCTCAGACCGTCTGTCTCAGACCGTCTGTCTCAGACCGTCTGTCTCAGACCGACTGTCTCAGTACATCTGTCTCAGATCGTCTGTCTCAGTCCGTCCGCCTCTGTCCGTCTTCCTCTGTCCGTCTTCCTCTGTCCGTCTGTCTCTGTCGGTCTGTCCCTGTCCGTCTGTCTCTGTCCGTCTGTCTCCGACCGTCTGTCTAAGCCCGTCTGTCTCAGACCGTCTGTCTCTGTCCGTCTGTCTCAGACAGTCTGTCTCAGACCGTCTGTCTCAGACCGTCTGTCTCAGACCGTCTGTCTCTGTCCGTCCGCCTCTGTCCGTCTGTCTCTGTCCGTCTGTCTCTGTCCGTCTGTCTCTATCCGTCTGTCTAGGACGGTCTGTCTCAGATCGTCTGTCTCTGTACGTCCGCCTCAGACCGTCTGTCTCTGTCCGTATGTCGAAGTCCGTCTGTCTCAGTCCGTCTGTCTCTGTCCGCCTGTCTCTGCCCGTCTGTCTCAGACCGCCTGTCTCAGACCGCCTGTCTCAGACCGTCTGCCTCAGACCGTCCGTATCAGACCGTCCGTCACAGACCGTCCGTCTCAGACCGTCTGTCTCTGTCCCTCGGTCTTTGAACGTCGTTCTCTGAAACTCGGTCTCAGTCCGCCTGTCTCTGTCCGTCTGTCTCTGTCCGTCTGTCTATGTCCGTCTGTCTCGGACTGTATGTCCCATAACGTCTGTCTCAGACCGACTGTCTCAGTACATCTGTCTCAGACCGTCTGTCTCAGTCCGTCCGCCTCTGTCCGTCTGTCTCAGACCGTCTGTCTAAGCCCGTCTGTCTCAGACCGTCTGTCTCAGACCGACTGTCTCAGTACGTCTGTCTCAGACCGTCTGTCTCAGACCGTCTGTCTCTGTCCGTCCGCCTCTGTCCGTCTGTCTCTGTCCGTCTGTCTCTGTCCGTCTGTCTCTATCCGTCTGTCTAGGACGGTCTGTCTCAGATCGTCTGTCTCTGTACGTCCGCCTCTGTCCGTCTGTCTCTGTCCGTCTGTCTCTGTCCGTCTGTCTCAGACCGTCTGTCTAAGCCCGTCTGTCTAAGCCCGTCTGTCTCAGACCGTCTGTCTCAGACCGACTGTCTCAGTACGTCTGTCTCAGACCGTCTGTCTCAGACCGTCTGTCTCTGTCCGTCCGCCTCTGTCCGTCTGTCTCAGACCGTCTGTCTCAGTCCGTCCGCCTCTGTCCGTCTGTCTCAGACCGTCTGTCTAAGCCCGTCTGTCTCAGACCGTCTGTCTCAGACCGACTGTCTCAGTACGTCTGTCTCAGACCGTCTGTCTCAGACCGTCTGTCTCTGTCCGTCCGCCTCTGTCCGTCTGTCTCTGTCCGTCTGTCTCTGTCCGTCTGTCTCTATCCGTCTGTCTAGGACGGTCTGTCTCAGATCGTCTGTCTCTGTACGTCCGCCTCTGTCCGTCTGTCCCTGTCCGCCTGTCTCTGTCCGTCTGTATCTGTCCGTCTCTCTCTGTCCGTCTGTCTCTGTCCGTCTGTCTCAGACAGTCTGTCCCAGACCGTCTGTCTCAGACCGACTGTCTCAGTACGTCTCTCTCAGACCGTCTGTCTCAGTCCGTTCGCCTCTGTCCGTCTTCCTCTGTCCGTCTTCCTCTGTCCGTCTGTCTCTGTCGGTCTGTCCCTGTCCGTCTGTCTCTGTCCGTCTGTCTCAGACAGTCTGTCTCAGACCGTCTGTCTCAGACCGTCTGTCTCAGACCGTCTGTCTCAGACCGTCTGTCTCAGACCGTCTGTCTCAGACCGTCTGTCTCAAACCGACTGTCTCAGTACATCTGTCTCAGACCGTCTGTCTCAGTCCGTCCGCTTCTGTCCGTCTTCCTCTGTCCGTCTTCCTCTGTCCGTCTGTCTCTGTCGGTCTGTCCCTGTCCATCTGTCTCTGTCCGTCTGTCTCAGACCGTCTGTCTAAGCCCGTCTGTCTCAGACCGTCTGTCTCAGACCGTCTGTTTCAGACCGACTGTCTCAGTACGTCTGTCTCAGACCGTCTGTCTGAGACCGTCTGTCTCAGACCGTCTGTCTCAGACCGTCTGTCTCTGTCCGTCCGCCTCTGTCCGTCTGTCTCTGTCCGTCTGTCTCTGTCCGTCTGTCTCTATCCGTCTGTCTAGGACGGTCTGTCTCAGATCGTCTGTCTCTGTACGTCCGCCTCTGTCCGTCTGTCTCTGTCCGTCTGTCTCTGTCCGTCAGTCTCTGTCCGTCTGTCTCAGCCAGTCTGTCCCAGTCCGTCTGTCTCAGACCGACTGTCTCAGTACGTCTGTCTAAGCCCGTCTGTCTCTGACCGTCTGTCACAGACCGTCCGTCTCAGACCGTCCGCCTCAGACCGTCCGCCTCAGACCGTCCGTCTCAGACCGTCCGTCTCAGACCGTCCGTCTCAGACCGCGTGTCTCAGACCGCCTGTCTCAGACCGTCTGTCTCTGTCCGTATGTCGAAGTCCGTCTGTCTCAGTCCGTCTGTCTCTGTCCGCCTGTCTCTGCCCGTCTGTCTCAGACCGCCTGTCTCAGACCGTCTGTCTCAGACCGTCTGTCTCATACCGTGTGTCTCAGACCGTGTGTCTCAGACCGTCCGTCTCAGACCGTCCGTCACAGACCGTCCGTCTCAGACCGTGCGTCTCAGACCGTCCGTCTCAGACCGTCCGTCTCAGACCGTCTGTCTCTGTCCCTCGGTCTTTGAACGTCGTTCTCTGAAACTCGGTCTCAGTCCGTTTGTCACTGTCTGTCTGTCTCTGTCCGTCTGTCTCTGTCCGTCTGTCTCAGCCTGTCTGTCTCAGGCCGTCTGTCTCGGACCGTTTGTCTATGTCCCTCTGTCTTTGAGCGTCGTTCTCTGAAACTCGGTCTCAGTCCGTCTGTCTCTGTCCGTCTGTCCCTGTCCGCCTGTCACTGTCCGTCTATCTCTGTCCGTCTGTCTCAGACCGTCTGTCTAAGCCTGTCTGTCTCAGACCGTCTGTCTCAGACCGCCTGTCTCAGACCGTCTGTCTCTGTCCGTATGTCGAAGTCCGTCTGTCTCAGTCCGTCTGTCTCTGTCGGTCTGTCCCTGTCCGTCTGTCTCTGTCCGTCTGTCTCGGACAGTCTGTCCCAGACAGTCTGTCTCAGACCGTCTGTCTCAGACCGTCTGTCTCAGACCGACTGTCTCAGTACATCTGTCTAAGACCGTCTGTATCAGTCCGTCCGCCTCTGTCCGTCTTCCTCTGTCCGTCTTCCTCTGTCCGTCTGTCTCTGTCGGTCTGTCCCTGTCCGTCTGTCTCTGTCCGTCTGTCTCAGACCGTCTGTCTAAGCCCGTCTGTCTCAGACCGTCTGTCTCAGACCGACTGTCTCAGTACGTCTGTCTCAGACCGTCTGTCTCAGACCGCCTGTCTCAGACCGTCTGTCTCTGTCCGTCCGCCTCTGTCCGTCTGTCTCTGTCCGTCTGTCTCTGTCCGTCTGTCTCCATCCGTCTGTCTAGGACGGTCTGTCTCAGATCGTCTGTCTCTGTACGTCCGCCTCTGTCCGTCTGTCCCTGTCCGTCAGTCTCTGTCCGTCTGTCTCAGCCAGTCTGTCCCAGTCCGTCTGTCTCAGACCGACTGTCTCAGTACGTCTGTCTAAGCCCGTCTGTCTCTGACCGTCTGTCACAGACCGTCCGTCTCAGACCGTCCGCCTCAGACCGTCCGCCTCAGACCGTCCGTCTCAGACCGCGTGTCTCAGACCGCCTGTCTCAGACCGTCTGTCTCTGTCCGCCTGTCTCTGCCCGTCTGTCTCAGACCGCCTGTCTCAGACCGCCTGTCTCAGACCGCCTGTCTCAGACCGTCTGTCTCAGACCGTGTGTCTCAGACCGTGTGTCTCAGACCGTCCGTCTCAGACCGTCCGCCTCAGACCGTCCGTCTCAGACTGTCCGTCTCAGACCGTCCGTCTCAGACCTCGTGTGTCAGACCGCCTGTCTCAGACCGTCTGTCTCTGTCCGTATGTCTCAGTCCGTCTGCCCCTGTCCGCCTGTCTCTGTCCGTCTGTATCTGTCCGTCTCTCTCTGTCCGTCTGTCTCTGTCCGTCTGTCTCAGACAGTCTGTCTCAGACCGACTGTCTCAGTACGTCTGTCTAAGCCCGTCTGTCTCAGACCGTCTGTCTCAGACCGTCTGTCTCAGACCGTCTGTCTCAGACCGTCTGTCTCAGTTCGTCCGCCTCTGTCCGTCTTCCTCTGTCCGTCTTCCTCTGTCCGTCTGTCTATGTCGGTCTGTCCCAGACAGTCTGTCTCTGACCGTCTGTCTCGGACCGTCTGTCTCGGACCGTCTGTCTCGGACCGTCTGTCTCGGACCGTCTGTCTCGGACCATCTGTCTCAGACCATCTGTCTCAGGCCGTCGGTCTTTGCCCGTCTGTCTCAGACCATCTGTCTCAGGCCGTAGGACTTAGCCCGTTTGCCTCGGACCGTCAGTCTCGGACCGTCTGTCTCGGACCGTCTGTCTCGGACCGTCTGTCTCTGACCGTCTGTCACGGACCGTCTATCTCGGACCGTCTGTCTCGGACCGTCTGTCTCTGACCGTCTGTCTCGGAACGTCTGTCTCGGACCGTCTGTCTCGGACCGTCTGTCTCGGACCGTCTGTCTCGGACCGTCTGTCTCAGACCATCTGTCTCAAACCATCTGCCTCAGGCCGTCTGCCTCTGCCCGCCTGTCTGAGACCGCGTGTCTCGAACCGTCTGTCTCGGACCGTCTGTCTCGGACCGTCTGCCTCAGACCATCTGTCTCAGGCCGTCGGTCTTAGCCCGTCTGTATCAGGCCGTCAGTCTCGGACCGTCTCTCTCGGACCGTCTGTCTCGGACCGTCTGTCTCGGGCCGTCTGTCTCGGACCGTCTGTCTCGGACCGTCTGTCTCGGACCGTCTGTCTCAGACCAACTGTCTCCGACCGCCTGTCTCAGACCGTCTGTCTCACACCGTCTGTCTCAGACCATCTGTCTCAGACCATCTGTCTCAGGACGTCGGTCTTTGCCCGTCTGTCTCAGACCATCTGTCTCACGCCGTAGGACTTAGCCCGTCTGCCTCGGACCGTCAGTCTCGGACCGTCTGTCTCGGACCGTCTGTCTCGGACCGTCGGTCTCGGACCGTCTGTCTCATACCGTCTGTCTCAGACCGTCTGTCTCAGACCATCTGTCTCAGACCTTCTGCGTCACGCCGTCGGTCTTAGCCCGTCTGTATCAGGCCGTCTGTCTCGGACCGTCTGTCTCGGACCGTCTGTCTCTGACCGTCTGTCTCGGACCGTCTGTCTCGGACCGTCTGTCACGGACCGTCTATCTCAAACCATCTGCCTCAGGCCGTCGGTCTTAGCCCGTCTGTATCAGGCCGTCTGTATCGGACCGTCTGTGTCGGACCGTCTGTCTCGGACCGTCTGTCTCGGACCGTCTGTCTCGGACCGTCTGTCTCTGACCGTCAGTCTCGGACCGTCTGTCACGGACCGTCTGTCTCGGACCGTCTGTCTCGGACCGTCTGTCTCTGACCGTCTGTCTCGGACCGTCTGTCTCAGACCATCTGTCACAGGCCGTCGGTCTTAGCCCTACTGTATCAGACCGTCTGTCTCGGACCGTCTGTCTCTGACCGCCTGTCTCGGACCGTCTGTCTCGGACCGTCTGTCACGGACCGTCTATCTCAAACCATCTGCCTCAGGCCGTCGGTCTTAGCCCGTCTGTATCAGGCCGTCTGTATCGGACCGTCTGTCTCGGACCGTCTGTCTCAGACCGTTTGTCTCACACCATCTGTCTCAGACCATCTGTCTCAGACCATATGTCTCAGGCCGTGGGTCTTAGCCCGTCTCTCTCAGACCATCTGTCTCAGGCCGTCTGTCTCGGACCGTCTGTCTCGGACCGTCTGTCTCAGACCATCTGTCTCAAGCCATCTGCCTCAGGCCGTCTGCCTCTGCCCGCCTGTCTCAGACCGCGTGTCTCAGACCATCTGCCTCAGACCATCTGTCTCAGGCCGTCGGTCTTAGCCCGTCTGTCTCAGCACGCCTGTCTCGGCCCGCCTTTCTCAGACCGTCTGTCTCGGACCGTCTGTCTCGGGCCGTCTGTCTCAGACCATCTGTCACAGGCCGTCGGTCTTAGCCCTACTGTATCAGACCGTCTGTCTCGGACCGTCTGTCTCTGACCGCCTGTCTCGGACCGTCTGTCCCGGACCGTCTGTCTCGGACCGTCTGTCTCGGACCGTCTGTCTCGGACCGTCTGTCTCGGACCGTCTGTCTCAGACCAACTGTCTCCGACCGCCTGTCTCAGACCGTCTGTCTCACACCGTCTGTCTCAGAACATCTGTCTCAGACCATATGTCTCAGGCCGTGGGTCTTAGCCCGTCTCTCTCAGACCATCTGTCTCAGGCCGTCTGTCTCGGACCGTCAGTCTCGGACCGTCTGTCTTAGACCATCTGTCTCAAACCATCTGCCTCAGGCCGTCTGCCTCTGCCCGCCTGTCTCAGACCGCGTGTCTCAGACCGTCTGTCTCAGACCGTCGGTCTCAGACCATCTGTCTCGGACCGTCTGTCTCGGACCGTCGGTCTTAGCCCGTCTGTCTCAGACCGTCTGTCTCGGACCGTCTGTCACGGACCGTCTGTCTCAAACCATCTGTTTCAGGCCGTCGGTCTTAGCCCGTCTATATCAGGCCGTCTGTATCGGACCGTCTGTGTCGGACCGTCTGTCTCAGACCGTCTGTCACAGACCGTCTGTCTCGGACCGTCTGTCACGGACCGTCTGTCTCAGGCCATCTGTCTCAGACCATCTGTCTCAGGCCGTCAGTCTTAGCCCTACTGTATCAGACCATCTGTCTCAAGCCGTCGGTCTTAGAACGTCTGTCCCAGACCGTCTGTCTCGGACCGTCTGTCTCTGATCGTCTGCCTCGGACCGTCTGTCTCGGACCGTCTGTCTCGGACCGTCTGTCTCGGACCGTCTGTCTCACACCGTCAGTCACACACCGTATGTCTCAAACGGTCGGTCTCAGCCCGCCTGTCTCAGCCCATCTGTCTCAGACCGTCTCTCTCAGACCATCTGGCTCAGACCGTCGGTCTTAGCCCGTCTGTCTCAGACCATCTGTCTCAGACCGTCTGTCACGGACCGTCTGTCTCAGACCGCCAGTCTCAGTCCGTCTGTCGCAGACCGTCTGCCTCGGACCGTCTGTGTCGGACTGTCTGTCTCGGACCGTCTGTCTCGGACCGTCTGTCTCGAACCGTCTGTCTCGGACCGGCTGTCTCAGCCCGCCTGTCTCTGCCCGTCTGTCTCGGACCGTCTATCTCGGACCGTCTGTCTCGGACCGTCTGTCTCCGACCGTCTGTCACAGACCGCCTGTCGCAGACCGTCTGTCGCAGACCGTCTGCCTCGGACCGTCTGTCTCAGACCGTCTGTCTCAGACCAACTGTCTCCGACCGCCTGTCTCAGACCGTCTGTCTCAGTCCATCTGTCTCAGACCATATGTCTCAGGCCGTGTGTCTTAGCCCGTCTCTCTCAGACCATCTGTCTCAGACCGTCCGTCTCAGACCATCTGTCTCAGACCACCTGTCTCAGGCCGTCGGTCTTAGCCCGTCTGTCTGAGCCCGCCTGTCTCTGCCCGTCTGTCTCGGACCGTCTGTCTCGGACCGTCTGTCTCAGACCATATGTCTCAGGCCGTGGGTCTTAGCCCGTCTCTCTCAGACCATCTGTCTCAGGCCGTCTGTCTCGGACCGTCTGTCTCGGACCGTCTGTCTCAGACCATCTGTCTCAAACCATCTGCCTCAGGCCGTCCGCCTCTGCCCGCCTGTCTCAGACCGCGTGTCTCAGACCGTCTGTCTCAGACCGTCGTTCTCAGACCATCTGTCTCAGATCATCTGCCTCAGGCCGTCGGTCTTAGCCCGTCTGTCTCAGCACGCCTGTCTCGGCCCGCCTTTCTCAGACCGTCTGTCTCGGACCGTCTGTCTCGGGCCGTCTGTCTCAGACCATCTGTCTCAGACCATCTGTCACAGGCCGTCGGTCTTAGCCCTACTGTATCAGACCGTCTGTCTCGGACCGTCTGTCTCTGACCGCCTGTGTCGGACCGTCTGTCTCGGACCGTCTGTCTCGGACCGTCTGTCTCGGACCGTCTGTCTCGAACCGTCTGTCTCAGACCAACTGTCTCAGACCGCCGGTCTCAGACCGTCTGTCTCAGACGGTCGGTCTCAGCCCGCCTGTCTCAGCCCATCTGTCTCAGACCGTCTGTCTGAGACCGTCTGTCTCGGACCGTCTGTCTCAGACCATCTGTCTCAGGCCGTCTGTCTCTGACCGTCTGTCTCGGACCGTCTGTCTCGGACCGTCTGTCTCGGACCGTCTGTCTCGGACCGTCTGTCTCGGACCATCTGTCTCAGACCATCTGTCTCCGGCCGTCGGTCTTTGCCCGTCTGTCTCAGACCATCTGTCTCAGGCCGTAGGACTTAGCCCGTCTGCCTCGGACCGTCAGTCTCGGACCGTCTGTCTCGGACCGTCTGTCTCGGACCGTCTGTCTCGGACCGTCGGTGTCGGACCGTCGGTCTCGAACCGTCTGTCACGGACCGTCTGTATCACACCGTCTGTCTCAGACCATCTGCCTCAGGCCGTCGGTCTTAGCCCGTCTGTATCAGGCCGTCTGTATCGGACCGTCTGTGTCGGACCGTCAGTCTCGGACCGTCGGTCTCGGACCGTCTGTCTCAAACCATCTGTCTCAGACCATCTGCCTCAGGCCGTCGGTCTTAGCCCGTCTGTATCAGGCCGTCTGTATCGGACCGTCTGTGTCGGACCGTCTGTCTCAGACCGTCTGTCACAGACCGTCTGTCTGAGACGGTTGGTCTCAGCCCGCCTGTCTTAGACAGTCTGCCTCTGTCCGTCTGTCTCTGACCGTCTGTCTCAGACCGTCTGTCTCGTACCGTCTGTCACGGACCGTCTGTCTCAAACCATCTGCCTCAGGCCGTCGGTCTTAGCCCGTCTGTATCAGGCCGTCTGTATCGGACCGCCTGTGAAGGACCGTCTGTCTCGGACCGTCGGTCTCGGACCGTCTGTCTCAAACCATCTGTCTCAGACCATCTGCCTCAGGCCGTCGGTCTTAGCCCGTCTGTATCAGGCCGTCTGTATCGGACCGCCTGTGTCGGACCGTCTGTCTCGGACCGTCAGTCTCGGACCGTCTGTCCCGGACCGTCTGTCTCGAACCGTCTGTCTCGGACCGTCTGTCTCGGACCGTCTGCCTCGGACCGTCTGTCTCGGACCGTCTGTCTCGGACCGTCTGTATCACACCGTCTGTCTCAGACCATCTGTCTCAGACCATCTGTCTCAGGCCGTCGGTCTTTGCCCGTCTGTCTCAGACCATCTGTCTCACGCCGTAGGACTTAGCCCGTCTGCCTCGGACCGTCAGTCTCGGACCGTCTGTCTCGGACCGTCTGTCTCGGACCGTCTGTCTCGGACCGTCGGTCTCGGACCGTCGGTCTCGGACCGTCGGTCTCGGACCGTCTGTCTCTGACCGTCTGTCTCAGACCGTCTGTCTCGGACCATCTGTCACGGACCGTCTGTCTCAAACCATCTGCCTCAGGCCGTCGGTCTTAGCCCGTCTGTATCAGGCCGTCTGTCCCGGACCGTCTGTCTCGAACCGTCTGCCTCGGACCGTCTGTCTCGGACCGTCTGTCTCGGACCGCCTGTCTCAGACCAACTGTCTCCGACCGCCTGTCTCAGACCGTCTGTCTCACACCGTCTGTCTCAGACCATCTGTCTCAGACCATATGTCTCAGGCCGTGGGTCTTAGCCCGTATCTCTCAGACCATCTGTCTCAGGCCGTCTGTCTCGGACCGTCTGTCTCGGACCGTCTGCCTCAGACCATCTGTCTCAGGCCGTCGGTCTTAGCCCGTCTGTATCAGGCCGTCAGTCTCGGACCGTTTCTCTCGGACCGTCTGTCTCGGACCGTCTGTCTCGGACCGTCTGTCTCGGACAGTCTATCTCGGACCGTCTGCCTCAGACCAACTATCTCAGACCGCCGGTCTCAGACCGTCTGTCTCAGACGGTCGGTCTCAGCCCGCCTGTCTCAGCCCATCTGTCTCAGACCGTCTGTCTGAGACCGTCTGTCACGGACCGTCTGTCTCAAACCATCTGCCTCAGGCCGTCGGTCTTAGCCCGTCTGTATCAGGCCGTCTGTATCGGACCGTCTGTGCCGGACCGTCAGTCTCGGACCGTCGGTCTCGGACCGTCTGTCTCAAACCATCTGTCTCAGACCATCTGCCTCAGGCCGTCGGTCTTAGCCCGTCTGTATCAGGCCGTCTGTATCGGACCGTCTGTGTCGGACCGTCTGTCTCAGACCGTCTGTCACAGACCGTCTGTCTGAGACGGTTGGTCTCAGCCCGCCTGTCTTAGACAGTCTGCCTCTGTCCGTCTGTCTCGGACCGTCTGTCTCGGACCGTCTGTCCCGGACCGTCTGTCTGGGACCGTCTGTCTCGTACCGCCTGTGTCAGACCAACTGTCTCAGACCGCCGGTCTCAGACCGTCTGTCTCAGACGGTCGGTCTCAGCCCGCCTGTCTCATCCCATCTGTCTCAGGCCGTCGGTATTTGCCTGTCTGTCTCAGCCTGCCTGTCTCTGTCCGTCACTCTCAGACCGTCAGTCTCGGACCGTCTGTCCCGGACCGTCTGTCTCGAACCGTCTGTCTCGGACCGTCTGTCTCGGACCGTCTGCCTCGGACCGTCTATCTCGGACCGTCTGTCTCGGACCGTCTGTATCACACCGTCTGTCTCAGACCATCTGTCTCAGACCATCTGTCTCAGACCATCTGTCTCAGGCCGTCGGTTTTTGCCCGTCTGTCTCAGACCATCTGTCTCACGCCGTAGGACTTAGCCCGTCTGCCTCGGACCGTCTGTCTCGGACCGTCTGTCTCGGGCCGTCTGTCTCAGACCATCTGTCACAGGCCGTCGGTCTTAGCCCTACTGTATCAGACCGTCTGTCTCGGACCGTCTGTCTCTGACCGCCTGTCTCGGACCGTCTGTCTCGGACCGTCTGTCTCGGACCGTCTGTCTCGGACCGTCTGTCTCGGACCGTCTGTCTCAGACCAACTGTCTCCGACCGCCTGTCTCAGACCGTCTGTCTCACACCGTCTGTCTCAGACCATCTGTCTCAGACCATATGTCTCAGGCCGTGGGTCTTAGCCCGTCTCTCACAGACCATCTGTCTCAGGCCGTCTGTCTCGGACCGTCAGTCTCGGACCGTCTGTCTCAGACCATCTGTCTCAAACCATCTGCCTCAGGCCGTCTGCCTCTGCCCGCCTGTCTCAGACCGCGTGTCTCAGACCGTCTGTCTCAGACCATCTGTCTCGGACCGTCTGTCTCGGACCGTCGGTCTTAGCCCGTCTGTCTCAGACCGTCTGTCTCGGACCGTCTGTCACGGACCGTCTGTCTCAAACCATCTGCCTCAGGCCGTCGGTCTTAGCCCGTCTGTATCAGGCCGTCTGTATCGGACCGTCTGTGTCGGACCGTCTGTCTCGGACCGTCGGTCTCGGACCGTCTGTCTCAAACCATCTGTCTCAGACCATCTGCCTCAGGCCGTCGGTCTTAGCCCGTCTGTATCAGGCCGTCTGTATCGGACCATCTGTGTCGGACCGTCTGTCTCAGACCGTCTGTCACAGACCGTCTGTCTGAGACGGTTGGTCTCAGCCCGCCTGTCTTAGACAGTCTGCCTCTGTCCGTCTGTCTCTGACCGTCTGTCTCAGACCGTCTGTCTCGGACCGTCTGTCACGGACTGTCTGTCTCAGACCATCTGTCTCAGACCATCTGTCTCAGGCCGTCAGTCTTAGCCCTACTGTATCAGACCGTCTGTCTCAAACCATCTGCCTCAGGCCGTCGGTCTTAGCCCGTCTGTATCAGGCCGTCTGTATCGGACCGTCTGTGTCGGACCGTCTGTCTCAGACCGTCTGTCACAGACCGTCTGTCTAAGACGGTTGGTCTCAGCCCGCCTGTCTTAGACAGTCTGCCTCTGTCCGTCTGTCTCGGACCGTCTGTCTCGGACCGTCTGTCTCGGACCGTCTGTCTCGGACCGTCTGTCTGGGACCGTCTGTCTCGGACCGTCTGTCTCAGACCATCTGTCTCAGACCATCTGTCTCAGGCCGTCGGTCTTTGCCCGTCTGTCTCAGACCATCTGTCTCACGCCGTAGGACTTAGCCCGTCTGCCTCGGACCGTCAGTCTCGGACCGTCTGTCTCGGACCGTCTGTCTCGGACCGTCCGTCTCATACCATCTGTCTCAGACCGTCTGTCTCAGACCATCTGTCTCAGACCTTCTGCCTCACGCCGTCGGTCTTAGCCCGTCTGTATCAGGCCGTCTGTCTCGGACCGTCTGTCTCGGACCGTCTGTCTCTGACCGTCTGTCTCAGACCGTCTGTCTCGGACCGTCTGTCACGGACCGTCTGTCTCAAACCATCTGCCTCAGGCCGTCGGTCTTAGCCCGTCTGTATCAGGCCGTCTGTATCGGACCGTCTGTGTCGGACCGTCTGTCTTGGACCGTCTGTCTCGGACCGTCTGTCTCGGACCGTCTGTCTCGGACCGTCTGTCTCAAACCATCAGCCTCAGGCCGTCGGTCTTAGCCCGTCTGTATCAGGCCGTCTGTATCGGACCGTCTGTGACGGACCGTCTGTCTTGGACCGTCAGTCTCGGACCGTCTGTCACGGACCGTCTGTCTCGGACCGTCTGCCACGGACCGTCTGTCCCGGACCGTCTGTCTCGAACCGTCTGTCTCGGACCGTCTGTCTCGGACCGTCTGCCTCAGACCATCTGTCTCAGGCCGTCGGTCTTAGCCCGTCTGTATCAGGCCGTCAGTCTCGGACCGTCTCTCTCGGACCGTCTGTCTCGGACCGTCTGTCTCGGACCGTCTGTCTCGGACCGTCTGTCTCGGACCGTCTGTCTCGGACCGTCTGTCTCGGACCGTCTGTCTCGGACCGTCTGTCTCGGACCGTCTGTCTCGGACCGTCGGTCTCGGACCGTCTGTCTCGGACCGTCTGTCTCGGACCGTCTGTCTCTGACCGTCTGTCTCAGACCGTCTGTCTCGGACCATCTGTCACGGACCGTCTGTCTCAAACCATCTGCCTCAGGCCGTCGGTCTTAGCCCGTCTGTATCAGGCCGTCTGTCCCGGACCGTCTGTCTCGAACCGTCTGCCTCGGACCGTCTGTCTCGGACCGTCTGTCTCGGACCGCCTGTCTCAGACAAACTGTCTCCGACCGCCTGTCTCAGACCGTCTGTCTCACACCGTCTGTCTCAGACCATCTGTCTCAGACCATATGTCTCAGGCCGTGGGTCTTAGCCCGTATCTCTCAGACCATCTGTCTCAGGCCGTCTGTCTCGGACCGTCTGTCTCGGACCGTCTGCCTCAGACCATCTGTCTCAGGCCGTCGGTCTTAGCCCGTCTGTATCAGGCCGTCAGTCTCGGACCGTTTCTCTCGGACCGTCTGTCTCGGACCGTCTGTCTCGGACCGTCTGTCTCGGACCGTCTGTCTCGGACAGTCTGTCTCGGACCGTCTGTCTCAGACCAACTATCTCAGACCGCCGGTCTCAGACCGTCTGTCTCAGACGGTCGGTCTCAGCCCGCCTGTCTCAGCCCATCTGTCTCAGACCGTCTGTCTGAGACCGTCTGTCTCGGACCGTCTGTCTCAGACCATCTGTCTCAGGCCGTCTGTCTCTGACCGTCTGTCTCGGACCGTCTGTCTCGGACCGTCTGTCTCGGACCGTCTGTCTCGGTACATCTGTCTTAGACCATCTGTCTCAGGCCGTCGGTCTTTGCCCGTCTGTCTCAGACCATCTGTCTCAGGCCGTAGGACTTAGCCCGTCTGCCTCGGACCGTCTCTCTGACCGTCTGTCTCGGACCGTCTGTCTCGGACCGTCTGTCTCGGACCGTCTGTCTCGGACCGTCTGTCTCGGACCGTCTGTCTCGGACCGTCTGTCTCGGACCGTCTGTCTCGGACCGTCTGTCTCGGACCGTCTGTCTCGGACCGTCTGTCTCAGACCAACTGTCTCCGACCGCCTGTCTCAGACCGTCTGTCTCGGACCGTCTGTCACGGACCGTCTGTCTCAAACCATCTGCCTCAGGCCGTCGGTCTTAGCCCGTCTGTATCAGGCCGTCTGTATCGGACCGTCTGTGTCGGACCGTCTGTCTCAGACCGTCTGTCTCAGACGGTCGGTCTCAGCCCGCCTGTCTCATCCCATCTGTCTCAGGCCGTCGGTATTTGCCTGTCTGTCTCAGCCTGCCTGTCTCTGTCCGTCACTCTCAGACCGTCTGTCTCGGACCGTCTGTCTCGGACCGTCTGTCTCGGACCGTCTGCCTCGGACCGTCTGTCCCGGACCGTCTGTCTCGAACCGTCTGCCTCGGACCGTCTGTCTCGGACCGTCTGCCTCAGACCATCTGTCTCAGGCCGTCGGTCTTAGCCCGTCTGTATCAGGCCGTCAGTCTCGGACCGTCTCTCTCGGACCGTCTGTCTCGGACCGTCTGTCTCGGACCGTCTGTCTCGGACCGTCTGTCTCGGACCGTCTGCCTCGGACCGTCTGTCTCGGACCGTCTGTCTCGGACCGTCTGTATCACACCGTCTGTCTCAGACCATCTGTCTCAGACCATCGGTCTCAGGCCGTCGGTCTTTGCCCGTCTGTCTCAGACCATCTGTCTCACGCCGTAGGACTTAGCCCGTCTGCCGCGGACCGTCAGTCTCGGACCGTCTGTCTCGGACCGTCTGTCTCGGACCGTCGGTCTCGGACCGTCTGTCTCATACCGTCTGTCTCAGACCGTCTGTCTCAGACCATCTGTCTCAGACCTTCTGCCTCACGCCGTCGGTCTTAGGCCGTCTGTATCAGGCCGTCTGTCTCGGACCGTCTGTCTCGGACCGTCTGTCTCTGACCGTCTGTCTCAGACCGTCTGTCTCGGACCATCTGTCACGGACCGTCTGTCTCAAACCATCTGCCTCAGGCCGTCGGTCTTAGCCCGTCTGTATCAGGCCGTCTGTCCCGGACCGTCTGTCTCGAACCGTCTGCCTCGGACCGTCTGTCTCGGACCGTCTGTCTCGGACCGCCTGTCTCAGACCAACTGTCTCCGACCGCCTGTCTCAGACCGTCTGTCTCACACCGTCTGTCTCAGACCATCTGTCTCAGACCATATGTCTCAGGCCGTGGGTCTTAGCCCGTATCTCTCAGACCATCTGTCTCAGGCCGTCTGTCTCGGACCGTCTGTCTCGGACCGTCTGCCTCAGACCATCTGTCTCAGGCCGTCGGTCTTAGCCCGTCTGTATCAGGCCGTCAGTCTCGGACCGTTTCTCTCGGACCGTCTGTCTCGGACCGTCTGTCTCGGACCGTCTGTGTCGGACCGTCTGTCTCGGACAGTCTGTCTCGGACCGTCTGTCTCAGACCAACTATCTCAGACCGCCGGTCTCAGACCGTCTGTCTCAGACGGTCGGTCTCAGCCCGCCTGTCTCAGCCCATCTGTCTCAGACCGTCTGTCTGAGACCGTCTGTCTCGGAACGTCTGTCTCAGACCATCTGTCTCAGGCCGTCTGTCTCTGACCGTCTGTCTCATACCGTCTGTCTCAGACCGTCTGTCTCAGACCATCTGTCTCAGACCTTCTGTCTCACGCCGTCAGTCTTAGCCCGTCTGTATCAGGCCGTCTGTCTCGGACCGTCTGTCTCGGACCGTCTGTCTCGGACCGTCTGCCTCGGACCGTCTGTCCCGGACCGTCTGTCTCGAACCGTCTGTCTCGGACCGTCTGTCTCGGGCCGTCTGCCTCAGACCATCTGTCTCAGGCCGTCGGTCTTAGCCCGTCTGTATCAGGCCGTCTGTATCGGACCGTCTGTGTCGGACCGTCTGTCTCAGACCGTCTGTCGCAGACCGTCTGTCTGAGGCGGTTGGTCTCAGCCCGCCTGTCTTAGACAGTCTGCCTCTGTCCGTCTGTCTCTGACCGTCTGTCTCAGACCGTCTGTCTGGCACCGTCTGTCACGGACCGCCTGTCTCATCCCATCTGTCTCAGGCCGTCGGTATTTGCCTGTCTGTCTCAGCCTGCCTGTCCCTGTCCGTCACTCTCAGACCGTCAGTCTCGAACCGTCTGTCCCGGACCGTCTGGCTCGAACCGTCTGTCTCGGACCGTCTGTCTCGGACCGTCTGTCTCGGACCGTCTGCCTCGGACCGTCTGTCTCGGACCGTCTGTCTCGGACCGTCTGTATCACACCGTCTGTCTCAGACCATCTGTCTCAGACCATCTGTCTCAGGCCGTCGGTCTTTGCCCGTCTGTCTCAGACCATCTGTCCCAGGCCGTAGGACTTAGCCCGTGTGCCTCGGACCGTCAGTCTCGGACCGTCTGTCTCGGACCGTCTGTCTCGGACCGTCTGTCTCGGACCGTCTGTCTCGGACCGTCTGTCTCCGACCGTCTGTCTCGGACCGTCTGTCACGGACCGCCTGTCTCATCCCATCTGTCTCAGGCCGTCGGTATTTGCCTGTCTGTCTCAGCCTGCCTGTCTCCGTCCGTCACTCTCAGACCGTCAGTCTCGGACCGTCTGTCCCGGACCGTCTGTCTCGAACCGTCTGTCTCGGACCGTCTGTCTCGGACCGTCTGCCTCAGACCATCTGTCTCAGGCCGTCGGTCTTAGCCCGTCTGTATCAGGCCGTCTGTATCGGACCGTCTGTGTCGGACTGTCTGTCTCAGACCTTCTGTCACAGACCGTCTGTCTGAGACGGTTGGTCTCAGCCCGCCTGTCTTAGACAGTCTGCCTCTGCCCGTCTGTCTCTGACCGTCTGTCTCAGACCGTCTGTCTCGGACCGTCTGTCACGGACCGTCTGTCTCAGGCCATCTGTCTCAGACCATTTGTCTCAGGCCGTCAGTCTTAGCCCTACTGTATCAGAACATCTGTCTCAAGCCGTCGGTCTTAGCCCTTCTGTCTCGGACCGTCAGTCTCGGACCGTCTCTCTCGGACCGTCTGTCTCGGACCGTCTGTCTCGGACCGTCTGTCTCGGACCGTCTGTCTCGGACCGTCTGTCTCGGACCGTCTGTCTCGGACCGTCTGTCTCAGACCAACTGTCTCCGACCGCCTGTCTCAGACCGTCTGTCTCAGACCGTCTGTCTCAGACCATCTGTCTCAGACCATATGTCTCAGGCCGTGGGTCTTAGCCCGTCTCTCTCAGACCATCTGTCTCGGACCGTCTGTCTCGGACCGTCTGTCTCGGACCGTCTGTCTCAGACCGTCAGTCACAGACCGTATGTCTCAGACGGTCGGTCTCAGCACGCCTGTCTCAGCCCATCTGTCTCAGACCGTCTCTATCAGACCATCTGGCTCAGACCGTCGGTCTTAGCCCGTCTGTCTCAGACCATCTGTCTCAGACCGTCTGTCTCGGACCGTCTGTCTCAGACCGCCTGTCTCAGTCCGTGTGTCTGAGACCGTCTGTCTCAGAATAACTGTCTGAGACAGTCTGTCTCAGCCCGCCTGCCCAGCCCGCCGGTCTCAGTCCGTCTGTCTGAGATCGTCTGTCTCAGACCATCTGCCTCAGACCATCTGTCTCAGACCAACTGTCTCAGACCGCCTGTCACAGACCGTCTGTCTCAGACCATCTGTCTCAGACCATCTGTCTCAGACCATATGTCTCAGTCCGTGGGTCTTAGCCCGTCTCTCTCAGACCATCTGTCTCAGACTGTCTGTCTCAGACCATCTGTCTCAGACCATCTGTCTCAGACCACCTGTCTCAGGCCGTCGGTATAAGCCCGTCTGTCTCAGCCCGCCTGTCTCTGCCCGTGTGTCTCGGGCCGTCTAGCTCGGACCGTCTGTCTCGGACCGTCTGTCTCGGACCGTCTGTCTCGGACCGTCTGTCTCGGACCGTCTGTCTCGGACCGTCTGTCTGGGACCGTCTGTCTCGGACCGGCTGTCTTGGACCGTCTGTCTCGGACCGTCTGTCACGGACCGTCTGTCTCGGACCGTCTGTCTCAGGCCATCTGTCTCAGACCATTTGTCTCAGGCCGTCAGTCTTAGCCCTACTGTATCAGAACATCTGTCTCAAGCCGTCGGTCTTAGCCCGTCTGTCTCGGACCGTCAGTCTCGGACCGTCTCTCTCGGACCGTCTGCCTCAGACCATCTGTCTCAGGCCGTCGGTCTTTGCCCGTCTGTCTCAGACCATCTGTCTCAGGCCGTAGGACTTAGCCCGTGTGCCTCGGACCGTCAGTCTCGGACCGTCAGTCTCGGACCGTCTGTCTCGGACCGTCTGTCTCGGACCGTCTGTCTCGGACCGTCTGTCTCCGACCGTCTGTCTCGGACCGTCTGTCACGGACCGCCTGTCTCATCCCATCTGTCTCAGGCCGTCGGTATTTGCCTGTCTGTCTCAGCCTGCCTGTCTCTGTCCGTCACTCTCAGACCGTCAGTCTCGGACCGTCTGTCCCGGACCGTCTGTCTCGAACCGTCTGTCTCGGACCGTCAGTCTCGGACCGTCTGTCTCGGACCGTCTGTCTCGGACCGTCTGTCTCGGACCGTCTGTCTCCGACCGTCTGTCTCGGACCGTCTGTCACGGACCGCCTGTCTCATCCCATCTGTCTCAGGCCGTCGGTATTTGCCTGTCTGTCTCAGCCTGCCTGTCTCTGTCCGTCACTCTCAGACCGTCAGTCTCGGACCGTCTGTCCCGGACCGTCTGTCTCGAACCGTCTGTCTCGGACCGTCTGTCTCAGACCGCCTGTCTCAGTCCGTGTGTCTGAGACCGTCTGTCTCAGAATAACTGTCTGAGACAGTCTGTCTCAGCCCGCCTGCCTCAGCCCGCCGGTCTCAGTCCGTCTGTCTGAGATCGTCTGTCTCAGACCATCTGCCTCAGACCATCTGTCTCAGACCAACTGTCTCAGACCGCCTGTCACAGACCGTCTGTCTCAGACCATCTGTCTCAGACCATATGTCTCAGTCCGTGGGTCTTAGCCCGTCTCTCTCAGACCATCTGTCTCAGACCGTCTGTCTCAGACCATCTGTCTCAGACCGTCTGTCTCGGACCGTCTGTCTGGGACCGTCTGTCTCGGACCGGCTGTCTCGGACCGTCTGTCTCGGACCGTCTGTCTCGGACCGTCTGTCTCACACCGTCAGTCACAGACTCTCTGTCTCAGAAGGTCGGTCTCAGCCCGCCTGTCTCAGCCCATCTGTCTCGGACCGCCTGTCTCAGACCAACTGTCTCAGACCGTCTGTCTCAGACGGTCGGTCTCAGCCCGCCTGTCTCATCCCATCTGTCTCAGGCCGTCGGTATTTGCCTGTCTGTCTCAGCCTGCCTGTCTCTGTCCGTCACTCTCAGACCGTCTGTCTCGAACCGTCTGTCTCGGACCGTCTGTCTCGGACCGTCTGCCTCAGACCATCTGTCTCAGGCCGTCGGTCTTAGCCCGTCTGTATCAGGCCGTCTGTATCGGACCGTCTGTGTCGGACTGTCTGTCTCAGACCGTCTGTCACAGACCGTCTGTCTGAGACGGTTGGTCTCAGCCCGCCTGTCTTAGACAGTCTGCCTCTGCCCGTCTGTCTCTGACCGTCTGTCTCAGACCGTCTGTCTCGGACCGTCTGTCACGGACCGTCTGTCTCAGGCCATCTGTCTCAGACCATTTGTCTCAGGCCGTCAGTCTTAGCCCTACTGTATCAGACCATCTGTCTCAAGCCGTCGGTCTTAGCCCGTCTGTCTCGGACCGTCAGTCTCGGACCGTCTCTCTCGGACCGTCTGTCTCGGACCGTCTGTCTCGGACCGTCTGTCTCGGACCGGCTGTCTCGGACCGTCTGTCTCGGACCGTCTGTCTCGGACCGTCTGTCTCACACCGTCAGTCACAGACTCTCTGTCTCAGAAGGTCGGTCTCAGCCCGCCTGTCTCAGCCCATCTGTCTCGGACCGTCTGTCTCGGACCGCCTGTCTCAGACCGTCTGTCTCAGACCGTCTGTCTCAGACCATCTGTCTCAGACCGCCGGTCTCAGCCCGCCGTTCTCAGCCCGCCTGTCTCAGACAGTCTGTCTCAGACCATCTGTCTCAGACCGTCTGTCTCGGACCGTCTGTCTCAGACTGCCTGTCTCAGTCCGTCTGTCTGAGACCGTCTGTCTCAGAATAACTGTCTGAGACAGTCTGTCTCAGCCCGCCTGCCTCAGCCCGCCGGTCACAGTCCGTCTGTCTGAGATCGTCTGTCTCAGACCGTCTGCCTCAGACCATCTGTCTCAGGCCGTCTGTCTCAGCCCGCCAGTCTCTGCCCGTCTGTCTCGGACCGTCTGTCTCGGAACGTCTGTCTCGGACCGCCTGTCTCTTCCCCTCTGTCTGAGACCGTCTGTCTCAGACCAACTGTCTCAGACCGTCTGTCTCTGTCTGTCTTTGTCAGACCGTCTATCTCTGTCCGTCGGTCTCAGAGCCTCTGTCTCTGTCCGTCTGTATCAAACCATCTGTCTCAGACCGTCGGTCTTAGCCCGTCTGTATCAGGCCGTCTGTATCGGACCGTCTGTGTCGGACCGTCTGTCTCAGACCGTCTGTCACAGACCGTCTGTCACAGACCGTCTGTCTGAGACGGTTGGTCTCAGCCCGCCTGTCTTAGACAGTCTGCCTCTGCCCGTCTGTCTCTGACCGTCTGTCTCAGACCGTCTGTCTCGGACCGTCTGTCACGGACCGTCTGTCTCAGGCCATCTGTCTCAGACCATTTGTCTCAGGCCGTCAGTCTTAGCCCTACTGTATCAGACCATCTGTCTCAAGCCGTCGGTCTTAGCCCGTCTGTCTCAGACCGTCTGTCTCGGACCGTCAGTCTCGGACCGTCTCTCTCGGACCGTCTGTCTCGGACCGTCTGTCTCGGACCGTCTGTCTCGGACCGTCTGTCTCAGACCAACTGTCTCCGACCGCCTGTCTCAGACCGTCTGTCTCAGACCATCTGTCTCAGGCCGTCGGTCTTAGCCCGTCTGTATCAGGCCGTCTGTATCGGACCGTCTGTGTCGGACCGTCTGTCTCAGACCGTCTGTCTGTGGCGGTTGGTCTCAGCCCGCCTGTCTTAGACAGTCTGCCTCTGTCCGTCTGTCTCTGACCGTCTGTCTCAGACCGTCTGTCTCGGACCGTCTGTCACGGACCGCCTGTCTCATCCCATCTGTCTCAGGCCGTCGGTATTTGCCTGTCTGTCTCAGCCTGCCTGTCTCTGTCCGTCACTCTCAGACCGTCAGTCTCGAACCGTCTGTCCCGGACCGTCTGTCTCGAACCGTCTGTCTCGGACCGTCTGTCTCGGACCGTCTGTCTCGGACCGTCTGCCTCGGACCGTCTGTCTCGGACCGTCTGTCTCGGACCGTCTGTATCACACCGTCTGTCTCAGACCATCTGTCTCAGACCATCTGTCTCAGGCCGTCGGTCTTTGCCCGTCTGTCTCAGACCATCTGTCTCAGGCCGTAGGACTTAGCCCGTGTGCCTCGGACCGTCAGTCTCGGACCGTCTGTCTCGGACCGTCTGTCTCGGACCGTCTGTCTCGGACCGTCTGCCTCCGACCGTCTGTCTCGGACCGTCTGTCACGGACCGCCTGTCTCATCCCATCTGTCTCAGGCCGTCGGTATTTGCCTGTCTGTCTCAGCCTGCCTGTCTCTGTCCGTCACTCTCAGACCGTCAGTCTCGGACCGTCTGTCCCGGACCGTCTGTCTCGAACCGTCTGTCTCGGACCGTCTGTCTCGGACCGTCTGCCTCAGACCATCTGTCTCAGGCCGTCGGTCGTAGCCCGTCTGTATCAGGCCGTCTGTATCGGACCGTCTGTGTCGGACTGTCTGTCTCAGACCTTCTGTCACAGACCGTCTGTCTGAGACGGTTGGTCTCAGCCCGCCTGTCTTAGACAGTCTGCCTCTGCCCGTCTGTCTCTGACCGTCTGTCTCAGACCGTCTGTCTCGGACCGTCTGTCTCGGACCGTCTGTATCACACCGTCTGTCTCAGACCATCTGTCTCAGACCATCTGTCTCAGGCCGTCGGTCTTTGCCCGTCTGTCTCAGACCATCTGTCTCAGGCCGTAGGACTTAGCCCGTGTGCCTCGGACCGTCAGTCTCGGACCGTCTGTCTCGGACCGTCTGTCTCGGACCGTCTGTCTCGGACCGTCTGTCTCCGACCGTCTGTCTCGGACCGTCTGTCACGGACCGCCTGTCTCATCCCATCTGTCTCAGGCCGTCGGTATTTGCCTGTCTGTCTCAGCCTGCCTGTCTCTGTCCGTCACTCTCAGACCGTCAGTCTCGGACCGTCTGTCCCGGACCGTCTGTCTCGAACCGTCTGTCTCGGACCGTCTGTCTCGGACCGTCTGCCTCAGACCATCGGTCTCAGGCCGTCGGTCTTAGCCCGTCTGTATCAGGCCGTCTGTATCGGACCGTCTGTGTCGGACTGTCTGTCTCAGACCTTCTGTCACAGACCGTCTGTCTGAGACGGTTGGTCTCAGCCCGCCTGTCTTAGACAGTCTGCCTCTGCCCGTCTGTCTCTGACCGTCTGTCTCAGACCGTCTGTCTCGGACCGTCTGTCACGGACCGTCTGTCTCAGGCCATCTGTCTCAGACCATTTGTCTCAGGCCGTCAGTCTTAGCCCTACTGTATCAGACCATCTGTCTCAAGCCGTCGGTCTTAGCCCGTCTGTCTCAGACCGTCTGTCTCGGACCGTCAGTCTCGGACCGTCTCTCTCGGACCGTCTGTCTCGGACCGTCTGTCTCGGACCGTCTGTCTCGGACCGGCTGTCTCGGACCGTCTGTCTCGGACCGTCTGTCTCGGACCGTCTGTCTCACACCGTCAGTCACAGACTCTCTGTCTCAGAACGTCGGTCTCAGCCCGCCTGTCTCAGCCCATCTGTCTCAGACCGTCTGTCTCAGACCATCTGTCTCGGACCGTCTGTCTCGGACCGCCTGTCTCAGACCGTCTGTCTCCGACCGTCTGTCTCAGACCATCTGTCTCAGACCATCTGTCGCAGACCATCTGTCTCATGCCGTCGGTCTTAGCCCGTATATCTCTGCCTGCCTGTCTCTGTCCGTCTGTCTCAGGCCGTCTGTCTCAGACCATCTGTCTCAGACCGCCGGTCTCACCCCGCCTGTCTCAGACAGTCTGTCTCAGACCATCTGTCTCAGACCATCTGTCTCAGACCATCTTTCTCAGACCGCCTGTATCACACCGTCTGTCTCGGACGGTCTGTCTCGGACCGTCTGTGTAGGTCAGTCTGTCACAGACCATCTGGCTCAGACCGTCGGTCTCAGCCCGTCTGTCTCAGACCATCTGTCTCAGACCGTCTGTATCACACCGTCTGTCTCAGACCATGTGTCTCAGACCATCTGTCTCAGGCCGTCGGTCTTAGCCCGTCTGTCTCAGACCATCTGTCTCAGGCCGTAGGTCTCAGCCCGCCTGTCTCAGCCCATCTGTCTCAGACCGTCTGTCTCAGACCATCTGTCTCGGACCGTCTGTCTTGGACCGCCTGTCTCAGACCGACTGTCTCAGACCGTCTGTCTCAGACCATCTGTCCCAGACCGCCGGTCTCAGCCCGCCTGTGTCAGACAGTCTGTCTCAGACCATCTGCCTCAGACCATCTGTCTCAGGCCGTCGGTCTCAGCCCGTCTGTCTCAGCCTGCCTATCTCTGTCCGTCTGTCTCAGACCGTCCGCCTCGGACCGTCTGTCTCGGACCGTCTGTCTCGGTCCGTCTGGCTCAGACCGTCGGTCTCAGCCCGTCTGTCTGAGAACGTCTGTCTCAGAATAACTGTCTGAGACAGCCGGTCTCAGCCCGCCTGTCTCAGCCCGCCTGTCTCAGCCCGCCTGTCTCAGCCCGCCTGTCTCAGCCCGCCTGTCTCAGACAGTCTGTCTCAGACCATCTGTCTCAGACCGTCTGTCTCGGACCGTCTGTCTCAGACTGCCTGTCTCAGTCCGTCTGTCTGAGACCGTCTGACTCAGAATAACTGTCTGAGACAGTCTGTCTCAGCCCGCCTGCCTCAGCCCGCCGGTCTCAGTCCGTCTGTCTGAGATCGTCTGTCTCAGACCGTCTGCCTCAGACCATCTGTCTCAGGCCGTCTGTCTCAGCCCGCCAGTCTCTGCCCGTCTGTCTCGGACCGTCTGTCTCGGAACGTCTGTCTCGGACCGCCTGTCTCTTCCCCTCTGTCTCATTCCGTCTGTCTGAAACCGTCTGTCTCAGACCAACTGTCTCAGACCGTCTGTCTCTGTCTGTCTTTGTCAGACCGTCTATCTCTGTCCGTCGGTCTCAGAGCCTCTGTCTCTGTCCGTCTGTATCAAACCATCTGTCTCAGACCGTCGGTCTTAGCCCGTCTGTATCAGGCCGTCTGTATCGGACCGTCTGTGTCGGACCGTCTGTCTCAGACCGTCTGTCTGAGACGGTTGGTCTCAGCCCGCCTGTCTTAGACAGTCTGCCTCTGCCCGTCTGTCTCTGACCGTCTGTCTCAGACCGTCTGTCTCGGACCGTCTGTCACGGACCGTCTGTCTCAGGCCATCTGTCTCAGACCATTTGTCTCAGGCCGTCAGTCTTAGCCCTACTGTATCAGACCATCTGTCTCAAGCCGTCGGTCTTAGCCCGTCTGTCTCAGACCGTCTGTCTCGGACCGTCAGTCTCGGACCGTCTCTCTCGGACCGTCTGTCTCGGACCGTCTGTCTCGGACCGTCTGTCTCGGACCGGCTGTCTCGGACCGTCTGTCTCGGACCGTCTGTCTCGGACCGTCTGTCTCACACCGTCAGTCACAGACTCTCTGTCTCAGAACGTCGGTCTCAGCCCGCCTGTCTCAGCCCATCTGTCTCAGACCGTCTGTCTCAGACCATCTGTCTCGGACCGTCTGTCTCGGACCGCCTGTCTCAGACCGTCTGTCTCCGACCGTCTGTCTCAGACCATCTGTCTCAGACCATCTGTCGCAGACCATCTGTCTCATGCCGTCGGTCTTAGCCCGTATATCTCTGCCTGCCTGTCTCTGTCCGTCTGTCTCAGGCCGTCTGTCTCAGACCATCTGTCTCAGACCGCCGGTCTCACCCCGCCTGTCTCAGACAGTCTGTCTCAGACCATCTGTCTCAGACCATCTGTCTCAGACCATCTTTCTCAGACCGCCTGTATCACACCGTCTGTCTCGGACGGTCTGTCTCGGACCGTCTGTGTAGGTCAGTCTGTCACAGACCATCTGGCTCAGACCGTCGGTCTCAGCCCGTCTGTCTCAGACCATCTGTCTCAGACCGTCTGTCTCAGACCATCTGTCTCAGACCATCTGTCTCAGGCCGTCGGTCTTTGCCCGTCTGTCTCAGGCCGTAGGACTTAGCCCGTCTGCCTCGGACCGTCAGTCTCGGACCGTCTGTCTCGGACCGTCTGTCTCGGACCATCTGTCTCAGGCCGTCGGTCTTAGCCCGTCTGTATCAGGCCGTCTGTCTCGGACCGTCTGTCTCGGACCGTCTGTCTCTGACCGTCTGTCTCAGACCGTCTGTCTGAGGCGGTTGGTCTCAGCCCGCCTGTCTTAGACACTCTGCCTCTGTCCGTCTGTCTCTGACCGTCTGTCTAAGACCGTCTGTCTCGGACCGTCTGTCACGGACCGCCTGTCTCATCCCATCTGTCTCAGGCCGTCGGTATTTGCCTGTCTGTCTCAGCCTGCCTGTCTCTGTCCGTCACTCTCAGACCGTCAGTCTCGGACCGTCTGTCCCGGACCGTCTGTCTCGAACCGTCGCTCTCGGACCGTCTATCTCGGACCGTCTGCCTCGGACCGTCTGTCTCGGACCGTCTGTCTCGGACCGTCTGTATCACACCGTCTGTCTCAGACCATCTGTCTCAGACCATCTGTCTCAGACCATCTGTCTCAGGCCGTCGGTCTTTGCCCGTCTGTCTCAGACCATCTGTCTCAGGCCGTAGGACTTAGCCCGTCTGCCTCGGACCGTCAGTCTCGGACCGTCTGTCTCGGACCGTCTGTCTCGGACCGTCTGTCTCGGACCGTCGGTCTCGGACCGTCTGTCTCATACCGTCTGTCTCTGACCGTCTGTCTCAGACCATCTGTCTCAGACCTTCTGTCTCACGCCGTCGGTCTTAGCCCGTCTGTATCAGGCCGTCTGTCTCGGACCGTCTGTCTCGGACCGTCTGTCTCTGACCGTCTGTCTCAGACCGTCTGTCTCGGACCGTCTGTCACGGACCGTATGTGTCAAACCATCTGCCTCAGGCAGTCGGTCTTAGCCCGTCTGTATCAGGCCGTCTGTATCGGACCGTCTGTGTCGGACCGTCTGTCTCGCACCGTCTGTCTCAAACCATCTGTCTCAGACCATCTGTCTCAGGCCGTCGGTCTTTGCCCGTCTGTCTCAGGCCGTAGGACTTAGCCCGTCTGCCTCGGACCGTCAGTCTCGGACCGTCTGTCTCGGACCGTCTGTCTCGGACCATCTGTCTCAGGCCGTCGGTCTTAGCCCGTCTGTATCAGGCCGTCTGTCTCGGACCGTCTGTCTCGGACCGTCTGTCTCAGACCATCTGTCTCAGGCCGTAGGACTTAGCCCGTCTGCCTCGGACCGTCAGTCTCGGACCGTCTGTCTCGGACCGTCAGTCTCGGACCGTCTGTCTCGGACCGTCTGTCTCGGACCGTCTGTCTCAAACCATCTGTCTCAGACCATCTGCCTCAGGCCGTCGGTCTTAGCCCGTCTGTATCAGGCCGTCTGTATCGGACCGTCTGTGTCGGACCGTCTGTCTCAGACCGTCTGTCACAGACCGTCTGTCTGAGACGGTTGGTCTCAGCCCGCCTGTCTTAGACAGTCTGCCTCTGTCCGTCTGTCTCTGACCGTCTGTCTCAGACCGTCTGTCTCGGACCGTCTGTCACGGACCGTCTGTCTCAGACCATCTGTCTCAGACCATCTGTCTCAGGCCGTCAGTCTTAGCCCTACTGTATCAGACCGTCTGTCTCGGACCGTCTGTCTCGGACCGTCTGTCACGGACCGTCTGTCTCAAACCATCTGCCTCAGGCCGTCGGTCTTAGCCCGTCTGTATCAGGCCATCTGTATCGGACCGTCTGTGTCGGATCGTCTGTCTCATACCGTCTGTCTCTGACCGTCTGTCTCAGACCATCTGTCTCAGACCTTCTGTCTCACGCCGTCGGTCTTAGCCCGTCTGTATCAGGCCGTCTGTCTCGGACCGTCTGTCTCGGACCGTCTGTCTCTGACCGTCTGTCTCAGACCGTCTGTCTCGGACCGTCTGTCACGGACCGTCTGTCTCAAACCATCTGCCTCAGGCCGTCGGTCTTAGCCCGTCTGTATCAGGCCATCTGTATCGGACCGTCTGTGTCGGACCGTCTGTCTCGGACCGTCGGTCTCGGACCGTCTGTCTCAAACCATCTGTCTCAGGCCGTCGGTCTTAGCCCGTCTATATCAGGCCGTCTGTCTCGGACCGTCTGTCTCGGACCGTCTGCCTCGGACCGTCAGTCTCGGACCGTCTGTCTCGGACCGTCTGTCTCGGACCGTCGGTCTCGGACCGTCTGTCTCATACCGTCTGTCTCAGACCATCTGTCTCAGACCTTCTGTCTCACGCCGTCAGTCTTAGCCCGTCTGTATCAGGCCGTCTGTCTCGGACCGTCTGTCTCGGACCGTCTGTCTCTGACCGTCTGTCTCAGACCGTCTGTCTCGGACCGTCTGTCACGGACCGTCTGTCTCAAACCATCTGCCTCAGGCCATCGGTCTTAGCCCGTCTGTATCAGGCCGTCTGTCTCGGACCGTCTGTCTCGGACCATCTGTCTCAGGCCGTCGGTCTTAGCCCGTCTGTATCAGGCCGTCTGTCTCGGACCGTCTGTCTCGGACCGTCTGTCTCTGACCGTCTGTCTCAGACCGTCTGTCTGAGGCGGTTGGTCTCAGCCCGCCTGTCTTAGACACTCTGCCTCTGTCCGTCTGTCTCTGACCGTCTGTCTAAGACCGTCTGTCTCGGACCGTCTGTCACGGACCGCCTGTCTCATCCCATCTGTCTCAGACCGTCGGTATTTGCCTGTCTGTCTCAGCCTGCCTGTCTCTGTCCGTCACTCTCAGACCGTCAGTCTCGGACCGTCTGTCCCGGACCGTCTGTCTCGAACCGTCGCTCTCGGACCGTCTATCTCGGACCGTCTGCCTCGGACCGTCTGTCTCGGACCGTCTGTCTCGGACCGTCTGTATCACACCGTCTGTCTCAGACCATCTGTCTCAGACCATCTGTCTCAGACCATCTGTCTCAGGCCGTCGGTCTTTGCCCGTCTGTCTCAGACCATCTGTCTCACGCCGTCGGTCTTAGCCCGTCTGTATCAGGCCGTCTGTCTCGGACCGTCTGTCTCGGACCGTCTGTCTCTGACCGTCTGTCTCAGACCGTCTGTCTCGGACCGTCTGTCACGGACCGTATGTGTCAAACCATCTGCCTCAGGCAGTCGGTCTTATCCCGTCTGTATCAGGCCGTCTGTATCGGACCGTCTGTGTCGGACCGTCTGTCTCGCACCGTCTGTCTCAAACCATCTGTCTCAGACCATCTGTCTCAGGCCGTCGGTCTTTGCCCGTCTGTCTCAGGCCGTAGGACTTAGCCCGTCTGCCTCGGACCGTCAGTCTCGGACCGTCTGTCTCGGACCGTCTGTCTCGGACCATCTGTCTCAGGCCGTCGGTCTTAGCCCGTCTGTATCAGGCCGTCTGTCTCGGACCGTCTGTCTCGGACCGTCTGTCTCAGACCATCTGTCTCAGGCCGTAGGACTTAGCCCGTCTGCCTCGGACCGTCAGTCTCGGACCGTCTGTCTCGGACCGTCAGTCTCGGACCGTCTGTCTCGGACCGTCTGTCTCGGACCGTCTGTCTCAAACCATCTGTCTCAGGCCGTCGGTCTTAGCCCGTCTATATCAGGCCGTCTGTCTCGGACCGTCTGTCTCGGACCGTCTGCCTCGGACCGTCAGTCTCGGACCGTCTGTCTCGGACCGTCTGTCTCGGACCGTCGGTCTCGGACCGTCTGTCTCATACCGTCTGTCTCAGACCATCTGTCTCAGACCTTCTGTCTCACGCCGTCAGTCTTAGCCCGTCTGTATCAGGCCGTCTGTCTCGGACCGTCTGTCTCGGACCGTCTGTCTCTGACCGTCTGTCTCAGACCGTCTGTCTCGGACCGTCTGTCACGGACCGTCTGTCTCAAACCATCTGCCTCAGGCCATCGGTCTTAGCCCGTCTGTATCAGGCCGTCTGTATCGGACCGTCTGTGTCGGAACGTCTGTCTCGGACCGTCGGTCTCGGACCGTCTGTCTCGGACCGTCTGTCTCGGACCGTCGGTCTCGGACCGTCTGTCTCATACCGTCTGTCTCAGACCATCTGTCTCAGACCTTCTGTCTCACGCCGTCAGTCTTAGCCCGTCTGTATCAGGCCGTCTGTCTCGGACCGTCTGTCTCGGACCGTCTGTCTCGGACCGTCTGTCTCGGACCGTCTGTCTCGGACCGTCTGTCTCGAACCGTCTGTCTCGGACCGTCTGTCTCGGACCGTCTGTCTCGGACCGTCTGTCTCGGACCGTCTGTCTCGGACCGTCTGTCTCGGACCGTCTGCCTCGGACCGTCTGTGCCGGACCGTCTGTCTCGAACCGTCTGTCTCGGACCGTCTGCCTCAGACCATCTGTCTCAGGCCGTCGGTCTTAGCCCGTCTGTATCAGGCCGTCTGTATCGGACCGTATGTGTCGGACCGTCTGTCTCAGACCGTCTGTCGCAGACCGTCTGTCTGAGGCGGTTGGTCTCAGCCCGCCTGTCTTAGACAGTCTGCCTCTGTCCGTCTGTCTCTGACCGTCTGTCTCAGACCGTCTGTCTCGGACCGTCTGTCACGGACCGCCTGTCTCATCCCATCTGTCTCAGGCCATCGGTATTTGCCTGTCTGTCTCAGCCTGCCTGTCTCTGTCCGTCACTCTCAGACCGTCAGTCTCGGACCGTCTGTCCCGGACCGTCTGTGTCGAACCGTCTGTCTCGGACCGTCTGTCTCGGACCGTCTGCCTCAGACCATCTGTCTCAGGCCGTCGGTCTTAGCCCGTCTGTATCAGGCCGTCTGTATCGGACCGTCTGTGTCGGACTGTCTGTCTCAGATCGTCTGTCACAGACCGTCTGTCTGAGACGGTTGGTCTCAGCCCGCCTGTCTCAGACGGTCGGTCTCAGCCCGCCTGTCTCAGCCCATCTGTCTCAGACCGTCTGTCTGAGACCATCTGTCTCAGACCATCTGTCTCAGGCCGTCGGTATTTGCCTGTCTGTCTCAGCCTGCCTGTCTCTGTCCGTCACTCTCAATCCGTCTGTCTCAGACCGTCTGTCTCGGACCGTCTGTCTCTTACCGTCTGCCTTGGACCGTCTGTCTCGGACCGTCTGTCGCGGACCGTCTGTCTCGGACCATCTGTCTCAGGCCGTCGGTCTCAGCCCGTCTGTCTCAGCCTGCCTATCTCTGTCCGTCTGTCTCGGACCGTCTGTCTTTGACCATCTGGCTCCGACCGTCTGCCTCAGCCCGCCTGTCTCAGCCCCCATGTCTCTGTCCATCTCTCTCTGTCCGTCTGACTCAGATCGTCTGTCTCAGACCATCTGTCTCAGGCCGCCGGTCTTAGGCCGTCGGTCTCAGCCCGCCTGTCTCTGCCCGTCTGTCTCGGACCGTCTGTCTCACGCCATCTGTCTCAGACCGTCTGCCTCTGTCCGTCTGACTCAGACCGTCTGTCTCAGCCCGCCTGTCTCAGCCCGCCTGCTCAGCCCCCCGTCACAGTCCGTTTGTCTGAGACCGTCTATCTCAGACCATCTGTCTCAGACCGTCTGTCTCTGTCTGTCTGTTTCAGACCGTCTATCTCTGTCCGTCGGTCTCAGACCCCCTGTCTTTGTCCGTCTGTCTCAGAGCGTCGGTCTCAAACCGTCTGCCTCTGTCCGTCTGTCTCATACCGTCTGTCTCAGAGCGTCTCTCTCAGACCCTCTGTCTCAGCCCGCCTGTCTCAGCCCGCCTGTCTCAGAACATCGGTCTCAGCCCGCCTGTCTCAGACCGTCTGACTCGGACGGTCAGTCTCAGCCCGCCTACCTCAGCCCGCCTGTCTCAGCCCATCTGTCTCAGACCGTCTGTCTGAGACCGTCTGTCTCGGACCGTCTGTCTCAGACCATCTGTCTCAGACCATGTGTCTCAGGCCGTCAGTCTTAGCCCTACTGTATCAGACCGTCTGTCTCGGACCGTCTGTCTCAGAACAACTGTCTCAGACCGCCGGTCTCAGACCGTCTTTCTCAGACGGTCGGTCTCAGCCCGCCTGTCTCAGCCCATCTGTCTCAGATCGTCTGTCGGAGTCCGTCTGTCTCAGACCGTCTGTCACAGACCGTCTGTCTGAGACGGTTGGTCTCAGCCCGCCTGTCTTAGACAGTCTGCCTCTGTCCGTCTGTCTCTGACCGTCTGTCTCAGACCGTCTGTCTCAGACCGTCTGTCTCAGACCATCTGTCTCAGACCATGTGTCTCAGGCCGTCAGTCTTAGCCCTACTGTATCAGGCCGTCTGTATCGGACCGTCTGTGTCGGACCGTCTGTTTCAGACCGTCTGTCTCAGACCGTCTGTCTGAGACGGTTGGTCTCAGCCCGCCTGTCTTAGACAGTCCGCCTCTGTCAGTCTGTCTCTGACCGTCTGTCTCAGACCGTCTGTCTCGGACCGTCTGTCACGGACCGTCTGTCTGATACCGTCTGTCTCAGACCGTCTGTCCCATTCCGTCTATCTTAGATCGTCTGTCTCAGAACGCCTGTCACTGTGCGTACGACTCATACCGTCTGTCTCAGACCCCCTGTCTTTGTCCATCTGTCTCAGAGCGTCGGTCTCAAACCGTCTGCCTCTGTCCGTCTGTCTCATACGGCCTGTCTCAGAGCGTCTCTCTCAGACCCTCTGTCTCAGCCCGCCTGTCTCAGCCCGCCTGTCTCAGAACGTCGGTCTCAGCCCGCCTGTCTCAGACCGTCTGACTCGGACGGTCGGTCTCAGCCCGCCTACCTCAGCCCGCCTGTCTCAGCCCGCCTGACGCAGCACGCCTGTCTCGGCCCTCCTTTCTCAGACCGTCTGTCCCAGACTGTCTGCCTCGGACCGTCTGTCTCGGACCGTCTGTCTCGGACCGTCTGTCTCGGACCGTCTGTCTCAGCCCGCCTGCTCAGCCCCCCGTCACAGTCCGTTTGTCTGAGACCGTCTGTCACAGACCGTCTGTCTCAGACGGTCGATCACAGACGGTCGGTCTCAGCTCGCCTACCTCAGCCCGTCTGTCTCAGCTCGCCTGTCACAGTCCGTCTGTCTGAGACCGTCTATCTCAGACCATCTGTCTCAGACCGTCTGTCTCTGTCTGTCTGTTTCAGACCGTCTATCTCTGTCCGTCGGTCTCAGACCCCCTGTCTTTGTCCGTCTGTCTCAGAGCGTCGGTCTCAAACCGTCTGCCTCTGTCCGTCTGTCTCATACCGTCTGTCTCAGAGCGTCTCTCTCAGACCCTCTGTCTCAGCCCGCCTGTCTCAGCCCGCCTGTCTCAGAACGTCGGTCTCAGCCCGCCTGTATCAGACCGTCTGACTCGGACGGTCAGTCTCAGCCCGCCTACCTCAGCCCGCCTGTCTCAGCCCGCCTGTCGCAGCACGCCTGTGTCGGCCCGCCTTCCTCAGACCGTCTGTCTCAGACTGTCTGCCTCGGACCGTCTGTCTCGGACCGTCTGTCTCGGACCGTCTGTCTCGGACCGTCTGTCTCGGTCCGTCTGTCTCGAACCGTCTGTCTCGGACCGTCTGTCTCATACCGTCTGTCTCAGACCGTCTGTCTCAGACCATCTTTCTCAGACCATCTGTCTCAAGCCGTCGGTCTTAGCCCGTCTCTCTCAGACCGTCTGTCTCGGACAGTCTGTCTCTGACCGTCTGTCTCGGACCGTCTGTCTCTGACCGTCTGTCTCGGACCGTCTGTCTCGGACCGTCTGTCTCGGACCGTCTGTCTCGAACCGTCTGTCTCAGACCAACTGTCTCAGACCGCCGGTCTCAGACCGTCTTTCTCAGACGGTCGGTCTCAGCCCGCCTGTCTCAGCCCATCTGTCTCAGATCGTCTGTCGGAGACCGTCTGTCTGAGACGGTTGGTCTCAGCCCGCCTGTCTTAGACAGTCTGCCTCTGTCCGTCTGTCTCTGACCGTCTGTCTCAGACCATGTGCCTCAGGCCGTCAGTCTTAGCCCTACTGTATCAGGCCGTCTGTATCGGACCGTCTGTGTCGGACCGTCTGTTTCAGATCGTCTGTCTCGGACCGTCTGTCACGGACCGTCTGTCTGATACCGTCTGTCTCAGACCGTCTGTCTGAGACGGTTGGTCTCAGCCCGCCTGTCTTAGACAGTCTGCCTCTGTCCGTCTGTCTCTGACCGTCTGTCTCAGACCATGTGCCTCAGGCCGTCAGTCTTAGCCCTACTGTATCAGGCCGTCTGTATCGGACCGTCTGTGTCGGACCGTCTGTTTCAGATCGTCTGTCTCGGACCGTCTGTCACGGACCGTCTGTCTGATACCGTCTGTCTCAGACCGTCTGTCTGAGACGGTTGGTCTCAGCCCGCCTGTCTTAGACAGTCCGCCTCTGTCCGTCTGTCTCTGACCGTCTGTCTCAGACCGTCTGTCTCGGACCGTCTGTCACGGACCGTCTGTCTGATACCGTCTGTCTCAGACCGTCTGTCCCATTCCGTCTATCTTAGATCGTCTGTCTCAGAACGCCTGTCACTGTGCGTACGACTCATACCGTCTGTCTCAGACCGTCTGTCTCAGATCGTCTGTCTCTGTCCGTCTGTCTCAGACCGGCAGTCTCAGTTCGTCTGTCTCAGACCGTCTGTCTCAGAACGTCTGTTTCAGACAGTCCGTCTCAGACCATCTGTCTGATACCGTCACTCTCAGACCGTCTGTCTCAGACCGTCAGTCTCAGACCGTCCGTCTCAGACCGTCTGTCTCAGACCGTCCGTCTCATACCGTCTCTCTCAGACCGTCTGCCTCAGACAGTCTGTCTCAGATGGTCTGTCTCTGTCCGTCTGTCTCCCACCGGCAGTCTCAGAACGTCTGTCCCAGAACGTCTGTCTCAGACCGTCTGTCTCATTCCGTCTGTCTCAGACTGTCTGTCTCATTCCGTCTGTCTCAGATCGTCTGTCTCAGACCGCTGTCTCAGTCCGTGTGTCTCTATCCGGCTGTCTGATACCGTCTGTAACAGACCGTCTGTCTAAGACCGTCTGTCTCATACCGTCTGTCTCTGCCCGTCTGTCTCATACCGTCTGTCTCAGACCGTCTGTCCCAGAACGTCTTTCTCAGACCGTCAATCTCAGACCGCTGAGTCAGTCTATGTGTCTCAATCCGGCTGTCTGATACCGTCTGTCTCTGACCGTCTGTCTAAGACCGTATGTCTCAGACCGTCTTTCTCAGACCGTCTGTCTCAGACCGTCTTTCTCAGACCGTCTGTCTCAAAACGTCTGTCTCAGACCGTCTGTCTAAGACCGTCTGTCTCATACCGTCTATCTTAGATCGTTTGTCTCAGACCGCTGTCTCAGTCTGTGTGTCTCTATCCGCCTGTCTGATTCCGTCTGTAACAGACCGTCTGTCTAAGACCGTCTGTCTCAGACCGTCTGTCTCAGACCGTCTGTCTCATACCGTCTGTCTCAGACCGTCTGTCTCAGACCGTCTGTCTCAGACCGTCTGTCTCAGACCGTCTGTCTCAGACCATCTGTTTCGGGCAGTCCGTCTCAGACCGTCTGTCTGATAACGTCTCTCTCAGACCCTCTGTCTCCGACCGTCTGTCTCCGACCGTCTGTCCCAGACCGTCTGTCTCAGACCGTCTGTCTAAGACCGTCTGTCTCAGCCCGTCTTTTTCAGACCGTCTGTCTGAGAACGTCTGTCTCAGATCGCCTGTCTCAGACGGTCTGTCTCATTACGCCTATCTTAGTTCGTCTGTCTCAGAACGTCTGTCACTTTGCGTCTCTCTAAGACCGTCTGTCTCATACCGTCTGTCTCAGACCGTCAATCTCAGACCGCTGAGTCAGTCTATGTGTCTCAATCCGGCTGTCTGATACCGTCTGTCTCAGACCGTCTGTCTAAGACCGTCTGTCTCATACCGTCTTTCTCGCTCCGTCAACCACTGACTCTCTGACCCTGTCCGCCTGTCTCACGCCGTCAGTCTAAGACCGTCTGTCTCATGCCGTCTGTCTCAGACCGTCTGTCTCTGCCCGTCTGTCTCATACCGTCTGTCTCAGACCGTCTATCCCAGAACGTCTGTCTCAGACCGTCTGTCTCAGATCGTCTGTCTCAAACCGTCTGTCTCATGCCGCCTGTCTCAGAACGTCTGTCTCAGACCGTCTGTCACAGACCGTCTGTCTCAGACCGCCTGTCTCTGTCCGTCTGTCTCGCACCGGCAGTCTCAGATCGTCTGTCTCGCACCATCTGTTTCAGATCGTCTGTCTGAGACCGTCTGTCTCAGACCGTCTGTCTCAGGCCGTTTGTCTCAGACTTTCTTACTCGTTCCGTCTGTCTCATACCGTCTGTCTCAGAACATCGGTTTCAGACAACCCGTCTCAGACTGACTGTCTCAGACCGTCTGTCTCAGACCGTCTGTTTCGGACAGTCCGTCTCAGACCGTCTGTCTGATAACGTCTCTCTCAGACCCTCAGTCTCAGACCGTCTGTCTCAGACCATCTATTTCTGACCGTCTGTCTCAGACCATCTGTCTCAGACCCTCTGTCTCAGACCGTCTGTCTCAGACCGTCTGTTTCGGACAGTCCGTCTCAGACCGTCTGTCTGATAACGTCTCTCTCAGACCCTCAGTCTCAGACCGTCTGTCTCAGACCATCTATTTCTGACCGTCTGTCTCAGACCATCTGTCTCAGACCGTCTGTCTCGCACCGGCAGTCTCAGACTGTCTGTCTCGTACCATCTGTCTCAGACCGTCTGTCTCAGATCGTCTGTCTCAAACCGTCTGTCTCATGCCGCCTCTCTCAGAACGTCTGTTCCAGACCGTCTGTCTCAGACCGCCTGCCTCTGTCCGTCTGTCTGGCACCATCTGTCTCAGATCGTCTGTCTCAGAACGTCTGTCTCAGACCATCTGTTTCGGACAGTCCGTCTCAGACGTCTGTCTGATACCGTCTCTCTCAGACTGTCTGTCTCATTCCGTCTGTCTCAGATCGTCTGTCTCAGACCGTCTGTCTCATTTCGTCTGTCTTATATCGTCTTTCTCAGAACGTATGTCGTAGCCCGTGTGTCTCACACCGGCAGTCTCAGATCGTCTGTCTCGCACCATCTGTCTCAGATCGTCTGTCTGAGACCGTCTGTCTCAGACCGTCTGTCTCAGACCGTCTGTCTCAGGCCGTTTGTCTCGGACCGTCTTACTCGTTCCGTCTGTCTTATACCGTCTGTCTCAGAACATCGGTTTCAGACAACCCGTCTCGGACTGTCTGTCTCAGACCGTCTGTCTCAGACTGTCGGTCTCAGAACGTCTGTCTCAGACCGTCTGTCTCAGAAAGTCTGTCTCTGTCCGTCCGCCTCTGCCCGTCTTCCTCTGTCCGTCTTCCTCTGTCCGTCTGTCTCTGTCGATCTGTCCCTGTCCGTCTGTCTCTGTCCGTCTGTCTCAGACCGTCTGTCTCAGACCGTCTGTCTCAGACCGTCTGTCTCAGATCGTCTGTCTCATCCCGTCTGTCTCATCCCGTCTGTCTCATCCCGTCTGTCTCATCCCGTCTATCTCATCCCGTGTATCTTAGATCGTCTGTCTCAAAACGTCTGTCTCAGCCCGTCGGCCTGCGACCGTCTGTCTCAAGCCGACTGTCTCAGACCGACTGTCTCAGACCGTCTGTCTCAGACTGTCTGTCTCAGACCGTCTTACTCAGACCGTCTGTCTCATACCGTCTGTCTCATATCGTCTGTGTCAGACCGTCTGCCTGATAACGTCTCTCTCAGACCGTCTGTCTCAAACCGTCTGTCTCAGACCGTCTGTCTCAGACCGTCTGTCTCAGACCGCCTGTCTCAGATCGTCTGTCTCATGCCGTCTGTCTCAGACCGTCTGTATAAGACCGTCTGTCTCAGGCCGTCTTTCTCAGACAGTCCGTCTCAGACCGTCTACCTGATAACGTCTCTGTCAGACCGTCTGTCTCAGACCGTCTGTCTCAGACCGTCTGTCTCAGACCCTCTGTCTCAGACCGTCTGTCTCAGGCCGTCTGTCTCATCCCGTCTGTCTCATCCCGTCTGTCTCAGACCGTCTTTCTCAGAACGTCTGTCTCAGACCGTCTGTCTCAGACCGTCTGTCTCAGAAAGTCTGTCTCTGTCCGTTCGCCTCTGCCCGTCTTCCTCTGTCCGTCTTCCTCTGTCCGTCTGTCTCTGTCGATCTGTCCCTGTCCGTCTGTCTCTGTCCGTCTGTCTCAGACCGTCTGTCTCAGACCGTCTGTCTCAGACCGTCTGTTTCAGACCGTCTGTCTCAGTCCGTCTGTCTCAGATCGTCTGTCTCATCCCGTCTGTCTCATCCCGTCTGTCTCATCCCGTCTGTCTCATCCCGTCTATCTCATCCCGTGTATCTTAGATCGTCTGTCTTAAAACGTCTGTCTCAGCCCGTCGGCCTGCGACCGTCTGTCTCAAGCCGACTGTCTCAGACCGACTGTCTCAGACCGTCTGTCTCAGACTGTCTGTCTCAGACCGTCTTACTCAGACCGTCTGTCTCATACCGTCTGTCTCATATCGTCTGTCTCAGACCGCCTGCCTGATAACGTCTCTCTCAGACCGTCTGTCTCAAACCGTCTGTCTCAGACCGCCTGTCTCAGATCGTCTGTCTCATACCGTCTGTCTCAGACCGTCTGTATAAGACCGTCTGTCTCAGGCCGTCTTTCTCAGACAGTCCGTCTCAGACCGTCTACCTGATAACGTCTCTGTCAGACCGTCTGTCTCATCCCGTCTGTCTCAGACCGTCTTTCTCAGACCGTCTCCCTCATAACGTCTCTCTCAGATCGTCTGTCTCAGACCGTCTGTCTCACATCGTCGGTCGCAGACAGTCTGTCTCTGTCCGCCTGACTCACACCGGCAGTCTCAGATCGTCTGTCTCGGACCATCTGTCTCAGACCGTCTTACTCGTTCCGTCTGTCTCAGACCGTCTGTCTCAGACCGACTGTCTCAGTACGTCTGTCTCAGACAGTCTGTCTCAGGCCGTCTGTCTCAGGCCGTCTGTCTCAGACCGTCTGTCTCTGTCCGTCCGCCTCTGTCCGTCTGTCTCTGTCCGTCTGTCTCTGTCCGTCTGTCTCTATCCGTCTGTCTAGGACGGTCTGTCTCAGATCGCCTGTCTCTGTACGTCCGCCTCTGTCCGTCTGTCTCTGTCCGTCTGTCTCTGTCCGTCAGTCTTTGTCCGTCTGTCTCAGCCAGTCTGTCCCAGTCCGTCTGTCTCAGATCGACTTTCTCAGTACGTCTGTCTAAGCCCGTCTGTCTCAGACCGTCTGTCTCAGACCGTCTGTCTCAGACCGTCTGTCTCAGACCGTCCGTCTCAGACCGTCCGTCTCAGACCGTCCGTCTCAGACCGTCCGTCTCAGACCGTCCGTCTCAGACCGTCCGTCTCAGACCGTCCGCCTCAGACCGTCCGTCTCAGACCGTCCGTCTCAGACCGTCCGTCACAGACCGCGTGTCTCAGACCGCCTGTCTCAGACCGCCTGTCTCAGACCGCCTGTCTTAGACCGTCTGTCTCAGACCGTCTGTCTCGGACCGTTTGTCTATGTCCCTCTGTCATTGAGCGTCGTTCTCTGAAACTCGGTCTCAGTGCGTCTGTCTCTGTCCGTGTGTCCCTGTCCGCCTGTCCCTGTCCGTCTGTCTCTGTCCGTCTCTCTCTGTCCGTCTGTCTCTGTCCGTGTGTCTCAGACAGTCTGTCCCAGACCGTCTGTCTCAGACCGACTGTCTCAGAACGTCTGTCTCAGACCGTCTGTCTCAGACCGTCTGTCTCAGACCGGCTGTCTCAGACCGTCTGTCTCAGACCGTCTGTCTCAGACCGTCTGTCTCTGTCCGTCCGCCTCTGTCCGTCTTCCTCTGTCCGTCTTCCTCTGTCCGTCTGTCTCTGTCGATCTGTCCCTGTCCGTCTGTCTCTGTCCGTCTGTCTCAGACCGTCTGGCTAAGCCCGTCTGTCGCAGACCGTCTGTCTCAGACCGACTGTCTCAGTACGTCTGTCTCAGACCGTCTGTCTCAGACCGCGTGTCTAAGACCGTCTGTCTCATCCCGTCTATCTCATCCCGTGTATCTTAGATCGTCTGTCTCAAAACGTCTGTCTCAGCCCGTCCGCCTCTGTCCGTCTTCCTCTGTCCGTCTGTCTCTGTCGATCTGTCCCTGTCCGTCTGTCTCCGTCCGTCTGTCTCAGACAGTCTGTCCCAGACAGTCTGTCTCAGACCGTCTGTCTCAAACCGTCTGTCTCAGACCGTCTGTCTCAGACCGACTGTCTCAGTACGTCTGTCTCAGACCGTCTGTCTCAGACCGTCTGTCTCAGACCGTCTGTCTCAGACCGTCTGTCTCAGAAAGTCTGTCTCTGTCCGTCCGCCTCTGCCCGTCTTCCTCTGTCCGTCTTCCTCTGTCCGTCTGTCTCTGTCGATCTGTCCCTGTCCGTCTGTCTCTGTCCGTCTGTCTCAGACCGTCTGTCTCAGACCGTCTGTCTCAGACCGTCTGTTTCAGACCGTCTGTCTCAGTCCGTCTGTCTCAGATCGTCTGTCTCATCCCGTCTGTCTCATCCCGTCTGTCTCATCCCGTCTGTCTCATCCCGTCTATCTCATCCCGTGTATCTTAGATCGTCTGTCTTAAAACGTCTGTCTCAGCCCGTCGGCCTGCGACCGTCTGTCTCAAGCCGACTGTCTCAGACCGACTGTCTCAGACCGTCTGTCTCAGACTGTCTGTCTCAGACCGTCTTACTCAGACCGTCTGTCTCATACCGTCTGTCTCATATCGTCTGTCTCAGACCGCCTGCCTGATAACGTCTCTCTCAGACCGTCTGTCTCAAACCGTCTGTCTCAGACCGCCTGTCTCAGATCGTCTGTCTCATACCGTCTGTCTCAGACCGTCTGTATAAGACCGTCTGTCTCAGGCCGTCTTTCTCAGACAGTCCGTCTCAGACCGTCTACCTGATAACGTCTCTGTCAGACCGTCTGTCTCATCCCGTCTGTCTCAGACCGTCTTTCTCAGACCGTCTCCCTCATAACGTCTCTCTCAGATCGTCTGTCTCAGACCGTCTGTCTCACATCGTCGGTCGCAGACAGTCTGTCTCTGTCCGCCTGACTCACACCGGCAGTCTCAGATCGTCTATCTCGGACCGTCTGTCTCAGACCGTCTTTCTCAGACCGTCTCCCTCATAACGTCTCTCTCAGATCGTCTGTCTCGGACCGTCTGTCTCAGACCGACTGTCTCAGACCGTCTGTCTCAGACTGTCTGTCTCAGACCGTCTTACTCAGACCGTCTGTCTCATACCGTCTGTCTCATATCGTCTGTGTCAGACCGTCTGCCTGATAACGTCTCTCTCAGACCGTCTGTCTCAAACCGTCTGTCTCAGACCGTCTGTCTCAGACCGTCTGTCTCAGACCGCCTGTCTCAGATCGTCTGTCTCATGCCGTCTGTCTCAGACCGTCTGTATAAGACCGTCTGTCTCAGGCCGTCTTTCTCAGACAGTCCGTCTCAGACCGTCTACCTGATAACGTCTCTGTCAGACCGTCTGTCTCAGACCGTCTGTCTCAGACCGTCTGTCTCAGACCCTCTGTCTCAGACCGTCTGTCTCAGACCGTCTGTCTCACATCGTCGGTCGCAGACAGTCTGTCTCTGTCCGCCTGACTCACACCGGCAGTCTCAGATCGTCTGTCTCGGACCATCTGTCTCAGACCGTCTTACTCGTTCCGTCTGTCTCAGACCGTCTGTCTCAGACCGACTGTCTCAGTACGTCTGTCACAGACCGTCTGTCTCAGACCGACTGTCTCAGTACGTCTGTCTCAGACCGTCTGTCTCTGTCCGTCCGCCTCTGTCCGTCTTCCTCTGTCCGTCTTCCACTGTCCGTCTGTCTCTGTCGGTCTGTCCCTGTCTGTCTGTCTCTGTCCGTCTGTCTCTGTCCGTCTGTCTCTGTCCGTCTGTCTCTGTCCGTCTGTCTCAGCCCGTCTGTCTCAGGCCGTCTGTCTCGGACCGTTTGTCTATGTCCCTCTGTCTTTGAGCGTCGTTCTCTGAAACTCGGTCTCAGTCCGTCCGCCTCTGTCCGTCTTCCTCTGTCCGTCTCCCTCTGTCCGTCTGTCTCTGTCGGTCTGTCCCTGTCCGTCTGTCTCTGTCCGTCTGTCTCATACAGTCTGTCCCAGACAATCTGTCTCAGACCGACTGTCTCAGTACGTCTGTCTCAGACCGTCTGTCTCAGACCGTCTGTCTCTGTCCGTCCGCCTCTGTCCGTCTTCCTCTGTCCGTCTTCCTCTGTCCGTCTGTCTCTGTCGGTCTGTCCCTGTCCGTCTGTCTCTGTCCGTCTGTCTCAGACAGTCTGCCCCAGACAGTCTGTCCCAGACAGTCTGTCTCAGACCGACTATCTCAGTACGTCTGTCTAAGCCCGTCTGTCTCAGACCGTCTGTCTCAGACCGTCTGTCTCAGACCGTCTGTCTCAGACCGTCTGTCTCAAACCGTCTGTCTCTGTCCGTCTGTCTCTGTCCGTCTGTCTCAGCCCGTCTGTCTCAGGCCGTCTGTCTCGGACCGTCTGTCTCAGGCCGTCTGTCTCGGACCGTTTGTCTATGTCCCTCTGTCTTTGAGCGTCGTTCTCTGAAACTCGGTCTCAGTCCGTCTGTCTCTGTCCGTCTCTCTCTGTCCGTCTGTCTCTGTCCGTCTGTCTCAGGCAGTCTGTCCCAGACCGTCTGTCACAGACCGTCTGTCTCAGACCGACTGTCTCAGTACGTCTGTCTCAGACCGTCTGTCTCTGTCCGTCCGCCTCTGTCCGTCCGTCTCAGACCGTCCGTCTCAGACCGTCCGTCTCAGACCGTCCGTCTCAGACCGTCCGTCTCAGACCGTCCGTCTCAGACCGTCCGTCTCAGACCGTCCGTCTCAGACTGTCTGTCTCTGACCGTCCGTCTCAGACCGTCCGTCTCAGACCGTCCGTCTCAGACCGTCCGTCTCAGACCGTCCGTCTCAGACCGTCCGTCTCAGACCGTCCGTCTCAGACCGTCCGTCTCAGACCGTCCGTCACAGACCGTCCGTCACAGACCGTCCGTCTCAGACCGTCCGTCTCAGACCGTCTGTCTCAGACCGTCTGTCTCTGTCCGTCCGCCTCTGTCCGTCTTCCTCTGTCCGTCTGTCTCTGTCGGTCTGTCCCTGTCCGTCTGTCTCTGTCCGTCTGTCTCATACAGTCTGTCCCAGACAATCTGTCTCAGACCGACTGTCTCAGTACGTCTGTCTAAGCCCGTCTGTCCCAGACCGTCCGTCTCAGACCGACTGTCTCAGTACGTCTGTCTAAGCCCGTCGGTCTCATACCGTCCGTCTCAGACCGTCCGCCTCTATCCGTCTGTCTCTGTCCGTCAGTCTCTGTCCCTCTGTCTCTGTCCGTCTGTCTCTGTCCGTCTGTCTCTGTCCGTCTGTCTCAGCCCGTCTGTCTCAGGCCGTCTGTCTCGGACCGTTTGTCTATGTCCCTCTGTCTTTGAGCGTCGTTCTCTGAAACTCGGTCTCAGTCCGCCTGTCTCTGTCCGTCTGTCTCTGCCCGTCTGTCTCTGTCCGTCTCTCTCTGTCCGTCTGTCTCTGTCCGTCTCTCTCAGACAGTCTGTCCCAGACCATCTGTCACAGACCGTCTGTCTCAGACCGACTGTCTCAGTACGTCTGTCTCAGACCGTCTGTCTCAGACCGTCTGTCTCTGTCCGTCCTCCTCTGTCCGTCTTCCTCTGTCCGTCTGTCTCTGTCGGTCTGTCCCTGTCCGTCTGTCTCTGTCCGTCTGTCTCAGACAGTCTGCCCCAGACAGTCTGTCCCAGACAGTCTGTCCCAGACAGTCTGTCTCAGACCGACTGTCTCAGTACGTCTGTCTAAGCCCGTCTGTCTCAGACCGTCTGTCTCAGACCGTCTGTCTCAGACCGTCCGTCTCAGACCGTCTGTCTCAAACCGTCTGTCTCTGTCCGTCTGTCTCTGTCCGTCTGTCTCAGCCCGTCTGTCTCAGGCCGTCTGTCTCGGACCGTTTGTCTATGTCCCTCTGTCTTTGAGCGTCGTTCTCTGAAACTCGGTCTCAGTCCGTCTGTCTCTGTCCGTCTCTCTCTGTCCGTCTGTCTCTGTCCGTCAGTCTCTGTCCCTCTGTCTCTGTCCGTCTGTCTCTGTCCGTCTGTCTCTGTCCGTCTGTCTCTGTCCGTCTGTCTCTGTCCGTCTGTCTCAGCCCGTCTGTCTCAGGCCGTCTGTCTCGGACCGTTTGTCTATGTCCCTCTGTCTTTGAGCGTCGTTCTCTGAAACTCGGTCTCAGTCCGACTGTCTCTGTCCGTCTCTCTCTGTCCGTCTGTCTCTGTCCGTCTGTCTCAGGCAGTCTGTCCCAGACCGTCTGTCACAGACCGTCTGTCTCAGACCGACTGTCTCAGTACGTCTGTCTCAGACCGTCTGTCTCTGTCCGTCCGCCTCTGTCCGTCTTCCTCTGTCCGTCTCCCTCTGTCCGTCTGTCTCTGTCGGTCTGTCCCTGTCCGTCTGTCTCTGTCCGTCTGTCTCATACAGTCTGTCCCAGACAATCTGTCTCAGACCGACTGTCTCAGTACGTCTGTCTCAGACCGTCTGTCTCAGACCGTCTGTCTCTGTCCGTCCGCCTCTGTCCGTCTTCCTCTGTCCGTCTTCCTCTGTCCGTCTGTCTCTGTCGGTCTGTCCCTGTCCGTCTGTCTCTGTCCGTCTGTCTCAGACAGTCTGCCCCAGACAGTCTGTCCCAGACAGTCTGTCTCAGACCGACTATCTCAGTACGTCTGTCTAAGCCCGTCTGTCTCAGACCGTCTGTCTCAGACCGTCTGTCTCAGACCGTCTGTCTCAAACCGTCTGTCTCTGTCCGTCTGTCTCTGTCCGTCTGTCTCAGCCCGTCTGTCTCAGGCCGTCTGTCTCGGACCGTCTGTCTCAGGCCGTCTGTCTCGGACCGTTTGTCTATGTCCCTCTGTCTTTGAGCGTCGTTCTCTGAAACTCGGTCTCAGTCCGTCTGTCTCTGTCCGTCTCTCTCTGTCCGTCTGTCTCTGTCCGTCTGTCTCAGGCAGTCTGTCCCAGACCGTCTGTCACAGACCGTCTGTCTCAGACCGACTGTCTCAGTACGTCTGTCTCAGACCGTCTGTCTCTGTCCGTCCGCCTCTGTCCGTCCGTCTCAGACCGTCCGTCTCAGACCGTCCGTCTCAGACCGTCCGTCTCAGACCGTCCGTCTCAGACCGTCCGTCTCAGACCGTCCGTCTCAGACTGTCTGTCTCAGACCGTCCGTCTCAGACCGTCCGTCTCAGACCGTCCGTCTCAGACCGTCCGTCTCAGACCGTCCGTCTCAGACCGTCCGTCTCAGACCGTCCGTCACAGACCGTCCGTCTCAGACCGTCCGTCTCAGACCGTCCGTCTCAGACCGTCTGTCTCAGACCGTCTGTCTCTGTCCGTCCGCCTCTGTCCGTCTTCCTCTGTCCGTCTGTCTCTGTCGGTCTGTCCCTGTCCGTCTGTCTCTGTCCGTCTGTCTCATACAGTCTGTCCCAGACAATCTGTCTCAGACCGACTGTCTCAGTACGTCTGTCTAAGCCCGTCTGTCCCAGACCGTCCGTCTCAGACCGACTGTCTCAGTACGTCTGTCTAAGCCCGTCGGTCTCATACCGTCCGTCTCAGACCGTCCGCCTCTGTCCGTCTGTCTCTGTCCGTCAGTCTCTGTCCCTCTGTCTCTGTCCGTCTGTCTCTGTCCGTCTGTCTCTGTCCGTCTGTCTCAGCCCGTCTGTCTCAGGCCGTCTGTCTCGGACCGTTTGTCTATGTCCCTCTGTCTTTGAGCGTCGTTCTCTGAAACTCGGTCTCAGTCCGCCTGTCTCTGTCCGTCTGTCTCTGCCCGTCTGTCTCTGTCCGTCTCTCTCTGTCCGTCTGTCTCTGTCCGTCTCTCTCAGACAGTCTGTCCCAGACCATCTGTCACAGACCGTCTGTCTCAGACCGACTGTCTCAGTACGTCTGTCTCAGACCGTCTGTCTCAGACCGTCTGTCTCTGTCCGTCCTCCTCTGTCCGTCTTCCTCTGTCCGTCTGTCTCTGTCGGTCTGTCCCTGTCCGTCTGTCTCTGTCCGTCTGTCTCAGACAGTCTGCCCCAGACAGTCTGTCCCAGACAGTCTGTCCCAGACAGTCTGTCTCAGACCGACTGTCTCAGTACGTCTGTCTAAGCCCGTCTGTCTCAGACCGTCTGTCTCAGACCGTCTGTCTCAGACCGTCCGTCTCAGACCGTCTGTCTCAAACCGTCTGTCTCTGTCCGTCTGTCTCTGTCCGTCTGTCTCAGCCCGTCTGTCTCAGGCCGTCTGTCTCGGACCGTTTGTCTATGTCCCTCTGTCTTTGAGCGTCGTTCTCTGAAACTCGGTCTCAGTCCGTCTGTCTCTGTCCGTCTCTCTCTGTCCGTCTGTCTCTGTCCGTCAGTCTCTGTCCCTCTGTCTCTGTCCGTCTGTCTCTGTCCGTCTGTCTCTGTCCGTCTGTCTCTGTCCGTCTGTCTCTGTCCGTCTGTCTCAGCCCGTCTGTCTCAGGCCGTCTGTCTCGGACCGTTTGTCTATGTCCCTCTGTCTTTGAGCGTCGTTCTCTGAAACTCGGTCTCAGTCCGACTGTCTCTGTCCGTCTCTCTCTGTCCGTCTGTCTCTGTCCGTCTGTCTCAGGCAGTCTGTCCCAGACCGTCTGTCACAGACCGTCTGTCTCAGACCGACTGTCTCAGTACGTCTGTCTCAGACCGTCTGTCTCTGTCCGTCCGCCTCTGTCCGTCTTCCTCTGTCCGTCTTCCACTGTCCGTCTGTCTCTGTCGGTCTGTCCCTGTCTGTCTGTCTCTGTCCGTCTGTCTCTGTCCGTCTGTCTCTGTCCGTCTGCCTCTGTCCGTCTGTCTCAGCCCGTCTGTCTCAGGCCGTCTGTCTCGGACCGTTTGTCTATGTCCCTCTGTCTTTGAGCGTCGTTCTCTGAAACTCGGTCTCAGTCCGTCCGCCTCTGTCCGTCTTCCTCTGTCCGTCTCCCTCTGTCCGTCTGTCTCTGTCGGTCTGTCCCTGTCCGTCTGTCTCTGTCCGTCTGTCTCATACAGTCTGTCCCAGACAATCTGTCTCAGACCGACTGTCTCAGTACGTCTGTCTCAGACCGTCTGTCTCAGACCGTCTGTCTCTGTCCGTCCGCCTCTGTCCGTCCGTCTCAGACCGTCCGTCTCAGACCGTCCGTCTCAGACCGTCCGTCTCAGACCGTCCGTCTCAGACCGTCCGTCTCAGACCGTCCGTCTCAGACCGTCCGTCTCAGACTGTCTGTCTCTGACCGTCCGTCTCAGACCGTCCGTCTCAGACCGTCCGTCTCAGACCGTCCGTCTCAGACCGTCCGTCTCAGACCGTCCGTCTCAGACCGTCCGTCACAGACCGTCCGTCACAGACCGTCCGTCTCAGACCGTCCGTCTCAGACCGTCTGTCTCAGACCGTCTGTCTCTGTCCGTCCGCCTCTGTCCGTCTTCCTCTGTCCGTCTGTCTCTGTCGGTCTGTCCCTGTCCGTCTGTCTCTGTCCGTCTGTCTCATACAGTCTGTCCCAGACAATCTGTCTCAGACCGACTGTCTCAGTACGTCTGTCTAAGCCCGTCTGTCCCAGACCGTCCGTCTCAGACCGACTGTCTCAGTACGTCTGTCTAAGCCCGTCGGTCTCATACCGTCCGTCTCAGACCGTCCGCCTCTATCCGTCTGTCTCTGTCCGTCAGTCTCTGTCCCTCTGTCTCTGTCCGTCTGTCTCTGTCCGTCTGTCTCTGTCCGTCTGTCTCAGCCCGTCTGTCTCAGGCCGTCTGTCTCGGACCGTTTGTCTATGTCCCTCTGTCTTTGAGCGTCGTTCTCTGAAACTCGGTCTCAGTCCGCCTGTCTCTGTCCGTCTGTCTCTGCCCGTCTGTCTCTGTCCGTCTCTCTCTGTCCGTCTGTCTCTGTCCGTCTCTCTCAGACAGTCTGTCCCAGACCATCTGTCACAGACCGTCTGTCTCAGACCGACTGTCTCAGTACGTCTGTCTCAGACCGTCTGTCTCAGACCGTCTGTCTCTGTCCGTCCTCCTCTGTCCGTCTTCCTCTGTCCGTCTGTCTCTGTCGGTCTGTCCCTGTCCGTCTGTCTCTGTCCGTCTGTCTCAGACAGTCTGCCCCAGACAGTCTGTCCCAGACAGTCTGTCCCAGACAGTCTGTCTCAGACCGACTGTCTCAGTACGTCTGTCTAAGCCCGTCTGTCTCAGACCGTCTGTCTCAGACCGTCTGTCTCAGACCGTCCGTCTCAGACCGTCTGTCTCAAACCGTCTGTCTCTGTCCGTCTGTCTCTGTCCGTCTGTCTCAGCCCGTCTGTCTCAGGCCGTCTGTCTCGGACCGTTTGTCTATGTCCCTCTGTCTTTGAGCGTCGTTCTCTGAAACTCGGTCTCAGTCCGTCTGTCTCTGTCCGTCTCTCTCTGTCCGTCTGTCTCTGTCCGTCAGTCTCTGTCCCTCTGTCTCTGTCCGTCTGTCTCTGTCCGTCTGTCTCTGTCCGTCTGTCTCTGTCCGTCTGTCTCTGTCCGTCTGTCTCAGCCCGTCTGTCTCAGGCCGTCTGTCTCGGACCGTTTGTCTATGTCCCTCTGTCTTTGAGCGTCGTTCTCTGAAACTCGGTCTCAGTCCGACTGTCTCTGTCCGTCTCTCTCTGTCCGTCTGTCTCTGTCCGTCTGTCTCAGGCAGTCTGTCCCAGACCGTCTGTCACAGACCGTCTGTCTCAGACCGACTGTCTCAGTACGTCTGTCTCAGACCGTCTGTCTCTGTCCGTCCGCCTCTGTCCGTCTTCCTCTGTCCGTCTCCCTCTGTCCGTCTGTCTCTGTCGGTCTGTCCCTGTCCGTCTGTCTCTGTCCGTCTGTCTCATACAGTCTGTCCCAGACAATCTGTCTCAGACCGACTGTCTCAGTACGTCTGTCTCAGACCGTCTGTCTCAGACCGTCTGTCTCTGTCCGTCCGCCTCTGTCCGTCTTCCTCTGTCCGTCTTCCTCTGTCCGTCTGTCTCTGTCGGTCTGTCCCTGTCCGTCTGTCTCTGTCCGTCTGTCTCAGACAGTCTGCCCCAGACAGTCTGTCCCAGACAGTCTGTCTCAGACCGACTATCTCAGTACGTCTGTCTAAGCCCGTCTGTCTCAGACCGTCTGTCTCAGACCGTCTGTCTCAGACCGTCTGTCTCAAACCGTCTGTCTCTGTCCGTCTGTCTCTGTCCGTCTGTCTCAGCCCGTCTGTCTCAGGCCGTCTGTCTCGGACCGTCTGTCTCAGGCCGTCTGTCTCGGACCGTTTGTCTATGTCCCTCTGTCTTTGAGCGTCGTTCTCTGAAACTCGGTCTCAGTCCGTCTGTCTCTGTCCGTCTCTCTCTGTCCGTCTGTCTCTGTCCGTCTGTCTCAGGCAGTCTGTCCCAGACCGTCTGTCACAGACCGTCTGTCTCAGACCGACTGTCTCAGTACGTCTGTCTCAGACCGTCTGTCTCTGTCCGTCCGCCTCTGTCCGTCCGTCTCAGACCGTCCGTCTCAGACCGTCCGTCTCAGACCGTCCGTCTCAGACCGTCCGTCTCAGACCGTCCGTCTCAGACCGTCCGTCTCAGACTGTCTGTCTCAGACCGTCCGTCTCAGACCGTCCGTCTCAGACCGTCCGTCTCAGACCGTCCGTCTCAGACCGTCCGTCTCAGACCGTCCGTCTCAGACCGTCCGTCACAGACCGTCCGTCTCAGACCGTCCGTCTCAGACCGTCCGTCTCAGACCGTCTGTCTCAGACCGTCTGTCTCTGTCCGTCCGCCTCTGTCCGTCTTCCTCTGTCCGTCTGTCTCTGTCGGTCTGTCCCTGTCCGTCTGTCTCTGTCCGTCTGTCTCATACAGTCTGTCCCAGACAATCTGTCTCAGACCGACTGTCTCAGTACGTCTGTCTAAGCCCGTCTGTCCCAGACCGTCCGTCTCAGACCGACTGTCTCAGTACGTCTGTCTAAGCCCGTCGGTCTCATACCGTCCGTCTCAGACCGTCCGCCTCTGTCCGTCTGTCTCTGTCCGTCAGTCTCTGTCCCTCTGTCTCTGTCCGTCTGTCTCTGTCCGTCTGTCTCTGTCCGTCTGTCTCAGCCCGTCTGTCTCAGGCCGTCTGTCTCGGACCGTTTGTCTATGTCCCTCTGTCTTTGAGCGTCGTTCTCTGAAACTCGGTCTCAGTCCGCCTGTCTCTGTCCGTCTGTCTCTGCCCGTCTGTCTCTGTCCGTCTCTCTCTGTCCGTCTGTCTCTGTCCGTCTCTCTCAGACAGTCTGTCCCAGACCATCTGTCACAGACCGTCTGTCTCAGACCGACTGTCTCAGTACGTCTGTCTCAGACCGTCTGTCTCAGACCGTCTGTCTCTGTCCGTCCTCCTCTGTCCGTCTTCCTCTGTCCGTCTGTCTCTGTCGGTCTGTCCCTGTCCGTCTGTCTCTGTCCGTCTGTCTCAGACAGTCTGCCCCAGACAGTCTGTCCCAGACAGTCTGTCCCAGACAGTCTGTCTCAGACCGACTGTCTCAGTACGTCTGTCTAAGCCCGTCTGTCTCAGACCGTCTGTCTCAGACCGTCTGTCTCAGACCGTCCGTCTCAGACCGTCTGTCTCAAACCGTCTGTCTCTGTCCGTCTGTCTCTGTCCGTCTGTCTCAGCCCGTCTGTCTCAGGCCGTCTGTCTCGGACCGTTTGTCTATGTCCCTCTGTCTTTGAGCGTCGTTCTCTGAAACTCGGTCTCAGTCCGTCTGTCTCTGTCCGTCTCTCTCTGTCCGTCTGTCTCTGTCCGTCAGTCTCTGTCCCTCTGTCTCTGTCCGTCTGTCTCTGTCCGTCTGTCTCTGTCCGTCTGTCTCTGTCCGTCTGTCTCTGTCCGTCTGTCTCAGCCCGTCTGTCTCAGGCCGTCTGTCTCGGACCGTTTGTCTATGTCCCTCTGTCTTTGAGCGTCGTTCTCTGAAACTCGGTCTCAGTCCGACTGTCTCTGTCCGTCTCTCTCTGTCCGTCTGTCTCTGTCCGTCTGTCTCAGGCAGTCTGTCCCAGACCGTCTGTCACAGACCGTCTGTCTCAGACCGACTGTCTCAGTACGTCTGTCTCAGACCGTCTGTCTCTGTCCGTCCGCCTCTGTCCGTCTTCCTCTGTCCGTCTTCCACTGTCCGTCTGTCTCTGTCGGTCTGTCCCTGTCTGTCTGTCTCTGTCCGTCTGTCTCTGTCCGTCTGTCTCTGTCCGTCTGCCTCTGTCCGTCTGTCTCAGCCCGTCTGTCTCAGGCCGTCTGTCTCGGACCGTTTGTCTATGTCCCTCTGTCTTTGAGCGTCGTTCTCTGAAACTCGGTCTCAGTCCGTCCGCCTCTGTCCGTCTTCCTCTGTCCGTCTCCCTCTGTCCGTCTGTCTCTGTCGGTCTGTCCCTGTCCGTCTGTCTCTGTCCGTCTGTCTCATACAGTCTGTCCCAGACAATCTGTCTCAGACCGACTGTCTCAGTACGTCTGTCTCAGACCGTCTGTCTCAGACCGTCTGTCTCTGTCCGTCCGCCTCTGTCCGTCTTCCTCTGTCCGTCTTCCTCTGTCCGTCTGTCTCTGTCGGTCTGTCCCTGTCCGTCTGTCTCTGTCCGTCTGTCTCAGACAGTCTGTCCCAGACAATCTGTCTCAGACCGACTGTCTCAGTACGTCTGTCTAAGCCCGTCTGTCCCAGACCGTCTGTCTCAGACCGACTGTCTCAGTACGTCTGTCTCAGACCGTCTGTCTCTGTCCGTCCGCCTCTGTCCGTCTTCCTCTGTCCGTCTTCCACTGTCCGTCTGTCTCTGTCGGTCTGTCCCTGTCTGTCTGTCTCTGTCCGTCTGTCTCTGTCCGTCTGTCTCTGTCCGTCTGTCTCAGGCCGTCTGTCTCGGACCGTCTGTCTCAGGCCGTCTGTCTCGGACCGTTTGTCTATGTCCCTCTGTCTTTGAGCGTCGTTCTCTGAAACTCGGTCTCAGTCCGTCTGTCTCTGTCCGTCTCTCTCTGTCCGTCTGTCTCTGTCCGTCTGTCTCAGGCAGTCTGTCCCAGACCGTCTGTCACAGACCGTCTGTCTCAGGCCGACTGTCTCAGTACGTCTGTCTAAGCCCGTCGGTCTCATACCGTCCGTCTCAGACCGTCCGCCTCTGTCCGTCCGTCTCAGACCGTCCGTCTCAGACCGTCCGTCTCAGACCGTCCGTCTCAGACCGTCCGTCTCAGACCGTCCGTCTCAGACCGTCCGTCTCAGACTGTCTGTCTCAGGACGTCTGTCTCGGACCGTTTGTCTATGTCCCTCTGTCTTTGAGCGTCGTTCTCTGAAACTCGGTCTCAGTCCGTCTGTCTCTGTCCGTCTCCCTCTGTCCGTCTGTCTCTGTCGGTCTGTCCCTGTCCGTCTGTCTCTGTCCGTCTGTCTCATACAGTCTGTCCCAGACAATCTGTCTCAGACCGACTGTCTCAGTACGTATGTCTAAGCCCGTCTGTCTCAGACCGTCTGTCTCAGACCGTCTGTCTCAGACCGTCTGTCTCAGACAGTCTGTCCTAGACCGTCCGTCTCAGACCGACTGTCTCAGTACGTCTGTCTAAGCCCGTCGGTCTCAGACCGTCCGTCTCAGACCGTCCGTCTCAGACCGTCTGTCTCAGACCGTCTGTGTCTGTCCGTCCGCCTCTGTCCGTCTCCCTCTGTCCGTCTGTCTCTGTCGGTCTGTCCCTGTCCGTCTGTCTCATACAGTCTGTCCCAGACAGTCTGTCTCAGACCGACTGTCTCAGTACGTCTGTCTAAGCCCGTCTGTCTCAGGCCGTCTGTCTCAGACCGTCTGTCTCAGACCGTCTGTCTCAGACCGTCTGTCTCAGGCAGTCTGTCTCAGGCCGTCTGTCTCAGACCGTCTGTCTCAGACCGTCTGTCTCAGACCGTCTGTCTCAGGCAGTCTGTCCCAGACCGTCCGTCTAAGCCCGACTGTCTCAGTACGTCTGTCTAAGCCCGTCGGTCTCATACCGTCCGTCTCAGACCGTCCGCCTCTGTCCGTCTGTCCCTGTCCGTCAGTCTCTGTCCCTCTGTCTCTGTCCGTCTGTCTCTGTCCGACTGTCTCTGTCCGTCTCTCTCTGTCCGTCTGTCTCTGTCCGTCTGTCTCAGACAGTCTGTCCCAGACCGTCTGTCACATACCGTCTGTCTCAGACCGACTGTCTCAGTACGTCTGTCTCAGACCGTCTGTCTCAGACCGTCTGTCTCTGTCCGTCCGCCTCTGTCCGTCTTCCTCTGTCCGTCTTCCTCTGTCCGTCTGTCTCTGTCGGTCTGTCCCTGTCCGTCTGTCTCTGTCCGTCTGTCTCAGACAGTCTGTCCCAGACAGTCTGTCCCAGACAGTCTGTCTCAGACCGACTGTCTCAGTACGTCTGTCTAAGCCCGTCTGTCTCAGACCGTCTGTCTCAGACCGTCTGTCTCAGACCGTCTGTCTCAGACCGTCCGTCTCAGACCGTCTGTCTCAAACCGTCTGTCTCTGTCCGTCTGTCTCAGCCCGTCTGTCTCAGGCCGTCTGTCTCGGACCGTTTGTCTATGTCCCTCTGTCTTTGAGCGTCGTTCTCTGAAACTCGGTCTCAGTCCGTCTGTCTCTGTCCGTCTCTCTCTGTCCGTCTGTCTCTGTCCGTCTGTCTCAGGCAGTCTGTCCCAGACCGTCTGTCACAGACCGTCTGTCTCAGACCGACTGTCTCAGTACGTCTGTCTAAGCCCGTCTGTCTCATACCGTCCGTCTCAGACCGTCCGCCTCTGTCCGTCTGTCTCTGTCCGTCAGTCTCTGTCCCTCTGTCTCTGTCCGTCTGTCTCTGTCCGTCTGTCTCTGTCCGTCTGTCTCAGCCCGTCTGTCTCAGGCCGTCTGTCTCGGACCGTTTGTCTATGTCCCTCTGTCTTTGAGCGTCGTTCTCTGAAACTCGGTCTCAGTCCGACTGTCTCTGTCCGTCTCTCTCTGTCCGTCTGTCTCTGTCCGTCTGTCTCAGGCAGTCTGTCTCAGACCGTGTGTCTCAGACCGTGTGTCTCAGACCGTCCGTCTCAGACCGTCCGTCTCAGACCGTCCGTCACAGACCGTCTGTCTCAGACCGTCCGTCTCAGACCGTCCGTCTCAGACCGTCCGTCTCAGACCGTCTGTCTCAGACCGTCTGTCTCTTTTTCCGTCCGCCTCTGTCCGTCTTCCTCTGTCCGTCTCCCTCTGTCCGTCTGTCTCTGTCGGTCTGTTCCTGTCCGTCTGTCTCTGTCCGTCTGTCTCATACAGTCTGTCCCAGACAATCTGTCTCAGACCGACTGTCTCAGTACGTCTGTCTAAGCCCGTCTGTCTCAGACCGTCTGTCTCAGACCGTCTGTCTCAGACCGTCTGTCTCAGACCGTCTGTCTCAGACAGTCTGTCCCAGACCGTCCGTCTCAGACCGACTGTCTCAGTACGTCTGTCTAAGCAAGTCGGTCTCAGACCGTCCGTCTCAGACCGTCCGTCTCAGACCGTCTGTCTCAGACCGTCTGTCTCAGACCGTCTGTGTCTGTCCGTCTGCCTCTGTCCGTCTCCCTCTGTCCGTCTGTCTCTGTCGGTCTGTCCCTGTCCGTCTGTCTCTGTCCGTCTGTCTCATACAGTCTGTCCCAGACAGTCTGTCTCAGACCGACTGTCTCAGTACGTCTGTCTAAGCCCGTCTGTCTCAGACCGCCTGTCTCAGACCGTCTGTCTCAGACCGTCTGTCTCAGGCAGTCTGTCCCAGACCGTCCGTCTCAGACCGACTGTCTCAGTACGTCTGTCTAAGCCCGTCCGTCTCAGACCGTCCGTCACAGACCGTCCGTCTCAGACCGTCCGTCACAGACCGCCCGTCTCAGACCGTCCGTCTCAGACCGTCCGTCTCAGACCGTCTGTCTCAGACCGTCTGTCTCTGTCCGTCCGCCTCTGTCCGTCTTCCTCTGTCCGTCTGTCTCTGTCGGTCTGTCCCTGTCCGTCTGTCTCTGTCCGTCTGTCTCATACGGTCTGTCCCAGACAATCTGTCTCAGACCGACTGTCTCAGTACGTCTGTCTAAGCCCGTCTGTCCCAGACCGTCCGTCTCAGACCGACTGTCTCAGTACGTCTGTCTAAGCCCGTCGGTCTCATACCGTCCGTCTCAGACCGTCCGCCTCTGTCCGTCTGTCTCTGTCCGTCAGTCTCTGTCCCTCTGTCTCTGTCCGTCTGTCTCTGTCCGTCTGTCTCTGTCCGTCTGTCTCAGCCCGTCTGTCTCAGGCCGTCTGTCTCGGACCGTTTGTCTATGTCCCTCTGTCTTTGAGCGTCGTTCTCTGAAACTCGGTCTCAGTCCGCCTGTCTCTGTCCGTCTGTCTCTGCCCGTCTGTCTCTGTCCGTCTCTCTCTGTCCGTCTGTCTCTGTCCGTCTGTCTCAGAGAGTCTGTCCCAGACCATCTGTCACAGACCGTCTGTCTCAGACCGACTGTCTCAGTACGTCTGTCTCAGACCGTCTGTTTCAGACCGTCTGTCTCTGTCCGTCCGCCTCTGTCCGTCTTCCTCTGTCCGTCTTCCTCTGTCCGTCTGTCTCTGTCGGTCTGTCCCTGTCCGTCTGTCTCTGTCCGTCTGTCTCAGACAGTCTGCCCCAGACAGTCTGTCCCAGACAGTCTGTCCCAGACAGTCTGTCTCAGACCGACTGTCTCAGTACGTCTGTCTAAGCCCGTCTGTCTCAGACCGTCTGTCTCAGACCGTCTGTCTCAGACCGTCTGTCTCAGACCGTCCGTCTCAGACCGTCTGTCTCAAACCGTCTGTCTCAGACCGTCTGTCTCTGTCCGTGCGCCTCTGTACGTCTTCCTCTGTCCGTCTCCCTCTGTCCGTCTGTCTCTGTCGGTCTGTCCCGGTCCGTCTGTCTCTGTCCGTCTGTCTCATACAGTCTGTCCCAGACAGTCTGTCTCACACCGACTGTCACAGTACGTCTGTCTAAGCCCGTCTGTCTCATACAGTCTGTCCCAGACCGTCTGTCTCAGACCGACTGTCTCAGTACGTCTGTCTCAGACAGTCTGTCTCAGGCCGTCTGTCTCAGACCGTCTGTCTCTGTCCGTCCGCCTCTGTCCGTCTGTCTGTGTCCGTCTGTCTCTGTCCGTCTGTCTCTATCCGTCTGTCTAGGACGGTCTGTCTCAGATCGTCTGTCTCTGTACGTCCGCCTCTGTCCGGCTGTCTCTGTCCGTCTGTCTCTGTCCGTCTGTCCCTGTCCGTCAGTCTCTGTCCGTCTGTCTCAGCCAGTCTGTCCCAGTCCGTCTGTCTCAGACCGACTGTCTCAGTACGTCTGTCTAAGCCCGTCTGTCTCAGACCGTCTGTCTCAGACCGTCTGTCTCAGACCGTCTGTCTCTGTCCGTCTGTCTCAGACCGTCCGTCTCAGACCGTCCGTCTCAGACCGTCCGTCTCAGACCGTCCGTCTCAGACCGTCCGTCTCAGACCGTCCGTCTCAGACCGTCCGTCTCAGACTGTCCGTCTCTGACCGTCCGTCTCAGACCGTCCGCCTCAGACCGTCCGTCTGAGACCGTCCGTCTCAGCCCGTCTGTCTCTGTCCGTCTGTCTCAGACCGTCCGTCTCAGACCGTCCGTCTCAGACCGTCCGTCTCAGACCGTCCGTCTCAGACCGTCCGTCTCAGACCGTCCGTCTCAGACCGTCCGTCTCAGACCGTCCGTCTCAGACCGTCCGTCTCAGACCGTCCGTCTCAGACTGTCTGTCTCTGACCGTCCGTCTCAGACCGTCCGCCTCAGACCGTCCGTCTCAGACCGTCCGTCTCAGACCGACTGTCTCAGTACGTCTGTCTAAGCTCGTCTGTTTCAGACCGTCTGTCTCAGACCGTCTGTCTCAGACCGTCTGTCTCTGTCCGTCTGCCTCAGACCGCCTGTCTCACACCGCCTGTTTCAGACCGTCTGTCTCAGACCGTCTGTCTCAGACCGTGTGTCTCAGACCGTGTGTCTCAGACCGTCCGTCTCAGACCGTCCGTCTCAGACCGTCCGTCACAGACCGTCCGTCTCAGACCGTCCGTCTCAGACCGTCCGTCTCAGACCGTCCGTCGCAGACCGCGTACTCAGACCGCCTGTCTCAGACCGTCTGTCTCTGTCCGTCCGCCTCTGTCCGTCTTCCTCTGTCCGTCTTCCTCTGTCCGTCTGTCTCTGTCGATCTGTCCCTGTCCGTCTGTCTCTGTCCGTCTGTCTCAGACAGTCTGTCCCAGACAGTCTGTCTCAGACCGACTGTCTCAGACCGTCTGTCTCTGTCCGTCCGCCTCTGTCCGTCTTCCTCTGTCCGTCTTCCTCTGTCCGTCTTCCTCTGTCCGTCTGTCTCTGTCGATCTGTCCCAGACCGTCCGTCTCAGACCGAATGTCTCAGTACGTCTATCTAAGCCCGTCTGTCTCATACCGTCCGTCTCAGGCCGTCCGTCTCAGACCGTCTGTCTCTGCCGTCCGCCTCTGTCCGTCTATCTCTGTCCGTCAGTCTCTGTCGGTCTGTCCCTGTCCGTCTGTCTCTGTCCGTCAGTCTCTGTCGGTCTGTCCCTGTCCGCCTGTCTCTGTCCGTCCGCCTCTGTCCGTCTGTCTCTGTCCGTCTGTCTCTGTCCGTCCGCCTCTGTACGTCTTCCTCTGTCCGTCTCCCTCTGTCCGTCTGTCTCTGTCGGTCTGTCTCATACAGTCTGTCCCAGACAGTCTGTCTCACACCGACTGTCACAGTACGTCTGTCTAAGCCCGTCTGTCTCATACAGTCTGTCCCAGACCGTCTGTCTCAGACCGACTGTCTCAGTACGTCTGTCTCAGACAGTCTGTCTCAGGCCGTCTGTCTCAGACCGTCTGTCTCTGTCCGTCCGCCTCTGTCCGTCTGTCTCTGTCCGTCTGTCTCTGTCCGTCTGTCTCTATCCGTCTGTCTAGGACGGTCTGTCTCAGATCGTCTGTCTCTGTACGTCCGCCTCTGTCCGTCTGTCTCTGTCCGTCTGTCTCTGTCCGTCTGTCCCTGTCCGTCAGTCTCTGTCCGTCTGTCTCAGCCAGTCTGTCCCAGTCCGTCTGTCTCAGACCGACTGTCTCAGTACGTCTGTCTAAGCCCGTCTGTCTCAGACCGTCTGTCTCTGTCCGTCTGTCTCAGACCGTCCGTCTCAGACCGACCGTCTCAGACCGTCCGTCTCAGACCGTCCGTCTCAGACCGTCCGTCTCAGACCGTCCGTCTGAGACCGTCCGTCTCAGACCGTCCGTCTCAGACCGTCCGTCTCAGACCGTCCGTCTCAGACCGTAAGTCTCAGACCGTCCGTCTCAGACCGTCCGTCTCAGACCGTCCGTCTCAGACCGTCCGTCTCAGACCGTCCGTCTCAGACCGTCCGTCTCAGACTGTCTGTCTCTGACCGTCCGTCTCAGACCGTCCGTCTCAGACCGTCCGTTTCAGACCGTCCGTCTCAGACCGTCCGTCTCAGACCGTCTGTCTCAGGCCGTCTGTCTCAGACCGTCTGTCTCTGTCCTTCCGCCTCTGTCCGTCTGTCTCTGTCCGTCTGTCTCTGTCCGTCTGTCTCTGTCCGTCTGTCTCTGTCCGTCTGTCTCTATCCGTCTGTCTAGGACGGTCTCTCTCAGATCGTCTGTCTCTGTACGTCCGCCTCTGTCCGTCTGTCTCTGCCCGTCTGTCTCTGTCCGTCTGTCTCTGTCCGTCTGTCTCAGACAGTCTGTCCCAGACTGTTTGTCTCAGACCGACTGTCTCAGTACGTCTGTCTTATACCGTCCGTCTCAGACCGTCCGTCTCTGTCCGTCTGTCTCTATGCGTCTGTCTATGACGGTCTGTCTCAGATCGTCTGTCTCTGTACGTCCGCCTCTGTCCGTCTGTCTCTGTCCGTCTGTCTCTGTCCGTCTGTCTCAGACAGTCTGTCCCAGACCGTCTGTTTCAGACCGTCTGTCTCATCCCGTCGGTCTCAGACCGTCTTTCTCAGACCGTCCGTCTCAGACCGTCTCCCTGATAACGTCCCTCTAAGATCGTCTGTCTCAGACCGTCTGTCTCAGACCGCCTGTCTCACATCGTCGGTCGCAGACAGTCTGTCTCTGTCCGCCTGACTCACACCGGCAATCTCAGATCGTCTGTCTCGGACAGTCTGTCTCAGACAGTCTTACTCGTTCCGTCTGTCTCAGACCGTCTGTCTCAGACCGACTGTCTCAGTACGTCTGTCTCAGACAGTCTGTCTCAGGCCGTCTGTCTCAGACCGTCTGTCTCTGTCCGTCCGCCTCTGTCCGTCTGTCTCTGTCCGTCTGTCTCTGTCCGTCTGTCTCTATCCGTCTGTCTAGTACGGTCTGTCTCAGATCGTCTGTCTCTGTACGTCCGCCTCTGTCCGTCTGTCTCTGTCCGTCTGTCTCTGTCCGTCTGTTCCTGTCCGTCAGTCTCTGTCCGTCTGTCTCAGCCAGTCTGTCCCAGTCCGTCTGTCTCAGACCGACTGTCTCAGTACGTCTGTCTAAGCCCGTCTGTCTCAGAATGTCTGTCTCAGACCGTCTGTCTCTGTCCGTCTGTCTCAGACCGTCCGTCTCAGACCGTCCGTGTCAGACCGTCCGTCTCAGACCGTCCGTCTCAGACCGTCCGTCTCAGACCGTCCGTCTCAGACCGTCCGTCTCAGACCGTCCGTGTCAGACCGTCCGTCTCAGACCGTCCGTCTCTGACCGTCCGTCTCTGAACGTCCGTCTCAGACCGTCCGTCTCAGACCGTCCGTCTCAGACCGTAAGTCTCAGACCGTCCGTCTCAGACCGTCCGTCTCAGACCGTCCGTCTCAGACCGTCCGTCTCAGACCGTCCGTCTCAGACCGTCCGTCTCAGACCGTCCGTCTCAGACTGTCTGTCTCTGACCGTCCGTCTCAGACCGTCCGTCTCAGACCGTCCGTTTCAGACCGTCCGTCTCAGACCGTCCGTCTCAGACCGTCTGTCTCAGGCCGTCTGTCTCAGACCGTCTGTCTCTGTCCGTCCGCCTCTGTCCGTCTGTCTCTGTCCGTCTGTCTCTGTCCGTCTGTCTCTGTCCGTCTGTCTCTATCCGTCTGTCTAGGACGGTCTCTCTCAGATCGTCTGTCTCTGTACGTCCGCCTCTGTCCGTCTGTCTCTGCCCGTCTGTCTCTGTCCGTCTGTCTCTGTCCGTCTGTCTCAGACAGTCTGTCCCAGACTGTTTGTCTCAGACCGACTGTCTCAGTACGTCTGTCTTATACCGTCCGTCTCAGACCGTCCGTCTCTGTCCGTCTGTCTCTATGCGTCTGTCTAGGACGGTCTGTCTCAGATCGTCTGTCTCTGTACGTCCGCCTCTGTCCGTCTGTCTCTGTCCGTCTGTCTCTGTCCGTCTGTCTCAGACAGTCTGTCCCAGACCGTCTGTTTCAGACCGTCTGTCTCATCCCGTCTGTCTCAGACCGTCTTTCTCAGACCGTCCGTCTCAGACCGTCTCCCTGATAACGTCCCTCTAAGATCGTCTGTCCCAGACAGTCTGTCTCAGACCGACTGTCTCAGTACGTCTGTCTAAGCCCGTCTGTCTCAGACCATCTGTCTCAGACCGTCTGTCTCAAACCGTCTGTCTCAGACCGTCTGTCTCAGACCGTGTGTCTCAGACCGTGCGTCTCAGACCGTCCGTCTCAGACCGTCCGTCTCAGACCGTCCGTCTCAGACCGTCTGTCTCAGACCGTCTGTCCCAGACCGTCTGTCCCAGACCGTCCGTCTCAGACCGTCTGTCTCTGTCCGTCCGCCTCTGTCCGTCTGTCTCTGTCCGTCTGTCTCAGACAGTCTGTCCCAGACCGTTTGTCTCAGACCGACTGTCGCAGTACGTCTGTCTAGGACCGTCTGTCTCTGTCCGTCAGCCTCTGTCCGTCTGTCTCTGTCCGTCTGTCTCTGTCCGTCTGCCCCTGTCCGTCAGTCTCTGTCCGTCTGTCTCAGACAGTCTGTCCCAGACCGTCTGTCTCAGACCGTTTGTCTATGTCCCTCTGTCTTTGAGCGTCGTTCTCTGAAACTCGGTCTCAGTCCGTCTGTCTCTGTCCGTCTGTCTCTGTCCGTCTGTCTCTGTCCGTCTGTCTCTGTCCGTCTCTCTCTGTCCGTCTGTCTCTGTCCGTCTGTCTCAGACAGTCTGTCCCAGACCGTCTGTCCCAGACCGTCTGTCCCAGACCGTCTGTCTCAGACCGTCTGTCTCAGACCGTCTGTCTCTGTCCGTCCGCCTCTGTCCGTCTTCCTCTGTCCGTCTTCCTCTGTCCGTCTGTCTCTGACAGGTCTGTCCCTGTCTGTCTGTCTCTGTCCGTCTGTCTCAGACAGTCTGCCCCAGACAGTCTGTCGCAGACAGTCTGTCTCAGACCGACTGTCTCAGTACGTCTGTCTAAGCCCGTCTGTGTCAGACCGTCTGCCTCAGACCGTCTGTTTCAGACCGTCTGTCTCAGACCGTCTCTCTCAGACCGTCTGTCTCAGACCGTCTGTCTCAGACCGTCTGTCTCAGACCGTCTGTCTCAGACCGTCTGTCTCAGACAGTCTGTCCCAGACCGTCCGTCTCAGACCGACTGTCTCAGTACGTCTGTCTAAGCCCGTCGGTCTCATACCGTCGGTCTCATACCGTCCGTCTCAGACCGTCCGTCTCAGACCGTCTGTCTCTGTCCGTCCGCCTCTGTCCGTCTGTCTCTGTCCGTCAGTCTCTGTCGGTCTGTCCCTGTCCGTCTGTCTCTGTCCGTCTGTCTCAGACAGTCTGTCCCAGACCGTCTGTTTCAGACCGACTGTCACAGACAGTCTGTCTCAGACCGACTGTCTCAGTACGTCTGTCTAAGCCCGTCTGTCTCAGACCATCTGTCTCAGACCGTCTGTCTCAAGCCGTCTGTCTCAGACCGTCTGTCTCAGACCGTGTGTCTCAGACCGTCTGTCTCTGACCGTCTGTCTCTGTCCGTCCGCCTCTGTCCGTCTTCCCTTGTCCGTCTTCCTCTGTCCGTCTTCCTCTGTCCGTCTGTCTCTGTCGGTCTGTCCCTGTCCGTCTGTCTCTGTCCGTCTGTCTCAGACAGTCTGCCCCAGACAGTCTGTCCCAGACAGTCTGTCCCAGACAGTCTGTCTCAGACCGACTGTCTCAGTACGTCTGTCTAAGCCCGTCTGTCTCAGACCGTCTGTCTCAGACCGTCTGTCTCAGACCGTCTGTCCCAGACCGTCTGTCTCATACCGTCTGTCTCAAACCGTCTGTCTCAGACCGTCTGTCTCAGACCGTCTGTCTCTGTCCGTCCGCCTCTGTCCGTCTGTCTGTGTCCGTCAGTCTCTGTCGGTCTGTCCCTGTCCGTCTGTCTCTGTCCGTCTGTCTCTATCCGTCTGTCTAGGACGGTCTGTCTCAGATCGTCTGTACCTGTACGTCCGCCTCTGTCCGTCTGTCTCTGTCCGTCTGTCTCTGTCCGTCTGTCTCAGGCAGTCTGTCCCAGACTGTTTGTCTCAGACCGACTGTCTCAGTACGTCTGTCTTATACCGTCCGTCTCAGACCGTCCGTCTCTGTTCGTCTGTCTCTATGCGTCTGTCTAGGACGGTCTGCCTCAGATCGTCTGTCTCTGTCCGTCTGTCTCAGACAATCTGTCCCAGACCGTCTGTTTCAGACCGTCTGTCTCATCCCGTCTGTCTCAGACCGTCTTTCTCAGACCGTCCGTCTCAGACCGTCTCCCTGACAACGTCTCTCTCAGATCGTCTGTCTCAGGCCGTCTGTCTCTGACCGTCCGTCTCAGACCGTCCGTCTCAGACCGTCCGTCTCAGACCGTCGGCCTCAGACCGTCCGTCTCAGACCGTCCGTCTCAGACCGTCCGTCTCAGACCGTCCGTCTCAGACCGTCTGTCTCAGACCGTCTGTCCCAGACCGTCTGTCCCAGACCGTCCGTCTCAGACCGTCTGTCTCTGTCCGTCCGCCTCTGTCCGTCTGTCTCTGTCCGTCTGTCTCAGACAGTCTGTCCCAGACCGTTTGTCTCAGACCGAATGTCTCAGTACGTCTATCTAAGCCCGTCTGTCTCATACCGTCCGTCTCAGACCGTTCGTCTCAGACCGTCCGTCTCAGACCGTCTGTCTCTGTCCGTCCGCCTCTGTCCGTCTATCTCTGTCCGTCAGTCTCTGTCGGTCTGTCCCTGTCCGTCTGTCTCTGTCCGTCCGTCTCTGTCGGTCTGTCCCTGTCCGTATGTCTCTGTCCGTCCGCCTCTGTCCGTCTGTCTCTGTCCGTCTGTCTCTGTCGGTCTGTCCCTGTCCGTCCGTCTCAGACCGTCCGTCCCAGACCGTCCGTCTCAGACCGTCTGTCTCTGTCCGTCCGCCTCTGTCCGTCTGTCTCTGTCCGTCTGTCTCAGACAGTCTGTCCCAGACCGTTTGTCTCAGACCGACTGTCGCAGTTCGTCTGTCTAAGACCGTCTGTCTCTGTCCGTCAGCCTCTGTCCGTCTGTCTCTGTCCGTCTGTCTCTGTCCGTCTGTCCCTGTCCGTCTGTCTCTGTCCGTCTGTCTCTATCCGTCTGTCTAGGACGGTCTGTCACACCTCGTCTGTCTCTGTACGTCCGCCTCTGTCCGTCTGTCTCTGTCCGTCTGTCTCTGTCCGTCTGTCTCAGACAGTCTGTCCCAGACCGTTTGTCTCAGACCGACTGTCGCAGTACGTCTGTCTAAGACCGTCTGTCTCTGTCCGTCAGCCTCTATCCGTCTGTCTCTGTCCGTCTGTCTCTGTCCGTCTGCCCCTGTCCGTCAGTCTCTGTCCGTCTGTCTCAGACAGTCTGTCCCAGACCGTCTGTCTCAGACCGTTTGTCTATGTCCCTCTGTCTTTGAGCGTCGTTCTCTGAAACTCGGTCTCAGTCCGTCTGTCTCTGTCCGTCTGTCTCTGTCCGTCTGTCTCTGTCCGTCTCTCTCTGTCCGTCTGTCTCTGTCCGTCTGTCTCAGACAGTCTGTCCCAGACCGTCTGTCCCAGACCGTCTGTCCCAGACCGTCTGTCCCAGACCGTCTGTCTCAGACCGACTGTCTCAGACCGTCTGTCTCAGACCGTCTGTCTCTGTCCGTCCGCCTCTGTCCGTCTTCCTCTGTCCGTCTTCCTCTGTCCGTCTGTCTCTGACAGGTCTGTCCCTGTCCGTCTGTCTCTGTCCGTCTGTCTCAGACAGTCTGCCCCAGACAGTCTGTCCCAGACAGTCTGTCTCAGACCGACTGTCTCAGTACGTCTGTCTAAGCCCGTCTGTGTCAGACCGTCTGTCTCAGACCGTCCGTTTCAGACCGTCCGTCTCAGACCGTCTCTCTCAGACCGTCTGTCTCAGACCGTCTGTCTCAGACCGTCTGTCTCAGACCGTCTGTCTCAGACCGTCTGTCTCAGACAGTCTGTCCCAGACCGTCCGTCTCAGACCGACTGTCTCAGTACGTCTGTCTAAGCCCGTCGGTCTCATACCGTCCGTCTCAGACCGTCCGTCTCAGACCGTCTGTCTCTGTCCGTCCGCCTCTGTCCGTCTGTCTCTGTCCGTCAGTCTCTGTCGGTCTGTCCCTGTCCGTCTGTCTCAGACAGTCTGTCCCAGACCGTCTGTTTCAGACCGACTGTCACAGACAGTCTGTCTCAGACCGACTGTCTCAGTACGTCTGTCTAAGCCCGTCTGTCTCAGACCGTCTGTCTCAGACCGTCTGTCTCTGTCCGTCCGCCTCTGTCCGTCTGTCTGTGTCCGTCAGTCTCTGTCGGTCTGTCACTGTCCGTCTGTCTCTATCCGTCTGTCTCAGACAGTCTGTCCCAGACCGTCTGTTTCAGACCGACTGTCTCAGTACGTCTGTCTCAGACCGTCTGTCTCAGACCGTCTGTCTCAGACCGACTGTCTCAGTACGTCTGTCTTATACCGTCCGTCTCAGACCGTCCGTCTCAGACCGCCCGTCTCAGACCGTCCGTCTCAGACCGTCCGCCTCAGACCGTCCGTCTCAGACCGTCCGCCTCAGACCGTCCGTCTCAGACCGTCCGTCTCAGACCGTCCGTCGCAGACCGCGTGTCTCAGACCGCCTGTCTCAGACCGTCTGTCTCTGTCCGTCCGCCTCTGTCCGTCTTCCTCTGTCCGTCAGTCTCTGTCGGTCTGTCCCTGTCCGTCTGTCTCTGTCCGTCAGTCTCTGTCGGTCGGTCCCTGTCCGTCTGTCTCTGTCCGTCTGTCCCTGTCCGTCTGTCTCTGTCCGTCTGTCTCTATCCGTCTGTCTAGGACGGTCTGTCACACCTCGTCTGTCTCTGTACGTCCGCCTCTGTCCGTCTGTCTCTGTCCGTCTGTCTCTGTCCGTCTGTCTCAGACAGTCTGTCCCAGACCGTTTGTCTCAGACCGACTGTCGCAGTACGTCTGTCTAAGACCGTCTGTCTCTGTCCGTCAGCCTCTATCCGTCTGTCTCTGTCCGTCTGTCTCTGTCCGTCTGCCCCTGTCCGTCAGTCTCTGTCCGTCTGTCTCAGACAGTCTGTCCCAGACCGTCTGTCTCAGACCGTTTGTCTATGTCCCTCTGTCTTTGAGCGTCGTTCTCTGAAACTCGGTCTCAGTCCGTCTGTCTCTGTCCGTCTGTCTCTGTCCGTCTGTCTCTGTCCGTCTCTCTCTGTCCGTCTGTCTCTGTCCGTCTGTCTCAGACAGTCTGTCCCAGACCGTCTGTCCCAGACCGTCTGTCCCAGACCGTCTGTCCCAGACCGTCTGTCTCAGACCGACTGTCTCAGACCGTCTGTCTCAGACCGTCTGTCTCTGTCCGTCCGCCTCTGTCCGTCTTCCTCTGTCCGTCTTCCTCTGTCCGTCTGTCTCTGACAGGTCTGTCCCTGTCCGTCTGTCTCTGTCCGTCTGTCTCAGACAGTCTGCCCCAGACAGTCTGTCCCAGACAGTCTGTCTCAGACCGACTGTCTCAGTACGTCTGTCTAAGCCCGTCTGTGTCAGACCGTCTGTCTCAGACCGTCCGTTTCAGACCGTCCGTCTCAGACCGTCTCTCTCAGACCGTCTGTCTCAGACCGTCTGTCTCAGACCGTCTGTCTCAGACCGTCTGTCTCAGACCGTCTGTCTCAGACAGTCTGTCCCAGACCGTCCGTCTCAGACCGACTGTCTCAGTACGTCTGTCTAAGCCCGTCGGTCTCATACCGTCCGTCTCAGACCGTCCGTCTCAGACCGTCTGTCTCTGTCCGTCCGCCTCTGTCCGTCTGTCTCTGTCCGTCAGTCTCTGTCGGTCTGTCCCTGTCCGTCTGTCTCAGACAGTCTGTCCCAGACCGTCTGTTTCAGACCGACTGTCACAGACAGTCTGTCTCAGACCGACTGTCTCAGTACGTCTGTCTAAGCCCGTCTGTCTCAGACCGTCTGTCTCAGACCGTCTGTCTCTGTCCGTCCGCCTCTGTCCGTCTGTCTGTGTCCGTCAGTCTCTGTCGGTCTGTCACTGTCCGTCTGTCTCTATCCGTCTGTCTCAGACAGTCTGTCCCAGACCGTCTGTTTCAGACCGACTGTCTCAGTACGTCTGTCTCAGACCGTCTGTCTCAGACCGTCTGTCTCAGACCGACTGTCTCAGTACGTCTGTCTTATACCGTCCGTCTCAGACCGTCCGTCTCAGACCGCCCGTCTCAGACCGTCCGTCTCAGACCGTCCGCCTCAGACCGTCCGTCTCAGACCGTCCGCCTCAGACCGTCCGTCTCAGACCGTCCGTCTCAGACCGTCCGTCGCAGACCGCGTGTCTCAGACCGCCTGTCTCAGACCGTCTGTCTCTGTCCGTCCGCCTCTGTCCGTCTTCCTCTGTCCGTCAGTCTCTGTCGGTCTGTCCCTGTCCGTCTGTCTCTGTCCGTCAGTCTCTGTCGGTCTGTCCCTGTCCGTCTGTCTCTGTCCGTCCTCCTCTGTCCGTCTGTCTCTGTCCGTCTGTCTCTGTCGGTCTGTCCCTGTCCGTACGTCTCAGACCGTCCGTCACAGACCGTCCGTCTCAGACCGTCCGCCTCAGACGTCCGTCTCAGACCGTCCGTCTCAGACCGTCCGTCTCAGACCGTCCGTCTCAGACCGCCTGTCTCAGACCGTCTGTCCCAGACCGTCTGTCCCAGACCGTCCGTCTCAGACCGTCTGTCTCTGTCCGTCCGCCTCTGTCCGTCTGTCTCTGTCCGTCTGTCTCAGACAGTCTGTCCCAGACCGTCTGTCTCAGACCGTCTGTTTCAGACCGTCTGTCTCAGACCGTCTCTCTCAGACCGTCTGCCTCAGACCGTCTGTCTCAGACCGTCTGTCTCAGACCGTCTGTCTCAGACAGTCTGTCCCAGACCGTCCGTCTCAGACCGACTGTCTCAGTACGTCTGTCTAAGCCCGTCGGTCTCATACCGTCGGTCTCATACCGTCCGTCTCAGACCGTCCGTCTCAGACCGTCTGTCTCTGTCCGTCCGCCTCTGTCCGTCTGTCTCTGTCCGTCTGTCTCAGACAGTCTGTCCCAGACCGTTTGTCTCAGACCGACTGTCACAGACCGTCCGTCTCAGACCGTGCGTCTCAGACCGTGCGTCTCAGACCGTCCGTCTCAGACCGTCAGTCTCAGACCGTCTGTCTCTGTCCCTCGGTCTTTGAACGTCGTTCTCTGAAACTCGGTCTCAGTCCGTCTGTCCCAGACCGTCCGTCTCAGACCGAATGTCTCAGTACGTCTATCTAAGCCCGTCTGTCTCATACCGTCCGTCTCAGACCGTCTGTCTCTGTCCGTCCGCCTCTGTCCGTCTATCTCTGTCCGTCAGTCTCTGTCGGTCTGTCCCTGTCCGTCTGTCTCTGTCCGTCAGTCTCTGTCGGTCTGTCCCTGTCCGTCTGTCTCTGTCCGTCCGCCTCTGTCCGTCTGTCTCTGTCCGTCTGTCTCTGTCGGTCTGTCCCTGTCCGTCCGTCTCAGACCGTCCGTCCCAGACCGTCCGTCTCAGACCGTCTGTCTCTGTCCGTCCGCCTCTGTCCGTCTGTCTCTGTCCGTCTGTCTCAGACAGTCTGACCCAGACCGTTTGTCTCAGACCGACTGTCGCAGTTCGTCTGTCTAAGACCGTCTGTCTCTGTCCGTCAGCCTCTGTCCGTCTGTCTCTGTCCGTCTGTCTCTGTCCGTCTGTCCCTGTCCGTCTGTCTCTGTCCGTCTGTCTCTATCCGTCTGTCTAGGACGGTCTGTCACAGATCGTCTGTCTCTGTACGTCCGCCTCTGTCCGTCTGTCTCTGTCCGTCTGTCTCAGACAGTCTGTCCCAGACCGTTTGTCTCAGACCGGCTGTCGCAGTACGTCTGTCTAGGACCGTCTGTCTCTGTCCGTCAGCCTCTGTCCGTCTGTCTCTGTCCGTCTGTCTCTGTCCGTCTGCCCCTGTCCGTCAGTCTCTGTCCGTCTGTCTCAGACAGTCTGTCCCAGACCGTCTGTCTCAGACCGTTTGTCTATGTCCCTCTGTCTTTGAGCGTCGTTCTCTGAAACTCGGTCTCAGTCCGTCTGTCTCTGTCCGTCTGTCTCTGTCCGTCTGTCTCTGTCCGTCTGTCTCTGTCCGTCTCTCTCTGTCCGTCTGTCTCTGTCCGTCTGTCTCAGACAGTCTGTCCCAGACCGTCTGTCCCAGACCGTCTGTCCCAGACCGTCTGTCTCAGACCGACTGTCTCAGACCGTCTGTCTCAGACCGTCTGTCTCTGTCCGTCCGCCTCTGTCCGTCTTCCTCTGTCCGTCTTCCTCTGTCCGTCTGTCTCTGACAGGTCTGTCCCTGTCTGTCTGTCTCTGTCCGTCTGTCTCAGACAGTCTGCCCCAGACAGTCTGTCGCAGACAGTCTGTCTCAGACCGACTGTCTCAGTACGTCTGTCTAAGCCCGTCTGTGTCAGACCGTCTGTCTCAGACCGTCTGTTTCAGACCGTCTGTCTCAGACCGTCTCTCTCAGACCGTCTGTCTCAGACCGTCTGTCTCAGACCGTCTGTCTCAGACCGTCTGTCTCAGACCGTCTGTCTCAGACAGTCTGTCCCAGACCGTCCGTCTCAGACCGACTGTCTCAGTACGTCTGTCTAAGCCCGTCGGTCTCATACCGTCGGTCTCATACCGTCCGTCTCAGACCGTCCGTCTCAGACCGTCTGTCTCTGTCCGTCCGCCTCTGTCCGTCTGTCTCTGTCCGTCAGTCTCTGTCGGTCTGTCCCTGTCCGTCTGTCTCTGTCCGTCTGTCTCAGACAGTCTGTCCCAGACCGTCTGTTTCAGACCGACTGTCACAGACAGTCTGTCTCAGACCGACTGTCTCAGTACGTCTGTCTAAGCCCGTCTGTCTCAGACCATCTGTCTCAGACCGTCTGTCTCAAGCCGTCTGTCTCAGACCGTCTGTCTCAGACCGTGTGTCTCAGACCGTCTGTCTCTGACCGTCTGTCTCTGTCCGTCCGCCTCTGTCCGTCTTCCCTTGTCCGTCTTCCTCTGTCCGTCTTCCTCTGTCCGTCTGTCTCTGTCGGTCTGTCCCTGTCCGTCTGTCTCTGTCCGTCTGTCTCAGACAGTTTGCCCCAGACAGTCTGTCCCAGACAGTCTGTCCCAGACAGTCTGTCTCAGACCGACTGTCTCAGTACGTCTGTCTAAGCCCGTCTGTCTCAGACCGTCCGTCTCTGTTCGTCTGTCTCTATGCGTCTGTCTAGGACGGTCTGCCTCAGATCGTCTGTCTCTGTCCGTCTGTCTCAGGCAGTCTGTCCCAGACCGTCTGTTTCAGACCGTCTGTCTCATCCCGTCTGTCTCAGACCGTCTTTCTCAGACCGTCCGTCTCAGACCGTCTCCCTGACAACGTCTCTCTCAGATCGTCTGTCTCAGGCCGTCTGTCTCTGACCGTCCGTCTCAGACCGTCCGTCTCAGACCGTCCGTCTCAGACCGTCGGCCTCAGACCGTCCGTCTCAGACCGTCCGTCTCAGACCGTCCGTCTCAGACCGTCCGTCTCAGACCGTCTGTCTCAGACCGTCTGTCCCAGACCGTCTGTCCCAGACCGTCCGTCTCAGACCGTCTGTCTCTGTCCGTCCGCCTCTGTCCGTCTGTCTCTGTCCGTCTGTCTCAGACAGTCTGTCCCAGACCGTTTGTCTCAGACCGACTGTCACAGACCGTCCGTCTCAGACCGTGCGTCTCAGACCGTGCGTCTCAGACCGTCTGTCTCTGTCCCTCGGTCTTTGAACGTCGTTCTCTGAAACTCGGTCTCAGTCCGTCTGTCCCAGACCGTCCGTCTCAGACCGAATGTCTCAGTACGTCTATCTAAGCCCGTCTGTCTCATACCGTCCGTCTCAGACCGTTCGTCTCAGACCGTCCGTCTCAGACCGTCTGTCTCTGTCCGTCCGCCTCTGTCCGTCTATCTCTGTCCGTCAGTCTCTGTCGGTCTGTCCCTGTCCGTCTGTCTCTGTCCGTCCGTCTCTGTCGGTCTGTCCCTGTCCGTATGTCTCTGTCCGTCCGCCTCTGTCCGTCTGTCTCTGTCCGTCTGTCTCTGTCGGTCTGTCCCTGTCCGTCCGTCTCAGACCGTCCGTCCCAGACCGTCCGTCTCAGACCGTCTGTCTCTGTCCGTCCGCCTCTGTCCGTCTGTCTCTGTCCGTCTGTCTCAGACAGTCTGTCCCAGACCGTTTGTCTCAGACCGACTGTCGCAGTTCGTCTGTCTAAGACCGTCTGTCTCTGTCCGTCAGCCTCTGTCCGTCTGTCTCTGTCCGTCTGTCTCTGTCCGTCTGTCCCTGTCCGTCTGTCTCTGTCCGTCTGTCTCTATCCGTCTGTCTAGGACGGTCTGTCACACCTCGTCTGTCTCTGTACGTCCGCCTCTGTCCGTCTGTCTCTGTCCGTCTGTCTCAGACAGTCTGTCCCAGACCGTTTGTCTCAGACCGACTGTCGCAGTACGTCTGTCTAAGACCGTCTGTCTCTGTCCGTCAGCCTCTATCCGTCTGTCTCTGTCCGTCTGTCTCTGTCCGTCTGCCCCTGTCCGTCAGTCTCTGTCCGTCTGTCTCAGACAGTCTGTCCCAGACCGTCTGTCTCAGACCGTTTGTCTATGTCCCTCTGTCTTTGAGCGTCGTTCTCTGAAACTCGGTCTCAGTCCGTCTGTCTCTGTCCGTCTGTCTCTGTCCGTCTGTCTCTGTCCGTCTCTCTCTGTCCGTCTGTCTCTGTCCGTCTGTCTCAGACAGTCTGTCCCAGACCGTCTGTCCCAGACCGTCTGTCCCAGACCGTCTGTCCCAGACCGTCTGTCTCAGACCGACTGTCTCAGACCGTCTGTCTCAGACCGTCTGTCTCTGTCCGTCCGCCTCTGTCCGTCTTCCTCTGTCCGTCTTCCTCTGTCCGTCTGTCTCTGACAGGTCTGTCCCTGTCCGTCTGTCTCTGTCCGTCTGTCTCAGACAGTCTGCCCCAGACAGTCTGTCCCAGACAGTCTGTCTCAGACCGACTGTCTCAGTACGTCTGTCTAAGCCCGTCTGTGTCAGACCGTCTGTCTCAGACCGTCCGTTTCAGACCGTCCGTCTCAGACCGTCTCTCTCAGACCGTCTGTCTCAGACCGTCTGTCTCAGACCGTCCGTCTCAGACCGTCCGTCTCAGACCGTCCGTCTCAGACCGTCTGTCTCAGACCGTCTGTCCCAGACCGTCTGTCCCAGACCGTCCGTCTCAGACCGTCTGTCTCTGTCCGTCCGCCTCTGTCCGTCTGTCTCTGTCCGTCTGTCTCAGACAGTCTGTCCCAGACCGTTTGTCTCAGACCGACTGTCACAGACCGTCCGTCTCAGACCGTGCGTCTCAGACCGTGCGTCTCAGACCGTCTGTCTCTGTCCCTCGGTCTTTGAACGTCGTTCTCTGAAACTCGGTCTCAGTCCGTCTGTCCCAGACCGTCCGTCTCAGACCGAATGTCTCAGTACGTCTATCTAAGCCCGTCTGTCTCATACCGTCCGTCTCAGACCGTTCGTCTCAGACCGTCCGTCTCAGACCGTCTGTCTCTGTCCGTCCGCCTCTGTCCGTCTATCTCTGTCCGTCAGTCTCTGTCGGTCTGTCCCTGTCCGTCTGTCTCTGTCCGTCCGTCTCTGTCGGTCTGTCCCTGTCCGTATGTCTCTGTCCGTCCGCCTCTGTCCGTCTGTCTCTGTCCGTCTGTCTCTGTCGGTCTGTCCCTGTCCGTCCGTCTCAGACCGTCCGTCCCAGACCGTCCGTCTCAGACCGTCTGTCTCTGTCCGTCCGCCTCTGTCCGTCTGTCTCTGTCCGTCTGTCTCAGACAGTCTGTCCCAGACCGTTTGTCTCAGACCGACTGTCGCAGTTCGTCTGTCTAAGACCGTCTGTCTCTGTCCGTCAGCCTCTGTCCGTCTGTCTCTGTCCGTCTGTCTCTGTCCGTCTGTCCCTGTCCGTCTGTCTCTGTCCGTCTGTCTCTATCCGTCTGTCTAGGACGGTCTGTCACACCTCGTCTGTCTCTGTACGTCCGCCTCTGTCCGTCTGTCTCTGTCCGTCTGTCTCTGTCCGTCTGTCTCAGACAGTCTGTCCCAGACCGTTTGTCTCAGACCGACTGTCGCAGTACGTCTGTCTAAGACCGTCTGTCTCTGTCCGTCAGCCTCTATCCGTCTGTCTCTGTCCGTCTGTCTCTGTCCGTCTGCCCCTGTCCGTCAGTCTCTGTCCGTCTGTCTCAGACAGTCTGTCCCAGACCGTCTGTCTCAGACCGTTTGTCTATGTCCCTCTGTCTTTGAGCGTCGTTCTCTGAAACTCGGTCTCAGTCCGTCTGTCTCTGTCCGTCTGTCTCTGTCCGTCTGTCTCTGTCCGTCTCTCTCTGTCCGTCTGTCTCTGTCCGTCTGTCTCAGACAGTCTGTCCCAGACCGTCTGTCCCAGACCGTCTGTCCCAGACCGTCTGTCCCAGACCGTCTGTCTCAGACCGACTGTCTCAGACCGTCTGTCTCAGACCGTCTGTCTCTGTCCGTCCGCCTCTGTCCGTCTTCCTCTGTCCGTCTTCCTCTGTCCGTCTGTCTCTGACAGGTCTGTCCCTGTCCGTCTGTCTCTGTCCGTCTGTCTCAGACAGTCTGCCCCAGACAGTCTGTCCCAGACAGTCTGTCTCAGACCGACTGTCTCAGTACGTCTGTCTAAGCCCGTCTGTGTCAGACCGTCTGTCTCAGACCGTCCGTTTCAGACCGTCCGTCTCAGACCGTCTCTCTCAGACCGTCTGTCTCAGACCGTCTGTCTCAGACCGTCTGTCTCAGACCGTCTGTCTCAGACCGTCTGTCTCAGACCGTCTGTCTCAGACAGTCTGTCCCAGACCGTCCGTCTCAGACCGACTGTCTCAGTACGTCTGTCTAAGCCCGTCGGTCTCATACCGTCGGTCTCATACCGTCCGTCTCAGACCGTCCGTCTCAGACCGTCTGTCTCTGTCCGTCCGCCTCTGTCCGTCTGTCTCTGTCCGTCAGTCTCTGTCGGTCTGTCCCTGTCCGTCTGTCTCAGACAGTCTGTCCCAGACCGTCTGTTTCAGACCGACTGTCACAGACAGTCTGTCTCAGACCGACTGTCTCAGTACGTCTGTCTAAGCCCGTCTGTCTCAGACCGTCTGTCTCAGACCGTCTGTCTCTGTCCGTCCGCCTCTGTCCGTCTGTCTGTGTCCGTCAGTCTCTGTCGGTCTGTCCCTGTCCGTCTGTCTCTATCCGTCTGTCTCAGACAGTCTGTCCCAGACCGTCTGTTTCAGACGGACTGTCTCAGTACGTCTGTCTCAGACCGTCTGTCTCAGACCGACTGTCTCAGTACGTCTGTCTTATACCGTCCGTCTCAGACCGTCCGTCTCTGTTCGTCTGTCTCTATGCGTCTGTCTAGGACGGTCTGCCTCAGATCGTCTGTCTCTGTACGTCCGCCTCTGTCCGTCTGTCTCTGTCCGTCTGTCTCAGACAGTCTGTCCCAGACCGTCTGTTTCAGACCGTCTGTCTCATCCCGTCTGTCTCAGACCGTCTTTCTCAGACCGTCCGTCTCAGACCGTCTCCCTGACAACGTCTCTCTCAGATCGTCTGTCTCAGACCGTCTGTCTCAGACCGCCTGTCTCACATCGTCGGTCGCAGACAGTCTGTCTCTGTCCGCCTGACTCACACCGGCAGTCTCAGATCGTCTGTCTCGGACAGTCTGTCTCAGACAGTCTTACTCGTTCCGTCTGTCTCAGACCGACTGTCTCAGTACGTCTGTCTCAGACAGTCTCTCAGGCCGTCTGTCTCTGACCGTCCGTCTCAGACCGTCCGTCTCAGACCGTCCGTCTCAGACCGTCGGCCTCAGACCGTCCGTCTCAGACCGTCCGTCTCAGACCGTCCGTCTCAGACCGTCCGTCTCAGACCGTCCGTCTCAGACCGTCCGTCTCAGACCGTCCGTCTCAGACCGTCCGTCTCAGACCGTCCGTCTCAGACCGTCCGTCTCAGACCGTCCGTCTCAGACCGTCCGTCTCAGACCGTCCGTCTCAGACCGTCCGCCTCAGACCGTCCGTCTCAGACCGTCCGTCTCAGACCGTCCGTCTCAGATCGTCCGTCTCAGACCGTCCGTCTCAGACCGTCCGTCTCAGACCGTCCGTCGCAGACCGTCCGTCGCAGACCGCGTGTCTCAGACCGCCTGTCTCTGTCCGCCTGTCTCTGTCCGTCAGTCTCTGTCGGTCTGTCCCTGTTCGTCTGTCTCTGTCCGTCCGCCTCTGTCCGTCTGTCTCTGTCCGTCTGTCTCTGTCGGTCTGTCCCTGTCCGTCCGTCTCAGACCGTCCGTCTCAGACCATCCGCCTCAGACGTCCGTCTCAGACCGTCCGTCTCAGACCGTCCGTCTCAGACCGTCCGTCTCAGACCGTCCGTCTCAGACCGTCTGTCCCAGACCGTCTGTACCAGACCGTCCGTCTCAGACCGTCTGTCTCTGTCCGTCCGCCTCTATCCGTCTGTCTCTGTCCGTCTGTCTCTGTCCGTCTGTCTCTGTCCGTCTGTCTCTGTCCGTCTGTCTCTGTCCGTCTGTCTCTGTCCGTCTGTCTCTGTCCGTCTGTCTCTGTCCGTCTGTCTCTGTCCGTCTGTCTCTGTCCGTCTGTCTCTGTCCGTCTGTCTCTGTCCGTCTGTCTCTGTCCGTCTGTCTCTGTCCGTCTGTCTCAGACAGTCTGTCCCAGACCGTTTGTCTCAGACCGACTGTCGCAGTACGTCTGTCTAAGACCGTCTGTCTCTGTCCGTCAGCCTCTGTCCGTCTGTCTCTGTCCGTCTGTCTCTGTCCGTCTGTCTCTGTCCGTCTGTCCCTGTACGTCTGTCTCTGTCCGTCTGTGTCTATCCGTCTGTCTAGGACGGTCTGTCTCAGATCGTCTGTCTCTGTACGTCCGCCTCTGTCCGTCTGTCTCTGTCCGTCTGTCTCTGTCCGTCTGTCTCAGACAGTCTGTCCCAGACCGTCTGTTTCAGACCGTCTGTCTCATCCCGTCTGTCTCAGACCGTCTTTCTCAGACCGTCCGTCTCAGACCGTCTCCCTGACAACGTCTCTCTCAGATCGTCTGTCTCAGACCGTCTGTCTCAGACCGCCTGTCTCACATCGTCGGTCGCAGACAGTCTGTCTCTGTCCGCCTGACTCACACCGGCAGTCTCAGATCGTCTGTCTCGGACAGTCTGTCTCAGACAGTCTTACTCGTTCCGTCTGTCTCAGACCGACTGTCTCAGTACGTCTGTCTCAGACAGTCTCTCAGGCCGTCTGTCTCTGACCGTCCGTCTCAGACCGTCCGTCTCAGACCGTCCGTCTCAGACCGTCGGCCTCAGACCGTCCGTCTCAGACCGTCCGTCTCAGACCGTCCGTCTCAGACCGTCCGTCTCAGACCGTCCGTCTCAGACCGTCCGTCTCAGACCGTCCGTCTCAGACCGTCCGTCTCAGACCGTCCGTCTCAGACCGTCCGTCTCAGACCGTCCGTCTCAGACCGTCCGTCTCAGACCGTCCGTCTCAGACCGTCCGTCTCAGACCGTCCGCCTCAGACCGTCCGTCTCAGACCGTCCGTCTCAGACCGTCCGTCTCAGATCGTCCGTCTCAGACCGTCCGTCTCAGACCGTCCGTCGCAGACCGTCCGTCGCAGACCGCGTGTCTCAGACCGCCTGTCTCTGTCCGCCTGTCTCTGTCCGTCAGTCTCTGTCGGTCTGTCCCTGTCCGTCTGTCTCTGTCCGTCCGCCTCTGTCCGTCTGTCTCTGTCCGTCTGTCTCTGTCGGTCTGTCCCTGTCCGTCCGTCTCAGACCGTCCGTCTCAGACCGTCCGCCTCAGACGTCCGTCTCAGACCGTCCGTCTCAGACCGTCCGTCTCAGACCGTCCGTCTCAGACCGTCTGTCCCAGACCGTCTGTACCAGACCGTCTGTACCAGACCGTCCGTCTCAGACCGTCTGTCTCTGTCCGTCCGCCTCTATCCGTCTGTCTCTGTCCGTCTGTCTCTGTCCGTCTGTCTCTGTCCGTCTGTCTCTGTCCGTCTGTCTCTGTCCGTCTGTCTCTGTCCGTCTGTCTCTGTCCGTCTGTCTCTGTCCGTCTGTCTCTGTCCGTCTGTCTCTGTCCGTCTGTCTCAGACAGTCTGTCCCAGACCGTTTGTCTCAGACCGACTGTCGCAGTACGTCTGTCTAAGACCGTCTGTCTCTGTCCGTCAGCCTCTGTCCGTCTGTCTCTGTCCGTCTGTCTCTGTCCGTCTGTCTCTGTCCGTCTGTCCCTGTACGTCTGTCTCTGTCCGTCTGTGTCTATCCGTCTGTCTAGGACGGTCTGTCTCAGATCGTCTGTCTCTGTACGTCCGCCTCTGTCCGTCTGTCTCTGTCCGTCTGTCTCTGTCCGTCTGTCTCAGACAGTCTGTCCCAGACCGTTTGTCTCAGACCGACTGTCGCAGTACGTCTGTCTAAGACCGTCTGTCTCTGTCCGTTAGCCTCTGTCCGTCTGTCTCTGTCCGTCTGTCTCTGTCCGTCTGTCTCTATCCGTCTGTCTAGGACGGTCTGTCTCAGATCGTCTGTCTCTGTACGTCCGCCTCTGTCCGTCTGTCTCAGTCCGTCTGTCTCTGTCCGTCTGTCTCAGACAGTCTGTCCCAGACCGTTTGTCTCAGACCGACTGTCGCAGTACGTCTGTCTAAGACCGTCTGTCTCTGTCCGTCAGCCTCTGTCCGTCTGTCTCTGTCCGTCTGTGTCTGTCCGTCTGTCCCTGTCCGTCAGTCTCAGACCGTGCGTCTCAGACCGTCCGTCTCAGACCGTCCGTCTCAGACCGTCTGTCTCTGTCCCTCTGTCTCTGTCCGTCTGTCTCTGTCCGTCTGTCTCTGTCCGTCTGTCTCTGTCCGTCTGTCTCAGCCCGTCTGTCTCAGGCCGTCTGTCTCGGACCGTTTGTCTATGTCCCTCTGTCTTTGAGCGTCGTTCTCTGAAACTCGGTCTCAGTCCGTCTGTCTCTGTCCGTCTCTCTCTGTCCGTCTGTCTCTGTCCGTCTGTCTCAGACAGTCTGTCCCAGACCGTCTGTTTCAGACCGTCTGTCTCAGACCGTCTGTCTCAGACCGTCTGTCTCAGACCGTCTGTCTCTGTCCGTCCGCCTCTGTCCGTCTGTCTCTGTCCGTCTGTCTCTGTCGGTCTGTCCCTGTCCGTCCGTCTCAGACCGTCCGTCTCAGACCGTCTGTCTCTGTCCGTCTGTCTCTGTCCGTCTGTCTCAGACAGTCTGTCCCAGACCGTTTGTCTCAGACCGACTGTCGCAGTACGTCTGTCTAAGACCGTCTGTCTCTGTCCGTCAGCCTCTGTCCGTCTGTCTCTGTCCGTCTGTGTCTGTCCGTCTGTCCCTGTCCGTCAGTCTCAGACCGTGCGTCTCAGACCGTCCGTCTCAGACCGTCCGTCTCAGACCGTCTGTCTCTGTCCCTCTGTCTCTGTCCGTCTGTCTCTGTCCGTCTGTCTCTGTCCGTCTGTCTCTGTCCGTCTGTCTCAGCCCGTCTGTCTCAGGCCGTCTGTCTCGGACCGTTTGTCTATGTCCCTCTGTCTTTGAGCGTCGTTCTCTGAAACTCGGTCTCAGTCCGTCTGTCTCTGTCCGTCTCTCTCTGTCCGTCTGTCTCTGTCCGTCTGTCTCAGACAGTCTGTCCCAGACCGTCTGTTTCAGACCGTCTGTCTCAGACCGTCTGTCTCAGACCGTCTGTCTCAGACCGTCTGTCTCAGACCGTCTGTCTCAGACCGTCTGTCTCAGACCGTCTGTCTCAGACCGTCTGTCTCAGTACGTCTGTCTAAGCCCGTCTGTGTCAGACCGTCTGTCTCAGACCGTCTGTTTCAGACCGTCTGTCTCAGACCGTCTCTCTCAGACCGTCTGTCTCAGACCGTCTGTCTCAGACCGTCTGTCTCAGACCGTCTGTCTCAGACCGTCTGTCTCAGACAGTCTGTCCCAGACCGTCTGTACCAGACCGTCTGTCCCAGACCGTCTGTCCCAGACCGTCTGTCTCAGACCGACTGTCTCAGACCGTCTGTCTCAGACCGTCTGTCTCTGTCCGTCCGCCTCTGTCCGTCTTCCTCTGTCCGTCTTCCTCTGTCCGTCTGTCTCTGACAGGTCTGTCCCTGTCCGTCTGTCTCTGTCCGTCTGTCTCAGACAGTCTGCCCCAGACAGTCTGTCCCAGACAGTCTGTCTCAGACCGACTGTCTCAGTACGTCTGTCTAAGCCCGTCTGTGTCAGACCGTCTGTCTCAGACCGTCTGTTTCAGACCGTCTGTCTCAGACCGTCTCTCTCAGACCGTCTGTCTCAGACCGTCTGTCTCTGTCCGTCTGTCCCTGTACGTCTGTCTCTGTCCGTCTGTGTCTATCCGTCTGTCTAGGACGGTCTGTCTCAGATCGTCTGTCTCTGTACGTCCGCCTCTGTCCGTCTGTCTCTGTCCGTCTGTCTCTGTCCGTCTGTCTCAGACAGTCTGTCCCAGACCGTTTGTCTCAGACCGACTGTCGCAGTACGTCTGTCTAAGACCGTCTGTCTCTGTCCGTTAGCCTCTGTCCGTCTGTCTCTGTCCGTCTGTCTCTGTCCGTCTGTCTCTATCCGTCTGTCTAGGACGGTCTGTCTCAGATCGTCTGTCTCTGTACGTCCGCCTCTGTCCGTCTGTCTCTGTCCGTCTGTCTCTGTCCGTCTGTCTCAGACAGTCTGTCCCAGACCGTTTGTCTCAGACCGACTGTCGCAGTACGTCTGTCTAAGACCGTCTGTCTCTGTCCGTCAGCCTCTGTCCGTCTGTCTCTGTCCGTCTGTGTCTGTCCGTCTGTCCCTGTCCGTCAGTCTCAGACCGTGCGTCTCAGACCGTCCGTCTCAGACCGTCCGTCTCAGACCGTCTGTCTCTGTCCCTCTGTCTCTGTCCGTCTGTCTCTGTCCGTCTGTCTCTGTCCGTCTGTCTCAGCCCGTCTGTCTCAGGCCGTCTGTCTCGGACCGTTTGTCTATGTCCCTCTGTCTTTGAGCGTCGTTCTCTGAAACTCGGTCTCAGTCCGTCTGTCTCTGTCCGTCTCTCTCTGTCCGTCTGTCTCTGTCCGACTGTCTCAGACCGACGGTCTCAGTACGTCTGTCTCAGACCGTCTGTCTCAGACCGTCTGTCTCTGTCCGTCCGCCTCTGTCCGTCTTCCTCTGTCCGTCTTCCTCTGTCCGTCTGTCTCTGTCGATCTGTCCCTGTCCGTCTGTCTCTGTCCGTCTGTCTCAGACAGTCTGTCCCAGACAGTCTGTCTCAGACCGACTGTCTCAGTACGTCTGTCTAAGCCCGTCTGTCTCAGACCATCTGTCTCGTACCGTCTGTCTCAAACCGTCTGTCTCAGACCGTCTGTCTCAGACCGTGTGTCTCAGACCGTGTGTCTCAGACCGTCCGTCTCAGACCGTCTGTCACTGACCGTCCGTCTCAGACCGTGCGTCTCAGACCGTCCGTCTCAGACCGTCAGTCTCAGACCGTCTGTCTCTGTCCCTCGGTCTTTGAACGTCGTTCTCTGAAACTCGGTCTCAGTCCGTCTGTCCCAGACCGTCCGTCTCAGACCGACTATCTCAGTACGTCTATCTAAGCCCGTCTGTCTCATACCGTCCGTCTCAGACCGTCCGTCTCAGACCGTCTGTCTCTGTCCGTCCGCCTCTGTCCGTCTATCTCTGTCCGTCAGTCTCTGTCGGTCTGTCCCTGTCCGTCTGTCTCTGTCCGTCAGTCTCTGTCGGTCTGTCCCTGTCCGCCTGTCTCTGTCCGTCCGCCTCTGTCCGTCCGTCTCTGTCCGTCTGTCTCTGTCGGTCTGTCCCTGTCCGTCCGTCTCAGACCGACCGTCTCAGACCGTCCGCCTCAGACGTCCGTCTCAGACCGTCCGTCTCAGACCGTCCGTCTCAGACCGTCCGTCTCAGATCGTCTGTCTCAGACCGTCTGTCCCAGACCGTCTGTCCCAGACCGTCTGTCTCAGACCGTCTGTCCCAGACCGTCTGTCCCAGACCGCCTGTCCCAGACCGTCTGTCCCAGACCGTCCGTCTCAGACCGTCTGTCTCTGTCCGTCCGCCTCTATCCGTCTGTCTCTGTCCGTCTGTCTCTGTCCGTCTGTCTCAGACAGTCTGTCCCAGACCGTTTGTCTCAGACCGACTGTCGCAGTACGTCTGTCTAAGACCGTCTGTCTCTGTCCGTCAGCCTCTGTCCGTCTGTCTCTGTCCGTCTGTCTCTGTCCGTCTGTCCCTGTCCGTCTGTCTCTGTCCGTCTGTCTCTATCCGTCTGTCTAGGACGGTCTGTCTCAGATCGTCTGTCTCTGTACGTCCGCCTCTGTCCGTCTGTCTCTGTCCGTCTGTCTCTGTCCGTCTGTCTCAGGCAGTCTGTCCCAGACCGTTTGTCTCAGACCGACTGTCGCAGTACGTCTGTCTAAGACCGTCTGTCTCTGTCCGTCAGCCTCTGTCCGTCTGTCTCTGTCCGTCTGTCTCTGTCCGTCTGTCCCTGTCCGTCAGTCTCTGTCCGTCTGTCTCAGACAGTCTGTCCCAGTCCGTCTGTCTCAGACCGACTGTCTCAGTACGTCTGTCTAAGCCCGTCTGTCTTTGTCCGTCAGTCTCAGACCGTGCGTCTCAGACCGTCCGTCTCAGACCGTCCGTCTCAGACCGTCTGTCTCTGTCCCTCTGTCTCTGTCCGTCTGTCTCTGTCCGTCTGTCTCTGTCCGTCTGTCTCTGTCCGTCTGTCTCTGTCCGTCTGTCTCTGTCCGTCTGTCTCATCCCGTCTGTCTCAGGCCGTCTGTCTCGGACCGTTTGTCTATGTCCCTCTGTCTTTGAGCGTCGTTCTCTGAAACTCGGTCTCAGTCCGTCTGTCTCTGTCCGTCTGTCTCTGTCCGTCTGTCTCTGTCCGTCTCTCTCTGTCCGTCTGTCTCTGTCCGTCTGTCTCAGACAGTCTGTCCCAGTCCGTCTGTCTCAGACCGACTGTCTCAGACCGTCTGTCTCAGACCGTCTGTCTCAGACCGTCTGTCTCAGACCGTCTGTCTCAGACCGTCTGTCTCAGACCGTCTGTCTCAGACAGTCTGTCGCAGACCGTCCGTCTCAGACCGACTGTCTCAGTACGTCTGTCTAAGCCCGTCGGTCTCATACCGACCGTCTCAGACCGTCCGTCTCAGACCGTCCGTCTCAGACAGTCCGTCTCAGACCGTCCGTCTCAGACCGTCCGCCTCAGACCGTCCGTCTCAGACCGTCCGTCTCAGACCGTCCGTCGCAGACCGCGTGTCTCAGACCGCCTGTCTCAGACCGTCTCTCTCTGTCCGTCTGTCTCAGACCGTCTGTCTCAGACCGTCTGTCTCAGACCGTCTGTCTCAGACCGTCTGTCTCAGACCGTCTGTCTCAGACCGTCTGTCTCAGACCGCCTGTCTCAGACCGTCTGTCTCAGACCGTCTGTCTCAGACAGTCTGTCACAGACCGTCCGTCTCAGACCGACTGTCTCAGTACGTCTGTCTAAGCCCGTCGGTCTCATACCGTCCGTCTCAGACCGTCCGTCTCAGACCGTCCGCCTCAGACCGTCCGTCTCAGACCGTCCGTCTCAGACCGTCCGTCGCAGACCGCGTGTCTCAGACCGCCTGTCTCAGACCGTCTCTCTCTGTCCGTCTGTCTCAGACCGTCTGTCTCAGACCGTCTGTCTCAGACCGTCTGTCTCAGACCGTCTGTCTCAGACCGTCTGTCTCAGACCGCCTGTCTCAGACCGCCTGTCTCAGACCGTCTGTCTCAGACAGTCTGTCACAGACCGTCCGTCTCAGACCGACTGTCTCAGTACGTTTGTCTAAGCCCGTCGGTCTCATACCGTCCGTCTCAGACCGTCCGTCTCAGACCGTCTGTCTCTGTCCGTCCGCCTCTGTCCGTCTGTCTCTGTCCGTCAGTCTCTGTCGGTCTGTCCCTGTCCGTCCGTCTCAGACCGTCCGTCTCAGACCGTCCGTCTCAGACCGTCCGTCTCAGACAGTCCGTCTCAGACCGTCCGTCTCAGACCGTCCGCCTCAGACCGTCCGTCTCAGACCGTCCGTCTCAGACCGTCCGTCGCAGACCGCGTGTCTCAGACCGCCTGTCTCAGACCGTCTGTCTCTGTCCGTCAGCCTCTGTCCGTCTGTCTCTGTCCGTCTGTCTCTGTCCGTCTGTCTCAGACCGCCTGTCTCAGACCGCCTGTCTCAGACCGTCTGTCTCAGACCGTCTGTCTCGGACCGTTTGTCTATGTCCCTCTGTCTTTGAGCGTCGTTCTCTGAAACTCGGTCTCAGTCCGTCTGTCTCTGTCCGTCTGTCCCTGTCCGCTTGTCTCTGTCCGTCTGTCTCTGTCCGTCTCTCTCTGTCCGTCTGTCTCAGACTGTCTGTCCCAGACCGTCTGTCTCAGACCGACTGTCTCAGTACGTCTGTCTCAGACCGTCTGTCTCAGACTGTCTGTCTCTGTCCGTCCGCCACTGTCCGTCTTCCTCTGTCCGTCTTCCTCTGTCCGTCTGTCTCTGTCGATCTGTCCCTGTCCGTCTGTCTCTGTCCGTCTGTCTCTGTCCGTCAGCCTCTGTCCGTCCGTCTCAGACCGTCCGTCTCAGACCGTCCGTCTCAGACCGTCCGTCTCAGACCGTCCGTCTCAGACCGTCCGTCTCAGACCGTCCGCCTCAGACCGTCCGTCTCAGACCGCCTGTCTCAGACCGTCTGTCTCAGACCGTGTGTCTCAGACCGTGTGTCTCAGACCGTGTGTCTCAGACCGTCCGTCTCAGACCGTCCGTCACAGACCGTCCGTCTCAGACCGTGCGTCTCAGACCGTCCGTCTCAGACCGTCAGTCTCAGACCGTCTGTCTCTGTCCCTCGGTCTTTGAACGTCGTTCTCTGAAACTCGGTCTCAGTCCGTCCGTCTCAAACCGACTGTCTCAGTACGTCTATCTAAGCCCGTCTGTCTCATACCGTCCGTCTCAGACCGTCTGTCTCTGTCCGTCCGCCTCTGTCCGTCTGTCTCTATCCGTCTGTCTAGGACGGTCTGTCTCAGATCGTCTGTCTCTGTACGTCCGCCTCTGTCCGTCTGTCTCTGTCCGTCTGTCCCTGTCCGTCCGTCTCAGACCGTCCGTATCAGACCGTCCGTCTCTGACCGTCCGTCTCTGACCGTCCGTCTCAGACCGTCCGTCTCAGACCGTCCGTCTCAGACAGTCCGTCTCAGACCGTCCGTCTCAGACCGTCCGCCTCAGACCGTCCGTCTCAGACCGTCCGTCTCAGACCGTCCGTCGCAGACCGCGTGTCTCAGACCGCCTGTCTCAGACCGTCTGTCTCTGTCCGTCAGCCTCTGTCCGTCTGTCTCTGTCCGTCTGTCTCTGTCCGTCTGTCTCAGACCGCCTGTCTCAGACCGCCTGTCTCAGACCGTCTGTCTCAGACCGTCTGTCTCGGACCGTTTGTCTATGTCCCTCTGTCTTTGAGCGTCGTTCTCTGAAACTCGGTCTCAGTCCGTCTGTCTCTGTCCGTCTGTCCCTGTCCGCTTGTCTCTGTCCGTCTGTCTCTGTCCGTCTCTCTCTGTCCGTCTCTCTCTGTCCGTCTGTCTCATACCGTCCGTCTCAGACCGTCCGTCTCTGACCGTCCGTCTCAGACCGTCCGCCTCAGACCGTCCGTCTCAGACCGTCCGTCTCAGACCGTCCGTCTCAGACCGTCCGTCGCAGACCGCGTGTCTCAGACCGCCTGTCTCAGACCGTCTGTCTCTGTCCGTCAGCCTCTGTCCGTCCGTCTCAAACCGACTGTCTCAGTACGTCTATCTAAGCCCGTCTGTCTCATACCGTCCGTCTCAGACCGTCCGTCTCAGACCGTCTGTCTCTGTCCGTCCGCCTCTGTCCGTCTGTCTCTGTCCGTCAGTCTCTGTCGGTCTGTCCCTGTCCGTCAGTCTCTGTCCGTCTGCCTCAGACAGTCTGTCCCAGTCCGTCTGTCTCAGACCGACTGTCTCAGTACGTCTGTCTAAGCCCGTCTGTCTCAGACCGTTTGTCTCTGTCCGTCTGTCTCAGACAGTCTGTCCCAGACCGTCCGTCTCAGACCGCCTGTCTCTGTCCGTCCGCCTCTGTCCGTCTGTCTCTGTCCGTCTGTCTCTATCCGTCTGTCTAGGACGGTCTGTCTCAGATCGTCTGTCTCTGTACGTCCGCCTCTGTCCGTCTTCCTCTGTCCGTCTTCCTCTGTCCGTCTGTCTCTGTCGGTCTGTCTCAGACAGTCTGTCCCAGACCGTCTGTTTCAGACCGACTGTCTCAGTACGTCCGTCTCTGTCCGTCTGTCTCTGTCCGTCAGTCTGTGTCGGTCTGTCCCTGTCCGTCTGTCTCTGTCCGTCTGTCTCTGCCCGTCTGTCTCAGACAGTCTGTCCCAGTCCGCCTGTTTCAGACCGTCTGTCTCAGACCGTCTGTCTCAGACCGTGTGTCTCAGACCGTGTGTCTCAGACCGTCCGTCTCAGACCGTCCGTCACAGACCGTCCGTCTCAGACCGTGCGTCTCAGACCGTCCGTCTCAGACCGTCCGTCTCAGACCTTGTGTCTCAGACCGTCTGTCTCTGTCCGTCCGCCTCTGTCCGCCTTCCTCTGTCCGTCTTCCTCTGTCCGTCTGTCTCAGACAGTCTGTCCCAGACCGTCTGTTTCAGACCGACTGTCTCAGACCGTCCGTCTCAGACCGTCCGTCTCAGACCGTCCGTCTCAGACCGTCCGTCTCAGACCGTCCGTCTCAGACCGTCCGTCTCAGACCGTCCGTCTCAGACCGTCCGTCTCAGACCGTCCGTCTCAGACTGTCCGTCTCAGACCGTCCGTCTCAGACCGTCGGTCTCAGACCGTCTGTCTCTGTCCGTCCGCCTCTGTCCGTCTGTCTCTGTCCGTCTGTCTCTGTCGGTCTGTCCCTGTCCGTCCGTCTCAGACCGTCCGTCTCAGACCGTCCGTCTCAGACCGTCCGTCTCAGACCGTCCGTCTCAGACTGTCCGTCTCAGACCGTCCGTCTCAGACCGTCGGTCTCAGACCGTCTGTCTCTGTCCGTCAGCCTCTGTCCGTCCGTCTCAAACCGACTGTCTCAGTACGTCTATCTAAGCCCGTCTGTCTCATACCGTCCGTCTCAGACCGTCCGTCTCAGACCGTCTGTCTCTGTCCGTCCGCCTCTGTCCGTCTGTCTCTGTCCGTCAGTCTCTGTCGGTCTGTCCCTGTCCGTCAGTCTCTGTCCGTCTGTCTCAGACAGTCTGTCCCAGTCCGTCTGTCTCAGACCGACTGTCTCAGACCATCTGTCTCAGACCGTCCGTCTCAGACCGTCCGTCTCAGACCGTCTGTCTCAGATCGTCTGTCTCAGACCGTCTGTCTCAGACCGTCTGTCTCAGACCGTCTGTCTCAGACCGTCTGTCTCAGACCGTCTGTCTCAGACCGTCTGTCTCTGTCTGTCTGTCTCAGACCGTCTGTCTAAGCCCGTCTGTCTCAGACCGTCTGTCTCAGACCGCCTGTCTCAGACCGTCTGTCTCTGTCCGTCTGTCTCTGTCCGTCAGCCTCTGTCCGTCCGTCTCACACCGACTGTCTCAGTACGTCTATCTAAGCCCGTCTGTCTCAGACCGTCTGTCTCTGTCCGTCTGTCTCAGACAGTCTGTCCCAGACCGTCCGTCTCAGACCGTCTGTCTCTGTCCGTCCGCCTCTGTCCGTCTGTCTCTGTCCGTCTGTCTCTGTCCGTCTGTCTCTATTCGTCTGTCTAGGACGGTCTGTCTCAGATCGTCTGTCTCTGTACGTCCGCCTCTGTCCGTCTGTCTCTGTCCGTCTGTCCCTGTCCGTCCGTCTCAGACCGTCCGTCTCAGACCGTCCGTCTCTGACCGTCCGTCTCTGACCGTCCGTCTCAGACCGTCCGTCTCAGACCGTCCGTCTCAGACAGTCCGTCTCAGACCGTCCGTCTCAGACCGTCCGCCTCAGACCGTCCGTCTCAGACCGTCCGTCTCAGACCGTCCGTCGCAGACCGCGTGTCTCAGACCGCCTGTCTCAGACCGTCTGTCTCTGTCCGTCAGCCTCTGTCCGTCTGTCTCTGTCCGTCTGTCTCTGTCCGTCTGTCTCAGACCGCCTGTCTCAGACCGCCTGTCTCAGACCGTCTGTCTCAGACCGTCTGTCTCGGACCGTTTGTCTATGTCCCTCTGTCTTTGAGCGTCGTTCTCTGAAACTCGGTCTCAGTCCGTCTGTCTCTGTCCGTCTGTCCCTGTCCGCTTGTCTCTGTCCGTCTGTCTCTGTCCGTCTCTCTCTGTCCGTCTGTCTCAGACTGTCTGTCCCAGACCGTCTGTCTCAGACCGACTGTCTCAGTACGTCTGTCTCAGACCGTCTGTCTCAGACCGTCTGTCTCTGTCCGTCCGCCACTGTCCGTCTTCCTCTGTCCGTCTTCCTCTGTCCGTCTGTCTCTGTCGATCTGTCCCTGTCCGTCTGTCTCTGTCCGTCTGTCTCTGTGCGTCAGCCTCTGTCCGTCCGTCTCAGACCGTCCGTCTCAGACCGTCCGTCTCAGACCGTCCGTCTCAGACCGTCCGTCTCAGACCGTCCGTCTCAGACCGTCCGCCTCAGACCGTCCGTCTCAGACCGCCTGTCTCAGACCGTGTGTCTCAGATCGTGTGTCTCAGACCGTGTGTCTCAGACCGTCCGTCTCAGACCGTCCGTCTCAGACCGTCCGTCTCAGACCGTCCGCCTCAGACCGTCCGTCTCAGACCGTCCGTCTCAGACCGTCCGTCTCAGACCGTCCGTCGCAGACCGCGTGTCTCAGACCGCCTGTCTCAGACCGTCTGTCTCTGTCCGTCAGCCTCTGTCCGTCCGTCTCAAACCGACTGTCTCAGTACGTCTATCTAAGCCCGTCTGTCTCATACCGTCCGTCTCAGACCGTCCGTCTCAGACCGTCTGTCTCTGTCCGTCCGCCTCTGTCCGTCTGTCTCTGTCCGTCAGTCTCTGTCGGTCTGTCCCTGTCCGTCAGTCTCTGTCCGTCAGTCTCAGACAGTCTGTCCCAGTCCGTCTGTCTCAGACCGACTGTCTCAGTACGTCTGTCTAAGCCCGTCTGTCTCAGACCGTTTGTCTCTGTCCGTCTGTCTCAGACAGTCTGTCCCAGACCGTCCGTCTCAGACCGCCTGTCTCTGTCCGTCCGCCTCTGTCCGTCTGTCTCTGTCCGTCTGTCTCTATCCGTCTGTCTAGGACGGTCTGTCTCAGATCGTCTGTCTCTGTACGTCCGCCTCTGTCCGTCTTCCTCTGTCCGTCTTCCTCTGTCCGTCTGTCTCTGTCGGTCTGTCTCAGACAGTCTGTCCCAGACCGTCTGTTTCAGACCGACTGTCTCAGTACGTCCGTCTCTGTCCGTCTGTCTCTGTCCGTCAGTCTCTGTCGGTCTGTCCCTGTCCGTCTGTCTCTGTCCGTCTGTCTCTGCCCGTCTGTCTCAGACAGTCTGTCCCAGTCTGCCTGTTTCAGACCGTCTGTCTCAGACCGTCTGTCTCAGACCGTGTGTCTCAGACCGTGTGTCTCAGACCGTCCGTCTCAGACCGTCCGTCACAGACCGTCCGTCTCAGACCGTGCGTCTCAGACCGTCCGTCTCAGACCGTCCGTCTCAGACCGTCTGTCTCAGACCGTCTGTCTCTGTCCGTCCGCCTCTGTCCGTCTTCATCTGTCCGTCTTCCTCTGTCCGTCTGTCTCAGACAGTCTGTCCCAGACCGTCTGTTTCAGACCGACTGTCTCAGACCGTCCGTCTCAGACCGTCCGTCTCAGACCGTCCGTCTCAGACCGTCCGTCTCAGACCGTCCGTCTCAGACCGTCCGTCTCAGACCGTCCGTCTCAGACCGTCCGTCTCAGACTGTCCGTCTCAGACCGTCCGTCTCAGACCGTCGGTCTCAGACCGTCGGTCTCAGACCGTCTGTCTCTGTCCGTCCGCCTCTGTCCGTCTGTCTCTGTCCGTCTGTCTCTGTCGGTCTGTCCCTGTCCGTCCGTCTCAGACCGTCCGTCTCAGACCGTCCGTCTCAGACCGTCCGTCTCAGACCGTCCGTCTCAGACTGTCCGTCTCAGACCGTCCGTCTCAGACCGTCGGTCTCAGACCGTCTGTCTCTGTCCGTCAGCCTCTGTCCGTCCGTCTCAAACCGACTGTCTCAGTACGTCTATCTAAGCCCGTCTGTCTCATACCGTCCGTCTCAGACCGTCCGTCTCAGACCGTCTGTCTCTGTCCGTCCGCCTCTGTCCGTCTGCCTCTGTCCGTCAGTCTCTGTCGGTCTATCCCTGTCCGTCAGTCTCTGTCCGTCTGTCTCAGACAGTCTGTCCCAGTCCGTCTGTCTCAGACCGACTGTCTCAGACCATCTGTCTCAGACTGTCTGTCCCAGACCGTCTGTCTCAGACCGACTGTCTCAGTACGTCTGTCTCAGACCGTCTGTCTCAGACCGTCTGTCTCTGTCCGTCCGCCACTGTCCGTCTTCCTCTGTCCGTCTTCCTCTGTCCGTCTGTCTCTGTCGATCTGTCCCTGTCCGTCTGTCTCTGTCCGTCTGTCTCTGTGCGTCAGCCTCTGTCCGTCCGTCTCAGACCGTCCGTCTCAGACCGTCCGTCTCAGACCGTCCGTCTCAGACCGTCCGTCTCAGACCGTCCGTCTCAGACCGTCCGCCTCAGACCGTCCGTCTCAGACCGCCTGTCTCAGACCGTGTGTCTCAGATCGTGTGTCTCAGACCGTGTGTCTCAGACCGTCCGTCTCAGACCGTCCGTCTCAGACCGTCCGTCTCAGACCGTCCGCCTCAGACCGTCCGTCTCAGACCGTCCGTCTCAGACCGTCCGTCGCAGACCGCGTGTCTCAGACCGCCTGTCTCAGACCGTCTGTCTCTGTCCGTCGGCCTCTGTCCGTCCGTCTCAAACCGACTGTCTCAGTACGTCTATCTAAGCCCGTCTGTCTCATACCGTCCGTCTCAGACCGTCCGTCTCAGACCGTCTGTCTCTGTCCGTCCGCCTCTGTCCGTCTGTCTCTGTCCGTCAGTCTCTGTCGGTCTGTCCCTGTCCGTCAGTCTCTGTCCGTCTGTCTCAGACAGTCTGTCCCAGTCCGTCTGTCTCAGACCGACTGTCTCAGTACGTCTGTCTAAGCCCGTCTGTCTCAGACCGTTTGTCTCTGTCCGTCTGTCTCAGACAGTCTGTCCCAGACCGTCCGTCTCAGACCGCCTGTCTCTGTCCGTCCGCCTCTGTCCGTCTGTCTCTGTCCGTCTGTCTCTATCCGTCTGTCTAGGACGGTCTGTCTCAGATCGTCTGTCTCTGTACGTCCGCCTCTGTCCGTCTTCCTCTGTCCGTCTTCCTCTGTCCGTCTGTCTCTGTCGGTCTGTCTCAGACAGTCTGTCCCAGACCGTCTGTTTCAGACCGACTGTCTCAGTACGTCCGTCTCTGTCCGTCTGTCTCTGTCCGTCAGTCTCTGTCGGTCTGTCCCTGTCCGTCTGTCTCTGTCCGTCTGTCTCTGCCCGTCTGTCTCAGACAGTCTGTCCCAGTCCGCCTGTTTCAGACCGTCTGTCTCAGACCGTCTGTCTCAGACCGTGTGTCTCAGACCGTGTGTCTCAGACCGTCCGTCTCAGACCGTCCGTCACAGACCGTCCGTCTCAGACCGTGCGTCTCAGACCGTCCGTCTCAGACCGTCCGTCTCAGACCGTCTGTCTCAGACCGTCTGTCTCTGTCCGTCCGCCTCTGTCCGTCTTCATCTGTCCGTCTTCCTCTGTCCGTCTGTCTCAGACAGTCTGTCCCAGACCGTCTGTTTCAGACCGACTGTCTCAGACCGTCCGTCTCAGACCGTCCGTCTCAGACCGTCCGTCTCAGACCGTCCGTCTCAGACCGTCCGTCTCAGACCGTCCGTCTCAGACCGTCCGTCTCAGACTGTCCGTCTCAGACCGTCCGTCTCAGACCGTCGGTCTCAGACCGTCTGTCTCTGTCCGTCCGCCTCTGTCCGTCTGTCTCTGTCCGTCTGTCTCTGTCGGTCTGTCCCTGTCCGTCCGTCTCAGACCGTCCGTCTCAGACCGTCCGTCTCAGACCGTCCGTCTCAGACCGTCCGTCTCAGACTGTCCGTCTCAGACCGTCCGTCTCAGACCGTCGGTCTCAGACCGTCTGTCTCTGTCCGTCAGCCTCTGTCCGTCCGTCTCAAACCGACTGTCTCAGTACGTCTATCTAAGCCCGTCTGTCTCATACCGTCCGTCTCAGACCGTCCGTCTCAGACCGTCTGTCTCTGTCCGTCCGCCTCTGTCCGTCTGCCTCTGTCCGTCAGTCTCTGTCGGTCTATCCCTGTCCGTCAGTCTCTGTCCGTCTGTCTCAGACAGTCTGTCCCAGTCCGTCTGTCTCAGACCGACTGTCTCAGACCATCTGTCTCAGACCGTCCGTCTCAGACCGTCCGTCTCAGACCGTCTGTCTCAGATCGTCTGTCTCAGACCGTCTGTCTCAGACCGTCTGTCTCTGTCCGTCCGCCACTGTCCGTCTTCCTCTGTCCGTCTTCCTCTCTCCGTCTGTCTCTGTCGATCTGTCCCTGTCCGTCTGTCTCTGTCCGTCTGTCTCTGTCCGTCAGCCTCTGTCCGTCCGTCTCACACCGACTGTCTCAGTACGTCTATCTAAGCCCGTCTGTCTCAGACCGTCTGTCTCTGTCCGTCTGTCTCAGACAGTCTGTCCCAGACCGTCCGTCTCAGACCGTCTGTCTCTGTCCGTCCGCCTCTGTCCGTCTGTCTCTGTCCGTCTGTCTCTGTCCGTCTGTCTCTATCCGTCTGTCTAGGACGGTCTGTCTCAGATCGTCTGTCTCTGTACGTCCGCCTCTGTCCGTCTTCCTCTGTCCGTCTTCCTCTGTCCGTCTGTCTCTGTCCGTCTGTCTCTGTCGGTCTGTCTCAGACAGTCTGTCCCAGACCGTCTGTTTCAGACCGACTGTCTCAGTACGTCCGTCTCAGACCGTCTGTCTCTGTCCGTCCGCCTCTGTCCGTCTGTCTCTGTCCGTCAGTCTCTGTCGGTCTGTCCCTGTCCGTCTGTCTCAGACAGTCTGTCCCAGACCGTCTGTTTCAGACCGACTGTCTCAGTACGTCTATCTAAGACCGTCTGTCTCATACCGTCCGTCTCAGGCCGTCTGTCTCGGACCGTTTGTCTATGTCCCTCTGTCTTTGAGCGTCGTTCTCTGAAACTCGGTCTCAGTCCGTCTGTCTCTGTCCGTCTGTCTCTGTCCCTCTGTCTCTGTCGGTCTGTCCCTGTCCGTCTGTCTCTGACTGTCCCTGTCTGTCTCTGTGTGTCACTGCCTGTCTCAGTCTGCCGCTGACTGTCTCTGTCTGTCTCTGTCTGTCTCTGTATGTATCTGTTTCTCTCTGTCGGTCTCTGTCTGTCTCTGTCTGTATCTGTCTGTCTCTGTCTGTCTCTGGCTGCCTCTGTCTGTCTCTGCCTGTCTCTGTCTGTCTCTCTCTGTCTCTGTCTGTCACCGTCTGTCTCTGTCTGTCTCTGTCTGTCTCTGTATGTATCTGTTTGTCTCTGTCTGTCTCTGTCTGTATCTGTCTGTCTCTGTCTGTCCCTGTCTGTCTCTGTCTGTCTCTGTCTGCCTCTGTCTGTCCCTGTCTGTCTCTGTCGGTCTCTGTTTGTCTCTGTCTGTCTCTGTCTGTATCTGTCTGTATCTGTCTGTCTCTGTCTGTCTCTGCCTGTCTCAGTCTATCTCTGCCTGTCTCTGTCTGCCTCTGACTGTCCCTGCCTGCCTCTGTGTGTCACTGCCTGTCTCAGTCTGCCGCTGACTGTCTCTGTCTGTCTCTGTCTGTCTCTTTCCGTCTCTGTCTGCCTCTGTCTGTCCCTAACTGTCTCTGTCTGCCTCTCTCTGTCTCTGTCTGTCTCTGTCTGTCTTTTCGGTGTCTCTCTGTCTCTGTCTGCCTGAGTCTGTCTCTCTCTGCCTATTCCTGTCTCTGTCTGTCTCTGTCTGTCTCTGTCTGTCTCTGTCTGTCTCTGCCTGTCTCTGTCTGCCTCACTCCGTCTCTGTCTGTCTTTTCGGTCTCTCTCTGTCTCTGTCTGCCTGAGTCTGTCTCTGTCTGTCTCTCTCTGTCTATTCCTGTCTCTGTCTGTATCTGCCTGTCTCTGTCTGTCTCTGCATGTCTCAGTCTATGTCTGTCTGTCTCTGTCTGTCTCTGTCTGTCTCTTTCCGTCTCTGTCTGTCTGTGTCTGTCTCTGTCTGTCTCTGTCTGTCTCTGTCTGTCTCTGTCTGCCTCTGTCTGTCTCTGTCTGTCTCTGTCTGTCTCTGTCTGTCTCTGTTTGTCTCTGTCAGTCTCTGTCTGTATCTCTCTGTCTCTGTCTGTCTCTGTCAGTCTCTGTCTGTCTCTGTCTGCCTCTGTCTGTCTCTGCCTGTCTCTGTCTGTCTCTGTCTGTCTCTGTCTGTCTCTGTCTGTCTCTGTATGTATCTGTTTGTCTCTGTCTGTCTCTGAATGTCTCTGCCTGTCGCTGTCTGTCTCTGTCTGTCTCTGTCTGTCTCTGTCTGTCTCTGTATGTATCTGTTTGTCTCTGTCTGTCTCTGTCTGTATCTGTCTGTCTCTGTCTGTCTCTGTCTGTCTCTGTCTGTCTCTGCCTGTCTCAGTCTATCTCTGTCTGTCTCTGTCTGTCTCTGTCTGTCTCTTTCCGTCTCTGTCTGCCTCTGTCTGCCTCTGTCTGTCTCTGTCGGTCTCTGTCCGCCTCTGTCCGTCTCTGTCTGTCTCTGTTTGTCACTGTCTGTCTCTGTCTGTCTCGGTCTGCCTCTGACTGTCCCTGTCTGCCTCTGTGTGTCACTGCCTGTCTCAGTCTGCCGTTGACTGTCTCTGTCTGTCTCTGTCTGTCTCTGTCTGTCTCTGGCTGCCCCTGTCTGTCTCTGTCTGTCTCTGCTTGTTTTCGTTTGTCACTGCCTGTCACAGTTTGCCTTCGACTCTCTCTGGCTGTCTCTGTGTGTGACTGCCTGTCCCTGTCTGCCTCTGACTGTCCCTGTCTGTCTCTGTGCGTCACTGCCTGTCTCAGTCCGCCGCTGACTGTCTCTGTCTCTCTCTGTCTGTCTCTTTCCGTCTCTGTCTGCCTCTGTCTGTCCCTATCTGTCTCTGTCTGTCTCTGCCTGTTTCTGTCTGCCTCTCTCTGTCTCTGTCTGTCTCTGTCTGTCTTTTCGGTCTCTCTCTGTCCCTGTCTGTCTCTGTCTGTCTCTATCTGTCTCTGTCTGTCTCTGTCTGTCTCTGTCTGTCTCTGTCTGTCTCTGTCTGTCTCGGTCTGCCTCTGACTGTCCCTGTCTGTCTCTGTGTGCCACTGCCTGTCTCAGTGTGCCGCTGACTGTCTCTGCCTGTCTCTGTCTCCCTCTGTCTGTCTCTGACCGGCCCTCTCTGTCTGTCTGTCTCTGTCCGTCTCGGTCTGTCTCTGCCTGTCTCAGTCTATCTCTGCCTGTCTCTGTCTGTCTCTGTCTGCCTCTGTCTGTCTCTGTCTGTCTCTGTCTGTCTCTGACTGTCTCTGCCTGTCTCTGTCTGCCTCTCTCTGTCTCTGTCTGTCTCTGCCTGTCTTTTCGGTCTCTCTCTGTCTCTGTCTGCCTGAGTCTGTCTCTGTCTGTCTCTCTCTGTCTATTCCTGTCTCCGTCTGTCTCTGCCTGTCTCTGTCTGTCCCTGCCTGTCTCAGTCTATCTCTGTCTGTCTCTGTCTGTCTCTGTCTGTCTCTGTCTGTCTCTGTCTGTCTCTGCCTGTCTCTGTCTGCCTCTCTGTGTCTCTGTCTGTCTCTGGCTGTCTTTTCGGTCTCTCTCTGTCTCTGTCTGCCAGAGTCTGTCTCTGTCTGTCCCCTCTGTCTATTCCTGTCTCTGTCTGTCTCTGTCTGTCTCTGTCTGTCTCTGTCTGTCTCTGTCTGTCTCTGTCTGTCCCTGTCTGTCTCTGTCTGCCTCTGACTGTCCCTGTCTGCCTCTGTGTGTCACTGACTGGCTCAGTGTGCCGCTGGCTGTCTCTGCCTGTCTCTGTCTCCCTCTGTCTGTCTGTGACCGGCTCTCACTGTCTGTCTGTCTCTGTCTGTCTCTGTCTGTCTCTGTCCGCCTCTGCCTGTCTCTCTCTGTCTCTGTCTGTCCCTGTCTGTCTCTGTCTGTCTCTGTCTGTCTCTGTCTGTCTCTGTCTGTCTCTGTCTGTCTCTGTATGTATCTGTTTCTCTCTGTCTGTCTCTGTCTGTCTCTGTCTGTCTCGGTCTGCCTCTGACTGTCCCTGTCTGTCTCTGTGTGTCACTGCCTGTCTCAGTCTGCCGCTGACTGTCTCTGTCTGCGTCTGTCTGTCTCTGTCTGTATCTGTCTGTCTCTGTCTGTCTCTGGCTGCCTCTGTCTGTCTCTGCCTGTCTCTGTCTGTCTCTCTCTGTCTCTGTCTGTCACCGTCTGTCTCTGTCTGTCTCTGTCTGTCTCTGTATGTATCTGTTTGTCTCTGTCTGTCTCTGTCTGTATCTGTCTGTCTCTGTCTGTCCCTGTCTGTCTCTGTCTGTCTCTGTCTGCCTCTGTCTGTCCCTGTCTGTCTCTGTCGGTCTCTGTTTGTCTCTGTCTGTCTCTGTCTGTATCTGTCTGTCTCTGTCTGTCTCTGCCTGTCTCAGTCTATCTCTGCCTGTCTCTGTCTGCCTCTGAATGTCCCTGCCTGCCTCTGTGTGTCACTGCCTGTCTCAGTTTGCCGCTGACTGTCTCTGTCTGTCTCTGTCTGTCTCTTTCCGTCTCTGTCTGCCTCTGTCTGTCCCTAACTGTCTCTGTCTGCCTCTCTCTGTCTCTGTCTGTCTCTGTCTGTCTTTTCGGTGTCTCTCTGTCTCTGTCTGCCTGAGTCTGTCTCTCTCTGCCTATTCCTGTCTCTGTCTGTCTCTGTCTGTCTCTGTCTGTCTCTGTCTGTCTCTGCCTGTCTCTGTCTGCCTCACTCCGTCTCTGTCTGTCTTTTCGGTCTCTCTCTGTCTCTGTCTGCCTGAGTCTGTCTCTGTCTGTCTCTCTCTGTCTATTCCTGTCTCTGTCTGTATCTGCCTGTCTCTGTCTGTCTCTGCATGTCTCAGTCTATGTCTGTCTGTCTCTGTCTGTCTCTGTCTGTCTCTTTCCGTCTCTGTCTGTCTGTGTCTGTCTCTGTCTGTCTCTGTCTGTCTCTGTCTGTCTCTGTCTGTCTCTGTCTGTCTCTGTCTGTCTCTGTCTGTCTCTGTCTGTCTCTGTCAGTCTCTGTCTGTCTCTGTCTGTATCTCTCTGTCTATTCCTGTCTCTGTCTGTCTCTGTCTGTCTCTGTCTGTCTCTGTCTGTCTCTGTCTGTCTCTGTCTGTCTCTGTCTGTCTGTCTCTGTCTGCCTCTGACTGTCCCTGTCTGCCTCTGTGTGTCACTGACTGGCTCAGTGTGCCGCTGGCTGTCTCTGCCTGTCTCTGTCTCCCTCTGTCTGTCTGTGACCGGCTCTCACTGTCTGTCTGTCTCTGTCTGTCTCTGTCTGTCTCTGTCCGCCTCTGCCTGTCTCTCTCTGTCTCTGTCTGTCCCTGTCTGTCTCTGTCTGTCTCTGTCTGTCTCTGTCTGTCTCTGTCTGTCTCTGTCTGTCTCTGTATGTATCTGTTTCTCTCTGTCTGTCTCTGTCTGTCTCTGTCTGTCTCGGTCTGCCTCTGACTGTCCCTGTCTGTCTCTGTGTGTCACTGCCTGTCTCAGTCTGCCGCTGACTGTCTCTGTCTGCGTCTGTCTGTCTCTGTCTGTATCTGTCTGTCTCTGTCTGTCTCTGGCTGCCTCTGTCTGTCTCTGCCTGTCTCTGTCTGTCTCTCTCTGTCTCTGTCTGTCACCGTCTGTCTCTGTCTGTCTCTGTCTGTCTCTGTATGTATCTGTTTGTCTCTGTCTGTCTCTGTCTGTATCTGTCTGTCTCTGTCTGTCCCTGTCTGTCTCTGTCTGTCTCTGTCTGCCTCTGTCTGTCCCTGTCTGTCTCTGTCGGTCTCTGTTTGTCTCTGTCTGTCTCTGTCTGTATCTGTCTGTCTCTGTCTGTCTCTGCCTGTCTCAGTCTATCTCTGCCTGTCTCTGTCTGCCTCTGAATGTCCCTGCCTGCCTCTGTGTGTCACTGCCTGTCTCAGTCTGCCGCTGACTGTCTCTGTCTGTCTCTGTCTGTCTCTTTCCGTCTCTGTCTGCCTCTGTCTGTCCCTAACTGTCTCTGTCTGCCTCTCTCTGTCTCTGTCTGTCTCTGTCTGTCTTTTCGGTGTCTCTCTGTCTCTGTCTGCCTGAGTCTGTCTCTCTCTGCCTATTCCTGTCTCTGTCTGTCTCTGTCTGTCTCTGTCTGTCTCTGTCTGTCTCTGCCTGTCTCTGTCTGCCTCACTCCGTCTCTGTCTGTCTTTTCGGTCTCTCTCTGTCTCTGTCTGCCTGAGTCTGTCTCTGTCTGTCTCTCTCTGTCTATTCCTGTCTCTGTCTGTATCTGCCTGTCTCTGTCTGTCTCTGCATGTCTCAGTCTATGTCTGTCTGTCTCTGTCTGTCTCTGTCTGTCTCTTTCCGTCTCTGTCTGTCTGTGTCTGTCTCTGTCTGTCTCTGTCTGTCTCTGTCTGTCTCTGTTTGTCTCTGTCAGTCTCTGTCTGTATCTCTCTGTCTCTGTCTGTCTCTGTCAGTCTCTGTCTGTCTCTGTCTGCCTCTGTCTGTCTCTGCCTGTCTCTGTCTGTCTCTGGCTGTCTCTGTCTGTCTCTGTCTGTCTCTGTATGTATCTGTTTGTCTCTGTCTGTCTCTGAATGTCTCTGCCTGTCGCTGTCTGTCTCTGTCTGTCTCTGTCTGTCTCTGTCCGCCTCTGCCTGTCTCTCTCTGTCTCTGTCTGTCCCTGTCTGTCTCTGTCTGTCTCTGTCTGTCTCTGTCTGTCTCTGTCTGTCTCTGTATGTATCTGTTTCTCTCTGTCTGTCTCTGTCTGTCTCTGTCTGTCTCGGTCTGCCTCTGACTGTCCCTGTCTGTCTCTGTGTGTCACTGCCTGTCTCAGTCTGCCGCTGACTGTCTCTGTCTGCGTCTGTCTGTCTCTGTCTGTATCTGTCTGTCTCTGTCTGTCTCTGGCTGCCTCTGTCTGTCTCTGCCTGTCTCTGTCTGTCTCTCTCTGTCTCTGTCTGTCACCGTCTGTCTCTGTCTGTCTCTGTCTGTCTCTGTATGTATCTGTTTGTCTCTGTCTGTCTCTGTCTGTATCTGTCTGTCTCTGTCTGTCCCTGTCTGTCTCTGTCTGTCTCTGTCTGCCTCTGTCTGTCCCTGTCTGTCTCTGTTTGTCTCTGTCTGTCTCTGTCTGTATCTGTCTGTCTCTGCCTGTCTCTGCCTGTCTCAGTCTATCTCTGCCTGTCTCTGTCTGCCTCTGACTGTCCCTGCCTGCCTCTGTGTGTCACTGCCTGTCTCAGTCTGCCGCTGACTGTCTCTGTCTGTCTCTGTCTGTCTCTTTCCGTCTCTGTCTGCCTCTGTCTGTCCCTAACTGTCTCTGTCTGCCTCTCTCTGTCTCTGTCTGTCTCTGTCTGTCTTTTCGGTGTCTCTCTGTCTCTGTCTGCCTGAGTCTGTCTCTCTCTGCCTATTCCTGTCTCTGTCTGTCTCTGTCTGTCTCTGTCTGTCTCTGTCTGTCTCTGCCTGTCTCTGTCTGCCTCACTCCGTCTCTGTCTGTCTTTTCGGTCTCTCCCTGTCTCTGTATGCCTGAGTCTGTCTCTGTCTGTCTCTCTCTGTCTATTCCTGTCTCTGTCTGTATCTGCCTGTCTCTGTCTGTCTCTGCATGTCTCAGTCTATGTCTGTCTGTCTCTGTCTGTCTCTGTCTGTCTCTTTCCGTCTCTGTCTGTCTGTGTCTGTCTCTGTCTGTCTCTGTCTGTCTCTGTCTGTCTCTGTCTGTCTCTGTCTGTCTCTGTCTGTCTCTGTCTGTCTCTGTTTGTCTCTGTCAGTCTCTGTCTGTATCTCTCTGTCTCTGTCTGTCTCTGTCAGTCTCTGTCTGGCTCTGTCTGCCTCTGTCTGTCTCTGCCTGTCTCTGTCTGTCTCTGTCTGTCTCTGTCTGTCTCTGTCTGTCTCTGTATGTATCTGTTTGTCTCTGTCTGTCTCTGAATGTCTCTGCCTGTCGCTGTCTGTCTCTGTCTGTCTCTGTCTGTCTCTGTCTGTCTCTGTATGTATCTGTTTGTCTCTGTCTGTCTCTGTCTGTATCTGTCTGTATCTGTCTGTCTCTGTCTGTCTCTGTCTGTCTCTGTCTGTCTCTGCCTGTCTCAGTCTATCTCTGTCTGTCTCTGTCTGTCTCTGTCTGTCTCTTTCCGTCTCTGTCTGCCTCTGTCTGCCTCTGTCTGTCTCTGTCGGTCTCTGTCCGCCTCTGTCCGTCTCTGTCTGTCTCTGTTTGTCACTGTCTGTCTCTGTCTGTCTCGGTCTGCCTCTGACTGTCCCTATCTGTCTCTGTCTGTCTCTGTCTGTCTATACCTGTCTCTGTCTGTCTCTGTGTGTAACTGCCTGTCTCTGTCTGTCTATGTCTGTCTCTGTCTGTCTCTGTCTGTCTCTGTCTGTCTCTGTCTGTCTCAGCCTGTCTCTGTCTTCCTCTCTCTGTCTCTGTCTGCCTGAGTCTGTCTCTGTCTGTCTCTCTCTGTCTATTCCTGTCTCTGTCTGTCTCTGTCTGTCTCTGCACGTCTCTGTCTGTCTCAGTCTGTCTCTGTCTGTCTCTGTCTGTCTCTGTCTGTCTCTGTCTGTCTCTGTCTGTCTCTGTCTGTCTCTGTCTGTCTCTGTCTGTCTCTGTCTGTCTCTGTCTGTCTCTGTCTCTCTCTGTCTGTCTCTGTCTGTCTCTGTCTGTCTCTGTCTGTCTCTGTGTGTGACTGCCTGTTTCTGTCTGCCTCTGACTGTCCCTATCTGTCTCTGTGTGTCACTGCCTGTCTCAGTCCGCCGCTGACTGTCTCTGTCTGCCCCTGTCTGTCTCTGTCTGTCTCTGTGTGTGACTGCCTGTTTCTGTCTGCCTCTGACTGTCCCTGTCTGTCTCTGTGTGCCACTGCCTGTCTCAGTGTGCCGCTGACTGTCTCTGCCTGTCTCTGTCTCCCTCTGTCTGTCTCTGACCGGCCCTCTCTGTCTGTCTGTCTCTGTCCGTCTCTGTCTGTCTCGGTCTGCCTCTGTCTGTCCCTGTCTGTCTCTGTCTGTCTCTGTCTGTCTCTGTCTGTGTCTGTCTGTCTCTGTCTGTCTCGGTCTGCCACTGACTGTCCCTGTCTGTCTCTGCCTGTCTCAGTCTATCTCTGCCTGTCTCTGTCTGCCTCTGACTGTCCTTGTCAGTCTCTGTGTGTCACTGCCTGTCTCAGTCCGCCGCTGACTGTCTCTGTCTGTCTCTGTCTGTTTCTGTATGTATCTGTTTGTCTCTGTCTGTCTCTGAATGTCTCTGCCTGTCGCTGTCTGTCTCTGTCTGTCTCTGTCTGTCTCTGTCTGTCTCTGTATGTATCTGTTTGTCTCTGTCTGTCTCTGTCTGTATCTGTCTGTCTCTGTCTGTCTCTGTCTGTCTCTGTCTGTCTCTGCCTGTCTCAGTCTATCTCTGTCTGTCTCTGTCTGTCTCTGTCTGTCTCTTTCCGTCTCTGTCTGCCTCTGTCTGCCTCTGTCTGTCTCTGTCGGTCTCTGTCCGCCTCTGTCCGTCTCTGTCTGTCTCTGTTTGTCACTGTCTGTCTCTGTCTGTCTCGGTCTGCCTCTGACTGTCCCTGTCTGCCTCTGTGTGTCACTGCCTGTCTCAGTCTGCCGTTGACTGTCTCTGTCTGTCTCTGTCTGTCTGTGTCTGTCTCTGGCTGCCCCTGTCTGTCTCTGTCTGTCTCTGCTTGTTTTCGTTTGTCACTGCCTGTCACAGTTTGCCTTCGACTCTCTCTGGCTGTCTCTGTGTGTGACTGCCTGTCCCTGTCTGCCTCTGACTGTCCCTGTCTGTCTCTGTGCGTCACTGCCTGTCTCAGTCCGCCGCTGACTGTCTCTGTCTCTCTCTGTCTGTCTCTTTCCGTCTCTGTCTGCCTCTGTCTGTCCCTATCTGTCTCTGTCTGTCTCTGCCCGTTTCTGTCTGCCTCTCTCTGTCTCTGTCTGTCTCTGTCTGTCTTTTCGGTCTCTCTCTGTCCCTGTCTGTCTCTGTCTGTCTCTGTCTGTCTCTGTCTGTCTCTGTCTGTCTCTGTCTGTCTCTGTCTGTCTCTGTCTGTCTCTGTCTGTCTCGGTCTGCCTCTGACTGTCCCTGTCTGTCTCTGTGTGCCACTGCCTGTCTCAGTGTGCCGCTGACTGTCTCTGCCTGTCTCAGTCTCCCTCTGTCTGTCTCTGACCGGCCCTCTCTGTCTGTCTGTCTCTGTCCGTCTCGGTCTGTCTCTGCCTGTCTCAGTCTATCTCTGCCTGTCTCTGTCTGTCTCTGTCTGCCTCTGTCTGTCTCTGTCTGTCTCTGTCTGTCTCTGACTGTCTCTGCCTGTCTCTGTCTGCCTCTCTCTGTCTCTGTCTGTCTCTGCCTGTCTTTTCGGTCTCTCTCTGTCTCTGTCTGCCTGAGTCTGTCTCTGTCTGTCTCTCTCTGTCTATTCCTGTCTCCGTCTGTCTCTGCCTGTCGCTGTCTGTCCCTGCCTGTCTCAGTCTATCTCTGTCTGTCTCTGTCTGTCTCTGTCTGTCTCTGTCTGTCTCTGCCTGTCTCTGCCTGCCTCTCTGTGTCTCTGTCTGTCTCTGTCTGTCTTTTCGGTCTGTCTCTGTCTCTGTCTGCCAGAGTCTGTCTCTGTCTGTCCCCTCTGTCTCTGTCTGTCTCTATCTGTCTCTATCTGTCTCTGCACGTCTCTGTCTGTCTCTGTCTGTCTCTGTCTGTCTCTGTCTGTCTCTGTCTGTCTCTGTCTGTCTCTGTCTGTCGCTGTCTGTCTCTGTCTGTCTCTGTCTGTCTTTGTCTGTCTCTGTCTGTCCCTGTCTGTCTCTGTCTGCCTCTGACTGTCCCTGTCTGCCTCTGTGTGTCACTGACTGGCTCAGTGTGCCGCTGGCTGTCTCTGCCTGTCTCTGTCTCCCTCTGTCTGTCTGTGACCGGCTCTCACTGTCTGTCTGTCTCTGTCTGTCTCTGTCTGTCTCTGTCTGTCTCTGTCCGCCTCTGCCTGTCTCTCTCTGCCTCTGTCTGTCCCTGTCTGTCTCTGTCTGTCTCTGTCTGTCTCTGTCTGTCTCTGTCTGTCTCTGTATGTATCTGTTTCTCTCTGTCTGTCTCTGTCTGTCTCTGTCTGTCTCGGTCTGCCTCTGACTGTCCCTGTCTGTCTCTGTGTGTCACTGCCTGTCTCAGTCTGCCGCTGACTGTCTCTGTCTGCGTCTGTCTGTCTCTGTCTGTATCTGTCTGTCTCTGTCTGTCTCTGGCTGCCTCTGTCTGTCTCTTTCTGTCTCTGTCTGTCTCTCTCTGTCTCTGTCTGTCACCGTCTGTCTCTGTCTGTCTCTGTCTGTCTCTGTATGTATCTGTTTGTCTCTGTCTGTCTCTGTCTGTATCTGTCTGTCTCTGTCTGTCCCTGTCTGTCTCTGTCTGTCTCTGTCTGCCTCTGTCTGTCCCTGTCTGTCTCTGTCGGTCTCTGTTTGTCTCTGTCTGTCTCTGTCTGTATCTGTCTGTCTCTGTCTGTCTCTGCCTGTCTCAGTCTATCTCTGCCTGTCTCTGTCTGCCTCTGACTGTCCCTGCCTGCCTCTGTGTGTCACTGCCTGTCTCAGTCCGCCGCTGACTGTCTCTGTCTGTCTCTGTCTGTCTCTGTCTGTCTCTGTCTGTCTCTGTCTGTCTCTTTCCGTCTCTGTCTGCCTCTGGCTGTCCCTATCTGTCTCTGTCTGTCTCTGTCTGTCTCTGTCTGTCTCTGCCTGCCTGAGTCTATCTCTGTCTGTCTCTGTCTGTCTCTGTCTGTCTCTTTTCGTCTCTGTCTGCCTCTGTCTGTCCCTATCTGTCTCTGTCTGTCTCTCTCTGTCTCTGTCTGTCTCTGCCTGTCTCAGTCTATCTCTGCCTGTCTCTGTCTGCCTCTGACTGTCCTTGTCAGTCTCTGTGTGTCACTGCCTGTCTCAGTCCGCCGCTGACTGTCTCTGTCTGTCTCTGCCTGTCTCTGCCTGTCTCTGCCTGTCTCTGTCTGCCTCTCTCCGTCTCTGTATGTCTCTGTCTGTCTTTTCGGTCTCTCTCTGTCTCTGTCTGCCTGAGTCTGTCTCTGTCTGTCTCTCTCTGTCTATTCCTGTCTCTGTCTGTATCTGCCTGTCTCTGTCTGTCTCTGCCTGTCTCAGTCTATCTCTGTCTGTCTCTGTCTGTCTCTGTCTGCCTCTTTCCGTCTCTGTCTGTCTCTGCCTGTCTCAGTCTATCTCTGTCTGTCTCTGTCTGTCCCTGTCTGCCTCTTTCCGTCTCTGTCTGTCTCTGTCTGTCTCTGTCTGTCTCTGTCTGTCTCTGTCTGTCTCTGCCTGTCTCTGTCTGTCTCTGTCTGTCTCTGTCTGTCTCTGTCTGTCTCTGTCTGTCTCTGTCTGTCTCTGTCTCTCTCTGTCTGTCTCTGTCTGTCTCTGTCTGTCTAGGTCTGTCTCTGCCTGCCCTGTCTGTCTCTGTCTGTATCTGTCTGTCTAGGTCTGCCTCTGTCAGTACCTGTCTGTCTCTGTCTGTCTCTGTCTGTCTCTGTCTGTCACTGTCTGTCCCTGTCTGTCCCTGTCTGTCTCTGTCTGTCTATACCTGTCTCTGTCTGTATGTGTCTGTCTCTGTCTGTATGTGTCTGTCTCTGTCTGTCTCTGTCTGTCTCTGTCTGTCTCAGTCTGTCTCTGTCTGTCTCAGTCTGTCTCGGTCCGTCTCTGTCTGTCTCTGTCTGTCTCTGTCTGTCTCTGTCTGTCTCTGTCTGTCCCAGTCTGTCTCTGTCTGTCTCTGTCTGTCTCTGCCTGCCTCTGTCTGTCTCTGTCTGTCTCTGTTTCCCTCTGTCTGTCTCTGTCAGTCTCTGTCTGTCTCTGTCTGTCTCTGTCTGCCTCTGTCTGTCTCTGTCTGTCTCTGTCTGTCTCTGTCTGTCTCTGTCTGTCTCTGTCTGTCTCTGTCTGTCTCTGTCTGTCTCTGTCTGTCTCTGTCTGTCTCTGTCTGTCTCTGTCTGTCTCTGTCTGTCTCTGCCTGTCTCTGTCTGTCTCTGTCTGTCTCTGTCTGCCTCTGACTGTCGCTGTCTGTCTCTGTCTGTCTCTGTCTGTCTCTGTCTGTCTCTGTCTGTCTCTGTCTGTCGCTGTCTGTCTCTGTCTGTCTCTGTCTGTCTCTGTCTGTCTATGTCTGCCTCTGACTGTCCCTGTCTGCCTCTGTGTGTCACTGACTGGCTCAGTGTGCCGCTGACTGTCTCTGCCTGTCTCTGTCTCCCTCTGTCTGTCTCTGACCGGCTCTCTCTGTCTGTCTGTCTCTGTCCGTCTCTGTCTGTCTCTGTCCGCCTCTGTCTGTCTCTGTCCGCCTCTGTCTGTCTCTGTCTGTCTCCGTCTGTCTCCGTCTGTCTCTGTCTGTCTCTGTCTGTCTCTGTCTGCCTGAGTCTGTCTCTGTCTGCCTCTGTCTGGCTATACCTGTCTCTGTCTGTATGTGTCTGTCTCTGTCTGTCTCTGTGTGTCACTGCCTGTCTCTGTCTGTCTCTGTCTGTCTATGTCTGTCTCTGTCTGTCTCTGTCTGTCTCTGTCTGTCTCTCTCTGTCTATTCCTGTCTCTGTCTGTCTCTGTCTGTCTCTGTCTGTCTCTGTCTGTCTCTGTCCGTCTCTGTCTGTCGCTGTCTGTCTCTGTCTGTCTCTGTCTGTCTCTGTCTGTCTCTGTCTGTCTATGTCTGTCTCTGTCTGTCTCTGTCTGTCTCTGTCTGTCTCTCTCTGTCTATTCCTGTCTCTGTCTGTCTCTGTCTGTCTCTGTCTGTCTCTGTCTGTCTCTGCACGTCTCTGTCTGTCTCTGTCTGTCTCTGTCTGTCTCTGTCTGTCTCTGTCTGTCTCTGTCTGTCTCTGTCTGTCCCTGTCTGCCTCTTTCCGTCTCTGCCTGTCTCTGCCTGTCTCTGTCTGCCTCTCTCCGTCTCTGTCTGTCTCTGTCTGTCTTTTCGGTCTCTCTCTGTCTCTGTCTGCCTGAGTCTGTCTCTGTCTGTCTCTCTCTGTCTATTCCTGTCTCTGTCTGTATCTGCCTGTCTCTGTCTGTCTCTGCCTGTCTCAGTCTATCTCTGTCTGTCTCTGTCTGTCTCTGTCTGCCTCTTTCCGTCTCTGTCTGTCTCTGCCTGTCTCAGTCTATCTCTGTCTGTCTCTGTCTGTCCCTGTCTGCCTCTTTCCGTCTCTGTCTGTCTCTGTCTGTCTCTGTCTGTCTCTGTCTGTCTCTGTCTGTCTCTGTCTGTCTCTGTCTGCCTCTGTCTGTCTCTGTCTGTCTCTGTCTGTCTCTCTCTGTCTCTGTCTGTCTCTGTCTGTCTCTGTCTGTCTCTGTCAGTCTCTGTCTGTCTCTGTCTGTCTCTGTCTGTCTCTGCCTGTCTCTGTCTGTCTCTGTCTGTCTCTGTCTGTCTCTGTCTGTCTCTGTCTGTCTCTGTCTGTCACTGTCTGTCCCTGTCTGTCCCTGTCTGTCTCTGTCTGTCTATACCTGTCTCTGTCTGTATGTGTCTGTCTCTGCCTGTCTCTGTCTGTCTATGTCTGTCTCTGTCTGTCTCTGTCTGTCTCTGTCTGTCTCTGTCTGCCTCTGTCTGTCTCTACCTGTCTCTGTCTGCCTCTGACTGTCCCTGTCTGTCTCTGTCTGTCTCTGTCTGTCTCTGTCTGTCTCTGTCTGTCTCTGTCTGTCCCTATCTGTCTCTGTCTGTCTCTGTCTGTCTCTGTCTGTCTCTGTCTGTCTCTGTCTGTCTATGTCTGTCTCTGTCTGTCTCTGTCTGTCTCTGTCTGTCTCTCTCTGTCTATTCCTGTCTCTGTCTGTCTCTGTCTGTCTCTGTCTGTCTCTGTCTGTCTCTGCACGTCTCTGTCTGTCTCTGTCTGTCTCTGTCTGTCTCTGTCTGTCTCTGTCTGTCTCTGTCTGTCTCTGACTGTCTCAGTCTATCTCTGCCTGTCTCTGTCTGTCTCTGTCTGTCTCTGCCTGTCTCTGTCTGCCTCTGACTGTCCTTGTCAGTCTCTGTGTGTCACTGCCTGTCTCAGTCCGCCGCTGACTGTCTCTGTCTGTCTCTGCCTGTCTCTGCCTGTCTCTGCCTGTCTCTGTCTGCCTCTCTCCGTCTCTGTCTGTCTCTGTCTGTCTTTTCGGTCTCTCTCTGTCTCTGTCTGCCTGAGTCTGTCTCTGTCTGTCTCTCTCTGTCTATTCCTGTCTCTGTCTGTATCTGCCTGTCTCTGTCTGTCTCTGCCTGTCTCAGTCTATCTCTGTCTGTCTCTGTCTGTCTCTGTCTGCCTCTTTCCGTCTCTGTCTGTCTCTGCCTGTCTCAGTCTATCTCTGTCTGTCTCTGTCTGTCCCTGTCTGCCTCTTTCCGTCTCTGTCTGTCTCTGTCTGTCTCTGTCTGTCTCTGTCTGTCTCTGTCTGTCTCTGTCTGTCTCTGTCTGCCTCTGTCTGTCTCTGTCTGTCTCTGTCTGTCTCTCTCTGTCTCTGTCTGTCTCTGTCTGTCTCTGTCTGTCTCTGTCAGTCTCTGTCTGTCTCTGTCTGTCTCTGTCTGTCTCTGCCTGTCTCTGTCTGTCTCTGTCTGTCTCTGTCTGTCTCTGTCTGTCTCTGTCTGTCTCTGTCTGTCACTGTCTGTCCCTGTCTGTCCCTGTCTGTCTCTGTCTGTCTATACCTGTCTCTGTCTGTATGTGTCTGTCTCTGCCTGTCTCTGTCTGTCTATGTCTGTCTCTGTCTGTCTCTGTCTGTCTCTGTCTGTCTCTGTCTGCCTCTGTCTGTCTCTACCTGTCTCTGTCTGCCTCTGACTGTCCCTGTCTGTCTCTGTCTGTCTCTGTCTGTCTCTGTCTGTCTCTGTCTGTCTCTGTCTGTCTCTGTCTGTCTCTGTCTGTCTATGTCTGCCTCTGACTGTCCCTGTCTGCCTTTGTGTGTCACTGACTGGCTCAGTGTGCCGCTGACTGTCTCTGCCTGTCTCTGTCTCCCTCTGTCTGTCTCTGACCGGCTCTCTCTGTCTGTCTGTCTCTGTCCGTCTCTGTCTGTCTCTGTCCGCCTCTGTCTGTCTCTGTCCGCCTCTGTCTGTCTCTGTCTGTCTCCGTCTGTCTCCGTCTGTCTCGGTCTGCCTCTGACTGTCCCTGTCTTTCTCTGTGTGTCACTGCCTGTCTCAGTCCGCCGCTGTCTGTCTCTGTCTGTCTCTGTCTGTCTCTGTCTGTCTCTGTCTGTCTCTGTCTGTCTCTTTCTGTCTCTGTCTGTCTCCGTCTGCCTCTGACTGTCCCTGTCTGCCTCTGTGTGTCACTGACTGTCTCAGTGTGCCGCTGACTGTCTCTGTCTCCCTCTGTCTGTCCGTGACCGGCTCTCTCTGTCTGTCTGTCTCTGTCTGTCTCTGTCTGTCTCTGTGTGTCACTGCCTGTCTCTATCTGTTTCTGTCTGTCTCTGCCTGTCTCTGTCTGTCTCTGTCTGTCTCTGTCTGTCTCTGTCTGTCTCTGTCTGTCTCTGTCTGTCTCTGTCTGTCTCTGTCTCTCTCTGTCTGTCTCTGTCTGTCTCTGTCTGTCTAGGTCTGTCTCTGCCTGCCCTGTCTGTCTCTGTCTGTATCTGTCTGTCTAGGTCTGCCTCTGTCAGTACCTGTCTGTCTCTGTCTGTCTCTGTCTGTCTCTGTCTGTCACTGTCTGTCCCTGTCTGTCCCTGTCTGTCTCTGTCTGTCTATACCTGTCTCTGTCTGTATGTGTCTGTCTCTGTCTGTATGTGTCTGTCTCTGTCTGTCTCTGTCTGTCTCTGTCTGTCTCAGTCTGTCTCTGTCTGTCTCAGTCTGTCTCGGTCCGTCTCTGTCTGTCTCTGTCTGTCTCTGTCTGTCTCTGTCTGTCTCTGTCTGTCCCAGTCTGTCTCTGTCTGTCTCTGTCTGTCTCTGCCTGCCTCTGTCTGTCTCTGTCTGCCTCTGTTTCCCTCTGTCTGTCTCTGTCAGTCTCTGTCTGTCTCAGTCTATCTCTGCCTGTCTCTGTCTGTCTCTGTCTGTCTCTGTCTGTCTCTGTCTGTCTCTGTCTGTCTCTGTCTGTCTCTGACTGTCTCTGACTGTCTCTGTCTGCCTCTCTCTGTCTCTGTCTCTCTCTGCCTGTCTTTTCGGTCTCTCTCTGTCTCTGTCTGTCTCTGTCTGTCTCTGTCTGTCTCCGTCTGCCTCTGACTGTCCCTGTCTGCCTCTGTGTGTCACTGACTTGCTCAGTGTGCCGCTGACTGTCTCTGTCTGTCTCTGTCTGTCTCTGTCTGTCTCTGACTGTCTCTGTCTGTCTCTTTGTGTCACTGCCTGTCTCAGTCCGCCGCTGACTGTCTCTGTCTGTCTCTGCCTGCCTCTGTCTGTCTCTGTCTGTCTCTTTCTGCCTCTGTCTGTCTCTGTCTGTCTCTGTCTGTCTCTTTCCGTCTCTGTCTGCCTCTGTCGGTCCCTGTCTGTCTCTGTCTGTCTCAGTCTGCCTGAGTCTGTCTCTGTCTGTCTCTGTCTGTCTCTGTCTGCATCTGTCTGTCTCTGTCTGTCTCTGTCTGTCTCTGTCTGTCTCCGTCTGCCTCTGACTGTCCCTGTCTGCCTCTGTGTGTCACTGACTGGCTCAGTGTGCCGCTGACTGTCTCTGTCTGTCTCTGTCTGTCTCTGTCTGTCTCTGTCTGTCTCTATCTGTGTCAGTCTGTCTCTGTCTGTTTCTGTCTGCCTCTGACTGTCCCTGTCTGTCTCTGTGTGTCACTGCCTGTCTCAGTTCGCCGCTGACTGTCTCTGTCTGTCTCTGTCTGTCTCTGTCTGTCTCTGTCTGTCTCTGTCTGTCTCTGTCTGTCTCTGTCTGTCTCTGTCTGTCTCTGTCTGCCTCTGACTGTCCCTGTCTGTCTCTGTCTGTCTCTGTCTGTCTCTGTCTGTCTCTGTCTGTCTCTGTCTGTCTCTGTCTGTCTCTGTCTGTCTCTGTCTGTCTCAGTCTGTCTCTGTCTGCCTCTGACTGTCCCTGTCTGCCTCTGTGTGTCACTGACTGGCTCAGTGTGCCGCTGACTGTCTCTGTCTGTCTCTGTCTGCCTCTGTCTGTCTCTGTCTGTCTCTGTCTGTCTCTGTCTGTCTCTGTCTGTCTCTGTCTGTCTCTGTCTGTCTCTGTCTGTCTCTGTCTGTCTCTGTCTGTCTCTGTCTGTCTCTGTCTGTCTCTGTCTGTCTCTGCCTGTCTCTGTCTGTCTCTGTCTGTCTCTGTCTGCCTCTGACTGTCGCTGTCTGTCTCTGTCTGTCTCTGTCTGTCTCTGTCTGTCTCTGTCTGTCTCTGTCTGTCGCTGTCTGTCTCTGTCTGTCTCTGTCTGTCTCTGTCTGTCTATGTCTGCCTCTGACTGTCCCTGTCTGCCTCTGTGTGTCACTGACTGGCTCAGTGTGCCGCTGACTGTCTCTGCCTGTCTCTGTCTCCCTCTGTCTGTCTCTGACCGGCTCTCTCTGTCTGTCTGTCTCTGTCCGTCTCTGTCTGTCTCTGTCCGCCTCTGTCTGTCTCTGTCCGCCTCTGTCTGTCTCTGTCTGTCTCCGTCTGTCTCCGTCTGTCTCTGTCTGTCTCTGTCTGTCTCTGTCTGCCTGAGTCTGTCTCTGTCTGCCTCTGTCTGGCTATACCTGTCTCTGTCTGTATGTGTCTGTCTCTGTCTGTCTCTGTGTGTCACTGCCTGTCTCTGTCTGTCTCTGTCTGTCTATGTCTGTCTCTGTCTGTCTCTGTCTGTCTCTGTCTGTCTCTGTCTGTCTCTGTCTGTCTCTGTCTGTCTCTGACTGTCTCTGTCTGCCTCTCTCCGTCTCTGTCTGTCTTTTCGGTCTCTCTCTGTCTCTGTCTGCCTGAGTCTGTCTCTGTCTGTCTCTCTCTGTCTATTCCTGTCTCTGTCTGTATCTGCCTGTCTCTGTCTGTCTCTGCCTGTCTCAGTCTATCTCTGTCTGTCTCTGTCTGTCTCTGTCTGCCTCTTTCCGTCTCTGTCTGTCTCTGCCTGTCTCAGTCTATCTCTGTCTGTCTCTGTCTGTCTCTGTCTGCCTCTTTCCGTCTCTGTCTGTCTCTGTCTGTCTCTGTCTGTCTCTGTCTGTCCCGGTCGGCCTCTGACTGTGTCGGTCTGTCTCTGTATGTATCTGTTTGTCTCTGTCTGTCTCTGTCTGTATCTGTCTGTCTCTGTCTGTCTCTGTCTGTCTCTGTCTGTCTCTGTCTGCCTCTGTCTGTCCCTGTCTGTCTCTGTCGGTCTCTGTTTGTCTCTGTCTGTCTCTGTCTGTATCTGTCTGTCTCTGTCTGTCTCTGTCTGTATCTGTCTGTCTCTGTCTGTCTCTGCCTGTCTCAGTCTATCTCTGCCTGTCTCTTTCCGTCTCTGTCTGTCTCTGTCTGTCTCTGTCTGTCTCTGTCTGTCTCTGTCTGCCTCTGTCTGTCCCTGTCTGTCTCTGTCGGTCTCTGTTTGTCACTGCCTGTCTCAGTCCGCCGCTGACTGTCTCTGTCTGTCTCTGTCTGTCTCTGTCTGTCTCTGTCTGTCTCTTTCCGTCTCTGTCTGCCTCTGGCTGTCCCTATCTGTCTCTGTCTGTCTCTGTCTGTCTCTGTCTGTCTCTGCCTGCCTGAGTCTATCTCTGTCTGTCTCTGTCTGTCTCTGTCTGTCTCTTTTCGTCTCTGTCTGCCTCTGTCTGTCCCTATCTGTCTCTGTCTGTCTCTCTCTGTCTCTGTCTGTCTCTGCCTGTCTCAGTCTATCTCTGCCTGTCTCTGTCTGCCTCTGACTGTCCTTGTCAGTCTCTGTGTGTCACTGCCTGTCTCAGTCCGCCGCTGACTGTCTCTGTCTGTCTCTGCCTGTCTCTGCCTGTCTCTGCCTGTCTCTGTCTGCCTCTCTCCGTCTCTGTCTGTCTCTGTCTGTCTTTTCGGTCTCTCTCTGTCTCTGTCTGCCTGAGTCTGTCTCTGTCTGTCTCTCTCTGTCTATTCCTGTCTCTGTCTGTATCTGCCTGTCTCTGTCTGTCTCTGCCTGTCTCAGTCTATCTCTGTCTGTCTCTGTCTGTCTCTGTCTGCCTCTTTCCGTCTCTGTCTGTCTCTGCCTGTCTCAGTCTATCTCTGTCTGTCTCTGTCTGTCCCTGTCTGCCTCTTTCCGTCTCTGTCTGTCTCTGTCTGTCTCTGTCTGTCTCTGTCTGTCTCTGTCTGTCTCTGTCTGTCTCTGTCTGCCTCTGTCTGTCTCTGTCTGTCTCTGTCTGTCTCTCTCTGTCTCTGTCTGTCTCTGTCTGTCTCTGTCTGTCTCTGTCAGTCTCTGTCTGTCTCTGTCTGTCTCTGTCTGTCTCTGCCTGTCTCTGTCTGTCTCTGTCTGTCTCTGTCTGTCTCTGTCTGTCTCTGTCTGTCTCTGTCTGTCACTGTCTGTCCCTGTCTGTCCCTGTCTGTCTCTGTCTGTCTATACCTGTCTCTGTCTGTATGTGTCTGTCTCTGCCTGTCTCTGTCTGTCTATGTCTGTCTCTGTCTGTCTCTGTCTGTCTCTGTCTGTCTCTGTCTGCCTCTGTCTGTCTCTACCTGTCTCTGTCTGCCTCTGACTGTCCCTGTCTGTCTCTGTCTGTCTCTGTCTGTCTCTGTCTGTCTCTGTCTGTCTCTGTCTGTCCCTATCTGTCTCTGTCTGTCTCTGTCTGTCTCTGTCTGTCTCTGTCTGTCTCTGTCTGTCTATGTCTGTCTCTGTCTGTCTCTGTCTGTCTCTGTCTGTCTCTCTCTGTCTATTCCTGTCTCTGTCTGTCTCTGTCTGTCTCTGTCTGTCTCTGTCTGTCTCTGCACGTCTCTGTCTGTCTCTGTCTGTCTCTGTCTGTCTCTGTCTGTCTCTGTCTGTCTCTGTCTGTCTCTGACTGTCTCAGTCTATCTCTGCCTGTCTCTGTCTGTCTCTGTCTGTCTCTGCCTGTCTCTGTCTGCCTCTGACTGTCCTTGTCAGTCTCTGTGTGTCACTGCCTGTCTCAGTCCGCCGCTGACTGTCTCTGTCTGTCTCTGCCTGTCTCTGCCTGTCTCTGCCTGTCTCTGTCTGCCTCTCTCCGTCTCTGTCTGTCTCTGTCTGTCTTTTCGGTCTCTCTCTGTCTCTGTCTGCCTGAGTCTGTCTCTGTCTGTCTCTCTCTGTCTATTCCTGTCTCTGTCTGTATCTGCCTGTCTCTGTCTGTCTCTGCCTGTCTCAGTCTATCTCTGTCTGTCTCTGTCTGTCTCTGTCTGCCTCTTTCCGTCTCTGTCTGTCTCTGCCTGTCTCAGTCTATCTCTGTCTGTCTCTGTCTGTCCCTGTCTGCCTCTTTCCGTCTCTGTCTGTCTCTGTCTGTCTCTGTCTGTCTCTGTCTGTCTCTGTCTGTCTCTGTCTGTCTCTGTCTGCCTCTGTCTGTCTCTGTCTGTCTCTGTCTGTCTCTCTCTGTCTCTGTCTGTCTCTGTCTGTCTCTGTCTGTCTCTGTCAGTCTCTGTCTGTCTCTGTCTGTCTCTGTCTGTCTCTGCCTGTCTCTGTCTGTCTCTGTCTGTCTCTGTCTGTCTCTGTCTGTCTCTGTCTGTCTCTGTCTGTCACTGTCTGTCCCTGTCTGTCCCTGTCTGTCTCTGTCTGTCTATACCTGTCTCTGTCTGTATGTGTCTGTCTCTGCCTGTCTCTGTCTGTCTATGTCTGTCTCTGTCTGTCTCTGTCTGTCTCTGTCTGTCTCTGTCTGCCTCTGTCTGTCTCTACCTGTCTCTGTCTGCCTCTGACTGTCCCTGTCTGTCTCTGTCTGTCTCTGTCTGTCTCTGTCTGTCTCTGTCTGTCTCTGTCTGTCTCTGTCTGTCTCTGTCTGTCTATGTCTGCCTCTGACTGTCCCTGTCTGCCTTTGTGTGTCACTGACTGGCTCAGTGTGCCGCTGACTGTCTCTGCCTGTCTCTGTCTCCCTCTGTCTGTCTCTGACCGGCTCTCTCTGTCTGTCTGTCTCTGTCCGTCTCTGTCTGTCTCTGTCCGCCTCTGTCTGTCTCTGTCCGCCTCTGTCTGTCTCTGTCTGTCTCCGTCTGTCTCCGTCTGTCTCGGTCTGCCTCTGACTGTCCCTGTCTTTCTCTGTGTGTCACTGCCTGTCTCAGTCCGCCGCTGTCTGTCTCTGTCTGTCTCTGTCTGTCTCTGTCTGTCTCTGTCTGTCTCTGTCTGTCTCTTTCTGTCTCTGTCTGTCTCCGTCTGCCTCTGACTGTCCCTGTCTGCCTCTGTGTGTCACTGACTGTCTCAGTGTGCCGCTGACTGTCTCTGTCTCCCTCTGTCTGTCCGTGACCGGCTCTCTCTGTCTGTCTGTCTCTGTCTGTCTCTGTCTGTCTCTGTGTGTCACTGCCTGTCTCTATCTGTTTCTGTCTGTCTCTGCCTGTCTCTGTCTGTCTCTGTCTGTCTCTGTCTGTCTCTGTCTGTCTCTGTCTGTCTCTGTCTGTCTCTGTCTCTCTCTGTCTGTCTCTGTCTGTCTCTGTCTGTCTAGGTCTGTCTCTGCCTGCCCTGTCTGTCTCTGTCTGTATCTGTCTGTCTAGGTCTGCCTCTGTCAGTACCTGTCTGTCTCTGTCTGTCTCTGTCTGTCTCTGTCTGTCACTGTCTGTCCCTGTCTGTCCCTGTCTGTCTCTGTCTGTCTATACCTGTCTCTGTCTGTATGTGTCTGTCTCTGTCTGTATGTGTCTGTCTCTGTCTGTCTCTGTCTGTCTCTGTCTGTCTCAGTCTGTCTCTGTCTGTCTCAGTCTGTCTCGGTCCGTCTCTGTCTGTCTCTGTCTGTCTCTGTCTGTCTCTGTCTGTCTCTGTCTGTCCCAGTCTGTCTCTGTCTGTCTCTGTCTGTCTCTGCCTGCCTCTGTCTGTCTCTGTCTGCCTCTGTTTCCCTCTGTCTGTCTCTGTCAGTCTCTGTCTGTCTCAGTCTATCTCTGCCTGTCTCTGTCTGTCTCTGTCTGTCTCTGTCTGTCTCTGTCTGTCTCTGTCTGTCTCTGTCTGTCTCTGACTGTCTCTGACTGTCTCTGTCTGCCTCTCTCTGTCTCTGTCTCTCTCTGCCTGTCTTTTCGGTCTCTCTCTGTCTCTGTCTGTCTCTGTCTGTCTCTGTCTGTCTCCGTCTGCCTCTGACTGTCCCTGTCTGCCTCTGTGTGTCACTGACTTGCTCAGTGTGCCGCTGACTGTCTCTGTCTGTCTCTGTCTGTCTCTGTCTGTCTCTGACTGTCTCTGTCTGTCTCTTTGTGTCACTGCCTGTCTCAGTCCGCCGCTGACTGTCTCTGTCTGTCTCTGCCTGCCTCTGTCTGTCTCTGTCTGTCTCTTTCTGCCTCTGTCTGTCTCTGTCTGTCTCTGTCTGTCTCTTTCCGTCTCTGTCTGCCTCTGTCGGTCCCTGTCTGTCTCTGTCTGTCTCAGTCTGCCTGAGTCTGTCTCTGTCTGTCTCTGTCTGTCTCTGTCTGCATCTGTCTGTCTCTGTCTGTCTCTGTCTGTCTCTGTCTGTCTCCGTCTGCCTCTGACTGTCCCTGTCTGCCTCTGTGTGTCACTGACTGGCTCAGTGTGCCGCTGACTGTCTCTGTCTGTCTCTGTCTGTCTCTGTCTGTCTCTGTCTGTCTCTATCTGTGTCAGTCTGTCTCTGTCTGTTTCTGTCTGCCTCTGACTGTCCCTGTCTGTCTCTGTGTGTCACTGCCTGTCTCAGTTCGCCGCTGACTGTCTCTGTCTGTCTCTGTCTGTCTCTGTCTGTCTCTGTCTGTCTCTGTCTGTCTCTGTCTGTCTCTGTCTGTCTCTGTCTGTCTCTGTCTGCCTCTGACTGTCCCTGTCTGTCTCTGTCTGTCTCTGTCTGTCTCTGTCTGTCTCTGTCTGTCTCTGTCTGTCTCTGTCTGTCTCTGTCTGTCTCTGTCTGTCTCAGTCTGTCTCTGTCTGCCTCTGACTGTCCCTGTCTGCCTCTGTGTGTCACTGACTGGCTCAGTGTGCCGCTGACTGTCTCTGTCTGTCTCTGTCTGCCTCTGTCTGTCTCTGTCTGTCTCTGTCTGTCTCTGTCTGTCTCTGTCTGTCTCTGTCTGTCTCTGTCTGTCTCTGTCTGTCTCTGTCTGTCTCTGTCTGTCTCTGTCTGTCTCTGTCTGTCTCTGTCTGTCTCTGCCTGTCTCTGTCTGTCTCTGTCTGTCTCTGTCTGCCTCTGACTGTCGCTGTCTGTCTCTGTCTGTCTCTGTCTGTCTCTGTCTGTCTCTGTCTGTCTCTGTCTGTCGCTGTCTGTCTCTGTCTGTCTCTGTCTGTCTCTGTCTGTCTATGTCTGCCTCTGACTGTCCCTGTCTGCCTCTGTGTGTCACTGACTGGCTCAGTGTGCCGCTGACTGTCTCTGCCTGTCTCTGTCTCCCTCTGTCTGTCTCTGACCGGCTCTCTCTGTCTGTCTGTCTCTGTCCGTCTCTGTCTGTCTCTGTCCGCCTCTGTCTGTCTCTGTCCGCCTCTGTCTGTCTCTGTCTGTCTCCGTCTGTCTCCGTCTGTCTCTGTCTGTCTCTGTCTGTCTCTGTCTGCCTGAGTCTGTCTCTGTCTGCCTCTGTCTGGCTATACCTGTCTCTGTCTGTATGTGTCTGTCTCTGTCTGTCTCTGTGTGTCACTGCCTGTCTCTGTCTGTCTCTGTCTGTCTATGTCTGTCTCTGTCTGTCTCTGTCTGTCTCTGTCTGTCTCTGTCTGTCTCTGTCTGTCTCTGTCTGTCTCTGACTGTCTCTGTCTGCCTCTCTCCGTCTCTGTCTGTCTTTTCGGTCTCTCTCTGTCTCTGTCTGCCTGAGTCTGTCTCTGTCTGTCTCTCTCTGTCTATTCCTGTCTCTGTCTGTATCTGCCTGTCTCTGTCTGTCTCTGCCTGTCTCAGTCTATCTCTGTCTGTCTCTGTCTGTCTCTGTCTGCCTCTTTCCGTCTCTGTCTGTCTCTGCCTGTCTCAGTCTATCTCTGTCTGTCTCTGTCTGTCTCTGTCTGCCTCTTTCCGTCTCTGTCTGTCTCTGTCTGTCTCTGTCTGTCTCTGTCTGTCCCGGTCGGCCTCTGACTGTGTCGGTCTGTCTCTGTATGTATCTGTTTGTCTCTGTCTGTCTCTGTCTGTATCTGTCTGTCTCTGTCTGTCTCTGTCTGTCTCTGTCTGTCTCTGTCTGCCTCTGTCTGTCCCTGTCTGTCTCTGTCGGTCTCTGTTTGTCTCTGTCTGTCTCTGTCTGTATCTGTCTGTCTCTGTCTGTCTCTGTCTGTATCTGTCTGTCTCTGTCTGTCTCTGCCTGTCTCAGTCTATCTCTGCCTGTCTCTTTCCGTCTCTGTCTGTCTCTGTCTGTCTCTGTCTGTCTCTGTCTGTCTCTGTCTGCCTCTGTCTGTCCCTGTCTGTCTCTGTCGGTCTCTGTTTGTCACTGCCTGTCTCAGTCCGCCGCTGACTGTCTCTGTCTGTCTCTGTCTGTCTCTGTCTGTCTCTGTCTGTCTCTTTCCGTCTCTGTCTGCCTCTGGCTGTCCCTATCTGTCTCTGTCTGTCTCTGTCTGTCTCTGTCTGTCTCTGCCTGCCTGAGTCTATCTCTGTCTGTCTCTGTCTGTCTCTGTCTGTCTCTTTTCGTCTCTGTCTGCCTCTGTCTGTCCCTATCTGTCTCTGTCTGTCTCTCTCTGTCTCTGTCTGTCTCTGCCTGTCTCAGTCTATCTCTGCCTGTCTCTGTCTGCCTCTGACTGTCCTTGTCAGTCTCTGTGTGTCACTGCCTGTCTCAGTCCGCCGCTGACTGTCTCTGTCTGTCTCTGCCTGTCTCTGCCTGTCTCTGCCTGTCTCTGTCTGCCTCTCTCCGTCTCTGTCTGTCTCTGTCTGTCTTTTCGGTCTCTCTCTGTCTCTGTCTGCCTGAGTCTGTCTCTGTCTGTCTCTCTCTGTCTATTCCTGTCTCTGTCTGTATCTGCCTGTCTCTGTCTGTCTCTGCCTGTCTCAGTCTATCTCTGTCTGTCTCTGTCTGTCTCTGTCTGCCTCTTTCCGTCTCTGTCTGTCTCTGCCTGTCTCAGTCTATCTCTGTCTGTCTCTGTCTGTCCCTGTCTGCCTCTTTCCGTCTCTGTCTGTCTCTGTCTGTCTCTGTCTGTCTCTGTCTGTCTCTGTCTGTCTCTGTCTGTCTCTGTCTGCCTCTGTCTGTCTCTGTCTGTCTCTGTCTGTCTCTGTCTGTCTCTCTCTGTCTCTGTCTGTCTCTGTCTGTCTCTGTCTGTCTCTGTCAGTCTCTGTCTGTCTCTGTCTGTCTCTGTCTGTCTCTGCCTGTCTCTGTCTGTCTCTGTCTGTCTCTGTCTGTCTCTGTCTGTCTCTGTCTGTCTCTGTCTGTCACTGTCTGTCCCTGTCTGTCCCTGTCTGTCTCTGTCTGTCTATACCTGTCTCTGTCTGTATGTGTCTGTCTCTGCCTGTCTCTGTCTGTCTATGTCTGTCTCTGTCTGTCTCATTCTGTCTCTGTCTGTCTCTGTCTGCCTCTGTCTGTCTCTACCTGTCTCTGTCTGCCTCTGACTGTCCCTGTCTGTCTCTGTCTGTCTCTGTCTGTCTCTGTCTGTCTCTGTCTGTCTCTGTCTGTCTCTGTCTGTCTCTGTCTGTCTATGTCTGCCTCTGACTGTCCCTGTCTGCCTTTGTGTGTCACTGACTGGCTCAGTGTGCCGCTGACTGTCTCTGCCTGTCTCTGTCTCCCTCTGTCTGTCTCTGACCGGCTCTCTCTGTCTGTCTGTCTCTGTCCGTCTCTGTCTGTCTCTGTCCGCCTCTGTCTGTCTCTGTCCGCCTCTGTCTGTCTCTGTCTGTCTCCGTCTGTCTCCGTCTGTCTCGGTCTGCCTCTGACTGTCCCTGTCTTTCTCTGTGTGTCACTGCCTGTCTCAGTCCGCCGCTGTCTGTCTCTGTCTGTCTCTGTCTGTCTCTGTCTGTCTCTGTCTGTCTCTGTCTGTCTCTTTCTGTCTCTGTCTGTCTCCGTCTGCCTCTGACTGTCCCTGTCTGCCTCTGTGTGTCACTGACTGTCTCAGTGTGCCGCTGACTGTCTCTGTCTCCCTCTGTCTGTCCGTGACCGGCTCTCTCTGTCTGTCTGTCTCTGTCTGTCTCTGTCTGTCTCTGTGTGTCACTGCCTGTCTCTATCTGTTTCTGTCTGTCTCTGCCTGTCTCTGTCTGTCTCTGTCTGTCTCTGTCTGTCTCTGTCTGTCTCTGTCTGTCTCTGTCTGTCTCTGTCTCTCTCTGTCTGTCTCTGTCTGTCTCTGTCTGTCTAGGTCTGTCTCTGCCTGCCCTGTCTGTCTCTGTCTGTATCTGTCTGTCTAGGTCTGCCTCTGTCAGTACCTGTCTGTCTCTGTCTGTCTCTGTCTGTCTCTGTCTGTCACTGTCTGTCCCTGTCTGTCCCTGTCTGTCTCTGTCTGTCTATACCTGTCTCTGTCTGTATGTGTCTGTCTCGGTCCGTCTCTGTCTGTCTCTGTCTGTCTCTGTCTGTCTCTGTCTGTCTCTGTCTGTCCCAGTCTGTCTCTGTCTGTCTCTGTCTGTCTCTGCCTGCCTCTGTCTGTCTCTGTCTGCCTCTGTTTCCCTCTGTCTGTCTCTGTCAGTCTCTGTCTGTCTCAGTCTATCTCTGCCTGTCTCTGTCTGTCTCTGTCTGTCTCTGTCTGTCTCTGTCTGTCTCTGTCTGTCTCTGTCTGTCTCTGACTGTCTCTGACTGTCTCTGTCTGCCTCTCTCTGTCTCTGTCTCTCTCTGCCTGTCTTTTCGGTCTCTCTCTGTCTCTGTCTGTCTCTGTCTGTCTCTCTCTGTCTATTCCTGTCTCTGTCTGTCTCTGTCTGACTCTGGCTGTCTCTGTCTGCCTCTGCCTGTCTCTGTCTGTCTCTGTCTGTCTCTGTCTGTCTCTGTCTGTCGCTGTCTGTCTCTGTCTGTCTCTGTCTGTCTCTGTCTGTCTATGTCTGCCTCTGACTGTCCCTGTCTGCCTCTGTGTGTCACTGACTGGCTCAGTGTGCCCCTGACTGTCTCTGCCTGTCTCTGTCTCCCTCTGTCTGTCTCTGACCGGCTCTCTCTGTCTGTCTGTCTCTGTCCGTCTCTGTCTGTCTCTGTGCGCCTCTGTCTGTCTCTGTCCGCCTCTGTCTGTCTCTGTCTGTCTCCGTCTGTCTCCGTCTGTCTCTGTCTGTCTCTGTCTGTCTCTGTCTGCCTGAGTCTGTCTCTGTCTGCCTCTGTCTGGCTATACCTGTCTCTGTCTGTATGTGTCTGTCTCTGTCTGTCTCTGTGTGTCACTGCCTGTCTCTGTCTGTCTCTGTCTGTCTCCGTCTGCCTCTGACTGTCCCTGTCTGCCTCTGTGTGTCACTGACTGGCTCAGTGTGCCGCTGACTATCTCTGTCTGTCTCTGTCTGTCTCTGTCTGTCTCTGTCTGTCTCTGTCTGTCTCTGTCTGTCTCTGTCTGTCTCTGTCTGTCTCTGTCTGTCTCTGTCTGTCTCTGTCTGTCTCTGTCTGTCTCTGTCTGTCTCTGTCTGTCTCTGCCTGTCTCTGTCTGTATCTGTCTGTCTCTGTCTGTCTCTATCTGTTTCTGTCTGTCTCTGTCTGTCTCTGTCTGCCTCTGACTGTCCCTGTCTGTCTCTGTGTGACACTGCCTGTCTCAGTTCGCCGCTGTCTGTCTCTGTCTGTCTCTGTCTGTCTCTGTCTGTCTCTGTCTGTCTCTGTCTGTCTCTGTCTGTCTCTGTCTGTCTCTGTCTGTCTCTGTCTGTCTCTGTCTGTCTCTGTCTGTCTCTGTCTGTCTCTGTCTGTCTCTATCTGTTTCTGTCTGTCTCTGTCTGTCTCTGTCTGCCTCTGACTGTCCCTGTCTGTCTCTGTGTGTCACTGACTGGCTCAGTGTGCCGCTGACTGTCTCTGTCTGTCTCTGTCTGTCTCTGTCTGCCTCTGACTGTCTCTGTCTGTCTCTGTGTGTCACTGCCTGTCTCAGTCCGCCGCTGACTGTCTCTGTCTGTCTCTGTCTGTCTCTGCCTGTCTCTGTCTGTCTCTGTCTGTCTCTTTCTGCCTCTGTCTGTCTCTGTCTGTCTCTGCCTGTCTCTGTCTGTCTCTCTCTGTCTGTCTCTGTCTGTCTCTGTGTGTCTCTGTCCGTCTCTGTCTGTCTCTGTCTGTCTTTTCGGTCTCTCTCTGTCTCTGTCTGCCTGAGTCTGTCTCTGTCTGTCTCTCTCTGTCTATTCCTGTCTCTGTCTGTATCTGCCTGTCTCTGTCTGTCTCTGCCTGTCTCAGTCTATCTCTGTCTGTCTCTGTCTGTCTCTGTCTGCCTCTTTCCGTCTCTGTCTGTCTCTGCCTGTCTCAGTCTATCTCTGTCTGTCTCTGTCTGTCCCTGTCTGCCTCTTTCCGTCTCTGTCTGTCTCTGTCTCTCTCTGTCTGTCTCTGTCTGTCTCTGTCTGTCTCTGTCTGTCTCTGTCTGTCTCTGTCTGCCTGAGTCTGTCTCTGTCTGCCTCTGTCTGGCTATACCTGTCTCTGTCTGTATGTGTCTGTCTCTGTCTGTCTCTGTCTGTCTCTGTCTGTCTCTGCCTGTCTCTGTCTGTCTCTCTCTGTCTGTCTCTGTCTGTCTCTGTCTGTCTCTGTCTGTCTCTGTCTGTCTCTGTCTGTCTCCGTCTGCCTCTGACTGTCCCTGTCTGCCTCTGTGTGTCACTGACTGGCTCAGTGTGCCGCTGACTGTCTCTGCCTGTCTCTGTCTCCCTCTGTCTGTCTCTGACCGGCTCTGTCTGTCTCTGTCCGCCTCTGTCTGTCTCTGTCCGCCTCTGTCTGTCTCTGTCTGTCTCCGTCTGTCTCCGTCTGTCTCTGTCTGTCTCTGTCTGTCTCTGTCTGCCTGAGTCTGTCTCTGTCTGCCTCTGTCTGGCTATACCTGTCTCTGTCTGTATGTGTCTGTCTCTGTCTGTCTCTGTGTGTCACTGCCTGTCTCTGTCTGTCTCTGTCTGTCTATGTCTGTCTCTGTCTGTCTCTGTCTGTCTCTGTCTGTCTCTGTCTGTCTCTGTCTGTCTCTGTCTGTCTCTGACTGTCTCTGTCTGCCTCTCTCCGTCTCTGTCTGTCTTTTCGGTCTCTCTCTGTCTCTGTCTGCCTGAGTCTGTCTCTGTCTGTCTCTCTCTGTCTATTCCTGTCTCTGTCTGTATCTGCCTGTCTCTGTCTGTCTCTGCCTGTCTCAGTCTATCTCTGTCTGTCTCTGTCTGTCTCTGTCTGCCTCTTTCCGTCTCTGTCTGTCTCTGCCTGTCTCAGTCTATCTCTGTCTGTCTCTGTCTGTCTCTGTCTGCCTCTTTCCGTCTCTGTCTGTCTCTGTCTGTCTCTGTCTGTCTCTGTCTGTCCCGGTCGGCCTCTGACTGTGTCGGTCTGTCTCTGTATGTATCTGTTTGTCTCTGTCTGTCTCTGTCTGTATCTGTCTGTCTCTGTCTGTCTCTGTCTGTCTCTGTCTGTCTCTGTCTGCCTCTGTCTGTCCCTGTCTGTCTCTGTCGGTCTCTGTTTGTCTCTGTCTGTCTCTGTCTGTATCTGTCTGTCTCTGTCTGTCTCTGTCTGTATCTGTCTGTCTCTGTCTGTCTCTGCCTGTCTCAGTCTATCTCTGCCTGTCTCTTTCCGTCTCTGTCTGTCTCTGTCTGTCTCTGTCTGTCTCTGTCTGTCTCTGTCTGCCTCTGTCTGTCCCTGTCTGTCTCTGTCGGTCTCTGTTTGTCACTGCCTGTCTCAGTCCGCCGCTGACTGTCTCTGTCTGTCTCTGTCTGTCTCTGTCTGTCTCTGTCTGTCTCTTTCCGTCTCTGTCTGCCTCTGGCTGTCCCTATCTGTCTCTGTCTGTCTCTGTCTGTCTCTGTCTGTCTCTGCCTGCCTGAGTCTATCTCTGTCTGTCTCTGTCTGTCTCTGTCTGTCTCTTTTCGTCTCTGTCTGCCTCTGTCTGTCCCTATCTGTCTCTGTCTGTCTCTCTCTGTCTCTGTCTGTCTCTGCCTGTCTCAGTCTATCTCTGCCTGTCTCTGTCTGCCTCTGACTGTCCTTGTCAGTCTCTGTGTGTCACTGCCTGTCTCAGTCCGCCGCTGACTGTCTCTGTCTGTCTCTGCCTGTCTCTGCCTGTCTCTGCCTGTCTCTGTCTGCCTCTCTCCGTCTCTGTCTGTCTCTGTCTGTCTTTTCGGTCTCTCTCTGTCTCTGTCTGCCTGAGTCTGTCTCTGTCTGTCTCTCTCTGTCTATTCCTGTCTCTGTCTGTATCTGCCTGTCTCTGTCTGTCTCTGCCTGTCTCAGTCTATCTCTGTCTGTCTCTGTCTGTCTCTGTCTGCCTCTTTCCGTCTCTGTCTGTCTCTGCCTGTCTCAGTCTATCTCTGTCTGTCTCTGTCTGTCCCTGTCTGCCTCTTTCCGTCTCTGTCTGTCTCTGTCTGTCTCTGTCTGTCTCTGTCTGTCTCTGTCTGTCTCTGTCTGTCTCTGTCTGCCTCTGTCTGTCTCTGTCTGTCTCTGTCTGTCTCTCTCTGTCTCTGTCTGTCTCTGTCTGTCTCTGTCTGTCTCTGTCAGTCTCTGTCTGTCTCTGTCTGTCTCTGTCTGTCTCTGCCTGTCTCTGTCTGTCTCTGTCTGTCTCTGTCTGTCTCTGTCTGTCTCTGTCTGTCTCTGTCTGTCACTGTCTGTCCCTGTCTGTCCCTGTCTGTCTCTGTCTGTCTATACCTGTCTCTGTCTGTATGTGTCTGTCTCTGCCTGTCTCTGTCTGTCTATGTCTGTCTCTGTCTGTCTCTGTCTGTCTCTGTCTGTCTCTGTCTGCCTCTGTCTGTCTCTACCTGTCTCTGTCTGCCTCTGACTGTCCCTGTCTGTCTCTGTCTGTCTCTGTCTGTCTCTGTCTGTCTCTGTCTGTCTCTGTCTGTCTCTGTCTGTCTCTGTCTGTCTATGTCTGCCTCTGACTGTCCCTGTCTGCCTTTGTGTGTCACTGACTGGCTCAGTGTGCCGCTGACTGTCTCTGCCTGTCTCTGTCTCCCTCTGTCTGTCTCTGACCGGCTCTCTCTGTCTGTCTGTCTCTGTCCGTCTCTGTCTGTCTCTGTCCGCCTCTGTCTGTCTCTGTCCGCCTCTGTCTGTCTCTGTCTGTCTCCGTCTGTCTCCGTCTGTCTCGGTCTGCCTCTGACTGTCCCTGTCTTTCTCTGTGTGTCACTGCCTGTCTCAGTCCGCCGCTGTCTGTCTCTGTCTGTCTCTGTCTGTCTCTGTCTGTCTCTGTCTGTCTCTGTCTGTCTCTGTCTGTCTCTTTCTGTCTCTGTCTGTCTCCGTCTGCCTCTGACTGTCCCTGTCTGCCTCTGTGTGTCACTGACTGTCTCAGTGTGCCGCTGACTGTCTCTGTCTCCCTCTGTCTGTCCGTGACCGGCTCTCTCTGTCTGTCTGTCTCTGTCTGTCTCTGTCTGTCTCTGTGTGTCACTGCCTGTCTCTATCTGTTTCTGTCTGTCTCTGCCTGTCTCTGTCTGTCTCTGTCTGTCTCTGTCTGTCTCTGTCTGTCTCTGTCTGTCTCTGTCTGTCTCTGTCTCTCTCTGTCTGTCTCTGTCTGTCTCTGTCTGTCTAGGTCTGTCTCTGCCTGCCCTGTCTGTCTCTGTCTGTATCTGTCTGTCTAGGTCTGCCTCTGTCAGTACCTGTCTGTCTCTGTCTGTCTCTGTCTGTCTCTGTCTGTCACTGTCTGTCCCTGTCTGTCCCTGTCTGTCTCTGTCTGTCTATACCTGTCTCTGTCTGTATGTGTCTGTCTCTGTCTGTATGTGTCTGTCTCTGTCTGTCTCTGTCTGTCTCTGTCTGTCTCAGTCTGTCTCTGTCTGTCTCAGTCTGTCTCGGTCCGTCTCTGTCTGTCTCTGTCTGTCTCTGTCTGTCTCTGTCTGTCTCTGTCTGTCCCAGTCTGTCTCTGTCTGTCTCTGTCTGTCTCTGCCTGCCTCTGTCTGTCTCTGTCTGCCTCTGTTTCCCTCTGTCTGTCTCTGTCAGTCTCTGTCTGTCTCAGTCTATCTCTGCCTGTCTCTGTCTGTCTCTGTCTGTCTCTGTCTGTCTCTGTCTGTCTCTGTCTGTCTCTGTCTGTCTCTGACTGTCTCTGACTGTCTCTGTCTGCCTCTCTCTGTCTCTGTCTCTCTCTGCCTGTCTTTTCGGTCTCTCTCTGTCTCTGTCTGTCTCTGTCTGTCTCTCTCTGTCTATTCCTGTCTCTGTCTGTCTCTGTCTGACTCTGGCTGTCTCTGTCTGCCTCTGCCTGTCTCTGTCTGTCTCTGTCTGTCTCTGTCTGTCTCTGTCTGTCGCTGTCTGTCTCTGTCTGTCTCTGTCTGTCTCTGTCTGTCTATGTCTGCCTCTGACTGTCCCTGTCTGCCTCTGTGTGTCACTGACTGGCTCAGTGTGCCCCTGACTGTCTCTGCCTGTCTCTGTCTCCCTCTGTCTGTCTCTGACCGGCTCTCTCTGTCTGTCTGTCTCTGTCCGTCTCTGTCTGTCTCTGTGCGCCTCTGTCTGTCTCTGTCCGCCTCTGTCTGTCTCTGTCTGTCTCCGTCTGTCTCCGTCTGTCTCTGTCTGTCTCTGTCTGTCTCTGTCTGCCTGAGTCTGTCTCTGTCTGCCTCTGTCTGGCTATACCTGTCTCTGTCTGTATGTGTCTGTCTCTGTCTGTCTCTGTGTGTCACTGCCTGTCTCTGTCTGTCTCTGTCTGTCTCCGTCTGCCTCTGACTGTCCCTGTCTGCCTCTGTGTGTCACTGACTGGCTCAGTGTGCCGCTGACTATCTCTGTCTGTCTCTGTCTGTCTCTGTCTGTCTCTGTCTGTCTCTGTCTGTCTCTGTCTGTCTCTGTCTGTCTCTGTCTGTCTCTGTCTGTCTCTGTCTGTCTCTGTCTGTCTCTGTCTGTCTCTGTCTGTCTCTGTCTGTCTCTGTCTGTCTCTGTCTGTCTCTGTCTGTCTCTGTCTGTCTCTGTCTGTCTCTGCCTGTCTCTGTCTGTATCTGTCTGTCTCTGTCTGTCTCTATCTGTTTCTGTCTGTCTCTGTCTGTCTCTGTCTGCCTCTGACTGTCCCTGTCTGTCTCTGTGTGACACTGCCTGTCTCAGTTCGCCGCTGTCTGTCTCTGTCTGTCTCTGTCTGTCTCTGTCTGTCTCTGTCTGTCTCTGTCTGTCTCTGTCTGTCTCTGTCTGTCTCTGTCTGTCTCTGTCTGTCTCTGTCTGTCTCTGTCTGTCTCTGTCTGTCTCTGTCTGTCTCTATCTGTTTCTGTCTGTCTCTGTCTGTCTCTGTCTGCCTCTGACTGTCCCTGTCTGTCTCTGTGTGTCACTGACTGGCTCAGTGTGCCGCTGACTGTCTCTGTCTGTCTCTGTCTGTCTCTGTCTGCCTCTGACTGTCTCTGTCTGTCTCTGTGTGTCACTGCCTGTCTCAGTCCGCCGCTGACTGTCTCTGTCTGTCTCTGTCTGTCTCTGCCTGTCTCTGTCTGTCTCTGTCTGTCTCTTTCTGCCTCTGTCTGTCTCTGTCTGTCTCTGCCTGTCTCTGTCTGTCTCTCTCTGTCTGTCTCTGTCTGTCTCTGTGTGTCTCTGTCCGTCTCTGTCTGTCTCTGTCTGTCTTTTCGGTCTCTCTCTGTCTCTGTCTGCCTGAGTCTGTCTCTGTCTGTCTCTCTCTGTCTATTCCTGTCTCTGTCTGTATCTGCCTGTCTCTGTCTGTCTCTGCCTGTCTCAGTCTATCTCTGTCTGTCTCTGTCTGTCTCTGTCTGCCTCTTTCCGTCTCTGTCTGTCTCTGCCTGTCTCAGTCTATCTCTGTCTGTCTCTGTCTGTCCCTGTCTGCCTCTTTCCGTCTCTGTCTGTCTCTGTCTCTCTCTGTCTGTCTCTGTCTGTCTCTGTCTGTCTCTGTCTGTCTCTGTCTGTCTCTGTCTGCCTGAGTCTGTCTCTGTCTGCCTCTGTCTGGCTATACCTGTCTCTGTCTGTATGTGTCTGTCTCTGTCTGTCTCTGTCTGTCTCTGTCTGTCTCTGCCTGTCTCTGTCTGTCTCTCTCTGTCTGTCTCTGTCTGTCTCTGTCTGTCTCTGTCTGTCTCTGTCTGTCTCTGTCTGTCTCCGTCTGCCTCTGACTGTCCCTGTCTGCCTCTGTGTGTCACTGACTGGCTCAGTGTGCCGCTGACTGTCTCTGTCTGTCTCTGTCTGTCTCTGTCTGTCTCTGTCTGTCTCCGTCTGCCTCTGACTGTCCCTGTCTGCCTCTGTGTGTCACTGACTGGCTCAGTGTGCCGCTGACTGTCTCTGTCTGTCTCTGTCTGCCTCTGACTGTCTCTGTCTGTCTCTGTGTGTCACTGCCTGTCTCAGTCCGCCGCTGACTGTCTCTGTCTGTCTCTGTCTGTCTCTGCCTGTCTCTGTCTGTCTCTGTCTGTCTCTTTCTGCCTCTGTCTGTCTCTGTCTGTCTCTGTCTGTCTCTTTCCGTCTCTGTCTGCCTCTGTCGGTCCCTGTCTGTCTCTGTCTGTCTCAGTCTGCCTGAGTCTGTCTCTGTCTGTCTCTGTCTGTCTCTGTCTGCATCTGTCTGTCTCTGTCTGTCTCTGTCTGTCTTTGTCTGTCTCTGTCTGTCTCTGTCTGTCTCTGTCTGTCTCTGTCGGTCTGTGTCTGTCTCTGTCTGTCTCTGCTTGCTTCCGTGTGTCACTGCCTGTCCCAGTTTGCCTTCGACTGTCTCTGTCTGCCTCTGTCTGTGACTGCCTGCCTCCGTCTGCCTCTGTCTGTCTCTGTCCGTGTCTGTCTGTCTCTGTCTGCCTCTGTGTGTCACTGCCTGTCTCTATCTGTTTCTGTTTGTCTCTGTCTGTCTCTGTCGGTCTCTGTCTGTCTCTGTCTGTACCTGTCTGTCTCTGTCTGTCTCTGTCTGTCTCTGTCTCCCTCTGTCTGCCTGTGACCGGCTCTCTCTGTCTGTCTGTCTCTGTCTGTCTCTGTCTGTCTCTGTGTGTCACTGCCTGTCTCTATCTGTCTCTGTCTGTCTCTGTCTGCCTCTGACTGTCCCTGTTTGTCTCTGTGTGTCACTGTCTGTCTCTGTCTGTCTATACCTGTCTCTGTCTGTATGTGTCTGTCTCAGTCTGGCTCTGTGTGTCACTGCCTGTCTATGTCTGTCTCTGTCTGTCTCTGTCTGTATCTGTCTGTCTCTGTCTGTCTCTGTCTGTCTCTGTCTGTCTCTGTCTGTCTCTGTCTGTCTCCGTCTGCCTCTGACTGTCCCAGTCTGCCTCTGTGTGTCACTGACTGGCTCAGTGTGCCGCTGACTATCTCTGTCTGTCTCTGTCTGTCTCTGTCTGTCTCTGTCTGTCTCTGTCTGTCTCTGTCTGTCTCTGTCTGTCTCTGTCTGTCTCTGTCTGTCTCTGTCTGTCTCTGTCTGTCTCTGCCTGTCTCTGTCTGTATCTGTCTGTCTCTGTCTGTCTCTATCTGTTTCTGTCTGTCTCTGTCTGTCTCTGTCTGTCTCTGACTGTCCCTGTCTGTCTCTGTGTGTCACTGCCTGTCTCAGTTCGCCGCTGACTGTCTCTGTCTGTCTCTGTCTGTCTCTGTCTGTCTCTGTCTGTCTCTGTCTGTATCTGTCTGTCTCTGTCTGTCTCTGCCTGTCTCTGTCTGTCTCTCTCTGTCTGTCTCTGTCTGTCTCTGTCTGTCTCTGTCTGTCTCTGTCTGTCTCTGTCTGTCTCCGTCTGCCTCTGACTGTCCCTGTCTGCCTCTGTGTGTCACTGACTGGCTCAGTGTGCCGCTGACTGTCTCTGTCTGTCTCTGTCTGTCTCTGTCTGCCTCTGACTGTCTCTGTCTGTCTCTTTGTGTCACTGCCTGTCTCAGTCCGCCGCTGACTGTCTCTGTCTGTCTCTGCCTGTCTCTGTCTGTCTCTGTCTGTCTCTTTCTGCCTCTGTCTGTCTCTGTCTGTCTCTGTCTGTCTCTTTCCGTCTCTGTCTGCCTCTGTCGGTCCCTGTCTGTCTCTGTCTGTCTCAGTCTGCCTGAGTCTGTCTCTGTCTGTCTCTGTCTGTCTCTATCTGTGTCAGTCTGTCTCTGTCTGTTTCTGTCTGCCTCTGACTGTCCCTGTCTGCCTCTGTGTGTCACTGACTGGCTCAGTGTGCCGCTGACTGTCTCTGTCTGTCTCTGTCTGTCTCTGTCTGTCTCTGTCTGTCTCTATCTGTGTCAGTCTGTCTCTGTCTGTTTCTGTCTGCCTCTGACTGTCCCTGTCTGTCTCTGTGTGTCACTGCCTGTCTCAGTTCGCCGCTGACTGTCTCTGTCTGTCTCTGTCTGTCTCTGTCTGTCTCTGTCTGTCTCTGTCTGTCTCTGTCTGTCTCTGTCTGCCTCTGACTGTCCCTGTCTGTCTCTGTCTGTCTCTGTCTGTCTCTGTCTGTCTCTGTCTGTCTCTGTCTGTCTCTGTCTGTCTCTGTCTGTCTCTGTCTGTCTCTGTCTGTCTCAGTCTGTCTCTGTCTGCCTCTGACTGTCCCTGTCTGCCTCTGTGTGTCACTGACTGGCTCAGTGTGCCGCTGACTGTCTCTGTCTGTCTCTGTCTGCCTCTGTCTGTCTCTGTCTGTCTCTGTCTGTCTCTGTCTGTCTCTGTCTGTCTCTGTCGGTCTCTGTCTGTCTCTGTCTGTCTCTGTCTGTCTCTGTCTGTCTCTGTCTGTCTCTGTCTGTCTCTGTCTGCCTCTGACTGTCTTTGTCTGTCTCTGTGTGTCACTGCCTGTCTCAGTCCGCCGCAGACTGTCTCTGTCTGTCTCTGTGTGTCTCTGCCTGTATCTGTCTGTCTCTGTCTGTCTCTTTCTGCCTCTGTCTGTCTCTGTCTGTCTCTGTCTGTCTCTTTCCGTCTCTGTCTGCCTCTGTCGGTCCCTGTCTGTCTCTGTCTGTCTCAGTCTGCCTGAGTCTGTCTCTGTCTGTCTCTGTCTGTCTCTGTCTGTCTCTGTCTGCATCTGTCTGTCTCTGTCTGTCTCTGTTTGTCTCTGTCTGTCTCTGTCTGTCTCTGTCTGTCTGTGTCTGTCTCTGTCTGTCTCTGCTTGCTTCCGTGTGTCACTGCCTGTCCCAGTTTGCCTTCGACTGTCTCTGTCTGCCTCTGTCTGTGACTGCCTGCCTCTGTCTGTCTCTGTCTGTCTCTGTCCGTCTCTGTCTGTCTCTGTCTGCCTCTGTGTGTCACTGCCTGTCTCTATCTGTTTCTGTTTGTCTCTGTCTGTCTCTGTCGGTCTCTGTCTGTCTCTGTCTGTATCTGTCTGTCTCTGTCTGTCTCTGTCTGTCTCTGTCTCCCTCTGTCTGCCTGTGACCGGCTCTCTCTGTCTGTCTGTCTCTGTCTGTCTCTGTCTGTCTCTGTGTGTCACTGCCTGTCTCTATCTGTTTCTGTCTGTCTCTGCCTGTCTCTGTCTGTCTCTGTCTGTCTCTGTCTGTCTCTGTCCGTCTCTGTCTGTTTCTGTCTGTCTCTGTCTGTCTCTGTCTGTCTCTGTCTGTCTCTGTCTGTCTCTGTCTGCCTCTGACTGTCCCTGTTTGTCTCTGTGTGTCACTGTCTGTCTCTGTCTGTCTATACCTGTCTCTGTCTGTATGTGTCTGTCTCAGTCTGGCTCTGTGTGTCACTGCCTGTCTCTGTCTGTCTATGTCTGTCTCTGTCTGTCTGTGTCTGTATCTGTCTGTCTCTGTCTGTCTCTGTCTGTCTCTGTCTGTCTCTGTCTGTCTCCGTCTGCCTCTGACTGTCCCTGTCTGCCTCTGTGTGTCACTGACTGGCTCAGTGTGCCGCTGATTATCTCTGTCTGTCTCTGTCTGTCTCTGCTTGCTTCCGTGTGTCACTGCCTGTCCCAGTTTGCCTTCGACTGTCTCTGTCTGCCTCTGTCTGTCTCTGTCTGTCTCTGTATGTATCTGTCTGTCTCTGTCTGTCTCTCTCTGTCTCTGTCTGTCTCTGTCTGTCTCTGTCTGTCTCTGTCTGTCTCTTTCTGCCTCTGTCTGTCTCTGTCTGTCTCTGTCTGTCTCTTTCCGTCTCTGTCTGCCTCTGTCGGTCCCTGTCTGTCTCTGTCTGTCTCAGTCTGCCTGAGTCTGTCTCTGTCTGTCTCTGTCTGTCTCTATCTGTGTCAGTCTGTCTCTGTCTGTTTCTGTCTGCCTCTGACTGTCCCTGTCTGCCTCTGTGTGTCACTGACTGGCTCAGTGTGCCGCTGACTGTCTCTGTCTGTCTCTGTCTGTCTCTGTCTGTCTCTGTCTGTCTCTGTCTGTCTCTATCTGTGTCAGTCTGTCTCTGTCTGTTTCTGTCTGCCTCTGACTGTCCCTGTCTGTCTCTGTGTGTCACTGCCTGTCTCAGTTCGCCGCTGACTGTCTCTGTCTGTCTCTGTCTGTCTCTGTCTGCCTCTGTCTGTCTCTGTCTGTCACTGTCTGTCTCTGTCTGCCTCTGACTGTCCCTGTCTGTCTCTGTCTGTCTCTGTCTGTCTCTGTCTGTCTCTGTCTGTCTCTGTCTGTCTCTGTCTGTCTCTGTCTGTCTCTGTCTGTCTCTGTCTGTCTCAGTCTGTCTCTGTCTGCCTCTGACTGTCCCTGTCTGCCTCTGTGTGTCACTGACTGGCTCAGTGTGCCGCTGACTGTCTCTGTCTGTCTCTGTCTGCCTCTGTCTGTCTCTGTCTGTCTCTGTCTGTCTCTGTCTGTCTCTGTCTGTCTCTGTCTGTCTCTGTCTGTCTCTGTCTGTCTCTGTCTGTCTCTGTCTGTCTCTGTCTGTCTCTGTCTGTCTCTGTCTGTCTCTGTCTGTCTCTGTCTGTCTCTGTCTGCCTCTGACTGTCCCTGTCTGTCTCTGTCTGTCTCTGTCTGTCTCTGTCTGTCTCTGTCTGTCTCTGTCTGTCGCTGTCTGTCTCTGTCTGTCTCTGTCTGTCTCTGTCTGTATATGTCTGCCTCTGACTGTCCCTGTCTGCCTCTGTGTGTCACTGACTGGCTCAGTGTGCCGCTGACTGTCTCTGCCTGTCTCTGTCTCCCTCTGTCTGTCTCTGACCGGCTCTCTCTGTCTGTCTGTCTCTGTCCGTCTCTGTCTGTCTCTGTCCGCCTCTGTCTGTCTCTGTCCGCCTCTGTCTGTCTCTGTCTGTCTCCGTCTGTCTCCGTCTGTCTCTGTCTGTCTCTGTCTGTCTCTGTCTGCCTGAGTCTGTCTCTGTCTGCCTCTGTCTGGCTATACCTGTCTCTGTCTGTATGTGTCTGTCTCTGTCTGTCTCTGTGTGTCACTGCCTGTCTCTGTCTGTCTCTGTCTGTCTCCGTCTGCCTCTGACTGTCCCTGTCTGCCTCTGTGTGTCACTGACTGGCTCAGTGTGCCGCTGACTATCTCTGTCTGTCTCTGTCTGTCTCTGTCTGTCTCTGTCTGTCTCTGTCTGTCTCTGTCTGTCTCTGTCTGTCTCTGTCTGTCTCTGTCTGTCTCTGTCTGTCTCTGTCTGTCTCTGTCTGTCTCTGACTGTCCCTGTCTGCCTCTGTGTGTCACTGACTGGCTCAGTGTGCCGCTGACTGTCTCTGTCTGTCTCTGTCTGCCTCTGTCTGTCTCTGTCTGTCTCTGTCTGTCTCTGTCTGTCTCTGTCTGTCTCTGTCTGTCTCTGTCTGTCTCTGTCTGTCTCTGTCTGTCTCTGTCTGTCTCTGTCTGTCTCTGTCTGTCTCTGTCTGTCTCTGTCTGTCTCTGTCTGTCTCTATCTGTTTCTGTCTGTCTCTGTCTGTCTCTGTCTGCCTCTGACTGTCCCTGTCTGTCTCTGTGTGTCACTGTCTGTCTCAGTTCGCCGCTGACTGTCTCTGTCTGTCTCTGTCTGTCTCTGTCTGTCTCTGTCTGTCTCTGTCTGTCTCTGTCTGTATCTGTCTGTCTCTGTCTGTCTCTGCCTGTCTCTGTCTGTCTCTCTCTGTCTGTCTCTGTCTGTCTCTGTCTGTCTCTGTCTGTCTCTGTCTGTCTCTGTCTGCCTCTGACTGTCTTTGTCTGTCTCTGTGTGTCACTGCCTGTCTCAGTCCGCCGCAGACTGTCTCTGTCTGTCTCTGTCTGTCTCTGCCTGTATCTGTCTGTCTCTGTCTGTCTCTTTCTGCCTCTGTCTGTCTCTGTCTGTCTCTGTCTGTCTCTTTCCGTCTCTGTCTGCCTCTGTCGGTCCCTGTCTGTCTCTGTCTGTCTCTGTCTGTCTCAGTCTGCCTGAGTCTGTCTCTGTCTGTCTCTGTCTGTCTCTGTCTGCATCTGTCTGTCTCTGTCTGTCTCTGTTTGTCTCTGTCTGTCTCTGTCTGTCTCTGTCTGTCTGTGTCTGTCTCTGTCTGTCTCTGCTTGCTTCCGTGTGTCACTGCCTGTCCCAGTTTGCCTTCGACTGTCTCTGTCTGCCTCTGTCTGTGACTGCCTGCCTCTGTCTGTCTCTGTCTGTCTCTGTCCGTCTCTGTCTGTCTCTGTCTGCCTCTGTGTGTCACTGCCTGTCTCTATCTGTTTCTGTTTGTCTCTGTCTGTCTCTGTCGGTCTCTGTCTGTCTCTGTCTGTATCTGTCTGTCTCTGTCTGTCTCTGTCTGTCTCTGTCTCCCTCTGTCGGCCTGTGACCGGCTCTCTCTGTCTGTCTGTCTCTGTCCGTCTCTGTCTGTCTCTGTCCGCCTCTGCCTGTCTCTGTCCGCCTCTGTCTGTCTCTGTCTGTCTCCGTCTGTCTCCGTCTGTCTATGTCTGTCTCTGTCTGTCTCTGTCTGCCTGAGTCTGTCTCTGTCTGCCTCTGTCTGGCTATACCTGTCTCTGTCTGTATGTGTCTGTCTCTGTCTGTCTCTGTGTGTCACTGCCTGTCTCTGTCTGTCTCTGTCTGTCTCTGTCTGTCTCTGTCTGTCTCTGCCTGTCTCAGTCCATCTCTGTCCGTCTCTGTCTGTCTCTGTCTGTCTCTGTCTGTCTCTGTCTGTCTCTGTCTGTCTCTGTCCGTCTCTGTCTGTCTCTGTCCGCCTCTGCCTGTCTCTGTCCGCCTCTGTCTGTCTCTGTCTGTCTCTGTCTGTCTCTGTCTGTCTCTGTCTGTCTCAGTCTGTCTCTGTCTGCCTCTGACTGTCCCTGTCTGCCTCTGTGTGTCACTGACTGGCTCAGTGTGCCGCTGACTGTCTCTGTCTGTCTCTGTCTGTCTCTGTCTGTCTCTGTCTGTCTCTGTCTGTCTCTGTCTGTCTCTGTCTGTCTCTATCTGTGTCAGTCTGTCTCTGTCTGTTTCTGTCTGCCTCTGACTGTCCCTGTCTGCCTCTGTGTGTCACTGACTGGCTCAGTGTGCCGCTGACTATCTCTGTCTGTCTCTGTCTGTCTCTGTCTGTCTCCGTCTGTCTCTATCTGTTTCAGTCTGTCTCTGTCTGTCTCTGTCTGTCTCTGTCTGCCTCTGACTGTCCCTGTCTGTCTCTGTGTGTCACTGCCTGTCTCAGTTCGCCGCTGACTGTCTCTGTCTGTCTCTGTGTGTCACTGACTGGCTCAGTGTGCCACTGTCTGTCTCTGTCTGTCTCTGTCTGTCTCTGTCTGTCTCTGTCTGTCTCTGTCTGTCTCTGTCTGTCTCTGTCTGTCTCTGTCTGTCTCTGTCTGTCTGTGTCTGTCTCTGTCTGTCTCTGCTTGCTTCCGTGTGTCACTGCCTGTCCCAGTTTGCCTTCGACTGTCTCTGTCTGCCTCTGTCTGTGACTGCCTGCCTCTGTCTGTCTCTGTCTGTCTCTGTCCGTCTCTGTCTGTCTCTGTCTGCCTCTGTGTGTCACTGCCTGTCTCTATCTGTTTCTGTTTGTCTCTGTCTGTCTCTGTCTGTATCTGTCTGTCTCTGTCTGTCTCTGTCTGTCTCTGTCTCCCTCTGTCTGCCTGTGACCGGCTCTCTCTGTCTGTCTGTCTCTGTCTGTCTCTGTCTGTCTCTGTGTGTCACTGCCTGTCTCTATCTGTTTCTGTCTGTCTCTGCCTGTCTCTGTCTGTCTCTGTCTGTCTCTGTCCGTCCCTGTCTGTCTCTGTCTGTCTCTGTGTGTCACTGCCTGTCTCTATCTGTTTCTGTCTGTCTCTGCCTGTCTCTGTCTGTCTCTGTCTGTCTCTGTCCGTCTCTGTCTGTCTCTGTCTGTCTCTGTCTGTCTCTGTCTCCCTCTGTCTGCCTGTGACCGGCTCTCTCTGTCTGTCTGTCTCTGTCTGTCTCTGTGTGTCACTGCCTGTCTCTATCTGTTTCTGTCTGTCTCTGCCTGTCTCTGTCTGTCTCTGTCTGTCTCTGTCTGTCTCTGTCCGTCTCTGTCTGTTTCTGTCTGTCTCTGTCTGTCTCTGTCTGTCTCTGTCTGTCTCTGTCTGTCTCTGTCTGTCTCTGTCTGCCTCTGACTGTCACTGTTTGTCTCTGTGTGTCACTGCCTGTCTCTGTCTGTCTATGTCTGTCTTTGTCTGTCTCTGTCTGTCACAGTCTGTCTATACCTGTCTCTGTCTGTATGTGTCTGTCTCTGTCTGTCTATACCTGTCTCTGTCTGTATGTGTCTGTCTCAGTCTGGCTCTGTGTGTCACTGCCTGTCTCTGTCTGTCTATGTCTGTCTCTGTCTGTCTCTGTCTGTATCTGTCTGTCTCTGTCTGTCTCTGTCTGTCTCTGTGTGTCACTGCCTGTCTCAGTTCGCCGCTGACTGTCTCTGTCTGTCTCTGTCTGTCTCTGTCTGTCTCTGTCTGTCTCTGTCTGTCTCTGTCTGTATCTGTCTGTCTCTGTCTGTCTCTGCCTGTCTCTGTCTGTCTCTCTCTGTCTGTCTCTGTCTGTCTCTGTCTGTCTCTGTCTGTCTCTGTCTGTCTCTGTCTGTCTCCGTCTGCCTCTGACTGTCCCTGTCTGCCTCTGTGTGTCACTGACTGGCTCAGTGTGCCGCTGACTGTCTCTGTCTGTCTCTGTCTGTCTCTGTCTGCCTCTGACTGTCTCTGTCTGTCTCTGTGTGTCACTGCCTGTCTCAGTCCGCCGCTGACTGTCTCTGTCTGTCTCTGCCTGTCTCTGTCTGTCTCTGTCTGTCTCTGTCTGTCTCTTTCTGCCTCTGTCTGTCTCTGTCTGTCTCTGTCTGTCTCTTTCCGTCTCTGTCTGCCTCTGTCGGTCCCTGTCTGTCTCTGTCTGTCTCAGTCTGCCTGAGTCTGTCTCTGTCTGTCTCTGTCTGTCTCTGTCTGCATCTGTCTGTCTCTGTCTGTCTCTGTCTGTCTCTGTCTGTCTCCGTCTGCCTCTGACTGTCCCTGTCTGCCTCTGTGTGTCACTGACTGGCTCAGTGTCCCGCTGACTGTCTCTGTCTGTCTCTGTCTGTCTCCGTCTGTCTCTATCTGTTTCAGTCTGTCTCTGTCTGTCTCTGTCTGTCTCTGTCTGCCTCTGACTGTCCCTGTCTGTCTCTGTGTGTCACTGCCTGTCTCAGTTCGCCGCTGACTGTCTCTGTCTGTCTCAGTGTGTCACTGACTGGCTCAGTGAGCCGCTGACTGTCTCTGTCTGTCTCTGTCTGTCTCTGTCTGTCTCTGTCTGTCTCTGTCTGTCTGTGTCTGTCTCTGTCTGTCTCTGCTTGCTTCCGTGTGTCACTGCCTGTCCCAGTTTGCCTTCGACTGTCTCTGTCTGCCTCTGTCTGTGACTGCCTGCCTCTGTCTGTCTCTGTCTGTCTCTGTCCGTCTCTGTCTGTCTCTGTCTGTCTCTGTCTGCCTCTGACTGTCTCTGTCTGTCTCTGTGTGTCACTGCCTGTCTCAGTCCGCCGCTGACTGTCTCTGTCTGTCTCTGCCTGTCTCTGTCTGTCTCTGTCTGTCTCTTTCTGCCTCTGTCTGTCTCTGTCTGTCTCTGTCTGTCTCTTTCCGTCTCTGTCTGTATCTGTCTGTCTCTGTCTGTCTCTGTCTGCCTCTGTCTGTCTCTGTCTGTCTCCGTCTGCCTCTGACTGTCCCTGTCTGCCTCTGTGTGTCACTGACTGGCTCAGTGTGCCGCTGACTGTCTCTGTCTGTCTCTGTCTGTCTCTGTCTGTCTCTGTCTGTCTCTGTCTGTCTCTGTCTGTCTCTGTCTGTCTCTGTCTGTCTCTGTCTGTCTCTGTCTGTCTCTGTCTGTCTCTGTCTGTCTCTGTCTGTCTCTGTCTGTCTCTGCTTGCTTCCGTGTGTCACTGCCTGTCCCAGTTTGCCTTCGACTGTCTCTGTCTGCCTCTGTCTGTCTCTGTCTGTCTCTGTCTGTCTCTGTCTGTCTCTATCTGTGTCAGTCTGTCTCTGTCTGTTTCTGTCTGCCTCTGACTGTCGCTGTCTGTCTCTGTGTGTCACTGCCCGTCTCAGTTCGCCGCTGACTGTCTCTGTCTGTCTCTGTCTGTCTCTGTCTGTCTCTGTCTGTCTCTGTCTGTCTCTGTCTGTCTCTGTCTGTCTCTGTCTGCCTCTGACTGTCCCTGTCTGTCTCTGCCTGTCTCTGTCTGTCTCTGTCTGTCTCTGTCTGTCTCTGTCTGTCTCTGTCTGTCTCTGTCTGTCTCTGTCTGTCTCTGTCTGTCTCTGTCTGTCTCTGTCTGTCTCTGTCTGTCTCTGTCTGTCTCTGTCTGTCTCTGTCTGTCTCTGTCTGTCTCTGTCTGTCTCTGTCTGTCTCTGTCTGTCTCTGTCTGTCTCTGTCTGTCTCTGTCTGTCTCTGTCTGTCTCTGTCTGTCTCTGTCTGTCTCTGTCTGTCTCTGACTGTCCCTGTCTGTCTCTGCCTGTCTCTGTCTGTCTCTGTCTGTCTCAGTCTGTCTCTGTCTGTCTCTGTCTGTCTCTGTCTGTCTCTGTCTGTCTCTGTCTGTCTATGTCTGCCTCTGACTGTCCCTGTCTGCCTCTGTGTGTCACTGACTGGCTCAGTGTGCCGCTGACTGTCTCTGCCTGTCTCTGTCTCCCTCTGTCTGTCTCTGACCGGCTCTCTCTGTCTGTCTGTCTCTGTCCGTCCCTGTCTGTCTCTGTCCGCCTCTGCCTGTCTCTGTCCGCCTCTGTCTGTCTCTGTCTGTCTCCGTCTGTCTCCGTCTGTCTCTGTCTGTCTCTGTCTGTCTCTGTCTGCCTGAGTCTGTCTCTGTCTGCCTCTGTCTGGCTATACCTGTCTCTGTCTGTATGTGTCTGTCTCTGTCTGTCTCTGTGTGTCACTGCCTGTCTCTGTCTGTCTCTGTCTGTCTCTGTCTGTCTCTGTCTGTCTCTGACTGTCCCTGTCTGTCTCTGCCTGTCTCTGTCTGTCTCTGTCTGTCTCTGTCTGTCTCTGTCTGCCTCTGACTGTCCCTGTCTGTCTCTGTCTGTCTCTGTCTGTCTCTGTCTGTCTCTGTCTGTCTCTGTCTGTCTCTGTCTGTCTCAGTCTGTCTCTGTCTGCCTCTGACTGTCCCTGTCTGCCTCTGTGTGTCACTGACTGGCTCAGTGTGCCGCTGACTGTCTCTGTCTGTCTCTGTCTGTCTCTGTCTGTCTCTGTCTGTCTCTGTCTGTCTCTATCTGTGTCAGTCTGTCTCTGTCTGTTTCTGTCTGCCTCTGACTGTCCCTGTCTGTCTCTGTGTGTCACTGCCTGTCTCAGTTTGCCGCTGACTGTCTCTGTCTGTCTCTGTCTGTCTCCGTCTGCCTCTGACTGTCCCTGTCTGTCTCTGTGTGTCACTGCCTGTCTCAGTTTGCCGCTGACTGTCTCTGTCTGTCTCTGTCTGTCTCTGTCGGTCTCTGTCTGTCTCTGTCTGTCTCTGTCTGTCTCTGTCTGTCTCTGTCTGTCTCTGTCTGTCTCCGTCTGCCTCTGACTGTCCCTGTCTGCCTCTGTGTGTCACTGACTGGCTCAGTGTGCCGCTGACTGTCTCTGTCTGTCTCTGTCTGTCTCTGTCTGCCTCCGTCTGCCTCTGACTGTCCCTGTCTGCCTCTGTGTGTCACTGACTGGCTCAGTGTGCCGCTGACTGTCTCTGTCTGTCTCTGTCTGTCTCTGTCTGTCTCTGTCTGTCTCTGTCTGTCTCAGTCTGTCTCTGTCTGTCTCTGTCTGTCTCTGCATGCTTCCGTGTGTCACTGCCTGGCCCAGTTTGCCTTCGACTGTCTCTGTCTGCCTCTGTCTGTCTCTGTCTGTCTCTGTCTGTCTCTGTCTGTCTCTATCTGTGTCAGTCTGTCTCTGTCTGTTTCTGTCTGCCTCTGACTGTCCCTGTCTGTCTCTGTGTGTCACTGCCCGTCTCAGTTCGCCGCTGACTGTCTCTGTCTGTCTCTGTCTGTCTCTGTCTGTCTCTGTCTGTCTCTGTCTGTCTCTGTCTGTCTCTGTCTGTCTCTGTCTGTCTCCGTCTGCCTCTGACTGTCCCTGTCTGCCTCTGTGTGTCACTGACTGGCTCAGTGTGCCGCTGACTGTCTCTGTCTGTCTCTGTCTGTCTCTGTCTGCCTCCGTCTGCCTCTGACTGTCCCTGTCTGCCTCTGTGTGTCACTGACTGGCTCAGTGTGCCGCTGACTGTCTCTGTCTGTCTCTGTCTGTCTCTGTCTGTCTCTGTCTGTCTCTGTCTGTCTCAGTCTGTCTCTGTCTGTCTCTGTCTGTCTCTGCATGATTCCGTGTGTCACTGCCTGGCCCAGTTTGCCTTCGACTGTCTCTGTCTGCCTCTGTCTGTCTCTGTCTGTCTCTGTCTGTCTCTGTCTGTCTCTATCTGTGTCAGTCTGTCTCTGTCTGTTTCTGTCTGCCTCTGACTGTCCCTGTCTGTCTCTGTGTGTCACTGCCCGTCTCAGTTCGCCGCTGACTGTCTCTGTCTGTCTCTGTCTGTCTCTGTCTGTCTCTGTCTGTCTCTGTCTGTCTCTGTCTGTCTCTGTCTGTCTCTGTCTGTCTCTGTCTGCCTCTGACTGTCCCTGTCTGTCTCTGTCTGTCTCTGTCTGTCTCTGTCTGTCTCTGTCTGTCTCTGTCTGTCTCTGTCTGTCTCAGTCTGTCTCTGTCTGCCTCTGACTGTCCCTGTCTGCCTCTGTGTGTCACTGACTGGCTCAGTGTGCCGCTGACTGTCTCTGTCTGTCTCTGTCTGTCTCTGTCTGTCTCTGTCTGTCTCTGTCTGTCTCTGTCTGTCTCTGTCTGTCTCTGTCTGTCTCTGTCTGTCTCTGTCTGTCTCTGTCTGTCTCTGTCTGTCTCTGTCTGTCTCTGTCTGTCTCTGTCTGTCTCTGTCTGTCTCTGTCTGCCTCTGACTGTCCCTGTCTGTCTCTGCCTGTCTCTGTCTGTCTCTGTCTGTCTCAGTCTGTCTCTGTCTGTCTCTGTCTGTCTCTGTCTGTCTCTGTCTGTCTCTGTCTGTCTCTGTCTGCCGCTGACTGTCTCTGTCTGTCTCTGTCTGTCTCTGTCTGTCTCTGTCTGTCTCTGTCTGTCTCTGTCTGTCTCTGTCTGTCTCTGTCTGTCTCTGTCTGTCTCTGTCTGTCTCTGTCTGTCTCTGTCTGTCTCTGTCTGTCTCTGTCTGTCTCTGTCTGTCTCTGTCTGTCTCTGTCTGTCTCCGTCTGCCTCTGACTGTCCCTGTCTGCCTCTGTGTGTCACTGACTGGCTCAGTGTGCCGCTGACTGTCTCTGTCTGTCTCTGTCTGTCTCCGTCTGTCTCTATCTGTTTCAGTCTGTCTCTGTCTGTCTCTGTCTGTCTCTGTCTGCCTCTGACTGTCCCTGTCTGTCTCTGTGTGTCACTGCCTGTCTCAGTTCGCCGCTGACTGTCTCTGTCTGTCTCAGTGTGTCACTGACTGGCTCAGTGAGCCGCTGACTGTCTCTGTCTGTCTCTGTCTGTCTCTGTCTGTCTCTGTCTGTCTCTGTCTGTCTCTCTCTGTCTCTGTCTGTATCTGTCTGTCTCTGTCTGTCTCTGTCTGCCTCTGTCTGTCTCTGTCTGTCTCCGTCTGCCTCTGACTGTCCCTGTCTGCCTCTGTGTGTCACTGACTGGCTCAGTGTGCCGCTGACTGTCTCTGTCTGTCTCTGTCTGTCTCTGTCTGTCTCTGTCTGTCTCTGTCTGTCTCTGTCTGTCTCTGTCTGTCTCTGTCTGTCTCTGCATGCTTCCGTGTGTCACAGCCTGGCCCAGTTTGCCTTCGACTGTCTCTGTCTGCCTCTGTCTGTCTCTGTCTGTCTCTGTCTGTCTCTGTCTGTCTCTATCTGTGTCAGTCTGTCTCTGTCTGTTTCTGTCTGCCTCTGACTGTCCCTGTCTGTCTCTGTGTGTCACTGCCCGTCTCAGTTCGCCGCTGACTGTCTCTGTCTGTCTCTGTCTGTCTCTGTCTGTCTCTGTCTGTCTCTGTCTGTCTCTGTCTGTCTCTGTCTGTCTCTGTCTGTCTCTGTCTGTCTCTGTCTGTCTCTGTCTGCCTCTGACTGTCCCTGTCTGTCTCTGTCTGTCTCTGTCTGTCTCTGTCTGTCTCTGTCTGTCTCTGTCTGTCTCTGTCTGTCTCAGTCTGTCTCTGTCTGCCTCTGACTGTCCCTGTCTGCCTCTGTGTGTCACTGACTGGCTCAGTGTGCCGCTGACTGTCTCTGTCTGTCTCTGTCTGTCTCTGTCTGTCTCTGTCTGTCTCTGTCTGTCTCTGTCTGTCTCTGTCTGTCTCTGTCTGTCTCTGTCTGTCTCTGTCTGTCTCTGTCTGTCTCTGTCTGTCTCTGTCTGTCTCTGTCTGTCTCTGTCTGTCTCTGTCTGTCTCTGTCTGTCTCTGTCTGTCTCTGTCTGTCTCTGTCTGTCTCTGTCTGTCTCTGTCTGCCTCTGACTGTCCCTGTCTGTCTCTGCCTGTCTCTGTCTGTCTCTGTCTGTCTCAGTCTGTCTCTGTCTGTCTCTGTCTGTCTCTGTCTGTCTCTGTCTGTCTCTGTCTGTCTCTGTCTGTCTCTGTCTGTCTCTGTCTGTCTCTGTCTGTATCTGTCTGTCTCTGTCTGTCTCTGTCTGTCTCTGTCTGTCTCTGTCTGTCTCTGTCTGTCTCTGTCTGTCTCTGTCTGTCTCTGTCTGTCTCTGTCTGTCTCTGTCTGTCTCTGTCTGTCTCTGTCTGTCTCTGTCTGTCTCCGTCTGCCTCTGACTGTCCCTGTCTGCCTCTGTGTGTCACTGACTGGCTCAGTGTGCCGCTGACTGTCTCTGTCTGTCTCTGTCTGTCTCTGTCTGCCTCTGACTGTCTCTGTCTGTCTCTGTGTGTCACTGCCTGTCTCAGTCCGCCGCTGACTGTCTCTGTCTGTCTCTGCCTGTCTCTGTCTGTCTCTGTCTGTCTCTTTCTGCCTCTGTCTGTCTCTGTCTGTCTCTGTCTGTCTCTTTCCGTCTCTGTCTGCCTCTGTCGGTCCCTGTCTGTCTCTGTCTGTCTCAGTCTGCCTGAGTCTGTCTCTGTCTGTCTCTGTCTGTCTCTGTCTGCATCTGTCTGTCTCTGCCTGTCTCTGTCTGTCTCTGTCTGTCTCCGTCTGCCTCTGACTGTCCCTGTCTGCCTCTGTGTGTCACTGACTGGCTCAGTGTGCCGCTGACTGTCTCTGTCTGTCTCTGTCTGTCTCCGTCTGTCTCTATCTGTTTCAGTCTGTCTCTGTCTGTCTCTGTCTGTCTCTGTCTGCCTCTGACTGTCCCTGTCTGTCTCTGTGTGTCACTGCCCGTCTCAGTTCGCCGCTGACTGTCTCTGTCTGTCTCTGTCTGTCTCTGTCTGTCTCTGTCTGTCTCTGTCTGTCTCTGTCTGTCTCTGTCTGTCTCTGTCTGTCTCTGTCTGTCTCTGTCTGCCTCTGACTGTCCCTGTCTGTCTCTGTCTGTCTCTGTCTGTCTCTGTCTGTCTCTGTCTGTCTCTGTCTGTCTCTGTCTGTCTCAGTCTGTCTCTGTCTGCCTCTGACTGTCCCTGTCTGCCTCTGTGTGTCACTGACTGGCTCAGTGTGCCGCTGACTGTCTCTGTCTGTCTCTGTCTGTCTCTGTCTGTCTCTGTCTGTCTCTGTCTGTCTCTGTCTGTCTCTGTCTGTCTCTGTCTGTCTCTGTCTGTCTCTGTCTGTCTCTGTCTGTCTCTGTCTGTCTCTGTCTGTCTCTGTCTGCCTCTGACTGTCCCTGTCTGTCTCTGCCTGTCTCTGTCTGTCTCTGTCTGTCTCAGTCTGTCTCTGTCTGTCTCTGTCTGTCTCTGTCTGTCTCTGTCTGTCTCTGTCTGTCTCTGTCTGTCTCTGTCTGTCTCTGTCTGTCTCTGTCTGTATCTGTCTGTCTCTGTCTGTCTCTGTCTGTCTCTGTCTGTCTCTGTCTGTCTCTGTCTGTCTCTGTCTGTCTCTGTCTGTCTCTGTCTGTCTCTGTCTGTCTCTGTCTGTCTCTGTCTGTCTCTGTCTGTCTCTGTCTGTCTCTGTCTGTCTCTGTCTGCCTCTGACTGTCCCTGTCTGTCTCTGCCTGTCTCTGTCTGTCTCTGTCTGTCTCAGTCTGTCTCTGTCTGTCTCTGTCTGTCTCTGTCTGTCTCTGTCTGTCTCTGTCTGTCTCTGTCTGTCTATGTCTGCCTCTGACTGTCCCTGTCTGCCTCTGTGTGTCACTGACTGGCTCAGTGTGCCGCTGACTGTCTCTGCCTGTCTCTGTCTCCCTCTGTCTGTCTCTGACCGGCTCTCTCTGTCTGTCTGTCTCTGTCCGTCCCTGTCTGTCTCTGTCCGCCTCTGCCTGTCTCTGTCCGCCTCTGTCTGTCTCTGTCTGTCTCCGTCTGTCTCCGTCTGTCTCTGTCTGTCTCTGTCTGTCTCTGTCTGCCTGAGTCTGTCTCTGTCTGCCTCTGTCTGGCTATACCTGTCTCTGTCTGTATGTGTCTGTCTCTGTCTGTCTCTGTGTGTCACTGCCTGTCTCTGTCTGTCTCTGTCTGTCTCTGTCTGTCTCTGTCTGTCTCTGACTGTCCCTGTCTGTCTCTGCCTGTCTCTGTCTGTCTCTGTCTGTCTCTGTCTGTCTCTGTCTGCCTCTGACTGTCCCTGTCTGTCTCTGTCTGTCTCTGTCTGTCTCTGTCTGTCTCTGTCTGTCTCTGTCTGTCTCTGTCTGTCTCAGTCTGTCTCTGTCTGCCTCTGACTGTCCCTGTCTGCCTCTGTGTGTCACTGACTGGCTCAGTGTGCCGCTGACTGTCTCTGTCTGTCTCTGTCTGTCTCTGTCTGTCTCTGTCTGTCTCTGTCTGTCTCTGTCTGTCTCTATCTGTGTCAGTCTGTCTCTGTCTGTTTCTGTCTGCCTCTGACTGTCCCTGTCTGTCTCTGTGTGTCACTGCCTGTCTCAGTTTGCCGCTGACTGTCTCTGTCTGTCTCTGTCTGTCTCTGTCGGTCTCTGTCTGTCTCTGTCTGTCTCTGTCTGTATCTGTCTGTCTCTGTCTGTCTCTGTCTGTCTCTGTCTGTCTCTGTCTGTCTCCGTCTGCCTCTGACTGTCCCTGTCTGCCTCTGTGTGTCACTGACTGGCTCAGTGTGCCGCTGACTATCTCTGTCTGTCTCTGTCTGTCTCTGTCTGTCTCCGTCTGTCTCTATCTGTTTCAGTCTGTCTCTGTCTGTCTCTGTCTGTCTCTGTCTGCCTCTGACTGTCCCTGTCTGTCTCTGTGTGTCACTGCCTGTCTCAGTTCGCCGCTGACTGTCTCTGTCTGTCTCTGTGTGTCACTGACTGGCTCAGTGTGCCACTGACTGTCTCTGTCTGTCTCTGTCTGTCTCTGTCTGTCTCTGTCTGTCTCTGTCTGTCTCTGTCTGTCTCTGTCTGTCTCTGTCTGTCTCTGTCTCTCTCTGTCTGTCTCTGTCTGTCTCTGTCTGTCTCTGTCTGTCTGTGTCTGTCTCTGTCTGTCTCTGCTTGCTTCCGTGTGTCACTGCCTGTCCCAGTTTGCCTTCGACTGTCTCTGTCTGCCTCTGTCTGTGACTGCCTGCCTCTGTCTGTCTCTGTCTGTCTCTGTCCGTCTCTGTCTGTCTCTGTCTGCCTCTGTGTGTCACTGCCTGTCTCTATCTGTTTCTGTTTGTCTCTGTCTGTCTCTGTCGGTCTCTGTCTGTCTCTGTCTGTATCTGTCTGTCTCTGTCTGTCTCTGTCTGTCTCTGTCTCCCTCTGTCTGCCTGTGACCGGCTCTCTCTGTCTGTCTGTCTCTGTCTGTCTCTGTCTGTCTCTGTGTGTCACTGCCTGTCTCTATCTGTTTCTGTCTGTCTCTGCCTGTCTCTGTCTGTCTCTGTCTGTCTCTGTCCGTCTCTGTCTGTCTCTGTCTGCCTCTGTGTGTCACTGCCTGTCTCTATCTGTTTCTGTTTGTCTCTGTCTGTCTCTGTCGGTCTCTGTCTGTCTCTGTCTGTATCTGTCTGTCTCTGTCTGTCTCTGTCTGTCTCTGTCTCCCTCTGTCTGCCTGTGACCGGCTCTCTCTGTCTGTCTGTCTCTGTCTGTCTCTGTGTGTCACTGCCTGTCTCTATCTGTTTCTGTCTGTCTCTGCCTGTCTCTGTCTGTCTCTGTCTGTCTCTGTCTGTCTCTGTCCGTCTCTGTCTGTTTCTGTCTGTCTCTGTCTGTCTCTGTCTGTCTCTGTCTGTCTCTGTCTGTCTCTGTCTGTCTCTGTCTGCCTCTGACTGTCCCTGTTTGTCTCTGTGTGTCACTGCCTGTCTCAGTTCGCCGCTGACTGTCTCTGTCTGTCTCTGTCTGTCTCTGTCTGTCTCTGTCTGTCTGTGTCTGTCTCTGTCTGTCTCTGCTTGCTTCCGTGTGTCACTGCCTGTCCCAGTTTGCCTTCGACTGTCTCTGTCTGCCTCTGTCTGTCTCTGTCTGTCTCTGTCTGTCTCTGTCTGTCTCTATCTGTGTCAGTCTGTCTCTGTCTGTTTCTGTCTGCCTCTGACTGTCCCTGTCTGTCTCTGTGTGTCACTGCCTGTCTCAGTTCGCCGCTGACTCTCTCTGTCTGTCTCTGTCTGTCTCTGTCTGTCTCTGTCTGTCTCTGTCTGTCTCTGTCTGTCTCTGTCTGTCTCTGTCTGTCTCTGTCTGCCTCTGACTGTCCCTGTCTGTCTCTGTCTGTCTCTGTCTGTCTCTGTCTGTCTCTGTCTGTCTCTGTCTGTCTCTGTCTGTCTCAGTCTGTCTCTGTCTGCCTCTGACTGTCCCTGTCTGCCTCTGTGTGTCACTGACTGGCTCAGTGTGCCGCTGACTGTCTCTGTCTGTCTCTGTCTGTCTCTGTCTGTCTCTGTCTGTCTCTGTCTGTCTCTGTCTGTCTCTGTCTGTCTCTGTCTGTCTCTGTCTGTCTCTGTCTGTCTCTGTCTGTCTCTGTCTGTCTCTGTCTGCCTCTGACTGTCCCTGTCTGTCTCTGCCTGTCTCTGTCTGTCTCTGTCTGTCTCAGTCTGTCTCTGTCTGTCTCTGTCTGTCTCTGTCTGTCTCTGTCTGTCTATGTCTGCCTCTGACTGTCCCTGTCTGTCTCTGTCTGTCTCTGTCTGTCTCTGTCTGTCTCTGTCTGTCTCTGTCTGTCTCTGCTTGCTTCCGTGTGTCACTGCCTGTCCCAGTTTGCCTTCGACTGTCTCTGTCTGTCTCTGTCTGTCTCTGTCTCCCTCTGTCTGCCTGTGACCGGCTCTCTCTGTCTGTCTGTCTCTGTCTGTCTCTGTGTGTCACTGTCTGTCTCTATCTGTTTCTGTCTGTCTCTGCCTGTCTCTGTCTGTCTCTGTCTGTCTCTGTCTGTCTCTGTCCGTCTCTGTCTGTTTCTGTCTGTCTCTGTCTGTCTCTGTCTGTCTCTGTCTGTCTCTGTCTGTCTCTGTCTGTCTCTGTCTGTCTCTGTCTGCCTCTGACTGTCCCTGTTTGTCTCTGTGTGTCACTGCCTGTCTCAGTTCGCCGCTGACTGTCTCTGTCTGTCTCTGTCTGTCTCTGTCTGTCTCTGTCTGTCTGTGTCTGTCTCTGTCTGTCTCTGCTTGCTTCCGTGTGTCACTGCCTGTCCCAGTTTGCCTTCGACTGTCTCTGTCTGCCTCTGTCTGTCTCTGTCTGTCTCTGTCTGTCTCTGTCTGTCTCTATCTGTGTCAGTCTGTCTCTGTCTGTTTCTGTCTGCCTCTGACTGTCCCTGTCTGTCTCTGTGTGTCACTGCCTGTCTCAGTTCGCCGCTGACTCTCTCTGTCTGTCTCTGTCTGTCTCTGTCTGTCTCTGTCTGTCTCTGTCTGTCTCTGTCTGTCTCTGTCTGTCTCTGTCTGTCTCTGTCTGCCTCTGACTGTCCCTGTCTGTCTCTGTCTGTCTCTGTCTGTCTCTGTCTGTCTCTGTCTGTCTCTGTCTGTCTCAGTCTGTCTCTGTCTGCCTCTGACTGTCCCTGTCTGCCTCTGTGTGTCACTGACTGGCTCAGTGTGCCGCTGACTGTCTCTGTCTGTCTCTGTCTGTCTCTGTCTGTCTCTGTCTGTCTCTGTCTGTCTCTGTCTGTCTCTGTCTGTCTCTGTCTGTCTCTGTCTGTCTCTGTCTGTCTCTGTCTGTCTCTGTCTGTCTCTGTCTGCCTCTGACTGTCCCTGTCTGTCTCTGCCTGTCTCTGTCTGTCTCTGTCTGTCTCAGTCTGTCTCTGTCTGTCTCTGTCTGTCTCTGTCTGTCTCTGTCTGTCTATGTCTGCCTCTGACTGTCCCTGTCTGCCTCTGTGTGTCACTGACTGGCTCAGTGTGCCGCTGACTGTCTCTGCCTGTCTCTGTCTCCCTCTGTCTGTCTCTGACCGGCTCTCTCTGTCTGTCTGTCTCTGTCCGTCTCTGTCTGTCTCTGTCCGCCTCTGCCTGTCTCTGTCCGCCTCTGTCTGTCTCTGTCTGTCTCCGTCTGTCTCCGTCTGTCTCTGTCTGTCTCTGTCTGTCTCTGTCTGCCTGAGTCTGTCTCTGTCTGCCTCTGTCTGGCTATACCTGTCTCTGTCTGTATGTGTCTGTCTCTGTCTGTCTCTGTGTGTCACTGCCTGTCTCTGTCTGTCTCTGTCTGTCTCTGTCTGTCTCTGTCTGTCTCTGCCTGTCTCAGTCCATCTCTGTCCGTCTCTGTCTGTCTCTGTCTGTCTCTGTCTGTCTCTGTCTGTCTCTGTCTGTCTCTGTCTGTCTCTGTCTGTCTCTGTCTGTCTCTGTCTGTCTCTGTCTGCCTCTGACTGTCCCTGTCTGTCTCTGTCTGTCTCTGTCTGTCTCTGTCTGTCTCTGTCTGTCTCTGTCTGTCTCTGTCTGTCTCAGTCTGTCTCTGTCTGCCTCTGACTGTCCCTGTCTGCCTCTGTGTGTCACTGACTGGCTCAGTGTGCCGCTGACTGTCTCTGTCTGTCTCTGTCTGTCTCTGTCTGTCTCTGTCTGTCTCTGTCTGTCTCTATCTGTGTCAGTCTGTCTCTGTCTGTTTCTGTCTGCCTCTGACTGTCCCTGTCTGTCTCTGTGTGTCACTGCCTGTCTCAGTTTGCCGCTGACTGTCTCTGTCTGTCTCTGTCTGTCTCTGTCGGTCTCTGTCTGTCTCTGTCTGTCTCTGTCTGTATCTGTCTGTCTCTGTCTGTATCTGTCTGTCTCTGTCTGTCTCTGTCTGTCTCCGTCTGCCTCTGACTGTCCCTGTCTGCCTCTGTGTGTCACTGACTGGCTCAGTGTGCCGCTGACTATCTCTGTCTGTCTCTGTCTGTCTCTGTCTGTCTCCGTCTGTCTCTATCTGTTTCAGTCTGTCTCTGTCTGTCTCTGTCTGTCTCTGTCTGCCTCTGACTGTCCCTGTCTGTCTCTGTGTGTCACTGCCTGTCTCAGTTCGCCGCTGACTGTCTCTGTCTGTCTCTGTGTGTCACTGACTGGCTCAGTGTGCCACTGACTGTCTCTGTCTGTCTCTGTCTGTCTCTGTCTGTCTCTGTCTGTCTCTGTCTGTCTCTGTCTGTCTCTGTCTGTCTCTGTCTGTCTCTGTCTGTCTCTGTCTGTCTCTGTCTGTCTGTGTCTGTCTCTGTCTGTCTCTGCTTGCTTCCGTGTGTCACTGCCTGTCCCAGTTTGCCTTCGACTGTCTCTCTCTGCCTCTGTCTGTGACTGCCTGCCTCTGTCTGTCTCTGTCTGTCTCTGTCCGTCTCTGTCTGTCTCTGTCTGCCTCTGTGTGTCACTGCCTGTCTCTATCTGTTTCTGTTTGTCTCTGTCTGTCTCTGTCGGTCTCTGTCTGTCTCTGTCTGTATCTGTCTGTCTCTGTCTGTCTCTGTCTGTCTCTGTCTCCCTCTGTCTGCCTGTGACCGGCTCTCTCTGTCTGTCTGTCTCTGTCCGTCTCTGCCTGTCTCTGTCTGTCTCTGTCTGTCTCTGTCCGTCTCTGTCTGTCTCTGTCTGCCTCTGTGTGTCACTGCCTGTCTCTATCTGTTTCTGTTTGTCTCTGTCTGTCTCTGTCGGTCTCTGTCTGTCTCTGTCTGTATCTGTCTGTCTCTGTCTGTCTCTGTCTGTCTCTGTCTCCCTCTGTCTGCCTGTGACCGGCTCTCTCTGTCTGTCTGTCTCTGTCTGTCTCTGTGTGTCACTGCCTGTCTCTATCTGTTTCTGTCTGTCTCTGCCTGTCTCTGTCTGTCTCTGTCTGTCTCTGTCTGTCTCTGTCCGTCTCTGTCTGTCTCTGTCTGTCTCTGTCTGCCTCTGACTGTCCCTGTTTGTCTCTGTGTGTCACTGCCTGTCTCTGTCTGTCTATGTCTGTCTTTGTCTGTCTCTGTCTGTCTCAGTCTGTCTATACCTGTCTCTGTCTGTATGTGTCTGTCTCTGTCTGTCTATACCTGTCTCTGTCTGTATGTGTCTGTCTCAGTCTGGCTCTGTGTGTCACTGCCTGTCTCTGTCTGTCTATGTCTGTCTCTGTCCGTCTCTGTCTGTATCTGTCTGTCTCTGTCTGTCTCTGTCTGTCTCTGTCTGTCTCTGTCTGTCTCCGTCTGCCTCTGACTGTCCCTGTCTGCCTCTGTGTGTCACTGACTGGCTCAGTGTGCCGCTGACTATCTCTGTCTGTCTCTGTCTGTCTCTGTCTGCCTGAGTCTGTCTCTGTCTGCCTCTGTCTGGCTATACCTGTCTCTGTCTGTATGTGTCTGTCTCTGTCTGTCTCTGTGTGTCACTGCCTGTCTCTGTCTGTCTCTGTCTGTCTCTGTCTGTCTCTGTCTGTCTCTGCCTGTCTCAGTCCATCTCTGTCCGTCTCTGTCTGTCTCTGTCTGTCTCTGTCTGTCTCTGTCTGTCTCTGTCTGTCTCTGTCTGTCTCTGTCTGTCTCTGTCTGCCTCTGACTGTCCCTGTCTGTCTCTGTCTGTCTCTGTCTGTCTCTGTCTGTCTCTGTCTGTCTCTGTCTGTCTCTGCCTGTCTCAGTCTGTCTCTGTCTGCCTCTGACTGTCCCTGTCTGCCTCTGTGTGTCACTGACTGGCTCAGTGTGCCGCTGACTGTCTCTGTCTGTCTCTGTCTGTCTCTGTCTGTCTCTGTCTGTCTCTGTCTGTCTCTATCTGTGTCAGTCTGTCTCTGTCTGTTTCTGTCTGCCTCTGACTGTCCCTGTCTGTCTCTGTGTGTCACTGCCTGTCTCAGTTTGCCGCTGACTGTCTCTGTCTGTCTCTGTCTGTCTCTGTCGGTCTCTGTCTGTCTCTGTCTGTCTCTGTCTGTATCTGTCTGTCTCTGTCTGTCTCTGTCTGTCTCTGTCTGTCTCTGTCTGTCTCCGTCTGCCTCTGACTGTCCCTGTCTGCCTCTGTGTGTCACTGACTGGCTCAGTGTGCCGCTGACTATCTCTGTCTGTCTCTGTCTGTCTCTGTCTGTCTCCGTCTGTCTCTATCTGTTTCAGTCTGTCTCTGTCTGTCTCTGTCTGTCTCTGTCTGCCTCTACTGTCCCTGTCTGTCTCTGTGTGTCACTGCCTGTCTCAGTTCGCCGCTGACTGTCTCTGTCTGTCTCTGTGTGTCACTGACTGGCTCAGTTCGCCGCTGACTGTCTCTGTCTGTCTCTGTGTGTCACTGACTGGCTCAGTGTGCCACTGACTGTCTCTGTCTGTCTCTGTCTGTCTCTGTCTGTCTCTGTCCGTCTCTGTCTGTCTCTGTCTGTCTCTGTCTGTCTCTGTCTGTCTCTGTCTGTCTCTGTCTGTCTGTGTCTGTCTCTGTCTGTCTCTGCTTGCTTCCGTGTGTCACTGCCTGTCCCAGTTTGCCTTCGACTGTCTCTCTCTGCCTCTGTCTGTGACTGCCTGCCTCTGTCTGTCTCTGTCTGTCTCTGTCCGTCTCTGTCTGTCTCTGTCTGCCTCTGTGTGTCACTGCCTGTCTCTATCTGTTTCTGTTTGTCTCTGTCTGTCTCTGTCGGTCTCTGTCTGTCTCTGTCTGTATCTGTCTGTCTCTGTCTGTCTCTGTCTGTCTCTGTCTCCCTCTGTCTGCCTGTGACCGGCTCTCTCTGTCTGTCTGTCTCTGTCTGTCTCTGTCTGTCTCTGTGTGTCACTGCCTGTCTCTATCTGTTTCTGTCTGTCTCTGCCTGTCTCTGTCTGTCTCTGTCTGTCTCTGTCCGTCTCTGTCTGTCTCTGTCTGCCTCTGTGTGTCACTGCCTGTCTCTATCTGTTTCTGTTTGTCTCTGTCTGTCTCTGTCGGTCTCTGTCTGTCTCTGTCTGTATCTGTCTGTCTCTGTCTGTCTCTGTCTGTCTCTGTCTCCCTCTGTCTGCCTGTGACCGGCTCTCTCTGTCTGTCTGTCTCTGTCTGTCTCTGTGTGTCACTGCCTGTCTCTATCTGTTTCTGTCTGTCTCTGCCTGTCTCTGTCTGTCTCTGTCTGTCTCTGTCTGTCTCTGTCCGTCTCTGTCTGTTTCTGTCTGTCTCTGTCTGTCTCTGTCTGTCTCTGTCTGTCTCTGTCTGTCTCTGTCTGTATCTGTCTGCCTCTGACTGTCCCTGTTTGTCTCTGTGTGTCACTGCCTGTCTCTGTCTGTCTATGTCTGTCTTTGTCTGTCTCTGTCTGTCTCAGTCTGTCTATACCTGTCTCTGTCTGTATGTGTCTGTCTCTGTCTGTCTATACCTGTCTCTTTCTGTATGTGTCTGTCTCAGTCTGGCTCTGTGTGTCACTGCCTGTCTCTGTCTGTCTATGTCTGTCTCTGTCTGTCTCTGTCTGTATCTGTCTGTCTCTGTCTGTCTCTGTCTGTCTCTGTCTGTCTCTGTCTGTCTCCGTCTGCCTCTGACTGTCCCTGTCTGCCTCTGTGTGTCACTGACTGGCTCAGTGTGCCGCTGACTATCTCTGTCTGTCTCTGTCTGTCTCTGTCTGTCTCTGTCTGTCTCTGTCTGTCTCTGTCTGTCTCTGTCTGTCTCTGTCTGTCTCTGTCTGTCTCTGTCTGCCTCTGCCTGTCTCTGTCTGTATCTGTCTGTCTCTGTCTGTCTCTATCTGTTTCTGTCTGTCTCTGTCTGTCTCTGTCTGTCTCTGACTGTCCCTGTCTGTCTCTGTGTGTCACTGCCTGTCTCAGTTCGCCGCTGACTGTCTCTGTCTGTCTCTGTCTGTCTCTGTCTGTCTCTGTCTGTCTCTGTCTGTATCTGTCTGTCTCTGTCTGTCTCTGCCTGTCCTTGTCTGTCTCCCTCTGTCTGTCTCTGTCTGTCTCTGTCTGTCTCTGTCTGTCTCTGTATGTCTCTGTCTGTCTCCGTCTGCCTCTGACTGTCCCTGTCTGCCTCTGTGTGTCACTGACTGGCTCAGTGTGCCGCTGACTGTCTCTGTCTGTCTCTGTCTGTCTCTGTCTGCCTCTGACTGCCTCTGTCTGTCTCTGTGTGTCACTGCCTGTCTCAGTCCGCCGCTGACTGTCTCTGTCTGTCTCTGCCTGTCTCTGTCTGTCTCTGTCTGTCTCTTTCTGCCTCTGTCTGTCTCTGTCTGTCTCTGTCTGTCTCTTTCCGTCTCTGTCTGCCTCTGTCGGTCCCTGTCTGTCTCTGTCTGTCTCAGTCTGCCTGAGTCTGTCTCTGTCTGTCTCTGTCTGTCTCGGTCTGCATCTGTCTGTCTCTGTCTGTCTCTGTCTGTCTCTGTCTGTCTCCGTCTGCCTCTGACTGTCCCTGTCTGCCTCTGTGTGTCACTGACTGGCTCAGTGTGCCGCTGACTGTCTCTGTCTGTCTCTGTCTGTCTCCGTCTGTCTCTATCTGTTTCAGTCTGTCTCTGTCTGTCTCTGTCTGTCTCTGTCTGCCTCTGACTGTCCCTATCTGTCTCTGTGTGTCACTGCCTGTCTCAGTTCGCCGCTGACTGTCTCTGTCTGTCTCAGTGTGTCACTGACTGGCTCAGTGTGCCGCTGACTGTCTCTGTCTGTCTCTGTCTGTCTCTGTCTGTCTCTGTCTGTCTCTGTCTGTCTCTGTCTGTCTCTGTCTGTCTCTTTCTGTCTCTGTCTGTCTCTGTCTGTCTCTGTCTGTCTCTGTCTGTCTCTGTCTGTCTCTGTCTGTCTCTGTCTGTCTCTGCTTGCTTCCGTGTGTCACTGCCTGTCCCAGTTTGCCTTCGACTGTCTCTGTCTGCCTCTGTCTGCCTCTGTCTGTCTCTGTCTGTCTCTGTCTGTATCTGTCTGTCTCTGTCTGTCTCTGTCTGTCTCTGTCTGTCTCTGTCTGTCTCTGTCTGTCTCTGTCTGTCTCTGTCTGTCTCTGTCTGTCTCTGTCTGTCTCTGTCTGTCTCTGTCTGTCTCTGTCTGTCTCTGTCTGTCTCTGTCTGTCTCTGTCTGTCTCTGTCTGCCTCTGACTGTCCCTGTCTGTCTCTGTCTGTCTCTGTCTGTCTCTGTCTGTCTCTGTCTGTCTCTGTCTGTCTCTGTCTGTCTCAGTCTGTCTCTGTCTGCCTCTGACTGTCCCTGTCTGCCTCTGTGTGTCACTGACTGGCTCAGTGTGCCGCTGACTGTCTCTGTCTGTCTCTGTCTGTCTCTGTCTGTCTCTGTCTGTCTCTGTCTGTCTCTGTCTGTCTCTGTCTGTCTCTGTCTGTCTCTGTCTGTCTCTGTCTGTCTCTGTCTGTCTCTGTCTGTCTCTGTCTGTCTCTGTCTGTCTCTGTCTGTCTCTGTCTGTCTCTGTCTGTCTCTGTCTGTCTCCGTCTGCCTCTGACTGTCCCTGTCTGCCTCTGTGTGTCACTGACTGGCTCAGTGTGCCGCTGACTGTCTCTGTCTGTCTCTGTCTGTCTCTGTCTGCCTCTGACTGTCTCTGTCTGTCTCTGTGTGTCACTGCCTGTCTCAGTCCGCCGCTGACTGTCTCTGTCTGTCTCTGCCTGTCTCTGTCTGTCTCTGTCTGTCTCTTTCTGCCTCTGTCTGTCTCTGTCTGTCTCTGTCTGTCTCTTTCCGTCTCTGTCTGCCTCTGTCGGTCCCTGTCTGTCTCTGTCTGTCTCAGTCTGCCTGAGTCTGTCTCTGTCTGTCTCTGTCTGTCTCTGTCTGCATCTGTCTGTCTCTGTCTGTCTCTGTCTGTCTCTGTCTGTCTCTGTCTGTCTCTGTCTGCCTCTGTCTGTCTCTGTCTGCCTCTGACTGTCCCTGTCTGTCTCTGTCTGTCTCTGTCTGTCTCTGTCTGTCTCTGTCTGTCTCTGTCTGTCTCTGTCTGTCTCAGTCTGTCTCTGTCTGCCTCTGACTGTCCCTGTCTGCCTCTGTGTGTCACTGACTGGCTCAGTGTGCCGCTGACTGTCTCTGTCTGTCTCTGTCTGTCTCTGTCTGTCTCTGTCTGTCTCTGTCTGTCTCTGTCTGTCTCTGTCTGTCTCTGTCTGTCTCTGTCTGTCTCTGTCTGTCTCTGTCTGTCTCTGTCTGTCTCTGTCTGTCTCTGTCTGTCTCTGTCTGTCTCTGTCTGTCTCTGTCTGTCTCTGTCTGTCTCTGTCTGTCTCTGTCTGTCTCTGTCTGTCTCTGTCTGTCTCTGTCTGTCTCTGTCTGTCTCTGTCTGTCTCTGTCTGCCTCTGACTGTCCCTGTCTGTCTCTGCCTGTCTCTGTCTGTCTCTGTCTGTCTCAGTCTGTCTCTGTCTGTCTCTGTCTGTCTCTGTCTGTCTCTGTCTGTCTCTGTCTGTCTATGTCTGCCTCTGACTGTCCCTGTCTGCCTCTGTGTGTCACTGACTGGCTCAGTGTGCCGCTGACTCTCTCTGCCTGTCTCTGTCTCCCTCTGTCTGTCTCTGACCGGCTCTCTCTGTCTGTCTGTCTCTGTCCGTCTCTGTCTGTCTCTGTCCGCCTCTGCCTGTCTCTGTTCGCCTCTGTCTGTCTCTGTCTGTCTCCGTCTGTCTCCGTCTGTCTCTGTCTGTCTCTGTCTGTCTCTATCTGTGTCAGTCTGTCTCTGTCTGTTTCTGTCTGCCTCTGACTGTCCCTGTCTGCCTCTGTGTGTCGCTGACTGGCTCAGTGTGCCGCTGACTGTCTCTGTCTGTCTCTGTCTGTCTCTGTCTGTCTCTGTCTGTCTCTGTCTGTCTCTGTCTGTCTCTGTCTGTCTCTGACTGTCCCTGTCTGTCTCTGTGTGTCACTGCCTGTCTCAGTTCGCCGCTGACTGTCTCTGTCTGTCTCTGTCTGTCTCTGTCTGTCTCTGTCTGTCTCTGTCTGTCTCTGTCTGTCTCCGTCTGCCTCTGACTGTCCCTGTCTGCCTCTGTGTGTCACTGACTGGCTCAGTGTGCCGCTGACTGTCTCAGTCCGCCGCTGACTGTCTCTGTCTGTCTCTGCCTGTCTCTGTCTGTCTCTGTCTGTCTCTTTCTGCCTCTGTCTGTCTCTGTCTGTCTCTGTCTGTCTCTTTCCGTCTCTGTCTGCATCTGTCTGTCTCTGTCTGTCTCTGTCTGTCTCTGTCTGTCTCCGTCTGCCTCTGACTGTCCCTGTCTGCCTCTGTGTGTCACTGACTGGCTCAGTGTGCCGCTGACTGTCTCTGTCTGTCTCTGTCTGTCTCCGTCTGTCTCTATCTGTTTCAGTCTGTCTCTGTCTGTCTCTGTCTGTCTCTGTCTGCCTCTGACTGTCCCTGTCTGTCTCTGTGTGTCACTGCCTGTCTCAGTTCGCCGCTGACTGTCTCTGTCTGTCTCAGTGTGTCACTGACTGGCTCAGTGAGCCGCTGACTGTCTCTGTCTGTCTCTGTCTGTCTCTGTCTGTCTCTGTCTGTCTCTGTCTGTCTCTCTCTGTCTCTGCCTGTATCTGTCTGTCTCTGTCTGTCTCTGTCTGCCTCTGTCTGTCTCTGTCTGTCTCCGTCTGCCTCTGACTGTCCCTGTCTGCCTCTGTGTGTCACTGACTGGCTCAGTGTGCCGCTGACTGTCTCTGTCTGTCTCTGTCTGTCTCTGTCTGTCTCTGTCTGTCTCTGTCTGTCTCTGTCTGTCTCTGTCTGTCTCTGTCTGTCTCTGTCTGTCTCTGTCTGTCTCTGTCTGTCTCTGTCTGTCTCTGTCTGTCTCTGCTTGCTTCCGTGTGTCACTGCCTGTCCCAGTTTGCCTTCGACTGTCTCTGTCTGTCTCTGTCTGTCTCTGCTTGCTTCCGTGTGTCACTGCCTGTCCCAGTTTGCCTTCGACTGTCTCTGTCTGCCTCTGTCTGTCTCTGTCTGTCTCTGTATGTATCTGTCTGTCTCTGTCTGTCTCTGTCTGTCTCTGTCTGTCTCTGTCTGTCTCTGTCTGTCTGTGTCTGTCTCTGTCTGTCTCTGCTTGCTTCCGTGTGTCACTGCCTGTCCCAGTTTGCCTTCGACTGTCTCTGTCTGCCTCTGTCTGTCTCTGTCTGTCTCTGTCTGTCTCTGTCTGTCTCTGTCTGTCTCTATCTGTGTCAGTCTGTCTCTGTCTGTTTCTGTCTGCCTCTGACTGTCCCTGTCTGTCTCTGTGTGTCACTGCCTGTCTCAGTTCGCCGCTGACTGTCTCTGTCTGTCTCTGTCTGTCTCTGTCTGTCTCTGTCTGTCTCTGTCTGTCTCTGTCTGTCTCTGTCTGTCTCTGTCTGCCTCTGACTGTCCCTGTCTGTCTCTGTCTGTCTCTGTCTGTCTCTGTCTGTCTCTGTCTGTCTCTGTCTGTCTCAGTCTGTCTCTGTCTGCCTCTGACTGTCCCTGTCTGCCTCTGTGTGTCACTGACTGGCTCAGTGTGCCGCTGACTGTCTCTGTCTGTCTCTGTCTGTCTCTGTCTGTCTCTGTCTGTCTCTGACTGTCTCTGTCTGTCTCTGTCTGTCTCTGTCTGTCTCTGTCTGTCTCTGTCTGTCTCTGTCTGTCTCTGTCTGTCTCTGTCTGTCTCTGTCTGTCTCTGTCTGTCTCTGTCTGTCTCTGTCTGTCTCTGTCTGTCTCTGTCTGTCTCTGTCTGTCTCTGTCTGTCTCTGTCTGTCTCTGTCTGTCTCTGTCTGTCTCTGTCTGTCTCTGTCTGTCTCTGTCTGTCTCTGTCTGTCCCTGTCTGTCTCTGCCTGTCTCTGTCTGTCTCTCTCTGTCTCAGTCTGACTCTGTCTGTCTCTGTCTGTCTTTGTCTGTCTCTGTCTGTCTCTGTCTGTCTCTGTCTGTCTATGTCTGCCTCTGACTGTCCCTGTCTGCCTCTGTGTGTCACTGACTGGCTCAGTGTGCCGCTGACTGTCTCTGCCTGTCTCTGTCTCCCTCTGTCTGTCTCTGACCGGCTCTCTCTGTCTGTCTGTCTCTGTCCGTCTCTGTCTGTCTCTGTCCGCCTCTGCCTGTCTCTGTCCGCCTCCGTCTGTCTCTGTCTGTCTCCGTCTGTCTCCGTCTGTCTCTGTCTGTCTCTGTCTGTCTCTATCTGTGTCAGTCTGTCTCTGTCTGTTTCTGTCTGCCTCTGACTGTCCCTGTCTGTCTCTGTGTGTCACTGCCTGTCTCAGTTCGCCGCTGACTGTCTCTGTCTGTCTCTGTCTGTCTCTGTCTGTCTCTATCTGTTTCTGTGTGTCTCTGTCTGTCTCTGTCTGCCTCTGACTGTCCCTGTCTGTCTCTGTGTGTCACTGCCTGTCTCAGTTCGCCGCTGACTGTCTCTGTCTGTCTCTGTCTGTCTCTGTCTGTCTCTGTCTGTCTCTGTCTGTCTCTGTCTGTCTCTGTCTGTCTCCGTCTGCCTCTGACTGTCCCTGTCTGCCTCTGTGTGTCACTGACTGGCTCAGTGTGCCGCTGACTGTCTCTGTCTGTCTCTGTCTGTCTCTGTCTGCCTCTGACTGTCTCTGTCTGTCTCTGTGTGTCACTGCCTGTCTCAGTCCGCCGCTGACTGTCTCTGTCTGTCTCTGCCTGTCACTGTCTGTCTCTGTCTGTCTCTTTCTGCCTCTGTCTGTCTCTGTCTGTCTCTGTCTGTCTCTTTCCGTCTCTGTCTGCCTCTGTCGGTCCCTGTCTGTCTCTGTCTGTCTCAGTCTGCCTGAGTCTGTCTCTGTCTGTCTCTGTCTGTCTCTGTCTGCATCTGTCTGTCTCTGTCTGTCTCTGTCTGTCTCTGTCTGTCTCCGTCTGCCTCTGACTGTCCCTGTCTGCCTCTGTCTGTCACTGACTGGCTCAGTGTGCCGCTGACTGTCTCTGTCTGTCTCTGTCTGTCTCTGTCTGTCTCTGTCTGTCTCTGTCTGTCTCTGTCTGTCTCTGTCTGTCTCTGTCTGTCTCTGTCTGTCTCTGTCTGTCTCGGTCTGCCTCTGACTGTCCCTGTCTGTCTCTGCCTGTCTCTGTCTGTCTCCGTCTGTCTCCGTCTGTCTCTGTCTGTCTCTGTCTGTCTCTGTCTGCCTGAGTCTGTCTCTGTCTGCCTCTGTCTGGCTATACCTGTCTCTGTCTGTATGTGTCTGTCTCTGTCTGTCTCTGTGTGTCACTGCCTGTCTCTGTCTGTCTCTGTCTGTCTCTGTCTGTCTCTGTCTGTCTCTGCCTGTCTCAGTCCATCTCTGTCCGTCTCTGTCTGTCTCTGTCTGTCTCTGTCTGTCTCTGTCTGCATCTGTCTGTCTCTGTCTGTCTCTGTCTGTCTCTGTCTGTCTCCGTCTGCCTCTGACTGTCCCAGTCTGCCTCTGTGTGTCACTGACTGGCTCAGTGTGCCGCTGACTGTCTCTGTCTGTCTCTGTCTGTCTCCGTCTGTCTCTATCTGTTTCAGTCTGTCTCTGTCTGTCTCTGTCTGTCTCTGTCTGCCTCTGACTGTCCCTGTCTGTCTCTGTGTGTCACTGCCTGTCTCAGTTCGCCGCTGACTGTCTCTGTCTGTCCCAGTGTGTCACTGACTGGCTCAGTGAGCCGCTGACTGTCTCTGTCTGTCTCTGTCTGTCTCTGTCTGTCTCTGTCTGTCTCTGTCTGTCTCTCTCTGTCTCTGTCTGTATCTGTCTGTCTCTGTCTGTCTCTGTCTGCCTCTGTCTGTCTCTGTCTGTCTCCGTCTGCCTCTGACTGTCCCTGTCTGCCTCTGTGTGTCACTGACTGGCTCAGTGTGCCGCTGACTGTCTCTGTCTGTCTCTGTCTGTCTCTGTCTGTCTCTGTCTGTCTCTGTCTGTCTCTGTCTGTCTCTGTCTGTCTCTGTCTGTCTCTGTCTGTCTGTGTCTGTCTCTGTCTGTCTCTGTCTGTCTCTGTCTGTCTCTGCTTGCTTCCGTGTGTCACTGCCTGTCCCAGTTTGCCTTCGACTGTCTCTGTCTGTCTCTGTCTGCCTCTGACTGTCCCTGTCTGTCTCTGTCTGTCTCTGCCTGCCTCTGACTGTCTCTGTCTGCCTCTGTCTGTCTCTGTCTGTCTCTGTCTGTATCTGTCTGTCTCTGTCTGTCTCTGTCTGTCTCTGTCTGTCTCTGTCTGTCTCTGTCTGTCTCTGTCTGTCTCTGTCTGTCTCTGTCTGTCTCTGTCTGTCTCTGTCTGTCTCTGTCTGTCTCTGTCTGTCTCTGTCTGTCTCTCTCTGTCTCTGTCTGTATCTGTCTGTCTCTGTCTGTCTCTGTCTGCCTCTGTCTGTCTCTGTCTGTCTCCGTCTGCCTCTGACTGTCCCTGTCTGCCTCTGTGTGTCACTGACTGGCTCAGTGTGCCGCTGACTGTCTCTGTCTGTCTCTGTCTGTCTCTGTCTGTCTCTGTCTGTCTCTGTCTGTCTCTGTCTGTCTCTGTCTGTCTCTGTCTGTCTCTGTCTGTCTGTGTCTGTCTCTGTCTGTCTCTGTCTGTCTCTGTCTGTCTCTGCTTGCTTCCGTGTGTCACTGCCTGTCCCAGTTTGCCTTCGACTGTCTCTGTCTGCCTCTGTCTGTCTCTGTCTGTCTCTGTCTGTCTCTGTCTGTCTCTGTCTGTCTCTGTCTGTCTCTGTCTGTCTCTGTCTGTCTCTGTCTGTCTCTGCTTGCTTCCGTGTGTCACTGCCTGTCCCAGTTTGCCTTCGACTGTCTCTGTCTGCCTCTGTCTGTCTCTGTCTGTCTCTGTCTGTATCTGTCTGTCTCTGTCTGTCTCTGTCTGTCTCTGTCTGTCTCTGTCTGTCTCTGTCTGTCTCTGTCTGTCTCTGTCTGTCTCTGTCTGTCTCTGTCTGTCTCTGTCTGTCTCTGTCTGTCTGTGTCTGTCTCTGTCTGTCTCTGCTTGCTTCCGTGTGTCACTGCCTGTCCCAGTTTGCCTTCGACTGTCTCTGTCTGCCTCTGTCTGTCTCTGTCTGTCTCTGTCTGTCTCTGTCTGTCTCTATCTGTGTCAGTCTGTCTCTGTCTGTTTCTGTCTGCCTCTGACTGTCCCTGTCTGTCTCTGTGTGTCACTGCCTGTCTCAGTCCGCCGCTGACTGTCTCTGTCTGTCTCTGCCTGTCACTGTCTGTCTCTGTCTGTCTCTTTCTGCCTCTGTCTGTCTCTGTCTGTCTCTGTCTGTCTCTTTCCGTCTCTGTCTGCCTCTGTCGGTCCCTGTCTGTCTCTGTCTGTCTCAGTCTGCCTGAGTCTGTCTCTGTCTGTCTCTGTCTGTCTCTGTCTGCATCTGTCTGTCTCTGTCTGTCTCTGTCTGTCTCTGTCTGTCTCCGTCTGCCTCTGACTGTCCCAGTCTGCCTCTGTGTGTCACTGACTGGCTCAGTGTGCCGCTGACTGTCTCTGTCTGTCTCTGTCTGTCTCCGTCTGTCTCTATCTGTTTCAGTCTGTCTCTGTCTGTCTCTGTCTGTCTCTGTCTGCCTCTGACTGTCCCTGTCTGTCTCTGTGTGTCACTGCCTGTCTCAGTTCGCCGCTGACTGTCTCTGTCTGTCCCAGTGTGTCACTGACTGGCTCAGTGAGCCGCTGACTGTCTCTGTCTGTCTCTGTCTGTCTCTGTCTGTCTCTGTCTGTCTCTGTCTGTCTCTCTCTGTCTCTGTCTGTATCTGTCTGTCTCTGTCTGTCTCTGTCTGCCTCTGTCTGTCTCTGTCTGTCTCCGTCTGCCTCTGACTGTCCCTGTCTGCCTCTGTGTGTCACTGACTGGCTCAGTGTGCCGCTGACTGTCTCTGTCTGTCTCTGTCTGTCTCTGTCTGTCTCTGTCTGTCTCTGTCTGTCTCTGTCTGTCTCTGTCTGTCTGTGTCTGTCTCTGTCTGTCTCTGCTTGCTTCCGTGTGTCACTGCCTGTCCCAGTTTGCCTTCGACTGTCTCTGTCTGCCTCTGTCTGTCTCTGTCTGTCTCTGTCTGTCTCTGTCTGTCTCTATCTGTGTCAGTCTGTCTCTGTCTGTTTCTGTCTGCCTCTGACTGTCCCTGTCTGTCTCTGTGTGTCACTGCCTGTCTCAGTTCGCCGCTGACTGTCTCTGTCTGTCTCTGTCTGTCTCTGTGTGTCTCTGTCTGTCTCTGTCTGTCTCTGTCTGTCTCTGTCTGTCTCTGTCTGTCTCTGTCTGCCTCTGACTGTCCCTGTCTGTCTCTGTCTGTCTCTGTCTGTCTCTGTCTGTCTCTGTCTGTCTCTGTCTGTCTCTGTCTGTCTCAGTCTGTCTCTGTCTGCCTCTGACTGTCCCTGTCTGCCTCTGTCTGTCACTGACTGGCTCAGTGTGCCGCTGACTGTCTCTGTCTGTCTCTGTCTGTCTCTGTCTGTCTCTGTCTGTCTCTGTCTGTCTCTGTCTGTCTCTGTCTGTCTCTGTCTGTCTCTGTCTGTCTCTGTCTGTCTCTGTCTGTCTCTGCCTGTCTCTGTCTGTCTCTGTCTGTCTCTGTCTGCCTCTGACTGTCCCTGTCTGTCTCTGTGTGTCACTGCCTGTCTCAGTTCGCCGCTGACTGTCTCTGTCTGTCCCAGTGTGTCACTGACTGGCTCAGTGAGCCGCTGACTGTCTCTGTCTGTCTCTGTCTGTCTCTGTCTGTCTCTGTCCGTCTCTGTCTGTGTCTGTCTGCCTCTGTGTGTCACTGCCTGTCTCTATCTGTTTCTGTTTGTCTCTGTCTGTCTCTGTCGGTCTCTGTCTGTCTCTGTCTGTATCTGTCTGTCTCTGTCTGTCTCTGTCTGTCTCTGTCTCCCTCTGTCTGCCTGTGACCGGCTCTCTCTGTCTGTCTGTCTCTGTCTGTCTCTGTGTGTCACTGCCTGTCTCTATCTGTTTCTGTCTGTCTCTGCCTGTCTCTGTCTGTCTCTGTCTGTCTCTGTCTGTCTCTGTCCGTCTCTGTCTGTTTCTGTCTGTCTCTGTCTGTCTCTGTCTGTCTCTGTCTGTCTCTGTCTGTCTCTGTCTGTCTCTGTCTGCCTCTGACTGTCCCTGTTTGTCTCTGTGTGTCACTGCCTGTCTCTGTCTGTCTATGTCTGTCTTTGTCTGTCTCTGTCTGTCTCAGTCTGTCTATACCTGTCTCTGTCTGTATGTGTCTGTCTCTGTCTGTCTATACCTGTCTCTGTCTGTATGTGTCTGTCTCAGTCTGGCTCTGTGTGTCACTGCCTGTCTCTGTCTGTCTATGTCTGTCTCTGTCTGTCTCTGTCTGTATCTGTCTGTCTCTGTCTGTCTCTGTCTGTCTCTGTCTGTCTCTGTCTGTCTCTGTCTGCCTCTGACTGTCCCTGTCTGTCTCTGTGTGTCACTGCCTGTCTCAGTTCGCCGCTGACTGTCTCTGTCTGTCTCAGTGTGTCACTGACTGGCTCAGTGAGCCGCTGACTGTCTCTGTCTGTCTCTGTCTGTCTCTGTCTGTCTCTGTCTGTCTCTGTCTGTCTCTCTCTGTCTCTGTCTGTATCTGTCTGTCTCTGTCTGTCTCTGTCTGCCTCTGTCTGTCTCTGTCTGTCTCCGTCTGCCTCTGACTGTCCCTGTCTGCCTCTGTGTGTCACTGACTGGCTCAGTGTGCCGCTGACTGTCTCTGTCTGTCTCTGTCTGTCTCTGTCTGTCTCTGCTTGCTTCCGTGTGTCACTGCCTGTCCCAGTTTGCCTTCGACTGTCTCTGTCTGCCTCTGTCTGTCTCTGTCTGTCTCTGTCTGTATCTGTCTGTCTCTGTCTGTCTCTGTCTGTCTCTGTCTGTCTCTGTCTGTCTCTGTCTGTCTCTGTCTGTCTCTGTCTGTCTCTGTCTGTCTCTGTCTGTCTCTGTCTGTCTCTGTCTGTCTGTGTCTGTCTCTGTCTGTCTCTGCTTGCTTCCGTGTGTCACTGCCTGTCCCAGTTTGCCTTCGACTGTCTCTGTCTGCCTCTGTCTGTCTCTGTCTGTCTCTGTCTGTCTCTGTCTGTCTCTATCTGTGTCAGTCTGTCTCTGTCTGTTTCTGTCTGCCTCTGACTGTCCCTGTCTGTCTCTGTGTGTCACTGCCTGTCTCAGTTCGCCGCTGACTGTCTCTGTCTGTCTCTGTCTGCCTCTGTCTGTCTCTGTCTGTCTCAGTCTGTCTCTGTCTGCCTCTGACTGTCCCTGTCTGCCTCTGTGTGTCACTGACTGGCTCAGTGTGCCGCTGAATGTCTCTGTCTGTCTCTGTCTGTCTCTGTCTGTCTCTGTCTGTCTCTGTCTGTCTCTGTCTGTCTCTGTCTGTCTCTGTCTGTCTCTGTCTGTCTCTGTCTGCCTCTGACTGTCCCTGTCTGTCTCTGTCTGTCTCTGCCTGCCTCTGACTGTCTCTGTCTGCCTCTGTCTGTCTCTGTCTGTCTCTGTCTGTCTCTGTCTGTCTCTGTCTGTCTCTGTCTGTCTCTGTCTGTCTCTGTCTGTCTCTGTCTGTCTGTGTCTGTCTCTGTCTGTCTCTGCTTGCTTCCGTGTGTCACTGCCTGTCCCAGTTTGCCTTCGACTGTCTCTGTCTGCCTCTGTCTGTCTCTGTCTGTCTCTGTCTGTCTCTGTCTGTCTCTATCTGTGTCAGTCTGTCTCTGTCTGTTTCTGTCTGCCTCTGACTGTCCCTGTCTGTCTCTGTGTGTCACTGCCTGTCTCAGTTCGCCGCTGACTGTCTCTGTCTGTCTCTGTCTGCCTCTGTCTGTCTCTGTCTGTCTCTGTCTGTCTCTGTCTGTCTCTGTCTGTCTCTGTCTGTCTCTGTCTGCCTCTGACTGTCCCTGTCTGTCTCTGTCTGTCTCTGTCTGTCTCTGTCTGTCTCTGTCTGTCTCTGTCTGTCTCTGTCTGTCTCTGTCTGTCTCAGTCTGTCTCTGTCTGCCTCTGACTGTCTCTGTCTGTCTCTGTGTGTCACTGCCTGTCTCAGTCCGCCGCTGACTGTCTCTGTCTGTCTCTGCCTGTCACTGTCTGTCTCTGTCTGTCTCTTTCTGCCTCTGTCTGTCTCTGTCTGTCTCTGTCTGTCTCTTTCCGTCTCTGTCTGCCTCTGTCGGTCCCTGTCTGTCTCTGTCTGTCTCAGTCTGCCTGAGTCTGTCTCTGTCTGTCTCTGTCTGTCTCTGTCTGCATCTGTCTGTCTCTGTCTGTCTCTGTCTGTCTCTGTCTGTCTCCGTCTGCCTCTGACTGTCCCAGTCTGCCTCTGTGTGTCACTGACTGGCTCAGTGTGCCGCTGACTGTCTCTGTCTGTCTCTGTCTGTCTCCGTCTGTCTCTATCTGTTTCAGTCTGTCTCTGTCTGTCTCTGTCTGTCTCTGTCTGCCTCTGACTGTCCCTGTCTGTCTCTGTGTGTCACTGCCTGTCTCAGTTCGCCGCTGACTGTCTCTGTCTGTCCCAGTGTGTCACTGACTGGCTCAGTGAGCCGCTGACTGTCTCTGTCTGTCTCTGTCTGTCTCTGTCTGTCTCTGTCTGTCTCTGTCTGTCTCTCTCTGTCTCTGTCTGTATCTGTCTGTCTCTGTCTGTCTCTGTCTGCCTCTGTCTGTCTCTGTCTGTCTCCGTCTGCCTCTGACTGTCCCTGTCTGCCTCTGTGTGTCACTGACTGGCTCAGTGTGCCGCTGACTGTCTCTGTCTGTCTCTGTCTGTCTCTGTCTGTCTCTGTCTGTCTCTGTCTGTCTCTGTCTGTCTCTGTCTGTCTCTGTCTGTCTCTGTCTGTCTGTGTCTGTCTCTGTCTGTCTCTGTCTGTCTCTGTCTGTCTCTGCTTGCTTCCGTGTGTCACTGCCTGTCCCAGTTTGCCTTCGACTGTCTCTGTCTGCCTCTGTCTGTCTCTGTCTGTCTCTGTCTGTCTCTGTCTGTCTCTGTCTGTCTCTGTCTGTCTCTGTCTGTCTCTGTCTGTCTCTGTCTGTCTCTGCTTGCTTCCGTGTGTCACTGCCTGTCCCAGTTTGCCTTCGACTGTCTCTGTCTGCCTCTGTCTGTCTCTGTCTGTCTCTGTCTGTATCTGTCTGTCTCTGTCTGTCTCTGTCTGTCTCTGTCTGTCTCTGTCTGTCTCTGTCTGTCTCTGTCTGTCTCTGTCTGTCTCTGTCTGTCTCTGTCTGTCTCTGTCTGTCTCTGTCTGTCTGTGTCTGTCTCTGTCTGTCTCTGCTTGCTTCCGTGTGTCACTGCCTGTCCCAGTTTGCCTTCGACTGTCTCTGTCTGCCTCTGTCTGTCTCTGTCTGTCTCTGTCTGTCTCTGTCTGTCTCTATCTGTGTCAGTCTGTCTCTGTCTGTTTCTGTCTGCCTCTGACTGTCCCTGTCTGTCTCTGTGTGTCACTGCCTGTCTCAGTTCGCCGCTGACTGTCTCTGTCTGTCTCTGTCTGCCTCTGTCTGTCTCTGTCTGTCTCAGTCTGTCTCTGTCTGCCTCTGACTGTCCCTGTCTGCCTCTGTGTGTCACTGACTGGCTCAGTGTGCCGGTGAATGTCTCTGTCTGTCTCTGTCTGTCTCTGTCTGTCTCTGTCTGTCTCTGTCTGTCTCTGTCTGTCTCTGTCTGTCTCTGTCTGTCTCTGTCTGTCTCTGTCTGTCTCTGTCTGCCTCTGACTGTCCCTGTCTGTCTCTGTCTGTCTCTGCCTGCCTCTGACTGTCTCTGTCTGCCTCTGTCTGTCTCTGTCTGTCTCTGTCTGTATCTGTCTGTCTCTGTCTGTCTCTGTCTGTCTCTGTCTGTCTCTGTCTGTCTGTGTCTGTCTCTGTCTGTCTCTGCTTGCTTCCGTGTGTCACTGCCTGTCCCAGTTTGCCTTCGACTGTCTCTGTCTGCCTCTGTCTGTCTCTGTCTGTCTCTGTCTGTCTCTGTCTGTCTCTATCTGTGTCAGTCTGTCTCTGTCTGTTTCTGTCTGCCTCTGACTGTCCCTGTCTGTCTCTGTGTGTCACTGCCTGTCTCAGTTCGCCGCTGACTGTCTCTGTCTGTCTCTGTCTGCCTCTGTCTGTCTCTGTCTGTCTCTGTCTGTCTCTGTCTGTCTCTGTCTGTCTCTGTCTGTCTCTGTCTGCCTCTGACTGTCCCTGTCTGTCTCTGTCTGTCTCTGTCTGTCTCTGTCTGTCTCTGTCTGTCTCTGTCTGTCTCTGTCTGTCTCTGTCTGTCTCAGTCTGTCTCTGTCTGCCTCTGACTGTCTCTGTCTGTCTCTGTGTGTCACTGCCTGTCTCAGTCCGCCGCTGACTGTCTCTGTCTGTCTCTGCCTGTCACTGTCTGTCTCTGTCTGTCTCTTTCTGCCTCTGTCTGTCTCTGTCTGTCTCTGTCTGTCTCTGTCTGTCTCTTTCCGTCTCTGTCTGCCTCTGTCGGTCCCTGTCTGTCTCTGTCTGTCTCAGTCTGCCTGAGTCTGTCTCTGTCTGTCTCTGTCTGTCTCTGTCTGCATCTGTCTGTCTCTGTCTGTCTCTGTCTGTCTCTGTCTGTCTCCGTCTGCCTCTGACTGTCCCAGTCTGCCTCTGTGTGTCACTGACTGGCTCAGTGTGCCGCTGACTGTCTCTGTCTGTCTCTGTCTGTCTCCGTCTGTCTCTATCTGTTTCAGTCTGTCTCTGTCTGTCTCTGTCTGTCTCTGTCTGCCTCTGACTGTCCCTGTCTGTCTCTGTGTGTCACTGCCTGTCTCAGTTCGCCGCTGACTGTCTCTGTCTGTCCCAGTGTGTCACTGACTGGCTCAGTGAGCCGCTGACTGTCTCTGTCTGTCTCTGTCTGTCTCTGTCTGTCTCTGTCTGTCTCTGTCTGTCTCTCTCTGTCTCTGTCTGTATCTGTCTGTCTCTGTCTGTCTCTGTCTGCCTCTGTCTGTCTCTGTCTGTCTCCGTCTGCCTCTGACTGTCCCTGTCTGCCTCTGTGTGTCACTGACTGGCTCAGTGTGCCGCTGACTGTCTCTGTCTGTCTCTGTCTGTCTCTGTCTGTCTCTGTCTGTCTCTGTCTGTCTCTGTCTGTCTCTGTCTGTCTCTGTCTGTCTCTGTCTGTCTCTGTCTGTCTGTGTCTGTCTCTGTCTGTCTCTGTCTGTCTCTGTCTGTCTCTGCTTGCTTCCGTGTGTCACTGCCTGTCCCAGTTTGCCTTCGACTGTCTCTGTCTGCCTCTGTCTGTCTCTGTCTGTCTCTGTCTGTCTCTGTCTGTCTCTGTCTGTCTCTGTCTGTCTCTGTCTGTCTCTGTCTGTCTCTGCTTGCTTCCGTGTGTCACTGCCTGTCCCAGTTTGCCTTCGACTGTCTCTGTCTGCCTCTGTCTGTCTCTGTCTGTCTCTGTCTGTATCTGTCTGTCTCTGTCTGTCTCTGTCTGTCTCTGTCTGTCTCTGTCTGTCTCTGTCTGTCTCTGTCTGTCTCTGTCTGTCTCTGTCTGTCTCTGTCTGTCTCTGTCTGTCTCTGTCTGTCTGTGTCTGTCTCTGTCTGTCTCTGCTTGCTTCCGTGTGTCACTGCCTGTCCCAGTTTGCCTTCGACTGTCTCTGTCTGCCTCTGTCTGTCTCTGTCTGTCTCTGTCTGTCTCTGTCTGTCTCTATCTGTGTCAGTCTGTCTCTGTCTGTTTCTGTCTGCCTCTGACTGTCCCTGTCTGTCTCTGTGTGTCACTGCCTGTCTCAGTTCGCCGCTGACTGTCTCTGTCTGTCTCTGTCTGCCTCTGTCTGTCTCTGTCTGTCTCAGTCTGTCTCTGTCTGCCTCTGACTGTCCCTGTCTGCCTCTGTGTGTCACTGACTGGCTCAGTGTGCCGCTGAATGTCTCTGTCTGTCTCTGTCTGTCTCTGTCTGTCTCTGTCTGTCTCTGTCTGTCTCTGTCTGTCTCTGTCTGTCTCTGTCTGTCTCTGTCTGTCTCTGTCTGTCTCTGTCTGCCTCTGACTGTCCCTGTCTGTCTCTGTCTGTCTCTGCCTGCCTCTGACTGTCTCTGTCTGCCTCTGTCTGTCTCTGTCTGTCTCTGTCTGTATCTGTCTGTCTCTGTCTGTCTCTGTCTGTCTCTGTCTGTCTCTGTCTGTCTCTGTCTGTCTCTGTCTGTCTCTGTCTGTCTCTGTCTGTCTCTGTCTGTCTCTGTCTGTCTCTGTCTGTCTCTGTCTGTCTCTGTCTGTCTCTCTCTGTCTCTGTCTGTATCTGTCTGTCTCTGTCTGTCTCTGTCTGCCTCTGTCTGTCTCTGTCTGTCTCCGTCTGCCTCTGACTGTCCCTGTCTGCCTCTGTGTGTCACTGACTGGCTCAGTGTGCCGCTGACTGTCTCTGTCTGTCTCTGTCTGTCTCTGTCTGTCTCTGTCTGTCTCTGTCTGTCTCTGTCTGTCTCTGTCTGTCTCTGTCTGTCTCTGTCTGTCTGTGTCTGTCTCTGTCTGTCTCTGTCTGTCTCTGTCTGTCTCTGCTTGCTTCCGTGTGTCACTGCCTGTCCCAGTTTGCCTTCGACTGTCTCTGTCTGCCTCTGTCTGTCTCTGTCTGTCTCTGTCTGTCTCTGTCTGTCTCTGTCTGTCTCTGTCTGTCTCTGTCTGTCTCTGTCTGTCTCTGTCTGTCTCTGCTTGCTTCCGTGTGTCACTGCCTGTCCCAGTTTGCCTTCGACTGTCTCTGTCTGCCTCTGTCTGTCTCTGTCTGTCTCTGTCTGTATCTGTCTGTCTCTGTCTGTCTCTGTCTGTCTCTGTCTGTCTCTGTCTGTCTCTGTCTGTCTCTGTCTGTCTCTGTCTGTCTCTGTCTGTCTCTGTCTGTCTCTGTCTGTCTCTGTCTGTCTCTGTCTGTCTCTGTCTGTCTGTGTCTGTCGCTGTCTGTCTCTGCTTGCTTCCGTGTGTCACTGCCTGTCCCAGTTTGCCTTCGACTGTCTCTGTCTGCCTCTGTCTGTCTCTGTCTGTCTCTGTCTGTCTCTGTCTGTCTCTATCTGTGTCAGTCTGTCTCTGTCTGTTTCTGTCTGCCTCTGACTGTCCCTGTCTGTCTCTGTGTGTCACTGCCTGTCTCAGTTCGCCGCTGACTGTCTCTGTCTGTCTCTGTCTGCCTCTGTCTGTCTCTGTCTGTCTCAGTCTGTCTCTGTCTGCCTCTGACTGTCCCTGTCTGCCTCTGTGTGTCACTGACTGGCTCAGTGTGCCGCTGAATGTCTCTGTCTGTCTCTGTCTGTCTCTGTCTGTCTCTGTCTGTCTCTGTCTGTCTCTGTCTGTCTCTGTCTGTCTCTGTCTGTCTCTGTCTGTCTCTGTCTGTCTCTGTCTGCCTCTGACTGTCCCTGTCTGTCTCTGTCTGTCTCTGCCTGCCTCTGACTGTCTCTGTCTGCCTCTGTCTGTCTCTGTCTGTCTCTGTCTGTATCTGTCTGTCTCTGTCTGTCTCTGTCTGTCTCTGTCTGTCTCTGTCTGTCTCTGTCTGTCTCTGTCTGTCTCTGTCTGTCTCTGTCTGTCTCTGTCTGTCTCTGTCTGTCTCTGTCTGTCTGTGTCTGTCTCTGTCTGTCTCTGCTTGCTTCCGTGTGTCACTGCCTGTCCCAGTTTGCCTTCGACTGTCTCTGTCTGCCTCTGTCTGTCTCTGTCTGTCTCTGTCTGTCTCTGTCTGTCTCTATCTGTGTCAGTCTGTCTCTGTCTGTTTCTGTCTGCCTCTGACTGTCCCTGTCTGTCTCTGTGTGTCACTGCCTGTCTCAGTCCGCCGCTGACTGTCTCTGTCTGTCTCTGCCTGTCACTGTCTGTCTCTGTCTGTCTCTTTCTGCCTCTGTCTGTCTCTGTCTGTCTCTGTCTGTCTCTTTCCGTCTCTGTCTGCCTCTGTCGGTCCCTGTCTGTCTCTGTCTGTCTCAGTCTGCCTGAGTCTGTCTCTGTCTGTCTCTGTCTGTCTCTGTCTGCATCTGTCTGTCTCTGTCTGTCTCTGTCTGTCTCTGTCTGTCTCCGTCTGCCTCTGACTGTCCCAGTCTGCCTCTGTGTGTCACTGACTGGCTCAGTGTGCCGCTGACTGTCTCTGTCTGTCTCTGTCTGTCTCCGTCTGTCTCTATCTGTTTCAGTCTGTCTCTGTCTGTCTCTGTCTGTCTCTGTCTGCCTCTGACTGTCCCTGTCTGTCTCTGTGTGTCACTGCCTGTCTCAGTTCGCCGCTGACTGTCTCTGTCTGTCCCAGTGTGTCACTGACTGGCTCAGTGAGCCGCTGACTGTCTCTGTCTGTCTCTGTCTGTCTCTGTCTGTCTCTGTCTGTCTCTGTCTGTCTCTCTCTGTCTCTGTCTGTATCTGTCTGTCTCTGTCTGTCTCTGTCTGCCTCTGTCTGTCTCTGTCTGTCTCCGTCTGCCTCTGACTGTCCCTGTCTGCCTCTGTGTGTCACTGACTGGCTCAGTGTGCCGCTGACTGTCTCTGTCTGTCTCTGTCTGTCTCTGTCTGTCTCTGTCTGTCTCTGTCTGTCTCGGTCTGTCTCTGTCTGTCTCTGTCTGTCTCTGTCTGTCTGTGTCTGTCTCTGTCTGTCTCTGCTTGCTTCCGTGTGTCACTGCCTGTCCCAGTTTGCCTTCGACTGTCTCTGTCTGCCTCTGTCTGTCTCTGTCTGTCTCTGTCTGTCTCTGTCTGTCTCTATCTGTGTCAGTCTGTCTCTGTCTGTTTCTGTCTGCCTCTGACTGTCCCTGTCTGTCTCTGTGTGTCACTGCCTGTCTCAGTTCGCCGCTGACTGTCTCTGTCTGTCTCTGTCTGTCTCTGTGTGTCTCTGTCTGTCTCTTTCTGTCTCTGTCTGTCTCTGTCTGTCTCTGTCTGTCTCTGTCTGCCTCTGACTGTCCCTGTCTGTCTCTGTCTGTCTCTGTCTGTCTCTGTCTGTCTCTGTCTGTCTCTGTCTGTCTCTGTCTGTCTCAGTCTGTCTCTGTCTGCCTCTGACTGTCCCTGTCTGCCTCTGTCTGTCACTGACTGGCTCAGTGTGCCGCTGACTGTCTCTGTCTGTCTCTGTCTGTCTCTGTCTGTCTCTGTCTGTCTCTGTCTGTCTCTGTCTGTCTCTGTCTGTCTCTGTCTGTCTCTGTCTGTCTCTGTCTGTCTCTGTCTGTCTCGGTCTGCCTCTGACTGTCCCTGTCTGTCTCTGCCTGTCTCTGTCTGTCTCCGTCTGTCTCCGTCTGTCTCTGTCTGTCTCTGTCTGTCTCTGTCTGCCTGAGTCTGTCTCTGTCTGCCTCTGTCTGGCTATACCTGTCTCTGTCTGTATGTGTCTGTCTCTGTCTGTCTCTGTGTGTCACTGCCTGTCTCTGTCTGTCTCTGTCTGTCTCTGTCTGTCTCTGTCTGTCTCTGCCTGTCTCAGTCCATCTCTGTCCGTCTCTGTCTGTCTCTGTCTGTCTCTGTCTGTCTCTGTCTGTCTCTGTCTGTCTCTGTCTGTCTCTGTCTGTCTCTGTCTGCCTCTGACTATCTCTGTCTGTCTCTGTCTGTCTCTGTCTGTCTCCGTCTGTCTCTATCTGTTTCAGTCTGTCTCTGTCTGTCTCTGTCTGTCTCTGTCTGCCTCTGACTGTCCCTGTCTGTCTCTGTCTGCCTCTGACTGTCCCTGTCTGTCTCTGTGTGTCACTGCCTGTCTCAGTTCGCCGCTGACTGTCTCTGTCTGTCTCTGTGTGTCACTGACTGGCTCAGTGTGCCACTGACTGTCTCTGTCTGTCTCTGTCTGTCTCTGTCTGTCTCTGTCTGTCTCTGTCTGTCTCTGTCTGTCTCTGTCTGTCTCTGTCTGTCTCTGTCTGTCTCTGTCTGTCTCTGTCTGTCTCTGTCTGTCTCTGTCTGTCTCTGTCTGTCTCTGTCTGTCTCTGTCTGTCTCTGTCTGTCTGTGTCTGTCTCTGTCTGTCTCTGCTTGCTTCCGTGTGTCACTGCCTGTCCCAGTTTGCCTTCGACTGTCTCTGTCTGCCTCTGTCTGTGACTGCCTGCCTCTGTCTGTCTCTGTCTGTCTCTGTCCGTCTCTGTCTGTCTCTGTCTGCCTCTGTGTGTCACTGCCTGTCTCTATCTGTTTCTGTTTGTCTCTGTCTGTCTCTGTCGGTCTCTGTCTGTCTCTGTCTGTATCTGTCTGTCTCTGTCTGTCTCTGTCTGTCTCTGTCTCCCTCTGTCTGCCTGTGACCGGCTCTCTCTGTCTGTCTGTCTCTGTCTGTCTCTGTCTGTCTCTGTGTGTCACTGCCTGTCTCTATCTGTTTCTGTCTGTCTCTGCCTGTCTCTGTCTGTCTCTGTCTGTCTCTGTCCGTCTCTGTCTGTGTCTGTCTGCCTCTGTGTGTCACTGCCTGTCTCTATCTGTTTCTGTTTGTCTCTGTCTGTCTCTGTCGGTCTCTGTCTGTCTCTGTCGGTCTCTGTCTGTCTCTGTCTGTATCTGTCTGTCTCTGTCTGTCTCTGTATGTCTCTGTCTCCCTCTGTCTGCCTGTGACCGGCTCTCTCTGTCTGTCTGTCTCTGTCTGTCTCTGTGTGTCACTGCCTGTCTCTATCTGTTTCTGTCTGTCTCTGCCTGTCTCTGTCTGTCTCTGTCTGTCTCTGTCTGTCTCTGTCCGTCTCTGTCTGTTTCTGTCTGTCTCTGTCTGTCTCTGTCTGTCTCTGTCTGTCTCTGTCTGTCTCTGTCTGTCTCTGTCTGTCTCTGTCTGCCTCTGACTGTCCCTGTTTGTCTCTGTGTGTCACTGCCTGTCTCTGTCTGTCTATGTCTGTCTTTGTCTGTCTCTGTCTGTCTCAGTCTGTCTATACCTGTCTCTGTCTGTATGTGTCTGTCTCTGTCTGTCTATACCTGTCTCTGTCTGTATGTGTCTGTCTCAGTCTGGCTCTGTGTGTCACTGCCTGTCTCTGTCTGTCTATGTCTGTCTCTGTCTGTCTCTGTCTGTATCTGTCTGTCTCTGTCTGTCTCTGTCTGTCTCTGTCTGTCTCTGTCTGTCTCTGTCTGCCTCTGACTGTCCCTGTCTGTCTCTGTGTGTCACTGCCTGTCTCAGTTCGCCGCTGACTGTCTCTGTCTGTCTCAGTGTGTCACTGACTGGCTCAGTGAGCCGCTGACTGTCTCTGTCTGTCTCTGTCTGTCTCTGTCTGTCTCTGTCTGTCTCTGTCTGTCTCTCTCTGTCTCTGTCTGTATCTGTCTGTCTCTGTCTGTCTCTGTCTGCCTCTGTCTGTCTCTGTCTGTCTCCGTCTGCCTCTGACAGTCCCTGTCTGCCTCTGTGTGTCACTGACTGGCTCAGTGTGCCGCTGACTGTCTCTGTCTGTCTCTGTCTGTCTCTGTCTGTCTCTGTCTGTCTCTGTCTGTCTCTGTCTGTCTCTGTCTGTCTCTGTCTGTCTCTGTCTGTCTCTGCTTGCTTCCGTGTGTCACTGCCTGTCCCAGTTTGCCTTCGACTGTCTCTGTCTGCCTCTGTCTGTCTCTGTCTGTCTCTGTCTGTCTCTGTCTGTCTCTGTCTGTCTCTGTCTGTCTCTGTCTGTCTCTGTCTGTCTCTGTCTGTCTCTGTCTGTCTCTGTCTGTCTCTGTCTGTCTCTGTCTGTCTCTGTCTGTCTCTGTCTGTCTCTGTCTGTCTCTGTCTGTCTGTGTCTGTCTCTGTCTGTCTCTGCTTGCTTCCGTGTGTCACTGCCTGTCCCAGTTTGCCTTCGACTGTCTCTGTCTGCCTCTGTCTGTCTCTGTCTGTCTCTGTCTGTCTCTGTCTGTCTCTATCTGTGTCAGTCTGTCTCTGTCTGTTTCTGTCTGCCTCTGACTGACCCTGTCTGTCTCTGTGTGTCACTGCCTGTCTCAGTTCGCCGCTGACTGTCTCTGTCTGTCTCTGTCTGCCTCTGTCTGTCTCTGTCTGTCTCTGTCTGTCTCTGTCTGTCTCTGTCTGTCTCTGTCTGTCTCTGTCTGCCTCTGACTGTCCCTGTCTGTCTCTGTCTGTCTCTGTCTGTCTCTGTCTGTCTCTGTCTGTCTCTGTCTGTCTCTGTCTGTCTCTGTCTGTCTCAGTCTGTCTCTGTCTGCCTCTGACTGTCCCTGTCTGCCTCTGTGTGTCACTGACTGGCTCAGTGTGCCGCTGACTGTCTCTGTCTGTCTCTGTCTGTCTCTGTCTGTCTCTGTCTGTCTCTGTCTGTCTCTGTCTGTCTCTGTCTGTCTCTGTCTGTCTCTGTCTGTCTCTGTCTGTCTCTGTCTGTCTCTGCTTGCTTCCGTGTGTCACTGCCTGTCCCAGTTTGCCTTCGACTGTCTCTGTCTGCCTCTGTCTGTCTCTGTCTGTCTCTGTCTGTATCTGTCTGTCTCTGTCTGTCTCTGTCTGTCTCTGTCTGTCTCTGTCTGTCTCTGTCTGTCTCTGTCTGTCTCTGTCTGTCTCTGTCTGTCTCTGTCTGTCTCTGTCTGTCTCTGTCTGTCTCTGTCTGTCTGTGTCTGTCTCTGTCTGTCTCTGCTTGCTTCCGTGTGTCACTGCCTATCCCAGTTTGCCTTCGACTGTCTCTGTCTGCCTCTGTCTGTCTCTGTCTGTCTCTGTCTGTCTCTGTCTGTCTCTATCTGTGTCAGTCTGTCTCTGTCTGTTTCTGTCTGCCTCTGACTGTCCCTGTCTGTCTCTGTGTGTCACTGCCTGTCTCAGTTCGCCGCTGAATGTCTCTGTCTGTCTCTGTCTGTCTCTGTCTGTCTCTGTCTGTCTCTGTCTGTCTCTGTCTGTCTCTGTCTGTCTCTGTCTGTCTCTGTCTGTCTCTGTCTGTCTCTGTCTGCCTCTGACTGTCCCTGTCTGTCTCTGTCTGTCTCTGCCTGTCTCTGTCTGTCTCTGTCTGTCTCTGTCTGTCTCTGTCTGTCTCTGTCTGTCTCAGTCTGTCTCTGTCTGCCTCTGACTGTCCCTGTCTGCCTCTGTGTGTCACTGACTGGCTCAGTGTGCCGCTGACTGTCTCTGTCTGTCTCTGTCTGTCTCTGTCTGTCTCTGTCTGTCTCTGTCTGTCTCTGTCTGTCTCTGTCTGTCTCTGTCTGTCTCTGTCTGTCTCTGTCTGTCTCTGTCTGTCTAGGTCTGCCTTTGTCTGTCCCTGTCTGCCTCTGTCTGTCACTGTCTGTCTCTGTCTGTCTCTGTCTGTCTCTATCTGTTTCTGTCTGTCTCTGTCTGTCCCTGTCTGTCTCTGTCTGCCTCTGCTTGTTTTCGTGTGTCACTGCCTGACCCAGTTTGCCTTCGACTGTCTCTGGCTGCCTCTGTGTGTCACTGACTGCCTCAGTGTACCGCTGACTGTCTCTGCCTGTCTCTGTCTCCCTCTGTCTGTCTGTGACCGGCTCTCTCTGTCTGTCTGTCTCTGTCTGTCTCTGTCTGTCTCTGTCCGCCTCTGCCTGTCTCTGCCTGCCTGAGTCTGTCTCTGTCTGTCTCCCTCTGTCTATTCCTGCCACTGTCTGTCTCTGTCTGTCTCTGTCTGTCTCTGTCTGTCTCTGTCTGTCTCTGCTTGTTTTCGTGTGTCACTGCCTGTCCCAGTTTACCTTCGACTGTCTCTGGCTGTCTCTGTGTGTGACTGCCTGTCTCTGTCTGCCTCTGACTGTCCCTGTCAGTCTCTGTGTGTCACTGCCTGTCTCAGTCTGCCGCTGACTGTCTCTGCCTGTCTCCTGTCTGTCTCTGTCTGTCTCTGTCTGTCTCTGTCTGTCCCTGCCTGTCCCCGTCTGTCTCTGTCTGTCTCTGTCTGTCTCTGTCTGTCTAGGTCTGTCTCTGCCTGCCCTGTCTGTATCTGTCTGTCTCTGTCTGTCTCTGTCTGTCTCTGTCTGTCTAGGTCTGCCTTTGTCTGTCCCTGTCTGCCTCTGTCTGTCTCTGTCTGTCTCTGTCTGCCTGAGTCTGTCTCTGTCTGTCTCTGTCTTTCTATACCTGTCTGTGTCTGTATCTGTCTGTCTCTGTCTGTCTCTGTCTGTCTCTGTCTGTCTCCGTCTGCCTCTGACTGTCCCTGTCTGCCTCTGTGTGCCACTGACTGGCTCAATATGCCGCTGACTGTCTCTGTCTGTCTCTGTCTGTCTCTGTCTGTCTCTGTCTGTCTCTGTCTGTCTCTGTCTGTCTCTGTCTGTCCCTGCCTGTCCCCGTCTGTCTCTGTCTGTCTCTGTCTGTCTCTGTCTGTCTAGGTCTGTCTCTGCCTGCCCTGTCTGTATCTGTCTGTCTCTGTCTGTCTCTGTCTGTCTCTGTCTGTCTCTGTCCGCCCCTGCCTGTCTCTGCCTGCCTGAGTCTGTCTCTGTCTGTCTCCCTCTGTCTATTCCTGCCACTGTCTGTCTCTGTCTGTCTCTGTCTGTCTCTGTCTGTCTCTGTCTGTCTCTGTCCGCCTCTGCCTGTCTCTGCCTGCCTGAGTCTGTCTCTGTCTGTCTCCCTCTGTCTATTCCTGCCACTGTCCGCCTCTGTCTGTCTCTGTCTGTCTCCGTCTGTCTCCGTCTGTCTCTGTCTGTCTCTGTCTGTCTCTGTCTGCCTGAGTCTGTCTCTGTCTGCCTCTGTCTGGCTATACCTGTCTCTGTCTGTATGTGTCTGTCTCTGTCTGTCTCTGTGTGTCACTGCCTGTCTCTGTCTGTCTCTGTCTGTCTCTGTCTGTCTCTGTCTGTCTCTGTCTGTCTCAGTCTGTCTCTGTCTGCCTCTGACTGTCCCTGTCTGCCTCTGTGTGTCACTGACTGGCTCAGTGTGCCGCTGACTGTCTCTGTCTGTCTCTGTCTGTCTCTGTCTGTCTCTATCTGTGTCAGTCTGTCTCTGTCTGTTTCTGTCTGCCTCTGACTGTCCCTGTCTGTCTCTGTGTGTCACTGCCTGTCTCAGTTTGCCGCTGACTGTCTCTGTCTGTCTCTGTCTGTCTCTGTCGGTCTCTGTCTGTCTCTGTCTGTCTCTGTCTGTATCTGTCTGTCTCTGTCTGTCTCTGTCTGTCTCTGTCTGTCTCTGTCTGTCTCCGTCTGCCTCTGACTGTCCCTGTCTGCCTCTGTGTGTCACTGACTGGCTCAGTGTGCCGCTGACTATCTCTGTCTGTCTCTGTCTGTCTCTGTCTGTCTCTGTCTGTCTCTGTCTGTCTCTGTCTGTCTCTGTCTGTCTCTGTCTGTCTCTGTCTGTCTCTGTCTGTCTCTATCTGTTTCTGTCTGTCTCTGTCTGTCTCTGTCTGTCTCTATCTGTTTCTGTCTGTCTCTGTCTGTCTCTGTCTGCCTCTGACTGTCCCTGTCTGTCTCTGTGTGTCACTGCCTGTCTCAGTTCGCCGCTGACTGTCTCTGTCTGTCTCTGTCTGTCTCTGTCTGTCTCTGTCTGTCTCTGTCTGTATCTGTCTGTCTCTGTCTGTCTCTGCCTGTCTCTGTCTGTCTCTCTCTGTCTGTCTCTGTCTGTCTCTGTCTGTCTCTGTCTGTCTCTGTCTGTCTCTGTCTGTCTCTGCTTGCTTCCGTGTGTCACTGCCTGTCCCAGTTTGCCTTCGACTGTCTCTGTCTGCCTCTGTCTGTGACTGCCTGCCTCTGTCTGTCTCTGTCTGTCTCTGTCCGTCTCTGTCTGTCTCTGTCTGCCTCTGTGTGTCACTGCCTGTCTCTATCTGTTTCTGTTTGTCTCTGTCTGTCTCTGTCGGTCTCTGTCTGTCTCTGTCTGTATCTCTCTGTCTCTGTCTGTCTCTGTCTGTCTCTGTCTCCCTCTGTCTGCCTGTGACCGGCTCTCTCTGTCTGTCTGTCTCTGTCTGTCTCTGTCTGTCTCTGTGTGTCACTGCCTGTTTCTATCTGTTTCTGTCTGTCTCTGCCTGTCTCTGTCTCTCTCTGTCTGTCTCTGTCTGTCTCTGTCCGTCTCTGTCTGTTTCTGTCTGTCTGTCTGTCTCTGTCTGTCTCTGTCTGTCTCTGTCTGTCTCTGTCTGTCTCTGTCTGTCTCTGTCTGTCTCTGTCTGTCTCTGTCTGTCTCTGTCTGTCTCTGTCTGTCTCTGTCTGTCTCTGTCTGTCTCTGTCTGTCTCTGTCTGTCTCTGCTTGCTTCCGTGTGTCACTGCCTGTCCCAGTTTGCCTTCGACTGTCTCTGTCTGCCTCTGTCTGTCTCTGTCTGTCTCTGTCTGTATCTGTCTGTCTCTGTCTGTCTCTGTCTGTCTCTGTCTCTGTCTGTCTCTGTCTGTCTCTGTCTGTCTCTGTCTGTCTCTGTCTGTCTCTGTCTGTCTCTGTCTGTCTCTGTCTGTCTCTGTCTGTCTGTGTCTGTCTCTGTCTGTCTCTGCTTGCTTCCGTGTGTCACTGCCTGTCCCAGTTTGCCTTCGACTGTCTCTGTCTGCCTCTGTCTGTCTCTGTCTGTCTCTGTCTGTCTCTGTCTGTCTCTATCTGTGTCAGTCTGTCTCTGTCTGTTTCTGTCTGCCTCTGACTGTCCCTGTCTGTCTCTGTGTGTCACTGCCTGTCTCAGTTCGCCGCTGACTGTCTCTGTCTGTCTCTGTCTGTCTCTGTCTGTCTCTGTCTGTCTCTGTCTGTCTCTGTCTGTCTCTGTCTGTCTCTGTCTGTCTCTGTCTGTCTCTGTCTGTCTCTGTCTGTCTCTGTCTGTCTCTGTCTGCCTCTGACTGTCCCTGTCTGTCTCTGTCTGTCTCTGTCTGTCTCTGTCTGTCTCTGTCTGTCTCTGTCTGTCTCTGTCTGTCTCAGTCTGTCTCTGTCTGTCTCTGTCTGTCTCTGTCCGTCTCTGTCTGTTTCTGTCTGTCTCTGTCTGTCTCTGTCTGTCTCTGTCTGTCTCTGTCTGTCTCTGTCTGTCTCTGTCTGTCTCTGTCTGTCTCAGTCTGTCTCTGTCTGCCTCTGACTGTCCCTGTCTGCCTCTGTCTGTCTCTGTCTGTCTCTGTGTGTCACTGCCTGTCTCTATCTGTTTCTGTCTGTCTCTGCCTGTCTCTGTCTGTCTCTGTCTGTCTCTGTCTGTCTCTGTCCGTCTCTGTCTGTTTCTGTCTGCCTCTGACTGTCCCTGTCTGTCTCTGTGTGTCACTGCCTGTCTCAGTTCGCCGCTGACTGTCTCTGTCTGTCTCTGTCTGCCTCTGTCTGTCTCTGTCTGTCTCTGTCTGTCTCTGTCTGTCTCTGTCTGTCTCTGTCTGTCTCTGTCTGCCTCTGACTGTCCCTGTCTGTCTCTGTCTGTCTCTGTCTGTCTCTGTCTGTCTCTGTCTGTCTCTGTCTGTCTCTGTCTGTCTCTGTCTGTCTCAGTCTGTCTCTGTCTGCCTCTGACTGTCCCTGTCTGCCTCTGTGTGTCACTGACTGGCTCAGTGTGCCGCTGACTGTCTCTGTCTGTCTCTGTCTGTCTCTGTCTGTCTCTGTCTGTCTCTGTCTGTCTCTGTCTGTCTCTGTCTGTCTCTGTCTGTCTCTGTCTGTCTCTGTCTGTCTCTGTCTGTCTCTGTCTGTCTCTGTCTGTCTCTGTCTGTCTCTGCTTGCTTCCGTGTGTCACTGCCTGTCCCAGTTTGCCTTCGACTGTCTCTGTCTGCCTCTGTCTGTCTCTGTCTGTCTCTGTCTGTATCTGTCTGTCTCTGTCTGTCTCTGTCTGTCTCTGTCTGTCTCTGTCTGTCTCTGTCTGTCTCTGTCTGTCTCTGTCTGTCTCTGTCTGTCTCTGTCTGTCTCTGTCTGTCTCTGTCTGTCTCTGTCTGTCTCTGTCTGTCTCTGTCTGTCTCTGTATGTCTCTGTCTGTCTCTGTCTGTCTGTGTCTGTCTCTGTCTGTCTCTGCTTGCTTCCGTGTGTCACTGCCTGTCCCAGTTTGCCTTCGACTGTCTCTGTCTGCCTCTGTCTGTCTCTGTCTGTCTCTGTCTGTCTCTGTCTGTCTCTATCTGTGTCAGTCTGTCTCTGTCTGTTTCTGTCTGCCTCTGACTGTCCCTGTCTGTCTCTGTGTGTCACTGCCTGTCTCAGTTCGCCGCTGAATGTCTCTGTCTGTCTCTGTCTGTCTCTGTCTGTCTCTGTCTGTCTCTGTCTGTCTCTGTCTGTCTCTGTCTGTCTCTGTCTGTCTCTGTCTGTCTCTGTCTGCCTCTGACTGTCCCTGTCTGTCTCTGTCTGTCTCTGTCTGTCTCTGTCTGTCTCTGTCTGTCTCTGTCTGTCTCTGTCTGTCTCTGTCTGTCTCAGTCTGTCTCTGTCTGCCTCTGACTGTCCCTGTCTGCCTCTGTGTGTCACTGACTGGCTCAGTGTGCCGCTGACTGTCTCTGTCTGTCTCTGTCTGTCTCTGTCTGTCTCTGTCTGTCTCTGTCTGTCTCTGTCTGTCTCTGTCTGTCTCTGTCTGTATCTGTCTGTCTCTGTCTGTCTCTGTCTGTCTCTGTCTGTCTCTGTCTGTCTAGGTCTGCCTTTGTCTGTCCCTGTCTGCCTCTGTCTGTCACTGTCTGTCTCCGTCTGTCTCTGTCTGTCTCTATCTGTTTCTGTCTGTCTCTGTCTGTCCCTGTCTGTCTCTGTCTGCCTCTGCTTGTTTTCGTGTGTCACTGCCTGACCCAGTTTGCCTTCGACTGTCTCTGGCTGCCTCTGTGTGTCACTGACTGCCTCAGTGTACCGCTGACTGTCTCTGCCTGTCTCTGTCTCCCTCTGTCTGTCTGTGACCGGCTCTCTCTGTCTGTCTGTCTCTGTCTGTCTCTGTCTGTCTCTGTCCGCCTCTGCCTGTCTCTGCCTGCCTGAGTCTGTCTCTGTCTGTCTCCCTCTGTCTATTCCTGCCACTGTCTGTCTCTGTCTGTCTCTGTCTGTCTCTGTCTGTCTCTGTCTGTCTCTGCTTGTTTTCGTGTGTCACTGCCTGTCCCAGTTTACCTTCGACTGTCTCTGGCTGTCTCTGTGTGTGACTGCCTGTCTCTGTCTGCCTCTGACTGTCCCTGTCAGTCTCTGTGTGTCACTGCCTGTCTCAGTCTGCCGCTGACTGTCTCTGCCTGTCTCCTGTCTGTCTCTGTCTGTCTCTGTCTGTCTCTGTCTGTCCCTGCCTGTCCCCGTCTGTCTCTGTCTGTCTCTGTCTGTCTCTGTCTGTCTAGGTCTGTCTCTGCCTGCCCTGTCTGTATCTGTCTGTCTCTGTCTGTCTCTGTCTGTCTCTGTCTGTCTAGGTCTGCCTTTGTCTGTCCCTGTCTGCCTCTGTCTGTCTCTGTCTGTCTCTGTCTGCCTGAGTCTGTCTCTGTCTGTCTCTGTCTTTCTATACCTGTCTGTGTCTGTATCTGTCTGTCTCTGTCTGTCTCTGTCTGTCTCTGTCTGTCTCCGTCTGCCTCTGACTGTCCCTGTCTGCCTCTGTGTGCCACTGACTGGCTCAATATGCCGCTGACTGTCTCTGTCTGTCTCTGTCTGTCTCTGTCTGTCTCTGTCTGTCTCTGTCTGTCTCTGTCTGTCTCTGTCTGTCCCTGCCTGTCCCCGTCTGTCTCTGTCTGTCTCTGTCTGTCTCTGTCTGTCTAGGTCTGTCTCTGCCTGCCCTGTCTGTATCTGTCTGTCTCTGTCTGTCTCTGTCTGTCTCTGTCCGCCTCTGCCTGTCTCTGCCTGCCTGAGTCTGTCTCTGTCTGTCTCCCTCTGTCTATTCCTGCCACTGTCCGCCTCTGTCTGTCTCTGTCTGTCTCCGTCTGTCTCCGTCTGTCTCTGTCTGTCTCTGTCTGTCTCTGTCTGCCTGAGTCTGTCTCTGTCTGCCTCTGTCTGGCTATACCTGTCTCTGTCTGTATGTGTCTGTCTCTGTCTGTCTCTGTGTGTCACTGTCTGTCTCTGTCTGTCTCTGTCTGTCTCTGTCTGTCTCTATCTGTGTCAGTCTGTCTCTGTCTGTTTCTGTCTGCCTCTGACTGTCCCTGTCTGTCTCTGTGTGTCACTGCCTGTCTCAGTTTGCCGCTGACTGTCTCTGTCAGTCTCTGTCTGTCTCTGTCTGTCTCTATCTGTGTCAGTCTGTCTCTGTCTGTTTCTGTCTGCCTCTGACTGTCCCTGTCTGTCTCTGTGTGTCACTGCCTGTCTCAGTTTGCCGCTGACTGTCTCTGTCTGTCTCTGTCTGTCTCTGTCGGTCTCTGTCTGTCTCTGTCTGTCTCTGTCTGTCTCTGTCGGTCTCTGTCTGTCTCTGTCTGTCTCTGTCTGTATCTGTCTGTCTCTGTCTGTCTCTGTCTGTCTCTGTCTGTCTCTGTCTGTCTCTGTCTGTCTCTGTCTGTCTCCGTCTGCCTCTGACTGTCCCTGTCTGCCTCTGTGTGTCACTGACTGGCTCAGTGTGCCGCTGACTATCTCTGTCTGTCTCTGTCTGTCTCTGTCTGTCTGTGACCGGCTCTCTCTGTCTGTCTGTCTCTGTCTGTCTCTTTCTGTCTCTGTCCGCCTCTGCCTGTCTCTGCCTGCCTGAGTCTGTCTCTGTCTGTCTCCCTCTGTCTATTCCTGCCACTGTCTGTCTCTGTCTGTCTCTGTCTGTCTCTGTCTGTCTCTGTCTGTCTCTGCTTGTTTTCGTGTGTCACTGCCTGTCCCAGTTTACCTTCGACTGTCTCTGGCTGTCTCTGTGTGTGACTGCCTGTCTCTGTCTGCCTCTGACTGTCCCTGTCAGTCTCTGTGTGTCACTGCCTGTCTCAGTCTGCCGCTGACTGTCTCTGCCTGTCTCCTGTCTGTCTCTGTCTGTCTCTGTCTGTCTCTGTCTGTCCCTGCCTGTCCCCGTCTGTCTCTGTCTGTCTCTGTCTGTCTCTGTCTGTCTAGGTCTGTCTCTGCCTGCCCTGTCTGTATCTGTCTGTCTCTGTCTGTCTCTGTCTGTCTCTGTCTGTCTAGGTCTGCCTTTGTCTGTCCCTGTCTGCCTCTGTCTGTCTCTGTCTGTCTCTGTCTGCCTGAGTCTGTCTCTGTCTGTCTCTGTCTTTCTATACCTGTCTGTGTCTGTATCTGTCTGTCTCTGTCTGTCTCTGTCTGTCTCTGTCTGTCTCCGTCTGCCTCTGACTGTCCCTGTCTGCCTCTGTGTGCCACTGACTGGCTCAATATGCCGCTGACTGTCTCTGTCTGTCTCTGTCTGTCTCTGTCTGTCTCTGTCTGTCTCTGTCTGTCTCTGTCTGTCTCTGTCTGTCCCTGCCTGTCCCCGTCTGTCTCTGTCTGTCTCTGTCTGTCTCTGTCTGTCTAGGTCTGTCTCTGCCTGCCCTGTCTGTATCTGTCTGTCTCTGTCTGTCTCTGTCTGTCTCTGTCTGTCTCTGTCCGCCTCTGCCTGTCTCTGCCTGCCTGAGTCTGTCTCTGTCTGTCTCCCTCTGTCTATTCCTGCCACTGTCTGTCTCTGTCTGTCTCTGTCTGTCTCTGTCTGTCTCTGTCTGTCTCTGTCCGCCTCTGCCTGTCTCTGCCTGCCTGAGTCTGTCTCTGTCTGTCTCCCTCTGTCTATTCCTGCCACTGTCCGCCTCTGTCTGTCTCTGTCTGTCTCCGTCTGTCTCCGTCTGTCTCTGTCTGTCTCTGTCTGTCTCTGTCTGCCTGAGTCTGTCTCTGTCTGCCTCTGTCTGGCTATACCTGTCTCTGTCTGTATGTGTCTGTCTCTGTCTGTCTCTGTGTGTCACTGTCTGTCTCTGTCTGTCTCTGTCTGTCTCTGTCTGTCTCTATCTGTGTCAGTCTGTCTCTGTCTGTTTCTGTCTGCCTCTGACTGTCCCTGTCTGTCTCTGTGTGTCACTGCCTGTCTCAGTTTGCCGCTGACTGTCTCTGTCTGTCTCTGTCTGTCTCTGTCTGTCTCTATCTGTGTCAGTCTGTCTCTGTCTGTTTCTGTCTGCCTCTGACTGTCCCTGTCTGTCTCTGTGTGTCACTGCCTGTCTCAGTTTGCCGCTGACTGTCTCTGTCTGTCTCTGTCTGTCTCTGTCGGTCTCTGTCTGTCTCTGTCTGTCTCTGTCTGTCTCTGTCGGTCTCTGTCTGTCTCTGTCTGTCTCTGTCTGTATCTGTCTGTCTCTGTCTGTCTCTGTCTGTCTCTGTCTGTGTCTGTCTGTCTCTGTCTGTCTCTGTCTGTCTCCGTCTGCCTCTGACTGTCCCTGTCTGCCTCTGTGTGTCACTGACTGGCTCAGTGTGCCGCTGACTATCTCTGTCTGTCTCTGTCTGTCTCTGTCTGTCTCTGTCTGCCTCTGACTGTCCCTGTCTGTCTCTGTGTGTCACTGCCTGTCTCAGTTCGCCGCTGACTGTCTCTGTCTGTCTCTGTCTGTCTCTGTCTGTCTCTGTCTGTCTCTGTCTGTCTCTGTCTGTCTCTATCTGTGTCAGTCTGTCTCTGTCTGTTTCTGTCTGCCTCTGACTGTCCCTGTCTGTCTCTGTGTGTCACTGCCTGTCTCAGTTCGCCGCTGACTGTCTCTGTCTGTCTCTGTCTGTCTCTGTCTGTCTCTGTCTGTCTCTGTCTGTCTCTGTCTGTCTCTGTCTGTCTCTGTCTGTCTCTGTCTGTCTCTGTCTGTCTCTGTCTGTCTCCGTCTGCCTCTGACTGTCCCTGTCTGCCTCTGTGTGTCACTGACTGGCTCAGTGTGCCGCTGACTGTCTCTGTCTGTCTCTGTCTGTCTCTGTCTGCCTCTGACTGTCTCTGTCTGTCTCTGTGTGTCACTGCCTGTCTCAGTCCGCCGCTGACTGTCTCTGTCTGTCTCTGTCTGTCTCTGCCTGTCTCTGTCTGTCTCTGTCTGTCTCTTTCTGCCTCTGTCTGTCTCTGTCTGTCTCTGTCTGTCTCTTTCCGTCTCTGTCTGCCTCTGTCGGTCCCTGTCTGTCTCTGTCTGTCTCAGTCTGCCTGAGTCTGTCTCTGTCTGTCTCTGTCTGTCTCTGTCTGCATCTGTCTGTCTCTGTCTGTCTCTGTCTGTCTCTGTCTGTCTCCGTCTGCCTCTGACTGTCCCTGTCTGCCTCTGTGTGTCACTGACTGGCTCAGTGTGCCGCTGACTGTCTCTGTCTGTCTCTGTCTGTCTCCGTCTGTCTCTATCTGTTTCGGTCTGTCTCTGTCTGTCTCTGTCTGTCTCTGTCTGCCTCTGACTGTCCCTGTCTGTCTCTGTGTGTCACTGCCTGTCTCAGTTCGCCGCTGACTGTCTCTGTCTGTCTCTGTGTGTCACTGACTGGCTCAGTGTGCCGCTCACTGTCTCTGTCTGTCTCTGTCTGTCTCTGTCTGTCTCTGTCTGTCTCTGTCTGTCTCTGTCTGTCTCTGTCTGTCTCTGTCTGTCTCTGTCTGTCTGTGTCTGTCTCTGTCTGTCTCTGCTTGCTTCCGTGTGTCACTGCCTGTCCCAGTTTGCCTTCGACTGTCTCTGTCTGCCTCTGTCTGTGACTGCCTGCCTCTGTCTGTCTCTGTCTGTCTCTGTCCGTCTCTGTCTGTCTCTGTCTGCCTCTGTGTGTCACTGCCTGTCTCTATCTGTTTCTGTTTGTCTCTGTCTGTCTCTGTCGGTCTCTGTCTGTCTCTGTCTGTATCTGTCTGTCTCTGTCTGTCTCTGTCTGTCTCTGTCTCCCTCTGTCTGCCTGTGACCGGCTCTCTCTGTCTGTCTGTCTCTGTCTGTCTCTGTCTGTCTCTGTGTGTCACTGCCTGTTTCTATCTGTTTCTGTCTGTCTCTGCCTGTCTCTGTCTCTTTCTGTCTGTCTCTGTCTGTCTCTGTCCGTCTCTGTCTGTTTCTGTCTGTCTCTGTCTGTCTCTGTCTGTCTCTGTCTGTCTCTGTCTGTCTCTGTCTGTCTCTGTCTGTCTCTGTCTGTCTCTGTCTGTCTCTGTCTGTCTCTGTCTGTCTCTGCTTGCTTCCGTGTGTCACTGCCTGTCCCAGTTTGCCTTCGACTGTCTCTGTCTGCCTCTGTCTGTCTCTGTCTGTCTCTGTCTGTATCTGTCTGTCTCTGTCTGTCTCTGTCTGTCTCTGTCTGTCTCTGTCTGTCTCTGTCTGTCTCTGTCTGTCTCTGTCTGTCTCTGTCTGTCTCTGTCTGTCTGTGTCTGTCTCTGTCTGTCTCTGCTTGCTTCCGTGTGTCACTGCCTGTCCCAGTTTGCCTTCGACTGTCTCTGTCTGCCTCTGTCTGTCTCTGTCTGTCTCTGTCTGTCTCTGTCTGTCTCTATCTGTGTCTGTCTGTCTCTGTCTGTCTCTGTCTGTCTCTGTCTGTCTCTGTCTGTCTCTGTCTGTCTCTGTCTGTCTGTGTCTGTCTCTGTCTGTCTCTGCTTGCTTCCGTGTGTCACTGCCTGTCCCAGTTTGCCTTAGACTGTCTCTGTCTGCCTCTGTCTGTCTCTGTCTGTCTCTGTCTGTCTCTGTCTGTCTCTATCTGTGTCAGTCTGTCTCTGTCTGTTTCTGTCTGCCTCTGACTGTCCCTGTCTGTCTCTGTGTGTCACTGCCTGTCTCAGTTCGCCGCTGACTGTCTCTGTCTGTCTCTGTCTGTCTCTGTCTGTCTCTGTCTGTCTCTGTCTGTCTCTGTCTGTCTCTGTCTGTCTCTGTCTGTCTCTGTCTGTCTCTGTCTGTCTCTGTCTGTCTCTGTCTGTCTCTGTCTGTCTCTGTCTGCCTCTGACTGTCCCTGTCTGTCTCTGTCTGTCTCTGTCTGTCTCTGTCTGTCTCTGTCTGTCTCTGTCTGTCTCTGTCTGTCTCAGTCTGTCTCTGTCTGTCTCTGTCTGTCTCTGTCCGTCTCTGTCTGTTTCTGTCTGTCTCTGTCTGTCTCTGTCTGTCTCTGTCTGTCTCTGTCTGTCTCTGTCTGTCTCTGTCTGTCTCTGTCTGTCTCAGTCTGTCTCTGTCTGCCTCTGACTGTCCCTGTCTGCCTCTGTCTGTCTCTGTCTGTCTCTGTGTGTCACTGCCTGTCTCTATCTGTTTCTGTCTGTCTCTGCCTGTCTCTGTCTGTCTCTGTCTGTCTCTGTCTGTCTCTGTCCGTCTCTGTCTGTTTCTGTCTGCCTCTGACTGTCCCTGTCTGTCTCTGTGTGTCACTGCCTGTCTCAGTTCGCCGCTGACTGTCTCTGTCTGTCTCTGTCTGCCTCTGTCTGTCTCTGTCTGTCTCTGTCTGTCTCTGTCTGTCTCTGTCTGTCTCTGTCTGTCCCTGTCTGCCTCTGACTGTCCCTGTCTGTCTCTGTCTGTCTCTGTCTGTCTCTGTCTGTCTCTGTCTGTCTCTGTCTGTCTCTGTCTGTCTCTGTCTGTCTCAGTCTGTCTCTGTCTGCCTCTGACTGTCCCTGTCTGCCTCTGTGTGTCACTGACTGGCTCAGTGTGCCGCTGACTGTCTCTGTCTGTCTCTGTCTGTCTCTGTCTGTCTCTGTCTGTCTCTGTCTGTCTCTGTCTGTCTCTGTCTGTCTCTGTCTGTCTCTGTCTGTCTCTGTCTGTCTCTGTCTGTCTCTGTCTGTCTCTGTCTGTCTCTGTCTGTCTCTGTCTGTCTCTGTCTGTCTCTGTCTGTCTCTGCTTGCTTCCGTGTGTCACTGCCTGTCCCAGTTTGCCTTCGACTGTCTCTGTCTGCCTCTGTCTGTCTCTGTCTGTCTCTGTCTGTATCTGTCTGTCTCTGTCTGTCTCTGTCTGTCTCTGTCTGTCTCTGTCTGTCTCTGTCTGTCTCTGTCTGTCTCTGTCTGTCTCTGTCTGTCTCTGTCTGTCTCTGTCTGTCTCTGTCTGTCTCTGTCTGTCTCTGTCTGTCTCTGTCTGTCTCTGTATGTCTCTGTCTGTCTCTGTCTGTCTGTGTCTGTCTCTGTCTGTCTCTGCTTGCTTCCGTGTGTCACTGCCTGTCCCAGTTTGCCTTCGACTGTCTCTGTCTGCCTCTGTCTGTCTCTGTCTGTCTCTGTCTGTCTCTGTCTGTCTCTATCTGTGTCAGTCTGTCTCTGTCTGTTTCTGTCTGCCTCTGACTGTCCCTGTCTGTCTCTGTGTGTCACTGCCTGTCTCAGTTCGCCGCTGAATGTCTCTGTCTGTCTCTGTCTGTCTCTGTCTGTCTCTGTCTGTCTCTGTCTGTCTCTGTCTGTCTCTGTCTGTCTCTGTCTGTCTCTGTCTGTCTCTGTCTGCCTCTGACTGTCCCTGTCTGTCTCTGTCTGTCTCTGTCTGTCTCTGTCTGTCTCTGTCTGTCTCTGTCTGTCTCTGTCTGTCTCTGTCTGTCTCAGTCTGTCTCTGTCTGCCTCTGACTGTCCCTGTCTGCCTCTGTGTGTCACTGACTGGCTCAGTGTGCCGCTGACTGTCTCTGTCTGTCTCTGTCTGTCTCTGTCTGTCTCTGTCTGTCTCTGTCTGTCTCTGTCTGTCTCTGTCTGTATCTGTCTGTCTCTGTCTGTCTCTGTCTGTCTCTGTCTGTCTCTGTCTGTCTAGGTCTGCCTTTGTCTGTCCCTGTCTGCCTCTGTCTGTCACTGTCTGTCTCTGTCTGTCTCTGTCTGTCTCTATCTGTTTCTGTCTGTCTCTGTCTGTCCCTGTCTGTCTCTGTCTGCCTCTGCTTGTTTTCGTGTGTCACTGCCTGACCCAGTTTGCCTTCGACTGTCTCTGGCTGCCTCTGTGTGTCACTGACTGCCTCAGTGTACCGCTGACTGTCTCTGCCTGTCTCTGTCTCCCTCTGTCTGTCTGTGACCGGCTCTCTCTGTCTGTCTGTCTCTGTCTGTCTCTGTCTGTCTCTGTCCGCCTCTGCCTGTCTCTGCCTGCCTGAGTCTGTCTCTGTCTGTCTCCCTCTGTCTATTCCTGCCACTGTCTGTCTCTGTCTGTCTCTGTCTGTCTCTGTCTGTCTCTGTCTGTCTCTGCTTGTTTTCGTGTGTCACTGCCTGTCCCAGTTTACCTTCGACTGTCTCTGGCTGTCTCTGTGTGTGACTGCCTGTCTCTGTCTGCCTCTGACTGTCCCTGTCAGTCTCTGTGTGTCACTGCCTGTCTCAGTCTGCCGCTGACTGTCTCTGCCTGTCTCCTGTCTGTCTCTGTCTGTCTCTGTCTGTCTCTGTCTGTCCCTGCCTGTCCCCGTCTGTCTCTGTCTGTCTCTGTCTGTCTCTGTCTGTCTAGGTCTGTCTCTGCCTGCCCTGTCTGTATCTGTCTGTCTCTGTCTGTCTCTGTCTGTCTCTGTCTGTCTAGGTCTGCCTTTGTCTGTCCCTGTCTGCCTCTGTCTGTCTCTGTCTGTCTCTGTCTGCCTGAGTCTGTCTCTGTCTGTCTCTGTCTTTCTATACCTGTCTGTGTCTGTATCTGTCTGTCTCTGTCTGTCTCTGTCTGTCTCTGTCTGTCTCCGTCTGCCTCTGACTGTCCCTGTCTGCCTCTGTGTGCCACTGACTGGCTCAATATGCCGCTGACTGTCTCTGTCTGTCTCTGTCTGTCTCTGTCTGTCTCTGTCTGTCTCTGTCTGTCTCTGTCTGTCTCTGTCTGTCCCTGCCTGTCCCCGTCTGTCTCTGTCTGTCTCTGTCTGTCTCTGTCTGTCTAGGTCTGTCTCTGCCTGCCCTGTCTGTATCTGTCTGTCTCTGTCTGTCTCTGTCTGTCTCTGTCTGTCTCTGTCCGCCTCTGCCTGTCTCTGCCTGCCTGAGTCTGTCTCTGTCTGTCTCCCTCTGTCTATTCCTGCCACTGTCTGTCTCTGTCTGTCTCTGTCTGTCTCTGTCTGTCTCTGTCTGTCTCTGTCCGCCTCTGCCTGTCTCTGCCTGCCTGAGTCTGTCTCTGTCTGTCTCCCTCTGTCTATTCCTGCCACTGTCCGCCTCTGTCTGTCTCTGTCTGTCTCCGTCTGTCTCCGTCTGTCTCTGTCTGTCTCTGTCTGTCTCTGTCTGCCTGAGTCTGTCTCTGTCTGCCTCTGTCTGGCTATACCTGTCTCTGTCTGTATGTGTCTGTCTCTGTCTGTCTCTGTGTGTCACTGTCTGTCTCTGTCTGTCTCTGTCTGTCTCTGTCTGTCTCTATCTGTGTCAGTCTGTCTCTGTCTGTTTCTGTCTGCCTCTGACTGTCCCTGTCTGTCTCTGTGTGTCACTGCCTGTCTCAGTTTGCCGCTGACTGTCTCTGTCTGTCTCTGTCTGTCTCTGTCTGTCTCTATCTGTGTCAGTCTGTCTCTGTCTGTTTCTGTCTGCCTCTGACTGTCCCTGTCTGTCTCTGTGTGTCACTGCCTGTCTCAGTTTGCCGCTGACTGTCTCTGTCTGTCTCTGTCTGTCTCTGTCGGTCTCTGTCTGTCTCTGTCTGTCTCTGTCTGTCTCTGTCGGTCTCTGTCTGTCTCTGTCTGTCTCTGTCTGTATCTGTCTGTCTCTGTCTGTCTCTGTCTGTCTCTGTCTGTCTCTGTCTGTCTCTGTCTGTCTCTGTCTGTCTCCGTCTGCCTCTGACTGTCCCTGTCTGCCTCTGTGTGTCACTGACTGGCTCAGTGTGCCGCTGACTATCTCTGTCTGTCTCTGTCTGTCTCTGTCTGTCTCTGTCTGCCTCTGACTGTCCCTGTCTGTCTCTGTGTGTCACTGCCTGTCTCAGTTCGCCGCTGACTGTCTCTGTCTGTCTCTGTCTGTCTCTGTCTGTCTCTGTCTGTCTCTGTCTGTCTCTGTCTGTCTCTATCTGTGTCAGTCTGTCTCTGTCTGTTTCTGTCTGCCTCTGACTGTCCCTGTCTGTCTCTGTGTGTCACTGCCTGTCTCAGTTCGCCGCTGACTGTCTCTGTCTGTCTCTGTCTGTCTCTGTCTGTCTCTGTCTGTCTCTGTCTGTCTCTGTCTGTCTCTGTCTGTCTCTGTCTGTCTCTGTCTGTCTCTGTCTGTCTCTGTCTGTCTCTGTCTGTCTCCGTCTGCCTCTGACTGTCCCTGTCTGCCTCTGTGTGTCACTGACTGGCTCAGTGTGCCGCTGACTGTCTCTGTCTGTCTCTGTCTGTCTCTGTCTGCCTCGGACTGTCTCTGTCTGTCTCTGTGTGTCACTGCCTGTCTCAGTCCGCCGCTGACTGTCTCTGTCTGTCTCTGTCTGTCTCTGCCTGTCTCTGTCTGTCTCTGTCTGTCTCTTTCTGCCTCTGTCTGTCTCTGTCTGTCTCTGTCTGTCTCTTTCCGTCTCTGTCTGCCTCTGTCGGTCCCTGTCTGTCTCTGTCTGTCTCAGTCTGCCTGAGTCTGTCTCTGTCTGTCTCTGTCTGTCTCTGTCTGCATCTGTCTGTCTCTGTCTGTCTCTGTCTGTCTCTGTCTGTCTCCGTCTGCCTCTGACTGTCCCTGTCTGCCTCTGTGTGTCACTGACTGGCTCAGTGTGCCGCTGACTGTCTCTGTCTGTCTCTGTCTGTCTCCGTCTGTCTCTATCTGTTTCAGTCTGTCTCTGTCTGTCTCTGTCTGTCTCTGTCTGCCTCTGACTGTCCCTGTCTGTCTCTGTGTGTCACTGCCTGTCTCAGTTTGCCGCTGACTGTCTCTGTCTGTCTCTGTCTGTCTCTGTCTGTCTCTATCTGTGTCAGTCTGTCTCTGTCTGTTTCTGTCTGCCTCTGACTGTCCCTGTCTGTCTCTGTGTGTCACTGCCTGTCTCAGTTTGCCGCTGACTGTCTCTGTCTGTCTCTGTCTGTCTCTGTCGGTCTCTGTCTGTCTCTGTCTGTCTCTGTCTGTCTCTGTCGGTCTCTGTCTGTCTCTGTCTGTCTCTGTCTGTATCTGTCTGTCTCTGTCTGTCTCTGTCTGTCTCTGTCTGTCTCTGTCTGTCTCTGTCTGTCTCTGTCTGTCTCCGTCTGCCTCTGACTGTCCCTGTCTGCCTCTGTGTGTCACTGACTGGCTCAGTGTGCCGCTGACTATCTCTGTCTGTCTCTGTCTGTCTCTGTCTGTCTCTGTCTGCCTCTGACTGTCCCTGTCTGTCTCTGTGTGTCACTGCCTGTCTCAGTTCGCCGCTGACTGTCTCTGTCTGTCTCTGTCTGTCTCTGTCTGTCTCTGTCTGTCTCTGTCTGTCTCTGTCTGTCTCTATCTGTGTCAGTCTGTCTCTGTCTGTTTCTGTCTGCCTCTGACTGTCCCTGTCTGTCTCTGTGTGTCACTGCCTGTCTCAGTTCGCCGCTGACTGTCTCTGTCTGTCTCTGTCTGTCTCTGTCTGTCTCTGTCTGTCTCTGTCTGTCTCTGTCTGTCTCTGTCTGTCTCTGTCTGTCTCTGTCTGTCTCTGTCTGTCTCTGTCTGTCTCTGTCTGTCTCCGTCTGCCTCTGACTGTCCCTGTCTGCCTCTGTGTGTCACTGACTGGCTCAGTGTGCCGCTGACTGTCTCTGTCTGTCTCTGTCTGTCTCTGTCTGCCTCGGACTGTCTCTGTCTGTCTCTGTGTGTCACTGCCTGTCTCAGTCCGCCGCTGACTGTCTCTGTCTGTCTCTGTCTGTCTCTGCCTGTCTCTGTCTGTCTCTGTCTGTCTCTTTCTGCCTCTGTCTGTCTCTGTCTGTCTCTGTCTGTCTCTTTCCGTCTCTGTCTGCCTCTGTCGGTCCCTGTCTGTCTCTGTCTGTCTCAGTCTGCCTGAGTCTGTCTCTGTCTGTCTCTGTCTGTCTCTGTCTGCATCTGTCTGTCTCTGTCTGTCTCTGTCTGTCTCTGTCTGTCTCCGTCTGCCTCTGACTGTCCCTGTCTGCCTCTGTGTGTCACTGACTGGCTCAGTGTGCCGCTGACTGTCTCTGTCTGTCTCTGTCTGTCTCCGTCTGTCTCTATCTGTTTCAGTCTGTCTCTGTCTGTCTCTGTCTGTCTCTGTCTGCCTCTGACTGTCCCTGTCTGTCTCTGTGTGTCACTGCCTGTCTCAGTTCGCCGCTGACTGTCTCTGTCTGTCTCTGTGTGTCACTGACTGGCTCAGTGTGCCGCTCACTGTCTCTGTCTGTCTCTGTCTGTCTCTGTCTGTCTCTGTCTGTCTCTGTCTGTCTCTGTCTGTCTCTGTCTGTCTCTGTCTGTCTCTGTCTGTCTCTGTCTGTCTCTGTCTGTCTGTGTCTGTCTCTGTCTGTCTCTGCTTGCTTCCGTGTGTCACTGCCTGTCCCAGTTTGCCTTCGACTGTCTCTGTCTGCCTCTGTCTGTGACTGCCTGCCTCTGTCTGTCTCTGTCTGTCTCTGTCCGTCTCTGTCTGTCTCTGTCTGCCTCTGTGTGTCACTGCCTGTCTCTATCTGTTTCTGTTTGTCTCTGTCTGTCTCTGTCGGTCTCTGTCTGTCTCTGTCTGTATCTGTCTGTCTCTGTCTGTCTCTGTCTGTCTCTGTCTCCCTCTGTCTGCCTGTGACCGGCTCTCTCTGTCTGTCTGTCTCTGTCTGTCTCTGTCTGTCTCTGTGTGTCACTGCCTGTTTCTATCTGTTTCTGTCTGTCTCTGCCTGTCTCTGTCTCTTTCTGTCTGTCTCTGTCTGTCTCTGTCCGTCTCTGTCTGTTTCTGTCTGTCTCTGTCTGTCTCTGTCTGTCTCTGTCTGTCTCTGTCTGTCTCTGTCTGTCTCTGTCTGTCTCTGTCTGTCTCTGTCTGTCTCTGTCTGTCTCTGTCTGTCTCTGCTTGCTTCCGTGTGTCACTGCCTGTCCCAGTTTGCCTTCGACTGTCTCTGTCTGCCTCTGTCTGTCTCTGTCTGTCTCTGTCTGTATCTGTCTGTCTCTGTCTGTCTCTGTCTGTCTCTGTCTGTCTCTGTCTGTCTCTGTCTGTCTCTGTCTGTCTCTGTCTGTCTCTGTCTGTCTCTGTCTGTCTGTGTCTGTCTCTGTCTGTCTCTGCTTGCTTCCGTGTGTCACTGCCTGTCCCAGTTTGCCTTCGACTGTCTCTGTCTGCCTCTGTCTGTCTCTGTCTGTCTCTGTCTGTCTCTGTCTGTCTCTGTCTGTCTCTGTCTGTCTCTGTCTGTCTCTGTCTGCCTCTGACTGTCCCTGTCTGTCTCTGTCTGTCTCTGTCTGTCTCTGTCTGTCTCTGTCTGTCTCTGTCTGTCTCAGTCTGTCTCTGTCTGCCTCTGACTGTCCCTGTCTGCCTCTGTCTGTCTCTGTCTGTCTCTGTCTGTCTCTGTCTGTCTCTGTCTGTCTCTGTCTGTCTCTGTCTGTCTCTGTCTGTCTCTGTCTGTCTCTGTCTGTCGCTGTCTGTCTCTGTCTGCCTCTGACTGTCCCTGTCTGTCTCTGTCTGTCTCTGTCTGTCTCTGTCTGTCTCTGTCTGTCTCTGTCTGTCTCTGTCTGTCTCAGTCTGGCTCTGTCTGCCTCTGACTGTCCCTGTCTGTCTCTGTCTGCCTCTGACTGTCCCTGTCTGTCTCTGTCTGTCTCTGTCTGTCTCTGTCTGTCTCTGTCTGTCTCTGTCTGTCTCTGTCTGTCTCTGTCTGTCTCTGTCTGTCTCAGTCTGTCTCTGTCTGCCTCTGACTGTCCCTGTCTGCCTCTGTCTGTCTCTGTCTGTCTCTGTCTGTCTCTGTCTGTCTCTGTCTGTCTCTGTCTGTCTCTGTCTGTCTCTGTCTGTCTCTGTCTGTCTCTGTCTGTCTCTGTCTGTCTCTGTCTGTCTCTGTCTGCCTCTGACTGTCCCTGTCTGTCTCTGTCTGTCTCTGTCTGTCTCTGTCTGTCTCTGTCTGTCTCTGTCTGTCTCTGTCTGTCTCAGTCTGTCTCTGTCTGCCTCTGACTGTCCCTGTCTGCCTCTGTGTGTCACTGACTGGCTCAGTGTGCCGCTGACTGTCTCTGCCTGTCTCTGTCTCCCTCTGTCTGTCTCTGACCGGCTCTCTCTGTCTGTCTGTCTCTGTCCGTCTCTGTCTGTCTCTGTCCGCCTCTGCCTGTCTCTGTCCGCCTCTGTCTGTCTCTGTCTGTCTCCGTCTGTCTCCGTCTGTCTCTGCCTGTCTCTGTCTGTCTCTGTCTGCCTGAGTCTGTCTCTGTCTGCCTCTGTCTGGCTATACCTGTCTCTGTCTGTATGTGTCTGTCTCTGTCTGTCTCTGTGTGTCACTGCCTGTCTCTGTCTGTCTCTGTCTGTCTCTGTCTGTCTCTGCCTGTCTCTGTCTGTCTCAGTCTGTCTCTGTCTGCCTCTGACTGTCCCTGTCTGCCTCTGTGTGTCACTGACTGGCTCAGTGTGCCGCTGACTGTCTCTGTCTGTCTCTGTCTGTCTCTGTCTGTCTCTGTCTGTCTCTGTCTGTCTCCGTCTGCCTCTGACTGTCCCTGTCTGCCTCTGTGTGTCACTGACTGGCTCAGTGTGCCGCTGACTATCTCTGTCTGTCTCTGTCTGTCTCTGTCTGTCTCTGTCTGTCTCTGTCTGTCTCTGTCTGTCTCCGTCTGCCTCTGACTGTCCCTGTCTGCCTCTGTGTGTCACTGACTGGCTCAGTGTGCCGCTGACTGTCTCTGTCTGTCTCTGTCTGCCTCTGTCTGCCTCTGACTGTCTCTGTCTGTCTCTGTGTGTCACTGCCTGTCTCAGTCCGCCGCTGACTGTCTCTGTCTGTCTCTGTCTGTCTCTGCCTGTCTCTGTCTGTCTCTGTCTGTCTCTTTCTGCTTCTGTCTGTCTCTGTCTGTCTCTGTCTGTCTCTTTCCGTCTCTGTCTGCCTCTGTCGGTCCCTGTCTGTCTCTGTCTGTCTCAGTCTGCCTGAGTCTGTCTCTGTCTGTCTCTGTCTGTCTCTGTCTGCATCTGTCTGTCTCTGTCTGTCTCTGTCTGTCTCTGTCTGTCTCCGTCTGCCTCTGACTGTCCCTGTCTGCCTCTGTGTGTCACTGACTGGCTCAGTGTGCCGCTGACTGTCTCTGTCTGTCTCTGTCTGTCTCCGTCTGTCTCTATCTGTTTCAGTCTGTCTCTGTCTGTCTCTGTCTGTCTCTGTCTGCCTCTGACTGTCCCTGTCTGTCTCTGTGTGTCACTGCCTGTCTCAGTTCGCCGCTGACTGTCTCTGTCTGTCTCTGTGTGTCACTGACTGGCTCAGTGTGCCGCTCACTGTCTCTGTCTGTCTCTGTCTGTCTCTGTCTGTCTCTGTCTGTCTCTGTCTGTCTCTGTCTGTCTCTGTCTGTCTCTGTCTGTCTCTGTCTGTCTCTGTCTGTCTCTGTCTGTCTGTGTCTGTCTCTGTCTGTCTCTGCTTGCTTCCGTGTGTCACTGCCTGTCCCAGTTTGCCTTCGACTGTCTCTGTCTGCCTCTGTCTGTGACTGCCTGCCTCTGTCTGTCTCTGTCTGTCTCTGTCCGTCTCTGTCTGTCTCTGTCTGCCTCTGTGTGTCACTGCCTGTCTCTATCTGTTTCTGTTTGTCTCTGTCTGTCTCTGTCGGTCTCTGTCTGTCTCTGTCTGTATCTGTCTGTCTCTGTCTGTCTCTGTCTGTCTCTGTCTCCCTCTGTCTGCCTGTGACCGGCTCTCTCTGTCTGTCTGTCTCTGTCTGTCTCTGTCTGTCTCTGTGTGTCACTGCCTGTTTCTATCTGTTTCTGTCTGTCTCTGCCTGTCTCTGTCTCTTTCTGTCTGTCTCTGTCTGTCTCTGTCCGTCTCTGTCTGTTTCTGTCTGTCTCTGTCTGTCTCTGTCTGTCTCTGTCTGTCTCTGTCTGTCTCTGTCTGTCTCTGTCTGTCTCTGTCTGTCTCTGTCTGTCTCTGTCTGTCTCTGTCTGTCTCTGCTTGCTTCCGTGTGTCACTGCCTGTCCCAGTTTGCCTTCGACTGTCTCTGTCTGCCTCTGTCTGTCTCTGTCTGTCTCTGTCTGTATCTGTCTGTCTCTGTCTGTCTCTGTCTGTCTCTGTCTGTCTCTGTCTGTCTCTGTCTGTCTCTGTCTGTCTCTGTCTGTCTCTGTCTGTCTCTGTCTGTCTGTGTCTGTCTCTGTCTGTCTCTGCTTGCTTCCGTGTGTCACTGCCTGTCCCAGTTTGCCTTCGACTGTCTCTGTCTGCCTCTGTCTGTCTCTGTCTGTCTCTGTCTGTCTCTGTCTGTCTCTGTCTGTCTCTGTCTGTCTCTGTCTGTCTCTGTCTGCCTCTGACTGTCCCTGTCTGTCTCTGTCTGTCTCTGTCTGTCTCTGTCTGTCTCTGTCTGTCTCTGTCTGTCTCAGTCTGTCTCTGTCTGCCTCTGACTGTCCCTGTCTGCCTCTGTCTGTCTCTGTCTGTCTCTGTCTGTCTCTGTCTGTCTCTGTCTGTCTCTGTCTGTCTCTGTCTGTCTCTGTCTGTCTCTGTCTGTCTCTGTCTGTCGCTGTCTGTCTCTGTCTGCCTCTGACTGTCCCTGTCTGTCTCTGTCTGTCTCTGTCTGTCTCTGTCTGTCTCTGTCTGTCTCTGTCTGTCTCTGTCTGTCTCAGTCTGGCTCTGTCTGCCTCTGACTGTCCCTGTCTGTCTCTGTCTGCCTCTGACTGTCCCTGTCTGTCTCTGTCTGTCTCTGTCTGTCTCTGTCTGTCTCTGTCTGTCTCTGTCTGTCTCTGTCTGTCTCTGTCTGTCTCTGTCTGTCTCAGTCTGTCTCTGTCTGCCTCTGACTGTCCCTGTCTGCCTCTGTCTGTCTCTGTCTGTCTCTGTCTGTCTCTGTCTGTCTCTGTCTGTCTCTGTCTGTCTCTGTCTGTCTCTGTCTGTCTCTGTCTGTCTCTGTCTGTCTCTGTCTGTCTCTGTCTGTCTCTGTCTGCCTCTGACTGTCCCTGTCTGTCTCTGTCTGTCTCTGTCTGTCTCTGTCTGTCTCTGTCTGTCTCTGTCTGTCTCTGTCTGTCTCAGTCTGTCTCTGTCTGCCTCTGACTGTCCCTGTCTGCCTCTGTGTGTCACTGACTGGCTCAGTGTGCCGCTGACTGTCTCTGCCTGTCTCTGTCTCCCTCTGTCTGTCTCTGACCGGCTCTCTCTGTCTGTCTGTCTCTGTCCGTCTCTGTCTGTCTCTGTCCGCCTCTGCCTGTCTCTGTCCGCCTCTGTCTGTCTCTGTCTGTCTCCGTCTGTCTCCGTCTGTCTCTGCCTGTCTCTGTCTGTCTCTGTCTGCCTGAGTCTGTCTCTGTCTGCCTCTGTCTGGCTATACCTGTCTCTGTCTGTATGTGTCTGTCTCTGTCTGTCTCTGTGTGTCACTGCCTGTCTCTGTCTGTCTCTGTCTGTCTCTGTCTGTCTCTGCCTGTCTCTGTCTGTCTCAGTCTGTCTCTGTCTGCCTCTGACTGTCCCTGTCTGCCTCTGTGTGTCACTGACTGGCTCAGTGTGCCGCTGACTGTCTCTGTCTGTCTCTGTCTGTCTCTGTCTGTCTCTGTCTGTCTCTGTCTGTCTCCGTCTGCCTCTGACTGTCCCTGTCTGCCTCTGTGTGTCACTGACTGGCTCAGTGTGCCGCTGACTATCTCTGTCTGTCTCTGTCTGTCTCTGTCTGTCTCTGTCTGTCTCTGTCTGTCTCTGTCTGTCTCCGTCTGCCTCTGACTGTCCCTGTCTGCCTCTGTGTGTCACTGACTGGCTCAGTGTGCCGCTGACTGTCTCTGTCTGTCTCTGTCTGCCTCTGTCTGCCTCTGACTGTCTCTGTCTGTCTCTGTGTGTCACTGCCTGTCTCAGTCCGCCGCTGACTGTCTCTGTCTGTCTCTGTCTGTCTCTGCCTGTCTCTGTCTGTCTCTGTCTGTCTCTTTCTGCTTCTGTCTGTCTCTGTCTGTCTCTGTCTGTCTCTTTCCGTCTCTGTCTGCCTCTGTCGGTCCCTGTCTGTCTCTGTCTGTCTCAGTCTGCCTGAGTCTGTCTCTGTCTGTCTCTGTCTGTCTCTGTCTGCATCTGTCTGTCTCTGTCTGTCTCTGTCTGTCTCTGTCTGTCTCCGTCTGCCTCTGACTGTCCCTGTCTGCCTCTGTGTGTCACTGACTGGCTCAGTGTGCCGCTGACTGTCTCTGTCTGTCTCTGTCTGTCTCCGTCTGTCTCTATCTGTTTCAGTCTGTCTCTGTCTGTCTCTGTCTGTCTCTGTCTGCCTCTGACTGTCCCTGTCTGTCTCTGTGTGTCACTGCCTGTCTCAGTTCGCCGCTGACTGTCTCTGTCTGTCTCTGTGTGTCACTGACTGGCTCAGTGTGCCGCTGACTGTCTCTGTCTGTCTGTGTCTGTCTCTGTCTGTCTGTGTCTGTCTCTGTCTGTCTCTGCTTCCTTCCGTGTGTCACTGCCTGTCCCAGTTTGCCTTCGACTGTCTCTGTCTGCCTCTGTCTGTGACTGCCTGCCTCTGTCTGTCTCTGTCTGTCTCTGTCCGTCTCTGTCTGTCTCTGTCTGCCTCTGTGTGTCACTGCCTGTCTCTATCTGTTTCTGTTTGTCTCTGTCTGTCTCTGTCGGTCTCTGTCTGTCTCTGTCTGTATCTGTCTGTCTCTGTCTGTCTCTGTCTGTCTCTGTCTCCCTCTGTCTGCCTGTGACCGGCTCTCTCTGTCTGTCTGTCTCTGTCTGTCTCTGTCTGTCTCTGTCTGTCTCTGTCCGCCTCTGCCTGTCTCTGCCTGCCTGAGTCTGTCTCTGTCTGTCTCCCTCTGTCTATTCCTGCCACTGTCCGCCTCTGTCTGTCTCTGTCTGTCTCCGTCTGTCTCCGTCTGTCTCTGTCTGTCTCTGTCTGTCTCTGTCTGCCTGAGTCTGTCTCTGTCTGCCTCTGTCTGGCTATACCTGTCTCTGTCTGTATGTGTCTGTCTCTGTCTGTCTCTGTGTGTCACTGCCTGTCTCTGTCTGTCTCTGTCTGTCTCTGTCTGTCTCTGTCTGTCTCTGTCTGTCTCAGTCTGTCTCTGTCTGCCTCTGACTGTCCCTGTCTGCCTCTGTGTGTCACTGACTGGCTCAGTGTGCCGCTGACTGTCTCTGTCTGTCTCTGTCTGTCTCTGTCTGTCTCTGTCTGTCTCTATCTGTGTCAGTCTGTCTCTGTCTGTTTCTGTCTGCCTCTGACTGTCCCTGTCTGTCTCTGTGTGTCACTGCCTGTCTCAGTTTGCCGCTGACTGTCTCTGTCTGTCTCTGTCTGTCTCTGTCGGTCTCTGTCTGTCTCTGTCTGTCTCTGTCTGTATCTGTCTGTCTCTGTCTGTCTCTGTCTGTCTCTGTCTGTCTCTGTCTGTCTCCGTCTGCCTCTGACTGTCCCTGTCTGCCTCTGTGTGTCACTGACTGGCTCAGTGTGCCGCTGACTATCTCTGTCTGTCTCTGTCTGTCTCTGTCTGTCTCTGTCTGTCTCTGTCTGTCTCTGCCTGTCTCTGTCTGTATCTGTCTGTCTCTGTCTGTCTCTGTCTGTCTCTATCTGTTTCTGTCTGTCTCTGTCTGTCTCTGTCTGCCTCTGACTGTCCCTGTCTGTCTCTGTGTGACACTGCCTGTCTCAGTTCGCCGCTGTCTGTCTCTGTCTGTCTCTGTCTGTCTCTGTCTGTCTCTGTCTGTCTCTGTCTGTCTCTGTCTGTCTCAGTCTGTCTCTGTCTGCCTCTGACTGTCCCTGTCTGCCTCTGTGTGTCACTGACTGGCTCAGTGTGCCGCTGACTGTCTCTGTCTGTCTCTGTCTGTCTCTGTCTGTCTCTGTCTGTCTCTATCTGTGTCAGTCTGTCTCTGTCTGTTTCTGTCTGCCTCTGACTGTCCCTGTCTGTCTCTGTGTGTCACTGCCTGTCTCAGTTTGCCGCTGACTGTCTCTGTCTGTCTCTGTCTGTCTCTGTCGGTCTCTGTCTGTCTCTGTCTGTCTCTGTCTGTATCTGTCTGTCTCTGTCTGTCTCTGTCTGTCTCTGTCTGTCTCTGTCTGTCTCCGTCTGCCTCTGACTGTCCCTGTCTGCCTCTGTGTGTCACTGACTGGCTCAGTGTGCCGCTGACTATCTCTGTCTGTCTCTGTCTGTCTCTGTCTGTCTCTGTCTGTCTCTGTCTGTCTCTGCCTGTCTCTGTCTGTATCTGTCTGTCTCTGTCTGTCTCTGTCTGTCTCTATCTGTTTCTGTCTGTCTCTGTCTGTCTCTGTCTGCCTCTGACTGTCCCTGTCTGTCTCTGTGTGACACTGCCTGTCTCAGTTCGCCGCTGTCTGTCTCTGTCTGTCTCTGTCTGTCTCTGTCTGTCTCTGTCTGTCTCTGTCTGTCTCTGTCTGTCTCTGTCTGTCTCTGTCTGTCTCTGTCTGTCTCTGTCTGTCTCTGTCTGTCTCTGTCTGTCTCTGTCTGTCTCTGTCTGTCTCTGTCTGTCTCTGTCTGTCTCTGTCTGTCTCTGTCTGTCTGTGTCTGTCTCTGTCTGTCTCTGCTTGCTTCCGTGTGTCACTGCCTGTCCCAGTTTGCCTTCGACTGTCTCTGTCTGCCTCTGTCTGTGACTGCCTGCCTCTGTCTGTCTCTGTCTGTCTCTGTCTGTCTCTGTCCGTCTCTGTCTGTCTCTGTCTGCCTCTGTGTGTCACTGCCTGTCTCTATCTGTTTCTGTTTGTCTCTGTCTGTCTCTGTCGGTCTCTGTCTGTCTCTGTCTGTATCTGTCTGTCTCTGTCTGTCTCTGTCTGTCTCTGTCTGTCTAGGTCTGCCTTTGTCTGTCCCTGTCTGCCTCTGTCTGTCTCTGTCTGTCTCTGTCTGCCTGAGTCTGTCTCTGTCTGTCTCTGTCTTTCTATACCTGTCTGTGTCTGTATCTGTCTGTCTCTGTCTGTCTCTGTCTGTCTCTGTCTGTCTCCGTCTGCCTCTGACTGTCCCTGTCTGCCTCTGTGTGCCACTGACTGGCTCAATATGCCGCTGACTGTCTCTGTCTGTCTCTGTCTGTCTCTGTCTGTCTCTGTCTGTCTCTGTCTGTCTCTGTCTGTCTCTGTCTGTCCCTGCCTGTCCCCGTCTGTCTCTGTCTGTCTCTGTCTGTCTCTGTCTGTCTAGGTCTGTCTCTGCCTGCCCTGTCTGTATCTGTCTGTCTCTGTCTGTCTCTGTCTGTCTCTGTCTGTCTCTGTCCGCCTCTGCCTGTCTCTGCCTGCCTGAGTCTGTCTCTGTCTGTCTCCCTCTGTCTATTCCTGCCACTGTCTGTCTCTGTCTGTCTCTGTCTGTCTCTGTCTGTCTCTGTCTGTCTCTGTCCGCCTCTGCCTGTCTCTGCCTGCCTGAGTCTGTCTCTGTCTGTCTCCCTCTGTCTATTCCTGCCACTGTCCGCCTCTGTCTGTCTCTGTCTGTCTCCGTCTGTCTCCGTCTGTCTCTGTCTGTCTCTGTCTGTCTCTGTCTGCCTGAGTCTGTCTCTGTCTGCCTCTGTCTGGCTATACCTGTCTCTGTCTGTATGTGTCTGTCTCTGTCTGTCTCTGTCTGTCTCTGTCTGCCTCTGACTGTCCCTGTCTGTCTCTGTCTGTCTCTGTCTGTCTCTGTCTGTCTCTGTCTGTCTCTGTCTGTCTCTGTCTGTCTCAGTCTGTCTCTGTCTGCCTCTGACTGTCCCTGTCTGTCTCTGTCTGCCTCTGACTGTCCCTGTCTGTCTCTGTCTGTCTCTGTCTGTCTCTGTCTGTCTCTGTCTGTCTCAGTCTGTCTCTGTCTGCCTCTGACTGTCCCTGTCTGCCTCTGTCTGTCTCTGTCTGTCTCTGTCTGTCTCTGTCTGTCTCTGTCTGTCTCTGTCTGTCTCTGTCTGTCTCTGTCTGTCTCTGTCTGTCTCTGTCTGTCTCTGTCTGTCTCTGTCTGCCTCTGACTGTCCCTGTCTGTCTCTGTCTGTCTCTGTCTGTCTCTGTCTGTCTCTGTCTGTCTCTGTCTGTCTCTGTCTGTCTCAGTCTGTCTCTGTCTGCCTCTGACTGTCCCTGTCTGTCTCTGTCTGCCTCTGACTGTCCCTGTCTGTCTCTGACTGTCTCTGTCTGTCTCTGTCTGTCTCTGTCTGTCTCTGTCTGTCTCTGTCTGTCTCTGTCTGTCTCTGTCTGTCCCTGCCTGTCCCCGTCTGTCTCTGTCTGTCTCTGTCTGTCTCTGTCTGTCTAGGTCTGTCTCTGCCTGCCCTGTCTGTATCTGTCTGTCTCTGTCTGTCTCTGTCTGTCTCTGTCTGTCTCTGTCCGCCTCTGCCTGTCTCTGCCTGCCTGAGTCTGTCTCTGTCTGTCTCCCTCTGTCTATTCCTGCCACTGTCTGTCTCTGTCTGTCTCTGTCTGTCTCTGTCTGTCTCTGTCTGTCTCTGTCCGCCTCTGCCTGTCTCTGCCTGCCTGAGTCTGTCTCTGTCTGTCTCCCTCTGTCTATTCCTGCCACTGTCCGCCTCTGTCTGTCTCTGTCTGTCTCCGTCTGTCTCCGTCTGTCTCTGTCTGTCTCTGTCTGTCTCTGTCTGCCTGAGTCTGTCTCTGTCTGCCTCTGTCTGGCTATACCTGTCTCTGTCTGTATGTGTCTGTCTCTGTCTGTCTCTGTCTGTCTCTGTCTGCCTCTGACTGTCCCTGTCTGTCTCTGTCTGTCTCTGTCTGTCTCTGTCTGTCTCTGTCTGTCTCTGTCTGTCTCTGTCTGTCTCAGTCTGTCTCTGTCTGCCTCTGACTGTCCCTGTCTGTCTCTGTCTGCCTCTGACTGTCCCTGTCTGTCTCTGTCTGTCTCTGTCTGTCTCTGTCTGTCTCTGTCTGTCTCAGTCTGTCTCTGTCTGCCTCTGACTGTCCCTGTCTGCCTCTGTCTGTCTCTGTCTGTCTCTGTCTGTCTCTGTCTGTCTCTGTCTGTCTCTGTCTGTCTCTGTCTGTCTCTGTCTGTCTCTGTCTGTCTCTGTCTGTCTCTGTCTGTCTCTGTCTGCCTCTGACTGTCCCTGTCTGTCTCTGTCTGTCTCTGTCTGTCTCTGTCTGTCTCTGTCTGTCTCTGTCTGTCTCTGTCTGTCTCAGTCTGTCTCTGTCTGCCTCTGACTGTCCCTGTCTGTCTCTGTCTGCCTCTGACTGTCCCTGTCTGTCTCTGTCTGTCTCTGTCTGTCTCTGTCTGTCTCTGTCTGTCTCTGTCTGTCTCTGTCTGTCTCTGTCTGTCTCAGTCTGTCTCTGTCTGCCTCTGACTGTCCCTGTCTGCCTCTGTCTGTCTCTGTCTGTCTCTGTCTGTCTCTGTCTGTCTCTGTCTGTCTCTGTCTGTCTCTGTCTGTCTCTGTCTGTCTCTGTCTGTCTCTGTCTGTCTCTGTCTGTCTCTGTCTGTCTCTGTCTGCCTCTGACTGTCCCTGTCTGTCTCTGTCTGTCTCTGTCTGTCTCTGTCTGTCTCTGTCTGTCTCTGTCTGTCTCTGTCTGTCTCAGTCTGTCTCTGTCTGCCTCTGACTGTCCCTGTCTGCCTCTGTGTGTCACTGACTGGCTCAGTGTGCCGCTGTCTGTCTCTGTCTGTCTCTGTCTGTCTATGTCTGCCTCTGACTGTCCCTGTCTGCCTCTGTGTGTCACTGACTGGCTCAGTGTGCCGCTGACTGTCTCTGCCTGTCTCTGTCTCCCTCTGTCTGTCTCTGACCGGCTCTCTCTGTCTGTCTGTCTCTGTCCGTCTCTGTCTGTCTCTGTCCGCCTCTGCCTGTCTCTGTCCGCCTCTGTCTGTCTCTGTCTGTCTCCGTCTGTCTCCGTCTGTCTCTGCCTGTCTCTGTCTGTCTCTGTCTGCCTGAGTCTGTCTCTGTCTGCCTCTGTCTGGCTATACCTGTCTCTGTCTGTATGTGTCTGTCTCTGTCTGTCTCTGTGTGTCACTGCCTGTCTCTGTCTGTCTCTGTCTGTCTCTGTCTGTCTCTGTCTGTCTCTGTCTGTCTCAGTCTGTCTCTGTCTGCCTCTGACTGTCCCTGTCTGCCTCTGTGTGTCACTGACTGGCTCAGTGTGCCGCTGACTGTCTCTGTCTGTCTCTGTCTGTCTCTGTCTGTCTCTGTCTGTCTCTGTCTGTCTCTATCTGTGTCAGTCTGTCTCTGTCTGTTTCTGTCTGCCTCTGACTGTCCCTGTCTGTCTCTGTGTGTCACTGCCTGTCTCAGTTTGCCGCTGACTGTCTCTGTCTGTCTCTGTCTGTCTCTGTCTGTCTCTGTCTGTCTCTGTCTGTCTCCGTCTGCCTCTGACTGTCCCTGTCTGCCTCTGTGTGTCACTGACTGGCTCAGTGTGCCGCTGACTATCTCTGTCTGTCTCTGTCTGTCTCTGTCTGTCTCTGTCTGTCTCTGTCTGTCTCTGTCTGTCTCCGTCTGCCTCTGACTGTCCCTGTCTGCCTCTGTGTGTCACTGACTGGCTCAGTGTGCCGCTGACTGTCTCTGTCTGTCTCTGTCTGCCTCTGTCTGCCTCTGACTGTCTCTGTCTGTCTCTGTGTGTCACTGCCTGTCTCAGTCCGCCGCTGACTGTCTCTGTCTGTCTCTGTCTGTCTCTGCCTGTCTCTGTCTGTCTCTGTCTGTCTCTTTCTGCCTCTGTCTGTCTCTGTCTGTCTCTGTCTGTCTCTTTCCGTCTCTGTCTGCCTCTGTCGGTCCCTGTCTGTCTCTGTCTGTCTCAGTCTGCCTGAGTCTGTCTCTGTCTGTCTCTGTCTGTCTCTGTCTGCATCTGTCTGTCTCTGTCTGTCTCTGTCTGTCTCTGTCTGTCTCCGTCTGCCTCTGACTGTCCCTGTCTGCCTCTGTGTGTCACTGACTGGCTCAGTGTGCCGCTGACTGTCTCTGTCTGTCTCTGTCTGTCTCCGTCTGTCTCTATCTGTTTCAGTCTGTCTCTGTCTGTCTCTGTCTGTCTCTGTCTGCCTCTGACTGTCCCTGTCTGTCTCTGTGTGTCACTGCCTGTCTCAGTTCGCCGCTGACTGTCTCTGTCTGTCTCTGTGTGTCACTGACTGGCTCAGTGTGCCGCTGACTGTCTCTGTCTGTCTGTGTCTGTCTCTGTCTGTCTCTGTCTGTCTCTGTCTGTCTCTGTCTGTCTCTGTCTGTCTCTGTCTGTCTGTGTCTGTCTCTGTCTGTCTCTGCTTCCTTCCGTGTGTCACTGCCTGTCCCAGTTTGCCTTCGACTGTCTCTGTCTGCCTCTGTCTGTGACTGCCTGCCTCTGTCTGTCTCTGTCTGTCTCTGTCCGTCTCTGTCTGTCTCTGTCTGCCTCTGTGTGTCACTGCCTGTCTCTATCTGTTTCTGTTTGTCTCTGTCTGTCTCTGTCTGTCTCTGTCCGTCTCTGTCTGTCTCTGTCTGCCTCTGTGTGTCACTGCCTGTCTCTATCTGTTTCTGTTTGTCTCTGTCTGTCTCTGTCGGTCTCTGTCTGTCTCTGTCTGTATCTGTCTGTCTCTGTCTGTCTCTGTCTGTCTCTGTCTCCCTCTGTCTGCCTGTGACCGGCTCTCTCTGTCTGTCTGTCTCTGTCTGTCTCTGTCTGTCTCTGTCTGTCTCTGTCCGCCTCTGCCTGTCTCTGCCTGCCTGAGTCTGTCTCTGTCTGTCTCCCTCTGTCTATTCCTGCCACTGTCCGCCTCTGTCTGTCTCTGTCTGTCTCCGTCTGTCTCCGTCTGTCTCTGTCTGTCTCTGTCTGTCTCTGTCTGCCTGAGTCTGTCTCTGTCTGCCTCTGTCTGGCTATACCTGTCTCTGTCTGTATGTGTCTGTCTCTGTCTGTCTCTGTGTGTCACTGCCTGTCTCTGTCTGTCTCTGTCTGTCTCTGTCTGTCTCTGTCTGTCTCTGTCTGTCTCAGTCTGTCTCTGTCTGCCTCTGACTGTCCCTGTCTGCCTCTGTGTGTCACTGACTGGCTCAGTGTGCCGCTGACTGTCTCTGTCTGTCTCTGTCTGTCTCTGTCTGTCTCTGTCTGTCTCTATCTGTGTCAGTCTGTCTCTGTCTGTTTCTGTCTGCCTCTGACTGTCCCTGTCTGTCTCTGTGTGTCACTGCCTGTCTCAGTTTGCCGCTGACTGTCTCTGTCTGTCTCTGTCTGTCTCTGTCGGTCTCTGTCTGTCTCTGTCTGTCTCTGTCTGTATCTGTCTGTCTCTGTCTGTCTCTGTCTGTCTCTGTCTGTCTCTGTCTGTCTCCGTCTGCCTCTGACTGTCCCTGTCTGCCTCTGTGTGTCACTGACTGGCTCAGTGTGCCGCTGACTATCTCTGTCTGTCTCTGTCTGTCTCTGTCTGTCTCTGTCTGTCTCTGTCTGTCTCTGTCTGTCTCTGTCTGTCTCTGCCTGTCTCTGTCTGTATCTGTCTGTCTCTGTCTGTCTCTGTCTGTCTCTATCTGTTTCTGTCTGTCTCTGTCTGTCTCTGTCTGCCTCTGACTGTTCCTGTCTGTCTCTGTGTGACACTGCCTGTCTCAGTTCGCCGCTGTCTGTCTCTGTCTGTCTCTGTCTGTCTCTGTCTGTCTCTGTCTGTCTCTGTCTGTCTCTGTCTGTCTCTGTCTGTCTCTGTCTGTCTCTGTCTGTCTCTGTCTGTCTCTGTCTGTCTCTGTCTGTCTCTGTCTGTCTCTGTCTGTCTCTGTCTGTCTCTGTCTGTCTGTGTCTGTCTCTGTCTGTCTCTGCTTGCTTCCGTGTGTCACTGCCTGTCCCAGTTTGCCTTCGACTGTCTCTGTCTGCCTCTGTCTGTGACTGCCTGCCTCTGTCTGTCTCTGTCTGTCTCTGTCCGTCTCTGTCTGTCTCTGTCTGCCTCTGTGTGTCACTGCCTGTCTCTATCTGTTTCTGTTTGTCTCTGTCTGTCTCTGTCGGTCTCTGTCTGTCTCTGTCTGTATCTGTCTGTCTCTGTCTGTCTCTGTCTGTCTCTGTCTGTCTAGGTCTGCCTTTGTCTGTCCCTGTCTGCCTCTGTCTGTCTCTGTCTGTCTCTGTCTGCCTGAGTCTGTCTCTGTCTGTCTCTGTCTTTCTATACCTGTCTGTGTCTGTATCTGTCCGTCTCTGTCTGTCTCTGTCTGTCTCTGTCTGTCTCCGTCTGCCTCTGACTGTCCCTGTCTGCCTCTGTGTGCCACTGACTGGCTCAATATGCCGCTGACTGTCTCTGTCTGTCTCTGTCTGTCTCTGTCTGTCTCTGTCTGTCTCTGTCTGTCTCTGTCTGTCTCTGTCTGTCTCTGTCTGTCCCTGCCTGTCCCCGTCTGTCTCTGTCTGTCTCTGTCTGTCTCTGTCTGTCTAGGTCTGTCTCTGCCTGCCCTGTCTGTATCTGTCTGTCTCTGTCTGTCTCTGTCTGTCTCTGTCTGTCTCTGTCCGCCTCTGCCTGTCTCTGCCTGCCTGAGTCTGTCTCTGTCTGTCTCCCTCTGTCTATTCCTGCCACTGTCTGTCTCTGTCTGTCTCTGTCTGTCTCTGTCTGTCTCTGTCTGTCTCTGTCCGCCTCTGCCTGTCTCTGCCTGCCTGAGTCTGTCTCTGTCTGTCTCCCTCTGTCTATTCCTGCCACTGTCCGCCTCTGTCTGTCTCTGTCTGTCTCCGTCTGTCTCCGTCTGTCTCTGTCTGTCTCTGTCTGTCTCTGTCTGCCTGAGTCTGTCTCTGTCTGCCTCTGTCTGGCTATACCTGTCTCTGTCTGTATGTGTCTGTCTCTGTCTGTCTCTGTGTGTCACTGCCTGTCTCTGTCTGTCTCTGTCTGTCTCTGTCTGTCTCTGTCTGTCTCTGTCTGTCTCAGTCTGTCTCTGTCTGCCTCTGACTGTCCCTGTCTGCCTCTGTGTGTCACTGACTGGCTCAGTGTGCCGCTGACTGTCTCTGTCTGTCTCTGTCTGTCTCTGTCTGTCTCTGTCTGTCTCTATCTGTGTCAGTCTGTCTCTGTCTGTTTCTGTCTGCCTCTGACTGTCCCTGTCTGTCTCTGTGTGTCACTGCCTGTCTCAGTTTGCCGCTGACTGTCTCTGTCTGTCTCTGTCTGTCTCTGTCGGTCTCTGTCTGTCTCTGTCTGTCTCTGTCTGTCTCTGTCGGTCTCTGTCTGTCTCTGTCTGTCTCTGTCTGTATCTGTCTGTCTCTGTCTGTCTCTGTCTGTCTCTGTCTGTCTCTGTGTGTCTCTGTCTGTCTCTGTCTGTCTCCGTCTGCCTCTGACTGTCCCTGTCTGCCTCTGTGTGTCACTGACTGGCTCAGTGTGCCGCTGACTATCTCTGTCTGTCTCTGTCTGTCTCTGTCTGTCTCTGTCTGTCTCTGTCTGTCTCTGTCTGTCTCTGTCTGTCTCTGTCTGTCTCTGTCTGTCTCTGTCTGTCTCTGCCTGTCTCTGTCTGTATCTGTCTGTCTCTGTCTGTCTCTGTCTGTCTCTATCTGTTTCTGTCTGTCTCTGTCTGTCTCTGTCTGCCTCTGACTGTCCCTGTCTGTCTCTGTGTGACACTGCCTGTCTCAGTTCGCCGCTCTCTGTCTCTATCTGTCTCTGTCTGTCTCTGTCTGTCTCTGTCTGTCTCTGTCTGTCTCTGTCTGTCTCTGTCTGTCTCTGTCTGTCTCTGTCTGTCTCTGTCTGTCTCTATCTGTTTCTGTCTGTCTCTGTCTGTCTCTGTCTGCCTCTGACTGTCCCTGTCTGTCTCTGTGTGTCACTGCCTGTCTCAGTTCGCCGCTGACTGTCTCTGTCTGTCTCTGTCTGTCTCTGTCTGTCTCTGTCTGTCTCTGTCTGTCTCTGTCTGTCTCTGTCTGTCTCTGTCTGTCTCTGTCTGTCTCTGTCTGTCTCTGTCTGTCTCCGTCTGCCTCTGACTGTCCCTGTCTGCCTCTGTGTGTCACTGACTGGCTCAGTGTGCCGCTGACTGTCTCTGTCTGTCTCTGTCTGTCTCTGTCTGCCTCTGACTGTCTCTGTCTGTCTCTGTGTGTCACTGCCTGTCTCAGTCCGCCGCTGACTGTCTCTGTCTGTCTCTGTCTGTCTCTGCCTGTCTCTGTCTGTCTCTGTCTGTCTCTTTCTGCCTCTGTCTGTCTCTGTCTGTCTCTGTCTGTCTCTTTCCGTCTCTGTCTGCCTCTGTCGGTCCCTGTCTGTCTCTGTCTGTCTCAGTCTGCCTGAGTCTGTCTCTGTCTGTCTCTGTCTGTCTCTGTCTGCATCTGTCTGTCTCTGTCTGTCTCTGTCTGTCTCTGTCTGTCTCCGTCTGCCTCTGACTGTCCCTGTCTGCCTCTGTGTGTCACTGACTGGCTCAGTGTGCCGCTGACTGTCTCTGTCTGTCTCTGTCTGTCCCCGTCTGTCTCTGTCTGTCTCTGTCTGTCTCTGTCTGTCTAGGTCTGTCTCTGCCTGCCCTGTCTGTATCTGTCTGTCTCTGTCTGTCTCTGTCTGTCTCTGTCTGTCTCTGTCCGCCTCTGCCTGTCTCTGCCTGCCTGAGTCTGTCTCTGTCTGTCTCCCTCTGTCTATTCCTGCCACTGTCTGTCTCTGTCTGTCTCTGTCTGTCTCTGTCTGTCTCTGTCTGTCTCTGTCCGCCTCTGCCTGTCTCTGCCTGCCTGAGTCTGTCTCTGTCTGTCTCCCTCTGTCTATTCCTGCCACTGTCCGCCTCTGTCTGTCTCTGTCTGTCTCCGTCTGTCTCCGTCTGTCTCTGTCTGTCTCTGTCTGTCTCTGTCTGCCTGAGTCTGTCTCTGTCTGCCTCTGTCTGGCTATACCTGTCTCTGTCTGTATGTGTCTGTCTCTGTCTGTCTCTGTGTGTCACTGCCTGTCTCTGTCTGTCTCTGTCTGTCTCTGTCTGTCTCTGTCTGTCTCTGTCTGTCTCAGTCTGTCTCTGTCTGCCTCTGACTGTCCCTGTCTGCCTCTGTGTGTCACTGACTGGCTCAGTGTGCCGCTGACTGTCTCTGTCTGTCTCTGTCTGTCTCTGTCTGTCTCTGTCTGTCTCTATCTGTGTCAGTCTGTCTCTGTCTGTTTCTGTCTGCCTCTGACTGTCCCTGTCTGTCTCTGTGTGTCACTGCCTGTCTCAGTTTGCCGCTGACTGTCTCTGTCTGTCTCTGTCTGTCTCTGTCGGTCTCTGTCTGTCTCTGTCTGTCTCTGTCTGTCTCTGTCGGTCTCTGTCTGTCTCTGTCTGTCTCTGTCTGTATCTGTCTGTCTCTGTCTGTCTCTGTCTGTCTCTGTCTGTCTCTGTGTGTCTCTGTCTGTCTCTGTCTGTCTCCGTCTGCCTCTGACTGTCCCTGTCTGCCTCTGTGTGTCACTGACTGGCTCAGTGTGCCGCTGACTATCTCTGTCTGTCTCTGTCTGTCTCTGTCTGTCTCTGTCTGTCTCTGTCTGTCTCTGTCTGTCTCTGTCTGTCTCTGTCTGTCTCTGTCTGTCTCTGTCTGTCTCTGCCTGTCTCTGTCTGTATCTGTCTGTCTCTGTCTGTCTCTGTCTGTCTCTATCTGTTTCTGTCTGTCTCTGTCTGTCTCTGTCTGCCTCTGACTGTCCCTGTCTGTCTCTGTGTGACACTGCCTGTCTCAGTTCGCCGCTCTCTGTCTCTATCTGTCTCTGTCTGTCTCTGTCTGTCTCTGTCTGTCTCTGTCTGTCTCTGTCTGTCTCTGTCTGTCTCTGTCTGTCTCTGTCTGTCTCTGTCTGTCTCTATCTGTTTCTGTCTGTCTCTGTCTGTCTCTGTCTGCCTCTGACTGTCCCTGTCTGTCTCTGTGTGTCACTGCCTGTCTCAGTTCGCCGCTGACTGTCTCTGTCTGTCTCTGTCTGTCTCTGTCTGTCTCTGTCTGTCTCTGTCTGTCTCTGTCTGTCTCTGTCTGTCTCTGTCTGTCTCTGTCTGTCTCTGTCTGTCTCTGTCTGTCTCCGTCTGCCTCTGACTGTCCCTGTCTGCCTCTGTGTGTCACTGACTGGCTCAGTGTGCCGCTGACTGTCTCTGTCTGTCTCTGTCTGTCTCTGTCTGCCTCTGACTGTCTCTGTCTGTCTCTGTGTGTCACTGCCTGTCTCAGTCCGCCGCTGACTGTCTCTGTCTGTCTCTGTCTGTCTCTGCCTGTCTCTGTCTGTCTCTGTCTGTCTCTTTCTGCCTCTGTCTGTCTCTGTCTGTCTCTGTCTGTCTCTTTCCGTCTCTGTCTGCCTCTGTCGGTCCCTGTCTGTCTCTGTCTGTCTCAGTCTGCCTGAGTCTGTCTCTGTCTGTCTCTGTCTGCATCTGTCTGTCTCTGTCTGTCTCTGTCTGTCTCTGTCTGTCTCCGTCTGCCTCTGACTGTCCCTGTCTGCCTCTGTGTGTCACTGACTGGCTCAGTGTGCCGCTGACTGTCTCTGTCTGTCTCTGTCTGTCTCCGTCTGTCTCTATCTGTTTCAGTCTGTCTCTGTCTGTCTCTGTCTGTCTCTGTCTGCCTCTGACTGTCCCTGTCTGTCTCTGTGTGTCACTGCCTGTCTCAGTTCGCCGCTGACTGTCTCTGTCTGTCTCTGTGTGTCACTGACTGGCTCAGTGTGCCGCTCACTGTCTCCGTCTGTCTCTGTCTGTCTCTGTCTGTCTCTGTCTGTCTCTGTCTGTCTCTGTCTGTCTCTGTCTGTCTCTGTCTGTCTCTGTCTGTCTCTGTCTGTCTCTGTCTGTCTGTGTCTGTCTCTGTCTGTCTCTGCTTGCTTCCGTGTGTCACTGCCTGTCCCAGTTTGCCTTCGACTGTCTCTGTCTGCCTCTGTCTGTGACTGCCTGCCTCTGTCTGTCTCTGTCTGTCTCTGTCCGTCTCTGTCTGTCTCTGTCTGCCTCTGTGTGTCACTGCCTGTCTCTATCTGTTTCTGTTTGTCTCTGTCTGTCTCTGTCGGTCTCTGTCTGTCTCTGTCTGTATCTGTCTGTCTCTGTCTGTCTCTGTCTGTCTCTGTCTCCCTCTGTCTGCCTGTGACCGGCTCTCTCTGTCTGTCTGTCTCTGTCTGTCTCTGTCTGTCTCTGCCTGTCTCTATCTGTTTCTGTTTGTCTCTGTCTGTCTCTGTCGGTCTCTGTCTGTCTCTGTCTGTATCTGTCTGTCTCTGTCTGTCTCTGTCTGTCTCTGTCTGTCTCTGTCTGTCTCTGTCTGTCTCTGTCTGTCTCTGTCTGTCTCTGTCTGTCTCTGTCTGTCTCTGTCTGTCTGTGTCTGTCTCTGTCTGTCTCTGCTTGCTTCCGTGTGTCACTGCCTGTCCCAGTTTGCCTTCGACTGTCTCTGTCTGCCTCTGTCTGTCTCTGTCTGTCTCTGTCTGTCTCTGTCTGTCTCTGTCTGTCTCTGTCTGTCTCTGTCTGTCTCTGTCTGCCTCTGACTGTCCCTGTCTGTCTCTGTCTGTCTCTGTCTGTCTCTGTCTGTCTCTGTCTGTCTCTGTCTGTCCCTGTCTGTCTCAGTCTGTCTCTGTCTGCCTCTGACTGTCCCTGTCTGCCTCTGTCTGTCTCTGTCTGTCTCTGTCTGTCTCTGTCTGTCTCTGTCTGTCTCTGTCTGTCTCTGTCTGTCTCTGTCTGTCTCTGTCTGTCTCTGTCTGTCTCTGTCTGTCTCTGTCTGCCTCTGACTGTCCCTGTCTGTCTCTGTCTGTCTCTGTCTGTCTCTGTCTGTCTCTGTCTGTCTCTGTCTGTCTCTGTCTGTCTCAGTCTGTCTCTGTCTGCCTCTGACTGTCCCTGTCTGTCTCTGTCTGCCTCTGACTGTCCCTGTCTGTCTCTGTCTGTCTCTGTCTGTCTCTGTCTGTCTCTGTCTGTCTCTGTCTGTCTCTGTCTGTCTCTGTCTGTCTCAGTCTGTCTCTGTCTGCCTCTGACTGTCCCTGTCTGCCTCTATCTGTCTCTGTCTGTCTCTGTCTGTCTCTGTCTGTCTCTGTCTGTCTCTGTCTGTCTCTGTCTGTCTCTGTCTGTCTCTGTCTGTCTCTGTCTGTCTCTGTCTGTCTCTGTCTGTCTCTGTCTGCCTCTGACTGTCCCTGTCTGTCTCTGTCTGTCTCTGTCTGTCTCTGTCTGTCTCTGTCTGTCTCTGTCTGTCTCTGTCTGTCTCAGTCTGTCTCTGTCTGCCTCTGACTGTCCCTGTCTGCCTCTGTGTGTCACTGACTGGCTCAGTGTGCCGCTGTCTGTCTCTGTCTGTCTCTGTCTGTCTATGTCTGCCTCTGACTGTCCCTGTCTGCCTCTGTGTGTCACTGACTGGCTCAGTGTGCCGCTGACTGTCTCTGCCTGTCTCTGTCTCCCTCTGTCTGTCTCTGACCGGCTCTCTCTGTCTGTCTGTCTCTGTCCGTCTCTGTCTGTCTCTGTCCGCCTCTGCCTGTCTCTGTCCGCCTCTGTCTGTCTCTGTCTGTCTCCGTCTGTCTCCGTCTGTCTCTGCCTGTCTCTGTCTGTCTCTGTCTGCCTGAGTCTGTCTCTGTCTGCCTCTGTCTGGCTATACCTGTCTCTGTCTGTATGTGTCTGTCTCTGTCTGTCTCTGTGTGTCACTGCCTGTCTCTGTCTGTCTCTGTCTGTCTCTGTCTGTCTCTGTCTGTCTCTGTCTGTCTCAGTCTGTCTCTGTCTGCCTCTGACTGTCCCTGTCTGCCTCTGTGTGTCACTGACTGGCTCAGTGTGCCGCTGACTGTCTCTGTCTGTCTCTGTCTGTCTCTGTCTGTCTCTGTCTGTCTCTGTCTGTCTCTGTCTGTCTCTATCTGTGTCAGTCTGTCTCTGTCTGTTTCTGTCTGCCTCTGACTGTCCCTGTCTGTCTCTGTGTGTCACTGCCTGTCTCAGTTTGCCGCTGACTGTCTCTGTCTGTCTCTGTCTGTCTCTGTCTGTCTCTGTCTGTCTCTGTCTGTCTCCGTCTGCCTCTGACTGTCCCTGTCTGCCTCTGTGTGTCACTGACTGGCTCAGTGTGCCGCTGACTATCTCTGTCTGTCTCTGTCTGTCTCTGTCTGTCTCTGTCTGTCTCTGTCTGTCTCTGTCTGTCTCTGTCTGTCTCTGTCTGTCTCTGTCTGTCTCCGTCTGCCTCTGACTGTCCCTGTCTGCCTCTGTGTGTCACTGACTGGCTCAGTGTGCCGCTGACTGTCTCTGTCTGTCTCTGTCTGTCTCTGTCTGCCTCTGACTGTCTCTGTCTGTCTCTGTGTGTCACTGCCTGTCTCAGTCCGCCGCTGACTGTCTCTGTCTGTCTCTGTCTGTCTCTGCCTGTCTCTGTCTGTCTCTGTCTGTCTCTTTCTGCCTCTGTCTGTCTCTGTCTGTCTCTGTCTGTCTCTTTCCGTCTCTGTCTGCCTCTGTCGGTCCCTGTCTGTCTCTGTCTGTCTCAGTCTGCCTGAGTCTGTCTCTGTCTGTCTCTGTCTGTCTCTGTCTGCATCTGTCTGTCTCTGTCTGTCTCTGTCTGTCTCTGTCTGTCTCCGTCTGCCTCTGACTGTCCCTGTCTGCCTCTGTGTGTCACTGACTGGCTCAGTGTGCCGCTGACTGTCTCTGTCTGTCTGTGTCTGTCTCTGTCTGTCTCTGTCTGTCTCTGTCTGTCTCTGTCTGTCTCTGTCTGTCTCTGTCTGTCTCTGTCTGTCTGTGTCTGTCTCTGTCTGTCTCTGCTTCCTTCCGTGTGTCACTGCCTGTCCCAGTTTGCCTTCGACTGTCTCTGTCTGCCTCTGTCTGTGACTGCCTGCCTCTGTCTGTCTCTGTCTGTCTCTGTCCGTCTCTGTCTGTCTCTGTCTGCCTCTGTGTGTCACTGCCTGTCTCTATCTGTTTCTGTTTGTCTCTGTCTGTCTCTGTCGGTCTCTGTCTGTCTCTGTCTGTATCTGTCTGTCTCTGTCTGTCTCTGTCTGTCTCTGTCTCCCTCTGTCTGCCTGTGACCGGCTCTCTCTGTCTGTCTGTCTCTGTCTGTCTCTGTCTGTCTCTGTCTGTCTCTGTCCGCCTCTGCCTGTCTCTGCCTGCCTGAGTCTGTCTCTGTCTGTCTCCCTCTGTCTATTCCTGCCACTGTCCGCCTCTGTCTGCCTCTGTCTGTCTCCGTCTGTCTCCGTCAGTCTCTGTCTGTCTCTGTCTGTCTCTGTCTGCCTGAGTCTGTCTCTGTCTGCCTCTGTCTGGCTATACCTGTCTCTGTCTGTATGTGTCTGTCTCTGTCTGTCTCTGTGTGTCACTGCCTGTCTCTGTCTGTCTCTGTCTGTCTCTGTCTGTCTCTGTCTGTCTCTGTCTGTCTCAGTCTGTCTCTGTCTGCCTCTGACTGTCCCTGTCTGCCTCTGTGTGTCACTGACTGGCTCAGTGTGCCGCTGACTGTCTCTGTCTGTCTCTGTCTGTCTCTGTCTGTCTCTGTCTGTCTCTATCTGTGTCAGTCTGTCTCTGTCTGTTTCTGTCTGCCTCTGACTGTCCCTGTCTGTCTCTGTGTGTCACTGCCTGTCTCAGTTTGCCGCTGACTGTCTCTGTCTGTCTCTGTCTGTCTCTGTCGGTCTCTGTCTGTCTCTGTCTGTCTCTGTCTGTATCTGTCTGTCTCTGTCTGTCTCTGTCTGTCTCTGTCTGTCTCTGTCTGTCTCCGTCTGCCTCTGACTGTCCCTGTCTGCCTCTGTGTGTCACTGACTGGCTCAGTGTGCCGCTGACTGTCTCTGTCTGTCTCTGTCTGTCTCTGTCTGTCTCTGTCTGTCTCTGTCTGTCTCTGTCTGTCTCTGTCTGTCTCTGTCTGTCTCTGTCTGTCTCTGTCTGTCTCTGTCTGTCTCTGTCTGTCTCTGTCTGTCTGTGTCTGTCTCTGTCTGTCTCTGCTTGCTTCCGTGTGTCACTGCCTGTCCCAGTTTGCCTTCGACTGTCTCTGTCTGCCTCTGTCTGTGACTGCCTGCCTCTGTCTGTCTCTGTCTGTCTCTGTCCGTCTCTGTCTGTCTCTGTCTGCCTCTGTGTGTCACTGCCTGTCTCTATCTGTTTCTGTTTGTCTCTGTCTGTCTCTGTCGGTCTCTGTCTGTCTCTGTCTGTATCTGTCTGTCTCTGTCTGTCTCTGTCTGTCTCTGTCTCCCTCTGTCTGCCTGTGACCGGCTCTCTCTGTCTGTCTGTCTCTGTCTGTCTCTGTCTGTCTCTGTGTGTCACTGCCTGTCTCTATCTGTTTCTGTCTGTCTCTGCCTGTCTCTGTCTCTCTCTGTCTGTCTCTGTCTGTCTCTGTCCGTCTCTGTCTGTTTCTGAATGTCTCTGTCTGTCTCTGTCTGTCTCTGTCTGTCTCTGCTTGCTTCCGTGTGTCACTGCCTGTCCCAGTTTGCCTTCGACTGTCTCTGTCTGCCTCTGTCTGTCTCTGTCTGTCTCTGTCTGTCTCTGTCTGTCTCTATCTGTGTCAGTCTGTCTCTGTCTGTTTCTGTCTGCCTCTGACTGTCCCTGTCTGTCTCTGTGTGTCACTGCCTGTCTCAGTTCGCCGCTGACTGTCTCTGTCTGTCTCTGTCTGTCTCTGTCTGTCTCTGTCTGTCTCTGTCTGTCTCTGTCTGCCTCTGACTGTCCCTGTCTGTCTCTGTCTGTCTCTGTCTGTCTCTGTCTGTCTCTGTCTGTCTCTGTCTGTCTCTGTCTGTCTCAGTCTGTCTCTGTCTGCCTCTGACTGTCCCTGTCTGCCTCTGTCTGTCTCTGTCTGTCTCTGTCTGTCTCTGTCTGTCTCTGTCTGTCTCTGTCTGTCTCTGTCTGTCTCTGTCTGTCTCTGTCTGTCTCTGTCTGTCTCTGTCTCTCTCTGTCTGTCTCTGTCTGCCTCTGACTGTCCCTGTCTGTCTCTGTCTGTCTCTGTCTGTCTCTTTCTGTCTCTGTCTGTCTCTGTCTGTCTCTGTCTGTCTCAGTCTGTCTCTGTCTGCCTCTGACTGTCCCTGTCTGTCTCTGTCTGCCTCTGACTGTCCCTGTCTGTCTCTGTCTGTCTCTGTCTGTCTCTGTCTGTCTCTGTCTGTCTCTGTCTGTCTCTGTCTGTCTCAGTCTGTCTCTGTCTGCCTCTGACTGTCCCTGTCTGCCTCTGTCTGTCTCTGTCTGTCTCTGTCTGTCTCTGTCTGTCTCTGTCTGTCTCTGTCTGTCTCTGTCTGTCTCTGTCTGTCTCTGTCTGTCTCTGTCTGTCTCTGTCTGCCTCTGACTGTCCCTGTCTGTCTCTGTCTGTCTCTGTCTGTCTCTGTCTGTCTCTGTCTGTCTCTGTCTGTCTCTGTCTGTCTCAGTCTGTCTCTGTCTGCCTCTGACTGTCCCTGTCTGCCTCTGTGTGTCACTGACTGGCTCAGTGTGCCGCTGTCTGTCTCTGTCTGTCTCTGTCTGTCTATGTCTGCCTCTGACTGTCCCTGTCTGCCTCTGTGTGTCACTGACTGGCTCAGTGTGCCGCTGACTGTCTCTGCCTGTCTCTGTCTCCCTCTGTCTGTCTCTGACCGGCTCTCTCTGTCTGTCTGTCTCTGTCCGTCTCTGTCTGTCTCTGTCCGCCTCTGCCTGTCTCTGTCCGCCTCTGTCTGTCTCTGTCTGTCTCCGTCTGTCTCCGTCTGTCTCTGCCTGTCTCTGTCTGTCTCTGTCTGCCTGAGTCTGTCTCTGTCTGCCTCTGTCTGGCTATACCTGTCTCTGTCTGTATGTGTCTGTCTCTGTCTGTCTCTGTGTGTCACTGCCTGTCTCTGTCTGTCTCTGTCTGTCTCTGTCTGTCTCTGTCTGTCTCTGTCTGTCTCAGTCTGTCTCTGTCTGCCTCTGACTGTCCCTGTCTGCCTCTGTGTGTCACTGACTGGCTCAGTGTGCCGCTGACTGTCTCTGTCTGTCTCTGTCTGTCTCTGTCTGTCTCTGTCTGTCTCTGTCTGTCTCTATCTGTGTCAGTCTGTCTCTGTCTGTTTCTGTCTGCCTCTGACTGTCCCTGTCTGTCTCTGTGTGTCACTGCCTGTCTCAGTTTGCCGCTGACTGTCTCTGTCTGTCTCTGTCTGTCTCTGTCTGTCTCTGTCTGTCTCTGTCTGTCTCCGTCTGCCTCTGACTGTCCCTGTCTGCCTCTGTGTGTCACTGACTGGCTCAGTGTGCCGCTGACTGTCTCTGTCTGTCTCTGTCTGTCTCTGTCTGCCTCTGACTGTCTCTGTCTGTCTCTGTGTGTCACTGCCTGTCTCAGTCCGCCGCTGACTGTCTCTGTCTGTCTCTGTCTGTCTCTGCCTGTCTCTGTCTGTCTCTGTCTGTCTCTTTCTGCCTCTGTCTGTCTCTGTCTGTCTCTGTCTGTCTCTTTCCGTCTCTGTCTGCCTCTGTCGGTCCCTGTCTGTCTCTGTCTGTCTCAGTCTGCCTGAGTCTGTCTCTGTCTGTCTCTGTCTGTCTCTGTCTGCATCTGTCTGTCTCTGTCTGTCTCTGTCTGTCTCTGTCTGTCTCCGTCTGCCTCTGACTGTCCCTGTCTGCCTCTGTGTGTCACTGACTGGCTCAGTGTGCCGCTGACTGTCTCTGTCTGTCTCTGTCTGTCTCCGTCTGTCTCTATCTGTTTCAGTCTGTCTCTGTCTGTCTCTGTCTGTCTCTGTCTGCCTCTGACTGTCCCTGTCTGTCTCTGTGTGTCACTGCCTGTCTCAGTTCGCCGCTGACTGTCTCTGTCTGTCTCTGTGTGTCACTGACTGGCTCAGTGTGCCGCTGACTGTCTCTGTCTGTCTGTGTCTGTCTCTGTCTGTCTCTGTCTGTCTCTGTCTGTCTCTGTCTGTCTCTGTCTGTCTCTGTCTGTCTCTGTCTGTCTCTGTCTGTCTCTGTCTGTCTGTGTCTGTCTCTGTCTGTCTCTGCTTCCTTCCGTGTGTCACTGCCTGTCCCAGTTTGCCTTCGACTGTCTCTGTCTGCCTCTGTCTGTGACTGCCTGCCTCTGTCTGTCTCTGTCTGTCTCTCTCCGTCTCTGTCTGTCTCTGTCTGCCTCTGTGTGTCACTGCCTGTCTCTATCTGTTTCTGTTTGTCTCTGTCTGTCTCTGTCGGTCTCTGTCTGTCTCTGTCTGTATCTGTCTGTCTCTGTCTGTCTCTGTCTGTCTCTGTCTCCCTCTGTCTGCCTGTGACCGGCTCTCTCTGTCTGTCTGTCTCTGTCTGTCTCTGTCTGTCTCTGTCTGTCTCTGTCCGCCTCTGCCTGTCTCTGCCTGCCTGAGTCTGTCTCTGTCTGTCTCCCTCTGTCTATTCCTGCCACTGTCCGCCTCTGTCTGTCTCTGTCTGTCTCCGTCTGTCTCCGTCTGTCTCTGTCTGTCTCTGTCTGTCTCTGTCTGCCTGAGTCTGTCTCTGTCTGCCTCTGTCTGGCTATACCTGTCTCTGTCTGTATGTGTCTGTCTCTGTCTGTCTCTGTGTGTCACTGCCTGTCTCTGTCTGTCTCTGTCTGTCTCTGTCTGTCTCTGTCTGTCTCTGTCTGTCTCAGTCTGTCTCTGTCTGCCTCTGACTGTCCCTGTCTGCCTCTGTGTGTCACTGACTGCCTCAGTGTGCCGCTGACTGTCTCTGTCTGTCTCTGTCTGTCTCTATCTGTCTCTATCTGTGTCAGTCTGTCTCTGTCTGTTTCTGTCTGCCTCTGACTGTCCCTGTCTGTCTCTGTGTGTCACTGCCTGTCTCAGTTTGCCGCTGACTGTCTCTGTCTGTCTCTGTCTGTCTCTGTCGGTCTCTGTCTGTCTCTGTCTGTCTCTGTCTGTATCTGTCTGTCTCTGTCTGTCTCTGTCTGTCTCTGTCTGTCTCTGTCTGTCTCCGTCTGCCTCTGACTGTCCCTGTCTGCCTCTGTGTGTCACTGACTGGCTCAGTGTGCCGCTGACTATCTCTGTCTGTCTCTGTCTGTCTCTGTCTGTCTCTGTCTGTCTCTGTCTGTCTCTGTCTGTCTCTGTCTGTCTCTGTCTGTCTCTGTCTGTCTCTGTCTGTCTCTGCCTGTCTCTGTCTGTATCTGTCTGTCTCTGTCTGTCTCTGTCTGTCTCTATCTGTTTCTGTCTGTCTCTGTCTGTCTCTGTCTGCCTCTGACTGTCCCTGTCTGTCTCTGTGTGACACTGCCTGTCTCAGTTCGCCGCTGTCTGTCTCTGTCTGTCTCTGTCTGTCTCTGTCTGTCTCTGTCTGTCTCTGTCTGTCTCTGTCTGTCTCTGTCTGTCTCTGTCTGTCTCTGTCTGTCTCTGTCTGTCTCTGTCTGTCTCTATCTGTTTCTGTCTGTCTCTGTCTGTCTCTGTCTGCCTCTGACTGTCCCTGTCTGTCTCTGTGTGTCACTGCCTGTCTCAGTTCGCCGCTGACTGTCTCTGTCTGTCTCTGTCTGTCTCTGTCTGTCTCTGTCTGTCTCTGTCTGTATCTGTCAGTCTCTGTCTGTCTCTGCCTGTCTCTGTCTGTCTCTCTCTGTCTGTCTCTGTCTGTCTCTGTCTGTCTCTGTCTGTCTCTGTCTGTCTCTGTCTGTCTCCGTCTGCCTCTGACTGTCCCTGTCTGCCTCTGTGTGTCACTGACTGGCTCAGTGTGCCGCTGACTGTCTCTGTCTGTCTCTGTCTGTCTCTGTCTGCCTCTGACTGTCTCTGTCTGTCTCTGTGTGTCACTGCCTGTCTCAGTCCACCGCTGACTGTCTCTGTCTGTCTCTGTCTGTCTCTGCCTGTCTCTGTCTGTCTCTGTCTGTCTCTTTCTGCCTCTGTCTGTCTCTGTCTGTCTCTGTCTGTCTCTTTCCGTCTCTGTCTGCCTCTGTCAGTCCCTGTCTGTCTCTGTCTGTCTCAGTCTGCCTGAGTCTGTCTCTGTCTGTCTCTGTCTGTCTCTGTCTGCATCTGTCTGTCTCTGTCTGTCTCTGTCTCTCTCTGTCTGTCTCCGTCTGCCTCTGACTGTCCCTGTCTGCCTCTGTGTGTCACTGACTGGCTCAGTGTGCCGCTGACTGTCTCTGTCTGTCTCTGTCTGTCTCCGTCTGTCTCTATCTGTTTCAGTCTGTCTCTGTCTGTCTCTGTCTGTCTCTGTCTGCCTCTGACTGTCCCTGTCAGTCTCTGTGTGTCACTGCCTGTCTCAGTTCGCCGCTGACTGTCTCTGTCTGTCTCTGTGTGTCACTGACTGGCTCAGTGTGCCGCTGACTGTCTCTGTCTGTCTCTGTCTGTCTCTGTCTGTCTCTGTCTGTCTCTGTCTGTCTCTGTCTGTCTCTGTCTGTCTCTGTCTGTCTCTGTCTGTCTCTGTCTGTCTCTGTCTGTCTGTGTCTGTCTCTGTCTGTCTCTGCTTGCTTCCGTGTGTCACTGCCTGTCCCAGTTTGCCTTCGACTGTCTCTGTCTGCCTCTGTCTGTGACTGCCTGCCTCTGTCTGTCTCTGTCTGTCTCTGTCCGTCTCTGTCTGTCTCTGTCTGCCTCTGTGTGTCACTGCCTGTCTCTATCTGTTTCTGTTTGTCTCTGTCTGTCTCTGTCGGTCTCTGTCTGTCTCTGTCTGTATCTGTCTGTCTCTGTCTGTCTCTGTCCGTCTCTGTCTCCCTCTGTCTGCCTGTGACCGGCTCTCTCTGTCTGTCTGTCTCTGTCTGTCTCTGTCTGTCTCTGTGTGTCACTGCCTCTCTCTATCTGTTTCTGTCTGTCTCTGCCTGTCTCTGTCTCTCTCTGTCTGTCTCTGTCTGTCTCTGTCCGTCTCTGTCTGTTTCTGTCTGTCTCTGTCTGTCTCTGTCTGTCTCTGTCTGTCTCTGTCTGTCTCTGTCTGTCTCTGTCTGTCTCTGTCTGTCTCTGTCTGTCTCTGTCTGTCTCTGTCTGTCTCTGTCTGTCTCTGTCTGTCTCTGTCTGTCTCTGCTTGCTTCCGTGTGTCACTGCCTGTCCCAGTTTGCCTTCGACTGTCTCTGTCTGCCTCTGTCTGTCTCTGTCTGTCTCTGTCTGTATCTGTCTGTCTCTGTCTGTCTCTGTCTGTCTCTGTCTGTCTCTGTCTGTCTCTGTCTGTCTCTGTCTGTCTCTGTCTGTCTCTGTCTGTCTCTGTCTGTCTCTGTCTGTCTGTGTCTGTCTCTGTCTGTCTCTGCTTGCTTCCGTGTGTCACTGCCTGTCCCAGTTTGCCTTCGACTGTCTCTGTCTGCCTCTGTCTGTCTCTGTCTGTCTCTGTCTGTCTCTGTCTGTCTCTATCTGTGTCAGTCTGTCTCTGTCTGTTTCTGTCTGCCTCTGACTGTCCCTGTCTGTCTCTGTGTGTCACTGCCTGTCTCAGTTCGCCGCTGACTGTCTCTGTCTGTCTCTGTCTGTCTCTGTCTGTCTCTGTCTGTCTCTGTCTGTCTCTGTCTGTCTCTGTCTGTCTCTGTCTGTCTCTGTCTGTCTCTGTCTGTCTCTGTCTGTCTCTGTCTGCCTCTGACTGTCCCTGTCTGTCTCTGTCTGTCTCTGTCTGTCTCTGTCTGTCTCTGTCTGTCTCTGTCTGTCTCTGTCTGTCTCAGTCTGTCTCTGTCTGCCTCTGTGTGTCACTGACTGGCTCAGTGTGCCGCTGTCTGTCTCTGTCTGTCTCTGTCTGTCTCTGTCTGTCTCTGTCTGTCTCTGTCTGTCTCTGTCTGTCTCTGTCTGTCTCTGTCTGTCTCTGTCTGTCTCTGTCTGTCTCTGTCTGTCTCTGTCTGTCTCTGTCTGTCTCTGTCTGTCTCTGTCTGTCTCTGTCTGTCTCTGTCTGTCTCTGTCTGTCTCTGTCTGCCTCTGACTGTCCCTGTCTGTCTCTGCCTGTCTCTGTCTGTCTCTGTCTGTCTCAGTCTGTCTCTGTCTGTCTCTGTCTGTCTCTGTCTGTCTCTGTCTGTCTCTGTCTGTCTATGTCTGCCTCTGACTGTCCCTGTCTGCCTCTGTGTGTCACTGACTGGCTCAGTGTGCCGCTGACTGTCTCTGCCTGTCTCTGTCTCCCTCTGTCTGTCTCTGACCGGCTCTCTCTGTCTGTCTGTCTCTGTCCGTCTCTGTCTGTCTCTGTCCGCCTCTGCCTGTCTCTGTCCGCCTCTGTCTGTCTCTGTCTGTCTCCGTCTGTCTCCGTCTGTCTCTGCCTGTCTCTGTCTGTCTCTGTCTGCCTGAGTCTGTCTCTGTCTGCCTCTGTCTGGCTATACCTGTCTCTGTCTGTATGTGTCTGTCTCTGTCTGTCTCTGTGTGACACTGCCTGTCTCTGTCTGTCTCTGTCTGTCTCTGTCTGTCTCTGTCTGTCTCTGTCTGTCTCAGTCTGTCTCTGTCTGCCTCTGACTGTCCCTGTCTGCCTCTGTGTGTCACTGACTGGCTCAGTGTGCCGCTGACTGTCTCTGTCTGTCTCTGTCTGTCTCTGTCTGTCTCTGTCTGTCTCTGTCTGTCTCTATCTGTGTCAGTCTGTCTCTGTCTGTTTCTGTCTGCCTCTGACTGTCCCTGTCTGCCTCTGTGTGTCACTGACTGGCTCAGTGTGCCGCTGACTATCTCTGTCTGTCTCTGTCTGTCTCTGTCTGTCTCTGTCTGTCTCTGTCTGTCTCCGTCTGCCTCTGACTGTCCCTGTCTGCCTCTGTGTGTCACTGACTGGCTCAGTGTGCCGCTGACTGTCTCTGTCTGTCTCTGTCTGTCTCTGTCTGCCTCTGACTGTCTCTGTCTGTCTCTGTGTGTCACTGCCTGTCTCAGTCCGCCGCTGACTGTCTCTGTCTGTCTCTGTCTGTCTCTGCCTGTCTCTGTCTGTCTCTGTCTGTCTCTTTCTGCCTCTGTCTGTTTCTGTCTGTCTCTGTCTGTCTCTGTCTGTCTCTTTCCGTCTCTGTCTGCCTCTGTCGGTCCCTGTCTGTCTCTGTCTGTCTCAGTCTGCCTGAGTCTGTCTCTGTCTGTCTCTGTCTGTCTCTGTCTGCATCTGTCTGTCTCTGTCTGTCTCTGTCTGTCTCTGTCTGTCTCCGTCTGCCTCTGACTGTCCCTGTCTGCCTCTGTGTGTCACTGACTGGCTCAGTGTGCCGCTGACTGTCTCTGTCTGTCTCTGTCTGTCTCCGTCTGTCTCTATCTGTTTCAGTCTGTCTCTGTCTGTCTCTGTCTGTCTCTGTCTGCCTCTGACTGTCCCTGTCTGTCTCTGTGTGTCACTGCCCGTCTCAGTTCGCCGCTGACTGTCTCTGTCTGTCTCTGTGTCTCACTGACTGGCTCAGTGTGCCGCTGACTGTCTCTGTCTGTCTCTGTCTGTCTCTGTCTGTCTCTGTCTGTCTCTGTCTGTCTCTGTCTGTCTCTGTCTGTCTCTGTCTGTCTCTGTCTGTCTCTGTCTGTCTGTGTCTGTCTCTGTCTGTCTCTGCTTCCTTCCGTGTGTCACTGCCTGTCCCAGTTTGCCTTCGACTGTCTCTGTCTGTCTCTGTCTGTGACTGCCTGCCTCTGTCTGTCTCTGTCTGTCTCTGTCCGTCTCTGTCTGTCTCTGTCTGCCTCTGTGTGTCACTGCCTGTCTCTATCTGTTTCTGTTTGTCTCTGTCTGTCTCTGTCGGTCTCTGTCTGTCTCTGTCTGTATCTGTCTGTCTCTGTCTGTCTCTGTCTGTCTCTGTCTCCCTCTGTCTGCCTGTGACCGGCTCTCTCTGTCTGTCTGTCTCTGTCTGTCTCTGTCTGTCTCTGTGTGTCACTGCCTGTCTCTATCTGTTTCTGTCTGTCTCTGCCTGTCTCTGTCTGTCTCTGTCTGTCTCTGTCTGTCTCTGTCCGTCTCTGTCTGTTTCTGTCTGTCTCTGTCTGTCTCTGTCTGTCTCTGTCTGTCTCTGTCTGTCTCTGTCTGTCTCTGTCTGTCTCTGTCTGTCTCTGTCTGTCTCTGTCTGTCTCTGCTTGCTTCCGTGTGTCACTGCCTGTCCCAGTTTGCCTTCGACTGTCTCTGTCTGCCTCTGTCTGTCTCTGTCTGTCTCTGTCTGTATCTGTCTGTCTCTGTCTGTCTCTGTCTGTCTCTGTCTGTCTCTGTCTGTCTCTGTCTGTCTCTGTCTGTCTCTGTCTGTCTCTGTCTGTCTCTGTCTGTCTGTGTCTGTCTCTGTCTGTCTCTGCTTGCTTCCGTGTGTCACTGCCTGTCCCAGTTTGCCTTCGACTGTCTCTGTCTGTCTCTGACTGTCTCTGTCTGTCTCTGTCTGTCTCTGTCTGTCTCTATCTGTGTCAGTCTGTCTCTGTCTGTTTCTGTCTGCCTCTGACTGTCCCTGTCTGTCTCTGTGTGTCACTGCCTGTCTCAGTTTGCCGCTGACTGTCTCTGTCTGTCTCTGTCTGTCTCTGTCGGTCTCTGTCTGTCTCTGTCTGTCTCTGTCGGTCTCTGTCTGTCTCTGTCTGTCTCTGTCTGTATCTGTCTGTCTCTGTCTGTCTCTGTCTGTCTCTGTCTGTCTCCGTCTGCCTCTGACTGTCCCTGTCTGCCTCTGTCTGTCTCTGTCTGTCTCTGTCTGTCTATGTCTGCCTCTGACTGTCCCTGTCTGCCTCTGTGTGTCACTGACTGGCTCAGTGTGCCGCTGACTGTCTCTGCCTGTCTCTGTCTCCCTCTGTCTGTCTCTGACCGGCTCTCTCTGTCTGTCTGTCTCTGTCCGTCTCTGTCTGTCTCTGTCCGCCTCTGCCTGTCTCTGTCCGCCTCTGTCTGTCTCTGTCTGTCTCCGTCTGTCTCCGTCTGTCTCTGTCTGTCTCTGTCTGCCTGAGTCTGTCTCTGTCTGCCTCTGTCTGGCTATACCTGTCTCTGTCTGTATGTGTCTGTCTCTGTCTGTCTCTGTGTGTCACTGCCTGTCTCTGTCTGTCTCTGTCTGTCTCTGTCTGTCTCTGTCTGTCTCTGTCTGTCTCAGTCTGTCTCTGTCTGCCTCTGACTGTCCCTGCCTGCCTCTGTGTGTCACTGACTGGCTCAGTGTGCCGCTGACTGTCTCTGTCTGTCTCTGTCTGTCTCTGTCTGTCTCTGTCTGTCTCTGTCTGCCTCTGACTGTCCCTGTCTGTCTCTGTGTGTCACTGCCTGTCTCAGTTCGCCGCTGACTGTCTCTGTCTGTCTCTGTCTGTCTCTGTCTGTCTCTGTCTGTCTCTGTCTGTCTCTGTCTGTCTCTGTCTGTCTCTGTCTGTCTCTGTCTGCCTCTGACTGTCCCTGTCTGTCTCTGTCTGTCTCTGTCTGTCTCTGTCTGTCTCTGTCTGTCTCTGTCTGTCTCTGTCTGTCTCAGTCTGTCTCTGTCTGCCTCTGACTGTCCCTGTCTGCCTCTGTGTGTCACTGACTGGCTCAGTGTGCCGCTGACTGTCTCTGTCTGTCTCTGTCTGTCTCTGTCTGTCTCTGTCTGTCTCTGTCTGTCTCTGTCTGTCTCTGTCTGTCTCTGTCTGTCTCTGTCTGTCTCTGTCTGTCTCTGTCTGTCTCTGTCTGTCTCTGTCTGTCTGTGTCTGTCTCTGTCTGTCTCTGCTTCCTTCCGTGTGGCACTGCCTGTCCCAGTTTGCCTTCGACTGTCTCTGTCTGCCTCTGTCTGTGACTGCTTGCCTCTGTCTGTCTCTGTCTGTCTCTGTCCGTCTCTGTCTGTCTCTGTCTGCCTCTGTGTGTCACTGCCTGTCTCTATCTGTTTCTGTTTGTCTCTGTCTGTCTCTGTCGGTCTCTGTCTGTCTCTGTCTGTATCTGTCTGTCTCTGTCTGTCTCTGTCTGTCTCTGTCTCCCTCTGTCTGCCTGTGACCGGCTCTCTCTGTCTGTCTGTCTCTGTCTGTCTCTGTCTGTCTCTGTGTGTCACTGCCTGTCTCTATCTGTTTCTGTCTGTCTCTGCCTGTCTCTGTCTGTCTCTGTCTGTCTCTGTCTGTCTCTGTCCGTCTCTGTCTGTTTCTGTCTGTCTCTGTCTGTCTCTGTCTGTCTCTGTCTGTCTCTGTCTGTCTCCGTCTGTCTCTGTCTGTCTCTGTCTGTCTCTGTCTGTCTCTGCTTGCTTCCGTGTGTCACTGCCTGTCCCAGTTTGCCTTCGACTGTCTCTGTCTGCCTCTGTCTGTCTCTGTCTGTCTCTGTCTGTATCTGTCTGTCTCTGTCTGTCTCTGTCTGTCTCTGTCTGTCTCTGTCTGTCTCTGTCTGTCTCTGTCTGTCTCTGTCTGTCTCTGTCTGTCTCTGTCTGTCTCTGTCTGTCTGTGTCTGTCTCTGTCTGTCTCTGCTTGCTTCCGTGTGTCACTGCCTGTCCCAGTTTGCCTTCGACTGTCTCTGTCTGCCTCTGTCTGTCTCTGTCTGTCTCTGTCTGTCTCTGTCTGTCTCTATCTGTGTCAGTCTGTCTCTGTCTGTTTCTGTCTGGCTCTGACTGTCCCTGTCTGTCTCTGTGTGTCACTGCCTGTCTCAGTTCGCCGCTGACTGTCTCTGTCTGTCTCTGTCTGTCTCTGTCTGTCTCTGTCTGTCTCTGTCTGTCTCTGTCTGTCTCTGTCTGTCTCTGTCTGTCTCTGTCTGCCTCTGACTGTCCCTGTCTGTCTCTGTCTGTCTCTGTCTGTCTCTGTCTGTCTCTGTCTGTCTCTGTCTGTCTCTGTCTGTCTCAGTCTGTCTCTGTCTGCCTCTGACTGTCCCTGTCTGCCTCTGTGTGTCACTGACTGGCTCAGTGTGCCGCTGTCTGTCTCTGTCTGTCTCTGTCTGTCTCTGTCTGTCTCTGTCTGTCTCTGTCTGTCTCTGTCTGTCTCTGTCTGTATCTGTCTGTCTCTGTCTGTCTCTGTCTGTCTCTGTCTGTCTCTGTCTGTCTCTGTCTGTCTCTGTCTGTCTCTGTCTGCCTCTGACTGTCCCTGTCTGTCGCTGCCTGTCTCTGTCTGTCCCTGTCTGTCTCAGTCTGTCTCTGTCTGTCTCTGTCTGTCTCTGTCTGTCTCTGTCTGTCTCTGTCTGTCTATGTGTGCCTCTGACTGTCCCTGTCTGCCTCTGTGTGTCACTGACTGGCTCAGTGTGCCGCTGACTGTCTCTGCCTGTCTCTGTCTCCCTCTGTCTGTCTCTGACCGGCTCTCTCTGTCTGTCTGTCTCTGTCCGTCTCTGTCTGTCTCTGTCCGCCTCTGCCTGTCTCTGTCCGCCTCTGTCTGTCTCTGTCTGTCTGCGTCTGTCTCCGTCTGTCTCTGTCTGTCTCTGTCTGTCTCTGTCTGTCTCTGTCTGTCTCTGTCTGCCTGAGTCTGTCTCTGTCTGCCTCTGTCTGGCTATACCTGTCTCTGTCTGTATGTGTCTGTCTCTGTCTGTCTCTGCGTGTCACTGCCTGTCTCTGTCTGTCTCTGTCTGTCTCTGTCTGTCTCTGTCTGTCTCTGTCTGTCTCAGTCTGTCTCTGTCTGCCTCTGACTGTCCCTGTCTGCCTCTGTGTGTCACTGACTGGCTCAGTGTGCCGCTGACTGTCTCTGTCTGTCTCTGACTGTCTCTGTCTGTCTCTGTCTGTCTCTGTCTGTCTCTATCTGTGTCAGTCTGTCTCTGTGTGTCACTGCCTGTCTCAGTTTGCCGCTGACTGTCTCTGTCTGTCTCTGTCTGTCTCTGTCGGTCTCTGTCTGTCTCTGTCTGTCTCTGTCGGTCTCTGTCTGTCTCTGTCTGTCTCTGTCTGTATCTGTCTGTCTCTGTCTGTCTCTGTCGGTCTCTGTCTGTCTCTGTCTGTCTCTGTCTGTCTCTGTCTGTCTCCGTCTGCCTCTGACTGTCCCTGTCTGCCTCTGTCTGTCTCTGTCTGTCTCTGTCTGTCTATGTCTGCCTCTGACTGTCCCTGTCTGCCTCTGTGTGTCACTGACTGGCTCAATGTGCCGCTGACTGTCTCTGCCTGTCTCTGTCTCCCTCTGTCTGTCTCTGACCGGCTCTCTCTGTCTGTCTGTCTCTGTCCGTCTCTGTCTGTCTCTGTCCGCCTCTGCCTGTCTCTGTCCGCCTCTGTCTGTCTCTGTCTGTCTCCGTCTGTCTCCGTCTGTCTCTGTCTGTCTCTGTCTGCCTGAGTCTGTCTCTGTCTGCCTCTGTCTGGCTATACCTGTCTCTGTCTGTATGTGTCTGTCTCTGTCTGTCTCTGTGTGTCACTGCCTGTCTCTGTCTGTCTCTGTCTGTCTCTGTCTGTCTCTGTCTGTCTCTGTCTGTCTCAGTCTGTCTCTGTCTGCCTCTGACTGTCCCTGCCTGCCTCTGTGTGTCACTGACTGGCTCAGTGTGCCGCTGACTGTCTCTGTCTGTCTCTGTCTGTCTCTGTCTGTCTCTGTCTGTCTCTGTCTGTCTCTATCTGTGTCAGTCTGTCTCTGTCTGTTTCTGTCTGCCTCTGACTGTCCCTGTCTGTCTCTGTGTGTCACTGCCTGTCTCAGTTTGCCGCTGACTGTCTCTGTCTGTCTCTGTCTGTCTCTGTCTGTCTCCGTCTGTCTCCGTCTGTCTCTGTCTGTCTCTGTCTGCCTGAGTCTGTCTCTGTCTGCCTCTGTCTGGCTATACCTGTCTCTGTCTGTATGTGTCTGTCTCTGTCTGTCTCTGTGTGTCACTGCCTGTCTCTGTCTGTCTCTGTCTGTCTCTGTCTGTCTCTGTCTGTATCTGTCTGTCTCTGTCTGTCTCTGTCTGTCTCTGTCTGTCTCTGTCTGTCTCTGTCTGTCTCCGTCTGCCTCTGACTGTCCCTGTCTGCCTCTGTCTGTCTCTGTCTGTCTCTGTCTGTCTATGTCTGCCTCTGACTGTCCCTGTCTGCCTCTGTGTGTCACTGACTGGCTCAATGTGCCGCTGACTGTCTCTGCCTGTCTCTGTCTCCCTCTGTCTGTCTCTGACCGGCTCTCTCTGTCTGTCTGTCTCTGTCCGTCTCTGTCTGTCTCTGTCCGCCTCTGCCTGTCTCTGTCCGCCTCTGTCTGTCTCTGTCTGTCTCCGTCTGTCTCCGTCTGTCTCTGTCTGTCTCTGTCTGCCTGAGTCTGTCTCTGTCTGCCTCTGTCTGGCTATACCTGTCTCTGTCTGTATGTGTCTGTCTCTGTCTGTCTCTGTGTGTCACTGCCTGTCTCTGTCTGTCTCTGTCTGTCTCTGTCTGTCTCTGTCTGTCTCTGTCTGTCTCAGTCTGTCTCTGTCTGCCTCTGACTGTCCCTGCCTGCCTCTGTGTGTCACTGACTGGCTCAGTGTGCCGCTGACTGTCTCTGTCTGTCTCTGTCTGTCTCTGTCTGTCTCTGTCTGTCTCTGTCTGTCTCTATCTGTGTCAGTCTGTCTCTGTCTGTTTCTGTCTGCCTCTGACTGTCCCTGTCTGTCTCTGTGTGTCACTGCCTGTCTCAGTTTGCCGCTGACTGTCTCTGTCTGTCTCTGTCTGTCTCTGTCGGTCTCTGTCTGTCTCTGTCTGTCTCTGTCTGTATCTGTCTGTCTCTGTCTGTCTCTGTCTGTCTCTGTCTGTCTCTGTCTGTCTCTGTCTGTCTCCGTCTGCCTCTGACTGTCCCTGTCTGCCTCTGTGTGTCACTGACTGGCTCAGTGTGCCGCTGACTATCTCTGTCTGTCTCTGTCTGTCTCTGTCTGTCTCTGTCTGTCTCTGTCTGTCTCTGTCTGTCTCTGTCTGTCTCTGTCTGTCTCTGTCTGTCTCTGCCTGTCTCTGTCTGTATCTGTCTGTCTCTGTCTGTCTCTATCTGTTTCTGTCTGTCTCTGTCTGTCTCTGTCTGTCTCTGTCTGCCTCTGACTGTCCCTGTCTGTCTCTGTGTGACACTGCCTGTCTCAGTTCGCCGCTGTCTGTCTCTGTCTGTCTCTGTCTGTCTCTGTCTGTCTCTGTCTGTCTCTGTCTGTCTCTGTCTGTCTCTGTCTGTCTCTGTCTGTCTCTGCCTGTCTCTGTCTGTATCTGTCTGTCTCTGTCTGTCTCTATCTGTTTCTGTCTGTCTCTGTCTGTCTCTGTCTGCCTCTGACTGTCCCTGTCTGTCTCTGTGTGACACTGCCTGTCTCAGTTCGCCGCTGTCTGTCTCTGTCTGTCTCTGTCTGTCTCTGTCTGTCTCTGTCTGTCTCTGTCTGTCTCTGTCTGTCTCTGTCTGTCTCTGTCTGTCTCTGTCTGTCTCTGTCTGTCTCTGTCTGTCTCTGTCTGTCTCTGTCTGTCTCTGTCTGTCTCTGTCTGTCTCTATCTGTTTCTGTCTGTCTCTGTCTGTCTCTGTCTGCCTCTGACTGTCCCTGTCTGTCTCTGTGTGTCACTGCCTGTCTCAGTTCGCCGCTGACTGTCTCTGTCTGTCTCTGTCTGTCTCTGTCTGTCTCTGTCTGTCTCTCTCTGTCTCTGTCTGCATCTGTCTGTCTCTGTCTGTCTCTGCCTGTCTCTGTCTGTCTCTCTCTGTCTGTCTCTGTCTGTCTCTGTCTGTCTCTGTCTGTCTCTGTCTGTCTCTGTCTGTCTCTGTCTGTCTCCGTCTGCCTCTGACTGTCCCTGTCTGCCTCTGTGTGTCACTGCCTGTCTCAGTTTGCCGCTGACTGTCTCTGTCTGTCTCTGTCTGTCTCTGTCGGTCTCTGTCTGTCTCTGTCTGTCTCTGTCTGTATCTGTCTGTCTCTGTCTGTCTCTGTCTGTCTCTGTCTGTCTCTGTCTGTCTCCGTCTGCCTCTGACTGTCCCTGTCTGCCTCTGTGTGTCACTGACTGGCTCAGTGTGCCGCTGACTGTCTCTGTCTGTCTCTGTCTGTCTCTGTCTGTCTCTGTCTGTCTCTGTCTGTCTCTGTCTGTCTCTGTCTGTCTCTGCCTGTCTCTGTCTGTATCTGTCTGTCTCTGTCTGTCTCTATCTGTTTCTGTCTGTCTCTGTCTGTCTCTGTCTGCCTCTGACTGTCCCTGTCTGTCTCTGTGTGACACTGCCTGTCTCAGTTCGCCGCTGTCTGTCTCTGTCTGTCTCTGTCTGTCTCTGTCTGTCTCTGTCTGTCTCTGTCTGTCTCTGTCTGTCTCTGTCTGTCTCTGTCTGTCTCTGTCTGTCTCTGTCTGTCTCTGTCTGTCTCTGTCTGTCTCTGTCTGTCTCTGTCTGTCTCTGTCTGTCTCTGTCTGTCTCTGTCTGTCTCTGTCTGTCTCTGTCTGTCTCTATCTGTTTCTGTCTGTCTCTGTCTGTCTCTGTCTGCCTCTGACTGTCCCTGTCTGTCTCTGTGTGTCACTGCCTGTCTCAGTTCGCCGCTGACTGTCTCTGTCTGTCTCTGTCTGTCTCTGTCTGTCTCTGTCTGTCTCTGTCTGTCTCTCTCTGTCTCTGTCTGTATCTGTCTGTCTCTGTCTGTCTCTGCCTGTCTCTGTCTGTCTCTCTCTGTCTGTCTCTGTCTGTCTCTGTCTGTCTCTGTCTGTCTCTGTCTGTCTCTGTCTGTCTCTGTCTGTCTCCGTCTGCCTCTGACTGTCCCTGTCTGCCTCTGTGTGTCACTGCCTGTCTCAGTTTGCCGCTGACTGTCTCTGTCTGTCTCTGTCTGTCTCTGTCGGTCTCTGTCTGTCTCTGTCTGTCTCTGTCTGTATCTGTCTGTCTCTGTCTGTCTCTGTCTGTCTCTGTCTGTCTCTGTCTGTCTCCGTCTGCCTCTGACTGTCCCTGTCTGCCTCTGTGTGTCACTGACTGGCTCAGTGTGCCGCTGACTATCTCTGTCTGTCTCTGTCTGTCTCTGTCTGTCTCTGTCTGTCTCTGTCTGTCTCTGTCTGTCTCTGTCTGTCTCTGTCTGTCTCTGTCTGTCTCTGCCTGTCTCTGTCTGTATCTGTCTGTCTCTGTCTGTCTCTATCTGTTTCTGTCTGTCTCTGTCTGTCTCTGTCTGCCTCTGACTGTCCCTGTCTGTCTCTGTGTGACACTGCCTGTCTCAGTTCGCCGCTGTCTGTCTCTGTCTGTCTCTGTCTGTCTCTGTCTGTCTCTGTCTGTCTCTGTCTGTCTCTGTCTGTCTCTGTCTGTCTCTGTCTGTCTCTGTCTGTCTCTGTCTGTCTCTGTCTGTCTCTGTCTGTCTCTGTCTGTCTCTGTCTGTCTCTGTCTGTCTCTGTCTGTCTCTGTCTGTCTCTGTCTGTCTCTGTCTGTCTCTATCTGTTTCTGTCTGTCTCTGTCTGTCTCTGTCTGCCTCTGACTGTCCCTGTCTGTCTCTGTGTGTCACTGCCTGTCTCAGTTCGCCGCTGACTGTCTCTGTCTGTCTCTGTCTGTCTCTGTCTGTCTCTGTCTGTCTCTGTCTGTATCTGTCTGTCTCTGTCTGTCTCTGCCTGTCTCTGTCTGTCTCTCTCTGTCTGTCTCTGTCTGTCTCTGTCTGTCTCTGTCTGTCTCTGTCTGTCTCTGTCTGTCTCTGTCTGTCTCCGTCTGCCTCTGACTGTCCCTGTCTGCCTCTGTGTGTCACTGACTGGCTCAGTGTGCCGCTGACTGTCTCTGCCTGTCTCTGTCTGTCTCTGTCTGTCTCTTTCTGCCTCTGTCTGTCTCCGTCTGTCTCTGTCTGTCTCTTTCCGTCTCTGTCTGCCTCTGTCGGTCCCTGTCTGTCTCTGTCTGTCTCAGTCTGCCTGAGTCTGTCTCTGTCTGTCTCTGTCTGTCTCTGTCTGCATCTGTCTGTGTCTGTCTGTCTCTGTCTGTCTCTGTCTGTCTCTGTCTGTCTCTGTCTGTCTCTGTCTATCTCTGTCTGTCTCTGTCTGTCTCTGTCTGTCTCTGTCTGTCTCTGTCTGTCTCCGTCTGCCTCTGACTGTCCCTGTCTGCCTCTGTGTGTCACTGACTGGCTCAGTGTGCCGCTGACTGTCTCTGTCTGTCTCTGTCTGTCTCTGTCCGTCTCTGTCTGTCTCTGTCTGCCTCTGTGTGTCACTGCCTGTCTCTATCTGTTTCTGTTTGTCTCTGTCTGTCTCTGTCGGTCTCTGTCTGTCTCTGTCTGTATCTGTCTGTCTCTGTCTGTCTCTGTCTGTCTCTGTCTCCCTCTGTCTGCCTGTGACCGGCTCTCTCTGTCTGTCTGTCTCTGTCTGTCTCTGTCTGTCTCTGTGTGTCACTGCCTGTCTCTATCTGTTTCTGTCTGTCTCTGCCTGTCTCTGTCTGTCTCTGTCTGTCTCTGTCTGTCTCTGTCTGTCTCTGTCCGTCTCTGTCTGTTTCTGTCTGTCTCTGTCTGTCTCTGTCTGTCTCTGTCTGTCTCTGTCTGTCTCTGTCTGTCTCTGTCTGCCTCTGACTGTCCCTGTTTGTCTCTGTGTGGCACTGCCTGTCTCTGTCTGTCTATGTCTGTCCTTGTCTGTCTCTGTCTGTCTCAGTCTGTCTATACCTGTCTCTGTCTGTATGTGTCTGTCTCTGTCTGTCTATACCTGTCTCTGTCTGTATGTGTCTGTCTCAGTCTGGCTCTGTGTGTCACTGCCTGTCTCTGTCTGTCTATGTCTGTCTCTGTCTGTCTCTGTCTGTATCTGTCTGTCTCTGTCTGTCTCTGTCTGTCTCTGTCTGTCTCTGTCTGTCTCCGTCTGCCTCTGACTGTCCCTGTCTGCCTCTGTGTGTCACTGACTGGCTCAGTGTGCCGCTGACTATCTCTGTCTGTCTCTGTCTGTCTCTGTCTGTCTCTGTCTGTCTCTGTCTGTCTCTGTCTGTCTCTGTCTGTCTCTGTCTGTCTCTGTCTGTCTCTGTCTGTCTCTGCTTGCTTCCGTGTGTCACTGCCTGTCCCAGTTTGCCTTCGACTGTCTCTGTCTGCCTCTGTCTGTCTCTGTCTGTCTCTGTATGTATCTGTCTGTCTCTGTCTGCCTCTGTCTGTCTCTGTCTGTCTCTGTCTGTCTCTGTCTGTCTCTGTCTGTCTCTGTCTGTCTCTGTCTGTCTCTGTCTGTCTCTGTCTGTCTCTGTCTGTCTCTGTCTGTCTCTGTCTGTCTGTGTCTGTCTCTGTCTGTCTCTGTCTGTCTGTGTCTGTCTCTGCCTGTCTCTGCTTGCTTCCGTGTGTCACTGCCTGTCCCAGTTTGCCTTCGACTGTCTCTGTCTGCCTCTGTCTGTCTCTGTCTGTCTCTGTCTGTCTCTGTCTGTCTCTATCTGTGTCAGTCTGTCTCTGTCTGTTTCTGTCTGCCTCTGACTGTCCCTGTCTGTCTCTGTGTGTCACTGCCTGTCTCAGTTCGCCGCTACTGTCTCTGTCTGTCTCTGTCTGTCTCTGTCTGTCTCTGTCTGTCTCTGTCTGTCTCTGTCTGTCTCTGTCTGTCTCTGTCTGCCTCTGACTGTCCCTGTCTGTCTCTGTCTGTCTCTGTCTGTCTCTGTCTGTCTCTGTATGTATCTGTCTGTCTCTGTCTGTCTCTGTCTGTCTCTGTCTGTCTCTGTCTGTCTCTGTCTGTCTCTGTCTGTCTCTGTCTGTCTCTGTCTGTCTCTGTCTGTCTCTGTCTGTCTCTGTCTGTCTCTGTCTGTCTCTGTCTGTCTCTGTCTGTCTGTGTCTGTCTCTGTCTGTCTCTGTCTGTCTGTGTCTGTCTCTGCCTGTCTCTGCTTGCTTCCGTGTGTCACTGCCTGTCCCAGTTTGCCTTCGACTGTCTCTGTCTGCCTCTGTCTGTCTCTGTCTGTCTCTGTCTGTCTCTGTCTGTCTCTATCTGTGTCAGTCTGTCTCTGTCTGTTTCTGTCTGCCTCTGACTGTCCCTGTCTGTCTCTGTGTGTCACTGCCTGTCTCAGTTCGCCGCTGACTGTCTCTGTCTGTCTCTGTCTGTCTCTGTCTGTCTCTGTCTGTCTCTGTCTGTCTCTGTCTGTCTCTGTCTGCCTCTGACTGTCCCTGTCTGTCTCTGTCTGTCTCTGTCTGTCTCTGTCTGTCTCTGTCTGTCTCTGTCTGTCTCTGTCTGTCTCAGTCTGTCTCTGTCTGCCTCTGACTGTCCCTGTCTGCCTCTGTGTGTCACTGACTGGCTCAGTGTGCCGCTGACTGTCTCTGTCTGTCTCTGTCTGTCTCTGTCTGTCTCTGTCTGTCTCTGTCTGTCTCTGTCTGTCTCTGTCTGTCTCTGTCTGTCTCTGTCTGTCTCTGTCTGTCTGTGTCTGTCTCTGTCTGTCTCTGTCTGTCTCTGTCTGTCTCTGTCTGTCTCTGTCTGCCTCTGACTGTCCCTGTCTGTCTCTGCCTGTCTCTGTCTCTCTCTGTCTGTCTCAGTCTGTCTCTGTCTGTCTCTGTCTGTCTCTGTCTGTCTCTGTCTGTCTCTGTCTGTCTATGTCTGCCTCTGACTGTCCCTGTCTGCCTCTGTGTGTCACTGACTGGCTCAGTGTGCCGCTGACTGTCTCTGCCTGTCTCTGTCTCCCTCTGTCTGTCTCTGACCGGCTCTCTCTGTCTGTCTGTCTCTGTCCGTCTCTGTCTGTCTCTGTCCGCCTCTGCCTGTCTCTGTCCGCCTCTGTCTGTCTCTGTCTGTCTCCGTCTGTCTCCGTCTGTCTCTGTCTGTCTCTGTCTGTCTCTGTCTGCCTGAGTCTGTCTCTGTCTGCCTCTGTCTGGCTATACCTGTCTCTGTCTGTATGTGTCTGTCTCTGTCTGTCTCTGTGTGTCACTGCCTGTCTCTGTCTGTCTCTGTCCGTCTCTGTCTGTCTCTGTCTGTCTCTGTCTGTCTCAGTCTGTCTCTGTCTGCCTCTGACTGTCCCTGTCTGCCTCTGTGTGTCACTGACTGGCTCAGTGTGCCGCTGACTGTCTCTGTCTGTCTCTGACTGTCTCTGTCTGTCTCTGTCTGTCTCTATCTGTATCTGTCTGTCTCTGTCTGTCTCTGTCTGCCTCTGACTGTCCCTGTCTGTCTCTGTGTGACACTGCCTGTCTCAGTTTGCCGCTGACTGTCTCTGTCTGTCTCTGTCTGTCTCTGTCGGTCTCTGTCTGTCTCTGTCTGTCTCTGTCTGTCTCTGTCTGTCTCTGTCTGTCTCTGCTTGCTTCCGTGTGTCACTGCCTGTCCCAGTTTGCCTTCGACTGTCTCTGTCTGCCTCTGTCTGTCTCTGTCTGTCTCTGTCTGTATCTGTCTGTCTCTGTCTGTCTCTGTCTGTCTCTGTCTGTCTCTGTGTGTCACTGCCTGTCTCTATCTGTTTCTGTCTGTCTCTGCCTGTCTCTGTCTGTCTCTGTCTGTCTCTGTCTGTCTCTGTCCGTCTCTGTCTGTTTCTGTCTGTCTCTGTCTGTCTCTGTCTGTCTCTGTCTGTCTCTGTCTGCCTCTGACTGTCCCTGTTTGTCTCTGTGTGTCACTGCCTGTCTCTGTCTGTCTATGTCTGTCTTTGTCTGTCTCTGTCTGTCTCAGTCTGTCTATACCTGTCTCTGTCTGTATGTGTCTGTCTCTGTCTGTCTATACCTGTCTCTGTCTGTATGTGTCTGTCTCAGTCTGGCTCTGTGTGTCACTGCCTGTCTCTGTCTGTCTATGTCTGTCTCTGTCTGTCTCTGTCTGTATCTGTCTGTCTCTGTCTGTCTCTGTCTGTCTCTGTCTGTCTCTGTCTGTCTCCGTCTGCCTCTGACTGTCCCTGTCTGCCTCTGTGTGTCACTGACTGGCTCAGTGTGCCGCTGACTATCTCTGTCTGTCTCTGTCTGTCTCTGTCTGTCTCTGTCTGTCTCTGCTTGCTTCCGTGTGTCACTGCCTGTCCCAGTTTGCCTTCGACTGTCTCTGTCTGCCTCTGTCTGTCTCTGTCTGTCTCTGTATGTATCTGTCTGTCTCTATCTGTCTCTGTCTGTCTCTGTCTGTCTCTGTCTGTCTCTGTCTGTCTCTGTCTGTCTCTGTCTGTCTCTGTCTGTCTCTGTCTGTCTCTGTCTGTCTCTGTCTGTCTGTGTCTGTCTCTGTCTGTCTCTGTCTGTCTGTGTCTGTCTCTGTCTGTCTCTGCTTGCTTCCGTGTGTCACTGCCTGTCCCAGTTTGCCTTCGACTGTCTCTGTCTGCCTCTGTCTGTCTCTGTCTGTCTCTGTCTGTCTCTGTCTATCTCTATCTGTGTCAGTCTGTCTCTGTCTGTTTCTGTCTGCCTCTGACTGTCCCTGTCTGTCTCTGTGTGTCACTGCCTGTCTCAGTTCGCCGCTGACTGTCTCTGTCTGTCTCTGTCTGTCTCTGTCTGTCTCTGTCTGTCTCTGTCTGTCTCTGTCTGCCTCTGTGTGTCACTGACTGGCTCAGTGTGCCGCTGACTGTCTCTGCCTGTCTCTGTCTCCCTCTGTCTGTCTCTGACCGGCTCTCTCTGTCTGTCTGTCTCTGTCCGTCTCTGTCTGTCTCTGTCCGCCTCTGCCTGTCTCTGTCCGCCTCTGTCTGTCTCTGTCTGTCTCCGTCTGTCTCCGTCTGTCTCTGTCTGTCTCTGTCTGTCTCTGTCTGCCTGAGTCTGTCTCTGTCTGCCTCTGTCTGGCTATACCTGTCTCTGTCTGTATGTGTCTGTCTCTGTCTGTCTCTGTGTGTCACTGCCTGTCTCTGTCTGTCTCTGTCCGTCTCTGTCTGTCTCTGTCTGTCTCTGTCTGTCTCAGTCTGTCTCTGTCTGCCTCTGACTGTCCCTGTCTGCCTCTGTGTGTCACTGACTGGCTCAGTGTGCCGCTGACTGTCTCTGTCTGTCTCTGTCTGTCTCTGTCTGTCTCTGTCTGTCTCTGTCTGTCTCTATCTGTGTCAGTCTGTCTCTGTCTGTTTCTGTCTGCCTCTGACTGTCCCTGTCTGTCTCTGTGTGTCACTGCCTGTCTCAGTTTGCCGCTGACTGTCTCTGTCTGTCTCTGTCTGTCTCTGTCGGTCTCTGTCTGTCTCTGTCTGTCTCTGTCTGTATCTGTCTGTCTCTGTCTGTCTCTGTCTGTCTCTGTCTGTCTCTGTCTGTCTCTGTGTGTCACTGCCTGTCTCTATCTGTTTCTGTCTGTCTCTGCCTGTCTCTGTCTGTCTCTGTCTGTCTCTGTCTGTTTCTGTCTGCCTCTGACTGTCCCTGTCTGTCTCTGTGTGTCACTGCCTGTCTCAGTTTGCCGCTGACTGTCTCTGTCTGTCTCTGTCTGTCTCTGTCTGTCTCTGTCTGTCTCTGTCTGTCTCTGTCTGTCTCTGTCTGTCTCAGTCTGTCTCTGTCTGCCTCTGACTGTCCCTGTCTGCCTCTGTGTGTCACTGACTGGCTCAGTGTGCCGCTGACTGTCTCTGTCTGTCTCTGTCTGTCTCTGCCTGTCTCTGTCTGTATCTGACTGTCTCTGTCTGTCTCTGTCTGTCTCTATCTGTATCTGTCTGTCTCTGTCTGTCTCTGTCTGCCTCTGACTGTCCCTGTCTGTCTCTGTGTGACACTGCCTGTCTCAGTTTGCCGCTGACTGTCTCTGTCTGTCTCTGTCTGTCTCTGTCGGTCTCTGTCTGTCTCTGTCTGTCTCTGTCTGTCTCTGTCTGTCTCTGTCTGTCTCTGCTTGCTTCCGTGTGTCACTGCCTGTCCCAGTTTGCCTTCGACTGTCTCTGTCTGCCTCTGTCTGTCTCTGTCTGTCTCTGTCTGTATCTGTCTGTCTCTGTCTGTCTCTGTCTGTCTCTGTCTGTCTCTGTGTGTCACTGGCTGTCTCTATCTGTTTCTGTCTGTCTCTGCCTGTCTCTGTCTGTCTCTGTCTGTCTCTGTCTGTCTCTGTCCGTCTCTGTCTGTTTCTGTCTGTCTCTGTCTGTCTCTGTCTGTCTCTGTCTGTCTCTGTCTGCCTCTGACTGTCCCTGTTTGTCTCTGTGTGTCACTGCCTGTCTCTGTCTGTCTATGTCTGTCTTTGGCTGTCTCTGTCTGTCTCAGTCTGTCTATACCTGTCTCTGTCTGTATGTGTCTGTCTCTGTCTGTCTATACCTGTCTCTGTCTGTATGTGTCTGTCTCAGTCTGGCTCTGTGTGTCACTGCCTGTCTCTGTCTGTCTATGTCTGTCTCTGTCTGTCTCTGTCTGTATCTGTCTGTCTCTGTCTGTCTCTGTCTGTCTCTGTCTGTCTCTGTCTGTCTCCGTCTGCCTCTGACTGTCCCTGTCTGCCTCTGTGTGTCACTGACTGGCTCAGTGTGCCGCTGACTATCTCTGTCTGTCTCTGTCTGTCTCTGTCTGTCTCTGTCTGTCTCTGCTTGCTTCCGTGTGTCACTGCCTGTCCCAGTTTGCCTTCGACTGTCTCTGTGTGTCACTGCCTGTCTCAGTTCGCCGCTGACTGTCTCTGTCTGTCTCTGTCTGTCTCTGTCTGTCTCTGTCTGTCTCTGTCTGTCTCTGTCTGTCTCTGTCTGTCTCTGTCTGTCTCTGTCTGTCTCTGTCTGCCTCTGACTGTCCCTGTCTGTCTCTGTCTGTCTCTGTCTGTCTCTGTCTGTCTCTGTCTGTCTCTGTCTGTCTCTGTCTGTCTCAGTCTGTCTCTGTCTGCCTCTGACTGTCCCTGTCTGCCTCTGTGTGTCACTGACTGGCTCAGTGTGCCGCTGACTGTCTCTGTCTGTCTCTGTCTGTCTCTGTCTGTCTCTGTCTGTCTCTGTCTGTCTCTGTCTGTCTCTGTCTGTCTCTGTCTGTCTCTGTCTGTCTCTGTCTGTCTCTGTCTGTCTCTGTCTGTCTCTGTCTGTCTCTGTCTGTCTCTGTCTGTCTCTGTCTGTCTCTGTCTGTCTCTGTCTGTCTCTGTCTGTCTCTGTCTGCCTCTGACTGTCCCTGTCTGTCTCTGCCTGTCTCTGTCTGTCTCTGTCTGTCTCAGTCTGTCTCTGTCTGTCTCTGTCTGTCTCTGTCTGTCTCTGTCTGTCTCAGTCTGTCTCTGTCTGCCTCTGACTGTCCCTGTCTGCCTCTGTGTGTCACTGACTGGCTCAGTGTGCCGCTGACTGTCTCTGTCTGTCTCTGACTGTCTCTGTCTGTCTCTGTCTGTCTCTGTCTGTCTCTATCTGTGTCAGTCTGTCTCTGTCTGTTTCTGTCTGCCTCTGACTGTCCCTGTCTGTCTCTGTGTGTCACTGCCTGTCTCAGTTTGCCGCTGACTGTCTCTGTCTGTCTCTGTCTGTCTCTGTCGGTCTCTGTCTGTCTCTGTCTGTCTCTGTCTGTATCTGTCTGTCTCCGTCTGCCTCTGACTGTCCCTGTCTGCCTCTGTCTGTCTCTGTCTGTCTCTGTCTGTCTCTGTCTGTCTCTGTCTGTCTCTGTCTGTCTCTGTCTGTCTCTGTCTGCCTCTGACTGTCCCTGTCTGTCTCTGCCTGTCTCTGTCTGTCTCTGTCTGTCTCAGTCTGTCTCTGTCTGTCTCTGTCTGTCTCTGTCTGTCTCTGTCTGTCTCTGTCTGTCTATGTCTGCCTCTGACTGTCCCTGTCTGCCTCTGTGTGTCACTGACTGGCTCAGTGTGCCGCTGACTGTCTCTGCCTGTCTCTGTCTCCCTCTGTCTGTCTCTGACCGGCTCTCTCTGTCTGTCTGTCTCTGTCCGTCTCCGTCTGTCTCTGTCTGTCTCTGTCTGTCTCTGTCTGCCTGAGTCTGTCTCTGTCTGCCTCTGTCTGGCTATACCTGTCTCTGTCTGTATGTGTCTGTCTCTGTCTGTCTCTGTGTGTCACTGCCTGTCTCTGTCTGTCTCTGTCTGTCTCTGTCTGTCTCTGTCTGTCTCTGCCTGTCTCAGTCCATCTCTGTCCGTCTCTGTCTGTCTCTGTCTGTCTCTGTCTGTCTCTGTCTGTCTCTGTCTGTCTCTGTCTGTCTCTGTCTGTCTCTGTCTGTCTCTGTCTGCCTCTGACTGTCCCTGTCTGTCTCTGTCTGTCTCTGTCTGTCTCTGTCTGTCTCTGTCTGTCTCTGTCTGTCTCTGTCTGTCTCAGTCTGTCTCTGTCTGCCTCTGACTGTCCCTGTCTGCCTCTGTGTGTCACTGACTGGCTCAGTGTGCCGCTGACTGTCTCTGTCTGTCTCTGTCTGTCTCTGTCTGTCTCTGTCTGTCTCTGTCTGTCTCTATCTGTGTCAGTCTGTCTCTGTCTGTTTCTGTCTGCCTCTGACTGTCCCTGTCTGCCTCTGTGTGTCACTGACTGGCTCAGTGTGCCGCTGACTGTCTCTGTCTGTCTCTGTCTGTCTCTGTCTGTCTCTGTCTGTCTCTGTCTGTCTCTGTCTGTCTCTGTCTGTCTCTGTCTGTCTCTGTCTGTCTCTGTCTGTCTCTGTCTGTCTCTGTCTGTCTCTGTCTGTCTCTGTCTGTCTCTGTCTGTCTCTGTCTGTCTCCGTCTGCCTCTGACTGTCCCTGTCTGCCTCTGTGTGTCACTGACTGGCTCAGTGTGCCGCTGACTGTCTCTGTCTGTCTCTGTCTGTCTCTGTCTGCCTCTGACTGTCTCTGTCTGCCTCTGTGTGTCACTGCCTGTCTCAGTCCGCCGCTGACTGTCTCTGTCTGTCTCTGCCTGTCTCTGTCTGTCTCTGTCTGTCTCTTTCTGCCTCTGTCTGTCTCTGTCTGTCTCTGTCTGTCTCTTTCCGTCTCTGTCTGCCTCTGTCGGTCCCTGTCTGTCTCTGTCTGTCTCAGTCTGCCTGAGTCTGTCTCTGTCTGTCTCTGTCTGTCTCTGTCTGCATCTGTCTGTCTCTGTCTGTCTCTGTCTGTCTCTGTCTGTCTCCGTCTGCCTCTGACTGTCCCTGTCTGCCTCTGTGTGTCACTGACTGGCTCAGTGTGCCGCTGACTGTCTCTGTCTGTCTCTGTCTGTCTCCGTCTGTCTCTATCTGTTTCAGTCTGTCTCTGTCTGTCTCTGTCTGTCTCTGTCTGCCTCTGACTGTCCCTGTCTGTCTCTGTCTGTATCTGTCTGTCTCTGTCTGTCTCTGTCTGTCTCTGTCTGTCTCTGTCTGTCTCTGTCTGTCTCTGTCTGTCTCTGTCTGTATCTGTCTGTCTCTGTCTGTCTCTGTCTGCCTCTGTCTGTCTCTGTCTGTCTCTGTCTGTATCTGTCTGTCTCTGTCTGTCTCTGTCTGTCTCTGTCTGTCTCTGTCTGTCTCTGTCTGTCTCTGTCTGTCTCTGTCTGTCTCTGTCTGTCTCTGTCTGTCTCTGTCTGTCTCTGTCTGTCTCTGTCTGTCTGTGTCTGTCTCTGTCTGTCTCTGCTTGCTTCCGTGTGTCTCTGTCTGTCTCAGTCTGTCTCTGTCTGCCTCTGACTGTCCCTGTCTGCCTCTGTGTGTCACTGACTGGCTCAGTGTGCCGCTGACTGTCTCTGTCTGTCTCTGTCTGTCTCTGTCGGTCTCTGTCTGTCTCTGTCTGTCTCTGTCTGTATCTGTCTGTCTCTGTCTGTCTCTGTCTGTCTCTGTCTGTCTCTGTCTGTCTCCGTCTGCCTCTGACTGTCCCTGTCTGCCTCTGTGTGTCACTGACTGGCTCAGTGTGCCGCTGACTATCTCTGTCTGTCTCTGTCTGTCTCTGTCTGTCTCTGTCTGTCTCTGTCTGTCTCTGTCTGTCTCTGTCTGTCTCTGTCTGTCTCTGTCTGTCTCTGCCTGTCTCTGTCTGTATCTGACTGTCTCTGTCTGTCTCTGTCTGTCTCTATCTGTATCTGTCTGTCTCTGTCTGTCTCTGTCTGCCTCTGACTGTCCCTGTCTGTCTCTGTGTGACACTGCCTGTCTCAGTTCGCCGCTGTCTGTCTCTGTCTGTCTCTGTCTGTCTCTGTCTGTCTCTGTCTGTCTCTGTCTGTCTCTGTCTGTCTCTGTCTGTCTCTGTCTGTCTCTGTCTGTCTCTGTCTGTCTCTGTCTGTCTCTGTCTGTCTCTGTCTGTCTCTGTCTGTCTCTGTCTGTCTCTGTCTGTCTCTATCTGTTTCTGTCTGTCTCTGTCTGTCTCTGTCTGCCTCTGACTGTCCCTGTCTGTCTCTGTGTGTCACTGCCTGTCTCAGTTCGCCTCTGACTGTCTCTGTCTGTCTCTGTCTGTCTCTGTCTGTCTCTGTCTGTCTCTGTCTGTCTCTGTCTGTATCTGTCTGTCTCTGTCTGTCTCTGCCTGTCTCTGTCTGTCTCTCTCTGTCTGTCTCTGTCTGTCTCTGTCTGTCTCTGTCTGTCTCTGTCTGTCTCTGTCTGTCTCCGTCTGCCTCTGACTGTCCCTGTCTGCCTCTGTGTGTCACTGACTGGCTCAGTGTGCCGCTGACTGTCTCTGTCTGTCTCTGTCTGTCTCTGTCTGCCTCTGACTGTCTCTGTCTGTCTCTGTGTGTCACTGCCTGTCTCAGTCCGCCGCTGACTGTCTCTGTCTGTCTCTGTCTGTCTCTGCCTGTCTCTGTCTGTCTCTGTCTGTCTCTTTCTGCCTCTGTCTGTCTCTGTCTGTCTCTGTCTGTCTCTTTCCGTCTCTGTCTGCCTCTGTCGGTCCCTGTCTGTCTCTGTCTGTCTCAGTCTGCCTGAGTCTGTCTCTGTCTGTCTCTGTCTGCATCTGTCTGTCTCTGTCTGTCTCTGTCTGTCTCTGTCTGTCTCTGTCTGTCTCTGTCTGCCTCTGACTGTCCCTGTCTGTCTCTGTGTGTCACTGCCTGTGTCAGTTCGCCTCTGACTGTCTCTGTCTGTCTCTGTCTGTCTCTGTCTGTCTCTGTCTGTCTCTGTCTGTATCTGTCTGTCTCTGTCTGTCTCTGCCTGTCTCTGTCTGTCTCTCTCTGTCTGTCTCTGTCTGTCTCTGTCTGTCTCTGTCTGTCTCTGTCTGTCTCTGTCTGTCTCCGTCTGCCTCTGACTGTCCCTGTCTGCCTCTGTGTGTCACTGACTGGCTCAGTGTGCCGCTGACTGTCTCTGTCTGTCTCTGTCTGTCTCTGTCTGCCTCTGACTGTCTCTGTCTGTCTCTGTGTGTCACTGCCTGTCTCAGTCCGCCGCTGACTGTCTCTGTCTGTCTCTGTCTGTCTCTGTCTGCCTCTGACTGTCTCTGTCTGTCTCTGTGTGTCACTGCCTGTCTCAGTCCGCCGCTGACTGTCTCTGTCTGTCTCTGTCTGTCTCTGCCTGTCTCTGTCTGTCTCTGTCTGTCTCTTTCTGCCTCTGTCTGTCTCTGTCTGTCTCTGTCTGTCTCTTTCCGTCTCTGTCTGCCTCTGTCGGTCCCTGTCTGTCTCTGTCTGTCTCAGTCTGCCTGAGTCTGTCTCTGTCTGTCTCTGTCTGTCTCTGTCTGCATCTGTCTGTCTCTGTCTGTCTCTGTCTGTCTCTGTCTGTCTCCGTCTGCCTCTGACTGTCCCTGTCTGCCTCTGTGTGTCACTGACTGGCTCAGTGTGCCGCTGACTGTCTCTGTCTGTCTCTGTCTGTCACTGACTGGCTCAGTGTGCCGCTGACTGTCTCTGTCTGTCTCTGTCTGTCTCTGTCTGTCTCTGTCTGTCTCTGTCTGTCTCTGTCTGTCTCTGTCTGTCTCTGTCTGTCTCTGTCTGTCTCTGTCTGTCTCTGTCTGTCTCTGTCTGTCTCTGTCTGTCTGTGTCTGTCTCTGTCTGTCTCTGCTTGCTTCCGTGTGTCACTGCCTGTCCCAGTTTGCCTTCGACTGTCTCTGTCTGCCTCTGTCTGTGACTGCCTGCCTCTGTCTGTCTCTGTCTGTCTCTGTCCGTCTCTGTCTGTCTCTGTCTGTCTCTTTCTGCCTCTGTCTGTCTCTGTCTGTCTCTGTCTGTCTCTTTCCGTCTCTGTCTGCCTCTGTCGGTCCCTGTCTGTCTCTGTCTGTCTCAGTCTGCCTGAGTCTGTCTCTGTCTGTCTCTGTCTGTCTCTGTCTGCATCTGTCTGTCTCTGTCTGTCTCTGTCTGTCTCTGTCTGTCTCCGTCTGCCTCTGACTGTCCCTGTCTGCCTCTGTGTGTCACTGACTGGCTCAGTGTGCCGCTGACTGTCTCTGTCTGTCTCTGTCTGTCACTGACTGGCTCAGTGTGCCGCTGACTGTCTCTGTCTGTCTCTGTCTGTCTCTGTCTGTCTCTGTCTGTCTCTGTCTGTCTCTGTCTGTCTCTGTCTGTCTCTGTCTGTCTCTGTCTGTCTCTGTCTGTCTCTGTCTGTCTCTGTCTGTCTCTGTCTGTCTCTGTCTGTCTGTGTCTGTCTCTGTCTGTCTCTGCTTGCTTCCGTGTGTCACTGCCTGTCCCAGTTTGCCTTCGACTGTCTCTGTCTGCCTCTGTCTGTGACTGCCTGCCTCTGTCTGTCTCTGTCTGTCTCTGTCCGTCTCTGTCTGTCTCTGTCTGGCTCTGTGTGTCACTGCCTGTCTCTATCTGTTTCTGTTTGTCTCTGTCTGTCTCTGTCGGTCTCTGTCTGTCTCTGTCTGTATCTGTCTGTCTCTGTCTGTCTCTGTCTGTCTCTGTCTCCCTCTGTCTGCCTGTGACCGGCTCTCTCTGTCTGTCTGTCTCTGTCTGTCTCTGTCTGTCTCTGTGTGTCACTGCCTGTCTCTATCTGTTTCTGTCTGTCTCTGCCTGTCTCTGTCTGTCTCTGTCTGTCTCTGTCTGTCTCTGTCTGTTTCTGTCTGTCTCTGTCTGTCTCTGTCTGTCTCTGTCTGTCTCTGTCTGTCTCTGTCTGTCTCTGTCTGTCTCTGTCTGTCTCTGTCTGTCTCTGTCTGTCTCTGTCTGTCTCTGTCTGTCTCTGCTTGCTTCCGTGTGTCACCGCCTGTCCCAGTTTGCCTTCGACTGTCTCTGTCTGCCTCTGTCTGTCTCTGTCTGTCTCTGTCTGTATCTGTCTGTCTCTGTCTGTCTCTGTCTGTCTCTGTCTGTCTCTGTCTGTCTCTGTCTGTCTCTGTCTGTCTCTGTCTGTCTCTGTCTGTCTCTGTCTGTCTGTGTCTGTCTCTGTCTGTCTCTGCTTGCTTCCGTGTGTCACTGCCTGTCAAAGTTTGCCTTCGACTGTCTCTGTCTGCCTCTGTCTGTCTCTGTCTGTCTCTGTCTGTCTCTGTCTGTCTCTATCTGTGTCAGTCTGTCTCTGTCTGTTTCTGTCTGCCTCTGACTGTCCCTGTCTGTCTCTGTGTGTCACTGCCTGTCTCAGTTCGCCGCTGACTGTCTCTGTCTGTCTCTGTCTGTCTCTGTCTGTCTCTGTCTGTCTCTGTCTGTCTCTGTCTGTCTCTGTCTGTCTCTGTCTGTCTCTGTCTGTCTCTGTCTGTCTCTGTCTGTCTGTGTCTGTCTCTGTCTGTCTCTGCTTGCTTCCGTGTGTCACTGCCTGTCCCAGTTTGCCTTCGACTGTCTCTGTCTGCCTCTGTCTGTCTCTGTCTGTCTCTGTCTGTTTCTGTCTGCCTCTGACTGTCCCTGTCTGTCTCTGTGTGTCACTGCCTGTCTCAGTTCGCCGCTGACTGTCTCTGTCTGTCTCTGTCTGTCTCCGCCTGTCTCTGTCTGTCTCTGTCTGTCTCTGTCTGCCTGAGTCTGTCTCTGTCTGCCTCTGTCAGGCTATACCTGTCTCTGTCTGTATGTGTCTGTCTCTGTCTGTCTCTGTGTGTCACTGCCTGTCTCTGTCTGTCTCTGTCTGTCTCTGTCTGTCTCTGTCTGTCTCTGTCTGTCTCAGTCTGTCTCTGTCTGCCTCTGACTGTCCCTGTCTGCCTCTGTGTGTCACTGACTGGCTCAGTGTGCCGCTGACTGTCTCTGTCTGTCTCTGTCTGTCTCTGTCTGTCTCTGTCTGTCTCTGTCTGTCTCTATCTGTGTCAGTCTGTCTCTGTCTGTTTCTGTCTGCCTCTGACTGTCCCTGTCTGTCTCTGTGTGTCACTGCCTGTCTCAGTTTGCCGCTGACTGTCTCTGTCTGTCTCTGTCTGTCTCTGTCGGTCTCTGTCTGTCTCTGTCTGTCTCTGTCTGTATCTGTCTGTCTCTGTCTGTCTCTGTCTGTCTCTGTCTGTCTCTGTCTGTCTCCGTCTGCCTCTGACTGTCCCTGTCTGCCTCTGTGTGTCACTGACTGGCTCAGTGTGCCGCTGACTATCTCTGTCTGTCTCTGTCTGTCTCTGTCTGTCTCTGTCTGTCTCTGTCTGTCTCTGTCTGTCTCTGTCTGTCTCTGCCTGTCTCTGTCTGTATCTGTCTGTCTCTGTCTGTCTCTGTCTGTCTCTGTCTGTCTCTGTCTGTCTCTGTCTGTCTCTGTCTGTCTCTGTCTGTCTCTATCTGTTTCTGTCTGTCTCTGTCTGTCTCTGTCTGCCTCTGACTGTCCCTGTCTGTCTCTGTGTGTCACTGCCTGTCTCAGTTCGCCGCTGACTGTCTCTGTCTGTCTCTGTCTGTCTCTGTCTGTCTCTGTCTGTCTCTGTCTGTATCTGTCTGTCTCTGTCTGTCTCTGCCTGTCTCTGTCTGTCTCTCTCTGTCTGTCTCTGTCTGTCTCTGTCTGTCTCTGTCTGTCTCTGTCTGTCTCTGTCTGTCTCCGTCTGCCTCTGACTGTCCCTGTCTGCCTCTGTGTGTCACTGACTGGCTCAGTGTGCCGCTGACTGTCTCTGTCTGTCTCTGTCTGTCTCTGTCTGCCTCTGACTGTCTCTGTCTGTCTCTGTGTGTCACTGCCTGTCTCAGTCCGCCGCTGACTGTCTCTGTCTGTCTCTGTCTGTCTCTGCCTGTCTCTGTCTGTCTCTGTCTGTCTCTTTCTGCCTCTGTCTGTCTCTGTCTGTCTCTGTCTGGCTCTTTCCGTCTCTGTCTGCCTCTGTCGGTCCCTGTCTGTCTCTGTCTGTCTCAGTCTGCCTGAGTCTGTCTCTGTCTGTCACTGTCTGTCTCTGTCTGCATCTGTCTGTCTCTGTCTGTCTCTGTCTGTCTCTGTCTGTCTCCGTCTGCCTCTGACTGTCCCTGTCTGCCTCTGTGTGTCACTCACTGGCTCAGTGTGCCGCTGACTGTCTCTGGCTGTCTCTGTCTGTCTCCGTCTGTCTCTATCTGTTTCAGTCTGTCTCTGTCTGTCTCTGTCTGTCTCTGTCTGCCTCTGACTGTCCCTGTCTGTCTCTGTGTGTCACTGCCTGCCTCAGTTCGCCGCTGACTGTCTCTGTCTGTCTCTGTGTGTCACTGACTGGCTCAGTGTGCCGCTGACTGTCTCTGTCTGTCTCTGTCTGTCTCTGTCTGTCTCTGTCTGTCTCTGTCTGTCTCTGTCTGTCTCTGTCTGCCTCTGTCTGTCTCTGTCTGTCTCTGTCTGTCTCTGTCTGTCTCTGTCTGCCTCTGTCTGTCTCTGCTTGCTTCCGTGTGTCACTGCCTGCCCCAGTTTGCCTTCGACTGTCTCTGTCTGCCTCTGTCTGTGACTGCCTGTCTCTGTCTGCCTCTGACTGTCCCTGTTTGTCTCTGTGTGTCACTGCCTGTCTCTGTCTGTCTATGTCTGTCTTTGTCTGTCTCTGTCTGTCTCAGTCTGTCTATACCTGTCTCTGTCTGTATGTGTCTGTCTCTGTCTGTCTATACCTGTCTCTGTCTGTATGTGTCTGTCTCTGTCTGGCTCTGAGTGTCACTGCCTGTCTCTGTCTGTCTATGTCTGTCTCTGTCTGTCTCTGTCTGTCTCTGTCTGTCTCTGTCTGTATCTGTCTGTCTCTGTCTGTTTCTGCCTGTCTCTGTCTGCCTCTCTCTGTCTCTGTCTGTCGCTGTCTATTTTAGGTCTCTCTCTGTCTCTGTCTGCCTGAGTCGGTCTCTGTCTGTCTCTCTCTGTCTATTCCTGTCTCTGTCTGTATCAGTCTGTCTCTGTCTGTCTCTGCCTGTCTCAGTCTATCTCTGTCTGTCTCTGCATGTCTCTGTCTGTCTATGTCTGTCTTTGTCTGTCTCTGTCTGTCTCAGTCTGTCTATACCTGTCTCTGTCTGTATGTGTCTGTCTCTGTCCGTCTATACCTGTCTCTGTCTGTATGTGTCTGTCTCTGTCTGGCTCTGTGTGTCACTGCCTGTCTCTGTCTGTCTATGTCTGTCTCTGTCTGTCTCTGTCTGTCTCTGTCTGTCTCTGTCTGTCTCTGTCTGTCTCTGTCTGTCTCTGTCTGTCTCTGTCTGTCTCTGTCTGTCTCTGCTTGCTTCCGTGTGTCACTGCCTGTCCCAGTTTGCCTTCGACTGTCTCTGTCTGCCTCTGTCTGCCTCTGTCTGTCTCTGTCTGTATCTGTCTGTCTCTGTCTGTCTCTGTCTGTCTCTGTCTGTCTCTGTCTGTCTCTGTGTGTCACTGTCTGTCTCTGTCTGTCTCTGTCTGTCTGTGTCTGTCTCTGTCTGTCTCTGTCTGTCTCCGTCTGTCTCTGTCTGCCTCTGTCTGTCTATACCTGTCTCTGTCTGTATGTGTCTGTGTCTATCTGTCTCTGTCTGTCTCTGTGTGTCACTGCCTGTCTCTGTCTGTCTATGTCTGTCTCTGTCTGTCTCTGTCTGTCTCTGTATGTCTCTGTCTGTCTCTGTCTGTCTCTGTCCGTCTCTGTCTGTCTCTGTCTGTCTCTGTCTGTCTCTGTCTGTCTCTGTCTGTCTCTATATGTTTCTGTCTGTCTCTGTCTGTCTCTGTCTGTCTCCGTCAGTCTCTGTCTGTCTCTGTCTGTCTCTGTCTGCCTGAGTCTGTCTCTGTCTGTCTCTATATGTTTCTGTCTGTCTCTGTCTGTCTCTGTCTGTCTCCGTCAGTCTCTGTCTGTCTCTGTCTGTCTCTGTCTGCCTGAGTCTGTCTCTGTCTGTCTCTGTCTGTCTATTTTGGCTCTGTCTGTCTCTGTCTGTCTCTGTCTGTCTCTGTCCGTCTCTGTCTGTCTATGTCTGTCTTTGTCTGTCTCTGTCTGTCTCAGTCTGTCTATACCTGTCTCTGTCTGTCTCTGTCTGTCTCTGCCTGTCTCTGTCTGCCTCTCTCTGTCTCTGTCTGTCTCTGTCTCTTTTAGGTCTCTCTCTGTCTCTGTCTGCCTGAGTCTGTCTCTGTCTGTCTCTCTCTGTCTGTTCCTGTCTCTGTCTGTATCTGACTGTCTCTGTCTGTCTCTGCCTGTCTCAGTCTATCTCTGTCTGTCTCTGTCTGTCTCTGCATGCATCTGTTTGTCTCTGTCTGCATCTGTCTGTCTCTGTCTGTCTCTGTCTGTCTCTGTCTGTCTCTGTCTGTCTCCGTCTGCCTCTGACTGTCCCTGTCTGCCTCTGTGTGTCACTGACTGGCTCAGTGTGCCGCTGACTGTCTCTGTCTGTCTCTGTCTGTCTCCGTCTGTCTCTATCTGTTTCAGTCTGTCTCTGTCTGTCTCTGTCTGTCTCTGTCTGCCTCTGACTGTCCCTGTCTGTCTCTGTGTGTCACTGCCTGTCTCAGTTCGCCGCTGACTGTCTCTGTCTGTCTCAGTGTGTCACTGACTGGCTCAGTGAGCCGCTGACTGTCTCTGTCTGTCTCTGTCTGTCTCTGTCTGTCTCTGTCTGTCTCTGTCTGTCTCTCTCTGTCTCTGTCTGTATCTGTCTGTATCTGTCTGTCTCTGTCTGTCTCTGTCTGCCTCTGTCTGTCTCTGTCTGTCTCCGTGTGCCTCTGACTGTCCCTGTCTGCCTCTGTGTGTCACTCACTGGCTCAGTGTGCCGCTGACTGTCTCTGTCTGTCTCTGTCTGTCTCCGTCTGTCTCTATCTGTTTCAGTCTGTCTCTGTCTGTCTCTGTCTGTCTCTGTCTGCCTCTGACTGTCCCTGTCTGTCTCTGTGTGTCACTGCCTGTCTCAGATCGCCGCTGACTGTCTCTGACTGGCTCAGTGTGCCGCTGACTGTCTCTGTCTGTCTCTGTCTGTCTCTGTCTGTCTCTGTCTGTCTCTGTCTGTCTCTGTCTGTCTCTGTCTGTCTCTGTCTGTCTCTGTCTGTCTCTGTCTGTCTCTGTCTGTCTCTGTCTGTCTCTGTCTGTCTCTGTCTGTCTCTGTCTGTCTGTGTCTGTCTCTGTCTGTCTCTGCTTGCTTCCGTGTGTCACTGCCTGCCCCAGTTTGCCTTCGACTGTCTCTGTCTGCCTCTGTCTGTGACTGCCTGTCTCTGTCTGCCTCTGACTGTCCCTGTTTGTCTCTGTGTGTCACTGCCTGTCTCTGTCTGTCTATGTCTGTCTTTGTCTGTCTCTGTCTGTCTCAGTCTGTCTATACCTGTCTCTGTCTGTATGTGTCTGTCTCTGTCTGTCTATACCTGTCTCTGTCTGGCTCTGTGTGTCACTGCCTGTCTCTGTCTGTCTATGTCTGTCTCTGTCTGTCTCTGTCTGTCTCTGTCTGTCTCTGTCTGTCTCTGTCTGTCTCTGTCTGTCTCTGTCTGTCTCTGTGTGTCACTGTCTGTCTCTGTCTGTCTCTGTCTGTCTGTGTCTGTCTCTGTCTGTCTCTGTCTGTCTCCGTCTGCCTCTGTCTGTCTATACCTGTCTCTGTCTGTATGTGTCTGTGTCTATCTGTCTCTGTCTGTCTCTGTGTGTCACTGCCTGTCTCTGTCTGTCTATGTCTGTCTCTGTCTGTCTCTGTCTGTCTCTGTATGTCTCTGTCTGTCTCTGTCCGTCTCTGTCCGTCTCTGTCTGTCTCTGTCTGTCTCTGTCTGTCTCTGTCTGTCTCTATATGTTTCTGTCTGTCTCTGTCTGTCTCTGTCTGTCTCCGTCAGTCTCTGTCTGTCTCTGTCTGTCTCTGTCTGCCTGAGTCTGTCTCTGTCTGTCTCTGTCTGTCTATTTTGGCTCTGTCTGTCTCTGTCTGTCTCTGTCTGTCTCTGTCCGTCTCTGTCTGTCTATGTCTGTCTTTGTCTGTCTCTGTCTGTCTCAGTCTGTCTATACCTGTCTCTGTCTGTCTCTGTCTGTCTCTGCCTGTCTCTGTCTGCCTCTCTCTGTCTCTGTCTGTCTCTGTCTCTTTTAGGTCTCTCTCTGTCTCTGTCTGCCTGAGTCTGTCTCTGTCTGTCTCTCTCTGTCTGTTCCTGTCTCTGTCTGTATCTGACTGTCTCTGTCTGTCTCTGCCTGTCTCAGTCTATCTCTGTCTGTCACTGTCTGTCTCTGCATGCATCTGTTTGTCTCTGTCTGCATCTGTCTGTCTCTGTCTGTCTCTGTCTGTCTCTGTCTGTCTCTGTCTGTCTCCGTCTGCCTCTGACTGTCCCTGTCTGCCTCTGTGTGTCACTGACTGGCTCAGTGTGCCGCTGACTGTCTCTGTCTGTCTCTGTCTGTCTCCGTCTGTCTCTATCTGTTTCAGTCTGTCTCTGTCTGTCTCTGTCTGTCTCTGTCTGCCTCTGACTGTCCCTGTCTGTCTCTGTGTGTCACTGCCTGTCTCAGTTCGCCGCTGACTGTCTCTGTCTGTCTCAGTGTGTCACTGACTGGCTCAGTGAGCCGCTGACTGTCTCTGTCTGTCTCTGTCTGTCTCTGTATGGCTCTGTCTGTCTCTGTCTGTCTCTCTCTGTCTCTGTCTGTATCTGTCTGTATCTGTCTGTCTCTGTCTGTCTCTGTCTGCCTCTGTCTGTCTCTGTCTGTCTCCGTCTGCCTCTGACTGTCCCTGTCTGCCTCTGTGTGTCACTGACTGGCTCAGTGTGCCGCTGACTGTCTCTGTCTGTCTCTGTCTGTCTCTGTCTGTCTCTGTCTGTCTCTGTCTGTCTCTGTCTGTCTCTGTCTGTCTCTGTCTGTCTCTGTCTGTCTCTGTCTGTCTCTGTCTGTCTCTGTCTGTCTCTGTCTGTCTCTGTCTGTCTCTGTCTGCCTCTGTCTGTCTCTGTCTGTCTCTGTCTGTCTCTGTCTGTCTCTGTCTGTCTCTGTCTGTCTCTGCTTGCTTCCGTGTGTCACTGCCTGTCCCAGTTTGCCTTCGACTGTCTCTGTCTGCCTCTGTCTGCCTCTGTCTGTCTCTGTCTGTATCTGTCTGTCTCTGTCTGTCTCTGTCTGTCTCTGTCTGTCTCTGTCTGTCTCTGTCTGTCTCTGTCTGTCTCTGTCTGTCTCTGTCTGTCTCTGTCTGTCTCTGTCTGTCTCTGTCTGTCTCTGTCTGTCTGTGTCTGTCTCTGTCTGTCTCTGCTTGCTTCCGTGTGTCACTGCCTGTCCCAGTTTGCCTTCGACTGTCTCTGTCTGCCTCTGTCTGTCTCTGTCTGTCTCTGTCTGTATCTGTCTGTCTCTGTCTGTCTCTGTCTGTCTCTGTCTGTCTCTGTCTGTCTCTGTCCGTCTCTGTCTGTCTCTGTCTGTCTCTGTCTGTCTCTGTCTGTCTCTGTCTGTCTCTATATGTTTCTGTCTGTCTCTGTCTGTCTCTGTCTGTCTCCGTCAGTCTCTGTCTGTCTCTGTCTGTCTCTGTCTGCCTGAGTCTGTCTCTGTCTGTCTCTATATGTTTCTGTCTGTCTCTGTCTGTCTCTGTCTGTCTCCGTCAGTCTCTGTCTGTCTCTGTCTGTCTCTGTCTGCCTGAGTCTGTCTCTGTCTGTCTCTGTCTGTCTATTTTGGCTCTGTCTGTCTCTGTCTGTCTCTGTCTGTCTCTGTCCGTCTCTGTCTGTCTATGTCTGTCTTTGTCTGTCTCTGTCTGTCTCAGTCTGTCTATACCTGTCTCTGTCTGTCTCTGTCTGTCTCTGCCTGTCTCTGTCTGCCTCTCTCTGTCTCTGTCTGTCTCTGTCTCTTTTAGGTCTCTCTCTGTCTCTGTCTGCCTGAGTCTGTCTCTGTCTGTCTCTCTCTGTCTGTTCCTGTCTCTGTCTGTATCTGACTGTCTCTGTCTGTCTCTGCCTGTCTCAGTCTATCTCTGTCTGTCTCTGTCTGTCTCTGCATGCATCTGTTTGTCTCTGTCTGCATCTGTCTGTCTCTGTCTGTCTCTGTCTGTCTCTGTCTGTCTCTGTCTGTCTCCGTCTGCCTCTGACTGTCCCTGTCTGCCTCTGTGTGTCACTGACTGGCTCAGTGTGCCGCTGACTGTCTCTGTCTGTCTCTGTCTGTCTCCGTCTGTCTCTATCTGTTTCAGTCTGTCTCTGTCTGTCTCTGTCTGTCTCTGTCTGCCTCTGACTGTCCCTGTCTGTCTCTGTGTGTCACTGCCTGTCTCAGTTCGCCGCTGACTGTCTCTGTCTGTCTCAGTGTGTCACTGACTGGCTCAGTGAGCCGCTGACTGTCTCTGTCTGTCTCTGTCTGTCTCTGTCTGTCTCTGTCTGTCTCTGTCTGTCTCTCTCTGTCTCTGTCTGTATCTGTCTGTATCTGTCTGTCTCTGTCTGTCTCTGTCTGCCTCTGTCTGTCTCTGTCTGTCTCCGTGTGCCTCTGACTGTCCCTGTCTGCCTCTGTGTGTCACTCACTGGCTCAGTGTGCCGCTGACTGTCTCTGTCTGTCTCTGTCTGTCTCCGTCTGTCTCTATCTGTTTCAGTCTGTCTCTGTCTGTCTCTGTCTGTCTCTGTCTGCCTCTGACTGTCCCTGTCTGTCTCTGTGTGTCACTGCCTGTCTCAGATCGCCGCTGACTGTCTCTGACTGGCTCAGTGTGCCGCTGACTGTCTCTGTCTGTCTCTGTCTGTCTCTGTCTGTCTCTGTCTGTCTCTGTCTGTCTCTGTCTGTCTCTGTCTGTCTCTGTCTGTCTCTGTCTGTCTCTGTCTGTCTCTGTCTGTCTCTGTCTGTCTCTGTCTGTCTCTGTCTGTCTCTGTCTGTCTGTGTCTGTCTCTGTCTGTCTCTGCTTGCTTCCGTGTGTCACTGCCTGCCCCAGTTTGCCTTCGACTGTCTCTGTCTGCCTCTGTCTGTGACTGCCTGTCTCTGTCTGCCTCTGACTGTCCCTGTTTGTCTCTGTGTGTCACTGCCTGTCTCTGTCTGTCTATGTCTGTCTTTGTCTGTCTCTGTCTGTCTCAGTCTGTCTATACCTGTCTCTGTCTGTATGTGTCTGTCTCTGTCTGTCTATACCTGTCTCTGTCTGTATGTGTCTGTCTCTGTCTGGCTCTGTGTGTCACTGCCTGTCTCTGTCTGTCTATGTCTGTCTCTGTCTGTCTCTGTCTGTCTCTGTCTGTCTCTGTCTGTCTCTGTCTGTCTCTGTCTGTCTCTGTCTGTCTCTGTGTGTCACTGTCTGTCTCTGTCTGTCTCTGTCTGTCTGTGTCTGTCTCTGTCTGTCTCTGTCTGTCTCCGTCTGCCTCTGTCTGTCTATACCTGTCTCTGTCTGTATGTGTCTGTGTCTATCTGTCTCTGTCTGTCTCTGTGTGTCACTGCCTGTCTCTGTCTGTCTATGTCTGTCTCTGTCTGTCTCTGTCTGTCTCTGTATGTCTCTGTCTGTCTCTGTCCGTCTCTGTCCGTCTCTGTCTGTCTCTGTCTGTCTCTGTCTGTCTCTGTCTGTCTCTATATGTTTCTGTCTGTCTCTGTCTGTCTCTGTCTGTCTCCGTCAGTCTCTGTCTGTCTCTGTCTGTCTCTGTCTGCCTGAGTCTGTCTCTGTCTGTCTCTGTCTGTCTATTTTGGCTCTGTCTGTCTCTGTCTGTCTCTGTCTGTCTCTGTCCGTCTCTGTCTGTCTATGTCTGTCTTTGTCTGTCTCTGTCTGTCTCAGTCTGTCTATACCTGTCTCTGTCTGTCTCTGTCTGTCTCTGCCTGTCTCTGTCTGCCTCTCTCTGTCTCTGTCTGTCTCTGTCTCTTTTAGGTCTCTCTCTGTCTCTGTCTGCCTGAGTCTGTCTCTGTCTGTCTCTCTCTGTCTGTTCCTGTCTCTGTCTGTATCTGACTGTCTCTGTCTGTCTCTGCCTGTCTCAGTCTATCTCTGTCTGTCACTGTCTGTCTCTGCATGCATCTGTTTGTCTCTGTCTGCATCTGTCTGTCTCTGTCTGTCTCTGTCTGTCTCTGTCTGTCTCTGTCTGTCTCCGTCTGCCTCTGACTGTCCCTGTCTGCCTCTGTGTGTCACTGACTGGCTCAGTGTGCCGCTGACTGTCTCTGTCTGTCTCTGTCTGTCTCCGTCTGTCTCTATCTGTTTCAGTCTGTCTCTGTCTGTCTCTGTCTGTCTCTGTCTGCCTCTGACTGTCCCTGTCTGTCTCTGTGTGTCACTGCCTGTCTCAGTTCGCCGCTGACTGTCTCTGTCTGTCTCAGTGTGTCACTGACTGGCTCAGTGAGCCGCTGACTGTCTCTGTCTGTCTCTGTCTGTCTCTGTATGGCTCTGTCTGTCTCTGTCTGTCTCTCTCTGTCTCTGTCTGTATCTGTCTGTATCTGTCTGTCTCTGTCTGTCTCTGTCTGCCTCTGTCTGTCTCTGTCTGTCTCCGTCTGCCTCTGACTGTCCCTGTCTGCCTCTGTGTGTCACTGACTGGCTCAGTGTGCCGCTGACTGTCTCTGTCTGTCTCTGTCTGTCTCTGTCTGTCTCTGTCTGTCTCTGTCTGTCTCTGTCTGTCTCTGTCTGTCTCTGTCTGTCTCTGTCTGTCTCTGTCTGTCTCTGTCTGTCTCTGTCTGTCTCTGTCTGTCTCTGTCTGTCTCTGTCTGTCTCTGTCTGTCTCTGTCTGTCTCTGTCTGTCTCTGTCTGTCTCTGTCTGTCTCTGTCTGTCTCTGCTTGCTTCCGTGTGTCACTGCCTGTCCCAGTTTGCCTTCGACTGTCTCTGTCTGCCTCTGTCTGCCTCTGTCTGTCTCTGTCTGTATCTGTCTGTCTCTGTCTGTCTCTGTCTGTCTCTGTCTGTCTCTGTCTGTCTCTGTCTGTCTCTGTCTGTCTCTGTCTGTCTCTGTCTGTCTCTGTCTGTCTCTGTCTGTCTCTGTCTGTCTCTGTCTGTCTGTGTCTGTCTCTGTCTGTCTCTGCTTGCTTCCGTGTGTCACTGCCTGTCCCAGTTTGCCTTCGACTGTCTCTGTCTGCCTCTGTCTGTCTCTGTCTGTCTCTGTCTGTATCTGTCTGTCTCTGTCTGTCTCTGTCTGTCTCTGTCTGTCTCTGTCTGTCTCTGTCTGTCTCTGTCTGCCTGTGTCTGTCTCTGTCTGTCTCTGCTTGCTTCCGTGTGTCACTGCCTGTCCCAGTTTGCCTTCGACTGTCTCTGTCTGCCTCTGTCTGTGACTGCCTGTCTCTGTCTGTCTCTGTCTGTCTCTGTCTGTCTCTGTCTGTCTCTGTGTGTCACTGCCTGTCTCTATCTGTTTCTGTCTGTCTCTGCCTGTCTCTGTCTGTCTCTGTCTGTCTCTGTCTGTCTCTGTCCGTCTCTGTCTGTATCTGTCTGTCTCTGTCTGTCTCTGTCTGTCTCTGTCTGTCTCTGTCTGTCTCTGTGTGTCACTGTCTGTCTCTGTCTGTCTCTGTCTGTCTCCGTCTGTCTCTGTCTGCCTCTGTCTGTCTATACCTGTCTCTGTCTGTATGTGTCTGTGTCTATCTGTCTCTGTCTGTCTCTGTGTGTCACTGCCTGTCTCTGTCTGCGTATGTCTGTCTCTGTCTGTCTCTGTCTGTCTCTGTATGTCTCTGTCTGTCTCTGTCTGTCTCTGTCCGTCTCTGTCTGTCTCTGTCTGTCTCTGTCTGTCTCTGTCTGTCTCTGTCTGTCTCTATATGTTTCTGTCTGTCTCTGTCTGTCTCTGTCTGTCTCCGTCAGTCTCTGTCTGTCTCTGTCTGTCTCTGTCTGCCTGAGTCTGTCTCTGTCTGTCTCGGTCTGTCTATTTTGGCTCTGTCTGTCTCTGTCTGTCTCTGTCTGTCTCTGTCCGTCTCTGTCTGTCTATGTCTGTCTTTGTCTGTCTCTGTCTGTCTCAGTCTGTCTATACCTGTCTCTGTCTGTCTCTGTCTGTCTCTGCCTGTCTCTGTCTGCCTCTCTCTGTCTCTGTCTGTCTCTGTCTCTTTTAGGTCTCTCTCTGTCTCTGTCTGCCTGAGTCTGTCTCTGTCTGTCTCTCTCTGTCTGTTCCTGTCTCTGTCTGTATCTGACTGTCTCTGTCTGTCTCTGCCTGTCTCAGTCTATCTCTGTCTGTCTCTGTCTGTATCTGCATGCATCTGTTTGTCTCTGGCTGTCTCTGTCTGTCTCTGTCTGTCTCTGCATGTATCTGTTTGTCTCTGTCTGTCTCTGTCTGTTTCTGTCTGCCTCTGACTGTCCCTGTCTGCCTCTGTGTGTCACTGACTGGCTCAGTGTGCCGCTGACTGTCTCTGCCTGTCTCTGTCTCACTCTGTCTGTCTCTGACCGGCTCTCTCTGTCTGTCTGTCTCTGTCCGTCTCTGTCTGTCTCTGTCCCCCTCTGTCTGTCCCTGTCTGTCTCTGTCCGCCTCTGTCTGTCTCTGTCTGTCTCCGTCTGTCTCCGTCTGTCTCTGTCTGTCTCTGTCTGTCTCTGTCTGCCTGAGTCTGTCTCTGTCTGCCTCTGTCTGTCTATACCTGTCTCTGTCTGTATGTGTCTGTCTCTGTCTGTCTCTGTGTGTCACTGCCTGTCTCTGTCTGTCTATGTCTGTCTCTGTCTGTCTCTGTCTGTCTCTGTCTGTCTCTGTCTGTCTCTGTCTGTCTCTGTCCGTCTCTGTCTGTCTATGTCTGTCTCTGTCTGTCTCTGCCTGTCTCAGTCTATCTCTGTCTGTCTCTGTCTGTCTCTGTCTCTCTCTGTCTGTCTCTGCCTGTCTCCGTCTGCCTCCCTCTGTCTCTGCCTGTCTCTGTCTGCCTCTCTCTGTCTCTGTCTGTCTCTGTCTCTTTTAGGTCTCTCTCTGCCTGTGTCTGCCTGAGTCTGTCTTTGTCTGTCTCTCTCTGTCTATTCCTGTCTCTGTCTGTATCTGACTGTCTCTGTCTGTCTCTGCCTGTCTCAGTCTATCTCTGTCTGTCTCTGTCTGTCTCTGTCTGTCTCTGTCTGTCTCTGTCCGCCTCTGTCTGTCTCTGTCTGTCTCCGTCTGTCTCCGTCTGTCTCTGTCTGTCTCTGTCTGTCTCTGCCTGTCTCTGTCTGCCTGAGTCTGTCTCTGTCTGCCTCTGTCTGTATATACCTGTCTCTGTCTGCCTGAGTCTGTCTCTGTCTGTCTCTCTCTGTCTGTTCCTGTCTCTGTCTATATCTGATTGTCTCTGTCTGTCTCTGCCTGTCTCAGTCTATCTCTGTCTGTCTCTGTCTGTCTCTGCATGTATCTGTTTGTCTCTGTCTGTCTCTGTCTGCCTGAGTCTGTCTCTGTCTGCCTCTGTCCGTCTATACCTGTCTCTGGCTGTCTCTGTCTGTCTCTGTCTGTCTCTGCATGTATCTGTTTGTCTCTGTCTGTCTCTGTCTGTCTCTGTCTGTCTGTCTCTGTCTGTCTGTCTCTGCCTGTCTCTCCCTGTCTCTGCCTGTCCCTGTCTGTCTCTGTCTGTCTCAGTCTATCTCTGTCTGTCTCTGTCTGTCTCTGCATGTATCTGTTTGTCTCTGTCTGTCTCTGTCTGCCTGAGTCTGTCTCTGTCTCTCTCTGTCCGCCTCTGCCTGTCTCTCTCTGTCTCTGCCTGTCCCTGTCTGTCTCTGTCTGTCTCTGTCTGTCTCTGTCTGTCTCTGTCTGTTTTTGTCTGTCTCTGTCTGTCTCGGTCTGCCTCTGACTGTCCCTGTCTGTCTCTGTGTGCCACTGCCTGTCTCAGTGTGCCGCTGACTGTCTCTGCCTGTCTCTGTCTCCCTCTGTCTGTCTCTGACCGGCCCTCTCTGTCTGTCTGTCTCTGTCCGCCTCTGTCTGTCTCGGTCTGCCTCTGTCTGTCTCTGTCTGTCTCTGTCTGTCTCTGTCTGTCTCTGTCTGTCTCTGTCTGTCTCCGTCTGTCTCTGTCTGTCTCTGTCTGTCTCTGTCTGTCTCTGTCTGTCTCTGTCTGTCTCTGTCTGTCTCTGTCTGTCTCGGTCTGCCTCTGACTGTCCCTGTCTGTCTCTATGTGTCACTGCCTGTCTCAGTCTGCCGCTGACTGTCTCTGTCTGTCTCTGTCTGTCTCTGTATGGTTCTGTTTCTCTCTGTCTGTCTCTGTCTGTCTCGGTCTGCCTCTGACTGTCCCTGTCTGTCTCTGTGTGTCACTGCCTGTCTCAGTCTGCCGCTGACTGTCTCTGTCTGCGTCTGTCTGTCTCTGTCTGTCTCTGTCTGTCTCTGTCTGCCCCTGTGTGTCTCTGTCTGTCTCTGTGTGTGACTGCCTGTTTCTGTCTGCCTCTGACTGTCCCTGTCTGTCTCTGTCTGTCTCTGTCTGTCTCTGCACGTCTCTGTCAGTCTCTGTCTGTCTCTGTCTGTCTCTGTCTGTCTCTGTCTGTCTCTGTCTGTCTCTGTCTGTCTCTGTCTGTCTGTCTCTGTCTGTCTGTCTCTGTCTGTCTCTGTCTCTCTCTGTCCGCCTCTGCCTGTCTCTCTCTGTCTCTGCCTGTCCCTGTCTGTCTCTGTCTGTCTCTGTCTGTCTCTGCCTGTCTCTGTCTCCCTCTGTCTGTCTCTGACCGGCCCTCTCTGTCTGTCTGTCTCTGTCCGCCTCTGTCTGTCTCGGTCTGCCTCTGTCCGCCTCTGTCTGTCTCGGTCTGCCTCTGTCTGTCTCTGTCTGTCTCTGTCTGTCTCTGTCTGTCTCTGTCTGTCTCTGTCTGTCTCTGTCTGTCTCTGTCTGTCTCTGTCTGTCTCTGTCTGTCTCTGTCTGTCTCGGTCTGCCTCTGACTGTCCCTGTCTGTCTCTATGTGTCACTGCCTGTCTCAGTCTGCCGCTGACTGTCTCTGTCTGTCTCTGTCTGTCTCTGTCTGTCTCGGTCTGCCTCTGACTGTCCCTGTCTGTCTCTGTGTGTCACTGCCTGTCTCAGTCTGCCGCTGACTGTCTCTGTCTGCGTCTGTCTGTCTCTGTCTGTTTCTGTCTGTCTCTGTCTGTCTCTGTCTGTCTCTGTCTGTCTCGGTCTGCCTCTGTCTGTCTCTGTCTGTCTCTGTCTGTCTCTGTCTGTCTCTGTCTGTCTCTGTCTGTCTCTGTCTGTGTCTGTCTGTCTCTGTCTGTCTCTGTCTGTCTCTGTCTGTCTCTGCCTGTCTCTGTCTGTCTCTGTCTGTCTCTGTATGTATCTGTATGTATCTGTTTGTCTCTGTCTGTCTCTGTCTGTCTCCGTCTGCCTCTGACTGTCCCTGTCTGTCTCTGTCTGTCTCTGTCTGTCTCTGCCTGTCTCTGTCTGCCTCTCTCTGTATCTGTCTGTCTCTGTCTCTTTTAGGTCTCTCTCTGTCTCTGTCTGCCTGAGTCTGTCTCTGTCTGCCTCTCTCTGTCTGTTCCTGTCTCTGTCTGTATCTGACTGTCTCTGTCTGTCTCTGCCTCTCTCAGTCTATCTCTGTGTATCTCTGTCTGTCTCTGTCTGTCTCTGTCTGTCTCTGCCTGTCTCCGTCTGCCTCCCTCTGTCTCTGCCTGTCTCTGTCTGCCTCTCTCTGTCTCTGTCTGTCTCTGTCTCTTTTAGGTCTCTCTCTGTCTCTGTCTGCCTGAGTCTGTCTTTGTCTGTCTCTCTCTGTCTATTCCTGTCTCTGTCTGTCTCTGTCTGTCTCTGTCTGTCTCTGTCTGTCTCTGTCTGTCTCTGTCTGTCTCTGTCTGCCTCTGCCTGTCTCTGTCTGCCTCTGTCTGTCTCTGTCTGTCTCAGTCCGCCTCTGTCCGCCTCTGCCTGTCTCTCTCTGTCTCTGCCTGTCCCTGTCTGTCTCTGCCTGTCTCTGTCTGCCTCTCTCTGTCTCTGTCTGTCTCTGTCTGTCTCTGTCTGTCTCTGTCTGTCTCTGTCTGTCTCTGTCTGTCTCTGTCTGTCTCTGTCTGCCTCTGTCTGTCTCTGTCTGTCTCTGTCTGTCTCTGCTTGCTTCCGTGTGTCACTGCCTGTCCCAGTTTGCCTTCGACTGTCTCTGTCTGGCTCTGTGTGTAACTGCCTGTCTCTGTCTGTCTATGTCTGTCTCTGTCTGTCTCTGTCTGTCTCTGTCTGTCTCTGTCTGCCTCTGTCTGTCTCAGCCTGTCTCTGTCTTCCTCTCTCTGTCTCTGTCTGTCTCTGTCTGTATCTGTCTGTCTCTGTCTGTCTCTGCCTGTCTCATTCTATCTCTGTCTGTCTCTGTCTGTCTCTGTCTGTCTCTGTCTGTCTCTGTCTGTCTCTGTTTCTCTCTGTTTGTCTCTGTCGGTCTCTGTCTGTCTCTGTCTGTCTCTGTCTGTCTCTGTCTGTCTCTGTCTGTCTCTGTCTGTCTCTGTCTGTCTCTGTCTCTCTCTGTCTGTCTCTGACTGTCTCTGTCTGTCTCTGTCTGTCTCTGTCTGTCTCTGTCTGCCCCTGTGTGTCTCTGTCTATCTCTGTGTGCGACTGCCTGTTTCTGTCTGCCTCTGACTGTCCCTGTCTGTCTCTGTCTGTCTCTGTCTGTCTCTGCACGTCTCTGTCAGTCTCTGTCTGTCTCTGTCTGCCTCTGTCTGTCTCTGTCTGTCTCTGTCTGTCTCTGTCTGTCTCTGTCTGTCTGTCTCTGTCTGTCTCTGTCTCTCTCTGTCCGCCTCTGCCTGTCTCTCTCTGTCTCTGCCTGTCCCTGTCTGTCTCTGCCTGTCTCTGTCTGTCTCTGTCTGTCTCTGTCTGTCTCTGTCTGTCTCGGTCTGCCTCGGACTGTCCCTGTCTGTCTCTGTGTGTCACTGCCTGTCTCAGTCTGCCGCTGACTGTCTCTCTCTGTCTATTCCTGTCTCTGTCTGTCTCTGTCTGCCTCTGCACGTCTCTGTCTGTCTCTGTCTGTCTCGGTCTGCCTCTGTCTGTCTCTGTCTGTCTCTGTCTGTCTCTGTCTGTCTCTGTCTGTCTCTGTCTGTCTCTGTCTGTCTCTGTCTGTGTCTGTCTGTCTCTGTCTGTCTCTGTCTGTCTCTGTCTGTCTCTGTCTGTCTCTGTCTGTCTCTGTCTGTCTCTGTCTGTCTCGGTCTGCCTCTGTCTGTCCCTGTCTGTCTCTGTGTGTCACTGCCTGTCTCAGTCTGCCGCTGACTGCCTCTGTCTGTCTCTGTCTGTCTCTGTCTGTCTCTGTGTGTATCTGTTTGTCTCCGTCTGTCTCTGTCTGCCTCCGTCTGCCTCTGACTGTCCCTGTCTGTCTCTGTGTGTCACTGCCTGTCTCAGTCTGCCGCTGACTGTCTCTCTCTGTCTATTCCTGTCTCTGTCTGTCTCTGTCTGCCTCTGCACGTCTCTGTCTGTCTCTGTCTGTCTCGGTCTGCCTCTGTCTGTCTCTGCCTGTCTCTGTCTGTCTCTGTCTGTCTCTGCCTGTCTCTGTCTGTCTCTGTATGTATCTGTTTGTCTCTGTCTGTCTATGTCTGTCTCCGTCTGCCTCTGACTGTCTATACCTGTCTCTGTCTGGCTCTGTGTGTAACTGCCTGTCTCTGTCTGTCTCTGTCTGTCTCTGTCCGTCTCTGTCTGTCTCTGTCTGTCTCTGTCTGTCTATACCTGTCTCTGTCTGTTTGTGTCTGCCTCTCTCTGTCTCTGTCTGTCTCTGCCTGTCTTTTCGGTCTCTCTCTGTCTCTGTCTGCCTGAGTCTGTCTCTGTCTGTCTCTCTCTGTCTATTCCTGTCTCTGTCTGTCTCTGTCTGTGTCTGCCTGTCTCAGTCTATCTCTGTCTGCCTCTCTCTGTCTCTGTCTGTCTCTGTCTGTCTCTCTCTGTCTATTCCTGTCTCTGTCTGTATCTGTCGGTCTCTGTCTGTCTCTGCCTGTCTCAGTCTATCTCTGTCTGTCTCTTTCTGTCTCCTTCCGTCTCTGTCTGTCTCCTTCCGTCTCTGTCTGTCTCTGTCTGTCTCTGTCTGTCTCTGTCTGTCTCTGTCTGCCCCTGTCTGTCGCTGTCTGTCTCTGTGTGTGACTGCCTGTTTCTGTCTGCCTCTGACTGTCCCTGTCTGTCTCTGTGTGTCACTGCCTGTCTCAGTCCGCCGCTGACTGTCTCTGTCTGTCTCTGTCTGCCTCTTTCCGTCTCTGTCTGCCTCTGTCTGTTCCTATCTGTCTCTGTCTGTCTCTGTCCGTCTCTGTCTGTCTCTGCCTGCCTGAGTCTGTCTCTGTCTGTCTCTGCCTGTCTCCTTCCGTCTCTGTCTGTCTCTGTCTGTCTCTGTCTGTCTCTGTTTCTCTCTGTTTGTCTCTGTCTGTCTCTGTCTGTCTCTGTCTGTCTCTGTCTGTCTCTGTCTGTCTCTGCCTGTGTCTGTCTGTCTCTGTCTGTCTGTCTGTCTCGGTCTGCCTCTGACTGTCCCTGTCTGTCTCTGTGTGTCACTGCCTGTCTCAGTCTGCCGCTGACTGTCTCTGTCTGTCTTTGTCTGTCTCTGTATGTATCTGTTTGTCTCTGTCTGTCTCTGTCTGTCTCCGTCTGCCTCTGACTGTCCCTGTCTGTCTCTGTGTGTCACTGCCTGTCTCAGTCTGCCGCTGACTGTCTCTCTCTGTCTATTCCTGTCTCTGTCTGTCTCTGTCTGCCTCTGCACGTCTCTGTCTGTCTCTGTCTGTCTCGGTCTGCCTCTGTCTGTCTCTGCCTGTCTCTGTCTGTCTCTGTCTGTCTCTGTCTGTCTCTGTCTGTCTCTGTCTGCCTCTGTCTGCCCCTCTCTGTCTCTGTCGGTCTCTGTTTGCCTCTGTCTGTCTCTGTCTGTATCTGTCTGTCTCTGTCTGTCTCTGCTTCTTTTCGTTTGTCACTGCCTGTCACAGTTTGCCTTCGACTGTCTCTGGCTGTCTCTGTGTGTGACTGCCTGTCTCTGTCTGCCTCTGACTGTCCCTGTCTGCCTCTGTGTGTCACTGACTGGCTCAGTGTGCCGCTGGCTGTCTCTGCCTGTCTCTGTCTCCCTCTGTCTGTCTGTGACCGGCTCCCACTGTCTGTCTGTCTCTGTCTGTCTCTGCCTGCCTGAGTCTGTCTCTGTCTGTCTCTGCCTGTCTCCTTCCGTCTCTGTCTGTCTCTGTCTGTCTCTGTCTGTCTCTGTTTCTCTCTGTCTGTCTCTGTTTCTCTCTGTTTGTCTCTGTCTGTCTCTGTCTGTCTCTGTCTGTCTCTGTCTGTCTCTGTCTGTCTCTGCCTGTATCTGTCTGTCTCTGTCTGTCTGTCTGTCTCGGTCTGCCTCTGACTGTCCCTGCCTGTCTCTGTGTGTCACTGCCTGTCTCAGTCTGCCGCTGACTGTCTCTGTCTGTCTTTGTCTGTCTCTGTATGTATCTGTTTGTCTCTGTCTGTCTCTGTCTGTCTCCGTCTGCCTCTGACTGTCCCTGTCTGTCTCTGTGTGTCACTGCCTGTCTCAGTCTGCCGCTGACTGTCTCTCTCTGTCTATTCCTGTCTCTGTCTGTCTCTGTCTGCCTCTGCACGTCTCTGTCTGTCTCTGTCTGTCTCGGTCTGCCTCTGTCTGTCTCTGCCTGTCTCTGTCTGTCTCTGTCTGTCTCTGTCGGTCTCTGTCTGTCTCTGTCTGCCTCTGTCTGTCCCTCTCTGTCTCTGTCGGTCTCTGTTTGCCTCTGTCTGTCTCTGTCTGTATCTGTCTGTCTCTGTCTGTCTCTGCTTCTTTTCGTTTGTCACTGCCTGTCACAGTTTGCCTTCGACTGTCTCTGGCTGTCTCTGTGTGTGACTGCCTGTCTCTGTCTGCCTCTGACTGTCCCTGTCTGTCTCTGTGTGTCACTGCCTGTCTCAGTCTATCTCTGTCTGTCTCTGTCTGTCTCTGTCTGTCTCTTTCCGTCGCTGTCTGTCTCTGTCTGTCTCTGTCAGTCTCTGTCTGTCTCTGTCTGTCCCTGTCTGTCTCTGTCTGCCTCTGACTGTCCCTGTCTGCCTCTGTGTGTCACTGACTGGCTCAGTGTGCCGCTGGCTGTCTCTGCCTGTCTCTGTCTCCCTCTGTCTGTCTGTGACCGGCTCCCACTGTCTGTCTGTCTCTGTCTGTCTCTGTCTGTCTCTGCCTGCCTGAGTCTGTCTCTGTCTGTCTCTGCCTGTCTCCTTCCGTCTCTGTCTGTCTCTGTCTGTCTCTGTCTGTCTCTGTTTCTCTCTGTTTGTCTCTGTCTGTCTCTGTCTGTCTCTGTCTGTCTCTGTCTGTCTCTGTCTGTCTCTGTCTGTCTCTGCCTGTCTCTGTCTGTCTCTGTCTGTCTGTCTGTCTCGGTCTGCCTCTGACTGTCCCTGTCTGTCTCTGTGTGTCACTGCCAGTCTCAGTCTGCCGCTGACTGTCTCTGTCTGTCTTTGTCTGTCTCTGTATGTATCTGTTTGTCTCTGTCTGTCTCTGTCTGTCTCTGTCTGTGTCTGTCTGTCTCTGTCTGCCTCTGTCTGTCTCTGTCTGTCTCTGTCTGTCTCTGTCTGTCTCTGTCCGTCTCTGTCTGTCTCTGTCTGTCTCTGTCTCTCTCTGTCTGTCTCTGTCTGTCTCTGTCTGTCTCTGTCTGTCTCGGACTGTCTCTGACTGTCTCTGCCTGTCTCTGTCTCCCTCTGTCTGTCTCTGACCAGCTCTCTCTGTCTGTCTGTCTCTGTCCGTCTCTGTCTGTCTCTGTCTGTCTCTGTCTGTCTATACCTGTCTCTGTCTGTTTGTGTCTGCCTCTCTCTGTCTCTGTCTGTCTCTGCCTGTCTTTTCGGTCTCTCTCTGTCTCTGTCTGCCTGAGTCTGTCTCTGTCTGTCTCTCTCTGTCTATTCCTGTCTCTGTCTGTCTCTGTCTGTGTCTGCCTGTCTCAGTCTATCTCTGTCTGCCTCTCTCTGTCTCTGTCTGTCTCTGTCTGTCTCTCTCTGTCTATTCCTGTCTCTGTCTGTATCTGTCGGTCTCTGTCTGTCTCTGCCTGTCTCAGTCTATCGCTGTCTGTCTCTGTCTGTCTCCTTCCGTCTCTGTCTGTCTCCTTCCGTCTCTGTCTGTCTCTGTCTGTCTCTGTCTGTCTCTGTCTGTCTCTGTTTCTCTCTGTTTGTCTCTGTCTGTCTCTCTCTGCCTCTGTCTGTCTCTGTCTGTCTCTGTCTGTCTCTGTCTGTCTCTGTCTGTCTCTGTCTGTCTCTGTCTGTCTCTGTTTCTCTCTGTTTGTCTCTGTCTGTCTCTGTCTGCCTCTGTCTGTCTCTGTCTGTCTCTGTCTGTCTCTGTCTGTCTCTGTCTGTCTCTGTCTGTCTCTGTCTGTCTCTGTCTCTCTCTGTCTGTCTCTGACGGTCTCTGTCTGTCTCTGTCTGTCTCTGTCTGCCTCTGTCTGCCCCTGTCTGTCTCTGTCTGTCTCTGTCTGTCTCTGTCTGTCTCTTTCCGTCGCTGTCTGTCTCTGTCTGTCTCTGTCAGTCTCTGTCTGTCTCTGTCTGTCCCTGTCTGTCTCTGTCTGCCTCTGACTGTCCCTGTCTGCCTCTGTGTGTCACTGACTGGCTCAGTGTGCCGCTGGCTGTCTCTGCCTGTCTCTGTCTCCCTCTGTCTGTCTGTGACCGGCTCCCACTGTCTGTCTGTCTCTGTCTGTCTCTGTCTGTCTCTGCCTGCCTGAGTCTGTCTCTGTCTGTCTCTGCCTGTCTCCTTCCGTCTCTGTCTGTCTCTGTCTGTCTCTGTCTGTCTCTGTTTCTCTCTGTTTGTCTCTGTCTGTCTCTGTCTGTCTCTGTCTGTCTCTGTCTGTCTCTGTCTGTCTCTGTCTGTCTCTGCCTGTCTCTGTCTGTCTCTGTCTGTCTGTCTGTCTCGGTCTGCCTCTGACTGTCCCTGTCTGTCTCTGTGTGTCACTGCCAGTCTCAGTCTGCCGCTGACTGTCTCTGTCTGTCTTTGTCTGTCTCTGTATGTATCTGTTTGTCTCTGTCTGTCTCTGTCTGTCTCTGTCTGTGTCTGTCTGTCTCTGTCTGCCTCTGTCTGTCTCTGTCTGTCTCTGTCTGTCTCTGTCTGTCTCTGTCCGTCTCTGTCTGTCTCTGTCTGTCTCTGTCTCTCTCTGTCTGTCTCTGTCTGTCTCTGTCTGTCTCTGTCTGTCTCGGACTGTCTCTGACTGTCTCTGCCTGTCTCTGTCTCCCTCTGTCTGTCTCTGACCAGCTCTCTCTGTCTGTCTGTCTCTGTCCGTCTCTGTCTGTCTCTGTCTGTCTCTGTCTGTCTATACCTGTCTCTGTCTGTTTGTGTCTGCCTCTCTCTGTCTCTGTCTGTCTCTGCCTGTCTTTTCGGTCTCTCTCTGTCTCTGTCTGCCTGAGTCTGTCTCTGTCTGTCTCTGTCTGTCTCTCTCTGTCTATTCCTGTCTCTGTCTGTATCTGTCGGTCTCTGTCTGTCTCTGCCTGTCTCAGTCTATCGCTGTCTGTCTCTGTCTGTCTCCTTCCGTCTCTGTCTGTCTCCTTCCGTCTCTGTCTGTCTCTGTCTGTCTCTGTCTGTCTCTGTCTGTCTCTGTTTCTCTCTGTTTGTCTCTGTCTGTCTCTGTCTGCCTCTGTCTGTCTCTGTCTGTCTCTGTCTGTCTCTGTCTGTATCTGTCTGTCTCTGTCTGTCTCTGCCTGTCTCATTCTATCTCTGTCTGTCTCTGTCTGTCTCTGTCTGTCTCTGTCTGTCTCTGTCTGTCTCTGTTTCTCTCTGTTTGTCTCTGTCTGTCTCTGTCTGTCTCTGTCTGTCTCTGTCTGTCTCTGTCTGTCTCTGTCTGTCTCTGTCTGTCTCTGTCTGTCTCTGTGTCTCTCTGTCTGTCTCTGACTGTCTCTGTCTGTCTCTGTCTGTCTCTGTCTGTCTCTGTCGGCCCCTGTGTGTCTCTGTCTATCTCTGTGTGTGACTGCCTGTTTCTGTCTGCCTCTGACTGTCCCTGTCTGTCTCTGTCTGTCTCTGTCTGTCTCTGCACGTCTCTGTCTGTCTCTGTCTGTCTCTGTCTGTCTCTGTCTGTCTCTGTCTGTCTCTGTCTGTCTCTGTCTGTCTCTGTCTGTCTGTCTCTGTCTGTCTCTGTCTGTCTCAGTCCGCCTCTGTCCGCCTCTGCCTGTCTCTCTCTGTCTCTGCCTGTCCCTGTCTGTCTCTGCCTGTCTCTGTCTGTCTCTGTCTGTCTCTGTCTGTCTCTCTCTGTCTCGGTCTGCCTCTGACTGTCCCTGTCTGTCTCTGTGTGTCACTGCCTGTCTCAGTCTGCCGCTGACTGTCTCTCTCTGTCTATTCCTGTCTCTGTCTGTCTCTGTCTGCCTCTGCACGACTCTGTCTGTCTCTGTCTGTCTCTGTCTGTCTCTGTCTGTCTCTGTCTCTCTCTGTCTGTCTCTGACTGTCTCTGTCTGTCTCTGTCTGTCTCTGTCTGTCTCTGTCTGCCCCTGTGTGTCTCTGTCTGTCTCTGTGTGTGACTGCCTGTTTCTGTCTGCCTCTGACTGTCCCTGTCTGTCTCTGTCTGTCTCTGTCTGTCTCTGCACGTCTCTGTCAGTCTCTGTCTGTCTCTGTCTGTCTCTGTCTGTCTCTGTCTGTCTCTGTCTGTCTCTGTCTGTCTCTGTCTGTCTCTGTCTGTCTCTGTCTGTCTGTCTCTGTCTGTCTCTGTCTCTCTCTGTCCGCCTCTGCCTGTCTCTCTCTGTCTCTGCCTGTCCCTGTCTGTCTCTGCCTGTCTCTGTCTGTCTCTGTCTGTCTCTGTCTGTCTCGGTCTGCCTCTGACTGTCCCTGTCTGTCTCTGTGTGTCACTGCCTGTCTCAGTCTGCCGCTGACTGTCTCTCTCTGTCTATTCCTGTCTCTGTCTGTCTCTGTCTGCCTCTGCACGTCTCTGTCTGTCTCTGTCTGTCTCGGTCTGCCTCTGTCTGTCTCTGTCTGTCTCTGTCTGTCTCTGTCTGTCTCTGTCTGTCTCTGTCTGTCTCTGTCTGTCTCTGTCTGTGTCTGTCTGTCTCTGTCTGTCTCTGTCTGTCTCTGTCTGTCTCTGTCTGTCTCTGTCTGTCTCTGTCTGTCTCTGTCTGTCTCGGTCTGCCTCTGTCTGTCCCTGTCTGTCTCTGTGTGTCACTGCCTGTCTCAGTCTGCCGCTGACTGTCTCTGTCTGTCTCTGTCTGTCTCTGTATGTATCTGTTTGTCTCCGTCTGTCTCTGTCTGCCTCCGTCTGCCTCTGACTGTCCCTGTCTGTCTCTGTGTGTCACTGCCTGTCTCAGTCTGCCGCTGACTGTCTCTCTCTGTCTATTCCTGTCTCTGTCTGTCTCTGTCTGCCTCTGCACGTCTCTGTCTGTCTCTGTCTGTCTCGGTCTGCCTCTGTCTGTATCTGCCTGTCTCTGTCTGTCTCTGTCTGTCTCTGTCTGTCTCTGTCTGTCTCTGTCTGTCTCTGTATGTATCTGTTTGTCTCTGTCTGTCTATGTCTGTCTCCGTCTGCCTCTGACTGTCTATACCTGTCTCTGTCTGGCTCTGTGTGTAACTGCCTGTCTCTGTCTGTCTATGTCTGTCTCTGTCTGTCTCTCTCTGTCTCTGTCTGTCTGTGTCTGTCTCTGTCTGTCTCAGCCTGTCTCTGTCTTCCTCTCCCTGTCTCTGTCTGTCTCTGTGTGTATCAGCCTGTCTCTGTCTTCCTCTCTCTGTCTCTGTCTGTCTCTGTCTGTCTTTTCGGTCTCTCTCTGTCTCTGTCTGTCTGAGTCTGTCTCTGTCTCTCTCCCTCTGTCTATTCCTGTCTCTGTATGTCTCTGTCTGTCTCTGCACGTCTCTGTCTGTCTCTGTCTGTCTCTCTCTGTCTCTGTCTGTCTCTGTCTGTCTCTCTCTGTCTCTGTCTGTCTCTGTCTGTCTCTGTCTGTCTCAGCCTGTCTCTGTCTTCCTCTCTCTGTCTCTGTCTGTCTCTGTCTGTATCAGCCTGTCTCTGTCTTCCTCTCTCTGTCTCTGTCTGTCTCTGTCTGTCTTTTCGGTCTCTCTCTGTCTTAGTCTGTCTGAGTCTGTCTCTGTCTCTCTCCCTCTGTCTATTCCTGTCTCTGTCTGTCTCTGTCTGTCTCTGTCTGTCTCTGTCTGCCTCTGTCTGCCCCTGTCTGTCTCTGTCTGTCTCTGTGTGTGACTGCCTGTTTCTGTCTGCCTCTGACTGTCCCTGTCTGTCTCTGTGTGTCACTGCCTGTCTCAGTCCGCCGCTGACTGTCTCTGTCTGTCTCTGTCTGCCTCTTTCCGTCTCTGTTTGCCTCTGTCTGTTCCTATCTGTCTCTGTCTGTCTCTGTCTGTCTCTGTCTCTCTCTGCCTGCCTGAGTCTGTCTCTGTCTGTCTCTGTCTGTCTATACCTGTCTCTGTCTGGCTCTGTGTGTAACTGCCTGTCTCTGTCTGTCTATGTCTGTCTCTGTCTGTCTCTGTCTGTCTCAGCCTGTCTCTGTCTTCCTCTCTCTGTCTCTGTCTGTCTCTGTCTGTATCTGTCTGTCTCTGTCTGTCTCTGCCTGTCTCATTCTATCTCTGTCTGTCTCTGTCTGTCTCTGTCTGTCTCTGTCTGTCTCTGTCTGTCTCTGTTTCTCTCTGTTTGTCTCTGTCTGTCTCTGTCTGTCTCTGTCTGTCTCTGTCTGTCTCTGTCTGTCTCTGTCTGTCTCTGTCTGTCTCTGTCTGTCTCTGTCTGTCTCTGTCTCTCTCTGTCTGTCTCTGACTGTCTCTGTCTGTCTCTGTCTGTCTCTGTCTGTCTCTGTCTGCCCCTGTGTGTCTCTGTCTATCTCTGTGTGTGACTGCCTGTTTCTGTCTGCCTCTGACTGTCCCTGTCTGTCTCTGTCTGTCTCTGTCTGTCTCTGCACGTCTCTGTCTGTCTCTGTCTGTCTCTGTCTGTCTCTGTCTGTCTCTGTCTGTCTCTGTCTGTCTCTGTCTGTCTCTGTCTGTCTGTCTCTGTCTGTCTCTGTCTGTCTCAGTCCGCCTCTGTCCGCCTCTGCCTGTCTCTCTCTGTCTCTGCCTGTCCCTGTCTGTCTCTGCCTGTCTCTGTCTGTCTCTGTCTGTCTCTGTCTGTCTCTGTCTGTCTCGGTCTGCCTCTGACTGTCCCTGTCTGTCTCTGTCTGTCTCTGTCTGTCTCTGCACGTCTCTGTCAGTCTCTGTCTGTCTCTGTCTGCCTCTGCACGTCTCTGTCTGTCTCTGTCTGTCTCGGTCTGCCTCTGTCTGTCTCTGTCTGTCTCTGTCTGTCTCTGTCTGTCTCAGCCTGTCTCTGTCTTCCTCCCTCTGTCTCTGTCTGTCTCTGTCTGTATCAGCCTGTCTCTGTCTTCCTCTCTCTGTCTCTGTCTGTCTCTGTCTGTCTTTTCGGTCTCTCTCTGTCTCTGTCTGTCTGAGTCTGTCTCTGTCTCTCTCCCTCTGTCTATTCCTGTCTCTGCACGTCTCTGCACGTCTCTGCACGTCTCTGTCTGTCTCTGTCTGTCTCTGTCTGTCTCTGTCTGTCTCTGTCTGTCTCTGTCTGTCTCTGTCTGTCTCTGTCTGTCTCTGTCTGTCTCTGCCTGTCTCTGTCTGTCTCTGTATGTCGTTGTCTGCCTCTGTCTGTCTCTGTCTGTCTCTGTCTGTCTCTGTCTGTCTCTGTCTGTCTCTGTCTGCCTCTGTCTGTCTCTGTCCGCCTCTGCCTGTCTCTGTCTTTCTCTGTCTGTCTATGTCTGTCTCTGTCTGTCTCTGTCTGTCTCTGTCTGTCTCTGTCTGTCTCTGTATGTATCTGTCTGTCTCTGTCTGTCTCTGCTTGTTTTCGTTTGTCACTGCCTGTCACAGTTTCCCTTGGACTGCCTCTGGCTGTCTCTGTGTGTGACTGCCTGTCTCTGTCTGCCTCTGACTGTCCCTGTCTGTCTCTGTGTGTCACTGCCTGTCTCAGTCTATCTCTGTCTGTCTCTGTCTGTCTCTGTCTGTCTCTTTCCGTCGCTGTCTGTCTCTGTCTGTCTCTGTCTGTCTCTGTCTGTCTCTGTCTGTCCCTGTCTGTCTCTGTCTGCCTCTGACTATCCCTGTCTGCCTCTGTGTGTCACTGACTGGCTCAGTGTGCCGCTGGCTGTCTCTGCCTGTCTCTGTCTCCCTCTGTCTGTCTGTGACCGGCTCCCACTGTCTGTCTGTCTCTGTCTGTCTCTGTCCGCCTCTGCCTGTCTCTGTCTGTCTCTGTCTGTCCCTGTCTGTCTCTGTCTGTCTCTGTCTGTCTCTGTCTTTCTCTGTCTGTCTATGTCTGACTCTGTCTGCCTGTGACTGTCCCTGTCTGTCTCTGTGTGCCACTGCCTGTCGCAGTGTGCCGCTGACTGTCTCTGCCTGTCTCTGTCTCCCTCTGTCTGTCCCTGTCTGTCTCTGTCGGTCTCTGTTTGTCTCTGTCTGTCTCTGTCTGTATCTGTCTGTCTCTGTCTGTCTCTGTCTGTCTCTGTCTGTATCTGTCTGTCTCTGTCCGTCTCTGTCTGTCTTAGTCTATCTCTGCCAGTCTCTGTCTGCCTCTGACTGTCCTTGTCAGTCTCTGTGTGTCACTGCCTGTCTCTGTCTGCCTCTCTCCGTCTCTGTCTGTCTCTGTCTGTCTTTTCGGTCTCTCTCTGTCTCTGTCTGCCTGAGTCTGTCTCTGTCTGTCTCTCTCTGTCTATTCCTGTCTCTGTCTGTATCTGAATGTCGCTGTCTGTATCTGCCTGTCTCTGTCTGTCTCTGCCTGTCTCAGTCTATCTCTGTCTGTCTCTGTCTGTCTATGTCTGCCTCTTTCCGTCTCTGTCTGTCTCTGTCTGCCTCTGTCTGCCTGAGTCTGTCTCTGTCTGTCTCTCTCTGTCTCTGTCTGTCTCTGTCTGTCTCTGTCTGTCTCTGTCTGTCTCTGCACGTCTCTGTCTGTCTCTGTCTGTCTCTCTCTGTCTCTGTCTGTCTCTGTCTGCCTCTCTCCGTCTCTGTCTGTCTCTGTCTGTCTTTTCGGTCTCTCTCTGTCTCTGTCTGCCTGAGTCTGTCTCTGTCTGTCTCTGTCTGTCTCTGTCTGCCTCTCTCCGTCTCTGTCTGTCTCTGTCTGTCTTTTCGGTCTCTCTCTGTCTCTGTCTGCCTGAGTCTGTCTCTGTCTGTCTCTTTCCGTCTCTGCCTGTCTTAGTCTATCTCTGCCTGTCTCTGTCTGCCTCTGACTGTCATTGTCATTCTCTGTGTGTCACTGCCTGTCTCTGTCTGCCTCTCTCCGTCTCTGTCTGTCTCTGTCTGCCTCTGTCTGCCTGAGTCTGTCTCTGTCTGTCTCTCTCTGTCTCTGTCTGTCTCTGTCTGTCTCTGTCTGTCTCTGTCTGTCTCTGCACGTCTCTGTCTGTCTCTGTCTGTCTCTGTCTGTCTCTGTCTGTCTCTGTCTGCCTCTCTCCGTCTCTGTCTGTCTCTGTCTCTGTCTGCCTGAGTCTGTCTCTGTCTGTCTCTCTCTGTCTATTCCTGTCTCTGTCTGTATCTGCCTGTCTCTGTCTGTCTCTGCCTGTCTCAGTCTATCTCTGTCTGTCTCTGTCTGTCTCTGTCTGTCTCTTTCCGTCTCTGCCTGTCTTAGTCTATCTCTGCCTGTCTCTGTCTGCCTCTGACTGTCATTGTCATTCTCTGTGTGTCACTGCCTGTCTCTGTCTGCCTCTCTCCGTCTCTGTCTGTCTCTGTCTGCCTCTGTCTGCCTGAGTCTGTCTCTGTCTGTCTCTCTCTGTCTCTGTCTGTCTCTGTCTGTCTCTGTCTGTCTCTGTCTGTCTCTGTCTGTCTCTGCACGTCTCTGTCTGTCTCTGTCTGTCTCTGTCTGTCTCTGTCTGTCTCTGTCTGCCTCTCTCCGTCTCTGTCTGTCTCTGTCTGTCTTTTCGGTCTCTCTCTGTCTCTGTCTGCCTGAGTCTGTCTCTGTCTGTCTCTCTCTGTCTATTCCTGTCTCTGTCTGTATCTGCCTGTCTCTGTCTGTCTCTGCCTGTCTCAGTCTATCTCTGTCTGTCTCTGTCTGTCTCTGTCTGTCTCTTTCCGTCTCTGCCTGTCTTAGTCTATCTCTGCCTGTCTCTGTCTGCCTCTGACTGTCCTTGTCATTCTCTGTGTGTCACTGCCTGTCTCTGTCTGCCTCTCTCCGTCTCTGTCTGTCTCTGTCTGTCTGTGACCGGCTCCCACTGTCTGTCTGTCTCTGTCTGTCTCTGTCTGTCTCTGTCTGTCTCTGTCTGTCTCTGTCTGTCTCTGTCTGTCTCGGTCTGCCTCTGACTGTCCCTGTCTGACTCTGTGTGTCACTGCCTGTCTCAGTCTGCCGCTGACTGTCTCTCTCTGTCTAATCCTGTCTCTGTCTGTCTCTGTCTGCCTCTGCACGTCTCTGTCTGTCTCTGTCTGTCTCGGTCTGCCTCTGTCTGTCTCTGTCTGTCTCTGTCTGTCTCTGTCTGTCTCAGCCTGTCTCTGTCTTCCTCCCTCTGTCTCTGTCTGTCTCTGTCTGTATCAGCCTGTCTCTGTCTTCCTCTCTCTGTCTCTGTCTGTCTCTGTCTGTCTTTTCGGTCTCTCTCTGTCTCTGTCTGTCTGAGTCTGTCTCTGTCTCTCTCCCTCTGTCTATTCCTGTCTCTGTCTGTCTCTGCACGTCTCTGCACGTCTCTGTCTGTCTCTGTCTGTCTCTGTCTGTCTCTGTCTGTCTCTGTCTGTCTCTGTCTGTCTCTGTCTGTCTCTGTCTGTCTCTGTCTGTCTCTGCCTGTCTCTGTCTGTCTCTGTATGTCGTTGTCTGCCTCTGTCTGTCTCTGTCTGTCTCTGTCTGTCTCTGTCTGTCTCTGTCTGTCTCTGTCTGCCTCTGTCTGTCTCTGTCCGCCTCTGCCTGTCTCTGTCTTTCTCTGTCTGTCTATGTCTGTCTCTGTCTGTCTCTGTCTGTCTCTGTCTGTCTCTGTCTGTCTCTGTATGTATCTGTCTGTCTCTGTCTGTCTCTGCTTGTTTTCGTTTGTCACTGCCTGTCACAGTTTCCCTTGGACTGCCTCTGGCTGTCTCTGTGTGTGACTGCCTGTCTCTGTCTGCCTCTGACTGTCCCTGTCTGTCTCTGTGTGTCACTGCCTGTCTCAGTCTATCTCTGTCTGTCTCTGTCTGTCTCTGTCTGTCTCTTTCCGTCGCTGTCTGTCTCTGTCTGTCTCTGTCTGTCTCTGTCTGTCTCTGTCTGTCCCTGTCTGTCTCTGTCTGCCTCTGACTATCCCTGTCTGCCTCTGTGTGTCACTGACTGGCTCAGTGTGCCGCTGGCTGTCTCTGCCTGTCTCTGTCTCCCTCTGTCTGTCTGTGCCCGGCTCCCACTGTCTGTCTGTCTCTGTCTGTCTCTGTCCGCCTCTGCCTGTCTCTGTCTGTCTCTGTCTGTCCCTGTCTGTCTCTGTCTGTCTCTGTCTGTCTCTGTCTTTCTCTGTCTGTCTATGTCTGACTCTGTCTGCCTGTGACTGTCCCTGTCTGTCTCTGTGTGCCACTGCCTGTCGCAGTGTGCCGCTGACTGTCTCTGCCTGTCTCTGTCTCCCTCTGTCTGTCCCTGTCTGTCTCTGTCGGTCTCTGTTTGTCTCTGTCTGTCTCTGTCTGTATCTGTCTGTCTCTGTCTGTCTCTGTCTGTCTCTGTCTGTATCTGTCTGTCTCTGTCTGTATCTGTCTGTCTCTGTCCGTCTCTGCCTGTCTTAGTCTATCTCTGCCAGTCTCTGTCTGCCTCTGACTGTCCTTGTCAGTCTCTGTGTGTCACTGCCTGTCTCTGTCTGCCTCTCTCCGTCTCTGTCTGTCTCTGTCTGTCTTTTCGGTCTCTCTCTGTCTCTGTCTGCCTGAGTCTGTCTCTGTCTGTCTCTCTCTGTCTATTCCTGTCTCTGTCTGTATCTGAATGTCGCTGTCTGTATCTGCCTGTCTCTGTCTGTCTCTGCCTGTCTCAGTCTATCTCTGTCTGTCTCTGTCTGTCTATGTCTGCCTCTTTCCGTCTCTGTCTGTCTCTGTCTGCCTCTGTCTGCCTGAGTCTGTCTCTGTCTGTCTCTCTCTGTCTCTGTCTGTCTCTGTCTGTCTCTGTCTGTCTCTGTCTGTCTCTGCACGTCTCTGTCTGTCTCTGTCTGTCTCTGTCTGTCTCTGTCTGTATCTGTCTGTCTCTGTCCGTCTCTGCCTGTCTTAGTCTATCTCTGCCTGTCTCTCTCTGTCTCTGTCTGTCTCTTTCCGTCTCTGTCTGTCTATGTCTGTCTCTGTTTCTCTCTGTTTGTCTCTGTCTGTCTCTGTCTGTCTCTGTCTGTCTCTGTCTGTCTCTGTCTGTCTCTGTCTGTCTCTGTCTGTCTCTGTCTGTCTCTGTCTGTCTCTTTCCGTCTCTGTCTGTCTGTGTCTGTCTCTCCCTGTCTCTGTCTGTCTCTGTCTGTCCCTGTCTGTCTCCGTCTGTCTCTGTATGTCTCTGTCTGTCTCGGTCTGCCTCTGACTGTCCCTGTCTGACTCTGTGTGTCACTGCCTGTCTCAGTCTGCCGCTGACTGTCTCTCTCTGTCTAATCCTGTCTCTGTCTGTCTCTGTCTGCCTCTGCACGTCTCTGTCTGTCTCTGTCTGTCTCGGTCTGCCTCTGTCTGTCTCTGTCTGTCTCTGTCTGTCTCTGTCTGTCTCAGCCTGTCTCTGTCTTCCTCTCTCTGTCTCTGTCTGTCTCTGTCTGTATCAGCCTGTCTCTGTCTTCCTCTCTCTGTCTCTGTCTGTCTCTGTCTGTCTTTTCGGTCTCTCTCTGTCTCTGTCTGTCTGAGTCTGTCTCTGTCTCTCTCCCTCTGTCTATTCCTGTCTCTGTCTGTCTCTGCACGTCTCTGCACGTCTCTGTCTGTCTCTGTCTGTCTCTGTCTGTCTCTGTCTGTCTCTGTCTGTCTCTGTCTGTCTCTGTCTGTCTCTGCCTGTCTCTGTCTGTCTCTGTATGTCGTTGTCTGCCTCTGTCTGTCTCTGTCTGTCTCTGTCTGTCTCTGTCTGTCTCTGTCTGTCTCTGTCTGTCTCTGTCTGCCTCTGTCTGTCTCTGTCCGCCTCTGCCTGTCTCTGTCTGTCTCTGTCTGTCCCTGTCTGTCTCTGTCTGTCTCTGTCTGTCTCTGTCTGTCTCTGTCTGTCTCTGTCTGTCTCTGTATGTATCTGTCTGTCTCTGTCTGTCTCTGCTTGTTTTCGTTTGTCACTGCCTGTCACAGTTTCCCTTGGACTGCCTCTGGCTGTCTCTGTGTGTGACTGCCTGTCTCTGTCTGCCTCTGACTGTCCCTGTCTGTCTCTGTGTGTCACTGCCTGTCTCAGTCTATCTCTGTCTGTCTCTGTCTGTCTCTGTCTGTCTCTTTCCGTCGCTGTCTGTCTCTGTCTGTCTCTGTCTGTCTCTGTCTGTCTCTGTCTGTCCCTGTCTGTCTCTGTCTGCCTCTGACTATCCCTGTCTGCCTCTGTGTGTCACTGACTGGCTCAGTGTGCCGCTGGCTGTCTCTGCCTGTCTCTGTCTCCCTCTGTCTGTCTGTGACCGGCTCCCACTGTCTGTCTGTCTCTGTCTGTCTCTGTCCGCCTCTGCCTGTCTCTGTCTGTCTCTGTCTGTCCCTGCCTGTCTCTGTCTGTCTCTGTCTGTCTCTGTCTTTCTCTGTCTGTCTATGTCTGTCTCTGTCTGCCTGTGACTGTCCCTGTCTGTCTCTGTGTGCCACTGCCTGTCGCAGTGTGCCGCTGACTGTCTCTGCCTGTCTCTGTCTCCCTCTGTCTGTCCCTGTCTGTCTCTGTCGGTCTCTGTTTGTCTCTGTCTGTCTCTGTCTGTATCTGTCTGTCTCTGTCTGTCTCTGTCTGTCTCTGTCTGTCTCTCTCTGTCTATTCCTGTCTCTGTCTGTATCTGCCTGTCTCTGTCTGTCTCTGCCTGTCTCAGTCTATCTCTGTCTGTCTCTGTCTGTCTCTGTCTGTCTCTTTCCGTCTCTGCCTGTCTTAGTCTATCTCTGCCTGTCTCTGTCTGCCTCTGACTGTCCTTGTCATTCTCTGTGTGTCACTGCCTGTCTCTGTCTGCCTCTCTCCGTCTCTGTCTGTCTCTGTCTGTCTGTGACCGGCTCCCACTGTCTGTCTGTCTCTGTCTGTCTCTGTCTGTCTCTGTCTGTCTCTGTCTGTCTCTGTCTGTCTGTCTCTGTCTGTCTCTGTCTCTCTCTGTCCGCCTCTGCCTGTCTCTCTCTGTCTCTGCCTGTCCCTGTCTGTCTCTGCCTGTCTCTGTCTGTCTCTGTCTGTCTTTGTCTGTCTCTGTCTGTCTCTGTCTGTCCCTGTCTGTCTCTGTCTGCCTCTGACTATCCCTGTCTGCCTCTGTGTGTCACTGCCTGTCGCAGTGTGCCGCTGACTGTCTCTGCCTGTCTCTGTCTCCCTCTGTCTGTCTCTGACCGGCCCTCTCTGTCTGTCTGTCTCTGTCCGTCTCTGTCTGTCTCGGTCTGCCTCTGTCTGTCGCTGTCTGTCTCTGTCTGTCTCTGTCTGTCTCTGTCTGTCTCTGTCTGTCTCTGTCTGTGTCTGTCTGTCTCTGTCTCTCTCTGTCTGTCTCTGTCTGTCCCTGTCTGTCTTGGTCTGCCTCTGACTGTCCCTGTCTGTCTCTGTCTGTCTCTGCCTGTCTCAGTCTATCTCTTCCTGTCTCTGTCGGCCTCTGACTGTCCTTGTCAGTCTCTGTGTGTCACTGCCTGTCTCAGTCCGCCGCTGACTGTCTCTGTCTGTCTCTGTCTGTCTCTGTCTGTCTCTGCCTGCCTGAGTCTGTCTCTGTCTGTCTCTGTCTGTCTATACCTGTCTCTGCCTGTATGTGGATGTCTCTGTCTGTCTCTGTCTGTCTATGTCTGTCTCTGTCTGTCTCTGTCTGTCTCTGTCTGTCTCTGTCTGTCTCTGCCTGTCTCTGTCTGCCTCTCTCTGTCTCAGTCTGTCTCTGTCTGTCTTTTCGGTCTCTCTCTGTCTCTGTCTGCCTGAGTCTGTCTCTGTCTGTCTTTTCGGTCTCTCTCTGTCTCTGTCTGCCTGAGTCTGTCTCTATCTGTCTCTCTCTGTCTATTCCTGTCTCTGTCTGTCTCTGTCTGTCTCTGTCTGTCTCTGTCTGTCTCCGTCTGTCTCTGTCTGTCTCTGTCTGTCTCTGCCTGTCTGTGTCTGTCTCTGTCTGTCCCTGTCTGTCTCTGTCGGTCTCTGTTTGTCTCTGTCTGTCTCTGTCTGTATCTGTCTGTCTCTGTCTGTCTCTGTCTGTCTCTGTCTGTATCTGTCTGTCTCTGTCCGTCTCTGCCTGTCTTAGTCTATCTCTGCCTGTCTCTCTCTGTCTCTGTCTGTCTCTTTCCGTCTCTGTCTGTCTATGTCTGTCTCTGTTTCTCTCTGTTTGTCTCTGTCTGTCTCTGTCTGTCTCTGTCTGTCTCTGTCTGTCTCTGTCTGTCTCTGTCTGTCTCTGTCTGTCTCTTTCCGTCTCTGTCTGTCTGTGTCTGTCTCTCCCTGTCTCTGTCTGTCTCTGTCTGTCCCTGTCTGTCTCCGTCTGTCTCTGTCTGTCTCTGTCTGTCTCTGTCTGCCTGAGTCTGTCTCTGTCTGTCTCTGTCTGTCTATACCTGTCTCTGCCTGTATGTGGATGTCTCTGTCTGTCTCTGTCTGTCTCTGTCTGTCTCTGCCTGTCTCTGTCTGCCTCTCTCTGTCTCTGTCTGTCTCTGTCTATTTTAGGTCTCTGTCTGTCTCTCTCTGTCTATTCCTGTCTCTGTCTGTATCTGTCTGTCTCTGTCTGTCTCTGCCTGTCTCAGTCTATCTCTGTCTGTCTCTGTCTGTCTCTGTCTGTCTCTGTCTGTCTCAGTCTGTCTCTGTCTGTCTCTGTCTGTCTCTGTCTGTCTCTGTCTGTCTCTGTCTGTCTCTGTCTGTCTCTGTCTGTCTCTGTCTGTCTCTGTCTGTCACTGTCTGTCTCTGTCCGCCTCTGCCTGTCTCTGCCTGCCTGAGTCTGTCTCTGTCTGTCTCCCTCTGTCTATTCCTGTCTCTGTCTGTCTCTGTCTGTCTCTGCATGTATCTGTTTGTCTCTGTCTGTCTCTGTCGGTCTCTGTCTGTCTCTGTCTGTATCTGTCTGTCTCTGTCTGTCTCTGTCTGTCTCTTTCCGTCTCTATCTGCCTCTGTCTGCCTCTGTCTGTCCCTGTCTGTCTCTGTCTGTCTCTGTCTGCCTCAGTCTGTCTCTGTCTGTCTCTGTCTGTCTATAGCGGTCTGTGTCTGTATCTGTCTGTCTCTGTCTGTCTCTGTCTGGCTCTGTGTGTCACTGCCTGTCTCTGTCTGTCCCTCTCTGTCTGTCTCTGTCTGTCTCTGCCTGTCTCTCTCTGCCTCTCTCTGCATCTGTCTGTCTCTGTCTATTTTAGGTCTCTCTCTGTCTCTGTCTGCCTGAGTCTGTCTCTGTCTGTCTCTCTCTGTCTATTCCTGTCTCTGTCTGTATCTGTCTGTCCCTGTCTGTCTCTGCCTGTCTCAGTCTATCTCTGTCTGTCTCTGTCTGTCTCTGTCTCTCTCTGTCTGTCTCTGTCTGTCTCTGTTTCTCTCTGTCTGTCTCTGCCTGTCTCTGTCTGTCTCTCTCTGTCTGTCTCTGTCTGTCTCTGTCTGTCTCTGTCTGTTTCTGTATGTATCTGTTTGTCTCGGTCTGTCTCTGTCTGTCTCTGTCTGTCTCTGTCTGTATCTGTTTGTCTCTGTCTGTCTCTGTCTGTCTCTGTCTGTCACCGCCTGTCTCTGTCTGTCTATGTCTGTCTTTGTCTGTCTCTGTCTGTCTCAGTCTGTCTATACCTGTCTCTGTCTGTATGTGTCTGTCTTTGTCTGTCTATACCTGTCTCTGTCTGTATGTGTCTGTCTCTGTCTGTCTCTGTGTGTCACTGCCTGTCTCTGTCTGTCTATGTCTGTCTCTGTCTGCCTCTGTCTGTCTCTGTCTGTCTCTGTCTGCCTGAGTCTGTCTCTGTCTGTCTCCCTCTGTCTATTCCTGTCTCTGTCTGTCTCTGTCTGTCTCTGCATGTATCTGTTTGTCTCTGTCTGTCTCTGTCGGTCTCTGTCTGTCTCTGTCTGTATCTGTCTGTCTCTGTCTGTCTCTGTCTGTCTCTTTCCGTCTCTATCTGCCTCTGTCTGCCTCTGTCTGTCCCTGTCTGTCTCTGTCTGTCTCTGTCTGCCTCAGTCTGTCTCTGTCTGTCTCTGTCTGTCTATAGCGGTCTGTGTCTGTATCTGTCTGTCTCTGTCTGTCTCTGTCTGGCTCTGTGTGTCACTGCCTGTCTCTGTCTGTCCCTCTCTGTCTGTCTCTGTCTGTCTCTGCCTGTCTCTCTCTGCCTCTCTCTGCATCTGTCTGTCTCTGTCTATTTTAGGTCTCTCTCTGTCTCTGTCTGCCTGAGTCTGTCTCTGTCTGTCTCTCTCTGTCTATTCCTGTCTCTGTCTGTATCTGTCTGTCCCTGTCTGTCTCTGCCTGTCTCAGTCTATCTCTGTCTGTCTCTGTCTGTCTCTGTCTCTCTCTGTCTGTCTCTGTCTGTCTCTGTTTCTCTCTGTCTGTCTCTGCCTGTCTCTGTCTGTCTCTCTCTGTCTGTCTCTGTCTGTCTCTGTCTGTCTCTGTCTGTTTCTGTATGTATCTGTTTGTCTTGGTCTGTCTCTGTCTGTCTCTGTCTGTCTCTGTCTGTATCTGTTTGTCTCTGTCTGTCTCTGTCTGTCTCTGTCTGTCACCGCCTGTCTCTGTCTGTCTATGTCTGTCTTTGTCTGTCTCTGTCTGTCTCAGTCTGTCTATACCTGTCTCTGTCTGTATGTGTCTGTCTTTGTCTGTCTATACCTGTCTCTGTCTGTATGTGTCTGTCTCTGTCTGTCTCTGTGTGTCACTGCCTGTCTCTGTCTGTCTATGTCTGTCTCTGTCTGCCTCTGTCTGTCTCTGTCTGTCTCTGTCTGTCTCTGTCTGTCTCTGTCTGTCTCTGCCTGTCTCTGTCTGCCTCACTCTGTCTCTGTCTGTCTCTGTCTATTTTAGGTCTCTGTCTGTCTCTGTCTGTCTCTGTCTGTCTCTGTCTGTCTCTGCCTGTCTCTGTCTGCCTCTCTCTGTCTCTGCCTGTCTCTGTCTGCCTCACTCTGTCTCTGTCTGTCTCTGTCTATTTTAGGTCTCTGTCTGTCTCTGTCTGTCTCTGTCTGTCTCTGTCTGTCTCTGCCTGTCTCTGTCTGCCTCTCTCTGTCTCTGTCTGTCTCTGTCTATTTTAGGTCTCTCTCTGTCTCTGTCTGCCTGAGTCGGTCTCTGTCTGTCTCTCTCTGCCTATTCCTGTCTCTGTCTGTATCTGTCTGTCTCTGTCTGTCTATGTCTGCCTCTGACTGTCCCTGTTTGTCTAGGTCTGTCTCTGCCTGCCCTGTCTGTATCTGTCTGTCTCTGTCTGTCTCTGTCTGTCTCTGTCTGTCTCTGTCTGTCTAGGTCTGCCTTTGTCTGTCCCTGTCTGCCTCTGTCTGTCTCTGTCTGTCTCTGTCTGCCTGAGTCTGTCTCTGTCTGTCTCTGTCTTTCTATACCTGTCTGTGTCTGTATCTGTCTGTCTCTGTCTGTCTCTGTCTGTCTCTGTCTGTCTCTGCCTGCCTCTGACTGTCTCTGTCTGTCTCTGTGTGTCACTGCCTGTCTCAGTCCGCCGCTGACTGTCTCTGTCTGTCTTTGTCTGTCTCTGTCTGTCTCAGTCTGTCTATACCTGTCTCTGTCTGTATGTGTCTGTCTTTGTCTGTCTATACCTGTCTCTGTCTGTATGTGTCTGTCTCTGTCTGTCTCTGTGTGTCACTGCCTGTCTCTGTCTGTCTATGTCTGTCTCTGTCTGCCTCTGTCTGTCTCTGTCTGTCTCTGTCTGTTTCTGTCTGTCTCTGTCTGTCTCTGCCTGTCTCTGTCTGCCTCACTCTGTCTCTGTCTGTCTCTGTCTATTTTAGGTCTCTGTCTGTCTCTGTCTGTCTCTGTCTGTCTCTGTCTGTCTCTGCCTGTCTCTGTCTGCCTCTCTCTGTCTCTGCCTGTCTCTGTCTGCCTCACTCTGTCTCTGTCTGTCTCTGTCTATTTTAGGTCTCTGTCTGTCTCTGTCTGTCTCTGTCTGTCTCTGTCTGTCTCTGCCTGTCTCTGTCTGCCTCTCTCTGTCTCTGTCTGTCTCTGTCTATTTTAGGTCTCTCTCTGTCTCTGTCTGCCTGAGTCGGTCTCTGTCTGTCTCTCTCTGCCTATTCCTGTCTCTGTCTGTATCTGTCTGTCTCTGTCTGTCTATGTCTGTCTCTGTCTGTCTCTGTCTGTCTATACCTGTCTCTGTCTGTCTCTGTCTGTCTCTATCTGATTCTGTCTGTCTCTGTCTGTCTGTGTCTGACTCTGTCTGCTTCTGACTGTCCCTGTCTGTCTCTGTGTGTCACTGCCTGTCTCAGTTCGCCGCTGACTGTCTCTGTCTGTCTCTGTCTGTCTCTGTCTGTCTCTGTCTGTCTCTGCCTGTCTCCGTCTGCCTCCCTCTGTCTCTGTCTGTCTCTGTCTGTCTTTTCGGTCTCTGTCTGTCTCTGACTCTCTCTGTCTGTCTCTGTCTGCCTCTGTCTGTCTCTGTCTGTCTCTGTTTGTATCTGCCTGTCTCTGTCTGTCTCTGTCTGTCTCTGTCTGTCTCTGTCTGTCCCTGTGTGTCCCCGTCTGTCTCTGTCTGTCTCTGTCTGTCTCTGTCTGTCTAGGTCTGTCTCTGCCTGCCCTGTCTGTATCTGTCTGTCTCTGTCTGTCTCTGTCTGTCTCTGTCTGTCTAGGTCTGCCTTTGTCTGTCCCTGTCTGCCTCTGTATGTCACTGTCTGTCTCTGTCTGTCTCTGTCTGTCTCTATCTGTTTCTGTCTGTCTCTGTCTGTGACTGCCTGTCTCTGTCTGCCTCTGACTGTCCCTGTTTGTCTAGGTCTGTCTCTGCCTGCCCTGTCTGTATCTGTCTGTCTCTGTCTGTCTCTGTCTGTCTCTGTCTGTCTAGGTCTGCCTTTGTCTGTCCCTGTCTGCCTCTGTCTGTCTCTGTCTGTCTCTGTCTGCCTGAGTCTGTCTCTGTCTGTCTCTGTCTTTCTATACCTGTCTGTGTCTGTATCTGTCTGTCTCTGTCTGTCTCTGTCTGTCTCTGTCTGTCTCTGCCTGCCTCTGACTGTCTCTGTCTGTCTCTGTGTGTCACTGCCTGTCTCAGTCCGCCGCTGACTGTCTCTGTCTGTCTCTGTCTGTCTCTGTCTGTCTCTGTCTGTCTCTTTCCGTCTCTGTCTGCCTCTGTCTGTCCCTGTCTGTCTCTGTCTGTCTCAGTCCGCCTGAGTCTGTCTCTGTCTGTCTCTTTCTGTCTCTGTCTGTCTCTGTCTGTCTCTGTCTGTCTCTGTCTGTCTCTGCATGTATCTGTTTGTCTCTGTCTGTCTCTGTCGGTCTCTGTCTGTCTCTGTCTGTATCTGTCTGTCTCTGTCTGTCTCTTTCCGTCTCTGTCTGCCTCTGTCTGTCCCTGCCTGTCTCTGTCTGTCTCTGTCTGCCTGAGTCTGTCTCTGTCTGTCTCTGTCTGTCTATAGCAGTCTCTGTCTGTATCTGTCTGTCTCTGTCTGTCTCTGTCTGTCTCTGTCTGTCTAGGTCTGCCTTTGTCTGTCCCTGTCTGCCTCTGTATGTCACTGTCTGTCTCTGTCTGTCTCTGTCTGTCTCTATCTGTTTCTGTCTGTCTCTGTCTGTGACTGCCTGTCTCTGTCTGCCTCTGTCTGTCCCTGCCTGTCTCTGTCTGTCTCTGTCTGCCTGAGTCTGTCTCTGTCTGTCTCTGTCTGTCTATAGCAGTCTCTGTCTGCCTCTGTCTGTCTCTGTCTGTCTCTGTCTGCCTGAGTCTGTCTCTGTCTGTCTCTGTCTTTCTATACCTGTCTGTGTCTGTATCTGTCTGTCTCTGTCTGTCTCTGTCTGTCTCTGTCTGTCTCTGTCTGCCTCTGACTGTCCCTGTCTGCCTCTGTGTGTCACTGACTGGCTCAGTGTGCCGCTGACTGTCTCTGTCTGTCTCTGTCTCCCTCTGTCTGTCTCTGACCGGCTCTCTCTGTCCGTCTGTCTCCGTCTGTCTCTGTCTGTCTCTGTCTGCCTGAGTCTGTCTCTGTCTGTCTCTGTCTGTCTATACCTGTCTCTGTCTGTATGTGTCTGTCTCTGTCTGTCTCTGTCTGTCTCTGCCTGTCTCTGTCTGCCTCTCTCTGTCTCTGCCTGTCTCTGTCTGCCTCACTCTGTCTCTGTCTGTCTCTGTCTATTTTAGGTCTCTGTCTGTCTCTGTCTGTCTCTGTCTGTCTCTGTCTGTCTCTGTCTGCCTCTCTCTGTCTCTGTCTGTCTCTGTCTATTTTAGGTCTCTCTCTGTCTCTGTCTGCCTGAGTCGGTCTCTGTCTGTCTCTCTCTGCCTATTCCTGTCTCTGTCTGTATCTGTCTGTCTCTGTCTGTCTCTGTCTGTCTATACCTGTCTCTGTCTGTCTCTGTCTGTCTCTATCTGATTCTGTCTGTCTCTGTCTGTCTGTGTCTGACTCTGTCTGCTTCTGACTGTCCCTGTCTGTCTCTGTGTGTCACTGCCTGTCTCAGTTCGCCGCTGACTGTCTCTGTCTGTCTCTGTCTGTCTCTGTCTGTCTCTGTCTGTCTCTGCCTGTCTCCGTCTGCCTCCCTCTGTCTCTGTCTGCCTCTGTCTGTCTTTTCGGTCTCTGTCTGTCTCTGACTGTCTCTGTCTGTCTCTGTCTGCCTCTGTCTGTCTCTGTCTGTCTCTGTTTGTATCTGCCTGTCTCTGTCTGTCTCTGTCTGTCTCTGTCTGTCTCTGTCTGTCCCTGTCTGTCCCCGTCTGTCTCTGTCTGTCTCTGTCTGTCTCTGTCTGTCTAGGTCTGTCTCTGCCTGCCCTGTCTGTATCTGTCTGTCTCTGTCTGTCTCTGTCTGTCTCTGTCTGTCTAGGTCTGCCTTTGTCTGTCCCTGTCTGCCTCTGTCTGTCACTGTCTGTCTCTGTCTGTCTCTGTCTGTCTCTATCTGTTTCTGTCTGTCTCTGTCTGTGACTGCCTGTCTCTGTCTGCCTCTGACTGTCCCTGTTTGTCTAGGTCTGTCTCTGCCTGCCCTGTCTGTATCTGTCTGTCTCTGTCTGTCTCTGTCTGTCTCTGTCTGTCTAGGTCTGCCTTTGTCTGTCCCTGTCTGCCTCTGTCTGTCTCTGTCTGTCTCTGTCTGCCTGAGTCTGTCTCTGTCTGTCTCTGTCTTTCTATACCTGTCTGTGTCTGTATCTGTCTGTCTCTGTCTGTCTCTGTCTGTCTCTGTCTGTCTCTGCCTGCCTCTGACTGTCTCTGTCTGTCTCTGTGTGTCACTGCCTGTCTCAGTCCGCCGCTGACTGTCTCTGTCTGTCTCTGTCTGTCTCTGTCTGTCTCTGTCTGTCTCTTTCCGTCTCTGTCTGCCTCTGTCTGTCCCTGTCTGTCTCTGTCTGTCTCAGTCCGCCTGAGTCTGTCTCTGTCTGTCTCTTTCTGTCTCTGTCTGTCTCTGTCTGTCTCTGTCTGTCTCTGTCTGTCTCTGCATGTATCTGTTTGTCTCTGTCTGTCTCTGTCGGTCTCTGTCTGTCTCTGTCTGTATCTGTCTGTCTCTGTCTGTCTCTTTCCGTCTCTGTCTGCCTCTGTCTGTCCCTGCCTGTCTCTGTCTGTCTCTGTCTGCCTGAGTCTGTCTCTGTCTGTCTCTGTCTGTCTATAGCAGTCTCTGTCTGTATCTGTCTGTCTCTGTCTGTCTCTGTCTGTCTCTGTCTGTCTCTGCCTGCCTCTGACTGTCTCTGTCTGTCTCTGTGTGTCACTGCCTGTCTCAGTCCGCCGCTGACTGTCTCTGTCTGTCTCTGTCTGTCTCTGTCTGTCTCTGTCTGTCTCTTTCCGTCTCTGTCTGCCTCTGTCTGTCCCTGTCTGTCTCTGTCTGTCTCAGTCCGCCTGAGTCTGTCTCTGTCTGTCTCTTTCTGTCTCTGTCTGTCTCTGTCTGTCTCTGTCTGTCTCTGTCTGTCTCTGCATGTATCTGTTTGTCTCTGTCTGTCTCTGTCGGTCTCTGTCTGTCTCTGTCTGTATCTGTCTGTCTCTGTCTGTCTCTTTCCGTCTCTGTCTGCCTCTGTCTGTCCCTGCCTGTCTCTGTCTGTCTCTGTCTGCCTGAGTCTGTCTCTGTCTGTCTCTGTCTGTCTATAGCAGTCTCTGTCTGTATCTGTCTGTCTCTGTCTGTCTCTGTCTGTCTCTGTCTGTCTCTATCTGTTTCTGTCTGTCTCTGTCTGTGACTGCCTGCATCTGTCTGCCTCTGTCTGTCCCTGCCTGTCTCTGTCTGTCTCTGTCTGCCTGAGTCTGTCTCTGTCTGTCTCTGTCTGTCTATAGCAGTCTCTGTCTGCCTCTGTCTGTCTCTGTCTGTCTCTGTCTGCCTGAGTCTGTCTCTGTCTGTCTCTGTCTTTCTATACCTGTCTGTGTCTGTATCTGTCTGTCTCTGTCTGTCTCTGTCTGTCTCTGTCTGTCTCTGTCTGCCTCTGACTGTCCCTGTCTGCCTCTGTGTGTCACTGACTGGCTCAGTGTGCCGCTGACTGTCTCTGTCTGTCTCTGTCTCCCTCTGTCTGTCTCTGACCGGCTCTCTCTGTCCGTCTGTCTCCGTCTGTCTCTGTCTGTCTCTGTCTGCCTGAGTCTGTCTCTGTCTGTCTCTGTCTGTCTATACCTATCTCTGTCTGTATGTGTCTGTCTCTGTCTGTCTCTGTCTGTCTCTGCCTGTCTCTGTCTGCCTCTCTCTGTCTCTGCCTGTCTCTGTCTGCCTCACTCTGTCTCTGTCTGTCTCTGTCTATTTTAGGTCTCTGTCTGTCTCTGTCTGTCTCTGTCTGTCTCCGTCTGTCTCTGTCTGCCTCTCTCTGTCTCTGCCTGTCTCTGTCTGCCTCACTCTGTCTCTGTCTGTCTCTGTCTATTTTAGGTCTCTGTCTGTCTCTGTCTGTCTCTGTCTGTCTCTGTCTGTCTCTGTCTGCCTCTCTCTGTCTCTGTCTGCCTCTGTCTATTTTAGGTCTCTCTCTGTCTCTGTCTGCCTGAGTCGGTCTCTGTCTGTCTCTCTCTGCCTATTCCTGTCTCTGTCTGTATCTGTCTGTCTCTGTCTGTCTCTGTCTGTCTATACCTGTCTCTGTCTGTCTCTGTCTGTCTCTATCTGATTCTGTCTGTCTCTGTCTGTCTCTGTCTTTCTATACCTGTCTCTGTCTGTATCTGTCTGTCTCTGTCCGTCTCTGTCTGTCTCTGTCTGTATCTGTCTGTCTCTGTCTGTCTCTGTCTGTCTCGGTCTGTCTCTGTCTGTCCCTGTCTGTCTCCGTCTGTCTCTGCCTGTCTCTGTCTGTCTCTGCCTGCCTGAGTCTGTCTCTGTCTGTCTCTGTCTGTCTATACCTGTCTCTGTCTGTCTCTGTCTGTCTCTATCTGATTCTGTCTGTCTCTGTCTGATTCTGTCTGTCTCTGTCTGTCTGTGTCTGACTCTGTCTGCTTCTGACTGTCCCTGTCTGTCTCTGTGTGTCACTGCCTGTCTCAGTTCGCCGCTGACTGTCTCTGTCTGTCTCTGTCTGTCTCTGTCTGTCTCTGTCTGTCTCTGCCTGTCTCTGTCTGTGTCTCTCTGTCTGTCTCTGTCTGTCTCTGTCTGTCTCTGTCTGTCTCTGTCTGTCTCTGTCTGCCTCTGTCTGTCTCTGTCTGTCTCTGTCTGTCTCTGTCTGGCTCAGTCTGCCGCTGGCTGTCTCTGCCTGTCTCTGTCTGTCTCTGTCTGTCTCTGTCTGTGTAGGTCTGTCTCTGCCTGCCCTGTCTGTCTCTGTCTGTCTCTGTCTTTCTATACCTGTCTCTGTCTGTCTCTGTCTGTCTGTGTCTGACTCTGTCTGCTTCTGACTGTCCCTGTCTGTCTCTGTGTGTCACTGCCTGTCTCAGTTCGCCGCTGACTGTCTCTGTCTGTCTCTGTCTGTCTCTGTCTGTCTCTGTCTGTCTCTGCCTGTCTCTGTCTGTGTCTCTCTGTCTGTCTCTGTCTGTCTCTGTCTGTCTCTGTCTGTCTCTGTCTGCCTCTGTCTGTCTCTGTCTGTCTCTGTCTGTCTCTGTCTGGCTCAGTCTGCCGCTGGCTGTCTCTGCCTGTCTCTGTCTGTCTCTGTCTGTCTCTGTCTGTGTAGGTCTGTCTCTGCCTGCCCTGTCTGTCTCTGTCTGTCTCTGTCTTTCTATACCTGTCTCTGTCTGTCTCTGTCTGCCTCTGACTGTCCCTGTCTGCCTCTGTGTGTCACTGACTGGCTCAGTGTGCCGCTGGCTGTCTCTGTCTGTCTCTGTCTCCCTCTGTCTGTCTCTGACCGGCTCTCTCTACCGTCTGTCTCCGTCTGTCTCTGTCTGTCTCTGTCTGCCTGAGTCTGTCTCTGTCTGTCTCTGTCTGTCTATACCTGTCTCTGTCTGTAGGTGTCTGTCTCTGTCAGTCTCTGTGTGTCACTGCCTGTCTCAGTCTGCCGCTGACTGTCTCTGCCTGTCTCTGTCTGTCTCTGTCTGTCTCTGTCTGTCTCTGTCTGTCCCTGTCTGTCTCCGTCTGTCTCTGTCTGTCTCTGTCTGTCTCTGCTTGTTTTCGCGTGTCACTGCCTGCCCCAGTTTGCCTTCGACTGTCTCTGGCTGTCTCTGCGTGTGACTGCCTGTCTCTGTCTGCCTCTGACTGTCCCTGTCAGTCTCTGTGTGTCACTGCCTGACTCAGTCTGCCGCTGACTGTCTCTGCCTGTCTCTGTCTGTCTCTGTCTGTCTCTGTCTGTCTCTGTCTGTCCCTGTCTGTCCCCGTCTGTCTCTGTCTCTCTCTGTCTGTCTCTGTCTGTCTAGGTCTGTCTCTGCCTGCCCTGTCTGTATCTGTCTGTCTCTGTCTGTCTCTGTCTGTCTCTGTCTGTCTAGGTCTGCCTTTGTCTGTCCCTGTCTGCCTCTGTCTGTCACTGTCTGTCTCTGTCTGTCTCTGTCTGTCTCTATCTGTTTCTGTCTGTCTCTGTCTGTGACTGCCTGTCTCTGTCTGCCTCTGACTGTCCCTGTTTGTCTAGGTCTGTCTGTGCCTGCCCTGTCTGTATCTGTCTGTCTCTGTCTGTCTCTGTCTGTCTCTGTCTGTCTCTGTCTGTCTAGGTCTGCCTTTGTCTGTCCCTGTCTGCCTCTGTCTGTCTCTGTCTGTCTCTGTCTGCCTGAGTCTGTCCCTGTCTGTCTCTGTCTTTCTATACCTGTCTGTGTCTGTGTCTGTCTGTCTCTGTCTGTCTCTGTCTGTCTCTGCCTGCCTCTGACTGTCTCTGTCTGTCTCTGTCTGTCTAGGTCTGCCTTTGTCTGTCCCTGTCTGCCTCTGTCTGTCACTGTCTGTCTCTGTCTGTCTCTGTCTGTCTCTATCTGTTTCTGTCTGTCTCTGTGTGTCACTGCCTGTCTCAGTTCGCCGCTGACTGCCTCTGTCTGTCTATGTCTGTCTCTGTCTGTCTCTGTCTGTATCTGTCTGTCTCTGTCTGTCTCTGTCTGTCTCTGTCTGTCTCTGTCTGTCTCTGTCTGTCTCCGTCTGCCTCTGACTGTCCCTGTCTGCCTCTGTGTGTCACTGACTGGCTCAGTGTGCCCTGACTGTGTCTGTCTGTCTCTGTCTGCCTCTGTCTGTCTCCGTCTGTCTCTGTCCTCCTCTGCCTGTCTCTGCCTGCCTGCGTCTGTCTCTGTCTGTCTCCCTCTGTCTATTCGTGTCTCTGTCTGTCTCTGTCTGTCTCTGTCTGCCTCTGTCTGTCTCTGTCTGTCTCTGTCTGTCTCTGTCTGGCTCAGTCTGCCGCTGGCTGTCTCTGCCTGTCTCTGTCTGTCTCTGTCTGTCTCTGTCTGTCTCTGTCTGGCTCAGTCTGCCGCTGGCTGTCTCTGCCTGTCTCTGTCTGTCTCTGTCTGTCTCTGTCTGTGTAGGTCTGTCTCTGCCTGCCCTGTCTGTCTCTGTCTGTCTCTGTCTTTCTATACCTGTCTCTGTCTGTATCTGTCTGTCTCTGTCCGTCTCTGTCTGTCTCTGTCTGTATCTGTCTGTCTCTGTCTGTCTCTGTCTGTCTCGGTCTGTCTCTGTCTGTCCCTGTCTGTCTCCGTCTGTCTCTGTCTGTCTCTGTCTGTCTCTGTCTGCCTGAGTCTGTCTCTGTCTGTCTCTGTCTGTCTATACCTGTCTCTGTCTGTATGTGTCGGTTTCTGTATGTCTCTGTGTGTCACTCCCTGTCTCTGTCTGTCTATGTCTGTCTCTGTCTGTCTCTGTCTGTGTATGCCTGTCTCTGTCTGTCTCTGTCTGTCTCTGTCTGTCTCTATCTGATTCTGTCTGTCTCTGTCTGTCTGTGTCTGACTCTGTCTGCTTCTGACTGTCCCTGTCTGTCTCTGTGTGTCACTGCCTGTCTCAGTTCGCCGCTGACTGTCTCTGTCTGTCTCTGTCTGTCTCTGTCTGTCTCTGTCTGTCTCTGTCTGTCTCTGCCTGTCTCTGTCTGTGTCTCTCTGTCTGTCTCTGTCTGTCTCTGTCTGTCTCTGTCTGTCTCTGTCTGTCTCTGTCTGTCTCTGTCTGACTCTGTCTGTCTCTGTCTGTCTCTGTCTGGCTCAGTCTGCCGCTGGCTGTCTCTGCCTGTCTCTGTCTGTCTCTGTCTGTCTCTGTCTGTGTAGGTCTGTCTCTGCCTGCCCTGTCTGTCTCTGTCTGTCTCTGTCTTTCTATACCTGTCTCTGTCTGTCTCTGTCTGTCTCTGTCTGTCTCTGTCTGCCTCTGACTGTCCCTGTCTGCCTCTGTGTGTCACTGACTGGCTCAGTGTGCCGCTGACTGTCTCTGTCTGTCTCTGTCTCCCTCTGTCTGTCTCTGACCGGCTCTCTCTGTCCGTCTGTCTCCGTCTGTCTCTGTCTGTCTCTGTCTGCCTGAGTCTGTCTCTGTCTGTCTCTGTCTGTCTATACCTGTCTCTGTCTGTATGTGTCTGTCTCTGTCAGTCTCTGTGTGTCACTGCCTGTCTCTGTTTGTCTATGTCTGCCTCTGTCCGTCTCTGTTTCTCTCTGTCTGTCTCTGTCTGTCTCTGTCTGTCTCTATCTGTTTCTGTCTGTCTCTGCCTGTCTCTGTCTGTCACTGTCTGCCTCTGTCTGTCTATGCTTGTTTTCGTGTGACACTGCCTGTCCCAGTTTGCCTGCGACTGTCTCTGGCTGTCTCTGTGTGTGACTGCCTGTCTCTGTCTGTCTCTGTCTGTCTCTGTCTGTCTCTGTCTGTCCCTGTCTGTCTCCGTCTGTCTCTGTCTGTCTCTGTCTGTCTATACCTGTCTCTGTCTGTATGTGTCTGTCTCAGTCAGTCTCTGTGTGTCACTGCCTGTCTCTGTTTGTCTATGTCTGTCTCTGTCTGTCTCTGTTTCTCTCTGTCTGTCTCTGTCTGTCTCGGTCTGTCTCTGTCTGTCCCTGTCTGTCTCCGTCTGTCTCTGTCTGCCTCTGTCTGTCTCTGTCTGTCTCTGTCTGTCTCTGTCTGGCTCAGTCTGCCGCTGGCTGTCTCTGCCTGTCTCTGTCTGTCTCTGTCTGTCTCTGTCTGTGTAGGTCTGTCTCTGCCTGCCCTGTCTGTCTCTGTCTGTCTCTGTCTTTCTATACCTGTCTCTGCCTGTCTCTGTCTGTCTCTGTCTGTCTCTGTCTGTCTCTGTCTGTCTCTGTCTGCCTCTCACCGTCTCTGTCTGTCTCTGTCTGTCTTTTCGGTCTCTCTCTGTCTCTGTCTGCCTGAGTCTGTCTCTGTCTGTCTCTCTCTGTCTATTCCTGTCTCTGTCTGTATCTGCCTGTCTCTGTCTGTCTCTGCCTGTCTCAGTCTATCTCTGTCTGTCTCTGTCTGTCTCTGTCTGTCTCTGTCTGTCTCTTTCCGTCTCTGCCTGTCTTAGTCTATCTCTGCCTGTCTCTGTCTGCCTCTGACTGTCCTTGTCAGTCTCTGTGTGGCACTGCCTGTCTCTGTCTGCCTCTCTCCGTCTCTGTCTGTCTCTGTCTGTCTGTGACCGGCTCCAACTGTCTGTCTGTCTCTGTCTGTCTCTGTCTGTCTCTGTCCGCCTCTGCCTGTCTCTGTCTGTCTCTGTCTGTCCCTGTCTGTCTCTGTCTGTCTCAGTCTGTCTCTGTCTGTCTCTGTCTGTCTCTGTCTGTCTCTGTCTGCCTGTGACTGTCCCTGTCTGTCTCTGTGTGCCACTGCCTGTCGCAGTGTGCCGCTGACTGTCTCTGCCTGTCTCTGTCTCCCTCTGTCTGTCTCTGACCGGCCCTCTCTGTCTGTCTGTCTCTGTCCGTCTCTGTCTGTCTCGGTCTGCCTCTGTCTGTCGCTGTCTGTCTCTGTCTGTCTATGTCTGTCTCTGTCTGTCTCTGTCTGTCTCTGTCTGTGTCTGTCTGTCTCTGTCTGTCTCTGTCTGTCTCTGTCTGTCTCTGTCTGTCCCTGTCTGTCTCGGTCTGCCTCTGACTGTCCCTGTCTGTCTCTGTGTGTCACTGCCTGTCTCAGTCTGCCGCTGACTGTCTCTGTCTGTCTCTGTCTGTCTCTGTATGTATCTGTTTCTCTCTGTCTGTCTCTGTCTGTCTCTGTCTGTCTCTGCCTGTCTCAGTCTATCTCTTCCTGTCTCTGTCTGCCTCTGACTGTCCTTGTCAGTCTCTGTGTGTCACTGCCTGTCTCAGTCCGCCGCTGACTGTCTCTGTCTGTCTCTGTCTGTCTCTGTCTGTCTCTGCCTGCCTGAGTCTGTCTCTGTCTGTCTCTGTCTGTCTATACCTGTCTCTGTCTGTATGTGGATGTCTCTGTCTGTCTCTGTCTGTCTATGTCTGTCTCTGTCTGTCTCTGTCTGTCTCTGTCTGTCTCTGCCTGTCTCTGTCTGCCTCTCTCTGTCTCAGTCTGTCTCTGTCTGTCTTTTCGGTCTCTCTCTGTCTCTGTCTGCCTGAGTCTGTCTCTGTCTGTCTTTTCGGTCTCTCTCTGTCTCTGTCTGCCTGAGTCTGTCTCTGTCTGTCTCTCTCTGTCTATTCCTGTCTCTGTCTGTCTCTGTCTGTCTCTGTCTGTCTCTGTCTGTCTCCGTCTGTCTCTGTCTGTCTCTGTCTCTCTCTGCCTGTCTGTGTCTGTCTCTGTCTGTCCCTGTCTGTCTCTGTCGGTCTCTGTTTGTCTCTGTCTGTCTCTGTCTGTATCTGTCTGTCTCTGTCTGTCTCTGTCTGTCTCTGTCTGTATCTGTCTGTCTCTGTCCGTCTCTGCCTGTCTTAGTCTATCTCTGTCTGTCTCTGTCTGCCTCTGACTGTCCTTGTCAGTCTCTGTGTGTCACTGCCTGTCTCTGTCTGCCTCTCTCCGTCTCTGTCTGTCTCTGTCTGTCTTTTCGGTCTCTCTCTGTCTCTGTCTGCCTGAGTCTGTCTCTGTCTGTCTCTCTCTGTCTATTCCTGTCTCTGTCTGTATCTGCATGTCGCTGTCTGTATCTGTCTGTCTCTGTCTGTCTCTGTCTGCCTCTGTCTGTCTCTGTCTGTCTTTTCCGTCTCTCTCTGTCTCTGTTTGCCTGAGTCTGTCTCTGTCTGTCTCTCTCTGTCTATTCCTGTCTCTGTCTGTATCTGCCTGTCTCTGTCTGTCTCTGCCTGTCTCAGTCTATCTCTGTCTGTCTCTGTCTGTCTCTGTCTGTCTCTTTCCGTCTCTGTCTGTCTATGTCTGTCTCTGTTTCTCTCTGTTTGTCTCTGTCTGTCTCTGTCTGTCTCTGCCTTTCTATACCTGTCTCTGTCTGTGTCTGTCTGCCTCTGTCTGTCTCTGTCTGTCTCTGTCTGTCTCGGTCTGTCTCTGTGTGTCACTGCCTGTCTCTGTCTGTCTATGTCTGTCTCTGTCTGACTCTGTTTCTCTCTGTCTGTCTCTGTCTGTCTCTGTCTGTCTCTATCTGTTTCTGTCTGTCGCCGTCTGTCTCTGCCTGTCTCTGTATGTCTCTGTCTGTCTCTTTCTGTCTCTGTCTGTCTCTGTCTGTCTCTTTCCGTCTCTGTCTGCCTCTGTCTGTCTCTGTCTGTCTCTGTCTGTCCCTGTCTGTCTCCGTCTGTCTCTGTCTGTCTCTGTCTGTCTCTGTCTGTCTCTGTCTGTCTCTGTCTGTCTCTGTCTGTCTAGGTCTGCCTTTGTCTGTCCCTGTCTGCCTCTGTCTGTCTCTGTCTGTCTCAGTCTGCCTGAGTCTGTCTCTGTCTGTCTCTGTCTTTCTATACCTGTCTGTGTCTGTATCTGTCTGTCTCTGTCTGTCTCTGTCTGCCTCTGTGTGTCACTGCCTGTCTCAGTCCGCCGCTGACTGTCTCTGTTTGTCTCTGTCTGTCTCTGTCTGTCTCTGTCTGTCTCTGTCTGTCTCTGTCTGTCTCTGTCTGTCTCTGTATGTCTCTGTCTGTCTCTTTCTGTCTCTGTCTGTCTCTGTCTGTCTCTTTCCGTCTCTGTCTGCCTCTGTCTGTCTCTGTCTGTCTCTGTCTGTTCCTGTCTGTCTCCGTCTGTCTCTGTCTGTCTCTGTCTGTCTCTGCTTGTTTTCGCGTGTCACTGCCTGCCCCAGTTTGCCGTCGACTGTCTCTGGCTGTCTCTGTGTGTGACTGCCTGTCTCTGTCTGCCTCTGACTGTCCCAGTCGGTCTCTGTGTGTCACTGCCTGTCTCAGTCTGCCGCTGACTGTCTCTGCCTGTCTCTGTCTGTCTCTGTCTGTCTCTGTCTGTCTCTGTCTGTCCCTGCCTGTCCCCGTCTGTCTCTGTCTGTCTCTGTCTGTCTCTGTCTGTCTAGGTCTGTCTCTGCCTGCTCTGTCTGTATCTGCCTGTCTCTGTCTGTCTCTGTCTGTCTCTGTCTGTCTCTGTCTGTCTAGGTCTGCCTTTGTCTGTCCCTGTCTGCCTCTGTCTGTCTCTGTCTGTCTCTGTCTGCCTGAGTCTGTCTCTGTCTTTCTATACCTGTCTGTGTCTGTATCTGTCTGTCTCTGTCTGTCTCTGTCTGTCTCTGTCTGTCTCTGTCTGTCTCTGTCTGTCTCTGTCTGTCTCTGTCTGTCTCTGCCTGTCTCTGTCTGTCTCTGTCTGTCTCTGTCTGTCTCTGATTGCTTCCGTGTGTCACTGCCTGGCCCAGTTTGCCTTCGACTGTCGCTGGCTGTCTCTGTGTGTGACTGCCTGTCTCTGTCTGCCTCTGACTGTCCCTGTCTGTCTCTGTGTGTCACTGCCTGTGTCTGTCTGCCTCTCTCCGTCTCTGTCTGTCTCTGTCTGTCTTTTCGGTCTCTCTCTGTCTCTGTCTGCCTGAGTCTGTCTCTGTCTGTCTCTCTCTGTCTATTCCTGTCTCTGTCTGTATCTGCCTGTCGCTGTCTGTATCTGCCTGTCTCTGTCTGTCTCTGCCTGTCTCAGTCTATCTCTGTCTGTCTCTGTCTGTCTATGTCTGCCTCTTTCCGTCTCTGTCTGTCTCTGTCTGCCTCTGTCTGCCTGAGTCTGTCTCTGTCTGTCTCTCTCTGTCTCTGTCTGTCTCTGTCTGTCTCTGTCTGTCTCTGTCTGTCCCTGTCTGTCTCCGTCTGTCTCTGTCTGTCTCTGTCTGTCTCTGCTTGTTTTCGTGTGTCACTGCCTGTCCCAGTTTACCTTCGACTGTCTCTGGCTGTCTCTGTGTGTGACTGCCTGTCTCTGTCTGCCTCTGACTGTCCCTGTCAGTGTCTGTGTGTCACTGCCTGTCTCAGTCTGCCGCTGACTGTCTCTGCCTGTCTCTGTCTGTCTCTGTCTGTCTCTGTCTGTCTCTGTCTGTCCCTGCCTGTCCCCGTCTGTCTCTGTCTGTCACTGTCTGTCTCTGTCTGTCTAGGTCTGTCTCTGCCTGCTCTGTCTGTATCTGTCTGTCTCTGTCTGTCTCTGTCTGTCTCTGTCTGTCTCTGCTTGTTTTCGTGTGTCACTGCCTGTCCCAGTTTACCTTCGACTGTCTCTGTCTGTCTCTGTCTGTCTCTGTCTGTCTCTGTCTGCCTCTGACTGTCCCTGTCAGTCTCTGTGTGTCACTGCCTGTCTCAGTCTGCCGCTGACTGTCTCTGCCTGTCTCTGTCTGTCTCTGTCTGTCTCTGTCTGTCTCTGTCTGTCCCTGTCTGTCTCCGTCTGTCTCTGTCTGTCTCTGTCGGTCTCTGTCTGTCTAGGTCTGTCTCTGCCTGCCCTGTCTGTATCTGTCTGTCTCTGTCTGCCTCTGTCTGCCTCTGTCTCTCTCTGTCTGTCTCTGTCTGTCTAGGTCTGCCATTGTCTGTCCCTGTCTGCCTCTGTCTGTCTCTGTCTGTCTCTGTCTGCCTGAGTCTGTCTCTGTCTGTCTCTGTCTTTCTATACCTGTCTGTGTCTGTATCTGTCTGTCTCTGTCTGTCTCTGTCTGTCTCTGTCTGTCTCTGTCTGTCTCTGCCTGTCTCTGTCTGTCACTGTCTGTCTCTGTCTGTCTCTGCTTGCTTCCGTGTGTCACTGCCTGGCCCAGTTTGCCTTCGACTGTCTCTGGCTGTCTCTGTGTGTGACTGCATGTCTCTGTCTGCCTCTGACTGTCCCTGTCTGTCTCTGTGTGTCACTGCCTGTCTCAGTCTGCCGCTGACTGTCTCTGCCTGTCTCTGTCTGTCTCTGTCTGTCTCTGTCTGTCCCTGTCAGCCTCTGTCTGTCTCTGCTTGTTTTCATGTGTCACTGCCTGACCCAGTTTGCCTTCGACTGTCTCTGGCTGTCTCTGTGTGTCACTGCCTGCCTCAGTCCGCCGCTGACTGTCTCTGTCTGTCGCTGTCTGTCTCTGTCTATCTCTGTCTGCCTCTGTCTGTCTGTGACCGGCTCTCTCTGTCTGTCTGTCTCTGTCTGTCTCTGTCCGTCTCTGTCTGTCTCTGCCTGTCTCTGTCTGTCTCTGTCTGTCTCTGTCTGTCTCTGCTTGCTTCCGTGTGTCACTGCCTGGCCCAGTTTGCCTTCGACTGTCTCTGGCTGTCTCTGTGTGTGACTGCCTGTCTCTGTCTGCCTCTGACTGTCCCTGTCTGTCTCTGTGTGTCACTGCCTGCCTCAGTCTGCCGCTGACTGTCTCTGCCTGTCTCTGGCTGTCTCTGTCTGTCTCTGTCTGTCCCTGTCAGCCTCTGTCTGTCTCTGCTTGTTTTCATGTGTCACTGCCTGTCCCAGTTTGCCTTCGACTGTCTCTGGCTGCCTCTGTGTGTGACTGCCTGTCTCTGTCTGCCTCTGACTGTCTCTGTCTGTCTCTGTGTGTCACTGCCTGTCTCAGTCTGTCCCTGTCTGTCTCTGTCTGTCTCTGCTTGTTTTCGTGTGTCACTGCCTGACCCAGTTTGCCTTCGACTGTCTCTGGCTGTCTCTGTGTGTCACTGCCTGTCTCAGTCCGCCGCTGACTGTCTCTGTCTGTCGCTGTCTGTCTCTGTCTATCTCTGTCTGCCTCTGTCTGTCTGTGACCGGCTCTCTCTGTCTGTCTGTCTCTGTCTGTCTCTGTCTGTCTCTGTATGTCTCTGTCTGTCTCTTTCTGTCTCCGTCTGTCTCTGTCTGTCTCTTTCCGTCTCTGTCTGCCTCTGTCTGTCTCTGTCTGTCTCGGTCTGTCTCTGTCTGTCTCTGTCTGTCTCTGTCTGTCCCTGTCTGTCTCTGTCTGCCTCTGCTTGTTTTCGTGTGTCACTGCCTGACCCAGTTTGCCTTCGACTGTCTCTGGCTGCCTCTGCGTGTCACTGACTGCCTCAGTGTACCGCTGAATGTCTCTGCCTGTCTCTGTCTCCCTCTGTCTGTCTGTGACCGGCTCTCTCTGTCTGTCTGTCTCTGTCTGTCTCTGTCTGTCTCTGTCTGTCTCTGTCCGCCTCTGCCTGTCTCTGCCTGCCTGAGTCTGTCTCTGTCTGTCTCCCTCTGTCTATTCCTGCCTCTGTCTGTCCCTGTCTGTCTCTGTCTGTCTCTGTCTGTCTCTGTCTGTCCCTGTCTGTCTCCGTCTGTCTCTGTCTGTCTCTGTCTGTCTCTGTCTGTCTCTTCTTGCTTCCGTGTGTCACTGCCTGGCCCAGTTTGCCTTCGACTGTCTCTGGCTGTCTCTGTGTGTGACTGCCTGTCTCTGTCTGCCTCTGACTGTCTCTGTCTGTCTCTGTGTGTCACTGCTTGTCTCAGTCCGCCGCTGATTGTCTCTGTCTGTCTCTCTCTGTCTGTCTGTCTCTGTCTGTCTCTGTCTGTCTCTGTCCGCCTCTGCCTGTCTCTGCCTGCCTGAGTCTGTCTGTGTCTGTCTCCCTCTATCTATTCCTGTCTCTGTCTGTCTCTGTGTGTCTCTGCATGTTTCTGTATGTCTCTGTCTGTCTCTGTCTGTCTCTGTCTGTCTCTGTCTGCCTCTGACTGTCCCTGTCAGTCTCTGTGTGTCACTGCCTGTCTCAGTCTGCCGCTGACTGTCTCTGCCTGTCTCTGTCTGTCTCTGTCTGTCTCTGTCTGTCTCTGTCTGTCCCTGTCTGTCTCCGTCTGTCTCTGTCTGTCTCTGTCTGTCTCTGTCTGTCTAGGTCTGTCTCTGCCTGCCCTGTCTGTATCTGTCTGTCTCTGTCTGCCTCTGTCTGCCTCTGTCTGTCTCTGTCTGTCTCTGTCTGTCTAGGTCTGCCTTTGTCTGTCCCTGTCTGCCTCTGTCTGTCTCTGTCTGTCTCTGTCTGCCTGAGTCTGTCTCTGTCTGTCTCTGTCTTTCTATACCTGTCTGTGTCTGTATCTGTCTGTCTCTGTCTGTCTCTGTCTGTCTCTGTCTGTCTCTGTCTGTCTCTGCCTGTCTCTGTCTGTCACTGTCTGTCTCTGTCTGTCTCTGCTTGCTTCCGTGTGTCACTGCCTGGCCCAGTTTGCCTTCGACTGTCTCTGGCTGTCTCTGTGTGTGACTGCATGTCTCTGTCTGCCTCTGACTGTCCCTGTCTGTCTCTGTGTGTCACTGCCTGTCTCAGTCTGCCGCTGACTGTCTCTGCCTGTCTCTGTCTGTCTCTGTCTGTCTCTGTCTGTCCCTGTCAGCCTCTGTCTGTCTCTGCTTGTTTTCATGTGTCACTGCCTGACCCAGTTTGCCTTCGACTGTCTCTGGCTGTCTCTGTGTGTCACTGCCTGCCTCAGTCCGCCGCTGACTGTCTCTGTCTGTCGCTGTCTGTCTCTGTCTATCTCTGTCTGCCTCTGTCTGTCTGTGACCGGCTCTCTCTGTCTGTCTGTCTCTGTCTGTCTCTGTCCGTCTCTGTCTGTCTCTGCCTGTCTCTGTCTGTCTCTGTCTGTCTCTGTCTGTCTCTGCTTGCTTCCGTGTGTCACTGCCTGGCCCAGTTTGCCTTCGACTGTCTCTGGCTGTCTCTGTGTGTGACTGCCTGTCTCTGTCTGCCTCTGACTGTCCCTGTCTGTCTCTGTGTGTCACTGCCTGCCTCAGTCTGCCGCTGACTGTCTCTGCCTGTCTCTGGCTGTCTCTGTCTGTCTCTGTCTGTCCCTGTCAGCCTCTGTCTGTCTCTGCTTGTTTTCATGTGTCACTGCCTGTCCCAGTTTGCCTTCGCCTGTCTCTGGCTGCCTCTGTGTGTGACTGCCTGTCTCTGTCTGCCTCTGACTGTCTCTGTCTGTCTCTGTGTGTCACTGCCTGTCTCAGTCTGTCCCTGTCTGTCTCTGTCTGTCTCTGCTTGTTTTCGTGTGTCACTGCCTGACCCAGTTTGCCTTCGACTGTCTCTGGCTGTCTCTGTGTGTCTCTGCCTGTCTCAGTCCGCCGCTGACTGTCTCTGTCTGTCGCTGTCTGTCTCTGTCTATCTCTGTCTGCCTCTGTCTGTCTGTGACCGGCTCTCTCTGTCTGTCTGTCTCTGTCTGTCTCTGTCTGTCTCTGTATGTCTCTGTCTGTCTCTTTCTGTCTCCGTCTGTCTCTGTCTGTCTCTTTCCGTCTCTGTCTGCCTCTGTCTGTCTCTGTCTGTCTCGGTCTGTCTCTGTCTGTCTCTGTCTGTCTCTGTCTGTCCCTGTCTGTCTCTGTCTGCCTCTGCTTGTTTTCGTGTGTCACTGCCTGACCCAGTTTGCCTTCGACTGTCTCTGGCTGCCTCTGCGTGTCACTGACTGCCTCAGTGTACCGCTGAATGTCTCTGCCTGTCTCTGTCTCCCTCTGTCTGTCTGTGACCGGCTCTCTCTGTCTGTCTGTCTCTGTCTGTCTCTGTCTGTCTCTGTCTGTCTCTGTCCGCCTCTGCCTGTCTCTGCCTGCCTGAGTCTGTCTCTGTCTGTCTCCCTCTGTCTATTCCTGCCTCTGTCTGTCCCTGTCTGTCTCTGTCTGTCTCTGTCTGTCCCTGTCTGTCTCCGTCTGTCTCTGTCTGTCTCTGTCTGTCTCTGTCTGTCTCTGTCTGTCTCTTCTTGCTTCCGTGTGTCACTGCCTGGCCCAGTTTGCCTTCGACTGTCTCTGGCTGTCTCTGTGTGTGACTGCATGTCTCTGTCTGCCTCTGACTGTCCCTGTCTGTCTCTGTGGGTCACTGCCTGTCTCAGTCTGCCGCTGACTGTCTCTGCCTGTCTCTGTCTGTCTCTCTCTGTCTCTGTCTGTCCCTGTCAGCCTCTGTCTGTCTCTGCTTGTTTTCATGTGTCACTGCCTGTCCCGGTTTGCCTTCGACTGTCTCTGGCTGTCTCTGTGTGTGACTGCCTGCCTCTGTCTGCCTCTGACTGTCTCTGCCTGTCTCTGTGTGTCACTGCCTGTCTCAGTCCGCCGCTGACTGTCTCTGTCTGTCTCTGTCTGTCTCTGTCTGTCTCTGTATGTCTCTGTCTGTCTCTTTCTGTCTCTGTCTGTCTCTGTCTGTCTCTTTCCGTCTCTGTCTGCCTCTGTCTGTCTCTGTCTGTCTCTGTCTGTCTCTGTCTGTCTCTGTCTGTCCCTGTCTGTCTCTGTCTGTCCCTGTCTGTCTCTGTCTGTCTCTGCTTGTTTTCGTGTGTCACTGCCTGACCCAGTTTGCCTTCGACTGTCTCTGGCTGTCTCTGTGTGTCACTGCCTGTCTCAGTCCGCCGCTGACTGTCTCTGTCTGTCTCTGTCTGTCTCTGTATGTCTCTGTCTGTCTCTTTCTGTCTCCGTCTGTCTCTGTCTGTCTCTTTCCGTCTCTGTCTGCCTCTGTCTGTCTCTGTCTGTCTCTGTCTGTCTCTGTCTGTCTCTGTCTGTCTCTGTCTGTCCCTGTCTGTCTCTGTCTGCCTCTGCTTGTTTTCGTGTGTCACTGCCTGACCCAGTTTGCCTTCGACTGTCTCTGGCTGCCTCTGTGTGTCACTGACTGCCTCAGTGTACCGCTGACTGTCTCTGCCTGTCTCTGTCTCCCTCTGTCTGTCTGTGACCGGCTCTCTCTGTCTGTCTGTCTCTGTCTGTCTCTGTCTGTCTCTGTCTGTCTCTGTCCGCCTCTGCCCGTCTCTGCCTGCCTGAGTCTGTCTCTGTCTGTCTCCCTCTGTCTATTCCTGCCTCTGTCTGTCCCTGTCTGTCTCTGTCTGTCTCTGTCTGTCCCTGTCTGTCTCCGTCTGTCTCTGTCTGTCTCTGTCTGTCTCTGTCTGTCTCTGTCTGTCTCTGCTTGTTTTCGTGTGTCACTGCCTGTCCCAGTTTACCTTCGACTGTCTCCGTCTGTCTCTGTCTGTCTCTGCCTGTCTCTGTCTGCCTCTGACTGTCTCTGTCTGTCTCTGTGTGTCACTGCCTGTCTCAGTCCGCCGCTGACTGTCTCTGTCTGTCTCTGTCTGTCTCTGTCTGTCTCTGTATGTCTCTGTCTGTCTCTTTCTGTCTCTGTCTGTCTCTGTCTGTCTCTTTCCGTCTCTGTCTGCCTCTGTCTGTCTCTGTCTGTCTCTGTCTGTCTCTGTCTGTCTCTGTCTGTCCCTGTCTGTCTCTGTCTGTCTCTGCTTGTTTTCGTGTGTCACTGCCTGACCCAGTTTGCCTTCGACTGTCTCTGGCTGTCTCTGTGTGTCACTGCCTGTCTCAGTCCGCCGCTGACTGTCTCTGTCTGTCTCTGTCTGTCTCTGTATGTCTCTGTCTGTCTCTTTCTGTCTCCGTCTGTCTCTGTCTGTCTCTTTCCGTCTCTGTCTGCCTCTGTCTGTCTCTGTCTGTCTCTGTCTGTCTCTGTCTGTCTCTGCTTGTTTTCGTGTGTCACTGCCTGTCCCAGTTTGCCTTCGACTGTCTCTGGCTGCCTCTGTGTGTCACTGACTGCCTCAGTGTACCGCTGACTGTCTCTGCCTGTCTCTGTCTCCCTCTGTCTGTCTGTGACCGGCTCTCTCTGTCTGTCTGTCTCTGTCTGTCTCTGTCTGTCTCTGTCTGTCTCTGTCCGCCTCTGCCTGTCTCTGCCTGCCTGAGTCTGTCTCTGTCTGTCTCCCTCTGTCTATTCCTGCCTCTGTCTGTCCCTGTCTGTCTCTGTCTGTCTCTGTCTGTCCCTGTCTGTCTCCGTCTGTCTCTGTCTGTCTCTGTCTGTCTCTGTCTGTCTCTGCTTGTTTTCGTGTGTCACTGCCTGTCCCAGTTTACCTTCGACTGTCTCTGGCTGTCTCTGTGTGTGACTGCCTGTCTCTGTCTGCCTCTGACTGTCCCTGTCAGTCTCTGTGTGTCACTGCCTGTCTCAGTCTGCCGCTGACTGTCTCTGCCTGTCTCTGTCTGTCTCTGTCTGTCTCTGTCTGTCTCTGTCTGTTCCTGCCTGTCCCCGTCTGTCTCTGTCTGTCTCTGTCTGTCTCTGTCTGTCTAGGTCTGTCTCTGCCTGCCCTATCTGTATCTGTCTGTCTCTGTCTGTCTCTGTCTGTCTCTGTCTGTCTAGGTCTGCCTTTGTCTGTCCCTGTCTGCCTCTGTCTGTCTCTGTCTGTCTCTGTCTGCCTGAGTCTGTCTCTGTCTGTCTCTGTCTTGCTATACCTGTCTGTGTCTGTATCTGTCTGTCTCTGTCTGTCTCTGCCTGTCTCTGTCTGTCTCTGTCTGTCTCTGTCTGTCTCTGTCTGTCCCTGCCTGTCCCCGTCTGTCTCTGTCTGTCTCTGTCTGTCTCTGTCTGTCTAGGTCTGTCTCTGCCTGCCCTGTCTGTATCTGTCTGTCTCTGCCTGTCTCTGTCTGTCTCTGTCTGTCTCTGTCTCTCCCTGTCAGCCTCTGTCTGTCTCTGCTTGTTTTCATGTGTCACTGCCTGGCCCAGTTTGCCTTCGACTGTCTCTGGCTGTCTCTGTGTGTGACTGCATGTCTCTGTCTGCCTCTGACTGTCCCTGTCTGTCCCTGTGGGTCACTGCCTGTCTCAGTCTGCCGCTGACTGTCTATTCCTGTCTCTGTCTGTCTCTGTGTGTCTCTGCATGTATCTGTTTGTCTCTGTCTGTCTCTGTCGGTCTCTGTCGGTCTCTGTCTGTATCTGTCTGTCTCTGTCTGTCTCTGTCTGTCTCTGTCCGTCTCTGTCTGTCTCTGTCTGTCTAGGTCTGTCTCTGCCTGCCCTGCCTGTCTCTGTCTGTCTCTGTCTGTCTCTATCTGTCTCTGTCTGCCTGAGTCTGTCTCTGTCTGTCTCTGTCTCTCTCTGTCTGTCTCTGTCTGTCTCTGTGTGTCTCTGTCTGTCTCTGTCTGTCTCTGCGTGCTTCCGTGTGTCACTGCCTGTCCCGGTTTGCCTTCGACTGTCTCTGGCTGTCTCTGTGTGTGACTGCCTGTCTCTGTCTGCCTCTGACTGTCTCTGTCTGTCTCTGTGTGTCACTGCCTGTCTCAGTCCGCCGCTGTCTGTCTCTGTCTGTCTCTGTCTGTCTCTGTCTGTCTCTGTATGTCTCTGTCTGTCTCTTTCTGTCTCTGTCTGTTTCTGTCTGTCTCTTTCCGTCTCTGTCTGCCTCTGTCTGCCTCTGTCTGTCTCTGTCTGTCTCTGTCTGTCCCTGTCTGTCTCTGTCTGTCTCTGCTTGTTTTCGTGTGTCACTGCCTGACCCAGTTTGCCTTCGACTGTCTCTGGCTGTCTCTGTGTGTCACTGCCTGTCTCAGTCCGCCGCTGACTGTCTCTGTCTGTCGCTGTCTGTCTCTGTCTATCTCTGTCTGCCTCTGTCTGTCTGTGACCGGCTCTCTCTGTCTGTCTGTCTCTGTCTGTCTCGGTCTGTCTCTGTCCGCCTCTGCCTGTCTCTGCCTGCCTGAGTCTGTCTCTGTCTGTCTCCCTCTGTCTATTCCTGTCTCTGTCTGTCTCTGTGTGTCTCTGCATGTATCTGTTTGTCTCTGTCTGTCTCTGTCGGTCTCTGTCTGTCTCTTTCCTTCTCTGTCTGTCTCTGTCTGTCTCTGTCTGTCTCTGTATGCCTCTGTCTGTCTCTGTCTGTCTCTATCTGTCTCTGTCTGCCTGAGTCTGTCTCTGTCTGTCTCTGTCTGTCTCTGTCTGTCTCTGTGTGTCTCTGTCTGTCTCTGTCTGTCTCTGCGTGCTTCCGTGTGTCACTGCCTGTCCCGGTTTGCCTTCGACTGTCTCTGGCTGTCTCTGTGTGTGACTGCCTGTCTCTGTCTGCCTCTGACTGTCTCTGGCTGTCTCTGTGTGTGACTGTCTGTCTCTGTCTGTCTCTGTATGTCTCTGTCTGTCTCTTTCTGTCTCTGTCTGTCTCTGTCTGTCTCTTTCCGTCTCTGTCTGTTTCTGTCTGTCTCTGTCTGTCTCTGTATGTCTCTGTCTGTCTCTTTCTGTCTCTGTCTGTCTCTGTCTGTCTCTTTCCGTCTCTGTCTGCCTCTGTCTGCCTCTGTCTGTCTCTGTCTGTCTCTGTCTGTCCCTGTCTGTCTCTGTCTGTCTCTGCTTGTTTTCGTGTGTCACTGCCTGACCCAGTTTGCCTTCGACTGTCTCTGGCTGTCTCTGTGTGTCACTGCCTGTCTCAGTCCGCCGCTGTCTGTCTCTGTCGGTCTCTGTCTGTATCTGTCTGTCTCTGTCTGTCTCTGTCCGTCTCTGTCTGTCTCTGTCTGTCTAGGTCTGTCTCTGCCTGCCCTGCCTGTCTCTGTCTGTCTCTGTCTGTCTCTATCTGTCTCTGTCTGCCTGAGTCTGTCTCTCGCTGTCTCTGTCTGTCTCTGTCTGTCTCTGTGTGTCGCTGTCTGTCTCTGTCTGTCTCTGCGTGCTTCCGTGTGTCACTGCCTGTCCCAGTTTGCCTTCGACTGTCTCTGTCTGTCTTTGTCTGTGACTGCCTGTCTCAGTCCGCCGCTGACTGTCTCTGTCTGTCTCTGTCTGTCTCTGTCTGTCTCTGTCTGTCTCTGTCTGTCTCTGTCTGTCTCCGTCTGCATCTGACTGTCCCTGTCTGCCTCTGTGTGTCACTGACTGGCTCAGTGTACCGCTGACTGTCTCTGCCTGTCTCTGTCTGTCTCTGCCTGTCTAGGTCTGTCTCTGCCTGCCCTGTCTGTATCTGTCTGTCTCTGTCTGTCTCTGTCTGTCTCTGTCTGTCTCTGTCTGTCTAGGTCTGCCTTTGTCTGTCCCTGTCTGCCTCTGTCTGTCACTGTCTGTCTCTGTCTGTCTCTGTCTGTCTCTATCTGTTTCTGTCTGTCTCTGTCTGTCCCTGTCTGTCTCTGTCTGCCTCTGCTTGTTTTCGTGTGTCACTGCCTGACCCAGTTTGCCTTCGACTGTCTCTGGCTGCCTCTGTGTGTCACTGACTGCCTCAGTGTACCGCTGACTGTCTCTGCCTGTCTCTGTCTCCCTCTGTCTGTCTGTGACCGGCTCTCTCTGTCTGTCTGTCTCTGTCTGTCTCTGTCTGTCTCTGTCCGCCTCTGCCTGTCTCTGCCTGCCTGAGTCTGTCTCTGTCTGTCTCCCTCTGTCTATTCCTGCCACTGTCTGTCTCTGTCTGTCTCTGTCTGTCTCTGTCTGTCCCTGTCTGTCTCCGTCTGTCTCTGTCTGTCTCTGTCTGTCTCTGTCTGTCTCTGCTTGTTTTCGTGTGTCACTGCCTGTCCCAGTTTACCTTCGACTGTCTCTGGCTGTCTCTGTGTGTGACTGCCTGTCTCTGTCTGCCTCTGACTGTCCCTGTCAGTCTCTGTGTGTCACTGCCTGTCTCAGTCTGCCGCTGACTGTCTCTGCCTGTCTCTGTCTGTCTCTGTCTGTCTCTGTCTGTCTCTGTCTGTCCCTGCCTGTCCCCGTCTGTCTCTGTCTGTCTCTGTCTGTCTCTGTCTGTCTAGGTCTGTCTCTGCCTGCCCTGTCTGTATCTGTCTGTCTCTGTCTGTCTCTGTCTGTCTCTGTCTGTCTAGGTCTGCCTTTGTCTGTCCCTGTCTGCCTCTGTCTGTCTCTGTCTGTCTCTGTCTGCCTGAGTCTGTCTCTGTCTGTCTCTGTCTTTCTATACCTGTCTGTGTCTGTATCTGTCTGTCTCTGTCTGTCTCTGTCTGTCTCTGTCTGTCTCCGTCTGCCTCTGTCTGTCCCTGTCTGCCTCTGTGTGCCACTGACTGGCTCAATATGCCGCTGACTGTCTCTGTCTGTCTCTGTCTGTCTCTGTCTGTCTCTGTCTGTCTCTGTCTGTCTCTGTCTGTCTCTGTCTGTCCCTGCCTGTCCCCGTCTGTCTCTGTCTGTCTCTGTCTGTGTCTGTCTGTCTAGGTCTGTCTCTGCCTGCCCTGTCTGTATCTGTCTGTCTCTGTCTGTCTCTGTCTGTCTCTGTCTGTCTAGGTCTGCCTTTGTCTGTCCCTGTCTGCCTCTGTCTGTCTCTGTCTGTCTCTGTCTGCCTGAGTCTGTCTCTGTCTGTCTCTGTCTTTCTATACCTGTCTGTGTCTGTATCTGTCTGTCTCTGTCTGTCTCTGTCTGTCTCTGTCTGTCTCCGTCTGCCTCTGACTGTCCCTGTCTGCCTCTGTGTGCCACTGACTGGCTCAATATGCCGCTGACTGTCTCTGTCTGTCTCTGTCTGTCTCTGTCTGTCTCTGTCTGTCTCTGTCTGTCTCTGTCTGTCTCTGTCTGTCTCTGTCTGTCTCTGCTTGTTTTCGTGTGTCACTGCCTGTCCCAGTTTACCTTCGACTGTCTCTGGCTGTCTCTGTGTGTGACTGCCTGTCTCTGTCTGCCTCTGACTGTCCCTGTCAGTCTCTGTGTGTCACTGCCTGTCTCAGTCTGCCGCTGACTGTCTCTGCCTGTCTCTGTCTGTCTCTGTCTGTCTCTGTCTGTCTCTGTCTGTCCCTGCCTGTCCCTGCCTGTCCCCGTCTGTCTCTGTCTGTCTCTGTCTGTCTCTGTCTGTCTAGGTCTGTCTCTGCCTGCCCTGTCTGTATCTGTCTGTCTCTGTCTGTCTCTGTCTGTCTCTGTCTGTCTAGGTCTGCCTTTGTCTGTCCCTGTCTGCCTCTGTCTGTCTCTGTCTGTCTCTGTCTGCCTGAGTCTGTCTCTGTCTGTCTCTGCCTTTCTATACCTGTCTCTGTCTGTGTCTGTCTGCCTCTGTCTGTCTCTGTCTGTCTCTGTCTGTCTCCGTCTGTCTCTGTGTGTCACTGCCTGTCTCTGTCTGTCTATGTCTGTCTCTGTCTGACTCTGTTTCTCTCTGTCTGTCTCTGTCTGTCTCTGTCTGTCTCTATCTGTTTCTGTCTGTCGCCGTCTGTCTCTGCCTGTCTCTGTATGTCTCTGTCTGTCTCTTTCTGTCTCTGTCTGTCTCTGTCTGTCTCTTTCCGTCTCTGTCTGCCTCTGTCTGTCTCTGTCTGTCTCTGTCTGTCCCTGTCTGTCTCCGTCTGTCTCTGTCTGTCTCTGTCTGTCTCTGTCTGTCTCTGTCTGTCTCTGTCTGTCTAGGTCTGCCTTTGTCTGTCCCTGTCTGCCTCTGTCTGTCTCTGTCTGTCTCAGTCTGCCTGAGTCTGTCTCTGTCTGTCTCTGTCTTTCTATACCTGTCTGTGTCTGTATCTGTCTGTCTCTGTCTGTCTCTGTCTGCCTCTGTGTGTCACTGCCTGTCTCAGTCCGCCGCTGACTGTCTCTGTTTGTCTCTGTCTGTCTCTGTCTGTCTCTGTCTGTCTCTGTCTGTCTCTGTCTGTCTCTGTCTGTCTCTGTATGTCTCTGTCTGTCTCTTTCTGTCTCTGTCTGTCTCTGTCTGTCTCTTTCCGTCTCTGTCTGCCTCTGTCTGTCTCTGTCTGTCTCTGTCTGTCCCTGTCTGTCTCCGTCTGTCTCTGTCTGTCTCTGTCTGTCTCTGCTTGTTTTCGCGTGTCACTGCCTGCCCCAGTTTGCCGTCGACTGTCTCTGGCTGTCTCCGTGTGTGACTGCCTGTCTCTGTCTGCCTCTGACTGTCCCAGTCGGTCTCTGTGTGTCACTGCCTGTCTCAGTCTGCCGCTGACTGTCTCTGCCTGTCTCTGTCTGTCTCCGTCTGTCTCTGTCTGTCTCTGTCTGTCCCTGCCTGTCCCCGTCTGTCTCTGTCTGTCTCTGTCTGTCTCTGTCTGTCTAGGTCTGTCTCTGCCTGCTCTGTCTGTATCTGTCTGTCTCTGTCTGTCTCTGTCTGTCTCTGTCTGTCTCTGTCTGTCTAGGTCTGCCTTTGTCTGTCCCTGTCTGCCTCTGTCTGTCTCTGTCTGTCTCTGTCTGCCTGAGTCTGTCTCTGTCTTTCTATACCTGTCTGTGTCTGTATCTGTCTGTCTCTGTCTGTCTCTGTCTGTCTCTGTCTGTCTCTGTCTGTCTCTGTCTGTCTCTGCCTGTCTCTGTCTGTCTCTGTCTGTCTCTGTCTGTCTCTGATTGCTTCCGTGTGTCACTGCCTGGCCCAGTTTGCCTTCGACTGTCGCTGGCTGTCTCTGTGTGTGACTGCCTGTCTCTGTCTGCCTCTGACTGTCCCTGTCTGTCTCTGTGTGTCACTGCCTGTGTCTGTCTGCCTCTCTCCGTCTCTGTCTGTCTCTGTCTGTCTTTTCGGTCTCTCTCTGTCTCTGTCTGCCTGAGTCTGTCTCTGTCTGTCTCTCTCTGTCTATTCCTGTCTCTGTCTGTATCTGCCTGTCGCTGTCTGTATCTGCCTGTCTCTGTCTGTCTCTGCCTGTCTCAGTCTATCTCTGTCTGTCTCTGTCTGTCTATGTCTGCCTCTTTCCGTCTCTGTCTGTCTCTGTCTGCCTCTGTCTGCCTGAGTCTGTCTCTGTCTGTCTCTCTCTGTCTCTGTCTGTCTCTGTCTGTCTCTGTCTGTCTCTGTCTGTCCCTGTCTGTCTCCGTCTGTCTCTGTCTGTCTCTGTCTGTCTCTGCTTGTTTTCGTGTGTCACTGCCTGTCCCAGTTTACCTTCGACTGTCTCTGGCTGTCTCTGTGTGTGACTGCCTGTCTCTGTCTGCCTCTGACTGTCCCTGTCAGTGTCTGTGTGTCACTGCCTGTCTCAGTCTGCCGCTGACTGTCTCTGCCTGTCTCTGTCTGTCTCTGTCTGTCTCTGTCTGTCTCTGTCTGTCTCTGTCTGTCTAGGTCTGCCTTTGTCTGTCCCTGTCTGCCTCTGTCTGTCTCTGTCTGTCTCTGTCTGCCTGAGTCTGTCTCTGTCTGTCTCTGTCTTTCTATACCTGTCTGTGTCTGTATCTGTCTGTCTCTGTCTGTCTCTGTCTGTCTCTGTCTGTCTCTGTCTGTCTCTGTCTGTCCCTGCCTGTCCCCGTCTGTCTCTGTCTGTCTCTGTCTGTCTCTGTCTGTCTAGGTCTGTCTCTGCCTGCTCTGTCTGTATCTGTCTGTCTCTGTCTGTCTCTGTCTGTCTCTGTCTGTCTCTGCTTGTTTTCGTGTGTCACTGCCTGTCCCAGTTTACCTTCGACTGTCTCTGGCTGTCTCTGTGTGTCACTGCCTGTCTCAGTCCGCCGCTGACTGTCTCTGTCTGTCGCTGTCTGTCTCTGTCTATCTCTGTCTGCCTCTGTCTGTCTGTGACCGGCTCTCTCTGTCTGTCTGTCTCTGTCTGTCTCTGTCCGTCTCTGTCTGTCTCTGCCTGTCTCTGTCTGTCTCTGTCTGTCTCTGTCTGTCTCTGCTTGCTTCCGTGTGTCACTGCCTGGCCCAGTTTGCCTTCGACTGTCTCTGGCTGTCTCTGTGTGTGACTGCCTGTCTCTGTCTGCCTCTGACTGTCCCTGTCTGTCTCTGTGTGTCACTGCCTGCCTCAGTCTGCCGCTGACTGTCTCTGCCTGTCTCCGGCTGTCTCTGTCTGTCTCTGTCTGTCCCTGTCAGCCTCTGTCTGTCTCTGCTTGTTTTCATGTGTCACTGCCTGTCCCAGTTTGCCTTCGACTGTCTCTGGCTGCCTCTGTGTGTGACTGCCTGTCTCTGTCTGCCTCTGACTGTCTCTGTCTGTCTCTGTGTGTCACTGCCTGTCTCAGTCTGTCCCTGTCTGTCTCTGTCTGTCTCTGCTTGTTTTCGTGTGTCACTGCCTGACCCAGTTTGCCTTCGACTGTCTCTGGCTGTCTCTGTGTGTCACTGCCTGTCTCAGTCCGCCGCTGACTGTCTCTGTCTGTCGCTGTCTGTCTCTGTCTATCTCTGTCTGCCTCTGTCTGTCTGTGACCGGCTCTCTCTGTCTGTCTGTCTCTGTCTGTCTCTGTCTGTCTCTGTATGTCTCTGTCTGTCTCTTTCTGTCTCCGTCTGTCTCTGTCTGTCTCTTTCCGTCTCTGTCTGCCTCTGTCTGTCTCTGTCTGTCTCGGTCTGTCTCTGTCTGTCTCTGTCTGTCTCTGTCTGTCCCTGTCTGTCTCTGTCTGCCTCTGCTTGTTTTCGTGTGTCACTGCCTGACCCAGTTTGCCTTCGACTGTCTCTGGCTGCCTCTGCGTGTCACTGACTGCCTCAGTGTACCGCTGAATGTCTCTGCCTGTCTCTGTCTCCCTCTGTCTGTCTGTGACCGGCTCTCTCTGTCTGTCTGTCTCTGTCTGTCTCTGTCTGTCTCTGTCTGTCTCTGTCCGCCTCTGCCTGTCTCTGCCTGCCTGAGTCTGTCTCTGTCTGTCTCCCTCTGTCTATTCCTGCCTCTGTCTGTCCCTGTCTGTCTCTGTCTGTCTCTGTCTGTCCCTGTCTGTCTCCGTCTGTCTCTGTCTGTCTCTGTCTGTCTCTGTCTGTCTCTTCTTGCTTCCGTGTGTCACTGCCTGGCCCAGTTTGCCTTCGACTGTCTCTGGCTGTCTCTGTGTGTGACTGCATGTCTCTGTCTGCCTCTGACTGTCCCTGTCTGTCTCTGTGGGTCACTGCCTGTCTCAGTCTGCCGCTGACTGTCTCTGCCTGTCTCTGTCTGTCTCTCTCTGTCTCTGTCTGTCCCTGTCAGCCTCTGTCTGTCTCTGCTTGTTTTCATGTGTCACTGCCTGTCCCGGTTTGCCTTCGACTGTCTCTGGCTGTCTCTGTGTGTGACTGCCTGTCTCTGTCTGCCTCTGACTGTCTCTGTCTGTCTCTGTCTGTCTCTGTATGTCTCTGTCTGTCTCTTTCTGTCTCCGTCTGTCTCTGTCTGTCTCTTTCCGTCTCTGTCTGCCTCTGTCTGTCTCTGTCTGTCTCTCTCTGTCTCTGTCTGTCTCTGTCTGTCTCTGTCTGTCCCTGTCTGTCTCTGTCTGCCTCTGCTTGTTTTCGTGTGTCACTGCCTGACCCAGTTTGCCTTCGACTGTCTCTGGCTGCCTCTGTGTGTCACTGACTGCCTCCGTGTACCGCTGACTGTCTCTGCCTGTCTCTGTCTCCCTCTGTCTGTCTGTGACCGGCTCTCTCTGTCTGTCTGTCTCTGTCTGTCTCTGTCTGTCTCTGTCTGTCTCTGTCCGCCTCTGCCTGTCTCTGCCTGCCTGAGTCTGTCTCTGTCTGTCTCCCTCTGTCTATTCCTGCCTCTGTCTGTCCCTGTCTGTCTCTGTCTGTCTCTGTCTGTCCCTGTCTGTCTCCGTCTGTCTCTGTCTGTCTCTGTCTGTCTCTGTCTGTCTCTGCTTGTTTTCGTGTGTCACTGCCTGTCCCAGTTTACCTTCGACTGTCTCCGTCTGTCTCTGTCTGTCTCTGCCTGTCTCTGTCTGCCTCTGACTGTCTCTGTCTGTCTCTGTGTGTCACTGCCTGTCTCAGTCCGCCGCTGACTGTCTCTGTCTGTCTCTGTCTGTCTCTGTCTGTCTCTGTATGTCTCTGTCTGTCTCTTTCTGTCTCTGTCTGTCTCTGTCTGTCTCTTTCCGTCTCTGTCTGCCTCTGTCTGTCTCTGTCTGTCTCTGTCTGTCTCTGTCTGTCTCTGTCTGTCCCTGTCTGTCTCTGTCTGTCTCTGCTTGTTTTCGTGTGTCACTGCCTGACCCAGTTTGCCTTCGACTGTCTCTGGCTGTCTCTGTGTGTCACTGCCTGTCTCAGTCCGCCGCTGACTGTCTCTGTCTGTCTCTGTCTGTCTCTGTATGTCTCTGTCTGTCTCTTTCTGTCTCTTTCTGTCTCCGTCTGTCTCTGTCTGTCTCTTTCCGTCTCTGTCTGCCTCTGTCTGTCTCTGTCTGTCTCTGTCTGTCTCTGTCTGTCTCTGTCTGTCTCTGTCTGTCTCTGTCTGTCTCTGTCTGTCTCTGTCTGTCCCTGTCTGTCTCTGTCTGCCTCTGCTTGTTTTCGTGTGTCACTGCCTGACCCAGTTTGCCTTCGACTGTCTCTGGCTGCCTCTGTGTGTCACTGACTGCCTCAGTGTACCGCTGACTGTCTCTGCCTGTCTCTGTCTCCCTCTGTCTGTCTGTGACCGGCTCTCTCTGTCTGTCTGTCTCTGTCTGTCTCTGTCTGTCTCTGTCTGTCTCTGTCCGCCTCTGCCTGTCTCTGCCTGCCTGAGTCTGTCTCTGTCTGTCTCCCTCTGTCTATTCCTGCCTCTGTCTGTCCCTGTCTGTCTCTGTCTGTCTCTGTCTGTCCCTGTCTGTCTCCGTCTGTCTCTGTCTGTCTCTGTCTGTCTCTGTCTGTCTCTGCTTGTTTTCGTGTGTCACTGCCTGTCCCAGTTTACCTTCGACTGTCTCTGGCTGTCTCTGTGTGTGACTGCCTGTCTCTGTCTGCCTCTGACTGTCCCTGTCAGTCTCTGTGTGTCACTGCCTGTCTCAGTCTGCCGCTGACTGTCTCTGCCTGTCTCTGTCTGTCTCTGTCTGTCTCTGTCTGTCTCTGTCTGTTCCTGCCTGTCCCCGTCTGTCTCTGTCTGTCTCTGTCTGTCTCTGTCTGTCTAGGTCTGTCTCTGCCTGCCCTGTCTGTATCTGTCTGTCTCTGTCTGTCTCTGTCTGTCTCTGTCTGTCTAGGTCTGCCTTTGTCTGTCCCTGTCTGCCTCTGTCTGTCTCTGTCTGTCTCTGTCTGCCTGAGTCTGTCTCTGTCTGTCTCTGTCTTTCTATACCTGTCTGTGTCTGTATCTGTCTGTCTCTGTCTGTCTCTGCCTGTCTCTGTCTGTCTCTGTCTGTCTCTGTCTGTCTCTGTCTGTCCCTGCCTGTCCCCGTCTGTCTCTGTCTGTCTCTGTCTGTCTCTGTCTGTCTAGGTCTGTCTCTGCCTGCCCTGTCTGTATCTGTCTGTCTCTGCCTGTCTCTGTCTGTCTCTGTCTGTCTCTGTCTCTCCCTGTCAGCCTCTGTCTGTCTCTGCTTGTTTTCATGTGTCACTGCCTGGCCCAGTTTGCCTTCGACTGTCTCTGGCTGTCTCTGTGTGTGACTGCCTGTCTCTGTCTGCCTCTGACTGTCCCCGTCTGTCCCTGTGGGTCACTGCCTGTCTCAGTCTGCCGCTGACTGTCTATTCCTGTCTCTGTCTGTCTCTGTGTGTCTCTGCATGTATCTGTTTGTCTCTGTCTGTCTCTGTCGGTCTCTGTCGGTCTCTGTCTGTATCTGTCTGTCTCTGTCTGTCTCTGTCTGTCTCTGTCCGTCTCTGTCTGTCTCTGTCTGTCTAGGTCTGTCTCTGCCTGCCCTGCCTGTCTCTGTCTGTCTCTGTCTGTCTCTATCTGTCTCTGTCTGCCTGAGTCTGTCTCTGTCTGTCTCTGTCTCTCTCTGTCTGTCTCTGTCTGTCTCTGTGTGTCTCTGTCTGTCTCTGTCTGTCTCTGCGTGCTTCCGTGTGTCACTGCCTGTCCCGGTTTGCCTTCGACTGTCTCTGGCTGTCTCTGTGTGTGACTGCCTGTCTCTGTCTGCCTCTGACTGTCTCTGTCTGTCTCTGTGTGTCACTGCCTGTCTCAGTCCGCCGCTGTCTGTCTCTGTCTGTCTCTGTCTGTCTCTGTCTGTCTCTGTATGTCTCTGTCTGTCTCTTTCTGTCTCTGTCTGTCTGTGACCGGCTCTCTCTGTCTGTCTGTCTCTGTCTGTCTCGGTCTGTCTCTGTCCGCCTCTGCCTGTCTCTGCCTGCCTGAGTCTGTCTCTGTCTGTCTCCCTCTGTCTATTCCTGTCTCTGTCTGTCTCTGTGTGTCTCTGCATGTATCTGTTTGTCTCTGTCTGTCTCTGTCGGTCTCTGTCTGTCTCTTTCCGTCTCTGTCTGTCTCTGTCTGTCTCTGTCTGTCTCTGTATGCCTCTGTCTGTCTCTGTCTGTCTCTATCTGTCTCTGTCTGCCTGAGTCTGTCTCTGTCTGTCTCTGTCTGTCTCTGTCTGTCTCTGTGTGTCTCTGTCTGTCTCTGTCTGTCTCTGCGTGCTTCCGTGTGTCACTGCCTGTCCCGGTTTGCCTTCGACTGTCTCTGGCTGTCTCTGTGTGTGACTGCCTGTCTCTGTCTGCCTCTGACTGTCTCTGTCTGTCTCGGTGTGTCACTGCCTGTCTCAGTCCGCCGCTGTCTGTCTCTGTCTGTCTCTGTCTGTCTCTGTCTGTCTCTGTATGTCTCTGTCTGTCTCTTTCTGTCTCTGTCTGTCTCTGTCTGTCCCTTTCCGTCTCTGTCTGTTTCTGTCTGTCTCTGTCTGTCTCTGTATGTCTCTGTCTGTCTCTTTCTGTCTCTGTCTGTCTCTGTCTGTCTCTTTCCGTCTCTGTCTGCCTCTGTCTGCCTCTGTCTGTCTCTGTCTGTCTCTGTCTGTCCCTGTCTGTCTCCGTCTGTCTCTGTCTGTCTCTGTCTGTCTCTGCTTGTTTTCGCGTGTCACTGCCTGCCCCAGTTTGCCGTCGACTGTCTCTGGCTGTCTCTGTGTGTGACTGCCTGTCTCTGTCTGCCTCTGACTGTCCCAGTCGGTCTCTGTGTGTCACTGCCTGTCTCAGTCTGCCGCTGACTGTCTCTGCCTGTCTCTGTCTGTCTCCGTCTGTCTCTGTCTGTCTCTGTCTGTCCCTGCCTGTCCCCGTCTGTCTCTGTCTGTCTCTGTCTGTCTCTGTCTGTCTAGGTCTGTCTCTGCCTGCTCTGTCTGTATCTGTCTGTCTCTGTCTGTCTCTGTCTGTCTCTGTCTGTCTCTGTCTGTCTCTGTCTGTCTAGGTCTGCCTTTGTCTGTCCCTGTCTGCCTCTGTCTGTCTCTGTCTGTCTCTGTCTGCCTGAGTCTGTCTCTGTCTTTCTATACCTGTCTGTGTCTGTATCTGTCTGTCTCTGTCTGTCTCTGTCTGTCTCTGTCTGTCTCTGTCTGTCTCTGTCTGTCTCTGCCTGTCTCTGTCTGTCTCTGTCTGTCTCTGTCTGTCTCTGATTGCTTCCGTGTGTCACTGCCTGGCCCAGTTTGCCTTCGACTGTCGCTGGCTGTCTCTGTGTGTGACTGCCTGTCTCTGTCTGCCTCTGACTGTCCCTGTCTGTCTCTGTGTGTCACTGCCTGTGTCTGTCTGCCTCTCTCCGTCTCTGTCTGTCTCTGTCTGTCTTTTCGGTCTCTCTCTGTCTCTGTCTGCCTGAGTCTGTCTCTGTCTGTCTCTCTCTGTCTATTCCTGTCTCTGTCTGTATCTGCCTGTCGCTGTCTGTATCTGCCTGTCTCTGTCTGTCTCTGCCTGTCTCAGTCTATCTCTGTCTGTCTCTGTCTGTCTATGTCTACCTCTTTCCGTCTCTGTCTGTCTCTGTCTGCCTCTGTCTGCCTGAGTCTGTCTCTGTCTGTCTCTCTCTGTCTCTGTCTGTCTCTGTCTGTCTCTGTCTGTCTCTGTCTGTCCCTGTCTGTCTCCGTCTGTCTCTGTCTGTCTCTGTCTGTCTCTGCTTGTTTTCGTGTGTCACTGCCTGTCCCAGTTTACCTTCGACTGTCTCTGGCTGTCTCTGTGTGTGACTGCCTGTCTCTGTCTGCCTCTGACTGTCCCTGTCAGTGTCTGTGTGTCACTGCCTGTCTCAGTCTGCCGCTGACTGTCTCTGCCTGTCTCTGTCTGTCTCTGTCTGTCTCTGTCTGTCTCTGTCTGTCCCTGCCTGTCCCCGTCTGTCTCTGTCTGTCTCTGTCTGTCTAGGTCTGTCTCTGCCTGCTCTGTCTGTATCTGTCTGTCTCTGTCTGTCTCTGTCTGTCTCTGTCTGTCTCTGTCTGTCTAGGTCTGCCTTTGTCTGTCCCTGTCTGCCTCTGTCTGTCTCTGTCTGTCTCTGTCTGCCTGAGTCTGTCTCTGTCTTTCTATACCTGTCTGTGTCTGTATCTGTCTGTCTCTGTCTGTCTCTGTCTGTCTCTGTCTGTCTCTGTCTGTCTCTGTCTGTCTCTGCCTGTCTCTGTCTGTCTCTGTCTGTCTCTGTCTGTCTCTGATTGCTTCCGTGTGTCACTGCCTGGCCCAGTTTGCCTTCGACTGTCGCTGGCTGTCTCTGTGTGTGACTGCCTGTCTCTGTCTGCCTCTGACTGTCCCTGTCTGTCTCTGTGTGTCACTGCCTGTGTCTGTCTGCCTCTCTCCGTCTCTGTCTGTCTCTGTCTGTCTTTTCGGTCTCTCTCTGTCTCTGTCTGCCTGAGTCTGTCTCTGTCTGTCTCTCTCTGTCTATTCCTGTCTCTGTCTGTATCTGCCTGTCGCTGTCTGTATCTGCCTGTCTCTGTCTGTCTCTGCCTGTCTCAGTCTATCTCTGTCTGTCTCTGTCTGTCTATGTCTACCTCTTTCCGTCTCTGTCTGTCTCTGTCTGCCTCTGTCTGCCTGAGTCTGTCTCTGTCTGTCTCTCTCTGTCTCTGTCTGTCTCTGTCTGTCTCTGTCTGTCTCTGTCTGTCCCTGTCTGTCTCCGTCTGTCTCTGTCTGTCTCTGTCTGTCTCTGCTTGTTTTCGTGTGTCACTGCCTGTCCCAGTTTACCTTCGACTGTCTCTGGCTGTCTCTGTGTGTGACTGCCTGTCTCTGTCTGCCTCTGACTGTCCCTGTCAGTGTCTGTGTGTCACTGCCTGTCTCAGTCTGCCGCTGACTGTCTCTGCCTGTCTCTGTCTGTCTCTGTCTGTCTCTGTCTGTCTCTGTCTGTCCCTGCCTGTCCCCGTCTGTCTCTGTCTGTCTCTGTCTGTCTCTGTCTGTCTAGGTCTGTCTCTGCCTGCTCTGTCTGTATCTGTCTGTCTCTGTCTGTCTCTGTCTGTCTCTGTCTGTCTCTGCTTGTTTTCGTGTGTCACTGCCTGTCCCAGTTTACCTTCGACTGTCTCTGGCTGTCTCTGTGTGTGACTGCCTGTCTCTGTCTGCCTCTGACTGTCCCTGTCAGTGTCTGTGTGTCACTGCCTGTCTCAGTCTGCCGCTGACTGTCTCTGCCTGTCTCTGTCTGTCTCTGTCTGTCTCTGTCTGTCTCTGTCTGTCCCTGCCTGTCCCCGTCTGTCTCTGTCTGTCTCTGTCTGTCTCTGTCTGTCTAGGTCTGTCTCTGCCTGCTCTGTCTGTATCTGTCTGTCTCTGTCTGTCTCTGTCTGTCTCTGTCTGTCTCTGTCTGTCTCTGTCTGTCTAGGTCTGCCTTTGTCTGTCCCTGTCTGCCTCTGTCTGTCTCTGTCTGTCTCTGTCTGCCTGAGTCTGTCTCTGTCTGTCTCTGTCTTTCTATACCTGTCTGTGTCTGTATCTGTCTGTCTCTGTCTGTCTCTGTCTGTCTCTGTCTGTCTCTGTCTGTCTCTGTCTGTCCCTGCCTGTCCCCGTCTGTCTCTGTCTGTCTCTGTCTGTCTCTGTCTGTCTAGGTCTGTCTCTGCCTGCTCTGTCTGTATCTGTCTGTCTCTGTCTGTCTCTGTCTGTCTCTGTCTGTCTCTGCTTGTTTTCGTGTGTCACTGCCTGTCCCAGTTTACCTTCGACTGTCTCTGGCTGTCTCTGTGTGTCACTGCCTGTCTCAGTCCGCCGCTGACTGTCTCTGTCTGTCGCTGTCTGTCTCTGTCTATCTCTGTCTGCCTCTGTCTGTCTGTGACCGGCTCTCTCTGTCTGTCTGTCTCTGTCTGTCTCTGTCCGTCTCTGTCTGTCTCTGCCTGTCTCTGTCTGTCTCTGTCTGTCTCTGTCTGTCTCTGCTTGCTTCCGTGTGTCACTGCCTGGCCCAGTTTGCCTTCGACTGTCTCTGGCTGTCTCTGTGTGTGACTGCCTGTCTCTGTCTGCCTCTGACTGTCCCTGTCTGTCTCTGTGTGTCACTGCCTGCCTCAGTCTGCCGCTGACTGTCTCTGCCTGTCTCCGGCTGTCTCTGTCTGTCTCTGTCTGTCCCTGTCAGCCTCTGTCTGTCTCTGCTTGTTTTCATGTGTCACTGCCTGTCCCAGTTTGCCTTCGACTGTCTCTGGCTGCCTCTGTGTGTGACTGCCTGTCTCTGTCTGCCTCTGACTGTCTCTGTCTGTCTCTGTGTGTCACTGCCTGTCTCAGTCTGTCCCTGTCTGTCTCTGTCTGTCTCTGCTTGTTTTCGTGTGTCACTGCCTGACCCAGTTTGCCTTCGACTGTCTCTGGCTGTCTCTGTGTGTCACTGCCTGTCTCAGTCCGCCGCTGACTGTCTCTGTCTGTCGCTGTCTGTCTCTGTCTATCTCTGTCTGCCTCTGTCTGTCTGTGACCGGCTCTCTCTGTCTGTCTGTCTCTGTCTGTCTCTGTCTGTCTCTGTATGTCTCTGTCTGTCTCTTTCTGTCTCCGTCTGTCTCTGTCTGTCTCTTTCCGTCTCTGTCTGCCTCTGTCTGTCTCTGTCTGTCTCGGTCTGTCTCTGTCTGTCTCTGTCTGTCTCTGTCTGTCCCTGTCTGTCTCTGTCTGCCTCTGCTTGTTTTCGTGTGTCACTGCCTGACCCAGTTTGCCTTCGACTGTCTCTGGCTGCCTCTGCGTGTCACTGACTGCCTCAGTGTACCGCTGAATGTCTCTGCCTGTCTCTGTCTCCCTCTGTCTGTCTGTGACCGGCTCTCTCTGTCTGTCTGTCTCTGTCTGTCTCTGTCTGTCTCTGTCTGTCTCTGTCCGCCTCTGCCTGTCTCTGCCTGCCTGAGTCTGTCTCTGTCTGTCTCCCTCTGTCTATTCCTGCCTCTGTCTGTCCCTGTCTGTCTCTGTCTGTCTCTGTCTGTCCCTGTCTGTCTCCGTCTGTCTCTGTCTGTCTCTGTCTGTCTCTGTCTGTCTCTTCTTGCTTCCGTGTGTCACTGCCTGGCCCAGTTTGCCTTCGACTGTCTCTGGCTGTCTCTGTGTGTGACTGCATGTCTCTGTCTGCCTCTGACTGTCCCTGTCTGTCTCTGTGGGTCACTGCCTGTCTCAGTCTGCCGCTGACTGTCTCTGCCTGTCTCTGTCTGTCTCTCTCTGTCTCTGTCTGTCCCTGTCAGCCTCTGTCTGTCTCTGCTTGTTTTCATGTGTCACTGCCTGTCCCGGTTTGCCTTCGACTGTCTCTGGCTGTCTCTGTGTGTGACTGCCTGTCTCTGTCTGCCTCTGACTGTCTCTGTCTGTCTCTGTGTGTCACTGCCTGTCTCAGTCCGCCGCTGACTGTCTCTGTCTGTCTCTGTCTGTCTCTGTCTGTCTCTTTCTGTCTCTGTCTGTCTCTGTCTGTCTCTTTCCGTCTCTGTCTGCCTCTGTCTGTCTCTGTCTGTCTCTGTCTGTCTCTGTCTGTCTCTGTCTGTCCCTGTCTGTCTCTGTCTGTCTCTGCTTGTTTTCGTGTGTCACTGCCTGACCCAGTTTGCCTTCGACTGTCTCTGGCTGTCTCTGTGTGTCACTGCCTGTCTCAGTCCGCCGCTGACTGTCTCTGTCTGTCTCTGTCTGTCTCTGTATGTCTCTGTCTGTCTCTTTCTGTCTCCGTCTGTCTCTGTCTGTCTCTTTCCGTCTCTGTCTGCCTCTGTCTGTCTCTGTCTGTCTCTCTCTGTCTCTGTCTGTCTCTGTCTGTCTCTGTCTGTCCCTGTCTGTCTCTGTCTGCCTCTGCTTGTTTTCGTGTGTCACTGCCTGACCCAGTTTGCCTTCGACTGTCTCTGGCTGCCTCTGTGTGTCACTGACTGCCTCCGTGTACCGCTGACTGTCTCTGCCTGTCTCTGTCTCCCTCTGTCTGTCTGTGACCGGCTCTGTCTGTCTGTCTGTCTCTGTCTGTCTCTGTCTGTCTCTGTCTGTCTCTGTCCGCCTCTGCCTGTCTCTGCCTGCCTGAGTCTGTCTCTGTCTGTCTCCCTCTGTCTATTCCTGCCTCTGTCTGTCCCTGTCTGTCTCTGTCTGTCTCTGTCTGTCCCTGTCTGTCTCCGTCTGTCTCTGTCTGTCTCTGTCTGTCTCTGTCTGTCTCTGCTTGTTTTCGTGTGTCACTGCCTGTCCCAGTTTACCTTCGACTGTCTCCGTCTGTCTCTGTCTGTCTCTGCCTGTCTCTGTCTGCCTCTGACTGTCTCTGTCTGTCTCTGTGTGTCACTGCCTGTCTCAGTCCGCCGCTGACTGTCTCTGTCTGTCTCTGTCTGTCTCTGTCTGTCTCTGTATGTCTCTGTCTGTCTCTTTCTGTCTCTGTCTGTCTCTGTCTGTCTCTTTCCGTCTCTGTCTGCCTCTGTCTGTCTCTGTCTGTCTCTGTCTGTCTCTGTCTGTCTCTGTCTGTCCCTGTCTGTCTCTGTCTGTCTCTGCTTGTTTTCGTGTGTCACTGCCTGACCCAGTTTGCCTTCGACTGTCTCTGGCTGTCTCTGTGTGTCACTGCCTGTCTCAGTCCGCCGCTGACTGTCTCTGTCTGTCTCTGTCTGTCTCTGTATGTCTCTGTCTGTCTCTTTCTGTCTCCGTCTGTCTCTGTCTGTCTCTTTCCGTCTCTGTCTGCCTCTGTCTGTCTCTGTCTGTCTCTGTCTGTCTCTGTCTGTCTCTGTCTGTCTCTGTCTGTCTCTGTCTGTCTCTGTCTGTCTCTGTCTGTCCCTGTCTGTCTCTGTCTGCCTCTGCTTGTTTTCGTGTGTCACTGCCTGACCCAGTTTGCCTTCGACTGTCTCTGGCTGCCTCTGTGTGTCACTGACTGCCTCAGTGTACCGCTGACTGTCTCTGCCTGTCTCTGTCTCCCTCTGTCTGTCTGTGACCGGCTCTCTCTGTCTGTCTGTCTCTGTCTGTCTCTGTCTGTCTCTGTCTGTCTCTGTCCGCCTCTGCCTGTCTCTGCCTGCCTGAGTCTGTCTCTGTCTGTCTCCCTCTGTCTATTCCTGCCTCTGTCTGTCCCTGTCTGTCTCTGTCTGTCTCTGTCTGTCCCTGTCTGTCTCCGTCTGTCTCTGTCTGTCTCTGTCTGTCTCTGTCTGTCTCTGCTTGTTTTCGTGTGTCACTGCCTGTCCCAGTTTACCTTCGACTGTCTCTGGCTGTCTCTGTGTGTGACTGCCTGTCTCTGTCTGCCTCTGACTGTCCCTGTCAGTCTCTGTGTGTCACTGCCTGTCTCAGTCTGCCGCTGACTGTCTCTGCCTGTCTCTGTCTGCCTCTGTCTGTCTCTGTCTGTCTCTGTCTGCCTGAGTCTGTCTCTGTCTGTCTCTGTCTTTCTATACCTGTCTGTGTCTGTATCTGTCTGTCTCTGTCTGTCTCTGCCTGTCTCTGTCTGTCTCTGTCTGTCTCTGTCTGTCTCTGTCTGTCCCTGCCTGTCCCCGTCTGTCTCTGTCTGTCTCTGTCTGTCTCTGTCTGTCTAGGTCTGTCTCTGCCTGCCCTGTCTGTATCTGTCTGTCTCTGCCTGTCTCTGTCTGTCTCTGTCTGTCTCTGTCTCTCCCTGTCAGCCTCTGTCTGTCTCTGCTTGTTTTCATGTGTCACTGCCTGGCCCAGTTTGCCTTCGACTGTCTCTGGCTGTCTCTGTGTGTGACTGCCTGTCTCTGTCTGCCTCTGACTGTCCCTGTCTGTCCCTGTGGGTCACTGCCTGTCTCAGTCTGCCGCTGACTGTCTATTCCTGTCTCTGTCTGTCTCTGTGTGTCTCTGCATGTATCTGTTTGTCTCTGTCTGTCTCTGTCGGTCTCTGTCGGTCTCTGTCTGTATCTGTCTGTCTCTGTCTGTCTCTGTCTGTCTCTGTCCGTCTCTGTCTGTCTCTGTCTGTCTAGGTCTGTCTCTGCCTGCCCTGCCTGTCTCTGTCTGTCTCTGTCTGTCTCTATCTGTCTCTGTCTGCCTGAGTCTGTCTCTGTCTGTCTCTGTCTCTCTCTGTCTGTCTCTGTCTGTCTCTGTGTGTCTCTGTCTGTCTCTGTCTGTCTCTGCGTGCTTCCGTGTGTCACTGCCTGTCCCGGTTTGCCTTCGACTGTCTCTGGCTGTCTCTGTGTGTGACTGCCTGTCTCTGTCTGCCTCTGACTGTCTCTGTCTGTCTCTGTGTGTCACTGCCTGTCTCAGTCCGCCGCTGTCTGTCTCTGTCTGTCTCTGTCTGTCTCTGTCTGTCTCTGTATGTCTCTGTCTGTCTCTTTCTGTCTCTGTCTGTCTGTGACCGGCTCTCTCTGTCTGTCTGTCTCTGTCTGTCTCGGTCTGTCTCTGTCCGCCTCTGCCTGTCTCTGCCTGCCTGAGTCTGTCTCTGTCTGTCTCCCTCTGTCTATTCCTGTCTCTGTCTGTCTCTGTGTGTCTCTGCATGTATCTGTTTGTCTCTGTCTGTCTCTGTCGGTCTCTGTCTGTCTCTTTCCGTCTCTGTCTGTCTCTGTCTGTCTCTGTCTGTCTCTGTATGCCTCTGTCTGTCTCTGTCTGTCTCTATCTGTCTCTGTCTGCCTGAGTCTGTCTCTGTCTGTCTCTGTCTGTCTCTGTCTGTCTCTGTGTGTCTCTGTCTGTCTCTGTCTGTCTCTGCGTGCTTCCGTGTGTCACTGCCTGTCCCGGTTTGCCTTCGACTGTCTCTGGCTGTCTCTGTGTGTGACTGCCTGTCTCTGTCTGCCTCTGACTGTCTCTGTCTGTCTCGGTGTGTCACTGCCTGTCTCAGTCCGCCGCTGTCTGTCTCTGTCTGTCTCTGTCTGTCTCTGTCTGTCTCTGTATGTCTCTGTCTGTCTCTTTCTGTCTCTGTCTGTCTCTGTCTGTCTCTTTCCGTCTCTGTCTGTTTCTGTCTGTCTCTGTCTGTCTCTGTATGTCTCTGTCTGTCTCTTTCTGTCTCTGTCTGTCTCTGTCTGTCTCTTTCCGTCTCTGTCTGCCTCTGTCTGCCTCTGTCTGTCTCTGTCTGTCTCTGTCTGTCCCTGTCTGTCTCTGTCTGTCTCTGCTTGTTTTCGTGTGTCACTGCCTGACCCAGTTTGCCTTCGACTGTCTCTGGCTGTCTCTGTGTGTCACTGCCTGTCTCAGTCCGCCGCTGTCTGTCTCTGTCTGTCTCTGTCGGTCTCTGTCTGTATCTGTCTGTCTCTGTCTGTCTCTGTCCGTCTCTGTCTGTCTCTGTCTGTCTAGGTCTGTCTCTGCCTGCCCTGCCTGTCTCTGTCTGTCTCTGTCTGTCTCTATCTGTCTCTGTCTGCCTGAGTCTGTCTCTGTCTGTCTCTGTCTGTCTCTGTCTGTCTCTGTGTGTCTCTGTCTGTCTCTGTCTGTCTCTGCGTGCTTCCGTGTGTCACTGCCTGTCCCAGTTTGCCTTCGACTGTCTCTGTCTGTCTCTGTCTGTGACTGCCTGTCTCAGTCCGCCGCTGACTGTCTCTGTCTGTCTCTGTCTGTCTCTGTCTGTCTCTGTCTGTCTCTGTCTGTCTCTGTCTGTCTCCGTCTGCATCTGACTGTCCCTGTCTGCCTCTGTGTGTCACTGACTGGCTCAGTGTACCGCTGACTGTCTCTGCCTGTCTCTGTCTGTCTCTGCCTGTCTAGGTCTGTCTCTGCCTGCCCTGTCTGTATCTGTCTGTCTCTGTCTGTCTCTGTCTGTCTCTGTCTGTCTCTGTCTGTCTAGGTCTGCCTTTGTCTGTCCCTGTCTGCCTCTGTCTGTCACTGTCTGTCTCTGTCTGTCTCTGTCTGTCTCTATCTGTTTCTGTCTGTCTCTGTCTGTCCCTGTCTGTCTCTGTCTGCCTCTGCTTGTTTTCGTGTGTCACTGCCTGACCCAGTTTGCCTTCGACTGTCTCTGGCTGCCTCTGTGTGTCACTGACTGCCTCAGTGTACCGCTGACTGTCTCTGCCTGTCTCTGTCTCCCTCTGTCTGTCTGTGACCGGCTCTCTCTGTCTGTCTGTCTCTGTCTGTCTCTGTCTGTCTCTGTCCGCCTCTGCCTGTCTCTGCCTGCCTGAGTCTGTCTCTGTCTGTCTCCCTCTGTCTATTCCTGCCACTGTCTGTCTCTGTCTGTCTCTGTCTGTCTCTGTCTGTCCCTGTCTGTCTCCGTCTGTCTCTGTCTGTCTCTGTCTGTCTCTGTCTGTCTCTGCTTGTTTTCGTGTGTCACTGCCTGTCCCAGTTTATCTTCGACTGTCTCTGGCTGCCTCTGCGTGTGACTGCCTGTCTCTGTCTGCCTCTGACTGTCCCTGTCAGTCTCTGTGTGTCACTGCCTGTCTCAGTCTGCCGCTGACTGTCTCTGCCTGTCTCTGTCTGTCTCTGTCTGTCTCTGTCTGTCTCTGTCTGTCCCTGCCTGTCCCCGTCTGTCTCTGTCTGTCTCTGTCTGTCTCTGTCTGTCTAGGTCTGTCTCTGCCTGCCCTGTCTGTATCTGTCTGTCTCTGTCTGTCTCTGTCTGTCTCTGTCTGTCTAGGTCTGCCTTTGTCTGTCCCTGTCTGCCTCTGTCTGTCTCTGTCTGTCTCTGTCTGCCTGAGTCTGTCTCTGTCTGTCTCTGTCTTTCTATACCTGTCTGTGTCTGTATCTGTCTGTCTCTGTCTGTCTCTGTCTGTCTCTGTCTGTCTCCGTCTGCCTCTGACTGTCCCTGTCTGCCTCTGTGTGCCACTGACTGGCTCAATATGCCGCTGACTGTCTCTGTCTGTCTCTGTCTGTCTCTGTCTGTCTCTGTCTGTCTCTGTCTGTCTCTGTCTGTCTCTGTCTGTCCCTGCCTGTCCCCGTCTGTCTCTGTCTGTCTCTGTCTGTGTCTGTCCGTCTAGGTCTGTCTCTGCCTGCCCTGTCTGTATCTGTCTGTCTCTGTCTGTCTCTGTCTGTCTCTGTCTGTCTAGGTCTGCCTTTGTCTGTCCCTGTCTGCCTCTGTCTGTCTCTGTCTGTCTCTGTCTGCCTGAGTCTGTCTCTGTCTGTCTCTGTCTTTCTATACCTGTCTGTGTCTGTATCTGTCTGTCTCTGTCTGTCTCTGTCTGTCTCTGTCTGTCTCCGTCTGCCTCTGACTGTCCCTGTCTGCCTCTGTGTGCCACTGACTGGCTCAATATGCCGCTGACTGTCTCTGTCTGTCTCTGTCTGTCTCTGTCTGTCTCTGTCTGTCTCGGTCTGCCTCTGACTGTCCCTGTCTGTCTCGGTCTGCCTCTGACTGTCCCTGTCAGTCTCTGTGTGTCACTGCCTGTCTCAGTCTGCCGCTGACTGTCTCTGTCTGTCTCTGTCTGTCTCTGTCTGTCTATACCTGTCTCTGTCTGTATGTGTCTGTCTCTGTCTGTCTCTGTCTGTCTCTGTGTGTCACTGCCTGTCTCTGTCTGCCTATGTCTGTCTCTGTCTGTCTCTGTCTGTCTCTGTCTGTCTCTGTCTGTCTCTGTCTGTCTCTGTCTGTCTCTATCTGTTTCTGTCTGTCTCTGTCGGTCTCTGTCTGTGTCGGTCTGCCTCTGACTGTCCCTGTCTGTCTCTATGTGTCACTGCCTGTCTCAGTTCGCCGCTGACTGTGTCTGTCTGACTCTGTCTGTCTCTGTCTGTCTCTGTCTGTCTCTGTCTGTACCTGTCTGTCTCTGTCTGTCTCTGTCTGTCTCTGTCTGTCTCCGTCTGCCTCTGACTGCCCCTGTCTGCCTCTGTGTGTCACTGACCGGCTCAATATGCCGCTGACTGTCTCTGACTGTCTATGTCTGTCTCTGTCTGTCTCTGTCTGTCTCTGTCTGTCTCTGTCTGTCTCTGTCTGTCACTGTCTGCCTCTGTCTGTCTCTGTCTGTCTTTGTCTGTCTCTGTCTGTCTCTGTCTGTCTCTGTCTGTCTCTGTCTGTCACTGTCTGTCTCCGCCAGTCTCTGTCTGTCTATGTCTGTCTCTGTCTGTCTCTGTCTGTCTCTGTCTGTCTCTGTCTGTCTCTGTCTGTCTCTGTCTGTCTCTGCTTGTTTTCGTGTGTCACTGCCTGTCCCAGTTTGCCTTCGACTGTCTCTGGCTGTCTCTGTGTGTGACTGCCTGTTTCTGCCTGCCTCTGACTGTCTCTGTCTGTCTGTGTGTGTCACTGCCAGTCTCAGTCCGCCGCTGACTGTCTCTGTCTGTCACTGTCTGTCTCCGTCAGTCTCTGTCTGTCTCTGTCTGTCTATGTCTGTCTCTGTCTGTCTCTGTCTGTCTCTGTCTGTCTCTGTCTGCCTCTGACTGTCCCTGTCTGCCTCTGTGTGTCACTGACTGGCTCAGTGTGCCGCTGACTGTCTCTGCCTGTCTCTGTCCCCTCTGTCTGTCTCTGACCGGCTCTCGCTGTCTGTCTGTCTCTGTCCGTCTCTGTCTGTCTCTGTCCGCCTCTGTCTGTCTCTGTCTGTCTCTGTCTGTCTCTGTCTGTCTCTGTCTGTCCCTGTCTGTCTCTGTCTGTCTCTGCTTGTTTTCGGGTGTCACTGCCTGTCCCAGTTTGCCATCGACTGTCTCTGGCTGTCTCTGTGTGTGACTGCCTGGCTCTGTCTGCCTCTGACTGTCTCTGTCTGTCTCTGCGTGTCACTGCCTGTATAAGTCCGCCGCTGACTGTCTCTGTCTGTCTCTGTCTGTCTCTGTCTGTCTCTGTCTGTTCTCTGTCTGTCTATGTCTGTCTCTGTCTGTCTCTGTCTGTCTCTGTCTGTCTCTGTCTGTCTCTGTCTGCCTCTGACTGTCCCTGTCTGCCTCTGTGTGTCACTGCCAGTCTCAGTCCGCCGCTGACTGTCTCTGTCTGTCACTGTCTGTCTCCGTCTGTCTCTGTCTGTCTCTGTCTGTCTCTGTCTGTCTCTGTCTGTCTCTGTCTGTCTCTGTCTGTCTCTGTCTGTCTCTGTCTGTCTCTGTCTGTCTCTGTCTGTCTCCGTCTGCCTCTGACTGTCCCTGTCTGCCTCTGTGTGCCACTGACTGGCTCAATATGCCGCTGACTGTCTCTGTCTGTCTCTGTCTGTCTCTGTCTGTCTCTGTCTGTCTCGGTCTGCCTCTGACTGTCCCTGTCTGTCTCGGTCTGCCTCTGACTGTCCCTGTCAGTCTCTGTGTGTCACTGCCTGTCTCAGTCTGCCGCTGACTGTCTCTGTCTGTCTCTGTCTGTCTCTGTCTGTCTATACCTGTCTCTGTCTGTATGTGTCTGTCTCTGTCTGTCTCTGTCTGTCTCTGTGTGTCACTGCCTGTCTCTGTCTGCCTATGTCTGTCTCTGTCTGTCTCTGTCTGTCTCTGTCTGTCTCTGTCTGTCTCTGTCTGTCTCTGTCTGTCTCTATCTGTTTCTGTCTGTCTCTGTCGGTCTCTGTCTGTCTCGGTCTGCCTCTGACTGTCCCTGTCTGTCTCTATGTGTCACTGCCTGTCTCAGTTCGCCGCTGACTGTGTCTGTCTGACTCTGTCTGTCTCTGTCTGTCTCTGTCTGTCTCTGTCTGTATCTGTCTGTCTCTGTCTGTCTCTGTCTGTCTCTGTCTGTCTCCGTCTGCCTCTGACTGCCCCTGTCTGCCTCTGTGTGTCACTGACCGGCTCAATATGCCGCTGACTGTCTCTGACTGTCTATGTCTGTCTCTGTCTGTCTCTGTCTGTCTCTGTCTGTCTCTGTCTGTCTCTGTCTGTCACTGTCTGCCTCTGTCTGTCTCTGTCTGTCTTTGTCTGTCTCTGTCTGTCTCTGTCTGTCTCTGTCTGTCTCTGTCTGTCACTGTCTGTCTCCGCCAGTCTCTGTCTGTCTATGTCTGTCTCTGTCTGTCTCTGTCTGTCTCTGTCTGTCTCTGTCTGTCTCTGTCTGTCTCTGCTTGTTTTCGTGTGTCACTGCCTGTCCCAGTTTGCCTTCGACTGTCTCTGGCTGTCTCTGTGTGTGACTGCCTGTTTCTGCCTGCCTCTGACTGTCTCTGTCTGTCTGTGTGTGTCACTGCCAGTCTCAGTCCGCCGCTGACTGTCTCTGTCTGTCACTGTCTGTCTCCGTCAGTCTCTGTCTGTCTCTGTCTGTCTATGTCTGTCTCTGTCTGTCTCTGTCTGTCTCTGTCTGTCTCTGTCTGCCTCTGACTGTCCCTGTCTGCCTCTGTGTGTCACTGACTGGCTCAGTGTGCCGCTGACTGTCTCTGCCTGTCTCTGTCCCCTCTGTCTGTCTCTGACCGGCTCTCGCTGTCTGTCTGTCTCTGTCCGTCTCTGTCTGTCTCTGTCCGCCTCTGTCTGTCTCTGTCTGTCTCTCTCTGTCTCTGTCTGTCTCTGTCTGTCCCTGTCTGTCTCTGTCTGTCTCTGCTTGTTTTCGGGTGTCACTGCCTGTCCCAGTTTGCCATCGACTGTCTCTGGCTGTCTCTGTGTGTGACTGCCTGGCTCTGTCTGCCTCTGACTGTCTCTGTCTGTCTCTGCGTGTCACTGCCTGTATAAGTCCGCCGCTGACTGTCTCTGTCTGTCTCTGTCTGTCTCTGTCTGTCTCTGTCTGTTCTCTGTCTGTCTATGTCTGTCTCTGTCTGTCTCTGTCTGTCTCTGTCTGTCTCTGTCTGTCTCTGTCTGCCTCTGACTGTCCCTGTCTGCCTCTGTGTGTCACTGCCAGTCTCAGTCCGCCGCTGACTGTCTCTGTCTGTCACTGTCTGTCTCCGTCTGTCTCTGTCTGTCTCTGTCTGTCTCTGTCTGTCTCTGTCTGTCTCTGTCTGTCTCTGTCTGTCTCTGTCTGTCTCTGTCTGTCTCTGTCTGTCTCTGTCTGTCTCTGTCTGTCTCTGTCTGTCTCCGTCTGCCTCTGACTGTCCCTGTCTGCCTCTGTGTGTCACTGACCGGCTAATATGCCGCTGACTGTCTCTGTCTGTCTCCGTCTGTCTCTGTCTGTCTCTGTCTGTCTCTGTCTGTCTCTGTCTGTCTCGGTCTGCCTCTGACTGTCCCTGTCTGTCTCGGTCTGCCTCTGCCTGTCTCTGTCTGTATCTGTCTGTCTCTGTCTGTCTCTGTCTGTCTCTGTCTGTCTCTGTCTGTCTCTGTCTGTCTCTGTCTGTCTCTGTCTGTCTTTGTCTGTCTCTGTCTGTCTCTGTCTGTCTCTGTCTGTCTCTGTCTGTCTCTGTCTGTCTCTGTCTGTCTCTGTCTGTTCTCTGTCTGTCTATGTCTGTCTCTGTCTGTCTCTGTCTGTCTCTGTCTGTCTCTGTCTGTCTCTGTCTGTCTCTGTCTGCCTCTGACTGTCCCTGTCTGCCTCTGTGTGTCACTGCCAGTCTCAGTCCGCCGCTGACTGTCTCTGTCTGTCAATGTCTGTCTCCGTCTGTCTCTGTCTGTCTCTGTCTGTCTCTGTCTGTCTCTGTCTGTCTCTGTCTGTCTCTGTCTGTCTCTGTCTGTCTCTGTCTGTCTCTGTCTGTCTCTGTCTGTCTCTGTCTGTCTCTGTCTGTCTCTGTCTGTCTCTGTCTGTCTCCGTCTGCCTCTGACTGTCCCTGTCTGCCTCTGTGTGTCACTGACCGGCTCAATATGCCGCTGACTGTCTCTGTCTGTCTCCGTCTGTCTCTGTCTGTCTCTGTCTGTCTCTGTCTGTCTCTGTCTGTCTCGGTCTGCCTCTGACTGTCTCAGTCTGCCGCTGACTGTCTCTGCCTGTCTCTGTCTGTCTCTGTCTGTCTCTGTCTGCCTGAGTCTGTCTCTGTCTGTCTCCGTCTGTCTATACCTGTCTCTGTCTGTCTCTGTCTGTCTCTGTCTGTCTCTGTCTGTCTCTGTCTGTCTCTGTCTGTCTCTGTCTGTCTCTGTCTGTCTCTGTCTGTCTCTGTCTGTCTCTGTCTGTCTCTGTCTGCCTCTATCTGTCTCTGTCTGTCCCTGTCTGTCTCCGTCTGTCTCCGTCTGTCTCTGTCTGTCTCTGTCTGTCTATGTCTGTCTGTGTCTGTCTCTGTCTGTCTCTGTCTGTCTCTGTCTGTCTATACCTGTCTATGTCTGTCTCTGTCTGTCTCTGTCTGTCTCTGTCTGTCTCTGTCTGTCTCGGTCTGCCTCTGACTGTCCCTGTCTGTCTCGGTCTGCCTCTGACTGTCCCTGTCTGTCTCTGTGTGTCACTGCCTGTCTCAGTCTGCCGCTGACTGTCTCTGCCTGTCTCTGTCTGTCCCTGTCTGTCTCTGTCTGCCTGAGTCTGTCTCTGTCTGTCTCTGTCTGTCTATACCTGTCTCTGTCTGTATGTGTCTGTCTCTGTCTGTCTCTGTGTGTCACTGCCTGTCTCTGTCTGTCTCTGTCTGTCTCTGTCTGTCTCTGTCTGTCTCTGTCTGTCTCTGTCTGTCTCTGTCTGTCTCCGTCTGCCTCTGACTGTCCCTGTCTGCCTCTGTGTGTCACTGACCGGCTCAATATGCCGCTGACTGTCTCTGTCTGTCTCCGTCTGTCTCTGTCTGTCTCTGTCTGTCTCTGTCTGTCTCTGTCTGTCTCTGTCTGTCTCTGTCTGTCTCTGTCTGTCTCTGCCTGTCTCTGTCTGTCTCTGTCTGTCTCTGTCTGCCTGAGTCTGTCTCTGTCTGTCTCCGTCTGTCTATACCTGTCTCTGTCTGTATGTGTCTGTCTCTGTCTGTCTCTGTGTGTCACTGCCTGTCTCTGTCTGCCTATGTCTGTCTCTGTCTGTCTCTGTCTGTCTCTGTCTGTCTCTGTCTGTCTCTGTCTGTATCTGCCTGTCTCTGTCTGTCTCTGTCTGTCTCTGTCTGTCTCTGTCTGTCTCTGTCTGTCTCTGTCTGTCTCTGTCTGTCTCTGCCTGTCTTTGTCTGTCCCTGGCTGTCTCCGTCTGTCTCTGTCTGTCTCTGTCTGTCTCCGTCTGCCTCTGACTGTCGCTGTCTCCCTCTGTCTGTCTCTGACCGGCTCACTCTGTCTGTCTGTCTCTGTCCGTCTCTGTCTGTCTCTGTCCGCCTCTGTCTGTCTCTGTCTGTCTCTGTCTGTCTCTGTCTGTCTCTGTCTGTCTCTGTCTGTCTCTGTCTGTCTAGGTCTGTCTCTGCCTGCCCTGTCTGTATCTGTCTGTCTCTGTCTGTCTCTGTCTGTCTCTGTCTGTCTAGGTCTGCATTTGTCTGTCCCTGTCTGTCCCTGTCTGTCTCTGTCTGTCTCTGCTTGTTTTCGTGTGTCACTGCCTGTCCCAGTTTGCCTTCGACTGTCTCTGGCTGTCTCTGTGTGTGACTGCCTGTCTCTGTCTGCCTCTGATTGTCTCTGTCTGTCACTGCGTGTCACTGCCTGTCTCAGTCCGCCGCTGACTGTCTCTGTCTGTCTCTGTCTGTCTCTTTCTGTCTCTGTCTGTCTCTGTCTGTCTCTGTGTGTCTCTGTCTGTCCCTGTCTGTCTCCGTCTGTCTCTGTCTGTCTCTGTCTGTCTCTGTCTGTCTCTGTCTGTCTAGGTCTGTCTCTGCCTGCCCTGTCTGTCTCTGTCTGCCTCTGTCTGTCTCTGTCTGTCCCTGTCTGTCTCCGTCTGTCTCCGTCTGTCTCCGTCTGTCTCCGTCTGTCTCTGTCTGTCTCTGTCTGTCTATGTCTGTGTCTGTCTGTCTCTGTCTGTCTCTGTCTGTCTATACCTGTCTCTGTCTGTATGTGTCTGTCTCTGTCTGTCTCTGTCTGTCTCTGTCTGTCTCGGTCTGCCTCTGACTGTCCCTGTCTGTCTCGGTCTGCCTCTGACTGTCCCTGTCTGTCTCTGTGTGTCACTGCCTGTCTCAGTCTGCCTCTGACTGTCTCTGTCTGTCTCTGCGTGTCACTGCCTGTCTCAGTCGGCCGCTGACTGTCTCTGTCTGTCTCTGTCTGTCTCTGTCTGTCTCTGTCTGTCTCTTTCTGTCTCTGTCTGTCTCTGTCTGTCTCTGTCTGTCTCTGTCTGTCTCTGTCTGTCTCTTTCTGTCTCTGTCTGTCTCTGTCTGTCTCTGTGTGTCTCTGTCTGTCCCTGTCTGTCTCCGTCTGTCTCTGTCTGTCTCTGTCTGTCTCTGTCTGTCTAGGTCTGTCTCTGTCTGTCTATACCTGTCTCTGTCTGTATATGTCTGTCTCTGTCTGTCTCTGTCTGTCTCTGTCTGTCTCGCTCTGCCTCTGACTGTCCCTGTCTGTCTCGGTCTGCCTGTGACTGTCCCTGTCTGTCTCTGTGTGTCACTGCCTGTCTCAGTCTGCCGCTGACTGTCTCTGCCTGTCTCTGTCTGTCTCTGTCTGTCTCTGTCTGCCTGAGTCTGTCTCTGTCTGTCTCCGTCTGTCTATACCTGTCTCTGTCTGTATGTGTCTGTCTCTGTCTGTCTCTGTGTGTCACTGCCTGTCTCTGTCTGCCTATGTCTGTCTCTGTCTGTCTCTGTCTGTCTCTGTCTGTCTCTGTCTGTCTCTGTCTGTATCTGCCTGTCTCTGTCTGTCTCTGTCTGTCTCTGTCTGTCTCTGTCTGTCTCTGTCTGTCTCTGTCTGTCTCTGTCTGTCTCTGCCTGTCTTTGTCTGTCCCTGGCTGTCTCCGTCTGTCTCTGTCTGTCTCTGTCTGTCTCCGTCTGCCTCTGACTGTCGCTGTCTCCCTCTGTCTGTCTCTGACCGGCTCACTCTGTCTGTCTGTCTCTGTCCGTCTCTGTCTGTCTCTGTCCGCCTCTGTCTGTCTCTGTCTGTCTCTGTCTGTCTCTGTCTGTCTCTGTCTGTCTCTGTCTGTCTCTGTCTGTCTAGGTCTGTCTCTGCCTGCCCTGTCTGTATCTGTCTGTCTCTGTCTGTCTCTGTCTGTCTCTGTCTGTCTAGGTCTGCATTTGTCTGTCCCTGTCTGTCCCTGTCTGTCTCTGTCTGTCTCTGCTTGTTTTCGTGTGTCACTGCCTGTCCCAGTTTGCCTTCGACTGTCTCTGGCTGTCTCTGTGTGTGACTGCCTGTCTCTGTCTGCCTCTGATTGTCTCTGTCTGTCACTGCGTGTCACTGCCTGTCTCAGTCCGCCGCTGACTGTCTCTGTCTGTCTCTGTCTGTCTCTTTCTGTCTCTGTCTGTCTCTGTCTGTCTCTGTGTGTCTCTGTCTGTCCCTGTCTGTCTCCGTCTGTCTCTGTCTGTCTCTGTCTGTCTCTGTCTGTCTCTGTCTGTCTAGGTCTGTCTCTGCCTGCCCTGTCTGTCTCTGTCTGCCTCTGTCTGTCTCTGTCTGTCCCTGTCTGTCTCCGTCTGTCTCCGTCTGTCTCCGTCTGTCTCCGTCTGTCTCTGTCTGTCTCTGTCTGTCTATGTCTGTGTCTGTCTGTCTCTGTCTGTCTCTGTCTGTCTATACCTGTCTCTGTCTGTATGTGTCTGTCTCTGTCTGTCTCTGTCTGTCTCTGTCTGTCTCGGTCTGCCTCTGACTGTCCCTGTCTGTCTCGGTCTGCCTCTGACTGTCCCTGTCTGTCTCTGTGTGTCACTGCCTGTCTCAGTCTGCCTCTGACTGTCTCTGTCTGTCTCTGCGTGTCACTGCCTGTCTCAGTCGGCCGCTGACTGTCTCTGTCTGTCTCTGTCTGTCTCTGTCTGTCTCTGTCTGTCTCTTTCTGTCTCTGTCTGTCTCTGTCTGTCTCTGTCTGTCTCTGTCTGTCTCTGTCTGTCTCTTTCTGTCTCTGTCTGTCTCTGTCTGTCTCTGTGTGTCTCTGTCTGTCCCTGTCTGTCTCCGTCTGTCTCTGTCTGTCTCTGTCTGTCTCTGTCTGTCTAGGTCTGTCTCTGCCTGCCCTGTCTGTCTCTGTCTGCCTGAGTCTGTCTCTGTCTGTCTCTGTCTTTCTATACCTGTCTCTGTCTGTATCTGTCTGTCTCTGTCTGTCTCTGTCTGTCTCTGTCTGTCTCTGTCTGTCTCTGTCTGTCTCTGTCTGTCTCTGTCTGTCTCTGTCTGTCTCTGTCTGTCTAGGTCTGCATTTGTCTGTCCCTGTCTGCCTCTGTCTGTCTCTGTCTGTCCCTGTCTGTCTCCGTCTGTCTCTGTCTGTCTCTGTCTGTCTCTGTCTGTCTAGGTCTGTCTCTGCCTGCCCTGTCTGTCTCTATCTGCCTGAGTCTGTCTCTGTCTGTCTCTGTCTGTCTCTGTCTGTCTCTGTCTGTCTCTGTCTGTCTCTGTCTGTCTCTGTCTGTCTCTGTCTGTCTCTGTCTGTCTCTGTCTGTCTCTGTCTGTCTCTGTCTGTCTCCGTCTGTCTCTGTCTGTCTCTGTCTGTCCATGTCTGTCTCTGTCTGTCTCTGTCTGTCTCTGTCTGTCTCTGTCTGTCTATACCTGTCTCTGTCTGTATATGTCTGTCTCTGTCTGTCTCTGTCTGTCTCTGTCTGTCTCGGTCTGCCTCTGACTGTCCCTGTCTGTCTCGGTCTGCCTCTGACTGTCCCTGTCTGTCTCTGTGTGTCACTGCCTGTCTCAGTCTGCCGCTGACTGTCTCTGTCTGTCTCTGTCTGTCCCTGTCTGTCTCTGTCTGCCTGAGTCTGTCTCTGTCTGTCTCTGTCTGTCTATACCTGTCTCTGTCTGTATGTGTCTGTCTCTGTCTGTCTCTGTGTGTCACTGCCTGTCTCTGTCTGCCTATGTCTGTCTCTGTCTGTCTCTGTCTGTCTCTGTCTGTCTCTGTCTGTCTCTGTCTGTATCTGTCTGTCTCTGTCTGTCTCTGTCTGTCTCTGTCTGTCTAGGTCTGCATTTGTCTGTCCCTGTCTGCCTCTGTCTGTCTCTGTCTGTCCCTGTCTGTCTCCGTCTGTCTCTGTCTGTCTCTGTCTGTCTCTGTCTGTCTAGGTCTGTCTCTGCCTGCCCTGTCTGTCTCTATCTGCCTGAGTCTGTCTCTGTCTGTCTCTGTCTGTCTCTGTCTGTCTCTGTCTGTCTCTGTCTGTCTCTGTCTGTCTCTGTCTGTCTCTGTCTGTCTCTGTCTGTCTCTGTCTGTCTCTGTCTGTCTCTGTCTGTCTCCGTCTGTCTCTGTCTGTCTCTGTCTGTCTATGTCTGTCTCTGTCTGTCTCTGTCTGTCTCTGTCTGTCTCTGTCTGTCTATACCTGTCTCTGTCTGTATATGTCTGTCTCTGTCTGTCTCTGTCTGTCTCTGTCTGTCTCGGTCTGCCTCTGACTGTCCCTGTCTGTCTCGGTCTGCCTCTGACTGTCCCTGTCTGTCTCTGTGTGTCACTGCCTGTCTCAGTCTGCCGCTGACTGTCTCTGCCTGTCTCTGTCTGTCCCTGTCTGTCTCTGTCTGCCTGAGTCTGTCTCTGTCTGTCTCTGTCTGTCTATACCTGTCTCTGTCTGTATGTGTCTGTCTCTGTCTGTCTCTGTGTGTCACTGCCTGTCTCTGTCTGCCTATGTCTGTCTCTGTCTGTCTCTGTCTGTCTCTGTCTGTCTCTGTCTGTCTCTGTCTGTCTCTGTCTGTCTCTGCCTGTCTCTGTCTGCCTCGGTCTGTCTCTGTCTGTCTCTGTCTGTCTCTGTCTGTCTCTGTCTGTCTTTGTCTGTCTCTGTCTGTCTCTGTCTGTCTCTGTCTGTCTCTGTCTGTCTCTGTCTGTCTAGGTCTGTCTCTGCCTGCCCTGTCTGTCTCTGTCTGCCTGAGTCTGTCTCTGTCTTTCTATACCTGTCTCTGTCTGTATCTGTCTGTCTCTGTCTGTCTCTGTCTGTCTCTGTCTGTCTCTGTCTGTCTCTGTCTGTCTCTGTCTGTCTCTGTCTGTCTCTGTCTGTCTCGGTCTGCCTCTGACTGTCCCTGTCTGTCTCTGTGTGTCACTGCCTGTCTCAGTCTGCCTCTGACTGTCTCTGTCTGTCTCTGCGTGTCACTGCCTGTCTCAGTCCGCCGCTGACTGTCTCTGTCTGTCTCTGTCTGTCTCTGTCTGTCTCTGTCTGTCTCTTTCTGTCTCTGTCTGTCTCTGTCTGTCTCTGTGTGTCTCTGTCTGTCCCTGTCTGTCTCCGTCTGTCTCTGTCTGTCTCTGTCTGTCTCTGTCTGTCTAGGTCTGTCTCTGCCTGCCCTGTCTGTCTCTGTCTGCCTGAGTCTGTCTCTGTCTGTCTCTGTCTTTCTATACCTGTCTCTGTCTGTATCTGTCTGTCCCTGTCTGTCTCTGTCTGTCTCTGTCTGTCTCTGTCTGTCTCTGTCTGTCTCTGTCTGTCTCTGTCTGTCTCCGCCTGTCTCTGTCTGTCCCTGTCTGTCTCTGTCTGCCTGAGTCTGTCTCTGTCTGTCTCTGTCTGTCTATACCTGTCTCTGTCTGTATGTGTCTGTCTCTGTCTGCCTCTGTGTGTCACTGCCTGTCTCTGTCTGCCTATGTCTGTCTCTTTCTGTCTCTGTCTGTCTCTGTCTGTCTCTGTCTGCCTCTGTCTGTCCCTGTCTGTCTCCGTCTGTCTCTGTCTGTCTCTGTCTGTCTCTGTCTGTCTAGGTCTGTCTCTGCCTGCCCTGTCTGTATCTGTCTGTCTCTGTCTGTCTCTGTCTGTCTCTGTCTGTCTAGGTCTGCATTTGTCTGTCCCTGTCTGCCTCTGTCTGTCTCTGTCTGCCCTGTCTGTCTCCGTCTGTCTCTGTCTGTCTCTGTCTGTCTCTGTCTGTCTAGGTCTGTCTCTGCCTGCCCTGTCTGTCTCTGTCTGCCTGAGTCTGTCTCTGTCTGTCTCTGTCTTTCTATAACTGTCTCTGTCTGTATCTGTCTGTCTCTGTCTGTCTCTGTCTGTCTCTGTCTGTCTCTGTCTGTCTCTGTCTGTCTCTGTCTGTCTCTGTCTGTCTCTGTCTGTGTCTGTCTGTCTCTGTGTGTCTCTGTCTGTCCCTGTCTGTCTCCGTCTGTCTCTGTCTGTCTCTGTCTGTCTCTGTCTGTCTAGGTCTGTCTCTGCCTGCCCTGTCTGTCTCTGTCTGCCTGAGTCTGTCTCTGTCTGTCTCTGTCTTTCTATACCTGTCTCTGTCTGTATCTGTCTGTCTCTGTCTGTCTCTGTCTGTCTCTGTCTGTCTCTGTCTGTCTCTTTCTGTCTCTGTCTGTCTCTGTCTGTCTCTGTGTGTCCCTGTCTGTCCCTGTCTGTCTCCGTCTGTCTCTGTCTGTCTCTGTCTGTCTCTGTCTGTCTAGGTCTGTCTCTGCCTGCCCTGTCTGTCTCTGTCTGCCTCTGTCTGTCTCTGTCTGTCCCTGTCTGTCTCCGTCTGTCTCCGTCTGTCTCCGTCTGTCTCTGTCTGTCTGTGTCTCTCTATGTCTTTCTCTGCCTGTCTCTGTCTCCCTCTGTCTGTCTCTGACCGGCTCACTCTGTCTGTCTGTCTCTGTCCGTCTCTGTCTGTCTCTGTCCGCCTCTGTCTGTCTCTGTCTGTCTCTGTCTGTCTCTGTCTGTCCCTGTCTGTCTCCGTCTGTCTCTGTCTGTCTCTGTCTGTCTCTGTCTGTCTCTGTCTGTCTCTTTCTGTCTCTGTCTGTCTCTGTCTGTATCTGTCTGTCTCTGTCTGTCTCTGTCTGCCTGAGTCTGTCTCTGTCTGTCTCTGTCTTTCTATACCTGTCTCTGTCTGTATCTGTCTGTCTCTGTCTGTCTCTGTCTGTCTCTGTCTGTCTCTGTCTGTCTAGGTCTGTCTCTGCCTGCCCTGTCTGTATCTGTCTGTCTCTGTCTGTCTCTGTCTGTCTAGGTCTGCATTTGTCTGTCCCTGTCTGTCCCTGTCTGTCTCTGTCTGTCTCTGCTTGTTTTCGTGTGTCACTGCCTGTCCCAGTTTGCCTTCGACTGTCTCTGGCTGTCTCTGTGTGTGACTGCCTGTCTCTGTCTGCCTCTGAATGTCTCTGTCTGTCTCTGCGTGTCACTGCCTGTCTCAGTCCGCTGCTGACTGTCTCTGCCTGTCTCTGTCTGTCTCTGTCTGTCTCTGTCTGTCTATGTCTGTCTCTGTCTGTCTCTGTCTGTCTCTGTCTGTCCCTGTCTGTCTCCGTCTGTCTCTGTCTGTCTCTGTCTGTCTCTGTCAGTCTCTTTCTGTCTCTGTCTGTCTCTGTCTGTCTCTGTCTGTCTCTGTCTGTCCCTGTCTGTCTCCATCTGTCTCTGTCTGTCTCTGTCTCTCTCTGTCTGTCTAGGTCTGTCTCTGCCTGCCCTGTCTGTCTCTGTCTGCCTGAGTCTGTCTCTGTCTGTCTCTGTCTTTCTATACCTGTCTCTGTCTGTATCTGTCTGTCTCTGTCTGTCTCTGTCTGTTTCTGTCTGTCTCTGTCTGTCTCTGTCTGTCTCTGTCTGTCTCTGTCTGTCTCTGTCTGTCTCTGTCTGTCTCTGTCTGTCTCATTCTGTCTCTGTCTGTCTCTGTCTGTCTCTGTCTGCCTCTGTCTGTCCCTGTCTGTCTCCGTCTGTCTCTGTCTGTCTCTGTCTGTCTCTGTCTGTCTAGGTCTGTCTCTGCCTGCCCTGTCTGTATCTGTCTGTCTCTGTCTGTCCCTGTCTGTCTCCGTCTGTCTCTGTCTGTCTCTGTCTGTCTCTGTCTGTCTCTGTCTGTCTAGGTCTGTCTCTGCCTGCTTTGTCTGTCTCTGTCTGCCTGAGTCTGTCTCTGTCTGTCTCTGTCTTTCTATACCTGTCTCTGTCTGTATCTGTCTGTCTCTGTCTGTCTCTGTCTGTCTCTGTCTGTCTCTGTCTGTCTCTGTCTGTCTCTGTCTGTCTCTGTCTGTCTAGGTCTGTCTCTGCCTGCCCTGTCTGTATCTGTCTGTCTCTGTCTGTCTCTGTCTGTCTAGGTCTGCATTTGTCTGTCCCTGTCTGTCCCTGTCTGTCTCTGTCTGTCTCTGCTTGTTTTCGTGTGTCACTGCCTGTCCCAGCTTGCCTTCGACTGTCTCTGGCTGTCTCTGTGTGTGACTGCCTGTCTCTGTCTGCCTCTGACTGTCTCTGTCTGTCACTGCGTGTCACTGCCTGTCTCAGTCCGCCGCTGACTGTCTCTGTCTGTCTCTGTCTGTCTCTGTCTGTCTCTGTCTGTCTCTTTCTGTCTCTGTCTGTCTCTGTCTGTCTCTGTGTGTCCCTGTCTGACCCTGTCTGTCTCCGTCTGTCTCTGTCTGTCTCTGTCTGTCTCTGTCTGTCTAGGTCTGTCTCTCCCTGCCCTGTCTGTCTCTGTCTGCCTCTGTCTGTCTCTGTCTGTCCCTGTCTGTCTCCGTCTGTCTCCGTCTGTCTCCGTCTGTCTCTGTCTGTCTCTGTCTGTCTATGTCTTTCTCTGCCTGTCTCTGTCTCCCTCTGTCTGTCTCTGAAGGGCTCACTCTGTCTGTCTGTCTCTGTCCGTCTCTGTCTGTCTCTGTCCGCCTCTGTCTGTCTCTGTCTGTCTCTGTCTGTCTCTGTCTGTCTCTGTCTCTCTCTGTCTGTCTAGGTCTGTCTCTGCCTGCCCTGTCTGTCTCTGTCTGCCTGAGTCTGTCTCTGTCTGTCTCTGTCTTTCTATACCTGTCTCTGTCTGTATCTGTCTGTCTCTGTCTGTCTCTGTCTGTTTCTGTCTGTCTCTGTCTGTCTCTGTCTGTCTCTGTCTGTCTCTGTCTGTCTCCGTCTGTCTCTGTCTGTCTCTGTCTGTCTCTGTCTGTCTCTGTCTGTCTCTGTCTGTCTATACCTGTCTCTGTCTGTATATGTCTGTCTCTGTCTGTCTCTGTCTGTCTCTGTCTGTCTCGGTCTGCCTCTGACTGTCCCTGTCTGTCTCGGTCTGCCTCTGACTGTCCCTGTCTGTCTCTGTGTGTCACTGCCTGTCTCAGTCTGCCGCTGACTGTCTCTGCCTGTCTCTGTCTGTCCCTGTCTGTCTCTGTCTGCCTGAGTCTGTCTCTGTCTGTCTCTGTCTGTCTATACCTGTCTCTGTCTGTATGTGTCTGTCTCTGTCTGTCTCTGTGTGTCACTGTCTGGCTCAGTATGCCGCTGACTGTCTCTGTCTGTCTCTGTCTGTCTCTGTCTGTCTCTGTCTGTCTCTGTCTGTCTCTGTCTGTCTCTGTCTTTCTATACCTGTCTCTGTCTGTATCTGTCTGCCTGAGTCTGTCTCTGTCTGTCTCTGTCTTTCTATACCTGTCTCTGTCTGTATCTGTCTGTCTCTGTCTGTCTCTGTCTGTCTCTGTCTGTCTCTGTCTGTCTCTGTCTGTCTCTGTCTGTCTCTGTCTGTCTCCGCCTGTCTCTGTCTGTCCCTGTCTGTCTCTGTCTGCCTGAGTCTGTCTCTGTCTGTCTCTGTCTGTCTATACCTGTCTCTGTCTGTATGTGTCTGTCTCTGTCTGCCTCTGTGTGTCACTGCCTGTCTCTGTCTGCCTATGTCTGTCTCTTTCTGTCTCTGTCTGTCTCTGTCTGTCTCTGTCTGCCTCTGTCTGTCCCTGTCTGTCTCCGTCTGTCTCTGTCTGTCTCTGTCTGTCTCTGTCTGTCTAGGTCTGTCTCTGCCTGCCCTGTCTGTATCTGTCTGTCTCTGTCTGTCTCTGTCTGTCTCTGTCTGTCTCTGTCTGTCTAGGTCTGCATTTGTCTGTCCCTGTCTGCCTCTGTCTGTCTCTGTCTGCCCTGTCTGTCTCCGTCTGTCTCTGTCTGTCTCTGTCTGTCTCTGTCTGTCTAGGTCTGTCTCTGCCTGCCCTGTCTGTCTCTGTCTGCCTGAGTCTGTCTCTGTCTGTCTCTGTCTTTCTATAACTGTCTCTGTCTGTATCTGTCTGTCTCTGTCTGTCTCTGTCTGTCTCTGTCTGTCTCTGTCTGTCTCTGTCTGTCTCTGTCTGTCTCTGTCTGTCTCTGTCTGTGTCTGTCTGTCTCTGTGTGTCTCTGTCTGTCCCTGTCTGTCTCCGTCTGTCTCTGTCTGTCTCTGTCTGTCTCTGTCTGTCTAGGTCTGTCTCTGCCTGCCCTGTCTGTCTCTGTCTGCCTGAGTCTGTCTCTGTCTGTCTCTGTCTTTCTATACCTGTCTCTGTCTGTATCTGTCTGTCTCTGTCTGTCTCTGTCTGTCTCTGTCTGTCTCTGTCTGTCTCTTTCTGTCTCTGTCTGTCTCTGTCTGTCTCTGTGTGTCCCTGTCTGTCCCTGTCTGTCTCCGTCTGTCTCTGTCTGTCTCTGTCTGTCTCTGTCTGTCTAGGTCTGTCTCTGCCTGCCCTGTCTGTCTCTGTCTGCCTCTGTCTGTCTCTGTCTGTCCCTGTCTGTCTCCGTCTGTCTCCGTCTGTCTCCGTCTGTCTCTGTCTGTCTCTGTCTCTCTATGTCTTTCTCTGCCTGTCTCTGTCTCCCTCTGTCTGTCTCTGACCGGCTCACTCTGTCTGTCTGTCTCTGTCCGTCTCTGTCTGTCTCTGTCCGCCTCTGTCTGTCTCTGTCTGTCTCTGTCTGTCTCTGTCTGTCCCTGTCTGTCTCCGTCTGTCTCTGTCTGTCTCTGTCTGTCTCTGTCTGTCTCTGTCTGTCTCTTTCTGTCTCTGTCTGTCTCTGTCTGTATCTGTCTGTCTCTGTCTGTCTCTGTCTGCCTGAGTCTGTCTCTGTCTGTCTCTGTCTTTCTATACCTGTCTCTGTCTGTATCTGTCTGTCTCTGTCTGTCTCTGTCTGTCTCTGTCTGTCTCTGTCTGTCTAGGTCTGTCTCTGCCTGCCCTGTCTGTATCTGTCTGTCTCTGTCTGTCTCTGTCTGTCTAGGTCTGCATTTGTCTGTCCCTGTCTGTCCCTGTCTGTCTCTGTCTGTCTCTGCTTGTTTTCGTGTGTCACTGCCTGTCCCAGTTTGCCTTCGACTGTCTCTGGCTGTCTCTGTGTGTGACTGCCTGTCTCTGTCTGCCTCTGAATGTCTCTGTCTGTCTCTGCGTGTCACTGCCTGTCTCAGTCCGCTGCTGACTGTCTCTGCCTGTCTCTGTCTGTCTCTGTCTGTCTCTGTCTGTCTATGTCTGTCTCTGTCTGTCTCTGTCTGTCTCTGTCTGTCCCTGTCTGTCTCCGTCTGTCTCTGTCTGTCTCTGTCTGTCTCTGTCAGTCTCTTTCTGTCTCTGTCTGTCTCTGTCTGTCTCTGTCTGTCTCTGTCTGTCCCTGTCTGTCTCCATCTGTCTCTGTCTGTCTCTGTCTCTCTCTGTCTGTCTAGGTCTGTCTCTGCCTGCCCTGTCTGTCTCTGTCTGCCTGAGTCTGTCTCTGTCTGTCTCTGTCTTTCTATACCTGTCTCTGTCTGTATCTGTCTGTCTCTGTCTGTCTCTGTCTGTTTCTGTCTGTCTCTGTCTGTCTCTGTCTGTCTCTGTCTGTCTCTGTCTGTCTCTGTCTGTCTCTGTCTGTCTCTGTCTGTCTCATTCTGTCTCTGTCTGTCTCTGTCTGTCTCTGTCTGCCTCTGTCTGTCCCTGTCTGTCTCCGTCTGTCTCTGTCTGTCTCTGTCTGTCTCTGTCTGTCTAGGTCTGTCTCTGCCTGCCCTGTCTGTATCTGTCTGTCTCTGTCTGTCTCTGTCTGTCTCTGTCTGTCTAGGTCTGCATTTGTCTGTCCCTGTCTGCCTCTGTCTGTCTCTGTCTGTCCCTGTCTGTCTCCGTCTGTCTCTGTCTGTCTCTGTCTGTCTCTGTCTGTCTCTGTCTGTCTAGGTCTGTCTCTGCCTGCTTTGTCTGTCTCTGTCTGCCTGAGTCTGTCTCTGTCTGTCTCTGTCTTTCTATACCTGTCTCTGTCTGTATCTGTCTGTCTCTGTCTGTCTCTGTCTGTCTCTGTCTGTCTCTGTCTGTCTCTGTCTGTCTAGGTCTGTCTCTGCCTGCCCTGTCTGTATCTGTCTGTCTCTGTCTGTCTCTGTCTGTCTAGGTCTGCATTTGTCTGTCCCTGTCTGTCCCTGTCTGTCTCTGTCTGTCTCTGCTTGTTTTCGTGTGTCACTGCCTGTCCCAGCTTGCCTTCGACTGTCTCTGGCTGTCTCTGTGTGTGACTGCCTGTCTCTGTCTGCCTCTGACTGTCTCTGTCTGTCACTGCGTGTCACTGCCTGTCTCAGTCCGCCGCTGACTGTCTCTGTCTGTCTCTGTCTGTCTCTGTCTGTCTCTGTCTGTCTCTGTCTGTCTCTTTCTGTCTCTGTCTGTCTCTGTCTGTCTCTGTGTGTCCCTGTCTGTCCCTGTCTGTCTCCGTCTGTCTCTGTCTGTCTCTGTCTGTCTCTGTCTGTCTAGGTCTGTCTCTGCCTGCCCTGTCTGTCTCTGTCTGCCTCTGTCTGTCTCTGTCTGTCCCTGTCTGTCTCCGTCTGTCTCCGTCTGTCTCCGTCTGTCTCTGTCTGTCTCTGTCTGTCTATGTCTTTCTCTGCCTGTCTCTGTCTCCCTCTGTCTGTCTCTGAAGGGCTCACTCTGTCTGTCTGTCTCTGTCCGTCTCTGTCTGTCTCTGTCCGCCTCTGTCTGTCTCTGTCTGTCTCTGTCTGTCTCTGTCTGTCTCTGTCTCTCTCTGTCTGTCTAGGTCTGTCTCTGCCTGCGCTGTCTGTCTCTGTCTGCCTGAGTCTGTCTCTGTCTGTCTCTGTCTTTCTATACCTGTCTCTGTCTGTATCTGTCTGTCTCTGTCTGTCTCTGTCTGTTTCTGTCTGTCTCTGTCTGTCTCTGTCTGTCTCTGTCTGTCTCTGTCTGTCTCCGTCTGTCTCTGTCTGTCTCTGTCTGTCTCTGTCTGTCTCTGTCTGTCTCTGTCTGTCTATACCTGTCTCTGTCTGTATATGTCTGTCTCTGTCTGTCTCTGTCTGTCTCTGTCTGTCTCGGTCTGCCTCTGACTGTCCCTGTCTGTCTCGGTCTGCCTCTGACTGTCCCTGTCTGTCTCTGTGTGTCACTGCCTGTCTCAGTCTGCCGCTGACTGTCTCTGCCTGTCTCTGTCTGTCCCTGTCTGTCTCTGTCTGCCTGAGTCTGTCTCTGTCTGTCTCTGTCTGTCTATACCTGTCTCTGTCTGTATGTGTCTGTCTCTGTCTGTCTCTGTGTGTCACTGTCTGGCTCAGTATGCCGCTGACTGTCTCTGTCTGTCTCTGTCTGTCTCTGTCTGTCTCTGTCTGTCTCTGTCTGTCTCTGTCTGTCTCTGTCTGTCTCATTCTGTCTCTGTCTGTCTCTGTCTTTCTCTGTCTGCCTCTGTCTGTCCCTGTCTGTCTCCGTCTGTCTCTGTCTGTCTCTGTCTGTCTCTGTCTGTCTAGGTCTGTCTCTGCCTGCCCTGTCTGTATCTGTCTGTCTCTGTCTATCTCTGTCTGTCTCTGTCTGTCTAGGTCTGCATTTGTCTGTCCCTGTCTGCCTCTGTCTGTCTCTGTCTGTCCCTGTCTGTCTCCGTCTGTCTCTGTCTGTCTCTGTCTGTCTCTGTCTGTCACGGTCTGTCTCTGTCTGTCCCCGTCTGTCTCTGTCTGTCTCTGTCTCTCTATGTCTGTCTCTGTCTGTCTCTGTCTGTCTCTGTCTGTCTCTGTCTGGCTATACCTGTCTCTGTCTGTCTCTGTCTGTCTCTGCCTGTCTCTGTCTGTCTCTGTCTGTCTCTGTCTGTCTCTGTCTGTCTCTGTCTGTCTTTGTCTGTCTCTGTCTGTCTCTGTCTGTCTCTGTCTGTCTCTGTGTGTCACTGTCTGTCTCTGTCTGTCTCTGTCTGTCTCTGTCTGTCTCTGTCTGTCTCTGTCTGTCTTTGTCTGTCTCTGTCTGTCTCTGTCTGTCTCTGTCTGTCTCTGTCTGTCTCTGTCTGTCTCTGTCTGTCTCTGTCTGTCTCGGTCTGCCTCTGACTGTCCCTGTCTGTCTCTGTGTGTCACTGCCTGTCTCAGTCTGCCTCTGACTGTCTCTGTCTGTCTCTGCGTGTCACTGCCTGTCTCAGTCCGCCGCTGACTGTCTCTGTCTGTCTCTGTCTGTCTCTGTCTGTCTCTGTCTGTCTCTTTCTGTGTCTGTCTGTCTCTGTCTGTCTCTGTGTGTCTCTGTCTGTCCCTGTCTGTCTCCGTCTGTCTCTGTCTGTCTCTGTCTGTCTCTGTCTGTCTAGGTCTGTCTCTGCCTGCCCTGTCTGTCTCTGTCTGCCTGAGTCTGTCTCTGTCTGTCTCTGTCTTTCTATACCTGTCTCTGTCTGTATCTGTCTGTCTCTGTCTGTCTCTGTCTGTCTCTGTCTGTCTCTGTCTGTCTCTGTCTGTCTCTGTCTGTCTCTGTCTGTCTCCGCCTGTCTCTGTCTGTCCCTGTCTGTCTCTGTCTGCCTGAGTCTGTCTCTGTCTGTCTCTGTCTGTCTATACCTGTCTCTGTCTGTATGTGTCTGTCTCTGTCTGCCTCTGTGTGTCACTGCCTGTCTCTGTCTGCCTATGTCTGTCTCTTTCTGTCTCTGTCTGTCTCTGTCTGTCTCTGTCTGCCTCTGTCTGTCCCTGTCTGTCTCCGTCTGTCTCTGTCTGTCTCTGTCTGTCTCTGTCTGTCTAGGTCTGTCTCTGCCTGCCCTGTCTGTATCTGTCTGTCTCTGTCTGTCTCTGTCTGTCTCTGTCTGTCTAGGTCTGCATTTGTCTGTCCCTGTCTGCCTCTGTCTGTCTCTGTCTGCCCTGTCTGTCTCCGTCTGTCTCTGTCTGTCTCTGTCTGTCTCTGTCTGTCTAGGTCTGTCTCTGCCTGCCCTGTCTGTCTCTGTCTGCCTGAGTCTGTCTCTGTCTGTCTCTGTCTTTCTATAACTGTCTCTGTCTGTATCTGTCTGTCTCTGTCTGTCTCTGTCTGTCTCTGTCTGTCTCTGTCTGTCTCTGTCTGTCTCTGTCTGTCTCTGTCTGTCTCTGTCTGTGTCTGTCTGTCTCTGTGTGTCTCTGTCTGTCCCTGTCTGTCTCCGTCTGTCTCTGTCTGTCTCTGTCTGTCTCTGTCTGTCTAGGTCTGTCTCTGCCTGCCCTGTCTGTCTCTGTCTGCCTGAGTCTGTCTCTGTCTGTCTCTGTCTTTCTATACCTGTCTCTGTCTGTATCTGTCTGTCTCTGTCTGTCTCTGTCTGTCTCTGTCTGTCTCTGTCTGTCTCTTTCTGTCTCTGTCTGTCTCTGTCTGTCTCTGTCTGTCTCTGTGTGTCCCTGTCTGTCCCTGTCTGTCTCCGTCTGTCTCTGTCTGTCTCTGTCTGTCTCTGTCTGTCTAGGTCTGTCTCTGCCTGCCCTGTCTGTCTCTGTCTGCCTCTGTCTGTCTCTGTCTGTCCCTGTCTGTCTCCGTCTGTCTCCGTCTGTCTCCGTCTGTCTCTGTCTGTCTCTGTCTCTCTATGTCTTTCTCTGCCTGTCTCTGTCTCCCTCTGTCTGTCTCTGACAGGCTCACTCTGTCTGTCTGTCTCTGTCCGTCTCTGTCTGTCTCTGTCCGCCTCTGTCTGTCTCTGTCTGTCTCTGTCTGTCTCTGTCTGTCCCTGTCTGTCTCCGTCTGTCTCTGTCTGTCTCTGTCTGTCTCTGTCTGTCTCTGTCTGTCTCTTTCTGTCTCTGTCTGTCTCTGTCTGTATCTGTCTGTCTCTGTCTGTCTCTGTCTGCCTGAGTCTGTCTCTGTCTGTCTCTGTCTTTCTATACCTGTCTCTGTCTGTATCTGTCTGTCTCTGTCTGTCTCTGTCTGTCTCTGTCTGTCTCTGTCTGTCTAGGTCTGTCTCTGCCTGCCCTGTCTGTATCTGTCTGTCTCTGTCTGTCTCTGTCTGTCTAGGTCTGCATTTGTCTGTCCCTGTCTGTCCCTGTCTGTCTCTGTCTGTCTCTGCTTGTTTTCGTGTGTCACTGCCTGTCCCAGTTTGCCTTCGACTGTCTCTGGCTGTCTCTGTGTGTGACTGCCTGTCTCTGTCTGCCTCTGAATGTCTCTGTCTGTCTCTGCGTGTCACTGCCTGTCTCAGTCCGCTGCTGACTGTCTCTGCCTGTCTCTGTCTGTCTCTGTCTGTCCCTGTCTGTCTCCGTCTGTCTCTGTCTGTCTCTGTCTGTCTCTGTCAGTCTCTTTCTGTCTCTGTCTGTCTCTGTCTGTCTCTGTCTGTCTCTGTCTGTCCCTGTCTGTCTCCATCTGTCTCTGTCTGTCTCTGTCTCTCTCTGTCTGTCTAGGTCTGTCTCTGCCTGCCCTGTCTGTCTCTGTCTGCCTGAGTCTGTCTCTGTCTGTCTCTGTCTTTCTATACCTGTCTCTGTCTGTATCTGTCTGTCTCTGTCTGTCTCTGTCTGTTTCTGTCTGTCTCTGTCTGTCTCTGTCTGTCTCTGTCTGTCTCTGTCTGTCTCTGTCTGTCTCTGTCTGTCTCTGTCTGTCTCATTCTGTCTCTGTCTGTCTCTGTCTGTCTCTGTCTGCCTCTGTCTGTCCCTGTCTGTCTCCGTCTGTCTCTGTCTGTCTCTGTCTGTCTCTGTCTGTCTAGGTCTGTCTCTGCCTGCCCTGTCTGTATCTGTCTGTCTCTGTCTGTCTCTGTCTGTCTCTGTCTGTCTAGGTCTGCATTTGTCTGTCCCTGTCTGCCTCTGTCTGTCTCTGTCTGTCCCTGTCTGTCTCCGTCTGTCTCTGTCTGTCTCTGTCTGTCTCTGTCTGTCTCTGTCTGTCTAGGTCTGTCTCTGCCTGCTTTGTCTGTCTCTGTCTGCCTGAGTCTGTCTCTGTCTGTCTCTGTCTTTCTATACCTGTCTCTGTCTGTATCTGTCTGTCTCTGTCTGTCTCTGTCTGTCTCTGTCTGTCTCTGTCTGTCTCTGTCTGTCTAGGTCTGTCTCTGCCTGCCCTGTCTGTATCTGTCTGTCTCTGTCTGTCTCTGTCTGTCTAGGTCTGCATTTGTCTGTCCCTGTCTGTCCCTGTCTGTCTCTGTCTGTCTCTGCTTGTTTTCGTGTGTCACTGCCTGTCCCAGCTTGCCTTCGACTGTCTCTGGCTGTCTCTGTGTGTGACTGCCTGTCTCTGTCTGCCTCTGACTGTCTCTGTCTGTCACTGCGTGTCACTGCCTGTCTCAGTCCGCCGCTGACTGTCTCTGTCTGTCTCTGTCTGTCTCTGTCTGTCTCTGTCTGTCTCTTTCTGTCTCTGTCTGTCTCTGTCTGTCTCTGTGTGTCCCTGTCTGTCCCTGTCTGTCTCCGTCTGTCTCTGTCTGTCTCTGTCTGTCTCTGTCTGTCTAGGTCTGTCTCTGCCTGCCCTGTCTGTCTCTGTCTGCCTCTGTCTGTCTCTGTCTGTCCCTGTCTGTCTCCGTCTGTCTCCGTCTGTCTCCGTCTGTCTCTGTCTGTCTCTGTCTGTCTATGTCTTTCTCTGCCTGTCTCTGTCTCCCTCTGTCTGTCTCTGAAGGGCTCACTCTGTCTGTCTGTCTCTGTCCGTCTCTGTCTGTCTCTGTCCGCCTCTGTCTGTCTCTGTCTGTCTCTGTCTGTCTCTGTCTGTCTCTGTCTCTCTCTGTCTGTCTAGGTCTGTCTCTGCCTGCCCTGTCTGTCTCTGTCTGCCTGAGTCTGTCTCTGTCTGTCTCTGTCTTTCTATACCTGTCTCTGTCTGTATCTGTCTGTCTCTGTCTGTCTCTGTCTGTTTCTGTCTGTCTCTGTCTGTCTCTGTCTGTCTCTGTCTGTCTCTGTCTGTCTCCGTCTGTCTCTGTCTGTCTCTGTCTGTCTCTGTCTGTCTCTGTCTGTCTCTGTCTGTCTATACCTGTCTCTGTCTGTATATGTCTGTCTCTGTCTGTCTCTGTCTGTCTCTGTCTGTCTCGGTCTGCCTCTGACTGTCCCTGTCTGTCTCGGTCTGCCTCTGACTGTCCCTGTCTGTCTCTGTGTGTCACTGCCTGTCTCAGTCTGCCGCTGACTGTCTCTGCCTGTCTCTGTCTGTCCCTGTCTGTCTCTGTCTGCCTGAGTCTGTCTCTGTCTGTCTCTGTCTGTCTATACCTGTCTCTGTCTGTATGTGTCTGTCTCTGTCTGTCTCTGTGTGTCACTGTCTGGCTCAGTATGCCGCTGACTGTCTCTGTGTGTCTCTGTCTGTCTCTGTCTGTCTCTGTCTGTCTCTGTCTGTCTCTGTCTGTCTCTGTCTGTCTCATTCTGTCTCTGTCTGTCTCTGTCTTTCTCTGTCTGCCTCTGTCTGTCCCTGTCTGTCTCCGTCTGTCTCTGTCTGTCTCTGTCTGTCTCTGTCTGTCTAGGTCTGTCTCTGCCTGCCCTGTCTGTATCTGTCTGTCTCTGTCTATCTCTGTCTGTCTCTGTCTGTCTAGGTCTGCATTTGTCTGTCCCTGTCTGCCTCTGTCTGTCTCTGTCTGTCCCTGTCTGTCTCCGTCTGTCTCTGTCTGTCTCTGTCTGTCTCTGTCTGTCTCTGTCTGTCTCTGTCTGTCCCCGTCTGTCTCTGTCTGTCTCTGTCTCTCTATGTCTGTCTCTGTCTGTCTCTGTCTGTCTCTGTCTGTCTCTGTCTGGCTATACCTGTCTCTGTCTGTCTCTGTCTGTCTCTGCCTGTCTCTGTCTGTCTCTGTCTGTCTCTGTCTGTCTCTGTCTGTCTCTGTCTGTCTTTGTCTGTCTCTGTCTGTCTCTGTCTGTCTCTGTCTGTCTCTGTGTGTCACTGTCTGTCTCTGTCTGTCTCTGTCTGTCTCTGTCTGTCTCTGTCTGTCTCTGTCTGTCTTTGTCTGTCTCTGTCTGTCTCTGTCTGTCTCTGTCTGTCTCTGTGTGTCACTGCCTGTCTCTGTCTGCCTATGTCTGTCTCTGTCTGTCTCTGTCTGTCTCTGTCTGTCTCTGTCTGTCTCTGTCTGTCTCTGCCTGTCTCTGTCTGTCTCTGTCTGTCTCTGTCTGTCTCTGTCTGTCTCTGCCTGTCTTTGTCTGTCCCTGGCTGTCTCCGTCTGTCTCTGCCTGCCCTGTCTGTATCTGTCTGTCTCTGTCTGTCTCTGTCTGTCTCCGTCTGCCTCTGACTGTCGCTGTCTGCCTCTGTGTGTCACTGACTGTCTCTGTCTGTCTCTGTCTGTCTTTGTCTGTCTCTGTCTGTCTCTGTCTGTCTCTGTCTGTCTCTGTGTGTCACTGCCTGTCTCTGTCTGCCTATGTCTGTCTCTGTCTGTCTCTGTCTGTCTCTGTCTGTCTCTGTCTGTCTCTGTCTGTCTCTGCCTGTCTCTGTCTGTCTCTGTCTGTCTCTGTCTGTCTCTGTCTGTCTCTGTCTGTCTCTGCCTGTCTTTGTCTGTCCCTGGCTGTCTCCGTCTGTCTCTGTCTGTCTCTGTCTGTCTCCGTCTGCCTCTGACTGTCGCTGTCTGCCTCTGTGTGTCACTGACTGGCTGAGTGTGCCGCTGACTGTCTCTGCCTGTCTCTGTCTCCCTCTGTCTGTCTCTGACCGGCTCACTCTGTCTGTCTGTCTCTGTCCGTCTCTGTCTGTCTCTGTCCGCCTCTGTCTGTCTCTGTCTGTCTCTGTCTGTCTCTGTCTGTCTCTGTCTGTCTCTGTCTGTCTCTGTCAGTCTCTTTCTGTCTCTGTCTGTCTCTGTCTGTCTCTGTCTGTCTCTGTCTGTCCCTGTCTGTCTCCGTCTGTCTCTGTCTGTCTCTGTCTGTCTCTGTCAGTCTCTTTCTGTCTCTGTCTGTCTCTGTCTGTCTCTGTCTGTCTCTGTCTGTCCCTGTCTGTCTCCGTCTGTCTCTGTCTGTCTCTGTCTCTCTCTGTCTGTCTCTGTCTGTCTCTGTCTGTCTCTGTCAGTCTCTTTCTGTCTCTGTCTGTCTCTGTCTGTCTCTGTCTGTCTATACCTGTCTCTGTCTGTATATGTCTGTCTCTGTCTGTCTCTGTCTGTCTCTGTCTGTCTCGGTCTGCCTCTGACTGTCCCTGTCTGTCTCGGTCTGCCTCTGACTGTCCCTGTCTGTCTCTGTGTGTCACTGCCTGTCTCAGTCTGCCGCTGACTGTCTCTGCCTGTCTCTGTCTGTCCCTGTCTGTCTCTGTCTGCCTGAGTCTGTCTCTGTCTGTCTCTGTCTGTCTATACCTGTCTCTGTCTGTATGTGTCTGTCTCTGTCTGTCTCTGTGTGTCACTGTCTGGCTCAGTATGCCGCTGACTGTCTCTGTCTGTCTCTGTCTGTCTCTGTCTGTCTCTGTCTGTCTCTGTCTGTCTCTGTCTGTCTCTGTCTGTCTCTGTCTGTCTCATTCTGTCTCTGTCTGTCTCTGTCTTTCTCTGTCTGCCTCTGTCTGTCCCTGTCTGTCTCCGTCTGTCTCTGTCTGTCTCTGTCTGTCTCTGTCTGTCTAGGTCTGTCTCTGCCTGCCCTGTCTGTATCTGTCTGTCTCTGTCTATCTCTGTCTGTCTCTGTCTGTCTAGGTCTGCATTTGTCTGTCCCTGTCTGCCTCTGTCTGTCTCTGTCTGTCCCTGTCTGTCTCCGTCTGTCTCTGTCTGTCTCTGTCTGTCTCTGTCTGTCTCTGTCTGTCTCTGTCTGTCCCCGTCTGTCTCTGTCTGTCTCTGTCTCTCTATGTCTGTCTCTGTCTGTCTCTGTCTGTCTCTGTCTGTCTCTGTCTGGCTATACCTGTCTCTGTCTGTCTCTGTCTGTCTCTGCCTGTCTCTGTCTGTCTCTGTCTGTCTCTGTCTGTCTCTGTCTGTCTCTGTCTGTCTTTGTCTGTCTCTGTCTGTCTCTGTCTGTCTCTGTCTGTCTCTGTGTGTCACTGTCTGTCTCTGTCTGTCTCTGTCTGTCTCTGTCTGTCTCTGTCTGTCTCTGTCTGTCTTTGTCTGTCTCTGTCTGTCTCTGTCTGTCTCTGTCTGTCTCTGTGTGTCACTGCCTGTCTCTGTCTGCCTATGTCTGTCTCTGTCTGTCTCTGTCTGTCTCTGTCTGTCTCTGTCTGTCTCTGTCTGTCTCTGCCTGTCTCTGTCTGTCTCTGTGTGTCTCTGTCTGTCTCTGTCTGTCTCTGCCTGTCTTTGTCTGTCCCTGGCTGTCTCCGTCTGTCTCTGCCTGCCCTGTCTGTATCTGTCTGTCTCTGTCTGTCTCTGTCTGTCTCCGTCTGCCTCTGACTGTCGCTGTCTGCCTCTGTGTGTCACTGACTGTCTCTGTCTGTCTCTGTCTGTCTTTGTCTGTCTCTGTCTGTCTCTGTCTGTCTCTGTCTGTCTCTGTGTGTCACTGCCTGTCTCTGTCTGCCTATGTCTGTCTCTGTCTGTCTCTGTCTGTCTCTGTCTGTCTCTGTCTGTCTCTGTCTGTCTCTGCCTGTCTCTGTCTGTCTCTGTCTGTCTCTGTCTGTCTCTGTCTGTCTCTGTCTGTCTCTGCCTGTCTTTGTCTGTCCCTGGCTGTCTCCGTCTGTCTCTGTCTGTCTCTGTCTGTCTCCGTCTGCCTCTGACTGTCGCTGTCTGCCTCTGTGTGTCACTGACTGGCTGAGTGTGCCGCTGACTGTCTCTGCCTGTCTCTGTCTCCCTCTGTCTGTCTCTGACCGGCTCACTCTGTCTGTCTGTCTCTGTCCGTCTCTGTCTGTCTCTGTCCGCCTCTGTCTGTCTCTGTCTGTCTCTGTCTGTCTCTGTCTGTCTCTGTCTGTCTCTGTCTGTCTCTGTCAGTCTCTTTCTGTCTCTGTCTGTCTCTGTCTGTCTCTGTCTGTCTCTGTCTGTCCCTGTCTGTCTCCGTCTGTCTCTGTCTGTCTCTGTCTGTCTCTGTCAGTCTCTTTCTGTCTCTGTCTGTCTCTGTCTGTCTCTGTCTGTCTCTGTCTGTCCCTGTCTGTCTCCGTCTGTCTCTGTCTGTCTCTGTCTCTCTCTGTCTGTCTAGGTCTGTCTCTGCCTGCCCTGTCTGCCTCTGTCTGTCTCTGTCTGCCTCTGTCTTTCTATACCTGTCTCTGTCTGTCTCTGTCTGTCTCTGTCTGTCTCTGTCTGTCTCTGTCTGTCTCTGTCTGTCTCTGTCTGTCTCTGTCTGTCTCTGTCAGTCTCTTTCTGTCTCTGTCTGTCTCTGTCTGTCTCTGTCTGTCTCTGTCTGTCCCTGTCTGTCTCCGTCTGTCTCTGTCTGTCTCTGTCTGTCTCTGTCAGTCTCTTTCTGTCTCTGTCTGTCTCTGTCTGTCTCCGTCTGTCTCTGTCTGTCTCTGTCTGTCTATGTCTGTCTCTGTCTGTCTCTGTCTGTCTCTGTCTGTCTATACCTGTCTCTGTCTGTATATGTCTGTCTCTGTCTGTCTCTGTCTGTCTCTGTCTGTCTCGGTCTGCCTCTGACTGTCCCTGTCTGTCTCGGTCTGCCTCTGACTGTCCCTGTCTGTCTCTGTGTGTCACTGCCTGTCTCAGTCTGCCGCTGACTGTCTCTGCCTGTCTCTGTCTGTCCCTGTCTGTCTCTGTCTGCCTGAGTCTGTCTCTGTCTGTCTCTGTCTGTCTATACCTGTCTCTGTCTGTATGTGTCTGTCTCTGTCTGTCTCTGTGTGTCACTGACTGGCTCAGTATGCCGCTGACTGTCTCTGTCTGTCTCTGTCTGTCTCTGTCTATCTCTGTCTGTCTCTGTGTGTCTCTGTCTGTCTCTGCCTGTCTCTGTCTGTCTCTGTCTGTCTCATTCTGTCTCTGTCTGTCTCTGTCTGTCTCTGTCTGCCTCTGTCTGTCCCTGTCTGTCTCCGTCTGTCTCTGTCTGTCTCTGTCTGTCTCTGTCTGTCTAGGTCTGTCTCTGCCTGCCCTGTCTGTATCTGTCTGTCTCTGTCTGTCTCTGTCTGTCTCTGTCTGTCTAGGTCTGCATTTGTCTGTCCCTGTCTGCCTCTGTCTGTCTCTGTCTGTCCCTGTCTGTCTCTGTCTGTCTCTGTCTGTCTCTGTCTGTCTCCGTCTGTCTCTGTCTGTCTCTGTCTGTCTATGTCTGTCTCTGTCTGTCTCTGTCTGTCTCTGTCTGTCTCTGTCTGTCTATACCTGTCTCTGTCTGCCTCTGTCTGTCTCTGCCTGTCTCTGTCTGTCTCTGTCTGTCTCTGTCTGTCTCTGTCTGTCTCTGTCTGTCTCTGTCTGTCTTTGTCTGTCTCTGTCTGTCTCTGTCTGTCTCTGTCTGTCTCTGTGTGTCACTGCCTGTCTCTGTCTGCCTATGTCTGTCTCTGTCTGTCTCTGTCTATCTCTGTCTGTCTCCGTCTGCCTCTGACTGTCGCTGTCTGCCTCTGTGTGTCACTGACTGGCTGAGTGTGCCGCTGACTGTCTCTGCCTGTCTCTGTCTCCCTCTGTCTGTCTCTGTCTGTCCCTGTCTGTCTCCGTCTGTCTCTGTCTGTCTCTGTCTCTCTCTGTCTGTCTAGGTCTGTCTCTGCCTGCCCTGTCTGTCTCTGTCTGCCTGAGTCTGTCTCTGTCTGTCTCTGTCTTTCTATACCTGTCTCTGTCTGTATCTGTCTGTCTCTGTCTGTCTCTGTCTGTCTCTGTCTGTCTCTGTCTGTCTCTGTCTGTCTCTGTCTGTCTCTGTCTGTCTCTGTCTGTCTCTGTCTGTCTCTGCCTGTCTCTGTCTCCCTCTGTCTGTCTCTGTCTGTCCCTGTCTGTCTCCGTCTGTCTCTGTCTGTCTCTGTCTCTCTCTGTCTGTCTAGGTCTGTCTCTGCCTGCCCTGTCTGTCTCTGTCTGCCTGAGTCTGTCTCTGTCTGTCTCTGTCTTTCTATACCTGTCTCTGTCTGTATCTGTCTGTCTCTGTCTGTCTCTGTCTGTCTCTGTCTGTCTCTGTCTGTCTCTGTCTGTCTCTGTCTGTCTCTGTCTGTCTCTGTCTGTCTCTGTCTGTCTCTGTCTGTCTCTGTCTGTCTCTGTCTGTCTCCGTCTGTCTCTGTCCGTCTCTGTCGGTCTATGTCTGTCTCTGTCTGTCTCTGTCTGTCTCCGTCTGTCTCTGTCTGTCTCTGTCGGTCTATTTCTGTCTCTGTCTGTCTCTGTCTGTCTCTGTCTGTCTATACCTGTCTCTGTCTGTATATGTCTGTCTCTGTCTGTCTCTGTCTGTCTCTGTCTGTCTCGGTCTGCCTCTGACTGTCCCTGTCTGTCTCGGTCTGCCTCTGACTGTCCCTGTCTGTCTCTGTGTGTCACTGCCTGTCTCAGTCTGCCGCTGACTGTCTCTGCCTGTCTCTGTCTGTCCCTGTCTGTCTCTGTCTGCCTGAGTCTGTCTCTGTCTGTCTCTGTCTGTCTATACCTGTCTCTGTCTGTATGTGTCTGTCTCTGTCTGTCTCTGTCTGTCTCTGTCTGTCTCTGTCTGTCTCTGTCTGTCTCTGTCTGTCTCATTCTGTCTCTGTCTGTATCTGTCTGTCTCTGTCTGCCTCTGTCTGTCCCTGTCTGTCTCCGTCTGTCTCTGTCTGTCTCTGTCTGTCTCTGTCTGTCTAGGTCTGTCTCTGCCTGCCCTGTCTGTATCTATCTGCCTCTGTCTGTCTCTGTCTGTCTCTGTCTGTCTAGGTCTGCATTTGTCTGTCCCTGTCTGCCTCTGTCTGTCTCTGTCTGTCCCTGTCTGTCTCCGTCTGTCTCTGTCTGTCTCTGTCTGTCTCTGTCTGTCTAGGTCTGTCTCTGCCTGCCCTGTCTGTCTCTGTCTGCCTGAGTCTGTCTCCGTCTGTCTCTGTCTTTCTATACCTGTCTCTGTCTGTATCTGTCTGTCTCTGTCTGTCTCTGTCTGTCTCTGTCTGTCTCTGTCTGTCTCTGTCTGTCTCTGTCTGTCTGCGTCTGTCTCTGTCTGTCTCTGTCTGTCTATGTCTGTCTCTGTCTGTCTCTGTCTGTCTCTGTCTGTCTCTGTCTGTCTATACCTGTCTCTGTCTGTCTCTGTCTGTCTCTGCCTGTCTCTGTCTGTCTCTGTCTGTCTCTGTCTGTCTCTGTCTGTCTCTGTCTGTCTCTGTCTGTCTCTGTCTGTCTTTGTCTGTCTCTGTCTGTCTCTGTCTGTCTCTGTCTGTCTCTGTGTGTCACTGCCTGTCTCTGTCTGCCTATGTCTGTCTCTGTCTGTCTCTGTCTGTCTCTGTCTGTCTCTGTCTGTCTCTGTCTGTCTCTGTCTGTCTCTGTCTGTCTCTGTCTGTCTTTGTCTGTCTCTGTCTGTCTCTGTCTGTCTCTGTCTGTCTCTGTCTCTGCCTGTCTCTGTCTGTCCCTGTCTGTCTCTGTCTGCCTGAGTCTGTCTCTGTCTGTCTCTGTCTGTCTATACCTGTCTCTGTCTGTATGTGTCTGTCTCTGTCTGTCTCTGTCTGTCTCTGTCTGTCTCTGTCTGTCTCTGTCTGTCTCTGTCTGTCTCATTCTGTCTCTGTCTGTATCTGTCTGTCTCTGTCTGCCTCTGTCTGTCCCTGTCTGTCTCCGTCTGTCTCTGTCTGTCTCTGTCTGTCTCTGTCTGTCTAGGTCTGTCTCTGCCTGCCCTGTCTGTATCTATCTGCCTCTGTCTGTCTCTGTCTGTCTCTGTCTGTCTAGGTCTGCATTTGTCTGTCCCTGTCTGCCTCTGTCTGTCTCTGTCTGTCCCTGTCTGTCTCCGTCTGTCTCTGTCTGTCTCTGTCTGTCTCTGTCTGTCTCTGTCTGTCTAGGTCTGTCTCTGCCTGCCCTGTCTGTCTCTGTCTGCCTGAGTCTGTCTCCGTCTGTCTCTGTCTTTCTATACCTGTCTCTGTCTGTATCTGTCTGTCTCTGTCTGTCTCTGTCTGTCTCTGTCTGTCTCTGTCTGTCTCTGTCTGTCTCTGTCTGTCTTTGTCTGTCTCTGTCTGTCTCTGTCTGTCTCTGTCTGTCTCTGTGTGTCACTGCCTGTCTCTGTCTGCCTATGTCTGTCTCTGTCTGTCTCTGTCTGTCTCTGTCTGTCTCTGTCTGTCTCTGTCTGTCTCTGTCTGTCTCTGTCTGTCTCAGCCTGTCTCTGTCTGTCTCTGTCTGTCTCTGTCTGTCTCTGCCTGTCTTTGTCTGTCCCTGGCTGTCTCCGTCTGTCTCTGTCTGTCTCTGTCTGTCTCCGTCTGCCTCTGACTGTCGCTGTCTGCCTCTGTGTGTCACTGACTGGCTGAGTGTGCCGCTGACTGTCTCTGCCTGTCTCTGTCTCCCTCTGTCTGTCTCTGACCGGCTCACTCTGTCTGTCTGTCTCTGTCCGTCTCTGTTTGTCTCTGTCCGCCTCTGTCTGTCTCTGTCTGTCTCTGTCTGTCTCTGTCTGTCCCCGTCTGTCTCTGTCTGTCTCTGCATGTTTTCGTGTGTCACTGCCTGTCCCAGTTTGCCTTCGACTGTCTCTGGCTGTCTCTGTGTGTGACTGCCTGTCTCTGTCTGCCTCTGACTGTCTCTGTCTGTCTCTGCGTGTCACTGCCTGTCTCAGTCCGCCGCTGACTGTCTCTGTCTGTCTCTGTCTGTCTCTGTCTGTCTATGTCTGTCTCTGTCTGTCTCTGTCTGTCTCTGTCTGTCTATACCTGTCTCTGTCTGTATGTGTCTGTCTCTGTCTGTCTCTGTGTGTCACTGCCTGTCTCTGTCTGTCTGTGTCTGTCTCTGTCTGTTCCTGTCTGTCTCTGTCTGTCTCTGCTTGTTTTCGGGTGGCACTGCCTGTCCCAGTTTGCCTTCGACTGTCTCTGGCTGTCTCTGTGTGTGACTGCCTGGCTCTGTCTGCCTCTGAATGTCTCTGTCTGTCTCTGCGTGTCACTGCCTGTCTAAGTCCGCCGCTGTCTGTCTCTGTCTGTCTCTGTCTGTCTCTGTCTGTCTCTGTCTGTCTCTGTCTGTCTCTGTGTGTCACTGCCTGTCTCTGTCTGCCTATGTCTGTCTCTGTCTGTCTCTGTCTGTCTCTGTCTGTCTCTGTCTGTCTCTGTCTGTCTCTGTCTGTCTCTGTCTGTCTATACCTGTCTCTGCCTGTCTCTGTCTGTCTCTGTCTGTCTCTGTCTGTCTCTGTCTGTCTCTGTCTGTCTCTGTCTGTCTCTGTCTGTCTTTGTCTGTCTCTGTCTGTCTCTGTCTGTCTAGGTCTGTCTCTGCCTGCCCTGTCTGTATCTGTCTGTCTCTGTCTGTCTCTGTCTGTCTCTGTCTGTCTCTGTCTGTCTCTGTCTGTCTCTGTCTGTCTCCGTCTGTCTCTGTCTGTCTCTGTCTGTCTATGTCTGTCTCTGTCTGTCTCTGTCTGTCCCTGTCTGTCTCCGTCTGTCTCTGTCTGTCTCTGTCTGTCTCTGTCTGTCTAGGTCTGTCTCTGCCTGCCCTGCCTGCCCTGTCTGTCTCTGTCTGCCTGAGTCTGTCTCTGTCTGTCTCTGTCTTTCTATACCTGTCTCTGTCTGTATCTGTCTGTCTCTGTCTGTCTCTGTCTGTCTCTGTCTGTCCCTGTCTGTCTTCGTTTGTCTCTGTCTGTCTCTTTCTGTCTCTGTCTGTCTCTGTCTGTCTCTGTCTGCCTCTGTCTGTCTCTGTCTGTCTCTGTCTGTCTCTGTCTGTCTCTGTCTGCCTCTGTCTGTCCCTGTCTGTCTTCGTCTGTCTCTGTCTGTCTCTTTCTGTCTCTGTCTGTCTCTGTCTGTCCCTGTCTGTCTTCGTTTGTCTCTGTCTGTCTCTTTCTGTCTCTGTCTGTCTCTGTCTGTCTCTGTCTGTCTCTGTCTGTCTCTGTCTGTCTCTGTCTGTCTCTGTCTGTCTCTGCCTGTCTCTGTCTGTCTCTGTCTGTCTATGTCTGTCTCTGTCTGTCTCTGTCTGTCTCTGTCTGTCTCTGTCTGTCTCTGTCTGTCTCTGTCTGTCTCTGTCTGTCTCTGTCTGTCTCTGTCTGCCTCTGTCTGTCCCTGTCTATCTTCGTCTGTCTCTGTCTGTCTATTTCTGTCTCTGTCTGTCTCTGTCTGTCCCTGTCTGTCTTCGTTTGTCTCTGTCTGTCTCTTTCTGTCTCTGTCTGTCTCTGTCTGTCTCTGTCTGTCTCTGACTGTCCCTGTCTGCCTCTGTGTGTCACTGACTGGCTCAGTGTGCCGCTGACTGTCTCTGCCTGTCTCTGTCTCCCTCTGTCTGTCTCCGACCGGCTCTCTCTGTCTGTCTGTCTCTGTCCGTCTCTGTCTGTCTCTGTCCGCCTCTGTCTGTCTCTGTCCGCCTCTGTCTGTCTCTGTCTGTCTCCGTCTGTCTCTGTCTGTCTCTGTCTGTCTCTGTCTGCCTATGTCTGTCTCTGTCTGTCTCTGTCTGTCTCTGTCTGTCTCTGTCTGTCCCTGTCTGTCTCTATCTGTTTCTGTCTGTCTAGGTCTGTCTCTGTCTGTCTCGGTCTGCCTCTGACTGTCCCTGTCTGTCTCTGTGTGTCACTGCCTCTCTCAGTCTGCCGCTGACTGTCTCTGTGTGTCACTGCCTGTCTCAGTCTGCCGCTGACTGTCTCTGCCTGTCTCTGTCTGCCTCTGTCTGTCTCTGTCTGTCCCTGTCTGTCTCTGTCTGTCTCTGCTTGTTTTCGTGTGTCACTGCCTGTCCCAGTTTGCCTTCGACTGTCTCTGGCTGTCTCTGTGTGTGACTGCCTGTCTCTGTCTGCCTCTGTCTGTCTCTGCCTGTCTCTGTCTGTCTCTGTCTGTCTCTGTCTGTCTATGTCTGTCTCTGTCTGTCTCTGTCTGTCTCTGTCTGTCTCTATCTGTTTCTGTCTGTCTCTGTCTGTCTCGGTCTGCCTCTGACTGTCCCTGTCCGTCTCTGTGTGTCACTGCCTGTCTCAGTTCGCCGCTGACTGTGTCTGTCTGACTCTGTCTGTCTCTGTCTGTCTCTGTCTGTCTCTGTCTGTCTCTGTCTGTATCTGTCTGTCTCTGTCTGTCTATGTCTGTCTCTGTCTGTCTCCGTCTGCCTCTGACTGTCCCTGTCTGCCTCTGTGTGTCACTGACTGGCTCAATATGCCGCTGACTGTCTCTGTCTGTCTCTGTCTGTCTCTGTCTGTCTCTGTCTGTCTCTGTCTGTCTCTGTCTGTCTCTGTCTGTCTCTATCTGTTTCTGTCTGTCTCTGTCTGTCTCTGTCTGTCTCGGTCTGCCTCTGACTGTCCCTGTCCGTCGCTGTGTGTCACTGCCTGTCTCAGTTCGCCGCTGACGGTGTCTGTCTGACTCTGTCTGTCTCTGTCTGTCTCTGTGTGTCACTGCCTGTCTCTGTCTGTCTCTGTCTGTCTCTGTCTGCCTCTGACTGTCTCTGTGTTTCTCTGTCTGTCCCTGTCGGTCTCCGTCTGTCTCTGTCTGTCTCTGCCTGTCTCTGTCTGTCTAGGTCTGTCTCTGCCTGCCCTGTCTGTCTCTGTCTGCCTGAGTCTGTCTCTGTCTGTCTCTGTCTTTCTATACCTGTCTCTGTCTGTATCTGTCTGTATCTGTCTGTCTCTGTCTGTCTCTGTCTGTCTCTGTCTGTCTCTGTCTGTCTCTGTCTGTCTCTGTCTGTCTCTGTCTGTCTCTGTCTGTCTCCGTCTGTCTTTGTCTGTCTCAGTCTGTCTATGTCTGTCTCTGTCTGTCTCTGTCTGTCTCTGTCTGTCTATACCTGGCTCTGTCTGTATCTGTCTGTCTCTGTCTGTATCTGTCTGTCTCTGTCTGTCTCCGTCTGCCTCTGACTGTCCCTGTCTGCCTCTGTGTGTCGCTGACTGGCTCAATGTGCCGCTGACTGTCTCTGTCTGTCTCTGTCTGTCTCTGTCTGTCTCAGTCTGTCTCTGTCTGTCTCTGTCTGTCTCTGTCTGTCTCGGTCTGCCTCTGACTGTCCCTGTCAGAGTCTGTGTGTCACTGCCTGTCTCAGTCTGCCGCTGACTGTCTCTGCCTGTCTCTGTCTGTCTCTGTCTGCCTGAGTCTGTCTCTGTCTGTCTCTGTCTGTCTATACCTGTCTCTGTCTGTATGTGTCTGTCTCTGTCTGTCTCTGTGTGTCACTGCCTGTCTCTGTCTGCCTATGTCTGTCTCTGTCTTCCTGTGTCTGTCTCTGTCTGTCTCTGTCTGCCTCTGTCTGTCTCTGTCTGTCTCTGTCTGTCTCTGTCTGTCTCTGTCTGTCTCGGTCTGCCTCTGACTGTCCCTGTCTGTCTCGGTCTGCCTCTGACTGTCCCTGTCAGTCTCTGTGTGTCACTGCCTGTCTCAGTCTGCCGCTGACTGTCTCTGCCTGTCTCTGTCTGTCTCTGTCTGTCTCTGTCTGCCTGAGTCTGTCTCTGTCTGTCTCTCTCTGTCTATGTCTGTCTCTGTCTGTATGTGTCTGTCTCTGTCTGTCTCTGTGTGTCACTGCCTGTCTCTGTCTGTCTCTGTCTGTCTCTGTCTGTCTCTGTCTGTCTCTGTCTGTCTCTGTCTGTCTCTGTCTGTCCCTGTCTGTCTCTGTCTGTCTCTGTCTGTCTCTGTCTGTCTCTGTCTGTCTCTATCTGTTTCTGTCTGTCTCTGTCTGTCTCTGTCTGTCTCGGTCTGCCTCTGACTGTCCCTGTCCGTCTCTGTGTGTCACTGCCTGTCTCAGTTCGCCGCTGACTGTGTCTGTCTGACTCTGTCTGTCTCTGTCTGTCTCTGTCTGTCTCTGTCTGTCTCTGTCTGTATCTGTCTGTCTCTGTCTGTCTCTGTCTGTCACTGTCTGTCTCCGTCCGCCTCTGACTGTCCCTGTCTGCCTCTGTGTGTCACTGACTGGCTCAATATGCCACTGACTGTCTCTGTCTGTCTCTGTCTGTCTCTGTCTGTCTCGGTCTGCCTCTGACTGTCCCTGTCTGTCTCGGTCTGCCTCTGACTGTCCCTGACAGAGTCTGTGTGTCACTGCCTGTCTCAGTCTGCCGCTGACTGTCTCTGCCTGTCTCTGTCTGTCTCTGTCTGTCTCTGTCTGCCTGAGTCTGTCTCTGTCTGTCTCTGTCTGTCTATACCTGTCTCTGTCTGTATGTGTCTGTCTCTGTCTGTCTCTGTGTGTCACTGCCTGTCTCTGTCTGCCTATGTCTGTCTCTGTCTGTCTCTGTCTGCCTGAGTCTGTCTCTGTCTGTCTCTCTCTGTCTATCTCTGTCTCTGTCTGTATGTGTCTATCTCTGTCTGTCTCTGTGTGTCACTGCCTGTCTCTGTCTGTCTCTGTCTGTCTCTGTCTGTCTCTGTCTGTCTCTGTCTGTCTCTGTCTGTCTCTGTCTGTCTCGGTCTGCCTCTGACTGTCCCTGTCTGTCTCGGTCTGCCTCTGACTGTCCCTGTCAGAGTCTGTGTGTCACTGCCTGTCTCAGTCTGCCGCTGACTGTCTCTGCCTGTCTCTGTCTGTCTCTGTCTGTCTCTGTCTGTCTCTGTCTGTCTCTATCTGTTTCTGTCTGTCTCTGTCTGTCTCTGTCTGTCTCGGTCTGCCTCTGACTGTCCCTGTCCGTCTCTGTGTGTCACTGCCTGTCTCTGTCTGTCTCCGTCTGTCTCTGTCTGTCTCTGTCTGTCTCTGTCTGTCTCTGTCTGTCTCTGTATGCCTGAGTCTGTCTCTGTCTGTCTCTGTCTGTCTATACCTGTCTCTGTCTGTATGTGTCTGTCTCTGTCTGCCTCTGTCTGTCTCTGTCTGTCTCTGTCTGTCTCTGTCTGTCTCTGTCTGTCTCTGTCTGTCTCCGTCTGTCTCTGTCTGTCTCTGTCTGTCTATGTCTGTCTCTGTCTGTCTCTGTCTGTCTCTGTCTGTCTATACCTGTCTCTCTCTGAATGTGTCTGTCTCTGTCTGTCTCTGTGTGTCACTGCCTATCTCTGTCTGCCTATGTCTGTCTCTGTCTGTCTCTGTCTGTCTCTGTCTGTCTCTGTCTGTCTCTGTCTGTCTCTGTCTGTCTCTGTCTGTCTCTGTCTGTCTCTGTCTGTCTCTGTCTGTATCTGTCTGTCTCTGTCTGTCTCTGTATGGCTCTGTCTGTCTCCGTCTGCCTCTGACTGTCCCTGTCTGCCTCTGTGTGTCACTGACTGGCTCAATATGCCACTGTCTGTCTCTGTCTGTCTCTGTCTATCTCTGTCTGTCTCTGTCTGTCTCTGCCTGTCTCTGTCTGTCTCCGTCTGTCTCTGTCTGTCTCTGTCTGTCTATGTCTGTCTCTGTCTGTCTCTGTCTGTCTCTGTCTGTCTATACCTGTCTCTGTCTGTATGTGTCTGTCTCTGTCTGTCTCTGTGTGTCACTGCCTGTCTCTGTCTGCCTATGTCTGTCTCTGTCTGTCTCTGTCTGTCTCTGTCTGTCTCTGTCTGTCTCTGTCTGTCTCTGTCTGTCTCTGTCTGTCTCTATCTGTCTCTGTCTGTCTCTGTCTGTCTCTGTCCGTCTCTATCTGTTTCTGTCTGTCTCTGTCTGTCTCTGTCTGTCTCTGTCTGTCTCTGTCTGTCTCTGTCTGTCTCTGTCTGTCTCTGTCTGTCTCTGCCTGTCTCTGTCTGTCTCTGTCTGTCTCTGTCTGCCTGAGTCTGTCTCTGTCTGTCTGTCTCTGTCCGTCTCTGTCTGTCTCTGTCCGCCTCTGTCTGTCTCTGTCCGCCTCTGTCTGTCTCTGTCTGTCTCCGTCTGTCTCTGTCTGTCTCTGTCTGTCTCTGTCTGCCTGAGTCTGTCTCTGTCTGTCTCTGTCTGTCTATACCTGTCTCTGTCTGTATGTGTCTGTCTCTGTCTGTCTCTGTGTGTCACTGCCTGTCTCTGTCTGCCTATGTCTGTCTCTGTCTTCCTGTGTCTGTCTCTGTCTGTCTCTGTCTGCCTCTGTCTGTCTCTGTCTGTCTCTGTCTGTCTCTGTCTGTCTCTGTCTGTCTCGGTCTGCCTCTGACTGTCCCTGTCTGTCTCGGTCTGCCTCTGACTGTCCCTGTCAGTCTCTGTGTGTCACTGCCTGTCTCTGTCTGTATGTGTCTGTCTCTGTCTGTCTCTGTGTGTCACTGCCTGTCTCTGTCTGCCTATGTCTGTCTCTGTCTGTCTCTGTCTGTCTCTGTCTGTCTCTATCTGTCTCTGTCTGTCTCTGTCTGTCTATGTCTGTCTCGGCCTGCCCTGTCTGTCTCTGTCTGTCTCTGTCTGTCTCTGTCTGCCTGAGTCTGTCTCTGTCTGTCTCTGTCTTTCTATACCTGTCTCTGTCTGTATGTGTCTGGCTCTGTCTGTCTCTGTGTGTCACTGCCTGCCTCTGTCTGCCTATGTCTGTCTCTGTCTGTCTCTATCTGTTTCTGTCTGTCTCTGTCTGCCTGAGTCTGTCTCTGTCTGTCTCTGTCTGTCTCTGACTGTCTCTGTCTGTCTCTGTCTGTCTCGGTCTGCCTCTGACTGTCCCTGTCTGTCTCTGTGTGTCACTGCCTCTCTCAGTCTGCCACTGACTGTCTCTGTGTGTCACTGCCTGTCTCAGTCTGCCGCTGACTGTCTCTGCCTGCCTCTGTCTGCCTATGTCTGTCTCTGTCTGTCTCTATCTGTTTCTGTCTGTATGTGTCTGTCTCTGTCTGTCTCTGTGTGTCTCTGTCTGTCTCTGTCTGTCTCGGTCTGCCTCTGACTGTCCCTGTCCGTCTCTGTGTGTCACTGCCTGTCTCTGTCTGTCTCCGTCTGTCTCTGTCTGTCTCTGTCTGTCTCTGTCTGTCTCTGTCTGTCTCTGTATGCCTGAGTCTGTCTCTGTCTGTCTCTGTCTGTCTATACCTGTCTCTGTCTGTATGTGTCTGTCTCTGTCTGCCTCTGTCTGTCTCTGTCTGTCTCTGTCTGTCTCTGTCTGTCTCTGTCTGTCTCTGTCTGTCTCTGTCTGTCTCCGTCTGTCTCTGTCTGTCTCTGTCTGTCTATGTCTGTCTCTGTCTGTCTCTGTCTGTCTCTGTCTGTCTATACCTGTCTCTGTCTGTATGTGTCTGTCTCTGTCTGTCTCTGTGTGTCACTGCCTGTCTCAGTTCGCCGCTGACTGTGTCTGTCTGACTCTGTCTGTCTCTGTCTGTCTGTGTCTGTCTCTGTCTGTATCTGTCTGTCTCTGTCTGTCTCTGTCTGTCTCTGTCTGTCTCCGTCTGCCTCTGACTGTCCCTGTCTGCCTCTGTGTGTCACTGACTGGCTCAATATGCCACTGTCTGTCTCTGTCTGTCTCTGTCTGTCTCAGTCTGCCGCTGACTGTCTCTGTGTGTCACTGCCTGTCTCAGTCTGCCGCTGACTGTCTCTGCCTGTCTCTGTCTGCCTCTGTCTGTCTCAGTCTGCCGCTGACTGTCTCTGTCCGTCTCTGTCTGTCTCTGTCTGTCTCTGTCTGTCTCTGTCTGTCTCTGTCTGTCTCTGTCTGTCTCTGTCTGTCTCTATCTGTTTCTGTCTGTCTCTGTCTGTCTCTGTCTGTCTCTGTCTGTCTCGGTCTGCCTCTGACTCTCCCTGTCCGTCTCTGTGTGTCACTGCCTGTCTCAGTTCGCCGCTGACTGTGTCTGTCTGACTCTGTCTGTCTCTGTCTGTCTCTGTCTGTCTCTGTCTGTATCTGTCTGTCTCTGTCTGTCTCTGTCTGTCTCTGTCTGTCTCTGTCTGTCTCCGTCTGCCTCTGACTGTCCCTGTCTGCCTCTGTGTGTCACTGACTGGCTCAATATGCCACTGTCTGTCTCTGTCTGTCTCGGTCTATCTCTGTCTGTCTCTGTCTGTCTCTGCCTGTCTCTGTCTGTCTCCGTCTGTCTCTGTCTGTCTCTGTCTGTCTATGTCTGTCTCTGTCTGTCTCTGTCTGTCTCTGTCTGTCTATACCTGTCTCTGTCTGTATGTGTCTGTCTCTGTCTGTCTCTGTGTGTCACTGCCTGTCTCTGTCTGCCTATGTCTGTCTCTGTCTGTCTCTGTCTGTCTCTGTCTGTCTCTGTCTGTCTCTGTCTGTCTCTGTCTGTCTCTGTCTGTCTCTATCTGTTTCTGTCTGTCTCTGTCTGTCTCTGTCTGTCTCGGTCTGCCTCTGACTGTCCCTGTCCGTCTCTGTGTGTCACTGCCTGTCTCAGTTCGCCGCTGACTGTGTCTGTCTGACTCTGTCTGTCTCTGTCTGTCTCTGTCTGTCTCTGTCTGTATCTGTCTGTCTCTGTCTGTCTCTGTCTGTCTCTGTCTGTCTCCGTCTGCCTCTGACTGTCCCTGTCTGCCTCTGTGTGTCACTGACTGGCTCAATATGCCACTGTCTCCCTCTGTCTGTCTCTGTCTGTCTCTGTCTGTCTCTGTCTGTCTCTGCCTGTCTCTGTCTGTCTCTGTCTGTCTCTGTCTGCCTGAGTCTGTCTCTGTCTGTCTCTGTCTGTCTATACCTGTCTCTGTTTGTATGTGTCTGTCTCTGTCTGTCTCTGTGTGTCACTGCCTGTCTCTGTCTGCCTATGTCTGTCTCTGTCTGTCTCTGTCTGTCTCTGTCTGTCTCTGTCTGTCTCTGTCTGTCTCTGTCTGTCTCTGTCTGTCTATACCTGTCTCTGTCTGTATGTGTCTGTCTCTGTCTGTATGTGTCTGTCTCTGTCTGTCTCTGTGTGTCACTGCCTGTCTCTGTCTGCCTATGTCTGTCTCTGTCTGTCTCTGTCTGTCTCTATCTGTTTCTGTCTGTCTCTGTCTGTCTCTGTCTGTCTCGGTCTGCCTCTGACTGTCCCTGTCTGTCTCGGTCTGCCTCTGACTGTCCCTGTCTGTCTCTGTCTGTCTCTGTCTGTCTCTGTCTGTCTATACCTGTCTCTGTCTGTATGTGTCTGTCTCTGTCTGTCTCTGTGTGTCACTGCCTGTCTCTGTCTGTCTATGTCTGTCTCTGTCTGTCTCTGTCTGTCTCTGTCTGCCTGAGTCTGTCTCTGTCTGTCTCTGTCTGTCTATACCTGTCTCTGTCTGTATGTGTCTGTCTCTGTCTGTCTCTGTGTGTCACTGCCTGTCTCTGTCTGCCTATGTCTGTCTCTGTCTGTCTCTGTCTGTCTCTGTCTGTCTCTGTCTGTCTCTGTCTGTCTCTGTCTGTCTCTGTCTGTCTATACCTGTCTCTGTCTGTATGTGTCTGTCTCTGTCTGTATGTGTCTGTCTCTGTCTGTCTCTGTGTGTCACTGCCTGTCTCTGTCTGCCTATGTCTGTCTCTGTCTGTCTCTGTCTGTCTCTATCTGTTTCTGTCTGTCTCTGTCTGTCTCTGTCTGTCTCGGTCTGCCTCTGACTGTCCCTGTCTGTCTCGGTCTGCCTCTGACTGTCCCTGTCAGTCTCTGTCTGTCTCTGTCTGTCTCTGCCTGTCTCTGTCTGTCTCTGTCTGTCTCTGTCTGTCTCTGTCTGTCTCTGTCTGTCTCTGTCTGTCTCTGTCTGTCTCTGTCAGTCTCTGCCTGTCTATGTCTGTCTCTGTCTGTATGTGTCTGTCTCTGTCTGTCTCTGTGTGTCACTGCCTGTCTCTGTCTGTCTCTGTCTGTCTCTGTCTGCCTCTGTGTGTCACTGACTGGCTCAGTGTACCGCTGATTGTTTCTGCCTGTCTCTGTCTCCCTCTGTCTGTCTCTGGCCGGCTCTCTCTGTCTGTCTGTCTCTGTCCGTCTCTGTCTGTCTCTGTCCGCCTCTGTCTGTCTCTGTCTGTCTCTGTCTGTCTCTGCCAGTCTCTGTCTGTCTCTGTCTGTCTCTGTCTGTCTCTGTCTGTCTCTGTCTGTCTCTGTCTGTCTCTGTCTGTCTCTGTCAGTCTCTGCCTGTCTATGTCTGTCTCTGTCTGTATGTGTCTGTCTCTGTCTGTCTCTGTGTGTCACTGCCTGTCTCTGTCTGTCTCTGTCTGTCTCTGTCTGCCTCTGACTGTCCCTCTCTGCCTCTGTGTGTCACTGACTGGATCAGTGTACCGCTGATTGTTTCTGCCTGTCTCTGTCTCCCTCTGTCTGTCTCTGGCCGGCTCTCTCTGTCTGTCTGTCTCTGTCCGTCTCTGTCTGTCTCTGTCCGCCTCTGTCTGTCTCTGTGTGTCTCTGTCTGTCTCTGTGTGTCACTGCCTGTCTCTGTCTGCCTATGTCTGTCTCTGTCTGTCTCTGTCTGTCTCTGTCTGTCTCTGTCTGTCTCTGTCTGTCTCTGTCTGTCTCTGTCTGTCTCTGTCTGTCTCTGTCTGTCTCTATCTGTTTCTGTCTGTCTCTGTCTGTCTCTGTCTGTCTCGGTCTGCCTCTGACTGTCCCTGTCCGTCTCTGTGTGTCACTGCCTGTCTCAGTTCGCCGCTGACTGTATCTGTCTGACTCTGTCTGTCTCTGTCTGTCTCTGTCTGTCTCTGTCTGTCTCTGTCTGTCTCTGTCTGTCTCTGTCTGTCTCTGTCTGTCTCTGTGTGTCACTGCCTGTCTCTGTCTGTCTCTGTCTGTCTCTGTCTGTCTCTGTCTGTCTCTGTCTGTCTCTGTCTGTCTCTGTCTGTCTCTGTCTGTCTCTGTCTGTCTCTGTCTGTCTCTGTCTGCCTGAGTCTGTCTCTGTCTGTCTCTGTCTGTCTATACCTGTCTCTGTCTGTATGTGTCTGTCTCTGTCTGTCTCTGTGTGTCACTGCCTGTCTCTGTCTGTCTATGTCTGTCTCTGTCTGTCTCTGTCTGTCTCTGTCTGTCTCTGTCTGCCTGAGTCTGTCTCTGTCTGTCTCTGTCTGTCTATACCTGTCTCTGTCTGTATGTGTCTGTCTCTGTCTGTCTCTGTGTGTCACTGCCTGTCTCTGTCTGTCTATGTCTGTCTCTGTCTGTCTCTGTCTGTCTCTGTCTGCCTGAGTCTGTCTCTGTCTGTCTCTGTCTGTCTATACCTGTCTCTGTCTGTATGTGTCTGTCTCTGTCTGTCTCTGTGTGTCATTGCCTGTCTCTGTCTGCCTATGTCTGTCTCTGTCTGTCTCTGTCTGTCTCTGTCTGTCTCTGTCAGTCTCTGCCTGTCTATGTCTGTCTCTGTCTGTATGTGTCTGTCTCTGTCTGTCTCTGTGTGTCACTGCCTGTCTCTGTCTGTCTCTGTCTGTCTCTGTCTGCCTCTGACTGTCCCTGTCTGCCTCTGTGTGTCACTGACTGGCTCAGTGTACCGCTGATTGTTTCTGCCTGTCTCTGTCACCCTCTGTCTGTCTCTGGCCGGCTCTCTCTGTCTGTCTGTCTCTGTCCGTCTCTGTCTGTCTCTGTCCGCCTCTGTCTGTCTCTGTCTGTCTCGGTCTGCCTCTGACTGTCCCTGTCTGTCTCTGTCTGCCTCTGACTGTCCCTGTCAGTCTCTGTGTGTCACTGCCTGTCTCAGTCTGCCGCTGACTGTCTCTGCCTGTCTCTGTCTGTCTCTGTCTGTCTCTGTCTGCCTGAGTCTGTCTCTGTCTGCCTGAGTCTGTCTCTGTCTGCCTGAGTCTGTCTCTGTCTGTCTCTCTCTGTCTATGTCTGTCTCTGTCTGTATGTGGCTGTCTCTGTCTGTCTCTGTGTGTCACTGCCTGTCTCTGTCTGTCTCTGTCTGTCTCCGTCTGCCTCTGACTGTCCCTGTCTGCCTCTGTTTGTCACTGACTGGCTCAGTGTACCGCTGACTGTTTCTGCCTGTCTCTGTCTCCCTCTGTCTGCCTCTGGCCGGCTCTCTCTGTCTGTCTGTCTCTGTCCGTCTCTGTCTGTCTCTGTCCGCCTCTGTCTGTCTCTGTCCGCCTCTGCCTGTCTCTGTCTGTCTCCGTCTGTCTCTGTCTGTCTCTGTCTGTCTCTGTATGCCTGAGTCTGTCTCTGTCTGTCTCTGTCTGTCTATACCTGTCTCTGTCTGTATGTGTCTGTCTCTGTCTGTATCTGTCTGTCTCCGCTGCCTCTGACTGTCCCTGTCTGCCTCTGTGTGTCACTGACTGGCTCAATATGCCGCTGACTGTCTCTGTCTGTCTCTGTCTGTCTCTGTCTGTCTCTGTCTGTCTCTGTCTGTCTCTGTCTGTCTCTGTCTGTCTCTGTCTGTCTCTGTCTGTCTCAGTCTAACTCTGTCTGCCTCTGTCTGTCTCTGTCTGTTTCTGTCTGTCTCTGTCTGTCTCTGTCTGTCTCTGTCTGTCTCTGTCTTTCTCTGTCTGTCTCTGTCTGTCTCTGTCTGTCTCCGTCTGTCTCTGTCTGTCTCTGTCTGTCTCTGTCTGCCTGAGTCTGTCTCTGTCTGTCTCTGTCTGTCTATACCTGTCTCTGTCTGTATGTGTCTGTCTCTGTCTGTCTCTGTCTGTCTCTGTCTGTCTATACCTGTCTCTGTCTGTATGTGTCTGTCTCTGTCTGTCTCTGTGTGTCACTGCCTGTCTCTGTCTGCCTATGTCTGTCTCTGTCTGTCTCTGTCTCTCACTGCCTGTCTCTGTCTGTCTATGTCTGTCTCTGTCTGTCTCTGTCTGTCTCTGTCTGTCTCGGTCTGCCTCTGACTGTCCCTGTCTGCCTCTGTGTGTCACTGACTGGCTCAATATGCCGCTGACTGTCTCTGTCTGTCTCTGTCTGTCTCTGTCTGTCTCTGTCTGTCTCTGTCTGTCTCTGTCTGTCTCTGTGTGTCACTGCCTGTCTCTGTCTGTCTATGTCTGTCTCTGTCTGTCTCTGTCTGTCTCTGTCTGTCTCTGTCTGTCTCTGTCTGTCTCTGTCTGTCTCTGTCTGTCTCTGTCTGCCTCTGTCTGTCTCTGTCTGTCTCTGTCTGTCTCTGTCTGTCTCTGTCTGTCTCTGTCTGTCTCTGTCTGTCTCAGTCTAACTCTGTCTGCCTCTGTCTGTCTCTGTCTGTATCTGTCTGTCTCTGTGTGTCACTGCCTGTCTCTGTCTGCCTATGTCTGTCTCTGTCTGTCTCTGGCTGTCTCTGTCTGTCTCTGTCTGTCTCTGTCTGTCTCTGTCTGTCTCTGTCTGTCTCTGTCTGTCTCTGCCTGTCTCTGTCTGTCTATACCTGTCTCTGTCTGTATGTGTCTGTCTCTGTCTGTCTCTGTCTGTCTATACCTGTCTCTGTCTGTATGTGTCTGTCTCTGTCTGTCTCTGTGTGTCACTGCCTGTCTCTGTCTGTATGTGTCTGTCTCTGTCTGTCTCTGTGTGTCATTGCCTGTCTCTGTCTGCCTATGTCTGTCTCTGTCTGTCTCTGGCTGTCTCTGTCTGTCTCTGTCTGTCTCTGTCTGTCTCTGTCTGTCTCTGTCTGTCTCTGTCTGTCTCTGTCTGTCTCTGTCTGTCTCTGTCTGTCTCTGCCTGTCTCTGTCTGTCTCTGTCTGTCTCTGTCTGTCTCTGTCTGTCTCTGTCTGTCTCTGTCAGTCTCTGCCTGTCTATGTCTGTCTCTGTCTGTATGTGTCTGTCTCTGTCTGTCTCTGTGTGTCACTGCCTGTCTCTGTCTGTCTCTGTCTGTCTCTGTCTGCCTCTGACTGTCCCTGTCTGCCTCTGTGTGTCACTGACTGGCTCAGTGTACCGCTGATTGTTTCTGCCTGTCTCTGTCTCCCTCTGTCTGTCTCTGCCTGTCTCTGTCTGTCTCTGTCTGTCTCTGTCTGTCTCTGTCTGTCTCTGTCTGTCTCTGTCTGTCTATACCTGTCTCTGTCTGTATGTGTCTGTCTCTGTCTGCCTGAGTCTGTCTCTGTCTGTCTCTGTCTGTCTATACCTGTCTCTGTCTGTATGTGTCTGTCTCTGTCTGTCTCTGTGTGTCATTGCCTGTCTCTGTCTGCCTATGTCTGTCTCTGTCTGTCTCTGGCTGTCTCTGTCTGTCTCTGTCTGTCTCTGTCTGTCTCTGTCTGTCTCTGTCTGTCTCTGTCTGTCTCTGTCTGTCTCTGTCTGTCTCTGTCTGTCTCTGCCTGTCTCTGTCTGTCTCTGTCTGTCTCTGTCTGTCTCTGTCTGTCTCTGTCTGTCTCTGTCAGTCTCTGCCTGTCTATGTCTGTCTCTGTCTGTATGTGTCTGTCTCTGTCTGTCTCTGTGTGTCACTGCCTGTCTCTGTCTGTCTCTGTCTGTCTCTGTCTGCCTCTGACTGTCCCTGTCTGCCTCTGTGTGTCACTGACTGGCTCAGTGTACCGCTGATTGTTTCTGCCTGTCTCTGTCTCCCTCTGTCTGTCTCTGCCTGTCTCTGTCTGTCTCTGTCTGTCTCTGTCTGTCTCTGTCTGTCTCTGTCTGTCTCTGTCAGTCTCTGCCTGTCTATGTCTGTCTCTGTCTGTATGTGTCTGTCTCTGTCTGTCTCTGTGTGTCACTGCCTGTCTCTGTCTGTCTCTGTCTGTCTCTGTCTGTCTCTGTCTGTATCTGTCTGTCTCCGTCTGCCTCTGACTGTCCCTGTCTGCCTCTGTGTGTCACTGACTGGCTCAATATGCCGCTGACTGTCTCTGTCTGTCTCTGTCTGTCTCTGTCTGTCTCTGTCTGTCTCTGTCTGTCTCTGTCTGTCTCTGTCTGTCTCTGTCTGTCTCTGTCTGTCTCTGTCTGTCTCTGTCTGTCTCAGTCTAACTCTGTCTGCCTCTGTCTGTCTCTGTCTGTTTCTGTCTGTCTCTGTCTGTCTCTGTCTGTCTCTGTCTTTCTCTGTCTGTCTCTGTCTGTCTCTGTCTGTCTCCGTCTGTCGCTGTCTGTCTCTGTCTGTCTCTGTCTGCCTGAGTCTGTCTCTGTCTGTCTCTGTCTGTCTATACCTGTCTCTGTCTGTATGTGTCTGTCTCTGTCTGTCTCTGTCTGTCTCTGTCTGTCTATACCTGTCTCTGTCTGTCTCTGTGTGTCACTGCCTGTCTCTGTCTGCCTATGTCTGTCTCTGTCTGTCTCTGTCTGTCTCTGTCTGTCACTGCCTGTCTCTGTCTGTCTATGTCTGTCTCTGTCTGTCTCTGTCTGTCTCTGTCTGTCTCGGTCTGCCTCTGACTGTCCCTGTGTGTCTCTGTGTGTCACTGCCTGTCTCAGTCTGCCGCTGACTGTCTCTGCCTGTCTCTGTCTGTCTCTGTCTGTCTCTGTCTGCCTGAGTCTGTCTCTGTCTGTCTCTGTCTGTCTATACCTGTCTCTGTCTGTATGTGTCTGTCTCTGTCTGTCTCTGTGTGTCATTGCCTGTCTCTGTCTGCCTATGTCTGTCTCTGTCTGTCTCTGTCTGTCTCTGTCTGTCTCTGTCTGTCTCTGTCTGTCTCTGTCTGTCTCTGTCTGTCTCTGTCTGTCTCTGCCTGTCTCTGTCTGTCTCTGTCTGTCTCTGTCTGTCTCTGTCTGTCTCTGTCTGTCTCTGTCTGTCTCTGTCAGTCTCTGCCTGTCTATGTCTGTCTCTGTCTGTATGTGTCTGTCTCTGTCTGTCTCTGTGTGTCACTGCCTGTGTCTGTCTGTCTCTGTCTGTCTCTGTCTGCCTCTGACTGTCCCTGTCTGCCTCTGTGTGTCACTGACTGGCTCAGTGTACCGCTGATTGTTTCTGCCTGTCTCTGTCTCCCTCTGTCTGTCTCTGGCCGGCTCTCTCTGTCTGTCTGTCTCTGTCTGTCTCTGTCTGTCTCTGCCTGTCTCTGTCTGTCTCTGTCTGTCTCTGTCTGTCTCTGTCTGTCTCTGGCTGTCTCTGTCTGTCTCTGTCAGTCTCTGCCTGTCTATGTCTGTCTCTGTCTGTATGTGTCTGTCTCTGTCTGTCTCTGTGTGTCACTGCCTGTCTCTGTCTGTCTCTGTCTGTCTCTGTCTGCCTCTGACTGTCCCTGTCTGCCTCTGTGTGTCACTGACTGGCTCAGTGTACCGCTGATTGTTTCTGCCTGTCTCTGTCTCCCTCTGTCTGTCTCTGGCCGGCTCTCTCTGTCTGTCTGTCTCTGTCCGTCTCTGTCTGTCTCTGTCCGCCTCTGTCTGTCTATACCTGTCTCTGTCCGTATGTGTCTGTCTCTGTCTGTCTCTGTCTGTCTCTGTCTGTATCTGTCTGTCTCCGTCTGCCTCTGACTGTCCCTGTCTGCCTCTGTGTGTCACTGACTGGCTCAATATGCCGCTGACTGTCTCTGTCTGCCTATGTCTGTCTCTGTCTGTCACTGCCTGTCTCTGTCTGTCTATGTCTGTCTCTGTCTGTCTCTGTCTGTCTCTGTCTGTCTCGGTCTGCCTCTGACTGTCCCTGTCTGCCTCTGTGTGTCACTGACTGGCTCAATATGCCGCTGACTGTCTCTGTCTGTCTCTGTCTGTCTCTGTCTGTCTCTGTCTGTCTCTGTCTGTCTCTGTCTGTCTCTGTCTGTCTCTGTCTGTCTCTGTCTGTCTCTGTCTGTCTCTGTCTGTCTCTGTCTGTCTCTGTGTGTCACTGCCTGTCTCTGTCTGTCTATGTCTGTCTCTGTCTGTCTCTGTCTGTCTCTGTCTGCCTGAGTCTGTCTCTGTCTGTCTCTGTCTGTCTATACCTGTCTCTGTCTGTATGTGTCTGTCTCTGTCTGTCTCTGTGTGTCACTGCCTGTCTCTGTCTGTCTATGTCTGTCTCTGTCTGTCTCTGTCTGTCTCTGTCTGCCTGAGTCTGTCTCTGTCTGTCTCTGTCTGTCTATACCTGTCTCTGTCTGTATGTGTCTGTCTCTGTCTGTCTCTGTGTGTCATTGCCTGTCTCTGTCTGCCTATGTCTGTCTCTGTCTGTCTCTGGCTGTCTCTGTCTGTCTCTGTCTGTCTCTGTCTGTCTCTGTCTGTCTCTGTCTGTCTCTGCCTGTCTCTGTCTGTCTCTGTCTGTCTCTGTCTGTCTCTGTCTGTCTCTGTCTGTCTCTGTCAGTCTCTGCCTGTCTATGTCTGTCTCTGTCTGTATGTGTCTGTCTCTGTCTGTCTCTGTCTGTCTCTGTCTGTCTCTGTCTGTCTCTGTCTGTCTCTGTCTGCCTCTGTCTGTCTCTGTCTGTCTCTGTCTGTCTCTGTCTGTCTCTGTCTGTCTCTGTCTGTCTCAGTCTAACTCTGTCTGCCTCTGTCTGTCTCTGTCTGTATCTGTCTGTCTCTGTCTGTCTCTGTCTGTCTCTCTCTGTCTCTGTCTGTCTCTATCTGCCTGAGTCTGTCTCTGTCTGTCTCTGTCTGTCTATACCTGTCTCTGTCTGTATGTGTCTGTCTCTGTCTGTCTCTGTGTGTCACTGCCTGTCTCTGTCTGTCTATGTCTGTCTCAGTCTGTCTCTGTCTGTCTCTGTCTGCCTGAGTCTGTCTCTGTCTGTCTCTGTCTGTCTATACCTGTCTCTGTCTGTATGTGTCTGTCTCTGTCTGTCTCTGTGTGTCACTGCCTGTCTCTGTCTGTCTATGTCTGTCTCTGTCTGTCTCTATCTGTCTCTGTCTGTCTCTGTCTGCCTGAGTCTGTCTCTGTCTGTCTCTGTCTGTCTATACCTGTCTCTGTCTGTATGTGTCTGTCTCTGTCTGTCTCTGTGTGTCACTGCCTGTCTCTGTCTGTCTATGTCTGTCTCTGTCTGTCTCTGTCTGTCTCTGTCTGCCTGAGTCTGTCTCTGTCTGTCTCTGTCTGTCTATACCTGTCTCTGTCTGTATGTGTCTGTCTCTGTCTGTCTCTGTGTGTCATTGCCTGTCTCTGTCTGCCTATGTCTGTCTCTGTCTGTCTCTGGCTGTCTCTGTCTGTCTCTGTCTGTCTCTGTCTGTCTCTGTCTGTCTCTGTCTGTCTCTGCCTGTCTCTGTCTGTCTCTGTCTGTCTCTGTCTGTCTCTGTCTGTCTCTGTCTGTCTCTGTCAGTCTCTGCCTGTCTATGTCTGTCTCTGTCTGTATGTGTCTGTCTCTGTCTGTCTCTGTGTGTCACTGCCTGTCTCTGTCTGTCTCAGTCTGTCTCTGTCTGCCTCTGACTGTCCCTGTCTGCCTCTGTGTGTCACTGACTGGCTCAGTGTACCGCTGATTGTTTCTGCCTGTCTCTGTCTCCCTCTGTCTGTCTCTGCCTGTCTCTGTCTGTCTCTGTCTGTCTCTGTCTGTCTCTGTCTGTCTCTGTCTGTCTCTGTCTGTCTCTGTCTGTCTCTGCCTGTCTCTGTCTGTCTCTGTCTGTCTCTGTCTGTCTCTGTCTGTCTCTGTCTGTCTCTGTCAGTCTCTGCCTGTCTATGTCTGTCTCTTTCTGTATGTGTCTGTCTCTGTCTGTCTCTGTGTGTCACTGCCTGTCTCTGTCTGTCTCTATCTGTCTCTGTCTGTCTCTGTCTGTATCTGTCTGTCTCCGTCTGCCTCTGACTGTCCCTGTCTGCCTCTGTGTGTCACTGACTGGCTCAATATGCCGCTGACTGTCTCTGTCTGTCTCTGTCTGTCTCTGTCTGTCTCTGTCTGTCTCTGTCTGTCTCTGTCTGTCTCTGTCTGTCTCTGTCTGTCTCAGTCTAACTCTGTCTGCCTCTGTCTGTCTCTGTCTGTTTCTGTCTGTCTCTGTCTGTCTCTGTCTGTCCCTGTCTTTCTCTGTCTGTCTCTGTCTGTCTCTGTCTGTCTCCGTCTGTCTCTGTCTGTCTCTGTCTCTCTCTGTCTGCCTGAGTCTGTCTCTGTCTGTCTCTGTCTGTCTATACCTGTCTCTGTCTGTATGTGTCTGTCTCTGTCTGTCTCTGTCTGTCTCTGTCTGTCTATACCTGTCTCTGTCTGTATGTGTCTGTCTCTGTCTGTCTCTGTGTGTCACTGCCTGTCTCTGTCTGCCTATGTCTGTCTCTGTCTGTCTCTGTCTGTCTATACCTGTCTCTGTCTGTATGTGTCTGTCTCTGTCTGTCTCTGTGTGTCACTGCCTGTCTCTGTCTGTATGTGTCTGTCTCTGTCTGTCTCTGTGTGTCATTGCCTGTCTCTGTCTGCCTATGTCTGTCTCTGTCTGTCTCTGGCTGTCTCTGTCTGTCTCTGTCTGTCTCTGTCTGTCTCTGTCTGTCTCTGTCTGTCTCTGTCTGTCTCTGTCTGTCTCTGTCTGTCTATGTCTGTCTCTGCCTGTCTCTGTCTGTCTCTGTCTGTCTCTGTCTGTCTCTGTCTGTCTCTGTCTGTCTCTGTCAGTCTCTGCCTGTCTATGTCTGTCTCTGTCTGTATGTGTCTGTCTCTGTCTGTCTCTGTGTGTCACTGCCTGTCTCTGTCTGTCTCTGTCTGTCTCTGTCTGCCTCTGACTGTCCCTGTCTGCCTCTGTGTGTCACTGACTGGCTCAGTGTACCGCTGATTGTTTCTGCCTGTCTCTGTCTCCCTCTGTCTGTCTCTGCCTGTCTCTGTCTGTCTCTGTCTGTCTCTGTCTGTCTCTGTCTGTCTCTGTCTGTCTCTGTCAGTCTCTGCCTGTCTATGTCTGTCTCTGTCTGTATGTGTCTGTCTCTGTCTGTCTCTGTGTGTCACTGCCTGTCTCTGTCTGTCTCTGTCTGTCTCTGTCTGTCTCTGTCTGTATCTGTCTGTCTCCGTCTGCCTCTGACTGTCCCTGTCTGCCTCTGTGTGTCACTGACTGGCTCAATATGCCGCTGACTGTCTCTGTCTGTCTCTGTCTGTCTCTGTCTGTCTCTGTCTGTCTCTGTCTGTCTCTGTCTGTCTCTGTCTGTCTCTGTCTGTCTCTGTCTGTCTCTGTCTGTCTCTGTCTGTCTCAGTCTAACTCTGTCTGCCTCTGTCTGTCTCTGTCTGTTTCTGTCTGTCTCTGTCTGTCTCTGTCTGTCTCTGTCTTTCTCTGTCTGTCTCTGTCTGTCTCTGTCTGTCTCCGTCTGTCTCTGTCTGTCTCTGTCTGTCTCTGTCTGCCTGAGTCTGTCTCTGTCTGTCTCTGTCTGTCTATACCTGTCTCTGTCTGTATGTGTCTGTCTCTGTCTGTCTCTGTCTGTCTCTGTCTGTCTATACCTGTCTCTGTCTGTCTCTGTGTGTCACTGCCTGTCTCTGTCTGCCTATGTCTGTCTCTGTCTGTCTCTGTCTGTCTCTGTCTGTCACTGCCTGTCTCTGTCTGTCTATGTCTGTCTCTGTCTGTCTCTGTCTGTCTCTGTCTGTCTCGGTCTGCCTCTGACTGTCCCTGTGTGTCTCTGTGTGTCACTGCCTGTCTCAGTCTGCCGCTGACTGTCTCTGCCTGTCTCTGTCTGTCTCTGTCTGTCTCTGTCTGCCTGAGTCTGTCTCTGTCTGTCTCTGTCTGTCTATACCTGTCTCTGTCTGTATGTGTCTGTCTCTGTCTGTCTCTGTGTGTCATTGCCTGTCTCTGTCTGCCTATGTCTGTCTCTGTCTGTCTCTGTCTGTCTCTGTCTGTCTCTGTCTGTCTCTGTCTGTCTCTGTCTGTCTCTGTCTGTCTCTGCCTGTCTCTGTCTGTCTCTGTCTGTCTCTGTCTGTCTCTGTCTGTCTCTGTCTGTCTCTGTCAGTCTCTGCCTGTCTATGTCTGTCTCTGTCTGTATGTGTCTGTCTCTGTCTGTCTCTGTGTGTCACTGCATGTGTCTGTCTGTCTCTGTCTGTCTCTGTCTGCCTCTGACTGTCCCTGTCTGCCTCTGTGTGTCACTGACTGGCTCAGTGTACCGCTGATTGTTTCTGCCTGTCTCTGTCTCCCTCTGTCTGTCTCTGGCCGGCTCTCTCTGTCTGTCTGTCTCTGTCTGTCTCTGTCTGTCTCTGCCTGTCTCTGTCTGTCTCTGTCTGTCTCTGTCTGTCTCTGTCTGTCTCTGGCTGTCTCTGTCTGTCTCTGTCAGTCTCTGCCTGTCTATGTCTGTCTCTGTCTGTATGTGTCTGTCTCTGTCTGTCTCTGTGTGTCACTGCCTGTCTCTGTCTGTCTCTGTCTGTCTCTGTCTGCCTCTGACTGTCCCTGTCTGCCTCTGTGTGTCACTGACTGGCTCAGTGTACCGCTGATTGTTTCTGCCTGTCTCTGTCTCCCTCTGTCTGTCTCTGGCCGGCTCTCTCTGTCTGTCTGTCTCTGTCCGTCTCTGTCTGTCTCTGTCCGCCTCTGTCTGTCTCTGTCTGTCTCTGTCTGTCTCTGTGTGTCACTGCCTGTCTCTGTCTGTCTATGTCTGTCTCTGTCTGTCTCTGTCTGTCTCTGTCTGCCTGAGTCTGTCTCTGTCTGTCTCTGTCTGTCTATACCTGTCTCTGTCTGTATGTGTCTGTCTCTGTCTGTCTCTGTGTGTCACTGCCTGTCTCTGTCTGTCTCTGTCTGTCTCTGTCTGCCTCTGACTGTCCCTGTCTGCCTCTGTGTGTCACTGACTGGCTCAGTGTACCGCTGATTGTTTCTGCCTGTCTCTGTCTCCCTCTGTCTCCCTCTGTCTGTCTCTGCCTGTCTCTGTCTGTCTCTGTCTGTCTCTGTCTGTCTCTGTCTGTCTCTGTCTGTCTCTGTCAGTCTCTGCCTGTCTATGTCTGTCTCTGTCTGTATGTGTCTGTCTCTGTCTGTCTCTGTGTGTCACTGCCTGTCTCTGTCTGTCTCTGTCTGTCTCTGTCTGTCTCTGTCTGTATCTGTCTGTCTCCGTCTGCCTCTGACTGTCCCTGTCTGCCTCTGTGTGTCACTGACTGGCTCAATATGCCGCTGACTGTCTCTGTCTGTCTCTGTCTGTCTCTGTCTGTCTCTGTCTGTCTCTGTCTGTCTCTGTCTGTCTCTGTCTGTCTCTGTCTGTCTCTGTCTGTCTCTGTCTGTCTCTGTCTGTCTCAGTCTAACTCTGTCTGCCTCTGTCTGTCTCTGTCTGTTTCTGTCTGTCTCTGTCTGTCTCTGTCTGTCTCTGTCTTTCTCTGTCTGTCTCTGTCTGTCTCTGTCTGTCTCCGTCTGTCTCTGTCTGTCTCTGTCTGTCTCTGTCTGCCTGAGTCTGTCTCTGTCTGTCTCTGTCTGTCTATACCTGTCTCTGTCTGTATGTGTCTGTCTCTGTCTGTCTCTGTCTGTCTCTGTCTGTCTATACCTGTCTCTGTCTGTCTCTGTGTGTCACTGCCTGTCTCTGTCTGCCTATGTCTGTCTCTGTCTGTCTCTGTCTGTCTCTGTCTGTCACTGCCTGTCTCTGTCTGTCTATGTCTGTCTCTGTCTGTCTCTGTCTGTCTCTGTCTGTCTCGGTCTGCCTCTGACTGTCCCTGTGTGTCTCTGTGTGTCACTGCCTGTCTCAGTCTGCCGCTGACTGTCTCTGCCTGTCTCTGTCTGTCTCTGTCTGTCTCTGTCTGCCTGAGTCTGTCTCTGTCTGTCTCTGTCTGTCTATACCTGTCTCTGTCTGTATGTGTCTGTCTCTGTCTGTCTCTGTGTGTCATTGCCTGTCTCTGTCTGCCTATGTCTGTCTCTGTCTGTCTCTGTCTGTCTCTGTCTGTCTCTGTCTGTCTCTGTCTGTCTCTGTCTGTCTCTGTCTGTCTCTGCCTGTCTCTGTCTGTCTCTGTCTGTCTCTGTCTGTCTCTGTCTGTCTCTGTCTGTCTCTGTCTGTCTCTGTCTGTCTCTGTCAGTCTCTGCCTGTCTATGTCTGTCTCTGTCTGTATGTGTCTGTCTCTGTCTGTCTCTGTGTGTCACTGCCTGTGTCTGTCTGTCTCTGTCTGTCTCTGTCTGCCTCTGACTGTCCCTGTCTGCCTCTGTGTGTCACTGACTGGCTCAGTGTACCGCTGATTGTTTCTGCCTGTCTCTGTCTCCCTCTGTCTGTCTCTGGCCGGCTCTCTCTGTCTGTCTGTCTCTGTCTGTCTCTGTCTGTCTCTGCCTGTCTCTGTCTGTCTCTGTCTGTCTCTGTCTGTCTCTGTCTGTCTCTGGCTGTCTCTGTCTGTCTCTGTCAGTCTCTGCCTGTCTATGTCTGTCTCTGTCTGTATGTGTCTGTCTCTGTCTGTCTCTGTGTGTCACTGCCTCTCTCTGTCTGTCTCTGTCTGTCTCTGTCTGCCTCTGACTGTCCCTGTCTGCCTCTGTGTGTCACTGACTGGCTCAGTGTACCGCTGATTGTTTCTGCCTGTCTCTGTCTCCCTCTGTCTGTCTCTGGCCGGCTCTCTCTGTCTGTCTGTCTCTGTCCGTCTCTGTCTGTCTCTGTCCGCCTCTGTCTGTCTCTGTCTGTCTCTGTCTGTCTCTGTGTGTCACTGCCTGTCTCTGTCTGTCTATGTCTGTCTCTGTCTGTCTCTGTCTGTCTCTGTCTGCCTGAGTCTGTCTCTGTCTGTCTCTGTCTGTCTATACCTGTCTCTGTCTGTATGTGTCTGTCTCTGTCTGTCTCTGTGTGTCACTGCCTGTCTCTGTCTGTCTATGTCTGTCTCTGTCTGTCTCTGTCTGTCTCTGTCTGTCTCTGTCTGCCTGAGTCTGTCTCTGTCTGTCTCTGTCTGTCTATACCTGTCTCTGTCTGTATGTGTCTGTCTCTGTCTGTCTCTGTGTGTCACTGCCTGTCTCTGTCTGTCTATGTCTGTCTCTGTCTGTCTCTGTCTGTCTCTGTCTGTCTCTGTCTGCCTGAGTCTGTCTCTGTCTGTCTCTGTCTGTCTATACCTGTCTCTGTCTGTATGTGTCTGTCTCTGTCTGTCTCTGTGTGTCACTGCCTGTCTCTGTCTGCCTGAGTCTGTCTCTGTCTGTCTCTGTCTGTCTATACCTGTCTCTGTCTGTATGTGTCTGTCTCTGTCTGTCTCTGTGTGTCATTGCCTGTCTCTGTCTGCCTATGTCTGTCTCTGTCTGTCTCTGTCTGCCTATGTCTGTCTCTGTCTGTCTCTGTCTGTCTCTGTCTGTCTCTGTGTGTCACTGCCTGTCTCTGTTTGTCTATGTCTGTCTCTGTCTGTCTCTGTTTGTCTATGTCTGTCTCTGTCTGTCTCTGTCTGTCGCTGTCTGTCTCTGTCTGTCCCTGTCTGTCTCTGTCTGTCTCTGTCTGTCTCTGTCTGCCTCTGTCTGTCTCTATCTGTTTCTGTCTGTCTCTGTCTGTCTCTGTCTGTCTCTGTCTGCCTCTGACTGTCCCTGTCTGTCTCTGTGTGTCACTGCCTGTCTCAGTTCGCCGCTGACTGTCTCTGTCTGTCTCTGCCTGTCTCTGTCTGTATCTGTCTGTCTCTGTCTGTCTCTGTCTGTCTCTGTCTGTCTCCGTCTGCCTCTGACTGTCCCTGTCTGCCTCTGTGTGTCACTGACTGGCTCAGTGTGCCGCTGTCTGTCTCTGTCTGTCTCTGTCTGTATCTGTCTGTCTCTGTCTGTCTCTGCCTGTCTCTGTCTGTCTCCGTCTGCCTCTGACTGTCCCTGTTTGCCTCTCCGTGTCACCGACTGGCTCAATGTGCCGCTGACTGTCTCTGTCTGTCTCTGTCTGTCTCTGTCTGTCTCTGTCTGTCTCTGTCTGTCTCTGTCTGTCTCTGTCTGTCTCTGTCGGTCTCTGTCTGTCTCTGTCTGTCTCGGTCTGCCTCTGATTGTCCCTGTCTGTCTCTGTGTGTCACTGCCTGTCTCAGTCTGCCGCTGACTGTCTCTGCCTGTCTCTGTCTGTCTCTGTCTGTCTCTGTCTGTCTCTGTCTGTCTCCGTCTGCCTCTGACTGTCCCTGTCTGCCTCTGTGTGTCACTGACTGGCTCAGTGTGCCGCTGTCTGTCTCTGTCTGTCTCTGTCTGTATCTGTCTGTCTCTGTCTGTCTCTGCCTGTCTCTGTCTGTCTCCGTCTGCCTCTGACTGTCCCTGTTTGCCTCTCCGTGTCACCGACTGGCTCAATGTGCCGCTGACTGTCTCTGTCTGTCTCTGTCTGCCTCTGACTGTCTCTGTCTGTCTCTGTGTGTCACTGCCTGTCTCAGTCCGCGGCTGACTGTCTCTGTGTGCCTCCGACTGTCTCTGTCTGTCTCTGTGTGTCACTGCCTGTCTCAGTCCGCCGCTGACTGTCTCTGTCTGTCTCTGTCTGTCTCTGTCTGTCTCTGTCTGTCTCTTTCTGTCACTGTCTGTCTCCGTCAGCCTCTGTCTGTCTCTGTCTGTCTCTGTCTGTCTCTGTCTGTCTCTGTCTGTCTCTGTCTGCCTCTGACTGTCCCTGTCTGCCTCTGTGTGTCACTGACTGGCTCAGTGTGCCGCTGACTGTCTCTGCCTGTCTCTGTCTCCCTCTGTCTGTCTCTGACCGGCTCTCTCTGTCTGTCTGTCTCTGTCCGTCTCTGTCTGTCTCTGTCCGTCTCTGTCTGTCTCTGTCCGCCTCTGTCTGTCTCTGTCTGTCTCTGTCTGTCTCTGTCTGTCTGTGTCTTTCTATACCTGTCTCCGTCTGTCTCTGTCTGTCTCTGTCTGTCTCTGTCTGTCTCTGTCTTTCTCTGTCTGTCTCTGTCTGTCTCTGTCTGTCTCTGTCTGTCTCTGTCAGTCTATGTCTGTCTATGTCTGTCTCTGTCTGTATGTGTCTGTCTCTGTCTGTCTCTGTCTGTCTCTGTCTGTCTCTGTATGCCTGAGTCTGTCTCCGTCTGTCTCTGTCTGTCTATACCTGTCTCTGTCTGTATGTGTCTGTCTCTGTCTGTCTCTGTGTGTCACTGCCTGTCTCTGTCTGTCCATGTCTGTCTCTGTCTGTCTCTGTCTGTCTCTGTCTGTCTCTGTCTGTCTCTGTCTGCCTCTGACTGTCCCTGTCTGCCTCTGTGTGTCAGTGACTGGCTCAGTATGCCGCTGACTGTCTCTGTCTGTCTCTGTCTGTCTCTGTCTTTCTCTGTCTGTCTCTGTCTGTCTCTTTCTGTCTCTGTCTGTCTCTCTCTGTCCCTGGCTGTCTCCGTCTGTCTCTGTCTGTCTCTGTCTGTCTCCGTCTGCAGCTGACTGTCGCTGTCTGCCTCTGTGTGTCACTGACTGGCTGAGTGTGCCGCTGACTGTCTCTGCCTGTCTCTGTCTCCCTCTGTCTGTCTCTGACCGGCTCTCTCTGTCCGTCTCTGTCTGTCTCTGTCCGCCTCTGTCTGTCTCTGTCTGTCTCTGTCTGTCTCTGTCTGTCCCTGTCTGTCTCTGTCTGTCTCTGCTTGTTTTCGTGTGTCACTGCCTGTCCCAGTTTGCCTTCGACTGTCTCTGGCTGTCTCTGTGTGTGACTGCCTGTCTCTGTCTGCCTCTGACTGTCTCTGTCTGTCTCTGCGTGTCACTGCCTGTCTCAGTCCGCCGCTGACTGTCTCTGTCTGTCTCTGTCTGTCTCTGTCTGTCTCTGTCTGTCTCTGTCTGTCTCTGTCTGTCTCTTTCTGTCACTGTCTGTCTCCGTCAGTCTCTCTCTGTCTCTGTCTGTCCCTGTCTGTCTCTGTCTGTCTCTGCTTGTTTTCGTGTGTCACTGCCTGTCCCAGTTTGCCTTCGACTGTCTCTGGCTGTCTCTGTGTGTGACTGCCTGTCTCTGCCTGCCTCTGACTGTCTCTGTCTGTCTCTGTCTGCCTGAGTCTGTCTCTGTCTGTCTCTGTCTTTCTATACCTGTCTGTGTCTGTATCTGTCTGTCTCTGTCTGTCTCTGTCTGTCTCTGTCTGTCTCTGCCTGTCTCTGCCTGTCTCTGTCTGTCTCTGTCTGTCTCTGCTTGTTTTCGTGTGTCACTGCCTGTCCCAGTTTGCCTTCGACTGTCTCTGTCTGCCACTGTCTGTTACCGTCTGTCTCTGTCTGTCTATGTCTGTCTCAGTCTGTCTCTGTCTGTCTCTGTCTGTCTCTGTCTGCCTCTGACTGTCCCTGTCTGCCTCTGTGTGTCACTGACTGGCTCAGTGTGCCGCTGACTGTCTCTGCCCGTCTCTGTCCCCTCTGTCTGTCTCTGACCGGCTCACTCTGTCTGTCTGTCTCTGTCCGTCTCTGTCTGTCTCTGTCCGTCTCTGTCTGTCTCTGTCCGCCTCTGTCTGTCTCTCTCTGTCTCTGTATGTCTCTGTATGCCTCTGTCTGTCTCTGTCTGTCTCTGTCTGTCTCTGCCTGTCTCTGTCTGTCTCTGTCTGTCTCTGCTTGTTTTCGTGTGTCACTGCCTGTCCCAGTTTGCCTTCGACTGTCTCTGGCTGTCTCTGTGTGTGACTGCCTCTCTCTGCCTGCCTCTGACTGTCTCTGTCTGTCTCTGTCTGCCTGAGTCTGTCTCTGTCTGTCTCTGTCGTTCTATACCTGTCTGTGTCTGTATCTGTCTGTCTCTGTCTGTCTCTGTCTGCCTCTGTCTGCCTGAGTATGTCTCTCTCTGTCTCTGTCTGTCTATACCTGTATCTGTCTGTATGTGTCTGTCTCTGTCTGTCTCTGTCTGTCTCTGTCTGTCTCTGTCTGCCTCTGTCTGTCTCTGTCAGTCTCTGTCTGTCTCTGTCTGTCTCAGTCTGTCTCTGTCTGTCTCCGTCTGCCTCTGACTGTCCCTGTCTGCCTCTGTGTGTCACTGACTGGCTCAGTGTGCCGCTGTCTGTCTCTGTCTGTCTCTGTCTGTCTCTGTCTGTATCTGTCTGTCTCTGTCTGTCTCTGCCTGTCTCTGTCTGTCTCCGTCTACCTCTGACTGTCCCTGTTTGCCTCTGCGTGTCACTGACTGGCTCAATGTGCCGCTGACTGTCTCTGTCTGTCTCTGTCTGTCTCTGTCTGTCTCTGTCTGTCTCTGTCTGTCTCTGTCTGTCTCTGTCTGTCTCTGTCTGTCTCTGTCTGTCTCTGTCTGTCTCCGTCTGTCTCTGTCTGTCTCTGTCTGTCTCTGTCTGTCTCTGTCTGTCTCGGTCTGCCTCTGATTGTCCCTGTCTGTCTCTGTGTGTCACTGCCTGTCTCAGTCTGCCGCTGACTGTCTCTGCCTGCCTCTATCTGTCTGTGTCTGTCTCTGTCTGTCCCTGTCTGTCTCTGTCTGTCTCTGCTTGTTTTCGTGTGTCACTGCCTCTCCCAGTTTGCCTTCGACTGTCTCTGGCTGTCTCTGTGTGTGACTGCCTGTCTCTGTCTGCCTCTGAATGTCTCTGTCTGTCTCTGTGTGTCACTGCCTGTCTCAGTCCGCCGCTGACTGTCTCTGTCTGTCTCTTTCTGTCACTGTCTGTCTCCGTCAGTCTCTGTCTGTCTCTGTCTGTCTCTGTCTGTCTCTGTCTGTCTCTGTCTGCCTCTGACTGTCCCTGTCTGCCTCTGTGTGTCACTGACTGGCTCAGTGTGCCGCTGACTGTCTCTGCCTGTCTCTGTCTCCCTCTGTCTGTCTCTGACCGGCTCTCTCTGTCTGTCTGTCTCTGTCCGTCTCTATCTGTCTCTGTCCGCCTCTGTCTGTCTCTGTCTGTCTCTGTCTGTCTCTGTCTGTCTATACCTGTCTCTGTCTGTATGTGTCTGTCTCTGTCTGTCTCTGTGTGTCACTGCCTGTCTCTGTTTGTCTATGTCTGTCTCTGTCTGTCTCTGTTTGTCTATGTCTGTCTCTGTCAGTCTCTGTCTGTCGCTGTCTGTCTCTGTCTGTCTCTGTCTGCCTGTGTCTGTCTCTGTCTGTCTCTGTCTTTCTATACCTGTCTCTGTCTGTCTCTGTCTGTCTCTGTCTGTCTCTGTCAGTCTCTGTCTGTCTATGACTGTCTCTGTCTGTATGTGTCTGTCTCTGTCTGTCTCTGTGTGTCACGGCCTGTCTCTGTCTGTCTCTGTCTGTCTCTGTCTGCCTCTGACTGTCCCTGTCTGCCTCTGTGTGTCACTGACTGGCTCAGTGTACCGCTGACTGTTTCTGCCTGTCTCTGTCTCCCTCTGTCTGTCTCTGGCCGGCTCTCTCTGTCTGTCTGTCTCTGTCCGTCTCTGTCTGTCTCTGTCCGCCTCTGTCCGTCTCTGTCTGTCTCTGCCTGTCTCTGTCTGTCTCTGTCTGTCTCTGTCTGTCTCTGTCTGTCTCTGTCTGTCTCTGTCAGTCTCTGTCTGTCTATGTCTGTCTCTGTCTGTCCCTGTGTGTCACTGCCTGTCTCTGTCTGCCTATGTCTGTCTCTGTCTGTCTCTGTCTGTCTCTGTCTGTCTCTGTCTGTCTCTGTCTGTCTCTGCCTGTCTCTGTCTGTCTCTGTCTGTCTCTGTCTGTCTCTGTCTGTCTCTGTCAGTCTCTGTCTGTCTATGTCTGTCTCTGTCTGTATGTGTCTGTCTCTGTCTGTCTCTGTCTGTCTCTGTCTGTCTCTGTCTGTCTCTGTCTGTCTCTGCCTGTCTCTGTCTGTCTCTGTCTGTCTCTGTCTGTCTCTGTCTGTCTCTGTCTGTCTCTGTCAGTCTCTGTCTGTCTATGTCTGTCTCTGTCTGTATGTGTCTGTCTCTGTCTGTCTCTGTCTGTCTCTGTCTGTCTCTGTCTGTCTCTGCCTGTCTCTGTCTGTCTCCGTCTGCCTCTGACTGTCCCTGTTTGCCTCTGCGTGTCACTGACTGGCTCAATGTGCCGCTGACTGTCTCTGTCTGTCTCTGTCTGTCTCTGTCTGTCTCTGTCAGTCTCTGTCTGTCTATGTCTGTCTCTGTCTGTCTCTGCCTGTCTCTGTCTGTCTCTGTCTGTCTCTGTCTGTCTCTGTCTGTCTCTGTCTGTCTCTGTCTGTCTCGGTCTGCCTCTGATTGTCCCTGTCTGTCTCTGTGTGTCACTGCCTGTCTCAGTCTGCCGCTGACTGTCTCTGCCTGTCTCTGTCTGTCTCTGTCTGTCTCTGTCTGTCCCTGTCTGTCTCTGTCTGTCTCTGCTTGTTTTCGTGTGTCACTGCCTGTCCCAGTTTGCCTTCGACTGTCTCTGGCTGTCTCTGTGTGTGACTGCCTGTCTCTGTCTGCCTCTGACTGTCTCTGTCTGTCTCTGTGTGTCACTGCCTGTCTCAGTCCGCCGCTGACTGTCTCTGTCTGTCTCTGTCTGTCTCTGTCTGTCTCTGTCTGTCTCTTTCTGTCACTGTCTGTCTCCGTCAGTCTCTGTCTGTCTCTGTCTGTCTCTGTCTGTCTCTGTCTGTCTCTGTCTGTCTCTGTCTGCCTCTGACTGTCCCTGTCTGCCTCTGTGTGTCACTGACTGGCTCAGTGTGCCGCTGACTGTCTCTGCCTGTCTCTGTCTCCCTCTGTCTGTCTCTGACCGGCTCTCTCTGTCTGTCTGTCTCTGTCCGTCTCTGTCTGTCTCTGTCCGCCTCTGTCTGTCTCTGTCTGTCTCTGTCTGTCTCTGTCTGTCTCTGTCTTTCTATACCTGTCTCCGTCTGTCTCTGTCTGTCTCTGTCTGTCTCTGTCTGCCTGAGTCTGTCTCTGTCTGTCTCTGTCTGTCTATACCTGTCTCTGTCTGTCTATACCTGTCTCTGTCTGTATGTGTCTGTCTCTGTCTGTCTCTGTGTGTCACTGCCTGCCTCTGTCTGCCTATATCTGTATCTGTCTGTCTCTGTCTGTCTCTGTCTGTCTCTGTCTGTCTCTGTCTGTCTCTGTCTGTCTCTATCTGTTTCTGTCTGTCTCTGTCTGTCTCTGTCTGTCTCGGTCTGCCTCTGACTGTCCCTGTCTGCCTCTGTGTGTCACTGCCTGTCTCAGTTCGCCGCTGACTGTCTCTGTCTGTCTCTGTCTGGCTCAGTGTGCCGCTGTCTGTCTCTGTCTGTCTCTGTCTGTCTCTGTCTGTCTCTGTCTGTCTCTGTCTGTCTCTGTCTGTATCTGTCTGTCTCTGTCTGTCTCTGTCTGTATCTGTCTGTCTCTGACTGTCTCTGTCTGTCTCTGTGTGTCACTGCCTGTCTCAGTCCGCCGCTGACTGTCTCTGTCTGTCTCTGTCTGTCTCTGTCTGTCTCTGTCTGTCTCTTTCTGTCACTGTCTGTCTCCGTCAGTCTCTGTCTGTCTCTGTCTGTCTCTGTCTGTCTCTGTCTGTCTCTGTCTGTCTCTGTCTGCCTCTGACTGTCCCTGTCTGCCTCTGTGTGTCACTGACTGGCTCAGTGTGCCGCTGACTGTCTCTGCCTGTCTCTGTCTCCCTCTGTCTGTCTCTGACCGGCTCTCTCTGTCTGTCTGTCTCTGTCCGTCTCTGTCTGTCTCTGTCCGCCTCTGTCTGTCTCTGTCTGTCTCTGTCTGTCTCTGTCTGTCTCTGTCTTTCTATACCTGTCTCCGTCTGTCTCTGTCTGTCTCTGTCTGTCTCTGTCTGCCTGAGTCTGTCTCTGTCTGTCTCTGTCTGTCTATACCTGTCTCTGTCTGTCTATACCTGTCTCTGTCTGTATGTGTCTGTCTCTGTCTGTCTCTGTGTGTCACTGCCTGCCTCTGTCTGCCTATATCTGTATCTGTCTGTCTCTGTCTGTCTCTGTCTGTCTCTGTCTGTCTCTGTCTGTCTCTGTCTGTCTCTATCTGTTTCTGTCTGTCTCTGTCTGTCTCTGTCTGTCTCGGTCTGCCTCTGACTGTCCCTGTCTGCCTCTGTGTGTCACTGCCTGTCTCAGTTCGCCGCTGACTGTCTCTGTCTGTCTCTGTCTGGCTCAGTGTGCCGCTGTCTGTCTCTGTCTGTCTCTGTCTGTCTCTGTCTGTCTCTGTCTGTCTCTGTCTGTCTCTGTCTGTATCTGTCTGTCTCTGTCTGTCTCTGTCTGTATCTGTCTGTCTCTGTCTGTCTCTGTCTGTCTCTGTCTGTCTCTGTCTTTCTCTGTCTGTCTCTGTCTGTCTCTGTCTGTCTCTGTCTGTCTCTGTCAGTCTATGTCTGTCTATGTCTGTCTCTGTCTGTATGTGTCTGTCTCTGTCTGTCTCTGTCTGCCTATGTCTGTCTCTGTCTGTCTCTGTCTGTCTCTGTCTGTCTCTGTCTGTCTCTGTCTGTCTCTGTCTGTCTCTGCCTGTCTCTGTCTGTCTCTGTCTGTCTCTGTCTGTCTCTGTCTGTCTCTGTCTGTCTCGGTCTGCCTCTGATTGTCCCTGTCTGTCTCTGTGTGTCACTGCCTGTCTCAGTCTGCCGCTGACTGTCTCTGCCTGTCTCTGTCTGTCTCTGTCTGTCTCTGTCTGTCCCTGTCTGTCTCTGTCTGTCTCTGCTTGTTTTCGTGTGTCACTGCCTGTCCCAGTTTGCCTTCGACTGTCTCTGGCTGTCTCTGTGTGTGACTGCCTGTCTCTGTCTGCCTCTGACTGTCTCTGTCTGTCTCTGTGTGTCACTGCCTGTCTCAGTCCGCCGCTGACTGTCTCTGTCTGTCTCTGTGTGTCACTGCCTGTCTCAGTCCGCCGCTGACTGTCTCTGTCTGTCTCTGTCTGCCTGAGTCTGTCTCTGTCTGTCTCTGTCTGTCTATACCTGTCTCTGTCTGTATGTGTCTGTCTCTGTCTGTCTCTGTGTGTCACTGCCTGCCTCTGTCTGTATCTGTCTGTCTCTGTCTGTCTCTGTCTGTCTCTGTCTGTCTCTGTCTGTCTTTGTCTGTCTCTGTCTGTCTCTGTCTGTCTCTGTCTGTCTCTATCTGTTTCTGCCTGTCTCTGTCTGTCTCTGTCTGTCTCTGTCTGTCTCTGTCAGTCTCTGTCTGTCTATGTCTGTCTCTGTCTGTCCCTGTGTGTCACTGCCTGTCTCTGTCTGTCTCTGTCTGTCTCTGTCTGTCTCTGTCTGTCTCTGTCTGTCTCTGTCTGTCTCTGTGTGTCACTGCCTGTCTCTGTCTGCCTCTGACTGTCCCTGTCTGCCTCTGTGTGTCACTGCCTGTCTCAGTTCGCCGCTGACTGTCTCTGTCTGTCTCTGTCTGGCTCAGTGTGCCGCTGTCTGCCGCTGTCTGTCTATACCTGTCTCTGTCTGTATGTGTCTGTCTCTGTCTGTCTCTGTGTGTCACTGCCTGCCTCTGTCTGCCTATATCTGTATCTGTCTGTATGTGTCTGTCTCTGTCTGTCCCTGTGTGTCACTGCCTGTCTCTGTCTGTCTCTGTCTGTCTCTGTCTGTCTCTGTCTGTCTCTGTCTGTCTCTGTCTGTCTCTGTGTGTCACTGCCTGTCTCTGTCTGTCTCTGTCTGTCTCTGTCTGCCTCTGACTGTCCCTGTCTGCCTCTGTGTGTCACTGACTGGCTCAGTGTACCGCTGACTGTTTCTGCCTGTCTCTGTCTCCCTCTGTCTGTCTCTGGCCGGCTCTCTCTGTCTGTCAGTCTCTGTCCGTCTCTGTCTGTCTCAGTCCGCCTCTGTCCGTCTCTGTCTGTCTCTGCCTGTCTCTGTCTGTCTCTGTCTGTCTCTGTCTGTCTCTGTCAGTCTCTGTCTGTCTATGTCTGTCTCTGTCTGTCCCTGTGTGTCACTGCCTGTCTCTGTCTGTCTCTGTCTGTCTCTGTCTGTCTCTGTCTGTCTCTGTCTGTCTCTGTCTGTCTCTGCCTGTCTCTGTCTGTCTCTGTCTGTCTCTGTCTGTCTCTGTCTGCCTCTGACTGTCGCTGTCTGCCTCTGTGTGTCACTGACTGGCTGAGTGTGCCGCTGACTGTCTCTGCCTGTCTCTGTCTCCCTCTGTCTGTCTCTGACCGGCTCTCTCTGTCTGTCTGTCTCTGTCCGTCCCTGTCTGTCTCTGTCCGCCTCTGTCTGTGTCTGTCTGTCTCTGTCTGTCTCTGTCTGTCCCTGTCTGTCTCTGTCTGTCTCTGCTTGTTTTCGTGTGTCACTGCCTGTCCCAGTTTGCCTTCGACTGTCTCTGGCTGTCTCTGTGTGTGACTGCCTGTCTCTGTCTGCCTCTGACTGTCTCTGTCTGTCTCTGCGTGTCACTGCCTGTCTCAGTCCGCCGCTGACTGTCTCTGTCTGTCTCTGTCTGTCTCTGTCTGTCTCTGTCTGTCTCTGTCTGTCTCTGTCTGTCTCTGTCTGTCTCTGTCTGTCTGTCTGTCTCTGTCCGTCCCTGTCTGTCTCTGTCCGCCTCTGTCTGTCTCTGTCTGTCTCTGTCTGTCTCTGTCTGTCCCTGTCTGTCTCTGTCTGTCTCTGCTTGTTTTCGTGTGTCACTGCCTGTCCCAGTTTGCCTTCGACTGTCTCTGGCTGTCTCTGTGTGTGACTGCCTGTCTCTGTCTGCCTCTGACTGGCCCTGTCTGCCTCTGTGTGTCACTGACTGGTTCAGTGTGCCGCTGACTGTCTCTGCCTGTCTCTGTCTCCCTCTGTCTGTCTCTGACCGGCTCTCTCTGTCTGTCTGTCTCTGTCCGTCTCTGTCTGTCTCTGTCCGCCTCTGTCTGTCTCTGTCTGTCTCTGTCTGTCTCTGTCTGTCTCTGTCTGTCTCTGTCTGTCTCTGTCTGTCCCTGTCTGTCTCTGCCTGTCTCTGCTTGTTTTCGTGTGTCACTGCCTGTCCCAGTTTGCCTTCGACTGTCTCTGGCTGTCTCTGTGTGTGACTGCCTGTCTCTGTCTGCCTCCGACTGTCTCTGTCAGTCTCTGCGTGTCACTGCCTGTCTCAGTCCGCCGCTGACTGTCTCTGTCTGTCTCTGTCTGTCTCTGTCTGTCTCTTTCTGTCTCTGTCTGTCTCTGTCTGTCTCTGTCTTTCTATACCTGTCTCTGTCTGCATCTGTCTGTCTCTGTCTGTCTCTGTCTGTCTCTGTCTGTCTCTGCCTGCCTCTGTCTGTCTCTGTCTGTCTCTGTCTGTCTCTGTCTGTCTATGTCTGTCTCTGTCTGTCTCTGTCTGTCTCTGTCTGTCTCTGTCTGTCTATACCTGTCTCTGTCTGTATGTGTCTGTCTCTGTCTGTCTCTGTGTGTCACTGCGTGTCTCTGTCTGCCTATGTCTGTCTCTGTCTGTCTCTGTCTGTCTCTGTCTGTCTCTATCTGTCTCTGTCTGTCTCTGTCTGTCTCTGTCTGTCTCTGTCTGTCTCTGTCTGCCTCTGTCTGTCTCTATCTGTTTCTGTCTGTCTCTGTCTGTCTCTGTCTGTCTCGATCTGCCTCTGACTGTCCCTGTCTGTCTCTGTGTGTCACTGCCTGTCTCTGTCTGTCTCTGTCTTTCTATACCTGTCTCTGTCTGTATCTGTCTGTCTCTGTCTGTCTCTGTCTGTCTCTGTCTGTCTCTGCCTGTCTCTGTCTGTCTCTGTCTGTCTCTGTCTGTCTCTGTCTGTCTCTGTCTGTCTCTTTCTGTCACTGCTGTATCTGCCTGTCTCTGTCTGTCTCTGTCTTTCTATACCTGTCTCTGTCTGTATCTGTCTGTCTCTGTCTGTCTCTGTCTGTCTCTGTCTGTCTCTGTCTGTCTCTGCCTGTCTCTGTCTGTCTCTGTCTGTCTCTGTCTGTCTCTGTGTGTCACTGCCTGCCTCTGTCTGCCTATATCTGTATCTGTCTGTCTCTGTCTGTCTCTGTCTGTCTCTGTCTGTCTCTGTCTGTCTCTATCTGTTTCTGTCTGTCTCTGTCTGTCTCTGTCTGTCTCGGTCTGCCTCTGACTGTCCCTGTCTGCCTCTGTGTGTCACTGCCTGTCTCAGTTCGCCGCTGACTGTCTCTGTCTGCGTCTGTCTGTCTCTGTCTGTCTCTGTCTGCCTCTGTCTGTCTCTGTCTGTCTCTGTCTGTCTCTGTCTGTATCTGTCTGTCTCTGTCTGTCTCTGTCTGTCTCTGTCTTTCTCTGTCTGTCTCTGTCTGTCTCTGTCTGTCTCTGTCTGCCTGAGTCTGTCTCTGTCTGTCTCTGTCTTTCTATACCTGTCTCTGTCTGAATCTGTCTGTCTCTGTCTGTCTCTGTCTGTCTCTGTCTGTCTCAGTTCGCCGCTGACTGTCTCTGTCTGTCTCTGTCTGTCTCTGTCTGTCTCTGTCTGTCTCTGTCTGTATCTGCCTGTCTCTGTCTGTCTCTGTCTGTCTCTGTCTGTCTCTGTCTGTCTCTGTCTGTCTCTGTCAGTCTCTGTCTGTCTATGTCTGTCTCTGTCTGTATGTGTCTGTCTCTGTCTGTCTCTGTGTGTCACTGCCTGTGTCTGTCTGTCTCTGTCTGTCTCTGTCTGTCTATGTCTGTCTCTGTCTGTCCCTGTGTGTCACTGCCTGTCTCTGTCTGTCTCTGTCTGTCTCTGTCTGTCTCTGTCTGTCTCTGTCTGTCTCTGTCTGTCTCTGCCTGTCTCTGTCTGTCTCTGTCTGTCTCTGTCTGTCTCTGTCTGTCTCTGTCTGTCTCTGTCAGTCTCTGTCTGTCTATGTCTGTCTCTGTCTGTATGTGTCTGTCTCTGTCTGTCTCTGTCTGTCTCTGTCTGTCTCTGCCTGTCTCTGTCTGTCTCCGTCTGCCTCTGACTGTCCCTGTTTGTCTCTGCGTGTCACTGACTGGCTCAATGTGCCGCTGACTGTCTCTGTCTGTCTCTGTCTGTCTCTGTCTGTCTCTGTCTGTCTCTTTCTGTCACTGTCTGTCTCCGTCAGTCTCTGTCTGTCTCTGTCTGTCTCTGTCTGTCTCTGTCTGTCTCTGTCTGCCTCTGACTGTCCCTGTCTGCCTCTGTGTGTCACTGACTGGCTCAGCGTGCCGCTGACTGTCTCTGCCTGTCTCTGTCTCCCTCTGTCTGTCTCTGACCGGCTCTCTCTGTCTGTCTGTCTCTGTCCGTCTCTGTCTGTCTCTGTCCGCCTCTGTCTGTCTCTGTCTGTCTCTGTCTGTCTCTGTCTGTCTCTGTCTTTCTATACCTGTCTCCGTCTGTCTCTGTCTGTCTCTGTCTTTCTATACCTGTCTCTGTCTGTATCTGTCTGTCTCTGTCTGTCTCTGTCTGTCTCTGTCTGTCTATACCTGTCTCTGTCTGTATGTGTCTGTCTCTGCCTGTCTCTGTGTGTCACTGCCTGTCTCTGTCTGCCTATGTCTGTCTCTGTCTGTCTCTGTCTGTCTCTGTCTGTCTCTGTCTGTCTCTGCCTGTCTCTGTCTGTCTCTGTCTGTCTCTGTCTGTCTCTGTCTGTCTCTGTCTGTCTCTGTCAGTCTCTGTCTGTCTATGTCTGTCTCTGTCTGTATGTGTCTGTCTCTGTCTGTCTCTGTCTGTCTCTGTCTGTCTCTGCCTGTCTCTGTCTGTCTCTGTCTGCCTCTGACTGTCCCTGTCTGCCTCTGTGTGTCACTGACTGGCTCAGTGTACCGCTGACTGTTTCTGCCTGTCTCTGTCTCCCTCTGTCTGTCTCTGGCCGGCTCTCTCTGTCTGTCAGTCTCTGTCCGTCTCTGTCTGTCTCAGTCCGCCTCTGTCCGTCTCTGTCTGTCTCTGCCTGTCTCTGTCTGTCTCTGTCTGTCTCTGTCTGTCTCTGTCAGTCTCTGTCTGTCTATGTCTGTCTCTGTCTGTCCCTGTGTGTCACTGCCTGTCTCTGTCTGTCTCTGTCTGTCTCTGTCTGTCTCTGTCTGTCTCTGTCTGTCTCTGTCTGTCTCTGCCTGTCTCTGTCTGTCTCTGTCTGTCTCTGTCTGTCTCTGTCTGCCTCTGACTGTCGCTGTCTGCCTCTGTGTGTCACTGACTGACTGAGTGTGCCGCTGACTGTCTCTGCCTGTCTCTGTCTCCCTCTGTCTGTCTCTGACCGGCTCTCTCTGTCTGTCTGTCTCTGTCCGTCCCTGTCTGTCTCTGTCCGCCTCTGTCTGTCTCTGTCTGTCTCTGTCTGTCTCTGTCTGTCCCTGTCTGTCTCTGTCTGTCTCTGCTTGTTTTCGTGTGTCACTGCCTGTCCCAGTTTGCCATCGACTGTCTCAGTCTGTCTCTGCGTGTCACTGCCTGTCTCAGTCCGCCGCTGACTGTCTCTGTCTGTCTCTGTCTGTCTCTGTCTGTCTCTGTCTGTCTCTGTCTGTCTCTGTCTGTCTCTGTCTGTCTCTGTCTGTCTCTGTCTGTCTCTGTCTGTCTCTTTCTGTCACTGTCTGTCTCCGTCAGTCTCTCTCTGTCTCTGTCTGTCTCTGCCTGTCTCTGTCTGTCTCTGTCTGCCTCTGACTGTCCCTGTCTGCCTCTGTGTGTCACTGACTGGTTCAGTGTGCCGCTGACAGTCTCTGCCTGTCTCTGTCTCCCTCTGTCTGTCTCTGACCGGCTCTCTCTGTCTGTCTGTCTCTGTCCGTCTCTGTCTGTCTCTGTCCGCCTCTGTCTGTCTCTGTCTGTCTCTGTCTGTCTCTGTCTGTCTCTGTCTGTCTCTGTCTGTCCCTGTCTGTCTCTGCCTGTCTCTGCTTGTTTTCGTGTGTGACTGCCTGTCTCTGTCTGCCTCCAACTGTCTCTGTCAGTCTCTGCGTGTCACTGCCTGTCTCAGTCCGCCGCTGACTGTCTCTGTCTGTCTCTGTCTGTCTCTGCCTGTCTCTGTCTGTCTCTGTCTGTCTCTGTCTGTCTCTGTCTGTCTCCGTCTGTCTCTGTCTGTCTCTGTCTGTCTATGTCTGTCTCTGTCTGTCTCTGTCTGTCTCTGTCTGTCTCTGTCTGTCTATACCTGTCTCTGTCTGTATGTGTCTGTCTCTGTCTGTCTCTGTGTGTCACTGCCTGTCTCTGTCTGTCTCTGTCTGTCTCTGTCTGCCTCTGACTGTCCCTGTCTGCCTCTGTGTGTCACTGACTGGCTCAGTGTACCGCTGACTGTTTCTGCCTGTCTCTGTCTCCCTCTGTCTGTCTCTGACCGGCTCTCTCTGTCTGTCTGTCTCTGTCCGTCTCTGTCTGTCTCTGTCCGCCTCTGTCTGCCTCTGTCTGTCTCTGTCTGTCTCTGTCTGTCTCTGTCTGTCTCTGTCTGTCTCTGTCTGTCTCTGTCTGTCTCTGTGTGTCTCTGTCAGTCTCTGTCTGTCTATGTCTGTCTCTGTCTGTCCCTGTGTGTCACTGCCTGTCTCTGTCTGTCTCTGTCTGTCTCTGTCTGTCTCTGTCTGTCTCTGTCTGTCTCTGTCTGTCTCTGCCTGTCTCTGTCTGTCTCTGTCTGTCTCTGTCAGTCTCTGTCTGTCTATGTCTGTCTCTGTCTGTATGTGTCTGTCTCTGTCTGTCTCTGTGTGTCACTGCCTGTCTCTGTCTGTCTCTGTCTGTCTCTGTCTGCCTCTGACTGTCCCTGTCTGCCTCTGTGTGTCACTGACTGGCTCAGTGTACCGCTGACTGTTTCTGCCTGTCTCTGTCTCCCTCTGTCTGTCTCTGGCCGGCTCTCTCTGTCTGTCAGTCTCTGTCCGTCTCTGTCTGTCTCAGTCCGCCTCTGTCCGTCTCTGTCTGTCTCTGCCTGTCTCTGTCTGTCTCTGTCTGTCTCTGTCTGTCTCTGTCAGTCTCTGTCTGTCTATGTCTGTCTCTGTCTGTCCCTGTGTGTCACTGCCTGTCTCTGTCTGTCTCTGTCTGTCTCTGTCTGTCTCTGTCTGTCTCTGTCTGTCTCTGTCTGTCTCTGCCTGTCTCTGTCTGTCTCTGTCTGTCTCTGTCTGTCTCTGTCTGCCTCTGACTGTCGCTGTCTGCCTCTGTGTGTCACTGACTGGCTGAGTGTGCCGCTGACTGTCTCTGCCTGTCTCTGTCTCCCTCTGTCTGTCTCTGACCGGCTCTCTCTGTCTGTCTGTCTCTGTCCGTCCCTGTCTGTCTCTGTCCGCGTCTGTCTGTCTCTGTCTGTCTCTGTCTGTCTCTGTCTGTCTCTGTCTGTCCCTGTCTGTCTCTGTCTGTCTCTGCTTGTTTTCGTGTGTCACTGCCTGTCCCAGTTTGCCTTCGACTGTCTCTGGCTGTCTCTGTGTGTGACTGCCTGTCTCTGTCTGCCTCTGACTGTCTCTGTCTGTCTCTGCGTGTCACTGCCTATCTCAGTCCGCCGCTGACTGTCTCTGTCTGTCTCTGTCTGTCTCTGTCTGTCTCTGTCTGTCTCTGTCTGTCTCTGTCTGTCTCTGTCTGTCTCTGTCTGTCTCTGTCTGTCTCTGTCTGTCTCTTTCTGTCACTGTCTGTCTCCGTCAGTCTCTCTCTGTCTCTGTCTGTCTCTGCCTGTCTCTGTCTGTCTCTGTCTGCCTCTGACTGGCCCTGTCTGCCTCTGTGTGTCACTGCCTGTCTCAGTTCGCCGCTGACTGTCTCTGTCTGCGTCTGTCTGTCTCTGTCTGTCTCTGTCTGTCTCTGTCTGTCTCTGTCTGTCTCTGTGTGTCTCTGTCAGTCTCTGTCTGTCTATGTCTGTCTCTGTCTGTCCCTGTGTGTCACTGCCTGTCTCTGTCTGTCTCTGTCTGTCTCTGTCTGTCTCTGTCTGTCTCTGTCTGTCTCTGTCTGTATCTGCCTGTCTCTGTCTGTCTCTGTCTGTCTCTGTCTGTCTCTGTCTGTCTCTGTCTGTCTCTGTCAGTCTCTGTCTGTCTATGTCTGTCTCTGTCTGTATGTGTCTGTCTCTGTCTGTCTCTGTGTGTCACTGCCTGTCTCTGTCTGTCTCTGTCTGTCTCTGTCTGTCTCTGTCTGCCTATGTCTGTCTCTGTCTGTCCCTGTGTGTCACTGCCTGTCTCTGTCTGTCTCTGTCTGTCTCTGTCTGTCTCTGTCTGTCTCTGTCTGTCTCTGTCTGTCTCTGCCTGTCTCTGTCTGTCTCTGTCTGTCTCTGTCTGTCTCTGTCTGTCTCTGTCTGTCTCTGTCTGTCTCTGTCAGTCTCTGTCTGTCTATGTCTGTCTCTGTCTGTATGTGTCTGTCTCCGTCAGTCTCTCTCTGTCTCTGTCTGTCTCTGCCTGTCTCTGTCTGTCTCTGTCTGCCTCTGACTGGCCCTGTCTGCCTCTGTGTGTCACTGCCTGTCTCAGTTCGCCGCTGACTGTCTCTGTCTGCGTCTGTCTGTCTCTGTCTGTCTCTGTCTGTCTCTGTCTGTCTCTGTCTGTCTCTGTGTGTCTCTGTCAGTCTCTGTCTGTCTATGTCTGTCTCTGTCTGTCCCTGTGTGTCACTGCCTGTCTCTGTCTGTCTCTGTCTGTCTCTGTCTGTCTCTGTCTGTCTCTGTCTGTCTCTGTCTGTATCTGCCTGTCTCTGTCTGTCTCTGTCTGTCTCTGTCTGTCTCTGTCTGTCTCTGTCTGTCTCTGTCAGTCTCTGTCTGTCTATGTCTGTCTCTGTCTGTATGTGTCTGTCTCTGTCTGTCTCTGTGTGTCACTGCCTGTCTCTGTCTGTCTCTGTCTGTCTCTGTCTGTCTATGTCTGTCTCTGTCTGTCCCTGTGTGTCACTGCCTGTCTCTGTCTGTCTCTGTCTGTCTCTGTCTGTCTCTGTCTGTCTCTGTCTGTCTCTGTCTGTCTCTGCCTGTCTCTGTCTGTCTCTGTCTGTCTCTGTCTGTCTCTGTCTGTCTCTGTCTGTCTCTGTCTGTCTCTGTCAGTCTCTGTCTGTCTATGTCTGTCTCTGTCTGTATGTGTCTGTCTCTGTCTGTCTCTGTCTGTCTCTGTCTGTCTCTGCCTGTCTCTGTCTGTCTCCGTCTGCCTCTGACTGTCCCTGTTTGTCTCTGCGTGTCACTGACTGGCTCAATGTGCCGCTGACTGTCTCTGTCTGTCTCTGTCTGTCTCTGTCTGTCTCTGTCTGTCTCTGTCTGTCTCTGTCTGTCTCTGTCTGTCTCTGTCTGTCTCTGTCTGTCTCGGTCTGCCTCTGATTGTCCCTGTCTGTCTCTGTGTGTCACTGCCTGTCTCAGTCTGCCGCTGACTGTCTCTGTCTGTCTCTGTCTGTCTCTGTCTGCCTCTGACTGTCATTGTCTGCCTCTGTGTGTCACTGACTGGCTCAGCGTGCCGCTGACTGTCTCTGCCTGTCTCTGTCTCCCTCTGTCTGTCTCTGACCGGCTCTCTCTGTCTGTCTGTCTCTGTCCGTCTCTGTCTGTCTCTGTCCGCCTCTGTCTGTCTCTGTCTGTCTCTGTCTGTCTCTGTCTGTCTCTGTCTTTCTATACCTGTCTCCGTCTGTCTCTGTCTGTCTCTGTCTTTCTATACCTGTCTCTGTCTGTATCTGTCTGTCTCTGTCTGTCTCTGTCTGTCTCTGTCTGTCTATACCTGTCTCTGTCTGTATGTGTCTGTCTCTGCCTGTCTCTGTGTGTCACTGCCTGTCTCTGTCTGCCTATGTCTGTCTCTGTCTGTCTCTGTCTGTCTCTGTCTGTCTCTGTCTGTCTCTATCTGTCTCTGTCTGTCTCTGTCTGTCTCTGTCTGTCTCTGTCTGTCTCTGTCTGTCCCTGTCTGTCTCTGTCTGTCTCTGCTTGTTTTCGTGTGTCACTGCCTGTCCCAGTTTGCCTTCGACTGTCTCTGGCTGTCTCTGTGTGTGACTGCCTGTCTCTGTCTGCCTCTGACTGTCTCTGTCTGTCTCTGCGTGTCACTGCCTATCTCAGTCCGCCGCTGACTGTCTCTGTCTGTCTCTGTCTGTCTCTGTCTGTCTCTGTCTGTCTCTGTCTGTCTCTGTCTGTCTCTGTCTGTCTCTGTCTGTCTCTGTCTGTCTCTTTCTGTCACTGTCTGTCTCCGTCAGTCTCTCTCTGTCTCTGTCTGTCTCTGCCTGTCTCTGTCTGTCTCTGTCTGCCTCTGACTGGCCCTGTCTGCCTCTGTGTGTCACTGCCTGTCTCAGTTCGCCGCTGACTGTCTCTGTCTGCGTCTGTCTGTCTCTGTCTGTCTCTGTCTGTCTCTGTCTGTCTCTGTCTGTCTCTGTGTGTCTCTGTCAGTCTCTGTCTGTCTATGTCTGTCTCTGTCTGTCCCTGTGTGTCACTGCCTGTCTCTGTCTGTCTCTGTCTGTCTCTGTCTGTCTCTGTCTGTCTCTGTCTGTCTCTGTCTGTATCTGCCTGTCTCTGTCTGTCTCTGTCTGTCTCTGTCTGTCTCTGTCTGTCTCTGTCTGTCTCTGTCAGTCTCTGTCTGTCTATGTCTGTCTCTGTCTGTATGTGTCTGTCTCTGTCTGTCTCTGTGTGTCACTGCCTGTCTCTGTCTGTCTCTGTCTGTCTCTGTCTGTCTATGTCTGTCTCTGTCTGTCCCTGTGTGTCACTGCCTGTCTCTGTCTGTCTCTGTCTGTCTCTGTCTGTCTCTGTCTGTCTCTGTCTGTCTCTGTCTGTCTCTGCCTGTCTCTGTCTGTCTCTGTCTGTCTCTGTCTGTCTCTGTCTGTCTCTGTTTGTCTCTGTCAGTCTCTGTCTGTCTATGTCTGTCTCTGTCTGTATGTGTCTGTCTCTGTCTGTCTCTGTCTGTCTCTGTCTGTCTCTGCCTGTCTCTGTCTGTCTCCGTCTGCCTCTGACTGTCCCTGTTTGTCTCTGCGTGTCACTGACTGGCTCAATGTGCCGCTGACTGTCTCTGTCTGTCTCTGTCTGTCTCTGTCTGTCTCTGTCTGTCTCTGTCTGTCTCTGTCTGTCTCTGTCTGTCTCTGTCTGTCTCTGTCTGTCTCGGTCTGCCTCTGATTGTCCCTGTCTGTCTCTGTGTGTCACTGCCTGTCTCAGTCTGCCGCTGACTGTCTCTGTCTGTCTCTGTCTGTCTCTGTCTGCCTCTGACTGTCATTGTCTGCCTCTGTGTGTCACTGACTGGCTCAGCGTGCCGCTGACTGTCTCTGCCTGTCTCTGTCTCCCTCTGTCTGTCTCTGACCGGCTCTCTCTGTCTGTCTGTCTCTGTCCGTCTCTGTCTGTCTCTGTCCGCCTCTGTCTGTCTCTGTCTGTCTCTGTCTGTCTCTGTCTGTCTCTGTCTTTCTATACCTGTCTCCGTCTGTCTCTGTCTGTCTCTGTCTTTCTATACCTGTCTCTGTCTGTATCTGTCTGTCTCTGTCTGTCTCTGTCTGTCTCTGTCTGTCTATACCTGTCTCTGTCTGTATGTGTCTGTCTCTGCCTGTCTCTGTGTGTCACTGCCTGTCTCTGTCTGCCTATGTCTGTCTCTGTCTGTCTCTGTCTGTCTCTGTCTGTCTCTATCTGTCTCTGTCTGTCTCTGTCTGTCTCTGTCTGTCTCTGTCTGTCTCTGTCTGTCTCTGCCTGTCTCTGTCTGTCTCTGTCTGTATCTGTCTGTCTCTGTCTGTCTCTGTCTGTCTCTGTCTGTCTCTGTCTGTCTCTGCCTGTCTCTGTCTGTCTCTGTCTGTATCTGTCTGTCTCTGTCTGTCTCTGTCTGTCTCTGTCTGTCTCTGCCTGTCTCTGTCTGTCTCTGTCTGTCTCTGTCTGTCTCTGTCTGTCTCCGTCTGTCTCTGTCTGTCTCTGTCTGTCTCTGTCTGTCTCTGCCTGTCTCTGCCTGTCTCTGTCTGTCTCTGTCTGTCTCTGTCTGTCTCTGTCCATCTCTGTCTGTCTCTGTCGGCCTCTGTCTGTCTCTGTCCGCCTCTGTCTGTCTCTGTCTGTCTCCGTCTGTCTCTGTCTGTCTCTGTCTGTCTCTGTCTGCCTGAGTCTGTCTCTGTCTGTCTCTGTCTGTCTATACCTGTCTCTGTCTGTGTCTGTCTGTCTCTGTCTGTCTCTGTCTGTCTCTGTCTGTCTCTGTCTGTCTCTATCTGTTTCTGTCTGTCTCTGTCTGTCTCTGTCTGTCTCGGTCTGTATGTGTCTGTCTCTGTCTGTCTCTGTCTGTCTCAGTTCGCCGCTGACTGTCTCTGTCTGTCTCTGTCTGTCTCTGTCTGTCTCTGTCTGTATCTGCCTGTCTCTGTCTGTCTCTGTCGGTCTCTGTCTGTCTCTGTCTGTCTCTGTCTGTCTCTGTCATTCTCTGTCTGTCTATGTCTGTCTCTGTCTGTATGTGTCTGTCTCTGTCTGTCTCTGTGTGTCACTGCCTGTCTCTGTCTGTCTCTGTCTGTCTCTGTCTGCCTCTGACTGTCCCTGTCTGCCTCTGTGTGTCACTGACTGGCTCAGTGTACCGTTGACTGTTTCTGCCTGTCTCTGTCTCCCTCTGTCTGTCTCTGACCGGCTCTCTCTGTCTGTCTGTCTCTGTCCGTCTCTGTCTGTCTCTGTCCGCCTCTGTCTGCCTCTGTCTGTCTCTGTCTGTCTCTGTCTGTCTCTGTCTGTCTCTGTCTGTCTCTGTCTGTCTCTGTCTGTCTCTGTGTGTCTCTGTCAGTCTCTGTCTGTCTATGTCTGTCTCTGTCTGTCCCTGTGTGTCACTGCCTGTCTCTGTCTGTCTCTGTCTGTCTCTGTCTGTCTCTGTCTGTCTCTGTCTGTCTCTGTCTGTCTCTGCCTGTCTCTGTCTGTCTCTGTCTGTCTCTGTCAGTCTCTGTCTGTCTCTGTCTGTCTCTGTCTGTCTCTGTCTGTCTCTGTCTGTCTCTGTCTGTCTCTGCCTGTCTCTGTCTGTCTCTGTCTGTCTCTGTCTGTCTCTGTCTGCCTCTGACTGTCGCTGTCTGCCTCTGTGTGTCACTGACTGGCTGAGTGTGCCGCTGACTGTCTCTGCCTGTCTCTGTCTCCCTCTGTCTGTCTCTGACCGGCTCTCTCTGTCTGTCTGTCTCTGTCCGTCCCTGTCTGTCTCTGTCCGCCTCTGTCTGTCTCTGTCTGTCTCTGTCTGTCTCTGTCTGTCCCTGTCTGTCTCTGTCTGTCTCTGCTTGTTTTCGTGTGTCACTGCCTGTCCCAGTTTGCCTTCGACTGTCTCTGGCTGTCTCTGTGTGTGACTGCCTGTCTCTGTCTGCCTCTGACTGTCTCTGTCTGTCTCTGCGTGTCACTGCCTGTCTCAGTCCGCCGCTGACTGTCTCTGTCTGTCTCTGTCTGTCTCTGTCTGTCTCTGTCTGTCTCTGTCTGTCTCTTTCTGTCTCTGTCTGTCTCTGTCTGTGTCTGTCTTTCTATACCTGTCTCTGTCTGTATCTGTCTGTCTCTGTCTGTCTCTGTCTGTCTCTGTCTGTCTCTGCCTGCCTCTGTCTGTCTCTGTCTGTCTCTGTCTGTCTCTGTCTGTCTCTGTCTGTCTCTGTCTGTCTCTGTCTGTCTCTGTCTGTCTCTGTCTGTATCTGTCTGTCTCTGTCTGTCTCTGTCTGTCTCTGTCTTTCTCTGTCTGTCTCTGTCTGCCTGAGTCTGTCTCTGTCTGTCTCTGTCTTTCTATACCTGTCTCTGTCTGAATCTGTCTGTCTCTGTCTGTCTCTGTCTGTCTCTGTCTGTCTCAGATCGCCGCTGACTGTCTCTGTCTGTCTCTGTCTGTCTCTGTCTGTCTCTGTCTGTCTCTGTCTGTCTCTGTCTGTCTCTGTCTGTCTCTGTCAGTCTCTGTCTGTCTATGTCTGTCTCTGTCTGTATGTGTCTGTCTCTGTCTGTCTCTGTCTGTCTCTGTCTGTCTCTGCCTGTCTCTGTCTGTCTCCGTCTGCCTCTGACTGTCCCTGTTTGTCTCTGCGTGTCACTGACTGGCTCAATGTGCCGCTGACTGTCTCTGTCTGTCTCTGTCTGTCTCTGTCTGTCTCTGTCTGTCTCTTTCTGTCACTGTCTGTCTCCGTCAGTCTCTGTCTGTCTCTGTCTGTCTCTGTCTGTCTCTGTCTGTCTCTGTCTGCCTCTGACTGTCCCTGTCTGCCTCTGTGTGTCACTGACTGGCTCAGCGTGCCGCTGACTGTCTCTGCCTGTCTCTGTCTCCCTCTGTCTGTCTCTGACCGGCTCTCTCTGTCTGTCTGTCTCTGTCCGTCTCTGTCTGTCTCTGTCCGCCTCTGTCTGTCTCTGTCTGTCTCTGTCTGTCTCTGTCTGTCTCTGTCTGTCTCTGTCTGTCTCTATCTGTTTCTGTCTGTCTCTGTCTGTCTCTGTCTGTCTCGGTCTGTATGTGTCTGTCTCTGTCTGTCTCTGTCTGTCTCAGTTCGCCGCTGACTGTCTCTGTCTGTCTCTGTCCGTCTCTGTCTGTCTCTGTCCGCCTCTGTCTGCCTCTGTCTGTCTCTGTCTGTCTCTGTCTGTCTCTGTCTGTCTCTGTCTGTCTCTGTCTGTCTCTGTGTGTCTCTGTCAGTCTCTGTCTGACTATGTCTGTCTCTGTCTGTCCCTGTGTGTCACTGCCTGTCTCTGTCTGTCTCTGTCTGTCTCTGTCTGTCTCTGTGTGTCTCTGTCAGTCTCTGTCTGTCTATGTCTGTCTCTGTCTGTCCCTGTGTGTCACTGCCTGTCTCTGTCTGTCTCTGTCTGTCTCTGTCTGTCTCTGTCTGTCTCTGTCTGTCTCTGTCTGTCTCTGCCTGTCTCTGTCTGTCTCTGTCTGTCTCTGTCAGTCTCTGTCTGTCTATGTCTGTCACTGCCTGTCTCTGTCTGTCTCTGTCTGTCTCTGTCTGCCTCTGACACTCCCTGTCTGCCTCTGTGTGTCACTGACTGGCTCAGTGTACCGCTGACTGTTTCTGCCTGTCTCTGTCTCCCTCTGTCTGTCTCTGGCCGGCTCTCTCTGTCTGTCAGTCTCTGTCCGTCTCTGTCTGTCTCAGTCCGCCTCTGTCCGTCTCTGTCTGTCTCTGCCTGTCTCTGTCTGTCTCTGTCTGTCTCTGTCTGTCTCTGTCAGTCTCTGTCTGTCTATGTCTGTCTCTGTCTGTCCCTGTGTGTCACTGCCTGTCTCTGTCTGTCTCTGTCTGTCTCTGTCTGTCTCTGTCTGTCTCTGTCTGTCTCTGTCTGTCTCTGCCTGTCTCTGTCTGTCTCTGTCTGTCTCTGTCTGTCTCTGTCTGCCTCTGACTGTCGCTGTCTGCCTCTGTGTGTCACTGACTGGCTGAGTGTGCCGCTAACTGTCTCTGCCTGTCTCTGTCTCCCTCTGTCTGTCTCTGACCGGCTCTCTCTGTCTGTCTGTCTCTGTCCGTCCCTGTCTGTCTCTGTCCGCCTCTGTCTGTCTCTGTCTGTCTCTGTCTGTCTCTGTCTGTCCCTGTCTGTCTCTGTCTGTCTCTGCTTGTTTTCGTGTGTCACTGCCTGTCCCAGTCCGCCGCTGACTGTCTCTGTCTGTCTCTGTCTGTCTCTGTCTGTCTCTGTCTGTCTCTGTCTGTCTCTGTCTGTCTCTGTCTGTCTCTGTCTGTCTCTGTCTGTCTCTGTCTGTCTCTGTCTGTCTCTGTCTGTCTCTGTCTGTCTCTTTCTGTCACTGTCTGTCTCCGTCAGTCTCTCTCTGTCTCTGTCTGTCTCTGCCTGTCTCTGTCTGTCTCTGTCTGCCTCTGACTGTCCCTGTCTGCCTCTGTGTGTCACTGACTGGTTCAGTGTGCCGCTGACAGTCTCTGCCTGTCTCTGTCTCCCTCTGTCTGTCTCTGACCGGCTCTCTCTGTCTGTCTGTCTCTGTCCGTCTCTGTCTGTCTCTGTCCGCCTCTGTCTGTCTCTGTCTGTCTCTGTCTGTCTCTGTCTGTCTCTGTCTGTCTCTGTCTGTCTCTGTCTGTCCCTGTCTGTCTCTGCCTGTCTCTGCTTGTTTTCGTGTGTCACTGCCTGTCCCAGTTTGCCTTCGACTGTCTCTGGCTGTCTCTGTGTGTGACTGCCTGTCTCTGTCTGCCTCCAACTGTCTCTGTCAGTCTCTGCGTGTCACTGCCTGTCTCAGTCCGCCGCTGACTGTCTCTGTCTGTCTCTGTCTGTCTCTGCCTGTCTCTGTCTGTCTCTGTCTGTCTCTGTCTGTCTCTGTCTGTCTCCGTCTGTCTCTGTCTGTCTCTGTCTGTCTATGTCTGTCTCTGTCTGTCTCTGTCTGTCTCTGTCTGTCTTTGTCTGTCTATACCTGTCTCTGTCTGTATGTGTCTGTCTCTGTCTGTCTCTGTGTGTCACTGCCTGTCTCTGTCTGTCTCTGTCTGTCTCTGTCTGCCTCTGACTGTCCCTGTCTGCCTCTGTGTGTCACTGACTGGCTCAGTGTACCGCTGAATGTTTCTGCCTGTCTCTGTCTCCCTCTGTCTGTCTCTGACCGGCTCTCTCTGTCTGTCTGTCTCTGTCCGTCTCTGTCTGTCTCTGTCCGCCTCTGTCTGCCTCTGTCTGTCTCTGTCTGTCTCTGTCTGTCTCTGTCTGTCTCTGTCTGTCTCTGTCTGTCTCTGTCTGTCTCTGTGTGTCTCTGTCAGTCTCTGTCTGTCTATGTCTGTCTCTGTCTGTCCCTGTGTGTCACTGCCTGTCTCTGTCTGTCTCTGTCTGTCTCTGTCTGTCTCTGTCTGTCTCTGTCTGTCTCTGTCTGTCTCTGCCTGTCTCTGTCTGTCTCTGTCTGTCTCTGTCAGTCTCTGTCTGTCTATGTCTGTCTCTGTCTGTATGTGTCTGTCTCTGTCTGTCTCTGTGTGTCACTGCCTGTCTCTGTCTGTCTCTGTCTGTCTCTGTCTGCCTCTGACTGTCCCTGTCTGCCTCTGTGTGTCACTGACTGGCTCAGTGTACCGCTGACTGTTTCTGCCTGTCTCTGTCTCCCTCTGTCTGTCTCTGGCCGGCTCTCTCTGTCTGTCAGTCTCTGTCCGTCTCTGTCTGTCTCAGTCCGCCTCTGTCCGTCTCTGTCTGTCTCTGCCTGTCTCTGTTTGTCTCTGTCTGTCTCTGTCTGTCTCTGTCAGTCTCTGTCTGTCTATGTCTGTCTCTGTCTGTCTCTGTCTGTCTCTGTCTGTCTCTGTCAGTCTCTGTCTGTCTATGTCTGTCTCTGTCTGTCCCTGTGTGTCACTGCCTGTCTCTGTCTGTCTCTGTCTGTCTCTGTCTGTCTCTGTCTGTCTCTGTCTGTCTCTGTCTGTCTCTGCCTGTCTCTGTCTGTCTCTGTCTGTCTCTGTCTGTCTCTGTCTGTCTCTGTCAGTCTCTGTCTGTCTATGTCTGTCTCTGTCTGTCCCTGTGTGTCACTGCCTGTCTCTGTCTGTCTCTGTCTGTCTCTGTCTGTCTCTGTCTGTCTCTGTCTGTCTCTGCCTGTCTCTGTCTGTCTCTGCCTGTCTCTGTCTGTCTCTGTCTGTCTCTGTCTGCCTCTGACTGTCCCTGTCTGCCTCTGTGTGTCACTGACTGGCTCAGTGTACCGCTGACTGTTTCTGCCTGTCTCTGTCTCCCTCTGTCTGTCTCTGACCGGCTCTCTCTGTCTGTCTGTCTCTGTCCGTCCCTGTCTGTCTCTGTCCGCCTCTGTCTGTCTCTGTCTGTCTCTGTCTGTCTCTGTCTGTCTCTGTCTGTCCCTGTCTGTCTCTGTCTGTCTCTGCTTGTTTTCGTGTGTCACTGCCTGTCCCAGTTTGCCTTCGACTGTCTCTGGCTGTCTCTGTGTGTGACTGCCTGTCTCTGTCTGCCTCTGACTGTCTCTGTCTGTCTCTGCGTGTCACTGCCTGTCTCAGTCCGCCGCTGACTGTCTCTGTCTGTCTCTGTCTGTCTCTGTCTGTCTCTGTCTGTCTCTGTCTGTCTCTGTCTGTCTCTGTCTGTCTCTGTCTGTCTCTGTCTGTCTCTTTCTGTCACTGTCTGTCTCCGTCAGTCTCTCTCTGTCTCTGTCTGTCTCTGCCTGTCTCTGTCTGTCTCTGTCTGCCTCTGACTGGCCCTGTCTGCCTCTGTGTGTCACTGCCTGTCTCAGTTCGCCGCTGACTGTCTCTGTCTGCGTCTGTCTGTCTCTGTCTGTCTCTGTGTGTCTCTGTCAGTCTCTGTCTGTCTATGTCTGTCTCTGTCTGTCCCTGTGTGTCACTGCCTGTCTCTGTCTGTCTCTGTCTGTCTCTGTCTGTCTCTGTCTGTCTCTGTCTGTCTCTGTCTGTCTCTGCCTGTCTCTGTCTGTCTCTGTCTGTCTCTGTCAGTCTCTGTCTGTCTATGTCTGTCTCTGTCTGTATGTGTCTGTCTCTGTCTGTCTCTGTGTGTCACTGCCTGTCTCTGTCTGTCTCTGTCTGTCTCTGTCTGCCTCTGACTGTCCCTGTCTGCCTCTGTGTGTCACTGACTGGCTCAGTGTACCGCTGACTGTTTCTGCCTGTCTCTGTCTCCCTCTGTCTGTCTCTGGCCGGCTCTCTCTGTCTGTCAGTCTCTGTCCGTCTCTGTCTGTCTCAGTCCGCCTCTGTCCGTCTCTGTCTGTCTCTGCCTGTCTCTGTCTGTCTCTGTCTGTCTCTGTCTGTCTCTGTCAGTCTCTGTCTGTCTATGTCTGTCTCTGTCTGTCCCTGTGTGTCACTGCCTGTCTCTGTCTGTCTCTGTCTGTCTCTGTCTGTCTCTGTCTGTCTCTGTCTGTCTCTGTCTGTCTCTGCCTGTCTCTGTCTGTCTCTGCCTGTCTCTGTCTGTCTCTGTCTGCCTCTGACTGTCGCTGTCTGCCTCTGTGTGTCACTGACTGGCTGAGTGTGCCGCTGACTGTCTCTGCCTGTCTCTGTCTCCCTCTGTCTGTCTCTGACCGGCTCTCTCTGTCTGTCTGTCTCTGTCCGTCCCTGTCTGTCTCTGCCCGCCTCTGTCTGTCTCTGTCTGTCTCTGTCTGTCTCTGTCTGTCCCTGTCTGTCTCTGTCTGTCTCTGCTTGTTTTCGTGTGTCACTGCCTGTCCCAGTTTGCCTTCGACTGTCTCTGGCTGTCTCTGTGTGTGACTGCCTGTCTCCGTCTGCCTCTGACTGTCTCTGTCTGTCTCTGCGTGTCACTGCCTGTCTCAGTCCGCCGCTGACTGTCTCTGTCTGTCTCTGTCTGTCTCTGTCTGTCTCTGTCTGTCTCTGTCTGTCTCTGTCTGTCTCTGTCCGTCTCTGTCTGTCTCTTTCTGTCACTGTCTGTCTCCGTCAGTCTCTCTCTGTCTCTGTCTGTCTCTGCCTGTCTCTGTCTGTCTCTGTCTGCCTCTGACTGTCCCTGTCTGCCTCTGTGTGTCACTGACTGGTTCAGTGTGCCGCTGACTGTCTCTGCCTGTCTCTGTCTCCCTCTGTCTGTCTCTGACCGGCTCTCTCTGTCTGTCTGTCTCTGTCCGTCTCTGTCTGTCTCTGTCCGCCTCTGTCTGTCTCTGTCTGTCTCTGTCTGTCTCTGTCTGTCTCTGTCTGTCTCTGTCTGTCCCTGTCTGTCTCTGCCTGTCTCTGCTTGTTTTCGTGTGTCACTGCCTGTCCCAGTTTGCCTTCGACTGTCTCTGGCTGTCTCTGTGTGTGACTGCCTGTCTCTGTCTGCCTCCGACTGTCTCTGTCTGTCTCTGTCTGTCTCTGTCTGTCTCTGTGTGTCACTGCCTGCCTCTGTCTGCCTACATCTGTATCTGTCTGTCTCTGTCTGTCTCTGTCTGTCTCTGTCTGTCTCTGTCTGTCTCTGTCTGTCTCTGTCTGTCCCTATCTGTTTCGGTCTGTCTCTGTCTGTCTCTGTCTGTCTCGGTCTGCCTCTGACTGTCCCTGTCTGCCTCTGTGTGTCACTGCCTGTCTCAGTTCGCCGCTGACTGTCTCTGTCTGCCTCTGTCTGTCTCTGTCTGTCTCTGTCTGTCTCTGTCTGTCTCTGTCTGTCTCTGTCTGTATCTGTCTGTCTCTGTCTGTCTCTGTCTGTCTCTGTCTTTCTCTGTCTGTCTCTGTCTGTCTCTGTCTGTCTCTGTCTGCCTGAGTCTGTCTCTGTCTGTCTCTGTCTTTCTATACCTGTCTCTGTCTGAATCTGTCTGTCTCTGTCTGTCTCTGTCTGTCTCTGTCTGTCTCAGTTCGCCGCTGACTGTCTCTGTCTGTCTCTGTCTGTCTCTGTCTGTCTCTGTCTGTCTCTGTCTGTATCTGCCTGTCTCTGTCTGTCTCTGTCTGTCTCTGTCTGTCTCTGTCTGTCTCTGTCTGTCTCTGTCAGTCTCTGTCTGTCTATGTCTGTCTCTGTCTGTATGTGTCTGTCTCTGTCTGACTCTGTGTGTCACTGCCTGTCTCTGTCTGTCTCTGTCTGTCTCTGTCTGCCTCTGACTGTCCCTGTCTGCCTCTGTGTGTCACTGACTGGCTCAGTGTACCGCTGACTGTTTCTGCCTGTCTCTGTCTCCCTCTGTCTGTCTCTGGCCGGCTCTCTCTGTCTGTCTGTCTCTGTCCGCCTCTGTCTGTCTCTGTCCGCCTCTGTCCGTCTCTGTCTGACTCTGCCTGTCTCTGTCTGTCTCTGTCTGTCTCTGTCTGTCTCTGTCTGTGTCTGTGTGTCTCTGTCTGTCTCTGTCAGTCTCTGTCTGTCTATGTCTGTCTCTGTCTGTCCCTGTGTGTCACTGCCTGTCTCTGTCTGTCTCTGTCTGTCTCTGTCTGTCTCTGTCTGTCTATGTCTGTCTCTGTCTGTCTCTGCCTGTCTCTGTCTGTCTCTGTCTGTCTCTGTCTGTCTCTGTCTGTCTCTGTCAGTCTCTGTCTGTCTATGTCTGTCTCTGTCTGTATGTGTCTGTCTCTGTCTGTCTCTGTCTGTCTCTGTCTGTCTCTTTCTGTCACTGTCTGTCTCCGTCAGTCTCTCTCTGTCTCTGTCTGTCTCTGCCTGTCTCTGTCTGTCTCTGTCTGCCTCTGACTGGCCCTGTCTGCCTCTGTGTGTCACTGCCTGTCTCAGTTCGCCGCTGACTGTCTCTGTCTGCGTCTGTCTGTCTCTGTCTGTCTCTGTGTGTCTCTGTCAGTCTCTGTCTGTCTATGTCTGTCTCTGTCTGTCCCTGTGTGTCACTGCCTGTCTCTGTCTGTCTCTGTCTGTCTCTGTCTGTCTCTGTCTGTCTCTGTCTGTCTCTGTCTGTCTCTGCCTGTCTCTGTCTGTCTCTGTCTGTCTCTGTCAGTCTCTGTCTGTCTATGTCTGTCTCTGTCTGTATGTGTCTGTCTCTGTCTGTCTCTGTGTGTCACTGCCTGTCTCTGTCTGTCTCTGTCTGTCTCTGTCTGCCTCTGACTGTCCCTGTCTGCCTCTGTGTGTCACTGACTGGCTCAGTGTACCGCTGACTGTTTCTGCCTGTCTCTGTCTCCCTCTGTCTGTCTCTGGCCGGCTCTCTCTGTCTGTCAGTCTCTGTCCGTCTCTGTCTGTCTCAGTCCGCCTCTGTCCGTCTCTGTCTGTCTCTGCCTGTCTCTGTCTGTCTCTGTCTGTCTCTGTCTGTCTCTGTCAGTCTCTGTCTGTCTATGTCTGTCTCTGTCTGTCCCTGTGTGTCACTGCCTGTCTCTGTCTGTCTCTGTCTGTCTCTGTCTGTCTCTGTCTGTCTCTGTCTGTCTCTGTCTGTCTCTGCCTGTCTCTGTCTGTCTCTGCCTGTCTCTGTGTGTCTCTGTCTGCCTCTGACTGTCGCTGTCTGCCTCTGTGTGTCACTGACTGGCTGAGTGTGCCGCTGACTGTCTCTGCCTGTCTCTGTCTCCCTCTGTCTGTCTCTGACCGGCTCTCTCTGTCTGTCTGTCTCTGTCCGTCCCTGTCTGTCTCTGTCCGCCTCTGTCTGTCTCTGTCTGTCTCTGTCTGTCTCTGTCTGTCCCTGTCTGTCTCTGTCTGTCTCTGCTTGTTTTCGTGTGTCACTGCCTGTCCCAGTTTGCCTTCGACTGTCTCTGGCTGTCTCTGTGTGTGACTGCCTGTCTCTGTCTGCCTCTGACTGTCTCTGTCTGTCTCTGCGTGTCACTGCCTGTCTCAGTCCGCCGCTGACTGTCTCTGTCTGTCTCTGTCTGTCTCTGTCTGTCTCTGTCTGTCTCTGTCTGTCTCTGTCTGTCTCTGTCCGTCTCTGTCTGTCTCTTTCTGTCACTGTCTGTCTCCGTCAGTCTCTCTCTGTCTCTGTCTGTCTCTGCCTGTCTCTGTCTGTCTCTGTCTGCCTCTGACTGTCCCTGTCTGCCTCTGTGTGTCACTGACTGGTTCAGTGTGCCGCTGACTGTCTCTGCCTGTCTCTGTCTCCCTCTGTCTGTCTCTGACCGGCTCTCTCTGTCTGTCTGTCTCTGTCCGTCTCTGTCTGTCTCTGTCTGTCTCTGTCTGTCTCTGTCTGTCTCTGTCTGTCTCTGTCTGTCTCTGTCCGTCTCTGTCTGTCTCTTTCTGTCACTGTCTGTCTCCGTCAGTCTCTCTCTGTCTCTGTCTGTCTCTGCCTGTCTCTGTCTGTCTCTGTCTGCCTCTGACTGTCCCTGTCTGCCTCTGTGTGTCACTGACTGGTTCAGTGTGCCGCTGACTGTCTCTGCCTGTCTCTGTCTCCCTCTGTCTGTCTCTGACCGGCTCTCTCTGTCTGTCTGTCTCTGTCCGTCTCTGTCTGTCTCTGTCCGCCTCTGTCTGTCTCTGTCTGTCTCTGTCTGTCTCTGTCTGTCTCTGTCTGTCTCTGTCTGTCCCTGTCTGTCTCTGCCTGTCTCTGCTTGTTTTCGTGTGTCACTGCCTGTCCCAGTTTGCCTTCGACTGTCTCTGGCTGTCTCTGTGTGTGACTGCCTGTCTCTGTCTGCCTCCGACTGTCTCTGTCAGTCTCTGCGTGTCACTGCCTGTCTCAGTCCGCCGCTGACTGTCTCTGTCTGTCTCTGTCTGTCTCTGTCTGTCTCTGTCTGTCTCTGTCTGTCTCTTTCTGTCTCTGTCTGTCTCTGTCTGTCTCTGTCTTTCTATACCTGTCTCTGTCTGTATCTGTCTGTCTCTGTCTGTCTCTGTCTGTCTCTGTCTGTCTCTGTCTGTCTCTGCCTGTCTCTGTCTGTCTCTGTCTGTCTCTGTCTGTCTCTGTCTGTCTATGTCTGTCTCTGTCTGTCTCTGTCTGTCTCTGTCTGTCTCTGTCTGTCTATACCTGTCTCTGTCTGTATGTGTCTGTCTCTGTCTGTCTCTGTGTGTCACTGCCTGTCTCTGTCTGCCTATGTCTGTCTCTGTCTGTCTCTGTCTGTCTCTGTCTGTCTCTGTCTGTCTCTGTCTGTCTCTGTCTGCCTCTGTCTGTCTCTATCTGTTTCTGTCTGTCTCTGTCTGTCTCTGTCTGTCTCGGTCTGCCTCTGACTGTCCCTGTCTGTCTCTGTGTGTCACTGCCTGTCTCTGTCTGTCTCTGTCTTTCTATACCTGTCTCTGTCTGTATCTGTCTGTCTCTGTCCGTCTCTGTCTGTCTCTGTCTGTCTCTGTCTGTCTCTGTCTGTCTCTGTCTGTCTCTGTCTGCCTCTGTCTGTCTCTATCTGTTTCTGTCTGTCTCTGTCTGTCTCTGTCTGTCTCGGTCTGCCTCTGACTGTCCCTGTCTGTCTCTGTGTGTCACTGCCTGTCTCTGTCTGTCTCTGTCTTTCTATACCTGTCTCTGTCTGTATCTGTCTGTCTCTGTCTGTCTCTGTCTGTCTCTGTCTGTCTCTGCCTGTCTCTGTCTGTCTCTGTCTGTCTCTGTCTGTCTCTGTGTGTCACTGCCTGCCTCTGTCTGCCTACATCTGTATCTGTCTGTCTCTGTCTGTCTCTGTCTGTCTCTGTCTGTCTCTGTCTGTCCCTATCTGTTTCGGTCTGTCTCTGTCTGTCTCTGTCTGTCTCGGTCTGCCTCTGTCTGTCTCTGTCTGTCTCTGTCTGTCTCTGTCTGTCTCAGTTCGCCGCTGACTGTCTCTGTCAGTCTCTGTCTGTCTCTGTCTGTCTCTGTCTGTCTCTGTCTGTATCTGCCTGTCTCTGTCTGTCTCTGTCTGTCTCTGTCTGTCTCTGTCTGTCTCTGTCTGTCTCTGTCAGTCTCTGTCTGTCTATGTCTGTCTCTGTCTGTATGTGTCTGTCTCTGTCTGTCTCTGTGTGTCACTGCCTGTCTCTGTCTGTCTCTGTCTGTCTCTGTCTGCCTCTGACTGTCCCTGTCTGCCTCTGTGTGTCACTGACTGGCTCAGTGTACCGCTGACTGTTTCTGCCTGTCTCTGTCTCCCTCTGTCTGTCTCTGGCCGGCTCTCTCTGTCTGTCTGTCTCTGTCCGCCTCTGTCTGTCTCTGTCCGCCTCTGTCCGTCTCTGTCTGACTCTGCCTGTCTCTGTCTGTCTCTGTCTGTCTCTGTCTGTCTCTGTCTGTGTCTGTGTGTCTCTGTCTGTCTCTGTCAGTCTCTGTCTGTCTATGTCTGTCTCTGTCTGTCCCTGTGTGTCACTGCCTGTCTCTGTCTGTCTCTGTCTGTCTCTGTCTGTCTCTGTCTGTCTCTGTCTGTCTCTGTCTGTCTCTGCCTGTCTCTGTCTGTCTCTGTCTGTCTCTGTCTGTCTCTGTCTGTCTCTGTCTGTCTCTGTCAGTCTCTGTCTGTCTATGTCTGTCTCTGTCTGTATGTGTCTGTCTCTGTCTGTCTCTGTATGTCTCTGTCTGTCTCTGCCTGTCTCTGTCTGTCTCCGTCTGCCTCTGACTGTCCCTGTTTGTCTCTGCGTGTCACTGACTGGCTCAATGTGCCGCTGACTGTCTCTGTCTGTCTCTGTCTGTCTCTGTCCGTCTCTGTCTGTCTCTGCCTGTCTCTGTCTGTCTCTGTCTGTCTCTGTCTGTCTCTGTCTGTCTCTGTGTGTCTCTGTCTGTCTCTGTCAGTCTCTGTCTGTCTATGTCTGTCTCTGTCTGTCCCTGTGTGTCACTGCCTGTCTCTGTCTGTGTCTGTCTGTCTCTGTCTGTCTCTTTCTGTCACTGTCTGCCTCCGTCAGTCTCTGTCTGTCTCTGTCTGTCTCTGTCTGTCTCTGTCTGTCTCTGTCTGCCTCTGACTGTCCCTGTCTGCCTCTGTGTGTCACTGACTGGCTCAGTGTGCCGCTGACTGTCTCTGCCTGTCTCTGTCTCCCTCTGTCTGTCTCTGACCTGCTCTCTCTGTCTGTCTGTCTCTGTCCGTCTCTGTCTGTCTCTGTCCGCCTCTGTCTGTCTCTGTCTGTCTCTGTCTGTCTCTGTCTGTCTCTGTCTTTCTATACCTGTCTCCGTCTGTCTCTGTCTGTCTCTGTCTTTCTATACCTGTCTCTGTCTGTATCTGTCTGTCTCTGTCTGTCTCTGTCTGTCTCTGTCTGTCTATACCTGTCTCTGTCTGTATGTGTCTGTCTCTGCCTGTCTCTGTGTGTCACTGCCTGTCTCTGTCTGCCTATGTCTGTCTCTGTCTGTCTCTGTCTGTCTCTGTCTGTCTCTATCTGTCTCTGTCTGTCTCTGTCTGTCTCTGTCTGTCTCTGTCTGTCTCTGTCTGCCTCTGTCTGTCTCTATCTGTTTCTGTCTGTCTCTGTCTGTCTCTGTCTGTCTCGGTCTGCCTCTGACTGTCCCTGTCCGTCTCTGTGTGTCACTGCCTGTCTCTGTCTGTCTCTGTCTTTCTATACCTGTCTCTGTCGGCCTCTGTCTGTCTCTGTCCGCCTCTGTCTGTCTCTGTCTGTCTCCGTCTGTCTCTGTCTGTCTCTGTCTGTCTCTGTCTGCCTGAGTCTGTCTCTGTCTGTCTCTGTCTGTCTATACCTGTCTCTGTCTGTCTCTGTCTGTCTCTGTGTGTCACTGCCTGCCTCTGTCTGCCTATATCTGTATCTGTCTGTGTCTGTCTGTCTCTGTCTGTCTCTGTCTGTCTCTGTCTGTCTCTGTCTGTCTCTATCTGTTTCTGTCTGTCTCTGTCTGTCTCTGTCTGTCTCGGTCTGCCTCTGACTGTCCCTGTCTGCCTCTGTGTGTCACTGCCTGTCTCAGTTCGCCGCTGACTGTCTCTGTCTGTCTCTGTCTGTCTCTGTCTGTCTCTGTCTGTCTCTGTCAGTCTCTGTCTGTCTATGTCTGTCTCTGTCTGTCCCTGTGTGTCACTGCCTGTCTCTGTCTGCCTATGTCTGTCTCTGTCTGTCTCTGTCTGTCTCTGTCTGTCTCTGTCTGTCTCTGTCTGTCTCTGCCTGTCTCTGTCTGTCTCTGTCTGTCTCTGTCTGTCTCTGTCTGTCTCTGTCTGTCTCTGTCAGTCTCTGTCTGTCTATGTCTGTCTCTGTCTCTATGTGTCTGTCTCTGTCTGTCTCTGTCTGTCTCTGTCTGTCTCTGTCTGTATCTGCCCGTCTCTGTCTGTCTCCGTCTGTCTCTTTCTGTCACTGTCTGTCTCCGTCCGTCTCTGTCTGTCTCTGTCAGTCTCCGTCTGTCTCTGACAGTCTCTGTCTGTCTCTGTCTGTCTCTGTCTGTCTCTGTCTGCCTCTGACTGTCCCTGTCTGCCTCTGTGTGTCACTGACTGGCTCAGTGTGCCGCTGACTGTCTCTGCCTGTCTCTGTCTGCTTCTGTCTGTCTCTGACCGGCTCTCTCTGTCTGTCTGTCTCTGTCCGTCTCTGTCTGTCTCTGTCCGCCTCTGTCTGTCTCTGGCTGTCTCTGTCTGTCTCTGTCTGTCTCTGTCTTTCTATACCTGTCTCCGTCTGTCTCTGTCTGTCTCTGTCTGTCTCTGTCTGCCTGAGTCTGTCTCTGTCTGTCTCTGTCTGTCTATACCTGTCTCTGTCTGTATGTGTCTGTCTCTGTCTGTCTCTGTGTGTCACTGCCTGCCTCTGTCTGCCTATATCTGTATCTGTCTGTCTCTGTCTGTCTCTGTCTGTCTCTGTCTGTCTCTGTCAGTCTCTGTCTGTCTATGTCTGTCTCTGTCTGTCCCTGTGTGTCACTGCCTGTCTCTGTCTGCCTATGTCTGTCTCTGTCTGTCTCTGTCTGTCTCTGTCTGTCTCTGTCTGTCTCTGTCTGTCTCTGTCTGTCTCTGTCTGTCTCTGCCTGTCTCTGTCTGTCTCTGTCTGTCTCTGTCTGTCTCTGTCTGTCTCTGTCTGTCTCTGTCTGTCTCTGTCTGTATCTGTCTGTCTCTGTCTGTCTCTGTCTGTCTCTGTCTTTCTCTGTCTGTCTCTGTCTGTCTCTGTCTGTCTCTGTCTGTCTCTGTCAGTCTATGTCTGTCTATGTCTGTCTCTGTCTGTATGTGTCTGTCTCTCTCTGTCTCTGTCTGTCTCTGTCTGTCTCTGTATGCCTGAGTCTGTCTCCGTCTGTCTCAGTCTGTCTATACCTGTCTCTGTCTGTATGTGTCTGTCTCTGTCTGTCTCTGTGTGTCACTGCCTGTCTCTGTCTGTCTATGTCTGTCTCTGTCTGTCTCTGTCTGTCCCTGTCTGTCTCTGTCTGTCTCTGCTTGTTTTCGTGTGTCACTGCCTGTCCCAGTTTGCCTCTGACTGTCCCTGTCTGCCTCTGTGTGTCACTGCCTGTCTCAGTTCGCCGCTGACTGTCTCTGTCTGTCTCTGTCTGTCTCTGTCTGTCTCTGTCTGTCTCTGTCTGTCTCTGTCAGTCTCCGTCTGTCTATGTCTGTCTCTGTCTGTATGTGTCTGTCTCTGTCTGTCTCTGTCTGTCTCTGTCTGTCTCCGTCTGCCTCTGACTGCCCTGTTTGCCTCTGCGTGTCACTGACTGGCTCAATGTGCCGCTGACTCTCTCTGTCTGTCTCTGTCTGTCTCTGTCTGTCTCTGTCTGTCTCTGTCTGTCTATGTCTGTCTCTGTCTGTCTCTGTCTGTCTCTGTCTGTCTCTGTCTGTCTATACCTGTCTCTGTCTGTATGTGTCTGTCTCTGTCTGTCTCTGTGTGTCACTGCCTGTCTCTGTCTGCCTATGTCTGTCTCTGTCTGTCTCTGTCTGTCTCTGTCTGTCTCTATCTGTCTCTGTCTGTCTCTGTCTGTCTCTGTCTGTCTCTGTCTGTCTCTGTCTGCCTCTGTCTGTCTCTATCTGTTTCTGTCTGTCTCTGTCTGTCTCTGTCTGTCTCGGTCTGCCTCTGACTGTCCCTGTCTGTCTCTGTGTGTCACTGCCTGTCTCTGTCTGTCTCTGTCTTTCTATACCTGTCTCTGTCTGTATCTGTCTGTCTCTGTCTGTCTCTGTCTGTCTCTGTCTGTCTCTGCCTGTCTCTGTCTGTCTCTGTCTGTCTCTGTCTGTCTCTGTGTGTCACTGCCTGCCTCTGTCTGCCTATATCTGTATCTGTCTGTCTCTGTCTGTCTCTGTCTGTATCTGCCTGTCTCTGTCTGTCTCTGTCTGTCTCTGTCTGTCTCTGTCTGTCTCTGTCTGTCTCTGTCAGTCTCTGTCTGTCTATGTCTGTCTCTGTCTGTATGTGTCTGTCTCTGTCTGTCTCTGTGTGTCACTGCCTGTCTCTGTCTGTCTCTGTCTGTCTCTGTCTGCCTCTGACTGTTCCTGTCTGCCTCTGTGTGTCACTGACTGGCTCAGTGTACCGCTGACTGTTTCTGCCTGTCTCTGTCTCCCTCTGTCTGTCTCTGGCCGGCTCTCTCTGTCTGTCTGTCTCTGTCCGTCTCTGTCTGTCTCTGTCCGCCTCTGTCCGTCTCTGTCTGTCTCTGCCTGTCTCTGTCTGTCTCTGTCTGTCTCTGTCTGTCTCTGTCTGTCTCTGTGTGTCTCTGTCTGTCTCTGTCAGTCTCTGTCTGTCTATGTCTGTCTCTGTCTGTCCCTGTGTGTCACTGCCTGTCTCTGTCTGTCTCTGTCTGTCTCTGTCTGTCTCTGTCTGTCTCTGTCTGTCTCTGTCTGTCTCTGCCTGTCTCTGTCTGTCTCTGTCTGTCTCTGTCTGTCTCTGTCTGTCTCTGTCTGTCTCTGTCAGTCTCTGTCTGTCTATGTCTGTCTCTGTCTGTATGTGTCTGTCTCTGTCTGTCTCTGTATGTCTCTGTCTGTCTCTGCCTGTCTCTGTCTGTCTCCGTCTGCCTCTGACTGTCCCTGTTTGTCTCTGCGTGTCACTGACTGGCTCAATGTGCCGCTGACTGTCTCTGTCTGTCTCTGTCTGTCTCTGTCCGTCTCTGTCTGTCTCTGCCTGTCTCTGTCTGTCTCTGTCTGTCTCTGTCTGTCTCTGTCTGTCTCTGTGTGTCTCTGTCTGTCTCTGTCAGTCTCTGTCTGTCTATGTCTGTCTCTGTCTGTCCCTGTGTGTCACTGCCTGTCTCTGTCTGTCTCTGTCTGTCTCTGTCTGTCTCTGTCTGTCTCTGTCTGTCTCTGTCTGTCTCTGCCTGTCTCTGTCTGTCTCTGTCTGTCTCTGTCTGTCTCTGTCAGTCTCTGTCTGTCTATGTCTGTCTCTGTCTGTATGTGTCTGTCTCTGTCTGTCTCTGTATGTCTCTGTCTGTCTCTGCCTGTCTCTGTCTGTCTCCGTCTGCCTCTGACTGTCCCTGTTTGTCTCTGCGTGTCACTGACTGGCTCAATGTGCCGCTGACTGTCTCTGTCTGTCTCTGTCTGTCTCTGTCTGTCTCTGTCTGTCTCTGTCTGTCTCTGTCTGTCTCTGTCTGTCTCTGTCTGTCTCTGTCTGTCTCTGTCTGTCTCTGTCTGTCTCGGTCTGCCTCTGATTGTCCCTGTCTGTCTCTTTGTGTCACTGCCTGTCTCAGTCTGCCGCTGACTGTCTCTGCCTGTCTCTGTCTGTCTCTGTCTGTCCCTGTCTGTCTCTTTGTGTCACTGCCTGTCTCAGTCTGCCGCTGACTGTCTCTGCCTGTCTCTGTCTGTCTCTGTCTGTCCCTGTCTGTCTCTGTCTGCCTCTGCTTGTTTTCGTGTGTCACTGCCTGTCCCAGTTTGCCTTCGACTGTCTCTGGCTGTCTCTGTGTGTGACTGCCTGTCTCTGTCTGCCTCTGACTGTCTCTGTCTGTCTCTGTGTGTCACTGCCTGTCTCAGTCCGCCGCTGACTGTCTCTGTCTGTCTCTGTCTGTCTCTGTCTGTCTCTGTCTGTCTCTTTCTGTCACTGTCTGTCTCCGTCAGTCTCTGTCTGTCTCTGTCTGTCTCTGTCTGTCTCTGTCTGTCTCTGTCTGCCTCTGACTGTCCCTGTCTGCCTCTGTGTGTCACTGACTGGCTCAGTGTGCCGCTGACTGTCTCTGCCTGTCTCTGTCTCCCTCTGTCTGTCTCTGACCGGCTCTCTCTGTCTGTCTGTCTCTGTCCGTCTCTGTCTGTCTCTGTCCGCCTCTGTCTGTCTCTGTCTGTCTCTGTCTGTCTCTGTCTGTCTCTGTCTTTCTATACCTGTCTCCGTCTGTCTCTGTCTGTCTCTGTCTTTCTATACCTGTCTCTGTCTGTATCTGTCTGTCTCTGTCTGTCTCTGTCTGTCTCTGTCTGTCTATACCTGTCTCTGTCTGTATGTGTCTGTCTCTGCCTGTCTCTGTGTGTCACTGCCTGTCTCTGTCTGCCTATGTCTGTCTCTGTCTGTCTCTGTCTGTCTCTGTCTGTCTCTATCTGTCTCTGTCTGTCTCTGTCTGTCTCTGTCTGTCTCTGTCTGTCTCTGTCTGCCTCTGTCTGTCTCTATCTGTTTCTGTCTGTCTCTGTCTGTCTCTGTCTGTCCCTGTCTGCCTCTGTGTGTCACTGACTGGCTCAGTGTGCCGCTGACTGTCTCTGCCTGTCTCTGTCTCCCTCTGTCTGTCTCTGACCGGCTCTCTCTGTCTGTCTGTCTCTGTCCGTCTCTGTCTGTCTCTGTCCGCCTCTGTCTGTCTCTGTCTGTCTCTGTCTGTCTCTGTCTGTCTCTGTCTGTCTCTGTCTTTCTATACCTGTCTCCGTCTGTCTCTGTCTGTCTCTGTCTTTCTATACCTGTCTCTGTCTGTATCTGTCTGTCTCTGTCTGTCTCTGTCTGTCTCTGTCTGTCTATACCTGTCTCTGTCTGTATGTGTCTGTCTCTGCCTGTCTCTGTGTGTCACTGCCTGTCTCTGTCTGCCTATGTCTGTCTCTGTCTGTCTCTGTCTGTCTCTGTCTGTCTCTATCTGTCTCTGTCTGTCTCTGTCTGTCTCTGTCTGTCTCTGTCTGTCTCTGTCTGCCTCTGTCTGTCTCTATCTGTTTCTGTCTGTCTCTGTCTGTCTCTGTCTGTCTCGGTCTGCCTCTGACTGTCCCTGTCCGTCTCTGTGTGTCACTGCCTGTCTCTGTCTGTCTCTGTCTTTCTATACCTGTCTCTGTCGGCCTCTGTCTGTCTCTGTCCGCCTCTGTCTGTCTCTGTCTGTCTCCGTCTGTCTCTGTCTGTCTCTGTCTGTCTCTGTCTGCCTGAGTCTGTCTCTGTCTGTCTCTGTCTGTCTATACCTGTCTCTGTCTGTCTCTGTCTGTCTCTGTGTGTCACTGCCTGCCTCTGTCTGCCTATATCTGTATCTGTCTGTGTCTGTCTGTCTCTGTCTGTCTCTGTCTGTCTCTGTCTGTCTCTGTCTGTCTCTATCTGTTTCTGTCTGTCTCTGTCTGTCTCTGTCTGTCTCGGTCTGCCTCTGACTGTCCCTGTCTGCCTCTGTGTGTCACTGCCTGTCTCAGTTCGCCGCTGACTGTCTCTGTCTGTCTCTGTCTGTCTCTGTCTGTCTCTGTCTGTCTCTGTCAGTCTCTGTCTGTCTATGTCTGTCTCTGTCTGTCCCTGTGTGCCGCTGACTGTCTCTGCCTGTCTCTGTCTCCCTCTGTCTGTCTCTGACCGGCTCTCTCTGTCTGTCTGTCTCTGTCCGTCTCTGTCTGTCTCTGTCCGCCTCTGTCTGTCTCTGTCTGTCTCTGTCTGTCTCTGTCTGTCTCTGTCTTTCTATACCTGTCTCCGTCTGTCTCTGTCTGTCTCTGTCTTTCTATACCTGTCTCTGTCTGTATCTGTCTGTCTCTGTCTGTCTCTGTCTGTCTCTGTCTGTCTATACCTGTCTCTGTCTGTATGTGTCTGTCTCTGCCTGTCTCTGTGTGTCACTGCCTGTCTCTGTCTGCCTATGTCTGTCTCTGTCTGTCTCTGTCTGTCTCTGTCTGTCTCTATCTGTCTCTGTCTGTCTCTGTCTGTCTCTGTCTGTCTCTGTCTGTCTCTGTCTGCCTCTGTCTGTCTCTATCTGTTTCTGTCTGTCTCTGTCTGTCTCTGTCTGTCCCTGTCTGCCTCTGTGTGTCACTGACTGGCTCAGTGTGCCGCTGACTGTCTCTGCCTGTCTCTGTCTCCCTCTGTCTGTCTCTGACCGGCTCTCTCTGTCTGTCTGTCTCTGTCCGTCTCTGTCTGTCTCTGTCCGCCTCTGTCTGTCTCTGTCTGTCTCTGTCTGTCTCTGTCTGTCTCTGTCTGTCTCTGTCTTTCTATACCTGTCTCCGTCTGTCTCTGTCTGTCTCTGTCTTTCTATACCTGTCTCTGTCTGTATCTGTCTGTCTCTGTCTGTCTCTGTCTGTCTCTGTCTGTCTATACCTGTCTCTGTCTGTATGTGTCTGTCTCTGCCTGTCTCTGTGTGTCACTGCCTGTCTCTGTCTGCCTATGTCTGTCTCTGTCTGTCTCTGTCTGTCTCTGTCTGTCTCTGTCTGTCTCTATCTGTCTCTGTCTGTCTCTGTCTGTCTCTGTCTGTCTCTGTCTGTCTCTGTCTGCCTCTGTCTGTCTCTATCTGTTTCTGTCTGTCTCTGTCTGTCTCTGTCTGTCTCGGTCTGCCTCTGACTGTCCCTGTCCGTCTCTGTGTGTCACTGCCTGTCTCTGTCTGTCTCTGTCTTTCTATACCTGTCTCTGTCGGCCTCTGTCTGTCTCTGTCCGCCTCTGTCTGTCTCTGTCTGTCTCCGTCTGTCTCTGTCTGTCTCTGTCTGTCTCTGTCTGCCTGAGTCTGTCTCTGTCTGTCTCTGTCTGTCTATACCTGTCTCTGTCTGTCTCTGTCTGTCTCTGTGTGTCACTGCCTGCCTCTGTCTGCCTATATCTGTATCTGTCTGTGTCTGTCTGTCTCTGTCTGTCTCTGTCTGTCTCTGTCTGTCTCTGTCTGTCTCTATCTGTTTCTGTCTGTCTCTGTCTGTCTCTGTCTGTCTCGGTCTGCCTCTGACTGTCCCTGTCTGCCTCTGTGTGTCACTGCCTGTCTCAGTTCGCCGCTGACTGTCTCTGTCTGTCTCTGTCTGTCTCTGTCTGTCTCTGTCTGTCTCTGTCAGTCTCTGTCTGTCTATGTCTGTCTCTGTCTGTCCCTGTGTGTCACTGCCTGTCTCTGTCTGCCTATGTCTGTCTCTGTCTGTCTCTGTCTGTCTCTGTCTGTCTCTGTCTGTCTCTGTCTGTCTCTGCCTGTCTCTGTCTGTCTCTGTCTGTCTCTGTCTGTCTCTGTCTGTCTCTGTCTGTCTCTGTCAGTCTCTGTCTGTCTATGTCTGTCTCTGTCTCTATGTGTCTGTCTCTGTCTGTCTCTGTCTGTCTCTGTCTGTCTCTGTCTGTATCTGCCCGTCTCTGTCTGTCTCCGTCTGTCTCTTTCTGTCACTGTCTGTCTCCGTCAGTCTCTGTCTGTCTCTGTCAGTCTCCGTCTGTCTCTGTCAGTCTCTGTCTGTCTCTGTCTGTCTCTGTCTGTCTCTGTCTGCCTCTGACTGTCCCTGTCTGCCTCTGTGTGTCACTGACTGGCTCAGTGTGCCGCTGACTGTCTCTGCCTGTCTCTGTCTGCTTCTGTCTGTCTCTGACCGGCTCTCTCTGTCTGTCTGTCTCTGTCCGTCTCTGTCTGTCTCTGTCCGCCTCTGTCTGTCTCTGGCTGTCTCTGTCTGTCTCTGTCTGTCTCTGTCTTTCTATACCTGTCTCCGTCTGTCTCTGTCTGTCTCTGTCTGTCTCTGTCTGCCTGAGTCTGTCTCTGTCTGTCTCTGTCTGTCTATACCTGTCTCTGTCTGTATGTGTCTGTCTCTGTCTGTCTCTGTGTGTCACTGCCTGCCTCTGTCTGCCTATATCTGTATCTGTCTGTCTCTGTCTGTCTCTGTCTGTCTCTGTCTGTCTCTGTCTGTCTCTGTCAGTCTCTGTCTGTCTATGTCTGTCTCTGTCTGTCCCTGTGTGTCACTGCCTGTCTCTGTCTGCCTATGTCTGTCTCTGTCTGTCTCTGTCTGTCTCTGTCTGTCTCTGTCTGTCTCTGTCTGTCTCTGTCTGTCTCTGCCTGTCTCTGTCTGTCTCTGTCTGTCTCTGTCTGTCTCTGTCTGTCTCTGTCTGTCTCTGTCTGTCTCTGTCTGTATCTGTCTGTCTCTGTCTGTCTCTGTCTGTCTCTGTCTTTCTCTGTCTGTCTCTGTCTGTCTCTGTCTGTCTCTGTCTGTCTCTGTCAGTCTATGTCTGTCTATGTCTGTCTCTGTCTGTATGTGTCTGTCTCTCTCTGTCTCTGTCTGTCTCTGTCTGTCTCTGTATGCCTGAGTCTGTCTCCGTCTGTCTCAGTCTGTCTATACCTGTCTCTGTCTGTATGTGTCTGTCTCTGTCTGTCTCTGTGTGTCACTGCCTGTCTCTGTCTGTCTATGTCTGTCTCTGTCTGTCTCTGTCTGTCCCTGTCTGTCTCTGTCTGTCTCTGCTTGTTTTCGTGTGTCACTGCCTGTCCCAGTTTGCCTCTGACTGTCCCTGTCTGCCTCTGTGTGTCACTGCCTGTCTCAGTTCGCCGCTGACTGTCTCTGTCTGTCTCTGTCTGTCTCTGTCTGTCTCTGTCTGTCTCTGTCTGTCTCTGTCAGTCTCTGTCTGTCTATGTCTGTCTCTGTCTGTATGTGTCTGTCTCTGTCTGTCTCTGTCTGTCTCTGTCTGTCTCTGCCTGTCTCTGTCTGTCTCCGTCTGCCTCTGACTGCCCTGTTTGCCTCTGCGTGTCACTGACTGGCTCAATGTGCCGCTGACTCTCTCTGTCTGTCTCTGTCTCTCTCTGTCTGTCTCTGTCTGTCTCTGTCTGTCTATGTCTGTCTCTGTCTGTCTCTGTCTGTCTCTGTCTGTCTCTGTCTGTCTATACCTGTCTCTGTCTGTATGTGTCTGTCTCTGTCTGTCTCTGTGTGTCACTGCCTGTCTCTGTCTGCCTATGTCTGTCTCTGTCTGTCTCTGTCTGTCTCTGTCTGTCTCTATCTGTCTCTGTCTGTCTCTGTCTGTCTCTGTCTGTCTCTGTCTGTCTCTGTCTGCCTCTGTCTGTCTCTATCTGTTTCTGTCTGTCTCTGTCTGTCTCTGTCTGTCTCGGTCTGCCTCTGACTGTCCCTGTCTGTCTCTGTGTGTCACTGCCTGTCTCTGTCTGTCTCTGTCTTTCTATACCTGTCTCTGTCTGTATCTGTCTGTCTCTGTCTGTCTCTGTCTGTCTCTGTCTGTCTCTGCCTGTCTCTGTCTGTCTCTGTCTGTCTCTGTCTGTCTCTGTGTGTCACTGCCTGCCTCTGTCTGCCTATATCTGTATCTGTCTGTCTCTGTCTGTCTCTGTCTGTATCTGCCTGTCTCTGTCTGTCTCTGTCTGTCTCTGTCTGTCTCTGTCTGTCTCTGTCTGTCTCTGTCAGTCTCTGTCTGTCTATGTCTGTCTCTGTCTGTATGTGTCTGTCTCTGTCTGTCTCTGTGTGTCACTGCCTGTCTCTGTCTGTCTCTGTCTGTCTCTGTCTGCCTCTGACTGTTCCTGTCTGCCTCTGTGTGTCACTGACTGGCTCAGTGTACCGCTGACTGTTTCTGCCTGTCTCTGTCTCCCTCTGTCTGTCTCTGGCCGGCTCTCTCTGTCTGTCTGTCTCTGTCCGTCTCTGTCTGTCTCTGTCCGCCTCTGTCCGTCTCTGTCTGTCTCTGCCTGTCTCTGTCTGTCTCTGTCTGTCTCTGTCTGTCTCTGTCTGTCTCTGTGTGTCTCTGTCTGTCTCTGTCAGTCTCTGTCTGTCTATGTCTGTCTCTGTCTGTCCCTGTGTGTCACTGCCTGTCTCTGTCTGTCTCTGTCTGTCTCTGTCTGTCTCTGTCTGTCTCTGTCTGTCTCTGTCTGTCTCTGCCTGTCTCTGTCTGTCTCTGTCTGTCTCTGTCTGTCTCTGTCTGTCTCTGTCTGTCTCTGTCAGTCTCTGTCTGTCTATGTCTGTCTCTGACTGTATGTGTCTGTCTCTGTCTGCCTCTGTATGTCTCTGTCTGTCTCTGCCTGTCTCTGTCTGTCTCCGTCTGCCTCTGACTGTCCCTGTTTGTCTCTGCGTGTCACTGACTGGCTCAATGTGCCGCTGACTGTCTCTGTCTGTCTCTGTCTGTCTCTGTCCGTCTCTGTCTGTCTCTGCCTGTCTCTGTCTGTCTCTGTCTGTCTCTGTCTGTCTCTGTCTGTCTCTGTGTGTCTCTGTCTGTCTCTGTCAGTCTCTGTCTGTCTATGTCTGTCTCTGTCTGTCCCTGTGTGTCACTGCCTGTCTCTGTCTGTCTCTGTCTGTCTCTGTCTGTCTCTGTCTGTCTCTGTCTGTCTCTGTCTGTCTCTGCCTGTCTCTGTCTGTCTCTGTCTGTCTCTGTCTATCTCTGTCAGTCTCTGTCTGTCTATGTCTGTCTCTGTCTGTATGTGTCTGTCTCTGTCTGTCTCTGTATGTCTCTGTCTGTCTCTGCCTGTCTCTGTCTGTCTCCGTCTGCCTCTGACTGTCCCTGTTTGTCTCTGCGTGTCACTGACTGGCTCAATGTGCCGCTGACTGTCTCTGTCTGTCTCTGTCTGTCTCTGTCTGTCTCTGTCTGTCTCTGTCTGTCTCTGTCTGTCTCTGTCTGTCTCTGTCTGTCTCTGTCTGTCTCTGTCTGTCTCTGTCTGTCTCGGTCTGCCTCTGATTGTCCCTGTCTGTCTCTTTGTGTCACTGCCTGTCTCAGTCTGCCGCTGACTGTCTCTGCCTGTCTCTGTCTGTCTCTGTCTGTCCCTGTCTGTCTCTGTCTGCCTCTGCTTGTTTTCGTGTGTCACTGCCTGTCCCAGTTTGCCTTCGACTGTCTCTGGCTGTCTCTGTGTGTGACTGCCTGTCTCTGTCTGCCTCTGACTGTCTCTGTCTGTCTCTGTGTGTCACTGCCTGTCTCAGTCCGCCGCTGACTGTCTCTGTCTGTCTCTGTCTGTCTCTGTCTGTCTCTGTCTGTCTCTTTCTGTCACTGTCTGTCTCCGTCAGTCTCTGTCTGTCTCTGTCTGTCTCTGTCTGTCTCTGTCTGTCTCTGTCTGCCTCTGACTGTCCCTGTCTGCCTCTGTGTGTCACTGACTGGCTCAGTGTGCCGCTGACTGTCTCTGCCTGTCTCTGTCTCCCTCTGTCTGTCTCTGACCGGCTCTCTCTGTCTGTCTGTCTCTGTCCGTCTCTGTCTGTCTCTGTCCGCCTCTGTCTGTCTCTGTCTGTCTCTGTCTGTCTCTGTCTGTCTCTGTCTTTCTATACCTGTCTCCGTCTGTCTCTGTCTGTCTCTGTCTTTCTATACCTGTCTCTGTCTGTATCTGTCTGTCTCTGTCTGTCTCTGTCTGTCTCTGTCTGTCTATACCTGTCTCTGTCTGTATGTGTCTGTCTCTGCCTGTCTCTGTGTGTCACTGCCTGTCTCTGTCTGCCTATGTCTGTCTCTGTCTGTCTCTGTCTGTCTCTGTCTGTCTCTATCTGTCTCTGTCTGTCTCTGTCTGTCTCTGTCTGTCTCTGTCTGTCTCTGTCTGCCTCTGTCTGTCTCTATCTGTTTCTGTCTGTCTCTGTCTGTCTCTGTCTGTCTCGGTCTGCCTCTGACTGTCCCTGTCTGTCTCTGTGTGTCACTGCCTGTCTCTGTCTGTCTCTGTCTTTCTATACCTGTCTCTGTCGGCCTCTGTCTGTCTCTGTCCGCCTCTGTCTGTCTCTGTCTGTCTCCGTCTATCTCTGTCTGTCTCTGTCTGTCTCTGTCTGCCTGAGTCTGTCTCTGTCTGTCTCTGTCTGTCTATACCTGTCTCTGTCTGTCTCTGTCTGTCTCTGTGTGTCACTGCCTGCCTCTGTCTGCCTATATCTGTATCTGTCTGTGTCTGTCTGTCTCTGTCTGTCTCTGTCTGTCTCTGTCTGTCTCTGTCTGTCTCTATCTGTTTCTGTCTGTCTCTGTCTGTCTCTGTCTGTCTCGGTCTGCCTCTGACTGTCCCTGTCTGCCTCTGTGTGTCACTGCCTGTCTCAGTTCGCCGCTGACTGTCTCTGTCTGTCTCTGTCTGTCTCTGTCTGTCTCTGTCTGTCTCTATCTGTTTCTGTCTGTCTCTGTCTGTCTCTGTCTGTCTCGGTCTGCCTCTGACTGTCCCTGTCTGCCTCTGTGTGTCACTGCCTGTCTCAGTTCGCCGCTGACTGTCTCTGTCTGTCTCTGTCTGTCTCTGTCTGTCTCGGTCTGCCTCTGACTGTCCCTGTCTGCCTCTGTGTGTCACTGCCTGTCTCAGTTCGCCGCTGACTGTCTCTGTCTGTCTCCGTCTGTCTCTGTCTGTCTCTGTCTGTCTATACCTGTCTCTGTCCGCCTCTGTCTGTCTCTGTCTGTCTCCGTCTGTCTCTGTCTGTCTCTGTCTGTCTCTGTCTGCCTGAGTCTGTCTCTGTCTGTCTCTGTCTGTCTATACCTGTCTCTGTCTGTCTCTGTCTGTCTCTGTGTGTCACTGCCTGCCTCTGTCTGCCTATATCTGTATCTGTCTGTCTCTGTCTGTCTCTGTCTGTCTCTGTCTGTCTCTGTCTGTCTCTGTCAGTCTCTGTCTGTCTATGTCTGTCTCTGTCTGTCCCTGTGTGTCACTGCCTGTCTCTGTCTGCCTATGTCTGTCTCTGTCTGTCTCTGTCTGTCTCTGTCTGTCTCTGTCTGTCTCTGTCTGTCTCTGTCTGTCTCTGTCTGTCTCTGCCTGTCTCTGTCTGTCTCTGTCTGTCTCTGTCTGTCTCTGTCTGTCTCTGTCTGTCTCTGTCTGTCTCTGTCTGTATCTGTCTGTCTCTGTCTGTCTCTGTCTGTCTCTGTCTTTCTCTGTCTGTCTCTGTCTGTCTCTGTCTGTCTCTGTCTGTCTCTGTCAGTCTATGGCTGTCTATGTCTGTCTCTGTCTGTATGTGTCTGTCTCTCTCTGTCTCTGTCTGTCTCTGTCTGTCTCTGTATGCCTGAGTCTGTCTCCGTCTGTCTCAGTCTGTCTATACCTGTCTCTGTCTGTATGTGTCTGTCTCTGTCTGTCTCTGTGTGTCACTGCCTGTCTCTGTGTGTCACTGCCTGTCTCTGTCTGTCTATGTCTGTCTCTGTCTGTCTCTGTCTGTCTCTATCTGTCTCTGTCTGTCTCTGTCTGTCTCTGTCTGTCTCTGTCTGTCTCTGTCTGCCTCTGTCTGTCTCTATCTGTTTCTGTCTGTCTCTGTCTGTCTCTGTCTGTCTCGGTCTGCCTCTGACTGTCCCTGTCTGTCTCTGTGTGTCACTGCCTGTCTCTGTCTGTCTCTGTCTTTCTATACCTGTCTCTGTCTGTATCTGTCTGTCTCTGTCTGTCTCTGTCTGTCTCTGTCTGTCTCTGCCTGTCTCTGTCTGTCTCTGTCTGTCTCTGTCTGTCTCTGTGTGTCACTGCCTGCCTCTGTCTGCCTATATCTGTATCTGTCTGTCTCTGTCTGTCTCTGTCTGTATCTGCCTGTCTCTGTCTGTCTCTGTCTGTCTCTGTCTGTCTCTGTCTGTCTCTGTCTGTCTCTGTCAGTCTCTGTCTGTCTATGTCTGTCTCTGTCTGTATGTGTCTGTCTCTGTCTGTCTCTGTGTGTCACTGCCTGTCTCTGTCTGTCTCTGTCTGTCTCTGTCTGCCTCTGACTGTTCCTGTCTGCCTCTGTGTGTCACTGACTGGCTCAGTGTACCGCTGACTGTTTCTGCCTGTCTCTGTCTCCCTCTGTCTGTCTCTGGCCGGCTCTCTCTGTCTGTCTGTCTCTGTCCGTCTCTGTCTGTCTCTGTCCGCCTCTGTCCGTCTCTGTCTGTCTCTGCCTGTCTCTGTCTGTCTCTGTCTGTCTCTGTCTGTCTCTGTCTGTCTCTGTGTGTCTCTGTCTGTCTCTGTCAGTCTCTGTCTGTCTATGTCTGTCTCTGTCTGTCCCTGTGTGTCACTGCCTGTCTCTGTCTGTCTCTGTCTGTCTCTGTCTGTCTCTGTCTGTCTCTGTCTGTCTCTGTCTGTCTCTGCCTGTCTCTGTCTGTCTCTGTCTGTCTCTGTCTGTCTCTGTCTGTCTCTGTCTGTCTCTGTCAGTCTCTGTCTGTCTATGTCTGTCTCTGTCTGTCTCTGCCTGTCTCTGTCTGTCTCCGTCTGCCTCTGACTGTCCCTGTTTGTCTCTGCGTGTCACTGACTGGCTCAATGTGCCGCTGACTGTCTCTGTCTGTCTCTGTCTGTCTCTGTCCGTCTCTGTCTGTCTCTGCCTGTCTCTGTCTGTCTCTGTCTGTCTCTGTCTGTCTCTGTCTGTCTCTGTGTGTCTCTGTCTGTCTCTGTCAGTCTCTGTCTGTCTATGTCTGTCTCTGTCTGTCCCTGTGTGTCACTGCCTGTCTCTGTCTGTCTCTGTCTGTCTCTGTCTGTCTCTGTCTGTCTCTGTCTGTCTCTGTCTGTCTCTGCCTGTCTCTGTCTGTCTCTGTCTGTCTCTGTCTGTCTCTGTCAGTCTCTGTCTGTCTATGTCTGTCTCTGTCTGTATGTGTCTGTCTCTGTCTGTCTCTGTATGTCTCTGTCTGTCTCTGCCTGTCCCTGTTTGTCTCTGCGTGTCACTGACTGGCTCAATGTGCCGCTGACTGTCTCTGTCTGTCTCTGTCTGTCTCTGTCTGTCTCTGTCTGTCTCTGTCTGTCTCTGTCTGTCTCTGTCTGTCTCTGTCTGTCTCTGTCTGTCTCTGTCTGTCTCGGTCTGCCTCTGATTGTCCCTGTCTGTCTCTTTGTGTCACTGCCTGTCTCAGTCTGCCGCTGACTGTCTCTGCCTGTCTCTGTCTGTCTCTGTCTGTCCCTGTCTGTCTCTGTCTGCCTCTGCTTGTTTTCGTGTGTCACTGCCTGTCCCAGTTTGCCTTCGACTGTCTCTGGCTGTCTCTGTGTGTGACTGCCTGTCTCTGTCTGCCTCTGACTGTCTCTGTCTGTCTCTGTGTGTCACTGCCTGTCTCAGTCCGCCGCTGACTGTCTCTGTCTGTCTCTGTCTGTCTCTGTCTGTCTCTGTCTGTCTCTTTCTGTCACTGTCTGTCTCCGTCAGTCTCTGTCTGTCTCTGTCTGTCTCTGTCTGTCTCTGTCTGTCTCTGTCTGCCTCTGACTGTCCCTGTCTGCCTCTGTGTGTCACTGACTGGCTCAGTGTGCCGCTGACTGTCTCTGCCTGTCTCTGTCTCCCTCCGTCTGTCTCTGACCGGCTCTCTCTGTCTGTCTGTCTCTGTCCGTCTCTGTCTGTCTCTGTCCGCCTCTGTCTGTCTCTGTCTGTCTCTGTCTGTCTCTGTCTGTCTCTGTCTTTCTATACCTGTCTCCGTCTGTCTCTGTCTGTCTCTGTCTTTCTATACCTGTCTCTGTCTGTATCTGTCTGTCTCTGTCTGTCTCTGTCTGTCTCTGTCTGTCTATACCTGTCTCTGTCTGTATGTGTCTGTCTCTGCCTGTCTCTGTGTGTCACTGCCTGTCTCTGTCTGCCTATGTCTGTCTCTGTCTGTCTCTGTCTGTCTCTGTCTGTCTCTATCTGTCTCTGTCTGTCTCTGTCTGTCTCTGTCTGTCTCTGTCTGTCTCTGTCTGCCTCTGTCTGTCTCTATCTGTTTCTGTCTGTCTCTGTCTGTCTCTGTCTGTCTCGGTCTGCCTCTGACTGTCCCTGTCTGTCTCTGTGTGTCACTGCCTGTCTCTGTCTGTCTCTGTCTTTCTATACCTGTCTCTGTCGGCCTCTGTCTGTCTCTGTCCGCCTCTGTCTGTCTCTGTCTGTCTCCGTCTGTCTCTGTCTGTCTCTGTCTGTCTCTGTCTGCCTGAGTCTGTCTCTGTCTGTCTCTGTCTGTCTATACCTGTCTCTGTCTGTCTCTGTCTGTCTCTGTGTGTCACTGCCTGCCTCTGTCTGCCTATATCTGTATCTGTCTGTGTCTGTCTGTCTCTGTCTGTCTCTGTCTGTCTCTGTCTGTCTCTGTCTGTCTCTATCTGTTTCTGTCTGTCTCTGTCTGTCTCTGTCTGTCTCGGTCTGCCTCTGACTGTCCCTGTCTGCCTCTGTGTGTCACTGCCTGTCTCAGTTCGCCGCTGACTGTCTCTGTCTGTCTCTGTCTGTCTCTGTCTGTCTCTATCTGTTTCTGTCTGTCTCTGTCTGTCTCTGTCTGTCTCGGTCTGCCTCTGACTGTCCCTGTCTGCCTCTGTGTGTCACTGCCTGTCTCAGTTCGCCGCTGACTGTCTCTGTCTGTCTCTGTCTGTCTCTGTCTGTCTCGGTCTGCCTCTGACTGTCCCTGTCTGCCTCTGTGTGTCACTGCCTGTCTCAGTTCGCCGCTGACTGTCTCTGTCTGTCTCCGTCTGTCTCTGTCTGTCTCTGTCTGTCTATACCTGTCTCTGTCCGCCTCTGTCTGTCTCTGTCTGTCTCCGTCTGTCTCTGTCTGTCTCTGTCTGTCTCTGTCTGCCTGAGTCTGTCTCTGTCTGTCTCTGTCTGTCTATACCTGTCTCTGTCTGTCTCTGTCTGTCTCTGTGTGTCACTGCCTGCCTCTGTCTGCCTATATCTGTATCTGTCTGTCTCTGTCTGTCTCTGTCTGTCTCTGTCTGTCTCTGTCTGTCTCTGTCAGTCTCTGTCTGTCTATGTCTGTCTCTGTCTGTCCCTGTGTGTCACTGCCTGTCTCTGTCTGCCTATGTCTGTCTCTGTCTGTCTCTGTCTGTCTCTGTCTGTCTCTGTCTGTCTCTGTCTGTCTCTGTCTGTCTCTGTCTGTCTCTGCCTGTCTCTGTCTGTCTCTGTCTGTCTCTGTCTGTCTCTGTCTGTCTCTGTCTGTCTCTGTCTGTCTCTGTCTGTATCTGTCTGTCTCTGTCTGTCTCTGTCTGTCTCTGTCTTTCTCTGTCTGTCTCTGTCTGTCTCTGTCTGTCTCTGTCTGTCTCTGTCAGTCTATGTCTGTCTATGTCTGTCTCTGTCTGTATGTGTCTGTCTCTCTCTGTCTCTGTCTGTCTCTGTCTGTCTCTGTATGCCTGAGTCTGTCTCCGTCTGTCTCAGTCTGTCTATACCTGTCTCTGTCTGTATGTGTCTGTCTCTGTCTGTCTCTGTGTGTCACTGCCTGTCTCTGTGTGTCACTGCCTGTCTCTGTCTGTCTATGTCTGTCTCTGTCTGTCTCTGTCTGTCTCTATCTGTCTCTGTCTGTCTCTGTCTGTCTCTGTCTGTCTCTGTCTGTCTCTGTCTGCCTCTGTCTGTCTCTATCTGTTTCTGTCTGTCTCTGTCTGTCTCTGTCTGTCTCGGTCTGCCTCTGACTGTCCCTGTCTGTCTCTGTGTGTCACTGCCTGTCTCTGTCTGTCTCTGTCTTTCTATACCTGTCTCTGTCTGTATCTGTCTGTCTCTGTCTGTCTCTGTCTGTCTCTGTCTGTCTCTGCCTGTCTCTGTCTGTCTCTGTCTGTCTCTGTCTGTCTCTGTGTGTCACTGCCTGCCTCTGTCTGCCTATATCTGTATCTGTCTGTCTCTGTCTGTCTCTGTCTGTATCTGCCTGTCTCTGTCTGTCTCTGTCTGTCTCTGTCTGTCTCTGTCTGTCTCTGTCTGTCTCTGTCAGTCTCTGTCTGTCTATGTCTGTCTCTGTCTGTATGTGTCTGTCTCTGTCTGTCTCTGTGTGTCACTGCCTGTCTCTGTCTGTCTCTGTCTGTCTCTGTCTGCCTCTGACTGTTCCTGTCTGCCTCTGTGTGTCACTGACTGGCTCAGTGTACCGCTGACTGTTTCTGCCTGTCTCTGTCTCCCTCTGTCTGTCTCTGGCCGGCTCTCTCTGTCTGTCTGTCTCTGTCCGTCTCTGTCTGTCTCTGTCCGCCTCTGTCCGTCTCTGTCTGTCTCTGCCTGTCTCTGTCTGTCTCTGTCTGTCTCTGTCTGTCTCTGTCTGTCTCTGTGTGTCTCTGTCTGTCTCTGTCAGTCTCTGTCTGTCTATGTCTGTCTCTGTCTGTCCCTGTGTGTCACTGCCTGTCTCTGTCTGTCTCTGTCTGTCTCTGTCTGTCTCTGTCTGTCTCTGTCTGTCTCTGTCTGTCTCTGCCTGTCTCTGTCTGTCTCTGTCTGTCTCTGTCTGTCTCTGTCTGTCTCTGTCTGTCTCTGTCAGTCTCTGTCTGTCTATGTCTGTCTCTGTCTGTATGTGTCTGTCTCTGTCTGTCTCTGTATGTCTCTGTCTGTCTCTGCCTGTCTCTGTCTGTCTCCGTCTGCCTCTGACTGTCCCTGTTTGTCTCTGCGTGTCACTGACTGGCTCAATGTGCCGCTGACTGTCTCTGTCTGTCTCTGTCTGTCTCTGTCCGTCTCTGTCTGTCTCTGCCTGTCTCTGTCTGTCTCTGTCTGTCTCTGTCTGTCTCTGTCTGTCTCTGTGTGTCTCTGTCTGTCTCTGTCAGTCTCTGTCTGTCTATGTCTGTCTCTGTCTGTCCCTGTGTGTCACTGCCTGTCTCTGTCTGTCTCTGTCTGTCTCTGTCTGTCTCTGTCTGTCTCTGTCTGTCTCTGTCTGTCTCTGCCTGTCTCTGTCTGTCTCTGTCTGTCTCTGTCTGTCTCTGTCAGTCTCTGTCTGTCTATGTCTGTCTCTGTCTGTATGTGTCTGTCTCTGTCTGTCTCTGTATGTCTCTGTCTGTCTCTGCCTGTCCCTGTTTGTCTCTGCGTGTCACTGACTGGCTCAATGTGCCGCTGACTGTCTCTGTCTGTCTCTGTCTGTCTCTGTCTGTCTCTGTCTGTCTCTGTCTGTCTCTGTCTGTCTCTGTCTGTCTCTGTCTGTCTCTGTCTGTCTCTGTCTGTCTCGGTCTGCCTCTGATTGTCCCTGTCTGTCTCTTTGTGTCACTGCCTGTCTCAGTCTGCCGCTGACTGTCTCTGCCTGTCTCTGTCTGTCTCTGTCTGTCCCTGTCTGTCTCTGTCTGCCTCTGCTTGTTTTCGTGTGTCACTGCCTGTCCCAGTTTGCCTTCGACTGTCTCTGGCTGTCTCTGTGTGTGACTGCCTGTCTCTGTCTGCCTCTGACTGTCTCTGTCTGTCTCTGTGTGTCACTGCCTGTCTCAGTCCGCCGCTGACTGTCTCTGTCTGTCTCTGTCTGTCTCTGTCTGTCTCTGTCTGTCTCTTTCTGTCACTGTCTGTCTCCGTCAGTCTCTGTCTGTCTCTGTCTGTCTCTGTCTGTCTCTGTCTGTCTCTGTCTGCCTCTGACTGTCCCTGTCTGCCTCTGTGTGTCACTGACTGGCTCAGTGTGCCGCTGACTGTCTCTGCCTGTCTCTGTCTCCCTCCGTCTGTCTCTGACCGGCTCTCTCTGTCTGTCTGTCTCTGTCCGTCTCTGTCTGTCTCTGTCCGCCTCTGTCTGTCTCTGTCTGTCTCTGTCTGTCTCTGTCTGTCTCTGTCTTTCTATACCTGTCTCCGTCTGTCTCTGTCTGTCTCTGTCTTTCTATACCTGTCTCTGTCTGTATCTGTCTGTCTCTGTCTGTCTCTGTCTGTCTCTGTCTGTCTATACCTGTCTCTGTCTGTATGTGTCTGTCTCTGCCTGTCTCTGTGTGTCACTGCCTGTCTCTGTCTGCCTATGTCTGTCTCTGTCTGTCTCTGTCTGTCTCTGTCTGTCTCTATCTGTCTCTGTCTGTCTCTGTCTGTCTCTGTCTGTCTCTGTCTGTCTCTGTCTGCCTCTGTCTGTCTCTATCTGTTTCTGTCTGTCTCTGTCTGTCTCTGTCTGTCTCGGTCTGCCTCTGACTGTCCCTGTCTGTCTCTGTGTGTCACTGCCTGTCTCTGTCTGTCTCTGTCTTTCTATACCTGTCTCTGTCGGCCTCTGTCTGTCTCTGTCCGCCTCTGTCTGTCTCTGTCTGTCTCCGTCTGTCTCTGTCTGTCTCTGTCTGTCTCTGTCTGCCTGAGTCTGTCTCTGTCTGTCTCTGTCTGTCTATACCTGTCTCTGTCTGTCTCTGTCTGTCTCTGTGTGTCACTGCCTGCCTCTGTCTGCCTATATCTGTATCTGTCTGTGTCTGTCTGTCTCTGTCTGTCTCTGTCTGTCTCTGTCTGTCTCTGTCTGTCTCTATCTGTTTCTGTCTGTCTCTGTCTGTCTCTGTCTGTCTCGGTCTGCCTCTGACTGTCCCTGTCTGCCTCTGTGTGTCACTGCCTGTCTCAGTTCGCCGCTGACTGTCTCTGTCTGTCTCTGTCTGTCTCTGTCTGTCTCTATCTGTTTCTGTCTGTCTCTGTCTGTCTCTGTCTGTCTCGGTCTGCCTCTGACTGTCCCTGTCTGCCTCTGTGTGTCACTGCCTGTCTCAGTTCGCCGCTGACTGTCTCTGTCTGTCTCTGTCTGTCTCTGTCTGTCTCGGTCTGCCTCTGACTGTCCCTGTCTGCCTCTGTGTGTCACTGCCTGTCTCAGTTCGCCGCTGACTGTCTCTGTCTGTCTCCGTCTGTCTCTGTCTGTCTCTGTCTGTCTATACCTGTCTCTGTCCGCCTCTGTCTGTCTCTGTCTGTCTCCGTCTGTCTCTGTCTGTCTCTGTCTGTCTCTGTCTGCCTGAGTCTGTCTCTGTCTGTCTCTGTCTGTCTATACCTGTCTCTGTCTGTCTCTGTCTGTCTCTGTGTGTCACTGCCTGCCTCTGTCTGCCTATATCTGTATCTGTCTGTGTCTGTCTGTCTCTGTCTGTCTCTGTCTGTCTCTGTCTGTCTCTGTCTGTCTCTATCTGTTTCTGTCTGTCTCTGTCTGTCTCTGTCTGTCTCGGTCTGCCTCTGACTGTCCCTGTCTGCCTCTGTGTGTCACTGCCTGTCTCAGTTCGCCGCTGACTGTCTCTATCTGTCTCTGTCTGTCTCTGTCTGTCTCTGTCTGTCTCTGTCTGTCTCTGTCTGTCTCTATCTGTCTCTGTCTGTCTCTGTCTGTCTCTGTCTGTCTCTGTCTGTCTCTGTCTGCCTCTGTCTGTCTCTATCTGTTTCTGTCTGTCTCTGTCTGTCTCTGTCTGTCTCGGTCTGCCTCTGACTGTCCCTGTCTGTCTCTGTGTGTCACTGCCTGTCTCTGTCTGTCTCTGTCTTTCTATACCTGTCTCTGTCGGCCGCTGTCTGTCTCTGTCCGCCTCTGTCTGTCTCTGTCTGTCTCTGTCTGTCCCTGTGTGTCACTGCCTGTCTCTGTCTGCCTATGTCTGTCTCTGTCTGTCTCTGTCTGTCTCTGTCTGTCTCTGTCTGTCTCTGTCTGTCTCTGCCTGTCTCTGTCTGTCTCTGTCTGTCTCTGTCTGTCTCTGTCTGTCTCTGTCTGTCTCTGTCTGTCTCTGTCTGTCTCTGTCTGTCTCTGTCCGTCTCTGTCTGTCTCTGTCTGTCTCTGTCTGTCTCTGTCTGTCTCTGTCTGTCTCGGTCTGCCTCTGATTGTCCCTGTCTGTCTCTTTGTGTCACTGCCTGTCTCAGTCTGCCGCTGACTGTCTCTGCCTGTCTCTGTCTGTCTCTGTCTGTCCCTGTCTGTCTCTGTCTGCCTCTGCTTGTTTTCGTGTGTCACTGCCTGTCCCAGTTTGCCTTCGACTGTCTCTGGCTGTCTCTGTGTGTGACTGCCTGTCTCTGTCTGCCTCTGACTGTCTCTGTCTGTCTCTGTGTGTCACTGCCTGTCTCAGTCCGCCGCTGACTGTCTCTGTCTGTCTCTGTCTGTCTCTGTCTGTCTCTGTCTGTCTCTTTCTGTCACTGTCTGTCTCCGTCAGTCTCTGTCTGTCTCTGTCTGTCTCTGTCTGTCTCTGTCTGTCTCTGTCTGCCTCTGACTGTCCCTGTCTGCCTCTGTGTGTCACTGACTGGCTCAGTGTGCCGCTGACTGTCTCTGCCTGTCTCTGTCTCCCTCTGTCTGTCTCTGACCGGCTCTCTCTGTCTGTCTGTCTCTGTCCGTCTCTGTCTGTCTCTGTCCGCCTCTGTCTGTCTCTGTCTGTCTCTGTCTGTCTCTGTCTGTCTCTGTCTTTCTATACCTGTCTCCGTCTGTCTCTGTCTGTCTCTGTCTTTCTACACCTGTCTCTGTCTGTATCTGTCTGTCTCTGTCTGTCTCTGTCTGTCTCTGTCTGTCTATACCTGTCTCTGTCTGTATGTGTCTGTCTCTGCCTGTCTCTGTGTGTCACTGCCTGTCTCTGTCTGCCTATGTCTGTCTCTGTCTGTCTCTGTCTGTCTCTGTCTGTCTCTATCTGTCTCTGTCTGTCTCTGTCTGTCTCTGTCTGTCTCTGTCTGTCTCTGTCTGCCTCTGTCTGTCTCTATCTGTTTCTGTCTGTCTCTGTCTGTCTCTGTCTGTCTCGGTCTGCCTCTGACTGTCCCTGTCTGTCTCTGTGTGTCACTGCCTGTCTCTGTCTGTCTCTGTCTTTCTATACCTGTCTCTGTCGGCCTCTGTCTGTCTCTGTCCGCCTCTGTCTGTCTCTGTCTGTCTCCGTCTGTCTCTGTCTGTCTCTGTCTGTCTCTGTCTGCCTGAGTCTGTCTCTGTCTGTCTCTGTCTGTCTATACCTGTCTCTGTCTGTCTCTGTCTGTCTCTGTGTGTCACTGCCTGCCTCTGTCTGCCTATATCTGTATCTGTCTGTGTCTGTCTGTCTCTGTCTGTCTCTGTCTGTCTCTGTCTGTCTCTGTCTGTCTCTATCTGTTTCTGTCTGTCTCTGTCTGTCTCTGTCTGTCTCGGTCTGCCTCTGACTGTCCCTGTCTGCCTCTGTGTGTCACTGCCTGTCTCAGTTCGCCGCTGACTGTCTCTGTCTGTCTCTGTCTGTCTCTGTCTGTCTCTATCTGTTTCTGTCTGTCTCTGTCTGTCTCTGTCTGTCTCGGTCTGCCTCTGACTGTCCCTGTCTGCCTCTGTGTGTCACTGCCTGTCTCAGTTCGCCGCTGACTGTCTCTGTCTGTCTCTGTCTGTCTCTGTCTGTCTCGGTCTGCCTCTGACTGTCCCTGTCTGCCTCTGTGTGTCACTGCCTGTCTCAGTTCGCCGCTGACTGTCTCTGTCTGTCTCCGTCTGTCTCTGTCTGTCTCTGTCTGTCTATACCTGTCTCTGTCCGCCTCTGTCTGTCTCTGTCTGTCTCCGTCTGTCTCTGTCTGTCTCTGTCTGTCTCTGTCTGCCTGAGTCTGTCTCTGTCTGTCTCTGTCTGTCTATACCTGTCTCTGTCTGTCTCTGTCTGTCTCTGTGTGTCACTGCCTGCCTCTGTCTGCCTATATCTGTATCTGTCTGTGTCTGTCTGTCTCTGTCTGTCTCTGTCTGTCTCTGTCTGTCTCTGTCTGTCTCTATCTGTTTCTGTCTGTCTCTGTCTGTCTCTGTCTGTCTCGGTCTGCCTCTGACTGTCCCTGTCTGCCTCTGTGTGTCACTGCCTGTCTCAGTTCGCCGCTGACTGTCTCTATCTGTCTCTGTCTGTCTCTGTCTGTCTCTGTCTGTCTCTGTCTGTCTCTGTCTGTCTCTATCTGTCTCTGTCTGTCTCTGTCTGTCTCTGTCTGTCTCTGTCTGTCTCTGTCTGCCTCTGTCTGTCTCTATCTGTTTCTGTCTGTCTCTGTCTGTCTCTGTCTGTCTCGGTCTGCCTCTGACTGTCCCTGTCTGTCTCTGTGTGTCACTGCCTGTCTCTGTCTGTCTCTGTCTTTCTATACCTGTCTCTGTCGGCCGCTGTCTGTCTCTGTCCGCCTCTGTCTGTCTCTGTCTGTCTCTGTCTGTCCCTGTGTGTCACTGCCTGTCTCTGTCTGCCTATGTCTGTCTCTGTCTGTCTCTGTCTGTCTCTGTCTGTCTCTGTCTGTCTCTGTCTGTCTCTGCCTGTCTCTGTCTGTCTCTGTCTGTCTCTGTCTGTCTCTGTCAGTCTCTGTCTGTCTATGTCTGTCTCTGTCTCTATGTGTCTGTCTCTGTCTGTCTCTGTCTGTCTCTGTCTGTCTCTGTCTGTCTCTGTCTGTCTCTGCCCGTCTCTGTCTGTCTCCGTCTGTCTCTTTCTGTCACTGTCTGTCTCCGTCAGTCTCTGTCTGTCTCTGTCAGTCTCCGTCTGTCTCTGTCAGTCTCTGTCTGTCTCTGTCTGTCTCTGTCTGTCTCTGTCTGCCTCTGACTGTCCCTGTCTACCTCTGTGTGTCACTGACTGGCTCAGTGTGCCGCTGACTGTCTCTGCCTGTCTCTGTCTGCCTCTGTCTGTCTCTGACCGGCTCTCTCTGTCTGTCTGTCTCTGTCCGTCTCTGTCTGTCTCTGTCCGCCTCTGTCTGTCTCTGGCTGTCTCTGTCTGTCTCTGTCTGTCTCTGTCTTTCTATACCTGTCTCCGTCTGTCTCTGTCTGTCTCTGTCTGTCTCTGTCTGCCTGAGTCTGTCTCTGTCTGTCTCTGTCTGTCTATACCTGTCTCTGTCTGTATGTGTCTGTCTCTGTCTGTCTCTGTGTGTCACTGCCTGCCTCTGTCTGCCTATATCTGTATCTGTCTGTTTCTGTCTGTCTCTGTCTGTCTCTGTCTGTCTCTGTCTGTCTCTGTCAGTCTCTGTCTGTCTATGTCTGTCTCTGTCTGTCCCTGTGTGTCACTGCCTGTCTCTGTCTGCCTATGTCTGTCTCTGTCTGTCTCTGTCTGTCTCTGTCTGTCTCTGTCTGTCTCTGTCTGTCTCTGCCTGTCTCTGTCTGTCTCTGTCTGTCTCTGTCTGTCTCTGTCTGTCTCTGTCTGTCTCTGTCTGTATCTGTCTGTCTATGTCTGTCTCTGTCTGTCTCTGTCTTTCTCTGTCTGTCTCTGTCTGTCTCTGTCTGTCTCTGTCTGTCTCTGTCAGTCTATGTCTGTCTATGTCTGTCTCTGTCTGTATGTGTCTGTCTCTGTCTGTCTCTGTCTGTCTCTGTCTGTCTCTGTATGCCTGAGTCTGTCTCCGTCTGTCTCTGTCTGTCTATACCTGTCTCTGTCTGTATGTGTCTGTCTCTGTCTGTCTCTGTGTGTCACTGCCTGTCTCTGTCTGTCTATGTCTGTCTCTGTCTGTCTCTGTCTGTCCCTGTCTGTCTCTGTCTGTCTCTGCTTGTTTTCGTGTGTCACTGCCTGTCCCAGTTTGCCTCTGACTGTCCCTGTCTGCCTCTGTGTGTCACTGCCTGTCTCAGTTCGCCGCTGACTGTCTCTGTCTGTCTCTGTCTGTCTCTGTCTGTCTCTGTCTGTCTCTGTCAGTCTCTGTCTGTCTATGTCTGTCTCTGTCTGTATGTGTCTGTCTCTGTCTGTCTCTGTCTGTCTCTGTCTGTCTCTGCCTGTCTCTGTCTGTCTCCGTCTGCCTCTGACTGCCCTGTTTGCCTCTGCGTGTCACTGACTGGCTCAATGTGCCGCTGACTCTCTCTGTCTGTCTCTGTCTGTCTCTGTCTGTCTCTGTCTGTCTCTGTCTGTCTATGTCTGTCTCTGTCTGTCTCTGTCTGTCTCTGTCTGTCTCTGTCTGTCTATACCTGTCTCTGTCTGTATGTGTCTGTCTCTGTCTGTCTCTGTGTGTCACTGCCTGTCTCTGTCTGCCTATGTCTGTCTCTGTCTGTCTCTGTCTGTCTCTGTCTGTCTCTATCTGTCTCTGTCTGTCTCTGTCTGTCTCTGTCTGTCTCTGTCTGTCTCTGTCTGCCTCTGTCTGTCTCTATCTGTTTCTGTCTGTCTCTCTCTGTCTCTGTCTGTCTCGGTCTGCCTCTGACTGTCCCTGTCTGTCTCTGTGTGTCACTGCCTGTCTCTGTCTGTCTCTGTCTTTCTATACCTGTCTCTGTCTGTATCTGTCTGTCTCTGTCTGCCTCTGTCTGTCTCTGTCTGTCTCTGCCTGTCTCTGTCTGTCTCTGTCTGTCTCTGTCTGTCTCTGTGTGTCACTGCCTGCCTCTGTCTGCCTATATCTGTATCTGTCTGTCTCTGTCTGTCTCTGTCTGTATCTGCCTGTCTCTGTCCGTCTCTGTCTGTCTCTGTCTGTCTCTGTCTGTCTCTGTCTGTCTCTGTCAGTCTCTGTCTGTCTATGTCTGTCTCTGTCTGTATGTGTCTGTCTCTGTCTGTCTCTGTGTGTCACTGCCTGTCTCTGTCTGTCTCTGTCTGTCTCTGTCTGCCTCTGACTGTTCCTGTCTGCCTCTGTGTGTCACTGACTGGCTCAGTGTACCGCTGACTGTTTCTGCCTGTCTCTGTCTCCCTCTGTCTGTCTCTGGCCGGCTCTCTCTGTCTGTCTGTCTCTGTCCGTCTCTGTCTGTCTCTGTCCGCCTCTGTCCGTCTCTGTCTGTCTCTGCCTGTCTCTGTCTGTCTCTGTCTGTCTCTGTCTGTCTCTGTCTGTCTCTGTGTGTCTCTGTCTGTCTCTGTCAGTCTCTGTCTGTCTATGTCTGTCTCTGTCTGTCCCTGTGTGTCACTGCCTGTCTCTGTCTGTCTCTGTCTGTCTCTGTCTGTCTCTGTCTGTCTCTGCCTGTCTCTGTCTGTCTCTGTCTGTCTCTGTCTGTCTCTGTCTGTCTCTGTCTGTCTCTGTCAGTCTCTGTCTGTCTATGTCTGTCTCTGTCTGTATGTGTCTGTCTCTGTCTGTCTCTGTATGTCTCTGTCTGTCTCTGCCTGTCTCTGTCTGTCTCCGTCTGCCTCTGACTGTCCCTGTTTGTCTCTGCGTGTCACTGACTGGCTCAATGTGCCGCTGACTGTCTCTGTCTGTCTCTGTCTGTCTCTGTCCGTCTCTGTCTGTCTCTGCCTGTCTCTGTCTGTCTCTGTCTGTCTCTGTCTGTCTCTGTCTGTCTCTGTGTGTCTCTGTCTGTCTCTGTCAGTCTCTGTCTGTCTATGTCTGTCTCTGTCTGTCTCTGTCTGTCTCTGTCTGTCTCTGTCTGTCTCTGTCTGTCTCTGTCTGTCTCTGTCTGTCTCTGTCTGTCTCTGTCTGTCTCGGTCTGCCTCTGATTGTCCCTGTCTGTCTCTTTGTGTCACTGCCTGTCTCAGTCTGCCGCTGACTGTCTCTGCCTGTCTCTGTCTGTCTCTGTCTGTCCATGTCTGTCTCTGTCTGCCTCTGCTTGTTTTCGTGTGTCACTGCCTGTCCCAGTTTGCCTTCGACTGTCTCTGGCTGTCTCTGTGTGTGACTGCCTGTCTCTGTCTGCCTCTGACTGTCTCTGTCTGTCTCTGTGTGTCACTGCCTGTCTCAGTCCGCCGCTGACTGTCTCTGTCTGTCTCTGTCTGTCTCTGTCTGTCTCTGTCTGTCTCTTTCTGTCACTGTCCGTCTCCGTCAGTCTCTGTCTGTCTCTGTCTGTCTCTGTCTGTCTCTGTCTGTCTCTGTCTGCCTCTGACTGTCCCTGTCTGCCTCTGTGTGTCACTGACTGGCTCAGTGTGCCGCTGACTGTCTCTGCCTGTCTCTGTCTCCCTCTGTCTCTCTCTGACCGGCTCTCTCTGTCTGTCTGTCTCTGTCCGTCTCTGTCTGTCTCTGTCCGCCTCTGTCCGCCTCTGTCTGTCTCTGTCTGTCTCTGTCTGTCCCTGTGTGTCACTGCCTGTCTCTGTCTGCCTATGTCTGTCTCTGTCTGTCTCTGTCTGTCTCTGTCTGTCTCTGTCTGTCTCTGTCTGTCTCTGCCTGTCTCTGTCTGTCTCTGTCTGTCTCTGTCTGTCTCTGTCAGTCTCTGTCTGTCTATGTCTGTCTCTGTCTCTATGTGTCTGTCTCTGTCTGTCTCTGTCTGTCTCTGTCTGTCTCTGTCTGTCTCTGTCTGTCTCTGCCCGTCTCTGTCTGTCTCCGTCTGTCTCTTTCTGTCACTGTCTGTCTCCGTCAGTCTCTGTCTGTCTCTGTCAGTCTCCGTCTGTCTCTGTCAGTCTCTGTCTGTCTCTGTCTGTCTCTGTCTGTCTCTGTCTGCCTCTGACTGTCCCTGTCTACCTCTGTGTGTCACTGACTGGCTCAGTGTGCCGCTGACTGTCTCTGCCTGTCTCTGTCTGCCTCTGTCTGTCTCTGACCGGCTCTCTCTGTCTGTCTGTCTCTGTCCGTCTCTGTCTGTCTCTGTCCGCCTCTGTCTGTCTCTGGCTGTCTCTGTCTGTCTCTGTCTGTCTCTGTCTTTCTATACCTGTCTCCGTCTGTCTCTGTCTGTCTCTGTCTGTCTCTGTCTGCCTGAGTCTGTCTCTGTCTGTCTCTGTCTGTCTATACCTGTCTCTGTCTGTATGTGTCTGTCTCTGTCTGTCTCTGTGTGTCACTGCCTGCCTCTGTCTGCCTATATCTGTATCTGTCTGTTTCTGTCTGTCTCTGTCTGTCTCTGTCTGTCTCTGTCTGTCTCTGTCAGTCTCTGTCTGTCTATGTCTGTCTCTGTCTGTCCCTGTGTGTCACTGCCTGTCTCTGTCTGCCTATGTCTGTCTCTGTCTGTCTCTGTCTGTCTCTGTCTGTCTCTGTCTGTCTCTGTCTGTCTCTGCCTGTCTCTGTCTGTCTCTGTCTGTCTCTGTCTGTCTCTGTCTGTCTCTGTCTGTCTCTGTCTGTATCTGTCTGTCTATGTCTGTCTCTGTCTGTCTCTGTCTTTCTCTGTCTGTCTCTGTCTGTCTCTGTCTGTCTCTGTCTGTCTCTGTCAGTCTATGTCTGTCTATGTCTGTCTCTGTCTGTATGTGTCTGTCTCTGTCTGTCTCTGTCTGTCTCTGTCTGTCTCTGTATGCCTGAGTCTGTCTCCGTCTGTCTCTGTCTGTCTATACCTGTCTCTGTCTGTATGTGTCTGTCTCTGTCTGTCTCTGTGTGTCACTGCCTGTCTCTGTCTGTCTATGTCTGTCTCTGTCTGTCTCTGTCTGTCCCTGTCTGTCTCTGTCTGTCTCTGCTTGTTTTCGTGTGTCACTGCCTGTCCCAGTTTGCCTCTGACTGTCCCTGTCTGCCTCTGTGTGTCACTGCCTGTCTCAGTTCGCCGCTGACTGTCTCTGTCTGTCTCTGTCTGTCTCTGTCTGTCTCTGTCTGTCTCTGTCAGTCTCTGTCTGTCTATGTCTGTCTCTGTCTGTATGTGTCTGTCTCTGTCTGTCTCTGTCTGTCTCTGTCTGTCTCTGCCTGTCTCTGTCTGTCTCCGTCTGCCTCTGACTGCCCTGTTTGCCTCTGCGTGTCACTGACTGGCTCAATGTGCCGCTGACTCTCTCTGTCTGTCTCTGTCTGTCTCTGTCTGTCTCTGTCTGTCTCTGTCTGTCTATGTCTGTCTCTGTCTGTCTCTGTCTGTCTCTGTCTGTCTCTGTCTGTCTATACCTGTCTCTGTCTGTATGTGTCTGTCTCTGTCTGTCTCTGTGTGTCACTGCCTGTCTCTGTCTGCCTATGTCTGTCTCTGTCTGTCTCTGTCTGTCTCTGTCTGTCTCTATCTGTCTCTGTCTGTCTCTGTCTGTCTCTGTCTGTCTCTGTCTGTCTCTGTCTGCCTCTGTCTGTCTCTATCTGTTTCTGTCTGTCTCTGTCTGTCTCTGTCTGTCTCGGTCTGCCTCTGACTGTCCCTGTCTGTCTCTGTGTGTCACTGCCTGTCTCTGTCTGTCTCTGTCTTTCTATACCTGTCTCTGTCTGTATCTGTCTGTCTCTGTCTGTCTCTGTCTGTCTCTGTCTGTCTCTGCCTGTCTCTGTCTGTCTCTGTCTGTCTCTGTCTGTCTCTGTGTGTCACTGCCTGCCTCTGTCTGCCTATATCTGTATCTGTCTGTCTCTGTCTGTCTCTGTCTGTATCTGCCTGTCTCTGTCCGTCTCTGTCTGTCTCTGTCTGTCTCTGTCTGTCTCTGTCTGTCTCTGTCAGTCTCTGTCTGTCTATGTCTGTCTCTGTCTGTATGTGTCTGTCTCTGTCTGTCTCTGTGTGTCACTGCCTGTCTCTGTCTGTCTCTGTCTGTCTCTGTCTGCCTCTGACTGTTCCTGTCTGCCTCTGTGTGTCACTGACTGGCTCAGTGTACCGCTGACTGTTTCTGCCTGTCTCTGTCTCCCTCTGTCTGTCTCTGGCCGGCTCTCTCTGTCTGTCTGTCTCTGTCCGTCTCTGTCTGTCTCTGTCCGCCTCTGTCCGTCTCTGTCTGTCTCTGCCTGTCTCTGTCTGTCTCTGTCTGTCTCTGTCTGTCTCTGTCTGTCTCTGTGTGTCTCTGTCTGTCTCTGTCAGTCTCTGTCTGTCTATGTCTGTCTCTGTCTGTCCCTGTGTGTCACTGCCTGTCTCTGTCTGTCTCTGTCTGTCTCTGTCTGTCTCTGTCTGTCTCTGCCTGTCTCTGTCTGTCTCTGTCTGTCTCTGTCTGTCTCTGTCTGTCTCTGTCTGTCTCTGTCAGTCTCTGTCTGTCTATGTCTGTCTCTGTCTGTATGTGTCTGTCTCTGTCTGTCTCTGTATGTCTCTGTCTGTCTCTGCCTGTCTCTGTCTGTCTCCGTCTGCCTCTGACTGTCCCTGTTTGTCTCTGCGTGTCACTGACTGGCTCAATGTGCCGCTGACTGTCTCTGTCTGTCTCTGTCTGTCTCTGTCCGTCTCTGTCTGTCTCTGCCTGTCTCTGTCTGTCTCTGTCTGTCTCTGTCTGTCTCTGTCTGTCTCTGTGTGTCTCTGTCTGTCTCTGTCAGTCTCTGTCTGTCTATGTCTGTCTCTGTCTGTCTCTGTCTGTCTCTGTCTGTCTCTGTCTGTCTCTGTCTGTCTCTGTCTGTCTCTGTCTGTCTCTGTCTGTCTCTGTCTGTCTCGGTCTGCCTCTGATTGTCCCTGTCTGTCTCTTTGTGTCACTGCCTGTCTCAGTCTGCCGCTGACTGTCTCTGCCTGTCTCTGTCTGTCTCTGTCTGTCCCTGTCTGTCTCTGTCTGCCTCTGCTTGTTTTCGTGTGTCACTGCCTGTCCCAGTTTGCCTTCGACTGTCTCTGGCTGTCTCTGTGTGTGACTGCCTGTCTCTGTCTGCCTCTGACTGTCTCTGTCTGTCTCTGTGTGTCACTGCCTGTCTCAGTCCGCCGCTGACTGTCTCTGTCTGTCTCTGTCTGTCTCTGTCTGTCTCTGTCTGTCTCTTTCTGTCACTGTCCGTCTCCGTCAGTCTCTGTCTGTCTCTGTCTGTCTCTGTCTGTCTCTGTCTGTCTCTGTCTGCCTCTGACTGTCCCTGTCTGCCTCTGTGTGTCACTGACTGGCTCAGTGTGCCGCTGACTGTCTCTGCCTGTCTCTGTCTCCCTCTGTCTGTCTCTGACCGGCTCTCTCTGTCTGTCTGTCTCTGTCCGTCTCTGTCTGTCTCTGTCCGCCTCTGTCTGTCTCTGTCTGTCTCTGTCTGTCTCTGTCTGTCTCTGTCTTTCTATACCTGTCTCCGTCTGTCTCTGTCTGTCTCTGTCTTTCTATACCTGTCTCTGTCTGTATCTGTCTGTCTCTGTCTGTCTCTGTCTGTCTCTGTCTGTCTATACCTGTCTCTGTCTGTATGTGTCTGTCTCTGTCTTTCTATACCTGTCTCCGTCTGTCTCTGTCTGTCTCTGTCTGTCTCTGTCTGCCTGAGTCTGTCTCTGTCTGTCTCTGTCTGTCTATACCTGTCTCTGTCTGTATGTGTCTGTCTCTGTCTGTCTCTGTGTGTCACTGCCTGCCTCTGTCTGCCTATATCTGTCTCTGTCTGTCTCTGTCTGTCTCTGTCTGTCTCTGTCTGTCTCTGTCTGCCTCTGTCTGTCTCTATCTGTTTCTGTCTGTCTCTGTCTGTCTCTGTCTGTCTCGGTCTGCCTCTGACTGTCCCTGTCTGTCTCTGTGTGTCACTGCCTGTCTCTGTCTGTCTCTGTCTTTCTATACCTGTCTCTGTCTGTATCTGTCTGTCTCTGTCTGTCTCTGTCTGTCTCTGTCTGTCTCTGCCTGTCTCTGTCTGTCTCTGTCTGTCTCTGTCTGTCTCTGTGTGTCACTGCCTGCCTCTGTCTGCCTATATCTGTATCTGTCTGTCTCTGTCTGTCTCTGTCTGTATCTGCCTGTCTCTGTCCGTCTCTGTCTCTCTCTGTCTGTCTCTGTCTGTCTCTGTCTGTCTCTGTCAGTCTCTGTCTGTCTATGTCTGTCTCTGTCTGTATGTGTCTGTCTCTGTCTGTCTCTGTGTGTCACTGCCTGTCTCTGTCTGTCTCTGTCTGTCTCTGTCTGCCTCTGACTGTTCCTGTCTGCCTCTGTGTGTCACTGACTGGCTCAGTGTACCGCTGACTGTTTCTGCCTGTCTCTGTCTCCCTCTGTCTGTCTCTGGCCGGCTCTCTCTGTCTGTCTGTCTCTGTCCGTCTCTGTCTGTCTCTGTCCGCCTCTGTCCGTCTCTGTCTGTCTCTGCCTGTCTCTGTCTGTCTCTGTCTGTCTCTGTCTGTCTCTGTCTGTCTCTGTGTGTCTCTGTCTGTCTCTGTCAGTCTCTGTCTGTCTATGTCTGTCTCTGTCTGTCCCTGTGTGTCACTGCCTGTCTCTGTCTGTCTCTGTCTGTCTCTGTCTGTCTCTGTCTGTCTCTGCCTGTCTCTGTCTGTCTCTGTCTGTCTCTGTCTGTCTCTGTCTGTCTCTGTCTGTCTCTGTCAGTCTCTGTCTGTCTATGTCTGTCTCTGTCTGTATGTGTCTGTCTCTGTCTGTCTCTGTATGTCTCTGTCTGTCTCTGCCTGTCTCTGTCTGTCTCCGTCTGCCTCTGACTGTCCCTGTTTGTCTCTGCGTGTCACTGACTGGCTCAATGTGCCGCTGACTGTCTCTGTCTGTCTCTGTCTGTCTCTGTCCGTCTCTGTCTGTCTCTGCCTGTCTCTGTCTGTCTCTGTCTGTCTCTGTCTGTCTCTGTCTGTCTCTGTGTGTCTCTGTCTGTCTCTGTCAGTCTCTGTCTGTCTATGTCTGTCTCTGTCTGTCTCTGTCTGTCTCTGTCTGTCTCTGTCTGTCTCTGTCTGTCTCTGTCTGTCTCTGTCTGTCTCTGTCTGTCTCTGTCTGTCTCGGTCTGCCTCTGATTGTCCCTGTCTGTCTCTTTGTGTCACTGCCTGTCTCAGTCTGCCGCTGACTGTCTCTGCCTGTCTCTGTCTGTCTCTGTCTGTCCCTGTCTGTCTCTGTCTGCCTCTGCTTGTTTTCGTGTGTCACTGCCTGTCCCAGTTTGCCTTCGACTGTCTCTGGCTGTCTCTGTGTGTGACTGCCTGTCTCTGTCTGCCTCTGACTGTCTCTGTCTGTCTCTGTGTGTCACTGCCTGTCTCAGTCCGCCGCTGACTGTCTCTGTCTGTCTCTGTCTGTCTCTGTCTGTCTCTGTCTGTCTCTTTCTGTCACTGTCCGTCTCCGTCAGTCTCTGTCTGTCTCTGTCTGTCTCTGTCTGTCTCTGTCTGTCTCTGTCTGCCTCTGACTGTCCCTGTCTGCCTCTGTGTGTCACTGACTGGCTCAGTGTGCCGCTGACTGTCTCTGCCTGTCTCTGTCTCCCTCTGTCTGTCTCTGACCGGCTCTCTCTGTCTGTCTGTCTCTGTCCGTCTCTGTCTGTCTCTGTCCGCCTCTGTCTGTCTCTGTCTGTCTCTGTCTGTCTCTGTCTGTCTCTGTCTTTCTATACCTGTCTCCGTCTGTCTCTGTCTGTCTCTGTCTTTCTATACCTGTCTCTGTCTGTATCTGTCTGTCTCTGTCTGTCTCTGTCTGTCTCTGTCTGTCTCTGTCTGTCTATACCTGTCTCTGTCTGTATGTGTCTGTCTCTGCCTGTCTCTGTGTGTCACTGCCTGTCTCTGTCTGCCTATGTCTGTCTCTGTCTGTCTCTGTCTGTCTCTGTCTGTCTCTATCTGTCTCTGTCTGTCTCTGTCTGTCTCTGTCTGTCTCTGTCTGTCTCTGTCTGCCTCTGTCTGTCTCTATCTGTTTCTGTCTGTCTCTGTCTGTCTCTGTCTGTCTCGGTCTGCCTCTGACTGTCCCTGTCTGTCTCTGTGTGTCACTGCCTGTCTCTGTCTGTCTCTGTCTTTCTATACCTGTCTCTGTCGGCCTCTGTCTGTCTCTGTCCGCCTCTGTCTGTCTCTGTCTGTCTCCGTCTGTCTCTGTCTGTCTCTGTCTGTCTCTGTCTGCCTGAGTCTGTCTCTGTCTGTCTCTGTCTGTCTATACCTGTCTCTGTCTGTCTCTGTCTGTCTCTGTGTGTCACTGCCTGCCTCTGTCTGCCTATATCTGTATCTGTCTGTGTCTGTCTGTCTCTGTCTGTCTCTGTCTGTCTCTGTCTGTCTCTGTCTGTCTCTATCTGTTTCTGTCTGTCTCTGTCTGTCTCTGTCTGTCTCGGTCTGCCTCTGACTGTCCCTGGCTGCCTCTGTGTGTCACTGCCTGTCTCAGTTCGCCGCTGACTGTCTCTGTCTGTCTCTGTCTGTCTCTGTCTGTCTCTATCTGTTTCTGTCTGTCTCTGTCTGTCTCTGTCTGTCTCGGTCTGCCTCTGACTGTCCCTGTCTGCCTCTGTGTGTCACTGCCTGTCTCAGTTCGCCGCTGACTGTCTCTGTCTGTCTCTGTCTGTCTCTGTCTGTCTCGGTCTGCCTCTGACTGTCCCTGTCTGCCTCTGTGTGTCACTGCCTGTCTCAGTTCGCCGCTGACTGTCTCTGTCTGTCTCCGTCTGTCTCTGTCTGTCTCTGTCTGTCTATACCTGTCTCTGTCCGCCTCTGTCTGTCTCTGTCTGTCTCCGTCTGTCTCTGTCTGTCTCTGTCTGTCTGTGTCTGCCTGAGTCTGTCTCTGTCTGTCTCTGTCTGTCTATACCTGTCTCTGTCTGTCTCTGTCTGTCTCTGTGTGTCACTGCCTGCCTCTGTCTGCCTATATCTGTATCTGTCTGTGTCTGTCTGTCTCTGTCTGTCTCTGTCTGTCTCTGTCTGTCTCTGTCTGTCTCTATCTGTTTCTGTCTGTCTCTGTCTGTCTCTGTCTGTCTCAGTCTGCCTCTGACTGTCCCTGTCTGCCTCTGTGTGTCACTGCCTGTCTCAGTTCGCCGCTGACTGTCTCTATCTGTCTCCGTCTGTCTCTGTCTGTCTCTGTCTGTCTCTGTCTGTCTCTGTCTGTCTCTATCTGTCTCTGTCTGTCTCTGTCTGTCTCTGTCTGTCTCTGTCTGTCTCTGTCTGCCTCTGTCTGTCTCTATCTGTTTCTGTCTGTCTCTGTCTGTCTCTGTCTGTCTCGGTCTGCCTCTGACTGTCCCTGTCTGTCTCTGTGTGTCACTGCCTGTCTCTGTCTGTCTCTGTCTTTCTATACCTGTCTCTGTCGGCCTCTGTCTGTCTCTGTCCGCCTCTGTCTGTCTCTGTCTGTCTCTGTCTGTCCCTGTGTGTCACTGCCTGTCTCTGTCTGCCTATGTCTGTCTCTGTCTGTCTCTGTCTGTCTCTGTCTGTCTCTGTCTGTCTCTGTCTGTCTCTGCCTGTCTCTGTCTGTCTCTGTCTGTCTCTGTCTGTCTCTGTCAGTCTCTGTCTGTCTATGTCTGTCTCTGTCTCTGTCTGTCTCTGTCTGTCTCTGTCTGTCTCTGTCTGTCTCTGTCTGTCTCTGCCCGTCTCTGTCTGTCTCCGTCTGTCTCTTTCTGTCACTGTCTGTCTCCGTCAGTCTCTGTCTGTCTCTGTCTGTCTCTGCCCGTCTCTGTCTGTCTCCGTCTGTCTCTTTCTGTCACTGTCTGTCTCCGTCAGTCTCTGTCTGCCTCTGTCTGTCTCTGACCGGCTCTCTCTGTCTGTCTGTCTCTGTCCGTCTCTGTCTGTCTCTGTCCGCCTCTGTCTGTCTCTGGCTGTCTCTGTCTGTCTCTGTCTGTCTCTGTCTTTCTATACCTGTCTCCGTCTGTCTCTGTCTGTCTCTGTCTGTCTCTGTCTGCCTGAGTCTGTCTCTGTCTGTCTATACCTGTCTCTGTCTGTATGTGTCTGTCTCTGTCTGTCTCTGTGTGTCACTGCCTGCCTCTGTCTGCCTATATCTGTATCTGTCTGTTTCTGTCTGTCTCTGTCTGTCTCTGTCTGTCTCTGTCTGTCTCTGTCAGTCTCTGTCTGTCTATGTCTGTCTCTGTCTGTCCCTGTGTGTCACTGCCTGTCTCTGTCTGTCTCTGTCTGTCTCTGTCTGTCTCGGTCTGCCTCTGATTGTCCCTGTCTGTCTCTGTCTGTCTCTGCCTGTCTCTGTCTGTCTCTGTCTGTCTCTGTCTGTCTCTGTCTGTCTCTGTCTGTCTCTGTCTGTATCTGTCTGTCTATGTCTGTCTCTGTCTGTCTCTGTCTTTCTCTGTCTGTCTCTGTCTGTCTCTGTCTGTCTCTGTCTGTCTCTGTCAGTCTATGTCTGTCTATGTCTGTCTCTGTCTGTATGTGTCTGTCTCTGTCTGTCTCTGTCTGTCTCTGTCTGTCTCTGTATGCCTGAGTCTGTCTCCGTCTGTCTCTGTCTGTCTATACCTGTCTCTGTCTGTATGTGTCTGTCTCTGTCTGTCTATACCTGTCTCTGTCTGTATGTGTCTGTCTCTGTCTGTCTCTGTGTGTCACTGCCTGTCTCTGTCTGTCTATGTCTGTCTCTGTCTGTCTCTGTCTGTCCCTGTCTGTCTCTGTCTGTCTCTGCTTGTTTTCGTGTGTCACTGCCTGTCCCAGTTTGCCTCTGACTGTCCCTGTCTGCCTCTGTGTGTCACTGCCTGTCTCAGTTCGCCGCTGACTGTCTCTGTCTGTCTCTGTCTGTCTCTGTCTGTCTCTGTCTGTCTCTGTCAGTCTCTGTCTGTCTATGTCTGTCTCTGTCTGTATGTGTCTGTCTCTGTCTGTCTCTGTCTGTCTCTGTCTGTCTCTGCCTGTCTCTGTCTGTCTCCGTCTGCCTCTGACTGCCCTGTTTGCCTCTGCGTGTCACTGACTGGCTCAATGTGCCGCTGTCTGTCTCTGTCTGTCTCTATCTGTCTCTGTCTGTCTCTGTCTGTCTCTGTCTGTCTCTGTCTGTCTCTGTCTGCCTCTGTCTGTCTCTATCTGTTTCTGTCTGTCTCTGTCTGTCTCTGTCTGTCTCGGTCTGCCTCTGACTGTCCCTGTCTGTCTCTGTGTGTCACTGCCTGTCTCTGTCTGTCTCTGTCTTTCTATACCTGTCTCTGTCTGTATCTGTCTGTCTCTGTCTGTCTCTGTCTGTCTCTGTCTGTCTCTGCCTGTCTCTGTCTGTCTCTGTCTGTCTCTGTCTGTCTCTGTGTGTCACTGCCTGCCTCTGTCTGCCTATATCTGTATCTGTCTGTCTCTGTCTGTCTCTGTCTGTATCTGCCTGTCTCTGTCCGTCTCTGTCTGTCTCTGTCTGTCTCTGTCTGTCTCTGTCTGTCTCTGTCAGTCTCTGTCTGTCTATGTCTGTCTCTGTCTGTATGTGTCTGTCTCTGTCTGTCTCTGTGTGTCACTGCCTGTCTCTGTCTGTCTCTGTCTGTCTCTGTCTGCCTCTGACTGTTCCTGTCTGCCTCTGTGTGTCACTGACTGGCTCAGTGTACCGCTGACTGTTTCTGCCTGTCTCTGTCTCCCTCTGTCTGTCTCTGGCCGGCTCTCTCTGTCTGTCTGTCTCTGTCCGTCTCTGTCTGTCTCTGTCCGCCTCTGTCCGTCTCTGTCTGTCTCTGCCTGTCTCTGTCTGTCTCTGTCTGTCTCTGTCTGTCTCTGTCTGTCTCTGTGTGTCTCTGTCTGTCTCTGTCAGTCTCTGTCTGTCTATGTCTGTCTCTGTCTGTCCCTGTGTGTCACTGCCTGTCTCTGTCTGTCTCTGTCTGTCTCTGTCTGTCTCTGTCTGTCTCTGCCTGTCTCTGTCTGTCTCTGTCTGTCTCTGTCTGTCTCTGTCTGTCTCTGTCTGTCTCTGTCAGTCTCTGTCTGTCTATGTCTGTCTCTGTCTGTATGTGTCTGTCTCTGTCTGTCTCTGTATGTCTCTGTCTGTCTCTGCCTGTCTCTGTCTGTCTCCGTCTGCCTCTGACTGTCCCTGTTTGTCTCTGCGTGTCACTGACTGGCTCAATGTGCCGCTGACTGTCTCTGTCTGTCTCTGTCTGTCTCTGTCCGTCTCTGTCTGTCTCTGCCTGTCTCTGTCTGTCTCTGTCTGTCTCTGTCTGTCTCTGTCTGTCTCTGTGTGTCTCTGTCTGTCTCTGTCAGTCTCTGTCTGTCTATGTCTGTCTCTGTCTGTCTCTGTCTGTCTCTGTCTGTCTCTGTCTGTCTCTGTCTGTCTCTGTCTGTCTCTGTCTGTCTCTGTCTGTCTCTGTCTGTCTCGGTCTGCCTCTGATTGTCCCTGTCTGTCTCTTTGTGTCACTGCCTGTCTCAGTCTGCCGCTGACTGTCTCTGCCTGTCTCTGTCTGTCTCTGTCTGTCCCTGTCTGTCTCTGTCTGCCTCTGCTTGTTTTCGTGTGTCACTGCCTGTCCCAGTTTGCCTTCGACTGTCTCTGGCTGTCTCTGTGTGTGACTGCCTGTCTCTGTCTGCCTCTGACTGTCTCTGTCTGTCTCTGTGTGTCACTGCCTGTCTCAGTCCGCCGCTGACTGTCTCTGTCTGTCTCTGTCTGTCTCTGTCTGTCTCTGTCTGTCTCTTTCTGTCACTGTCCGTCTCCGTCAGTCTCTGTCTGTCTCTGTCTGTCTCTGTCTGTCTCTGTCTGTCTCTGTCTGCCTCTGACTGTCCCTGTCTGCCTCTGTGTGTCACTGACTGGCTCAGTGTGCCGCTGACTGTCTCTGCCTGTCTCTGTCTCCCTCTGTCTGTCTCTGTCTGTCTCTATCTGTTTCTGTCTGTCTCTGTCTGTCTCTGTCTGTCTCTGTCTGTCTATACCTGTCTCTGTCTGTATGTGTCTGTCTCTGTCTGTCTCTGTGTGTCACTGCCTGCCTCTGTCTGCCTATATCTGTCTCTGTCTGTCTCTGTCTGTCTCTGTCTGTCTCTGTCTGTCTCTGTCTGCCTCTGTCTGTCTCTATCTGTTTCTGTCTGTCTCTGTCTGTCTCTGTCTGTCTCGGTCTGCCTCTGACTGTCCCTGTCTGTCTCTGTGTGTCACTGCCTGTCTCTGTCTGTCTCTGTCTTTCTATACCTGTCTCTGTCTGTATCTGTCTGTCTCTGTCTGTCTCTGTCTGTCTCTGTCTGTCTCTGCCTGTCTCTGTCTGTCTCTGTCTGTCTCTGTCTGTCTCTGTGTGTCACTGCCTGCCTCTGTCTGCCTATATCTGTATCTGTCTGTCTCTGTCTGTCTCTGTCTGTATCTGCCTGTCTCTGTCCGTCTCTGTCTGTCTCTGTCTGTCTCTGTCTGTCTCTGTCTGTCTCTGTCAGTCTCTGTCTGTCTATGTCTGTCTCTGTCTGTATGTGTCTGTCTCTGTCTGTCTCTGTGTGTCACTGCCTGTCTCTGTCTGTCTCTGTCTGTCTCTGTCTGCCTCTGACTGTTCCTGTCTGCCTCTGTGTGTCACTGACTGGCTCAGTGTACCGCTGACTGTTTCTGCCTGTCTCTGTCTCCCTCTGTCTGTCTCTGGCCGGCTCTCTCTGTCTGTCTGTCTCTGTCCGTCTCTGTCTGTCTCTGTCCGCCTCTGTCCGTCTCTGTCTGTCTCTGCCTGTCTCTGTCTGTCTCTGTCTGTCTCTGTCTGTCTCTGTCTGTCTCTGTGTGTCTCTGTCTGTCTCTGTCAGTCTCTGTCTGTCTATGTCTGTCTCTGTCTGTCCCTGTGTGTCACTGCCTGTCTCTGTCTGTCTCTGTCTGTCTCTGTCTGTCTCTGTCTGTCTCTGCCTGTCTCTGTCTGTCTCTGTCTGTCTCTGTCTGTCTCTGTCTGTCTCTGTCTGTCTCTGTCAGTCTCTGTCTGTCTATGTCTGTCTCTGTCTGTATGTGTCTGTCTCTGTCTGTCTCTGTATGTCTCTGTCTGTCTCTGCCTGTCTCTGTCTGTCTCCGTCTGCCTCTGACTGTCCCTGTTTGTCTCTGCGTGTCACTGACTGGCTCAATGTGCCGCTGACTGTCTCTGTCTGTCTCTGTCTGTCTCTGTCCGTCTCTGTCTGTCTCTGCCTGTCTCTGTCTGTCTCTGTCTGTCTCTGTCTGTCTCTGTCTGTCTCTGTGTGTCTCTGTCTGTCTCTGTCAGTCTCTGTCTGTCTATGTCTGTCTCTGTCTGTCTCTGTCTGTCTCTGTCTGTCTCTGTCTGTCTCTGTCTGTCTCTGTCTGTCTCTGTCTGTCTCTGTCTGTCTCTGTCTGTCTCGGTCTGCCTCTGATTGTCCCTGTCTGTCTCTTTGTGTCACTGCCTGTCTCAGTCTGCCGCTGACTGTCTCTGCCTGTCTCTGTCTGTCTCTGTCTGTCCCTGTCTGTCTCTGTCTGCCTCTGCTTGTTTTCGTGTGTCACTGCCTGTCCCAGTTTGCCTTCGACTGTCTCTGGCTGTCTCTGTGTGTGACTGCCTGTCTCTGTCTGCCTCTGACTGTCTCTGTCTGTCTCTGTGTGTCACTGCCTGTCTCAGTCCGCCGCTGACTGTCTCTGTCTGTCTCTGTCTGTCTCTGTCTGTCTCTGTCTGTCTCTTTCTGTCACTGTCCGTCTCCGTCAGTCTCTGTCTGTCTCTGTCTGTCTCTGTCTGTCTCTGTCTGTCTCTGTCTGCCTCTGACTGTCCCTGTCTGCCTCTGTGTGTCACTGACTGGCTCAGTGTGCCGCTGACTGTCTCTGCCTGTCTCTGTCTCCCTCTGTCTGTCTCTGACCGGCTCTCTCTGTCTGTCTGTCTCTGTCCGTCTCTGTCTGTCTCTGTCCGCCTCTGTCTGTCTCTGTCTGTCTCTGTCTGTCTCTGTCTGTCTCTGTCTTTCTATACCTGTCTCCGTCTGTCTCTGTCTGTCTCTGTCTTTCTATACCTGTCTCTGTCTGTATCTGTCTGTCTCTGTCTGTCTCTGTCTGTCTCTGTCTGTCTATACCTGTCTCTGTCTGTATGTGTCTGTCTCTGCCTGTCTCTGTGTGTCACTGCCTGTCTCTGTCTGCCTATGTCTGTCTCTGTCTGTCTCTGTCTGTCTCTGTCTGTCTCTATCTGTCTCTGTCTGTCTCTGTCTGTCTCTGTCTGTCTCTGTCTGTCTCTGTCTGCCTCTGTCTGTCTCTATCTGTTTCTGTCTGTCTCTGTCTGTCTCTGTCTGTCTCGGTCTGCCTCTGACTGTCCCTGTCTGTCTCTGTGTGTCACTGCCTGTCTCTGTCTGTCTCTGTCTTTCTATACCTGTCTCTGTCGGCCTCTGTCTGTCTCTGTCCGCCTCTGTCTGTCTCTGTCTGTCTCCGTCTGTCTCTGTCTGTCTCTGTCTGTCTCTGTCTGCCTGAGTCTGTCTCTGTCTGTCTCTGTCTGTCTATACCTGTCTCTGTCTGTCTCTGTCTGTCTCTGTGTGTCACTGCCTGCCTCTGTCTGCCTATATCTGTATCTGTCTGTGTCTGTCTGTCTCTGTCTGTCTCTGTCTGTCTCTGTCTGTCTCTGTCTGTCTCTATCTGTTTCTGTCTGTCTCTGTCTGTCTCTGTCTGTCTCGGTCTGCCTCTGACTGTCCCTGGCTGCCTCTGTGTGTCACTGCCTGTCTCAGTTCGCCGCTGACTGTCTCTGTCTGTCTCTGTCTGTCTCTGTCTGTCTCTATCTGTTTCTGTCTGTCTCTGTCTGTCTCTGTCTGTCTCGGTCTGCCTCTGACTGTCCCTGTCTGCCTCTGTGTGTCACTGCCTGTCTCAGTTCGCCGCTGACTGTCTCTGTCTGTCTCTGTCTGTCTCTGTCTGTCTCGGTCTGCCTCTGACTGTCCCTGTCTGCCTCTGTGTGTCACTGCCTGTCTCAGTTCGCCGCTGACTGTCTCTGTCTGTCTCCGTCTGTCTCTGTCTGTCTCTGTCTGTCTATACCTGTCTCTGTCCGCCTCTGTCTGTCTCTGTCTGTCTCCGTCTGTCTCTGTCTGTCTCTGTCTGTCTGTGTCTGCCTGAGTCTGTCTCTGTCTGTCTCTGTCTGTCTATACCTGTCTCTGTCTGTCTCTGTCTGTCTCTGTGTGTCACTGCCTGCCTCTGTCTGCCTATATCTGTATCTGTCTGTGTCTGTCTGTCTCTGTCTGTCTCTGTCTGTCTCTGTCTGTCTCTGTCTGTCTCTATCTGTTTCTGTCTGTCTCTGTCTGTCTCTGTCTGTCTCAGTCTGCCTCTGACTGTCCCTGTCTGCCTCTGTGTGTCACTGCCTGTCTCAGTTCGCCGCTGACTGTCTCTATCTGTCTCCGTCTGTCTCTGTCTGTCTCTGTCTGTCTCTGTCTGTCTCTGTCTGTCTCTATCTGTCTCTGTCTGTCTCTGTCTGTCTCTGTCTGTCTCTGTCTGTCTCTGTCTGCCTCTGTCTGTCTCTATCTGTTTCTGTCTGTCTCTGTCTGTCTCTGTCTGTCTCGGTCTGCCTCTGACTGTCCCTGTCTGTCTCTGTGTGTCACTGCCTGTCTCTGTCTGTCTCTGTCTTTCTATACCTGTCTCTGTCGGCCTCTGTCTGTCTCTGTCCGCCTCTGTCTGTCTCTGTCTGTCTCTGTCTGTCCCTGTGTGTCACTGCCTGTCTCTGTCTGCCTATGTCTGTCTCTGTCTGTCTCTGTCTGTCTCTGTCTGTCTCTGTCTGTCTCTGTCTGTCTCTGCCTGTCTCTGTCTGTCTCTGTCTGTCTCTGTCTGTCTCTGTCAGTCTCTGTCTGTCTATGTCTGTCTCTGTCTCTGTCTGTCTCTGTCTGTCTCTGTCTGTCTCTGTCTGTCTCTGTCTGTCTCTGCCCGTCTCTGTCTGTCTCCGTCTGTCTCTTTCTGTCACTGTCTGTCTCCGTCAGTCTCTGTCTGTCTCTGTCTGTCTCTGCCCGTCTCTGTCTGTCTCCGTCTGTCTCTTTCTGTCACTGTCTGTCTCCGTCAGTCTCTGTCTGCCTCTGTCTGTCTCTGACCGGCTCTCTCTGTCTGTCTGTCTCTGTCCGTCTCTGTCTGTCTCTGTCCGCCTCTGTCTGTCTCTGGCTGTCTCTGTCTGTCTCTGTCTGTCTCTGTCTTTCTATACCTGTCTCCGTCTGTCTCTGTCTGTCTCTGTCTGTCTCTGTCTGCCTGAGTCTGTCTCTGTCTGTCTATACCTGTCTCTGTCTGTATGTGTCTGTCTCTGTCTGTCTCTGTGTGTCACTGCCTGCCTCTGTCTGCCTATATCTGTATCTGTCTGTTTCTGTCTGTCTCTGTCTGTCTCTGTCTGTCTCTGTCTGTCTCTGTCAGTCTCTGTCTGTCTATGTCTGTCTCTGTCTGTCCCTGTGTGTCACTGCCTGTCTCTGTCTGTCTCTGTCTGTCTCTGTCTGTCTCGGTCTGCCTCTGATTGTCCCTGTCTGTCTCTGTCTGTCTCTGCCTGTCTCTGTCTGTCTCTGTCTGTCTCTGTCTGTCTCTGTCTGTCTCTGTCTGTCTCTGTCTGTATCTGTCTGTCTATGTCTGTCTCTGTCTGTCTCTGTCTTTCTCTGTCTGTCTCTGTCTGTCTCTGTCTGTCTCTGTCTGTCTCTGTCAGTCTATGTCTGTCTATGTCTGTCTCTGTCTGTATGTGTCTGTCTCTGTCTGTCTCTGTCTGTCTCTGTCTGTCTCTGTATGCCTGAGTCTGTCTCCGTCTGTCTCTGTCTGTCTATACCTGTCTCTCTCTGTATGTGTCTGTCTCTGTCTGTCTATACCTGTCTCTGTCTGTATGTGTCTGTCTCTGTCTGTCTCTGTGTGTCACTGCCTGTCTCTGTCTGTCTATGTCTGTCTCTGTCTGTCTCTGTCTGTCCCTGTCTGTCTCTGTCTGTCTCTGCTTGTTTTCGTGTGTCACTGCCTGTCCCAGTTTGCCTCTGACTGTCCCTGTCTGCCTCTGTGTGTCACTGCCTGTCTCAGTTCGCCGCTGACTGTCTCTGTCTGTCTCTGTCTGTCTCTGTCTGTCTCTGTCTGTCTCTGTCAGTCTCTGTCTGTCTATGTCTGTCTCTGTCTGTATGTGTCTGTCTCTGTCTGTCTCTGTCTGTCTCTGTCTGTCTCTGCCTGTCTCTGTCTGTCTCCGTCTGCCTCTGACTGCCCTGTTTGCCTCTGCGTGTCACTGACTGGCTCAATGTGCCGCTGACTGTCTCTGTCTGTCTCTGTCTGTCTCTGTCTGTCTCTGTCTGTCTCTGTCTGTCTCTGTCTGTCTCTGTCTGTCTCTGTCTGTCTCTGTCTGTCTCTGTCTGTCTCTGTCTGTCTCTGTCTGTCTCGGTCTGCCTCTGATTGTCCCTGTCTGTCTCTGTGTGTCACTGCCTGTCTCAGTCTGCCGCTGACTGTCTCTGCCTGTCTCTGTCTGTCTCTGTCTGTCTCTGTCTGTCCCTGTCTGTCTCTGTCTGTCTCTGCTTGTTTTCGTGTGTCACTGCCTGTCCCAGTTTGCCTTCGACTGTCTCTGGCTGCCTCTGTGTGTCACTGCCTGTCTCAGTTCGCCGCTGACTGTCTCTGTCTGTCTCTGTCTGTCTCTGTCTGTCTCTGTCTGTCTCTGTCTGTCTCTGTCTGTCTATGTCTGTCTCTGTCTGTCTCTGTCTGTCTCTGTCTGTCTCTGTCTGTCTCTGTCTGTCTATACCTGTCTCTGTCTGTATGTGTCTGTCTCTGTCTGTCTCTGTGTGTCACTGCCTGTCTCTGTCTGCCTATGTCTGTCTCTGTCTGTCTCTGTCTGTCTCTGTCTGTCTCTATCTGTCTCTGTCTGTCTCTGTCTGTCTCTGTCTGTCTCTGTCTGTCTCTGTCTGCCTCTGTCTGTCTCTATCTGTTTCTGTCTGTCTCTGTCTGTCTCTGTCTGTCTCGGTCTGCCTCTGACTGTCCCTGTCTGTCTCTGTGTGTCACTGCCTGTCTCTGTCTGTCTCTGTCTTTCTATACCTGTCTCTGTCTGTATCTGTCTGTCTCTGTCTGTCTCTGTCTGTCTCTGTCTGTCTCTGCCTGTCTCTGTCTGTCTCTGTCTGTCTCTGTCTGTCTCTGTGTGTCACTGCCTGCCTCTGTCTGCCTATATCTGTATCTGTCTGTGTCTGTCTGTCTCTGTCTGTCTCTGTCTGTCTCTGTCTGTCTCTGTCTGTCTCTGTCTGTCTCTATCTGTTTCTGTCTGTCTCTGTCTGTCTCTGTCTGTCTCGGTCTGCCTCTGACTGTCCCTGTCTGCCTCTGTGTGTCACTGCCTGTCTCAGTTCGCCGCTGACTGTCTCTGTCTGTCTCTGTCTGTCTCTGTCTGTCTCTGTCTGTCTCTGTCTGTCTCTGTCTGTCTCTGTCTGTCTCTGTCTGTCTCTGTCTGTCTCTGTCTGTCTCTGTCTGTCTCTGTCTGTCTCTGTCTGTATCTGTCTGTCTCTGTCTGTCTCTGTCTGTCTCTGTCTTTCTCTGTCTGTCTCTGTCTGTCTCTGTCTGTCTCTGTCTGCCTGAGTCTGTCTCTGTCTGTCTCTGTCTTTCTATACCTGTCTCGGTCTGAATCTGTCTGTCTCTGTCTGTCTCTGTCTGTCTCAGTTCGCCGCTGACTGTCTCTGTCTGTCTCTGTCTGTCTCTGTCTGTCTCTGTCTGTATCTGCCTGTCTCTGTCTGTCTCTGTCTGTCTCTGTCTGTCTCTGTCTGTCTCTGTCTGTCTCTGTCAGTCTCTGTCTGTCTATGTCTGTCTCTGTCTGTATGTGTCTGTCTCTGTCTGTCTCTGTGTGTCACTGCCTGTCCCTGTCTGTCTCTGTCTGTCTCTGTCTGCCTCTGACTGTCCCTGTCTGCCTCTGTGTGTCACTGACTGGCTCAGTGTACCGCTGACTGTTTCTGCCTGTTTCTGTCTCCCTCTGTCTGTCTCTGGCCGGCTCTCTCTGTCTGTCTGTCTCTGTCCGTCTCTGTCTGTCTCTGTCCGCCTCTGTCCGCCTCTGTCCGTCTCTGTCTGTCTCTGCCTGTCTCTGTCTGTCTCTGTCCGTCTCTGTCAGTCTCTGTCTGTCTATGTCTGTCTCTGTCTGTCCCTGTGTGTCACTGCCTGTCTCTGTCTGTCTCTGTCTGTCTCTGTCTGTCTCTGTCTGTCTCTGTCTGTCTCTGTCTGTCTCTGTCTGTCTCTGCCTGTCTCTGTCTGTCTCTGTCTGTCTCTGTCTGTCTCTGTCTGTCTCTGTCTGTCTCGGTCTGCCTCTGACTGTCCCTGTCTGCCTCTGTGTGTCACTGCCTGTCTCAGTTCGCCGCTGACTGTCTCTGTCTGTCTCCGTCTGCCTCTGACTGTCCCTGTTTGTCTCTGCGTGTCACTGACTGGCTCAATGTGCCGCTGACTGTCTCTGTCTGTCTCTGTCTGTCTCTGTCTGTCTCTGTCTGTCTCTGTCTGTCTCTGTCTGTCTCTGTCTGTCTCTGTCTGTCTCGGTCTGCCTCTGATTGTTCCTGTCTGTCTCTGTGTGTCACTGCCTGTCTCAGTCTGCCGCTGACTGTCTCTGCCTGTCTCTGTCTGTCTCTGTCTGTCCCTGTCTGTCTCTGTCTGTCTCTGCTTGTTTTCGTATGTCACTGCCTGTCCCAGTTTGCCTTCGACTGTCTCTGGCTGTCTCTGTGTGTGACTGCCTGTCTCTGTCTGCCTCTGACTGTCTCTGTCTGTCTCTGTGTGTCACTGCCTGTCTCAGTCCGCCGCTGACTGTCTCTGTCTGTCTCTGTCTGTCTCTGTCTGTCTCTGTCTGTCTCTTTCTGTCACTGTCTGTCTCCGTCAGTCTCTGTCTGTCTCTGTCTGTCTCTGTCTGTCTCTGTCTGTCTCTGTCTGTCTCTGTCTGCCTCTGACTGTCCCTGTCTGCCTCTGTGTGTCACTGACTGGCTCAGTGTGCCGCTGACTGTCTCTGCCTGTCTCTGTCTCCCTCTGTCTGTCTCTGACCGGCTCTCTCTGTCTGTCTGTCTCCGTCCGTCTCTGTCTGTCTCTGTCCGCCTCTGTCTGTCTCTGTCTGTCTCTGTCTGTCTCTGTCTGTCTCTGTCTTTCTATACCTGTCTCCGTCTGTCTCTGTCTGTCTCTGTCTTTCTATACCTGTCTCTGTCTGTATCTGTCTGTCTCTGTCTGTCTCTGTCTGTCTCTGTCTGTCTATACCTGTCTCTGTCTGTATGTGTCTGTCTCTGCCTGTCTCTGTGTGTCACTGCCTGTCTCTGTCTGCCTATGTCTGTCTCTGTCTGTCTCTGTCTGTCTCTGTCTGTCTCTATCTGTCTCTGTCTGTCTCTGTCTGTCTCTGTCTGTCTCTGTCTGTCTCTGTCTGCCTCTGTCTGTCTCTATCTGTTTCTGTCTGTCTCTGTCTGTCTCTGTCTGTCTCGGTCTGCCTCTGACTGTCCCTGTCTGTCTCTGTGTGTCACTGCCTGTCTCTGTCTGTCTCTGTCTTTCTATACCTGTCTCTGTCTGTATCTGTCTGTCTCTGTCTGTCTCTGTCTGTCTCTGTCTGCCTGAGTCTGTCTCTGTCTGTCTCTGTCTGTCTATACCTGTCTCTGTCTGTCTCTGTCTGTCTCTGTGTGTCACTGCCTGTCTCTGTCTGTCTCTGTCTGTCCCTGTCTGTCTCTGTCTGTCTCTGCTTGTTTTCGTGTGTCACTGCCTGTCCCAGTTTGCCTTCGACTGTCTCTGGCTGCCTCTGTGTGTCACTGCCTGTCTCAGTTCGCCGCTGACTGTCTCTGTCTGTCTCTGTCTGTCTCTGTCTGTCTCTGTCTGTCTCTGCCTGTCTCTGTCTGTCTCCGTCTGCCTCTGACTGTCCCTGTTTGCCTCTGCGTGTCACTGACTGGTTCAATGTGCCGCTGTCTGTCTCTGTCAGTCTCTGTCTGTCTATGTCTGTCTCTGTCTGTATGTGTCTGTCTCTGTCTGTCTCTGTCTGTCTCTGTCTGTCTCTGTCTGTCTCTGTCTGTCTCTGTCTGTCTCTGTCTGTATCTGTCTGTCTCTGTCTGTCTCTGTCTGTCTCTGTCTTTCTCTGTCTGTCTCTGTCTGTCTCTGTCTGTCTCTGTCTGTCTCTGTCAGTCTATGTCTGTCTATGTCTGTCTCTGTCTGTATGTGTCTGTCTCTGTCTGTCTCTGTCTGTCTCTGTCTGTCTCTGTATGCCTGAGTCTGTCTCCGTCTGTCTCTGTCTGTCTATACCTGTCTCTGTCTGTATGTGTCTGTCTCTGTCTGTCTCTGTCTGTCTCTGCCTGTCTCTGTCTGTCTCTGTCTGTCTCTGTCTGTCTCTGTCTGTCTCTGTCTGTCTCTGTCTGTCTCTGTCTGTCTCTGCCTGTCTCTGTCTGTCTCTGTCTGTCTCTGTCTGTCTCTGTCTGTCTCTGTCTGTCTCTGTCAGTCTCTGTCTGTCTATGTCTGTCTCTGTCTGTATGTGTCTGTCTCTGTCTGTCTCTGTCTGTCTCTGTCTGTCTCTGTCAGTCTCTGTCTGTCTATGTCTGTCTCTGTCTGTCCCTGTGTGTCTCTGTCGGCCTATGTCTGCCGCTGACTGTCTCTGCCTGTCTCTGTCTGTCTCTGTCTGTCCCTGTCTGTCTCTGTCTGTCTCTGCTTGTTTTCGTGTGTCACTGCCTGTCCCAGTTTGCCTTCGACTGTCTCTGGCTGTCTCTGTGTGTGACTGCCTGTCTCTGTCTGCCTCTGACTGTCTCTGTCTGTCTCTGTGTGTCACTGCCTGTCTCAGTCCGCCGCTGACTGTCTCTGTCTGTCTCTGTCTGTCTCTGTCTGTCTCTGTCTGTCTCTTTCTGTCACTGTCTGTCTCCGTCAGTCTCTGTCTGTCTCTGTCTGTCTCTGTCTGTCTCTGTCTGTCTCTGTCTGTCTCTGTCTGCCTCTGACTGTCCCTGTCTGCCTCTGTGTGTCACTGACTGGCTCAGTGTGCCGCTGACTGTCTCTGCCTGTCTCTGTCTCCCTCTGTCTGTCTCTGACCGGCTCTCTCTGTCTGTCTGTCTCCGTCCGTCTCTGTCTGTCTCTGTCCGCGTCTGTCTGTCTCTGTCTGTCTCTGTCTGTCTCTGTCTGTCTCTGTCTTTCTATACCTGTCTCCGTCTGTCTCTGTCTGTCTCTGTCTTTCTATACCTGTCTCTGTCTGTATCTGTCTGTCTCTGTCTGTCTCTGTCTGTCTCTGTCTGTCTATACCTGTCTCTGTCTGTATGTGTCTGTCTCTGCCTGTCTCTGTGTGTCACTGCCTGTCTCTGTCTGCCTATGTCTGTCTCTGTCTGTCTCTGTCTGTCTCTGTCTGTCTCTGTCTTTCTCTGTCTGTCTCTGTCTGTCTCCGTCCGTCTCTGTCTGTCTCTGTCCGCCTCTGACTGTCTCTGTCTGTCTCTGTCTGTCTCTGTCTGTCTCTGTCTGTCTCTGTCTGTCTCTGTCTGTCTCTGTCTGTCTCTGTCTGTCTCTGTCTGTCTCTGTCTGTCTCTGTCTGTCTCTGTCTGTCTCTGTCTGTATCTGTCTGTCTCTGTCTGTCTCTGTCTGTCTCTGTCTTTCTCTGTCTGTCTCTGTCTGTCTCTGTCTGTCTCTGTCTGTCTCTGTCAGTCTATGTCTGTCTATGTCTGTCTCTGTCTGTATGTGTCTGTCTCTGTCTGTCTCTGTCTGTCTCTGTCTGTCTCTGTATGCCTGAGTCTGTCTCCGTCTGTCTCTGTCTGTCTATACCTGTCTCTGTCTGTATGTGTCTGTCTCTGTCTGTCTCTGTGTGTCACTGCCTGTCTCTGTCTGTCTATGTCTGTCTCTGTCTGTCTCTGTCTGTCTCTGTCTGTCTCTGTCTGTCTCTGTCTGTCTCTGTCAGTCTCTGTCTGTCTATGTCTGTCTCTGTCTGTCCCTGTGTGTCTCTGTCGGCCTATGTCTGTGTCTGTCTGTCTCTGTCTGTCTCTGTCTGTCTCTGTCTGTCTCTGTCTGTCTCTGTCTGTCTCTGCCTGTCTCTGTCTGTCTCTGTCTGTCTCTGTCTGTCTCTGTCTGTCTCTGTCTGTCTCTGTCAGTCTCTGTCTGTCTATGTCTGTCTCTGTCTGTATGTGTCTGTCTCTGTCTGTCTCTGTCTGTCTCTGTCTGTCTCTGCCTGTCTCTGTCTGTCTCCGTCTGCCTCTGACTGTCCCTGTTTGCCTCTGCGTGTCACTGACTGGTTCAATGTGCCGCTGACTGTCTCTGTCTGTCTCTGTCTGTCTCTGTCCTTCTCTGTCTGCCTCTGTCTGTCTCTGTCTGTCTCAGGTCTGTCTCTGTCTGTCTCTGTCTGTCTCTGTCTGTCTCTGTCTGTCTCTGTCCGTCTCTGTCTGTCTCTGTCCGCCTCTGTCTGTCTCTGTCTGTCTCTGTCTGTCTCTGTCTGTCTCTGTCTGTCTCTGTCTGTCTCTATCTGTTTCTGTCTGTCTCTGTCTGTCTCTGTCTGTCTCTGTCTGTCTCGGTCTGCCTCTGACTGTCCCTGTCTGCCTCTGTGTGTCACTGCCTGTCTCAGTTCGCCGCTGACTGTCTCTGTCTGTCTCTGTCTGTCTCTGTCTGTCTCTGTCTGTCTCTGTCTGTCTCTGTCTGTCTCTGTCTGTCTCTGTCTGTATCTGTCTGTCTCTGTCTGTCTCTGTCTGTCTCTGTCTGTCTCTGTCTGTCTCTGTATGCCTGAGTCTGTCTCCGTCTGTCTCTGTCTGTCTATACCTGTCTCTGTCTGTATGTGTCTGTCTCTGTCTGTCTCTGTGTGTCACTGCCTGTCTCTGTCTGTCTATGTCTGTCTCTGTCTGTCTCTGTCTGTCTCTGTCTGTCTCTGTCTGTCTCTGTCTGTCTCTGTCTGTCTCTGTCTGTCTCTGTCTGTCTCTGTCTGCCTCTGTGTGTCACTGCCTGTCTCAGTTCGCCGCTGACTGTCTCTGTCTGTCTCTGTCTGTCTCTGTCTGTCTCTGTCTGTCTCTGTCTGTCTCTGTCTGTCTCTGTCTGTCTCGGTCTGCCTCTGATTGTCCCTGTCTGTCTCTGTGTGTCACTGCCTGTCTCAGTCTGCCGCTGACTGTCTCTGCCTGTCTCTGTCTGTCTCTGTCTGTCTCTGTCTGTCCCTGTCTGTCTCTGTCTGTCTCTGCTTGTTTTCGTGTGTCACTGCCTGTCCCAGTTTGCCTTCGACTGTCTCTGGCTGTCTCTGTGTGTGACTGCCTGTCTCTGTCTCCCTCTGTCTGTCTCTGACCGGCTCTCTCTGTCTGTCTGTCTCTGTCCGTCTCTGTCTGTCTCTGTCCGCCTCTGTCTGTCTCTGTCTGTCTCTGTCTGTCTCTGTCTGTCCCTGTCTGTCTCTGTCTGTCTCTGCTTGTTTTCGTGTGTCACTGCCTGTCCCAGTTTGCCTTCGACTGTCTCTGGCTGTCTCTGTGTGTGACTGCCTGTCTCTGTCTGCCTCTGACTGTCTCTGTCTGTCTCTGCGTGTCACTGCCTGTCTCAGTCCGCCGCTGACTGTCTCTGTCTGTCTCTGTCTGTCTCTGTCTGTCTCTGTCTGTCTCTGTCTGTATCTGTCTGTCTCTGTCTGTCTCTGTCTGTCTCTGTCTTTCTCTGTCTGTCTCTGTCTGTCTCTGTCTGTCTCTGTCTGTCTCTGTCTGTCTCTGTCTGTCTATGTCTGTCTCTGTCTGTATGTGTCTGTCTCTGTCTGTCTCTGTCTGTCTCTGTCTGTCTCTGTATGCCTGAGTCTGTCTCCGTCTGTCTCTGTCTGTCTATACCTGTCTCTGTCTGTATGTGTCTGTCTCTGTCTGTCTCTGTGTGTCACTGCCTGTCTCTGTCTGTCTATGTCTGTCTCTGTCTGTCTCTGTCTGTCTCTGTCTGTCTCTGTCTGTCTCTGTCTGTCTCTGTCTGTCTCTGTCAGTCTCTGTCTGTCTATGTCTGTCTCTGTCTGTCCCTGTGTGTCTCTGTCGGCCTATGTCTGTCTCTGTCTGTCTCTGTCTGTCTCTGTCTGTCTCTGTCTGTCTCTGTCTGTCTCTGTCTGTCTCTGCCTGTCTCTGTCTGTCTCTGTCTGTCTCTGTCTGTCTCTGTCTGTCTCTGTCTGTCTCTGTCAGTCTCTGTCTGTCTATGTCTGTCTCTGTCTGTATGTGTCTGTCTCTGTCTGTCTCTGTCTGTCTCTGTCTGTCTCTGCCTGTCTCTGTCTGTCTCCGTCTGCCTCTGACTGTCCCTGTTTGCCTCTGCGTGTCACTGACTGGTTCAATGTGCCGCTGACTGTCTCTGTCTGTCTCTGTCTGTCTCTGTCCTTCTCTGTCTGCCTCTGTCTGTCTCTGTCTGTCTCAGGTCTGTCTCTGTCTGTCTCTGTCTGTCTCTGTCTGTCTCTGTCTGTCTCTGTCTGTCTCTGTCCGTCTCTGTCTGTCTCTGTCCGCCTCTGTCTGTCTCTGTCTGTCTCTGTCTGTCTCTGTCTGTCTCTGTCTGTCTCTGTCTGTCTCTATCTGTTTCTGTCTGTCTCTGTCTGTCTCTGTCTGTCTCTGTCTGTCTCGGTCTGCCTCTGACTGTCCCTGTCTGCCTCTGTGTGTCACTGCCTGTCTCAGTTCGCCGCTGACTGTCTCTGTCTGTCTCTGCCTGTCTCTGTCTGTCTCTGTCTGTCTCTGTCTGTCTCTGTCTGTCTCTGTCTGTCTCTGTCTGTATCTGTCTGTCTCTGTCTGTCTCTGTCTGTCTCTGTCTGTCTCTGTCTGTCTCTGTATGCCTGAGTCTGTCTCCGTCTGTCTCTGTCTGTCTATACCTGTCTCTGTCTGTATGTGTCTGTCTCTGTCTGTCTCTGTGTGTCACTGCCTGTCTCTGTCTGTCTCTGTCTGTCTCTGTGTGTCACTGCCTGTCTCTGTCTGTCTCTGTCTGTCTCTGTCTGTCTCTGTCTGTCTCTGTCTGTCTCTGTCTGTCTATGTCTGTCTCTGTCTGTCCCTGTGTGTCTCTGTCGGCCTATGTCTGTCTCTGTCTGTCTCTGTCTGTCTCTGTCTGTCTCTGTCTGTCTCTGTCTGTCTCTGTCTGTCTCTGCCTGTCTCTGTCTGTCTCTGTCTGTCTCTGTCTGTCCCTGTCTGCCTCTGTGTGTCACTGCCTGTCTCAGTTCGCCGCTGACTGTCTCTGTCTGTCTCTGTCTGTCTCTGTCTGTCTCTGTCTGTCTCTGTCTGTCTCTGTCTGTCTCTGTCTGTCTCTGTCTGTCTCTGTCTGTCTCTGTCTGTATCTGTCTGTCTCTGTCTGTCTCTGTCTGTCTCTGTCTGTCTCTGTCTGTCTCTGTATGCCTGAGTCTGTCTCCGTCTGTCTCTGTCTGTCTATACCTGTCTCTGTCTGTATGTGTCTGTCTCTGTCTGTCTCTGTGTGTCACTGCCTGTCTCTGTCTGTCTATGTCTGTCTCTGTCTGTCTCTGTCTGTCTCTGTCTGTCTCTGTCTGTCTCTGTCTGTCTCTGTCTGTCTCTGTCTGTCTCTGTCTGTCTCTGTCTGCCTCTGTGTGTCACTGCCTGTCTCAGTTCGCCGCTGACTGTCTCTGTCTGTCTCTGTCTGTCTCTGTCTGTCTCTGTCTGTCTCTGTCTGTCTCTGTCTGTCTCTGTCTGTCTCGGTCTGCCTCTGATTGTCCCTGTCTGTCTCTGTGTGTCACTGCCTGTCTCAGTCTGCCGCTGACTGTCTCTGCCTGTCTCTGTCTGTCTCTGTCTGTCTCTGTCTGTCCCTGTCTGTCTCTGTCTGTCTCTGCTTGTTTTCGTGTGTCACTGCCTGTCCCAGTTTGCCTTCGACTGTCTCTGGCTGTCTCTGTGTGTGACTGCCTGTCTCTGTCTCCCTCTGTCTGTCTCTGACCGGCTCTCTCTGTCTGTCTGTCTCTGTCCGTCTCTGTCTGTGTCTGTCCGCCTCTGTCTGTCTCTGTCTGTCTCTGTCTGTCTCTGTCTGTCCCTGTCTGTCTCTGTCTGTCTCTGCTTGTTTTCGTGTGTCACTGCCTGTCCCAGTTTGCCTTCGACTGTCTCTGGCTGTCTCTGTGTGTGACTGCCTGTCTCTGTCTGCCTCTGACTGTCTCTGTCTGTCTCTGCGTGTCACTGCCTGTCTCAGTCCGCCGCTGACTGTCTCTGTCTGTCTCTGTCTGTCTCTGTCTGTCTCTGTCTGTCTCTGTCTGTATCTGTCTGTCTCTGTCTGTCTCTGTCTGTCTCTGTCTTTCTCTGTCTGTCTCTGTCTGTCTCTGTCTGTCTCTGTCTGTCTCTGTCTGTCTCTGTCTGTCTACGTCTGTCTCTGTCTGTATGTGTCTGTCTCTGTCTGTCTCTGTCTGTCTCTGTCTGTCTCTGTATGCCTGAGTCTGTCTCCGTCTGTCTCTGTCTGTCTATACCTGTCTCTGTCTGTATGTGTCTGTCTCTGTCTGTCTCTGTGTGTCACTGCCTGTCTCTGTCTGTCTATGTCCGTCTCTGTCTGTCTCTGTCTGTCTCTGTCTGTCTCTGTCTGTCTCTGTCTGTCTCTGTCTGCCTCTGACTGTCCCTGTCTGCCTCTGTGTGTCAGTGACTGGCTCAGTATGCCGCTGACTGTCTCTGTCTGTCTCATTCTGTCTCTGTCTGTCTCTGTCTGTCTCTGTCTGTCTCTGTCTGTCTCTGTCTGTCTCTGTCTGTCTCTGTCTGTCTCTTTCTGTCTCTGTCTGTCTCTCTCTGTCCCTGGCTGTCTCCGTCTGTCTCTGTCTGTCTCTGTCTGTCTCCGTCTGCCTCTGACTGTCGCTGTCTGCCTCTGTGTGTCACTGACTCGCTGAGTGTGCCGCTGACTGTCTCTGCCTGTCTCTGTCTCCCTCTGTCTGTCTCTGACCGGCTCTCTCTGTCTGTCTGTCTCTGTCCGTCTCTGTCTGTCTCTGTCCGCCTCTGTCTGTCTCTGTCTGTCTCTGTCTGTCTCTGTCTGTCCCTGTCTGTCTCTGTCTGTCTCTGCTTGTTTTCGTGTGTCACTGCCTGTCCCAGTTTGCCTTCGACTGTCTCTGGCTGTCTCTGTGTGTGACTGCCTGTCTCTGTCTGCCTCTGACTGTCTCTGTCTGTCTCTGTGTGTCACTGCCTGTCTCAGTCCGCCGCTGACTGTCTCTGTCTGTCTCTGTCTGTCTCTGTCTGTCTCTGTCTGTCTCTTTCTGTCTCTGTCTGTCTCTCTCTGTCCCTGGCTGTCTCCGTCTGTCTCTGTCTGTCTCTGTCTGTCTCTGTCTGCCTCTGACTGTCGCTGTCTGCCTCTGTGTGTCACTGACTGGCTGAGTGTGCCGCTGACTGTCTCTGCCTGTCTCTGTCTCCCTCTGTCTGTCTCTGACCGGCTCTCTCTGTCTGTCTGTCTCTGTCCGTCCCTGTCTGTCTCTGTCCGCCTCTGTCTGTCTCTGTCTGTCTCTGTCTGTCTCTGTCTGTCCCTGTCTGTCTCTGTCTGTCTCTGCTTGTTTTCGTGTGTCACTGCCTGTCCCAGTTTGCCTTCGACTGTCTCTGGCTGTCTCTGTGTGTGACTGCCTGTCTCTGTCTGCCTCTGACTGTCTCTGTCTGTCTCTGTGTGTCACTGCCTGTCTCAGTCCGCCGCTGACTGTCTCTGTCTGTCTCTGTCTGCCTCTGACTGTCCCTGTCTGCCTCTGTGTGTCACTGCCTGTCTCAGTTCGCCGCTGACTGTCTCTGTCTGTCTCTGTCTGTCTTTGTCTGTCTCTGTCTGTCTCTGTCTGTCTCTGTCTGTCTCTGTCTGTCTCTGTCTGTCTCTGTCTGTCTCTGTCTGTCTCTGTCTGTCTCTGTCTGTCTCTGTCTGTCTCTGTCTGTATCTGTCTGTCTCTGTCTGTCTCTGTCTGTCTCTGTCTGTCTCTGTCTGTCTCTGTCTGTCTCTGTCTGTCTCTGTCTGTCTCTGTCTGTCTCTGTCTGCCTCTGACTGTCCCTGTCTGCCTCTGTGTGTCACTGCCTGTCTCAGTTCGCCGCTGACTGTCTCTGTCTGTCTCTGTCTGTCTCTGTCTGTCTCTGTCTGTCTCTGTCTGTCTCTGTCTGTCTCTGACTGTCTCTGTCTGTCTCTGTGTGTCACTGCCTGTCTCAGTCCGCCGCTGACTGTCTCTGTCTGTCTCTGTCTGCCTCTGACTGTCCCTGTCTGCCTCTGTGTGTCACTGCCTGTCTCAGTTCGCCGCTGACTGTCTCTGTCTGTCTCTGTCTGTCTCTGTCTGTCTCTGTCTGTCTCTGTCTGTCTCTGTCTGTCTCTGTCTGTCTCTGTCTGTCTCTGTCTGTCTCTGTCTGTCTCTGTCTGTCCCTGTCTGTCTCTGTCTGTCTCTGCTTGTTTTCGTGTGTCACTGCCTGTCCCAGTTTGCCTTCGACTGTCTCTGGCTGTCTCTGTGTGTGACTGCCTGTCTCTGTCTGCCTCTGACTGTCTCTGTCTGTCTCTGTGTGTCACTGCCTGTCTCAGTCCGCCGCTGACTGTCTCTGTCTGTCTCTGTCTGTCCCTGTCTGTCTCTGTCTGTCTCTGCTTGTTTTCGTGTGTCACTGCCTGTCCCAGTTTGCCTTCGACTGTCTCTGGCTGTCTCTGTGTGTGACTGCCTGTCTCTGTCTGCCTCTGACTGTCTCTGTCTGTCTCTGCGTGTCACTGCCTGTCTCAGTCCGCCGCTGACTGTCTCTGTCTGTCTCTGTCTGTCTCTGTCTGTCTCTGTCTGTCTCTGTCTGTATCTGTCTGTCTCTGTCTGTCTCTGTCTGTCTCTGTCTTTCTCTGTCTGTCTCTGTCTGTCTCTGTCTGTCTCTGTCTGTCTCTGTCTGTCTCTGTCTGTCTATGTCTGTCTCTGTCTGTATGTGTCTGTCTCTGTCTGTCTCTGTCTGTCTCTGTCTGTCTCTGTATGCCTGAGTCTGTCTCCGTCTGTCTCTGTCTGTCTATACCTGTCTCTGTCTGTATGTGTCTGTCTCTGTCTGTCTCTGTGTGTCACTGCCTGTCTCTGTCTGTCTATGTCCGTCTCTGTCTGTCTCTGTCTGTCTCTGTCTGTCTCTATCTGTCTCTGTCTGTCTCTGTCTGCCTCTGACTGTCCCTGTCTGCCTCTGTGTGTCAGTGACTGGCTCAGTATGCCGCTGACTGTCTCTGTCTGTCTCTGTCTGTCTCTGTCTGTCTCTGTCTGTCTCTGTCTGTCTCTGTCTGTCTCTGTCTGTCTCTGTCTGTCTCTGTCTGTCTCTTTCTGTCTCTGTCTGTCTCTCTCTGTCCCTGGCTGTCTCCGTCTGTCTCTGTCTGTCTCTGTCTGTCTCCGTCTGCCTCTGACTGTCGCTGTCTGCCTCTGTGTGTCACTGACTGGATGAGTGTGCCGCTGACTGTCTCTGCCTGTCTCTGTCTCCCTCTGTCTGTCTCTGACCGGCTCTCTCTGTCTGTCTGTCTCTGTCCGTCTCTGTCTGTCTCTGTCCGCCTCTGTCTGTCTCTGTCTGTCTCTGTCTGTCTCTGTCTGTCCCTGTCTGTCTCTGTCTGTCTCTGCTTGTTTTCGTGTGTCACTGCCTGTCCCAGTTTGCCTTCGACTGTCTCTGGCTGTCTCTGTGTGTGACTGCCTGTCTCTGTCTGCCTCTGACTGTCTCTGTCTGTCTCTGCGTGTCACTGCCTGTCTCAGTCCGCCGCTGACTGTCTCTGTCTGTCTCTGTCTGTCTCTGTCTGTCTCTGTCTGTCTCTGTCTGTCTCTTTCTGTCACTGTCTGTCTCCGTCAGTCTCTCTCTGTCTCTGTCTGTCTCTGCCTGTCTCTGTCTGTCTCTGTCTGCCTCTGACTGTCCCTGTCTGCCTCTGTGTGTCACTGACTGGTTCAGTGTGCCGCTGACTGTCTCTGCCTGTCTCTGTCTCCCTCTGTCTGTCTCTGACCGGCTCTCTCTGTCTGTCTGTCTCTGTCCGTCTCTGTCTGTCTCTGTCCGCCTCTGTCTGTCTCTGTCTGTCTCTGTCTGTCTCTGTCTGTATCTGTCTGTCTCTGTCTGTCTCTGTCTGTCTCTGTCTTTCTCTGTCTGTCTCTGTCTGTCTCTGTCTGTCTCTGTCTGTCTCTGTCTGTCTCTGTCTGTCTATGTCTGTCTCTGTCTGTATGTGTCTGTCTCTGTTTGTCTCTGTCTGTCTCTGTCTGTCTCTGTATGACTGAGTCTGTCTCCGTCTGTCTCTGTCTGTCTATACCTGTCTCTGTCTGTATGTGTCTGTCTCTGTCTGTCTCTGTGTGTCACTGCCTGTCTCTGTCTGTCTATGTCCGTCTCTGTCTGTCTCTGTCTGTCTCTGTCTGTCTCTGTCTGTCTCTGTCTGTCTCTGTCTGCCTCTGACTGTCCCTGTCTGCCTCTGTGTGTCAGTGACTGGCTCAGTATGCCGCTGACTGTCTCTGTCTGTCTCTGTCTGTCTCTGTCTGTCTCTGTCTGTCTCTGTCTGTCTCTGTCTGTCTCTGTCTGTCTCTGTCTGTCTCTGTCTGTCTCTTTCTGTCTCTGTCTGTCTCTCTCTGTCCCTGGCTGTCTCCGTCTGTCTCTGTCTGTCTCTGTCTGTCTCCGTCTGCCTCTGACTGTCGCTGTCTGCCTCTGTGTGTCACTGACTGGATGAGTGTGCCGCTGACTGTCTCTGCCTGTCTCTGTCTCCCTCTGTCTGTCTCTGACCGGCTCTCTCTGTCTGTCTGTCTCTGTCCGTCCCTGTCTGTCTCTGTCCGCCTCTGTCTGTCTCTGTCTGTCTCTGTCTGTCTCTGTCTGTCCCTGTCTGTCTCTGTCTGTCTCTGCTTGTTTTCGTGTGTCACTGCCTGTCCCAGTTTGCCTTCGACTGTCTCTGGCTGTCTCTGTGTGTGACTGCCTGTCTCTGTCTGCCTCTGACTGTCTCTGTCTGTCTCTGCGTGTCACTGCCTGTCTCAGTCCGCCGCTGACTGTCTCTGTCTGTCTCTGTCTGTCTCTGTCTGTCTCTGTCTGTCTCTTTCTGTCACTGTCTGTCTCCGTCAGTCTCTCTCTGTCTCTGTCTGTCTCTGCCTGTCTCTGTCTGTCTCTGTCTGTCTCTGTCTGTCTCTGTCTGTCCCTGTCTGTCTCTGCCTGTCTCTGCTTGTTTTCGTGTGTCACTGCCTGTCCCAGTTTGCCTTCGACTGTCTCTGGCTGTCTCTGTGTGTGACTGCCTGTCTCTGTCTGCCTCCGACTGTCTCTGTCAGTCTCTGCGTGTCATTGCCTGTCTCAGTCCGCCGCTGACTGTCTCTGTCTGTCTCTGTCTGTCTCTGTCTGTCTCTGTCTGTCTCTTTCTGTCTCTGTCTGTCTCTGTCTGTCTCTGTCTTTCTATACCTGTCTCTGTCTGCATCTGCCTGTCTCTGTCTGTCTCTGTCTGTCTCTGTCTGTCTCTGTCTGTCTCTGTCTGTCTCTGTCAGTCTCTGTCTGTCTATGTCTGTCTCTGTCTGTCTCTGTCTGTCTCTGTCTGTCTCTGTATGACTGAGTCTGTCTCCGTCTGTCTCTGTCTGTCTATACCTGTCTCTGTCTGTATGTGTCTGTCTCTGTCTGTCTCTGTGTGTCACTGCCTGTCTCTGTCTGTCTATGTCCGTCTCTGTCTGTCTCTGTCTGTCTCTGTCTGTCTCTGTCTGTCTCTGTCTGTCTCTGTCTGCCTCTGACTGTCCCTGTCTGCCTCTGTGTGTCAGTGACTGGCTCAGTATGCCGCTGACTGTCTCTGTCTGTCTCTGTCTGTCTCTGTCTGTCTCTGTCTGTCTCTGTCTGTCTCTGTCTGTCTCTGTCTGTCTCTGTCTGTCTCTGTCTGTCTCTTTCTGTCTCTGTCTGTCTCTCTCTGTCCCTGGCTGTCTCCGTCTGTCTCTGTCTGTCTCTGTCTGTCTCCGTCTGCCTCTGACTGTCGCTGTCTGCCTCTGTGTGTCACTGACTGGATGAGTGTGCCGCTGACTGTCTCTGCCTGTCTCTGTCTCCCTCTGTCTGTCTCTGACCGGCTCTCTCTGTCTGTCTGTCTCTGTCCGTCCCTGTCTGTCTCTGTCCGCCTCTGTCTGTCTCTGTCTGTCTCTGTCTGTCTCTGTCTGTCCCTGTCTGTCTCTGTCTGTCTCTGCTTGTTTTCGTGTGTCACTGCCTGTCCCAGTTTGCCTTCGACTGTCTCTGGCTGTCTCTGTGTGTGACTGCCTGTCTCTGTCTGCCTCTGACTGTCTCTGTCTGTCTCTGCGTGTCACTGCCTGTCTCAGTCCGCCGCTGACTGTCTCTGTCTGTCTCTGTCTGTCTCTGTCTGTCTCTGTCTGTCTCTTTCTGTCACTGTCTGTCTCCGTCAGTCTCTCTCTGTCTCTGTCTGTCTCTGCCTGTCTCTGTCTGTCTCTGTGTGTCACTGCCTGTCTCAGTCCGCCGCTGACTGTCTCTGTCTGTCTCTGTCTGTCTCTGTCTGTCTCTGCCTGTCTCTGTCTGTGTCCGTCTGCATCTGACTGTCCCTGTTTGTCTCTGCGTGTCACTGACTGGCTCAATGTGCCGCTGACTGTCCCTGTCTGTCTCTGTCTGTCTCTGTCTGTCTCTGTCTGTCTCTGTCTGTCTCTGTCTGTCTCTGTCTGTCTCTGTCTGTCTCTGTCTGTCTCTGTCTGTCTCTGTCTGTCTCTGTCTGTCTCTGTCTGTCTCGGTCTGCCTCTGATTGTCCCTGTCTGTCTCTGTGTGTCACTGCCTGTCTCAGTCTGCCGCTGACTGTCTCTGCCTGTCTCTGTCTGTCTCTGTCTGTCTCTCTCTGTCCCTGTCTGTCTCTGTCTGTCTCTGCTTGTTTTCGTGTGTCACTGCCTGTCCCAGTTTGCCTTCGACTGTATCTGGCTGTCTCTGTGTGTGACTGCCTGTCTCTGTCTGCCTCTGACTGTCTCTGTCTGTCTCTGTGTGTCACTGCCTGTCTCAGTCCGCCGCTGACTGCCTCTGTCTGTCTCTGTCTGTGTCTGTCTGTCTCTATCTGTCTCTGTCTGTCTCTGTCTGTCTCTGTCTGTCTCTGTCTGTCTCTGTCTGTCTCTGTCTGTCTCTGTCTGTCTCTGTCTGTCTCTGCCTGTCTCTGTCTGTCTCTGTCTGTCTCTGTCTGTCTCTGTCTGTCTCTGTCTGTCTCTGTCTGTCTCTGTCAGTCTCTGTCTGTCTATGTCTGTCTCTGTCTGTATGTGTCTGTCTCTGTCTGTCTCTGTCTGTCTCTGTCTGTCTCTGCCTGTCTCTGTCTGTGTCCGTCTGCATCTGACTGTCCCTGTTTGTCTCTGCGTGTCACTGACTGGCTCAATGTGCCGCTGACTGTCTCTGTCTGTCTCTGTCTGTCTCTGTCTGTCTCTGTCTGTCTCTGTCTGTCTCTGTCTGTCTCTGTCTGTCTCTGTCTGTCTCTGTCTGTCTCTGTCTGTCTCTGTCTGTCTCTGTCTGTCTCGGTCTGCCTCTGATTGTCCCTGTCTGTCTCTGTGTGTCACTGCCTGTCTCAGTCTGCCGCTGACTGTCTCTGCCTGTCTCTGTCTGTCTCTGTCTGTCTCTCTCTGTCCCTGTCTGTCTCTGTCTGTCTCTGCTTGTTTTCGTGTGTCACTGCCTGTCCCAGTTTGCCTTCGACTGTATCTGGCTGTCTCTGTGTGTGACTGCCTGTCTCTGTCTGCCTCTGACTGTCTCTGTCTGTCTCTGTGTGTCACTGCCTGTCTCAGTCCGCCGCTGACTGTCTCTGTCTGTCTCTGTCTGTCTCTGTCTGTCTCTGTCTGTCTCTTTCTGTCACTGTCTGTCTCCGTCAGTCTCTGTCTGTCTCTGTCTGTTTCTGTCTGTCTCTGTCTGTCTCTGTCTGCCTCTGACTGTCCCTGTCTGCCTCTGTGTGTCACTGACTGGCTCAGTGTGCCGCTGACTGTCTGTGCCTGTCTCTGTCTCCCTCTGTCTGTCTCTGACCGGCTCTCTCTGTCTGTCTGTCTCTGTCCGTCTCTGTCTGTCTCTGTCCGCCTCTGTCCGTCTCTGTCTGTCTCTGTCTGTCTCTGTCTGTCTCTGTCTTTCTATACCTGTCTCCGTCTGTCTCTGTCTGTCTCTGTCTGTCTCTGTCTGCCTGAGTCTGTCTCTGTCTGTCTCTGTCTGTCTCTGTCTGTCTATACCTGTCTCTGTCTTTCTCTGTCTGTCTCTGTCTGTCTCTCTCTGTCTCTGTCTGTCTCTGTCTGTCTCTGTCAGTCTATGTCTGTCTATGTCTGTCTCTGTCTGTATGTGTCTGTCTCTGTCTGTCTCTGTCTGTCTCTGTCTGTCTCTGTATGCCTGAGTCTGTCTCCGTCTGTCTCTGTCTGTCTATACCTGTCTCTGTCTGTATGTGTCTGTCTCTGTCTGTCTCTGTGTGTCACTGCCTGTCTCTGTCTGTCTATGTCTGTCTCTGTCTGTCTCTGTCTGTCTCTGTCTGTCTCTGTCTGGCTCTGTCTGCCTCTGACTGTCCCTGTCTGCCTCTGTGTGTCAGTGACTGGCTCAGTATGCCGCTGACTGTCTCTGTCTGTCTCTGTCTGTCTCTGTCTGTCTCTGTCTGTCTCTGTCTGTCTCTTTCTGTCTCTGTCTGTCTCTCTCTGTCCCTGGCTGTCTCCGTCTGTCTCTGTCTGTCTCTGTCTGTCTCCGTCTGCCTCTGACTGTCCCTGTCTGCCTCTGTGTGTCACTGACTGGCTCAGTGTGCCGCTGACTGTCTCTGATTGTCTCTGTCTCCCTCTGTCTGTCTCTGGCCGGCTCTCTCTGTCTGTCTGTCTCTGTCTCCCTCTGTCTGTCTCTGGCCGGCTCTCTCTGTCTGTCTGTCTCTGTCCGTCTCTGTCTGTCTCTGTCTGTCTCTGTCGGTCTCTGTCTGTCTCTGCCTGTCTCTGTCTGTCTCTGTCTGCCTCTGTCTGTCGCTGTCTGTCTCCGTCTGTCTCTGTCTGTCTCTGTCTGTCTCTGTCTGTCTAGGTCTGTCTCTGCCTGCCCTGTCTGTCTCTGTCTGTCTCTGTCTGTCTCTGTCTGCCTGAGTCTGTCTCTGTCTGTCTCTGTCTTTCAATACCTGTCTCTGTCTGTCTCTGTCTGTCTGTCTGTCTCTGTCTGTCTGTCTGTCTCTGTCTGTCTCTGTCTGTCTCTGTCTGTCTCTGTCTGTCTCTGTCTGTCTCTGTCTGTCTCTGTCTGTATCTGTTTCTCTCTGTCTGTCTCTGTCTTTCTCTGCATGTCTCAGTCTATCTCTGTCTGCCTCTGTCTGTCTCTGTCTGTCTCTGTCTGTCTCTGTCTGTCTCTGTCTGTCTCTGTCTGTCTCTGCTTGTTTTCGTGTGTCACTGCCTGTCACAGTTTGCCTTCGACTGTCTCTGGCTGTCTCTGTGTGTGACTGCCTGTCTCTGCCTGCCTCTGACTGTCCCTGTCTGTCTCTGTGTGTCACTGTCTGTCTCAGTCCGCCGCTGATTGTCTCTGTCTGTCTCTGTCTGTCTCTGTCTGTCTCTGTCTTTCTATACCTGTCTCTGTCTGTATCTGTCTGTCTTTGTCTGTCTCTGTCTGTCTCTGTCTGTCTCTGTCTGTCTCTGCTTGCTCCCGTGTGTCACTGCCTGTCCAGTTTGCCTTCGACTGTCTCTGGCTGTCTCTGTGTGTGACTGCCTGTCTCTGTCTGCCTCTGACTGTCTCTGCCTGTCTCTGTCTGTCTCTGTCTGTCTATGTCTGTCTCTGTCTGTCTGTGTCTGCCTGAGTCTGTCTCTGTCTGTCTCTGTCTTTCTATACCCGTCTGTGTCTGTATCTGCCTGTCTCTGTCTGTCTCTGTCTGTCTGTCTGTCTCTGTCTGTCTGTCTGTCTCTGCCTGTATCTGTTTCTCTCTGTCTGTCTCTGTCTTTCTCTGCCTGTCTCTGTCTGTCTCTGTCTGTCTCTGTCTGTCTCTGTCTGTATCTGTTTCTCTCTGTCTGTCTCTGTCTTTCTCTGCCTGTCTCAGTCTATCTCTGTCTGCCTCTGTCTGTCTCTGTCTGTCTCTGTCTGTCTCTGTCTGTCTCTGTCTGTCTCTGTCTGTCTCTGTCTGCCTGAGTCTGCCTCTGTCTGTCTCTGTCTGTCTATACCTGTCTCTGTCTGTATGTGTCTGTCTCTGTCTGTCTCTGTGTGTCTTTGTCTGTCTCTGTCTGCCTCTGTCTGTCCCTCTCTGTCTCTGTCTGTCTCTGCCTGCCTGAGTCTGTCTCTGTCTGCCTCTGTCTGTCTATACCTGTCTCTGTCTGTCTCTGTGTGTAACTGCCTGTCTCTGTCTGTCTATGTCTGCCTCTGTCTGTCTAGGTCTGCCTCCGCCTGCCCTGTCTGTCTCTGTCTGTCTCTGTCTGCCTGAGTCTGTCTCTGTCTGTCTCTGTCTGTCTCTGTCTGTCTCTGTCGGTCTCTGTCTGTCTCTGTCTGCCGCTGTCTGTATCTGTCTGTCTCTGTCTGTCTCTGTCTGTCTCTGTCGGTCTCTCTCTGTCACTGTCTGTCTATGTCTGTCTCTGTCTGTCTATGTCTGTCTCTGTCTGTCTCTGTCTGCCTGAGTCTGTCTCTGTCTGTCTCTGTCTTTCTACACCTGTCTGTGTCTGTATCTGTCTGTCTCTGTCAGTCTCTGTCTGTCTCTGCATGTATCTGTTTGTCTCTGTTTGTCTCTGTCTGTCTCTGTCGGTCTCTCTCTGTCACTGTCTGTCTATGTCTGTCTCTGTCTGTCTCTGTCTGTCTCTGTCTGTCTATACCTGTCTCTGTCTGTCTCTGTCTGCCTCTGACTGTCCCTGTCTGCCTCTGTATGTCACTTCCTGTCTCTGTCCGCCGCTGACTGTCTCTGTCTGTCTCTGTCTGTCTCTGTCTGTCTCTGTCTGCCTCTGTCTGTCTCTGTCTGTCCCTGTCTGTCTCTGTCTGTCTCTGTCTGTCTCTGTCTGTCTCTGTCTGCCTGAGTCTGCCTCTGTCTGTCTATACCTGTCTCTGTCTGTATGTGTCTGTCTCTGTCTGTCTCTGTCGGTCTCTGTCTCTCTCTGTCTGCCTCTGTCTGTCTCTGTCTGCCTCTGACTGTCCCTGTCTGTCTCTGTCTTTCTCTGCCTGTCTCAGTCTATCTCTGTCTGCCTCTGTCTGTCTCTGTCTGTCTCTGTCTGTCTCTGTCTGTCTCTGTCTGTCTCTGTCTGTCTCTGCTTGTTTTCGTGTGTCACTGCCTGTCACAGTTTGCCTTCGACTGTCTCTGGCTGTCTCTGTGTGTGACTGCCTGTCTCTGCCTGCCTCTGACTGTCCCTGTCTGTCTCTGTGTGTCACTGTCTGTCTCAGTCCGCCGCTGATTGTCTCTGTCTGTCTCTGTCTGTCTCTGTCTGTCTCTGTCTTTCTATACCTGTCTCTGTCTGTCTCTGCTTGCTCCCGTGTGTCACTGCCTGTCCAGTTTGCCTTCGACTGTCTCTGGCTGTCTCTGTGTGTGACTGCCTGTCTCTGTCTGCCTCTGACTGTCTCTGCCTGTCTCTGTCTGTCTCTGTCTGTCTATGTCTGTCTCTGTCTGTCTGTGTCTGCCTGAGTCTGTCTCTGTCTGTCTCTGTCTTTCTATACCTGTCTGTGTCTGTATCTGTCTGTCTCTGTCAGTCTCTGTCTGTCTCTGCATGTATCTGTTTGTCTCTGTTTGTCTCTGTCTGTCTCTGTCGGTCTCTGTCTGTCTCTGTCTGTCTATGTCTGTCTCTGTCTGTCTCTGTCTGTCTCTGTCTGTCTCTGTCTGTCTCTGTCTGTCTATACCTGTCTCTGTCTGTCTCTGTCTGCCTCTGACTGTCCCTGTCTGCCTCTGTATGTCACTTCCTGTCTCTGTCCGCCGCTGATTGTCTCTGTCTGTCTCTGTCTGTCTCTGTCTGTCTCTGTCTGTCTCTGTCTGTCTCTGTCTGTCTCTATCTTTCTATACCTGTCTCTGTCTGTCTCTGTCTGTCTCTGTCTGCCTCTGTCTGTCCCTGTCTGTCTCTGTCTGTCTCTGTCTGTCTCTGCCTGTCTCTGTCTCCCTCTGTCTGTCTCGGACCGGCTCTCTCTGTCTGTCTGTCTCTGTCCGTCTCTGTCTGTCTCTGTCCGTCTCTGTCTGTCTCTGTCCGTCTCTGTCTGTCTATGTCTGTCTCTGTCTGTCTCTGTCTGCCTCTGTCTGTCTCTGTCTGTCTCTGTCTGCCTCTGTCTGTCTCTGTCTGTCTCTGTCTGTCTCTGTTTCTCTCTGTCTGTCTCTGTGTGTCACTGCCTGTGTCAGTCCGCCGCTGACTGTCTCTGTCTGTCTCTGTCTGTCTCTGTCTGTCTCTGTTTCTCTCTGTCTGTCTCTGTGTGTCACTGCCTGTGTCAGTCCGCCGCTGACTGTCTCTGTCTGTCTCTGTCTGCCTGAGTCTGTCTCTGTCTGCCTCTGTCTGTCCCTGTCTGTCTCTGTCTGCCTCTGTCTGTCCCTGTCTGTCTCTGTCTGTCTCTGTCTGTCTCTGTCTGTCTCTGTCTGCCTGAGTCTGCCTCTGTCTGTCTCTGTCTGTCTATACCTGTCTCTGTCTGTATGTGTCTGTCTCTGTCTGTCTCTGTGTGTCTTTGTCTGTCTCTGTCTGCCTCTGTCTGTCCCTCTCTGTCTCTGTCTGTCTCTGCCTGCCTGAGTCTGTCTCTGTCTGCCTCTGTCTGTCTATACCTGTCTCTGTCTGTCTCTGTGTGTAACTGCCTGTCTCTGTCTGTCTATGTCTGCCTCTGTCTGTCTAGGTCTGCCTCCGCCTGCCCTGTCTGTCTCTGTCTGTCTCTGTCTGCCTGAGTCTGTCTCTGTCTGTCTCTGTCTGTCTCTGTCTGTCTCTGTCGGTCTCTGTCTGTCTCTGTCTGCCGCTGTCTGTATCTGTCTGTCTCTGTCTGTCTCTGTCTGTCTCTGTCTGTCTCTGTCTGTCTCTGTATGTCTCTGTCTCTCTCTGTCTGTCTCTGTCTGCCTGATTCCGTCTCTGTCTGTCTCTGTCTTTCTATACCTGTCTGTGTCTGTATCTGTCTGTCTCTGTCAGTCTCTGTCTGTCTCTGCATGTATCTGTTTGTCTGTGTCTGTCTCTGTCGGTCTCTGTCTGTCTCTGTCTGTCTATGTCTGTCTCTGTCTGTCTCTGTCTGTCTCTGTCTGTCCCTGTCTGTCTCTGTCTGTCTCTGTCTGTCTCTGTCTGCCTCTGACTGTCCCTGTCTGCCTCTGTGTGTCACTGACTGGCTCAGTGTGCCGCTGACTGTCTCTGCCTGTCTCTGTCTCCCTCTGTCTGTCTCTGACCGGCTCTCTCTGTCTGTCTGTCTCTGTCCGTCTCTGTCTGTCTCTGTCCGCCTCTGTCTGTCTTTGTCTGTCTCTGTCTGTCTCTGTCTGCCTCTGTCTGTCTCTGTCTGTCTCTGTCTGTATCTGTCTGTCTCTGTTTCTCTCTGTCTGTCTCTGTGTGTCACTGCCTGTGTCAGTCCGCCGCTGACTGTCTCTGTCTGTCTCTGTCTGTCTCTGTCTGTCTCTGTCTGTCTCTGTCTGTCTCTGTCTGTCTCTGTCTGTCTCTGTCTGTCTCTGTCTGTCTCTGTCTGTCTCTGTCTGTCTCTGTCTGTCTCTGTCTGTCTCTTTCTGTATCAGTTTGTCTCTGTCTGTCTCTGTCGGTCTCTGTCTGTCTCGGTCTGTCTCTGTCTGTCTCTGTCTGTCTCTGTCTGTCTCTGTCTGTCTCTGTCTGCCTGAGTCTGTCTCTGTCTGTCTCTGTCTGCCTGAGTCTGTCTCTGTCTGTCTCTGTCTGTCTATACCTGTCTATACCTGTCTCTGTCTGCCTCTGTCTGCCTCTGTCTGTCTCTGTCTGTCTCTGTCTGTCTCTGTCTGTCTCTGTCTGTCTCTGTCTGTCTCTGTCTGCCTGAGTCTGTCTCTGTCTGTCTCTGTCTTTCTATACCTGTCTCTGTCTGTCTTTGTCTGTCTCTGTCTGTCTCTGTTTGTCTCTGTCTGTCTCTGTCTGTCTCTGTCTGTCTCAGTCTGTCTCTGTCTGTCTCTGTCTGTCTCTGTCTGTCTCTGTCTGTCTCTGTCTTTCTATACCTGTCTCTGTCTGTCTCAGTCTGTCTCTGTCTCCCTCTGTCTGTCTCGGACCGGCTCTCTCTGTCTGTCTGTCTCTGTCCGTCTCTGTCTGTCTCTGTCCGCCTCTGTCTGTCTATGTCTGTCTCTGTCTGTCTCTGTCTGCCTCTGTCTGTCTCTGTCTGTCTCTGTCTGCCTCTGTCTGTCTCTGTCTGTCTCTGTCTGTCTCTGTTTCTCTCTGTCTGTCTCTGTGTGTCACTGCCTGTGTCAGTCCGCCGCTGACTGTCTCTGTCTGTCTCTGTCCGTCTCTGTCTGTCTCTGTCTGTCTCTGTCTGTCTCTGTTTCTCTCTGTCTGTCTCTGTGTGTCACTGCCTGTGTCAGTCCGCCGCTGACTGTCTCTGTCTGTCTCTGTCTGTCTCTGTCTGTCTCTGTCTGTCTCTGTCTGTCTCTGTCTGTCTCTGTCTGCCTCTGTCTGTCTCTGTCTGTCTCTTTCTGTATCAGTTTGTCTCTGTCTGTCTCTGTCGGTCTATGTCTGTCTCGGTCTGTCTCTGTCTGTCTCTGTCTGTCTCTGTCTGTCTCTGTCTGTCTCTGTCTGTCTCTGTCTTTCTATACCTGTCTCTGTCTGTCTCAGTCTGTCTCTGTCTCCCTCTGTCTGTCTCGGACCGGCTCTCTCTGTCTGTCTGTCTCTGTCCGTCTCTGTCTGTCTCTGTCCGCCTCTGTCTGTCTATGTCTGTCTCTGTCTGTCTCTGTCTGTCTCTGTCTGCCTCTGTCTGTCTCTGTCTGTCTCTGTCTGCCTCTGTCTGTCTCTGTCTGTCTCTGTCTGTCTCTGTTTCTCTCTGTCTGTCCCTGTGTGTCACTGCCTGTGTCAGTCCGCCGCTGACTGTCTCTGTCTGTCTGTGTCTGTCTCAGTCTGTCTCTGTTTCTCTCTGTCTGTCTCTGTGTGTCACTGCCTGTGTCAGTCCGCCGCTGACTGTCTCTGTCTGTCTCTGTCTGTCTCTGTCTGCCTCTGTCTGTCCCTGTCTGTCTCTGTCTGTCTCTGTCTGTCTCTGTCTGTCTCCGTCTGCCTCTGTCTGTCTCTGTCTGTCTCTGGCTGTCTCTGTCTGTCTCTGTCTGTCTCTGTCTGTCTCTGTTTGTCTCTGTCTGTCTCTGTCTGTCTCTGTCTGCCTCTGTCTGTCCCTGTCTGTCTCTGTCTGTCTCTGTGTGTCTCTTTCTGTCTCTGTCTGTCTCTGTCTGTCTCTGTCTGCCTCTGTCTGTCCCTGTCTGTCTCCGTCTGTCTCTGTCTGTCTCTGTCTGCCCCTGTCTGTATCTGTCTGTCTCTGTCTGTCTCTGTCTGTCTCTGTCTGTCTCTGTCTGTCTCTGTATGTCTCTGTCTGTCTAGGTCTGCCTCTGTCTGTCCCTGTCTGTCTCTGTCTGTCTCTGTCTGTCTCTGTCTGCCTGATTCTGTCTCTGTCTGTCTCTGTCTTTCTATACCTGTCTGTGTCTGTATCTGTCTGTCTCTGTCAGTCTCTGTCTGTCTCTGCATGTATCTGTTTGTCTGTGTCTGTCTCTGTCGGTCTCAGTCTGTCTCTGTCTGTCTATGTCTGTCTCTGTCTGTCTCTGTCTGTCTCTGTCTGTCCCTGTCTGTCTCTGTCTGTCTCTGTCTGTCTCTGTCTGCCTCTGACTGTCCCTGTCTGCCTCTGTGTGTCACTGACTGGCTCAGTGTGCCGCTGACTGTCTCTGCCTGTCTCTGTCTCCCTCTGTCTGTCTCTGACCGGCTCTCTCTGTCTGTCTGTCTCTGTCCGTCTCTGTCTGTCTCTGTCCGCCTCTGTCTGTCTTTGTCTGTCTCTGTCTGTCTCTGTCTGCCTCCGTCTGTCTCTGTCTGTCTCTGTCTGTATCTGTCTGTCTCTGTTTCTCTCTGTCTGTCTCTGTGTGTCACTGCCTGTGTCAGTCCGCCGCTGACTGTCTCTGTCTGTCTCTGTCTGTCTCTGTCTGTCTCTGTCTGTCTCTGTCTGTCTCTGTCTGTCTCTGTCTGTCTCTGTCTGTCTCTGTCTGTCTCTGTCTGTCTCTGTCTGTCTCTGTCTGTCTCTGTCTGTCTCTGTCGGTCTCTGTCTGTCTCTGTCTGCCTGAGTCTGTCTCTGTCTGTCTCTGTCTGTCTATACCTGTCTATACCTGTCTCTGTCTGCCTCTGTCTGCCTGTGTCTGTCTCTGTCTGTCTCTGTCTGTCTCTGTCTGTCTCTGTCTGTCTCTGTCTGCCTGAGTCTGTCTCTGTCTGTCTCTGTCTTTCTATACCTGTCTCTGTCTGTCCTTGTCTGTCTCTGTCTGTCTCTGTTTGTCTCTGTCTGTCTCTGTCTGTCTCTGTCTGTCTCAGTCTGTCTCTGTCTGTCTCTGTCTGTCTCTGTCTGTCTCTGTCTGTCTCTGTCTTTCTATACCTGTCTCTGTCTGTCTCAGTCTGTCTCTGTCTGTCTCTGTCTGTCTCTGTCTGTCTCTGTCGGTCTCTGTCTGTCTCTGTCTGTCTCGGTCTGCCTCTGACTGTCCCAGTCTGTCTCTGTGTGTCACTGCCTGTCTCTGTCTGTCTATGTCTGTCTCTGTCTGTCTCTGTCTGCCTCTGACTGTCCCTGTCTGTCTCTGTGTCACTGCCTGTCTCAGTTCGCCGCTGACTGTCTCTGTCTGTCTCTGTCTGTCTCTGTCTGTCTCTGTCTGTATCTGTCAGTCTCTGTCTGTCTCTGCATGTATCTGTTTGTCTCTGTCTGTCTCTGTCGGTCTCTGTCTGTCTCTGTCTGTCTCTGTCTGTCTCTGCCTGTCTCTGTCTGTCTCTGTCTGTCTCTGTCTGTCTCTGTCTGTCTCTGTCTGTCTCTGTCTGTCTCTTTCTGTATCAGTTTGTCTCTGTCGGTCTCTGTCTGTCTCGGTCTGTCTCTGTCTGTATCTGTCAGTCTCTGTCTGTCTCTGCATGTATCTGTTTGTCTCTGTCTGTCTCTGCCTGTCTCTGTCTGTCTCTGTCTGTCTCTGTCTGTCTCTGTCTGTCTCTGTCTGTCTCTGTCTGTCTCTTTCTGTATCAGTTTGTCTCTGTCGGTCTCTGTCTGTCTCGGTCTGTCTCTGTCTGTATCTGTCAGTCTCTGTCTGTCTCTGCATGTATCTGTTTGTCTCTGTCTGTCTCTGTCGGTCTCTGTCTGTCTCTGTCTGTCTATGTCTGTCTCTGTCTGTCTCGGCCTGTCTCTGTCTGTCTCTGTCTGTCTCTGTCTGTCTCTGTCTGTCTCTGTCTGTCTCCGTCTGCCTCTTACTGTCCCTGTCTGCCTCTGTGTCACTGACTGGCTCAGTGTGCCGCTGACTGTCTCTGTCTGTCTCTGTCTGTCTCTTTCCGCCTCTGTCTGTCTCTGTCCGCCTCTGTCTGTCTCTGTCTGTCTCCGTCTGTCTCTGTCTGTCTCTGTCTGTCTCTGTCGGCCTGAGTCTGTCTCTGTCTGGCTCTGTCTGCCTATACCTGCCTCTGTCTGTGCCTGTCTGTCTCTGTCTATCTCTGTCTGTCTCTGTCTGCCTGAGTCTGTCTCTGTCTGTCTCTGTCTTTCTATACCTGTCTGTGTCTGCACCTGTCTGTCTCTGTCAGTCTCTGTCTGTCTCTGCATGTATCTGTTTGTCTCTGTCTGTCTCTGTCGGTCTCTGTCTGCGTCTGTCTGTCCCTGTCTGTCTCTGTCTGTTTCTGTCTGTCTCTGTCTGTCTGTGTTGTCTCTGTCTGTCTCTGTCTGTCTCGGCCTGCCTCTGACTGTCCCTGTCTGTCTCTGTGTGTGACTGCCTGTCTCTGTCTGCCTCTGACTGTCTCTGTCTGTCTCTGTGTGTCACTGCCTGTCTCAGTCCGCCGCTGACTGCCTCTGTCTGTCTTTGTCTGTCTCTGTCTGTCTCTGTCTGCCTCCGTCTGTCTCTGTCTGTCTCTGTCTGTATCTGTCTGTCTCTGTTTCTCTCTGTCTGTCTCTGTGTGTCACTGCCTGTGTCAGTCCGCCGCTGACTGTCTCTGTCTGTCTCTGTCTGTCTCTGTCTGTCTCTGTCTGTCTCTGTCTGTCTCTGTCTGTCTCTGTCTGTCTCTGTCTGTCTCTGTCTGTCTCTGTCTGTCTCTGTCTGTCTCTGTCTGTCTCTGTCGGTCTCTGTCTGTCTCTGTCTGCCTGAGTCTGTCTCTGTCTGTCTCTGTCTGTCTATACCTGTCTATACCTGTCTCTGTCTGCCTCTGTCTGCCTGTGTCTGTCTCTGTCTGTCTCTGTCTGTCTCTGTCTGTCTCTGTCTGTCTCTGTCTGCCTGAGTCTGTCTCTGTCTGTCTCTGTCTTTCTATACCTGTCTCTGTCTGTCCTTGTCTGTCTCTGTCTGTCTCTGTTTGTCTCTGTCTGTCTCTGTCTGTCTCTGTCTGTCTCAGTCTGTCTCTGTCTGTCTCTGTCTGTCTCTGTCTGTCTCTGTCTGTCTCTGTCTGTCTCTGTCTTTCTATACCTGTCTCTGTCTGTCTCAGTCTGTCTCTGTCTGTCTCTGTCTGTCTCTGTCTGTCTCTGTCTGTCTCTTTCTGTATCAGTTTGTCTCTGTCGGTCTCTGTCTGTCTCGGTCTGTCTCTGTCTGTATCTGTCAGTCTCTGTCTGTCTCTGCATGTATCTGTTTGTCTCTGTCTGTCTCTGCCTGTCTCTGTCTGTCTCTGTCTGTCTCTGTCTGTCTCTGTCTGTCTCTGTCTGTCTCTGTCTGTCTCTTTCTGTATCAGTTTGTCTCTGTCGGTCTCTGTCTGTCTCGGTCTGTCTCTGTCTGTATCTGTCAGTCTCTGTCTGTCTCTGCATGTATCTGTTTGTCTCTGTCTGTCTCTGTCGGTCTCTGTCTGTCTCTGTCTGTCTATGTCTGTCTCTGTCTGTCTCGGCCTGTCTCTGTCTGTCTCTGTCTGTCTCTGTCTGTCTCTGTCTGTCTCTGTCTGTCTCCGTCTGCCTCTTACTGTCCCTGTCTGCCTCTGTGTCACTGACTGGCTCAGTGTGCCGCTGACTGTCTCTGTCTGTCTCTGTCTGTCTCTTTCCGCCTCTGTCTGTCTCTGTCCGCCTCTGTCTGTCTCTGTCTGTCTCCGTCTGTCTCTGTCTGTCTCTGTCTGTCTCTGTCGGCCTGAGTCTGTCTCTGTCTGGCTCTGTCTGCCTATACCTGCCTCTGTCTGTGCCTGTCTGTCTCTGTCTATCTCTGTCTGTCTCTGTCTGCCTGAGTCTGTCTCTGTCTGTCTCTGTCTTTCTATACCTGTCTGTGTCTGCACCTGTCTGTCTCTGTCAGTCTCTGTCTGTCTCTGCATGTATCTGTTTGTCTCTGTCTGTCTCTGTCGGTCTCTGTCTGCGTCTGTCTGTCCCTGTCTGTCTCTGTCTGTTTCTGTCTGTCTCTGTCTGTCTGTGTTGTCTCTGTCTGTCTCTGTCTGTCTCGGCCTGCCTCTGACTGTCCCTGTCTGTCTCTGTGTGTGACTGCCTGTCTCTGTCTGCCTCTGACTGTCTCTGTCTGTCTCTGTGTGTCACTGCCTGTCTCAGTCCGCCGCTGACTGTCTCTGTCTGTCTCTGTCTGTCTCTGTCTGTCTCTTTCTGTCTCTGTCTGTCTCTGTCTGTCTCTGTCTGTCTCCGTCTGCCTCTGACTGTCCCTGTCTGCCTCTGTGTCACCGACTGGCTCAGTCTGCCGGTGACTGTCTCTGTCGGTCTCTGTCTGTCTCTGTCTGTCTATGTCTGTCTCTGTCTGTCTCTGCCTGTCTCTGTCTGTCTCTGTCTGTCTCTGTCTGTCTCTGTCTGTCTCTGTCTGTCTCTGTCTGTCTCTGTCTGTCTCTGCCTGTCTCTGTCTGTCTCTGTCTGTCTCTGTCTGTGTCTGTCTGTCTCTGTCTGTCTCTGTCTGTCTCCGTCTGCCTCTTACTGTCCCTGTCTGCCTCTGTGTCACTGACTGGCTCAGTGTGCCGCTGACTGTCTCTGTCTGTCTCTGTCTGTCTCTTTCCGCCTCTGTCTGTCTCTGTCCGTCTCTGTCTGTCTCTGTCTGTCTCCGTCTGTCTCTGTCTGTCTCTGTCTGTCTCTGTCGGCCTGAGTCTGTCTCTGTCTGGCTCTGTCTGCCTATACCTGTCTCTGTCTGTCTCTGTCTGTCTCTGTCTGTCTCTGTCTGTCTCTGTCTGTCTCTGTCTGTCTAGGTCTGCCTCTGTCTGTCCCTGTCTGTCTCTGTCTATCTCTGTCTGTCTCTGTCTGCCTGAGTCTGTCTCTGTCTGTCTCTGTATTTCTATACCTGTCTGTGTCTGCATCTGTCTGTCTCTGTCAGTCTCTGTCTGTCTCTGCATGTATCTGTTTGTCTCTGTCTGTCTCTGTCGGTCTCTGTCTGCGTCTGTCTGTCCCTGTCTGTCTCTGTCTGTTTCTGTCTGTCTCTGTCTGTCTGTGTCTGTCTCTGTCTGTCTCTGTCTGTCTCGGCCTGCCTCTGACTGTCCCTGTCTGTCTCTGTGTGTGACTGCCTGTCTCCGTCTGCCTCTGACTGTCCCTGTCTGCCTCTGTGTCACTGACTGGCTCAGTCTGCCGGTGACTGTCTCTGTCTGTCTCTGTCTGTCTCTGTCTGCCTCTGTCTGTCTCTGCCTGTCTCTGTCTGTCTCTGTCTGTCTCTGTCTGTCTCTGTCTGTCTCTGTCTGTCTCTGTCTGTCTCTGTCTGCCTCTGACTGTCCCTGTCTGCCTCTGTGTGTCACTGACTGGCTCAGTGTGCCGCTGACTGTCTCTGCCTGTCTGTGTCTGTCTCTGTCTGCCTCTGTCTGTCTCTCTCTGTCTCTGTCTGTCTCTGTTTCTCTCTGTCTGTCTCTGTGTGTCACTGCCTGTGTCAGTCCGCCGCTGACTGTCTCAGTCTGTCTCTGTCTGTCTCTGTCTGTCTCTGTCTGTCTCTGTCTGTCTCTGTCTGCCTCTGTCTGTCCCTGTCTGTCTCTGTCTGCCTGAGTCTGTCTCTGTCTGTCTCTGTCTGTCTATACCTGTCTCTGTCTGTCTATACCTGTCTCTGTCTGCCTCTGTCTGTCTCTGTCTGTCTCTGTCTGTCTCTGTCTGTCTCTGTCTGCCTCTGTCTGTCCCTGTCTGTCTCTGTCTGCCTGAGTCTGCCTCTGTCTGTCTCTGTCTGCCTGAGTCTGCCTCTGTCTGTCTCTGTCTGTCTCTGTCTGTCTCTGTCTGTCTCTGTCTGCCTCTGTCTGTCCCTGTCTGTCTCTGTCTGTCTCTGTCTGTCTCTGTCTGTCTCTGTCTGCCTGAGTCTGCCTCTGTCTGTCTCTGTCTGTCTATACCTGTCTCTGTCTGTATGTGTCTGTCTCTGTCTGTCTCTGTCTGTCTCTGTCTGTCTCCGTCTGCCTCTTACTGTCCCTGTCTGCCTCTGTGTCACTGACTGGCTCAGTGTGCCGCTGACTGTCTCTGTCTGTCTCTGTCTGTCTCTTTCCGCCTCTGTCTGTCTCTGTCCGTCTCTGTCTGTCTCTGTCTGTCTCCGTCTGTCTCTGTCTGTCTCTGTCTGTCTCTGTCGGCCTGAGTCTGTCTCTGTCTGGCTCTGTCTGCCTATACCTGTCTCTGTCTGTCTCTGTCTGTCTCTGTCTGTCTCTGTCTGTCTCTGTCTGTCTAGGTCTGCCTCTGTCTGTCCCTGTCTGTCTCTGTCTATCTCTGTCTGTCTCTGTCTGCCTGAGTCTGTCTCTGTCTGTCTCTGTATTTCTATACCTGTCTGTGTCTGCATCTGTCTGTCTCTGTCAGTCTCTGTCTGTCTCTGCATGTATCTGTTTGTCTCTGTCCGCCTCTGTCTGTCTCTGTCTGTCTCCGTCTGTCTCTGTCTGTCTCTGTCTGTCTCTGTCGGCCTGAGTCTGTCTCTGTCTGGCTCTGTCTGCCTATACCTGCCTCTGTCTGTCCCTGTCTGTCTCTGTCTATCTCTGTCTGTCTCTGTCTGCCTGAGTCTGTCTCTGTCTGTCTCTGTCTTTCTATACCTGTCTGTGTCTGCACCTGTCTGTCTCTGTCAGTCTCTGTCTGTCTCTGCATGTATCTGTTTGTCTCTGTCTGTCTCTGTCGGTCTCTGTCTGCGTCTGTCTGTCCCTGTCTGTCTCTGTCTGTTTCTGTCTGTCTCTGTCTGTCTGTGTTGTCTCTGTCTGTCTCTGTCTGTCTCGGCCTGCCTCTGACTGTCCCTGTCTGTCTCTGTGTGTGACTGCCTGTCTCTGTCTGCCTCTGACTGTCTCTGTCTGTCTCTGTGTGTCACTGCCTGTCTCAGTCCGCCGCTGACTGTCTCTGTCTGTCTCTGTCTGTCTCTGTCTGTCTCTTTCTGTCTCTGTCTGTCTCTGTCTGTCTCTGTCTGTCTCCGTCTGCCTCTGACTGTCCCTGTCTGCCTCTGTGTCACCGACTGGCTCAGTCTGCCGGTGACTGTCTCTGTCGGTCTCTGTCTGTCTCTGTCTGTCTATGTCTGTCTCTGTCTGTCTCTGCCTGTCTCTGTCTGTCTCTGTCTGTCTCTGTCTGTCTCTGTCTGTCTCTGTCTGTCTCTGTCTGTCTCTGCCTGTCTCTGTCTGTCTCTGTCTGTCTCTGTCTGTCTCTGTCTGTCTCTGTCTGTCTCTGTCTGTCTCCGTCTGCCTCTTACTGTCCCTGTCTGCCTCTGTGTCACTGACTGGCTCAGTGTGCCGCTGACAGTCTCTGTCTATCTCTGTCTGTCTCTGTCTGCCTGAGTCTGTCTCTGTCTGTCTCTGTATTTCTATACCTGTCTGTGTCTGCATCTGTCTGTCTCTGTCAGTCTCTGTCTGTCTCTGCATGTATCTGTTTGTCTCTGTCTGTCTCTGTCGGTCTCTGTCTGCGTCTGTCTGTCCCTGTCTGTCTCTGTCTGTTTCTGTCTGTCTCTGTCTGTCTGTGTCTGTCTCTGTCTGTCTCTGTCTGTCTCGGCCCGCCTCTGTCTGTCTCTGTCTGTCTCTGTCTGTCTCTGTCTGTCTCTGTCTGTCTCTGTCTGTCTCAGTCTGCCTCTTACTGTCCCTGTCTGCCTCTGTGTCACTGACTGGCTCAGTGTGCCGCTGACTGTTTCTGTCTGTCTCTGTCTGTCTCTTTCCGCCTCTGTCTGTCTCTGTCCGTCTCTGTCTGTCTCTGTCTGTCTCCGTCTGTCTCTGTCTGCCTCTGTCTGTCTCTGTCGGCCTGAGTCTGTCTCTGTCTGGCTCTGTCTGCCTATACCTGTCTCTGTCTGTCTCTGTCTGTCTCTGTCTGTCTCTGTCTGTCTCTGTCTGTCTAGGTCTGCCTCTGTCTGTCCCTGTCTGTCTCTGTCTATCTCTGTCTGTCTCTGTCTGCCTGAATCTGTCTCTGTCTGTCTCTGTATTTCTATACCTGTCTGTGTCTGCATCTGTCTGTCTCTGTCAGTCTCTGTCTGTCTCTGCATGTATCTGTTTGTCTCTGTCCGCCTCTGTCTGTCTCTGTCTGTCTCCGTCTGTCTCTGTCTGTCTCTGTCTGTCTCTGTCGGCCTGAGTCTGTCTCTGTCTGGCTCTGTCTGCCTATACCTGCCTCTGTCTGTCCCTGTCTGTCTCTGTCTATCTCTGTCTGTCTCTGTCTGCCTGAGTCTGTCTCTGTCTGTCTCTGTCTTTCTATACCTGTCTGTGTCTGCACCTGTCTGTCTCTGTCAGTCTCTGTCTGTCTCTGCATGTATCTGTTTGTCTCTGTCTGTCTCTGTCGGTCTCTGTCTGCGTCTGTCTGTCCCTGTCTGTCTCTGTCTGTTTCTGTCTGTCTCTGTCTGTCTGTGTTGTCTCTGTCTGTCTCTGTCTGTCTCGGCCTGCCTCTGACTGTCCCTGTCTGTCTCTGTGTGTGACTGCCTGTCTCTGTCTGCCTCTGACTGTCTCTGTCTGTCTCTGTGTGTCACTGCCTGTCTCAGTCCGCCGCTGACTGTCTCTGTCTGTCTCTGTCTGTCTCTGTCTGTCTCTTTCTGTCTCTGTCTGTCTCTGTCTGTCTCTGTCTGTCTCCGTCTGCCTCTGACTGTCCCTGTCTGCCTCTGTGTCACCGACTGGCTCAGTCTGCCGGTGACTGTCTCTGTCGGTCTCTGTCTGTCTCTGTCTGTCTATGTCTGTCTCTGTCTGTCTCTGCCTGTCTCTGTCTGTCTATGTCTGTCTCTGTCTGTCTCTGTCTGTCTCTGTCTGTCTCTGTCTGTCTCTGCCTGTCTCTGTCTGTCTCTGTCTGTCTCTGTCTGTCTCTGTCTGTCTCTGTCTGCCTATACCTGTCTCTGTCTGTCTCTGTCTGTCTCTGTCTGTCTCTGTCTGTCTCTGTCTGTCTAGGTCTGCCTCTGTCTGTCCCTGTCTGTCTCTGTCTATCTCTGTCTGTCTCTGTCTGCCTGAGTCTGTCTCTGTCTGTCTCTGTATTTCTATACCTGTCTGTGTCTGCATCTGTCTGTCTCTGTCAGTCTCTGTCTGTCTCTGCATGTATCTGTTTGTCTCTGTCTGTCTCTGTCGGTCTCTGTCTGCGTCTGTCTGTCCCTGTCTGTCTCTGTCTGTTTCTGTCTGTCTCTGTCTGTCTGTGTCTGTCTCTGTCTGTCTCTGTCTGTCTCGGCCTGCCTCTGACTGTCCCTGTCTGTCTCTGTGTGTGACTGCCTGTCTCCGTCTGCCTCTGACTGTCCCTGTCTGCCTCTGTGTCACTGACTGGCTCAGTCTGCCGGTGACTGTCTCTGTCTGTCTCTGTCTGTCTCTGTCTGCCTCTGTCTGTCTCTGCCTGTCTCTGTCTGCCTCTGTCTGTCTCCGCCTGTCTCTGTCTGTCTCTGTCTGTCTCTGTCTGTCTCTGTCTGTCTCTGTCTGTCTCTGTCTGTCTCTGTCTGCCTCTGACTGTCCCTGTCTGCCTCTGTGTGTCACTGACTGGCTCAGTGTGCCGCTGACTGTCTCTGCCTGTCTCTGTCTGTCTCTGTCTGCCTCTGTCTGTCTCTCTCTGTCTCTGTCTGTCTCTGTTTCTCTCTGTCTGTCTCTGTGTGTCACTGCCTGTGTCAGTCCGCCGCTGACTGTCTCAGTCTGTCTCTGTCTGTCTCTGTCTGTCTCTGTCTGTCTCTGTCTGTCTATACCTGTCTCTGTCTGTCTATACCTGTCTCTGTCTGCCTCTGTCTGTCTCTGTCTGTCTCTGTCTGTCTCTGTCTGTCTCTGTCTGCCTCTGTCTGTCCCTGTCTGTCTCTGTCTGCCTGAGTCTGCCTCTGTCTGTCTCTGTCTGCCTGAGTCTGCCTCTGTCTGTCTCTGTCTGTCTCTGTCTGTCTCTGTCTGTCTCTGTCTGCCTCTGTCTGTCCCTGTCTGTCTCTGTCTGTCTCTGTCTGTCTCTGTCTGTCTCTGTCTGCCTGAGTCTGCCTCTGTCTGTCTCTGTCTGTCTATACCTGTCTCTGTCTGTATGTGTCTGTCTCTGTCTGTCTCTGTCTGTCTCTGTCTGTCTCCGTCTGCCTCTTACTGTCCCTGTCTGCCTCTGTGTCACTGACTGGCTCAGTGTGCCGCTGACTGTCTCTGTCTGTCTCTGTCTGTCTCTTTCCGCCTCTGTCTGTCTCTGTCCGTCTCTGTCTGTCTCTGTCTGTCTCCGTCTGTCTCTGTCTGTCTCTGTCTGTCTCTGTCGGCCTGAGTCTGTCTCTGTCTGGCTCTGTCTGCCTATACCTGTCTCTGTCTGTCTCTGTCTGTCTCTGTCTGCCTCTGTCTGTCTCTGTCTGTCTAGGTCTGCCTCTGTCTGTCCCTGTCTGTCTCTGTCTATCTCTGTCTGTCTCTGTCTGCCTGAGTCTGTCTCTGTCTGTCTCTGTATTTCTATACCTGTCTGTGTCTGCATCTGTCTGTCTCTGTCAGTCTCTGTCTGTCTCTGCATGTATCTGTTTGTCTCTGTCCGCCTCTGTCTGTCTCTGTCTGTCTCCGTCTCTCTCTGTCTGTCTCTGTCTGTCTCTGTCGGCCTGAGTCTGTCTCTGTCTGGCTCTGTCTGCCTATACCTGCCTCTGTCTGTCCCTGTCTGTCTCTGTCTATCTCTGTCTGTCTCTGTCTGCCTGAGTCTGTCTCTGTCTGTCTCTGTCTTTCTATACCTGTCTGTGTCTGCACCTGTCTGTCTCTGTCAGTCTCTGTCTGTCTCTGCATGTATCTGTTTGTCTCTGTCTGTCTCTGTCGGTCTCTGTCTGCGTCTGTCTGTCCCTGTCTGTCTCTGTCTGTTTCTGTCTGTCTCTGTCTGTCTGTGTTGTCTCTGTCTGTCTCTGTCTGTCTCGGCCTGCCTCTGACTGTCCCTGTCTGTCTCTGTGTGTGACTGCCTGTCTCTGTCTGCGTCTGACTGTCTCTGTCTGTCTCTGTGTGTCACTGCCTGTCTCAGTCCGCCGCTGACTGTCTCTGTCTGTCTCTGTCTGTCTCTGTCTGTCTCTTTCTGTCTCTGTCTGTCTCTGTCTGTCTCTGTCTGTCTCCGTCTGCCTCTGACTGTCCCTGTCTGCCTCTGTGTCACCGACTGGCTCAGTCTGCCGGTGACTGTCTCTGTCGGTCTCTGTCTGTCTCTGTCTGTCTCTGTCTGTCTCTGTCTGTCTCTGTCTGTCTCTGTCTGTCTCTGTCTGTCTCTGTCTGTCTCCGTCTGCCTCTTACTGTCCCTGTCTGCCTCTGTGTCACTGACTGGCTCAGTGTGCCGCTGACTGTCTCTGTCTGTCTCTGTCTGTCTCTTTCCGCCTCTGTCTGTCTCTGTCCGTCTCTGTCTGTCTCTGTCTGTCTCCGTCTGTCTCTGTCTGTCTCTGTCTGTCTCTGTCGGCCTGAGTCTGTCTCTGTCTGGCTCTGTCTGCCTATACCTGTCTCTGTCTGTCTCTGTCTGTCTCTGTCTGTCTCTGTCTGTCTCTGTCTGTCTAGGTCTGCCTCTGTCTGTCCCTGTCTGTCTCTGTCTATCTCTGTCTGTCTCTGTCTGCCTGAGTCTGTCTCTGTCTGTCTCTGTATTTCTATACCTGTCTGTGTCTGCATCTGTCTGTCTCTGTCAGTCTCTGTCTGTCTCTGCATGTATCTGTTTGTCTCTGTCCGCCTCTGTCTGTCTCTGTCTGTCTCCGTCTGTCTCTGTCTGTCTCTGTCTGTCTCTGTCGGCCTGAGTCTGTCTCTGTCTGGCTCTGTCTGCCTATACCTGCCTCTGTCTGTCCCTGTCTGTCTCTGTCTATCTCTGTCTGTCTCTGTCTGCCTGAGTCTGTCTCTGTCTGTCTCTGTCTTTCTATACCTGTCTGTGTCTGCACCTGTCTGTCTCTGTCAGTCTCTGTCTGTCTCTGCATGTATCTGTTTGTCTCTGTCTGTCTCTGTCGGTCTCTGTCTGCGTCTGTCTGTCCCTGTCTGTCTCTGTCTGTTTCTGTCTGTCTCTGTCTGTCTGTGTTGTCTCTGTCTGTCTCTGTCTGTCTCGGCCTGCCTCTGACTGTCCCTGTCTGTCTCTGTGTGTGACTGCCTGTCTCTGTCTGCCTCTGACTGTCTCTGTCTGTCTCTGTGTGTCACTGCCTGTCTCAGTCCGCCGCTGACTGTCTCTGTCTGTCTCTGTCTGTCTCTGTCTGTCTCTTTCTGTCTCTGTCTGTCTCTGTCTGTCTCTGTCTGTCTCCGTCTGCCTCTGACTGTCCCTGTCTGCCTCTGTGTCACCGACTGGCTCAGTCTGCCGGTGACTGTCTCTGTCGGTCTCTGTCTGTCTCTGTCTGTCTATGTCTGTCTCTGTCTGTCTCTGCCTGTCTCTGTCTGTCTCTGTCTGTCTCTGTCTGTCTCTGTCTGTCTCTGTCTGTCTCTGTCTGTCTCTGCCTGTCTCTGTCTGTCTCTGTCTGTCTCTGTCTGTCTCTGTCTGTCTCTGTCTGTCTCTGTCTGTCTCCGTCTGCCTCCTACTGTCCCTGTCTGCCTCTGTGTCACTGACTGGCTCAGTGTGCCGCTGACTGTCTCTGTCTGTCTCTGTCTGTCTCTTTCCGCCTCTGTCTGTCTCTGTCCGTCTCTGTCTGTCTCTGTCTGTCTCCGTCTGTCTCTGTCTGTCTCTGTCTGTCTCTGTCGGCCTGAGTCTGTCTCTGTCTGGCTCTGTCTGCCTATACCTGTCTCTGTCTGTCTCTGTCTGTCTCTGTCTGTCTCTGTCTGTCTCTGTCTGTCTAGGTCTGCCTCTGTCTGTCCCTGTCTGTCTCTGTCTATCTCTGTCTGTCTCTGTCTGCCTGAGTCTGTCTCTGTCTGTCTCTGTATTTCTATACCTGTCTGTGTCTGCATCTGTCTGTCTCTGTCAGTCTCTGTCTGTCTCTGCATGTATCTGTTTGTCTCTGTCTGTCTCTGTCGGTCTCTGTCTGCGTCTGTCTGTCCCTGTCTGTCTCTGTCTGTTTCTGTCTGTCTCTGTCTGTCTGTGTCTGTCTCTGTCTGTCTCTGTCTGTCTCGGCCTGCCTCTGACTGTCCCTGTCTGTCTCTGTGTGTGACTGCCTGTCTCCGTCTGCCTCTGACTGTCCCTGTCTGCCTCTGTGTCACTGACTGGCTCAGTCTGCCGGTGACTGTCTCTGTCTGTCTCTGTCTGTCTCTGCCTGCCTCTGTCTGTCTCTGCCTGTCTCTGTCTGTCTCTGTCTGTCTCTGTCTGTCTCTGTCTGTCTCTGTCTGTCTCTGTCTGTCTCTGTCTGTCTCTGTCTGCCTCTGACTGTCCCTGTCTGCCTCTGTGTGTCACTGACTGGCTCAGTGTGCCGCTGACTGTCTCTGCCTGTCTCTGTCTGTCTCTGTCTGCCTCTGTCTGTCTCTCTCTGTCTCTGTCTGTCTCTGTTTCTCTCTGTCTGTCTCTGTGTGTCACTGCCTGTGTCAGTCCGCCGCTGACTGTCTCAGTCTGTCTCTGTCTGTCTCTGTCTGTCTCTGTCTGTCTCTGTCTGTCTCTGTCTGCCTCTGTCTGTCCCTGTCTGTCTCTGTCTGCCTGAGTCTGTCTCTGTCTGTCTCTGTCTGTCTATACCTGTCTCTGTCTGTCTATACCTGTCTCTGTCTGCCTCTGTCTGTCTCTGTCTGTCTCTGTCTGTCTCTGTCTGTCTCTGTCTGCCTCTGTCTGTCCCTGTCTGTCTCTGTCTGCCTGAGTCTGCCTCTGTCTGTCTCTGTCTGCCTGAGTCTGCCTCTGTCTGTCTCTGTCTGTCTCTGTCTGTCTCTGTCTGTCTCTGTCTGCCTCTGTCTGTCCCTGTCTGTCTCTGTCTGTCTCTGTCTGTCTCTGTCTGTCTCTGTCTGCCTGAGTCTGCCTCTGTCTGTCTCTGTCTGTCTATACCTGTCTCTGTCTGTATGTGTCTGTCTCTGTCTGTCTCTGTCTGTCTCTGTCTGTCTCCGTCTGCCTCTTACTGTCCCTGTCTGCCTCTGTGTCACTGACTGGCTCAGTGTGCCGCTGTCTGTCTCTGTCTGTCTCTTTCCGCCTCTGTCTGTCTCTGTCCGTCTCTGTCTGTCTCTGTCTGTCTCCGTCTGTCTCTGTCTGTCTCTGTCTGTCTCTGTCGGCCTGAGTCTGTCTCTGTCTGGCTCTGTCTGCCTATACCTGTCTCTGTCTGTCTCTGTCTGTCTCTGTCTGTCTCTGTCTGTCTCTGTCTGTCTCTGTCTGTCTAGGTCTGCCTCTGTCTGTCCCTGTCTGTCTCTGTCTATCTCTGTCTGTCTCTGTCTGCCTGAGTCTGTCTCTGTCTGTCTCTGTATTTCTATACCTGTCTGTGTCTGCATCTGTCTGTCTCTGTCAGTCTCTGTCTGTCTCTGCATGTATCTGTTTGTCTCTGTCCGCCTCTGTCTGTCTCTGTCTGTCTCCGTCTGTCTCTGTCTGTCTCTGTCTGTCTCTGTCGGCCTGAGTCTGTCTCTGTCTGGCTCTGTCTGCCTATACCTGCCTCTCTCTGTCCCTGTCTGTCTCTGTCTATCTCTGTCTGTCTCTGTCTGCCTGAGTCTGTCTCTGTCTGTCTCTGTCTTTCTATACCTGTCTGTGTCTGCACCTGTCTGTCTCTGTCAGTCTCTGTCTGTCTCTGCATGTATCTGTTTGTCTCTGTCTGTCTCTGTCGGTCTCTGTCGGCGTCTGTCTGTCCCTGTCTGTCTCTGTCTGTTTCTGTCTGTCTCTGTCTGTCTGTGTTGTCTCTGTCTGTCTCTGTCTGTCTCGGCCTGCCTCTGACTGTCCCTGTCTGTCTCTGTGTGTGACTGCCTGTCTCTGTCTGCCTCTGACTGTCTCTGTCTGTCTCTGTGTGTCACTGCCTGTCTCAGTCCGCCGCTGACTGTCTCTGTCTGTCTCTGTCTGTCTCTGTCTGTCTCTTTCTGTCTCTGTCTGTCTCTGTCTGTCTCTGTCTGTCTCCGTCTGCCTCTGACTGTCCCTGTCTGCCTCTGTGTCACCGACTGGCTCAGTCTGCCGGTGACTGTCTCTGTCGGTCTCTGTCTGTCTCTGTCTGTCTATGTCTGTCTCTGTCTGTCTCTGCCTGTCTCTGCCTGTCTCTGTCTGTCTCTGTCTGTCTCTGTCTGTCTCTGTCTGTCTCTGTCTGTCTCTGTCTGTCTCTGCCTGTCTCTGTCTGTCTCTGTCTGTCTCTTTCTGTCTCTGTCTGTCTCTGTCTGTCTCTGTCTGTCTCCGTCTGCCTCTGACTGTCCCTGTCTGCCTCTGTGTCACCGACTGGCTCAGTGTGCCGCTGACTGTCTCTGTCTGTCTCTGTCTGTCTCTTTCCGCCTCTGTCTGTCTCTGTCCGTCTCTGTCTGTCTCTGTCTGTCTCCGTCTGTCTCTGTCTGTCTCTGTCTGTCTCTGTCGGCCTGAGTCTGTCTCTGTCTGGCTCTGTCTGCCTATACCTGTCTCTGCATGTATCTGTTTGTCTCTGTCTGTCTCTGTCGGTCTCTGTCTGCGTCTGTCTGTCCCTGTCTGTCTCTGTCTGTTTCTGTCTGTCTCTGTCTGTCTGTGTCTGTCTCTGTCTGTCTCTGTCTGTCTCGGCCTGCCTCTGACTGTCCCTGTCTGTCTCTGTGTGTGACTGCCTGTCTCCGTCTGCCTCTGACTGTCCCTGTCTGCCTCTGTGTCACTGACTGGCTCAGTCTGCCGGTGACTGTCTCTGTCTGTCTCTGTCTGTCTCTGTCTGCCTCTGTCTGTCTCTGCCTGTCTCTGTCTGTCTCTGTCTGTCTCTGTCTGTCTCTGTCTGTCTCTGTCTGTCTCTGTCTGTCTCTGTCTGTCTCTGTCTGCCTCTGACTGTCCCTGTCTGCCTCTGTGTGTCACTGACTGGCTCAGTGTGCCGCTGACTGTCTCTGCCTGTCTCTGTCTGTCTCTGTCTGCCTCTGTCTGTCTCTCTCTGTCTCTGTCTGTCTCTGTTTCTCTCTGTCTGTCTCTGTGTGTCACTGCCTGTGTCAGTCCGCCGCTGACTGTCTCAGTCTGTCTCTGTCTGTCTCTGTCTGTCTCTGTCTGTCTCTGTCTGCCTCTGTCTGTCCCTGTCTGTCTCTGTCTGCCTGAGTCTGTCTCTGTCTGTCTCTGTCTGTCTATACCTGTCTCTGTCTGTCTATACCTGTCTCTGTCTGCCTCTGTCTGTCTCTGTCTGTCTCTGTCTGTCTCTGTCTGTCTCTGTCTGTCTCTGTCTGTCTCTGTCTGTCTCTGTCTGCCTCTGTCTGTCCCTGTCTGTCTCTGTCTGCCTGAGTCTGCCTCTGTCTGTCTCTGTCTGCCTGAGTCTGCCTCTGTCTGTCTCAGTCTGTCTCTGTCTGTCTCTGTCTGTCTCTGTCTGCCTCTGTCTGTCCCTGTCTGTCTCTGTCTGTCTCTGTCTGTCTCTGTCTGTCTCTGTCTGCCTGAGTCTGCCTCTGTCTGTCTCTGTCTGTCTATACCTGTCTCTGTTTGTATGTGTCTGTCTCTGTCTGTCTCTGTGTGTCTTTGTCTGTCTCTGTCTGCCTCTGTCTGTCCCTCTCTGTCTCTGTCTGTCTCTGCCTGCCTGAGTCTGTCTCTGTCTGCCTCTGTCTGTCTATACCTGTCTCTGTCTGTCTCTGTGTGTCACTGCCTGTCTCTGTCTGTCTATGTCTGTCTCTGTCTGTTTCTGTGTGTCTCTGTCTGTCCCTGTCTGTCTCTGCCTGTCTCTGCTTGTTTTCGTGTGTCACTGCCTGTCCCAGTTTGCCTTCGACTGTCTCTGGCTGTCTCTGTGTGTGACTGCCTGTCACTGTCTACCTCTGACTGTCTCTGTCTGTCTTTGTGTGTCACTGCCTGTCTCAGTCCGCCGCTGACTGTCTCCGTCTGCCTCTGTCTGTCTCTGTCTGTCTCTGTCTGTCTCTGTCTGTCTCTGTCTGTCTCTGTCTGTCTCTGTCTGTCTCTGTCTGTCTCTGTCTGCCTGAGTCTGTCTCTGTCTGTCTCTGTCTGTCTATACCTGTCTCTGTCTGTCTATACCTGTCTCTGTCTGCCTCTGTCTGTCTCTGTCTGTCTCTGTCTGTCTCTGTCTGTCTCTGTCTGCCTCTGTCTGTCCCTGTCTGTCTCTGTCTGCCTGAGTCTGCCTCTGTCTGTCTCTGTCTGCCTGAGTCTGCCTCTGGCTGTCTCTGTCTGTCTCTGTCTGTCTCTGTCTGTCTCTGTCTGCCTCTGTCTGTCCCTGTCTGTCTCTGTCTGTCTCTGTCTGTCTCTGTCTGTCTCTGTCTGCCTGAGTCTGCCTCTGTCTGTCTCTGTCTGTCTATACCTGTCTCTGTCTGTATGTGTCTGTCTCTGTCTGTCTCTGTGTGTCTTTGTCTGTCTCTGTCTGCCTCTGTCTGTCCCTCTCTGTCTCTGTCTGTCTCTGCCTGCCTGAGTCTGTCTCTGTCTGCCTCTGTCTGTCTATACCTGTCTCTGTCTGTCTCTGTGTGTCACTGCCTGTCTCTGTCTGTCTATGTCTGTCTCTGTCTGTTTCTGTGTGTCTCTGTCTGTCCCTGTCTGTCTCTGCCTGTCTCTGCTTGTTTTCGTGTGTCACTGCCTGTCCCAGTTTGCCTTCGACTGTCTCTGGCTGTCTCTGTGTGTGACTGCCTGTCACTGTCTACCTCTGACTGTCTCTGTCTGTCTTTGTGTGTCACTGCCTGTCTCAGTCCGCCGCTGACTGTCTCCGTCTGCCTCTGTCTGTCTCTGTCTGTCTCTGTCTGTCTCTGTCTGTCTCTGTCTGCCTCTGTCTGTCCCTGTCTGTCTCTGTCTGTCTCTGTCTGTCTCTGTCTGTCTCCGTCTGCCTCTGTCTGTCTCTGTCTGTCTCTGGCTGTCTCTGTCTGTCTCTGTCTGTCTCTGTCTGTCTCTGTCTGTCTCTGTCTGTCTCTGTCTGTCTCTGTCTGCCTCTGTCTGTCCCTGTCTGTCTCTGTCTGTCTCTGTGTGTCTCTTTCTGTCTCTGTCTGTCTCTGTCTGTCTCTGTCTGCCTCTGTCTGTCCCTGTCTGTCTCCGTCTGTCTCTGTCTGTCTCTGTCTGTCCCTGTCTGTATCTGTGTGTCTCTGTCTGTCTCTGTCTGTCTCTGTCTGTCTCTGTATGTCTCTGTCTGTCTAGGTCTGCCTCTGTCTGTCCCTGTCTGTCTCTGTCTGTCTCTGTCTGTCTCTGTCTGCCTGATTCTGTCTCTGTCTGTCTCTGTCTTTCTATACCTGTCTGTGTCTGTATCTGTCTGTCTCTGTCAGTCTCTGTCTGTCTCTGCATGTATCTGTTTGTCTGTGTCTGTCTCTGTCGGTCTCCGTCTGTCTCTGTCTGTCTATGTCTGTCTCTGTCTGTCTCTGTCTGTCTCTGTCTGTCCCTGTCTGTCTCTGTCTGTTTCTGTCTGTCTCTGTCTGTCTCTGTCTGTCTCTGTCTGCCTCTGTCTGTCTCTGTCTGTCTCTTTCTGTATCAGTTTGTCTCTGTCTGTCTCTGTCGGTCTATGTCTGTCTCGGTCTGTCTCTGTCTGTCTCAGTCTGTCTCTGTCTGTCTCTGTCTGTCTCTGTCTGTCTCTGTCTGTCTCTGTCTTTCTATACCTGTCTCTGTCTGTCTCAGTCTGTCTCTGTCTGTCTCTGTCTGTCTCTGTCTGTCTCTGTCTGTCTCTGTCTGTCTCTGTCTGTCTCGGTCTGCCTCTGACTGTCCCTGTCTGTCTCTGTGTCACTGCCTGTCTCAGTTCGCCGCTGACTGTCTCTGTCTGTCTCTGTCTGTCTCTGTCTGTCTCTTTCTGTATCAGTTTGTCTCTGTCTGTCTCTGTCTGTCTCTGTCGGTCTCTGTCTGCGTCTGTCTGTCCCTGTCTGTCTCTGTCTGTTTCTGTCTGTCTCTGTCTGTCTGTGTCTGTCTCTGTCTGTCTCTGTCTGTCTCGGCCTGCCTCTGACTGTCCCTGTCTGTCTCTGTGTGTCACTGCCTGTGTCAGTCCGCCGCTGACTGTCTCAGTCTGTCTCTGTCTGTCTCTGTCTGTCTCTGTTTCTCTCTGTCTGTCTCTGTGTGTCACTGCCTGTGTCAGTCCGCCGCTGACTGTCTCAGTCTGTCTCTGTCTGTCTCTGTCTGTCTCTGTTTCTCTCTGTCTGTCTCTGTGTGTCACTGCCTGTGTCAGTCCGCCGCTGACTGTCTCTGTCTGTCTCTGTCTGTCTCTGTCTGTCTCTGTCTGTCTCTGTCTGTCTCTGTCTGTCTCTGACTGTCTCTGTCTGTCTCTTTCTGTATCAGTTTGTCTCTGTCTGTCTCTGTCGGTCTCTGTCTGTCTCGGTCTGTCTCTGCTGTCTCTGTCTGTCTCTGTCTGTCTCTGTCTGCCTGAGTCTGTCTCTGTCTGTCTCTGTCTGTCTATACCTGTCTCTGTCTGTCTATACCTGTCTCTGTCTGCCTCTGTCTGTCTCTGTCTGTCTCTGTCTGTCTCTGTCTGTCTCTGTCTGCCTCTGTCTGTCCCTGTCTGTCTCTGTCTGTCTCTGTCTGTCTCTGTCTGTCTCTGTCTGCCTGAGTCTGCCTCTGTCTGTCTCTGTCTGTCTCTGTCTGTCTCTGTCTGTCTCTGTCTGCCTCTGTCTGTCCCTGTCTGTCTCTGTCTGTCTCTGTCTGTCTCTGTCTGCCTGAGTCTGTCTCTGTCTGTCTCTGTCTTTCTATACCTGTCTCTGTCTGTCTTTGTCTGTCTCTGTCTGTCTCTGTTTGTCTCTGTCTGTCTCTGTCTGTCTCTGTCTGTCTCAGTCTGTCTCTGTCTGTCTCTGTCTGTCTCTGTCTGTCTCTGTCTGTCTCTGTCTTTCTATACCTGTCTCTGTCTGTCTCAGTCTGTCTCTGTCTGTCTCTGTCTGTCTCTGTCTGTCTCTGTCTGTCTCTGTCTGTCTCTGTCTGTCTCGGTCTGCCTCTGACTGTCCCTGTCTGTCTCTGTGTGTCACTGCCTGTCTCTGTATGTCTATGTCTGTCTCTGTCTGTCTCTGTCTGTCTCGGCCTGCCTCTGACTGTCCCTGTCTGTCTCTGTGTGTCACTGCCTGTGTCAGGCCGCCGCTGACTGTCTCAGTCTGTCTCTGTCTGTCTCTGTCTGTCTCTGTTTCTCTCTGTCTGTCTCTGTGTGTCACTGCCTGTGTCAGTCCGCCGCTGACTGTCTCTGTCTGTCTCTGTCTGTCTCTGTTTCTCTCTGTCTGTCTCTGTGTGTCACTGCCTGTGTCAGTCCGCCGCTGACTGTCTCTGTCTGTCTCTGTCTGTCTCTGTCTGTCTCTGTCTGTCTCTGTCTGTCTCTGACTGTCTCTGTCTGTCTCTTTCTGTATCAGTTTGTCTCTGTCTGTCTCTGTCGGTCTCTGTCTGTCTCGGTCTGTCTCTGCTGTCTCTGTCTGTCTCTGTCTGTCTCTGTCTGCCTGAGTCTGTCTCTGTCTGTCTCTGTCTGTCTATACCTGTCTCTGTCTGTCTATACCTGTCTCTGTCTGCCTCTGTCTGTCTCTGTCTGTCTCTGTCTGTCTCTGTCTGTCTCTGTCTGTCTCTGTCTGCCTCTGTCTGTCCCTGTCTGTCTCTGTCTGTCTCTGTCTGTCTCTGTCTGTCTCTGTCTGCCTGAGTCTGCCTCTGTCTGTCTCTGTCTGTCTCTGTCTGTCTCTGTCTGTCTCTGTCTGCCTCTGTCTGTCCCTGTCTGTCTCTGTCTGTCTCTGTCTGTCTCAGTCTGTCTCTGTCTGCCTGAGTCTGCCTCTGTCTGTCTCTGTCTGTCTATACCTGTCTCTGTCTGTATGTGTCTGTCTCTGTCTGTCTCTGTGTGTCTTTGTCTGTCTCTGTCTGCCTCTGTCTGTCCCTCTCTGTCCCTGTCTGTCTCTGCCTGCCTGAGTCTGTCTCTGTCTGCCTCTGTCTGTCTATACCTGTCTCTGTCTGTCTCTGTGTGTAACTGCCTGTCTCTGTCTGTCTATGTCTGTCTCTGTCTGTCTCTGTCTGTCTCTGTCTGTCTCTGTCTCTCTCTGTCTGCCTCTGTCTGTCTCTGTCTGTCTCTGTCTGTCTCTATCTGTCCCTGTCTGTCTCTGTCTGTCTCTGTCTGTCTCCGTCTGCCTCTGACTGTCCCTGTCTGCCTCTGTGTCACTGACTGGCTCAGTCTGCCGGTGACTGTCTCTGTCTGTCTCTGTCTGTCTCTGTCTGCCTCTGTCTGTCTCTGTCTGTCTCTGTCTGCCTGAGTCTGCCTCTGTCTGTCTCTGTCTGTCTCTGTCTGTCTCTGTCTGTCTCTGTCTGTCTCTGTCTGTCTCTGTCTGCCTGAGTCTGCCTCTGTCTGTCTCTGTCTGTCTCTGTCTGTCTCTGTCTGTCTCTGTCTGCCTCTGTCTGTCCCTGTCTGCCTCTGTCTGTCTCTGTCTGTCTCTGTCTGTCTCTGTCTGCCTGAGTCTGCCTCTGTCTGTCTCTGTCTGTCTATACCTGTCTCTGTCTGTATGTGTCTGTCTCTGTCTGTCTCTGTCTGTCTCTATCTGTCCCTGTCTGTCTCTGTCTGTCTCTGTCTGTCTCTGTCTGTCTCTGTCTGCCTCTGTCTGCCTCTGTCTGTCTCTGTCTGTCTCTGTCTGTCTCTGTCTGTCTCTGTCTGTCTCTGTCTGTCTCTGTCTGCCTGAGTCTGTCTCTGTCTGTCTCTGTCTTTCTATACCTGTCTCTGTCTGTCTTTGTCTGTCTCTGTCTGTCTCTGTTTGTCTCTGTCTGTCTCTGTCTGTCTCTGTCTGTCTCAGTCTGTCTCTGTCTGTCTCTGTCTGTCTCTGTCTGTCTCTGTCTGTCTCTGTCTTTCTATACCTGTCTCTGTCTGTCTCAGTCTGTCTCTGTCTGTCTCTGTCTGTCTCTGTCTGTCTCTGTCTGTCTCTGTCTGTCTCTGTCTGTCTCGGTCTGCCTCTGACTGTCCCTGTCTGTCTCTGTGTCACTGCCTGTCTCAGTTCGCCGCTGACTGTCTCTGTCTGTCTCTGTCTGTCTCTGTCTGTCTCTTTCTGTATCAGTTTGTCTCTGTCTGTCTCTGTCTGTCTCTGTCGGTCTCTGTCTGCGTCTGTCTGTCCCTGTCTGTCTCTGTCTGTTTCTGTCTGTCTCTGTCTGTCTGTGTCTGTCTCTGTCTGTCTCTGTCTGTCTCGGCCTGCCTCTGACTGTCCCTGTCTGTCTCTGTGTGTCACTGCCTGTGTCAGTCCGCCGCTGACTGTCTCAGTCTGTCTCTGTCTGTCTCTGTCTGTCTCTGTTTCTCTCTGTCTGTCTCTGTGTGTCACTGCCTGTGTCAGTCCGCCGCTGACTGTCTCAGTCTGTCTCTGTCTGTCTCTGTCTGTCTCTGTTTCTCTCTGTCTGTCTCTGTGTGTCACTGCCTGTGTCAGTCCGCCGCTGACTGTCTCTGTCTGTCTCTGTCTGTCTCTGTCTGTCTCTGTCTGTCTCTGTCTGTCTCTGTCTGTCTCTGACTGTCTCTGTCTGTCTCTTTCTGTATCAGTTTGTCTCTGTCTGTCTCTGTCGGTCTCTGTCTGTCTCGGTCTGTCTCTGCTGTCTCTGTCTGTCTCTGTCTGTCCCTGTCTGCCTGAGTCTGTCTCTGTCTGTCTCTGTCTGTCTATACCTGTCTCTGTCTGCCTCTGTCTGTCTCTGTCTGTCTCTGTCTGTCTCTGTCTGTCTCTGTCTGCCTCTGTCTGTCCCTGTCTGTCTCTGTCTGTCTCTGTCTGTCTCTGTCTGTCTCTGTCTGCCTGAGTCTGCCTCTGTCTGTCTCTGTCTGTCTCTGTCTGTCTCTGTCTGTCTCTGTCTGCCTCTGTCTGTCCCTGTCTGTCTCTGTCTGTCTCTGTCTGTCTCTGTCTGCCTGAGTCTGTCTCTGTCTGTCTCTGTCTTTCTATACCTGTCTCTGTCTGTCTTTGTCTGTCTCTGTCTGTCTCTGTTTGTCTCGGTCTGTCTCTGTCTGTCTCTGTCTGTCTCAGTCTGTCTCTGTCTGTCTCTGTCTGTCTCTGTCTGTCTCTGTCTTTCTATACCTGTCTCTGTCTGTCTCAGTCTGTCTCAGTCTGTCTCTGTCTGTCTCTGTATGTCTCTGTCTGTCTCTGTCTGTCTCTGTCTGTCTCTGTCTGTCTCGGTCTGCCTCTGACTGTCCCTGTCTGTCTCTGTGTGTCACTGCCTGTCTCATATGTCTATGTCTGTCTCTGTCTGTCTCTGTCTGTCTCGGCCTGCCTCTGACTGTCCCTGTCTGTCTCTGTGTGTCACTGCCTGTGTCAGTCCGCCGCTGACTGTCTCAGTCTGTCTCTGTCTGTCTCTGTCTGTCTCTGTTTCTCTCTGTCTGTCTCTGTGTGTCACTGCCTGTGTCAGTCCGCCGCTGACTGTCTCAGTCTGTCTCTGTCTGTCTCTGTCTGTCTCTGTTTCTCTCTGTCTGTCTCTGTGTGTCACTGCCTGTGTCAGTCCGCCGCTGACTGTCTCTGTCTGTCTCTGTCTGTCTCTGTCTGTCTCTGTCTGTCTCTGTCTGTCTCTGTCTGTCTCTGTCTGTCTCTGTCTGTCTCTGTCTGTCTCTGACTGTCTCTGTCTGTCTCTTTCTGTATCAGTTTGTCTCTGTCTGTCTCTGTCGGTCTCTGTCTGTCTCGGTCTGTCTCTGCTGTCTCTGTCTGTCTCTGTCTGTCTCTGTCTGCCTGAGTCTGTCTCTGTCTGTCTCTGTCTGTCTATACCTGTCTCTGTCTGTCTATACCTGTCTCTGTCTGCCTCTGTCTGTCTCTGTCTGTCTCTGTCTGTCTCTGTCTGTCTCTGTCTGCCTCTGTCTGTCCCTGTCTGTCTCTGTCTGTCTCTGTCTGTCTCTGTCTGTCTCTGTCTGCCTGAGTCTGCCTCTGTCTGTCTCTGTCTGTCTCTGTCTGTCTCTGTCTGTCTCTGTCTGCCTCTGTCTGTCCCTGTCTGTCTCTGTCTGTCTCTGTCTGTCTCTGTCTGTCTCTGTCTCTCTCTGTCTGCCTCTGTCTGTCTCTGTCTGTCTCTGTCTGTCTCTATCTGTCCCTGTCTGTCTCTGTCTGTCTCTGTCTGTCTCCGTCTGCCTCTGACTGTCCCTGTCTGCCTCTGTGTCACTGACTGGCTCAGTCTGCCGGTGACTGTCTCTGTCTGTCTCTGTCTGTCTCTGTCTGTCTCTGTCTGTCTCTGTCTGTCTCTGTCTGTCTAGGTCTGCCTCTGTCTGTCCCTGTCTGTCTCTGTCTATCTCTGTCTGTCTCTGTCTGCCTGAGTCTGTCTCTGTCTGTCTCTGTATTTCTATACCTGTCTGTGTCTGCATCTGTCTGTCTCTGTCAGTCTCTGTCTGTCTCTGCATGTATCTGTTTGTCTCTGTCTGTCTCTGTCGGTCTCTGTCTGCGTCTGTCTGTCCCTGTCTGTCTCTGTCTGTTTCTGTCTGTCTCTGTCTGTCTGTGTCTGTCTCTGTCTGTCTCTGTCTGTCTCGGCCTGCCTCTGACTGTCCCTGTCTGTCTCTGTGTGTGACTGCCTGTCTCTGTCTGCCTCTGACTGTCTCTGTCTGTCTCTGTGTGTCACTGCCTGTCTCAGTCCGCCGCTGACTGTCTCAGTCTATCTCTGTCTGCCTCTGTCTGTCTCTGTCTGTCTCTGTCTGTCTCTGTCTGCCCCTGTCTGTCTCTGCCTGTCTCTGCTTGTTTTCGTGTGTCACTGCCTGTCCCAGTTTGCCTTCGACTGTCTCTGGCTGTCTCTGTGTATGACTGCCTGTCTCTGTCTGCCTCTGTCCGTCTCTTTCTGTCTCTGTCTGTCTCTGTCTGTCTCTGTCTGCCTGAGTCTGTCTCAGTCTGTGTCTCTCTGTCTATTCCTGTCTCTGTCTGTATCTGTCTGTCTCTGTCTGTCTCTGCCTGTCACAGTCTAACTCTGTCTGCCTCTGTCTGTCTCTGTCTGCCTCTGTCTGCCTCTGTCTGTCTCTATCTGTCTCTGTCTGTCTCTGTCTGTCTCTGTCTGTCTCTGTTTCTCTCTGTCTGTCTCTGTCTGTCTCCGTCTGCCTGAGTCTGTCTCTGTCTGTCTCTGTCTGTCTCTCTCTGTCTCTGTCTGTCTCTGTCTGTCTCTGTCTGTCCCTGTCTGTCTCTGTCTGTCTCTGTCTGTCTCTGTCCGCCTCTGCCTGTCTCTGCCTGCCTGAGTCTGTCGCTGTCTGTCTCTGTCGGTCTCAGTCGGTCTCTGTCTGTATCTGTCTGTCTCTGTCTGTCTCTGTCTGTCTCTGTCTGTCTATGCCTGTCTCTGTCTGCCTCTGTCTGTCTCTGTCTGTCTCTGTCTGTCTCTGTCTGTCTCTGTCTGTCTCTGTCTGTCTCTGTCTGTCTCTGTTTCTCTCTGTCTGTCTCTGTCTGTCTCTGCCTGTCTCAGTCTATCTCTGTCTGCCTCTGTCTGTCTCTGTCTGTCTCTGTCTGTCTCTGTCTGTCTCTGTCTGCCCCTGTCTGTCTCTGCCTGTCTCTGCTTGTTTTCGTGTGTCACTGCCTGTCCCAGTTTGCCTTCGACTGTCTCTGGCTGTCTCTGTGTATGACTGCCTGTCTCTGTCTGCCTCTGTCCGTCTCTTTCTGTCTCTGTCTGTCTCTGTCTGTCTCTGTCTGTCTCTGTCTGTCCCTGTCTGTCTCCGTCTGTCTCTGTCTGTCTCTGTCTGTCTCTGTCTGTCTCTGTCTGTCTCTGTCTGTCTCTGTCTGCCTGAGTCTGTCTAGGTCTGTGTCTCTCTGTCTATTCCTGTCTCTGTCTGTATCTGTCTGTCTCTGTCTGTCTCTGCCTGTCACAGTCTAACTCTGTCTGCCTCTGTCTGTCTCTGTCTGCCTCTGTCTGCCTCTGTCCGTCTCTTTCTGTCTCTGTCTGTCTCTGTCTGTCTCTGTCTGTCTCTGTCTGTCTCTGTCTGTATCTGTCTGTCTCTGTCTGTCTCTGTCTGTATCTGTCTGTCTCTGTCTGTCTCGGTCTGTCTCTGTCTGTCTCCGTCTGCCTCTGACAGTCCCTGTCTGCCTCTGTGTGTCACTGACTGGCTCAGTGTGCCGCTGACTGTCTCTGCCTGTCTCTGTCTCCCTCTGTCTGTCTGTTACCGGCTCTCTCTGTCTGTCTGTCTCTGTCTGTCTCTGTCCGCCTCTGCCGGTCTCTGCCTGCCTGAGTCTGTCTCTGTCTGTCTCCCTCTGTCTATTCCGGTCTCTGTCTGTCTCTGTCTGTCTCTGCATGTATCTGTTTGTCTCTGTCTGTCTCTGTCGGTCTCTGTCGGTCTCTGTCTGTATCTGTCTGTCTCTGTCTGTCTCTGTCTGTCTCTGTCTGTCTATGCCTGTCTCTGTCTGCCTCTGTCTGTCTCTGTCTGTCTCTGCCTGTCTCTGTCTGTCTATGCCTGTCTCTGTCTGCCTCTGTCTGTCTCTGTCTGTCTCTGTCTGTCTCTGTTTCTCTCTGTCTGTCTCTGTCTGTCTCTGCCTGTCTCAGTCTATCTCTGTCTGCCTCTGTCTGTCTCTGTCTGTCTCTGTCTGTCTCTGTCTGCCCCTGTCTGTCTCTGCCTGTCTCTGCTTGTTTTCGTGTGTCACTGCCTGTCCCAGTTTGCCTTCGACTGTCTCTGGCTGTCGCTGTGTGTGACTGCCTGTCTCTGTCATCCTCTGTCTGTCTCTGTCTGTCTCTGCATGTATCTGTTTGTCTCTGTCTGTCTCTGTCGGTCTCTGTCGGTCTCTGTCTGTATCTGTCTGTCTCTGTCTGTATCTGTCTGTCTCTGTCTGTCTCGGTCTGTCTCTGTCTGTCTCCGTCTGCCTCTGACTGTCCCTGTCTGCCTCTGTGTGTCACTGCCTGTCCCAGTTTGCCTTCGACTGTCTCTGGCTGTCTCTGTGTGTGACTGCCTGTCTCTGTCACCCTCTGTCTGTCTCTGTCTGTCTCTGCGTGTCACTGCGTGTCTCAGTCCGCCGCTGACTGTCTCTGTCTGCCTCTGTCTGTCTCTGTCTGTATCTGCCTGTCTTTGTCGGCCTGTCTCTGTCTCTGTCTGTCTCTGCCTGTCTTTTCGGTCTCTCTCTGTCTCTATCTGCCTGAGTCTGTCTCAGTCGGTGTCTCTCTGTCTATTCCTGTCTCTGTCTGTATCTGTCTGTCTCTGTCTGTCTCTGCCTGTCACAGTCTAACTCTGTCTGCCTCTGTCTGTCTCTGTCTGCCTCTGTCTGCCTCTGTCTGTCTCTATCTGTCTCTGTCTGTCTCTGTCTGTCTCTGTCTGTCTCTGTTTCTCTCTGTCTGTCTCTGTCTGTCTCTGTCTGCCTGAGTCTGTCTCTGTCTGTCTCTGTCTGTCTCTCTCTGTCTCTGTCTGTCTCTGTTTGTCTCTGTCTGTCCCTGTCTGTCTCTGTCTGTCTCTGTCTGTCTCTGTCCGCCTCTGCCTGTCTCTGCCTGCCTGAGTCTGTCGCTGTCTGTCTCTGTCGGTCTCAGTCGGTCTCTGTCTGTATCTGTCTGTCTCTGTCTGTCTCTGTCTGTCTCTGTCTGTCTATGCCTGTCTCTGTCTGCCTCTGTCTGTCTCTGTCTGTCTCTGTCTGTCTCTGTCTGTCTCTGTCTGTCTCTGTCTGTCTCTGTCTGTCTCTGTCTGTCTCTGTTTCTCTCTGTCTGTCTCTGTCTGTCTCTGCCTGTCTCAGTCTATCTCTGTCTGCCTCTGTCTGTCTCTGTCTGTCTCTGTCTGTCTCTGTCTGTCTCTGTCTGCCCCTGTCTGTCTCTGCCTGTCTCTGCTTGTTTTCGTGTGTCACTGCCTGTCCCAGTTTGCCTTCGACTGTCTCTGGCTGTCTCTGTGTATGACTGCCTGTCTCTGTCTGCCTCTGTCCGTCTCTTTCTGTCTCTGTCTGTCTCTGTCTGTCTCTGTCTGTCTCTGTCTGTCCCTGTCTGTCTCCGTCTGTCTCTGTCTGTCTCTGTCTGTCTCTGTCTGTCTCTGTCTGTCTCTGTCTGTCTCTGTCTGCCTGAGTCTGTCTAGGTCTGTGTCTCTCTGTCTATTCCTGTCTCTGTCTGTATCTGTCTGTCTCTGTCTGTCTCTGCCTGTCACAGTCTAACTCTGTCTGCCTCTGTCTGTCTCTGTCTGCCTCTGTCTGCCTCTGTCCGTCTCTTTCTGTCTCTGTCTGTCTCTGTCTGTCTCTGTCTGTCTCTGTCTGTCTCTGTCTGTATCTGTCTGTCTCTGTCTGTCTCTGTCTGTATCTGTCTGTCTCTGTCTGTCTCGGTCTGTCTCTGTCTGTCTCCGTCTGCCTCTGACAGTCCCTGTCTGCCTCTGTGTGTCACTGACTGGCTCAGTGTGCCGCTGACTGTCTCTGCCTGTCTCTGTCTCCCTCTGTCTGTCTGTTACCGGCTCTCTCTGTCTGTCTGTCTCTGTCTGTCTCTGTCCGCCTCTGCCGGTCTCTGCCTGCCTGAGTCTGTCTCTGTCTGTCTCCCTCTGTCTATTCCGGTCTCTGTCTGTCTCTGTCTGTCTCTGCATGTATCTGTTTGTCTCTGTCTGTCTCTGTCGGTCTCTGTCGGTCTCTGTCTGTATCTGTCTGTCTCTGTCTGTCTCTGTCTGTCTCTGTCTGTCTATGCCTGTCTCTGTCTGCCTCTGTCTGTCTCTGTCTGTCTCTGTCTGTCTCTGTCTGTCTATGCCTGTCTCTGTCTGCCTCTGTCTGTCTCTGTCTGTCTCTGTCTGTCTCTGTTTCTCTCTGTCTGTCTCTGTCTGTCTCTGCCTGTCTCAGTCTATCTCTGTCTGCCTCTGTCTGTCTCTGTCTGTCTCTGTCTGTCTCTGTCTGCCCCTGTCTGTCTCTGCCTGTCTCTGCTTGTTTTCGTGTGTCACTGCCTGTCCCAGTTTGCCTTCGACTGTCTCTGGCTGTCGCTGTGTGTGACTGCCTGTCTCTGTCATCCTCTGTCTGTCTCTGTCTGTCTCTGCATGTATCTGTTTGTCTCTGTCTGTCTCTGTCGGTCTCTGTCGGTCTCTGTCTGTATCTGTCTGTCTCTGTCTGTATCTGTCTGTCTCTGTCTGTCTCGGTCTGTCTCTGTCTGTCTCCGTCTGCCTCTGACTGTCCCTGTCTGCCTCTGTGTGTCACTGCCTGTCCCAGTTTGCCTTCGACTGTCTCTGGCTGTCTCTGTGTGTGACTGCCTGTCTCTGTCACCCTCTGTCTGTCTCTGTCTGTCTCTGCGTGTCACTGCGTGTCTCAGTCCGCCGCTGACTGTCTCTGTCTGCCTCTGTCTGTCTCTGTCTGTATCTGCCTGTCTTTGTCGGCCTGTCTCTGTCTCTGTCTGTCTCTGCCTGTCTTTTCGGTCTCTCTCTGTCTCTATCTGCCTGAGTCTGTCTCAGTCGGTGTCTCTCTGTCTATTCCTGTCTCTGTCTGTATCTGTCTGTCTCTGTCTGTCTCTGCCTGTCTCAGTCTAACTCTGTCTGTCTCTGTTTCTCTCTGTCTGTCTCTGTCTGTCTCCGCCTGCCTCTGACTGTCCCTGTCTGCCTCTGTGTGTCACTGACTGGCTCAGTGTGTCGCTGACTGTCTCTGCCTGTCTCTGTCTCCCTCTGTCTGTCTGTTACCGGCTCTCTCTGTCTCTCTGTCTCTGTCTGCCTCTGCTCGCCTCTGCCTGTCTCTGCCTGCCTGAGTCTGTCCCTGTCTGACTCCCTCTGTCTATTCCTGTCTCTGTCTGTCTCTGTCTGTCTCTGCATGTATCTGTCCGTCTCTGTCTGTCTCTGTCTGTCTCTGTCTGTCTCTGTCTGTCTCTGTCTGCCTCTGACTGTCCCTGTCTGCCTCTGTGTGTCACTGACTGGCTCAGTGTGCCGCTGACTGTCTCTGCCTGTCTCTGTCTCCCTCTGTCTGTCTCTGACCGGCTCTCTCTGTCTGTCTGTCTCTGTCTGTCTTTGCCTGTCTCTGTCTGTCTCTCTCTGTCTGTATCTGTCTGTCTCTGTCTGTCTCTGTCTGTCTCTGTCTGTCTCTGTCTGTCTCTGTCTGTCCCTGTCTGTCTCCGTCTGTCTCTGTCTGTCTCTGTCTGTCTCTGTCTGTCTCTGTCTGTCTCTGTCTGTCTCTGTCTGTCTCTGTCTGTCTCTGTCTGCCTCTGACTGTCCCTGTCTGCCTCTGTGTGTCACTGACTGGCTCAGTGTGTCGCTGACTGTCTCTGCCTGTCTCTGTCTCCCTCTGTCTGTCTGTTACCGGCTCTCTCTGTCTCTCTGTCTCTGTCTGTCTCTGCTCGCCTCTGCCTGTCTCTGCCTGCCTGAGTCTGTCCCTGTCTGACTCCCTCTGTCTATTCCTGTCTCTGCCTGTCTCTGTCTGTCTCTGCATGTATCTGTCTGTCTCTGTCTGTCTCTGTCTGTCTCTGTCTGTCTCTGTCTGTCTCTGTCTGTCTCTGTCTGTCTCTGTCTGTCTCTGTCTGTCTCTGTCTGTCTCTGTCTGCCTCTGACTGTCCCTGTCTGCCTCTGTGTGTCACTGACTGGCTCAGTGTGTCGCTGACTGTCTCTGCCTGTCTCTGTCTCCCTCTGTCTGTCTGTTACCGGCTCTCTCTGTCTCTCTGTCTCTGTCTGTCTCTGCTCGCCTCTGCCTGTCTCTGCCTGCCTGAGTCTGTCCCTGTCTGACTCCCTCTGTCTATTCCTGTCTCTGTCTGTCTCTGTCTGTCTCTGCATGTATCTGTCCGTCTCTGTCTGTCTCTGTCTGCCTGAGTCTGCCTCTGTCTGTCTCTGTCTGTCTATACCTGTCTCTGTCTGTATGTGTCTGTCTCTGTCTGTCTCTGTGTGTCTTTGTCTGTCTCTGTCTGCCTCTGTCTGTCCCTCTCTGTCTCTGTCTGTCTCTGCCTGCCTGAGTCTGTCTCTGTCTGCCTCTGTCTGTCTATACCTGTCTCTGTCTGTCTCTGTGTGTAACTGCCTGTCTCTGTCTGTCTATGTCTGTCTCTGTCTGTCTCTGTCTGTCTCTGTCTGTCTCTGTCTCTCTCTGTCTGCCTCTGTCTGTCTCTGTCTGTCTCTGTCTGTCTCTATCTGTCCCTGTCTGTCTCTGTCTGTCTCTGTCTGTCTCCGTCTGCCTCTGACTGTCCCTGTCTGCCTCTGTGTCACTGACTGGCTCAGTCTGCCGGTGACTGTCTCTGTCTGTCTCTGTCTGTCTCTGTCTGCCTCTGTCTGTCTCTGTCTGTCTCTGTCTGCCTGAGTCTGCCTCTGTCTGTCTCTGTCTGTCTCTGTCTGTCTCTGTCTGTCTCTGTCTGTCTCTGTCTGTCTCTGTCTGCCTGAGTCTGCCTCTGTCTGTCTCTGTCTGTCTCTGTCTGTCTCTGTCTGTCTCTGTCTGCCTCTGTCTGTCCCTGTCTGTCTCTGTCTGTCTCTGTCTGTCTCTGTCTGTCTCTGTCTGCCTGAGTCTGCCTCTGTCTGTCTCTGTCTGTCTATACCTGTCTCTGTCTGTATGTGTCTGTCTCTGTCTGTCTCTGTCTGTCTCTATCTGTCCCTGTCTGTCTCTGTCTGTCTCTGTCTGTCTCTGTCTGTCTCTGTCTGCCTCTGTCTGCCTCTGTCTGTCTCTGTCTGTCTCTGTCTGTCTCTGTCTGTCTCTGTCTGTCTCTGTCTGTCTCTGTCTGCCTGAGTCTGTCTCTGTCTGTCTCTGTCTTTCTATACCTGTCTCTGTCTGTCTTTGTCTGTCTCTGTCTGTCTCTGTTTGTCTCTGTCTGTCTCTGTCTGTCTCTGTCTGTCTCAGTCTGTCTCTGTCTGTCTCTGTCTGTCTCTGTCTGTCTCTGTCTGTCTCTGTCTTTCTATACCTGTCTCTGTCTGTCTCAGTCTGTCTCTGTCTGTCTCTGTCTGTCTCTGTCTGTCTCTGTCTGTCTCTGTCTGTCTCTGTCTGTCTCGGTCTGCCTCTGACTGTCCCTGTCTGTCTCTGTGTCACTGCCTGTCTCAGTTCGCCGCTGACTGTCTCTGTCTGTCTCTGTCTGTCTCTGTCTGTCTCTTTCTGTATCAGTTTGTCTCTGTCTGTCTCTGTCTGTCTCTGTCGGTCTCTGTCTGCGTCTGTCTGTCCCTGTCTGTCTCTGTCTGTTTCTGTCTGTCTCTGTCTGTCTGTGTCTGTCTCTGTCTGTCTCTGTCTGTCTCGGCCTGCCTCTGACTGTCCCTGTCTGTCTCTGTGTGTCACTGCCTGTGTCAGTCCGCCGCTGACTGTCTCAGTCTGTCTCTGTCTGTCTCTGTCTGTCTCTGTTTCTCTCTGTCTGTCTCTGTGTGTCACTGCCTGTGTCAGTCCGCCGCTGACTGTCTCAGTCTGTCTCTGTCTGTCTCTGTCTGTCTCTGTTTCTCTCTGTCTGTCTCTGTGTGTCACTGCCTGTGTCAGTCCGCCGCTGACTGTCTCTGTCTGTCTCTGTCTGTCTCTGTCTGTCTCTGTCTGTCTCTGACTGTCTCTGTCTGTCTCTTTCTGTATCAGTTTGTCTCTGTCTGTCTCTGTCGGTCTCTGTCTGTCTCGGTCTGTCTCTGCTATCTCTGTCTGTCTCTGTCTGTCCCTGTCTGCCTGAGTCTGTCTCTGTCTGTCTCTGTCTGTCTATACCTGTCTCTGTCTGTCTATACCTGTCTCTGTCTGCCTCTGTCTGTCTCTGTCTGTCTCTGTCTGTCTCTGTCTGTCTCTGTCTGCCTCTGTCTGTCCCTGTCTGTCTCTGTCTGTCTCTGTCTGTCTCTGTCTGTCTCTGTCTGCCTGAGTCTGCCTCTGTCTGTCTCTGTCTGTCTCTGTCTGTCTCTGTCTGTCTCTGTCTGCCTCTGTCTGTCCCTGTCTGTCTCTGTCTGTCTCTGTCTGTCTCTGTCTGCCTGAGTCTGTCTCTGTCTGTCTCTGTCTTTCTATACCTGTCTCTGTCTGTCTTTGTCTGTCTCTGTCTGTCTCTGTTTGTCTCGGTCTGTCTCTGTCTGTCTCTGTCTGTCTCAGTCTGTCTCTGTCTGTCTCTGTCTGTCTCTGTCTGTCTCTGTCTGTCTCTGTCTTTCTATACCTGTCTCTGTCTGTCTCAGTCTGTCTCTGTCTGTCTCTGTCTGTCTCTGTCTGTCTCTGTCTGTCTCTGTCTGTCTCTGTCTGTCTCGGTCTGCCTCTGACTGTCCCTGTCTGTCTCTGTGTGTCACTGCCTGTCTCATATGTCTATGTCTGTCTCTGTCTGTCTCTGTCTGTCTCGGCCTGCCTCTGACTGTCCCTGTCTGTCTCTGTGTGTCACTGCCTGTGTCAGTCCGCCGCTGACTGTCTCAGTCTGTCTCTGTCTGTCTCTGTCTGTCTCTGTTTCTCTCTGTCTGTCTCTGTGTGTCACTGCCTGTGTCAGTCCGCCGCTGACTGTCTCAGTCTGTCTCTGTCTGTCTCTGTCTGTCTCTGTTTCTCTCTGTCTGTCTCTGTGTGTCACTGCCTGTGTCAGTCCGCCGCTGACTGTCTCTGTCTGTCTCTGTCTGTCTCTGTCTGTCTCTGTCTGTCTCTGTCTGTCTCTGTCTGTCTCTGTCTGTCTCTGTCTGTCTCTGTCTGTCTCTGACTGTCTCTGTCTGTCTCTTTCTGTATCAGTTTGTCTCTGTCTGTCTCTGTCGGTCTCTGTCTGTCTCGGTCTGTCTCTGCTGTCTCTGTCTGTCTCTGTCTGTCTCTGTCTGCCTGAGTCTGTCTCTGTCTGTCTCTGTCTGTCTATACCTGTCTCTGTCTGTCTATACCTGTCTCTGTCTGCCTCTGTCTGTCTCTGTCTGTCTCTGTCTGTCTCTGTCTGTCTCTGTCTGCCTCTGTCTGTCCCTGTCTGTCTCTGTCTGTCTCTGTCTGTCTCTGTCTGTCTCTGTCTGCCTGAGTCTGCCTCTGTCTGTCTCTGTCTGTCTCTGTCTGTCTCTGTCTGTCTCTGTCTGCCTCTGTCTGTCCCTGTCTGTCTCTGTCTGTCTCTGTCTGTCTCTGTCTGTCTCTGTCTCTCTCTGTCTGCCTCTGTCTGTCTCTGTCTGCCTCTGTCTGTCTCTATCTGTCCCTGTCTGTCTCTGTCTGTCTCTGTCTGTCTCCGTCTGCCTCTGACTGTCCCTGTCTGCCTCTGTGTCACTGACTGGCTCAGTCTGCCGGTGACTGTCTCTGTCTGTCTCTGTCTGTCTCTGTCTGTCTCTGTCTGTCTCTGTCTGTCTCTGTCTGTCTAGGTCTGCCTCTGTCTGTCCCTGTCTATCTCTGTCTATCTCTGTCTGTCTCTGTCTGCCTGAGTCTGTCTCTGTCTGTCTCTGTATTTCTATACCTGTCTGTGTCTGCATCTGTCTGTCTCTGTCAGTCTCTGTCTGTCTCTGCATGTATCTGTTTGTCTCTGTCTGTCTCTGTCGGTCTCTGTCTGCGTCTGTCTGTCCCTGTCTGTCTCTGTCTGTTTCTGTCTGTCTCTGTCTGTCTGTGTCTGTCTCTGTCTGTCTCTGTCTGTCTCGGCCTGCCTCTGACTGTCCCTGTCTGTCTCTGTGTGTGACTGCCTGTCTCTGTCTGCCTCTGACTGTCTCTGTCTGTCTCTGTGTGTCACTGCCTGTCTCAGTCCGCCGCTGACTGTCTCAGTCTATCTCTGTCTGCCTCTGTCTGTCTCTGTCTGTCTCTGTCTGTCTCTGTCTGCCCCTGTCTGTCTCTGCCTGTCTCTGCTTGTTTTCGTGTGTCACTGCCTGTCCCAGTTTGCCTTCGACTGTCTCTGGCTGTCTCTGTGTATGACTGCCTGTCTCTGTCTGCCTCTGTCCGTCTCTTTCTGTCTCTGTCTGTCTCTGTCTGTCTCTGTCTGCCTGAGTCTGTCTCAGTCTGTGTCTCTCTGTCTATTCCTGTCTCTGTCTGTATCTGTCTGTCTCTGTCTGTCTCTGCCTGTCACAGTCTAACTCTGTCTGCCTCTGTCTGTCTCTGTCTGCCTCTGTCTGCCTCTGTCTGTCTCTATCTGTCTCTGTCTGTCTCTGTCTGTCTCTGTCTGTCTCTGTTTCTCTCTGTCTGTCTCTGTCTGTCTCTGTCTGCCTGAGTCTGTCTCTGTCTGTCTCTGTCTGTCTCTCTCTGTCTCTGTCTGTCTCTGTCTGTCTCTGTCTGTCCCTGTCTGTCTCTGTCTGTCTCTGTCTGTCTCTGTCCGCCTCTGCCTGTCTCTGCCTGCCTGAGTCTGTCGCTGTCTGTCTCTGTCGGTCTCAGTCGGTCTCAGTCGGTCTCTGTCTGTATCTGTCTGTCTCTGTCTGTCTCTGTCTGTCTCTGTCTGTCTATGCCTGTCTCTGTCTGCCTCTGTCTGTCTCTGTCTGTCTCTGTCTGTCTCTGTCTGTCTCTGTCTGTCTCTGTCTGTCTCTGTCTGTCTCTGTTTCTCTCTGTCTGTCTCTGTCTGTCTCTGCCTGTCTCAGTCTATCTCTGTCTGCCTCTGTCTGTCTCTGTCTGTCTCTGTCTGTCTCTGTCTGTCTCTGTCTGCCCCTGTCTGTCTCTGCCTGTCTCTGCTTGTTTTCGTGTGTCACTGCCTGTCCCAGTTTGCCTTCGACTGTCTCTGGCTGTCTCTGTGTATGACTGCCTGTCTCTGTCTGCCTCTGTCCGTCTCTTTCTGTCTCTGTCTGTCTCTGTCTGTCTCTGTCTGTCTCTGTCTGTCCCTGTCTGTCTCCGTCTGTCTCTGTCTGTCTCTGTCTGTCTCTGTCTGTCTCTGTCTGTCTCTGTCTGTCTCTGTCTGTCTCTGTCTGCCTGAGTCTGTCTAGGTCTGTGTCTCTCTGTCTATTCCTGTCTCTGTCTGTATCTGTCTGTCTCTGTCTGTCTCTGCCTGTCACAGTCTAACTCTGTCTGCCTCTGTCTGTCTCTGTCTGCCTCTGTCTGCCTCTGTCCGTCTCTTTCTGTCTCTGTCTGTCTCTGTCTGTCTCTGTCTGTCTCTGTCTGTCTCTGTCTGTCTCCGTCTGTCTCTGTCTGTCTCTGTCTGTCTCTGTCTGTCTCTGTCTGTCTCTGTCTGTCTCGGTCTGTCTCCGTCTGTCTCTGTCCGCCTCTGTCTGTCTCTGTCTGTCTCTGTCTGTCTCTGTCTGTCTCTGCCTGTCTCTGTCTGTCTCTGTCTGTCTCTGTCTGTCTCTGTCTGTCTCTGCATGTATCTGTTTGTCTCTGTCTGGCTCTGTCTGTCTATGTCTGTCTCTGTCCGCCTCTGCCTGTCTCTGTCTGTCTCTGTCCGTCTCTGTCTGTCTCTGTCCGCCTCTGTCTGTCTCTGTCTGTCTCTGTCTGTCTCTGCCTGTCTCTGTCTGTCTCTGTCTGTCTCTGTCTGTCTCTGTCTGTTTCTGCATGTATCTGTTTGTCTCTGTCTGCCTCTGACTGTCTCTGCCTGTCTCTGCGTGTCACTGCCTGTCTCAGTCCGCCGCTGACTGTCTTTGTCTCTCTCTGTCTGTCTCTGTCTGTCTCTGTCTGTCTCTGTGTGTCACTGCCTGTCTCTGTCTGTCACTGTCTGTCTATGTCTGTCTTTGTCTGTCTCTGTCTGTCTCTGCCTGTCTCTGTCTGTGTCTCTCTGTCTGTATCTGTCTGTCTCCGCCTGCCTCTGACTGTCCCTGTCTGCCTCTGTGTGTCACTGACTGGCTCAGTGTGTCGCTGACTGTCTCTGCCTGTCTCTGTCTCCCTCTGTCTGTCTCTGACCGGCTCTCTCTGTCTGTCTGTCTCTGTCTGTCTTTGCCTGTCTCTGTCTGTCTCTCTCTGTCTGTATCTGTCTGTCTCTGTCTGTCTCTGTCTGTCTCTGTCTGTCTCTGTCTGTCTCTGTCTGTCCCTGTCTGTCTCCGTCTGTCTCTGTCTGTCTCTGTCTGTCTCTGTCTGTCTCTGTCTGTCTCTGTCTGTCTCTGTCTGTCTCTGTCTGTCTCTGTCTGCCTCTGACTGTCCCTGTCTGCCTCTGTGTGTCACTGACTGGCTCAGTGTGTCGCTGACTGTCTCTGCCTGTCTCTGTCTCCCTCTGTCTGTCTGTTACCGGCTCTCTCTGTCTCTCTGTCTCTGTCTGTCTCTGCTCGCCTCTGCCTGTCTCTGCCTGCCTGAGTCTGTCCCTGTCTGACTCCCTCTGTCTATTCCTGTCTCTGCCTGTCTCTGTCTGTCTCTGCATGTATCTGTCTGTCTCTGTCTGTCTCTGTCTGTCTCTGTCTGTCTCTGTCTGTCTCTGTCTGTCTCTGTCTGTCTCTGTCTGTCTCTGTCTGCCTCTGACTGTCCCTGTCTGCCTCTGTGTGTCACTGACTGGCTCAGTGTGCCGCTGACTGTCTCTGCCTGTCTCTGTCTCCCTCTGTCTGTCTCTGACCGGCTCTCTCTGTCTGTCTGTCTCTGTCTGTCTTTGCCTGTCTCTGTCTGTCTCTCTCTGTCTGTATCTGTCTGTCTCTGTCTGTCTCTGTCTGTCTCTGTCTGTCTCTGTCTGTCTCTGTCTGTCCCTGTCTGTCTCCGTCTGTCTCTGTCTGTCTCTGTCTGTCTCTGTCTGTCTCTGTCTGTCTCTGTCTGTCTCTGTCTGTCTCTGTCTGCCTCTGACTGTCCCTGTCTGCCTCTGTGTGTCACTGACTGGCTCAGTGTGCCGCTGACTGTCTCTGCCTGTCTCTGTCTCCCTCTGTCTGTCCCTGACCGGCTCTCTCTGTCTGTCTGTCTCTGTCTGTCTCTGTCCGCCTCTGTCTGTCTCTGTCTGTCTCTGTCTGTCCCTGTCTGTCTCCGTCTGTCTCTGTCTGTCTCTGTCTGTCTCTGTCTGTCTCTGTCTGTCTCTGTCTGTCTCTGTCTGTCTCTGTCTGTCTCTGTCTGTCTCTGTCTGCCTCTGACTGTCCCTGTCTGCCTCTGTGTGTCACTGACTGGCTCAGTGTGTCGCTGACTGTCTCTGCCTGTCTCTGTCTCCCTCTGTCTGTCTGTTACCGGCTCTCTCTGTCTCTCTGTCTCTGTCTGTCTCTGCCTGCCTGAGTCTGTCCCTGTCTGACTCCCTCTGTCTATTCCTGTCTCTGCCTGTCTCTGTCTGTCTCTGCATGTATCTGTCTGTCTCTGTCTGTCTCTGTCTGTCTCTGTCTGTCTCTGTCCGCCTCTGTCTGTCTCTGTCTGTCTCTGTCTGTCTCTGTCTGTCTCTGCCTGTCTCTGTCTGTCTCTGTCTGTCTCTGTCTGTCTCTGTCTGTCTCTGCATGTATCTGTTTGTCTCTGTCTGGCTCTGTCTGTCTATGTCTGTCTCTGTCCGCCTCTGCCTGTCTCTGTCTGTCTCTGTCCGTCTCTGTCTGTCTCTGTCCGCCTCTGTCTGTCTCTGTCTGTCTCTGTCTGTCTCTGCCTGTCTCTGTCTGTCTCTGTCTGTCTCTGTCTGTCTCTGTCTGTTTCTGCATGTATCTGTTTGTCTCTGTCTGCCTCTGACTGTCTCTGCCTGTCTCTGCGTGTCACTGCCTGTCTCAGTCCGCCGCTGACTGTCTTTGTCTCTCTCTGTCTGTCTCTGGCTGTCTCCGTCTGTCTCTGTCTATTTTAGGTCTCTCTCTGTCTCTGTCTGCCTGAGTCTGTCTCTGTCTGTCTCTCTCTGTCTATTCCTGTCTCTGTGTGTATCTATCTGTCTCTGTCTGTCTCTGCCTGTCTCTGTCTGTGTCTCTCTGTCTGTATCTGTCTGTCTCTGTATGTCTCTGTCTGTCTCTGTCTGTATCTGTCTGTCTCTGTCTGTCTCTGTCTGTCTCTGTCTGTCTCTGTCTGTCTCTGTCTGTTTCTGTCTGTCCCTGTCTGTCTCCGTCTGTCTCTGTCTGTCTCTGTCTGTCTCTGTCTGTCTCTGTCTGTCTCTGTCTGTCTCTGTCTGCCTCTGACTGTCCCTGTCTGCCTCTGTGTGTCACTGACTGGCTCAGTGTGCCGCTGACTGTCTCTGCCTGTCTCTGTCTCCCTCTGTCTGTCCCTGACCGGCTCTCTCTGTCTGTCTGTCTCTGTCTGTCTCTGTCCGCCTCTGTCTGTCTCTGTCTGTCTCGGTCTGTCTCCGTCTGTCTCTGTCCGCCTCTGTCTGTCTCTGTCTGTCTCTGTCTGTCTCTGTCTGTCTCTGCCTGTCTCTGTCTGTCTCTGTCTGTCTCTGTCTGTCTCTGTCTGTCTCTGCATGTATCTGTTTGTCTCTGTCTGGCTCTGTCTGTCTATGTCTGTCTCTGTCCGCCTCTGCCTGTCTCAGTCCGCCGCTGACTGTCTTTGTCTCTCTCTGTCTGTCTCTGTCTGTCTCTGTCTGTCTCTGTGTGTCACTGCCTGTCTCTGTCTGTCACTGTCTGTCTATGTCTGTCTTTGTCTGTCTCTGTCTGTCTCTGCCTGTCTCTGTCTGTCTCTGTCTGTCTCTGCCTGTCTCTGTCTGTGTCTCTCTGTCTGTATCTGTCTGTCTCTGTATGTCTCTGTCTGTCTCTGTCTGTCTCTGTCTGTCCCTGTCTGTCTCCGTCTGTCTCCGTCTGTCTCTGTCTGTCTCTGTCTGTCTCTGTCAGTCTCTGTCTGTCTCTGTCTGTTTCTGTCTGTCTCTGCCTGTCTTTGTCTGCCTGTCTCTGTCTCTGTCTGTCTCTGCCTGTCTTTTCGGTCTCTCTCTGTCTCTGTCTGCCTGAGTCAGTCTCAGTCTGTGTCTCTCTGTCTATTCCTGTCTCTGTCTGTATCTGTCTGTCTCTGTGTGTCACTGCCTGTCTCTGTCTGTCACTGTCTGTCTATGTCTGTCTTTGTCTGTCTCTGTCTGTCTATGTCTGTCTCTGCATGTATCTGTTTGTCTCTGTCTGTCTCTGTCGGTCTCTGTCGGTCTCTGTCTGTATCTGTCTGTCTCTGTCTGTCTCTGTCTGTCTCTGTCTGCCTCTGTCTGTCTCTGTCTGTCTCTGTCTGTCTCTGTCTGTCTCTGTCTGTCTCTGTCTGCCTCTGACGGACCCTGTCTGTCTCTGTGTGTCACTGCCTGTCTCTGTCTGTCTACGTCTGTCTCTGTCTGTCTCTGTCTGTCTCTGTCTGTCTCTGTCTGTCTATGTCTGTCTCTGTCTGTCTCTGTCTGTCTCTGTCTGTCTCTGTCTGTCTCTGCCTGTCACAGTCTAACTCTGTCTGCCTCTGTCTGTCTCTGTCTGCCTCTGTCTGCCTCTGTCCGTCTCTTTCTGTCTCTGTCTGTCTCTGTCTGTCTCTGTCTGTCTCTGTCTGTCTCTGTCTGTATCTGTCTGTCTCTGTCTGTCTCTGTCTGTATCTGTCTGTCTCTGTCTGTCTCGGTCTGTCTCTGTCTGTCTCCGTCTGCCTCTGACTGTCCCTGTCTGCCTCTGTGTGTCACTGATTGGCTCAGTGTGCCGCTGACTGTCTCTGCCTGTCTCTGTCTCCCTCTGTCTGTCTCTGACCGGCTCTCTCTGTCTGTCTGTCTCTGTCTGTCTCTGTCCGCCTCTGCCGGTCTCTGCCTGCCTGAGTCTGTCTCTGTCTGTCTCCCTCTGTCTATTCCGGTCTCTGTCTGTCTCTGTCTGTCTCTGCATGTATCTGTTTGTCTCTGTCTGTCTCTGTCGGTCTCTGTCGGTCTCTGTCTGTATCTGTCTGTCTCTGTCTGTCTCTGTCTGTCTCTGTCTGTCTATGCCTGTCTCTGTCTGCCTCTGTCTGTCTCTGTCTGTCTCTGTCTGTCTCTGTCTGTCTATGCCTGTCTCTGTCTGCCTCTGTCTGTCTCTGTCTGTCTCTGTCTGTCTCTGTCTGTCTCTGTCTGTCTCTGTTTCTCTCTGTCTGTCTCTGTCTGTCTCTGCCTGTCTCAGTCTATCTCTGTCTGCCTCTGTCTGTCTCTGTCTGTCTCTGCCTGTCTCTGTCTGCCCCTGTCTGTCTCTGCCTGTCTCTGCTTGTTTTCGTGTGTCACTGCCTGTCCCAGTTTGCCTTCGACTGTCTCTGTCTGTCTCTGTCTGTCCCTGTCTGTCTCCGTCTGTCTCTGTCTGTCTCTGTCTGTCTCTGTCTGTCTCTGTCTGTCTCTGTCTGTCTCTGTCTGTCTCTGTCTGCCTCTGACTGTCCCTGTCTGCCTCTGTGTGTCACTGGCTGGCTCAGCGTGTCGCTGACTGTCTCTGCCTGTCTCTGTCTCCCTCTGTCTGTCTGTTACCGGCTCTCTCTGTCTCTCTGTCTCTGTCTGTCTCTGCTCGCCTCTGCCTGTCTCTGCCTGCCTGAGTCTGTCTCTGTCTGTCTCTCTCTGTCTATTCCTGTCTCTGTGTGTATCTATCTGTCTCTGTCTGTCTCTGCCTGTCTCTGTCTGTGTCTCTCTGTCTGTATCTGTCTGTCTCTGTATGTCTCTGTCTGTCTCTGTCTGTATCTGTCTGTCTCTGTCTGTCTCTGTCTGTCTCTGTCTGTCTCTGTCTGTCTCTGTCTGTCCCTGTCTGTCTCCGTCTGTCTCTGTCTGTCTCTGTCTGTCTCTGTCTGTCTCTGTCTGTCTCTGTCTGTCTCTGTCTGCCTCTGACTGTCCCTGTCTGCCTCTGTGTGTCACTGACTGGCTCAGTGTGCCGCTGACTGTCTCTGCCTGTCTCTGTCTCCCTCTGTCTGTCCCTGACCGGCTCTCTCTGTCTGTCTGTCTCTGTCTGTCTCTGCCCGCCTCTGTCTGTCTCTGTCTGTCTCGGTCTGTCTCCGTCTGTCTCTGTCCGCCTCTGTCTGTCTCTGTCTGTCTCTGTCTGTCTCTGTCTGTCTCTGCCTGTCTCTGTCTGTCTCTGTCTGTCTCTGTCTGTCTCTGTCTGTCTCTGCATGTATCTGTTTGTCTCTGTCTGGCTCTGTCTGTCTATGTCTGTCTCTGTCCGCCTCTGCCGGTCTCTGCCTGCCTGAGTCTGTCTCTGTCTGTCTCCCTCTGTCTATTCCGGTCTCTGTCTGTCTCTGTCTGTCTCTGCATGTATCTGTTTGTCTCTGTCTGTCTCTGTCGGTCTCTGTCGGTCTCTGTCTGTATCTGTCTGTCTCTGTCTGTCTCTGTCTGTCTCTGTCTGTCTATGCCTGTCTCTGTCTGCCTCTGTCTGTCTCTGTCTGTCTCTGTCTGTCTCTGTCTGTCTATGCCTGTCTCTGTCTGCCTCTGTCTGTCTCTGTCTGTCTCTGTCTGTCTCTGTCTGCCTCTGACTGTCCCTGTCTGCCTCTGTGTGTCACTGACTGGCTCAGTGTGCCGCTGACTGTCTCTGCCTGTCTCTGTCTCCCTCTGTCTGTCTCTGACCGGCTCTCTCTGTCTGTCTGTCTCTGTCTGTCTTTGCCTGTCTCTGTCTGTCTCTCTCTGTCTGTATCTGTCTGTCTCTGTCTGTCTCTGTCTGTCTCTGTCTGTCTCTGTCTGTCTCTGTCTGTCCCTGTCTGTCTCCGTCTGTCTCTGTCTGTCTCTGTCTGTCTCTGTCTGTCTCTGTCTGTCTCTGTCTGTCTCTGTCTGTCTCTGTCTGCCTCTGACTGTCCCTGTCTGCCTCTGTGTGTCACTGACTGGCTCAGTGTGCCGCTGACTGTCTCTGCCTGTCTCTGTCTCCCTCTGTCTGTCCCTGACCGGCTCTCTCTGTCTGTCTGTCTCTGTCTGTCTCTGTCCGCCTCTGTCTGTCTCTGTCTGTCTCTGTCTGTCCCTGTCTGTCTCCGTCTGTCTCTGTCTGTCTCTGTCTGTCTCTGTCTGTCTCTGTCTGTCTCTGTCTGTCTCTGTCTGTCTCTGTCTGTCTCTGTCTGTCTCTGTCTGCCTCTGACTGTCCCTGTCTGCCTCTGTGTGTCACTGACTGGCTCAGTGTGTCGCTGACTGTCTCTGCCTGTCTCTGTCTCCCTCTGTCTGTCTGTTACCGGCTCTCTCTGTCTCTCTGTCTCTGTCTGTCTCTGCCTGCCTGAGTCTGTCCCTGTCTGACTCCCTCTGTCTATTCCTGTCTCTGCCTGTCTCTGTCTGTCTCTGCATGTATCTGTCTGTCTCTGTCTGTCTCTGTCTGTCTCTGTCTGTCTCTGTCCGCCTCTGTCTGTCTCTGTCTGTCTCTGTCTGTCTCTGTCTGTCTCTGCCTGTCTCTGTCTGTCTCTGTCTGTCTCTGTCTGTCTCTGTCTGTCTCTGCATGTATCTGTTTGTCTCTGTCTGGCTCTGTCTGTCTATGTCTGTCTCTGTCCGCCTCTGCCTGTCTCTGTCTGTCTCTGTCCGTCTCTGTCTGTCTCTGTCCGCCTCTGTCTGTCTCTGTCTGTCTCTGTCTGTCTCTGCCTGTCTCTGTCTGTCTCTGTCTGTCTCTGTCTGTCTCTGTCTGTTTCTGCATGTATCTGTTTGTCTCTGTCTGCCTCTGACTGTCTCTGCCTGTCTCTGCGTGTCACTGCCTGTCTCAGTCCGCCGCTGACTGTCTTTGTCTCTCTCTGTCTGTCTCTGGCTGTCTCCGTCTGTCTCTGTCTATTTTAGGTCTCTCTCTGTCTCTGTCTGCCTGAGTCTGTCTCTGTCTGTCTCTCTCTGTCTATTCCTGTCTCTGTGTGTATCTATCTGTCTCTGTCTGTCTCTGCCTGTCTCTGTCTGTGTCTCTCTGTCTGTATCTGTCTGTCTCTGTATGTCTCTGTCTGTCTCTGTCTGTATCTGTCTGTCTCTGTCTGTCTCTGTCTGTCTCTGTCTGTCTCTGTCTGTCTCTGTCTGTTTCGGTCTGTCCCTGTCTGTCTCCGTCTGTCTCTGTCTGTCTCTGTCTGTCTCTGTCTGTCTCTGTCTGTCTCTGTCTGTCTCTGTCTGCCTCTGACTGTCCCTGTCTGCCTCTGTGTGTCACTGACTGGCTCAGTGTGCCGCTGACTGTCTCTGCCTGTCTCTGTCTCCCTCTGTCTGTCCCTGACCGGCTCTCTCTGTCTGTCTGTCTCTGTCTGTCTCTGTCCGCCTCTGTCTGTCTCTGTCTGTCTCGGTCTGTCTCCGTCTGTCTCTGTCCGCCTCTGTCTGTCTCTGTCTGTCTCTGTCTGTCTCTGTCTGTCTCTGCCTGTCTCTGTCTGTCTCTGTCTGTCTCTGTCTGTCTCTGTCTGTCTCTGCATGTATCTGTTTGTCTCTGTCTGGCTCTGTCTGTCTATGTCTGTCTCTGTCCGCCTCTGCCTGTCTCTGTCTGTCTCTGTCCGTCTCTGTCTGTCTCTGTCCGCCTCTGTCTGTCTCTGTCTGTCTCTGTCTGTCTCTGCCTGTCTCTGTCTGTCTCTGTCTGTCTCTGTCTGTCTCTGTCTGTTTCTGCATGTATCTGTTTGTCTCTGTCTGCCTCTGACTGTCTCTGCCTGTCTCTGCGTGTCACTGCCTGTCTCAGTCCGCCGCTGACTGTCTTTGTCTCTCTCTGTCTGTCTCTGTCTGTCTCTGTCTGTCTCTGTGTGTCACTGCCTGTCTCTGTCTGTCACTGTCTGTCTATGTCTGTCTTTGTCTGTCTCTGTCTGTCTCTGCCTGTCTCTGTCTGTCTCTGTCTGTCTCTGCCTGTCTCTGTCTGTGTCTCTCTGTCTGTATCTGTCTGTCTCTGTATGTCTCTGTCTGTCTCTGTCTGTCTCTGTCTGTCCCTGTCTGTCTCCGTCTGTCTCCGTCTGTCTCTGTCTGTCTCTGTCTGTCTCTGTCAGTCTCTGTCTGTCTCTGTCTGTTTCTGTCTGTCTCTGCCTGTCTTTGTCTGCCTGTCTCTGTCTCTGTCTGTCTCTGCCTGTCTTTTCGGTCTCTCTCTGTCTCTGTCTGCCTGAGTCAGTCTCAGTCTGTGTCTCTCTGTCTATTCCTGTCTCTGTCTGTATCTGTCTGTCTCTGTGTGTCACTGCCTGTCTCTGTCTGTCACTGTCTGTCTATGTCTGTCTTTGTCTGTCTCTGTCTGTCTATGTCTGTCTCTGCATGTATCTGTTTGTCTCTGTCTGTCTCTGTCGGTCTCTGTCGGTCTCTGTCTGTATCTGTCTGTCTCTGTCTGTCTCTGTCTGTCTCTGTCTGCCTCTGTCTGTCTCTGTCTGTCTCTGTCTGTCTCTGTCTGTCTCTGTCTGTCTCTGTCTGCCTCTGACGGACCCTGTCTGTCTCTGTGTGTCACTGCCTGTCTCTGTCTGTCTACGTCTGTCTCTGTCTGTCTCTGTCTGTCTCTGTCTGTCTCTGTCTGTCTATGTCTGTCTCTGTCTGTCTCTGTCTGTCTCTGTCTGTCTCTGTCTGTCTCTGCCTGTCACAGTCTAACTCTGTCTGCCTCTGTCTGTCTCTGTCTGCCTCTGTCTGCCTCTGTCCGTCTCTTTCTGTCTCTGTCTGTCTCTGTCTGTCTCTGTCTGTCTCTGTCTGTCTCTGTCTGTATCTGTCTGTCTCTGTCTGTCTCTGTCTGTATCTGTCTGTCTCTGTCTGTCTCGGTCTGTCTCTGTCTGTCTCCGTCTGCCTCTGACTGTCCCTGTCTGCCTCTGTGTGTCACTGATTGGCTCAGTGTGCCGCTGACTGTCTCTGCCTGTCTCTGTCTCCCTCTGTCTGTCTCTGACCGGCTCTCTCTGTCTGTCTGTCTCTGTCTGTCTCTGTCCGCCTCTGCCGGTCTCTGCCTGCCTGAGTCTGTCTCTGTCTGTCTCCCTCTGTCTATTCCGGTCTCTGTCTGTCTCTGTCTGTCTCTGCATGTATCTGTTTGTCTCTGTCTGTCTCTGTCGGTCTCTGTCGGTGTCTGTCTGTATCTGTCTGTCTCTGTCTGTCTCTGTCTGTCTCTGTCTGTCTATGCCTGTCTCTGTCTGCCTCTGTCTGTCTCTGTCTGTCTCTGTCTGTCTCTGTCTGTCTATGCCTGTCTCTGTCTGCCTCTGTCTGTCTCTGTCTGTCTCTGTCTGTCTCTGTCTGTCTCTGTCTGTCTCTGTTTCTCTCTGTCTGTCTCTGTCTGTCTCTGCCTGTCTCAGTCTATCTCTGTCTGCCTCTGTCTGTCTCTGTCTGTCTCTGCCTGTCTCTGTCTGCCCCTGTCTGTCTCTGCCTGTCTCTGCTTGTTTTCGTGTGTCACTGCCTGTCCCAGTTTGCCTTCGACTGTCTCTGTCTGTCTCTGTCTGTCCCTGTCTGTCTCCGTCTGTCTCTGTCTGTCTCTGTCTGTCTCTGTCTGTCTCTGTCTGTCTCTGTCTGTCTCTGTCTGTCTCTGTCTGCCTCTGACTGTCCCTGTCTGCCTCTGTGTGTCACTGGCTGGCTCAGCGTGTCGCTGACTGTCTCTGCCTGTCTCTGTCTCCCTCTGTCTGTCTGTTACCGGCTCTCTCTGTCTCTCTGTCTCTGTCTGTCTCTGCTCGCCTCTGCCTGTCTCTGCCTGCCTGAGTCTGTCTCTGTCTGTCTCTCTCTGTCTATTCCTGTCTCTGTGTGTATCTATCTGTCTCTGTCTGTCTCTGCCTGTCTCTGTCTGTGTCTCTCTGTCTGTATCTGTCTGTCTCTGTATGTCTCTGTCTGTCTCTGTCTGTATCTGTCTGTCTCTGTCTGTCTCTGTCTGTCTCTGTCTGTCTCTGTCTGTCTCTGTCTGTCCCTGTCTGTCTCCGTCTGTCTCTGTCTGTCTCTGTCTGTCTCTGTCTGTCTCTGTCTGTCTCTGTCTGTCTCTGTCTGCCTCTGACTGTCCCTGTCTGCCTCTGTGTGTCACTGACTGGCTCAGTGTGCCGCTGACTGTCTCTGCCTGTCTCTGTCTCCCTCTGTCTGTCCCTGACCGGCTCTCTCTGTCTGTCTGTCTCTGTCTGTCTCTGCCCGCCTCTGTCTGTCTCTGTCTGTCTCGGTCTGTCTCCGTCTGTCTCTGTCCGCCTCTGTCTGTCTCTGTCTGTCTCTGTCTGTCTCTGTCTGTCTCTGCCTGTCTCTGTCTGTCTCTGTCTGTCTCTGTCTGTCTCTGTCTGTCTCTGCATGTATCTGTTTGTCTCTGTCTGGCTCTGTCTGTCTATGTCTGTCTCTGTCCGCCTCTGCCGGTCTCTGCCTGCCTGAGTCTGTCTCTGTCTGTCTCCCTCTGTCTATTCCGGTCTCTGTCTGTCTCTGTCTGTCTCTGCATGTATCTGTTTGTCTCTGTCTGTCTCTGTCGGTCTCTGTCGGTCTCTGTCTGTATCTGTCTGTCTCTGTCTGTCTCTGTCTGTCTCTGTCTGTCTATGCCTGTCTCTGTCTGCCTCTGTCTGTCTCTGTCTGTCTCTGTCTGTCTCTGTCTGTCTATGCCTGTCTCTGTCTGCCTCTGTCTGTCTCTGTCTGTCTCTGTCTGTCTCTGTCTGTCTCTGTCTGTCTCTGTCTGTCTCTGTTTCTCTCTGTCTGTCTCTGTCTGTCTCTGCCTGTCTCAGTCTATCTCTGTCTGCCTCTGTCTGTCTCTGTCTGTCTCTGTCTGTCTCTGTCTGCCCCTGTCTGTCTCTGCCTGTCTCTGCTTGTTTTCGTGTGTCACTGCCTGTCCCAGTTTGCCTTCGACTGTCTCTGGCTGTCTCTGTGTGTGACTGCCTGTCTCTGTCTGGCTCTGACTGTCTCTGTCTGTCTCTGCGTGTCACTGCGTGTCTCAGTCCGCCGCTGACTGTCTCTGTCTGTCTCTGTCTGTCTCTGTCTGTCTCTGTGTGTCACTGCCTGTCTCTGTCTGTCACTGTCTGTCTATGTCTGTCTTTGTCTGTCTCTGTCTGTCTCTGCCTGTCTCTGTCTGTCTCTGTCTGTCTCTGCCTGTCTCTGTCTGTGTCTCTCTGTCTGTATCTGTCTGTCTCTGTATGTCTCTGTCTGTCTCTGTGTGTATCTATCTGTCTCTGTCTGTCTCTGCCTGTCTCTGTCTGTGTCTCTCTGTCTGTATCTGTCTGTCTCTGTATGTCTCTGTCTGTCTCTGTCTGTATCTGTCTGTCTCTGTCTGTCTCTGTCTGTCTCTGTCTGCCTCTGTCTGTCTCTGTCTGTCTCTGTCTGTCTCTGTCTGCCCCTGTCTGTCTCTGCCTGTCTCTGCTTGTTTTCGTGTGTCACTGCCTGTCCCAGTTTGCCTTCGACTGTCTCTGTCTGTCTCTGCGTGTCACTGCGTGTCTCAGTCCGCCGCTGACTGTCTCTGTCTGTCTCTGTCTGTCTCTGTCCGTCTCTGTCTGTCACTGCCTGTCTCTGTCTGTCTCTGTCTGTCTATGTCTGTCTTTGTCTGTCTCTGTCTGTCTCTGTCTGTCTCTGTCTGTCTCTGTGTGTCACTGCCTGTCTCTGTCTGTCACTGTCTGTCTATGTCTGTCTTTGTCTGTCTCTGTCTGCCTCTGCCTGTCTCTGTCTGTCTCTGTCTGTCTCTGTCTGTCTCTGTCTGTCTCTGCATGTATCTGTTTGTCTCTGTCTGGCTCTGTCTGTCTATGTCTGTCTCTGTCCGCCTCTGCCTGTCTCTGTCTGTCTCTGTCCGTCTCTGTCTGTCTCTGTCCGCCTCTGTCTGTCTCTGTCTGTCTCTGTCTGTCTCTGTCTGTCTCTGCCTGTCTCTGTCTTTCTCTGTCTGTCTCTGTCTGTCTCTGTCTGCCTCTGATGGTCCCTGTCTGTCTCTGTGTGTCTCTGTCTGTCTCTGTCTGTCTCTGTCTGTCTCTGTCTGTCTCTGTCTGTCTCTGTCTGTCTCTGTGTGTCACTGCCTGTCTCTGCATGTATCTGTTTGTCTCTGTCTGTCTCTGTCGGTCTCTGTCGGTCTCTGTCTGTATCTGTCTGTCTCTGTCTGTCTCTGTCTGTCTCTGTCTGTCTATGCGTGTCTCAGTCTATCTCTGTCTGCCTCTGTCTGTCTCTGTCTGTCTCTGTCTGTCTCTGTCTGCCCCTGTCTGTCTCTGCCTGTCTCTGCTTGTTTTCGTGTGTCACTGCCTGTCCCAGTTTGCCTTCGACTGTCTCTGGCTGTCTCTGTGTGTGACTGCCTGTCTCTGTCACCCTCTGTCTGTCTCTGTCTGTCTCTGCGTGTCACTGCGTGTCTCAGTCCGCCGCTGACTGTCTCTGTCTGCCTCTATCTGTCTCTGTCTGTATCTGCCTGTCTTTGTCGGCCTGTCTCTGTCTCTGTCTGTCTCTGCCTGTCTTTTCGGTCTCTCTCTGTCTCTATCTGCCTGAGTCTGTCTCAGTCGGTGTCTCTCTGTCTATTCCTGTCTCTGTCTGTATCTGTCTGTCTCTGTCTGTCTCTGCCTGTCTCAGTCTAACTCTGTCTGTCTCTGTTTCTCTCTGTCTGTCTCTGTCTGTCTCCGCCTGCCTCTGACTGTCCCTGTCTGCCTCTGTGTGTCACTGACTGGCTCAGTGTGTCGCTGACTGTCTCTGCCTGTCTCTGTCTCCCTCTGTCTGTCTGTTACCGGCTCTCTCTGTCTCTCTGTCTCTGTCTGTCTCTGCTCGCCTCTGCCTGTCTCTGCCTGCCTGCGTCTGTCCCTGTCTGACTCCCTCTGTCTATTCCTGTCTCTGTCTGTCTCTGTCTGTCTCTGCATGTATCTGTCCGTCTCTGTCTGTCTCTGTCTGTCTCTGTCTGTCTCTGTCTGTCTCTGTCTGCCTCTGACTGTCCCTGTCTGCCTCTGTGTGTCACTGACTGGCTCAGTGTGCCGCTGACTGTCTCTGCCTGTCTCTGTCTCCCTCTGTCTGTCTCTGACCGGCTCTCTCTGTCTGTCTGTCTCTGTCTGTCTTTGCCTGTCTCTGTCTGTCTCTCTCTGTCTGTATCTGTCTGTCTCTGTCTGTCTCTGTCTGTCTCTGTCTGTCTCTGTCTGTCTCTGTCTGTCCCTGTCTGTCTCCGTCTGTCTCTGTCTGTCTCTGTCTGTCTCTGTCTGTCTCTGTCTGTCTCTGTCTGTCTCTGTCTGTCTCTGTCTGCCTCTGACTGTCCCTGTCTGCCTCTGTGTGTCACTGGCTGGCTCAGCGTGTCGCTGACTGTCTCTGCCTGTCTCTGTCTCCCTCTGTCTGTCTGTTACCGGCTCTCTCTGTCTCTCTGTCTCTGTCTGTCTCTGTCTGTCTCTGCATGTATCTGTTTGTCTCTGTCTGGCTCTGTCTGTCTATGTCTGTCTCTGTCCGCCTCTGCCTGTCTCTGTCTGTCTCTGTCCGTCTCTGTCTGTCTCTGTCCGCCTCTGTCTGTCTCTGTCTGTCTCTGTCTGTCTCTGCCTGTCTCTGTCTGTCTCTGTCTGTCTCTGTCTGTCTCTGTCTGTTTCTGCATGTATCTGTTTGTCTCTGTCTGCCTCTGACTGTCTCTGCCTGTCTCTGCGTGTCACTGCCTGTCTCAGTCCGCCGCTGACTGTCTTTGTCTCTCTCTGTCTGTCTCTGTCTGTCTCTGTCTGTCTCTGTGTGTCACTGCCTGTCTCTGTCTGTCACTGTCTGTCTATGTCTGTCTTTGTCTGTCTCTGTCTGTCTCTGCCTGTCTCTGTCTGTCTCTGTCTGTCTCTGCCTGTCTCTGTCTGTGTCTCTCTGTCTGTATCTGTCTGTCTCTGTATGTCTCTGTCTGTCTCTGTCTGTCTCTGTCTGTCCCTGTCTGTCTCCGTCTGTCTCCGTCTGTCTCTGTCTGTCTCTGTCTGTCTCTGTCAGTCTCTGTCTGTCTCTGTCTGTTTCTGTCTGTCTCTGCCTGTCTTTGTCTGCCTGTCTCTGTCTCTGTCTGTCTCTGCCTGTCTTTTCGGTCTCTCTCTGTCTCTGTCTGCCTGAGTCAGTCTCAGTCTGTGTCTCTCTGTCTATTCCTGTCTCTGTCTGTATCTGTCTGTCTCTGTGTGTCACTGCCTGTCTCTGTCTGTCACTGTCTGTCTATGTCTGTCTTTGTCTGTCTCTGTCTGTCTATGTCTGTCTCTGTCCGCCTCTGCCTGTCTCTGTCTGTCTCTGTCCGTCTCTGTCTGTCTCTGTCTGCCTCTGTCTGTCTCTGTCTGTCTCTGTCTGTCTCTGTCTGCCTCTGTCTGTCTCTGTCTGTCTCTGTCTGTCTCTGTCTGTCTCTGTCTGTCTCTGTCTGTCTCTGTCTGCCTCTGACGGACCCTGTCTGTCTCTGTGTGTCACTGCCTGTCTCTGTCTGTCTACGTCTGTGTCTGTCTGTCTCTGTCTGTCTCTGTCTGTCTCTGTCTGTCTATGTCTGTCTCTGTCTGTCTCTGTCTGTCTCTGTCTGTCTCTGTCTGTCTCTGCCTGTCACAGTCTAACTCTGTCTGCCTCTGTCTGTCTCTGTCTGCCTCTGTCTGCCTCTGTCCGTGTCTTTCTGTCTCTGTCTGTCTCTGTCTGTCTCTGTCTGTCTCTGTCTGTCTCTGTCTGTATCTGTCTGTCTCTGTCTGTCTCTGTCTGTATCTGTCTGTCTCTGTCTGTCTCGGTCTGTCTCTGTCTGTCTCCGTCTGCCTCTGACTGACCCTGTCTGCCTCTGTGTGTCACTGATTGGCTCAGTGTGCCGCTGACTGTCTCTGCCTGTCTCTGTCTCCCTCTGTCTGTCTGTTACCGGCTCTCTCTGTCTGTCTGTCTCTGTCTGTCTCTGTCCGCCTCTGCCGGTCTCTGCCTGCCTGAGTCTGTCTCCGTCTGTCTCCCTCTGTCTATTCCGGTCTCTGTCTGTCTCTGTCTGTCTCTGCATGTATCTGTTTGTCTCTGTCTGTCTCTGTCGGTCTCTGTCGGTCTCTGTCTGTATCTGTCTGTCTCTGTCTGTCTCTGTCTGTCTCTGTCTGTCTATGCCTGTCTCTGTCTGCCTCTGTCTGTCTCTGTCTGTCTCTGTCTGTCTCTGTCTGTCTATGCCTGTCTCTGTCTGCCTCTGCCTGTCTCTGTCTGTCTCTGTCTGTCTCTGTCTGTCTCTGTCTGTCTCTGTCTGTCTCTGTTTCTCTCTGTCTGTCTCTGTCTGTCTCTGCCTGTCTCAGTCTATCTCTGTCTGCCTCTGTCTGTCTCCGTCTGTCTCTGTCTGTCTCTGTCTGCCCCTGTCTGTCTCTGCCTGTCTCTGCTTGTTTTCGTGTGTCACTGCCTGTCCCAGTTTGCCTTCGACTGTCTCTGGCTGTCTCTGTGTGTGACTGCCTGTCTCTGTCATCCTCTGTCTGTCTCTGTCTGTCTCTGCATGTATCTGTTTGTCTCTGTCTGTCTCTGTCGGTCTCTGTCGGTCTCTGTCTGTATCTGTCTGTCTCTGTCTGTATCTGTCTGTCTCTGTCTGTCTCGGTCTGTCTCTGTCTGTCTCCGTCTGCCTCTGACTGTCCCTGTCTGCCTCTGTGTGTCACTGACTGGCTCAGTGTGCCGCTGACTGTCTCTGGCTGTCTCTGTGTGTGACTGCCTGTCTCTGTCTGGCTCTGACTGTCTCTGTCTGTCTCTGCGTGTCACTGCGTGTCTCAGTCCGCTGCTGACTGTCTCTGTCTCTCTCTGTCTGTCTCTGTCTGTCTCTGTCTGTCTCTGTCTGTCTCTGCCTGCCTCTGTCTGTCTCTGTCTGTCTCTGTCCGTCTCTGTCTGTCACTGCCTGTCTCTGTCTGTCTCTGTCTGTCTATGTCTGTCTTTGTCTGTCTCTGTCAATCTCTGTCTGTCTCTGTCTGTCTCTGTGTGTCACTGCCTGTCTCTGTCTGTCACTGTCTGTCTATGTCTGTCTTTGTCTGTCTCTGTCTGCCTCTGCCTGTCTCTGTCTGTCTCTGTCTGTCTCTGTCTGTCTCTGTCTGTCTCTGCATGTATCTGTTTGTCTCTGTCTGGCTCTGTCTGTCTATGTCTGTCTCTGTCCGCCTCTGCCTGTCTCTGTCTGTCTCCGTCCGTCTCTGTCTGTCTCTGTCTGTCTCTGTCTGTCTCTGTCTGTCTCTGCCTGTCTCTGTCTTTCTCTGTCTGTCTCTGTCTGTCTCTGTCTGCCTCTGATGGTCCCTGTCTGTCTCTGTGTGTCTCTGTCTGTCTCTGTCTGTCTCTGTCTGTCTCTGTCTGTCTCTGTCTGTCTCTGTCTGTCTCTGTGTGTCACTGCCTGTCTCTGCATGTATCTGTTTGTCTCTGTCTGTCTCTGTCGGTCTCTGTCGGTCTCTGTCTGTATCTGTCTGTCTCTGTCTGTCTCTGTCTGTCTCTGTCTGTCTATGCGTGTCTCAGTCTATCTCTGTCTGCCTCTGTCTGTCTCTGTCTGTCTCTGTCTGTCTCTGTCTGCCCCTGTCTGTCTCTGCCTGTCTCTGCTTGTTTTCGTGTGTCACTGCCTGTCCCAGTTTGCCTTCGACTGTCTCTGGCTGTCTCTGTGTGTGACTGCCTGTCTCTGTCACCCTCTGTCTGTCTCTGTCTGTCTCTGCGTGTCACTGCGTGTCTCAGTCCGCCGCTGACTGTCTCTGTCTGCCTCTGTCTGTCTCTGTCTGTATCTGCCTGTCTTTGTCGGCCTGTCTCTGTCTCTGTCTGTCTCTGCCTGTCTTTTCGGTCTCTCTCTGTCTCTATCTGCCTGAGTCTGTCTCAGTCGGTGTCTCTCTGTCTATTCCTGTCTCTGTCTGTATCTGTCTGTCTCTGTCTGTCTCTGCCTGTCTCAGTCTAACTCTGTCTGTCTCTGTTTCTCTCTGTCTGTCTCTGTCTGTCTCCGCCTGCCTCTGACTGTCCCTGTCTGCCTCTGTGTGTCACTGACTGGCTCAGTGTGTCGCTGACTGTCTCTGCCTGTCTCTGTCTCCCTCTGTCTGTCTGTTACCGGCTCTCTCTGTCTCTCTGTCTCTGTCTGTCTCTGCTCGCCTCTGCCTGTCTCTGCCTGCCTGAGTCTGTCCCTGTCTGACTCCCTCTGTCTATTCCTGTCTCTGTCTGTCTCTGTCTGTCTCTGCATGTATCTGTCCGTCTCTGTCTGTCTCTGTCTGTCTCTGTCTGTCTCTGTCTGTCTCTGTCTGCCTCTGACTGTCCCTGTCTGCCTCTGTGTGTCACTGACTGGCTCAGTGTGCCGCTGACTGTCTCTGCCTGTCTCTGTCTCCCTCTGTCTGTCTCTGACCGGCTCTCTCTGTCTGTCTGTCTCTGTCTGTCTTTGCCTGTCTCTGTCTGTCTCTCTCTGTCTGTATCTGTCTGTCTCTGTCTGTCTCTGTCTGTCTCTGTCTGTCTCTGTCTGTCTCTGTCTGTCCCTGTCTGTCTCCGTCTGTCTCTGTCTGTCTCTGTCTGTCTCTGTCTGTCTCTGTCTGTCTCTGTCTGTCTCTGTCTGTCTCTGTCTGCCTCTGACTGTCCCTGTCTGCCTCTGTGTGTCACTGACTGGCTCAGTGTGCCGCTGACTGTCTCTGCCTGTCTCTGTCTCCCTCTGTCTGTCCCTGACCGGCTCTCTCTGTCTGTCTGTCTCTGTCTGTCTCTGTCTGTCTCTGTCTGTCTCTGTCTGTCTCTGTCTGTCTCTGTCTGTCCCTGTCTGTCTCCGTCTGTCTCTGTCTGTCTCTGTCTGTCTCTGTCTGTCTCTGTCTGTCTCTGTCTGTCTCTGTCTGTCTCTGTCTGTCTCTGTCTGTCTCTGTCTGTCTCTGCCTGTCTCTGCCTGTCTCTGTCTGTCTCTGTCTGTCTCTGTCTGTCTCTGCATGTATCTGTTTGTCTCTGTCTGGCTCTGTCTGTCTATGTCTGTCTCTGTCCGCCTCTGCCTGTCTCTGTCTGTCTCTGTCCGTCTCTGTCTGTCTCTGTCCGCCTCTGTCTGTCTCTGTCTGTCTCTGTCTGTCTCTGCCTGTCTCTGTCTGTCTCTGTCTGTCTCTGTCTGTCTCTGTCTGTTTCTGCATGTATCTGTTTGTCTCTGTCTGCCTCTGACTGTCTCTGCCTGTCTCTGCGTGTCACTGCCTGTCTCAGTCCGCCGCTGACTGTCTTTGTCTCTCTCTGTCTGTCTCTGGCTGTCTCCGTCTGTCTCTGTCTATTTTAGGTCTCTCTCTGTCTCTGTCTGCCTGAGTCTGTCTCTGTCTGTCTCTCTCTGTCTATTCCTGTCTCTGTGTGTATCTATCTGTCTCTGTCTGTCTCTGCCTGTCTCTGTCTGTGTCTCTCTGTCTGTATCTGTCTGTCTCTGTATGTCTCTGTCTGTCTCTGTCTGTATCTGTCTGTCTCTGTCTGTCTCTGTCTGTCTCTGTCTGTCTCTGTCTGTCTCTGTCTGTCCCTGTCTGTCTCCGTCTGTCTCTGTCTGTCTCTGTCTGTCTCTGTCTGTCTCTGTCTGTCTCTGTCTGTCTCTGTCTGCCTCTGACTGCCCTGTCTGCCTCTGTGTGTCACTGACTGGCTCAGTGTGCCGCTGACTGTCTCTGCCTGTCTCTGTCTCCCTCTGTCTGTCCCTGACCGGCTCTCTCTGTCTGTCTGTCTCTGTCTGTCTCTGTCCGCCTCTGTCTGTCTCTGTCTGTCTCGGTCTGTCTCCGTCTGTCTCTGTCCGCCTCTGTCTGTCTCTGTCTGTCTCTGTCTGTCTCTGTCTGTCTCTGCCTGTCTCTGTCTGTCTCTGTCTGTCTCTGTCTGTCTCTGTCTGTCTCTGCATGTATCTGTTTGTCTCTGTCTGGCTCTGTCTGTCTATGTCTGTCTCTGTCCGCCTCTGCCTGTCTCTGTCTGTCTCTGTCCGTCTCTGTCTGTCTCTGTCCGCCTCTGTCTGTCTCTGTCTGTCTCTGTCTGTCTCTGCCTGTCTCTGTCTGTCTCTGTCTGTCTCTGTCTGTCTCTGTCTGTTTCTGCATGTATCTGTTTGTCTCTATCTGCCTCTGACTGTCTCTGCCTGTCTCTGCGTGTCACTGCCTGTCTCAGTCCGCCGCTGACTGTCTTTGTCTCTCTCTGTCTGTCTCTGTCTGTCTCTGTCTGTCTCTGTGTGTCACTGCCTGTCTCTGTCTGTGTCTCTCTGTCTGTATCTGTCTGTCTCTGTATGTCTTTGTCTGTCTCTGTCTGTCTCTGTCTGTCCCTGTCTGTCTCCGTCTGTCTCCGTCTGTCTCTGTCTGTCTCTGTCTGTCTCTGTCAGTCTCTGTCTGTCTCTGTCTGTTTCTGTCTGTCTCTGGCTGTCTTTGTCTGCCTGTCTCTGTCTCTGTCTGTCTCTGCCTGTCTTTTCGGTCTCTCTCTGTCTCTGTCTGCCTGAGTCAGTCTCAGTCTGTGTCTCTCTGTCTATTCCTGTCTCTGTCTGTATCTGTCTGTCTCTGTGTGTCACTGCCTGTCTCTGTCTGTCACTGTCTGTCTATGTCTGTCTTTGTCTGTCTCTGTCTGTCTATGTCTGTCTCTGTCCGCCTCTGCCTGTCTCTGTCTGTCTCTGTCCGTCTCTGTCTGTCTCTGTCTGCCTCTGTCTGTCTCTGTCTGTCTCTGTCTGTCTCTGTCTGTCTCTGTCTGCCTCTGTCTGTCTCTGTCTGTCTCTGTCTGTCTCTGTCTGTCTCTGTCTGTCTCTGTCTGTCTCTGTCTGTCTCTGTCTGTCTCTGTCTGTCTCTGTCTGTCTCTGTCTGTCTCTGTCTGTCTCTGTCTGTCTCTGTCTGCCTCTGACGGACCCTGTCTGTCTCTGTGTGTCACTGCCTGTCTCTGTCTGTCTACGTCTGTCTCTGTCTGTCTCTGTCTGTATCTGTCTGTCTCTGTGTGTCACTGCCTGTCTCTGTCTGTCACTGTCTGTCTCTGTCTGTCTCTGTCTGTCTCTGTCTGTCTCTGTCTGCCTCTGTCTGTCTCTGTCTGTCTCTGTCTGTCTCTGTCTGTCTCTGTCTGTCTCTGTCTGTCTCTGTCTGTCTCTGTCTGCCTCTGACGGACCCTGTCTGTCTCTGTGTGTCACTGCCTGTCTCTGTCTGTCTACGTCTGTCTCTGTCTGTCTCTGTCTGTCTCTGTCAGTCTCTGTCTGTTTCTGCTTGTTTTCGTGTGTCACTGCCTGTCCCAGTTTGCCTTCGACTGTCTCTGGCTGTCTCTGTGTGTGACTGCCTGTCTCTGTCTGCCTCTGACTGTCTCTGTCTGTCTCTGTGTGTCACTGCCTGTCTCAGTCCGCCGCTGACTGTCTCTGTCTGTCTCTGTCTGTCTCTGTCTGTCTCTGCCTGTCTCTGTCTGCCTGAGTCTGTCTCTCTCTCTCTCTCTGTCTTTCTATACCTGTCTCTGTCTGTATCTGCCTGTCTTTGTCTGCCTGTCTCTGTCTCTCTCTGTCTCTGCCTGTCTTTTCGGTCTCTCTCTGTCTCTATCTGCCTGAGTCTGTCTCTCTCTGTCTCTGTCTTTCTATACCTGTCTCTGTCTGTATCTGTCTGTCTCTCTCTGTCTCTGTCTGTCTCTGTCTGTCTCTGTCTGTCCCTGTCTGTCTCTGTCTGTCTCTGTCTGTCTCTGTCTGTCTCTGTCTGTCTCTGCATGTATCTGTTTGTCTCTGTCTGGCTCTGTCTGTCTATGTCTGTCTCTGTCCGCCTCTGCCTGTCTCTGTCTGTCTCTGTCCGTCTCTGTCTGTCTCTGTCCGCCTCTGACTGTCTCTGTCTGTCTCTGTCTGTCTCTGTCTGTCTCTGCCTGTCTCTGTCTGTCTCTGTCTGTCTCTGTCTGTCTCTGTCTGTTTCTGCATGTATCTGTTTGTCTCTGTCTGCCTCTGACTGTCTCTGCCTGTCTCTGCGTGTCACTGCCTGTCTGAGTCCGCCGCTGACTGTCTCTGTCTGCCTCTGTCTGTCTCTGTCTGTCTCTGTCTGTCTCTTTCTGTCTCTGTCTGTCTCTGTCTGTCTCTGTCTGTCTCAGTCTGTCCCTGTCTGTCTCCGTCTGTCTCCGTCTGTCTCTGTCTGTCTCTGTCTGTCTCTGTCTGTCTCTGTCTGTCTCTGTCTGTCTCTGTCAGTCTCTGTCTGTCTCTGTCTGTTTCTGTCTGTCTCTGTCAGTCTCTGTCTGTATCTGCCTGTCTTTGTCTGCCTGTCTCTGTCTCTGTCTGTCTCTGCCTGTCTTTTCGGTCTCTCTCTGTCTCTGTCTGCCTGAGTCAGTCTCAGTCTGTGTCTCTCTGTCTATTCCTGTCTCTGTCTGTATCTGTCTGTCTCTATCTGTCTCTGTCTGTCTCTGCCTGTCTCAGTCTATCTCTGTCTGGCTCTGTCTGTCTCTGTCTGTCTCAGTCTGTCCCTGTCTGTCTCCGTCTGTCTCCGTCTGTCTCTGTCTGTCTCTGTCTGTCTCTGTCTGTCTCTGTCTAACTCTGTCTGCCTCTGTCTGTCTCTGTCTGCCTCTGTCTGTCTCTGTCTGTCTCTGTCTGTCTCTGTCTGTCTCTGTCTGTCTCAGTCTGTCTCTGTCAGTCTCTGTCTGTCTCTGTCTGTCTCAGTCTGTCTCTGTCAGTCTCTGTCTGTCTCTGCTTGTTTTCGTGTGTCACTGCCTGTCCCAGTTTGCCTTCGACTGTCTCTGGCTGTCTCTGTGTGTGACTGCCTGTCTCTGTCTGCCTCTGACTGTCTCTGTCTGTCTCTGTGTGTCACTGCCTGCCTCAGTCCGCCGCTGACTGTATCTGTCTGTCTCTGTCTGTCTCTGTCTGTCTCTGCCTGTCTCTGTCTGCCTGAGTCTGTCTCTCACTGTCTCTGTCTGTATCTGTCTGTCTCTCTCTGTCTCTGTCTGTCTCTGTCTGTCTCTGTCTGTCCCTGTCTGTCTCTGTCTGTCTCTGTCTGTCTCTGTCTGTCTCTGTCTGTCTCTGTCCGCCTCTGCCTGTCTCTGCCTGCCTGAGTCTGTCTCTGCCTGTCTCTGTCCGTCTCTGTCGGTCTCTCTCTGTCTCTGTCTGTCTCTGTCTGTCTCTGTCTGTCTCTGCCTGTCTCTGTCTCCCTCTGTCTGCCTCTGACCGGCTCTCTCTGTCTGTCTGTCTCTGTCCGTCTCTGCTTGCTTCCGTGTGTCACTGCCTGTCCCAGTTTGCCTTCGACTGTCTCTGGCTGTCTCTGTGTGTGACTGCCTGTCTCTGTCTGCCTCTGTCCGTCTCTTTCTGTCTCTGTCTGTCTATGTCTGTCTCTGTCTGTCTCCGTCTGCCTCTGACTGTCCCTGTCTGCCACTGTGTGTCACTGACGGGCTCAGTGTGCCGCTGACTGTCTCTGCCTGTCTCTGTCTCCCTCTGTCTGTCTGTTACCGGCTCTCTCTGTCTGTCTGTCTCTGTCTGTCTCTGTCTGTCTCTGTCTGTCTCTGTCTGTCTCTGTCTGCCCCTGTCTGTCTCTGTCTGTCTCTGCTTGTTTTCGTGTGTCACTGCCTGTCACAGTTTGCCTTCGACTGCCTCTGGCTGTCTCTGTCTGTGACTGCCTGTCTCTGTCTGCCTCTGACTGTCTCTGTCTGTCTCTGTCTGTCTCTGTCTGCCTGAGTCTGCCTCTGTCTGTCTCTGTCTGTCTATAGCGGTCTCTGTCTGTCTCTGTCTGTCTCTGTCTGTCCCTGTATGTATATGTCTGTCTCTGCCTGTCTCCGTCTCCCTCTGTCTGCCTCTGACCGGCTCTCTCTGTCTGTCTGTCTCTGTCCATCTCTGCTTGCTTCCGTGTGTCACTGCCTGTCCCAGTTTGCCTTCGACTGTCTCTGTCTGTCTCTGTCTGTGACTGCCTGTCTCTGTCTGCCTCTGACTGTCCCTGTCTGTCTCTGTGTGTCACTGCCTGTCTCTGTCTGTCTCTGTCTGTCTCTGTCTGTCGCTGTCTGTCTCTGTCTGTCTCTGTCTGTCTCTGTCTGTCTCTGTGTGTCACTGACTGGCTCAGTGTGCCGCTGACTGTCTCTTCCTGTCTCTGTCTCCCTCTGTCTGCCTCTGACCGGCTCTCTCTGTCTGTCTGTCTCTGTCCATCTCTGCTTGCTTCCGTGTGTCACTGCCTGTCCCAGTTTGCCTTCGACTGTCTCTGTCTGTCTCTGTCTGTGACTGCCTGTCTCTGTCTGCCTCTGACTGTCCCTGTCTGTCTCTGTGTGTCACTGCCTGTCTCTGTCTGTCTCTGTGTGTCACTACCTGTCTCTGTCTGTCTCTGTCTGTCTCTATCTGCCTCTGTCTGTCTCTGTCTATCTCTGTCTGTCTCTGTCTGCCTCTGACTGTCTCTGTCTGTGTCTGTCTGTCTCTGTCTGCCTCTGACTGTCCCTGTCTGCCTCTGTGTGTCACTGACTGGCTCAGTGTGCCGCTGACTGTCTCTGTCTGTCACTGTCTGTCTCTGTCTGCCTCTGTCTGTCCCTGTCTGTCTCTGTCTGGCTCTGTCTGCCTGAGTCTGTCCCTGTCTGTCTCTGTCTGTCTATAGCGGTCTCTGTCTGTCTCTGTCCGTCTCTGTCTGTCTCTGTATGTATCTGTCTGTCTCTGTCTGTCTCTGTCTGTCTCTGTCTGTCTAGGTCTGTCTCAGCCTGCCCTGTCTGTCTCTGTCTGTCTCTGTCTGTCTCTGTCTGCCTGAGTCTGTCTCTGTCTTTCTATACCTGTCCCTGTCTGCCTCTGTGTGTCACTGCCTGTCTCAGTCTGCCGCTGACTGTATCTGTCTGTCTCTGTCTGTCTCTGTCTGTCTCTGTCTGTCTCTGTCTGTCTCGGTCCGCCTCTGCCTGTCTCTGCCTGCCTGAGTCTGTCTCTGTCTGTCTCTGTCTGTCTCAGTCTGTCTCTGTCAGTCTCTGTCTGTCTCTGTCAGTCTCTGTCTGTCTCTGCTTGTTTTCGTGTGTCACTGCCTGTCCCAGTTTGCCTTCGACTGTCTCTGGCTGTCTCTGTGTGTGACTGCCTGTCTCTGTCTGCCTCTGACTGTCTCTGTCTGTCTCTGTGTGTCACTGCCTGTCTCAGTCCGCCGCTGACTGTCTCTGTCTGTCTCTGTCTGTCTCTGTCTGTCTCAGCCTGTCTCTGTCTGCCTGAGTCTGTCTCTCTCTGTCTCTGTCTTTCTATACCTGTCTCTGTCTGTATCTGTCTGTCTCTCTCTGTCTCTGTCTGTCTCTGTCTGTCTCTGTCTGTCCCTGTCTGTCTCTGTCTGTCTCTGTCTGTCTCTGTCTGTCTCTGTCTGTCTCTGCATGTATCTGTTTGTCTCTGTCTGGCTCTGTCTGTCTATGTCTGTCTCTGTCCGCCTCTGCCTGTCTCTGTCTGTCTCTGTCCGTCTCTGTCTGTCTCTGTCCGCCTCTGACTGTCTCTGTCTGTCTCTGTCTGTCTCTGTCTGTCTCTGCCTGTCTCTGTCTGTCTCTGTCTGTCTCTGTCTGTCTCTGTCTGTTTCTGCATGTATCTGTTTGTCTCTGTCTGCCTCTGACTGTCTCTGCCTGTCTCTGCGTGTCACTGCCTGTCTCAGTCCGCCGCTGACTGTCTCTGTCTGCCTCTGTCTGTCTCTGTCTGTCTCTGTCTGTCTCTTTCTGTCTCTGTCTGTCTCTGTCTGTCTCTGTCTGTCTCAGTCTGTCCCTGTCTGTCTCCGTCTGTCTCCGTCTGTCTCTGTCTGTCTCTGTCTGTCTCTGTCTGTCTCTGTCTGTCTCTGTCTGTCTCTGTCTGTCTCTGTCTGTCTCTGTCAGTCTCTGTCTGTCTCTGTCTGTTTCTGTCTGTCTCTGTCTGTCTCTGTCTGTATCTGCCTGTCTTTGTCTGCCTGTCTCTGTCTCTGTCTGTCTCTGCCTGTCTTTTCGGTCTCTCTCTGTCTCTGTCTGCCTGAGTCAGTCTCAGTCTGTGTCTCTCTGTCTATTCCTGTCTCTGTCTGTATCTGTCTGTCTCTATCTGTCTCTGTCTGTCTCTGCCTGTCTCAGTCTATCTCTGTCTGGCTCTGTCTGTCTCTGTCTGTCTCAGTCTGTCCCTGTCTGTCTCCGTCTGTCTCCGTCTGTCTCTGTCTGTCTCTGTCTGTCTCTGTCTGTCTCTGTCTAACTCTGTCTGCCTCTGTCTGTCTCTGTCTGCCTCTGTCTGTCTCTGTCTGTCTCTGTCTGTCTCTGTCTGTCTCTGTCTGTCTCAGTCTGTCTCTGTCAGTCTCTGTCTGTCTCTGTCTGTCTCAGTCTGTCTCTGTCAGTCTCTGTCTGTCTCTGCTTGTTTTCGTGTGTCACTGCCTGTCCCAGTTTGCCTTCGACTGTCTCTGGCTGTCTCTGTGTGTGACTGCCTGTCTCTGTCTGCCTCTGACTGTCTCTGTCTGTCTCTGTGTGTCACTGCCTGCCTCAGTCCGCCGCTGACTGTATCTGTCTGTCTCTGTCTGTCTCTGTCTGTCTCTGCCTGTCTCTGTCTGCCTGAGTCTGTCTCTCTCTGTCTCTGTCTTTCTATACCTGTCTCTGTCTGTATCTGTCTGTCTCTCTCTGTCTCTGTCTGTCTCTGTCTGTCTCTGTCTGTCCCTGTCTGTCTCTGTCTGTCTCTGTCTGTCTCTGTCTGTCTCTGTCTGTCTCTGTCCGCCTCTGCCTGTCTCTGCCTGCCTGAGTCTGTCTCTGCCTGTCTCTGTCCGTCTCTGTCGGTCTCTCTCTGTCTCTGTCTGTCTCTGTCTGTCTCTGTCTGTCTCTGCCTGTCTCTGTCTCCCTCTGTCTGCCTCTGACCGGCTCTCTCTGTCTGTCTGTCTCTGTCCGTCTCTGCTTGCTTCCGTGTGTCACTGCCTGTCCCAGTTTGCCTTCGACTGTCTCTGGCTGTCTCTGTGTGTGACTGCCTGTCTCTGTCTGCCTCTGTCCGTCTCTTTCTGTCTCTGTCTGTCTATGTCTGTCTCTGTCTGTCTCCGTCTGCCTCTGACTGTCCCTGTCTGCCTCTGTGTGTCACTGACGGGCTCAGTGTGCCGCTGACTGTCTCTGCCTGTCTCTGTCTCCCTCTGTCTGTCTGTTACCGGCTCTCTCTGTCTGTCTGTCTCTGTCTGTCTCTGTCTGTCTCTGTCTGTCTCTGTCTGTCTCTGTCTGCCCCTGTCTGTCTCTGTCTGTCTCTGCTTGTTTTCGTGTGTCACTGCCTGTCACAGTTTGCCTTCGACTGCCTCTGGCTGTCTCTGTCTGTGACTGCCTGTCTCTGTCTGCCTCTGACTGTCTCTGTCTGTCTCTGTCTGTCTCTGTCTGCCTGAGTCTGCCTCTGTCTGTCTCTGTCTGTCTATAGCGGTCTCTGTCTGTCTCTGTCTGTCTCTGTCTGTCCCTGTATGTATATGTCTGTCTCTGCCTGTCTCCGTCTCCCTCTGTCTGCCTCTGACCGGCTCTCTCTGTCTGTCTGTCTCTGTCCATCTCTGCTTGCTTCCGTGTGTCACTGCCTGTCCCAGTTTGCCTTCGACTGTCTCTGTCTGTCTCTGTCTGTGACTGCCTGTCTCTGTCTGCCTCTGACTGTCCCTGTCTGTCTCTGTGTGTCACTGCCTGTCTCTGTCTGTCTCTGTCTGTCTCTGTCTGTCGCTGTCTGTCTCTGTCTGTCTCTGTCTGTCTCTGTCTGTCTCTGTGTGTCACTGACTGGCTCAGTGTGCCGCTGACTGTCTCTGCCTGTCTCTGTCTCCCTCTGTCTGCCTCTGACCGGCTCTCTCTGTCTGTCTGTCTCTGTCCATCTCTGCTTGCTTCCGTGTGTCACTGCCTGTCCCAGTTTGCCTTCGACTGTCTCTGTCTGTCTCTGTCTGTGACTGCCTGTCTCTGTCTGCCTCTGACTGTCCCTGTCTGTCTCTGTGTGTCACTGCCTGTCTCCGTCTGTCTCTGTGTGTCACTACCTGTCTCTGTCTGTCTCTGTCTGTCTCTATCTGCCTCTGTCTGTCTCTGTCTATCTCTGTCTGTCTCTGTCTGCCTCTGACTGTCTCTGTCTGTGTCTGTCTGTCTCTGTCTGCCTCTGACTGTCCCTGTCTGCCTCTGTGTGTCACTGACTGGCTCAGTGTGCCGCTGACTGTCTCTGTCTGTCACTGTCTGTCTCTGTCTGCCTCTGTCTGTCCCTGTCTGTCTCTGTCTGGCTCTGTCTGCCTGAGTCTGTCCCTGTCTGTCTCTGTCTGTCTATAGCGGTCTCTGTCTGTCTCTGTCCGTCTCTGTCTGTCTCTGTATGTATCTGTCTGTCTCTGTCTGTCTAGGTCTGTCTCAGCCTGCCCTGTCTGTCTCTGTCTGTCTCTGTCTGTCTCTGTCTGCCTGAGTCTGTCTCTGTCTTTCTATACCTGTCCATGTCTGCCTCTGTGTGTCACTGCCTGTCTCAGTGTGCCGCTGACTGTATCTGTCTGTCTCTGTCTGTCTCTGTCTGTCTCTGTCTGTCTCTGTCTGTCTCTGTCTGTCTCTGTCTGTCTCTGTCTGCCTCTGACTGTCCCTGTCTGCCTCTGTGTGTCACTGACTGGCTCAGTGTGCCGCTGACTGTCTCTGCCTGTCTCTGTCTCCCTCTGTCTGCCTCTGACCGGCTCTCTCTGTCTGTCTGTCTCTGTCCATCTCTGCTTGCTTCCGTGTGTCACTGCCTGTACCAGTTTGCCTTCGACTGTCTCTGTCTGTCTCTGTCTGTGACTGCCTGTCTCTGTCTGCCTCTGACTGTCCCTTTCTGTCTCTGTGTGTCACTGCCTGTCTCTGTCTGTCTCTGTCTGTCTCTGTCTGTCGCTGTCTGTCTCTGTCTGTCTCTGTCTGTCTCTGTCTGTCTCTGTCTGTCTCTGTCTGTCTCTGTCTGTCTCTGTCTCTCTCTGTCTGTCTCTGTCTGTCTCTGTCTGTCTCTGTCTGTCTAGGTCTGTCTCTGCCTGCCCTGTCTGTCTCTGTCTTTCTATACCTGTCTCTGTCTGTCTCTGTCTGTCTCTGTCTGTCTCTGTCTGTCTCTGTCTGTCTCTCTCTGTCTATACCAGTCTCTGTCTGGATCTGTCTGTCTCTGTCTGTCTCTGTCTCTCTCAGTCTGTCTCTGTCCGTCTATGTCTGACTGAGTCTGTCTCTGTCTGTGTCTGTCTGTCTATACCTGTCTCTGTCTGTATCTGTCTGTCTCGGTCTGTCTCTGCCTGCCTGAGTCTGTCTCTGTCTGTCACTGTCTGTCTATACCGGTCTCTGACTGTCCCTGTCTGCCTCTGTGTGTCACTGCCTGTCTCAGTCTGCCGCTGACTGTATCTGTCTGTCTCTGTCTGTCTCTGTCTGTCTCTGTCTGTCTCTGTCTGTCTCTGTCTGTCTCTGTCTGTCTCTGTCTGTCTCTGTCTGTCTCTGTTTGTCTATACCTGTCTCTGTCTGTATCTGTCTGTCTCTGTCTGTCTCTGTCTGTCTCTGTCAGTGTCTGTCTGTCTCTGTCTCTCTCTGTCTGTCTCTGTCTGTCTCTGTCTGTCTCTGTCTGTCTCATTCCGTATCTGTCTGTCTCTGTCTGTCTCTGTCTGTCTCTGCATGTATCTGTTTGTCTCTGTCTTTCTCTGTCTGTCTCTGTCTGTCTCTGTCTGTCTCTGTCAGTCTCTGTCTGTCTCTGTCTCTCTCTGTCTGTCGCTGTCTGTATCTGTCTGTCTCTGTCTGTCTCATTCCGTATCTGTCTGTCTCTGTCTGTCTCTGTCTGTCTCTGTATGTATCTGTCTGTCTCTATCTGTCTCTGTCTGTCTCTGTCTGTCTCTGTCTGTCTCTGTCTGTCTAGGTCTGTCTCTGCCTGCCCTGTCTGTCTCTGTCTGTCTCTGTCTGTCTCTGTCTGCCTGAGTCTGTCTCTGTCTTTCTATACCTGTCTCTGTCTGTCTCTGTCTGTCTCTGTCTGTCTCTGTCTGTCTCTGTCTGTCTCTGTCTGTCTCTGTCTGTCTCTGTCTGTCTCTGTCTGTCTCTGTCTGTCTCTGTCTGCCGCTGACTGTCTCTGCCTGTCTCTGTGTATCACTGCCTGTCTCAGTCCTCCGCTGACTGTCTCTGTCTGTCTCTGTCTGTCTCTGTCTGTCTCAGTCTGTCTCTGTCTGTCTCTGTCTGCCTCTGACTGTCCCTGTCTGCCTCTGTGTGTCACTGACTGGCTCAGTGTGCCGCTGACTGTCTCTGTCTGTCACTGTCTGTCTCTGTCTGCCTCTGTCTGTCCCTGTCTGTCTCTGTCTGGCTCTGTCTGCCTGAGTCTGTCCCTGTCTGTCTCTGTCTGTCTATAGCGGTCTCTGTCTGTCTCTGTCCGTCCCTGTCTGTCTCTGTCTGGCTCTGTCTGCCTGAGTCTGTCCCTGTCTGTCTCTGTCTGTCTATAGCGGTCTCTGTCTGTCTCTGTCCGTCTCTGTCTGTCTCTGTATGTATCTGTCTGTCTCTGTCTGTCTCTGTCTGTCTCTGTCTGTCTCTGTCTGTCTAGGTCTGTCTCAGCCTGCCCTGTCTGTCTCTGTCTGTCTCTGTCTGTCTCTGTCTGCCTGAGTCTGTCTCTGTCTTTCTATACCTGTCCCTGTCTGCCTCTGTGTGTCACTGCCTGTCTCAGTCTGCCGCTGACTGTATCTGTCTGTCTCTGTCTGTCTCTGTCTGTCTCTGTCTGTCTCTGTCTGTCTCTGTCTGTCTCTGTCTGTCTCTGTCTGTCTCTGTCTGTCTCTGTCTGCCTCTGACTGTCCCTGTCTGCCTCTGTGTGTCACTGACTGGCTCAGTGTGCCGCTGACTGTCTCTGCCTGTCTCTGTCTCCCTCTGTCTGCCTCTGACCGGCTCTCTCTGTCTGTCTGTCTCTGTCCGTCTCTGCTTGCTTCCGTGTGTCACTGCCTGTCCCAGTTTGCCTTCGACTGTCTCTGTCTGTCTCTGTCTGTGACTGCCTGTCTCTGTCTGCCTCTGACTGTCCCTGTCTGTCTCTGTGTGTCACTGCCTGTCTCTGTCTGTCTCTGTCTGTCTCTGTCTGTCGCTGTCTGTCTCTGTCTGTCTCTGTCTGTCTCTGTCTGTCTCTGTCTGTCTCTGTCTGTCTCTGTCTGTCTCTGTCTCTCTCTGTCTGTCTCTGTCTGTCTCTGTCTGTCTCTGTCTTTCTAGGTCTGTCTCTGCCTGCCCTGTCTGTCTCTGTCTGTCTCTGTCTTTCTATACCTGTCTCTGTCTGTCTCTGTCTGTCTCTGTCTGTCTCTGTCTGTCTCTGTCTGTCTCTGTCTGTCTCTGTCTGTCTCTGTCTGTCTAGGTCTGTCTCTGCCTGCCCTGTCTGTCTCTGTCTGTCTCCGTCTGCCTGAGTCTGTCTCTGTCTTTCTATACCTGTCTCTGTCTGTCTCTGTCTGTCTCTGTCTGTCTCTGTCTGTCTCTGTCTGTCTCTGTCTGTCTCTGTCTGTCTCTGTCTGTCTCTGTCTGTCTCTGTCTGTCTCTGTCTGTCTCTGTCTGTCTCTGTCTGTCTCTGTCTGTCTCTGTCTGTCTCTGTCTGTCTCTGTCTGTCTCTGTCTGTCTCTGTCTGTCTCTGTCTGTCTCTGTCTGCCTCTGACTGTCCCTGTCTGCCTCTGTGTGTCACTGACTGGCTCAATGTGCCGCTGACTGTCTCTGCCTGTCTCTGTCTCCCTCTGTCTGCCTCTGACCGGCTCTCTCTGTCTGTCTGTCTCTGTCCGTCTCTGCTTGCTTCCGTGTGTCACTGCCTGTCCCAGTTTGCCTTCGACTGTCTCTGTCTGTCTCTGTCTGTGACTGCCTGTCTCTGTCTGCCTCTCACTGTCCCTGTCTGTCTCTGTGTGTCACTGCCTGTCTATGTCTGTCTATGTCTGTCTTTGTCTGTCTCTGTCTGTATGTGTCTGTCTCTGTCTGTCTATACCTGTCTCTGTCTTTATGTGTCTGTCTCTGTCTGTATGTGTCTGTCTCTGTCTGTCTCAGTGTGTCACTGCCTGTCTCTGTCTGTCTCTGTCTGTCTCTGTCTGTCGCTGTCAGTCTCTGTCTGTCTCTGTCTGTCTCTGTCTGTCTCTGTCTATCTCTGTCTATCTCTGTCTGTCTCTGTCTGTCTCTGTCTGTCTCTGTCTGTCTCTGTCTGTCTCTGTCTGTCTCTGTCTGTCTCTGTCTGTCTCTGTCTGTCTCTGTCTGTCTCTGTCTGTCTCTGTCTGTCTCTGTCTGTCTCTGTCTGTCTCTGTCTGTCTCTGTCTGTCTCTGTCTGTCTCTGTCTGCCTCTGACTGTCTCTGTCTGTCTCTGTCTGTCCCTGTCTGTCTCTCTCTGTCTATACCAGTCTCTGTCTGGATCTGTCTGTCTCTGTCTGTCTCTGTCTGTCTCTGTCTGTCTCAGTCTGTCTCTGTCCGTCTATGTCTGACTGAGTCTGTCTCTGTCTGTCTCTGTCTGTCTATACCTGTCTCTGTCTGTATCTGTCTGTCTCGGTCTGTCTCTGCCTGCCTGAGTCTGTCTCTGTCTGTCACTGTCTGTCTATACCGGTCTCTGACTGTCCCTGTCTGCCTCTGTGTGTCACTGCCTGTCTCAGTCTGCCGCTGACTGTATCTGTCTGTCTCTGTCTGTCTCTGTCTGTCTCTGTCTGTCTCTGTCTGCCTGAGTCTGTCTCTGTCTGTCTCTGTTTGTCTATACCTGTCTCTGTCTGTATCTGTCTGTCTCTGTCTGTCTCTGTCTGTCTCTGTCTGTCTCTGTCAGTCTCTGTCTGTCTCTGTCCGTCTATGTCTGACTGAGTCTGTCTCTGTCTGTCTCTGTCTGTCTCTGTCTGTCTCTGCATGTATCTGTTTGTCTCTGTCTGTCTCTGTCGGTCTCTGTCTGTCTCTGTCTGTATCTGTCTGTCTCTGTCTGTCTCTGTCTGTCTCTGTCTGTCTCTGTCTGCCTCTGTCTGTCTCTGTCTGTCTCTGTCTGACTCTGTCTGTCTCTTTCCGTCTCTGTCTGTCTCTGTCTGTCTATACCTGTCTCTGTCAGTCTCTGTCTGTCTCTGTCTCTCTCTGTCTGTCTCTGTCTGCCTGAGTCTGTCTCTGTCTGTCTCTGTTTGTCTATACCTGTCTCTGTCTGTATCTGTCTGTCTCTGTCTGTCTCTGTCTGTCTCTGTCTGTCTCTGTCTGTCTCTGTCTGTCTCTGTCTGTCTCTGTCTGTCTAGGTCTGTCTCTGCCTGCCCTGTCTGTCTCTGTCTGTCTCTGTCTCTCTCTGTATGTATCTGTCTGTCTCTGTCTGTCTCTGTCGGTCTCTGTCTGTCTCTTTCCGCCTCTGTCTGTCTCTGTCTGTCTCTGTCAGTCTCTGTCTGTCTCTGTCAGTCTCTGTCTGTCTCTGTCTCTCTCTGTCTGTCTCTGTCTGTCTCTGTCTGTCTCTGTCTGTCTCATTCCGTATCTGTCTGTCTCTGTCTGTCTCTGTCTGTCTCTGTCTGTCTCTGTCTGTCTCTGTCTGTCTCTGTCTGTCTCTGTCTGTCTCTGTCTGTCTCTGTCTGTCTCTGTCTGTCTCAGTCTGTCTCTGTCAGTCTCTGACTGTCTCTGTTTCTCTCTGTCTGTCTCTGTCTGTCTCTGTCTGTCTCTGCCTGTCACAGTCTAACTCTGTCTGCCTCTGTCTGTCTCTGTCTGCCTCTGTCTGCCTCTGTCTGTCTCTATCTGTCTCTGTCTGTCTCTGTCTGTCTCTGTCTGTCTCTGTTTCTCTCTGTCTGTCACTGTCTGTCTCTGTCTGCCTGAGTCTGTCTCTGTCTGTCTCTGTCTGTCTATACCTGTCTCTGTCTGTCTCTGTCTGTCTCTGCCTGTCTCAGTCTAACTCTGTCTGCCTCTGTCTGTCTCTGTCTGTCTATGTCTGTCTCTGTCTGTCTCTGTCTGTCTCTGTCTGTCTCTGTCTGTCTCTGTCTGTCTCTGTCTGTCTCTGTCTGTCTCTGTCTGTCTCTGTCTGTCTCAGTCTGTCTCTGTCAGTCTCTGACTGTCTCTGCTTGTTTTCGTGTGTCACTGCCTGTCCCAGTTTGCCTTCGACTGTCTCTGGCTGTCTCTGTGTGTGACTGCCTGTCTCTGTCTTTCTATACCTGTCTCTGTCTGTATCTGTCTGTCTCTCTCTGTCTCTCTCTGTCTCTGTCTGTCTCTGTCTGTCTCTGTCTGTCCCTGTCTGTCTCTGTCTGTCTCTGTCAGTCTCTGTCTGTCTCTGTCTCTCTCTGTCTGTCTCTGTCTGTCTCTGTCTGTCTCTGTCTGTCTCATTCCGTATCTGTCTGTCTCTGTCTGTCTCTGTCTGTCTCTGTCTGTCTCTGTCTGTCTCTGTCTGTCTCTGTCTGTCTCTGTCTGTCTCAGTCTGTCTCTGTCAGTCTCTGACTGTCTCTGTTTCTCTCTGTCTGTCTCTGTCTGTCTCTGCCTGTCACAGTCTAACTCTGTCTGCCTCTGTCTGTCTCTGTCTGCCTCTGTCTGCCTCTGTCTGTCTCTATCTGTCTCTGTCTGTCTCTGTCTGTCTCTGTCTGTCTCTGTTTCTCTCTGTCTGTCTCTGTCTGTCTCTGTCTGCCTGAGTCTGTCTCTGTCTGTCTCTGTCTGTCTATACCTGTCTCTGTCTGTCTCTGTCTGTCTCTGCCTGTCTCAGTCTAACTCTGTCTGCCTCTGTCTGTCTCTGTCTGTCTCTGTCTGTCTCTGTCTGTCTCTGTCTGTCTCTGTCTGTCTCAGTCTGTCTCTGTCAGTCTCTGACTGTCTCTGCTTGTTTTCGTGTGTCACTGCCTGTCCCAGTTTGCCTTCGACTGTCTCTGGCTGTCTCTGTGTGTGACTGCCTGTCTCTGTCTGTCTATACCTGTCTCTGTCTGTCTCTGTCTGTCTCTGCCTGTCTCAGTCTAACTCTGTCTGCCTCTGTCTGTCTCTGTCTGTCTCTGTCTGTCTCTGTCTGTCTCTGTCTGTCTCTGTCTGTCTCAGTCTGTCTCTGTCAGTCTCTGACTGTCTCTGCTTGTTTTCGTGTGTCACTGCCTGTCCCAGTTTGCCTTCGACTGTCTCTGGCTGTCTCTGTGTGTGACTGCCTGTCTCTGTCTGTCTATACCTGTCTCTGTCTGTCTCTGTCTGTCTCTGCCTGTCTCAGTCTAACTCTGTCTGCCTCTGTCTGTCTCTGTCTGTCTATGTCTGTCTCTGTCTGTCTCTGTCTCTCCCTGTCTGTCTCTGTCTGCCTCTGTCTGTCTCTGTCTGTCTCATTCCGCATCTGTCTGTCTCTGTCTGTCTCTGTCTGTCTCATTCCGCATCTGTCTGTCTCTGTCTGTCTCTGTCTGTCTCTGCATGTATCTGTTTGTCTCTGTCTGCCTCTGTCTGTCTCTGTCTGTCTCTGTCCGCCTCTGCCTGTCTCTGTCTGTCGCTGTCTGTCTCTGTCCGTCTCTGCCTGTCACAGTCTGTCCCTGTCTGTGTCTGTCTGTCTCTTTCCGTCTCTGTCTGTCTCTGTCTGACTCTGTCTGTCTCTGTCTGTCTCTGCATGTATCTGTTTGCCTCTGTCTGTCTCTGTCGGTCTCTGTCTGTCTCTGTCTGTATCTGTCTGTATCTGTCTGTATCTGTCTGTCTCTGTCTGTCTCTGTCTGTCTCTGTCTCTCTCTGTCTGTCTCTGTCTGTCTCTGTCTGTCTCTGTCGGTCTCTGTCTGTCTCTTTCCGCCTCTGTCTGTCTCTGTCTGTCTCTGTCAGTCTCTGTCTGTCTCTGTCAGTCTCTGTCTGTCTCTGTCTCTCTCTGTCTGTCTCTGTCTGTCTCTGTCTGTCTCTGTCTGTCTCATTCCGTATCTGTCTGTCTCTGTCTGTCTCTGTCTGTCTCTGTCTGTCTCTGTCTGTCTCTGTCTGTCTCTGTCTGTCTCTGTCTGTCTCTGTCTGTCTCAGTCTGTCTCTGTCAGTCTCTGACTGTCTCTGTTGCTCTCTGTCTGTCTCTGTCTGTCTCTGTCTGTCTCTGTCTGTCTCTGCCTGTCACAGTCTAACTCTGTCTGCCTCTGTCTGTCTCTGTCTGCCTCTGTCTGCCTCTGTCTGTCTCTATCTGTCTCTGTCTGTCTCTGTCTGTCTCTGTCTGTCTCTGTTTCTCTCTGTCTGTCTCTGTCTGTCTCTGTCTGCCTGAGTCTGTCTCTGTCTGTCTCTGTCTGTCTATACCTGTATCTGTCTGTCTCTGTCTGTCTCTGCCTGTCTCAGTCTAACTCTGTCTGCCTCTGTCTGTCTCTGTCTGTCTATGTCTGTCTCTGTCTGTCTCTGTCTGTCTCTGTCTGTCTCTGTCTGTCTCTGTCTGTCTCTGTCTGTCTCTGTCTGTCTCAGTCTGTCTCTGTCAGTCTCTGACTGTCTCTGCTTGTTTTCGTGTGTCACTGCCTGTCCCAGTTTGCCTTCGACTGTCTCTGGCTGTCTCTGTGTGTGACTGCCTGTCTCTGTCTTTCTATACCTGTCTCTGTCTGTATCTGTCTGCCTCTCTCTGTCTCTCTCTGTCTCTGTCTGTCTCTGTCTGTCTCTGTCTGTCCCTGTCTGTCTCTGTCTGTCTCTGTCAGTCTCTGTCTGTCTCTGTCTCTCTCTGTCTGTCTCTGTCTGTCTCTGTCTGTCTCTGTCTGTCTCATTCCGTATCTGTCTGTCTCTGTCTGTCTCTGTCTGTCTCTGTCTGTCTCTGTCTGTCTCTGTCTGTCTCTGTCTGTCTCTGTCTGTCTCTGTCTGTCTCAGTCTGTCTCTGTCAGTCTCTGACTGTCTCTGTTTCTCTCTGTCTGTCTCTGTCTGTCTCTGTCTGTCTCTGCCTGTCACAGTCTAACTCTGTCTGCCTCTGTCTGTCTCTGTCTGCCTCTGTCTGCCTCTGTCTGTCTCTATCTGTCTCTGTCTGTCTCTGTCTGTCTCTGTCTGTCTCTGTTTCTCTCTGTCTGTCTCTGTCTGTCTCTGTCTGCCTGAGTCTGTCTCAGTCTGTGTCTCTCTGTCTATTCCTGTCTCTGTCTGTATCTGTCTGTCTCTGTCTGTCTCTGCCTGTCACAGTCTAACTCTGTCTGCCTCTGTCTGTCTCTGTCTGCCTCTGTCTGCCTCTGTCCGTCTCTTTCTGTCTCTGTCTGTCTCTGTCTGTCTCTGTCTGTCTCTGTCTGTCTCTGTCTGTCTCTGTCTGTATCTGTCTGTCTCTGTCTGTCTCTGTCTGTCTCTGTCTGTCTCTGTCTGTCTCTGTCTGTCTCTGTCTGTCTCTGTTTCTCTCTGTCTGTCTCTGTCTGTCTCTGCCTGTCTCAGTCTATCTCTGTCTGCCTCTGTCTGTCTCTGTCTGTCTCTGTCTGTCTCTGTCTGTCTCTGTCTGCCCCTGTCTGTCTCTGCCTGTCTCTGCTTGTTTTCGTGTGTCACTGCCTGTCCCAGTTTGCCTTCGACTGTCTCTGGCTGTCTCTGTGTATGACTGCCTGTCTCTGTCTGCCTCTGTCCGTCTCTTTCTGTCTCTGTCTGTCTCTGTCTGTCTCTGTCTGTCTCTGTCTGTCCCTGTCTGTCTCCGTCTGTCTCTGTCTGTCTCTGTCTGTCTCTGTCTGTCTCTGTCTGTCTCTGTCTGCCTGAGTCTGTCTCAGTCTGTGTCTCTCTGTCTATTCCTGTCTCTGTCTGTATCTGTCTGTCTCTGTCTGTCTCTGCCTGTCACAGTCTAACTCTGTCTGCCTCTGTCTGTCTCTGTCTGCCTCTGTCTGCCTCTGTCCGTCTCTTTCTGTCTCTGTCTGTCTCTGTCTGTCTCTGTCTGTCTCTGTCTGTCTCTGTCTGTCTCTGTCTGTATCTGTCTGTCTCTGTCGGTCTCTGTCTGTATCTGTCTGTCTCTGTCTGTCTCGGTCTGTCTCTGTCTGTCTCCGTCTGCCTCTGACTGTCCCTGTCTGCCTCTGTGTGTCACTGACTGGCTCAGTGTGCCGCTGACTGTCTCTGCCTGTCTCTGTCTCCCTCTGTCTGTCTGTTACCGGCTCTCTCTGTCTGTCTGTCTCTGTCTGTCTCTGTCCGCCTCTGCCGGTCTCTGCCTGCCTGAGTCTGTCTCTGTCTGTCTCCCTCTGTCTATTCCGGTCTCTGTCTGTCTCTGTCTGTCTCTGCATGTATCTGTTTGTCTCTGTCTGTCTCTGTCGGTCTCTGTCGGTCTCTGTCTGTATCTGTCTGTCTCTGTCTGTCTCTGTCTGTCTCTGTCTGTCTATGCCTGTCTCTGTCTGCCTCTGTCTGTCTCTGTCTGTCTCTGTCTGTCTCTGTCTGTCTATGCCTGTCTCTGTCTGCCTCTGTCTGTCTCTGTCTGTCTCTGTCTGTCTCTGTCTGTCTCTGTCTGTCTCTGTCTGTCTCTGTTTCTCTCTGTCTGTCTCTGTCTGTCTCTGCCTGTCTCAGTCTATCTCTGTCTGCCTCTGTCTGTCTCTGTCTGTCTCTGTGTGTCTCTGTCTGCCCCCGTCTGTCTCTGCCTGTCTCTGCTTGTTTTCGTGTGTCACTGCCTGTCCCAGTTTGCCTTCGACTGTCTCTGGCTGTCGCTGTGTGTGACTGCCTGTCTCTGTCATCCTCTGTCTGTCTCTGTCTGTCTCTGCATGTATCTGTTTGTCTCTGTCTGTCTCTGTCGGTCTCTGTCGGTCTCTGTCTGTATCTGTCTGTCTCTGTCTGTATCTGTCTGTCTCTGTCTGTCTCGGTCTGTCTCTGTCTGTCTCCGTCTGCCTCTGACTGTCCCTGTCTGCCTCTGTGTGTCACTGACTGGCTCAGTGTGCCGCTGACTGTCTCTGGCTGTCTCTGTGTGTGACTGCCTGTCTCTGTCTGGCTCTGCCTGTCTCTGTCTGTCTCTGTCTGTCTCTGTCTGTCTCTGTCTGTCTCTGCATGTATCTGTTTGTCTCTGTCTGGCTCTGTCTGTCTATGTCTGTCTCTGTCCGCCTCTGCCTGTCTCTGTCTGTCTCTGTCCGTCTCTGTCTGTCTCTGTCCGCCTCTGTCTGTCTCTGTCTGTCTCTGTCTGTCTCTGTCTGTCTCTGCCTGTCTCTGTCTTTCTCTGTCTGTCTCTGTCTGTCTCTGTCTGCCTCTGATGGTCCCTGTCTGTCTCTGTGTGTCTCTGTCTGTCTCTGTCTGTCTCTGTCTGTCTCTGTCTGTCTCTGTCTGTCTCTGTCTGTCTCTGTCTGTCTCTGTGTGTCACTGCCTGTCTCTGCATGTATCTGTTTGTCTCTGTCTGTCTCTGTCGGTCTCTGTCGGTCTCTGTCTGTATCTGTCTGTCTCTGTCTGTCTCTGTCTGTCTCTGTCTGTCTATGCGTGTCTCAGTCTATCTCTGTCTGCCTCTGTCTGTCTCTGTCTGTCTCTGCCTGTCTCTGTCTTTCTCTGTCTGTCTCTGTCTGTCTCTGTCTGCCTCTGATGGTCCCTGTCTGTCTCTGTGTGTCTCTGTCTGTCTCTGTCTGTCTCTGCATGTATCTGTTTGTCTCTGTCTGGCTCTGTCTGTCTATGTCTGTCTCTGTCCGCCTCTGCCTGTCTCTGTCTGTCTCTGTCCGTCTCTGTCTGTCTCTGTCCGCCTCTGTCTGTCTCTGTCCGCCTCTGTCTGTCTCTGTCTGTCTCTGTCTGTCTCTGTCTGTCTCTGCCTGTCTCTGTCTTTCTCTGTCTGTCTCTGTCTGTCTCTGTCTGCCTCTGATGGTCCCTGTCTGTCTCTGTGTGTCTCTGTCTGTCTCTGTCTGTCTCTGTCTGTCTCTGTCTGTCTCTGTTTCTCTCTGTCTGTCTCTGTCTGTCTCTGCCTGTCTCAGTCTATCTCTGTCTGCCTCTGTCTGTCTCTGTCTGTCTCTGTGTGTCTCTGTCTGCCCCCGTCTGTCTCTGCCTGTCTCTGCTTGTTTTCGTGTGTCACTGCCTGTCCCAGTTTGCCTTCGACTGTCTCTGGCTGTCGCTGTGTGTGACTGCCTGTCTCTGTCATCCTCTGTCTGTCTCTGTCTGTCTCTGCATGTATCTGTTTGTCTCTGTCTGTCTCTGTCGGTCTCTGTCGGTCTCTGTCTGTATCTGTCTGTCTCTGTCTGTATCTGTCTGTCTCTGTCTGTCTCGGTCTGTCTCTGTCTGTCTCCGTCTGCCTCTGACTGTCCCTGTCTGCCTCTGTGTGTCACTGACTGGCTCAGTGTGCCGCTGACTGTCTCTGGCTGTCTCTGTGTGTGACTGCCTGTCTCTGTCTGGCTCTGCCTGTCTCTGTCTGTCTCTGTCTGTCTCTGTCTGTCTCTGTCTGTCTCTGCATGTATCTGTTTGTCTCTGTCTGGCTCTGTCTGTCTATGTCTGTCTCTGTCCGCCTCTGCCTGTCTCTGTCTGTCTCTGTCCGTCTCTGTCTGTCTCTGTCCGCCTCTGTCTGTCTCTGTCTGTCTCTGTCTGTCTCTGTCTGTCTCTGCCTGTCTCTGTCTTTCTCTGTCTGTCTCTGTCTGTCTCTGTCTGCCTCTGATGGTCCCTGTCTGTCTCTGTGTGTCTCTGTCTGTCTCTGTCTGTCTCTGTCTGTCTCTGTCTGTCTCTGTCTGTCTCTGTCTGTCTCTGTGTGTCACTGCCTGTCTCTGCATGTATCTGTTTGTCTCTGTCTGTCTCTGTCAGTCTCTGTCGGTCTCTGTCTGTATCTGTCTGTCTCTGTCTGTCTCTGTCTGTCTCTGTCTGTCTATGCGTGTCTCAGTCTATCTCTGTCTGCCTCTGTCTGTCTCTGTCTGTCTCTGCCTGTCTCTGTCTTTCTCTGTCTGTCTCTGTCTGTCTCTGTCTGCCTCTGATGGTCCCTGTCTGTCTCTGTGTGTCTCTGTCTGTCTCTGTCTGTCTCTGTCTGTCTCTGTCTGTCTCTGTCTGTCTCTGTCTGTCTCTGTGTGTCACTGCCTGTCTCTGCATGTATCTGTTTGTCTCTGTCTGTCTCTGTCGGTCTCTGTCGGTCTCTGTCTGTCTCTGTCTGTCTCTGTCTGCCCCTGTCTGTCTCTGCCTGTCTCTGCTTGTTTTCGTGTGTCACTGCCTGTCCCAGTTTGCCTTCGACTGTCTCTGGCTGTCTCTGTGTGTGACTGCCTGTCTCTGTCACCCTCTGTCTGTCTCTGTCTGTCTCTGCGTGTCACTGCGTGTCTCAGTCCGCCGCTGACTGTCCCTGTCTGCCTCTGTGTGTCACTGACTGGCTCAGTGTGTCGCTGACTGTCTCTGCCTGTCTCTGTCTCCCTCTGTCTGTCTGTTACCGGCTCTCTCTGTCTCTCTGTCTCTGTCTGTCTCTGCTCGCCTCTGCCTGTCTCTGCCTGCCTGAGTCTGTCCCTGTCTGACTCCCTCTGTCTATTCCTGTCTCTGTCTGTCTCTGTCTGTCTCTGCATGTATCTGTCCGTCTCTGTCTGTCTCTGTCTGTCTCTGTCTGTCTCTGTCTGTCTCTGTCTGTCTCTGTCTGTCTCTGTCTGTCTCTGTCTGTCTCTGTCTGCCTCTGACTGTCCCTGTCTGCCTCTGTGTGTCACTGTCTGGCTCAGTGTGCCGCTGACTGTCTCTGCCTGTCTCTGTCTCCCTCTGTCTGTCCCTGACCGGCTCTCTCTGTCTGTCTGTCTCTGTCTGTCTCTGTCCGCCTCTGTCTGTCTCTGTCTGTCTCGGTCTGTCTCCGTCTGTCTCTGTCCGCCTCTGTCTGTCTCTGTCTGTCTCTGTCTGTCTCTGTCTGTCTCTGCCTGTCTCTGTCTGTCTCTGTCTGTCTCTGTCTGTCTCTGTCTGTCTCTGCATGTATCTGTTTGTCTCTGTCTGGCTCTGTCTGTCTATGTCTGTCTCTGTCCGCCTCTGCCTGTCTCTGTCTGTCTCTGTCCGTCTCTGTCTGTCTCTGTCCGCCTCTGTCTGTCTCTGTCTGTCTCTGTCTGTCTCTGCCTGTCTCTGTCTGTCTCTGTCTGTCTCTGTCTGTCTCTGTCTGTTTCTGCATGTATCTGTTTGTCTCTGTCTGCCTCTGACTGTCTCTGTCTGTCTCTGTCTGTCTATACCTGTCTCTGTCTGTATCTGTCTGTCTCTGTCTGTCTCTGTCTGTCTCTGTCTGTCTCTGTCAGTCTCTGTCTGTCTCTGTCTCTCTCTGTATGTATCTGTCTGTCTCTGTCTGTCTCTGTCTGTCTCTGTCTGTCTCTGTCTGTCTAGGTCTGTCTCTGCCTGCCCTGTCTGTCTCTGTCTGTCTCTGTCTGTCTCTGTCTGCCTGAGTCTGTCTCTGTCTTTCTATACCTGTCTCTGTCTGTCTCTGTCAGTCTCTGTCTGTCTCTGTCTGTCTCTGTCTGTCTCTGTCTGTCTCTGTCTGTCTCTGTCAGTCTCTGTCTGTCTCTGTCTCTCTCTGTCTGTCTCTGTCTGTCTCTGTCTGTCTCTGTCTGTCTCTGTCTGTCTCTTTCCGTCTCAGTCTGTCTCTGTCTGTCTATACCTGTCTCTGTCTGTATCTGTCTGTCTCTGTCTGTCTCATTCCGTATCTGTCTGTCTCTGTCTGTCTCTGTATGTATCTGTCTGTCTCTGTCTGTCTCTGTCTGTCTCTGTCTGTCTCTGTCTGTCTCTGTCTGTCTCTGTCTGTCTCTGTCTGTCTCTGTCTGTCTCTGTCTGTCTCTGTCTGTCCCTGTATGTATCTGTTTGTCTCTGTCTGTCTCTGTCTGTCTCTGTCTGCCTGAGTCTGTCTCTGTCTGTCTCTGTCTGTCTCTGTCTGTCTCTGTTTGCCTCTGTCTGTCTCTGTCTGTCTCTGTCTGTCTCTGTCTGTCTCTGTCTGTCTCTGTCTGTCTCTGTCTGTCTCTTTCCGTCTCTGTCTGTCTCTGTCTGTCTATACCTGTCTCTGTCTGTATCTGTCTGTCTCTGTCTGTCTCATTCCGTATCTGTCTGTCTCTGTCTGTCTCTGTATGTATCTGTCTGTCTCTGTATGTATCTGTCTGCCTCTATCTGTCTCTGTCTCTCCCTGTCTGTCTCTGTCTGCCTCTGTCTGTCTCTGTCTGTCTCATTCCGCATCTGTCTGTCTCTGTCTGTCTCATTCCGCATCTGTCTGTCTCTGTCTGTCTCTGTCTGTCTCTGCATGTATCTGTTTGTCTCTGTCTGCCTCTGTCTGTCTCTGTCTGTCTCTGTCCGCCTCTGCCTGTCTCTGTCTGTCGCTGTCTGTCTCTGTCCGTCTCTGCCTGTCACAGTCTGTCCCTGTCTGTGTCTGTCTGTATCTGTCTGTCTCTGTCTGTCTCTGTCTGTCTCTGTCTCTCTCTGTCTGTCTCTGTCTGTCTCTGTCTGTCTCTGTCGGTCTCTGTCTGTCTCTTTCCGCCTCTGTCTGTCTCTGTCTGTCTCTGTCAGTCTCTGTCTGTCTCTGTCAGTCTCTGTCTGTCTCTGTCTCTCTCTGTCTGTCTCTGTCTGTCTCTGTCTGTCTCTGTCTGTCTCATTCCGTATCTGTCTGTCTCTGTCTGTCTCTGTCTGTCTCTGTCTGTCTCTGTCTGTCTCTGTCTGTCTCTGTCTGCCGCTGACTGTCTCAGTCCTCCGCTGACTGTCTCTGTCTGTCTCTGTCTGTCTCTGTCTGTCTCAGTCTGTCTCTGTCTGTCTCTGTCTGCCTCTGACTGTCCCTGTCTGCCTCTGTGTGTCACTGACTGGCTCAGTGTGCCGCTGACTGTCTCTGTCTGTCACTGTCTGTCTCTGTCTGCCTCTGTCTGTCCCTGTCTATCTCTGTCTGGCTCTGTCTGCCTGAGTCTGTCCCTGTCTGTCTCTGTCTGTCTATAGCGGTCTCTGTCTGTCTCTGTCCGTCCCTGTCTGTCTCTGTCTGGCTCTGTCTGCCTGAGTCTGTCCCTGTCTGTCTCTGTCTGTCTATAGCGGTCTCTGCCTGTCTCTGTCCGTCTCTGTCTGTCTCTGTATGTATCTGTCTGTCTCTGTCTGTCTCTGTCTGTCTCTGTGTGTCACTGCCTGTCTATGTCTGTCTATGTCTGTCTTTGTCTGTCTCTGTCTGTATGTGTCTGTCTCTGTCTGTCTATACCTGTCTCTGTCTGTATGTGTCTGTCTCTGTCTGTATGTGTCTGTCTCTGTCTGTCTCAGTGTGTCACTGCCTGTCTCTGTCTGTCTCTGTCTGTCTCTGTCTGTCGCTGTCTGTCTCTGTCTGTCTCAGTGTGTCACTGCCTGTCTCTGTCTGTCTCTGTCTGTCTCTGTCTGTCGCTGTCTGTCTCTGTCTGTCTCTGTCGGTCTCTGTCTGTCTCTTTCCGCCTCTGTCTGTCTCTGTCTGTCTCTGTCAGTCTCTGTCTGTCTCTGTCAGTCTCTGTCTGTCTCTGTCTCTCTCTGTCTGTCTCTGTCTGTCTCTGTCTGTCTCTGTCTGTCTCATTCCGTATCTGTCTGTCTCTGTCTGTCTCTGTCTGTCTCTGTCTGTCTCTGTCTGTCTCTGTCTGTCTCTGTCTGCCGCTGACTGTCTCAGTCCTCCGCTGACTGTCTCTGTCTGTCTCTGTCTGTCTCTGTCTGTCTCAGTCTGTCTCTGTCTGTCTCTGTCTGCCTCTGACTGTCCCTGTCTGCCTCTGTGTGTCACTGACTGGCTCAGTGTGCCGCTGACTGTCTCTGTCTGTCACTGTCTGTCTCTGTCTGCCTCTGTCTGTCCCTGTCTATCTCTGTCTGGCTCTGTCTGCCTGAGTCTGTCCCTGTCTGTCTCTGTCTGTCTATAGCGGTCTCTGTCTGTCTCTGTCCGTCCCTGTCTGTCTCTGTCTGGCTCTGTCTGCCTGAGTCTGTCCCTGTCTGTCTCTGTCTGTCTATAGCGGTCTCTGCCTGTCTCTGTCCGTCTCTGTCTGTCTCTGTATGTATCTGTCTGTCTCTGTCTGTCTCTGTCTGTCTCTGTGTGTCACTGCCTGTCTATGTCTGTCTATGTCTGTCTTTGTCTGTCTCTGTCTGTATGTGTCTGTCTCTGTCTGTCTATACCTGTCTCTGTCTGTATGTGTCTGTCTCTGTCTGTATGTGTCTGTCTCTGTCTGTCTCAGTGTGTCACTGCCTGTCTCTGTCTGTCTCTGTCTGTCTCTGTCTGTCGCTGTCTGTCTCTGTCTGTCTCAGTGTGTCACTGCCTGTCTCTGTCTGTCTCTGTCTGTCTCTGTCTGTCGCTGTCTGTCTCTGTCTGTCTCTGTCTGTCTCTGTCTGTCTCTGTCTGTCTCTGTCTATCTCTGTCTGTCTCTGTCTGTCTCTGTCTGTCTCTGTCTGTCTCTGTCTGTCTCTGTCTGTCTCTGTCTGTCTCTGTCTGTCTCTGTCTGTCTCTGTCTGTCTCTGTCTGTCTCTGTCTGTCTCTGTCTGTCTCTGTCTGTCTCTGTCTGTCTCTGTCTGCCTCTGACTGTCTCTGTCTGTCTCTGTCTGTCCCTGTCTGTCTCTCTCTGTCTATACCAGTCTCTGTCTGGATCTGTCTGTCTCTGTCTGTCTCTGTCTGTCTCTGTCTGTCTCAGTCTGTCTCTGTCGGTCTATGTCTGACTGAGTCTGTCTCTGTCTGTCTCTGTCTGTCTATACCTGTCTCTGTCTGTATCTGTCTGTCTCGGTCTGTCTCTGCCTGCCTGAGTCTGTCTCTGTCTGTCACTGTCTGTCTATACCGGTCTCTGACTGTCCCTGTCTGCCTCTGTGTGTCACTGCCTGTCTCAGTCTGCCGCTGACTGTATCTGTCTGTCTCTGTCTGTCTCTGTCTGTCTCTGTCTGTCTCTGTCAGTCTCTGTCTGTCTCTGTCTCTCTCTGTCTGGCTCTGTCTGTCTCTGTCTGTCTCTGTCTGTCTCTGTCTGTCTCTGTCTGTCTCTGCATGTATCTGTTTGTCTCTGTCTTTCTCTGTCTGTCTCTGTCTGTCTCTGTCTGTCTCTGTCCGCCTCTGCCTGTCTCTGTCTGTCTCTGTCTGTCTCTGTCTGTCTCTGCCTGTCTCAGTCTGTCCCTGTCTGTCACTGTCTGTCTCTGTCTGTCTCTTTCCGTCTCTGTCTGTCTCTGTCTGTCTCTGTCTGTCTCTGTCTGTCTCTGCATGTATCTGTTTGTCTCTGTCTGACTCTGTCGGTCTCTGTCTGTCTCTGTCTGTATCTGTCTGTCTCTGTCTGTCTCTGTCTGTCTCTGTCTGTCTCTGTCTGCCTCTGTCTGTCTCTGTCTGTCTCTGTCTGTCTCTGTCTGTCTCTTTCCGTCTCTGTCTGTCTCTGTCTGTCTATACCTGTCTCTGTCTGTATCTGTCTGTCTCTGTCTGTCTCTGTCTGTCTCTGTCTGTCTCTGTCTGTCTCTGTCTGTCTCTGTCAGTCTCTGTCTGTCTCTGTCTCTCTCTGTATGTATCTGTCTGTCTCTGTCTGTCTCTGTCTGTCTCTGTCTGTCTCTGTCTGTCTAGGTCTGTCTCTGCCTGCCCTGTCTGTCTCTGTCTGTCTCTGTCTGTCTCTGTCTGCCTGAGTCTGTCTCTGTCTTTCTATACCTGTCTCTGTCTGTCTCTGTCAGTCTCTGTCTGTCTCTGTCTGTCTCTGTCTGTCTCTGTCTGTCTCTGTCTGTCTCTGTCTGTCTCTGTCTGCCGCTGACTGTCTCTGCCTGTCTCTGTGTATCAATGCCTGTCTCAGTCCTCCGCTGACTGTCTCTGTCTGTCTCTGTCTGTCTCTGTCTGTCTCTGTCTGTCTCTGTCAGTCTCTGTCTGTCTCTGTCTCTCTCTGTCTGTCTCTGTCGGTCTCTGTCTGTCTCTGTCTGTCTCTGTCTGTCTCTTTCCGTCTCTGTCTGTCTCTGTCTGTCTATACCTGTCTCTGTCTGTATCTGTCTGTCTCTGTCTGTCTCATTCCGTATCTGTCTGTCTCTGTCTGTCTCTGTATGTATCTGTCTGTCTCTGTCTGTCTCTGTCTGTCTCTGTCTGTCTCTGTCTGTCTCTGTCTGTCTCTGTCTGTCTCTGTCTGTCTCTGTCTGTCTCTGTCTGTCCCTGTATGTATCTGTTTGTCTCTGTCTGTCTCTGTCTGTCTCTGTCTGCCTGAGTCTGTCTCTGTCTGTCTCTGTCTGTCTCTGTCTGTCTCTGTTTGCCTCTGTCTGTCTCTGTCTGTCTCTGTCTGTCTCTGTCTGTCTCTGTCTGTCTCTGTCTGTCTCTGTCTGTCTCTGTCTGTCTCTGTCTGTCTCTGTCTGTCTCTGTCTCTCTCTGTCTGTCTCTGTCTGTCTCTGTCTGTCTCTGTCTGTCTAGGTCTGTCTCTGCCTGCCTTGTCTGTCTCTGTCTGTCTCTGTCTTTCTATACCTGTCTCTGTCTGTCTCTGTCTGTCTCTGTCTGTCTCTGTCTGTCTCTGTCTGTCTCTGTCTGTCTCTATCTGTCTCTGTCTGTCTAGGTCTGTCTCTGCCTGCCCTGTCTGTCTCTGTCTGTCTCTGTCTGTCTCTGTCTGCCTGAGTCTGTCTCTGTCTTTCTATACCTGTCTCTGTCTGTCTCTGTCTGTCTCTGTCTGTCTCTGTCTGTCTCTGTCTGTCTCTGTCTGTCTCTGTCTGTCTCTGTCTGTCTCTGTCTGCCTCTGACTGTCCCTGTCTGCCTCTGTGTGCCACTGACTGGCTCAATGTGCCGCTGACTGTCTCTGCCTGTCTCTGTCTCCCTCTGTCTGCCTCTGACCGGCTCTCTCTGTCTGTCTGTCTCTGTCCGTCTCTGCTTGCTTCCGTGTGTCACTGCCTGTCCCAGTTTGCCTTCGACTGTCTCTGTCTGTCTCTGTCTGTGACTGCCTGTCTCTGTCTGCCTCTCACTGTCCCTGTCTGTCTCTGTGTGTCACTGCCTGTCTATGTCTGTCTATGTCTGTCTTTGTCTGTCTCTGTCTGTATGTGTCTGTCTCTGTCTGTCTATACCTGTCTCTGTCTGTATGTGTCTGTCTCTGTCTGTATGTGTCTGTCTCTGTCTGTCTCAGTGTGTCACTGCCTGTCTCTGTCTGTCTCTGTCTGTCTCTGTCTGTCGCTGTCTGTCTCTGTCTGTCTCTGTCTGTCTCTGTCTGTCTCTGTCTGTCTCTGTCTGTCTCTGTCTGTCTCTGTCTGTCTCTGTCTGTCTCTGTCTGTCTCTGTCTGTCTCTGTCTGTCTCTGTCTGTCTCTGTCTGTCTCTGTCTGTCTCTGTCTGTCTCTGTCTGTCTCTGTCTGCCTCTGACTGTCTCTGTCTGTCTCTGTCTGTCCCTGTCTGTCTCTCTCTGTCTATACCAGTCTCTGTCTGGATCTGTCTGTCTCTGTCTGTCTCTGTCTGTCTCTGTCTGTCTCAGTCTGTCTCTGTCCGTCTATGTCTGACTGAGTCTGTCTCTGTCTGTCTCTGTCTGTCTATACCTGTCTCTGTCTGTATCTGTCTGTCTCGGTCTGTCTCTGCCTGCCTGAGTCTGTCTCTGTCTGTCACTGTCTGTCTATACCGGTCTCTGACTGTCCCTGTCTGCCTCTGTGTGTCACTGCCTGTCTCAGTCTGCCGCTGACTGTATCTGTCTGTCTCTGCCTGTCTCTGTCTGTCTCTGTCTGTCTCTGTCTGCCTGAGTCTGTCTCTGTCTGTCTCTGTTTGTCTATACCTGTCTCTGTCTGTATCTGTCTGTCTCTGTCTGTCTCTGTCTGTCTCTGTCTGTCTCTGTCAGTCTCTGTCTGTCTCTGTCTCTCTCTGTCTGGCTCTGTCTGTCTCTGTCTGTCTCTGTCTGTCTCTGTCTGTCTCTGTCTGTCTCTGCATGTATCTGTTTGTCTCTGTCTTTCTCTGTCTGTCTCTGTCTGTCTCTGTCTGTCTCTGTCCGCCTCTGCCTGTCTCTGTCTGTCTCTGTCTGTCTCTGTCTGTCTCTGCCTGTCTCAGTCTGTCCCTGTCTGTCACTGTCTGTCTCTGTCTGTCTCTTTCCGTCTCTGTCTGTCTCTGTCTGTCTCTGTCTGTCTCTGTCTGTCTCTGCATGTATCTGTTTGTCTCTGTCTGTCTCTGTCGGTCTCTGTCTGTCTCTGTCTGTATCTGTCTGTCTCTGTCTGTCTCTGTCTGTCTCTGTCTGTCTCTGTCTCTCTCTGTCTGTCTCTGTCTGTCTCTGTCTGTCTCTGTCTGTCTCTGTCTGTCTCTGTCTGTCTCTGTCTGTCTCTGTCTGTCTCTGTCTGCCTCTGACTGTCTCTGTCTGTCTCTGTCTGTCCCTGTCTGTCTCTCTCTGTCTATACCAGTCTCTGTCTGGATCTGTCTGTCTCTGTCTGTCTCTGTCTGTCTCTGTCTGTCTCAGTCTGTCTCTGTCCGTCTATGTCTGACTGAGTCTGTCTCTGTCTGTCTCTGTCTGTCTATACCTGTCTCTGTCTGTATCTGTCTGTCTCGGTCTGTCTCTGCCTGCCTGAGTCTGTCTCTGTCTGTCACTGTCTGTCTATACCGGTCTCTGACTGTCCCTGTCTGCCTCTGTGTGTCACTGCCTGTCTCAGTCTGCCGCTGACTGTATCTGTCTGTCTCTGCCTGTCTCTGTCTGTCTCTGTCTGTCTCTGTCTGCCTGAGTCTGTCTCTGTCTGTCTCTGTTTGTCTATACCTGTCTCTGTCTGTATCTGTCTGTCTCTGTCTGTCTCTGTCTGTCTCTGTCTGTCTCTGTCAGTCTCTGTCTGTCTCTGTCTCTCTCTGTCTGGCTCTGTCTGTCTCTGTCTGTCTCTGTCTGTCTCTGTCTGTCTCTGTCTGTCTCTGCATGTATCTGTTTGTCTCTGTCTTTCTCTGTCTGTCTCTGTCTGTCTCTGTCTGTCTCTGTCCGCCTCTGCCTGTCTCTGTCTGTCTCTGTCTGTCTCTGTCTGTCTCTGCCTGTCTCAGTCTGTCCCTGTCTGTCACTGTCTGTCTCTGTCTGTCTCTTTCCGTCTCTGTCTGTCTCTGTCTGTCTCTGTCTGTCTCTGTCTGTCTCTGCATGTATCTGTTTGTCTCTGTCTGTCTCTGTCGGTCTCTGTCTGTCTCTGTCTGTATCTGTCTGTCTCTGTCTGTCTCTGTCTGTCTCTGTCTGTCTCTGTCTGCCTCTGTCTGTCTCTGTCTGTCTCTGTCTGTCTCTGTCTGTCTCTTTCCGTCTCTGTCTGTCTCTGTCTGTCTATACCTGTCTCTGTCTGTATCTGTCTGTCTCTGTCTGTCTCTGTCTGTCTCTGTCTGTCTCTGTCAGTCTCTGTCTGTCTCTGTCTCTCTCTGTATGTATCTGTCTGTCTCTGTCTGTCTCTGTCTGTCTCTGTCTGTCTCTGTCTGTCTAGGTCTGTCTCTGCCTGCCCTGTCTGTCTCTGTCTGACTCTGTCTGTCTCTGTCTGCCTGAGTCTGTCTCTGTCATTCTATACCTGTCTCTGTCTGTCTCTGTCAGTCTCTGTCTGTCTCTGTCTGTCTCTGTCTGTCTCTGTCTGTCTCTGTCTGTCTCTGTCTGCCGCTGACTGTCTCTGCCTGTCTCTGTGTATCAATGCCTGTCTCAGTCCTCCGCTGACTGTCTCTGTCTGTCTCTGTCTGTCTCTGTCTGTCTCTGTCTGTCTCTGTCAGTCTCTGTCTGTCTCTGTCTCTCTCTGTCTGTCTCTGTCTGTCTCTGTCTGTCTCTGTCTGTCTCTGTCTGTCTCTTTCCGTCTCTGTCTGTCTCTGTCTGTCTATACCTGTCTCTGTCTGTATCTGTCTGTCTCTGTCTGTCTCATTCCGTATCTGTCTGTCCCTGTCTGTCTCTGTATGTATCTGTCTGTCTCTGTCTGTCTCTGTCTGTCTCTGTCTGTCTCTGTCTGTCTCTGTCTGTCTCTGTCTGTCTCTGTCTGTCTCTGTCTGTCTCTGTCTGTCTCTGTCTGTCCCTGTATGTATCTGTTTGTCTCTGTCTGTCTCTGTCTGTCTCTGTCTGCCTGAGTCTGTCTCTGTCTGTCTCTGTCTGTCTCTGTCTGTCTCTGTTTGCCTCTGTCTGTCTCTGTCTGTCTCTGTCTGTCTCTGTCTGTCTCTGTCTGTCTCTGTCTGTCTCTGTCTGTCTCTGTCTGTCTCTGTCTGTCTCTGTCTGTCTCTGCCAGTCTCTATCTGTCTCTGTCTCTCCCTGTCTGTCTCTGTCTGCCTCTGTCTGTCTCTGTCTGTCTCATTCCGCATCTGTCTGTCTCTGTCTGTCTCTGTCTGTCTCATTCCGCATCTGTCTGTATCTGTCTGTCTCTGTCTGTCTCTGCATGTATCTGTTTGTCTCTGTCTGCCTCTGTCTGTCTCTGCCTGTCTCTGTCCGCCTCTGCCTGTCTCTGTCTGTCGCTGTCTGTCGCTGTCTGTCTCTGTCCGTCTCTGCCTGTCACAGTCTGTCCCTGTCTGTGTCTGTCTGTCTCTTTCCGTCTCTGTCTGTCTCTGTCTGACTCTGTCTGTCTCTGTCTGTCTCTGCATGTATCTGTTTGTCTCTGTCTGTCTCTGTCGGTCTCTGTCTGTCTCTGTCTGTATCTGTCTGTATCTGTCTGTCTCTGTCTGTCTCTGTCTGTCTCTGTCTGTCTCTGTCTGTCTCTGTCTGTCTCTGTCTGTCTCTGTCTGTCTCTGTCTGTCTCTGTCTGTCCCTGTATGTATCTGTTTGTCTCTGTCTGTCTCTGTCGGTCTCTGTCTGTCTCTGTCTGTATCTGTCTGTATCTGTCTGTCTCTGTCTGTCTCTGTCTGTCTCTGTCTCTCTCTGTCTGTCTCTGTCTGTCTCTGTCTGTCTCTGTCTGTCTCTGTCTGTCTCTGTCTGTCTCTGTCTGTCTCTGTCTGTCTCTTTCCGTCTCTGTCTGTCTCTGTCTGTCTCTGTCTGTCTCTGTCTGTCTCTTTCCATCTCTGTCTGTCTCTGTCGGTCTCTGTCTGCCTCTGTCTGTCTCTGTCTGTTTCTGTGTGTCACTGCCTGTCTCTGTCTGTCTATGTCTGTCTCTGTCTGTCTCTGTCTGTCTCTGTATGTATCTGTTTGTCTCTGTCTGTCTCTGTCTGTCTCTGTCTGTCCCTGTCTGTCTCTGCCTGTCTCTGTCTGTCGCTGTCTGTCTCTGTCTGTCTCTGTCTGCCTCTGTCTGTCTCTGTCTGTCTCTGTCTGTCTCTGTCTGTCTCTGTCTGTCTCTGTCTGTCTCTGCCAGTCTCTGTCTGTCTCTGTCTCTCCCTGTCTGTCTCTGTCTGTCTCTGTCTGTCTCATTCCGCATCTGTCTGTCTCTGCCTGTCTCTGTCTGTCGCTGTCTGTCTCTGTCCGTCTCTGCCTGTCACAGTCTGTCTCTGTCTGTCTATACCTGTCTCTGTCTGTATCTGTCTGTCTCTGTCTGTCTCTGTCAGTCTCTGTCTGTCTCTGTCAGTCTCTGTCTGTCTCTGTCTCTCTCTGTCTGTCTCTGTCTGTCTCTGTCTGTCTCTGTCTGTCTCATTCCGTATCTGTCTGTCTCTGTCTGTCTCTGTCTGTCTCTTTCCGTCTCTGTCTGTCTCTGTCTGACTCTGTCTGTCTCTGTCGGTCTCTGTCTGTCTCTTTCCGCCTCTGTCTGACTCTGTCTGTCTCTGTCTGTCTCTGCATGTATCTGTTTGTCTCTGTCTGTCTCTGTCGGTCTCTGTCTGTCTCTGTCTGTATCTGTCTGTATCTGTCTGTCTCTGTCTGTCTCTGTCTGTCTCTGTCTCTCTCTGTCTGTCTCTGTCTGTCTCTGTCTGTCTCTGTCGGTCTCTGTCTGTCTCTTTCCGCCTCTGTCTGTCTCTGTCTGTCTCTGTCTGTCTCATTCCGTATCTGTCTGTCTCTGTCTGTCTCTGTCTGTCTCTGTCTGTCTCTGTCTGTCTCTGTCTGCCTCTGTCTGTCTCTTTCCGTCTCTGTCTGTCTCTGTCTGTCTCTGTCTGTCTCTGTCTGTCTCTTTCCATATCTGTCTGTCTCTGTCGGTCACTGTCTGCCTCTGTCTGTCTCTGCCTGTTTCTGTGTGTCACTGCCTGTCTCTGTCTGTCTATGTCTGTCTCTGTCTGTCTGTGCCTGTCTCTGTCTGTCTCTGTCTGTCTCTGTCTGTCTCTGTCTGCCTCTGTCTGTCTCTGTCTGTCTCTGTCTGTCTCTGTCTGTCTCTGTCTGTCTCTGTCTGTCCCTGTCTGTCTCTGCCTGTCTCTGTCTGCCGCTGACTGTCTCTGTCTGTCTCTGTCTGCCTGAGTCTGTCTCTGTCGGTCTCTGTCTGTCTATACCTGTCTCTGTCTGTATCTGTCTGTCTCTGTCTGTCTCTGTATGTATCTGTTTGTCTCTGTCTGTCTCTGTCTGTCTCTGTCTGTCCCTGTCTGTCTCTGCCTGTCTCTTTCCGTCTCTGTCTGTCTCTGTCTGTCTCTGTCTGTCTCTGTCTGTCTCTGTCTGTCTCTGTCTGCCGCTGACTGTCTCTGTCTGTCTCTGTCTGCCTGAGTCTGTCTCTGTCTGTCTCTGTCTGTCTATACCTGTCTCTGTCTGTATCTGTCTGTCTCTGTCTGGATCTGTCTGTCTCGGTCTGTCTCTGCCTGTATCTGTCTGTCTCTGTATGTATCTGTCTGTCTCTGTCTGTCTCTGTCTGTCTCTGTCTCTCTCTGCCTGAGTCTGTTTCTGTCTTTCTATACCTGTCTCTGTCTGTCTCTGTCTGTCTCTGTCTGTCTCTGTCTGTATCTGTCTGTCTCTGTCTGTCTCTGTCTGTCTCTGTCTGTCTCTGTCTGTCTCTGTCTGCCGCTGACTGTCTCTGCCAGTCTCTGTGTGTCACTGCCTGTCTCAGTCCACCGCTGACTGTCTCTGTCTATCTCTGTCTGTCTCTGTCTGTCTCTTTCCGTCTCTGTCTGTCTCTGTCTGCCTGAGTCTGTCTCTGTCTGTCTCTGTCTGTCTCTGTATGTATCTGTCTGTCTCTGTCTGTCTCTGTCTGTCTCTTTCCGTCTCTGTCTGTCTCTGTCTGTCTCTGTCTGTCTCTGTCTGTCTCTGTCTGCCTGAGTCTGTCTATGTCTGTCTCCGTCTGTCTATGCCTGTCTCTGTCTGTATCTGTCTGTCTCTGTCTGTCTCTGTCTGTCTCTGTCTGTCTCTGTCTGTCTCTGTCTGTCCCTGTCTGTCTCTGTCTGTCTCTGTCTGTCTCTGTCTGCCTCTGACTGTCTCTGTCTGTCTCTGTCTGTCCCTGTCTGTCTCTGTCTGTCTATACCAGTCTCTGTCTGGATCTGTCTGTCTCGGTCTGTCTCTGCCTGTATCTGTCTGTCTCTGTCTGTCTCTGTCTGTCTCTGTCTGTCTCTGCTGTCTCTGTCTGTCTCTGTCTGTCTCTGTCTGTCTCTTTCCGTCTCTGTCTGTCTCTGTCTGTCTATACCTGTCTCTGTCTGTATCTGTCTGTCTCTGTGTGTCACTGCCTGTCTCAGTCCGCCGCTGACTGTCTCTGTCTGTCTCTGTCTCTCTCTGTCTGTCTCTGTCTGTCTCATTCCGTATCTGTCTGTCTCTGTCTGTCTCTGTCCGTCTCTGTATGTATCTGTCTGTCTCTGTCTGTCTCTGTCTGTCTAGGTCTGTCTCTGCCTGCCCTGTCTGTCTCTGTCTGTCTCTGTCTCTCTCTGCCTGAGTCTGTCTCTGTCTTTCTATACCTGTCTCTGTCTGTCTCTGTCTGTCTCTGTCTGTCTCTGTCTGTATCTGTCTGTCTCTGTCTGTCTCTGTCTGTCTCTGTCTGTCTCTGTCTGTCTCTGTCTGCCGCTGACTGTCTCTGCCAGTCTCTGTGTGTCACTGCCTGTCTCAGTCCACCGCTGACTGTCTCTGTCTGTCTCTGTCTGTCTCTGTCTGTCTCTGTCTGTCTTTGTCTGTCTCTGTCTGCCTCTGACTGTCCCTGTCTGCCTCTGTGTGTCACTGACTGGCTCAGTGTGCCGCTGACTGTCTCTGCCTGTCTCTGTCTCCCTCTGTCTGCCTCTGACCGGCTCTCTCTGTCTGTCTGTCTCTGTCCGTCACTGCCTGCCTACGTCTGTCTATGTCTGTCTTTGTCTGTCTCTGTCTGTATGTGTCTGTCTCTGTCTGTCTATACCTGTCTCTGTCTGTATGTGTCTGTCTCTGTCTGCCTCTGACTGTCTCTGTGTCTGTCTGTCCCTGTCTGTCTCTGTCTGTCTATACCAGTCTCTGTCTGGATCTGTCTGTCTCTGTCTGTCTCTGTCTGTCTCAGTCTGTCGATGTCCGTCTATGTCTGTCTGAGTCTGTCTCTGTCTGTCTCTGTCTGTCTATACCTGTCTCTGTCTGTCTCTTTCCGTCTCTGTCTGTCTCTGTCTGTCTCTGTCTGTCTCTGTCGGTCTCTGTCTGTCTCTGTCTGTATCTGTCTGTCTCTGTCTGTCTCTGTCTGTCTCTGTCTGTCTCTGTCTGTCTCTGTCTGTCTCTGTCTGTCTCCGTCTGCCTCTGACTGTCCCTGTCTGTTTCTGTGCGTCACTGCCTGTCCCTGTCTGCCTCTGTGTGTCACTGACTGGCTCAGTGTGCCGCTGACTGTATCTGCCTGTCTCTGTCTCCCTCTGTCTGCCTCTGACCGGCTCTCTCTGTCTGTCTGTCTCTGTCCGTCTCTGCTTGCTTCCGTGTGTCACTGCCTGTCCCAGTTTGCCTTCGACTGTCTCTGTCTGTCTCTTACTGTGACTGCCTGTCTCTGTCTGCCTCTGACTGTCCCTGTCTGTCTCTGTGGGTCACTGCCTGTCTACGTCTGTCTATGTCTGTCTTTGTCTGTCTCTGTCTGTATGTGTCTGTCTCTGTATGTCTATACCTGTCTCTGTCTGTATGTGTCTGTCTCTGTCTGCCTCTGACTGTCTCTGTCTCTGTCTGTCCCTGTCTGTCTCTGTCTGTCTATACCAGTCTCTGTCTGGATCTGTCTGTCTCTGTCTGTCTCTGTCTGTCTCAGTCTGTCGATGTCCGTCTATGTCTGTCTGAGTCTGTCTCTGTCTGTCTCTGTCTGTCTATACCTGTCTCTGTCTGTCTCTTTCCGTCTCTGTCTGTCTCTGTCTGTCTCTGTCTGTCTCTGTCTGTCTCTTTCCGTCTCTGTCTGTCTCTGTCGGTCTCTGTCTGTCTCTGTCTGTATCTGTCTGTCTCTGTCTGTCTCTGTCTGTCTCTGTCTGTCTCTGTCAGTCTCTGTCTGTCTCTGTCTCTCTCTGTCTGTCTCTGTCTGTCTCTGTCTGTCTCTGTCTGTCTCTGTCTGTCTCTTTCCGTCTCTGTCTGTCTCTGTCTGTCTATACCTGTCTCTGTCTGTATCTGTCTGTCTCTGTCTGTCTCATTCCGTATCTGTCTGTCCCTGTCTGTCTCTGTATGTATCTGTCTGTCTCTGTCTGTCTCTGTCTGTCTCTGTCTGTCTCTGTCTGTCTCTGTCTGTCTCTGTCTGTCTCTGTCTGTCTCTGTCTGTCTCTGTCTGTCTCTGTCTGTCTCTGTCTGTCCCTGTATGTATCTGTTTGTCTCTGTCTGTCTCTGTCTGTCTCTGTCTGCCTGAGTCTGTCTCTGTCTGTCTCTGTCTGTCTCTGTCTGTCTCTGTTTGCCTCTGTCTGTCTCTGTCTGTCTCCGTCTGTCTCTGTCTGTCTCTGTCTGTCTCTGTCTGTCTCTGTCTGTCTCTGTCTGTCTCTGTCTGTCTCTGTCTGTCTCTGTCTGTCTCTGCCAGTCTCTATCTGTCTCTGTCTCTCCCTGTCTGTCTCTGTCTGCCTCTGTCTGTCTCTGTCTGTCTCATTCCGCATCTGTCTGTCTCTGTCTGTCTCTGTCTGTCTCATTCCGCATCTGTCTGTCTCTGTCTGTCTCTGTCTGTCTCTGCATGTATCTGTTTGTCTCTGTCTGCCTCTGTCTGTCTCTGTCTGTCTCTGTCCGCCTCTGCCTGTCTCTGTCTGTCGCTGTCTGTCTCTGTCCGTCTCTGCCTGTCACAGTCTGTCCCTGTCTGTGTCTGTCTGTCTCTTTCCGTCTCTGTCTGTCTCTGTCTGACTCTGTCTGTCTCTGTCTGTCTCTGCATGTATCTGTTTGTCTCTGTCTGTCTCTGTCGGTCTCTGTCTGTCTCTGTCTGTATCTGTCTGTATCTGTCTGTCTCTGTCTGTCTCTGTCTGTCTCTGTCTCTCTCTGTCTGTCTCTGTCTGTCTCTGTCTGTCTCTGTCGGTCTCTGTCTGTCTCTTTCCGCCTCTGTCTGTCTCTGTCTGTCTCTGTCAGTCTCTGTCTGTCTCTGTCAGTCTCTGTCTGTCTCTGTCTCTCTCTGTCTGTCTCTGTCTGTCTCTGTCTGTCTCTGTCTGTCTCATTCCGTATCTGTCTGTCTCTGTCTGTCTCTGTCTGTCTCTGTCTGTCTCTGTCTGTCTCTGTCTGTCTCTGTCTGTCTCTGTCTGTCTCTTTCCGTCTCTGTCTGTCTCTGTCTGTCTCTGTCTGTCTCTGTCTGTCTCTTTCCATCTCTGTCTGTCTCTGTCGGTCTCTGTCTGCCTCTGTCTGTCTCTGTCTGTCCCTGTCTGTCTCTGCCTGTCTCTGTCTGTCGCTGTCTGTCTCTGTCTGTCTCTGTCTGCCTCTGTCTGTCTCTGTCTGTCTCTGTCTGTCTCTGCCAGTCTCTGTCTGTCTCTGTCTCTCCCTGTCTGTCTCTGTCTGTCTCTGTCTGTCTCATTCCGCATCTGTCTGTCTCTGCCTGTCTCTGTCTGTCGCTGTCTGTCTCTGTCCGTCTCTGCCTGTCACAGTCTGTCTCTGTCTGTCTATACCTGTCTCTGTCTGTATCTGTCTGTCTCTGTCTGTCTCTGTCAGTCTCTGTCTGTCTCTGTCAGTCTCTGTCTGTCTCTGTCTCTCTCTGTCTGTCTCTGTCTGTCTCTGTCTGTCTCTGTCTGTCTCATTCCGTATCTGTCTGTCTCTGTCTGTCTCTGTCTGTCTCTGTCTGTCTCTGTCTGTCTCTGTCTGCCTCTGTCTGTCTCTTTCCGTCTCTGTCTGTCTCTGTCTGTCTCTGTCTGTCTCTGTCTGTCTCTGTCTGTCTCTTTCCATCTCTGTCTGTCTCTGTCGGTCACTGTCTGCCTCTGTCTGTCTCTGTCTGTTTCTGTGTGTCACTGCCTGTCTCTGTCTGTCTATGTCTGTCTCTGTCTGTCTCTGTCTGCCTCTGTCTGTCTCTGTCTGCCTCTGTCTGTCTCTGTCTGTCTCTGTCTGTCTCTGTCTGTCTCTGTCTGTCTCTGTCTGCCTGAGTCTGTCTCTGTCTGTCTCTGTCTGTCTCTGTATGTATCTGTCTGTCTCTGTCTGTCTCTGTCTGTCTCTTTCCGTCTCTGTCTGTCTCTGTCTGTATCTGTCTGTCTCTGTCTGTCTCTGTCTGTCTCTGTCTGTCTCTTTCCATCTCTGTCTGTCTCTGTCGGTCACTGTCTGCCTCTGTCTGTCTCTGTCTGTTTCTGTGTGTCACTGCCTGTCTCTGTCTGTCTATGTCTGCCTCTGTCTGTCTCTGTCTGCCTCTGTCTGTCTCTGTCTGCCTCTGTCTGTCTCTGTCTGTCTCTGTCTGTCTCTGTCTGTCTCTGCCAGTCTCTGTCTGTCTCTGTCTCTACCTGTCGGTCTCTGTCTGTCTCTGTCTGTCTCTGTCTGTCTCATTCCGCATCTGTCTGTCTCTGTCTGTCTCTGTCTGTCTCTGCATGTATCTGTTTGTCTCTGTCTGCCTCTGTCTGTCTCTGCCTGTTTCTGTGTGTCACTGCCTGTCTCTGTCTGTCTATGTCTGTCTCTGTCTGTCTGTGCCTGTCTCTGTCTGTCTCTGTCTGTCTCTGTCTGTCTCTGTCTGCCTCTGTCTGTCTCTGTCTGTCTCTGTCTGTCTCTGTCTGTCTCTGTCTGTCTCTGTCTGTCTCTGCCAGTCTCTGTCTGTCTCTGTCTCTCCCTGTCTGTCTCTGTCTGTCTCTGTCTGTCTCTGTCTGTCTCATTCCGCATCTGTCTGTCTCTGCCTGCCTCTGTCTGTCGCTGTCTGTCTCTGTCCGTCTCTGCCTGTCACAGTCTGTCCCTGTCTGTGTCTGTCTGTCTCCGTCTGTCTCTTTCCGTCTCTGTCTGTCTCTGTCTGACTGTGTCTGTCTCTGTCTGTCTCTGCATGTATCTGTTTGTCTCTGTCTGTCTCTGTCGGTCTCTGTCTGTCTCTGTCTGTATCTGTCTGTATCTGTCTGTCTCTGTCTGTCTCTGTCTGTCTCTGTCTCTCTCTGTCTGTCTCCGTCTGTCTCTGTCTGTCTCTGTCGGTCTCTGTCTGTCTCTTTCCGTCTCTGTCTGTCTCTGTCTGTCTATACCTGTCTCTGTCTGTATCTGTCTGTCTCTGTCTGTCTCTGTCAGTCTCTGTCTGTCTCTGTCAGTCTCTGTCTGTCTCTGTCTCTCTCTGTCTGTCTCTGTCTGTCTCTGTCTGTCTCTGTATGTATCTGTTTGTCTCTGTCTGTCTCTGTCTGTCTCTGTCTGTCCCTGTCTGTCTCTGCCTGTCTCTTTCCGTCTCTGTCTGTCTCTGTCTGTCTCTGTCTGTCTCTGTCTGTCTCTGTCTGTCTCTGTCTGCCGCTGACTGTCTCTGTCTGTCTCTGTCTGCCTGAGTCTGTCTCTGTCTGTCTCTGTCTGTCTATACCTGTCTCTGTCTGTATCTGTCTGTCTCTGTCTGTCTCTGTATGTATCTGTTTGTCTCTGTCTGTCTCTGTCTGTCTCTGTCTGTCCCTGTCTGTCTCTGCCTGTCTCTTTCCGTCTCTGTCTGTCTCTGTCTGTCTCTGTCTGTCTCTGTCTGTCTCTGTCTGTCTCTGTCTGTCTCATTGCGCATCTGTCTGTCTCTGCCTGCCTCTGTCTGTCGCTGTCTGTCTCTGTCCGTCTCTGCCTGTCACAGTCTGTCCCTGTCTGTGTCTGTCTGTCTCCGTCTGTCTCTTTCCGTCTCTGTCTGTCTCTGTCTGACTCTGTCTGTCTCTGTCTGTCTCTGCATGTATCTGTTTGTCTCTGTCTGTCTCTGTCGGTCTCTGTCTGTCTCTGTCTGTATCTGTCTGTATCTGTCTGTCTCTGTCTGTCTCTGTCTGTCTCTGTCTCTCTCTGTCTGTCTCCGTCTGTCTCTGTCTGTCTCTGTCGGTCTCTGTCTGTCTCTTTCCGTCTCTGTCTGTCTCTGTCTGTCTATACCTGTCTCTGTCTGTATCTGTCTGTCTCTGTCTGTCTCTGTCAGTCTCTGTCTGTCTCTGTCAGTCTCTGTCTGTCTCTGTCTCTCTCTGTCTGTCTCTGTCTGTCTCTGTCTGTCTCTGTATGTATCTGTTTGTCTCTGTCTGTCTCTGTCTGTCTCTGTCTGTCCCTGTCTGTCTCTGCCTGTCTCTTTCCGTCTCTGTCTGTCTCTGTCTGTCTCTGTCTGTCTCTGTCTGTCTCTGTCTGTCTCTGTCTGCCGCTGACTGTCTCTGTCTGTCTCTGTCTGCCTGAGTCTGTCTCTGTCTGTCTCTGTCTGTCTATACCTGTCTCTGTCTGTATCTGTCTGTCTCTGTCTGTCTCTGTATGTATCTGTTTGTCTCTGTCTGTCTCTGTCTGTCTCTGTCTGTCCCTGTCTGTCTCTGCCTGTCTCTTTCCGTCTCTGTCTGTCTCTGTCTGTCTCTGTCTGTCTCTGTCTGTCTCTGTCTGTCTCTGTCTGCCGCTGACTGTCTCTGTCTGTCTCTGTCTGCCTGAGTCTGTCTCTGTCTGTCTCTGTCTGTCTATACCTGTCTCTGTCTGTATCTGTCTGTCTCTGTCTGGATCTGTCTGTCTCGGTCTGTCTCTGCCTGTATCTGTCTGTCTCTGTCTGTCTCTGTCTGTCTCTGTCTGTCTCTGCTGTCTCTGTGTGTCACTGCCTGTCTCAGTCCGCCGCTGACTGTCTCTGTCTGTCTCTGTCTCTCTCTGTCTGTCTCTGTCTGTCTCATTCCGTATCTGTCTGTCTCTGTCTGTCTCTGTCCGTCTCTGTATGTATCTGTCTGTCTCTGTCTGTCTCTGTCTGTCTCTGTCTGTCTCTGTCTGTCTAGGTCTGTCTCTGCCTGCCCTGTCTGTCTCTGTCTGTCTCTGTCTCTCTCTGCCTGAGTCTGTCTCTGTCTTTCTATACCTGTCTCTGTCTGTCTCTGTCTGTCTCTGTCTGTCTCTGTCTGTATCTGTCTGTCTCTGTCTGTCTCTGTCTGTCTCTGTCTGTCTCTGTCTGTCTTTGTCTGTCTCTGTCTGCCTCTGACTGTCCCTGTCTGCCTCTGTGTGTCACTGACTGGCTCAGTGTGCCGCTGACTGTCTCTGCCTGTCTCTGTCTCCCTCTGTCTGCCTCTGACCGGCTCTCTCTGTCTGTCTGTCTCTGTCCGTCACTGCCTGTCTACGTCTGTCTATGTCTGTCTTTGTCTGTCTCTGTCTGTATGTGTCTGTCTCTGTCTGTCTATACCTGTCTCTGTCTGTATGTGTCTGTCTCTGTCTGCCTCTGACTGTCTCTGTCTCTGTCTGTCCCTGTCTGTCTCTGTCTGTCTATACCAGTCTCTGTCTGGATCTGTCTGTCTCTGTCTGTCTCTGTCTGTCTCAGTCTGTCGATGTCCGTCTATGTCTGTCTGAGCCTGTCTCTGTCTGTCTCTGTCTGTCTATACCTGTCTCTGTCTGTCTCTTTCCGTCTCTGTCTGTCTCTGTCTGTCTCTGTCTGTCTCTGTCTGTCTCTTTCCGTCTCTGTCTGTCTCTGTCGGTCTCTGTCTGTCTCTGTCTGTATCTGTCTGTCTCTGTCTGTCTCTGTCTGTCTCTGTCTGTCTCTGTCTGTCTCTGTCTGTCTCTGTCTGTCTCCGTCTGCCTCTGACTGTCCCTGTCTGTTTCTGTGCGTCACTGCCTGTCCCTGTCTGCCTCTGTGTGTCACTGACTGGCTCAGTGTGCCGCTGACTGTCTCTGCCTGTCTCTGTCTCCCTCTGTCTGCCTCTGACCGGCTCTCTCTGTCTGTCTGTCTCTGTCCGTCTCTGCTTGCTTCCGTGTGTCACTGCCTGTCCCAGTTTGCCTTCGACTGTCTCTGTCTGTCTCTGTCTGTGACTGCCTGTCTCTGTCTGCCTCTGACTGTCCCTGTCTGTCTCTGTGGGTCACTGCCTGTCTACGTCTGTCTATGTCTGTCTTTGTCTGTCTCTGTCTGTATGTGTCTGTCTCTGTCTGTCTATACCTGTCTCTGTCTGTATGTGTCTGTCTCTGTCTGCCTCTGACTGTCTCTGTCTCTGTCTGTCCCTGTCTGTCTCTGTCTGTCTATACCAGTCTCTGTCTGGATCTGTCTGTCTCTGTCTGTCTCTGTCTGTCTCAGTCTGTCGATGTCCGTCTATGTCTGTCTGAGTCTGTCTCTGTCTGTCTCTGTCTGTCTATACCTGTCTCTGTCTGTCTCTTTCCGTCTCTGTCTGTCTCTGTCTGTCTCTGTCTGTCTCTGTCTGTCTCTTTCCGTCTCTGTCTGTCTCTGTCGGTCTCTGTCTGTCTCTGTCTGTATCTGTCTGTCTCTGTCTGTCTCTGTCTGTCTCTGTCGGTCTCTCTCTGTCTCTGTCTGTCTATGTCTGCCTGAGTCTGTCTCTGTCTGTCTCTGTCTGTCTATACCTGTCTCAATCTGTCACGGTCTGTCTCTGTCTGTCTCTGTCTGTCTCTGTCTGTCTATACCGGTCTCTGTCTGTCTGTGTCTGTCTCTGTCTGTCTCTGTCTGTCCCTGTCTGTCTCTGTCTGTCCCTGCATGTTTCGTGTGTCACTGCCTGTCCCAGTTTGCCTTCGACTGTCTCTGTCTGTCTCTGTGTGTGACTGCCTGTCTCTGTCTGCCTCTGACTGTCCCTGTCTGTCTCTGTGTGTCACTGCCTGTCTCAGTGCGCCGCTGACTGTCTCTGTCTGTCTCTGTCTGTCTCTTTCCGTCTCTGTCTGCCTCTGTCTGTCCCTGTCTGTCTACGTCTGTCTCTGTCTGTCTCTGTCTGTCTCTGTCTGTCTCTGTATTTATCTGTCTGTCGCTGTCTGTCCCTTTCCGTCTCTGTCTGTCTCTGTCTGTCTCTGTCTGTCTCTGTCTGTCTTTTCCGTCTCTCTCTGTCTCTGTCTGCGTGAGTCTGTCTCTGTCTGTCTCTCACTGTCTATTCCTGTCTATGTCTGTATCTGTCTGTCTCTGTCTGTCTCTGTCTGTCTCGGTCTGTCTCTGTCTGTCTCTGTCTGTCTCTGTCTGTCTCTGTCTGCCTGAGTCTGTCTATGTCTGTCTCCGTCTGTCTATACCTGTCTCTGTCTGTATCTGTCTGTCTCTGTCTATCTCTGCCTGTCTCTGTCTGTCTCTTTCCGTCTCTGTCTGTCTCTGTCTGCCTGAGTCTGTCTCTGTCTGTCTCTGTCTGTCTCTGTCTGTCTCTGTCTGTCTCATTCCGTATCTGTCTGTCTCTGTCTGTCTCTGTCTGTCTCTGCATGTATCTGTTTGTCTCTGTCTGTCTCTGCCTGTCTCTATCTGTCTCTGTCCGCCTCTGCCTGTCTCTGTCTGTCTCTGTCTGTCTCTGTCTGTCTCTGTCTGTCTCTGCCTGTCTCAGTCTGTCCCTGTCTGCCTCTGTCTGTCTCTGTCTGTCTCTTTCCGTCTCTGTCTGTCTCTGTCTGTCTCTGTCTGTCTCTGTCTGTCTGTGTCTGCCTGAGTCTGTCTATGTCTGTCTGTGTCTGCCTGAGTCTGTCTATGTCTGTCTCCGTCTGTCTATACCTGTCTCTGTCTGTATCTGTCTGTTTCTGTCTATCTCTGTCTGTCTCTCTCTGTCTCTTTCCGTCTCTGTCTGTCTCTGTCTGCCTGAGTCTGTCTCTGTCTGTCTCTGTCTGTCTCTGTATGTATCTGCCTGTCTCTGTCTGTCTCTGTCTGTCTCTGTCTGTCTCTGTCTGCCTGAGTCTGTCTCTGTCTTTCTATACCTGTCTCTGTCTGTCTCTGTCAGTCTCTGTCTGTCTCTGTCTGTCTCTGTCTGTCTCTGTCTGTCTCTGTCTGTCTCTGTCTGTCTCTGTCTGCCGCTGACTGTCTCTGCCTGTCTCTGTGTATCACTGCCTGTCTCAGTCCTCCGCTGACTGTCTCTGTCTGTCTCTGTCTGTCTCTGTCTGTTTCTGTCTGCCTCTGTCTGTCTCTGTCAGTCTCTGTCTGTCTCTGTCTCTCTCTGTCTGTCTCTGTCTGTCTCTGTCTGTCTCTGTCTGTCTCTGTCTGTCTCTTTCCGTCTCTGTCTGTCTCTGTCTGTCTATACCTGTCTCTGTCTGTATCTGTCTGTCTCTGTCTGTCTCATTCCGTATCTGTCTGTCTCTGTCTGTCTCTGTATGTATCTGTCTGTCTCTGTCTGTCTCTGTCTGTCTCTGTCTGTCTCTGTCTGTCTCTGTCTGTCTCTGTCTGTCTCTGTCTGTCTCTGTCTGTCTCTGTCTGTCTCTGTCTGTCTCTGTCTGTCTCTGTCTGTCTCTGTCTGTCTCTGCCAGTCTCTATCTGTCTCTGTCTCTCCCTGTCTGTCTCTGTCTGCCTCTGTCTGTCTCTGTCTGTCTCATTCCGCATCTGTCTGTCTCTGTCTGTCTCTGTCTGTCTCATTCCGCATCTGTCTGTCTCTGTCTGTCTCTGTCTGTCTCTGCATGTATCTGTTTGTCTCTGTCTGCCTCTGTCTGTCTCTGTCTGTCTCTGTCCGCCTCTGCCTGTCTCTGTCTGTCGCTGTCTGTCTCTGTCCGTCTCTGCCTGTCACAGTCTGTCCCTGTCTGTGTCTGTCTGTCTCTTTCCGTCTCTGTCTGTCTCTGTCTGACTCTGTCTGTCTCTGTCTGTCTCTGCATGTATCTGTTTGTCTCTGTCTGTCTCTGTCGGTCTCTGTCTGTCTCTGTCTGTATCTGTCTGTATCTGTCTGTCTCTGTCTGTCTCTGTCTGTCTCTGTCTCTCTCTGTCTGTCTCTTTCCGTCTCTGTCTGTCTCTGTCTGTCTCTGTCTGTCTCTGTCTGTCTCTTTCCATCTCTGTCTGTCTCTGTCGGTCTCTGTCTGCCTCTGTCTGTCTCTGTCTGTTTCTGTGTGTCACTGCCTGTCTCTGTCTGTCTATGTCTGTCTCTGTCTGTCTCTGTCTGTCTCTGTATGTATCTGTTTGTCTCTGTCTGTCTCTGTCTGTCTCTGTCTGTCCCTGTCTGTCTCTGCCTGTCTCTGTCTGTCGCTGTCTGTCTCTGTCTGTCTCTGTCTGCCTCTGTCTGTCTCTGTCTGTCTCTGTCTGTCTCTGTCTGTCTCTGTCTGTCTCTGTCTGTCTCTGCCAGTCTCTGTCTGTCTCTGTCTCTCCCTGTCTGTCTCTGTCTGTCTCTGTCTGTCTCATTCCGCATCTGTCTGTCTCTGCCTGTCTCTGTCTGTCGCTGTCTGTCTCTGTCCGTCTCTGCCTGTCACAGTCTGTCTCTGTCTGTCTATACCTGTCTCTGTCTGTATCTGTCTGTCTCTGTCTGTCTCTGTCAGTCTCTGTCTGTCTCTGTCAGTCTCTGTCTGTCTCTGTCTCTCTCTGTCTGTCTCTGTCTGTCTCTGTCTGTCTCTGTCTGTCTCATTCCGTATCTGTCTGTCTCTGTTTGTCTCTGTCTGTCTCTGTCTGTCTCTGTCTGTCTCTGTCTGCCTCTGTCTGTCTCTTTCCGTCTCTGTCTGTCTCTGTCTGTCTCTGTCTGTCTCTGTCTGTCTCTGTCTGTCTCTTTCCATCTCTGTCTGTCTCTGTCGGTCACTGTCTGCCTCTGTCTGTCTCTGTCTGTTTCTGTGTGTCACTGCCTGTCTCTGTCTGTCTATGTCTGTCTCTGTCTGTCTCTGTCTGCCTCTGTCTGTCTCTGTCTGCCTCTGTCTGTCTCTGTCTGTCTCTGTCTGTCTCTGTCTGTCTCTGCCAGTCTCTGTCTGTCTCTGTCTCTACCTGTCTGTCTCTGTCTGTCTCTGTCTGTCTCTGTCTGTCTCATTCCTCATCTGTCTGTCTCTGTCTGTCTCTGTCTGTCTCTGCATGTATCTGTTTGTCTCTGTCTGCCTCTGTCTGTCTCTGCCTGTTTCTGTGTGTCACTGCCTGTCTCTGTCTGTCTATGTCTGTCTCTGTCTGTCTGTGCCTGTCTCTGTCTGTCTCTGTCTGTCTCTGTCTGTCTCTGTCTGCCTCTGTCTGTCTCTGTCTGTCTCTGTCTGTCTCTGTCTGTCTCTGTCTGTCTCTGTCTGTCTCTGCCAGTCTCTGCCTGTCTCTGTCTCTCCCTGTCTGTCTCTGTCTGTCTCTGTCTGTCTCTGTCTGTCTCATTCCGCATCTGTCTGTCTCTGCCTGCCTCTGTCTGTCGCTGTCTGTCTCTGTCCGTCTCTGCCTGTCACAGTCTGTCCCTGTCTGTGTCTGTCTGTCTCCGTCTGTCTCTTTCCGTCTCTGTCTGTCTCTGTCTGACTCTGTCTGTCTCTGTCTGTCTCAGCATGTATCTGTTTGTCTCTGTCTGTCTCTGTCGGTCTCTGTCTGTCTCTGTCTGTATCTGTCTGTATCTGTCTGTCTCTGTCTGTCTCTGTCTGTCTCTGTCTCTCTCTGTCTGTCTCCGTCTGTCTCTGTCTGTCTCTGTCGGTCTCTGTCTGTCTCTTTCCGTCTCTGTCTGTCTCTGTCTGTCTATACCTGTCTCTGTCTGTATCTGTCTGTCTCTGTCTGTCTCTGTCAGTCTCTGTCTGTCTCTGTCAGTCTCTGTCTGTCTCTGTCTCTCTCTGTCTGTCTCTGTCTGTCTCTGTCTGTCTCTGTATGTATCTGTTTGTCTCTGTCTGTCTCTATCTGTCTCTGTCTGTCCCTGTCTGTCTCTGCCTGTCTCTTTCCGTCTCTGTCTGTCTCTGTCTGTCTCTGTCTGTCTCTGTCTGTCTCTGTCTGTCTCTGTCTGCCGCTGACTGTCTCTGTCTGTCTCTGTCTGCCTGAGTCTGTCTCTGTCTGTCTCTGTCTGTCTATACCTGTCTCTGTCTGTATCTGTCTGTCTCTGTCTGGATCTGTCTGTCTCGGTCTGTCTCTGCCTGTATCTGTCTGTCTCTGTCTGTCTCTGTCTGTCTCTGTCTGTCTCTGCTGTCTCTGTCTGTCTCTGTCTGTCTCTGTCTGTCTCTTTCCGTCTCTGTCTGTCTCTGTCTGTCTATACCTGTCTCTGTCTGTATCTGTCTGTCTCTGTGTGTCACTGCCTGTCTCAGTCCGCCGCTGACTGTCTCTGTCTGTCTCTGTCTCTCTCTGTCTGTCTCTGTCTGTCTCATTCCGTATCTGTCTGTCTCTGTCTGTCTCTGTCTGTCTCTGTATGTATCTGTCTGTCTCTGTCTGTCTCTGTCTGTCTCTGTCTCTCTCTGCCTGAGTCTGTTTCTGTCTTTCTATACCTGTCTCTGTCTGTCTCTGTCTGTCTCTGTCTGTCTCTGTCTGTATCTGTCTGTCTCTGTCTGTCTCTGTCTGTCTCTGTCTGTCTCTGTCTGTCTCTGTCTGCCGCTGACTGTCTCTGCCAGTCTCTGTGTGTCACTGCCTGTCTCAGTCCACCGCTGACTGTCTCTGTCTATCTCTGTCTGTCTCTGTCTGTCTCTTTCCGTCTCTGTCTGTCTCTGTCTGCCTGAGTCTGTCTCTGTCTGTCTCTGTCTGTCTCTGTATGTATCTGTCTGTCTCTGTCTGTCTCTGTCTGTCTCTTTCCGTCTCTGTCTGTCTCTGTCTGTCTCTGTCTGTCTCTGTCTGCCTGAGTCTGTCTATGTCTGTCTCCGTCTGTCTATGCCTGTCTCTGTCTGTATCTGTCTGTCTCTGTCTGTCTCTGTCTGTCTCTGTCTGCCTCTGTCTGTCCCTGTCTGTCTCTGTCTGTCTCTGTCTGTCTCTGTCTGCCTCTGACTGTCTCTGTCTGTCTCTGTCTGTCCCTGTCTGTCTCTGTCTGTCTATACCAGTCTCTGTCTGGATCTGTCTGTCTCGGTCTGTCTCTGCCTGTATCTGTCTGTCTCTGTCTGTCTCTGTCTGTCTATGTCTGTCTCTGCTGTCTCTGTCTGTCTCTGTCTGTCTCTGTCTGTCTCTTTCCGTCTCTGTCTGTCTCTGTCTGTCTATACCTGTCTCTGTCTGTATCTGTCTGTCTCTGTGTGTCACTGCCTGTCTCAGTCCGCCGCTGACTGTCTCTGTCTGTCTCTGTCTCTCTCTGTCTGTCTCTGTCTGTCTCATTCCGTATCTGTCTGTCTCTGTCTGTCTCTGTCCGTCTCTGTATGTATCTGTCTGTCTCTGTCTGTCTCTGTCTGTCTCTGTCTGTCTCTGTCTGTCTAGGTCTGTCTCTGCCTGCCCTGTCTGTCTCTGTCTGTCTCTGTCTCTCTCTGCCTGAGTCTGTCTCTGTCTTTCTATACCTGTCTCTGTCTGTCTCTGTCTGTCTCTGTCTGTCTCTGTCTGTATCTGTCTGTCTCTGTCTGTCTCTGTCTGTCTCTGTCTGTCTCTGTCTGTCTCTGTCTGCCGCTGACTGTCTCTGCCAGTCTCTGTGTGTCACTGCCTGTCTCAGTCCACCGCTGACTGTCTCTGTCTGTCTCTGTCTGTCTCTGTCTGTCTCTGTCTGTCTTTGTCTGTCTCTGTCTGCCTCTGACTGTCCCTGTCTGCCTCTGTGTGTCACTGACTGGCTCAGTGTGCCGCTGACTGTCTCTGCCTGTCTCTGTCTCCCTCTGTCTGCCTCTGACCGGCTCTCTCTGTCTGTCTGTCTCTGTCCGTCACTGCCTGTCTACGTCTGTCTATGTCTGTCTTTGTCTGTCTCTGTCTGTATGTGTCTGTCTCTGTCTGTCTATACCTGTCTCTGTCTGTATGTGTCTGTCTCTGTCTGCCTCTGACTGTCTCTGTCTCTGTCTGTCCCTGTCTGTCTCTGTCTGTCTATACCAGTCTCTGTCTGGATCTGTCTGTCTCTGTCTGTCTCTGTCTGTCTCAGTCTGTCGATGTCCGTCTATGTCTGTCTGAGTCTGTCTCTGTCTGTCTCTGTCTGTCTATACCTGTCTCTGTCTGTCTCTTTCCGTCTCTGTCTGTCTCTGTCTGTCTCTGTCTGTCTCTGTCTGTCTCTTTCCGTCTCTGTCTGTCTCTGTCGGTCTCTGTCTGTCTCTGTCTGTATCTGTCTGTCTCTGTCTGTCTCTGTCTGTCTCTGTCTGTCTCTGTCTGTCTCTGTCTGTCTCTGTCTGTCTCCGTCTGCCTCTGACTGTCCCTGTCTGTTTCTGTGCGTCACTGCCTGTCCCTGTCTGCCTCTGTGTGTCACTGACTGGCTCAGTGTGCCGCTGACTGTCTCTGCCTGTCTCTGTCTCCCTCTGTCTGCCTCTGACCGGCTCTCTCTGTCTGTCTGTCTCTGTCCGTCTCTGCTTGCTTCCGTGTGTCACTGCCTGTCCCAGTTTGCCTTCGACTGTCTCTGTCTGTCTCTGTCTGTGACTGCCTGTCTCTGTCTGCCTCTGACTGTCCCTGTCTGTCTCTGTGTGTCACTGCCTGTCTACGTCTGTCTATGTCTGTCTTTGTCTGTCTCTGTCTGTATGTGTCTGTCTCTGTCTGTCTATACCTGTCTCTGTCTGTATGTGTCTGTCTCTGTCTGCCTCTGACTGTCTCTGTCTCTGTCTGTCCCTGTCTGTCTCTGTCTGTCTATACCAGTCTCTGTCTGGATCTGTCTGTCTCTGTCTGTCTCTGTCTGTCTCTCTCTGTCTCTGTATGTCTCTGTCTGTCATTTCGGTCTCGCTATGTCTCCGTCTGTCTCTGTCTGTCTCTGTCTGTCTCTGTCGGTCTCTCTCTGTCTCTGTCTGTCTATGTCTGCCTGAGTCTGTCTCTGTCTGTCTCTGTCTGTCTATACCTGTCTCAATCTGTCACGGTCTGTCTCTGTCTGTCTCTGTCTGTCTCTGTCTGTCTATACCGGTCTCTGTCTGTCTGTGTCTGTCTCTGTCTGTCTCTGTCTGTCCCTGTCTGTCTCTGTCTGTCCCTGCATGTTTCGTGTGTCACTGCCTGTCCCAGTTTGCCTTCGACTGTCTCTGTCTGTCTCTGTGTGTGACTGCCTGTCTCTGTCTGCCTCTGACTGTCCCTGTCTGTCTCTGTGTGTCACTGCCTGTCTCAGTGCGCCGCTGACTGTCTCTGTCTGTCTCTGTCTGTCTCTTTCCGTCTCTGTCTGCCTCTGTCTGTCCCTGTCTGTCTACGTCTGTCTCTGTCTGTCTCTGTCTGTCTCTGTCTGTCTCTGTATTTATCTGTCTGTCGCTGTCTGTCCCTTTCCGTCTCTGTCTGTCTCTGTCTGTCTCTGTCTGTCTCTGTCTGTCTTTTCCGTCTCTATCTGTCTCTGTCTGCGTGAGTCTGTCTCTGTCTGTCTCTCACTGTCTATTCCTGTCTACGTCTGTATCTGTCTGTCTCTGTCTGTCTCTGTCTGTCTCGGTCTGTCTCTGTATGTCTGTGTCTGTCTCTGTCTGTCTCTGTCTGCCTGAGTCTGTCTATGTCTGTCTCCGTCTGTCTATACCTGTCTCTGTCTGTATCTGTCTGTCTCTGTCTATCTCTGCCTGTCTCTGTCTGTCTCTTTCCGTCTCTGTCTGTCTCTGTCTGTCTCTGTCTGCCTGAGTCTGTCTCTGTCTGTCTCTGTCTGTCTCTGTCTGTCTCTGTCTGTCTCATTCCGTATCTGTCTGTCTCTGTCTGTCTCTGTCTGTCTCTGCATGTATCTGTTTGTCTCTGTCTGTCTCTGCCTGTCTCTATCTGTCTCTGTCCGCCTCTGCCTGTCTCTGTCTGTCTCTGTCTGTCTCTGTCTGTCTCTGTCTGTCTCTGCCTGTCTCAGTCTGTCCCTGTCTGCCTCTGTCTGTCTCTGTCTGTCTCTTTCCGTCTCTGTCTGTCTCTGTCTGTCTCTGTCTGTCTCTGTCTGTCTGTGTCTGCCTGAGTCTGTCTATGTCTGTCTGTGTCTGCCTGAGTCTGTCTATGTCTGTCTCCGTCTGTCTATACCTGTCTCTGTCTGTATCTGTCTGTTTCTGTCTATCTCTGTCTGTCTCTCTCTGTCTCTTTCCGTCTCTGTCTGTCTCTGTCTGCCTGAGTCTGTCTCTGTCTGTCTCTGTCTGTCTCTGTATGTATCTGTCTGTCTCTGTCTGTCTCTGCCTGTCTCTGTCTGTCTCTGTCTGTCTCTGTCTGCCTGAGTGTGTCTCTATCTGTCTATAGCGGCCTCTGTCTCTGTCTGTCTCTGTCTGTCTCTGTCTGTCTCTGTCGGTCTCTGTCTGTCTCTGTCTGTCTCTGTCTGTCTCTGTCTGTCTCTGCCTGCGCCGTCCGTCTCTGTCTGTCTCTGTCTGTCTCTGTGTGTGACTGCCTGTCTCTGTCTGCCTCTGTCTGTCTCTGTCTGTCTCTGTCTGTCTCATTCCGCATCTGTCTGTCTCTGTCTGTCTCTGTCTGTCTCTGCATGTATCTGTTTGTCTCTGTCTGCCTCTGTCTGTCTCTGTCTGTCTCTGTCTGTCTCTGTCCGTCTCTGCCTGTCACAGTCTGTCCCTGTCTGTGTCTGTCTGTCTCTGTCTGTCTCTTTCCGTCTCTGTCTGCCTCTGTCTGACTCTGCCTGTCTCTGTCTGTCTCTGCATGTATCTGTTTGTATCTGTCTGTCTCTGTCGGTCTCTGTCTGTCTCTGTCTGTCTCTGTCCGTCTCTGCCTGTCACAGTCTGTCCCTGTCTGTGTCTGTCTGTCTCTGTCTGTCTCTTTCCGTCTCTGTCTGCCTCTGTCTGACTCTGCCTGTCTCTGTCTGTCTCTGCATGTATCTGTTTGTCTCTGTCTGTCTCTGTCGGTCTCTGTCTGTCTCTGTCTGTATCTTTCTGTCTCTGTCTGTCTCTGTCTGTCTCTGTCTCTCTCTGTCGGTCTCGGTCTGTCTCTGTCTGTCTCTGTCTCTCTCTGTCTGTCTCTGTCTGTCTCTGTCTGTATCTGTCGGTCTCTGTCTGTCTCTTTCCGTCTCTGTCTGTCTCTGTCTGTCTATACCTGTCTCTGTCTGTATCTGTCTGTCTCTGTCTGTCTCTGTCTGCCTGAGTCTGTCTCTGTCTGTCTCTGTCTGTCTCTGTCCGTCTCTGTCTGCCTCTGTCTGACTCTGCCTGTCTCTGTCTGTCTCTGCATGTATCTGTTTGTCTCTGTCTGTCTCTGTCGGTCTCTGTCTGTCTCTGTCTGTCTCTGTCCGTCTCTGCCTGTCACAGTCTGTCCCTGTCTGTCTCTGTCTGTCTCTTTCCGTCTCTGTCTGCCTCTGTCTGACTCTGCCTGTCTCTGTCTGTCTCTGCATGTGTCTGTTTGTCTCTGTCTGTCTCTGTCGGTCTCTGTCTGTCTCTGTCTGTCTCTGTCCGTCTCTGCCTGTCACAGTCTGTCTCTGTCTGTCTCTGTCTGTCTCTGTCTGTCTCTATCTGTCTCTGTCTCTCCCTGTCTGTCTCTGTCTGTCTCATTCCGCATCTGTCTGTCTCTGTCCGCCTCTGCCTGTCTCTGTCTGTCGCTGTCTGTCTCTGTCCGTCACTGCCTGTCACAGTCTGTCCCTGTCTGTGTCTGTCTGTCTCCGTCTGTCTCTTTCCGTCTCTGTCTGACTCTGTCTGACTCTGTCTGTCTCTGTCTGTCTCTGCATGTATCTGTTTGTCTCTGTCTGTCTCTGTCGGTCTCTGTCTGTCTCTGTCTGTATCTGTCTGTATCTGTTTGTCTCTGTCTGTCTCTGTCTGTCTCTGTCTCTCTCTGTCTGTCTCTGTCTGTCTCTGTCTGTCTCTGTCGGTCTCTGTCTGTCTCTTTCCGTCTCTGTCTGTCTCTGTCTGTATCTGTCTGTCTCTGTCTGTCTCTGTCTGTCTCTGTCAGTCTCTGTCTGTCTCTGTCATTCTCTGTCTGTCTCTGTCTCTCTCTGTCTGTCTCTGTCTGTCTCTGTCTGTCTCTGTCTGTCTCATTCCGTATCTGTCTGTCTCTGCCTGTCTCTGTCTGTCTCTGTCTGTCTCTGTCTGTCTCTGTCTGTCTCTGTCTGTCTCTTTCCGTCTCTGTCTGTCTCTGTCTGTCTCTGTCTGTCTCTGTCTGTCTCTTTCCATCTCTGTCTGTCTCTGTCGGTCTCTGTCTGTCTCTGTCTGTCTCTGCCTGTCTCTGTCTGTCTATGTCTGTCTCTGTCTGTCTCTGTCTGTCTCTGTATGTATCTGTTTGTCTCTGTCTGTCTCTGTCTGTCTCTGTCTGCCTGAGTCTGTCTCTGTCTGTCTCTGTCTGTCTCTGCCTGTCTGTGTCTGTCTCTGTCTGTCTCTGTCTGTCTCTGTCTGCCTCTGTCTGTCTCTGTCTGTCTTTGTCTGTCTCTGTCTGTCTCTGTCTGTCTCTGTCTGTCTCTGTCTGTCTCTGCCAGTCTCTGTCTGTCTCTGTCTCTCCCTGTCTGTCTCTGTCTGTCTCTGTCTGTCTCATTCCGCATCTGTCTGTCTCTGCCTGTCTCTGTCTGTCTCTGTCTGTCGCTGTCTGTCTCTGTCCGTCTCTGCCTGTCACAGTCTGTCCCTGTCTGTGTCTGTCTGTCTCCGTCTGTCTCTTTCCGTCTCTGTCTGTCTCTGTCTGACTCTGTCTGTCTCTGTCTGTCTCTGCATGTATCTGTTTGTCTCTGTCTGTCTCTGTCGGTCTCTGTCTGTCTCTGTCTGTATCTGTCTGTATCTGTCTGTATCTGTCTGTCTCTGTCTGTCTCTGTCTGTCTCTGTTTCTCTCTGTCTGTCTCTGTCTGTCTCTGTCTGTCTCTGTCTGTCTCTGTCGGTCTCTGTCTGTCTCTTTCCGTCTCTGTCTGTCTCTGTCTGTCTATACCTGTCTCTGTCTGTCCCTGTCTGTCTCTGCCTGTCTCTGTCTGTCGCTGTCTGTCTCTGTCTGTCTCTGTCTGCCTCTGTCTGTCTCCGTCTGTCTCTGTCTGTCTCTGTCTGTCTCTGTCTGTCTCTGTCTGTCTCTGCCAGTCTCTGTCTGTCTCTGTCTCTCCCTGTCTGTCTCTGTCTGTCTCTGTCTGTCTCATTCCGCATCTGTCTGTCTCTGCCTGTCTCTGTCTGTCGCTGTCTGTCTCTGTCCGTCTCTGCCTGTCACAGTCTGTCCCTGTCTGTGTCTGTCTGTCTCCGTCTGCCTCTTTCCGTCTCTGTCTGTCTCTGTCTGTCTCTGTCTGTCTCTGTCTGTCTCTGTCTGCCTGAGTCTGTCTCTGTCTGTCTCTGTCTGTCTCTGCCTGTCTCTGTCTGTCTCTGTCTGTCTCTGTCTGTCTCTGTCTGCCTCTGTCTGTCTCTGTCTGTCTCTGTCTGTCTCTGTCTGTCTCTGTCTGTCTCTGTCTGTCTCTGCCAGTCTCTGTCTGTCTCTGTCTCTCCCTGTCTGTCTCTGTCTGTCTCTGTCTGTCTCTGTCTGTCTCTGTCTGTCTCACTCCGCATCTGTCTGTCTCTGTCTGTCTCTGTCTGTCTCATTCCGCATCTGTCTGTCTCTGTCTGTCTCTGTCTGTCTCTGCATGTATCTGTTTGTCTCTGTCTGCCTCTGTCTGTCTCTGTCTGTTTCTGTGTGTCACTGCCTGTCTCTGTCTGTCTATGTCTGTCTCTGTCTGTCTCTGCCTGTCTCTGTCTGTCTCTGTCTGTCTCTGTCTGTCTCTGTCTGCCTCTGTCTGTCTCTGTCTGTCTCTGTCTGTCTCTGTCTGTCTCTGTCTGTCTCTGTCTGTCTCTGCCAGTCTCTGTCTGTCTCTGTCTCTCCCTGTCTGTCTCTGTCTGTCTCTGTCTGTCTCTGTCTGTCTCATTACGCATCTGTCTGTCTCTGCCTGTCTCTGTCTGTCGCTGTCTGTCTCTGTCTGTCTATACCTGTCTCTGTCTGTATCTGTCTGTCTCTGTCTGTCTCTGTCAGTCTCTGTCTGTCTCTGTCAGTCTCTGTCTGTATCTGTCTGTCTCTGTATGTATCTGTTTGTCTCTGTCTGTCTCTGTCTGTCTCTGTCTGCCTGAGTCTGTCTCTGTCTGTCTCTGTCTGTCTCTGCCTGTCTCTGTCTGTCTCTGTCTGTCTCTGTCTGTCTCTGTCTGCCTCTGTCTGTCTCTGTCTGTCTCTGTCTGTCTCTGTCTGTCTCTGTCTGTCTCTGTCTGTCTCTGCCAGTCTCTGTCTGTCTCTGTCTCTCCCTGTCTGTCTCTGTCTGTCTCTGTCTGTCTCTGTCTGTCTCTGTCTGTCTCACTCCGCATCTGTCTGTCTCTGTCTGTCTCTGTCTGTCTCATTCCGCATCTGTCTGTCTCTGTCTGTCTCTGTCTGTCTCTGCATGTATCTGTTTGTCTCTGTCTGCCTCTGTCTGTCTCTGTCTGTTTCTGTGTGTCACTGCCTGTCTCTGTCTGTCTATGTCTGTCTCTGTCTGTCTCTGCCTGTCTCTGTCTGTCTCTGTCTGTCTCTGTCTGTCTCTGTCTGCCTCTGTCTGTCTCTGTCTGTCTCTGTCTGTCTCTGTCTGTCTCTGTCTGTCTCTGTCTGTCTCTGCCAGTCTCTGTCTGTCTCTGTCTCTCCCTGTCTGTCTCTGTCTGTCTCTGTCTGTCTCTGTCTGTCTCATTCCGCATCTGTCTGTCTCTGCCTGTCTCTGTCTGTCGCTGTCTGTCTCTGTCTGTCTATACCTGTCTCTGTCTGTATCTGTCTGTCTCTGTCTGTCTCTGTCTGTCTCTGTCTGTCTCTTTCCGTCTCTGTCTGTCTCTGTCTGTCTCTGTCTGTCTCTGTCTGTCTCTTTCCATCTCTGTCTGTCTCTGTCGGTCTCTGTCTGCCTCTGTCTGTCTCTGTCTGTTTCTGTGTGACACTGCCTGTCTCTGTCTGTCTATGTCTGTCTCTGTCTGTCTCTGTCTGTCTCTGTCTGTCTCTGTCTGCCTGAGTGTGTCTCTATCTGTCTATAGCGGCCTCTGTCTCTGTCTGTCTCTGTCTGTCTCTGTCTGTCTCTGTCGGTCTCTGTCTGTCTCTGTCTGTCTCTGTCTGTCTCTGCCTGCGCCGTCCGTCTCTGTCTGTCTCTGTCTGTCTCTGTGTGTGACTGCCTGTCTCTGTCTGCCTCTGACTGTCCCTGTCTGTCTCTGTGTGCTACTGCCTGTCTCAGTCCGCCGCTGACTGTCTCTGTCTGTCTCTGTCTGTCTCTGTCTGTCTCTGTCTGCCTCTGTCTGTCTCTGTCTGTCTCTGTCTGTCTCTGTCTGTCTCTGTCTGTCTCTGTCTGTCTCTGCCAGTCTCTGTCTGTCTCTGTCTCTCCCTGTCTGTCTCTGTCTGTCTCTGTCTGTCTCTGTCTGTCTCATTCCGCATCTGTCTGTCTCTGCCTGTCTCTGTCTGTCGCTGTCTGTCTCTGTCTGTCTATACCTGTCTCTGTCTGTATCTGTCTGTCTCTGTCTGTCTCTGTCAGTCTCTGTCTGTCTCTGTCAGTCTCTGTCTGTATCTGTCTGTATCTGTCTGTCTCTGTCTGTCTCTGTCTGTCTCTGTCACTCTCTGTCTGTCTCTGTCTGTCTCTGTCTGTCTCTGTCTGTCTCTGTCTGTCTCTGCCAGTCTCTGTCTGTCTCTGTCTCTCCCTGTCTGTCTCTGTCTGTCTCTGTCTGTCTCTGTCTGTCTCTGTCTGTCTCACTCCGCATCTGTCTGTCTCTGTCTGTCTCTGTCTGTCTCATTCCGCATCTGTCTGTCTCTGTCTGTCTCTGTCTGTCTCTGCATGTATCTGTTTGTCTCTGTCTGCCTCTGTCTGTCTCTGTCTGTTTCTGTGTGTCACTGCCTGTCTCTGTCTGTCTATGTCTGTCTCTGTCTGTCTCTGCCTGTCTCTGTCTGTCTCTGTCTGTCTCTGTCTGTCTCTGTCTGCCTCTGTCTGTCTCTGTCTGTCTCTGTCTGTCTCTGTCTGTCTCTGTCTGTCTCTGTCTGTCTCTGCCAGTCTCTGTCTGTCTCTGTCTCTCCCTGTCTGTCTCTGTCTGTCTCTGTCTGTCTCTGTCTGTCTCATTCCGCATCTGTCTGTCTCTGCCTGTCTCTGTCTGTCGCTGTCTGTCTCTGTCTGTCTATACCTGTCTCTGTCTGTATCTGTCTGTCTCTGTCTGTCTCTGTCAGTCTCTGTCTGTCTCTGTCAGTCTCTGTCTGTATCTGTCTGTATCTGTCTGTCTCTGTCTGTCTCTGTCTGTCTCTGTCACTCTCTGTCTGTCTCTGTCTGTCTCTGTCTGTCTCTGTCTGTCTCTGTCGGTCTCTGTCTGTCTCTTTCCGTCTCTGTCTGTCTCTGTCTGTCTATACCTGTCTCTGTCTGTATCTGTCTGTCTCTGTCTGTCTCTGTCAGTCTCTGTCTGTCTCTGTCAGTCTCTGTCTGTCTCTGTCTCTCTCTGTCTGTCTCTGTCTGTCTCTGTCTGTCTCTGTCTGTCTCATTCCGTATCTGTCTGTCTCTGTCTGTCTCTGTCTGTCTCGGTCTGTCTCTGTCTGTCTCTGTCTGTCTCTTTCCGTCTCTGTCTGTCTCTGTCTGTCTCTGTCTGTCTCTGTCTGTCTCTTTCCATCTCTGTCTGTCTCTGTCGGTCTCTGTCTGCCTCTGTCTGTCTCTGTCTGTTTCTGTGTGACACTGCCTGTCTCTGTCTGTCTATGTCTGTCTCTGTCTGTCTCTGTCTGTCTCTGTCTGTCTCTGTCTGCCTGAGTGTGTCTCTATCTGTCTATAGCGGCCTCTGTCTCTGTCTGTCTCTGTCTGTCTCTGTCTGTCTCTGTCGGTCTCTGTCTGTCTCTGTCTGTCTCTGTCTGTCTCTGCCTGCGCCGTCCGTCTCTGTCTGTCTCTGTCTGTCTCTGTGTGTGACTGCCTGTCTCTGTCTGCCTCTGACTGTCCCTGTCTGTCTCTGTGTGCTACTGCCTGTCTCAGTCCGCCGCTGACTGTCTCTGTCTGTCTCTGTCTGTCTCTGTCAGTCTCTGTCTGTCTCTGTCTGTCTCTGTCTGTCTCTGTCTGTCTCTGTCTGTCTCTGTCTGTATCTGTCTGTCTCTGTCTGTCTCTGTCTGTCTCTGTTTCTCTCTGTCTGTCTCTGTCTGTCTCTGCCTGTCTCTGTCTGTCGCTGTCTGTCTCTGTCTGTCTCTGTCTGTCTCTGTCTGCCTCTGTCTGTCTCTGTCTGTCTCTGTCTGTCTCTGTCTGTCTCTGTCTATCTCTGCCAGTCTCTGTCTGTCTCTGTCTCTCCCTGTCTGTCTCTGTCTGTCTCTGTCTGTCTCTGTCTGTCTCATTCCGCATCTGTCTGTCTCTGCCTGTCTCTGTCTGTCGCTGTCTGTCTCTGTCCGTCTCTGCCTGTCACAGTCTGTCCCTGTCTGTGTCTGTCTGTCTCCGTCTGTCTCTTTCCGTCTCTGTCTGTCTCTGTCTGACTCTGCCTGTCTCTGTCTGTCTCTGCATGTATCTGTTTGTCTCTGTCTGTCTCTGTCGGTCTCTGTCTGTCTCTGTCTGTATCTGTCTGTATCTGTCTGTCTCTGTCTGTCTCTGTCTGTCTCTGTCTCTCTCTGTCTGTCTCTGTCTGTCTCTGTCTGTCTCTGTCGGTCTCTGTCTGTCTCTTTCCGTCTCTGTCTGTCTCTGTCTGTCTATACCTGTCTCTGTCTGTATCTGTCTGTCTCTGTCTGTCTCTGTCAGTCTCTGTCTGTCTCTGTCAGTCTCTGTCTGTCTCTGTCTCTCTCTGTCTGTCTCTGTCTGTCTCTGTCTGTCTCTGTCTGTCTCATTCCGTATCTGTCTGTCTCTGTCTGTCTCTGTCTGTCTCTGTCTGTCTCTGTCTGTCTCTGTCTGTCTCTTTCCGTCTCTGTCTGTCTCTGTCTGTCTCTGTCTGTCTCTGTCTGTCTCTGTATGTATCTGTTTGTCTCTGTCTGTCTCTGTCTGTCTCTGTCTGCCTGAGTCTGTCTCTGTCTGCCTGAGTCTGTCTCTGTCTGTCTCTGTTTGCCTCTGTCTGTCTCTGTCTGTCTCTGTCTGTCTCTGTCTGTCTCTGTCTGTCTCTGTCTGTCTCTGTCTGTCTCTGTCTGTCTCTGTCTGTCTCTGTCTGTCTCTGTCTGTCTCTGTCTGTCTCTGTCTGTCTCTGCCAGTCTCTATCTGTCTCTGTCTCTCCCTGTCTGTCTCTGTCTGCCTCTGTCTGTCTCTGTCTGTCTCATTCCGCATCTGTCTGTCTCTGTCTGTCTCTGTCTGTCTCTGTCCGCCTCTGCCTGTCTCTGTCTGTCGCTGTCTGTCTCTGTCCGTCTCTGCCTGTCACAGTCTGTCCCTGTCTGTGTCTGTCTGTCTCCGTCTGTCTCTTTCCGTCTCTGTCTGTCTCTGTCTGACTCTGTCTGTCTCTGTCTGTCTCTGCATGTATCTGTTTGTCTCTGTCTGTCTCTGTCGGTCTCTGTCTGTCTCTGTCTGCATCTGTCTGTATCTGTCTGTCTCTGTCTGTCTCTGTCTGTCTCTGTCTCTCTCTGTCTGTCTGTGTCTGTCTCTGTCTGTCTCTGTCGGTCTCTGTCTGTCTCTTTCCGTCTCTGTCTGTCTCTGTCTGTCTATACCTGTCTCTGTCTGTATCTGTCTGTCTCTGTCTGTCTCTGTCTGTCTCTGTCAGTCTCTGTCTGTCTCTGTCAGTCTCTGTCTGTCTCTGTCTCTCTCTGTCTGTCTCTGTCTGTCTCTGTCTGTCTCTGTCTGTCTCATTCCGTATCTGTCTGTCTCTGTCTGTCTCTGTCTGTCTCTGTCTGTCTCTGTCTGTCTCTGTCTGTCTCTGTCTGTCTCTGTCTGTCTCTGTCTGTCTCTTTCCGTCTCTGTCTGTCTCTGTCCGCCTCTGCCTGTCTCTGTCTGTCGCTGTCTGTCTCTGTCTGTCTCTGTCTGTCTCTGTCTGTCGCTGTCTGTGTCTGTCTGTCTCCGTCTGTCTCTTTCCGTCTCTGTCTGTCTCTGTCTGACTCTGTCTGTCTCTGTCTGTCTCTGCATGTATCTGATTGTCTCTGTCTGTCTCTGTCGGTCTCTGTCTGTCTCTGTCTGTATCTGTCTGTATCTGTCTGTCTCTGTCTGTCTCTGTCTGTCTCTGTCTCTCTCTGTCTGTCTCTGTCTGTCTCTGTCTGTCTCTGTCGGTCTCTGTCTGTCTCTGTCTGTCTCATTCCGCATCTGTCTGTCTCTCTCTGTCTCTGTCTGTCTCTGTCTGTCTCATTCCGCATCTGTCTGTCTCTGTCTGTCTCTGTCTGTCTCTGCATGTATCTGTTTGTCTCTGTCTGCCTCTGTCTGTCTCTGTCTGTCTCTGTCTGTCTCTGTCCGTCTCTGCCTGTCACAGTCTGTCCCTGTCTGTGTCTGTCTGTCTCTGTCTGTCTCTTTCCGTCTCTGTCTGCCTCTGTCTGACTCTGCCTGTCTCTGTCTGTCTCTGCATGTATCTGTTTGTCTCTGTCTGTCTCTGTCGGTCTCTGTCTGTCTCTGTCTGTATCTGTCTGTCTCTGTCTGTCTCTGTCTGTCTCTGTCTCTCTCTGTCTGTCTCTGTCGGTCTCTGTCTGTCTCTGTCTGTCTCTGTCTGTCTCTGTCTGTCTCTGTCTGTCTCTGTCTGTCTCTGTCTGTCTCTGTCTGTCTCTGTCTGTCTCTGTCTGTCTCTGTCTGTCTCTGTATGTATCTGTTTGTCTCTGTCTGTCTCTGTCTGTCTCTGTCTGCCTGAGTCTGTCTCTGTCTGCCTGAGTCTGTCTCTGTCTGTCTCTGTTTGCCTCTGTCTGTCTCTGTCTGTCTCTGTCTGTCTCTGTCTGTCTCTGTCTGTCTCTGTCTGTCTCTGTCTGTCTCTGTCTGTCTCTGTCTGTCTCTGTCTGTCTCTGTCTGTCTCTGTCTGTCTCTGTCTGTCTCTGCCAGTCTCTATCTGTCTCTGTCTCTCCCTGTCTGTCTCTGTCTGCCTCTGTCTGTCTCTGTCTGTCTCATTCCGCATCTGTCTGTCTCTGTCTGTCTCTGTCTGTCTCTGTCCGCCTCTGCCTGTCTCTGTCTGTCGCTGTCTGTCTCTGTCCGTCTCTGCCTGTCACAGTCTGTCCCTGTCTGTGTCTGTCTGTCTCCGTCTGTCTCTTTCCGTCTCTGTCTGTCTCTGTCTGACTCTGTCTGTCTCTGTCTGTCTCTGCATGTATCTGTTTGTCTCTGTCTGTCTCTGTCGGTCTCTGTCTGTCTCTGTCTGCATCTGTCTGTATCTGTCTGTCTCTGTCTGTCTCTGTCTGTCTCTGTCTCTCTCTGTCTGTCTGTGTCTGTCTCTGTCTGTCTCTGTCGGTCTCTGTCTGTCTCTTTCCGTCTCTGTCTGTCTCTGTCTGTCTATACCTGTCTCTGTCTGTATCTGTCTGTCTCTGTCTGTCTCTGTCTGTCTCTGTCAGTCTCTGTCTGTCTCTGTCAGTCTCTGTCTGTCTCTGTCTCTCTCTGTCTGTCTCTGTCTGTCTCTGTCTGTCTCTGTCTGTCTCATTCCGTATCTGTCTGTCTCTGTCTGTCTCTGTCTGTCTCTGTCTGTCTCTGTCTGTCTCTGTCTGTCTCTGTCTGTCTCTGTCTGTCTCTGTCTGTCTCTTTCCGTCTCTGTCTGTCTCTGTCCGCCTCTGCCTGTCTCTGTCTGTCGCTGTCTGTCTCTGTCTGTCTCTGTCTGTCTCTGTCTGTCGCTGTCTGTGTCTGTCTGTCTCCGTCTGTCTCTTTCCGTCTCTGTCTGTCTCTGTCTGACTCTGTCTGTCTCTGTCTGTCTCTGCATGTATCTGATTGTCTCTGTCTGTCTCTGTCGGTCTCTGTCTGTCTCTGTCTGTATCTGTCTGTATCTGTCTGTCTCTGTCTGTCTCTGTCTGTCTCTGTCTCTCTCTGTCTGTCTCTGTCTGTCTCTGTCTGTCTCTGTCGGTCTCTGTCTGTCTCTTTCCGTCTCTGTCTGTCTCTGTCTGTCTATACCTGTCTCTGTCTGTATCTGTCTGTCTCTGTCTGTCTCTGTCTGTCTCTGTCAGTCTCTGTCTGTCTCTGTCAGTCTCTGTCTGTCTCTGTCTCTCTCTGTCTGTCTCTGTCTGTCTCTGTCTGTCTCTGTCTGTCTCTGTCTGTCTCAGTCCGTATCTGTCTGTCTCTGTCTGTCTCTGTCTGTCTCTGTCTGTCTCTGTCTGTCTCTGTCTGTCTCTGTCTGTCTCTTTCCGTCTCTGTCTGTCTCTGTCTGTCTCTGTCTGTCTCTGTCTGTCTCTTTCCATCTCTGTCTGTCTCTGTCGGTCTCTGTCTGCCTCTGTCTGTCTCTGTCTGTTTCTGTGTGTCACTGCCTGTCTCTGTATGTATCTGTTTGTCTCTGTCTGTCTCTGTCTGTCTCTGTATGTATCTGTTTGTCTCTGTCTGTCTCTGTCTGTCTCTGTCTGCCTGAGTCTGTCTCTGTCTGTCTCTGTCTGTCTCTGCCTGTCTCTGTCTGTCCCTGTCTGTCTCTGTCTGTCTCTTTCCGTCTCTGTCTGTCTCTGTCCGCCTCTGCCTGTCTCTGTCTGTCGCTGTCTGTCTCTGTCTGTCTCTGTCTGTCTCTGTCTGTCGCTGTCTGTGTCTGTCTGTCTCCGTCTGTCTCTTTCCGTCTCTGTCTGTCTCTGTCTGACTCTGTCTGTCTCTGTCTGTCTCCGCATGTATCTGTTTGTCTCTGTCTGTCTCTGTCGGTCTCTGTCTGTCTCTGTCTGTATCTGTCTGTATCTGTCTGTCTCTGTCTGTCTCTGTCTGTCTCTGTCTCTCTCTGTCTGTCTCTGTCTGTCTCTGTCTGTCTCTGTCGGTCTCTGTCTGTCTCTTTCCGTCTCTGTCTGTCTCTGTCTGTCTACACCTGTCTCTGTCTGTATCTGTCTGTCTCTGTCTGTCTCTGTCTGTCTCTGTCAGTCTCTGTCTGTCTCTGTCAGTCTCTGTCTGTCTCTGTCTCTCTCTGTCTGTCTCTGTCTGTCTCTGTCTGTCTCTGTCTGTCTCATTCCGTATCTGTCTGTCTCTGTCTGTCTCTGTCTGTCTCTGTCTGTCTCTGTCTGTCTCTGTCTGTCTCTTTCCGTCTCTGTCTGTCTCTGTCTGTCTCTGTCTGTCTCTGTCTGTCTCTTTCCATCTCTGTCTGTCTCTGTCGGTCTCTGTCTGCCTCTGTCTGTCTCTGTCTGTTTCTGTGTGTCACTGCCTGTCTCTGTCTGTCTATGTCTGTCTCTGTCTGTCTCTGTCTGTCTCTGTGTGTATCTGTTTGTCTCTGTCTGTCTCTGTCTGTCTCTGTCTGCCTGAGTCTGTCTCTGTCTGTCTCTGTCTGTCTCTGCCTGTCTCTGTCTGTCTCTGTCTGTCTCTGTCTGTCTCTGTCTGCCTCTGTCTGTCTCTGTCTGTCTCTGTCTCTCCCTGTCTGTCTCTGTCTGTCTCTGTCTGTCTCTGTCTGTCTCTGTCTGTCTCATTCCGTCTCTGTCTGTCTCTGTCTGACTCTGTCTGTCTCTGTCTGTCTCTGCATGTATCTGTTTGTCTCTGTCTGTCTCTGTCGGTCTCTGTCTGTCTCTGTCTGTATCTGTCTGTATCTGTCTGTCGCTGTCTGTCTCTGTCCGTCTCTGCCTGTCACAGTCTGTCCCTGTCTGTGTCTGTCTGTCTCCGTCTGTCTCTTTCCGTCTCTGTCTGTCTCTGTCTGTTTCTGTGTGTCACTGCCTGTCTCTGTCTGTCTATGTCTGTCTCTGTCTGTCTCTGTCTGTCTCTGTGTGTATCTGTTTGTCTCTGTCTGTCTCTGTCTGTCTCTGTCTGCCTGAGTCTGTCTCTGTCTGTCTCTGTCTGTATCTGTCTGTCTCTGTCTCTCTCTGTCTGTCTCTGTCTGTCTCTGTCTGTCTCTGTCTGTCTCATTCCGTATCTGTCTGTATCTGTCTGTCTCTGTCTGTCTCTGTCTGTCTCTGTCTGTCTCTGTCTGTCTCTGCCAGTCTCTGTCTGTCTCTGTCTCTCCCTGTCTGTCTCTGTCTGTCTCTGTCTGTCTCTGTCTGTCTCATTCCGCATCTGTCTGTCTCTGCCTGTCTCTGTCTGTCGCTGTCTGTCTCTGTCCGTCTCTGCCTGTCACAGTCTGTCCCTGTCTATGTCTGTCTGTCTCCGTCTGTCTCTTTCCGTCTCTGTCTGTCTCTGTCTGACTCTGTCTGTCTCTGTCTGTCTCTGTCTGTCTCTGTCGGTCTCTGTCTGTCTCTGTCTGTATCTGTCTGTATCTGTCTGTCTCTGTCTGTCTCTGTCTGTCTCCGTCAGTCTCTGTCTGTCTCTGTCAGTCTCTGTCTGTCTCTGTCTCTCTCTGTCTGTCTCTGTCTGTCTCTGTCTGTCTCTGTCTGTCTCATTCCGTATCTGTCTGTCTCTGTCTGTCTCTGTCTGTCTCTGTCTGTCTCTGTCTGTCTCTTTCCGTCTCTGTCTGTCTCTGTCTGTCTCTGTCTGTATCTGTCTGTCTCTGTCTGTCTCTGTCTGTCTCCGTCAGTCTCTGTCTGTCTCTGTCAGTCTCTGTCTGTCTCTGTCTGTCTCTGTCTGTATCTGTCTGTCTCTGTCTCTCTCTGTCTGTCTCTGTCTGTCTCTGTCTGTCTCTGTCTGTCTCATTCCGTATCTGTCTGTATCTGTCTGTCTCTGTCTGTCTCTGTCTGTCTCTGTCTGTCTCTGTCTGTCTCTGCCAGTCTCTGTCTGTCTCTGTCTCTCCCTGTCTGTCTCTGTCTGTCTCATTCCGCATCTGTCTGTCTCTGCCTGTCTCTGTCTGTCGCTGTCTGTCTCTGTCCGTCTCTGCCTGTCACAGTCTGTCCCTGTCTGTGTCTGTCTGTCTCCGTCTGTCTCTTTCCGTCTCTGTCTGTCTCTGTCTGACTCTGTCTGTCTCTGTCTGTCTCTGTCTGTCTCTGTCGGTCTCTGTCTGTCTCTGTCTGTATCTGTCTGTATCTGTCTGTCTCTGTCTGTCTCTGTCTGTCTCCGTCAGTCTCTGTCTGTCTCTGTCAGTCTCTGTCTGTCTCTGTCTCTCTCTGTCTGTCTCTGTCTGTCTCTGTCTGTCTGTGTCTGTCTCATTCCGTATCTGTCTGTCTCTGTCTGTCTCTGTCTGTCTCTGTCTGTCTCTGTCTGTCTCTTTCCGTCTCTGTCTGTCTCTGTCTGTCTCTGTCTGTCTCTGTCTGTCTCTTTCCATCTCTGTCTGTCTCTGTCGGTCTCTGTCTGCCTCTGTCTGTCTCTGTCTGTTTCTGTGTGTCACTGCATGTCTCTGTCTGTCTATGTCTGTCTCTGTCTGTCTCTGTCTGTCTCTGTATGTATCTGTTTGTCTCTGTCTGTCTCTGTCTGTCTCTGTCTGTCCCTGTCTGTCTCTGCCTGTCTCTGTCTGTCGCTGTCTGTCTCTGTCTGTCTCTGTCTGCCTCTGTCTGTCTCTGTCTGTATCTGTCTGTATCTGTCTGTCTCTGTCTGTCTCTGTCTGTCTCTGTCTCTCTCTGTCTGTCTCTGTCTGTCTCTGTCGGTCTCTGTCGGTCTCTGTCTGTCTCTTTCCGTCTCTGTCTGTCTCTGTCTGCCTGAGTCTGTCTCTGTCTGTCTCTGTCTGTCTCTGCCTGTCTCTGTCTGTCTCTGTCTGTCTCTGTCTGTCTCTGTCTGCCTCTGTCTGTCTCTGTCTGTCTCTGTCTGTCTCTGTCTGTCTCTGTCTGTCTCTGTCTGTCTCTGCCAGTCTCTGTCTGTCTCTGTCTCTCCCTGTCTGTCTCTGTCTGTCTCTGTCTGTCTCTGTCTGTCTCATTCCGCATCTGTCTGTCTCTGTCTGTCTCTGTCTGTCTCTGTCTGTCTCTGCCAGTCTCTGTCTGTCTCTGTCTCTCCCTGTCTGTCTCTGTCTGTCTCTGTCTGTCTCTGTCTGTCTCATTCCGCATCTGTCTGTCTCTGTCTGTCTCTGTCTGTCTCATTCCGCATCTGTCTGTCTCTGTCTGTCTCTGTCTGTCTCTGCATGTATCTGTTTGTCTCTGTCTGCCTCTGTCTGTCTCTGTCTGTTTCTGTGTGTCACTGCCGGTCTCTGTCTGTCTATGTCTGTCTCTGTCTGTATCTGCCTGTCTCTGTCTGTCTCTGTCTGTCTCTGTCTGTCTCTGTCTGCCTCTGTCTGTCTCTGTCTGTCTCTGTCTGTCTCTGTCTGTCTCTGTCTGTCTCTGTCTGTCTCTGCCAGTCTCTGTCTGTCTCTGTCTCTCCCTGTCTGTCTCTGTCTGTCTCTGTCTGTCTCTGTCTGTCTCATTCCGCATCTGTCTGTCTCTGCCTGTCTCTGTCTGTCGCTGTCTGTCTCTGTCCGTCTCTGCCTGTCACAGTCTGTCCCTGTCTGTGTCTGTCTGTCTCCGTCTGTCTCTTTCCGTCTCTGTCTGTCTCTGTCTGACTCTGTCTGTCTCTGTCTGTCTCTGCATGTATCTGTTTGTCTCTGTCTGTCTCTGTCGGTCTCTGTCTGTCTCTGTCTGTATCTGTCTGTATCTGTCTGTCTCTGTCTGTCTCTGTCTGTCTCTGTCTCTCTCTGTCTGTCTCTGTCTGTCTCTGTCTGTCTCTGTCGGTCTCTGTCTGTCTCTTTCCGTCTCTGTCTGTCTCTGTCTGTCTATACCTGTCTCTGTCTGTCTCTGTCTGTCTCTGTCAGTCTCTGTCTGTCTCTGTCAGTCTCTGTCTGTCTCTGTCTCTCTCTGTCTGTCTCTGTCTGTCTCTGTCTGTCTCTGTCTGTCTCATTCCGTATCTGTCTGTCTCTGTCTGTCTCTGTCTGTCTCTGTCTGTCTCTGTCTGTCTCTGTCTGTCTCTTTCCGTCTCTGTCTGTCTCTGTCTGTCTCTGTCTGTCTCTGTCTGTCTCTTTCCATCTCTGCCTGTCTCTGTCGGTCTCTGTCTGCCTCTGACTGTCTCTGTCTGTTTCTGTGTGTCACTGCCTGTCTCTGCCTGTCTCTGTCTGTCTATGTCTGTCTCTGTCTGTCTCTGTCTGTCTCTGTATGTATCTGTTTGTCTCTGTCTGTCTCTGTCTGTCTCTGTATGTATCTGTTTGTCTCTGTCTGTCTCTGTCTGTCTCTGTCTGTCCCTGTCTGTCTCTGCCTGTCTCTGTCTGTCTCTGTCTGTCTCTGTCTGTCTCTGTCTGCCTCTGTCTGTCTCTGTCTGTCTCTGTCTGTCTCTGTCTGTCTCTGTCTGTCTCTGTCTGTCTCTGCCAGTCTCTGTCTGTCTCTGTCTCTCCCTGTCTGTCTCTGTCTGTCTCTGTCTGTCTCATTCCGCATCTGTCTGTCTCTGCCTGTCTCTGTCTGTCGCTGTCTGTCTCTGTCCGTCTCTGCCTGTCACAGTCTGTCCCTGTCTGTGTCTGTCTGTCTCCGTCTGTCTCTTTCCGTCTCTGTCTGTCTCTGTCTGACTCTGTCTGTCTCTGTCTGTCTCTGCATGTATCTGTTTGTCTCTGTCTGTCTCTGTCGGTCTCCGTCTGTCTCTGTCTGTATCTGTCTGTATCTGTCTGTCTCTGTCTGTCTCTGTCTGTCTCTGTCTGTCTCTGTCTCTCTCTGTCTGTCTCTGTCTGTCTCTGTCTGTCTCTGTCGGTCTCTGTCTGTCTCTTTCCGTCCCTGTCTGTCTCTGTCTGTCTATACCTGTCTCTGTCTGTATCTGTCTGTCTCTGTCTGTCTCTGTCAGTCTCTGTCTGTCTCTGTCAGTCTCTGTCTGTCCCTGTCTCTCTCTGTCTGTCTCTGTCTGTCTCTGTCTGTCTCTGCCTGTCTCATTCCGTATCTGTCTGTCTCTGTCTGTCTCTGTCTGTCTCTGTCTGTCTCTGCCTGTCTCTGTCTGTCTCTGTCTGTCTCTTTCCGTCTCTGTCTGTCTCTGTCTGTCTCTGTCTGTCTCTGTCTGTCTCTTTCCATCTCTGTCTGTCTCTGTCTGTATCTGTGTGTCACTGCCTGTCTCTGTCTGTCTATGTCTGTCTCTGTCTGTCTCTGTCTGTCTCTGTCTGTCTCTGTCTGTCTCTTTCCATCTCTGTCTGTCTCTGTCTGTCTCTGTCTGTCTCTGTCTGTCTCTTTCCATCTCTGTCTGTCTCTGTCGGTCTCTGTCTGCCTCTGTCTGTCTCTGCATGTATCTGTTTGTCTCTGTCTGTCTCTGTCTGTTTCTGTGTGTCACTGCCTGTCTCTGTCTGTCTATGTCTGTCTCTGTCTGTCTCTGTCTGTCTCTGTATGTATCTGTTTGTCTCTGTCTGTCTCTGTCTGTCTCTGTCTGTCTCTGCCAGTCTCTGTCTGTCTCTGTCTCTCTCTGTCTGTCTCTGTCTGTCTCTGTCTGTCTCTGTCGGTCTCTGTCTGTCTCTTTCCGTCTCTGTCTGTCTCTGTCTGTCTATACCTGTCTCTGTCTGTCTCTGTCTGTCTCTGTATGTATCTGTTTGTCTCTGTCTGTCTCTGTCTGTCTCTGTCTGTCTCTGCCAGTCTCTGTCTGTCTCTGTCTCTCTCTGTTTGTCTCTGTCTGTCTCTGTCTGTTTCTGTGTGTCACTGCCTGTCTCTGTCTGTCTATGTCTGTCTCTGTCTGTCTCTGTCTGTCTCTGTATGTATCTGTTTGTCTCTGTCTGTCTCTGTCTGTCTCTGTCTGTCTCTGCCAGTCTCTGTCTGTCTCTGTCTCTCTCTGTCTGTCTCTGTCTGTCTCTGTCTGTCTCTGTCGGTCTCTGTCTGTCTCTTTCCGTCTCTGTCTGTCTCTGTCTGTCTATACCTGTCTCTGTCTGTCTCTGTCTGTCTATACCTGTCTCTGTCTGTCTCTGTCTGTCTCTGTCTGTCTCTTTCCGTCTCTGTCTGTCTCTGTCGGTCTCTGTCTGTCTCTGTCTGTCTCTGTCTGTCTCTGTCTGTCTCTGTCTGTCTCTGTCTGTCTCTGTCTGTCTCTGTCTGTCTCTGTCTGTATCTGTCTGTCTCTGTCTGCCTGAGTCTGTCTCTGTCTGTCTCTGTCTGTCTCTGTCTGTCTCTGTCTGTCTCTGTCTGTCTCTGTCTGTCTCTGTCTGTCTCTGTCTGTCTCTGTCTGTCTCCGCCTGTCTCTGCCTATCTCTGTCTGTCTCTGTCTGTCTCCGTCTGTCTCTGTCTGTCTCTGTCTGTCTCTGTATGTATCTGTCTGTCTCTGTCTGTCTCTGCCTATCTCTGTCTGTCTCTGTCTGTCTCTGTCTGTCTCTGTCTGTCTCTCTCTATCTCTGTCTGTCTCTGTCTGTCATTTCGGTCTCGCTATGTCTCTGTCTGTCTCTGTCTGTCTCTCTCTATCTCTGTCTGTCTCTGTCTGTCATTTCGGTCTCGCTATGTCTCTGTCTGTCTCTGTCTGTCTCTGTCTGTCTCTGTCTGTCTCTGTCTGTCTCTGTCTGTCCCTGTCTGACTCCGTCTGTCTCTGTCTGTCTCTGTCTGTCTCTGTCTGTCTCTGCCTGACTCTGTCTGTCTCTGCCTGTCTCTGTCTGTCTCTGTCTGTCTCTGTCTGTCTCTGTCTGTCTCTGTCTGTCTCTGTCTGTCTCTGCCTATCTCTGTCTGTCTCTGTCTGTCTCTGTCTGCCTCTGTCTGTCTCAGTCTGTCTCTGTCAGTCTCTGTCTCCCTCTGTCTGTCTCTGACCGGCTCTCTCTGTCTGTCCGTCTCTGTCCGTCTCTGTCTGTCTCTGTCTGCCTGAGTCTGTCTCTGTCTGTCTCTGTCTGTCTCAGTCTGTCTCTGTCAGTCTCTGTCTGTCTCTGTCTGTCTCTGCCTGTCTCTGTCTGTCACTGTCTGTCTCTGTCTGTCTCTGTCTGTCTCTGCCTGTCTCTGTCCGTCTCTTTCTGTCTCTGTCTGTCTCTGTCTGTCTCTGTCTATCTCCGTCTGCCTCTGACTGTCTCTGTCTCCCTCTGTCTGTCTGTTACCGGCTCTCTCTGTCTGTCTGTCTCTGTCTGTCTCTGTCTGTCTCTGTCCGCCTATGCCTGTCTCTGCCTGCCTGAGTCTGTCTCTGTCTGTCTCCCTCTGTGTGTTCCCGTCTCTGTCTGTCTCTGTCTGTCTCTGTCCGCCTATGCCTGTCTCTGCCTGCCTGAGTCTGTCTCTGTCTGTCTCCCTCTGTGTATTCCTGTCTCTGTCTGTCTCTGTCTGTCTCTGCATGTATCTGTTTGTCTCTGTCTGTCTCTGTCGGTCTCTGTCGGTCTCTGTCTGTATCTGTCTGTCTCTGTCTGTCTCTGTCTGTCTCTGTCTGTCTAGGTCTGTCTCTGCCTGCCCCGTCTGTCTCTGTCTGTCTCTGTCTGTCTCTGTCTGCCTGAGTCTGTCTCTCTCTGTCTCTGTCTTTCTATACCTGTCTCTGTCTGTATCTGTCTGTCTCTGTCTGTCTCTGTCTGTCTCTGTCTGTCTCTGTCTGTCCCTGTCTGTCTCTGTCTGTCTCTACTTGCTTCCGTGTGTCACTGCCTGTCCCAGTTTGCCTTCGACTGTCTCTGTCTGTCTCTGTCTGTCTCTGTCTGTCTCTGTCTGTCCCTGTCTGACTCCGTCTGTCTCTGTCTGTCTCTGTCTGTCTCTGTCTGTCTCTGCCTGTCTCTGTCTGTCTCTGCCTGTCTCTGTCTGTCTCTGTCTGTCTCTGTCTGTCTCTGTCTGTCTCTATCTGTCTCTGACTGTCTCTGTCTGTCTTTGTCTGTCTCTGTCTGCCTCTGACTGTCCCTGTCTGCCTCTGTGTGTCACTGACTGGCTTAGTGTGCCGCTGACTGTCTCTGCCTGTCTCTGTCTCCCTCTGTCTGTCTCTGACCGGCTCTCTCTGTCTGTCTGTCTCTGTCTGTCTCTGTCTGTCTCTATCTGTCTCTGACTGTCTCTGTCTGTCTTTGTCTGTCTCTGTCTGCCTCTGACTGTCCCTGTCTGCGTCTGTGTGCCACTGACTGGCTCAGTGTGCCGCTGACTGTCTCTGCCTGTCTCTGTCTCCCTCTGTCTGTCTCTGACCGGCTCTCTCTGTCTGTCTGTCACTCTCGTCTCTGTCTGTCTCTGTCTGTCTCTGCCTGTCTCTGTCTGTCTCTGTCTGTCTCCGTCTGTCTCTGTCTGTCGATGTCTGTCTCTGTCTCTCTCTGTCTGTCTCTGTGTGTCTCTGTCTGTCTCTGTCTGTCTCAGTCTGTCTCTGCCTGTCTCTGTCTGTCTCTGTCTGTCTCCGTCTGTCTCTGTCTGTCGATGTCTGTATCTGTCTGTCTCTGTCTGTCTCTGTCTGTCTCTGTCTGTCTCTGTCTGTCTCTGTCTGTCTCTGTCTGTCTCTGTCTGTCTCTATCTGTCTCTGACTGTCTCTGTCTGTCTTTGTCTGTCTCTGTCTGCCTCTGACTGTCCCTGTCTGCCTCTGTGTGTCACTGACTGGCTCAGTGTGCCGCTGACTGTCTCTGCCTGTCTCTGTCTCCCTCTGTCTGTCTCTGACCGGCTCTCTCTGTCTGTCTGTCACTGTCCGTCTCTGTCTGTCTCTGTCTGTCTCTGCCTGTCTCTGTCTGTCTCTGTCTGTCTCCGTCTGTCTCTGTCTGTCGATGTCTGTATCTGTCTGTCTCTGTCTGTCTCTGTCTGTCTCTGTCTGTCTCTGTCTGTCTCTGTCTGTCTCTGTCTGTCCCTGTCTGCCTCTGTGTGTCACTGACTGGCTCAGTGTGCCGCTGACTGTCTCTGCCTGTCTCTGTCTCCCTCTGTCTGTCTCTGACCGGCTCTCTCTGTCTGTCTGTCACTGTCTGCCTCTGTGTGTCACTGCCTGTCTCTGCCTGTCTCTGTCTGTCTCCGTCTGTCTCTGTCTGTCGATGTCTGTATCTGTCTGCCTCTGTCTGTCTCTGTCTGTCTCTGTCTGTCTCTGTCTGTCTCTGTCTGTCTCTGTCTGTCTCTGTCTGCCTCTGACTGTCCCTGTCTGACTCTGTGTGTCACTGACTGGCTTAGTGTGCCGCAGACTGTCTCTGCCTGGATCTGTCTCCATCTGTCTGTCTCTGACCGGCTCTCTCTGTCTGTCTGTCTCTGTCCGTCTCTGTCCGCCTCTGTCTGTCTCCGTCTGTCTCTGTCTGTCGATGTCTGTATCTGTCTGTCTCTGTCTGTCTCTGTCTGTCTCTGCCTGTCTCTGTCTGCCTCTGACTGTCCCTGTCTGTCTCTGTGTGTAACTGCCTGTGTCTGTCTGTCTCTGCCTGTCCCTGTCGGTCTCTGTCTGTCTCTGCTTGCTTTCGTGTGCCACTGCCTGTCCCAGTTTGCCTTCGACTGTCTCTGTCTGTCTCTGTCTGTCTCATTCCGCATCTGTCTGTCTCTGCCTGTCTCTGTCTGTCGCTGTCTGTCTCTGTCCGTCTCTGCCTGTCACAGTCTGTCCCTGTCTGTGTCTGTCTGTCTCCGTCTGTCTCTTTCCGTCTCTGTCTGTCTCTGTCTGACTCTGTCTGTCTCTGTCTGTCTCTGCATGTATCTGTTTGTCTCTGTCTGTCTCTGTCGGTCTCTGTCTGTCTCTGTCTGTATCTGTCTGTATCTGTCTGTCTCTGTCTGTCTCTGTCTGTCTCTGTCTCTCTCTGTCTGTCTCTGTCTGTCTCTGTCTGTCTCTGTCGGTCTCTGTCTGTCTCTTTCCGTCTCTGTCTGTCTCTGTCTGTCTATACCTGTCTCTGTCTGTCTCTGTCTGTCTCTGTCAGTCTCTGTCTGTCTCTGTCAGTCTCTGTCTGTCTCTGTCTCTCTCTGTCTGTCTCTGTCTGTCTCTGTCTGTCTCTGTCTGTCTCATTCCGTATCTGTCTGTCTCTGTCTGTCTCTGTCTGTCTCTGTCTGTCTCTGTCTGTCTCTGTCTGTCTCTTTCCGTCTCTGTCTGTCTCTGTCTGTCTCTGTCTGTCTCTGTCTGTCTCTTTCCATCTCTGCCTGTCTCTGTCGGTCTCTGTCTGCCTCTGACTGTCTCTGTCTGTTTCTGTGTGTCACTGCCTGTCTCTGCCTGTCTCTGTCTGTCTATGTCTGTCTCTGTCTGTCTCTGTCTGTCTCTGTATGTATCTGTTTGTCTCTGTCTGTCTCTGTCTGTCTCTGTATGTATCTGTTTGTCTCTGTCTGTCTCTGTCTGTCTCTGTCTGTCCCTGTCTGTCTCTGCCTGTCTCTGTCTGTCTCTGTCTGTCTCTGTCTGTCTCTGTCTGCCTCTGTCTGTCTCTGTCTGTCTCTGTCTGTCTCTGTCTGTCTCTGTCTGTCTCTGTCTGTCTCTGCCAGTCTCTGTCTGTCTCTGTCTCTCCCTGTCTGTCTCTGTCTGTCTCTGTCTGTCTCATTCCGCATCTGTCTGTCTCTGCCTGTCTCTGTCTGTCGCTGTCTGTCTCTGTCCGTCTCTGCCTGTCACAGTCTGTCCCTGTCTGTGTCTGTCTGTCTCCGTCTGTCTCTTTCCGTCTCTGTCTGTCTCTGTCTGACTCTGTCTGTCTCTGTCTGTCTCTGCATGTATCTGTTTGTCTCTGTCTGTCTCTGTCGGTCTCCGTCTGTCTCTGTCTGTATCTGTCTGTATCTGTCTGTCTCTGTCTGTCTCTGTCTGTCTCTGTCTGTCTCTGTCTCTCTCTGTCTGTCTCTGTCTGTCTCTGTCTGTCTCTGTCGGTCTCTGTCTGTCTCTTTCCGTCCCTGTCTGTCTCTGTCTGTCTATACCTGTCTCTGTCTGTATCTGTCTGTCTCTGTCTGTCTCTGTCAGTCTCTGTCTGTCTCTGTCAGTCTCTGTCTGTCCCTGTCTCTCTCTGTCTGTCTCTGTCTGTCTCTGTCTGTCTCTGCCTGTCTCATTCCGTATCTGTCTGTCTCTGTCTGTCTCTGTCTGTCTCTGTCTGTCTCTGCCTGTCTCTGTCGGTCTCTGTCTGTCTCTTTCCGTCTCTGTCTGTCTCTGTCTGTCTCTGTCTGTCTCTGTCTGTCTCTTTCCATCTCTGTCTGTCTCTGTCTGTATCTGTGTGTCACTGCCTGTCTCTGTCTGTCTATGTCTGTCTCTGTCTGTCTCTGTCTGTCTCTGTCTGTCTCTGTCTGTCTCTTTCCATCTCTGTCTGTCTCTGTCTGTCTCTGTCTGTCTCTGTCTGTCTCTTTCCATCTCTGTCTGTCTCTGTCGGTCTCTGTCTGCCTCTGTCTGTCTCTGCATGTATCTGTTTGTCTCTGTCTGTCTCTGTCTGTTTCTGTGTGTCACTGCCTGTCTCTGTCTGTCTATGTCTGTCTCTGTCTGTCTCTGTCTGTCTCTGTATGTATCTGTTTGTCTCTGTCTGTCTCTGTCTGTCTCTGTCTGTCTCTGCCAGTCTCTGTCTGTCTCTGTCTCTCTCTGTCTGTCTCTGTCTGTCTCTGTCTGTCTCTGTCGGTCTCTGTCTGTCTCTTTCCGTCTCTGTCTGTCTCTGTCTGTCTATACCTGTCTCTGTCTGTCTCTGTCTGTCTCTGTATGTATCTGTTTGTCTCTGTCTGTCTCTGTCTGTCTCTGTCTGTCTCTGCCAGTCTCTGTCTGTCTCTGTCTCTCTCTGTTTGTCTCTGTCTGTCTCTGTCTGTTTCTGTGTGTCACTGCCTGTCTCTGTCTGTCTATGTCTGTCTCTGTCTGTCTCTGTCTGTCTCTGTATGTATCTGTTTGTCTCTGTCTGTCTCTGTCTGTCTCTGTCTGTCTCTGCCAGTCTCTGTCTGTCTCTGTCTCTCTCTGTCTGTCTCTGTCTGTCTCTGTCTGTCTCTGTCGGTCTCTGTCTGTCTCTTTCCGTCTCTGTCTGTCTCTGTCTGTCTATACCTGTCTCTGTCTGTCTCTGTCTGTCTATACCTGTCTCTGTCTGTCTCTGTCTGTCTCTGTCTGTCTCTTTCCGTCTCTGTCTGTCTCTGTCGGTCTCTGTCTGTCTCTGTCTGTCTCTGTCTGTCTCTGTCTGTTTCTGTCTGTCTCTGTCTGTCTCTGTCTGTCTCTGTCTGTCTCTGTCTGTATCTGTCTGTCTCTGTCTGCCTGAGTCTGTCTCTGTCTGTCTCTGTCTGTCTCTGTCTGTCTCTGTCTGTCTCTGTCTGTCTCTGTCTGTCTCTGTCTGTCTCTGTCTGTCTCTGTCTGTCTCCGCCTGTCTCTGCCTATCTCTGTCTGTCTCTGTCTGTCTCTGTCTGTCTCTGTCTGTCTCTGTCTGTCTCTGTATGTATCTGTCTGTCTCTGTCTGTCTCTGCCTATCTCTGTCTGTCTCTGTCTGTCTCTGTCTGTCTCTGTCTGTCTCTCTCTATCTCTGTCTGTCTCTGTCTGTCATTTCGGTCTCGCTATGTCTCTGTCTGTCTCTGTCTGTCTCTCTCTATCTCTGTCTGTCTCTGTCTGTCATTTCGGTCTCGCTATGTCTCTGTCTGTCTCTGTCTGTCTCTGTCTGTCTCTGTCTGTCTCTGTCTGTCTCTGTCTGTCTCTGTCTGTCCCTGTCTGACTCCGTCTGTCTCTGTCTGTCTCTGTCTGTCTCTGTCTGTCTCTGCCTGACTCTGTCTGTCTCTGCCTGTCTCTGTCTGTCTCTGTCTGTCTCTGTCTGTCTCTGTCTGTCTCTGTCTGTCTCTGTCTGTCTCTGCCTATCTCTGTCTGTCTCTGTCTGTCTCTGTCTGCCTCTGTCTGTCTCAGTCTGTCTCTGTCAGTCTCTGTCTCCCTCTGTCTGTCTCTGACCGGCTCTCTCTGTCTGTCCGTCTCTGTCCGTCTCTGTCTGTCTCTGTCTGCCTGAGTCTGTCTCTGTCTGTCTCTGTCTGTCTCAGTCTGTCTCTGTCAGTCTCTGTCTGTCTCTGTCTGTCTCTGCCTGTCTCTGTCTGTCTCTGTCTGTCTCTGTCTGTCTCTGTCTGTCTCTGCCTGTCTCTGTCCGTCTCTTTCTGTCTCTGTCTGTCTCTGTCTGTCTCTGTCTATCTCCGTCTGCCTCTGACTGTCTCTGTCTCCCTCTGTCTGTCTGTTACCGGCTCTCTCTGTCTGTCTGTCTCTGTCTGTCTCTGTCTGTCTCTGTCCGCCTATGCCTGTCTCTGCCTGCCTGAGTCTGTCTCTGTCTGTCTCCCTCTGTGTGTTCCTGTCTCTGTCTGTCTCTGTCTGTCTCTGTCCGCCTATGCCTGTCTCTGCCTGCCTGAGTCTGTCTCTGTCTGTCTCCCTCTGTGTATTCCTGTCTCTGTCTGTCTCTGTCTGTCTCTGCATGTATCTGTTTGTCTCTGTCTGTCTCTGTCGGTCTCTGTCGGTCTCTGTCTGTATCTGTCTGTCTCTGTCTGTCTCTGTCTGTCTCTGTCTGTCTAGGTCTGTCTCTGCCTGCCCCGTCTGTCTCTGTCTGTCTCTGTCTGTCTCTGTCTGCCTGAGTCTGTCTCTCTCTGTCTCTGTCTTTCTATACCTGTCTCTGTCTGTATCTGTCTGTCTCTGTCTGTCTCTGTCTGTCTCTGTCTGTCTCTGTCTGTCCCTGTCTGTCTCTGTCTGTCTCTACTTGCTTCCGTGTGTCACTGCCTGTCCCAGTTTGCCTTCGACTGTCTCTGTCTGTCTCTGTCTGTCTCTGTCTGTCTCTGTCTGTCCCTGTCTGACTCCGTCTGTCTCTGTCTGTCTCTGTCTGTCTCTGTCTGTCTCTGCCTGTCTCTGTCTGTCTCTGCCTGTCTCTGTCTGTCTCTGTCTGTCTCTGTCTGTCTCTGTCTGTCTCTATCTGTCTCTGACTGTCTCTGTCTGTCTTTGTCTGTCTCTGTCTGCCTCTGACTGTCCCTGTCTGCCTCTGTGTGTCACTGACTGGCTTAGTGTGCCGCTGACTGTCTCTGCCTGTCTCTGTCTCCCTCTGTCTGTCTCTGACCGGCTCTCTCTGTCTGTCTGTCTCTGTCTGTCTCTGTCTGTCTCTATCTGTCTCTGACTGTCTCTGTCTGTCTTTGTCTGTCTCTGTCTGCCTCTGACTGTCCCTGTCTGCGTCTGTGTGCCACTGACTGGCTCAGTGTGCCGCTGACTGTCTCTGCCTGTCTCTGTCTCCCTCTGTCTGTCTCTGACCGGCTCTCTCTGTCTGTCTGTCACTCTCGTCTCTGTCTGTCTCTGTCTGTCTCTGCCTGTCTCTGTCTGTCTCTGTCTGTCTCCGTCTGTCTCTGTCTGTCGATGTCTGTCTCTGTCTCTCTCTGTCTGTCTCTGTGTGTCTCTGTCTGTCTCTGTCTGTCTCAGTCTGTCTCTGCCTGTCTCTGTCTGTCTCTGTCTGTCTCCGTCTGTCTCTGTCTGTCGATGTCTGTATCTGTCTGTCTCTGTCTGTCTCTGTCTGTCTCTGTCTGTCTCTGTCTGTCTCTGTCTGTCTCTGTCTGTCTCTGTCTGTCTCTATCTGTCTCTGACTGTCTCTGTCTGTCTTTGTCTGTCTCTGTCTGCCTCTGACTGTCCCTGTCTGCCTCTGTGTGTCACTGACTGGCTCAGTGTGCCGCTGACTGTCTCTGCCTGTCTCTGTCTCCCTCTGTCTGTCTCTGACCGGCTCTCTCTGTCTGTCTGTCACTGTCCGTCTCTGTCTGTCTCTGTCTGTCTCTGCCTGTCTCTGTCTGTCTCTGTCTGTCTCCGTCTGTCTCTGTCTGTCGATGTCTGTATCTGTCTGTCTCTGTCTGTCTCTGTCTGTCTCTGTCTGTCTCTGTCTGTCTCTGTCTGTCTCTGTCTGTCTCTGTCTGTCCCTGTCTGCCTGTGTGTGTCACTGACTGGCTCAGTGTGCCGCTGACTGTCTCTGCCTGTCTCTGTCTCCCTCTGTCTGTCTCTGACCGGCTCTCTCTGTCTGTCTGTCACTGTCTGCCTCTGTGTGTCACTGCCTGTCTCTGCCTGTCTCTGTCTGTCTCCGTCTGTCTCTGTCTGTCGATGTCTGTATCTGTCTGCCTCTGTCTGTCTCTGTCTGTCTCTGTCTGTCTCTGTCTGTCTCTGTCTGTCTCTGTCTGTCTCTGTCTGTCTCTGTCTGCCTCTGACTGTCCCTGTCTGACTCTGTGTGTCACTGACTGGCTTAGTGTGCCGCAGACTGTCTCTGCCTGGATCTGTCTCCATCTGTCTGTCTCTGACCGGCTCTCTCTGTCTGTCTGTCTCTGTCCGTCTCTGTCCGCCTCTGTCTGTCTCCGTCTGTCTCTGTCTGTCGATGTCTGTATCTGTCTGTCTCTGTCTGTCTCTGTCTGTCTCTGCCTGTCTCTGTCTGCCTCTGACTGTCCCTGTCTGTCTCTGTGTGTCACTGCCTGTGTCTGTCTGTCTCTGCCTGTCCCTGTCGGTCTCTGTCTGTCTCTGCTTGCTTTCGTGTGCCACTGCCTGTCCCAGTTTGCCTTCGACTGTCTCTGTCTGTCTCTGTCTGGGACTGCCTGTCTCTGTCTGCCTCTGACTGTCCCTGTCTGTCTCTGTGTGTCACTGCCTGTCTCTGTCTGTCTATGTCTGTCTTTGTCTGTCTCTGCCTGTCTCTGTCTGTCTCTGTCTGTCTCTGTATGTCTCTGTGTGTCACTGCCTGTCTCTGTCTGTCTCTGTCTGTCTCTGTGTGTCACTGCCTGTCTCTGTCTGTCTCTGTCTGTCTATGTCTGTCTTTGTCTGTCTCTGTCTGTCTCTGTCTGTCTCTGTCTGTCTCTGTGTGTCACTGCCTGTCTCTGTCTGTCTCTGTCTGTCTCTGTCTGTCTCTGTCTGTCTCAGTCTGTCTCTGCCTGTCTCTGTCTGTCTCTGTCTGTCTCCGTCTGCCTCAGTCTGTCTCTGTCTGTCTCTGCCTGTCTCTGCCTGTCTCTGTCCGTCTCTTTCTGTCTCTGCCTGTCTCTGTCTGTCTCTCTCTGTCTCTGTTTCTCTCTGTCTGTCTCTGTCGGTCTCTGTCTGCCTCTGTCTGTCTCTGTCTGTTTCTGTGTGTCACTGCCTGTCTCTGTCTGTCTATGTCTGTCTCTGTCTGTCTCTGTCTGTCTCTGTATGTATCTGTTTGTCTCTGTCTGTCTCTGTCTGTCTCTGTCTGCCTGAGTCTGTCTCTGTCTGTCTCTGTCTGTCTCTGCCTGTCTCTGTCTGTCTCTGTCTGTCTCTGTCTGTCTCTGTCTGTCTCTGTCTGTCTCTGTCTGTCTCTGTCTGTCTCTGTCTGTCTCTGTCTGTCTCTGTCTGTCTCTGCCAGTCTCTGTCAGTCTCTGTCTCTCCCTGTCTGTCTCTGTCTGTCTCTGTCTGTCTCTGTCTGTCTCATTCCGCATCTGTCTGTCTCTGCCTGTCTCTGTCTGTCGCTGTCTGTCTCTGTCCGTCTCTGCCTGTCACAGTCTGTCCCTGTCTGTGTCTGTCTGTCTCCGTCTGTCTCTTTCCGTCTCTGTCTGTCTCTGTCTGACTCTGTCTGTCTCTGTCTGTCTCTGCATGTATCTGTTTGTCTCTGTCTGTCTCTGTCGGTCTCTGTCTGTCTCTGTCTGTATCTGTCTGTATCTGTCTGTCTCTGTCTGTCTCTGTCTGTCTCTGTCCCTCTCTGTCTGTCTCTGTCTGTCTCTGTCTGTCTCTGTCGGTCTCTGTCTGTCTCTTTCCGTCTCTGTCTGTCTCTGTCTGTCTATACCTGTCTCTGTCTGTATCTGTCTGTCTCTGTCTGTCTCTGTCTGTCTCTGTCAGTCTCTGTCTGTCTCTGTCAGTCTCTGTCTGTCTCTGTCTCTCTCTGTCTGTCTCTGTCTGTCTCTGTCTGTCTCTGTCTGTCTCATTCCGTATCTGTCTGACTCTGTCTGTCTCTGTCTGTCTCTGTCTGTCTCATTCCGTATCTGTCTGTCTCTGTCTGTCTCTGTCTGTCTCTGTCTGTCTCTGTCTGTCTCTGTCTGTCTCTTTCCGTCTCTGTCTGTCTCTGTCTGTCTCTGTCTGTCTCTGTCTGTCTCTTTCCATCTCTGTCTGTCTCTGTCGGTCTCTGTCTGCCTCTGTCTGTCTCTGTCTGTTTCTGTGTGTCACTGCCTGTCTCTGTATGTATCTGTTTGTCTCTGTCTGTCTCTGTCTGTCTCTGTATGTATCTGTTTGTCTCTGTCTGTCTCTGTCTGTCTCTGTCTGCCTGAGTCTGTCTCTGTCTGTCTCTGTCTGTCTCTGCCTGTCTCTGTCTGTCTCTGTCTGTCTCTGTCTGTCTCTTTCCGTCTCTGTCTGTCTCTGTCCGCCTCTGCCTGTCTCTGTCTGTCGCTGTCTGTCTCTGTCTGTCTCTGTCTGTCTCTGTCTGTCGCTGTCTGTGTCTGTCTGTCTCCGTCTGTCTCTTTCCGTCTCTGTCTGTCTCTGTCTGACTCTGTCTGTCTCTGTCTGTCTCTGCATGTATCTGTTTGTCTCTGTCTGTCTCTGTCGGTCTCTGTCTGTCTCTGTCTGTATCTGTCTGTCTCTGTCTGTCTCTGTCTGTCTCTGTCAGTCTCTGTCTGTCTCTGTCAGTCTCTGTCTGTCTCTGTCTCTCTCTGTCTGTCTCTGTCTGTCTCTGTCTGTCTCTGTCTGTCTCATTCCGTATCTGTCTGTCTCTGTCTGTCTCTGTCTGTCTCTGTCTGTCTCTGTCTGTCTCTGTCTGTCTCTGTCTGTCTCTTTCCGTCTCTGTCTGTCTCTGTCTGTCTCTGTCTGTCTCTGTCTGTCTCTTTCCATCTCTGTCTGTCTCTGTCGGTCTCTGTCTGCCTCTGTCTGTCTCTGTCTGTTTCTGTGTGTCACTGCCTGTCTCTGTCTGTCTATGTCTGTCTCTGTCTGTCTCTGTCTGTCTCTGTGTGTATCTGTTTGTCTCTGTCTGTCTCTGTCTGTCTCTGTCTGCCTGAGTCTGTCTCTGTCTGTCTCTGTCTGTCTCTGCCTGTCTCTGTCTGTCTCTGTCTGTCTCTGTCTGTCTCTGTCTGCCTCTGTCTGTCTCTGTCTGTCTCTGTCTCTCCCTGTCTGTCTCTGTCTGTCTCTGTCTGTCTCTGTCTGTCTCTGTCTGTCTCATTCCGTCTCTGTCTGTCTCTGTCTGACTCTGTCTGTCTCTGTCTGTCTCTGCATGTATCTGTTTGTCTCTGTCTGTCTCTGTCGGTCTCTGTCTGTCTCTGTCTGTATCTGTCTGTATCTGTCTGTCGCTGTCTGTCTCTGTCCGTCTCTGCCTGTCACAGTCTGTCCCTGTCTGTGTCTGTCTGTCTCCGTCTGTCTCTTTCCGTCTCTGTCTGTCTCTGTCTGTTTCTGTGTGTCACTGCCTGTCTCTGTCTGTCTATGTCTGTCTCTGTCTGTCTCTGTCTGTCTCTGTGTGTATCTGTTTGTCTCTGTCTGTCTCTGTCTGTCTCTGTCTGCCTGAGTCTGTCTCTGTCTGTCTCTGTCTGTCTCTGTCTGTCTCTGTCTGTCTCATTCCGCATCTGTCTGTCTCTGCCTGTCTCTGTCTGTCGCTGTCTGTCTCTGTCCGTCTCTGCCTGTCACAGTCTGTCCCTGTCTGTGTCTGTCTGTCTCCGTCTGTCTCTTTCCGTCTCTGTCTGTCTCTGTCTGACTCTGTCTGTCTCTGTCTGTCTCTGTCTGTCTCTGTCGGTCTCTGTCTGTCTCTGTCTGTATCTTTCTGTATCTGTCTGTCTCTGTCTGTCTCTGTCTGTCTCCGTCAGTCTCTGTCTGTCTCTGTCAGTCTCTGTCTGTCTCTGTCTCTCTCTGTCTGTCTCTGTCTGTCTCTGTCTGTCTCTGTCTGTCTCATTCCGTATCTGTCTGCCTCTGTCTGTCTCTGTCTGTCTCTGTCTGTCTCTGTCTGTCTCTTTCCGTCTCTGTCTGTCTCTGTCTGTCTCTGTCTGTCTCTGTCTGTCTCTTTCCATCTCTGTCTGTCTCTGTCGGTCTCTGTCTGCCTCTGTCTGTCTCTGTCTGTTTCTGTGTGTCACTGCATGTCTCTGTCTGTCTATGTCTGTCTCTGTCTGTCTCTGTCTGTCTCTGTATGTATCTGTTTGTCTCTGTCTGTCTCTGTCTGTCTCTGTCTGTCCCTGTCTGTCTCTGCCTGTCTCTGTCTGTCGCTGTCTGTCTCTGTCTGTCTCTGTCTGCCTCTGTCTGTCTCTGTCTGTATCTGTCTGTATCTGTCTGTCTCTGTCTGTCTCTGTCTGTCTCTGTCTCTCTCTGTCTGTCTCTGTCTGTCTCTGTCGGTCTCTGTCGGTCTCTGTCTGTCTCTTTCCGTCTCTGTCTGTCTCTGTCTGCCTGAGTCTGTCTCTGTCTGTCTCTGTCTGTCTCTGCCTGTCTCTGTCTGTCTCTGTCTGTCTCTGTCTGTCTCTGTCTGCCTCTGTCTGTCTCTGTCTGTCTCTGTCTGTCTCTGTCTGTCTCTGTCTGTCTCTGTCTGTCTCTGCCAGTCTCTGTCTGTCTCTGTCTCTCCCTGTCTGTCTCTGTCTGTCTCTGTCTGTCTCTGTCTGTCTCATTCCGCATCTGTCTGTCTCTGTCTGTCTCTGTCTGTCTCTGTCTGTCTCTGCCAGTCTCTGTCTGTCTCTGTCTCTCCCTGTCTGTCTCTGTCTGTCTCTGTCTGTCTCTGTCTGTCTCATTCCGCATCTGTCTGTCTCTGTCTGTCTCTGTCTGTCTCATTCCGCATCTGTCTGTCTCTGTCTGTCTCTGTCTGTCTCTGCATGTATCTGTTTGTCTCTGTCTGCCTCTGTCTGTCTCTGTCTGTTTCTGTGTGTCACTGCCGGTCTCTGTCTGTCTATGTCTGTCTCTGTCTGTATCTGCCTGTCTCTGTCTGTCTCTGTCTGTCTCTGTCTGTCTCTGTCTGCCTCTGTCTGTCTCTGTCTGTCTCTGTCTGTCTCTGTCTGTCTCTGTCTGTCTCTGTCTGTCTCTGCCAGTCTCTGTCTGTCTCTGTCTCTCCCTGTCTGTCTCTGTCTGTCTCTGTCTGTCTCTGTCTGTCTCATTCCGCATCTGTCTGTCTCTGCCTGTCTCTGTCTGTCGCTGTCTGTCTCTGTCCGTCTCTGCCTGTCACAGTCTGTCCCTGTCTGTGTCTGTCTGTCTCCGTCTGTCTCTTTCCGTCTCTGTCTGTCTCCGTCTGACTCTGTCTGTCTCTGTCTGTCTCTGCATGTATCTGTTTGTCTCTGTCTGTCTCTGTCGGTCTCTGTCTGTCTCTGTCTGTATCTGTCTGTATCTGTCTGTCTCTGTCTGTCTCTGTCTGTCTCTGTCTCTCTCTGTCTGTCTCTGTCTGTCTCTGTCTGTCTCTGTCGGTCTCTGTCTGTCTCTTTCCGTCTCTGTCTGTCTCTGTCTGTCTATACCTGTCTCTGTCTGTCTCTGTCTGTCTCTGTCAGTCTCTGTCTGTCTCTGTCAGTCTCTGTCTGTCTCTGTCTCTCTCTGTCTGTCTCTGTCTGTCTCTGTCTGTCTCTGTCTGTCTCATTCCGTATCTGTCTGTCTCTGTCTGTCTCTGTCTGTCTCTGTCTGTCTCTGTCTGTCTCTGTCTGTCTCTTTCCGTCTCTGTCTGTCTCTGTCTGTCTCTGTCTGTCTCTGTCTGTCTCTTTCCATCTCTGCCTGTCTCTGTCGGTCTCTGTCTGCCTCTGACTGTCTCTGTCTGTTTCTGTGTGTCACTGCCTGTCTCTGCCTGTCTCTGTCTGTCTATGTCTGTCTCTGTCTGTCTCTGTCTGTCTCTGTATGTATCTGTTTGTCTCTGTCTGTCTCTGTCTGTCTCTGTATGTATCTGTTTGTCTCTGTCTGTCTCTGTCTGTCTCTGTCTGTCCCTGTCTGTCTCTGCCTGTCTCTGTCTGTCTCTGTCTGTCTCTGTCTGTCTCTGTCTGCCTCTGTCTGTCTCTGTCTGTCTCTGTCTGTCTCTGTCTGTCTCTGTCTGTCTCTGTCTGTCTCTGCCAGTCTCTGTCTGTCTCTGTCTCTCCCTGTCTGTCTCTGTCTGTCTCTGTCTGTCTCATTCCGCATCTGTCTGTCTCTGCCTGTCTCTGTCTGTCGCTGTCTGTCTCTGTCCGTCTCTGCCTGTCACAGTCTGTCCCTGTCTGTGTCTGTCTGTCTCCGTCTGTCTCTTTCCGTCTCTGTCTGTCTCTGTCTGACTCTGTCTGTCTCTGTCTGTCTCTGCATGTATCTGTTTGTCTCTGTCTGTCTCTGTCGGTCTCCGTCTGTCTCTGTCTGTATCTGTCTGTATCTGTCTGTCTCTGTCTGTCTCTGTCTGTCTCTGTCTGTCTCTGTCTCTCTCTGTCTGTCTCTGTCTGTCTCTGTCTGTCTCTGTCGGTCTCTGTCTGTCTCTTTCCGTCCCTGTCTGTCTCTGTCTGTCTATACCTGTCTCTGTCTGTATCTGTCTGTCTCTGTCTGTCTCTGTCAGTCTCTGTCTGTCTCTGTCAGTCTCTGTCTGTCCCTGTCTCTCTCTGTCTGTCTCTGTCTGTCTCTGTCTGTCTCTGCCTGTCTCATTCCGTATCTGTCTGTCTCTGTCTGTCTCTGTCTGTCTCTGTCTGTCTCTGCCTGTCTCTGTCTGTCTCTGTCTGTCTCTTTCCGTCTCTGTCTGTCTCTGTCTGTCTCTGTCTGTCTCTGTCTGTCTCTTTCCATCTCTGTCTGTCTCTGTCTGTATCTGTGTGTCACTGCCTGTCTCTGTCTGTCTATGTCTGTCTCTGTCTGTCTCTGTCTGTCTCTGTCTGTCTCTGTCTGTCTCTTTCCATCTCTGTCTGTCTCTGTCTGTCTCTGTCTGTCTCTGTCTGTCTCTTTCCATCTCTGTCTGTCTCTGTCGGTCTCTGTCTGCCTCTGTCTGTCTCTGCATGTATCTGTTTGTCTCTGTCTGTCTCTGTCTGTTTCTGTGTGTCACTGCCTGTCTCTGTCTGTCTATGTCTGTCTCTGTCTGTCTCTGTCTGTCTCTGTATGTATCTGTTTGTCTCTGTCTGTCTCTGTCTGTCTCTGTCTGTCTCTGCCAGTCTCTGTCTGTCTCTGTCTCTCTCTGTCTGTCTCTGTCTGTCTCTGTCTGTCTCTGTCGGTCTCTGTCTGTCTCTTTCCGTCTCTGTCTGTCTCTGTCTGTCTATACCTGTCTCTGTCTGTCTCTGTCTGTCTCTGTATGTATCTGTTTGTCTCTGTCTGTCTCTGTCTGTCTCTGTCTGTCTCTGCCAGTCTCTGTCTGTCTCTGTCTCTCTCTGTTTGTCTCTGTCTGTCTCTGTCTGTTTCTGTGTGTCACTGCCTGTCTCTGTCTGTCTATGTCTGTCTCTGTATGTCTCTGTCTGTCTCTGTATGTATCTGTTTGTCTCTGTCTGTCTCTGTCTGTCTCTGTCTGTCTCTGCCAGTCTCTGTCTGTCTCTGTCTCTCTCTGTCTGTCTCTGTCTGTCTCTGTCTGTCTCTGTCGGTCTCTGTCTGTCTCTTTCCGTCTCTGTCTGTCTCTGTCTGTCTATACCTGTCTCTGTCTGTCTCTGTCTGTCTATACCTGTCTCTGCCTGTCTCTGTCCGTCTCTTTCTGTCTCTGTCTGTCTCTGTCTGTCTCTGTCTATCTCCGTCTGCCTCTGACTGTCTCTGTCTCCCTCTGTCTGTCTGTTACCGGCTCTCTCTGTCTGTCTGTCTCTGTCTGTCTCTGTCTGTCTCTGTCCGCCTATGCCTGTCTCTGCCTGCCTGAGTCTGTCTCTGTCTGTCTCCCTCTGTGTGTTCCTGTCTCTGTCTGTCTCTGTCTGTCTCTGTCCGCCTATGCCTGTCTCTGCCTGCCTGAGTCTGTCTCTGTCTGTCTCCCTCTGTGTATTCCTGTCTCTGTCTGTCTCTGTCTGTCTCTGCATGTATCTGTTTGTCTCTGTCTGTCTCTGTCGGTCTCTGTCGGTCTCTGTCTGTATCTGTCTGTCTCTGTCTGTCTCTGTCTGTCTCTGTCTGTCTAGGTCTGTCTCTGCCTGCCCCGTCTGTCTCTGTCTGTCTCTGTCTGTCTCTGTCTGCCTGAGTCTGTCTCTCTCTGTCTCTGTCTTTCTATACCTGTCTCTGTCTGTATCTGTCTGTCTCTGTCTGTCTCTGTCTGTCTCTGTCTGTCTCTGTCTGTCCCTGTCTGTCTCTGTCTGTCTCTACTTGCTTCCGTGTGTCACTGCCTGTCCCAGTTTGCCTTCGACTGTCTCTGTCTGTCTCTGTCTGTCTCTGTCTGTCTCTGTCTGTCCCTGTCTGACTCCGTCTGTCTCTGTCTGTCTCTGTCTGTCTCTGTCTGTCTCTGCCTGTCTCTGTCTGTCTCTGTCTGTCTCTGTCTGTCTCTGTCTGTCTCTATCTGTCTCTGACTGTCTCTGTCTGTCTTTGTCTGTCTCTGTCTGCCTCTGACTGTCCCTGTCTGCCTCTGTGTGTCACTGACTGGCTTAGTGTGCCGCTGACTGTCTCTGCCTGTCTCTGTCTCCCTCTGTCTGTCTCTGACCGGCTCTCTCTGTCTGTCTGTCTCTGTCTGTCTCTGTCTGTCTCTATCTGTCTCTGACTGTCTCTGTCTGTCTTTGTCTGTCTCTGTCTGCCTCTGACTGTCCCTGTCTGCGTCTGTGTGCCACTGACTGGCTCAGTGTGCCGCTGACTGTCTCTGCCTGTCTCTGTCTCCCTCTGTCTGTCTCTGACCGGCTCTCTCTGTCTGTCTGTCACTCTCGTCTCTGTCTGTCTCTGTCTGTCTCTGCCTGTCTCTGTCTGTCTCTGTCTGTCTCCGTCTGTCTCTGTCTGTCGATGTCTGTCTCTGTCTCTCTCTGTCTGTCTCTGTGTGTCTCTGTCTGTCTCTGTCTGTCTCAGTCTGTCTCTGCCTGTCTCTGTCTGTCTCTGTCTGTCTCCGTCTGTATCTGTCTGTCTCTGTCTGTCTCTGTCTGTCTCTGTCTGTCTCTGTCTGTCTCTGTCTGTCTCTGTCTGTCTCTGTCTGTCTCTATCTGTCTCTGACTGTCTCTGTCTGTCTTTGTCTGTCTCTGTCTGCCTCTGACTGTCCCTGTCTGCCTCTGTGTGTCACTGACTGGCTCAGTGTGCCGCTGACTGTCTCTGCCTGTCTCTGTCTCCCTCTGTCTGTCTCTGACCGGCTCTCTCTGTCTGTCTGTCACTGTCCGTCTCTGTCTGTCTCTGTCTGTCTCTGCCTGTCTCTGTCTGTCTCTGTCTGTCTCCGTCTGTCTCTGTCTGTCGATGTCTGTATCTGTCTGTCTCTGTCTGTCTCTGTCTGTCTCTGTCTGTCTCTGTCTGTCTCTGTCTGTCTCTGTCTGTCTCTGTCTGTCCCTGTCTGCCTCTGTGTGTCACTGACTGGCTCAGTGTGCCGCTGACTGTCTCTGCCTGTCTCTGTCTCCCTCTGTCTGTCTCTGACCGGCTCTCTCTGTCTGTCTGTCACTGTCTGCCTCTGTGTGTCACTGCCTGTCTCTGCCTGTCTCTGTCTGTCTCCGTCTGTCTCTGTCTGTCGATGTCTGTATCTGTCTGCCTCTGCCTGTCTCTGTCTGTCTCTGTCTGTCTATGTCTGTCTTTGTCTGTCTCTGTCTGTCTCTGTCTGTCTCTGTCTGTCTCTGTGTGTCACTGCCTGTCTCTGTCTGTCTCTGTCTGTCTCTGTCTGTCTCTGTCTGTCTCAGTCTGTCTCTGCCTGTCTCTGTCTGTCTCTGTCTGTCTCCGTCTGTCTCAGTCTGTCTCTGTCTGTCTCTGCCTGTCTCTGCCTGTCTCTGTCCGTCTCTTTCTGTCTCTGCCTGTCTCTGTCTGTCTCTCTCTGTCTCTGTTTCTCTCTGTCTGTCTCTGTCTGGGACTGCCTGTCTCTGTCTGCCTCTGACTGTCCCTGTCTGTCTCTGTGTGTCACTGCCTGTCTCTGTCTGTCTATGTCTGTCTTTGTCTGTCTCTGTCTGTCTCAGTCTGTATATACCTGTCTCTGTCTGTCTCTGTCTGTCTCTGTCTGTCTCTGTCTGTCTCTGTCTGTCTCTGTCTGTCTCTGTCCGTCTCTGTCTGTACCTGTCTGTCTCTGTCTGTCTCTGCTCGCTTCCGTGTGTCACTGCCTGTCCCAGTTTGCCTTCGACTGTCTCGGTCTGTCTCTCTGGGACTGCCTGTCTCTGTCTGCCTCTGACTGTCCCTGTCTGTCTCTGTGTGTCACTGCCTGTCTCTGTCTGTCTATGTGTGTCTTTGTCTGTCTCTGTCTGTCTCTGTCTGTCTCTGTCTGTCTCTGTCTGTCTCTGTCTGTCCCTGCTTGTTTTCGTGTGACACTGCCTGCCCCAGTTTGCCTTCGACTGTCTCTGTCTGTCTCTGTCTGGGACTGCCTGTCTCCGTCTGCCTCTGACTGTCCCTGTCTGCCTCTGTGTGTCACTGACTGGCTCAGTGTGCCGCTGACTGTCTCTGCCTGTCTCTGTCTCCCTCTGTCTGTCTCTGACCGGCTCTCTCTGTCTGTCTGTCACTGTCCGTCTCTGTCTGTCTCTGTCTGTCTCTGCCTGTCTCTGTCTGTCTCTGTCTGTCTCCGTCTGTCTCTGTCTGTCGATGTCTGTATCTGTCTGTCTCTGTCTGTCTCTGTCTGTCTCTGTCTGTCTCTGTCTGTCTCTGTCTGTCTCTGTCTGTCTCTGTCTGTCCCTGTCTGCCTCTGTGTGTCACTGACTGGCTCAGTGTGCCGCTGACTGTCTCTGCCTGTCTCTGTCTCCCTCTGTCTGTCTCTGACCGGCTCTCTCTGTCTGTCTGTCACTGTCTGCCTCTGTGTGTCACTGCCTGTCTCTGCCTGTCTCTGTCTGTCTCCGTCTGTCTCTGTCTGTCGATGTCTGTATCTGTCTGCCTCTGTCTGTCTCTGTCTGTCTCTGTCTGTCTCTGTCTGTCTCTGTCTGTCTCTGTCTGTCTCTGTCTGTCTCTGTCTGCCTCTGACTGTCCCTGTCTGCCTCTGTGTGTCACTGACTGGCTTAGTGTGCCGCAGACTGTCTCTGCCTGGATCTGTCTCCATCTGTCTGTCTCTGACCGGCTCTCTCTGTCTGTCTGTCTCTGTCCGTCTCTGTCCGCCTCTGTCTGTCTCCGTCTGTCTCTGTCTGTCGATGTCTGTATCTGTCTGTCTCTGTCTGTCTCTGTCTGTCTCTGCCTGTCTCTGTCTGCCTCTGACTGTCCCTGTCTGTCTCTGTGTGTCACTGCCTGTGTCTGTCTGTCTCTGCCTGTCCCTGTCGGTCTCTGTCTGTCTCTGCTTGCTTTCGTGTGCCACTGCCTGTCCCAGTTTGCCTTCGACTGTCTCTGTCTGTCTCTGTCTGGGACTGCCTGTCTCTGTCTGCCTCTGACTGTCCCTGTCTGTCTCTGTGTGTCACTGCCTGTCTCTGTCTGTCTATGTCTGTCTTTGTCTGTCTCTGCCTGTCTCTGTCTGTCTCTGTCTGTCTACGTCTGTCTCTGTCTGTCTCTGTCTGTCTCTGTCTGTCTCTGTATGTCTCTGTGTGTCACTGCCTGTCTCTGTCTGTCTCTGTCTGTCTCTGTGTGTCACTGCCTGTCTCTGTCTGTCTCTGTCTGTCTATGTCTGTCTTTGTCTGTCTCTGTCTGTCTCTGTCTGTCTCTGTCTGTCTCTGTGTGTCACTGCCTGTCTCTGTCTGTCTCTGTCTGTCTCTGTCTGTCTCTGTCTGTCTCAGTCTGTCTCTGCCTGTCTCTGTCTGTCTCTGTCTGTCTCCGTCTGTCTCAGTCTGTCTCTGTCTGTCTCTGCCTGTCTCTGCCTGTCTCTGTCCGTCTCTTTCTGTCTCTGCCTGTCTCTGTCTGTCTCTCTCTGTCTCTGTTTCTCTCTGTCTGTCTCTGTCTGGGACTGCCTGTCTCTGTCTGCCTCTGACTGTCCCTGTCTGTCTCTGTGTGTCACTGCCTGTCTCTGTCTGTCTATGTCTGTCTTTGTCTGTCTCTGTCTGTCTCAGTCTGTATATACCTGTCTCTGTCTGTCTCTGTCTGTCTCTGTCTGTCTCTGTCTGTCTCTGTCTGTCTCTGTCTGTCTCTGTCCGTCTCTGTCTGTACCTGTCTGTCTCTGTCTGTCTCTGCTCGCTTCCGTGTGTCACTGCCTGTCCCAGTTTGCCTTCGACTGTCTCGGTCTGTCTCTCTGGGACTGCCTGTCTCTGTCTGCCTCTGACTGTCCCTGTCTGTCTCTGTGTGTCACTGCCTGTCTCTGTCTGTCTATGTGTGTCTTTGTCTGTCTCTGTCTGTCTCTGTCTGTCTCTGTCTGTCTCTGTCTGTCTCTGTCTGTCCCTGCTTGTTTTCGTGTGACACTGCCTGCCCCAGTTTGCCTTCGACTGTCTCTGTCTGTCTCTGTCTGGGACTGCCTGTCTCCGTCTGCCTCTGACTGTCCCTGTCTGCCTCTGTGTGTCACTGACTGGCTCAGTGTGCCGCTGACTGTCTCTGTCTGTCTCTGTCTGTCTCTGTCTGCCTGAGTCTGTCTCTGTCTGTCTTCTTCTGTCTATACCTGTCTCTGTCTGTCTCTGTCTGTCTCTGTCTGTCTCTGTCTGTCTCTTCCCGCCTCTGTCTGTCTCTGCTTGTTTTCGTGTGTCACTGCCTGTCCCAGTTTGCCTTCGACTGTCTCTGGCTGTCTCTGTGTGTGACTGCCTGTCTCTGTCTGCCTCTGACTGTCTCTGTCTGTCTCTGTGTGTCACTGCCCGTCTCAGTCCGCCGCTGACTGTCTCTGCCTGCCTTGTCTGTCTCCGTCTGCCTCTGACTGTCCCTGTCTGTCTCTGTGCGTCACTGACTGGCTCAGTGTACCGCTGACTGTCTCTGCCTGTCTCTGTCTCCCTCTGTCTGTCTGTTACCGGCTCTCTCTGTCTGTCTGTCTCTGTCTGTCTCTGTCTGTCTCTGTCTGTCTCTGTCTGCCTGAGTCTGTCCCTGTCTGTCTCTGTCTGTCTCTGTCTGTCTCTGTCTGTCTCTGTCTGTCTCTGTCTGTCTCTGTCTGTCTCGGTCTGGCTCTGACTGTCCCTGTCTGTCTCTGTGTGTCACTGCCAGTCTCAGTCTGCCGCTGACTGTCTCTGTCCGTCTCTGTCTATCTCTGTCTGTCTCTGTCTGTCTCTGTCTGTCTCTGTCTGTCCCTGTCTGTCTCTGTCTGTCTCTGCTTGTTTTCGTGTGTCACTGCCTGTCCCAGTTTCCCTTCGACTGTCTCTGGCTGTCTCTGTGTGTGACTGCCTGTCTCTGTCTGCCTCTGACTGTCCCTGTCTGTCTCTGTGTCACTGCCTGGCTCAGTTCGCCGCTGACTGTCACTGTCTGTCTCTGTCTGTCTCTGTCTGTCTCTGTCTGTCTCTGTCTGTCTATACCGGTCTCTGTCTGTCTCTGTCCGCCTCTGGCTGTCTCTGCCTGCCTGAGTCTGTCTCTGTCTGTCTCCCTCTGTCTATTCCTGTCTCTGCCTGTCTCTGTCTGTCTCTGCATGTATCTGTTTGTCTCTGTCTGTCTCTGTCGGTCTCTGTCGGTCTCTCTCTGTATCTGTCTGTCTCTGTCTGTCCCTGTCTGTCTCCGTCTGTCTCTGTCTGTCTCTGTCTGTCTCTGTCTGTCTCTGTCTGTCTCTGTCTGTCTCTGTCTGTCTCTGTCTGCCTCTGTCTGTCCCTGTCTGTCTCTGTGTGTCACTGCCAGTCTCAGTCTGCCGCTGACTGTCTCTGTCCGTCTCTGTCTGTCTCTGTCTGTCTCTGTCTGTCTCTGTCTGTCCCTGTCTGTCTCTGTCTGTCTCTGCTTGTTTTCGTGTGTCACTGCCTGTCCCAGTTTCCCTTCGACTGTCTCTGGCTGTCTCTGTGTGTGACTGCCTGTCTCTGTCTGCCTCTGACTGTCCCTGTCTGTCTCTGTGTCACTGTCTGTCTCTGTCTGTCTCTGTCTGTCTATACCGGTCTCTGTCTGTCTCTGTCTGTCTCTGTCTGTCTATACCGGTCTCTGTCTGTCTCTGTCTGTCTATACCGGTCTCTGTCTGTCTCTGACTGTCTCTGCCTGTCTCATTCTCCCTCTGTCTTTCTTTTACCGGCTCTCTCTGTCTGTCTGTCTCTGTCTGTCTCTGTCTGTCTCTGTCCGCCTCTGGCTGTCTCTGCCTGCCTGAGTCTGTCTCTCTCTGTCTCCCTCTGTCTATTCCTGTCTCTGCCTGTCTCTGTCTGTCTCTGCATGTATCTGTTTGTCTCTGTCTGTCTCTGTCGGTCTCTGTCGGTCTCTGTCGGTCTCTCTCTGTATCTGTCTGTCTCTGTCTGTCCCTGTCTGTCTCCGTCTGTCTCTGTCTGTCTCTGTGTGTCACTGCCTGTCTCTGTCTGTCTATGTCTGTCTCTGTCTGTCTCTGTCTGTCTCTGTCTGTCTCTGCTTGTTTTCGTGTGTCACTGCCTGTCCCAGTTTCCCTTCGACTGTCTCTGGCTGTCTCTGTGTGTGACTGCCTGTCTCTGTCTGCCTCTGACTGTCCCTGTCTGTCTCTGTGTCACTGCCTGTCTCAGTTCGCCGCTGACTGTCACTGTCTGTCGCTGTCTGTCTCTGTCTGTCTCTGTCTGTATCTGTCTGTCTCTGTCTGTCTCTGTCTGTCTCTGTCTGTCTCTGTCTGCCTCTGACTGTCCCTGTCTGCCTCTGTCTGTCTATGTCTGCCTGAGTCTGTCTCTGTCTGTGTCTGTTTATCTATACCGGTCTCTGTCTGTCTCTGCCTGTCTCTGTCTGGTCTGTCTTTCCTGTCTGTCTCTGTCTGTCTCTGCTTGCTTCCGTGTGTCACTGCCTGTCCCAGTTTGCCTTCGACTGTCTCGGTCTGTCTCTGTCTGGGACTGCCTGTCTCTGTCTGCCTCTGACTGTCCCTGTCTGTCTCTGTGTGTCACTGCCTGACTCTGTCTGTCTATGTCTGTCTTTGTCTGTCTCTGTCTGTCTCTGTCTGTCTCTGTCTGTCTCTGTCTGCCTCTGTCTGTCTCTGCCTGTCTCTGTCTGTCTCTCTCTGTCTCTGTTTCTATCTGTCTGTCTCTGTCAGTCTTTGTCTGTCTCTGTCTGTCTCTGCCTGTCTCTGTCTGTCTCTGTCTGGCTCTGACTGTCCCTGTCTGCCTCTGTGCGTCACTGACTGGCTCAGTGTACCGCTGACTGTCTCTGCCTGTCTCTGTCTCCCTCTGTCTGTCTGTTACCGGCTCTCTCTGTCTGTCTGTCTCTGTCTGTCTCTGTCTGTCTCTGTCTGCCTGAGTCTGTCCCTGTCTGTCTCTGTCTGTCTCTGTCTGTCTCTGTCTGTCTCTGTCTGTCTCTGCCTGTCTCGGTCTGTCTCTGACTGTCCCTGTCTGTCTCTGTGTGTCACTGCCAGTCTCAGTCTGCCGCTGACTGTCTCTGTCCGTCTCTGTCTGTCTCTGTCTGTCTCTCTCTGTCTCTGTCTGTCTCTGTCTGTCCCTGTCTGTCTCTGTCAGTCTTTGCTTGTTTTCGTGTGTCACTGCCTGTCCCAGTTTCCCTTCGACTGTCTCTGGCTGTCTCTGTGTGTGACTGCCTGTCTCTGTCTGCCTCTGACTGTCCCTGTCTGTCTCTGTCTGTCTCTGTCTGTCTCTGTCTGTCTCTGTCTGTCTCTGTCTGTCTCTGTCTGTCTCTGTCTGTCTATACCGGTCTCTGTCTGTCTCTGTCTGTCTCTGTCTGTCTCTGTCTGCCTGAGTCTGTCTCTGTCTGTCTCTGTCTGTCTATACCGGTCTCTGTCTGTCTCTGACTGTCTCTGCCTGTCTCTGTCTCCCTCTGTCTGTCTGTTACCGGCTCTCTCTGTCTGTCTGTCTCTGTCTGTCTCTGTCTGTCTCTGTCTGTCGCTGTCTGTCTCTGTCTGTCTCTTTCCGTCCCTGTCTGTCTCTGTCTGTCTCTGTCTGTCTCTGCATGTCTCTTTCTGTCTGTGTCTGTCTCTGTCTGTCTCTGTCTGTCTCTGTCTGTCTAGGTCTGTCTCTGCCTGCCCTGTCTGCCTCTGCCTCTCTGTCTGTCTCTGTCTGTATCTGTCTGTCTCTGTCTGTCTCTGTCTGTCTCTGTCTGTCTCTGTCTGCCTCTGACTGTCCCTGTCTGTCTCTGTGTGTCACTGCCTGTCTCTGTCTGTCTCTGTCTGCCTGAGTCTGTCTCTGTCTGTCTTCTTCTGTCTATACCTGTCTCTGTCTGTCTCTGTCTGCCGCTGACTGTCTCTGTCCGTCTATGTCTGTCTCTGTCTGTCTCTGTCTGTCTCTGTTTGTCTCTGTCTGTCTCTGTCGGTCTCTGTCGGTCTCTGTCTGTATCTGTCTGTCTCTGTCTGTCTCTGTCTGTCTCTGTCTGTCTCTGTCTGTCTAGGTCTGTCTCTGCCTGCGCCGTCTGTCTCTGTCTATCTCTGTCTGTCTCTGTCTGCCTGAGTCTGTCTCTGTCTGTCTCTGTCTTTCTATACCTGTCTCTGTCTGTCTCTGTCAGTCTCTGTCTGTCTCTGTCTGTCTCTGTCTGTCTCTGCCTGTCTCGGTCTGTCTCTGTCTGTCCCTGTCTGTCTGTGTCTGTCTCTGCTTGCTTCCGTGTGTCACTGCCTGTCCCAGTTTGCCTTCGACTGTCTCTGTCTGTCTCTGTCTGGGACTGCCTGTCTCTGTCTGCCTCTGACTGTCCCTGTCTGTCTCTGTGTGTCACTGCCTGTCTCTGTCTGTCTCTGTCTGTCTATGTCTGTCTTTGTCTGTCTCTGTCTGTCTCTGTCTGTCTCTGTCTGTCTCTGTCTGTCTCTGTGTGTCACTGCCTGTCTCTGTCTGTGTCTGCCTGTCTCTGTCTGTCTCTGTCTGTCTCTGCCTGTCTCTGTCTGTCTCTCTCTGTCTGTATCTGTCTGTCTCTGTCTGTCTCTGTCGGTCTCTGTCTGTCTCTGTCTGTCCCTGTCTGTCTCCATCTGTATCTGTCTGTCTCTGTCTGCCTCTGACTGTCCCTGTCTGCCTCTGTGTGTCACTGACTGGCTCAATGTGCCGCTGACTGTCTCTGCCAGTCTCTGTCTCCCTCTGTCTGTCTCTGACCGGCTCTCTCTGTCTGTCTGTCTCTGTCCGTCTCTGTCCGCCTATGTCTGTCTCCGTCTGTCTCTGTCTGTCTCTGTCTGTCTCTGCCTGTCTCTGTCTGTCTCTGTCTGTCTCCGTCTGTCTCTGTCTGTCCCTGTCTGTATCTGTCTGTCTCTGTCTGTCTCTGTCTGTCTCTGTCTGTCTCTGTCTGTCTCTGTCTGTCTCTGTCTGCCTGAGTCTGTCTATGTCTGTCTCAGTCTGTCTATACCTGTCTCTGTCTGTCTCTGTCTGTCTCTGTCTGTCTCTGTCTGTCTCTGCCTGTCTCTGTCCGTCTCTTTCTGTCTCTGTCTGTCTCTGTCTCCCTCTGTGTGTCTCTGACCGGCTCTCTCTGTCTGTCTGCCTCTGTCCGTCTCTGTCCGCCTCTGTCTGTCTCCGTCTGCCTCTGACTGTCCCTGTCTGCCTCTGTGTGTCACTGACTGGCTCAGTGTGCCGGTGACTGTCTCTGCCTGTCTCTGTCTCCCTCTGTCTGTCTGTTACCGGCTCTCTCTGTCTGTCTGTCTCTGTCTGTCTCTGTCTGTCCCTGTCCGCCTCTGCCTGTCTCTGCCTGCCTGAGTCTGTCTCTGTCTGTCACCCTCTGTCTATTCCTGTCTCTGTCTGTCTCTGTCTGTCTCCCTCTGTCTATTCCTGTCTCTGTCTGTCTCTGTCTGTCTCTGCATGTATCTGTTTGTCTCTGTCTGTCTCTGTCGGTCTCTGTCGGTCTCTGTCTGTATCTGTCTGTCTCTGTCTGTCTCTGTCTGTCTCTGTCTGTCTAGGTCTGTCTCTGCCTGCGCCGTCTGTCTCTGTCTATGTCTGTCTGTCTCTGTCTGCCTGAGTCTGTCTCTGTCTGTCTCTGTCTTTCTATACCTGTCTCTGTCTGCATCTGTCTGTCTCTGTCTGTCTCTGCCTGTCTCTGTCTGTCTCGGTCAGTCTCTGTCTGTCCCTGTCTGTCTCTGTCTGTCTCTGCTTGCTTTCGTATGTCACTGCCTGTCCCAGTTTGCCTTCGACTGTCTCTGTCTGTCTCTGTCTGGGACTGCCTGTCTCTGTCTGCCTCTGTCTGTCTATGTCTGCCTGAGTCTGTCTCTGTCTGTGTCTGTTTTTCTATACCGGTCTCTGTCTGTCTCTGCCTGTCTCTGCCTCTCTCTGTCTGTCTCTGTCTGTCCCTGTCTGTCTCTGTCTGTCTCTGCTTGCTTCCGTGCGTCACTGCCTGTCCCAGATTGCCTTCGACTGTCTCGGTCTGTCTCTGTCTGGGACTGCCTGTCTCTGTCTGCCTCTGACTGTCCCTGTCTGCCTCTGTGCGTCACTGACTCGCTCAGTGTACCGCTGACTGTCTCTGCCTGTCTCTGTCTCCCTCTGTCTGTCTGTTACCGGCTCTCTCTGTCTGTCTGTCTCTGTCTGTCTCTGTCTGTCTCTGTCTGCCTGAGTCTGTCCCTGTCTGTCTCTGTCTGTCTCTGTCTGTCTCTGTCTGTCTCTGTCTGTCTCTGTCTGTCTCTGTCTGTCTCTGTCTGTCTCGGTCTGGCTCTGACTGTCCCTGTCTGTCTCTGTGTGTCACTGCCAGTCTCAGTCTGCCGCTGACTGTCTCAGTCCGTCTCTGTCTGTCTCTGTCTGTCTCTGTCTGTCTCTGTCTGTCTCTGTCTGTCCCTGTCTGTCTCTGTCAGTCTCTGCTTGTTTTCGTGTGTCACTGCCTGTCCCAGTTTCCCTTCGACTGTCTCTGGCTGTCTCTGTGTGTGACTGCCTGTCTCTGTCTGCCTCTGACTGTCCCTGTCTGTCTCTGTCCGTCTCTGTCTGTCTCTGTCTGTCTCTGTCTGTCTCTGTCTGTCTCTGTCTGTCCCTGTCTGTCTCTGTCTGTCTCTGCTTGCTTCCGTGTGTCACTGCCTGTCCCAGATTGCCTTCGACTGTCTCGGTCTGTCTCTGTCTGGGACTGCCTGTCTCTGTCTGCCTCTGACTGTCCCTGTCTGCCTCTGTGTGTGACTGCCTGTCTCTGTCTGTCTATGTCTGTCTTTGTCTGTCTCTGTCTGTCTCTGTCTGTCTCTGTCTGTCTCTGTCTGTCTCTGTCTGCCTCTGTCTGTCTCTGCCTGTCTCTGTCTGTCTCTCTCTGTCTCTGTTTCTATCTGTCTGTCTCTGTCAGTCTTTGTCTGTCTCTGTCTGTCTCTGCCTGTCTCTGTCTGTCTCTGTCTCTCTCTGTCTGTCCCTGTCTGTCTCTGTCTGTCTCTGCTTGTTTTCGTGTGTCACTGCCTGTCCCAGTTTGCCTTCGACTGTCTCTGGCTGTCTCTGTGTGTGACTGCCTGTCTCTGTCTGCCTCTGACTGTCTCTGTCTGTCTCTGTGTGTCACTGCCCGTCTCAGTCCGCCGCTGACTGTCTCTGTCTGCCTTGTCTGTCTCCGTCTGCCTCTGACTGTCCCTGTCTGCCTCTGTGCGTCACTGACTGGCTCAGTGTACCGCTGACTGTCTCTGCCTGTCTCTGTCTCCCTCTGTCTGTCTGTTACCGGCTCTCTCTGTCTGTCTGTCTCTGTCTGTCTCTGTCTGTCTCTGTCTGCCTGAGTCTGTCCCTGTCTGTCTCTGTCTGTCTCTGTCTGTCTCTGTCTGTCTCTGTCTGTCTCTGTCTGTCTCGGTCTGGCTCTGACTGTCCCTGTCTGTCTCTGTGTGTCACTGCCAGTCTCAGTCTGCCGCTGACTGTCTCTGTCCGTCTCTGTCTGTCTCTGTCTGTCTCTGTCTGTCTCTGTCTGTCCCTGTCTGTCTCTGTCAGTCTCTGCTTGTTTTCGTGTGTCACTGCCTGTCCCAGTTTCCCTTCGACTGTCTCTGGCTGTCTCTGTGTGTGACTGCCTGTCTCTGTCTGCCTCTGACTGTCCCTGTCTGTCTCTGTCTGTCTCTCTCTGTCTCTGTTTCTCTCTGTCTATCTCTGTCTGTTTCTGTCTGTCTACGTCTGTCTCTGTCGGTCTCTGTCGGTCTCTGCCTGTATCTGTCTGTCTCTGTCTGTCTCTGTCTGTCTCTGTCTGTCTAGGTCTGTCTCTGCCTGCGCCGTCTGTCTCCGTCTATCTCTGTCTGTCTCTGTCTGCCTGAGTCTGTCTCTGTCTGTCTCTGTCTTTCTATACCTGTCTCTGTCTGTATCTGTCTGTCTCTGTCTGTCTCTTCCTGTCTCTGTCTGTCTCGGTCTGTCTCTGTCTGTCCCTGTCTGTCTCTGTCTGTCTCTGCTTGCTTTCGTGTGTCACTGCCTGTCCCAGTTTGCCTTCGACTGTCTCTGTCTGTCTCTGTCTGGGACTGCCTGTCTCTGTCTGCCTCTGACTGTCCCTGTCTGTCTCTGTGTGTCACTGCCTCTCTCTGTCTGTCTATGTCTGTCTTTGTCTGTCTCTGTCTGTCTCTGTCTGTCTCTGCCTCTCTCTGTCTGTCTCTCTCTGTCTCTGCTTCTCTCTGTCTGTCTCTGTCTGTCTCTGTCTGTCTACGTCTGTCTCTGTCTGTCTCTGTCTGTCTCTGTCTGTCTCTGTCTGTCTCTGTCTGTCTCTGTCTGTCTCTGTCTGTCTCTGTCTGTCTCTGTCTGTCTCAGTCTGTCTCTGTCAGTCTCTGTCTGTCTCTGTCTGTCTCTGCCTGTCTCTGTCTGTCTCTGTCTGTCTCTGTCTGTCCCTGTCTGTCTCTGTCTGTCTCTGCTTGTTTTCGTGTGTCACTGCCTGTCCCAGTTTGCCTTCGACTGTCTCTGGCTGTCTCTGTCTGTCTCTGTCTGTCTCTGTCTGTCTCTGTCTGTCTCTGTCTGTCTCTGTCTGTCTCTGTCTGTCTCAGTCTGTCTCTGTCAGTCTCTGTCTGTCTCTGTCTGTCTCTGCCTGTCTCTGTCTGTCCCTGTCTGTCTCAGTCTGTCTCTGCTTGTTTTCGTGTGTCACTGCCTGTCCCAGTTTGCCTTCGACTGTCTCTGTCTGTCTCTGTCTGTCTCTGTCTGTCTCTGTCTGTCTCTGCCTGTCTCTGTCCGTCTCTTTCTGTCTCTGTCTGTCTCTGTCTGTCTCTGTCTGTCTAGGTCTGTCTCTGCCTGCGCCGTCTGTCTCTGTCTGTCTCTGTCTGTCTCTGTCTGCCTGAGTCTGTCTCTGTCGGTCTCTGTCTTTCTATACCTGTCTCTGTCTGTATCTGTCTGTCTCTGTCTGTCTCTGTCTGTCTCTGTCTGTCTCTGTCTGTCTCTGGTTGTTTTCGTGTGTCACTGCCTGTCCCAGTTTGCCTTCGACTGTCTCTGTCTGTCTCTGTCTGGGACTGCCTGTCTCTGTCTGCCTCTGACTGTCCCTGTCTGTCTCTGTGTGTCACTGCCTCTCTCTGTCTGTCTCTGTCTGTCTCTGTCTGTCTCTGTCTGTCTCTGTCTGTCTCTGTCTGTCTCTGTCTGTCTCTGCCTGTCTCTGTCTGTCTCTCTCTGTCTCTGTTTCTCTCTGTCTGTCTCTGTCTGTCTACGTCTGTCTCTGTCTGTCTCTGTCTGTCTCTGTCTGTCTCTGTCTGTCTCTGTCTGTCTCTGTCTGTCTCTGTCTGTCTCTGTCTGTCTCAGTCTGTCTCTGTCAGTCTCTGTCTGCCTCTGCTTGTTTTCGTGTGTCACTGCCTGTCCCAGTTTGCCTTCGACTGTCTCTGGCTGTCTCTGTCTGTCTCTGTCTGTCTCTGTCTGTCTCTGCCTGTCTCTGTCCGTCTCTTTCTGTCTCTGTCTGTCTCTGTCTGTCTCTGTCTGTCTAGGTCTGTATCTGCCTGCGCCGTCTGTCTCTGTCTGTCTCCGTCTGTCTCTGTCTGCCTGAGTCGGTCTCTGTCGGTCTCTGTCTTTCTATACCTGTCTCTGTCTGTATCTGTCTGTCTCTGTCTGTCTCTGCTTGTTTTCGTGTGTCACTGCCTGTCCCAGTTTGCCTTCGACTGTCTCTGTCTGTCTCTGTCTGTCTCAGTCTGTCTCTGTCAGTCTCTGTCTGTCTCTGTCTGTCTCTGCCTGTCTCTGTCTGTCTCTGTCTGTCTCTGTCTGTCCCTGTCTGTCTCTGTCTGTCTCTGCTTGTTTTCGTGTGTCACTGCCTGTCCCAGTTTGCCTTCGACTGTCTCTGTCTGTCTCTGTCTGGGACTGCCTGTCTCTGTCTGCCTCTGACTGTCCCTGTCTGTCTCTGTGTGTCACTGTCTGTCTCTGCTTGTTTTCGTGTGTCACTGCCTGTCCCAGTTTGCCTTCGACTGTCTCTGGCTGTCTCTGTCTGTCTCTGTCTGTCTCTGTCTGTCTCTGTCTGTCTCCGTCTGTCTCTGTCTGTCTCTGTCTGTCTCAGTCTGTCTCTGTCAGTCTCTGTCTGTCTCTGTCTGTCTCTGCCTGTCTCTGTCTGTCCCTGTCTGTCTCAGTCTGTCTCTGCTTGTTTTCGTGTGTCACTGCCTGTCCCAGTTTGCCTTCGACTGTCTCTGGCTGTCTCTGTCTGTCTCTGTCTGTCTCTGTCTGTCTCTGCCTGTCTCTGTCCGTCTCTTTCTGTCTCTGTCTGTCTCTGTCTGTCTCTGTCTGTCTCTGTCTGTCCCTGTCTGTCTCTGTCTGTCTCTGCTTGTTTTCGTGTGTCACTGCCTGTCCCAGTTTGCCTTCGACTGTCTCTGTCTGTCTCTGTCTGTCTCTGTCTGTCTCTGTCTGTCTCTGTCTGTCTCTGTCTGTCTCTGTCTGTCTCTGTCTGTCTCTGTCTGTCTCTGCCTGTCTCTGTCCGTCTCTTTCTGTCTCTGTCTGTCTCTGTCTGTCTCTGCTTGTTTTCGTGTGTCACTGCCTGTCCCAGTTTGCCTTCGACTGTCTCTGGCTGTCTCTGTCTGTCTCTGTCTGTCTCTGCCTGTCTCTGTCTGTCTCTGTCTGTCTCTGTCTGTCCCTGTCTGTCTCTGTCTGTCTCTGCTTGTTTTCGTGTGTCACTGCCTGTCCCAGTTTGCCTTCGACTGTCTCTGGCTGTCTCTGTCTGTCTCTGTCTGTCTCTGTCTGTCTCTGTCTGTCTCTGTCTGTCTCTGTCTGTCTCTGCCTGTCTCTGTCCGTCTCTTTCTGTCTCTGTCTGTCTCTGTCTGTCTCTGTCTGTCTAGGTCTGTCTCTGCCTGCGCCGTCTGTCTCTGTCTGTCTCTGTCTGTCTCTGTCTGCCTGAGTCTGTCTCTGTCTGTCTCTGTCTTTCTATACCTGTCTCTGTCTGTATCTGTCTGTCTCTGTCTGTCTCTGCTTGCTTTCGTGTGTCACTGCCTGTCCCAGTTTGCCTTCGACTGTCTCTGTCTGTCTCTGTCTGGGACTGCCTGTCTCTGTCTGCCTCTGACTGTCCCTGTCTGTCTCTGTGTGTCACTGCCTCTCTCTGTCTGTCTATGTCTGTCTTTGTCTGTCTCTGTCCGTCTCTGTCTGTCTCTGTCTGTCTCTGCCTGTCTCTGTCTGTCTCTCTCTGTCTCTGCTTCTCTCTGTCTGTCTCTGTCTGTCTCTGTCTGTCTACGTCTGTCTCTGTCTGTCTCTGTCTGTCTCTGTCTGTCTCTGTCTGTCTCTGTCTGTCTCTGTCTGTCTCTGTCTGTCTCTGTCTGTCTCAGTCTGTCTCTGTCAGTCTCTGTCTGTCTCTGTCTGTCTCTGCCTGTCTCTGTCTGTCTCTGTCTGTCTCTGTCTGTCCCTGTCTGTCTCTGTCTGTCTCTGCTTGTTTTCGTGTGTCACTGCCTGTCCCAGTTTGCCTTCGACTGTCTCTGGCTGTCTCTGTCTGTCTCTGTCTGTCTCTGTCTGTCTCTGCCTGTCTCTGTCCGTCTCTTTCTGTCTCTGTCTGTCTCTGTCTGTCTCTGTCTGTCTAGGTCTGTCTCTGCCTGCGCCGTCTGTCTCTGTCTGTCTCTGTCTGTCTCTGTCTGCCTGAGTCTGTTTCTGTCTGTCTCTGTCTTTCTATACCTGTCTCTGTCTGTATCTGTCTGTCTCTGTCTGTCTCTGCTTGCTTTCGTGTGTCACTGCCTGTCCCAGTTTGCCTTCGACTGTCTCTGTCTGTCTCTGTGTGGGACTGCCTGTCTCTGTCTGCCTCTGACTGTCCCTGTCTGTCTCTGTGTGTCACTGCCTCTCTCTGTCTGTCTATGTCTGTCTTTGTCTGTCTCTGTCTGTCTCTGTCTGTCTCTGTCTGTCTCTGTCTGTCTCTGCCTGTCTCTGTCTGTCTCTCTCTGTCTCTGTTTCTCTCTGTCTGTCTCTGTCTGTCTCTGTCTGTCTACGTCTGTCTCTGTCTGTCTCTGTCTGTCTCTGTCTGTCTCTGTCTGTCTCTGTCTGTCTCTGTCTGTCTCAGTCTGTCTCTGTCAGTCTCTGTCTGTCTCTGTCTGTCTCTGCCTGTCTCTGTCTGTCTCTGTCTGTCTCTGTCTGTCCCTGTCTGTCTCTGTCTGTCTCTGCTTGTTTTCGTGTGTCACTGCCTGTCCCAGTTTGCCTTCGACTGTCTCTGTCTGTCTCTGTCTGCGACTGCCTGTCTCTGTCTGCCTCTGACTGTCCCTGTCTGTCTCTGTGTGTCACTGCCTGTCTCTGTCTGTCTATGTCTGTCTTTGTCTGTCTCTGTCTGTCTCTATCTGTCTCTATCTGTCTCTGTCTGTCTCTGTCTGTCTCTGCCTGTCTCTGTCTGTCTCTCTCTGTCTCTGTTTCTCTCTGTCTGTCTCTGTCTGTCTCTGTGTGTCACTGCCTGTCTCTGTCTGTCTATGTCTGTCTTTGTCTGTCTCTGTCTGTCTCTGTCTGTCTCTGTCTGTCTGTGTCTGTCTCTGGCTGTCTCCGTCTGTCTCTGTCTGTCTCGGTCTGCCTCTGACTGTCCCTGTCTGTCTCTGTGTGTCACTGCCTGTCTCAGTCTGCCGCTGACCGTCTCTGTCTGTCTCTGTCTGTCTCTGTCTGTCTCTGTCTGTCCCTGTCTGTCTCTATCTGTCTCTGCTTGTTTTCGTGTGTCACTGCCTGTCCCAGTTTGCCTTCGACTGTCTCTGGCTGTCTCTGTGTGTGACTGCCTGTCTCTGTCTGCCTCTGACTGCCCTGTCTGTCTCTGTGTGTCACTGCCTGTCTCAGTCCGCCGCTGACTGTCTCTGTCTGTCTCTGTCTGTCTCTTTCCGTCTCTGTCTGCCTCTGTCTGTCCATGTCTGTCTCTGTCTGTCTCTGTCTGCCTGAGTCTGTCTCTGTCTGTCTCTGTCTGTCTATAGCGGTCTCTGTCTGTATCTCTCTGTCTCTGTCTGTCTTTGTCTGTCTCTGTCTGTCTCTGTCTGTCTCTGTCTGTCTCTGTCTGTCTCTGTCTGTCTCTGTCTGCCTCTGTCTGTCTCGGTCTGTCTCTGTCTGTCTCTGTCTGTCTCTATCTGTCTCTATCTGTCTCTGTCTGTCTCTGTCTGTCTCTGTCTGCCTCTGACTGTCCCTGTCTGCCTCTGTGTGTCACTGACTGGCTCAGTGTGCCGCTGACTGTCTCTGTCTGTCTCGGTCTGTCTATGTCTGTCTCTGTCTGTCTTTGTCTGTCCCTGTCTGTCTCTGTCTGTCTCTGTCTGTCTCTGTCTGTCTCTGTCTGTCTCTGTCTGTCTCTGTCTGTATCTGTCTGCCTCTCTCTGCCTCTGTCTGTCTCTGTCTATTTTAGGTCTCTCTCTGTCTCTGTCTGCCTGAGTCTGTCTCTGTCTGTCTCTCTCTGTCTATTCCTGTCTCTGTGTGTATCTGTTTGTCTCTGTCTGTCTCTGCCTGTCTCTGTCTGTCTCTGTCTGTCTCTGTCTGTCTCTGTCTGTCTCTATCTGTCTCCGTCTGTCTCTGTCTGTCTCTGTCTGTCTCTATCTGTCTCTGTCTGTCTCTGTCTGTCTCTGTCTGTCTCTGTCTGTCTCTATCTGTCTCCGTCTGTCTCTGTCTGTCTCTGTCTGTCTCTGTCTGTCTCTGTGTGTCACTGCCTCTCTCTGTCTGCCTATGTCTGTCTTTGTCTGTCTCTGTCTGTCTCTGTCTGTCTCTGTCTGTCTCGGTCTGTCTCTGTCTGTCTCTGTCTGTCTCTATCTGTCTCTATCTGTCTCTGTCTGTCTCTGTCTGTCTCTGTCTGCCTCTGACTGTCCCTGTCTGTCTCTGTGTGTCACTGCCTCTCTCTGTCTGTCTATGTCTGTCTTTGTCTGTCTCTGTCTGTCTCTGTCTGTCTCTGTCTGTCTCTGTCTGTCTCTGCCTGTCTCTGTCTGTCTCTCTCTGTCTCTGTTTCTCTCTGTCTGTCTCTGTCTGTCTCTGTCTGTCTACGTCTGTCTCTGTCTGTCTCTGTCTGTCTCTGTCTGTCTCTGTCTGTCTCTGTCTGTCTCTGTCTGTCTCAGTCTGTCTCTGTCAGTCTCTGTCTGTCTCTGTCTGTCTCTGCCTGTCTCTGTCTGTCTCTGTCTGTCTCTGTCTGTCCCTGTCTGTCTCTGTCTGTCTCTGCTTGTTTTCGTGTGTCACTGCCTGTCCCAGTTTGCCTTCGACTGTCTCTGTCTGTCTCTGTCTGCGACTGCCTGTCTCTGTCTGCCTCTGACTGTCCCTGTCTGTCTCTGTGTGTCACTGCCTGTCTCTGTCTGTCTATGTCTGTCTTTGTCTGTCTCTGTCTGTCTCTATCTGTCTCTATCTGTCTCTGTCTGTCTCTGTCTGTCTCTGCCTGTCTCTGTCTGTCTCTCTCTGTCTCTGTTTCTCTCTGTCTGTCTCTGTCTGTCTCTGTGTGTCACTGCCTGTCTCTGTCTGTCTATGTCTGTCTTTGTCTGTCTCTGTCTGTCTCTGTCTGTCTCTGTCTGTCTGTGTCTGTCTCTGGCTGTCTCCGTCTGTCTCTGTCTGTCTCGGTCTGCCTCTGACTGTCCCTGTCTGTCTCTGTGTGTCACTGCCTGTCTCAGTCTGCCGCTGACCGTCTCTGTCTGTCTCTGTCTGTCTCTGTCTGTCTCTGTCTGTCCCTGTCTGTCTCTATCTGTCTCTGCTTGTTTTCGTGTGTCACTGCCTGTCCCAGTTTGCCTTCGACTGTCTCTGGCTGTCTCTGTGTGTGACTGCCTGTCTCTGTCTGCCTCTGACTGCCCTGTCTGTCTCTGTGTGTCACTGCCTGTCTCAGTCCGCCGCTGACTGTCTCTGTCTGTCTCTGTCTGTCTCTTTCCGTCTCTGTCTGCCTCTGTCTGTCCATGTCTGTCTCTGTCTGTCTCTGTCTGCCTGAGTCTGTCTCTGTCTGCCTCTGTGTGTCACTGGCTGGCTCAGTGTACCGCTGTCTGTATCTGTCTGCCTCTGTCTGTCTCCGTCTGTCTCTGTCTGTCTCTGTCTGCCTCTTACTGTCCCTGTCTGCCTCTGTGTGTCACTGGCTGGCTCAGTGTACCGCTGTACGTATCTGTCTGCCTCTGTCTGTCTCTGTCTGTCTCTGTCTGCCTAGGTCTGTCTCTGCCTGCCCTGTCTGTCTCTGTCTGTCTCTGTCTGTCTCGGTCTGTCTCTGTCTGTCTCTGTCTGTCTCTATCTGTCTCTGTCTGTCTCTGCCTGTCTCTGTCTGTCTCTGTCTGTCTCTTTCCGTCTCTGTCTGTCTCTGTCTGTCTCTGTCTGTCTCTGTCTGTCTCTGTCTGTCTCTGTCTGTCTCTATCTGTCTCAGTCTGTTTCTGTCTGTCTCTGCCTGTCTCTGTCTGCCTCTGACTGTCTCTGTCTGTCTCTGTCTGTCCCTGTCTGTCTCTGTCTGTCTATACCAGTCTCTGTCTGTCTCTGTCTGCCTGAGTCTGTCTCTGCCTGTCTCTGTCTGTCTCTATCTGTCTCAGTCTGTCTCTGTCTGTCTCTGTCTGTCTCTGTCTGTCTCTGTCTGTCTCTGTCTGTCTCTGCCTGTCTCTGTCTCCCTCTGTCTGTCTCTGACCGGCTCTCTCTGTCTGTCTGTCTCTGTCCGTCTCTGCTTGCTTCCGTGTGTCACTGCCTGCCCAGTTTGCCTTCGACTGTCTCTGTCTGTCACTGTCTGTCACTGCCTGTCTCTGTCTGCCTCTGACTGTCCCCGTCTGTCTCTGTGTGTCACTGCCTGTCTCTGTCTGTCTATGTCTGTCTTTGTCTGTCTCTGTCTGTATGTGTATGTCTCTGTCTGTCTATACCTGTCTCTGTCTGTATGTGTCTGTCTCTGTCTGTCTCTGTCTGTCTCTGTCTGTCTAGGTCTGTCTCTGCCTGCCCTGTCTGTCTCTGTCTGTCTCTGTCTGTCTCTATCTGTCTCTGTCTGTCTCTGTCTGTCTCTGTCTGTTTCTGTCTGCCTGAGTCTGTCTCTATCTGTCTCTGTCTGTCTCTGTCTGTCTCTGTATGTATCCGTCTGTCTCTGTCTGTCTCTGTCTGTCTCTGTCTGTCTAGGTCTGTCTCTGCCTGCCCTGTCTGTCTCTGTCTGTCTCTGTCTGTCTCTGTCTGTCTCTGTCTGTCTCTGTCTGTCTCTGTCTGTCTCTGTCTGTCTAGGTCTGTCTCAGCCTGCCCTGTCTGTCTCTGTCTGTCACTGCCTGTCTCTGTCTGCCTCTGACTGTCCCCGTCTGTCTCTGTGTGTCACTGCCTGTCTCTGTCTGTCTATGTCTGTCTTTGTCTGTCTCTGTCTGTATGTGTCTGTCTCTGTCTGTCTATACCTGTCTCTGTCTGTATGTGTCTGTCTCTGTCTGTCTCTGTCTGTCTCTGTCTGTCTCTGTCTGTATCTGTCTGTCTCTATCTGTCTCTGTCTGTCTCTGTCTGTCTCTGTCTGTTTCTGTCTGCCTGAGTCTGTCTCTATCTGTCTCTGTCTGTCTCTGTCTGTCTCTGACTGTCCCTGTCTGCCTCTGTGTGTCACTGACTGGCTCAGTGTGCCGCTGACTGTCTCTGCCTGTCTCTGTCTGTCTCTGTCTGTCTCTGTCTGTCTCTGTCTGTCTCTGTCTGTCTCTGTCTGCCGCTGACTGTCCCTGTCTGCCTCTGTGTGTCACTGACTGGCTCAGTGTGCCGCTGACTGTCTCTGCCTGTCTCTGTCTGTCTCTGTCTGTCTCTGTCTGCCTCCGACTGTCCCTGTCTGCCTCTGTGTGTCACTGACTGGCTCAGTGTGCCGCTGACTGTCTCTGTCTTTCTCTGTCTGTCTCTGTCTGTCTCTGTCTGCCTCTGACTGTCCCTGTCTGCCTCTGTGTGTCACTGACTGGCTCAGTGTGCCGCTGACTGTCTCTATCTGTCTCAGTCTGTCTCTGTCTGTCTCTGTCTGTCTCTGTCTGTCTCTGTCTGTCTCTGTCTGTCTCTGTCTGTCTCTGCCTGTCTCTGTCTCCCTCTGTCTGTCTCTGACCGGCTCTCTCTGTCTGTCTGTCTCTGTCCGTCTCTGCTTGCTTCCGTGTGTCACTGCCTGCCCAGTTTGCCTTCGACTGTCTCTGTCTGTCACTGTCTGTCACTGCCTGTCTCTGTCTGCCTCTGACTGTCCCCGTCTGTCTCTGTGTGTCACTGCCTGTCTCTGTCTGTCTATGTCTGTCTTTGTCTGTCTCTGTCTGTATGTGTATGTCTCTGTCTGTCTATACCTGTCTCTGTCTGTATGTGTCTGTCTCTGTCTGTCTCTGTCTGTCTCTGTCTGTCTAGGTCTGTCTCTGCCTGCCCTGTCTGTCTCTGTCTGTCTCTGTCTGTCTCTATCTGTCTCTGTCTGTCTCTGTCTGTCTCTGTCTGTTTCTGTCTGCCTGAGTCTGTCTCTATCTGTCTCTGTCTGTCTCTGTCTGTCTCTGTATGTATCCGTCTGTCTCTGTCTGTCTCTGTCTGTCTCTGTCTGTCTAGGTCTGTCTCTGCCTGCCCTGTCTGTCTCTGTCTGTCTCTGTCTGTCTCTGTCTGTCTCTGTCTGTCTCTGTCTGTCTCTGTCTGTCTCTGTCTGTCTAGGTCTGTCTCAGCCTGCCCTGTCTGTCTCTGTCTGTCACTGCCTGTCTCTGTCTGCCTCTGACTGTCCCCGTCTGTCTCTGTGTGTCACTGCCTGTCTCTGTCTGTCTATGTCTGTCTTTGTCTGTCTCTGTCTGTATGTGTCTGTCTCTGTCTGTCTATACCTCTCTGTCTGTATGTGTCTGTCTCTGTCTGTCTCTGTCTGTCTCTGTCTGTCTCTGTCTGTATCTGTCTGTCTCTATCTGTCTCTGTCTGTCTCTGTCTGTCTCTGTCTGTTTCTGTCTGCCTGAGTCTGTCTCTATCTGTCTCTGTCTGTCTCTGTCTGTCTCTGACTGTCCCTGTCTGCCTCTGTGTGTCACTGACTGGCTCAGTGTGCCGCTGACTGTCTCTGCCTGTCTCTGTCTGTCTCTGTCTGTCTCTGTCTGTCTCTGTCTGTCTCTGTCTGTCTCTGTCTGCCGCTGACTGTCCCTGTCTGCCTCTGTGTGTCACTGACTGGCTCAGTGTGCCGCTGACTGTCTCTGCCTGTCTCTGTCTGTCTCTGTCTGTCTCTGTCTGCCTCCGACTGTCCCTGTCTGCCTCTGTGTGTCACTGACTGGCTCAGTGTGCCGCTGACTGTCTCTGTCTTTCTCTGTCTGTCTCTGTCTGTCTCTGTCTGCCTCTGACTGTCCCTGTCTGCCTCTGTGTGTCACTGACTGGCTCAGTGTGCCGCTGACTGTCTCTGTCTGTCTCTGTCTGTCTCGGTCTGTCTCGGTCTGTCTATGTCTGTCTCTGTCTGTCTCTGTCTGTCCCTGTCTGTCTCTGTCTGTCTCTGTCTGTCTCTGTCTGTCTCTGTCTGTATCTGTCTGCCTCTCTCTGCCTCTGTCTGTCTCTGTCTATTTTAGGTCTCTCTGTCTCTGTCTGCATGAGTCTGTCTCTGTCTGTCTCTCTCTGTCTATTCCTGTCTCTGTGCGAATCTGTCTGTCTCTGTCTGTCTCTGCCTGTCTCTGTCTGTCTCTGTCTGTCTCTGTCTGTCTCTGTCTGTCTCTGTCTGTCTCTATCTGTCTCCGTCTGTCTCTGTCTGTCTCTGTCTGTCTCTATCTGTCTCTGTCTGTCTCTGTCTGTCTCTGTCTGTTTCTGTCTGTCTCTGTCTGTCTCTGTCTGTATCTGTCTGTCTCTGTCTGTCTCTGTCTGTCTCTGTCTGTCTCTGTTTGTCCCTGTGTGTCTCTGCCTGTCTCTGTCTGCCTCTGACTGTCCCTGTCTGCCTCTGTGTGTCACTGACTGTCTCAGTGTGCCGTTGACTGTCTCTGCCTGTCTCTGTCTCCCTCTGTCTGTCCCTGACCGGCTCTCTCTGTCTGTCTGTCTTTGTCCGTCTCTGCTTGCTTCCGTGTGTCACTGCCTGTCCCAGTTTGCCATCGACTGCCTCTGTCTGTCTCTGTCTGTGACTGCCTGTATCTGTCTGCCTCTGACTGTCCCTGTCTGTCTCTGTGTGTCACTGCCTGTCTCTGTCTGTCTATGTCTGTCTTTGTCTGTCTCTGTCTGTATGTGTCTGTCTCTGTCTGTCTCTGTCTGTCTCTGTCTGTCTCTGTCTGTCTCTGTCTGTCTCTGTCTGTCTCTGTCTGTCTCGGTCTGTCTCTGTCTGTCTCTGCCTGTCTCTGTCTGTCTCTGTCTGTCTCTGTCTGTCTCTGTCTGCCTCTGACTGTCCCTGTCTGCCTCTGTGTGTCACTGACTGGCTCAGTGTGCCGCTGACTGTCTCTGTCTGTCTCTGTCTGTCTCGGTCTGTCTATGTCTGTCTCTGTCTGTCTCTGTCTGTCCCTGTCTGTATCTGTCTGTCTCTGTCTGTCTCTGTCTGTCTCTGTCTGTCTCTGTCTGTCTCTGTCTGTCTCTGTTTGTCTCTGTCTGTCTCTGTCTGTCTCTGTCTGCCTCTGACTGTCCCTGTCTGCCTCTGTGTGTCACTGACTGGCTCAGTGTGCCGCTGACTGTCTCTGCCTGTCACTGTCTGTCTCTGTCTGTCTCTGTCTGCCTCCGACTGTCCCTGTCTGCCTCTGTGTGTCACTGACTGGCTCAGTGTGCCGCTGACTGTCTCTGCCTGTCTCTGTGTGTCACTGCCTGTCTCAGTCCGCCGCTGACTGTCTCTGTCTTTCTCTGTCTGTCTCTGTCTGTCTCTGTCTGCCTCTCTCTGTCTCTGTCTGCCTGAGTCTGTCTCTGTCTTTCTATACCTGTCTCTGTCTGTCTCTGTCTGTCTCTGTCTGCCTCTGTCTGTCTCTGCCTGTCTCAGTCTGCCTCTCTCTGTCTCTGTCTGTCTCTGTCTGCCTCTGACTGTCCCCGTCTGCCTCTGTGTGTCACTGACTGGCTCAGTGTGCCGCTGACTGTCTCTGCCTGTCTCTGTCTCCCTCTGTCTGTCTCTGACCGGCTCTCTCTGTCTGTCTGTCTCTGTTCGTCTCTGCTTGCTTCCGTGTGTCACTGCCTGTCCCAGTTTGCCTTCGACTGTCTCTGTCTGTCTCTGTCTGTGACTGCCTGTCTCTGTCTGCCTCTGACTGTCCCTCTCTGTCTCTGTGTGTCACTGCCTGTCTCTGTCTGTCTATGTCTGTCTATGTCTGTCTATATCTGTCTCTGTCTGTATGTGTCTGTCTCTGCCTGTCTATACCTGTCTCTGTCTGTATGTGTCTGTCTCTGTCTGTCTCTGTGTGTCACTGCCTGTCTCTGTCTGTCTGTGTCTGTCTCTGTCTGTCTCTGTCTGTCTCTGTCTGTCTCTGTCTGTCTATAGCGGTCTCTGTCTGTCTCTGTCTGTCTCTGTCTGTCTCTGTCTGTCTCTGTATGTATCTGTCTGTCTCTGTCTGTCTCTGTCTGTCTCTGTCTGTCTAGGTCTGTCTCTGCCTGCCCTGTCTGTCTCTGTCTGTCTCTGTCTGTCTCTGTCTGCCTGAGTCTGTCTCTGTCTGCCTGAGTCTGTCTCTGTCTTTCTATACCTGTCTCTGTCTGTCTCTGTCTCTCTCTGTCTGTCTCTGGCTGTCTCCGTCTGTCTCTGTCTGTCTCGGTCTGCCTCTGACTGTCCCTGTCTGTCTCTGTGTGTCACTGCCTGTCTCAGTCTGCTGCTGACCGTCTCTGTCTGTCTCTGTCTGTCTCTGTCTGTCTCTGTCTGTCTCTGTCTGTCCCTGTCTGTCTCTATCTGTCTCTGCTTGTTTTCGTGTGTCACTGCCTGTCCCAGTTTGCCTTCGACTGTCTCTGGCTGTCTCTGTGTGTGACTGCCTGTCTCTGTCTGCCTCTGACTGCCCTGTCTGTCTCTGTGTGTCACTGCCTGTCTCAGTCCGCCGCTGACTGTCTCTGTCTGTCTCTGTCTGTCTCTTTCCGTCTCTGTCTGCCTCTGTCTGTCCATGTCTGTCTCTGTCTGTCTCTGTCTGCCTGAGTCTGTCTCTGTCTGTCTCTGTCTGTCTATAGCGGTCTCTGTCTGTATCTCTCTGTCTCTGTCTGTCTCTGTCTGTCTCTGTCTGCCTCTGTCTGTCTCTGTCTGTCTCTGTCTGTCTCTGTCTGTCTCTGTCTGTCTCTGTCTGTCTCTGTCTGTCTGGGTCTGTCTCTGTCTGTCTCTGTCTGTCTCTATCTGTCTCTGTCTGTCCCTGTCTGTCTCTGTCTGTCTCTGTCTGCCTCTGACTGTCCCTGTCTGCCTCTGTGTGTCACTGACTGGCTCAGTGTGCCGCTGACTGTCTCTGCCTGTCTCTGTCTGTCTCTGTCTGTCTCTGTCTGCCTCCGACTGACCCTGTCTGCCTCTGTGTGTCACTGACTGGCTCAGTGTGCCGCTGACTGTCTCTGCCTGTCTCTGTGTGTCACTGCCTGTCTCAGTCCGCCGCTGACTGTCTCTGTCTTTCTCTGTCTGTCTCTGTCTGTCTCTGTCTGCCTCTGACTGTCCCTGTCTGCCTCTGTGTGTCACTGACTGGCTCAGTGTGCCGCTGACTGTCTCTGGCTGTCTCTGTCTGTCTCGGTCTGTCTATATCTGTCTCTGTCTGTCTCTGTCTGTCCCTGTCTGTCTCTGTCTGTCTCTGTCTGTCTCTGTCTGTCTCTGTCTGTATCTGTCTGCCTCTCTCTGCCTCTGTCTGTCTCTGTCTATTTTAGGTCTCTCTCTGTCTCTGTCTGCCTGAGTCTGTCTCTGTCTGTCTCTCTCTGTCTATTCCTGTCTCTGTGTGTATCTGTCTGTCTCTGTCTGTCTCTGCCTGTCTCTGTCTGTCTCTGTCTGTCTCTGTCTGTCTCTATCTGTCGCCGTCTGTCTCTATCTGTCGCCGTCTGTCTCTATCTGTCGCCGTCTGTCTCTGTCTGTCTCTGTCTGTCTCTATCTGTCTCTGTCTGTCTCTGTCTGTCTCTGTCTGTCTCTGTCTGTCTCTGTCTGTCTCTGCCTGTCTCTGTCTGCCTCTGACTGTCCCTGTCTCCCTCTGTTTGTCCCTGACCGGCTCTCTCTGTCTGTCTGTCTCTGTCCGTCTCTGCTTGCTTCCGTGTGTCACTGCCTGTCCCAGTTTGCCTTCGACTGCCTCTGTCTGTCTCTGTCTGTGACTGCCTGTCTCTGTCTGCCTCTGACTGTCCCTGTCTGTCTCTGTGTGTCACTGCCTGTCTCTGTCTGTGTATATCTGTCTTTGTCTGTCTCTGTCTGTATGTGTCTGTCTCTGTCTGTCTCTGTCTGTCTCAGTCTGTCTCTGTCTGTCTCGGTCTGTCTCTGTCTGTCTCTGTCTGTCTCTATCCGTCTCTGTCTGTCTCTGTCTGTCTCTGTCTGTCTCTGTCTGCCTCTGACTGTCCCTGTCTGCCTCTGTGTGTCACTGACTGGCTCAGTGTGCCGCTGACTGTCTCTGCCTGTCTCTGTCTGTCTCTGTCTGTCTCTGACCGGCTCTCTCTGTCTGTCTGTCTCTGTCCGTCTCTGCTTGCTTCCGTGTGTCACTGCCTGTTCCAGTTTGCCTTCGACTGCCTCTGGCTGTCTCTGTGTGTGACTGTCTGTCTCTGTCTGTCTCTGTCTGTTTCTGTCTGTCTCTGTCTGTCTCGGTCTGCCTGAGTCTGTCTCTGCCTGTCTCTGTCTGTCTATACCTGTCTCTGTCTGTATCTGTCTGTCTCTGTCTGTCTCTGTCAGTCTCTGTCTGTCTCTGTCTCTCTATGTCTGTCTCTGTCTGTCTCTGTCTGTCTCTGTCTGTCTCTGTCTGTCTCTTTCCGTCTCTGTCTGTCTCTGTCTGTCTCTGTCTGTCTCTGTCTGTCTCTCAATGTATCTGTTTGTCTCTGTCTGCCTCTGTCTGTCTCTGTCTGTCTCTGTCTGTCTCTGTCCGCCTCTGCCTGTCTCTGTCTGTCTCTGTCTGTCTCAGTCTGTCTCTGTCTGTCTCAGTCTGTCTCTGCCTGTCTCTGTCTGTCTCTGTCTGTCTCTTTCCGTCTCTGTCTGTCTCTGTCTGTCTCTGTCTGTCTCTGTCTGTCTCTGTCTGTCTCTGCATGTATCTGTTTGTCTCTGTCTGTCTCTGTCGGTCTCTGTCTGTCTCTGTCTGTATCTGTCTGTCTCTGTCCGCCTCTGCCTGTCTCTGTCTGTCTCTGTCTGTCTCTGTCTGTCTCTGTCTGTCTCTGTCTGTCTCTGTCTGTCTCTATCTGTCTCTGTCCGTCTCTGTCTGTCTCTGCCTGTCTCTGTCTGCCTCTGACTGTCTCTGTCTGTCTCTGTCTGTCCCTGTCTGTCTCTGTCTGTCTATACCAGTCTCTGTCTGTCTCTGTCTGCCTGAGTCTGTCTCTGCCTGTCTCTGTCTGTCTATACCTGTCTCTGTCTGTCTCTGTCTGTCTCTGTCTGTCTCTGTATGTATCTGTCTGTCTCTGTCTGTCTCTGTCTGTCTCTGTCTGTCTAGGTCTGTCTCTGCCTGCCCTGTCTGTCTCTGTCTGTCTCTGTCTGTCTCTGTCTGTCTCTGTCTGTCTCTGTCTGTCTAGGTCTGTCTCAGCCTGCCCTGTCTGTCTCTGTCTGACTCTGTCTGTCTCTGTCTGCCTGAGTCTGTCTCTGTCTTTCTATACCTGTCTATGTCTGTCTCTGTCTGTCTCTGTCTGTCTCTGTCTGTCTCGGTCTGTCTCTGTCTGTCTCTGTCTGTCTCTATCTGTCTCTGTCTGTCCCTGTCTGTCTCTGTCTGTCTCTGTCTGCCTCTGACTGTCCCTGTCTGCCTCTGTGTGTCACTGACTGGCTCAGTCCGCCGCTGACTGTCTCTGCCTGTCTCTGTCTGTCTCTGTCTGTCTCTGTCTGCCTCCGACTGACCCTGTCTGCCTCTGTGTGTCACTGACTGGCTCAGTGTGCCGCTGACTGTCTCTGTCTGTCTCTGTCTGTCTCGGTCTGTCTATGTCTGTCTCTGTCTGTCTCTGTCTGTCCCTGTCTGTCTCTGTCTGTCTCTGTCTGTCTCTGTCTGTCTCTGTCTGTATCTGTCTGCCTCTCTCTGCCTCTGTCTGTCTCTGTCTATTTTAGGTCTCTCTCTGTCTCTGTCTGCCTGAGTCTGTCTCTGTCTGTCTCTCTCTGTCTATTCCTGTCTCTGTGTGTATCTGTCTGTCTCTGTCTGTCTCTGCCTGTCTCTGTCTGTCTCTGTCTGTCTCTGTCTGTCTCTATCTGTCGCCGTCTGTCTCTATCTGTCGCCGTCTGTCTCTGTCTGTCTCTGTCTGTCTCTATCTGTCTCTGTCTGTCTCTGTCTGTCTCTGTCTGTCTCTGTCTGTCTCTGTCTGTCTCTGCCTGTCTCTGTCTGCCTCTGACTGTCCCTGTCTCCCTCTGTCTGTCCCTGACCGGCTCTCTCTGTCTGTCTGTCTCTGTCCGTCTCTGCTTGCTTCCGTGTGTCACTGCCTGTCCCAGTTTGCCTTCGACTGTCTCTGTCTCTCACTGTCTGTCACTGCCTGTCTCTGTCTGCCTCTGACTGTCCCCGTCTGTCTCTGTGTGTCACTGCCTGTCTCTGTCTGTCTATGTCTGTCTTTGTCTGTCTCTGTCTGTATGTGTCTGTCTCTGTCTGTCTCTGTCTGTCTCAGTCTGTCTCTGTCTGTCTCGGTCTGTCTCTGTCTGTCTCTGTCTGTCTCTATCCGTCTCTGTCTGTCTCTGTCTGTCTCTGTCTGTCTCTGTCTGCCTCTGACTGTCCCTGTCTGCCTCTGTGTGTCACTGACTGGCTCAGTGTGCCGCTGACTGTCTCTGCCTGTCTCTGTCTGTCTCTGTCTGTCTCTGACCGGCTCTCTCTGTCTGTCTGTCTCTGTCCGTCTCTGCTTGCTTCCGTGTGTCACTGCCTGTTCCAGTTTGCCTTCGACTGCCTCTGGCTGTCTCTGTGTGTGACTGTCTGTCTCTGTCTGTCTCTGTCTGTTTCTGTCTGTCTCTGTCTGTCTCGGTCTGCCTGAGTCTGTCTCTGCCTGTCTCTGTCTGTCTATACCTGTCTCTGTCTGTATCTGTCTGTCTCTGTCTGTCTCTGTCAGTCTCTGTCTGTCTCTGTCTCTCTATGTCTGTCTCTGTCTGTCTCTGTCTGTCTCTGTCTGTCTCTGTCTGTCTCTGTCTGTCTCTTTCCGTCTCTGTCTGTCTCTGTCTGTCTCTCAATGTATCTGTTTGTCTCTGTCTGCCTCTGTCTGTCTCTGTCTGTCTCTGTCTGTCTCTGTCCGCCTCTGCCTGTCTCTGTCTGTCTCTGTCTGTCTCAGTCTGTCTCTGTCTGTCTCAGTCTGTCTCTGCCTGTCTCTGTCTGTCTCTGTCTGTCTCTGTCTGTCTCTGTCTGTCTCTGTCTGTCTCTGCATGTATCTGTTTGTCTCTGTCTGTCTCTGTCGGTCTCTGTCTGTCTCTGTCTGTATCTGTCTGTCTCTGTCCGCCTCTGCCTGTCTCTGTCTGTCTCTGTCTGTCTCTGTCTGTCTCTGTCTGTCTCTGTCTGTCTCTGTCTGTCTCTATCTGTCTCTGTCTGTCTCTGTCTGTCTCTGCCTGTCTCTGTCTGCCTCTGACTGTCTCTGTCTGTCTCTGTCTGTCCCTGTCTGTCTCTGTCTGTCTATACCAGTCTCTGTCTGTCTCTGTCTGCCTGAGTCTGTCTCTGCCTGTCTCTGTCTGTCTATACCTGTCTCTGTCTGTATCTGTCTGTCTCTGTCTGTCTCTCCATGTATCTATCTGTCTCTATCTGTCTCTGTCTGTCTCTGTCTGTCTCTGTCTGTCTCTGTCTGTCTCTGTATGTATCTGTCTGTCTCTGTCTGTCTCTGTCTGTCTCTGTCTGTCTAGGTCTGTCTCTGCCTGCCCTGTCTGTCTCTGTCTGTCTCTGTCTGTCTCTGTCTGTCTCTGTCTGTCTCTGTCTGTATCTGTCTGCCTCTCTCTGCCTCTGTCTGTCTCTGTCTATTTTAGGTCTCTCTCTGTCTCTGTCTGCCTGAGTCTGTCTCTGTCTGTCTCTCTCTGTCTATTCCTGTCTCTGTGTGTATCTGTCTGTCTCTGTCTGTCTCTGCCTGTCTCTGTCTGTCTCTGTCTGTCTCTGTCTGTCTCTGTCTGTCTCTATCTGTCGCCGTCTGTCTCTATCTGTCGCCGTCTGTCTCTGTCTGTCTCTGTCTGTCTCTATCTGTCTCTGTCTGTCTCTGTCTGTCTCTGTCTGTCTCTGTCTGTCTCTGTCTGTCTCTGCCTGTCTCTGTCTGCCTCTGACTGTCCCTGTCTCCCTCTGTCTGTCCCTGACCGGCTCTCTCTGTCTGTCTGTCTCTGTCCGTCTCTGCTTGCTTCCGTGTGTCACTGCCTGTCCCAGTTTGCCTTCGACTGCCTCTGTCTGTCTCTGTCTGTGACTGCCTGTCTCTGTCTGCCTCTGACTGTCCCTGTCTGTCTCTGTGTGTCACTGCCTGTCTCTGTCTGTGTATATCTGTCTTTGTCTGTCTCTGTCTGTATGTGTCTGTCTCTGTCTGTCTCTGTCTGTCTCTATCCGTCTCTGTCTGTCTCTGTCTGTCTCTGTCTGTCTCTGTCTGCCTCTGACTGTCCCTGTCTGCCTCTGTGTGTCACTGACTGGCTCAGTGTGCCGCTGACTGTCTCTGCCTGTCTCTGTCTGTCTCTGTCTGTCTCTGACCGGCTCTCTCTGTCTGTCTGTCTCTGTCCGTCTCTGCTTGCTTCCGTGTGTCACTGCCTGTTCCAGTTTGCCTTCGACTGCCTCTGGCTGTCTCTGTGTGTGACTGTCTGTCTCTGTCTGTCTCTGTCTGTCTCTGTCTGTCTCTGTCTGTCTCTTTCCGTCTCTGTCTGTCTCTGTCTGTCTCTGTCTGTCTCTGTCTGTCTCTCAATGTATCTGTTTGTCTCTGTCTGCCTCTGTCTGTCTCTGTCTGTCTCTGTCTGTCTCTGTCCGCCTCTGCCTGTCTCTGTCTGTCTCTGTCTGTCTCAGTCTGTCTCTGTCTGTCTCAGACTGTCTCTGCCTGTCTCTGTCTGTCTCTGTCTGTCTCTTTCCGTCTCTGTCTGTCTCTGTCTGTCTCTGTCTGTCTCTGTCTGTCTCTGTCTGTCTCTGCATGTATCTGTTTGTCTCTGTCTGTCTCTGTCGGTCTCTGTCTGTCTCTGTCTGTATCTGTCTGTCTCTGTCCGCCTCTGCCTGTCTCTGTCTGTCTCTGTCTGTCTCTGTCTGTCTCTGTCTGTCTCTGTCTGTCTCTGTCTGTCTCTATCTGTCTCTGTCTGTCTCTGTCTGTCTCTGCCTGTCTCTGTCTGCCTCTGACTGTCTCTGTCTGTCTCTGTCTGTCCCTGTCTGTCTCTGTCTGTCTATACCAGTCTCTGTCTGTCTCTGTCTGCCTGAGTCTGTCTCTGCCTGTCTCTGTCTGTCTATACCTGTCTCTGTCTGTATCTGTCTGTCTCTGTCTGTCTCTCCATGTATCTATCTGTCTCTATCTGTCTCTGTCTGTCTCTGTCTGTCTCTGTCTGTCTCTGTCTGTCTCTGTATGTATCTGTCTGTCTCTGTCTGTCTCTGTCTGTCTCTGTCTGTCTAGGTCTGTCTCTGCCTGCCCTGTCTGTCTCTGTCTGTCTCTGTCTGTCTCTGTCTGTCTCTGTCTGTCTCTGTCTGTCTAGGTCTGTCTCAGCCTGCCCTGTCTGTCTCTGTCTGACTCTGTCTGTCTCTGTCTGCCTGAGTCTGTCTCTGTCTTTCTATACCTGTCTATGTCTGTCTCTGTCTGTCTCTGTCTGTCTCGGTCTGTCTCTGTCTGTCTCTGTCTGTCTCTATCTGTCTCTGTCTGTCCCTGTCTGTCTCTGTCTGTCTCTGTCTGCCTCTGACTGTCCCTGTCTGCCTCTGTGTGTCACTGACTGGCTCAGTGTGCCGCTGACTGTCTCTGCCTGTCTCTGTCTGTCTCTGTCTGTCTCTGTCTGCCTCCGACTGACCCTGTCTGCCTCTGTGTGTCACTGACTGGCTCAGTGTGCCGCTGACTGTCTCTGTCTGTCTCTGTCTGTCTCGGTCTGTCTATGTCTGTCTCTGTCTGTCTCTGTCTGTCCCTGTCTGTCTCTGTCTGTCTCTGTCTGTCTCTGTCTGTCTCTGTCTGTCTCTGTCTGTATCTGTCTGCCTCTCTCTGCCTCTGTCTGTCTCTGTCTATTTTAGGTCTCTCTCTGTCTCTGTCTGCCTGAGTCTGTCTCTGTCTGTCTCTCTCTGTCTATTCCTGTCTCTGTGTGTATCTGTCTGTCTCTGTCTGTCTCTGCCTGTCTCTGTCTGTCTCTGTCTGTCTCTGTCTGTCTCTGTCTGTCTCTATCTGTCGCCGTCTGTCTCTATCTGTCGCCGTCTGTCTCTGTCTGTCTCTGTCTGTCTCTATCTGTCTCTGTCTGTCTCTGTCTGTCTCTGTCTGTCTCTGTCTGTCTCTGTCTGTCTCTGCCTGTCTCTGTCTGCCTCTGACTGTCCCTGTCTCCCTCTGTCTGTCCCTGACCGGCTCTCTCTGTCTGTCTGTCTCTGTCCGTCTCTGCTTGCTTCCGTGTGTCACTGCCTGTCCCAGTTTGCCTTCGACTGCCTCTGTCTGTCTCTGTCTGTGACTGCCTGTCTCTGTCTGCCTCTGACTGTCCCTGTCTGTCTCTGTGTGTCACTGCCTGTCTCTGTCTGTGTATATCTGTCTTTGTCTGTCTCTGTCTGTATGTGTCTGTCTCTGTCTGTCTCTGTCTGTCTCTGTCTGTCTCTGTCTGTCTCGGTCTGTCTCTGTCTGTCTCTGTCTGTCTCTATCCGTCTCTGTCTGTCTCTGTCTGTCTCTGTCTGTCTCTGTCTGCCTCTGACTGTCCCTGTCTGCCTCTGTGTGTCACTGACTGGCTCAGTGTGCCGCTGACTGTCTCTGCCTGTCTCTGTCTGTCTCTGTCTGTCTCTGACCGGCTCTCTCTGTCTGTCTGTCTCTGTCCGTCTCTGCTTGCTTCCGTGTGTCACTGCCTGTTCCAGTTTGCCTTCGACTGCCTCTGGCTGTCTCTGTGTGTGACTGTCTGTCTCTGTCTGTCTCTGTCTGTTTCTGTCTGTCTCTGTCTGTCTCGGTCTGCCTGAGTCTGTCTCTGCCTGTCTCTGTCTGTCTATACCTGTCTCTGTCTGTATCTGTCTGTCTCTGTCTGTCTCTGTCAGTCTCTGTCTGTCTCTGTCTCTCTATGTCTGTCTCTGTCTGTCTCTGTCTGTCTCTGTCTGTCTCTGTCTGTCTCTTTCCGTCTCTGTCTGTCTCTGTCTGTCTCTGTCTGTCTCTGTCTGTCTCTCAATGTATCTGTTTGTCTCTGTCTGTCTCTGTCTGTCTCTGTCTGTCTCTGTCCGCCTCTGCCTGTCTCTGTCTGTCTCTGTCTGTCTCAGTCTGTCTCTGTCTGTCTCAGTCTGTCTCTGCCTGTCTCTGTCTGTCTCTGTCTGTCTCTTTCCGTCTCTGTCTGTCTCTGTCTGTCTCTGTCTGTCTCTGTCTGTCTCTGTCTGTCTCTGCATGTATCTGTTTGTCTCTGTCTGTCTCTGTCGGTCTCTGTCTGTCTCTGTCTGTATCTGTCTGTCTCTGTCCGCCTCTGCCTGTCTCTGTCTGTCTCTGTCTGTCTCTGTCTGTCTCTGTCTGTCTCTGTCTGTCTCTGTCTGTCTCTATCTGTCTCTGTCTGTCTCTGTCTGTCTCTGTCTGTCTAGGTCTGTCTCAGCCTGCCCTGTCTGTCTCTGTCTGTCTCTGTCTGCCTGAGTCTGTCTCTGTCTTTCTATACCTGTCTATACCTGTCTCTGTCTGTATGTGTCTGTCTCTGTCTGTCTCTGTCTGTCTCTGTCTGTCTCTGTCTGTCTCTGTCTGTATCTGTCTGTCTCTGTCTGTCTCTGTCTGTCTCTATCTGTCTCTGCCTGTCCCTGTCTGTCTCTGTCTGTCTCTGTCTGCCTCTGATTGTCCCTGTCTGCCTCTGTGTGTCACGTGCTGGCTCAGTGTGCCGCTGACTGTCTCTGCCTGTCTCTGTCTCCCTCTGTCTGTCTCTGACCGGCTCTGTCTGTCTGTCTGTCTCTGTCCGTCTCTGCTTGCTTCCGTGTGTCACTGCCTGTCCCAGTTTGCCCTCGACTGTCTCTGTCTGTCTCTGTCTGTGACCGCCTGTCTCTGTCTGCCTCTGACTGTCCCTGTCTGTCTCTGTGTGTCACTTCCTGTCTCTGTCTGTCTATACCTGTCTCTGTCTGTATGTGTCTGTCTCTGTCTGGCTCTGTGTGTCACTGCCTGTCTCTGTCTGTCTATGTCTGTCTCACTCTGTCTCTGTCTGTCTCTGTCTGTCTCTGTCTGTCTCTGTCTGTCTCTGTCTGTCTCTATCTGTCTCTGTCTGTCTCAGTCTGTCTCTGTCTGTCTCTGTCTGCCTGAGTCTGTCTCTGTCTTTCTATACCTGTCCATGTCTGTCTCTGTCTGTCTCTGTCTGCCTCTGTGTGTCACTGACTGGCTCAGTGTGCCGCTGACTGTCTCTGCCTGTCTCTGTCTCCCTCTGTCTGTCTCTGACCGGCTCTCTCTGTCTGTCTGTCTCTGTCCGTCTCTGCTTGTTTCCGTGTGTCACTGCCTGTCCCAGTTTGCCTTCGACTGTCTCTGTCTCTCACTGTCTGTCACTGCCTGTCTCTGTCTGCCTCTGACTGTCCCCGTCTGTCTCTGTGTGTCACTGCCTGTCTCTGTCTGTCTATGTCTGTCTTTGTCTGTCTCTGTCTGTATGTGTCTGTCTCTGTCTGTCTATACCTGTCTCTGTCTGTATGTGTCTGTCTCTGTCTGTCTCTGTCTGTCTCTGTCTGTATCTGTCTGTCTCTGTCTGTCTCTGTCTTTCTCTATCTGTCTCTGTCTGTCCCTGTCTGTCTCTGTCTGTCTCTGTCTGTCTCTGTCTGTCTCTGCATGTATCTGTTTGTCTCTGTCTGTCTCTGTCTGTCTCTGTCTGTATCTGTCTGTCTCTGTCTGTCTTTGTCTGTCTCTGTCTGTATGTGTCTGTCTCTGTCTGTCTATACCTGTCTCTGTCTGTATGTGTCTGTCTCTGTCTGTCTCTGTCTGTCTCTGTCTGTCTCTGTCTGTCTCTATCTGTCTCTGTCTGTCCCTGTCTGTCTCTGTCTGTCTCTGTCTGCCTCTGACTGTCCCTGTCTGCCTCTGTGTGTCACTGGCTGGCTCAGTGTGCCGCTGACTGTCTCTGTCTGTCTCTGTCTGTCTCTGGCTGTCTCCGTCTGTCTCTGTCTATTTTAGGTCTCTCTCTGTCTCTGTCTGCCTGAGTCTGTCTCTGTCTGTCTCTCTCTGTCTATTCCTGTCTCTGTGTGTATCTATCTGTCCCTGTCTGTCTCTGTCTGTCTCTGCCTATCTCTGTCTGTCTCTGCCTGCCTCTGTCTGTCTCTGTCTGCCTCTTACTGTCCCTGTCTGCCTCTGTGTGTCACTGGCTGGCTCAGTGTACCGCTGACTGTCTCTGTCTGTCTCTGTCTGTCTCTGGCTGTCTCCGTCTGTCTCTGTCTGTCTCGGTCTGCCTCTGACTGTCCCTGTCTGTCTCTGTGTGTTATTGCCTGTCTCAGTCTGCCGCTGACTGTCTCTGTCTGTCTCTGTCTGTCTCTGCCTATCTCTGTCTGTCTCTGTCCGTCTCTGTCAGTCTCTGTCTGCCTGTTACTGTCCCTGTCTGCCTCTGTGTGTCACTGGCTGGCTCAGTGTACCGCTGTCTGTATCTGTCTGCCTCTGTCTGTCTCTGTCTGTCTCTGTCTGTCTCTGTCTGCCTCTGACTGTCTCTGTCTGTCTCTGTCCGTCCCTGTCTGTCTCTGGCTGTCTATACCAGTCTCTGTCTGTTTCTGTCTGTCTCTGTCTGTCTCTGCGTGTCACTGCCTGTCTCTGTCTGTCTATGTCTGTCTCTGTCTGTCTCTGTCTGTCTCTGTCTGTCTCTGTCTGTCTCTTTCCGTCTCTGTCTGCCTCTGTCTGTCCCTGTCTGTCTCTGTCTGCCTCTGTCTGTCTCTGTCTGTCTCTGTCTGTCTCTGTCTGTCTCTGCCTGTCTCAGTCTGTCTCTGTCTGTCTCTGTCTGTCTCTTTCCGTCTCTGTCTGTCTCTGTCTGTCTCTGTCTGTCTCTGTCTGTCTCTGCATGTATCTGTTTGTCTCTGTCTGTCTCTGTCTGTCTCTGTCTGTATCTGTCTGTCTCTGTCTGTCTCTGTCTGTCTCTGTCTGTCTCTGTCTGTCTCTGTCTGTCTCTGTCTGTCTCTGTCTGTCTCTGTCTGTCTCTGTCTGTCTCTGTCTGTCTCAGTCTGTCTCTGTCTGTCTCTGTCTGTCTCTTTCCGTCTCTGTCTGTCTCTGTCTGTCTCTGTCTGTCTCTGCATGTATCTGTTTGTCTCTGTCTGTCTCTGTCGGTCTCTGTCTGTCTCTGTCTGTCTCTGTCTGCCTGAGTCTGTCTTTGTCTGTCTCTGTCTGTCTCTGTCTGTCTCTGTCTGTCTCTGTCTGTCTCTGTCTGTCTCTGTCTGTCTCTGTCTGTCTCTGTCTGTCTCTGTCTGTCTCTGTCTGTCTCTGCCTATCTCTGTCTGTCTCTGCCTGCCTCTGTCTGTCTCTGTCTGCCTCTTACTGTCCCTGTCTGCCTCTGTGTGTCACTGGCTGGCTCAGTGTACCGCTGACTGTCTCTGTCTGTCTCTGTCTGTCTCTGCCTATCTCTGTCTGTCTCTGTCCGTCTCTGTCAGTCTCTGTCTGCCTGTTACTGTCCCTGTCTGCCTCTGTGTGTCACTGGCTGGCTCAGTGTACCGCTGTCTGTATCTGTCTGCCTCTGTCTGTCTCTGTCTGTCTCTGTCTGTCTCTGTCTGCCTAGGTCTGTCTCTGCCTGCCCTGTCTGTCTCTGTCTGTCTCTGCCTATCTCTGTCTGTCTCTGCCTGCCTCTGTCTGTCTCTGTCTGCCTCTTACTGTCCCTGTCTGCCTCTGTGTGTCACTGGCTGGCTCAGTGTACCGCTGACTGTCTCTGTCTGTCTCTGTCTGTCTCTGGCTGTCTCCGTCTGTCTCTGTCTGTCTCGGTCTGCCTCTGACTGTCCCTGTCTGTCTCTGTGTGTTATTGCCTGTCTCAGTCTGCCGCTGACTGTCTCTGTCTGTCTCTGTCTGTCTCGGTCTGTCTCTGTCTGTCCCTGTCCGTCTCTATCTGTCGCTGCTTGTTTTCGTATGTCACTGCCTGTCCCAGTTTGCCTTCGACTGTCTCTGGCTGTCTCTGTGTGTGACTGCCTGTCTCTGTCTGCCTCTGACTGTCCCTGTGTCTGTGTGTCACTGCCTGTCTCAGTCCGCCGCTGACTGTCTCTGTCTGTCTCTGTCTGTCTCTGCCTATCTCTGTCTGTCTCTGTCCGTCTCTGTCTGTCTCTGTCTGCCTGTTACTGTCCCTGTCTGCCTCTGTGTGTCACTGGCTGGCTCAGTGTACCGCTGTCTGTATCTGTCTGCCTCTGTCTGTCTCTGTCTGTCTCGGTCTGTCTCTGTCTGTCCCTGTCCGTCTCTATCTGTCGCTGCTTTTTTTTGTATGTCACTGCCTGTCCCAGTTTGCCTTCGACTGTCTCTGGCTGTCTCTGTGTGTGACTGCCTGTCTCTGTCTGCCTCTGACTGTCCCTGTGTCTGTGTGTCACTGCCTGTCTCAGTCCGCCGCTGACTGTCTCTGTCTGTCTCTGTCTGTCTCTGCCTATCTCTGTCTGTCTCTGTCCGTCTCTGTCAGTCTCTGTCTGCCTGTTACTGTCCCTGTCTGCCTCTGTGTGTCACTGGCTGGCTCAGTGTACCGCTGTCTGTATCTGTCTGCCTCTGTCTGTCTCTGTCTGTCTCTGTCTGTCTCTGTCTGCCTAGGTCTGTCTCTGCCTGCCCTGTCTGTCTCTGTCTGTCTCTGCCTATCTCTGTCTGTCTCTGCCTGCCTCTGTCTGTCTCCGTCTGCCTCTTACTGTCCCTGTCTGCCTCTGTGTGTCACTGGCTGGCTCAGTGTACCGCTGACTGTCTCTGTCTGTCTCTGTCTGTCTCTGGCTGTCTCCGTCTGTCTCTGTCTGTCTCGGTCTGCCTCTGACTGTCCCTGTCTATCTCTGTGTGTTATTGCCTGTCTCAGTCTGCCGCTGACTGTCTCTGTCTGTCTCTGTCTGCCTCGGTCTGTCTCTGTCTGTCCCTGTCCGTCTCTATCTGTCGCTGCTTGTTTTCGTATGTCACTGCCTGTCCCAGTTTGCCTTCGACTGTCTCTGGCTGTCTCTGTGTGTGACTGCCTGTCTCTGTCTGCCTCTGACTGTCCCTGTGTCTGTGTGTCACTGCCTGTCTCAGTCCGCCGCTGACTGTCTCTGTCTGCCTCTGACTGTCCCTGTGTCTGTGTGTCACTGCCTGTCTCAGTCCGCCGCTGAGTGTCTCTGTCTGTCTCTGTCTGTCTCTGCCTATCTCTGTCTGTCTCTGTCCGTCTCTGTCTGTCTCTGTCTGCCTGTTACTGTCCCTGTCTGCCTCTGTGTGTCACTGGCTGGCTCAGTGTACCGCTGTCTGTATCTGTCTGCCTCTGTCTGTCTCTGTCTGTCTCTGTCTGCCTAGGTCTGTCTCTGCCTGCCCTGTCTGTCTCTGTCTGTCTCTGTCTGTCTCTGTCTGTATCTGTCTGTCTCTGTCTGTCTCTGTCTGTCTCTGTCTGTCTCTGTCTGCCTCTGACTGTCTCTGCCTGCCCTGTCTGTCTCTGTCTGTCTGTCTTTCTATACCTGTCTCTGTCCGTATCTGTCTGTCTCTGTCTGTCCCTGTCTGTCTCTGTCTGTCTCGGTCTGTCTCTGTCTGTCTCTGTCTGTCTCTGTCTGTCTCGGTCTGTCTCTGTCTGTCCCTGTCTGTCTCTATCTGTCTCTGCTTGTTTTCGTATGTCACTGCCTGTCCCAGTTTGCCTTCGACTGTCTCTGGCTGTCTCTGTGTGTGACTGCCTGTCTCTGTCTGCCTCTGACTGTCCCTGTGTCTGTGTGTCACTGCCTGTCTCAGTCCGCCGCTGACTGTCTCTGTCTGTCTCTGTCTGTCTCTGCCTATCTCTGTCTGTCTCTGTCTGTCTCTGTCTGTCTCTGTCTGTCTCTGTCTGCCTCTTACTGTCCCTGTCTACCTCTGTGTGTCACTGGCTGGCTCAGTGTACCGCTGTCTGTATCTGTCTGCCTCTGTCTGTCTCTGTCTGTCTCTGTCTGCCTAGGTCTGTCTCTGCCTGCCCTGTCTGTATCTGTCTGTCTCTGTCTGTCTCTGTCTGTATCTGTCTGTCTCTGTCTGTCTCTGTCTGTCTCTGTCTGTCTCTGTCTGCCTCTGACTGTCTCTGCCTGCCCTGTCTGTCTCTGTCTGTCTGTCTTTCTATACCTGTCTCTGTCCGTATCTGTCTGTCTCTGTCTGTCTCTGTCTGTCTCTGTCTGTCTCGGTCTGTCTCTGTCTGTCTCTGTCCGTCTCTATCTGTCTCTGTCTGTCTCTGTCTGTCCCTGTCTGTCTCTGTCTGCCTCTGACTGTCCCTGTCTGCCTCTGTGTGTCACTGACTGGCTCAGTGTGCCGCTGACTGTCTCTGCCTGTCTCTGTCTGTCTCTGTCTGTCTCTGTCTGCCTCCGACTGTCCCTGTCTGCCTCTGTGTGTCACTGACTGGCTCAGTGTGCGGCTGACTGTCTCTGCCTGTCTCTGTGTGTCACTGCCTGTCTCAGTCCGCCGCTGACTGTCTCTGTCTTTCTCTGTCTGTATCTGTCTGTCTCTGTCTGTCTCTGCCTGTCTCTGTCAGTCTCTGTCTGTCTCTGTCTCTCTATGTCTGTCTCTGTCTGTCTCTGTCTGTCTCTGTCTGTCTCTGTCTGTCCCTTTCCGTCTCTGTCTGTCTCTGTCTGTCTCTGTCTGTCTCTGTCTGTCTCTGTCTGTCTCTCCATGTATCTGTTTGTCTCTGTCTGTCTCTGTCTGTCTCTGTCTGTCTCTGTCCGCCTCTGCCTGTCTCTGTCTGTCTCTGTCTGTCTCTGTCTGTCTCTGTCTGTCTCTGTCTGTCTCTGTCTGTCTCTGTCTGTCTCTGCATGTATCTGTTTGTCTCTGTCTGTCTCTGTCTGTCTCTGTCTGTATCTGTCTGTCTCTGTCTGTCTTTGTCTGTCTCTGTCTGTATGTGTCTGTCTCTGTCTGTCTATACCTGTCTCTGTCTGTATGTGTCTGTCTCTGTCTGTCTCTGTCTGTCTCTGTCTGTCTCTGTCTGTCTCTATCTGTCTCTGTCTGTCCCTGTCTGTCTCTGTCTGTCTCTGTCTGCCTCTGACTGTCCCTGTCTGCCTCTGTGTGTCACTGGCTGGCTCAGTGTGCCGCTGACTGTCTCTGTCTGTCTCTGTCTGTCTCTGGCTGTCTCCGTCTGTCTCTGTCTATTTTAGGTCTCTCTCTGTCTCTGTCTGCCTGAGTCTGTCTCTGTCTGTCTCTCTCTGTCTATTCCTGTCTCTGTGTGTATCTATCTGTCCCTGTCTGTCTCTGTCTGTCTCTGTCTGTCTCTGTCTGCCTCTGACTGTCTCTGTCTGCCTCTGTCCGTCCCTGTCTGTCTCTGGCTGTCTATACCAGTCTCTGTCTGTTTCTGTCTGTCTCTGTCTGTCTCTGCGTGTCACTGCCTGTCTCTGTCTGTCTATGTCTGTCTCTGCCTGTCTCTGTCTGTCTCTGTCTGTCTCTGTCTGTCTCTTTCCGTCTCTGTCTGCCTCTGTCTGTCCCTGTCTGTCTCTGTCTGCCTCTGTCTGTCTCTGTCTGTCTCTGTCTGTCTCTGCCTGTCTCAGTCTGTCTCTGTCTGTCTCTGTCTGTCTCTGTCTGTCTCTGTCTGTCTCTGTCTGTCTCTGTCTGTCTCTGTCTGTCTCTGTCTGTCTCTGTCTGTCTCTGTCTGTCTCTGTCTGTCTCAGTCTGTCTCTGTCTGTCTCTGTCTGTCTCTTTCCGTCTCTGTCTGTCTCTGTCTGTCTCTGTCTGTCTCTGCATGTATCTGTTTGTCTCTGTCTGTCTCTGTCGGTCTCTGTCTGTCTCTGTCTGTCTCTGTCTGCCTGAGCCTGTCTTTGTCTGTCTCTGTCTGTCTCTGTCTGTCTCTGTCTGTCTCTGTCTGTCTCTGTCTGTCTCTGTCTGTCTCTGTCTGTCTCTGTGTGTCTCTGTCTGTCTCTGCCTATCTCTGTCTGTCTCTGCCTGCCTCTGTCTGTCTCTGTCTGCCTCTTACTGTCCCTGTCTGCCTCTGTGTGTCACTGGCTGGCTCAGTGTACCGCTGACTGTCTCTGTCTGTCTCTGTCTGTCTCTGGCTGTCTCCGTCTGTCTCTGTCTGTCTCGGTCTGCCTCTGACTGTCCCTGTCTGTCTCTGTGTGTTATTGCCTGTCTCAGTCTGCCGCTGACTGTCTCTGTCTGTCTCTGTCTGTCTCGGTCTGTCTCTGTCTGTCCCTGTCCGTCTCTATCTGTCGCTGCTTGTTTTCGTATGTCACTGCCTGTCCCAGTTTGCCTTCGACTGTCTCTGGCTGTCTCTGTGTGTGACTGCCTGTCTCTGTCTGCCTCTGACTGTCCCTGTGTCTGTGTGTCACTGCCTGTCTCAGTCCGCCGCTGACTGTCTCTGTCTGTCTCTGTCTGTCTCTGCCTATCTCTGTCTGTCTCTGTCCGTCTCTGTCTGTCTCTGTCTGCCTGTTACTGTCCCTGTCTGCCTCTGTGTGTCACTGGCTGGCTCAGTGTACCGCTGTCTGTATCTGTCTGCCTCTGTCTGTCTCTGTCTGTCTCGGTCTGTCTCTGTCTGTCCCTGTCCGTCTCTATCTGTCGCTGCTTTTTTTTGTATGTCACTGCCTGTCCCAGTTTGCCTTCGACTGTCTCTGGCTGTCTCTGTGTGTGACTGCCTGTCTCTGTCTGCCTCTGACTGTCCCTGTGTCTGTGTGTCACTGCCTGTCTCAGTCCGCCGCTGACTGTCTCTGTCTGTCTCTGTCTGTCTCTGCCTATCTCTGTCTGTCTCTGTCCGTCTCTGTCAGTCTCTGTCTGCCTGTTACTGTCCCTGTCTGCCTCTGTGTGTCACTGGCTGGCTCAGTGTACCGCTGTCTGTATCTGTCTGCCTCTGTCTGTCTCTGTCTGTCTCTGTCTGCCTAGGTCTGTCTCTGCCTGCCCTGTCTGTCTCTGTCTGTCTCTGCCTATCTCTGTCTGTCTCTGCCTGCCTCTGTCTGTCTCTGTCTGCCTCTTACTGTCCCTGTCTGCCTCTGTGTGTCACTGGCTGGCTCAGTGTACCGCTGACTGTCTCTGTCTGTCTCTGTCTGTCTCTGGCTGTCTCCGTCTGTCTCTGTCTGTCTCGGTCTGCCTCTGACTGTCCCTGTCTATCTCTGTGTGTTATTGCCTGTCTCAGTCTGCCGCTGACTGTCTCTGTCTGTCTCTGTCTGTCTCGGTCTGTCTCTGTCTGTCCCTGTCCGTCTCTATCTGTCGCTGCTTGTTTTCGTATGTCACTGCCTGTCCCAGTTTGCCTTCGACTGTCTCTGGCTGTCTCTGTGTGTGACTGCCTGTCTCTGTCTGCCTCTGACTGTCCCTGTGTCTGTGTGTCACTGCCTGTCTCAGTCCGCCGCTGACTGTCTCTGTCTGCCTCTGACTGTCCCTGTGTCTGTGTGTCACTGCCTGTCTCAGTCCGCCGCTGAGTGTCTCTGTCTGTCTCTGTCTGTCTCTGCCTATCTCTGTCTGTCTCTGTCCGTCTCTGTCTGTCTCTGTCTGCCTGTTACTGTCCCTGTCTGCCTCTGTGTGTCACTGGCTGGCTCAGTGTACCGCTGTCTGTATCTGTCTGCCTCTGTCTGTCTCTGTCTGTCTCTGTCTGCCTAGGTCTGTCTCTGCCTGCCCTGTCTGTCTCTGTCTGTCTCTGTCTGTCTCTGTCTGTATCTGTCTGTCTCAGTCTGTGTCTGCCTGTCTCTGTCTGTCTCTGTCTGTCTCTTTCCGTCTCTGTCTGTCTCTGTCTGTCTCTGTCTGTCTCTGTCTGTCTCTGTCTGTCTGTGTCTGTCTCTGCATGTATCTGTTTGTCTCTGTCTGTCTCTGTCGGTCTCTGTCTGTCTCTGTCTGTATCTGTCTGTCTCTGTCTGTCTATACCTGTCTCTGTCTGTATCTGTCTGTCTCTGTCTGTCTCTGTCTGTCTCTCCATGTATCTGTCTGTCTCTATCTGTCTCTGTCTGTCTCTGTCTGTCTCTTTCTGCCTCTGACTGTCCCTGTCTGGCTCTGTGTGTCACTGACTGGCTCAGTGTGTCGCTGACTGCCTCTGCCTGTCTCTGTCTGTCCCTGTCTGTCTCTCTCTGCCTGAGTCTGTCTCTGTCTGTCTCTGTCTGTCTCTCGCTGCCTGAGTCTGTCTCTGTCTGTCTCTGTCTGTCTCTGTATGTATCTGTCTGTCTCTGTCTGTCTCTGTCTGTCTCTGTCTGTCTCTGTCTGTCTAGGTCTGTCTCTGCCTGCCCTGTCTGTCTCTGTCTGTCTCTGTGTGTCTCTGTCTGTCTCTGTCTGTCTCTGTCTGTCTCTGTCTGTCTCTGTCTGTCTAGGTCTGTCTCAGCCTGCCCTGTCTGTCTCTGTCTGTCTCTGTCTGTCTCTGTCTGCCTGAGTCTGTCTCTGTCTTTCTATACCTGTCTATGTCTGTCTCTGTCTGTCTCTGTCTGCCTCTGTGTGTCACTGACTGGCTCAGTGTGCTGCTGACTGTCTCTGCCTGTCTCTGTCTCCCTCTGTCTGTCTCTGACCGGCTCTCTCTGTCTGTCTGTCTCTGTCCGTCTCTGCTTGCTTCCGTGTGTCACTGCCTGTCCCAGTTTGCCTTCGACTGTCTCTGTCTGTCACTGTCTGTCACTGCCTGTCTCTGTCTGCCTCTGACTGTCCCCGTCTGTCTCTGTGTGTCACTGCCTGTCTCTGTCTGTCTATGTCTGTCTTTGTCTGGCTCTGTCTGTATGTGTCTGTCTCTGTCTGTCTATACCTGTCTCTGTCTGTATGTGTCTGTCTATACCTGTCTCTGTCTGTATGTGTCTGTCTCTGTCTGTCTCTGTCTGTCTCTGTCTGTCTCTGTCTGTCTCTGCCTGTCTCTGTCTGCCTCTCTCTGTCTCTGTCTGTCTCTGTCTATTTTAGGTCTCTCTCTGTCTCTGTCTGCCTGAGTCTGTCTCTGTCTGTCTCTCTCTGTCTATTCCTGTCTCTGTGTGTATCTGTCTGTCTCTGCCTGTCTCTGTCTGTCTCTGTCTGTCTCTGTCTGTCTCTCTCTGTCTCTATCTGTCTCTATCTGTCTCTGTCTGTCTCTGTCTGTCTCTGTCTGTCTCTATCTGTCTCTGTCTGTCTCTGTCTGTCTCTGTCTGTCTCTGTCTGCCTCTGACTGTCTCTGTCTGTCTCTGTCTGTCCCTGTCTGTCTCTGGCTGTCTATACCAGTCTCTGTCTGTTTCTGTCTGCCTCTGTCTGTCTCTGTGTGTCACTGCCTGTCTCTGTCTGTCTATGTCTGTCTCTGTCTGTCTCTGTCTGTCTCTCTCTGTCTCAGTCTGTATCTGTCTGTCTCTGTCTGTCTCTGCCTGTCTCTGTCTGCCTCTCTCTGTCTCTGTCTGTCCCTGTCTGTCTTTTCGGTCTCTCTCTGTCTCTGTCTGCCTGAGTCTGTCTCTGTCTGTCTCTCTCTGTCTATTCCTCTCTGTCTGTCTCTTTCCGTCTCTGTCTGCCTCTGTCTGCCTCTGTCTGTCCCTGTCTGTCTCTGTCTGTCTCTGTCTGCCTGAGTCTGTCTCTGTCTGTCTCTGTCTGTCTCTGCATGTATCTGTTTGTCTCTGTCTGTCTCTGTCTGTCTCAGTCTGTCTCTGTCTGTCTCTTTCCGTCTCTGTCTGTCTCTGTCTGTTTCTGTCTGTCTCTGCATGTATCTGTTTGTCTCTGTCTGTCTCTGTCGGTCTCTGTCTGTCTCTGTCTGTCTCTGTCTGCCCGAGTCTGTCTTTGTCTGTCTCTGTCTGTCTCTGTCTGTCTCTGTCTGTCTCTGTCTGTCTCTGTCTGTCTCTGTCTGTCTCTGTCTGTCTCTGTCGGTCTCTGTCTGTCTCTGTCTGTCTCTGCCTATCTCTGTCTGTCTCTGTCTGCCTCTGTCTGTCTCTGTCTGCCTCTTACTGTCCCTGTCTGCCTCTGTGTGTCACTGGCTGGCTCAGTGTACCGCTGACTGTCTCTGTCTGTCTAGGTCTGTCTCTGCCTGCCCTGTCTGTCTCTGTCTGTCTCTGTCTGTCTCTGTCTGCCTCTGACTGTCCCTGTCTGTCTCTGTGTGTGACTGCCTGTCTCTGTCTGCCTCTGACTGTCCCTGTCTGTCTCTGTGTGTCACTGCCTGTCTCAGTCCGCCGCTGCCTGTCTCTGTCTGTCTCTGTCTGTCTCTGTCTGTCTCTGTCTGTCTCTGTCTGTCTCGAACTGTCTCTGTCTGTCTCTGTCTGTCTCTATCTGTCTCTGTCTGTCTCTGTTTGTCTCTGTCTGTCTCTGTCTGCCTCTGTCTGTCCCTGTCTGCCTCTGTGTGTCACTGACTGGCTCAGTGTGCCGCTGACTGTCTCTGCCTGTCTCTGTCTGTCTCTGTCTGTCTCCGTCTGCCTCTGAATGTCCCTGTCTGCCTCTGTGTGTCACTGACTGGGTCAGTGTGCCGCTGACTGTCTCTGTCTGTCTCTGTCTGTCTCTGCCTGCCCTGTCTGTCTCTGTCTGTCTCTGTCTGTCTCTGTCTGCCTGAGTCTGTCTCTGTCTTTCTATACCTGTCTCTGTCTGTCTCTGTCTGTCTCTGTCTGTCTCTATCTGTCTCTGTCTGTCTCTGTTTGTCTCTGTCTGTCTCTGTCTGCCTCTGACTGTCCCTGTCTGCCTCTGTGTGTCACTGACTGGCTCAGTGTGCCGCTGACTGTCTCTGCCTGTCTCTGTCTGTCTCTGTCTGTCTCCGTCTGCCTCTGAATGTCCCTGTCTGCCTCTGTGTGTCACTGACTGGGTCAGTGTGTCGCTGACTGTCTCTGTCTGTCTCTGTCTGTCTCTGCCTATCTCTGTCTGTCTCTGTCCGTCTCTGTCTGTCTCTGTCTGCCTGTTACTGTCCCTGTCTGCCTCTGTGTGTCACTGGCTGGCTCAGTGTACCGCTGTCTGTATCTGTCTGCCTCTGTCTGTCTCTGTCTGTCTCGGTCTGTCTCTGTCTGTCCCTGTCCGTCTCTATCTGTCGCTGCTTTTTTTTGTATGTCACTGCCTGTCCCAGTTTGCCTTCGACTGTCTCTGGCTGTCTCTGTGTGTGACTGCCTGTCTCTGTCTGCCTCTGACTGTCCCTGTGTCTGTGTGTCACTGCCTGTCTCAGTCCGCCGCTGACTGTCTCTGTCTGTCTCTGTCTGTCTCTGCCTATCTCTGTCTGTCTCTGTCCGTCTCTGTCAGTCTCTGTCTGCCTGTTACTGTCCCTGTCTGCCTCTGTGTGTCACTGGCTGGCTCAGTGTACCGCTGTCTGTATCTGTCTGCCTCTGTCTGTCTCTGTCTGTCTCTGTCTGCCTAGGTCTGTCTCTGCCTGCCCTGTCTGTCTCTGTCTGTCTCTGCCTATCTCTGTCTGTCTCTGCCTGCCTCTGTCTGTCTCTGTCTGCCTCTTACTGTCCCTGTCTGCCTCTGTGTGTCACTGGCTGGCTCAGTGTACCGCTGACTGTCTCTGTCTGTCTCTGTCTGTCTCTGGCTGTCTCCGTCTGTCTCTGTCTGTCTCGGTCTGCCTCTGACTGTCCCTGTCTATCTCTGTGTGTTATTGCCTGTCTCAGTCTGCCGCTGACTGTCTCTGTCTGTCTCTGTCTGTCTCGGTCTGTCTCTGTCTGTCCCTGTCCGTCTCTATCTGTCGCTGCTTGTTTTCGTATGTCACTGCCTGTCCCAGTTTGCCTTCGACTGTCTCTGGCTGTCTCTGTGTGTGACTGCCTGTCTCTGTCTGCCTCTGACTGTCCCTGTGTCTGTGTGTCACTGCCTGTCTCAGTCCGCCGCTGACTGTCTCTGTCTGCCTCTGACTGTCCCTGTGTCTGTGTGTCACTGCCTGTCTCAGTCCGCCGCTGAGTGTCTCTGTCTGTCTCTGTCTGTCTCTGCCTATCTCTGTCTGTCTCTGTCCGTCTCTGTCTGTCTCTGTCTGCCTGTTACTGTCCCTGTCTGCCTCTGTGTGTCACTGGCTGGCTCAGTGTACCGCTGTCTGTATCTGTCTGCCTCTGTCTGTCTCTGTCTGTCTCTGTCTGCCTAGGTCTGTCTCTGCCTGCCCTGTCTGTCTCTGTCTGTCTGTCTTTCTATACCTGTCTCTGTCCGTATCTGTCTGTCTCTGTCTGTCCCTGTCTGTCTCTGTCTGTCTCGGTCTGTCTCTGTCTGTCTCTGTCTGTCTCTGTCTGTCTCGGTCTGTCTCTGTCTGTCCCTGTCTGTCTCTATCTGTCTCTGCTTGTTTTCGTATGTCACTGCCTGTCCCAGTTTGCCTTCGACTGTCTCTGGCTGTCTCTGTGTGTGACTGCCTGTCTCTGTCTGCCTCTGACTGTCCCTGTGTCTGTGTGTCACTGCCTGTCTCAGTCCGCCGCTGACTGTCTCTGTCTGTCTCTGTCTGTCTCTGCCTATCTCTGTCTGTCTCTGTCTGTCTCTGTCTGTCTCTGTCTGTCTCTGTCTGCCTCTTACTGTCCCTGTCTACCTCTGTGTGTCACTGGCTGGCTCAGTGTACCGCTGTCTGTATCTGTCTGCCTCTGTCTGTCTCTGTCTGTCTCTGTCTGCCTAGGTCTGTCTCTGCCTGCCCTGTCTGTCTCTGTCTGTCTCTGTCTGTCTCTGTCTGTATCTGTCTGTCTCTGTCTGTCTCTGTCTGTCTCTGTCTGTCTCTGTCTGCCTCTGACTGTCTCTGCCTGCCCTGTCTGTCTCTGTCTGTCTGTCTTTCTATACCTGTCTCTGTCCGTATCTGTCTGTCTCTGTCTGTCTCTGTGTGTCTCAGTCTGTCTCGGTCTGTCTCTGTCTGTCTCTGTCCGTCTCTATCTGTCTCTGTCTGTCTCTGTCTGTCCCTGTCTGTCTCTGTCTGCCTCTGACTGTCCCTGTCTGCCTCTGTGTGTCACTGACTGGCTCAGTGTGCCGCTGACTGTCTCTGCCTGTCTCTGTCTGTCTCTGTCTGTCTCTGTCTGCCTCCGACTGTCCCTGTCTGCCTCTGAGTGTCACTGACTGGCTCAGTGTGCGGCTGACTGTCTCTGCCTGTCTCTGTGTGTCACTGCCTGTCTCAGTCCGCCGCTGACTGTCTCTGTCTTTCTCTGTCTGTATCTGTCTGTCTCTGTCTGTCTCTGTCTGTCTCTGTCAGTCTCTGTCTGTCTCTGTCTCTCTATGTCTGTCTCTGTCTGTCTCTGTCTGTCTCTGTCTGTCTCTGTCTGTCCCTTTCCGTCTCTGTCTGTCTCTGTCTGTCTCTGTCTGTCTCTGTCTGTCTCTGTCTGTCTCTCCATGTATCTGTTTGTCTCTGTCTGTCTCTGTCTGTCTCTGTCTGTCTCTGTCCGCCTCTGCCTGTCTCTGTCTGTCTCTGTCTGTCTCTGTCTGTCTCTGTCTGTCTCAGTCTGTGTCTGCCTGTCTCTGTCTGTCTCTGTCTGTCTCTTTCCGTCTCTGTCTGTCTCTGTCTGTCTCTGTCTGTCTCTGTCTGTCTCTGTCTGTCTCTGTCTGTCTCTGCATGTATCTGTTTGTCTCTGTCTGTCTCTGTCGGTCTCTGTCTGTCTCTGTCTGTATCTGTCTGTCTCTGTCTGTCTATACCTGTCTCTGTCTGTATCTGTCTGTCTCTGTCTGTCTCTGTCTGTCTCTCCATGTATCTGTCTTTCTATACCTGTCTATGTCTGTCTCTGTCTGTCTCTGTCTGCCTCTGTGTGTCACTGACTGGCTCAGTGTGCTGCTGACTGTCTCTGCCTGTCTCTGTCTCCCTCTGTCTGTCTCTGACCGGCTCTCTCTGTCTGTCTGTCTCTGTCCGTCTCTGCTTGCTTCCGTGTGTCACTGCCTGTCCCAGTTTGCCTTCGACTGTCTCTGTCTGTCACTGTCTGTCACTGCCTGTCTCTGTCTGCCTCTGACTGTCCCCGTCTGTCTCTGTGTGTCACTGCCTGTCTCTGTCTGTCTATGTCTGTCTTTGTCTGGCTCTGTCTGTATGTGTCTGTCTCTGTCTGTCTATACCTGTCTCTGTCTGTATGTGTCTGTCTATACCTGTCTCTGTCTGTATGTGTCTGTCTCTGTCTGTCTCTGTCTGTCTCTGTCTGTCTCTGTCTGTCTCTGCCTGTCTCTGTCTGCCTCTCTCTGTCTCTGTCTGTCTCTGTCTATTTTAGGTCTCTCTCTGTCTCTGTCTGCCTGAGTCTGTCTCTGTCTGTCTCTCTCTGTCTATTCCTGTCTCTGTGTGTATCTGTCTGTCTCTGCCTGTCTCTGTCTGTCTCTGTCTGTCTCTGTCTGTCTCTCTCTGTCTCTATCTGTCTCTATCTGTCTCTGTCTGTCTCTGTCTGTCTCTGTCTGTCTCTATCTGTCTCTGTCTGTCTCTGTCTGTCTCTGTCTGTCTCTGTCTGCCTCTGACTGTCTCTGTCTGTCTCTGTCTGTCCCTGTCTGTCTCTGGCTGTCTATACCAGTCTCTGTCTGTTTCTGTCTGCCTCTGTCTGTCTCTGTGTGTCACTGCCTGTCTCTGTCTGTCTATGTCTGTCTCTGTCTGTCTCTGTCTGTCTCTCTCTGTCTCAGTCTGTATCTGTCTGTCTCTGTCTGTCTCTGCCTGTCTCTGTCTGCCTCTCTCTGTCTCTGTCCGTCCCTGTCTGTCTTTTCGGTCTCTCTCTGTCTCTGTCTGCCTGAGTCTGTCTCTGTCTGTCTCTCTCTGTCTATTCCTCTCTGTCTGTCTCTTTCCGTCTCTGTCTGCCTCTGTCTGCCTCTGTCTGTCCCTGTCTGTCTCTGTCTGTCTCTGTCTGCCTGAGTCTGTCTCTGTCTGTCTCTGTCTGTCTCTGCATGTATCTGTTTGTCTCTGTCTGTCTCTGTCTGTCTCAGTCTGTCTCTGTCTGTCTCTTTCCGTCTCTGTCTGTCTCTGTCTGTTTCTGTCTGTCTCTGCATGTATCTGTTTGTCTCTGTCTGTCTCTGTCGGTCTCTGTCTGTCTCTGTCTGTCTCTGTCTGCCCGAGTCTGTCTTTGTCTGTCTCTGTCTGTCTCTGTCTGTCTCTGTCTGTCTCTGTCTGTCTCTGTCTGTCTCTGTCTGTCTCTGTCTGTCTCTGTCTGTCTCTGTCTGTCTCTGTCTGTCTCTGTCGGTCTCTGTCTGTCTCTGTCTGTCTCTGCCTATCTCTGTCTGTCTCTGTCTGCCTCTGTCTGTCTCTGTCTGCCTCTTACTGTCCCTGTCTGCCTCTGTGTGTCACTGGCTGGCTCAGTGTACCGCTGACTGTCTCTGTCTGTCTAGGTCTGTCTCTGCCTGCCCTGTCTGTCTCTGTCTGTCTCTGTCTGTCTCTGTCTGCCTCTGACTGTCCCTGTCTGTCTCTGTGTGTGACTGCCTGTCTCTGTCTGCCTCTGACTGTCCCTGTCTGTCTCTGTGTGTCACTGCCTGTCTCAGTCCGCCGCTGCCTGTCTCTGTCTGTCTCTGTCTGTCTCTGTCTGTCTCTGTCTGTCTCTGTCTGTCTCGAACTGTCTCTGTCTGTCTCTGTCTGTCTCTATCTGTCTCTGTCTGTCTCTGTTTGTCTCTGTCTGTCTCTGTCTGCCTCTGACTGTCCCTGTCTGCCTCTGTGTGTCACTGACTGGCTCAGTGTGCCGCTGACTGTCTCTGCCTGTCTCTGTCTGTCTCTGTCTGTCTCCGTCTGCCTCTGAATGTCCCTGTCTGCCTCTGTGTGTCACTGACTGGGTCAGTGTGCCGCTGACTGTCTCTGTCTGTCTCTGTCTGTCTCTGCCTGCCCTGTCTGTCTCTGTCTGTCTCTGTCTGTCTCTGTCTGCCTGAGTCTGTCTCTGTCTTTCTATACCTGTCTCTGTCTGTCTCTGTCTGTCTCTGTCTGTCTCTGTCCGTCTCTGTCTGTATCTGTCTGTCTCTGTCTGTCTCTGTCTGTCTCTGTCTGTCTCTGACTGTCCCTGTCTGCCTTTGTCTGTCACTGACTGGCTCAGTGTGCCGCTGACTGTCTCTGCCTGTCTCTGTCTCCCTCTGTCTGTCTCTGACCGGCTCTCTCTGTCTGTCTGTCTCTGTCCGTCTCTGCTTGCTTCCGTGTGTCACTGCCTGTCCCAGTTTGCCTTCGACTGTCTCTGTCTGTCTCTGTCTGTGACTGCCTGTCTCTGTCTGCCTCTGACTGTCCCTGTCTGTCTCTGTGTGTCACTGCCTGTCTCTGTCCGTCTCTGTCTGTCTCTGTCTGTCTCTGTCTGTCTCTGTCTGTCTCTGTCTGTCTCTGTCTGTCTCTGTCTGTCTCTGTCTGTCTAGGTCTGTCTCTGTCTGTCTCTGTGTGTCACTGCCTGTCTCTGTCTGTCTCTGTCTGCCTGAGTCTGTCTCTGTCTGTCTCTGTCTGTCTCGGTCTGTCTCTGTCTATCTCTGTCTGTCTCTATCTGTCTCTGTCTGTCTCTGTCTGTCTCTGTCTGTCTCTGTCTGCCTCTGTCTGTCTCTGTCTGTCTCTGTCTGTCTCTGTCCGTCTCTGTCTGTATCTGTCTGTCTCTGTCTGTCTCTGTCTGTCTCTGTCTGTCTTTGACTGTCCCTGTCTGCCTCTGTGTGTCACTGACTGGCTCAGTGTGCCGCTGACTGCCCCTGTCTGTCTCTGTCTGTCTATACCAGTCTCTGTCTGTATCTGTCTGCCTCTGTCTGTCTCTGTCTGTCTCTGTCTGTCTATACCAGTCTCTGTCTGTATCTGTCTGCCTCTGTCTGTCTCTGTCTGTCTCAGTCTGTCTCTGTCTATCTATGTCTGCCTGAGTCTGTCTCTGTCTGTCTCTGTCTGTCTATACCTGTCTCTGTCTGTATCTGTCTGCCTCGGTCTGTCTCTGCCTGCCTGAGTCTGTCTCTGTCTGTCTCTGTCTGTCTCTGTCTGTCTCTCCATGTATCTGTTTGTCTCTGTCTGTCTCTGTCTGTCTCTGTCTGTCTCTCCATGTATCTGTTTGTCTCTGTCTGTCTCTGTCTGTCTCTGTCTGTCTCTGTCTGCCTGAGTCTGTCTCTGTCTGTCTCTGTCTGTCTATACCTGTCTCTGTCTGTATCTGTCTGCCTCGGTCTGTCTCTGCCTGCCTGAGTCTGTCTCTGTCTGTCTCTGTCTGTCTCTGTCTGTCTCTGTCTGTCTCTCCATGTATCTGTTTGTCTCTGTCTGTATCTGTCTGCCTCGGTCTGTCTCTGCCTGCCTGAGTCTGTCTCTGTCTGTCTCTGTCTGCCTGAGTCTGTCTCTGTCTGACTCTGTCTGTCTATAGCGGTCTCTGCATGTATCTGTCTGTCTCTGTCTGTCTCTGTCTGTCTCTGTCTGTCTCTGTCTGCCTGAGTCTGTCTCTGTCTGTATCTGTCTGCCTCGGTCTGTCTCTGCCCGCCTGAGTCTGTCTCTGTCTGTCTCTGTCTGTCTCTGTCTGTCTCTGTCTGTCTCACCATGTATCTGTTTGTCTCTGTCTGTATCTGTCTGCCTCGGTCTGTCTCTGCCTGCCTGAGTCTGTCTCTGTCTGTCTCTGTCTGTCTCTGTCTGTCTCTCCATGTATCTGTTTGTCTCTGTCTGTCTCTGTCTGTCTCTGTCTGTCTCTCCATGTATCTGTTTGTCTCTGTCTGTCTCTGTCTGTCTCTGTCTGTCTCTGTCTGCCTGAGTCTGTCTCTGTCTGTCTCTGTCTGTCTATACCTGTCTCTGTCTGTATCTGTCTGCCTCGGTCTGTCTCTGCCTGCCTGAGTCTGTCTCTGTCTGTCTCTGTCTGTCTCTGTCTGTCTCTGTCTGTCTCTGTCTGTCTCTCCATGTATCTGTTTGTCTCTGTCTGTATCTGTCTGCCTCGGTCTGTCTCTGCCTGCCTGAGTCTGTCTCTGTCTGTCTCTGTCTGCCTGAGTCTGTCTCTGTCTGACTCTGTCTGTCTATAGCGGTCTCTGCATGTATCTGTCTGTCTCTGTCTGTCTCTGTCTGTCTCTGTCTGTCTCTGTCTGCCTGAGTCTGTCTCTGTCTGTATCTGTCTGCCTCGGTCTGTCTCTGCTTGCCTGAGTCTGTCTCTGTCTGTCTCTGTCTGTCTCTGTCTGTCTCTGTCTGTCTCTGTCTGTCTCTGTCTGTCTCTCCATGTATCTGTTTGTCTCTGTCTGTATCTGTCTGCCTCGGTCTGTCTCTGCCTGCCTGAGTCTGTCTCTGTCTGTCTCTGTCTGCCTGAGTCTGTCTCTGTCTGACTCTGTCTGTCTATAGCGGTCTCTGCATGTATCTGTCTGTCTCTGTCTGTCTCTGTCTGTCTCTGTCTGTCTCTGTCTGCCTGAGTCTGTCTCTGTCTGTCTCTGTCTGTCTATAGCGGTCTCTGTCTGCCTCTGTCCGCCTCTGCCTGTCTCTGTCTGTCTCTATCTGTCTCTGTCTGTCTCTGCCTGTCTCAGTCTGTCTCTGTCTGTCTCTGTCTGTCTCTGTCTGTCTCTTTCCGTCTCTGTCTGTCTTCGTCTGTCTCGGTCTGTCTCTGTCTGTCTCTGCATGTATCTGTTTGTCTCTGCCTGTCTCTGTCGGTCTCTGTCTGTCTCTGTCTGTATCTGTCTGTCTCTGTCTGTCTCTGTCTGCCTGAGTCTGTCTCTGTCTGTCCCTGTCTGTCTATAGCGGGCTCTGTCTGTCTCTGTCTGTCTCTGTCTGCCTGAGTCTGTCTCTGTCTGACTCTGTCTGTCTATAGCGGTCTCTGCATGTATCTGTCTGTCTCTGTCTGTCTCTGTCTGTCTCTGTCTGTCTCTGTCTGCCTGAGTCTGTCTCTGTCTGTCTCTGTCTGTCTATAGCGGTCTCTGTCTGCCTCTGTCCGCCTCTGCCTGTCTCTGTCTGTCTCTATCTGTCTCTGTCTGTCTCTGCCTGTCTCAGTCTGTCTCTGTCTGTCTCTGTCTGTCTCTGTCTGTCTCTTTCCGTCTCTGTCTGTCTTCGTCTGTCTCGGTCTGTCTCTGTCTGTCTCTGCATGTATCTGTTTGTCTCTGCCTGTCTCTGTCGGTCTCTGTCTGTCTCTGTCTGTATCTGTCTGTCTCTGTCTGTCTCTGTCTGCCTGAGTCTGTCTCTGTCTGTCCCTGTCTGTCTATAGCGGGCTCTGTCTGTATCTGTCTGTCTCTGTCTGTCTCTGTCTGTCTCTGTCTGTCTCTGTCTGTCTCTGTCTGTCTCTGTCTGTCTCTGTCTGTCTCTGTCTGTCTCTGCCTGTCTCTGCCTGCCTCTCTCTGTCTCTGCCTGTCTCTGTCTGCCTCCCTCTGTCTCTGTCTGTCTCTGTCTATTTTAGGTCTCTCTCTGTCTATTCCTGTCTCTGTGTGTATGTGTCTCTCTCTGTCTGTCTCTGCCTGTCTCTGTCTGTCTCCGTCTGTCTCTTTGCGTCTCTGTCTGTCTTCGTCTGTCTCGGTCTGTCTCTGTCTGTCTCTGCATGTATCTGTTTGTCTCTGTCTGTCCCTGCCTGCCTCTGTGTGTCACTGACTGGCTCAGTGTGCCGCTGACTGTCTCTGCCTGTCTCTGTGTGTCACTGCCTGTCTCAGTCCGCCGCTGTCTGTCTCTGTCTGTCTCTGTCTCTCTCTGTCTCTCTCTGTCTGCCTCTAACTGTCCCTGTCTGTCTCTGTCTGTCTCTGTCTGCCTGAGTCTGTCTCTGTCTGTCTCTGTCTGTCTATAGCGGTCGCTGTCTCTCTGCCTGTCTCTGTCTGTCTCTGTCTGTATGTGTCTGTCTCTGTCTGTCTATACCTGTCTCTGTCTGTATGTGTCTGTCTCTGTCTGTCTCTGTGTGTCACTGCCTGTCTCTGTCTGTCTATGTCTGTCTCTGCCTGTCTCTGTCTGCCCCTCTCTGTCTCTGTCTATCTCTGTCTATTTTAGGTCTCTCTCTGTCTCTGTCTGCCTCTCTCTGTCTATTCCTGTCTCTGTGTGTATCTGTCTGTCTCTGTCTGTCTCTGTCTGTCTCTGTCTGTCTCTGCATGTATCTGTTTGTCTCTGTTTGTCTCTGTCGGTCTCTGTCTGTCTCTGTCTGTGTCTGTCTGTCTCTGTCTGTCTCTGTCTGCCTGAGTCTGTCTCTGTCTGTCTCTGTCTGTCTCGGTCTGTCTCTGTCTGTCTCTGCCTGTCTCAGTCTGTCTCTGTCTGTCTCTGTCTGTCTCCTTCCGTCTCTGTCTGTCTTCGTCTGTCTCGGTCTGTCTCTGTCTGTCTCTGCATGTATCTGTTTGTCTCTGTCTGTCTCTGTCTGTATCTGTCTGTCTCTGTCTGTCTCTGTCTGCCTGAGTCTGTCTCTGTCTGTCCCTGTCTGTCTATAGCGGGCTCTGTCTGTATCTGTCTGTCTCTGTCTGTCTCTGTCTGTCTCTGTCTGTCTCTGTCTGTCTCTGTCTGTCTCTGTCTGTCTCTGTCTGTCTCTGTCTGTCTCTGTCTGTCTCTGCCTGTCTCTGCCTGCCTCTCTCTGTCTCTGCCTGTCTCTGTCTGCCTCCCTCTGTCTCTGTCTGTCTCTGTCTATTTTAGGTCTCTCTCAGTCTATTCCTGTCTCTGTGTGTATGTGTCTCTCTCTGTCTGTCTCTGCCTGTCTCTGTCTGTCTCTGTCTGTCTCTTTGCGTCTCTGTCTGTCTTCGTCTGTCTCGGTCTGTCTCTGTCTGTCTCTGCATGTATCTGTTTGTCTCTGTCTGTCCCTGCCTGCCTCTGTGTGTCACTGACTGGCTCAGTGTGCCGCTGACTGTCTCTGCCTGTCTCTGTGTGTCACTGCCTGTCTCAGTCCGCCGCTGTCTGTCTCTGTCTGTCTCTGTCTCTCTCTGTCTCTCTCTGTCTGCCTCTGACTGTCCCTGTCTGTCTCTGTCTGTCTCTGTCTGCCTGAGTCTGTCTCTGTCTGTCTCTGTCTGTCTATAGCGGTCGCTGTCTGTCTCTGCCTGTCTCTGTCTGTCTCTGTCTGTATGTCTCTGTCTCTGTCTGTCTATACCTGTCTCTGTCTGTATGTGTCTGTCTCTGTCTGTCTCTGTGTGTCACTGCCTGTCTCTGTCTGTCTATGTCTGTCTCTGCCTGTCTCTGTCTGCCCCTCTCTGTCTCTGTCTATCTCTGTCTATTTTAGGTCTCTCTCTGTCTCTGTCTGCCTCTCTCTGTCTATTCCTGTCTCTGTGTGTATCTGTCTGTCTCTGTCTGTCTCTGTCTGTCTCTGCATGTATCTGTTTGTCTCTGTTTGTCTCTGTCGGTCTCTGTCTGTCTCTGTCTGTGTCTGTCTGTCTCTGTCTGTCTCTGTCTGCCTGAGTCTGTCTCTGTCTGTCTCTGTCTGTCTCGGTCTGTCTCTGTCTGTCTCTGTCTGTCTCTATCTGTCTCTGCCTGTCTCTGCCTGCCCTGTCTGTCTCTGTCTGTCTCTGTCTGTCTCTGTCTGCCTGAGTCTGTCTCTGTCTTTCTATACCTGTCTCTGTCTGTCTCTGTCTGTCTCTGTCTGTCTCTGTCCGTCTCTGTCTGTATCTGTCTGTCTCTGTCTGTCTCTGTCTGTCTCTGTCTGTCTCTGACTGTCCCTGTCTGCCTCTGTCTGTCACTGACTGGCTCAGTGTGCCGCTGACTGTCTCTGCCTGTCTCTGTCTCCCTCTGTCTGTCTCTGACCGGCTCTCTCTGTCTGTCTCTGTCCGTCTCTGCTTGCTTCCGTGTGTCACTGCCTGTCCCAGTTTGCCTTCGACTGTCTCTGTCTGTCTCTGTCTGTGACTGCCTGTCTCTGTCTGCCTCTGACTGTCCCTGTCTGTCTCTGTGTGTCACTGCCTGTCTCTGTCCGTCTCTGTCTGTCTCTGTCTGTCTCTGTCTGTCTCTTTGCGTCTCTGTCTGTCTTCGCCTGTCTCGGTCTGTCTCTGTCTGTCTCTGCATGTATCTGTTTGTCTCTGTCTGTCCCTGCCTGCCTCTGTGTGTCACTGACTGGCTCAGTATGCCGCTGACTGTCTCTGCCTGTCTCTGTGTGTCACTGCCTGTCTCAGTCCGCCGCTGTCTGTCTCTGTCTGTCTCTGTCTCTCTCTGTCTCTCTCTGTCTGCCTCTGACTGTCCCTGTCTGTCTCTGTCTGTCTCTGTCTGCCTGAGTCTGTCTCTGTCTGTCTCTGTCTGTCTATAGCGGTCGCTGTCTGTCTCTGCCTGTCTCTGTCTGTCTCTGTCTGTATGTGTCTGTCTCTGTCTGTCTATACCTGTCTCTGTCTGTATGTGTCTGTCTCTGTCTGTCTCTGTGTGTCACTGCCTGTCTCTGTCTGTCTATGTCTGTCTCTGCCTGTCTCTGTCTGCCCCTCTCTGTCTCTGTCTATCTCTGTCTATTTTAGGTCTCTCTCTGTCTCTGTCTGCCTCTCTCTGTCTATTCCTGTCTCTGTGTGTATCTGTCTGTCTCTGTCTGTCTCTGTCTGTCTCTGCATGTATCTGTTTGTCTCTGTTTGTCTCTGTCGGTCTCTGTCTGTCTCTGTCTGTGTCTGTCTGTCTCTGTCTGTCTCTGTCTGCCTGAGTCTGTCTCTGTCTGTCTCTGTCTGTCTCGGTCTGTCTCTGTCTGTCTCTGTCTGTCTCTATCTGTCTCTGCCTGTCTCTGCCTGCCCTGTCTGTCTCTGTCTGTCTCTGTCTGTCTCTGTCTGCCTGAGTCTGTCTCTGTCTTTCTATACCTGTCTCTGTCTGTCTCTGTCTGTCTCTGTCTGTCTCTGTCCGTCTCTGTCTGTATCTGTCTGTCTCTGTCTGTCTCTGTCTGTCTCTGTCTGTCTCTGACTGTCCCTGTCTGCCTCTGTCTGTCACAGACTGGCTCAGTGTGCCGCTGACTGTCTCTGCCTGTCTCTGTCTCCCTCTGTCTGTCTCTGACCGGCTCTCTCTGTCTGTCTCTGTCCGTCTCTGCTTGCTTCCGTGTGTCACTGCCTGTCCCAGTTTGCCTTCGACTGTCTCTGTCTGTCTCTGTCTGTGACTGCCTGTCTCTGTCTGCCTCTGACTGTCCCTGTCTGTCTCTGTGTGTCACTGCCTGTCACTGTCCGTCTCTGTCTGTCTCTGTCTGTCTCTGTCTGTCTCTGTCTGTCTCTGTCTGTCTCTGTCTGTCTCTGTCTGTCTAGGTCTGTCTCTGTCTGTCTCTGTGTGTCACTACCTGTCTCTGTCTGTCTATGTCTGTCTCTGCCTGTCTCTGTCTGCCCCTCTCTGTCTCTGTCTATCTCTGTCTATTTTAGGTCTCTCTCTGTCTCTGTCTGTCTCTCTCTGTCTATTCCTGTCTCTGTGTGTATCTGTCTGTCTCTGTCTGTCTCTGTCTGTCTCTGTCTGTCTCTGTCTGTCTCAGACTGTCTCTGTCTGCCTGAGTCTGTCTCTGTCTGTCTCTATCTGTCTCTGTCTGTCTCTGTCTGCCTGAGTCTGTCTCAGTCTGTCTCTGTCTGTCTCGGTCTGTCTCTGTCTGTCTCTGTCTGTCTCTATCTGTCTCTGTCTGTCTCTGTCTGTCTCTGTCTGTCTCTGTCTGCCTCTGGCTGTCCCTGTCTGCCTCTGTGTGTCACTGACTGGCTCAGTGTGCCGCTGACTGCCCCTGTCTGTCTCTGTCTGTCTATACCAGTCTCTGTCTGTATCTGTCTGCCTCTGTCTGTCTCTGTCTGTCTCAGTCTGTCTCTGTCTGTCTATGTCTGCCTGAGTCTGTCTCTGTCTGTCTCTGTCTGTCTATACCTGTCTCTGTCTGTATATGTCTGCCTCGGTCTGTCTCTGCCTGCCTGAGTCTGTCTCTGTCTGTCTCTGTCTGCCTCTGTCTGTCTCTGTCTGTCTCTCCATGTATCTGTTTGTCTCTGTCTGTCTCTGTCTGTCTCTGTCTGTCTCTGTCCGCCTCTGCCTGTCTCTGCCTGTCTCAGTCTGTCCCTATCTGTCTCTGTCTGTCTCTGTCTGTCTATACCTGTCTCTGTCTGTCTCTGTCTGTCTCTGTCTGTCTCTGTCTGACTCTGTCAGTCTCTGTCTGTCTCTGTCTCTCTCTGTCTCTCTCTGTCTGTCTCTGCCTGTCTCTGTCTGTCTCTGTCTGTCTCTGTCTGTCTCTGTCTGTCTCTGTCTGCCCCTGTCTGCCCCTGTCTGTCTCTGTCTGTCTATACCAGTCTCTGTCTGTATCTGTCTGTCTCTGTCTGTCTCAGTCTGTCTCCGTCTGTCTATGTCTGCCTGAGCCTGTCTCTGTCTGTCTCTGTCTGTCTCTGTTTGTCTATACCTGTCTCTGTCTGTATCTGTCTGTCTCGGTCTGTCTCTGCCTGCCTGAGTCCGTCTCTGTCTGTCTCTGTCTGTCTATACCGGTCTCTGACTGTCCCTGTCTGCCTCTGTGTGTCACTGCCTGTCTCAGTCTTCCGCTGACTGTCTCTGTCTGTCTCTGTCTGTCTCTGTCTGTCTCTGTCTGTCTCTGTCTGTCTCGGTCTGTCTCTGTCTGTCTCGGTCTGTCTCTGTCTGTCTCTGTCTGTCTCTGTCTGTCTCTATCTGTCTCTGTCTGTCTCTGTCTGTCTCTGTCTGTCTCTGTCTGCCTCTGACTGTTCCTGTCTGCCTCTGTGTGTCACTGACTGGCTCAGTGTGCCGCTGACTGTCTCTGCCTGTCTCTGTCTGTCTCTGCCTGTCTCTGTCTCCCTCTGTCTGTCTCTGACCGGCTCTCTCTGTCTGTCTGTCTCTGTCCGTCTCTGCTTGCTTCCGTGTGTCACTGCCTGTCCCAGTTTGCCTTCGACTGTCTCTGTCTGTCTCTGTCTGTCTCTTTCCGTCTCTGTCTGTCTCTGTCTGTCTCTGTCTGTCTCTGTCTGTCTCTGTCTGTCTCTTTCCGTCTCTGTCTGTCTCTGTCTGTCTCTGTCTGTCTCTGTCTGTCTCTGTCTGTCTAGGTCTGTCTCTGCCTGCCCTGTCTGTCTCTGTCTGTCTCTGTCTGTCTCTATCTGTCTAGGTCTGTTTCTGCCTGCCCTGTCTGTCTCTGTCTGTCTCTGTCTGTCTCTGTCTGCCTGAGTCTGTCTCTGTCTTTCTATACCTGTCTCTGTCTGTCTCTGTCTGTCTCTGTCTGTCTCTGTCCGTCTCTGTCTGTATCTGTCTGTCTCTGTCTGTCTCTGTCTGTCTCTGTCTGTCTCTGACTGTCCCTGTCTGCCTCTGTCTGTCACTGACTGGCTCAGTGTGCCGCTGACTGTCTCTGCCTGTCTCTGTCTCCCTCTGTCTGTCTCTGACCGGCTCTCTCTGTCTGTCTCTGTCCGTCTCTGCTTGCTTCCGTGTGTCACTGCCTGTCCCAGTTTGCCTTCGACTGTCTCTGTCTGTCTCTGTCTGTGACTGCCTGTCTCTGTCTGCCTCTGACTGTCCCTGTCTGTCTCTGTGTGTCACTGCCTGTCTCTGTCTGTCTCTGTCTGCCTGAGTCTGTCTCTGTCTGTCTCTGTCTGTCTCGGTCTGTCTCTGTCTGTCTCTGTCTGTCTCTATCTGTCTCTGTCTGTCTCTGTCTGTCTCTGTCTGTCTCTGTCTGCCTCTGGCTGTCCCTGTCTGCCTCTGTGTGTCACTGACTGGCTCAGTGTGCCGCTGACTGCCCCTGTCTGTCTCTGTCTGTCTATACCAGTCTCTGTCTGTATCTGTCTGCCTCTGTCTGTCTCTGTCTGTCTCAGTCTGTCTCTGTCTGTCTATGTCTGCCTGAGTCTGTCTCTGTCTGTCTCTGTCTGTCTATACCTGTCTCTGTCTGTATCTGTCTGCCTCGGTCTGTCTCTGCCTGCCTGAGTCTGTCTCTGTCTGTCCCTATCTGTCTCTGTCTGTCTCTGTCTGTCTCTGTCTGCCTGAATCTGTCTCTGTCTGACTCTGTCAGTCTCTGTCTGTCTCTGTCTCTCTCTGTCTGTCTCTGTCTGTCTCTGTCTGTCTCTGTCTGTCTCTTTCCGTATCTGTCTGTCCCTGTCTGTCTCTGTCTGTCTCTGCATGTATCTGTTTGTCTCAGTCTGTCTCTGTCTGTCTCTGTCTGTCTCTGTCTGTCTCTGTCCGCCTCTGCCTGTCTCTGTCTGTCTCTGTCTGTCTCTGTCTGTCTCTGCCTGTCTCAGTCTGTCCCTATCTGTCTCTGTCTGTCTCTGTCTGTCTATACCGGTCACTGACTGTCCCTGTCTGCCTCTGTGTGTCACTGCCAGCCTCAGTCTGCCGCTGACTGTCTCTGTCTGTCTCTGTCTGTCTCGGTCTGCCTGAGTCTGTTTCTGTCTGTCTCTGTCTGTCTATACCTGTCTCTGTCTGTATCTGTCTGTCTCTGTCTGTCTCTGTCTGTCTCTGTCTGACTCTGTCAGTCTCTGTCTGTCTCTGTCTCTCTCTGTCTCTCTCTGTCTCTCTCTGTCTGTCTCTGCCTGTCTCGGTCTGTCTCTGTCTGTCTCTGTCTGCCTCTGACTGTCCCTGTCTGCCTCTGTGTGTCACTGACTGGCTCAGTGTGCCGCTGACTGTCTCTGCCTGTCTCTGTGTGTCACTGCCTGTCTCAGTCCGCCGCTGACTGTCTCTGTCTGTCTCTGTCTGTCCCTGTCTGTCTCTGTGTGTCACTGCCTGTCTCTGTCCGTCTCTGTCTGTCTCTGTCTGTCTCTGTCTGCCCCTGTCTGCCCCTGTCTGTCTCTGTCTGTCTATACCAGTCTCTGTCTGTATCTGTCTGTCTCTGTCTGTCTCAGTCTGTCTCCGTCTGTCTATGTCTGCCTGAGCCTGTCTCTGTCTGTCTCTGTCTGTCTCTGTTTGTCTATACCTGTCTCTGTCTGTATCTGTCTGTCTCGGTCTGTCTCTGCTGCCTGAGTCCGTCTCTGTCTGTCTCTGTCTGTCTATACCGGTCTCTGACTGTCCCTGTCTGCCTCTGTGTGTCACTGCCTGTCTCAGTCTTCCGCTGACTGTCTCTGTCTGTCTCTGTCTGTCTCTGTCTGTCTCTGTCTGTCTCTGTCTGTCTCTGTCTGTCTCTGTCTGTCTCGGTCTGTCTCTGTCTGTCTCTGTCTGTCTCTGTCTGTCTCTGTCTGTCTCAGGCTGTCTCTGTCTGTCTCGGTCTGTCTCTGTCTGTCTCTGTCTGTCTCTGTCTGTCTCTATCTGTCTCTGTCTGTCTCTGTCTGTCTCTGTCTGTCTCTGGCTGCCTCTGACTGTCCCTGTCTGCCTCTGTGTGTCACTGACTGGCTCAGTGTGCCGCTGACTGTCTCTGCCTGTCTCTGTCTGTCTCTGTCTGTCTCTGTCTGCCTCTGACTGTCCCTGTCTGCCTCTGTCTGTCACTGACTGGCTCAGTGTGCCTCTGACTATCTCTGCCTGTCTCTGTCTCCCTCTGTCTGTCTCTGACCGGCTCTCTCTGTCTGTCTGTCTCTGTCCGTCTCTGCTTGCTTCCGTGTGTCACTGCCTGTCCCAGTTTGCCTTCGACTGTCTCTGTCTGTCTCTGTCTGTCTCTTTCCGTCTCTGTCTGTCTCTGTCTGTCTCTGTCTGTCTCTGTCTGTCTCTGTCTGTCTCTGTCTGTCTCTGTCTGTCTAGGTCTGTCTCTGCCTGCCCTGTCTGTCTCTGTCTGTCTCTGTCTGTCTCTGTCTGCCTGAGTCTGTCTCTGTCTTTCTATACCTGTCTCTGTCTGTCTCTGTCTGTCTCTGTCTGTCTCAGACTGTCCCTGTCTGCCTCTGTCTGTCACTGCCTGTCCCAGTTTGCCTTCGACTGTCTCTGTCTGTCTCTGTCTGTGACTGCCTGTCTCTGTCTGCCTCTGACTGTCCCTGTCTGTCTCTGTGTGTCACTGCCTGTCTCTGTCTGTCTATGTCTGTCTTTGTCTGTCTCTGTCTGTATGTGTATGTCTCTGTCTGTCTATATCTGTCTCTGTCTGTATGTGTCTGTCTCTGTCTGTCTCTGTGTGTCACTGCCTGTCTCTGTCTGTCTATGTCTGTCTCTGCCTGTCTCTGTCTGCCCCTCTCTGTCTCTGTCTATCTCTGTCTATTTTAGGTCTCTCTCTGTCTCTGTCTGTCTCTCTCTGTCTATTCCTGTCTCTGTGTGTATCTGTCTGTCTCTGTCTGTCTCTGTCTGTCTCTGTCTGTCTCTGTCTGTCTCAGACTGTCTCTGTCTGCCTGAGTCTGTCTCTGTCTGTCTCTATCTGTCTCTGTCTGTCTCTGTCTGCCTGAGTCTGTCTCTGTCTGTCTCTGTCTGTCTCGGTCTGTCTCTGTCTGTCTCTGTCTGTCTCTATCTGTCTCTGTCTGTCTCTGTCTGTCTCTGTCTGTCTCTGTCTGCCTCTGGCTGTCCCTGTCTGCCTCTGTGTGTCACTGACTGGCTCAGTGTGCCGCTGACTGCCCCTGTCTGTCTCTGTCTGTCTATACCAGTCTCTGTCTGTATCTGTCTGCCTCTGTCTGTCTCTGTCTGTCTCAGTCTGTCTCTGTCTGTCTATGTCTGCCTGAGTCTGTCTCTGTCTGTCTCTGTCTGTCTCTGTCTGTCTATACCTGTCTCTGTCTGTATCTGTCTGCCTCGGTCTGTCTCTGCCTGCCTGAGTCTGTCTCTGTCTGTCTCTGTCTGTCTCTGTCTGTCTCTGTCTGTCTCTCCATGTATCTGTTTGTCTCTGTCTGTCTCTGTCTGTCTCTGTCTGTCTCTCCATGTATCTGTTTGTCTCTGTCTGTCTCTGTCTGTCTCTGTCTGTCTCTGTCCGCCTCTGCCTGTCTCTGCCTGTCTCAGTCTGTCCCTATCTGTCTCTGTCTGTCTCTGTCTGTCTCTGTCTGCCTGAATCTGTCTCTGTCTGACTCTGTCAGTCTCTGTCTGTCTCTGTCTCTCTGTCTGTCTCTGTCTGTCTCTGTCTGTCTCTGTATGTATGTGTTTGTCTCTGTCTGTCTCTGTATGTATGTGTTTGTCTCTGTCTGTCTGTGTATGTATGTGTTTGTCTCTGTCTGTCTCTGTCTGTCTCGGTCTGTCTCTGTCTGTCTCTGTCTGTCTCTGTCTGTCTCTGTCTGTCTCTATCTGTCTCTGTCTGTCTCTGTCTGTCCCTATCTGTCTCTGTCTGTCTCTGTCTGTCTCTGTCTGTCTCTGTCTGTCTCTGTCTGTCTCTTTCCGTATCTGTCTGTCCGTGTCTGTCTCTGTCTGTCTCTGCATGTATCTGTTTGTCTCAGTCTGTCTCTGTCTGTCTCTGTCTGTCTCTGTCCGCCTCTGCCTGTCTCTGTCTGTCTCTGTCTGTCTCTGCCTGTCTCAGTCTGTCCCTATCTGTCTCTGTCTGTCTCTGTCTGCCTCTGACTGTCCCTGTCTGCCTCTGTGTGTCACTGCCTGCCTCAGTCTGCCGCTGACTGTCTCTGTCTGTCTCTGTCTGTCTCTGTCTGCCTGAGTCTGTTTCTGTCTGTCTCTGTCTGTCTATACCTGTCTCTGTCTGTATCTGTCTGCCTCAGTCTGCCGCTGACTGTCTCTGTCTGTCTCTGTCTGTCTCTGTCTGCCTGAGTCTGTTTCTGTCTGTCTCTGTCTGTCTATACCTGTCTCTGCCTGTCTCTGTCTGTCTCTGTCTGTCTCTGTCTGTCTCTGTCTGCCTCTGACTGTCCCTGTCTGCCTCTGTGTGTCACTGACTGGCTCAGTGTGCCGCTGACTGTCTCTGCCTGTCTCTGTGTGTCACTGCCTGTCTCTGTGTGTCACTGCCTGTCTCAGTCCGCCGCTGACTGTCTCTGTCTTTCTCTGTCTGTCTCTGTCTGTCTCTGTCTGTCTATGTCTGTCTCTGTCTGTCTCTGTCTGTCTCTGTATGTATGTGTTTGTCTCTGTCTGTCTCTGTCTGTCTCTGTATGACTGAGTCTGTCTCTGTCTGTCTCTGTCTGCCCCTGTGTGTCTCTGTCTGTCTATACCAGTCTCTGTCTGTATCTGTCTGTCTCTGTCTGTCTCTGTCTGTCTCTGTCTGTCTCTGTCTGTCTCGGTCTGTCTCTGTCTGTCTCTGTCTGTCTCTGTCTGTCTCAGGCTGTCTCTGTCTGTCTCGGTCTGCCTCTGTCTGTCTCTGTCTGTCTCTGTCTGTCTCTATCTGTCTCTGTCTGTCTCTGTCTGTCTCTGTCTGTCTCTGTCTGCCTCTGACTTTCCCTGTCTGCCTCTGTGTGTCACTGACTGGCTCAGTGTGCCGCTGACTGTCTCTGCCTGTCTCTGTCTGTCTCTGTCTGTCTCTGTCTGCCTCTGACTGTCCCTGTCTGCCTCTGTGTGTCACTGACTGGCTCAGTGTGCCGCTGACTGTCTCTGCCTGTCTCTGTGTGTCACTGCCTGTCTCAGTCCGCCGCTGACTGTCTCTGTCTGTCTCTGTCTGTCTCTTTCCGTCTCTGTCTGTCTCTGTCTGTCTCTGTCTGTCTCTGTATGTATCTGTCTGTCTCTGTCTGTCTCTGTCTGTCTCGGTCTGTCTCTGTCTGTCTCTGTCTGTCTCTGTCTGTCTCAGGCTGTCTCTGTCTGTCTCGGTCTGTCTCTGTCTGTCTCTGTCTGTCTCTGTCTGTCTCTATCTGTCTCTGTCTGTCCCTGTCTGCCTCTGTGTGTCACTGACTGGCTCAGTGTGCCGCTGACTGTCTCTGCCTGTCTCTGTGTGTCACTGCCTGTCTCAGTCCGCCGCTGACTGTCTCTGTCTGTCTCTGTCTGTCTATGTCTGTCTCTGTCTGTCTCTGTCTGTCTCTGTATGTATGTGTTTGTCTCTGTCTGTCTCTGTCTGTCTCTGTATGACTGAGTCTGTCTCTGTCTGTCTCCGTCTGCCCCTGTGTGTCTCTGTCTGTCTATACCAGTCTCTGTCTGTATCTGTCTGTCTCTGTCTGTCTCTGTCTGTCTCGGTCTGTCTCTGTCTGTCTCTGTCTGTCTCTGTCTGTCTCAGGCTGTCTCTGTCTGTCTCGGTCTGTCTCTGTCTGTCTCTGTCTGTCTCTGTCTGTCTCTATCTGTCTCTGTCTGTCTCTGTCTGTCTCTGTCTGTCTCTGTCTGCCTCTGACTGTCCCTGTCTGCCTCTGTGTGTCACTGACTGGCTCAGTGTGCCGCTGACTGTCTCTGCCTGTCTCTGTCTGTCTCTGTCTGTCTCTGTCTGCCTCTGACTGTCCCTGTCTGCCTCTGTGTGTCACTGACTGGCTCAGTGTGCCGCTGACTGTCACTGCCTGTCTCAGTCCGCCGCTGACTGTCTCTGTCTGTCTCTGTCTGTCTCTTTCCGTCTCTGTCTGTCTCTGTCTGTCTCTGTCTGCCTCTGACTGTCCCTGTCTGCCTCTGTGTGTCACTGACTGGCTCAGTGTGCCGCTGACTGTCTCTGCCTGTCTCTGTCTGTCTCTGTCTGTCTCTGTCTGCCTCTGACTGTCCCTGTCTGCCTCTGTGTGTCACTGACTGGCTCAGTGTGCCGCTGACTGTCACTGCCTGTCTCAGTCCGCCGCTGACTGTCTCTGTCTGTCTCTGTCTGTCTCTTTCCGTCTCTGTCTGTCTCTGTCTGTCTCTGTCTGTCTCTGTATGTATGTGTTTGTCTCTGTCTGTCTCTGTCTGTCTCTGTCTGTCTCTGTCTGTCTCTATCTGTCTCTGTCTGTCTCTGTCTGTCTCTGTCTGTCTCGGTCTGTCTCTGTCTGTCTCTGTCTGTCTCTGTCTGTCTCAGGCTGCCTCTGTCTGTCTCGGTCTGTCTCTGTCTGTCTCTGTCTGTCTCTGTCTGTCTCGGTCTGTCTCTGTCTGTCTCTGTCTGTCTCTGTCTGTCTCTATCTGTCTCTGTCTGTCTCTGTCTGTCCCTATCTGTCTCTGTCTGTCTCTGTCTGTCTCTGTCTGTCTCTGTCTGTCTCTGTCTGTCTCTTTCCGTATCTGTCTGTCCGTGTCTGTCTCTGTCTGTCTCTGCATGTATCTGTTTGTCTCAGTCTGTCTCTGTCTGTCTCTGTCTGTCTCTGTCTGTCTCGGTCTGTCTCTGTCTGTCTCTGTCTGTCTCTGTCTGTCTCAGGCTGTCTCTGTCTGTCTCGGTCTGTCTCTGTCTGTCTCTGTCTGTCTCTGTCTGTCTCTATCTGTCTCTGTCTGTCTCTGTCTGTCTCTGTCTGTCTCTGTCTGCCTCTGACTGTCCCTGTCTGCCTCTGTGTGTCACTGACTGGCTCAGTGTGCCGCTGACTGTCTCTGCCTGTCTCTGTCTGTCTCTGTCTGTCTCTGTCTGCCTCTGACTGTCCCTGTCTGCCTCTGTGTGTCACTGACTGGCTCAGTGTGCCGCTGACTGTCTCTGCCTGTCTCTGTGTGTCACTGCCTGTCTCAGTCCGCCGCTGACTGTCTCTGTCTGTCTCTGTCTGTCTCTTTCCGTCTCTGTCTGTCTCTGTCTGTCTCTGTCTGTCTCTGTATGTATGTGTTTGTCTCTGTCTGTCTCTGTCTGTCTCTGTCTGTCTCTGTCTGTCTCTGTATGTATGTGTTTGTCTCTGTCTGTCTCTGTATGTATGTGTTTGTCTCTGTCTGTCTGTGTATGTATGTGTTTGTCTCTGTCTGTCTCTGTCTGTCTCGGTCTGTCTCTGTCTGTCTCTGTCTGTCTCTGTCTGTCTCTATCTGTCTCTGTCTGTCTCTGTCTGTCCCTATCTGTCTCTGTCTGTCTCTGTCTGTCTCTGTCTGTCTCTGTCTGTCTCTGTCTGTCTCTGTCTGTCTCTTTCCGTATCTGTCTGTCCGTGTCTGTCTCTGTCTGTCTCTGCATGTATCTGTTTGTCTCAGTCTGTCTCTGTCTGTCTCTGTCTGTCTCTGTCCGCCTCTGCCTGTCTCTGTCTGTCTCTGTCTGTCTCTGCCTGTCTCAGTCTGTCCCTATCTGTCTCTGTCTGTCTCTGTCTGCCTCTGACTGTCCCTGTCTGCCTCTGTGTGTCACTGCCTGCCTCAGTCTGCCGCTGAGTGTCTCTGTCTGTCTCTGTCTGTCTCTGTCTGCCTGAGTCTGTTTCTGTCTGTCTCTGTCTGTCTATACCTGTCTCTGTCTGTATCTGTCTGCCTCAGTCTGCCGCTGACTGTCTCTGTCTGTCTCTGTCTGTCTCTGTCTGCCTGAGTCTGTTTCTGTCTGTCTCTGTCTGTCTATACCTGTCTCTGCCTGTCTCTGTCTGTCTCTGTCTGTCTCTGTCTGTCTCTGTCTGCCTCTGACTGTCCCTGTCTGCCTCTGTGTGTCACTGACTGGCTCAGTGTGCCGCTGACTGTCTCTGCCTGTCTCTGTGTGTCACTGCCTGTCTCTGTGTGTCACTGCCTGTCTCAGTCCGCCGCTGACTGTCTCTGTCTGTCTCTGTCTGTCTCTGTCTGTCTCTGTCTGTCTATGTCTGTCTCTGTCTGTCTCTGTCTGTCTCTGTATGTATGTGTTTGTCTCTGTCTGTCTCTGTCTGTCTCTGTATGACTGAGTCTGTCTCTGTCTGTCTCTGTCTGCCCCTGTGTGTCTCTGTCTGTCTATACCAGTCTCTGTCTGTATCTGTCTGTCTCTGTCTGTCTCTGTCTGTCTCTGTCTGTCTCGGTCTGTCTCTGTCTGTCTCTGTCTGTCTCTGTCTGTCTCAGGCTGTCTCTGTCTGTCTCGGTCTGTCTCTGTCTGTCTCTGTCTGTCTCTGTCTGTCTCTATCTGTCTCTGTCTGTCTCTGTCTGTCTCTGTCTGTCTCTGTCTGCCTCTGACTTTCCCTGTCTGCCTCTGTGTGTCACTGACTGGCTCAGTGTGCCGCTGACTGTCTCTGCCTGTCTCTGTCTGTCTCTGTCTGTCTCTGTCTGCCTCTGACTGTCCCTGTGTGCCTCTGTGTGTCACTGACTGGCTCAGTGTGCCGCTGACTGTCTCTGCCTGTCTCTGTGTGTCACTGCCTGTCTCAGTCCGCCGCTGACTGTCTCTGTCTGTCTCTGTCTGTCTCTTTCCGTCTCTGTCTGTCTCTGTCTGTCTCTGTCTGTCTCTGTATGTATCTGTCTGTCTCTGTCTGTCTCTGTCTGTCTCGGTCTGCCTCTGTCTGTCTCTGTCTGTCTCTGTCTGTCTCAGGCTGTCTCTGTCTGTCTCGGTCTGTCTCTGTCTGTCTCTGTCTGTCTCTGTCTGTCTCTGTCTGTCTCTATCTGTCTCTGTCTGTCCCTGTCTGCCTCTGTGTGTCACTGACTGGCTCAGTGTGCCGCTGACTGTCTCTGCCTGTCTCTGTCTGTCTCTGTCTGTCTCTGTCTGCCTCTGACTGTCCCTGTCTGCCTCTGTGTGTCACTGACTGGCTCAGTGTGCCGCTGACTGTCTCTGCCTGTCTCTGTGTGTCACTGCCTGTCTCAGTCCGCCGCTGACTGTCTCTGTCTGTCTCTGTCTGTCTCTATCTGTCTCTGTCTGTCTCTGTCTGTCTCTGTCTGTCTCTGTCTGCCTCTGACTTTCCCTGTCTGCCTCTGTGTGTCACTGACTGGCTCAGTGTGCCGCTGACTGTCTCTGCCTGTCTCTGTCTGTCTCTGTCTGTCTCTGTCTGCCTCTGACTGTCCCTGTGTGCCTCTGTGTGTCACTGACTGGCTCAGTGTGCCGCTGACTGTCTCTGCCTGTCTCTGTGTGTCACTGCCTGTCTCAGTCCGCCGCTGACTGTCTCTGTCTGTCTCTGTCTGTCTCTTTCCGTCTCTGTCTGTCTCTGTCTGTCTCTGTCTGTCTCTGTATGTATCTGTCTGTCTCTGTCTGTCTCTGTCTGTCTCGGTCTGCCTCTGTCTGTCTCTGTCTGTCTCTGTCTGTCTCAGGCTGTCTCTGTCTGTCTCGGTCTGTCTCTGTCTGTCTCTGTCTGTCTCTGTCTGTCTCTGTCTGTCTCTATCTGTCTCTGTCTGTCCCTGTCTGCCTCTGTGTGTCACTGACTGGCTCAGTGTGCCGCTGACTGTCTCTGCCTGTCTCTGTCTGTCTCTGTCTGTCTCTGTCTGCCTCTGACTGTCCCTGTCTGCCTCTGTGTGTCACTGACTGGCTCAGTGTGCCGCTGACTGTCTCTGCCTGTCTCTGTGTGTCACTGCCTGTCTCAGTCCGCCGCTGACTGTCTCTGTCTGTCTCTGTCTGTCTCTTTCCGTCTCTGTCTGTCTCTGTCTGTCTCTGTCTGTCTCTGTATGTATGTGTTTGTCTCTGTCTGTCTCTGTCTGTCTCTGTCTGTCTCTGTCTGTCTCTGTCTGTCTCTGTCTGTCTCTGTCTGTCTCTGTATGTATGTGTTTGTCTCTGTCTGTCTCTGTCTGTCTCTGTATGTATGTGTTTGTCTCTGTCTGTCTCTGTCTGTCTCTGTATGTATGTGTTTGTCTCTGTCTGTCTCTGTCTGTCTCTGTATGTATGTGTTTGTCTCTGTCTGTCTCTGTCTGTCTCTGTCTGTCTCTGTATGTATGTGTTTGTCTCTGTCTGTCTCTGTCTGTCTCTGCCTGTCTCTGTCTGTCTCTGTCTGTCTCTGTCTGTCTCTGTCTGTCTCTGTATGTATCTGTCTGTCTCTGTCTGTCTCTGTCGGTCTCGGTCTGTCTCTGTCTGTCTCTGTCTGTCTCTGTCTGTCTCGGTCTGTCTCTGTCTGTCTCTGTCTGTCTCTGTCTGTCTCAGGCTGTCTCTGTCTGTCTCGGTCTGTCTCTGTCTGTCTCTGTCTGTCTCTGTCTGTCTCTATCTGTCTCTGTCTGTCCCTGTCTGCCTCTGTGTGTCACTGACTGGCTCAGTGTGCCGCTGACTGTCTCTGTCTGTCTCTGTCTGTCTCTGTCTGTCTCTGTCTGTCTCTGTCTGTCTCTGTCTGTCTCTGTGTGTCTCTGTCTGCCTCTGACTGTCCCTGTCTGTCCCTGTCTGTCTCTGTCTGTCTCTGTCTGCCTGAGTCTGTCTCTGTCTGTCTCTGTCTGTCTATAGCTGTCTCTGTCTGCCTCTGACTGTCCCTGTCTGCCTCTGTGTGTCACTGACTGGCTCAGTGTGCCGCTGACTGTCTCTGCCTGTCTCTGTCTCCCTCTGTCTGTCTCTGTCCGTCTCTGCTTGCTTCCGTGTGTCACTGCCTGTCCCAGTTTGCCTTCGACTGTCTCTGTCTGTCCCTGTCTGTCTCTGTCTGTCTCTGTCTGCCTGAGTCTGTCTCTGTCTGTCTCTGTCTGTCTATAGCGGTCTCTGTCCGTCTCTGTCTGTCTCTGCCTGTCTCTGTATGTATCTGTCTGTCTCTGTCTGTCTCTGTCTGTCTCTGTCTGCCTCTGTCTGTCCCTGTCTGTCTCTGTCTGTCTCTGTCTGCCTGAGTCTGTCTCTGTCTGTCTCTGTCTGTCTATAGCTGTCTCTATCTGTCTCTGTCTGTCCAGGTCTGTCCCTGCCTGCCCTGTCTGTCTCTGTCTGTCTCTGTCTGTCTCTGTCTGTCTCTGTCTGCCTGAGTCTGTCTCTGTCTTTCTATACCTGTCTCTGTCTGTCTCTGTCTGTCTCTGTCTGTATCTGTCTGTATCTGTCTGTCTCTGTCTGTCTCTGTCTGTCTCTGTCTGTCTCTGTCTGTCTCTGTCTGTCTCTGTGTGTCTCTGACTGCCTCTGACTGTCCCTGTCTGCCTCTGTGTGTCACTGACTGGCTCAGTGTGCCGCTGACTGTCTCTGCCTGTCTCTGTCTCCCTCTGTCTGCCTCTGACCGGCTCTCTCTGTCTGTCTGTCTCTGTCCGTCTCTGCTTGCTTCCGTGTGTCACTGCCTGTCCCAGTTTGCCTTCGACTGTCTCTGTCTGTCCCTGTCTGTCTCTGTCTGTCTCTGTCTGCCTGAGTCTGTCTCTGTCTGTCTCTGTCTGTCTATAGCGGTCTCTGTCTGTCTCCGTCTGTCTAGGTCTGTCTCTGCCTGCCCTGTCTGTCTCTGTCTGTCTCTGTCTGTCTCTGTCTGCCTGAGTCTGTCTCTGTCTTTCTATACCTGTCTCTGTCTGTCTCTGTCTGTCTCTGTCTGTATCTGTCTGTATCTGTCTGTCTCTGTCTGTCTCTGTCTGTCTATAGCGGTCTCTGTCTGTCTCTGTCTTCCTCTGTCTGTCTCTGTATGTATCTGTCTGTCTCTGTCTGTCTCTGTCTGTCTCTGTCTGCCTCTGTCTGTCCCTGTCTGTCTCTGTCTGTCTCTGTCTGCCTGAGTCTGTCTCTGTCTGCCTGAGTCTGTCTCTGTCTGTCTCTGTCTGTCTATAGCGGTCTCTGTCTGTCTCTGTCTGTCTAGGTCTGTCTCTGCCTGCCCTGTCTGTCTCTGTCTGTCTCTGTCTGTCTCTGTCTGCCTCTGTCTGTCCCTGTCTGTCTCTGTCTGTCTCTGTCTGCCTGAGTCTGTCTCTGTCTTTCTATACCTGTCTCTGTCTGTCTCTGTCTGTCTCTGTCTGTATCTGTCTGTCTCTGTCTGTCTCTGTCTGTCTCTGTCTGTCTCTGTCTGCCTCTGTCTGTCCCTGTCTGTCTCTGTCTGTCTCTGTCTGCTTGAGTCTGTCTCTGTCTTTCTATACCTGTCTCTGTCTGTCTCTGTCTGTCTCTGTCTGTCTCTGTCTGTATCTGTCTGTATCTGTCTGTCTCTGTCTGTCTCTGTCTGTCTCTGTCTGTCTCTGTCTGTCTCTGTCTGTCTCTGATGTCTCTGTCTGTCTCTGTCTGTCTCTGTCTGCCTGAGTCTGTCTCTGTCTTTCTATACCTGTCTCTGTCTGTCTCTGTCTGTATCTGTCTGTATCTGTCTGTCTCTGTCTGTCTCTGTCTGTCTATGTCTGTCTCTGTCTGCCTCTGTCTGTCTAGGTCTGTCTCTGCCTGCCCTGTCTGTCTCTGTCTGTCTCTGACTGTATCTGTCTGCCTGAGTCTGTCTCTGTCTTTCTATACCTGTCTCTGTCTGTCTCTGTCTGTCTCTGTCTGTCTCTGTCTGTATCTGTCTGTATCTGTCTGTCTCTGTCTGTCTCTGTCTGTTTCTGTCTGTATCTGTCTGTCTCTGTCTGTCTCTGTCTGTCTCTGTCTGTCTCTGTCTGTCTCTGTCTGTCTCTGTGTGTCTCTGTCTGCCTCTGACTGTCCCTGTCTGCCTCTGTGTGTCACTGACTGGCTCAGTGTGCCGCTGACTGTCTCTGCCTGTCTCTGTCTCCCTCTGTCTGCCTCTGACCGGCTCTCTCTGTCTGTCTGTCTCTGTCCGTCTCTGCTTGCTTCCGTGTGTCACTGCCTGTCCCAGTTTGCCTTCGACTGTCTCTGTCTGTCTCTGTCTGTGACTGCCTGTCTCTGTCTGCCTCTGACTGTCCCTGTCTGTCTCTGGCTGTCTATAGCGGTCTCTGTCTGTCTCTGTCTGTCTCTGTCTGTCTCTGTATGTATCTGTCTGTCTCTGTCTGTCTCTGTCTGTCTCTGTCTGTCTCTGTCTGCCTCTGTCTGTCCCTGTCTGTCTCTGTCTGTCCCTGTCTGCCTGAGTCTGTCTCTGTCTTTCTATACCTGTCTCTGTCTGTCTCTGTCTGTCTCTGTCTGTCTCTGTCTGTATCTGTCTGTATCTGTCTGTCTCTGTCTGTCTCTGTCTGTCTCTGTCTGTCTCTGTCTGTCTCTGTCTGTCTCTGTGTGTCTCTGTCTGCCTCTGACTGTCCCTGTCTGCCTCTGTGTGTCACTGACTGGCTCAGTGTGCCGCTGACTGTCTCTGCCTGTCTCTGTCTCCCTCTGTCTGCCTCTGACCGGCTCTCTCTGTCTGTCTGTCTCTGTCCGTCTCTGCTTGCTTCCGTGTGTCACTGCCTGTCCCAGTTTGCCTTCGACTGTCTCTGTCTGTCCCTGTCTGTCTCTGTCTGTCTCTGTCTGCCTGAGTCTGTCTCTGTCTGTCTCTGTCTGTCTATAGCGGTCTCTGTCTGTCTCTGTCTGTCTCTGTCTGTCTCTGTATGTATCTGTCTGTCTCTGTTTGTCTCTGTCTGTCTCTGTCTGCCTCTGTCTGTCCCTGTCTGTCTCTGTCTGTCTCTGTCTGCCTGAGTCTGTCTCTGTCTGTCTCTGTCTGTCTATAGCGGTCTCTGTCTGTCTCTGTCTGTCTCTGTCTGTCTCTGTATGTATCTGTATGTCTCTGTTTGTCTCTGTCTGTCTCTGTCTGCCTCTGTCTGTCCCTGTCTGTCTCTGTCTGTCTCTGTCTGCCTGAGTCTGTCTCTGTCTTTCTATACCTGTCTCTGTCTGTCTCTGTCTGTCTCTGTCTGTATCTGTCTGTCTCTGTCTGTCTCTGTCTGTCTCTGTCTGTCTCTGTCTGTCTCTATCTGTCTCTGTCTGTCTCTGTCTGTCCCTATCTGTCTCTGTCTGTCTCTGTCTGTCTCTGTCTGTCTCTGTCTGTCTCTGTCTGTCTCTTTCCGTATCTGTCTGTCCGTGTCTGTCTCTGTCTGTCTCTGCATGTATCTGTTTGTCTCAGTCTGTCTCTGTCTGTCTCTGTCTGTCTCTGTCTGTCTCGGTCTGTCTCTGTCTGTCTCTGTCTGTCTCTGTCTGTCTCAGGCTGTCTCTGTCTGTCTCGGTCTGTCTCTGTCTGTCTCTGTCTGTCTCTGTCTGTCTCTATCTGTCTCTGTCTGTCTCTGTCTGTCTCTGTCTGTCTCTGTCTGCCTCTGACTGTCCCTGTCTGCCTCTGTGTGTCACTGACTGGCTCAGTGTGCCGCTGACTGTCTCTGCCTGTCTCTGTCTGTCTCTGTCTGTCTCTGTCTGCCTCTGACTGTCCCTGTCTGCCTCTGTGTGTCACTGACTGGCTCAGTGTGCCGCTGACTGTCTCTGCCTGTCTCTGTGTGTCACTGCCTGTCTCAGTCCGCCGCTGACTGTCTCTGTCTGTCTCTGTCTGTCTCTTTCCGTCTCTGTCTGTCTCTGTCTGTCTCTGTCTGTCTCTGTATGTATGTGTTTGTCTCTGTCTGTCTCTGTCTGTCTCTGTCTGTCTCTGTCTGTCTCTGTCTGTCTCTGTATGTATGTGTTTGTCTCTGTCTGTCTCTGTATGTATGTGTTTGTCTCTGTCTGTCTGTGTATGTATGTGTTTGTCTCTGTCTGTCTCTGTCTGTCTCGGTCTGTCTCTGTCTGTCTCTGTCTGTCTCTGTCTGTCTCTATCTGTCTCTGTCTGTCTCTGTCTGTCCCTATCTGTCTCTGTCTGTCTCTGTCTGTCTCTGTCTGTCTCTGTCTGTCTCTGTCTGTCTCTGTCTGTCTCTTTCCGTATCTGTCTGTCCGTGTCTGTCTCTGTCTGTCTCTGCATGTATCTGTTTGTCTCAGTCTGTCTCTGTCTGTCTCTGTCTGTCTCTGTCCGCCTCTGCCTGTCTCTGTCTGTCTCTGTCTGTCTCTGCCTGTCTCAGTCTGTCCCTACCTGTCTCTGTCTGTCTCTGTCTGCCTCTGACTGTCCCTGTCTGCCTCTGTGTGTCACTGCCTGCCTCAGTCTGCCGCTGAGTGTCTCTGTCTGTCTCTGTCTGTCTCTGTCTGCCTGAGTCTGTTTCTGTCTGTCTCTGTCTGTCTATACCTGTCTCTGTCTGTATCTGTCTGCCTCAGTCTGCCGCTGACTGTCTCTGTCTGTCTCTGTCTGTCTCTGTCTGCCTGAGTCTGTTTCTGTCTGTCTCTGTCTGTCTATACCTGTCTCTGCCTGTCTCTGTCTGTCTCTGTCTGTCTCTGTCTGTCTCTGTCTGCCTCTGACTGTCCCTGTCTGCCTCTGTGCGTCACTGACTGGCTCAGTGTGCCGCTGACTGTCTCTGCCTGTCTCTGTGTGTCACTGCCTGTCTCTGTGTGTCACTGCCTGTCTCAGTCCGCCGCTGACTGTCTCTGTCTGTCTCTGTCTGTCTCTGTCTGTCTCTGTCTGTCTATGTCTGTCTCTGTCTGTCTCTGTCTGTCTCTGTATGTATGTGTTTGTCTCTGTCTGTCTCTGTCTGTCTCTGTATGACTGAGTCTGTCTCTGTCTGTCTCTGTCTGCCCCTGTGTGTCTCTGTCTGTCTATACCAGTCTCTGTCTGTATCTGTCTGTCTCTGTTTGTCTCTGTCTGTCTCTGTCTGTCTCGGTCTGTCTCTGTCTGTCTCTGTCTGTCTCTGTCTGTCTCAGGCTGTCTCTGTCTGTCTCGGTCTGTCTCTGTCTGTCTCTGTCTGTCTCTGTCTGTCTCTATCTGTCTCTGTCTGTCTCTGTCTGTCTCTGTCTGTCTCTGTCTGCCTCTGACTTTCCCTGTCTGCCTCTGTGTGTCACTGACTGGCTCAGTGTGCCGCTGACTGTCTCTGCCTGTCTCTGTCTGTCTCTGTCTGTCTCTGTCTGCCTCTGACTGTCCCTGTGTGCCTCTGTGTGTCACTGACTGGCTCAGTGTGCCGCTGACTGTCTCTGTGTGTCACTGCCTGTCTCAGTCCGCCGCTGACTGTCTCTGTCTGTCTCTGTCTGTCTCTTTCCGACTCTGTCTGTCTCTGTCTGTCTCTGTCTGTCTCTGTATGTATCTGTCTGTCTCTGTCTGTCTCTGTCTGTCTCGGTCTGTCTCTGTCTGTCTCTGTCTGTCTCTGTCTGTCTCAGGCTGTCTCTGTCTGTCTCGGTCTGTCTCTGTCTGTCTCTGTCTGTCTCTGTCTGTCTCTGTCTGTCTCTATCTGTCTCTGTCTGTCCCTGTCTGCCTCTGTGTGTCACTGACTGGCTCAGTGTGCCGCTGACTGTCTCTGCCTGTCTCTGTCTGTCTCTGTCTGTCTCTGCCTGCCTCTGACTGTCCCTGTCTGCCTCTGTGTGTCACTGACTGGCTCAGTGTGCCGCTGACTGTCTCTGCCTGTCTCTGTGTGTCACTGCCTGTCTCAGTCCGCCGCTGACTGTCTCTGTCTGTCTCTGTCTGTCTCTTTCCGTCTCTGTCTGTCTCTGTCTGTCTCTGTCTGTCTCTGTATGTATGTGTTTGTCTCTGTCTGTCTCTGTCTGTCTCTGTCTGTCTCTGTCTGTCTCTGTCTGTCTCTGTATGTATGTGTTTGTCTCTGACTGTCTCTGTCTGTCTCTGTATGTATGTGTTTGTCTCTGTCTGTCTCTGTCTGTCTCTGTATGTATGTGTTTGTCTCTGTCTGTCTCTGTCTGTCTCTGTATGTATGTGTTTGTCTCTGTCTGTCTCTGTCTGTCTCTGTCTGTCTCTGTATGTATGTGTTTGTCTCTGTCTGTCTCTGTCTGTCTCTGTCTGTCTCTGTCTGTCTCTGTCTGTCTCTGTCTGTCTCTGTCTGTCTCTGTATGTATCTGTCTGTCTCTGTCTGTCTCTGTCTGTCTCGGTCTGTCTCTGTCTGTCTCTGTCTGTCTCTGTCTGTCTCGGTCTGTCTCTGTCTGTCTCTGTCTGTCTCTGTCTGTCTCAGGCTGTCTCTGTCTGTCTCGGTCTGTCTCTGTCTGTCTCTGTCTGTCTCTGTCTGTCTCTATCTGTCTCTGTCTGTCCCTGTCTGCCTCTGTGTGTCACTGACTGGCTCAGTGTGCCGCTGACTGTCTCTGTCTGTCTCTGTCTGTCTCTGTCTGTCTCTGTCTGTCTCTGTCTGTCTCTGTCTGTCTCTGTGTGTCTCTGTCTGCCTCTGACTGTCCCTGTCTGTCCCTGTCTGTCTCTGTCTGTCTCTGTCTGCCTGAGTCTGTCTCTGTCTGTCTCTGTCTGTCTATAGCTGTCTCTGTCTGCCTCTGACTGTCCCTGTCTGCCTCTGTGTGTCACTGACTGGCTCAGTGTGCCGCTGACTGTCTCTGCCTGTCTCTGTCTCCCTCTGTCTGTCTCTGTCCGTCTCTGCTTGCTTCCGTGTGTCACTGCCTGTCCCAGTTTGCCTTCGACTGTCTCTGTCTGTCCCTGTCTGTCTCTGTCTGTCTCTGTCTGCCTGAGTCTGTCTCTGTCTGTCTCTGTCTGTCTATAGCGGTCTCTGTCCGTCTCTGTCTGTCTCTGCCTGTCTCTGTATGTATCTGTCTGTCTCTGTCTGTCTCTGTCTGTCTCTGTCTGCCTCTGTCTGTCCCTGTCTGTCTCTGTCTGTCTCTGTCTGCCTGAGTCTGTCTCTGTCTGTCTCTGTCTGTCTATAGCGGTCTCTGTCTGTCTCTGTCTTCCTCTGTCTGTCTCTGTATGTATCTGTCTGTCTCTGTCTGTCTCTGTCTGTCTCTGTCTGCCTCTGTCTGTCCCTGTCTGTCTCTGTCTGTCTCTGTCTGCCTGAGTCTGTCTCTGTCTGCCTGAGTCTGTCTCTGTCTGTCTCTGTCTGTCTATAGCGGTCTCTGTCTGTCTCTGTCTGTCTAGGTCTGTCTCTGCCTGCCCTGTCTGTCTCTGTCTGTCTCTGTCTGTCTCTGTCTGCCTCTGTCTGTCCCTGTCTGTCTCTGTCTGTCTCTGTCTGCCTGAGTCGGTCTCTGTCTTTCTATACCTGTCTCTGTCTGTCTCTGTCTGTCTCTGTCTGTATCTGTCTGTCTCTGTCTGTCTCTGTCTGTCTCTGTCTGTATCTGTCTGCCTGAGTCTGTCTCTGTCTTTCTATACCTGTCTCTGTCTGTCTCTGTCTGTCTCTGTCTGTCTCTGTCTGTATCTGTCTGTATCTGTCTGTCTCTGTCTGTCTCTGTCTGTTTCTGTCTGTATCTGTCTGTCTCTGTCTGTCTCTGTCTGTCTCTGTCTGTCTCTGTCTGTCTCTGTCTGTCTCTGTCTGTCTCTGTATGTATCTGTATGTCTCTGTTTGTCTCTGTCTGTCTCTGTCTGCCTCTGTCTGTCCCTGTCTGTCTCTGTCTGTCTCTGTCTGCCTGAGTCTGTCTCTGTCTTTCTATACCTGTCTCTGTCTGTCTCTGTCTGTCTCTGTCTGTATCTGTCTGTCTCTGTCTGTCTCTGTCTGTCTCTGTCTGTCTCTGTCTGCCTCTGTCTGTCCCTGTCTGTCTCTGTCTGTCTCTGTCTGCTTGAGTCTGTCTCTGTCTTTCTATACCTGTCTCTGTCTGTCTCTGTCTGTCTCTGTCTGTCTCTGTCTGTATCTGTCTGTATCTGTCTGTCTCTGTCTGTCTCTGTCTGTCTCTGTCTGTCTCTGTCTGTCTCTGTCTGTCTCTGTCTGTCTCTGTCTGTCTCTGTCTGTCTCTGTCTGCCTGAGTCTGTCTCTGTCTTTCTATACCTGTCTCTGTCTGTCTCTGTCTGTATCTGTCTGTATCTGTCTGTATCTGTCTGTCTCTGTCTGTCTCTGTCTGTCTATGTCTGTCTCTGTCTGCCTCTGTCTGTCTAGGTCTGTCTCTGCCTGCCCTGTCTGTCTCTGTCTGTCTCTGACTGTATCTGTCTGCCTGAGTCTGTCTCTGTCTTTCTATACCTGTCTCTGTCTGTCTCTGTCTGTCTCTGTCTGTCTCTGTGTGTCTCTGTCTGCCTCTGACTGTCCCTGTCTGTCCCTGTCTGTCTCTGTCTGTCTCTGTCTGCCTGAGTCTGTCTCTGTCTGTCTCTGTCTGTCTATAGCTGTCTCTGTCTGCCTCTGACTGTCCCTGTCTGCCTCTGTGTGTCACTGACTGGCTCAGTGTGCCGCTGACTGTCTCTGCCTGTCTCTGTCTCCCTCTGTCTGTCTCTGTCCGTCTCTGCTTGCTTCCGTGTGTCACTGCCTGTCCCAGTTTGCCTTCGACTGTCTCTGTCTGTCCCTGTCTGTCTCTGTCTGTCTCTGTCTGCCTGAGTCTGTCTCTGTCTGTCTCTGTCTGTCTATAGCGGTCTCTGTCCGTCTCTGTCTGTCTCTGCCTGTCTCTGTATGTATCTGTCTGTCTCTGTCTGTCTCTGTCTGTCTCTGTCTGCCTCTGTCTGTCCCTGTCTGTCTCTGTCTGTCTCTGTCTGCCTGAGTCTGTCTCTGTCTGTCTCTGTCTGTCTATAGCTGTCTCTATCTGTCTCTGTCTGTCCAGGTCTGTCCCTGCCTGCCCTGTCTGTCTCTGTCTGTCTCTGTCTGTCTCTGTCTGTCTCTGTCTGCCTGAGTCTGTCTCTGTCTTTCTATACCTGTCTCTGTCTGTCTCTGTCTGTCTCTGTCTGTATCTGTCTGTATCTGTCTGTCTCTGTCTGTCTCTGTCTGTCTCTGTCTGTCTCTGTCTGTCTCTGTCTGTCTCTGTGTGTCTCTGACTGCCTCTGACTGTCCCTGTCTGCCTCTGTGTGTCACTGACTGGCTCAGTGTGCCGCTGACTGTCTCTGCCTGTCTCTGTCTCCCTCTGTCTGCCTCTGACCGGCTCTCTCTGTCTGTCTGTCTCTGTCCGTCTCTGCTTGCTTCCGTGTGTCACTGCCTGTCCCAGTTTGCCTTCGACTGTCTCTGTCTGTCCCTGTCTGTCTCTGTCTGTCTCTGTCTGCCTGAGTCTGTCTCTGTCTGTCTCTGTCTGTCTAGAGCGGTCTCTGTCTGTCTCTGTCTGTCTAGGTCTGTCTCTGCCTGCCCTGTCTGTCTCTGTCTGTCTCTGTCTGTCTCTGTCTGCCTGAGTCTGTCTCTGTCTTTCTATACCTGTCTCTGTCTGTCTCTGTCTGTCTCTGTCTGTATCTGTCTGTATCTGTCTGTCTCTGTCTGTCTCTGTCTGTCTATAGCGGTCTCTGTCTGTCTCTGTCTTCCTCTGTCTGTCTCTGTATGTATCTGTCTGTCTCTGTCTGTCTCTGTCTGTCTCTGTCTGCCTCTGTCTGTCCCTGTCTGTCTCTGTCTGTCTCTGTCTGCCTGAGTCTGTCTCTGTCTGCCTGAGTCTGTCTCTGTCTGTCTCTGTCTGTCTATAGCGGTCTCTGTCTGTCTCTGTCTGTCTAGGTCTGTCTCTGCCTGCCCTGTCTGTCTCTGTCTGTCTCTGTCTGTCTCTGTCTGCCTCTGTCTGTCCCTGTCTGTCTCTGTCTGTCTCTGTCTGCCTGAGTCGGTCTCTGTCTTTCTATACCTGTCTCTGTCTGTCTCTGTCTGTCTCTGTCTGTATCTGTCTGTCTCTGTCTGTCTCTGTCTGTCTCTGTCTGTCTCTGTCTGCCTCTGTCTGTCCCTGTCTGTCTCTGTCTGTCTCTGTCTGCTTGAGTCTGTCTCTGTCTTTCTATACCTGTCTCTGTCTGTCTCTGTCTGTCTCTGTCTGTCTCTGTCTGTATCTGTCTGTATCTGTCTGTCTCTGTCTGTCTCTGTCTGTCTCTGTCTGTCTCTGTCTGTCTCTGTCTGCCTGAGTCTGTCTCTGTCTTTCTATACCTGTCTCTGTCTGTCTCTGTCTGTATCTGTCTGTATCTGTCTGTCTCTGTCTGTCTCTGTCTGTCTATGTCTGTCTCTGTCTGCCTCTGTCTGTCTAGGTCTGTCTCTGCCTGCCCTGTCTGTCTCTGTCTGTCTCTGTCTGTATCTGTCTGCCTGAGTCTGTCTCTGTCTTTCTATACCTGTCTCTGTCTGTCTCTGTCTGTCTCTGTCTGTCTCTGTCTGTATCTGTCTGTATCTGTCTGTCTCTGTCTGTCTCTGTCTGTCTCTGTCTGTATCTGTCTGTATCTGTCTGTCTCTGTCTGTATCTGTCTGTCTCTGTCTGTCTCTGTCTGTCTATAGCGGTCTCTGTCTGTCTCTGTCTTCCTCTGTCTGTCTCTGTATGTATCTGTCTGTCTCTGTCTGTCTCTGTCTGTCTCTGTCTGCCTCTGTCTGTCCCTGTCTGTCTCTGTCTGTCTCTGTCTGCCTGAGTCTGTCTCTGTCTGCCTGAGTCTGTCTCTGTCTGTCTCTGTCTGTCTATAGCGGTCTCTGTCTGTCTCTGTCTGTCTAGGTCTGTCTCTGCCTGCCCTGTCTGTCTCTGTCTGTCTCTGTCTGTCTCTGTCTGCCTCTGTCTGTCCCTGTCTGTCTCTGTCTGTCTCTGTCTGCCTGAGTCTGTCTCTGTCTTTCTATACCTGTCTCTGTCTGTCTCTGTCTGTCTCTGTCTGTATCTGTCTGTCTCTGTCTGTCTCTGTCTGTCTCTGTCTGTCTCTGTCTGCCTCTGTCTGTCCCTGTCTGTCTCTGTCTGTCTCTGTCTGCTTGAGTCTGTCTCTGTCTTTCTATACCTGTCTCTGTCTGTCTCTGTCTGTCTCTGTCTGTCTCTGTCTGTATCTGTCTGTATCTGTCTGTCTCTGTCTGTCTCTGTCTGTCTCTGTCTGTCTCTGTCTGTCTCTGTCTGTCTCTGTCTGTCTCTGTCTGTCTCTGTCTGTCTCTGTCTGCCTGAGTCTGTCTCTGTCTTTCTATACCTGTCTCTGTCTGTCTCTGTCTGTATCTGTCTGTATCTGTCTGTCTCTGTCTGTCTCTGTCTGTCTATGTCTGTCTCTGTCTGCCTCTGTCTGTCTAGGTCTGTCTCTGCCTGCCCTGTCTGTCTCTGTCTGTCTCTGACTGTATCTGTCTGCCTGAGTCTGTCTCTGTCTTTCTATACCTGTCTCTGTCTGTCTCTGTCTGTCTCTGTCTGTCTCTGTCTGTATCTGTCTGTATCTGTCTGTCTCTGTCTGTCTCTGTCTGTTTCTGTCTGTATCTGTCTGTCTCTGTCTGTCTCTGTCTGTCTCTGTCTGTCTCTGTCTGTCTCTGTCTGTCTCTGTGTGTCTCTGTCTGCCTCTGACTGTCCCTGTCTGCCTCTGTGTGTCACTGACTGGCTCAGTGTGCCGCTGACTGTCTCTGCCTGTCTCTGTCTCCCTCTGTCTGCCTCTGACCGGCTCTCTCTGTCTGTCTGTCTCTGTCCGTCTCTGCTTGCTTCCGTGTGTCACTGCCTGTCCCAGTTTGCCTTCGACTGTCTCTGTCTGTCTCTGTCTGTGACTGCCTGTCTCTGTCTGCCTCTGACTGTCCCTGTCTGTCTCTGGCTGTCTATAGCGGTCTCTGTCTGTCTCTGTCTGTCTCTGTCTGTCTCTGTATGTATCTGTCTGTCTCTGTCTGTCTCTGTCTGTCTCTGTCTGTCTCTGTCTGCCTCTGTCTGTCCCTGTCTGTCTCTGTCTGTCCCTGTCTGCCTGAGTCTGTCTCTGTCTTTCTATACCTGTCTCTGTCTGTCTCTGTCTGTCTCTGTCTGTCTCTGTCTGTATCTGTCTGTATCTGTCTGTCTCTGTCTGTCTCTGTCTGTCTCTGTCTGTCTCTGTCTGTCTCTGTCTGTCTCTGTCTGTCTCTGTGTGTCTCTGTCTGCCTCTGACTGTCCCTGTCTGCCTCTGTGTGTCACTGACTGGCTCAGTGTGCCGCTGACTGTCTCTGCCTGTCTCTGTCTCCCTCTGTCTGCCTCTGACCGGCTCTCTCTGTCTGTCTGTCTCTGTCCGTCTCTGCTTGCTTCCGTGTGTCACTGCCTGCCCCAGTTTGCCTTCGACTGTCTCTGTCTGTCCCTGTCTGTCTCTGTCTGTCTCTGTCTGCCTGAGTCTGTCTCTGTCTGTCTCTGTCTGTCTATAGCGGTCTCTGTCTGTCTCTGTCTGTCTCTGTCTGTCTCTGTATGTATCTGTCTGTCTCTGTTTGTCTCTGTCTGTCTCTGTCTGCCTCTGTCTGTCCCTGTCTGTCTCTGTCTGTCTCTGTCTGCCTGAGTCTGTCTCTGTCTGTCTCTGTCTGTCTATAGCGGTCTCTGTCTGTCTCTGTCTGTCTCTGTCTGTCTCTGTATGTATCTGTATGTCTCTGTTTGTCTCTGTCTGTCTCTGTCTGCCTCTGTCTGTCCCTGTCTGTCTCTGTCTGTCTCTGTCTGCCTGAGTCTGTCTCTGTCTTTCTATACCTGTCTCTGTCTGTCTCTGTCTGTCTCTGTCTGTATCTGTCTGTCTCTGTCTGTCTCTGTCTGTCTCTGTCTGTCTCTGTCTGTCTCTATCTGTCTCTGTCTGTCTCTGTCTGTCCCTATCTGTCTCTGTCTGTCTCTGTCTGTCTCTGTCTGTCTCTGTCTGTCTCTGTCTGTCTCTTTCCGTATCTGTCTGTCCGTGTCTGTCTCTGTCTGTCTCTGCATGTATCTGTTTGTCTCAGTCTGTCTCTGTCTGTCTCTGTCTGTCTCTGTCTGTCTCGGTCTGTCTCTGTCTGTCTCTGTCTGTCTCTGTCTGTCTCAGGCTGTCTCTGTCTGTCTCGGTCTGTCTCTGTCTGTCTCTGTCTGTCTCTGTCTGTCTCTATCTGTCTCTGTCTGTCTCTGTCTGTCTCTGTCTGTCTCTGTCTGCCTCTGACTGTCCCTGTCTGCCTCTGTGTGTCACTGACTGGCTCAGTGTGCCGCTGACTGTCTCTGCCTGTCTCTGTCTGTCTCTGTCTGTCTCTGTCTGCCTCTGACTGTCCCTGTCTGCCTCTGTGTGTCACTGACTGGCTCAGTGTGCCGCTGACTGTCTCTGCCTGTCTCTGTGTGTCACTGCCTGTCTCAGTCCGCCGCTGACTGTCTCTGTCTGTCTCTGTCTGTCTCTTTCCGTCTCTGTCTGTCTCTGTCTGTCTCTGTCTGTCTCTGTATGTATGTGTTTGTCTCTGTCTGTCTCTGTCTGTCTCTGTCTGTCTCTGTCTGTCTCTGTCTGTCTCTGTATGTATGTGTTTGTCTCTGTCTGTCTCTGTATGTATGTGTTTGTCTCTGTCTGTCTGTGTATGTATGTGTTTGTCTCTGTCTGTCTCTGTCTGTCTCGGTCTGTCTCTGTCTGTCTCTGTCTGTCTCTGTCTGTCTCTATCTGTCTCTGTCTGTCTCTGTCTGTCCCTATCTGTCTCTGTCTGTCTCTGTCTGTCTCTGTCTGTCTCTGTCTGTCTCTGTCTGTCTCTGTCTGTCTCTTTCCGTATCTGTCTGTCCGTGTCTGTCTCTGTCTGTCTCTGCATGTATCTGTTTGTCTCAGTCTGTCTCTGTCTGTCTCTGTCTGTCTCTGTCCGCCTCTGCCTGTCTCTGTCTGTCTCTGTCTGTCTCTGCCTGTCTCAGTCTGTCCCTATCTGTCTCTGTCTGTCTCTGTCTGCCTCTGACTGTCCCTGTCTGCCTCTGTGTGTCACTGCCTGCCTCAGTCTGCCGCTGAGTGTCTCTGTCTGTCTCTGTCTGTCTCTGTCTGCCTGAGTCTGTTTCTGTCTGTCTCTGTCTGTCTATACCTGTCTCTGTCTGTATCTGTCTGCCTCAGTCTGCCGCTGACTGTCTCTGTCTGTCTCTGTCTGTCTCTGTCTGTCTCTGTCTGCCTGAGTCTGTTTCTGTCTGTCTCTGTCTGTCTATACCTGTCTCTGCCTGTCTCTGTCTGTCTCTGTCTGTCTCTGTCTGTCTCTGTCTGCCTCTGACTGTCCCTGTCTGCCTCTGTGCGTCACTGACTGGCTCAGTGTGCCGCTGACTGTCTCTGCCTGTCTCTGTGTGTCACTGCCTGTCTCTGTGTGTCACTGCCTGTCTCAGTCCGCCGCTGACTGTCTCTGTCTGTCTCTGTCTGTCTCTGTCTGTCTCTGTCTGTCTCTGTCTGTCTATGTCTGTCTCTGTCTGTCTCTGTCTGTCTCTGTATGTATGTGTTTGTCTCTGTCTGTCTCTGTCTGTCTCTGTATGACTGAGTCTGTCTCTGTCTGTCTCTGTCTGCCCCTGTGTGTCTCTGTCTGTCTATACCAGTCTCTGTCTGTATCTGTCTGTCTCTGTCTGTCTCTGTCTGTCTCTGTCTGTCTCGGTCTGTCTCTGTCTGTCTCTGTCTGTCTCTGTCTGTCTCAGGCTGTCTCTGTCTGTCTCGGTCTGTCTCTGTCTGTCTCTGTCTGTCTCTGTCTGTCTCTATCTGTCTCTGTCTGTCTCTGTCTGTCTCTGTCTGTCTCTGTCTGCCTCTGACTTTCCCTGTCTGCCTCTGTGTGTCACTGACTGGCTCAGTGTGCCGCTGACTGTCTCTGCCTGTCTCTGTCTGTCTCTGTCTGTCTCTGTCTGCCTCTGACTGTCCCTGTGTGCCTCTGTGTGTCACTGACTGGCTCAGTGTGCCGCTGACTGTCTCTGTGTGTCACTGCCTGTCTCAGTCCGCCGCTGACTGTCTCTGTCTGTCTCTGTCTGTCTCTTTCCGTCTCTGTCTGTCTCTGTCTGTCTCTGTCTGTCTCTGTATGTATCTCTCTGTCTCTGTCTGTCTCTGTCTGTCTCGGTCTGTCTCTGTCTGTCTCTGTCTGTCTCTGTCTGTCTCAGGCTGTCTCTGTCTGTCTCGGTCTGTCTCTGTCTGTCTCTGTCTGTCTCTGTCTGTCTCTGTCTGTCTCTATCTGTCTCTGTCTGTCCCTGTCTGCCTCTGTGTGTCACTGACTGGCTCAGTGTGCCGCTGACTGTCTCTGCCTGTCTCTGTCTGTCTCTGTCTGTCTCTGTCTGCCTCTGACTGTCCCTGTCTGCCTCTGTGTGTCACTGACTGGCTCAGTGTGCCGCTGACTGTCTCTGCCTGTCTCTGTATGTATGTGTTTGTCTCTGTCTGTCTCTGTCTGTCTCTGTCTGTCTCTGTCTGTCTCTGTCTGTCTCTGTCTGTCTCTGTCTGTCTCTGTATGTATGTGTTTGTCTCTGACTGTCTCTGTCTGTCTCTGTATGTATGTGTTTGTCTCTGTCTGTCTCTGTCTGTCTCTATCTGTCTCTGTCTGTCCCTGTCTGCCTCTGTGTGTCACTGACTGGCTCAGTGTGCCGCTGACTGTCTCTGCCTGTCTCTGTCTGTCTCTGTCTGTCTCTGTCTGCCTCTGACTGTCCCTGTCTGCCTCTGTGTGTCACTGACTGGCTCAGTGTGCCGCTGACTGTCTCTGCCTGTCTCTGTGTGTCACTGCCTGTCTCAGTCCGCCGCTGACTGTCTCTGTCTGTCTCTGTCTGTCTCTTTCCGTCTCTGTCTGTCTCTGTCTGTCTCTGTCTGTCTCTGTATGTATGTGTTTGTCTCTGTCTGTCTCTGTCTGTCTCTGTCTGTCTCTGTCTGTCTCTGTCTGTCTCTGTCTGTCTCTGTCTGTCTCTGTATGTATGTGTTTGTCTCTGACTGTCTCTGTCTGTCTCTGTATGTATGTGTTTGTCTCTGTCTGTCTCTGTCTGTCTCTGTATGTATGTGTTTGTCTCTGTCTGTCTCTGTCTGTCTCTGTATGTATGTGTTTGTCTCTGTCTGTCTCTGTCTGTCTCTGTCTATCTCTGTATGTATGTGTTTGTCTCTGTCTGTCTCTGTCTGTCTCTGTCTGTCTCTGTCTGTCTCTGTCTGTCTCTGTCTGTCTCTGTCTGTCTCTGTATGTATCTGTCTGTCTCTGTCTGTCTCTGTCTGTCTCGGTCTGTCTCTGTCTGTCTCTGTCTGTCTCTGTCTGTCTCGGTCTGTCTCTGTCTGTCTCTGTCTGTCTCTGTCTGTCTCAGGCTGTCTCTGTCTGTCTCGGTCTGTCTCTGTCTGTCTCTGTCTGTCTCTGTCTGTCTCGATCTGTCTCTGTCTGTCCCTGTCTGCCTCTGTGTGTCACTGACTGGCTCAGTGTGCCGCTGACTGTCTCTGTCTGTCTCTGTCTGTCTCTGTCTGTCTCTGTCTGTCTCTGTCTGTCTCTGTCTGTCTCTGTGTGTCTCTGTCTGCCTCTGACTGTCCCTGTCTGTCCCTGTCTGTCTCTGTCTGTCTCTGTCTGCCTGAGTCTGTCTCTGTCTGTCTCTGTCTGTCTATAGCTGTCTCTGTCTGCCTCTGACTGTCCCTGTCTGCCTCTGTGTGTCACTGACTGGCTCAGTGTGCCGCTGACTGTCTCTGCCAGTCTCTGTCTCCCTCTGTCTGTCTCTGTCCGTCTCTGCTTGCTTCCGTGTGTCACTGCCTGTCCCAGTTTGCCTTCGACTGTCTCTGTCTGTCCCTGTCTGTCTCTGTCTGTCTCTGTCTGCCTGAGTCTGTCTCTGTCTGTCTCTGTCTGTCTATAGCGGTCTCTGTCCGTCTCTGTCTGTCTCTGCCTGTCTCTGTATGTATCTGTCTGTCTCTGTCTGTCTCTGTCTGTCTCTGTCTGCCTCTGTCTGTCCCTGTCTGTCTCTGTCTGTCTCTGTCTGCCTGAGTCTGTCTCTGTCTGTCTCTGTCTGTCTATAGCTGTCTCTATCTGTCTCTGTCTGTCCAGGTCTGTCCCTGCCTGCCCTGTCTGTCTCTGTCTGTCTCTGTCTGTCTCTGTCTGTCTCTGTCTGCCTGAGTCTGTCTCTGTCTTTCTATACCTGTCTCTGTCTGTCTCTGTCTGTCTCTGTCTGTATCTGTCTGTATCTGTCTGTCTCTGTCTGTCTCTGTCTGTCTCTGTCTGTCTCTGTCTGTCTCTGTCTGTCTCTGTGTGTCTCTGACTGCCTCTGACTGTCCCTGTCTGCCTCTGTGTGTCACTGACTGGCTCAGTGTGCCGCTGACTGTCTCTGCCTGTCTCTGTCTCCCTCTGTCTGCCTCTGACCGGCTCTCTCTGTCTGTCTGTCTCTGTCCGTCTCTGCTTGCTTCCGTGTGTCACTGCCTGTCCCAGTTTGCCTTCGACTGTCTCTGTCTGTCCCTGTCTGTCTCTGTCTGTCTCTGTCTGCCTGAGTCTGTCTCTGTCTGTCTCTGTCTGTCTATAGCGGTCTCTGTCTGTCTCTGTCTGTCTAGGTCTGTCTCTGCCTGCCTTGTCTGTCTCTGTCTGTCTCTGTCTGTCTCTGTCTGCCTGAGTCTGTCTCTGTCTTTCTATACCTGTCTCTGTCTGTCTCTGTCTGTCTCTGTCTGTATCTGTCTGTATCTGTCTGTCTCTGTCTGTCTCTGTCTGTCTATAGCGGTCTCTGTCTGTCTCTGTCTTCCTCTGTCTGTCTCTGTATGTATCTGTCTGTCTCTGTCTGTCTCTGTCTGTCTCTGTCTGCCTCTGTCTGTCCCTGTCTGTCTCTGTCTGTCTCTGTCTGCCTGAGTCTGTCTCTGTCTGCCTGAGTCTGTCTCTGTCTGTCTCTGTCTGTCTATAGCGGTCTCTGTCTGTCTCTGTCTGTCTAGGTCTGTCTCTGCCTGCCCTGTCTGTCTCTGTCTGTCTCTGTCTGTCTCTGTCTGCCTCTGTCTGTCCCTGTCTGTCTCTGTCTGTCTCTGTCTGCCTGAGTCGGTCTCTGTCTTTCTATACCTGTCTCTGTCTGTCTCTGTCTGTCTCTGTCTGTATCTGTCTGTCTCTGTCTGTCTCTGTCTGTCTCTGTCTGTCTCTGTCTGCCTCTGTCTGTCCCTGTCTGTCTCTGTCTGTCTCTGTCTGCTTGAGTCTGTCTCTGTCTTTCTATACCTGTCTCTGTCTGTCTCTGTCTGTCTCTGTCTGTCTCTGTCTGTATCTGTCTGTATCTGTCTGTCTCTGTCTGTCTCTGTCTGTCTCTGTCTGTCTCTGTCTGTCTCTGTCTGTCTCTGTCTGTCTCTGTCTGTCTCTGTCTGTCTCTGTCTGCCTGAGTCTGTCTCTGTCTTTCTATACCTGTCTCTGTCTGTCTCTGTCTGTATCTGTCTGTATCTGTCTGTCTCTGTCTGTCTCTGTCTGTCTATGTCTGTCTCTGTCTGCCTCTGTCTGTCTAGGTCTGTCTCTGCCTGCCCTGTCTGTCTCTGTCTGTCTCTGTCTGTATCTGTCTGCCTGAGTCTGTCTCTGTCTTTCTATACCTGTCTCTGTCTGTCTCTGTCTGTCTCTGTCTGTCTCTGTCTGTATCTGTCTGTATCTGTCTGTCTCTGTCTGTCTCTGTCTGTTTCTGTCTGTATCTGTCTGTCTCTGTCTGTCTCTGTCTGTCTCTGTCTGTCTCTGTCTGTCTCTGTCTGTCTCTGTGTGTCTCTGTCTGCCTCTGACTGTCCCTGTCTGCCTCTGTGTGTCACTGACTGGCTCAGTGTGCCGCTGACTGTCTCTGCCTGTCTCTGTCTCCCTCTGTCTGCCTCTGACCGGCTCTCTCTGTCTGTCTGTCTCTGTCCGTCTCTGCTTGCTTCCGTGTGTCACTGCCTGTCCCAGTTTGCCTTCGACTGTCTCTGTCTGTCTCTGTCTGTGACTGCCTGTCTCTGTCTGCCTCTGACTGTCCCTGTCTGTCTCTGGCTGTCTATAGCGGTCTCTGTCTGTCTCTGTCTGTCTCTGTCTGTCTCTGTATGTATCTGTCTGTCTCTGTCTGTCTCTGTCTGTCTCTGTCTGTCTCTGTCTGCCTCTGTCTGTCCCTGTCTGTCTCTGTCTGTCCCTGTCTGCCTGAGTCTGTCTCTGTGTGTCTCTGTCTGCCTCTGACTGTCCCTGTCTGCCTCTGTGTGTCACTGACTGGCTCAGTGTGCCGCTGACTGTCTCTGCCTGTCTCTGTCTCCCTCTGTCTGCCTCTGACCGGCTCTCTCTGTCTGTCTGTCTCTGTCCGTCTCTGCTTGCTTCCGTGTGTCACTGCCTGTCCCAGTTTGCCTTCGACTGTCTCTGTCTGTCCCTGTCTGTCTCTGTCTGTCTCTGTCTGCCTGAGTCTGTCTCTGTCTGTCTCTGTCTGTCTATAGCGGTCTCTGTCTGTCTCTGTCTGTCTCTGTCTGTCTCTGTATGTATCTGTCTGTCTCTGTTTGTCTCTGTCTGTCTCTGTCTGCCTCTGTCTGTCCCTGTCTGTCTCTGTCTGTCTCTGTCTGCCTGAGTCTGTCTCTGTCTGTCTCTGTCTGTCTATAGCGGTCTCTGTCTGTCTCTGTCTGTCTCTGTCTGTCTCTGTATGTATCTGTATGTCTCTGTTTGTCTCTGTCTGTCTCTGTCTGCCTCTGTCTGTCCCTGTCTGTCTCTGTCTGTCTCTGTCTGCCTGAGTCTGTCTCTGTCTGTCTCTGTCTGTCTATAGCGGTCTCTGTCTGTCTCTGTCTGTCTAGGTCTGTCTCTGCCTGCCCTGTCTGTCTCTGTCTGTCTCTGTCTGTCTCTGTCTGCCTGAGTCTGTCTCTGTCTTTCTATACCTGTCTCTGTCTGTCTCTGTCTGTCTCTGTCTGTATCTGTCTGTATCTGTCTGTCTCTGTCTGTCTCTGTCTGTCTCTGTCTGTCTCTGTCTGTCTCTGTCTGTCTCTGTCTGTCTCTGTGTGTCTCTGTCTGCCTCTGACTGTCCCTGTCTGCCTCTGTGTGTCACTGACTGGCTCAGTGTGCCGCTGACTGTCTCTGCCTGTCTCTGTCTCCCTCTGTCTGCCTCTGACCGGCTCTCTCTGTCTGTCTGTCTCTGTCCGTCTCTGCTTGCTTCCGTGTGTCACTGCCTGTCCCAGTTTGCCTTCGACTGTCTCTGTCTGTCCCTGTCTGTCTCTGTCTGTCTCTGTCTGCCTGAGTCTGTCTCTGTCTGTCTATAGCGGTCTCTGTCTGTCTCTGTCTGTCTAGGTCTGTCTCTGCCTGCCCTGTCTGTCTCTGTCTGTCTCTGTCTGTCTCTGTCTGCCTGAGTCTGTCTCTGTCTTTCTATACCTGTCTCTGTCTGTCTCTGTCTGTCTCTGTCTGTATCTGTCTGTATCTGTCTGTCTCTGTCTGTCTCTGTCTGTCTCTGTCTGTCTCTGTCTGTCTCTGTCTGTCTCTGTCTGTCTCTGTGTGTCTCTGTCTGCCTCTGACTGTCCCTGTCTGCCTCTGTGTGTCACTGACTGGCTCAGTGTGCCGCTGACTGTCTCTGCCTGTCTCTGTCTCCCTCTGTCTGCCTCTGACCGGCTCTCTCTGTCTGTCTGTCTCTGTCCGTCGCTGCTTGCTTCCGTGTGTCACTGCCTGTCCCAGTTTGCCTTCGACTGTCTCTGTCTGTCCCTGTCTGTCTCTGTCTGTCTCTGTCTGCCTGAGTCTGTCTCTGTCTGTCTCTGTCTGTCTATAGCGGTCTCTGTCTGTCTCTGTCTGTCTAGGTCTGTCTCTGCCTGCCCTGTCTGTCTCTGTCTGTCTCTGTCTGTCTCTGTCTGCCTGAGTCTGTCTCTGTCTTTCTATACCTGTCTCGGTCTGTCTCTGTCTGTCTCTGTCTGTCTCTGTCTGTCTCAGGCTGTCTCTGTCTGTCTCGGTCTGTCTCTGTCTGTCTCTGTCTGTCTCTGTCTGTCTCTATCTGTCTCTGTCTGTCTCTGTCTGTCTCTGTCTGTCTCTGTCTGCCTCTGACTGTCCCTGTCTGCCTCTGTGTGTCACTGACTGGCTCAGTGTGCCGCTGACTGTCTCTGCCTGTCTCTGTCTGTCTCTGTCTGTCTCTGTCTGCCTCTGACTGTCCCTGTCTGCCTCTGTGTGTCACTGACTGGCTCAGTGTGCCGCTGACTGTCTCTGCCTGTCTCTGTGTGTCACTGCCTGTCTCAGTCCGCCGCTGACTGTCTCTGTCTGTCTCTGTCTGTCTCTTTCCGTCTCTGTCTGTCTCTGTCTGTCTCTGTCTGTCTCTGTATGTATGTGTTTGTCTCTGTCTGTCTCTGTCTGTCTCTGTCTGTCTCTGTATGTATGTGATTGTCTCTGTCTGTCTCTGTATGTATGTGTTTGTCTCTGTCTGTCTGTGTATGTATGTGTTTGTCTCTGTCTGTCTCTGTCTGTCTCGGTCTGTCTCTGTCTGTCTCTGTCTGTCTCTGTCTGTCTCTATCTGTCTCTGTCTGTCTCTGTCTGTCCCTATCTGTCTCTGTCTGTCTCTGTCTGTCTCTGTCTGTCTCTGTCTGTCTCTGTCTGTCTCTGTCTGTCTCTTTCCGTATCTGTCTGTCCGTGTCTGTCTCTGTCTGTCTCTGCATGTATCTGTTTGTCTCAGTCTGTCTCTGTCTGTCTCTGTCTGTCTCTGTCCGCCTCTGCCTGTCTCTGTCTGTCTCTGTCTGTCTCTGCCTGTCTCAGTCTGTCCCTATCTGTCTCTGTCTGTCTCTGTCTGCCTCTGACTGTCCCTGTCTGCCTCTGTGTGTCACTGCCTGCCTCAGTCTGCCGCTGAGTGTCTCTGTCTGTCTCTGTCTGTCTCTGTCTGCCTGAGTCTGTTTCTGTCTGTCTCTGTCTGTCTATACCTGTCTCTGTCTGTATCTGTCTGCCTCAGTCTGCCGCTGACTGTCTCTGTCTGTCTCTGTCTGTCTCTGTCTGCCTGAGTCTGTTTCTGTCTGTCTCTGTCTGTCTATACCTGTCTCTGCCTGTCTCTGTCTGTCTCTGTCTGTCTCTGTCTGTCTCTGTCTGCCTCTGACTGTCCCTGTCTGCCTCTGTGCGTCACTGGCTGGCTCAGTGTGCCGCTGACTGTCTCTGCCTGTCTCTGTGTGTCACTGCCTGTCTCTGTGTGTCACTGCCTGTCTCAGTCCGCCGCTGACTGTCTCTGTCTGTCTCTGTCTGTCTCTGTCTGTCTCTGTCTGTCTATGTCTGTCTCTGTCTGTCTCTGTCTGTCTCTGTATGTATGTGTTTGTCTCTGTCTGTCTCTGTCTGTCTCTGTATGACTGAGTCTGTCTCTGTCTGTCTCTGTCTGCCCCTGTGTGTCTCTGTCTGTCTATACCAGTCTCTGTCTGTATCTGTCTGTATCTGTCTGTCTCTGTCTGTCTCTGTCTGTCTCGGTCTGTCTCTGTCTGTCTCTGTCTGTCTCTGTCTGTCTCAGGCTGTCTCTGTCTGTCTCGGTCTGTCTCTGTCTGTCTCTGTCTGTCTCTGTCTGTCTCTATCTGTCTCTGTCTGTCTCTGTCTGTCTCTGTCTGTCTCTGTCTGCCTCTGACTTTCCCTGTCTGCCTCTGTGTGTCACTGACTGGCTCAGTGTGCCGCTGACTGTCTCTGCCTGTCTCTGTCTGTCTCTGTCTGTCTCTGTCTGCCTCTGACTGTCCCTGTGTGCCTCTGTGTGTCACTGACTGGCTCAGTGTGCCGCTGACTGTCTCTGTGTGTCACTGCCTGTCTCAGTCCGCCGCTGACTGTCTCTGTCTGTCTCTGTCTGTCTCTTTCCGTCTCTGTCTGTCTCTGTCTGTCTCTGTCTGTCTCTGTATGTATCTGTCTGTCTCTGTCTGTCTCTGTCTGTCTCGGTCTGTCTCTGTCTGTCTCTGTCTGTCTCTGTCTGTCTCAGGCTGTCTCTGTCTGTCTCGGTCTGTCTCTGTCTGTCTCTGTCTGTCTCTGTCTGTCTCTGTCTGTCTCTATCTGTCTCTGTCTGTCCCTGTCTGCCTCTGTGTGTCACTGACTGGCTCAGTGTGCCGCTGACTGTCTCTGCCTGTCTCTGTCTGTCTCTGTCTGTCTCTGTCTGCCTCTGACTGTCCCTGTCTGCCTCTGTGTGTCACTGACTGGCTCAGTGTGCCGCTGACTGTCTCTGCCTGTCTCTGTGTGTCACTGCCTGTCTCAGTCCGCCGCTGACTGTCTCTGTCTGTCTCTGTCTGTCTCTTTCCGTCTCTGTCTGTCTCTGTCTGTCTCTGTCTGTCTCTGTATGTATGTGTTTGTCTCTGTCTGTCTCTGTCTGTCTCTGTCTGTCTCTGTCTGTCTCTGTCTGTCTCTGTCTGTCTCTGTCTGTCTCTGTATGTATGTGTTTGTCTCTGACTGTCTCTGTCTGTCTCTGTATGTATGTGTTTGTCTCTGTCTGTCTCTGTCTGTCTCTGTATGTATGTGTTTGTCTCTGTCTGTCTCTGTCTGTCTCTGTATGTATGTGTTTGTCTCTGTCTGTCTCTGTCTGTCTCTGTCTGTCTCTGTATGTATGTGTTTGTCTCTGTCTGTCTCTGTCTGTCTCTGTCTGTCTCTGTCTGTCTCTGTCTGTCTCTGTCTGTCTCTGTCTGTCTCTGTATGTATCTGTCTGTCTCTGTCTGTCTCTGTCTGTCTCGGTCTGCCTGAGTCTGTCTCTGTCTTTCTATACCTGTCTCTGTCTGTCTCTGTCTGTCTCTGTCTGTATCTGTCTGTATCTGTCTGTCTCTGTCTGTCTCTGTCTGTCTCTGTCTGTCTCTGTCTGTCTCTGTCTGTCTCTGTCTGTCTCTGTGTGTCTCTGTCTGCCTCTGACTGTCCCTGTCTGCCTCTGTGTGTCACTGACTGGCTCAGTGTGCCGCTGACTGTCTCTGCCTGTCTCTGTCTCCCTCTGTCTGCCTCTGACCGGCTCTCTCTGTCTGTCTGTCTCTGTCCGTCTCTGCTTGCTTCCGTGTGTCACTGCCTGTCCCAGTTTGCCTTCGACTGTCTCTGTCTGTCCCTGTCTGTCTCTGTCTGTCTCTGTCTGCCTGAGTCTGTCTCTGTCTGTCTATAGCGGTCTCTGTCTGTCTCTGTCTGTCTAGGTCTGTCTCTGCCTGCCCTGTCTGTCTCTGTCTGTCTCTGTCTGTCTCTGTCTGCCTGAGTCTGTCTCTGTCTTTCTATACCTGTCTCTGTCTGTCTCTGTCTGTCTCTGTCTGTATCTGTCTGTATCTGTCTGTCTCTGTCTGTCTCTGTCTGTCTCTGTCTGTCTCTGTCTGTCTCTGTCTGTCTCTGTCTGTCTCTGTGTGTCTCTGTCTGCCTCTGACTGTCCCTGTCTGCCTCTGTGTGTCACTGACTGGCTCAGTGTGCCGCTGACTGTCTCTGCCTGTCTCTGTCTCCCTCTGTCTGCCTCTGACCGGCTCTCTCTGTCTGTCTGTCTCTGTCCGTCGCTGCTTGCTTCCGTGTGTCACTGCCTGTCCCAGTTTGCCTTCGACTGTCTCTGTCTGTCCCTGTCTGTCTCTGTCTGTCTCTGTCTGCCTGAGTCTGTCTCTGTCTGTCTCTGTCTGTCTATAGCGGTCTCTGTCTGTCTCTGTCTGTCTAGGTCTGTCTCTGCCTGCCCTGTCTGTCTCTGTCTGTCTCTGTCTGTCTCTGTCTGCCTGAGTCTGTCTCTGTCTTTCTATACCTGTCTCGGTCTGTCTCTGTCTGTCTCTGTCTGTCTCTGTCTGTCTCAGGCTGTCTCTGTCTGTCTCGGTCTGTCTCTGTCTGTCTCTGTCTGTCTCTGTCTGTCTCTATCTGTCTCTGTCTGTCTCTGTCTGTCTCTGTCTGTCTCTGTCTGCCTCTGACTGTCCCTGTCTGCCTCTGTGTGTCACTGACTGGCTCAGTGTGCCGCTGACTGTCTCTGCCTGTCTCTGTCTGTCTCTGTCTGTCTCTGTCTGCCTCTGACTGTCCCTGTCTGCCTCTGTGTGTCACTGACTGGCTCAGTGTGCCGCTGACTGTCTCTGCCTGTCTCTGTGTGTCACTGCCTGTCTCAGTCCGCCGCTGACTGTCTCTGTCTGTCTCTGTCTGTCTCTTTCCGTCTCTGTCTGTCTCTGTCTGTCTCTGTCTGTCTCTGTATGTATGTGTTTGTCTCTGTCTGTCTCTGTCTGTCTCTGTCTGTCTCTGTATGTATGTGATTGTCTCTGTCTGTCTCTGTATGTATGTGTTTGTCTCTGTCTGTCTGTGTATGTATGTGTTTGTCTCTGTCTGTCTCTGTCTGTCTCGGTCTGTCTCTGTCTGTCTCTGTCTGTCTCTGTCTGTCTCTATCTGTCTCTGTCTGTCTCTGTCTGTCCCTATCTGTCTCTGTCTGTCTCTGTCTGTCTCTGTCTGTCTCTGTCTGTCTCTGTCTGTCTCTGTCTGTCTCTTTCCGTATCTGTCTGTCCGTGTCTGTCTCTGTCTGTCTCTGCATGTATCTGTTTGTCTCAGTCTGTCTCTGTCTGTCTCTGTCTGTCTCTGTCCGCCTCTGCCTGTCTCTGTCTGTCTCTGTCTGTCTCTGCCTGTCTCAGTCTGTCCCTATCTGTCTCTGTCTGTCTCTGTCTGCCTCTGACTGTCCCTGTCTGCCTCTGTGTGTCACTGCCTGCCTCAGTCTGCCGCTGAGTGTCTCTGTCTGTCTCTGTCTGTCTCTGTCTGCCTGAGTCTGTTTCTGTCTGTCTCTGTCTGTCTATACCTGTCTCTGTCTGTATCTGTCTGCCTCAGTCTGCCGCTGACTGTCTCTGTCTGTCTCTGTCTGTCTCTGTCTGCCTGAGTCTGTTTCTGTCTGTCTCTGTCTGTCTATACCTGTCTCTGCCTGTCTCTGTCTGTCTCTGTCTGTCTCTGTCTGTCTCTGTCTGCCTCTGACTGTCCCTGTCTGCCTCTGTGCGTCACTGGCTGGCTCAGTGTGCCGCTGACTGTCTCTGCCTGTCTCTGTGTGTCACTGCCTGTCTCTGTGTGTCACTGCCTGTCTCAGTCCGCCGCTGACTGTCTCTGTCTGTCTCTGTCTGTCTCTGTCTGTCTCTGTCTGTCTATGTCTGTCTCTGTCTGTCTCTGTCTGTCTCTGTATGTATGTGTTTGTCTCTGTCTGTCTCTGTCTGTCTCTGTATGACTGAGTCTGTCTCTGTCTGTCTCTGTCTGCCCCTGTGTGTCTCTGTCTGTCTATACCAGTCTCTGTCTGTATCTGTCTGTATCTGTCTGTCTCTGTCTGTCTCTGTCTGTCTCGGTCTGTCTCTGTCTGTCTCTGTCTGTCTCTGTCTGTCTCAGGCTGTCTCTGTCTGTCTCGGTCTGTCTCTGTCTGTCTCTGTCTGTCTCTGTCTGTCTCTATCTGTCTCTGTCTGTCTCTGTCTGTCTCTGTCTGTCTCTGTCTGCCTCTGACTTTCCCTGTCTGCCTCTGTGTGTCACTGACTGGCTCAGTGTGCCGCTGACTGTCTCTGCCTGTCTCTGTCTGTCTCTGTCTGTCTCTGTCTGCCTCTGACTGTCCCTGTGTGCCTCTGTGTGTCACTGACTGGCTCAGTGTGCCGCTGACTGTCTCTGTGTGTCACTGCCTGTCTCAGTCCGCCGCTGACTGTCTCTGTCTGTCTCTGTCTGTCTCTTTCCGTCTCTGTCTGTCTCTGTCTGTCTCTGTCTGTCTCTGTATGTATCTGTCTGTCTCTGTCTGTCTCTGTCTGTCTCGGTCTGTCTCTGTCTGTCTCTGTCTGTCTCTGTCTGTCTCAGGCTGTCTCTGTCTGTCTCGGTCTGTCTCTGTCTGTCTCTGTCTGTCTCTGTCTGTCTCTGTCTGTCTCTATCTGTCTCTGTCTGTCCCTGTCTGCCTCTGTGTGTCACTGACTGGCTCAGTGTGCCGCTGACTGTCTCTGCCTGTCTCTGTCTGTCTCTGTCTGTCTCTGTCTGCCTCTGACTGTCCCTGTCTGCCTCTGTGTGTCACTGACTGGCTCAGTGTGCCGCTGACTGTCTCTGCCTGTCTCTGTGTGTCACTGCCTGTCTCAGTCCGCCGCTGACTGTCTCTGTCTGTCTCTGTCTGTCTCTTTCCGTCTCTGTCTGTCTCTGTCTGTCTCTGTCTGTCTCTGTATGTATGTGTTTGTCTCTGTCTGTCTCTGTCTGTCTCTGTCTGTCTCTGTCTGTCTCTGTCTGTCTCTGTCTGTCTCTGTCTGTCTCTGTATGTATGTGTTTGTCTCTGACTGTCTCTGTCTGTCTCTGTATGTATGTGTTTGTCTCTGTCTGTCTCTGTCTGTCTCTGTATGTATGTGTTTGTCTCTGTCTGTCTCTGTCTGTCTCTGTATGTATGTGTTTGTCTCTGTCTGTCTCTGTCTGTCTCTGTCTGTCTCTGTATGTATGTGTTTGTCTCTGTCTGTCTCTGTCTGTCTCTGTCTGTCTCTGTCTGTCTCTGTCTGTCTCTGTCTGTCTCTGTCTGTCTCTGTATGTATCTGTCTGTCTCTGTCTGTCTCTGTCTGTCTCGGTCTGTCTCTGTCTGTCTCTGTCTGTCTCTGTCTGTCTCGGTCTGTCTCTGTCTGTCTCTGTCTGTCTCTGTCTGTCTCAGGCTGTCTCTGTCTGTCTCGGTCTGTCTCTGTCTGTCTCTGTCTGTCTCTGTCTGTCTCTATCTGTCTCTGTCTGTCCCTGTCTGCCTCTGTGTGTCACTGACTGGCTCAGTGTGCCGCTGACTGTCTCTGTCTGTCTCTGTCTGTCTCTGTCTGTCTCTGTCTGTCTCTGTCTGTCTCTGTCTGTCTCTGTGTGTCTCTGTCTGCCTCTGACTGTCCCTGTCTGTCCCTGTCTGTCTCTGTCTGTCTCTGTCTGCCTGAGTCTGTCTCTGTCTGTCTCTGTCTGTCTATAGCTGTCTCTGTCTGCCTCTGACTGTCCCTGTCTGCCTCTGTGTGTCACTGACTGGCTCAGTGTGCCGCTGACTGTCTCTGCCTGTCTCTGTCTCCCTCTGTCTGTCTCTGTCCGTCTCTGCTTGCTTCCGTGTGTCACTGCCTGTCCCAGTTTGCCTTCGACTGTCTCTGTCTGTCCCTGTCTGTCTCTGTCTGTCTCTGTCTGCCTGAGTCTGTCTCTGTCTGTCTCTGTCTGTCTATAGCGGTCTCTGTCCGTCTCTGTCTGTCTCTGCCTGTCTCTGTATGTATCTGTCTGTCTCTGTCTGTCTCTGTATGTCTCTGTCTGCCTCTGTCTGTCCCTGTCTGTCTCTGTCTGTCTCTGTCTGCCTGAGTCTGTCTCTGTCTGTCTCTGTCTGTCTATAGCTGTCTCTATCTGTCTCTGTCTGTCCAGGTCTGTCCCTGCCTGCCCTGTCTGTCTCTGTCTGTCTCTGTCTGTCTCTGTCTGTCTCTGTCTGCCTGAGTCTGTCTCTGTCTTTCTATACCTGTCTCTGTCTGTCTCTGTCTGTCTCTGTCTGTATCTGTCTGTATCTGTCTGTCTCTGTCTGTCTCTGTCTGTCTCTGTCTGTCTCTGTCTGTCTCTGTCTGTCTCTGTGTGTCTCTGACTGCCTCTGACTGTCCCTGTCTGCCTCTGTGTGTCACTGACTGGCTCAGTGTGCCGCTGACTGTCTCTGCCTGTCTCTGTCTCCCTCTGTCTGCCTCTGACCGGCTCTCTCTGTCTGTCTGTCTCTGTCCGTCTCTGCTTGCTTCCGTGTGTCACTGCCTGTCCCAGTTTGCCTTCGACTGTCTCTGTCTGTCCCTGTCTGTCTCTGTCTGTCTCTGTCTGCCTGAGTCTGTCTCTGTCTGTCTCTGTCTGTCTATAGCGGTCTCTGTCTGTCTCTGTCTGTCTAGGTCTGTCTCTGCCTGCCCTGTCTGTCTCTGTCTGTCTCTGTCTGTCTCTGTCTGCCTGAGTCTGTCTCTGTCTTTCTATACCTGTCTCTGTCTGTCTCTGTCTGTCTCTGTCTGTATCTGTCTGTATCTGTCTGTCTCTGTCTGTCTCTGTCTGTCTATAGCGGTCTCTGTCTGTCTCTGTCTTCCTCTGTCTGTCTCTGTATGTATCTGTCTGTCTCTGTCTGTCTCTGTCTGTCTCTGTCTGCCTCTGTCTGTCCCTGTCTGTCTCTGTCTGTCTCTGTCTGCCTGAGTCTGTCTGTGTCTGCCTGAGTCTGTCTCTGTCTGTCTCTGTCTGTCTATAGCGGTCTCTGTCTGTCTCTGTCTGTCTAGGTCTGTCTCTGCCTGCCCTGTCTGTCTCTGTCTGTCTCTGTCTGTCTCTGTCTGCCTCTGTCTGTCCCTGTCTGTCTCTGTCTGTCTCTGTCTGCCTGAGTCTGTCTCTGTCTTTCTATACCTGTCTCTGTCTGTCTCTGTCTGTCTCTGTCTGTATCTGTCTGTCTCTGTCTGTCTCTGTCTGTCTCTGTCTGTCTCTGTCTGCCTCTGTCTGTCCCTGTCTGTCTCTGTCTGTCTCTGTCTGCTTGAGTCTGTCTCTGTCTTTCTATACCTGTCTCTGTCTGTCTCTGTCTGTCTCTGTCTGTCTCTGTCTGTATCTGTCTGTATCTGTCTGTCTCTGTCTGTCTCTGTCTGTCTCTGTCTGTCTCTGTCTGTCTCTGTCTGTCTCTGTCTGTCTCTGTCTGTCTCTGTCTGTCTCTGTCTGCCTGAGTCTGTCTCTGTCTTTCTATACCTGTCTCTGTCTGTCTCTGTCTGTATCTGTCTGTATCTGTCTGTCTCTGTCTGTCTCTGTCTGTCTATGTCTGTCTCTGTCTGCCTCTGTCTGTCTAGGTCTGTCTCTGCCTGCCCTGTCTGTCTCTGTCTGTCTCTGTCTGTATCTGTCTGCCTGAGTCTGTCTCTGTCTTTCTATACCTGTCTCTGTCTGTCTCTGTCTGTCTCTGTCTGTCTCTGTCTGTATCTGTCTGTATCTGTCTGTCTCTGTCTGTCTCTGTCTGTCTATGTCTGTCTCTGTCTGCCTCTGTCTGTCTAGGTCTGTCTCTGCCTGCCCTGTCTGTCTCTGTCTGTCTCTGTCTGCCTGAGTCTGTCTCTGTCTGTCTCTGTCTGTCTATAGCTGTCTCTATCTGTCTCTGTCTGTCCAGGTCTGTCCCTGCCTGCCCTGTCTGTCTCTGTCTGTCTCTGTCTGTCTCTGTCTGTCTCTGTCTGCCTGAGTCTGTCTCTGTCTTTCTATACCTGTCTCTGTCTGTCTCTGTCTGTCTCTGTCTGTATCTGTCTGTATCTGTCTGTCTCTGTCTGTCTCTGTCTGTCTCTGTCTGTCTCTGTCTGTCTCTGTCTGTCTCTGTGTGTCTCTGACTGCCTGTGACTGTCCCTGTCTGCCTCTGACTGTCCCTGTCTGCCTCTGTGTGTCACTGACTGGCTCAGTGTGCCGCTGACTGTCTCTGCCTGTCTCTGTCTCCCTCTGTCTGCCTCTGACCGGCTCTCTCTGTCTGTCTGTCTCTGTCCGTCTCTGCTTGCTTCCGTGTGTCACTGCCTGTCCCAGTTTGCCTTCGACTGTCTCTGTCTGTCCCTGTCTGTCTCTGTCTGTCTCTGTCTGCCTGAGTCTGTCTCTGTCTGTCTCTGTCTGTCTATAGCGGTCTCTGTCTGTCTCTGTCTGTCTAGGTCTGTCTCTGCCTGCCCTGTCTGTCTCTGTCTGTCTCTGTCTGTCTCTGTCTGCCTGAGTCTGTCTCTGTCTTTCTATACCTGTCTCTGTCTGTCTCTGTCTGTCTCTGTCTGTATCTGTCTGTATCTGTCTGTCTCTGTCTGTCTCTGTCTGTCTATAGCGGTCTCTGTCTGTCTCTGTCTTCCTCTGTCTGTCTCTGTATGTATCTGTCTGTCTCTGTCTGTCTCTGTCTGTCTCTGTCTGCCTCTGTCTGTCCCTGTCTGTCTCTGTCTGTCTCTGTCTGCCTGAGTCTGTCTCTGTCTGCCTGAGTCTGTCTCTGTCTGTCTCTGTCTGTCTATAGCGGTCTCTGTCTGTCTCTGTCTGTCTAGGTCTGTCTCTGCCTGCCCTGTCTGTCTCTGTCTGTCTCTGTCTGTCTCTGTCTGCCTCTGTCTGTCCCTGTCTGTCTCTGTCTGTCTCTGTCTGCCTGAGTCTGTCTCTGTCTTTCTATACCTGTCTCTGTCTGTCTCTGTCTGTCTCTGTCTGTATCTGTCTGTCTCTGTCTGTCTCTGTCTGTCTCTGTCTGTCTCTGTCTGCCTCTGTCTGTCCCTGTCTGTCTCTGTCTGTCTCTGTCTGCTTGAGTCTGTCTCTGTCTTTCTATACCTGTCTCTGTCTGTCTCTGTCTGTCTCTGTCTGTCTCTGTCTGTATCTGTCTGTATCTGTCTGTCTCTGTCTGTCTCTGTCTGTCTCTGTCTGTCTCTGTCTGTCTCTGTCTGTCTCTGTCTGTCTCTGTCTGTCTCTGTCTGTCTCTGTCTGCCTGAGTCTGTCTCTGTCTTTCTATACCTGTCTCTGTCTGTCTCTGTCTGTATCTGTCTGTATCTGTCTGTCTCTGTCTGTCTCTGTCTGTCTATGTCTGTCTCTGTCTGCCTCTGTCTGTCTAGGTCTGTCTCTGCCTGCCCTGTCTGTCTCTGTCTGTCTCTGTCTGTATCTGTCTGCCTGAGTCTGTCTCTGTCTTTCTATACCTGTCTCTGTCTGTCTCTGTCTGTCTCTGTCTGTCTCTGTCTGTATCTGTCTGTATCTGTCTGTCTCTGTCTGTCTCTGTCTGTTTCTGTCTGTATCTGTCTGTCTCTGTCTGTCTCTGTCTGTCTCTGTCTGTCTCTGTCTGTCTCTGTCTGTCTCTGTGTGTCTCTGTCTGCCTCTGACTGTCCCTGTCTGCCTCTGTGTGTCACTGACTGGCTCAGTGTGCCGCTGACTGTCTCTGCCTGTCTCTGTCTCCCTCTGTCTGCCTCTGACCGGCTCTCTCTGTCTGTCTGTCTCTGTCCGTCTCTGCTTGCTTCCGTGTGTCACTGCCTGTCCCAGTTTGCCTTCGACTGTCTCTGTCTGTCCCTGTCTGTCTCTGTCTGTCTCTGTCTGCCTGAGTCTGTCTCTGTCTGTCTCTGTCTGTCTATAGCGGTCTCTGTCTGTCTCTGTCTGTCTCTGTCTGTCTCTGTATGTATCTGTCTGTCTCTGTTTGTCTCTGTCTGTCTCTGTCTGCCTCTGTCTGTCCCTGTCTGTCTCTGTCTGTCTCTGTCTGCCTGAGTCTGTCTCTGTCTGTCTCTGTCTGTCTATAGCGGTCTCTGTCTGTCTCTGTCTGTCTCTGTCTGTCTCTGTATGTATCTGTATGTCTCTGTTTGTCTCTGTCTGTCTCTGTCTGCCTCTGTCTGTCCCTGTCTATCTCTGTCTGTCTCTGTCTGCCTGAGTCTGTCTCTGTCTGTCTCTGTCTGTCTATAGCGGTCTCTGTCTGTCTCTGTCTGTCTAGGTCTGTCTCTGCCTGCCCTGTCTGTCTCTGTCTGTCTCTGTCTGTCTCTGTCTGCCTGAGTCTGTCTCTGTCTTTCTATACCTGTCTCTGTCTGTCTCTGTCTGTCTCTGTCTGTATCTGTCTGTATCTGTCTGTCTCTGTCTGTCTCTGTCTGTCTCTGTCTGTCTCTGTCTGTCTCTGTCTGTCTCTGTCTGTCTCTGTGTGTCTCTGTCTGCCTCTGACTGTCCCTGTCTGCCTCTGTGTGTCACTGACTGGCTCAGTGTGCCGCTGACTGTCTCTGCCTGTCTCTGTCTCCCTCTGTCTGCCTCTGACCGGCTCTCTCTGTCTGTCTGTCTCTGTCCGTCTCTGCTTGCTTCCGTGTGTCACTGCCTGTCCCAGTTTGCCTTCGACTGTCTCTGTCTGTCCCTGTCTGTCTCTGTCTGTCTCTGTCTGCCTGAGTCTGTCTCTGTCTGTCTCTGTCTGTCTATAGCGGTCTCTGTCTGTCTCTGTCTGTCTAGGTCTGTCTCTGCCTGCCCTGTCTGTCTCTGTCTGTCTCTGTCTGTCTCTGTCTGCCTGAGTCTGTCTCTGTCTTTCTATACCTGTCTCTGTCTGTCTCTGTCTGTCTCTGTCTGTATCTGTCTGTATCTGTCTGTCTCTGTCTGTCTCTGTCTGTCTCTGTCTGTCTCTGTCTGTCTCTGTCTGTCTCTGTCTGTCTCTGTGTGTCTCTGTCTGCCTCTGACTGTCCCTGTCTGCCTCTGTGTGTCACTGACTGGCTCAGTGTGCCGCTGACTGTCTCTGCCTGTCTCTGTCTCCCTCTGTCTGCCTCTGACCGGCTCTCTCTGTCTGTCTGTCTCTGTCCGTCGCTGCTTGCTTCCGTGTGTCACTGCCTGTCCCAGTTTGCCTTCGACTGTCTCTGTCTGTCCCTGTCTGTCTCTGTCTGTCTCTGTCTGCCTGAGTCTGTCTCTGTCTGTCTCTGTCTGTCTATAGCGGTCTCTGTCTGTCTCTGTCTGTCTAGGTCTGTCTCTGCCTGCCCTGTCTGTCTCTGTCTGTCTCTGTCTGTCTCTGTCTGCCTGAGTCTGTCTCTGTCTTTCTATACCTGTCTCTGTCTGTCTCTGTCTGTCTCTGTCTGTCTCTGTCTGTATCTGTCTGTATCTGTCTGTCTCTGTCTGTCTCTGTCTGTCTCTGTCTGTCTCTGTCTGTCTCTGTCTGTCTCTGTCTGTCTCTGTGTGTCTCTGTCTGCCTCTGACTGTCCCTGTCTGCCTCTGTGTGTCACTGACTGGCTCAGTGTGCCGCTGACTGTCTCTGCCTGTCTCTGTCTCCCTCTGTCTGCCTCTGACCGGCTCTCTCTGTCTGTCTGTCTCTGTCCGTCGCTGCTTGCTTCCGTGTGTCACTGCCTGTCCCAGTTTGCCTTCGACTGTCTCTGTCTGTCCCTGTCTGTCTCTGTCTGTCTCTGTCTGCCTGAGTCTGTCTCTGTCTGTCTCTGTCTGTCTATAGCGGTCTCTGTCTGTCTCTGTCTGTCTAGGTCTGTCTCTGCCTGCCCTGTCTGTCTCTGTCTGTCTCTGTCTGTCTCTGTCTGCCTGAGTCTGTCTCTGTCTTTCTATACCTGTCTCTGTCTGTCTCTGTCTGTCTCTGTCTGTATCTGTCTGTATCTGTCTGTCTCTGTCTGTCTCTGTCTGTCTATAGCGGTCTCTGTCTGTCTCTGTCTTCCTCTGTCTGTCTCTGTATGTATCTGTCTGTCTCTGTCTGTCTCTGTCTGTCTCTGTCTGTCTCTGTCTGCCTCTGTCTGTCCCTGTCTGTCTCTGTCTGTCTCTGTCTGCCTGAGTCTGTCTCTGTCTGTCTCTGACTGTCTATAGCGGTCTCTGTCTGTCTCTGTCTGTCTAGGTCTGTCTCTGCCTGCCCTGTCTGTCTCTGTCTGTCTCTGTCTGTCTCTGTCTGCCTCTGTCTGTCCCTGTCTGTCTCTGTCTGTCTCTGTCTGCCTGAGTCTGTCTCTGTCTTTCTATACCTGTCTCTGTCTGTCTCTGTCTGTCGCTGTCTGTATCTGTCTGTCTCTGTCTGTCTCTGTCTGTCTCTGTCTGTCTCTGTCTGTCTCTGTCTGCCTCTGTCTGTCCCTGTCTGTCTCTGTCTGTCTCTGTCTGCCTGAGTCTGTCTCTGTCTTTCTATACCTGTCTCTGTCTGTCTCTGTCTGTCTCTGTCTGTCTCTGTCTGTATCTGTCTGTATCTGTCTGTCTCTGTCTGTCTCTGTCTGTCTCTGTCTGTCTCTGTCTGTCTCTGTCTGTCTCTGTCTGTCTCTGTCTGTCTCTGTCTGTCTCTGTCTGTCTCTGTCTGCCTGAGTCTGTCTCTGTCTTTCTATACCTGTCTCTGTCTGTCTCTGTCTGTATCTGTCTGTATCTGTCTGTCTCTGTCTGTCTCTGTCTGTCTCTGTCTGTCTCTGTCTGTCTCTGTCTGCCTCTGTGTGTCTCTGTCTGCCTCTGACTGTCCCTGTCTGCCTCTGTGTGTCACTGACTGGCTCAGCGTGCCGCTGACTGTCTCTGCCTGTCTCTGTCTCCCTCTGTCTGCCTCTGACCGGCTCTCTCTGTCTGTCTGTCTCTGTCCGTCTCTGCTTGCTTCCGTGTGTCACTGCCTGTCCCAGTTTGCCTTCGACTGTCTCTGTCTGTCTCTGTCTGTGACTGCCTGTCTCTGTCTGCCTCTGACTGTCTCTGTCTGTCTCTGTCTGTCTACAGCGGTCTCTGTCTGTCTCTGTCTGTCTCTGTATGTATCTGTCTGTCTCTGTCTGTCTCTGTCTGTCTCTGTCTGTCTCTGTCTGCCTCTGTCTGTCCCTGTCTGTCTCTGTCTGTCTCTGTCTGCCTGAGTCTGTCTCTGTCTTTCTATACCTGTCTCTGTCTGTCTCTGTCTGTCTCTGTCTGTCTCTGTCTGTATCTGTCTGTATCTGTCTGTCTCTGTCTGTCTCTGTCTGTCTCTGTCTGTCTCTGTCTGTCTCTGTCTGTCTCTGTGTGTCTCTGTCTGCCTCTGACTGTCCCTGTCTGCCTCTGTGTGTCACTGACTGGCTCAGTGTGCCGCTGACTGTCTCTGCCTGTCTCTGTCTCCCTCTGTCTGCCTCTGACCGGCTCTCTCTGTCTGTCTGTCTCTGTCCGTCTCTGCTTGCTTCCGTGTGTCACTGCCTGTCCCAGTTTGCCTTCGACTGTCTCTGTCTGTCCCTGTCTGTCTCTGTCTGTCTCTGTCTGTCTCTGTCTGTCTATAGCGGTCTCTGTCTGTCTCTGTCTGGCTCTGTCTGTCTCTGTATGTATCTGTCTGTCTCTGTCTGTCTCTGTCTGTCTCTGTATGTATCTGTCTGTCTCTGTCTGTCTCTGTCTGTCTCTGTCTGTCTCTGTCTGTCTCTGTCTGCCTCTGTATGTATCGGTCTGTCTCTGTCTGTCTATGTCTGTCTCTGTCTGTCTCTGTCTGTCTAGGTCTGTCTCTGCCTGCCCTGTCTGTCTCTGTCTGTCTCTGTCTGTATCTGTCTGCCTGAGTCTGTCTCTGTCTTTCTATACCTGTCTCTGTCTGTCTCTGTCTGTCTCTGTCTGTCTCTGTCTGTCTATAGCGGTCTCTGTCTGTCTCTGTCTGTCTAGGTCTGTCTCTGCCTGCCCTGTCTGTCTCTGTCTGTCTCTGTCTGCCTGAGTCTGTCTCTGTCTTTCTATACCTGTCTCTGTCTGTCTCTGTCTGTCTCTGTCTGTATCTGTCTGTATCTGTCTGTCTCTGTCTGTCTCTGTCTGTCTATAGCGGTCTCTGTCTGTCTCTGTCTGTCTCTGTCTGTCTCTGTCTGTCTCTGTCTGCCTCTGTCCGTCCCTGTCTGTCTCTGTCTGTCTCTGTCTGCCTGAGTCTGTCTCTGTCTGTCTCTGTCTGTCTATAGCGGTCTCTGTCTGTCTCTGTCTGTCTAGGTCTGTCTCTGCCTGCCCTGTCTGTCTCTGTCTGTCTCTGTCTGTCTCTGTCTGGCTCTGTCTGTCCCTGTCTGTCTCTGTCTGTCTCTGTCTGCCTGAGTCTGTCTCTGTCTTTCTATACCTGTCTCTGTCTGTCTCTGTCTGTCTCTGTCTGTATCTGTCTGTATCTGTCTGTCTCTGTCTGTCTCTGTCTGTCTCTGTCTGTGACTGCCTGTCTCTGTCTGCCTCTGACTGTCCCTGTCTGTCTCTGTCTGTCTATAGCGGTCTCTGTCTGTTTCTGTCTGTCTCTGTCTGTCTCTGTATGTATCTGTCTGTCTCGGTCCGTCTCTGTCTGTCTCTTTCCGTCTCTGTCTGCCTCTGTCTGTCTCTATCTGTCTCTGCTTGTATTGGTGTGTCACTGCCTGTCCCAGTTTGCCTTCGACTGTCTCTGTCTGTCTCTGTCTGTATCTGTCTGTATCTGTCTGTCTCTGTCTGTCTCTGTCTGTCTCTGCCTGTATCTGTCTGTCTCTGTCTGTCTCTGTCTGTCTCTGTCTGTCTCTGTCTGTCTCTGTCTGTCTCTGTCTGTCTCTGTCTGTCTCTGTGTGTCTCTGTCTGCCTCTGACTGTCCCTGTCTGCCTCTGTGTGTCACTGACTGGCTCAGTGTGCCGCTGACTGTCTCTGCCTGTCTCTGTCTCCCTCTGTCTGCCTCTGACCGGCTCTCTCTGTCTGTCTGTCTCTGTCCGTCTCTGCTTGCTTCCGTGTGTCACTGCCTGTCCCAGTTTGCCTTCGACTGTCTCTGTCTGTCTCTGTCTGTGACTGCCTGTCTCTGTCTGCCACTGACTGTCCCTGTCTGTCTCTGTGTGTCACTGCCTGTGTCTGTCTGTCTATGTCTGTCTTTGTCTGTCTCTGTCTGTATGTGTCTGTCCCTGTCTGTCTATACCTGTCTCTGTCTGTATGTGTCTGGCTCTGTCTGTCTCTGTGTGTCACTGCCTGTCCCTGTCTGTCTATGTCTGTCTCTATCTGTCTCTGTCTGTCTCTGTCTGTCTCTGTCTGTCTCTGTCTGTCTCTGTCTGTCTCTGCCTGTCTCTGTCTGCCTCTCTCTGTCTCTGTCTGCCTCTGGCTGTCTCTGTCTGTCTCTGTCTGTCTCGGTCTGCCTCTGACTGTCTCTGCTTGTTTTCGTGTGTCACTGCCTGTCCCAGTTTGCCTTCGACTGTCTCTGGCTGTCTCTGTGTGTGACTGCCTGTCTCTGTCTGCCTCTCACTGTCCCTGTCGGTCTCTGTGTGTCACTGCCTGTCTCAGACCGCCGCTGACTGTCTCTGTCTGTCTCTGTCTGTCTCTTTCCGTCTCTGTCTGCCTCTGTCTGTCCATGTCTGTCCCTGTCTGTCTCTGTCTGCCTGAGTCTGTCTCTGTCTGTCTCTGTCTGTCTATAGCGGTCTCTGTCTGTATCTGTCTGTCTCGGTCTGTCTCTGTCTGTCTCTGTCTGTCTCTGTCTGCCTCGGACTGTCCCTGTCTGCCTCTGTGTGTCACTGACTGGCTCAGTGTGCCGCTGACTGTCTCTGCCTGTCTCCGTCTGTCTCTGTCTGTCTCTGTCTGCCTCTGACTGTCCCTGTCTGCCTCTGTGTGTCACTGACTGGCTCAGTGTGCCGCTGACTGTCTCTGTCTGTCTCTGTCTGTCTCTGTCTGCCACTGTCTGTCCCTGTCTGTCTCTGTCTGTCTCTGTCTGCCTGAGTCTGTCTCTGTCTGTCTCTGTCTGTCTATAGCGGTCTCTGTCTGTCTCTGTCTCTCTGTCTGTCTCTGTATGTATCTGTCTGTCTCGGTCTGTCTCTGTCTGTCTCTGTCTGTCTCTGTCTGCCTCTGACTGTCCCTGTCTGCCTCTGTGTGTCACTGACTGGCTCAGTGTGCCGCTGACTGTCTCTGCCTGTCTCTGTCTGTCTCTGTCTGTCTCTGTCTGCCTCTGACTGTCCCTGTCTGCCTCTGTGTGTCACTGACTGGCTCAGTGTGCCGCTGACTGTCTCTGCCTGTCTCTGTGTGTCACTGTCTGTCTCAGTCCGCCGCTGACTGTCTCTGTCTGTCTCAGTCTGTCTCTGTCTGTCTCTGTCTGCCTCTGACTGTCCCTGTCTGCCTCTGTGTGTCACTGACTGGCTCAGTGTGCCGCTGACTGTCTCTGTCTGTCCCTGTCTGTCTCTGTCTGCCACTGTCTGTCCCTGTCTGTCTCTGTCTGTCTCTGTCTGCCTGAGTCTGACTCTGTCTGTCTCTGTCTGTCTATAGCGGTCTCTGTCTGTCTCTGTCTGTCTCTGTCTGTCTCTGTATGTATCTGTCTGTCTCTGTCTGTCTCTGTCTGTCTCTGTCTGTCTCTGTCTGTCTAGGTCTGTCTCTGCCTGCCCTGTCTGTCTCTGTCTGTCTCTGTCTGTCTCTGTCTGCCTGAGTCGGTCTCTGTCTGTCTCTGCCTGTCCCTGTCTGTCTCTGTCTGTCTCTGTCTGCCTCTGACTGTCCCTGTCTGCCTCTGTGTGTCACTGACTGGCTCAGTGTGCCGCTGACTGTCTCTGCCTGTCTCTGTCTGTCTCTGTCTGTCTCTGTCTGCCTCTGACTGTCCCTGTCTGCCTCTGTGTGTCACTGACTGGCTCAGTGTGCCGCTGACTGTCTCTGCCTGTCTCTGTGTGTCACTGTCTGTCTCAGTCCGCCGCTGACTGTCTCTGCCTGTCTCTGTGTGTCACTGTCTGTCTCAGTCCGCCGCTGACTGTCTCTGTCTGTCTCAGTCTGTCTCTGTCTGTCTCTGTCTGTCTCTGCCTGTCTCAGTCTGTCCCTATCTGTCTCTGTCTGTCTCTGTCTGTCTCTGTCTGCCTGAGTCTGTCTCTGTCTGTCTCTGTCTGTCTCTGTCTGTCTATAGCGGTCTCTGTCTGTCTCTGTCTGGCTCTGTCTGTCTCTGTATGTATCTGTCTGTCTCTGTCTGTCTCTGTCTGTCTCTGTATGTATCTGTCTGTCTCTGTCTGTCTCTGTCTGTCTCTGTCTGTCTCTGTCTGTCTCTGTCTGCCTCTGTATGTATCGGTCTGTCTCTGTCTGTCTATGTCTGTCTCTGTCTGTCTCTGTCTGTCTAGGTCTGTCTCTGCCTGCCCTGTCTGTCTCTGTCTGTCTCTGTCTGTATCTGTCTGCCTGAGTCTGTCTCTGTCTTTCTATACCTGTCTCTGTCTGTCTCTGTCTGTCTCTGTCTGTCTCTGTCTGTCTATAGCGGTCTCTGTCTGTCTCTGTCTGTCTAGGTCTGTCTCTGCCTGCCCTGTCTGTCTCTGTCTGTCTCTGTCTGCCTGAGTCTGTCTCTGTCTTTCTATACCTGTCTCTGTCTGTCTCTGTCTGTCTCTGTCTGTATCTGTCTGTATCTGTCTGTCTCTGTCTGTCTCTGTCTGTCTATAGCGGTCTCTGTCTGTCTCTGTCTGTCTCTGTCTGTCTCTGTCTGTCTCTGTCTGCCTCTGTCCGTCCCTGTCTGTCTCTGTCTGTCTCTGTCTGCCTGAGTCTGTCTCTGTCTGTCTCTGTCTGTCTATAGCGGTCTCTGTCTGTCTCTGTCTGTCTAGGTCTGTCTCTGCCTGCCCTGTCTGTCTCTGTCTGTCTCTGTCTGTCTCTGTCTGTCTCTGTCTGTCCCTGTCTGTCTCTGTCTGTCTCTGTCTGCCTGAGTCTGTCTCTGTCTTTCTATACCTGTCTCTGTCTGTCTCTGTCTGTCTCTGTCTGTATCTGTCTGTATCTGTCTGTCTCTGTCTGTCTCTGTCTGTCTCTGTCTGTGACTGCCTGTCTCTGTCTGCCTCTGACTGTCCCTGTCTGTCTCTGTCTGTCTATAGCGGTCTCTGTCTGTTTCTGTCTGTCTCTGTCTGTCTCTGTATGTATCTGTCTGTCTCGGTCCGTCTCTGTCTGTCTCTTTCCGTCTCTGTCTGCCTCTGTCTGTCTCTATCTGTCTCTGCTTGTATTGGTGTGTCACTGCCTGTCCCAGTTTGCCTTCGACTGTCTCTGTCTGTCTCTGTCTGTATCTGTCTGTATCTGTCTGTCTCTGTCTGTCTCTGTCTGTCTCTGCCTGTATCTGTCTGTCTCTGTCTGTCTCTGTCTGTCTCTGTCTGTCTCTGTCTGTCTCTGTCTGTCTCTGTCTGTCTCTGTCTGTCTCTGTGTGTCTCTGTCTGCCTCTGACTGTCCCTGTCTGCCTCTGTGTGTCACTGACTGGCTCAGTGTGCCGCTGACTGTCTCTGCCTGTCTCTGTCTCCCTCTGTCTGCCTCTGACCGGCTCTCTCTGTCTGTCTGTCTCTGTCCGTCTCTGCTTGCTTCCGTGTGTCACTGCCTGTCCCAGTTTGCCTTCGACTGTCTCTGTCTGTCTCTGTCTGTGACTGCCTGTCTCTGTCTGCCACTGACTGTCCCTGTCTGTCTCTGTGTGTCACTGCCTGTGTCTGTCTGTCTATGTCTGTCTTTGTCTGTCTCTGTCTGTATGTGTCTGTCCCTGTCTGTCTATACCTGTCTCTGTCTGTATGTGTCTGGCTCTGTCTGTCTCTGTGTGTCACTGCCTGTCCCTGTCTGTCTATGTCTGTCTCTATCTGTCTCTGTCTGTCTCTGTCTGTCTCTGTCTGTCTCTGTCTGTCTCTGTCTGTCTCTGCCTGTCTCTGTCTGCCTCTCTCTGTCTCTGTCTGCCTCTGGCTGTCTCTGTCTGTCTCTGTCTGTCTCGGTCTGCCTCTGACTGTCTCTGCTTGTTTTCGTGTGTCACTGCCTGTCCCAGTTTGCCTTCGACTGTCTCTGGCTGTCTCTGTGTGTGACTGCCTGTCTCTGTCTGCCTCTCACTGTCCCTGTCGGTCTCTGTGTGTCACTGCCTGTCTCAGACCGCCGCTGACTGTCTCTGTCTGTCTCTGTCTGTCTCTTTCCGTCTCTGTCTGCCTCTGTCTGTCCATGTCTGTCCCTGTCTGTCTCTGTCTGCCTGAGTCTGTCTCTGTCTGTCTCTGTCTGTCTATAGCGGTCTCTGTCTGTATCTGTCTGTCTCGGTCTGTCTCTGTCTGTCTCTGTCTGTCTCTGTCTGCCTCGGACTGTCCCTGTCTGCCTCTGTGTGTCACTGACTGGCTCAGTGTGCCGCTGACTGTCTCTGCCTGTCTCCGTCTGTCTCTGTCTGTCTCTGTCTGCCTCTGACTGTCCCTGTCTGCCTCTGTGTGTCACTGACTGGCTCAGTGTGCCGCTGACTGTCTCTGTCTGTCTCTGTCTGTCTCTGTCTGCCACTGTCTGTCCCTGTCTGTCTCTGTCTGTCTCTGTCTGCCTGAGTCTGTCTCTGTCTGTCTCTGTCTGTCTATAGCGGTCTCTGTCTGTCTCTGTCTCTCTGTCTGTCTCTGTATGTATCTGTCTGTCTCGGTCTGTCTCTGTCTGTCTCTGTCTGTCTCTGTCTGCCTCTGACTGTCCCTGTCTGCCTCTGTGTGTCACTGACTGGCTCAGTGTGCCGCTGACTGTCTCTGCCTGTCTCTGTCTGTCTCTGTCTGTCTCTGTCTGCCTCTGACTGTCCCTGTCTGCCTCTGTGTGTCACTGACTGGCTCAGTGTGCCGCTGACTGTCTCTGCCTGTCTCTGTGTGTCACTGTCTGTCTCAGTCCGCCGCTGACTGTCTCTGTCTGTCTCAGTCTGTCTCTGTCTGTCTCTGTCTGCCTCTGACTGTCCCTGTCTGCCTCTGTGTGTCACTGACTGGCTCAGTGTGCCGCTGACTGTCTCTGTCTGTCCCTGTCTGTCTCTGTCTGCCACTGTCTGTCCCTGTCTGTCTCTGTCTGTCTCTGTCTGCCTGAGTCTGACTCTGTCTGTCTCTGTCTGTCTATAGCGGTCTCTGTCTGTCTCTGTCTGTCTCTGTCTGTCTCTGTATGTATCTGTCTGTCTCTGTCTGTCTCTGTCTGTCTCTGTCTGTCTCTGTCTGTCTAGGTCTGTCTCTGCCTGCCCTGTCTGTCTCTGTCTGTCTCTGTCTGTCTCTGTCTGCCTGAGTCGGTCTCTGTCTGTCTCTGCCTGTCCCTGTCTGTCTCTGTCTGTCTCTGTCTGCCTCTGACTGTCCCTGTCTGCCTCTGTGTGTCACTGACTGGCTCAGTGTGCCGCTGACTGTCTCTGCCTGTCTCTGTCTGTCTCTGTCTGTCTCTGTCTGCCTCTGACTGTCCCTGTCTGCCTCTGTGTGTCACTGACTGGCTCAGTGTGCCGCTGACTGTCTCTGCCTGTCTCTGTGTGTCACTGTCTGTCTCAGTCCGCCGCTGACTGTCTCTGCCTGTCTCTGTGTGTCACTGTCTGTCTCAGTCCGCCGCTGACTGTCTCTGTCTGTCTCAGTCTGTCTCTGTCTGTCTCTGTCTGTCTCTGCCTGTCTCAGTCTGTCCCTATCTGTCTCTGTCTGTCTCTGTCTGTCTCTGTCTGCCTGAGTCTGTCTCTGTCTGTCTATACCAGTCTCTGTCTGTATCTGTCTGTCTCTGTCTGTCTCCGTCTGCCTCAGACTGTCCCTGTCTGTTTCTGTGTGTCACTGCCTGTCTCTGTCTGTCTATGTATGTCTCTGTCTGTCTCTGTCTGTCTCAGTCTGTCTCTGTCTGTCTCTGCCTGTCTCTGTCCGCCTCTGCCTGTCTCTGTCTGTCTCTGTCTGTCTCTGTCTGTCTCTGTATGTATGTGTTTGTCTCTGTCTGTCTCTGTCTGTCTCTGTATGACTGAGTCTGTCTCTGTCTGTCTCTGTCTGCCCCTGTCTGTCTCTGTCTGTCTATACCAGTCTCTGTCTGTATCTGTCTGTCTCTGTCTGTCTCTGTCTGTCTCAGTCTGTCCCTATCTGTCTCTGTCTGTCTCTGTCTGTCTCTGTCTGCCTGAGTCTGTCTCTGTCTGTCTATACCAGTCTCTGTCTGTATCTGTCTGTCTCGGTCTGTCTCTGCCTGCCTGAGTCTGTCTCTGTCTGTCTCTGTCTGTCTATACCGGTCTCTGACTGTCCCTGTCTGCCTCTGTGTGTCACTGCCTGTCTCAGTCTTCCGCTGACTGTCTCTGTCTGTCTCTGTCTGTCTCTGTCTGTCTCTGTCTGTCTCTGTCTGTCTCGGTCTGTCTCTGTCTGTCTCTGTTTGTCTCAGTCTGTCTCTGTCTGTCTCTGTCTGTCTCTGTCCGCCTCTGCCTGTCTCTGTCTGTCTCTGTCTGTCTCTGTCTGTCTCTGTCTGTCTCTGCCTGTCTCAGTCTGTCCCTATCTGTCTCTGTCTGTCTCTGTCTGTCTCTGTCTGTCTCTGTCTGTCTCTGTCTGTCTCTGTCTGCCTCTGACTGCCCCTGTCTGCCTCTGTGTGTCACTGACTGGCTCAGTGTGCCGCTGACTGTCTCTGTCTGTCTCTGTCTGTCTCTGTCTGCCTCTGTCTGTCCCTGTCTGTCTCTGTCTGTCTCTGTCTGTCTGAGTCTGCCTCTGTCTGTCTCTGTCTGTCTATAGCGGTCTCTGTCTGTCTCTGTCTGTCTAGGTCTGTCTCTGCCTGCCCTGTCTGTCTCTGTCTGTCTCTGTCTGTCTCTGTCTGCCTGAGTCTGTCTCTGTCTTTCTATACCTGTCTCTGTCTGTCTCTGTCTGTCTCTGTCTGTATCTGTCTGTCTCCGTCTGTCTCTGTCCGCCTCTGCCTGTCTCTGTCTGTCTCTGTCCGTCTCTGACTGTCCCTGTCTGTCTCTGTGTGTCACTGCCTGTCTCTGTCTGTCTGTGTCTGTCTTTGTCTGTCTCTGTCTGTATGTGTCTGTCTCTGTCTGTCTATACCTGTCTCTGTCTGTCTCTGTCTGTGTCTGTCTGCCTCTGACTGTCCCTGTCTGCCTCTGTGTGTCACTGACTGGCTCAGTGTGCCGCAGACTGTCTCTGCCTGTCTCTGTCTCCCTCTGTCTGCCTCTGACCGGCTCTCTCTGTCTGTCTGTCCCTGTCCGTCTCTGCTTACTTCCGTGTGTCACTGCCTGTCCCAGTTTGCCTTCGACTGTCTCTGTCTGTCTCTGTCTGTGACTGCCTGTCTCTGCCTGTCTCTGTCTCCCTCTGTCTGCCTCTGACCGGCTCTCTCTGTCTGTCTGTCCCTGTCCGTCTCTGCTTACTTCCGTGTGTCACTGCCTGTCCCAGTTTGCCTTCGACTGTCTCTGTCTGTCTCTGTCTGTGACTGCCTGTCTCTGTCTGCCTCTGACTGTCCCTGTCTGTCTCTGTGTGTCACTGCCTGTCTCTTTCTGTCTATGTCTGTCTTTGTCTGTCTCTGTCTGTATGTGTCTGTCTCTGTCTGTCTATACCTGTCTCTGTCTGCCTGAGTCTGTCTCTGTCTGTCTCTGTCTGTCTATAGCGGTCTCTGTCTGTATCTGTCTGTCTCTGTCTGTCTCTGTCTGTCTCTGTCTGTCTCTGTCTGTCTCTGTCTGTCTCTGTCTGTATCTGTCTGTCTCTGTCTGCCTGAGTCTGTCTCTGTCTGTCTATAGCGGTCTCTGTCTGTATCTGTCTGTCTCTGTCTGTCTCTGTCCTGTCTCTGTCTGTCTCTGTCTGTCTCTCTCTGTCTCTGTCTGTCTCTGTCTGTCTCTGTCTGTCTCTGTCTGTCTCGGTCTGTCTCTGTCTGTCTCTGTCTGTCTATGTCTGTCTATGTCTGTCTCTGTCTGTCTCTGTCTGTCTCTGTCTGTCCCTGTCTGTCTCTGCCTGTCTCTGTCTGTCTATGTCTGTCTCTGTCTGTCTCTGTCTGCCTGAGTCTGTCTCTGTCTGTCTCTGTCTGTCTCTGTCTGTCTCAGTCCGCCGCTGACTGTCTCTGTCTGTCTCTGTCTGCCTCTGACTCTCCCTGTCTGCCTCTGTGTGTCACTGCCTGGCTCAGTGTGCCGCTGACTGTCTCTGTCTGTCTCTGTCTGTCTCTCTCTGCCTCTGTCTGTCCCTGTCTGTCTCCGTCTGTCTCTGTCTGCCTGAGTCAGTCTCTGTCTTTCTATACCTGCCTCTGTCTGTCTCTGTCTGTCTCTGTCTGCCTCTGACTCTCCCTGTCTGCCTCTGTCTGTCTCTGTCTGTCTCTGTCTGCCTCTGACTCTCCCTGTCTGCCTCTGTGTGTCACTGCCTGGCTCAGTGTGCCGCTGACTGTCTCTGTCTGTCTCTGTCTGTCTCTGTCTGTCTCTGTCTGTCTCTGTCTGCCTCTGTCTGTCCCTGTCTGTCTCCGTCTGTCTCTGTCTGCCTGAGTCTGTCTCTGTCCTTCTATACCTGTCTCTGTCTGTCTCTGTCTGTCTCTGTCTGCCTCTGTCTGTCTATGTCTGTCTCTGTCTGTCCCTGTCTGCCTCTGACTGTCTCTGTCTGTCTCTGTCTGTCTCTGTCTGTCCCTGTCTGTCTCTGCCTGTCTCTGTCTGTCTATGTCTGTCTCTGTCTGTCCCTGTCTGTCTCTGCCTGTCTCTGTCTGTCTATGTCTGTCTCTGTCTGTCTCTGTCTGTCTATGTCTGTCTCTGTCTGTCTCTGTCTGTCCCTGTCTGTCTCTGCCTGTCTCTGTCTGTCTATGTCTGTCTCTGTCTGTCTCTGTCTGCCTGAGTCTGTCTCTGTCTGTCTCTGTCTGTCTCTGTCTGTCTCTGTCTATTTTAGGTCTCTCTCTGTCTGTCTATAGCGGCCTCTGTCTGTATCTGTCTGTCTCTGTCTGTCTCTGTCTGTGTCTGTCTGTCTCTGTCTGTCTCTGTCTGTCTCAATCTGTCTCCGTCTGTCCCTGTCTGTCTCTGTCCGTCTCTATCTGTCTCTGTCTGTCTCTGTCTGTCTCTGTCCGTCTCTATCTGTCTCTGTCTGTCTCTGTCTGCCTCTGTCTGCCCCTGTCTGTCTCTGTCTGTCCATACCAGTCTCTGTCTGTATCTGTCTGTCTCTGTCTGTCTCTGTCTGTCTCTGTCTGTCTCTGTCCGCCTCTGTCTGTCTCTGTCTGTCTCTGTCTGTATCTGTCTGTCTCTGTCTGTCTCTGTCTGTCTCTGTCTGACTCTGTCAGTCTCTGTCTGTCTCTGTCTCTCTCTGTCTGTCTCTGTCTGTCTCTGTCTGTCTCTGTCTGTCTCTGTCTCTCTCTGTCTGTCTCTGTCTGTCTCTGTCTGTCTCTGCCTGTCTCTTTCCGTATCTGTCTGTCCCTGTCTGTCCCTGTCTGTCTCTGTCTGTCTCTGCATGTATCTGTTTGTCTCAGTCTGTCTCTGTCTGTCTCTGTCTGTCTCTGTCCGCCTCTGCCTGCCTCTGTCTGTCTCTGTCTGTCTCTGTCTGTCTCTGCCTGTCTCAGTCTGTCCCTATCTGTCTCTGTCTGTCTCTGTCCGCCTCTGTCTGTCTCTGTCTGTCTCTCTCTGTATCTGTCTGTCTCTGTCTGTCTCTGTCTGTCTCTGTCTGACTCTGTCAGTCTCTGTCTGTCTCTGTCTCTCTCTGTCTGTCTCTGTCTGTCTCTGTCTGTATCTGTCTCTCTCTGTCTGTCTCTGTCTGTCTCTGTCTGTCTCTGTCTGTCTCTTTCCGTATCTGTCTGTTCCTGTCTGTCTCTGTCTGTCTCTGCATGTATCTGTTTGTCTCAGTCTGTCTCTGTCTGTCCCTGTCTGCCTCTGTGTGTCACTGCCTGTCTCAGTCTGCCGCTAACTGTCTCTGTCTGTCTCTGTCTGTCTCTGTCTGCCTGAGCCTGTTTCTGTCTGTCTCTGTCTGTCTATACCTGTCTCTGTCTGTCTCTGTCTCTCCCTGTCTGCCTCTGTGTGTCACTGCCTGGCTCAGTGTGCCGCTGACTGTCTCTGTCTGTCTCTGTCTGTCTCTGTCTGCCTCTGTCTGTCCCTGTCTGTCTCCGTCTGTCTCTGTCTGCCTGAGTCAGTCTCTGTCTTTCTATACCTGTCTCTGTCTGTCTCTGTCTGTCTCTGTCTGCCTCTGACTCTCCCTGTCTGCCTCTGTGTGTCACTGCCTGGCTCAGTGTGCCGCTGACTGTCTCTGTCTGTCTCTGCCTGTCTCTGTCTGCCTCTGTCTGTCCCTGTCTGTCTCCGTCTGTCTCTGTCTGCCTGAGTCTGTCTCTGTCTTTCTATACCTGTCTCTGTCTGTCTCTGTCTGTCTCTGTCTGTCTCTGTCTGCCTCTGTCTGTCCCTGTCTGTCTCCGTCTGTCTCTGTCTGCCTGAGTCTGTCTCTGTCTTTCTATACCTGTCTCTGTCTGCCTCTGTCTGTGACTGTCTGCCTCTGACTGTCCCTGTCTGCCTCTGTGTGTCACTGACTGGCTCAGTGTGCCGCTGACTGTCTCTGCCTGTCTCTGTGTGTCACTGCCTGTCTCTGTCTGCCTCTGACTGTCTCTGTCTGTCTCTGTCTGTCTCGGTCTGTCCCTGTCTGTCTCTGCCTGTCTCTGTCTGTCTATGTCTGTCTCTGTCTGTCCCTGTCTGTCTCTGCCTGTCTCTGTCTGTCTATGTCTGTCTCTGTCTGTCCCTGTCTGTCTCTGCCTGTCTCTGTCTGTCTATGTCTGTCTCTGTCTGTCTCTGTCTGTCTATGTCTGTCTCTGTCTGTCTCGGTCTGTCCCTGTCTGTCTCTGCCTGTCTCTGTCTGTCTCTGTCTGTCTCTGTCTGTCTCTGTCTGTCTCTGTCTGTCTCAATCTGTCTCCGTCTGTCCCTGTCTGTCTCTGTCCGTCTCTATCTGTCTCTGTCTGTCTCTGTCTGTCTCTGTCCGTCTCTATCTGTCTCTGTCTGTCTCTGTCTGCCTCTGTCTGCCCCTGTCTGTCTCTGTCTGTCCATACCAGTCTCTGTCTGTATCTGTCTGTCTCTGTCTGTCTCTGTCTGTCTCTGTCTGTCTCTGTCCGCCTCTGTCTGTCTCTGTCTGTCTCTGTCTGTATCTGTCTGTCTCTGTCTGTCTCTGTCTGTCTCTGTCTGACTCTGTCAGTCTCTGTCTGTCTCTGTCTCTCTCTGTCTGTCTCTGTCTGTCTCTGTCTGTCTCTGTCTGTCTCTGTCTCTCTCTGTCTGTCTCTGTCTGTCTCTGTCTGTCTCTGCCTGTCTCTTTCCGTATCTGTCTGTCCCTGTCTGTCCCTGTCTGTCTCTGTCTGTCTCTGCATGTATCTGTTTGTCTCAGTCTGTCTCTGTCTGTCTCTGTCTGTCTCTGTCCGCCTCTGCCTGCCTCTGTCTGTCTCTGTCTGTCTCTGTCTGTCTCTGCCTGTCTCAGTCTGTCCCTATCTGTCTCTGTCTGTCTCTGTCCGCCTCTGTCTGTCTCTGTCTGTCTCTCTCTGTATCTGTCTGTCTCTGTCTGTCTCTGTCTGTCTCTGTCTGACTCTGTCAGTCTCTGTCTGTCTCTGTCTCTCTCTGTCTGTCTCTGTCTGTCTCTGTCTGTATCTGTCTCTCTCTGTCTGTCTCTGTCTGTCTCTGTCTGTCTCTGTCTGTCTCTTTCCGTATCTGTCTGTTCCTGTCTGTCTCTGTCTGTCTCTGCATGTATCTGTTTGTCTCAGTCTGTCTCTGTCTGTCCCTGTCTGCCTCTGTGTGTCACTGCCTGTCTCAGTCTGCCGCTAACTGTCTCTGTCTGTCTCTGTCTGTCTCTGTCTGCCTGAGCCTGTTTCTGTCTGTCTCTGTCTGTCTATACCTGTCTCTGTCTGTCTCTGTCTCTCCCTGTCTGCCTCTGTGTGTCACTGCCTGGCTCAGTGTGCCGCTGACTGTCTCTGTCTGTCTCTGTCTGTCTCTGTCTGCCTCTGTCTGTCCCTGTCTGTCTCCGTCTGTCTCTGTCTGCCTGAGTCAGTCTCTGTCTTTCTATACCTGTCTCTGTCTGTCTCTGTCTGTCTCTGTCTGCCTCTGACTCTCCCTGTCTGCCTCTGTGTGTCACTGCCTGGCTCAGTGTGCCGCTGACTGTCTCTGTCTGTCTCTGCCTGTCTCTGTCTGCCTCTGTCTGTCCCTGTCTGTCTCCGTCTGTCTCTGTCTGCCTGAGTCTGTCTCTGTCTTTCTATACCTGTCTCTGTCTGTCTCTGTCTGTCTCTGTCTGTCTCTGTCTGCCTCTGTCTGTCCCTGTCTGTCTCCGTCTGTCTCTGTCTGCCTGAGTCTGTCTCTGTCTTTCTATACCTGTCTCTGTCTGCCTCTGTCTGTGACTGTCTGCCTCTGACTGTCCCTGTCTGCCTCTGTGTGTCACTGACTGGCTCAGTGTGCCGCTGACTGTCTCTGCCTGTCTCTGTGTGTCACTGCCTGTCTCTGTCTGCCTCTGACTGTCTCTGTCTGTCTCTGTCTGTCTCGGTCTGTCCCTGTCTGTCTCTGCCTGTCTCTGTCTGTCTATGTCTGTCTCTGTCTGTCCCTGTCTGTCTCTGCCTGTCTCTGTCTGTCTATGTCTGTCTCTGTCTGTCTCTGTCTGTCTATGTCTGTCTCTGTCTGTCTCTGTCTGTCCCTGTCTGTCTCTGCCTGTCTCTGTCTGTCCCTGTCTGTCTCCGTCTGTCTCTGTCTGCCTGAGTCTGTCTCTGTCTTTCTATACCTGTCTCTGTCTGCCTCTGTCTGTGTCTGTCTGCCTCTGACTGTCCCTGTCTGCCTCTGTGTGTCACTGACTGGCTCAGTGTGCCGCTGACTGTCTCTGCCTGTCTCTGTGTGTCACTGCCTGTCTCTGTCTGCCTCTGACTGTCTCTGTCTGTCTCTGTCTGTCTCTGTCTGTCCCTGTCTGTCTCTGCCTGTCTCTGTCTGTCTATGTCTGTCTCTGTCTGTCCCTGTCTGTCTCTGCCTGTCTCTGTCTGTCTATGTCTGTCTCTGTCTGTCTCTGTCTGTCTATGTCTGTCTCTGTCTGTCTCTGTCTGTCCCTGTCTGTCTCTGCCTGTCTCTGTCTGTCTATGTCTGTCTCTGTCTGTCTCTGTCTGCCTGAGTCTGTCTCGGTCTGTCTCTGTCTGTCTCTGTCTGTCTCTGTCTGTCTCTGTCTATTTTAGGTCTCTCTCTGTCTCTGTCTGTCTCTCTCTGTCTATTCCTGTCTCTGTGTGTATCTGTCTGTCTCTGTCTGTCTCTGTCTGGCTCTGTCTGTCTCTGCATGTATCTGTTTGTCTCTGTCTGACTCTGTCTGTCTCTGTTTCTCTCTGTCTGTCTCTGTCTGTCTCTGCCTCTCTCAATCTAACTCTGTCTGCCTCTGTCTGTCTCTGTCTGTCTCTGCCTGTCTCTGTCTGTCTCTGTCTGTCTCTGTCTGTCTCTGTGTGTCACTGCCTGTCTCTGTCTGTCTCTGTCTGTCTACGTCTGTCTCTGTCTGTCTCTGTCTGTCTCTGTCTGTCTCTGTCTGTCTATGTCTGTCTCTGTCTGTCTCTGTCTGTCTCTGTCTGTCTCTGTCTGTCTCTGTCTGTCTCTGTCTGTCCCTGACCGGCTCTCTCTGTCTGTCTGTCTCTGCCTGTCTCTGTCCGCCTCCGTCTGTCTCTGTCCGCCTCTGTCTGTCTCTGTCTGTCTCTGTCTGTCTCTGTCTGTCTCTGTCTGTCTCTGTCTGTCTCTGTCTGTCTCTGCCTGTCTCTGTCTGTCTCTGTCTGTCTCTGTCTGTCTCTGTCTGTCTCTGCATGTATCTGTTTGTCTCTGTCTGGCTCTGTCTGTCTAAGTCTGTCTCTGTCCGCCTCTGCCTGTCTCTGTCTGTCTCTGTCCGTCTCTGTCTGTCTCTGTCCGCCTCTGTCTGTCTCTGTCTGTCTCTGTCTGTCTCTGCCTGTCTCTGTCTGTCTCTGTCTGTCTCTGTCTGTCTCTGTCTGTTTCTGCATGTATCTGTTTGTCTCTGTCTGCCTCTGACTGTCTCTGCCTGTCTCTGCGTGTCACTGCCTGTCTCAGTCCGCCGCTGACTGTCTTTGTCTCTCTCTGTCTGTCTCTGTCTGTCTCTGTGTGTCACTGCCTGTCTCTGTCTGTCACTGTCTGTCTATGTCTGTCTTTGTCTGTCTCTGTCTGTCTCTGCCTGTCTCTGTCTGTCTCTGTCTGTCTCTGCCTGTCTCTGTCTGTGTCTCTCTGTCTGTATCTGTCTGTCTCTGTATGTCTCTGTCTGTCTCTGTCTGTCTCTGTCTGTCTCTGTCTGTCCCTGTCTGTCTCCGTCTGTCTCTGTCTGTCTCTGTCTGTCTCTGTCTGTCTCTGTCTGTCTCTGTCTGCCTCTGACTGTCCCTGTCTGCCTCTGTGTGTCACTGACTGGCTCAGTGTGCCGCTGACTGTCTCTGCCTGTCTCTGTCTCCCTCTGTCTGTCCCTGACCGGCTCTCTCTGTCTGTCTGTCTCTGTTTGTCTCTGTCTGTCTCTGTCTGTCTCTGCCTGTCTCTGTCTGTCTCTGTCTATCTCTGTCTGTCTCTGTCTGTGTCTGCATGTATCTGTTTGTCTCTGTCTGGCTCTGTCTGTCTATGTCTGTCTCTGTCCGCCTCTGCCTGTCTCTGTCTGTCTCTGTCCGCCTCTGTCTGTCTCTGTCCGCCTCTGTCTGTCTCTGTCTGTCTCTGTCTGTCTCTGTCTGTCTCTGCCTGTCTCTGTCTGTCTCTGTCTATCTCTGTCTGTCTCTGTCTGTTTCTGCATGTATCTGTTTGTCTCTGTCTGCCTCTGACTGTCTCTGCCTGTCTCTGCGTGTCACTGCCTGTCTCAGTCCGCCGCTGACTGTCTTTGTCTCTCTCTGTCTGTCTCTGTCTGTCTCTGTCTGTCTCTGTGTGTCACTGCCTGTCTCTGTCTGTCACTGTCTGTCTCTGTTTGTCTCTGTCTGTCTCTGTCTGTCTCTGCCTGTCTCTGTCTGTCTCTGTCTGTCCCTGTCTGTCTCCGTCTGTCTCTGTCTGTCTCTGTCTGTCTCTGTCTGTCTCTGTCTGTCTCTGTCTGTCTCTGTCTGTCTCTGTCTGCCTCTGACTGTCCCTGTCTGCCTCTGTGTGTCACTGACTGGCTCAGTGTGCCGCTGACTGTCTCTGCCTGTCTCTGTCTCCCTCTGTCTGTCCCTGACCGGCTCTCTCTGTCTGTCTGTCTCTGTCTGTCTCTGTCTCTCTCTGTCCGCCTCTGCCTGTCTCTGTCTGTCTCTGTCCGTCTCTGTCTGTCTCTGTCCGCCTCTGTCTGTCTCTGTCTGTCTCTGTCTGTCTCTGCCTGTCTCTGTCTGTCTCTGTCTGTCTCTGTCTGTCTCTGTCTGTTTCTGCATGTATCTGTTTGTCTCTGTCTGCCTCTGACTGTCTCTGCCTGTCTCTGTGTGTCACTGCCTGTCTCAGTCCGCCGCTGACTGTCTTTGTCTCTCTCTGTCTGTCTCTGTCTGTCTCTGTGTGTCACTGCCTGTCTCTGTCTGTCACTGTCTGTCTATGTCTGTCTTTGTCTGTCTCTGTCTGTCTCTGCCTGTCTCTGACTGTCTCTATCTGTCTCTGCCTGTCTCTGTCTGTGTCTCTCTGTCTGTATCTGTCTGTCTCTGTATGTCCCTGTCTGTCTCTGTCTGTCTCTGTCTGTCCCTGTCTGTCTCCGTCTGTCTCCGTCTGTCTCTGTCTGTCTCTGTCTGTCTCTGTCAGTCTCTGTCTGTCTCTGCCTGTTTCTGTCTGTCTCTGTCTGTCTCTGTCTGTATCTGCCTGTCTTTGTCTGCCTGTCTCTGTCTCTGTCTGTCTCTGCCTGTCTTTTCGGTCTCTCTCTGTCTCTGTCTGCCTGAGTCAGTCTCAGTCTGTGTCTCTCTGTCTATTCCTGTCTCTGTCTGTATCTGTCTGTCTCTGTCTGTCTCTGCCTGTCTCAGTCTATCTCTGTCTGCCTCTGTCTGTCTCTGTCTGTCTCTGTCTGTCTCTGTCTGTCTCTGTCTGTCTCTGTCTGTCTCTGTTTCTCTCTGTCTGTCTCTGTCTGTCTCTGCCTGTCTCAGTCTAACTCTGTCTGCCTCTGTCTGTCTCTGTCTGTCTCTGTCTGTCTCTGTCTGTCTCTGCCTGTCTCTGTCCGTCTCTTTCTGTCTCTGTCTGTCTCTGTCTGTCTCTGTCTGTCTCCGCCTGCCTCTGACTGTCCCTGTCTGCCTCTGTGTGTCACTGACTGGCTCAGTGTGTCGCTGACTGTGTCTGCCTGTCTCTGTCTCCCTCTGTCTGTCTGTTACCGGCTCTCTCTGTCTCTCTGTCTCTGTCTGTCTCTGCTCGCCTCTGCCTGTCTCTGCCTGCCTGAGTCTGTCCCTGTCTGACTCCCTCTGTCTATTCCTGTCTCTGTCTGTCTCTGTCTGTCTCTGCATGTATCTGTCTGTCTCTGTCTGTCTCTGTCTGTGTCTGTCTGTCTCTGTCTGTCTCTGTCTGCCTCTGACTGTCCCTGTCTGCCTCTGTGTGTCACTGACTGGCTCAGTGTGCCGCTGACTGTCTCTGTCTCCCTCTGTCTGTCTCTGACCGGCTCTCTCTGTCTGTCTGTCTCTGTCTGTCTTTGCCTGTCTCTGTCTGTCTCTCTCTGTCTGTATCTGTCTGTCTCTGTCTGTCTCTGTCTGTCTCTGTCTGTCTCTGTCTGTCTCTGTCTGTCCCTGTCTGTCTCCGTCTGTCTCTGTCTGTCTCTGCCTGTCTCTGTCTGTCTCTGTCTGTCTCTGCCTGTCTCTGTCTGTGTCTCTCTGTCTGTATCTGTCTGTCTCTGTATGTCTCTGTCTGTCTCTGTCTGTATCTGTCTGTCTCTGTCTGTCTCTGTCTGTCTCTGTCTGTCTCTGTCTGTCTCTGTCTGTCCCTGTCTGTCTCCGTCTGTCTCTGTCTGTCTCTGTCTGTCTCTCTCTGTCTCTGTCTGTCTCAATCTGTCTCCGTCTGCCTCTGACTGTCTCTGTCTGTCTCTGTCTGCCCCTGTCTGTCTCTGTCTGTCTCTGTCTGTCTCTGTCTGCCTCTGTCTGTCTATGTCTGTCTCTGTCTGTCCCTGTCTGCCTCTGACTGTCTCTGTCTGTCTCTGTCTGTCTCTGTCTGTCCCTGTCTGTCTCTGCCTGTCTCTGTCTGTCTATGTCTGTCTCTGTCTGTCCCTGTCTGTCTCTGCCTGTCTCTGTCTGTCTATGTCTGTCTCTGTCTGTCTCTGTCTGTCTATGTCTGTCTCTGTCTGTCTCTGTCTGTCCCTGTCTGTCTCTGCCTGTCTCTGTCTGTCTATGTCTGTCTCTGTCTGTCTCTGTCTGCCTGAGTCTGTCTCTGTCTGTCTCTGTCTGTCTCTGTCTGTCTCTGTCTATTTTAGGTCTCTCTCTGTCTGTCTATAGCGGCCTCTGTCTGTATCTGTCTGTCTCTGTCTGTCTCTGTCTGTGTCTGTCTGTCTCTGTCTGTCTCTGTCTGTCTCAATCTGTCTCCGTCTGTCCCTGTCTGTCTCTGTCCGTCTCTATCTGTCTCTGTCTGTCTCTGTCTGTCTCTGTCCGTCTCTATCTGTCTCTGTCTGTCTCTGTCTGCCTCTGTCTGCCCCTGTCTGTCTCTGTCTGTCCATACCAGTCTCTGTCTGTATCTGTCTGTCTCTGTCTGTCTCTGTCTGTCTCTGTCTGTCTCTGTCCGCCTCTGTCTGTCTCTGTCTGTCTCTGTCTGTATCTGTCTGTCTCTGTCTGTCTCTGTCTGTCTCTGTCTGACTCTGTCAGTCTCTGTCTGTCTCTGTCTCTCTCTGTCTGTCTCTGTCTGTCTCTGTCTGTCTCTGTCTGTCTCTGTCTCTCTCTGTCTGTCTCTGTCTGTCTCTGTCTGTCTCTGCCTGTCTCTTTCCGTATCTGTCTGTCCCTGTCTGTCCCTGTCTGTCTCTGTCTGTCTCTGCATGTATCTGTTTGTCTCAGTCTGTCTCTGTCTGTCTCTGTCTGTCTCTGTCCGCCTCTGCCTGCCTCTGTCTGTCTCTGTCTGTCTCTGTCTGTCTCTGCCTGTCTCAGTCTGTCCCTATCTGTCTCTGTCTGTCTCTGTCCGCCTCTGTCTGTCTCTGTCTGTCTCTCTCTGTATCTGTCTGTCTCTGTCTGTCTCTGTCTGTCTCTGTCTGACTCTGTCAGTCTCTGTCTGTCTCTGTCTCTCTCTGTCTGTCTCTGTCTGTCTCTGTCTGTATCTGTCTCTCTCTGTCTGTCTCTGTCTGTCTCTGTCTGTCTCTGTCTGTCTCTTTCCGTATCTGTCTGTTCCTGTCTGTCTCTGTCTGTCTCTGCATGTATCTGTTTGTCTCAGTCTGTCTCTGTCTGTCCCTGTCTGCCTCTGTGTGTCACTGCCTGTCTCAGTCTGCCGCTAACTGTCTCTGTCTGTCTCTGTCTGTCTCTGTCTGCCTGAGCCTGTTTCTGTCTGTCTCTGTCTGTCTATACCTGTCTCTGTCTGTCTCTGTCTCTCCCTGTCTGCCTCTGTGTGTCACTGCCTGGCTCAGTGTGCCGCTGACTGTCTCTGTCTGTCTCTGTCTGTCTCTGTCTGCCTCTGTCTGTCCCTGTCTGTCTCCGTCTGTCTCTGTCTGCCTGAGTCAGTCTCTGTCTTTCTATACCTGTCTCTGTCTGTCTCTGTCTGTCTCTGTCTGCCTCTGACTCTCCCTGTCTGCCTCTGTGTGTCACTGCCTGGCTCAGTGTGCCGCTGACTGTCTCTGTCTGTCTCTGCCTGTCTCTGTCTGCCTCTGTCTGTCCCTGTCTGTCTCCGTCTGTCTCTGTCTGCCTGAGTCTGTCTCTGTCTTTCTATACCTGTCTCTGTCTGTCTCTGTCTGTCTCTGTCTGTCTCTGTCTGCCTCTGTCTGTCCCTGTCTGTCTCCGTCTGTCTCTGTCTGCCTGAGTCTGTCTCTGTCTTTCTATACCTGTCTCTGTCTGCCTCTGTCTGTGACTGTCTGCCTCTGACTGTCCCTGTCTGCCTCTGTGTGTCACTGACTGGCTCAGTGTGCCGCTGACTGTCTCTGCCTGTCTCTGTGTGTCACTGCCTGTCTCTGTCTGCCTCTGACTGTCTCTGTCTGTCTCTGTCTGTCTCGGTCTGTCCCTGTCTGTCTCTGCCTGTCTCTGTCTGTCTATGTCTGTCTCTGTCTGTCCCTGTCTGTCTCTGCCTGTCTCTGTCTGTCTATGTCTGTCTCTGTCTGTCTCTGTCTGTCTATGTCTGTCTCTGTCTGTCTCTGTCTGTCCCTGTCTGTCTCTGCCTGTCTCTGTCTGTCCCTGTCTGTCTCCGTCTGTCTCTGTCTGCCTGAGTCTGTCTCTGTCTTTCTATACCTGTCTCTGTCTGCCTCTGTCTGTGTCTGTCTGCCTCTGACTGTCCCTGTCTGCCTCTGTGTGTCACTGACTGGCTCAGTGTGCCGCTGACTGTCTCTGCCTGTCTCTGTGTGTCACTGCCTGTCTCTGTCTGCCTCTGACTGTCTCTGTCTGTCTCTGTCTGTCTCTGTCTGTCCCTGTCTGTCTCTGCCTGTCTCTGTCTGTCTATGTCTGTCTCTGTCTGTCCCTGTCTGTCTCTGCCTGTCTCTGTCTGTCTATGTCTGTCTCTGTCTGTCTCTGTCTGTCTATGTCTGTCTCTGTCTGTCTCTGTCTGTCCCTGTCTGTCTCTGCCTGTCTCTGTCTGTCTATGTCTGTCTCTGTCTGTCTCTGTCTGCCTGAGTCTGTCTCGGTCTGTCTCTGTCTGTCTCTGTCTGTCTCTGTCTGTCTCTGTCTATTTTAGGTCTCTCTCTGTCTCTGTCTGTCTCTCTCTGTCTATTCCTGTCTCTGTGTGTATCTGTCTGTCTCTGTCTGTCTCTGTCTGGCTCTGTCTGTCTCTGCATGTATCTGTTTGTCTCTGTCTGACTCTGTCTGTCTCTGTTTCTCTCTGTCTGTCTCTGTCTGTCTCTGCCTCTCTCAATCTAACTCTGTCTGCCTCTGTCTGTCTCTGTCTGTCTCTGCCTGTCTCTGTCTGTCTCTGTCTGTCTCTGTCTGTCTCTGTGTGTCACTGCCTGTCTCTGTCTGTCTCTGTCTGTCTACGTCTGTCTCTGTCTGTCTCTGTCTGTCTCTGTCTGTCTCTGTCTGTCTATGTCTGTCTCTGTCTGTCTCTGTCTGTCTCTGTCTGTCTCTGTCTGTCTCTGTCTGTCTCTGTCTGTCCCTGACCGGCTCTCTCTGTCTGTCTGTCTCTGCCTGTCTCTGTCCGCCTCCGTCTGTCTCTGTCCGCCTCTGTCTGTCTCTGTCTGTCTCTGTCTGTCTCTGTCTGTCTCTGTCTGTCTCTGTCTGTCTCTGCCTGTCTCTGTCTGTCTCTGTCTGTCTCTGTCTGTCTCTGTCTGTCTCTGCATGTATCTGTTTGTCTCTGTCTGGCTCTGTCTGTCTAAGTCTGTCTCTGTCCGCCTCTGCCTGTCTCTGTCTGTCTCTGTCCGTCTCTGTCTGTCTCTGTCCGCCTCTGTCTGTCTCTGTCTGTCTCTGTCTGTCTCTGCCTGTCTCTGTCTGTCTCTGTCTGTCTCTGTCTGTCTCTGTCTGTTTCTGCATGTATCTGTTTGTCTCTGTCTGCCTCTGACTGTCTCTGCCTGTCTCTGCGTGTCACTGCCTGTCTCAGTCCGCCGCTGACTGTCTTTGTCTCTCTCTGTCTGTCTCTGTCTGTCTCTGTGTGTCACTGCCTGTCTCTGTCTGTCACTGTCTGTCTATGTCTGTCTTTGTCTGTCTCTGTCTGTCTCTGCCTGTCTCTGTCTGTCTCTGTCTGTCTCTGCCTGTCTCTGTCTGTGTCTCTCTGTCTGTATCTGTCTGTCTCTGTATGTCTCTGTCTGTCTCTGTCTGTCTCTGTCTGTCTCTGTCTGTCCCTGTCTGTCTCCGTCTGTCTCTGTCTGTCTCTGTCTGTCTCTGTCTGTCTCTGTCTGTCTCTGTCTGCCTCTGACTGTCCCTGTCTGCCTCTGTGTGTCACTGACTGGCTCAGTGTGCCGCTGACTGTCTCTGCCTGTCTCTGTCTCCCTCTGTCTGTCCCTGACCGGCTCTCTCTGTCTGTCTGTCTCTGTTTGTCTCTGTCTGTCTCTGTCTGTCTCTGCCTGTCTCTGTCTGTCTCTGTCTGTCTCTGTCTGTGTCTGCATGTATCTGTTTGTCTCTGTCTGGCTCTGTCTGTCTATGTCTGTCTCTGTCCGCCTCTGCCTGTCTCTGTCTGTCTCTGTCCGCCTCTGTCTGTCTCTGTCCGCCTCTGTCTGTCTCTGTCTGTCTCTGTCTGTCTCTGTCTGTCTCTGCCTGTCTCTGTCTGTCTCTGTCTATCTCTGTCTGTCTCTGTCTGTTTCTGCATGTATCTGTTTGTCTCTGTCTGCCTCTGACTGTCTCTGCCTGTCTCTGCGTGTCACTGCCTGTCTCAGTCCGCCGCTGACTGTCTTTGTCTCTCTCTGTCTGTCTCTGTCTGTCTCTGTCTGTCTCTGTGTGTCACTGCCTGTCTCTGTCTGTCACTGTCTGTCTCTGTTTGTCTCTGTCTGTCTCTGTCTGTCTCTGCCTGTCTCTGTCTGTCTCTGTCTGTCCCTGTCTGTCTCCGTCTGTCTCTGTCTGTCTCTGTCTGTCTCTGTCTGTCTCTGTCTGTCTCTGTCTGTCTCTGTCTGTCTCTGTCTGCCTCTGACTGTCCCTGTCTGCCTCTGTGTGTCACTGACTGGCTCAGTGTGCCGCTGACTGTCTCTGCCTGTCTCTGTCTCCCTCTGTCTGTCCCTGACCGGCTCTCTCTGTCTGTCTGTCTCTGTCTGTCTCTGTCTCTCTCTGTCCGCCTCTGCCTGTCTCTGTCTGTCTCTGTCCGTCTCTGTCTGTCTCTGTCCGCCTCTGTCTGTCTCTGTCTGTCTCTGTCTGTCTCTGCCTGTCTCTGTCTGTCTCTGTCTGTCTCTGTCTGTCTCTGTCTGTTTCTGCATGTATCTGTTTGTCTCTGTCTGCCTCTGACTGTCTCTGCCTGTCTCTGTGTGTCACTGCCTGTCTCAGTCCGCCGCTGACTGTCTTTGTCTCTCTCTGTCTGTCTCTGTCTGTCTCTGTGTGTCACTGCCTGTCTCTGTCTGTCACTGTCTGTCTATGTCTGTCTTTGTCTGTCTCTGTCTGTCTCTGCCTGTCTCTGACTGTCTCTATCTGTCTCTGCCTGTCTCTGTCTGTGTCTCTCTGTCTGTATCTGTCTGTCTCTGTATGTCCCTGTCTGTCTCTGTCTGTCTCTGTCTGTCCCTGTCTGTCTCCGTCTGTCTCCGTCTGTCTCTGTCTGTCTCTGTCTGTCTCTGTCAGTCTCTGTCTGTCTCTGCCTGTTTCTGTCTGTCTCTGTCTGTCTCTGTCTGTATCTGCCTGTCTTTGTCTGCCTGTCTCTGTCTCTGTCTGTCTCTGCCTGTCTTTTCGGTCTCTCTCTGTCTCTGTCTGCCTGAGTCAGTCTCAGTCTGTGTCTCTCTGTCTATTCCTGTCTCTGTCTGTATCTGTCTGTCTCTGTCTGTCTCTGCCTGTCTCAGTCTATCTCTGTCTGCCTCTGTCTGTCTCTGTCTGTCTCTGTCTGTCTCTGTCTGTCTCTGTCTGTCTCTGTCTGTCTCTGTTTCTCTCTGTCTGTCTCTGTCTGTCTCTGCCTGTCTCAGTCTAACTCTGTCTGCCTCTGTCTGTCTCTGTCTGTCTCTGTCTGTCTCTGTCTGTCTCTGCCTGTCTCTGTCCGTCTCTTTCTGTCTCTGTCTGTCTCTGTCTGTCTCTGTCTGTCTCCGCCTGCCTCTGACTGTCCCTGTCTGCCTCTGTGTGTCACTGACTGGCTCAGTGTGTCGCTGACTGTGTCTGCCTGTCTCTGTCTCCCTCTGTCTGTCTGTTACCGGCTCTCTCTGTCTCTCTGTCTCTGTCTGTCTCTGCTCGCCTCTGCCTGTCTCTGCCTGCCTGAGTCTGTCCCTGTCTGACTCCCTCTGTCTATTCCTGTCTCTGTCTGTCTCTGTCTGTCTCTGCATGTATCTGTCTGTCTCTGTCTGTCTCTGTCTGTGTCTGTCTGTCTCTGTCTGTCTCTGTCTGCCTCTGACTGTCCCTGTCTGCCTCTGTGTGTCACTGACTGGCTCAGTGTGCCGCTGACTGTCTCTGTCTCCCTCTGTCTGTCTCTGACCGGCTCTCTCTGTCTGTCTGTCTCTGTCTGTCTTTGCCTGTCTCTGTCTGTCTCTCTCTGTCTGTATCTGTCTGTCTCTGTCTGTCTCTGTCTGTCTCTGTCTGTCTCTGTCTGTCTCTGTCTGTCCCTGTCTGTCTCCGTCTGTCTCTGTCTGTCTCTGCCTGTCTCTGTCTGTCTCTGTCTGTCTCTGCCTGTCTCTGTCTGTGTCTCTCTGTCTGTATCTGTCTGTCTCTGTATGTCTCTGTCTGTCTCTGTCTGTATCTGTCTGTCTCTGTCTGTCTCTGTCTGTCTCTGTCTGTCTCTGTCTGTCTCTGTCTGTCCCTGTCTGTCTCCGTCTGTCTCTGTCTGTCTCTGTCTGTCTCTCTCTGTCTCTGTCTGTCTCAATCTGTCTCCGTCTGCCTCTGACTGTCTCTGTCTGTCTCTGTCTGCCCCTGTCTGTCTCTGTCTGTCCATACCAGTCTCTGTCTGTATCTGTCTGTCTCTGTCTGTCTCTGTCCGCCTCTGTCTGTCTCTGTCTGTCTCTGTCTGTATCTGTCTGTCTCTGTCTGTCTCTGTCTGTCTCTGTCTGACTCTGTCAGTCTCTGTCTGTCTCTGTCTGTCTCTGTGTGTCACTGCCTGTCTCAGTCCGCCGCTGACTGTCTCTGTCTGTCTCTGTCTGTCTCTGTCTGTCTCTGCCTGTCTCTGTCTGCCTGAGTCTGTCTCTCTCTCTCTCTGTCTTTCTATACCTGTCTCTGTCTGTATCTGCCTGTCTTTGTCTGCCTGTCTCTGTCTCTGTCTGTCTCTGCCTGTCTTTTCGGTCTCTCTCTGTCTCTATCTGCCTGAGTCTGTCTCAGTCTGTGTCTCTCTGTCTATTCCTGTCTCTGTCTGTATCTGTCTGTCTCTGTCTGTCTCTGCCTGTCTCAGTCTATCTCTGTCTGCCTCTGTCTGTCTCTGTCTGTCTCTGTCTGTCTCTGTCTGTTTCTGCATGTATCTGTTTGTCTCTGTCTGCCTCTGACTGTCTCTGCCTGTCTCTGCGTGTCACTGCCTGTCTCAGTCCGCCGCTGACTGTCTTTGTCTCTCTCTGTCTGTCTCTGTCTGTCTCTGTCTGTCTCTGTCTGTCTCTGTGTGTCACTGCCTGTCTCTGTCTGTCACTGTCTGTCTATGTCTGTCTTTGTCTGTCTCTGTCTGTCTCTGCCTGTCTCTGTCTGTCTCTGTCTGTCTCTGCCTGTCTCTGTCTGTGTCTCCCTGTCTGTATCTGTCTGTCTCTGTATGTCTCTGTCTGTCTCTGTCTGTCTCTGTCTGTCCCTGTCTGTCTCCGTCTGTCTCCGTCTGTCTCTGTCTGTCTCTGTCTGTCTCTGTCAGTCTCTGTCTGTCTCTGTCTGTTTCTGTCTGTCTCTGTCTGTCTCTGTCTGTATCTGCCTGTCTTTGTCTGCCTGTCTCTGTCTCTGTCTGTCTCTGCCTGTCTTTTCGGTCTCTCTCTGTCTCTGTCTGCCTGAGTCAGTCTCAGTCTGTGTCTCTCTGTCTATTCCTGTCTCTGTCTGTATCTGTCTGTCTCTGTGTGTCACTGCCTGTCTCTGTCTGTCACTGTCTGTCTATGTCTGTCTCTGTCTGTCTCAGTCTGTCTCTGTCAGTCTCTGTCTGTCTCTGTCAGTCTCTGTCTGTCTCTGCTTGTTTTCGTGTGTCACTGCCTGTCCCAGTTTGCCTTCGACTGTCTCTGGCTGTCTCTGTGTGTGACTGCCTGTCTCTGTCTGCCTCTGACTGTCTCTGTCTGTCTCTGTGTGTCACTGCCTGTCTCAGTCCGCCGCTGACTGTCTCTGTCTGTCTCTGTCTGTCTCTGTCTGTCTCAGCCTGTCTCTGTCTGCCTGAGTCTGTCTCTCTCTGTCTCTGTCTTTCTATACCTGTCTCTGTCTGTATCTGTCTGTCTCTCTCTGTCTCTGTCTGTCTCTGTCTGTCTCTGTCTGTCCCTGTCTGTCTCTGTCTGTCTCTGTATGTCTCTGTCTGTCTCGGTCCGCCTCTGTCTGTCTCTGCCTGCCTGAGTCTGTCTCCGTCTGTCTCTGTCCGTCTCTTTCTGTCTCTGCCTGTCTCTGTCTGTCTCTGTCTGTTTCTGTCTGTCTCTGTCTGTCTCTGTCTGTATCTGCCTGTCTTTGTCTGCCTGTCTCTGTCTCTGTCTGTCTCTGCCTGTCTTTTCGGTCTCTCTCTGTCTCTGTCTGCCTGAGTCAGTCTCAGTCTGTGTCTCTCTGTCTATTCCTGTCTCTGTCTGTATCTGTCTGTCTCTGTGTGTCACTGCCTGTCTCTGTCTGTCACTGTCTGTCTATGTCTGTCTTTGTCTGTCTCTGTCTGTCTATGTCTGTCTCTGTCCGCCTCTGCCTGTCTCTGTCTGTCTCTGTCCGTCTCTGTCTGTCTCTGTCTGCCTCTGTCTGTCTCTGTCTGTCTCTGTCTGTCTCTGCCTGTCTCTGTCTGCCTGAGTCTGTCTCTCTCTCTCTCTGTCTTTCTATACCTGTCTCTGTCTGTATCTGCCTGTCTTTGTCTGCCTGTCTCTGTCTCTGTCTGTCTCTGCCTGTCTTTTCGGTCTCTCTCTGTCTCTATCTGCCTGAGTCTGTCTCAGTCTGTGTCTCTCTGTCTATTCCTGTCTCTGTCTGTATCTGTCTGTCTCTGTCTGTCTCTGCCTGTCTCAGTCTATCTCTGTCTGCCTCTGTCTGTCTCTGTCTGTCTCTGTCTGTCTCTGTCTGTCTCTGTCTGTCTCTGTTTCTCTCTGTCTGTCTCTGTCTGTCTCTGCCTGTCTCAGTCTAACTCTGTCTGCCTCTGTCTGTCTCTGTCTGTCTCTGTCTGTCTCTGTCTGTATCTGCCTGTCTCTGTCCGTCTCTTTCTGTCTCTGTCTGTCTCTGTCTGTCTCTGTCTGTCTCCGCCTGCCTCTGACTGTCCCTGTCTGCCTCTGTGTGTCACTGACTGGCTCAGTGTGCCGCTAACTGTCTCTGCCTGTCTCTGTCTCCCTCTGTCTGTCTGTTACCGGCTCTCTCTGTCTCTCTGTCTCTGTCTGTCTCTGTTCGCCTCTGCCTGTCTCTGCCTGCCTGAGTCTGTCCCTGTCTGTCTCCCTCTGTCTATTCCTGTCTCTGTCTGTCTCTGTCTGTCTCTGCATGTATCTGTTTGTCTCTGTCTGTCTCTGTCGGTCTCTGTCGGTCTCTGTCTCTATCTGTCTGTATCTGTCTGTGTTAGGTCGTAAATTACAGTAAGCGCCGAGCGAATTAGGCGACCACCCAAAGTTTCCTCGATACAATAGTCCTCTGTTTTTTCGTCCCTTCGAACACTTTACCATAGCTTTAGAAAGTCAAGAGGTTTGTTTGTCCCGTAGCAGGAATAAGAACCAGGGAATCGTTACATTTCGTTCAGAGTTTTTCGTATCTTGTTTAGTCCCATCTGGGCTTCATCATCCTTCACCTTAGTACTAGAGTCTTTGTTTCGTATTTTCTTAGATGTCGAGGTATTCCTTAAATTTATTACTGACTACGGACATTTTGGAAACGCCTCTATCCCTCTCCACATTTCCATTCCGCCCTAATTTGCTTAGCCAATCATAATATAGTTACAGTTTTTCCCTTCCTTTGCCTAAAATCTCCACGCCCACCCCGAAGCTTTCTTAGTTTGTTAGAAGCTTCAAAAATTCATTCATTCCATAGTTTCCGAACAGTATACATACAGTCTCTAGTTTTCCCTTAGTTTACATATATCCAGTTTATAGTATTTTAGTACTCATTAGTTGTACTTAAACATTTATATTTTATCCGCCAGTTACTAATAAAGTTTAACTATTCTTTGTAATTGTTTCGAAGTTACGTATCATACCATACAGTCCACTATTCTTCATTGTTCGGGATTGCCAATATTCCCACGCGTCGTTCATTCGTCACTAATATAATTGTGGACGCTGCGACGCAAATACAGTCTGTCTCTGTCTGTCTCTGTCTGTCTCTGTCTGTCTAGGTCTGTCTCTGCCTGCCCCGTCTGTCTCTGTCTGTCTCTGTCGGTCTCTGTCTGCCTGAGTCTGTCTCTCTCTGTCTCTGTCTTTCTATACCTGTCTCTGTCTGTATCTGTCTGTCTCTGTCTGTCTCTGTCTGTATCTGTCTGCCTCTGTCTGTCTCTGTCTGTCCCTGTCTGCCTCTGTCTACCTCTGCTTGCTTCCGTGTGTCACTGCCTGTCCCAGTTTGCCTTCGACTGTCTCTGTCTGTCTCTGTCTGGGACTGCCTGTCTCTGTCTGCCTCTGACTGTCCCTGTCTGTCTCTGTGTGTCACTGCCTGTCTCTGTCTGTCTCTGTCTGTCTATGTCTGTCTTTGTCTGTCTCTGTCTGTCTCTGTCTGTCTCTGTCTGTCTCTGTGTGTTACTGCCTGTCTCTGTCTGTCACTGTCTGTCTATGTCTGCCTTTGTCTGTCTCTGTCTGTCTCTGCCTGTCTCTGTCTGTCTCTGTCTGTCTCTGCCTGTCTCTGTCTGTCTCTCTCTGTCTGTCTCTGTCTGTCTCTGTCTGTCTCTGTCTGTCTCTGTCTGTCTCTGTCTGTCCCTGTCTGTCTCCGTCTGTCTCTGTCTGTCTCTGTCTGCCTCTGTCTGTCTCTGTCTGTCTCTGTCTGTCTCTGTCTGTCTCTGTCTGTCTCTGTCTGCCTCTGACTGTCCCTGTCTGCCTCTGTGTCACTGACTGGCTCAGTGTGCCGCTGACTGTCTCTGCCTGTCTCTGTCTCCCTCTGTCTGTCTCTGACCGGCTCTCCCTGTCTGTCTGTCTCTGTCTGTCTTTGCCTGTCTCTGTCTGTCTCTCTCTGTCTGTATCTGTCTGTCTCTGTCTGTCTCTGTCTGTCTCTGTGTGTCACTGCCTGTCTCTGTCTGTCACTGTCTGTCTATGTCTGTCTTTGTCTGTCTCTGTCTGTCTCTGCCTGTCTCTGTCTGTCTCTGTCTGACTTTGCCTGTCTCTGTCTGTCTCTCTCTGTCTGTCTCTGTCTGTCTCTGTCTGTCTCTGTCTGTCTCTGTCTGTCTCAGTCTTCTCTGTCAGTCTCTGTCTGTCTCTGCTTGTTTTCGTGTGTCACTGCCTGTCCCAGTTTGCCTTCGACTGTCTCTGGCTGTCTCTGTGTGTGACTGCCTGTCTCTGTCTGCCTCTGACTGTCTCTGTCTGTCTCTGTGTGTCACTGCCTGCCTCAGTCCGCCGCTGACTGTCTCTGTCTGTCTCTGTCTGTCTCTGTCTGTCTCTGTCTGTCTCTGCCTGTCTCTGTCTGCCTGAGTCTGTCTCTCTCTGTCTCTGTCTTTCTATACCTGTCTCTGTCTGTATCTGTCTGTCTCTCTCTGTCTCTGTCTGTCTCTGTCTGTCTCTGTCTGTCCCTGTCTGTCTCTGTCTGTCTCTGTCTGCCTCTGTCTGTCTCGGTCCGCCTCTGCCTGTCTCTGCCTGCCTGAGTCTGTCTCTGTCTGTCTCTGTCTGTCTCAGTCTGTCTCTGTCAGTCTCTGTCTGTCTCTGTCAGTCTCTGTCTGTCTCTGCTTGTTTTCGTGTGTCACTGCCTGTCCCAGTTTGCCTTCGACTGTCTCTGGCTGTCTCTGTGTGTGACTGCCTGTCTCTGTCTGCCTCTGACTGTCTCTGTCTGTCTCTGTGTGTCACTGCCTGCCTCAGTCCGCCGCTGACTGTCTCTGTCTGTCTCTGTCTGTCTCTGTCTGTCTCTGTCTGTCTCTGCCTGTCTCTGTCTGCCTGAGTCTGTCTCTCTCTGTCTCTGTCTTTCTATACCTGTCTCTGTCTGTATCTGTCTGTCTCTCTCTGTCTCTGTCTGTCTCTGTCTGTCTCTGTCTGTCCCTGTCTGTCTCTGTCTGTCTCTGTCTGCCTCTGTCTGTCTCGGTCCGCCTCTGCCTGTCTCTGCCTGCCTGAGTCTGTCTCTGTCTGTCTCTGTCTGTCTCAGTCTGTCTCTGTCAGTCTCTGTCTGTCTCTGTCAGTCTCTGTCTGTCTCTGCTTGTTTTCGTGTGTCACTGCCTGTCCCAGTTTGCCTTCGACTGTCTCTGGCTGTCTCTGTGTGTGACTGCCTGTCTCTGTCTGCCTCTGACTGTCTCTGTCTGTCTCTGTGTGTCACTGCCTGTCTCAGTCCGCCGCTGACTGTCTCTGTCTGTCTCTGTCTGTCTCTGTCTGTCTCAGCCTGTCTCTGTCTGCCTGAGTCTGTCTCTCTCTGTCTCTGTCTTTCTATACCTGTCTCTGTCTGTATCTGTCTGTCTCTCTCTGTCTCTGTCTGTCTCTGTCTGTCTCTGTCTGTCCCTGTCTGTCTCTGTCTGTCTCTGTATGTCTCTGTCTGTCTCGGTCCGCCTCTGTCTGTCTCTGCCTGCCTGAGTCTGTCTCTGCCTGTCTCTGTCCGTCACTTTCTGTCTCTGCCTGTCTCTGTCTGTCTCTGTCTGTCTCTGTCTGCCCCTGTCTGTCTCTGCCTGTCTCTGCTTGTTTTCGTGTGTCACTGCATGTCCCAGTTTGCCTTCGACTGTCTCTGGCTGTCTCTGTCTGTCTCTGTCTGTCTCGGTCTGCCTCTGACTGTCCCTGTCTGTCTCTGTGTGTCACTGCCTGTCTCAGTCTGCCGCTGACTGTCTCTGCCTGTCTCTGTCTGTGTCTGCCTGTCTCTGTCTGTCCCTGTCTGTCCCTGTCTGTCTCTGTCTGTCTCTGCTTGTTTTTGTTTGTCACTGCCTGTCCCAGTTTGCATTCGACTGTCTCTGGCTGTCTCTGTGTGTGACTGCCTGTCTCTGTCTGGCTCTGAATGTCTCTGTCTGTCTCTGCGTGTCACTGCCTGTCTCCGTCCGCCGCTGACTGTCTCTGTCTGTCTCTGTCTGTCTCTGTCTGTCTCTCTCTGCCTCTGACGGTCCCTGTCTGTCTCTGTGTGTCACTGCCTGTCTCTGTCTGTCTATGTCTGTCTCTGCCTGTCTCTGTCTGTCTCTGTATGTATCTGTTGGTCTCTGTCTGTCTCTGTCTGTCTCTGTCTGCCTGAGTCTGTCTCTGTCTGTCTCTGTCTGTCTATACGTGTCTCTGTCTGTCTCTGTGTGTCACTGCCTGTCTCTGTCTGCCTCTGTCTGTCTCTGTCTGTATCCGTCTGTCTCTGTCTGTCTCTGTCTGTCTCTGTCTGTCTCTGTCTGTCTCTGTCTGTCCCTGTCTGTCTCTGTCTGTCTCTGCTTGCTTCCGTGTGTCACTGCCTGTCCCAGTTTGCCTTCGACTGTCTCTGTCTGTCTCTGTCTGGGACTGCCTGTCTCTGTCTGCCTCTGACTGTCCCTGTCTGTCTCTGTGTGTCACTGCCTGTCTCTGTCTGTCTATGTCTGTCTTTGTCTGTCTCTGTCTGTCTCTGTCTGTCTCTGCCTGTCTCTGTCTGTCTCTCTCTGTCTCTGTTTCTCTCTGTCTGTCTCTGTCTGTCCCTGTCTGTCTCTGTCTGTCTCTGTCTGTCTCTGTCTGTCTCTGTCTGTCTCTGTCTGTCTCAGTCTGTCTCAGTCAGTCTCTGTCTGTCTCTGCTTGTTTTCCTGTGTCACTGCCTGTCCCAGTTTGCGTTCGACTGTCTCTGGCTGTCTCTGTGTGTGACTGCCTGTCTCTGTCTGCCTCTGACTGTCTCTGTCTGCCTCTGTGTGTCACTGACTGGCTCAGTGTGCCGCTGACTGTCTCTGCCTGTCTCTGTCTCCCTCTGTCTGCCTCTGACTGGCTCTCTCTGTCTGTCTGTCTCTGTCCGTCTCTGCTTGCTTCCGTGTGTCACTGCCTGTCCCAGTTTGCCTTCGACTGTCTCTGGCTGTCTCTGTGTGTGACTGCCTGTCTCCGTCTGCCTCTGACTGTCCCTGTCTGCCTCTGTGTGTCACTGACTGGCTCAGTGTGCCGCTGACTGTCTCTGCCTGTCTCTGTCTCCCTCTGTCTGTCTCTGACCGGCTCTTCCTGTCTGTCTGTCTCTGTCTGTCTTTGCCTGTCTCTGTCTGTCTCTCTCTGTCTGTATCTGTCTGTCTCTGTCTGTCTCTGTCTGTCTCTGTGTGTCACTGCCTGTCTCTGTCTGTCACTGTCTGTCTATGTCTGTCTTTGTCTGTCTCTGTCTGTCTCTGCCTGTCTCTGTCTGTCTCTGTCTGACTCTGCCTGTCTCTGTCTGTCTCTCTCTGTCTGTATCTGTCTGTCTCTGTCTGTCTCTGTCTGTCTCTGTCTGTCTCAGTCTGTCTCTGTCAGTCTCTGTCTGTCTCTGCTTGTTTTCGTGTGTCACTGCCTGTCCCAGTTTGCCTTCGACTGTCTCTGGCTGTCTCTGTGTGTGACTGCCTGTCTCTGTCTGCCTCTGACTGTCTCTGTCTGTCTCTGTGTGTCACTGCCTGCCTCAGTCCGCCGCTGACTGTCTCTGTCTGTCTCTGTCTGTCTCTGTCTGTCTCTGCCTGTCTCTGTCTGCCTGAGTCTGTCTCTCTCTGTCTCTGTCTTTCTATACCTGTCTCTGTCTGTATCTGTCTGTCTCTCTCTGTCTCTGTCTGTCTCTGTCTGTCTCTGTCTGTCCCTGTCTGTCTCTGTCTGTCTCTGTCTGTCTCTGTCTGTCTCGGTCCGCCTCTGCCTGTCTCTGCCTGCCTGAGTCTGTCTCTGTCTGTCTCTGTCTGTCTCAGTCTGTCTCTGTCAGTCTCTGTCTGTCTCTGTCAGTCTCTGTCTGTCTCTACTTGTTTTCGTGTGTCACTGCCTGTCCCAGTTTGCCTTCGACTGTCTCTGGCTGTCTCTGTGTGTGACTGCCTGTCTCTGTCTGCCTCTGACTGTCCCTGTCTGTCTCTGTGTGTCACTGCCTGTCTCTGTCTGTCTCTGTCTGTCTATGTCTGTCTTTGTCTGTCTCTGTCTGTCTCTGTCTGTCTCTGTCTGTCTCTGTGTGTTACTGCCTGTCTCTGTCTGTCACTGTCTGTCTATGTCTGCCTTTGTCTGTCTCTGTTTGTCTCTGCCTGTCTCTGTCTGTCTCTGTCTGTCTCTGCCTGTCTCTGTCTGTCTCTCTCTGTCTGTCTCTGTCTGTCTCTGTCTGTCTCTGTCTGTCTCTGTCTGTCTCTGTCTGTCCCTGTCTGTCTCCGTCTGTCTCTGTCTGTCTCTGTCTGCCTCTGTCTGTCTCTGTCTGTCTCTGTCTGTCTCTGTCTGTCTCTGTCTGTCTCTGTCTGTCTCTGTCTGCCTCTGACTGTCCCTGTCTGCCTCTGTGTCACTGACTGGCTCAGTGTGCCGCTGACTGTCTCTGCCTGTCTCTGTCTCCCTCTGTCTGTCTCTGACCGGCTCTCCCTGTCTGTCTGTCTCTGTCTGTCTTTGCCTGTCTCTGTCTGTCTCTCTCTGTCTGTATCTGTCTGTCTCTGTCTGTCTCTGTCTGTCTCTGTGTGTCACTGCCTGTCTCTGTCTGTCACTGTCTGTCTATGTCTGTCTTTGTCTGTCTCTGTCTGTCTCTGCCTGTCTCTGTCTGTCTCTGTCTGACTTTGCCTGTCTCTGTCTGTCTCTCTCTGTCTGTATCTGTCTGTCTCTGTCTGTCTCTGTCTGTCTCTGTCTGTCTCAGTCTGTCTCTGTCAGTCTCTGTCTGTCTCTGCTTGTTTTCGTGTGTCACTGCCTGTCCCAGTTTGCCTTCGACTGTCTCTGGCTGTCTCTGTGTGTGACTGCCTGTCTCTGTCTGCCTCTGACTGTCTCTGTCTGTCTCTGTGTGTCACTGCCTGCCTCAGTCCGCCGCTGACTGTCTCTGTCTGTCTCTGTCTGTCTCTGTCTGTCTCTGTCTGTCTCTGCCTGTCTCTGTCTGCCTGAGTCTGTCTCTCTCTGTCTCTGTCTTTCTATACCTGTCTCTGTCTGTATCTGTCTGTCTCTCTCTGTCTCTGTCTGTCTCTGTCTGTCTCTGTCTGTCCCTGTCTGTCTCTGTCTGTCTCTGTCTGCCTCTGTCTGTCTCGGTCCGCCTCTGCCTGTCTCTGCCTGCCTGAGTCTGTCTCTGTCTGTCTCTGTCTGTCTCAGTCTGTCTCTGTCAGTCTCTGTCTGTCTCTGTCAGTCTCTGTCTGTCTCTGCTTGTTTTCGTGTGTCACTGCCTGTCCCAGTTTGCCTTCGACTGTCTCTGGCTGTCTCTGTGTGTGACTGCCTGTCTCTGTCTGCCTCTGACTGTCTCTGTCTGTCTCTGTGTGTCACTGCCTGTCTCAGTCCGCCGCTGACTGTCTCTGTCTGTCTCTGTCTGTCTCTGTCTGTCTCAGCCTGTCTCTGTCTGCCTGAGTCTGTCTCTGTCTTTCTATACCTGTCTCTGTCTGTATCTGTCTGTCTCTCTCTGTCTCTGTCTGTCTCTGTCTGTCTCTGTCTGTCCCTGTCTGTCTCTGTCTGTCTCTGTATGTCTCTGTCTGTCTCGGTCCGCCTCTGTCTGTCTCTGCCTGCCTGAGTCTGTCTCTGCCTGTCTCTGTCCGTCACTTTCTGTCTCTGCCTGTCTCTGTCTGTCTCTGTCTGTCTCTGTCTGCCCCTGTCTGTCTCTGCCTGTCTCTGCTTGTTTTCGTGTGTCACTGCATGTCCCAGTTTGCCTTCGACTGTCTCTGGCTGTCTCTGTCTGTCTCTGTCTGTCTCGGTCTGCCTCTGACTGTCCCTGTCTGTCTCTGTGTGTCACTGCCTGTCTCAGTCTGCCGCTGACTGTCTCTGCCTGTCTCTGTCTGTGTCTGCCTGTCTCTGTCTGTCCCTGTCTGTCCCTGTCTGTCTCTGTCTGTCTCTGCTTGTTTTTGTTTGTCACTGCCTGTCCCAGTTTGCATTCGACTGTCTCTGGCTGTCTCTGTGTGTGACTGCCTGTCTCTGTCTGGCTCTGAATGTCTCTGTCTGTCTCTGCGTGTCACTGCCTGTCTCCGTCCGCCGCTGACTGTCTCTGTCTGTCTCTGTCTGTCTCTGTCTGTCTCTCTCTGCCTCTGACGGTCCCTGTCTGTCTCTGTGTGTCACTGCCTGTCTCTGTCTGTCTATGTCTGTCTCTGCCTGTCTCTGTCTGTCTCTGTATGTATCTGTTGGTCTCTGTCTGTCTCTGTCTGTCTCTGTCTGCCTGAGTCTGTCTCTGTCTGTCTCTGTCTGTCTATACGTGTCTCTGTCTGTCTCTGTGTGTCACTGCCTGTCTCTGTCTGCCTCTGTCTGTCTCTGTCTGTATCCGTCTGTCTCTGTCTGTCTCTGTCTGTCTCTGTCTGTCTCTGTCTGTCTCTGTCTGTCCCTGTCTGTCTCTGTCTGTCTCTGCTTGCTTCCGTGTGTCACTGCCTGTCCCAGTTTGCCTTCGACTGTCTCTGTCTGTCTCTGTCTGGGACTGCCTGTCTCTGTCTGCCTCTGACTGTCCCTGTCTGTCTCTGTGTGTCACTGCCTGTCTCTGTCTGTCTATGTCTGTCTTTGTCTGTCTCTGTCTGTCTCTGTCTGTCTCTGTCTGTCTCTGCCTGTCTCTGTCTGTCTCTCTCTGTCTCTGTTTCTCTCTGTCTGTCTCTGTCTGTCCCTGTCTGTCTCTGTCTGTCTCTGTCTGTCTCTGTCTGTCTCTGTCTGTCTCTGTCTGTCTCAGTCTGTCTCAGTCAGTCTCTGTCTGTCTCTGCTTGTTTTCCTGTGTCACTGCCTGTCCCAGTTTGCGTTCGACTGTCTCTGGCTGTCTCTGTGTGTGACTGCCTGTCTCTGTCTGCCTCTGACTGTCTCTGTCTGCCTCTGTGTGTCACTGACTGGCTCAGTGTGCCGCTGACTGTCTCTGCCTGTCTCTGTCTCCCTCTGTCTGCCTCTGACCGGCTCTCTCTGTCTGTCTGTCTCTGTCCGTCTCTGCTTGCTTCCGTGTGTCACTGCCTGTCCCAGTTTGCCTTCGACTGTCTCTGGCTGTCTCTGTGTGTGACTGCCTGTCTCCGTCTGCCTCTGACTGTCCCTGTCTGCCTCTGTGTGTCACTGACTGGCTCAGTGTGCCGCTGACTGTCTCTGCCTGTCTCTGTCTCCCTCTGTCTGTCTCTGACCGGCTCTCCCTGTCTGTCTGTCTCTGTCTGTCTTTGCCTGTCTCTGTCTGTCTCTCTCTGTCTGTATCTGTCTGTCTCTGTCTGTCTCTGTCTGTCTCTGTGTGTCACTGCCTGTCTCTGTCTGTCACTGTCTGTCTATGTCTGTCTTTGTCTGTCTCTGTCTGTCTCTGCCTGTCTCTGTCTGTCTCTGTCTGACTCTGCCTGTCTCTGTCTGTCTCTCTCTGTCTGTATCTGTCTGTCTCTGTCTGTCTCTGTCTGTCTCTGTCTGTCTCAGTCTGTCTCTGTCAGTCTCTGTCTGTCTCTGCTTGTTTTCGTGTGTCACTGCCTGTCCCAGTTTGCCTTCGACTGTCTCTGGCTGTCTCTGTGTGTGACTGCCTGTCTCTGTCTGCCTCTGACTGTCTCTGTCTGTCTCTGTGTGTCACTGCCTGCCTCAGTCCGCCGCTGACTGTCTCTGTCTGTCTCTGTCTGTCTCTGTCTGTCTCTGCCTGTCTCTGTCTGCCTGAGTCTGTCTCTCTCTGTCTCTGTCTTTCTATACCTGTCTCTGTCTGTATCTGTCTGTCTCTCTCTGTCTCTGTCTGTCTCTGTCTGTCTCTGTCTGTCCCTGTCTGTCTCTGTCTGTCTCTGTCTGTCTCTGTCTGTCTCGGTCCGCCTCTGCCTGTCTCTGCCTGCCTGAGTCTGTCTCTGTCTGTCTCTGTCTGTCTCAGTCTGTCTCTGTCAGTCTCTGTCTGTCTCTGTCAGTCTCTGTCTGTCTCTACTTGTTTTCGTGTGTCACTGCCTGTCCCAGTTTGCCTTCGACTGTCTCTGGCTGTCTCTGTGTGTGACTGCCTGTCTCTGTCTGCCTCTGACTGTCTCTGTCTGTTTCTGTGTGTCACTGCCTGTCTCAGTCCGCCGCTGACTGTCTCTGTCTGTCTCTGTCTGTCTCTGTCTGTCTCAGCCTGTCTCTGTCTGCCTGAGTCTGTCTCTCTCTGTCTCTTTCTTTCTATACCTGTCTCTGTCTGTATCTGTCTGTCTCTCTCTGTCTCTGTCTGTCTCTGTCTGTCTCTGTCTGTCCCTGTCTGTCCCTGTCTGTCTCTGTCTGCCTCTGCTTGTTTTTGTTTGTCACTGCCTGTCCCAGTTTGCATTCGACTGTCTCTGGCTGTCTCTGTGTGTGACTGCCTGTCTCTGTCTGGCTCTGACTGTCTCTGTCTGTCTCTGCGTGTCACTGCCTGTCTCCGTCCGCCGCTGACTGTCTCTGTCTGTCCCTGTCTGTCTCTGTCTGTCTCTCTCTGCCTCTGACGGTCCCTGTCTGTCTCTGTGTGTCACTGCCTGTCTCTGTCTGTCTATGTCTGTCTCTGCCTGTCTCTGTCTGTCTCTGTATGTATCTGTTGGTCTCTGTCTGTCTCTGTCTGTCTCTGTCTGCCTGAGTCTGTCTCTGTCTGTCTCTGTCTGTCTATACCTGTCTCTGTCTGTCTCTGTGTGTCACTGCCTGTCTCTGTCTGCCTCTGTCTGTCTCTGTCTGTATCTGTCTGTCTCTGTCTGTCTCTGTCTGTCTCTGTCTGTCTCTGTCTGTCTCTGTCTGTCCCTGTCTGTCTCTGTCTGTCTCTGCTTGCTTCCGTGTGTCACTGCCTGTCCCAGTTTGCCTTCGACTGTCTCTGTCTGTCTCTGTCTGGGACTGCCTGTCTCTGTCTGCCTCTGACTGTCCCTGTCTGTCTCTGTGTGTCACTGCCTGTCTCTGTCTGTCTATGTCTGTCTTTGTCTGTCTCTGTCTGTCTCTGTCTGTCTCTGTCTGTCTCTGCCTGTCTCTGTCTGTCTCTCTCTGTCTCTGTTTCTCTCTGTCTGTCTCTGTCTGTCCCTGTCTGTCTCTGTCTGTCTCTGTCTGTCTCTGTCTGTCTCTGTCTGTCTCTGTCTGTCTCTGTCTGTCTCAGTCTGTCTCAGTCAGTCTCTGTCTGTCTCTGCCTGTCTCTGTCTGTCTCTCTCTGTCTCTGTTTCTCTCTGTCTGTCTCTGTCTGTCCCTGTCTGTCTCTGTCTGTCTCTGCCTGTCTCTGTCTGCCTCTGACTGTCTCTGTCTGCCTCTGTGTGTCACTGACTGGCTCAGTGTGCCGCTGACTGTCTCTGCCTGTCTCTGTCTCCCTCTGTCTGCCTCTGACCGGCTCTCTCTGTCTGTCTGTCTCTGTCCGCCTCTGCTTGCTTCCGTGTGTCACTGCCTGTCCCAGTTTGCATTCGACTGTCTCTGGCTGTCTCTGTGTGTGACTGCCTGTCTCTGTCTGGCTCTGACTGTCTCTGTCTGTCTCTGCGTGTCACTGCCTGTCTCCGTCCGCCGCTGACTGTCTCTGTCTGTCTCTGTCTGTCTCTGTCTGTCTCTCTCTGCCTCTGACGGTCCCTGTCTGTCTCTGTGTGTCACTGCCTGTCTCTGTCTGTCTATGTCTGTCTATGTCTGTCTCTGCCTGTCTCTGTCTGTCTCTGTATGTATCTGTTGGTCTCTGTCTGTCTCTGTCTGTCTCTGTCTGTCTATACCTGTCTCTGTCTGTCTCTGTGTGTCACTGCCTGTCTCTGTCTGCCTCTGTCTGTCTCTGTCTGTATCTGTCTGTCTCTGTCTGTCTCTGTCTGTCCCTGTCTGTCTCTGTCTGTCTCTGCTTGCTTCCGTGTGTCACTGCCTGTCCCAGTTTGCCTTCGACTGTCTCTGTCTGTCTCTGTCTGGGACTGCCTGTCTCTGTCTGCCTCTGACTGTCCCTGTCTGTCTCTGTGTGTCACTGCCTGTCTCTGTCTGTCTATGTGTGTCTTTGTCTGTCTCTGTCTGTCTCTGTCTGTCTCTGTCTGTCTCTGCCTGTCTCTGTCTGTCTCTCTCTGTCTCTGTTTCTCTCTGTCTGTCTCTGTCTGTCCCTGTCTGTCTCTGTCTGTCTCTGTCTGTCTCTGTCTGTCTCTGTCTGTCTCAGTCTGTCTCAGTCAGTCTCTGTCCGCCTCTGCTTGCTTCCGTGTGCCACTGCCTGTCCCAGTTTGCGTTCGACTGTCTCTGGCTGTCTCTGTGTGTGACTGCCTGTCTCTGTCTGCCTCTGACTGTCTCTGTCTGCCTCTGTGTGTCACTGCCTGTCTCTGTCTGTCTATGTCTGTCTTTGTCTGTCTCTGTCTGTCTCTGTCTGTCTCTGTCTGTCTCTGCCTGTCTCTGTCTGTCTCTCTCTGTCTCTGTTTCTCTCTGTCTGTCTCTGTCTGTCCCTGTCTGTCTCTGTCTGTCTCTGTCTGTCTCTGTCTGTCTCTGTCTGTCTCTGTCTGTCTCAGTCTGTCTCAGTCAGTCTCTGTCTGTCTCTGCTTGTTTTCCTGTGTCACTGCCTGTCCCAGTTTGCGTTCGACTGTCTCTGGCTGTCTCTGTGTGTGACTGCCTGTCTCTGTCTGCCTCTGACTGTCTCTGTCTGCCTCTGTGTGTCACTGACTGGCTCAGTGTGCCGCTGACTGTCTCTGCCTGTCTCTGTCTCCCTCTGTCTGCCTCTGACCGGCTCTCTCTGTCTGTCTGTCTCTGTCCGCCTCTGCTTGCTTCCGTGTGCCACTGCCTGTCCCAGTTTGCCTTCGACTGTCTCTGGCTGTCTCTGTGTGTGACTGCCTGTCTCCGTCTGCCTCTGACTGTCCCTGTCTGCCTCTGTGTGTCACTGACTGGCTCAGTGTGCCGCTGACTGTCTCTGCCTGTCTCTGTCTTCCTCTGTCTGTCTGTTACCGGCTCTCTCTGTCTGTCTGTCTCTGTCTGTCTCCGTCTGTCTCTGTCCGCCTCTGCCGGTCTCTGCCTGCCTGAGTCTGTCTCTGTCTGTCTCCCTCTGTCTCTTCCTGTCTCTGTCTGTCTCTGTCCGCCTCTGCCGGTCTCTGCCTGCCTGAGTCTGTCTCTGTCTGTCTCCCTCTGTCTATTCCTGTCTGTCTCTGCATGTATCTGTTTGTCTGTGTCTGTCTCTGTCGGTCTCTGTCGGTCTCTGTCTGTATCTGTCTGTCTCTGTCTGTCTCTGTCTGTCTCTGTCTGTCTCTGTCTGCCTGAGTCTGTCTCTGTCTGTCTCTGTCTGTATATACCTGCCTCTGTCTGTCTCTGTTTGTATATACCTGCCTCTGTCTGTCTCTGTGCGTCACTGCCAGTCTCTGTCTGCCTCTCTCTGTCTCTGTCTGTCTCTGTCTGTCTCTGTCTGTCTCTGTCTGTCTCTGTCTGTCTCTGTTTCTCTCTGTCTGTCTCTGTTTCTCTCTGTCTGTCTGTGTCTGTCTCTGTCTGTCTCTGTCTGTCTCTGTCTGTCTCTGTCTGCCCCTGTCTGTCTCTGTCTGACTCTGCTTGTTTTCGTGGTACTGCCTGTCCCAGTTTGCCTTCGACTGTCTCTGGCTGTCTCTGTGTGTGACTGCCTGTCTCTGTCTGCCTCTGTCCGTCTCTTTCTGTCTCTGTCTGTCTCTGTCTGTCTCTGTCTGTCTCCGTCTGCCTCTGACTGTCCCTGTCTGCCTCTGTGTGTCACTGACGGGCTCAGTGTGCCTCTGACTGTCTCTGCCTGTCTCTGTCTCCCTCTGTCTGTCTGTTACCGGCTCTCTCTGTCTGTCTGTCTCTGTCTGTCTCTGTCTGTCTGTGTCTGTCTCTGTCTGCCCCTGTCTGTCTCTGTCTGTCTCTGCTTGTTTTCGTCTGTCACTGCCTGTCACAGTTTGCCTTCGACTGTCTCTGGCTGTCTCTGTGTGTGACTGCCTGTCTCTGTCTGCCTCCGACTGTCCCTGTCTGTCTCTGTGTGTCACTGCCCGTCTCAGTCCGCCGCTGACTGTCTCTGTCTGTCTCTGTCTGCCTGAGTCTGTCTCTGTCTGTCTCCGTCTTTCTATACCTGTCTCTGTCTGTATCTGTCTGTATTTGTCTGTCTCTGTCTGTCTCTGTCTGTCTCTGTCTGTCTCTGTCTGTCTCTGTCTGTCTCTGTCTGCCTCTGACTGTCCCTGTCTGCCTCTGTGTGTCACTGACTGGCTCAGTGTGCCGCTGACTGTCGCTGCCTGTCTCTATCTCCCTCTGCCTGTCTCTATCTCCCTCTGCCTGTCTCTATCTCCCTCTGCCTGTCTCTATCTCCCTCTGCCTGTCTCTGACCGGCTCTCCCTGTCTGTCTGTCTCTGTCTGTCTTTGCCTGTCTCTGTCTGTCTCTCTCTGTCTGTATCTGTCTGTCTCTGTCTGTCTCTGCCTGTCTCTGTGTGTGACTGCCTGTCTCTGTCTGCCTCTGACTGTCTCTGTCTGTCTCTGTGTGTCACTGCCTGCCTCAGTCCGCCGCTGACTGTCTCTGTCTGTCTCTGTCTGTCTCTGTCTGTCTCTGCCTGTCTCTGTCTGCCTGAGTCTGTCTCTCTCTGTCTCTGTCTTTCTATACCTGTCTCTGTCTGTATCTGTCTGTCTCTCTCTGTCTCTGTCTGTCTCTGTCTGTCTCTGTCTGTCCCTGTCTGTCTCTGTCTGTCTCTGTCTGTCTCTGTCTGTCTCGGTCCGCCTCTGCCTGTCTCTGCCTGCCTGAGTCTGTCTCTGTCTGTCTCTGTCTGTCTCAGTCTGTCTCTGTCAGTCTCTGTCTGTCTCTGTCAGTCTCTGTCTGTCTCTACTTGTTTTCGTGTGTCACTGCCTGTCCCAGTTTGCCTTCGACTGTCTCTGGCTGTCTCTGTGTGTGACTGCCTGTCTCTGTCTGCCTCTGACTGTCTCTGTCTGTTTCTGTGTGTCACTGCCTGTCTCAGTCCGCCGCTGACTGTCTCTGTCTGTCTCTGTCTGTCTCTGTCTGTCTCAGCCTGTCTCTGTCTGCCTGAGTCTGTCTCTCTCTGTCTCTGTCTTTCTATACCTGTCTCTGTCTGTATCTGTCTGTCTCTCTCTGTCTCTGTCTGTCTCTGTCTGTCTCTGTCTGTCCCTGTCTGTCTCTGTCTGTCTCTGTATGTCTCTGTCTGTCTCGGTCCGCCTCTGCCTGTCTCTGCCTGCCTGAGTCTGTCTCTGCCTGTCTCTGTCCGTCTCTTTCTGTCTCTGTCTGTGTCTGCCTGTCTCTGTCTGTCCCTGTCTGTCCCTGTCTGTCTCTGTCTGCCTCTGCTTGTTTTTGTTTGTCACTGCCTGTCCCAGTTTGCATTCGACTGTCTCTGGCTGTCTCTGTGTGTGACTGCCTGTCTCTGTCTGGCTCTGACTGTCTCTGTCTGTCTCTGCGTGTCACTGCCTGTCTCCGTCCGCCGCTGACTGTCTCTGTCTGTCTCTGCCTGTCTCTGTCTGTCTCTCTCTGCCTCTGACGGTCCCTGTCTGTCTCTGTGTGTCACTGCCTGTCTCTGTCTGTCTATGTCTGTCTCTGCCTGTCTCTGTCTGTCTCTGTATGTATCTGTTGGTCTCTGTCTGTCTCTGTCTGTCTCTGTCTGCCTGAGTCTGTCTCTGTCTGTCTCTGTCTGTCTATACCTGTCTCTGTCTGTCTCTGTGTGTCACTGCCTGTCTCTGTCTGCCTCTGTCTGTCTCTGTCTGTATCTGTCTGTCTCTGTCTGTCTCTGTCTGTCTCTGTCTGTCTCTGTCTGTCTCTGTCTGTCCCTGTCTGTCTCTGTCTGTCTCTGCTTGCTTCCGTGTGTCACTGCCTGTCCCAGTTTGCCTTCGACTGTCTCTGTCTGTCTCTGTCTGGGACTGCCTGTCTCTGTCTGCCTCTGACTGTCCCTGTCTGTCTCTGTGTGTCACTGCCTGTCTCTGTCTGTCTATGTCTGTCTTTGTCTGTCTCTGTCTGTCTCTGTCTGTCTCTGTCTGTCTCTGCCTGTCTCTGTCTGTCTCTCTCTGTCTCTGTTTCTCTCTGTCTGTCTCTGTCTGTCCGTGTCTGTCTCTGTCTGTCTCTGTCTGTCTCTGTCTGTCTCTGTCTGTCTCTGTCTGTCTCAGTCTGTCTCAGTCAGTCTCTGTCTGTCTCTGCTTGTTTTCCTGTGTCACTGCCTGTCCCAGTTTGCGTTCGACTGTCTCTGGCTGTCTCTGTGTGTGACTGCCTGTCTCTGTCTGCCTCTGACTGTCTCTGTCTGCCTCTGTGTGTCACTGACTGGCTCAGTGTGCCGCTGACTGTCTCTGCCTGTCTCTGTCTCCCTCTGTCTGCCTCTGACCGGCTCTCTCTGTCTGTCTGTCTCTGTCCGCCTCTGCTTGCTTCCGTGTGTCACTGCCTGTCCCAGTTTGCATTCGACTGTCTCTGGCTGTCTCTGTGTGTGACTGCCTGTCTCTGTCTGGCTCTGACTGTCTCTGTCTGTCTCTGCGTGTCACTGCCTGTCTCCGTCCGCCGCTGACTGTCTCTGTCTGTCTCTGTCTGTCTCTGTCTGTCTCTCTCTGCCTCTGACGGTCCCTGTCTGTCTCTGTGTGTCACTGCCTGTCTCTGTCTGTCTATGTCTGTCTATGTCTGTCTCTGCCTGTCTCTGTCTGTCTCTGTATGTATCTGTTGGTCTCTGTCTGTCTCTGTCTGTCTCTGTCTGCCTGAGTCTGTCTCTGTCTGTCTCTGTCTGTCTATACCTGTCTCTGTCTGTCTCTGTGTGTCACTGCCTGTCTCTGTCTGCCTCTGTCTGTCTCTGTCTGTATCTGTCTGTCTCTGTCTGTCTCTGTCTGTCCCTGTCTGTCTCTGTCTGTCTCTGCTTGCTTCCGTGTGTCACTGCCTGTCCCAGTTTGCCTTCGACTGTCTCTGTCTGTCTCTGTCTGGGACTGCCTGTCTCTGTCTGCCTCTGACTGTCCCTGTCTGTCTCTGTGTGTCACTGCCTGTCTCTGTCTGTCTATGTGTGTCTTTGTCTGTCTCTGTCTGTCTCTGTCTGTCTCTGTCTGTCTCTGCCTGTCTCTGTCTGTCTCTCTCTGTCTCTGTTTCTCTCTGTCTGTCTCTGTCTGTCCCTGTCTGTCTCTGTCTGTCTCTGTCTGTCTCTGTCTGTCTCTGTCTGTCTCAGTCTGTCTCAGTCAGTCTCTGTCCGCCTCTGCTTGCTTCCGTGTGCCACTGCCTGTCCCAGTTTGCGTTCGACTGTCTCTGGCTGTCTCTGTGTGTGACTGCCTGTCTCTGTCTGCCTCTGACTGTCTCTGTCTGCCTCTGTGTGTCACTGCCTGTCTCTGTCTGTCTATGTCTGTCTTTGTCTGTCTCTGTCTGTCTCTGTCTGTCTCTGTCTGTCTCTGCCTGTCTCTGTCTGTCTCTCTCTGTCTCTGTTTCTCTCTGTCTGTCTCTGTCTGTCCCTGTCTGTCTCTGTCTGTCTCTGTCTGTCTCTGTCTGTCTCTGTCTGTCTCTGTCTGTCTCAGTCTGTCTCAGTCAGTCTCTGTCTGTCTCTGCTTGTTTTCCTGTGTCACTGCCTGTCCCAGTTTGCGTTCGACTGTCTCTGGCTGTCTCTGTGTGTGACTGCCTGTCTCTGTCTGCCTCTGACTGTCTCTGTCTGCCTCTGTGTGTCACTGACTGGCTCAGTGTGCCGCTGACTGTCTCTGCCTGTCTCTGTCTCCCTCTGTCTGCCTCTGACCGGCTCTCTCTGTCTGTCTGTCTCTGTCCGCCTCTGCTTGCTTCCGTGTGCCACTGCCTGTCCCAGTTTGCCTTCGACTGTCTCTGGCTGTCTCTGTGTGTGACTGCCTGTCTCCGTCTGCCTCTGACTGTCCCTGTCTGCCTCTGTGTGTCACTGACTGGCTCAGTGTGCCGCTGACTGTCTCTGCCTGTCTCTGTCTTCCTCTGTCTGTCTGTTACCGGCTCTCTCTGTCTGTCTGTCTCTGTCTGTCTCCGTCTGTCTCTGTCCGCCTCTGCCGGTCTCTGCCTGCCTGAGTCTGTCTCTGTCTGTCTCCCTCTGTCTCTTCCTGTCTCTGTCTGTCTCTGTCCGCCTCTGCCGGTCTCTGCCTGCCTGAGTCTGTCTCTGTCTGTCTCCCTCTGTCTATTCCTGTCTGTCTCTGCATGTATCTGTTTGTCTGTGTCTGTCTCTGTCGGTCTCTGTCGGTCTCTGTCTGTATCTGTCTGTCTCTGTCTGTCTCTGTCTGTCTCTGTCTGTCTCTGTCTGCCTGAGTCTGTCTCTGTCTGTCTCTGTCTGTATATACCTGCCTCTGTCTGTCTCTGTTTGTATATACCTGCCTCTGTCTGTCTCTGTGCGTCACTGCCAGTCTCTGTCTGCCTCTCTCTGTCTCTGTCTGTCTCTGTCTGTCTCTGTCTGTCTCTGTCTGTCTCTGTCTGTCTCTGTTTCTCTCTGTCTGTCTCTGTTTCTCTCTGTCTGTCTGTGTCTGTCTCTGTCTGTCTCTGTCTGTCTCTGTCTGTCTCTGTCTGCCCCTGTCTGTCTCTGTCTGACTCTGCTTGTTTTCGTGGTACTGCCTGTCCCAGTTTGCCTTCGACTGTCTCTGGCTGTCTCTGTGTGTGACTGCCTGTCTCTGTCTGCCTCTGTCCGTCTCTTTCTGTCTCTGTCTGTCTCTGTCTGTCTCTGTCTGTCTCCGTCTGCCTCTGACTGTCCCTGTCTGCCTCTGTGTGTCACTGACGGGCTCAGTGTGCCTCTGACTGTCTCTGCCTGTCTCTGTCTCCCTCTGTCTGTCTGTTACCGGCTCTCTCTGTCTGTCTGTCTCTGTCTGTCTCTGTCTGTCTGTGTCTGTCTCTGTCTGCCCCTGTCTGTCTCTGTCTGTCTCTGCTTGTTTTCGTCTGTCACTGCCTGTCACAGTTTGCCTTCGACTGTCTCTGGCTGTCTCTGTGTGTGACTGCCTGTCTCTGTCTGCCTCCGACTGTCCCTGTCTGTCTCTGTGTGTCACTGCCCGTCTCAGTCCGCCGCTGACTGTCTCTGTCTGTCTCTGTCTGCCTGAGTCTGTCTCTGTCTGTCTCCGTCTTTCTATACCTGTCTCTGTCTGTATCTATCTGTATTTGTCTGTCTCTGTCTGTCTCTGTCTGTCTCTGTCTGTCTCTGTCTGTCTCTGTCTGTCTCTGTCTGCCTCTGACTGTCCCTGTCTGCCTCTGTGTGTCACTGACTGGCTCAGTGTGCCGCTGACTGTCGCTGCCTGTCTCTATCTCCCTCTGCCTGTCTCTATCTCCCTCTGCCTGTCTCTATCTCCCTCTGCCTGTCTCTGACCGGCTCTCCCTGTCTGTCTGTCTCTGTCTGTCTTTGCCTGTCTCTGTCTGTCTCTCTCTGTCTGTATCTGTCTGTCTCTGTCTGTCTCTGCCTGTCTCTGTGTGTGACTGCCTGTCTCTGTCTGCCTCTGACTGTCTCTGTCTGTCTCTGTGTGTCACTGCCTGCCTCAGTCCGCCGCTGACTGTCTGTGTCTGTCTCTGTCTGTCTCTGTCTGTCTCTGCCTGTCTCTGTCTGCCTGAGTCTGTCTCTCTCTGTCTCTGTCTTTCTATACCTGTCTCTGTCTGTATCTGTCTGTCTCTCTCTGTCTCTGTCTGTCTCTGTCTGTCTCTGTCTGTCCCTGTCTGTCTCTGTCTGTCTCTGTCTGTCTCTGCCTGTCTCGGTCCGCCTCTGCCTGTCTCTGCCTGCCTGAGTCTGTCTCTGTCTGTCTCTGTCTGTCTCAGTCTGTCTCTGTCAGTCTCTGTCTGTCTCTGTCAGTCTCTGTCTGTCTCTACTTGTTTTCGTGTGTCACTGCCTGTCCCAGTTTGCCTTCGACTGTCTCTGGCTGTCTCTGTGTGTGACTGCCTGTCTCTGTCTGCCTCTGACTGTCTCTGTCTGTTTCTGTGTGTCACTGCCTGTCTCAGTCCGCCGCTGACTGTCTCTGTCTGTCTCTGTCTGTCTCTGTCTGTCTCAGCCTGTCTCTGTCTGCCTGAGTCTGTCTCTCTCTGTCTCTGTCTTTCTATACCTGTCTCTGTCTGTATCTGTCTGTCTCTCTCTGTCTCTGTCTGTCTCTGTCTGTCTCTGTCTGTCCCTGTCTGTCTCTGTCTGTCTCTGTATGTCTCTGTCTGTCTCGGTCCGCCTCTGCCTGTCTCTGCCTGCCTGAGTCTGTCTCTGCCTGTCTCTGTCCGTCTCTTTCTGTCTCTGTCTGTGTCTGCCTGTCTCTGTCTGTCCCTGTCTGTCCCTGTCTGTCTCTGTCTGCCTCTGCTTGTTTTTGTTTGTCACTGCCTGTCCCAGTTTGCATTCGACTGTCTCTGGCTGTCTCTGTGTGTGACTGCCTGTCTCTGTCTGGCTCTGACTGTCTCTGTCTGTCTCTGCGTGTCACTGCCTGTCTCCGTCCGCCGCTGACTGTCTCTGTCTGTCTCTGCCTGTCTCTGTCTGTCTCTCTCTGCCTCTGACGGTCCCTGTCTGTCTCTGTGTGTCACTGCCTGTCTCTGTCTGTCTATGTCTGTCTCTGCCTGTCTCTGTCTGTCTCTGTATGTATCTGTTGGTCTCTGTCTGTCTCTGTCTGTCTCTGTCTGCCTGAGTCTGTCTCTGTCTGTCTCTGTCTGTCTATACCTGTCTCTGTCTGTCTCTGTGTGTCACTGCCTGTCTCTGTCTGCCTCTGTCTGTCTCTGTCTGTATCTGTCTGTCTCTGTCTGTCTCTGTCTGTCTCTGTCTGTCTCTGTCTGTCTCTGTCTGTCCCTGTCTGTCTCTGTCTGTCTCTGCTTGCTTCCGTGTGTCACTGCCTGTCCCAGTTTGCCTTCGACTGTCTCTGTCTGTCTCTGTCTGGGACTGCCTGTCTCTGTCTGCCTCTGACTGTCCCTGTCTGTCTCTGTGTGTCACTGCCTGTCTCTGTCTGTCTATGTCTGTCTTTGTCTGTCTCTGTCTGTCTCTGTCTGTCTCTGTCTGTCTCTGCCTGTCTCTGTCTGTCTCTCTCTGTCTCTGTTTCTCTCTGTCTGTCTCTGTCTGTCCGTGTCTGTCTCTGTCTGTCTCTGTCTGTCTCTGTCTGTCTCTGTCTGTCTCTGTCTGTCTCAGTCTGTCTCAGTCAGTCTCTGTCTGTCTCTGCTTGTTTTCCTGTGTCACTGCCTGTCCCAGTTTGCGTTCGACTGTCTCTGGCTGTCTCTGTGTGTGACTGCCTGTCTCTGTCTGCCTCTGACTGTCTCTGTCTGCCTCTGTGTGTCACTGACTGGCTCAGTGTGCCGCTGACTGTCTCTGCCTGTCTCTGTCTCCCTCTGTCTGCCTCTGACCGGCTCTCTCTGTCTGTCTGTCTCTGTCCGCCTCTGATTGCTTCCGTGTGTCACTGCCTGTCCCAGTTTGCCTTCGACTGTCTCTGGCTGTCTCTGTGTGTGACTGCCTGTCTCCGTCTGCCTCTGACTGTCCCTGTCTGCCTCTGTGTGTCACTGACTGGCTCAGTGTGCCGCTGACTGTCTCTGCCTGTCTCTGTCTCCCTCTGTCTGTCTGTTACCGGCTCTCTCTGTCTGTCTGTCTCTGTCTGTCTCCGTCTGTCTCTGTCCGCCTCTGCCGGTCTCTGCCTGCCTGAGTCTGTCTCTGTCTGTCTCCCTCTGTCTATTCCTGTCTCTGTCTGTCTCTGTCCGCCTCTGCCGGTCTCTGCCTGCCTGAGTCTGTCTCTGTCTGTCTCCCTCTGTCTATTCCTGTCTGTCTCTGCATGTATCTGTTTGTCTGTGTCTGTCTCTGTCGGTCTCTGTCGGTCTCTGTCGGTCTCTGTCTGTATCTGTCTGTCTCTGTCTGTCTCTGTCTGTCTCTGTCTGTCTCTGTCTGCCTGAGTCTGTCTCTGTCTGTCTCTGTCTGTATATACCTGCCTCTGTATGTCTCTGTCTGTATATACCTGCCTCTGTCTGTCTCTGTGCGTCACTGCCAGTCTCTGTCTGCCTCTCTCTGTCTCTGTCTGTCTCTGTCTGTCTCTGTCTGTCTCTGTCTGTCTCTGTCTGTCTCTGTTTCTCTCTGTCTGTCTCTGTTTCTCTCTGTCTGTCTGTGTCTGTCTCTGTCTGTCTCTGTCTGTCTCTGTCTGTCTCTGTCTGCCCCTGTCTGTCTCTGTCTGTCTCTGCTTGTTTTCGTGGTACTGCCTGTCCCAGTTTGCCTTCGACTGTCTCTGGCTGTCTCTGTGTGTGACTGCCTGTCTCTGTCTGCCTCTGTCCGTCTCTTTCTGTCTCTGTCTGTCTCTGTCTGTCTCTGTCTGTCTCCGTCTGCTTCTGACTGTCCCTGTCTGCCTCTGTGTGTCACTGACGGGCTCAGTGTGCCGCTGACTGTCTCTGCTTGTCTCTGTCTCCCTCTGTCTGTCTGTTACCGGCTCTCTCTGTCTGTCTGTCTCTGTCTGTCTCTGTCTGTCTCTGTCTGTCTCTGTCTGCCCCTGTCTGTCTCTGTCTGTCTCTGCTTGTTTTCGTGTGTCACTGCCTGTCACAGTTTGCCTTCGACTGCCTCTGGCTGTCTCTGTGTGTGACTGCCTGTCTCTGTCTGCCTCCGACTGTCCCTGTCTGTCTCTGTGTGTCACTGCATGTCTCAGTCCGCCGCTGACTGTCTCTGTCTGTCTCTGTCTGCCTGAGTCTGTCTCTGTCTGTCTCCGTCTTTCTATACCTGTCTCTGTCTGTATCTGTCTGTATTTGTCTGTCTCTGTCTGTCTCTGTCTGTCTCTGTCTGTCTCTGTCTGTCTCTGTCTGTCTCTGTCCGTCTCTGTCTGTCTCTGTCCGCCTCTGTCTGTCTCTGTCCGCCTCTGTCTGACTCTGTCCGCCTCTGTCTGTCTCTGTCCGCCTCTGTCTGTCTCTGTCTGTCTATGCCTGTCTCTGTCTGTCTCTGTCTGTCTCTGTCTGTCTCTGCCTGCCTGCGTCTGTCTCTGCCTGTCTCTGTCTGTATATACCTGCCTCTGTCTGTCTCTGTGCGTCACTGCCAGTCTCTGTCTGCCTCTCTCTGTCTCTGTCTGTCTCTGTCTGTCTCTGTCTGTCTCTGTCTGTCTCTGTCTGTCTCTGTTTCTCTCTGTCTGTCTCTGTTTCTCTCTGTCTGTCTCTGTCTGTCTCTGTCTGTCTCTGTATGTCTCTGTCTGCCCCTGTCTGTCTCTGTCTGTCTCTGCTTGTTTTCGTGGTACTGCCTGTCCCAGTTTGCCTTCGACTGTCTCTGGCTGTCTCTGTGTGTGACTGCCTGTCTCTGTCTGCCTCTGTCCGTCTCTTTCTGTCTCTACCTGTCTCTGTCTGTCTCTGTCTGTCTCCGTCTGCCTCTGACTGTCTCTGTCTGTCTCCGTCTGCCTCTGACTGTCCCTGTCTGCCTCTGTGTGTCACTGACTGGCTCAGTGTCCCGCTGACTGTCTCTGTCTGTCTTTGTCTGTCTCTGTCTGTCTCTGTCTGTCTCCGTCTGCCTCTGACTGTCCCTGTCTGTCTCTGCCTGTCTCTGTCTATCTCGCTCTGTCTGTCTCTGTCTCTCTCTGTCTGTCTCTGTCAGTCTCTGTCTGTCTAGGTCTGTCTCTGCCTGCCCTGTCTGTCTCTGTCTGCCTCTGTCTGTCTCTGTCTGCATCTGACTGTCCCTGTCTGCCTCTGTGTGTCACTGACTGGCTCAGTGTGCCGCTGACTGTCTCTGTCCGTCTCTGTCTGCCTCTGTCTGTCCCTGTCTGTCTCTGTCTGTCTCAGTCTGCCTGAGTCTGTCTCTGTCTGTCTCTGTCTGTCTATAGCGGTCTCTGTCTGTATCTGTCTGTCTTTGTCTGTCTCTGTCTGTCTCCGTCTGTCTGTGTCTGTCTCTGTCTGTCTCTGTCTGCCTCTGTCTGTCTCTGACCGGCTCGCTCTGTCTGTCTGTCTCTGTCCGTCTCTGTCTGTCTCTGTCCGCCTCTGTCCGTCTCTGTCCGTCTCTGTCCGCCTCTTTCTGTCTCTGTCCGCCTCTGTCTGTCTCTGTCTGTCTCCGTCTGTCTGTGTCTGTCTCTGTCTGTCTCTGTCTGCCTGAGTCTGTCTCTGTCTGTCTCTGTCTGCCTATACCTGTCTCTGTCTCTATGTGTCTGTCTCTGTCTGTCTCTGTCCGCCTCTGTCCGTCTCTGTCTGTCTCCGTCTGTCTCTGTCTGTCTCTGTCTGTCTCTGCCTGTCTCTGTCTGCCTCTCTCTGTCTCTGTCTGTCCCTGTCTGTCTTTTCGGTCTCTCTCTGTCTCTGTCTGCTTGAGTCTGTCTCTGTCTGTCTCTCTCTGTCTTTTCCTGTCCCTGTCTGTCTCCGTCTGACTCTGTCTGTCTCTTTCCGTCTCTGTCTGCCTCTGAATGTCCCTGTCTGCCTCTGTGTGTCACTGACAGGCTCAGTGTGCCGCTGACTGTCTCTGCCTGTCTCTGTCTCCCTCTGTCTGTCTCTGACCGGCTCTCTCTGTCTGTCTGTCTCTGTCCGTCTCTGCTTGCTTCCGTGTGTCACTGCCTGTCCCAGTTTGCCTTCGACTGTCTCTGTCTGTCTCTGTCTGTGACTGCCTGTCTCTGTCTGCCTCTGAATGTCCCTGTCTGTCTCTGTGTGTCACTGCCTGTCTCTGTCTGTCTATGTCTGCCTTTGTCTGTCTCTGTCTGTCTCTGTCTGTCTCTGCCTGCCTGAGTCTGTCTCTGTCTGTCTCTGTCTGTATATACCTGCCTCTGTCTGTCTCTGTGCGTCACTGCCAGTCTCTGTCTGCCTCTCTCTGTCTCTGTCTGTCTCTGTCTGTCTCTGTCTGTCTCTGTCTGTCTCTGTCTGTCTCTGTTTCTCTCTGTCTGTCTCTGTTTCTCTCTGTCTGTCTGTGTCTGTCTCTGTCTGTCTCTGTCTGTCTCTGTCTGTCTCTGTCTGCCCCTGTCTGTCTCTGTCTGTCTCTGTCTGTCTCTGTCTGTCTCTGTCTGTCTCTGTTTCTCTCTGTCTGTCTCTGTTTCTCTCTGTCTGTCTCTGTCTGTCTCTGTCTGTCTCTGTATGTCTCTGTCTGCCCCTGTCTGTCTCTGTCTGTCTCTGCTTGTTTTCGTGGTACTGCCTGTCCCAGTTTGCCTTCGACTGTCTCTGGCTGTCTCTGTGTGTGACTGCCTGTCTCTGTCTGCCTCTGTCCGTCTCTTTCTGTCTCTGTCTGTCTCTGTCTGTCTCTGTCTGTCTCCGTCTGCCTCTGACTGTCCCTGTCTGCCTCTGTGTGTCACTGACGGGCTCAGTGTGCCGCTGACTGTCTCTGCCTGTCTCTGTCTCCCTCTGTCTGTCTGTTACCGGCTCTCTCTGTCTGTCTGTCTCTGTCTGTCTCTGTCTGTCTCTGTCTGTCTCTGTCTGCCCCTGTCTGTCTCTGTCTGTCTCTGCTTGTTTTCGTGTGTCACTGCCTGTCACAGTTTGCCTTCGACTGCCTCTGGCTGTCTCTGTGTGTGACTGCCTGTCTCTGTCTGCCTCCGACTGTCCCTGTCTGTCTCTGTGTGTCACTGCCTGTCTCAGTCCGCCGCTGACTGTCTCTGTCTGTCTCTGTCTGCCTGAGTCTGTCTCTGTCTGTCTCCGTCTTTCTATACCTGTCTCTGTCTGTATCTGTCTGTATTTGTCTGTCTCTGTCTGTCTCTGTCTGTCTCTGTCTGTCTCTGTCTGTCTCTGTCTGTCTCTGTTTCTCTCTGTCTGTCTCTGTTTCTATCTGTCTGTCTCTGTCTGTCTCTGTCTGTCTCTGTATGTCTCTGTCTGCCCCTGTCTGTCTCTGTCTGTCTCTGCTTGTTTTCGTGGTACTGCCTGTCCCAGTTTGCCTTCGACTGTCTCTGGCTGTCTCTGTGTGTGACTGCCTGTCTCTGTCTGCCTCTGTCCGTCTCTTTCTGTCTCTGCCTGTCTCTGTCTGTCTCTGTCTGTCTCCGTCTGCCTCTGACTGTCTCTGTCTGTCTCCGTCTGCCTCTGACTATCCCTGTCTGCCTCTGTGTGTCACTGACTGGCTCAGTGTCCCGCTGACTGTCTCTGTCTGTCTTTGTCTGTCTCTGTCTGTTTCTGTCTGTCTCCGTCTGCCTCTGACTGTCCCTGTCTGTCTCTGCCTGTCTCTGTCTATCTCGCTCTGTCTGTCTCTGTCTCTCTCTGTCTGTCTCTGTCAGTCTCTGTCTGTCTAGGTCTGTCTCTGCCTGCCCTGTCTGTCTCTGTCTGCCTCTGTCTGTCTCTGTCTGCATCTGACTGTCCCTGTCTGCCTCTGTGTGTCACTGACTGGCTCAGTGTGCCGCTGACTGTCTCTGTCTGTCTCTGTCTGCCTCTGTCTGTCCCTGTCTGTCTCTGTCTGTCTCAGTCTGCCTGAGTCTGTCTCTGTCTGTCTCTGTCTGTCTATAGCGGTCTCTGTCTGTATCTGTCTGTCTTTGTCTGTATCTGTCTGTCTCCGTCTGTCTGTGTCTGTCTCTGTCTGTCTCTGTCTGCCTCTGTCTGTCTCTGACCGGCTCGCTCTGTCTGTCTGTCTCTGTCCGTCTCTGTCTGTCTCTGTCCGCCTCTGTCCGTCTCTGTCCGTCTCTGTCCGCCTCTTTCTGTCTCTGTCCGCCTCTGTCTGTCTCTGTCTGTCTCCGTCTGTCTGTGTCTGTCTCTGTCTGTCTCTGTCTGCCTGAGTCTGTCTCTGTCTGTCTCTGTCTGTCTATACCTGTCTCTGTCTCTATGTGTCTGTCTCTGTCTGTCTCTGTCCGCCTCTGTCCGTCTCTGTCTGTCTCCGTCTGTCTCTGTCTGTCTCTGTCTGTCTCTGCCTGTCTCTGTCTGCCTCTCTCTGTCTCTGTCTGTCCCTGTCTGTCTTTTCGGTCTCTCTCTGTCTCTGTATGCCTGAGTCTGTCTCTGTCTGTCTCTCTCTGTCTATTCCTGTCCCTGTCTGTCTCTGTCTGACTCTGTCTGTCTCTTTCCGTCTCTGTCTGCCTCTGACTGTCCCTGTCTGCCTCTGTGTGTCACTGACTGGCTCAGTGTGCCGCTGACTGTCTCTGCCTGTCTCTGTCTCCCTCTGTCTGTCTCTGACCGGCTCTCTCTGTCTGTCTGTCTCTGTCCGTCTCTGCTTGCTTCCGTGTGTCACTGCCTGTCCCAGTTTGCCTTCGACTGTCTCTGTCTGTCTCTGTCTGTGACTGCCTGTCTCTGTCTGCCTCTGAATGTCCCTGTCTGTCTCTGTGTGTCACTGCCTGTCTCTGTCTGTCTATGTCTGCCTTTGTCTGTCTCTGTCTGTATGTGTCTGTCTCTGTCTGTCTATACCTGTCTCTGTCTGCCTCTCTCTGTCTCTGTCTGTCTCTGTCTATTTTAGGTCTCTCTCTGTCTCTGTCTGCCTGAGTCTGTCTCTGTCTGTCTCTCTCTGTCTATTCCTGTCTCTGTGTGTATCTGTCTGTCTCTGTCTGTCTCTGTCTGTCTCTGCCTGTCTCTGCCTGTCTCAGTCTGTCTCTGTCTGTCTCTGTCTGTCTCTGTCTGTCTCTGCATGTATCTGTTTGTCTCTGTCTGTCTCTGTCGGTCTCTGTCTGTCTCTGTCTGTCTCTGTCTGTATCTGTCTGTCTCTGTCTGTCTCTGTCTGCCTGAGTCTGTCTCTGTCTCTCTCTGTCTGTCTCTGTCTGTCTCTGTCTGTCTCTGTCTGCCTCTGACTGTCCCTGTCTGCCTCTGTGTGTCACTGACTGGCTCAGTGTGCCGCTGACTGTCTCTGCCTGTCTCTGTGTGTCACTGCCTGTCTCAGTCCGCCGCTGACTGTCTCTGTCCGCCTCTGCCTGTCTCTGTCTGTCTCTGTCTGTCTCTGTCTGTCTCTGCCTGTCTCAGTCTGTCTCTGTCTGTCTCTGCATGTATCTGTTTGTCTCTGTCTGTCTCTATCTGTCTCTGTCTGTCTCTGTCTGTCTCTGTCTGTCTCTGTCTGTCTCGGTCTGTCTCTGTCTGTCTCTGTCTGTCTCTATCTGTCTCTGTCTGTCTCTGTCTGTCTCTGTCTGTCTCTGTCTGCCTCTGACTGTCCCTGTCTGCCTCTGTGTGTCACTGACTGGCTCAGTCCGCCGCTGACTGTCTCTGTCTGTCTCTGTCTGTCTCTGTCTGTCTCTGTCTGTCTCTGTCTGCCTCTGACTGTCCCTGTCTGCCTCTGTGTGTCACTGACTGGCTCAGTGTGCCGCTGACTGTCTCTGCCTGTCTCTGTGTGTCACTGCCTGTCTCAGTCCGCCGCTGACTGTCTCTGCCTGTCTCTGTCTGTCTCTATCTGTCTCTGTCTGTCTCTGTCTGTCTCTGTCTGTGTCTGTCTGCCTCTGACTGCCTCTGTCTGTCTCTGTCTGTCTCTGTCTGTCCCTGTCTGTCTCTGTCTGTCTACACCAGTCTCTGTCTGTATCTGTCTGTCTCTGTCTGTCTCTGTCTGTCTCTGTCTGTCTCAGTCTGTCTCTGTCTGTCTATGTCTGCCTGAGTCTGCCTCTGTCTGTCTCTGTCTGTCTATACCTGTCTCTGTCTGTATCTGTCTGTCTCGGTCTGTCTCTGCCTGCCTGAGTCTGTCTCTGCCTGTCTCTGCCTGTCTCTGTCTGTCTCTGTCTGTCTCTGTCTGTCTCTGTCTGTCTCTATCTGTCTCTCTCTGTCTCTGACTGTCTCTGTCCAGCTCTGCCTGTCTCTGTCTGTCTCTGTCTGTCTCTGTCTGTCTCTGCCTGTCTCAGTCTGTCTCTGTCTGTCTCTGTCTGTCTCTGTCTGTCTCTTTCCGTCTCTGTCTGTCTCTGTCTGTCTCTGTCTGTCTCTGTCTGTCTCTGTCTGTCTCTGCATGTATCTGTTTGTCTCTGTCTGTCTCTGTCGGTCTCTGTCTGTCTCTGTCTGTATCTGTCTGTCTCTGTCTGTCTCTGTCTGCCTGAGTCTGTCTCTGTCTGTCTCTGTCTGTCTCTGTCTGTCTCTGTCTGTCTCTGTCTGCCTGAGTCTGTCTCTGTCTTTCTATACCTGTCTCTGTCTCTCTCTGTCTGGCTCTGTCTGTCTCTGTCTGTCTCTGTCTGTCTCTGTCTGTCTCTGTCTGTCTCTGCATGTATCTGTTTGTCTCTGTCTTTCTCTGTCTGTCTCTGTCTGTCTCTGTCTGTCTCTGTCCGCCTCTGCCTGTCTCTGTCTGTCTCTGTCTGTCTCTGTCTGTCTCTGCCTGTCTCAGTCTGTCCCTGTCTGTCACTGTCTGTCTCTGTCTGTCTCTTTCCGTCTCTGTCTGTCTCTGTCTGTCTCTGTCTGTCTCTGTCTGTCTCTGCATGTATCTGTTTGTCTCTGTCTGTCTCTGTCGGTCTCTGTCTGTCTCTGTCTGTATCTGTCTGTCTCTGTCTGTCTCTGTCTGTCTCTGTCTGTCTCTGTCTGCCTCTGTCTGTCTCTGTCTGTCTCTGTCTGTCTCTGTCTGTCTCTTTCCGTCTCTGTCTGTCTCTGTCTGTCTATACCTGTCTCTGTCTGTATCTGTCTGTCTCTGTCTGTCTCTGTCTGTCTCTGTCAGTCTCTGTCTGTCTCTGTCTCTCTCTGTATGTATCTGTCTGTCTCTGTCTGTCTCTGTCTGTCTCTGTCTGTCTCTGTCTGTCTAGGTCTGTCTCTGCCTGCCCTGTCTGTCTCTGTCTGTCTCTGTCTGTCTCTGTCTGCCTGAGTCTGTCTCTGTCTTTCTATACCTGTCTCTGTCTGTCTCTGTCTGTCTCTGTCTGTCTCTGTCTGTCTCTGTCTGTATCTGTCTGTCTCTGTCTGTCTCTGTCTGTCTCTGTCTGTCTCTGTCTGTCTCTGTCTGTCTCTGTCTGCCGCTGACTGTCTCTGCCTGTCTCTGTGTATCACTGCCTGTCTCAGTCCTCCGCTGTCTGTCTCTGTCTGTCTCTGTCTGTCTCTGTCTGTCTCTGTCTGTCTCTGTCTGTCTCTGTCTGCCGCTGACTGTCTCTGTCTGTCTCTGTCTGCCTGAGTCTGTCTCTGTCTGTCTCTGTCTGTCTATACCTGTCTCTGTCTGTATCTGTCTGTCTCTGTCTGTCTCTGTCTGTCTCTGTCTGTCTCTGTCTGTCTCTGTCAGTCTCTGTCTGTCTCTGTCTCTCTCTTTCTGTCTCTGTCTGTCTCTGTTTCTCTCTGTCTGTCTCTGTTTCTCTCTGTCTGTCTCTGTCTGTCTCTGTCTGTCTCTGTATGTCTCTGTCTGCCCCTGTCTGTCTCTGTCTGTCTCTGCTTGTTTTCGTGGTACTGCCTGTCCCAGTTTGCCTTCGACTGTCTCTGGCTGTCTCTGTGTGTGACTGCCTGTCTCTGTCTGCCTCTGTCCGTCTCTTTCTGTCTCTGCCTGTCTCTGTCTGTCTCTGTCTGTCTCCGTCTGCCTCTGACTGTCTCTGTCTGTCTCCGTCTGCCTCTGACTGTCCCTGTCTGCCTCTGTGTGTCACTGACTGGCTCAGTGTCCCGCTGACTGTCTCTGTCTGTCTTTGTCGGTCTCTGTCTGTCTCTGTCTGTCTCCGTCTGCCTCTGACTGTCCCTGTCTGTCTCTGCCTGTCTCTGTCTATCTCGCTCTGTCTGTCTCTGTCTCTCTCTGTCTGTCTCTGTCAGTCTCTGTCTGTCTAGGTCTGTCTATGCCTGCCCTGTCTGTCTCTGTCTGCCTCTGTCTGTCTCTGACCGGCTCGCTCTGTCTGTCTGTCTCTGTCCGTCTCTGTCTGTCTCTGTCCGCCTCTGTCCGTCTCTGTCCGTCTCTGTCCGCCTCTTTCTGTCTCTGTCCGCCTCTGTCTGTCTCTGTCTGTCTCCGTCTGTCTGTGTCTGTCTCTGTCTGTCTCTGTCTGCCTGAGTCTGTCTCTGTCTGTCTCTGTCTGTCTATACCTGTCTCTGTCTCTATGTGTCTGTCTCTGTCTGTCTCTGTCCGCCTCTGTCCGTCTCTGTCTGTCTCCGTCTGTCTCTGTCTGTCTCTGTCTGTCTCTGCCTGTCTCTGTCTGCCTCTCTCTGTCTCTGTCTGTCCCTGTCTGTCTTTTCGGTCTCTCTCTGTCTCTGTCTGCCTGAGTCTGTCTCTGTCTGTCTCTCTCTGTCTATTCCTGTCCCTGTCTGTCTCTGTCTGACTCTGTCTGTCTCTTTCCGTCTCTGTCTGCGTCTGACTGTCCCTGTCTGCCTCTGTGTGTCACTGACTGGCTCAGTGTGCCGCTGACTGTCTCTGCCTGTCTCTGTCTCCCTCTGTCTGTCTCTGACCGGCTCTCTCTGTCTGTCTGTCTCTGTCCGTCTCTGCTTGCTTCCGTGTGTCACTGCCTGTCCCAGTTTGCCTTCGACTGTCTCTGTCTGTCTCTGTCTGTGACTGCCTGTCTCTGTCTGCCTCTGAATGTCCCTGTCTGTCTCTGTGTGTCACTGCCTGTCTCTGTCTGTCTATGTCTGCCTTTGTCTGTCTCTGTCTGTATGTGTCTGTCTCTGTCTGTCTATACCTGTCTCTGTCTGCCTCTCTCTGTCTCTGTCTGTCTCTGTCTATTTTAGGTCTCTCTCTGTCTCTGTCTGCCTGAGTCTGTCTCTGTCTGTCTCTCTCTGTCTATTCCTGTCTCTGTGTGTATCTGTCTGTCTCTGTCTGTCTCTGTCTGTCTCTGCCTGTCTCTGTCTGTCTCTATCTGTCTCTGTCTGTCTCTGTCTGTCTCTGTCTGTCTCTGTCTGCCTCTGACTGTCTCTGTCTGTCTCTGTCTGTCTCTGTCTGTCCCTGTCTGTCTCTGTCTGTCTATACCAGTCTCTGTCTGTATCTGTCTGTCTCTGTCTGTCTCCGTCTGTCTCTGTCTGTCTCAGTCTGTCTCTGTCTGTCTATGTCTGCCTGAGTCTGTCTCTGTCTGTCTCTGTCTGTCTATACCTGTCTCTGCCTGTCTCTGCCTGTCTCTGTCTGTCTCTGTCTGTCTCTGTCTGTCTCTGTCTGTCTCTATCTGTCTCTGTCTGTCTCTGTCGGTCTCTGTCTGTCTCTTTCCGTCTCTGTCTGTCTCTGTCTGTCTCTGTCTGTCTCTGCATGTATCTGTTTGTCTCTGTCTGTCTCTGTCGGTCTCTGTCTGTCTCTGTCTGTATCTGTCTGTCTCTGTCTGTCTCTGTCTGCCTGAGTCTGTCTCTGTCTGTCTCTGTCTGTCTCTGTCTGTCTCTGTCTGCCTCTGACTGTCCCTGTCTGCCTCTGTGTGTCACTGACTGGCTCAGTGTGCCGCTGACTGTCTCTGCCTGTCTCTGTGTGTCACTGCCTGTCTCAGTCCGCCTCTGCCTGTCTCTGACTGTCTCTGTCCGCCTCTGCCTGTCTCTGTCTGTCTCTGTCTGTCTCTGTCTGTCTCTGCCTGTCTCAGTCTGTCTCTGTCTGTCTCTGCATGTATCTGTTTGTCTCTGTCTGTCTCTATCTGTCTCTGTCTGTCTCTGTCTGTCTCTGTCTGTCTCTGTCTGTCTCGGTCTGTCTCTGTCTGTCTCTGTCTGTCTCTATCTGTCTCTGTCTCTGTCTGTCTCTGTCTGTCTCTGTCTGCCTCTGACTGTCCCTGTCTGCCTCTGTGTGTCACTGACTGGCTCAGTCCGCCGCTGACTGTCTCTGTCCGCCTCTGCCTGTCTCTGTCTGTCTCTGTCTGTCTCTGTCTGTCTCTGTCTGTCTCTGTCTGTCTCTTTCCGTCTCTGTCTGTCTCTGTCTGTCTCTGTCTGTCTCTGTCTGTCTCTGTCTGTCTCTGCATGTATCTGTTTGTCTCTGTCTGTCTCTGTCGGTCTCTGTCTGTCTCTGTCTGTATCTGTCTGTCTCTGTCTGTCTCTGTCTGCCTGAGTCTGTCTCTGTCTGTCTCTGTCTGTCTCTGTCTGTCTCTGTCTGCCTCTGACTGTCCCTGTCTGCCTCTGTGTGTCACTGACTGGCTCAGTGTGCCGCTGACTGTCTCTGCCTGCCTCTGTGTGTCACTGCCTGTCTCAGTCCGCCGCTGACTGTCTCTGTCTGTCTCTGTCTGTCTCTGTCTGTCTCTGCATGTATCTGTTTGTCTCTGTCTGTCTCTGTCGGTCTCTGTCTGTCTCTGTCTGTCTCTGTCTGTCTCTGTCTGTATCTGTCTGTCTCTGTCTGTCTCTGTCTGCCTGAGTCTGTCTCTGTCTCTCTCTGTCTGTCTCTGTCTGTCTCTGTCTGTCTCTGTCTGTCTCTGTCTGTCTCTGTCTGTCTCTGTCTGTCTCTGTCTGCCTCTGTCTGTCCCTGTCTGTCTCTGTCTGTCTCAGTCTGCCTGAGTCTGTCTCTGTCTGTCTCTGTCTGTCTATAGCGGTCTCTGTCTGCATCTGTCTGTCTTTGTCTGTCTCTGTCTGTCTCCGTCTGTCTGTGTCTGTCTCTGTCTGTCTCTGTCTGTCTCTGTCTGTCTCTATCTGTCTCTCTCTGTCTCTGTCTGTCTCTGTCCACCTCTGCCTGTCTCTGTCTGTCTCTGTCTGTCTCTGTCTGTCTCTGCCTGTCTCAGTCTGTCTCTGTCTGTCTCTGTCTGTCTCTGTCTGTCTCTTTCCGTCTCTTTCCGTCTCTGTCTGTCTCTGTCTGTCTCTGTCTGTCTCTGTCTGTCTCTGTCTGTCTCTGTCTGTCTCTGCATGTATCTGTTTGTCTCTGTCTGTCTCTGTCGGTCTCTGTCTGTCTCTGTCTGTCTCTGTCTGTATCTGTCTGTCTCTGTCTGTCTCTGCCTGCCTGAGTCTGTCTCTGTCTGTCTCTGTCTGTCTCTGTCTGTCTCTGTCTGCCTCTGACTGTCCCTGTCTGCCTCTGTGTGTCACTGACTGGCTCAGTGTGCCGCTGACTGTCTCTGCCTGTCTCTGTGTGTCACTGCCTGTCTCAGTCCGCCGCTGACTGTCTCTGTCTGTCTCTGTCTGTCTCTGTCTGTCTCTGCATGTATCTGTTTGTCTCTGTCTGTCTCTGTCGGTCTCTGTCTGTCTCTGTCTGTATCTGTCTGTCTCTGTCTGTCTCTGCCGGCCTGAGTCTGTCTCTGTCTGTCTCTGTCTGTCTCTGTCTGTCTCTGTCTGTCTCTGTCTGTCTCTGTCTCTCTCTGTCTGTCTCTGTCTGTCTCTGTCTGTCGCCGTCTGTCTCAGTCTGTCTCTGTCTGTCTCTATCTGTCTCTGTCTGTCTCTGTCTGTCTCTGTCTGTCTCTGTCTGCCTCTGACTGTCTCTGTCTGTCTCTGTCTGTCCCTGTCTGTCTCTCTCTGTCTATACCAGTCTCTGTCTGGATCTGTCTGTCTCTGGCTGTCTCTGTCTCTCTCAGTCTGTCTCTGTCCGTCTATGTCTGACTGAGTCTGTCTCTGTCTGTGTCTGTCTGTCTATACCTGTCTCTGTCTGTATCTGTCTGTCTCGGTCTGTCTCTGCCTGCCTGAGTCTGTCTCTGTCTGTCACTGTCTGTCTATACCGGTCTCTGACTGTCCCTGTCTGCCTCTGTGTGTCACTGCCTGTCTCAGTCTGCCGCTGACTGTATCTGTCTGTCTCTGTCTCTCTCTGTCTGTCTCTGTCTGTCTCTGTCTGTCTCTGTCTGTCTCTGTCTGTCTCTGTCTGCCTCTGACTGTCCCTGTCTGCCTCTGTGTGTCACTGACTGGCTCAGTGTGCCGCTGACTGTCTCTGTCTGTCACTGTCTGTCTCTGTCTGCCTCTGTCTGTCCCTGTCTGTCTCTGTCTGGCTCTGTCTGCCTGAGTCTGTCCCTGTCTGTCTCTGTCTGTCTATAGCGGTCTCTGTCTGTCTCTGTCCGTCTCTGTCTGTCTCTGTATGTATCTGTCTGTCTCTGTCTGTCTCTGTCTGTCTCTGTCTGTCTAGGTCTGTCTCAGCCTGCCCTGTCTGTCTCTGTCTGTCTCTGTCTGTCTCTGTCTGCCTGAGTCTGTCTCTGTCTTTCTATACCTGTCCCTGTCTGCCTCTGTGTGTCACTGCCTGTCTCAGTCTGCCGCTGACTGTATCTGTCTGTCTCTGTCTGTCTCTGTCTGTCTCTGTCTGTCTCTGTCTGTCTCTGTCTGTCTCTGTCTGTCTCTGTCTGTCTCTGTCTGTCTCTATCTGTCTCTGTCTGTCTCTGTCTGTCTCTGTCTGCCTCTGACTGTCCCTGTCTGCCTCCGTGTGTCACTGACTGGCTCAGCGTGCCGCTGACTGTCTCTGCCTGTCTCTGTCTCCCTCTGTCTGCCTCTGACCGGCTCTCTCTGTCTGTCTGTCTCTGTCCGTCTCTGCTTGCTTCCGTGTGTCACTGCCTGTCCCAGTTTGCCTTCGACTGTCTCTGTCTGTCTCTGTCTGTGACTGCCTGTCTCTGTCTGCCTCTGACTGTCCCTGTCTGTCTCTGTGTGTCACTGCCTGTCTCTGTCTGTCTCTGTCTGCCTGAGTCTGTCTCTGTCTTTCTATACCTGTCTCTGTCTGTCTCTGTCTGTCTCTGTCTGTCTCTGTCTGTCTCTGTCTGTCTCTGTCTGTCTCTGTCTGTCTCTGTCTGTCTCTGTCTGTCTCTGTCTGTCTCTGTCTGTCTCTGTCTGTCTCTGTCTGTCTCTGTCTGTCTCTGTCTGTCTCTGTCTGCCTATGACTGTCCCTGTCTGCCTCTGTGTGTCACTGACTGGCTCAGTGTGCCGCTGACTGTCTCTGCCTGTCTCTGTCTCCCTCTGTCTGCCTCTGACCGGCTCTCTCTGTCTGTCTGTCTCTGTCCGTCTCTGCTTGCTTCCGTGTGTCACTGCCTGTCCCAGTTTGCCTTCGACTGTCTCTGTCTGTCTCTGTCTGTGACTGCCTGTCTCTGTCTGCCTCTCACTGTCCCTGTCTGTCTCTGTTTGTCACTGCCTGTCTATGTCTGTCTATGTCTGTCTTTGTCTGTCTCTGTCTGTATGTGTCTGTCTCTGTCTGTCCATACCTGTCTCTGTCTGTATGTGTCTGTCTCTGTCTGTATGTGTCTGTCTCTGTCTGTATGTGTCTGTCTCTGTCTGTCTCAGTGTGTCACTGCCTGTCTCTGTCTGTCTCTGTCTGTCTCTGTCTGTCGCTGTCTGTCTCTGTCTGCCTCTGTCTGTCTCTGTCTGTCTCTGTCTATCTCTGTCTGTCTCTGTCTGTCTCTGTCTGTCTCTGTCTGTCTCTGTCTGTCTCTGTCTGTCTCTGTCTGTCTCTGTCTGTCTCTGTCTGTCTCTGTCTGTCTCTGTCTGTCTCTGTCTGTCTCTGTCTGTCTCTGTCTGTCTCTGTCTGTCTCTGTCTGTCTCTGTCTGTCTCTGTCTGCCTCTGACTGTCTCTGTCTGTCTCTGTCTGTCCCTGTCTGTCTCTCTCTGTCTATACCAGTCTCTGTCTGGATCTGTCTGTCTCTGTCTGTCTCTGTCTGTCTCAGTCTGTCTCTGTCCGTCTATGTCTGACTGAGTCTGTCTCTGTCTGTCTCTGTGTGTCTATACCTGTCTCTGTCCGTATCTGTCTGTCTCGGTCTGTCTCTGCCGGCCTGAGTCTGTCTCTGTCTGTCACTGTCTGTCTATACCGGTCTCTGACTGTCCCTGTCTGCCTCTGTGAGTCACTGCCTGTCTCAGTCTGCCGCTGACTGTATCTGTCTGTCTCTGTCTGTCTCTGTCTGTCTCTGTCTGTCTCTGTCTGTCTCTGTCTGCCTGAGTCTGTCTCTGTCTGTCTCTGTTTGTCTATACCTGGCTCTGTCTGTCTCTGTCTGTCTCTGTCTGTCTCTGTCTGTCTCTGTCTGTCTCTGTCTGTCTCTGTCTGTCTCTGTCTGTCTCTGCATGTATCTGTTTGTCTCTGTCTTTCTCTGTCTGTCTCTGTCTGTCTCTGTCTGTCTCTGTCCGCCTCTGCCTGTCGCTGACTGTATCTGTCTGTCTCTGTCTGTCTCTGTCTGTCTCTGTCTGTCTCTGTCTGTCACTGTCTGTCTCTGTCTGTCTCTGTCTGTCTCTATCTGTCTCTGTCTGTCTCTGTCTGTCTCTGTCTGCCTCTGACTGTCCCTGTCTGCCTCCGTGTGTCACTGACTGGCTCAGCGTGCCGCTGACTGTCTCTGCCTGTCTCTGTCTCCCTCTGTCTGCCTCTGACCGGCTCTCTCTGTCTGTCTGTCTCTGTCCGTCTCTGCTTGCTTCCGTGTGTCACTGCCTGTCCCAGTTTGCCTTCGACTGTCTCTGTCTGTCTCTGTCTGTGACTGCCTGTCTCTGTCTGCCTCTGACTGTCCCTGTCTGTCTCCGTGTGTCACTGCCTGTCTCTGTCTGTCTCTGTCTATCTCTGTCTGTCGCTGTCTGTCTCTGTCTGTCTCTGTCTGTCTCTGTCTGTCTCTGTCTGTCTCTGTCTGTCTCTGTCTGTCTCTGTCTGTCTCTGTCTCTCTCTGTCTGTCTCTGTCTGTCTCTGTCTGTCTCTGTCTGTCTAGGTCTGTCTCTGCCTGCCCTGTCTGTCTCTGTCTGTCTCTGTCTTTCTATACCTGTCTCTGTCTGTCTCTGTCTGTCTCTGTCTGTCTCTGTCTGTCTCTGTCTGTCTAGGTCTGTCTCTGCCTGCCCTGTCTGTCTCTGTCTGTCTCTGTCTGTCTCTGTCTGCCTGAGTCTGTCTCTGTCTTTCTATACCTGTCTCTGTCTGTCTCTGTCTGTCTCTGTCTGTCTCTGTCTGTCTCTGTCTGTCTCTGTCTGTCTCTGTCTGTCTCTGTCTGTCTCTGTCTGTCTCTGTGTGTCTCTGTCTGTCTCTGTCTGTCTCTGTCTGCCTCTGTCTGTCTCTGTCTGTCTCTGTCTGTCTCTGTCTGTCTCTGTCTGCCTATGACTGTCCCTGTCTGCCTCTGTGTGTCACTGACTGGCTCAGTGTGCCGCTGACTGTCTCTGCCTGTCTCTGTCTCCCTCTGTCTGCCTCTGACCGGCTCTCTCTGTCTGTCTGTCTCTGTCCGTCTCTGCTTGCTTCCGTGTGTCACTGCCTGTCCCAGTTTGCCTTCGACTGTCTCTGTCTGTCTCTGTCTGTGACTGCCTGTCTCTGTCTGCCTCTCACTGTCCCTGTCTGTCTCTGTGTGTCACTGCCTGTCTATGTCTGTCTATGTCTGTCTTTGTCTGTCTCTGTCTGTATGTGTCTGTCTCTGTCTGTCCATACCTGTCTCTGTCTGTATGTGTCTGTCTCTGTCTGTATGTGTCTGTCTCTGTCTGTATGTGTCTGTCTCAGTGTGTCACTGCCTGTCTCTGTCTGTCTCTGTCTGTCTCTGTCTGTCTCTGTCTGTCGCTGTCTGTCTCTGTCTGCCTCTGTCTGTCTCTGTCTGTCTCTGTCTATCTCTGTCTGTCTCTGTCTGTCTCTGTCTGTCTCTGTCTGTCTCTGTCTGTCTCTGTCTGTCTCTGTCTGTCTCTGTCTGTCTCTGTCTGTCTCTGTCTGTCTCTGTCTGTCTCTGTCTGTCTCTGTCTGTCTCTGTCTGCCTCTGACTGTCTCTGTCTGTCTCTGTCTGTCCCTGTCTGTCTCTCTCTGTCTATACCAGTCTCTGTCTGGATCTGTCTGTCTCTGTCTGTCTCTGTCTGTCTCAGTCTGTCTCTGTCCGTCTATGTCTGACTGAGTCTGTCTCTGTCTGTCTCTGTCTGTCTATACCTGTCTCTGTCCGTATCTGTCTGTCTCGGTCTGTCTCTGCCGGCCTGAGTCTGTCTCTGTCTGTCACTGTCTGTCTATACCGGTCTCTGACTGTCCCTGTCTGCCTCTGTGTGTCACTGCCTGTCTCAGTCTGCCGCTGACTGTATCTGTCTGTCTCTGTCTGTCTCTGTCTGTCTCTGTCTGTCTCTGTCTGTCTCTGTCTGCCTGAGTCTGTCTCTGTCTGTCTCTGTTTGTCTATACCTGGCTCTGTCTGTCTCTGTCTGTCTCTGTCTGTCTCTGTCTGTCTCTGTCTGTCTCTGCATGTATCTGTTTGTCTCTGTCTTTCTCTGTCTGTCTCTGTCTGTCTCTGTATGTCTCTGTCCGCCTCTGCCTGTCTCTGTCTGTCTCTGTCTGTCTCCGTCTGTCTCTACCTGTCTCAGTCTGTCCCTGTCTGTCACTGTCTGTCTCTGTCTGTCTCTTTCCGTCTCTGTCTGTCTCTGTCTGTCTCTGTCTGTCTCTGTCTGTCTCTGCATGTATCTGTTTGTCTCTGTCTGTCTCTGTCGGTCTCTTTCCGTCTCTGTCTGTCTCTGTCTGTCTATACCTGTCTCTGTCTGTATCTGTCTGTCTCTGTCTGTCTCTGTCTGTCTCTGTCAGTCTCTGTCTGTCTCTGTCTCTCTCTGTATGTATCTGTCTGTCCCTGTCTGTCTCTGTCTGTCTCTGTCTGTCTCTGTCTGTCTCTGTCTGTCTAGGTCTGTCTCTGCCTGCCCTGTCTGTCTCTGTCTGTCTCTGTCTGCCTGAGTCTGTCTCTGTCTTTCTATACCTGTCTCTGTCTGTCTCTGTCTGTCTCTGTCTGTCTCTGTCTGTCTCTGTCTGTCTCTGTCTGTCTCTGTCTGTATCTGTCTGTCTCTGTCTGTCTCTGTCTGTCTCTGTCTGTCTCTGTCTGTCTCTGTCTGTCTCTGTCTGCCGCTGACTGTCTCTGCCTGTCTCTGTGTATCACTGCCTGTCTCAGTCCTCCGCTGTCTGTCTCTGTCTGTCTCTGTCTGTCTCTGTCTGTCTCTGTCTGTCTCTGTCTGTCTCTGTTTGCCGCTGACTGTCTCTGTCTGTCTCTGTCTGCCTGAGTCTGTCTCTGTCTCTCTCTGTCTGTCTATACCTGTCTCTGTCTGTATCTGTCTGTCTCTGTCTGTCTCTGTCTGTCTCTGTCTGTCTCTGTCAGTCTCTGTCTGTCTCTGTCTCTCTCTGTCTGTCTCTGTCTGTCTCTGTCTGTCTCTGTCTGTCTCTGTCTGTGTCTTTCCGTCTCTGTCTGTCTCCGTCTGTCTATACCTGTCTCTGTCTGTATCTGTCTGTCTCTGTCTAACTCTGTCTGTCTCTGTCTGTCTCTTTCCGTCTCTGTCTGTCTCTGTCTGCCTGAGTCTGTCTCTGTCTGTCTCTGTCTGTCTCAGTATGTATCTGTCTGTCTCTGTCTGTCCCTGTCTGTCTCTGTCTGTCTCTGTCTGTCTCTGTCTGTCTCTGTCTGGCTCTGTCTGTCTCTGTCTGTCTCTGTCTGTCTCTGTCTGTCTCTGTCTGTCTCTGTCTGTCTCTGTCTGTCTCTGTCTGTCTCTGTCTGTCTCTATCTGTCTCCGTCTGTCTCAGTCTGTCTCTGTCTGTCTCTATCTGTCTCTGTCTGTCTCTGTCTGTCTCTGTCTGTCTCTGTCTGTCTCTGTCTGCCTCTGACTGTCTCTGTCTGTCTCTGTCTGTCCCTGTCTGTCTCTGTCTGTCTATACCAGTCTCTGTCTGGATCTGTCTGTCTCGGTCTGTCTCTGCCTGTATCTGTCTGTCTCTGTCTGTCTCTGTCTGTCTCTGTCTGTCTCTGCTGTCTCTGTCTGTCTCTGTCTGTCTGTGTCTGTCTCTTTCCGTCTCTGTCTGTCTCTGTCTGTCTATACCCGTCTCTGTCTGTATCTGTCTGTCTCTGTGTGTCACTGCCTGTCTCAGTCCGCCGCTGACTGTCTCTGTCTGTCTCTGTCTCTCTCTGTCTGTCTCTGTCTGTCTCATTCCGTATCTGTCTGTCTCTGTCTGTCTCTGTCTGTCTCTGTCTGTCTCTGTATGTATCTGTCTGTCTCTGTCTGTCTGTGTCTGTCTCTGTCTGTCTCTGTCTGTCTCTGTCTGTCTAGGTCTGTCTCTGCCTGCCCTGTCTGTCTCTGTCTGTCTCTGTCTCTCTCTGCCTGAGTCTGTCTCTGTCTTTCTATACCTGTCTCTGTCTGTCTCTGTCTGTCTATACCAGTCTCTGTCTGGATCTGTCTGTCTCTGTCTGTCTCTGTCTGTCTCAGTCTGTCTCTGTCTGTCTCAGTCTGTCGATGTCCGTCTATGTCTGTCTGAGTCTGTCTCAGTCTGTCTCTGTCTGTCTATACCTGTCTCTGTCTGTCTCTTTCCGCCTCTGTCTGTCTCTGTCTGTCTCTGTCTGTCTCTGTCTGTCTCTTTCCGTCTCTGTCTGTCTCTGTCGGTCTCTGTCTGTCTCTGTCTGTATCTGTCTGTCTCTGTCTGTCTCTGTCTGTCTCTGTCTGTCTCTGTCTGTCTCTGTCTGTCTCCGTCTGCCTCTGACTGTCCCTGTCTGTTTTCTGTTCGTCACTGCCTGTCTCTGTCTGTCTCTGTCTGTCTCTGCCTATCTCTGTCTGTCTCTGTCTGTCTCTGTCTGTCTCTCTCTGTCTCTGTATGTCTCTGTCTGTCATTTCGGTCTCGCTATGTCTCCGTCTGTCCCTGTCTGTCTCTGTCTGTCCCTGCATGTTTCGTGTGTCACTGCCTGTCCCAGTTTGCCTTCGACTGTCTCTGTCTGTCTCTGTGTGTGACTGCCTGTCTCTGTCTGCCTCTGACTGTCCCTGTCTGTCTCTGTGTGTCACTGCCTGTCTCAGTGCGCCGCTGACTGTCTCTGTCTGTCTCTGTCTGTCTCTTTCCGTCCCTGTCTGCCTCTGTCTGTCCCTGTCTGTCTACGTCTGTCTCTGTCTGTCTCTGTCTGTCTATGTCTGTCTCTGTCTGTCTCTGTATTTATCTGTCTGTCGCTGTCTGTCCCTTTCCGTCTCTGTCTGTCTCTGTCTGTCTCTGTCTGTCTTTTCCGTCTCTCTCTGTCTCTGTCTGCGTGAGTCTGTCTCTGTCTGTCTCTCACTGTCTATTCCTGTCTATGTCTGTATCTGTCTGTCTCTGTCTGTCTCTGTCTGTCTCGGTCTGTCTCTGTCTGTCTCTGTCTGTCTCTGTCTGCCTGAGTCTGTCTATGTCTGTCTCCGTCTGTCTATACCTGTCTCTGTCTGTATCTGTCTGTCTCTGTCTATCTCTGCCTGTCTCTGTCTGTCTCTTTCCGTCTCTGTCTGTCTCTGTCTGCCTGAGTCTGTCTCTGTCTGTCTCTGTCTGTCTCTGTATGTATCTGTCTGTCTCTGTCTGTCTCTGTCTGTCTCTGTCTGTCTCTGTCTGTCTCTGTCTGTCTCTGTCTGTCTCTGTCTGTCTCTGTCTGTCTCTGTCTGCCTGAGTCTGTCTCTGTCTGTCTATAGCGGCCTCTGTCTCTATCAGTCTGTCTCTGTCTGTCTCTGTCTGTCTCTGTCCGTCTATGTCTGACTGAGTCTGTCTCTGTCTGTCTCTGTCTGTCTATACCTGTCTCTGTCTGTATCTGTCTGTCTCGGTCTGTCTCTGCCTGCCTGAGTCTGTCTCTGTCTGCCTCTGTCTGTCTATACCGGTCTCTGACTGTCCCTGTCTGCCTCTGTGTGTCACTGCCTGTCTCAGTCTGCCGCTGACTGTCTCTGTCTGTCTCTGTCTGCCTGAGTCTGTCTCTGTCTGTCTCTGTCTGTCTATACCTGTCTCTGTCTGTATCTGTCTGTCTCTGTCTGTCTCTGTCTGTCTCTGTCTGTCTCTGTCAGTCTCTGTCTGTCTCTGTCAGTCTCTGTCTGTCTCTGTCTCTCTCTGTCTGTCTCTGTCTGTCTCTGTCTGTCTCTGTCTGTCTCATTCCGTATCTGTCTGTCTCTGTCTGTCTCTGTCTGTCTCTGTCTGTCTCATTCCGTATCTGTCTGTCTCTGTCTGTCTCTGTCTGTCTCTGTCTGTCTCTGTCTGTCTCTGTCTGTCTCTGTCTGTCTCTGTCTGTCTCTGTCTGTCTCTATCTGTCTCTGTCTGTCTCTGTCTGTCTCTTTCCGTCTCTGTCTGTCTCTGTCTGTCTCTGTCTGTCTCTGTCTGTCTCTTTCCATCTCTGTCTGTCTCTGTCGGTCTCTGTCTGCCTCTGTCTGTCTCTGTCTGTTTCTGTGTGTCACTGCCTGTCTCTGTCTATCTATGTCTGTCTCTGTCTGTCTCTGTCTGTCTCTGTATGTATCTGTTTGTCTCTGTCTGTCTCTGTCTGTATCTGTCTGTCTCTGTCTGTCTCTGTCTGTCTCTGTCTCTCTCTGTCTGTCTCTGTCTGTCTCTGTCTGTCTCTGTCGGTCTCTGTCTGTCTCTTTCCGTCTCTGTCTGTCTCTGTCTGTCTATACCTGTCTCTGTCTGTATCTATCTGTCTCTGTCTGTCTCTGTCTGTCTCTGTCTGTCTCATTCCGTATCTGTCTGTCTCTGTCTGTCTCTGTCTGTCTCTGTCTGTCTCTGTCTGTCTCTGTCTGTCTCTGTCTGTCTCTGTCTGTCTCTTTCCGTCTCTGTCTGTCTCTGTCTGTATCTGTCTGTATCTGTCTGTCTCTGTCTGTCTCTGTCTGTCTCTGTCTCTCTCTGTCTGTCTCTGTCTGTCTCTGTCTGTCTCTGTCAGTCTCTGTCTGTCTCTGTCTCTCTCTGTCTGTCTCTGTCTGTCTCTGTCTGTCTCTGTCTGTCTCATTCCGTATCTGTCTGTCTCTGTCTGTCTCTGTCTGTCTCTGTCTGTCTCTGTCTGTCTCTGTCTGTCTCTTTCCGTCTCTGTCTGTCTCTGTCTGTCTCTGTCTGTCTCTGTCTGTCTCTTTCCATCTCTGTCTGTCTCTGTCGGTCTCTATCTGCCTCTGTCTGTCTCTGTCTGTTTCTGTGTGTCACTGCCTGTCTCTGTCTGTCTATGTCTGTCTCTGTCTGTCTCTGTCTGTCTCTGTATGTATCTGTTTGTCTCTGTCTGTCTCTGTCTGTCTCTGTCTGCCTGAGTCTGTCTCTGTCTGTCTCTGTCTGTCTCTGCCTGTCTCTGTCTGTCTCTGTCTGTCTCTGTCTGTCTCTGTCTGCCTCTGTCTGTCTCTGTCTGTCTCTGTCTGTCTCTGTCTGTCTCTGTCTGTCTCTGTCTGTCTCTGCCAGTCTCTGTCTGTCTCTGTCTCTCCCTGTCTGTCACTGTCTGTTTCTGTCTGTCTCTGTCTGTCTCATTCCGCATCTGTCTGTCTCTGTCTGTCTCTGTCTGTCTCATTCCGCATCTGTCTGTCTCTGTCTGTCTCTGTATTTATCTGTCTGTCGCTCTCTGTCCCTTTCCGTCTCTGTCTGTCTCTGTCTGTCTCTGTCTGTCTTTTGTGTCTCTCTCTGTCTCTGTCTGCGTGAGTCTGTCTCTGTCTGCGTGAGTCTGTCTCTGTCTGTCTCTCACTGTCTATTCCTGTCTATGTCTGTATCTGTCTGTCTCTGTCTGTCTCTGTCTGTCTCGGTCTGTCTCTGTCTGTCTCTGTCTGTCTCTGTCTGCCTGAGTCTGTCTATGTCTGTCTCCGTCTGTCTATACCTGTCTCTGTCTGTATCTGTCTGTCTCTGTCTATCTCTGCCTGTCTCTGTCTGTCTCTTTACGTCTCTGTCTGTCTCTGTCTGCCTGAGTCTGTCTCTGTCTGTCTCTGTCTGTCTCTGTATGTATCTGTCTGTCTCTGTCTGTCTCTGTCTTTCTCTGCCTGTCTCTGTCTGTCTCTGTCTGTCTCTGTCTGTCTCTGTCTGTCTCTGTCTGTCTCTGTCTGCCTGAGTCTGTCTCTGTCTGTCTATAGCGGCCTCTGTCTCTATCAGTCTGTCTCTGTCTGTCTCTGTCTGTCTCCGTCCGTCTATGTCTGACTGAGTCTGTCTCTGTCTGTCTCTGTCTGTCTATACCTGTCTCTGTCTGTATCTGTCTGTCTCGGTCTGTCTCTGCCTGCCTGAGTCTGTCTCTGTCTGTCTCTGTCTGTCTATACCGGTCTCTGACTGTCCCTGTCTGCCTCTGTGTGTCACTGCCTGTCTCAGTCTGCCGCTGACTGTCTCTGTCTGTCTCTGTCTGCCTGAATCTGTCTCTGTCTGTCTCTGTCTGTCTATACCTGTCTCTGTCTGTATCTGTCTGTCTCTGTCTGTCTCTGTCTGTCTCTGTCTGTCTCTGAAAGTCTCTGTCTGTCTCTGTCTCTCCCTGTCTGTCTCTGTCTGTCTCTGTCTGTCTCTGTCTGTCTCATTCCGTATCTGTCTGTCTCTGTCTGTCTCTGTCTGTCTCTGTCTGTCTCTGTCTGTCTCTGCATGTATCAGTTTGTCTCTGTCTGTCTCTGCCTGTCTCTATCTGTCTCTGTCCGCCTCTGCCTGTCTCTGTCTCTCCCTGTCTGTCTCTGTCTGCCTCTGTCTGTCTCTGTCTGTCTCATTCCGCATCTGTCTGTCTCTGTCTGTCTCATTCCGCATCTGTCTGTCTCTGTCTGTCTCTGTCTGCCTCACTCCGCATCGGTCTGTCTCTGTCTGTCTCTGTCTGTCTCTGCATGTATCTGTTTGTCTCTGTCTGCCGCTGTCTGTCTCTGTCTGTCTCTGCATGTATCTGTTTGTCTGTGTCTGCCTCTGTCTGTCTCTGTCTGTCTCTGTCCGCCTCTGCCTGTCTCTGTCTGTCGCTGTCTGTCTCTGTCCGTCTCTGCCTGTCACAGTCTGTCCCTGTCTGTGTCTGTCTGTCTCCGTCTGTCTCTTTCCGTCTCTGTCTGTCTCTGTCTGACTCTGTCTGTCTCTGTCTGTCTCTGCATGTATCTGTTTGTCTCTGTCTGTCTCTGTCGGTCTCTGTCTGTCTCTGTCTGTATCTGTCTGTATCTGTCTGTCTCTGTCTGTCTCTGTCTGTCTCTGTCTCTCTCTGTCTGTCTCTGTCTGTCTCTGTCTGTCTCTGTCTGTCTCTGTCTGTCTCTGTCTGTCTCTTTCCGTCTCTGTCTGTCTCTGTCTGTCTCTGTCTGTCTCTGTCTGTCTCTTTCCATCTCTGTCTGTCTCTGTCGGTCTCTGTCTGCCTCTGTCTGTCTCTGTCTGTTTCTGTGTGTCACTGCCTGTCTCTGTCTGTCTATGTCTGTCTCTGTCTGTCTCTGTCTGTCTCTGTCTGTATCTGTCTGTATCTGTCTGTCTCTGTCTGTCTCTGTCTGTCTCTGTCTCTCTCTGTCTGTCTCTGTCGGTCTCTGTCTGTCTCTGTCAGTCTCTGTCTGTCTCTGTCTCTCTCTGTCTGTCTCTGTCTGTCTCTGTCTGTCTCTGTCTGTCTCATTCCGTATCTGTCTGTCTCTGTCTGTCTCTGTCTGTCTCTGTCTGTCTCTGTCTGTCTCTGTCTGTCTCTTTCCGTCTCTGTCTGTCTCTGTCTGTCTCTGTCTGTCTCTGTCTGTCTCTTTCCATCTCTGTCTGTCTCTGTCGGTCTCTGTCTGCCTCTGTCTGTCTCTGTCTGTTTCTGTGTGTCACTGCCTGTCTCTGCCTGTCTATGTCTGTCTCTGTCTGTCTCTGTCTGTCTCTGTATGTATCTGTTTGTCTCTGTCTGTCTCTGTCTGTCTCTGTCTGCCTGAGTCTGTCTCTGTCTGTCTCTGTCTGTCTCTGCCTGTCTCTGTCTGTCTCTGTCTGTCTCTGTCTGTCTCTGTCTGCCTCTGTCTGTCTCTGTCTGTCTCTGTCTGTCTCTGTCTGTCTCTGTCTGTCTCTGTCTGTCTCTGCCAGTCTCTGTCTGTCTCTGTCTCTCCCTGTCTGTCTCTGTCTGTTTCTGTCTGTCTCTGTCTGTCTCTGTCTGTCTCTGTCTGTCTCATTCCGCATCTGTCTGTCTCTGTCTGTCTCTGTATTTATCTGTCTGTCGCTGTCTGTCCCTTTCCGTCTCTGTCTGTCTCTGTCTGTCTCTGTCTGTCTTCTCCGTCTCTCTCTGTCTCTGTCTGCGTGAGTCTGTCTCTGTCTGTCTCTCACTGTCTATTCCTGTCTATGTCTGTATCTGTCTGTCTCTGTCTGTCTCTGTCTGTCTCGGTCTGTCTCTGTCTGTCTCTGTCTGTCTCTGTCTGCCTGAGTCTGTCTATGTCTGTCTCCGTCTGTCTATACCTGTCTCTGTCTGTATCTGTCTGTCTCTGTCTATCTCTGCCTGTCTCTGTCTGTCTCTTTCCGTCTCTGTCTGTCTCTGTCTGCCTGAGTCTGTCTCTGTCTGTCTCTGTCTGTCTCATTCCGTATCTGTCTGTCTCTGTCTGTCTCTGTCTGTCTCTGTCTGTCTCTGTCTGACTCTGTCTGTCTCTGTCTGTCTCTGTCTGTCTCTTTCCGTCTCTGTCTGTCTCTGTCTGTCTCTGTCTGTCTCTGTCTGTCTCTTTCCATCTCTGTCTGTCTCTGTCGGTCTCTGTCTGCCTCTGTCTGTCTCTGTCTGTTTCTGTGTGTCACTGCCTGTCTCTGTCTGTCTATGTCTGTCTCTGTCTGTCTCTGTCTGTCTCTGTCTGTATCTGTCTGTATCTGTCTGTCTCTGTCTGTCTCTGTCTGTCTCTGTCTCTCTCTGTCTGTCTCTGTCGGTCTCTGTCTGTCTCTGTCAGTCTCTGTCTGTCTCTGTCTCTCTCTGTCTGTCTCTGTCTGTCTCTGTCTGTCTCTGTCTGTCTCATTCCGTATCTGTCTGTCTCTGTCTGTCTCTGTCTGTCTCTGTCTGTCTCTGTCTGTCTCTGTCTGTCTCTTTCCGTCTCTGTCTGTCTCTGTCTGTCTCTGTCTGTCTCTGTCTGTCTCTTTCCATCTCTGTCTGTCTCTGTCTGTCTCTGTCTGTCTCTGTCTGTCTCTTTCCATCTCTGTCTGTCTCTGTCGGTCTCTGTCTGCCTCTGTCTGTCTCTGTCTGTTTCTGTGTGTCACTGCCTGTCTCTGCCTGTCTATGTCTGTCTCTGTCTGTCTCTGTCTGTCTCTGTATGTATCTGTTTGTCTCTGTCTGTCTCTGTCTGTCTCTGTCTGCCTGAGTCTGTCTCTGTCTGTCTCTGTCTGTCTCTGCCTGTCTCTGTCTGTCTCTGTCTGTCTCTGTCTGTCTCTGTCTGCCTCTGTCTGTCTCTGTCTGTCTCTGTCTGTCTCTGTCTGTCTCTGTCTGTCTCTGTCTGTCTCTGCCAGTCTCTGTCTGTCTCTGTCTCTCCCTGTCTGTCTCTGTCTGTTTCTGTCTGTCTCTGTCTGTCTCTGTCTGTCTCTGTCTGTCTCATTCCGCATCTGTCTGTCTCTGTCTGTCTCTGTATTTATCTGTCTGTCGCTGTCTGTCCCTTTCCGTCTCTGTCTGTCTCTGTCTGTCTCTGTCTGTCTTTTCCGTCTCTCTCTGTCTCTGTCTGCGTGAGTCTGTCTCTGTCTGTCTCTCACTGTCTATTCCTGTCTATGTCTGTATCTGTCTGTCTCTGTCTGTCTCTGTCTGTCTCGGTCTGTCTCTGTCTGTCTCTGTCTGTCTCTGTCTGCCTGAGTCTGTCTATGTCTGTCTCCGTCTGTCTATACCTGTCTCTGTCTGTATCTGTCTGTCTCTGTCTATCTCTGCCTGTCTCTGTCTGTCTCTTTCCGTCTCTGTCTGTCTCTGTCTGCCTGAGTCTGTCTCTGTCTGTCTCTGTCTGTCTCTGTATGTATCTGTCTGTCTCTGTCTGTCTCTGTCTGTCTCTGTCTGTCTCTGTCTGTCTCTGTCTGTCTCTGTCTGTCTCTGTCTGTCTCTGTCTGTCTCTGTCTGCCTGAGTCTGTCTCTGTCTGTCTATAGCGGCCTCTGTCTCTATCAGTCTGTCTCTGTCTGTCTCTGTCTGTCTCTGTCCGTCTATGTCTGACTGAGTCTGTCTCTGTCTGTCTCTGTCTGTCTATACCTGTCTCTGTCTGTATCTGTCTGTCTCGGTCTGTCTCTGCCTGCCTGAGTCTGTCTCTGTCTGTCTCTGTCTGTCTATGCCTGTCTCTTTCTGTCTCTGTCTCTCCCTGTCTGTCTCTGTCTGTCTCTGTCTGTCTCTGTCTGTCTCATTCCGTATCTGCCTGTCTCTGTCTGTCTCTGTCTGTCTCTGTCTGTCTCTGTCTGTCTCTGCATGTATCTGTTTGTCTCTGTCTGTCTCTGCCTGTCTCTATCTGTCTCTGTCCGCCTCTGCCTGTCTCTGTCTCTCCCTGTCTGTCTCTGTCTGCCTCTGTCTGTCTCTGTCTGTCTCATTCCGCATCTGTCTGTCTCTGTCTGTCTCTGTCTGCCTCATTCCGCATCTGTCTGTCTCTGTCTGTCTCTGTCTGTCTCTGCATGTATCTGTTTGTCTCTGTCTGCCTCTGTCTGTCTCTGTCTGTCTCTGTCTGTCTCTGTCTATCTCTGTCTGTCTCTGTCTCTCTCTGTCTGTCTCTGTCTGTCTCTGTCTGTCTCTGTCGGTCTCTGTCTGTCTCTTTCCGTCTCTGTCTGTCTCTGTCTGTCTATACCTGTCTCTGTCTGTATCTGTCTGTCTCTGTCTGTCTCTGTCTGTCTCTGTCTGTCTCTGTCTGTCTCTGTCTGCCTGAGTCTGTCTATGTCTGTCTCCGACTGTCTATACCTGTCTCTGTCCGTATCTGTCTGTCTCTGTCTATCTCTGTCTGTCTCTGTCTGTCCCTTTCCGTCTCTGTCTGTCTCTGTCAGCCTGAGTCTGTCTCTGTCTGTCTCTGTCTGTCTCTGTATGTATCTGTCTGTCTCTGTCTGTCTCTGTCTGTCTCTGTCTGTCTCTGTCTGTCTCTGTCTGTCTCTGTCTGTCTCTGTCTGTCTCTGTCTGTCTCTGTCTGTCTCTGTCTGTCTCTGTCTGTCTCCGTCTGTCTCTGACTGTCCCTGTCTGTTTCTGTGTGTCACTGCCTGTCTCTGTCTGTCTCTGTCTGTCTCTGTCTGTCTCTGTCTGTCTCTGTCTGTCTCTGTCTATCTTTTTCCGTCTCTTTCCGTCTCTGTCTGTCTCTGTCTGTCTCTGTCTGTCTCTGTCTGTCTCTGTCTGTCTCTGTCTGTCTCTGTCTGTCTCTGCCTATCTCGGTCTGTCTCTGTCTGTCTCTGTCTGTCTCTGCCTATCTCTGTCTGTCTCTGTCGGTCTCTGTCTGTCTCTGTCTGTCTCTGTCTATCTCTCTCTATCTCTGTCTGTCTCTGTCTGTCATTTCGGTCTCGCTATGTCTCTGTCTGTCTCTGTCTGTCTCTGTCTGTCTCTGTCTGTCTCTGTCTGTCTCTGTCTGTCCCTGTCTGTCTCCGTCTGTCTCTGACTGTCCCTGTCTGTTTCTGTGTGTCACTGCCTGTCTCTGTCTGTCTCTGTCTGTCTCCGTCTGTCTCTGTCTGTCTCTTTCCGTCTCTGTCGGTCTCTGTCTGTCTCTGTCTGTCTCTGTCTGTCTCTGTCTGTCTCTGTCTGTCTCTGTCTGTCTCTGTCTGTCTCTGTCTATCTCTGTCTGTCTCTGTCTGTATCTGTCTGTCTCTGTCTGCCTGAGTCTGTCTCTGTCTGTCTCTGTCTGTCTCTGTCTGTCTCTGTCTGTCTCTGTCTGTCTCTGTCTGTCTCTGTCTGTCTCTGTCTGTCTCTGCCTATCTCTGTCTGTCTCTGTCTGTCTCTGTCTGTCTCTGTCTGTCTCTGTCTGTCTCTGTATGTATCTGTCTGTCTCTGTCTGTCTCTGCCTATCTCTGTCTGTCTCTGTCTGTCTCTGTCTGTCTCTGTCTGTCTCTCTCTGTCTCTGTATGTCTCTGTCTGTCATTTCGGTCTCGCTATGTCTCCGTCTGTCTCTGTCTGTCTCTGTCTGTCTCTGTCGGTCTCTCTCTGTCTCTGTCTGTCTATGTCTGCCTGAGTCTGTCTCTGTCTGTCTCTGTCTGTCTATACCTGTCTCAATCTGTCACGGTCTGTCTCTGTCTGTCTCTGTCTGTCTCTGTCTGTCTATACCGGTCTCTGTCTGTCTGTGTCTGTCTCTGCCTATCTCTGTCTGTCTCTGTCTGTCTCTGTCTGTCTCTGTCTGTCTCTCTCTGTCTCTGTATGTCTCTGTCTGTCATTTCGGTCTCGCTATGTCTCCGTCTGTCTCTGTCTGTCTCTGTCTGTCTCTGTCGGTCTCTCTCTGTCTCTGTCTGTCTATGTCTGCCTGAGTCTGTCTCTGTCTGTCTCTGTCTGTCTATACCTGTCTCAATCTGTCACGGTCTGTCTCTGTCTATCTCTCTCTATCTCTGTCTGTCTCTGTCTGTCATTTCGGTCTCGCTATGTCTCTGTCTGTCTCTGTCTGTCTCTGTCTGTCTCTGTCTGTCTCTGTCTGTCTATACCTGTCTCAATCTGTCACGGTCTGTCTCTGTCTGTCTCTGTCTGTCTCTGTCTGTCTATACCGGTCTCTGTCTGTCTGTGTCTGTCTCTGTCTGTCTCTGTCTGTCCCTGTCTGTCTCTGTCTGTCCCTGCATGTTTCGTGTGTCACTGCCTGTCCCAGTTTGCCTTCGACTGTCTCTGTCTGTCTCTGTGTGTGACTGCCTGTCTCTGTCTGCCTCTGACTGTCCCTGTCTGTCTCTGTGTGTCACTGCCTGTCTCAGTGCGCCGCTGACTGTCTCTGTCTGTCTCTGTCTGTCTCTTTCCGTCTCTGTCTGCCTCTGTCTGTCCCTGTCTGTCTACGTCTGTCTCTGTCTGTCTCTGTCTGTCTCTGTCTGCCTGAGTCTGTCTCTGTCTGTCTCTGTCTGTCTCTGTATGTATCTGTCTGTCTCTGTCTGTCTCTGTCTGTCTCTGCCTATCTCTGTCTGTCTCTGTCTGTCTCTGTCTGTCTCTGTCTGTCTCTGTCTGTCTCTGTCTGTCTCTGTCTGTCTCTGTCTATCTCTGTCTGTCTCTGTCTGTCTCTGTCTGTCTCTGTCTGTCTCTGTCTGTCTCTGCCTATCTCGGTCTGTCTCTGTCTGTCTCTGCCTATCTCTGTCTGTCTCTGTCGGTCTCTGTCTGTCTCTGTCTGTCTCTGTCTGTCTCTCTCTATCTCTGTCTGTCTCTGTCTGTCATTTCGGTCTCGCTATGTCTCTGTCTGTCTCTGTCTGTCTCTGTCTGTCTCTGTCTGTCTCTGTCTGTCTCTGTCTGTCTCTGTCTGTCCCTGTCTGTCTCCGTCTGTCTCTGACTGTCCCTGTCTGTTTCTGTGTGTCACTGCCTGTCTCTGTCTGTCTCCGTCTGTCTCTGTCTGTCTCTTTCCGTCTCTGTCTGTCTCTGTCGGTCTCTGTCTGTCTCCGTCTGTCTCTGTCTGTCTCTGTCTGTCTCTGTCTGTCTCTGTCTGTCTCTGTCTGTATCTGTCTGTCTCTGTCTGCCTGAGTCTGTCTCTGTCTGTCTCTGTCTGTCTCTGTCTGTCTCTGTCTGTCTCTGTCTGTCTCTGTCTGTCTCTGTCTGTCTCTGCATGTATCTGTTTGTCTCTGTCTGCCTCTGTCTGTCTCTGTCTGTCTCTGTCCGCCTCTGCCTGTCTCTGTCTGTCGCTGTCTGTCTCTGTCCGTCTCTGCCTGTCACAGTCTGTCCCTGTCTGTGTCTGTCTGTCTCCGTCTGTCTCTTTCCGTCTCTGTCTGTCTCTGTCTGACTCTGTCTGTCTCTGTCTGTCTCTGCATGTATCTGTTTGTCTCTGTCTGTCTCTGTCGGTCTCTGTCTGTCTCTGTCTGTATCTGTCTGTATCTGTCTGTCTCTGTCTGTCTCTGTCTGTCTCTGTCTCTCTCTGTCTGTCTCTGTCTGTCTCTGTCTGTCTCTGTCGGTCTCTGTCTGTCTCTTTCCGTCTCTGTCTGTCTCTGTCTGTCTATACCTGTCTCTGTCTGTATCTGTCTGTCTCTGTCTGTCGCTGTCTGTCCCTTTCCGTCTCTGTCTGTCTCTGTCTGTCTCTGTCTGTCTTTTCCGTCTCTCTCTGTCTCTGTCTGCGTGAGTCTGTCTCTGTCTGTCTCTCACTGTCTATTCCTGTCTATGTCTGTATCTGTCTGTCTCTGTCTGTCTCTGTCTGTCTCGGTCTGTCTCTGTCTGTCTCTGTCTGTCTCTGTCTGCCTGAGTCTGTCTATGTCTGTCTCCGTCTGTCTATACCTGTCTCTGTCTGTATCTGTCTGTCTCTGTCTATCTCTGCCTGTCTCTGTCTGTCTCTTTCCGTCTCTGTCTGTCTCTGTCTGTCTCTGTCTGTCTCTGTATGTATCTGTCTGTCTCTGTCTGTCTCTGTCTGTCTCTGTCTGTCTCTGTCTGTCTCTGTCTGTCTCTGTCTGTCTCTGTCTGTCTCTGTCTGCCTGAGTCTGTCTCTGTCTGTCTATAGCGGCCTCTGTCTCTATCAGTCTGTCTCTGTCTGTCTCTGTCTGTCTCTGTCCGTCTATGTCTGACTGAGTCTGTCTCTGTCTGTCTCTGTCTGTCTCTGTCTGTCTATACCTGTCTCTGTCTGTATCTGTCTGTCTCGGTCTGTCTCTGCCTGCCTGAGTCTGTCTCTGTCTGTCTCTGTCTGTCTATACCGGTCTCTGACTGTCCCTGTCTGCCTCTGTGTGTCACTGCCTGTCTCAGTCTGCCGCTGACTGTCTCTGTCTGTCTCTGTCTGCCTGAGTCTGTCTCTGTCTGTCTCTGTCTGTCTATACCTGTCTCTGTCTGTATCTGTCTGTCTCTGTCTGTCTCTGTCTGTCTCTGTCTGTCTCTGAAAGTCTCTGTCTGTCTCTGTCTGTCTCTGTCTCTCCCTGTCTGTCTCTGTCTGTCTCTGTCTGTCTCATTCCGTATCTGTCTGTCTCTGTCTGTCTCTGTCTGTCTCTGTCTGTCTCTGTCTGTCTCTGCATGTATCTGTTTGTCTCTGTCTGTCTCTGCCTGTCTCTATCTGTCTCTGTCCGCCTCTGCCTGTCTCTGTCTCTCCCTGTCTGTCTCTGTCTGCCTCTGTCTGTCTCTGTCTGTCTCATTCCGCATCTGTCTGTCTCTGTCTGTCTCTGTCTGCCTCATTCCGCATCTGTCTGTCTCTGTCTGTCTCTGTCTGTCTCTGCATGTATCTGTTTGTCTCTGTCTGCCTCTGTCTGTCTCTGTCTGTCTCTGTCCGCCTCTGCCTGTCTCTGTCTGTCGCTGTCTGTCTCTGTCCGTCTCTGCCTGTCACAGTCTGTCCCTGTCTGTGTCTGTCTGTCTCCGTCTGTCTCTTTCCGTCTCTGTCTGTCTCTGTCTGACTCTGTCTGTCTCTGTCTGTCTCTGCATGTATCTGTTTGTCTCTGTCTGTCTCTGTCGGTCTCTGTCTGTCTCTGTCTGTATCTGTCTGTATCTGTCTGTCCCTGTCTGTCTCCGTCTGTCTCTGACTGTCCCTGTCTGTTTCTGTGTGTCACTGCCTGTCTCTGTCTGTCTCTGTCTGTCTCCGTCTGTCTCTGTCTGTCTCTTTCCGTCTCTGTCTGTCTCTGTCGGTCTCTGTCTGTCTCTGTCTGTCTCTGTCTGTCTCTGTCTGTCTCTGTCTGTCTCTGTCTGTCTCTGTCTGTCTCTGTCTGTCGCTGTCTGTCTCTGTCCGTCTCTGCCTGTCACAGTCTGTCCCTGTCTGTGTCTGTCTGTCTCCGTCTGTCTCTTTCCGTCTCTGTCTGTCTCTGTCTGTCTCTGTCTGTATCTGTCTGTCTCTGTCTGCCTGAGTCTGTCTCTGTCTGTCTCTGTCTGTCTCTGTCTGTCTCTGTCTGTCTCTGTCTGTCTCTGTCTGTCTCTGTCTGTCTCTGTCTGTCTCTGCATGTATCTGTTTGTCTCTGTCTGCCTCTGTCTGTCTCTGTCTGTCTCTGTCCGCCTCTGCCTGTCTCTGTCTGTCGCTGTCTGTCTCTGTCCGTATCTGCCTGTCACAGTCTGTCCCTGTCTGTGTCTGTCTGTCTCCGTCTGTCTCTTTCCGTCTCTGTCTGTCTCTGTCTGACTCTGTCTGTCTCTGTCTGTCTCTGCATGTATCTGTTTGTCTCTGTCTGTCTCTGTCGGTCTCTGTCTGTCTCTGTCTGTATCTGTCTGTATCTGTCTGTCTCTGTCTGTCTCTGTCTGTCTCTGTCTCTCTCTGTCTGTCTCTGTCTGTCTCTGTCTGTCTCTGTCGGTCTCTGTCTGTCTCTTTCCGTCTCTGTCTGTCTCTGTCTGTCTATACCTGTCTCTGTCTGTATCTGTCTGTCTCTGTCTGTCTCTGTCTGTCTCTGTCAGTCTCTGTCTGTCTCTGTCAGTCTCTGTCTGTCTCTGTCTCTCTCTGTCTGTCTCTGTCTGTCTCATTCCGTATCTGTCTGTCTCTGTCTGTCTCTGTCTGTCTCTGTCTGTCTCTGTCTGTCTCTGTCTGTCTCTGTCTGTCTCTGTCTGTCTCTTTCCGTCTCTGTCTGTCTCTGTCTGTCTCTGTCTGTCTCTGTCTGTCTCTGTCTGTCTCTTTCCATCTCTGTCTGTCTCTGTCGGTCTCTGTCTGCCTCTGTCTGTCTCTGTCTGTTTCTGTGTGTCACTGCCTGTCTCTGTCTGTCCATGTCTGTCTCTGTCTGTCTCTGTCTGTCTCTGTCTGTCTCTGTATGTATCTGTTTGTCTCTGTCTGTCTCTGTCTGTCTCTGTCTGCCTGAGTCTGTCTCTGTCTGTCTCTGTCTGTCTCCGCCTGTCTCTGTCTGTCTCTGTCTGTCTCTGTCTGTCTCTGTCTGCCTCTGTCTGTCTCTGTCTGTCTCTGTCTGTCTCTGTCTGTCTCTGTCTGTCTCTGTCTGTCTCTGTCTGTCTCTGCCAGTCTCTGTCTATCTCTGTCTCTCCCTGTCTGTCTCTGTCTGTCTCTATCTGTCTCTGTCTGTCTCATTCCGCATCTGTCTGTCTCTGCCTGTCTCTGTCTGTCGCTGTCTGTCTCTGTCCGTCTCTGCCTGTCACAGTCTGTCCCTGTCTGTGTCTGTCTGTCTCCGTCTGTCTCTTTCCGTCTCTGTCTGTCTCTGTCTGACTCTGTCTGTCTCTGTCTGTCTCTGCATGTATCTGTTTGTCTCTGTCTGCCTCTGTCTGTCTCTGTCTGTCTCTGTCTGTCTCTTTCCATCTCTGTCTGTCTCTGTCGGTCTCTGTCTGCCTCTGTCTGTCTCTGTCTGTTTCTGTGTGTCACTGCCTGTCTCTGTCTGTCTATGTCTGTCTCTGTCTGTCTCTGTCTGTCTCTTTCTGTCTCTGTCTATCTCTCTCTATCTCTGTCTGTCTCTGTCTGTCATTTCGGTCTCGCTATGTCTCTGTCTGTCTCTGTCTGTCTCTGTCTGTCTCTGTCTGTCTCTGTCTGTCTATACCTGTCTCAATCTGTCACGGTCTGTCTCTGTCTGTCTCTGTCTGTCTCTGTCTGTCTATACCGGTCTCTGTCTGTCTGTGTCTGTCTCTGTCTGTCTCTGTCTGTCCCTGTCTGTCTCTGTCTGTCCCTGCATGTTTCGTGTGTCACTGCCTGTCCCAGTTTGCCTTCGACTGTCTCTGTCTGTCTCTGTGTGTGACTGCCTGTCTCTGTCTGCCTCTGACTGTCCCTGTCTGTCTCTGTGTGTCACTGCCTGTCTCAGTGCGCCGCTGACTGTCTCTGTCTGTCTCTGTCTGTCTCTTTCCGTCTCTGTCTGCCTCTGTCTGTCCCTGTCTGTCTACGTCTGTCTCTGTCTGTCTCTGTCTGTCTCTGTCTGTCTCTGCCTATCTCGGTCTGTCTCTGTCTGTCTCTGTCTGTCTCTGCCTATCTCTGTCTGTCTCTGTCGGTCTCTGTCTGTCTCTGTCTGTCTCTGTCTGTCTCTCTCTATCTCTGTCTGTCTCTGTCTGTCATTTCGGTCTCGCTATGTCTCTGTCTGTCTCTGTCTGTCTCTGTCTGTCTCTGTCTGTCTCTGTCTGTCTCTGTCTGTCTCTGTCTGTCCCTGTCTGTCTCCGTCTGTCTCTGACTGTCCCTGTCTGTTTCTGTGTGTCACTGCCTGTCTCTGTCTGTCTCCGTCTGTCTCTGTCTGTCTCTTTCCGTCTCTGTCTGTCTCTGTCGGTCTCTGTCTGTCTCCGTCTGTCTCTGTCTGTCTCTGTCTGTCTCTGTCTGTCTCTGTCTGTCTCTGTCTGTATCTGTCTGTCTCTGTCTGCCTGAGTCTGTCTCTGTCTGTCTCTGTCTGTCTCTGTCTGTCTCTGTCTGTCTCTGTCTGTCTCTGTCTGTCTCTGTCTGTCTCTGCATGTATCTGTTTGTCTCTGTCTGCCTCTGTCTGTCTCTGTCTGTCTCTGTCCGCCTCTGCCTGTCTCTGTCTGTCGCTGTCTGTCTCTGTCCGTCTCTGCCTGTCACAGTCTGTCCCTGTCTGTGTCTGTCTGTCTCCGTCTGTCTCTTTCCGTCTCTGTCTGTCTCTGTCTGACTCTGTCTGTCTCTGTCTGTCTCTGCATGTATCTGTTTGTCTCTGTCTGTCTCTGTCGGTCTCTGTCTGTCTCTGTCTGTATCTGTCTGTATCTGTCTGTCTCTGTCTGTCTCTGTCTGTCTCTGTCTCTCTCTGTCTGTCTCTGTCTGTCTCTGTCTGTCTCTGTCGGTCTCTGTCTGTCTCTTTCCGTCTCTGTCTGTCTCTGTCTGTCTATACCTGTCTCTGTCTGTATCTGTCTGTCTCTGTCTGTCGCTGTCTGTCCCTTTCCGTCTCTGTCTGTCTCTGTCTGTCTCTGTCTGTCTTTTCCGTCTCTCTCTGTCTCTGTCTGCGTGAGTCTGTCTCTGTCTGTCTCTCACTGTCTATTCCTGTCTATGTCTGTATCTGTCTGTCTCTGTCTGTCTCTGTCTGTCTCGGTCTGTCTCTGTCTGTCTCTGTCTGTCTCTGTCTGCCTGAGTCTGTCTATGTCTGTCTCCGTCTGTCTATACCTGTCTCTGTCTGTATCTGTCTGTCTCTGTCTATCTCTGCCTGTCTCTGTCTGTCTCTTTCCGTCTCTGTCTGTCTCTGTCTGTCTCTGTCTGTCTCTGTATGTATCTGTCTGTCTCTGTCTGTCTCTGTCTGTCTCTGTCTGTCTCTGTCTGTCTCTGTCTGTCTCTGTCTGTCTCTGTCTGTCTCTGTCTGCCTGAGTCTGTCTCTGTCTGTCTATAGCGGCCTCTGTCTCTATCAGTCTGTCTCTGTCTGTCTCTGTCTGTCTCTGTCCGTCTATGTCTGACTGAGTCTGTCTCTGTCTGTCTCTGTCTGTCTCTGTCTGTCTATACCTGTCTCTGTCTGTATCTGTCTGTCTCGGTCTGTCTCTGCCTGCCTGAGTCTGTCTCTGTCTGTCTCTGTCTGTCTATACCGGTCTCTGACTGTCCCTGTCTGCCTCTGTGTGTCACTGCCTGTCTCAGTCTGCCGCTGACTGTCTCTGTCTGTCTCTGTCTGCCTGAGTCTGTCTCTGTCTGTCTCTGTCTGTCTATACCTGTCTCTGTCTGTATCTGTCTGTCTCTGTCTGTCTCTGTCTGTCTCTGTCTGTCTCTGAAAGTCTCTGTCTGTCTCTGTCTGTCTCTGTCTCTCCCTGTCTGTCTCTGTCTGTCTCTGTCTGTCTCATTCCGTATCTGTCTGTCTCTGTCTGTCTCTGTCTGTCTCTGTCTGTCTCTGTCTGTCTCTGCATGTATCTGTTTGTCTCTGTCTGTCTCTGCCTGTCTCTATCTGTCTCTGTCCGCCTCTGCCTGTCTCTGTCTCTCCCTGTCTGTCTCTGTCTGCCTCTGTCTGTCTCTGTCTGTCTCATTCCGCATCTGTCTGTCTCTGTCTGTCTCTGTCTGCCTCATTCCGCATCTGTCTGTCTCTGTCTGTCTCTGTCTGTCTCTGCATGTATCTGTTTGTCTCTGTCTGCCTCTGTCTGTCTCTGTCTGTCTCTGTCCGCCTCTGCCTGTCTCTGTCTGTCGCTGTCTGTCTCTGTCCGTCTCTGCCTGTCACAGTCTGTCCCTGTCTGTGTCTGTCTGTCTCCGTCTGTCTCTTTCCGTCTCTGTCTGTCTCTGTCTGACTCTGTCTGTCTCTGTCTGTCTCTGCATGTATCTGTTTGTCTCTGTCTGTCTCTGTCGGTCTCTGTCTGTCTCTGTCTGTATCTGTCTGTATCTGTCTGTCCCTGTCTGTCTCCGTCTGTCTCTGACTGTCCCTGTCTGTTTCTGTGTGTCACTGCCTGTCTCTGTCTGTCTCTGTCTGTCTCCGTCTGTCTCTGTCTGTCTCTTTCCGTCTCTGTCTGTCTCTGTCGGTCTCTGTCTGTCTCTGTCTGTCTCTGTCTGTCTCTGTCTGTCTCTGTCTGTCTCTGTCTGTCTCTGTCTGTCTCTGTCTGTCGCTGTCTGTCTCTGTCCGTCTCTGCCTGTCACAGTCTGTCCCTGTCTGTGTCTGTCTGTCTCCGTCTGTCTCTTTCCGTCTCTGTCTGTCTCTGTCTGTCTCTGTCTGTATCTGTCTGTCTCTGTCTGCCTGAGTCTGTCTCTGTCTGTCTCTGTCTGTCTCTGTCTGTCTCTGTCTGTCTCTGTCTGTCTCTGTCTGTCTCTGTCTGTCTCTGTCTGTCTCTGCATGTATCTGTTTGTCTCTGTCTGCCTCTGTCTGTCTCTGTCTGTCTCTGTCCGCCTCTGCCTGTCTCTGTCTGTCGCTGTCTGTCTCTGTCCGTATCTGCCTGTCACAGTCTGTCCCTGTCTGTGTCTGTCTGTCTCCGTCTGTCTCTTTCCGTCTCTGTCTGTCTCTGTCTGACTCTGTCTGTCTCTGTCTGTCTCTGCATGTATCTGTTTGTCTCTGTCTGTCTCTGTCGGTCTCTGTCTGTCTCTGTCTGTATCTGTCTGTATCTGTCTGTCTCTGTCTGTCTCTGTCTGTCTCTGTCTCTCTCTGTCTGTCTCTGTCTGTCTCTGTCTGTCTCTGTCGGTCTCTGTCTGTCTCTTTCCGTCTCTGTCTGTCTCTGTCTGTCTATACCTGTCTCTGTCTGTATCTGTCTGTCTCTGTCTGTCTCTGTCTGTCTCTGTCAGTCTCTGTCTGTCTCTGTCAGTCTCTGTCTGTCTCTGTCTCTCTCTGTCTGTCTCTGTCTGTCTCATTCCGTATCTGTCTGTCTCTGTCTGTCTCTGTCTGTCTCTGTCTGTCTCTGTCTGTCTCTGTCTGTCTCTTTCCGTCTCTGTCTGTCTCTGTCTGTCTCTGTCTGTCTCTGTCTGTCTCTGTCTGTCTCTTTCCATCTCTGTCTGTCTCTGTCGGTCTCTGTCTGCCTCTGTCTGTCTCTGTCTGTTTCTGTGTGTCACTGCCTGTCTCTGTCTGTCCATGTCTGTCTCTGTCTGTCTCTGTCTGTCTCTGTCTGTCTCTGTATGTATCTGTTTGTCTCTGTCTGTCTCTGTCTGTCTCTGTCTGCCTGAGTCTGTCTCTGTCTGTCTCTGTCTGTCTCCGCCTGTCTCTGTCTGTCTCTGTCTGTCTCTGTCTGTCTCTGTCTGCCTCTGTCTGTCTCTGTCTGTCTCTGTCTGTCTCTGTCTGTCTCTGTCTGTCTCTGTCTGTCTCTGTCTGTCTCTGCCAGTCTCTGTCTATCTCTGTCTCTCCCTGTCTGTCTCTGTCTGTCTCTATCTGTCTCTGTCTGTCTCATTCCGCATCTGTCTGTCTCTGCCTGTCTCTGTCTGTCGCTGTCTGTCTCTGTCCGTCTCTGCCTGTCACAGTCTGTCCCTGTCTGTGTCTGTCTGTCTCCGTCTGTCTCTTTCCGTCTCTGTCTGTCTCTGTCTGACTCTGTCTGTCTCTGTCTGTCTCTGCATGTATCTGTTTGTCTCTGTCTGCCTCTGTCTGTCTCTGTCTGTCTCTGTCTGTCTCTTTCCATCTCTGTCTGTCTCTGTCGGTCTCTGTCTGCCTCTGTCTGTCTCTGTCTGTTTCTGTGTGTCACTGCCTGTCTCTGTCTGTCTATGTCTGTCTCTGTCTGTCTCTGTCTGTCTCTTTCCGTCTCTGTCTGTCTCTGTCTGACTCTGTCTGTCTCTGTCTGTCTCTGCATGTATCTGTTTGTCTCTGTCTGTCTCTGTCGGTCTCTGTCTGTCTCTGTCGGTCTCTGTCTGTCTCTGTCTGTATCTGTCTGTATCTGTCTGTCTCTGTCTGCCTGAGTCTGTCTCTGTCTGTCTCTGTCTGTCTCTGTCTGTCTCTGTCTGTCTCTGTCTGTATCTGTCTGTCTCGGTCTGTCTCTGCCTGCCTGAGTCTGTCTCTGTCTGTCTCTGTCTGTCTATACCGGTCTCTGACTGTCCCTGTCTGCCTCTGTGTGTCACTGCCTGTCTCAGTCTGCCGCTGACTGTCTCTGTCTGTCTCTGTCTGCCTGAGTCTGTCTCTGTCTGTCTCTGTCTGTCTATACCTGTCTCTGTCTGTATCTGTCTGTCTCTGTCTGTCTCTGTCTGTCTCTGTCTGTCTCTGAAAGTCTCTGTCTGTCTCTGTCTCTCCCTGTCTGTCTCTGTCTGTCTCTGTCTGTCTCTGTCTGTCTCATTCCGTATCTGTCTGTCTCTGTCTGTCTCTGTCTGTCTCTGCCTGTCTCTGTCTGTCTCTGCATGTATCTGTTTGTCTCTGTCTGTCTCTGCCTGTCTCTATCTGTCTCTGTCCGCCTCTGCCTGTCTCTGTCTCTCCCTGTCTGTCTCTGTCTGCCTCTGTCTGTCTCTGTCTGTCTCATTCCGCATCTGTCTGTCTCTGTCTGTCTCTGTCTGCCTCATTCCGCATCTGTCTGTCTCTGTCTGTCTCTGTCTGTCTCTGCATGTATCTGTTTGTCTCTGTCTGCCTCTGTCTGTCTCTGTCTGTCTCTGTCCGCCTCTGCCTGTCTCTGTCTGCCGCTGTCTGTCTCTGTCCGTCTCTGCCTGTCACAGTCTGTCCCTGTCTGTGTCTGTCTGTCTCCGTCTGTCTCTTTCCGTCTCTGTCTGTCTCTGTCTGACTCTGTCTGTCTCTGTCTGTCTCTGCATGTATCTGTTTGTCTCTGTCTGTCTCTGTCGGTCTCTGTCTGTCTCTGTCTGTATCTGTCTGTATCTGTCTGTCCCTGTCTGTCTCCGTCTGTCTCTGACTGTCCCTGTCTGTTTCTGTGTGTCACTGCTTGTCTCTGTCTGTCTCTGTCTGTCTCCGTCTGTCTCTGTCTGTCTCTTTCCGTCTCCGTCTGTCTCTGTCGCTCTCTGTCTGTCTCTGTCTGTCTCTGTCTGTCTCTGTCTGTCTCTGTCTGTCTCTGTCTGTCTCTGTCTGTCTCTGTCTGTCGCTGTCTGTCTCTGTCCGTCTCTGCCTGTCACAGTCTGTCCCTGTCTGTGTCTGTCTGTCTCCGTCTGTCTCTTTCCGTCTCTGTCTGTCTCTGTCTGTCTCTGTCTGTATCTGTCTGTCTCTGTCTGCCTGAGTCTGTCTCTGTCTGTCTCTGTCTGTCTCTGTCTGTCTCTGTCTGTCTCTGTCTGTCTCTGTCTGTCTCTGTCTGTCTCTGCATGTATCTGTTTGTCTCTGTCTGCCTCTGTCTGTCTCTGTCTGTCTCTGTCCGCCCCTGCCTGTCTCTGTCTGTCGCTGTCTGTCTCTGTCCGTCTCTGCCTGTCACAGTCTGTCTCTGTCTGTGTCTGTCTGTTTCCGTCTCTGTCTGTCTCTGTCTGACTCTGTCTGTCTCTGTCTGTCTCTGCATGTATCTGTTTGTCTCTGTCTGTCTCTGTCGGTCTCTGTCTGTCTCTGTCTGTATCTGTCTGTATCTGTCTGTCTCTGTCTGTCTCTGTCTGTCTCTGTCTCTCTCTGTCTGTCTCTGTCTGTCTCTGTCTGTCTCTGTCGGTCTCTGTCTGTCTCTTTCCGTCTCTGTCTGTCTCTGTCTTTATATGCCTGTCTCTGTCTGTATCTGTCTGTCTCTGTCTGTCTCCGTCTGTCTCTGTCAGTCTCTGTCTGTCTCTGTCAGTCTCTGTCTGTCTCTGTCTCTCTCTGTCTGTCTCTGTCTGTCTCTGTCTGTCTCTGTCTGTCTCATTCCGTATCTGTCTGTCTCTGTCTGTCTCTGTCTGTCTCTGTCTGTCTCTGTCTGTCTCTGTCTGTCTCTGTCTGTCTCTGTCTGTCTCTGTCTGTCTCTGTCTGTCTCTTTCCGTCTCTGTCTGTCTCTGTCTGTCTCTGTCTGTCTCTGTCTGTCTCTGTCTGTCTCTGTCTGTCTCTTTCCATCTCTGTCTGTCTCTGTCGGTCTCTGTCTGCCTCTGTCTGTCTCTGTCTGTTTCTGTGTGTCACTGCCTGTCTCTGTCTGTCTATGTCTGTCTCTGTCTGTCTCTGTCTGTCTCTGTATGTATCTGTTTGTCTCTGTCTGTCTCTGTCTGTCTCTGTCTGCCTGAGTCTGTCTCTGTCTGTCTCTGTCTGTCTCCGCCTGTCTCTGTCTGTCTCTGTCTGTCTGTGTCTGTCCCTGTCTGTCTCTGTCTGTCTCTTTCCGTCTCTGTCTGTCTCTGTCGGTCTCTGTCTGTCTCTGTCTGTCTCTGTCTGTCTCTGTCTGTCTCTGTCTGTCTCTGTCTGTCTCTGTCTGTCTCTGTCTGTCGCTGTCTGTCTCTGTCCGTCTCTGCCTGTCACAGTCTGTCCCTGTCTGTGTCTGTCTGTCTCCGTCTGTCTCTTTCCGTCTCTGTCTGTCTCTGTCTGTCTCTGTCTGTATCTGTCTGTCTCTGTCTGCCTGAGTCTGTCTCTGTCTGTCTCTGTCTGTCTCTGTCTGTCTCTGTCTGTCTCTGTCTGTCTCTGTCTGTCTCTGCATGTATCTGTTTGTCTCTGTCTGCCTCTGTCTGTCTCTGTCTGTCTCTGTCCGCCTCTGCCTGTCTCTGTCTGTCGCTGTCTGTCTCTGTCCGTATCTGCCTGTCACAGTCTGTCCCTGTCTGTGTCTGTCTGTCTCCGTCTGTCTCTTTCCGTCTCTGTCTGTCTCTGTCTGACTCTGTCTGTCTCTGTCTGTCTCTGCATGTATCTGTTTGTCTCTGTCTGTCTCTGTCGGTCTCTGTCTGTCTCTGTCTGTATCTGTCTGTATCTGTCTGTCTCTGTCTGTCTCTGTCTGTCTCTGTCTCTCTCTGTCTGTCTCTGTCTGTCTCTGTCAGTCTCTGTCTGTCTCTGTCTGTCTCTGTCTCTCTCTGTCTGTCTCTGTCTGTCTCTGTCTGTCTCTGTCTGTCTCATTCCGTATCTGTCTGTCTCTGTCTGTCTCTGTCTGTCTCTGTCTGTCTCTGTCTGTCTCTGTCTGTCTCTGTCTGTCTCTGTCTGTCTCTGTCTGTCTCTTTCCGTCTCTGTCTGTCTCTGTCTGTCTCTGTCTGTCTCTGTCTGTCTCTGTCTGTCTCTTTCCATCTCTGTCTGTCTTTGTCGGTCTCTGTCTGCCTCTGTCTGTCTCTGTCTGTTTCTGTGTGTCACTGCCTGTCTCTGTCTGTCTATGTCTGTCTCTGTCTGTCTCTGTCTGTCTCTGTATGTATCTGTTTGTCTCTGTCTGTCTCTGTCTGTCTCTGTCTGCCTGAGTCTGTCTCTGTCTGTCTCTGTCTGTCTCCGCCTGTCTCTGTCTGTCTCTGCCTGTCTCTGTCTGTCTCTGTCTGCCTCTGTCTGTCTCTGTCTGTCTCTGTCTGTCTCTGTCTGTCTCTGTCTGTCTCTGTCTGTCTCTGTCTGTCTCTGCCAGTCTCTGTCTATCTCTGTCTCTCCCTGTCTGTCTCTGTCCGTCTCTGTCTGTCTCTGTCTGTCTCATTCCGCATCTGTCTGTCTCTGCCTGTCTCTGTCTGTCGCTGTCTGTCTCTGTCCGTCTCTGCCTGTCACAGTCTGTCCCTGTCTGTGTCTGTCTGTCTCCGTCTGTCTCTTTCCGTCTCTGTCTGTCTCTGTCTGACTCTGTCTGTCTCTGTCTGTCTCTGCATGTATCTGTTTGTCTCTGTCTGCCTCTGTCTGTCTCTGTCTGTCTCTGTCTGTCTCTTTCCATCTCTGTCTGTCTCTGTCGGTCTCTGTCTGCCTCTGTCTGTCTCTGTCTGTTTCTGTGTGTCACTGCCTGTCTCTGTCTGTCTATGTCTGTCTCTGTCTGTCCCTTTCCGTCTCTGTCTGTCTCTGTCTGACTCTGTCTGTCTCTGTCTGTCTCTGCATGTATCTGTTTGTCTCTGTCTGTCTCTGTCGGTCTCTGTCTGTCTCTGTCTGTATCTGTCTGTATCTGTCTGTCTCTGTCTGCCTGAGTCTGTCTCTGTCTGTCTCTGTCTGTCTCTGTCTGTATCTGTCTGTCTCGGTCTGTCTCTGCCTGCCTGAGTCTATCTCTGTCTGTCTCTGTCTGTCTATACCGGTCTCTGACTGTCCCTGTCTGCCTCTGTGTGTCACTGCCTGTCTCAGTCTGCCGCTGACTGTCTCTGTCTGTCTCTGTCTGCCTGAGTCTGTCTCTGTCTGTCTCTGTCTGTCTATACCTGTCTCTGTCTGTATCTGTCTGTCTCTGTCTGTCTCTGTCTGTCTCTGTCTGTCTCTGAAAGTCTCTGTCTGTCTCTGTCTCTCCCTGTCTGTCTCTGTCTGTCTCTGTCTGTCTCTGTCTGTCTCATTCCGTATCTGTCTGTCTCTGTCTGTCTCTGTCTGTCTCTGTCTGTCTCTGTCTGTCTCTGCATGTATCTGTTTGTCTCTGTCTGTCTCTGCCTGTCTCTATCTGTCTCTGTCCGCCTCTGCCTGTCTCTGTCTCTCCCTGTCTGTCTCTGTCTGCCTCTGTCTGTCTCTGTCTGTCTCATTCCGCATCTGTCTGTCTCTGTCTGTCTCTGTCTGCCTCATTCCGCATCTGTCTGTCTCTGTCTGTCTCTGTCTGTCTCTGCATGTATCTGTTTGTCTCTGTCTGCCTCTGTCTGTCTCTGTCTGTCTCTGTCCGCCTCTGCCTGTCTCTGTCTGTCGCTGTCTGTCTCTGTCCGTCTCTGCCTGTCACAGTCTGTCCCTGTCTGTGTCTGTCTGTCTCCGTCTGTCTCTTTCCGTCTCTGTCTGTCTCTGTCTGACTCTGTCTGTCTCTGTCTGTCTCTGCATGTATCTGTTTGTCTCTGTCTGTCTCTGTCTGTCTCTGTCGGTCTCTGTCTGTCTCTGTCTGTATCTGTCTGTATCTGTCTGTCCCTGTCTGTCTCCGTCTGTCTCTGACTGTCCCTGTCTGTTTCTGTGTGTCACTGCCTGTCTCTGTCTGTCTCTGTCTGTCTCCGTCTGTCTCTGTCTGTCTCTTTCCGTCTCTGTCTGTCTCTGTCGGTCTCTGTCTGTCTCTGTCTGTCTCTGTCTGTCTCTGTCTGTCTCTGTCTGTCTCTGTCTGTCTCTGTCTGTCTCTGTCTGTCGCTGTCTGTCTCTGTCCGTCTCTGCCTGTCACAGTCTGTCCCTGTCTGTGTCTGTCTGTCTCCGTCTGTCTCTTTCCGTCTCTGTCTGTCTCTGTCTGTCTCTGTCTGTATCTGTCTGTCTCTGTCTGCCTGAGTCTGTCTCTGTCTGTCTCTGTCTGTCTCTGTCTGTCTCTGTCTGTCTCTGCATGTATCTGTTTGTCTCTGTCTGCCTCTGTCTGTCTCTGTCTGTCTCTGTCCGCCTCTGTCTGTCTCTGTCTGACTCTGTCTGTCTCTGTCTGTCTCTGCATGTATCTGTTTGTCTCTGTCTGTCTCTGTCGGTCTCTGTCTGTCTCTGTCTGTATCTGTCTGTATCTGTCTGTCTCTGTCTGTCTCTGTCTGTCTCTGTCTCTCTCTGTCTGTCTCTGTCTGTCTCTGTCTGTCTCTGTCGGTCTCTGTCTGTCTCTTTCCGTCTCTGTCTGTCTCTGTCTGTCTATACCTGTCTCTGTCTGTATCTGTCTGTCTCTGTCTGTCTCTGTCAGTCTCTGTCTGTCTCTGTCAGTCTCTGTCTGTCTCTGTCTCTCTCTGTCTGTCTCTGTCTGTCTCTGTCTGTCTCTGTCTGTCTCATTCCGTATCTGTCTGTCTCTGTCTGTCTCTGTCTGTCTCTGTCTGTCTCTGTCTGTCTCTGTCTGTCTCTGTCTGTCTCTTTCCGTCTCTGTCTGTCTCTGTCTGTCTCTGTCTGTCTCTGTCTGTCTCTGTCTGTCTCTTTCCATCTCTGTCTGTCTCTGTCGGTCTCTGTCTGTCTCTGTCTGTTTCTGTGTGTCACTGCCTGTCTCTGTCTGTCTATGTCTGTCTCTGTCTGTCTCTGTGTGTCTCTGTATGTATCTGTTTGTCTCTGTCTGTCTCTGTCTGTCTCTGTCTGTCCCTGTCTGTCTCTGCCTGTCTCTGTCTGTCTCTGTCTGTCTCTGTCTGTCTCTGTCTGCCTCTGTCTGTCTCTGTCTGTCTCGGTCTGTCTCTGTCTGTCTCTGTCTGTCTCTGTCTGTCTCTGCCAGTCTCTGTCTGTCTCTGTCTCTCCCTGTCTGTCTCTGTCTGTCTCTGTCTGTCTCATTCCGCATCTGTCTGTCTCTGCCTGTCTCTGTCTGTCGCTGTCTGTCTCTGTCCGTCTCTGCCTGTCACAGTCTGTCCCTGTCTGTGTCTGTCTGTCTCCGTCTGTCTCTTTCCGTCTCTGTCTGTCTCTGTCTGACTCTGTCTGTCTCTGTCTGTCTCTGCATGTATCTGTTTGTCTCTGTCTGTCTCTGTCGGTCTCTGTCTGTCTCTGTCTGTATCTGTCTGTATCTGTCTGTCTCTGTCTGTCTCTGTCTGTCTCTGTCTCTCTCTGTCTGTCTCTGTCTGTCTCTGTCTGTCTCTGTCGGTCTCTGTCTGTCTCTTTCCGTCTCTGTCTGTCTCTGTCTGTCTATACCTGTCTCTGTCTGTATCTATCTGTCTCTGTCTGTCTCTGTCAGTCTCTGTCTGTCTCTGTCAGTCTCTGTCAGTCTCTGTCTGTCTCTGTCTCTCTCTGTCTGTCTCTGTCTGTCTCTGTCTGTCTCTGTCTGTCTCATTCCGTATCTGTCTGTCTCTGTCTGTCTCTGTCTGTCTCTGTCTGTCTCTGTCTGTCTCTGTCTGTCACTTTCCGTCTCTGTCTGTCTCTGTCTGTCTCTGTCTGTCTCTGTCTGTCTCTTTCCATCTCTGTCTGTCTCTGTCGGTCTCTGTCTGCCTCTGTCTGTCTCTGTCTGTTTCTGTGTGTCACTGCCTGTCTCTGTCTGTCTATGTCTGTCTCTGTCTGTCTCTGTCTGTCTCTGTATGTATCTGTTTGTCTCTGTCTGTCTCTGTCTGTCTCTGTCTGCCTTCGACCGTCTCTGTCTGTCTCTGTGTGTGACTGCCTGTCTCTGTCTGCCTCTGACTGTCCCTGTCTGTCTCTGTGTGTCACTGCCTGTCTCAGTGCGCCGCTGACTGTCTCTGTCTGTCTCTGTCTGTCTCTTTCCGTCTCTGTCTGCCTCTGTCTGTCCCTGTCTGTCTACGTCTGTCTCTGTCTGTCTCTGTCTGTCTCTGTCTGTCTCTGTATTTATCTGTCTGTCGCTGTCTGTCCCTTTCCGTCTCTGTCTGTCTCTGTCTGTCTCTGTCTGTCTTCTCCGTCTCTCTCTGTCTCTGTCTGCGTGAGTCTGTCTCTGTCTGTCTCTCACTGTCTATTCCTGTCTATGTCTGTATCTGTCTGTCTCTGTCTGTCTCTGTCTGTCTCGGTCTGTCTCTGTCTGTCTCTGTCTGTCTCTGTCTGCCTGAGTCTGTCTATGTCTGTCTCCGTCTGTCTATACCTGTCTCTGTCTGTATCTGTCTGTCTCTGTCTATCTCTGCCTGTCTCTGTCTGTCTCTTTCCGTCTCTGTCTGTCTCTGTCTGTCTCTGTCTGTCTCTGTATGTATCTGTCTGTCTCTGTCTGTCTCTGTCTGTCTCTGTCTGTCTCTGTCTGTCTCTGTCTGTCTCTGTCTGTCTCTGTCTGTCTCTGTCTGCCTGAGTCTGTCTCTGTCTGTCTATAGCGGCCTCTGTCTCTATCAGTCTGTCTCTGTCTGTCTCTGTCTGTCTCTGTCCGTCTATGTCTGACTGAGTCCGTCTCTGTCTGTCTCTGTCTGTATCTGTCTGTCTCGGTCTGTCTCTGCCTGCCTGAGTCTGTCTCTGTCTGTCTCTGTCTGTCTATACCGGTCTCTGACTGTCCCTGTCTGCCTCTGTGTGTCACTGCCTGTCTCAGTCTGCCGCTTACTGTCTCTGTCTGTCTCTGTCTGCCTGAGTCTGTCTCTGTCTGTCTCTGTCTGTCTATACCTGTCTCTGTCTGTATCTGTCTGTCTCTGTCTGTCTCTGTCTGTCTCTGTCTGTCTCTGAAAGTCTCTGTCTGTCTCTGTCTCTCCCTGTCTGTCTCTGTCTGTCTCTGTCTGTCTCATTCCGTATCTGTCTGTCTCTGTCTGTCTCTGTCTGTCTCTGTCTGTCTCTGTCTGTCTCTGCATGTATCTGTTTGTCTCTGTCTGTCTCTGCCTGTCTCTATCTGTCTCTGTCCGCCTCTGCCTGTCTCTGTCTCTCCCTGGCTGTCTCTGTCTGCCTCTGTCTGTCTCTGTCTGTCTCATTCCGCATCTGTCTGTCTCTGTCTGTCTCTGTCTGCCTCATTCCGCATCTGTCTGTCTCTGTCTGTCTCTGTCTGTCTCTGCATGTATCTGTTTGTCTCTGTCTGCCTGTCTGTCTCTGTCTGTCTCTGTCCGCCTCTGCCTGTCTCTGTCTGTCGCTGTCTGTCTCTGTCCGTGTCTGCCTGTCACAGTCTGTCCCTGTCTGTGTCTGTCTGTCTCCGTCTGTCTCTTTCCGTCTCTGTCTGTCTCTGTCTGACTCTGTCTGTCTCTGTCTGTCTCTGCATGTATCTGTTTGTCTCTGTCTGTCTCTGTCGGTCTCTGTCTGTCTCTGTCTGTATCTGTCTGTATCTGTCTGTCTCTGTCTGTCTCTGTCTGTCTCTGTCTGTCTCTGTCTCTCTCTGTCTGTCTCTGTCTGTCTCTGTCTGTCTCTGTCGGTCTCTGTCTGTCTCTTTCCGTCTCTGTCTGTCTCTGTCTGTCTATACCTGTCTCTGTCTGTATCTGTCTGTCTCTGTCTGTCTCTGTCAGTCTCTGTCTGTCTCTGTCAGTCTCTGTCTGTCTCTGTCTCTCTCTGTCTGTCTCTGTCTGTCTCTGTCTGTCTCTGTCTGTCTCTGTCTGTCTCATTCCGTATCTGTCTGTCTCTGTCTGTCTCTGTCTGTCTCTGTCTGTCTCTGTCTGTCTCTGTCTGTCTCTTTCCGTCTCTGTCTGTCTCTGTCTGTCTCTGTCTGTCTCTGTCTGTCTCTTTCCATCTCTGTCTGTCTCTGTCGGTCTCTGTCTGCCTCTGTCTGTCTCTGTCTGTTTCTGTGTGTCACTGCCTGTCTCTGTCTGTCTATGTCTGTCTCTGTCTGTCTCTGTCTGTCTCTGTATGTATCTGTTTGTCTCTGTCTGTCTCTGTCTGTCTCTGTCTGTCCCTGTCTGTCTCTGCCTGTCTCTGTCTGTCTCTGTCTGTCTCTGTCTGTCTCTGTCTGCCTCTGTCTGTCTCTGTCTGTCTCTGTCTGTCTCTGTCTGTCTCTGTCTGTCGCTGTCTGTCTCTGCCAGTCTCTGTCTGTCTCTGTCTCTCCCTGTCTGTCTCTGTCTGTCTCTGTCTGTCTCATTCCGCATCTGTCTGTCTCTGCCTGTCTCTGTCGGTCTCTGTCTGCCTCTGTCTGTCTCTGTCTGTTTCTGTGTGTCACTGCCTGTCTCTGTCTGTCTATGTCTGTCTCTGTCTGTTTCTGTCTGTCTCTGTATGTATCTGTTTGTCTCTGTCTGTCTCTGTCTGTCTCTGTCTGCCTGAGTCTGTCTCTGTCTGTCTCTGTCTGTCTCTGCCTGTCTCTGTCTGTCTCTGACTGTCTCTATTTGTCTCTGTCTGCCTCTGTCTGTCTCTGTCTGTCTCTGTCTGTCTCTGTCTGTCTCTGTCTGTCTCTGTCTGTCTCTGCCAGTCTCTGTCTGTCTCTGTCTCTCCCTGTCTGTCTCTGTCTGTTTCTGTCTGTCTCTGTCTGTCTCATTCCGCATCTGTCTGTCTCTGTCTGTCTCTGTCTGTCTCATTCCGCATCTGTCTGTCTCTGTCTGTCTCTGTCTGTCTCTGCATGTATCTGTTTGTCTCTGTCTGCCTCTGTCTGTCTCTGTCTGTCTCTGTCTGTCTATACCTGTCTCTGTCTGTATCTGTCTGTCTCTGCCTGTCTCTGTCTGTCTCTGTCTGCCTGAGTCTGTCTATGTCTGTCTCCGACTGTCTATACCTGTCTCTGTCCGTATCTGTCTGTCTCTGTCTATCTCTGTCTGTCTCTGTCTGTCTCTTTCCGTCTCTGTCTGTCTCTGTCTGCCTGAGTCTGTCTCTGTCTGTCTCTGTCTGTCTCTGTATGTATCTGTCTGTCTACGTCTGTCTCTGTCTGTCTCTGTCTGTCTCTGTCTGTCTCTGTATTTATCTGTCTGTCGCTGTCTGTCCCTTTCCGTCTCTGTCTGTTGTCTGTCTGTCTCTCTCTGTCTCTGTCTGTCTCTGTCTGTCTTTTCCGTGTCTCTCTGTCTCTGTCTGCGTGAGTCTGTCTCTGTCTGTCTCTGTCTGTCTCTGTCTGTCTCTGTCTGTCTCTGTCTGTCTCTGTCTGTCTCTGTCTGTCTCTGTCTGTCTCTGTCTGTCTCTGTCTGTCTCTGTCTGTCTCTGTCTGTCTCTGTCTGTCTCTGCCTATCTCGGTCTGTCTCTGTCTGTCTCTGTCTGTCTCTGTCTGTCTCTGCCTATCTCGGTCTGTCTCTGTCTGTCTCTGTCTGTCTCTGTCTGTCTCTGTCTGTCTCTCTCTATCTCTGTCTGTCTCTGTCTGTCATTTCGTTCTCGCTATGTCTCTGTCTGTCTCTGTCTGTCTCTGTCTGTCTCTGTCTGTCTCTGTCTGTCTCTGTCTGTCTCTGTCTGTCTCTGTCTGTCTCTGTCTGTCTCTGTCTGTCTCTGTCTGTCTCCGTCTGTCTCTGACTGTCCCTGTCTGTTTCTGTGTGTCACTGCCTGTCTCTGTCTGTCTCTGTCTGTCTCCGTCTGTCTCTGTCTGTCTCTTTCCGTCTCTGTCTGTCTCTGTCGGTCTCTGTCTGTCTCTGTCTGTCTCTGTCTGTCTCTGTCTGTCTCTGTCTGTCTCTGTCTGTCTCTGTCTGTCTCTGTCTGTCTCTGTCTGTCTTTTTCCGTCTCTTTCCGTCTCTGTCTGTCTCTGTCGGTCTCTGTCTGTCTCTGTCTGTCTCTGTCTGTCTTTTTCCGTCTCTTTCCGTCTCTGTCTGTCTCTGTCGGTCTCCTTCTGTCTCTGTCTGTCTCTGTCTGTCTCTGTCTGTCTCTGTCTGTCTCTGTCTGTATCTGTCTGTCTCTGTATGCCTGAGTCTGTCTCTGTCTGTCTCTGTCTGTCTCTGTCTGTCTCTGTCTGTCTCTGTCTGTCTCTGTCTGTCTCTGTCTGTCTCTGTCTGTCTCTGTCTGTCTCTGTCTGTCTCTGTCTGTCTCTGTCTGTCTCTGTCTGTCTTCTTCCGTCTCTGTCTGTCTCTGTCGGTCTCTGTCTGTCTCTGTCTGTCTCTGCCTATCTCTGTCTGTCTCTGTCTGTCTCTGTCTGTCTATGTCTGTCTCTGTCTGTCTCTCTCCATCTCTGTCTGTCTCTGTCTGTCTCTGTCTGTCTCTGTCTGTCTCTGTCTGTCTCTGTCTGTCTCTGTCTGTCTCTGCCTATCTCGGTCTGTCTCTGTCTGTCTCTGTCTGTCTCTGTCTGTCTCTGCCTATCTCGGTCTGTCTCTGTCTGTCTCTGTCTGTCTCTGTCTGTCTCTGTCTGTCTCTGTCTGTCTCTCTCTATCTCTGTCTGTCTCTGTCTGTCATTTCGTTCTCGCTATGTCTCTGTCTGTCTCTGTCTGTCTCTGTCTGTCTCTGTCTGTCTCTGTCTGTCTCTGTCTGTCTCTGTCTGTCTCTGTCTGTCTCTGTCTGTCTCTGTCTGTCTCTGTCTGTCTCCGTCTGTCTCTGACTGTCCCTGTCTGTTTCTGTGTGTCACTGCATGTCTCTGTCTGTCTATGTCTGTCTCCGTCTGTCTCTGTCTGTCTCTTTCCGTCTCTGTCTGTCTCTGTCGGTCTCTGTCTGTCTCTGTCTGTCTCTGTCTGTCTCTGTCTGTCTCTGTCTGTCTCTGTCTGTCTCTGTCTGTCTCTGTCTGCCTCTGTCTGTCTTTTTCCGTCTCTTTCCGTCTCTGTCTGTCTCTGTCGGTCTCTGTCTGTCTCTGTCTGTCTCTGTCTGTCTTTTTCCGTCTCTTTCCGTCTCTGTCTGTCTCTGTCGGCCTCTGTCTGTCTCTGTCTGTCTCTGTCTGTCTCTGTCTGTCTTTTTCCGTCTCTGTCTGTCTCTGTCGGTCTCTGTCTGTCTCTGTCTGCCTCTGCCTATCTCTGTCTGTCTCTGTCTGTCTCTGTCTGTCTCTGTCTGTCTCTGTCTGTCTCTCTCCATCTCTGTCTGTCTCTGTCTGTCATTTCGGTCTCGCTATGTCTCTGTCTGTCTCTGTCTGTCTCTGTCTGTCTCTGTCTGTCTCTGTCTGTCTCTGTCTGTCTCTGTATGTATCTGTTTGTCTCTGTTTGTCTCTGTCTGTCTCTGTCTGTCTCTGTCTGTCTCTGTCTGTCTCTGTCTGTCTCTGTCTGTCTCTGTCTGTCTCTGTCTGTCTTTTTCCGTCTCTTTCCGTCTCTGTCTGTCTCTGTCGGTCTCTGTCTGTCTCTGTCTGTCTCTGTCTGTCTCTGTCTGTCTCTGTCTGTCTCTGTCTGTCGCTGTCTGTCCCTTTCCGTCTCTGTCTGTCTCTGTCTGTCTCTCTCTGTCTCTGTCTGTCTCTGTCTGTCTTTTCCGTGTCTCTCTGTCTCTGTCTGCGTGAGTCTGTCTCTGTCTGTCTCTGTCTGCGTGAGTCTGTCTCTGTCTGTCTCTGTCTGTCTCTGTCTGTCTCTGTCTGTCTCTGTCTGTTTCTGTGTGTCACTGCCTGTCTCTGTCTGTCTATGTCTGTCTCTGTCTGTCTCTGTCTGTCTCTGTATGTATCTGTTTGTCTCTGTCTGTCTCTGTCTGTCTCTGTCTGCCTGAGTCTGTCTCTGTCTGTCTCTGTCTGTCTCTGCCTGTCTCTGTCTGTCTCTGTCTGTCTCTATTTGTCTCTGTCTGCCTCTGTCTGTCTCTGTCTGTCTCTGTCTGTCTCTGTCTGTCTCTGTCTGTCTCTGTCTGTCTCATTCCGCATCTGTCTGTCTCTGTCTGTCTCTGTCTGTCTCTGTCTGTCTCATTCCGCATCTGTCTGTCTCTGTCTGTCTCTGTCTGTCTCTGCATGTATCTGTTTGTCTCTGTCTGCCTCTGTCTGTCTCTGTCTGTCTCCGACTGTCTATACCTGTCTCTGTCCGTATCTGTCTGTCTCTGTCTATTTCTGTCTGTCTCTGTCTGTCTCTTTCCGTCTCTGTCTGTCTCTGTCTGCCTGAGTCTGTCTCTGTCTGTCTCTGTCTGTCTCTGTATGTATCTGTCTGTCTACGTCTGTCTCTGTCTGTCTCTGTCTGTCTCTGTCTGTCTCTGTATTTATCTGTCTGTCGCTGTCTGTCCCTTTCCGTCTCTGTCTGTCTCTGTCTGTCTCTGTCTGTCTCTGTCTGTCTCTCTCTGTCTCTGTCTGTCTCTGTCTGTCTTTTCCGTGTCTCTCTGTCTCTGTCTGCGTGAGTCTGTCTCTGTCTGTCTCTGTCTGTCTCTGTCTGTCTCTGTCTGTCTCTGTCTGTCTCTGTCTGTCTCTGTCTGTCTCTGTCTGTCTCTGTCTGTCTCTGTCTGTCTCTGTCTGTCTCTGCCTATCTCGGTCTGTCTCTGTCTGTCTCTGTCTGTCTCTGTCTGTCTCTGCCTATCTCGGTCTGTCTCTGTCTGTCTCTGTCTGTCTCTGTCTGTCTCTGTCTGTCTCTCTCTATCTCTGTCTGTCTCTGTCTGTCATTTCGTTCTCGCTATGTCTCTGTCTGTCTCTGTCTGTCTCTGTCTGTCTCTGTCTGTCTCTGTCTGTCTCTGTCTGTCTCTGTCTGTCTCTGTCTGTCTCTGTCTGTCTCTGTCTGTCTCTGTCTGTCTCCGTCTGTCTCTGACTGTCCCTGTCTGTTTCTGTGTGTCACTGCCTGTCTCTGTCTGTCTCTGTCTGTCTCCGTCTGTCTCTGTCTGTCTCTTTCCGTCTCTGTCTGTCTCTGTCGGTCTCTGTCTGTCTCTGTCTGTCTCTGTCTGTCTCTGTCTGTCTCTGTCTGTCTCTGTCTGTCTCTGTCTGTCTCTGTCTGTCTCTGTCTGTCTCTGTCTGTCTTTTTCCGTCTCTTTCCGTCTCTGTCTGTCTCTGTCGGTCTCTGTCTGTCTCTGTCTGTCTCTGTCTGTCTTTTTCCGTCTCTTTCCGTCTCTGTCTGTCTCTGTCGGTCTCTGTCTGTCTCTGTCTGTCTCTGTCTGTCTCTGTCTGTCTCTGTCTGTCTCTGTCTGTCTCTGTCTGTATCTGTCTGTCTCTGTATGCCTGAGTCTGTCTCTGTCTGTCTCTGTCTGTCTCTGTCTGTCTCTGTCTGTCTCTGTCTGTCTCTGTCTGTCTCTGTCTGTCTCTGTCTGTCTCTGTCTGTCTCTGTCTGTCTCTGTCTGTCTCTGTCTGTCTCTGTCTGTCTCTGTCTGTCTTTTTCCGTCTCTGTCTGTCTCTGTCGGTCTCTGTCTGTCTCTGTCTGTCTCTGCCTATCTCTGTCTGTCTCTGTCTGTCTCTGTCTGTCTCTGTCTGTCTCTGTCTGTCTCTCTCCATCTCTGTCTGTCTCTGTCTGTCATTTCGGTCTCGCTATGTCTCTGTCTGTCTCTGTCTGTCTCTGTCTGTCTCTGTCTGTCTCTGTCTGTCTCTGTCTGTCTCTGTCTGTCTCTGTATGTATCTGTTTGTCTCTGTTTGTCTCTGTCTGTCTCTGTCTGTCTCTGTCTGTCTCTGTCTGTCTCTGTCTGTCTCTGTCTGTCTCTGTCTGTCTCTGTCTGTCTCTGTCTGTCTCTGTCTGTCTCTGTCTGTCTCTGTCTGTCTCTGTCTGTCTCTGTCTGTCTCCGTCTGTCTCTGACTGTCCCTGTCTGTTTCTGTGTGTCACTGCCTGTCTCTGTCTGTCTATGTCTGTCTCCGTCTGTCTCTGTCTGTCTCTTTCCGTCTCTGTCTGTCTCTGTCGGTCTCTGTCTGTCTCTGTCTGTCTCTGTCTGTCTCTGTCTGTCTCTGTCTGTCTCTGTCTGTCTCTGTCTGTCTCTGTCTGCCTCTGTCTGTCTTTTTCCGTCTCTTTCCGTCTCTGTCTGTCTCTGTCGGTCTCTGTCTGTCTCTGTCTGTCTCTGTCTGTCTCTGTCTGTCTTTTTCCGTCTCTTTCCGTCTCTGTCTGTCTCTGTCGGTCTCTGTCTGTCTCTGTCTGTCTCTGTCTGTCTCTGTCTGTCTTTTTCCGTCTCTGTCTGTCTCTGTCGGTCTCTGTCTGTCTCTGTCTGCCTCTGCCTATCTCTGTCTGTCTCTGTCTGTCTCTGTCTGTCTCTGTCTGTCTCTGTCTGTCTCTCTCCATCTCTGTCTGTCTCTGTCTGTCATTTCGGTCTCGCTATGTCTCTGTCTGTCTCTGTCTGTCTCTGTCTGTCTCTGTCTGTCTCTGTCTGTCTCTGTCTGTCTCTGTATGTATCTGTTTGTCTCTGTTTGTCTCTGTCTGTCTCTGTCTGTCTCTGTCTGTCTCTGTCTGTCTCTCTCTATCTCTGTCTGTCTCTGTCTGTCATTTCGTTCTCGCTATGTCTCTGTCTGTCTCTGTCTGTCTCTGTCTGTCTCTGTCTGTCTCTGTCTGTCTCTGTCTGTCTCTGTCTGTCTCTGTCTGTCTCTGTCTGTCTCTGTCTGTCTCCGTCTGTCTCTGACTGTCCCTGTCTGTTTCTGTGTGTCACTGCCTGTCTCTGTCTGTCTATGTCTGTCTCCGTCTGTCTCTGTCTGTCTCTTTCCGTCTCTGTCTGTCTCTGTCGGTCTCTGTCTGTCTCTGTCTGTCTCTGTCTGTCTCTGTCTGTCTCTGTCTGTCTCTGTCTGTCTCTGTCTGTCTCTGTCTGCCTCTGTCTGTCTTTTTCCGTCTCTTTCCGTCTCTGTCTGTCTCTGTCGGTCTCTGTCTGTCTCTGTCTGTCTCTGTCTGTCTCTGTCTGTCTTTTTCCGTCTCTTTCCGTCTCTGTCTGTCTCTGTCGGTCTCTGTCTGTCTCTGTCTGTCTCTGTCTGTCTCTGTCTGTCTTTTTCCGTCTCTGTCTGTCTCTGTCGGTCTCTGTCTGTCTCTGTCTGCCTCTGCCTATCTCTGTCTGTCTCTGTCTGTCTCTGTCTGTCTCTGTCTGTCTCTGTCTGTCTCTCTCCATCTCTGTCTGTCTCTGTCTGTCATTTCGGTCTCGCTATGTCTCTGTCTGTCTCTGTCTGTCTCTGTCTGTCTCTGTCTGTCTCTGTCTGTCTCTGTCTGTCTCTGTATGTATCTGTTTGTCTCTGTTTGTCTCTGTCTGTCTCTGTCTGTCTCTGTCTGTCTCTGTCTGTCTCTGTCTGTCTCTGTCTGTCTCTGTCTGTCTCTGTCTGTCTTTTTCCGTCTCTTTCCGTCTCTGTCTGTCTCTGTCGGTCTCTGTCTGTCTCTGTCTGTCTCTGTCTGTCTCTGTCTGTCTCTGTCTGTCTCTGTCTGTCGCTGTCTGTCCCTTTCCGTCTCTGTCTGTCTCTGTCTGCCTCTCTCTGTCTCTGTCTGTCTCTGTCTGTCTTTTCCGTGTCTCTCTGTCTCTGTCTGCGTGAGTCTGTCTCTGTCTGTCTCTGTCTGCGTGAGTCTGTCTCTGTCTGTCTCTGTCTGTCTCTGTCTGTCTCTGTCTGTCTCTGTCTGTTTCTGTGTGTCACTGCCTGTCTCTGTCTGTCTATGTCTGTCTCTGTCTGTCTCTGTCTGTCTCTGTATGTATCTGTTTGTCTCTGTCTGTCTCTGTCTGTCTCTGTCTGCCTGAGTCTGTCTCTGTCTGTCTCTGTCTGTCTCTGCCTGTCTCTGTCTGTCTCTGTCTGTCTCTATTTGTCTCTGTCTGCCTCTGTCTGTCTCTGTCTGTCTCTGTCTGTCTCTGTCTGTCTCTGTCTGTCTCTGTCTGTCTCATTCCGCATCTGTCTGTCTCTGTCTGTCTCTGTCTGTCTCATTCCGCATCTGTCTGTCTCTGTCTGTCTCTGTCTGTCTCTGCATGTATCTGTTTGTCTCTGTCTGCCTCTGTCTGTCTCTGTCTGTCTCCGACTGTCTATACCTGTCTCTGTCCGTATCTGTCTGTCTCTGTCTATCTCTGTCTGTCTCTGTCTGTCTCTTTCCGTCTCTGTCTGTCTCTGTCTGCCTGAGTCTGTCTCTGTCTGTCTCTGTCTGTCTCTGTATGTATCTGTCTGTCTACGTCTGTCTCTGTCTGTCTCTGTCTGTCTCTGTCTGTCTCTGTATTTATCTGTCTGTCGCTGTCTGTCCCTTTCCGTCTCTGTCTGTCTCTGTCTGTCTCTCTCTGTCTCTGTCTGTCTCTGTCTGTCTTTTCCGTGTCTCTCTGTCTCTGTCTGCGTGAGTCTGTCTCTGTCTGTCTCTGTCTGTCTCTGTCTGTCTCTGTCTGTCTCTGTCTGTCTCTGTCTGTCTCTGTCTGTCTCTGTCTGTCTCTGTCTGTCTCTGTCTGTCTCTGTCTGTCTCTGTCTGTCTCTGTCTGTCTCTGCCTATCTCGGTCTGTCTCTGTCTGTCTCTGTCTGTCTCTGTCTGTCTCTGCCTATCTCGGTCTGTCTCTGTCTGTCTCTGTCTGTCTCTGTCTGTCTCTGTCTGTCTCTCTCTATCTCTGTCTGTCTCTGTCTGTCATTTCGTTCTCGCTATGTCTCTGTCTGTCTCTGTCTGTCTCTGTCTGTCTCTGTCTGTCTCTGTCTGTCTCTGTCTGTCTCTGTCTGTCTCTGTCTGTCTCTGTCTGTCTCTGTCTGTCTCTGTCTGTCTCCGTCTGTCTCTGACTGTCCCTGTCTGTTTCTGTGTGTCACTGCCTGTCTCTGTCTGTCTCTGTCTGTCTCCGTCTGTCTCTGTCTGTCTCTTTCCGTCTCTGTCTGTCTCTGTCGGTCTCTGTCTGTCTCTGTCTGTCTCTGTCTGTCTCTGTCTGTCTCTGTCTGTCTCTGTCTGTCTCTGTCTGTCTCTGTCTGTCTCTGTCTGTCTCTGTCTGTCTTTTTCCGTCTCTTTCCGTCTCTGTCTGTCTCTGTCGGTCTCTGTCTGTCTCTGTCTGTCTCTGTCTGTCTTTTTCCGTCTCTTTCCGTCTCTGTCTGTCTCTGTCGGTCTCTGTCTGTCTCTGTCTGTCTCTGTCTGTCTCTGTCTGTCTCTGTCTGTCTCTGTCTGTCTCTGTCTGTATCTGTCTGTCTCTGTATGCCTGAGTCTGTCTCTGTCTGTCTCTGTCTGTCTGTGTCTGTCTCTGTCTGTCTCTGTCTGTCTCTGTCTGTCTCTGTCTGTCTCTGTCTGTCTCTGTCTGTCTCTGTCTGTCTCTGTCTGTCTCTGTCTGTCTTTTTCCGTCTCTGTCTGTCTCTGTCGGTCTCTGTCTGTCTCTGTCTGTCTCTGCCTATCTCTGTCTGTCTCTGTCTGTCTCTGTCTGTCTCTGTCTGTCTCTGTCTGTCTCTCTCCATCTCTGTCTGTCTCTGTCTGTCATTTCGGTCTCGCTATGTCTCTGTCTGTCTCTGTCTGTCTCTGTCTGTCTCTGTCTGTCTCTGTCTGTCTCTGTCTGTCTCTGTCTGTCTCTGTATGTATCTGTTTGTCTCTGTTTGTCTCTGTCTGTCTCTGTCTGTCTCTGTCTGTCTCTGTCTGTCTCTGTCTGTCTCTGTCTGTCTCTGTCTGTCTCTGTCTGTCTTTTTCCGTCTCTTTCCGTCTCTTTCCGTCTCTGTCTGTCTCTGTCGGTCTCTGTCTGTCTCTGTCTGTCTCTGTCTGTCTCTGTCTGTCTCTGTCTGTCTCTGTCTGTCTCTGCCTATCTCTGTCTGTCTCTGTCTGTCTCTGTCTGTCTCTGTCTGTCTCTGTCTGTCTCTGTCTGTCTCTCTCTATCTCTGTCTGTCTCTGTCTGTCATTTCGGTCTCGCTATGTCTCTGTCTGTCTCTGTCTGTCTCTGTCTGTCTCTGTCTGTCTCTGTCTGTCTCTGTCTGTCTCTGTATGTATCTGTTTGTCTCTGTCTGTCTCTGTCGGTCTCTGTCTGTCTCTGTCTGTCTCTGTCTGCCTCTGACTGTCCCTGTCTGTCTCTGTGTGTTACTGCCTGTCTCAGTCCGCCGCTGACTGTCTCTGTCTGTCTCTGTCCGTCTCTGTCCGTCTCTTTCCGTCTCTGTCTGTCTCTGTCTGTCTCTGTCTGTCTCTGTCTGTCTCTGTCTGTCTCTGTCTGTCTCTGTCTGCCTCTGTCTGTCTCTGTCTGTCTCTGTCTGCCTCTGTCTGTCTCTGTCTGTCTCTGTCTGTCTCTGTCTGTCTCTGTCTGTCTCTGTCTGTCGCTGTCTGTCCCTTTCCGTCTCTGTCTGTCTCTGTCTGTCTCTCTCTGTCTCTGTCTGTCTCTGTCTGTCTTTTCCGTGTCTCTCTGTCTCTGTCTGCGTGAGTCTGTCTCTGTCTGTCTCTGTCTGCGTGAGTCTGTCTCTGTCTGTCTCTGTCTGTCTCTGTCTGTCTCTGTCTGTCTCTGTCTGTCTCTGTCTGTCTCTGTCTGTCTCTGTCTGTCTCTGTCTGTCTCTGTCTGTCTCTGTCTGTCTCTGTCTGTCTCTGTCTGTCTCTGCCTATCTCGGTCTGTCTCTGTCTGTCTCTGTCTGTCTCTGTCTGTCTCTGCCTATCTCGGTCTGTCTCTGTCTGTCTCTGTCTGTCCCTGTCTGTCTCTGTCTGTCCCTGCATGTTTCGTGTGTCACTGCCTGTCCCAGTTTGCCTTCGACTGTCTCTGTCTGTCGCTGTGTGTGACTGCCTGTCTCTGTCTGCCTCTGACTGTCCCTGTCTGTCTCTGTGTGTCACTGCCTGTCTCAGTCCGCCGCTGACTGTCTCTGTCTATCTCTGTCTGTCTCGTTCCGTCTCTGTCTGCCTCTGTCTGTCCCTGTCTGTCTACGTCTGTCTCTGTCTGTCTCTGTCTGTCTCTGTCTGTCTCTGTATTTATCTGTCTGTCGCTGTCTGTCCCTTTCCGTCTCTGTCTGTCTCTGTCTGTCTCTCTCTGTCTCTGTCTGTCTCTGTCTGTCTTTTCCGTCCCTCTCTGTCTCTGTCTGCGTGAGTCTGTCTCTGTCTGTCTCTCACTGTCTATTCCTGTCTATGTCTGTATCTGTCTGTCTCTGTCTGTCTCTGTCTGTCTCTGTCTGCCTGAGTCTGTCTATGTCTGTCTCCGTCTGTCTATACCTGTCTCTGTCTGTATCTGTCTGTCTCTGTCTATCTCTGTCTGTCTCTGTCTGTCTCTTTCCGTCTCTGTCTGTCTCTGTCTGCCTGAGTCTGTCTCTGTCTGTCCCTGTCTGTCTCTGCCTGTCTCTTTCCGTCTCTATCTGTCTCTGTCTGTCTCTGTCTGTCTCTGTCTGTCTCTGTCTGTCTCTGTCTGTCTCTGTCTGTCTCGGTCTGTCTCTGTCTGTCTCCGTCTGCCTCTGACTGTCCCCGTCTGTTTCTGTGTGTCACTGCCTGTCTCTGTCTGTCTATGTCTGTCTCTGTCTGTCTCTGTATGTATCTGTTTGTCTCTGTCTGTCTCTGTCTGTCACTGTCTGCCTGAGTCTGTCTCTGTCTGTCTCTGTCTGTCTCTGCCTGTCTCTGTCTGTCTCTGTCTGTCTCTGTCTGTCTCTGTCTGCCTCTGTCTGTCTCTGTCTGTCTCTGTCTGTCTCTGTCTGTCTCTGTCTGTCTCTGTCTGTCTCTGTCTGTCTTTTTCCGTATCTGTCTGCCTCTGTCTGTCCCTGTCTATATCTGTCTGTCTCTGTCTGCCTGAGTCTGTCTCTGTCTGTCTCCGTCTGTCTATAGCGGTCCCTGTCTGCATCTATCTGTCTCTGTCTGTCTCTGTCTGTCTCTGTCTGTCTCTGTCTGTCTCTGTATGTATTTGTCTGTCTCTGTCTGTCTCTGTCTGTCTCTGTCTGTGTCTGTCTGTCTCTGTCTGTCTCTGTCTGCCTGAGTGTGTCTCTGTCTGTCTATAGCGGCCTCTGTCTCTGTCTGTCTCTGTCTGTCTCTGTCTGTCTCTGTCTGTCTTTGCCTGCGCCGTCCGTCTCTGCCTGTCTCTGTCTGTCTCTGTCTGCCTGAGTCTGTCTCTGTCTGTCTCTGTCTTTCTATACCTGTCTCTGTCTGTATCTGTCTGTCTCTGTCTGTCTCCGTCTGCCTCGGACTGTCCCTGTCTGCCTCTGTGTGCCACTGACTGGCTCAGTGTGCCGCTGACTGTCTCTGCCTGTCTCTGTCTGTCTCTGTCTGTCTCTGTCTGTCTCTGTCTGTCTCTGTATGTATTTGTCTGTCTCTGTCTGTCTCTGTCTGTCTCTGTCTGTCTTTTTCCGTCTCTTTCCGTCTCTGTCTGTCTCTGTCGGTCTCTGTCTGTCTCCGTCTGTCTCTGACTGTCCCTGTCTGTTTCTGTGTGTCACTGCCTGTCTCTGTCTGTCTCTGTCTGTCTCCGTCTGTCTCTGTCTGTCTGTGTCTGTCTCTGTCTGTCTCTGTCTGCCTGAGTCTGTCTCTGTCTGTCTCTGTCTGTCTCTGTCTGTCTCTGTCTGTCTCTGTCTGTCTCTGTCGGTCTCTGTCTGTCTCTGTCTGTCTCTGTCTGTCTCTGTCTGTCTCTGTCTGTCTCTGTCTGTCTCTGTCTGTCTCTGTCTGTCTCTGTCTGTCTCTGTCTGCCTGAGTCTGTCTCTGTCGGTCTCTCTCTGTCTCTGTCTGTCTATGTCTGCCTGAGTCTGTCTCTGTCTGTCTCTGTCTGTCTATACCTGTCTCAATCTGTCACGGTCTGTCTCTGTCTGCCTGAGTCTGTCTCTGTCTGTCTCTGTCTGTCTATACCGGTCTCTGTCTGTCTCTGTCTGTCTCTGTCTGTCTCTGTCTGTCCCTGTCTGTCTCTGTCTGTCCCTGCATGTTTCGTGTGTCACTGCCTGTCCCAGTTTGCCTTCGACTGTCTCTGTCTGGGACTGCCTGTCTCTGTCTGCCTCTGACTGTCCATGTCTGTCTCTGTGTGTCACTGCCTGTCTCTGTCTGTCCCTGTCTGCCTCTGTGTGTCACTGACTGGCTCAGTGTGCCGCTGACTGTCTCTGCCTGTCTCTGTCTCCCTCTGTCTGTCTCTGACCGGCTCTCTCTGTCTGTCTGTCTCTGTCCGTCTCTGTCTGTCTCTGTCTGTCTCTGTCTGTCTCTGTCTGTCTCTGTCTGTCTCTGTCTGTCTCTGTCTGTCCCTGTCTGACTCCGTCTGTCTCTGTCTGTCTCTGTCTGCCTCTGTCTGTCTCTGCCTGTCTCTGTCTGTCTCTGCCTGTCTCTGTCTGTCTCTGTCTGTCTCTGTCTGTCTCTGTTTGTCTCTGCCTATCTCTGTCTGTCTCTGTCTGTCTCTGTCTGCCTCTGTCTGTCTCAGTCTGTCTCTGTCTGTCTCTGCCTATCTCGGTCTGTCTCTGTCTGTCTCTGTCTGTCTCTGCCTATCTCTGTCTGTCTCTGTCGGTCTCTGTCTGTCTCTGTCTGTCTCTGTCTGTCTCTCTCTATCTCTGCCTGTCTCTGTCTGTCATTTCGGTCTCGCTATGTCTCTGTCTGTCTCTGTCTGTCTCTGTCTGTCTCTGTCTGTCTCTGTCTGTCCCTGTCTGTCTCCGTCTGTCTCTGACTGTCCCTGTCTGTTTCTGTGTGTCACTGCCTGTCTCTGTCTGTCTCTGTCTGTCTCCGTCTGTCTCTGTCTGTCTCTTTCCGTCTCTGTCTGTCTCTGTCGGTCTCTGTCTGTCTCTGTCAGTCTCTGTCTGTCTCTGTCTGTCTCTGTCTGTCTCTGTCTGTCTCTGTCTGTATCTGTCTGTCTCTGTCTGCCTGAGTCTGTCTCTGTCTGTCTCTGTCTGTCTCTGCCTATCTCTGTCTGTCTCTGTCTGTCTCTGTCTGTCTCTGTCTGTCTCTGTCTGTCTCTCTCTATCTCTGTCTGTCTCTGTCTGTCATTTCGGTCTCGCTATGTCTCTGTCTGTCTCTGTCTGTCTCTGTCTGTCTCTGTCTGTCTCTGTCTGTCTCTGTCTGTCGCTGTCTGTCTCTGTCTGTCCCTGTCTGTCTCCGTCTGTCTCTGACTGTCCCTGTCTGTTTCTGTGTGTCACTGCCTGTCTCTGTCTGTCTCTGTCTGTCTCCGTCTGTCTCTGTCTGTCTCTTTCCGTCTCTGTCTGTCTCTGTCGGTCTCTGTCTGTCTCTGTCTGTCTCTGTCTGTCTCTGTCTGTCTCTGTCTGTCTCTGTCTGTCTCTGTCTGTCTCTGTCTGTCTCTGTCTGTCTCTGTCTGTCTCTGTCTGTCTCTGTCTCTCTTTTTCCGTCTCTTTCCGTCTCTGTCTGTCTCTGTCGGTCTCTGTCTGTCTCCGTCTGTCTCTGACTGTCCCTGTCTGTTTCTGTGTGTCACTGCCTGTCTCTGTCTGTCTCTGTCTGTCTCTGTCTGTCTCTGTCTGTCTCTGTCTGTCTCTGTCTGTCTCTGTCTGTATCTGTCTGTCTCTGTCTGCCTGAGTCTGTCTCTGTCTGTCTCTGTCTGTCTCTGTCTGTCTCTGTCTGTCTCTGTCTGTCTCTGTCTGTCTCTGTCTGTCTCTGTCTGTCTCTGTCTGTCTCTGTCTGTCTCTGTCTGTCTCTGTCTGTCTCTGTCTGTCTCTGCCTATCTCTGTCTGTCTCTGTCTGTCTCTGTCTGTCTCTGTCTGTCTCTGTCTGTCTCTCTCTATCTCTGTCTGTCTCTGTCTGTCATTTCGGTCTCGCTATGTCTCTGTATGTCTCTGTCTGTCTCTGTCTGTCTCTGTCTGTCTCTGTCTGTCTCTGTCTGTCTCTGTCTGTCGCTGTCTGTCTCTGTCTGTCCCTGTCTGTCTCCGTCTGTCTCTGACTGTCCCTGTCTGTTTCTGTGTGTCACTGCCTGTCTCTGTCTGTCTCTGTCTGTCTCCGTCTGTCTCTGTCTGTCTCTTTCCGTCTCTGTCTGTCTCTGTCGGTCTCTGTCTGTCTCTGTCTGTCTCTGTCTGTCTCTGTCTGTCTCTGTCTGTCTCTGTCTGTCTCTGTCTGTCTCTGTCTGTCTCTGTCTGTCTCTGTCTGTCTCTGTCTCTCTTTTTCCGTCTCTTTCCGTCTCTGTCTGTCTCTGTCGGTCTCTGTCTGTCTCCGTCTGTCTCTGACTGTCCCTGTCTGTTTCTGTGTGTCACTGCCTGTCTCTGTCTGTCTCTGTCTGTCTCTGTCTGTCTCTGTCTGTCTCTTTCCGTCTCTGTCTGTCTCTGTCGGTGTCTGTCTGTCTCTGTCTGTCTCTGTCTGTCTCTGTCTGTCTCTGTCTGTCTCTGTCCGTCTCTGTCTGTCTCTGTCTGTCTCTGTCTGTCTCTGTCTGTCTTTTTCCGTCTCTGTCTGCCTCTGTCTGTCCCTGTCTATATCTGTCTGTCTCTGTCTGCCTGAGTCTGTCTCTGTCTGTCTCCGTCTGTCTACAGCGGTCTCTGTCTATATCTATCTGTCTCTGTCTGTCTCTGTCTGTCTCTGTCTGTCTCTGTCTGTCTCTGTCTGTCGCTGTATGTATCTGTTTGTCTCTGTCTGTCTCTGTCTGTCTCTGTCTGCCTGAGTCTGTCTCTGTCTGTCTCTGTCTGTCTCTGTCTGTCTCTGTCTGTCTCTGTCTGTCTCTGTTTGTCTCTGTCTGCCTGAGTCTGTCTCTGTCTGTCTCTGTCTGTCTCTGTCTGTCTCTGCCTATCTCTGTCTGTCTCTGTCTGTCTCTGTCTGTCTCTGTCTGTCTCTCTCTATCTCTGTCTGTCTCTGTCTGTCATTTCGGTCTCGCTATGTCTCTGTCTGTCTCTGTCTGTCTCTGTCTGTCTCTGTCTGTCTCTGTCTGTCTCTGTCTGTCTCTGTCTGTCTCTGTATGTCTCTGTATTTATCTGTCTGTCTCTATCTGTCTCTGTCTGTCTCTGTCTGTCTCTGCTGTCTCTGTCTGTCTCTTTCGGCCTCTCTATGTCTCTGTCTGTCTCCGTCTGTCTCTGTCTGTCTCTGTCTGTCTCTGTCGGTCTCTCTCTGTCTCTGTCTGTCTATGTCTGCCTGAGTCTGTCTCTGTCTGTCTCTGTCTGTCTATACCTGTCTCAATCTGTCACAGTCTGTCTCTGTCTGCTTGAGTCTGTGTCTGTCGGTCTCTCTCTGTCTCTGTCTGTCTATGTCTGCCTGAGTCTGTCTCTGTCTGTCTCTGTCTGTCTATACCTGTCTCAATCTGTCACGGTCTGTCTCTGTCTGCCTGAGTCTGTCTCTGTCTGTCTCTGTCTGTCTATACCGGTCTCTGTCTGTCTCTGTCTGTCTCTGTCTGTCTCTGTCTGTCCCTGTCTGTCTCTGTCTGTCCCTGCATGTTTCGTGTGTCACTGCCTGTCCCAGTTTGCCTTCGACTGTCTCTGTCTGGGACTGCCTGTCTCTGTCTGCCTCTGACTGTCCATGTCTGTCTCTGTGTGTCACTGCCTGTCTCTGTCTGTCTCTGTCTGTCTATGTCTGTCTCTGTCTGTCTCTGTATGTATCTGTCTGTCTCTGTCTGTCTCTGTCTGTCTCTGTCTGTCTCTGTCTGTCTCTGTCTGTATCTGTCTGCCTGAGTGTGTCTCTGTCTGTCTATAGCGGCCTCTGTCTCTGTCTGTCTCTGTCTGTCTCTGTCTGTCTCTGCATGTATCTGTTTGTCTCTGTCTGTCTCTGTCGGTCTCTGTCGGTCTCTGTCTGTCTCTGTCTGTCTCTGTATGTATCTGTCTGTCTCTGTCTTTCTCTGTCTGTCTCTGTCTGTCTCTGTCTGTCTCTGTCTGTCTCTGTCTGCCTGAGTGTGTCTCTGTCTGTCTATAGCGGCCTCTGTCTCTGTCTGTCTCTGTCTGTCTCTGTCTGTCTCTGTCTGTCTCTGTCTGTCTCTGCATGTATCTGTTTGTCTCTGTCTGTCTCTGTCGGTCTCTGTCGGTCTCTGTCTGTCTCTGTCTGTCTCTGTCTGTCTCTGTCTGTCTCTGTCTGTCTCTGTCTGTCCCTGTCTGACTCCGTCTGTCTCTGTCTGTCTCTGTCTGCCTCTGTCTGTCTCTGCCTGTCTCTGTCTGTCTCTGCCTGTCTCTGTCTGTCTCTGTCTGTCTCTGTCTGTCTCTGTTTGTCTCTGCCTATCTCTGTCTGTCTCTGTCTGTCTCTGTCTGCCTCTGTCTGTCTCAGTCTGTCTCTGTCTGTCTCTGCCTATCTCGGTCTGTCTCTGTCTGTCTCTGTCTGTCTCTGCCTATCTCTGTCTGTCTCTGTCGGTCTCTGTCTGTCTCTGTCTGTCTCTGTCTGTCTCTCTCTATCTCTGCCTGTCTCTGTCTGTCATTTCGGTCTCGCTATGTCTCTGTCTGTCTCTGTCTGTCTCTGTCTGTCTCTGTCTGTCTCTGTCTGTCCCTGTCTGTCTCCGTCTGTCTCTGACTGTCCCTGTCTGTTTCTGTGTGTCACTGCCTGTCTCTGTCTGTCTCTGTCTGTCTCCGTCTGTCTCTGTCTGTCTCTTTCCGTCTCTGTCTGTCTCTGTCGGTCTCTGTCTGTCTCTGTCAGTCTCTGTCTGTCTCTGTCTGTCTCTGTCTGTCTCTGTCTGTCTCTGTCTGTATCTGTCTGTCTCTGTCTGCCTGAGTCTGTCTCTGTCTGTCTCTGTCTGTCTCTGCCTATCTCTGTCTGTCTCTGTCTGTCTCTGTCTGTCTCTGTCTGTCTCTGTCTGTCTCTCTCTATCTCTGTCTGTCTCTGTCTGTCATTTCGGTCTCGCTATGTCTCTGTCTGTCTCTGTCTGTCTCTGTCTGTCTCTGTCTGTCTCTGTCTGTCTCTGTCTGTCGCTGTCTGTCTCTGTCTGTCCCTGTCTGTCTCCGTCTGTCTCTGACTGTCCCTGTCTGTTTCTGTGTGTCACTGCCTGTCTCTGTCTGTCTCTGTCTGTCTCCGTCTGTCTCTGTCTGTCTCTTTCCGTCTCTGTCTGTCTCTGTCGGTCTCTGTCTGTCTCTGTCTGTCTCTGTCTGTCTCTGTCTGTCTCTGTCTGTCTCTGTCTGTCTCTGTCTGTCTCTGTCTGTCTCTGTCTGTCTCTGTCTGTCTTTTTCCGTCTCTTTCCGTCTCTGTCTGTCTCTGTCGGTCTCTGTCTGTCTCCGTCTGTCTCTGACTGTCCCTGTCTGTTCCTGTGTGTCACTGCCTGTCTCTGTCTGTCTCTGTCTGTCTCCGTCTGTCTCTGTCTGTCTCTTTCCGTCTCTGTCTGTCTCTGTCGGTCTCTGTCTGTCTCTGTCTGTCTCTGTCTGTCTCTGTCTGTCTCTGTCTGTCTCTGTCTGTCTCTGTCTGTCTCTGTCTGTCTCTGTCTGTCTCTGTCTGTCTCTGTCTCTCTGTTTCCGTCTCTTTCCGTCTCTGTCTGTCTCTGTCGGTCTCTGTCTGTCTCCGTCTGTCTCTGACTGTCCCTGTCTGTTTCTGTGTGTCACTGCCTGTCTCTGTCTGTCTCTGTCTGTCTCTGTCTGTCTCTGTCTGTCTCTGTCTGTCTCTGTCTGTCTCTGTCTGTCTCTGTCTGTCTCTGTCTGTATCTGTCTGTCTCTGTCTGCCTGAGTCTGTCTCTGTCTGTCTCTGTCTGTCTCTGTCTGTCTCTGTCTGTCTCTGTCTGTCTCTGTCTGTCTCTGTCTGTCTCTGTCTGTCTCTGTCTGTCTCTGTCTGTATCTGTCTGTCTCTGTCTGCCTGAGTCTGTCTCTGTCTGTCTCTGTCTGTCTCTGTCTGTCTCTGTCTGTCTCTGTCGGTCTCTGTCTGTCTCTGTCTGTCTCTGTCTGTCTCTGTCTGTCTCTGTCTGTCTCTGTCTGTCTCTGTCTGTCTCTGTCTGTCTCTGTCTGTCTCTGTCTGTCTCTGTCTCTCTGTTTCCGTCTCTTTCCGTCTCTGTCTGTCTCTGTCTGTCTCTGTCTGTCTCTGTCTGCCTCTGTCTGTCTCTGTCTGTCTCTGTCTGTCTCTGTCTGTCTCTGTCTGTCTCTGTCTGTCGCTGTCTGTCCCTTTCCGTCTCTGTCTGTCTCTGTCTGTCTCTCTCTGTCTCTGTCTGTCTCTGTCTGTCTTTTCCGTGTCTCTCTGTCTCTGTCTGCGTGAGTCTGTCTCTGTCTGTCTCTGTCTGCGTGAGTCTGTCTCTGTCTGTCTCTGTCTGTCTCTGTCTGTCTCTGTCTGTCTCTGTCTGTCTCTGTCTGTCTCTGTCTGTCTCTGTCTGTCTCTGTCTGTCTCTGTCTGTCTCTGTCTGTCTCTGTCTGTCTCTGTCTGTCTCTGTCTGTCTCTGTCTGTCTCTGTCTGTCTCTGCCTATCTCGGTCTGTCTCTGTCTGTCTCTGTCTGTCTCTGTCTGTCTCTGCCTATCTCGGTCTGTCTCTGTCTGTCTCTGTCTGTCCCTGTCTGTCTCTGTCTGTCCCTGCATGTTTCGTGTGTCACTGCCTGTCCCAGTTTGCCTTCGACTGTCTCTGTCTGTCGCTGTGTGTGACTGCCTGTCTCTGTCTGCCTCTGACTGTCCCTGTCTGTCTCTGTGTGTCACTGCCTGTCTCAGTCCGCCGCTGACTGTCTCTGTCTATCTCTGTCTGTCTCGTTCCGTCTCTGTCTGCCTCTGTCTGTCCCTGTCTGTCTACGTCTGTCTCTGTCTGTCTCTGTCTGTCTCTGTCTGTCTCTGTATTTATCTGTCTGTCGCTGTCTGTCCCTTTCCGTCTCTGTCTGTCTCTGTCTGTCTCTCTCTGTCTCTGTCTGTCTCTGTCTGTCTTTTCCGTCCCTCTCTGTCTCTGTCTGCGTGAGTCTGTCTCTGTCTGTCTCTCACTGTCTATTCCTGTCTATGTCTGTATCTGTCTGTCTCTGTCTGTCTCTGTCTGTCTCTGTCTGCCTGAGTCTGTCTATGTCTGTCTCCGTCTGTCTATACCTGTCTCTGTCTGTATCTGTCTGTCTCTGTCTATCTCTGTCTGTCTCTGTCTGTCTCTTTCCGTCTCTGCCTGTCTCTGTCTGCCTGAGTCTGTCTCTGTCTGTCCCTGTCTGTCTCTGCCTGTCTCTTTCCGTCTCTATCTGTCTCTGTCTGTCTCTGTCTGTCTCTGTCTGTCTCTGTCTGTCTCGGTCTGTCTCTGTCTGTCTCCGTCTGCCTCTGACTGTCCCTGTCTGTTTCTGTGTGTCACTGCCTGTCTCTGTCTGTCTATGTCTGTCTCTGTCTGTCTCTGTATGTATCTGTTTGTCTCTGTCTGTCTCTGTCTGTCACTGTCTGCCTGAGTCTGTCTCTGTCTGTCTCTGTCTGTCTCTGCCTGTCTCTGTCTGTCTCTGTCTGTCTCTGTCTGTCTCTGTCTGCCTCTGTCTGTCTCTGTCTGTCTCTGTCTGTCTCTGTCTGTCTCTGTCTGTCTCTGTCTGTCTCTGTCTGTCTTTTTCCGTATCTGTCTGCCTCTGTCTGTCCCTGTCTATATCTGTCTGTCTCTGTCTGCCTGAGTCTGTCTCTGTCTGTCTCCGTCTGTCTATAGCGGTCCCTGTCTGCATCTATCTGTCTCTGTCTGTCTCTGTCTGTCTCTGTCTGTCTCTGTCTGTCTCTGTATGTATTTGTCTGTCTCTGTCTGTCTCTGTCTGTCTCTGTCTGTGTCTGTCTGTCTCTGTCTGTCTCTGTCTGCCTGAGTGTGTCTCTGTCTGTCTATAGCGGCCTCTGTCTCTGTCTGTCTCTGTCTGTCTCTGTCTGTCTCTGTCTGTCTTTGCCTGCGCCGTCCGTCTCTGCCTGTCTCTGTCTGTCTCTGTCTGCCTGAGTCTGTCTCTGTCTGTCTCTGTCTTTCTATACCTGTCTCTGTCTGTATCTGTCTGTCTCTGTCTGTCTCCGTCTGCCTCTGACTGTCCCTGTCTGCCTCTGTGTGCCACTGACTGGCTCAGTGTGCCGCTGACTGTCTCTGCCTGTCTCTGTCTGTCTCTGTCTGTCTCTGTCTGTCTCTGTCTGTCTCTGTATGTATTTGTCTGTCTCTGTCTGTCTCTGTCTGTCTCTGTCTGTCTTTTTCCGTCTCTTTCCGTCTCTGTCTGTCTCTGTCGGTCTCTGTCTGTCTCCGTCTGTCTCTGACTGTCCCTGTCTGTTTCTGTGTGTCACTGCCTGTCTCTGTCTGTCTCTGTCTGTCTCCGTCTGTCTCTGTCTGTCTGTGTCTGTCTCTGTCTGTCTCTGTCTGCCTGAGTCTGTCTCTGTCTGTCTCTGTCTGTCTCTGTCTGTCTCTGTCTGTCTCTGTCTGTCTCTGTCGGTCTCTGTCTGTCTCTGTCTGTCTCTGTCTGTCTCTGTCTGTCTCTGTCTGTCTCTGTCTGTCTCTGTCTGTCTCTGTCTGTCTCTGTCTGTCTCTGTCTGTCTCTGTCTGTCTCTGTCTGTCTCTGTCTGTCTCTGTCTGTCTTTTTCCGTCTCTTTCCGTCTCTGTCTGTCTCTGTCGGTCTCTGTCTGTCTCCGTCTGTCTCTGACTGTCCCTGTCTGTTTCTGTGTGTCACTGCCTGTCTCTGTCTGTCTCTGTCTGTCTCCGTCTGTCTCTGTCTGTCTCTTTCCGTCTCTGTCTGTCTCTGTCGGTCTCTGTCTGTCTCTGTCTGTCTCTGTCTGTCTCTGTCTGTCTCTGTCTGTCTCTGTCTGTCTCTGTCTGTCTCTGTCTGTCTCTGTCTGTCTCTGTCTGTCTCTGTCTGTCTCTGTCTCTCTTTTTCCGTCGCTTTCCGTCTCTGTCTGTCTCTGTCGGTCTCTGTCTGTCTCCGTCTGTCTCTGACTGTCCCTGTCTGTTTCTGTGTGTCACTGCCTGTCTCTGTCTGTCTCTGTCTGTCTCTGTCTGTCTCTGTCTGTCTCTGTCTGTCTCTGTCTGTCTCTGTCTGTCTCTGTCTGTCTCTGTCTGTATCTGTCTGTCTCTGTCTGCCTGAGTCTGTCTCTGTCTGTCTCTGTCTGTCTCTGTCTGTCTCTGTCTGTCTCTGTCTGTCTCTGTCTGTCTCTGTCTGTCTCTGTCTGTCTCTGTCTGTCTCTGTCTGTCTCTGTCTGTCTCTGTCTGTCTCTGTCTGTCTCTGTCTGTCTCTGCCTATCTCTGTCTGTCTCTGTCTGTCTCTGTCTGTCTCTGTCTGTCTCTGTCTGTCTCTCTCTATCTCTGTCTGTCTCTGTCTGTCATTTCGGTCTCGCTATGTCTCTGTCTGTCTCTGTCTGTCTCTGTCTGTCTCTGTCTGTCTCTGTCTGTCTCTGTCTGTCTCTGTCTGTCGCTGTCTGTCTCTGTCTGTCCCTGTCTGTCTCCGTCTGTCTCTGACTGTCCCTGTCTGTTTCTGTGTGTCACTGCCTGTCTCTGTCTGTCTCTGTCTGTCTCCGTCTGTCTCTGTCTGTCTCTTTCCGTCTCTGTCTGTCTCTGTCGGTCTCTGTCTGTCTCTGTCTGTCTCTGTCTGTCTCTGTCTGTCTCTGTCTGTCTCTGTCTGTCTCTGTCTGTCTCTGTCTGTCTCTGTCTGTCTCTGTCTCTCTTTTTCCGTCTCTTTCCGTCTCTGTCTGTCTCTGTCGGTCTCTGTCTGTCTCCGTCTGTCTCTGACTGTCCCTGTCTGTTTCTGTGTGTCACTGCCTGTCTCTGTCTGTCTCTGTCTGTCTCTGTCTGCCTGAGTCTGTCTCTGTCTGTCTCCGTCTGTCTACAGCGGTCTCTGTCTATATCTATCTGTCTCTGTCTGTCTCTGTCTGTCTCTGTCTGTCTCTGTCTGTCTCTGTCTGTCGCTGTATGTATCTGTCTGTCTCTGTCTGTCTCTGTCCGTCTCTGTCTGTCTCTGTCTGTCTCTGTCTGTCTCTGTCTGTCTTTTTCCGTCTCTGTCTGCCTCTGTCTGTCCCTGTCTATATCTGTCTGTCTCTGTCTGCCTGAGTCTGTCTCTGTCTGTCTCCGTCTGTCTACAGCGGTCTCTGTCTATATCTATCTGTCTCTGTCTGTCTCTGTCTGTCTCTGTCTGTCTCTGTCTGTCTCTGCCTATCTCTGTCTGTCTCTGTCTGTCTCTGTCTGTCTCTGTCTGTCTCTCTCTATCTCTGTCTGTCTCTGTCTGTCATTTCGGTCTCGCTATGTCTCTGTCTGTCTCTGTCTGTCTCTGTCTGTCTCTGTCTGTCTCTGTCTGTCTCTGTATGTCTCTGTATTTATCTGTCTGTCTCTATCTGTCTCTGTCTGTCTCTGTCTGTCTCTGCTGTCTCTGTCTGTCTCTTTCGGCCTCTCTATGTCTCTGTCTGTCTCCGTCTGTCTCTGTCTGTCTCTGTCTGTCTCTGTCGGTCTCTCTCTGTCTCTGTCTGTCTATGTCTGCCTGAGTCTGTCTCTGTCTGTCTCTGTCTGTCTATACCTGTCTCAATCTGTCACAGTCTGTCTCTGTCTGCTTGAGTCTGTGTCTGTCGGTCTCTCTCTGTCTCTGTCTGTCTATGTCTGCCTGAGTCTGTCTCTGTCTGTCTCTGTCTGTCTATACCTGTCTCAATCTGTCACGGTCTGTCTCTGTCTGCCTGAGTCTGTCTCTGTCTGTCTCTGTCTGTCTATACCGGTCTCTGTCTGTCTCTGTCTGTCTCTGTCTGTCTCTGTCTGTCCCTGTCTGTCTCTGTCTGTCCCTGCATGTTTCGTGTGTCACTGCCTGTCCCAGTTTGCCTTCGACTGTCTCTGTCTGGGACTGCCTGTCTCTGTCTGCCTCTGACTGTCCATGTCTGTCTCTGTGTGTCACTGCCTGTCTCTGTCTGTCTCTGTCTGTCTATGTCTGTATCTGTCTGCCTGAGTGTGTCTCTGTCTGTCTATAGCGGCCTCTGTCTCTGTCTGTCTCTGTCTGTCTCTGTCTGTCTTGTCTGTCTCTGTCTGTCTCTGCCTATCTCTGTCTGTCTCTGTCTGTCTCTGTCTGTCTCTGTCTGTCTCTGTCTGTCTCTCTCTATCTCTGTCTGTCTCTGTCTGTCATTTCGGTCTCGCTATGTCTCTGTCTGTCTCTGTCTGTCTCTGTCTGTCTCTGTCTGTCTCTGTCTGTCTCTGTCTGTCTCTGTCTGTCGCTGTCTGTCTCTGTCTGTCTCTGTCGGTCTCTGTCTGTCTCTGTCTGTCTCTGTCTGTCTCTGTCTGTCTCTGTCTGTCTCTGTCCGTCTCTGTCTGTCTCTGTCTGTCTCTGTCTGTCTCTGTCTGTCTTTTTCCGTCTCTGTCTGCCTCTGTCTGTCCCTGTCTATATCTGTCTGTCTCTGTCTGCCTGAGTCTGTCTCTGTCTGTCTCCGTCTGTCTACAGCGGTCTCTGTCTATATCTATCTGTCTCTGTCTGTCTCTGTCTGTCTCTGTCTGTCTCTTTCCGTCTCTGTCTGTCTCTGTCGGTCTCTGTCTGTCTCTGTCTGTCTCTGTCTGTCTCTGTCTGTCTCTGTCTGTCTCTGTCTGTCTCTGTCTGTCTCTGTCTGTCTCTGTCTGTCTCTGTCTGTCTTTTTCCGTCTCTTTCCGTCTCTGTCTGTCTCTGTCGGTCTCTGTCTGTCTCCGTCTGTCTCTGACTGTCCCTGTCTGTTTCTGTGTGTCACTGCCTGTCTCTGTCTGTCTCTGTCTGTCTCCGTCTGTCTCTGTCTGTCTCTTTCCGTCTCTGTCTGTCTCTGTCGGTCTCTGTCTGTCTCTGTCTGTCTCTGTCTGTCTCTGTCTGTCTCTGTCTGTCTCTGTCTGTCTCTGTCTGTCTCTGTCTGTCTCTGTCTGTCTCTGTCTGTCTCTGTCTCTCTGTTTCCGTCTCTTTCCGTCTCTGTCTGTCTCTGTCGGTCTCTGTCTGTCTCCGTCTGTCTCTGACTGTCCCTGTCTGTTTCTGTGTGTCACTGCCTGTCTCTGTCTGTCTCTGTCTGTCTCTGTCTGTCTCTGTCTGTCTCTGTCTGTCTCTGTCTGTCTCTGTCTGTCTCTGTCTGTCTCTGTCTGTATCTGTCTGTCTCTGTCTGCCTGAGTCTGTCTCTGTCTGTCTCTGTCTGTCTCTGTCCGTCTCTGTCTGTCTCTGTCTGTCTCTGTCTGTCTCTGTCTGTCTCTGTCTGTCTCTGTCTGTCTCTGTCTGTCTCTGTCTGTCTCTGCCTATCTCTGTCTGTCTCTGTCTGTCTCTGTCTGTCTCTGTCTGTCTCTGTCTGTCTCTCTCTATCTCTGTCTGTCTCTGTCTGTCATTTCGGTCTCGCTATGTCTCTGTCTGTCTCTGTCTGTCTCTGTCTGTCTCTGTCTGTCTCTGTCTGTCTCTGTCTGTCTCTGTCTGTCGCTGTCTGTCTCTGTCTGTCCCTGTCTGTCTCCGTCTGTCTCTGACTGTCCCTGTCTGTTTCTGTGTGTCACTGCCTGTCTCTGTCTGTCTCTGTCTGTCTCCGTCTGTCTCTGTCTGTCTCTTTCCGTCTCTGTCTGTCTCTGTCGGTCTCTGTCTGTCTCTGTCTGTCTCTGTCTGTCTCTGTCTGTCTCTGTCTGTCTCGGTCTGTCTCTGTCTGTCTCTGTCTGTCTCTGTCTGTCTCTGTCTGTCTTTTTCCGTCTCTTTCCGTCTCTGTCTGTCTCTGTCGGTCTCTGTCTGTCTCCGTCTGTCTCTGACTGTCCCTGTCTGTTTCTGTGTGTCACTGCCTGTCTCTGTCTGTCTCTGTCTGTCTCCGTCTGTCTCTGTCTGTCTCTTTCCGTCTCTGTCTGTCTCTGTCGGTCTCTGTCTGTCTCTGTCTGTCTCTGTCTGTCTCTGTCTGTCTCTGTCTGTCTCTGTCTGTCTCTGTCTGCCTCTGTCTGTCTCTGTCTGTCTCTGTCTGTCTCTGTCTGTCTCTGTCTCTCTTTTTCCGTCTCTTTCCGTCTCTGTCTGTGTCTGTCGGTCTCTGTCTGTCTCCGTCTGTCTCTGACTGTCCCTGTCTGTTTCTGTGTGTCACTGCCTGTCTCTGTCTGTCTCTGTCTGTCTCTGTCTGTCTCTGTCTGTCTCTTTCCGTCTCTGTCTGTCTCTGTCTGTCTCTGTCTGTCTCTGTCTGTCTCTGTCTGTCTCTGTCTGTCTCTGTCTGTCTCTGTCTGTCTTTTTCCGTCTCTGTCTGCCTCTGTCTGTCCCTGTCTATATCTGTCTGTCTCTGTCTGCCTGAGTCTGTCTCTGTCTGTCTCCGTCTGTCTACAGCGGTCTCTGTCTATATCTATCTGTCTCTGTCTGTCTCTGTCTGTCTCTGTCTGTCTCTGTCTGTCTCTGTCTGTCTCTGTCTGTCGCTGTATGTATCTGTTTGTCTCTGTCTGTCTCTGTCTGTCTCTGTCTGCCTGAGTCTGTCTCTGTCTGTCTCTGTCTGTCTCTGTCTGTCTCTGTCTGTCTCTGTCTGTCTCTGTTTGTCTCTGTCTGCCTGAGTCTGTCTCTGTCTGTCTCTGTCTGTCTCTGTCTGTCTATGCCTATCTCTGTCTGTCTCTGTCTGTCTCTGTCTGTCTCTGTCTGTCTCTCTCTATCTCTGTCTGTCTCTGTCTGTCATTTCGGTCTCGCTATGTCTCTGTCTGTCTCTGTCTGTCTCTGTCTGTCTCTGTCTGTCTCTGTCTGTCTCTGTATGTCTCTGTATTTATCTGTCTGTCTCTATCTGTCTCTGTCTGTCTCTGTCTGTCTCTGCTGTCTCTGTCTGTCTCTTTCGGCCTCTCTATGTCTCTGTCTGTCTCCGTCTGTCTCTGTCTGTCTCTGTCTGTCTCTGTCGGTCTCTCTCTGTCTCTGTCTGTCTATGTCTGCCTGAGTCTGTCTCTGTCTGTCTCTGTCTGTCTATACCTGTCTCAATCTGTCACAGTCTGTCTCTGTCTGCTTGAGTCTGTCTCTGTCGGTCTCTCTCTGTCTCTGTCTGTCTATGTCTGCCTGAGTCTGTCTCTGTCTGTCTCTGTCTGTCTATACCTGTCTCAATCTGTCACGGTCTGTCTCTGTCTGCCTGAGTCTGTCTCTGTCTGTCTCTGTCTGTCTATACCGGTCTCTGTCTGTCTCTGTCTGTCTCTGTCTGTCTCTGTCTGTCCCTGTCCGTCTCTGTCTGTCCCTGCATGTTTCGTGTGTCACTGCCTGTCCCAGTTTGCCTTCGACTGTCTCTGTCTGTCTCTGTCTGGGACTGCCTGTCTCTGTCTGCCTCTGACTGTCCATGTCTGTCTCTGTGTGTCACTGCCTGTCTCTGTCTGTCTCTGTCTGTCTATGTCTGTCTATGTCTGTCTCTGTCTGTCTCTGTATGTATCTGTCTGTCTCTGTCTGTCTCTGTCTGTCTCTGTCTGTCTCTGTCTGTCTCTGTCTGTCTCTGTCTGTCTCTGTCTGTCTCTGTCTGTCTTTTTCCGTCTCTGTCTGCCTCTGTCTGTCCCTGTCTATATCTGTCTGTCTCTGTCTGCCTGAGTCTGTCTCTGTCTGTCTCCGCCTGTCTACAGCGGTCTCTGTCTATATCTATCTGTCTCTGTCTGTCTCTGTCTGTCTCTGTCTGTCTCTGTCTGTCTCTGTCTGTCTCTGTCTGTCGCTGTATGTATCTGTTTGTCTCTGTCTGTCTCTGTCTGTCTCTGTCTGCCTGAGTCTGTCTCTGTCTGTCTCTGTCTGTCTCTGTCTGTCTCTGTCTGTCTCTGTCTGTCTCTGTTTGTCTCTGTCTGCCTGAGTCTGTCTCTGTCTGTCTCTGTCTGTCTCTGTCTGTCTATGCCTATCTCTGTCTGTCTCTGTCTGTCTCTGTCTGTCTCTGTCTGTCTCTCTCTATCTCTGTCTGTCTCTGTCTGTCATTTCGGTCTCGCTATGTCTCTGTCTGTCTCTGTCTGTCTCTGTCTGTCTCTGTCTGTCTCTGTCTGTCTCTGTCTGTCTCTGTCGGTCTCTCTCTGTCTCTGTCTGTCTATGTCTGCCTGAGTCTGTCTCTGTCTGTCTCTGTCTGTCTATACCTGTCTCAATCTGTCACAGTCTGTCTCTGTCTGCTTGAGTCTGTCTCTGTCGGTCTCTCTCTGTCTCTGTCTGTCTATGTCTGCCTGAGTCTGTCTCTGTCTGTCTCTGTCTGTCTATACCTGTCTCAATCTGTCACGGTCTGTCTCTGTCTGCCTGAGTCTGTCTCTGTCTGTCTCTGTCTGTCTATACCGGTCTCTGTCTGTCTCTGTCTGTCTCTGTCTGTCTCTGTCTGTCCCTGTCTGTCTCTGTCTGTCCCTGCATGTTTCGTGTGTCACTGCCTGTCCCAGTTTGCCTTCGACTGTCTCTGTCTGTCTCTGTCTGGGACTGCCTGTCTCTGTCTGCCTCTGACTGTCCATGTCTGTCTCTGTGTGTCACTGCCTGTCTCTGTCTGTCTCTGTCTGTCTATGTCTGTCTCTGTCTGTCTCTGTATGTATCTGTCTGTCTCTGTCTGTCTCTGTCTGTCTCTGTCTGTCTCTGTCTGTCTCTGTCTGTATCTGTCTGCCTGAGTGTGTCTCTGTCTGTCTATAGCGGCCTCTGTCTCTGTCTGTCTCTGTCTGTCTCTGTCTGTCTCTGCATGTATCTGTTTGTCTCTGTCTGTCTCTGTCGGTCTCTGTCGGTCTCTGTCTGTCTCTGTCTGTCTCTGTATGTATCTGTCTGTCTCTGTCTTTCTCTGTCTGTCTCTGTCTGTCTCTGTCTGTCTCTGTCTGTCTCTGTCTGTCTCTGTCTGCCTGAGTGTGTCTCTGTCTGTCTCTGCATGTATCTGTTTGTCTCTGTCTGTCTCTGTCGGTCTCTGTCGGTCTCTGTCTGTCTCTGTCTGTCTCTGTCGGTCTCTGTCGGTCTCTGTCTGTCTCTGTCTGTCTCTGTATGTATCTGTCTGTCTCTGTCTTTCTCTGTCTGTCTCTGTCTGTCTCTGTCTGTCTCTGTCTGTCTCTGTCTGTCTCTGTCTGTCTCTGTCTGCCTGAGTGTGTCTCTGTCTGTCTATAGCGGCCTCTGTCTCTGTCTGTCTCTGTCTGTCTCTGTCTGTCTCTGCATGTATCTGTTTGTCTCTGTCTGTCTCTGTCGGTCTCTGTCGGTCTCTGTCTGTATCTGTCTGTCTCTGTCTGTCTCTGTCTGTCTCTGTCTGTCTCTGTCTGTCTAGGTCTGTCTCTGCCTGCCCCGTCTGTCTCTGTCTGTCTATGTCTGTCTCTGTCTGTCTCTGTCTGTCTCTGTCTGTCTCTGTCTGTCTCTGTCTGTCCCTGTCTGTCTCTGTCTGTCTCTGCTTGCTTCCGTGTGTTACTGCCTGTCCCAGTTTGCCTTCGACTGTCTCTGTCTGTCTCTGTCTGGGACTGCCTGTCTCTGTCTGCCTCTGACTGTCCCTGTCTGTCTCTGTGTGTCACTGCCTGTCTCTGTCTGTCTCTGTCCGTCTATGTCTCTCTTTGTCTGTCTCTGTCTGTCTCTGTCTGTCTCTGTGTGTCACTGCCTGTCTCTGTCTGTCTCTGTCTGTCTATGCCTGTCTTTGTCTGTCTCTGTCTGTCTCTGCGTGTCTCTGTCTGTCTCTGTCTGTCTCTGTCTGTCTAGGTCTGTCTGTATCTGTCTGTCTCTGTCTGTCTCTGTCTGTCTCTGTCTGTCTCTGTCTGTCTCTGTCTGTCTCTGTCTGTCCCTGTCTGTCTCCGTCTGTCTCCGTCTGTCTCTGTCTGTCTCTGTCTGTCTCTGTCGGTCTCTGTCTGTCTCTGTCTGTCTCTGTCTGTCTCTGTCTGTATCTGTCTGTCTCTGTCTGCCTGAGTCTGTCTCTGTCTGTCTCTGTCTGTCTCTGTCTGTCTCTGTCTGTCTCTGTCTGTCTGTCTCTGTCTGTCTCTGTCTGTCTCTGTCTGTCTCTGTCTGTCTCTGCCTATCTCTGTCTGTCTCTGTCTGTCTCTGTCTGTCTCTGTCTGTCTCTGTCTGTCTCTGTATGTATCTGTCTGTCTCTGTCTGTCTCTGCCTATCTCTGTCTGTCTCTGTCTGTCTCTGTCTGTCTCTGTCTGTCTCTCTCTATCTCTGTCTGTCTCTGTCTGTCATTTCGGTCTCGCTATGTCTCTGTCTGTCTCTGTCTGTCTCTGTCTGTCTCTGTCTGTCTCTGTATGTATCTGTCTGTCTCTGTCTGTCTCTGCCTATCTCTGTCTGTCTCTGTCTGTCTCTGTCTGTCTCTGCCTATCTCTGTCTGTCTCTGTCTGTCTCTGTCTGTCTCTGTCTGTCTCTGTCTGTCTCTCTCTATCTCTGTCTGTCTCTGTCTGTCATTTCGGTCTCGCTATGTCTCTGTCTGTCTCTGTCGGTCTCCGTCTGTCTCTGACTGTCCCTGTCTGTTTCTGTGTGTCACTGCCTGTCTCTGTCTGTCTCTGTCTGTCTCCGTCTGTCTCTGTCTGTCTCTTTCCGTCTCTGTCTGTCTCTGTCGGTCTCTTTCCGTCTCTGTCTGTCTCTGTCGGTCTCTTTCCGTCTCTGTCTGTCTCTGTCGGTCTCTGTCTGTCTCTGTCTGTCTCTGTCTGTCTCTGTCTGTCTCTGTCTGTCTCTGTCTGTCTCTGTCTGTCTCTGTCTGTCTCTGTCTGTCTCTGTCTGCCTGAGTCTGTCTCTGTCGGTCTCTCTCTGTCTCTGTCTGTCTATGTCTGCCTGAGTCTGTCTCTGTCTGTCTCTGTCTGTCTATACCTGTCTCAATCTGTCACGGTCTGTCTCTGTCTGCCTGAGTCTGTCTCTGTCTGTCTCTGTCTGTCTATACCGGTCTCTGTCTGTCTCTGTCTGTCTCTGTCTGTCTCTGTCTGTCCCTGTCTGTCTCTGTCTGTCCCTGCATGTTTCGTGTGTCACTGCCTGTCCCAGTTTGCCTTCGACTGTCTCTGTCTGTCTCTGTCTGGGACTGCCTGTCTCTGTCTGCCTCTGACTGTCCATGTCTGTCTCTGTGTGTCACTGCCTGTCTCTGTCTGTCTCTGTCTGTCTATGTCTGTCTCTGTCTGTCTCTGTATGTATCTGTCTGTCTCTGTCTGTCTCTGTCTGTCTCTGTCTGTCTCTCTCTGTCTCTGTCTGTATCTGTCTGCCTGAGTGTGTCTCTGTCTGTCTATAGCGGCCTCTGTCTCTGTCTGTCTCTGTCTGTCTCTGTCTGTCTCTGCATGTATCTGTTTGTCTCTGTCTGTCTCTGTCGGTCTCTGTCGGTCTCTGTCTGTCTCTGTCTGTCTCTGTATGTATCTGTCTGTCTCTGTCTTTCTCTGTCTGTCTCTGTCTGTCTCTGTCTGTCTCTGTCTGTCTCTGTCTGCCTGAGTGTGTCCCTGTCTGTCTATAGCGGCCTCTGTCTCTGTCTGTCTCTGTATGTATCTGTCTGTCTCTGTCTGTCTCTGTCTGTCTCTGTCTGTCTCTGTCTGTCTCTGTCTGTATCTGTCTGCCTGAGTGTGTCTCTGTCTGTCTATAGCGGCCTCTGTCTCTGTCTGTCTCTGTCTGTCTCTGTCTGTCTCTGCATGTATCTGTTTGTCTCTGTCTGTCTCTGTCGGTCTCTGTCGGTCTCTGTCTGTCTCTGTCTGTCTCTGTATGTATCTGTCTGTCTCTGTCTTTCTCTGTCTGTCTCTGTCTGTCTCTGTCTGTCTCTGTCTGTCTCTGTCTGCCTGAGTGTGTCCCTGTCTGTCTATAGCGGCCTCTGTCTCTGTCTGTCTCTGTATGTATCTGTCTGTCTCTGTCTGTCTCTGTCTGTCTCTGTCTGTCTCTGTCTGTCTCTGTCTGTATCTGTCTGCCTGAGTGTGTCTCTGTCTGTCTATAGCGGCCTCTGTCTCTGTCTGTCTCTGTCTGTCTCTGTCTGTCTCTGTCTGTCCCTGTCTGACTCCGTCTGTCTCTGTCTGTCTCTGTCTGTCTCTGTCTGTCTCTGCCTGTCTCTGTCTGTCTCTGCCTGTCTCTGTCTGTCTCTGTCTGTCTCTGTCTGTCTCTGTCTGTCTCTGTCTGTCTCTGTTTGTCTCTGCCTATCTCTGTCTGTCTCTGTCTGTCTCTGTCTGCCTCTGTCTGTCTCACTCTGTCTCTGTCTGTCTCTGCCTATCTCGGTCTGTCTCTGTCTGTCTCTGTCTGTCTCTGCCTATCTCTGTCTGTCTCTGTCGGCCTCTGTCTGTCTCTGTCTGTCTCTGTCTGTCTCTCTCTATCTCTGTCTGTCTCTGTCTGTCATTTCGGTCTCGCTATGTCTCTGTCTGTCTCTGTCTGTCTCTGTCTGTCTCTGTCTGTCTCTGTCTGTCCCTGTCTGTCTCCGTCTGTCTCTGACTGTCCCTGTCTGTTTCTGTGTGTCACTGCCTGTCTCTGTCTGTCTCTGTCTGTCTCCGTCTGTCTCTGTCTGTCTCTTTCCGTCTCTGTCTGTCTCTGTCGGTCTCTGTCTGTCTCTGTCTGTCTCTGTCTGTCTCTGTCTGTCTCTGTCTGTCTCTGTCTGTCTCTGTCTGTCTCTGTCTGTCTCTGTCTCTCTTTTTCCGTCTCTTTCCGTCTCTGTCTGTCTCTGTCGGTCTCTGTCTGTCTCCGTCTGTCTCTGACTGTCCCTGTCTGTTTCTGTGTGTCACTGCCTGTCTCTGTCTGTATCTGTCTGTCTCTGTCTGTCTCTGTCTGTCTCTTTCCGTCTCTGTCTGTCTCTGTCTGTCTCTGTCTGTCTCTGTCTGTCTCTGTCTGTCTCTGTCTGTCTCTGTCTGTCTCTGTCTGTCTCTGTCTGTCTCTGTCTGTCTCTGTCTGTCTTTTTCCGTCTCTGTCTGCCTCTGTCTGTCCCTGTCTATATCTGTCTGTCTCTGTCTGCCTGAGTCTGCCTCTGTCTGTCTCCGTCTGTCTACAGCGGTCTCTGTCTATATCTATCTGTCTCTGTCTGTCTCTGTCTGTCTCTGTCTGTCTCTGTCTGTCTCTGTCTGTCGCTGTATGTATCTGTTTGTCTCTGTCTGTCTCTGTCTGTCTCTGTCTGCCTGAGTCTGTCTCTGTCTGTCTCTGTCTGTCTCTGTCTGTCTCTGTCTGTCTCTGTCTGTCTCTGTCTGTCTCTGTATGTCTCTGTATTTATCTGTCTGTCTCTATCTGTCTCTGTCTGTCTCTGTCTGTCTCTGCTGTCTCTGTCTGTCTCTTTCGGCCTCTCTATGTCTCTGTCTGTCTCCGTCTGTCTCTGTCTGTCTCTGTCTGTCTCTGTCGGTCTCTCTCTGTCTCTGTCTGTCTATGTCTGCCTGAGTCTGTCTCTGTCTGTCTCTGTCTGTCTATACCTGTCTCAATCTGTCACAGTCTGTCTCTGTCTGCTTGAGTCTGTCTCTGTCGGTCTCTCTCTGTCTCTGTCTGTCTATGTCTGCCTGAGTCTGTCTCTGTCTGTCTCTGTCTGTCTATACCTGTCTCAATCTGTCACGGTCTGTCTCAGTCTGCCTGAGTCTGTCTCTGTCTGTCTCTGTCTGTCTATACCGGTCTCTGTCTGTCTCTGTCTGTCTCTGTCTGTCTCTGACTGTCCCTGTCTGTCTCTGTCTGTCCCTGCATGTTTCGTGTGTCACTGCCTGTCCCAGTTTGCCTTCGACTGTCTCTGTCTGTCTCTGTCTGGGACTGCCTGTCTCTGTCTGCCTCTGACTGTCCATGTCTGTCTCTGTGTGTCACTGCCTGTCTCTGTCTGTCTCTGTCTGTCTATGTCTGTCTCTGTCTGTCTCTGTATGTATCTGTCTGTCTCTGTCTGTCTCTGTCTGTCTCTGTCTGTCTCTGTCTGTCTCTGTCTGCCTGAGTGTGTCTCTGTCTGTCTCTGCATGTATCTGTTTGTCTCTGTCGGTCTCTGTCGGTCTCTGTCTGTCTATGTCTGTCTCTGTCTGTCTCTGTCTGTCTCTGTCTGTCTCTGTCTGTCTCTGTCTGTCCCTGTCTGTCTCTGTCTGTCTCTGCTTGCTTCCGTGTGTTACTGCCTGTCCCAGTTTGCCTTCGACTGTCTCTGTCTGTCTCTGTCTGGGACTGCCTGTCTCTGTCTGCCTCTGACTGTCCCTGTCTGTCTCTGTGTGTCACTGCCTGTCTCTGTCTGTCTCTGTCCGTCTATGTCTGTCTTTGTCTGTCTCTGTCTGTCTCTGTCTGTCTCTGTGTGTCACTGCCTGTCTCTGTCTGTCTCTGTCTGTCTATGCCTGTCTTTGTCTGTCTCTGTCTGTCTCTGCGTGTCTCTGTCTGTCTCTGTCTGTCTCTGTCTGTCTCTGCCTGTCTCTGTCTGTCTAGGTCTGTCTGTATCTGTCTGTCTCTGTCTGTCTCTGTCTGTCTCTGTCTGTCTCTGTCTGTCTCTGTCTGTCTCTGTCTGTCCCTGTCTGTCTCCGTCTGTCTCCGTCTGTCTCTGTCTGTCTCTGTCTGTCTCTGTCGGTCTCTGTCTGTCTCTGTCTGTCTCTGTCTGTCTCTGTCTGTCTCTGTCTGTCTCTGTCTGTCTCTGTCTGTATCTGTCTGTCTCTGTCTGCCTGAGTCTGTCTCTGTCTGTCTCTGTCTGTCTCTGTCTGTCTCTGTCTGCCTGAGTCTGTCTCTGTCTGTCTCTGTCTGTCTCTGTCTGTCTCTGTCTGTCTCTGTCTGTCTCTGTCTGTCTCTGCCTATCTCTGTCTGTCTCTGTCTGTCTCTGTCTGTCTCTGTCTGTCTCTGTATGTATCTGTCTGTCTCTGTCTGTCTCTGCCTATCTCTGTCTGTCTCTGTCTGTCTCTGTCTGTCTCTGTCTGTCTCTCTCTATCTCTGTCTGTCTCTGTCTGTCATTTCGGTCTCGCTATGTCTCTGTCTGTCTCTGTCTGTCTCTGTCTGTCTCTGTCTGTCTCTGTCTGTCTCTGTATGTATCTGTCTGTCTCTGTCTGTCTCTGCCTATCTCTGTCTGTCTCTGTCTGTCTCTGTCTGTCTCTGTCTGTCTCTGTCTGTCTCTCTCTATCTCTGTCTGTCTCTGTCTGTCATTTCGGTCTCGCTATGTCTCTGTCTGTCTCTGTCGGTCTCCGTCTGTCTCTGACTGTCCCTGTCTGTTTCTGTGTGTCACTGCCTGTCTCTGTCTGTCTCTGTCTGTCTCCGTCTGTCTCTGTCTGTCTCTTTCCGTCTCTGTCTGTCTCTGTCGGTCTCTTTCCGTCTCTGTCTGTCTCTGTCGGTCTCTGTCTGTCTCTGTCTGTCTCTGTCTGTCTCTGTCTGTCTCTGTCTGTCTCTGTCTGTCTCTGTCTGTCTCTGTCTGTCTCTGTCTGTCTCTTTCGGCCTCTCTATGTCTCTGTCTGTCTCCGTCTGTGTCTGTCTGTCTCTGTCTGTCTCTGTCGGTCTCTCTCTGTCTCTGTCTGTCTATGTCTGCCTGAGTCTGTCTCTGTCTGTCTCTGTCTGTCTATACCTGTCTCAATCTGTCACAGTCTGTCTCTGTCTGCCTGAGTCTGTCTCTGTCGGTCTCTCTCTGTCTCTGTCTGTCTATGTCTGCCTGAGTCTGTCTCTGTCTGTCTCTGTCTGTCTATACCTGTCTCAATCTGTCACGGTCTGTCTCTGTCTGCCTGAGTCTGTCTCTGTCTGTCTCTGTCTGTCTATACCGGTCTCTGTCTGTCTCTGTCTGTCTCTGTCTGTCCCTGTCTGTCCCTGTCTGTCTCTGTCTGTCCCTGCATGTTTCGTGTGTCACTGCCTGTCCCAGTTTGCCTTCGACTGTCTCTGTCTGTCTCTGTCTGGGACTGCCTGTCTCTGTCTGCCTCTGACTGTCCATGTCTGTCTCTGTGTGTCACTGCCTGTCTCTGTCTGTCTCTGTCTGTCTATGTCTGTCTCTGTCTGTCTCTGTATGTATCTGTCTGTCTCTGTCTGTCTCTGTCTGTCTCTGTCTGTCTCTGTCTGTCTCTGTCTGTATCTGTCTGCCTGAGTGTGTCTCTGTCTGTCTATAGCGGCCTCTGTCTCTGTCTGTCTCTGTCTGTCTCTGTCTGTCTCTGCATGTATCTGTTTGTCTCTGTCTGTCTGTGTCGGTCTCTGTCGGTCTCTGTCTGTCTCTGTCTGTCTCTGTATGTATCTGTCTGTCTCTGTCTTTCTCTGTCTGTCTCTGTCTGTCTCTGTCTGTCTCTGTCTGTCTCTGTCTGCCTGAGTGTGTCTCTGTCTATCTATAGCGGCCTCTGTCTCTGTCTGTCTCTGTCTGTCTCTGTCTGTCTCTGTCTGTCTCTGTCTGTCTCTGTCTGTCTCTGTCTGTCTCTGTCTGTCTCTGTCTGCCTCTGACTGTCCCTGTCTGCCACTGTGTGTCACTGACTGGCTCAGTGTGCCGCTGACTGTCTCTGCCTGTCTCTGTCTCCCTCTGTCTGTCTCTGACCGGCTCTCTCTGTCTGTCTGTCTCTGTCCGTCTCTGTCTGCCTCTGTCTGTCTCAGTCTGTCTCTGTCTGTCTCTGCCTATCTCGGTCTGTCTCTGTCTGTCTCTGTCTGTCTCTGCCTATCTCTGTCTGTCTCTGTCGGTCTCTGTCTGTCTCTGTCTGTCTCTGTCTGTCTCTCTCTATCTCTGTCTGTCTCTGTCTGTCATTTCGGTCTCGCTATGTCTCTGTCTGTCTCTGTCTGTCTCTGTCTGTCTCTGTCTGTCTCTGTCTGTCCCTGTCTGTCTCCGTCTGTCTCTGACTGTCCCTGTCTGTTTCTGTGTGTCACTGCCTGTCTCTGTCTGTCTCTGTCTGTCTCCGTCTGTCTCTGTCTGTCTCTTTCCGTCTCTGTCTGTCTCTGTCGGTCTCTGTCTGTCTCTGTCTGTCTCTGTCTGTCTCTGTCTGTCTCTGTCTGTCTCTGTCTGTATCTGTCTGTCTCTGTCTGCCTGAGTCTGTCTCTGTCTGTCTCTGTCTGTCTCTGTCTGTCTCTGTCTGTCTCTGTCTGTCTCTCTCTATCTCTGTCTGTCTCTGTCTGTCATTTCGGTCTCGCTATGTCTCTGTCTGTCTCTGTCTGTCTCTGTCTGTCTCTGTCTGTCTCTGTCTGTCTCTGTCTGTCGCTGTCTGTCTCTGTCTGTCCCTGTCTGTCTCCGTCTGTCTCTGACTGTCCCTGTCTGTTTCTGTGTGTCACTGCCTGTCTCTGTCTGTCTCTGTCTGTCTCCGTCTGTCTCTGTCTGTCTCTTTCCGTCTCTGTCTGTCTCTGTCGGTCTCTGTCTGTCTCTGTCTGTCTCTGTCTGTCTCTGTCTGTCTCTGTCTGTCTCTGTCTGTCTCTGTCTGTATCTGTCTGTCTCTGTCTGCCTGAGTCTGTCTCTGTCTGTCTCTGTCTGTCTCTGTCTGTCTCTGTCTGTCTCTGTCTGTCTCTGTCTGTCTCTGTCTGTCTCTGTCTGTCTCTGTCTGTCTCTGTCTGTCTCTGTCTGTCTCTGCCTATCTCTGTCTGTCTCTGTCTGTCTCTGTCTGTCTCTGTCTGTCTCTGTCTGTCTCTGTCTGTCTCTGTCTGTCTCTGCCTATCTCTGTCTGTCTCTGTCTGTCTCTGTCTGTCTCTGTCTGTCTCTGTCTGTCTCTCTCTATCTCTGTCTGTCTCTGTCTGTCATTTCGGTCTCGCTATGTCTCTGTCTGTCTCTGTCTGTCTCTGTCTGTCTCTGTCTGTCTCTGTCTGTCTCTGTCTGTCGCTGTCTGTCTCTGTCTGTCCCTATCTGTCTCCGTCTGTCTCTGACTGTCCCTGTCTGTTTCTGTGTGTCACTGCCTGTCTCTGTCTGTCTCTGTCTGTCTCCGTCTGTCTCTGTCTGTCTCTTTCCGTCTCTGTCTGTCTCTGTCGGTCTCTGTCTGTCTCTGTCTGTCTCTGTCTGTCTCTGTCTGTCTCTGTCTGTCTCTGTCTGTCTCTGTCTGTCTCTGTCTGTCTCTGTCTGTCTCTGTCTGTCTCTGTCTGTCTTTTTCCGTTTCTTTCCGTCTCTGTCTGTCTCTGTCGGTCTCTGTCTGTCTCCGTCTGTCTCTGACTGTCCCTGTCTGTTTCTGTGTGTCACTGCCTGTCTCTGTCTGTCTCTGTCTGTCTCCGTCTGTCTCTGTCTGTCTCTTTCCGTCTCTGTCTGTCTCTGTCGGTCTCTGTCTGTCTCTGTCTGTCTCTGTCTGTCTCTGTCTGTCTCTGTCTGTCTCTGTCTGTCTCTGTCTGTCTCTGTCTGTCTCTGTCTGTCTCTGTCTGTCTCTGTCTGTCTCTGTCTCTCTTTTTCCGTCTCTTTCCGTCTCTGTCTGTCTCTGTCGGTCTCTGTCTGTCTCCGTCTGTCTCTGACTGTCCCTGTCTGTTTCTGTGTGTCACTGCCTGTCTCTGTCTGTCTCTGTCTGTCTCTGTCTGTCTCTGTCTGTCTCTTTCCGTCTCTGTCTGTCTCTGTCGGTCTCTGTCTGTCTCTGTCTGTCTCTGTCTGTCTCTGTCTGTCTCTGTCTGTCTCTGTCTGTCTCTGTCTGTCTCTGTCTGTCTCTGTCTGTCTCTGTCTGTCTTTTTCCGTCTCTGTCTGCCTCTGTCTGTCCCTGTCTATATCTGTCTGTCTCTGTCTGCCTGAGTCTGTCTCTGTCTGTCTCCGTCTGTCTACAGCGGTCTCTGTCTATATCTATCTGTCTCTGTCTGTCTCTGTCTGTCTCTGTCTGTCTCTGTCTGTCTCTGTCTGTCGCTGTATGTATCTGTTTGTCTCTGTCTGTCTCTGTCTGTCTCTGTCTGCCTGAGTCTGTCTCTGTCTGTCTCTGTCTGTCTCTGTCTGTCTCTGTCTGTCTCTGTTTGTCTCTGTCTGTCTCTGTCTGTCTCTGTCTGTCTCTGTCAGTCTCTGTCTGTCTCTGTCTGTCTCTGCCTATCTCTGTCTGTCTCTGTCTGTCTCTGTCTGTCTCTGTCTGTCTCTCTCTATCTCTGTCTGTCTCTGTCTGTCATTTCGGTCTCGCTATGTCTCTGTCTGTCTCTGTCTGTCTCTGTCTGTCTCTGTCTGTCTCTGTCTGTCTCTGTATGTCTCTGTATTTATCTGTCTGTCTCTATCTGTCTCTGTCTGTCTCTGTCTGTCTCTGCTGTCTCTGTCTGTCTCTTTCGGCCTCTCTATGTCTCTGTCTGTCTCCGTCTGTCTCTGTCTGTCACTGTCTGTCTCTGTCGGTCTCTCTCTGTCTCTGTCTGTCTATGTCTGCCTGAGTCTGTCTCTGTCTGTCTCTGTCTGTCTATACCTGTCTCAATCTGTCACAGTCTGTCTCTGTCTGCTTGAGTCTGTCTCTGTCGGTCTCTCTCTGTCTCTGTCTGTCTATGTCTGCCTGAGTCTGTCTCTGTCTGTCTCTGTCTGTCTATACCTGTCTCAATCTGTCACTGTCTGTCTCTGTCTGCCTGAGTCTGTCTCTGTCTGTCTCTGTCTGTCTATACCGGTCTCTGTCTGTCTCTGTCTGTCTCTGTCTGTCTCTGTCCGTCCCTGTCTGTCTCTGTCTGTCCCTGCATGTTTCGTGTGTCACTGCCTGTCCCAGTTTGCCTTCGACTGTCTCTGTCTGTCTCTGTCTGGGACTGCCTGACTCTGTCTGCCTCTGACTGTCCATGTCTGTCTCTGTGTGTCACTGCCTGTCTCTGTCTGTCTCTGTCTGTCTATGTCTGTCTCTGTCTGTCTCTGTATGTATCTGTCTGTCTCTGTCTGTCTCTGTCTGTCTCTGTCTGTCTCTGTCTGTCTCTGTCTGTATCTGTCTGCCTGAGTGTGTCTCTGTCTGTCTATAGCGGCCTCTGTCTCTGTCTGTCTCTGTCTGTCTCTGTCTGTCTCTGCATGTATCTGTTTGTCTCTGTCTGTCTCTGTCGGTCTCTGTCGGTCTCTGTCTGTCTCTGTCTGTCTCTGTATGTATCTGTCTGTCTCTGTCTTTCTCTGTCTGTCTCTGTCTGTCTCTGTCTGTCTAGGTCTGTCTCTGCCTGCCCCGTCTGTCTCTGTCTGTCTATGTCTGTCTCTGTCTGTCTCTGTCTGTCTCTGTCTGTCTCTGTCTGTCTCTGTCTGTCCCTGTCTGTCTCTGTCTGTCTCTGCTTGCTTCCGTGTGTTACTGCCTGTCCCAGTTTGCCTTCGACTGTCTCTGTCTGTCTCTGTCTGGGACTGCCTGTCTCTGTCTGCCTCTGACTGTCCCTGTCTGTCTCTGAGTGTCACTGCCTGTCTCTGTCTGTCTCTGTCTGTCTCTGTCTGTCTCTGTCTGTCTCTGTCTGTCTCTGTCTGTCTCTGTCTGTCTTTTTCCGTCTCTTTCCGTCTCTGTCTGTCTCTGTCGGTCTCTGTCTGTCTCCGTCTGTCTCTGACTGTCCCTGTCTGTTTCTGTGTGTCACTGCCTGTCTCTGCCTGTCTCTGTCTGTCTCTGTCTGTCTCCGTCTGTCTCTGTCTGTCTCTTTCCGTCTCTGTCTGTCTCTGTCGGTCTCTGTCTGTCTCTGTCTGTCTCTGTCTGTCTCTGTCTGTCTCTGTCTGTCTCTGTCTGTCTCTGTCTGTCTCTGTCTGTCTCTGTCTGTCTCTGTCTGTCTCTGTCTGTCTCTGTCTGTCTCTGTCTGTCTTTTTCCGTCTCTTTCCGTCTCTGTCTGTCTCTGTCGGTCTCTGTCTGTCTCCGTCTGTCTCTGACTGTCCCTGTCTGTTTCTGTGTGTCACTGCCTGTCTCTGTCTGTCTCTGTCTGTCTCTGTCTGTCTCTCTCTGTCTCTTTCCGTCTCTGTCTGTCTCTGTCGGTCTCTGTCTGTCTCTGTCTGTCTCTGTCTGTCTCTGACTGTCTCTGCATGTATCTGTTTGTCTCTGTCTGTCTCTGTCGGTCTCTGTCGGTCTCTGTCTGTCTCTGTCTGTCTCTGTATGTATCTGTCTGTCTCTGTCTTTCTCTGTCTGTCTCTGTCTGTCTCTGTCTGTCTCTGTCTGTCTCTGTCTGCCTGAGTGTGTCTCTGTCTGTCTATAGCGGCCTCTGTCTCTGTCTGTCTCTGTATGTATCTGTCTGTCTCTGTCTGTCTCTGTCTGTCTCTGTCTGTCCCTGTCTGTCTCTGTCTGTATCTGTCTGCCTGAGTGTGTCTCTGTCTGTCTATAGCGGCCTCTGTCTCTGTCTGTCTCTGTCTGTCTCTGTCTGTCTCTGCATGTATCTGTTTGTCTCTGTCTGTCTCTGTCGGTCTCTGTCGGTCTCTGTCTGTCTCTGTCTGTCTCTGTATGTATCTGTCTGTCTCTGTCTTTCTCTGTCTGTCTCTGTCTGTCTCTGTCTGTCTCTGTCTGTCTCTGTCTGCCTGAGTGTGTCTCTGTCTATCTATAGCGGCCTCTGTCTCTGTCTGTCTCTGTCTGTCTCTGTCTGTCTCTGTCTGTCTCTGTCTGTCTCTGTCTGTCTCTGTCTGTCTCTGTCTGCCTCTGACTGTCCCTGTCTGCCTCTGTGTGTCACTGAATGGCTCAGTGTGCCGCTGACTGTCTCTGCCTGTCTCTGTCTCCCTCTGTCTGTCTCTGACCGGCTCTCTCTGTCTGTCTGTCTCTGTCCGTCTCTGTCTGTCTCTGTCTGTCTCTGTCTGTCTCTGTCTGTCTCTGTCTGTCTCTGTCTGTCTCTGTCTGTCCCTGTCTGACTCCGTCTGTCTCTGTCTGTCTCTGTCTGTCTCTGTCTGTCTCTGCCTGTCTCTGTCTGTCTCTGCCTGTCTCTGTCTGTCTCTTTCCGTCTCTGTCTGTCTCTGTCGGTCTCTTTCCGTCTCTGTCTGTCTCTGTCGGTCTCTGTCTGTCTCTGTCTGTCTCTGTCTGTCTCTGTCTGTCTCTGTCTGTCTCTGTCTGTCTCTGTCTGTCTCTGTCTGTCTCTGTCTGTCTCTTTCGGCCTCTCTATGTCTCTGTCTGTCTCCGTCTGTGTCTGTCTGTCTCTGTCTGTCTCTGTCGGTCTCTCTCTGTCTCTGTCTGTCTATGTCTGCCTGAGTCTGTCTCTGTCTGTCTCTGTCTGTCTATACCTGTCTCAATCTGTCACAGTCTGTCTCTGTCTGCCTGAGTCTGTCTCTGTCGGTCTCTCTCTGTCTCTGTCTGTCTATGTCTGCCTGAGTCTGTCTCTGTCTGTCTCTGTCTGTCTATACCTGTCTCAATCTGTCACGGTCTGTCTCTGTCTGCCTGAGTCTGTCTCTGTCTGTCTCTGTCTGTCTATACCGGTCTCTGTCTGTCTCTGTCTGTCTCTGTCTGTCTCTGTCTGTCTCTGTCCGTCCCTGCATGTTTCGTGTGTCACTGCCTGTCCCAGTTTGCCTTCGACTGTCTCTGTCTGTCTCTGTCTGGGACTGCCTGTCTCTGTCTGCCTCTGACTGTCCATGTCTGTCTCTGTGTGTCACTGCCTGTCTCTGTCTGTCTCTGTCTGTCTATGTCTGTCTCTGTCTGTCTCTGTATGTATCTGTCTGTCTCTGTCTGTCTCTGTCTGTCTCTGTCTGTCTCTGTCTGTCTCTGTCTGTCTCTGTCTGCCTGAGTGTGTCTCTGTCTGTCTATAGCGGCCTCTGTCTCTGTCTGTCTCTGTATGTATCTGTCTGTCTCTGTCTGTCTCTGTCTGTCTCTGTCTGTCTCTGTCTGTCTCTGTCTGTATCTGTCTGCCTGAGTGTGTCTCTGTCTGTCTATAGCGGCCTCTGTCTCTGTCTGTCTCTGTCTGTCTCTGTCTGTCTCTGCATGTATCTGTTTGTCTCTGTCTGTCTCTGTCGGTCTCTGTCGGTCTCTGTCTGTCTCTGTCTGTCTCTGTATGTATCTGTCTGTCTCTGTCTTTCTCTGTCTGTCTCTGTCTGTCTCTGTCTGTCTCTGTCTGTCTCTGTCTGCCTGAGTGTGTCTCTGTCTATCTATAGCGGCCTCTGTCTCTGTCTGTCTCTGTCTGTCTCTGTCTGTCTCTGTCTGTCTCTGTCTGTCTCTGTCTGTCTCTGTCTGTCTCTGTCTGCCTCTGACTGTCCCTGTCTGCCTCTGTGTGTCACTGACTGGCTCAGTGTGCCGCTGACTGTCTCTGCCTGTCTCTGTCTCCCTCTGTCTGTCTCTGACCGGCTCTCTCTGTCTGTCTGTCTCTGTCCGTCTCTGTCTGTCTCTGTCTGTCTCTGTCTGTCTCTGTCTGTCTCTGTCTGTCTCTGTCTGTCTCTGTCTGTCCCTGTCTGACTCCGTCTGTCTCTGTCTGTCTCTGTCTGTCTCTGTCTGTCTCTGTCTGTCTCTGTCTGTCTCTGTCTGTCTCTGTCTGTCTCTGTCTGTCTCTGTCTGTCTCTGTCTGTCTCTGTCTGTCGCTGTCTGTCTCTGTCTGTCCCTGTCTGTCTCCGTCTGTCTCTGACTGTCCCTGTCTGTTTCTGTGTGTCACTGCCTGTCTCTGTCTGTCTCTGTCTGTCTCCGTCTGTCTCTGTCTGTCTCTTTCCGTCTCTGTCTGTCTCTGTCGGTCTCTGTCTGTCTCTGTCTGTCTCTGTCTGTCTCTGTCTGTCTCTGTCTGTCTCTGTCTGTCTCTGCCTATCTCTGTCTGTCTCTGTCTGTCTCTGTCTGTCTCTGTCTGTCTCTGTCTGTCTCTGTCTGTCTCTCTCTATCTCTGTCTGTCTCTGTCTGTCATTTCGGTCTCGCTATGTCTCTGTCTGTCTCTGTCTGTCTCTGTCTGTCTCTGTCTGTCTTTTTCCGTCTCTTTCCGTATCTGTCTGTCTCTGTCGGTCTCTCTCTGTCTCCGTCTGTCTCTGACTGTCCCTGTCTGTTTCTGTGTGTCACTGCCTGTCTCTGTCTGTCTCTGTCTGTCTCCGTCTGTCTCTGTCTGTCTCTTTCCGTCTCTGTCTGTCTCTGTCGGTCTCTGTCTGTCTCTGTCTGTCTCTGTCTGTCTCTGTCTGTCTCTGTCTGTCTCTGTCTGTCTCTGTCTGTCTCTGTCTGTCTCTGTCTGTCTCTGTCTGTCTCTGTCTGTCTCTGTCTCTCTTTTTCCGTCTCTTTCCGTCTCTGTCTGTCTCTGTCGGTCTCTGTCTGTCTCCGTCTGTCTCTGACTGTCCCTGTCTGTTTCTGTGTGTCACTGCCTGTCTCTGTCTGTCTCTGTCTGTCTCTGTCTATCTCTGTCTGTCTCTTTCCGTCTCTGTCTGTCTCTGTCGGTCTCTGTCTGTCTCTGTCTGTCTCTGTCTGTCTCTGTCTGTCTCTGTCTGTCTCTGTCTGTCTCTGTCTGTCTCTGTCTGTCTCTGTCTGTCTTTTTCCGTCTCTGTCTGCCTCTGTCTGTCCCTGTCTATATCTGTCTGTCTCTGTCTGCCTGAGTCTGTCTCTGTCTGTCTCCGTCTGTCTACAGCGGTCTCTGTCTATATCTATCTGTCTCTGTCTGTCTCTGTCTGTCTCTGTCTGTCTCTGTCTGTCTCTGTCTGTCGCTGTATGTATCTGTTTGTCTCTGTCTGTCTCTGTCTGTCTCTGTCTGCCTGAGTCTGTCTCTGTCTGTCTCTGTCTGTCTCTGTCTGTCTCTGTCTGTCTCTGTTTGTCTCTGTCTGTCTCTGTCTGTCTCTGTCTGTCTCTGTCAGTCTCTGTCTGTCTCTGTCTGTCTCTGCCTATCTCTGTCTGTCTCTGTCTGTCTCTGTCTGTCTCTGTCTGTCTCTCTCTATCGCTGTCTGTCTCTGTCTGTCATTTCGGTCTCGCTATGTCTCTGTCTGTCTCTGTCTGTCTCTGTCTGTCTCTGTCTGTCTCTGTCTGTCTCTGTATGTCTCTGTATTTATCTGTCTGTCTCTATCTGTCTCTGTCTGTCTCTGTCTGTCTCTGCTGTCTCTGTCTGTCTCTTTCGGCCTCTCTATGTCTCTGTCTGTCTCCGTCTGTCTCTGTCTGTCTCTGTCTGTCTCTGTCGGTCTCTCTCTGTCTCTGTCTGTCTATGTCTGCCTGAGTCTGTCTCTGTCTGTCTCTGTCTGTCTATACCTGTCTCAATCTGTCACAGTCTGTCTCTGTCTGCTTGAGTCTGTCTCTGTCGGTCTCTCTCTGTCTCTGTCTCTCTATGTCTGCCTGAGTCTGTCTCTGTCTGTCTCTGTCTGTCTATACCTGTCTCAATCTGTCACGGTCTGTCTCTGTCTGCCTGAGTCTGTCTCTGTCTGTCTCTGTCTGTCTATACCGGTCTCTGTCTGTCTCTGTCTGTCTCTGTCTGTCTCTGTCCGTCCCTGTCTGTCTCTGTCTGTCCCTGCATGTTTCGTGTGTCACTGCCTGTCCCAGTTTGCCTTCGACTGTCTCTGTCTGTCTCTGTCTGGGACTGCCTGACTCTGTCTGCCTCTGACTGTCCATGTCTGTCTCTGTGTGTCACTGCCTGTCTCTGTCTGTCTCTGTCCGTCTATGTCTGTCTTTGTCTGTCTCTGTCTGTCTATGTCTGCCTGAGTCTGTCTCTGTCTGTATCTGTCTGCCTGAGTGTGTCTCTGTCTGTGTATAGCGGCCTCTGTCTCTGTCTGTCTCTGTCTGTCTCTGTCTGTCTCTGCATGTATCTGTTTGTCTCTGTCTGTCTCTGTCGGTCTCTGTCGGTCTCTGTCTGTCTCTGTCTGTCTCTGTATGTATCTGTCTGTCTCTGTCTTTCTCTGTCTGTCTCTGTCTGTCTCTGTCTGTCTCTGTCTGTCTCTGTCTGCCTGAGTGTGTCTCTGTCTGTCTATAGCGGCCTCTGTCTCTGTCTGTCTCTGTCTGTCTCTGTCTGTCTCTGCATGTATCTGTTTGTCTCTGTCTGTCTCTGTCGGTCTCTGTCGGTCTCTGTCTGTATCTGTCTGTCTCTGTCTGTCTCTGTCTGTCTCTGTCTGTCTAGGTCTGTTTCTGCCTGCCCCGTCTGTCTCTGTCTGTCTATGTCTGTCTCTGTCTGTCTCTGTCTGTCTCTGTCTGTCTCTGTCTGTCTCTGTCTGTCCCTGTCTGTCTCTGTCTGTCTCTGCTTGCTTCCGTGTGTTACTGCCTGTCCCAGTTTGCCTTCGACTGTCTCTGTCTGTCTCTGTCTGGGACTGCCTGTCTCTGTCTGCCTCTGACTGTCCCTGTCTGTCTCTGTGTGTCACTGCCTGTCTCTGTCTGTCTCTGTCCGTCTATGTCTGTCTTTGTCTGTCTCTGTCTGTCTCTGTCTGTCTCTGTGTGTCACTGCCTGTCTCTGTCTGTCTCTGTCTGTCTATGCCTGTCTTTGTCTGTCTCTGTCTGTCTCTGCGTGTCTCTGTCTGTCTCTGTCTGTCTCTGTCTGTCTCTGCCTGTCTCTGTCTGTCTAGGTCTGTCTGTATCTGTCTGTCTCTGTCTGTCCCTGTCTGTCTCTGTCTGTCTCTGTCTGTCTCTGTCTGTCTCTGTCTGTCCCTGTCTGTCTCCGTCTGTCTCCGTCTGTCTCTGTCTGTCTCTGTCTGTCTCTGTCTGTCTCTGACTGTCTCTGTCTGTGTCTGCCTGTCTCTGTCTGTCTCTGTCTGTCTCTATCTGTCTCTGACTGTCTCTGTCTGTCTCTGTCTGTCTCTGTCTGCCTCTGACTGTCCCTGTCTGCCTCTGTGTGTCACTGACTGGCTCAGTGTGCCGCTGACTGTCTCTGCCTGTCTCTGTCTCCCTCTGTCTGTCTCTGACCGGCTCTCTCTGTCTGTCTGTCTCTGTCCGTCTCTGTCTGTCTCTGTCTGTCTCTGCCTATCTCTGTCTGTCTCTGTCTGTCTCTGTCTGTCTCTGTCTGTCTCTCTCTATCTCTGTCTGTCTCTGTCTGTCATTTCGGTCTCGCTATGTCTCTGTCTGTCTCTGTCTGTCTCTGTCTGTCTCTGTCTGTCTCCGTCTGTCTCTGACTGTCCCTGTCTGTTTCTGTGTGTCACTGCCTGTCTCTGCCTGTCTCTGTCTGTCTCTGTCTGTCTCCGTCTGTCTCTGTCTGTCTCTTTCCGTCTCTGTCTGTCTCTGTCGGTCTCTGTCTGTCTCTGTCTGTCTCTGTCTGTCTCTGTCTGTCTCTGTCTGTCTCTGTCTGTCTCTGTCTGTCTCTGTCTGTCTCTGTCTGTCTCTGTCTGTCTCTGTCTGTCTCTGTCTGTCTCTGTCTGTCTTTTTCCGTCTCTTTCCGTCTCTGTCTGTCTCTGTCGGTCTCTGTCTGTCTCCGTCTGTCTCTGACTGTCCCTGTCTGTTTCTGTGTGTCACTGCCTGTCTCTGTCTGTCTCTGTCTGTCTCTGTCTGTCTCTCTCTGTCTCTTTCCGTCTCTGTCTGTCTCTGTCGGTCTCTGTCTGTCTCTGTCTGTCTCTGTCTGTCTCTGACTGTCTCTGCATGTATCTGTTTGTCTCTGTCTGTCTCTGTCGGTCTCTGTCGGTCTCTGTCTGTCTCTGTCTGTCTCTGTATGTATCTGTCTGTCTCTGTCTTTCTCTGTCTGTCTCTGTCTGTCTCTGTCTGTCTCTGTCTGTCTCTGTCTGCCTGAGTGTGTCTCTGTCTGTCTATAGCGGCCTCTGTCTCTGTCTGTCTCTGTATGTATCTGTCTGTCTCTGTCTGTCTCTGTCTGTCTCTGTCTGTCCCTGTCTGTCTCTGTCTGTATCTGTCTGCCTGAGTGTGTCTCTGTCTGTCTATAGCGGCCTCTGTCTCTGTCTGTCTCTGTCTGTCTCTGTCTGTCTCTGCATGTATCTGTTTGTCTCTGTCTGTCTCTGTCGGTCTCTGTCGGTCTCTGTCTGTCTCTGTCTGTCTCTGTATGTATCTGTCTGTCTCTGTCTTTCTCTGTCTGTCTCTGTCTGTCTCTGTCTGTCTCTGTCTGTCTCTGTCTGCCTGAGTGTGTCTCTGTCTATCTATAGCGGCCTCTGTCTCTGTCTGTCTCTGTCTGTCTCTGTCTGTCTCTGTCTGTCTCTGTCTGTCTCTGTCTGTCTCTGTCTGTCTCTGTCTGCCTCTGACTGTCCCTGTCTGCCTCTGTGTGTCACTGAATGGCTCAGTGTGCCGCTGACTGTCTCTGCCTGTCTCTGTCTCCCTCTGTCTGTCTCTGACCGGCTCTCTCTGTCTGTCTGTCTCTGTCTGTCTCTGTCTGTCTCTGTCTGTCTCTGTCTGTCTCTTTCGGCCTCTCTATGTCTCTGTCTGTCCCCGTCTGTGTCTGTCTGTCTCTGTCTGTCTCTGTCGGTCTCTCTCTGTCTCTGTCTGTCTATGTCTGCCTGAGTCTGTCTCTGTCTGTCTCTGTCTGTCTATACCTGTCTCAATCTGTCACAGTCTGTCTCTGTCTGCCTGAGTCTGTCTCTGTCGGTCTCTCTCTGTCTCTGTCTGTCTATGTCTGCCTGAGTCTGTCTCTGTCTGTCTCTGTCTGTCTATACCTGTCTCAATCTGTCACGGTCTGTCTCTGTCTGCCTGAGTCTGTCTCTGTCTGTCTCTGTCTGTCTATACCGGTCTCTGTCTGTCTCTGTCTGTCTCTGTCTGTCTCTGTCTGTCTCTGTCCGTCCCTGCATGTTTCGTGTGTCACTGCCTGTCCCAGTTTGCCTTCGACTGTCTCTGTCTGTCTCTGTCTGGGACTGCCTGTCTCTGTCTGCCTCTGACTGTCCATGTCTGTCTCTGTGTGTCACTGCCTGTCTCTGTCTGTCTCTGTCTGTCTATGTCTGTCTCTGTCTGTCTCTGTATGTATCTGTCTGTCTCTGTCTGTCTCTGTCTGTCTCTGTCTGTCTCTGTCTGTCTCTGTCTGTCTCTGTCTGCCTGAGTGTGTCTCTGTCTGTCTATAGCGGCCTCTGTCTCTGTCTGTCTCTGTATGTATCTGTCTGTCTCTGTCTGTCTCTGTCTGTCTCTGTCTGTCTCTGTCTGTCTCTGTCTGTATCTGTCTGCCTGAGTGTGTCTCTGTCTGTCTATAGCGGCCTCTGTCTCTGTCTGTCTCTGTCTGTCTCTGTCTGTCTCTGCATGTATCTGTTTGTCTCTGTCTGTCTCTGTCGGTCTCTGTCGGTCTCTGTCTGTCTCTGTCTGTCTCTGTATGTATCTGTCTGTCTCTGTCTTTCTCTGTCTGTCTCTGTCTGTCTCTGTCTGTCTCTGTCTGTCTCTGTCTGCCTGAGTGTGTCTCTGTCTATCTATAGCGGCCTCTGTCTCTGTCTGTCTCTGTCTGTCTCTGTCTGTCTCTGTCTGTCTCTGTCTGTCTCTGTCTGTCTCTGTCTGTCTCTGTCTGCCTCTGACTGTCCCTGTCTGCCTCTGTGTGTCACTGACTGGCTCAGTGTGCCGCTGACTGTCTCTGCCTGTCTCTGTCTCCCTCTGTCTGTCTCTGACCGGCTCTCTCTGTCTGTCTGTCTCTGTCCGTCTCTGTCTGTCTCTGTCTGTCTCTGTCTGTCTCTGTCTGTCTCTGTCTGTCTCTGTCTGTCTCTGTCTGTCCCTGTCTGACTCCGTCTGTCTCTGTCTGTCTCTGTCTGTCTCTGTCTGTCTCTGTCTGTCTCTGTCTGTCTCTGTCTGTCTCTGTCTGTCTCTGTCTGTCTCTGTCTGTCTCTGTCTGTCTCTGTCTGTCGCTGTCTGTCTCTGTCTGTCCCTGTCTGTCTCCGTCTGTCTCTGACTGTCCCTGTCTGTTTCTGTGTGTCACTGCCTGTCTCTGTCTGTCTCTGTCTGTCTCCGTCTGTCTCTGTCTGTCTCTTTCCGTCTCTGTCTGTCTCTGTCGGTCTCTGTCTGTCTCTGTCTGTCTCTGTCTGTCTCTGTCTGTCTCTGTCTGTCTCTGTCTGTCTCTGCCTATCTCTGTCTGTCTCTGTCTGTCTCTGTCTGTCTCTGTCTGTCTCTGTCTGTCTCTGTCTGTCTCTCTCTATCTCTGTCTGTCTCTGTCTGTCATTTCGGTCTCGCTATGTCTCTGTCTGTCTCTGTCTGTCTCTGTCTGTCTCTGTCTGTCTTTTTCCGTCTCTTTCCGTATCTGTCTGTCTCTGTCGGTCTCTCTCTGTCTCCGTCTGTCTCTGACTGTCCCTGTCTGTTTCTGTGTGTCACTGCCTGTCTCTGTCTGTCTCTGTCTGTCTCCGTCTGTCTCTGTCTGTCTCTTTCCGTCTCTGTCTGTCTCTGTCGGTCTCTGTCTGTCTCTGTCTGTCTCTGTCTGTCTCTGTCTGTCTCTGTCTGTCTCTGTCTGTCTCTGTCTGTCTCTGTCTGTCTCTGTCTGTCTCTGTCTGTCTCTGTCTGTCTCTGTCTCTCTTTTTCCGTCTCTTTCCGTCTCTGTCTGTCTCTGTCGGTCTCTGTCTGTCTCCGTCTGTCTCTGACTGTCCCTGTCTGTTTCTGTGTGTCACTGCCTGTCTCTGTCTGTCTCTGTCTGTCTCTGTCTATCTCTGTCTGTCTCTTTCCGTCTCTGTCTGTCTCTGTCGGTCTCTGTCTGTCTCTGTCTGTCTCTGTCTGTCTCTGTCTGTCTCTGTCTGTCTCTGTCTGTCTCTGTCTGTCTCTGTCTGTCTCTGTCTGTCTTTTTCCGTCTCTGTCTGCCTCTGTCTGTCCCTGTCTATATCTGTCTGTCTCTGTCTGCCTGAGTCTGTCTCTGTCTGTCTCCGTCTGTCTACAGCGGTCTCTGTCTATATCTATCTGTCTCTGTCTGTCTCTGTCTGTCTCTGTCTGTCTCTGTCTGTCTCTGTCTGTCGCTGTATGTATCTGTTTGTCTCTGTCTGTCTCTGTCTGTCTCTGTCTGCCTGAGTCTGTCTCTGTCTGTCTCTGTCTGTCTCTGTCTGTCTCTGTCTGTCTCTGTTTGTCTCTGTCTGTCTCTGTCTGTCTCTGTCTGTCTCTGTCAGTCTCTGTCTGTCTCTGTCTGTCTCTGCCTATCTCTGTCTGTCTCTGTCTGTCTCTGTCTGTCTCTGTCTGTCTCTCTCTATCGCTGTCTGTCTCTGTCTGTCATTTCGGTCTCGCTATGTCTCTGTCTGTCTCTGTCTGTCTCTGTCTGTCTCTGTCTGTCTCTGTCTGTCTCTGTATGTCTCTGTATTTATCTGTCTGTCTCTATCTGTCTCTGTCTGTCTCTGTCTGTCTCTGCTGTCTCTGTCTGTCTCTTTCGGCCTCTCTATGTCTCTGTCTGTCTCCGTCTGTCTCTGTCTGTCTCTGTCTGTCTCTGTCGGTCTCTCTCTGTCTCTGTCTGTCTATGTCTGCCTGAGTCTGTCTCTGTCTGTCTCTGTCTGTCTATACCTGTCTCAATCTGTCACAGTCTGTCTCTATCTGCTTGAGTCTGTCTCTGTCGGTCTCTCTCTGTCTCTGTCTCTCTATGTCTGCCTGAGTCTGTCTCTGTCTGTCTCTGTCTGTCTATACCTGTCTCAATCTGTCACGGTCTGTCTCTGTCTGCCTGAGTCTGTCTCTGTCTGTCTCTGTCTGTCTATACCGGTCTCTGTCTGTCTCTGTCTGTCTCTGTCTGTCTCTGTCCGTCCCTGTCTGTCTCTGTCTGTCCCTGCATGTTTCGTGTGTCACTGCCTGTCCCAGTTTGCCTTCGACTGTCTCTGTCTGTCTCTGTCTGGGACTGCCTGACTCTGTCTGCCTCTGACTGTCCATGTCTGTCTCTGTGTGTCACTGCCTGTCTCTGTCTGTCTCTGTCCGTCTATGTCTGTCTTTGTCTGTCTCTGTCTGTCTATGTCTGCCTGAGTCTGTCTCTGTCTGTATCTGTCTGCCTGAGTGTGTCTCTGTCTGTGTATAGCGGCCTCTGTCTCTGTCTGTCTCTGTCTGTCTCTGTCTGTCTCTGCATGTATCTGTTTGTCTCTGTCTGTCTCTGTCGGTCTCTGTCGGTCTCTGTCTGTCTCTGTCTGTCTCTGTATGTATCTGTCTGTCTCTGTCTTTCTCTGTCTGTCTCTGTCTGTCTCTGTCTGTCTCTGTCTGTCTCTGTCTGCCTGAGTGTGTCTCTGTCTGTCTATAGCGGCCTCTGTCTCTGTCTGTCTCTGTCTGTCTCTGTCTGTCTCTGCATGTATCTGTTTGTCTCTGTCTGTCTCTGTCGGTCTCTGTCGGTCTCTGTCTGTATCTGTCTGTCTCTGTCTGTCTCTGTCTGTCTCTGTCTGTCTAGGTCTGTTTCTGCCTGCCCCGTCTGTCTCTGTCTGTCTATGTCTGTCTCTGTCTGTCTCTGTCTGTCTCTGTCTGTCTCTGTCTGTCTCTGTCTGTCCCTGTCTGTCTCTGTCTGTCTCTGCTTGCTTCCGTGTGTTACTGCCTGTCCCAGTTTGCCTTCGACTGTCTCTGTCTGTCTCTGTCTGGGACTGCCTGTCTCTGTCTGCCTCTGACTGTCCCTGTCTGTCTCTGTGTGTCACTGCCTGTCTCTGTCTGTCTCTGTCCGTCTATGTCTGTCTTTGTCTGTCTCTGTCTGTCTCTGTCTGTCTCTGTGTGTCACTGCCTGTCTCTGTCTGTCTCTGTCTGTCTATGCCTGTCTTTGTCTGTCTCTGTCTGTCTCTGCGTGTCTCTGTCTGTCTCTGTCTGTCTCTGTCTGTCTCTGCCTGTCTCTGTCTGTCTAGGTCTGTCTGTATCTGTCTGTCTCTGTCTGTCCCTGTCTGTCTCTGTCTGTCTCTGTCTGTCTCTGTCTGTCTCTGTCTGTCCCTGTCTGTCTCCGTCTGTCTCCGTCTGTCTCTGTCTGTCTCTGTCTGTCTCTGTCTGTCTCTGACTGTCTCTGTCTGTGTCTGCCTGTCTCTGTCTGTCTCTGTCTGTCTCTATCTGTCTCTGACTGTCTCTGTCTGTCTCTGTCTGTCTCTGTCTGCCTCTGACTGTCCCTGTCTGCCTCTGTGTGTCACTGACTGGCTCAGTGTGCCGCTGACTGTCTCTGCCTGTCTCTGTCTCCCTCTGTCTGTCTCTGACCGGCTCTCTCTGTCTGTCTGTCTCTGTCCGTCTCTGTCTGTCTCTGTCTGTCTCTGCCTATCTCTGTCTGTCTCTGTCTGTCTCTGTCTGTCTCTGTCTGTCTCTCTCTATCTCTGTCTGTCTCTGTCTGTCATTTCGGTCTCGCTATGTCTCTGTCTGTCTCTGTCTGTCTCTGTCTGTCTCTGTCTGTCTCTGTCTGTCTCTGTCTGTCTCTGTCTGTCTCTGTCTGTCTCTGTCTGTCTCTGTCTGTCTCTGTCTGTCTCTGTATGTATCTGTCTGTCTCTGTCTGTCTCTGCCTATCTCTGTCTGTCTCTGTCTGTCTCTGTCTGTCTCTGCCTATCTCTGTCTGTCTCTGTCTGTCTCTGTCTGTCTCTGTCTGTCTCTGTCCGTCTATGTCTGTCTCTGTCCGTCTCTGTCTGTCTCTGTCTGTCTCTGTCTGTCTCTGTCTGTCTATGTCTGTCTCTGTCTGTCTCTATCTGTCCCTGTCTGACTCCGTCTGTCTCTGTCTGTCTCTGTCTGTCTCTGTCTGTCTCTGCCTGTCTCTGTCTGTCTCTGCCTGTCTCTGTCTGTCTCTGTCTGTCTCTGTCCGTCTCTGTCTGTCTCTGTCTGTCTCTGTCTGTCTCTGTCTGTCTCTGCCTATCTCTGTCTGTCTCTGTCTGTCTCTGTCTGCCTCTGTCTGTCTCAGTCTGTCTCTGTCTGTCTCTGCCTATCTCGGTCTGTTTCTGTCTGTCTCTGTCTGTCTCTGCCTATCTCTGTCTGTCTCTGTCTGTCTCCGTCTGTCTCTGTCTGTCTCTTTCCGTCTCTGTCTGTCTCTGTCGGTCTCTGTCTGTCTCTGTCTGTCTCTGTCTGTCTCTGTCTGTCTCTGTCTGTCTCTGTCTGTCTCTGTCTGTCTCTGTCTGTCTCTCTCTGTCTCTGTCTGTCTCTGTCTGTCTCTGTCTGTCTCTGTCTGTCTTTTTCCGTCTCTTTCCGTCTCTGTCTGTCTCTGTCGGTCTCTGTCTGTCTCCGTCTGTCTCTGACTGTCCCTGTCTGTTTCTGTGTGTCACTGCCTGTCTCTGTCTGTCTCTGTCTGTCTCTGTCTGTCTCTCTCTGTCTCTTTCCGTCTCTGTCTGTCTCTGTCGGTCTCTGTCTGTCTCTGTCTGTCTCTGTCTGTCTCTGTCTGTCTCTGCATGTATCTGTTTGTCTCTGTCTGTCTCTGTCGGTCTCTGTCGGTCTCTGTCTGTCTCTGTCTGTCTCTGTATGTATCTGTCTGTCTCTGTCTTTCTCTGTCTGTCTCTGTCTGTCTCTGTCTGTCTCTGTCTGTCTCTGTCTGCCTGAGTGTGTCTCTGTCTGTCTATAGCGGCCTCTGTCTCTGTCTGTCTCTGTATGTATCTGTCTGTCTCTGTCTGTCTCTGTCTGTCTCTGTCTGTCTCTGTCTGTCTCTGTCTGTATCTGTCTGCCTGAGTGTGTCTCTGTCTGTCTATAGCGGCCTCTGTCTCTGTCTGTCTCTGTCTGTCTCTGTCTGTCTCTGCATGTATCTGTTTGTCTCTGTCTGTCTCTGTCGGTCTCTGTCGGTCTCTGTCTGTCTCTGTCTGTCTCTGTATGTATCGGTCTGTCTCTGTCTTTCTCTGTCTGTCTCTGTCTGTCTCTGTCTGTCTCTGTCTGTCTCTGTCTGCCTGAGTGTGTCTCTGTCTGTCTATAGCGGCCTCTGTCTCTGTCTGTCTCTGTATGAATCTGTCTGTCTCTGTCTGTCTCTGTCTGTCTCTGTCTGTCTCTGTCTGTCTCTGTCTGTATCTGTCTGCCTGAGTGTGTCTCTGTCTGTCTATAGCGGCCTCTGTCTCTGTCTGTCTCTGTCTGTCTCTGTCTGTCTCTGCATGTATCTGTTTGTCTCTGTCTGTCTCTGTCGGTCTCTGTCGGTCTCTGTCTGTCTCTGTCTGTCTCTGTATGTATCTGTCTGTCTCTGTCTGTCTCTGTCTGCCTGAGTGTGTCTCTGTCTATCTATAGCGGCCTCTGTCTCTGTCTGTCTCTGTCTGTCTCTGTCTGTCTCTGCATGTATCTGTTTGTCTCTGTCTGTCTCTGTCGGTCTCTGTCGGTCTCTGTCTGTCTCTGTCTGTCTCTGTATGTATCTGTCTGTCTCTGTCTGTCTCTGTCTGCCTGAGTGTGTCTCTGTCTATCTATAGCGGCCTCTGTCTCTGTCTGTCTCTGTCTGTCTCTGTCTGTCTCTGTCTGTCTCTGTCTGTCTCTGTCTGTCTCTGTCTGTCTCTGTCTGTCTCTGTCTGCCTCTGACTGTCCCTGTCTGCCTCTGTGTGTCACTGACTGGCTCAGTGTGCCGCTGACTGTCTCTGCCTGTCTCTGTCTCCCTCTGTCTGTCTCTGACCGGCTCTCTCTGTCTGTCTGTCTCTGTCCGTCTCTGTCTGTCTCTGTCTGTCTCTGTCTGTCTCTGTCTGTCTCTGTCTGTCTCTGTCTGTCTCTGTCTGTCCCTGTGTGACTCCGTCTGTCTCTGTCTGTCTCTGTCTGTCTCTGTCTGTCTCTGCCTGTCTCTGTCTGTCTCTGTCTGTCTCTGTCTGCCTCTGTCTGTCTCAGTCTGTCTCTGTCTGTCTCTGCCTATCTCGGTCTGTCTCTGTCTGTCTCTGTCTGTCTCTGCCTATCTCTGTCTGTCTCTGTCGGTCTCTGTCTGTCTCTGTCTGTCTCTGTCTGTCTCTCTCTATCTCTGTCTGTCTCTGTCTGTCATTTCGGTCTCGCTATGTCTCTGTCTGTCTCTGTCTGTCTCTGTCTGTCTCTGTCTGTCTCTGTCTGTCCCTGTCTGTCTCCGTCTGTCTCTGACTGTCCCTGTCTGTTTCTGTGTGTCACTGCCTGTCTCTGTCTGTCTCTGTCTGTCTCCGTCTGTCTCTGTCTGTCTCTTTCCGTCTCTGTCTGTCTCTGTCGGTCTCTGTCTGTCTCTGTCTGTCTCTGTCGGTCTCTGTCTGTCTCTGTCTGTCTCTGTCTGTCTCTCTCTATCTCTGTCTGTCTCTGTCTGTCATTTCGGTCTCGCTATGTCTCTGTCTGTCTCTGTCTGTCTCTGTCTGTCTCTGTCTGTCTCTGTCTGTCCCTGTCTGTCTCCGTCTGTCTCTGACTGTCCCTGTCTGTTTCTGTGTGTCACTGCCTGTCTCTGTCTGTCTCTGTCTGTCTCTGTCTGTCCCTGTCTGTCTCCGTCTGTCTCTGACTGTCCCTGTCTGTTTCTGTGTGTCACTGCCTGTCTCTGTCTGTCTCTGTCTGTCTCCGTCTGTCTCTGTCTGTCTCTTTCCGTCTCTGTCTGTCTCTGTCGGTCTCTGTCTGTCTCTGTCTGTCTCTGTCTGTCTCTGTCTGTCTCTGTCTGTCTCTCTCTGTCTCTTTCCGTCTCTGTCTGTCTCTGTCGGTCTCTGTCTGTCTCTGTCTGTCTCTGTCTGTCTCTGTCTGTCTCTGCATGTATCTGTTTGTCTCTGTCTGTCTCTGTCGGTCTCTGTCGGTCTCTGTCTGTCTCTGTCTGTCTCTGTATGTATCTGTCTGTCTCTGTCTTTCTCTGTCTGTCTCTGTCTGTCTCTGTCTGTCTCTGTCTGTCTCTGTCTGCCTGAGTGTGTCTCTGTCTGTCTATAGCGGCCTCTGTCTCTGTCTGTCTCTGTATGTATCTGTCTGTCTCTGTCTGTCTCTGTCTGTCTCTGTCTGTATCTGTCTGCCTGAGTGTGTCTCTGTCTGTCTATAGCGGCCTCTGTCTCTGTCTGTCTCTGTCTGTCTCTGTCTGTCTCTGCATGTATCTGTTTGTCTCTGTCTGTCTCTGTCGGTCTCTGTCGGTCTCTGTCTGTCTCTGTCTGTCTCTGTATGTATCTGTCTGTCTCTGTCTTTCTCTGTCTGTCTCTGTCTGTCTCTGTCTGTCTCTGTCTGTCTCTGTCTGCCTGAGTGTGTCTCTGTCTGTCTATAGCGGCCTCTGTCTCTGTCTGTCTCTGTATGTATCTGTCTGTCTCTGTCTGTCTCTGTCTGTCTCTGTCTGTCTCTGTCTGTCTCTGTCTGTATCTGTCTGCCTGAGTGTGTCTCTGTCTGTCTATAGCGGCCTCTGTCTCTGTCTGTCTCTGTCTGTCTCTGTCTGTCTCTGCATGTATCTGTTTGTCTCTGTCTGTCTCTGTCGGTCTCTGTCGGTCTCTGTCTGTCTCTGTCTGTCTCTGTATGTATCTGTCTGTCTCTGTCTTTCTCTGTCTGTCTCTGTCTGTCTCTGTCTGTCTCTGTCTGTCTCTGTCTGCCTGAGTGTGTCTCTGTCTGTCTATAGCGGCCTCTGTCTCTGTCTGTCTCTGTATGTATCTGTCTGTCTCTGTCTGTCTCTGTCTGTCTCTGTCTGTCTCTGTCTGTCTCTGTCTGTATCTGTCTGCCTGAGTGTGTCTCTGTCTGTCTATAGCGGCCTCTGTCTCTGTCTGTCTCTGTCTGTCTCTGTCTGTCTCTGCATGTATCTGTTTGTCTCTGTCTGTCTCTGTCGGTCTCTGTCGGTCTCTGTCTGTCTCTGTCTGTCTCTGTATGTATCTGTCTGTCTCTGTCTGTCTCTGTCTGCCTGAGTGTGTCTCTGTCTATCTATAGCGGCCTCTGTCTCTGTCTGTCTCTGTCTGTCTCTGTCTGTCTCTGTCTGTCTCTGTCTGTCTCTGTCTGTCTCTGTCTGTCTCTGTCTGCCTCTGACTGTCCCTGTCTGCCTCTGTGTGTCACTGACTGGCTCAGTGTGCCGCTGACTGTCTCTGCCTGTCTCTGTCTCCCTCTGTCTGTCTCTGACCGGCTCTCTCTGTCTGTCTGTCTCTGTCCGTCTCTGTCTGTCTCTGTCTGTCTCTGTCTGTCTCTGTCTGTCTCTATCTGTCTCTGTCTGTCTCTGTCTGTCTCTGTCTGTCTCTGTCTGTCTCTGTCTGTCTCTGTCTGTCTCTGTTTGTCTCTGCCTATCTCTGTCTGTCTCTGTCTGTCTCTGTCTGCCTCTGTCTGTCTCAGTCTGTCTCTGTCTGTCTCTGCCTATCTCGGTCTGTCTCTGTCTGTCTCTGTCTGTCTCTGCCTATCTCTGTCTGTCTCTGTCGGTCTCTGTCTGTCTCTGTCTGTCTCTGTCTGTCTCTCTCTATCTCTGTCTGTCTCTGTCTGTCATTTCGGTCTCGCTATGTCTCTGTCTGTCTCTGTCTGTCTCTGTCTGTCTCTGTCTGTCTCTGTCTGTCCCTGTCTGTCTCCGTCTGTCTCTGACTGTCCCTGTCTGTTTCTGTGTGTCACTGCCTGTCTCTGTCTGTCTCTGTCTGTCTCCGTCTGTCTCTGTCTGTCTCTTTCCGTCTCTGTCTGTCTCTGTCGGTCTCTGTCTGTCTCTGTCTGTCTCTGTCTGTCTCTGTCTGTCTCTGTCTGTCTCTGTCTGTCTCTGTCTGTCTCTGTCTGTCTCCGTCTGTCTCTGACTGTCCCTGTCTGTTTCTGTGTGTCACTGCCTGTCTCTGTCTGTCTCTGTCTGTCTCCGTCTGTCTCTGTCTGTCTCTATCTGTCTCTGTCTGTCTCTGCCTGTCTCTGTCTGTCTCTGCCTGTCTCTGTCTGTCTCTGTCTGTCTCTGTCTGTCTCTGTCTGTCTCTGTCTGTCTCTGTTTGTCTCTGCCTATCTCTGTCTGTCTCTGTCTGTCTCTGTCTGCCTCTGTCTGTCTCAGTCTGTCTCTGTCTGTCTCTGCCTATCTCGGTCTGTCTCTGTCTGTCTCTGTCTGTCTCTGCCTATCTCTGTCTGTCTCTGTCTGTCTCCGTCTGTCTCTGTCTGTCTCTTTCCGTCTCTGTCTGTCTCTGTCGGTCTCTGTCTGTCTCTGTCTGTCTCTGTCTGTCTCTGTCTGTCTCTGTCTGTCTCTGTCTGTCTCTGTCTGTCTCTGTCTGTCTCTGTCTGTCTCTGTCTGTCTCTGTCTGTCTCTGTCTGTCTTTTTCCGTCTCTTTCCGTCTCTGTCTGTCTCTGTCGGTCTCTGTCTGTCTCCGTCTGTCTCTGACTGTCCCTGTCTGTTTCTGTGTGTCACTGCCTGTCTCTGTCTGTCTCTGTGTGTCTCCGTCTGTCTCTGTCTGTCTCTTTCCGTCTCTGTCTGTCTCTGTCGGTCTCTGTCTGTCTCTGTCTGTCTCTGTCTGTCTCTGTCTGTCTCTGTCTGTCTCTGTCTGTCTCTGTCTGTCTCTGTCTGTCTCTGTCTGTCTCTGTCTGTCTCTGTCTCTCTTTTTCCGTCTCTTTCCGTCTCTGTCTGTCTCTGTCGGTCTCTGTCTGTCTCCGTCTGTCTCTGACTGTCCCTGTCTGTTTCTGTGTGTCACTGCCTGTCTCTGTCTGTCTCTGTCTGTCTCTGTCTGTCTCTGTCTGTCTCTTTCCGTCTCTGTCTGTCTCTGTCTGTCTCTGTCTGTCTTTTTCCGTCTCTGTCTGCCTCTGTCTGTCCCTGTCTATATCTGTCTGTCTCTGTCTGCCTGAGTCTGTCTCTGTCTGTCTCCGTCTGTCTACAGCGGTCTCTGTCTATATCTATCTGTCTCTGTCTGTCTCTGTCTGTCTCTGTCTGTCTCTGTCTGTCTCTGTCTGTCTCTGTCTGTCTCTGTCTGTCTCTGTCTGTCTCTGTCTGTCTTTTTCCGTCTCTTTCCGTCCCTGTCTGTCTCTGTCGGTCTCTGTCTGTCTCCGTCTGTCTCTGACTGTCCCTGTCTGTTTCTGTGTGTCACTGCCTGTCTCTGTCTGTCTCTGTCTGTCTCCGTCTGTCTCTGTCTGTCTCTTTCCGTCTCTGTCTGTCTCTGTCGGTCTCTGTCTGTCTCTGTCTGTCTCTGTCTGTCTCTGTCTGTCTCTGTCTGTCTCTGTCTGTCTCTGTCTGTCTCTGTCTGTCTCTGTCTGTCTCTGTCTGTCTCTGTCTGTCTCTGTCTGTCTCTGTCTGTCTCTGTCTGTCTCTGTCTCTCTTTTTCCGTCTCTTTCCGTCTCTGTCTGTCTCTGTCGGTCTCTGTCTGTCTCCGTCTGTCTCTGACTGTCCCTGTCTGTTTCTGTGTGTCACTGCCTGTCTCTGTCTGTCTCTGTCTGTCTCTGTCTGTCTCTGTCTGTCTCTTTCCGTCTCTGTCTGTCTCTGTCTGTCTCTGTCTGTCTCTGTCTGTCTCTGTCTGTCTCTGTCTGTCTCTGTCTGTCTCTGTCTGTCTCTGTCTGTCTCTGTCAGTCTCTGTCTGTCTCTGTCTGTCTCTGCCTATCTCTGTCTGTCTCTGTCTGTCTCTGTCTGTCTCTGTCTGTCTCTCTCTATCTCTGTCTGTCTCTGTCTGTCATTTCGGTCTCGCTATGTCTCTGTCTGTCTCTGTCTGTCTCTGTCTGTCTCTGTCTGTCTCTGTCTGTCTCTGTCTGTCTCTGTATGTCTCTGTATTTATCTGTCTGTCTCTATCTGTCTCTGTCTGTCTCTGTCTGTCTCTGCTGTCTCTGTCTGTCTCTTTCGGCCTCTCTATGTCTCTGTCTGTCTCCGTCTGTCTCTGTCTGTCTCTGTCTGTCTCTGTCGGTCTCTCTCTGTCTCTGTCTGTCTATGTCTGCCTGAGTCTGTCTCTGTCTGTCTCTGTCTGTCTACACCTGTCTCAATCTGTCACAGTCTGTCTCTGTCTGCTTGAGTCTGTCTCTGTCGATCTCTCTCTGTCTCTGTCTGTCTATGCCTGCCTGAGTCTGTCTCTGTCTGTCTCTGTCTGTCTATACCTGTCTCAATCTGTCACGGTCTGTCTCTGTCTGCCTGAGTCTGTCTCTGTCTGTCTCTGTCTGTCTATACCGGTCTCTGTCTGTCTCTGTCTGTCTCTGTCTGTCTCTGTCCGTCCCTGTCTGTCTCTGTCTGTCCCTGCATGTTTCGTGTGTCACTGCCTGTCCCAGTTTGCCTTCGACTGTCTCTGTCTGTCTCTGTCTGGGACTGCCTGACTCTGTCTGCCTCTGACTGTCCATGTCTGTCTCTGTGTGTCACTGCCTGTCTCTGTCTGTCTCTGTCTGTCTATGTCTGTCTCTGTCTGTCTCTGTATGTATCTGTCTGTCTCTGTCTGTCTCTGTCTGTCTCTGTTTGTCTCTGCCTATCTCTGTCTGTCTCTGTCTGTCTCTGTCTGCCTCTGTCTGTCTCAGTCTGTCTCTGTCTGTCTCTGCCTATCTCGGTCTGTCTCTGTCTGTCTCTGTCTGTCTCTGCCTATCTCTGTCTGTCTCTGTCGGTCTCTGTCTGTCTCTGTCTGTCTCTGTCTGTCTCTCTCTATCTCTGTCTGTCTCTGTCTGTCATTTCGGTCTCGCTATGTCTCTGTCTGCCTCTGTCTGTCTCTGTCTGTCTCTGTCTGTCCCTGTCTGTCTCCGTCTGTCTCTGACTGTCCCTGTCTGTTTCTGTGTGTCACTGCCTGTCTCTGTCTGTCTCTGTCTGTCTCCGTCTGTCTCTGTCTGTCTCTTTCCGTCTCTGTCTGTCTCTGTCGGTCTCTGTCTGTCTCTGTCTGTCTCTGTCTGTCTCTGTCTGTCTCTGTCTGTCTCTGTCTGTCTCTGTCTGTCTCCGTCTGTCTCTGACTGTCCCTGTCTGTTTCTGTGTGTCACTGCCTGTCTCTGTCTGTCTCTGTCTGTCTCCGTCTGTCTCTGTCTGTCTCTATCTGTCTCTGTCTGTCTCTGCCTGTCTCTGTCTGTCTCTGCCTGTCTCTGTCTGTCTCTGTCTGTCTCTGTCTGTCTCTGTCTGTCTCTGTCTGTCTCTGTTTGTCTCTGCCTATCTCTGTCTGTCTCTGTCTGTCTCTGTCTGCCTCTGTCTGTCTCAGTCTGTCTCTGTCTGTCTCTGCCTATCTCGGTCTGTCTCTGTCTGTCTCTGTCTGTCTCTGCCTATCTCTGTCTGTCTCTGTCTGTCTCCGTCTGTCTCTGTCTGTCTCTTTCCGTCTCTGTCTGTCTCTGTCGGTCTCTGTCTGTCTCTGTCTGTCTCTGTCTGTCTCTGTCTGTCTCTGTCTGTCTCTGTCTGTCTCTGTCTGTCTCTGTCTGTCTCTGTCTGTCTCTGTCTGTCTCTGTCTGTCTTTTTCCGTCTCTTTCCGTCTCTGTCTGTCTCTGTCGGTCTCTGTCTGTCTCCGTCTGTCTCTGACTGTCCCTGTCTGTTTCTGTGTGTCACTGCCTGTCTCTGTCTGTCTCTGTCTGTCTCCGTCTGTCTCTGTCTGTCTCTTTCCGTCTCTGTCTGTCTCTGTCGGTCTCTGTCTGTCTCTGTCTGTCTCTGTCTGTCTCTGTCTGTCTCTGTCTGTCTCTGTCTGTCTCTGTCTGTCTCTGTCTGTCTCTGTCTGTCTCTGTCTCTCTTTTTCCGTCTCTTTCCGTCTCTGTCTGTCTCTGTCGGTCTCTGTCTGTCTCCGTCTGTCTCTGACTGTCCCTGTCTGTTTCTGTGTGTCACTGCCTGTCTCTGTCTGTCTCTGTCTGTCTCTGTCTGTCTCTGTCTGTCTCTTTCCGTCTCTGTCTGTCTCTGTCGGTCTCTGTCTGTCTCTGTCTGTCTCTGTCTGTCTCTGTCTGTCTCTGTCTGTCTCTGTCTGTCTCTGTCTGTCTCTGTCTGTCTCTGTCTGTCTCTGTCTGTCTTTTTCCGTCTCTGTCTGCCTCTGTCTGTCCCTGTCTATATCTGTCTGTCTCTGTCTGCCTGAGTCTGTCTCTGTCTGTCTCCGTCTGTCTACAGCGGTCTCTGTCTATATCTATCTGTCTCTGTCTGTCTCTGTCTGTCTCTGTCTGTCTCTGTCTGTCTCTGTCTGTCTCTGTCTGTCTCTGTCTGTCTTTTTCCGTCTCTTTCCGTCCCTGTCTGTCTCTGTCGGTCTCTGTCTGTCTCCGTCTGTCTCTGACTGTCCCTGTCTGTTTCTGTGTGTCACTGCCTGTCTCTGTCTGTCTCTGTCTGTCTCCGTCTGTCTCTGTCTGTCTCTGTCTGTCTCTGTTTGTCTCTGCCTATCTCTGTCTGTCTCTGTCTGTCTCTGTCTGCCTCTGTCTGTCTCAGTCTGTCTCTGTCTGTCTCTGCCTATCTCGGTCTGTCTCTGTCTGTCTCTGTCTGTCTCTGCCTATCTCTGTCTGTCTCTGTCTGTCTCCGTCTGTCTCTGTCTGTCTCTTTCCGTCTCTGTCTGTCTCTGTCGGTCTCTGTCTGTCTCTGTCTGTCTCTGTCTGTCTCTGTCTGTCTCTGTCTGTCTCTGTCTGTCTCTGTCTGTCTCTGTCTGTCTCTGTCTGTCTCTGTCTGTCTCTGTCTGTCTCTGTCTGTCTCTGTCTGTCTCTGTCTGTCTCTGTCTGTCTCTGTCTGCCTCTGTCTGTCTCTGTCTGTCTCTGTCTGTCTCTGTCTGTCTCTGTCTGTCTCTGTCTCTCTTTTTCCGTCTCTTTCCGTCTCTGTCTGTCTCTGTCGGTCTCTGTCTGTCTCCGTCTGTCTCTGACTGTCCCTGTCTGTTTCTGTGTGTCACTGCCTGTCTCTGTCTGTCTCTGTCTGTCTCTGTCTGTCTCTGTCTGTCTCTTTCCGTCTCTGTCTGTCTCTGTCTGTCTCTGTCTGTCTCTGTCTGTCTCTGTCTGTCTCTGTCTGTCTCTGTCTGTCTCTGTCTGTCTCTGTCTGTCTCTGTCAGTCTCTGTCTGTCTCTGTCTGTCTCTGCCTATCTCTGTCTGTCTCTGTCTGTCTCTGTCTGTCTCTGTCTGTCTCTCTCTATCTCTGTCTGTCTCTGTCTGTCATTTCGGTCTCGCTATGTCTCTGTCTGTCTCTGTCTGTCTCTGTCTGTCTCTGTCTGTCTCTGTCTGTCTCTGTCTGTCTCTGTATGTCTCTGTATTTATCTGTCTGTCTCTATCTGTCTCTGTCTGTCTCTGTCTGTCTCTGCTGTCTCTGTCTGTCTCTTTCGGCCTCTCTATGTCTCTGTCTGTCTCCGTCTGTCTCTGTCTGTCTCTGTCTGTCTCTGTCGGTCTCTCTCTGTCTCTGTCTGTCTATGTCTGCCTGAGTCTGTCTCTGTCTGTCTCTGTCTGTCTATACCTGTCTCAATCTGTCACAGTCTGTCTCTGTCTGCTTGAGTCTGTCTCTGTCGATCTCTCTCTGTCTCTGTCTGTCTATGCCTGCCTGAGTCTGTCTCTGTCTGTCTCTGTCTGTCTATACCTGTCTCAATCTGTCACGGTCTGTCTCTGTCTGCCTGAGTCTGTCTCTGTCTGTCTCTGTCTGTCTATACCGGTCTCTGTCTGTCTCTGTCTGTCTCTGTCTGTCTCTGTCCGTCCCTGTCTGTCTCTGTCTGTCCCTGCATGTTTCGTGTGTCACTGCCTGTCCCAGTTTGCCTTCGACTGTCTCTGTCTGTCTCTGTCTGGGACTGCCTGACTCTGTCTGCCTCTGACTGTCCATGTCTGTCCCTGTGTGTCACTGCCTGTCTCTGTCTGTCTCTGTCTGTCTATGTCTGTCTCTGTCTGTCTCTGTATGTATCTGTCTGTCTCTGTCTGTCTCTGTCTGTCTCTGTCTGTCTCTGTCTGTCTCTGTCTGTATCTGTCTGCCTGAGTGTGTCTCTGTCTGTCTATAGCGGCCTCTGTCTCTGTCTGTCTCTGTCTGTCTCTGTCTGTCTCTGCATGTATCTGTTTGTCTCTGTCTGTCTCTGTCGGTCTCTGTCGGTCTCTGTCTGTCTCTGTCTGTCTCTGTATGTATCTGTCTGTCTCTGTCTTTCTCTGTCTGTCTCTGTCTGTCTCTGTCTGTCTCTGTCTGTCTCTGTCTGCCTGAGTGTGTCTCTGTCTGTCTATAGCGTCCTCTGTCTCTGTCTGTCTCTGTCTGTCTCTGTCTGTCTCTGCATGTATCTGTTTGTCTCTGTCTGTCTCTGTCGGTCTCTGTCGGTCTCTGTCTGTATCTGTCTGTCTCTGTCTGTCTCTGTCTGTCTCTGTCTGTCTAGGTCTGTCTCTGCCTGCCCCGTCTGTCTCTGTCTGTCTATGTCTGTCTCTGTCTGTCTCTGTCTGTCTCTGTCTGTCTCTGCATGTATCTGTTTGTCTCTGTCTGTCTCTGTCGGTCTCTGTCGGTCTCTGTCTGTCTCTGTCTGTCTCTGTATGTATCTGTCTGTCTCTGTCTTTCTCTGTCTGTCTCTGTCTGTCTCTGTCTGTCTAGGTCTGTCTCTGCCTGCCCCGTCTGTCTCTGTCTGTCTATGTCTGTCTCTGTCTGTCTCTGTCTGTCTCTGTCTGTCTCTGTCTGTCTCTGTCTGTCCCTGTCTGTCTCTGTCTGTCTCTGCTTGCTTCCGTGTGTTACTGCCTGTCCCAGTTTGCCTTCGACTGTCTCTGTCTGTCTCTGTCTGGGACTGCCTGTCTCTGTCTGCCTCTGACTGTCCCTGTCTGTCTCTGTGTGTCACTGCCTGTCTCTGTCTGTCTCTGTCTGTCTCTGTCTGTCTCTGTCTGTCTCTGTCTGTCTCTGTCTGTCTCTGTCTGTCTTTTTCCGTCTCTGTCTGTCTCTGTCGGTCTCTGTCTGTCTCCGTCTGTCTCTGACTGTCCCTGTCTGTTTCTGTGTGTCACTGCCTGTCTCTGCCTGTCTCTGTCTGTCTCTGTCTGTCTCCGTCTGTCTCTGTCTGTCTCTTTCCGTCTCTGTCTGTCTCTGTCGGTCTCTGTCTGTCTCTGTCTGTCTCTGTCTGTCTCTGTCTGTCTCTGTCTGTCTCTGTCTGTCTCTGTCTGTCTCTGTCTGTCTCTGTCTGTCTCTGTCTGTCTCTGTCTGTCTCTGTCTGTCTTTTTCCGTCTCTTTCCGTCTCTGTCTGTCTCTGTCGGTCTCTGTCTGTCTCCGTCTGTCTCTGACTGTCCCTGTCTGTTTCTGTGTGTCACTGCCTGTCTCTGTCTGTCTCTGTCTGTCTCTGTCTGTCTCTCTCTGTCTCTTTCCGTCTCTGTCTGTCTCTGTCGGTCTCTGTCTGTCTCTGTCTGTCTCTGTCTGTCTCTGTCTGTCTCTGCATGTATCTGTTTGTCTCTGTCTGTCTCTGTCGGTCTCTGTCGGTCTCTGTCTGTCTCTGTCTGTCTCTGTATGTATCTGTCTGTCTCTGTCTTTCTCTGTCTGTCTCTGTCTGTCTCTGTCTGTCTCTGTCTGTCTCTGTCTGCCTGAGTGTGTCTCTGTCTGTCTATAGCGGCCTCTGTCTCTGTCTGTCTCTGTATGTATCTGTTTGTCTCTGTCTGTCTCTGTCTGTCTCTGTCTGTCTCTGTCTGTCTCTGTCTGTATCTGTCTGCCTGAGTGTGTCTCTGTCTGTCTATAGCGGCCTCTGTCTCTGTCTGTCTCTGTCTGTCTCTGTCTGTCTCTGCATGTATCTGTTTGTCTCTGTCTGTCTCTGTCGGTCTCTGTCGGTCTCTGTCTGTCTCTGTCTGTCTCTGTATGTATCGGTCTGTCTCTGTCTTTCTCTGTCTGTCTCTGTCTGTCTCTGTCTGTCTCTGTCTGTCTCTGTCTGCCTGAGTGTGTCTCTGTCTGTCTATAGCGGCCTCTGTCTCTGTCTGTCTCTGTATGTATCTGTCTGTCTCTGTCTGTCTCTGTCTGTCTCTGTCTGTCTCTGTCTGTCTCTGTCTGTATCTGTCTGCCTGAGTGTGTCTCTGTCTGTCTATAGCGGCCTCTGTCTGTCGGTCTCTGTCTGTCTCTGTCTGTCTCTGTATGTATCTGTCTGTCTCTGTCTTTCTCTGTCTGTCTCTGTCTGTCTCTGTCTGTCTCTGTCTGTCTCTGTCTGCCTGAGTGTGTCTCTGTCTGTCTATAGCGGCCTCTGTCTCTGTCTGTCTCTGTATGTATCTGTCTGTCTCTGTCTGTCTCTGTCTGTCTCTGTCTGTCTCTGTCTGTCTCTGTCTGTATCTGTCTGCCTGAGTGTGTCTCTGTCTGTCTATAGCGGCCTCTGTCTCTGTCGGTCTCTGTCTGTCTCTGTCTGTCTCTGCATGTATCTGTTTGTCTCTGTCTGTCTCTGTCGGTCTCTGTCGGTCTCTGTCTGTCTCTGTCTGTCTCTGTATGTATCTGTCTGTCTCTGTCTGTCTCTGTCTGCCTGAGTGTGTCTCTGTCTATCTATAGCGGCCTCTGTCTCTGTCTGTCTCTGTCTGTCTCTGTCTGTCTCTGTCTGTCTCTGTCTGTCTCTGTCTGTCTCTGTCTGTCTCTGTCTGCCTCTGACTGTCCCTGTCTGCCTCTGTGTGTCACTGACTGGCTCAGTGTGCCGCTGACTGTCTCTGCCTGTCTCTGTCTCCCTCTGTCTGTCTCTGACCGGCTCTCTCTGTCTGTCTGTCTCTGTCCGTCTCTGTCTGTCTCTGTCTGTCTCTGTCTGTCTCTGTCTGTCTCTATCTGTCTCTGTCTGTCTCTGTCTGTCCCTGTCTGACTCCGTCTGTCTCTGTCTGTCTCTGTCTGTCTCTGTCTGTCTCTGCCTGTCTCTGTCTGTCTCTGCCTGTCTCTGTCTGTCTCTGTCTGTCTCTGTCTGTCTCTGTCTGTCTCTGTCTGTCTCTGTTTGTCTCTGCCTATCTCTGTCTGTCTCTGTCTGTCTCTGTCTGCCTCTGTCTGTCTCAGTCTGTCTCTGTCTGTCTCTGCCTATCTCGGTCTGTCTCTGTCTGTCTCTGTCTGTCTCTGCCTATCTCTGTCTGTCTCTGTCGGTCTCTGTCTGTCTCTGTCTGTCTCTGTCTGTCTCTCTCTATCTCTGTCTGTCTCTGTCTGTCATTTCGGTCTCGCTATGTCTCTGTCTGTCTCTGTCTGTCTCTGTCTGTCTCTGTCTGTCTCTGTCTGTCCCTGTCTGTCTCCGTCTGTCTCTGACTGTCCCTGTCTGTTTCTGTGTGTCACTGCCTGTCTCTGTCTGTCTCTGTCTGTCTCCGTCTGTCTCTGTCTGTCTCTTTCCGTCTCTGTCTGTCTCTGTCGGTCTCTGTCTGTCTCTGTCTGTCTCTGTCTGTCTCTGTCTGTCTCTGTCTGTCTCTGTCTGTCTCTGTCTGTATCTGTCTGTCTCTGTCTGCCTGAGTCTGTCTCTGTCTGTCTCTGTCTGTCTCTGTCTGTCTCTGTCTGCCTCTGTCTGTCTCTGTCTGTCTCTGTCTGTCACTGTCTGTCTCTGTCTGTCTCTGTCTGTCTCTGTCTGTCTCTGCCTATCTCTGTCTGTCTCTGTCTGTCTCCGTCTGTCTCTGACTGTCCCTGTCTGTTTCTGTGTGTCACTGCCTGTCTCTGTCTGTCTCTGTCTGTCTCCGTCTGTCTCTGTCTGTCTCTTTCCGTCTCTGTCTGTCTCTGTCGGTCTCTGTCTGTCTCTGTCTGTCTCTGTCTGTCTCTGTCTGTCTCTGTCTGTCTCTGTCTGTCTCTGTCTGTATCTGTCTGTCTCTGTCTGCCTGAGTCTGTCTCTGTCTGTCTCTGTCTGTCTCTGTCTGTCTCTGCCTATCTCTGTCTGTCTCTGTCTGTCTCTGTCTGTCTCTCTCTATCTCTGTCTGTCTCTGTCTGTCATTTCGGTCTCGCTATGTCTCTGTCTGTCTCTGTCTGTCTCTGTCTGTCTCTGTCTGTCTCTGTCTGTCTCTGTCTGTCGCTGTCTGTCTCTGTCTGTCCCTGTCTGTCTCCGTCTGTCTCTGACTGTCCCTCTCTGTTTCTGTGTGTCACTGCCTGTCTCTGTCTGTCTCTGTCTGTCTCTGTCTGTCTCCGTCTGTCTCTGTCTGTCTCATTCCGTCTCTGTCTGTCTCTGTCGGTCTCTGTCTGTCTCTGTCTGTCTCTGTCTGTCTCTGTCTGTCTCTGTCTGTCTCTGTCTGTCTCTGTCTGTCTCTGTCTGTCTCTGTCTGTCTCTGTCTGTCTCTGTCTGTCTCTGTCTGTCTTTTTCCGTCTCTTTCCGTCTCTGTCTGTCTCTGTCGGTCTCTGTCTGTCTCCGTCTGTCTCTGACTGTCCCTGTCTGTTTCTGTGTGTCACTGCCTGTCTCTGTCTGTCTCTGTCTGTCTCCGTCTGTCTCTGTCTGTCTCTTTCCGTCTCTGTCTGTCTCTGTCGGTCTCTGTCTGTCTCTGTCTGTCTCTGTCTGTCTCTGTCTGTCTCTGTCTGTCTCTGTCTGTCTCTGTCTGTCTCTGTCTGTCTCTGTCTGTCTCTTTCCGTCTCTGTCTGTCTCTGTCGGTCTCTGTCTGTCTCTGTCTGTCTCTGTCTGTCTCTGTCTGTCTCTGTCTGTCTCTGTCTGTCTCTGTCTGTCTCTGTCTGTCTCTGTCTGTCTTTTTCCGTCTCTGTCTGCCTCTGTCTGTCCCTGTCTATATCTGTCTGTCTCTGTCTGCCTGAGTCTGTCTCTGTCTGTCTCCGTCTGTCTACAGCGGTCTCTGTCTATATCTATCTGTCTCTGTCTGTCTCTGTCTGTCTCTGTCTGTCTCTGTCTGTCTTTTTCCGTCTCTTTCCGTCTCTGTCTGTCTCTGTCGGTCTCTGTCTGTCTCCGTCTGTCTCTGACTGTCCCTGTCTGTTTCTGTGTGTCACTGCCTGTCTCTGTCTGTCTCTGTCTGTCTCCGTCTGTCTCTGTCTGTCTCTTTCCGTCTCTGTCTGTCTCTGTCTGTCTTTTTCCGTCTCTGTCTGCCTCTGTCTGTCCCTGTCTATATCTGTCTGTCTCTGTCTGCCTGAGTCTGTCTCTGTCTGTCTCCGTCTGTCTACAGCGGTCTCTGTCTATATCTATCTGTCTCTGTCTGTCTCTGTCTGTCTCTGTCTGTCTCTGTCTGTCTCTGTCTGTCTCTTTCCGTCTCTGTCTGTCTCTGTCGGTCTCTGTCTGTCTCTGTCTGTCTCTGTCTGTCTCTGTCTGTCTCTGTCTGTCTCTGTCTGTCTCTGTCTGTCTCTGTCTGTCTCTGTCTCTCTTTTTCCGTCTCTTTCCGTCTCTGTCTGTCTCTGTCGGTCTCTGTCTGTCTCCGTCTGTCTCTGACTGTCCCTGTCTGTTTCTGTGTGTCACTGCCTGTCTCTGTCTGTCTCTGTCTGTCTCTGTCTGTCTCTGTCTGTCTCTTTCCGTCTCTGTCTGTCTCTGTCGGTCTCTGTCTGTCTCCGTCTGTCTCTGTCTGTCTCTGTCTGTCCCTGTCGGTCTCTCTCTGTCTCTGTCTGTCTATGTCTGCCTGAGTCTGTCTCTGTCTGTCTCTGTCTGTCTATACCTGTCTCAATCTGTCACAGTCTGTCTCTGTCTGCTTGAGTCTGTCTCTGTCGATCTCTCTCTGTCTCTGTCTGTCTATGTCTGCCTGAGTCTGTCTCTGTCTGTCTCTGTCTGTCTATACCTGTCTCAATCTGTCACGGTCTGTCTCTGTCTGCCTGAGTCTGTCTCTGTCTGTCTCTGTCTGTCTATACCGGTCTCTGTCTGTCTCTGTCTGTCTCTGTCTGTCTCTGTCCGTCCCTGTCTGTCTCTGTCTGTCTCTGTATGTATCTGTCTGTCTCTGTCTGTCTCTGTCTGTCTCTGTCTGTCTCTGTCTGTCTCTGTCTGTCTCTGTCTGTCTCTGTCTGCCTGAGTGTGTCTCTGTCTGTCTATAGCGTCCTCTGTCTCTGTCTGTCTCTGTCCGTCTCTGTCTGTCTCTGCATGTATCTGTTTGTCTCTGTCTGTCTCTGTCGGTCTCTGTCGGTCTCTGTCTGTATCTGTCTGTCTCTGTCTGTCTCTGTCTGTCTCTGTCTGTCTAGGTCTGTCTCTGCCTGCCCCGTCTGTCTCTGTCTGTCTATGTCTGTCTATGTCTGTCTCTGTCTGTCTCTGTCTGTCTCTGTCTGTCTCTGTCTGTCTCTGTCTGTCTCTGTCTGTCTAGGTCTGTCTCTGCCTGCCCCGTCTGTCTCTGTCTGTCTCTGTCTGCCTCTGACTGTCCCTGTCTGTCTCTGTGTGTCACTGCCTGTCTCTGTCTGTCTCTGTCCGTCCATGTCTGTCTTTGTCTGTCTCTGTCTGTCTCTGTCTGTCTCTGTGTGTCACTGCCTGTCTCTGTCTGTCTCTGTCTGTCTATGCCTGTCTTTGTCTGTCTCTGTCTGTCTCTGCGTGTCTCTGTCTGTCTCTGTCTGTATCTGTCTGCCTGAGTGTGTCTCTGTCTGTCTATAGCGGCCTCTGTCTCTGTCGGTCTCTGTCTGTCTCTGTCTGTCTCTGCATGTATCTGTTTGTCTCTGTCTGTCTCTGTCGGTCTCTGTCGGTCTCTGTCTGTCTCTGTCTGTCTCTGTATGTATCTGTCTGTCTCTGTCTGTCTCTGTCTGCCTGAGTGTGTCTCTGTCTATCTATAGCGGCCTCTGTCTCTGTCTGTCTCTGTCTGTCTCTGTCTGTCTCTGTCTGTCTCTGTCTGTCTCTGTCTGTCTCTGTCTGTCTCTGTCTGCCTCTGACTGTCCCTGTCTGCCTCTGTGTGTCACTGACTGGCTCAGTGTGCCGCTGACTGTCTCTGCCTGTCTCTGTCTCCCTCTGTCTGTCTCTGACCGGCTCTCTCTGTCTGTCTGTCTCTGTCCGTCTCTGTCTGTCTCTGTCTGTCTCTGTCTGTCTCTGTCTGTCTCTATCTGTCTCTGTCTGTCTCTGTCTGTCCCTGTCTGACTCCGTCTGTCTCTGTCTGTCTCTGTCTGTCTCTGTCTGTCTCTGCCTGTCTCTGTCTGTCTCTGCCTGTCTCTGTCTGTCTCTGTCTGTCTCTGTCTGTCTCTGTCTGTCTCTGTCTGTCTCTGTTTGTCTCTGCCTATCTCTGTCTGTCTCTGTCTGTCTCTGTCTGCCTCTGTCTGTCTCAGTCTGTCTCTGTCTGTCTCTGCCTATCTCGGTCTGTCTCTGTCTGTCTCTGTCTGTCTCTGCCTATCTCTGTCTGTCTCTGTCGGTCTCTGTCTGTCTCTGTCTGTCTCTGTCTGTCTCTCTCTATCTCTGTCTGTCTCTGTCTGTCATTTCGGTCTCGCTATGTCTCTGTCTGTCTCTGTCTGTCTCTGTCTGTCTCTGTCTGTCTCTGTCTGTCCCTGTCTGTCTCCGTCTGTCTCTGACTGTCCCTGTCTGTTTCTGTGTGTCACTGCCTGTCTCTGTCTGTCTCTGTCTGTCTCCGTCTGTCTCTGTCTGTCTCTTTCCGTCTCTGTCTGTCTCTGTCGGTCTCTGTCTGTCTCTGTCTGTCTCTGTCTGTCTCTGTCTGTCTCTGTCTGTCTCTGTCTGTCTCTGTCTGTATCTGTCTGTCTCTGTCTGCCTGAGTCTGTCTCTGTCTGTCTCTGTCTGTCTCTGTCTGTCTCTGTCTGCCTCTGTCTGTCTCTGTCTGTCTCTGTCTGTCACTGTCTGTCTCTGTCTGTCTCTGTCTGTCTCTGTCTGTCTCTGCCTATCTCTGTCTGTCTCTGTCTGTCTCCGTCTGTCTCTGACTGTCCCTGTCTGTTTCTGTGTGTCACTGCCTGTCTCTGTCTGTCTCTGTCTGTCTCCGTCTGTCTCTGTCTGTCTCTTTCCGTCTCTGTCTGTCTCTGTCGGTCTCTGTCTGTCTCTGTCTGTCTCTGTCTGTCTCTGTCTGTCTCTGTCTGTCTCTGTCTGTCTCTGTCTGTATCTGTCTGTCTCTGTCTGCCTGAGTCTGTCTCTGTCTGTCTCTGTCTGTCTCTGTCTGTCTCTGCCTATCTCTGTCTGTCTCTGTCTGTCTCTGTCTGTCTCTCTCTATCTCTGTCTGTCTCTGTCTGTCATTTCGGTCTCGCTATGTCTCTGTCTGTCTCTGTCTGTCTCTGTCTGTCTCTGTCTGTCTCTGTCTGTCTCTGTCTGTCGCTGTCTGTCTCTGTCTGTCCCTGTCTGTCTCCGTCTGTCTCTGACTGTCCCTCTCTGTTTCTGTGTGTCACTGCCTGTCTCTGTCTGTCTCTGTCTGTCTCTGTCTGTCTCCGTCTGTCTCTGTCTGTCTCATTCCGTCTCTGTCTGTCTCTGTCGGTCTCTGTCTGTCTCTGTCTGTCTCTGTCTGTCTCTGTCTGTCTCTGTCTGTCTCTGTCTGTCTCTGTCTGTCTCTGTCTGTCTCTGTCTGTCTCTGTCTGTCTCTGTCTGTCTCTGTCTGTCTTTTTCCGTCTCTTTCCGTCTCTGTCTGTCTCTGTCGGTCTCTGTCTGTCTCCGTCTGTCTCTGACTGTCCCTGTCTGTTTCTGTGTGTCACTGCCTGTCTCTGTCTGTCTCTGTCTGTCTCCGTCTGTCTCTGTCTGTCTCTTTCCGTCTCTGTCTGTCTCTGTCGGTCTCTGTCTGTCTCTGTCTGTCTCTGTCTGTCTCTGTCTGTCTCTGTCTGTCTCTGTCTGTCTCTGTCTGTCTCTGTCTGTCTCTGTCTGTCTCTTTCCGTCTCTGTCTGTCTCTGTCGGTCTCTGTCTGTCTCTGTCTGTCTCTGTCTGTCTCTGTCTGTCTCTGTCTGTCTCTGTCTGTCTCTGTCTGTCTCTGTCTGTCTCTGTCTGTCTTTTTCCGTCTCTGTCTGCCTCTGTCTGTCCCTGTCTATATCTGTCTGTCTCTGTCTGCCTGAGTCTGTCTCTGTCTGTCTCCGTCTGTCTACAGCGGTCTCTGTCTATATCTATCTGTCTCTGTCTGTCTCTGTCTGTCTCTGTCTGTCTCTGTCTGTCTTTTTCCGTCTCTTTCCGTCTCTGTCTGTCTCTGTCGGTCTCTGTCTGTCTCCGTCTGTCTCTGACTGTCCCTGTCTGTTTCTGTGTGTCACTGCCTGTCTCTGTCTGTCTCTGTCTGTCTCCGTCTGTCTCTGTCTGTCTCTTTCCGTCTCTGTCTGTCTCTGTCTGTCTTTTTCCGTCTCTGTCTGCCTCTGTCTGTCCCTGTCTATATCTGTCTGTCTCTGTCTGCCTGAGTCTGTCTCTGTCTGTCTCCGTCTGTCTACAGCGGTCTCTGTCTATATCTATCTGTCTCTGTCTGTCTCTGTCTGTCTCTGTCTGTCTCTGTCTGTCTCTGTCTGTCTCTTTCCGTCTCTGTCTGTCTCTGTCGGTCTCTGTCTGTCTCTGTCTGTCTCTGTCTGTCTCTGTCTGTCTCTGTCTGTCTCTGTCTGTCTCTGTCTGTCTCTGTCTGTCTCTGTCTCTCTTTTTCCGTCTCTTTCCGTCTCTGTCTGTCTCTGTCGGTCTCTGTCTGTCTCCGTCTGTCTCTGACTGTCCCTGTCTGTTTCTGTGTGTCACTGCCTGTCTCTGTCTGTCTCTGTCTGTCTCTGTCTGTCTCTGTCTGTCTCTTTCCGTCTCTGTCTGTCTCTGTCGGTCTCTGTCTGTCTCCGTCTGTCTCTGTCTGTCTCTGTCTGTCCCTGTCGGTCTCTCTCTGTCTCTGTCTGTCTATGTCTGCCTGAGTCTGTCTCTGTCTGTCTCTGTCTGTCTATACCTGTCTCAATCTGTCACAGTCTGTCTCTGTCTGCTTGAGTCTGTCTCTGTCGATCTCTCTCTGTCTCTGTCTGTCTATGTCTGCCTGAGTCTGTCTCTGTCTGTCTCTGTCTGTCTATACCTGTCTCAATCTGTCACGGTCTGTCTCTGTCTGCCTGAGTCTGTCTCTGTCTGTCTCTGTCTGTCTATACCGGTCTCTGTCTGTCTCTGTCTGTCTCTGTCTGTCTCTGTCCGTCCCTGTCTGTCTCTGTCTGTCCCTGCATGTTTCGTGTGTCACTGCCTGTCCCAGTTTGCCTTCGACTGTCTCTGTCTGTCTCTGTCTGGGACTGCCTGACTCTGTCTGCCTCTGACTGTCCATGTCTGTCTCTGTGTGTCACTGCCTGTCTCTGTCTGTCTCTGTCTGTCTATGTCTGTCTCTGTCTGTCTCTGTATGTATCTGTCTGTCTCTGTCTGTCTCTGTCTGTCTCTGTCTGTCTCTGTCTGTCTCTGTCTGTCTCTGTCTGTCTCTGTCTGCCTGAGTGTGTCTCTGTCTGTCTATAGCGTCCTCTGTCTCTGTCTGTCTCTGTCCGTCTCTGTCTGTCTCTGCATGTATCTGTTTGTCTCTGTCTGTCTCTGTCGGTCTCTGTCGGTCTCTGTCTGTATCTGTCTGTCTCTGTCTGTCTCTGTCTGTCTCTGTCTGTCTAGGTCTGTCTCTGCCTGCCCCGTCTGTCTCTGTCTGTCTATGTCTGTCTATGTCTGTCTCTGTCTGTCTCTGTCTGTCTCTATCTGTCTCTGTCTGTCTCTGTCTGTCCCTGTCTGTCTCTGTCTGTCTCTGCTTGCTTCCGTGTGTTACTGCCTGTCCCAGTTTGCCTTCGACTGTCTCTGTCTGTCTCTGTCTGGGACTGCCTGTCTCTGTCTGCCTCTGACTGTCCCTGTCTGTCTCTGTGTGTCACTGCCTGTCTCTGTCTGTCTCTGTCCGTCCATGTCTGTCTTTGTCTGTCTCTGTCTGTCTCTGTCTGTCTCTGTGTGTCACTGCCTGTCTCTGTCTGTCTCTGTCTGTCTATGCCTGTCTTTGTCTGTCTCTGTCTGTCTCTGCGTGTCTCTGTCTGTCTCTGTCTGTCTCTGTCTGTCTCTGCCTGTCTCTGTCTGTCTAGGTCTGTCTGTATCTGTCTGTCTCTGTCTGTCTCTGTCTGTCTCTGTCTGTCTCTGTCTGTCCCTGTCTGTCTCCGTCTGTCTCCGTCTGTCTCTGTCTGTCTCTGTCTGTCTCTGTCTGTCTCTGTCTGTCTCTGTCTGTGTCTGCCTGTCTCTGTCTGTCTCTGTCTGTCTCTATCTGTCTCTGACTGTCTCTGTCTGTCTCTGTCTGTCTCTGTCTGCCTCTGACTGTCCCTGTCTGCCTCTGTGTGTCACTGACTGGCTCAGTGTGCCGCTGACTGTCTCTGCCTGTCTCTGTCTCCCTCTGTCTGTCTCTGACCGGCTCTCTCTGTCTGTCTGTCTCTGTCCGTCTCTGTCTGTCTCTGTCTGTCTCTGTCTGTCTCTGTCTGTCTCTGTCTGTCTCTGTCTGTCTCTGTCTGTCTCTATCTGTCCCTGTCTGACTCCGTCTGTCTCTGTCTGTCTCTGTCTGTCTCTGTCTGTCTCTGCCTGTCTCTGTCTGTCTCTGCCTGTCTCTGTCTGTCTCTGCCTGTCTCTGTCTGTCTCTGTCTGTCTCTGTCTGTCTCTGTCTGTCTCTGCCTATCTCTGTCTGTCTCTGTCTGTCTCTGTCTGCCTCTGTCTGTCTCAGTCTGTCTCTGTCTGTCTCTGCCTATCTCGGTCTGTCTCTGTCTGTCTCTGTCTGTCTCTGCCTATCTCTGTCTGTCTCTGTCGGTCTCTGTCTGTCTCTGTCTGTCTCTGTCTGTCTCTCTCTATCTCTGTCTGTCTCTGTCTGTCATTTCGGTCTCGCTATGTCTCTGTCTGTCTCTGTCTGTCTCTGTCTGTCTCTGTCTGTCTCTGTCTGTCCCTGTCTGTCTCCGTCTGTCTCTGACTGTCCCTGTCTGTTTCTGTGTGTCACTGCCTGTCTCTGTCTGTCTCTGTCTGTCTCCGTCTGTCTCTGTCTGTCTCTTTCCGTCTCTGTCTGTCTCTGTCGGTCTCTGTCTGTCTCTGTCTGTCTCTGTCTGTCTCTGTCTGTCTCTGTCTGTCTCTGTCTGTCTCTGTCTGTCTCTGTCTGTCTCTGTCTGTATCTGTCTGTCTCTGTCTGCCTGAGTCTGTCTCTGTCTGTCTCTGTCTGTCTCTGCCTATCTCTGTCTGTCTCTGTCTGTCTCTGTCTGTCTCTGTCTGTCTCTGTCTGTCTCTGTATGTATCTGTCTGTCTCTGTCTGTCTCTGCCTATCTCTGTCTGTCTCTGTCTGTCTCTGTCTGTCTCTGTCTGTCTCTCTCTATCTCTGTCTGTCTCTGTCTGTCATTTCGGTCTCGCTATGTCTCTGTCTGTCTCTGTCTGTCTCTGTCTGTCTCTGTCTGTCTCTGTCTGTCTCTGTCTGTCTCTGTCTGTCTCTGTCTGTCTCTGTATGTATCTGTCTGTCTCTGTCTGTCTCTGCCTATCTCTGTCTGTCTCTGTCTGTCTCTGTCTGTCTCTGCCTATCTCTGTCTGTCTCTGTCTGTCTCTGTCTGTCTCTGTCTGTCTCTGTCTGTCTCTCTCTATCTGTGTCTGTCTCTGTCTGTCATTTCGGTCTCGCTATGTCTCTGTCTGTCTCTGTCGGTCTCTGTCTGTCTCTGTCTGTCTCTGTCTGTCTCTGTCTGTCTCTGTCTGTCTCTGTCTGTCTCTGTCTGTCTCTGTCTGTCTCTGTCTGTCTCTGTCTGTCCTTTTCCGTCTCTTTCCGTCTCTGTCTGTCTCTGTCGGTCTCTGTCTGTCTCCGTCTGTCTCTGACTGTCCCTGTCTGTTTCTGTGTGTCACTGCCTGTCTCTGTCTGTCTCTGTCTGTCTCCGTCTGTCTCTGTCTGTCTCTTTCCGTCTCTGTCTGTCTCTGTCGGTCTCTGTCTGTCTCTGTCTGTCTCTGTCTGTCTCTGTCTGTCTCTGTCTGTCTCTGTCTGTCTCTGTCTGTCTCTGTCTGTCTCTGTCTGTCTCTGTCTGTCTCTGTCTGTCTTTTTCCGTCTCTTTCCGTCTCTGTCTGTCTCTGTCGGTCTCTGTCTGTCTCCGTCTGTCTCTGACTGTCCCTGTCTGTTTCTGTGTGTCACTGCCTGTCTCTGTCTGTCTCTGTCTGTCCCTGTCTGTCTCTCTCTGTCTCTTTCCGTCTCTGTCTGTCTCTGTCGGTCTCTGTCTGTCTCTGTCTGTCTCTGTCTGTCTCTGTCTGTCTCTGTCTGTCTCTGTCTGTCTCTGTCTGTCTCTGTCTGTCTTTTTCCGTCTCTGTCTGCCTCTGTCTGTCCCTGTCTATATCTGTCTGTCTCTGTCTGCCTGAGTCTGTCTCTGTCTGTCTCCGTCTGTCTACAGCGGTCTCTGTCTATATCTATCTGTCTCTGTCTGTCTCTGTCTGTCTCTGTCTGTCTCTGTCTGTCGCTGTATGTATCTGTTTGTCTCTGTCTGTCTCTGTCTGTCTCTGTCTGCCTGAGTCTGTCTCTGTCTGTCTCTGTCTGTCTCTATCTGTCTCTGTCTGTCTCTGTCTGTCTCTGTCTGTCTCTCTCTATCTCTGTCTGTCTCTGTCTGTCATTTCGGTCTCGCTATGTCTCTGTCTGTCTCTGTCTGTCTCTGTCTGTCTCTGTCTGTCTATACCTGTCTCAATCTGTCACGGTCTGTCTCTGTCTGCCTGAGTCTGTCTCTGTCTGTCTCTGTCTGTCTATACCGGTCTCTGTCTGTCTCTGTCTGTCTCTGTCTGTCTCTGTCTGTCTCTGTCTGTCCCTGTCTGTCTCTGTCTGTCCCTGCATGTTTCGTGTGTCACTGCCTGTCCCAGTTTGCCTTCGACTGTCTCTGTCTGTCTCTGTCTGGGACTGCCTGTCTCTGTCTGCCTCTGACTGTCCATGTCTGTCTCTGTGTGTCACTGCCTGTCTCTGTCTGTGTCTGTCTGTCTATGTCTGTCTCTGTCTGTCTCTGTATGTATCTGTCTGTCTCTGTCTGTCTCTGTCTGTCTCTGTCTGTATCTGTCTGCCTGAGTGTGTCTCTGTCTGTCTATAGCGGCCTCTGTCTCTGTCTGTCTCTGTCTGTCTCTGTCTGTCTCTGCATGTATCTGTTTGTCTCTGTCTGTCTCTGTCGGTCTCTGTCGGTCTCTGTCTGTCTCTGTCTGTCTCTGTATGTATCTGTCTGTCTCTGTCTTTCTCTGTCTGTCTCTGTCTGTCTCTGTCTGTCTAGGTCTGTCTCTGCCTGCCCCGTCTGTCTCTGTCTGTCTATGTCTGTCTCTGTCTGTCTCTGTCTGTCTCTGTCTGTCTCTGTCTGTCTCTGTCTGTCTCTGTCTGTCTCTGTCTGTCTTTTTCCGTCTCTTTCCGTCTCTGTCTGTCTCTGTCGGTCTCTGTCTGTCTCCGTCTGTCTCTGACTGTCCCTGTCTGTTTCTGTGTGTCACTGCCTGTCTCTGTCTGTCTCTGTCTGTCTCTGTCTGTCTCTCTCTGTCTCTTTCCGTCTCTGTCTGTCTCTGTCGGTCTCTGTCTGTCTCTGTCTGTCTCTGTCTGTCTCTGTCTGTCTCTGTCTGTCTCTGTCTGTCTCTGTCTGTCTCTGTCTGTCTCTGTCTGTCTCTGTCTGTCTTTTTCCGTCTCTGTCTGCCTCTGTCTGTCCCTGTCTATATCTGTCTGTCTCTGTCTGCCTGAGTCTGTCTCTGTCTGTCTCCGTCTGTCTACAGCGGTCTCTGTCTATATCTATCTGTCTCTGTCTGTCTCTGTCTGTCTCTGTCTGTCTCTGTCTGTCGCTGTATGTATCTGTTTGTCTCTGTCTGTCTCTGTCTGTCTCTGTCTGCCTGAGTCTGTCTCTGTCGGTCTCTCTCTGTATCTGTCTGTCTCTGTCTGTCCCTGTCTGTCTCCGTCTGTCTCTGTCTGTCTCTGTCTGTCTCTGTCTGTCTCTGTCTGTCTCTGTCTGTCTCTGTCTGTCTCTGTCTGCCTCTGTCTGTCTCTGTCTGTCTCTGTCTGCCTCTGACTGTCCCTGTCTGCCTCTGTGTGTCACTGACTGGCTCAGTGTGCCGCTGACTGTCTCTGTCTGTCTCTGTCTGCCTGAGTCTGTCTCTGTCTGTCTTCTTCTGTCTATACCTGTCTCTGTCTGTCTCTGTCTGTCTCTGTCTGTCTCTGTCTGTCTCTGTCTATCTCTTCCGTCTATGTCTGTCTCTGTCTGTCTCTGCATGTATCTGTTTGTCTCTGTCTGTCTCTGTCGGTCTCTGTCGGTCTCTGTCTGTCTCTGTCTGTCTCTGTATGTATCTGTCTGTCTCTGTCTTTCTCTGTCTGTCTCTGTCTGTCTCTGTCTGTCTCTGTCTGTCTCTGTCTGCCTGAGTGTGTCTCTGTCTGTCTATAGCGGCCTCTGTCTCTGTCTGTCTCTGTCTGTCTCTGTCTGTCTCTGCATGTATCTGTTTGTCTCTGTCTGTCTCTGTCGGTCTCTGTCGGTCTCTGTCTGTATCTGTCTGTCTCTGTCTGTCTCTGTCTGTCTCTGTCTGTCTAGGTCTGTCTCTGCCTGCCCCGTCTGTCTCTGTCTGTCTATGTCTGTCTCTGTCTGTCTCTGTCTGTCTCTGTCTGTCTCTGTCTGTCTCTGTCTGTCCCTGTCTGTCTCTGTCTGTCTCTGTCTGTCTCAGTCTGTCTCTGTCAGTCTCTGTCTGTCTCTGTCTATCTCCGTCTGCCTCTGACTGTCTCTGTCTCCCTCTGTCTGTCTGTTACCGGCTCTCTCTGTCTGTCTGTCTCTGTCTGTCTCTGTCTGTCTCTGTCCGCCTATGCCTGTCACTGCCTGCCTGAGTCTGTCTCTGTCTGTCTCCCTCTGTGTATTCCTGTCTCTGTCTGTCTCTGTCTGTCTCTGTCCGCCTATGCCTGTCTCTGCCTGCCTGAGTCTGTCTCTGTCTGTCTCCCTCTGTGTATTCCTGTCTCTGTCTGTCTCTGTCTGTCTCTGCATGTATCTGTTTGTCTCTGTCTGTCTCTGTCGGTCTCTGTCGGTCTCTGTCTGTATCTGTCTGTCTCTGTCTGTCTCTGCCTGTCTCTGTCTGTCTAGGTCTGTCTGTATCTGTCTGTCTCTGTCTGTCTCTGTCTGTCTCTGTCTGTCTCTGTCTGTCTCTGTCTGTCCCTGTCTGTCTCCGTCTGTCTCCGTCTGTCTCTGTCTGTCTCTGTCTGTCTCTGTCTGTCTCTGTCTGTGTCTGCCTGTCTCTGTCTGTCTCTGTCTGTCTCTATCTGTCTCTGACTGTCTCTGTCTGTCTCTGTCTGTCTCTGTCTGCCTCTGACTGTCCCTGTCTGCCTCTGTGTGTCACTGACTGGCTCAGTGTGCCGCTGACTGTCTCTTTTGTCTCTGTCTCCCTCTGTCTGTCTCTGACCGGCTCTCTCTGTCTGTCTGTCTCTGTCCGTCTCTGTCTGTCTCTGTCTGTCTCTGTCTGTCTCTGTCTGTCTCTGTCTGTCTCTGTCTGTCTCTGTCTGTCCCTGTCTGACTCCGTCTGTCTCTGTCTGTCTCTGTCTGTCTCTGTCTGTCTCTGTCTGTCTCTGTCTGTCTCTGTCTGTCTCTGCCTATCTCTGTCTGTCTCTGTCTGTCTCTGTCTGCCTCTGTCTGTCTCAGTCTGTCTCTGTCAGTCTCTGTCTCCCTCTGTCTGTCTCTGACCGGCTCTCTCTGTCTGTCTGTCTCTGTCCGTCTCTGTCTGTCTCTGTCTGCCTGAGTCTGTCTCTGTCTGTCTCTGTCTGTCTCAGTCTGTCTCTGTCAGTCTCTGTCTGTCTCTGTCTATCTCCGTCTGCCTCTGACTGTCTCTGTCTCCCTCTGTCTGTCTGTTACCGGCTCTCTCTGTCTGTCTGTCTCTGTCTGTCTCTGTCTGTCTCTGCATGTATCTGTTTGTCTCTGTCTGTCTCTGTCGGTCTCTGTCGGTCTCTGTCTGTATCTGTCTGTCTCTGTCTGTCTCTGTCTGTCTCTGTCTGTCTAGGTCTGTCTCTGCCTGCCCCGTCTGTCTCTGTCTGTCTCTGTCTGTCTCTGTCTGCCTGAGTCTGTCTCTCTCTATCTCTGTCTTTCTATACCTGTCTCTGTCTGTATCTGTCTGTCTCTGTCTGTCTCTGTCTGTCTCTGTCTGTCTCTGTCTGTCCCTGTCTGTCTCTGTCTGTCTCTACTTGCTTCCGTGTGTCACTGCCTGTCCCAGTTTGCCTTCGACTGTCTCTGTCTGTCTCTGTCTGGGACTGCCTGTCTCTGTCTGCCTCTGACTGTCCCTGTCTGTCTCTGTGTGTCACTGCCTGTCTCTGTCTGTCTCTGTCTGTCTCTGTGTGTCACTGCCTGTCTCTGTCTGTCTCTGCCTGTCTCTGTCTGTCTCTGTCTGTCTCCGTCTGTCTCTGTCTGTCCCTGTCTGTATCTGTCTGTCTCTGTCTGTCTCTGTCTGTCTCTGTCTGTCTCTGTCTGTCTCTGTCTGTCCCTGTCTGTCTCTGTCTGTCTCTACTTGCTTCCGTGTGTCACTGCCTGTCCCAGTTTGCCTTCGACTGTCTCTGTCTGTCTCTGTCTGTCTCTGTCTGTCTCTATCTGTCTCTGACTGTCTCTGTCTGTCTTTGTCTGTCTCTGTCTGCCTCTGACTGTCCCTGTCTGCCTCTGTGTGTCACTGACTGGCTTAGTGTGCCGCTGACTGTCTCTGCCTGTCTCTGTCTCCCTCTGTCTGTCTCTGACCGGCTCTCTCTGTCTGTCTGTCTCTGTCTGTCTCTGTCTGTCTCTATCTGTCTCTGACTATCTCTGTCTGTCTTTGTCTGTCTCTGTCTGCCTCTGACTGTCCCTGTCTGCGTCTGTGTGCCACTGACTGGCTCAGTGTGCCGCTGACTGTCTCTGCCTGTCTCTGTCTCCCTCTGTCTGTCTCTGACCGGCTCTCTCTGTCTGTCTGTCACTCTCCGTCTCTGTCTGTCTCTGTCTGTCTCTGCCTGTCTCTGTCTGTCTCTGTCTGTCTCCGTCTGTCTCTGTCTGTCGATGTCTGTCTCTGTCTCTCTCTGTCTGTCTCTGTGTGTCTATGTCTGTCTCTGTCTGTCTCAGTCTGTCTCTGCCTGTCTCTGTCTGACTCTGTCTGTCTCCGTCTGTCTCTGTCTGTCGATGTCTGTATCTGTCTGTCTCTGTCTGTCTCTGTCTGTCTCTGTCTGTCTCTGTCTGTCTCTGTCTGTCTCTGTCTGTCTCTGTCTGTCTCTATCTGTCTCTGACTGTCTCTGTCTGTCTTTGTCTGTCTCTGTCTGCCTCTGACTGTCCCTGTCTGCCTCTGTGTGTCACTGACTGGCTCAGTGTGCCGCTGACTGTCTCTGCCTGTCTCTGTCTCCCTCTGTCTGTCTCTGACCGGCTCTCTCTGTCTGTCTGTCACTGTCCGTCTCTGTCTGTCTCTGTCTGTCTCTGCCTGTCTCTGTCTGTCTCTGTCTGTCTCCGTCTGTCTCTGTCTGTCGATGTCTGTATCTGTCTGTCTCTGTCTGTCTCTGTCTGTCTCTGTCTGTCTCTGTCTGTCTCTGTCTGTCTCTGTCTGCCTCTGACTCTCCCTGTCTGCCTCTGTGTGTCACTGACTGGCCTAGTGTGCCGCAGACTGTCTCTGCCTGGATCTGTCTCCATCTGTCTGTCTCTGACCGGCTCTCTCTGTCTGTCTGTCTCTGTCCGTCTCTGTCCGCCTCTGTCTGTCTCCGTCTGTCTCTGTCTGTCGATGTCTGTATCTGTCTGTCTCTGTCTGTCTCTGTCTGGGACTGCCTGTCTCTGTCTGCCTCTGACTGTCCCTGTCTGTCTCTGTGTGTCACTGCCTGTCTCTGTCTGTCTATGTCTGTCTTTGTCTGTCTCTGCCTGTCTCTGTCTGTCTCTGTCTGTCTACGTCTGTCTCTGTCTGTCTCTGTCTGTCTCTGTCTGTCTCTGTATGTCTCTGTGTGTCACTGCCTGTCTCTGTCTGTCTCTGTCTGTCTCTGTGTGTCACTGCCTGTCTCTGTCTGTCTCTGTCTGTCTATGTCTGTCTTTGTCTGTCTCTGTCTGTCTCTGTCTGTCTCTGTCTGTCTCTGTGTGTCACTGCCTGTCTCTGTCTGTCTCTGTCTGTCTCTGTCTGTCTTTGTCTGTCTCTGTCTGTGTCTGCCTGTCTCAGTCTGTCTCTGTCTGTCTCTGCATGTCTCAGTCTGTCTCTGTCTGTCTCTGCCTGTCTCTGCCTGTCTCTGTCCGTCTCTTTCTGTCTCTGCCTGTCTCTGTCTGTCTCTCTCTCTCTCTGTTTCTCTCTGTCTGTCTCTGTCTGGGACTGCCTGTCTCTGTCTGCCTCTGACTGTCCCTGTCTGTCTCTGTGTGTCACTGCCTGTCTCTGTCTGTCTATGTCTGTCTTTGTCTGTCTCTGTCTGTCTCAGTCTGTATATACCTGTCTCTGTCTGTCTCTGTCTGTCTCTGTCTGTCTCTGTCTGTCTCTGTCCGTCTCTGTCTGTACCTGTCTGTCTCTGTCTGTCTCTGCTCGCTTCCGTGTGTCACTGCCTGTCCCAGTTTGCCTTCGACTGTCTCGGTCTGTCTCTCTGGGACTGCCTGTCTCTGTCTGCCTCTGACTGTCCCTGTCTGTCTCTGTGTGTCACTGCCTGTCTCTGTCTGTCTATGTGTGTCTTTGTCTGTCTCTGTCTGTCTCTGTCTGTCTCTGTCTGTCCCTGCTTGTTTTCGTGTGACACTGCCTGCCCCAGTTTGCCTTCGACTGTCTCTGTCTGTCTCTGTCTGGGACTGCCTGTCTCTGTCTGGGACTGTCTGTCTCTGTCTGCCTCTGACTCTCCCTGTCTGCCTCTGTGTGTCACTGACTGGCTTAGTGTGCCGCAGACTGTCTCTGCCTGGATCTGTCTCCATCTGTCTGTCTCTGACCGGCTCTCTCTGTCTGTCTGTCTCTGTCCGTCTCTGTCCGCCTCTGTCTGTCTCCGTCTGTCTCTGTCTGTCGATGTCTGTATCTGTCTGTCTCTGTCTGTCTCTGTCTGGGACTGCCTGTCTCTGTCTGGGACTGCCTGTCTCCGTCTGCCTCTGACTGTCCCTGTCTGCCTCTGTGTGTCACTGACTGGCTCAGTGTGCCGCTGACTGTCTCTGTCTGTCTCTGTCTGTCTCTGTCTGCCTGAGTCTGTCTCTGTCTGTCTTCTTCTGTCTATACCTGTCTCTGTCTGTCTCTGTCTGTCTCTGTCTGTCTCTGTCTGTCTCTTCCCGCCTCTGTCTGTCCCTGTCTGTCTCTGTCTGTCTCTGCTTGTTTTCGTGTGTCACTGCCTGTCCCAGTTTGCCTTCGACTGTCTCTGGCTGTCTCTGTGTGTGACTGCCTGTCTCTGTCTGCCTCTGACTGTCTCTGTCTGTCTCTGTGTGTCACTGCCCGTCTCAGTCCGCCGCTGACTGTCTCTGCCTGCCTTGTCTGTCTCCGTCTGCCTCTGACTGTCCCTGTCTGTCTCTGTGCGTCACTGACTGGCTCAGTGTACCGCTGACTGTCTCTGCCTGTCTCTGTCTCCCTCTGTCTGTCTGTTACCGGCTCTCTCTGTCTGTCTGTCTCTGTCTGTCTCTGTCTGTCTCTGTCTGCCTGAGTCTGTCCCTGTCTGTCTCTGTCTGTCTCTGTCTGTCTCTGTCTGTCTCGGTCTGGCTCTGACTGTCCCTGTCTGTCTCTGTGTGTCACTGCCTGTCTCAGTTCGCCGCTGACTGTCACTGTCTGTCTCTGTCTGTCTATACCGGTCTCTGTCTGTCTCTGTCTGTCTCTGTCTGTCTCTGTCCGCCTCTGGCTGTCTCTGCCTGCCTGAGTCTGTCTCTGTCTGTCTCCCTCTGTCTATTCCTGTCTCTGCCTGTCTCTGTCTGTCTCTGGATGTATCTGTTTGTCTCTGTCTGCCTCTGTCGGTCTCTGTCGGTCTCTCTCTGTATCTGTCTGTCTCTGTCTGTCCCTGTCTGTCACCGTCTGTCTCTGTCTGTCTCTGTCTGTCTCTGTCTGTCTCTGTCTGTCTCTGTCTGTCTCTGTCTGTCTCTGTCTGCCTCTGTCTGTCTCTGTCTGTCTCTGTCTGCCTCTGACTGTCCCTGTCTGCCTCTGTGTGTCACTGACTGGCTCAGTGTGCCGCTGACTGTCTCTGTCTGTCTCTGTCTGTCTCTGTCTGTCTCTGTCTGTCTCTGTCTATCTCTTCCGTCTCTGTCTGTCTCTGTCTGTCTCTGCATGTATCTGTTTGTCTCTGTCTGTCTCTGTCGGTCTCTGTCGGTCTCTGTCTGTATCTGTCTGTCTCTGTCTGTCTCTGTCTGTCACTGTCTGTCTAGGTCTGTCTCTGCCTGCGCCGTCTGTCTCTGTCTATCTCTGTCTGCCTCTGTCTGCCTGAGTCTGTCTCTGTGTCTCTGTCTTTCTATACCTGTCTCTGTCTGTCTCTGTCAGTCTCTGTCTGTCTCTGTCTGTCTCTGTCTGTCTCTGCCTGTCTCGGTCTGTCTCTGTCTGTCCCTGTCTGTCTGTGTCTGTCTCTGCTTGCTTCCGTGTGTCACTGCCTGTCCCAGTTTGCCTTCGACTGTCTCTGTCTGTCTCTGTCTGGGACTGCCTGTCTCTGTCTGCCTCTGACTGTCCCTGTCTGTCTCTGTGTGTCACTGCCTGTCTCTGTCTGTCTCTGTCTGTCTATGTCTGTCTGTGTCTGTCTCTGTCTGTCTCTGTCTGTCTCTGTCTGTCTCTGTCTGTCTCTGTGTGTCACTGCCTGTCTCTGTCTGTGTCTGCCTGTCTCTGTCTGTCTCTGTCTGTCTCTGCCTGTCTCTGTCTGTCTCTCTCTGTCTGTATCTGTCTGTCTCTGTCTGTCTCTGTCGGTCTCTGTCTGTCTCTGTCTGTCCCTGTCTGTCTCCGTCTGTATCTGTCTGTCTCTGTCTGCCTCTGACTGTCCCTGTCTGCCTCTGTGTGTCACTGACTGGCTCAGTGTGCCGCTGACTGTCTCTGCCTGTCTCTGTCTCCCTCTGTCTGTCTCTGACCGGCTCTCTCTGTCGGTCTGTCTCTGTCCGTCTCTGTCCGCCTCTGTCTGTCTCCGTCTGTCTCTGTCTGTCTCTGTCTGTCTCTGCCTGTCTCTGTCTGTCTCTGTCTGTCTCCGTCTGTCTCTCTCTGTCCCTGTCTGTATCTGTCTGTCTCTGTCTGTCTCTGTCTGTCTCTGTCTGTCTCTGTCTGCCTGAGTCTGTCTATGTCTGTCTCAGTCTGTCTATACCTGTCTCTGTCTGTCTCTGTCTGTCTCTGTCTGTCTCTGTCTGTCTCTGCCTGTCTCTGTCCGTCTCTTTCTGTCTCTGTCTGTCTCTGTCTCCCTCTGTCTGTCTCTGACCGGCTCTCTCTGTCTGTCTGCCTCTGTCCGTCTCTGTCCGCCTCTGTCTGTCTCCGTCTGCCTCTGACTGTCCCTGTCTGCCTCTGTGTGTCACTGACTGGCTCAGTGTGCCGGTGACTGTCTCTGCCTGTCTCTGTCTCCCTCTGTCTGTCTGTTACCGGCTCTCTCTGTCTGTCTGTCTCTGTCTGTCTCTGTCTGTCCCTGTCCGCCTCTGCCTGTCTCTGCCTGCCTGAGTCTGTCTCTGTCTGTCTCCCTCTGTCTATTCCTGTCTCTGTCTGTCTCTGTCTGTCCCTGTCCGCCTCTGCCTGTCTCTGCCTGCCTGAGTCTGTCTCTGTCTGTCTCCCTCTGTCTATTCCTGTCTCTGTCTGTCTCTGTCTGTCTCTGCATGTATCTGTTTGTCTCTGTCTGTCTCTGTCGGTCTCTGTCGGTCTCTGTCTGTATCTGTCTGTCTCTGTCTGTCTCTGTCTGTCTCTGTCTGTCTAGGTCTGTCTCTGCCTGCGCCGTCTGTCTCTGTCTATCTCTGTCTGTCTCTGTCTGCCTGAGTCTGTCTCTGTCTGTCTCTGTCTTTCTATACCTGTCTCTGTCTGTATCTGTCTGTCTCTGTCTGTCTCTGCCTGTCTCTGTCTGTCTCGGTCTGTCTCTGTCTGCCTCTGTCTGTCTATGTCTGCCTGAGTCTGTCTCTGTCTGTGTCTGTTTGTCTATACCGGTCTCTGTCTGTCTCCGCCTGTCTCTGCCTCTCTCTGTCTGTCTCTGTCTGTCCCTGTCTGTCTCTGTCTGTCTCTGCTTGCTTCCGTGTGTCACTGCCTGTCCCAGTTTGCCTTCGACTGTCTCTGGCTGTCTCTGTGTGTGACTGCCTGTCTCTGTCTGCCTCTGACTGTCTCTGTCTGTCTCTGTCTGCCTCTGACTGTCTCTGTCTGTCTCTGTGTGTCACTGCCCGTCTCAGTCCGCCGCTGACTGTCTCTGTCTGCCTTGTCTGTCTCCGTCTGCCTCTGACTGTCCCTGTCTGTCTCTGTGCGTCACTGACTGGCTCAGTGTACCGCTGACTGTCTGTGCCTGTCTCTGTCTCCCTCTGTCTGTCTGTTACCGGCTCTCTCTGCCTGTCTGTCTCTGTCTGTCTCTGTCTGTCTCTGTCTGCCTGAGTCTGTCCCTGTCTGTCTCTGTCTGTCTCTGTCTGTCTCTGTCTGTCTCTGTCTGTCTCTGTCTGTCTCTGTCTGTCTCGGTCTGGCTCTGACTGTCCCTGTCTGTCTCTGTGTGTCACTGCCAGTCTCTGTCTGCCGCTGACTGTCTCTGTCCGTCTCTGTCTGTCCCTGTCTGTCTCTGTCTGTCTCTGCTTGTTTTCGTGTGTCACTGCCTGTCCCAGTTTCCCTTCGACTGTCTCTGGCTGTCTCTGTGTGTGACTGCCTGTCTCTGTCTGCCTCTGACTGTATCTGTCTGTCTCTGTGTCACTGCCTGTCGCAGTTCGCCGCTGACTGTCACTGTCTGTCTCTGTCTGTCTCTGTCTGTCTCTGTCTGTCTCTGTCTGTCTATACCGGTCTCTGTCTGTCTCTGTCTGTCTCTGTCTGTCTCTGTCTGTCTATACCGGTCTCTGTCTGTCTCTGTCTGTCTCTGTCTGTCTCTGTCTGCCTGAGTCTGTCTCTGTCTGTCTCTGTCTGTCTATACCGGTCTCTGTCTGTCTCTGACTGTCTCTGCCTGTCTCTGTCTCCCTCTGTCTGTCTGTTACCGGCTCTCTCTGTCTGTCTGTCTCTGTCTGTCTCTGTCTGTCTCTGTCCGCCTCTGGCTGTCTCTGCCTGCCTGAGTCTGTCTCTGTCTGTCTCCCTCTGTCTATTCCTTTCTCTGCCTGTCTCTGTCTGTCTCTGCATGTATCTGTTTGTCTCTGTCTGTCTCTGTCGGTCTCTGTCGGTCTCTCTCTGTATCTGTCTGTCTCTGTCTGTCCCTGTCTGTCTCCGTCTATCTCTGTCCGTCTCTGTCTGTCTCTGTCTGTCTCTGTCTGTCTCTGTCTGTCTCTGTCTGCCTCTGTCTGTCTCTGTCTGTCTCCGTCTGCCTCTGACTGTCCCTGTCTGTCTCTGTGTGTCACTGCCTGTCTCTGTCTGTCTATGTCTGTCTCTGTCTGTCTCTGTCTGTCTCTGTCTGTCTCTGTCTGTCTCTGCTTGTTTTCGTGTGTCACTGCCTGTCCCAGTTTCCCTTCGACTCTCTCTGGCTGTCTCTGTGTGACTGCCTGTCTCTGTCTGCCTCTGACTGTCCCTGTCTGTCTCTGTGTCACTGCCTGTCTCAGTTCGCCGCTGACTGTCACTGTCTGTCACTGTCTGTCTCTGTCTGTCTCTGTCTGTCTCTGTCTGTCTCTGTCTGTATCTATCTGTCTCTGTCTGTCTCTGTCTGTCTCTGTCTGTCTCTGTCTGTCTCTGTCTGCCTCTGACTGTCCCTGTCTGCCTCTGTCTGTCTATGTCTGCCTGAGTCTGTCTCTGTCTGTGTCTGTTTGTCTATACCGGTCTCTGTCTGTCTCTGCCTGTCTCTGTCTGTCTCTGTCTGTCCCTGTCTGTCTCTGTCTGTCTCTGCTTGCTTCCGTGTGTCACTGCCTGTCCCAGTTTGCCTTCGACTGTCTCGGTCTGTCTCTGTCTGGGACTGCCTGTCTCTGTCTGCCTCTGACTGTCCCTGTCTGTCTCTGTGTGTCACTGCCTGACTCTGTCTGTCTATGTCTGTCTTTGTCTGTCTCTGTCTGTCTCTGTCTGTCTCTGTCTGTCTCTGTCTGCCTCTGTCTGTCTCTGCCTGTCTCTGTCTGTATCTCTCTGTCTCTGTTTCTATCTGTCTGTCTCTGTCAGTCTTTGTCTGTCTCTGTCTGTCTCTGCCTGTCTCTGCCTGTCTCTGTCTGTCTCTGTCTGTCTCTGTCTGTCCCTGTCTGTCTCTGTCTGTCTCTGCTTGTTTTCGTGTGTCACTGCCTGTCCCAGTTTGCCTTCGACTGTCTCTGGCTGTCTCTGTGTGTGACTGCCTGTCTCTGTCTGCCTCTGACTGTCTCTGTCTGTCTCTGTGTGTCACTGCCCGTCTCAGTCCGCCGCTGACTGTCTCTGTCTGCCTTGTCTGTCTCCGTCTGCCTCTGACTGTCCCTGTCTGCCTCTGTGCGTCACTGACTGGCTCAGCATACCGCTGACTGTCTCTGCCTGTCTCTGTCTCCCTCTGTCTGTCTGTTACCGGCTCTCTCTGTCTGTCTGTCTCTGTCTGTCTCTGTCTGTCTCTGTCTGCCTGAGTCTGTCCCTGTCTGTCTCTGTCTGTCTCTGTCTGTCTCTGTCTGACTCTGTCTGTCTCTGTCTGTCTCGGTCTGGCTCTGACTGTCCCTGTCTCTCTCTGTGTGTCACTGCCAGTCTCAGTCTGCCGCTGACTGTCTCTGTCCGTCTCTGTCTGTCTCTGTCTGTCTCTGTCTGTCTCTGTCTGTCTCTGTCTGTCCCTGCCTGTCTCTGTCAGTCTCTGCTTGTTTTCGTGTGTCACTGCCTGTCCCAGTTTCCCTTCGACTGTCTCTGGCTGTCTCTGTGTGTGACTGCCTGTCTCTGTCTGCCTCTGACTGTCCCTGTGTGTCTCTGTCTGTCTCTGTCTGTCTCTGTCTGTCTCTGTCTGTCTCTGTCTGTCTATACCGGTCTCTGTCTGTCTCTGTCTGTCTCTGTCTGTCTCTGTCTGTCTATACCGGTCTCTGTCTGTCTCTGACTGTCTCTGCCTGTCTCTGTCTCCCTCTGTCTGTCTGTTACCGGCTCACTCTGTCTGTCTGTCTCTGTCTGTCTCTGTCTGTCTGTGTCCGCCTCTGGCTGTCTCTGCCTGCCTGAGTCTGTCTCTGTCTGTCTCCCTCTGTCTATTCCTGTCTCTGCATGTATCTGTTTGTCTCTGTCTGTCTCTGTCGGTCTCTGTCGGTCTCTCTCTGTATCTGTCTGTCACTGTCTGTCCCTGTCTGTCTCCGTCTGTCTCTGTCTGTCTCTGTCTGTCTCTGTCTGTCTCTGTCTGTCTCTGTCTGTCTCTGTCTGCCTGAGTCTGTCTATGTCTGTCTCAGTCTGTCTATACCTGTCTCTGTCTGTCTCTGTCTGTCTCTGTCTGTCTCTGTCTGTCTCTGTCTGTCTCTGCCTGTCTCTGTCCGTCTCTTTCTGTCTCTGTCTGTCTCTGTCTCCCTCTGTCTGTCTCTGACCGGCTCTCTCTGTCTGTCTGCCTCTGTCCGTCTCTGTCCGCCTCTGTCTGTCTCCGTCTGCCTCTGACTGTCCCTGTCTGCCTCTGTGTGTCACTGACTGGCTCAGTGTGCCGGTGACTGTCTCTGCCTGTCTCTGTCTCCCTCTGTCTGTCTGTTACCGGCTCTCTCTGTCTGTCTGTCTCTGTCTGTCTCTGTCTGTCCCTGTCCGCCTCTGCCTGTCTCTGCCTGCCTGAGTCTGTCTCTGTCTGTCTCCCTCTGTCTATTCCTGCCTCTGTCTGTCTCTGTCTGTCCCTGTCCGCCTCTGCCTGTCTCTGCCTGCCTGAGTCTGTCTCTGTCTGTCTCCCTCTGTCTATTCCTGTCTCTGTCTGTCTCTGTCTGTCTCTGCATGTATCTGTTTGTCTCTGTCTGTCTCTGTCGGTCTCTGTCGGTCTCTGTCTGTATCTGTCTGTCTCTGTCTGTCTCTGTCTGTCTCTGTCTGTCTAGGTCTGTCTCTGCCTGCGCCGTCTGTCTCTGTCTATCTCTGTCTGTCTCTGTCTGCCTGAGTCTGTCTCTGTCTGTCTCTGTCTTTCTATACCTGTCTCTGTCTGTATCTGTCTGTCTCTGTCTGTCTCTGCCTGTCTCTGTCTGTCTCGGTCTGTCTCTGTCTGCCTCTGTCTGTCTATGTCTGCCTGAGTCTGTCTCTGTCTGTGTCTGTTTGTCTATACCGGTCTCTGTCTGTCTCCGCCTGTCTCTGCCTCTCTCTGTCTGTCTCTGTCTGTCCCTGTCTGTCTCTGTCTGTCTCTGCTTGCTTCCGTGTGTCACTGCCTGTCCCAGTTTGCCTTCGACTGTCTCGGTCTGTCTCTGTCTGGGACTGCCTGTCTCTGTCTGCCTCTGACTGTCCCTGTCTGCCTCTGTGTGTGACTGCCTGTCTCTGTCTGTCTATGTCTGTCTTTGTCTGTCTCTGTCTGTCTCTGTCTGTCTCTGTCTGTCTCTGTCTGCCTCTGTCTGTCTCTGCCTGTCTCTGTCTGTCTCTCTCTGTCTCTGTTTCTATCTGTCTGTCTCTGTCAGTCTTTGTCTGTCTCTGTCTGTCTCTGCCTGTCTCTGCCTGTCTCTGCCTGTCTCTGTCTGTCTCTGTCTCTCTCTGTCTGTCTCTGTCTGTCTCTGCTTGTTTTCGTGTGTCACTGCCTGTCCCAGTTTGCCTTCGACTGTCTCTGGCTGTCTCTGTGTGTGACTGCCTGTCTCTGTCTGCCTCTGACTGTCTCTGTCTGTCTCTGTGTGTCACTGCCCGTCTCAGTCCGCCGCTGACTGTCTCTGTCTGCCTTGTCTGTCTCCGTCTGCCTCTGACTGTCCCTGTCTGTCTCTGTGCGTCACTGACTGGCTCAGTGTACCGCTGACTGTCTCTGCCTGTCTCTGTCTCCCTCTGTCTGTCTGTTACCGGCTCTCTCTGCCTGTCTGTCTCTGTCTGTCTCTGTCTGTCTCTGTCTGCCTGAGTCTGTCCCTGTCTGTCTCTGTCTGTCTCTGTCTGTCTCTGTCTGTCTCTGTCTGTCTCGGTCTGGCTCTGACTGTCCCTGTCTGTCTCTGTGTGTCACTGCCAGTCTCTGTCTGCCGCTGACTGTCTCTGTCCGTCTCTGTCTGTCCCTGTCTGTCTCTGTCTGTCTCTGCTTGTTTTCGTGTGTCACTGCCTGTCCCAGTTTCCCTTCGACTGTCTCTGGCTGTCTCTGTGTGTGACTGCCTGTCTCTGTCTGCCTCTGACTGTCCCTGTCTGTCTCTGTGTCACTGCCTGTCGCAGTTCGCCGCTGACTGTCACTGTCTGTCTCTGTCTGTCTCTGTCTGTCTCTGTCTGTCTCTGTCTGTCTATACCGGTCTCTGTCTGTCTCTGTCTGTCTCTGTCTGTCTCTGTCTGCCTGAGTCTGTCTCTGTCTGTCTCTGTCTGTCTATACCGGTCTCTGTCTGTCTCTGACTGTCTCTGCCTGTCTCTGTCTCCCTCTGTCTGTCTGTTACCGGCTCTCTCTGTCTGTCTGTCTCTGTCTGTCTCTGTCTGTCTCTGTCCGCCTCTGGCTGTCTCTGCCTGCCTGAGTCTGTCTCTGTCTGTCTCCCTCTGTCTATTCCTTTCTCTGCCTGTCTCTGTCTGTCTCTGCATGTATCTGTTTGTCTCTGTCTGTCTCTGTCGGTCTCTGTCGGTCTCTCTCTGTATCTGTCTGTCTCTGTCTGTCCCTGTCTGTCTCCGTCTATCTCTGTCTGTCTCTGTCTGTCTCTGTCTGTCTCTGTCTGTCTCTGTCTGTCTCTGTCTGCCTCTGTCTGTCTCTGTCTGTCTCTGTCTGCCTCTGACTGTCCCTGTCTGCCTCTGTGTGTCACTGACTGGCTCAGTGTGCCGCTGACTGTCTCTGTCTGTCTCTGTCTGTCTCTGCATGTATCTGTTTGTCTCTCTCTCTCTCTGTCTGTCCCTGTCTGTCTCTGTCTGTATCTGTCTGTCTCTGTCTGTCTCTTTCTGTCTCTGTCTGTCTCTGTCTGTCTCTGTCTGTCTCTGTCTGTCTCCGTCTGCCTCTGACTGTCTATGTCTGTCTCTGTCTGTCTCTGCCTGTCTCTGTCTGTCTCTGCTTGTTTTCGTGTGTCACTGCCTGTCCCAGTTTCCCTTCGACTGTCTCTGGCTGTCTCTGTGTGACTGCCTGTCTCTGTCTGCCTCTGACTGTCCCTGTCTGTCTCTGTGTCACTGCCTGTCTCAGTTCGCCGCTGACTGTCACTGTCTGTCACTGTCTGTCTCTGTCTGTCTCTGTCTGTCTCTGTCTGTCTCTGTCTGCATCTGTCTGTCTCTGTCTGTCTCTGTCTGTCTCTGTCTGTCTCTGTCTGTCTCTGCCTGTCTCTGTCCGTCTCTTTCTGTCTCTGTCTGTCTCTGTCTCCCTCTGTCTGTCTCTGACCGGCTCTCTCTGTCTGTCTGCCTCTGTCCGTCTCTGTCCGCCTCTGTCTGTCTCCGTCTGCCTCTGACTGTCCCTGTCTGCCTCTGTGTGTCACTGACTGGCTCAGTGTGCCGGTGACTGTCTCTGCCTGTCTCTGTCTCCCTCTGTCTGTCTGTTACCGGCTCTCTCTGTCTGTCTGTCTCTGTCTGTCTCTGTCTGTCCCTGTCCGCCTCTGCCTGTCTCTGCCTGCCTGAGTCTGTCTCTGTCTGTCTCCCTCTGTCTATTCCTGTCTCTGTCTGTCTCTGTCTGTCCCTGTCCGCCTCTGCCTGTCTCTGCCTGCCTGAGTCTGTCTCTGTCTGTCTCCCTCTGTCTATTCCTGTCTCTGTCTGTCTCTGTCTGTCTCTGCATGTATCTGTTTGTCTCTGTCTGTCTCTGTCGGTCTCTGTCGGTCTCTGTCTGTATCTGTCTGTCTCTGTCTGTCTCTGTCTGTCTCTGTCTGTCTAGGTCTGTCTCTGCCTGCGCCGTCTGTCTCTGTCTATCTCTGTCTGTCTCTGTCTGCCTGAGTCTGTCTCTGTCTGTCTCTGTCTTTCTATACCTGTCTCTGTCTGTATCTGTCTGTCTCTGTCTGTCTCTGCCTGTCTCTGTCTGTCTCGGTCTGTCTCTGTCTGCCTCTGTCTGTCTATGTCTGCCTGAGTCTGTCTCTGTCTGTGTCTGTTTGTCTATACCGGTCTCTGTCTGTCTCCGCCTGTCTCTGCCTCTCTCTGTCTGTCTCTGTCTGTCCCTGTCTGTCTCTGTCTGTCTCTGCTTGCTTCCGTGTGTCACTGCCTGTCCCAGTTTGCCTTCGACTGTCTCGGTCTGTCTCTGTCTGGGACTGCCTGTCTCTGTCTGCCTCTGACTGTCCCTGTCTGCCTCTGTGTGTGACTGCCTGTCTCTGTCTGTCTATGTCTGTCTTTGTCTGTCTCTGTCTGTCTCTGTCTGTCTCTGTCTGTCTCTGTCTGCCTCTGTCTGTCTCTGCCTGTCTCTGTCTGTCTCTCTCTGTCTCTGTTTCTATCTGTCTGTCTCTGTCAGTCTTTGTCTGTCTCTGTCTGTCTCTGCCTGTCTCTGCCTGTCTCTGCCTGTCTCTGTCTGTCTCTGTCTCTCTCTGTCTGTCTCTGTCTGTCTCTGCTTGTTTTCGTGTGTCACTGCCTGTCCCAGTTTGCCTTCGACTGTCTCTGGCTGTCTCTGTGTGTGACTGCCTGTCTCTGTCTGCCTCTGACTGTCTCTGTCTGTCTCTGTGTGTCACTGCCCGTCTCAGTCCGCCGCTGACTGTCTCTGTCTGCCTTGTCTGTCTCCGTCTGCCTCTGACTGTCCCTGTCTGTCTCTGTGCGTCACTGACTGGCTCAGTGTACCGCTGACTGTCTCTGCCTGTCTCTGTCTCCCTCTGTCTGTCTGTTACCGGCTCTCTCTGCCTGTCTGTCTCTGTCTGTCTCTGTCTGTCTCTGTCTGCCTGAGTCTGTCCCTGTCTGTCTCTGTCTGTCTCTGTCTGTCTCTGTCTGTCTCTGTCTGTCTCGGTCTGGCTCTGACTGTCCCTGTCTGTCTCTGTGTGTCACTGCCAGTCTCTGTCTGCCGCTGACTGTCTCTGTCCGTCTCTGTCTGTCCCTGTCTGTCTCTGTCTGTCTCTGCTTGTTTTCGTGTGTCACTGCCTGTCCCAGTTTCCCTTCGACTGTCTCTGGCTGTCTCTGTGTGTGACTGCCTGTCTCTGTCTGCCTCTGACTGTCCCTGTCTGTCTCTGTGTCACTGCCTGTCGCAGTTCGCCGCTGACTGTCACTGTCTGTCTCTGTCTGTCTCTGTCTGTCTCTGTCTGTCTCTGTCTGTCTATACCGGTCTCTGTCTGTCTCTGTCTGTCTCTGTCTGTCTCTGTCTGCCTGAGTCTGTCTCTGTCTGTCTCTGTCTGTCTATACCGGTCTCTGTCTGTCTCTGACTGTCTCTGCCTGTCTCTGTCTCCCTCTGTCTGTCTGTTACCGGCTCTCTCTGTCTGTCTGTCTCTGTCTGTCTCTGTCTGTCTCTGTCCGCCTCTGGCTGTCTCTGCCTGCCTGAGTCTGTCTCTGTCTGTCTCCCTCTGTCTATTCCTTTCTCTGCCTGTCTCTGTCTGTCTCTGCATGTATCTGTTTGTCTCTGTCTGTCTCTGTCGGTCTCTGTCGGTCTCTCTCTGTATCTGTCTGTCTCTGTCTGTCCCTGTCTGTCTCCGTCTATCTCTGTCTGTCTCTGTCTGTCTCTGTCTGTCTCTGTCTGTCTCTGTCTGTCTCTGTCTGCCTCTGTCTGTCTCTGTCTGTCTCTGTCTGCCTCTGACTGTCCCTGTCTGCCTCTGTGTGTCACTGACTGGCTCAGTGTGCCGCTGACTGTCTCTGTCTGTCTCTGTCTGTCTCTGCATGTATCTGTTTGTCTCTCTCTCTCTCTGTCTGTCCCTGTCTGTCTCTGTCTGTATCTGTCTGTCTCTGTCTGTCTCTTTCTGTCTCTGTCTGTCTCTGTCTGTCTCTGTCTGTCTCTGTCTGTCTCCGTCTGCCTCTGACTGTCTATGTCTGTCTCTGTCTGTCTCTGCCTGTCTCTGTCTGTCTCTGCTTGTTTTCGTGTGTCACTGCCTGTCCCAGTTTCCCTTCGACTGTCTCTGGCTGTCTCTGTGTGACTGCCTGTCTCTGTCTGCCTCTGACTGTCCCTGTCTGTCTCTGTGTCACTGCCTGTCTCAGTTCGCCGCTGACTGTCACTGTCTGTCACTGTCTGTCTCTGTCTGTCTCTGTCTGTCTCTGTCTGTCTCTGTCTGCATCTGTCTGTCTCTGTCTGTCTCTGTCTGTCTCTGTCTGTCTCTGTCTGTCTCTGTCTGCCTCTGACTGTCCCTGTCTGCCTCTGTCTGTCTATGTCTGCCTGAGTCTGTCTCTGTCTGTGTCTGTTTGTCTATACCGGTCTCTGTCTGTCTCTGCCTGTCTCTGCCTGTCTCTGCCTGTCTCTGTCTGTCTCTGTCTGTCTCTGTCTGTCTCTGTCTGTCTCTGTCTGTCTCTGTCTGCATCTGTCTGTCTCTGTCTGTCTCTGTCTGTCTCTGTCTGTCTCTGTCTGTCCCTGTCTGTCTCTGTCTGTCTCTACTTGCTTCCGTGTGTCACTGCCTGTCCCAGTTTGCCTTCGACTGTCTCTGTCTGTCTCTGTCTGTCTCTGTCTGTCTCTATCTGTCTCTGACTGTCTCTGTCTGTCTTTGTCTGTCTCTGTCTGCATCTGACTGTCCCTGTCTGCCTCTGTGTGTCACTGACTGGCTTAGTGTGCCGCTGACTGTCTCTGCCTGTCTCTGTCTCCCTCTGTCTGTCTCTGACCGGCTCTCTCTGTCTGTCTGTCTCTGTCTGTCTCTGTCTGTCTCTATCTGTCTCTGACTATCTCTGTCTGTCTTTGTCTGTCTCTGTCTGCCTCTGACTGTCCCTGTCTGCGTCTGTGTGCCACTGACTGGCTCAGTGTGCCGCTGACTGTCTCTGCCTGTCTCTGTCTCCCTCTGTCTGTCTCTGACCGGCTCTCTCTGTCTGTCTGTCACTCTCCGTCTCTGTCTGTGTCTGTCTGTCTCTGCCTGTCTCTGTCTGTCTCTGTCTGTCTCCGTCTGTCTCTGTCTGTCGATGTCTGTCTCTGTCTCTCTCTGTCTGTCTCTATCTGTCTCTGACTATCTCTGTCTGTCTTTGTCTGTCTCTGTCTGCCTCTGACTGTCCCTGTCTGCGTCTGTGTGCCACTGACTGGCTCAGTGTGCCGCTGACTGTCTCTGTCTGTCTCTGTCTGTCTCTGCCTGTCTCTGTCTGTCTCTGCTTGTTTTCGTGTGTCACTGCCTGTCCCAGTTTGCCTTCGACTGTCTCTGTCTGTCTCTGTGTGTCTATGTCTGTCTCTGTCTGTCTCAGTCTGTCTCTGCCTGTCTCTGTCTGACTCTGTCTGTCTCCGTCTGTCTCTGTCTGTCGATGTCTGTATCTGTCTGTCTCTGTCTGTCTCTGTCTGTCTCTGTCTGTCTCTGTCTGTCTCTGTCTGTCTCTGTCTGTCTCTGTCTGTCTCTATCTGTCTCTGACTGTCTCTGTCTGTCTTTGTCTGTCTCTGTCTGCCTCTGACTGTCCCTGTCTGCATCTGTGTGTCACTGACTGGCTCAGTGTGCCGCTGACTGTCTCTGCCTGTCTCTGTCTCCCTCTGTCTGTCTCTGACCGGCTCTCTCTGTCTGTCTGTCACTGTCCGTCTCTGTCTGTCTCTGTCTGTCTCTGCCTGTCTCTGTCTGTCTCTGTCTGTCTCCGTCTGTCTCTGTCTGTCGATGTCTGTATCTGTCTGTCTCTGTCTGTCTCTGTCTGTCTCTGTCTGTCTCTGTCTGTCTCTGTCTGTCTCTGTCTGTCTCTGTCTGCCTCTGACTCTCCCTGTCTGCCTCTGTGTGTCACTGACTGGCCTAGTGTGCCGCAGACTGTCTCTGCCTGGATCTGTCTCCATCTGTCTGTCTCTGACCGGCTCTCTCTGTCTGTCTGTCTCTGTCCGTCTCTGTCCGCCTCTGTCTGTCTCCGTCTGTCTCTGTCTGTCGATGTCTGTATCTGTCTGTCTCTGTCTGTCTCTGTCTGGGACTGCCTGTCTCTGTCTGCCTCTGACTGTCCCTGTCTGTCTCTGTGTGTCACTGCCTGTCTCTGTCTGTCTATGTCTGTCTTTGTCTGTCTCTGCCTGTCTCTGTCTGTCTCTGTCTGTCTACGTCTGTCTCTGTCTGTCTCTGTCTGTCTCTGTCTGTCTCTGTATGTCTCTGTGTGTCACTGCCTGTCTCTGTCTGTCTCTGTCTGTCTCTGTGTGTCACTGCCTGTCTCTGTCTGTCTCTGTCTGTCTATGTCTGTCTTTGTCTGTCTCTGTCTGTCTCTGTCTGTCTCTGTCTGTCTCTGTGTGTCACTGCCTGTCTCTGTCTGTCTCTGTCTGTCTCTGTCTGTCTTTGTCTATCTCTGTCTGTGTCTGCCTGTCTCAGTCTGTCTCTGTCTGTCTCTGCATGTCTCAGTCTGTCTCTGTCTGTCTCTGCCTGTCTCTGCCTGTCTCTGTCCGTCTCTTTCTGTCTCTGCCTGTCTCTGTCTGTCTCTCTCTCTCTCTGTTTCTCTCTGTCTGTCTCTGTCTGGGACTGCCTGTCTCTGTCTGCCTCTGACTGTCCCTGTCTGTCTCTGTGTGTCACTGCCTGTCTCTGTCTGTCTATGTCTGTCTTTGTCTGTCTCTGTCTGTCTCAGTCTGTATATACCTGTCTCTGTCTGTCTCTGTCTGTCTCTGTCTGTCTCTGTCTGTCTCTGTCCGTCTCTGTCTGTACCTGTCTGTCTCTGTCTGTCTCTGCTCGCTTCCGTGTGTCACTGCCTGTCCCAGTTTGCCTTCGACTGTCTCGGTCTGTCTCTCTGGGACTGCCTGTCTCTGTCTGCCTCTGACTGTCCCTGTCTGTCTCTGTGTGTCACTGCCTGTCTCTGTCTGTCTATGTGTGTCTTTGTCTGTCTCTGTCTGTCTCTGTCTGTCTCTGTCTGTCCCTGCTTGTTTTCGTGTGACACTGCCTGCCCCAGTTTGCCTTCGACTGTCTCTGTCTGTCTCTGTCTGGGACTGCCTGTCTCTGTCTGGGACTGTCTGTCTCTGTCTGCCTCTGACTCTCCCTGTCTGCCTCTGTGTGTCACTGACTGGCTTAGTGTGCCGCAGACTGTCTCTGCCTGGATCTGTCTCCATCTGTCTGTCTCTGACCGGCTCTCTCTGTCTGTCTGTCTCTGTCCGTCTCTGTCCGCCTCTGTCTGTCTCCGTCTGTCTCTGTCTGTCGATGTCTGTATCTGTCTGTCTCTGTCTGTCTCTGTCTGGGACTGCCTGTCTCTGTCTGCCTCTGACTGTCCCTGTCTGTCTCTGTGTGTCACTGCCTGTCTCTGTCTGTCTATGTCTGTCTTTGTCTGTCTCTGCCTGTCTCTGTCTGTCTCTGTCTGTCTACGTCTGTCTCTGTCTGTCTCTGTCTGTCTCTGTCTGTCTCTGTCTGTCTCTGTATGTCTCTGTGTGTCACTGCCTGTCTCTGTCTGTCTCTGTCTGTCTCTGTGTGTCACTGCCTGTCTCTGTCTGTCTCTGTCTGTCTATGTCTGTCTTTGTCTGTCTCTGTCTGTCTCTGTCTGTCTCTGTCTGTCTCTGTGTGTCACTGCCTGTCTCTGTCTGTCTCTGTCTGTCTCTGTCTGTCTTTGTCTGTCTCTGTCTGTGTCTGCCTGTCTCAGTCTGTCTCTGTCTGTCTCTGCATGTCTCAGTCTGTCTCTGTCTGTCTCTGCCTGTCTCTGCCTGTCTCTGCCTGTCTCTGTCCGTCTCTTTCTGTCTCTGCCTGTCTCTGTCTGTCTCTCTCTCTCTCTGTTTCTCTCTGTCTGTCTCTGTCTGGGACTGCCTGTCTCTGTCTGCCTCTGACTGTCCCTGTCTGTCTCTGTGTGTCACTGCCTGTCTCTGTCTGTCTATGTCTGTCTTTGTCTGTCTCTGTCTGTCTCAGTCTGTATATACCTGTCTCTGTCTGTCTCTGTCTGTCTCTGTCTGTCTCTGTCTGTCTCTGTCCGTCTCTGTCTGTACCTGTCTGTCTCTGTCTGTCTCTGCTCGCTTCCGTGTGTCACTGCCTGTCCCAGTTTGCCTTCGACTGTCTCGGTCTGTCTCTCTGGGACTGCCTGTCTCTGTCTGCCTCTGACTGTCCCTGTCTGTCTCTGTGTGTCACTGCCTGTCTCTGTCTGTCTATGTGTGTCTTTGTCTGTCTCTGTCTGTCTCTGTCTGTCTCTGTCTGTCCCTGCTTGTTTTCGTGTGACACTGCCTGCCCCAGTTTGCCTTCGACTGTCTCTGTCTGTCTCTGTCTGGGACTGCCTGTCTCTGTCTGGGACTGCCTGTCTCCGTCTGCCTCTGACTGTCCCTGTCTGCCTCTGTGTGTCACTGACTGGCTCAGTGTGCCGCTGACTGTCTCTGTCTGTCTCTGTCTGTCTCTGTCTGCCTGAGTCTGTCTCTGTCTGTCTTCTTCTGTCTATACCTGTCTCTGTCTGTCTCTGTCTGTCTCTGTCTGTCTCTGTCTGTCTCTTCCCGCCTCTGTCTGTCCCTGTCTGTCTCTGTCTGTCTCTGCTTGTTTTCGTGTGTCACTGCCTGTCCCAGTTTGCCTTCGACTGTCTCTGGCTGTCTCTGTGTGTGACTGCCTGTCTCTGTCTGCCTCTGACTGTCTCTGTCTGTCTCTGTGTGTCACTGCCCGTCTCAGTCCGCCGCTGACTGTCTCTGCCTGCCTTGTCTGTCTCCGTCTGCCTCTGACTGTCCCTGTCTGTCTCTGTGCGTCACTGACTGGCTCAGTGTACCGCTGACTGTCTCTGCCTGTCTCTGTCTCCCTCTGTCTGTCTGTTACCGGCTCTCTCTGTCTGTCTGTCTCTGTCTGTCTCTGTCTGTCTCTGTCTGCCTGAGTCTGTCCCTGTCTGTCTCTGTCTGTCTCTGTCTGTCTCTGTCTGTCTCGGTCTGGCTCTGACTGTCCCTGTCTGTCTCTGTGTGTCACTGCCTGTCTCAGTTCGCCGCTGACTGTCACTGTCTGTCTCTGTCTGTCTATACCGGTCTCTGTCTGTCTCTGTCTGTCTCTGTCTGTCTCTGTCCGCCTCTGGCTGTCTCTGCCTGCCTGAGTCTGTCTCTGTCTGTCTCCCTCTGTCTATTCCTGTCTCTGCCTGTCTCTGTCTGTCTCTGCATGTATCTGTTTGTCTCTGTCTGTCTCTGTCGGTCTCTGTCGGTCTCTCTCTGTATCTGTCTGTCTCTGTCTGTCCCTGTCTGTCTCCGTCTGTCTCTGTCTGTCTCTGTCTGTCTCTGTCTGTCTCTGTCTGTCTCTGTCTGTCTCTGTCTGCCTCTGTCTGTCTCTGTCTGTCTCTGTCTGCCTCTGACTGTCCCTGTCTGCCTCTGTGTGTCACTGACTGGCTCAGTGTGCCGCTGACTGTCTCTGTCTGTCTCTGTCTGTCTCTGTCTGTCTCTGTCTGTCTCTGTCTATCTCTTCCGTCTCTGTCTGTCTCTGTCTGTCTCTGCATGTATCTGTTTGTCTCTGTCTGTCTCTGTCGGTCTCTGTCGGTCTCTGTCTGTATCTGTCTGTCTCTGTCTGTCTCTGTCTGTCACTGTCTGTCTAGGTCTGTCTCTGCCTGCGCCGTCTGTCTCTGTCTATCTCTGTCTGCCTCTGTCTGCCTGAGTCTGTCTCTGTGTCTCTGTCTTTCTATACCTGTCTCTGTCTGTCTCTGTCAGTCTCTGTCTGTCTCTGTCTGTCTCTGTCTGTCTCTGCCTGTCTCGGTCTGTCTCTGTCTGTCCCTGTCTGTCTGTGTCTGTCTCTGCTTGCTTCCGTGTGTCACTGCCTGTCCCAGTTTGCCTTCGACTGTCTCTGTCTGTCTCTGTCTGGGACTGCCTGTCTCTGTCTGCCTCTGACTGTCCCTGTCTGTCTCTGTGTGTCACTGCCTGTCTCTGTCTGTCTCTGTCTGTCTATGTCTGTCTGTGTCTGTCTCTGTCTGTCTCTGTCTGTCTCTGTCTGTCTCTGTCTGTCTCTGTGTGTCACTGCCTGTCTCTGTCTGTGTCTGCCTGTCTCTGTCTGTCTCTGTCTGTCTCTGCCTGTCTCTGTCTGTCTCTCTCTGTCTGTATCTGTCTGTCTCTGTCTGTCTCTGTCGGTCTCTGTCTGTCTCTGTCTGTCCCTGTCTGTCTCCGTCTGTATCTGTCTGTCTCTGTCTGCCTCTGACTGTCCCTGTCTGCCTCTGTGTGTCACTGACTGGCTCAGTGTGCCGCTGACTGTCTCTGCCTGTCTCTGTCTCCCTCTGTCTGTCTCTGACCGGCTCTCTCTGTCGGTCTGTCTCTGTCCGTCTCTGTCCGCCTCTGTCTGTCTCCGTCTGTCTCTGTCTGTCTCTGTCTGTCTCTGCCTGTCTCTGTCTGTCTCTGTCTGTCTCCGTCTGTCTCTCTCTGTCCCTGTCTGTATCTGTCTGTCTCTGTCTGTCTCTGTCTGTCTCTGTCTGTCTCTGTCTGTCTCTGTCTGTCTCTGTCTGTCTCTGTCTGTCTCTGTCTGCCTGAGTCTGTCTATGTCTGTCTCAGTCTGTCTATACCTGTCTCTGTCTGTCTCTGTCTGTCTCTGTCTGTCTCTGTCTGTCTCTGCCTGTCTCTGTCCGTCTCTTTCTGTCTCTGTCTGTCTCTGTCTCCCTCTGTCTGTCTCTGACCGGCTCTCTCTGTCTGTCTGCCTCTGTCCGTCTCTGTCCGCCTCTGTCTGTCTCCGTCTGCCTCTGACTGTCCCTGTCTGCCTCTGTGTGTCACTGACTGGCTCAGTGTGCCGCTGACTGTCTCTGCCTGTCTCTGTCTCCCTCTGTCTGTCTCTGACCGGCTCTCTCTGTCGGTCTGTCTCTGTCCGTCTCTGTCCGCCTCTGTCTGTCTCCGTCTGTCTCTGTCTGTCTCTGTCTGTCTCTGTCTGTCTCTGTCTGTCTCTGTCTGTCTCCGTCTTTCTCTCTCTGTCCCTGTCTGTATCTGTCTGTCTCTGCATGTATCTGTTTGTCTCTGTCTGTCTCTGTCGGTCTCTGTCGGTCTCTGTCTGTATCTGTCTGTCTCTGTCTGTCTCTGTCTGTCTCTGTCTGTCTAGGTCTGTCTCTGCCTGCGCCGTCTGTCTCTGTCTATCTCTGTCTGTCTCTGTCTGCCTGAGTCTGTCTCTGTCTGTCTCTGTCTTTCTATACCTGTCTCTGTCTGTATCTGTCTGTCTCTGTCTGTCTCTGCCTGTCTCTGTCTGTCTCGGTCTGTCTCTGTCTGCCTCTGTCTGTCTATGTCTGCCTGAGTCTGTCTCTGTCTGTGTCTGTTTGTCTATACCGGTCTCTGTCTGTCTCCGCCTGTCTCTGCCTCTCTCTGTCTGTCTCTGTCTGTCCCTGTCTGTCTCTGTCTGTCTCTGCTTGCTTCCGTGTGTCACTGCCTGTCCCAGTTTGCCTTCGACTGTCTCGGTCTGTCTCTGTCTGGGACTGCCTGTCTCTGTCTGCCTCTGACTGTCCCTGTCTGCCTCTGTGTGTGACTGCCTGTCTCTGTCTGTCTATGTGTGTCTTTGTCTGTCTCTGTCTGTCTCTGTCTGTCTCTGTCTGTCTCTGTCTGCCTCTGTCTGTCTCTGCCTGTCTCTGTCTGTCTCTCTCTGTCTCTGTTTCTATCTGTCTGTCTCTGTCAGTCTTTGTCTGTCTCTGTCTGTCTCTGCCTGTCTCTGCCTGTCTCTGCCTGTCTCTGTCTGTCTCTGTCTCTCTCTGTCTGTCCCTGTCTGTCTCTGTCTGTCTCTGCTTGTTTTCGTGTGTCACTGCCTGTCCCAGTTTGCCTTCGACTGTCTCTGGCTGTCTCTGTGTGTGACTGCCTGTCTCTGTCTGCCTCTGACTGTCTCTGCCTGTCTCTGTCTGCCTCTGACTGTCCCTGTCTGTCTCTGTGTGTCACTGCCTGACTCTGTCTGTCTATGTCTGTCTTTGTCTGTCTCTGTCTGTCTCTGTCTGTCTCTGTCTGTCTCTGTCTGCCTCTGTCTGTCTCTGCCTGTCTCTGTCTGTATCTCTCTGTCTCTGTTTCTATCTGTCTGTCTCTGTCAGTCTTTGTCTGTCTCTGTCTGTCTCTGCCTGTCTCTGTCTGTCTCTGTCTGTCTCTGTCTGTCCCTGTCTGTCTCTGTCTGTCTCTGCTTGTTTTCGTGTGTCACTGCCTGTCCCAGTTTGCCTTCGACTGTCTCTGGCTGTCTCTGTGTGTGACTGCCTGTCTCTGTCTGCCTCTGACTGTCTCTGTCTGTCTCTGTGTGTCACTGCCCGTCTCAGTCCGCCGCTGACTGTCTCTGTCTGCCTTGTCTGTCTCCGTCTGCCTCTGACTGTCCCTGTCTGCCTCTGTGCGTCACTGACTGGCTCAGTATACCGCTGACTGTCTCTGCCTGTCTCTGTCTCCCTCTGTCTGTCTGTTACCGGCTCTCTCTGTCTGTCTGTCTCTGTCTGTCTCTGTCTGTCTCTGTCTGCCTGAGTCTGTCCCTGTCTGTCTCTGTCTGTCTCTGTCTGTCTCTGTCTGACTCTGTCTGTCTCTGTCTGTCTCGGTCTGGCTCTGACTGTCCCTGTCTCTCTCTGTGTGTCACTGCCAGTCTCAGTCTGCCGCTGACTGTCTCTGTCCGTCTCTGTCTGTCTCTGTCTGTCTCTGTCTGTCTCTGTCTGTCTCTGTCTGTCTCTGTCTGTCCCTGCCTGTCTCTGTCAGTCTCTGCTTGTTTTCGTGTGTCACTGCCTGTCCCAGTTTCCCTTCGACTGTCTCTGGCTGTCTCTGTGTGTGACTGCCTGTCTCTGTCTGCCTCTGACTGTCCCTGTGTGTCTCTGTCTGTCTCTGTCTGTCTCTGTCTGTCTCTGTCTGTCTCTGTCTGTCTATACCGGTCTCTGTCTGTCTCTGTCTGTCTCTGTCTGTCTCTGTCTGTCTATACCGGTCTCTGTCTGTCTCTGACTGTCTCTGCCTGTCTCTGTCTCCCTCTGTCTGTCTGTTACCGGCTCACTCTGTCTGTCTGTCTCTGTCTGTCTCTGTCTGTCTGTGTCCGCCTCTGGCTGTCTCTGCCTGCCTGAGTCTGTCTCTGTCTGTCTCCCTCTGTCTATTCCTGTCTCTGCATGTATCTGTTTGTCTCTGTCTGTCTCTGTCGGTCTCTGTCGGTCTCTCTCTGTATCTGTCTGTCACTGTCTGTCCCTGTCTGTCTCCGTCTGTCTCTGTCTGTCTCTGTCTGTCTCTGTCTGTCTCTGTCTGTCTCTGTCTGTCTCTGTCTGCCTCTGTCTGTCTCTGTCTGTCTCTGTCTGCCTCTGACTGTCCCTGTCTGCCTCTGTGTGTCACTGACTGGCTCAGTGTGCCGCTGACTGTCTCTGTCTGTCTCTGTCTGTCTCTGTCTGCCTGAGTCTGTCTCTGTCTGTCTTCTTCTGTCTATACCTGTCTCTGTCTGTCTCTGTCTGTCTCTGTCTGTCTCTGTCTGTCTCTGTCTGTCTCTGTCTGTCTCTTCCGTCTCTGTCTGTCTCTGTCTGTCTCTGCATGTATCTGTTTGTCGCTGTCTGTCTCTGTCGGTCTCTGTCGGTCTCTCTCTGTATCTGTCTGTCACTGTCTGTCCCTGTCTGTCTCCGTCTGTCTCTGTCTGTCTCTGTCTGTCTCTGTCTGTCTCTGTCTGTCTCTGTCTGTCTCTGTCTGCCTGAGTCTGTCTATGTCTGTCTCAGTCTGTCTATACCTGTCTCTGTCTGTCTCTGTCTGTCTCTGTCTGTCTCTGTCTGTCTCTGCCTGTCTCTGTCCGTCTCTTTCTGTCTCTGTCTGTCTCTGTCTCCCTCTGTCTGTCTCTGACCGGCTCTCTCTGTCTGTCTGCCTCTGTCCGTCTCTGTCCGCCTCTGTCTGTCTCCGTCTGCCTCTGACTGTCCCTGTCTGCCTCTGTGTGTCACTGACTGGCTCAGTGTGCCGGTGACTGTCTCTGCCTGTCTCTGTCTCCCTCTGTCTGTCTGTTACCGGCTCTCTCTGTCTGTCTGTCTCTGTCTGTCTCTGCCTGTCCCTGCCTGCCTGAGTCTGTCTCTGTCTGTCTCCCTCTGTCTATTCCTGTCTCTGTCTGTCTCTGTCTGTCCCTGTCCGCCTCTGCCTGTCTCTGCCTGCCTGAGTCTGTCTCTGTCTGTCTCCCTCTGTCTATTCCTGTCTCTGTCTGTCTCTGTCTGTCTCTGCATGTATCTGTTTGTCTCTGTCTGTCTCTGTCGGTCTCGGTCGGTCTCTGTCTGTATCTGTCTGTCTCTGTCTGTCTCTGTCTGTCTCTGTCTGTCTAGGTCTGTCTCTGCCTGCGCCGTCTGTCTCTGTCTATCTCTGTCTGTCTCTGTCTGCCTGAGTCTGTCTCTGTCTGTCTCTGTCTTTCTATACCTGTCTCTGTCTGTATCTGTCTGTCTCTGTCTGTCTCTGCCTGTCTCTGTCTGTCTCGGTCTGTCTCTGTCTGCCTCTGTCTGTCTATGTCTGCCTGAGTCTGTCTCTGTCTGTGTCTGTTTGTCTATACCGGTCTCTGTCTGTCTCCGCCTGTCTCTGCCTCTCTCTGTCTGTCTCTGTCTGTCCCTGTCTGTCTCTGTCTGTCTCTGCTTGCTTCCGTGTGTCACTGCCTGTCCCAGTTTGCCTTCGACTGTCTCGGTCTGTCTCTGTCTGGGACTGCCTGTCTCTGTCTGCCTCTGACTGTCCCTGACTGCCTCTGTGTGTGACTGCCTGTCTCTGTCTGTCTATGTCTGTCTTTGTCTGTCTCTGTCTGTCTCTGTCTGTCTCTGTCTGTCTCTGTCTGCCTCTGTCTGTCTCTGCCTGTCTCTGTCTGTCTCTCTCTGTCTCTGTTTCTATCTGTCTGTCTCTGTCAGTCTTTGTCTGTCTCTGTCTGTCTCTGCCTGTCTCTGCCTGTCTCTGCCTGTCTCTGTCTGTCTCTGTCTCTCTCTGTCTGTCTCTGTCTGTCTCTGCTTGTTTTCGTGTGTCACTGCCTGTCCCAGTTTGCCTTCGACTGTCTCTGGCTGTCTCTGTGTGTGACTGCCTGTCTCTGTCTGCCTCTGACTGTCTCTGTCTGTCTCTGTGTGTTACTGCCCGTCTCAGTCCACCGCTGACTGTCTCTGTCTGCCTTGTCTGTCTCCGTCTGCCTCTGACTGTCCCTGTCTGTCTCTGTGCGTCACTGACTGGCTCAGTGTACCGCTGACTGTCTCTGCCTGTCTCTGTCTCCCTCTGTCTGTCTGTTACCGGCTCTCTCTGCCTGTCTGTCTCTGTCTGTCTCTGTCTGTCTCTGTCTGCCTGAGTCTGTCCCTGTCTGTCTCTGTCTGTCTCTGTCTGTCTCTGTCTGTCTCTGTCTGTCTCTGTCTGTCTCTGTCTGTCTCGGTCTGGCTCTGACTGTCCCTGTCTGTCTCTGTGTGTCACTGCCAGTCTCTGTCTGCCGCTGACTGTCTCTGTCCGTCTCTGTCTGTCCCTGTCTGTCTCTGCCTGTCTCTGCTTGTTTTCGTGTGTCACTGCCTGTCCCAGTTTCCCTTCGACTGTCTCTGGCTGTCTCTGTGTGTGACTGCCTGTCTCTGTCTGCCTCTGACTGTCCCTGTCTGTCTCTGTGTCACTGCCTGTCGCAGTTCGCCGCTGACTGTCACTGTCTGTCTCTGTCTGTCTATACCGGTCTCTGTCTGTCTCTGACTGTCTCTGCCTGTCTCTGTCTCCCTCTGTCTGTCTGTTACCGGCTCTCTCTGTCTGTCTGTCTCTGTCTGTCTCTGTCTGTCTCTGTCCGCCTCTGGCTGTCTCTGCCTGCCTGAGTCTGTCTCTGTCTGTCTCCCTCTGTCTATTCCTTTCTCTGCCTGTCTCTGTCTGTCTCTGCATGTATCTGTTTGTCTCTGTCTGTCTCTGTCGGTCTCTGTCGGTCTCTCTCTGTATCTGTCTGTCTCTGTCTGTCCCTGTCTGTCTCCGTCTATCTCTGTCTGTCTCTGTCTGTCTCTGTCTGTCTCTGTCTGTCTCTGTCTGTCTCTGTCTGCCTCTGTCTGTCTCTGTCTGTCTCTGTCTGCCTCTGACTGTCCCTGTCTGCCTCTGTGTGTCACTGACTGGCTCAGTGTGCCGCTGACTGTCTCTGTCTGTCTCTGTCTGTCTCTGCATGTATCTGTTTGTCTCTCTCTCTCTCTGTCTGTCCCTGTCTGTCTCTGTCTGTATCTGTCTGTCTCTGTCTGTCTCTTTCTGTCTCTGTCTGTCTCTGTCTGTCTCTGTCTGTCTCTGTCTGTCTCCGTCTGCCTCTGACTGTCCCTGTCTGTCTCTGTGTGTCACTGCCTGTCTCTGTCTGTCTATGTCTGTCTCTGTCTGTCTCTGTCTGTCTCTGTCTGTCTCTGTCTGTCTCTGTCTGTCTCTGCTTGTTTTCGTGTGTCACTGCCTGTCCCAGTTTCCCTTCGACTGTCTCTGGCTGTCTCTGTGTGACTGCCTGTCTCTGTCTGCCTCTGACTGTCCCTGTCTGTCTCTGTGTCACTGCCTGTCTCAGTTCGCCGCTGACTGTCACTGTCTGTCACTGTCTGTCTCTGTCTGTCTCTGTCTGTCTCTGTCTGTCTCTGTCTGTATCTGTCTGTCTCTGTCTGTCTCTGTCTGTCTCTGTCTGTCTCTGTCTGTCTCTGTCTGCCTCTGACTGTCCCTGTCTGCCTCTGTCTGTCTATGTCTGCCTGAGTCTGTCTCTGTCTGTGTCTGTTTGTCTATACCGGTCTCTGTCTGTCTCTGCCTGTCTCTGTCTGTCTCTGTCTGTCCCTGTCTGTCTCTGTCTGTCTCTGCTTGCTTCCGTGTGTCACTGCCTGTCCCAGTTTGCCTTCGACTGTCTCGGTCTGTCTCTGTCTGGGACTGCCTGTCTCTGTCTGCCTCTGACTGTCCCTGTCTGTCTCTGTGTGTCACTGCCTGACTCTGTCTGTCTATGTCTGTCTTTGTCTGTCTCTGTCTGTCTCTGTCTGTCTCTGTCTGTCTCTGTCTGCCTCTGTCTGTCTCTGCCTGTCTCTGTCTGTATCTCTCTGTCTCTGTTTCTATCTGTCTGTCTCTGTCAGTCTTTGTCTGTCTCTGTCTGTCTCTGCCTGTCTCTGTCTGTCTCTGTCTGTCTCTGTCTGTCCCTGTCTGTCTCTGTCTGTCTCTGCTTGTTTTCGTGTGTCACTGCCTGTCCCAGTTTGCCTTCGACTGTCTCTGGCTGTCTCTGTGTGTGACTGCCTGTCTCTGTCTGCCTCTGACTGTCTCTGTCTGTCTCTGTGTGTCACTGCCCGTCTCAGTCCGCCGCTGACTGTCTCTGTCTGCCTTGTCTGTCTCCGTCTGCCTCTGACTGTCCCTGTCTGCCTCTGTGCGTCACTGACTGGCTCAGTATACCGCTGACTGTCTCTGCCTGTCTCTGTCTCCCTCTGTCTGTCTGTTACCGGCTCTCTCTGTCTGTCTGTCTCTGTCTGTCTCTGTCTGTCTCTGTCTGCCTGAGTCTGTCCCTGTCTGTCTCTGTCTGTCTCTGTCTGTCTCTGTCTGACTCTGTCTGTCTCTGTCTGTCTCGGTCTGGCTCTGACTGTCCCTGTCTCTCTCTGTGTGTCACTGCCAGTCTCAGTCTGCCGCTGACTGTCTCTGTCCGTCTCTGTCTGTCTCTGTCTGTCTCTGTCTGTCTCTGTCTGTCTCTGTCTGTCCCTGCCTGTCTCTGTCAGTCTCTGCTTGTTTTCGTGTGTCACTGCCTGTCCCAGTTTCCCTTCGACTGTCTCTGGCTGTCTCTGTGTGTGACTGCCTGTCTCTGTCTGCCTCTGACTGTCCCTGTGTGTCTCTGTCTGTCTCTGTCTGTCTCTGTCTGTCTCTGTCTGTCTATGCCGGTCTCTGTCTGTCTCTGTCTGTCTCTGTCTGTCTCTGTCTGCCTGAGTCTGTCTCTGTCTGTCTCTGTCTGTCTATACCGGTCTCTGTCTGTCTCTGACTGTCTCTGCCTGTCTCTGTCTCTCTCTGTCTGTCTGTTACCGGCTCACTCTGTCTGTCTGTCTCTGTCTGTCTCTGTCTGTCTGTGTCCGCCTCTGGCTGTCTCTGCCTGCCTGAGTCTGTCTCTGTCTGTCTCCCTCTGTCTATTCCTGTCTCTGCATGTATCTGTTTGTCTCTGTCTGTCTCTGTCGGTCTCTGTCGGTCTCTCTCTGTATCTGTCTGTCACTGTATGTCCCTGTCTGTCTCCGTCTGTCTCTGTCTGTCTCTGTCTGTCTCTGTCTGTCTCTGTCTGTCTCTGTCTGTCTCTGTCTGTCTCTGTCTGCCTCTGTCTGTCTCTGTCTGTCTCTGTCTGCCTCTGACTGTCCCTGTGTGTCACTGACTGGCTCAGTGTGCCGCTGACTGTCTCTGTCTGTCTCTGTCTGTCTCTGTCTGCCTGAGTCTGTCTCTGTCTGTCTTCTTCTGTCTATACCTGTCTCTGTCTGTCTCTGTCTGTCTCTGTCTGTCTCTGTCTGTCTCTTCCGTCTCTGTCTGTCTCTGTCTGTCTCTGCATGTATCTGTTTGTCTCTGTCTGTCTCTGTCGGTCTCTGTCGGTCTCTCTCTGTATCTGTCTGTCACTGTCTGTCCCTGTCTGTCTCCGTCTGTCTCTGTCTGTCTCTGTCTGTCTCTGTCTGTCTCTGTCTGTCTCTGTCTGTCTCTGTCTGCCTCTGTCTGTCTCTGTCTGTCTCTGTCTGCCTCTGACTGTCCCTGTCTGCCTCTGTGTGTCACTGACTGGCTCAGTGTGCCGCTGACTGTCTCTGTCTGTCTCTGTCTGTCTCTGTCTGCCTGAGTCCGTCTCTGTCTGTCTTCTTCTGTCTATACCTGTCTCTGTCTGTCTCTGTCTGTCTCTGTCTGTCTCTGTCTGTCTCTTCCGTCTCTGTCTGTCTCTGTCTGTCTCTGCATGTATCTGTTTGTCTCTGTCTGTCTCTGTCGGTCTCTGTCGGTCTCTGTCTGTCTCTGTCTGTCTCTGTCTGTCGCTGTCTGTCTCTGTCTGTCTCTTTCCGTCCCTGTCTGTCTCTGTCTGTCTCTGTCTGTCTCTGCATGTCTCTTGCTGTCTGTGTCTGTCTCTGTCTGTCTCTGTCTGTCTCTGTCTGTCTAGGTCTGTCTCTGCCTGCCCTGTCTGTCTCTGCCTGTCTCTGTCTGTCTCTGTCTGTATCTGTCTGTCTCTGTCTGTCTCTGTCTGTCTCTGTCTGTCTCTGTCTGCCTCTGACTGTCCCTGTCTGTCTCTGTGTGTCACTGCCTGTCTCTGTCTGTCTCTGTCTGTCTCTGTCTGCCTGAGTCTGTCTCTGTCTGTCTTCTTCTGTCTATACCTGTCTCTGTCTGTCTCTGTCTGCCGCTGACTGTCTCTGTCCGTCTATGTCTGTCTCTGTCTGTCTCTGTCTGTCTCTGTTTGTCTCTGTCTGTCTCTGTCGGTCTCTGTCGGTCTCTGTCTGTATCTGTCTGTCTGTGTCTGTCTCTGTCTGTCTCTGTCTGTCTCTGTCTGTCTAGGTCTGTCTCTGCCTGCGCCGTCTGTCTCTGTCTATCTCTGTCTGTCTCTGTCTGCCTGAGTCTGTCTCTGTCTGTCTCTGTCTTTCTATACCTGTCTCTGTCTGTCTCTGTCAGTCTCTGTCTGTCTCTGTCTGTCTCTGTCTGTCTCTGCCTGTCTCGGTCTGTCTCTGTCTGTCCCTGTCTGTCTGTGTCTGTCTCTGCTTGCTTCCGTGTGTCACTGCCTGTCCCAGTTTGCCTTCGACTGTCTCTGTCTGTCTCTGTCTGGGACTGCCTGTCTCTGTCTGCCTCTGACTGTCCCTGTCTGTCTCTGTGTGTCACTGCCTGTCTCTGTCTGTCTCTGTCTGTCTATGTCTGTCTTTGTCTGTCTCTGTCTGTCTCTGTCTGTCTCTGTCTGTCTCTGTCTGTCTCTGTGTGTCACTGCCTGTCTCTGTCTGTGTCTGCCTGTCTCTGTCTGTCTCTGTCTGTCTCTGCCTGTCTCTGTCTGTCTCTCTCTGTCTGTATCTGTCTGTCTCTGTCTGTCTCTGTCGGTCTCTGTCTGTCTCTGTCTGTCCCTGTCTGTCTCCGTCTGTATCTGTCTGTCTCTGTCTGCCTCTGACTGTCCCTGTCTGCCTATGTGTGTCACTGACTGGCTCAGTGTGCCGGTGACTGTCTCTGCCTGTCTCTGTCTCCCTCTGTCTGTCTGTTACCGGCTCTCTCTGTCTGTCTGTCTCTGTCTGTCTCTGCCTGTCCCTGCCTGCCTGAGTCTGTCTCTGTCTGTCTCCCTCTGTCTATTCCTGTCTCTGTCTGTCTCTGTCTGTCCCTGTCCGCCTCTGCCTGTCTCTGCCTGCCTGAGTCTGTCTCTGTCTGTCTCCCTCTGTCTATTCCTGTCTCTGTCTGTCTCTGTCTGTCTCTGCATGTATCTGTTTGTCTCTGTCTGTCTCTGTCGGTCTCTGTCGGTCTCTGTCTGTATCTGTCTGTCTCTGTCTGTCTCTGTCTGTCTCTGTCTGTCTAGGTCTGTCTCTGCCTGCGCCGTCTGTCTCTGTCTATCTCTGTCTGTCTCTGTCTGCCTGAGTCTGTCTCTGTCTGTCTCTGTCTTTCTATACCTGTCTCTGTCTGTATCTGTCTGTCTCTGTCTGTCTCTGCCTGTCTCTGTCTGTCTCGGTCTGTCTCTGTCTGCCTCTGTCTGTCTATGTCTGCCTGAGTCTGTCTCTGTCTGTGTCTGTTTGTCTATACCGGTCTCTGTCTGTCTCCGCCTGTCTCTGCCTCTCTCTGTCTGTCTCTGTCTGTCCCTGTCTGTCTCTGTCTGTCTCTGCTTGCTTCCGTGTGTCACTGCCTGTCCCAGTTTGCCTTCGACTGTCTCGGTCTGTCTCTGTCTGGGACTGCCTGTCTCTGTCTGCCTCTGACTGTCCCTGTCTGCCTCTGTGTGTAACTGCCTGTCTCTGTCTGTCTATGTCTGTCTTTGTCTGTCTCTGTCTGTCTCTGTCTGTCTCTGTCTGTCTCTGTCTGCCTCTGTCTGTCTCTGCCTGTCTCTGTCTGTCTCTCTCTGTCTCTGTTTCTATCTGTCTGTCTCTGTCAGTCTTTGTCTGTCTCTGTCTGTCTCTGCCTGTCTCTGCCTGTCTCTGCCTGTCTCTGTCTGTCTCTGTCTCTCTCTGTCTGTCTCTGTCTGTCTCTGCTTGTTTTCGTGTGTCACTGCCTGTCCCAGTTTGCCTTCGACTGTCTCTGGCTGTCTCTGTGTGTGACTGCCTGTCTCTGTCTGCCTCTGACTGTCTCTGTCTGTCTCTGTGTGTCACTGCCCGTCTCAGTCCGCCGCTGACTGTCTCTGTCTGCCTTGTCTGTCTCCGTCTGCCTCTGACTGTCCCTGTCTGTCTCTGTGCGTCACTGACTGGCTCAGTGTACCGCTGACTGTCTCTGCCTGTCTCTGTCTCCCTCTGTCTGTCTGTTACCGGCTCTCTCTGCCTGTCTGTCTCTGTCTGTCTCTGTCTGTCTCTGTCTGCCTGAGTCTGTCCCTGTCTGTCTCTGTCTGTCTCTGTCTGTCCCTGTCTGTCTCTGTCTGTCTCTGCTTGTTTTCGTGTGTCACTGCCTGTCCCAGTTTCCCTTCGACTGTCTCTGGCTGTCTCTGTGTGCGACTGCCTGTCTCTGTCTGCCTCTGACTGTCCCTGTCTGTCTCTGTGTCACTGCCTGTCGCAGTTCGCCGCTGACTGTCACTGTCTGTCTCTGTCTGTCTCTGTCTGTCTCTGTCTGTCTCTGTCTGTCTATACCTGTCTCTGTCTGTCTCTGTCTGTCTCTGTCTGTCTCTGTCTGCCTGAGTCTGTCTCTGTCTGTCTCTGTCTGTCTATACCGGTCTCTGTCTGTCTCTGACTGTCTCTGCCTGTCTCTGTCTCCCTCTGTCTGTCTGTTACCGGCTCTCTCTGTCTGTCTGTCTCTGTCTGTCTCTGTCTGTCTCTGTCCGCCTCTGGCTGTCTCTGCCTGCCTGAGTCTGTCTCTGTCTGTCTCCCTCTGTCTATTCCTTTCTCTGCCTGTCTCTGTCTGTCTCTGCATGTATCTGTTTGTCTCTGTCTGTCTCTGTCGGTCTCTGTCGGTCTCTCTCTGTATCTGTCTGTCTCTGTCTGTCCCTGTCTGTCTCCGTCTATCTCTGTCTGTCTCTGTCTGTCTCTGTCTGTCTCTGTCTGTCTCTGTCTGTCTCTGTCTGTCTCTGTCTGCCTCTGTCTGTCTCTGTCTGTCTCTGTCTGCCTCTGACTGTCCCTGTCTGCCTCTGTGTGTCACTGACTGGCTCAGTGTGCCGCTGACTGTCTCTGTCTGTCTCTGTCTGTCTCTGCATGTATCTGTTTGTCTCTCTCTCTCTCTGTCTGTCCCTGTCTGTCTCTGTCTGTATCTGTCTGTCTCTGTCTGTCTCTTTCTGTCTCTGTCTGTCTCTGTCTGTCTCTGTCTGTCTCCGTCTGCCTCTGACTGTCCCTGTCTGTCTCTGTGTGTCACTGCCTGTCTCTGTCTGTCTATGTCTGTCTCTGTCTGTCTCTGTCTGTCTCTGTCTGTCTCTGTCTGTCTCTGCTTGTTTTCGTGTGTCACTGCCTGTCCCAGTTTCCCTTCGACTGTCTCTGGCTGTCTCTGTGTGACTGCCTGTCTCTGTCTGCCTCTGACTGTCCCTGTCTGTCTCTGTGTCACTGCCTGTCTCAGTTCGCCGCTGACTGTCACTGTCTGTCACTGTCTGTCTCTGTCTGTCTCTGTCTGTCTCTGTCTGTCTCTGTCTGTATCTGTCTGTCTCTGTCTGTCTCTGTCTGTCTCTGTCTGTCTCTGTCTGTCTCTGTCTGCCTCTGACTGTCCCTGTCTGCCTCTGTCTGTCTATGTCTGCCTGAGTCTGTCTCTGTCTGTGTCTGTTTGTCTATACCGGTCTCTGTCTGTCTCTGCCTGTCTCTGTCTGTCTCTGTCTGTCCCTGTCTGTCTCTGTCTGTCTCTGCTTGCTTCCGTGTGTCACTGCCTGTCCCAGTTTGCCTTCGACTGTCTCGGTCTGTCTCTGTCTGGGACTGCCTGTCTCTGTCTGCCTCTGACTGTCCCTGTCTGTCTCTGTGTGTCACTGCCTGACTCTGTCTGTCTATGTCTGTCTTTGTCTGTCTCTGTCTGTCTCTGTCTGTCTCTGTCTGTCTCTGTCTGCCTCTGTCTGTCTCTGCCTGTCTCTGTCTGTATCTCTCTGTCTCTGTTTCTATCTGTCTGTCTCTGTCAGTCTTTGTCTGTCTCTGTCTGTCTCTGTCTGTCTCTGTCTGTCTCTGTCTGTCTCTGTCTGTCCCTGCCTGTCTCTGTCAGTCTCTGCTTGTTTTCGTGTGTCACTGCCTGTCCCAGTTTCCCTTCGACTGTCTCTGGCTGTCTCTGTGTGTGACTGCCTGTCTCTGTCTGCCTCTGACTGTCCCTGTGTGTCTCTGTCTGTCTCTGTCTGTCTCTGTCTGTCTCTGTCTGTCTCTGTCTGTCTATGCCGGTCTCTGTCTGTCTCTGTCTGTCTCTGTCTGTCTCTGTCTGCCTGAGTCTGTCTCTGTCTGTCTCTGTCTGTCTATACCGGTCTCTGTCTGTCTCTGACTGTCTCTGCCTGTCTCTGTCTCCCTCTGTCTGTCTGTTACCGGCTCACTCTGTCTGTCTGTCTCTGTCTGTCTCTGTCTGTCTGTGTCCGCCTCTGGCTGTCTCTGCCTGCCTGAGTCTGTCTCTGTCTGTCTCCCTCTGTCTATTCCTGTCTCTGCATGTATCTGTTTGTCTCTGTCTGTCTCTGTCGGTCTCTGTCGGTCTCTCTCTGTATCTGTCTGCCACTGTATGTCCCTGTCTGTCTCCGTCTGTCTCTGTCTGTCTCTGTCTGTCTCTGTCTGTCTCTGTCTGTCTCTGTCTGTCTCTGTCTGTCTCTGTCTGCCTCTGTCTGTCTCTGTCTGTCTCTGTCTGCCTCTGACTGTCCCTGTCTGCCTCTGTGTGTCACTGACTGGCTCAGTGTGCCGCTGACTGTCTCTGTCTGTCTCTGTCTGTCTCTGTCTGCCTGAGTCTGTCTCTGTCTGTCTTCTTCTGTCTATACCTGTCTCTGTCTGTCTCTGTCTGTCTCTGTCTGTCTCTGTCTGTCTCTTCCGTCTCTGTCTGTCTCTGTCTGTCTCTGCATGTATCTGTTTGTCTCTGTCTGTCTCTGTCGGTCTCTGTCGGTCTCTCTCTGTATCTGTCTGTCACTGTCTGTCCCTGTCTGTCTCCGTCTGTCTCTGTCTGTCTCTGTCTGTCTCTGTCTGTCTCTGTCTGTCTCTGTCTGTCTCTGTCTGCCTCTGTCTGTCTCTGTCTGTCTCTGTCTGCCTCTGACTGTCCCTGTCTGCCTCTGTGTGTCACTGACTGGCTCAGTGTGCCGCTGACTGTCTCTGTCTGTCTCTGTCTGTCTCTGTCTGCCTGAGTCTGTCTCTGTCTGTCTTCTTCTGTCTATACCTGTCTCTGTCTGTCTCTGTCTGTCTCTGTCTGTCTCTGTCTGTCTCTTCCGTCTCTGTCTGTCTCTGTCTGTCTCTGCATGTATCTGTTTGTCTCTGTCTGTCTCTGTCGGTCTCTGTCGGTCTCTGTCTGTCTCTGTCTGTCTCTGTCTGTCGCTGTCTGTCTCTGTCTGTCTCTTTCCGTCCCTGTCTGTCTCTGTCTGTCTCTGTCTGTCTCTGCATGTCTCTTGCTGTCTGTGTCTGTCTCTGTCTGTCTCTGTCTGTCTAGGTCTGTCTCTGCCTGCCCTGTCTGTCTCTGCCTGTCTCTGTCTGTCTCTGTCTGTATCTGTCTGTCTCTGTCTGTCTCTGTCTGTCTCTGTCTGTCTCTGTCTGCCTCTGACTGTCCCTGTCTGTCTCTGTGTGTCACTGCCTGTCTCTGTCTGTCTCTGTCTGTCTCTGTCTGCCTGAGTCTGTCTCTGTCTGTCTTCTTCTGTCTATACCTGTCTCTGTCTGTCTCTGTCTGCCGCTGACTGTCTCTGTCCGTCTATGTCTGTCTCTGTCTGTCTCTGTCTGTCTCTGTTTGTCTCTGTCTGTCTCTGTCGGTCTCTGTCGGTCTCTGTCTGTATCTGTCTGTCTGTGTCTGTCTCTGTCTGTCTCTGTCTGTCTCTGTCTGTCTAGGTCTGTCTCTGCCTGCGCCGTCTGTCTCTGTCTATCTCTGTCTCTCTCTGTCTGCCTGAGTCTGTCTCTGTCTGTCTCTGTCTTTCTATACCTGTCTCTGTCTGTCTCTGTCAGTCTCTGTCTGTCTCTGTCTGTCTCTGTCTGTCTCTGCCTGTCTCGGTCTGTCTCTGTCTGTCCCTGTCTGTCTGTGTCTGTCTCTGCTTGCTTCCGTGTGTCACTGCCTGTCCCAGTTTGCCTTCGACTGTCTCTGTCTGTCTCTGTCTGGGACTGCCTGTCTCTGTCTGCCTCTGACTGTCCCTGTCTGTCTCTGTGTGTCACTGCCTGTCTCTGTCTGTCTCTGTCTGTCTATGTCTGTCTTTGTCTGTCTCTGTCTGTCTCTGTCTGTCTCTGTCTGTCTCTGTCTGTCTCTGTGTGTCACTGCCTGTCTCTGTCTGTGTCTGCCTGTCTCTGTCTGTCTCTGTCTGTCTCTGCCTGTCTCTGTCTGTCTCTCTCTGTCTGTATCTGTCTGTCTCTGTCTGTCTCTGTCGGTCTCTGTCTGTCTCTGTCTGTCCCTGTCTGTCTCCGTCTGTATCTGTCTGTCTCTGTCTGCCTCTGACTGTCCCTGTCTGCCTATGTGTGTCACTGACTGGCTCAGTGTGCCGCTGACTGTCTCTGCCTCTCTCTGTCTCCCTCTGTCTGTCTCTGACCGGCTCTCTCTGTCTGTCTGTCTCTGTCCGTCTCTGTCCGCCTCTGTCTGTCTCCGTCTGTCTCTGTCTGTCTCTGTCGGTCTCTGTCGGTCTCTGTCTGTATCTGTCTGTCTCTGTCTGTCTCTGTCTGTCTCTGTCTGTCTCTGTCTGTCTAGGTCTGTCTCTGCCTGCGCCGTCTGTCTCTGTCTATCTCTGTCTGTCTCTGTCTGCCTGAGTCTGTCTCTGTCTGTCTCTGTCTTTCTATACCTGTCTCTGTCTGTCTCTGTCAGTCTCTGTCTGTCTCTGTCTGTCTCTGTCTGTCTCTGCCTGTCTCGGTCTGTCTCTGTCTGTCCCTGTCTGTCTGTGTCTGTCTCTGCTTGCTTCCGTGTGTCACTGCCTGTCCCAGTTTGCCTTCGACTGACTCTGTCTGTCGCTGTCTGGGACTGCCTGTCTCTGTCTGCCTCTGACTGTCCCTGTCTGTCTCTGTGTGTCACTGCCTGTCTCTGTCTGTCTCTGTCTGTCTATGTCTGTCTTTGTCTGTCTCTGTCCGCCTCTGTCTGTCTCCGTCTGTCTCTGTCTGTCTCTGTCTGTCTCTGCCTGTCTCTGTCTGTCTCTGTCTGTCTCCGTCTGTCTCTGTCTGTCCCTGTCTGTATCTGTCTGTCTCTGTCTGTCTCTGTCTGTCTCTGTCTGTCTCTGTCTGTCTCTGTCTGTCTCTGTCTGTCTCTGTCTGTCTCTGTCTGCCTGAGTCTGTCTATGTCTGTCTCAGTCTGTCTATACCTGTCTCTGTCTGTCTCTGTCTGTCTCTGCCTGTCTCTGTCCGTCTCTTTCTGTCTCTGTCTGTCTCTGTCTGTCTCTGTCTGTCTCCGTCTGCCTCTGACTGTCCCTGTCTGCCTCTGTGTGTCACTGACTGGCTCAGTGTGCCGGTGACTGTCTCTGCCTCTATCTGTCTCCCTCTGTCTGTCTGTTACCGGCTCTCTCTGTCTGTCTGTCTCTGTCTGTCCCTGTCCGCCTCTGCCTGTCTCTGCCTGCCTGAGTCTGTCTCTGTCTGTCTCCCTCTGTCTATTCCTGTCTCTGTCTGTCTCTGTCTGTCCCTGTCCGCCTCTGCCTGTCTCTGCCTGCCTGAGTCTGTCTCTGCCTGTCTCTGTCTGTCTCTCTCTGTCTCTATTTCTCTCTGTCTGTCTCTGTCTGTCTCTGTCTGTCTACGTCTGTCTCTGTCGGTCTTTGTCGGTCTCTGTCTGTATCTGTCTGTCTCTGTCTGTCTCTGTCTGTCTCTGTCTGTCTAGGTCTGTCTCTGCCTGCGCCGTCTGTCTCTGTCTATCTCTGTCTGTCTCTGTCTGTCTCAGTCTGTCTCTGTCTGTCTCTGTCTGTCTCTGCCTGTCTCTGTCTGTCTATGTGTGTCTTTGTCTGTCTCTGTCTGTCTCTGTCTGTATCTGTCTGTCTCTGTCTGCCTCTGACTGTCCCTGTCTGCCTCTGTGTGTCACTGACTGGCTCAGTGTGCCGCTGACTGTCTCTGCCTGTCTCTGTCTCCCTCTGTCTGTCTCTGACCGGCTCTCTCTGTCTGTCTGTCTCTGTCCGTCTCTGTCCGCCTCTGTCTGTCTCCGTCTGTCTCTGTCTGTCTCTGTCTGTCTCTGCCTGTCTCTGTCTGTCTCTGTCTGTCTCCGTCTGTCTCTGTCTGTCCCTGTCTGTATCTGTCTGTCTCTGTCTGTCTCTGTCTGTCTCTGTCTGTCTCTGTCTGTCTCTGTCTGTCTCTGTCTGTCTCTGTCTGCCTCTGACTGTCCCTGTCTGTCTCTGTGTGTCACTGCCTGTCTCTGTCTGTCTCTGTCTGTCTCTGTCTGCCTGAGTCTGTCTCTGTCTGTCTCTGTCTTTCTATACCTGTCTCTGTCTGTCTCTGTCAGTCTCTGTCTGTCTCTGTCTGTCTCTGTCTGTCTCTGCCTGTCTCGGTCTGTCTCTGTCTGTCCCTGTCTGTCTGTGTCTGTCTCTGCTTGCTTCCGTGTGTCACTGCCTGTCCCAGTTTGCCTTCGACTGTCTCTGTCTGTCTCTGTCTGGGACTGCCTGTCTCTGTCTGCCTCTGACTGTCCCTGTCTGTCTCTGTGTGTCACTGCCTGTCTCTGTCTGTCTCTGTCTGTCTATGTCTGTCTTTGTCTGTCTCTGTCCGCCTCTGTCTGTCTCCGTCTGTCTCTGTCTGTCTCTGTCTGTCTCTGCCTGTCTCTGTCTGTCTCTGTCTGTCTCCGTCTGTCTCTGTCTGTCCCTGTCTGTATCTGTCTGTCTCTGTCTGTCTCTGTCTGTCTCTGTCTGTCTCTGTCTGTCTCTGTCTGTCTCTGTCTGTCTCTGTCTGTCTCTGTCTGTCTCTGTCTGTCTCTGTCTGCCTGAGTCTGTCAATGTCTGTCTCAGTCTGTCTATACCTGTCTCTGTCTGTCTCTGTCTGTCTCTGTCTGTCTCTGTCCGTCTCTGCCTGTCTCTGTCCGTCTCTTTCTGTCTCTGTCTGTCTCTGTCTGTCTCTGTCTGTCTCCGTCTGCCTCTGACTGTCCCTGTCTGCCTCTGTGTGTCACTGACTGGCTCAGTGTGCCGGTGACTGTCTCTGCCTCTCTCTGTCTCCCTCTGTCTGTCTGTTACCGGCTCTCTCTGTCTGTCTGTCTCTGTCTGTCTCTGTCTGTCCCTGTCCGCCTCTGCCTGTCTCTGCCTGCCTGAGTCTGTCTCTGTCTGTCTCCCTCTGTCTATTCCTGTCTCTGTCTGTCTCTGTCTGTCCCTGTCCGCCTCTGCCTGTCTCTGCCTGCCTGAGTCTGTCTCTGCCTGTCTCTGTCTGTCTCTCTCTGTCTCTGTTTCTCTCTGTCTGTCTCTGTCTGTCTCTGTCTGTCTACGTCTGTCTCTGTCGGTCTCTGTCGGTCTCTGTCTGTATCTGTCTGTCTCTGTCTGTCTCTGTCTGTCTCTGTCTGTCTAGGTCTGTCCCTGCCTGCGCCGTCTGTCTCTGTCTATCTCTGTCTGTCTCTGTCTGCCTGAGTCTGTCTCTGTCTGTCTCTGTCTTTCTATACCTGTCTCTGTCTGTATCTGTCTGTCTCTGTCTGTCTCTGCCTGTCTCTGTCTGTCTCGGTCTGTCTCTGTCTGTCCCTGTCTGTCTGTGTCTGTCTCTGCTTGCTTTCGTGTGTCACTGCCTGTCCCAGTTTGCCTTCGACTGTCCCTGTCTGTCTCTGTGTGTCACTGCCTCTCTCTGTCTGTCTATGTCTGTCTTTGTCTGTCTCTGTCTGTCTCTGTCTTTCTATACCTGTCTCTGTCTGTCTCTGTCAGTCTCTGTCTGTCTCTGTCTGTCTCTGTCTGTCTCTGCCTGTCTCGGTCTGTCTCTGTCTGTCCCTGTCTGTCTGTGTCTGTCTCTGCTTGCTTCCGTGTGTCACTGCCTGTCCCAGTTTGCCTTCGACTGTCTCTGTCTGTCGCTGTCTGGGACTGCCTGTCTCTGTCTGCCTCTGACTGTCCCTGTCTGTCTCTGTGTGTCACTGCCTGTCTCTGTCTGTCTCTGTCTGTCTATGTCTGTCTTTGTCTGTCTCTGTCCGCCTCTGTCTGTCTCCGTCTGTCTCTGTCTGTCTCTGTCTGTCTCTGCCTGTCTCTGTCTGTCTCTGTCTGTCTCCGTCTGTCTCTGTCTGTCCCTGTCTGTATCTGTCTGTCTCTGTCTGTCTCTGTCTGTCTCTGTCTGTCTGTCTGTCTCTGTCTGTCTCTGTCTGTCTCTGTCTGTCTCTGTCTGTCTCTGTCTGCCTGAGTCTGTCTATGTCTGTCTCAGTCTGTCTATACCTGTCTCTGTCTGTCTCTGTCTGTCTCTGTCTGTCTCTGTCTGTCTCTGCCTGTCTCTGTCCGTCTCTTTCTGTCTCTGTCTGTCTCTGTCTGTCTCTGTCTGTCTCCGTCTGCCTCTGACTGTCCCTGTCTGCCTCTGTGTGTCACTGACTGGCTCAGTGTGCCGGTGACTGTCTCTGCCTCTATCTGTCTCCCTCTGTCTGTCTGTTACCGGCTCTCTCTGTCTGTCTGTCTCTGTCTGTCCCTGTCCGCCTCTGCCTGTCTCTGCCTGCCTGAGTCTGTCTCTGTCTGTCTCCCTCTGTCTATTCCTGTCTCTGTCTGTCTCTGTCTGTCCCTGTCCGCCTCTGCCTGTCTCTGCCTGCCTGAGTCTGTCTCTGCCTGTCTCTGTCTGTCTCTCTCTGTCTCTGTTTCTCTCTGTCTGTCTCTGTCTGTCTCTGTCTGTCTACGTCTGTCTCTGTCGGTCTTTGTCGGTCTCTGTCTGTATCTGTCTGTCTCTGTCGGTCTCTGTCGGTCTCTGTCTGTATCTGTCTGTCTCTGTCTGTCTCTGTCTGTCTCTGTCTGTCTAGGTCTGTCCCTGCCTGCGCCGTCTGTCTCTGTCTATCTCTGTCTGTCTCTGTCTGCCTGAGTCTGTCTCTGTCTGTCTCTGTCTTTCTATACCTGTCTCTGTCTGTATCTGTCTGTCTCTGTCTGTCTCTGCCTGTCTCTGTCTGTCTCGGTCTGTCTCTGTCTGTCCCTGTCTGTCTGTGTCTGTCTCTGCTTGCTTTCGTGTGTCACTGCCTGTCCCAGTTTGCCTTCGACTGTCCCTGTCTGTCTCTGTGTGTCACTGCCTCTCTCTGTCTGTCTATGTCTGTCTGTGTCTGTCTCTGTCTGTCTCTGTCTTTCTATACCTGTCTCTGTCTGTCTCTGTCAGTCTCTGTCTGTCTCTGTCTGTCTCTGTCTGTCTCTGCCTGTCTCGGTCTGTCTCTGTCTGTCCCTGTCTGTCTGTGTCTGTCTCTGCTTGCTTCCGTGTGTCACTGCCTGTCCCAGTTTGCCTTCGACTGTCTCTGTCTGTCGCTGTCTGGGACTGCCTGTCTCTGTCTGCCTCTGACTGTCCCTGTCTGTCTCTGTGTGTCACTGCCTGTCTCTGTCTGTCTCTGTCTGTCTATGTCTGTCTTTGTCTGTCTCTGTCCGCCTCTGTCTGTCTCCGTCTGTCTCTGTCTGTCTCTGTCTGTCTCTGCCTGTCTCTGTCTGTCTCTGTCTGTCTCCGTCTGTCTCTGTCTGTCCCTGTCTGTATCTGTCTGTCTCTGTCTGTCTCTGTCTGTCTCTGTCTGTCTGTCTGTCTCTGTCTGTCTCTGTCTGTCTCTGTCTGTCTCTGTCTGTCTCTGTCTGCCTGAGTCTGTCTATGTCTGTCTCAGTCTGTCTATACCTGTCTCTGTCTGTCTCTGTCTGTCTCTGTCTGTCTCTGTCTGTCTCTGCCTGTCTCTGTCCGTCTCTTTCTGTCTCTGTCTGTCTCTGTCTGTCTCTGTCTGTCTCCGTCTGCCTCTGACTGTCCCTGTCTGCCTCTGTGTGTCACTGACTGGCTCAGTGTGCCGGTGACTGTCTCTGCCTCTATCTGTCTCCCTCTGTCTGTCTGTTACCGGCTCTCTCTGTCTGTCTGTCTCTGTCTGTCCCTGTCCGCCTCTGCCTGTCTCTGCCTGCCTGAGTCTGTCTCTGTCTGTCTCCCTCTGTCTATTCCTGTCTCTGTCTGTCTCTGTCTGTCCCTGTCCGCCTCTGCCTGTCTCTGCCTGCCTGAGTCTGTCTCTGCCTGTCTCTGTCTGTCTCTCTCTGTCTCTGTTTCTCTCTGTCTGTCTCTGTCTGTCTCTGTCTGTCTACGTCTGTCTCTGTCGGTCTTTGTCGGTCTCTGTCTGTATCTGTCTGTCTCTGTCTGTCTCTGTCTGTCTCTGTCTGTCTAGGTCTGTCTCTGCCTGCGCCGTCTGTCTCTGTCTATCTCTGTCTGTCTCTGTCTGCCTGAGTCTGTCTCTGTCTGTCTCTGTCTTTCTATACCTGTCTCTGTCTGTATCTGTCTGTCTCTGTCTGTCTCTGCCTGTCTCTGTCTGTCTCGGTCTGTCTCTGTCTGTCCCTGTCTGTCTCTGTCTGTCTCTGCTTGCTTTCGTGTGTCACTGCCTGTCCCAGTTTGCCTTCGACTGTCTCTGTCTGTCTCTGTCTGGGACTGCCTGTCTCTGTCTGCCTCTGACTGTCCCTGTCTGTCTCTGTGTGTCACCACCTGTCTCTGTCTGTCTATGTCTGTCTTTGTCTGTCTCTGTCTGTCTCTGTCTGTCTCTGTCTGTCTCTGTCTGTCTCTGTCTGTCTCTGCCTGTCTCTGTCTGTCTATGTGTGTCTTTGTCTGTCTCTGTCTGTCTCTGTCTGTATCTGTCTGTCTCTGTCTGCCTCTGACTGTCCCTGTCTGCCTCTGTGTGTCACTGACTGGCTCAGTGTGCCGCTGACTGTCTCTGCCTGTCTCTGTCTCCCTCTGTCTGTCTCTGACCGGCTCTCTCTGTCTGTCTGTCTCTGTCCGTCTCTGTCCGCCTCTGTCTGTCTCCGTCTGTCTCTGTCTGTCTCTGTCTGTCTCTGCCTGTCTCTGTCTGTCTCTGTCTGTCTCCGTCTGTCTCTGTCTGTCCCTGTCTGTATCTGTCTGTCTCTGTCTGTCTCTGTCTGTCTCTGTCTGTCTCTGTCTGTCTCTGTCTGTCTCTGTCTGTCTCTGTCTGCCTCTGACTGTCCCTGTCTGTCTCTGTGTGTCACTGCCTGTCTCTGTCTGTCTCTGTCTGTCTCTGTCTGCCTGAGTCTGTCTCTGTCTGTCTTCTTCTGTCTATACCTGTCTCTGTCTGTCTCTGTCTGCCGCTGACTGTCTCTGTCCGTCTATGTCTGTCTCTGTCTGTCTCTGTCTGTCTCTGTTTGTCTCCGTCTGTCTCTGTCGGTCTCTGTCTCTCTGTCTGTCTCTGTCTGCCTGAGTCTGTCTCTGTCTGTCTCTGTCTTTCTATACCTGTCTCTGTCTGTCTCTGTCAGTCTCTGTCTGTCTCTGTCTGTCTCTGTCTGTCTCTGCCTGTCTCGGTCTGTCTCTGTCTGTCCCTGTCTGTCTGTGTCTGTCTCTGCTTGCTTCCGTGTGTCACTGCCTGTCCCAGTTTGCCTTCGACTGTCTCTGTCTGTCTCTGTCTGGGACTGCCTGTCTCTGTCTGCCTCTGACTGTCCCTGTCTGTCTCTGTGTGTCACTGCCTGTCTCTGTCTGTCTCTGTCTGTCTATGTCTGTCTTTGTCTGTCTCTGTCCGCCTCTGTCTGTCTCCGTCTGTCTCTGTCTGTCTCTGTCTGTCTCTGCCTGTCTCTGTCTGTCTCTGTCTGTCTCTGTGTGTCACTGCCTGTCTCTGTCTGTCTCTGTCTGTCTATGTCTGTCTTTGTCTGTCTCTGTCCGCCTCTGTCTGTCTCCGTCTGTCTCTGTCTGTCTCTGTCTGTCTCTGCCTGTCTCTGTCTGTCTCTGTCTGTCTCCGTCTGTCTCTGTCTGTCCCTGTCTGTATCTGTCTGTCTCTGTCTGTCTCTGCCTGTCTCTGTCTGTCTCTGTCTGTCTCCGTCTGCCTCTGACTGTCCCTGTCTGCCTCTGTGTGTCACTGACTGGCTCAGTGTGCCGGTGACTGTCTCTGCCTCTCTCTGTCTCCCTCTGTCTGTCTGTTACCGGCTCTCTCTGTCTGTCTGTCTCTGTCTGTCTCTGTCTGTCCCTGTCCGCCTCTGCCTGTCTCTGCCTGCCTGAGTCTGTCTCTGTCTGTCTCCCTCTGTCTATTCCTGTCTCTGTCTGTCTCTGTCTGTCCCTGTCCGCCTCTGCCTGTCTCTGCCTGCCTGAGTCTGTCTCTGCCTGTCTCTGTCTGTCTCTCTCTGTCTCTGTTTCTCTCTGTCTGTCTCTGTCTGTCTCTGTCTGTCTACGTCTGTCTCTGTCGGTCTCTGTCGGTCTCTGTCTGTATCTGTCTGTCTCTGTCTGTCTCTGTCTGTCTCTGTCTGTCTAGGTCTGTCTCTGCCTGCGCCGTCTGTCTCTGTCTATCTCTGTCTGTCTCTGTCTGCCTGAGTCTGTCTCTGTCTGTCTCTGTCTTTCTATACCTGTCTCTGTCTGTATCTGTCTGTCTCTGTCTGTCTCTGCCTGTCTCTGTCTGTCTCGGTCTGTCTCTGTCTGTCCCTGTCTGTCTCTGTCTGTCTCTGCTTGCTTTCGTGTGTCACTGCCTGTCCCAGTTTGCCTTCGACTGTCCCTGTCTGTCTCTGTGTGTCACTGCCTCTCTCTGTCTGTCTATGTCTGTCTTTGTCTGTCTCTGTCTGTCTCTGTCTGTCTCTGTCTGTCTCTGTCTGTCTCTGCCTGTCTCTGTCTCTCTCTCTGTCTCTGTTTCTCTCTGTCTGCCTCTGTCTGTCTCTGTCTGTCTACGTCTGTCTCTGTCTGTCTCTGTCTGTCTCTGTCTGTCTCTGTCTGTCTCTGTCTGTCTCTGTCTGTCTCAGTCTGTCTCTGTCAGTCTCTGTCTGTCTCTGTCTGTCTCTGCCTGTCTCTGTCTGTCTCTGTCTGTCTCTGTCTGTCCCTGTCTGTCTCTGTCTGTCTCTGCTTGTTTTCGTGTGTCACTGCCTGTCCCAGTTTGCCTTCGACTGTCTCTGTCTGTCTCTGTCTGGGACTGCCTGTCTCTGTCTGCCTCTGACTGTCCCTGTCTGTCTCTGTGTGTCACCGCCTGTCTCTGTCTGTCTATGTCTGTCTTTGTCTGTCTCTGTCTGTCTCTGTCTGTCTCTGTCTGTCTCTGTCTGTCTCTGTCTGTCTCTGTCTGTCTCTGTCTGTCTCTGCCTGTCTCTGTCTGTCTATGTGTGTCTTTGTCTGTCTCTGTCTGTCTCTGTCTGTCTCTGCCTGTCTCTGTCTGTCTCGGTCTGTCTCTGTCTGTCCCTGTCTGTCTCTGTCTGTCTCTGCTTGTTTTCGTGTGTCACTGCCTGTCCCAGTTTGCCTTCGACTGTCTCTGTCTGTCTCTGTCTGGGACTGCCTGTCTCTGTCTGCCTCTGACTGTCCCTGTCTGTCTCTGTGTGTCACTGCCTCTCTCTGTCTGTCTATGTCTGTCTCTGTCTGTCTCTGTCTGTCTCTGTCTGTCTCTGTCTGTCTCTGCCTGTCTCTGTCCGTCTCTTTCTGTCTCTGTCTGTCTCTGTCTGTCTCTGTCTGTCTAGGTCTGTCTCTGCCTGCGCCGTCTGACTCTGTCTGTCTCTGTCTGTCTCTGTCTGCCTGAGTCTGTCTCTGTCTGTCTCTGTCTTTCTATACCTGTCTCTGTCTGTATCTGTCTGCCTCTGTCTGTCTCTGCTTGCTTTCGTGTGTCACTGCCTGTCCCAGTTTGCCTTCGACTGTCTCTGTCTGTCTCTGCCTGGGACTGCCTGTCTCTGTCTGCCTCTGACTGTCCCTGTCTGTCTCTGTGTGTCACTGCCTCTCTCTGTCTGTCTATGTCTGTCTTTGTCTGTCTCTGTCTGTCTCTGTCTGTCTCTGTCTGTCTCTGCCTGTCTCTGTCCGTCTCTTTCTGTCTCTGTCTGTCTCTGCTTGTTTTCGTGTGTCACTGCCTGTCCCAGTTTGCCTTCGACTGTCTCTGGCTGTCTCTGTCTGTCTCTGTCTGTCTCTGTCTGTCTCTGTCTGTCTCTGTCTGTCTCTGCCTGTCTCTGTCCGTCTCTTTCTGTCTCTGTCTGTATCTGTCTGTCTCTGTCTGTCTCTGCTCGCTTTCGTGTGTCACTGCCTGTCCCAGTTTGCCTTCGACTGTCTCTGTCTGTCTCTGTCTGGGACTGCCTGTCTCTGTCTGCCTCTGACTGTCCCTGTCTGTCTCTGTGTGTCACTGCCTCTCTCTGTCTGTCTATGTCTGTCTTTGTCTGTCTCTGTCTGTCTCTGTCTGTCTCTGTCTGTCTCTGTCTGTCTCTGTCTGTCCCTGTCTGTCTCTGTCTGTCTCTGCTTGTTTTCGTGTGTCACTGCCTGTCCCAGTTTGCCTTCGACTGTCTCTGGCTGTCTCTGTCTGTCTCTGTCTGTCTCTGTCTGTCTCTGTCTGTCTCTGTCTGTCTCTGCCTGTCTCTGTCCGTCTCTTTCTGTCTCTGTCTGTCTCTGTCTGTCTCTGTCTGTCTAGGTCTGTCTCTGCCTGCGCCGTCTGTCTCTGTCTGTCTCTGTCTGTCTCTGTCTGCCTGAGTCTGTCTCTGTCTGTCTCTGTCTTTCTATACCTGTCTCTGTCTGTATCTGTCTGCCTCTGTCTGTCTCTGCTTGCTTTCGTGTGTCACTGCCTGTCCCAGTTTGCCTTCGACTGTCTCTGTCTGTCTCTGTCTGGGACTGCCTGTCTCTGTCTGCCTCTGACTGTCCCTGTCTGTCTCTGTGTGTCACTGCCTCTCTCTGTCTGTCTATGTCTGTCTTTGTCTGTCTCTGTCTGTCTCTGTCTGTCTCTGTCTGTCTCTGCCTGTCTCTGTCCGTCTCTTTCTGTCTCTGTCTGTCTCTGCTTGTTTTCGTGTGTCACTGCCTGGCCCAGTTTGCCTTCGACTGTCTCTGGCTGTCTCTGTCTGTCCCTGTCTGTCTCTGTCTGTCTCTGCCTGTCTCTGTCCGTCTCTTTCTGTCTCTGTCTGTCTCTGTCTGTCTCTGTCTGTCTCTGTCTGTCTAGGTCTGTCTCTGCCTGCGCCGTCTGTCTCTGTCTGTCTCTGTCTGTCTCTGTCTGCCTGAGTCTGTCTCTGTCTGTCTCTGTCTTTCTATACCTGTCTCTGTCTGTATCTGTCTGTCTCTGTCTGTCTCTGCTTGCTTTCGTGTGTCACTTCCTGTCCCAGTTTGCCTTCGACTGTCTCTGTCTGTCTCTCTCTGTCTCTGTTTCTCTCTGTCTGTCTCTGTCTGTCTCTGTCTGTCTACGTCTGTCTCTGTCTGTCTCTGTCTGTCTCTGTCTGTCTCTGTCTGTCTCTGTCTGTCTCTGTCTGTCTCAGTCTGTCTCTGTCAGTCTCTGTCTGTCTCTGTCTGTCTCTGCCTGTCTCAGTCTGTCTCTGTCTGTCTCTGTCTGTCCCTGTCTGTCTCTGTCTGTCTCTGCTTGTTTTCGTGTGTCACTGCCTGTCCCAGTTTGCCTTCGACTGTCTCTGTCTGTCTCTGTCTGCGACTGCCTGTCTCTGTCTGCCTCTGACTGTCCCTGTCTGTCTCTGTGTGTCACTGCCTGTCTCTGTCTGTCTATGTCTGTCTTTGTCTGTCTCTGTCTGTCTCTATCTGTCTCTATCTGTCTCTGTCTGTCTCTGTCTGTCTCTGCCTGTCTCTGTCTGTCTCTCTCTGTCTCTGTTTCTCTCTGTCTGTCTCTGTCTGTCTCTGTGTGTCACTGCCTCTCTCTGTCTGTCTATGTCTGTCTTTGTCTGTCTTTGTCTGTCTCTGTCTGTCTCTGTCTGTCTCTGTCTGTCTGTGTCTGTCTCTGGCTGTCTCCGTCTGTCTCTGTCTGTCTCGGTCTGCCTCTGACTGTCCCTGTCTGTCTCTGTGTGTCACTGCCTGTCTCAGTCTGCCGCTGACCGTCTCTGTCTGTCTCTGTCTGTCTCTGTCTGCCTGAGTCTGTCTCTGTCTGTCGCTGTCTGTCTATAGCGGTCTCTGTCTGTATCTCTCTGTCTCTGTCTGTCTTTGTCTGTCTCTGTCTGTCTCTGTCTGTCTCTGTCTGTCTCTGCCTGTCTCTGTCTGTCTCTGTCTGCCTCTGACTGTCCCTGTCTGCCTCTGTGTGTCACTGACTGGCTCAGTGTGCCGCTGACTGGCTCTGCCTGTCTCTGTCTCCCTCTGTCTGTCTCTGACCGGCTCTCTCTGTCTGTCTGTCTCTGTCCGTCTCTGCCTGCTTCCGTGTGTCACTGCCTGTCCCAGTTTGCCTTCGACTGCCTCTGGCTGTCTCTGTGTGTGACTGCCTGTCTCTGTGTGCCTCTGACTGTCCCTGTCTGTCTCTGTGTGTCACTGCCTGTCTCAGTCCGCCGCTGACTGTCTCTGTCTGTCTCTTTCCGTCTCTGTCTGCCTCTGTCTGTCCATGTCTGTCTCTGTCTGTCTCTGTCTGTCTCTGTCTGTCTCTGTCTGCCTCTTACTGTCCCTGTCTGCCTCTGTGTGTCACTGGCTGGCTCAGTGTACCGCTGTCTGTATCTGTCTGCCTCTGTCTGCCTCTGTCTGTCTCTGTCTGTCTCTGTCTGTCTCTGTCTGCCTCTTACTGTCCCTGTCTGCCTCTGTGTGTCACTGGCTGGCTCAGTGTACCGCTGTCTGTATCTGTCTGCCTCTGTCTGTCTCTGTCTGTCTCTGTCTGCCTAGGTCTGTCTCTGCCTGCCCTGTCTGTCTCTGTCTGTCTCTGTCTGTCTCTGTCTGTATCTGTCTGTCTCTGTCTGTCTCTGTCTGTCTCTGTCAGTCTCTGTCTGTCTCTGTCTGCCTCTGACTGTCTCTGCCTGCCCTGTCTGTCCGTATCTGTCTGTCTCTGTCTGTCTCTGTCTGTCTCGGTCTGTCTCTGTCTGTCTCTGTCTGTCTCTATCTGTCTCTGTCTGTCTCTGCCTGTCTCTGTCTGTCTCTGTCTGTCTCTTTCCGTCTCTGTCTGTCTCTGTCTGTCTCTGTCTGTCTCTGTCTGTCTCTGTCTGTCTCTGTCTGTCTCTATCTGTCTCTGTCTGTCTCTGTCTGTCTCTGCCTGTCTCTGTCTGCCTCTGACTGTCTCTGTCTGTCTCTGTCTGTCCCTGTCTGTCTCTGTCTGTCTATACCAGTCTCTGTCTGTCTCTGTCTGCCTGAGTCTGTCTCTGCCTGTCTCTGTCTGTCTATACCTGTCTCTGTCTGTATCTGTCTGTCTCTGTCTGTCTCTGTCTGTCTCTGTCTGTCTCTGTCTGTCTCTGTCTGTCTCTGTCTGTCTCTGTCTGTCTCTGTCTGTCTAGGTCTGTCTCAGCCTGCCCTGTCTGTCTCTGTCTGTCTCTGTCTGTCTCTGTCTGCCTGAGTCTGTCTCTGTCTTTCTATACCTGTCTATGTCTGTCTCTGTCTGTCTCTGTCTGCCTCTGTGTGTCACTGACTGGCTCAGTGTGCCGCTGACTGTCTCTGCCTGTCTCTGTCTCCCTCTGTCTGTCTCTGACCGGCTCTCTCTGTCTGTCTGTCTCTGTCCGTCTCTGCTTGCTTCCGTGTGTCACTGCCTGCCCAGTTTGCCTTCGACTGTCTCTGTCTGTCACTGTCTGTCACTGCCTGTCTCTGTCTGCCTCTGACTGTCCCCGTCTGTCTCTGTGTGTCACTGCCTGTCTCTGTCTGTCTATGTCTGTCTTTGTCTGTCTCTGTCTGTCTCTGTCTGTCTCTGTCTGTCTCTGTCTGTATCTGTCTGTCTCTATCTGTCTCTGTCTGTCTCTGTCTGTCTCTGTCTGTTTCTGTCTGCCTGAGTCTGTCTCTATCTGTCTCTGTCTGTCTCTGTCTGTCTCTGACTGTCCCTGTCTGCCTCTGTGTGTCACTGACTGGCTCAGTGTGCCGCTGACTGTCTCTGCCTGTCTCTGTCTGTCTCTGTCTGTCTCTGTCTGCCTCTTACTGTCCCTGTCTGCCTCTGTGTGTCACTGGCTGGCTCAGTGTACCGCTGTCTGTATCTGTCTGCCTCTGTCTGTCTCTGTCTGTCACTGTCTGTCTCTGTCTGTCTCTGTCTGTCTCTATCTGTCTCCGTCTGTCTCTGTCTGTCTCTGTCTGTCTCTATCTGTCTCTGTCTGTCTCTGTCTGTCTCTGTCTGTTTCTGTCTGTCTCTGTCTGTCTCTGTCTGTATCTGTCTGTCTCTGTCTGTCTCTGTCTGTCTCTGTCTGTCTCTGTTTGTCCCTGTCTGTATCTGCCTGTCTATGTCTGCCTCTGACTGTCCCTGTCTGCCTCTGTGTGTCACTGACTGTCTCAGTGTGCCGTTGACTGTCTCTGCCTGTCTCTGTCTGCCTGTGACTGTCCCTGTCTGTCTCTGTCTGTCTCTGCCTGTCTCTGTCTGTCTCTGTCTGTCTCTGTCTGTCTCTGTCTGCCTCTGACTGTCCCTGTCTGCCTCTGTGTGTCACCGACTGGCTGAGTGTGCCGCTGACTGCCTCTGTCTGTCTCTGTCTGTCTCTGTCTGTCTCTGTCTGTATCTGTCTGTCTCTATCTGTCTCTGTCTGTCTCTGTCTGTCTCTGTCTGTTTCTGTCTGCCTGAGTCTGTCTCTATCTGTCTCTGTCTGTCTCTGTCTGTCTCTGACTGTCCCTGTCTGCCTCTGTGTGTCACTGACTGGCTCAGTGTGCCGCTGACTGTCTCTGCCTGTCTCTGTCTGTCTCTGTCTGTCTCTGTCTGCCTCTTACTGTCCCTGTCTGCCTCTGTGTGTCACTGGCTGGCTCAGTGTACCGCTGTCTGTATCTGTCTGCCTCTGTCTGTCTCTGTCTGTCACTGTCTGTCTCTGTCTGTCTCTGTCTGTCTCTATCTGTCTCCGTCTGTCTCTGTCTGTCTCTGTCTGTCTCTATCTGTCTCTGTCTGTCTCTGTCTGTCTCCGTCTGTCTCTGTCTGTCTCTGTCTGTCTCTATCTGTCTCTGTCTGTCTCTGTCTGCCTCTGACTGTCCCTGTCTGCCTCTTTGTGTCACCGACTGGCTCAGTGTGCCGCTGACTGCCTCTGTCTGTCTCTGTCTGTCTCGGTCTGTCTATGTCTGTCTCTGTCTGTCTCTGTCTGTCCCTGTCTGTATCTGTCTGTCTCTGTCTGTCTCTGTCTGTCTCTGTCTGTCTCTGTTTGTCTCTGTCTGTCTCTGTCTGTCTCTGTCTGCCTCTGACTGTCCCTGTCTGCCTCTGTGTGTCACTGACTGGCTCAGTGTGCCGCTGACTGTCTCTGCCTGTCTCTGTCTGTCTCTGTCTGTCTCTGTCTGCCTCCGACTGTCCCTGTCTGCCTCTGTGTGTCACTGACTGGCTCAGTGTGCCGCTGACTGTCTCTGCCTGTCTCTGTGTGTCACTGCCTGTCTCAGTCCGCCGCTGACTGTCTCTGTCTTTCTCTGTCTGTCTCTGTCTGTCTCTGTCTGTCTCTGTCCGTCTCTGCTTGCTTCCGTGTGTCACTGCCTGTCCCAGTTTGCCTTCGACTGTCTCTGTCTGTCTCTGTCTGTGACTGCCTGTCTCTGTCTGCCTCTGACTGTCCCTCTCTGTCTCTGTGTGTCACTGCCTGTCTCTGTGTGTCTATGTCTGTCTATGTCTGTCTCTGTCTGTATGTGTCTGTCTCTGCCTGTCTATACCTGTCTCTGTCTGTATGTGTCTGTCTCTGTCTGTCTCTGTGTGTCACTGCCTGTCTCTGTCTGTCTGTGTCTGTCTCTGTCTGTCTCTGTCTGTCTCTGTCTGTCTCTGTCTGTCTCTGTCTGTCTCTGTCTGTCTCTGCCTGTCTCTGTCTGCCTCTCTCTGCCTCTGTCTGTCTCTGTCTGTCTCTGTCTGCCTCTGACTGTCCCCGTCTGCCTCTGTGTGTCAATGACTGGCTCAGTGTGCCGCTGACTGTCTCTGCCTGTCTCTGTCTCCCTCTGTCTGTCTCTGACCGGCTCTCTCTGTCTGTCTATCTGTCCGTCTCTGCTTGCTTCCGTGTGTCACTGCCTGTCCCAGTTTGCCTTCGACTGCCTCTGTCTGTCTCTGTGTGTGACTGCCTGTCTCTGTCTGCCTCTGACTGTCCCTGTCTGTCTCTGTGTGTCACTGCCTGTCTCAGACCGCCGCTGACTGTCTCTGTCTGTCTCTGTCTGTCTCTTTCCGTCTCTGTCTGCCTCTGTCTGTCCATGTCTGTCTCTGTCTGTCTCTGTCTGCCTGAGTCTGTCTCTGTCTGTCTCTGTCTGTCTATAGCGGTCTCGGTCTGTATCTGTCTGTATCTGTCTGTCTCTTTCTGTCTCTGTCTGTCTCTGTCTGCCTCTTACTGTCCCTGTCTGCCTCTGTGTGTCACTGGCTGGCTCAGTGTACCGCTGTCTGTATCTGTCTGCCTCTGTCTGTCTCTGTCTGTCTCTGTCTGTCTCTGTCTGTCTCTGTCTGCCTCTTACTGTCCCTGTCTGCCTCTGTGTGTCACTGGCTGGCTCAGTGTACCGCTGTCTGTCTCTGTCTGCCTCTGTCTGTCTCTGTCTGTCTCTGTCTGTCTCTGTCTGTCTCTGTCTGCCTCTTACTGTCCCTGTCTGCCTCTGTGTGTCACTGGCTGGCTCAGTGTACCGCTGTCTGTATCTGTCTGCCTCTGTCTGTCTCTGTCTGTCTCTGTCTGTCTCTGTCTGTCTCTGTCTGCCTCTTACTGTCCCTGTCTGCCTCTGTGTGTCACTGGCTGGCTCAGTGTACCGCTGTCTGTATCTGTCTGCCTCTGTCTGTCTCTGTCTGTCTCTGTCTGCCTAGGTCTGTCTCTGCCTGCCCTGTCTGTCGCTGTCTGTCTCTGTCTGTCTCGGTCTGTCTCTGTCTGTCTCTGTCTGTCTCTATCTGTCTCTGTCTGTCTCTGTCTGTCTCTGTCTGTCTCTGTCTGCCTCTGACTGTCCCTGTCTGCCTCTGTGTGTCACTGACTGGCTCAGTGTGCCGCTGACTGTCTCTGCCTGTCTCTGTCTGTCCCTGTCTGTCTCTGTCTGCCTCCGACTGTCCCTGTCTGCCTCTGTGTCACTGACTGGCTCAGTGTGCCGCTGACTGTCTCTGCCTGTCTCTGTGTGTCACAGCCTGTCTCAGTCCGCCGCTGACTGTCTCTGTCTTTCTCTGTCTGTCTCTGTCTCTGTCTGCCTCTGACTGTCCCTGTCTGCCTCTGTGTGTCACTGACTGTCTCAGTGTGCCGCTGACTGTCTCTGTCTGTCTCTGTCTGTCTCTGTCTGCCTCTGTCTGTCCCTGTCTGTCTCTGTCTGTCTCTGTCTGTCTCTGTCTGCCTGAGTCTGTCTCTGTCTGTCTCTGTCTGTCTATAGCGGTCTCTGTCTGTCTCTGTCTGTCTCTGTCTGTCTCTGTCTGTCTCTGTCTGTCTCTGTATGTATCTGTCTGTCTCTGTCTGTCTCTGTCTGTCTCTGTCTGTCTAGGTCTGTCTCTGCCTGCCCTGTCTGTCTCTGTCTGTCTCTGTCTGTCTCTGTCTGCCTGAGTCTGTCTCTGTCTTTCTATACCTGTCTCTGTCTGTCTCTGTCTCTCTCTGTCTGTCTCTGGCTGTCTCCGTCTCTCTCTGTCTGTCTCGGTCTGCCTCTGACTGTCTCTGTCTGCCTCTGTCTGTCTCTGTCTGCCTCCGACTGTCCCTGTCTGCCTCTGTGTGTCACTGACTGGCTCAGTGTGCCGCTGACTGTCTCTGTCTGTCTCTGTCTGTCTCGGTCTGTCTATGTCTATCTCTGTCTGTCTCTGTCTGTCCCTGTTTGTCTCTGTCTGTCTCTGTCTGTCTCTATCTGTCTCTGTCTGTATCTGTCTGCCTCTCTCTGCCTCTGTCTGTCTCTGTCTATTTTAGGTCTCTCTCTGTCTCTGTCTGCCTGAGTCTGTCTCTGTCTGTCTCTCTCTGCCTATTCCTGTCTCTGTGTGTATCTGTCTGTCTCGGTCTGTCTCTGTCTGTCTCTGTCTGTCTCTATCTGTCTCTGTCTGTCTCTGTCTGTCTCTGTCTGTCTCTGTCTGCCTCTGACTGTCCCTGTCTGCCTCTGTGTGTCACTGATTGGCTCAGTGTGCCGCTGACTGTCTCTGCCTGTCTCTGTCTGTCTCTGTCTGTCTCTGTCTGCCTCCGACTATCCCTGTCTGCCTCTGTGTCACTGACTGGCTCAGTGTGCCGCTGACTGTCTCTGCCTGTCTCGGTGTGTCACAGCCTGTCTCAGTCCGCCGCTGACTGTCTCTGTCTTTCTCTGTCTGTCTCTGTCTGTCTCTGTCTGCCTCTGACTGTCCCTGTCTGCCTCTGTGTGTCACTGACTGGCTCAGTGTGCCGCTGACTGTCTCTGTCTGTCTCTGTCTGTCTCTGTCTGCCTCTGTCTGTCCCTGTCTGTCTCTGTCTGTCTCTGTCTGTCTCTGTCTGTCTCTGTCTGCCTGAGTCTGTATCTGTCTGTCTCTGTCTGTCTATAGCGGTCTCTGTCTGTCTCTGTCTGTCTCTGTCTGTCTCTGTCTGTCTCTGTATGTATCTGTCTGTCTCTGTCTGTCTCTGTCTGTCTCTGTCTGTCTAGGTCTGTCTCTGCCTGCCCTGTCTGTCTCTGTCTGTCTCTGTCTGTCTCTGTCTGCCTGAGTCTGTCTCTGTCTTTCTATACCTGTCTCTGTCTGTCTCTGTCTCTCTCTGTCTGTCTCTGGCTGTCTCCGTCTCTCTCTGTCTGTCTCGGTCTGCCTCTGACTGTCCCTGTCTGTCTCTGTGTGTCACTGCCTGTCTCAGTCTGCTGCTGACCGTCTCTGTCTGTCTCTGTCTGTCTCTGTCTGTCTCTGTCTGTCCCTGTCTGTCTCTATCTGTCTCTGCTTGTTTTCGTGTGTCACTGCCTGTCCCAGTTTGCCTTCGACTGTCTCTGGCTGTCTCTGTGTGTGACTGCCTGTCTCTGTCTGCCTCTGACTGCCCTGTCTGTCTCTGTGTGTCACTGCCTGTCTCAGTCCGCCGCTGACTGTCTCTGTCTGTCTCTGTCTGTCTCTTTCCGTCTCTGTCTGCCTCTGTCTGTCCATGTCAGTCTCTGTCTGTCTCTGTCTGCCTGAGTCTGTCTCTGTCTGTCTCTGTCTGTCTATAGCGGTCTCTGTCTGTATCTCTCTGTCTCTGTCTGCCTCTGTCTGTCTCTGTCTGCCTCTGTCTGTCTCTGTCTGCCTCCGACTGTCCCTGTCTGCCTCTGTGTGTCACTGACTGGCTCAGTGTGCCGCTGACTGTCTCTGTCTGTCTCTGTCTGTCTCGGTCTGTCTATGTCTATCTCTGTCTGTCTCTGTCTGTCCCTGTCTGTCTCTGTCTGTCTCTGTCTGTCTCTATCTGTCTCTGTCTGTATCTGTCTGCCTCTCTCTGCCTCTGTCTGTCTCTGTCTATTTTAGGTCTCTCTCTGTCTCTGTCTGCCTGAGTCTGTCTCTGTCTGTCTCTCTCTGTCTATTCCTGTCTCTGTGTGTATCTGTCTGTCTCTGTCTGTCTCTGCCTGTCTCTGTCTGTCTCTGTCTGTCTCTGTCTGTCTCTGTCTGTCTCTATCTGTCGCCGTCTGTCTCTGTCTGTCTCTGTCTGTCTCTATCTGTCTCTGTCTGTCTCTGTCTGTCTCTGTCTGTCTCTGTCTGTCTCTGTCTGTCTCTGTCTATCTCTGTCTGTCTCTGCCTGTCTCAGTCTGTCTCTGTCTGTCTCTGTCTGTCTCTTTCCGTCTCTGTCTGTCTCTGTCTGTCTCTGTCTGTCTCTGTCTGTCTCTGCATGTATCTGTTTGTCTCTGTCTGTCTCTGTCTGTCTCTGTCTGTCTCTGTCTGTATCTGTCTGTCTCTGTCTGTCTCTGTCTGTCTCTGTCTGTCTCTGTCTGTCTCTGTCCGCCTCTGCTTGCTTCCGTGTGTCACTGCCTGCCCCAGTTTGCCTTCGACTGCCTCTGTCTGTCTCTGTCTGTGACTGCCTGTCTCTGTCTGCCTCTGACTGTCCCTGTCTGTCTCTGTGTGTCACTGCCTGTCTCTGTCTGTGTATGTCTGTCTTTGTCTGTCTCTGTCTGTATGTGTCTGTCTCTGTCTGTCTCTGTCTGTCTCTGTCTGTCTCGGTCTGTCTCTGTCTGTCTCTGTCTGTCTCTATCCGTCTCTGTCTGTCTCTGTCTGTCTCTGTCTGTCTCTGTCTGCCTCTGACTGTCCCTGTCTGCCTCTGTGTGTCACTGACTGGCTCAGTGTGCCGCTGACTGTCTCTGCCTGTCTCTGTCTGTCTCTGTCTGTCTCTGACCGGCTCTCTCTGTCTGTCTGTCTCTGTCCGTCTCTGCTTGCTTCCGTGTGTCACTGCCTGTTCCAGTTTGCCTTCGACTGCCTCTGGCTGTCTCTCTCTGTCTGTCTCTGTCTGTTTCTGTCTGTCTCTGTCTGTCTCGGTCAGCCTGAGTCTGTCTCTGCCTGTCTCTGTCTGTCTATAGCTGTCTCTGTTTGTATCTGTCTGTCTCTGTCTGTCTCTGTCAGTCTCTGTCCGTCTCTGTCTCTCTATGTCTGTCTCTGTCTGTCTCTGTCTGTCTCTGTCTGTCTCTGTCTGTCTCTTTCCGTCTCTGTCTGTCTCTGTCTGTCTCTGTCTGTCTCTGTCTGTCTCTGTCTGTCTCTTTCCGTCTCTGTCTGTCTCTGTCTGTCTCTGTCTGTCTCTGTCTGTCTCTCAATGTATCTGTTTGTCTCTGTCTGTCTCTGTCTGTCTCTGTCTGTCTCTGTCTGTCTCAGTCTGTCTCTGCCTGTCTCTGTCTGTCTCTGTCTGTCTCTTTCCGTCTCTGTCTGTGTCTGTCTGTCTCTGTCTGTCTCTGTCTGTCTCTGTCTGTCTCTGCATGTATCTGTTTGTCTCTGTCTGTCTCTATCTGTCTCTGTCTGTCTCTGTCTGTCTCTGTCTGTCTCTGTCTGTATCTGTCTGTCTCTGTCTGTCTCTGTCTGTCTAGGTCTGTCTCAGCCTGCCCTGTCTGTCTCTGTCTGTCTCTGTCTGTCTCTGTCTGCCTGAGTCTGTCTCTGTCTTTCTATACCTGTCTATGTCTGTCTCTGTCTGTCTCTGTCTGCCTCTGTGTGTCACTGACTGGCTCAGTGTGCCGCTGACTGTCTCTGCCTGTCTCTGTCTCCCTCTGTCTGTCTCTGACCGGCTCTCTCTGTCTGTCTGTCTCTGTCCGTCTCTGCTTGCTTCCGTGTGTCACTGCCTGTCCCAGTTTGCCTTCGACTGTCTCTGTCTGTCTATGTCTGTCTATGTCTGTCTCTGTCTGTATGTGTCTGTCTCTGCCTGTCTATACCTGTCTCTGTCTGTATGTGTCTGTCTCTGTCTGTCTCTGTGTGTCACTGCCTGTCTCTGTCTGTCTGTGTCTGTCTCTGTCTGTCTCTGTCTGCCTCTGACTGTCTCTGTCTGTCTCTGTCTGTCCCTGTCTGTCTCTGGCTGTCTATACCAGTCTCTGTCTGTTTCTGTCTGTCTCTGTCTGTCTCTGTGTGTCACCGCCTGTCTCTGTCTGTCTATGTCTGTCTCTGTCTGTCTCTGTCTGTCTCTGTCTGTCTCAGTCTGTATCTGTCTGTCTCTGTCTGTCTCTGTCTGTCTCTGCCTGTCTCTGTCTGCCTCTCTCTGTCTCTGTCTGTCCCTGTCTGTCTTTTCGGTCTCTCTCTGTCTCTGTCTGCCTGAGTCTGTCTTTGTCTGTCTCTCTCTGTCTATTCCTGTCTCTGTCTGTCTCTTTCCGTCTCTGTCTGCCTCTGTCTGTCCCTGTCTGTCTCTGTCTGTCTCTGTCTGCCTGAGTCTGTCTCTGTCTGTCTCTGTCTGTCTCTGTCTGTCTCTGTCCGCCTCTGCCTGTCTCTGTCTGTCTCTGTCTGTCTCTGTCTGTCTCTGCCTGTCTCAGTCTGTCTCTGTCTGTCTCTGTCTGTCTCTTTCCGTCTCTGTCTGTCTCTGTCTGTCTCTGTCTGTCTCTGTCTGTCTCTGCATGTATCTGTTTGTCTCTGTCTGTCTCTGTCTGTCTCTGTCTGTCTCTGTCTGTCTCTGTCTGTCTCTGTCTGTCTCTGTCTGTCTCTGTCTGTCTCTGTCTGTCTCTGTATGTATCTGTCTGTCTCTGTCTGTCTCTGTCTGTCTCTGTCTGTCTCTGTCTGTCTAGGTCTGTCTCTGCCTGCCCTGTCTGTCTCTGTCTGTCTCTGTGTGTCTCTGTCTGTCTCTGTCTGTCTCTGTCTGTCTCTGTCTGTCTCTGTCTGTCTAGGTCTGTCTCAGCCTGCCCTGCCTGTCTCTGTCTGTCTCTGTCTGTCTCTGTCTGCCTGAGTCTGTCTCTGTCTTTCTATACCTGTCTATGTCTGTCTCTGTCTGTCTCTGTCTGCCTCTGTGTGTCACTGACTGGCTCAGTGTGCCGCTGACTGTCTCTGTCTGTCTCTGACCGGCTCTCTCTGTCTGTGTGTCTCTGTCCGTCTCTGCTTGCTTCCGTGTGTCACTGCCTGTCCCAGTTTGCCTTCGACTGTCTCTGTCTGTCACTGTCTGTCACTGCCTGTCTCTGTCTGCCTCTGACTGTCCCCGTCTGTCTCTGTGTGTCACTGCCTGTCTCTGTCTGTCTATGTCTGTCTTTGTCTGTCTCTGTCTGTATGTGTCTGTCTCTGTCTGTCTATACCTGTCTATTCCTGTCTCTGTGTGTATCTGTCTGTCTCTGCCTGTCTCTGTCTGTCTCTGTCTGTCTCTGTCTGTCTCTGTCTGTCTCTATCTGTCTCTATCTGTCTCTGTCTGTCTCTGTCTGTCTCTGTCTGTCTCTATCTGTCTCTGTCTGTCTCTGTCTGTCTCTGTCTGTCTCTGTCTGCCTCTGACTGTCTCTGTCTGTCTCTGTCTGTCCCTGTCTGTCTCTGGCTGTCTATACCAGTCTCTGTCTGTTTCTGTCTGCCTCTGGCTGTCTCTGTGTGTCACTGCCTGTCTCTGTCTGTCTATGTCTGTCTCTGTCTGTCTCTGTCTGTCTCTCTCTGTCTCAGTCTGTATCTGTCTGTCTCTGTCTGTCTCTGCCTGTCTCTGTCTGCCTCTCTCTGTCTCTGTCTGTCCCTGTCTGTCTTTTCGGTCTCTCTCTGTCTCTGTCTGCCTGAGTCTGTCTCTGTCTGTCTCTCTCTGTCTATTCCTGTCTCTGTCTGTCTCTTTCCGTCTCTGTCTGCCTCTGTCTGTCCCTGTCTGTCTCTGTCTGTCTCTGTCTGCCTGAGTCTGTCTCTGTCTGTCTCTGTCTGTCTCTGTCTGTCTCTGTCTGTCTCTGCCTGTCTCAGTCTGTCTCTGTCTGTCTCTGTCTGTCTCTTTCCGTCTCTGTCTGTCTCTGTCTGTCTCTGTCTGTCTCTGCATGTATCTGTTTGTCTCTGTCTGTCTCTGTCTGTCTCTGTCTGTCTCTGTCTGTCTCTGTCTGTCTCTGTCTGTCTCTGTCTGTCTCTGTCTGTCTCTGTCTGTCTCTGTCTGTCTCTGTCTGTCTCTGTCTGTCTCTGTCTGTCTCTGCCTATCTCTGTCTGTCTCTGTCTGCCTCTGTCTGTCTCTGTCTGCCTCTTACTGTCCCTGTCTGCCTCTGTGTGTCACTGCCTGTCTCTGTCTGTCTATGTCTGTCTTTGTCTGTCTCTGTCTGTATGTGTCTGTCTCTGTCTGTCTATACCTGTCTCTGTCTGTATGTGTCTGTCTCTGTCTGTCTCTGTGTGTCACTGCCTGTCTCTGTCTGTCTATGTCTGTCTCAGTCTGTCTCTGTCTGTCTCTGTCTGTCTCTGTCTGTCTCTGTCTGTCTCTGCCTGTCTCTGTCTGCCTCTCTCTGTCTCTGTCTGTCTCTGTCTATTTTAGGTCTCTCTCTGTCTCTGTCTGCCTGAGTCTGTCTCTGTCTGTCTCTCTCTGTCTATTCCTGTCTCTGTGTGTATCTGTCTGTCTCTGCCTGTCTCTGTCTGTCTCTGTCTGTCTCTGTCTGTCTCTGTCTGTCTCTATCTGTCTCTGTCTGTCTCTGTCTGTCTCTGTCTGTCTCTGTCTGTCTCTATCTGTCTCTGTCTGTCTCTGTCTGTCTCTGTCTGTCTCTGTCTGCCTCTGACTGTCTCTGTCTGTCTCTGTCTGTCCCTGTCTGCCTCTGGCTGTCTATACCAGTCTCTGTCTGTTTCTGTCTGTCTCTGTCTGTCTCTGTGTGTCACTGCCTATCTCTGTCTGTCTCTGTCTGTCTCTGTCTGTCTCTGCCTGTCTCTGTCTGCCTCTCTCTGTCTCTGTCTCTCCCTGTCTGTCTTTTCGGTCTCTCTCTGTCTCTGTCTGCCTGAGTCTGTCTCTGTCTGTCTCTCTCTGTCTATTCCTGTCTCTGTCTGTCTCTTTCCGTCTCTGTCTGTCTCAGTCTGTCTCTGTCTGTCTCTGTCTGTCTCTTTCCGTCTCTGTCTGTCTCTGTCTGTCTCTGTCTGTCTCTGCATGTATCTGTTTGTCTCTGTCTGTCTCTGTCGGTCTCTGTCTGTCTCTGTCTGTCTCTGTCTGCCTGAGTCTGTCTTTGTCTGCCTCTGTTTGTCTCTGTCTGTCTCTGTCTGTCTCTGTCTGTCTCTGTCTGTCTCTGTCTGTCTCTGTCTGTCTCTGTCTGTCTCTGTCTGTCTCTGCCTATCTCTGTCTGTCTCTGCCTGCCTCTGTCTGTCTCTGTCTGCCTCTTACTGTCCCTGTCTGCCTCTGTGTGTCACTGGCTGGCTCAGTGTACCGCTGACTGTCTCTGTCTGTCTCTGTCTGTCTCTGGCTGTCTCCGTCTGTCTCTGTCTGTCTCGGTCTGCCTCTGACTGTCCCTGTCTGTCTCTGTGTGTTATTGCCTGTCTCAGTCTGCCGCTGACTGTCTCTGTCTGTCTCTGTCTGTCTCGGTCTGTCTCTGTCTGTCCCTGTCTGTCTCTATCTGTCTCTGCTTGTTTTCGTATGTCACTGCCTGTCCCAGTTTGCCTTCGACTGTCTCTGGCTGTCTCTGTGTGTGACTGCCTGTCTCTGTCTGCCTCTGACTGTCCCTGTGTCTGTGTGTCACTGCCTGTCTCAGTCCGCCGCTGACTGTCTCTGTCTGTCTCTGTCTGTCTCTGCCTATCTCTGTCTGTCTCTGCCTGTCTCTGTCTGTCTCTGTCTGCCTCTTACTGTCCCTGTCTGCCTCTGTGTGTCACTGGCTGGCTCAGTGTACCGCTGTCTGTATCTGTCTGCCTCTGTCTGTCTCTGTCTGTCTCTGTCTGCCTAGGTCTGTCTCTGCCTGCCCTGTCTGTCTCTGTCTGTCTCTGTCTGTCTCTGTCTGTATCTGTCTGTCTCTGTCTGTCTCTGTCTGTCTCTGTCTGTCTCTGTCTGCCTCTGACTGTCTCTGCCTGCCCTGTCTGTCTCTGTCTGTCTGTCTTTCTATACCTGTCTCTGTCCGTATCTGTCTGTCTCTGTCTGTCTCTGTCTGTCTCGGTCTGTCTCGGTCTGTCTCTGTCTGTCTCTGTCCGTCTCTATCTGTCTCTGTCTGTCTCTGTCTGTCCCTGTCTGTCTCTGTCTGTCTCTGTCTGTCTCTGTCTGTCTCTCCATGTATCTGTTTGTCTCTGTCTGTCTCTGTCTGTCTCTGTCTGTCTCTGTCTGTCTCTTTCCGTCTCTGTCTGTCTCTGTCTGTCTCTGTCTGTCTCTGTCTGTCTCTCCATGTATCTGTTTGTCTCTGTCTGTCTCTGTCTGTCTCTGTCTGTCTCTGTCCGCCTCTGCCTGTCTCTGTCTGTCTCTGTCTGTCTCTGTCTGTCTCTGTCTGTCTCAGTCTGTGTCTGCCTGTCTCTGTCTGTCTCTGTCTGTCTCTTGCCGTCTCTGTCTGTCTCTGTCTGTCTCTGTCTGTCTCTGTCTGTCTCTGTCTGTCTCTGCATGTATCTGTTTGTCTCTGTCTGTCTCTGTCGGTCTCTGTCTGTCTCTGTCTGTATCTGTCTGTCTCTGTCTGTCTATACCTGTCTCTGTCTGTATCTGTCTGTCTCTGTCTGTCTCTGTCTGTCTCTGTCTGCCTCTGACTGTCTCTGTCTGTCTCTGTCTGTCCCTGTCTGTCTCTGGCTGTCTATACCAGTCTCTGTCTGTTTCTGTCTGCCTCTGTCTGTCTCTGTGTGTCACTGCCTGTCTCTGTCTGTCTATGTCTGTCTCTGTCTGTCTCTGTCTGTCTCTGTCTGTCTCTGTCTGTCTCTGTCTGTCTCTATCTGTCTCTGACTGTCTAGGTCTGTCTCTGCCTGCCCTGTCTGTCTCTGTCTGTCTCTGTGTGTCTCTGTCTGTCTCTGTCTGTCTCTGTCTGTCTCTGTCTGTCTCTGTCTGTCTAGGTCTGTCTCAGCCTGCCCTGTCTGTCTCTGTCTGTCTCTGTCTGTCTCTGTCTGCCTGAGTCTGTCTCTGTCTTTCTATACCTGTCTATGTCTGTCTCTGTCTGCCTCTGTGTGTCACTGACTGGCTCAGTGTGCCGCTGACTGTCTCTGCCTGTCTCTGTCTCCCTCTGTCTGTCTCTGACCGGCTCTCTCTGTCTGTCTGTCTCTGTCCGTCTCTGCTTGCTTCCGTGTGTCACTGCCTGTCCCAGTTTGCCTTCGACTGTCTCTGTCTGTCACTGTCTGTCACTGCCTGTCTCTGTCTGCCTCTGACTGTCCCCGTCTGTCTCTGTGTGTCACTGCCTGTCTCTGTCTGTCTATGTCTGTCTTTGTCTGTCTCTGTCTGTATGTGTCTGTCTCTGTCTGTCTATACCTGTCTCTGTCTGTATGTGTCTGTCTCTGTCTGTCTCTGTCTGTCTCTGTCTGTCTCTGTCTGTCTCTGTCTGTATCTGTCTGTCTCTGTCTGTCTCTGTCTGTCTCTATCTGTCTCTGTCTGTCCCTGTCTGTCTCTGTCTGTCTCTGTCTGCCTCTGATTGTCCCTGTCTGCCTCTGTGTGTCACTGGCTGGCTCAGTGTGCCGCTGACTGTCTCTGCCTGTCTCTGACCGGCTCTCTCTGTCTGTCTGTCTCTGTCCGTCTCTGCTTGCTTCCGTGTGTCACTGCCTGTCCCAGTTTGCCCTCGACTGTCTCTGTCTGTCTCTGTCTGTGACTGCCTGTCTCTGTCTGCCTCTGACTGTCCCTGTCTGTCTCTGTGTGTCACTGCCTGTCTCTGTCTGTCTATGTCTGTCTTTGTCTGTCTCTGTCTGTATGTGTCTGTCTCTGTCTTTCTATACCTGTCTATGTCTGTCTCTGTCTGCCTCTGTGTGTCACTGACTGGCTCAGTGTGCCGCTGACTGTCTCTGCCTGTCTCTGTCTCCCTCTGTCTGTCTCTGACCGGCTCTCTCTGTCTGTCTGTCTCTGTCCGTCTCTGCTTGCTTCCGTGTGTCACTGCCTGTCCCAGTTTGCCTTCGTCTGTCTCTGTCTGTCTGTCTCTGTCTATTCCTGTCTCTGTGTGTATCTGTCTGTCTCTGCCTGTCTCTGTCTGTCTCTGTCTGTCTCTGTCTGTCTCTGTCTGTCTCTATCTGTCTCTATCTGTCTCTGTCTGTCTCTGTCTGTCTCTGTCTGTCTCTATCTGTCTCTGTCTGTCTCTGTCTGTCTCTGTCTGTCTCTGTCTGCCTCTGACTGTCTCTGTCTGTCTCTGTCTGTCCCTGTCTGTCTCTGGCTGTCTATACCAGTCTCTGTCTGTTTCTGTCTGCCTCTGGCTGTCTCTGTGTGTCACTGCCTGTCTCTGTCTGTCTATGTCTGTCTCTGTCTGTCTCTGTCTGTCTCTCTCTGTCTCAGTCTGTATCTGTCTGTCTCTGTCTGTCTCTGCCTGTCTCTGTCTGCCTCTCTCTGTCTCTGTCTGTCCCTGTCTGTCTTTTCGGTCTCTCTCTGTCTCTGTCTGCCTGAGTCTGTCTCGGTCTGTCTCTCTCTGTCTATTCCTGTCTCTGTCTGTCTCTTTCCGTCTCTGTCTGCCTCTGTCTGTCCCTGTCTGTCTCTGTCTGTCTCTGTCTGCCTGAGTCTGTCTCTGTCTGTCTCTGTCTGTCTCTGTCTGTCTCTGTCCTCCTCTGCCTGTCTCTGTCTGTCTCTGTCTGTCTCTGTCTGTCTCTGCCTGTCTCAGTCTGTCTCTGTCTGTCTCTGTCTGTCTCTTTCCGTCTCTGTCTGTCTCTGTCTGTCTCTGTCTGTCTCTGTCTGTCTCTGCATGTATCTGTTTGTCTCTGTCTGTCTCTGTCTGTCTCAGTCTGTCTCTGTCTGTCTCTTTCCGTCTCTGCATGTATCTGTTTGTCTCTGTCTGTCTCTGTCGGTCTCTGTCTGTCTCTGTCTGTCTCTGTCTGCCTGAGTCTGTCTTTGTCTGTCTCTGTCTGTCTCTGTCTGTCTCTGTCTGTCTCTGTCTGTCTCTGTCTGTCTCTGTCTGTCTCTGTCTGTCTCTGTCTGTCTCTGTCTGTCTCTGTCTGTCTCTGTCTGTCTCTGCCTATCTCTGTCTGTCTCTGTCTGCCTCTGTCTGTCTCTGTCTGCCTCTTACTGTCCCTGTCTGCCTCTGTGTGTCACTGGCTGGCTCAGTGTACCGCTGACTGTCTCTGTCTGTCTAGGTCTGTCTCTGCCTGCCCTGTCTGTCTCTGTCTGTCTCTGTCTGTCTCTGTCTGTCTCTGTCTGTCTAGGTCTGTCTCAGCCTGCCCTGTCTGTCTCTGTCTGTCTCTGTCTGTCTCTGTCTGCCTGAGTCTGTCTCTGTCTTTCTATACCTGTCTATGTCTGTCTCTGTCTGTCTCTGTCTGCCTCTGTGTGTCACTGGCTGGCTCAGTGTGCCGCTGACTGTCTCTGTCTCCCTCTGCCTGTCTCTGACCGGCTCTCTCTGTCTGTCTGTCTCTGTCCGTCTCTGCTTGCTTCCGTGTGTCACTGCCTGTCCCAGTTTGCCCTCGACTGTCTCTGTCTGTCTCTGTCTGTGACTGCCTGTCTCTGTCTGCCTCTGACTGTCCCTGTCTGTCTCTGTGTGTCACTGCCTGTCTCTGTCTGTCTATGTCTGTCTTTGTCTGTCTCTGTCTGTATGTGTCTGTCTCTGTCTGTCTATACCTGTCTCTGTCTGTATGTGTCTGTCTCTGTCTGTCTCTGTGTGTCACTGCCTGTCTCTGTCTGTCTATGTCTGTCTCAGTCTGTCTCTGTCTGTCTCTGTCTGTCTCTGTCTGTCTCTGTCTGTCTCTGCCTGTCTCTGTCTGTCTCTATCTGTCTCTGTCTGTCTCTGTCTGTCTCTGTCTGTCTCTGTCTGTCTCTATCTGTCTCTGTCTGTCTCTGTCTGTCTCTGTCTGTCTCTGTCTGTCTCTATCTGTCTCTGTCTGTCTCTGTCTGTCTCTGTCTGTCTCTGTCTGCCTCTGACTGCCTCTGTCTGTCTCTGTCTGTCCCTGTCTGTCTCTGGCTGTCTATACCAGTCTCTGTCTGTCTCTGTCTATTTTAGGTCTCTCTCTGTCTCTGTCTGCCTGAGTCTGTCTCTGTCTGTCTCTCTCTGTCTATTCCTGTCTCTGTCTGTCTCAGTCTGTATCTGTCTGTCTCTGTCTGTCTCTGTCTGTCTCTGCCTGTCTCTGTCTGCCTCTCTCTGTCTCTGTCTGTCCCTGTCTGTCTTTTCGGTCTCTCTCTGTCTCTGTCTGCCTGAGTCTGTCTCTGTCTGTCTCTCTCTGTCTATTCCTGTCTCTGTCTGTCTCTGTCTGTCTCTGTCTGTCTCTGTCCGCCTCTGCCTGTCTCTGTCTGTCTCTGTCTGTCTCTGTCTGTCTCTGTCTGTCTCAGTCTGTGTCTGCCTGTCTCTGTCTGTCTCTGTCTGTCTCTTGCCGTCTCTGTCTGTCTCTGTCTGTCTCTGTCTGTCTCTGTCTGTCTCTGTCTGTCTCTGCATGTATCTGTTTGTCTCTGTCTGTCTCTGTCGGTCTCTGTCTGTCTCTGTCTGTATCTGTCTGTCTCTGTCTGTCTATACCTGTCTCTGTCTGTATCTGTCTGTCTCTGTCTGTCTCTGTCTGTCTCTGTCTGCCTCTGACTGTCTCTGTCTGTCTCTGTCTGTCCCTGTCTGTCTCTGGCTGTCTATACCAGTCTCTGTCTGTTTCTGTCTGCCTCTGTCTGTCTCTGTGTGTCACTGCCTGTCTCTGTCTGTCTATGTCTGTCTCTGTCTGTCTCTGTCTGTCTCTGTCTGTCTCTGTCTGCCTCTGACTGTCCCTGTCTGTCTCTGTGTGTCACTGCCTGTTTCTGTCTGTCTATGTCTGTCTTTGTCTGTCTCTGTCTGTATGTGTCTGTCTCTGTCTTTCTATACCTGTCTATGTCTGTCTCTGTCTGCCTCTGTGTGTCACTGACTGGCTCAGTGTGCCGCTGACTGTCTCTGCCTGTCTCTGTCTCCCTCTGTCTGTCTCTGACCGGCTCTCTCTGTCTGTCTGTCTCTGTCCGTCTCTGCTTGCTTCCGTGTGTCACTGCCTGTCCCAGTTTGCCCTCGTCTGTCTCTGTCTGTCTGTCTCTGTCTATTCCTGTCTCTGTGTGTATCTGTCTGTCTCTGCCTGTCTCTGTCTGTCTCTGTCTGTCTCTGGCTGTCTCTGTCTGTCTCTATCTGTCTCTATCTGTCTCTGTCTGTCTCTGTCTGTCTCTGTCTGTCTCTATCTGTCTCTGTCTGTCTCTGTCTGTCTCTGTCTGTCTCTGTCTGCCTCTGACTGTCTCTGTCTGTCTCTGTCTGTCCCTGTCTGTCTCTGGCTGTCTATACCAGTCTCTGTCTGTTTCTGTCTGCCTCTGGCTGTCTCTGTGTGTCACTGCCTGTCTCTGTCTGTCTATGTCTGTCTCTGTCTGTCTCTGTCTGTCTCTCTCTGTCTCAGTCTGTATCTGTCTGTCTCTGTCTGTCTCTGCCTGTCTCTGTCTGCCTCTCTCTGTCTCTGTCTGTCCCTGTCTGTCTTTTCGGTCTCTCTCTGTCTCTGTCTGCCTGAGTCTGTCTCTGTCTGTCTCTCTCTGTCTATTCCTGTCTCTGTCTGTCTCTTTCCGTCTCTGTCTGCCTCTGTCTGTCCCTGTCTGTCTCTGTCTGTCTCTGTCTGCCTGAGTCTGTCTCTGTCTGTCTCTGTCTGTCTCTGTCTGTCTCTGTCCTCCTCTGCCTGTCTCTGTCTGTCTCTGTCTGTCTCTGTCTGTCTCTGCCTGTCTCAGTCTGTCTCTGTCTGTCTCTGTCTGTCTCTTTCCGTCTCTGTCTGTCTCTGTCTGTCTCTGTCTGTCTCTGTCTGTCTCTGCATGTATCTGTTTGTCTCTGTCTGCCTCTGTCTGTCTCTGTCTGCCTCTTACTGTCCCTGTCTGCCTCTGTGTGTCACTGGCTGGCTCAGTGTACCGCTGACTGTCTCTGTCTGTCTAGGTCTGTCTCTGCCTGCCCTGTCTGTCTCTGTCTGTCTCTGTCTGTCTCTGTCTGTCTCTGTCTGTCTAGGTCTGTCTCAGCCTGCCCTGTCTGTCTCTGTCTGTCTCTGTCTGTCTCTGTCTGCCTGAGTCTGTCTCTGTCTTTCTATACCTGTCTATGTCTGTCTCTGTCTGTCTCTGTCTGCCTCTGTGTGTCACTGGCTGGCTCAGTGTGCCGCTGACTGTCTCTGTCTCCCTCTGCCTGTCTCTGACCGGCTCTCTCTGTCTGTCTGTCTCTGTCCGTCTCTGCTTGCTTCCGTGTGTCACTGCCTGTCCCAGTTTGCCCTCGACTGTCTCTGTCTGTCTCTGTCTGTGACTGCCTGTCTCTGTCTGCCTCTGACTGTCCCTGTCTGTCTCTGTGTGTCACTGCCTGTCTCTGTCTGTCTATGTCTGTCTTTGTCTGTCTCTGTCTGTATGTGTCTGTCTCTGTCTGTCTATACCTGTCTCTGTCTGTATGTGTCTGTCTCTGTCTGTCTCTGTGTGTCACTGCCTGTCTCTGTCTGTCTATGTCTGTCTCAGTCTGTCTCTGTCTGTCTCTGTCTGTCTCTGTCTGTCTCTGTCTGTCTCTGCCTGTCTCTGTCTGCCTCTCTCTGTCTCTGTCTGTCTCTGTCTATTTTAGGTCTCTCTCTGTCTCTGTCTGCCTGAGTCTGTCTCTGTCTGTCTCTCTCTGTCTATTCCTGTCTCGGTGTGTATCTGTCTGTCTCTGCCTGTCTCTGTCTGTCTCTGTCTGTCTCTGTTTGTCTCTGTCTGTCTCTATCTGTCTCTGTCTGTCTCTGTCTGTCTCTGTCTGTCTCTGTCTGTCTCAGTCTGTATCTGTCTGTCTCTGTCTGTCTCTGTCTGTCTCTGCCTGTCTCTGTCTGCCTCTCTCTGTCTCTGTCTGTCCCTGTCTGTCTTTTCGGTCTCTCTCTGTCTCTGTCTGCCTGCGTCTGTCTCTGTCTGTCTCTCTCTGTCTATTCCTGTCTCTGTCTGTCTCTTTCCGTCTCTGTCTGTCTCAGTCTGTCTCTGTCTGTCTCTGTCTGTCTCTTTCCGTCTCTGTCTGTCTCTGTCTGTCTCTGTCTGTCTCTGCATGTATCTGTTTGTCTCTGTCTGTCTCTGTCGGTCTCTGTCTGTCTCTGTCTGTCTCTGTCTGTCTCTGTCTGCCTGAGTCTGTCTTTGTCTGCCTCTGTCTGTCTCTGTCTGTCTCTGTCTGTCTCTGTCTGTCTCTGTCTGTCTCTGTCTGTCTCTGTCTGTCTCTGCCTATCTCTGTCTGTCTCTGCCTGCCTCTGTCTGTCTCTGTCTGCCTCTTACTGTCCCTGTCTGCCTCTGTGTGTCACTGGCTGGCTCAGTGTACCGCTGACTGTCTCTGTCTGTCTCTGTCTGTCTCTGGCTGTCTCCGTCTGTCTCTGTCTGTCTCGGTCTGCCTCTGACTGTCCCTGTCTGTCTCTGTGTGTTATTGCCTGTCTCAGTCTGCCGCTGACTGTCTCTGTCTGTCTCTGTCTGTCTCGGTCTGTCTCTGTCTGTCCCTGTCTGTCTCTATCTGTCTCTGCTTGTTTTCGTATGTCACTGCCTGTCCCAGTTTGCCTTCGACTGTCTCTGGCTGTCTCTGTGTGTGACTGCCTGTCTCTGTCTGCCTCTGACTGTCCCTGTGTCTGTGTGTCACTGCCTGTCTCAGTCCGCCGCTGACTGTCTCTGTCTGTCTCTGTCTGTCTCTGCCTATCTCTGTCTGTCTCTGTCTGTCTCTGTCTGTCTCTGTCTGCCTCTTACTGTCCCTGTCTGCCTCTGTGTGTCACTGGCTGGCTCAGTGTACCGCTGTCTGTATCTGTCTGCCTCTGTCTGTCTCTGTCTGTCTCTGTCTGCCTAGGTCTGTCTCTGCCTGCCCTGTCTGTCTCTGTCTGTCTCTGTCTGTCTCTGTCTGTATCTGTCTGTCTCTGTCTGTCTCTGTCTGTCTCTGTCTGTCTCTGTCTGCCTCTGACTGTCTCTGCCTGCCCTGTCTGTCTCTGTCTGTCTGTCTTTCTATACCTGTCTCTGTCCGTATCTGTCTGTCTCTGTCTGTCTCTGTCTGTCTCTGTCTGTCTCGGTCTGTCTCTGTCTGTCTCTGTCCGTCTCTATCTGTCTCTGTCTGTCTCTGTCTGTCCCTGTCTGTCTCTGTCTGCCTCTGACTGTCCCTGTCTGCCTCTGTGTGTCACTGACTGGCTCAGTGTGCCGCTGACTGTCTCTGCCTGTCTCTGTCTGTCTCTGTCTGTCTCTGTCTGCCTCCGACTGTCCCTGTCTGCCTCTGTGTGTCACTGACTGGCTCAGTGTGCCGCTGACTGTCTCTGCCTGTCTCTGTGTGTCACTGCCTGTCTCAGTCCGCCGCTGACTGTCTCTGTCTTTCTCTGTCTGTATCTGTCTGTCTCTGTCTGTCTCTGTCTGTCTCTGTCAGTCTCTGTCTGTCTCTGTCTCTCTATGTCTGTCTCTGTCTGTCTCTGTCTGTCTCTGTCTGTCTCTTTCCGTCTCTGTCTGTCTCTGTCTGTCTCTGTCTGTCTCTGTCTGTCTCTCCATGTATCTGTTTGTCTCTGTCTGTCTCTGTCTGTCTCTGTCTGTCTCTGTCCGCCTCTGCCTGTCTCTGTCTGTCTCTGTCTGTCTCTGTCTGTCTCTGTCTGTCTCAGTCTGTGTCTGCCTGTCTCTGTCTGTCTCTGTCTGTCTCTTTCCGTCTCTGTCTGTCTCTGTCGGTCTCTGTCTGTCTCTGTCTGTCTCTGTCTGTCTCTGCATGTATCTGTTTGTCTCTGTCTGTCTCTGTCGGTCTCTGTCTGTCTCTGTCTGTATCTGTCTGTCTCTGTCTGTCTATACCTGTCTCTGTCTGTATCTGTCTGTCTCTGTCTGTCTCTGCATGTATCTGTTTGTCTCTGTCTGTCTCTGTCGGTCTCTGTCTGTCCCTGTCTGTCTCTGGCTGTCTATACCAGTCTCTGTCTGTTTCTGTCTGCCTCTGTCTGTCTCTGTGTGTCACTGCCTGTCTCTGTCTGTCTATGTCTGTCTCTGTCTGTCTCTGTCTGTCTCTGTCTGTCTCTGTCCGTCTCTGTCTGTCTCTGTCTGTCTCTATCTGTCTCTGTCTGTCTCTGTCTGTCTCTGTCTGTCTCTATCTGTCTCTGTCTGTCTCTGTCTGTCTCTGTCTGTCTCTGTCTGCCTCTGACTGTCTCTGTCTTTCTCTGTCTGTCCCTGTCTGTCTCTGGCTGTCTATACCAGTCTCTGTCTGTTTCTGTCTGCCTCTGTCTGTCTCTGTCTGTCTCTGTCTGTCTCTCTCTGTCTCAGTCTGTATCTGTCTGTCTCTGTCTGTCTCTGCCTGTCTCTGTCTGCCTCTCTCTGTCTCTGTCTGTCCCTGTCTGTCTTTTCGGTCTCTCTCTGTCTGTCTCTCTCTGTCTATTCCTGTCTCTTTCCGTCTCTGTCTGTCTCTGTCTGTCTCTGTGTGTCACTGCCTGTCTCTGTCTGTCTATGTCTGTCTCTGTCTGTCTCTCTCTGTCTATTCCTGTCTCTGTCTGTCTCTTTCCGTCTCTGTCTGCCTCTGTCTGTCTCTGTCTGTCTCTGTCTGTCTCTGTCCGCCTCTGCCTGTCTCTGTCTGCCTCTGTCTGTCTCTGTCTGTCTCTGCCTGTCTCAGTCTGTCTCTGTCTGTCTCTGTCTGTCTCTTTCCGTCTCTGTCTGTCTCTGTCTGTCTCTGTCTGTCTCTGTCTGTCTCTACATGTATCTGTTTGTCTCTGTCTGTCTCTGTCTGTCTCTGTCTGTATCTGTCTGTCTCTGTCTGTCTCTGTCTGTCTCTGTCTGTCTCTGTCTGTCTCTGTCTGTCTCTGTCTGTCTCTGTCTGTCTCAGTCTGTCTCTGTCTGTCTCTTTCCGTCTCTGTCTGTCTCTGTCTGCCTCTGTCTGTCTCTGCATGTATCTGTTTGTCTCTGTCTGTCTCTGTCGGTCTCTGTCTGTCTCTGTCTGTCTCTGTCTGCCTGAGTCTGTCTTTGTCTGTATCTGTCTGTCTCTGTCTGTCTCTGTCTGTCTCTGTCTGTCTCTGTCTGTCTCTGTCTGTCTCTGTCTGTCTCTGTCTGTCTCTGCCTATCTCTGTCTGTCTCTGTCTGTCTCTGTCTGTCTCTGTCTGCCTCTTACTGTCCCTGTCTGCCTCTGTGTGTCACTGGCTGGCTCAGTGTACCGCTGTCTGTATCTGTCTGCCTCTGTCTGTCTCTGTCTGTCTCTGTCTGCCTAGGTCTGTCTCTGCCTGCCCTGTCTGTCTCTGTCTGTCTCTGTCTGTCTCTGTCTGTATCTGTCTGTCTCTGTCTGTCTCTGTCTGTCTCTGTCTGTCTCTGTCTGCCTCTGACTGTCTCTGCCTGCCCTGTCTGTCTCTGTCTGTCTGTCTTTCTATACCTGTCTCTGTCCGTATCTGTCTGTCTCTGTCTGTCTCTGTCTGTCTCTGTCTGTCTCGGTCTGTCTCTGTCTGTCTCTGTCCGTCTCTATCTGTCTCTGTCTGTCTCTGTCTGTCCCTGTCTGTCTCTGTCTGCCTCTGACTGTCCCTGTCTGCCTCTGTGTGTCACTGACTGGCTCAGTGTGCCGCTGACTGTCTCTGCCTGTCTCTGTCTGTCTCTGTCTGTCTCTGTCTGCCTCCGACTGTCCCTGTCTGCCTCTGTGTGTCACTGACTGGCTCAGTGTGCCGCTGACTGTCTCTGCCTGTCTCTGTGTGTCACTGCCTGTCTCAGTCCGCCGCTGACTGTCTCTGTCTTTCTCTGTCTGTATCTGTCTGTCTCTGTCTGTCTCTGTCTGTCTCTGTCAGTCTCTGTCTGTCTCTGTCTCTCTATGTCTGTCTCTGTCTGTCTCTGTCTGTCTCTGTCTGTCTCTTTCCGTCTCTGTCTGTCTCTGTCTGTCTCTGTCTGTCTCTGTCTGTCTCTCCATGTATCTGTTTGTCTCTGTCTGTCTCTGTCTGTCTCTGTCTGTCTCTGTCCGCCTCTGCCTGTCTCTGTCTGTCTCTGTCTGTCTCTGTCTGTCTCTGTCTGTCTCAGTCTGTGTCTGCCTGTCTCTGTCTGTCTCTGTCTGTCTCTTTCCGTCTCTGTCTGTCTCTGTCTGTCTCTGTCTGTCTCTGTCTGTCTCTGTCTGTCTCTGCATGTATCTGTTTGTCTCTGTCTGTCTCTGTCGGTCTCTGTCTGTCTCTGTCTGTATCTGTCTGTCTCTGTCTGTCTATACCTGTCTCTGTCTGTATCTGTCTGTCTCTGTCTGTCTCTGTCTGTCTCTGTCTGCCTCTGACTGTCTCTGTCTGTCTCTGTCTGTCCCTGTCTGTCTCTGGCTGTCTATACCAGTCTCTGTCTGTTTCTGTCTGCCTCTGTCTGTCTCTGTGTGTCACTGCCTGTCTCTGTCTGTCTATGTCTGTCTCTGTCTGTCTCTGTCTGTCTCTGTCTGTCTCTGTCCGTCTCTGTCTGTCTCTGTCTGTCTCTATCTGTCTCTGTCTGTCTCTGTCTGTCTCTGTCTGTCTCTATCTGTCTCTGTCTGTCTCTGTCTGCCTAGGTCTGTCTCTGCCTGCCCTGTCTGTCTCTGTCTGTCTCTGTCTGTCTCTGTCTGTATCTGTCTGTCTCTGTCTGTCTCTGTCTGTCTCTGTCTGTCTCTGTCTGCCTCTGACTGTCTCTGCCTGCCCTGTCTGTCTCTGTCTGTCTGTCTTTCTATACCTGTCTCTGTCCGTCTCTGTCTGCCTCTGTCTGTCTCTGTCTGTCTCTGTCTGTCTCTGTCCGCCTCTGCCTGTCTCTGTCTGCCTCTGTCTGTCTCTGTCTGTCTCTGCCTGTCTCAGTCTGTCTCTGTCTGTCTCTGTCTGTCTCTTTCCGTCTCTGTCTGTCTCTGTCTGTCTCTGTCTGTCTCTGTCTGTCTCTACATGTATCTGTTTGTCTCTGTCTGTCTCTGTCTGTCTCTGTCTGTATCTGTCTGTCTCTGTCTGTCTCTGTCTGTCTCTGTCTGTCTCTGTCTGTCTCTGTCTGTCTCTGTCCGCCTCTGCCTGTCTCTGTCTGTCTCTGTCTGTCTCTTTCCGTCTCTGTCTGTCTCTGTCTGCCTCTGTCTGTCTCTGCATGTATCTGTTTGTCTCTGTCTGTCTCTGTCGGTCTCTGTCTGTCTCTGTCTGTCTCTGTCTGCCTGAGTCTGTCTTTGTCTGTATCTGTCTGTCTCTGTCTGTCTCTGTCTGTCTCTGTCTGTCTCTGTCTGTCTCTGTCTGTCTCTGTCTGTCTCTGTCTGTCTCTGTCAGTCTCTGCCTATCTCTGTCTGTCTCTGTCTGCCTCTGTCTGTCTCTGTCTGCCTCTTACTGTCCCTGTCTGCCTCTGTGTGTCACTGGCTGGCTCAGTGTACCGCTGACTGTCTCTGTCTGTCTCTGTCTGTCTCTGGCTGTCTCCGTCTGTCTCTGTCTGTCTCGGTCTGCCTCTGACTGTCCCTGTCTATCTCTGTGTGTCATTGCCTGTCTCAGTCTGCCGCTGACTGTCTCTGTCTGTCTCTGTCTGTCTCTGCCTATCTCTGTCTGTCTCTGTCTGCCTCTGTCTGTCTCTGTCTGCCTCTTACTGTCCCTGTCTGCCTCTGTGTGTCACTGGCTGGCTCAGTGTACCGCTGACTGTCTCTGTCTGTCTCTGTCTGTCTCTGGCTGTCTCCGTCTGTCTCTGTCTGTCTCTGTCTGTCTCTGTCTGTCCCTGCCTGTCTCTATCTGTCTCTGCTTGTTTTCGTGTGTCACTGCCTGTCCCAGTTTGCCTTCGACTGTCTCTGCTTGTTTTCGTGTGTCACTGCCTGTCCCAGTTTGCCTTCGACTGTCTCTGGCTGTCTCTGTGTGTGACTGCCTGTCTCTGTCTGCCTCTGACTGTCCCTGTGTCTGTGTGTCACTGCATGTCTCAGTCCGCCGCTGACTGTCTCTGTCTGTCTCTTACTGTCCCTGTCTGCCTCTGTGTGTCACTGGCTGGCTCAGTGTACCGCTGTCTGTATCTGTCTGCCTCTGTCTGTCTCTGTCTGTCTCTGTCTGTCTCTGTCTGCCTCTTACTGGCCCTGTCTGCCTCTGTGTGTCACTGGCTGGCTCAGTGTACCGCTGTCTGTATCTGTCTGCCTCTGTCTGTCTCTGTCTGTCTCTGCCTGCCCTGTCTGTCTCTGTCTGTCTGTCTTTCTATACCTGTCTCTGTCCGTATCTGTCTGTCTCTGTCTGTCTCTGTCTGTCTCTGTCTGTCTCGGTCTGTCTCTGTCTGTCTCTGTCTGTCTCTATCTGTCTCTGTCTGTCTCTGTCTGTCCCTGTCTGTCTCTGTCTGCCTCCGACTGTCCCTGTCTGTCTCTGTCTGTCTCTGTCTGTCTCTCCATGTATCTGTCTGTCTCTATCTGTCTCTGTCTGTCTCTGTCTGTCTCTTTCTGCCACTGACTGTCCCTGTCTGCCTCTGTGTGTCACTGACTGGCTCAGTGTGTCGCTGACTGCCTCTGCCTGTCTCTGTCTGTCTCTGTCTGTCTCTCTCTGCCTGAGTCTGTCTCTGTTTGTCTCTGTCTGTCTCTCTCTGCCTGAGTCTGTCTCTGTCTGTCTCTGTCTGTCTCTGTATGTATCTGTCTGTCTCTGTCTGTCTCTGTCTGTCTCTGTCTGTCTCTGTCTGTCTAGGTCTGTCTCTGCCTGCCCTGTCTGTCTCTGTCTGTCTCTGTGTGTCTCTGTCTGTCTCTGTCTGTCTCTGTCTGTCTCTGTCTGTCTCTGTCTGTCTAGGTCTGTCTCAGCCTGCCCTGTCTGTCTCTGTCTGTCTCTGTCTGTCTCTGTCTGCCTGAGTCTGTCTCTGTCTGTCTCTGTCTGTCTCTGTCTGTCTATGTCTGTCTCAGTCTGTCTCTGTCTGTCTCTGTCTGTCTCTGTCTGTCTCTGTCTGTCACTGCCTGTCTCTGTCTGCCTCTCTCTGTCTCTGTCTGTCTCTGTCTATTTTAGGTCTCTCTCTGTCTCTGTCTGTCTCTGTCTGCCTGAGTCTGTCTTTGTCTGTCTCTGTCTGTCTCTGTCTGTCTCTGTCTGTCTCTGTCTGTCTCTGTCTGTCTCGGTCTGTCTCTGTCTTTCTCTGTCTGTATCTGTCTGTCTCTGTCTGTCTCTGTCTGTCTCTGTCAGTCTCTGTCTGTCTCTGTCTCTCTATGTCTGTCTCTGTCTGTCTCTGTCTGTCTCTGTCTGTCTCTCCATGTATCTGTTTGTCTCTGTCTGTCTCTGTCTGCCTCTGTCTGTCTCTGTCCGCCTCTGCCTGTCTCTGTCTGTCTCTGTCTGTCTCTGTCTGTCTCTGTCTGTCTCTGTCTGTCTCTGTCTGTCTCTGCATGTATCTGTTTGTCTCTGTCTGTCTCTGTCTGTCTCAGTCTGTCTCTGTCTGTCTCTTTCCGTCTCTGTCTGTCTCTGTCTGTCTCTGTCTGTCTCTGCATGTATCTGTTTGTCTCTGTCTGTCTCTGTCGGTCTCTGTCTGTCTCTGTCTGTCTCTGTCTGCCTGAGTCTGTCTTTGTCTGTCTCTGTCTGTCTCTGTCTGTCTCTGTCTGTCTCTGTCTGTCTCTGTCTGTCTCTGTCTGTCTCTGTCTGTCTCTGTCTGTCTCTGCCTATCTCTGTCTGTCTCTGTCTGCCTCTGTCTGTCTCTGTCTGCCTCTTACTGTCCCTGTCTGCCTCTGTGTGTCACTGGCTGGCTCAGTGTACCGCTGACTGTCTCTGTCTGTCTAGGTCTGTCTCTGCCTGCCCTGTCTGTCTCTGTCTGTCTCTGTCTGTCTCTGTCTGACTCTGACTGTCCCTGTCTGTCTCTGTGTGTCACTGCCTGTCTCTGTCTGTCTATGTCTGTCTTTGTCTGTCTCTGTCTGTATGTGTCTGTCTCTGTCTGTCTATACCTGTCTCTGTCTGTATGTGTCTGTCTCTGTCTGTCTCTGTGTGTCACTGCCTGTCTCTGTCTGTCTATGTCTGTCTCAGTCTGTCTCTGTCTGTCTCTGTCTGTCTCTGTCTGTCTCTGTCTGTCTCTGCCTGTCTCTGTCTGCCTCTCTCTGTCTCTGTCTGTCTCTGTCTATTTTAGGTCTCTCTCTGTCTCTGTCTGCCTGAGTCTGTCTCTGTCTGTCTCTCTCTGTCTATTCCTGTCTCTGTGTGTATCTGTCTGTCTCTGCCTGTCTCTGTCTGTCTCTGTCTGTCTCTGTCTGTCTCTGTCTGTCTCTATCTGCCTCTGTCTGTCTCTGTCTGTCTCTGTCTGTCTCTGTCTGTCTCTGACTGTCCCTGTCTGTCTCTGTGTGTCACTGCCTGTCTCTGTCTGTCTATGTCTGTCTTTGTCTGTCTCTGTCTGTATGTGTCTGTCTCTGTCTGTCTATACCTGTCTCTGTCTGTATGTGTCTGTCTCTGTCTGTCTCTGTGTGTCACTGCCTGTCTCTGTCTGTCTATGTTTGTCTCTGTCTGTCTCTGTCTGTCTATGTCTGTCTCAGTCTGTCTCTGTCTGTCTCTGTCTGTCTCTGTCTGTCTCTGTCTGTCTCTGTCTGTCTCTGCCTGTCTCTGTCTGCCTCTCTCTGTCTCTGTCTGTCTCTGTCTATTTTAGGTCTCTCTCTGTCTCTGTCTGCCTGAGTCTGTCTCTGTCTGTCTCTCTCTGTCTATTCCTGTCTCTGTCTGTCTCTTTCCGTCTCTGTCTGCCTCTGTCTGTCCCTGTCTGTCTCTGTCTGTCTCTGTCTGCCTGAGTCTGTCTCTGTCTGTCTCTGTCTGTATGTGTCTGTCTCTGTCTGTCTCTGTCTGTCTCTGCCTGTCTCTGTCTGCCTCTCTCTGTCTCTGTCTGTCTCTGTCTATTTTAGGTCTCTCTCTGTCTCTGTCTGCCTGAGTCTGTCTCTGTCTGTCTCTCTCTGTCTATTCCTGTCTCTGTGTGTATCTGTCTGTCTCTGCCTGTCTCTGTCTGTCTCTGTCTGTCTCTGTCTGTCTCTGTCTGTCTCTATCTGCCTCTGTCTGTCTCTGTCTGTCTCTGTCTGTCTCTGTCTGTCTCTGACTGTCCCTGTCTGTCTCTGTGTGTCACTGCCTGTCTCTGTCTGTCTATGTCTGTCTTTGTCTGTCTCTGTCTGTATGTGTCTGTCTCTGTCTGTCTATACCTGTCTCTGTCTGTATGTGTCTGTCTCTGTCTGTCTCTGTGTGTCACTGCCTGTCTCTGTCTGTCTATGTTTGTCTCTGTCTGTCTCTGTCTGTCTATGTCTGTCTCAGTCTGTCTCTGTCTGTCTCTGTCTGTCTCTGTCTGTCTCTGTCTGTCTCTGTCTGTCTCTGCCTGTCTCTGTCTGCCTCTCTCTGTCTCTGTCTGTCTCTGTCTATTTTAGGTCTCTCTCTGTCTCTGTCTGCCTGAGTCTGTCTCTGTCTGTCTCTCTCTGTCTATTCCTGTCTCTGTCTGTCTCTTTCCGTCTCTGTCTGCCTCTGTCTGTCCCTGTCTGTCTCTGTCTGTCGCTGTCTGCCTGAGTCTGTCTCTGTCTGTCTCTGTCTGTCTCTGTCCGCCTCTGCCTGTCTCTGTGTGTCTCTGCCTGTCTCTGTCTGTCTCTGTCTGTCTCTGCCTGTCTCAGTCTGTCTCTGTCTGTCTCTGTCTGTCTCTTTCCGTCTCTGTCTGTCTCTGTCTGTCTCTGTCTGTCTCTGCATGTATCTGTTTGTCTCTGTCTGTCCCTGTCTGTCTCTGTCTGTATCTGTCTGTCTCTGTCTGTCTCTGTCTGTCTCTGTCTGTCTCTGTCTGTCTCTGTCTGTCTCTGTCTGTCTCAGTCTGTCTCTGTCTGTCTCTTTCCGTCTCTGTCTGTCTCTGTCTGCCTCTGTCTGTCTCTGCATGTATCTGTTTGTCTCTGTCTGTCTCTGTCGGTCTCTGTCTGTCTCTGTCTGTCTCCGTCTGCCTGAGTCTGTCTTTGTCTGTCTCTGTCTGTCTCTGTCTGTCTCTGTCTGTCTCTGTCTGTCTCTGTCTGCCTCTGTCTGTCTCTGTCTGCCTCTTACTGTCCCTGTCTGCCTCTGTGTGTCACTGGCTGGCTCAGTGTACCGCTGACTGTCTCTGTCTGTCTCGGTCTGCCTCTGACTGTCCCTGTCTGTCTCTGTGTGTCATTGCCTGTCTCAGTCTGCCGCTGACTGTCTCTGTCTGTCTCTGTCTGTCTCTGTCTGCCTCTGTCTGTCTCTGTCTGTCTCTGTCTGTCTCTGTCTGCCTCTTACTGTCCCTGTCTGCCTCTGTGTGTCACTGGCTGGCTCAGTGTACCGCTGTCTGTATCTGTCTGCCTCTGTTTGTCTCTGTCTGTCTCTGCCTGCCCTGTCTGTCTCTGTCTGTCTGTCTTTCTATACATGTCTCTGTCCGTATCTGTCTGTCTCTGTCTGTCTCTGTCTGTCTCGGTCTGTCTCTGTCTGTCTCTGACTGTCCCTGTCTGTCTCTGTGTGTAACTGCCTGTCTCTGTCTGTCTATGTCTGTCTTTGTCTGTCTCTGTCTGTATGTGTCTGTCTCTGTCTGTCTATACCTGTTTCTGTCTGTATGTGTCTGTCTCTGTCTGTCTCTGTGTGTCACTGCCTGTCTCTGTCTGTCTATGTCTGTCTCTGTCTGTCTCTGTCTGTCTCAGTCTGTATCTGTCTGCCTCTGTCTGTCTCTGCCTGTCTCTGTCTGCCTCTCTCTGTCTCTGTCTGTCCCTGTCTGTCTTTTCGGTCTCTCTCTGTCTCTGTCTGCCTGAGTCTGTCTCTGTCTGTCTCTCTCTGTCTATTCCTGTCTCTGTCTGTCTCTTTCTGTTTCTGTCTGCCTCTGTCTGTCCCTGTCTGTCTCTGTCTGTCTCTGTCTGTCCCTGTCTGTCTCTATCTGTCTCTGCTTGTTTTCGTGTGTCAATGCCTGTCCCAGTTTGCCTTCGACTGTCTCTGGCTGTCTCTGTGTGTGACTGCCTGTCTCTGTCTGCCTCTGACTGTCCTTGTGTCTGTGTGTCACTGCATGTCTCAGTCCGCCGCTGACTGTCTCTGTCTGTCTCTTACTGTCCCTGTCTGCCTCTGTGTGTCACTGGCTGGCTCAGTGTACCGCTGTCTGTATCTGTCTGCCTCTGTCTGTCTCTGTCTGTCTCTGTCTGTCTCTGTCTGCCTCTTACTGTCCCTGTCTGCCTCTGTGTGTCACTGGCTGGCTCAGTGTACCGCTGTCTGTATCTGTCTGCCTCTGTCTGTCTCTGTCTGTCTCTGCCTGCCCTGTCTGTCTCTGTCTGTCAGTCTTTCTATACCTGTCTCTGTCCGTATCTGTCTGTCTCTGTCTGTCTCTGTCTGTCTCGGTCTGTCTCCGTCTGTCTCTGACTGTCCCTGTCTGTCTCTGTGTGTAACTGCCTGTCTCTGTCTGTCTATGTCTGTCTTTGTCTGTCTCTGTCTGTATGTGTCTGTCTCTGTCTGTCTATACCTGTTTCTGTCTGTATGTGTCTGTCTCTGTCTGTCTCTGTCTGCCTGAGTCTGTCTTTGTCTGTCTCTGTCTGTCTCTGTCTGTCTCTGTCTGTCTCTGTCTGTCTCTGTCTGTCTCTGTCTGTCTCTGTCTGTCTCTGTCTGTCTCTGTCTGTCTCTGTCTGTCTCTGCCTATCTCTGTCTGTCTCTGTCTGCCTCTGTCTGTCTCTGTCAGTCTCTGCCTATCTCTGTCTGTCTCTGTCTGCCTCTGTCTGTCTCTGTCTGCCTCTTACTGTCCCTGTCTGCCTCTGTGTGTCACTGGCTGGCTCAGTGTACCGCTGACTGTCTCTGTCTGTCTCTGTCTGTCTCTGGCTGTCTCCGTCTGTCTCTGTCTGTCTCGGTCTGCCTCTGACTGTCCCTGTCTATCTCTGTGTGTCATTGCCTGTCTCAGTCTGCCGCTGACTGTCTCTGTCTGTCTCTGTCTGTCTCTGCCTATCTCTGTCTGTCTCTGTCTGCCTCTGTCTGTCTCTGTCTGCCTCTTACTGTCCCTGTCTGCCTCTGTGTGTCACTGGCTGGCTCAGTGTACCGCTGACTGTCTCTGTCTGTCTCTGTCTGTCTCTGGCTGTCTCCGTCTGTCTCTGTCTGTCTCTGTCTGTCTCTGTCTGTCCCTGCCTGTCTCTATCTGTCTCTGCTTGTTTTCGTGTGTCACTGCCTGTCCCAGTTTGCCTTCGACTGTCTCTGCTTGTTTTCGTGTGTCACTGCCTGTCCCAGTTTGCCTTCGACTGTCTCTGGCTGTCTCTGTGTGTGACTGCCTGTCTCTGTCTGCCTCTGACTGTCCCTGTGTCTGTGTGTCACTGCATGTCTCAGTCCGCCGCTGACTGTCTCTGTCTGTCTCTTACTGTCCCTGTCTGCCTCTGTGTGTCACTGGCTGGCTCAGTGTACCGCTGTCTGTATCTGTCTGCCTCTGTCTGTCTCTGTCTGTCTCTGTCTGTCTCTGTCTGCCTCTTACTGGCCCTGTCTGCCTCTGTGTGTCACTGGCTGGCTCAGTGTACCGCTGTCTGTATCTGTCTGCCTCTGTCTGTCTCTGTCTGTCTCTGCCTGCCCTGTCTGTCTCTGTCTGTCTGTCTTTCTATACCTGTCTCTGTCCGTATCTGTCTGTCTCTGTCTGTCTCTGTCTGTCTCTGTCTGTCTCGGTCTGTCTCTGTCTGTCTCTGTCTGTCTCTATCTGTCTCTGTCTGTCTCTGTCTGTCCCTGTCTGTCTCTGTCTGCCTCCGACTGTCCCTGTCTGTCTCTGTCTGTCTCTGTCTGTCTCTCCATGTATCTGTCTGTCTCTATCTGTCTCTGTCTGTCTCTGTCTGTCTCTTTCTGCCACTGACTGTCCCTGTCTGCCTCTGTGTGTCACTGACTGGCTCAGTGTGTCGCTGACTGCCTCTGCCTGTCTCTGTCTGTCTCTGTCTGTCTCTCTCTGCCTGAGTCTGTCTCTGTTTGTCTCTGTCTGTCTCTCTCTGCCTGAGTCTGTCTCTGTCTGTCTCTGTCTGTCTCTGTATGTATCTGTCTGTCTCTGTCTGTCTCTGTCTGTCTCTGTCTGTCTCTGTCTGTCTAGGTCTGTCTCTGCCTGCCCTGTCTGTCTCTGTCTGTCTCTGTGTGTCTCTGTCTGTCTCTGTCTGTCTCTGTCTGTCTCTGTCTGTCTCTGTCTGTCTAGGTCTGTCTCAGCCTGCCCTGTCTGTCTCTGTCTGTCTCTGTCTGTCTCTGTCTGCCTGAGTCTGTCTCTGTCTGTCTCTGTCTGTCTCTGTCTGTCTATGTCTGTCTCAGTCTGTCTCTGTCTGTCTCTGTCTGTCTCTGTCTGTCTCTGTCTGTCACTGCCTGTCTCTGTCTGCCTCTCTCTGTCTCTGTCTGTCTCTGTCTATTTTAGGTCTCTCTCTGTCTCTGTCTGTCTCTGTCTGCCTGAGTCTGTCTTTGTCTGTCTCTGTCTGTCTCTGTCTGTCTCTGTCTGTCTCTGTCTGTCTCTGTCTGTCTCGGTCTGTCTCTGTCTTTCTCTGTCTGTATCTGTCTGTCTCTGTCTGTCTCTGTCTGTCTCTGTCAGTCTCTGTCTGTCTCTGTCTCTCTATGTCTGTCTCTGTCTGTCTCTGTCTGTCTCTGTCTGTCTCTCCATGTATCTGTTTGTCTCTGTCTGTCTCTGTCTGCCTCTGTCTGTCTCTGTCCGCCTCTGCCTGTCTCTGTCTGTCTCTGTCTGTCTCTGTCTGTCTCTGTCTGTCTCTGTCTGTCTCTGTCTGTCTCTGCATGTATCTGTTTGTCTCTGTCTGTCTCTGTCTGTCTCAGTCTGTCTCTGTCTGTCTCTTTCCGTCTCTGTCTGTCTCTGTCTGTCTCTGTCTGTCTCTGCATGTATCTGTTTGTCTCTGTCTGTCTCTGTCGGTCTCTGTCTGTCTCTGTCTGTCTCTGTCTGCCTGAGTCTGTCTTTGTCTGTCTCTGTCTGTCTCTGTCTGTCTCTGTCTGTCTCTGTCTGTCTCTGTCTGTCTCTGTCTGTCTCTGTCTGTCTCTGTCTGTCTCTGCCTATCTCTGTCTGTCTCTGTCTGCCTCTGTCTGTCTCTGTCTGCCTCTTACTGTCCCTGTCTGCCTCTGTGTGTCACTGGCTGGCTCAGTGTACCGCTGACTGTCTCTGTCTGTCTAGGTCTGTCTCTGCCTGCCCTGTCTGTCTCTGTCTGTCTCTGTCTGTCTCTGTCTGACTCTGACTGTCCCTGTCTGTCTCTGTGTGTCACTGCCTGTCTCTGTCTGTCTATGTCTGTCTTTGTCTGTCTCTGTCTGTATGTGTCTGTCTCTGTCTGTCTATACCTGTCTCTGTCTGTATGTGTCTGTCTCTGTCTGTCTCTGTGTGTCACTGCCTGTCTCTGTCTGTCTATGTCTGTCTCAGTCTGTCTCTGTCTGTCTCTGTCTGTCTCTGTCTGTCTCTGTCTGTCTCTGCCTGTCTCTGTCTGCCTCTCTCTGTCTCTGTCTGTCTCTGTCTATTTTAGGTCTCTCTCTGTCTCTGTCTGCCTGAGTCTGTCTCTGTCTGTCTCTCTCTGTCTATTCCTGTCTCTGTGTGTATCTGTCTGTCTCTGCCTGTCTCTGTCTGTCTCTGTCTGTCTCTGTCTGTCTCTGTCTGTCTCTATCTGCCTCTGTCTGTCTCTGTCTGTCTCTGTCTGTCTCTGTCTGTCTCTGACTGTCCCTGTCTGTCTCTGTGTGTCACTGCCTGTCTCTGTCTGTCTATGTCTGTCTTTGTCTGTCTCTGTCTGTATGTGTCTGTCTCTGTCTGTCTATACCTGTCTCTGTCTGTATGTGTCTGTCTCTGTCTGTCTCTGTGTGTCACTGCCTGTCTCTGTCTGTCTATGTTTGTCTCTGTCTGTCTCTGTCTGTCTATGTCTGTCTCAGTCTGTCTCTGTCTGTCTCTGTCTGTCTCTGTCTGTCTCTGTCTGTCTCTGTCTGTCTCTGCCTGTCTCTGTCTGCCTCTCTCTGTCTCTGTCTGTCTCTGTCTATTTTAGGTCTCTCTCTGTCTCTGTCTGCCTGAGTCTGTCTCTGTCTGTCTCTCTCTGTCTATTCCTGTCTCTGTCTGTCTCTGTCTGTCTCTGTCTGTCTCTGTCTGTCTCTATCTGCCTCTGTCTGTCTCTGTCTGTCTCTGTCTGTCTCTGTCTGTCTCTGACTGTCCCTGTCTGTCTCTGTGTGTCACTGCCTGTCTCTGTCTGTCTATGTCTGTCTTTGTCTGTCTCTGTCTGTATGTGTCTGTCTCTGTCTGTCTATACCTGTCTCTGTCTGTATGTGTCTGTCTCTGTCTGTCTCTGTGTGTCACTGCCTGTCTCTGTCTGTCTATGTTTGTCTCTGTCTGTCTCTGTCTGTCTATGTCTGTCTCAGTCTGTCTCTGTCTGTCTCTGTCTGTCTCTGTCTGTCTCTGTCTGTCTCTGTCTGTCTCTGCCTGTCTCTGTCTGCCTCTCTCTGTCTCTGTCTGTCTCTGTCTATTTTAGGTCTCTCTCTGTCTCTGTCTGCCTGAGTCTGTCTCTGTCTGTCTCTCTCTGTCTATTCCTGTCTCTGTCTGTCTCTTTCCGTCTCTGTCTGCCTCTGTCTGTCCCTGTCTGTCTCTGTCTGTCGCTGTCTGCCTGAGTCTGTCTCTGTCTGTCTCTGTCTGTCTCTGTCCGCCTCTGCCTGTCTCTGTGTGTCTCTGCCTGTCTCTGTCTGTCTCTGTCTGTCTCTGCCTGTCTCAGTCTGTCTCTGTCTGTCTCTGTCTGTCTCTTTCCGTCTCTGTCTGTCTCTGTCTGTCTCTGTCTGTCTCTGCATGTATCTGTTTGTCTCTGTCTGTCCCTGTCTGTCTCTGTCTGTATCTGTCTGTCTCTGTCTGTCTCTGTCTGTCTCTGTCTGTCTCTGTCTGTCTCTGTCTGTCTCTGTCTGTCTCAGTCTGTCTCTGTCTGTCTCTTTCCGTCTCTGTCTGTCTCTGTCTGCCTCTGTCTGTCTCTGCATGTATCTGTTTGTCTCTGTCTGTCTCTGTCGGTCTCTGTCTGTCTCTGTCTGTCTCCGTCTGCCTGAGTCTGTCTTTGTCTGTCTCTGTCTGTCTCTGTCTGTCTCTGTCTGTCTCTGTCTGTCTCTGTCTGCCTCTGTCTGTCTCTGTCTGCCTCTTACTGTCCCTGTCTGCCTCTGTGTGTCACTGGCTGGCTCAGTGTACCGCTGACTGTCTCTGTCTGTCTCGGTCTGCCTCTGACTGTCCCTGTCTGTCTCTGTGTGTCATTGCCTGTCTCAGTCTGCCGCTGACTGTCTCTGTCTGTCTCTGTCTGTCTCTGTCTGCCTCTGTCTGTCTCTGTCTGTCTCTGTCTGTCTCTGTCTGCCTCTTACTGTCCCTGTCTGCCTCTGTGTGTCACTGGCTGGCTCAGTGTACCGCTGTCTGTATCTGTCTGCCTCTGTTTGTCTCTGTCTGTCTCTGCCTGCCCTGTCTGTCTCTGTCTGTCTGTCTTTCTATACATGTCTCTGTCCGTATCTGTCTGTCTCTGTCTGTCTCTGTCTGTCTCGGTCTGTCTCTGTCTGTCTCTGACTGTCCCTGTCTGTCTCTGTGTGTAACTGCCTGTCTCTGTCTGTCTATGTCTGTCTTTGTCTGTCTCTGTCTGTATGTGTCTGTCTCTGTCTGTCTATACCTGTTTCTGTCTGTATGTGTCTGTCTCTGTCTGTCTCTGTGTGTCACTGCCTGTCTCTGTCTGTCTATGTCTGTCTCTGTCTGTCTCTGTCTGTCTCAGTCTGTATCTGTCTGCCTCTGTCTGTCTCTGCCTGTCTCTGTCTGCCTCTCTCTGTCTCTGTCTGTCCCTGTCTGTCTTTTCGGTCTCTCTCTGTCTCTGTCTGCCTGAGTCTGTCTCTGTCTGTCTCTCTCTGTCTATTCCTGTCTCTGTCTGTCTCTTTCTGTTTCTGTCTGCCTCTGTCTGTCCCTGTCTGTCTCTGTCTGTCTCTGTCTGTCCCTGTCTGTCTCTATCTGTCTCTGCTTGTTTTCGTGTGTCAATGCCTGTCCCAGTTTGCCTTCGACTGTCTCTGGCTGTCTCTGTGTGTGACTGCCTGTCTCTGTCTGCCTCTGACTGTCCTTGTGTCTGTGTGTCACTGCATGTCTCAGTCCGCCGCTGACTGTCTCTGTCTGTCTCTTACTGTCCCTGTCTGCCTCTGTGTGTCACTGGCTGGCTCAGTGTACCGCTGTCTGTATCTGTCTGCCTCTGTCTGTCTCTGTCTGTCTCTGTCTGTCTCTGTCTGCCTCTTACTGTCCCTGTCTGCCTCTGTGTGTCACTGGCTGGCTCAGTGTACCGCTGTCTGTATCTGTCTGCCTCTGTCTGTCTCTGTCTGTCTCTGCCTGCCCTGTCTGTCTCTGTCTGTCAGTCTTTCTATACCTGTCTCTGTCCGTATCTGTCTGTCTCTGTCTGTCTCTGTCTGTCTCGGTCTGTCTCTGTCTGTCTCTGACTGTCCCTGTCTGTCTCTGTGTGTAACTGCCTGTCTCTGTCTGTCTATGTCTGTCTTTGTCTGTCTCTGTCTGTATGTGTCTGTCTCTGTCTGTCTATACCTGTTTCTGTCTGTATGTGTCTGTCTCTGTCTGTCTCTGTCTGCCTGAGTCTGTCTTTGTCTGTCTCTGTCTGTCTCTGTCTGTCTCTGTCTGTCTCTGTCTGTCTCTGTCTGTCTCTGTCTGTCTCTGTCTGTCTCTGTCTGTCTCTGTCTGTCTCTGTCTGTCTCTGCCTATCTCTGTCTGTCTCTGTCTGCCTCTGTCTGTCTCTGTCTGCCTCTTACTGTCCCTGTCTGCCTCTGTGTGTCACTGGCTGGATCAGTGTACCGCTGACTGTCTCTGTCTGTCTCTGTCTGTCTCTGGCTGTCTCCGTCTGTCTCTGTCTGTCTCGGTCTGCCTCTGACTGTCCCTGTCTGTCTCTGTGTGTCATTGCCTGTCTCAGTCTGCCGCTGACTGTCTCTGTCTGTCTCTGTCTGTCTCTGTCTGTCTCTGTCAGTCTCTGTCTGTCCCTGTCTGTCTCTATCTGTCTCTGCTTGTTTTCGTGTGTCACTGCCTGTCCCAGTTTGCCTTCGACTGTCTCTGGCTGTCTCTGTGTGTGACTGCCTGTCTCTGTCTGCCTCTGACTGTCCTTGTGTCTGTGTGTCACTGCATGTCTCAGTCCGCCGCTGACTGTCTCTGTCTGTCTCTTACTGTCCCTGTCTGCCTCTGTGTGTCACTGGCTGGCTCAGTGTACCGCTGTCTGTATCTGTCTGCCTCTGTCTGTCTCTGTCTGTCTCTGTCTGTCTCTGTCTGCCTCTTACTGTCCCTGTCTGCCTCTGTGTGTCACTGGCTGGCTCAGTGTACCGCTGTCTGTATCTGTCTGCCTCTGTCTGTCTGTGTCTGTCTCTGCCTGCCCTGTCTGTTTCTGTCTGTCTGTCTTTCTATACCTGTCTCTGTCCGTATCTGTCTGTCTCTGTCTGTCTCTGTCTGTCTCGGTCTGTCTCTGTCTGTCTCTGTCTGTCTCTGTCTGTCTCTATCTGTCTCTGTCTGTCTCTGTCTGTCCCTGTCTGTCTCTGTCTGCCTCCGACTGTCCCTGTCTGCCTCTGTGTGTCACTGACTGGCTCAGTGTGCCGCTGACTGTCTCTGCCTGTCTCTGTGTGTCACTGCCTGTCTCAGTCCGCCGCTGACTGTCTCTGTCTTTCTCTGTCTGTCTCTGTCTGTCTCTGTCTGCCTCTGACTGTCCCTGTCTGCCTCTGTGTGTCACTGACTGGGTCAGTGTGCCGCTGACTGTCTCTGTCTGTCTCTGTCTGTCTCTGTCTGCCTCTGTCTGTCCCTGTCTGTCTCTGTCTGTCTCTGTCTGCCTGAGTCAGTCTCTGTCTGTCTCTGTCTGTCTATAGCGGTCTCTGTCTGTCTCTGTCTGCCTGAGTCTGTCTCTGTCTTTCTATACCTGTCTCTATCTGTCTCCGTCTGTCTCTGTCTGCCTCTGACTGTCTCTGTCTGTCTCTGTCTGTCCCTGTCTGTCTCTGTCTGTCTATACCAGTCTCTGTCTGCTTCTGTCTGTCTCTGTCTGTCTCTGTCTGTCTCTGTCTGTATCTGTCTGTCTCTGTCTGTCTCTGTCTGTCTCTGTCTGTCTCTGTCTGTCTCTGTCTGTCTCTGTCTGTCTCAGTCTGTCTCTGTCTGTCTCTTTCCGTCTCTGTCTGTCTCTGTCTGCCTCTGTCTGTCTCTGCATGTATCTGTTTGTCTCTGTCTGTCTCTGTCGGTCTCTGTCTGTCTCTGTCTGTCTCTGTCTGCCTGAGTCTGTCTTTGTCTGTCTCTGTCTGTCTCTGTCTGTCTCTGTCTGTCTCTGTCTGTCTCTGTCTGTCTCTGTCTGTCTCTGTCTGTCTCTGTCTGTCTCTGTCTGTCTCTGTCTGTCTCTGTCTGTCTCTGCCTATCTCTGTCTGTCTCTGTCTGCCTCTGTCTGTCTCTGTCTGCCTCTTACTGTCCCTGTCTGCCTCTGTGTGTCACTGGCTGGATCAGTGTACCGCTGACTGTCTCTGTCTGTCTCTGTCTGTCTCTGGCTGTCTCCGTCTGTCTCTGTCTGTCTCGGTCTGCCTCTGACTGTCCCTGTCTGTCTCTGTGTGTCATTGCCTGTCTCAGTCTGCCGCTGACTGTCTCTGTCTGTCTCTGTCTGTCTCTGTCTGTCTCTGTCAGTCTCTGTCTGTCCCTGTCTGTCTCTATCTGTCTCTGCTTGTTTTCGTGTGTCACTGCCTGTCCCAGTTTGCCTTCGACTGTCTCTGGCTGTCTCTGTGTGTGACTGCCTGTCTCTGTCTGCCTCTGACTGTCCTTGTGTCTGTGTGTCACTGCATGTCTCAGTCCGCCGCTGACTGTCTCTGTCTGTCTCTTACTGTCCCTGTCTGCCTCTGTGTGTCACTGGCTGGCTCAGTGTACCTCTGTCTGTATCTGTCTGCCTCTGTCTGTCTCTGTCTGTCTCTGTCTGTCTCTGTCTGCCTCTTACTGTCCCTGTCTGCCTCTGTGTGTCACTGGCTGGCTCAGTGTACCGCTGTCTGTATCTGTCTGCCTCTGTCTGTCTCTGTCTGTCTCTGCCTGCCCTGTCTGTTTCTGTCTGTCTGTCTTTCTATACCTGTCTCTGTCCGTATCTGTCTGTCTCTGTCTGTCTCTGTCTGTCTCGGTCTGTCTCTGTCTGTCTCTGTCTGTCTCTGTCTGTCTCTATCTGTCTCTGTCTGTCTCTGTCTGTCCCTGTCTGTCTCTGTCTGCCTCCGACTGTCCCTGTCTGCCTCTGTGTGTCACTGACTGGCTCAGTGTGCCGCTGACTGTCTCTGCCTGTCTCTGTGTGTCACTGCCTGTCTCAGTCCGCCGCTGACTGTCTCTGTCTTTCTCTGTCTGTCTCTGTCTGTCTCTGTCTGCCTCTGACTGTCCCTGTCTGCCTCTGTGTGTCACTGACTGGGTCAGTGTGCCGCTGACTGTCTCTGTCTGTCTCTGTCTGTCTCTGTCTGCCTCTGTCTGTCCCTGTCTGTCTCTGTCTGTCTCTGTCTGCCTGAGTCAGTCTCTGTCTGTCTCTGTCTGTCTATAGCGGTCTCTGTCTGTCTCTGTCTGCCTGAGTCTGTCTCTGTCTTTCTATACCTGTCTCTATCTGTCTCCGCCTGTCTCTGTCTGCCTCTGACTGTCTCTGTCTGTCTCAGTCTGTCCCTGTCTGTCTCTGTCTGTCTATACCAGTCTCTGTCTGCTTCTGTCTGTCTCTGTCTGTCTCTGTCTGCCTGAGTCTGTCTCTGCCTGTCTCTGTCTGTCTATACCTGTCTCTGTCTGTATCTGTCTGTCTCTGTCTGTCTCTGTCAGTCTCTGTCCGCCTCTGCCTGTCTCTGTCTGTCTCTGTCTGTCTCTGTCTGTCTCTGTCTGTCTCTGTCTGTCCCTGTCTGTCTCTATCTGTCTCTGCTTGTTTTCGTGTGTAACTGCCTGTCCCAGTTTGCCTTCGACTGTCTCTGGCTGTCTCTGTGTGTGACTGCCTGTCTCTGTCTGCCTCTGACTGTCCTTGTGTCTGTGTGTCACTGCATGTCTCAGTCCGCCGCTGACTGTCTCTGTCTGTCTCTTACTGTCCCTGTCTGCCTCTGTGTGTCACTGGCTGGCTCAGTGTACCGCTGTCTGTATCTGTCTGCCTCTGTCTGTCTCTGTCTGTCTCTGTCTGTCTCTGTCTGCCTCTTACTGTCCCTGTCTGCCTCTGTGTGTCACTGGCTGGCTCAGTGTACCGCTGTCTGTATCTGTCTGCCTCTGTCTGTCTCTGTCTGTCTGTCTTTCTATACCTGTCTCTGTCCGTATCTGTCTGTCTCTGTCTGTCTCTGTCTGTCTCGGTCTGTCTCTGTCTGTCTCTGTCTGTCTCTGTCTGTCTCTATCTGTCTCTGTCTGTCTCTGTCTGTCCCTGTCTGTCTCTGTCTGCCTCCGACTGTCCCTGTCTGCCTCTGTGTGTCACTGACTGGCTCAGTGTGCCGCTGACTGTCTCTGCCTGTCTCTGTGTGTCACTGCCTGTCTCAGTCCGCCGCTGACTGTCTCCGTCTGCCTGAGTCTGTCTCTGTCTGTCTCTGTCTGTCTCTGTCTGTCTCTGTCTACCTCTGTCTGTCTCTGTCTGCCTCTTACTGTCCCTGTCTGCCTCTGTGTGTCACTGGCTGGCTCAGTGTACCGCTGACTGTCTCTATCTGTCTCTGTCTGTCTCTGGCTGTCTCCGCCTGTCTCTGTCTGTCTCGGTCTGCCTCTGACTGTCCCTGTCTGTCTCTGTGTGTCATGGCCTGTCTCAGTCTGCCGCTGACTGTCTCTGTCTGTCTCTGTCTGTCTCTGTCTGTCTCTGTCTGTCTCTGTCTGTCCCTGTCTGTCTCTATCTGTCTCTGCTTGTTTTAGTGTGTCACTGCCTGTCCCAGTTTGCCTTCGACTGTCTCTGGCTGTCTCTGTGTGTGACTGCCTGTCTCTGTCTGCCTCTGACTGTCCTTGTGTCTGTGTGTCACTGCATGTCTCAGTCCGCCGCTGACTGTCTCTGTCTGTCTCTTACTGTCCCTGTCTGCCTCTGTGTGTCACTGGCTGGCTCAGTGTACCGCTGTCTGTATCTGTCTGCCTCTGTCTGTCTCTGTCTGTCTCTGTCTGTCTCTGTCTGCCTCTTACTGTCCCTGTCTGCCTCTGTGTGTCACTGGCTGGCTCAGTGTACCGCTGTCTGTATCTGTCTGCCTCTGTCTGTCTCTGTCTGTCTCTGCCTGCCCTGTCTGTCTCTGTCTGTCTGTCTTTCTATACCTGTCTCTGTCCGTATCTGTCTGTCTCTGTCTGTCTCTGTCTGTCTCGGTCTGTCTCTGTCTGTCTCTGACTGTCCCTGTCTGTCTCTGTGTGTAACTGCCTGTCTCTGTCTGTCTATGTCTGTCTTTGTCTGTCTCTGTCTGTATGTGTCTGTCTCTGTCTGTCTATACCTGTTCCTGTCTGTATGTGTCTGTCTCTGTCTGTCTCTGTGTGTCACTGCCTGTCTCTGTCTGTCTATGTCTGTCTCTGTCTGTCTCAGTCTGTATCTGTCTGTCTCTGTCTGTCTCTGCCTGTCTCTGTCTGCCTCTCTCTGTCTCTGTCTGTCCCTGTCTGTCTTTTCGGTCTCTCTCTGTCTCTGTCTGCCTGAGTCTGTCTCTGTCTGTCTCTCTCTGTCTATTCCTGTCTCTGTCTGTCTCTTTCTGTTTCTGTCTGCCTCTGTCTGTCCCTGTCTGTCTCTGTCTGTCTCAGTCTGCCTGAGTCTGTCTCTGTCTGTCTCTGTCTGTCTCTGTCTGTCTCTGTCCGCCTCTGCCAGTCTCTGTCTGTCTCTGTCTGTCTCGGTCTGTCTCTGTCTGTCTCTGACTGTCCCTGTCTGTCTCTGTGTGTAACTGCCTGTCTCTGTCTGTCTATGTCTGTCTTTGTCTGTCTCTGTCTGTATGTGTCTGTCTCTGTCTGTCTATACCTGTTTCTGTCTGTATGTGTCTGTCTCTGTCTGTCTCTGTGTGTCACTGCCTGTCTCTGTCTGTCTCTGTCTGTCTCTGTCTGTCTCTGTCTGTCCCTGTCTGTCTATGTCTGCCTCCGACTGTCCCTGTCTGCCTCTGTGTGTCACTGACTGGCTCAGTGTGCCGCTGACTGTCTCTGCCTGTCTCTGTGTGTCACTGCCTGTCTCAGTCCGCCGCTGACTGTCTCTGTCTTTCTCTGTCTGTCTCTGTCTGTCTCTGTCTGCCTCTGACTGTCCCTGTCTGCCTCTGTGTGTCACTGACTGGGTCAGTGTGCCGCTGACTGTCTCTGTCTGTCTCTGTCTGTCTCTGTCTGCCTCTGTCTGTCCCTGTCTGTCTCTGTCTGTCTCTGTCTGCCTGAGTCAGTCTCTGTCTGTCTCTGTCTGTCTATAGCGGTCTCTGTCTGTCTCTGTCTGCCTGAGTCTGTCTCTGTCTTTCTATACCTGTCTCTATCTGTCTCCGTCTGTCTCTGTCTGCCTCTGACTGTCTCTGTCTGTCTCTGTCTGTCCCTGTCTGTCTCTGTCTGTCTATACCAGTCTCTGTCTGCTTCTGTCTGTCTCTGTCTGTCTCTGTCTGCCTGAGTCTGTCTCTGCCTGTCTCTGTCTGTCTATACCTGTCTCTGTCTGTATCTGTCTGTCTCTGTCTGTCTCTGTCAGTCTCTGTCCGCCTCTGCCTGTCTCTGTCTGTCTCTGTCTGTCTCTGTCTGTCTCTGTCTGTCTCTGTCTGTCCCTGTCTGTCTCTATCTGTCTCTGCTTGTTTTCGTGTGTAACTGCCTGTCCCAGTTTGCCTTCGACTGTCTCTGGCTGTCTCTGTGTGTGACTGCCTGTCTCTGTCTGCCTCTGACTGTCCTTGTGTCTGTGTGTCACTGCATGTCTCAGTCCGCCGCTGACTGTCTCTGTCTGTCTCTTACTGTCCCTGTCTGCCTCTGTGTGTCACTGGCTGGCTCAGTGTACCGCTGTCTGTATCTGTCTGCCTCTGTCTGTCTCTGTCTGTCTCTGTCTGTCTCTGTCTGCCTCTTACTGTCCCTGTCTGCCTCTGTGTGTCACTGTCTGTCTCTGTCTGTCTCTGTCTGTCTCTATCTGTCTCTGTCTGTCTCTGTCTGTCCCTGTCTGTCTCTGTCTGCCTCCGACTGTCCCTGTCTGCCTCTGTGTGTCACTGACTGGCTCAGTGTACCGCTGACTGTCTCTATCTGTCTCTGTCTGTCTCTGGCTGTCTCCGTCTGTCTCTGTCTGTCTCGGTCTGCCTCTGACTGTCCCTGTCTGTCTCTGTGTGTCATTGCCTGTCTCAGTCTGCCGCTGACTGTCTCTGTCTGTCTCTGTCTGTCTCTGTCTGTCTCTGTCTGTCTCTGTCTGTCTCTGTCTGTCCCTGTCTGTCTCTATCTGTCTCTGCTTGTTTTCGTGTGTCACTGCCTGTCCCAGTTTGCCTTCGACTGTCTCTGGCTGTCTCTGTGTGTGACTGCCTGTCTCTGTCTGCCTCTGACTGTCCTTGTGTCTGTGTGTCACTGCATGTCTCAGTCCGCCGCTGACTGTCTCTGTCTGTCTCTTACTGTCCCTGTCTGCCTCTGTGTGTCACTGGCTGGCTCAGTGTACCGCTGTCTGTATCTGTCTGCCTCTGTCTGTCTCTGTCTGTCTCTGTCTGTCTCTGTCTGCCTCTTACTGTCCCTGTCTGCCTCTGTGTGTCACTGGCTGGCTCAGTGTACCGCTGTCTGTATCTGTCTGCCTCTGTCTGTCTCTGTCTGTCTCTGCCTGCCCTGTCTGTCTCTGTCTGTCTGTCTTTCTATACCTGTCTCTGTCCGTATCTGTCTGTCTCTGTCTGTCTCTGTCTGTCTCGGTCTGTCTCTGTCTGTCTCTGTCTGTCTCTGTCTGTCTCTATCTGTCTCTGTCTGTCTCTGTCTGTCCCTGTCTGTCTCTGTCTGCCTCCGACTGTCCCTGTCTGCCTCTGTGTGTCACTGACTGGCTCAGTGTACCGCTGACTGTCTCTATCTGTCTCTGTCTGTCTCTGGCTGTCTCCGTCTGTCTCTGTCTGTCTCGGTCTGCCTCTGACTGTCCCTGTCTGTCTCTGTGTGTCATTGCCTGTCTCAGTCTGCCGCTGACTGTCTCTGTCTTTCTCTGTCTGTCTCTGTCTGTCTCTGTCTGCCTCTGACTGTCCCTGTCTGCCTCTGTGTGTCACTGACTGTGTCAGTGTGCCGCTGACTGTCTCTGTCTGTCTCTGTCTGTCTCTGTCTGCCTCTGTCTGTCCCTGTCTGTCTCTGTCTGTCTCTGTCTGCCTGAGTCAGTCTCTGTCTGTCTCTGTCTGTCTATAGCGGTCTCTGTCTGTCTCTGTCTGCCTGAGTCTGTCTCTGTCTTTCTATACCTGTCTCTATCTGTCTCCGTCTGTCTCTGTCTGTCTCTGTCTGTCTCTATCTGTCTCTGTCTGTCTCTGTCTGTCTCTGTCTCTCTCTGTCTGCCTCTGACTGTCTCTGTCTGTCTCTGTCTGTCCCTGTCTGTCTCTGTCTGTCTATACCAGTCTCTGTCTGCTTCTGTCTGTCTCTGTCTGTCTCTGTCTGCCTGAGTCTGTCTCTGCCTGTCTCTGTCTGTCTATACCTGTCTCTGTCTGTATCTGTCTGTCTCTGTCTGTCTCTGTCAGTCTCTGTCCGCCTCTGCCTGTCTCTGTCTGTCTCTGTCTGTCTCTGTCTGTCTCTGTCTGTCTCTGTCTGTCTCTGTCTGTCTCTGTCTGTCTCTGTCTGTCTAGGTCTGTCTCAGCCTGCCCTGTCTGTCTCTGTCTGTCTCTGTCTGTCTCTGTCTGCCTGAGTCTGTCTCTGTGTTTCTATACCTGTCTATGTCTGTCTCTGTCTGTCTCTGTCTGCCTCTGTGTGTCACTGACTGGCTCAGTGTGCCGCTGACTGTCTCTGCCTGTCTCTGTCTCCCTCTGTCTGTCTCTGACCGGCTCTCTCTGTCTGTCTGTCTCTGTCCGTCTCTGCTTGCTTCCGTGTGTCACTGCCTGTCCCAGTTTCCCTTCGACTGCCTCTGGCTGTCTCTGTGTGTGACTGCCTGTCTCTGTCTGCCTCTGACTGTCCCTGTCTGTCTCTGTGTGTCACTGCCTGTCTCAGTCCGCCGCTGACTGTCTCTGTCTATCTCTGTCTGTCTCTTACCGTCTCTGTCTGCCTCTGTCTGTCCATGTCTGTCTCTGTCTGTCTCTGTCTGCCTGAGTCTGCCTCTGTCTGTCTCTGTCTGTCTATAGCTGTCTCGGTCTGTATCTGTCTGTATCTGTCTGTCTCTGTCTGTCTCTGCCTGTCTCTGTCTGTCTCTGTCTGTCTCTGTCTGTCTCTGTCTGTCTCTGTCTGTCTCGAACTGTCTCTGTCTGTCTCTGTCTGTCTCTATCTGTCTCTGTCTGTCTCTGTTTGTCTCTGTCTGTCTCTGTCTGCCTCTGACTGTCCCTGTCTGGCTCTGTGTGTCACTGACTGGCTCAGTGTGCCGCTGACTGTCTCTGCCTGTCTCTGTCTGTCTCTGTCTGTCTCCGTCTGCCTCTGAATGTCCCTGTCTGCCTCTGTGTGTCACTGACTGGGTCAGTGTGCCGCTGACTGTCTCTGTCTGTCTCTGTCTGTCTCTGTCTGCCCCTCTCTGTCTCTGTCTATCTCTGTCTATTTTAGGTCTCTCTCTGTCTCTGTCTGCCTCTCTCTGCCTATTCCTGTCTCTGTGTGTATCTGTCTGCCTCTGTCTGTCTCTGTCTGTCTCTGTCTGTCTCTGCTTGCTTCCGAGTGTCACTGCCTGTCCCAGTTTGCCTTCGACTGTCTCTGTCTGTCTCTGTCTGTGACTGCCTGTCTCTGTCTGCCTCTGACTGTCCCTGTCTGTCTCTGTGTGTCACTGCCTGTCTCTGTCTGTCTATGTCTGTCTTTGTCTGTCTCTGTCTGTATGTGTATGTCTCTGTCTGTCTATATCTGTCTCTGTCTGTATGTGTCTGTCTCTGTCTGTCTCTGTGTGTCACTGCCTGTCTCTGTCTGTCTATGTCTGTCTCTGCCTGTCTCTGTCTGCCCCTCTCTGTCTCTGTCTATCTCTGTCTATTTTAGGTCTCTCTCTGTCTCTGTCTGTCTCTGTCTGTCTCTGTCTGCCTCTGGCTGTCCCTGTCTGCCTCTGTGTGTCACTGATTGGCTCAGTGTGCCGCTGACTATCTCTGCCTGTCTCTGTCTGTCTCTGTCTGTCTCTGTCTGCCTCTGACTGTCCCTGTCTGCCTCTGTGTGTCACTGACTGGCTCAGTGTGCCGCTGTCTGTCTCTGTCTGTCTCTGCCTGTATCTGTCTGTCTCTGTCTGTCTCTGTCTGTCTCTGTCTGTCTCTGTCTGCCTCTGACTGTCCCTGTCTGCCTCTGTGTGTCACTGACTGGCTCAGTGTGCCGCTGACTGTGTCTGCCTGTCTCTGTCTCCCTCTGTCTGCCTCTGACCGGCTCTCTCGGTCTGTCTGTCTCTGTCCGTCTCTGCTTGCTTCCGTGTGTCACTGCCTGTCCCAGTTTGCCTTCGACTGTCTCTGTCTGTCTCTGTCTGCCTCTGACTGTCCCTGTCTGTCTCTGTGTGTCACTGCCTGTCTCTGTCTGTCTATGTCTGTCTTTGTCTGTCTCTGTCTGTATGTGTCTGTCTCTGTCTGTCTATACCTGTCTCTGTCTGTATGTGTCTGTCTCTGTCTGTCTCTGTGTGTCACTGCCTGTCTCTGTCTGTCTATGTCTGTCTCTGTCTGTCTCTGTCTGTCTCTGTTTCTCTCTGTCTGCCTGAGTCTGTCTCTGTCTGTCTATAGCGGTCTCTGTCTGTATCTGTCTGTCTCTGTCTGTCTCTGTCTGTCTCTGTCTGTCTCTGTCTGTCTCTGTCTGTCTCTGTCTGTCTCTGTCTGTCTCTGTCTGTCTCTGTCTGTCTCTGTCTGTCTCTGTCTGTCTCTGTCTGTCTCTGTCTGTCTCTGTCTGTCTCTATCTGTCTCTGTCTGTCTCTGTCTGTCTCTGTCTGTCTCTGTCTGCCTCTGACTGTCTCTGTCTGTCTCTGTCTGCCCCTGTCTGTCTCTGTCTGTCTATACCAGTCTCTGTCTGTATCTGTCTGCCTCTGTCTGTCTCTGTCTGTCTCAGTCTGTCTCTGTCTGTCTATGTCTGCCTGAGTCTGTCTCTGTCTGTCTCTGTCTGTCTATACCTGTCTCTGTCTGTATCTGTCTCGGTCTGTCTCTGTCTGTCTCTGTCTGTCTATACCGGTCTCTGACTGTCCCTGTCTGCCTCTGTGTGTCACTGCCTGTCTCAGTCTGCCGCTGACTGTCTCTGTCTGTCTCTGTCTGTCTCTGTCTGCCTGAGTCTGTTTCTGTCTGTCTCTGTCTATCTCTGTCTGTATCTGTCTGTATCTGTCTGTCTCTGTCTGTCTCTGTCTGTCTCTGTCTGTCTCTGTCTGTCTCTGTCTGTCTCTGTCTGTCTCTGTCTGTCTCTGTCTGTCTCTGTCTGTCTCTGTCTGTCTCTGTCTGTCTCTGTCTGTCTCTGTCTGTCTCTGTCTGTCTCTGCCTGTCTCAGTCTGTCCCTATCTGTCTCTGTCTGTCTCTGTCTGTCTATACCGGTCTCTGACTGTCCCTGTCTGCCTCTGTGTGTCACTGCCTGCCTCAGTCTGCCGCTGACTGTCTCTGTCTGTCTCTGTCTGTCTCTGGCTGTCTCCGTCTGTCTCTGTCTGTCTCGGTCTGCCTCTGACTGTCCCTGTCTGTCTCTGTGTGTCATTGCCTGTCTCAGTCTGCCGCTGACTGTCTCTGTCTTTCTCTGTCTGTCTCTGTCTGTCTCTGTCTGCCTCTGACTGTCCCTGTCTGCCTCTGTGTGTCACTGACTGTGTCAGTGTGCCGCTGACTGTCTCTGTCTGTCTCTGTCTGTCTCTGTCTGCCTCTGTCTGTCCCTGTCTGTCTCTGTCTGTCTCTGTCTGCCTGAGTCAGTCTCTGTCTGTCTCTGTCTGTCTATAGCGGTCTCTGTCTGTCTCTGTCTGCCTGAGTCTGTCTCTGTCTTTCTATACCTGTCTCTATCTGTCTCCGTCTGTCTCTGTCTGTCTCTGTCTGTCTCTATCTGTCTCTGTCTGTCTCTGTCTGTCTCTGTCTCTCTCTGTCTGCCTCTGACTGTCTCTGTCTGTCTCTGTCTGTCCCTGTCTGTCTCTGTCTGTCTATACCAGTCTCTGTCTGCTTCTGTCTGTCTCTGTCTGTCTCTGTCTGCCTGAGTCTGTCTCTGCCTGTCTCTGTCTGTCTATACCTGTCTCTGTCTGTATCTGTCTGTCTCTGTCTGTCTCTGTCAGTCTCTGTCCGCCTCTGCCTGTCTCTGTCTGTCTCTGTCTGTCTCTGTCTGTCTCTGTCTGTCTCTGTCTGTCTCTGTCTGTCTCTGTCTGTCTCTGTCTGTCTAGGTCTGTCTCAGCCTGCCCTGTCTGTCTCTGTCTGTCTCTGTCTGTCTCTGTCTGCCTGAGTCTGTCTCTGTGTTTCTATACCTGTCTATGTCTGTCTCTGTCTGTCTCTGTCTGCCTCTGTGTGTCACTGACTGGCTCAGTGTGCCGCTGACTGTCTCTGCCTGTCTCTGTCTCCCTCTGTCTGTCTCTGACCGGCTCTCTCTGTCTGTCTGTCTCTGTCCGTCTCTGCTTGCTTCCGTGTGTCACTGCCTGTCCCAGTTTCCCTTCGACTGCCTCTGGCTGTCTCTGTGTGTGACTGCCTGTCTCTGTCTGCCTCTGACTGTCCCTGTCTGTCTCTGTGTGTCACTGCCTGTCTCAGTCCGCCGCTGACTGTCTCTGTCTATCTCTGTCTGTCTCTTACCGTCTCTGTCTGCCTCTGTCTGTCCATGTCTGTCTCTGTCTGTCTCTGTCTGCCTGAGTCTGCCTCTGTCTGTCTCTGTCTGTCTATAGCTGTCTCGGTCTGTATCTGTCTGTATCTGTCTGTCTCTGTCTGTCTCTGCCTGTCTCTGTCTGTCTCTGTCTGTTTCTGTCTGTCTCTGTCTGTCTCTGTCTGTCTCGAACTGTCTCTGTCTGTCTCTGTCTGTCTCTATCTGTCTCTGTCTGTCTCTGTTTGTCTCTGTCTGTCTCTGTCTGCCTCTGACTGTCCCTGTCTGGCTCTGTGTGTCACTGACTGGCTCAGTGTGCCGCTGACTGTCTCTGCCTGTCTCTGTCTGTCTCTGTCTGTCTCCGTCTGCCTCTGAATGTCCCTGTCTGCCTCTGTGTGTCACTGACTGGGTCAGTGTGCCGCTGACTGTCTCTGTCTGTCTCTGTCTGTCTCTGTCTGCCCCTCTCTGTCTCTGTCTATCTCTGTCTATTTTAGGTCTCTCTCTGTCTCTGTCTGCCTCTCTCTGCCTATTCCTGTCTCTGTGTGTGTCTGTCTGCCTCTGTCTGTCTCTGTCTGTCTCTGTCTGTCTCTGCTTGCTTCCGAGTGTCACTGCCTGTCCCAGTTTGCCTTCGACTGTCTCTGTCTGTCTCTGTCTGTGACTGCCTGTCTCTGTCTGCCTCTGACTGTCCCTGTCTGTCTCTGTGTGTCACTGCCTGTCTCTGTCTGTCTATGTCTGTCTTTGTCTGTCTCTGTCTGTATGTGTATGTCTCTGTCTGTCTATATCTGTCTCTGTCTGTATGTGTCTGTCTCTGTCTGTCTCTGTGTGTCACTGCCTGTCTCTGTCTGTCTATGTCTGTCTCTGCCTGTCTCTGTCTGCCCCTCTCTGTCTCTGTCTATCTCTGTCTATTTTAGGTCTCTCTCTGTCTCTGTCTGTCTCTGTCTGTCTCTGTCTGCCTCTGGCTGTCCCTGTCTGCCTCTGTGTGTCACTGATTGGCTCAGTGTGCCGCTGACTATCTCTGCCTGTCTCTGTCTGTCTCTGTCTGTCTCTGTCTGCCTCTGACTGTCCCTGTCTGCCTCTGTGTGTCACTGACTGGCTCAGTGTGCCGCTGTCTGTCTCTGTCTATCTCTGCCTGTATCTGTCTGTCTCTGTCTGTCTCTGTCTGTCTCTGTCTGTCTCTGTCTGCCTCTGACTGTCCCTGTCTGCCTCTGTGTGTCACTGACTGGCTCAGTGTGCCGCTGACTGTCTCTGCCTGTCTCTGTCTCCCTCTGTCTGCCTCTGACCGGCTCTCTCGGTCTGTCTGTCTCTGTCCGTCTCTGCTTGCTTCCGTGTGTCACTGCCTGTCCCAGTTTGCCTTCGACTGTCTCTGTCTGTCTCTGTCTGCCTCTGACTGTCCCTGTCTGTCTCTGTGTGTCACTGCCTGTCTCTGTCTGTCTATGTCTGTCTTTGTCTGTCTCTGTCTGTATGTGTCTGTCTCTGTCTGTCTATACCTGTCTCTGTCTGTATGTGTCTGTCTCTGTCTGTCTCTGTGTGTCACTGCCTGTCTCTGTCTGTCTATGTCTGTCTCTGTCTGTCTCTGTCTGTCTCTGTTTCTCTCTGTCTGCCTGAGTCTGTCTCTGTCTGTCTATAGCGGTCTCTGTCTGTATCTGTCTGTCTCTGTCTGTCTCTGTCTGTCTCTGTCTGTCTCTGTCTGTCTCTGTCTGTCTCTGTCTGTCTCTGTCTGTCTCTGTCTGTCTCTGTCTGTCTCTGTCTGTCTCTGTCTGTCTCTGTCTGTCTCTGTCTGTCTCTGTCTGTCTCTATCTGTCTCTGTCTGTCTCTGTCTGTCTCTGTCTGTCTCTGTCTGCCTCTGACTGTCTCTGTCTGTCTCTGTCTGCCCCTGTCTGTCTCTGTCTGTCTATACCAGTCTCTGTCTGTATCTGTCTGCCTCTGTCTGTCTCTGTCTGTCTCAGTCTGTCTCTGTCTGTCTATGTCTGCCTGAGTCTGTCTCTGTCTGTCTCTGTCTGTCTATACCTGTCTCTGTCTGTATCTGTCTCGGTCTGTCTCTGTCTGTCTCTGTCTGTCTATACCGGTCTCTGACTGTCCCTGTCTGCCTCTGTGTGTCACTGCCTGTCTCAGTCTGCCGCTGACTGTCTCTGTCTGTCTCTGTCTGTCTCTGTCTGCCTGAGTCTGTTTCTGTCTGTCTCTGTCTATCTCTGTCTGTATCTGTCTGTATCTGTCTGTCTCTGTCTGTCTCTGTCTGTCTCTGTCTGTCTCTGTCTGTCTCTGTCTGTCTCTGTCTGTCTCTGTCTGTCTCTGTCTGTCTCTGTCTGTCTCTGTCTGTCTCTGTCTGTCTCTGTCTGTCTCTGTCTGTCTCTGTCTGTCTCTGTCTGTCTCTGCCTGTCTCAGTCTGTCCCTATCTGTCTCTGTCTGTCTCTGTCTGTCTATACCGGTCTCTGACTGTCCCTGTCTGCCTCTGTGTGTCACTGCCTGCCTCAGTCTGCCGCTGACTGTCTCTGTCTGTCTCTGTCTGTCTCTGTCTGCCTGAGTCTGTTTCTGTCTGTCTCTGTCTGTCTATACCTGTCTCTGTCTGTATCTGTCTGCCTCAGTCTGCCGCTGGCTGTCTCTGTCTGTCTCGGTCTGTCTCTGTCTGCCTCTGTCTGTCTCTGTCTGTCTCTATCTGTCTCTGTCTGTCTCTGTCTGTCTCTGTCTGTCTCTGTCTGCCTCCGACTGTCCCTGTCTGCCTCTGTGTGTCACTGACTGGCTCAGTGTGCCGCTGACTGTCTCTGCCTGTCTCTGTCTGTCTCTGTCTGTCTCTGTCTGCCTCTGACTGTCCCTGTCTGCCTCTGTGTGTCACTGACTGGCTCAGTGTGCCGCTGACTGTCTCTGCCTGTCTCTGTGTGTCACTGCCTGTCTCAGTCCGCCGCTGACTGTCTCTGTCTGTCTCTGTCTGTCTCTTTCCGTCTCTGTCTGTCTCTGTCTGCCTCTGTCTGTCTCTGTATGTATGTGTTTGTCTCTGTCTGTCTCTGTCTGTCTCTGTCTGTCTCTGTCTGTCTCTGTCTGTCTCTGTATGTATGTGTTTGTCTCTGTCTGTCTCTGTATGTATGTGTTTGTCTCTGTCTGTCTCTGTCTGTCTCGGTCTGTCTCTGTCTGTCTCTGTCTGTCTCTGTCTGTCTCTGTCTGTCTCTATCTGTCTCTGTCTGTCTCTGTCTGTCCCTATCTGTCTCTGTCTGTCTCTGTCTGTCTCTGTCTGTCTCTGTCTGTCTCGAACTGTCTCTGTCTGTCTCTGTCTGTCTCTATCTGTCTCTGTCTGTCTCTGTTTGTCTCTGTCTGTCTCTGTCTGCCTCTGACTGTCCCTGTCTGGCTCTGTGTGTCACTGACTGGCTCAGTGTGCCGCTGACTGTCTCTGCCTGTCTCTGTCTGTCTCTGTCTGTCTCCGTCTGCCTCTGAATGTCCCTGTCTGCCTCTGTGTGTCACTGACTGGGTCAGTGTGCCGCTGACTGTCTCTGTCTGTCTCTGTCTGTCTCTGTCTGCCCCTCTCTGTCTCTGTCTATCTCTGTCTATTTTAGGTCTCTCTCTGTCTCTGTCTGCCTCTCTCTGCCTATTCCTGTCTCTGTGTGTATCTGTCTGCCTCTGTCTGTCTCTGTCTGTCTCTGTCTGTCTCTGCTTGCTTCCGAGTGTCACTGCCTGTCCCAGTTTGCCTTCGACTGTCTCTGTCTGTCTCTGTCTGTGACTGCCTGTCTCTGTCTGCCTCTGACTGTCCCTGTCTGTCTCTGTGTGTCACTGCCTGTCTCTGTCTGTCTATGTCTGTCTTTGTCTGTCTCTGTCTGTATGTGTATGTCTCTGTCTGTCTATATCTGTCTCTGTCTGTATGTGTCTGTCTCTGTCTGTCTCTGTGTGTCACTGCCTGTCTCTGTCTGTCTATGTCTGTCTCTGCCTGTCTCTGTCTGCCCCTCTCTGTCTCTGTCTATCTCTGTCTATTTTAGGTCTCTCTCTGTCTCTGTCTGTCTCTGTCTGTCTCTGTCTGCCTCTGGCTGTCCCTGTCTGCCTCTGTGTGTCACTGATTGGCTCAGTGTGCCGCTGACTATCTCTGCCTGTCTCTGTCTGTCTCTGTCTGTCTCTGTCTGCCTCTGACTGTCCCTGTCTGCCTCTGTGTGTCACTGACTGGCTCAGTGTGCCGCTGTCTGTCTCTGTCTGTCTCTGCCTGTATCTGTCTGTCTCTGTCTGTCTCTGTCTGTCTCTGTCTGTCTCTGTCTGTCTCTGTCTGCCTCTGACTGTCCCTGTCTGCCTCTGTGTGTCACTGACTGGCTCAGTGTGCCGCTGACTGTCTCTGCCTGTCTCTGTCTCCCTCTGTCTGCCTCTGACCGGCTCTCTCGGTCTGTCTGTCTCTGTCCGTCTCTGCTTGCTTCCGTGTGTCACTGCCTGTCCCAGTTTGCCTTCGACTGTCTCTGTCTGTCTCTGTCTGCCTCTGACTGTCCCTGTCTGTCTCTGTGTGTCACTGCCTGTCTCTGTCTGTCTATGTCTGTCTTTGTCTGTCTCTGTCTGTATGTGTCTGTCTCTGTCTGTCTATACCTGTCTCTGTCTGTATGTGTCTGTCTCTGTCTGTCTCTGTGTGTCACTGCCTGTCTCTGTCTGTCTATGTCTGTCTCTGTCTGTCTCTGTCTGTCTCTGTTTCTCTCTGTCTGCCTGAGTCTGTCTCTGTCTGTCTATAGCGGTCTCTGTCTGTATCTGTCTGTCTCTGTCTGTCTCTGTCTGTCTCTGTCTGTCTCTGTCTGTCTCTGTCTGTCTCTGTCTGTCTCTGTCTGTCTCTGTCTGTCTCTGTCTGTCTCTGTCTGTCTCTGTCTGTCTCTGTCTGTCTCTGTCTGTCTCTGTCTGTCTCTATCTGTCTCTGTCTGTCTCTGTCTGTCTCTGTCTGTCTCTGTCTGCCTCTGACTGTCTCTGTCTGTCTCTGTCTGCCCCTGTCTGTCTCTGTCTGTCTATACCAGTCTCTGTCTGTATCTGTCTGCCTCTGTCTGTCTCTGTCTGTCTCAGTCTGTCTCTGTCTGTCTATGTCTGCCTGAGTCTGTCTCTGTCTGTCTCTGTCTGTCTATACCTGTCTCTGTCTGTATCTGTCTCGGTCTGTCTCTGTCTGTCTCTGTCTGTCTATACCGGTCTCTGACTGTCCCTGTCTGCCTCTGTGTGTCACTGCCTGTCTCAGTCTGCCGCTGACTGTCTCTGTCTGTCTCTGTCTGTCTCTGTCTGCGTGAGTCTGTTTCTGTCTGTCTCTGTCTATCTCTGTCTGTATCTGTCTGTATCTGTCTGTCTCTGTCTGTCTCTGTCTGTCTCTGTCTGTCTCTGTCTGTCTCTGTCTGTCTCTGTCTGTCTCTGTCTGTCTCTGTCTGTCTCTGTCTGTCTCTGTCTGTCTCTGTCTGTCTCTGTCTGTCTCTGTCTGTCTCTGTCTGTCTCTGTCTGTCTCTGCCTGTCTCAGTCTGTCCCTATCTGTCTCTGTCTGTCTCTGTCTGTCTATACCGGTCTCTGACTGTCCCTGTCTGCCTCTGTGTGTCACTGCCTGCCTCAGTCTGCCGCTGACTGTCTCTGTCTGTCTCTGTCTGTCTCTGTCTGCCTGAGTCTGTTTCTGTCTGTCTCTGTCTGTCTATACCTGTCTCTGTCTGTATCTGTCTGCCTCAGTCTGCCGCTGGCTGTCTCTGTCTGTCTCGGTCTGTCTCTGTCTGCCTCTGTCTGTCTCTGTCTGTCTCTATCTGTCTCTGTCTGTCTCTGTCTGTCTCTGTCTGTCTCTGTCTGCCTCCGACTGTCCCTGTCTGCCTCTGTGTGTCACTGACTGGCTCAGTGTGCCGCTGACTGTCTCTGCCTGTCTCTGTCTGTCTCTGTCTGTCTCTGTCTGCCTCTGACTGTCCCTGTCTGCCTCTGTGTGTCACTGACTGGCTCAGTGTGCCGCTGACTGTCTCTGCCTGTCTCTGTGTGTCACTGCCTGTCTCAGTCCGCCGCTGACTGTCTCTGTCTGTCTCTGTCTGTCTCTTTCCGTCTCTGTCTGTCTCTGTCTGCCTCTGTCTGTCTCTGTATGTATGTGTTTGTCTCTGTCTGTCTCTGTCTGTCTCTGTCTGTCTCTGTCTGTCTCTGTCTGTCTCTGTCTGTCTCTGTCTGTCTCTGTATGTATGTGTTTGTCTCTGTCTGTCTCTGTATGTATGTGTTTGTCTCTGTCTGTCTCTGTCTGTCTCGGTCTGTCTCTGTCTGTCTCTGTCTGTCTCTGTCTGTCTCTGTCTGTCTCTATCTGTCTCTGTCTGTCTCTGTCTGTCCCTATCTGTCTCTGTCTGTCTCTGTCTGTCTCTGTCTGCCTGAATCTGTCTCTGTCTGACTCTGTCAGTCTCTGTCTGTCTCTGTCTCTCTCTGTCTGTCTCTGTCTGTCTCTGTCTGTCTCTTTCCGTATCTGTCTGTCCCTGTCTGTCTCTGTCTGTCTCTGCATGTATCTGTTTGTCTCAGTCTGTCTCTGTCTGTCTCTGTCTGTCTCTGTCCGCCTCTGCCTGTCTCTGTCTGTCTCTGTCTGTCTCTGCCTGCCTCAGTCTGTCCCTATCTGTCTCTGTCTGTCTCTGTCTGTCTATACCGGTCTCTGACTGTCCCTGTCTGCCTCTGTGTGTCACTGCCTGCCTCAGTCTGCCGCTGACTGTCTCTGACTGTCTCTGTCTGTCTCTGTCTGCCTGAGTCTGTTTCTGTCTGTCTCTGTCTGTCTATACCTGTCTCTGTCTGTATCTGTCTGCCTCAGTCTGCCGCTGACTGTCTCTGTCTGTCTCTGTCTGTCTCTGTCTGCCTGAGTCTGTTTCTGTCTGTCTCTGTCTGTCTATACCTGTCTCTGCCTGTCTCTGTCTGTCTCTGTCTGTCTATGTCTGTCTCTGTCTGTCTCTGTCTGTCTCTGTATGTATGTGTTTGTCTCTGTCTGTCTCTGTCTGTCTCTGTATGACTGAGTCTGTCTCTGTCTGTCTCTGTCTGCCCCTGTGTGTCTCTGTCTGTCTATACCAGTCTCTGTCTGTATCTGTCTGTCTCTGTCTGTCTCTGTCTGTCTCGGTCTGTCTCTGTCTGTCTCTGTCTGTCTCTGTCTGTCTCAGGCTGTCTCTGTCTGTCTCTGTCTGTCTCTGTCTGTCTCTGTCTGTCTCTGTCTGTCTCTGTATGTATGTGTTTGTCTCTGTCTGTCTCTGTCTGTCTCGGTCTGTCTCTGTCTGTCTCTGTCTGTCTCTATCTGTCTCTGTCTGTCTCTGTCTGTCCCTATCTGTCTCTGTCTGTCTCTGTCTGTCTCTGTCTGCCTGAATCTGTCTCTGTCTGACTCTGTCAGTCTCTGTCTGTCTCTGTCTCTCTCTGTCTGTCTCTGTCTGTCTCTGTCTGTCTCTGTCTGTCTCTTTCCGTATCTGTCTGTCCCTGTCTGTCTCTGTCTGTCTCTGCATGTATCTGTTTGTCTCAGTCTGTCTCTGTCTGTCTCTGTCTGTCTCTGTCCGCCTCTGCCTGTCTCTGTCTGTCTCTGTCTGTCTCTGCCTGCCTCAGTCTGTCCCTATCTGTCTCTGTCTGTCTCTGTCTGTCTATACCGGTCTCTGACTGTCCCTGTCTGCCTCTGTGTGTCACTGCCTGCCTCAGTCTGCCGCTGACTGTCTCTGACTGTCTCTGTCTGTCTCTGTCTGCCTGAGTCTGTTTCTGTCTGTCTCTGTCTGTCTATACCTGTCTCTGTCTGTATCTGTCTGCCTCAGTCTGCCGCTGACTGTCTCTGCCTGTCTCTGTCTGTCTCTGTCTGTCTCTGTCTTCCTCTGACTGTCCCTGTCTGCCTCTGTGTGTCACTGACTGGCTCAGTGTGCCGCTGACTGTCTCTGCCTGTCTCTGTGTGTCACTGCCTGTCTCAGTCCGCCGCTGACTGTCTCTGTCTGTCTCTGTCTGTCTCTGTCTGTCTCTGTCTGTCTATGTCTGTCTCTGTCTGTCTCTGTCTGTCTCTGTATGTATGTGTTTGTCTCTGTCTGTCTCTGTCTGTCTCTGTATGACTGAGTCTGTCTCTGTCTGTCTCTGTCTGCCCCTGTGTGTCTCTGTCTGTCTATACCAGTCTCTGTCTGTATCTGTCTGTCTATACCAGTCTCTGTCTGTATCTGTCTGTCTCTGTCTGTCTCTGTCTGTCTCGGTCTGTCTCTGTCTGTCTCTGTCTGTCTCTGTCTGTCTCGGTCTGTCTCTGTCTGTCTCTTTCCGTCTCTGTCTGCCTCTGTCTGTCTCTATCTGTCTCTGCTTGTTTTCGTGTGTCACTGCCTGTCCCAGTTTGCCTTCGACTGTCTCTGGCTGTCTCTGTGTGTGACTGCCTGTCTCTGTCTGTCTCTGACTGTCCCTGTCTGTCTCTGTGTGTCACTGCCTGTCTCAGTCCGCCGCTGACTGTCTCTGTATGTCTCTGCCTGTCTCTTTCCGTCTCTGTCTGCCTCTGTCTGTCCATGTCTGTCTCTTTCCGTATCTGTCTGTCCCTGTCTGTCTCTGTCTGTCTCTGCATGTATCTGTTTGTCTCAGTCTGTCTCTGTCTGTCTCTGTCTGTCTCTGTCCGCCTCTGCCTGTCTCTGTCTGTCTCTGTCTGTCTCTGCCTGCCTCAGTCTGTCCCTATCTGTCTCTGTCTGTCTCTGTCTGTCTATACCGGTCTCTGACTGTCCCTGTCTGCCTCTGTGTGTCACTGCCTGCCTCAGTCTGCCGCTGACTGTCTCTGACTGTCTCTGTCTGTCTCTGTCTGCCTGAGTCTGTTTCTGTCTGTCTCTGTCTGTCTATACCTGTCTCTGTCTGTATCTGTCTGCCTCAGTCTGCCGCTGACTGTCTCTGTCTGTCTCTGTCTGTCTCTGTCTGCCTGAGTCTGTTTCTGTCTGTCTCTGTCTGTCTATACCTGTCTCTGCCTGTCTCTGTCTGTCTCTGTCTGTCTATGTCTGTCTCTGTCTGTCTCTGTCTGTCTCTGTATGTATGTGTTTGTCTCTGTCTGTCTCTGTCTGTCTCTGTATGACTGAGTCTGTCTCTGTCTGTCTCTGTCTGCCCCTGTGTGTCTCTGTCTGTCTATACCAGTCTCTGTCTGTATCTGTCTGTCTCTGTCTGCCTCTGACTGTCCCTGTCTGCCTCTGTGTGTCACTGACTGGCTCAGTGTGCCGCTGACTGTCTCTGCCTGTCTCTGTGTGTCACTGCCTGTCTCAGTCCGCCGCTGACTGTCTCTGTCTGTCTCTGTCTGTCTCTTTCCGTCTCTGTCTGTCTCTGTCTGCCTCTGTCTGTCTCTGTATGTATGTGTTTGTCTCTGTCTGTCTCTGTCTGTCTCTGTCTGTCTCTGTCTGTCTCTGTCTGTCTCTGTCTGTCTCTGTCTGTCTCTGTATGTATGTGTTTGTCTCTGTCTGTCTCTGTATGTATGTGTTTGTCTCTGTCTGTCTCTGTCTGTCTCGGTCTGTCTCTGTCTGTCTCTGTCTGTCTCTGTCTGTCTCTATCTGTCTCTGTCTGTCTCTGTCTGTCCCTATCTGTCTCTGTCTGTCTCTGTCTGTCTCTGTCTGCCTGAATCTGTCTCTGTCTGACTCTGTCAGTCTCTGTCTGTCTCTGTCTCTCTCTGTCTGTCTCTGTCTGTCTCTGTCTGTCTCTTTCCGTATCTGTCTGTCCCTGTCTGTCTCTGTCTGTCTCTGCATGTATCTGTTTGTCTCAGTCTGTCTCTGTCTGTCTCTGTCTGTCTCTGTCCGCCTCTGCCTGTCTCTGTCTGTCTCTGTCTGTCTCTGCCTGCCTCAGTCTGTCCCTATCTGTCTCTGTCTGTCTCTGTCTGTCTATACCGGTCTCTGACTGTCCCTGTCTGCCTCTGTGTGTCACTGCCTGCCTCAGTCTGCCGCTGACTGTCTCTGACTGTCTCTGTCTGTCTCTGTCTGCCTGAGTCTGTTTCTGTCTGTCTCTGTCTGTCTATACCTGTCTCTGTCTGTATCTGTCTGCCTCAGTCTGCCGCTGACTGTCTCTGTCTGTCTCTGTCTGTCTCTGTCTGCCTGAGTCTGTTTCTGTCTGTCTCTGTCTGTCTATACCTGTCTCTGCCTGTCTCTGTCTGTCTCTGTCTGTCTATGTCTGTCTCTGTCTGTCTCTGTCTGTCTCTGTATGTATGTGTTTGTCTCTGTCTGTCTCTGTCTGTCTCTGTATGACTGAGTCTGTCTCTGTCTGCCCCTGTGTGTCTCTGTCTGTCTATACCAGTCTCTGTCTGTATCTGTCTGTCTCTGTCTGTCTCTGTCTGTCTCGGTCTGTCTCTGTCTGTCTCTGTCTGTCTCTGTCTGTCTCAGGCTGTCTCTGTCTGTCTCTGTCTGTCTCTGTCTGTCTCTGTCTGTCTCTGTCTGTCTCTGTATGTATGTGTTTGTCTCTGTCTGTCTCTGTCTGTCTCGGTCTGTCTCTGTCTGTCTCTGTCTGTCTCTATCTGTCTCTGTCTGTCTCTGTCTGTCCCTATCTGTCTCTGTCTGTCTCTGTCTGTCTCTGTCTGCCTGAATCTGTCTCTGTCTGACTCTGTCAGTCTCTGTCTGTCTCTGTCTCTCTCTGTCTGTCTCTGTCTGTCTCTGTCTGTCTCTGTCTGTCTCTTTCCGTATCTGTCTGTCCCTGTCTGTCTCTGTCTGTCTCTGCATGTATCTGTTTGTCTCAGTCTGTCTCTGTCTGTCTCTGTCTGTCTCTGTCCGCCTCTGCCTGTCTCTGTCTGTCTCTGTCTGTCTCTGCCTGCCTCAGTCTGTCCCTATCTGTCTCTGTCTGTCTCTGTCTGTCTATACCGGTCTCTGACTGTCCCTGTCTGCCTCTGTGTGTCACTGCCTGCCTCAGTCTGCCGCTGACTGTCTCTGACTGTCTCTGTCTGTCTCTGTCTGCCTGAGTCTGTTTCTGTCTGTCTCTGTCTGTCTATACCTGTCTCTGTCTGTATCTGTCTGCCACAGTCTGCCGCTGACTGTCTCTGCCTGTCTCTGTCTGTCTCTGTCTGTCTCTGTCTTCCTCTGACTGTCCCTGTCTGCCTCTGTGTGTCACTGACTGGCTCAGTGTGCCGCTGACTGTCTCTGCCTGTCTCTGTGTGTCACTGCCTGTCTCAGTCCGCCGCTGACTGTCTCTGTCTGTCTCTGTCTGTCTCTGTCTGTCTCTGTCTGTCTATGTCTGTCTCTGTCTGTCTCTGTCTGTCTCTGTATGTATGTGTTTGTCTCTGTCTGTCTCTGTCTGTCTCTGTATGACTGAGTCTGTCTCTGTCTGTCTCTGTCTGCCCCTGTGTGTCTCTGTCTGTCTATACCAGTCTCTGTCTGTATCTGTCTGTCTATACCAGTCTCTGTCTGTATCTGTCTGTCTCTGTCTGTCTCTGTCTGTCTCGGTCTGTCTCTGTCTGTCTCTGTCTGTCTCTGTCTGTCTCGGTCTGTCTCTGTCTGTCTCTTTCCGTCTCTGTCTGCCTCTGTCTGTCTCTATCTGTCTCTGCTTGTTTTCGTGTGTCACTGCCTGTCCCAGTTTGCCTTCGACTGTCTCTGGCTGTCTCTGTGTGTGACTGCCTGTCTCTGTCTGTCTCTGACTGTCCCTGTCTGTCTCTGTGTGTCACTGCCTGTCTCAGTCCGCCGCTGACTGTCTCTGTATGTCTCTGCCTGTCTCTTTCCGTCTCTGTCTGCCTCTGTCTGTCCATGTCTGTCTCTTTCCGTATCTGTCTGTCCCTGTCTGTCTCTGTCTGTCTCTGCATGTATCTGTTTGTCTCAGTCTGTCTCTGTCTGTCTCTGTCTGTCTCTGTCCGCCTCTGCCTGTCTCTGTCTGTCTCTGTCTGTCTCTGCCTGCCTCAGTCTGTCCCTATCTGTCTCTGTCTGTCTCTGTCTGTCTATACCGGTCTCTGACTGTCCCTGTCTGCCTCTGTGTGTCACTGCCTGCCTCAGTCTGCCGCTGACTGTCTCTGACTGTCTCTGTCTGTCTCTGTCTGCCTGAGTCTGTTTCTGTCTGTCTCTGTCTGTCTATACCTGTCTCTGTCTGTATCTGTCTGCCTCAGTCTGCCGCTGACTGTCTCTGTCTGTCTCTGTCTGTCTCTGTCTGCCTGAGTCTGTTTCTGTCTGTCTCTGTCTGTCTATACCTGTCTCTGCCTGTCTCTGTCTGTCTCTGTCTGTCTATGTCTGTCTCTGTCTGTCTCTGTCTGTCTCTGTATGTATGTGTTTGTCTCTGTCTGTCTCTGTCTGTCTCTGTATGACTGAGTCTGTCTCTGTCTGTCTCTGTCTGCCCCTGTGTGTCTCTGTCTGTCTATACCAGTCTCTGTCTGTATCTGTCTGTCTCTGTCTGTCTCTGTCTGTCTCGGTCTGTCTCTGTCTGTCTCTGTCTGTCTCTGTCTGTCTCAGGCTGTCTCTGTCTGTCTCTGTCTGTCTCTGTCTGTCTCTGTCTGTCTCTGTCTGTCTCTGTATGTATGTGTTTGTCTCTGTCTGTCTCTGTCTGTCTCGGTCTGTCTCTGTCTGTCTCTGTCTGTCTCTATCTGTCTCTGTCTGTCTCTGTCTGTCCCTATCTGTCTCTGTCTGTCTCTGTCTGTCTCTGTCTGCCTGAATCTGTCTCTGTCTGACTCTGTCAGTCTCTGTCTGTCTCTGTCTCTCTCTGTCTGTCTCTGTCTGTCTCTGTCTGTCTCTGTCTGTCTCTTTCCGTATCTGTCTGTCCCTGTCTGTCTCTGTCTGTCTCTGCATGTATCTGTTTGTCTCAGTCTGTCTCTGTCTGTCTCTGTCTGTCTCTGTCCGCCTCTGCCTGTCTCTGTCTGTCTCTGTCTGTCTCTGCCTGCCTCAGTCTGTCCCTATCTGTCTCTGTCTGTCTCTGTCTGTCTATACCGGTCTCTGACTGTCCCTGTCTGCCTCTGTGTGTCACTGCCTGCCTCAGTCTGCCGCTGACTGTCTCTGACTGTCTCTGTCTGTCTCTGTCTGCCTGAGTCTGTTTCTGTCTGTCTCTGTCTGTCTATACCTGTCTCTGTCTGTATCTGTCTGCCTCAGTCTGCCGCTGACTGTCTCTGTCTGTCTCTGTCTGTCTCTGTCTGCCTGAGTCTGTTTCTGTCTGTCTCTGTCTGTCTATACCTGTCTCTGCCTGTCTCTGTCTGTCTCTGTCTGTCTATGTCTGTCTCTGTCTGTCTCTGTCTGTCTCTGTATGTATGTGTTTGTCTCTGTCTGTCTCTGTCTGTCTCTGTATGACTGAGTCTGTCTCTGTCTGTCTCTGTCTGCCCCTGTGTGTCTCTGTCTGTCTATACCAGTCTCTGTCTGTATCTGTCTGTCTCTGTCTGTCTCTGTCTGTCTCGGTCTGTCTCTGTCTGTCTCTGTCTGTCTCTGTCTGTCTCAGGCTGTCTCTGTCTGTCTCTGTCTGTCTCTGTCTGTCTCTGTCTGTCTCTGTCTGTCTCTGTATGTATGTGTTTGTCTCTGTCTGTCTCTGTCTGTCTCGGTCTGTCTCTGTCTGTCTCTGTCTGTCTCTATCTGTCTCTGTCTGTCTCTGTCTGTCCCTATCTGTCTCTGTCTGTCTCTGTCTGTCTCTGTCTGCCTGAATCTGTCTCTGTCTGACTCTGTCAGTCTCTGTCTGTCTCTGTCTCTCTCTGTCTGTCTCTGTCTGTCTCTGTCTGTCTCTGTCTGTCTCTTTCCGTATCTGTCTGTCCCTGTCTGTCTCTGTCTGTCTCTGCATGTATCTGTTTGTCTCAGTCTGTCTCTGTCTGTCTCTGTCTGTCTCTGTCCGCCTCTGCCTGTCTCTGTCTGTCTCTGTCTGTCTCTGCCTGCCTCAGTCTGTCCCTATCTGTCTCTGTCTGTCTCTGTCTGTCTATACCGGTCTCTGACTGTCCCTGTCTGCCTCTGTGTGTCACTGCCTGCCTCAGTCTGCCGCTGACTGTCTCTGACTGTCTCTGTCTGTCTCTGTCTGCCTGAGTCTGTTTCTGTCTTTCTCTGTCTGTCTATACCTGTCTCTGTCTGTATCTGTCTGCCTCAGTCTGCCGCTGACTGTCTCTGCCTGTCTCTGTCTGTCTCTGTCTGTCTCTGTCTTCCTCTGACTGTCCCTGTCTGCCTCTGTGTGTCACTGACTGGCTCAGTGTGCCGCTGACTGTCTCTGCCTGTCTCTGTGTGTCACTGCCTGTCTCAGTCCGCCGCTGACTGTCTCTGTCTGTCTCTGTCTGTCTCTGTCTGTCTCTGTCTGTCTATGTCTGTCTCTGTCTGTCTCTGTCTGTCTCTGTATGTATGTGTTTGTCTCTGTCTGTCTCTGTCTGTCTCTGTATGACTGAGTCTGTCTCTGTCTGTCTCTGTCTGCCCCTGTGTGTCTCTGTCTGTCTATACCAGTCTCTGTCTGTATCTGTCTGTCTATACCAGTCTCTGTCTGTATCTGTCTGTCTCTGTCTGTCTCTGTCTGTCTCGGTCTGTCTCTGTCTGTCTCTGTCTGTCTCTGTCTGTCTCGGTCTGTCTCTGTCTGTCTCTTTCCGTCTCTGTCTGCCTCTGTCTGTCTCTATCTGTCTCTGCTTGTTTTCGTGTGTCACTGCCTGTCCCAGTTTACCTTCGACTGTCTCTGGCTGTCTCTGTGTGTGACTGCCTGTCTCTGTCTGTCTCTGACTGTCCCTGTCTGTCTCTGTGTGTCACTGCCTGTCTCAGTCCGCCGCTGACTGTCTCTGTATGTCTCTGCCTGTCTCTTTCCGTCTCTGTCTGCCTCTGTCTGTCCATGTCTGTCTCTGTATGTCTCTGTCTGTCCCTGTCTGTCTCTGTCTGTCTCTCTCTGCCTGAGTCGGTCTCTGTCTGTCTATAGCGGTCTCTGTCCGTCTCTGTCTGTCTCTGTCTGACTGAGTCTGTCTCTGTCTGTCTCTGTCTGTCTCTGTCTGTCTCTGTCTGTCTCTGTCTGTCTCTGTCTGTCTCTGTCTGTCTCTGTCTGTCTCTGTATGTCTCTGCCTATCTCTGTCTGTCTCTGCCTGTCTCTGTCTGTCTCTGTCTGCCTCCGACTGTCCCTGTCTGCCTCTGTGTGTCACTGACTGGCTCAGTGTGCCGCTGACTGTCTCTGCCTGTCTCTGTCTGTCTCTGTCTGTCTCTGTCTGCCTCTGACTGTCCCTGGCTGCCTCTGTGTGTCACTGACTGGCTCAGTGTGCCGCTGACTGTCTCTGCCTGTCTCTGTGTGTCACTGCCTGTCTCTGTCTGCCTCTGACTGTCTCTGTCTGTCTCTGTCTGTCCCTGTCTGTCTCTGCCTGTCTCTGTCTGTCTATGTCTGTCTCTGTCTGTCTCTGTCTGTCTCTGTCTGTCTCTGTCTGTCTCTGTCTGTCTCTGCCTGTCTCTGTCTGTCTCTGTCTGTCTCTGTCTGTCTCTGTCTGTCTCTGTATGTCTCTGCCTATCTCTGTATGTCTCTGCCTGTCTCTTTCCGTCTCTGTCTGCCTCTGTCTGTCCATGTCTGTCTCTGTATGTCTCTGTCTGTCCCTGTCTGTCTCTGTCTGTCTCTCTCTGCCTGAGTCGGTCTCTGTCTGTCTATAGCGGTCTCTGTCCGTCTCTGTCTGTCTCTGTCTGACTGAGTCTGTCTCTGTCTGTCTCTGTCTGTCTCTGTCTGTCTCTGTCTGTCTCTGTCTGTCTCTGTCTGTCTCTGTCTGTCTCTGTATGTCTCTGCCTATCTCTGTCTGTCTCTGCCTGTCTCTGTCTGTCTCTGTCTGCCTCTGACTGTCCCTGTCTGCCTCTGTGTGTCACTGACTGGCTCAGTGTGCCGCTGACTGTCTCTGCCTGTCTCTGTCTGTCTCTGTCTGTCTCTGTCTGCCTCTGACTGTCCCTGTCTGCCTCTGTGTGTCACTGACTGGCTCAGTGTGCCGCTGACTGTCTCTGCCTGTCTCTGTGTGTCACTGCCTGTCTCTGTCTGCCTCTGACTGTCTCTGTCTGTCTCTGTCTGTCCCTGTCTGTCTCTGCCTGTCTCTGTCTGTCTATGTCTGTCTCTGTCTGTCTCTGTCTGTCTCTGTCTGTCTCTGTCTGTCTCTGTCTGTCTCTGCCTGTCTCTGTCTGCCCCTCTCTGTCTCTGTCTGTCTCTGTCTAATTTAGGTCTCTCTCTGCCTCTGTCTGTCTCTCTCTGCCTATTCCTGTCTCTGTGTGTATCTGTCTGTCTCTGTCTGTCTCTGTCTGTCTCTGTCTGTCTCTGTCTGTCTCTGCATGTATCTGTTTGTCTCTGTCTGTCTCTTCGGTCTCTGTCTGTCTCTGTCTGCCTGAGTCTGTCTCTGTCTGTCTCTGTCTGTCTATAGCGGTCTCTGTCTGTATCTGTCTGTCTCTGTCTATCTCGGTCTGTCTCTGTCTGTCTCTGTCTGTCTCTATCTGTCTCTGTCTGTCTCTGTCTGTCTATGTCTGTCTCTGTCTGTCTCTGTCTGCCTCTGACTGTCCCTGTCTGCCTCTGTGTGTCACTGACTGGCTCAGTGTGCCGCTGACTATCTCTGCCTGTCTCGGTCTGTCTCTGTCTGTCCCTGTCTGTCTCTGTCTGTCTCTGTCTGCCCCTGTGTGTCACTGACTGGCTCAGTGTGCCGCTGACTGTCCCTGCCTGTCTCTGTCTCCCTATGTCTCTCTCTGACCGGCTCTCTCTGTCCGTCTGTCTCTGTCCGTCTCTGCTTGCTTCCGTGTGTCACTGCCTGTCCCAGTTTGCCTTCGACTGTCTCTGTCTGTCTCTGTCTGTGACTGCCTGTCTCTGTCTGCCTCTGACTGTCCCTGTCTGTCTCTGTCTGTCTATAGCGGTCTCTGTCTGTCTCTGTCTGTCTCTGTCTGTCTCTGTCTGTCATGGTCTGTCTCTGCCTGCCCTGTCTGTCTCTGTCTGTCTCTGTCTGTCTCTGTCTGCCTGAGTCTGTCTCTGTCTTTCTATACCTGTCTCTGTCTGTCTCTGTCTCTCTCTGTCTGTCTATGTCTGTCTATAGCGGTCTCTGTCTGTCTCTGTCTGTCTCTGTCTGTCTCTGTATGTATCTGTCTGTCTCTGTTTGTCTCTGTTTGTCTCTGTCGGTCTCTGTCTGTCTCTGTCTGTGTCTGTCTGTCTCTGTCTGTCTCTGTCTGCCTGAGTCTGTCTCTGTCTGTCTCTGTCTGTCTCTGTATGTATCTGTCTGTCTCTGTCTGTCTCTGTCTGTCTCTGTCTGTCTCTATCTGTCTCTGTCTGTCTCTGTCTGTCTCTGTCTGTGACTGCCTGTCTCTGTCTGCCTCTGACTGTCCCTGTCTGTCTCTGTGTGTCACTGCCTGTGTCTGTCTGTCTATGTCTGTCTTTGTCTGTCTCTGTCTGTATGTGTCTGTCTCTGTCTGTCTATACCTGTCTCTGTCTGTATGTGTCTGCCTCTGTCTGTCTCTGTGTGTCACTGCCTGTCCCTGTCTGTCTATGTCTGTCTCTATCTGTCTCTGTCTGTATCTGCCTGTATCTGTCTGTCTCTGTCTGTCTCTGTCTGTCTATAGCGGTCTCTGTCTGTCTCTGTCTGTCTCTGTCTGTCTCTGTGTGTCACTGCCTGTCTCTGTCTGTCTATGTCTGACTCTGTCTGTCTCTGTCTGTCTCTGTCTGTCTCTGTCTGTCTCTGTCTGTCTCTGCCTGTCTCTGTCTGCCCCTCTCTGTCTCTGTCTATCTCTGTCTATTTTAGGTCTCTCTCTGTCTCTGTCTGTCTCTCTCTGTCTATTCCTGTCTCTGTGTGTATCTGTCTGTCTCTGTCTGTCTCTATCTGTCTCTGTCTGTCTCTGCATGTATCTGTTTGTCTCTGTTTGTCTCTGTCGGTCTCTGTCTGTCTCTGTCTGTGTCTGTCTGTCTCTGTCTGTCTCTGTCTGCCTGAGTCTGTCTCTGTCTGTCTCTGTCTGTCTCGGTCTGTCTCTGTCTGTCTCTGTCTGTCTCTATCTGTCTCTGTCTGTCTCTGTCTGTCTCTGTCTGTCTCTGTCTGCCTCTGACTGTCCCTGTCTGCCTCTGTGTGTCACTGACTGGCTCAGTGTGCCGCTGACTATCTCTGCCTGTCTCGGTCTGTCTCTGTCTGTCCCTGTCTGTCTCTGTCTGTCTCTGTCTGCCCCTGTGTGTCACTGACTGGCTCAGTGTGCCGCTGACTGTCTCTGCCTGTCTCTGTCTGTCTCTGTCTGTCTCTGTCTGCCTCTGACTGTCCCTGTCTGCCTCTGTGTGTCACTGACGGGCTCAGTGTGCCGCTGACTGTCTCTGCCTGTCTCTGTGTGTCACTGTCTGTCTCAGTCCGCCGCTGACTGTCTCTGTCTGTCTCAGTCTGTCTCTGTCTGTCTCTGTCTGCCACTGACTGTCCCTGTCTGCCTCTGTGTGTCACTGACTGGCTCAGTGCGCCGCTGACTGTCTCTGTCTGTCTCTGTCTGTCTCTGTCTGCCTGAGTCGGTCTCTGTCTGTCTCTGCCTGTCCCTGTCTGTCTCTGTCTGTCTCTGTCTGCCTCTGACTGTCCCTGTCTGCCTCTGTGTGTCACTGACTGGCTCAGTGTGCCGCTGACTGTCTCTGCCTGTCTCTGTCTCCCTCTGTCTGTCTCTGACCGGCTCTCTCTGTCTGTCTGTCTCTGTCCGTCTCTGCTTGCTTCCGTGTGTCACTGCCTGTCCCAGTTTGCCTTCGACTGTCTCTGTCTGTCTCTGTCTGTGACTGCCTGTCTCTGTCTGTCTATGACTGTCTTTGTCTGTCTCTGTCTGTATGTGTCTGTCTCGGTCTGTCTATACCTGTCTGTGTCTGTATGTGTCTGTCTCTGTCTGTCTCTGTCTGTCTCTGTGTGTCACTGCCTGTCTCTGTCTGTCTATGTCTGTCTCTGTCTGTATCTGTCTGTCTCTGTCTGTCTCTGTCTGTCTCTGTCTGTCTCTGCCTGTCTCTGTCTGCCCCTCTCTGTCTCTGTCTGTCTCTGTCTATTTTAGGTCTCTCTCTGTCTCTGTCTGTCTCTCTCTGTCTATTCCTGTCTCTGTGTGTATCTGTATGTATCTGTCTGTCTCTGTCTGTCTCTGACTGTCTCTGTCTGTCTCTGTCTGTCCCTGTCTGCCTCTGCCTGTCTCTGTCTGTCTATGTCTGTCTCTGTCTGTCTCTGTCTGTCTATGTCTGTCTCTGTCTGTCTCTGTCTGTCCCTGTCTGTCTCTGCCTGTCTCTGTCTGTCTATGTCTGTCTCTGTCTGTCTCTGTCTGCCTGAGCCTGTCTCTGTCTGTCTCTGTCTGCCTCTGACTGTCCCTGTCTGCCTCTGTGTGTCACTGCCTGTCTCAGTCCGCCGCTGACTGTCTCTGTCTGTCTCTGTCTGTCTCTGTCTGTCTCTGTCTGTCTCTGTCTGTCTCTGTCTGTCTCTGTCTGCCTCTGTCTGTCTCTGTCTGTCTCTGTCTATCCCTGTCTGTCTCTATCTGTCTCTGCTTGTTTTCGTGTGTCACTGCCTGTCCCAGTTTGCCTTCGACTGTCTCTGGCTGTCTCTGTGTGTGACTGCCTGTCTCTGTCTGCCTCTGACTGTCCCTGTCTGCCTCTGTGCGTCACTGACTGGCTCAGTGTGCCGCTGACTGTCTCTGCCTGTCTCTGTGTGTCACTGCCTGTCTCAGTCCGCCGCTGACTGTCTCTGTCTGTCTCTGTCTGTCTCTGTCTGTCTCTGTCTGTCTCTGTCTGCCTCTGACTGTCCCTGTCTGCCTCTGTGTGTCAGTGACTGGCTCAGTGTGCCGCTGACTGTCTCTGTCTGTCTCTGTCTGTCTCTGTATGCCTCTGTCTGTCCCTGTCTGTCTCTGTCTGTCTCTGTCTGTCTGAGTCTGTCTCTGTATGTATCTGTCTGTCTCTGTCTGTCTCTGACTGTCTCTGTCTGTCTCTGTCTGTCCCTGTCTGTCCCTGCCTGTCTCTGTCTGTCTATGTCTGTCTCTGTCTGTCTCTGTCTGTCTATGTCTGTCTCTGTCTGTCTCTGTCTGTCTCTGTCTGTCTCTGTCTGTCTCTTTCCGTATCTGTCTGTCCCTGTCTGTCTCTGTCTGTCTCTGCATGTATCTGTTTGTCTCAGTCTGTCTCTGTCTGTCTCCGTCTGTCTCTGTCCGCCTCTGCCTGTCTCTGTCTGTCTCTGTCTGTCTCTGTCTGTCTCTGCCTGTCTCAGTCTGTCCCTATCTGTCTCTGTCTGTCTCTGTCTGTCTCTGTCTGCCTGAATCTGTCTCTGTCTGACTCTGTCAGTCTCTGTCTGTCTCTGTCTCTCTCTGTCTGTCTCTGTCTGTCTCTGTCTGTCTCTGTCTGTCTCTGTCTGTCTCTGTCTGTCTCTTTCCGTATCTGTCTGTCCCTGTCTGTCTCTGTCTGTCTCTGCATGTATCTGTTTGTCTCAGTCTGTCTCTGTCTGTCTCTGTCTGTCTCTGTCTGTCTCTGTCCGCCACTGCCTGTCTCTGTCTGTCTCTGTCTGTCTCTGTCTGTCTCTGCCTGTCTCAGTCTGTCCCTATCTGTCTCTGTCTGTCTCTGTCTGTCTCTGTCTGCCTGAGTCTGTCTCTGTCTGTCTATACCAGTCTCTGTCTGTATCTGTCTGTCTCTGTCTGTCTCCGTCTGCCTCAGACTGTCCCTGCCTGTTTCTGTGTGTCACTGCCCGTCTCTGTCTGTCTATGTCTGTCTCTGTCTGTCTCTGTCTGTCTCTGTCTGTCTCTGTATGTATGTGTTTGTCTCTGTCTGTCTCAGTCTGTCTCTGTATGACTGAGTCTGTCTCTGTCTGTCTCTGTCTGCCCCTGTCTGTCTCTGTCTGTCTATACCAGTCTCTGTCTGTATCTGTCTGTCTCTGTCTGTCTCTGTCTGTCTCAGTCTGTCTCTGTCTGTCTATGTCTGCCTGAGCCTGTCTCTGTCTGTCTCTGTCTGTCTCTGTTTGTCTATACCTGTCTCTGTCTGTATCTGTCTGTCTCGGTCTGTCTCTGCCTGCCTGAGTCTGTCTCTGTCTGTCTATAGCGGTCTCTGCCTGTCTCTGTCTAGCTCTGTCTGTCTCTGTATGTATCTGTCTGTCTCTGTCTGTCTCTGTCTGCCTCTGCCTGTCTCTGTCTGCCCCTCTCTGTCTGTGTGTCTCTGTCTATTTTAGGTCTCTCTCTGTCTCTGTCTGTCTCTCTCTGTCTATTCCTGTCTCTGTGTGTCTCTGTCTGTCTCTGTCTGTCTCTGTCTGTCTCTGTCTGTCTCTGTCTGTCTCTGTTTGTCTCTGTCTGACTCTGTCGGTCTCTGTCTGTCTCTGTCTGTATCTGTCTGTATCTGTCTGACTCTGTCTGTCCCTGTCTGCCTCTGTGTGTCACTGACTGGCTCAGTGTGCCGCTGACTGTCTCTGCCTGTGTCTGTCTGTCTCTGTCTGTCTCTGTCTGTCTATAGCGGTCTCTGTCTGTCTCTGTCTGTCTCTGTCTGTCCCTGTCTGTCTCTGCCTGTCTCTGTCTGTCTATGTCTGTCTCTGTCTGTCTCTGTCTGCCTGAGTCTGTCTCTGTCTGTCTCTGTCTGTCTCTGTCTGTCTCTGTCTGCCTCTGACTGTCCCTGTCTGCCTCTGCGTGTCACTGACTGGCTCAGTGTGCCGCTGACTGTCTCTGCCTGTCTCTGTCTCTCTCTGTCTGTCTCTGTCTGCCGCTGACTGTCTCTGCCTGCCTCTGTGTGTCACTGCCTGCCTCAGTCCGCCGCTGACTGTCTCTGTCTGTCTCTGTCTGCCTGAGTCTGTCTCTGTCTGTCTCTGCCTGTCCCTGTCTGTCTCTGTCTGTCTCTGTCTGCCTCTGACTGTCCCTGTCTGCCTCTGTGTGTCACTGACTGGCTCAGTGTGCCGCTGACTGTCTCTGCCTGTCTCTGTCTCCCTCTGTCTGCCTCTGACCGGCTCTCTCTGTCTGTCTGTCTCTGTCCGTCTCTGCTTGCTTCCGTGTGTCACTGCCTGTCCCAGTTTGCCTTCGACTGTCTCTGTCTGTCTCTGTCTGTGACTGCCTGTCTCTGTCTGCCTCTGACTGTCCCTGTCTGTCTCTGTGTGTCACTGCCTGTCTCTGTCTGTCTATGTCTGTCTTTGTCTGTCTCTGTCTGTATGTGTCTGTCTCTGTCTGTCTATACCTGTCTCTGTCTGTCTCTGTCTGTGTCTGTCTGCCTCTGACTGTCCCTGTCTGCCTCTGTGTGTCACTGACTGGCTCAGTGTGCCGCTGACTGTCTCTGCCTGTCTCTGTCTCCCTCTGTCTGCCTCTGACCGGCTCTCTCTGTCTGTCTGTCTCTGTCCGTCTCTGCTTACTTCCGTGTGTCACTGCCTGTCCCAGCTTGCCTTCGACTGTCTCTGTCTGTCTCTGTCTGTGACTGCCTGTCTCTGTCTGCCTCTGACTGTCCCTGTCTGTCTCTGTGTGTCACTGCCTGTATCTTTCTGTCTATGTCTGTCTTTGTCTGTCTCTGTCTGTATGTGTCTGTCTCTGTCTGTCTATACCTGTCTCTGTCTGCCTGAGTCTGTCTCTGTCTGTCTCTGTCTGTCTATAGCGGTCTCTGTCTGTATCTGTCTGTCTCTGTCTGTCTCTGTCTGTCTCTGTCTGTATCTGTCTGTCTCTGTCTGCCTGAGTCTGTCTCTGTCTGTCTCTGTCTGTCTATAGCGGTCTCTGTCTGTATCTGCCTGTCTCTGTCTGTCTCTGTCCTGTCTCTGTCTGTCTCTGTCTGTCTCTCTCTGTCTCTGTCTGTCTCTGTCTGTCTCTGTCTGTCTCTGTCTGTCTCGGTCTGTCTCTGTCTGTCTCTGTCTGTCTATGTCTGTCTATGTCTGTCTCTGTCTGTCTCTGTCTGTCTCTGTCTGTCCCTGTCTGTCTCTGCCTGTCTCTGTCTGTCTATGTCTGTCTCTGTCTGTCTCTGTCTGCCTGAGTCTGTCTCTGTCTGTCTCTGTCTGTCTCTGTCTGTCTCAGTCCGCCGCTGACTGTCTCTGTCTGTCTCTGTCTGCCTCTGACTCTCCCTGTCTGCCTCTGTGTGTCACTGCCTGGCTCAGTGTGCCGCTGACTGTCTCTGTCTGTCTCTGTCTGTCTCTCTCTGCCTCTGTCTGTCCCTGTCTGTCTCCGTCTGTCTCTGTCTGCCTGAGTCAGTCTCTGTCTTTCTATACCTGTCTTTGTCTGTCTCTGTCTGTCTCTGTCTGCCTCTGACTCTCCCTGTCTGCCTCTGTGTGTCACTGCCTGGCTCAGTGTGCCGCTGACTGTCTCTGCCTGTCTCTGTCTGTCTCTGTCTGTCTCTGTCTGCCTCCGCCTGTCCCTGTCTGCCTCTGTGTGTCACTGACTGGCTCAGTGTGCCGCTGACTGTCTCTGTCTGTCTCTGTCTGTCTCAGTCTGTCTCTGTCTGCCTCCGCCTGTCCCTGTCTGCCTCTGTCTGTCCCTGTCTGTCTCCGTCTGTCTCTGTCTGCCTGAGTCTGTCTCTGTCTTTCTATACCTGTCTCTGTCTGTCTCTGTCTGTCTCTGTCTGTCTCTGTCTGTCTCTGTCTGCCTCTGTCTGTCCCTGTCTGTCTCCGTCTGTCTCTGTCTGCCTGAGTCTGTCTCTGTCTTTCTATACCTGTCTCTGTCTGCCTCTGTCTGTGTCTGTCTGCCTCTGACTGTCCCTGTCTGCCTCTGTGTGTCACTGACTGGCTCAGTGTGCCGCTGACTGTCTCTGCCTGTCTCTGTCTGTCTCTGTCTGTCTCTGTCTGCCTCTGACTGTCCCTGTCTGCCTCTGTGTGTCACTGACTGGCTCAGTGTGCCGCTGACTGTCTCTGCCTGTCTCTGTGTGTCACTGCCTGTCTCTGTCTGCCTCCGACTGTCTCTGTCTGTCTCTGTCTGTCTCTGTCTGTCCCTGTCTGTCTCTGCCTGTCTCTGTCTGTCTATGTCTGTCTCTGTCTGTCCCTGTCTGTCTCTGCCTGTCTCTGTCTGTCTATGTCTGTCTCTGTCTGTCTCTGTCTGTCTATGTCTGTCTCTGTCTGTCTCTGTCTGTCCCTGTCTGTCTCTGCCTGTCTCTGTCTGTCTATGTCTGTCTCTGTCTGTCTCTGTCTGCCTGAGTCTGTCTCTGTCTGTCTCTGTCTGTCTCTGTCTGTCTCTGTCTGTCTCTGTCTGTCTCTGTCTATTTTAGGTCTCTCTCTGTCTCTGTCTGTCTCTCTCTGTCTATTCCTGTCTCTGTCTGTCTCTGTCTGTCTCTGTCTGCCTCTGACTGTCCCTGTCTGCCTCTGTGTGTCACTGACTGGCTCAGTGTGCCGCTGGCTGTCTCTGCCTGTCTCTGTCTGTCTCTGTCTGTCTCTGTCTGCCTCTGACTGTCCCTGTCTGCCTCTGTGTGTCACTGACTGGCTCAGTGTGCCGCTGACTGTCTCTGCCTGTCTCTGTGTGTCACTGTCTGTCTCAGTCCGCCGCTGACTGTCTCTGTCTGTCTCAGTCTGTCTCTGTCTGTCTCTGCCTGCCACTGACTGTCCCTGTCTGCCTCTGTGTGTCACTGACTGGCTCAGTGTGCCGCTGACTGTCTCTGTCTGTCCCTGTCTGTCTCTGTCTGCCACTGTCTGTCCCTGTCTGTCTCTGTCTGTCTCTGTCTGCCTGAGTCTGACTCTGTCTGTCTCTGTCTGTCTATAGCGGTCTCTGTCTGTCTCTGTCTGTCTCTGTCTGTCTCTGTATGTATCTGTCTGTCTCTGTCTGTCTCTGTCTGTCTCTGTCTGTCTAGGTCTGTCTCTGCCTGCCCTGTCTGTCTCTGTCTGTCTCTGTCTGTCTCTGTCTGCCTGAGTCGGTCTCTGTCTGTCTCTGCCTGTCCCTGTCTGTCTCTGTCTGTCTCTGTCTGCCTCTGACTGTCCCTGTCTGCCTCTGTGTGTCACTGACTGGCTCAGTGTGCCGCTGACTGTCTCTGCCTGTCTCTATCTCCCTCTGTCTGTCTCTGACCGGCTCTCTCTGTCTGTCTGTCTCTGTCCGTCTCTGCTTGCTTCCGTGTGTCACTGCCTGTCCCAGTTTGCCTTCGACTGTCTCTGTCTGTCTCTGTCTGTGACTGCCTGTCTCTGTCTGTCTATGACTGTCTTTGTCTGTCTCTGTCTGTATGTGTCTGTCTCGGTCTGTCTATACCTGTCTGTGTCTGTATGTGTCTGTCTCTGTCTGTCTCTGTCTGTCTCTGTGTGTCACTGCCTGTCTCTGTCTGTCTATGTCTGTCTCTGTCTGTCTCTGTCTGTCTCTGTCTGTCTCTGTCTGTCTCTGTCTGTCTCTGCCTGTCTCTGTCTGCCCCTCTCTGTCTCTGTCTGTCTCTGTCTATTTTAGGTCTCTCTCTGTCTCTGTCTGTCTCTCTCTGTCTATTCCTGTCTCTGTGTGTATCTGTATGTATCTGTCTGTCTCTGTCTGTCTCTGACTGTCTCTGTCTGTCTCTGTCTGTCCCTGTCTGTCTCTGCCTGTCTCTGTCTGTCTATGTCTGTCTCTGTCTGTCTCTGTCTGTCTATGTCTGTCTCTGTCTGTCTCTGTCTGTCCCTGTCTGTCTCTGCCTGTCTCTGTCTGTCTATGTCTGTCTCTGTCTGTCTCTGTCTGCCTGAGCCTGTCTCTGTCTGTCTCTGTCTGCCTCTGACTGTCCCTGTCTGCCTCTGTGTGTCACTGACTGGCTCAGTGTGCCGCTGACTGTCTCTGCCTGTCTCTGTGTGTCACTGCCTGTTTCAGTCCGCCGCTGACTGTCTCTGTCTGTCTCTGTCTGTCTCTGTCTGTCTCTGTCTGCCTCTGACTGTCCCTGTCTGCCTCTGTGTGTCACTGACTGGCTCAGTGTGCCGCTGACTGTCTCTGCCTGTCTCTGTGTGTCACTGCCTGTCTCAGTCCGCCGCTGACTGTCTCTGTCTGTCTCTGTCTGTCTCTGTCTGTCTCTGTCTGTCTCTGTCTGCCTCTGTCTGTCTCTGTCTGTCTCTGTCTATCCCTGTCTGTCTCTATCTGTCTCTGCTTGTTTTCGTGTGTCACTGCCTGTCCCAGTTTGCCTTCGACTGTCTCTGGCTGTCTCTGTGTGTGACTGCCTGTCTCTGTCTGCCTCTGACTGTCCCTGTCTGCCTCTGTGCGTCACTGACTGGCTCAGTGTGCCGCTGACTGTCTCTGCCTGTCTCTGTGTGTCACTGCCTGTCTCAGTCCGCCGCTGACTGTCTCTGTCTGTCTCTGTCTGTCTCTGTCTGTCTCTGTCTGTCTCTGTCTGTCTCTGTCTGCCTCTGACTGTCCCTGTCTGCCTCTGTGTGTCAGTGACTGGCTCAGTGTGCCGCTGACTGTCTCTGTCTGTCTCTGTCTGTCTCTGTATGCCTCTGTCTGTCCCTGTCTGTCTCTGTCTGTCTCTGTCTGTCTGAGTCTGTCTCTGTATGTATCTGTCTGTCTCTGTCTGTCTCTGACTGTCTCTGTCTGTCTCTGTCTGTCCCTGTCTGTCCCTGCCTGTCTCTGTCTGTCTATGTCTGTCTCTGTCTGTCTCTGTCTGTCTATGTCTGTCTCTGTCTGTCTCTGTCTGTCTCTGTCTGTCTCTGTCTGTCTCTTTCCGTATCTGTCTGTCCCTGTCTGTCTCTGTCTGTCTCTGCATGTATCTGTTTGTCTCAGTCTGTCTCTGTCTGTCCCCGTCTGTCTCTGTCCGCCTCTGCCTGTCTCTGTCTGTCTCTGTCTGTCTCTGTCTGTCTCTGCCTGTCTCAGTCTGTCCCTATCTGTCTCTGTCTGTCTCTGTCTGTCTCTGTCTGCCTGAATCTGTCTCTGTCTGACTCTGTCAGTCTCTGTCTGTCTCTGTCTCTCTCTGTCTGTCTCTGTCTGTCTCTGTCTGTCTCTGTCTGTCTCTGTCTGTCTCTGTCTGTCTCTTTCCGTATCTGTCTGTCCCTGTCTGTCTCTGTCTGTCTCTGCATGTATCGTTTGTCTCAGTCTGTCTCTGTCTGTCTCTGTCTGTCTCTGTCCGCCCCTGCCTGTCTCTGTCTGTCTCTGTCTGTCTCTGTCTGTCTCTGCCTGTCTCAGTCTGTCCCTATCTGTCTCTGTCTGTCTCTGTCTGTCTCTGTCTGCCTGAGTCTGTCTCTGTCTGTCTATACCAGTCTCTGTCTGTATCTGTCTGTCTCTGTCTGTCTCCGTCTGCCTCAGACTGTCCCTGCCTGTTTCTGTGTGTCACTGCCCGTCTCTGTCTGTCTATGTCTGTCTCTGTCTGTCTCTGTCTGTCTCTGTCTGTCTCTGTATGTATGTGTTTGTCTCTGTCTGTCTCTGTCTGTCTCTGTATGACTGAGTCTGTCTCTGTCTGTCTCTGTCTGCCCCTGTCTGTCTCTGTCTGTCTATACCAGTCTCTGTCTGTATCTGTCTGTCTCTGTCTGTCTCTGTCTGTCTCAGTCTGTCTCTGTCTGTCTATGTCTGCCTGAGCCTGTCTCTGTCTGTCTCTGTCTGTCTCTGTTTGTCTATACCTGTCTCTGTCTGTATCTGTCTGTCTCGGTCTGTCTCTGCCTGCCTGAGTCTGTCTCTGTCTGTCTATAGCGGTCTCTGCCTGTCTCTGTCTAGCTCTGTCTGTCTCTGTATGTATCTGTCTGTCTCTGTCTGTCTCTGTCTGCCTCTGCCTGTCTCTGTCTGCCCCTCTCTGTCTGTGTGTCTCTGTCTATTTTAGGTCTCTCTCTGTCTCTGTCTGTCTCTCTCTGTCTATTCCTGTCTCTGTGTGTCTCTGTCTGTCTCTGTCTGTCTCTGTCTGTCTCTGTCTGTCTCTGTCTGTCTCTGTTTGTCTCTGTCTGACTCTGTCGGTCTCTGTCTGTCTCTGTCTGTATCTGTCTGTATCTGTCTGACTCTGTCTGTCCCTGTCTGCCTCTGTGTGTCACTGACTGGCTCAGTGTGCCGCTGACTGTCTCTGCCTGTGTCTGTCTGTCTCTGTCTGTCTCTGTCTGTCTATAGCGGTCTCTGTCTGTCTCTGTCTGTCTCTGTCTGTCCCTGTCTGTCTCTGCCTGTCTCTGTCTGTCTATGTCTGTCTCTGTCTGTCTCTGTCTGCCTGAGTCTGTCTCTGTCTGTCTCTGTCTGTCTCTGTCTGTCTCTGTCTGCCTCTGACTGTCCCTGTCTGCCTCTGCGTGTCACTGACTGGCTCAGTGTGCCGCTGACTGTCTCTGCCTGTCTCTGTCTCTCTCTGTCTGTCTCTGTCTGCCGCTGACTGTCTCTGCCTGTCTCTGTGTGTCACTGCCTGCCTCAGTCCGCCGCTGACTGTCTCTGTCTGTCTCTGTCTGCCTGAGTCTGTCTCTGTCTGTCTCTGCCTGTCCCTGTCTGTCTCTGTCTGTCTCTGTCTGCCTCTGACTGTCCCTGTCTGCCTCTGTGTGTCACTGACTGGCTCAGTGTGCCGCTGACTGTCTCTGCCTGTCTCTGTCTCCCTCTGTCTGCCTCTGACCGGCTCTCTCTGTCTGTCTGTCTCTGTCCGTCTCTGCTTGCTTCCGTGTGTCACTGCCTGTCCCAGTTTGCCTTCGACTGTCTCTGTCTGTCTCTGTCTGTGACTGCCTGTCTCTGTCTGCCTCTGACTGTCCCTGTCTGTCTCTGTGTGTCACTGCCTGTCTCTGTCTGTCTATGTCTGTCTTTGTCTGTCTCTGTCTGTATGTGTCTGTCTCTGTCTGTCTATACCTGTCTCTGTCTGTCTCTGTCTGTGTCTGTCTGCCTCTGACTGTCCCTGTCTGCCTCTGTGTGTCACTGACTGGCTCAGTGTGCCGCAGACTGTCTCTGCCTGTCTCTGTCTCCCTCTGTCTGCCTCTGACCGGCTCTCTCTGTCTGTCTGTCTCTGTCCGTCTCTGCTTACTTCCGTGTGTCACTGCCTGTCCCAGCTTGCCTTCGACTGTCTCTGTCTGTCTCTGTCTGTGACTGCCTGTCTCTGTCTGCCTCTGACTGTCCCTGTCTGTCTCTGTGTGTCACTGCCTGTATCTTTCTGTCTATGTCTGTCTTTGTCTGTCTCTGTCTGTATGTGTCTGTCTCTGTCTGTCTATACCTGTCTCTGTCTGCCTGAGTCTGTCTCTGTCTGTCTCTGTCTGTCTATAGCGGTCTCTGTCTGTATCTGTCTGTCTCTGTCTGTCTCTGTCTGTCTCTGTCTGTCTCTGTCTGTATCTGTCTGTCTCTGTCTGCCTGAGTCTGTCTCTGTCTGTCTCTGTCTGTCTATAGCGGTCTCTGTCTGTATCTGCCTGTCTCTGTCTGCCTCTGTCCTGTCTCTGTCTGTCTCTGTCTGTCTCTCTCTGTCTCTGTCTGTCTCTGTCTGTCTCTGTCTGTCTCTGTCTGTCTCGGTCTGTCTCTGTCTGTCTCTGTCTGTCTATGTCTGTCTATGTCTGTCTCTGTCTGTCTCTGTCTGTCTCTGTCTGTCCCTGTCTGTCTCTGCCTGTCTCTGTCTGTCTATGTCTGTCTCTGTCTGTCTCTGTCTGCCTGAGTCTGTCTCTGTCTGTCTCTGTCTGTCTCTGTCTGTCTCAGTCCGCCGCTGACTGTCTCTGTCTGTCTCTGTCTGCCTCTGACTCTCCCTGTCTGCCTCTGTGTGTCACTGCCTGGCTCAGTGTGCCGCTGACTGTCTCTGTCTGTCTCTGTCTGTCTCTCTCTGCCTCTGTCTGTCCCTGTCTGTCTCCGTCTGTCTCTGTCTGCCTGAGTCAGTCTCTGTCTTTCTATACCTGTCTTTGTCTGTCTCTCTCTGTCTCTGTCTGCCTCTGACTCTCCCTGTCTGCCTCTGTGTGTCACTGCCTGGCTCAGTGTGCCGCTGACTGTCTCTGCCTGTCTCTGTCTGTCTCTGTCTGTCTCTGTCTGCCTCCGCCTGTCCCTGTCTGCCTCTGTGTGTCACTGACTGGCTCAGTGTGCCGCTGACTGTCTCTGCCTGTCTCTGTCTGTCTCTGTCTGTCTCTGTCTGCCTCCGCCTGTCCCTGTCTGCCGCTGTCTGTCCCTGTCTGTCTCCGTCTGTCTCTGTCTGCCTGAGTCTGTCTCTGTCTTTCTATACCTGTCTCTGTCTGTCTCTGTCTGTCTCTGTCTGTCTCTGTCTGTCTCTGTCTGCCTCTGTCTGTCCCTGTCTGTCTCCGTCTGTCCCTGTCTGTCTCTGCCTGTCTCTGTCTGTCTATGTCTGTCTCTGTCTGTCTCTGTCTGCCTGAGCCTGTCTCTGTCTGTCTCTGTCTGCCTCTGACTGTCCCTGTCTGCCTCTGTGTGTCACTGACTGGCTCAGTGTGCCGCTGACTGTCTCTGCCTGTCTCTGTGTGTCACTGCCTGTTTCAGTCCGCCGCTGACTGTCTCTGTCTGTCTCTGTCTGTCTCTGTCTGCCTCTGACTGTCCCTGTCTGCCTCTGTGTGTCACTGACTGGCTCAGTGTGCCGCTGACTGTCTCTGCCTGTCTCTGTGTGTCACTGCCTGTCTCAGTCCGCCGCTGACTGTCTCCGTCTGTCTCTGTCTGTCTCTGTCTGTCTCTGTCTGTCTCTGTCTGCCTCTGTCTGTCTCTGTCTGTCTCTGTCTATCCCTGTCTGTCTCTATCTGTCTCTGCTTGTTTTCGTGTGTCACTGCCTGTCCCAGTTTGCCTTCGACTGTCTCTGGCTGTCTCTGTGTGTGACTGCCTGTCTCTGTCTGCCTCTGACTGTCCCTGTCTGCCTCTGTGCGTCACTGACTGGCTCAGTGTGCCGCTGACTGTCTCTGCCTGTCTCTGTGTGTCACTGCCTGTCTCAGTCCGCCGCTGACTGTCTCTGTCTGTCTCTGTCTGTCTCTGTCTGCCTCTGACTGTCCCTGTCTGCCTCTGTGTGTCAGTGACTGGCTCAGTGTGCCGCTGACTGTCTCTGTCTGTCTCTGTCTGTCTCTGTATGCCTCTGTCTGTCCCTGTCTGTCTCTGTCTGTCTCTGTCTGTCTGAGTCTGTCTCTGTATGTATCTGTCTATCTCTGTCTGTCTCTGACTGTCTCTGTCTGTCTCTGTCTGTCCCTGTCTGTCCCTGCCTGTCTCTGTCTGTCTATGTCTGTCTCTGTCTGTCTCTGTCTGTCTATGTCTGTCTCTGTCTGTCTCTGTCTGTCTCTGTCTGTCTCTGTCTGTCTCTTTCCGTATCTGTCTGTCCCTGTCTGTCTCTGTCTGTCTCTGCATGTATCTGTTTGTCTCAGTCTGTCTCTGTCTGTCTCCGTCTGTCTCTGTCCGCCTCTGCCTGTCTCTGTCTGTCTCTGTCTGTCTCTGTCTGTCTCTGCCTGTCTCAGTCTGTCCCTATCTGTCTCTGTCTGTCTCTGTCTGTCTCTGTCTGCCTGAGTCTGTCTCTGTCTGTCTATACCAGTCTCTGTCTGTATCTGTCTGTCTCTGTCTGTCTCCGTCTGCCTCAGACTGTCCCTGCCAGTTTCTGTGTGTCACTGCCCGTCTCTGTCTGTCTATGTCTGTCTCTGTCTGTCTCTGTCTGTCTCTGTCTGTCTCTGTATGTATGTGTTTGTCTCTGTCTGTCTCTGTCTGTCTCTGTATGACTGAGTCTGTCTCTGTCTGTCTCTGTCTGCCCCTGTCTGTCTCTGTCTGTCTATACCAGTCTCTGTCTGTATCTGTCTGTCTCTGTCTGTCTCTGTCTGTCTCAGTCTGTCTCTGTCTGTCTATGTCTGCCTGAGCCTGTCTCTGTCTGTCTCTGTCTGTCTCTGTTTGTCTATACCTGTCTCTGTCTGTATCTGTCTGTCTCGGTCTGTCTCTGCCTGCCTGAGTCTGTCTCTGTCTGTCTATAGCGGTCTCTGCCTGTCTCTGTCTAGCTCTGTCTGTCTCTGTATGTATCTGTCTGTCTCTGTCTGTCTCTGTCTGCCTCTGCCTGTCTCTGTCTGCCCCTCTCTGTCTGTGTGTCTCTGTCTATTTTAGGTCTCTCTCTGTCTCTGTCTGTCTCTCTCTGTCTATTCCTGTCTCTGTGTGTCTCTGTCTGTCTCTGTCTGTCTCTGTCTGTCTCTGTCTGTCTCTGTCTGTCTCTGTCTGTCTCTGTTTGTCTCTGTCTGACTCTGTCGGTCTCTGTCTGTCTCTGTCTGTATCTGTCTGTATCTGTCTGACTCTGTCTGTCCCTGTCTGCCTCTGTGTGTCACTGACTGGCTCAGTGTGCCGCTGACTGTCTCTGCCTGTGTCTGTCTGTCTCTGTCTGTCTCTGTCTGTCCATAGCGGTCTCTGTCTGTCTCTGTCTGTCTCTGTCTGTCCCTGTCTGTCTCTGCCTGTCTCTGTCTGTCTATGTCTGTCTCTGTCTGTCTCTGTCTGCCTGAGTCTGTCTCTGTCTGTCTCTGTCTGTCTCTGTCTGTCTCTGTCTGCCTCTGACTGTCCCTGTCTGCCTCTGCGTGTCACTGACTGGCTCAGTGTGCCGCTGACTGTCTCTGCCTGTCTCTGTCTCTCTCTGTCTGTCTCTGTCTGCCGCTGACTGTCTCTGTCTGCCTCTGACTGTCCCTGTCTGTCTCTGTGTGTCACTGCCTGTCTCTGTCTGTCTATGTCTGTCTTTGTCTGTCTCTGTCTGTATGTGTCTGTCTCTGTCTGTCTATACCTGTCTCTGTCTGTCTCTGTCTGTGTCTGTCTGCCTCTGACTGTCCCTGTCTGCCTCTGTGTGTCACTGACTGGCTCAGTGTGCCGCAGACTGTCTCTGCCTGTCTCTGTCTCCCTCTGTCTGCCTCTGACCGGCTCTCTCTGTCTGTCTGTCTCTGTCCGTCTCTGCTTACTTCCGTGTGTCACTGCCTGTCCCAGCTTGCCTTCGACTGTCTCTGTCTGTCTCTGTCTGTGACTGCCTGTCTCTGTCTGCCTCTGACTGTCCCTGTCTGTCTCTGTGTGTCACTGCCTGTATCTTTCTGTCTATGTCTGTCTTTGTCTGTCTCTGTCTGTATGTGTCTGTCTCTGTCTGTCTATACCTGTCTCTGTCTGCCTGAGTCTGTCTCTGTCTGTCTCTGTCTGTCTATAGCGGTCTCTGTCTGTATCTGTCTGTCTCTGTCTGTCTCTGTCTGTCTCTGTCTGTCTCTGTCTGTATCTGTCTGTCTCTGTCTGCCTGAGTCTGTCTCTGTCTGTCTCTGTCTGTCTATAGCGGTCTCTGTCTGTATCTGCCTGTCTCTGTCTGTCTCTGTCCTGTCTCTGTCTGTCTCTGTCTGTCTCTCTCTGTCTCTGTCTGTCTCTGTCTGTCTCTGTCTGTCTCTGTCTGTCTCGGTCTGTCTCTGTCTGTCTCTGTCTGTCTATGTCTGTCTATGTCTGTCTCTGTCTGTCTCTGTCTGTCTCTGTCTGTCCCTGTCTGTCTCTGCCTGTCTCTGTCTGTCTATGTCTGTCTCTGTCTGTCTCTGTCTGCCTGAGTCTGTCTCTGTCTGTCTCTGTCTGTCTCTGTCTGTCTCAGTCCGCCGCTGACTGTCTCTGTCTGTCTCTGTCTGCCTCTGACTCTCCCTGTCTGCCTCTGTGTGTCACTGCCTGGCTCAGTGTGCCGCTGACTGTCTCTGTCTGTCTCTGTCTGTCTCTCTCTGCCTCTGTCTGTCCCTGTCTGTCTCCGTCTGTCTCTGTCTGCCTGAGTCAGTCTCTGTCTTTCTATACCTGTCTTTGTCTGTCTCTGTCTGTCTCTGTCTGCCTCTGACTCTCCCTGTCTGCCTCTGTGTGTCACTGCCTGGCTCAGTGTGCCGCTGACTGTCTCTGCCTGTCTCTGTCTGTCTCTGTCTGTCTCTGTCTGCCTCCGCCTGTCCCTGTCTGCCTCTGTGTGTCACTGACTGGCTCAGTGTGCCGCTGACTGTCTCTGCCTGTCTCTGTCTGTCTCTGTCTGTCTCTGTCTGCCTCCGCCTGTCCCTGTCTGCCTCTGTCTGTCCCTGTCTGTCTCCGTCTGTCTCTGTCTGCCTGAGTCTGTCTCTGTCTTTCTATACCTGTCTCTGTCTGTCTCTGTCTGTCTCTGTCTGTCTCTGTCTGTCTCTGTCTGCCTCTGTCTGTCCCTGTCTGTCTCCGTCTGTCTCTGTCTGCCTGAGTCTGTCTCTGTCTTTCTATACCTGTCTCTGTCTGCCTCTGTCTGTGTCTGTCTGCCTCTGACTGTCCCTGTCTGCCTCTGTGTGTCACTGACTGGCTCAGTGTGCCGCTGACTGTCTCTGCCTGTCTCTGTCTGTCTCTGTCTGTCTCTGTCTGCCTCTGACTGTCCCTGTCTGCCTCTGTGTGTCACTGACTGGCTCAGTGTGCCGCTGACTGTCTCTGCCTGTCTCTGTGTGTCACTGCCTGTCTCTGTCTGCCTCTGACTGTCTCTGTCTGTCTCTGTCTGTCTCTGTCTGTCCCTGTCTGTCTCTGCCTGTCTCTGTCTGTCTATGTCTGTCTCTGTCTGTCCCTGTCTGTCTCTGCCTGTCTCTGTCTGTCTATGTCTGTCTCTGTCTGTCTCTGTCTGTCTATGTCTGTCTCTGTCTGTCTCTGTCTGTCCCTGTCTGTCTCTGCCTGTCTCTGTCTGTCTATGTCTGTCTCTGTCTGTCTCTGTCTGCCTGAGTCTGTCTCTGTCTGTCTCTGTCTGTCTCTGTCTGTCTCTGTCTGTCTCTGTCTATTTTAGGTCTCTCTCTGTCTCTGTCTGTCTCTCTCTGTCTATTCCTGTCTCTGTGTGGATCTGTCTGTCTCTGTCTGTCTCTGTCTGGCTCTGTCTGTCTCTGCATGTATCTGTTTGTCTCTGTCTGACTCTGTCGGTCTCTGTCTGTCTCTGTCTGTATCTGTCTGTATCTGTCTGTCTCTGTCTGCCTGAGTCTGTCTCTGTCTGTCTCTGTCTGTCTATAGTGGTCTCTGTCTGTATCTGTCTGTCTCTGTCTGTCTCTGTCTGTGTCTGTCTGTCTCTGTCTGTCTCTGTCTGTCTCAATCTGTCTCTGTCTGCCCCTGTCTGCCTCTGTGTGTCACTGCCTGTCTCAGTCTGCCGCTGACTGTCTCTGTCTGTCTCTGTCTGTCTCTGTCTGCCTGAGCCTGTTTCTGTCTGTCTCTGTCTGTCTATACCTGTCTCTGTCTGTATCTGTCTGTCTCTGTCTGTCTGTGTCTGTCTCTGTCTGTCTCCGTCTGTCTCTGTCTGTCTCAATCTGTCTCCGTCTGCCTCTGACTGTCTCTGTCTGTCTCGGTCTGTCCATACCAGTCTCTGTCTGTATCTGTCTGTCTCTGTCTGTCTCTGTCCGCCTCTGTCTGTCTCTGTCTGTCTCTGTCTGTATCTGTCTGTCTCTGTCTGTCTCTGTCTGACTCTGTCAGTCTCTGTCTGTCTCTGTCTCTCTCTGTCTGTCTCTGTCTGTCTCTGTCTCTCTCTGTCTGTCTCTGTCTGTCTCTGTCTGTCTCTGTCTGTCTCTGTCTGTCTCTTTCCGTATCTGTCTGTCCCTGTCTGCCTCTGTCTGTCTCTGCATGTATCTGTTTGTCTCAGTCTGTCTCTGTCTGTCTCTGTCTGTCTCTGTCCGCCTCTGCCTGTCTCTGTCTGTCTCTGCCTGTCTCTGTCTGTCTCTGTCTCTCTCTGTCTGTCTCTGTCTGTCTCTGTCTGTCTCTGTCTGTCTCGGTCTGCCTGAGCCTGTTTCTGTCTGTCTCTGTCTGTCTATACCTGTCTCTTTCCGTATCTGTCTGTCCCTGTCTGCCTCTGTCTGTCTCTGTCTGTCTCTGTCTCTCTCTGTCTGTCTCTGTCTGTCTCTGTCTGTCTCTGTCTGTCTCTGTCTGTCTCTGTCTGTCTCTGCCTGTCTCTGTCTGTCTCTGTCTGTCTCTTTCCGTATCTGTCTGCCTGAGTCTGTCTCTGTCTGTCTCTGTCTGTCTCTGTCTGTCTCAGTCCGCCGCTGACTGTCTCTGTCTGTCTCTGTCTGCCTCTGACTCTCCCTGTCTGCCTCTGTGTGTCACCGCCTGGCTCAGTGTGCCGCTGACTGTCTCTGTCTGTCTCTGTCTGTCTCTGTCTGCCTCTGTCTGTCCCTGTCTGTCTCCGTCTGTCTCTGTCTGCCTGAGTCAGTCTCTGTCTTTCTATACCTGTCTCTGTCTGTCTCTGTCTGTCTCTGTCTGCCTCTGACTCTCCCTGTTTGCCTCTGTGTGTCACTGCCTGGCTCAGTGTGCCGCTGACTGTCTCTGTCTGTCTCTGCCTGTCTCTGTCTGCCTCTGTCTGTCCCTGTCTGTCTCCGTCTGTCTCTGTCTGCCTGAGTCTGTCTCTGTCTTTCTATACCTGTCTCTGTCTGTCTCTGTCTGTCTCTGTCTGTCTCTGTCTGCCTCTGTCTGTCCCTGTCTGTCTCCGTCTGTCTCTGTCTGCCTGAGTCTGTCTCTGTCTTTCTATACCTGTCTCTGTCTGCCTCTGTCTGTGTCTGTCTGCCTCTGACTGTCCCTGTCTGCCTCTGTGTGTCACTGACTGGCTCAGTGTGCCGCTGACTGTCTCTGCCTGTCTCTGTCTGTCTCTGTCTCTGTCTGCCTCTGACTGTCCCTGTCTGCCTCTGTGTGTCACTGACTGGCTCAGTGTGCCGCTGACTGTCTCTGCCTGTCTCTGTGTGTCACTGCCTGTCTCTGTCTGCCTCTGACTGTCTCTGTCTGTCTCTGTCTGTCTCGGTCTGTCCCTGTCTGTCTCTGCCTGTCTCTGTCTGTCTATGTCTGTCTCTGTCTGTCCCTGTCTGTCTCTGCCTGTCTCTGTCTGTCTATGTCTGTCTCTGTCTGTCTCTGTCTGTCTATGTCTGTCTCTGTCTGTCTCTGTCTGTCCCTGTCTGTCTCTGCCTGTCTCTGTCTGTCTATGTCTGTCTCTGTCTGTCTCTGTCTGCCTGAGTCTGTCTCTGTCTGTCTCTGTCTGTCTCTGTCTGTCTCTGTCTATTTTAGGTCTCTCACTGTCTCTGTCTGTCTCTCTCTGTCTATTCCTGTCTCTGTGTGTATCTGTCTGTCTCTGTCTGTCTCTGTCTGGCTCTGTCTGTCTCTGCATGTATCTGTTTGTCTCTGTCTGACTCTGTCGGTCTCTGTCTGTCTCTGTCTGTATCTGTCTGTGTCTGTCTGTCTCTGTCTGCCTGAGTCTGTCTCTGTCTCTCTCTGTCTGTCTATAGCGGTCTCTGTCTGTATCTGTCTGTCTCTGTCTGTCTCTGTCTGTCTCTGTCTGTCTCTGTCTGTCTCTGTCTGTCTCTGTCTGTCTCCATCTGTCTCTGTCTGTCTCTGTCTGTCTCTGTCTGTCTCTGTCTGTCTCTGTCTGCCTCTGACTGTCCCTGTCTGCCTCTGTGTGTCACTGACTGGCTCAGTGTGCCGCTGACTGTCTCTGCCTGTCTCTGTCTGTCTCTGTCTGTCTCTGTCTGCCTCTGACTGTCCCTGTCTGCCACTGTGTGTCACTGACTGGCTCAGTGTGCCGCTGACTGTCTCTGCCTGTCTCTGTCTCCCTCTGTCTGCCTCTGACCGGCTCTCTCTGTCTGTCTGTCTCTGTCCGTCTCTGCTTGCTTCCGTGTGTCACTGCCTGTCCCAGTTTGCCTTCGACTGTCTCTGTCTGTCTCTGTCTGTGACTGCCTGTCTCTGTCTGCCTCTGACTGTCCCTGTCTGTCCATACCAGTCTCTGTCTGTATCTGTCTGTCTCTGTCTGTCTCTGTCCGCCTCTGTCTGTCTCTGTCCGCCTCTGTCTGTCTCTGTCTGTCTCTGACTGTCTCTGTGTGTCTCTCTCTGTCTCTGTCTGCCTGAGCCTGTTTCTGTCTGTCTCTGTCTGTCTATACCTGTCTCTGTCTGTATCTGTCTGTATCTGTCTGTCTCTGTCTGTCTCTGTCTGCCTCTGTCTGTCTCAATCTGTCTCTGTCTGCCCCTGTCTGTCTCTGACTGTCTATACCAGCCTCTGTCTGTATCTGTCTGTCTCTGTCTGTCTCTGTCTGTCTCTGTCTGTCTCTGTCTGTCTCTGTCTGTCTCTGTCTGTCTCTGTCTGTCTCTGTCTGTCTCTGTCTGTCTCTGTCTGTCTCTATCTGACTCCGTCTGTCTCGGTCTGTCTCTGTCTGTCTCTATGTGTCTCTGTCTGTCTCTGTCTGTCTCTGTCTGTCTCTGTCTGTCTCTGTCTGACTCTGTCAGTCTCTGTCTGTCTCTGTCTCTCTCTGTCTGTCTCTGTCTGTCTCTGTCTGTCTCTGTCTCTCTCTGTCTGTCTCTGTCTGTCTCTGTCTGTCTCTGTCTGTCTCTTTCCGTATCTGTCTGTCCCTGTCTTTCTCTGTCTGTCTCTGCATGTATCTGTTTGTCTCAGTCTGTCTCTGTCTGTCCCTGTCTGCCTCTGTGTGTCACTGCCTGTCTCAGTCTGCCGCTGACTGTCTCTGTCTGTCTCTGTCTGTCTCTGTCTGCCTGAGCCTGTTTCTGTCTGTCTCTGTCTGTCTATACCTGTCTCTGTCTGTATCTGTCTGTCTCTGTCTGTCTCTGTCTGTCTCTGTCTGTCTCTGTCTGTCTCTGTCTGTCTCTGTCTGTCTCTGTCTCTCTCTGTCTGTCTCTGTCTGTCTCTGTCTGTCTCTGTCTGTCTCTTTCCGTATCTGTCTGTCCCTGTCTTTCTCTGTCTGTCTCTGCATGTATCTGTTTGTCTCAGTCTGTCTCTGTCTGTCCCTGTCTGCCTCTGTGTGTCACTGCCTGTCTCAGTCTGCCGCTGACTGTCTCTGTCTGTCTCTGTCTGTCTCTGTCTGCCTGAGCCTGTTTCTGTCTGTCTCTGTCTGTCTATACCTGTCTCTGTCTGTATCTGTCTGTCTCTGTCTGTCTCTGTCTGTCTCTGTCTGTCTCTGTCTGTCTCTGTCTGTCTCAATCTGTCTCCGTCTGCCTCTGACTGTCTCTGTCTGTCTCTGTCTGCCCCTGTCTGTCTCTGTCTGTCCATACCAGTCTCTGTCTGTATCTGTCTGTCTCTGTCTGTCTCTGTCCGCCTCTGTCTGTCTCTGTCTGTCTCTGTCTGTCTCTGTCTGTATCTGTCTGTCTCTGTCTGCCTGAGTCTGTCTCTGTCTGTCTCTGTCTGTCTCTGTCTGTCTCTGTCTATTTTATGTCTCTCACTGTCTCTGTCTGTCTCTCTCTGTCTATTCCTGTCTCTGTGTGTATCTGTCTGTCTCTGTCTGTCTCTGTCTGGCTCTGTCTGTCTCTGCATGTATCTGTTTGTCTCTGTCTGACTCTGTCGGTCTCTGTCTGTCTCTGTCTGTATCTGTCTGTGTCTGTCTGTCTCTGTCTGCCTGAGTCTGTCTCTGTCTCTCTCTGTCTGTCTATAGCGGTCTCTGTCTGTATCTGTCTGTCTCTGTCTGTCTCTGTCTGTCTCTGTCTGTCTCTGTCTGTCTCTGTCTGTCTCTGTCTGTCTCTGTCTGTCTCCATCTGTCTCTGTCTGTCTCTGTCTGTCTCTGTCTGTCTCTGTCTGTCTCTGTCTGCCTCTGACTGTCCCTGTCTGCCTCTGTGTGTCACTGACTGGCTCAGTGTGCCGCTGGCTGTCTCTGCCTGTCTCTGTCTGTCTCTGTCTGTCTCTGTCTGCCTCTGACTGTCCCTGTCTGCCTCTGTGTGTCACTGACTGGCTCAGTGTGCCGCTGACTGTCTCTGCCTGTCTCTGTGTGTCACTGTCTGTCTCAGTCCGCCGCTGACTGTCTCTGTCTGTCTCAGTCTGTCTCTGTCTGTCTCTGCCTGCCACTGACTGTCCCTGTCTGCCTCTGTGTGTCACTGACTGGCTCAGTGTGCCGCTGACTGTCTCTGTCTGTCCCTGTCTGTCTCTGTCTGCCACTGTCTGTCCCTGTCTGTCTCTGTCTGTCTCTGTCTGCCTGAGTCTGACTCTGTCTGTCTCTGTCTGTCTATAGCGGTCTCTGTCTGTCTCTGTCTGTCTCTGTCTGTCTCTGTATGTATCTGTCTGTCTCTGTCTGTCTCTGTCTGTCTCTGTCTGTCTAGGTCTGTCTCTGCCTGCCCTGTCTGTCTCTGTCTGTCTCTGTCTGCCTGAGTCGGTCTCTGTCTGTCTCTGCCTGTCCCTGTCTGTCTCTGTCTGTCTCTGTCTGCCTCTGACTGTCCCTGTCTGCCTCTGTGTGTCACTGACTGGCTCAGTGTGCCGCTGACTGTCTCTGCCTGTCTCTATCTCCCTCTGTCTGTCTCTGACCGGCTCTCTCTGTCTGTCTGTCTCTGTCCGTCTCTGCTTGCTTCCGTGTGTCACTGCCTGTCCCAGTTTGCCTTCGACTGTCCCTGTCTGTCTCTGTCTGTGACTGCCTGTCTCTGTCTGTCTATGACTGTCTTTGTCTGTCTCTGTCTGTATGTGTCTGTCTCGGTCTGTCTATACCTGTCTGTGTCTGTATGTGTCTGTCTCTGTCTGTCTCTGTCTGTCTCTGTGTGTCACTGCCTGTCTCTGTCTGTCTATGTCTGTCTCTGTCTGTCTCTGTCTGTCTCTGTCTGTCTCTGTCTGTCTCTGTCTGTCTCTGCCTGTCTCTGTCTGCCCCTCTCTGTCTCTGTCTGTCTCTGTCTATTTTAGGTCTCTCTCTGTCTCTGTCTGTCTCTCTCTGTCTATTCCTGTCTCTGTGTGTATCTGTATGTATCTGTCTGTCTCTGTCTGTCTCTGACTGTCTCTGTCTGTCTCTGTCTGTCCCTGTCTGTCTCTGCCTGTCTCTGTCTGTCTATGTCTGTCTCTGTCTGTCTCTGTCTGTCTATGTCTGTCTCTGTCTGTCTCTGTCTGTCCCTGTCTGTCTCTGCCTGTCTCTGTCTGTCTATGTCTGTCTCTGTCTGTCTCTGTCTGCCTGAGCCTGTCTCTGTCTGTCTCTGTCTGCCTCTGACTGTCCCTGTCTGCCTCTGTGTGTCACTGACTGGCTCAGTGTGCCGCTGACTGTCTCTGCCTGTCTCTGTGTGTCACTGCCTGTTTCAGTCCGCCGCTGACTGTCTCTGTCTGTCTCTGTCTGTCTCTGTCTGTCTCTGTCTGCCTCTGTCTGTCCCTGTCTGTCTCCGTCTGTCTCTGTCTGCCTGAGTCTGTCTCTGTCTTTCTATACCTGTCTCTGTCTGCCTCTGTCTGTGTCTGTCTGCCTCTGACTGTCCCTGTCTGCCTCTGTGTGTCACTGACTGGCTCAGTGTGCCGCTGACTGTCTCTGCCTGTCTCTGTCTGTCTCTGTCTCTGTCTGCCTCTGACTGTCCCTGTCTGCCTCTGTGTGTCACTGACTGGCTCAGTGTGCCGCTGACTGTCTCTGCCTGTCTCTGTGTGTCACTGCCTGTCTCTGTCTGCCTCTGACTGTCTCTGTCTGTCTCTGTCTGTCTCGGTCTGTCCCTGTCTGTCTCTGCCTGTCTCTGTCTGTCTATGTCTGTCTCTGTCTGTCCCTGTCTGTCTCTGCCTGTCTCTGTCTGTCTATGTCTGTCTCTGTCTGTCTCTGTCTGTCTATGTCTGTCTCTGTCTGTCTCTGTCTGTCCCTGTCTGTCTCTGCCTGTCTCTGTCTGTCTATGTCTGTCTCTGTCTGTCTCTGTCTGCCTGAGTCTGTCTCTGTCTGTCTCTGTCTGTCTCTGTCTGTCTCTGTCTATTTTAGGTCTCTCACTGTCTCTGTCTGTCTCTCTCTGTCTATTCCTGTCTCTGTGTGTATCTGTCTGTCTCTGTCTGTCTCTGTCTGGCTCTGTCTGTCTCTGCATGTATCTGTCTGTCTCTGTCTGTCTCTGTCTGGCTCTGTCTGTCTCTGCATGTATCTGTTTGTCTCTGTCTGACTCTGTCGGTCTCTGTCTGTCTCTGTCTGTATCTGTCTGTGTCTGTCTGTCTCTGTCTGCCTGAGTCTGTCTCTGTCTCTCTCTGTCTGTCTATAGCGGTCTCTGTCTGTATCTGTCTGTCTCTGTCTGTCTCTGTCTGTCTCTGTCTGTCTCTGTCTGTCTCTGTCTGTCTCTGTCTGTCTCCATCTGTCTCTGTCTGTCTCTGTCTGTCTCTGTCTGTCTCTGTCTGTCTCTGTCTGCCTCTGACTGTCCCTGTCTGCCTCTGTGTGTCACTGACTGGCTCAGTGTGCCGCTGACTGTCTCTGCCTGTCTCTGTCTGTCTCTGTCTGTCTCTGTCTGCCTCTGACTGTCCCTGTCTGCCACTGTGTGTCACTGACTGGCTCAGTGTGCCGCTGACTGTCTCTGCCTGTCTCTGTCTCCCTCTGTCTGCCTCTGACCGGCTCTCTCTGTCTGTCTGTCTCTGTCCGTCTCTGCTTGCTTCCGTGTGTCACTGCCTGTCCCAGTTTGCCTTCGACTGTCTCTGTCTGTCTCTGTCTGTGACTGCCTGTCTCTGTCTGCCTCTGACTGTCCCTGTCTGTCCATACCAGTCTCTGTCTGTATCTGTCTGTCTCTGTCTGTCTCTGTCCGCCTCTGTCTGTCTCTGTCCGCCTCTGTCTGTCTCTGTCTGTCTCTGTGTGTCACTGCCTGTCTCAGTCTGCCGCTGACTGTCTCTGTGTGTCTCTCTCTGTCTCTGTCTGCCTGAGCCTGTTTCTGTCTGTCTCTGTCTGTCTATACCTGTCTCTGTCTGTATCTGTCTGTATCTGTCTGTCTCTGTCTGTCTCTGTCTGCCTCTGTCTGTCTCAATCTGTCTCTGTCTGCCCCTGTCTGTCTCTGACTGTCTATACCAGCCTCTGTCTGTATCTGTCTGTCTCTGTCTGTCTCTGTCTGTCTCTGTCTGTCTCTGTCTGTCTCTGTCTGTCTCTGTCTGTCTCTGTCTGTCTCTGTCTGTCTCTGTCTGTCTCTGTCTGTCTCTGTCTGTCTCTGTCTGTCTCTATCTGACTCCGTCTGTCTCTGTCTGTCTCTGTCTGTCTCTATGTGTCTCTGTCTGTCTCTGTCTGTCTCTGTCTGTCTCTGTCTGTCTCTGTCTGACTCTGTCAGTCTCTGTCTGTCTCTGTCTCTCTCTGTCTGTCTCTGTCTGTCTCTGTCTGTCTCTGTCTCTCTCTGTCTGTCTCTGTCTGTCTCTGTCTGTCTCTGTCTGTCTCTTTCCGTATCTGTCTGTCCCTGTCTTTCTCTGTCTGTCTCTGCATGTATCTGTTTGTCTCAGTCTGTCTCTGTCTGTCCCTGTCTGCCTCTGTGTGTCACTGCCTGTCTCAGTCTGCCGCTGACTGTCTCTGTCTGTCTCTGTCTGTCTCTGTCTGCCTGAGCCTGTTTCTGTCTGTCTCTGTCTGTCTATACCTGTCTCTGTCTGTATCTGTCTGTCTCTGTCTGTCTCTGTCTGTCTCTGTCTGTCTCTGTCTGTCTCTGTCTGTCTCTGTCTGTCTCTGTCTCTCTCTGTCTGTCTCTGTCTGTCTCTGTCTGTCTCTGTCTGTCTCTTTCCGTATCTGTCTGTCCCTGTCTTTCTCTGTCTGTCTCTGCATGTATCTGTTTGTCTCAGTCTGTCTCTGTCTGTCCCTGTCTGCCTCTGTGTGTCACTGCCTGTCTCAGTCTGCCGCTGACTGTCTCTGTCTGTCTCTGTCTGTCTCTGTCTGCCTGAGCCTGTTTCTGTCTGTCTCTGTCTGTCTATACCTGTCTCTGTCTGTATCTGTCTGTCTCTGTCTGTCTCTGTCTGTCTCTGTCTGTCTCTGTCTGTCTCTGTCTGCCACTGTCTGTCCCTGTCTGTCTCTGTCTGTCTCTGTCTGCCTGAGTCTGACTCTGTCTGTCTCTGTCTGTCTATAGCGGTCTCTGTCTGTCTCTGTCTGTCTCTGTCTGTCTCTGTATGTATCTGTCTGTCTCTGTCTGTCTCTGTCTGTCTCTGTCTGTCTAGGTCTGTCTCTGCCTGCCCTGTCTGTCTCTGTCTGTCTCTGTCTGTCTCTGTCTGCCTGAGTCGGTCTCTGTCTGTCTCTGCCTGTCCCTGTCTGTCTCTGTCTGTCTCTGTCTGCCTCTGACTGTCCCTGTCTGCCTCTGTGTGTCACTGACTGGCTCAGTGTGCCGCTGACTGTCTCTGCCTGTCTCTATCTCCCTCTGTCTGTCTCTGACCGGCTCTCTCTGTCTGTCTGTCTCTGTCCGTCTCTGCTTGCTTCCGTGTGTCACTGCCTGTCCCAGTTTGCCTTCGACTGTCTCTGTCTGTCTCTGTCTGTGACTGCCTGTCTCTGTCTGTCTATGACTGTCTTTGTCTGTCTCTGTCTGTATGTGTCTGTCTCGGTCTGTCTATACCTGTCTGTGTCTGTATGTGTCTGTCTCTGTCTGTCTCTGTCTGTCTCTGTGTGTCACTGCCTGTCTCTGTCTGTCTATGTCTGTCTCTGTCTGTCTCTGTCTGTCTCTGTCTGTCTCTGTCTGTCTCTGTCTGTCTCTGCCTGTCTCTGTCTGCCCCTCTCTGTCTCTGTCTGTCTCTGTCTATTTTAGGTCTCTCTCTGTCTCTGTCTGTCTCTCTCTGTCTATTCCTGTCTCTGTGTGTATCTGTATGTATCTGTCTGTCTCTGTCTGTCTCTGACTGTCTCTGTCTGTCTCTGTCTGTCCCTGTCTGTCTCTGCCTGTCTCTGTCTGTCTATGTCTGTCTCTGTCTGTCTCTGTCTGTCTATGTCTGTCTCTGTCTGTCTCTGTCTGTCCCTGTCTGTCTCTGCCTGTCTCTGTCTGTCTATGTCTGTCTCTGTCTGTCTCTGTCTGCCTGAGCCTGTCTCTGTCTGTCTCTGTCTGCCTCTGACTGTCCCTGTCTGCCTCTGTGTGTCACTGACTGGCTCAGTGTGCCGCTGACTGTCTCTGCCTGTCTCTGTGTGTCACTGCCTGTTTCAGTCCGCCGCTGACTGTCTCTGTCTGTCTCTGTCTGTCTCTGTCTGTCTCTGTCTGCCTCTGACTGTCCCTGTCTGCCTCTGTGTGTCACTGACTGGCTCAGTGTGCCGCTGACTGTCTCTGCCTGTCTCTGTGTGTCACTGCCTGTCTCAGTCCGCCGCTGACTGTCTCTGTCTGTCTCTGTCTGTCTCTGTCTGTCTCTGTCTGTCTCTGTCTGCCTCTGTCTGTCTCTGTCTGTCTCTGTCTATCCCTGTCTGTCTCTATCTGTCTCTGCTTGTTTTCGTGTGTCACTGCCTGTCCCAGTTTGCCTTCGACTGTCTCTGGCTGTCTCTGTGTGTGACTGCCTGTCTCTGTCTGCCTCTGACTGTCCCTGTCTGCCTCTGTGCGTCACTGACTGGCTCAGTGTGCCGCTGACTGTCTCTGCCTGTCTCTGTGTGTCACTGCCTGTCTCAGTCCGCCGCTGACTGTCTCTGTCTGTCTCTGTCTGTCTCTGTCTGTCTCTGTCTGTCTCTGTCTGCCTCTGACTGTCCCTGTCTGCCTCTGTGTGTCAGTGACTGGCTCAGTGTGCCGCTGACTGTCTCTGTCTGTCTCTGTCTGTCTCTGTATGCCTCTGTCTGTCCCTGTCTGTCTCTGTCTGTCTCTGTCTGTCTGAGTCTGTCTCTGTATGTATCTGTCTGTCTCTGTCTGTCTCTGACTGTCTCTGTCTGTCTCTGTCTGTCCCTGTCTGTCCCTGCCTGTCTCTGTCTGTCTATGTCTGTCTCTGTCTGTCTCTGTCTGTCTATGTCTGTCTCTGTCTGTCTCTGTCTGTCTCTGTCTGTCTCTGTCTGTCTCTTTCCGTATCTGTCTGTCCCTGTCTGTCTCTGTCTGTCTCTGCATGTATCTGTTTGTCTCAGTCTGTCTCTGTCTGTCCCCGTCTGTCTCTGTCCGCCTCTGCCTGTCTCTGTCTGTCTCTGTCTGTCTCTGTCTGTCTCTGCCTGTCTCAGTCTGTCCCTATCTGTCTCTGTCTGTCTCTGTCTGTCTCTGTCTGCCTGAATCTGTCTCTGTCTGACTCTGTCAGTCTCTGTCTGTCTCTGTCTCTCTCTGTCTGTCTCTGTCTGTCTCTGTCTGTCTCTGTCTGTCTCTGTCTGTCTCTGTCTGTCTCTTTCCGTATCTGTCTGTCCCTGTCTGTCTCTGTCTGTCTCTGCATGTATCGTTTGTCTCAGTCTGTCTCTGTCTGTCTCTGTCTGTCTCTGTCCGCCCCTGCCTGTCTCTGTCTGTCTCTGTCTGTCTCTGTCTGTCTCTGCCTGTCTCAGTCTGTCCCTATCTGTCTCTGTCTGTCTCTGTCTGTCTCTGTCTGCCTGAGTCTGTCTCTGTCTGTCTATACCAGTCTCTGTCTGTATCTGTCTGTCTCTGTCTGTCTCCGTCTGCCTCAGACTGTCCCTGCCTGTTTCTGTGTGTCACTGCCCGTCTCTGTCTGTCTATGTCTGTCTCTGTCTGTCTCTGTCTGTCTCTGTCTGTCTCTGTATGTATGTGTTTGTCTCTGTCTGTCTCTGTCTGTCTCTGTATGACTGAGTCTGTCTCTGTCTGTCTCTGTCTGCCCCTGTCTGTCTCTGTCTGTCTATACCAGTCTCTGTCTGTATCTGTCTGTCTCTGTCTGTCTCTGTCTGTCTCAGTCTGTCTCTGTCTGTCTATGTCTGCCTGAGCCTGTCTCTGTCTGTCTCTGTCTGTCTCTGTTTGTCTATACCTGTCTCTGTCTGTATCTGTCTGTCTCGGTCTGTCTCTGCCTGCCTGAGTCTGTCTCTGTCTGTCTATAGCGGTCTCTGCCTGTCTCTGTCTAGCTCTGTCTGTCTCTGTATGTATCTGTCTGTCTCTGTCTGTCTCTGTCTGCCTCTGCCTGTCTCTGTCTGCCCCTCTCTGTCTGTGTGTCTCTGTCTATTTTAGGTCTCTCTCTGTCTCTGTCTGTCTCTCTCTGTCTATTCGTGTCTCTGTGTGTCTCTGTCTGTCTCTGTCTGTCTCTGTCTGTCTCTGTCTGTCTCTGTCTGTCTCTGTTTGTCTCTGTCTGACTCTGTCGGTCTCTGTCTGTCTCTGTCTGTATCTGTCTGTATCTGTCTGACTCTGTCTGTCCCTGTCTGCCTCTGTGTGTCACTGACTGGCTCAGTGTGCCGCTGACTGTCTCTGCCTGTGTCTGTCTGTCTCTGTCTGTCTCTGTCTGTCTATAGCGGTCTCTGTCTGTCTCTGTCTGTCTCTGTCTGTCCCTGTCTGTCTCTGCCTGTCTCTGTCTGTCTATGTCTGTCTCTGTCTGTCTCTGTCTGCCTGAGTCTGTCTCTGTCTGTCTCTGTCTGTCTCTGTCTGTCTCTGTCTGCCTCTGACTGTCCCTGTCTGCCTCTGCGTGTCACTGACTGGCTCAGTGTGCCGCTGACTGTCTCTGCCTGTCTCTGTCTCTCTCTGTCTGTCTCTGTCTGCCGCTGACTGTCTCTGCCTGTCTCTGTGTGTCACTGCCTGCCTCAGTCCGCCGCTGACTGTCTCTGTCTGTCTCTGTCTGCCTGAGTCTGTCTCTGTCTGTCTCTGCCTGTCCCTGTCTGTCTCTGTCTGTCTCTGTCTGCCTCTGACTGTCCCTGTCTGCCTCTGTGTGTCACTGACTGGCTCAGTGTGCCGCTGACTGTCTCTGCCTGTCTCTGTCTCCCTCTGTCTGCCTCTGACCGGCTCTCTCTGTCTGTCTGTCTCTGTCCGTCTCTGCTTGCTTCCGTGTGTCACTGCCTGTCCCAGTTTGCCTTCGACTGTCTCTGTCTGTCTCTGTCTGTGACTGCCTGTCTCTGTCTGCCTCTGACTGTCCCTGTCTGTCTCTGTGTGTCACTGCCTGTCTCTGTCTGTCTATGTCTGTCTTTGTCTGTCTCTGTCTGTATGTGTCTGTCTCTGTCTGTCTATACCTGTCTCTGTCTGTCTCTGTCTGTGTCTGTCTGCCTCTGACTGTCCCTGTCTGCCTCTGTGTGTCACTGACTGGCTCAGTGTGCCGCAGACTGTCTCTGCCTGTCTCTGTCTCCCTCTGTCTGCCTCTGACCGGCTCTCTCTGTCTGTCTGTCTCTGTCCGTCTCTGCTTACTTCCGTGTGTCACTGCCTGTCCCAGCTTGCCTTCGACTGTCTCTGTCTGTCTCTGTCTGTGACTGCCTGTCTCTGTCTGCCTCTGACTGTCCCTGTCTGTCTCTGTGTGTCACTGCCTGTATCTTTCTGTCTATGTCTGTCTTTGTCTGTCTCTGTCTGTATGTGTCTGTCTCTGTCTGTCTATACCTGTCTCTGTCTGCCTGAGTCTGTCTCTGTCTGTCTCTGTCTGTCTATAGCGGTCTCTGTCTGTATCTGTCTGTCTCTGTCTGTCTCTGTCTGTCTCTGTCTGTCTCTGTCTGTATCTGTCTGTCTCTGTCTGCCTGAGTCTGTCTCTGTCTGTCTCTGTCTGTCTATAGCGGTCTCTGTCTGTATCTGCCTGTCTCTGTCTGCCTCTGTCCTGTCTCTGTCTGTCTCTGTCTGTCTCTCTCTGTCTCTGTCTGTCTCTGTCTGTCTCTGTCTGTCTCTGTCTGTCTCGGTCTGTCTCTGTCTGTCTCTGTCTGTCTATGTCTGTCTATGTCTGTCTCTGTCTGTCTCTGTCTGTCTCTGTCTGTCCCTGTCTGTCTCTGCCTGTCTCTGTCTGTCTATGTCTGTCTCTGTCTGTCTCTGTCTGCCTGAGTCTGTCTCTGTCTGTCTCTGTCTGTCTCTGTCTGTCTCAGTCCGCCGCTGACTGTCTCTGTCTGTCTCTGTCTGCCTCTGACTCTCCCTGTCTGCCTCTGTGTGTCACTGCCTGGCTCAGTGTGCCGCTGACTGTCTCTGTCTGTCTCTGTCTGTCTCTCTCTGCCTCTGTCTGTCCCTGTCTGTCTCCGTCTGTCTCTGTCTGCCTGAGTCAGTCTCTGTCTTTCTATACCTGTCTTTGTCTGTCTCTGTCTGTCTCTGTCTGCCTCTGACTCTCCCTGTCTGCCTCTGTGTGTCACTGCCTGGCTCAGTGTGCCGCTGACTGTCTCTGCCTGTCTCTGTCTGTCTCTGTCTGTCTCTGTCTGCCTCCGCCTGTCCCTGTCTGCCTCTGTGTGTCACTGACTGGCTCAGTGTGCCGCTGACTGTCTCTGCCTGTCTCTGTCTGTCTCTGTCTGTCTCTGTCTGCCTCCGCCTGTCCCTGTCTGCCTCTGTCTGTCCCTGTCTGTCTCCGTCTGTCTCTGTCTGCCTGAGTCTGTCTCTGTCTTTCTATACCTGTCACTGTCTGTCTCTGTCTGTCTCTGTCTGTCTCTGTCTGTCTCTGTCTGCCTCTGTCTGTCCCTGTCTGTCTCCGTCTGTCCCTGTCTGTCTCTGCCTGTCTCTGTCTGTCTATGTCTGTCTCTGTCTGTCTCTGTCTGCCTGAGCCTGTCTCTGTCTGTCTCTGTCTGCCTCTGACTGTCCCTGTCTGCCTCTGTGTGTCACTGACTGGCTCAGTGTGCCGCTGACTGTCTCTGCCTGTCTCTGTGTGTCACTGCCTGTTTCAGTCCGCCGCTGACTGTCTCTGTCTGTCTCTGTCTGTCTCTGTCTGCCTCTGACTGTCCCTGTCTGCCTCTGTGTGTCACTGACTGGCTCAGTGTGCCGCTGACTGTCTCTGCCTGTCTCTGTGTGTCACTGCCTGTCTCAGTCCGCCGCTGACTGTCTCCGTCTGTCTCTGTCTGTCTCTGTCTGTCTCTGTCTGTCTCTGTCTGCCTCTGTCTGTCTCTGTCTGTCTCTGTCTATCCCTGTCTGTCTCTATCTGTCTCTGCTTGTTTTCGTGTGTCACTGCCTGTCCCAGTTTGCCTTCGACTGTCTCTGGCTGTCTCTGTGTGTGACTGCCTGTCTCTGTCTGCCTCTGACTGTCCCTGTCTGCCTCTGTGCGTCACTGACTGGCTCAGTGTGCCGCTGACTGTCTCTGCCTGTCTCTGTGTGTCACTGCCTGTCTCAGTCCGCCGCTGACTGTCTCTGTCTGTCTCTGTCTGTCTCTGTCTGTCTCTGTCTGTCTCTGTCTGCCTCTGACTGTCCCTGTCTGCCTCTGTGTGTCAGTGACTGGCTCAGTGTGCCGCTGACTGTCTCTGTCTGTCTCTGTCTGTCTCTGTATGCCTCTGTCTGTCCCTGTCTGTCTCTGTCTGTCTCTGTCTGTCTGAGTCTGTCTCTGTATGTATCTGTCTGTCTCTGTCTGTCTCTGACTGTCTCTGTCTGTCTCTGTCTGTCCCTGTCTGTCCCTGCCTGTCTCTGTCTGTCTATGTCTGTCTCTGTCTGTCTCTGTCTGTCTATGTCTGTCTCTGTCTGTCTCTGTCTGTCTCTGTCTGTCTCTGTCTGTCTCTTTCCGTATCTGTCTGTCCCTGTCTGTCTCTGTCTGTCTCTGCATGTATCTGTTTGTCTCAGTCTGTCTCTGTCTGTCTCCGTCTGTCTCTGTCCGCCTCTGCCTGTCTCTGTCTGTCTCTGTCTGTCTCTGTCTGTCTCTGCCTGTCTCAGTCTGTCCCTATCTGTCTCTGTCTGTCTCTGTCTGTCTCTGTCTGCCTGAGTCTGTCTCTGTCTGTCTATACCAGTCTCTGTCTGTATCTGTCTGTCTCTGTCTGTCTCCGTCTGCCTCAGACTGTCCCTGCCAGTTTCTGTGTGTCACTGCCCGTCTCTGTCTGTCTATGTCTGTCTCTGTCTGTCTCTGTCTGTCTCTGTCTGTCTCTGTATGTATGTGTTTGTCTCTGTCTGTCTCTGTCTGTCTCTGTATGACTGAGTCTGTCTCTGTCTGTCTCTGTCTGCCCCTGTCTGTCTCTGTCTGTCTATACCAGTCTCTGTCTGTATCTGTCTGTCTCTGTCTGTCTCTGTCTGTCTCAGTCTGTCTCTGTCTGTCTATGTCTGCCTGAGCCTGTCTCTGTCTGTCTCTGTCTGTCTCTGTTTGTCTATACCTGTCTCTGTCTGTATCTGTCTGTCTCGGTCTGTCTCTGCCTGCCTGAGTCTGTCTCTGTCTGTCTATAGCGGTCTCTGCCTGTCTCTGTCTAGCTCTGTCTGTCTCTGTATGTATCTGTCTGTCTCTGTCTGTCTCTGTCTGCCTCTGCCTGTCTCTGTCTGCCCCTCTCTGTCTGTGTGTCTCTGTCTATTTTAGGTCTCTCTCTGTCTCTGTCTGTCTCTCTCTGTCTATTCCTGTCTCTGTGTGTCTCTGTCTGTCTCTGTCTGTCTCTGTCTGTCTCTGTCTGTCTCTGTCTGTCTCTGTTTGTCTCTGTCTGACTCTGTCGGTCTCTGTCTGTCTCTGTCTGTATCTGTCTGTATCTGTCTGACTCTGTCTGTCCCTGTCTGCCTCTGTGTGTCACTGACTGGCTCAGTGTGCCGCTGACTGTCTCTGCCTGTGTCTGTCTGTCTCTGTCTGTCTCTGTCTGTCTATAGCGGTCTCTGTCTGTCTCTGTCTGTCTCTGTCTGTCCCTGTCTGTCTCTGCCTGTCTCTGTCTGTCTATGTCTGTCTCTGTCTGTCTCTGTCTGCCTGAGTCTGTCTCTGTCTGTCTCTGTCTGTCTCTGTCTGTCTCTGTCTGCCTCTGACTGTCCCTGTCTGCCTCTGCGTGTCACTGACTGGCTCAGTGTGCCGCTGACTGTCTCTGCCTGTCTCTGTCTCTCTCTGTCTGTCTCTGTCTGCCGCTGACTGTCTCTGTCTGCCTCTGACTGTCCCTGTCTGTCTCTGTGTGTCACTGCCTGTCTCTGTCTGTCTATGTCTGTCTTTGTCTGTCTCTGTCTGTATGTGTCTGTCTCTGTCTGTCTATACCTGTCTCTGTCTGTCTCTGTCTGTGTCTGTCTGCCTCTGACTGTCCCTGTCTGCCTCTGTGTGTCACTGACTGGCTCAGTGTGCCGCAGACTGTCTCTGCCTGTCTCTGTCTCCCTCTGTCTGCCTCTGACCGGCTCTCTCTGTCTGTCTGTCTCTGTCCGTCTCTGCTTACTTCCGTGTGTCACTGCCTGTCCCAGCTTGCCTTCGACTGTCTCTGTCTGTCTCTGTCTGTGACTGCCTGTCTCTGTCTGCCTCTGACTGTCCCTGTCTGTCTCTGTGTGTCACTGCCTGTATCTTTCTGTCTATGTCTGTCTTTGTCTGTCTCTGTCTGTATGTGTCTGTCTCTGTCTGTCTATACCTGTCTCTGTCTGCCTGAGTCTGTCTCTGTCTGTCTCTGTCTGTCTATAGCGGTCTCTGTCTGTATCTGTCTGTCTCTGTCTGTCTCTGTCTGTCTCTGTCTGTCTCTGTCTGTATCTGTCTGTCTCTGTCTGCCTGAGTCTGTCTCTGTCTGTCTCTGTCTGTCTATAGCGGTCTCTGTCTGTATCTGCCTGTCTCTGTCTGTCTCTGTCCTGTCTCTGTCTGTCTCTGTCTGTCTCTCTCTGTCTCTGTCTGTCTCTGTCTGTCTCTGTCTGTCTCTGTCTGTCTCGGTCTGTCTCTGTCTGTCTCTGTCTGTCTATGTCTGTCTATGTCTGTCTCTGTCTGTCTCTGTCTGTCTCTGTCTGTCCCTGTCTGTCTCTGCCTGTCTCTGTCTGTCTATGTCTGTCTCTGTCTGTCTCTGTCTGCCTGAGTCTGTCTCTGTCTGTCTCTGTCTGTCTCTGTCTGTCTCTGTCTGTCTCAGTCCGCCGCTGACTGTCTCTGTCTGTCTCTGTCTGCCTCTGACTCTCCCTGTCTGCCTCTGTGTGTCACTGCCTGGCTCAGTGTGCCGCTGACTGTCTCTGTCTGTCTCTGTCTGTCTCTCTCTGCCTCTGTCTGTCCCTGTCTGTCTCCGTCTGTCTCTGTCTGCCTGAGTCAGTCTCTGTCTTTCTATACCTGTCTTTGTCTGTCTCTGTCTGTCTCTGTCTGCCTCTGACTCTCCCTGTCTGCCTCTGTGTGTCACTGCCTGGCTCAGTGTGCCGCTGACTGTCTCTGCCTGTCTCTGTCTGTCTCTGTCTGTCTCTGTCTGCCTCCGCCTGTCCCTGTCTGCCTCTGTGTGTCACTGACTGGCTCAGTGTGCCGCTGACTGTCTCTGCCTGTCTCTGTCTGTCTCTGTCTGTCTCTGTCTGCCTCCGCCTGTCCCTGTCTGCCTCTGTCTGTCCCTGTCTGTCTCCGTCTGTCTCTGTCTGCCTGAGTCTGTCTCTGTCTTTCTATACCTGTCTCTGTCTGTCTCTGTCTGTCTCTGTCTGTCTCTGTCTGTCTCTGTCTGCCTCTGTCTGTCCCTGTCTGTCTCCGTCTGTCTCTGTCTGCCTGAGTCTGTCTCTGTCTTTCTATACCTGTCTCTGTCTGCCTCTGTCTGTGTCTGTCTGCCTCTGACTGTCCCTGTCTGCCTCTGTGTGTCACTGACTGGCTCAGTGTGCCGCTGACTGTCTCTGCCTGTCTCTGTCTGTCTCTGTCTGTCTCTGTCTGCCTCTGACTGTCCCTGTCTGCCTCTGTGTGTCACTGACTGGCTCAGTGTGCCGCTGACTGTCTCTGCCTGTCTCTGTGTGTCACTGCCTGTCTCTGTCTGCCTCTGACTGTCTCTGTCTGTCTCTGTCTGTCTCTGTCTGTCCCTGTCTGTCTCTGCCTGTCTCTGTCTGTCTATGTCTGTCTCTGTCTGTCCCTGTCTGTCTCTGCCTGTCTCTGTCTGTCTATGTCTGTCTCTGTCTGTCTCTGTCTGTCTATGTCTGTCTCTGTCTGTCTCTGTCTGTCCCTGTCTGTCTCTGCCTGTCTCTGTCTGTCTATGTCTGTCTCTGTCTGTCTCTGTCTGCCTGAGTCTGTCTCTGTCTGTCTCTGTCTGTCTCTGTCTGTCTCTGTCTGTCTCTGTCTATTTTAGGTCTCTCTCTGTCTCTGTCTGTCTCTCTCTGTCTATTCCTGTCTCTGTGTGTATCTGTCTGTCTCTGTCTGTCTCTGTCTGGCTCTGTCTGTCTCTGCATGTATCTGTTTGTCTCTGTCTGACTCTGTCGGTCTCTGTCTGTCTCTGTCTGTATCTGTCTGTATCTGTCTGTCTCTGTCTGCCTGAGTCTGTCTCTGTCTGTCTCTGTCTGTCTATAGTGGTCTCTGTCTGTATCTGTCTGTCTCTGTCTGTCTCTGTCTGTGTCTGTCTGTCTCTGTCTGTCTCTGTCTGTCTCAATCTGTCTCTGTCTGCCCCTGTCTGCCTCTGTGTGTCACTGCCTGTCTCAGTCTGCCGCTGACTGTCTCTGTCTGTCTCTGTCTGTCTCTGTCTGCCTGAGCCTGTTTCTGTCTGTCTCTGTCTGTCTATACCTGTCTCTGTCTGTATCTGTCTGTCTCTGTCTGTCTGTGTCTGTCTCTGTCTGTCTCCGTCTGTCTCTGTCTGTCTCAATCTGTCTCCGTCTGCCTCTGACTGTCTCTGTCTGTCTCGGTCTGTCCATACCAGTCTCTGTCTGTATCTGTCTGTCTCTGTCTGTCTCTGTCCGCCTCTGTCTGTCTCTGTCTGTCTCTGTCTGTATCTGTCTGTCTCTGTCTGTCTCTGTCTGACTCTGTCAGTCTCTGTCTGTCTCTGTCTCTCTCTGTCTGTCTCTGTCTGTCTCTGTCTCTCTCTGTCTGTCTCTGTCTGTCTCTGTCTGTCTCTGTCTGTCTCTGTCTGTCTCTTTCCGTATCTGTCTGTCCCTGTCTGCCTCTGTCTGTCTCTGCATGTATCTGTTTGTCTCAGTCTGTCTCTGTCTGTCTCTGTCTGTCTCTGTCCGCCTCTGCCTGTCTCTGTCTGTCTCTGCCTGTCTCTGTCTGTCTCTGTCTCTCTCTGTCTGTCTCTGTCTGTCTCTGTCTGTCTCTGTCTGTCTCGGTCTGCCTGAGCCTGTTTCTGTCTGTCTCTGTCTGTCTATACCTGTCTCTTTCCGTATCTGTCTGTCCCTGTCTGCCTCTGTCTGTCTCTGTCTGTCTCTGTCTCTCTCTGTCTGTCTCTGTCTGTCTCTGTCTGTCTCTGTCTGTCTCTGTCTGTCTCTGTCTGTCTCTGCCTGTCTCTGTCTGTCTCTGTCTGTCTCTTTCCGTATCTGTCTGCCTGAGTCTGTCTCTGTCTGTCTCTGTCTGTCTCTGTCTGTCTCAGTCCGCCGCTGACTGTCTCTGTCTGTCTCTGTCTGCCTCTGACTCTCCCTGTCTGCCTCTGTGTGTCACCGCCTGGCTCAGTGTGCCGCTGACTGTCTCTGTCTGTCTCTGTCTGTCTCTGTCTGCCTCTGTCTGTCCCTGTCTGTCTCCGTCTGTCTCTGTCTGCCTGAGTCAGTCTCTGTCTTTCTATACCTGTCTCTGTCTGTCTCTGTCTGTCTCTGTCTGCCTCTGACTCTCCCTGTTTGCCTCTGTGTGTCACTGCCTGGCTCAGTGTGCCGCTGACTGTCTCTGTCTGTCTCTGCCTGTCTCTGTCTGCCTCTGTCTGTCCCTGTCTGTCTCCGTCTGTCTCTGTCTGCCTGAGTCTGTCTCTGTCTTTCTATACCTGTCTCTGTCTGTCTCTGTCTGTCTCTGTCTGTCTCTGTCTGCCTCTGTCTGTCCCTGTCTGTCTCCGTCTGTCTCTGTCTGCCTGAGTCTGTCTCTGTCTTTCTATACCTGTCTCTGTCTGCCTCTGTCTGTGTCTGTCTGCCTCTGACTGTCCCTGTCTGCCTCTGTGTGTCACTGACTGGCTCAGTGTGCCGCTGACTGTCTCTGCCTGTCTCTGTCTGTCTCTGTCTCTGTCTGCCTCTGACTGTCCCTGTCTGCCTCTGTGTGTCACTGACTGGCTCAGTGTGCCGCTGACTGTCTCTGCCTGTCTCTGTGTGTCACTGCCTGTCTCTGTCTGCCTCTGACTGTCTCTGTCTGTCTCTGTCTGTCTCGGTCTGTCCCTGTCTGTCTCTGCCTGTCTCTGTCTGTCTATGTCTGTCTCTGTCTGTCCCTGTCTGTCTCTGCCTGTCTCTGTCTGTCTATGTCTGTCTCTGTCTGTCTCTGTCTGTCTATGTCTGTCTCTGTCTGTCTCTGTCTGTCCCTGTCTGTCTCTGCCTGTCTCTGTCTGTCTATGTCTGTCTCTGTCTGTCTCTGTCTGCCTGAGTCTGTCTCTGTCTGTCTCTGTCTGTCTCTGTCTGTCTCTGTCTATTTTAGGTCTCTCACTGTCTCTGTCTGTCTCTCTCTGTCTATTCCTGTCTCTGTGTGTATCTGTCTGTCTCTGTCTGTCTCTGTCTGGCTCTGTCTGTCTCTGCATGTATCTGTTTGTCTCTGTCTGACTCTGTCGGTCTCTGTCTGTCTCTGTCTGTATCTGTCTGTGTCTGTCTGTCTCTGTCTGCCTGAGTCTGTCTCTGTCTCTCTCTGTCTGTCTATAGCGGTCTCTGTCTGTATCTGTCTGTCTCTGTCTGTCTCTGTCTGTCTCTGTCTGTCTCTGTCTGTCTCTGTCTGTCTCTGTCTGTCTCTGTCTGTCTCCATCTGTCTCTGTCTGTCTCTGTCTGTCTCTGTCTGTCTCTGTCTGTCTCTGTCTGCCTCTGACTGTCCCTGTCTGCCTCTGTGTGTCACTGACTGGCTCAGTGTGCCGCTGACTGTCTCTGCCTGTCTCTGTCTGTCTCTGTCTGTCTCTGTCTGCCTCTGACTGTCCCTGTCTGCCACTGTGTGTCACTGACTGGCTCAGTGTGCCGCTGACTGTCTCTGCCTGTCTCTGTCTCCCTCTGTCTGCCTCTGACCGGCTCTCTCTGTCTGTCTGTCTCTGTCCGTCTCTGCTTGCTTCCGTGTGTCACTGCCTGTCCCAGTTTGCCTTCGACTGTCTCTGTCTGTCTCTGTCTGTGACTGCCTGTCTCTGTCTGCCTCTGACTGTCCCTGTCTGTCCATACCAGTCTCTGTCTGTATCTGTCTGTCTCTGTCTGTCTCTGTCCGCCTCTGTCTGTCTCTGTCCGCCTCTGTCTGTCTCTGTCTGTCTCTGTCTGTCTCTGTCTGTCTCTATCTGTCTCTGTCTGGCTCTGTCTGTCTCTGTCTGTCTCTATCTGTCTCTATCTGTCTCTGTCTGTCTCTGTCTGTCTCGGTCTGTCTCTGTCTGCCTCTGTCTGCCTCTGACTGTCTCTGTCTGTCTCTGTCTGCCCCTGTCTGTCTCTGACTGTCTATACCAGTCTCTGTCTGTATCTGTCTGTCTCTGTCTGTCTCAGTCTGTCTCTGTCTGTCTATGTCTGCCTGAGTCTGTCTCTGTCTGTCTATACCTGTCTCTGTCTGTATCTGTCTGTCTCGGTCTGTCTCTGCCTGCCTGAGTCTGTCTCTGTCTGTCTCTGTCTGTCTATACCGGTCTCTGACTGTCCCTGTCTGCCTCTGTGTGTCACTGCCTGTCTCAGTCTGCCGCTGACTGTCTCTGTGTGTCTCTCTCTGTCTCTGTCTGCCTGAGCCTGTTTCTGTCTGTCTCTGTCTGTCTATACCTGTCTCTGTCTGTATCTGTCTGTATCTGTCTGTCTCTGTCTGTCTCTGTCTGTCTCTGTCTGTCTCTGTCCGCCTCTGCCTGTCTCTGTCTGTCTCTGCCTGTCTCTGTCTGTCTCTGTCTCTCTCTGTCTGTCTCTGTCTGTCTCTGTCTGTCTCTGTCTGTCTCGGTCTGCCTGAGCCTGTTTCTGTCTGTCTCTGTCTGTCTATACCTGTCTCTTTCCGTATCTGTCTGTCCCTGTCTGCCTCTGTCTGTCTCTGTCTGTCTCTGTCTCTCTCTGTCTGTCTCTGTCTGTCTCTGTCTGTCTCTGTCTGTCTCTGTCTGTCTCTGTCTGTCTCTGCCTGTCTCTGTCTGTCTCTGTCTGTCTCTTTCCGTATCTGTCTGCCTGAGTCTGTCTCTGTCTGTCTCTGTCTGTCTCTGTCTGTCTCAGTCCGCCGCTGACTGTCTCTGTCTGTCTCTGTCTGCCTCTGACTCTCCCTGTCTGCCTCTGTGTGTCACCGCCTGGCTCAGTGTGCCGCTGACTGTCTCTGTCTGTCTCTGTCTGTCTCTGTCTGCCTCTGTCTGTCCCTGTCTGTCTCCGTCTGTCTCTGTCTGCCTGAGTCAGTCTCTGTCTTTCTATACCTGTCTCTGTCTGTCTCTGTCTGTCTCTGTCTGCCTCTGACTCTCCCTGTTTGCCTCTGTGTGTCACTGCCTGGCTCAGTGTGCCGCTGACTGTCTCTGTCTGTCTCTGCCTGTCTCTGTCTGCCTCTGTCTGTCCCTGTCTGTCTCCGTCTGTCTCTGTCTGCCTGAGTCTGTCTCTGTCTTTCTATACCTGTCTCTGTCTGTCTCTGTCTGTCTCTGTCTGTCTCTGTCTGCCTCTGTCTGTCCCTGTCTGTCTCCGTCTGTCTCTGTCTGCCTGAGTCTGTCTCTGTCTTTCTATACCTGTCTCTGTCTGCCTCTGTCTGTGTCTGTCTGCCTCTGACTGTCCCTGTCTGCCTCTGTGTGTCACTGACTGGCTCAGTGTGCCGCTGACTGTCTCTGCCTGTCTCTGTCTGTCTCTGTCTCTGTCTGCCTCTGACTGTCCCTGTCTGCCTCTGTGTGTCACTGACTGGCTCAGTGTGCCGCTGACTGTCTCTGCCTGTCTCTGTGTGTCACTGCCTGTCTCTGTCTGCCTCTGACTGTCTCTGTCTGTCTCTGTCTGTCTCGGTCTGTCCCTGTCTGTCTCTGCCTGTCTCTGTCTGTCTATGTCTGTCTCTGTCTGTCCCTGTCTGTCTCTGCCTGTCTCTGTCTGTCTATGTCTGTCTCTGTCTGTCTCTGTCTGTCTATGTCTGTCTCTGTCTGTCTCTGTCTGTCCCTGTCTGTCTCTGCCTGTCTCTGTCTGTCTATGTCTGTCTCTGTCTGTCTCTGTCTGCCTGAGTCTGTCTCTGTCTGTCTCTGTCTGTCTCTGTCTGTCTCTGTCTATTTTAGGTCTCTCACTGTCTCTGTCTGTCTCTCTCTGTCTATTCCTGTCTCTGTGTGTATCTGTCTGTCTCTGTCTGTCTCTGTCTGGCTCTGTCTGTCTCTGCATGTATCTGTTTGTCTCTGTCTGACTCTGTCGGTCTCTGTCTGTCTCTGTCTGTATCTGTCTGTGTCTGTCTGTCTCTGTCTGCCTGAGTCTGTCTCTGTCTCTCTCTGTCTGTCTATAGCGGTCTCTGTCTGTATCTGTCTGTCTCTGTCTGTCTCTGTCTGTCTCTGTCTGTCTCTGTCTGTCTCTGTCTGTCTCTGTCTGTCTCCATCTGTCTCTGTCTGTCTCTGTCTGTCTCTGTCTGTCTCTGTCTGTCTCTGTCTGCCTCTGACTGTCCCTGTCTGCCTCTGTGTGTCACTGACTGGCTCAGTGTGCCGCTGACTGTCTCTGCCTGTCTCTGTCTGTCTCTGTCTGTCTCTGTCTGCCTCTGACTGTCCCTGTCTGCCACTGTGTGTCACTGACTGGCTCAGTGTGCCGCTGACTGTCTCTGCCTGTCTCTGTCTCCCTCTGTCTGCCTCTGACCGGCTCTCTCTGTCTGTCTGTCTCTGTCCGTCTCTGCTTGCTTCCGTGTGTCACTGCCTGTCCCAGTTTGCCTTCGACTGTCTCTGTCTGTCTCTGTCTGTGACTGCCTGTCTCTGTCTGCCTCTGACTGTCCCTGTCTGTCCATACCAGTCTCTGTCTGTATCTGTCTGTCTCTGTCTGTCTCTGTCCGCCTCTGTCTGTCTCTGTCCGCCTCTGTCTGTCTCTGTCTGTCTCTGTCTGTCTCTGTCTGTCTCTATCTGTCTCTGTCTGGCTCTGTCTGTCTCTGTCTGTCTCTATCTGTCTCTATCTGTCTCTGTCTGTCTCTGTCTGTCTCGGTCTGTCTCTGTCTGCCTCTGTCTGCCTCTGACTGTCTCTGTCTGTCTCTGTCTGCCCCTGTCTGTCTCTGACTGTCTATACCAGTCTCTGTCTGTATCTGTCTGTCTCTGTCTGTCTCAGTCTGTCTCTGTCTGTCTATGTCTGCCTGAGTCTGTCTCTGTCTGTCTATACCTGTCTCTGTCTGTATCTGTCTGTCTCGGTCTGTCTCTGCCTGCCTGAGTCTGTCTCTGTCTGTCTCTGTCTGTCTATACCGGTCTCTGACTGTCCCTGTCTGCCTCTGTGTGTCACTGCCTGTCTCAGTCTGCCGCTGACTGTCTCTGTGTGTCTCTCTCTGTCTCTGTCTGCCTGAGCCTGTTTCTGTCTGTCTCTGTCTGTCTATACCTGTCTCTGTCTGTATCTGTCTGTATCTGTCTGTCTCTGTCTGTCTCTGTCTGCCTCTGTCTGTCTCAATCTGTCTCTGTCTGCCCCTGTCTGTCTCTGACTGTCTATACCAGCCTCTGTCTGTATCTGTCTGTCTCTGTCTGTCTCTGTCTGTCTCTGTCTGTCTCTGTCTGTCTCTGTCTGTCTCTGTCTGTCTCTGTCTGTCTCTGTCTGTCTCTGTCTGTCTCTGTCTGTCTCTGTCTGTCTCTATCTGACTCCGTCTGTCTCTGTCTGTCTCTGTCTGTCTCTATGTGTCTCTGTCTGTCTCTGTCTGTCTCTGTCTGTCTCTGTCTGTCTCTGTCTGACTCTGTCAGTCTCTGTCTGTCTCTGTCTCTCTCTGTCTGTCTCTGTCTGTCTCTGTCTGTCTCTGTCTCTCTCTGTCTGTCTCTGTCTGTCTCTGTCTGTCTCTGTCTGTCTCTTTCCGTATCTGTCTGTCCCTGTCTTTCTCTGTCTGTCTCTGCATGTATCTGTTTGTCTCAGTCTGTCTCTGTCTGTCCCTGTCTGCCTCTGTGTGTCACTGCCTGTCTCAGTCTGCCGCTGACTGTCTCTGTCTGTCTCTGTCTGTCTCTGTCTGCCTGAGCCTGTTTCTGTCTGTCTCTGTCTGTCTATACCTGTCTCTGTCTGTATCTGTCTGTCTCTGTCTGTCTCTGTCTGTCTCTGTCTGTCTCTGTCTGTCTCTGTCTGTCTCTGTCTGTCTCTGTCTCTCTCTGTCTGTCTCTGTCTGTCTCTGTCTGTCTCTGTCTGTCTCTTTCCGTATCTGTCTGTCCCTGTCTTTCTCTGTCTGTCTCTGCATGTATCTGTTTGTCTCAGTCTGTCTCTGTCTGTCCCTGTCTGCCTCTGTGTGTCACTGCCTGTCTCAGTCTGCCGCTGACTGTCTCTGTCTGTCTCTGTCTGTCTCTGTCTGCCTGAGCCTGTTTCTGTCTGTCTCTGTCTGTCTATACCTGTCTCTGTCTGTATCTGTCTGTCTCTGTCTGTCTCTGTCTGTCTCTGTCTGTCTCTGTCTGTCTCTGTCTGTCTCAATCTGTCTCCGTCTGCCTCTGACTGTCTCTGTCTGTCTCTGTCTGCCCCTGTCTGTCTCTGTCTGTCCATACCAGTCTCTGTCTGTATCTGTCTGTCTCTGTCTGTCTCTGTCCGCCTCTGTCTGTCTCTGTCTGTCTCTGTCTGTCTCTGTCTGTATCTGTCTGTCTCTGTCTGCCTGAGTCTGTCTCTGTCTGTCTCTGTCTGTCTCTGTCTGTCTCTGTCTATTTTAGGTCTCTCACTGTCTCTGTCTGTCTCTCTCTGTCTATTCCTGTCTCTGTGTGTATCTGTCTGTCTCTGTCTGTCTCTGTCTGGCTCTGTCTGTCTCTGCATGTATCTGTTTGTCTCTGTCTGACTCTGTCGGTCTCTGTCTGTCTCTGTCTGTATCTGTCTGTGTCTGTCTGTCTCTGTCTGCCTGAGTCTGTCTCTGTCTCTCTCTGTCTGTCTATAGCGGTCTCTGTCTGTATCTGTCTGTCTCTGTCTGTCTCTGTCTGTCTCTGTCTGTCTCTGTCTGTCTCTGTCTGTCTCTGTCTGTCTCTGTCTGTCTCCATCTGTCTCTGTCTGTCTCTGTCTGTCTCTGTCTGTCTCTGTCTGTCTCTGTCTGCCTCTGACTGTCCCTGTCTGCCTCTGTGTGTCACTGACTGGCTCAGTGTGCCGCTGACTGTCTCTGCCTGTCTCTGTCTGTCTCTGTCTGTCTCTGTCTGCCTCTGACTGTCCCTGTCTGCCACTGTGTGTCACTGACTGGCTCAGTGTGCCGCTGACTGTCTCTGCCTGTCTCTGTCTCCCTCTGTCTGCCTCTGACCGGCTCTCTCTGTCTGTCTGTCTCTGTCCGTCTCTGCTTGCTTCCGTGTGTCACTGCCTGTCCCAGTTTGCCTTCGACTGTCTCTGTCTGTCTCTGTCTGTGACTGCCTGTCTCTGTCTGCCTCTGACTGTCCCTGTCTGTCCATACCAGTCTCTGTCTGTATCTGTCTGTCTCTGTCTGTCTCTGTCCGCCTCTGTCTGTCTCTGTCCGCCTCTGTCTGTCTCTGTCTGTCTCTGTCTGTCTCTGTCTGTCTCTATCTGTCTCTGTCTGGCTCTGTCTGTCTCTGTCTGTCTCTATCTGTCTCTATCTGTCTCTGTCTGTCTCTGTCTGTCTCGGTCTGTCTCTGTCTGCCTCTGACTGTCTCTGTCTGTCTCTGTCTGCCCCTGTCTGTCTCTGACTGTCTATACCAGTCTCTGTCTGTATCTGTCTGTCTCTGTCTGTCTCAGTCTGTCTCTGTCTGTCTATGTCTGCCTGAGTCTGTCTCTGTCTGTCTCTGTCTGTCTATACCTGTCTCTGTCTGTATCTGTCTGTCTCGGTCTGTCTCTGCCTGCCTGAGTCTGTCTCTGTCTGTCTCTGTCTGTCTATACCGGTCTCTGACTGTCCCTGTCTGCCTCTGTGTGTCACTGCCTGTCTCAGTCTGCCGCTGACTGTCTCTGTGTGTCTCTCTCTGTCTCTGTCTGCCTGAGCCTGTTTCTGTCTGTCTCTGTCTGTCTATACCTGTCTCTGTCTGTATCTGTCTGTATCTGTCTGTCTCTGTCTGTCTCTGTCTGCCTCTGTCTGTCTCAATCTGTCTCTGTCTGCCCCTGTCTGTCTCTGACTGTCTATACCAGCCTCTGTCTGTATCTGTCTGTCTCTGTCTGTCTCTGTCTGTCTCTGTCTGTCTCTGTCTGTCTCTGTCTGTCTCTGTCTGTCTCTGTCTGTCTCTGTCTGTCTCTGTCTGTCTCTATCTGACTCCGTCTGTCTCTGTCTGTCTCTGTCTGTCTCTATGTGTCTCTGTCTGTCTCTGTCTGTCTCTGTCTGTCTCTGTCTGTCTCTGTCTGACTCTGTCAGTCTCTGTCTGTCTCTGTCTCTCTCTGTCTGTCTCTGTCTGTCTCTGTCTGTCTCTGTCTCTCTCTGTCTGTCTCTGTCTGTCTCTGTCTGTCTCTGTCTGTCTCTTTCCGTATCTGTCTGTCCCTGTCTTTCTCTGTCTGTCTCTGCATGTATCTGTTTGTCTCAGTCTGTCTCTGTCTGTCCCTGTCTGCCTCTGTGTGTCACTGCCTGTCTCAGTCTGCCGCTGACTGTCTCTGTCTGTCTCTGTCTGTCTCTGTCTGCCTGAGCCTGTTTCTGTCTGTCTCTGTCTGTCTATACCTGTCTCTGTCTGTATCTGTCTGTCTCTGTCTGTCTCTGTCTGTCTCTGTCTGTCTCTGTCTGTCTCTGTCTGTCTCTGTCTGTCTCTGTCTCTCTCTGTCTGTCTCTGTCTGTCTCTGTCTGTCTCTGTCTGTCTCTTTCCGTATCTGTCTGTCCCTGTCTTTCTCTGTCTGTCTCTGCATGTATCTGTTTGTCTCAGTCTGTCTCTGTCTGTCCCTGTCTGCCTCTGTGTGTCACTGCCTGTCTCAGTCTGCCGCTGACTGTCTCTGTCTGTCTCTGTCTGTCTCTGTCTGCCTGAGCCTGTTTCTGTCTGTCTCTGTCTGTCTATACCTGTCTCTGTCTGTATCTGTCTGTCTCTGTCTGTCTCTGTCTGTCTCTGTCTGTCTCTGTCTGTCTCTGTCTGTCTCAATCTGTCTCCGTCTGCCTCTGACTGTCTCTGTCTGTCTCTGTCTGCCCCTGTCTGTCTCTGTCTGTCCATACCAGTCTCTGTCTGTATCTGTCTGTCTCTGTCTGTCTCTGTCCGCCTCTGTCTGTCTCTGTCTGTCTCTGTCTGTATCTGTCTGTCTCTGTCTGTCTCTGTCTGTCTCTGTCTGACTCTGTCAGTCTCTGTCTGTCTCTGTCTCTCTCTGTCTGTCTCTGTCTGTCTCTGTCTCTCTCTGTCTGTCTCTGTCTGTCTCTGTCTGTCTCTGTCTGTCTCTTTCCGTATCTGTCTGTCCCTGTCTGCCTCTGTCTGTCTCTGCATGTATCTGTTTGTCTCAGTCTGTCTCTGTCTGTCTCTGTCTGTCTCTGTCCGCCTCTGCCTGTCTCTGTCTGTCTCTGTCTGTCTCTGTCTGTCTCTGCCTGTCTCAGTCTGTCCCTATCTGTCTCTGTCTGTCTCTGTCTGTCTCTGTCTGTCTCTGTCTGTCTCTGTCTGTCTCTGTCTGTCTCTGTCTATTTTAGGTCTCTCACTGTCTCTGTCTGTCTCTCTCTGTCTATTCCTGTCTCTGTGTGTATCTGTCTGTCTCTGTCTGTCTCTGTCTGGCTCTGTCTGTCTCTGCATGTATCTGTTTGTCTCTGTCTGACTCTGTCGGTCTCTGTCTGTCTCTGTCTGTATCTGTCTGTATCTGTCTGTATCTGTCTGTCTCTGTCTGCCTGAGTCTGTCTCTGTCTGTCTCTGTCTGTCTATAGCGGTCTCTGTCTGTATCTGTCTGTCTCTGTCTGTCTCTGTCTGTCTCTGTCTGTCTCTGTCTGTCTCTGTCTGTCTCTGTCTGTCTCTGTCTGTCTCTATCTGTCTCTGTCTGTCTCTGTCTGTCTCTGTCTGTCTCTGTCTGTCTCTGTCTGTCTCTGTCTGCCTCTGACTGTCCCTGTCTGCCTCTGTGTGTCACTGACTGGCTCAGTGTGCCGCTGACTGTCTCTGCCTGTCTCTGTCTGTCTCTGTCTGTCTCTGTCTGCCTCTGACTGTCCCTGTCTGCCACTGTGTGTCACTGACTGGCTCAGTGTGCCGCTGACTGTCTCTGCCTGTCTCTGTGTGTCACTGCCTGAATCAGTCCGCCGCTGACTGTCTCTGTCTGTCTCTGTCTGCCTCTGTCTGTCTCTGTCTGCCTCTGTTTGTCCCTGTCTGTCTCCGTCTGTCTCTGTCTGCCTGAGTCTGTCTCTGTCGTTCTATACCTGCCTCTGTCTGCCTCTGTCTGTCTCTGTCTGTATCTGTCTGTATCTGTCTGTCTCTTTCTGTCTCTGTCTGTCTCTGTCTGTCTCTGTCTGTCTCTGTCTGTCTCTGTCTGTGTCTGTCTGCCTCTGACTGTCCCTGTCTGCCTCTGTGTGTCACTGACTGGCTCAGTGTGCCGCTGACTGTCTCTGCCTGTCTCTGTCTCCCTCTGTCTGCCTCTGACCGGCTCTCTCTGTCTGTCTGTCTCTGTCCGTCTCTGCTTGCTTCCGTGTGTCACTGCCTGTCCCAGTTTGCCTTCGACTGTCTCTGTCTGTCTCTATCTGTCTCTGTCTGTCTCTGTCTGTCTCGGTCTGTCTCTGTCCGCCTCTGACTGTCTCTGTCTGTCTCTGTCTCCCCCTGTCTGTCTCTGACTGTCTATACCAGTCTCTGTCTGTATCTGTCTGTCTCTGTCTGTCTCAGTCTGTCTCTGTCTGTCTATGTCTGCCTGAGTCTGTCTCTGTCTGTCTCTGTCTGTCTATACCTGTCTCTGTCTGTATCTGTCTGTCTCGGTCTGTCTCTGCCTGCCTGAGTCTGTCTCTGTCTGTCTCTGTCTGTCTATACCGGTCTCTGACTGTCCCTGTCTGCCTCTGTGTGTCACTGCCTGTCTCAGTCTGCCGCTGACTGTCTCTGTGTGTCTCTCTCTGTCTCTGTCTGCCTGAGCCTGTTTCTGTCTGTCTCTGTCTGTCTATACCTGTCTCTGTCTGTATCTGTCTGTCTCTGTCTGTCTCTGTCTGTCTCTGTCTGCCTCTGTCTGTCTCAATCTGTCTCTGTCTGCCCCTGTCTGTCTCTGACTGTCTATACCAGTCTCTGTCTGTATCTGTCTGTCTCTGTCTGTCTCTATCTGTCTCTGTCTGTCTCTGTCTGTCTCTGTCTGTCTCTGTCTGTCTCTGTCTGTCTCTGTCTGTCTCTGTCTGTCTCTGTCTGTCTCTGTCTGTCTCTGTCTGTCTCTGTCTGTCTCTGTCTGTCTCTATCTGTCTCCGTCTGTCTCTGTCTGTCTCTGTCTGTCTCTATGTGTCTCTGTCTGTCTCTGTCTGTCTCTGTCTGTCTCTGTCCGCCTCTGTCTGTCTCTGTCTGTCTCTATCTGTCTCTGTCTGTCTCTGTCTGTCTCTGTCTGTCTCTGTCTGTCTCTGTCTGTATCTGTCTGTCTCTGTCTGTCTCTGTCTGTCTCTGTCTGCCTCTGTCTGTCTCAATCTGTCTCTGTCTGCCCCTGTCTGTCTCTGACTGTCTATACCAGTCTCTGTCTGTCTCTGTCTGTCTCTGTCTGTCTCTATCTGTCTCTGTCTGTCTCTGTCTGTCTCTGTCTGTCTCTGTCTGTCTCTGTCTGTCTCTGTCTGTCTCTGTCTGTCTCTGTCTGTCTCTGTCTGTCTCTGTCTGTCTCTGTCTGTCTCTATCTGTCTCCGTCTGTCTCTGTCTGTCTCTGTCTGTCTCTATGTGTCTCTGTCTGTCTCTGTCTGTCTCTGTCTGTCTCTGTCCGCCTCTGTCTGTCTCTGTCTGTCTCTGTCTGTATCTGTCTGTCTCTGTCTGTCTCTGTCTGTCTCTGTCTGACTCTGTCGGTCTCTGTCTGTCTCTGTCTGTCTCAATCTGTCTCCGTCTGCCTCTGACTGTCTCTGTCTGTCTCTGTCTGCCCCTGTCTGTCTCTGTCTGTCCATACCAGTCTCTGTCTGTATCTGTCTGTCTCTGTCTGTCTCTGTCCGCCTCTGTCTGTCTCTGTCTGTCTCTGTCTGTATCTGTCTGTCTCTGTCTCTCTCTGTCTGTCTCTGTCTGTCTCTGTCTCTCTCTGTCTGTCCCTGTCTGTCTCTGTCTGTCTCTGTCTGTCTCTTTCCGTATCTGTCTGTCCCTGTCAGCCTCTGTCTGTCTCTGCATGTATCTGTTTGTCTCAGTCTGTCTCTGTCTGTCTCTGTCTGTCTCTGTCGGCCTCTGCCTGTCTCTGTCTGCCTCTGTCTGTCTCTGTCTGTCTCTGCCTGTCTCAGTCTGTCCCTATCTGTCTCTGTCTCTCTCTGTCTGTCTTTGTCTGTCTCTGTCTGTCTCTGTCTGTCTCTTTCCGTATCTGTCTGTCCCTGTCTGCCTCTGTCTGTCTCTGCATGTATCTGTTTGTCTCAGTCTGTCTCTGTCTGTCTCTGTCTGTCTCTGTCTGCCTGAGCCTGTTTCTGTCTGTCTCTGTCTGTCTATACCTGTCTCTGTCTGTATCTGTCTGTCTCTGTCTGTCTCTGTCTGTCTCAATCTGTCTCCGTCTGCCTCTGACTGTCTCTGTCTGTCTCTGTCTGCCCCTGTCTGTTTCTGTCTGTCCATACCAGTCTCTGTCTGTATCTGTCTGTCTCTGTCTGTCTCTGTCCGCCTCTGTCTGTCTCTGTCTGTCTCTGTCTGTATCTCTCTGTCTCTGTCTCTCTCTGTCTGTCTCTGTCTGTCTCTGTCTCTCTCTGTCTGTCCCTGTCTGTCTCTGTCTGTCTCTGTCTGTCTCTTTCCGTATCTGTCTGTCCCTGTCTGCCTCTGTCTGTCTCTGCATGTATCTGTTTGTCTCAGTCTGTCTCTGTCTGTCTCTGTCTGTCTCTGTCCGCCTCTGCCTGTCTCTGTCTGTCTCTGTCTGTCTCTGTCTGTCTCTGCCTGACTCAGTCTGTCCGTATCTGTCTCTGTCTGTCTCTGTCTGTCTCTGTCTGTCTCTGTCTCTCTCTGTCTGTCTCTGTCTGTCTCTGTCTGTCTCTGTCTGTCTCTGTCTGTCTCTGTCTGTCTCTGTCTGTCTCTGCCTGTCTCTGTCTGTCTCTGTCTGTCTCTTTCCGTATCTGTCTGCCTGAGTCTGTCTCTGTCTGTCTCTGTCTGTCTCTGTCTGTCTCAGTCCGCCGCTGACTGTCTCTGTCTGTCTCTGTCTGCCTCTGACTCTCCCTGTCTGCCTCTGTGTGTCACTGCCTGGCTCAGTGTGCCGCTGACTGTCTCTGTCTGTCTCTGTCTGTCTCTGTCTGTCTCTGTCTGCCTCTGTCTGTCCCTGTCTGTCTCCGTCTGTCTCTGTCTGCCTGAGTCAGTCTCTGTCTTTCTATACCTGTCTCTGTCTGTGTCTGTCTGTCTCTGTCTGTATCTGTCTGTCTCTGTCTGTCTCTGTCTGTCTCTGTCTGACTCTGTCAGTCTCTGTCTGTCTCTGTCTCTCTCTGTCTGTCTCTGTCTGTCTCTGTCTCTCTCTGTCTGTCTCTGTCTGTCTCTGTCTGTCTCTGTCTGTCTCTTTCCGTATCTGTCTGTCCCTGTCTGCCTCTGTCTGTCTCTGCATGTATCTGTTTGTCTCAGTCTGTGTCTGTCTGTCTCTGTCTGTCTCTGTCTGCCTGAGCCTGTTTCTGTCTGTCTCTGTCTGTCTATACCTGTCTCTGTCTGTCTCTGTCTGTCTCAATCTGTCTCCGTCTGCCTCTGACTGTCTCTGTCTGTCTCTGTCTGCCCCTGTCTGTCTCTGTCTGTCCATACCAGTCTCTGTCTGTCTCTGTCTGTCTCTGTCTCTCTCTGTCTGTCTCTGTCTGTCTCTGTCTGTCTCTGTCTGTCTCTGTCTGTCTCTGTCTGTCTCTGTCTGTCTCTGCCTGTCTCTGTCTGTCTCTGTCTGTCTCTTTCCGTATCTGTCTGCCTGAGTCTGTCTCTGTCTGTCTCTGTCTGTCTCTGTCTGTCTCAGTCCGCCGCTGACTGTCTCTGTCTGTCTCTGTCTGCCTCTGACTCTCCCTGTCTGCCTCTGTGTGTCACTGCCTGGCTCAGTGTGCCGCTGACTGTCTCTGTCTGTCTCTGTCTGTCTCTGTCTGCCTCTGTCTGTCCCTGTCTGTCTCCGTCTGTCTCTGTCTGCCTGAGTCAGTCTCTGTCTTTCTATACCTGTCTCTGTCTGTGTCTGTCTGTCTCTGTCTGCCTCTGACTCTCCCTGTCTGCCTCTGAGTGTCACTGCCTGGCTCAGTGTGCCGCTGACTGTCTCTGTCTGTCTCTGTCTGCCTCTGTCTGTCCCTGTCTGTCTCCGTCTGTCTCTGTCTGCCTGAGTCTGTCTCTGTCTTTCTATACCTGTCTCTGTCTGTCTCTGTCTGTCTCTGTCTGTCTCTGTCTGTCTCTGTCTGCCTCTGTCTGTCCCTGTCTGTCTCCGTCTGTCTCTGTCTGCCTGAGTCTGTCTCTGTCTGTCTCTGTCTGTATCTGTCTGTCTCTGTCTGTCTCTGTCTGTCTCTGTCTGTCTCTGTCTGCCTGAGCCTGTTTCTGTCTGTCTCTGTCTGTCTATACCTGTCTCTGTCTGTATCTGTCTGTCTCTGTCTGTCTCTGTCTGCCTGAGTCTGTCTCTGTCTGTCTCTGTCTGTCTCTGTCTGTCTCTGTCTAGTTTAGGTGTCTCACTGTCTCTGTCTGTCTCTCTCTGTCTATTCCTGTCTCTGTGTGTATCTGTCTGTCTCTGTCTGTCTCTGTCTGGCTCTGTCTGTCTCTGCATGTATCTGTTTGTCTCTGTCTGACTCTGTCGGTCTCTGTCTGTCTCTGTCTGTATCTGTCTGTATCTGTCTGTCTCTGTCTGCCTGAGTCTGTCTCTGTCTGTCTCTGTCTGTCTATAGCGGTCTCTGTCTGTATCTGTCTGTCTCTGTCTGTCTCTGTCTGTCTCTGTCTATCTCTGTCTGTCTCGGTCTGTCTCTGTCTGTCTCTGTCTGTCTCTGTCTGTCTCTATCTGTCTCTGTCTGTCTCTGTCTGTCTCTGTCTGTCTCTGTCTGTCTCTGTCTGCCTCTGACTGTCCCTGTCTGCCTCTGTGTGTCACTGACTGGCTCAGTGTGCCGCTGACTGTCTCTGCCTGTCTCTGTCTGTCTCTGTCTGTCTCTGTCTGCCTCTGACTGTCCCTGTCTGCCTCTGCGTGTCACTGACTGGCTCAGTGTGCCGCTGACTGTCTCTGTCTGTCTCTGTCTGTCTCTGTCTGCCTGAGCCTGTTTCTGTCTGTCTCTGTCTGTCTATACCTGTCTCTGTCTGTATCTGTCTGTCTCTGTCTGTCTCTGTCTGTCTCTGTCTGTCTCCGTCTGTCTCTGTCTGTCTCTGTCTGTCTCTGTCTGTCTCAATCTGTCTCCGTCTGCCTCTGACTGTCTCTGTCTGTCTCTGTCTGCCCCTGTCTGTCTCTGTCTGTCCATACCAGTCTCTGTCTGTATCTGTCTGTCTCTGTCTGTCTCTGTCCGCCTCTGTCTGTCTCTGTCTGTATCTGTCTGTCTCTGTCTGTCTCTGTCTGTCTCTGTCAGACTCTGTCAGTCTCTGTCTGTCTCTGTCTCTCTCTGTCTGTCTCTGTCTGTCTCTGTCTCTCTCTGTCTGTCTCTGTCTGTCTCTGTCTGTCTCTGTCTGTCTCTTTCCGTATCTGTCTGTCCCTGTCTGCCTCTGTCTGTCTCTGCATGTATCTGTTTGTCTCAGTCTGTCTCTGTCTGTCTCTGTCTGTCTCTGTCCGCCTCTGCCTGTCTCTGTCTGTCTCTGTCTGTCTCTGTCTGTCTCTGCCTGTCTCAGTCTGTCCCTATCTGTCTCTGTCTGTCTCTGTCTGTCTCTGTCTCTCTCTGTCTGTCTCTGTCTGTCTCTGTCTGTCTCTGTCTGTCTCTGTCTGTCTCTGTCTGTCTCTGCCTGTCTCTGTCTGTCTCTGTCTGTCTCTTTCCCTATCTGTCTGCCTGAGTCTGTCTCTGTCTGTCTCTGTCTGCCTCTGTCTGTCTCAGTCCGCCGCTGACTGTCTCTGTCTGTCTCTGTCTGCCTCTGACTCTCCCTGTCTGCCTCTGTGTGTCACTGCCTGGCTCAGTGTGCCGCTGACTGTCTCTGTCTGTCTCTGTCTGTCTCTGACTGTCTCTGTCTGCCTCTGTCTGTCCCTGTCTGTCTCCGTCTGTCTCTGTCTGCCTGAGTCAGTCTCTGTCTTTCTATACCTGTCTCTGTCTGTCTCTGTCTGTCTCTGTCTGCCTCTGACTCTCCCTGTCTGCCTCTGTGTGTCACTGCCTGGCTCAGTGTGCCGCTGACTGTCTCTGTCTGTCTCTGCCTGTCTCTGTCTGCCTCAGTCTGTCCCTGTCTGTCTCCGTCTGTCTCTGTCTGCCTGAGTCTGTCTCTGTCTTTCTATACCTGACTCTGTCTGTCTCTGTCTGTCTCTGTCTGTCTCTGTCTGCCTCTGTCTGTCCCTCTCTGTCTCCGTCTGTCTCTGTCTGCCTGAGTCTGTCTCTGTCTTTCTATACCTGTCTCTGTCTGCCTCTGTCTGTGTCTGTCTGCCTCTGACTGTCCCTGTCTGACTCTGTGTGTCACTGACTGGCTCAGTGTGCCGCTGACTGTCTCTGCCTGTCTCTGTCTGTCTCTGTCTCTGTCTGCCTCTGACTGTCCCTGTCTGCCTCTGTGTGTCACTGACTGGCTCAGTGTGCCGCTGACTGTCTCTGCCTGTCTCTGTGTGTCACTGCCTGTCTCTGTCTGCCTCTGACTGTCTCTGTCTGTCTCTGTCTGTCTCGGTCTGTCCCTGTCTGTCTCTGCCTGTCTCTGTCTGTCTCTGTCTGTCTATGTCTGTCTCTGTCTGTCCCTGTCTGTCTCTGCCTGTCTCTGTCTGTCTATGTCTGTCTGTGTCTGTCTCTGTCTGTCTATGTCTGTCTCTGTCTGTCTCTGTCTGTCCCTGTCTGTCTCTGCCTGTCTCTGTCTGTCTATGTCTGTCTCTGTCTGTCTCTGTCTGCCTGAGTCTGTCTCTGTCTGACTCTGTCTGGCTCTGTCTGTCTCTGTCTATTTTAGGTCTCTCACTGTCTCTGTCTGTCTCTCTCTGTCTATTCCTGTCTCTGTGTGTATCTGTCTGTCTCTGTCTGTCTCTGTCTGGCTCTGTCTGTCTCTGCATGTATCTGTTTGTCTCTGTCTGACTCTGTCGGTCTCTGTCTGTCTCTGTCTGTATCTGTCTGTATCTGTCTGTCTCTGTCTGCCTGAGTCTGTCTCTGTCTGTCTCTGTCTGTCTATAGCGGTCTCTGTCTGTATCTGTCTGTCTCTGTCTGTCTCTGTCTGTCTCTGTCTGTCTCTCTCTGTCTCTGTCTGTCTCTGTCTGTCTCTGTCTGTCTCTGTCTGTCTCGGTCTGTCTCTGTCTGTCTCTGTCTGTCTCTGTCTGTCTCTATCTGTCTCTGTCTGTCTCTGTCTGTCTCTGTCTGTCTCTGTCTGTCTCTGTCTGCCTCTGACTGTCCCTGTCTGCCTCTGTGTGTCACTGACTGGCTCAGTGTGCCGCTGACTGTCTCTGCCTGTCTCTGTCTGTCTCTGTCTGTCTCTGTCTGCCTCTGACTGTCCCTGTCTGCCTCTGTGTGTCACTGACTGGCTCAGTGTGCCGCTGACTGTCTCTGCCTGTCTCTGTGTGTCACTGCCTGCCTCAGTCCGCCGCTGACTGTCTCTGTCTGTCTCTGTCTGCCTCTGTCTGTCTCTGTCTGCCTCTGTCTGTCCCTGTCTGTCTCCGTCTGTCTCTGTCTGCCTGAGTCTGTCTCTGTCGTTCTATACCTGCCTCTGTCTGTCTCTGTCTGTCTCTGTCTGTATCTGTCTGTATCTGTCTGTCTCTTTCTGTCTCTGTCTGTCTCTGTCTGTCTCTGTCTGTCTCTGTCTGTCTCTGTCTGTCTCTGTCTGTGTCTGTCTGCCTCTGACTGTCCCTGTCTGCCTCTGTGTGTCACTGACTGGCTCAGTGTGCCGCTGACTGTCTCTGCCTGTCTCTGTCTGTGACTGCCTGTCTCTGTCTGCCTCTGACTGTCCCTGTCTGCCTCTGACTGTCTCTGTCTGTCTCTGTCTGTCTCTGTCCGCCTCTGTCTGTCTCTGTCTGTCTCTGTCTGTCTCTGTCTGTCTCTATCTGTCTCCGTCTGTCTCTGTCTGTCTCTGTCTGTCTCTATCTGTCTCTGTCTGTCTCTGTCTGTCTCGGTCTGTCTCTGTCTGCCTCTGACTGTCTCTGTCTGTCTCTGTCTGCCCCTGTCTGTCTCTGACTGTCTATACCACTCTCTGTCTGTATCTGTCTGTCTCTGTCTGTCTCAGTCTGTCTCTGTCTGTCTATGTCTGCCTGAGTCTGTCTCTGTCTGTCTCTGTCTGTCTATACCTGTCTCTGTCTGTATCTGTCTGTCTCGGTCTGTCTCTGCCTGCCTGAGTCTGTCTCTGTCTGTCTCTGTCTGTCTATACCTGTCTCTGTCTGTATCTGTCTGTCTCTGTCTGTCTATGTCTGTCTCTGTCTGCCTCTGTCTGTCTCAATCTGTCTCTGTCTGCCCCTGTCTGTCTCTGACTGTCTATACCAGTCTCTGTCTGTATCTGTCTGTCTCTGTCTGTCTCTGTCTGCCTGAGCCTGTTTCTGTCTGTCTCTGTCTGTCTATACCTGTCTCTGTCTGTAGCTGTCTGTCTCTGTCTGTCTCTGTCTGTCTCTGTCTGTCTCTGTCTGTCTCAATCTGTCTCCGTCTGCCTCTGACTGTCTCTGTCTGTCTCTGTCTGCCCCTGTCTGTCTCTGTCTGTCCATACCAGTCTCTGTCTGTATCTGTCTGTCTCTGTCTGTCTCTGTCCGCCTCTGTCTGTCTCTGTCTGTCTCTGTCTGTATCTGTCTGTCTCTGTCTGTCTCAATCTGTCTCCGTCTGCCTCTGACTGTCTCTGTCTGTCTCTGTCTGCCCCTGTCTGTCTCTGTCTGTCCATACCAGTCTCTGTCTGTATCTGTCTGTCTCTGTCTGTCTCTGTCCGCCTCTGTCTGTCTCTGTCTGTCTCTGTCTGTATCTGTCTGTCTCTGTCTGTCTCTGTCTGTCTCTGTCTGTCTCTGTCTGTCTCTGTCTGCCTCTGTCTGTCCCTGTCTGTCTCCGTCTGTCTCTGTCTGCCTGAGTCAGTCTCTGTCTTTCTATACCTGTCTCTGTCTGTGTCTGTCTGTCTCTGTCTGCCTCTGACTCTCCCTGTCTGCCTCTGAGTGTCACTGCCTGGCTCAGTGTGCCGCTGACTGTCTCTGTCTGTCTCTGTCTGCCTCTGTCTGTCCCTGTCTGTCTCCGTCTGTCTCTGTCTGCCTGAGTCTGTCTCTGTCTTTCTATACCTGTCTCTGTCTGTCTCTGTCTGTCTCTGTCTGTCTCTGTCTGTCTCTGTCTGCCTCTGTCTGTCCCTGTCTGTCTCCGTCTGTCTCTGTCTGCCTGAGTCTGTCTCTGTCTGTCTCTGTCTGTATCTGTCTGTCTCTGTCTGTCTCTGTCTGTCTCTGTCTGCCTGAGCCTGTTTCTGTCTGTCTCTGTCTGTCTATACCTGTCTCTGTCTGTATCTGTCTGTCTCTGTCTGTCTCTGTCTGTCTCTGTCTGTCTCTGTCTGTCTCTGTCTGTCTCTGTCTGTCTCTGTCTGTCTCTGTCTGTCTCTGTCTGTCTCTGTCTGTCTCAATCTGTCCCTATCTGTCTCTGTCTCTCTCTGTCTGTCTCTGTCTGTCTCTGTCTGTCTCTGTCTGTCTCTGTCTCTCTCTGTCTGTCTCTGTCTGTCTCTGTCTGTCTCTGTCTGTCTCTTTCCGTATCTGTCTGTCGCTGTCTGCCTCTGTCTGTCTCTGCATGTATCTGTTTGTCTCAGTCTGTCTCTGTCTGTCTCTGTCTGTCTCTGTCTGCCTGAGCCTGTTTCTGTCTGTCTCTGTCTGTCTATACCTGTCTCTGTCTGTATCTGTCTGTCTCTGTCTGTCTCTGTCTGCCTGAGTCTGTCTCTGTCTGTCTCTGTCTGTCTCTGTCTGTCTCTGTCTAGTTTAGGTGTCTCACTGTCTCTGTCTGTCTCTCTCTGTCTATTCCTGTCTCTGTGTGTATCTGTCTGTCTCTGTCTGTCTCTGTCTGGCTCTGTCTGTCTCTGCATGTATCTGTTTGTCTCTGTCTGACTCTGTCGGTCTCTGTCTGTCTCTGTCTGTATCTGTCTGTATCTGTCTGTCTCTGTCTGCCTGAGTCTGTCTCTGTCTGTCTCTGTCTGTCTATAGCGGTCTCTGTCTGTATCTGTCTGTCTCTGTCTGTCTCTGTCTGTCTCTGTCTATCTCTGTCTGTCTCGGTCTGTCTCTGTCTGTCTCTGTCTGTCTCTGTCTGTCTCTATCTGTCTCTGTCTGTCTCTGTCTGTCTCTGTCTGTCTCTGTCTGTCTCTGTCTGCCTCTGACTGTCCCTGTCTGCCTCTGTGTGTCACTGACTGGCTCAGTGTGCCGCTGACTGTCTCTGCCTGTCTCTGTCTGTCTCTGTCTGTCTCTGTCTGCCTCTGACTGTCCCTGTCTGCCTCTGCGTGTCACTGACTGGCTCAGTGTGCCGCTGACTGTCTCTGTCTGTCTCTGTCTGTCTCTGTCTGCCTGAGCCTGTTTCTGTCTGTCTCTGTCTGTCTATACCTGTCTCTGTCTGTATCTGTCTGTCTCTGTCTGTCTCTGTCTGTCTCTGTCTGTCTCCGTCTGTCTCTGTCTGTCTCTGTCTGTCTCTGTCTGTCTCAATCTGTCTCCGTCTGCCTCTGACTGTCTCTGTCTGTCTCTGTCTGCCCCTGTCTGTCTCTGTCTGTCCATACCAGTCTCTGTCTGTATCTGTCTGTCTCTGTCTGTCTCTGTCCGCCTCTGTCTGTCTCTGTCTGTATCTGTCTGTCTCTGTCTGTCTCTGTCTGTCTCTGTCTGACTCTGTCAGTCTCTGTCTGTCTCTGTCTCTCTCTGTCTGTCTCTGTCTGTCTCTGTCTCTCTCTGTCTGTCTCTGTCTGTCTCTGTCTGTCTCTGTCTGTCTCTTTCCGTATCTGTCTGTCCCTGTCTGCCTCTGTCTGTCTCTGCATGTATCTGTTTGTCTCAGTCTGTCTCTGTCTGTCTCTGTCTGTCTCTGTCCGCCTCTGCCTGTCTCTGTCTGTCTCTGTCTGTCTCTGTCTGTCTCTGCCTGTCTCAGTCTGTCCCTATCTGTCTCTGTCTGTCTCTGTCTGTCTCTGTCTCTCTCTGTCTGTCTCTGTCTGTCTCTGTCTGTCTCTGTCTGTCTCTGTCTGTCTCTGTCTGTCTCTGCCTGTCTCTGTCTGTCTCTGTCTGTCTCTTTCCCTATCTGTCTGCCTGAGTCTGTCTCTGTCTGTCTCTGTCTGCCTCTGTCTGTCTCAGTCCGCCGCTGACTGTCTCTGTCTGTCTCTGTCTGCCTCTGACTCTCCCTGTCTGCCTCTGTGTGTCACTGCCTGGCTCAGTGTGCCGCTGACTGTCTCTGTCTGTCTCTGTCTGTCTCTGACTGTCTCTGTCTGCCTCTGTCTGTCCCTGTCTGTCTCCGTCTGTCTCTGTCTGCCTGAGTCAGTCTCTGTCTTTCTATACCTGTCTCTGTCTGTCTCTGTCTGTCTCTGTCTGCCTCTGACTCTCCCTGTCTGCCTCTGTGTGTCACTGCCTGGCTCAGTGTGCCGCTGACTGTCTCTGTCTGTCTCTGCCTGTCTCTGTCTGCCTCAGTCTGTCCCTGTCTGTCTCCGTCTGTCTCTGTCTGCCTGAGTCTGTCTCTGTCTTTCTATACCTGACTCTGTCTGTCTCTGTCTGTCTCTGTCTGTCTCTGTCTGCCTCTGTCTGTCCCTCTCTGTCTCCGTCTGTCTCTGTCTGCCTGAGTCTGTCTCTGTCTTTCTATACCTGTCTCTGTCTGCCTCTGTCTGTGTCTGTCTGCCTCTGACTGTCCCTGTCTGACTCTGTGTGTCACTGACTGGCTCAGTGTGCCGCTGACTGTCTCTGCCTGTCTCTGTCTGTCTCTGTCTCTGTCTGCCTCTGACTGTCCCTGTCTGCCTCTGTGTGTCACTGACTGGCTCAGTGTGCCGCTGACTGTCTCTGCCTGTCTCTGTGTGTCACTGCCTGTCTCTGTCTGCCTCTGACTGTCTCTGTCTGTCTCTGTCTGTCTCGGTCTGTCCCTGTCTGTCTCTGTCTGTCTCTCTCTGTCTATTCCTGTCTCTGTGTGTATCTGTCTGTCTCTGTCTGTCTCTGTCTGGCTCTGTCTGTCTCTGCATGTATCTGTTTGTCTCTGTCTGACTCTGTCGGTCTCTGTCTGTCTCTGTCTGTATCTGTCTGTATCTGTCTGTCTCTGTCTGCCTGAGTCTGTCTCTGTCTGTCTCTGTCTGTCTATAGCGGTCTCTGTCTGTATCTGTCTGTCTCTGTCTGTCTCTGTCTGTCTCTGTCTGTCTCTCTCTGTCTCTGTCTGTCTCTGTCTGTCTCTGTCTGTCTCTGTCTGTCTCGGTCTGTCTCTGTCTGTCTCTGTCTGTCTCTGTCTGTCTCTATCTGTCTCTGTCTGTCTCTGTCTGTCTCTGTCTGTCTCTGTCTGTCTCTGTCTGCCTCTGACTGTCCCTGTCTGCCTCTGTGTGTCACTGACTGGCTCAGTGTGCCGCTGACTGTCTCTGCCTGTCTCTGTCTGTCTCTGTCTGTCTCTGTCTGCCTCTGACTGTCCCTGTCTGCCTCTGTGTGTCACTGACTGGCTCAGTGTGCCGCTGACTGTCTCTGCCTGTCTCTGTGTGTCACTGCCTGCCTCAGTCCGCCGCTGACTGTCTCTGTCTGTCTCTGTCTGCCTCTGTCTGTCTCTGTCTGCCTCTGTCTGTCCCTGTCTGTCTCCGTCTGTCTCTGTCTGCCTGAGTCTGTCTCTGTCGTTCTATACCTGCCTCTGTCTGTCTCTGTCTGTCTCTGTCTGTATCTGTCTGTATCTGTCTGTCTCTTTCTGTCTCTGTCTGTCTCTGTCTGTCTCTGTCTGTCTCTGTCTGTCTCTGTCTGTCTCTGTCTGTGTCTGTCTGCCTCTGACTGTCCCTGTCTGCCTCTGTGTGTCACTGACTGGCTCAGTGTGCCGCTGACTGTCTCTGCCTGTCTCTGTCTGTGACTGCCTGTCTCTGTCTGCCTCTGACTGTCCCTGTCTGCCTCTGACTGTCTCTGTCTGTCTCTGTCTGTCTCTGTCCGCCTCTGTCTGTCTCTGTCTGTCTCTGTCTGTCTCTGTCTGTCTCTATCTGTCTCCGTCTGTCTCTGTCTGTCTCTGTCTGTCTCTATCTGTCTCTGTCTGTCTCTGTCTGTCTCGGTCTGTCTCTGTCTGCCTCTGACTGTCTCTGTCTGTCTCTGTCTGCCCCTGTCTGTCTCTGACTGTCTATACCACTCTCTGTCTGTATCTGTCTGTCTCTGTCTGTCTCAGTCTGTCTCTGTCTGTCTATGTCTGCCTGAGTCTGTCTCTGTCTGTCTCTGTCTGTCTATACCTGTCTCTGTCTGTATCTGTCTGTCTCGGTCTGTCTCTGCCTGCCTGAGTCTGTCTCTGTCTGTCTCTGTCTGTCTATACCTGTCTCTGTCTGTATCTGTCTGTCTCTGTCTGTCTATGTCTGTCTCTGTCTGCCTCTGTCTGTCTCAATCTGTCTCTGTCTGCCCCTGTCTGTCTCTGACTGTCTATACCAGTCTCTGTCTGTATCTGTCTGTCTCTGTCTGTCTCTGTCTGCCTGAGCCTGTTTCTGTCTGTCTCTGTCTGTCTATACCTGTCTCTGTCTGTAGCTGTCTGTCTCTGTCTGTCTCTGTCTGTCTCTGTCTGTCTCTGTCTGTCTCAATCTGTCTCCGTCTGCCTCTGACTGTCTCTGTCTGTCTCTGTCTGCCCCTGTCTGTCTCTGTCTGTCCATACCAGTCTCTGTCTGTATCTGTCTGTCTCTGTCTGTCTCTGTCCGCCTCTGTCTGTCTCTGTCTGTCTCTGTCTGTATCTGTCTGTCTCTGTCTGTCTCTGTCTGTCTCTGTCTGACTCTGTCAGTCTCTGTCTGTCTCTGTCTCTCTCTGTCTGTCTCTGTCTGTCTCTGTCTCTCTCTGTCTGTCTCTGTCTCTCTCTGTCTGTCTCTGTCTGTCTCTGTCTGTCTCTGTCTCTCTCTGTCTGTCTCTGTCTGTCTCTGTCTGTCTCTGTCTGTCTCTTTTCGTATCTGTCTGTCCCTCTCTGCCTCTGTCTGTCTCTGCATGTATCTGTTTGTCTCAGTCTGTCTCTGTCTGTCTCTGTCTGTCTCTGTCCGCCTCTGCCTGTCTCTGTCTGTCTCTGTTCTGTCTCTGTCTGTCTCTGCCTGTCTCAGTCTGTCCCTATCTGTCTCTGTCTCTCTCTGTCTGTCTCTGTCTGTCTCTGTCTGTCTCTGTCTGTCTCTGTCTGTCTCTGCCTGTCTCTGTCTGTCTCTGTCTGTCTCTTTCCGTATCTGCCTGTCCCTGTCTGTCTCTGTCTGTCTCTGCATGTATCTGTTTGTCTCAGTCTGTCTCTGTCTGTCTCTGTCTGTCTCTGTCCGCCTCTGCCTGTCTCTGTCTGTCTCTGTCTGTCTCTGTCTGTCTCTGCCTGTCTCAGTCTGTCCCTATCTGTCTCTGTCTGTCTCTGTCTGTCTATACCGGTCTCTGACTGTCCCTGTCTGCCTCTGTGTGTCACTGCCTGCCTCAGTCTGCCGCTGACTGTCTCTGTCTGTCTCTGTCTGTCTCTGTCTGCCTGAGTCTGTCTCTGTCTGTCTTTGTATGTATCTGTCTGTCTCTGTCTGTCTCTGTCTGTCTCTGTCTGACTCTGTCTGTCTCTGTCTGTCTCTGTCTGTCTCTGTCTGTCTCTATCTGTCTCCGTCTGTCTCTGTCTGTCTCTGTCTGTCTCTGTCTGTCTCTATCTGTCTCTGTCTGTCTCTGTCTGTCTCGGTCTGTCTCTGTCTGCCTCTGACTGTCTCTGTCTGTCTCTGTCTGCCCCTGTCTGTCTCTGACTGTCTATACCAGTCTCTGTCTGTATCTGTCTGTCTCTGTCTGTCTCAGTCTGTCTCTGTCGGTCTATGTCTGCCTGAGTCTGTCTCTGTCTGTCTCTGTCTGTCTATACCTGTCTCTGTCTGTATCTGTCTGTCTCGGTCTGTCTCTGCCTGCCTGAGTCTGTCTCTGTCTGTCTCTGTCTGTCTATACCGGTCTCTGACTGTCCCTGTCTGCCTCTGTGTGTCACTGCCTGTCTCAGTCTGCCGCTGACTGTCTCTGTGTGTTTCTCTCTGTCTCTGTCTGCCTGAGCCTCTTTCTGTCTGTCTCTGTCTGTCTATACCTGTCTCTGTCTGTATCTGTCTGTCTCTGTCTGTCTCTGTCTGTCTCTGTCTGTCTCTGTCTGACTCTGTCAGTCTCTGTCTGTCTCTGTCTCTCTCTGTCTGTCTCTGTCTGTCTCTGTCTGTCTCTGTCTCTCTCTGTCTGTCTCTGTCTGTCTCTGTCTGTCTCTGTCTGTCTCTTTCCGTATCTGTCTGTCCCTGTCTGTCTCTGTCTGCCCCTGTCTGTCTCTGTCTGTCCATACCAGTCTCTGTCTGTATCTGTCTGTCTCTGTCTGTCTCTGTCCTCCTCTGTCTGTCTCTGTCTGTCTCTGTCTGTATCTGTCTGTCTCTGTCTGTCTCTGTCTGTCTCTGTCTGACTCTGTCAGTCTCTGTCTGTCTCTGTCTCTCTCTGTCTGTCTCTGTCTGTCTCTGTCTGTCTCTGTCTCTCTCTGTCTGTCTCTGTGTCTCTCTGTCTGTCTCTGTCTGTCTCTGTCTGTCTCTGTCTCTCTCTGTCTGTCTCTGTCTGTCTCTGTCTGTCTCTGTCTGTCTCTTTTCGTATCTGTCTGTCCCTCTCTGCCTCTGTCTGTCTCTGCATGTATCTGTTTGTCTCAGTCTGTCTCTGTCTGTCTCTGTCTGTCCCTGTCCGCCTCTGCCTGTCTCTGTCTGTCTCTGTTCTGTCTCTGTCTGTCTCTGCCTGTCTCAGTCTGTCCCTATCTGTCTCTGTCTCTCTCTGTCTGTCTCTGTCTGTCTCTGTCTGTCTCTGTCTGTCTCTGTCTGTCTCTGCCTGTCTCTGTCTGTCTCTGTCTGTCTCTTTCCGTATCTGCCTGTCCCTGTCTGTCTCTGTCTGTCTCTGCATGTATCTGTTTGTCTCAGTCTGTCTCTGTCTGTCTCTGTCTGTCTCTGTCCGCCTCTGCCTGTCTCTGTCTGTCTCTGTCTGTCTCTGTCTGTCTCTGCCTGTCTCAGTCTGTCCCTATCTGTCTCTGTCTGTCTCTGTCTGTCTATACCGGTCTCTGACTGTCCCTGTCTGCCTCTGTGTGTCACTGCCTGCCTCAGTCTGCCGCTGACTGTCTCTGTCTGTCTCTGTCTGTCTCTATCTGCCTGAGTCTGTCTCTGTCTGTCTTTGTATGTATCTGTCTGTCTCTGTCTGTCTCTGTCTGTCTCTGTCTGACTCTGTCTGTCTCTGTCTGTCTCTGTCTGTCTCTGTCTGTCTCTATCTGTCTCCGTCTGTCTCTGTCTGTCTCTGTCTGTCTCTGTCTGTCTCTATCTGTCTCTGTCTGTCTCTGTCTGTCTCGGTCTGTCTCTGTCTGCCTCTGACTGTCTCTGTCTGTCTCTGTCTGCCCCTGTCTGTCTCTGACTGTCTATACCAGTCTCTGTCTGTATCTGTCTGTCTCTGTCTGTCTCAGTCTGTCTCTGTCGGTCTATGTCTGCCTGAGTCTGTCTCTGTCTGTCTCTGTCTGTCTATACCTGTCTCTGTCTGTATCTGTCTGTCTCGGTCTGTCTCTGCCTGCCTGAGTCTGTCTCTGTCTGTCTCTGTCTGTCTATACCGGTCTCTGACTGTCCCTGTCTGCCTCTGTGTGTCACTGCCTGTCTCAGTCTGCCGCTGACTGTCTCTGTGTGTCTCTCTCTGTCTCTGTCTGCCTGAGCCTGTTTCTGTCTGTCTCTGTCTGTCTATACCTGTCTCTGTCTGTATCTGTCTGTCTCTGTCTGTCTCTGTCTGTCTCTGTCTGTCTCTGTCTGTCTCTGTCTGTCTCTGTCTGACTCTGTCAGTCTCTGTCTGTCTCTGTCTCTCTCTGTCTGTCTCTGTCTGTCTCTGTCTGTCTCTGTCTCTCTCTGTCTGTCTCTGTCTGTCTCTGTCTGTCTCTGTCTGTCTCTTTCCGTATCTGTCTGTCCCTGTCTGTCTCTGTCTGTCTCTGCATGTATCTGTTTGTCTCAGTCTGTCTCTGTCTGTCCCTGTCTGCCTCTGTGTGTCACTGCCTGTCTCAGTCTGCCGCTGACTGTCTCTGTCTGTCTCTGTCTGTCTCTGTCTGCCTGAGCCTGTTTCTGTCTGTCTCTGTCTGTCTATACCTGTCTCTGTCTGTATCTGTCTGTCTCTGTCTGTCTCTGTCTGTCTCTGTCTGTCTCTGTCTGTCTCAATCTGTCTCCGTCTGCCTCTGACTGTCTCTGTCTGTCTCTGTCTGCCCCTGTCTGTCTCTGTCTGTCCATACCAGTCTCTGTCTGTATCTGTCTGTCTCTGTCTGTCTCTGTCCGCCTCTGTCTGTCTCTGTCTGTCTCTGTCTGTATCTGTCTGTCTCTGTCTGTCTCTGTCTGTCTCTGTCTGACTCTGTCAGTCTCTGTCTGTCTCTGTCTCTCTCTGTCTGTCTCTGTCTGTCTCTGTCTCTCTCTGTCTGTCTCTGTCTCTCTCTGTCTGTCTCTGTCTGTCTCTGTCTGTCTCTGTCTCTCTCTGTCTGTCTCTGTCTGTCTCTGTCTGTCTCTGTCTGTCTCTTTTCGTATCTGTCTGTCCCTGTCTGCCTCTGTCTGTCTCTGCATGTATCTGTTTGTCTCAGTCTGTCTCTGTCTGTCTCTGTCTGTCTCTGTCCGCCTCTGCCTGTCTCTGTCTGTCTCTGTCTGTCTCTGTCTGTCTCTGCCTGTCTCAGTCTGTCCGTATCTGTCTCTGTCTGTCTCCGTCTGTCTCTGTCTCTCTCTGTCTGTCTCTGTCTGTCTCTTTCCGTATCTGTCTGTCCCTGTCTGTCTCTGTCTGTCTCTGCATGTATCTGTTTGTCTCAGTCTGTCTCTGTCTGTCTCTGTCTGTCTCTGTCTGTCTCTTTCCGTATCTGTCTGTCCCTGTCTGTCTCTGTCTGTCTCTGCATGTATCTGTTTGTCTCAGTCTGGCTCTGTCTGTCCCTGTCTGCCTCTGTGTGTCACTGCCTGTCTCAGTCTGCCGCTGACTGTCTCTGTCTGTCTCTGTCTGTCTCTGTCTGCCTGAGCCTGTTTCTGTCTGTCTCTGTCTGTCTATACCTGTCTCTGTCTGCATCTGTCTGTCTCTGTCCGTCTCTGTCTGTCTCTGTCTGTCTCTGTCTGTCTCTGTCTGTCTCTGTCTGTCTCAATCTGTCTCCGTCTGCCTCTGACTGTCTGTCTGTCTCTGTCTGCCCCTGTCTGTCTCTGTCTGTCCATACCAGTCTCTGTCTGTATCTGTCTGTCTCTGTCTGTCTCTGTCCGCCTCTGTCTGTCTCTGTCTGTATCTGTCTGTATCTGTCTGTCTCTGTCTGTCTCTGTCTGTCTCTGTCTGACTCTGTCAGTCTCTGTCTGTCTCTGTCTCTCTCTGTCTGTCTCTGTCTGTCTCTGTCTCTCTCTGTCTGTCTCTGTCTCTCTCTGTCTGTCTCTGTCTGTCTCTGTCTGTCTCTGTCTCTCTCTGTCTGTCTCTGTCTGTCTCTGTCTGTCTCTGTCTGTCTCTTTTCGTATCTGTCTGTCCCTGTCTGCGTCTGTCTGTCTCTGCATGTATCTGTTTGTCTCAGTCTGTCTCTGTCTGTCTCTGTCTGTCTCTGTCCGCCTCTGCCTGTCTCTGTCTGTCTCTGTCTGTCTCTGCCTGTCTCAGTCTGTCCCTATCTGTCTCTGTCTGTCTCTGTCTGTCTCTGTCTCTCTCTATCTGCCTCTGTCTGTCTCTGTCTGTCTCTGTCTGTCTCTGTCTGTCTCTGTCTGTCTCTGTCTGTCTCTGCCTGTCTCTGTCTGTCTCTGTCTGTCTCTTTCCGTATCTGTCTGTCCCTGTCTGTCTCTGTCTGTCTCTGCATGTATCTGTTTGTCTCAGTCTGTCTCTGTCTGTCTCTGTCTGTCTCTGTCCGCCTCTGCCTGTCTCTGTCTGTCTCTGTCTGTCTCTGTCTGTCTCTGCCTGTCTCAGTCTGTCCCTATCTGTCTCTGTCTGTCTCTGTCTGTCTATACCGGTCTCTGACTGTCCCTGTCTGCCTCTGTGTGTCACTGCCTGCCTCAGTCTGCCGCTGACTGTCTCTGTCTGTCTCTGTCTGTCTCTGTCTGCCTGAGTCTGTCTCTGTCTGTCTCTGTATGTATCTGTCTGTCTCTGTCTGTCTCTGTCTGTCTCTGTCTGACTCTGTCAGTCTCTGTCTGTCTCTGTCTCTCTCTGTCTGTCTCTGTCTGTCTCTGTCTGTCTCTGTCTGTCTCTTTCCGTATCTGTCTGTCCCTGTCTGTCTCTGTCTGTCTCTGCATGTATATGTTTGTCTCAGTCTGTCTCTGTCTGTCTCTGTCTGTCTCTGTCCGCCTCTGCCTGTCTCTGTCTGTCTCTGTCTGTCAACTGTCTGTCTCTGTCTGTCTCTGTCTGGCTCTGTCTCTCTCTGTCTGTCATGGTCTGCCTCTGACTGTCCCTGTCTGTCTCTGTGTGTCACTGCCTGTGTCAGTCTGCCGCTGACTGTCTCTGTCTGTCCTTGTCTGACCCTGTCTGTCTCTGTCTGTCTCTGCTTGTTTCGTGTGTCACTGCCTGTCCCAGTTTGCCTTCGACTGTCTCTGGCTGTCTCTGTGTGTGACTGCCTGTCTCTGTCTGCCTCTGACTGTCCCTGTCTGCCTCTGTGTGTCACTGACTGGCTCAGTGTGCCGCTGACTGTCTCTGCCTGTCTCTGTCTGTCTCTGGCTGTCTCTGTGTGTCACTGCCTCTCTCAGTCCGCCGCTGACTGTCTCTGTCTGTCTCTGTCTGTCTATAGCGGTCTCTGTCTGTCTCTGTCTGTCTCTGTCTGTCTCTATCTGTCTCTGTCTGTCTCTGTCTGTCTCTGTCTGTCTCGGTCTGTCTCTGTCTGTCTCTATCTGTCTCTGTCTGTCTCTGTCTGTCTCTGTCTGTCTCTGTCTGTCTCTATCTGTCTCTGTCTGTCTCTGTCCGTCTCTGTCTGTCTCTGTCTGCCTCTGACTGTCCCTGTCTGTCTCTGTGTGTCACTGCCTGTCTCAGTCCGCCGCTGACTGTCTCTGTCTGTCTTTGTCTGTCTCTGTCTGTCTATAGCGGTCTCTGTCTGTATCTGTCTGTCTCTGTCTGTCTCTGCCTGTCTCAGTATGTCTCTGTCTGTCTCTGTCTGCCTCAGTCTGTCTCTGTCTGTCTCTGTCTGTCTCTGTCTGTCTTTTCGGTCTCTCTCTGTCTCTGTCTGTCTCTGTCTGCCTCTGTCTGTCCCTGTCTGTCTATAGCGGCCTCTGTCTGTCTCTGTCTGTCTCTGTCTGTCTCTGTCTGTCTCTGTCTGTCTCTGTCTCCCTCTGTCTGTCTGTGACCGGCTCTCTCTGTCTGTCTGTCTCTGAACGTCTCTGTCTGTCTCTGTCCGCCTCTGTCTGTCTCTGTCTGTCTCTGTCTGTCTCTGTCTGTCTCTGTCTGGCTCTGTCTCCCTCTGTCTGTCATGGTCTGCCTCTGACTGTCCCTGTCTGTCTCTGTGTGTCACTGCCTGTGTCAGTCTGCCGCTGACTGTCTCTGTCTGCCTCTGTCTGTCCCTGTCTGTCTCTGTCTGTCTCTGTCTACCTGAGTCGGTCTCTGTCTGCCTATAGCGGTCTCTGTCCGTCTCTGTCTGTCTCTGTCTGTCTCTGTCTGTCTCTGTCTGACTCTGTCAGTCTCAGTCTGTTTCTGTCTCTCTCTGTCTGTCTCTGTCTGTCTCTGTCTGTCTCTGTCTCTCTCTGTCTGTCTCTGTCTGTCTCTGTCTGTCTCTGTCTGTCTCTTTCCGTATCTGTCTGTCCCTGTCTGTCTCTGTCTGTCTCTGCATGTATCTGTTTGTCTCAGTCTGTCTCTGTCTGTCCCTGTCTGCCTCTGTGTGTCACTGCCTGTCTCAGTCTGCCGCTGACTGTCTCTGTCTGTCTCTGTCTGTCTCTGTCTGCCTGAGCCTGTTTCTGTCTGTCTCTGTCTGTCTATACCTGTCTCTGTCTGTATCTGTCTGTCTCTGTCTGTCTCTGTCTGTCTCTGTCTGTCTCTGTCTGTCTCTGTCTGTCTCAATCTGTCTCCGTCTGCCTCTGACTGTCTCTGTCTGTCTCTGTCTGCCCCTGTCTGTCTCTGTCTGTCCATACCAGTCTCTGTCTGTATCTGTCTGTCTCTGTCAGTCTCTGTCCGCCTCTGTCTGTCTCTGTCTGTCTCTGTCTGTATCTGTCTGTCTCTGTCTGTCTCTGTCTGTCTCTGTCTGACTCTGTCAGTCTCTGTCTGTCTCTGTCTCTCTCTGTCTGTCTCTGTCTGTCTCTGTCTCTCTCTGTCTGTCTCTGTCTCTCTCTGTCTGTCTCTGTCTGTCTCTGTCTGCCTGAGTCGGTCTCTGTCTGTCTATAGCGGTCTCTGTCCGTCTCTGTCTGTCTCTGTCTGACTGAGTCTGTCTCTGTCTGTCTCTGTCTGTCTCTATCTGTCTCCGTCTGTCTCTGTCTGTCTCTGTCTGTCTCTATCTGTCTCTGTCTGTCTCTGTCTGTCTCGGTCTGTCTCTGTCTGCCTCTGACTGTCTCTGTCTGTCTCTGTCTGCCCCTGTCTGTCTCTGACTGTCTATACCACTCTCTGTCTGTATCTGTCTGTCTCTGTCTGTCTCAGTCTGTCTCTGTCTGTCTATGTCTGCCTGAGTCTGTCTCTGTCTGTCTCTGTCTGTCTATACCTGTCTCTGTCTGTATCTGTCTGTCTCGGTCTGTCTCTGCCTGCCTGAGTCTGTCTCTGTCTGTCTCTGTCTGTCTATACCTGTCTCTGTCTGTATCTGTCTGTCTCTGTCTGTCTATGTCTGTCTCTGTCTGCCTCTGTCTGTCTCAATCTGTCTCTGTCTGCCCCTGTCTGTCTCTGACTGTCTATACCAGTCTCTGTCTGTATCTGTCTGTCTCTGTCTGTCTCTGTCTGCCTGAGCCTGTTTCTGTCTGTCTCTGTCTGTCTATACCTGTCTCTGTCTGTAGCTGTCTGTCTCTGTCTGTCTCTGTCTGTCTCTGTCTGTCTCTGTCTGTCTCAATCTGTCTCCGTCTGCCTCTGACTGTCTCTGTCTGTCTCTGTCTGCCCCTGTCTGTCTCTGTCTGTCCATACCAGTCTCTGTCTGTATCTGTCTGTCTCTGTCTGTCTCTGTCCGCCTCTGTCTGTCTCTGTCTGTCTCTGTCTGTATCTGTCTGTCTCTGTCTGTCTCTGTCTGTCTCTGTCTGACTCTGTCAGTCTCTGTCTGTCTCTGTCTCTCTCTGTCTGTCTCTGTCTGTCTCTGTCTCTCTCTGTCTGTCTCTGTCTCTCTCTGTCTGTCTCTGTCTGTCTCTGTCTGTCTCTGTCTCTCTCTGTCTGTCTCTGTCTGTCTCTGTCTGTCTCTGTCTGTCTCTTTTCGTATCTGTCTGTCCCTCTCTGCCTCTGTCTGTCTCTGCATGTATCTGTTTGTCTCAGTCTGTCTCTGTCTGTCTCTGTCTGTCTCTGTCCGCCTCTGCCTGTCTCTGTCTGTCTCTGTTCTGTCTCTGTCTGTCTCTGCCTGTCTCAGTCTGTCCCTATCTGTCTCTGTCTCTCTCTGTCTGTCTCTGTCTGTCTCTGTCTGTCTCTGTCTGTCTCTGTCTGTCTCTGCCTGTCTCTGTCTGTCTCTGTCTGTCTCTTTCCGTATCTGCCTGTCCCTGTCTGTCTCTGTCTGTCTCTGCATGTATCTGTTTGTCTCAGTCTGTCTCTGTCTGTCTCTGTCTGTCTCTGTCCGCCTCTGCCTGTCTCTGTCTGTCTCTGTCTGTCTCTGTCTGTCTCTGCCTGTCTCAGTCTGTCCCTATCTGTCTCTGTCTGTCTCTGTCTGTCTATACCGGTCTCTGACTGTCCCTGTCTGCCTCTGTGTGTCACTGCCTGCCTCAGTCTGCCGCTGACTGTCTCTGTCTGTCTCTGTCTGTCTCTGTCTGCCTGAGTCTGTCTCTGTCTGTCTTTGTATGTATCTGTCTGTCTCTGTCTGTCTCTGTCTGTCTCTGTCTGACTCTGTCTGTCTCTGTCTGTCTCTGTCTGTCTCTGTCTGTCTCTATCTGTCTCCGTCTGTCTCTGTCTGTCTCTGTCTGTCTCTGTCTGTCTCTATCTGTCTCTGTCTGTCTCTGTCTGTCTCGGTCTGTCTCTGTCTGCCTCTGACTGTCTCTGTCTGTCTCTGTCTGCCCCTGTCTGTCTCTGACTGTCTATACCAGTCTCTGTCTGTATCTGTCTGTCTCTGTCTGTCTCAGTCTGTCTCTGTCGGTCTATGTCTGCCTGAGTCTGTCTCTGTCTGTCTCTGTCTGTCTATACCTGTCTCTGTCTGTATCTGTCTGTCTCGGTCTGTCTCTGCCTGCCTGAGTCTGTCTCTGTCTGTCTCTGTCTGTCTATACCGGTCTCTGACTGTCCCTGTCTGCCTCTGTGTGTCACTGCCTGTCTCAGTCTGCCGCTGACTGTCTCTGTGTGTCTCTCTCTGTCTCTGTCTGCCTGAGCCTCTTTCTGTCTGTCTCTGTCTGTCTATACCTGTCTCTGTCTGTATCTGTCTGTCTCTGTCTGTCTCTGTCTGTCTCTGTCTGTCTCTGTCTGACTCTGTCAGTCTCTGTCTGTCTCTGTCTCTCTCTGTCTGTCTCTGTCTGTCTCTGTCTGTCTCTGTCTCTCTCTGTCTGTCTCTGTCTGTCTCTGTCTGTCTCTGTCTGTCTCTTTCCGTATCTGTCTGTCCCTGTCTGTCTCTGTCTGCCCCTGTCTGTCTCTGTCTGTCCATACCAGTCTCTGTCTGTATCTGTCTGTCTCTGTCTGTCTCTGTCCTCCTCTGTCTGTCTCTGTCTGTCTCTGTCTGTATCTGTCTGTCTCTGTCTGTCTCTGTCTGTCTCTGTCTGACTCTGTCAGTCTCTGTCTGTCTCTGTCTCTCTCTGTCTGTCTCTGTCTGTCTCTGTCTGTCTCTGTCTCTCTCTGTCTGTCTCTGTGTCTCTCTGTCTGTCTCTGTCTGTCTCTGTCTGTCTCTGTCTCTCTCTGTCTGTCTCTGTCTGTCTCTGTCTGTCTCTGTCTGTCTCTTTTCGTATCTGTCTGTCCCTCTCTGCCTCTGTCTGTCTCTGCATGTATCTGTTTGTCTCAGTCTGTCTCTGTCTGTCTCTGTCTGTCCCTGTCCGCCTCTGCCTGTCTCTGTCTGTCTCTGTTCTGTCTCTGTCTGTCTCTGCCTGTCTCAGTCTGTCCCTATCTGTCTCTGTCTCTCTCTGTCTGTCTCTGTCTGTCTCTGTCTGTCTCTGTCTGTCTCTGTCTGTCTCTGCCTGTCTCTGTCTGTCTCTGTCTGTCTCTTTCCGTATCTGCCTGTCCCTGTCTGTCTCTGTCTGTCTCTGCATGTATCTGTTTGTCTCAGTCTGTCTCTGTCTGTCTCTGTCTGTCTCTGTCCGCCTCTGCCTGTCTCTGTCTGTCTCTGTCTGTCTCTGTCTGTCTCTGCCTGTCTCAGTCTGTCCCTATCTGTCTCTGTCTGTCTCTGTCTGTCTATACCGGTCTCTGACTGTCCCTGTCTGCCTCTGTGTGTCACTGCCTGCCTCAGTCTGCCGCTGACTGTCTCTGTCTGTCTCTGTCTGTCTCTATCTGCCTGAGTCTGTCTCTGTCTGTCTTTGTATGTATCTGTCTGTCTCTGTCTGTCTCTGTCTGTCTCTGTCTGACTCTGTCTGTCTCTGTCTGTCTCTGTCTGTCTCTGTCTGTCTCTATCTGTCTCCGTCTGTCTCTGTCTGTCTCTGTCTGTCTCTGTCTGTCTCTATCTGTCTCTGTCTGTCTCTGTCTGTCTCGGTCTGTCTCTGTCTGCCTCTGACTGTCTCTGTCTGTCTCTGTCTGCCCCTGTCTGTCTCTGACTGTCTATACCAGTCTCTGTCTGTATCTGTCTGTCTCTGTCTGTCTCAGTCTGTCTCTGTCGGTCTATGTCTGCCTGAGTCTGTCTCTGTCTGTCTCTGTCTGTCTATACCTGTCTCTGTCTGTATCTGTCTGTCTCGGTCTGTCTCTGCCTGCCTGAGTCTGTCTCTGTCTGTCTCTGTCTGTCTATACCGGTCTCTGACTGTCCCTGTCTGCCTCTGTGTGTCACTGCCTGTCTCAGTCTGCCGCTGACTGTCTCTGTGTGTCTCTCTCTGTCTCTGTCTGCCTGAGCCTGTTTCTGTCTGTCTCTGTCTGTCTATACCTGTCTCTGTCTGTATCTGTCTGTCTCTGTCTGTCTCTGTCTGTCTCTGTCTGTCTCTGTCTGTCTCTGTCTGACTCTGTCAGTCTCTGTCTGTCTCTGTCTCTCTCTGTCTGTCTCTGTCTGTCTCTGTCTGTCTCTGTCTCTCTCTGTCTGTCTCTGTCTGTCTCTGTCTGTCTCTGTCTGTCTCTTTCCGTATCTGTCTGTCCCTGTCTGTCTCTGTCTGTCTCTGCATGTATCTGTTTGTCTCAGTCTGTCTCTGTCTGTCCCTGTCTGCCTCTGTGTGTCACTGCCTGTCTCAGTCTGCCGCTGACTGTCTCTGTCTGTCTCTGTCTGTCTCTGTCTGCCTGAGCCTGTTTCTGTCTGTCTCTGTCTGTCTATACCTGTCTCTGTCTGTATCTGTCTGTCTCTGTCTGTCTCTGTCTGTCTCTGTCTGTCTCTGTCTGTCTCAATCTGTCTCCGTCTGCCTCTGACTGTCTCTGTCTGTCTCTGTCTGCCCCTGTCTGTCTCTGTCTGTCCATACCAGTCTCTGTCTGTATCTGTCTGTCTCTGTCTGTCTCTGTCCGCCTCTGTCTGTCTCTGTCTGTCTCTGTCTGTATCTGTCTGTCTCTGTCTGTCTCTGTCTGTCTCTGTCTGACTCTGTCAGTCTCTGTCTGTCTCTGTCTCTCTCTGTCTGTCTCTGTCTGTCTCTGTCTCTCTCTGTCTGTCTCTGTCTCTCTCTGTCTGTCTCTGTCTGTCTCTGTCTGTCTCTGTCTCTCTCTGTCTGTCTCTGTCTGTCTCTGTCTGTCTCTGTCTGTCTCTTTTCGTATCTGTCTGTCCCTGTCTGCCTCTGTCTGTCTCTGCATGTATCTGTTTGTCTCAGTCTGTCTCTGTCTGTCTCTGTCTGTCTCTGTCTGTCTCTGTCTGTCTCTGTCTGTCTCTGTCTGTCTCAATCTGTCTCCGTCTGCCTCTGACTGTCTCTGTCTGTCTCTGTCTGCCCCTGTCTGTCTCTGTCTGTCCATACCAGTCTCTGTCTGTATCTGTCTGTCTCTGTCTGTCTCTGTCCGCCTCTGTCTGTCTCTGTCTGTCTCTGTCTGTATCTGTCTGTCTCTGTCTCTCTCTGTCTGTCTCTGTCTCTCTCTGTCTGTCTCTGTCTGTCTCTGTCTGTCTCTGTCTGTCTCTGTCTGTCTCTGTCTGTCTCAATCTGTCTCCGTCTGCCTCTGACTGTCTGTCTGTCTCTGTCTGCCCCTGTCTGTCTCTGTCTGTCCATACCAGTCTCTGTCTGTATCTGTCTGTCTCTGTCTGTCTCTGTCCGCCTCTGTCTGTCTCTGTCTGTATCTGTCTGTATCTGTCTGTCTCTGTCTGTCTCTGTCTGTCTCTGTCTGACTCTGTCAGTCTCTGTCTGTCTCTGTCTCTCTCTGTCTCTGTCTCTCTCTGTCTGTCTCTGTCTGTCTCTGTCTCTCTCTGTCTGTCTCTGTCTCTCTCTGTCTGTCTCTGTCTGTCTCTGTCTGTCTCTGTCTCTCTCTGTCTGTCTCTGTCTGTCTCTGTCTGTCTCTGTCTGTCTCTTTTCGTATCTGTCTGTCCCTGTCTGCGTCTGTCTGTCTCTGCATGTATCTGTTTGTCTCAGTCTGTCTCTGTCTGTCTCTGTCTGTCTCTGTCCGCCTCTGCCTGTCTCTGTCTGTCTCTGTCTGTCTCTGCCTGTCTCAGTCTGTCCCTATCTGTCTCTGTCTGTCTCTGTCTGTCTCTGTCTCTCTCTGTCTGCCTCTGTCTGTCTCTGTCTGTCTCTGTCTGGCTCTGTCTGTCTCTGTCTGTCTCTGTCTGTCTCTGCCTGTCTCTGTCTGTCTCTGTCTGTCTCTTTCCGTATCTGTCTGTCCCTGTCTGTCTCTGTCTGTCTCTGCATGTATCTGTTTGTCTCAGTCTGTCTCTGTCTGTCTCTGTCTGTCTCTGTCCGCCTCTGCCTGTCTCTGTCTGTCTCTGTCTGTCTCTGTCTGTCTCTGCCTGTCTCAGTCTGTCCCTATCTGTCTCTGTCTGTCTCTGTCTGTCTATACCGGTCTCTGACTGTCCCTGTCTGCCTCTGTGTGTCACTGCCTGCCTCAGTCTGCCGCTGACTGTCTCTGTCTGTCTCTGTCTGTCTCTGTCTGCCTGAGTCTGTCTCTGTCTGTCTCTGTATGTATCTGTCTGTCTCTGTCTGTCTCTGTCTGTCTCTGTCTGACTCTGTCAGTCTCTGTCTGTCTCTGTCTCTCTCTGTCTGTCTCTGTCTGTCTCTGTCTGTCTCTGTCTGTCTCTTTCCGTATCTGTCTGTCCCTGTCTGTCTCTGTCTGTCTCTGCATGTATATGTTTGTCTCAGTCTGTCTCTGTCTGTCTCTGTCTGTCTCTGTCCGCCTCTGCCTGTCTCTGTCTGTCTCTGTCTGTCAACTGTCTGTCTCTGTCTGTCTCTGTCTGGCTCTGTCTCTCTCTGTCTGTCATGGTCTGCCTCTGACTGTCCCTGTCTGTCTCTGTGTGTCACTGCCTGTGTCAGTCTGCCGCTGACTGTCTCTGTCTGTCCTTGTCTGACCCTGTCTGTCTCTGTCTGTCTCTGCTTGTTTCGTGTGTCACTGCCTGTCCCAGTTTGCCTTCGACTGTCTCTGGCTGTCTCTGTGTGTGACTGCCTGTCTCTGTCTGCCTCTGACTGTCCCTGTCTGCCTCTGTGTGTCACTGACTGGCTCAGTGTGCCGCTGACTGTCTCTGCCTGTCTCTGTCTGTCTCTGGCTGTCTCTGTGTGTCACTGCCTCTCTCAGTCCGCCGCTGACTGTCTCTGTCTGTCTCTGTCTGTCTATAGCGGTCTCTGTCTGTCTCTGTCTGTCTCTGTCTGTCTCTATCTGTCTCTGTCTGTCTCTGTCTGTCTCTGTCTGTCTCGGTCTGTCTCTGTCTGTCTCTGTCTGTCTCTGTCTGTCTCTATCTGTCTCTGTCTGTCTCTGTCTGTCTCTGTCTGTCTCTGTCTGTCTCTATCTGTCTCTGTCTGTCTCTGTCCGTCTCTGTCTGTCTCTGTCTGCCTCTGACTGTCCCTGTCTGTCTCTGTGTGTCACTGCCTGTCTCAGTCCGCCGCTGACTGTCTCTGTCTGTCTTTGTCTGTCTCTGTCTGTCTATAGCGGTCTCTGTCTGTATCTGTCTGTCTCTGTCTGTCTCTGCCTGTCTCAGTATGTCTCTGTCTGTCTCTGTCTGCCTCAGTCTGTCTCTGTCTGTCTCTGTCTGTCTCTGTCTGTCTTTTCGGTCTCTCTCTGTCTCTGTCTGTCTCTGTCTGCCTCTGTCTGTCCCTGTCTGTCTATAGCGGCCTCTGTCTGTCTCTGTCTGTCTCTGTCTGTCTCTGTCTGTCTCTGTCTCCCTCTGTCTGTCTGTGACCGGCTCTCTCTGTCTGTCTGTCTCTGAACGTCTCTGTCTGTCTCTGTCCGCCTCTGTCTGTCTCTGTCTGTCTCTGTCTGTCTCTGTCTGGCTCTGTCTCCCTCTGTCTGTCATGGTCTGCCTCTGACTGTCCCTGTCTGTCTCTGTGTGTCACTGCCTGTGTCAGTCTGCCGCTGACTGTCTCTGTCTGCCTCTGTCTGTCCCTCTCTGTCTCTGTCTGTCTCTGTCTACCTGAGTCGGTCTCTGTCTGTCTATAGCGGTCTCTGTCCGTCTCTGTCTGTCTCTGTCTGTCTCTGTCTGTCTCTGTCTGACTCTGTCAGTCTCAGTCTGTTTCTGTCTCTCTCTGTCTGTCTCTGTCTGTCTCTGTCTGTCTCTGTCTCTCTCTGTCTGTCTCTGTCTGTCTCTGTCTGTCTCTGTCTGTCTCTTTCCGTATCTGTCTGTCCCTGTCTGTCTCTGTCTGTCTCTGCATGTATCTGTTTGTCTCAGTCTGTCTCTGTCTGTCCCTGTCTGCCTCTGTGTGTCACTGCCTGTCTCAGTCTGCCGCTGACTGTCTCTGTCTGTCTCTGTCTGTCTCTGTCTGCCTGAGCCTGTTTCTGTCTGTCTCTGTCTGTCTATACCTGTCTCTGTCTGTATCTGTCTGTCTCTGTCTGTCTCTGTCTGTCTCTGTCTGTCTCTGTCTGTCTCTGTCTGTCTCAATCTGTCTCCGTCTGCCTCTGACTGTCTCTGTCTGTCTCTGTCTGCCCCTGTCTGTCTCTGTCTGTCCATACCAGTCTCTGTCTGTATCTGTCTGTCTCTGTCAGTCTCTGTCCGCCTCTGTCTGTCTCTGTCTGTCTCTGTCTGTATCTGTCTGTCTCTGTCTGTCTCTGTCTGTCTCTGTCTGACTCTGTCAGTCTCTGTCTGTCTCTGTCTCTCTCTGTCTGTCTCTGTCTGTCTCTGTCTCTCTCTGTCTGTCTCTGTCTCTCTCTGTCTGTCTCTGTCTGTCTCTGTCTGCCTGAGTCGGTCTCTGTCTGTCTATAGCGGTCTCTGTCCGTCTCTGTCTGTCTCTGTCTGACTGAGTCTGTCTCTGTCTGTCTCTGTCTGTCTCTGTCTGTCTCTGTCTGTCTCTGTCTGTCTCTGTCTGTCTCTGTCTGTCTCTGTCTGTCTCTGTCTGTCTTTGTCTGTCTCTGTATGTCTCTGCCTATCTCTGTCTGTCTCTGTCTGTCTCTGTCTGTCTCTGTCTGCCTCTGACTGTCCCTGTCTGCCTCTGTGCGTCACTGACTGGCTCAGTGTGCCGCTGACTGTCTCTGCCTGTCTCTGTCTGTCTCTGTCTGCCTCTGTCTGTCTCTGCCTGTCTCAGTCTGAACCTATCTGTCTCTGTCTGTCTCTGTCTGTCTCTGTCTGCCTGAGTCTGTCTCTGTCTGCCTCTGTCTGTCCCTGTCTGTCTCTGTCTGTCTCTGCATGTATCTGTTTGTCTCAGTCTGTCTCTGTCTGTCTCTGTCTGTCTCTGTCCGCCTCTGCCTGCCTCTGTCTGTCTCTGTCTGTCTCTGTCTGTCTCTGCCTGTCTCAGTCTGAACCTATCTGTCTCTGTCTGTCTCTGTCTGTCTCTGTCTGCCTGAGTCTGTCTCTGTCTGTCTCTGTCTGTCTCTGTGTGTCACTGCCTGTCTCAGTCTGCCGCTGACTGTCTCTGTCTGTCTCTGTCTGTCTCTGTCTGTCTCTGTCTGTCCCTGTCTGTCTCTATCTGTCTCTGCTTGTTTTCGTGTGTCACTGCCTGTCCCAGTTTGCCTTCGACTGTCTCTGGCTGTCTCTGTGTGTCACTGCCTCTCTCAGTCCGCCGCTGACTGTCTCTGTCTGTCTCTGTCTGTCTATAGCGGTCTCTGTCTGTATCTGTCTGTCTCTGTCTGTCTCTGTCTGTCTCTGTCTGTCTCTGTCTGTCTCGGTCTGTCTCTGTCTGTCTCTGTCTGTCTCTGTCTGTCTCTATCTGTCTCTGTCTGTCTCTGTCTGTCTCTGTCTGTCTCTGTCTGTCTCTATCTGTCTCTGTCTGTCTCTGTCCGTCTCTGTCTGTCTCTGTCTGCATCTGACTGTCCCTGTCTGTCTCTGTGTGTTACTGCCTGTCTCAGTCCGCCGCTGACTGTCTCTGTCTGTCTCTGTCTGCCTCTGTCTGTCCCTGTCTGTCTATAGCGGCCTCTGTCGGTCTCTCTCTGTCTCTGTCTGTCTCTGTCTGTCTTTTCGGTCTCTCTCTGTCTCTGTCTGTCTCTGTCTGTCTCTGTCCGTCTCTGTCTGTCTCTGTCTGCCTCTGACTGTCCCTGTCTGTCTCTGTGAGTCACTGCCTGTCTCAGTCCGCCGCTGACTGTCTCTATCTGTCTCTGTCTGTCTCTGTCCGTCTCTGTCTGTCTCTGTCTGCCTCTGACTGTCCCTGTCTGTCTCTGTGTGTCACTGCCTGTCTCAGTCCGCCGCTGTCTGTCTCTGTCTGTCTCTGTCTGTCTCTGTCTGTCTCTGTCTACCTGAGTCGGTCTCTGTCTGTCTATAGCGGTCTCTGTCCGTCTCTGTCTGTCTCTGTCTGACTGAGTCTGTCTCTGTCTGTCTCTGTCTGTCTCTGTCTGTCTCTGTCTGTCTCTGTCTGTCTCTGTCTGGCTCTGTCTCCCTCTGTCTGTCATGGTCTGCCTCTGACTGTCCCTGTGTGTCTCTGTGTGTCACTGCCTGTGTCAGTCTGCCGCTGACTGTCTCTGTCTGCCTCTGTCTGTCCCTGTCTGTCTCTGTCTGTCTCTGTCTACCTGAGTCGGTCTCTGTCTGTCTATAGCGGTCTCTGTCCGTCTCTGTCTGTCTCTGTCTGCCTCTGTCTGTCTCTGCCTGTCTCAGTCTGAACCTATCTGTCTCTGTCTGTCTCTGTCTGTCTCTGTCTGCCTGAGTCTGTCTCTGTCTGCCTCTGTCTGTCCCTGTCTGTCTCTGTCTGTCTCTGTCTGTCTCTGTCTGTCTCTGTCTGTCTCTGTCTGTCTCTGTCTGTCTCTGTCTGTCTCTGTCTGTCTCTGTCTGTCTCTGTCTGTCTTTGTCTGTCTCTGTATGTCTCTGCCTATCTCTGTCTGTCTCTGTCTGTCTCTGTCTGTCTCTGTCTGCCTCTGACTGTCCCTGTCTGCCTCTGTGCGTCACTGACTGGCTCAGTGTGCCGCTGACTGTCTCTGCCTGTCTCTGTCTGTCTCTGTCTGCCTCTGTCTGTCTCTGCCTGTCTCAGTCTGAACCTATCTGTCTCTGTCTGTCTCTGTCTGTCTCTGTCTGCCTGAGTCTGTCTCTGTCTGCCTCTGTCTGTCCCTGTCTGTCTCTGTCTGTCTCTGCATGTATCTGTTTGTCTCAGTCTGTCTCTGTCTGTCTCTGTCTGTCTCTGTCCGCCTCTGCCTGCCTCTGTCTGTCTCTGTCTGTCTCTGTCTGTCTCTGCCTGTCTCAGTCTGAACCTATCTGTCTCTGTCTGTCTCTGTCTGTCTCTGTCTGCCTGAGTCTGTCTCTGTCTGTCTCTGTCTGTCTCTGTGTGTCACTGCCTGTCTCAGTCTGCCGCTGACTGTCTCTGTCTGTCTCTGTCTGTCTCTGTCTGTCTCTGTCTGTCCCTGTCTGTCTCTATCTGTCTCTGCTTGTTTTCGTGTGTCACTGCCTGTCCCAGTTTGCCTTCGACTGTCTCTGGCTGTCTCTGTGTGTCACTGCCTCTCTCAGTCCGCCGCTGACTGTCTCTGTCTGTCTCTGTCTGTCTATAGCGGTCTCTGTCTGTATCTGTCTGTCTCTGTCTGTCTCTGTCTGTCTCTGTCTGTCTCTGTCTGTCTCTGTCTGTCTCGGTCTGTCTCTGTCTGTCTCTGTCTGTCTCTGTCTGTCTCTATCTGTCTCTGTCTGTCTCTGTCTGTCTCTGTCTGTCTCTGTCTGTCTCTATCTGTCTCTGTCTGTCTCTGTCCGTCTCTGTCTGTCTCTGTCTGCATCTGACTGTCCCTGTCTGTCTCTGTGTGTTACTGCCTGTCTCAGTCCGCCGCTGACTGTCTCTGTCTGTCTCTGTCTGCCTCTGTCTGTCCCTGTCTGTCTATAGCGGCCTCTGTCGGTCTCTCTCTGTCTCTGTCTGTCTCTGTCTGTCTTTTCGGTCTCTCTCTGTCTCTGTCTGTCTCTGTCTGTCTCTGTCCGTCTCTGTCTGTCTCTGTCTGCCTCTGACTGTCCCTGTCTGTCTCTGTGAGTCACTGCCTGTCTCAGTCCGCCGCTGACTGTCTCTATCTGTCTCTGTCTGTCTCTGTCCGTCTCTGTCTGTCTCTGTCTGCCTCTGACTGTCCCTGTCTGTCTCTGTGTGTCACTGCCTGTCTCAGTCCGCCGCTGTCTGTCTCTGTCTGTCTCTGTCTGTCTCTGTCTGGCTCTGTCTCCCTCTGTCTGTCATGGTCTGCCTCTGACTGTCCCTGTCTGTCTCTGTGTGTCACTGCCTGTGTCAGTCTGCCGCTGACTGTCTCTGTCTGCCTCTGTCTGTCCCTGTCTGTCTCTGTCTGTCTCTGTCTACCTGAGTCGGTCTCTGTCTGTCTATAGCGGTCTCTGTCCGTCTCTGTCTGTCTCTGTCTGACTGAGTCTGTCTCTGTCTGTCTCTGTCTGTCTCTGTCTGTCTCTGTCTGTCTCTGTCTGTCTCTGTCTGTCTCTGTCTGTCTTTGTCTGTCTCTGTATGTCTCTGCCTATCTCTGTCTGTCTCTGAACGTCTCTGTCTGTCTCTGTCCGCCTCTGACTGTCCCTGTCTGCCTCTGTATGTCACTGACTGGCTCAGTGTGCCGCTGACTGTCTCTGCCTGTCTCTGTCTGTCTCTGTCTGTCTCTGTCTGCCTCTGACTGTCCCTGTCTGCCTCTGTGTGCCACTGACTGGCTCAGAGTGCCGCTGACTGTCTCTGCCTGTCTCTGTGTGTCACAGCCTGTCTCTGTCTGCCTCTGACTGTCTCTGTCTGTCTCTGTGTGTCCCTGTCTGTCTCTGCCTGTCTCTGTCTGTCTATGTCTGTCTCTGTCTGTCTCTGTCTGTATCTGTCTGTATCTGTCTGTCTCTGTCTGTCTCTGTCTGTCTCTGTCTGTCTCTGTCTGTCTCTGTGTGTCTCTGTCTGTCTATGTCTGTCTCTGTCTGTCTCTGTCTGTCTCTGTCTGTCTCTGTCTGTCTCTGCCTGTCTCTGTCTGTCCCTCTCTGTCTCTGTCTGTCTCTGTCTAATTTAGGTCTCTCTCTGTCTCTGTCTGTCTCTCTCTGTCTATTCCTGTCTCTGTGTGTATCTGTCTGTCTCTGTCTGTCTCTGTCTGTCTCTGCATGTATCTGTTTGTCTCTGTCTGTCTCTGTCGGTCTCTGTCGGTCTCTGTCTGTCTCTGTCTGTATCTGTCTGTATCTGTCTGTATCTGTCTGTCTCTGTCTGCCTGAGTCTGTCTCTGTCTGTCTCTGTCTGTCTCTGTCTGTCTCTGCCTGTCTCTGTCTGCCCCTCTCTGTCTCTGTCTGTCTCTGTCTAATTTAGGTCTCTCTCTGTCTCTGTCTGTCTCTCTCTGTCTATTCCTGTCTCTGTGTGTATCTGTCTGTCTCTGTCTGTCTCTGTCTGTCTCTGTCTGTCTCTGTCTGTCTCTGTCTGTCTCTGTCTGTCTCTGTCCGTCTTTGTCTGTCTCTGTATGTCTCTGCCTATCTCTGTCTGTCTCTGAACGTCTCTGTCTGTCTCTGTCCGCCTCTGACTGTCCCTGTCTGCCTCTGTGTGTCACTGACTGGCTCAGTGTGCCGCTGACTGTCTCTGCAAGTCTCTGTCTGTCTCTGTCTGTCTCTGTCTGCCTCTGACTCTCCCTGTCTGCCTCAGTGTGTCACTGCCTGGCTCAGTGTGCCGCTGACTGTCTCTGTCTGTCTCTGTCTGTCTCTGTCTGTCTCTGTCTGTCTCTGTCTGTATCTGTCTGTATCTGTCTGTCTCTGTCTGTCTCTGTCTGTCTCTGTCTGCCTCTGACTGTCCCTGTCTGCCTCTGTGTGTCACTGACTGGCTCAGTGTGCCGCTGACTGTCTCTGCCTGTCTCTGTCTCCCTCTGTCTGCCTCTGACCGGCTCTCTCTGTCTGTCTGTCTCTGTCCGTCTCTGCTTGCTTCCGTGTGTCACTGCCTGTCCCAGTTTGCATCCGACTGTCTCTGTCTGTCTCTGTGTGTCACTGCCTGTCTCTGTCTGTCTATGTCTGTCCCTGTCTGTCTCTGTCTGTCTCTGTTTCTCTCTGTCTGCCTGAGTCTGTCTCTGTCTGTCTCTGTCTGTCTATAGCGGTCTCTGTCTGTATCTGTCTGTCTCTGTCTGTCTCTGTCTGTCTCTGTCTGTCTCTGTCTGTCTCTGTCTGTCTCTGTCTGTCTCTGTCTGTCTCTGTCTGTCTCTATCTGTCTCTGTCTGTTTCTGTCTGTCTCTGTCTGTCTCTGTCTGTCTCTGTCTGTCTCTATCTGTCTCCGTCTGTCTCTGTCTGTCTCTGTCTGTCTCTATCTGTCTCTGTCTGTCTCTGTCTGTCTCTGTCTGTCTCTGTCTGCCTCTGACTGTCTCTGTCTGTCTCTGTCTGCCCCTGTCTGTCTCTGTCTGCCTATACCAGTCTCTGTCTGTATCTGTCTGTCTCTGTCTGTCTCTGTCTGTCTCAGTCTGTCTCTGTCTGTCTATGTCTGCCTGAGTCTGTCTCTGTCTGTCTCTGTCTGTCTATACCTGTCTCTGTCTGTATCTGTCTGTCTCGGTCTGTGTCTGCCTGCCTGAGTCTGTCTCTGTCTGTCTCGGTCTGTGTCTGCCTGCCTGAGTCTGTCTCTGTCTGTCTCTGTCTGTCGATACCGGTCTCTGACTGTCCCTGTCTGCCTCTGTGTGTCACTGCCTGTCTCAGTCTGCCGTTGACTGTCTCTGTCTGTCTCTGCATGTATCTGTTTGTCTCTGTCTGTCTCTGTCGGTCTCTGTCTGTCTCTGTCTGTATCTGTCTGTATCTGTCTGTATCTGTCTGTCTCTGTCTGCCTGAGTCTGTCTCTGTCTGTCTCTGTCTGTCTATAGCGGTCTCTGTCTGTATCAGTCTGTCTCTGTCTGTCTCTGTCTGTCTCTGTCTGTCTCTGTCTGTCTCTCTCTGTCTCTGTCTGTCTCTGTCTGTCTCTGCCTGTCTCTGTCTGTCTATGTCTGTCTCTGTCTGTCTCTGTCTGTCTCTGTCTGTCTCTGTCTGTCTCTGCCTGTCTCTGTCTGCCCCTCTCTGTCTCTGTCTGTCTCTCTCTATTTTAGGTCTCTCTCTGTCTCTGTCTGTCTCTCTCTGTCTATTCCTGTCTCTGTGTGTATCTGTCTGTCTCTGTATGTCTCTGCCTATCTCTGTCTGTCTCTGTTTGTCTCTGTCTGTCTCTGTCTGTCTCTGTCTGTCTCTGCTTGTCTCTGTCTGTCTCTCTCTGCCTCTGTCTCTCTCTGTCTGTCTCTGTCTGTCTCTGTCTGTCTCGGTCTGTCTCTGTCTGTCTCTGTCTGTCTCTATCTGTCTCTGTCTGTCTCTGTCTGTCTCTGTCTGTCTCTGTCTGTCTCTGTCTGCCTCTGACTGTCCCTGTCTGCCTCTGTGTGTCACTGACTGGCTCAGTGTGCCGCTGACTGTCTCTGCCTGTCTCTGTCTGCCTCTGACTGTCCCTGTGTGCCTCTGTGTGTCACTGGCTGGCTCAGTGTGCCTCTGACTGTCCCTGTCTGTCTCTGTCTGTCTCTGTCTGTCTCTGTCTGTCTCTGTCTGTCTCTGTCTGTCTCTGTCTGTCTCTGTCTGTCTCTGTCTGTCTCTGTCTGTCTCTGTCTGTCTCTGTCTGTCTCTGTCTGTCTCTGCCTATCTCTGTCTGTCTCTGTCTGTCTCTGTCTGTCTCTGTCTGTCTCTGTCTGTCTCTGTCTGTCTGTGTCTGTCTCCGTCTGCCTCTGACTGTCCCTGTCTGTTTCTGTGTGTCACTGCCTGTCTCTGTCTGTCTATGTCTGTCTCTGTCTGTCACTGTCTGTCTCTGTCTGTCTCTGTCTGTCTCTGTCTGTCTCTGTATGTATGTGTTTGTCTCTGTCTGTCTCTGTCTGTCTCTGTATGTATGTGTTTATCTCTGTCTGTCTCTGTCTGTCTCGGTCTGTCTCTGTCTGTCTCTGTCTGTCTCTGTCTGTCTCTGTCTGTCTCTGCCTATCTCTGTCTGTCTCTGTCTGTCTCTGTCTGTCTCTGTCTGTCTCTGTCTGTCTGTGTCTGTCTCCGTCTGCCTCTGACTGTCCCTGTCTGTTTCTGTGTGTCACTGCCTGTCTCTGTCTGTCTATGTCTGTCTCTGTCTGTCACTGTCTGTCTCTGTCTGTCTCTGTCTGTCTCTGTCTGTCTCTGTATGTATGTGTTTGTCTCTGTCTGTCCCTGTCTGTCTCTGTATGTATGTGTTTATCTTTGTCTGTCTCTGTCTGTCTCGGTCTGTCTCTGTCTGTCTCTGTCTGTCTCTATCTGTCACTGTCTGTCTCTGTCTGTCTCTGTCTGTCTCTGTCTGCCTCTGACTGTCCCTGTCTGCCTCTGTGTGTCACTGACTGGCTCGGTGTGCCGCTGACTGTCTCTGCCTGTCTCTGTCTCCCTCTGTCTGTCTCTGACCGGCTCTCTCTGTCTGTCTGTCTCTGTCCGTCTCTGTCTGTCTCTGTCCGCCTCTGTCTGTCTCTGTCTGTCTCTGTCTGTCTCTGTCCGGCTCTGTCTCTCTCTGTCTGTCATTGTCTGCCTCTGACTGTCCCTGTCTGTCTCTGTGTGTCACTGCCTGTGTCAGTCTGCCGCTGACTGTCTCTGTCTGTCTCTGTCTGACCCTGTCTGTCTCTGTCTGTCTCTGTCTGTCTCTGTTTCTCTCTGTCTGCCTGAGTCTGTCTCTGTCTGTCTCTGTCTGTCTATAGCGGTCTCTGTCTGTATCTGTCTGTCTCTGTCTGCCTCTGTCTGTCCCTGTCTGTCTCCGTCTGTCTCTGTCTGCCTGAGTCTGTCTCTGTCTTTCTATACCTGTCTCTGTCTGTCTCTGTCTGTCTCTGTCTGTATCTGTCTGCATCTGTCTGTCTCTGTCTGTCTCTGTCTGTCTCTGTTTGTCTCTGTCTGTCTCTGTCTGTATCTGTCTGTCTCTGTCTGTCTCTGTCAGTCTCTGTCTGTGTCTGGCTGTCTCTGCTTGCTTCCGTGTGTCACTGCCTGTCCCAGTTTGCATCCGACTGTCTCTGTCTGTCTCTGTGTGTCACTGCCTGTCTCTGTCTGTCTATGTCTGTCCCTGTCTGTCTCTGTCTGTCTCTGTTTCTCTCTGTCTGCCTGAGTCTGTCTCTGTCTGTCTCTGTCTGTCTATAGCGGTCTCTGTCTGTATCTGTCTGTCTCTGTCTGTCTCTGTCTGTCTCTGTCTGTCTCTGTCTGTCTCTGTCTGTCTCTGTCTGTCTCTGTCTGTCTCTGTCTGTCTCTGTCTGTCTCTATCTGTCTCTGTCTGTTTCTGTCTGTCTCTGTCTGTCTCTGTCTGTCTCTGTCTGTCTCTATCTGTCTCCGTCTGTCTCTGTCTGTCTCTGTCTGTCTCTATCTGTCTCTGTCTGTCTCTGTCTGTCTCTGTCTGTCTCTGTCTGCCTCTGACTGTCTCTGTCTGTCTCTGTCTGCCCCTGTCTGTCTCTGTCTGCCTATACCAGTCTCTGTCTGTATCTGTCTGTCTCTGTCTGTCTCTGTCTGTCTCAGTCTGTCTCTGTCTGTCTATGTCTGCCTGAGTCTGTCTCTGTCTGTCTCTGTCTGTCTATACCTGTCTCTGTCTGTATCTGTCTGTCTCGGTCTGTGTCTGCCTGCCTGAGTCTGTCTCTGTCTGTCTCTGTCTGTCGATACCGGTCTCTGACTGTCCCTGTCTGCCTCTGTGTGTCACTGCCTGTCTCAGTCTGCCGTTGACTGTCTCTGTCTGTCTCTGCATGTATCTGTTTGTCTCTGTCTGTCTCTGTCGGTCTCTGTCTGTCTCTGTCTGTATCTGTCTGTATCTGTCTGTATCTGTCTGTATCTGTCTGTCTCTGTCTGCCTGAGTCTGTCTCTGTCTGTCTCTGTCTGTCTATAGCGGTCTCTGTCTGTATCAGTCTGTCTCTGTCTGTCTCTGTCTGTCTCTGTCTGTCTCTGTCTGTCTCTCTCTGTCTCTGTCTGTCTCTGTCTGTCTCTGCCTGTCTCTGTCTGTCTATGTCTGTCTCTGTCTGTCTCTGTCTGTCTCTGTCTGTCTCTGTCTGTCTCTGCCTGTCTCTGTCTGCCCCTCTCTGTCTCTGTCTGTCTCTCTCTATTTTAGGTCTCTCTCTGTCTCTGTCTGTCTCTCTCTGTCTATTCCTGTCTCTGTGTGTATCTGTCTGTCTCTGTATGTCTCTGCCTATCTCTGTCTGTCTCTGTTTGTCTCTGTCTGTCTCTGTCTGTCTCTGTCTGTCTCTGCTTGTCTCTGTCTGTCTCTCTCTGCCTCTGTCTCTCTCTGTCTGTCTCTGTCTGTCTCTGTCTGTCTCGGTCTGTCTCTGTCTGTCTCTGTCTGTCTCTATCTGTCTCTGTCTGTCTCTGTCTGTCTCTGTCTGTCTCTGTCTGTCTCTGTCTGCCTCTGACTGTCCCTGTCTGCCTCTGTGTGTCACTGGCTGGCTCAGTGTGCCGCTGACTGTCTCTGTCTGTCACTGTCTGTCTCTGGCTGTCTCTGTCTGTCTCTGTCTGTCTCGGTCTGCCTCTGACTGTCCCTGTCTGTCTCTGTGTGTCACTGCCTACCCCAGTTTGCCTTCGACTGTCTCTGGCTGTCTCTGTGTGTGACTGCCTGTCTCTGTCTGCCTCTGACTGTCCCTGTCTGTCTCTGTGTGTCACTGCCTGTCTCAGTCCGCCGCTGACTGTCTCTGTCTGTCTCTGTCTGTCTATAGCGGTCTCTGTCTGTATCTGTCTGTCTCTGTCTGTCTCTGTCTGTCTCTGTCTGTCTCTGTCTGTCTCTGTCTGTCTCTGTCTGTCTCTGTCTGTCTCTGTCTGTCTCTGCCTATCTCTGTCTGTCTCTGTCTGTCTCTGTCTGTCTCTGTCTGCCTCTGACTGTCCCTGTGTGCCTCTGTGTGTTACTGGCTGGCTCAGTGTGCCGCTGACTGTCTCTGTCTGTCACTGCCTGTCTCAGTCTGCCGCTGACTGTCTCTGTCTGTCTCTGTCTGTCTCTGTCTGTCTCTGTCTGTCCCTGTCTGTCTCTATCTGTCTCTGCTTGGTTTCGTGTGTCACTGCCTGTCCCAGTTTGCCTTCGACTGTCTGTGGCTGTCTCTGTGTGTGACTGCCTGTCTCTGTCTGCCTCTGACTGTCCCTGTGTGCCTCTGTGTGTCACTGGCTGGCTCAGTGTGCCGCTGACTGTCTCTGTCTGTCACTGTCTGTCTCTGTCTGTCTCTGTCTGTCTCTGTCTGTCTCTGTCTGTCTCTGTCTGCCTCTGACTGTCCCTGTCTGCCTCTGTGTGTCACTGACTGGCTCAGTGTGCCGCTGACTGTCTCTGCCTGTCTCTGTCTGCCTCTGACTGTCCCTGTGTGCCTCTGTGTGTCACTGGCTGGCTCAGTGTGCCGCTGACTGTCTCTGTCTGTCACTGTCTGTCTCTGGCTGTCTCTGTCTGTCTCTGTCTGTCTCGGTCTGCCTCTGACTGTCCCTGTCCGTCTCTGTCTGTCTCTGTCTGTCTCTGTCTGTCTCTGTCTGTCTCTGTCTGTCTCTGTCTGTCTCTGTCTGTCTCTGTCGGTCTCTGTCTGTCACTGCCTATCTCTGTCTGCCTCTGTCTGTCTCTGTCTGTCTCTGTCTGTCTCTGTCTGTCTCCGTCTGCCTCTGACTGTCCCTGTCTGTTTCTGTGTGTCAGTGCCTGTCTCTGTCTGCCTATGTCTGTCTCTGTCTGTCTCTGTATGTATCTGTCTGTCTCTGTATGACTGAGTCTGTCTCTGTCTGTCTCTGTCTGTCTCTGCCTGTCTCTGTCTGTCTCTGTCTGTCTCTGTCTGTCTCTGCCTGTCTCAGTCTGAACCTATCTGTCTCTGTCTGTCTCTGTCTGTCTCTGTCTGCCTGAGTCTGTCTCTGTCTGTCTCTGTCTGTCTCTGTCTGTCTCTGTCTGTCTCTGTCTGTCTCTGTCTGTCTCCGTCTGCCTCTGACTGTCCCTGTCTGTTTCTGTGTGTCACTGCCTGTCTCTGTCTGTCTATGTCTGTCTCTGTCTGTCTCTGTCTGTCTCTGTATGTATCTGTCTGTCTCTGTATGACTGAGTCTGTCTCTGTCTGTCTCTGTCTGTCTCTGTCTGTCTCTGTCTGTCTCTGTCTGTCTCTGTCTGTCTCTGTCTGTCTCTGTCTGTCTCTGTCTGTCTCTGTCTGTCTCTGTCTGTCTCTGCCTATCTCTCTCTATCTCTGTCTGTCTCTGTCTGTCTCTGTCTGCCTCTGACTGTCCCTGTGTGCCTCTGTGTGTCACTGGCTGGCTCAGTGTGCCGCTGACTGGCTCAGTGTGCCGCTGACTGTCTCTGTCTGTCTCTGTCTGTCTCTGTCTGTATCAGTCTGTCTCTGTCTGTCTCTGTCTGTCTCTGTCTGTCTCTGTCTGTCTCTGTCTGTCTCTGTCTGTCTCTGTCTGTCTCTGTCTGTCTCTGTCTGTCTCTGTCTGTCTCTGTCTGTCTCTGTCTGTCTCTGTCTGTCTCTGTCTGTCTCTGCCTATCTCTCTCTATCTCTGTCTGTCTCTGTCTGTCTCTGTCTGCCTCTGACTGTCCCTGTGTGCCTCTGTGTGTCACTGGCTGGCTCAGTGTGCCGCTGACTGTCTCTGTCTGTCTCTGTCTGTCTCTGTCTGTATCAGTCTGTCTCTGTCTGTCTCTGTCTGTCTCTGTCTGTCTCTGTCTGTCTCTGTCTGTCTCTGTCTGTCTCTGTCTGTCTCTGTCTGTCTCTGCCTATCTCTGTCTGTCTCTGTCTGTCTCTGTCTGTCTCTGTCTGCCTCTGACTGTCCCTGTGTGCCTCTGTGTGTCACTGGCTGGCTCAGTGTGCCGCTGACTGTCTCTGCCTGTCTCTGTCTGTCTCTGTCTGTCTCTGTCTGTCTCTGCCTGTCTCAGTCTGAACCTATCTGTCTCTGTCTGTCTCTGTCTGTCTCTGTCTGCCTGAGTCTGTCTCTGTCTGTCTCTGTCTGTCTCTGTCTGTCTCTGTCTGTCTCTGTCTGTCTCTGTCTGTCTCCGTCTGCCTCTGACTGTCCCTGTCTGTTTCTGTGTGTCACTGCCTGTCTCTGTCTGTCTATGTCTGGCTCAGTGTGCCGCTGACTGTCTCTGTCTGTCTCTGTCTGTCTCTGTCTGTATCAGTCTGTCTCTGTCTGTCTCTGTCTGTCTCTGTCTGTCTCTGTCTGTCTCTGCCTATCTCTGTCTGTCTCTGTCTGTCTCTGTCTGTCTCTGTCTGCCTCTGACTGTCCCTGTGTGCCTCTGTGTGTCACTGGCTGGCTCAGTGTGCCGCTGACTGTCTCTGCCTGTCTCTGTCTGTCTCTGTCTGTCTCTGTCTGTCTCTGCCTGTCTCAGTCTGAACCTATCTGTCTCTGTCTGTCTCTGTCTGTCTCTGTCTGCCTGAGTCTGTCTCTGTCTGTCTCTGTCTGTCTCTGTCTGTCTCTGTCTGTCTCTGTCTGTCTCTGTCTGTCTCCGTCTGCCTCTGACTGTCCCTGTCTGTTTCTGTGTGTCACTGCCTGTCTCTGTCTGTCTATGTCTGTCTCTGTCTGTCTCTGTCTGTCTCTGTTTGTATCTGTCTGTCTCTGTATGACTGAGTCTGTCTCTGTCTGTCTCTGTCTGTCTCTGTCTGTCTCTGTCTGTCTCTGTCTGTCTCTGTCTGTCTCTGTCTGTCTCTGTCTGTCTCTGTCTGTCTCTGTCTGTCTCTGCCTATCTCTGTCTGTCTCTGTCTGTCTCTGTCTGTCTCTGTCTGCCTCTGACTGTCCCTGTGTGCCTCTGTGTGTCACTGGCTGGCTCAGTGTGCCGCTGACTGTCTCTGTCTGTCTCTGTCTGTCTCTGTCTGTATCCGTCTGTCTCTGTCTGTCTCTGCCTGTCTCAGTCTGAACCGATCTGTCTCTGTCTGTCTCTGTCTGTCTCTGTCTGTCTCTGTCTGTCTCTGTCTGTCTCTGTCTGTCTCTGTCTGTCTCTGTCTGTCTCTGTCTGTCTCTGTCTGTCTCTGTCTGTCTCTGCCTATCTCTGTCTGTCTCTGTCTGTCTCTGTCTGTCTCTGTCTGTCTCTGTCTGCCTCTGACTGTCCCTGTGTGCCTCTGTGTGTCACTGGCTGGCTCAGTGTGCCGCTGACTGTCTCTGTCTGTCACTGTCTGTCTCTGGCTGTCTCTGTCTGTCTCTGTCTGTCTCGGTCTGCCTCTGACTGTCCCTGTCTGTCTCTGTGTGTCACTGCCTGCCCCAGTTTGCCTTCGACTGTCTCTGGCTGTCTCTGTGTGTGACTGCCTGTCTCTGTCTGCCTCTGACTGTCCCTGTCTGTCTCTGTGTGTCACTGCCTGTCTCAGTCCGCCGCTGACTGTCTCTGTCTGTCTCTGTCTGTCTATAGCGGTCTCTGTCTGTATCTGTCTGTCTCTGTCTGTCTCTGTCTGTCTCTGTCTGTCTCTGTCTGTCTCTGTCTGTCTCTGTCTGTCTCTGTCTGTCTCTGTCTGTCTCTGCCTATCTCTGTCTGTCTCTGTCTGTCTCTGTCTGTCTCTGTCTGCCTCTGACTGTCCCTGTGTGCCTCTCTGTGTCACTGGCTGACTGTCTCTGTCTGTCTCTGTCTGTCTCTGTCTGTCTCTGTCTGTCTCTGTCTGTCTCTGTCTGTCTCTGTCTGCCTCTGACTGTCCCTGTGTGCCTCTGTGTGTCACTGGCTGGCTCAGTGTGCCGCTGACTGTCTCTGTCTGTCACTGTCTGTCTCTGGCTGTCTCTGTCTGTCTCTGTCTGTCTCGGTCTGCCTCTGACTGTCCCTGTCTGTCTCTGTGTGTCACTGCCTGCCCCAGTTTGCCTTCGACTGTCTCTGGCTGTCTCTGTGTGTGACTGCCTGTCTCTGTCTGCCTCTGACTGTCCCTGTCTGTCTCTGTGTGTCACTGCCTGTCTCAGTCCGCCGCTGACTGTCTCTGTCTGTCTCTGTCTGTCTATAGCGGTCTCTGTCTGTATCTGTCTGTCTCTGTCTGTCTCTGTCTGTCTCTGTCTGTCTCTGTCTGTCTCTGTCTGTCTCTGTCTGTCTCTGTCTGTCTCTGTCTGTCTCTGCCTATCTCTGTCTGTCTCTGTCTGTCTCTGTCTGTCTCTGTCTGCCTCTGACTGTCCCTGTGTGCCTCTCTGTGTCACTGGCTGACTGTCTCTGTCTGTCTCTGTCTGTCTCTGTCTGTCTCTGTCTGTCTCTGTCTGTCTCTGTCTGTCTCTGTCTGTCTCTGTCTGTCTCTGTCGGTCTCTGTCTGTCTCTGCCTATCTCTGTCTGCCTCTGTCTGTCTCTGTCTGTCTCTGTCTGTCTCTGTCTGTCTCCGTCTGCCTCTGACTGTCCCTGTCTGTTTCTGTGTGTCAGTGCCTGTCTCTGTCTGCCTATGTCTGTCTCTGTCTGTCTCTGTCTGTCTCTGTATGTATCTGTCTGTCTCTGTATGACTGAGTCTGTCTCTGTCTGTCTCTGTCTGTCTCTGCCTGTCTCTGTCTGTCTCTGTCTGTCTCTGTCTGTCTCTGCCTGTCTCAGTCTGAACCTATCTGTCTCTGTCTGTCTCTGTCTGTCTCTGTCTGCCTGAGTCTGTCTCTGTCTGTCTCTGTCTGTCTCTGTCTGTCTCTGTCTGTCTCTGTCTGTCTCTGTCTGTCTCCGTCTGCCTCTGACTGTCCCTGTCTGTTTCTGTGTGTCACTGCCTGTCTCTGTCTGTCTATGTCTGTCTCTGTCTGTCTCTGTCTGTCTCTGTATGTATCTGTCTGTCTCTGTATGACTGAGTCTGTCTCTGTCTGTCTCTGTCTGTCTCTGTCTGTCTCTGTCTGTCTCTGTCTGTCTCTGTCTGTCTCTGTCTGTCTCTGTCTGTCTCTGTCTGTCTCTGTCTGTCTCTGTCTGTCTCTGCCTATCTCTCTCTATCTCTGTCTGTCTCTGTCTGTCTCTGTCTGCCTCTGACTGTCCCTGTGTGCCTCTGTGTGTCACTGGCTGGCTCAGTGTGCCGCTGACTGGCTCAGTGTGCCGCTGACTGTCTCTGTCTGTCTCTGTCTGTCTCTGTCTGTATCAGTCTGTCTCTGTCTGTCTCTGTCTGTCTCTGTCTGTCTCTGTCTGTCTCTGTCTGTCTCTGTCTGTCTCTGTCTGTCTCTGTCTGTCTCTGTCTGTCTCTGTCTGTCTCTGTCTGTCTCTGTCTGTCTCTGTCTGTCTCTGTCTGTCTCTGCCTATCTCTCTCTATCTCTGTCTGTCTCTGTCTGTCTCTGTCTGCCTCTGACTGTCCCTGTGTGCCTCTGTGTGTCACTGGCTGGCTCAGTGTGCCGCTGACTGTCTCTGTCTGTCTCTGTCTGTCTCTGTCTGTATCAGTCTGTCTCTGTCTGTCTCTGTCTGTCTCTGTCTGTCTCTGTCTGTCTCTGTCTGTCTCTGTCTGTCTCTGTCTGTCTCTGTCTGTCTCTGTCTGTCTCTGTCTGTCTCTGTCTGTCTCTGCCTATCTCTGTCTGTCTCTGTCTGTCTCTGTCTGTCTCTGTCTGCCTCTGACTGTCCCTGTGTGCCTCTGTGTGTCACTGGCTGGCTCAGTGTGCCGCTGACTGTCTCTGCCTGTCTCTGTCTGTCTCTGTCTGTCTCTGTCTGTCTCTGCCTGTCTCAGTCTGAACCTATCTGTCTCTGTCTGTCTCTGTCTGTCTCTGTCTGCCTGAGTCTGTCTCTGTCTGTCTCTGTCTGTCTCTGTCTGTCTCTGTCTGTCTCTGTCTGTCTCTGTCTGTCTCCGTCTGCCTCTGACTGTCCCTGTCTGTTTCTGTGTGTCACTGCCTGTCTCTGTCTGTCTATGTCTGGCTCAGTGTGCCGCTGACTGTCTCTGTCTGTCTCTGTCTGTCTCTGTCTGTATCAGTCTGTCTCTGTCTGTCTCTGTCTGTCTCTGTCTGTCTCTGTCTGTCTCTGCCTATCTCTGTCTGTCTCTGTCTGTCTCTGTCTGTCTCTGTCTGCCTCTGACTGTCCCTGTGTGCCTCTGTGTGTCACTGGCTGGCTCAGTGTGCCGCTGACTGTCTCTGCCTGTCTCAGTCTGTCTCTGTCTGTCTCTGTCTGTCTCTGCCTGTCTCAGTCTGAACCTATCTGTCTCTGTCTGTCTCTGTCTGTCTCTGTCTGCCTGAGTCTGTCTCTGTCTGTCTCTGTCTGTCTCTGTCTGTCTCTGTCTGTCTCTGTCTGTCTCTGTCTGTCTCCGTCTGCCTCTGACTGTCCCTGTCTGTTTCTGTGTGTCACTGCCTGTCTCTGTCTGTCTATGTCTGTCTCTGTCTGTCTCTGTCTGTCTCTGTTTGTATCTGTCTGTCTCTGTATGACTGAGTCTGTCTCTGTCTGTCTCTGTCTGTCTCTGTCTGTCTCTGTCTGTCTCTGTCTGTCTCTGTCTGTCTCTGTCTGTCTCTGTCTGTCTCTGTCTGTCTCTGTCTGTCTCTGCCTATCTCTGTCTGTCTCTGTCTGTCTCTGTCTGTCTCTGTCTGCCTCTGACTGTCCCTGTGTGCCTCTGTGTGTCACTGGCTGGCTCAGTGTGCCGCTGACTGTCTCTGTCTGTCTCTGTCTGTCTCTGTCTGTATCCGTCTGTCTCTGTCTGTCTCTGCCTGTCTCAGTCTGAACCGATCTGTCTCTGTCTGTCTCTGTCTGTCTCTGTCTGTCTCTGTCTGTCTCTGTCTGTCTCTGTCTGTCTCTGTCTGTCTCTGTCTGTCTCTGTCTGTCTCTGTCTGTCTCTGTCTGTCTCTGCCTATCTCTGTCTGTCTCTGTCTGTCTCTGTCTGTCTCTGTCTGTCTCTGTCTGCCTCTGACTGTCCCTGTGTGCCTCTGTGTGTCACTGGCTGGCTCAGTGTGCCGCTGACTGTCTCTGTCTGTCACTGTCTGTCTCTGGCTGTCTCTGTCTGTCTCTGTCTGTCTCGGTCTGCCTCTGACTGTCCCTGTCTGTCTCTGTGTGTCACTGCCTGCCCCAGTTTGCCTTCGACTGTCTCTGGCTGTCTCTGTGTGTGACTGCCTGTCTCTGTCTGCCTCTGACTGTCCCTGTCTGTCTCTGTGTGTCACTGCCTGTCTCAGTCCGCCGCTGACTGTCTCTGTCTGTCTCTGTCTGTCTATAGCGGTCTCTGTCTGTATCTGTCTGTCTCTGTCTGTCTCTGTCTGTCTCTGTCTGTCTCTGTCTGTCTCTGTCTGTCTCTGTCTGTCTCTGTCTGTCTCTGTCTGTCTCTGCCTATCTCTGTCTGTCTCTGTCTGTCTCTGTCTGTCTCTGTCTGCCTCTGACTGTCCCTGTGTGCCTCTCTGTGTCACTGGCTGACTGTCTCTGTCTGTCTCTGTCTGTCTCTGTCTGTCTCTGTCTGTCTCTGTCTGTCTCTGTCTGTCTCTGTCTGTCTCTGTCTGTCTCTGTCTGTCTCTGCCTATCTCTGTCTGTCTCTGTCTGTCTCTGTCTGTCTCTGTCCGCCTCTGCCTGTCTCTGTCTGTCTCTGTCTGTCTCTGTCTGTCTCTGTCTGTCTCTGTCTGTATCAGTCTGTCTCTGTCTGTCTCTGTCTGTCTCTGTCTGTCTCTGTCTGTCTCTGTCTGTCTCTGTCTGTCTCTGTCTGTCTCTGCCTATCTCTGTCTGTCTCTGTCTGTCTCTGTCTGTCTCTGTCCGCCTCTGCCTGTCTCTGTCTGTCTCTGTCTGTCTCTGTCTGTCTCTGCCTGTCTCAGTCTGAACCTATCTGTCTCTGTCTGTCTCTGTCTGTCTCTGTCTGTCTCTGTCTGTCTCTGTCTGTCTCTGTCTGTCTCTGTCTGTCTCTGCCTGTCTCAGTCTGAACCGATCTGTCTCTGTCTGTCTCTGTCTGTCTCTGTCTGTCCCTGTCTGCCTGAGTCTGTCTCTGTCTGTCTCTGTCTGTCTCTGTCTGTCTCTGTCTGTCTCTGTCTGTCTCTGTCTGTCTGTGTCTGTCTCCGTCTGCCTCTGACTGTCCCTGTCTGTTTCTGTGTGTCACTGCCTGTCTCTGTCTGTCTATGTCTGTCTCTGTCTGTCACTGTCTGTCTCTGTCTGTCTCTGTCTGTCTCTGTCTGTCTCTGTATGTATGTGTTTGTCTCTGTCTGTCTCTGTCTGTCTCTGTATGTATGTGTTTATCTCTGTCTGTCTCTGTCTGTCTCGGTCTGTCTCTGTCTGTCTCTATCTGTCACTGTCTGTCTCTGTCTGTCTCTGTCTGTCTCTGTCTGCCTCTGACTGTCCCTGTCTGCCTCTGTGTGTCACTGACTGGCTCGGTGTGCCGCTGACTGTCTCTGCCTGTCTCTGTCTCCCTCTGTCTGTCTCTGACCGGCTCTCTCTGTCTGTCTGTCTCTGTCCGTCTCTGTCTGTCTCTGTCCGCCTCTGTCTGTCTCTGTCTGTCTCTGTCTGTCTCTGTCCGGCTCTGTCTCTCTCTGTCTGTCATGGTCTGCCTCTGACTGTCCCTGTCTGTCTCTTTGTGTCACTGCCTGTGTCAGTCTGCCGCTGACTGTCTCTGTCTGTCTCTGTCTGACCCTGTCTGTCTCTGTCTGTCTCTGCTTGTTTCGTGTGTCACTGCCTGTCCCAGTTTGCCTTCGACTGTCTCTGGCTGTCTCTGTGTGTGACTGCCTGTCTCTGTCTGCCTCTGACTGTCCCTGTCTGTCTCTGTGTGTCACTGCCTGTCTCAGTCCGCCGCTGACTGTCTCTGTATGTCTCTGTCTGTCTCTTTCCGTCTCTGTCTGCCTCTGTCTGTCCATGTCTGTCTCTGTATGTCTCTATCTGTCTCTGTCTGTCTCTGTCGGTCTCTCTCTGTCTCTGTCTGTCTCTGTCTGTCTCTGTCTGCCTGAGTCGGTCTCTGTCTGTCTATAGCGGTCTCGGTCCGTCTCTGTCTGTCTCTGTCTGACTGAGTCTGTCTCTGTCTGTCTCTGTCCGTCTCTGTCTGTCTCTGCCTGTCTCTCTCCGTCTCTGTCTGTCTCTGTCTGACTGAGTCTGTCTCTGTCTGTCTCTGTCCGTCTCTGTCTGTCTCTGCCTGTCTCTCTCTGTCTCTGTCTGTCTCTGTCTGTCTCTGTATGTCTCTGCCTATCTCTGTCTGTCTCTGTCTGTCTCTGCCTGTCTCTCTCTGTCTCTGTCTGTCTCTGTCTGTCTCTGTATGTCTCTGCCTATCTCTGTCTGTCTCTGTCTGTCTCTGTCTGTCTCTGTCTGCCTCTGACTGTCCCTGTCTGCCTCTGTGTGTCACTGACTGGCTCAGTGTGCCGCTGACTGTCTCTGCCTGTCTCTGTGTGTCACTGCCTCTCTCTGTCTGCCTCTGACTGTCTCTGTCTGTCTCTGTCTGTCCCTGTCTGTCTCTGCCTGTCTCTGTCTGTCTATGTCTGTCTCTGCCTGTCTCTGTCTGTCTCTATCTGTCTCTGTCTGTCTCTGTCCGTCTCTGTCTGTCTCTGCCTGTCTCTCTCTGTCTCTGTCTGTCTCTGTCTGTCTCTGTATGTCTCTGCCTATCTCTGTCTGTCTCTGTCTGTCTCTGTCTGTCACTGTCTGTCTCTGGCTGTCTCTGTCTGTCTCTGTCTGTCTCGGTCTGCCTCTGACTGTCCCTGTCCGTCTCTGTCTGTCTCTGTCTGTCTCTGTCTGTCTCTGTCTGTCTCTGTCTGTCTCTGTCTGTCTCTGTCTGTCTCTGTCTGTCTCTGTCTGTCTCTGCCTATCTCTGTCTGTCACTGTCTGTCTCTGGCTGTCTCTGTCTGTCTCTGTCTGTCTCGGTCTGCCTCTGACTGTCCCTGTCTGCCTCTGTGTGTCACTGCCTGCCCCAGTTTGCCTTCGACTGTCTCTGGCTGTCTCTGTGTGTGACTACCTGTCTCTGTCTGCCTCTGACTGTCCCTGTCTGTCTCCGTGTGTCACTGCCTGTCTCAGTCTGTCTATAGCGGTCTCTGTCTGTATCTGTCTGTCTCTGTCTGTCTCTGTCTGTCTCTGTCTGTCTCTGTTTGTCTCTGTCTGTCTCTGTCTGCCTCTGACTGTCCCTGTGTGCCTCTGTGTGTTACTGGCTGGCTCAGTGTGCCGCTGACTGTCTCTGTCTGTCACTGCCTGTCTCAGTCTGCCGCTGACTGTCTCTGTCTGTCTCTGTCTGTCTCAGTCTGAACCTATCTGTCTCTGTCTGTCTCTGTCTGTCTCTGTCTGTCTCTGTCTGTCTCTGTCTGTCTCTGTCTGTCTCTGTCTGTCTCTGTCTGTCTCTGTCTGTCTCTGTCTGTCTCTGTCTGTCTCTGTCTGTCTCTGTCTGTCTCTGTCTGTCTCTGCCTATCTCTGTCTGTCTCTGTCTGTCTCTGTCTGTCTCTGTCTGCCTCTGACTGTCCCTGTGTGCCTCTGTGTGTCACTGGCTGGCTCAGTGTGCCGCTGACTGTCTCTGTCTGTCTCTGTCTGCCTGAGTCTGTCTCTGTCTGTCTCTGTCTGTCTCTGTCTGTCTCTGTCTGTCTCTGTCTGTCTCTGTCTGTCTCTGTCTGTCTCTGTCTGTCTCTGTCTGTCTCTGTCTGTCTCTGTCTGTCTCTGTCTGTCTCTGTCTGTCTCTGTCTGTCTCTGTCTGTCTCTGCCTATCTCTGTCTGTCTCTGTCTGTCTCTGTCTGTCTCTGTCTGCATCTGACTGTCCCTGTGTGCCTCTGTGTGTCACTGGCTGGCTCAGTGTGCCGCTGACTGTCTCTGTCTGTCACTGTCTGTCTCTGGCTGTCTCTGTGTGTCTCTGTCTGTCTCGGTCTGCCTCTGACTGTCCGTGTCTGTCTCTGTGTGTCACTGCCTGTCCCAGTTTGCCTTCGACTGTCTCTGGCTGTCTCTGTGTGTGACTGCCTGTCTCTGTCTGCCTCTGACTGTCCCTGTCTGTCTCTGTGTGTCACTGCCTGTCTCAGTCCGCCGCTGACTGTCTCTGTCCGTCTCTGTCTGTCTATAGCGCTCTCTGTCTGTATCTGTCTGTCTATAGCGCTCTCTGTCTGTATCTGACTGTCTCTGTCTGTCACTGCCTGTCTCAGTCTGCCGCTGACTGTCTCTGTCTGTATCTGTCTGTATCTGTCTGTCTCTGTCTGTCATGGTCTGCCTCTGACTGCCCCTGTCTGTTTCTGTGTGTCACTGCCTGTCTCTGTCTGTCTATGTCTGTCTCTGTCTGTCTCTGTCTGTCTCTGTATGTATCTGTCTGTCTCTGTATGACTGAGTCTGTCACTGTCTGTCTCTGGCTGTCTCTGTCTGTCTCTGTCTGTCTCGGTCTGCCTCTGACTGTCCCTGTCCGTCTCTGTCTGTCTCTGTCTGTCTCTGTCTGTCTCTGTCTGTCTCTGTCTGTCTCTGTCTGTCTCTGTCTGTCTCTGTCTGTCTCTGTCTGTCTCTGCCTATCTCTGTCTGTCTCTGTCTGTCTCTGTCTGTCTCTGTCTGCCTCTGACTGTACCTGTGTGCCTCTGTGTGTCACCGGCTGGCTCAGTGTGCCGCTGACTGTCTCTGTCTGTCACTGTCTGTCTCTGGCTGTCTCTGTCTGTCTCTGTCTGTCTCGGTCTGCCTCTGACTGTCCCTGTCTGCCTCTGTGTGTCACTGCCTGCCCCAGTTTGCCTTCGACTGTCTCTGGCTGTCTCTGTGTGTGACTGCCTGTCTCTGTCTGCCTCTGACTGTCCCTGTCTGTCTCCGTGTGTCACTGCCTGTCTCAGTCTGTCTATAGCGGTCTCTGTCTGTATCTGTCTGTCTCTGTCTGTCTCTGTCTGTCTCTGTCTGTCTCTGTTTGTCTCTGTCTGTCTCTGTCTGCCTCTGACTGTCCCTGTGTGCCTCTGTGTGTTACTGGCTGGCTCAGTGTGCCGCTGACTGTCTCTGTCTGTCACTGCCTGTCTCAGTCTGCCGCTGACTGTCTCTGTCTGTCTCTGTCTGTCTCTGTCTGTCTCTGTCTGTCTCTGTCTGTCCCTGTCTGTCTCTATCTGTCTCTGCTTGGTTTCGTGTGTCACTGCCTGTCCCAGTTTGCCTTCGACTGTCTCTGGCTGTCTCTGTGTGTGACTGCCTGTCTCTGTCTGCCTCTTACTGTCCCTGTCTGTCTCTGTGTGTCACTGCCTGTCTCAGTCCGCCGCTGACTGTCTCTGTCTGTCTCTGTCTGTCTATAGCGGTCTCTGTCTGTATCTGTCTGTCTCTTTCCGTCTCTGTCTGCCTCTGTCTGTCCCTGTCTGTCTCTGTCTGTCTCTGTCTGCCTGAGTCTGTCTCTGTCTGTCTCCGTCTGTCTATAGCGGTCTCTGTCTGTATCTGTCTGTCTCTGTCTGTCATGGTATGCCTCTGACTGTCCCTGTGTGCCTCTGTGTGTCACTGGCTGGCTCAGTGTGCCGCTGACTGTCTCTGTCTGTCACTGTCTGTCTCTGGCTGTCTCTGTCTGTCTCTGTCTGTCTCGGTCTGCCTCTGACTGTCCCTGTCTGTCTCTGTCTGTCTCTGTCTGTCTCTGTCTGTCTCTGTCTGTCTCTGTCTGTCTCTGTCCGCCTCTGCCTGTCTCTGTCTGTCTCTGTCTGTCTCTGTCTGTCTCTGTCTGTCTCAGTCTGAACCTATCTGTCTCTGTCTGTCTCTGTCTGTCTCTGTCTGTCTCTGTCTGTCTCTGTCTGTCTCTGTCTGTCTCTGTCTGTCTCTGTCTGTCTCTGTCTGTCTCTGTCTGTCTCTGTCTGTCTCTGTCTGTCTCTGTCTGTCTCTGTCTGTCTCTGCCTATCTCTGTCTGTCTCTGTCTGTCTCTGTCTGTCTCTGTCTGCCTCTGACTGTCCCTGTGTGCCTCTGTGTGTCACTGGCTGGCTCAGTGTGCCGCTGACTGTCTCTGTCTGTCTCTGTCTGCCTGAGTCTGTCTCTGTCTGTCTCTGTCTGTCTCTGTCTGTCTCTGTCTGTCTCTGTCTGTCTCTGTCTGTCTCTGTCTGTCTCTGTCTGTCTCTGTCTGTCTCTGTCTGTCTCTGTCTGTCTCTGCCTATCTCTGTCTGTCTCTGTCTGTCTCTGTCTGTCTCTGTCTGCCTCTGACTGTCCCTGTGTGCCTCTGTGTGTCACTGGCTGGCTCAGTGTGCCGCTGACTGTCTCTGTCTGTCACTGTCTGTCTCTGGCTGTCTCTGTGTGTCTCTGTCTGTCTCGGTCTGCCTCTGACTGTCCGTGTCTGTCTCTGTGTGTCACTGCCTGTCCCAGTTTGCCTTCGACTGTCTCTGGCTGTCTCTGTGTGTGACTGCCTGTCTCTGTCTGCCTCTGACTGTCCCTGTCTGTCTCTGTGTGTCACTGCCTGTCTCAGTCCGCCGCTGACTGTCTCTGTCCGTCTCTGTCTGTCTATAGCGCTCTCTGTCTGTATCTGTCTGTCTATAGCGCTCTCTGTCTGTATCTGACTGTCTCTGTCTGTCACTGCCTGTCTCAGTCTGCCGCTGACTGTCTCTGTCTGTCTCTGTCTGTATCTGTCTGTCTCTGTCTGTCATGGTCTGCCTCTGACTGTCCCTGTCTGTTTCTGTGTGTCACTGCCTGTCTCTGTCTGTCTATGTCTGTCTCTGTCTGTCTCTGTCTGTCTCTGTATGTATCTGTCTGTCTCTGTATGACTGAGTCTGTCACTGTCTGTCTCTGGCTGTCTCTGTCTGTCTCTGTCTGTCTCGGTCTGCCTCTGACTGTCCGTGTCTGTCTCTGTGTGTCACTGCCTGTCCCAGTTTGCCTTCGACTGTCTCTGGCTGTCTCTGTGTGTGACTGCCTGTCTCTGTCTGCCTCTGACTGTCCCTGTCTGTCTCTGTGTGTCACTGCCTGTCTCAGTCCGCCGCTGACTGTCTCTGTCCGTCTCTGTCTGTCTATAGCGCTCTCTGTCTGTATCAGTCTGTCTATAGCGCTCTCTGTCTGTATCTGTCTGTCTCTGTCTGTCTCTGTCTGTCTCTGTCTGTCTCTGTCTGTCTCTGTCTGTCTCTGTCTGTCTCTGTCTGTCTCTGTCTGTCTCTGCCTATCTCTGTCTGTCTCTGTCTGTCTCTGTCTGTCTCTGTCTGTCTCTGTCTGCCTCTGACTGTCATTGTGTGCCTCTGTGTGTCACTGGCTGGCTCAGTGTGCCGCTGACTGTCTCTGTCTGTCACTGTCTGTCTCTGGCTGTCCCTGTGTGCCTCTGTGTGTCACTGGCTGGCTCAGTGTGCCGCTGACTGTCTCTGTCTGTCACTGTCTGTCTCTGGCTGTCTCTGGCTGTCTCTGTCTGTCTCTGTCTGTCTCGGTCTGCCTCTGACTGTCCCTGTCCGTCTCTGTCTGTCTCTGTCTGTCTCTGTCTGTCTCTGTCTGTCTCTGTCTGTCTCTGTCTGTCTCTGTCTGTCTCTGTCTGTCTCTGTCTGTCTCTGCCTATCTCTGTCTGTCTCTGTCTGTCTCTGTCTGTCTCTGTCTGCCTCTGACTGTCCCTGTGTGCCTCTGTGTGTTACTGGCTGGCTCAGTGTGCCGCTGACTGTCTCTGTCTGTCACTGCCTGTCTCAGTCTGCCGCTGACTGTCTCTGTCTGTCTCTGTCTGTCTCTGTCTGTCTCTGTCTGTCTCCGTCTGCCTCTGACTGTCCCTGTCTGTTTCTGTGTGTCACTGCCTGTCTCTGTCTGTCTATGTCTGTCTCTGTCTGTCTCTGTCTGTCTCTGTATGTATCTGTCTGTCTCTGTATGACTGAGTCTGTCTCTGTCTGTCTCTGTCTGTCTCTGCCTGTCTCTGTCTGTCTCTGTCTGTCTCTGTCTGTCTCTGCCTGTCTCAGTCTGAACCTATCTGTCTCTGTCTGTCTCTGTCTGTCTCTGTCTGCCTGAGTCTGTCTCTGTCTGTCTCTGTCTGTCTCTGTCTGTCTCTGTCTGTCTCTGTCTGTCTCTGTCTGTCTCTGTCTGTCTCTGTCTGTCTCTGTCTGTCTCTGCCTATCTCTGTCTGTCTCTGTCTGTCTCTGTCTGTCTCTGTCTGCCTCTGACTGTCCCTGTGTGCCTCTGTGTGTCACTGGCTGGCTCAGTGTGCCGCTGACTGTCTCTGTCTGTCTCTGTCTGTCTCTGTCTGTATCAGTCTGTCTCTGTCTGTCTCTGTCTGTCTCTGTCTGTCTCTGTCTGTCTCTGTCTGTCTCTGTCTGTCTCTGTCTGTCTCTGTCTGTCTCTGTCTGTCTCTGTCTGTCTCTGTCTGTCTCTGTCTGTCTCTGCCTATCTCTGTCTGTCTCTGTCTGTCTCTGTCTGTCTCTGTCTGTCTCTGTCTGCCTCTGACTGTCCCTGTGTGCCTCTGTGTGTCACTGGCTGGCTCAGTGTGCCGCTGACTGTCTCTGTCTGTCACTGTCTGTCTCTGGCTGTCTCTGTCTGTCTCTGTCTGTCTCGGTCTGCCTCTGACTGTCCCTGTCTGTCTCTGTGTGTCACTGCCTGTCCCAGTTTGCCTTCGACTGTCTGTGGCTGTCTCTGTGTGTGACTGCCTGTCTCTGTCTGCCTCTGACTGTCCCCGTCTGTCTCTGTGTGTCACTGCCTGTCTCTGTCCGCCTCTGTCTGTCCCTGTCTGTCTCTATCTGTCTCTGCTTGTTTTCGTGTGTCACTGCCTGTCCCAGTTTGCCTTCGACTGTCTCTGGCTGTCTCTGTGTGTGACTGCCTGTCTCAGTCCGCCGCTGACTGTCTCTGTCTGTCTCTTTCTGTCTCTGTCTGTCTCTGTCTGTCTCTGTCTGTCTCTGTCAGTCTCTGTCTGCCTCTGACTCACCCTGTCTGCCTCTGTGTGTCACTGACTGGCTCAGTGTGCCGCTGACTGTCTCTGTCTGTCTCTGTCTGTCTCTGTCTGTCTCTGTCTGTCTCTGTCTGTCTCTGTCTGCCTGAGTCTGTCTCTGTCTGTCTCTGTGTGTCACTGCCTGTCCCAGTTTGCCTTCGACTGTCTCTGGCTGTCTCTGTGTGTGACTGCCTGTCTCTGTCTGCCTCTGACTGTCCCTGTCTGTCTCTGTGTGTCACTGCCTGTCTCAGTCCGCCGCTGACTGTCTCTGTCCGTCTCTGTCTGTCTATAGCGCTCTCTGTCTGTATCTGTCTGTCTATAGCGCTCTCTGTCTGTATCTGACTGTCTCTGTCTGTCACTGCCTGTCTCAGTCTGCCGCTGACTGTCTCTGTCTGTATCTGTCTGTATCTGTCTGTCTCTGTCTGTCATGGTCTGCCTCTGACTGCCCCTGTCTGTTTCTGTGTGTCACTGCCTGTCTCTGTCTGTCTATGTCTGTCTCTGTCTGTCTCTGTCTGTCTCTGTATGTATCTGTCTGTCTCTGTATGACTGAGTCTGTCACTGTCTGTCTCTGGCTGTCTCTGTCTGTCTCTGTCTGTCTCGGTCTGCCTCTGACTGTCCCTGTCCGTCTCTGTCTGTCTCTGTCTGTCTCTGTCTGTCTCTGTCTGTCTCTGTCTGTCTCTGTCTGTCTCTGTCTGTCTCTGTCTGTCTCTGTCTGTCTCTGCCTATCTCTGTCTGTCTCTGTCTGTCTCTGTCTGTCTCTGTCTGCCTCTGACTGTACCTGTGTGCCTCTGTGTGTCACCGGCTGGCTCAGTGTGCCGCTGACTGTCTCTGTCTGTCACTGTCTGTCTCTGGCTGTCTCTGTCTGTCTCTGTCTGTCTCGGTCTGCCTCTGACTGTCCCTGTCTGCCTCTGTGTGTCACTGCCTGCCCCAGTTTGCCTTCGACTGTCTCTGGCTGTCTCTGTGTGTGACTGCCTGTCTCTGTCTGCCTCTGACTGTCCCTGTCTGTCTCCGTGTGTCACTGCCTGTCTCAGTCTGTCTATAGCGGTCTCTGTCTGTATCTGTCTGTCTCTGTCTGTCTCTGTCTGTCTCTGTCTGTCTCTGTTTGTCTCTGTCTGTCTCTGTCTGCCTCTGACTGTCCCTGTGTGCCTCTGTGTGTTACTGGCTGGCTCAGTGTGCCGCTGACTGTCTCTGTCTGTCACTGCCTGTCTCAGTCTGCCGCTGACTGTCTCTGTCTGTCTCTGTCTGTCTCTGTCTGTCTCTGTCTGTCTCTGTCTGTCCCTGTCTGTCTCTATCTGTCTCTGCTTGGTTTCGTGTGTCACTGCCTGTCCCAGTTTGCCTTCGACTGTCTCTGGCTGTCTCTGTGTGTGACTGCCTGTCTCTGTCTGCCTCTTACTGTCCCTGTCTGTCTCTGTGTGTCACTGCCTGTCTCAGTCCGCCGCTGACTGTCTCTGTCTGTCTCTGTCTGTCTATAGCGGTCTCTGTCTGTATCTGTCTGTCTCTTTCCGTCTCTGTCTGCCTCTGTCTGTCCCTGTCTGTCTCTGTCTGTCTCTGTCTGCCTGAGTCTGTCTCTGTCTGTCTCCGTCTGTCTATAGCGGTCTCTGTCTGTATCTGTCTGTCTCTGTCTGTCATGGTATGCCTCTGACTGTCCCTGTGTGCCTCTGTGTGTCACTGGCTGGCTCAGTGTGCCGCTGACTGTCTCTGTCTGTCACTGTCTGTCTCTGGCTGTCTCTGTCTGTCTCTGTCTGTCTCGGTCTGCCTCTGACTGTCCCTGTCTGTCTCTGTCTGTCTCTGTCTGTCTCTGTCTGTCTCTGTCTGTCTCTGTCTGTCTCTGTCCGCCTCTGCCTGTCTCTGTCTGTCTCTGTCTGTCTCTGTCTGTCTCTGTCTGTCTCAGTCTGAACCTATCTGTCTCTGTCTGTCTCTGTCTGTCTCTGTCTGTCTCTGTCTGTCTCTGTCTGTCTCTGTCTGTCTCTGTCTGTCTCTGTCTGTCTCTGTCTGTCTCTGTCTGTCTCTGTCTGTCTCTGTCTGTCTCTGTCTGTCTCTGTCTGTCTCTGCCTATCTCTGTCTGTCTCTGTCTGTCTCTGTCTGTCTCTGTCTGCCTCTGACTGTCCCTGTGTGCCTCTGTGTGTCACTGGCTGGCTCAGTGTGCCGCTGACTGTCTCTGTCTGTCTCTGTCTGCCTGAGTCTGTCTCTGTCTGTCTCTGTCTGTCTCTGTCTGTCTCTGTCTGTCTCTGTCTGTCTCTGTCTGTCTCTGTCTGTCTCTGTCTGTCTCTGTCTGTCTCTGTCTGTCTCTGTCTGTCTCTGTCTGTCTCTGTCTGTCTCTGCCTATCTCTGTCTGTCTCTGTCTGTCTCTGTCTGTCTCTGTCTGCCTCTGACTGTCCCTGTGTGCCTCTGTGTGTCACTGGCTGGCTCAGTGTGCCGCTGACTGTCTCTGTCTGTCACTGTCTGTCTCTGGCTGTCTCTGTGTGTCTCTGTCTGTCTCGGTCTGCCTCTGACTGTCCGTGTCTGTCTCTGTGTGTCACTGCCTGTCCCAGTTTGCCTTCGACTGTCTCTGGCTGTCTCTGTGTGTGACTGCCTGTCTCTGTCTGCCTCTGACTGTCCCTGTCTGTCTCTGTGTGTCACTGCCTGTCTCAGTCCGCCGCTGACTGTCTCTGTCCGTCTCTGTCTGTCTATAGCGCTCTCTGTCTGTATCTGTCTGTCTATAGCGCTCTCTGTCTGTATCTGACTGTCTCTGTCTGTCACTGCCTGTCTCAGTCTGCCGCTGACTGTCTCTGTCTGTCTCTGTCTGTATCTGTCTGTCTCTGTCTGTCATGGTCTGCCTCTGACTGTCCCTGTCTGTTTCTGTGTGTCACTGCCTGTCTCTGTCTGTCTATGTCTGTCTCTGTCTGTCTCTGTCTGTCTCTGTATGTATCTGTCTGTCTCTGTATGACTGAGTCTGTCACTGTCTGTCTCTGGCTGTCTCTGTCTGTCTCTGTCTGTCTCGGTCTGCCTCTGACTGTCCGTGTCTGTCTCTGTGTGTCACTGCCTGTCCCAGTTTGCCTTCGACTGTCTCTGGCTGTCTCTGTGTGTGACTGCCTGTCTCTGTCTGCCTCTGACTGTCCCTGTCTGTCTCTGTGTGTCACTGCCTGTCTCAGTCCGCCGCTGACTGTCTCTGTCCGTCTCTGTCTGTCTATAGCGCTCTCTGTCTGTATCTGTCTGTCTATAGCGCTCTCTGTCTGTATCTGTCTGTCTCTGTCTGTCTCTGTCTGTCTCTGTCTGTCTCTGTCTGTCTCTGTCTGTCTCTGTCTGTCTCTGTCTGTCTCTGTCTGTCTCTGCCTATCTCTGTCTGTCTCTGTCTGTCTCTGTCTGTCTCTGTCTGTCTCTGTCTGCCTCTGACTGTCATTGTGTGCCTCTGTGTGTCACTGGCTGGCTCAGTGTGCCGCTGACTGTCTCTGTCTGTCACTGTCTGTCTCTGGCTGTCCCTGTGTGCCTCTGTGTGTCACTGGCTGGCTCAGTGTGCCGCTGACTGTCTCTGTCTGTCACTGTCTGTCTCTGGCTGTCTCTGGCTGTCTCTGTCTGTCTCTGTCTGTCTCGGTCTGCCTCTGACTGTCCCTGTCCGTCTCTGTCTGTCTCTGTCTGTCTCTGTCTGTCTCTGTCTGTCTCTGTCTGTCTCTGTCTGTCTCTGTCTGTCTCTGTCTGTCTCTGTCTGTCTCTGCCTATCTCTGTCTGTCTCTGTCTGTCTCTGTCTGTCTCTGTCTGCCTCTGACTGTCCCTGTGTGCCTCTGTGTGTTACTGGCTGGCTCAGTGTGCCGCTGACTGTCTCTGTCTGTCACTGCCTGTCTCAGTCTGCCGCTGACTGTCTCTGTCTGTCTCTGTCTGTCTCTGTCTGTCTCTGTCTGTCTCCGTCTGCCTCTGACTGTCCCTGTCTGTTTCTGTGTGTCACTGCCTGTCTCTGTCTGTCTATGTCTGTCTCTGTCTGTCTCTGTCTGTCTCTGTATGTATCTGTCTGTCTCTGTATGACTGAGTCTGTCTCTGTCTGTCTCTGTCTGTCTCTGCCTGTCTCTGTCTGTCTCTGTCTGTCTCTGTCTGTCTCTGCCTGTCTCAGTCTGAACCTATCTGTCTCTGTCTGTCTCTGTCTGTCTCTGTCTGCCTGAGTCTGTCTCTGTCTGTCTCTGTCTGTCTCTGTCTGTCTCTGTCTGTCTCTGTCTGTCTCTGTCTGTCTCTGTCTGTCTCTGTCTGTCTCTGTCTGTCTCTGCCTATCTCTGTCTGTCTCTGTCTGTCTCTGTCTGTCTCTGTCTGCCTCTGACTGTCCCTGTGTGCCTCTGTGTGTCACTGGCTGGCTCAGTGTGCCGCTGACTGTCTCTGTCTGTCTCTGTCTGTCTCTGTCTGTATCAGTCTGTCTCTGTCTGTCTCTGTCTGTCTCTGTCTGTCTCTGTCTGTCTCTGTCTGTCTCTGTCTGTCTCTGTCTGTCTCTGTCTGTCTCTGTCTGTCTCTGTCTGTCTCTGTCTGTCTCTGTCTGTCTCTGCCTATCTCTGTCTGTCTCTGTCTGTCTCTGTCTGTCTCTGTCTGTCTCTGTCTGCCTCTGACTGTCCCTGTGTGCCTCTGTGTGTCACTGGCTGGCTCAGTGTGCCGCTGACTGTCTCTGTCTGTCACTGTCTGTCTCTGGCTGTCTCTGTCTGTCTCTGTCTGTCTCGGTCTGCCTCTGACTGTCCCTGTCTGTCTCTGTGTGTCACTGCCTGTCCCAGTTTGCCTTCGACTGTCTGTGGCTGTCTCTGTGTGTGACTGCCTGTCTCTGTCTGCCTCTGACTGTCCCCGTCTGTCTCTGTGTGTCACTGCCTGTCTCTGTCCGCCTCTGTCTGTCCCTGTCTGTCTCTATCTGTCTCTGCTTGTTTTCGTGTGTCACTGCCTGTCCCAGTTTGCCTTCGACTGTCTCTGGCTGTCTCTGTGTGTGACTGCCTGTCTCAGTCCGCCGCTGACTGTCTCTGTCTGTCTCTTTCTGTCTCTGTCTGTCTCTGTCTGTCTCTGTCTGTCTCTGTCAGTCTCTGTCTGCCTCTGACTCACCCTGTCTGCCTCTGTGTGTCACTGACTGGCTCAGTGTGCCGCTGACTGTCTCTGTCTGTCTCTGTCTGTCTCTGTCTGTCTCTGTCTGTCTCTGTCTGTCTCTGTCTGCCTGAGTCTGTCTCTGTCTGTCTCTGTGTGTCACTGCCTGTCCCAGTTTGCCTTCGACTGTCTCTGGCTGTCTCTGTGTGTGACTGCCTGTCTCTGTCTGCCTCTGACTGTCCCTGTCTGTCTCTGTGTGTCACTGTCTGTCTCTTTCTGTCTCTGTCTGTCTCTGTCTGTCTCTGTCTGTCTCTGTCAGTCTCTGTCTGCCTCTGACTCACCCTGTCTGCCTCTGTGTGTCACTGACTGGCTCAGTGTGCCGCTGACTGTCTCTGTCTGTCTCTGTCTGTCTCTGTCTGTCTCTGTCTGTCTCTGTCTGTCTCTGTCTGTCTCTGTCTGTCTCTGTCTGTCTCTGTCTGTCTCTGTCTGTCTCTGCCTATCTCTGTCTGTCTCTGTCTGTCTCTGTCTGTCTCTGTCTGCCTCTGACTGTCCCTGTGTGCCTCTGTGTGTCACTGGCTGACTGTCTCTGTCTGTCTCTGTCTGTATCAGTCTGTATCAGTCTGTCTCTGTCTGTCTCTGTCTGTCTCTGTCTGTCTCTGTCTGTCTCTGTCTGTCTCTGTCTGTCTCTGTCTGTCTCTGTCTGTCTCTGTCTGTATCAGTCTGTCTCTGTCTGTCTCTGTCTGTCTCTGTCTGTCTCTGTCTGTCTCTCTCTGTCTCTGTCTGTCTCTGTCTGTCTCTGTCTGTCTCTGTCTGTCTCTGTCTGTCTCTGTCTGCCTGAGTCTGTCTCTGTCTGTCTCCGTCTGTCTATAGCGGTCTCTGTCTGTATCTGTCTGTCTCTGTCTGTCATGGTATGCCTCTGACTGTCCCTGTGTGCCTCTGTGTGTCACTGGCTGGCTCAGTGTGCCGCTGACTGTCTCTGTCTGTCACTGTCTGTCTCTGGCTGTCTCTGTCTGTCTCTGTCTGTCTCGGTCTGCCTCTGACTGTCCCTGTCTGTCTATGTCTGTCTCTGTCGGTCTCTGTCTGTCTCTGTCTGTCTCTGTCTGTCTCTGTCTGTCTCTGTCTGCCTGAGTCTGTCTCTGTCTGTCTCTGTCTGTCTCTGTCTGTCTCTGTCTGTCTCTGTCTGTCTCTGTCTGTCTCTGTCTGTCTCTGTCTGTCTCTGTCTGTCTCTGCCTATCTCTGTCTGTCTCTGTCTGTCTCTGTCTGTCTCTGTCTGCCTCTGACTGTCCCTGTGTGCCTCTGTGTGTCACTGGCTGGCTCAGTGTGCCGCTGACTGTCTCTGTCTGTCTCTGTCTGTCTCTGTCTGTATCAGTCTGTCTCTGTCTGTCTCTGTCTGTCTCTGTCTGTCTCTGTCGGTCTCTGTCTGTCTCTGTCTGTCTCTGTCTGTCTCTGTCTGTCTCTGTCTGTCTCTGTCTGTCTCTGTCTGCCTCTGACTGTCCCTGTGTGCCTCTGTGTGTCACTGGCTGGCTCAGTGTGCCGCTAACTGTCTCTGTCTGTCTCTGTCTGCCTGAGTCTGTCTCTGTCTGTCTCTGTCTGTCTCTGTCTGTCTCTGTCTGTCTCTGTCTGTCTCTGCCTGTCTCTGTCTCCCTCTGTCTGTCTCTGACCGGCTCTCTCTGTCTGTCTGTCTCTGTCCGTCTCTGTCTGTCTCTGTCCGCCTCTGCCTGTCTCTGTCTGTCTCTGTCTGTCTCTGTCTGTCTCTGTCTGTCTCTGTCTGTCTCTGTCTGCCTCTGACTGTCCCTGTGTGCCTCTGTGTGTCACTGGCTGGCTCAGTGTGCCGCTAACTGTCTCTGTCTGTCTCTGTCTGCCTGAGTCTGTCTCTGTCTGTCTCTGTCTGTCTCTGTCTGTCTCTGTCTGTCTCTGTCTGTCTCTGTCTGTCTCTGTCTGTCTCTGTCTGTCTCTGTCTGTCTCTGTCTGTCTCTGTCTGTCTCTGTCTGTCTCTGTCTGTCTCTGCCTATCTCTGTCTGTCTCTGTCTGTCTCTGTCTGTCTCTGTCTGCCACTGACTGTCCCTGTGTGCCTCTGTGTGTCACTGGCTGGCTCAGTGTGCCGCTGACTGTCTCTGTCTGTCACTGTCTGTCTCTGGCTGTCTCTGTGTGTCTCTGTCTGTCTCGGTCTGCCTCTGACTGTCCGTGTCTGTCTCTGTGTGTCACTTCCTGTCCCAGTTTGCCTTCGACTGTCTCTGGCTGTCTCTGTGTGTGACTGCCTGTCTCTGTCTGCCTCTGACTGGCCCTGTCTGTCTCTGTGTGTCACTGCCTGTCTCAGTCCGCCGCTGACTGTCTCTGTCCGTTTCTGTCTGTCTATAGCGCTCTCTGTCTGTATCTGTCTGTCTATAGCGCTCTCTGTCTGTATCTGTCTGTCTCTGTCTGTCTCTGTCTGTCTCTGTCTGTCTCTGTCTGTCTCTGTCTGTCTCTGTCTGTCTCTGTCTGTCTCTGTCTGTCTCTGTCTGTCTCTGCCTATCTCTGTCTGTCTCTGTCTGTCTCTGTCTGTCTCTGTCTGCCTCTGACTGTCATTGTGTGCCTCTGTGTGTCACTGGCTGGCTCAGTGTGCCGCTGACTGTCTCTGTCTGTCACTGCCTGTCTCAGTCTGCCGCTGACTGTCTCTGTCTGTCTCTGTCTGTCTCTGTCTGTCTCTGTCTGTCTCTGTCTGTCTCCGTCTGCCTCTGACTGTCCCTGTCTGTTTCTGTGTGTCACTGCCTGTCTCTGTCTGTCTATGTCTGTCTCTGTCTGTCTCTGTCTGTCTCTGTATGTATCTGTCTGTCTCTGTATGACTGAGTCTGTCCCTGTCTGTCTCTGTCTGTCTCTGTCTGTCTCTGCCTGTCTCTGTCTGTCTCTGTCTGTCTCTGTCTGTCTCTGCCTGTCTCAGTCTGAACCTATCTGTCTCTGTCTGTCTCTGTCTGTCTCTGTCTGCCTGAGTCTGTCTCTGTCTGTCTCTGTCTGTCTCGGTCTGTCTCGGTCTGTCTCTGTCTGTCTCTGTCTGTCTCTATCTGTCACTGTCTGTCTCTGTCTGTCTCTGTCCGCCTCTGCCTGTCTCTGTCTGTCTCTGTCTGTCTCTGTCTGTCTCAGTCTGAACCTATCTGTCTCTGTCTGTCTCTGTCTGTCTCTGTCTGTCTCTGTCTGTCTCTGTCTGTCTCTGTCTGTCTCTGTCTGTCTCTGTCTGTCTCTGTCTGTCTCTGTCTGTCTCTGTCTGTCTCTGTCTGTCTCTGTCTGTCTCTGTCTGTCTCTGTCTGTCTCTGTCTGTCTCTGCCTATCTCTGTCTGTCTCTGTCTGTCTCTGTCTGTCTCTGTCTGCCTCTGACTGTCCCTGTGTGCCTCTGTGTGTCACTGGCTGGCTCAGTGTGCCGCTGACTGTCTCTGTCTGTCTCTGTCTGCCTGAGTCTGTCTCTGTCTGTCTCTGTCTGTCTCTGTCTGTCTCTGTCTGTCTCTGTCTGTCTCTGTCTGTCTCTGTCTGTCTCTGTCTGTCTCTGTCTGTCTCTGTCTGTCTCTGTCTGTCTCTGCCTATCTCTGTCTGTCTCTGTCTGTCTCTGTCTGTCTCTGTCTGCCTCTGACTGTCCCTGTGTGCCTCTGTGTGTCACTGATTGGCTCAGTGTGCCGCTGACTGTCTCTGTCTGTCACTGTCTGTCTCTGGCTGTCTCTGTGTGTCTCTGTCTGTCTCGGTCTGCCTCTGACTGTCCGTGTCTGTCTCTGTGTGTCACTGCCTGTCCCAGTTTGCCTTCGACTGTCTCTGGCTGTCTCTGTGTGTGACTGCCTGTCTCTGTCTGCCTCTGACTGTCCCTGTCTGTCTCTGTGTGTCACTGCCTGTCTCAGTCCGCCGCTGACTGTCTCTGTCCGTCTCTGTCTGTCCATAGCGCTCTCTGTCTCTATCTGTCTGTCTATAGCGCTCTCTGTCTGTATCTGTCTGTCTCTGTCTGTCTCTGTCTGTCTCTGTCTGTCTCTGTCTGTCTCTGTCTGTCTCTGTCTGTCTCTGTCTGTCTCTGTCTGTCTCTGTCTGTCTCTGCCTATCTCTGTCTGTCTCTGTCTGTCTCTGTCTGTCTCTGTCTGCCTCTGACTGTCATTGTGTGCCTCTGTGTGTCACTGGCTGGCTCAGTGTGCCGCTGACTGTCTCTGTCTGTCACTGTCTGTCTCTGGCTGTCCCTGTGTGCCTCTGTGTGTCACTGGCTGGCTCAGTGTGCCGCTGACTGTCTCTGTCTGTCTCTGTCTGTCTCTGTCTGTCGATACCGGTCTCTGACTGTCCCTGTCTGCCTCTGTGTGTCACTGCCTGTCTCAGTCTGCCGTTGACTGTCTCTGTCTGTCTCTGCATGTATCTGTTTGTCTCTGTCTGTCTCTGTCGGTCTCTGTCTGTCTCTGTCTGTATCTGTCTGTATCTGTCTGTATCTGTCTGTCTCTGTCTGCCTGAGTCTGTCTCTGTCTGTCTCTGTCTGTCTATAGCGGTCTCTGTCTGTATCAGTCTGTCTCTGTCTGTCTCTGTCTGTCTCTGTCTGTCTCTGTCTGTCTCTCTCTGTCTCTGTCTGTCTCTGTCTGTCTCTGCCTGTCTCTGTCTGTCTATGTCTGTCTCTGTCTGTCTCTGTCTGTCTCTGTCTGTCTCTGTCTGTCTCTGCCTGTCTCTGTCTGCCCCTCTCTGTCTCTGTCTGTCTCTCTCTATTTTAGGTCTCTCTCTGTCTCTGTCTGTCTCTCTCTGTCTATTCCTGTCTCTGTGTGTATCTGTCTGTCTCTGTATGTCTCTGCCTATCTCTGTCTGTCTCTGTTTGTCTCTGTCTGTCTCTGTCTGTCTCTGTCTGTCTCTGCTTGTCTCTGTCTGTCTCTCTCTGCCTCTGTCTCTCTCTGTCTGTCTCTGTCTGTCTCTGTCTGTCTCGGTCTGTCTCTGTCTGTCTCTGTCTGTCTCTATCTGTCTCTGTCTGTCTCTGTCTGTCTCTGTCTGTCTCTGTCTGTCTCTGTCTGCCTCTGACTGTCCCTGTCTGCCTCTGTGTGTCACTGGCTGGCTCAGTGTGCCGCTGACTGTCTCTGTCTGTCACTGTCTGTCTCTGGCTGTCTCTGTCTGTCTCTGTCTGTCTCGGTCTGCCTCTGACTGTCCCTGTCTGTCTCTGTGTGTCACTGCCTACCCCAGTTTGCCTTCGACTGTCTCTGGCTGTCTCTGTGTGTGACTGCCTGTCTCTGTCTGCCTCTGACTGTCCCTGTCTGTCTCTGTGTGTCACTGCCTGTCTCAGTCCGCCGCTGACTGTCTCTGTCTGTCTCTGTCTGTCTATAGCGGTCTCTGTCTGTATCTGTCTGTCTCTGTCTGTCTCTGTCTGTCTCTGTCTGTCTCTGTCTGTCTCTGTCTGTCTCTGTCTGTCTCTGTCTGTCTCTGTCTGTCTCTGCCTATCTCTGTCTGTCTCTGTCTGTCTCTGTCTGTCTCTGTCTGCCTCTGACTGTCCCTGTGTGCCTCTGTGTGTTACTGGCTGGCTCAGTGTGCCGCTGACTGTCTCTGTCTGTCACTGCCTGTCTCAGTCTGCCGCTGACTGTCTCTGTCTGTCTCTGTCTGTCTCTGTCTGTCTCTGTCTGTCCCTGTCTGTCTCTATCTGTCTCTGCTTGGTTTCGTGTGTCACTGCCTGTCCCAGTTTGCCTTCGACTGTCTGTGGCTGTCTCTGTGTGTGACTGCCTGTCTCTGTCTGCCTCTGACTGTCCCTGTGTGCCTCTGTGTGTCACTGGCTGGCTCAGTGTGCCGCTGACTGTCTCTGTCTGTCACTGTCTGTCTCTGTCTGTCTCTGTCTGTCTCTGTCTGTCTCTGTCTGTCTCTGTCTGCCTCTGACTGTCCCTGTCTGCCTCTGTGTGTCACTGACTGGCTCAGTGTGCCGCTGACTGTCTCTGCCTGTCTCTGTCTGCCTCTGACTGTCCCTGTGTGCCTCTGTGTGTCACTGGCTGGCTCAGTGTGCCGCTGACTGTCTCTGTCTGTCACTGTCTGTCTCTGGCTGTCTCTGTCTGTCTCTGTCTGTCTCGGTCTGCCTCTGACTGTCCCTGTCCGTCTCTGTCTGTCTCTGTCTGTCTCTGTCTGTCTCTGTCTGTCTCTGTCTGTCTCTGTCTGTCTCTGTCTGTCTCTGTCGGTCTCTGTCTGTCTCTGCCTATCTCTGTCTGCCTCTGTCTGTCTCTGTCTGTCTCTGTCTGTCTCTGTCTGTCTCCGTCTGCCTCTGACTGTCCCTGTCTGTTTCTGTGTGTCAGTGCCTGTCTCTGTCTGCCTATGTCTGTCTCTGTCTGTCTCTGTCTGTCTCTGTATGTATCTGTCTGTCTCTGTATGACTGAGTCTGTCTCTGTCTGTCTCTGTCTGTCTCTGCCTGTCTCTGTCTGTCTCTGTCTGTCTCTGTCTGTCTCTGCCTGTCTCAGTCTGAACCTATCTGTCTCTGTCTGTCTCTGTCTGTCTCTGTCTGCCTGAGTCTGTCTCTGTCTGTCTCTGTCTGTCTCTGTCTGTCTCTGTCTGTCTCTGTCTGTCTCTGTCTGTCTCCGTCTGCCTCTGACTGTCCCTGTCTGTTTCTGTGTGTCACTGCCTGTCTCTGTCTGTCTATGTCTGTCTCTGTCTGTCTCTGTCTGTCTCTGTATGACTGAGTCTGTCTCTGTCTGTCTCTGTCTGTCTCTGTCTGTCTCTGTCTGTCTCTGTCTGTCTCTGTCTGTCTCTGTCTGTCTCTGTCTGTCTCTGTCTGTCTCTGTCTGTCTCTGTCTGTCTCTGTCTGTCTCTGCCTATCTCTCTCTATCTCTGTCTGTCTCTGTCTGTCTCTGTCTGCCTCTGACTGTCCCTGTGTGCCTCTGTGTGTCACTGGCTGGCTCAGTGTGCCGCTGACTGGCTCAGTGTGCCGCTGACTGTCTCTGTCTGTCTCTGTCTGTCTCTGTCTGTATCAGTCTGTCTCTGTCTGTCTCTGTCTGTCTCTGTCTGTCTCTGTCTGTCTCTGTCTGTCTCTGTCTGTCTCTGTCTGTCTCTGTCTGTCTCTGTCTGTCTCTGTCTGTCTCTGTCTGTCTCTGTCTGTCTCTGTCTGTCTCTGTCTGTCTCTGCCTATCTCTCTCTATCTCTGTCTGTCTCTGTCTGTCTCTGTCTGCCTCTGACTGTCCCTGTGTGCCTCTGTGTGTCACTGGCTGGCTCAGTGTGCCGCTGACTGTCTCTGTCTGTCTCTGTCTGTCTCTGTCTGTATCAGTCTGTCTCTGTCTGTCTCTGTCTGTCTCTGTCTGTCTCTGTCTGTCTCTGTCTGTCTCTGTCTGTCTCTGTCTGTCTCTGTCTGTCTCTGTCTGTCTCTGTCTGTCTCTGTCTGTCTCTGCCTATCTCTGTCTGTCTCTGTCTGTCTCTGTCTGTCTCTGTCTGCCTCTGACTGTCCCTGTGTGCCTCTGTGTGTCACTGGCTGGCTCAGTGTGCCGCTGACTGTCTCTGCCTGTCTCTGTCTGTCTCTGTCTGTCTCTGTCTGTCTCTGCCTGTCTCAGTCTGAACCTATCTGTCTCTGTCTGTCTCTGTCTGTCTCTGTCTGCCTGAGTCTGTCTCTGTCTGTCTCTGTCTGTCTCTGTCTGTCTCTGTCTGTCTCTGTCTGTCTCTGTCTGTCTCCGTCTGCCTCTGACTGTCCCTGTCTGTTTCTGTGTGTCACTGCCTGTCTCTGTCTGTCTATGTCTGGCTCAGTGTGCCGCTGACTGTCTCTGTCTGTCTCTGTCTGTCTCTGTCTGTATCAGTCTGTCTCTGTCTGTCTCTGTCTGTCTCTGTCTGTCTCTGTCTGTCTCTGCCTATCTCTGTCTGTCTCTGTCTCTCTCTGTCTGTCTCTGTCTGCCTCTGACTGTCCCTGTGTGCCTCTGTGTGTCACTGGCTGGCTCAGTGTGCCGCTGACTGTCTCTGCCTGTCTCTGTCTGTCTCTGTCTGTCTCTGTCTGTCTCTGCCTGTCTCAGTCTGAACCTATCTGTCTCTGTCTGTCTCTGTCTGTCTCTGTCTGCCTGAGTCTGTCTCTGTCTGTCTCTGTCTGTCTCTGTCTGTCTCTGTCTGTCTCTGTCTGTCTCTGTCTGTCTCCGTCTGCCTCTGACTGTCCCTGTCTGTTTCTGTGTGTCACTGCCTGTCTCTGTCTGTCTATGTCTGTCTCTGTCTGTCTCTGTCTGTCTCTGTTTGTATCTGTCTGTCTCTGTATGACTGAGTCTGTCTCTGTCTGTCTCTGTCTGTCTCTGTCTGTCTCTGTCTGTCTCTGTCTGTCTCTGTCTGTCTCTGTCTGTCTCTGTCTGTCTCTGTCTGTCTCTGTCTGTCTCTGCCTATCTCTGTCTGTCTCTGTCTGTCTCTGTCTGTCTCTGTCTGCCTCTGACTGTCCCTGTGTGCCTCTGTGTGTCACTGGCTGGCTCAGTGTGCCGCTGACTGTCTCTGTCTGTCTCTGTCTGTCTCTGTCTGTATCCGTCTGTCTCTGTCTGTCTCTGCCTGTCTCAGTCTGAACCGATCTGTCTCTGTCTGTCTCTGTCTGTCTCTGTCTGTCTCTGTCTGTCTCTGTCTGTCTCTGTCTGTCTCTGTCTGTCTCTGTCTGTCTCTGTCTGTCTCTGTCTGTCTCTGTCTGTCTCTGCCTATCTCTGTCTGTCTCTGTCTGTCTCTGTCTGTCTCTGTCTGTCTCTGTCTGCCTCTGACTGTCCCTGTGTGCCTCTGTGTGTCACTGGCTGGCTCAGTGTGCCGCTGACTGTCTCTGTCTGTCACTGTCTGTCTCTGGCTGTCTCTGTCTGTCTCTGTCTGTCTCGGTCTGCCTCTGACTGTCCCTGTCTGTCTCTGTGTGTCACTGCCTGCCCCAGTTTGCCTTCGACTGTCTCTGGCTGTCTCTGTGTGTGACTGCCTGTCTCTGTCTGCCTCTGACTGTCCCTGTCTGTCTCTGTGTGTCACTGCCTGTCTCAGTCCGCCGCTGACTGTCTCTGTCTGTCTCTGTCTGTCTATAGCGGTCTCTGTCTGTATCTGTCTGTCTCTGTCTGTCTCTGTCTGTCTCTGTCTGTCTCTGTCTGTCTCTGTCTGTCTCTGTCTGTCTCTGTCTGTCTCTGTCTGTCTCTGCCTATCTCTGTCTGTCTCTGTCTGTCTCTGTCTGTCTCTGTCTGCCTCTGACTGTCCCTGTGTGCCTCTCTGTGTCACTGGCTGACTGTCTCTGTCTGTCTCTGTCTGTCTCTGTCTGTCTCTGTCTGTCTCTGTCTGTCTCTGTCTGTCTCTGTCTGTCTCTGTCTGTCTCTGTCTGTCTCTGTCTGTCTCTGTCTGTCTCTGTCTGTCTCTGTCTGTCTCTGCCTATCTCTGTCTGTCTCTGTCTGTCTCTGTCTGTCTCTGTCCGCCTCTGCCTGTCTCTGTCTGTCTCTGTCTGTCTCTGTCTGTCTCTGTCTGTCTCTGTCTGTATCAGTCTGTCTCTGTCTGTCTCTGTCTGTCTCTGTCTGTCTCTGTCTGTCTCTGTCTGTCTCTGTCTGTCTCTGTCTGTCTCTGCCTATCTCTGTCTGTCTCTGTCTGTCTCTGTCTGTCTCTGTCCGCCTCTGCCTGTCTCTGTCTGTCTCTGTCTGTCTCTGTCTGTCTCTGCCTGTCTCAGTCTGAACCTATCTGTCTCTGTCTGTCTCTGTCTGTCTCTGTCTGTCTCTGTCTGTCTCTGTCTGTCTCTGTCTGTCTCTGTCTGTCTCTGCCTGTCTCAGTCTGAACCGATCTGTCTCTGTCTGTCTCTGTCTGTCTCTGTCTGTCCCTGTCTGCCTGAGTCTGTCTCTGTCTGTCTCTGTCTGTCTCTGTCTGTCTCTGTCTGTCTCTGTCTGTCTCTGTCTGTCTGTGTCTGTCTCCGTCTGCCTCTGACTGTCCCTGTCTGTTTCTGTGTGTCACTGCCTGTCTCTGTCTGTCTATGTCTGTCTCTGTCTGTCACTGTCTGTCTCTGTCTGTCTCTGTCTGTCTCTGTCTGTCTCTGTATGTATGTGTTTGTCTCTGTCTGTCTCTGTCTGTCTCTGTATGTATGTGTTTATCTCTGTCTGTCTCTGTCTGTCTCGGTCTGTCTCGGTCTGTCTCTGTCTGTCTCTGTCTGTCTCTATCTGTCACTGTCTGTCTCTGTCTGTCTCTGTCTGTCTCTGTCTGCCTCTGACTGTCCCTGTCTGCCTCTGTGTGTCACTGACTGGCTCGGTGTGCCGCTGACTGTCTCTGCCTGTCTCTGTCTCCCTCTGTCTGTCTCTGACCGGCTCTCTCTGTCTGTCTGTCTCTGTCCGTCTCTGTCTGTCTCTGTCCGCCTCTGTCTGTCTCTGTCTGTCTCTGTCTGTCTCTGTCCGGCTCTGTCTCTCTCTGTCTGTCATGGTCTGCCTCTGACTGTCCCTGTCTGTCTCTTTGTGTCACTGCCTGTGTCAGTCTGCCGCTGACTGTCTCTGTCTGTCTCTGTCTGACCCTGTCTGTCTCTGTCTGTCTCTGCTTGTTTCGTGTGTCACTGCCTGTCCCAGTTTGCCTTCGACTGTCTCTGGCTGTCTCTGTGTGTGACTGCCTGTCTCTGTCTGCCTCTGACTGTCCCTGTCTGTCTCTGTGTGTCACTGCCTGTCTCAGTCCGCCGCTGACTGTCTCTGTATGTCTCTGTCTGTCTCTTTCCGTCTCTGTCTGCCTCTGTCTGTCCATGTCTGTCTCTGTATGTCTCTATCTGTCTCTGTCTGTCTCTGTCGGTCTCTCTCTGTCTCTGTCTGTCTCTGTCTGTCTCTGTCTGCCTGAGTCGGTCTCTGTCTGTCTATAGCGGTCTCGGTCCGTCTCTGTCTGTCTCTGTCTGACTGAGTCTGTCTCTGTCTGTCTCTGTCCGTCTCTGTCTGTCTCTGCCTGTCTCTCTCCGTCTCTGTCTGTCTCTGTCTGACTGAGTCTGTCTCTGTCTGTCTCTGTCCGTCTCTGTCTGTCTCTGCCTGTCTCTCTCTGTCTCTGTCTGTCTCTGTCTGTCTCTGTATGTCTCTGCCTATCTCTGTCTGTCTCTGTCTGTCTCTGCCTGTCTCTCTCTGTCTCTGTCTGTCTCTGTCTGTCTCTGTATGTCTCTGCCTATCTCTGTCTGTCTCTGTCTGTCTCTGTCTGTCTCTGTCTGCCTCTGACTGTCCCTGTCTGCCTCTGTGTGTCACTGACTGGCTCAGTGTGCCGCTGACTGTCTCTGCCTGTCTCTGTGTGTCACTGCCTCTCTCTGTCTGCCTCTGACTGTCTCTGTCTGTCTCTGTCTGTCCCTGTCTGTCTCTGCCTGTCTCTGTCTGTCTATGTCTGTCTCTGCCTGTCTCTGTCTGTCTCTATCTGTCTCTGTCTGTCTCTGTCCGTCTCTGTCTGTCTCTGCCTGTCTCTCTCTGTCTCTGTCTGTCTCTGTCTGTCTCTGTATGTCTCTGCCTATCTCTGTCTGTCTCTGTCTGTCTCTGTCTGTCACTGTCTGTCTCTGGCTGTCTCTGTCTGTCTCTGTCTGTCTCGGTCTGCCTCTGACTGTCCCTGTCCGTCTCTGTCTGTCTCTGTCTGTCTCTGTCTGTCTCTGTCTGTCTCTGTCTGTCTCTGTCTGTCTCTGTCTGTCTCTGTCTGTCTCTGTCTGTCTCTGCCTATCTCTGTCTGTCTCTGTCTGTCTCTGTCTGTCTCTGTCTGCCTCTGACTGTACCTGTGTGCCTCTGTGTGTCACCGGCTGGCTCAGTGTGCCGCTGACTGTCTCTGTCTGTCACTGTCTGTCTCTGGCTGTCTCTGTCTGTCTCTGTCTGTCTCGGTCTGCCTCTGACTGTCCCTGTCTGCCTCTGTGTGTCACTGCCTGCCCCAGTTTGCCTTCGACTGTCTCTGGCTGTCTCTGTGTGTGACTACCTGTCTCTGTCTGCCTCTGACTGTCCCTGTCTGTCTCCGTGTGTCACTGCCTGTCTCAGTCTGTCTATAGCGGTCTCTGTCTGTATCTGTCTGTCTCTGTCTGTCTCTGTCTGTCTCTGTCTGTCTCTGTTTGTCTCTGTCTGTCTCTGTCTGCCTCTGACTGTCCCTGTGTGCCTCTGTGTGTTACTGGCTGGCTCAGTGTGCCGCTGACTGTCTCTGTCTGTCACTGCCTGTCTCAGTCTGCCGCTGACTGTCTCTGTCTGTCTCTGTCTGTCTCAGTCTGAACCTATCTGTCTCTGTCTGTCTCTGTCTGTCTCTGTCTGTCTCTGTCTGTCTCTGTCTGTCTCTGTCTGTCTCTGTCTGTCTCTGTCTGTCTCTGTCTGTCTCTGTCTGTCTCTGTCTGTCTCTGTCTGTCTCTGTCTGTCTCTGTCTGTCTCTGCCTATCTCTGTCTGTCTCTGTCTGTCTCTGTCTGTCTCTGTCTGCCTCTGACTGTCCCTGTGTGCCTCTGTGTGTCACTGGCTGGCTCAGTGTGCCGCTGACTGTCTCTGTCTGTCTCTGTCTGCCTGAGTCTGTCTCTGTCTGTCTCTGTCTGTCTCTGTCTGTCTCTGTCTGTCTCTGTCTGTCTCTGTCTGTCTCTGTCTGTCTCTGTCTGTCTCTGTCTGTCTCTGTCTGTCTCTGTCTGTCTCTGTCTGTCTCTGTCTGTCTCTGTCTGTCTCTGCCTATCTCTGTCTGTCTCTGTCTGTCTCTGTCTGTCTCTGTCTGCATCTGACTGTCCCTGTGTGCCTCTGTGTGTCACTGGCTGGCTCAGTGTGCCGCTGACTGTCTCTGTCTGTCACTGTCTGTCTCTGGCTGTCTCTGTGTGTCTCTGTCTGTCTCGGTCTGCCTCTGACTGTCCGTGTCTGTCTCTGTGTGTCACTGCCTGTCCCAGTTTGCCTTCGACTGTCTCTGGCTGTCTCTGTGTGTGACTGCCTGTCTCTGTCTGCCTCTGACTGTCCCTGTCTGTCTCTGTGTGTCACTGCCTGTCTCAGTCCGCCGCTGACTGTCTCTGTCCGTCTCTGTCTGTCTATAGCGCTCTCTGTCTGTATCTGTCTGTCTATAGCGCTCTCTGTCTGTATCTGACTGTCTCTGTCTGTCACTGCCTGTCTCAGTCTGCCGCTGACTGTCTCTGTCTGTATCTGTCTGTATCTGTCTGTCTCTGTCTGTCATGGTCTGCCTCTGACTGCCCCTGTCTGTTTCTGTGTGTCACTGCCTGTCTCTGTCTGTCTATGTCTGTCTCTGTCTGTCTCTGTCTGTCTCTGTATGTATCTGTCTGTCTCTGTATGACTGAGTCTGTCACTGTCTGTCTCTGGCTGTCTCTGTCTGTCTCTGTCTGTCTCGGTCTGCCTCTGACTGTCCCTGTCCGTCTCTGTCTATCTCTGTCTGTCTCTGTCTGTCTCTGTCTGTCTCTGTCTGTCTCTGTCTGTCTCTGTCTGTCTCTGTCTGTCTCTGTCTGTCTCTGCCTATCTCTGTCTGTCTCTGTCTGTCTCTGTCTGTCTCTGTCTGCCTCTGACTGTACCTGTGTGCCTCTGTGTGTCACCGGCTGGCTCAGTGTGCCGCTGACTGTCTCTGTCTGTCACTGTCTGTCTCTGGCTGTCTCTGTCTGTCTCTGTCTGTCTCGGTCTGCCTCTGACTGTCCCTGTCTGCCTCTGTGTGTCACTGCCTGCCCCAGTTTGCCTTCGACTGTCTCTGGCTGTCTCTGTGTGTGACTGCCTGTCTCTGTCTGTCTCTGTCTGCCTGAGTCTGTCTCTGTCTGTCTCTGTCTGTCTCTGTCTGTCTCTGTCTGTCTCTGTCTGTCTCTGTCTGTCTCTGTCTGTCTCTGTCTGTCTCTGTCTGTCTCTGTCTGTCTCTGTCTGTCTCTGTCTGTCTCTGTCTGTCTCTGTCTGTCTCTGTCTGTCTCTGCCTATCTCTGTCTGTCTCTGTCTGTCTCTGTCTGTCTCTGTCTGCATCTGACTGTCCCTGTGTGCCTCTGTGTGTCACTGGCTGGCTCAGTGTGCCGCTGACTGTCTCTGTCTGTCACTGTCTGTCTCTGGCTGTCTCTGTGTGTCTCTGTCTGTCTCGGTCTGCCTCTGACTGTCCGTGTCTGTCTCTGTGTGTCACTGCCTGTCCCAGTTTGCCTTCGACTGTCTCTGGCTGTCTCTGTGTGTGACTGCCTGTCTCTGTCTGCCTCTGACTGTCCCTGTCTGTCTCTGTGTGTCACTGCCTGTCTCAGTCCGCCGCTGACTGTCTCTGTCCGTCTCTGTCTGTCTATAGCGCTCTCTGTCTGTATCTGTCTGTCTATAGCGCTCTCTGTCTGTATCTGACTGTCTCTGTCTGTCACTGCCTGTCTCAGTCTGCCGCTGACTGTCTCTGTCTGTATCTGTCTGTATCTGTCTGTCTCTGTCTGTCATGGTCTGCCTCTGACTGCCCCTGTCTGTTTCTGTGTGTCACTGCCTGTCTCTGTCTGTCTATGTCTGTCTCTGTCTGTCTCTGTCTGTCTCTGTATGTATCTGTCTGTCTCTGTATGACTGAGTCTGTCACTGTCTGTCTCTGGCTGTCTCTGTCTGTCTCTGTCTGTCTCGGTCTGCCTCTGACTGTCCCTGTCCGTCTCTGTCTGTCTCTGTCTGTCTCTGTCTGTCTCTGTCTGTCTCTGTCTGTCTCTGTCTGTCTCTGTCTGTCTCTGTCTGTCTCTGTCTGTCTCTGCCTATCTCTGTCTGTCTCTGTCTGTCTCTGTCTGTCTCTGTCTGCCTCTGACTGTACCTGTGTGCCTCTGTGTGTCACCGGCTGGCTCAGTGTGCCGCTGACTGTCTCTGTCTGTCACTGTCTGTCTCTGGCTGTCTCTGTCTGTCTCTGTCTGTCTCGGTCTGCCTCTGACTGTCCCTGTCTGCCTCTGTGTGTCACTGCCTGCCCCAGTTTGCCTTCGACTGTCTCTGGCTGTCTCTGTGTGTGACTGCCTGTCTCTGTCTGCCTCTGACTGTCCCTGTCTGTCTCCGTGTGTCACTGCCTGTCTCAGTCTGTCTATAGCGGTCTCTGTCTGTATCTGTCTGTCTCTGTCTGTCTCTGTCTGTCTCTGTCTGTCTCTGTTTGTCTCTGTCTGTCTCTGTCTGCCTCTGACTGTCCCTGTGTGCCTCTGTGTGTTACTGGCTGGCTCAGTGTGCCGCTGACTGTCTCTGTCTGTCACTGCCTGTCTCAGTCTGCCGCTGACTGTCTCTGTCTGTCTCTGTCTGTCTCTGTCTGTCTCTGTCTGTCTCTGTCTGTCCCTGTCTGTCTCTATCTGTCTCTGCTTGGTTTCGTGTGTCACTGCCTGTCCCAGTTTGCCTTCGACTGTCTCTGGCTGTCTCTGTGTGTGACTGCCTGTCTCTGTCTGCCTCTTACTGTCCCTGTCTGTCTCTGTGTGTCACTGCCTGTCTCAGTCCGCCGCTGACTGTCTCTGTCTGTCTCTGTCTGTCTATAGCGGTCTCTGTCTGTATCTGTCTGTCTCTTTCCGTCTCTGTCTGCCTCTGTCTGTCCCTGTCTGTCTCTGTCTGTCTCTGTCTGCCTGAGTCTGTCTCTGTCTGTCTCCGTCTGTCTATAGCGGTCTCTGTCTGTATCTGTCTGTCTCTGTCTGTCATGGTATGCCTCTGACTGTCCCTGTGTGCCTCTGTGTGTCACTGGCTGGCTCAGTGTGCCGCTGACTGTCTCTGTCTGTCACTGTCTGTCTCTGGCTGTCTCTGTCTGTCTCTGTCTGTCTCGGTCTGCCTCTGACTGTCCCTGTCTGTCTCTGTCTGTCTCTGTCTGTCTCTGTCTGTCTCTGTCTGTCTCTGTCTGTCTCTGTCTGTCTCTGTCCGCCTCTGCCTGTCTCTGTCTGTCTCTGTCTGTCTCTGTCTGTCTCTGTCTGTCTCAGTCTGAACCTATCTGTCTCTGTCTGTCTCTGTCTGTCTCTGTCTGTCTCTGTCTGTCTCTGTCTGTCTCTGTCTGTCTCTGTCTGTCTCTGTCTGTCTCTGTCTGTCTCTGTCTGTCTCTGTCTGTCTCTGTCTGTCTCTGTCTGTCTCTGTCTGTCTCTGTCTGTCTCTGCCTATCTCTGTCTGTCTCTGTCTGTCTCTGTCTGTCTCTGTCTGCCTCTGACTGTCCCTGTGTGCCTCTGTGTGTCACTGGCTGGCTCAGTGTGCCGCTGACTGTCTCTGTCTGTCTCTGTCTGCCTGAGTCTGTCTCTGTCTGTCTCTGTCTGTCTCTGTCTGTCTCTGTCTGTCTCTGTCTGTCTCTGTCTGTCTCTGTCTGTCTCTGTCTGTCTCTGTCTGTCTCTGTCTGTCTCTGTCTGTCTCTGTCTGTCTCTGTCTGTCTCTGCCTATCTCTGTCTGTCTCTGTCTGTCTCTGTCTGTCTCTGTCTGCCTCTGACTGTCCCTGTGTGCCTCTGTGTGTCACTGGCTGGCTCAGTGTGCCGCTGACTGTCTCTGTCTGTCACTGTCTGTCTCTGGCTGTCTCTGTGTGTGACTGCCTGTCTCTGTCTGCCTCTGACTGTCCCTGTCTGTCTCTGTGTGTCACTGCCTGTCTCAGTCCGCCGCTGACTGTCTCTGTCCGTCTCTGTCTGTCTATAGCGCTCTCTGTCTGTATCTGTCTGTCTATAGCGCTCTCTGTCTGTATCTGACTGTCTCTGTCTGTCACTGCCTGTCTCAGTCTGCCGCTGACTGTCTCTGTCTGTCTCTGTCTGTATCTGTCTGTCTCTGTCTGTCATGGTCTGCCTCTGACTGTCCCTGTCTGTTTCTGTGTGTCACTGCCTGTCTCTGTCTGTCTATGTCTGTCTCTGTCTGTCTCTGTCTGTCTCTGTATGTATCTGTCTGTCTCTGTATGACTGAGTCTGTCACTGTCTGTCTCTGGCTGTCTCTGTCTGTCTCTGTCTGTCTCGGTCTGCCTCTGACTGTCCGTGTCTGTCTCTGTGTGTCACTGCCTGTCCCAGTTTGCCTTCGACTGTCTCTGGCTGTCTCTGTGTGTGACTGCCTGTCTCTGTCTGCCTCTGACTGTCCCTGTCTGTCTCTGTGTGTCACTGCCTGTCTCAGTCCGCCGCTGACTGTCTCTGTCCGTCTCTGTCTGTCTATAGCGCTCTCTGTCTGTATCTGTCTGTCTATAGCGCTCTCTGTCTGTATCTGTCTGTCTCTGTCTGTCTCTGTCTGTCTCTGTCTGTCTCTGTCTGTCTCTGTCTGTCTCTGTCTGTCTCTGTCTGTCTCTGTCTGTCTCTGTCTGTCTCTGCCTATCTCTGTCTGTCTCTGTCTGTCTCTGTCTGTCTCTGTCTGTCTCTGTCTGCCTCTGACTGTCATTGTGTGCCTCTGTGTGTCACTGGCTGGCTCAGTGTGCCGCTGACTGTCTCTGTCTGTCACTGTCTGTCTCTGGCTGTCCCTGTGTGCCTCTGTGTGTCACTGGCTGGCTCAGTGTGCCGCTGACTGTCTCTGTCTGTCACTGTCTGTCTCTGGCTGTCTCTGGCTGTCTCTGTCTGTCTCTGTCTGTCTCGGTCTGCCTCTGACTGTCCCTGTCCGTCTCTGTCTGTCTCTGTCTGTCTCTGTCTGTCTCTGTCTGTCTCTGTCTGTCTCTGTCTGTCTCTGTCTGTCTCTGTCTGTCTCTGTCTGTCTCTGCCTATCTCTGTCTGTCTCTGTCTGTCTCTGTCTGTCTCTGTCTGCCTCTGACTGTCCCTGTGTGCCTCTGTGTGTTACTGGCTGGCTCAGTGTGCCGCTGACTGTCTCTGTCTGTCACTGCCTGTCTCAGTCTGCCGCTGACTGTCTCTGTCTGTCTCTGTCTGTCTCTGTCTGTCTCTGTCTGTCTCCGTCTGCCTCTGACTGTCCCTGTCTGTTTCTGTGTGTCACTGCCTGTCTCTGTCTGTCTATGTCTGTCTCTGTCTGTCTCTGTCTGTCTCTGTATGTATCTGTCTGTCTCTGTATGACTGAGTCTGTCTCTGTCTGTCTCTGTCTGTCTCTGCCTGTCTCTGTCTGTCTCTGTCTGTCTCTGTCTGTCTCTGCCTGTCTCAGTCTGAACCTATCTGTCTCTGTCTGTCTCTGTCTGTCTCTGTCTGCCTGAGTCTGTCTCTGTCTGTCTCTGTCTGTCTCTGTCTGTCTCTGTCTGTCTCTGTCTGTCTCTGTCTGTCTCTGTCTGTCTCTGTCTGTCTCTGTCTGTCTCTGCCTATCTCTGTCTGTCTCTGTCTGTCTCTGTCTGTCTCTGTCTGCCTCTGACTGTCCCTGTGTGCCTCTGTGTGTCACTGGCTGGCTCAGTGTGCCGCTGACTGTCTCTGTCTGTCTCTGTCTGTCTCTGTCTGTATCAGTCTGTCTCTGTCTGTCTCTGTCTGTCTCTGTCTGTCTCTGTCTGTCTCTGTCTGTCTCTGTCTGTCTCTGTCTGTCTCTGTCTGTCTCTGTCTGTCTCTGTCTGTCTCTGTCTGTCTCTGTCTGTCTCTGCCTATCTCTGTCTGTCTCTGTCTGTCTCTGTCTGTCTCTGTCTGTCTCTGTCTGCCTCTGACTGTCCCTGTGTGCCTCTGTGTGTCACTGGCTGGCTCAGTGTGCCGCTGACTGTCTCTGTCTGTCACTGTCTGTCTCTGGCTGTCTCTGTCTGTCTCTGTCTGTCTCGGTCTGCCTCTGACTGTCCCTGTCTGTCTCTGTGTGTCACTGCCTGTCCCAGTTTGCCTTCGACTGTCTGTGGCTGTCTCTGTGTGTGACTGCCTGTCTCTGTCTGCCTCTGACTGTCCCCGTCTGTCTCTGTGTGTCACTGCCTGTCTCTGTCCGCCTCTGTCTGTCCCTGTCTGTCTCTATCTGTCTCTGCTTGTTTTCGTGTGTCACTGCCTGTCCCAGTTTGCCTTCGACTGTCTCTGGCTGTCTCTGTGTGTGACTGCCTGTCTCAGTCCGCCGCTGACTGTCTCTGTCTGTCTCTTTCTGTCTCTGTCTGTCTCTGTCTGTCTCTGTCTGTCTCTGTCAGTCTCTGTCTGCCTCTGACTCACCCTGTCTGCCTCTGTGTGTCACTGACTGGCTCAGTGTGCCGCTGACTGTCTCTGTCTGTCTCTGTCTGTCTCTGTCTGTCTCTGTCTGTCTCTGTCTGTCTCTGTCTGCCTGAGTCTGTCTCTGTCTGTCTCTGTGTGTCACTGCCTGTCCCAGTTTGCCTTCGACTGTCTCTGGCTGTCTCTGTGTGTGACTGCCTGTCTCTGTCTGCCTCTGACTGTCCCTGTCTGTCTCTGTGTGTCACTGTCTGTCTCTTTCTGTCTCTGTCTGTCTCTGTCTGTCTCTGTCTGTCTCTGTCAGTCTCTGTCTGCCTCTGACTCACCCTGTCTGCCTCTGTGTGTCACTGACTGGCTCAGTGTGCCGCTGACTGTCTCTGTCTGTCTCTGTCTGTCTCTGTCTGTCTCTGTCTGTCTCTGTCTGTCTCTGTCTGTCTCTGTCTGTCTCTGTCTGTCTCTGTCTGTCTCTGCCTATCTCTGTCTGTCTCTGTCTGTCTCTGTCTGTCTCTGTCTGCCTCTGACTGTCCCTGTGTGCCTCTGTGTGTCACTGGCTGACTGTCTCTGTCTGTCTCTGTCTGTATCAGTCTGTATCAGTCTGTCTCTGTCTGTCTCTGTCTGTCTCTGTCTGTCTCTGTCTGTCTCTGTCTGTCTCTGTCTGTCTCTGTCTGTCTCTGTCTGTCTCTGTCTGTCTCTGTCTGTATCAGTCTGTCTCTGTCTGTCTCTGTCTGTCTCTGTCTGTCTCTGTCTGTCTCTCTCTGTCTCTGTCTGTCTCTGTCTGTCTCTGTCTGTCTCTGTCTGTCTCTGTCTGTCTCTGTCTGCCTGAGTCTGTCTCTGTCTGTCTCCGTCTGTCTATAGCGGTCTCTGTCTGTATCTGTCTGTCTCTGTCTGTCATGGTATGCCTCTGACTGTCCCTGTGTGCCTCTGTGTGTCACTGGCTGGCTCAGTGTGCCGCTGACTGTCTCTGTCTGTCACTGTCTGTCTCTGGCTGTCTCTGTCTGTCTCTGTCTGTCTCGGTCTGCCTCTGACTGTCCCTGTCTGTCTATGTCTGTCTCTGTCGGTCTCTGTCTGTCTCTGTCTGTCTCTGTCTGTCTCTGTCTGTCACTGTCTGCCTGAGTCTGTCTCTGTCTGTCTCTGTCTGTCTCTGTCTGTCTCTGTCTGTCTCTGTCTGTCTCTGTCTGTCTCTGTCTGTCTCTGTCTGTCTCTGTCTGTCTCTGCCTATCTCTGTCTGTCTCTGTCTGTCTCTGTCTGTCTCTGTCTGCCTCTGACTGTCCCTGTGTGCCTCTGTGTGTCACTGGCTGGCTCAGTGTGCCGCTGACTGTCTCTGTCTGTCTCTGTCTGTCTCTGTCTGTATCAGTCTGTCTCTGTCTGTCTCTGTCTGTCTCTGTCTGTCTCTGTCGGTCTCTGTCTGTCTCTGTCTGTCTCTGTCTGTCTCTGTCTGTCTCTGTCTGTCTCTGTCTGTCTCTGTCTGCCTCTGACTGTCCCTGTGTGCCTCTGTGTGTCACTGGCTGGCTCAGTGTGCCGCTAACTGTCTCTGTCTGTCTCTGTCTGCCTGAGTCTGTCTCTGTCTGTCTCTGTCTGTCTCTGTCTGTCTCTGTCTGTCTCTGTCTGTCTCTGCCTGTCTCTGTCTCCCTCTGTCTGTCTCTGACCGGCTCTCTCTGTCTGTCTGTCTCTGTCCGTCTCTGTCTGTCTCTGTCCGCCTCTGCCTGTCTCTGTCTGTCTCTGTCTGTCTCTGTCTGTCTCTGTCTGTCTCTGTCTGTCTCTGTCTGCCTCTGACTGTCCCTGTGTGCCTCTGTGTGTCACTGGCTGGCTCAGTGTGCCGCTAACTGTCTCTGTCTGTCTCTGTCTGCCTGAGTCTGTCTCTGTCTGTCTCTGTCTGTCTCTGTCTGTCTCTGTCTGTCTCTGTCTGTCTCTGTCTGTCTCTGTCTGTCTCTGTCTGTCTCTGTCTGTCTCTGTCTGTCTCTGTCTGTCTCTGTCTGTCTCTGTCTGTCTCTGCCTATCTCTGTCTGTCTCTGTCTGTCTCTGTCTGTCTCTGTCTGCCACTGACTGTCCCTGTGTGCCTCTGTGTGTCACTGGCTGGCTCAGTGTGCCGCTGACTGTCTCTGTCTGTCACTGTCTGTCTCTGGCTGTCTCTGTGTGTCTCTGTCTGTCTCGGTCTGCCTCTGACTGTCCGTGTCTGTCTCTGTGTGTCACTTCCTGTCCCAGTTTGCCTTCGACTGTCTCTGGCTGTCTCTGTGTGTGACTGCCTGTCTCTGTCTGCCTCTGACTGGCCCTGTCTGTCTCTGTGTGTCACTGCCTGTCTCAGTCCGCCGCTGACTGTCTCTGTCCGTTTCTGTCTGTCTATAGCGCTCTCTGTCTGTATCTGTCTGTCTATAGCGCTCTCTGTCTGTATCTGTCTGTCTCTGTCTGTCTCTGTCTGTCTCTGTCTGTCTCTGTCTGTCTCTGTCTGTCTCTGTCTGTCTCTGTCTGTCTCTGTCTGTCTCTGTCTGTCTCTGTCTGTCTCTGCCTATCTCTGTCTGTCTCTGTCTGTCTCTGTCTGTCTCTGTCTGCCTCTGACTGTCATTGTGTGCCTCTGTGTGTCACTGGCTGGCTCAGTGTGCCGCTGACTGTCTCTGTCTGTCACTGCCTGTCTCAGTCTGCCGCTGACTGTCTCTGTCTGTCTCTGTCTGTCTCTGTCTGTCTCTGTCTGTCTCTGTCTGTCTCCGTCTGCCTCTGACTGTCCCTGTCTGTTTCTGTGTGTCACTGCCTGTCTCTGTCTGTCTATGTCTGTCTCTGTCTGTCTCTGTCTGTCTCTGTATGTATCTGTCTGTCTCTGTATGACTGAGTCTGTCCCTGTCTGTCTCTGTCTGTCTCTGTCTGTCTCTGCCTGTCTCTGTCTGTCTCTGTCTGTCTCTGTCTGTCTCTGCCTGTCTCAGTCTGAACCTATCTGTCTCTGTCTGTCTCTGTCTGTCTCTGTCTGCCTGAGTCTGTCTCTGTCTGTCTCTGTCTGTCTCGGTCTGTCTCGGTCTGTCTCTTTCTGTCTCTGTCTGTCTCTATCTGTCACTGTCTGTCTCTGTCTGTCTCTGTCCGCCTCTGCCTGTCTCTGTCTGTCTCTGTCTGTCTCTGTCTGTCTCAGTCTGAACCTATCTGTCTCTGTCTGTCTCTGTCTGTCTCTGTCTGTCTCTGTCTGTCTCTGTCTGTCTCTGTCTGTCTCTGTCTGTCTCTGTCTGTCTCTGTCTGTCTCTGTCTGTCTCTGTCTGTCTCTGTCTGTCTCTGTCTGTCTCTGTCTGTCTCTGTCTGTCTCTGCCTATCTCTGTCTGTCTCTGTCTGTCTCTGTCTGTCTCTGTCTGCCTCTGACTGTCCCTGTGTGCCTCTGTGTGTCACTGGCTGGCTCAGTGTGCCGCTGACTGTCTCTGTCTGTCTCTGTCTGCCTGAGTCTGTCTCTGTCTGTCTCTGTCTGTCTCTGTCTGTCTCTGTCTGTCTCTGTCTGTCTCTGTCTGTCTCTGTCTGTCTCTGTCTGTCTCTGTCTGTCTCTGTCTGTCTCTGTCTGTCTCTGCCTATCTCTGTCTGTCTCTGTCTGTCTCTGTCTGTCTCTGTCTGCCTCTGACTGTCCCTGTGTGCCTCTGTGTGTCACTGATTGGCTCAGTGTGCCGCTGACTGTCTCTGTCTGTCACTGTCTGTCTCTGGCTGTCTCTGTGTGTCTCTGTCTGTCTCGGTCTGCCTCTGACTGTCCGTGTCTGTCTCTGTGTGTCACTGCCTGTCCCAGTTTGCCTTCGACTGTCTCTGGCTGTCTCTGTGTGTGACTGCCTGTCTCTGTCTGCCTCTGACTGTCCCTGTCTGTCTCTGTGTGTCACTGCCTGTCTCAGTCCGCCGCTGACTGTCTCTGTCCGTCTCTGTCTGTCTATAGCGCTCTCTGTCTGTATCTGTCTGTCTATAGCGCTCTCTGTCTGTATCTGTCTGTCTCTGTCTGTCTCTGTCTGTCTCTGTCTGTCTCTGTCTGTCTCTGTCTGTCTCTGTCTGTCTCTGTCTGTCTCTGTCTGTCTCTGCCTATCTCTGTCTGTCTCTGTCTGTCTCTGTCTGTCTCTGTCTGCCTCTGACTGTCATTGTGTGCCTCTGTGTGTCACTGGCTGGCTCAGTGTGCCGCTGACTGTCTCTGTCTGTCTCTGTCTGCCTGAGTCTGTCTCTGTCTGTCTCCGTCTGTCTATAGCGGTCTCTGTCTGTATCTGTCTGTCTCTGTCTGTCATGGTATGCCTCTGACTGTCCCTGTGTGCCTCTGTGTGTCACTGGCTGGCTCAGTGTGCCGCTGACTGTCTCTGTCTGTCACTGTCTGTCTCTGGCTGTCTCTGTCTGTCTCTGTCTGTCTCGGTCTGCCTCTGACTGTCCCTGTCTGTCTATGTCTGTCTCTGTCTGTCTCTGTCTGTCTCTGTCTGTCTCTGTCTGTCTCTGTCCGCCTCTGCCTGTCTCTGTCTGTCTCTGTCTGTCTCTGTCTGTCTCTGTCTGTCTCTGTCTGTCTCTGTCTGCCTCTGACTGTCCCTGTGTGCCTCTGTGTGTCACTGGCTGGCTCAGTGTGCCGCTAACTGTCTCTGTCTGTCTCTGTCTGCCTGAGTCTGTCTCTGTCTGTCTCTGTCTGTCTCTGTCTGTCTCTGTCTGTCTCTGTCTGTCTCTGTCTGTCTCTGTCTGTCTCTGTCTGTCTCTGTCTGTCTCTGTCTGTCTCTGTCTGTCTCTGTCTGTCTCTGTCTGTCTCTGTCTGTCTCTGCCTATCTCTGTCTGTCTCTGTCTGTCTCTGTCTGTCTCTGTCTGCCTCTGACTGTCCCTGTGTGCCTCTGTGTGTCACTGGCTGGCTCAGTGTGCCGCTGACTGTCTCTGTCTGTCACTGTCTGTCTCTGGCTGTCTCTGTGTGTCTCTGTCTGTCTCGGTCTGCCTCTGACTGTCCGTGTCTGTCTCTGTGTGTCACTGCCTGTCCCAGTTTGCCTTCGACTGTCTCTGGCTGTCTCTGTGTGTGACTGCCTGTCTCTGTCTGCCTCTGACTGTCCCTGTCTGTCTCTGTGTGTCACTGCCTGTCTCAGTCCGCCGCTGACTGTCTCTGTCCGTCTCTGTCTGTCTATAGCGCTCTCTGTCTGTATCTGTCTGTCTATAGCGCTCTCTGTCTGTATCTGTCTGTCTCTGTCTGTCTCTGTCTGTCTCTGTCTGTCTCTGTCTGTCTCTGTCTGTCTCTGTCTGTCTCTGTCTGTCTCTGTCTGTCTCTGCCTATCTCTGTCTGTCTCTGTCTGTCTCTGTCTGTCTCTGTCTGCCTCTGACTGTCATTGTGTGCCTCTGTGTGTCACTGGCTGGCTCAGTGTGCCGCTGACTGTCTCTGTCTGTCACTGTCTGTCTCTGGCTGTCCCTGTGTGCCTCTGTGTGTCACTGGCTGGCTCAGTGTGCCGCTGACTGTCTCTGTCTGTCACTGTCTGTCTCTGGCTGTCTCTGGCTGTCTCTGTCTGTCTCTGTCTGTCTCGGTCTGCCTCTGACTGTCCCTGTCCGTCTCTGTCTGTCTCTGTCTGTCTCTGTCTGTCTCTGTCTGTCTCTGTCTGTCTCTGTCTGTCTCTGTCTGTCTCTGTCTGTCTCTGTCTGTCTCTGCCTATCTCTGTCTGTCTCTGTCTGTCTCTGTCTGTCTCTGTCTGCCTCTGACTGTCCCTGTGTGCCTCTGTGTGTTACTGGCTGGCTCAGTGTGCCGCTGACTGCCTCTGTCTGTCACTGCCTGTCTCAGTCTGCCGCTGACTGTCTCTGTCTGTCTCTGTCTGTCTCTGTCTGTCTCTGTCTGTCTCCGTCTGCCTCTGACTGTCCCTGTCTGTTTCTGTGTGTCACTGCCTGTCTCTGTCTGTCTATGTCTGTCTCTGTCTGTCTCTGTCTGTCTCTGTATGTATCTGTCTGTCTCTGTATGACTGAGTCTGTCTCTGTCTGTCTCTGTCTGTCTCTGCCTGTCTCTGTCTGTCTCTGTCTGTCTCTGTCTGTCTCTGCCTGTCTCAGTCTGAACCTATCTGTCTCTGTCTGTCTCTGTCTGTCTCTGTCTGCCTGAGTCTGTCTCTGTCTGTCTCTGTCTGTCTCTGTCTGTCTCTGTCTGTCTCTGTCTGTCTCTGTCTGTCTCTGTCTGTCTCTGTCTGTCTCTGTCTGTCTCTGCCTATCTCTGTCTGTCTCTGTCTGTCTCTGTCTGTCTCTGTCTGCCTCTGACTGTCCCTGTGTGCCTCTGTGTGTCACTGGCTGGCTCAGTGTGCCGCTGACTGTCTCTGTCTGTCTCTGTCTGTCTCTGTCTGTATCAGTCTGTCTCTGTCTGTCTCTGTCTGTCTCTGTCTGTCTCTGTCTGTCTCTGTCTGTCTCTGTCTGTCTCTGTCTGTCTCTGTCTGTCTCTGTCTGTCTCTGTCTGTCTCTGTCTGTCTCTGTCTGTCTCTGTCTGTCTCTGTCTGTCTCTGTCTGTCTCTGTCTGTCTCTGTCTGTCTCTGTCTGTCTCTGTCTGTCTCTGCCTATCTCTGTCTGTCTCTGTCTGTCTCTGTCTGTCTCTGTCTGTCTCTGTCTGCCTCTGACTGTCCCTGTGTGCCTCTGTGTGTCACTGGCTGGCTCAGTGTGCCGCTGACTGTCTCTGTCTGTCACTGTCTGTCTCTGGCTGTCTCTGTCTGTCTCTGTCTGTCTCGGTCTGCCTCTGACTGTCCCTGTCTGTCTCTGTGTGTCACTGCCTGTCCCAGTTTGCCTTCGACTGTCTGTGGCTGTCTCTGTGTGTGACTGCCTGTCTCTGTCTGCCTCTGACTGTCCCCGTCTGTCTCTGTGTGTCACTGCCTGTCTCTGTCCGCCTCTGTCTGTCCCTGTCTGTCTCTATCTGTCTCTGCTTGTTTTCGTGTGTCACTGCCTGTCCCAGTTTGCCTTCGACTGTCTCTGGCTGTCTCTGTGTGTGACTGCCTGTCTCAGTCCGCCGCTGACTGTCTCTGTCTGTCTCTTTCTGTCTCTGTCTGTCTCTGTCTGTCTCTGTCTGTCTCTGTCAGTCTCTGTCTGCCTCTGACTCACCCTGTCTGCCTCTGTGTGTCACTGACTGGCTCAGTGTGCCGCTGACTGTCTCTGTCTGTCTCTGTCTGTCTCTGTCTGTCTCTGTCTGTCTCTGTCTGTCTCTGTCTGCCTGAGTCTGTCTCTGTCTGTCTCTGTGTGTCACTGCCTGTCCCAGTTTGCCTTCGACTGTCTCTGGCTGTCTCTGTGTGTGACTGCCTGTCTCTGTCTGCCTCTGACTGTCCCTGTCTGTCTCTGTGTGTCACTGTCTGTCTCTTTCTGTCTCTGTCTGTCTCTGTCTGTCTCTGTCTGTCTCTGTCAGTCTCTGTCTGCCTCTGACTCACCCTGTCTGCCTCTGTGTGTCACTGACTGGCTCAGTGTGCCGCTGACTGTCTCTGTCTGTCTCTGTCTGTCTCTGTCTGTCTCTGTCTGTCTCTGTCTGTCTCTGTCTGTCTCTGTCTGTCTCTGTCTGTCTCTGTCTGTCTCTGCCTATCTCTGTCTGTCTCTGTCTGTCTCTGTCTGTCTCTGTCTGCCTCTGACTGTCCCTGTGTGCCTCTGTGTGTCACTGGCTGACCGTCTCTGTCTGTCTCTGTCTGTCTCTGTCTGTATCAGTCTGTATCAGTCTGTCTCTGTCTGTCTCTGTCTGTCTCTGTCTGTCTCTGTCTGTCTCTGTCTGTCTCTGTCTGTCTCTGTCTGTCTCTGTCTGTCTCTGTCTGTCTCTGTCTGTATCAGTCTGTCTCTGTCTGTCTCTGTCTGTCTCTGTCTGTCTCTGTCTGTCTCTCTCTGTCTCTGTCTGTCTCTGTCTGTCTCTGTCTGTCTCTGTCTGTCTCCGTCTGTCTCTGTCTGTCTCTGTCTGTCTCTATCTGTCTCTGTCTGTCTCTGTCTGTCTCTGTCTGTCTCTGTCTGCCTCTGACTGTCCCTGTCTGCCTCTGTGTGTCACTGACTGGCTCAGTGTGCATCTGACTGTCCCTGTCTGTCTCTGTCTGTCTCTGTCTGTCTCTGTCTATCTCTGTCTGTCTCTGTCTGTCTCTGTCTGTCTCTGTCTGTCTCTGTCTGCCTGAGTCTGTCTCTGTCTGTCTCCGTCTGTCTATAGCGGTCTCTGTCTGTATCTGTCTGTCTCAGTCTGTCATGGTATGCCTCTGACTGTCCCTGTGTGCCTCTGTGTGTCACTGGCTGGCTCAGTGTGCCGCTGACTGTCTCTGTCTGTCACTGTCTGTCTCTGGCTGTCTCTGTCTGTCTCTGTCTGTCTCGGTCTGCCTCTGACTGTCCCTGTCTGTCTATGTCTGTCTCTGTCGGTCTCTGTCTGTCTCTGTCTGTCTCTGTCTGTCTCTGTCTGTCTCTGTCTGCCTGAGTCTGTCTCTGTCTGTCTCTGTCTGTCTCTGTCTGTCTCTGTCTGTCTCTGTCTGTCTCTGTCTGTCTCTGTCTGTCTCTGTCTGTCTCTGTCTGTCTCTGCCTATCTCTGTCTGTCTCTGTCTGTCTCTGTCTGTCTCTGTCTGCCTCTGACTGTCCCTGTGTGCCTCTGTGTGTCACTGGCTGGCTCAGTGTGCCGCTGACTGTCTCTGTCTGTCTCTGTCTGTCTCTGTCTGTATCAGTCTGTCTCTGTCTGTCTCTGTCTGTCTCTGTCTGTCTCTGTCGGTCTCTGTCTGTCTCTGTCTGTCTCTGTCTGTCTCTGTCTGTCTCTGTCTGTCTCTGTCTGTCTCTGTCTGTCTCTGTCTGCCTCTGACTGTCCCTGTGTGCCTCTGTGTGTCACTGGCTGGCTCAGTGTGCCGCTAACTGTCTCTGTCTGTCTCTGTCTGCCTGAGTCTGTCTCTGTCTGTCTCTGTCTGTCTCTGTCTGTCTCTGTCTGTCTCTGCCTGTCTCTGTCTCCCTCTGTCTGTCTCTGACCGGCTCTCTCTGTCTGTCTGTCTCTGTCCGTCTCTGTCTGTCTCTGTCCGCCTCTGCCTGTCTCTGTCTGTCTCTGTCTGTCTCTGTCTGTCTCTGTCTGTCTCTGTCTGTCTCTGTCTGCCTCTGACTGTCCCTGTGTGCCTCTGTGTGTCACTGGCTGGCTCAGTGTGCCGCTAACTGTCTCTGTCTGTCTCTGTCTGCCTGAGTCTGTCTCTGTCTGTCTCTGTCTGTCTCTGTCTGTCTCTGTCTGTCTCTGTCTGTCTCTGTCTGTCTCTGTCTGTCTCTGTCTGTCTCTGTCTGTCTCTGTCTGTCTCTGTCTGTCTCTGTCTGTCTCTGTCTGTCTCTGCCTATCTCTGTCTGTCTCTGTCTGTCTCTGTCTGTCTCTGTCTGCCTCTGACTGTCCCTGTGTGCCTCTGTGTGTCACTGGCTGGCTCAGTGTGCCGCTGACTGTCTCTGTCTGTCACTGTCTGTCTCTGGCTGTCTCTGTGTGTCTCTGTCTGTCTCGGTCTGCCTCTGACTGTCCGTGTCTGTCTCTGTGTGTCACTTCCTGTCCCAGTTTGCCTTCGACTGTCTCTGGCTGTCTCTGTGTGTGACTGCCTGTCTCTGTCTGCCTCTGACTGTCCCTGTCTGTCTCTGTGTGTCACTGCCTGTCTCAGTCCGCCGCTGACTGTCTCTGTCCGTTTCTGTCTGTCTATAGCGCTCTCTGTCTGTATCTGTCTGTCTATAGCGCTCTCTGTCTGTATCTGTCTGTCTCTGTCTGTCTCTGTCTGTCTCTGTCTGTCTCTGTCTGCCTCTGTCTGTCTCTGTCTGTCTCTGTCTGTCTCTGTCTGACTCTGTCTGTCTCTGCCTATCTCTGTCTGTCTCTGTCTGTCTCTGTCTGCCTCTGTCTGCCTCTGACTGTCATTGTGTGCCTCTGTGTGTCACTGGCTGGCTCAGTGTGCCGCTGACTGTCTCTGTCTGTCACTGCCTGTCTCAGTCTGCCGCTGACTGTCTCTGTCTGTCTCTGTCTGTCTCTGTCTGTCTCTGTCTGTCTCTGTCTGTCTCTGTCTGTCTCTGCCTGTCTCAGTCTGAACCTATCTGTCTCTGTCTGTCTCTGTCTGTCTCTGTCTGCCTGAGTCTGTCTCTGTCTGTCTCTGTCTGTCTCTGTCTGTCTCTGTCTGTCTCTGTCTGTCTCTGTCTGTCTCTGTCTGTCTCTGTCTGTCTCTGCCTATCTCTGTCTGTCTCTGTCTGTCTCTGTCTGTCTCTGTCTGCCTCTGACTGTCCCTGTGTGCCTCTGTGTGTCACTGGCTGGCTCAGTGTGCCGCTGACTGTCTCTGTCTGTCTCTGTCTGTCTCTGTCTGTATCAGTCTGTCTCTGTCTGTCTCTGTCTGTCTCTGTCTGTCTCTGTCTGTCTCTGTCTGTCTCTGTCTGTCTCTGTCTGTCTCTGTCTGTCTCTGTCTGTCTCTGTCTGTCTCTGTCTGTCTCTGTCTGTCTCTGTCTGTCTCTGTCTGTCTCTGTCTGTCTCTGTCTGTCTCTGTCTGTCTCTGCCTATCTCTGTCTGTCTCTGTCTGTCTCTGTCTGTCTCTGTCTGCCTCTGACTGTCCCTGTGTGCCTCTGTGTGTCACTGGCTGGCTCAGTGTGCCGCTGACTGTCTCTGTCTGTCACTGTCTGTCTCTGGCTGTCTCTGTCTGTCTCTGTCTGTCTCGGTCTGCCTCTGACTGTCCCTGTCTGTCTCTGTGTGTCACTGCCTGTCCCAGTTTGCCTTCGACTGTCTGTGGCTGTCTCTGTGTGTGACTGCCTGTCTCTCTCTGCCTCTGACTGTCCCCATCTGTCTCTGTGTGTCACTGCCTGTCTCTGTCCGCCTCTGTCTGTCCCTGTCTGTCTCTATCTGTCTCTGCTTGTTTTCGTGTGTCACTGCCTGTCCCAGTTTGCCTTCGACTGTCTCTGGATGTCTCTGTGTGTGACTGCCTGTCTCAGTCCGCCGCTGACTGTCTCTGTCTGTCTCTTTCTGTCTCTGTCTGTCTCTGTCTGTCTCTGTCTGTCTCTGTCAGTCTCTGTCTGCCTTTGACTCACCCTGTCTGCCTCTGTGTGTCACTGACTGGCTCAGTGTGCCGCTGACTGTCTCTGTCTGTCTCTGTCTGTCTCTGTCTGTCACTGTCTGTCTCTGGCTGTCTCTGTCTGTCTCTGTCTGTCTCGGTCTGCCTCTGACTGTCCCTGTCTGTCTCTGTGTGTCACTGCCTGTCCCAGTTTGCCTTCGACTGTCTCTGGCTGTCTCTGTGTGTGACTGCCTGTCTCTGTCTGCCTCTGACTGTCCCTGTCTGTCTCTGTGTGTCACTGTCTGTCTCTTTCTGTCTCTGTCTGTCTCTGTCTGTCTCTGTCTGTCTCTGTCAGTCTCTGTCTGCCTCTGACTCACCCTGTCTGCCTCTGTGTGTCACTGACTGGCTCAGTGTGCCGCTGACTGTCTCTGTCTGTCTCTGTCTGTCTCTGTCTGTCTCTGTCTGTCTCTGTCTGTCTCTGTCTGTCTCTGTCTGTCTCTGTCTGTCTCTGTCTGTCTCTGTCTGTCTCTGCCTATCTCTGTCTGTCTCTGTCTGTCTCTGTCTGTCTCTGTCTGCCTCTGACTGTCCCTGTGTGCCTCTGTGTGTCACTGGCTGACTGTCTCTGTCTGTCTCTGTCTGTCTCTGTCTGTATCAGTCTGTATCAGTCTGTCTCTGTCTGTCTCTGTCTGTCTCTGTCTGTCTCTGTCTGTCTCTGTCTGTCTCTGTCTGTCTCTGTCTGTCTCTGTCTGTCTCTGTCTGTCTCTGTCTGTATCAGTCTGTCTCTGTCTGTCTCTGTCTGTCTCTGTCTGTCTCTGTCTGTCTCTCTCTGTCTCTGTCTGTCTCTGTCTGTCTCTGTCTGTCTCTGTCTGTCTCCGTCTGTCTCTGTCTGTCTCTGTCTGTCTCTATCTGTCTCTGTCTGTCTCTGTCTGTCTCTGTCTGTCTCTGTCTGCCTCTGACTGTCCCTGTCTGCCTCTGTGTGTCACTGACTGGCTCAGTGTGCCTCTGACTGTCCCTGTCTGTCTCTGTCTGTCTCTGTCTGTCTCTGTCTATCTCTGTCTGTCTCTGTCTGTCTCTGTCTGTCTCTGTCTGTCTCTGTCTGTCTCAGTGTGCCGCTGACTGTCTCTGTCTGTCACTGTCTGTCTCTGGCTGTCTCTGGCTGTCTCTGTCTGTCTCTGTCTGTCTCGGTCTGCCTCTGACTGTCCCTGTCCGTCTCTGTCTGTCTCTGTCTGTCTCTGTCTGTCTCTGTCTGTCTCTGTCTGTCTCTGTCTGTCTCTGTCTGTCTCTGCCTATCTCTGTCTGTCTCTGTCTGTCTCTGTCTGTCTCTGTCTGCCTCTGACTGTCCCTGTGTGCCTCTGTGTGTTACTGGCTGGCTCAGTGTGCCGCTGACTGTCTCTGTCTGTCACTGCCTGTCTCAGTCTGCCGCTGACTGTCTCTGTCTGTCTCTGTCTGTCTCTGTCTGTCTCTGTCTGTCTCCGTCTGCCTCTGACTGTCCCTGTCTGTTTCTGTGTGTCACTGCCTGTCTCTGTCTGTCTATGTCTGTCTCTGTCTGTCTCTGTCTGTCTCTGTATGTATCTGTCTGTCTCTGTATGACTGAGTCTGTCTCTGTCTGTCTCTGTCTGTCTCTGCCTGTCTCTGTCTGTCTCTGTCTGTCTCTGTCTGTCTCTGCCTGTCTCAGTCTGAACCTATCTGTCTCTGTCTGTCTCTGTCTGTCTCTGTCTGCCTGAGTCTGTCTCTGTCTGTCTCTGTCTGTCTCTGTCTGTCTCTGTCTGTCTCTGTCTGTCTCTGTCTGTCTCTGTCTGTCTCTGTCTGTCTCTGTCTGTCTCTGCCTATCTCTGTCTGTCTCTGTCTGTCTCTGTCTGTCTCTGTCTGCCTCTGACTGTCCCTGTGTGCCTCTGTGTGTCACTGGCTGGCTCAGTGTGCCGCTGACTGTCTCTGTCTGTCTCTGTCTGTCTCTGTCTGTATCAGTCTGTCTCTGTCTGTCTCTGTCTGTCTCTGTCTGTCTCTGTCTGTCTCTGTCTGTCTCTGTCTGTCTCTGTCTGTCTCTGTCTGTCTCTGTCTGTCTCTGTCTGTCTCTGTCTGTCTCTGTCTGTCTCTGTCTGTCTCTGTCTGTCTCTGTCTGTCTCTGTCTGTCTCTGTCTGTCTCTGTCTGTCTCTGCCTATCTCTGTCTGTCTCTGTCTGTCTCTGTCTGTCTCTGTCTGTCTCTGTCTGCCTCTGACTGTCCCTGTGTGCCTCTGTGTGTCACTGGCTGGCTCAGTGTGCCGCTGACTGTCTCTGTCTGTCACTGTCTGTCTCTGGCTGTCTCTGTCTGTCTCTGTCTGTCTCGGTCTGCCTCTGACTGTCCCTGTCTGTCTCTGTGTGTCACTGCCTGTCCCAGTTTGCCTTCGACTGTCTGTGGCTGTCTCTGTGTGTGACTGCCTGTCTCTGTCTGCCTCTGACTGTCCCCGTCTGTCTCTGTGTGTCACTGCCTGTCTCTGTCCGCCTCTGTCTGTCCCTGTCTGTCTCTATCTGTCTCTGCTTGTTTTCGTGTGTCACTGCCTGTCCCAGTTTGCCTTCGACTGTCTCTGGCTGTCTCTGTGTGTGACTGCCTGTCTCAGTCCGCCGCTGACTGTCTCTGTCTGTCTCTTTCTGTCTCTGTCTGTCTCTGTCTGTCTCTGTCTGTCTCTGTCAGTCTCTGTCTGCCTCTGACTCACCCTGTCTGCCTCTGTGTGTCACTGACTGGCTCAGTGTGCCGCTGACTGTCTCTGTCTGTCTCTGTCTGTCTCTGTCTGTCTCTGTCTGTCTCTGTCTGTCTCTGTCTGCCTGAGTCTGTCTCTGTCTGTCTCTGTGTGTCACTGCCTGTCCCAGTTTGCCTTCGACTGTCTCTGGCTGTCTCTGTGTGTGACTGCCTGTCTCTGTCTGCCTCTGACTGTCCCTGTCTGTCTCTGTGTGTCACTGTCTGTCTCTTTCTGTCTCTGTCTGTCTCTGTCTGTCTCTGTCTGTCTCTGTCAGTCTCTGTCTGCCTCTGACTCACCCTGTCTGCCTCTGTGTGTCACTGACTGGCTCAGTGTGCCGCTGACTGTCTCTGTCTGTCTCTGTCTGTCTCTGTCTGTCTCTGTCTGTCTCTGTCTGTCTCTGTCTGTCTCTGTCTGTCTCTGTCTGTCTCTGTCTGTCTCTGCCTATCTCTGTCTGTCTCTGTCTGTCTCTGTCTGTCTCTGTCTGCCTCTGACTGTCCCTGTGTGCCTCTGTGTGTCACTGGCTGACCGTCTCTGTCTGTCTCTGTCTGTCTCTGTCTGTATCAGTCTGTATCAGTCTGTCTCTGTCTGTCTCTGTCTGTCTCTGTCTGTCTCTGTCTGTCTCTGTCTGTCTCTGTCTGTCTCTGTCTGTCTCTGTCTGTCTCTGTCTGTCTCTGTCTGTATCAGTCTGTCTCTGTCTGTCTCTGTCTGTCTCTGTCTGTCTCTGTCTGTCTCTCTCTGTCTCTGTCTGTCTCTGTCTGTCTCTGTCTGTCTCTGTCTGTCTCCGTCTGTCTCTGTCTGTCTCTGTCTGTCTCTATCTGTCTCTGTCTGTCTCTGTCTGTCTCTGTCTGTCTCTGTCTGCCTCTGACTGTCCCTGTCTGCCTCTGTGTGTCACTGACTGGCTCAGTGTGCATCTGACTGTCCCTGTCTGTCTCTGTCTGTCTCTGTCTGTCTCTGTCTATCTCTGTCTGTCTCTGTCTGTCTCTGTCTGTCTCTGTCTGTCTCTGTCTGCCTGAGTCTGTCTCTGTCTGTCTCCGTCTGTCTATAGCGGTCTCTGTCTGTATCTGTCTGTCTCAGTCTGTCATGGTATGCCTCTGACTGTCCCTGTGTGCCTCTGTGTGTCACTGGCTGGCTCAGTGTGCCGCTGACTGTCTCTGTCTGTCACTGTCTGTCTCTGGCTGTCTCTGTCTGTCTCTGTCTGTCTCGGTCTGCCTCTGACTGTCCCTGTCTGTCTATGTCTGTCTCTGTCGGTCTCTGTCTGTCTCTGTCTGTCTCTGTCTGTCTCTGTCTGTCTCTGTCTGCCTGAGTCTGTCTCTGTCTGTCTCTGTCTGTCTCTGTCTGTCTCTGTCTGTCTCTGTCTGTCTCTGTCTGTCTCTGTCTGTCTCTGTCTGTCTCTGTCTGTCTCTGCCTATCTCTGTCTGTCTCTGTCTGTCTCTGTCTGTCTCTGTCTGCCTCTGACTGTCCCTGTGTGCCTCTGTGTGTCACTGGCTGGCTCAGTGTGCCGCTGACTGTCTCTGTCTGTCTCTGTCTGTCTCTGTCTGTATCAGTCTGTCTCTGTCTGTCTCTGTCTGTCTCTGTCTGTCTCTGTCGGTCTCTGTCTGTCTCTGTCTGTCTCTGTCTGTCTCTGTCTGTCTCTGTCTGTCTCTGTCTGTCTCTGTCTGCCTCTGACTGTCCCTGTGTGCCTCTGTGTGTCACTGGCTGGCTCAGTGTGCCGCTAACTGTCTCTGTCTGTCTCTGTCTGCCTGAGTCTGTCTCTGTCTGTCTCTGTCTGTCTCTGTCTGTCTCTGTCTGTCTCTGCCTGTCTCTGTCTCCCTCTGTCTGTCTCTGACCGGCTCTCTCTGTCTGTCTGTCTCTGTCCGTCTCTGTCTGTCTCTGTCCGCCTCTGCCTGTCTCTGTCTGTCTCTGTCTGTCTCTGTCTGTCTCTGTCTGTCTCTGTCTGTCTCTGTCTGCCTCTGACTGTCCCTGTGTGCCTCTGTGTGTCACTGGCTGGCTCAGTGTGCCGCTAACTGTCTCTGTCTGTCTCTGTCTGCCTGAGTCTGTCTCTGTCTGTCTCTGTCTGTCTCTGTCTGTCTCTGTCTGTCTCTGTCTGTCTCTGTCTGTCTCTGTCTGTCTCTGTCTGTCTCTGTCTGTCTCTGTCTGTCTCTGTCTGTCTCTGTCTGTCTCTGTCTGTCTCTGCCTATCTCTGTCTGTCTCTGTCTGTCTCTGTCTGTCTCTGTCTGCCTCTGACTGTCCCTGTGTGCCTCTGTGTGTCACTGGCTGGCTCAGTGTGCCGCTGACTGTCTCTGTCTGTCACTGTCTGTCTCTGGCTGTCTCTGTGTGTCTCTGTCTGTCTCGGTCTGCCTCTGACTGTCCGTGTCTGTCTCTGTGTGTCACTTCCTGTCCCAGTTTGCCTTCGACTGTCTCTGGCTGTCTCTGTGTGTGACTGCCTGTCTCTGTCTGCCTCTGACTGTCCCTGTCTGTCTCTGTGTGTCACTGCCTGTCTCAGTCCGCCGCTGACTGTCTCTGTCCGTTTCTGTCTGTCTATAGCGCTCTCTGTCTGTATCTGTCTGTCTATAGCGCTCTCTGTCTGTATCTGTCTGTCTCTGTCTGTCTCTGTCTGTCTCTGTCTGTCTCTGTCTGCCTCTGTCTGTCTCTGTCTGTCTCTGTCTGTCTCTGTCTGACTCTGTCTGTCTCTGCCTATCTCTGTCTGTCTCTGTCTGTCTCTGTCTGCCTCTGTCTGCCTCTGACTGTCATTGTGTGCCTCTGTGTGTCACTGGCTGGCTCAGTGTGCCGCTGACTGTCTCTGTCTGTCACTGCCTGTCTCAGTCTGCCGCTGACTGTCTCTGTCTGTCTCTGTCTGTCTCTGTCTGTCTCTGTCTGTCTCTGTCTGTCTCTGTCTGTCTCTGCCTGTCTCAGTCTGAACCTATCTGTCTCTGTCTGTCTCTGTCTGTCTCTGTCTGCCTGAGTCTGTCTCTGTCTGTCTCTGTCTGTCTCTGTCTGTCTCTGTCTGTCTCTGTCTGTCTCTGTCTGTCTCTGTCTGTCTCTGTCTGTCTCTGTCTGTCTCTGCCTATCTCTGTCTGTCTCTGTCTGTCTCTGTCTGTCTCTGTCTGCCTCTGACTGTCCCTGTGTGCCTCTGTGTGTCACTGGCTGGCTCAGTGTGCCGCTGACTGTCTCTGTCTGTCTCTGTCTGTCTCTGTCTGTATCAGTCTGTCTCTGTCTGTCTCTGTCTGTCTCTGTCTGTCTCTGTCTGTCTCTGTCTGTCTCTGTCTGTCTCTGTCTGTCTCTGTCTGTCTCTGTCTGTCTCTGTCTGTCTCTGTCTGTCTCTGTCTGTCTCTGTCTGTCTCTGTCTGTCTCTGTCTGTCTCTGTCTGTCTCTGTCTGTCTCTGCCTATCTCTGTCTGTCTCTGTCTGTCTCTGTCTGTCTCTGTCTGCCTCTGACTGTCCCTGTGTGCCTCTGTGTGTCACTGGCTGGCTCAGTGTGCCGCTGACTGTCTCTGTCTGTCACTGTCTGTCTCTGGCTGTCTCTGTCTGTCTCTGTCTGTCTCGGTCTGCCTCTGACTGTCCCTGTCTGTCTCTGTGTGTCACTGCCTGTCCCAGTTTGCCTTCGACTGTCTGTGGCTGTCTCTGTGTGTGACTGCCTGTCTCTCTCTGCCTCTGACTGTCCCCATCTGTCTCTGTGTGTCACTGCCTGTCTCTGTCCGCCTCTGTCTGTCCCTGTCTGTCTCTATCTGTCTCTGCTTGTTTTCGTGTGTCACTGCCTGTCCCAGTTTGCCTTCGACTGTCTCTGGATGTCTCTGTGTGTGACTGCCTGTCTCAGTCCGCCGCTGACTGTCTCTGTCTGTCTCTTTCTGTCTCTGTCTGTCTCTGTCTGTCTCTGTCTGTCTCTGTCAGTCTCTGTCTGCCTTTGACTCACCCTGTCTGCCTCTGTGTGTCACTGACTGGCTCAGTGTGCCGCTGACTGTCTCTGTCTGTCTCTGTCTGTCTCTGTCTGTCTCTGTCTGTCTCTGTCTGTCTCTGTCTGTCTCTGTCTGTCTCTGTCTGCCTGAGTCTGTCTCTGTCTGTCTCTGTGTGTCACTGCCTGTCCCAGTTTGCCTTCGACTGTCTCTGGCTGTCTCTGTGTGTGACTGCCTGTCTCTGTCTGCCTCTGACTGTCCCTGTCTGTCTCTGTGTGTCACTGTCTGTCTCTTTCTGTCTCTGTCTGTCTCTGTCTGTCTCTGTCTGTCTCTGTCAGTCTCTGTCTGCCTCTGACTCACCCTGTCTGCCTCTGTGTGTCACTGACTGGCTCAGTGTGCCGCTGACTGTCTCTGTCTGTCTCTGTCTGTCTCTGTCTGTCTCTGTCTGTCTCTGTCTGTCTCTGTCTGTCTCTGTCTGTCTCTGTCTGTCTCTGTCTGTCTCTGTCTGTCTCTGCCTATCTCTGTCTGTCTCTGTCTGTCTCTGTCTGTCTCTGTCTGCCTCTGACTGTCCCTGTGTGCCTCTGTGTGTCACTGGCTGACTGTCTCTGTCTGTCTCTGTCTGTCTCTGTCTGTATCAGTCTGTATCAGTCTGTCTCTGTCTGTCTCTGTCTGTCTCTGTCTGTCTCTGTCTGTCTCTGTCTGTCTCTGTCTGTCTCTGTCTGTCTCTGTCTGTCTCTGTCTGTCTCTGTCTGTATCAGTCTGTCTCTGTCTGTCTCTGTCTGTCTCTCTCTGTCTCTGTCTGTCTCTGTCTGTCTCTGTCTGTCTCGGTCTGTCTCGGTCTGTCTCTGTCTGTCTCTGTCTGTCTCTATCTGTCACTGTCTGTCTCTGTCTGTCTCTGTCTGTCTCTGTCTGCCTCTGACTGTCCCTGTCTGTCTCTGTCTGCCTGAGTCTGTCTCTGTCTGTCACTGTCTGTCTCTGTCTGTCTCTGTCTGTCTCTGTCTGCCTCTGACTGTCCCTGTCTGTCTCTGTGTGTCACTGCCTGTCTCAGTCCGCCGCTGACTGTCTCTGTCCGTCTCTGTCTGTCTCTTTCCGTCTCTGTCTGCCTCTGTCTGTCCATGTCTGTCTCTGTATGTCTCGGCCTATCTCTGTCTGTCTCTGTCTGTCTCTGTCTGTCTCTGTCTGCCTCTGACTGTCCCTGTCTGCCTCTGTGTGTCACTGACTGGCACAGTGTGCCGCTGACTGTCTCTGCCTGTCTCTGTGTGTCACTGCCTCTCTCTGTCTGCCTCTGACTGTCTCTGTCTGTCTCTGTCTGTCCCTGTCTGTCTCTGCCTGCCTCTGTCTGTCTATGTCTGTCTCTGTCTGTCTCTGTCTGTCTCTGTCTGTCTCTGTCTGTCTCTGCCTGTCTCTGTCTGCCCCTCTCTGTCTCTGTCTGTCTCTCTCTATTTTAGGTCTCTCTCTGTCTCTGTCTGTCTCTCTCTGTCTATTCCTGTCTCTGTGTGTATCTGTCTGTCTCTGTCTGTCTCTGTCTGTCTCTGTCTGTCTCTGCATGTATCTGTTTGTCTCTGTCTGTCTCTGTCGGTCTCTGTCTGTCTCTGTCTGTATCTGTCTGTCTCTGCCTGTCTCTGTCTGCCCCTCTCTGTCTCTGTCTGTCTCTCTCTATTTTAGGTCTCTCTCTGTCTCTGTCTGTCTCTCTCTGTCTATTCCTGTCTCTGTGTGTATCTGTCTGTCTCTGTATGTCTCTGTATGTCTCTGCCTATCTCTGTCTGTCTCTGTTTGTCTCTGTCTGTCTCTGTCTGTCTCTGTCTGTCTCTGTCTGTCTCTGTCTGTCTCTCTCTGCCTCTGTCTCTCTCTGTCTGTCTCTGTCTGTCTCTGTCTGTCTCGGTCTGTCTCTGTCTGTCTCTGTCTGTCTCTATCTGTCTCTGTCTGTCTCTGTCTGTCTCTGTCTGTCTCTGTCTGTCTCTGTCTGCCTCTGACTGTCCCTGTCTGCCTCTGTGTGTCACTGACTGGCTCAGTGGCCCGCTGACTGTCTCTGCCTGTCTCTGTCTGCCTCTGACTGTCCCTGTGTGCCTCTGTGTGTCACTGGCTGGCGCAGTGTGCCGCTGACTGTCTCTGTCTGTCACTGTCTGTCTCTGACTGTCTCTGTCTGTCTCTGTCTGTCTCGGTCTGCCTCTGACTGTCCCTGTCTGTCTCTGTCTGTCTCTGTCTGTCTCTGTCTGTCTCTGTCTGTCTCTCTCTGCCTCTGTCTCTCTCTGTCTGTCTCTGTCTGTCTCTGTCTGTCTCGGTCTGTCTCTGTCTGTCTCTGTCTGTCTCTATCTGTCTCTGCCTATCTCTGTCTGTCTCTGTCTGTCTCTGTCTGTCTCTGTCTGCCTCTGACTGTCCCTGTCTGTCTCTGTCTGTCTCTGTCTGTCTCTGTCTGTCTCTGTCTGTCTCTGTCTGTCTCTGTCTGTCTCTGTCTGTCTCTGTCTGTCTCTGTCTGTCTCTGTCTGTCTCTGCCTATCTCTGTCTGTCTCTGTCTGTCTCTGTCTGTCTCTGTCTGCCTCTGACTGTCCCTGTGTGCCTCTGTGTGTCACTGGCTGACTGTCTCTGTCTGTCTCTGTCTGTCTCTGTCTGTATCAGTCTGTATCAGTCTGTCTCTGTCTGTCTCTGTCTGTCTCTGTCTGTCTCTGTCTGTCTCTGTCTGTCTCTGTCTGTCTCTGTCTGTCTCTGTCTGTCTCTGCCTATCTCTGTCTGTCTCTGTCTGTCTCTGTCTGTCTCTGTCTGCCTCTGACTGTCCCTGTGTGCCTCTGTGTGTCACTGGCTGACTGTCTCTGTCTGTCTCTGTCTGTCTCTGTCTGTATCAGTCTGTATCAGTCTGTCTCTGTCTGTCTCTGTCTGTCTCTGTCTGTCTCTGTCTGTCTCTGTCTGTCTCTGTCTGTCTCTGTCTGTCTCTGTCTGTCTCTGTCTGTCTCTGTCTGTATCAGTCTGTCTCTGTCTGTCTCTGTCTGTCTCTCTCTGTCTCTGTCTGTCTCTGTCTGTCTCTGTCTGTCTCGGTCTGTCTCGGTCTGTCTCTGTCTGTCTCTGTCTGTCTCTATCTGTCACTGTCTGTCTCTGTCTGTCTCTGTCTGTCTCTGTCTGCCTCTGACTGTCCCTGTCTGTCTCTGTCTGCCTGAGTCTGTCTCTGTCTGTCACTGTCTGTCTCTGTCTGTCTCTGTCTGTCTCTGTCTGCCTCTGACTGTCCCTGTCTGTCTCTGTGTGTCACTGCCTGTCTCAGTCCGCCGCTGACTGTCTCTGTCCGTCTCTGTCTGTCTCTTTCCGTCTCTGTCTGCCTCTGTCTGTCCATGTCTGTCTCTGTATGTCTCGGCCTATCTCTGTCTGTCTCTGTCTGTCTCTGTCTGTCTCTGTCTGCCTCTGACTGTCCCTGTCTGCCTCTGTGTGTCACTGACTGGCACAGTGTGCCGCTGACTGTCTCTGCCTGTCTCTGTGTGTCACTGCCTCTCTCTGTCTGCCTCTGACTGTCTCTGTCTGTCTCTGTCTGTCCCTGTCTGTCTCTGCCTGCCTCTGTCTGTCTATGTCTGTCTCTGTCTGTCTCTGTCTGTCTCTGTCTGTCTCTGTCTGTCTCTGCCTGTCTCTGTCTGCCCCTCTCTGTCTCTGTCTGTCTCTCTCTATTTTAGGTCTCTCTCTGTCTCTGTCTGTCTCTCTCTGTCTATTCCTGTCTCTGTGTGTATCTGTCTGTCTCTGTCTGTCTCTGTCTGTCTCTGTCTGTCTCTGCATGTATCTGTTTGTCTCTGTCTGTCTCTGTCGGTCTCTGTCTGTCTCTGTCTGTATCTGTCTGTCTCTGCCTGTCTCTGTCTGCCCCTCTCTGTCTCTGTCTGTCTCTCTCTATTTTAGGTCTCTCTCTGTCTCTGTCTGTCTCTCTCTGTCTATTCCTGTCTCTGTGTGTATCTGTCTGTCTCTGTATGTCTCTGTATGTCTCTGCCTATCTCTGTCTGTCTCTGTTTGTCTCTGTCTGTCTCTGTCTGTCTCTGTCTGTCTCTGTCTGTCTCTGTCTGTCTCTCTCTGCCTCTGTCTCTCTCTGTCTGTCTCTGTCTGTCTCTGTCTGTCTCGGTCTGTCTCTGTCTGTCTCTGTCTGTCTCTATCTGTCTCTGTCTGTCTCTGTCTGTCTCTGTCTGTCTCTGTCTGTCTCTGTCTGCCTCTGACTGTCCCTGTCTGCCTCTGTGTGTCACTGACTGGCTCAGTGGCCCGCTGACTGTCTCTGCCTGTCTCTGTCTGCCTCTGACTGTCCCTGTGTGCCTCTGTGTGTCACTGGCTGGCGCAGTGTGCCGCTGACTGTCTCTGTCTGTCACTGTCTGTCTCTGACTGTCTCTGTCTGTCTCTGTCTGTCTCGGTCTGCCTCTGACTGTCCCTGTCTGTCTCTGTCTGTCTCTGTCTGTCTCTGTCTGTCTCTGTCTGTCTCTCTCTGCCTCTGTCTCTCTCTGTCTGTCTCTGTCTGTCTCTGTCTGTCTCGGTCTGTCTCTGTCTGTCTCTGTCTGTCTCTATCTGTCTCTGCCTATCTCTGTCTGTCTCTGTCTGTCTCTGTCTGTCTCTGTCTGCCTCTGACTGTCCCTGTGTGCCTCTGTGTGTCACTGGCTGGCTCAGTGTGCCGCTGACTGTCTCTGTCTGTCTCTGTCTGTCTCTGTCTGTATCAGTCTGTCTCTGTCTGTCTCTGTCTGTCTCTGTCTGTCTCTGTCTGTCTCTGTCTGTCTCTGTCTGTCTCTGTCTGTCTCTGTCTGTCTCTGTTTGTCTCTGTCTGTCTCTGTCTGCCTCTGACTGTCCCTGTCTGTCTCTGTGTGTCACTGCCTGTCTCAGTCCGCCGCTGACTGTCTCTGTCTGTCTCTGTCTGTCTATAGCGGTCTCTGTCTGTATCTGTCTGTCTCTGTCTGTCTCTGTCTGTCTCTGTCTGTCTCTGTCTGTCTCTGTCTGTCTCTGTCTGTCTCTGTCTGTCTCTGTCTGTCTCTGTCTGTCTCTGTCTGTCTCTGTCTGTCTCTGTCTGTCTCTGTCTGTCTCTGTCTGTCTCTGTCTGTCTCTGCCTATCTCTGTCTGTCTCTGTCTGTCTCTGTCTGCCTCTGACTGTCCCTGTCTGCCTCTGTGTGTCACTGACTGGCTCAGTGTGCCGCTGACTGTCTCTGCCTGTCTCTGTCTGCCTCTGACTGTCCCTGTGTGCCTCTGTGTGTCACTGGCTGGCGCAGTGTGCCGCTGACTGTCTCTGTCTGTCACTGTCTGTCTCTGACTGTCTCTGTCTGTCTCTGTCTGTCTCGGTCTGCCTCTGACTGTCCCTGTCTGTCTCTGTCTGTCTCTGTCTGTCTCTGTCTGTCTCTGTCTGTCTCTCTCTGCCTCTGTCTCTCTCTGTCTGTCTCTGTCTGTCTCTGTCTGTCTCGGTCTGTCTCTGTCTGTCTCTGTCTGTCTCTATCTGTCTCTGCCTATCTCTGTCTGTCTCTGTCTGTCTCTGTCTGTCTCTGTCTGCCTCTGACTGTCCCTGTGTGCCTCTGTGTGTCACTGGCTGGCTCAGTGTGCCGCTGACTGTCTCTGTCTGTCTCTGTCTGTCTCTGTCTGTATCAGTCTGTCTCTGTCTGTCTCTGTCTGTCTCTGTCTGTCTCTGTCTGTCTCTGTCTGTCTCTGTCTGTCTCTGTCTGTCTCTGTCTGTCTCTGTCTGTCTCTGTCTGTCTCTGTCTGTCTCTGTCTGTCTCTGTCTGTCTCTGTCTGTCTCTGTCTGTCTCTGTCTGTCTCTGCCTATCTCTGTCTGTCTCTGTCTGTCTCTGTCTGTCTCTGTCTGCCTCTGACTGTCCCTGTGTGCCTCTGTGTGTCACTGGCTGGCTCAGTGTGCCGCTGACTGTCTCTGTCTGTCTCTGTCTGTCTCTGTCTGTATCAGTCTGTCTCTGTCTGTCTCTGTCTGTCTCTGTCTGTCTCTGCCTATCTCTGTCTGTCTCTGTCTGTCTCTGTCTGTCTCTGTCTGTCTCTGTCTGCCTCTGACTGTCCCGGTGTGCCTCTGTGTGTCACTGGCTGGCTCAGTGTGCCCTGACTGTCTCTGTCTGTCACTGCCTGTCTCAGTCTGCCGCTGACTGTCTCTGTCTGTCTCTGTCTGTCTCTGTCTGTCTCTGTCTGTCCCTGTCTGTCTCTATCTGTCTCAGCTTGGTTTCGTGTGTCACTGCCTGTCCCAGTTTGCCTTCGACTGTCTCTGGCTGTCTCTGTGTGTGACTGCCTGTCTCTGTCTGCCTCTGACTGTCCCTGTCTGTCTCTGTGTGTCACTGCCTGTCTCAGTCCGCCGCTGACTGTCTCTGTCTGTCTCTGTCTGTCTATAGCGGTCTCTGTCTGTATCTGTCTGTCTCTTTCCGTCTCTGTCTGCCTCTGTCTGTCCCTGTCTGTCTCTGTCTGTCTCTGTCTGCCTGAGTCTGTCTCTGTCTGTCTCCGTCTGTCTATAGCGGTCTCTGTCTGTATCTGTCTGTCTCGGTCTGTCATGGTCTGCCTCTGACTGTCCCTGTCTGTTTCTGTGTGTCACTGCCTGTCTCTGTCTGTCTCTGTCTGTCTCTGTCTGTCTCTGTCTGTCTCTGTCTGTCTCTGTCTGTCTCTGTCTGTCTCTGTCTGTCTCTGTCTGTCTCTGTCTGTCTCTGTCTGTCTCTGTCTGTCTCTGTCTGTCTCTGTCTGTCTCTGTCTGTCTCTGCCTATCTCTGTCTGTCTCTGTCTGTCTCTGTCTGTCTCTGTCTGCCTCTGACTGTCCCTGTGTGCCTCTGTGTGTCACTGGCTGGCTCAGTGTGCCCCTGACTGTCTCTGTCTGTCACTGTCTGTCTCTGGCTGTCTCTGTCTGTCTCTGTCTGTCTCGGTCTGCCTCTGACTGTCCCTGTCTGTCTCTGTCTGTCTCTGTCTGTCTCTGTCTGTCTCTGTCTGTCTCTGTCTGTCTCTGTCTGTCTCTGTCTGTCGCTGTCTGTCTCTGTCTGTCTCTGTCTGTCTCTGTCTGTCTCTGTCTGTCTCTGTCTGTCTCTGCCTATCTCTGTCTGTCTCTGTCTGTCTCTGTCTGTCTCTGTCTGCCTCTGACTGTCCCTGTGTGCCTCTGTGTGTCACTGGCTGGCTCAGTGTGCCGCTGACTGTCTCTGTCTGTCTCTGTCTGTCTCTGTCTGTATCAGTCTGTCTCTGTCTGTCTCTGTCTGTCTCTGTCTGTCTCTGTCTGTCTCTGTCTGTCTCTGTCTGTCTCTGTCTGTCTCTGTCTGTCTCTGTTTGTCTCTGTCTGTCTCTGTCTGTCTCTGTCTGCCTCTGTCTGTCTCTGTCTGTCTCTGTCTGTCTCTGCCTATCTCTGTCTGTCTCTGTCTGTCTCTGTCTGTCCCTGTCTGCCTCTGACTGTCCCTGTGTGCCTCTGTGTGTCACTGGCTGGCTCAGTGTGCCGCTGACTGTCTCTGTCTGTCACTGTCTGTCTCTGGCTGTCTCTGTCTGTCTCTGTCTGTCTCGGTCTGCCTCTGACTGTCCCTGTCTGTCTCTGTGTGTCACTGCCTGCCCCAGTTTGCCTTCGACTGTCTCTGGCTGTCTCTGTGTGTGAGTGCCTGTCTCTGTCTGCCTCTGACTGTCCCTGTCTGTCTCTGTGTGTCACTGCCTGTCTCAGTCCGCCGCTGACTGTCTCTGTCTGTCTCTGTCTGTCTATAGCGGTCTCTGTCTGTATCTGTCTGTCTCTGTCTGTCTCTGTCTGTCTCTGTCTGTCTCTGTCTGTCTCTGTCTGTCTCTGTCTGTCTCTGCCTATCTCTGTCTGTCTCTGTCTGTCTCTGTCTGTCTCTGTCTGCCTCTGACTGTCCCTGTGTGCCTCTGTGTGTCACTGCCTGTCTCAGTCCGCCGCTGACTGTCTCTGTCTGTCTCTGTCTGTCTATAGCGGTCTCTGTCTGTATCTGTCTGTCTCTGTCTGTCTCTGTCTGTCTCTGTCTGTCTCTGTCTGTCTCTGTCTGTCTCTGTCTGTCACTGCCTGCCCCAGTTTGCCTTCGACTGTCTCTGGCTGTCTCTGTGTGTGAGTGCCTGTCTCTGTCTGCCTCTGACTGTCCCTGTCTGTCTCTGTGTGTCACTGCCTGTCTCAGTCCGCCGCTGACTGTCTCTGTCTGTCTCTGTCTGTCTATAGCGGTCTCTGTCTGTCTCTGTCTGTCTCTGTCTGTCTCTGTCTGTCTCTGTCTGTCTCTGTCTGTCTCTGTCTGTCTCTGTCTGTCTCTGTCTGTCTCTGTCTGTCTCTGTCTGTCTCTGTCTGTCTCTGTCTGTCTCTGTCTGTCTCTGTCTGTCTCTGTCTGTCTCTGCCTATCTCTGTCTGTCTCTGTCTGTCTCTGTCTGTCTCTGTCTGCCTCTGACTGTCCCTGTGTGCCTCTGTGTGTCACTGCCTGTCTCAGTCCGCCGCTGACTGTCTCTGTCTGTCTCTGTCTGTCTATAGCGGTCTCTGTCTGTATCTGTCTGTCTCTGGCTGTCTCTGTCTGTCTCTGTCTGTCTCGGTCTGCCTCTGACTGTCCCTGTCTGTCTCTGTGTGTCACTGCCTGCCCCAGTTTGCCTTCGACTGTCTCTGGCTGTCTCTGTGTGTGAGTGCCTGTCTCTGTCTGCCTCTGACTGTCCCTGTCTGTCTCTGTGTGTCACTGCCTGTCTCAGTCCGCCGCTGACTGTCTCTGTCTGTCTCTGTCTGTCTATAGCGGTCTCTGTCTGTATCTGTCTGTCTCTGTCTGTCTCTGTCTGTCTCTGTCTGTCTCTGTCCGTCTCTGTCTGTCTCTGTCTGTCTCTGTCTGTCTCTGTCTGTCTCTGTATGTCTCTGTCTGTCTCTGTCTGTCTCTGTCTGTCTCTGCCTATCTCTGTCTGTCTCTGTCTGTCTCTGTCTGTCTCTGTCTGTCTCTGCCTATCTCTGTCTGTGTCTGTCTGTCTCTGTCTGTCTCTGTCTGTCCCTGTCTGCCTCTGACTGTCCCTGTGTGCCTCTGTGTGTCACTGGCTGGCTCAGTGTGCCGCTGACTGTCTCTGTCTGTCACTGTCTGTCTCTGGCTGTCTCTGTCTGTCTCTGTCTGTCTCGGTCTGCCTCTGACTGTCCCTGTCCGTCTCTGTGTGTCACTGCCTGCCCCAGTTTGCCTTCGACTGTCTCTGGCTGTCTCTGTGTGTGAGTGTCTGTCTCTGTCTGCCTCTGACTGTCCCTGTCTGTCTCTGTGTGTCACTGCCTGTCTCAGTCCGCCGCTGACTGTCTCTGTCTGTCTCTGTCTGTCTATAGCGGTCTCTGTCTGTATCTGTCTGTCTCTGTCTGTCTCTGTCTGTCTCTGTCTGTCTCTGTCTGTCTCTGTCTGTCTCTGCCTATCTCTGTCTGTCTCTGTCTGTCTGTGTCTGTCTCTGTCTGCCTCTGACTGTCCCTGTGTGCCTCTGTGTGTCACTGCCTGTCTCAGTCCGCCGCTGACTGTCTCTGTCTGTCTCTGTCTGTCTATAGCGGTCTCTGTCTGTATCTGTCTGTCTCTGTCTGTCTCTGTCTGTCTCTGTCTGTCTCTGTCTGTCTCTGTCTGTCTCTGTCTGTCTCTGTCTGTCTCTGTCTGTCTCTGTCTGTCTCTGTCTGTCTCTGTCTGTCTCTGCCTATCTCTGTCTGTCTCTGTCTGTCTCTGTCTGTCTCTGTCTGCCTCTGACTGTCCCTGTGTGCCTCTGTGTGTCACTGGCTGGCTCAGTGTGCCCTGACTGTCTCTGTCTGTCACTGCCTGTCTCAGTCTGCCGCTGACTGTCTCTGTCTGTCTCTGTCTGTCTCTGTCTGTCTCTGTCTGTCCCTGTCTGTCTCTATCTGTCTCTGCTTGGTTTCGTGTGTCACTGCCTGTCCCAGTTTGCCTTCGACTGTCTCTGGCTGTCTCTGTGTGTGACTGCCTGTCTCTGTCTGCCTCTGACTGTCCCTGTCTGTCTCTGTGTGTCACTGCCTGTCTCATTCCGCCGCTGACTGTCTCTGTCTGTCTCTGTCTGTCTATAGCGGTCTCTGTCTGTATCTGTCTGTCTCTTTCCGTCTCTGTCTGCCTCTGTCTGTCCCTGTCTGTCTCTGTCTGTCTCTGTCTGCCTGAGTCTGTCTCTGTCTGTCTCCGTCTGCCTATAGCGGTCTCTGTCTGTATCTGTCTGTCTCTGTCTGTCATGGTCTGCCTCTGACTGTCCCTGTCTGTTTCTGTGTGTCACTGCCTGTCTCTGTCTGTCTATGTCTGTCTCTGTCTGTCTCTGTCGGTCTCTGTATGTATCTGTCTGTCTCTGTATGACTGAGTCTGTCTCTGTCTGTCTCTGTCTGTCTCTGTCTGTCTCTGTCTGTCTCTGTCTGTCTCTGTCTGTCTCTGTCTGTCTCTGTCTGTCTCTGTCTGTCTCTGTCTGTCTCTGCCTATCTCTGTCTGTCTCTGTCTGTCTCTGTCTGTCTCTGTCTGCCTCTGACTGTCCCTGTGTGCCTCTGTGTGTCACTGGCTGGCTCAGTGTGCCCCTGACTGTCTCTGTCTGTCACTGTCTGTCTCTGGCTGTCTCTGTCTGTCTCTGTCTGTCTCGGTCTGCCTCTGACTGTCCCTGTCTGTCTCTGTCTGTCTCTGTCTGTCTCTGTCTGTCTCTGTCTGTCTCTGTCTGTCTCTGTCTGTCTCTGTCTGTCTCTGTCTGTCTCTGTCTGTCTCTGCCTATCTCTGTCTGTCTCTGTCTGTCTCTGTCTGTCTCTGTCTGCCTCTGACTGTCCCTGTGTGCCTCTGTGTGTCACCGGCTGGCTCAGTGTGCCGCTGACTGTCTCTGTCTGTCACTGTCTGTCTCTGGCTGTCTCTGTCAGTCTCTGTCTGTCTCGGTCTGCCTCTGACTGTTCCTGTCTGTCTCTGTGTGTCACTGCCTGCCCCAGTTTGCCTTCGACTGTCTCTGGCTGTCTCTGTGTGTGACTGCCTGTCTCTGTCTGCCTCTGACTGTCCCTGTCTGTCTCCGTGTGTCACTGCCTGTCTCAGTCTGTCTATAGCGGTCTCTGTCTGTATCTGTCTGTCTCTGTCTGTCTCTGTCTGTCTCTGTCTGTCTCTGTCTGTCTCTGTCTGTCTCTGTCTGCCTCTGACTGTCCCTGTGTGCCTCTGTGTGTTACTGGCTGGCTCAGTGTGCCGCTGACTGTCTCTGTCTGTCACTGCCTGTCTCAGTCTGCCGCTGACTGTCTCTGTCTGTCTCTGTCTGTCTCTGTCTGTCTCTGTCTGTCCCTGTCTGTCTCTATCTGTCTCTGCTTGGTTTCGTGTGTCACTGCCTGTCCCAGTTTGCCTTCGACTGTCTCTGGCTGTCTCTGTGTGTGAGTGCCTGTCTCTGTCTGCCTCTGACTGTCCCTGTCTGTCTCTGTGTGTCACTGCCTGTCTCAGTCCGCCGCTGACTGTCTCTGTCTGTCTCTGTCTGTCTATAGCGGTCTCTGTCTGTATCTGTCTGTCTCTGTCTGTCTCTGTCTGTCTCTGTCTGTCTCTGTCTGTCTCTGTCTGTCTCTGTCTGTCTCTGTCTGTCTCTGTCTGTCTCTGTATGTCTCTGTCTGTCTCTGTCTGTCTCTGTCTGTCTCTGCCTATCTCTGTCTGTCTCTGTCTGTCTCTGTCTGTCTCTGTCTGTCTCTGTCTGTCTCTGTATGTCTCTGTCTGTCTCTGTCTGTCTCTGTCTGTCTCTGCCTATCTCTGTCTGTCTCTGTCTGTCTCTGTCTGTCTCTGTCTGTCTCTGTCTGTCTCTGTCTGTCTCTGTCTGTCTCTGTCTGTCTCTGTCTGTCTCTGTATGTCTCTGTCTGTCTCTGTCTGTCTCTGTCTGTCTCTGCCTATCTCTGTCTGTCTCTGTCTGTCTCTGTCTGTCTCTGTCTGTCTCTGTATGTCTCTGTCTGTCTCTGTCTGTCTCTGTCTGTCTCTGCCTATCTCTGTCTGTCTCTGTCTGTCTCTGTCTGTCTCTGTCTGTCTCTGCCTATCTCTGTCTGTGTCTGTCTGTCTCTGTCTGTCTCTGTCTGTCTCGGTCTGCCTCTGACTGTCCCTGTCTGTCTCTGTGTGTCACTGCCTGCCCCAGTTTGCCTTCGACTGTCTCTGGCTGTCTCTGTGTGTGAGTGCCTGTCTCTGTCTGCCTCTGACTGTCCCTGTCTGTCTCTGTGTGTCACTGCCTGTCTCAGTCCGCCGCTGACTGTCTCTGTCTGTCTCTGTCTGTCTATAGCGGTCTCTGTCTGTATCTGTCTGTCTCTGTCTGTCTCTGTCTGTCTCTGTCTGTCTCTGTCTGTCTCTGTCTGTCTCTGTCTGTCTCTGTCTGTCTCTGTCTGTCTCTGTATGTCTCTGTCTGTCTCTGTCTGTCTCTGTCTGTCTCTGCCTATCTCTGTCTGTCTCTGTCTGTCTCTGTCTGTCTCTGTCTGTCTCTGTATGTCTCTGTCTGTCTCTGTCTGTCTCTGTCTGTCTCTGCCTATCTCTGTCTGTCTCTGTCTGTCTCTGTCTGTCTCTGTCTGTCTCTGCCTATCTCTGTCTGTGTCTGTCTGTCTCTGTCTGTCTCTGTCTGTCCCTGTCTGCCTCTGACTGTCCCTGTGTGCCTCTGTGTGTCACTGGCTGGCTCAGTGTGCCGCTGACTGTCTCTGTCTGTCACTGTCTGTCTCTGGCTGTCTCTGTCTGTCTCTGTCTGTCTCGGTCTGCCTCTGACTGTCCCTGTCTGTCTCTGTGTGTCACTGCCTGCCCCAGTTTGCCTTCGACTGTCTCTGGCTGTCTCTGTGTGTGAGTGCCTGTCTCTGTCTGCCTCTGACTGTCCCTGTCTGTCTCTGTGTGTCACTGCCTGTCTCAGTCCGCCGCTGACTGTCTCTGTCTGTCTCTGTCTGTCTATAGCGGTCTCTGTCTGTATCTGTCTGTCTCTGTCTGTCTCTGTCTGTCTCTGTCTGTCTCTGTCTGTCTCTGTCTGTCTCTGTCTGTCTCTGTCTGTCTCTGTCTGTCTCTGTCTGTCTCTGTCTGTCTCTGTCTGTCTCTGCCTATCTCTGTCTGTCTCTGTCTGTCTCTGTCTGTCTCTGTCTGCCTCTGACTGTCCCTGTGTGCCTCTGTGTGTCACTGCCTGTCTCAGTCCGCCGCTGACTGTCTCTGTCTGTCTCTGTCTGTCTCTGTCTGTCTCTGTCTGTCTCTGTCTGTCTCTGTCTGTCTCTGTCTGTCTCTGTCTGTCTCTGTCTGTCTCTGTCTGTCTCTGTCTGTCTCTGTCTGTCTCTGTCTGTCTCTGTCTGTCTCTGTCTGTCTCTGTCTGTCTCTGTCTGTCTCTGCCTATCTCTGTCTGTCTCTGTCTGTCTCTGTCTGTCTCTGTCTGCCTCTGACTGTCCCTGTGTGCCTCTGTGTGTCACTGGCTGGCTCAGTGTGCCCTGACTGTCTCTGTCTGTCTCTGTCTGTCTCTGTCTGTCTCTGTATGTCTCTGTCTGTCTCTGTCTGTCTCTGTCTGTCTCTGCCTATCTCCGTCTGTCTCTGTCTGTCTCTGTCTGTCTCTGTCTGTCTCTGTCTGTCCCTGTCTGTCTCTATCTGTCTCTGCTTGGTTTCGTGTGTCACTGCCTGTCCCAGTTTGCCTTCGACTGTCTCTGGCTGTCTCTGTGTGTGACTGCCTGTCTCTGTCTGCCTCTGACTGTCCCTGTCTGTCTCTGTGTGTCACTGCCTGTCTCAGTCCGCCGCTGACTGTCTCTGTCTGTCTCTGTCTGTCTATAGCGGTCTCTGTCTGTATCTGTCTGTCTCTTTCCGTCTCTGTCTGCCTCTGTCTGTCCCTGTCTGTCTCTGTCTGTCTCTGTCTGCCTGAGTCTGTCTCTGTCTGTCTCCGTCTGTCTATAGCGGTCTCTGTCTGTATCTGTCTGTCTCTGTCTGTCATGGTCTGCCTCTGACTGTCCCTGTCTGTTTCTGTGTGTCACTGCCTGTCTCTGTCTGTCTATGTCTGTCTCTGTCTGTCTCTGTCGGTCTCTGTATGTATCTGTCTGTCTCTGTATGACTGAGTCTGTCTCTGTCTGTCTCTGTCTGTCTCTGTCTGTCTCTGTCTGTCTCTGTCTGTCTCTGTCTGTCTCTGTCTGTCTCTGTCTGTCTCTGTCTGTCTCTGTCTGTCTCTGTCTGTCTCTGTCTGTCTCTGTCTGTCTCTGTCTGTCTCTGCCTATCTCTGTCTGTCACTGTCTGTCTCTGGCTGTCTCTGTCTGTCTCTGTCTGTCTCGGTCTGCCTCTGACTGTCCCTGTCTGTCTCTGTGTGTCACTGCCTGCCCCAGTTTGCCTTCGACTGTCTCTGGCTGTCTCTGTGTGTGACTGCCTGTCTCTGTCTGCCTCTGACTGTCCCTGTCTGTCTCCGTGTGTCACTGCCTGTCTCAGTCTGTCTATAGCGGTCTCTGTCTGTATCTGTCTGTCTCTGTCTGTCTCTGTCTGTCTCTGTCTGTCTCTGTCTGTCTCTGTCTGTCTCTGTCTGTCTCTGTCTGCCTCTGACTGTCCCTGTGTGCCTCTGTGTGTTACTGGCTGGCTCAGTGTGCCGCTGACTGTCTCTGTCTGTCACTGCCTGTCTCAGTCTGCCGCTGACTGTCTCTGTCTGTCTCTGTCTGTCTCTGTCTGTCTCTGTCTGTCCCTGTCTGTCTCTATCTGTCTCTGCTTGGTTTCGTGTGTCACTGCCTGTCCCAGTTTGCCTTCGACTGTCTCTGGCTGTCTCTGTGTGTGACTGCCTGTCCCTGTCTGCCTCTGACTGTCCCTGTCTGTCTCTGTGTGTCACTGCCTGTCTCAGTCCGCCGCTGACTGTCTCTGTCTGTCTCTGTCTGTCTATAGCGGTCTCTGTCTGTATCTGTCTGTCTCTTTCCGTCTCTGTCTGCCTCTGTCTGTCCCTGTCTGTCTCTGCCTGTCTCTGTCTGCCTGAGTCTGTCTCTGTCTGTCTCCGTCTGTCTATAGCGGTCTCTGTCTGTATCTGTCTGTCTCTGTCTGTCATGGTATGCCTCTGACTGTCCCTGTGTGCCTCTGTGTGTCACTGGCTGGCTCAGTGTGCCGCTGACTGTCTCTGTCTGTCACTGTCTGTCTCTGGCTGTCTCTGTCTGTCTCTGTCTGTCTCGGTCTGCCTCTGACTGTCCCTGTCTGTCTATGTCTGTCTCTGTCTGTCTCTGTCTGTCTCTGTCTGTCTCTGTCTGTCTCTGTCTGTCTCTGTCTGTCTCTGTCTGTCTCTGTCTGTCTCTGCCTATCTCTGTCTGTCTCTGTCTGTCTCTGTCTGTCTCTGTCCGCCTCTGCCTGTCTCTGTCTGTCTCTGTCTGTCTCTGTCTGTCTCTGTCTGTCTCTGTCTGTCTCAGTCTGAACCTATCTGTCTCTGTCTGTCTCTGTCTGTCTCTGTCTGTCTCTGTCTGTCTCTGTCTGTCTCTGTCTGTCTCTGTCTGTCTCTGTCTGTCTCTGTCTGTCTCTGCCTGTCTCTGTCTGTCTCTGTCTGTCTCTGTCTGTCTCTGCCTATCTCTGTCTGTCTCTGTCTGTCTCTGTCTGTCTCTGTCTGCCTCTGACTCTCCCTGTGTGCCTCTGTGTGTCACTGGCTGGCTCAGTGTGCCGCTGACTGTCTCTGTCTGTCTCTGTCTGCCTGAGTCTGTCTCTGTCTGTCTCTGTCTGTCTCTGTCTGTCTCTGTCTGTCTCTGTCTGTCTCTGTCTGTCTCTGTCTGTCTCTGTCTGTCTCTGTCTGTCTCTGTCTGTCTCTGTCTGTCTCTGCCTATCTCTGTCTGTCTCTGTCTGTCTCTGTCTGTCTCTGTCTGCCTCTGACTGTCCCTGTGTGCCTCTGTGTGTCACTGGCTGGCTCAGTGTGCCGCTGACTGTCTCTGTCTGTCACTGTCTGTCTCTGGCTGTCTCTGTGTGTCTCTGTCTGTCTCGGTCTGCCTCTGACTGTCCGTGTCTGTCTCTGTGTGTCACTGCCTGTCCCAGTTTGCCTTCGACTGTCTCTGGCTGTCTCTGTGTGTGACTGCCTGTCTCTGTCTGCCTCTGACTGTCCCTGTCTGTCTCTGTGTGTCACTGCCTGTCTCAGTCCGCCGCTGACTGTCTCTGTCCGTCTCTGTCTGTCTATAGCGGTCTCTGTCTGTATCTGTCTGTCTCTGTCTGTCTCTGTCTGTCTCTGTCTGTCTCTGTCTGTCTCTGTCTGTCTCTGTCTGTCTCTGTCTGTCTCTGTCTGTCTCTGTCTGTCTCTGTCTGTCTCTGTCTGTCTCTGCCTATCTCTGTCTGTCTCTGTCTGTCTCTGTCTGTCTCTGTCTGCCTCTGACTGTCATTGTGTGCCTCTGTGTGTCACTGGCTGGCTCAGTGTGCCGCTGACTGTCTCTGTCTGTCACTGTCTGTCTCTGGCTGTCTCTGTCTGTCTCTGTCTGTCTCGGTCTGCCTCTGACTGTCCCTGTCTGCCTCTGTGTGTCACTGCCTGTCTCAGTCTGCCGCTGACTGTCTCTGTCTGTCTCTGTCTGTCTCTGTCTGTCCCTGTCTGTCTCTATCTGTCTCTGCTTGGTTTCGTGTGTCACTGCCTGTCCCAGTTTGCCTTCGACTGTCTCTGGCTGTCTCTGTGTGTGACTGCCTGTCTCTGTCTGCCTCTGACTGTCCCTGTCTGTCTCTGTGTGTCACTGCCTGTCTCAGTCCGCCGCTGACTGTCTCTGTCTGTCTCTGTCTGTCTATAGCGGTCTCTGTCTGTATCTGTCTGTCTCTTTCCGTCTCTGTCTGCCTCTGTCTGTCCCTGTCTGTCTCTGTCTGTCTCTGTCTGCCTGAGTCTGTCTCTGTCTGTCTCCGCCTGTCTATAGCGGTCTCTGTCTGTATCTGTCTGTCTCTGTCTGTCATGGTCTGCCCCCGACTGTCCCTGTCTGTCTCTGTGTGTCACTGCCTGTGTCAGTCTGCCGCTGACTGTCTCTGTCCGTCTCTGTCTGTCCCTGTCTGTCTCTATCTGTCTCTGCTTGTTTTCGTGTGTCACTGCCTGTCCCAGTTTGCCTTCGACTGTCTCTGGCTGTCTCTGTGTGTGACTGCCTGTCTCAGTCCGCCGCTGACTGTCTCTGTCTGTCTCTTTCTGTCTCTGTCTGTCTCTGTCTGTCTCTGTCTGTCTCTGTCTGTCTCTGTCTGTCTCTGTCTGTCTCTGTCTGTCTCGGTCTGTCTCTGTCTGTCTCTGTCTGTCTCTATCTGTCACTGTCTGTCTCTGTCTGTCTCTGTCTGCCTCTCTCAGGCCGCCTGTCTCAGTCCGTCTGTCTCAGACCATCTGTCTCAGACCGTCTGTCTCAGACCGTCAGTCTCAGACCGTCGGTCTCTGTCCGTTTCTCGCAGGCCGCCTGTCTCAGTCCGCCTGTCTCAGTCCATCTGTCTCAGCCCGCCCGTCTCTGTCCGTCTGTCTCAGACCGTTGTCTCTGTCCGTCTGTCTCAGCCCGCCTGTCTCAGACCGTCTATCTCGGACCATCTGTCTCAGCCCGTCTGTCTCAGATCGTCGGTCTCAGCCCGTCTGTCTCTGCCCGCCTGTCTCAGCCCGCCCGTCTCTGTCCGTCTGTCTCAGACCGCCTGTCTCAGACCATCTGTATCAGACCGTCTGTCTCAGACCGTCTGTCTCAGACCGTCAGTCTCAGACCGTCGGTCTCTGTCCGTTTCTCGCAGGCCGCCTGTGTCAGTCCGCCTGTCTCAGACCATCTTTCTCAGACCGTTGTCTCTGTCCGTCTGTCTCTGTCCGTCTGTCTCTGTCCGTCTGTCTCTGTCCGTCTGTATCAATCCGCCTGTCTCAGACCGTCTGTCCTGGACCGTCTGTCTCAGACCGTCGGTCTCTGTCCGTTTCTCGCAGGCCGCCTGTCTCAGTCCGCCTGTCTCAGTCCATCTGTCTCAGCCCGCCCGTCTCTGTCCGTCTGTCTCAGACCGTCTGTCTCAGACCGTCTGTCTCAGATCATCTGTCTCAGACAGTCAGTCTCAGACCGTCGGTCTCGGTCCGTTTCTCGCAGGCCGCCTGTCTCAGGCCGCCTGTCTCAGTCCATCTGTCTCAGACCATCTGTCTCAGACCGTTGTCTCTGTCCGTCTATCTCTCTCCGTCTGTCTCAGACCGTCAGTCTCAGACCATCTGTCTCAGATCGTCTGTCTCAGACCATCTGTATCAGACCGTTGTCTCTGTCCGTCTGTATCAATCCGCCTGTCTCAGACCGTCTGTCCTGGACCGTCTGTCTCAGACCGTCGGTCTCTGTCCGTCTCTCTCATGCCGCCTGTCTCAGTCCGTCTGTCTCAGACCATCTGTCTCAGACCGCCTGTCTCAGACCGTCTGTCCTGGACCGTCTGTCTCAGACCGTCGGTCTCTGTCCGTCTCTCTCATGCCGCCTGTCTCAGTCCGTCTGTCTCAGACCATCTGTCTCAGACCGTCTGTCTCAGACCGTCTGTCTCTGTCCGTCTGTCTTAGACCATCTGTCTCAGTCCGTCTGTCTCAGACCGTCTGTCTCACACCGTCTGTCTCAGACCGTCGTTCTCTGTACGTCTGTCTCAGCCCGCCTGTCTCAGTCCGCCTGTCTCAGCCCGCCCGTCTCTGTCCGTCTGTCTCAGACCGTCTGTCTCAGACCGTCTGTCTCAGATCGTCTGTCTCAGACCGTCAGTCTCAGACCGTCGGTCTCTGTCCGTTTCTCGCAGGCCGCCTGTCTCAATCCGCCTGTCTCAGTCCGTCTGTCTCAGACCATCTGTCTCAGTCCGCCTGTCTCAGACCATCCGTCTCAGACCGTGTGTCTCTGTCCGTCTGTCTCAGACCATCTGTCTCAGTCCGTCTGTCTCAGACCGTCGGTCTCTGTCCGTTTCTCGCAGGCCGCCTGTCTCAGGCCGCCTGTCTCAGTCCATCTGTCTCAGACCATCTGTCTCAGACCGTTGTCTCTGTCCGTCTATCTCTCTCCGTCTGTCTCAGACCGTCAGTCTCAGACCGTCGGTCTCTGTCCGTTTCTCGCAGGCCGCCTGTCTGAGTCCGCCTGTCTCAGACCATCTGTCTCAGACCGTTGTCTCTGTCCGTCTGTCTCTGTCCGTCTGTATCAATCCGCCTGTCTCAGACCGTCTGTCCTGGACCGTCTGTCTCAGACCGTCGGTCTCTGTCCGTCTCTCTCATGCCGCCTGTCTCAGTCCGTCTGTCTCAGACCATCTGTCTCAGACCGTCTGTCTCAGACCGTCTGTCTCAGACCATCTGTATCAGACCGTCTGTCTCTGTCCGTCTGTCTTAGACCATCTGTCTCAGTCCGTCTGTCTCAGACCGTCTGTCTCACACCGTCTGTCTCAGACCGTCGTTCTCTGTACGTCTGTCTCAGCCCGCCTGTCTCAGTCCGCCTGTCTCAGCCCGCCTGTCTCAGCCCGCCCGTCTCTGTCCGTCTGTCTCAGACCGTCTGTCTCAGACCGTCTGTCTCAGACCGTCTGTCTCAGACCGTCTGTCTCAGATCGTCTGTCTCAGACCGTCAGTCTCAGACCGTCGGTCTCTGTCCGTCTCTTGCAGGCCGCCTGTCTCAGTCCGTCTGTCTCAGACCATCTGTCTCCGACCGTTGTCTCTGTCCGTCTGTCTCTGTCCGTCTGTATCAATCCGCCTGTCTCAGACCATCTGTCTCAGTCCGTCTGTCTCAGACCGTCGGTCTCTGTCCGTTTCTCGCTGGCCGCCTGTCTCAGGCCGCCTGTCTCAGTCCATCTGTCTCAGACCATCTGTCTCAGACCGTTGTCTCTGTCCGTCTATCTCTCTCCGTCTGTCTCAGAACGTCTGTCTCAGACCATCTGTATCAAACCGTCGGTCTCAGCCAGTCTGTCTCAGCCCGTCTGTCTCAGCCCGTCTGTCTCAGCCCGCCTGTCTCTGTCCGTCTGTCTCAGACCGTTGTCTCTGTCCGTCTGTCTCAGCCCGCCTGTCTCTGTCCGTCTGTCTCAGCCCGCCTGTCTCAGACCGTCTATCTCGGACCATCTGTCTCAGCCCGTCTGTCTCAGATCGTCGGTCTCAGCCCGTCTGTCTCTGCCCGCCTGTCTCAGCCCGCCCGTCTCTGTCCGTCTGTCTCAGACCGTCTGTCTCAGACCGTCTGTCTCAGACCGTCTGTCTCAGATCGTCTGTCTCAGACCGTCAGTCTCAGACCGTCGGTCTCTGTCCGTTTCTCGCAGGCCGCCTGTCTCAGTCCGCCTGTCTCAGACCATCTGTCTCAGACCGCTGTCTCTGTCCGTCTGTCTCTGTCCGTCTGTATCAATCCGCCTGTCTCAGACCGTCAGTCTCAGACCGTCGGTCCCTGTCCGTTTCTCGCATGCCGCCTGTCTCAGTCCGCCTGTCTCAGTCCGTCTGTCTCAGACCATCTGTCTCAGTCCGCCTGTCTCAGACCATCCGTCTCAGACCGTGTGTCTCTGTCCGTCTGTCTCAGACCATCTGTCTCAGTCCGTCTGTCTCAGACCGTCGGTCTCTGTCCGTTTCTCGCAGGCCGCCTGTCTCAGGCCGTCTGTCTCAGTCCATCTGTCTCAGACCATCTGTCTCAGACCGTTGTCTCTGTCCGTCTATCTCTCTCCGTCTGTCTCAGACCGTCAGTATCAGACCGTCGGTCTCTGTCCGTTTCTCGCAGGCCGCCTGTCTCAGTCCGCCTGTCTCAGACCATCTGTCTCAGACCGTTGTCTCTGTCCGTCTGTCTCTGTCCGTCTGTATCAATCCGCCTGTCTCAGACCGTCTGTCCTGGACCGTCTGTCTCAGACCGTCGGTCTCTGTCCGTCTCTGTCATGCCGCCTGTCTCAGTCCGTCTGTCTCAGACCATCTGTCTCAGATCGTCTGTCTCAGACCGTCAGTCTCAGACCGTCGGTCTCTGTCCGTTTCTCGCAGGCCGCCTGTCTCAGTCCGTCTGTCTCAGACCATCTGTCTCAGACCGTTGTGTCTGTCCGTCTGTCTCTGTCCGCCTGTATCAATCCGCCTGTCTCAGACCGTCTGTCCTGGACCGTCTGTCTCAGACCGTCGGTCTCTGTCCGTCTCTCTCATGCCGCCTGTCTCAGTCCGTCTGTCTCAGACCATCTGTCTCAGACCGTCTGTCTCAGACGATCTGTCTCAGACCGTCTGTCTCAGACCGTCTGTCTCAGATCGTCTGTCTCAGACCGTCAGTCTCAGACCGTCGGTCTCTGTCCGTTTCTCGCAGGCCGCCTGTCTCAGTCCGCCTGTCTCAGTCCGTCTGTCTCAGACCATCTGTCTCAGTCCGCCTGTCTCAGACCATCCGTCTCAGACCGTGTGTCTCTGTCCGTCTGTCTCAGACCATCTGTCTCAGTCCGTCTGTCTCAGACCGTCGGTCTCTGTCCGTTTCTCGCAGGCCGCCTGTCTCAGTCCGTCTGTCTCAGACCATCTGTCTCCGACCGTTGTCTCTGTCCGTCTGTCTCAGACCGTCTGTCTCAGACCGTCTGTCTCAGATCGTCTGTCTCAGACCGTCAGTCTCAGACCGTCGGTCTCTGTCCGTCTCTCGCAGGCCGCCTGTCTCAGTCCGTCTGTCTCAGACCATCTGTCTCCGACCGTTGTCTCTGTCCGTCTGTCTCTGTCCGTCTGTATCAATCCGCCTGTCTCAGACCATCTGTCTCAGTCCGTCTGTCTCAGACCGTCGGTCTCTGTCCGTTTCTCGCTGGCCGCCTGTCTCAGGCCGCCTGTCTCAGTCCATCTGTCTCAGACCATCTGTCTCAGACCGTTGTCCCTGTCAGTCTATCTCTCTCCGTCTGTCTCAGAACGTCTGTCTCAGACCATCTGTATCAAACCGTCGGTCTCAGCCCGTCTGTCTCAGCCCGTCTGTCTCAGCCCGTCTGTCTCAGCCCGTCTGTCTCAGCCCGCCTGTCTCTGTCCGTCTGTCTCAGACCGTCGGTCTCTGTCCGTCTCTGTCATGCCGCCTGTCTCAGTCAGTCTGTCTCAGACCATCTGTCTCAGACCGTCTGTCTCAGACCGTCAGTCTCAGGCCGTCGGTCTCTGTCCGTCTCTCTCATTGCCGCCTGTCTCAGTCCGTCTGTCTCAGACCATCTGTCTCAGACCGTCTGTCTCTGTCCGTCTGTCTCAGTCCGTCTGTCTCACACCATCTGTCTCAGATCGTCTCTCTCAGGCCGCCTGTCTCAGTCCGACTATCTCAGACCATCTGTCTCAGACCGTTGTCTCTGTCCGTCTGTCTCCGCCCGCCTGTCTCAGAACGTCTATCTCGGACCGTCTGTCTCAGCCCGTCGGTCTTAGCCCGTCTGTCTTAGATCGTCGGTCTCAGCCCGTCTGTCTCAGCCCGTCTGTCTCAGCCCGCCTGTCTCTGTCCGTCTGTCTCAGACCGTCTGTCTCAGACCGTCGATCTCTGTCCGTCTCTCTCAGGCCGCCTGTCTCAGTCCGTCTGTCTCAGACCATCTCTCTCGGACCGTTGTCTCTGTCCGTCTGTCTCAGCCCGCCTGTCTCTGTCCGTCTGTCTCAGACCATCTGTCTCAGCCCGCCTGTCTCAGACCGTTGTCTCTGTCCGTCTATCCCTGTCCATCTGTCTCAGAACGTCTGTCTCAGACCATCTGTATCAAACCGTCTGTCTCAGCCCGCCTGTCTCAGCCCGCCTGTCTCTGTCCGTCTGTCTCAGCCCGCCTGTCACAGACCGTCTATCTCGGACCATCTGTCTCAGCCCGTCTGTCTCAGATCGTCGGTCTCAACCCGTCTGTCTCTGCCCGCCTGTCTCAGCCCGCCCGTCTCTGTCCGTCTGTCTCAGACCGTCTGTCTCAGACCGTCTGTCTCAGACCGTCTGTCTCAGACCGTCAGTCTCAGACCGTCGGTCTCTGTCCGTCTCTCTCAGCCCGCCTGTCTCTGTCCGTCTGTCTCAGACCGTCTGTCTCAGACCATCTGTATCAGACCGTCTGTCTCTGTCCGTCTATCTTAGACCATCTGTCTCAGTCCGTCTGTCTCAGACCGTCTGTCTCACACCGTCTGTCTCAGACCGTCGTTCTCTGTACGTCTGTCTCAGCCCGCCTGTCTCAGTCCGCCTGTCTCAGCCCGCCTGTCTCAGTCCGCCTGTCTCAGCCCGCCTGTCTCAGCCCGCCCGTCTCTGTCCGTCTGTCTCAGACCGTCTGTCTCAGACCGTCGTTCTCTGTACGTCTGTCTCAGCCCGCCTGTCTCAGTCCGCCTGTCTCAGCCCGCCTGTCTCAGCCCGCCCGTCTCTGTCCGTCTGTCTCAGACCGTCAGTCTCAGACCGTCTGTCTCAGATCGTCTGTCTCAGACCGTCAGTCTCAGACCGTCGGTCTCTGTCCGTTTCTCGCAGGCCGCCTGTCTCAGTCCGCCTGTCTCAGACCGTCGGTCTCTGTCCGTTTCTCGCAGGCCACCTGTCTCAGGCCGCCTGTCTCAGTCCATCTGTCTCAGACCATCTGTCTCAGACCGTTGTCTCTGTCCGTCTATCTCTCTCCGTCTGTCTCAGACCGTCAGTCTCAGACCGTCGGTCTCTGTCCGTTTCTCGCAGGCCGCCTGTCTCAGTCCGTCTGTCTCAGACCATCTGTCTCAGACCGTTGTCTCTGTCCGTCTGTCTCTGTCCGTCTGTATCAATCCGCCTGTCTCAGACCGTCTGTCCTGGACCGTCTGTCTCAGACCGTCGGTCTCTGTCCGTCTCTCTCATGCCGCCTGTCTCGGTCCGACTATCTCAGACCATCTGTCTCAGACCGTTGTCTCTGTCCGTCTGTCTCCGCCCGCCTGTCTCAGAACGTCTATCTCGGACCGTCTGTCTCAGCCCGTCGGTCTTAGCCCGTCTGTCTTAGATCGTCGGTCTCAGCCCGCCTGTCACAGACCGTCTATCTCGGACCATCTGTCTCAGCCCGTCTGTCTCAGATCGTCGGTCTCAACCCGTCTGTCTCTGCCCGCCTGTCTCAGCCCGCCCGTCTCTGTCCGTCTGTCTCAGACCGTCTGTCTCAGACCGTCTGTCTCAGACCGTCTGTCTCAGACCGTCTGTCCCAGACCGTCTGTCTCAGACCGTCTGTCTCAGACCGTCTGTCTCAGATCGTCTGTCTCAGACCGTCAGTCTCAGACCGTCGGTCTCTGTCCGTCTCTCTCAGGCCGCCTGTCTCAGTCCGACTATCTCAGACCATCTGTCTGAGACCGTTGTCTCTGTCCGTCTGTCTCCGCCCGTCTGTCTCAGACCGTCAGTCTCAGACCGTCGGTCTCTGTCCGCCTCTCTCATGCCGCCTGTCTCAGTCCGTCTGTCTCAGACCATCTGTCTCAGACCGTTGTCTCTGTCCGTCTGTCTCTGTCCGTCTGTATCAATCCGCCTGTCTCAGACCGTCTGTCCTGGACCGTCTGTCTCAGACCGTCGGTCTCTGTCCGTCTCTCTCATGCCGCCTGTCTCGGTCCGACTATCTCAGACCATCTGTCTCAGACCGTTGTCTCTGTCCGTCTGTCTCCGCCCGCCTGTCTCAGAACGTCTATCTCGGACCGTCTGTCTCAGCCCGTCGGTCTTAGCCCGTCTGTCTTAGATCGTCGGTCTCAGCCCGTCTGTATCAGCCCGTCTATCTCAGCCCTCCTGTCTCTGTCCGTCTGTCTCAGACCGTCTGTCTCAGACCGTCGATCTCTGTCCGTCTCTCTCAGGCCGCCTGTCTCAGTCCGTCTGTCTCAGACCATCTCTCTCGGACCGTTGTCTCTGTCCGTCTGTCTCAGCCCGCCTGTCTCTGTCCGTCTGTCTCAGACCATCTGTCTCAGCCCGCCTGTCTCAGACCGTTGTCTCTGTCCGTCTATCCCTGTCCATCTGTCTCAGAACGTCTGTCTCAGACCATCTGTATCAAACCGTCTGTCTCAGCCTGCCTGTCTCAGCCCGCCTGTCTCTGTCCGTCTGTCTCAGCCCGCCTGTCACAGACCGTCTATCTCGGACCATCTGTCTCAGCCCGTCTGTCTCACATCGTCGGTCTCAACCCGTCTGTCTCTGCCCGCCTGTCTCAGCCCGCCCGTCTCTGTCCGTCTGTCTCAGCCCGTCTGTCTCAGCCCGTCTATCTCAGCCCTCCTGTCTCTGTCCGTCTGTCTCAGACCGTCTGTCTCAGACCGTCGATCTCTGTCCGTCTCTCTCAGGCCGCCTGTCTCAGTCCGTCTGTCTCAGACCATCTCTCTCGGACCGTTGTCTCTGTCCGTCTGTCTCTGTCCGTTTCTCGCAGGCCGCCTGTCTCAGTCCGCCTGTCTCAGACCGTCGGTCTCTGTCCGTTTCTCGCAGGCCACCTGTCTCAGGCCGCCTGTCTCAGTCCATCTGTCTCAGACCATCTGTCTCAGACCGTTGTCTCTGTCCGTCTATCTCTCTCCGTCTGTCTCAGACCGTCAGTCTCAGACCGTCGGTCTCTGTCCGTTTCTCGCAGGCCGCCTGTCTCAGTCCGTCTGTCTCAGACCATCTGTCTCAGACCGTTGTCTCTGTCCGTCTGTCTCTGTCCGTCTGTATCAATCCGCCTGTCTCAGACCGTCTGTCCTGGACCGTCTGTCTCAGACCGTCGGTCTCTGTCCGTCTCTCTCATGCCGCCTGTCTCGGTCCGACTATCTCAGACCATCTGTCTCAGACCGTTGTCTCTGTCCGTCTGTCTCCGCCCGCCTGTCTCAGAACGTCTATCTCGGACCGTCTGTCTCAGCCCGTCGGTCTTAGCCCGTCTGTCTTAGATCGTCGGTCTCAGCCCGTCTGTCTCAGCCCGTCTATCTCAGCCCTCCTGTCTCTGTCCGTCTGTCTCAGACCGTCTGTCTCAGACCGTCGATCTCTGTCCGTCTCTCTCAGGCCGCCTGTCTCAGTCCGTCTGTCTCAGACCATCTCTCTCGGACCGTTGTCTCTGTCCGTCTGTCTCAGCCCGCCTGTCTCTGTCCGTCTGTCTCAGACCATCTGTCTCAGCCCGCCTGTCTCAGACCGTTGTCTCTGTCCGTCTATCCCTGTCCATCTGTCTCAGAACGTCTGTCTCAGACCATCTGTATCAAACCGTCTGTCTCAGCCTGCCTGTCTCAGCCCGCCTGTCTCTGTCCGTCTGTCTCAGCCCGCCTGTCACAGACCGTCTATCTCGGACCATCTGTCTCAGCCCGTCTGTCTCAGATCGTCGGTCTCAACCCGTCTGTCTCTGCCCGCCTGTCTCAGCCCGCCCGTCTCTGTCCGTCTGTCTCAGCCCGTCTGTCTCAGCCCGTCTATCTCAGCCCTCCTGTCTCTGTCCGTCTGTCTCAGACCGTCTGTCTCAGACCGTCTGTCTCAGACCGTCTGTCTCAGACCGTCTGTCTCAGATCGTCTGTCTCAGACCGTCAGTCTCAGACCGTCGGTCTCTGTCCGTCTCTCTCAGGCCGCCTGTCTCAGTCCGACTATCTCAGACCATCTGTCTGAGACCGTTGTCTCTGTCCGTCTGTCTCCGCCCGTCTGTCTCAGACCGTCAGTCTCAGACCGTCGGTCTCTGTCCGCCTCTCTCATGCCGCCTGTCTCAGTCCGTCTGTCTCAGACCATCTGTCTCAGACCGTCTGTCTCAGACCGTCTGTCTCAGACCATCTGTATCAGACCGTCTGTCTCTGTCCGTCTGTCTTAGACCATCTGTCTTAGTCCGTCTGTCTCATACCGTCTGTCTCACACCGTCTGTCTCAGACCGTCGTTCTCTGTACGTCTGTCTCAGCCCGCCTGTCTCAGTCCGCCTGTCTCAGCCCGCCTGTCTCAGCCCGCCCGTCTCTGTCCGTCTGTCTCAGACCGTCTGTCTCAGACCGTCGTTCTCTGTACGTCTGTCTCAGCCCGCCTGTCTCAGTCCGCCTGTCTCAGCCCGCCTGTCTCAGCCCGCCCGTCTCTGTCCGTCTGTCTCAGACCGTCTGTCTCAGACCGTCTGTCTCAGATCGTCTGTCTCAGACCGTCAGTCTCAGACCGTCGGTCTCTGTCCGTTTCTCGCAGGCCGCCTGTCTCAGTCCGCCTGTCTCAGACCGTCGGTCTCTGTCCGTTTCTCGCAGGCCACCTGTCTCAGGCCGCCTGTCTCAGTCCATCTGTCTCAGACCATCTGTCTCAGACCGTTGTCTCTGTCCGTCTATCTCTCTCCGTCTGTCTCAGACCGTCAGTCTCAGACCGTCGGTCTCTGTCCGTTTCTCGCAGGCCGCCTGTCTCAGTCCGTCTGTCTCAGACCGTCTGTCTCAGACCGTCGATCTCTGTCCGTCTCTCTCAGGCCGCCTGTCTCAGTCCGTCTGTCTCAGACCATCTCTCTCGGACCGTTGTCTCTGTCCGTCTGTCTCTGTCCGTTTCTCGCAGGCCGCCTGTCTCAGTCCGCCTGTCTCAGACCGTCGGTCTCTGTCCGTTTCTCGCAGGCCACCTGTCTCAGGCCGCCTGTCTCAGTCCATCTGTCTCAGACCATCTGTCTCAGACCGTTGTCTCTGTCCGTCTATCTCTCTCCGTCTGTCTCAGACCGTCAGTCTCAGACCGTCGGTCTCTGTCCGTTTCTCGCAGGCCGCCTGTCTCAGTCCGTCTGTCTCAGACCATCTGTCTCAGACCGTTGTCTCTGTCCGTCTGTCTCTGTCCGTCTGTATCAATCCGCCTGTCTCAGACCGTCTGTCCTGGACCGTCTGTCTCAGACCGTCGGTCTCTGTCCGTCTCTCTCATGCCGCCTGTCTCGGTCCGACTATCTCAGACCATCTGTCTCAGACCGTTGTCTCTGTCCGTCTGTCTCCGCCCGCCTGTCTCAGAACGTCTATCTCGGACCGTCTGTCTCAGCCCGTCGGTCTTAGCCCGTCTGTCTTAGATCGTCGGTCTCAGCCCGTCTGTCTCAGCCCGTCTATCTCAGCCCTCCTGTCTCTGTCCGTCTGTCTCAGACCGTCTGTCTCAGACCGTCGATCTCTGTCCGTCTCTCTCAGGCCGCCTGTCTCAGTCCGTCTGTCTCAGACCATCTCTCTCGGACCGTTGTCTCTGTCCGTCTGTCTCAGCCCGCCTGTCTCTGTCCGTCTGTCTCAGACCATCTGTCTCAGCCCGCCTGTCTCAGACCGTTGTCTCTGTCCGTCTATCCCTGTCCATCTGTCTCAGAACGTCTGTCTCAGACCATCTGTATCAAACCGTCTGTCTCAGCCTGCCTGTCTCAGCCCGCCTGTCTCTGTCCGTCTGTCTCAGCCCGCCTGTCACAGACCGTCTATCTCGGACCATCTGTCTCAGCCCGTCTGTCTCAGATCGTCGGTCTCAACCCGTCTGTCTCTGCCCGCCTGTCTCAGCCCGCCCGTCTCTGTCCGTCTGTCTCAGCCCGTCTGTCTCAGCCCGTCTATCTCAGCCCTCCTGTCTCTGTCCGTCTGTCTCAGACCGTCTGTCTCAGACCGTCTGTCTCAGACCGTCTGTCTCAGACCGTCTGTCTCAGACCGTCTGTCTCAGATCGTCTGTCTCAGACCGTCAGTCTCAGACCGTCGGTCTCTGTCCGTCTCTCTCAGGCCGCCTGTCTCAGTCCGACTATCTCAGACCATCTGTCTGAGACCGTTGTCTCTGTCCGTCTGTCTCCGCCCGTCTGTCTCAGACCGTCAGTCTCAGACCGTCGGTCTCTGTCCGCCTCTCTCATGCCGCCTGTCTCAGTCCGTCTGTCTCAGACCATCTGTCTCAGACCGTCTGTCTCAGACCGTCTGTCTCAGACCATCTGTATCAGACCGTCTGTCTCTGTCCGTCTGTCTTAGACCATCTGTCTCAGTCCGTCTGTCTCAGACCGTCTGTCTCACACCGTCTGTCTCAGACCGTCGTTCTCTGTACGTCTGTCTCAGCCCGCCTGTCTCAGTCCGCCTGTCTCAGCCCGCCTGTCTCAGCCCGCCCGTCTCTGTCCGTCTGTCTCAGACCGTCTGTCTCAGACCGTCGTTCTCTGTACGTCTGTCTCAGCCCGCCTGTCTCAGTCCGCCTGTCTCAGCCCGCCTGTCTCAGCCCGCCCGTCTCTGTCCGTCTGTCTCAGACCGTCTGTCTCAGACCGTCTGTCTCAGATCGTCTGTCTCAGACCGTCAGTCTCAGACCGTCGGTCTCTGTCCGTTTCTCGCAGGCCGCCTGTCTCAGTCCGCCTGTCTCAGACCGTCGGTCTCTGTCCGTTTCTCACAGGCCACCTGTCTCAGGCCGCCTGTCTCAGTCCATCTGTCTCAGACCATCTGTCTCAGACCGTTGTCTCTGTCCGTCTATCTCTCTCCGTCTGTCTCAGACCGTCAGTCTCAGACCGTCGGTCTCTGTCCGTTTCTCGCAGGCCGCCTGTCTCAGTCCGTCTGTCTCAGACCATCTGTCTCAGACCGTTGTCTCTGTCCGTCTGTCTCTGTCCGTCTGTATCAATCCGCCTGTCTCAGACCGTCTGTCCTGGACCGTCTGTCTCAGACCGTCGGTCTCTGTCCGTCTCTCTCATGCCGCCTGTCTCGGTCCGACTATCTCAGACCATCTGTCTCAGACCGTTGTCTCTGTCCGTCTGTCTCCGCCCGCCTGTCTCAGAACGTCTATCTCGGACCGTCTGTCTCAGCCCGTCGGTCTTAGCCCGTCTGTCTTAGATCGTCGGTCTCAGCCCGTCTGTATCAGCCCGTCTATCTCAGCCCTCCTGTCTCTGTCCGTCTGTCTCAGACCGTCTGTCTCAGACCGCCTGTCTCTGTCCGTCTGTCTCAGACCATCTGTCTCAGCCCGCCTGTCTCAGACCGTTGTCTCTGTCCGTCTATCCCTGTCCATCTGTCTCAGAACGTCTGTCTCAGACCATCTGTATCAAACCGTCTGTCTCAGCCTGCCTGTCTCAGCCCGCCTGTCTCTGTCCGTCTGTCTCAGCCCGCCTGTCACAGACCGTCTATCTCGGACCATCTGTCTCAGCCCGTCTGTCTCAGATCGTCGGTCTCAACCCGTCTGTCTCTGCCCGCCTGTCTCAGCCCGCCCGTCTCTGTCCGTCTGTCACAGCCCGTCTGTCTCAGCCCGTCTATCTCAGCCCTCCTGTCTCTGTCCGTCTGTCTCAGACCGTCTGTCTCAGACCGTCGATCTCTGTCCGTCTCTCTCAGGCCGCCTGTCTCAGTCCGTCTGTCTCAGACCATCTCTCTCGGACCGTTGTCTCTGTCCGTCTGTCTCAGCCCGCCTGTCTCTGTCCGTCTGTCTCAGACCATCTGTCTCAGCCCGCCTGTCTCAGACCGTTGTCTCTGTCCGTCTATCCCTGTCCATCTGTCTCAGAACGTCTGTCTCAGACCATCTGTATCAAACCGTCTGTCTCAGCCTGCCTGTCTCAGCCCGCCTGTCTCTGTCCGTCTGTCTCAGCCCGCCTGTCACAGACCGTCTATCTCGGACCATCTGTCTCAGCCCGTCTGTCTCAGATCGTCGGTCTCAACCCGTCTGTCTCTGCCCGCCTGTCTCAGCCCACCCGTCTCTGTCCGTCTGTCTCAGACCGTCTGTCTCAGACCGTCTGTCTCAGACCGTCTGTCTCAGACCGTCTGTCTCAGATCGTCTCTCTCAGACCGTCAGTCTCAGACCGTCGGTCTCTGTCCGTCTCTCTCAGGCCGCCTGTCTCAGTCCGACTATCTCAGAGCATCTGTCTGAGACCGTTGTCTCTGTCCGTCTGTCTCCGCCCGTCTGTCTCAGACCGTCAGTCTCAGACCGTCGGTCTCTGTCCGTTTCTCGCAGGCCGCCTGTCTCAGTCCGTCCGTCTCAGACCATCTGTCTCAGACCGTTGTGTCTGTCCGTCTGTCTCTGTCCGCCTGTATCAATCCGCCTGTCTCAGACCGTCTGTCCTGGACCGTCTGTCTCAGACCGTCGGTCTCTGTCCGCCTCTCTCATGCCGCCTTCTCCGTCCGTCTGTCTCAGACCATCTGTCTCAGTCCGTCTGTCTCAGACCGTCTGCCTCACACCGTCTGTCTCAGACCGTCGTTCTCTGTACGTCTGTCTCAGCCCGCCTGTCTCAGTCCGCCTGTCTCAGCCCGCCTGTCTCAGCCCGCCCGTCTCTGTCCGTCTGTCTCAGACCGTCTGTCCTGGACCGCCTGTCTCAGTCCGTCTGTCTCAGACCATCTGTCTCAGACCGTTGTCTCTGTCCGTCTGTCTCTGTCCGTCTGTATCAATCCGCCTGTCTCAGACCGTCTGTCCTGGACCGTCTGTCTCAGACCGTCGGTCTCTGTCCGTCTCTCTCATGCCGCCTGTCTCAGTCCGTCTGTCTCAGACCATCTGTCTCAGACCGTCTGTCTCAGACCGTCGTTCTCTGTACGTCTGTCTCAGCCCGCCTGTCTCAGTCCGCCTGCCTCAGCCCGCCTGTCTCAGCCCGCCCGTCTCTGTCCGTCTGTATCAGACCGTCTGTCTCAGACCGTCTGTCTCAGACCGTCTGTCTCAGATCGTCTGTCTCAGACCGTCAGTCTCAGACCGTCGGTCTCTGTCCGTTTCTCGCAGGCCGCCTGTCTCAGTCCGCCTGTCTCAGTCCGCCTGTCTCAGACCGTCGGTCTCTGTCCGTTTCTCGCAGGCCACCTGTCTCAGGCCGCCTGTCTCAGTCCATCTGTCTCAGACCATCTGTCTCAGACCGTTGTCTCTGTCCGTCTATCTCTCTCCGTCTGTCTCAGACCGTCAGTCTCAGACCGTCGGTCTCTGTCCGTTTCTCGCAGGCCGCCTGTCTCAGTCCGCCTGTCTCAGACCATCTGTCTCAGACCGTTGTCTCTGTCCGTCTGTCTCTGTCCGTCTGTATCAATCCGCCTGTCTCAGACCGTCTGTCCTGGACCGTCTGTCTCAGACCGTCGGTCTCTGTCCGTCTCTGTCATGCCGCCTGTCTCAGTCCGTCTGTCTCAGACCATCTGTCTCAGACCGTCTGTCTCAGACCGTCAGTCTCAGACCGTCGGTCTCTGTCCGTTTCTCGCAGGCCGCCTGTCTCAGTCCGTCTGTCTCAGACCATCTGTCTCAGACCGTTGTCTCTGTCCGTCTGTCTCTGTCCGTCTGTATCAATCCGCCTGTCTCAGACCGTCTGTCCTGGACCGTCTGTCTCAGACCGTCGGTCTCTGTCCGTCTCTCTCATGCCGCCTGTCTCAGTCCGTCTGTCTCAGACCATCTGTCTCAGACCGTCTGTCTCAGACCGTCTGTCTCAGACCATCTGTATCAGACCGTCTGTCTCTGTCCGTCTGTCTTAGACCATCTGTCTCAGTCCGTCTGTCTCAGACCGTCTGTCTCAGACCGTCTGTCTCACACCGTCTGTCTCAGACCGTCGTTCTCTGTACGTCTGTCTCAGCCCGCCTGTCTCAGTCCGCCTGTCTCAGCCCGTCAGTCTCAGACCGTCGGTCTCTGTCCGTTTCTCGCAGGCCGCCTGTCTCAGTCCGTCCGTCTCAGACCATCTGTCTCAGACCGTTGTGTCTGTCCGTCTGTCTCTGTCCGCCTGTATCAATCCGCCTGTCTCAGACCGTCTGTCCTGGACGGTCTGTCTCTGACCGTCGGTCTCTGTCCGCCTCTCTCATGCCGCCTGTCTCCGTCCGTCTGTCTCAGACCATCTGTCTCAGACCGTCTGTCTCAGACCGTCTGTCTCAGACCATCTGTATCAGACCGTCTGTCTCTGTCCGTCTGTCTTAGACCATCTGTCTCAGTCCGTCTGTCTCAGACCGTCTGTCTCACACCGTCTGTCTCAGACCGTCGTTCTCTGTACGTCTGTCTCAGCCCGCCTGTCTCAGTCCGCCTGTCTCAGCCCGCCTGTCTCAGCCCGCCCGTCTCTGTCCGTCTGTCTCAGACCGTCTGTCTCAGACCGTCGTTCTCTGTACGTCTGTCTCAGCCCGCCTGTCTCAGTCCGCCTGTCTCAGCCCGCCTGTCTCAGCCCGCCCGTCTCTGTCCGTCTGTCTCAGACCGTCTGTCTCAGACCGTCTGTCTCAGACCGTCTGTCTCAGATCGTCTGTCTCAGACCGTCTGTCTCAGACCGTCGTTCTCTGTACGTCTGTCTCAGCCCGCCTGTCTCAGTCCGCCTGTCTCAGCCCGCCTGTCTCAGCCCGCCCGTCTCTGTCCGTCTGTCTCAGACCGTCAGTCTCAGACCGTCGGTCTCTGTCCGTTTCTCGCAGGCCGCCTGTCTCAGTCCGCCTGTCTCAGACCATCTGTCTCAGACCGTTGTCTCTGTCCGTCTGTCTCTGTCCGTCTGTATCAATCCGCCTGTCTCAGACCGTCTGTCCTGGACCGTCTGTCTCAGACCGTCGGTCTCTGTCCGTCTCTGTCATGCCGCCTGTCTCAGTCCGTCTGTCTCAGACCATCTGTCTCAGACCGTCTGTCTCAGACCGTCAGTCTCAGACCGTCGGTCTCTGTCCGTTTCTCGCAGGCCGCCTGTCTCAGTCCGTCTGTCTCAGACCATCTGTCTCAGACCGTTGTCTCTGTCCGTCTGTCTCTGTCCGTCTGTATCAATCCGCCTGTCTCAGACCGTCTGTCCTGGACCGTCTGTCTCAGACCGTCGGTCTCTGTCCGTCTCTCTCATGCCGCCTGTCTCAGTCCGTCTGTCTCAGACCATCTGTCTCAGACCGTCTGTCTCAGACCGTCTGTCTCAGACCATCTGTATCAGACCGTCTGTCTCTGTCCGTCTGTCTTAGACCATCTGTCTCAGTCCGTCTGTCTCAGACCGTCTGTCTCACACCGTCTGTCTCAGACCGTCGTTCTCTGTACGTCTGTCTCAGCCCGCCTGTCTCAGTCCGCCTGTCTCAGACCATCTGTCTCAGTCCGTCTGTCTCAGACCGTCGGTCTCTGTCCGTTTCTCGCTGGCCGCCTGTCTCAGGCCGCCTGTCTCAGTCCATCTGTCTCAGACCATCTGTCTCAGACCGTTGTCCCTGTCCGTCTATCTCTCTCCGTCTGTCTCAGAACGTCTGTCTCAGACCATCTGTCTCAGACCGTTGTCTCTGTCCGTCTGTCTCTGTCCGTCTGTATCAATCCGCCTGTCTCAGACCGTCTGTCCTGGACCGTCTGTCTCAGACCGTCGGTCTCTGTCCGCCTCTCTCATGCCGCCTGTCTCAGTCCGTCTGGCTCAGACCATCTGTCTCAGACCGTCTGTCTCAGACCGTCGGTCTCTGTCCGTTTCTCGCAGGCCGCCTGTCTCAGTCCGTCTGTCTCAGACCATCTGTCTCAGACCGTTGTCTCTGTCCGTCTGTCTCTGTCCGTCTGTATCAATCCGCCTGTCTCAGACCGTCTGTCCTGGACCGTCTGTCTCAGACCGTCGGTCTCTGTCCGTCTCTCTCATGCCGCCTGTCTCGGTCCGACTATCTCAGACCATCTGTCTCAGACCGTTGTCTCTGTCCGTCTGTCTCCGCCCGCCTGTCTCAGAACGTCTATCTCGGACCGTCTGTCTCAGCCCGTCGGTCTTAGCCCGTCTGTCTTAGATCGTCGGTCTCAGCCCGTCTGTATCAGCCCGTCTATCTCAGCCCTCCTGTCTCTGTCCGTCTGTCTCAGACCGTCTGTCTCAGACCGCCTGTCTCTGTCCGTCTGTCTCAGACCATCTGTCTCAGCCCGCCTGTCTCAGACCGTTGTCTCTGTCCGTCTATCCCTGTCCATCTGTCTCAGAACGTCTGTCTCAGACCATCTGTATCAAACCGTCTGTCTCAGCCTGCCTGTCTCAGCCCGCCTGTCTCTGTCCGTCTGTCTCAGCCCGCCTGTCACAGACCGTCTATCTCGGACCATCTGTCTCAGCCCGTCTGTCTCAGATCGTCGGTCTCAACCCGTCTGTCTCTGCCCGCCTGTCTCAGCCCGCCCGTCTCTGTCCGTCTGTCACAGCCCGTCTGTCTCAGCCCGTCTATCTCAGCCCTCCTGTCTCTGTCCGTCTGTCTCAGACCGTCTGTCTCAGACCGTCGATCTCTGTCCGTCTCTCTCAGGCCGCCTGTCTCAGTCCGTCTGTCTCAGACCATCTCTCTCGGACCGTTGTCTCTGTCCGTCTGTCTCAGCCCGCCTGTCTCTGTCCGTCTGTCTCAGACCATCTGTCTCAGCCCGCCTGTCTCAGACCGTTGTCTCTGTCCGTCTATCCCTGTCCATCTGTCTCAGAACGTCTGTCTCAGACCATCTGTATCAAACCGTCTGTCTCAGCCTGCCTGTCTCAGCCCGCCTGTCTCTGTCCGTCTGTCTCAGCCCGCCTGTCACAGACCGTCTATCTCGGACCATCTGTCTCAGCCCGTCTGTCTCAGATCGTCGGTCTCAACCCGTCTGTCTCTGCCCGCCTGTCTCAGCCCACCCGTCTCTGTCCGTCTGTCTCAGACCGTCTGTCTCAGACCGTCTGTCTCAGACCGTCTGTCTCAGACCGTCTGTCTCAGATCGTCTCTCTCAGACCGTCAGTCTCAGACCGTCGGTCTCTGTCCGTCTCTCTCAGGCCGCCTGTCTCAGTCCGACTATCTCAGAGCATCTGTCTGAGACCGTTGTCTCTGTCCGTCTGTCTCCGCCCGTCTGTCTCAGACCGTCAGTCTCAGACCGTCGGTCTCTGTCCGTTTCTCGCAGGCCGCCTGTCTCAGTCCGTCCGTCTCAGACCATCTGTCTCAGACCGTTGTGTCTGTCCGTCTGTCTCTGTCCGCCTGTATCAATCCGCCTGTCTCAGACCGTCTGTCCTGGACCGTCTGTCTCAGACCGTCGGTCTCTGTCCGCCTCTCTCATGCCGCCTTCTCCGTCCGTCTGTCTCAGACCATCTGTCTCAGTCCGTCTGTCTCAGACCGTCTGCCTCACACCGTCTGTCTCAGACCGTCGTTCTCTGTACGTCTGTCTCAGCCCGCCTGTCTCAGTCCGCCTGTCTCAGCCCGCCTGTCTCAGCCCGCCCGTCTCTGTCCGTCTGTCTCAGACCGTCTGTCCTGGACCGCCTGTCTCAGTCCGTCTGTCTCAGACCATCTGTCTCAGACCGTTGTCTCTGTCCGTCTGTCTCTGTCCGTCTGTATCAATCCGCCTGTCTCAGACCGTCTGTCCTGGACCGTCTGTCTCAGACCGTCGGTCTCTGTCCGTCTCTCTCATGCCGCCTGTCTCAGTCCGTCTGTCTCAGACCATCTGTCTCAGACCGTCTGTCTCAGACCGTCGTTCTCTGTACGTCTGTCTCAGCCCGCCTGTCTCAGTCCGCCTGCCTTAGCCCGCCTGTCTCAGCCCGCCCGTCTCTGTCCGTCTGTATCAGACCGTCTGTCTCAGACCGTCTGTCTCAGACCGTCTGTCTCAGATCGTCTGTCTCAGACCGTCAGTCTCAGACCGTCGGTCTCTGTCCGTTTCTCGCAGGCCGCCTGTCTCAGTCCGCCTGTCTCAGTCCGCCTGTCTCAGACCGTCGGTCTCTGTCCGTTTCTCGCAGGCCACCTGTCTCAGGCCGCCTGTCTCAGTCCATCTGTCTCAGACCATCTGTCTCAGACCGTTGTCTCTGTCCGTCTATCTCTCTCCGTCTGTCTCAGACCGTCAGTCTCAGACCGTCGGTCTCTGTCCGTTTCTCGCAGGCCGCCTGTCTCAGTCCGCCTGTCTCAGACCATCTGTCTCAGACCGTTGTCTCTGTCCGTCTGTCTCTGTCCGTCTGTATCAATCCGCCTGTCTCAGACCGTCTGTCCTGGACCGTCTGTCTCAGACCGTCGGTCTCTGTCCGTCTCTGTCATGCCGCCTGTCTCAGTCCGTCTGTCTCAGACCATCTGTCTCAGACCGTCTGTCTCAGACCGTCAGTCTCAGACCGTCGGTCTCTGTCCGTTTCTCGCAGGCCGCCTGTCTCAGTCCGTCTGTCTCAGACCATCTGTCTCAGACCGTTGTCTCTGTCCGTCTGTCTCTGTCCGTCTGTATCAATCCGCCTGTCTCAGACCGTCTGTCCTGGACCGTCTGTCTCAGACCGTCGGTCTCTGTCCGTCTCTCTCATGCCGCCTGTCTCAGTCCGTCTGTCTCAGACCATCTGTCTCAGACCGTCTGTCTCAGACCGTCTGTCTCAGACCATCTGTATCAGACCGTCTGTCTCTGTCCGTCTGTCTTAGACCATCTGTCTCAGTCCGTCTGTCTCAGACCGTCTGTCTCAGACCGTCTGTCTCACACCGTCTGTCTCAGACCGTCGTTCTCTGTACGTCTGTCTCAGCCCGCCTGTCTCAGTCCGCCTGTCTCAGCCCGTCAGTCTCAGACCGTCGGTCTCTGTCCGTTTCTCGCAGGCCGCCTGTCTCAGTCCGTCCGTCTCAGACCATCTGTCTCAGACCGTTGTGTCTGTCCGTCTGTCTCTGTCCGCCTGTATCAATCCGCCTGTCTCAGACCGTCTGTCCTGGACGGTCTGTCTCTGACCGTCGGTCTCTGTCCGCCTCTCTCATGCCGCCTGTCTCCGTCCGTCTGTCTCAGACCATCTGTCTCAGACCGTCTGTCTCAGACCGTCTGTCTCAGACCATCTGTATCAGACCGTCTGTCTCTGTCCGTCTGTCTTAGACCATCTGTCTCAGTCCGTCTGTCTCAGACCGTCTGTCTCACACCGTCTGTCTCAGACCGTCGTTCTCTGTACGTCTGTCTCAGCCCGCCTGTCTCAGTCCGCCTGTCTCAGCCCGCCTGTCTCAGCCCGCCCGTCTCTGTCCGTCTGTCTCAGACCGTCTGTCTCAGACCGTCGTTCTCTGTACGTCTGTCTCAGCCCGCCTGTCTCAGTCCGCCTGTCTCAGCCCGCCTGTCTCAGCCCGCCCGTCTCTGTCCGTCTGTCTCAGACCGTCTGTCTCAGACCGTCTGTCTCAGACCGTCTGTCTCAGATCGTCTGTCTCAGACCGTCTGTCTCAGACCGTCGTTCTCTGTACGTCTGTCTCAGCCCGCCTGTCTCAGTCCGCCTGTCTCAGCCCGCCTGTCTCAGCCCGCCCGTCTCTGTCCGTCTGTCTCAGACCGTCAGTCTCAGACCGTCGGTCTCTGTCCGTTTCTCGCAGGCCGCCTGTCTCAGTCCGCCTGTCTCAGACCATCTGTCTCAGACCGTTGTCTCTGTCCGTCTGTCTCTGTCCGTCTGTATCAATCCGCCTGTCTCAGACCGTCTGTCCTGGACCGTCTGTCTCAGACCGTCGGTCTCTGTCCGTCTCTGTCATGCCGCCTGTCTCAGTCCGTCTGTCTCAGACCATCTGTCTCAGACCGTCTGTCTCAGACCGTCAGTCTCAGATCGTCGGTCTCTGTCCGTTTCTCGCAGGCCGCCTGTCTCAGTCCGTCTGTCTCAGACCATCTGTCTCAGACCGTTGTCTCTGTCCGTCTGTCTCTGTCCGTCTGTATCAATCCGCCTGTCTCAGACCGTCTGTCCTGGACCGTCTGTCTCAGACCGTCGGTCTCTGTCCGTCTCTCTCATGCCGCCTGTCTCAGTCCGTCTGTCTCAGACCATCTGTCTCAGACCGTCTGTCTCAGACCGTCTGTCTCAGACCATCTGTATCAGACCGTCTGTCTCTGTCCGTCTGTCTTAGACCATCTGTCTCAGTCCGTCTGTCTCAGACCGTCTGTCTCACACCGTCTGTCTCAGACCGTCGTTCTCTGTACGTCTGTCTCAGCCCGCCTGTCTCAGTCCGCCTGTCTCAGACCATCTGTCTCAGTCCGTCTGTCTCAGACCGTCGGTCTCTGTCCGTTTCTCGCTGGCCGCCTGTCTCAGGCCGCCTGTCTCAGTCCATCTGTCTCAGACCATCTGTCTCAGACCGTTGTCCCTGTCCGTCTATCTCTCTCCGTCTGTCTCAGAACGTCTGTCTCAGACCATCTGTCTCAGACCGTTGTCTCTGTCCGTCTGTCTCTGTCCGTCTGTATCAATCCGCCTGTCTCAGACCGTCTGTCCTGGACCGTCTGTCTCAGACCGTCGGTCTCTGTCCGCCTCTCTCATGCCGCCTGTCTCAGTCCGTCTGGCTCAGACCATCTGTCTCAGACCGTCTGTCTCAGACCGTCGGTCTCTGTCCGTTTCTCGCAGGCCGCCTGTCTCAGTCCGTCTGTCTCAGACCATCTGTCTCAGACCGTTGTCTCTGTCCGTCTGTCTCTGTCCGTCTGTATCAATCCGCCTGTCTCAGACCGTCTGTCCTGGACCGTCTGTCTCAGACCGTCGGTCTCTGTCCGTCTCTCTCATGCCGCCTGTCTCAGTCCGTCTGTCTCAGACCATCTGTCTCAGACCGTCTGTCTCAGACCGTCTGTCTCAGACCATCTGTATCAGACCGTCTGTCTCTGTCCGTCTGTCTTAGACCATCTGTCTCAGTCCGTCTGTCTCAGACCGTCTGTCTCACACCGTCTGTCTCAGACCGTCGTTCTCTGTACGTCTGTCTCAGCCCGCCTGTCTCAGTCCGCCTGTCTCAGACCATCTGTCTCAGTCCGTCTGTCTCAGACCGTCGGTCTCTGTCCGTTTCTCGCTGGCCGCCTGTCTCAGGCCGCCTGTCTCAGTCCATCTGTCTCAGACCATCTGTCTCAGACCGTTGTCCCTGTCCGTCTATCTCTCTCCGTCTGTCTCAGAACGTCTGTCTCAGACCATCTGTCTCAGACCGTTGTCTCTGTCCGTCTGTCTCTGTCCGTCTGTATCAATCCGCCTGTCTCAGACCGTCTGTCCTGGACCGTCTGTCTCAGACCGTCGGTCTCTGTCCGCCTCTCTCATGCCGCCTGTCTCAGTCCGTCTGGCTCAGACCATCTGTCTCAGACCGTCTGTCTCAGACCGTCGTTCTCTGTACGTCTGTCTCAGCCCGCCTGTCTCAGTCCGCCTGTCTCAGCCCGCCTGTCTCAGCCCGCCCGTCTCTGTCCGTCTGTCTCAGACCGTCTGTCTCAGACCGTCTGTCTCAGACCGTCTGTCTCAGATCGTCTGTCTCAGCCCGCCTGTCTCAGTCCGCCTGTCTCAGACCATCTGTATCAAACCGTCGGTCTCAGCCCGTCTGTCTCAGCCCGTCTGTCTCAGCCCGTCTGTCTCAGCCCGTCTGTCTCAGCCCGCCTGTCTCAGACCGTCTGTCTCAGACCGTCGGTCTCTGTCCGTCTCTCGCAGGCCGCCTGTCTCAGTCCGTCTGTCTCAGACCATCTGTCTCAGTCCGCTGTCTCTGTCCGTCTGTCTCTGTCCGTCTGTATCAATCCGCCTGTCTCAGACCATCCGTCTCAGACCGTGTGTCTCTGTCCGTCTGTCTCAGACCATCTGTCTCAGTCCGTCTGTCTCAGACCGTCGGTCTCTGTCCGTTTCTCTCTGGCCGCCTGTCTCAGGCCGCCTGTCTCAGTCCATCTGTCTCAGACCATCTGTCTCAGACCGTTGTCTCTGTCCGTCTATCTCTCTCCGTCTGTCTCAGACCGGCAGTCTCAGACCGTCGGTCTCTGTCCGTTTCTCGCAGGCCGCCTGTCTCAGTCCGCCTGTCTCAGACCATCTGTCTCAGACCGTTGTCTCTGTCCGTCTGTATCAATCCGCCTGTCTCAGACCGTCTGTCCTGGACCGTCTGTCTCAGACCGTCGGTCTCTGTCCGTCTCTGTCATGCCGCCTGTCTCAGTCCGTCTGTCTCAGACGATCTGTCTCAGATCGTCTGTCTCAGACCGTCAGTCTCAGACCGTCGGTCTCTGTCCGTTTCTCGCAGGCCGCCTGTCTCAGTCCGTCTGTCTCAGACCATCTGTCTCAGACCGTCGTGTCTGTCCGTCTGTCTCTGTCCGCCTGTATCAATCCGCCTGTCTCAGACCGTCTGTCCTGGACCGTCTGTCTCAGACCGTCGGTCTCTGTCCGTCTCTCTCATGCCGCCTGTCTCAGTCCGTCTGTCTCAGACCATCTGTCTCAGACCGTCTGTCTCAGACCATCTGTATCAGACCGTCTGTCTCTGTCCGTCTGTCTTAGACCATCTGTCTCAGTCCGTCTGTCTCAGACCGTCTGTCTCACACCGTCTGTCTCAGACCGTCGTTCTCTGTACGTCTGTCTCAGCCCGCCTGTCTCAGTCCGCCTGTCTCAGCCCGCCTGTCTCAGCCCGCCCGTCTCTGTCCGTCTGTCTCAGACCGTCCGTCTCAGACCGTCTGTCTCAGATCGTCTGTCTCAGACCGTCAGTCTCAGACCGTCGGTCTCTGTCCGTTTCTCGCAGGCCGCCTGTCTCAGTCCGCCTGTCTCAGTCCGTCTGTCTCAGACCATCTGTCTCAGTCAGCCTGTCTCAGACCATCCGTCTCAGACCGTGTGTCTCTGTCCGTCTGTCTCAGACCATCTGTCTCAGTCCGTCTGTCTCAGACCGTCGGTCTCTGTCCGTTTCTCGCAGGCCACCTGTCTCAGGCCGCCTGTCTCAGACCATCTGTCTCAGACCGTTGTCTCTGTCCGTCTATCTCTCTCCGTCTGTCTCAGACCGTCAGTCTCAGACCGTCGGTCTCTGTCCGTTTCTCGCAGGCCGCCTGTCTCAGTCCGCCTGTCTCAGACCATCTGTCTCAGACCGTTGTCTCTGTCCGTCTGTCTCTGTCCGTCTGTATCAATCCGCCTGTCTCAGACCGTCTGTCCTGGACCGTCTGTCTCAGACCGTCGGTCTCTGTCCGTCTCTGTCATGCCGCCTGTCTCAGTCCGTCTGTCTCAGACCATCTGTCTCAGACCGTCTGTCTCAGACCGTCAGTCTCAGACCGTCGGTCTCTGTCCGTTTCTCGCAGGCCGCCTGTCACAGTCCGTCTGTCTCAGACCATCTGTCTCAGACCGTTGTCACTGTCCGTCTGTCTCTGTCCGTCTGTATCAATCCGCCTGTCTCAGACCGTCTGTCCTGGACCGTCTGTCTCAGACCGTCGGTCTCTGTCCGTCTCTCTCATGCCGCCTGTCTCAGTCCGTCTGTCTCAGACCATCTGTCTCAGACCGTCTGTCTCAGACCGTCTGTCTCAGACCATCTGTATCAGACCGTCTGTCTCTGTCCGTCTGTCTTAGACCATCTGTCTCAGTCCGTCTGTCTCAGACCGTCTGTCTCACACCGTCTGTCTCAGACGGTCGTTCTCTGTACGTCTGTCTCAGCCCGCCTGTCTCAGTCCGCCTGTCTCAGCCCGCCTGTCTCAGCCCGCCCGTCTCTGTCCGTCTGTCTCAGACCGTCTGTCTCAGACCGTCTGTCTCAGACCGTCTGTCTCAGATCGTCTGTCTCAGACCGTCAGTCTCAGACCGTCGGTCTCTGTCCGTCTCTCGCAGGCCGCCTGTCTCAGTCCGTCTGTCTCAGACCATCTGTCTCCGACCGTTGTCTCTGTCCGTCTGTCTCTGTCCGTCTGTATCAATCCGCCTGTCTCAGACCATCTGTCTCAGTCCGTCTGTCTCAGACCGTCGGTCTCTGTCCGTTTCCCGCTGGCCGCCTGTCTCAGGCCGCCTGTCTCAGTCCATCTGTCTCAGACCATCTGTCTCAGACCGTTGTCCCTGTCCGTCTATCTCTCTCCGTCTGTCTCAGAACGTCTGTCTCAGACCATCTGTATCAAACCGTCGGTCTCAGCCCGTCTGTCTCAGCCCGTCTGTCTCAGCCCGCCTGTCTCTGTCCGTCTGTCTCAGACCGTCGGTCTCTGTCCGTCTCTCTCATGCCGCCTGTCTCAGTCCGTCTGTCTCAGACCATCTGTCTCAGACCGTCTGTCTCTGTCCGTCTGTCTCAGACTGTCTGTCTCTGTTCGTCTGTCTCAGACCGCCTGTCTCAGCCCGCCTGTCTCAGTCCGCCTGTCTCAGACCATCTGTCTCAGTCCGTCTGTCTCAGACCGTCGGTCTCTGTCCGTTTCTCGCTGGCCGCCTGTCTCAGGCCGCCTGTCTCAGTCCATCTGTCTCAGACCATCTGTCTCAGACCGTTGTCCCTGTCCGTCTATCTCTCTCCGTCTGTCTCAGACCGTCAGTCTCAGACCGTCGGTCTCTGTCCGTCTCTCGCAGGCCGCCTGTCTCAGTCCGTCTGTCTCAGACCATCTGTCTCCGACCGTTGTCTCTGTCCGTCTGTCTCTGTCCGTCTGTATCAATCCGCCTGTCTCAGACCGTCTGTCCTGGACCGTCTGTCTCAGACCGTCGGTCTCTGTCCGCCTCTCTCATGCCGCCTGTCTCAGTCCGTCTGGCTCAGACCATCTGTCTCAGACCGTCTGTCTCAGACCGTCGGTCTCTGTCCGTTTCTCGCAGGCCGCCTGTCTCAGTCCGTCTGTCTCAGACCATCTGTCTCAGACCGTTGTCTCTGTCCGTCTGTCTCTGTCCGTCTGTATCAATCCGCCTGTCTCAGACCGTCTGTCCTGGACCGTCTGTCTCAGACCGTCGGTCTCTGTCCGTCTCTCTCATGCCGCCTGTCTCAGTCCGTCTGTCTCAGACCATCTGTCTCAGACCGTCTGTCTCAGACCGTCTGTCTCAGACCATCTGTATCAGACCGTCTGTCTCTGTCCGTCTGTCTTAGACCATCTGTCTCAGTCCGTCTGTCTCAGACCGTCTGTCTCACACCGTCTGTCTCAGACCGTCGTTCTCTGTACGTCTGTCTCAGCCCGCCTGTCTCAGTCCGCCTGTCTCAGACCATCTGTCTCAGTCCGTCTGTCTCAGACCGTCGGTCTCTGTCCGTTTCTCGCTGGCCGCCTGTCTCAGGCCGCCTGTCTCAGTCCATCTGTCTCAGACCATCTGTCTCAGACCGTTGTCCCTGTCCGTCTATCTCTCTCCGTCTGTCTCAGAACGTCTGTCTCAGACCATCTGTCTCAGACCGTTGTCTCTGTCCGTCTGTCTCTGTCCGTCTGTATCAATCCGCCTGTCTCAGACCGTCTGTCCTGGACCGTCTGTCTCAGACCGTCGGTCTCTGTCCGCCTCTCTCATGCCGCCTGTCTCAGTCCGTCTGGCTCAGACCATCTGTCTCAGACCGTCTGTCTCAGACCGTCGTTCTCTGTACGTCTGTCTCAGCCCGCCTGTCTCAGTCCGCCTGTCTCAGCCCGCCTGTCTCAGCCCGCCCGTCTCTGTCCGTCTGTCTCAGACCGTCTGTCTCAGACCGTCTGTCTCAGACCGTCTGTCTCAGATCGTCTGTCTCAGCCCGCCTGTCTCAGTCCGCCTGTCTCAGACCATCTGTATCAAACCGTCGGTCTCAGCCCGTCTGTCTCAGCCCGTCTGTCTCAGCCCGTCTGTCTCAGCCCGTCTGTCTCAGCCCGCCTGTCTCAGACCGTCTGTCTCAGACCGTCGGTCTCTGTCCGTCTCTCGCAGGCCGCCTGTCTCAGTCCGTCTGTCTCAGACCATCTGTCTCAGACCGCTGTCTCTGTCCGTCTGTCTCTGTCCGTCTGTATCAATCCGCCTGTCTCAGACCATCCGTCTCAGACCGTGTGTCTCTGTCCGTCTGTCTCAGACCATCTGTCTCAGTCCGTCTGTCTCAGACCGTCGGTCTCTGTCCGTTTCTCGCAGGCCGCCTGTCTCAGGCCGCCTGTCTCAGTCCATCTGTCTCAGACCATCTGTCTCAGACCGTTGTCTCTGTCCGTCTATCTCTCTCCGTCTGTCTCAGACCGTCAGTCTCAGACCGTCGGTCTCTGTCCGTTTCTCGCAGGCCGCCTGTCTCAGGCCGCCTGTCTCAGTCCATCTGTCTCAGACCATCTGTCTCAGACCGTTGTCTCTGTCCGTCTATCTCTCTCCGTCTGTCTCAGACCGTCAGTCTCAGACCGTCGGTCTCTGTCCGTTTCTCGCAGGCCGCCTGTCTCAGTCCGCCTGTCTCAGACCATCTGTCTCAGACCGTTGTCTCTGTCCGTCTGTATCAATCCGCCTGTCTCAGACCGTCTGTCCTGGACCGTCTGTCTCAGACCGTCGGTCTCTGTCCGTCTCTGTCATGCCGCCTGTCTCAGTCCGTCTGTCTCAGACGATCTGTCTCAGATCGTCTGTCTCAGACCGTCAGTCTCAGACCGTCGGTCTCTGTCCGTTTCTCGCAGGCCGCCTGTCTCAGTCCGTCTGTCTCAGACCATCTGTCTCAGACCGTCGTGTCTGTCCGTCTGTCTCTGTCCGCCTGTATCAATCCGCCTGTCTCAGACCGTCTGTCCTGGACCGTCTGTCTCAGACCGTCGGTCTCTGTCCGTCTCTCTCATGCCGCCTGTCTCAGTCCGTCTGTCTCAGACCATCTGTCTCAGACCGTCTGTCTCAGACCATCTGTATCAGACCGTCTGTCTCTGTCCGTCTGTCTTAGGCCATCTGTCTCAGTCCGTCTGTCTCAGACCGTCTGTCTCACACCGTCTGTCTCAGACCGTCGTTCTCTGTACGTCTGTCTCAGCCCGCCTGTCTCAGTCCGCCTGTCTCAGCCCGCCTGTCTCAGCCCGCCCGCCTCTGTCCGTCTGTCTCAGACCGTCTGTCTCAGACCGTCTGTCTCAGATCGTCTGTCTCAGACCGTCAGTCTCAGACCGTCGGTCTCTGTCCGTTTCTCGCAGGCCGCCTGTCTCAGTCCGCCTGTCTCAGTCCGTCTGTCTCAGACCATCTGTCTCAGTCAGCCTGTCTCAGACCATCCGTCTCAGACCGTGTGTCTCTGTCCGTCTGTCTCAGACCATCTGTCTCAGTCCGTCTGTCTCAGACCGTCGGTCTCTGTCCGTTTCTCGCAGGCCACCTGTCTCAGGCCGCCTGTCTCAGACCATCTGTCTCAGACCGTTGTCTCTGTCCGTCTATCTCTCTCCGTCTGTCTCAGACCGTCAGTCTCAGACCGTCGGTCTCTGTCCGTTTCTCGCAGGCCGCCTGTCTCAGTCCGCCTGTCTCAGACCATCTGTCTCAGACCGTTGTCTCTGTCCGTCTGTCTCTGTCCGTCTGTATCAATCCGCCTGTCTCAGACCGTCTGTCCTGGACCGTCTGTCTCAGACCGTCGGTCTCTGTCCGTCTCTGTCATGCCGCCTGTCTCAGTCCGTCTGTCTCAGACCATCTGTCTCAGACCGTCTGTCTCAGACCGTCAGTCTCAGACCGTCGGTCTCTGTCCGTTTCTCGCAGGCCGCCTGTCACAGTCCGTCTGTCTCAGACCATCTGTCTCAGACCGTTGTCACTGTCCGTCTGTCTCTGTCCGTCTGTATCAATCCGCCTGTCTCAGACCGTCTGTCCTGGACCGTCTGTCTCAGACCGTCGGTCTCTGTCCGTCTCTCTCATGCCGCCTGTCTCAGTCCGTCTGTCTCAGACCATCTGTCTCAGACCGTCTGTCTCAGACCGTCTGTCTCAGACCATCTGTATCAGACCGTCTGTCTCTGTCCGTCTGTCTTAGACCATCTGTCTCAGTCCGTCTGTCTCAGACCGTCTGTCTCACACCGTCTGTCTCAGACGGTCGTTCTCTGTACGTCTGTCTCAGCCCGCCTGTCTCAGTCCGCCTGTCTCAGCCCGCCTGTCTCAGCCCGCCCGTCTCTGTCCGTCTGTCTCAGACCGTCTGTCTCAGACCGTCTGTCTCAGACCGTCTGTCTCAGATCGTCTGTCTCAGACCGTCAGTCTCAGACCGTCGGTCTCTGTCCGTCTCTCGCAGGCCGCCTGTCTCAGTCCGTCTGTCTCAGACCATCTGTCTCCGACCGTTGTCTCTGTCCGTCTGTCTCTGTCCGTCTGTATCAATCCGCCTGTCTCAGACCATCTGTCTCAGTCCGTCTGTCTCAGACCGTCGGTCTCTGTCCGTTTCTCGCTGGCCGCCTGTCTCAGGCCGCCTGTCTCAGTCCATCTGTCTCAGACCATCTGTCTCAGACCGTTGTCCCTGTCCGTCTATCTCTCTCCGTCTGTCTCAGAACGTCTGTCTCAGACCATCTGTATCAAACCGTCGGTCTCAGCCCGTCTGTCTCAGCCCGTCTGTCTCAGCCCGCCTGTCTCTGTCCGTCTGTCTCAGACCGTCGGTCTCTGTCCGTCTCTCTCATGCCGCCTGTCTCAGTCCGTCTGTCTCAGACCATCTGTCTCAGACCGTCTGTCTCTGTCCGTCTGTCTCAGACTGTCTGTCTCTGTTCGTCTGTCTCAGACCGCCTGTCTCAGCCCGCCTGTCTCTGTCCGTCTGTTTCAGACCGTCTGTATGAGACCGCCTGTCTCAGTCCGTCTGTCTCACACCATCTGTCTCAGATCGTCTCTCTCAGGCCGCCTGTCTCAGTCCGACTATCTCAGACCATCTGTCTCAGACCGTTGTCTCTGTCCGTCTGTCTCCGCCCGCCTGTCTCAGAACGTCTATCTCGGACCGTCTGTCTCAGCCCGTCGGTCTTAGCCCGTCTGTCTTAGATCGTCGGTCTCAGCCCGTCTGTCTCAGCCCGTCTGTCTCAGCCCGCCTGTCTCTGTCCGTCTGTCTCAGACCGTCTGTCTCAGAGCGTCGATCTCTGTCCGTCTCTCTCAGGCCGCCTGTCTCAGTCCGTCTGTCTCAGACCATCTCTCTCGGACCGTTGTCTCTGTCCGTCTGTCTCAGCCCGCCTGTCTCTGTCCGTCTGTCTCAGACCATCTGTCTCAGCCCGCCTGTCTCAGACCGTTGTCTCTGTCCGTCTATCCCTGTCCATCTGTCTCAGAACGTCTGTCTCAGACCATCTGTATCAAACCGTCTGTCTCAGCCCGCCTGTCTCAGCCCGCCTGTCTCTGTCGGTCTGTCTCAGCCCGCCTGTCACAGACCGTCTATCTCGGACCATCTGTCTCAGCCCGTCTGTCTCAGATCGTCGGTCTCAACCCGTCTGTCTCTGCCCGCCTGTCTCAGCCCGCCCGTCTCTGTCCGTCTGGCTCAGACCGTCTGTCTCAGACCGTCTGTATCAGACCGTCTGTCTCAGACCGTCTGTCTCAGACCGTCTGTCTCAGACCGTCTGTCTCAGATCGTCTGTCTCAGACCGTCAGTCTCAGACCGTCGGTCTCTGTCCGTCTCTCTCAGGCCGCCTGTCTCAGTCCGACTATCTCAGACCATCTGTCTGAGACCGTTGTCTCTGTCCGTCTGTCTCCGCCCGTCTGTCTCAGACCGTCAGTCTCAGACCGTCGGTCTCTGTCCGTTTCTCGCAGGCCGCCTGTCTCAGTCAGTCTGTCTCAGACCATCTGTCTCAGACCGTTGTGTCTGTCCGTCTGTCTCTGTCCGCCTGTATCAATCCGCCTGTCTCAGATCGTCTGTCCTGGACCGTCTGTCTCAGGCCGTCGGTCTCTGTCCGCCTCTCTCATGCCGCCTGTCTCAGTCCGTCTGTCTCAGACCATCTGTCTCAGACCGTCTGTCTCAGACCGTCTGTCTCAGACCGTCTGTCTCAGACCATCTGTATCAGACCGTCTGTCTCTGTCCGTCTGTCTTAGACCATCTGTCTCAGTCCGTCTGTCTCAGACCGTCTGTCTCACACCGTCTGTCTCAGACCGTCGTTCTCTGTACGTCTGTCTCAGCCCGCCTGTCTCAGTCCGCCTGTCTCAGCCCGCCTGTCTCAGCCCGCCCGTCTCAGTCCGTCTGTCTCAGACCATCTGTCTCAGACCGCTGTCTCTGTCCGTCTGTCTCTGTCCGTCTGTATCAATCCGCCTGTCTCAGACCGTCTGTCTCAGACCGTCTGTCTCACACCGTCTGTCTCAGACCGTCGTTCTCTGTACGTCTGTCTCAGCCCGCCTGTCTCAGTCCGCCTGTCTCAGCCCGCCTGTCTCAGCCCGCCCGTCTCTGTCCGTCTGGCTCAGACCGTCTGTCTCAGACCGTCTGTATCAGACCGTCTGTCTCAGACCGTCTGTCTCAGACCGTCTGTCTCAGACCGTCTGTCTCAGATCGTCTGTCTCAGACCGTCAGTCTCAGACCGTCGGTCTCTGTCCGTCTCTCTCAGGCCGCCTGTCTCAGTCCGACTATCTCAGACCATCTGTCTGAGACCGTTGTCTCTGTCCGTCTGTCTCCGCCCGTCTGTCTCAGACCGTCAGTCTCAGACCGTCGGTCTCTGTCCGTTTCTCGCAGGCCGCCTGTCTCAGTCAGTCTGTCTCAGACCATCTGTCTCAGACCGTTGTGTCTGTCCGTCTGTCTCTGTCCGCCTGTATCAATCCGCCTGTCTCAGACCGTCTGTCCTGGACCGTCTGTCTCAGGCCGTCGGTCTCTGTCCGCCTCTCTCATGCCGCCTGTCTCAGTCCGTCTGTCTCAGACCATCTGTCTCAGACCGTCTGTCTCAGACCGTCTGTCTCAGACCGTCTGTCTCAGACCATCTGTATCAGACCGTCTGTCTCTGTCCGTCTGTCTTAGACCATCTGTCTCAGTCCGTCTGTCTCAGACCGTCTGTCTCACACCGTCTGTCTCAGACCGTCGTTCTCTGTACGTCTGTCTCAGCCCGCCTGTCTCAGTCCGCCTGTCTCAGCCCGCCTGTCTCAGCCCGCCCGTCTCAGTCCGTCTGTCTCAGACCATCTGTCTCAGACCGCTGTCTCTGTCCGTCTGTCTCTGTCCGTCTGTATCAATCCGCCTGTCTCAGACCGTCTGTCTCAGACCGTCTGTCTCACACCGTCTGTCTCAGACCGTCGTTCTCTGTACGTCTGTCTCAGCCCGCCTGTCTCAGTCCGCCTGTCTCAGCCCGCCTGTCTCAGCCCGCCCGTCTCTGTCCGTCTGTCTCAGACCGTCTGTCTCAGACCGTCTGTCTCAGACCGTCTGTCTCAGACCGTCTGTCTCAGACCGTCTGTCTCAGATCGTCTGTCTCAGACCGTCAGTCTCAGACCGTCGGTCTCTGTCCGTCTCTCGCAGGCCGCCTGTCTCAGTCCGTCTGTCTCAGACCATCTGTCTCAGACCGCTGTCTCTGTCCGTCTGTCTCTGTCCGTCTGTATCAATCCGCCTGTCTCAGACCATCCGTCTCAGACCGTGTGTCTCTGTCCGTCTGTCTCAGACCATCTGTCTCAGTCCGTCTGTCTCAGACCGTCGGTCTCTGTCCGTTTCTCGCAGGCCGCCTGTCTCAGGCCGCCTGTCTCAGTCCATCTGTCTCAGACCATCTGTCTCAGACCGTTGTCTCTGTCCGTCTATCTCTCTCCGTCTGTCTCAGACCGTCAGTCTCAGACCGTCGGTCTCTGTCCGTTTCTCGCAGGCCGCCTGTCTCAGGCCGCCTGTCTCAGTCCATCTGTCTCAGACCATCTGTCTCAGACCGTTGTCTCTGTCCGTCTATCTCTCTCCGTCTGTCTCAGACCGTCAGTCTCAGACCGTCGGTCTCTGTCCGTTTCTCGCAGGCCGCCTGTCTCAGTCCGCCTGTCTCAGACCATCTGTCTCAGACCGTTGTCTCTGTCCGTCTGTATCAATCCGCCTGTCTCAGACCGTCTGTCCTGGACCGTCTGTCTCAGACCGTCGGTCTCTGTCCGTCTCTGTCATGCCGCCTGTCTCAGTCCGTCTGTCTCAGACGATCTGTCTCAGATCGTCTGTCTCAGACCGTCAGTCTCAGACCGTCGGTCTCTGTCCGTTTCTCGCAGGCCGCCTGTCTCAGTCCGTCTGTCTCAGACCATCTGTCTCAGACCGTCGTGTCTGTCCGTCTGTCTCTGTCCGCCTGTATCAATCCGCCTGTCTCAGACCGTCTGTCCTGGACCGTCTGTCTCAGACCGTCGGTCTCTGTCCGTCTCTCTCATGCCGCCTGTCTCAGTCCGTCTGTCTCAGACCATCTGTCTCAGACCGTCTGTCTCAGACCATCTGTATCAGACCGTCTGTCTCTGTCCGTCTGTCTTAGGCCATCTGTCTCAGTCCGTCTGTCTCAGACCGTCTGTCTCACACCGTCTGTCTCAGACCGTCGTTCTCTGTACGTCTGTCTCAGCCCGCCTGTCTCAGTCCGCCTGTCTCAGCCCGCCTGTCTCAGCCCGCCCGTCTCTGTCCGTCTGTCTCAGACCGTCTGTCTCAGACCGTCTGTCTCAGATCGTCTGTCTCAGACCGTCAGTCTCAGACCGTCGGTCTCTGTCCGTTTCTCGCAGGCCGCCTGTCTCAGTCCGCCTGTCTCAGTCCGTCTGTCTCAGACCATCTGTCTCAGTCAGCCTGTCTCAGACCATCCGTCTCAGACCGTGTGTCTCTGTCCGTCTGTCTCAGACCATCTGTCTCAGTCCGTCTGTCTCAGACCGTCGGTCTCTGTCCGTTTCTCGCAGGCCACCTGTCTCAGGCCGCCTGTCTCAGACCATCTGTCTCAGACCGTTGTCTCTGTCCGTCTATCTCTCTCCGTCTGTCTCAGACCGTCAGTCTCAGACCGTCGGTCTCTGTCCGTTTCTCGCAGGCCGCCTGTCTCAGTCCGCCTGTCTCAGACCATCTGTCTCAGACCGTTGTCTCTGTCCGTCTGTCTCTGTCCGTCTGTATCAATCCGCCTGTCTCAGACCGTCTGTCCTGGACCGTCTGTCTCAGACCGTCGGTCTCTGTCCGTCTCTGTCATGCCGCCTGTCTCAGTCCGTCTGTCTCAGACCATCTGTCTCAGACCGTCTGTCTCAGACCGTCAGTCTCAGACCGTCGGTCTCTGTCCGTTTCTCGCAGGCCGCCTGTCACAGTCCGTCTGTCTCAGACCATCTGTCTCAGACCGTTGTCACTGTCCGTCTGTCTCTGTCCGTCTGTATCAATCCGCCTGTCTCAGACCGTCTGTCCTGGACCGTCTGTCTCAGACCGTCGGTCTCTGTCCGTCTCTCTCATGCCGCCTGTCTCAGTCCGTCTGTCTCAGACCATCTGTCTCAGACCGTCTGTCTCAGACCGTCTGTCTCAGACCATCTGTATCAGACCGTCTGTCTCTGTCCGTCTGTCTTAGACCATCTGTCTCAGTCCGTCTGTCTCAGACCGTCTGTCTCACACCGTCTGTCTCAGACGGTCGTTCTCTGTACGTCTGTCTCAGCCCGCCTGTCTCAGTCCGCCTGTCTCAGCCCGCCTGTCTCAGCCCGCCCGTCTCTGTCCGTCTGTCTCAGACCGTCTGTCTCAGACCGTCTGTCTCAGACCGTCTGTCTCAGATCGTCTGTCTCAGACCGTCAGTCTCAGACCGTCGGTCTCTGTCCGTCTCTCGCAGGCCGCCTGTCTCAGTCCGTCTGTCTCAGACCATCTGTCTCCGACCGTTGTCTCTGTCCGTCTGTCTCTGTCCGTCTGTATCAATCCGCCTGTCTCAGACCATCTGTCTCAGTCCGTCTGTCTCAGACCGTCGGTCTCTGTCCGTTTCTCGCTGGCCGCCTGTCTCAGGCCGCCTGTCTCAGTCCATCTGTCTCAGACCATCTGTCTCAGACCGTTGTCCCTGTCCGTCTATCTCTCTCCGTCTGTCTCAGAACGTCTGTCTCAGACCATCTGTATCAAACCGTCGGTCTCAGCCCGTCTGTCTCAGCCCGTCTGTCTCAGCCCGCCTGTCTCTGTCCGTCTGTCTCAGACCGTCGGTCTCTGTCCGTCTCTCTCATGCCGCCTGTCTCAGTCCGTCTGTCTCAGACCATCTGTCTCAGACCGTCTGTCTCTGTCCGTCTGTCTCAGACTGTCTGTCTCTGTTCGTCTGTCTCAGACCGCCTGTCTCAGCCCGCCTGTCTCTGTCCGTCTGTTTCAGACCGTCTGTATGAGACCGCCTGTCTCAGTCCGTCTGTCTCACACCATCTGTCTCAGATCGTCTCTCTCAGGCCGCCTGTCTCAGTCCGACTATCTCAGACCATCTGTCTCAGACCGTTGTCTCTGTCCGTCTGTCTCCGCCCGCCTGTCTCAGAACGTCTATCTCGGACCGTCTGTCTCAGCCCGTCGGTCTTAGCCCGTCTGTCTTAGATCGTCGGTCTCAGCCCGTCTGTCTCAGCCCGTCTGTCTCAGCCCGCCTGTCTCTGTCCGTCTGTCTCAGACCGTCTGTCTCAGAGCGTCGATCTCTGTCCGTCTCTCTCAGGCCGCCTGTCTCAGTCCGTCTGTCTCAGACCATCTCTCTCGGACCGTTGTCTCTGTCCGTCTGTCTCAGCCCGCCTGTCTCTGTCCGTCTGTCTCAGACCATCTGTCTCAGCCCGCCTGTCTCAGACCGTTGTCTCTGTCCGTCTATCCCTGTCCATCTGTCTCAGAACGTCTGTCTCAGACCATCTGTATCAAACCGTCTGTCTCAGCCCGCCTGTCTCAGCCCGCCTGTCTCTGTCGGTCTGTCTCAGCCCGCCTGTCACAGACCGTCTATCTCGGACCATCTGTCTCAGCCCGTCTGTCTCAGATCGTCGGTCTCAACCCGTCTGTCTCTGCCCGCCTGTCTCAGCCCGCCCGTCTCTGTCCGTCTGGCTCAGACCGTCTGTCTCAGACCGTCTGTATCAGACCGTCTGTCTCAGACCGTCTGTCTCAGACCGTCTGTCTCAGACCGTCTGTCTCAGATCGTCTGTCTCAGACCGTCAGTCTCAGACCGTCGGTCTCTGTCCGTCTCTCTCAGGCCGCCTGTCTCAGTCCGACTATCTCAGACCATCTGTCTGAGACCGTTGTCTCTGTCCGTCTGTCTCCGCCCGTCTGTCTCAGACCGTCAGTCTCAGACCGTCGGTCTCTGTCCGTTTCTCGCAGGCCGCCTGTCTCAGTCAGTCTGTCTCAGACCATCTGTCTCAGACCGTTGTGTCTGTCCGTCTGTCTCTGTCCGCCTGTATCAATCCGCCTGTCTCAGATCGTCTGTCCTGGACCGTCTGTCTCAGGCCGTCGGTCTCTGTCCGCCTCTCTCATGCCGCCTGTCTCAGTCCGTCTGTCTCAGACCATCTGTCTCAGACCGTCTGTCTCAGACCGTCTGTCTCAGACCGTCTGTCTCAGACCATCTGTATCAGACCGTCTGTCTCTGTCCGTCTGTCTTAGACCATCTGTCTCAGTCCGTCTGTCTCAGACCGTCTGTCTCACACCGTCTGTCTCAGACCGTCGTTCTCTGTACGTCTGTCTCAGCCCGCCTGTCTCAGTCCGCCTGTCTCAGCCCGCCTGTCTCAGCCCGCCCGTCTCAGTCCGTCTGTCTCAGACCATCTGTCTCAGACCGCTGTCTCTGTCCGTCTGTCTCTGTCCGTCTGTATCAATCCGCCTGTCTCAGACCGTCTGTCTCAGACCGTCTGTCTCACACCGTCTGTCTCAGACCGTCGTTCTCTGTACGTCTGTCTCAGCCCGCCTGTCTCAGTCCGCCTGTCTCAGCCCGCCTGTCTCAGCCCGCCCGTCTCTGTCCGTCTGGCTCAGACCGTCTGTCTCAGACCGTCTGTATCAGACCGTCTGTCTCAGACCGTCTGTCTCAGACCGTCTGTCTCAGACCGTCTGTCTCAGATCGTCTGTCTCAGACCGTCAGTCTCAGACCGTCGGTCTCTGTCCGTCTCTCTCAGGCCGCCTGTCTCAGTCCGACTATCTCAGACCATCTGTCTGAGACCGTTGTCTCTGTCCGTCTGTCTCCGCCCGTCTGTCTCAGACCGTCAGTCTCAGACCGTCGGTCTCTGTCCGTTTCTCGCAGGCCGCCTGTCTCAGTCAGTCTGTCTCAGACCATCTGTCTCAGACCGTTGTGTCTGTCCGTCTGTCTCTGTCCGCCTGTATCAATCCGCCTGTCTCAGACCGTCTGTCCTGGACCGTCTGTCTCAGGCCGTCGGTCTCTGTCCGCCTCTCTCATGCCGCCTGTCTCAGTCCGTCTGTCTCAGACCATCTGTCTCAGACCGTCTGTCTCAGACCGTCTGTCTCAGACCGTCTGTCTCAGACCATCTGTATCAGACCGTCTGTCTCTGTCCGTCTGTCTTAGACCATCTGTCTCAGTCCGTCTGTCTCAGACCGTCTGTCTCACACCGTCTGTCTCAGACCGTCGTTCTCTGTACGTCTGTCTCAGCCCGCCTGTCTCAGTCCGCCTGTCTCAGCCCGCCTGTCTCAGCCCGCCCGTCTCAGTCCGTCTGTCTCAGACCATCTGTCTCAGACCGCTGTCTCTGTCCGTCTGTCTCTGTCCGTCTGTATCAATCCGCCTGTCTCAGACCGTCTGTCTCAGACCGTCTGTCTCACACCGTCTGTCTCAGACCGTCGTTCTCTGTACGTCTGTCTCAGCCCGCCTGTCTCAGTCCGCCTGTCTCAGCCCGCCTGTCTCAGCCCGCCCGTCTCTGTCCGTCTGTCTCAGACCGTCTGTCTCAGACCGTCGTTCTCTGTACGTCTGTCTCAGCCCGGCTGTCTCAGTCCGCCTGTCTCAGCCCGCCTGTCTCAGCCCGCCCGTCTCTGTCCGTCTGTCTCAGACCGTCTGTCTCAGACCGTCTGTCTCAGACCGTCTGTCTCAGATCGTCTGTCTCAGACCGTCAGTCTCAGACCGTCGGTCTCTGTCCGTTTCTCGCAGGCCGCCTGTCTCAGTCCGCCTGTCTCAGACCGTCGGTCTCTGTCCGTTTCTCGCAGGCCACCTGTCTCAGGCCGCCTGTCTCAGTCCATCTGTCTCAGACCATCTGTCTCAGACCGTTGTCTCTGTCCGTCTATCTCTCTCCGTCTGTCTCAGACCGTCAGTCTCAGACCGTCGGTCTCTGTCCGTTTCGCGCAGGCCGCCTGTCTCAGTCCGCCTGTCTCAGACCATCTGTCTCAGACCGTTGTCTCTGTCCGTCTGTCTCTGTCCGTCTGTATCAATCCGCCTGTCTCAGACCGTCTGTCCTGGACCGTCTGTCTCAGACCGTCGGTCTCTGTCCGTCTCTCATGCCGCCTGTCTCAGTCCGTCTGTCTCAGACCATCTGTCTCAGACCGTCTGTCTCAGACCGTCAGTCTCAGACCGTCGGTCTCTGTCCGTTTCTCGCAGGCCGCCTGTCTCAGTCCGTCTGTCTCAGACCATCTGTCTCAGACCGTTGTCTCTGTCCGTCTGTCTCTGTCCGTCTGTATCAATCCGCCTGTCTCAGACCGTCTGTCCTGGACCGTCTGTCTCAGACCGTCGGTCTCTGACCGTCTCTCTCATGCCGCCTGTCTCAGTCCGTCTGTCTCAGACCATCTGTCTCAGACCGTCTGTCTCAGACCGTCTGTCTCAGACCATCTGTATCAGACCGTCTGTCTCTGTCCGTCTGTCTTAGACCATCTGTCTCAGTCCGTCTGTCTCAGACCGTCTGTCTCACACCGTCTGTCTCAGACCGTCGTTCTCTGTACGTCTGTCTCAGCCCGCCTGTCTCAGTCCGCCTGTCTCAGACCATCTGTCTCAGTCCGTCTGTCTCAGACCGTCGGTCTCTGTCCGTTTCTCGCTGGCCGCCTGTCTCAGGCCGCCTGTCTCAGTCCATCTGTCTCAGACCATCTGTCTCAGACCGTTGTCCCTGTCCGTCTATCTCTCTCCGTCTGTCTCAGAACGTCTGTCTCAGACCATCTGTCTCAGACCGTTGTCTCTGTCCGTCTGTCTCTGTCCGTCTGTATCAATCCGCCTGTCTCAGACCGTCTGTCCTGGACCGTCTGTCTCAGACCGTCGGTCTCTGTCCGCCTCTCTCATGCCGCCTGTCTCAGTCCGTCTGTCTCAGACCATCTGTCTCAGACCGTCTGTCTCAGACCGTCGTTCTCTGTACGTCTGTCTCAGCCCGCCTGTCTCAGTCCGCCTGTCTCAGCCCGCCTGTCTCAGCCCGCCCGTCTCTGTCCGTCTGTCTCAGACCGTCTGTCTCAGACCGTCTGTCTCAGACCGTCTGTCTCAGATCGTCTGTCTCAGCCCGCCTGTCTCAGTCCGCCTGTCTCAGACCATCTGTATCAAACCGTCGGTCTCAGCCCGTCTGTCTCAGCCCGTCTGTCTCAGCCCGTCTGTCTCAGCCCGTCTGTCTCAGCCCGCCTGTCTCAGACCGTCTGTCTCAGACCGTCGGTCTCTGTCCGTCTCTCGCAGGCCGCCTGTCTCAGTCCGTCTGTCTCAGACCATCTGTCTCAGACCGCTGTCTCTGTCCGTCTCTCTCATGCCGCCTGTCTCAGTCCGTCTGTCTCAGACCATCTGTCTCAGACCGTCTGTCTCAGACCGTCTGTCTCAGACCATCTGTATCAGACCGTCTGTCTCTGTCCGTCTGTCTTAGACCATCTGTCTCAGTCCGTCTGTCTCAGACCGTCTGTCTCACACCGTCTGTCTCAGACGGTCGTTCTCTGTACGTCTGTCTCAGCCCGCCTGTCTCAGTCCGCCTGTCTCAGCCCGCCTGTCTCAGCCCGCCCGTCTCTGTCCGTCTGTCTCAGACCGTCTGTCTCAGACCGTCTGTCTCAGACCGTCTGTCTCAGATCGTCTGTCTCAGACCGTCAGTCTCAGACCGTCGGTCTCTGTCCGTCTCTCGCAGGCCGCCTGTCTCAGTCCGTCTGTCTCAGACCATCTGTCTCCGACCGTTGTCTCTGTCCGTCTGTCTCTGTCCGTCTGTATCAATCCGCCTGTCTCAGACCATCTGTCTCAGTCCCTCTGTCTCAGACCGTCGGTCTCTGTCCGTTTCTCGCTGGCCGCCTGTCTCAGGCCGCCTGTCTCAGTCCATCTGTCTCAGACCATCTGTCTCAGACCGTTGTCCCTGTCCGTCTATCTCTCTCCGTCTGTCTCAGAACGTCTGTCTCAGACCATCTGTATCAAACCGTCGGTCTCAGCCCGTCTGTCTCAGCCCGTCTGTCTCAGCCCGCCTGTCTCTGTCCGTCTGTCTCAGACCGTCGATCTCTGTCCGTCTCTCTCATGCCGCCTGTCTCAGTCCGTCTGTCTCAGACCATCTGTCTCAGACCGTCTGTCTCTGTCCGTCTGTCTCAGACTGTCTGTCTCTGTTCGTCTGTCTCTGACCGCCTGTCTCAGCCCGCCTGTCTCTGTCCGTCTGTCTCAGACCGTCTGTCTCTGTCCGCCTGTCTCAGTCCGTCTGTCTCACACCATCTGTCTCAGACCGTCTGTCTCAGACCGTCAGTCTCAGACCGTCGGTCTCTGTCCGTTTCTCGCAGGCCGCCTGTCTCAGTCCGCCTGTCTCAGACCATCTGCCTCAGACCGTTGTCTCTGTCCGTCTGTCTCTGTCCGTCTGTATCAATCCGCCTGTCTCAGACCGTCTGTCCTGGACCGTCTGTCTCAGACCGTCGGTCTCTGTCCGTCTCTCTCATGCCGCCTGTCTCAGTCCGTCTGTCTCAGACCATCTGTCTCAGACCGTCTGTCTCAGACCGTCAGTCTCAGGCCGTCGGTCTCTGTCCGTTTCTCGCAGGCCGCCTGTCTCAGTCCGTCTGTCTCAGACCATCTGTCTCAGACCGTCGTGTCTGTCCGTCTGTCTCTGTCCGCCTGTATCAATCCGCCTGTCTCAGACCGTCTGTCCTGGACCGTCTGTCTCAGACCGTCGGTCTCTGTCCGTCTCTCTCATGCCGCCTGTCTCAGTCCGTCTGTCTCAGACCATCTGTCTCAGACCGTCTGTCTCAGACCATCTGTATCAGACCGTCTGTCTCTGTCCGTCAGTCTTAGACCATCTGTCTCAGTCCGTCTGTCTCAGACCGTCTGTCTCACACCGTCTGTCTCAGACCGTCGTTCTCTGTACGTCTGTCTCAGCCCGCCTGTCTCAGTCCGCCTGTCTCAGCCCGCCTGTCTCAGCCCGCCCGTCTCTGTCCGTCTGTCTCAGACCGTCTGTCTCAGACCGTCTGTCTCAGATCGTCTGTCTCAGACCGTCAGTCTCAGACCGTCGGTCTCTGTCCGTTTCTCGCAGGCCGCCTGTCTCAGTCCGCCTGTCTCAGTCCGTCTGTCTCAGACCATCTGTCTCAGTCAGCCTGTCTCAGACCATCCGTCTCAGACCGTGTGTCTCTGTCCGTCTGTCTCAGACCATCTGTCTCAGTCCGTCTGTCTCAGACCGTCGGTCTCTGTCCGTTTCTCGCAGGCCACCTGTCTCAGGCCGCCTGTCTCAGTCCATCTGTCTCAGACCATCTGTCTCAGACCGTTGTCTCTGTCCGTCTATCTCTCTCCGTCTGTCTCAGACCGTCAGTCTCAGACCGTCGGTCTCTGTCCGTTTCTCGCAGGCCGCCTGTCTCAGTCCGCCTGTCTCAGACCATCTGTCTCAGACCGTTGTCTCTGTCCGTCTGTCTCTGTCCGTCTGTATCAATCCGCCTGTCTCAGACCGTCTGTCCTGGACCGTCTGTCTCAGACCGTCGGTCTCTGTCCGTCTCTGTCATGCCGCCTGTCTCAGTCCGTCTGTCTCAGACCATCTGTCTCAGACCGTCTGTCTCAGACCGTCAGTCTCAGACCGTCGGTCTCTGTCCGTTTCTCGCAGGCCGCCTGTCACAGTCCGTCTGTCTCAGACCATCTGTCTCAGACCGTTGTCTCTGTCCGTCTGTCTCTGTCCGTCTGTATCAATCCGCCTGTCTCAGACCGTCTGTCCTGGACCGTCTGTCTCAGACCGTCGGTCTCTGTCCGTCTCTCTCATGCCGCCTGTCTCAGTCCGTCTGTCTCAGACCATCTGTCTCAGACCGTCTGTCTCAGACCGTCTGTCTCAGACCATCTGTATCAGACCGTCTGTCTCTGTCCGTCTGTCTTAGACCATCTGTCTCAGTCCGTCTGTCTCAGACCGTCTGTCTCACACCGTCTGTCCCAGACCGTCGTTCTCTGTACGTCTGTCTCAGCCCGCCTGTCTCAGTCCGCCTGTCTCAGCCCGCCTGTCTCAGCCCGCCCGTCTCTGTCCGTCTGTCTCAGACCGTCTGTCTCAGACCGTCTGTCTCAGACCGTCTGTCTCAGATCGTCTGTCTCAGCCCGCCCGTCTCTGTCCGTCTGTCTCAGACCGTCTGTCTCAGACCGTCTGTCTCAGATCGTCTGTCTCAGACCGTCAGTCTCAGACCGTCGGTCTCTGTCCGTTTCTCGCAGGCCGCCTGTCTCAGTCCGCCTGTCTCAGACCGTCGGTCTCTGTCCGTTTCTCGCAGGCCACCTGTCTCAGGCAGCCTGTCTCAGTCCATCTGTCTCAGACCATCTGTCTCAGACCGTTGTCTCTGTCCGTCTATCTCTCTCCGTCTGTCTCAGACCGTCAGTCTCAGACCGTCGGTCTCTGTCCGTTTCTCGCAGGCCGCCTGTCTCAGTCCGCCTGTCTCAGACCATCTGCCTCAGACCGTTGTCTCTGTCCGTCTGTCTCTGTCCGTCTGTATCAATCCGCCTGTCTCAGACCGTCTGTCCTGGACCGTCTGTCTCAGACCGTCGGTCTCTGTCCGTCTCTGTCATGCCGCCTGTCTCAGTCCGTCTGTCTCAGACCATCTGTCTCAGACCGTCTGTCTCAGACCGTCAGTCTCAGACCGTCGGTCTCTGTCCGTTTCTCGCAGGCCGCCTGTCTCAGTCCGTCTGTCTCAGACCATCTGTCTCAGACCGTTGTCTCTGTCCGTCTGTCTCTGTCCGTCTGTATCAATCCGCCTGTCTCAGACCGTCTGTCCTGGACCGTCTGTCTCAGACCGTCGGTCTCTGTCCGTCTCTCTCATGCCGCCTGTCTCAGTCCGTCTGTCTCAGACCATCTGTCTCAGACCGTCTGTCTCAGACCGTCTGTCTCAGACCATCTGTATCAGACCGTCTGTCTCTGTCCGTCTGTCTTAGACCATCTGTCTCAGTCCGTCTGTCTCAGACCGTCTGTCTCACACCGTCTGTCTCAGACCGTCGTTCTCTGTACGTCTGTCTCAGCCCGCCTGTCTCAGTCCGCCTGTCTCAGCCCGCCTGTCTCAGCCCGCCCGCCTCTGTCCGTCTGTCTCAGACCGTCTGTCTCAGACCGTCTGTCTCAGATCGTCTGTCTCAGACCGTCAGTCGCAGACCGTCGGTCTCTGTCCGTCTCTCGCAGGCCGCCTGTCTCAGTCCGTCTGTCTCAGACCATCTGTCTCCGACCGTTGTCTCTGTCCGTCTGTCTCTGTCCGTCTGTATCAATCCGCCTGTCTCAGACCATCTGTCTCAGTCCGTCTGTCTCAGACCGTCGGTCTCTGTCCGTTTCTCGCTGGCCGCCTGTCTCAGGCCGCCTGTCTCAGTCCATCTGTCTCAGACCATCTGTCTCAGACCGTTGTCCCTGTCCGTCTATCTCTCTCCGTCTGTCTCAGAACGTCTGTCTCAGACCATCTGTATCAAACCGTCGGTCTCAGCCCGTCTGTCTCAGCCCGCCTGTCTCTGTCCGTCTGTCTCAGACCGTCTGTCTCAGACCGTCGGTCTCTGTTCGTCTCTCTCAGGCCGCCTGTCTCAGTCCGTCTGTCTCAGACCATCTCTCTCGGACCGTTGTCTCTGTCCGTCTGTCTCAGCCCGCCTGTCTCAGACCTTCTATCTCGGACCATCTGTCTCAGCCCGTCTGTCTCAGATCGTCGGTCTCAGCCCGTCTGTCTCTGCCCGCCTGTCTCAGCCCGCCCGTCTCTGTCCGTCTGTCTCAGACCGTCTGTCTCAGACCGTCTGTCTCAGATCGTCTGTCTCAGACCGTCAGTCTCAGACCGTCGGTCTCTGTCCGTTTCTCGCAGGCCGCCTGTCTCAGTCCGCCTGTCTCAGACCATCTGTTTCAGACCGTTGTCTCTGTCCGTCTGTCTCTGTCCGTCTGTTTCAATCCGCCTGTCTCAGACCGTCTGTCCTGGACCGTCTGTCTCAGACCGTCGGTCCCTGTCCGTCTCTGTCATGCCGCCTGTCTCAGTCCGTCTGTCTCAGACTATCTGTCTCAGACCGTCTGTCTCAGACCGTCAGTCTCAGACCGTCGGTCTCTGTCCGTTTCTCGCAGGCCGCCTGTCTCAGTCCGTCTGTCTCAGACCATCTGTCTCAGACCGTTGTCTCTGTCCGTCTGTCTCTGTCCGTCTGTATCAATCCGCCTGTCTCAGACCGTCTGTCCTGGACCGTCTGTCTCAGCCCGTCGGTCTTAGCCCGTCTGTCTTAGATCGTCGGTCTCAGCCCGTCTGTCTCAGCCCGTCTGTCTCAGCCCGCCTGTCTCTGTCCGTCTGTCTCAGACCGTCTGTCTCAGAGCGTCGATCTCTGTCCGTCTCTCTCAGGCCGCCTGTCTCAGTCCGTCTGTCTCAGACCATCTCTCTCGGACCGTTGTCTCTGTCCGTCTGTCTCAGCCCGCCTGTCTCTGTCCGTCTGTCTCAGACCATCTGTCTCAGCCCGCCTGTCTCAGACCGTTGTCTCTGTCCGTCTATCCCTGTCCATCTGTCTCAGAACGTCTGTCTCAGACCATCTGTATCAAACCGTCTGTCTCAGCCCGCCTGTCTCAGCCCGCCTGTCTCTGTCGGTCTGTCTCAGCCCGCCTGTCACAGACCGTCTATCTCGGACCATCTGTCTCAGCCCGTCTGTCTCAGATCGTCGGTCTCAACCCGTCTGTCTCTGCCCGCCTGTCTCAGCCCGCCCGTCTCTGTCCGTCTGGCTCAGACCGTCTGTCTCAGACCGTCTGTCTCAGACCGTCTGTCTCAGACCGTCTGTCTCAGACCGTCTGTCTCAGACCGTCTGTCTCAGACCGTCTGTCTCAGATCGTCTGTCTCAGACCGTCAGTCTCAGACCGTCGGTCTCTGTCCGTCTCTCTCAGGCCGCCTGTCTCAGTCCGACTATCTCAGACCATCTGTCTGAGACCGTTGTCTCTGTCCGTCTGTCTCCGCCCGTCTGTCTCAGACCGTCAGTCTCAGATCGTCGGTCTCTGTCCGTTTCTCGCAGGCCGCCTGTCTCAGTCAGTCTGTCTCAGACCATCTGTCTCAGACCGTTGTGTCTGTCCGTCTGTCTCTGTCCGCCTGTATCAATCCGCCTGTCTCAGACCGTCTGTCCTGGACCGTCTGTCTCAGGCCGTCGGTCTCTGTCCGCCTCTCTCATGCCGCCTGTCTCAGTCCGTCTGTCTCAGACCATCTGTCTCAGACCGTCTGTCTCAGACCGTCTGTCTCAGACCGTCTGTCTCAGACCATCTGTATCAGACCGTCTGTCTCTGTCCGTCTGTCTTAGACCATCTGTCTCAGTCCGTCTGTCTCAGACCGTCTGTCTCACACCGTCTGTCTCAGACCGTCGTTCTCTGTACGTCTGTCTCAGCCCGCCTGTCTCTGTCCGTCTGTCTCTGTCCGTCTGTTTCAATCCGCCTGTCTCAGACCGTCTGTCCTGGACCGTCTGTCTCAGACCGTCGGTCCCTGTCCGTCTCTGTCATGCCGCCTGTCTCAGTCCGTCTGTCTCAGACTATCTGTCTCAGACCGTCTGTCTCAGACCGTCAGTCTCAGACCGTCGGTCTCTGTCCGTTTCTCGCAGGCCGCCTGTCTCAGTCCGTCTGTCTCAGACCATCTGTCTCAGACCGTTGTCTCTGTCCGTCTGTCTCTGTCCGTCTGTATCAATCCGCCTGTCTCAGACCGTCTGTCCTGGACCGTCTGTCTCAGCCCGTCGGTCTTAGCCCGTCTGTCTTAGATCGTCGGTCTCAGCCCGTCTGTCTCAGCCCGTCTGTCTCAGCCCGCCTGTCTCTGTCCGTCTGTCTCAGACCGTCTGTCTCAGAGCGTCGATCTCTGTCCGTCTCTCTCAGGCCGCCTGTCTCAGTCCGTCTGTCTCAGACCATCTCTCTCGGACCGTTGTCTCTGTCCGTCTGTCTCAGCCCGCCTGTCTCTGTCCGTCTGTCTCAGACCATCTGTCTCAGCCCGCCTGTCTCAGACCGTTGTCTCTGTCCGTCTATCCCTGTCCATCTGTCTCAGAACGTCTGTCTCAGACCATCTGTATCAAACCGTCTGTCTCAGCCCGCCTGTCTCAGCCCGCCTGTCTCTGTCGGTCTGTCTCAGCCCGCCTGTCACAGACCGTCTATCTCGGACCATCTGTCTCAGCCCGTCTGTCTCAGATCGTCGGTCTCAACCCGTCTGTCTCTGCCCGCCTGTCTCAGCCCGCCCGTCTCTGTCCGTCTGGCTCAGACCGTCTGTCTCAGACCGTCTGTCTCAGACCGTCTGTCTCAGACCGTCTGTCTCAGACCGTCTGTCTCAGACCGTCTGTCTCAGACCGTCTGTCTCAGATCGTCTGTCTCAGACCGTCAGTCTCAGACCGTCGGTCTCTGTCCGTCTCTCTCAGGCCGCCTGTCTCAGTCCGACTATCTCAGACCATCTGTCTGAGACCGTTGTCTCTGTCCGTCTGTCTCCGCCCGTCTGTCTCAGACCGTCAGTCTCAGATCGTCGGTCTCTGTCCGTTTCTCGCAGGCCGCCTGTCTCAGTCAGTCTGTCTCAGACCATCTGTCTCAGACCGTTGTGTCTGTCCGTCTGTCTCTGTCCGCCTGTATCAATCCGCCTGTCTCAGACCGTCTGTCCTGGACCGTCTGTCTCAGGCCGTCGGTCTCTGTCCGCCTCTCTCATGCCGCCTGTCTCAGTCCGTCTGTCTCAGACCATCTGTCTCAGACCGTCTGTCTCAGACCGTCTGTCTCAGACCGTCTGTCTCAGACCATCTGTATCAGACCGTCTGTCTCTGTCCGTCTGTCTTAGACCATCTGTCTCAGTCCGTCTGTCTCAGACCGTCTGTCTCACACCGTCTGTCTCAGACCGTCGTTCTCTGTACGTCTGTCTCAGCCCGCCTGTCTCAGTCCGCCTGTCTCAGCCCGCCTGTCTCAGCCCGCCCGTCTCTGTCCGTCTGTCTCAGACCGTCTGTCTCAGACCGTCGTTCTCTGTACGTCTGTCTCAGCCCGCCTGTCTCAGTCCGCCTGTCTCAGCCCGCCCGTCTCTGTCCGTCTGTCTCAGACCGTCTGTCTCAGACCGTCTGTCTCAGATCGTCTGTCTCAGACCGTCAGTCTCAGACCGTCGGTCTCTGTCCGTTTCTCGCAGGCCGCCTGTCTCAGTCCGCCTGTCTCAGACCGTCGGTCTCTGTCCGTTTCTCGCAGGCCACCTGTCTCAGGCCGCCTGTCTCAGTCCATCTGTCTCAGACCATCTGTCTCAGACCGTTGTCTCTGTCCGTCTATCTCTCTCCGTCTGTCTCAGACCGTCAGTCTCAGACCGTCGGTCTCTGTCCGTTTCTCGCAGGCCGCCTGTCTCAGTCCGCCTGTCTCAGACCATCTGCCTCAGACCGTTGTCTCTGTCCGTCTGTCTCTGTCCGTCTGTATCAATCCGCCTGTCTCAGACCGTCTGTCCTGGACCGTCTGTCTCAGACCGTCGGTCTCTGTCCGTCTCTGTCATGCCGCCTGTCTCAGTCCGTCTGTCTCAGACCATCTGTCTCAGACCGTCTGTCTCAGACCGTCAGTCTCAGACCGTCGGTCTCTGTCCGTTTCTCGCAGGGCGCCTGTCTCAGTCCGTCTGTCTCAGACCATCTGTCTCAGACCGTTGTCTCTGTCCGTCTGTCTCTGTCCGTCTGTATCAATCCGCCTGTCTCAGACCGTCTGTCCTGGACCGTCTGTCTCAGACCGTCGGTCTCTGTCCGTCTCTCTCATGCCGCCTGTCTCAGTCCGTCTGTCTCAGACCATCTGTCTCAGACCGTCTGTCTCAGACCGTCTGTCTCAGACCATCTGTATCAGACCGTCTGTCTCTGTCCGTCTGTCTTAGACCATCTGTCTCAGTCCGTCTGTCTCAGACCGTCTGTCTCACACCGTCTGTCTCAGACCGTCGTTCTCTGTACGTCTGTCTCAGCCCGCCTGTCTCAGTCCGCCTGTCTCAGCCCGCCTGTCTCAGCCCGCCCGTCTCTGTCCGTCTGTCTCAGACCGTCTGTCTCAGACCGTCTGTCTCAGATCGTCTGTCTCAGACCGTCAGTCGCAGACCGTCGGTCTCTGTCCGTCTCTCGCAGGCCGCCTGTCTCAGTCCGTCTGTCTCAGACCATCTGTCTCCGACCGTTGTCTCTGTCCGTCTGTCTCTGTCCGTCTGTATCAATCCGCCTGTCTCAGACCATCTGTCTCAGTCCGTCTGTCTCAGACCGTCGGTCTCTGTCCGTTTCTCGCTGGCCGCCTGTCTCAGGCCGCCTGTCTCAGTCCATCTGTCTCAGACCATCTGTCTCAGACCGTCTGTCCTGGACCGTCTGTCCCTGTCCGTCTATCTCTCTCCGTCTGTCTCAGAACGTCTGTCTCAGACCATCTGTATCAAACCGTCGGTCTCAGCCCGTCTGTCTCAGCCCGCCTGTCTCTGTCCGTCTGTCTCAGACCGTCTGTCTCAGACCGTCGGTCTCTGTTCGTCTCTCTCAGGCCGCCTGTCTCAGTCCGTCTGTCTCAGACCATCTCTCTCGGACCGTTGTCTCTGTCCGTCTGTCTCAGCCCGCCTGTCTCAGACCTTCTATCTCGGACCATCTGTCTCAGCCCGTCTGTCTCAGATCGTCGGTCTCAGCCCGTCTGTCTCTGCCCGCCTGTCTCAGCCCGCCCGTCTCTGTCCGTCTGTCTCAGACCGTCTGTCTCAGTCCGCCTGTCTCAGACCATCTGTCTCAGACCGTTGTCTCTGTCCGTCTGTCTCTGTCCGTCTGTTTCAATCCGCCTGTCTCAGACCGTCGGTCTCTGTCCGTCTCTGTCATGCCGCCTGTCTCAGACCGTCTGTCTCAGACCGTCTGTCTCAGACCGTCTGTCTCAGACCATCTGTATCAGACCGTCTGTCTCTGTCCGTCTGTCTTAGACCATCTGTCTCAGTCCGCCTGTCTCAGCCCGCCTGTCTCAGCCCGCCCGTCTCTGTCCGTCTCTCTCAGACCGTCTGTCTCAGATCGTCTGTCTCAGACCGTCAGTCTCAGACCGTCGGTCTCTGTCCGTTTTTCGCAGGCCGCCTGTCTCAGTCCGCCTGTCTCAGACCGTCGGTCTCTGTCCGTTTCTCGCAGGCCACCTGTCTCAGGCCGCCTGTCTCAGTCCATCGGTCTCAGACCATCTGTCTCAGACCGTTGTCTCTGTCCGTCTATCTCTCTCCGTCTGTCTCAGACCGTCAGTCTCAGACCGTCGGTCTCTGTCCGTTTCTCGCAGGCCGCCTGTCTCAGTCCGCCTGTCTCAGACCATCTGCCTCAGACCGTTGTCTCTGTCCGTCTGTCTCTGTCCGTCTGTATCAATCCGCCTGTCTCAGACCGTCTGTCCTGGACCGTCTGTCTCAGACCGTCGGTCTCTGTCCGTCTCTGTCATGCCGCCTGTCTCAGTCCGTCTGTCTCAGACCATCTGTCTCAGACCGTCTGTCTCAGACCGTCAGTCTCAGACCGTCGGTCTCTGTCCGTTTCTCGCAGGCCGCCTGTCTCAGTCCGTCTGTCTCAGACCATCTGTCTCAGACCGTTGTCTCTGTCCGTCTGTCTCTGTCCGTCTGTATCAATCCGCCTGTCTCAGACCGTCTGTCCTGGACCGTCTGTCTCAGACCGTCGGTCTCTGTCCGTCTCTCTCATGCCGCCTGTCTCAGTCCGTCTGTCTCAGACCATCTGTCTCAGACCGTCTGTCTCAGACCGTCTGTCTCAGACCATCTGTATCAGACCGTCTGTCTCTGTCCGTCTGTCTTAGACCATCTGTCTCAGTCCGTCTGTCTCAGACCGTCTGTCTCACACCGTCTGTCTCAGACCGTCGTTCTCTGTACGTCTGTCTCAGCCCGCCTGTCTCAGTCCGCCTGTCTCAGCCCGCCTGTCTCAGCCCGCCCGTCGCTGTCCGTCTGTCTCAGACCGTCTGTCTCAGACCGTCTGTCTCAGACCGTCTGTCTCAGATCGTCTGTCTCAGACCCTCAGTCGCAGACCGTCGGTCTCTGTCCGTCTCTCGCAGGCCGCCTGTCTCAGTCCGTCTGTCTCAGACCATCTGTCTCCGACCGTTGTCTCTGTCCGTCTGTCTCTGTCCGTCTGTATCAATCCGCCTGTCTCAGACCATCTGTCTCAGTCCGTCTGTCTCAGACCGTCGGTCTCTGTCCGTTTCTCGCTGGCCGCCTGTCTCAGGCCGCCTGTCTCAGTCCATCTGTCTCAGACCATCTGTCTCAGACCGTTGTCCCTGTCCGTCTATCTCTCTCCGTCTGTCTCAGAACGTCTGTCTCAGACCATCTGTATCAAACCGTCGGTCTCAGCCCGTCTGTCTCAGCCCGCCTGTCTCTGTCCGTCTGTCTCAGACCGTCTGTCTCAGACCGTCGGTCTCTGTTCGTCTCTCTCAGGCCGCCTGTCTCAGTCCGTCTGTCTCAGACCATCTCTCTCGGACCGTTGTCTCTGTCCGTCTGTCTCAGCCCGCCTGTCTCAGACCTTCTATCTCGGACCATCTGTCTCAGCCCGTCTGTCTCAGATCGTCGGTCTCAGCCCGTCTGTCTCTGCCCGCCTGTCTCAGCCCGCCCGTCTCTGTCCGTCTGTCTCAGACCGTCTGTCTCAGACCGTCTGTCTCAGATCGTCTGTCTCAGACCGTCAGTCTCAGACCGTCGGTCTCTGTCCGTTTCTCGCAGGCCGCCTGTCTCAGTCCGCCTGTCTCAGACCATCTGTCTCAGACCGTTGTCTCTGTCCGTCTGTCTCTGTCCGTCTGTTTCAATCCGCCTGTCTCAGACCGTCTGTCCTGGACCGTCTGTCTCAGACCGTCGGTCCCTGTCCGTCTCTGTCATGCCGCCTGTCTCAGTCCGTCTGTCTCAGACCATCTGTCTCAGACCGTCTGTCTCAGACCGTCAGTCTCAGACCGTCGGTCTCTGTCCGTTTGTCGCAGGCCGCCTGTCTCAGTCCGTCTGTCTCAGACCATCTGTCTCAGACCGTTGTCTCTGTCCGTCTGTCTCTGTCCGTCTGTATCAATCCGCCTGTCTCAGACCGTCTGTCCTGGACCGTCTGTCTCAGACCGTCGGTCTCTGTCCGTCTCTCTCATGCCGCCTGTCTCAGTCCGTCTGTCTCAGACCATCTGTCTCAGACCGTCTGTCTCTGTCCGTCTGTCTCAGACTGTCTGTCTCTGTTCGTCTGTCTCAGACCGTCTGTCTCAGCCCGCCTGTCTCTGTCCGTCTGTTTCAGACCGTCTGTCTGAGACCGCCTGTCTCAGTCCGTCTGTCTCACACCATCTGTCTCAGATCGTCTCTCTCAGGCCGCCTGTCTCAGTCCGACTATCTCAGACCATCTGTCTCGGACCGTTGTCTCTGTCCGTCTGTCTCCGCCCGCCTGTCTCAGAACGTCTATCTCGGACCGTCTGTCTCAGCCCGTCGGTCTTAGCCCGTCTGTCTTAGATCGTCGGTCTCAGCCCGTCTCTGTCTGTCTCTGTATGTATCTGTTTGTCTCTGTCTGAATCTGTATGACTGAGTCTGTCTCTGTCTGTCTCTGTCTGTCTCTGTCTGTCAATGTCTGTCAATGTCTGTCTCTGTCTGTCTCTGTCTGTCTCTGTATTTATCTGTCAGTCTCTATCTGTCTCTGTCTGTCTCTGCCTGTCTCTGTCTGTCTCTGCTGTCTCTGTCTGTCTCTTTCGGCCTCTCTATGTCTCTGTCTGTCTTCGTCTGTCTCTGTCTGTCTCTGTCTGTCTCTGTCTGTCTCTGTCGGTCCCTCTCTGTCTCTATCTGTCTATGTCTGCCTGAGTCTGTCTCTGTCTGTCTCTGTCTTTCTATACATGTCTCTGTCTGTCACGGTCTGTCTCTGTCTGCCTGAGTCTGTCTCTGTCAGTCTCTGTCTGTCTATACCGGTCTCTGTCTGTCTCTGTCTGTCTCTGTCTGTCTCTGTCTGTCTCTGTCTGTCTCTGTCTGTCTCTGTCTGTCTCTGTCTGTCTCTGTCTGTCTCTGTCTGTCTCTGTCTGTCTCTGTCTGTCTCTGTCTGTCTCTGTCTGTCTCTGTCTGTCTCTGTCTGTCTCTGTCTGTCAATGTCTGTCTCTGTCTGTCTCTGTCTGTCTCTGTCTGTCTCTGTATTAATCTGTCAGTCTCTATCTGTCTCTGTCTGTCTCTGCCTGTCTCTGTCTGTCTCTTTCGGCCTCTCTATGTCTCTGTCTGTCTCCGTCTGTCTCTGTCTGTCTCTGTCTGTCTCTGTCTGTCTCTGTCGGTCCCTCGCTGTGTCTATCTGTCTATGTCTGCCTGAGTCTGTCTCTGTCTGTCTCTGTCTTTCTATACCTGTCTCTGTCTGTCACGGTCTGTCTCCGTCTGCCTGAGTCTGTCTCTGTCCGTCTCTGTCTGTCTATACCGGTCTCTGTCTGTCTATACCGGTCTCTGTCTGTCTCTGTCTGTCTCTGTCTGTCTCTGTCTGTCTCTGTCGGTCTCTCTCTGTCTCTGTCTGTCTGTGTCTGGCATTTTGGTCTCTCTCTGTCTCTGTCTGTGTCTGTCTGTCTCTGTCGGTCTCTCTCTGTCTCTGTCTGTCTCTGTCTGCCTCTGTCTGTCCCTGTCTGTCTCTGTCTGTCTCTGTCTGCCTGAGTCTGTCTCTGTCTGTCTATAGCGGCCTCTGTCTGTCTCTGTCTGTCTCTGTCTGTCTCTGTCTGTCTCTGTCTGTCTCTGTCTGTCTCTGTCTGTCTCGGTCTGTCTCTGTCTGTCTCTGTCTGTCTCTATCTGTCACTGTCTGTCTCTGTCTGCCTCTGACTGTCCCTGTCTGCCTCTGTGTGTCACTGACTGGCTCAGTGTGCCGCTGACTGTCTCTGCCTGTCTCAGTCTCCCTCTGTCTGTCTCTGACCGGCTCTCTCTGTCTGTCTGTCTCTGTCTGTCTCTGTCTGTCTCTATCTGTCACTGTCTGTCTCTGTCTGCCTCTGACTGTCCCTGTCTGTCTCTGTGTGTCACTGCCTGCCTGAGTCTGTCTCTCTGTCTATAGCGGCCTCTGTCTGTCTCTGTCTGTCTCTGTCTGTCTCTGTCTGTCTCTGTCTGTCTCTGTCTGTCTCTGTCTGTCTCTGTCTGTCTCTGTCTGTCTCTGTCTGTCTCTGTCTGTCTCGGTCTGTCTCTGTCTGCCTCTGTCTGTCTCTGTCTGTGTCTGTCTGTCTCTGTCTGTCTCTGTCTCTCTCTGTCTGTCATGGTCTGCCTCTGACTGTCCCTGTCTGTCTCTGTGTGTCACTGCCTGCCTGAGTCTGTCTCTCTGTCTATAGCGGCCTCTGTCTCTCTGTCTATAGCGGCCTCTGTCTGTCTCTGTCTGTCTCTGTCTGTCTCTGTCTGTCTCTGTCTGTCTCTGTCTGTCTCTGTCTGTCTCTGTCTGTCTCTGTCTGTCTCTGTCTGTCTCTGTCTGTCTCTGTCTGTCTCTGTCTGTCTCGGTCTGTCTCTGTCTGTCTCTGTCTGTCTCTATCTGTCACTGTCTGTCTCTGTCTGCCTCTGACTGTCCCTGTCTGCCTCTGTGTGTCACTGACTGGCTCAGTGTGCCGCTGACTGTCTCTGCCTGTCTCAGTCTCCCTCTGTCTGTCTCTGACCGGCTCTCTCTGTCTGTCTGTCTCTGTCTGTCTCTGTCTGTCTCTATCTGTCACTGTCTGTCTCTGTCTGCCTCTGACTGTCCCTGTCTGTCTCTGTGTGTCACTGCCTGCCTGAGTCTGTCTCTCTGTCTATAGCGGCCTCTGTCTGTCTCTGTCTGTCTCTGTCTGTCTCTGTCTGTCTCTGTCTGTCTCTGTCTGTCTCTGTCTGTCTCTGTCTGTCTCTGTCTGTCTCTGTCTGTCTCTGTCTGTCTCGGTCTGTCTCTGTCTGCCTCTGTCTGTCTCTGTCTGTGTCTGTCTGTCTCTGTCTGTCTCTGTCTCTCTCTGTCTGTCATGGTCTGCCTCTGACTGTCCCTGTCTGTCTCTGTGTGTCACTGCCTGCCTGAGTCTGTCTCTCTGTCTATAGCGGCCTCTGTCTCTCTGTCTATAGCGGCCTCTGTCTGTCTCTGTCTGTCTCTGTCTGTCTCTGTCTGTCTCTGTCTGTCTCTGTCTGTCTCTGTCTGTCTCTGTCTGTCTCTGTCTGTCTCTGTCTGTCTCTGTCTGTCTCGGTCTGTCTCTGTCTGTCTCTGTCTGTCTCTGTCTGTCTCTGTCTGTCTCTGTCTGTCTCTGTCTGTCTCTGTCTCTCTCTGTCTCATGGTCTGCCTCTGACTGTCCCTGTCTGTCTCTGTGTGACTGCCTGTCTCTGCCTGCCTCTGACTGTCCCTGTCTGTCTCTGTGTGTCACTGCGTATCTCGGTCCGCCGCTGACTGTCTCTGTCGGTCTCGGTCTGCCTCTTTCCGTCTCTGTCTGCCTCTGTCTGTCTCTGTCTGTCTCTGTCTGTCTCTGTCTGTCTCGGTCTGTCTCTGTCTGTCTCTGTCTGTCCCTGTCTGTCTCTGTCTGTCTCTGTCTGCCTGAGTCTGTCTCTGTCTGTCTCTGTCTGTCTCTGTCTGTCTCTGTCTGTCCCTGTCTGTCTCTGTCTGTCTCCGTCTGTCTTTTCGGTCTCTCTCAGTCTCTGTCTGCGTGAGTCTGTCTCTGTCTGTCTCTCTCTGTCTATTCCTGTCTCTGTCTGTATCGGTCTGTCTCTGTCTGTCTCTGTCAGTCTCTGCCTGTCTCAGTCTGTCCCTATCTGTCTCTGTCTGTATCGGTCTGTCTCTGTCTGTCTCTGTCAGTCTCTGCCTGTCTCAGTCTGTCCCTATCTGTCTCTGTCTGTCTCTGTCTGTCTCTGTCTGTCTCTGTCTGTCTCTGTCTGTCAATGTCTGTCTCTGTCTGTCTCTGTCTGTCTCTGTCTGTCTCTGTATTTATCTGTCAGTCTCTATCTGTCTCTGTCTGTCTCTGCCTGTCTCTGTCTGTCTCTTTCGGCCTCTCTATGTCTCTGTCTGTCTCCGTCTGTCTCTGTCTGTCTCTGTCTGTCTCTGTCTGTCTCTGTCGGTCCCTCTCTGTCTCTATCTGTCTATGTCTGCCTGAGTCTGTCTCTGTCTGTCTCTGTCTTTCTATACCTGTCTCTGTCTGTCACGGTCTGTCTCTGTCTGCCTGAGTCTGTCTCTGTCCGTCTCTGTCTGTCTATACCGGTCTCTGTCTGTCTCTGTCTGTCTCTGTCTGTCTCTGTCTGTCTCTGTCTGTCTCTGTCTGTCTCTGTCTGTCTCTGTCTGTCCCTGTCTGTCTCTGTCTGTCTCTGCATGTTTCGTGTGTCACTGCCTGTCCCAGTTTGCCTTCGACTGTCTCTGTCTGTCTTTGTGTGTGACTGCCTGTCTCTGTCTGCCTCTGACTGTCCCTGTCTGTCTCTGTGTGTCACTGCCTGTCTCAGTCCGCCGCTGACTGCCTCTGTCTGTCCCTGTCTGTCTACGTCTGTCTCTGTCTGTCTCTGTCCCTTTCCGTCTCTTCCTGTCTCTGTCTGTCTCTCTCTGTCTCTGTCTGTCTCTGTCTGTCTTTTCCGCCTCTCTCTGTCTCTGTCTGCGTGAGTCTGTCTCTGTCTGTCTCTCACTGTCTATTCCTGTCTATGTCTGTATCTCTCTGTCTCTGTCTGTCTCTGTCTGTCTCTGTCTGTATCTGTCTGTCTCTGTCTGTCTCTGTCAGTCTCTGCCTGTCTCAGTCTGTCCCTATCTGTCTCTGTCTGTCTCTGTCTGTCTCTTTCCGTCTCTGTCTGTCTCTGTCTGTCTCTGTCTGTCTCTGTCTGTCTCTGTCTGTCTCTGTCTGTCTCTGCATGTATCTGTTTGTCTCTGTCTGTCTCTGTCTGTATCTGTCTGTCTCTGTCTGTCTCTGTCTGTCTCTGTCTGTCTCTGTCTGTCTCCGTCTGTCTCTGTCTGCCTGAGTCTGTCTCTGTCTTTCTATACCTGTCTCTGTCTGTCTCTGTCTGTCTCTGTCTGTATCTGTCTGTATCTGTCTGTCTCTGTCTGTCTCTGTCTGCCTCTGTCTGTCTCTGTCTGTCTCTGTCTGTCCCTGTATGTATCTGTTTGTCTCTGTCTGTCTCTGTCTGTCTCTGTCTGCCTGAGTCTGTCTCTGTCTGTCTCTGTCTGTCTCTGTCTGCCTCTGCCTGTCCCTGTCTGTCTCTGTCTGTCTCTGTCTGCCTGAGTCTGTCTCTGTCTGTCTCTATCTGTCTCTGTCTGTCTCTGTCTGCCTCTGTCTGTCTCTGTCTGCCTCTGACTGTCCCTGTCTGCCTATGTGTGTCACTGACTGGCTCAGTGTGCCGCTGACTGTCTCTGCCTGTCTCTGTCTGTCTCCGTCTGTCTCTGTCTGCCTCTGACTGTCCCTGTCTGCCTCTGTGTGTCACTGACTGGCTCAGTGTGCCGCTGACTGTCTCTGCCTGTCTCTGTGTGTCACTGCCTGTCTCAGTCCGCCGCTGACTGTCTCTGTCTGTCTCTGTCTGTCTCTGTCTGTGTGAGTCTGTCTCTGTCTGTCTCTGTCTGTCTCTGTTTGTCTCTGTCTGTCTCTGTCTGTCTCTTTCTGTCTCTGTCTGTCTCTATCTGTCTCTGTCTGTCTCTGTCTGTCTCTGTCTGTCTCTGTCTGTCTCTGTCTGCCTCTGTCTGTCCCTGTCTGTCTCTGTCTGTCTCTGTCTGCCTGAGTCTGTCTCTGTCTGTCTATAGCTGCCTCTGTCTGTCTCTGTCTGTCTCTGTCTGTCTCTGTCTGTCTCTGTCTGTCTCTGTCTGTCTCTGTCTGTCTCTGTCTGTCTCTGTCTGTCTCTGTCTGTCTCTGTCTGTCTCTGTCTGTCTCTGTCTGTCTCTGTCTGCCTGAGTCGGTCTCTGTCTGTCTCTATCTGTCTCTGTCTGCCTCTGACTGTCCCTGTCTGCCTCTGTGTGTCACTGACTGGCTCAGTGTGCCGCTGACTGTCTCTGCCTGTCTCTGTGTGTCACTGCCTGTCTCAGTCCGCCGCTGACTGTCTCTGTCTGTCTCTGTCTGTCTCTGTCTGTGTGAGTCTGTCTCTGTCTGTCTCTGTCTGTCTCTGTTTGTCTCTGTCTGTCTCTGTCTGTCTCTGTCTGTATCTGTCTGTATCTGTCTGTCTCTGTCTGTCTCTGTCTGTCTCTTTCTGTCTCTGTCTGTCTCTATCTGTCTCTGTCTGTCTCTGTCTGTCTCTGTCTGTCTCTGTCTGCCTCTGTCTGTCCCTGTCTGTCTCTGTCTGTCTCTGTCTGCCTGAGTCTGTCTCTGTCTGTCTATAGCTGCCTCTGTCTGTCTCTGTCTGTCTCTGTCTGTCTCTGTCTGTCTCTATCTGTCTCTGTCTGTCTCTGTCTGTCTCTTTCCGTCTCTGTCTGTCTCTGTCTGTGTCTGTCTGTCTCTGTCTGTCTCTTTCCGTCTCTGTCTGTCTCTGTCTGTGTCTGTCTGTCTCTGTATGTATCTGTTTGTCTCTGTCTGTCTCTGTCTGTCTATGTCTGCCTGAGTCTGTCTCAGTCTGTCTCTGTATGTCTATGTCTGCCAGAGTCTGTCTCTGTCTGTCTCTGTCTGTCTATACCTGTCTCTGTCTGTATCTGTCTGTCTTGGTCTGTCTCTGCCTGCCTGAGTCTGTCTCTGTCTGTCTCTGTCTGTCTATACCGGTCTCTGACTGTCCCTGTCTGCCTCTGTGTGTCACTGCCTGTCTCTGTCTGTCTCTGTCTGTGTCTGTCTGCCTGAGTCTGTCTCTGTCTGTCTCTGTCTGTCTATACCTGTCTCTGTCTGTATCTGTCGGTCTCTGTCTGTCGCTGTCTGTCTCAGTCTGTCTCTGTCAGTCTCTGTCTCTGTCTCTCTCTGTCTGTCTCTGTCTGTCTCTTTCCGTATCTGTCTGTCTCTGTCTGTCTCTGTCTGTCTCTGCATGTATCTGTTTGTCTCAGTCTGTCTCTGTCTGTCTCTTTCCGTCTCTGTCTGTCTCTGTCTGTCTCTGTCTGTCTCTGTCTGTCTCTGTCGGTCTCTGTCTGTCTCTGCATGTATCTGTTTGACTCTGTCTGTCTCTGTCGGTCTCTGTCTGTCTCTGTCTGTATCTGTCTGTCTCTGTCTGCCTCTGTCTGTCTCTGTCTGTCTCTGTCTGTCTCTGTCTGTCTCTGTCTGTCTCTGTCTGTCTCTGTCTGTCCCTGTCTGTCTCTGTCTGTCTCTGTCTGCCTGAGTCTGTCTCTGTCTGTCTATAGCGGTCTCTGTCTGTCTCTGTCTGTCTCTGTCTGTCTCTGTCTGTCTCTGTCTGTCTCTGTCAGTCTCTGTCTGTCTCTGTCTCTCTCTGTCTGTCTCTGTCTGTCTCTGTCTGTCTCTGTCTGTCTCTGTCTGTCTCTGTCTGCCTCTGTCTGTCCCTGTCTGTCTCTGTCTGTCTCTGTCTGCCTGAGTCTGTCTCTGTCTGTCTATAGCGGTCTCTGTCTGTCTCTGTCTGTCTCTGTATGTATCTGTCTGTCTCTGTCTGTCTCTGTCTGTCTAGGTCTGTCTCTGCCTGCCCTGTCTGTCTCTGTCTGTCTCCGTCTGTCTCTGTCTGCCTGAGTCTGTCTCTGTCTTTCTATACCTGTCTCTGTCTGTCTCTGTCTGGCTCTGTCTGTATCTGTCTGTATCTGTCTGTCTCTGTCTGTCTCTTTCTGTCTCTGTCTGTCTCTATCTGTCTCTGTCTGTCTCTGTCTGCCTCTGTCTGTCTCTGTCTGTGTCTGTCTGTCTCTGTCTGTCTCTGCATGTATCTGTTTGTCTCTGTCTGTCTCTGTCGGTCTCTGTCTGTCTCTGTCTGTATCTGTCTGTCTCTGTCTGTCTCTGCCTATATCTGTCTGTCTCTGTCTGTCTCTGTCTGTCTCTGTCTGCCTCTGTCTGCCTCTGACTGTCCCTGTCTGCCTCTGTGTGTCACTGGCTGGCTCAGTGTGCCGCTGACTGTCTCTGTCTGTCACTGTCTGTCTCTGTGTGTCACTGACTGGCTCAGTGTGCTGCTGACTGTCTCTGTCTGCCTCTGTCCGTCCCTGTCTGTCTCTATCTGTCTCTTTCCGCCTCTGTCTGTCTCTGTCTGTCTCTCTCCGCCTCTGTCTGTCTCTGTCTGCCTGAGTCTGTCTCTGTCTGTCTCCGTCTGTCTATACCTGTCTCTGTCTGTATCTGCCTGTATCTGTCTGTCTCTGTCTGTCTCTGTCTGTCTCTATCTGTCTCTTTCCGCCTCTGTCTGTCTCTGTCTGCCTGAGTCTGTCTCTGTCTGTCTCTGTCTGTCTCTGTCTGTCTCTGTATGTATCTGTCTGTCTCTGTCTGACTCTCTCTGTATCTGTCTGTCTCCGTCTGTCTCTGTCTGTCTCTGTCTGTCTCTCTCTGCCTATTCCTGTATCTGTCTGTCTCTGTCTGTCTCTGTATTTATCTGTCTGTCTCAGTCGGCCGCTGACTGTCTCTGTCTGTCTGTGTCTGTCTCTTCCCGCGTCTGTCTGCCTCTGTCTGTCTCTGCCTGTCTCTGTCTGTCTCTGTCTGTCTCTGTCTGTCTCTGTCTGTCTCTGTCTGTCTCTGTCTGTATATACCGGTCTCTGTCTGTCTCTGTCTGTCTCTGTCTGTCTCTGTCTGTCTCTGTCTGTCTCTGTCTCTCTCTGTCTGTCATGGTCTGCCTCTGACTGTCCCTGTCTGTCTCTGTGTGTCACTGCCTGCCTGAGTCTGTCTCTGTCTGTCTATAGCGGCCTCTGTCTGTCTCTGTCTGTCTCTGTCTGTCTCTGTCTGTCTCTGTCTGTCTCTGTCTGTCTCTGTCTGTCTCGGTCTGTCTCTGTCTGTCACTGTCTGTCTCTGTCTGTCTCTGTCTGTCTCTGTCTCTCTCTGTCTGTCATGGTCTGCCTCTGACTGTCCCTGTCTGCCTCTGTGTGTCACTGACTGGCTCAGTGTGCCGCTGACTGTCTCTGCCTGTCTCTGTGTGTCACTGCCTGTCTCAGTCCGCCGCTGACTGTCTCTGTCTGTCTCTGTCTGTCTCTTTCCGTCTCTGTCTGCCTCTGTCTGTCCCTGTCTGTCTCTGTCTGCCTGAGTCTGTCTCTGTCTGTCGCCGTCTGTCTATAGCGGTCTCTGTCTGTATCTGTCTGTCTCTGTCTGTCTCTGTCTGTCTCTGTCTGTCTCTGTCTGTCTCTGTCTGTCTCTGTATGTATCTGTTTGTCTCTGTCTGTCGATGTCTGTCTCTGTCTGCCTGAGTCTGTCTCTGTCTGTCTCTGTCGGTCTCTGTCTGTCTCTGTCTGCATCTGTCTGTCTCTGTCGGTCTCTGTCCGCCTCTGTCTGTCTCTGTCTGTCTCTGTCTATCTCTGTCTGTCTCTGTCTCTCTCTGTCTGTCATGGTCTGCCTCTGACTGTCCCTGTCTGTCTCTGTGTGTCACTGCCTGCCTGAGTCTGTCTCTGTCTGTCTATAGCGGCCTCTGTCTGTCTCTGTCTGTCTCTCTCTGTCTCTGTCTGTCTCTGTCTGTCTCTGTCTGTCTCTGTCTGTCTCTGTCTGTCTCTGTCTGTCTCGGTCTGTCTCTGTCTGTCTCTGTCTGTCTCTGTCTGTCTCTGTCTGTCTCTGTCTCTCTCTGTCTGTCATGGTCTGCCTCTGACTGTCCCTGTCTGTCTCTGTGTGTCACTGCCTGTGTCAGTCTGCCGCTGACTGTCTCTGTCCGTCTCTGTCTGTCTCTGTCCGCCTCTGTCTGTCTCTGTCTGTCTCTGTCTGTCTCTGTCTGTCTCTGTCTGTCTCTGTCTGTCTCTGTCTGTCTCTGTCTCTCTCTGTCTGTCATGGTCTGCCTCTGACTGTCCCTGTCTGTCTCTGTGTGTCACTGCCTGCCTGAGTCTGTCTCTGTCTGTCTATAGCGGCCTCTGTCTGTCTCTGTCTGTCTCTGTCTGTCTCTGTCTGTCTCTGTCTGTCTCTGTCTGTCTCTGTCTGTCTCGGTCTGTCTCTGTCTGTCACTGTCTGTCTCTGTCTGTCTCTGTCTGTCTCTGTCTCTCTCTGTCTGTCATGGTCTGCCTCTGACTGTCCCTGTCTGTCTCTGTGTGTCACTGCCTGCCTGAGTCTGTCTCTGTCTGTCTATAGCGGCCTCTGTCTGTCTCTGTCTGTCTCTCTCTGTCTCTGTCTGTCTCTGTCTGTCTCTGTCTGTCTGTGTCTGACCCTGTCTGTCTCTGTCTGTCTCTGCTTGTTTCGTGTGTCACTGCCTGTCCCAGTTTGCCTTCGACTGTCTCTGTCTGTCTCTGTGTGACTGCCTGTCTCTGCCTGCCCCTGACTGTCCCTGTCTGTCTCTGTGTGTCACTGCGTATCTCGGTCCGCCGCTAACTGTCTCTGTCGGTCTCGGTCTGCCTCTTTCCGTCTCTGTCTGCCTCTGTCTGTCCCTGTCTGTCTCTGTTTGTCTCCGTCTGTCTTTTCGGTCTCTCTCAGTCTCTGCCTGCGTGAGTCTGTCTCTGTCTGTCTCTCTCTGTCTATTCCTGTCTCTGTCTGTATCTGTCTGTCTCTGTCTGTCTCTGTCAGTCTCTGCCTGTCTCAGTCTGTCTCTGTCTGTCTCTGTCTGTCTCTTTACGTCTCTGTCTGTCTCTGTCTGTCTCTGTCTGTCTCTGTCTGTCTCTGTCTGTCTCTGTCTGTCCCTGCATGTATCTGTTTGTCTCTGTCTGTCTCTGTCGGTCTCTGTCTGTCTCTGTCTGTATCTGTCTGTCTCTGTCTGTCTCTGTCTGTCTCTGTCTGTCTCTGTCTGTCTCTGTCTGTCTCTGTCTGTCTCTGTCTGTCTCTGTCTGCCTCTGTCTGTCCCTGTCTGTCTCTGTCTGTCTCTGTCTGCCTGAGTCTGTCTCTGTCTGTCTATAGCGGTCTCTGTCTGTCTCTGTCTGTCTCTGTATGTATCTGACTGTCTCTGTCTGTCTCTGTCTGTCTAGGTCTGTCTCTGCCTGCCCTGTCTGTCTCTGTCTGTCTCCGTCTGTCTCTGTCTGCCTGAGTCTGTCTCTGTCTTTCTATACCTGTCTCTGTCTGTCTCTGTCTGTCTCTGTCTGTATCTGTCTGTATCTGTCTGTCTCTGTCTGTCTCTTTCTGTCTCTGTCTGTCTCTGTCTGTATCTGTCTGTCTCTGTCTGTCTCTGTCTGTCTCTGTCTGTCTCTGTCTGTCTCTGTCTGTCTCTGTCTGTCTCTGTCTGTCTCTGTCTGTCTCTGTCTGTCTCTGTCTGTCTCTGTCTGTCTCTGTCTGTCTCTGTCTGTCTCTGTCTGTCTCTGTCTGTCTCTGTCTGTCTCTGTCTGTCTCTGTCTGTCTCTGTCTGTCCCTGCATGTATCTGTTTGTCTCTGTCTGTCTCTGTCGGTCTCTGTCTGTCTCTGTCTGTATCTGTCTGTCTCTGTCTGTCTCTGTCTGTCTCTGTCTGTCTCTGTCTGTCTCTGTCTGTCTCTGTCTGTCTCTGTCTGTCTCTGTCTGTCTCTGTCTGCCTCTGACTGTCCCTGTCTGCCTATATGTGTCACTGACTGGCTCGGTGTGCCGCTGACTGTCTCTGCCTGTCTCTGTCTGTCTCCGTCTGTCTCTGTCTGCCTCTGACTGTCCCTGTCTGCCTCTGTGTGTCACTGACTGGCTCAGTGTGCCGCTGACTGTCTCTGTCTGTCTCTTTCCGTCTCTGTCTGTCTCTGTCGGTCTTTGTCTGTCTCTGTCTGTATCTGTCTGTCTCTGTCTGTCTCTGTCTGTCTCTGTATGTATCTGCTTGTCTCTGTCTGTCTCTGTCTGTCTCTGTCTGCCTGAGTCTGTCTCTGTCTGTCTCTGTCTGTCTCTGTCTGCCTCTGTCTGTCCCTGTCTGTCTCTGTCTGTCTCTGTCTGCCTGAGTCTGTCTCTGTCTGTCTCTATCTGTCTCTGACTGTCTCTGTCTGTCTCTGTCTGTCTCTGTCTGCCTCTGACTGTCCCTGTCTGCCTATGTGTGTCACTGACTGGCTCAGTGTGCCGCTGACTGTCTCTGCCTGTCTCTGTCTGTCTCCGTCTGTCTCTGTCTGCCTCTGACTGTCCCTGTCTGCCTCTGTGTGTCACTGACTGGCTCAGTGTGCCGCTGACTGTCTCTGCCTGTCTCTGTGTGTCACTGCCTGTCTCAGTCCGCCGCTGACTGTCTCTGTCTGTCTCTGTCTGTCTCTTTCCGTCTCTGTCTGCCTCTGTCTGTCCCTGTCTGTCTCTGTCTGCCTGAGTCTGTCTCTGTCTGTCGCCGTCTGTCTATAGCGGTCTCTGTCTGTATCTGTCTGTCTCTGTCTGTCTCTGTCTGTCTCTGTCTGTCTCTGTCTGTCTCTGTATGTATCTGTTTGTCTCTGTCTGTCGATGTCTGTCTCTGTCTGCCTGAGTCTGTCTCTGTCTGTCTCTGTCGGTCTCTGTCTGTCTCTGTCTGCATCTGTGTGTCTCTGTCTGTCTCTGCCTATCTCTGTCTGTCTCTGTCTGTCTCTGTCTGTCTCTGTCTGCCTCTGACTGTCCCTGTCTGCCTCTGTGTGTCTCTGGCTGGGTCAGTGTGCCGCTGACTGTCTCTGTCTGTCACTGTTTGTCTCAGTGTGTCACTGACTGGCTCAGTGTGCCGCTGACTGTCTCTGTCTGTCTCTGTCTGTCTCTGTCTGTCTCTGTCTGCCTCTGACTGTCTCTGTCTGTCTCTGCCTGTCCCTGTCTGTCTCTGTCTGTCTATACCAGTCTCTGTCTGTATCTGTCTGTCTCTGTCTGTCTCTGTCTGTCTCTGTCTGTCTCTGTCTGCCTGAGTCTGTCTCTGTCTGTCGCCGTCTGTCTATAGCGGTCTCTGTCTGCCTCTGTCTGTCCCTGTCTGTCTCTGTCTGTCTCTGTCTGCCTGAGTCTGTCTCTGTCTGTCGCCGTCTGTCTATAGCGGTCTCTGTCTGTATCTGTCTGTCTCTGTCTGTCTCTGTCTGTCTCTATCTGTCTCTGTCTGTCTCTGTCTGTCTCTGTATGTATCTGTTTGTCTCTGTCTGTCTCTGTCTGTCTCTGTCTGCCTGAGTCTGTCTCTGTCTGTCTCTGTCTGTCTCTGTCTGTCTCTGCATGTATCTGTTTGTCTCTGTCTGTCTCTGTCGGTCTCTGTCTGTCTCTGTCTGTATCTGTCTGTCTCTGTCTGTCTCTGTCTGTCTCTGTCTGTCTCTGTCTGCCTGAGTCTGTCTCTGTCTGTCTCTGTCTGTCTCTGTTTGTCTCTGTCTGTCTCTGTCTGTCTCTTTCTGTCTCTGTCTGTCTCTATCTGTCTCTGTCTGTCTCTGTCTGTCTCTTTCCGTCTCTGTCTGTCTCTGTCTGTCTCTGTCTGTCTCTGTATGTATCTGTTTGTCTCTGTCTGTCTCTGTCTGTCTATGTCTGTCTGAGTCTGTCTCAGTCTGTCTCTGACTGTCCCTGTCCGCCTCTGTGTGTCTCTGGCTGGGTCAGTGTGCCGCTGACTGTCTCTGTCTGTCACTGTCTGTCTCAGTGTGTCACTGACTGGCTCAGTGTGCCGCTGACTGTCTCTGTCTGTCTCTGTCTGTCTCTATCTGTCTCTGTCTGCCTGAGTCTGTCTCTGTCTGTCTCTGTCTGTCTCTGTCTGTCTCTGTCTGTCTCTGTCTGTCTCTGTCTGCCTGAGTCTGTCTCTGTCTTTCTATACCTGTCTCTGTCTCTCTCTGTCTGGCTCTGTCTGTCTCTGTCTGTCTCTGTCTGTCTCTGTCTGTCTCTGTCTGTCTCTGTCTGTCTCTGTCTGCCTGAGTCTGTCTCTGTCTGTCTCTGTCTGTCTCTGTTTGTCTCTGTCTGTCTCTGTCTGTCTCTGTCTGTCTCTGTCTGTCTCTGTCTGTCTCTGTCTGTCTCTGTCTGTCTCTGTCTCTCTCTGTCTGTCTCTGTCTGTCTCTATCTGTCTCCGTCTGTCTCAGTCTGTCTCTGTCTGTCTCTATCTGTCTCTGTCTGTCTCTGTCTGTCTCTGTCTGTCTCTGTCTGCCTCTGACTGTCTCTGTCTGTCTCTGTCTGTCCCTGTCTGTCTCTCTCTGTCTATACCAGTCTCTGTCTGGATCTGTCTGTCTCTGGCTGTCTCTGTCTCTCTCAGTCTGTCTCTGTCCGTCTATGTCTGACTGAGTCTGTCTCTGTCTGTGTCTGTCTGTCTATACCTGTCTCTGTCTGTATCTGTCTGTGTCGGTCTGTCTCTGCCTGCCTGAGTCTGTCTCTGTCTGTCACTGTCTGTCTATACCGGTCTCTGACTGTCCCTGTCTGCCTCTGTGTGTCACTGCCTGTCTCAGTCTGCCGCTGACTGTATCTGTCTGTCTCTGTCTGTCTCTGTCTCTCTCTGTCTGTCTCTGTCTGTCTCTGTCTGTCTCTGTCTGCCTGAGTCTGTCTCTGTCTGTCTCTGTTTGTCTATACCTGTCTCTGTCTGTATCTGTCTGTCTCTGTCTGTCTCTGTCTGTCTCTGTCAGTCTCTGTCTGTCTCTGTCTGTCTCTGTCTCTCTCTGTCGGTCTCTGCCTGTCTCTGTCTGTCTCTGTCTGTCTCATTCCGTATCTGTCTGTCTCTGTCTGTCTCTGTCTGTCTCTGCATGTATCTGTTTGTCTCTGTCTTTCTCTGTCTGTCTCTGTCTGTCTCTGTCTGTCTCTGTCAGTCTCTGTCTGTCTCTGTCTCTCTCTGTCTGTCGCTGTCTGTATCTGTCTGTCTCTGTCTGTCTCATTCCGTATCTGTCTGTCTCTGTCTGTCTCTGTCTGTCTCTGTATGTATCTGTCTGTCTCTGTCTATCTCTGTCTGTCTCTGTCTGTCTCTGTCTGTCTCTGTCTGTCTAGGTCTGTCTCTGCCTGCCCTGTCTGTCTCTGTCTGTCTCTGTCTGTCTCTGTCTGTCTCTGTCTGTCTCTGTCTGCCTGAGTCTGTCTCTGTCTTTCTATACCTGTCTCTGTCTGTCTCTGTCTGTCTCTGTCTGTCTCTGTCTGTCTCTGTCTGTCTCTGTCTGCCGCTGACTGTCTCTGCCTGTCTCTGTGTATCACTGCCCGTCTCAGTCCTCCGCTGTCTGTCTCTGTCTGTCTCTGTCTGTCTCTGTCTGTCTCTGTCTGTCTCTGTCTGTCTCTGTCTGCCTCTGACTGTCCCTGTCTGCCTGAGTCTGTCTCTGTCTGTCTCTGTCTGTCTCTGTCTGCCTCTGTCTGTCCCTGTCTGTCTCTGTCTGTCTCTGTCTGCCTGAGTCTGTCTCTGTCTGTCTCTATCTGTCTCTGACTGTCTCTGTCTGTCTCTGTCTGTCTCTGTCTGCCTCTGACTGTCCCTGTCTGCCTATGTGTGTCACTGACTGGCTCAGTGTGCCGCTGACTGTCTCTGCCTGTCTCTGTCTGTCTCCGTCTGTCTCTGTCTGCCTCTGACTGTCCCTGTCTGCCTCTGTGTGTCACTGACTGGCTCAGTGTGCCGCTGACTGTCTCTGCCTGTCTCTGTGTGTCACTGCCTGTCTCAGTCCGCCGCTGACTGTCTCTGTCTGTCTCTGTCTGTCTCTTTCCGTCTCTGTCTGCCTCTGTCTGTCCCTGTCTGTCTCTGTCTGCCTGAGTCTGTCTCTGTCTGTCGCCGTCTGTCTATAGCGGTCTCTGTCTGTATCTGTCTGTCTCTGTCTGTCTCTGTCTGTCTCTGTCTGTCTCTGTCTGTCTCTGTATGTATCTGTTTGTCTCTGTCTGTCGATGTCTGTCTCTGTCTGCCTGAGTCTGTCTCTGTCTGTCTCTGTCGGTCTCTGTCTGTCTCTGTCTGCATCTGTGTGTCTCTGTCTGTCTCTGCCTATCTCTGTCTGTCTCTGTCTGTCTCTGTCTGTCTCTGTCTGCCTCTGACTGTCCCTGTCTGCCTCTGTGTGTCTCTGGCTGGGTCAGTGTGCCGCTGACTGTCTCTGTCTGTCACTGTTTGTCTCAGTGTGTCACTGACTGGCTCAGTGTGCCGCTGACTGTCTCTGTCTGTCTCTGTCTGTCTCTGTCTGTCTCTGTCTGCCTCTGACTGTCTCTGTCTGTCTCTGCCTGTCCCTGTCTGTCTCTGTCTGTCTATACCAGTCTCTGTCTGTATCTGTCTGTCTCTGTCTGTCTCTGTCTGTCTCTGTCTGTCTCTGTCTGCCTGAGTCTGTCTCTGTCTGTCGCCGTCTGTCTATAGCGGTCTCTGTCTGCCTCTGTCTGTCCCTGTCTGTCTCTGTCTGTCTCTGTCTGCCTGAGTCTGTCTCTGTCTGTCGCCGTCTGTCTATAGCGGTCTCTGTCTGTATCTGTCTGTCTCTGTCTGTCTCTGTCTGTCTCTATCTGTCTCTGTCTGTCTCTGTCTGTCTCTGTATGTATCTGTTTGTCTCTGTCTGTCTCTGTCTGTCTCTGTCTGCCTGAGTCTGTCTCTGTCTGTCTCTGTCTGTCTCTGTCTGTCTCTGCATGTATCTGTTTGTCTCTGTCTGTCTCTGTCGGTCTCTGTCTGTCTCTGTCTGTATCTGTCTGTCTCTGTCTGTCTCTGTCTGTCTCTGTCTGTCTCTGTCTGCCTGAGTCTGTCTCTGTCTGTCTCTGTCTGTCTCTGTTTGTCTCTGTCTGTCTCTGTCTGTCTCTTTCTGTCTCTGTCTGTCTCTATCTGTCTCTGTCTGTCTCTGTCTGTCTCTTTCCGTCTCTGTCTGTCTCTGTCTGTCTCTGTCTGTCTCTGTATGTATCTGTTTGTCTCTGTCTGTCTCTGTCTGTCTATGTCTGTCTGAGTCTGTCTCAGTCTGTCTCTGACTGTCCCTGTCCGCCTCTGTGTGTCTCTGGCTGGGTCAGTGTGCCGCTGACTGTCTCTGTCTGTCACTGTCTGTCTCAGTGTGTCACTGACTGGCTCAGTGTGCCGCTGACTGTCTCTGTCTGTCTCTGTCTGTCTCTATCTGTCTCTGTCTGCCTGAGTCTGTCTCTGTCTGTCTCTGTCTGTCTCTGTCTGTCTCTGTCTGTCTCTGTCTGTCTCTGTCTGCCTGAGTCTGTCTCTGTCTTTCTATACCTGTCTCTGTCTCTCTCTGTCTGGCTCTGTCTGTCTCTGTCTGTCTCTGTCTGTCTCTGTCTGTCTCTGTCTGTCTCTGTCTGTCTCTGTCTGCCTGAGTCTGTCTCTGTCTGTCTCTGTCTGTCTCTGTTTGTCTCTGTCTGTCTCTGTCTGTCTCTGTCTGTCTCTGTCTGTCTCTGTCTGTCTCTGTCTGTCTCTGTCTGTCTCTGTCTCTCTCTGTCTGTCTCTGTCTGTCTCTATCTGTCTCCGTCTGTCTCAGTCTGTCTCTGTCTGTCTCTATCTGTCTCTGTCTGTCTCTGTCTGTCTCTGTCTGTCTCTGTCTGCCTCTGACTGTCTCTGTCTGTCTCTGTCTGTCCCTGTCTGTCTCTCTCTGTCTATACCAGTCTCTGTCTGGATCTGTCTGTCTCTGGCTGTCTCTGTCTCTCTCAGTCTGTCTCTGTCCGTCTATGTCTGACTGAGTCTGTCTCTGTCTGTGTCTGTCTGTCTATACCTGTCTCTGTCTGTATCTGTCTGTGTCGGTCTGTCTCTGCCTGCCTGAGTCTGTCTCTGTCTGTCACTGTCTGTCTATACCGGTCTCTGACTGTCCCTGTCTGCCTCTGTGTGTCACTGCCTGTCTCAGTCTGCCGCTGACTGTATCTGTCTGTCTCTGTCTGTCTCTGTCTCTCTCTGTCTGTCTCTGTCTGTCTCTGTCTGTCTCTGTCTGCCTGAGTCTGTCTCTGTCTGTCTCTGTTTGTCTATACCTGTCTCTGTCTGTATCTGTCTGTCTCTGTCTGTCTCTGTCTGTCTCTGTCAGTCTCTGTCTGTCTCTGTCTGTCTCTGTCTCTCTCTGTCGGTCTCTGCCTGTCTCTGTCTGTCTCTGTCTGTCTCATTCCGTATCTGTCTGTCTCTGTCTGTCTCTGTCTGTCTCTGCATGTATCTGTTTGTCTCTGTCTTTCTCTGTCTGTCTCTGTCTGTCTCTGTCTGTCTCTGTCAGTCTCTGTCTGTCTCTGTCTCTCTCTGTCTGTCGCTGTCTGTATCTGTCTGTCTCTGTCTGTCTCATTCCGTATCTGTCTGTCTCTGTCTGTCTCTGTCTGTCTCTGTATGTATCTGTCTGTCTCTGTCTATCTCTGTCTGTCTCTGTCTGTCTCTGTCTGTCTCTGTCTGTCTAGGTCTGTCTCTGCCTGCCCTGTCTGTCTCTGTCTGTCTCTGTCTGTCTCTGTCTGTCTCTGTCTGTCTCTGTCTGCCTGAGTCTGTCTCTGTCTTTCTATACCTGTCTCTGTCTGTCTCTGTCTGTCTCTGTCTGTCTCTGTCTGTCTCTGTCTGTCTCTGTCTGTCTCTGTCTGTCTCTGTCTGCCGCTGACTGTCTCTGCCTGTCTCTGTGTATCACTGCCCGTCTCAGTCCTCCGCTGTCTGTCTCTGTCTGTCTCTGTCTGTCTCTGTCTGTCTCTGTCTGTCTCTGTCTGTCTCTGTCTGCCTCTGACTGTCCCTGTCTGCCTCTGTGTGTCACTGACTGGCTCAGTGTGCCGCTGACTGTCTCTGTCTGTCACTGTCTGTCTCTGTCTGCCTCTGTCTGTCCCTGTCTGTCTCTGTCTGGCTCTGTCTGCCTGAGTCTGTCCCTGTCTGTCTCTGTCTGTCTATAGCGGTCTCTGTCTGTCTCTGTCCGTCTCTGTCTGTCTCTGTATGTATCTGTCTGTCTCTGTCTGTCTCTGTCTGTCTCTGTCTGTCTAGGTCTGTCTCAGCCTGCCCTGTCTGTCTCTGTCTGTCTCTGTCTGTCTCTGTCTGCCTGAGTCTGTCTCTGTCTTTCTATACCTGTCCCTGTCTGCCTCTGTGTGTCACTGTCTGTCTCAGTCTGCCGCTGACTGTATCTGTCTGTCTCTGTCTGTCTCTGTCTGTCTCTGTCTGTCTCTGTCTGTCTCTGTCTGTCTCTGTCTGTCTCTGTCTGTCTCTATCTGTCTCTGTCTGTCTCTGTCTGTCTCTGTCTGCCTCTGACTGTCCCTGTCTGCCTCCGTGTGTCACTGACTGGCTCAGCGTGCCGCTGACTGTCTCTGCCTGTCTCTGTCTCCCTCTGTCTGCCTCTGACCGGCTCTCTCTGTCTGTCTGTCTCTGTCCGTCTCTGCTTGCTTCCGTGTGTCACTGCCTGTCCCAGTTTGCCTTCGACTGTCTCTGTCTGTCTCTGTCTTTCTATACCTGTCTCTGTCTGTATGTGTCTGTCTCTGTCTGTATGTGTCTGTCTCTGTCTGTATGTGTCTGTCTCTGTCTGTATGTGTCTGTCTCTGTCTGTATGTGTCTGTCTCTGTCTGTCTCAGTGTGTCACTGCCTGTCTCTGTCTGTCTCTGTCTGTCTCTGTCTGTCGCTGTCTGTCTCTGTCTGCCTCTGTCTGTCTCAGTCTGTCTCTGTCTATCTCTGTCTGTCTCTGTCTGTCTCTGTCTGTCTCTGTCTGTCTCTGTCTGTCTCTGTCTGTCTCTGTCTGTCTCTGTCTGTCTCTGTCTGTCTCTGTCTGTCTCTGTCTGTCTCTGTCTGTCTCTGTCTGTCTCTGTCTGTCTCTGTCTGTTTCTGTCTGTCTCTGTCTGCCTCTGACTGTCTCTGTCTGTCTCTGTCTGTCCCTGTCTGTCTCTCTCTGTCTATACCAGTCTCTGTCTGGATCTGTCTGTCTCTGTCTGTCTCTGTCTGTCTCAGTCTGTCTCTGTCCGTCTATGTCTGACTGAGTCTGTCTCTGTCTGTCTCTGTCTGTCTATACCTGTCTCTGTCCGTATCTGTCTGTCTCGGTCTGTCTCTGCCGGCCTGAGTCTGTCTCTGTCTGTCACTGTCTGTCTATACCGGTCTCTGACTGTCCCTGTCTGCCTCTGTGTGTCACTGCCTGTCTCAGTCTGCCGCTGACTGTATCTGTCTGTCTCTGTCTGTCTCTGTCTGTCTCTGTCTGTCTCTGTCTGTCTCTGTCTGTCTCTGTCTGTCTCTGTCTGCCTGAGTCTGTCTCTGTCTGTCTCTGTTTGTCTATACCTGTCTCTGTCTGTATCTGTCTGTCTCTGTCTGCCTCTGTCTGTCTCTCTCTGTCTCTGTCAGTCTCTGTCTGTCTCTGTCTCTCTCTCTGTCTGGCTCTGTCTGTCTCTGTCTGTCTCTGTCTGTCTCTGTCTGTCTCTGTCTGTCTCTGTCTGCCTCTGTCTGTCTCTGTCTGTCTCTGTCTGTCTCTGTCTGTCTCTTTCCGTCTCTGTCTGTCTCTGTCTGTCTATACCTGTCTCTGTCTGTATCTGTCTGTCTCTGTCTGTCTCTGTCTGTCTCTGTCAGTCTCTGTCTGTCTCTGTCTCTCTCTGTATGTATCTGTCTGTCTCTGTCTGTCTCTGTCTGTCTCTGTCTGTCTCTGTCTGTCTAGGTCTGTCTCTGCCTGCCCTGTCTGTCTCTGTCTGTCTCTGCCTGCCTGAGTCTGTCTCTGTCTTTCTATACCTGTCTCTGTCTGTCTCTGTCTGTCTCTGTCTGTCTCTGTCTGTCTCTGTCTGTCTCTGTCTGTCTCTGTCTGTCTCTGTCTGTCTCTGTCTGTCTCTGTCTGTCTCTGTCTGTCTCTGTCTGCCTCTGTCTGTCTCTGTCTGTCTCTGTCTGTCTCTGTCTGTCTCTGTCTGTCTCTGTCTGTCTCTGTCTGTCTCTGTCTGCCTGAGTCTGTCTCTGTCTTTCTATACCTGTCTCTGTCTCTCTCTGTCTGGCTCTGTCTGTCTCTGTCTGTCTCTGTCTGTCTCTGTCTGTCTCTGTCTGTCTCTGTCTGTCTCTGTCTGTCTCTGTCTGTCTCTGTCTGTCTCTGTCTGTCTCTGTCTGTCTCTATCTGTCTCTGTCTGTCTCTGTCTGTCTCTGTCTGTCTCTGTCTGTCTCTGTCTGTCTCTGTCTGTCTCTGTCTGTCTCTGTCTGTCTCTGTCTGTCTCTGTCTGTCTCTGTCTGTCTCTGTCTCTCTCTGTCTGTCTCTGTCTGTCTCTATCTGTCTCCGTCTGTCTCAGTCTGTCTCTGTCTGTCTCTATCTGTCTCTGTCTGTCTCTGTCTGTCTCTGTCTGTCTCTGTCTGCCTCTGACTGTCTCTGTCTGTCTCTGTCTGTCCCTGTCTGTCTCTCTCTGTCTATACCAGTCTCTGTCTGGATCTGTCTGTCTCTGGCTGTCTCTGTCTCTCTCAGTCTGTCTCTGTCCGTCTATGTCTGACTGAGTCTGTCTCTGTCTGTGTCTGTCTGTCTATACCTGTCTCTGTCTGTATCTGTCTGTCTCGGTCTGTCTCTGCCTGCCTGAGTCTGTCTCTGTCTGTCACTGTCTGTCTATACCGGTCTCTGACTGTCCCTGTCTGCCTCTGTGTGTCACTGCCTGTCTCAGTCTGCCGCTGACTGTATCTGTCTGTCTCTGTCTGTCTCTGTCTCTCTCTGTCTGTCTCTGTCTGTCTCTGTCTGTCTCTGTCTGCCTGAGTCTGTCTCTGTCTGTCTCTGTTTGTCTATACCTGTCTCTGTCTGTATCTGTCTGTCTCTGTCTGTCTCTGTCTGTCTCTGTCAGTCTCTGTCTGTCTCTGTCTGTCTCTGTCTCTCTCTGTCGGTCTCTGCCTGTCTCTGTCTGTCTCTGTCTGCCTCATTCCGTATCTGTCTGTCTCTGTCTGTCTCTGTCTGTCTCTGCATGTATCTGTTTGTCTCTGTCTTTCTCTGTCTGTCTCTGTCTGTCTCTGTCTGTCTCTGTCAGTCTCTGTCTGTCTCTGTCTCTCTCTGTCTGTCGCTGTCTATATCTGTCTGTCTCTGTCTGTCTCATTCCGTATCTGTCTGTCTCTGTCTGTCTCTGTCTGTCTCTGTATGTATCTGTCTGTCTCTGTCTGTCTCTGTCTGTCTCTGTCTGTCTCTGTCTGTCTCTGTCTGTCTAGGTCTGTCTCTGCCTGCCCTGTCTGTCTCTGTCTGTCTCTGTCTGTCTCTGTCTGTCTCTGTCTGTCTCTGTCTGCCTGAGTCTGTCTCTGTCTTTCTATACCTGTCTCTGTCTGTCTCTGTCTGTCTCTGTCTGTCTCTGTCTGTCTCTGTCTGTCTCTGTCTGTCTCTGTCTGTCTCTGTCTGCCGCTGACTGTCTCTGCCTGTCTCTGTGTATCACTGCCCGTCTCAGTCCTCCGCTGTCTGTCTCTGTCTGTATGTGTCTGTCTCTGTCTGTCTATACCTGTCTCTGTCTGTATGTGTCTGTCTCTGTCTGCCTCTGACTGTCTCTGTCTCTGTCTGTCCCTGTCTGTCTCTGTCTGTCTATACCAGTCTCTGTCTGGATCTGTCTGTCTCTGTCTGTCTCTGTCTGTCTCAGTCTGTCTCTGTCTGTCTCAGTCTGTCGATGTCCGTCTATGTCTGTCTGAGTCTGTCTCAGTCTGTCTCTGTCTGTCTATACCTGTCTCTGTCTGTCTCTTTCCGCCTCTGTCTGTCTCTGTCTGTCTCTGTCTGTCTCTGTCTGTCTCTTTCCGTCTCTGTCTGTCTCTGTCGGTCTCTGTCTGTCTCTGTCTGTATCTGTCTGTCTCTGTCTGTCTCTGTCTGTCTCTGTCTGTCTCTGTCTGTCTCTGTCTGTCTCCGTCTGCCTCTGACTGTCCCTGTCTGTTTTCTGTTCGTCACTGCCTGTCTCTGTCTGTCTCTGTCTGTCTCTGCCTATCTCTGTCTGTCTCTGTCTGTCTCTGTCTGTCTCTCTCTGTCTCTGTATGTCTCTGTCTGTCATTTCGGTCTCGCTATGTCTCTGTCTGTCTCTGTCTGTCTCTGTCTGTCTCTGTCTGTCTCTGTCTGTCTCTGTCTGTCTCTGCCTGTCTCTGTATGTATCTGTTTGTCTCTGTTTGTCTCTGTCTGTCTCTGTCTGTCTCTGTCTGTCTCTGTCTGTCTCTGTCTGTCTCTGTCTGTCTCTGTCTGTCTCTGTCTGTCTCTGTCTGTCTCTGTCTGTCTCTGTCTGTCTTTTCCCGTCTCTTTCCGTCTCTGTCTGTCTCTGTCGGTCTCTGTCTGTCTCTGTCTGTCTCTGTCTGTCTCTGTCTGTCTCTGTCTGTCTCTGTCTGTCTCTGCCTATCTCTGTCTGTCTCTGTCTGTCTCTGTCTGTCTCTGTCTGTCTCTGTCTGTCTCTCTCTATCTCTGTCTGTCTCTGTCTGTCATTTCGGTCTCGCTATGTCTCTGTCTGTCTCTGTCTGTCTCTGTCTGTCTCTGTATGTATCTGTTTGTCTCTGTCTGTCTCTGTCGGTCTCTGTCTGTCTCTGTCTGTCTCTGTCTGCCTCTGACTGTCCCTGTCTGTCTCTGTGTGTTACTGTCTGTCTCAGTCCGCCGCTGACTGTCTCTGTCTGTCTCTGTCCGTCTCTTTCCGTCTCTGTCTGTCTCTGTCTGTCTCTGTCTGTCTCTGTCTGTCTCTGTCTGTCTCTGTCTGTCTCTGTCTGTCTCTGTCTGTCTCTGTCTGTCTCTGTCTGCCTCTGTCTGTCTCTGTCTGTCTCTGTCTGTCTCTGTCCGTCTCTTTCCGTCTCTGTCTGTCTCTGTCTGTCTCTGTCTGTCTCTGTCTGTCTCTGTCTGTCTCTGTCTGTCTCTGTCTGTCTCTGTCTGTCTCTGTCTGTCTCTGTCTGCCTCTGTCTGTCTCTGTCTGTCTCTGTCTGTCTCTGTCTGTCTCTGTCTGTCTCTGTCTGTCTCTGTCTGTCTCTGTATTTATCTGTCTGTCGCTGTCTGTCCCTTTCCGTCTCTGTCTGTCTCTGTCTGTCTCTCTCTGTCTCTGTCTGTCTCTCTCTGTCTTTTCCGTGTCTCTCTGTCTCTGTCTGCGTGAGTCTGTCTCTGTCTGTCTCTGTCTGTCTCTGTCTGTCTCTGTCTGTCTCTGTCTGTCTCTGTCTGTCTCTGTCTGTCTCTGTCTGTCTCTGTCTGTCTCTGTCTGTCTCTGTCTGTCTCTGTCTGTCTCTGTCTGCCTCTGCCTATCTCGGTCTGTCTCTGTCTGTCTCTGTCTGTCTCTGTCTGTCTCTGTCTGTCTCTGCCTATCTCGGTCTGTCTCTGTCTGTCTCTGTCTGTCCCTGTCTGTCTCTGTCTGTCCCTGCATGTTTCGTGTGTCACTGCCTGTCCCAGTTTGCCTTCGACTGTCTCTGTCTGTCTCTGTGTGTGACTGCCTGTCTCTGTCTGCCTCTGACTGTCCCTGTCTGTCTCTGTGTGTCACTGCCTGTCTCAGTCCGCCGCTGACTGTCTCTGTCTATCTCTGTCTGTCTCGTTCCGTCTCTGTCTGCCTCTGTCTGTCCCTGTCTGTCTACGTCTGTCTCTGTCTGTCTCTGTCTGTCTCTGTCTGTCTCTGTCTGTCTCTGTATTTATCTGTCTGTCGCGGTCTGTCCCTTTCCGTCTCTGTCTGTCTCTCACTGTCTATTCCTGTCTATGTCTGTATCTGTCTGTCTCTGTCTGTCTCTGTCTGTCTCTGTCTGCCTGAGTCTGTCTATGTCTGTCTCCGTCTGTCTATACCTGTCTCTGTCTGTATCTGTCTGACTCTGTCTATCTCTGTCTGTCTCTGTCTGTCTCTTTCCGTCTCTGTCTGTCTCTGTCTGCCTGAGTCTGTCTCTGTCTGTCTCTGTCTGTCTCTGTCTGTCTCTTTCCGTCTCTGTCTGTCTCTGTCTGTCTCTGTCTGTCTCTGTCTGTCTCTGTCTGTCTCTGTCTGTCTCTGTCTGTCTCTGTCTGTCTCGGTCTGTCTCTGTCTGTCTCCGTCTGCCTCTGACTGTCCCTGTCTGTTTCTGTGTGTCACTGCCTGTCTCTGTCTGTCTATGTCTGTCTCTGTCTGTCTCTGTCTGTCTCTGTATGTATCTGTTTGTCTCTGTCTGTCTCTGTCTGTCTCTGTCTGTCTCTGTATGTATCTGTTTGTCTCTGTCTGTCTCTGTCTGTCTCTGTCTGCCTGAGTCTGTCTCTGTCTGTCTCTGTCTGTCTCTGCCTGTCTCTGTCTGTCTCTGTCTGTCTCTGTCTGTCTCTGTCTGCCTCTGTCTGTCTCTGTCTGTCTCTGTCTGTCTCTGTCTGTCTCTGTCTGTCTCTGTCTGTCTCTGTCTGTCTCTGTCTGTCTTTTTCCGTATCTGTCTGCCTCTGTCTGTCCCTGTCTATATCTGTCTGTCTCTGTCTGCCTGAGTCTGTCTCTGTCTGTCTCCGTCTGTCTATAGCGGTCCCTGTCTGCATCTATCTGTCTCTGTCTGTCTCTGTCTGTCTCTGTCTGTCTCTGTCTGTCTCTGTATGTATTTGTCTGTCTCTGTCTGTCTCTGTCTGTCTCTGTCTGTCTCTGTCTGTCTCTGTCTGTCTCTGTCTGCCTGAGTGTGTCTCTGTCTGTCTATAGCGGCCTCTGTCTCTGTCTGTCTCTGTCTGTCTCTGTCTGTCTCTGTCTGTCTTTGCCTGCGCCGTTCGTCTCTGCCTGTCTCTGTCTGTCTCTGTCTGCCTGAGTCTGTCTATGTCTGTCTCCGTCTGTCTATACCTGTCTCTGTCTGTATCTGTCTGACTCTGTCTATCTCTGTCTGTCTCTGTCTGTCTCTTTCCGTCTCTGTCTGTCTCTGTCTGCCTGAGTCTGTCTCTGTCTGTCTCTGTCTGTCTCTGTCTGTCTCTTTCCGTCTCTGTCTGTCTCTGTCTGTCTCTGTCTGTCTCTGTCTGTCTCTGTCTGTCTCTGTCTGTCTCTGTCTGTCTCTGTCTGTCTCGGTCTGTCTCTGTCTGTCTCCGTCTGCCTCTGACTGTCCCTGTCTGTTTCTGTGTGTCACTGCCTGTCTCTGTCTGTCTATGTCTGTCTCTGTCTGTCTCTGTCTGTCTCTGTATGTATCTGTTTGTCTCTGTCTGTCTCTGTCTGTCTCTGTCTGTCTCTGTATGTATCTGTTTGTCTCTGTCTGTCTCTGTCTGTCTCTGTCTGCCTGAGTCTGTCTCTGTCTGTCTCTGTCTGTCTCTGCCTGTCTCTGTCTGTCTCTGTCTGTCTCTGTCTGTCTCTGTCTGCCTCTGTCTGTCTCTGTCTGTCTCTGTCTGTCTCTGTCTGTCTCTGTCTGTCTCTGTCTGTCTCTGTCTGTCTCTGTCTGTCTTTTTCCGTATCTGTCTGCCTCTGTCTGTCCCTGTCTATATCTGTCTGTCTCTGTCTGCCTGAGTCTGTCTCTGTCTGTCTCCGTCTGTCTATAGCGGTCCCTGTCTGCATCTATCTGTCTCTGTCTGTCTCTGTCTGTCTCTGTCTGTCTCTGTCTGTCTCTGTATGTATTTGTCTGTCTCTGTCTGTCTCTGTCTGTCTCTGTCTGTCTCTGTCTGTCTCTGTCTGCCTGAGTGTGTCTCTGTCTGTCTATAGCGGCCTCTGTCTCTGTCTGTCTCTGTCTGTCTCTGTCTGTCTCTGTCTGTCTTTGCCTGCGCCGTTCGTCTCTGCCTGTCTCTGTCTGTCTCTGTCTGCCTGAGTCTGTCTCTGTCTGTCTCTGTCTTTCTATACCTGTCTCTGTCTGTATCTGTCTGTCTCTGTCTGTCTCCGTCTGCCTCTGACTGTCCCTGTCTGCCTCTGTGTGCCACTGACTGGCTCAGTGTGCCGCTGACTGTCTCTGCCTGTCTCTGTCTCCCTCTGTCTGTCTGTTACCGGCTCTCTCTGTCTGTCTGTCTCTGTCTGTCTCTGTCTGTCTCTGTATTTATCTGTCTTTCTCTATCTGTCTCTGTCTGTCTCTGCCTGTCTCTGTCTGTCTCTGCTGTCTCTGTCTGTCTCTTTCGGCCTCTCTATGTCTCTGTCTGTCTCCGTCTGTCTCTGTCTGTCTCTGTCTGTCTCTGTCGGTCTCTCTCTGTCTCTGTCTGTCTATGTCTGCCTGAGTCTGTCTCTGTCTGTCTCTGTCTGTCTCTGTCTGTATCTGTCTGTCTCTGTCTGCCTGAGTCTGTCTCTGTCTGTCTCTGTCTGTCTCTGTCTGTCTCTGTCTGTCTCTGTCTGTCTCTGCATGTATCTGTTTGTCTCTGTCTGCCTCTGTCTGTCTCTGTCTGTCTCTGTCCGCCTCTGCCTGTCTCTGTCTGTCGCTGTCTGTCTCTGTCCGTCTCTGCCTGTCACAGTCTGTCCCTGTCTGTGTCTGTCTGTCTCCGTCTGTCTCTTTCCGTCTCTGTCTGTCTCTGTCTGACTCTGTCTGTCTCTGTCTGTCTCTGCATGTATCTGTTTGTCTCTGTCTGTCTCTGTCGGTCTCTGTCTGTCTCTGTCTGTATCTGTCTGTATCTGTCTGTCTCTGTCTGTCTCTGTCTGTCTCTGTCTCTCTCTGTCTGTCTCTGTCTGTCTCTGTCTGTCTCTGTCGGTCTCTGTCTGTCTCTTTCCGTCTCTGTCGGTCTCTGTCTGTCTATACCTGTCTCTGTCTGTATCTGTCTGTCTCTGTCTGTCTCTGTCTGTCTCTGTCAGTCTCTGTCTGTCTCTGTCAGTCTCTGTCTGTCTCTGTCTCTCTCTGTCTGTCTCTGTCTGTCTCTGTCTGTCTCTGTCTGTCTCATTCCGTATCTGTCTGTCTCTGTCTGTCACTGTCTCTCTCTGTCTGTCTCTGTCTGTCTCTGTCTGTCTCTGTCTGTCTCTGTCTGTCTCTTTCCGTCGCTGTCTGTCTCTGTCTGTCTCTGTCTGTCTCTGTCTGTCTCTGTCTGTCTCTTTCCATCTCTGTCTGTCTCTGTCGGTCTCTGTCTGCCTCTGTCTGTCTCTATCTGTTTCTGTGTGTCACTGCCTGTCTCTGTCTGTCTATGTCTGTCTCTGTCTGTCTCTGTCTGTCTCTGTATGTATCTGTTTGTCTCTGTCTGCCTGAGTCTGTCTCTGTCTGTCTCTGTCTGTCTCCGCCTGTCTCTGTCTGTCTCTGTCTGTCTCTGTCTGTCTCTGTCTGCCTCTGTCTGTCTCTGTCTGTCTCTGTCTGTCTCTGTCTGTCTCTGTCTGTCTCTGTCTGTCTCTGTCTGTCTCTGCCAGTCTCTGTCTATCTCTGTCTCTCCCTGTCTGTCTCTGTCTGTCTCTGTCTGTCTCTGTCTGTCTCATTCCGCATCTGTCTGTCTCTGCCTGTCTCTGTCTGTCGCTGTCTGTCTCTGTCCGTCTCTGCCTGTCACAGTCTGTCCCTGTCTGTGTCTGTCTGTCTCCGTCTGTCTCTTTCCGTCTCTGTCTGTCTCTGTCTGACTCTGTCTGTCTCTGTCTGTCTCTGCATGTATCTGTTTGTCTCTGTCTGTCTCTGTCTGTCTCTGCATGTATCTGTTTGTCTCTGTCTGTCTCTGTCTGTCTCTGTCGGTCTCTGTCTGTCTCTGTCTGTATCTGTCTGTATCTGTCTGTCTCTGTCTGTCTCTGTCTGTCTCTGTCTCTCTCTGTCTGTCTCTGTCTGTCTCTGTCTGTCTCTGTCGGTCTCTGTCTGTCTCTTTCCGTCTCTGTCTGTCTCTGTCTGTCTATACCTGTCTCTGTCTGTCTCTGTCTGTCTCTGTCTGTCTCTTTCCATCTCTGTCTGTCTCTGTCGGTCTCTGTCTGCCTCTGTCTGTCTCTATCTGTTTCTGTGTGTCACTGCCTGTCTCTGTCTGTCTATGTCTGTCTCTGTCTGTCTCTGTCTGTCTCTGTATGTATCTGTTTGTCTCTGTCTGCCTGAGTCTGTCTCTGTCTGTCTCTGTCTGTCTCCGCCTGTCTCTGTCTGTCTCTGTCTGTCTCTGTCTGTCTCTGTCTGCCTCTGTCTGTCTCTGTCTGTCTCTGTCTGTCTCTGTCTGTCTCTGTCTGTCTCTGTCTGTCTCTGTCTGTCTCTGCCAGTCTCTGTCTATCTCTGTCTCTCCCTGTCTGTCTCTGTCTGTCTCTGTCTGTCTCTGTCTGTCTCATTCCGCATCTGTCTGTCTCTGCCTGTCTCTGTCTGTCGCTGTCTGTCTCTGTCCGTCTCTGCCTGTCACAGTCTGTCCCTGTCTGTGTCTGTCTGTCTCCGTCTGTCTCTTTCCGTCTCTGTCTGTCTCTGTCTGACTCTGTCTGTCTCTGTCTGTCTCTGCATGTATCTGTTTGTCTCTGTCTGTCTCTGTCTGTCTCTGCATGTATCTGTTTGTCTCTGTCTGTCTCTGTCTGTCTCTGTCGGTCTCTGTCTGTCTCTGTCTGTATCTGTCTGTATCTGTCTGTCTCTGTCTGTCTCTGTCTGTCTCTGTCTCTCTCTGTCTGTCTCTGTCTGTCTCTGTCTGTCTCTGTCGGTCTCTGTCTGTCTCTTTCCGTCTCTGTCTGTCTCTGTCTGTCTATACCTGTCTCTGTCTGTATCTGTCTGTCTCTGTCTGTCTCTGTCAGTCTCTGTCTGTCTCTGTCTGTCTATACCGGTCTCTGTCTGTCTCTGTCTGTCTCTGTCTGTCTCTGTCTGTCCCTGTCTGTCTCTGTCTGTCCCTGCATGTTTCGTGTGTCACTGCCTGTCCCAGTTTGCCTTCGACTGTCTCTGTCTGTCTCTGTCTGGGACTGCCTGTCTCTGTCTGCCTCTGACTGTCCATGTCTGTCTCTGTGTGTCACTGCCTGTCTCTGTCTGTCTCTGTCTGTCTATGTCTGTCTCTGTCTGTCTCTGTATGTATCTGTCTGTCTCTGTCTGTCTCTGTCTGTCTCTGTCTGCCTGAGTGTGTCTCTGTCTATCTATAGCGGCCTCTGTCTCTGTCTGTCTCTGTCTGTCTCTGTCTGTCTCTGTCTGTCTCTGTCTGTCTCTGTCTGTCTCTGTCTGTCTCTGTCTGCCTCTGACTGTCCCTGTCTGCCTCTGTGTGTCACTGACTGGCTCAGTGTGCCGCTGACTGTCTCTGCCTGTCTCTGTCTCCCTCTGTCTCTCTGACCGGCTCTCTCTGTCTGTCTGTCTCTGTCCGTCTCTGTCTGTCTCTGTCTGTCTCTGTCTGTCTCTGTCTGTCTCTGTCTGTCTCTTTCGGCCTCTCTATGTCTCTGTCTGTCTCCGTCTGTGTCTGTCTGTCTCTGTCTGTCTCTGTCGGTCTCTCTCTGTCTCTGTCTGTCTATGTCTGCCTGAGTCTGTCTCTGTCTGTCTCTGTCTGTCTATACCTGTCTCAATCTGTCACAGTCTGTCTCTGTCTGCCTGAGTCTGTCTCTGTCGGTCTCTCTCTGTCTCTGTCTGTCTATGTCTGCCTGAGTCTGTCTCTGTCTGTCTCTGTCTGTCTATACCTGTCTCAATCTGTCACGGTCTGTCTCTGTCTGCCTGAGTCTGTCTCTGTCTGTCTCTGTCTGTCTATACCGGTCTCTGTCTGTCTCTGTCTGTCTCTGTCTGTCTCTGTCTGTCCCTGTCTGTCTCTGTCTGTCCCTGCATGTTTCGTGTGTCACTGCCTGTCCCAGTTTGCCTTCGACTGTCTCTGTCTGTCTCTGTCTGGGACTGCCTGTCTCTGTCTGCCTCTGACTGTCCATGTCTGTCTCTGTGTGTCACTGCCTGTCTCTGTCTGTCTCTGTCTGTCTATGTCTGTCTCTGTCTGTCTCTGTATGTATCTGTCTGTCTCTGTCTGTCTCTGTCTGTCTCTGTCTGCCTGAGTGTGTCTCTGTCTATCTATAGCGGCCTCTGTCTCTGTCTGTCTCTGTCTGTCTCTGTCTGTCTCTGTCTGTCTCTGTCTGTCTCTGTCTGTCTCTGTCTGTCTCTGTCTGCCTCTGACTGTCCCTGTCTGCCTCTGTGTGTCACTGACTGGCTCAGTGTGCCGCTGACTGTCTCTGCCTGTCTCTGTCTCCCTCTGTCTGTCTCTGACCGGCTCTCTCTGTCTGTCTGTCTCTGTCCGTCTCTGTCTGTCTCTGTCTGTCTCTGTCTGTCTCTGTCTGTCTCTGTCTGTCTCTGTCTGTCTCTGTCTGTCCCTGTCTGACTCCGTCTGTCTCTGTCTGTCTCTGTCTGTCTCTGTCTGTCTCTGCCTGTCTCTGTCTGTCTCTGCCTGTCTCTGTCTGTCTCTGTCTGTCTCTGTCTGTCTCTGTCTGTCTCTGTCTGTCTCTGTTTGTCTCTGCCTATCTCTGTCTGTCTCTGTCTGTCTCTGTCTGCCTCTGTCTGTCTCAGTCTGTCTCTGTCTGTCTCTGCCTATCTCGGTCTGTCTCTGTCTGTCTCTGTCTGTCGCTGCCTATCTCTGTCTGTCTCTGTCTGTCCCTGTCTGTCTCCGTCTGTCTCTGACTGTCCCTGTCTGTTTCTGTGTGTCACTGCCTGTCTCTGTCTGTCTCTGTCTGTCTCCGTCTGTCTCTGTCTGTCTCTTTCCGTCTCTGTCTGTCTCTGTCGGTCTCTGTCTGTCTCTGTCTGTCTCTGTCTGTCTCTGTCTGTCTCTGTCTGTCTCTGTCTGTCTCTGTCTGTATCTGTCTGTCTCTGTCTGCCTGAGTCTGTCTCTGTCTGTCTCTGTCTGTCTCTGTCTGTCTCTGTCTGTCTCTGTCTGTCTCTGTCTGTCTCTGTCTGTCTCTGTCTGTCTCTGTCTGTCTCTGTCTGTCTCTGTCTGTCTCTGTCTGTCTCTGTCTGTCTCTGTCTGTCTCTGTGTGTCTCTGCCTATCTCTGTCTGTCTCTGTCTGTCTCTGTCTGTCTCTGTCTGTCTCTGTCTGTCTCTGTCTGTCTCTGTCTGTCTCTGCCTATCTCTGTCTGTCTCTGTCTGTCTCTGTCTGTCTCTGTCTGTCTCTGTCTGTCTCTCTCTATCTCTGTCTGTCTCTGTCTGTCATTTCGGTCTCGCTATGTCTCTGTCTGTCTCTGTCTGTCTCTGTCTGTCTCTGCCTGTCTCTGTCTGTCTCTGCCTGTCTCTGTCTGTCTCTGTCTGTCTCTGTCTGTCTCTGTCTGTCTCTGTCTGTCTCTGTCTGTCTCTGCCTATCTCTGTCTGTCTCTGTCTGTCTCTGTCTGTCTCTGTCTGTCTCTGTCTGTCTCTGTATGTATCTGTCTGTCTCTGTCTGTCTCTGCCTATCTCTGTCTGTCTCTGTCTGTCTCTGTCTGTCTCTGTCTGTCTCTCTCTATCTCTGTCTGTCTCTGTCTGTCATTTCGGTCTCGCTATGTCTCTGTCTGTCTCTGTCTGTCTCTGTCTGTCTCTGTCTGTCTCTGTCTGTCTCTGTCTGTCTCTGTCTGTCTCTGTCTGTCTCTGTATGTATCTGTCTGTCTCTGTCTGTCTCTGCCTATCTCTGTCTGTCTCTGTCTGTCTCTGTCTGTCTCTGCCTATCTCTGTCTGTCTCTGTCTGTCTCTGTCTGTCTCTGTCTGTCTCTGTCTGTCTCTCTCTATCTCTGTCTGTCTCTGTCTGTCATTTCGGTCTCGCTATGTCTCTGTCTGTCTCTGTCGGTCTCTGTCTGTCTCTGTCTGTCTCTGTCTGTCTCTGTCTGTCTCTGTCTGTCTCTGTCTGTCTCTGTCTGTCTCTGTCTGTCTTTTTCCGTCTCTTTCCGTCTCTGTCTGTCTCTGTCGGTCTCTGTCTGTCTCCGTCTGTCTCTGACTGTCCCTGTCTGTTTCTGTGTGTCACTGCCTGTCTCTGTCTGTCTCTGTCTGTCTCCGTCTGTCTCTGTCTGTCTCTTTCCGTCTCTGTCTGTCTCTGTCGGTCTCTGTCTGTCTCTGTCTGTCTCTGTCTGTCTCTGTCTGTCTCTGTCTGTCTCTGTCTGTCTCTGTCTGTCTCTGTCTGTCTCTGTCTGTCTCTGTCTGTCTCTGTCTGTCTCTGTCTGTCTCTGTCTGTCTCTGTCTGTCTTTTTCCGTCTCTTTCCGTCTCTGTCTGTCGCTGTCGGTCTCTGTCTGTCTCCGTCTGTCTCTGACTGTCCCTGTCTGTTTCTGTGTGTCACTGCCTGTCTCTGTCTGTCTCTGTCTGTCTCTGTCTGTCTCTCTCTGTCTCTTTCCGTCTCTGTCTGTCTCTGTCGGTCTCTGTCTGTCTCTGTCTGTCTCTGTCTGTCTCTGTCTGTCTCTGTCTGTCTCTGTCTGTCTCTGTCTGTCTCTGTCTGTCTTTTTCCGTCTCTGTCTGCCTCTGTCTGTCCCTGTCTATATCTGTCTGTCTCTGTCTGCCTGAGTCTGTCTCTGTCTGTCTCCGTCTGTCTACAGCGGTCTCTGTCTATATCTGTCTGTCTCTGTCTGTCTCTGTCTGTCTCTGTCTGTCTCTGTCTGTCTCTGTCTGTCTCTGTCTCTGTCTGTCTCTGTCTGTCTCTGTCTGTCTCTGTCTGTCTCTGTCTGTCTCTGTCTGTCTTTTTCCGTCTCTTTCCGTCTCTGTCTGTCTCTGTCGGTCTCTGTCTGTCTCCGTCTGTCTCTGACTGTCCCTGTCTGTTTCTGTGTGTCACTGCCTGTCTCTGTCTGTCTCTGTCTGTCTCTGTCTGTCTCTGTCTGTCTCTCTCTATCTCTGTCTGTCTCTGTCTGTCATTTCGGTCTCGCTATGTCTCTGTCTGTCTCTGTCGGTCTCTGTCTGTCTCTGTCTGTCTCTGTCTGTGTCTGTCGGTCTCTGTCTGTCTCTGTCTGTCTCTGTCTGTCTCTCTCTATCTCTGTCTGTCTCTGTCTGTCATTTCGGTCTCGCTATGTCTCTGTCTGTCTCTGTCTGTCTCTGTCTGTCTCTGTCTGTCTCTGTCTGTCCCTGTCTGTCTCCGTCTGTCTCTGACTGTCCCTGTCTGTTTCTGTGTGTCACTGCCTGTCTCTGTCTGTCTCTGTCTGTCTCCGTCTGTCTCTGTCTGTCTCTTTCCGCCTCTGTCTGTCTCTGTCGGTCTCTGTCTGTCTCTGTCTGTCTCTGTCTGTCTCTGTCTGTCTCTGTCTGTCTCTGTCTGTCTCTGTCTGTATCTGTCTGTCTCTGTCTGCCTGAGTCTGTCTCTGTCTGTCTCTGTCTGTCTCTGTCTGTCTCTGTCTGTCTCTGTCTGTCTCTGTCTGTCTCTGTCTGTCTCTGTCTGTCTCTGTCTGTCTCTGTCTGTCTCTGTCTGTCTCTGTCTGTCTCTGTCTGTCTCTGTCTGTCTCTGTCTGTCTCTGCCTATCTCTGTCTGTCTCTGTCTGTCTCTGTCTGTCTCTGTCTGTCTCTGTCTGTCTCTGTCTGTCTCTGTCTGTCTCTGCCTATCTCTGTCTGTCTCTGTCTGTCTCTGTCTGTCTCTGTCTGTCTCTGTCTGTCTCTCTCTATCTCTGTCTGTCTCTGTCTGTCATTTCGGTCTCGCTATGTCTCTGTCTGTCTCTGTCTGTCTCTGTCTGTCTCTGTCTGTCTCTGTCTGTCTCTGTCTGTCGCTGTCTGTCTCTGTCTGTCCCTGTCTGTCTCCGTCTGTCTCTGACTGTCCCTGTCTGTTTCTGTGTGTCACTGCCTGTCTCTGTCTGTCTCTGTCTGTCTCCGTCTGTCTCTGTCTGTCTCTGTCGGTCTCTGTCTGTCTCTGTCTGTCTCTGTCTGTCTCTGTCTGTCTCTGTCTGTCTCTGTCTGTCTCTGTCTGTCTCTGTCTGTCTCTGTCTGTCTCTGTCTGTCTTTTTCCGTCTCTTTCCGTCTCTGTCTGTCTCTGTCGGTCTCTGTCTGTCTCCGTCTGTCTCTGACTGTCCCTGTCTGTTTCTGTGTGTCACTGCCTGTCTCTGTCTGTCTCGGTCTGTCTCCGTCTGTCTCTGTCTGTCTCTTTCCGTCTCTGTCTGTCTCTGTCGGTCTCTGTCTGTCTCTGTCTGTCTCTGTCTGTCTCTGTCTGTCTCTGTCTGTCTCTGTCTGTCTCTGTCTGTCTCTGTCTGTCTCTGTCTGTCTCTGTCTGTCTCTGTCTGTCTCTGTCTGTCTCTGTCTGTCTCTCTCTCTCTTTTTCCGTCTCTTTCCGTCTCTGTCTGTCTCTGTCGGTCTCTGTCTGTCTCCGTCTGTCTCTGACTGTCCCTGTCTGTTTCTGTGTGTCACTGCCTGTCTCTGTCTGTCTCTGTCTGTCTCTGTCTGTCTCTGTCTGTCTCTGTCTGTCTCTTTCCGTCTCTGTCCGTCTCTGTCGGTCTCTGTCTGTCTCTGTCTGTCTCTGTCTGTCTCTGTCTGTCTCTGTCTGTCTCTGTCTGTCTCTGTCTGTCTCTGTCTGTCTCTGTCTGTCTCTGTCTGTCTCTGTCTGTCTCTGTCTGTCTTTTTCCGTCTCTGTCTGCCTCTGTCTGTCCCTGTCTATATCTGTCTGTCCCTGTCTATATCTGTCTGTCTCTGTCTGCCTGAGTCTGTCTCTGTCTGTCTCCGTCTGTCTACAGCGGTCTCTGTCTATATCTATCTGTCTCTGTCTGTCTCTGTCTGTCTCTGTCTGTCTCTGTCTGTCTCTGCCTGTCGCTGTATGTATCTGTTTGTCTCTGTCTGTCTCTGTCTGTCTCTGTCTGCCTGAGTCTGTCTCTGTCTGTCTCTGTCTGTCTCTGTCTGTCTCTGTCTGTCTCTGTCTGTCTCTGTCTGTCTCTGTCTGTCTCTGTCTGTCTCTGTCAGTCTCTGTCTGTCTCTGTCTGTCTCTGCCTATCTCTGTCTGTCTCTGTCTGTCTCTGTCTGTCTCTGTCTGTCTCTCTCTATCTCTGTCTGTCTCTGTCTGTCATTTCGGTCTCGCTATGTCTCTGTCTGTCTCTGTCTGTCTCTGTCTGTCTCTGTCTGTCTCTGTCTGTCTCTGTATGTCTCTGTATTTATCTGTCTGTCTCTATCTGTCTCTGTCAGTCTCTGTCTGTCTCTTTCGGCCTCTCTATGTCTCTGTCTGTCTCCGTCTGTCTCTGTCTGTCTCTGTCTGTCTCTGTCGGTCTCTCTCTGTCTCTGTCTGTCTATGTCTGCCTGAGTCTGTCTCTGTCTGTCTCTGTCTGTCTATACCTGTCTCAATCTGTCACAGTCTGTCTCTGTCTGCTTGAGTCTGTCTCTGTCGGTCTCTCTCTGTCTCTGTCTGTCTATGTCTGCCTGAGTCTGTCTCTGTCTGTCTCTGTCTGTCTATACCTGTCTCAATCTGTCACGGTCTGTCTCTGTCTGCCTGAGTCTGTCTCTGTCTGTCTCTGTCTGTCTATACCGGTCTCTGTCTGTCTCTGTCTGTCTCTGTCTGTCTCTGTCCGTCCCTGTCTGTCTCTGTCTGTCGCTGTATGTTTCGTGTGTCACTGCCTGTCCCAGTTTGCCTTCGACTGTCTCTGTCTGTCTCTGTCTGGGACTGCCTGACTCTGTCTGCCTCTGACTGTCCATGTCTGTCTCTGTGTGTCACTGCCTGTCTCTGTCTGTCTCTGTCTGTCTATGTCTGTCTCTGTCTGTCTCTGTATGTATCTGTCTGTCTCTGTCTGTCTCTGTCTGTCTCTGTCTGTCTCTGTCTGTCTCTGTCTGTATCTGTCTGCCTGAGTGTGTCTCTGTCTGTCTATAGCGGCCTCTGTCTCTGTCTGTCTCTGTCTGTCTCTGTCTGTCTCTGCATGTATCTGTTTGTCTCTGTCTGTCTCTGTCGGTCTCTGTCGGTCTCTGTCTGTCTCTGTCTGTCTCTGTATGTATCTGTCTGTCTCTGTCTTTCTCTGTCTGTCTCTGTCTGTCTCTGTCTGTCTCTGTCTGTCTCTGTCTGCCTGAGTGTGTCTCTGTCTGTCTATAGCGGCCTCTGTCTCTGTCTGTCTCTGTCTGTCTCTGTCTGTCTCTGTCGGTCTCTGTCTGTCTCTGTCTGTCTCTGTCTGTCTCTGTCTGTCTCTGTCTGTCTCTGTCTGTCTCTGTCTGTCTCTGTCTGTCTCTGTCTGTCTCTGTCTGTCTTTTTCCGTCTCTTTCCGTCTCTGTCTGTCTCTGTCGGTCTCTGTCTGTCTCCGTCTGTCTCTGACTGTCCCTGTCTGTTTCTGTGTGTCACTGCCTGTCTCTGTCTGTCTCGGTCTGTCTCCGTCTGTCTCTGTCTGTCTCTTTCCGTCTCTGTCTGTCTCTGTCTGTCGCTGTCTGTCTCTGTCTGTCCCTGTCTGTCTCCGTCTGTCTCTGACTGTCCCTGTCTGTTTCTGTGTGTCACTGCCTGTCTCTGTCTGTCTCTGTCTGTCTCCGTCTGTCTCTGTCTGTCTCTGTCGGTCTCTGTCTGTCTCTGTCTGTCTCTGTCTGTCTCTGTCTGTCTCTGTCTGTCTCTGTCTGTCTCTGTCTGTCTCTGTCTGTCTCTGTCTGTCTCTGTCTGTCTTTTTCCGTCTCTTTCCGTCTCTGTCTGTCTCTGTCGGTCTCTGTCTGTCTCCGTCTGTCTCTGACTGTCCCTGTCTGTTTCTGTGTGTCACTGCCTGTCTCTGTCTGTCTCGGTCTGTCTCCGTCTGTCTCTGTCTGTCTCTTTCCGTCTCTGTCTGTCTCTGTCGGTCTCTGTCTGTCTCTGTCTGTCTCTGTCTGTCTCTGTCTGTCTCTGTCTGTCTCTGTCTGTCTCTGTCTGTCTCTGTCTGTCTCTGTCTGTCTCTGTCTGTCTCTGTCTGTCTCTGTCTGTCTCTGTCTGTCTCTCTCTCTCTTTTTCCGTCTCTTTCCGTCTCTGTCTGTCTCTGTCGGTCTCTGTCTGTCTCCGTCTGTCTCTGACTGTCCCTGTCTGTTTCTGTGTGTCACTGCCTGTCTCTGTCTGTCTCTGTCTGTCTCTGTCTGTCTCTGTCTGTCTCTGTCTGTCTCTTTCCGTCTCTGTCTGTCTCTGTCGGTCTCTGTCTGTCTCTGTCTGTCTCTGTCTGTCTCTGTCTGTCTCTGTCTGTCTCTGTCTGTCTCTGTCTGTCTCTGTCTGTCTCTGTCTGTCTCTGTCTGTCTCTGTCTGTCTCTGTCTGTCTTTTTCCGTCTCTGTCTGCCTCTGTCTGTCCCTGTCTATATCTGTCTGTCCCTGTCTATATCTGTCTGTCTCTGTCTGCCTGAGTCTGTCTCTGTCTGTCTCCGTCTGTCTACAGCGGTCTCTGTCTATATCTATCTGTCTCTGTCTGTCTCTGTCTGTCTCTGTCTGTCTCTGTCTGTCTCTGCCTGTCGCTGTATGTATCTGTTTGTCTCTGTCTGTCTCTGTCTGTCTCTGTCTGCCTGAGTCTGTCTCTGTCTGTCTCTGTCTGTCTCTGTCTGTCTCTGTCTGTCTCTGTCTGTCTCTGTCTGTCTCTGTCTGTCTCTGTCTGTCTCTGTCTGTCTCTGTCAGTCTCTGTCTGTCTCTGTCTGTCTCTGCCTATCTCTGTCTGTCTCTGTCTGTCTCTGTCTGTCTCTGTCTGTCTCTCTCTATCTCTGTCTGTCTCTGTCTGTCATTTCGGTCTCGCTATGTCTCTGTCTGTCTCTGTCTGTCTCTGTCTGTCTCTGTCTGTCTCTGTCTGTCTCTGTATGTCTCTGTATTTATCTGTCTGTCTCTATCTGTCTCTGTCAGTCTCTGTCTGTCTCTTTCGGCCTCTCTATGTCTCTGTCTGTCTCCGTCTGTCTCTGTCTGTCTCTGTCTGTCTCTGTCGGTCTCTCTCTGTCTCTGTCTGTCTATGTCTGCCTGAGTCTGTCTCTGTCTGTCTCTGTCTGTCTATACCTGTCTCAATCTGTCACAGTCTGTCTCTGTCTGCTTGAGTCTGTCTCTGTCGGTCTCTCTCTGTCTCTGTCTGTCTATGTCTGCCTGAGTCTGTCTCTGTCTGTCTCTGTCTGTCTATACCTGTCTCAATCTGTCACGGTCTGTCTCTGTCTGCCTGAGTCTGTCTCTGTCTGTCTCTGTCTGTCTATACCGGTCTCTGTCTGTCTCTGTCTGTCTCTGTCTGTCTCTGTCCGTCCCTGTCTGTCTCTGTCTGTCGCTGTATGTTTCGTGTGTCACTGCCTGTCCCAGTTTGCCTTCGACTGTCTCTGTCTGTCTCTGTCTGGGACTGCCTGACTCTGTCTGCCTCTGACTGTCCATGTCTGTCTCTGTGTGTCACTGCCTGTCTCTGTCTGTCTCTGTCTGTCTATGTCTGTCTCTGTCTGTCTCTGTATGTATCTGTCTGTCTCTGTCTGTCTCTGTCTGTCTCTGTCTGTCTCTGTCTGTCTCTGTCTGTATCTGTCTGCCTGAGTGTGTCTCTGTCTGTCTATAGCGGCCTCTGTCTCTGTCTGTCTCTGTCTGTCTCTGTCTGTCTCTGCATGTATCTGTTTGTCTCTGTCTGTCTCTGTCGGTCTCTGTCGGTCTCTGTCTGTCTCTGTCTGTCTCTGTATGTATCTGTCTGTCTCTGTCTTTCTCTGTCTGTCTCTGTCTGTCTCTGTCTGTCTCTGTCTGTCTCTGTCTGCCTGAGTGTGTCTCTGTCTGTCTATAGCGGCCTCTGTCTCTGTCTGTCTCTGTCTGTCTCTGTCTGTCTCTGCATGTATCTGTTTGTCTCTGTCTGTCTCTGTCGGTCTCTGTCGGTCTCTGTCTGTATCTGTCTGTCTCTGTCTGTCTCTGTCTGTCTCTGTCTGTCTAGGTCTGTCTCTGCCTGCCCCGTCTGTCTCTGTCTGTCTATGTCTGTCTCTGTCTGTCTCTGTCTGTCTCTGTCTGTCTCTGTCTGTCTCTGTCTGTCCCTGTCTGTCTCTGTCTGTCTCTGCTTGCTTCCGTGTGTTACTGCCTGTCCCTGTTTGCCTTCGACTGTCTCTGTCTGTCTCTGTCTGGGACTGCCTGTCTCTGTCTGCCTCTGACTGTCCCTGTCTGTCTCTGTGTGTCACTGCCTGTCTCTGTCTGTCTCTGTCCGTCTATGTCTGTCTTTGTCTGTCTCTGTCTGTCTCTGTCTGTCTCTGTGTGTCACTGCCTGTCTCTGTCTGTCTCTGTCTGTCTATGCCTGCCTTTGTCTGTCTCTGTCTGTCTCTGCGTGTGTCACTGACTGGCTCAGTGTGCCGCTGACTGTCTCTGCCTGTCTCTGTCTCCCTCTGTCTGTCTCTGACCGGCTCTCTCTGTCTGTCTGTCTCTGTCCGTCTCTGTCTGTCTCTGTCTGTCTCTGTCTGTCTCTGTCTGTCTCTGTCTGTCTCTGTCTGTCCCTGTCTGACTCCGTCTGTCTCTGTCTGTCTCTGTCTGTCTCTGTCTGTCTCTGCCTGTCTCTGTCTGTCTCTGCCTGTCTCTGTCTGTCTCTGTCTGTCTCTGTCTGTCTCTGTCTGTCTCTGTCTGTCTCTGTTTGTCTCTGCCTATCTCTGTCTGTCTCTGTCTGTCTCTGTCTGCCTCTGTCTGTCTCAGTCTGTCTCTGTCTGTCTCTGCCTATCTCGGTCTGTCTCTGTCTGTCTCTGTCTGTCTCTGCCTATCTCTGTCTGTCTCTGTCGGTCTCTGTCTGTCTCTGTCTGTCTCTGTCTGTCTCTCTCTATCTCTGTCTGTCTCTGTCTGTCATTTCGGTCTCGCTATGTCTCTGTCTGTCTCTGTCTGTCTCTGTCTGTCTCTGTCTGTCTCTGTCTGTCTCTGTCTGTCTCTGTCTGTCTCTGTCTGTCTCTGTCTGTCCCTGTCTGACTCCGTCTGTCTCTGTCTGTCTCTGTCTGTCTCTGTCTGTCTCTGCCTGTCTCTGTCTGTCTCTGCCTGTCTCTGTCTGTCTCTGTCTGTCTCTGTTTGTCTCTGCCTGTCTCTGTCTGTCTCTGCCTGTCTCTGTCTGTCTCTGTCTGTCTCTGTCTGTCTCTGTCTGTCTCTGTCTGTCTCTGTCTGTCTCTGTCTGTCTCTGTCTGTCTCTGTCTGTCTCTGTCTGTCTCTGTCTGTCTCTGCCTATCTCTGTCTGTCTCTGTCTGTCTCTGTCTGTCTCTGTCTGTCTCTGTCTGTCTCTGTCTGTCTCTGTCTGTCTCTGCCTATCTCTGTCTGTCTCTGTCTGTCTCTGTCTGTCTCTGTCTGTCTCTGTCTGTCTCTCTCTATCTCTGTCCGTCTCTGTCTGTCATTTCGGTCTCGCTATGTCTCTGTCTGTCTCTGTCTGTCTCTGTCTGTCTCTGTCTGTCTCTGTCTGTCTCTGTCTGTCGCTGCCTGTCTCTGTCTGTCCCTGTCTGTCTCCGTCTGTCTCTGACTGTCCCTGTCTGTTTCTGTGTGTCACTGCCTGTCTCTGTCTGTCTCTGTCTGTCTCCGTCTGTCTCTGTCTGTCTCTTTCCGTCTCTGTCTGTCTCTGTCGGTCTCTGTCTGTCTCTGTCTGTCTCTGTCTGTCTCTGTCTGTCTCTGTCTGTCTCTGTCTGTCTCTGTCTGTCTCTGTCTGTCTCTGTCTGTCTTTTTCCGTCTCTTTCCGTCTCTGTCTGTCTCTGTCGGTCTCTGTCTGTCTCCGTCTGTCTCTGACTGTCCCTGTCTGTTTCTGTGTGTCACTGCCTGTCTCTGTCTGTCTCTGTCTGTCTCCGTCTGTCTCTGTCTGTCTCTTTCCGTCTCTGTCTGTCTCTGTCGGTCTCTGTCTGTCTCTGTCTGTCTCTGTCTGTCTCTGTCTGTCTCTGTCTGTCTCTGTCTGTCTCTGTCTGTCTCTGTCTGTCTCTGTCTGTCTCTGTCTGTCTCTGTCTGTCTCTGTCTGTCTCTGTCTGTCTCTGTCTGTCTCTGTCTGTCTCTGCCTGTCTCTGTCTGTCTCTGCCTGTCTCTGTCTGTCTCTGTCTGTCTCTGTCTGTCTCTGTCTGTCTCTGTCTGTCTCTGTTTGTCTCTGCCTATCTCTGTCTGTCTCTGTCTGTCTCTGTCTGCCTCTGTCTGTCTCAGTCTGTCTCTGTCTGTCTCTGCCTATCTCGGTCTGTCTCTGTCTGTCTCTGTCTGTCTCTGCCTATCTCTGTCTGTCTCTGTCGGTCTCTGTCTGTCTCTGTCTGTCTCTGTCTGTCGCTCTCTATCTCTGTCTGTCTCTGTCTGTCATTTCGGTCTCGCTATGTCTCTGTCTGTCTCTGTCTGTCTCTGTCTGTCTCTGTCTGTCTCTGTCTGTCCCTGTCTGTCTCCGTCTGTCTCTGACTGTCCCTGTCTGTTTCTGTGTGTCACTGCCTGTCTCTGTCTGTCTCTGTCTGTCTCCGTCTGTCTCTGTCTGTCTCTTTCCGTCTCTGTCTGTCTCTGTCGGTCTCTGTCTGTCTCTGTCTGTCTCTGTCTGTCTCTGTCTGTCTCTGTCTGTCTCTGTCTGTCTCTGTCTGTATCTGTCTGTCTCTGTCTGCCTGAGTCTGTCTCTGTCTGTCTCTGTCTGTCTCTGTCTGTCTCTGTCTGTCTCTGTCTGTCTCTGTCTGTCTCTGTCTGTCTCTGTCTGTCTCTGTCTGTCTCTGTCTGTCTCTGTCTGTCTCTGTCTGTCTCTGTCTGTCTCTGTCTGTCTCTGCCTATCTCTGTCTGTCTCTGTCTGTCTCTGTCTGTCTCTGTCTGTCTCTGTCTGTCTCTGTCTGTCTCTGTCTGTCTCTGCCTATCTCTGTCTGTCTCTGTCTGTCTCTGTCTGTCTCTGTCTGTCTCTGTCTGTCTCTCTCTATCTCTGTCCGTCTCTGTCTGTCATTTCGGTCTCGCTATGTCTCTGTCTGTCTCTGTCTGTCTCTGTCTGTCTCTGTCTGTCTCTGTCTGTCTCTGTCTGTCGCTGTCTGTCTCTGTCTGTCCCTGTCTGTCTCCGTCTGTCTCTGACTGTCCCTGTCTGTTTCTGTGTGTCACTGCCTGTCTCTGTCTGTCTCTGTCTGTCTCCGTCTGTCTCTGTCTGTCTCTTTCCGTCTCTGTCTGTCTCTGTCGGTCTCTGTCTGTCTCTGTCTGTCTCTGTCTGTCTCTGTCTGTCTCTGTCTGTCTCTGTCTGTCTCTGTCTGTCTCTGTCTGTCTCTGTCTGTCTCTGTCTGTCTCTGTCTGTCTCTGTCTGTCTCTGTCTGTCTTTTTCCGTCTCTTTCCGTCTCTGTCTGTCTCTGTCGGTCTCTGTCTGTCTCCGTCTGTCTCTGACTGTCCCTGTCTGTTTCTGTGTGTCACTGCCTGTCTCTGTCTGTCTCTGTCTGTCTCCGTCTGTCTCTGTCTGTCTCTTTCCATCTCTGTCTGTCTCTGTCGGTCTCTGTCTGTCTCTGTCTGTCTCTGTCTGTCTCTGTCTGTCTCTGTCTGTCTCTGTCTGTCTCTGTCTGTCTCTGTCTGTCTCTGTCTGTCTCTGTCTGCCTCTGTCTGTCTCTGTCTGTCTCTGTCTGTCTCTGTCTGTCTCTGTCTCTCTTTTTCCGTCTCTTTCCGTCTCTGTCTGTCTCTGTCGGTCTCTGTCTGTCTCCGTCTGTCTCTGACTGTCCCTGTCTGTTTCTGTGTGTCACTACCTGTCTCTGTCTGTCTCTGTCTGTCTCTGTCTGTCTCTGTCTGTCTCTTTCCGTCTCTGTCTGTCTCTGTCGGTCTCTGTCTGTCTCTGTCTGTCTCTGTCTGTCTCTGTCTGTCTCTGTCTGTCTCTGTCTGTCTCTGTCTGTCTCTGTCTGTCTCTGTCTGTCTCTGTCTGTCTTTTTCCGTCTCTGTCTGCCTCTGTCTGTCCCTGTCTATATCTGTCTGTCTCTGTCTGCCTGAGTCTGTCTCTGTCTGTCTCCGTCTGTCTACAGCGGTCTCTGTCTATATCTATCTGTCTCTGTCTGTCTCTGTCTGTCTCTGTCTGTCTCTGTCTGTCTCTGTCTGTCGCTGTATGTATCTGTTTGTCTCTGTCTGTCTCTGTCTGTCTCTGTCTGCCTGAGTCTGTCTCTGTCTGTCTCTGTCTGTCTCTGTCTGTCTCTGTCTGTCTCTGTCTGTCTCTGTCTGTCTCTGTCTGTCTCTGTCTGTCTCTGTCTGTCTCTGTCAGTCTCTGTCTGTCTCTGTCTGTCTCTGCCTATCTCTGTCTGTCTCTGTCTGTCTCTGTCTGTCTCTGTCTGTCTCTCTCTATCTCTGTCTGTCTCTGTCTGTCATTACGGTCTCGCTATGTCTCTGTCTGTCTCTGTCTGTCTCTGTCTGTCTCTGTCTGTCTCTGTATGTCTCTGTATTTATCTGTCTGTCTCTATCTGTCTCTGTCAGTCTCTGTCTGTCTCTGCTGTCTCTGTCTGTCTCTTTCGGCCTCTCTATGTCTCTGTCCGTCTCCGTCTGTCTCTGTCTGTCTCTGTCTGTCTCTGTCGGTCTCTCTCTGTCTCTGTCTGTCTATGTCTGCCTGAGTCTGTCTCTGTCTGTCTCTGTCTGTCTATACCTGTCTCAATCTGTCACAGTCTGTCTCTGTCTGCTTGAGTCTGTCTCTGTCGGTCTCTCTCTGTCTCTGTCTGTCTATGTCTGCCTGAGTCTGTCTCTGTCTGTCTCCGTCTGTCTACAGCGGTCTCTGTCTATATCTATCTGTCTCTGTCTGTCTCTGTCTGTCTCTGTCTGTCTCTGTCTGTCTCTGTCTGTCGCTGTATGTATCTGTTTGTCTCTGTCTGTCTCTGTCTGTCTCTGTCTGCCTGAGTCTGTCTCTGTCTGTCTCTGTCTGTCTCTGTCTGTCTCTGTCTGTCTCTGTCTGTCTCTGTCTGTCTCTGTCTGTCTCTGTCTGTCTCTGTCTGTCTCTGTCAGTCTCTGTCTGTCTCTGTCTGTCTCTGCCTATCTCTGTCTGTCTCTGTCTGTCTCTGTCTGTCTCTGTCTGTCTCTCTCTATCTCTGTCTGTCTCTGTCTGTCATTTCGGTCTCGCTATGTCTCTGTCTGTCTCTGTCTGTCTCTGTCTGTCTCTGTCTGTCTCTGTATGTCTCTGTATTTATCTGTCTGTCTCTATCTGTCTCTGTCAGTCTCTGTCTGTCTCTGCTGTCTCTGTCTGTCTCTTTCGGCCTCTCTATGTCTCTGTCCGTCTCCGTCTGTCTCTGTCTGTCTCTGTCTGTCTCTGTCGGTCTCTCTCTGTCTCTGTCTGTCTATGTCTGCCTGAGTCTGTCTCTGTCTGTCTCTGTCTGTCTATACCTGTCTCAATCTGTCACAGTCTGTCTCTGTCTGCTTGAGTCTGTCTCTGTCGGTCTCTCTCTGTCTCTGTCTGTCTATGTCTGCCTGAGTCTGTCTCTGTCTGTCTCTGTCTGTCTATACCTGTCTCAATCTGTCACGGTCTGTCTCTGTCTGCCTGAGTCTGTCTCTGTCTGTCTCTGTCTGTCTATACCGGTCTCTGTCTGTCTCTGTCTGTCTCTGTCTGTCTCTGTCCGTCCCTGTCTGTCTCTGTCTGTCGCTGCATGTTTCGTGTGTCACTGCCTGTCCCAGTTTGCCTTCGACTGTCTCTGTCTGTCTCTGTCTGGGACTGCCTGACTCTGTCTGCCTCTGACTGTCCATGTCTGTCTCTGTGTGTCACTGCCTGTCTCTGTCTGTCTCTGTCTGTCTATGTCTGTCTCTGTCTGTCTCTGTATGTATCTGTCTGTCTCTGTCTTTCTCTGTCTGTCTCTGTCTGTCTCTGTCTGTCTCTGTCTGCCTGAGTGTGTCTCTGTCTGTCTATAGCGGCCTCTGTCTCTGTCTGTCTCTGTCTGTCTCTGTCTGTCTCTGCATGTATCTGTTTGTCTCTGTCTGTCTCTGTCGGTCTCTGTCGGTCTCTGTCTGTATCTGTCTGTCTCTGTCTGTCTCTGTCTGTCTCTGTCTGTCTAGGTCTGTCTCTGCCTGCCCCGTCTGTCTCTGTCTGTCAATGTCTGTCTCTGTCTGTCTCTGTCTGTCTCTGTCTGTCTCTGTCTGTCTCTGTCTGTCCCTGTCTGTCTCTGTCTGTCTCTGCTTGCTTCCGTGTGTTACTGCCTGTCCCAGTTTGCCTTCGACTGTCTCTGTCTGTCTCTGTCTGGGACTGCCTGTCTCTGTCTGCCTCTGACTGTCCCTGTCTGTCTCTGTGTGTCACTGCCTGTCTCTGTCTGTCTCTGTCCGTCTATGTCTGTCTTTGTCTGTCTCTGTCTGTCTCTGTCTGTCTCTGTGTGTCACTGCCTGTCTCTGTCTGTCTCTGTCTGTCTATGCCTGTCTTTGTCTGTCTCTGTCTGTCTCTGCGTGTCTCTGTCTGTCTCTGTCTGTCTCTGTCTGTCTCTGCCTGTCTCTGTCTGTCTAGGTCTGTCTGTATCTGTCTGTCTCTGTCTGTCTCTGTCTGTCTCTGTCTGTCTCTGTCTGTCTCTGTCTGTCTCTGTCTGTCTCTGTCTGTCTCTGTCTGTCTCTGTCTGTCTCTGTCTGTCTCTGTCTGTCTCTGTCTGTCCCTGTCTGTCTCCGTCTGTCTCTGACTGTCCCTGTCTGTTTCTGTGTGTCACTGCCTGTCTCTGTCTGTCTCTGTCTGTCTCCGTCTGTCTCTGTCTGTCTCTTTCCGTCTCTGTCTGTCTCTGTCGGTCTCTGTCTGTCTCTGTCTGTCTCTGTCTGTCTCTGTCTGTCTCTGTCTGTCTCTGTCTGTATCTGTCTGTCTCTGTCTGCCTGAGTCTGTCTCTGTCTGTCTCTGTCTGTCTCTGTCTGTCTCTGTCTGTCTCTGTCTGTCTCTGTCTGTCTCTGTCTGTCTCTGTCTGTCTCTGTCTGTCTCTGTCTGTCTCTGTCTGTCTCTGTCTGTCTCTGTCTGTCTCTGTCTGTCTCTGCCTATCTCTGTCTGTCTCTGTCTGTCTCTGTCTGTCTCTGTCTGTCTCTGTATGTATCTGTCTGTCTCTGTCTGTCTCTGGCTATCTCTGTCTGTCTCTGTCTGTCTCTGTCTGTCTCTGTCTGTCTCTGTCTGTCTCTCTCTATCTCTGTCTGTCTCTGTCTGTCATTTCGGTCTCGCTATGTCTCTGTCTGTCTCTGTCTGTCTCTGTCTGTCTCTGTCTGTCTCTGTCTGTCTCTGTCTGTCTCTGTCTGTCTCTGTCTGTCTCTGTATGTATCTGTCTGTCTCTGTCTGTCTCTGCCTATCTCTGTCTGTCTCTGTCTGTCTCTGTCTGTCTCTGCCTATCTCTGTCTGTCTCTGTCTGTCTCTGTCTGTCTCTGTCTGTCTCTGTCTGTCTCTCTCTATCTCTGTCTGTCTCCGTCTGTCATTTCGGTCTCGCTATGTCTCTGTCTGTCTCTGTCGGTCTCTGTCTGTCTCTGTCTGTCTCTGTCTGTCTCTGTCTGTCTCTGTCTGTCTCTGTCTGTCTCTGTCTGTCTCTGTCTGTCTCTGTCTGTCTCTGTCTGTCTTTTTCCGTCTCTTTCCGTCTCTGTCTGTCTCTGTCGGTCTCTGTCTGTCTCCGTCTGTCTCTGACTGTCCCTGTCTGTTTCTGTGTGTCACTGCCTGTCTCTGTCTGTCTCTGTCTGTCTCCGTCTGTCTCTGTCTGTCTCTTTCCGTCTCTGTCTGTCTCTGTCGGTCTCTGTCTGTCTCTGTCTGTCTCTGTCTGTCTCTGTCTGTCTCTGTCTGTCTCTGTCTGTCTCTGTCTGTCTCTGTCTGTCTCTGTCTGTCTTTTTCCGTCTCTTTCCGTCTCTGTCTGTCTCTGTCGGTCTCTGTCTGTCTCCGTCTGTCTCTGACTGTCCCTGTCTGTTTCTGTGTGTCACTGCCTGTCTCTGTCTGTCTCTGTCTGTCTCTGTCTGTCTCTCTCTGTCTCTTTCCGTCTCTGTCTGTCTCTGTCGGTCTCTGTCTGTCTCTGTCTGTCTCTGTCTGTCTCTGTCTGTCTCTGTCTGTCTCTGTCTGTCTTTTTCCGTCTCTGTCTGCCTCTGTCTGTCCCTGTCTATATCTGTCTGTCTCTGTCTGCCTGAGTCTGTCTCTGTCTGTCTCCGTCTGTCTACAGCGGTCTCTGTCTATATCTATCTGTCTCTGTCTGTCTCTGTCTGTCTCTGTCTGTCTCTGTCTGTCGCTGTATGTATCTGTTTGTCTCTGTCTGTCTCTGTCTGTCTCTGTCTGCCTGAGTCTATCTCTGTCTGTCTCTGTCTGTCTCTGTCTGTCTCTGTCTGTCTCTGTCTGTCTCTGTCTGTCTCTCTCTATCTCTGTCTGTCTCTGTCTGTCATTTCGGTCTCGCTATGTCTCTGTCTGTCTCTGTCTGTCTCTGTCTGTCTCTGTCTGTCTCTGTCTGTCTCTGTCTGTCTCTGTATTTATCTGTCTGTCTCTATCTGTCTCTGTCTGTCTCTGTCTGTCTCTGCTGTCTCTGTCTGTCTCTTTCGGCCTCTCTATGTCTCTGTCTGTCTCCGTCTGTCTCTGTCTGTCTCTGTCTGTCTCTGTCGGTCTCTCTCTGTCTCTGTCTGTCTATGTCTGCCTGAGTCTGTCTCTGTCTGTCTCTGTCTGTCTCTGTCTGTCCCTGTCTGTCTCTGTCTGTCCCTGCATGTTTCGTGTGTCACTGCCTGTCCCAGTTTGCCTTCGACTGTCTCTGTCTGTCTCTGTCTGGGACTGCCTGTCTCTGTCTGCCTCTGACTGTCCATGTCTGTCTCTGTGTGTCACTGCCTGTCTCTGTCTGTCTCTGTCTGTCTATGTCTGTCTCTGTCTGTCTCTGTATGTATCTGTCTGTCTCTGTCTGTCTCTGTCTGTCTCTGTCTGTCTCTGTCTGTCTCTGTCTGTCTCTGTCTGTATCTGTCTGCCTGAGTGTGTCTCTGTCTGTCTATAGCGGCCTCTGTCTCTGTCTGTCTCTGTCTGTCTCTGTCTGTCTCTGCATGTATCTGTTTGTCTCTGTCTGTCTCTGTCGGTCTCTGTCGGTCTCTGTCTGTCTCTGTCTGTCTCTGTATGTATCTGTCTGTCTCTGTCTTTCTCTGTCTGTCTCTGTCTGTCTCTGTCTGTCTAGGTCTGTCTCTGCCTGCCCCGTCTGTCTCTGTCTGTCTATGTCTGTCTCTGTCTGTCTCTGTCTGTCTCTGTCTGTCTCTGTCTGTCTCTGTCTGTCTCTGTCTGTCCCTGTCTGTCTCTGTCTGTCTCTGCTTGCTTCCGTGTGTTACTGCCTGTCCCAGTTTGCCTTCGACTGTCTCTGTCTGTCTCTGTCTGGGACTGCCTGTCTCTGTCTGCCTCTGACTGTCCCTGTCTGTCTCTGTGTGTCACTGCCTGTCTCTGTCTGTCTCTGTCTGTCTCTGTCTGTCTCTGTCTGTCTCTGTCTGTCTCTGTCTGTCTCTGTCTGTCTTTTTCCGTCTCTTTCCGTCTCTGTCTGTCTCTGTCGGTCTCTGTCCGTCTCCGTCTGTCTCTGACTGTCCCTGTCTGTTTCTGTGTGTCACTGCCTGTCTCTGTCTGTCTCTGTCTGTCTCCGTCTGTCTCTGTCCGTCTCTTTCCGTCTCTGTCTGTCTCTGTCGGTCTCTGTCTGTCTCTGTCTGTCTCTGTCTGTCTCTGTCTGTCTCTGTCTGTCTCTGTCTGTCTCTGTCTGTCTCTGTCTGTCTCTGTCTGTCTCTGTCTGTCTCTGTCTGTCTCTGTCTGTCTTTTTCCGTCTCTTTCCGTCTCTGTCTGTCTCTGTCGGTCTCTGTCTGTCTCCGTCTGTCTCTGACTGTCCCTGTCTGTTTCTGTGTGTCACTGCCTGTCTCTGTCTGTCTCTGTCTGTCTCTGTCTGTCTCTCTCTGTCTCTTTCCGTCTCTGTCTGTCTCTGTCGGTCTCTGTCTGTCTCTGTCTGTCTCTGTCCGTCTCTGTCTGTCTCTGTCTGTCTCTGTCTGTCTCTGTCTGTCTCTGTCTGTCTCTGTCTGTCTCTGTCTGTCTTTTTCCGTCTCTGTCTGCCTCTGTCTGTCCCTGTCTATATCTGTCTGTCTCTGTCTGCCTGAGTCTGTCTCTGTCTGTCTCCGTCTGTCTACAGCGGTCTCTGTCTATATCTATCTGTCTCTGTCTGTCTCTGTCTGTCTCTGTCTGTCTCTGTCTGTCGCTGTATGTATCTGTTTGTCTCTGTCTGTCTCTGTCTGTCTCTGTCTGCCTGAGTCTGTCTCTGTCGGTCTCTCTCTGTATCTGTCTGTCTCTGTCTGTCCCTGTCTGTCTCCGTCTGTCTCTGTCTGTCTCTGTCTGTCTCTGTCTGTCTCTGTCTGTCTCTGTCTGTCTCTGTCTGCCTCTGTCTGTCTCTGTCTGTCTCTGTCTGCCTCTGACTGTCCCTGTCTGCCTCTGTGTGTCACTGACTGGCTCAGTGTGCCGCTGACTGTCTCTGTCTGTCTCTGTCTGCCTGAGTCTGTCTCTGTCTGTCTTCTTCTGTCTATACCTGTCTCTGTCTGTCTCTGTCTGTCTCTGTCTGTCTCTGTCTGTCTCTGTCTATCTCTTCCGTCTCTGTCTGTCTCTGTCTGTCTCTGCATGTATCTGTTTGTCTCTGTCTGTCTCTGTCGGTCTCTGTCGGTCTCTGTCTGTCTCTGTCTGTCTCTGTATGTATCTGTCTGTCTCTGTCTTTCTCTGTCTGTCTCTGTCTGTCTCTGTCTGTCTCTGTCTGTCTCTGTCTGCCTGAGTGTGTCTCTGTCTGTCTATAGCGGCCTCTGTCTCTGTCTGTCTCTGTCTGTCTCTGTCTGTCTCTGCATGTATCTGTTTGTCTCTGTCTGTCTCTGTCGGTCTCTGTCGGTCTCTGTCTGTATCTGTCTGTCTCTGTCTGTCTCTGTCTGTCTCTGTCTGTCTAGGTCTGTCTCTGCCTGCCCCGTCTGTCTCTGTCTGTCTATGTCTGTCTCTGTCTGTCTCTGTCTGTCTCTGTCTGTCTCTGTCTGTCTCTGTCTGTCCCTGTCTGTCTCTGTCTGTCTCTGCTTGCTTCCGTGTGTTACTGCCTGTCCCAGTTTGCCTTCGACTGTCTCTGTCTGTCTCTGTCTGGGACTGCCTGTCTCTGTCTGCCTCTGACTGTCCCTGTCTGTCTCTGTGTGTCACTGCCTGTCTCTGTCTGTCTCTGTCCGTCTATGTCTGTCTTTGTCTGTCTCTGTCTGTCTCTGTCTGTCTCTGTGTGTCACTGCCTGTCTCTGTCTGTCTCTGTCTGTCTATGCCTGTCTTTGTCTGTCTCTGTCTCTCTCTGCGTGTCTCTGTCTGTCTCTGTCTGTCTCTGTCTGTCTCTGCCTGTCTCTGTCTGTCTAGGTCTGTCTGTATCTGTCTGTCTCTGTCTGTCTCTGTCTGTCTCTGTCTGTCTCTGTCTGTCTCTGTCTGTCCCTGTCTGTCTCCGTCTGTCTCCGTCTGTCTCTGTCTGTCTCTGTCTGTCTCTGTCTGTCTCTGTCTGTCTCTGCCTGTCTCTGTCTGTCTCTGTCTGTCTCTATCTGTCTCTGACTGTCTCTGTCTGTCTCTGTCTGTCTCTGTCTGCCTCTGACTGTCCCTGTCCGCCTCTGTGTGTCACTGACTGGCTCAGTGTGCCGCTGACTGTCTCTGCCTGTCTCTGTCTCCCTCTGTCTGTCTCTGACCGGCTCTCTCTGTCTGTCTGTCTCTGTCCGTCTCTGTCTGTCTCTGTCTGTCTCTGCCTGTCTCTGTCTGTCTAGGTCTGTCTGTATCTGTCTGTCTCTGTCTGTCTCTGTCTGTCTCTGTCTGTCTCTGTCTGTCTCTGTCTGTCCCTGTCTGTCTCCGTCTGTCTCCGTCTGTCTCTGTCTGTCTCTGTCTGTCTCTGTCTGTCTCTGTCTGTGTCTGCCTGTCTCTGTCTGTCTCTGTCTGTCTCTATCTGTCTCTGCCTATCTCTGTCTGTCTCTGTCTGTCTCTGTCTGCCTCTGTCTGTCTCAGTCTGTCTCTGTCAGTCTCTGTCTCCCTCTGTCTGTCTCTGACCGGCTCTCTCTGTCTGTCTGTCTCTGTCCGTCTCTGTCTGTCTCTGTCTGCCTGAGTCTGTCTCTGTCTGTCTCTGTCTGTCTCAGTCTGTCTCTGTCAGTCTCTGTCTGTCTCTGTCTATCTCCGTCTGCCTCTGACTGTCTCTGTCTGTCCCTGTCTGTCTCCGTCTGTCTCCGTCTGTCTCTGTCTGTCTCTGTCTGTCTCTGTCTGTCTCTGTCTGTCTCTGCCTGTCTCTGTCTGTCTCTGTCTGTCTCTATCTGTCTCTGACTGTCTCTGTCTGTCTCTGTCTGTCTCTGTCTGCCTCTGACTGTCCCTGTCCGCCTCTGTGTGTCACTGACTGGCTCAGTGTGCCGCTGACTGTCTCTGCCTGTCTCTGTCTCCCTCTGTCTGTCTCTGACCGGCTCTCTCTGTCTGTCTGTCTCTGTCCGTCTCTGTCTGTCTCTGTCTGTCTCTGCCTGTCTCTGTCTGTCTAGGTCTGTCTGTATCTGTCTGTCTCTGTCTGTCTCTGTCTGTCTCTGTCTGTCTCTGTCTGTCTCTGTCTGTCCCTGTCTGTCTCCGTCTGTCTCCGTCTGTCTCTGTCTGTCTCTGTCTGTCTCTGTCTGTCTCTGTCTGTGTCTGCCTGTCTCTGTCTGTCTCTGTCGGTCTCTGTCTGTCTCTGTCTGTCTCTGTCCGTCTCTGTCTGTCTCTGTCTGTCTCTGTCTGTCTCTGTCTGTCTCTGTCTGTCTCTGTCTGTCTCTGTCTGTCTTTTTCCGTCTCTGTCTGCCTCTGTCTGTCCCTGTCTATATCTGTCTGTCTCTGTCTGCCTGAGTCTGTCTCTGTCTGTCTCCGTCTGTCTACAGCGGTCTCTGTCTATATCTATCTGTCTCTGTCTGTCTCTGTCTGTCTCTGTCTGTCTCTGTCTGTCGCTGTATGTATCTGTTTGTCTCTGTCTGTCTCTGTCTGTCTCTGTCTGCCTGAGTCTGTCTCTGTCGGTCTCTCTCTGTATCTGTCTGTCTCTGTCTGTCCCTGTCTGTCTCCGTCTGTCTCTGTCTGTCTCTGTCTGTCTCTGTCTGTCTCTGTCTGTCTCTGTCTGTCTCTGTCTGCCTCTGTCTGTCTCTGTCTGTCTCTGTCTGCCTCTGACTGTCCCTGTCTGCCTCTGTGTGTCACTGACTGGCTCAGTGTGCCGCTGACTGTCTCTGTCTGTCTCTGTCTGCCTGAGTCTGTCTCTGTCTGTCTTCTTCTGTCTATACCTGTCTCTGTCTGTCTCTGTCTGTCTCTGTCTGTCTCTGTCTGTCTCTGTCTATCTCTTCCGTCTCTGTCTGTCTCTGTCTGTCTCTGCATGTATCTGTTTGTCTCTGTCTGTCTCTGTCGGTCTCTGTCGGTCTCTGTCTGTCTCTGTCTGTCTCTGTATGTATCTGTCTGTCTCTGTCTTTCTCTGTCTGTCTCTGTCTGTCTCTGTCTGTCTCTGTCTGTCTCTGTCTGCCTGAGTGTGTCTCTGTCTGTCTATAGCGGCCTCTGTCTCTGTCTGTCTCTGTCTGTCTCTGTCTGTCTCTGCATGTATCTGTTTGTCTCTGTCTGTCTCTGTCGGTCTCTGTCGGTCTCTGTCTGTATCTGTCTGTCTCTGTCTGTCTCTGTCTGTCTCTGTCTGTCTAGGTCTGTCTCTGCCTGCCCCGTCTGTCTCTGTCTGTCTATGTCTGTCTCTGTCTGTCTCTGTCTGTCTCTGTCTGTCTCTGTCTGTCTCTGTCTGTCTCTGCTTGCTTCCGTGTGTTACTGCCTGTCCCAGTTTGCCTTCGACTGTCTCTGTCTGTCTCTGTCTGGGACTGCCTGTCTCTGTCTGCCTCTGACTGTCCCTGTCTGTCTCTGTGTGTCACTGCCTGTCTCTGTCTGTCTCTGTCCGTCTATGTCTGTCTTTGTCTGTCTCTGTCTGTCTCTGTCTGTCTCTGTGTGTCACTGCCTGTCTCTGTCTGTCTCTGTCTGTCTATGCCTGTCTTTGTCTGTCTCTGTCTCTCTCTGCGTGTCTCTGTCTGTCTCTGTCTGTCTCTGTCTGTCTCTGCCTGTCTCTGTCTGTCTAGGTCTGTCTGTATCTGTCTGTCTCTGTCTGTCTCTGTCTGTCTCTGTCTGTCTCTGTCTGTCTCTGTCTGTCCCTGTCTGTCTCCGTCTGTCTCCGTCTGTCTCTGTCTGTCTCTGTCTGTCTCTGTCTGTCTCTGTCTGTCTCTGCCTGTCTCTGTCTGTCTCTGTCTGTCTCTATCTGTCTCTGACTGTCTCTGTCTGTCTCTGTCTGTCTCTGTCTGCCTCTGACTGTCCCTGTCCGCCTCTGTGTGTCACTGACTGGCTCAGTGTGCCGCTGACTGTCTCTGCCTGTCTCTGTCTCCCTCTGTCTGTCTCTGACCGGCTCTCTCTGTCTGTCTGTCTCTGTCCGTCTCTGTCTGTCTCTGTCTGTCTCTGCCTGTCTCTGTCTGTCTAGGTCTGTCTGTATCTGTCTGTCTCTGTCTGTCTCTGTCTGTCTCTGTCTGTCTCTGTCTGTCTCTGTCTGTCCCTGTCTGTCTCCGTCTGTCTCCGTCTGTCTCTGTCTGTCTCTGTCTGTCTCTGTCTGTCTCTGTCTGTGTCTGCCTGTCTCTGTCTGTCTCTGTCTGTCTCTATCTGTCTCTGCCTATCTCTGTCTGTCTCTGTCTGTCTCTGTCTGCCTCTGTCTGTCTCAGTCTGTCTCTGTCAGTCTCTGTCTCCCTCTGTCTGTCTCTGACCGGCTCTCTCTGTCTGTCTGTCTCTGTCCGTCTCTGTCTGTCTCTGTCTGCCTGAGTCTGTCTCTGTCTGTCTCTGTCTGTCTCAGTCTGTCTCTGTCAGTCTCTGTCTGTCTCTGTCTATCTCCGTCTGCCTCTGACTGTCTCTGTCTCCCTCTGTCTGTCTGTTACCGGCTCTCTCTGTCTGTCTGTCTCTGTCTGTCTCTGTCTGTCTCTGTCCGCCTATGCCTGTCTCTGCCTGCCTGAGTCTGTCTCTGTCTGTCTCCCTCTGTGTATTCCTGTCTCTGTCTGTCTCTGTCTGTCTCTGTCCGCCTATGCCTGTCTCTGCCTGCCTGAGTCTGTCTCTGTCTGTCTCCCTCTGTGTATTCCTGTCTCTGTCTGTCTCTGTCTGTCTCTGCATGTATCTGTTTGTCTCTGTCTGTCTCTGTCGGTCTCTGTCGGTCTCTGTCTGTATCTGTCTGTCTCTGTCTGTCTCTGCCTGTCTCTGTCTGTCTAGGTCTGTCTGTATCTGTCTGTCTCTGTCTGTCTCTGTCTGTCTCTGTCTGTCTCTGTCTGTCCCTGTCTGTCTCCGTCTGTCTCCGTCTGTCTCTGTCTGTCTCTGTCTGTCTCTGTCTGTCTCTGTCTGTGTCTTCCTGTCTCTGTCTGTCTCTGTCTGTCTCTATCTGTCTCTGACTGTCTCTGTCTGTCTCTGTCTGTCTCTGTCTGCCTCTGACTGTCCCTGTCTGCCTCTGTGTGTCACTGACTGGCTCAGTGTGCCGCTGACTGTCTCTTTTGTCTCTGTCTCCCTCTGTCTGTCTCTGACCGGCTCTCTCTGTCTGTCTGTCTCTGTCCGTCTCTGTCTGTCTCTGTCTGTCTCTGTCTGTCTCTGTCTGTCTCTGTCTGTCTCTGTCTGTCTCTGTCTGTCCCTGTCTGACTCCGTCTGCCTCTGTCTGTCTCTGTCTGTCTCTGTCTGTCTCTGTCTGTCTCTGTCTGTCTCTGTCTGTCTCTGCCTATCTCTGCCTATCTCTGTCTGTCTCTGTCTGTCTCTGTCTGCCTCTGTCTGTCTCAGTCTGTCTCTGTCAGTCTCTGTCTCCCTCTGTCTGTCTCTGACCGGCTCTCTCTGTCTGTCTGTCTCTGTCCGTCTCTGTCTGTCTCTGTCTGGCTGAGTCTGTCTCTGTCTGTCTCTGTCTGTCTCTGTCTGTCTCTGTCCGCCTATGCCTGTCTCTGCCTGTCTGAGTCTGTCTCTGTCTGTCTCCCTCTGTGTATTCCTGTCTCTGTCTGTCTCTGTCTGTCTCTGTCCGCCTATGCCTGTCTCTGCCTGCCTGAGTCTGTCTCTGTCTGTCTCCCTCTGTGTATTCCTGTCTCTGTCTGTCTCTGTCTGTCTCTGCATGTATCTGTTTGTCTCTGTCTGTCTCTGTCGGTCTCTGTCGGTCTCTGTCTGTATCTGTCTGTCTCTGTCTGTCTCTGCCTGTCTCTGTCTGTCTAGGTCTGTCTGTATCTGCCTGTCTCTGTCTGTCTCTGTCTGTCTCTGTCTGTCTCTGTCTGTCCCTGTCTGTCTCCGTCTGTCTCCGTCTGTCTCTGTCTGTCTCTGTCTGTCTCTGTCTGTCTCTGTCTGTGTCTTCCTGTCTCTGTCTGTCTCTGTCTGTCTCTATCTGTCTCTGACTGTCTCTGTCTGTCTCTGTCTGTCTCTGTCTGCCTCTGACTGTCCCTGTCTGCCTCTGTGTGTCACTGACTGGCTCAGTGTGCCGCTGACTGTCTCTTTTGTCTCTGTCTCCCTCTGTCTGTCTCTGACCGGCTCTCTCTGTCTGTCTGTCTCTGTCCGTCTCTGTCTGTCTCTGTCTGTCTCTGTCTGTCTCTGTCTGTCTCTGTCTGTCTCTGTCTGTCTCTGTCTGTCTCTGTCTGTCCCTGTCTGACTCCGTCTGTCTCTGTCTGTCTCTGTCTGTCTCTGTCTGTCTCTGTCTGTCTCTGTCTGTATCTGTCTGTCTCTGCCTATCTCTGTCTGTCTCTGTCTGTCTCTGTCTGCCTCTGTCTGTCTCAGTCTGTCTCTGTCAGTCTCTGTCTCCCTCTGTCTGTCTCTGACCGGCTCTCTCTGTCTGTCTGTCTCTGTCCGTCTCTGTCTGTCTCTGTCTGCCTGAGTCTGTCTCTGTCTGTCTCTGTCTGTCTCAGTCTGTCTCTGTCAGTCTCTGTCTGTCTCTGTCTATCTCCGTCTGCCGCTGACTGTCTCTGTCTCCCTCTGTCTGTCTGTTACCGGCTCTCTCTGTCTGTCTGTCTCTGTCTGTCTCTGTCTGTCTCTGTCCGCCTATGCCTGTCTCTGCCTGTCTGAGTCTGTCTCTGTCTGTCTCCCTCTGTGTATTCCTGTCTCTGTCTGTCTCTGTCTGTCTCTGTCCGCCTATGCCTGTCTCTGCCTGCCTGAGTCTGTCTCTGTCTGTCTCCCTCTGTGTATTCCTGTCTCTGTCTGTCTCTGTCTGTCTCTGCATGTATCTGTTTGTCTCTGTCTGTCTCTGTCGGTCTCTGTCGGTCTCTGTCTGTATCTGTCTGTCTCTGTCTGTCTCTGTCTGTCTCTGTCTGTCTAGGTCTGTCTCTGCCTGCCCCGTCTGTCTCTGTCTGTCTCTGTCTGTCTCTGTCTGCCTGAGTCTGTCTCTCTCTATCTCTGTCTTTCTATACCTGTCTCTGTCTGTATCTGTCTGTCTCTGTCTGTCTCTGTCTGTCTCTGTCTGTCTCTGTCTGTATCTGTCTGTCTCTGTCTGTCTCTGTCTGTCTCTGTCTGTCTCTGTCTGTCCCTGTCTGTCTCTGTCTGTCTCTACTTGCTTCCGTGTGTCACTGCCTGTCCCAGTTTGCCTTCGACTGTCTCTGTCTGTCTCTGTCTGGGACTGCCTGTCTCTGTCTGCCTCTGACTGTCCCTGTCTGTCTCTGTGTGTCACTGCCTGTCTCTGTCTGTCTCTGTCTGTCTCTGTGTGTCACTGCCTGTCTCTGTCTGTCTCTGCCTGTCTCTGTCTGTCTCTGTCTGTCTCCGTCTGTCTCTGTCTGTCCCTGTCTGTATCTGTCTGTCTCTGTCTGTCTCTGTCTGTCTCTGTCTGTCTCTGTCTGTCTCTGTCTGTCTCTGTCTGTCTCTGTCTGTCTCTGTCTGTCTCTGTCTGTCCCTGTCTGACTCCGTCTGTCTCTGTCTGTCTCTGTCTGTCTCTGTCTGTCTCTGCCTGTCTCTGTCTGCCTCTGCCTGTCTCTGTCTGTCTCTGTCTGTCTCTGTCTGTCTCTGTCTGTCCCTGTCTGACTCCGTCTGTCTCTGTCTGTCTCTGTCTGTCTCTGTCTGTCTCTGCCTGTCTCTGTCTGTCTCTGCCTGTCTCTGTCTGTCTCTGTCTGTCTCTGTCTGTCTCTGTCTGTCTCTATCTGTCTCTGACTGTCTCTGTCTGTCTTTGTCTGTCTCTGTCTGCCTCTGACTGTCCCTGTCTGCGTCTGTGTGCCACTGACTGGCTCAGTGTGCCGCTGACTGTCTCTGCCTGTCTCTGTCTCCCTCTGTCTGTCTCTGACCGGCTCTCTCTGTCTGTCTGTCACTCTCCGTCTCTGTCTGTCTCTGTCTGTCTCTGCCTGTCTCTGTCTGTCTCTGTCTGTCTCCGTCTGTCTCTGTCTGTCGATGTCTGTCTCTGTCTCTCTCTGTCTGTCTCTGTGTGTCTCTGTCTGTCTCTGTCTGTCTCTGTCTGTCGATGTCTGTCTCTGTCTCTCTCTGTCTGTCTCTGTGTGTCTCTGTCTGTCTCTGTCTGTCTCTGTCTGTCTCTGTCTGTCTCTGTCTGTCTCTGTCTGTCTCTGTCTGTCTCTGTCTGTCTCTGTCTGCCTCTGACTCTCCCTGTCTGCCTCTGTGTGTCACTGACTGGCTTAGTGTGCCGCAGACTGTCTCTGCCTGGATCTGTCTCCATCTGTCTGTCTCTGACCGGCTCTCTCTGTCTGTCTGTCTCTGTCCGTCTCTGTCCGCCTCTGTCTGTCTCCTTCTGTCTCTGTCTGTCGATGTCTGTATCTGTCTGTCTCCGTCTGGGACTGCCTGTCTCTGTCTGCCTCTGACTGTCCCTGTCTGTCTCTGTGTGTCACTGCCTGTCTCTGTCTGTCTATGTCTGTCTTTGTCTGTCTCTGTCTGTCTCAGTCTGTATATACCTGTCTCTGTCTGTCTCTGTCTGTCTCTGTCTGTCTCTGTCTGTCTCTGTCCGTCTCTGTCTGTACCTGTCTGTCTCTGTCTGTCTCTGCTCGCTTCCGTGTGTCACTGCCTGTCCCAGTTTGCCTTCGACTGTCTCGGTCTGTCTCTCTGGGACTGCCTGTCTCTGTCTGCCTCTGACTGTCCCTGTCTGTCTCTGTGTGTCACTGCCTGTCTCTGTCTGTCTATGTGTGTCTTTGTCTGTCTCTGTCTGTCTCTGTCTGTCTCTGTCTGTCCCTGCTTGTTTTCGTGTGACACTGCCTGCCCCAGTTTGCCTTCGACTGTCTCTGTCTGTCTCTGTCTGGGACTCCCTGTCTCTGTCTGGGACTGCCTGTCTCCGTCTGCCTCTGACTGTCCCTGTCTGCCTCTGTGTGTCACTGACTGGCTCAGTGTGCCGCTGACTGTCTCTGTCTGTCTCTGTCTGTCTCTGTCTGCCTGAGTCTGTCTCTGTCTGTCTTCTTATGTCTATACCTGTCTCTGTCTGTCTCTGTCTGTCTCTGTCTGTCTCTGTCTGTCTCTTCCCGCCTCTGTCTGTCCCTGTCTGTCTCTGTCTGTCTCTGCTTGTTTTCGTGTGTCACTGCCTGTCCCAGTTTGCCTTCGACTGTCTCTGGCTGTCTCTGTGTGTGACTGCCTGTCTCTGTCTGCCTCTGACTGTCTCTGTCTGTCTCTGTGTGTCACTGCCCGTCTCAGTCCGCCGCTGACTGTCTCTGCCTGCCTTGTCTGTCTCCGTCTGCCTCTGACTGTCCCTGTCTGTCTCTGTGCGTCACTGACTGGCTCAGTGTACCGCTGACTGTCTCTGCCTGTCTCTGTCTCCCTCTGTCTGTCTGTTACCGGCTCTCTCTGTCTGTCTGTCTCTGTCTGTCTCTGTCTGTCTCTGTCTGCCTGAGTCTGTCCCTGTCTGTCTCCGTCTGTCTCTGTCTGTCTCTGTCTGTCTCTGTCTGTCTCTGTCTGTCTCTGTCTGTCTCGGTCTGGCTCTGACTGTCCCTGTCTGTCTCTGTGTGTCACTGCCTGTCTCAGTTCGCCGCTGACTGTCACTGTCTGTCTCTGTCTGTCTATACCGGTCTCTGTCTGTCTCTGTCTGTCTCTGTCTGTCTCTGTCCGCCTCTGGCTGTCTCTGCCTGCCTGAGTCTGTCTCTGTCTGTCTCCCTCTGTCTATTCCTGTCTCTGCCTGTCTCTGTCTGTCTCTGCATGTATCTGTTTGTCTCTGTCTGTCTCTGTCGGTCTCTGTCGGTCTCTCTCTGTATCTGTCTGTCTCTGTCTGTCCCTGTCTGTCTCCGTCTGTCTCTGTCTGTGTCTGTCTGTCTCTGTCTGTCTCTGTCTGTCTCTGTCTGTCTCTGTCTGCCTCTGTCTGTCTCTGTCTGTCTCTGTCTGCCTCTGACTGTCCCTGTCTGCCTCTGTGTGTCACTGACTGGCTCAGTGTGCCGCTGACTGTCTCTGTCTGTCTCTGTCTGCCTGAGTCTGTCTCTGTCTGTCTTCTTCTGTCTATACCTGTCTCTGTCTGTCTCTGTCTGTCTCTGTCTGCCTGAGTCTGTCCCTGTCTGTCTCTGTCTGCCTCTGTCTGTATCTGTCTGTCTCTGTCTGCCTCTGACTGTCCCTGTCTGCCTCTGTGTGTCACTGACTGGCTCAGTGTGCCGCTGACTGTCTCTGCCTGTCTCTGTCTCCCTCTGTCTGTCTCTGACCGGCTCTCTCTGTCGGTCTGTCTCTGTCCGTCTCTGTCCGCCTCTGTCTGTCTCCGTCTGTCTCTGTCTGTCTCTGTCTGTCTCTGCCTGTCTCTGTCTGTCTCTGTCTGTCTCCGTCTGTCTCTCTCTGTCCCTGTCTGTATCTGCCTGTCTCTGTCTGTCTCTGTCTGTCTCTGTCTGTCTCTGTCTGTCTCTGTCTGTCTCTGTCTGTCTCTGTCTGTCTCTGTCTGCCTGAGTCTGTCTATGTCTGTCTCAGTCTGTCTCTGTCTGTCTCTGTCTGTCTCCGTCTGTCTCTGCCTGTCTCTGTCCGTCTCTTTCTGTCTCTGTCTGTCTCTGTCTCCCTCTGTCTGTCTCTGACCGGCTCTCTCTGTCTGTCTGCCTCTGTCCGTCTCTGTCCGCCTCTGTCTGTCTCCGTCTGCCTCTGACTGTCCCTGTCTGCCTCTGTGTGTCACTGACTGGCTCAGTGTGCCGGTGACTGTCTCTGCCTGTCTCTGTCTCCCTCTGTCTGTCTGTTACCGGCTCTCTCTGTCTGTCTGTCTCTGTCTGTCTCTGTCTGGGACTGCCTGTCTCTGTCTGCCTCTGACTGTCCCTGTCTGCCTCTGTGTGTGACTGCCTGTCTCTGTCTGTCTATGTCTGTCTTTGTCTGTCTCTGTCTGTCTCTGTCTGTCTCTGTCTGTCTCTGTCTGCCTCTGTCTGTCTCTGCCTGTCTCTGTCTGTCTCTCTCTGTCTCTGTTTCTATCTGTCTGTCTCTGTCAGTCTTTGTCTGTCTCTGTCTGTCTCTGCCTGTCTCTGCCTGTCTCTGCCTGTCTCTGTCTGTCTCTGTCTCTCTCTGTCTGTCCCTGTCTGTCTCTGTCTGTCTCTGCTTGTTTTCGTGTGTCACTGCCTGTCCCAGTTTGCCTTCGACTGTCTCTGGCTGTCTCTGTGTGTGACTGCCTGTCTCTGTCTGCCTCTGACTGTCTCTGTCTGTCTCTGTCTGCCTCTGACTGTCTCTGTCTGTCTCTGTGTGTCACTGCCCGTTCAGTCCGCCGCTGACTGTCTCTGTCTGCCTTGTCTGTCTCCGTCTGCCTCTGACTGTCCCTGTCTGTCTCTGTGCGTCACTGACTGGCTCAGTGTACCGCTGACTGTCTGTGCCTGTCTCTGTCTCCCTCTGTCTGTCTGTTACCGGCTCTCTCTGCCTGTCTGTCTCTGTCTGTCTCTGTCTGTCTCTGTCTGCCTGAGTCTGTCCCTGTCTGTCTCTGTCTGTCTCTGTCTGTCTCTGTCTGTCTCTGTCTGTCTCTGTCTGTCTCTGTCTGTCTCGGTCTGGCTCTGACTGTCCCTGTCTGTCTCTGTGTGTCACTGCCAGTCTCTGTCTGCCGCTGACTGTCTCTGTCCGTCTCTGTCTGTCCCTGTCTGTCTCTGTCTGTCTCTGCTTGTTTTCGTGTGTCACTGCCTGTCCCAGTTTCCCTTCGACTGTCTCTGGCTGTCTCTGTGTGTGACTGCCTGTCTCTGTCTGCCTCTGACTGTCCCTGTCTGTCTCTGTGTCACTGCCTGTCGCAGTTCGCCGCTGACTGTCACTGTCTGTCTCTGTCTGTCTCTGTCTGTCTCTGTCTGTCTCTGTCTGTCTATACCGGTCTCTGTCTGTCTCTGTCTGTCTCTGTCTGTCTCTGTCTGCCTGAGTCTGTCTCTGTCTGTCTCTGTCTGTCTATACCGGTCTCTGTCTGTCTCTGACTGTCTCTGCCTGTCTCTGTCTCCCTCTGTCTGTCTGTTACCGGCTCTCTCTGTCTGTCTGTCTCTGTCTGTCTCTGTCTGTCTCTGTCCGCCTCTGGCTGTCTCTGCCTGCCTGAGTCTGTCTCTGTCTGTCTCCCTCTGTCTATTCCTTTCTCTGCCTGTCTCTGTCTGTCTCTGCATGTATCTGTTTGTCTCTGTCTGTCTCTGTCGGTCTCTGTCGGTCTCTCTCTGTATCTGTCTGTCTCTGTCTGTCCCTGTCTGTCTCCGTCTATCTCTGTCTGTCTCTGTCTGTCTCTGTCTGTCTCTGTCTGTCTCTGTCTGTCTCTGTCTGCCTCTGTCTGTCTCTGTCTGTCTCTGTCTGCCTCTGACTGTCCCTGTCTGCCTCTGTGTGTCACTGACTGGCTCAGTGTGCCGCTGACTGTCTCTGTCTGTCTCTGTCTGTCTCTGCATGTATCTGTTTGTCTCTCTCTCTCTCTGTCTGTCCCTGTCTGTCTCTGTCTGTATCTGTCTGTCTCTGTCTGTCTCTTTCAGTCTCTGTCTGTCTCTGTCTGTCTCTGTCTGTCTCTGTCTGTCTCCGTCTGCCTCTGACTGTCCCTGTCTGTCTCTGTGTGTCACTGCCTGTCTCTGTCTGTCTATGTCTGTCTCTGTCTGTCTCTGTCTGTCTCTGTCTGTCTCTGTCTCTCTCTGCTTGTTTTCGTGTGTCACTGCCTGTCCCAGTTTCCCTTCGACTGTCTCTGGCTGTCTCTGTGTGACTGCCTGTCTCTGTCTGCCTCTGACTGTCCCTGTCTGTCTCTGTGTCACTGCCTGTCTCAGTTCGCCGCTGACTGTCACTGTCTGTCACTGTCTGTCTCTGTCTGTCTCTGTCTGTCCCTGTCTGTCTCCGTCTGTCTCTGTCTGTGTCTGTCTGTCTCTGTCTGTCTCTGTCTGTCTCTGTCTGTCTCTGTCTGCCTCTGTCTGTCTCTGTCTGTCTCTGTCTGCCTCTGACTGTCCCTGTCTGCCTCTGTGTGTCACTGACTGGCTCAGTGTGCCGCTGACTGTCTCTGTCTGTCTCTGTCTGCCTGAGTCTGTCTCTGTCTGTCTTCTTCTGTCTATACCTGTCTCTGTCTGTCTCTGTCTGTCTCTGTCTGCCTGAGTCTGTCCCTGTCTGTCTCTGTCTGCCTCTGTCTGTATCTGTCTGTCTCTGTCTGCCTCTGACTGTCCCTGTCTGCCTCTGTGTGTCACTGACTGGCTCAGTGTGCCGCTGACTGTCTCTGCCTGTCTCTGTCTCCCTCTGTCTGTCTCTGACCGGCTCTCTCTGTCGGTCTGTCTCTGTCCGTCTCTGTCCGCCTCTGTCTGTCTCCGTCTGTCTCTGTCTGTCTCTGTCTGTCTCTGCCTGTCTCTGTCTGTCTCTGTCTGTCTCCGTCTGTCTCTCTCTGTCCCTGTCTGTATCTGCCTGTCTCTGTCTGTCTCTGTCTGTCTCTGTCTGTCTCTGTCTGTCTCTGTCTGTCTCTGTCTGTCTCTGTCTGTCTCTGTCTGCCTGAGTCTGTCTATGTCTGTCTCAGTCTGTCTCTGTCTGTCTCTGTCTGTCTCCGTCTGTCTCTGCCTGTCTCTGTCCGTCTCTTTCTGTCTCTGTCTGTCTCTGTCTCCCTCTGTCTGTCTCTGACCGGCTCTCTCTGTCTGTCTGCCTCTGTCCGTCTCTGTCCGCCTCTGTCTGTCTCCGTCTGCCTCTGACTGTCCCTGTCTGCCTCTGTGTGTCACTGACTGGCTCAGTGTGCCGGTGACTGTCTCTGCCTGTCTCTGTCTCCCTCTGTCTGTCTGTTACCGGCTCTCTCTGTCTGTCTGTCTCTGTCTGTCTCTGTCTGGGACTGCCTGTCTCTGTCTGCCTCTGACTGTCCCTGTCTGCCTCTGTGTGTGACTGCCTGTCTCTGTCTGTCTATGTCTGTCTTTGTCTGTCTCTGTCTGTCTCTGTCTGTCTCTGTCTGTCTCTGTCTGCCTCTGTCTGTCTCTGCCTGTCTCTGTCTGTCTCTCTCTGTCTCTGTTTCTATCTGTCTGTCTCTGTCAGTCTTTGTCTGTCTCTGTCTGTCTCTGCCTGTCTCTGCCTGTCTCTGCCTGTCTCTGTCTGTCTCTGTCTCTCTCTGTCTGTCCCTGTCTGTCTCTGTCTGTCTCTGCTTGTTTTCGTGTGTCACTGCCTGTCCCAGTTTGCCTTCGACTGTCTCTGGCTGTCTCTGTGTGTGACTGCCTGTCTCTGTCTGCCTCTGACTGTCTCTGTCTGTCTCTGTCTGCCTCTGACTGTCTCTGTCTGTCTCTGTGTGTCACTGCCCGTTCAGTCCGCCGCTGACTGTCTCTGTCTGCCTTGTCTGTCTCCGTCTGCCTCTGACTGTCCCTGTCTGTCTCTGTGCGTCACTGACTGGCTCAGTGTACCGCTGACTGTCTGTGCCTGTCTCTGTCTCCCTCTGTCTGTCTGTTACCGGCTCTCTCTGCCTGTCTGTCTCTGTCTGTCTCTGTCTGTCTCTGTCTGCCTGAGTCTGTCCCTGTCTGTCTCTGTCTGTCTCTGTCTGTCTCTGTCTGTCTCTGTCTGTCTCTGTCTGTCTCTGTCTGTCTCGGTCTGGCTCTGACTGTCCCTGTCTGTCTCTGTGTGTCACTGCCAGTCTCTGTCTGCCGCTGACTGTCTCTGTCCGTCTCTGTCTGTCCCTGTCTGTCTCTGTCTGTCTCTGCTTGTTTTCGTGTGTCACTGCCTGTCCCAGTTTCCCTTCGACTGTCTCTGGCTGTCTCTGTGTGTGACTGCCTGTCTCTGTCTGCCTCTGACTGTCCCTGTCTGTCTCTGTGTCACTGCCTGTCGCAGTTCGCCGCTGACTGTCACTGTCTGTCTCTGTCTGTCTCTGTCTGTCTCTGTCTGTCTCTGTCTGTCTATACCGGTCTCTGTCTGTCTCTGTCTGTCTCTGTCTGTCTCTGTCTGCCTGAGTCTGTCTCTGTCTGTCTCTGTCTGTCTATACCGGTCTCTGTCTGTCTCTGACTGTCTCTGCCTGTCTCTGTCTCCCTCTGTCTGTCTGTTACCGGCTCTCTCTGTCTGTCTGTCTCTGTCTGTCTCTGTCTGTCTCTGTCCGCCTCTGGCTGTCTCTGCCTGCCTGAGTCTGTCTCTGTCTGTCTCCCTCTGTCTATTCCTTTCTCTGCCTGTCTCTGTCTGTCTCTGCATGTATCTGTTTGTCTCTGTCTGTCTCTGTCGGTCTCTGTCGGTCTCTCTCTGTATCTGTCTGTCTCTGTCTGTCCCTGTCTGTCTCCGTCTATCTCTGTCTGTCTCTGTCTGTCTCTGTCTGTCTCTGTCTGTCTCTGTCTGTCTCTGTCTGCCTCTGTCTGTCTCTGTCTGTCTCTGTCTGCCTCTGACTGTCCCTGTCTGCCTCTGTGTGTCACTGACTGGCTCAGTGTGCCGCTGACTGTCTCTGTCTGTCTCTGTCTGTCTCTGCATGTATCTGTTTGTCTCTCTCTCTCTCTGTCTGTCCCTGTCTGTCTCTGTCTGTATCTGTCTGTCTCTGTCTGTCTCTTTCAGTCTCTGTCTGTCTCTGTCTGTCTCTGTCTGTCTCTGTCTGTCTCCGTCTGCCTCTGACTGTCCCTGTCTGTCTCTGTGTGTCACTGCCTGTCTCTGTCTGTCTATGTCTGTCTCTGTCTGTCTCTGTCTGTCTCTGTCTGTCTCTGTCTCTCTCTGCTTGTTTTCGTGTGTCACTGCCTGTCCCAGTTTCCCTTCGACTGTCTCTGGCTGTCTCTGTGTGACTGCCTGTCTCTGTCTGCCTCTGACTGTCCCTGTCTGTCTCTGTGTCACTGCCTGTCTCAGTTCGCCGCTGACTGTCACTGTCTGTCACTGTCTGTCTCTGTCTGTCTCTGTCTGTCTCTGTCTGTCTCTGTCTGTATCTGTCTGTCTCTGTCTGTCTCTGTCTGTCTCTGTCTGTCTCTGTCTGTCTCTGTCTGCCTCTGACTGTCCCTGTCTGCCTCTGTCTGTCTATGTCTGCCTGAGTCTGTCTCTGTCTGTGTCTGTTTGTCTATACCGGTCTCTGTCTGTCTCTGCCTGTCTCTGTCTGTCTCTGTCTGTCCCTGTCTGTCTCTGTCTGTCTCTGCTTGCTTCCGTGTGTCACTGCCTGTCCCAGTTTGCCTTCGACTGTCTCGGTCTGTCTCTGTCTGGGACTGCCTGTCTCTGTCTGCCTCTGACTGTCCCTGTCTGTCTCTGTGTGTCACTGCCTGACTCTGTCTGTCTATGTCTGTCTTTGTCTGTCTCTGTCTGTCTCTGTCTGTCTCTGTCTGTCTCTGTCTGCCTCTGCCTGTCTCTGCCTGTCTCTGTCTGTATCTCTCTGTCTCTGTTTCTATCTGTCTGTCTCTGTCAGTCTTTGTCTGTCTCTGTCTGTCTCTGCCTGTCTCTGTCTGTCTCTGTCTGTCTCTGTCTGTCTCTGTCTGTCCCTGTCTGTCTCTGTCTGTCTCTGCTTGTTTTCGTGTGTCACTGCCTGTCCCAGTTTGCCTTCGACTGTCTCTGGCTGTCTCTGTGTGTGACTGCCTGTCTCTGTCTGCCTCTGACTGTCTCTGTCTGTCTCTGTGTGTCACTGCCCGTCTCAGTCCGCCGCTGACTGTCTCTGTCTGCCTTGTCTGTCTCCGTCTGCCTCTGACTGTCCCTGTCTGCCTCTGTGCGTCACTGACTGGCTCAGTATACCGCTGACTGTCTCTGCCTGTCTCTGTCTCCCTCTGTCTGTCTGTTACCGGCTCTCTCTGTCTGTCTGTCTCTGTCTGTCTCTGTCTGTCTCTGTCTGCCTGAGTCTGTCCCTGTCTGTCTCTGTCTGTCTCTGTCTGTCTCTGTCTGACTCTGTCTGTCTCTGTCTGTCTCGGTCTGGCTCTGACTGTCCCTGTCTCTCTCTGTGTGTCACTGCCAGTCTCAGTCTGCCGCTGACTGTCTCTGTCCGTCACTGTCTGTCTCTGTCTGTCTCTGTCTGTCTCTGTCTGTCTCTGTCTGTCTCTGTCTGTCCCTGCCTGTCTCTGTCAGTCTCTGCTTGTTTTCGTGTGTCACTGCCTGTCCCAGTTTCCCTTCGACTGTCTCTGGCTGTCCCTGTGTGTGACTGCCTGTCTCTGTCTGCCTCTGACTGTCCCTGTGTGTCTCTGTCTGTCTCTGTCTGTCTCTGTCTGTCTCTGTCTGTCTCTGTCTGTCTATACCGGTCTCTGTCTGTCTCTGTCTCTCTCTGCCTGTTTCAGTCTGCCACTGTCTGTCTATGCTTGTTTCCGTGTGTCTCTGTCTGTCTCTGTCTGTCTCTGTCTGTCTCTGTCTGTCTCTGTCTGTCTCTGTCTGTCTCTGTCTGTCTCTTTCCGTCTCTGTCTGTATCTGTCTGTCTCTGTCTGTCTCTGTACGTATCTGTTTGTCTCTGTCTGTCTCTGTCTGTCTCTGTCTGTCTCTGTCTGTCTCTGACTGTCTCTGTCTGTCTCTGTACGTATCTGTCTGTCTCTGTCTGTCTCTGCCTGTCTCTGTCTGTCTCTGTCTGTCTCTGTCTGTCTCTTTCCGTCTCTGTCTGTATCTGTCTGTCTCTGTCTGTCTCTGTACGTATCTGTTTGTCTCTGTCTGTCTCTGTCTGTCTCTGTGTGCCTGAGTCTGTCTCTGTCTGTCTCTGTCTGTCTCTGTCTGTCTCTGTCTGTCTCTGTCTGTCTCTGTCTGTCTCTGTCTGTCTCTGTCTGGCTCTGCCTGTCTCTGCCTGTCTCTGTCTGTCTCTGTCTGTCTCTGCATTTATCTGTCTGTCTCTGCCTGTCTCAGTCTGCCTCTGACTGTCCCTGTCTGTCTCAGTGTGTCTCTGCCTGTCAGTCTGCCGCTGACTGTCTCTGTCTCTCTCTGCCTGTTTCAGTCTGCCACTGTCTGTCTATGCTTGTTTCCGTGTGTCTCTGTCTGTCTCTGTCTGTCTCTGTCTGTCTCTGTCTGTCTCTGTCTGCCTGAGTCTGTCTCTGTCCGTCTCTGTCTGTCTCTGTATGTATCTGTCTGTCTCTGTCTGTCTCTGCCTGTCTCTGTCTGTCTCTGTCTGTCTCTGTCTGTCTCTGTCTGTCTCTGTCTGTCTCTGTCAGTCTCTCTCTGTCTCTGTCTGCGTGAGTCTATCTCTGTCTGTCTCTCTCTGTCTATTCCTGTCTCTGTCTGTATCTGTCTGTCTCTGTCTGTCTCTGTCTGTCTCTGTCTGTCTCTGTCTGCCTGAGTCTGTCTCTGTCTGTCTCTGTCTGTCTCTGTATGTATCTGTCTGTCTCTGTATGTATCTGTCTGTCTCTGTCTGTCTCTGTATGTATCTGTCTGTCTCTGTATGTATCTGTCTGTCTCTGTCTGTCTCTGCATTTATCTGTCTGTCTCTGCCTGTCTCAGTCTGCCTCTGACTGTCCCTGTCTGTCTCAGTGTGCCACTGCCTGTCAGTCTGCCGCTGACTGTCTCTGTCTCTCTCTGCCTGTTTCAGTCTGCCACTGTCTGTCTCTGCTTGTTTCCGTGTGTCTCTGCCTGTCTCTGTCTGTCTCTGCCTGTCTCTGTCTGTCTCTGTCTGTCTCTGTCTGCCTGAGTCTGTCTCTGTCTGTCTCTGTCTGTCTCTGTATGTATCTGTCTGTCTCTGTCTGTCTCTGCCTGTCTCTGTCTGTCTCTGTCTGTCTCTGTCTGTCTCTTTCCGTCTCTGTCTGTATCTGTCTGTCTCTGTCTGTCTCTGTACGTATCTGTTTGTCTCTTTCTGTCTCTGTCTGTCTCTTTATGTATCTGTCTGTCTCTGTCTGTCTCTGCCTGTCTCTGTCTGTCTGTGTCTGTCTCTGTCTGTCTCTTTCCGTCTCTGTCTGTATCTGTCTGTCTCTGTCTGTCTCTGTCTGTCTCTGTCTGGCTCTGCCTGTCTCTGCCTGTCTCTGTCTGTCTCTGTCTGTCTCTGCATTTATCTGTCTGTCTATGCCTGTCTCAGTCTGCCTCTGACTGTCCCTGTCTGTCTCAGTGTGTCACTGCCTGTCAGTCTGCCGCTGACTGTCTCTGTCTCTCTCTGCCTGTTTCAGTCTGCCACTGTCTGTCTATGCTTGTTTCCGTGTGTCTCTGTCTGTCTCTGTCTGTCTCTGTCTGTCTCTGTCTGTCTCTGTCTGTCTCTGTCTGTCTCTGTCTGTCTCTGTCTGTCTCTGTCTGTCTCTGTCTGTCTCTGTCTGTCTGTGTCTGTCTCTGTCTGTCTCTTTCCGTCTCTGTCTGTATCTGTCTGTCTCTGTCTGTCTCTGTACGTATCTGTTTGTCTCTGTCTGTCTCTGTCTGTCTCTGTCTGTCTCTGTCTGTCTCTGTCTGTCTCTGTCTGTCTCTGTCTGTCTCTGTCTATCTCTGACTGTCTCTGTCTGTCTCTGTCTGGCTCTGCCTGTCTCAGTCTGTCTCTGTCTGTCTCTGTCTGTCTCTGCATTTATCAGTCTGTCTCTGCCTGTCTCAGTCTGCCTCTGACTGTCCCTGTCTGTCTCAGTGTGTCACTGCCTGTCAGTCTGCCGCTGACTGTCTCTGTCTCTCTCTGCCTGTTTCAGTCTGCCACTGTCTGTCTCTGCTTGTTTCCGTGTGTCTCTGTTTGTCTCTGTCTGTCTCTGTCTGTCTCTGTCTGTCTCTGTCTGTCTCTGTCTGTCTCTGTCTGTCTTTTCGGTCTCTCTCTGTCTCTGCCTGTATCTGTCTGTCTCTGCCGGTCTCTGTCTGTCTCTGTCTGCCTGAGTCTGTCTCTGTCTGTCTCTGTATGTATCTGTCTGCCTCTGTCTGTCTCTGCCTGTCTCTGTCTGTCTCTGTCTGTCTCTGTCTGTCTCTGTCTGTCTCTTTCCGTCTCTGTCTGTATCTGTCTGTCTCTGTCTGTCTCTGTCTGTCTCTGTACGTATCTGTTTGTCTCTGTCTGTCTCTGTCTGTATCTGTCTGCCTGAGTCTGTCTCTGTCTGTCTCTGTCTGTCTCTGTCTGTCTCTGTCTGTCTCTGTCTGTCTCTGTCTGGCTCTGCCTGTCTCTGTCTGCCTCTGTCTGTATCTGTCTGTCTCTGCCTGTCTCAGTCTGCCTCTGACTGCCCCTGTCTGTCTCAGTGTGTCACTGCCTGTCAGTCTGCCGCTGACTGTCTCTGTCTCTCTCTGCCTGTTTCAGTCTGCCACTGTCTGTCTATGCTTGTTTCCGTGTGTCTCTGTCTGTCTCTGTCTGTCTCTGTCTGTCTCTGTCTGCCTGAGTCTGTCTCTGTCTGTCTCTGTCTGTCTCTGTATGTATCTGTCTGTCTCTGTCTGTCTCTGTCTGTCTCTGCCTGTCTCTGTCTGTCTCTGTCTGTCTCTGTCTGTCTCTTTCCGTCTCTGTCTGTATCTGTCTGTCTCTGCCTGTCTCTGTACGAATCTGTTTGTCTCTGTCTGTCTCTGTCTGTCTCTTTATGTATCTGTCTGTCTCTGTCTGTCTCTGCCTGTCTCTGTCTGTCTCTGCCTGTCTCTGTCTGTCTCTGTCTGTCTCTGTCTGTCTCTGTCTGTCTCTTTCCGTCTCTGTCTGTATCTGTCTGTCTCTGTCTGTCTCTGTCTGTCTCTGTACGTATCTGTTTGTCTCTGTCTGTCTCTGTCTGTATCTGTCTGCCTGAGTCTGTCTCTGTCTGTCTCTGTCTGTCTCTGTCTGTCTCTGTCTGTCTCTGTCTGTCTCTGTCTGTCTCTGTATGTATCTGTCTGTCTCTGTCTGTCTCTGTCTGTCTCGGCCTGTCTCTGTCTGTCTCTGTCTGTCTCTGTCTGTCTCTGTACGAATCTGTTTGTCTCTGTCTGTCTCTGTCTGTCTCTTTATGTATCTGTCTGTCTCTGTCTGTCTCTGCCTGTCTCTGTCTGTCTCTGTCTGTCTCTGTCTGTCTCTTTCCGTCTCTGTCTGTATCTGTCTGTCTCTGTCTGTCTCTGTACGTATCTGTTTGTCTCTGTCTGTCTCTGTCTGTCTCTGTCTGTCTCTGTCTGTCTCTGACTGTCTCTGTCTGTCTCTGTATGTATCTGTCTGTCTCTGTCTGTCTCTGCCTGTCTCTGTCTGTCTCTGTCTGTCTCTGTCTGTCTCTTTCCGTCTCTGTCTGTATCTGTCTGTCTCTGTCTGTCTCTGTACGTATCTGTTTGTCTCTGTCTGTCTCTGTCTGTCTCTGTGTGCCTGAGTCTGTCTCTGTCTGTCTCTGTCTGTCTCTGTCTGTCTCTGTCTGTCTCTGTCTGTCTCTGTCTGTCTCTGTCTGTCTCTGTCTGTCTCTGTCTGGCTCTGCCTGTCTCTGCCTGTCTCTGTCTGTCTCTGTCTGTCTCTGCATTTATCTGTCTGTCTCTGCCTGTCTCAGTCTGCCTCTGACTGTCCCTGTCTGTCTCAGTGTGTCTCTGCCTGTCAGTCTGCCGCTGACTGTCTCTGTCTCTCTCTGCCTGTTTCAGTCTGCCACTGTCTGTCTATGCTTGTTTCCGTGTGTCTCTGTCTGTCTCTGTCTGTCTCTGTCTGTCTCTGTCTGTCTCTGTCTGCCTGAGTCTGTCTCTGTCTGTCTCTGTCTGTCTCTGTCTGTCTCTGTCTGTCTCTGTCTGTCTCGGTCTGGCTCTGACTGTCCCTGTCTGTCTCTGTGTGTCACTGCCTGTCTCAGTTCGCCGCTGACTGTCACTGTCTGTCTCTGTCTGTCTATACCGGTCTCTGTCTGTCTCTGTCTGTCTCTGTCTGTCTCTGTCCGCCTCTGGCTGTCTCTGCCTGCCTGAGTCTGTCTCTGTCTGTCTCCCTCTGTCTATTCCTGTCTCTGCCTGTCTCTGTCTGTCTCTGCATGTATCTGTTTGTCTCTGTCTGTCTCTGTCGGTCTCTGTCGGTCTCTCTCTGTATCTGTCTGTCTCTGTCTGTCCCTGTCTGTCTCCGTCTGTCTCTGTCTGTGTCTGTCTGTCTCTGTCTGTCTCTGTCTGTCTCTGTCTGTCTCTGTCTGCCTCTGTCTGTCTCTGTCTGTCTCTGTCTGCCTCTGACTGTCCCTGTCTGCCTCTGTGTGTCACTGACTGGCTCAGTGTGCCGCTGACTGTCTCTGTCTGTCTCTGTCTGCCTGAGTCTGTCTCTGTCTGTCTTCTTCTGTCTATACCTGTCTCTGTCTGTCTCTGTCTGTCTCTGTCTGTCTCTGTCTGTCTCTGTCTATCTCTTCCGTCTCTGTCTGTCTCTGTCTGTCTCTGCATGTATCTGTTTGTCTCTGTCTGTCTCTGTCGGTCTCTGTCGGTCTCTGTCTGTATCTGTCTGTCTCTGTCTGTCTCTGTCTGTCACTGTCTGTCTAGGTCTGTCTCTGCCTGCGCCGTCTGTCTCTGTCTATCTCTGTCTGCCTCTGTCTGCCTGAGTCTGTCTCTGTGTCTCTGTCTTTCTATACCTGTCTCTGTCTGTCTCTGTCAGTCTCTGTCTGTCTCTGTCTGTCTCTGTCTGTCTCTGTCTGTCTCTGCCTGTCTCGGTCTGTCTCTGTCTGTCCCTGTCTGTCTGTGTCTGTCTCTGCTTGCTTCCGTGTGTCACTGCCTGTCCCAGTTTGCCTTCGACTGTCTCTGTCTGTCTCTGTCTGGGACTGCCTGTCTCTGTCTGCCTCTGACTGTCCCTGTCTGTCTCTGTGTGTCACTGCCTGTCTCTGTCTGTCTCTGTCTGTCTATGTCTGTCTGTGTCTGTCTCTGTCTGTCTCTGTCTGTCTCTGTCTGTCTCTGTCTGTCACTGTCTGTCTCTTTCCGTCTCTGTCTGTCTCTGTCTGTCTCTGTCTGTCTCTGTCTGTCTCTGTACGTATCTGTTTGTCTCTGTCTGTCTCTGTCTGTATCTGTCTGCCTGAGTCTGTCTCTGTCTGTCTCTGTCTGTCTCTGTCTGGCTCTGCCTGTCTCTGTCTGTCTCTGTCTGTATCTGTCTGTCTCAGCATTTATCTGTCTGTCTCTGCGTGTCTCTGTCTGTCTCTGTCTCTATCTGTCTGTCTCAGCATTTATCTGTCTGTCTCTGCCTGTCTCAGTCTGCCTCTGACTGTCCCTGTCTGTCTCAGTGTGTCACTGCCTGTCAGTCTGCCGCTGACTGTCTCTGTCTCTCTCTGCCTGTTTCAGTCTGCCACTGTCTGTCTCTGCTTGTTTCCGTGTGTCTCTGCCTGTCTCTGTCTGTCTCTGCCTGTCTCTGTCTGTCTCTGTCTGTCTCTGGCTGTCTCTGTCTGTCTCTGTATGTATCTGTCTGTCTCTGTCTGTCTCTGCCTGTCTCTGTCTGTCTCTGTCTGTCTCTGTCTGTCTCTTTCCGTCTCTGTCTGTATCTGTCTGTCTCTGTCTGTCTCTGTACGTATCTGTTTGTCTCTGTCTGTCTCTGTCTGTCTCTGTGTGCCTGAGTCTGTCTCTGTCTGTCTCTGTCTGTCTCTGTCTGTCTCTGTCTGTCTCTGTCTGTCTCTGTCTGGCTCTGCCTGTCTCTGCCTGTCTCTGTCTGTCTCTGTCTGTCTCTGCATTTATCTGTCTGTCTATGCCTGTCTCAGTCTGCCTCTGACTGTCCCTGTCTGTCTCAGTGTGTCACTGCCTGTCAGTCTGCCGCTGACTGTCTCTGTCTCTCTCTGCCTGTTTCAGTCTGCCACTGTCTGTCTATGCTTGTTTCCGTGTGTCTCTGTCTGTCTCTGTCTGTCTCTGTCTGTCTCTGTCTGTCTCTGTCTGTCTCTGTCTGTCTCTGTCTGTCTCTGTCTGTCTCTGTCTGTCTCTGTCTGTCTCTGTCTGTCTCTGTCTGTCTCTGTCTGTCTCTGTCTGTCTCTGTCAGTCTCTCTCTGTCTCTGTCTGCGTGAGTCTATCTCTGTCTGTCTCTCTCTGTCTATTCCTGTCTCTGTCTGTATCTGTCTGTCTCTGTCTGTCTCTGTCTGTCTCTGTCTGTCTCTGTCTGCCTGAGTCTGTCTCTGTCTGTCTCTGTCTGTCTCTGTATGTATCTGTCTGTCTCTGTATGTATCTGTCTGTCTCTGTCTGTCTCTGTATGTATCTGTCTGTCTCTGTATGTATCTGTCTGTCTCTGTCTGTCTCTGCATTTATCTGTCTGTCTCTGCCTGTCTCAGTCTGCCTCTGACTGTCCCTGTCTGTCTCAGTGTGTCACTGCCTGTCAGTCTGCCGCTGACTGTCTCTGTCTCTCTCTGCCTGTTTCAGTCTGCCACTGTCTGTCTCTGCTTGTTTCCGTGTGTCTCTGCCTGTCTCTGTCTGTCTCTGTCTGTATCTGTCTGTCTCTGTCTGTCTCTGTACGTTTCTGTTTGTCTCTGTCTGTCTCTGTCTGTCTCTGCATTTATCTGTCTGTCTCTGCCTGTCTCAGTCTGCCTCTGACTGTCCCTGTCTGTCTCAGTGTGTCACTGCCTGTCAGTCTGCCGCTGACTGTCTCTGTCTCTCTCTGCCTGTTTCAGTCTGCCACTGTCTGTCTCTGCTTGTTTCCGTGTGTCTCTGCCTGTCTCTGTCTGTCTCTGCCTGTCTCTGTCTGTCTCTGTCTGTCTCTGTCTGCCTGAGTCTGTCTCTGTCTGTCTCTGTCTGTCTCTGTATGTATCTGTCTGTCTCTGTCTGTCTCTGCCTGTCTCTGTCTGTCTCTGTCTGTCTCTGTCTGTCTCTTTCCGTCTCTGTCTGTATCTGTCTGTCTCTGTCTGTCTCTGTACGTATCTGTTTGTCTCTTTCTGTCTCTGTCTGTCTCTTTATGTATCTGTCTGTCTCTGTCTGTCTCTGCCTGTCTCTGTCTGTCTGTGTCTGTCTCTGTCTGTCTCTTTCCGTCTCTGTCTGTATCTGTCTGTCTCTGTCTGTCTCTGTCTGTCTCTGTCTGGCTCTGCCTGTCTCTGCCTGTCTCTGTCTGTCTCTGTCTGTCTCTGCATTTATCTGTCTGTCTATGCCTGTCTCAGTCTGCCTCTGACTGTCCCTGTCTGTCTCAGTGTGTCACTGCCTGTCAGTCTGCCGCTGACTGTCTCTGTCTCTCTCTGCCTGTTTCAGTCTGCCACTGTCTGTCTATGCTTGTTTCCGTGTGTCTCTGTCTGTCTCTGTCTGTCTCTGTCTGTCTCTGTCTGTCTCTGTCTGTCTCTGTCTGTCTCTGTCTGTCTCTGTCTGTCTCTGTCTGTCTGTGTCTGTCTCTGTCTGTCTCTTTCCGTCTCTGTCTGTATCTGTCTGTCTCTGTCTGTCTCTGTACGTATCTGTTTGTCTCTGTCTGTCTCTGTCTGTCTCTGTCTGTCTCTGTCTGTCTCTGTCTGTCTCTGTCTGTCTCTGTCTGTCTCTGTCTATCTCTGACTGTCTCTGTCTGTCTCTGTCTGGCTCTGCCTGTCTCTGTCTGTCTCTGTCTGTCTCTGTCTGTCTCTGCATTTATCAGTCTGTCTCTGCCTGTCTCAGTCTGCCTCTGACTGTCCCTGTCTGTCTCAGTGTGTCACTGCCTGTCAGTCTGCCGCTGACTGTCTCTGTCTCTCTCTGCCTGTTTCAGTCTGCCACTGTCTGTCTCTGCTTGTTTCCGTGTGTCTCTGTCTGTCTCTGTCTGTCTCTGTCTGTCTCTGTCTGTCTCTGTCTGTCTTTTCGGTCTCTCTCTGTCTCTGCCTGTATCTGTCTGTCTCTGCCGGTCTCTGTCTGTCTCTGTCTGCCTGAGTCTGTCTCTGTCTGTCTCTGTATGTATCTGTCTGCCTCTGTCTGTCTCTGCCTGTCTCTGTCTGTCTCTGTCTGTCTCTGTCTGTCTCTGTCTGTCTCTTTCCGTCTCTGTCTGTATCTGTCTGTCTCTGTCTGTCTCTGTCTGTCTCTGTCTGTCTCTGTACGTATCTGTTTGTCTCTGTCTGTCTCTGTCTGTATCTGTCTGCCTGAGTCTGTCTCTGTCTGTCTCTGTCTGTCTCTGTCTGTCTCTGTCTGTCTCTGTCTGGCTCTGCCTGTCTCTGTCTGCCTCTGTCTGTATCTGTCTGTCTCTGCCTGTCTCAGTCTGCCTCTGACTGCCCCTGTCTGTCTCAGTGTGTCACTGCCTGTCAGTCTGCCGCTGACTGTCTCTGTCTCTCTCTGCCTGTTTCAGTCTGCCACTGTCTGTCTATGCTTGTTTCCGTGTGTCTCTGTCTGTCTCTGTCTGTCTCTGTCTGTCTCTGTCTGCCTGAGTCTGTCTCTGTCTGTCTCTGTCTGTCTCTGTATGTATCTGTCTGTCTCTGTCTGTCTCTGTCTGTCTCTGCCTGTCTCTGTCTGTCTCTGTCTGTCTCCGTCTGTCTCTTTCCGTCTCTGTCTGTATCTGTCTGTCTCTGCCTGTCTCTGTACGAATCTGTTTGTCTCTGTCTGTCTCTGTCTGTCTCTTTATGTATCTGTCTGTCTCTCTCTGTCTCTGCCTGTCTCTGTCTGTCTCTGCCTGTCTCTGTCTGTCTCTGTCTGTCTCTGTCTGTCTCTGTCTGTCTCTTTCCGTCTCTGTCTGTATCTGTCTGTCTCTGTCTGTCTCTGTCTGTCTCTGTACGTATCTGTTTGTCTCTGTCTGTCTCTGTCTGTATCTGTCTGCCTGAGTCTGTCTCTGTCTGTCTCTGTCTGTCTCTGTCTGTCTCTGTCTGTCTCTGTCTGTCTCTGTCTGTCTCTGTATGTATCTGTCTGTCTCTGTCTGTCTCTGTCTGTCTCTGCCTGTCTCTGTCTGTCTCTGTCTGTCTCTGTCTGTCTCTTTCCGTCTCTGTCTGTATCTGTCTGTCTCTGCCTGTCTCTGTACGAATCTGTTTGTCTCTGTCTGTCTCTGTCTGTCTCTTTATGTATCTGTCTGTCTCTGTCTGTCTCTGCCTGTCTCTGTCTGTCTCTGTCTGTCTCTGTCTGTCTCTTTCCGTCTCTGTCTGTATCTGTCTGTCTCTGTCTGTCTCTGTACGTATCTGTCTGTCTCTGTCTGTCTCTGCCTGTCTCTGTCTGTCTCTGTCTGTCTCTGTCTGTCTCTTTCCGTCTCTGTCTGTATCTGTCTGTCTCTGTCTGTCTCTGTACGTATCTGTTTGTCTCTGTCTGTCTCTGTCTGTCTCTGTCTGTCTCTGTCTGTCTCTGACTGTCTCTGTCTGTCTCTGTATGTATCTGTCTGTCTCTGTCTGTCTCTGCCTGTCTCTGTCTGTCTCTGTCTGTCTCTGTCTGTCTCTTTCCGTCTCTGTCTGTATCTGTCTGTCTCTGTCTGTCTCTGTACGTATCTGTTTGTCTCTGTCTGTCTCTGTCTGTCTCTGTGTGCCTGAGTCTGTCTCTGTCTGTCTCTGTCTGTCTCTGTCTGTCTCTGTCTGTCTCTGTCTGTCTCTGTCTGTCTCTGTCTGTCTCTGTCTGGCTCTGCCTGTCTCTGCCTGTCTCTGTCTGTCTCTGTCTGTCTCTGCATTTATCTGTCTGTCTCTGCCTGTCTCAGTCTGCCTCTGACTGTCCCTGTCTGTCTCAGTGTGTCTCTGCCTGTCAGTCTGCCGCTGACTGTCTCTGTCTCTCTCTGCCTGTTTCAGTCTGCCACTGTCTGTCTATGCTTGTTTCCGTGTGTCTCTGTCTGTCTCTGTCTGTCTCTGTCTGTCTCTGTCTGCCTGAGTCTGTCTCTGTCTGTCTCTGTCTGTCTCTGTCTGTCTCTGTCTGTCTCTGTCTGTCTCTGTCTGTCTCTGTCTGTCTCGGTCTGGCTCTGACTGTCCCTGTCTGTCTCTGTGTGTCACTGCCTGTCTCAGTTCGCCGCTGACTGTCACTGTCTGTCTCTGTCTGTCTATACCGGTCTCTGTCTGTCTCTGTCTGTCTCTGTCTGTCTCTGTCCGCCTCTGGCTGTCTCTGCCTGCCTGAGTCTGTCTCTGTCTGTCTCCCTCTGTCTATTCCTGTCTCTGCCTATCTCTGTCTGTCTCTGCATGTATCTGTTTGTCTCTGTCTGTCTCTGTCGGTCTCTGTCGGTCTCTCTCTGTATCTGTCTGTCTCTGTCTGTCCCTGTCTGTCTCCGTCTGTCTCTGTCTGTGTCTGTCTGTCTCTGTCTGTCTCTGTCTGTCTCTGTCTGTCTCTGTCTGTCTCTGTCTGCCTCTGTCTGTCTCTGTCTGTCTCTGTCTGCCTCTGACTGTCCCTGTCTGCCTCTGTGTGTCACTGACTGGCTCAGTGTGCCGCTGACTGTCTCTGTCTGTCTCTGTCTGCCTGAGTCTGTCTCTGTCTGTCTTCTTCTGTCTATACCTGTCTCTGTCTGTCTCTGTCTGTCTCTGTCTGTCTCTGTCTGTCTCTGTCTATCTCTTCCGTCTCTGTCTGTCTCTGTCTGTCTCTGCATGTATCTGTTTGTCTCTGTCTGTCTCTGTCGGTCTCTGTCGGTCTCTGTCTGTATCTGTCTGTCTCTGTCTGTCTCTGTCTGTCACTGTCTGTCTAGGTCTGTCTCTGCCTGCGCCGTCTGTCTCTGTCTATCTCTGTCTGCCTCTGTCTGCCTGAGTCTGTCTCTGTGTCTCTGTCTTTCTATACCTGTCTCTGTCTGTCTCTGTCAGTCTCTGTCTGTCTCTGTCTGTCTCTGTCTGTCTCTGTCTGTCTCTGCCTGTCTCGGTCTGTCTCTGTCTGTCCCTGTCTGTCTGTGTCTGTCTCTGCTTGCTTCCGTGTGTCACTGCCTGTCCCAGTTTGCCTTCGACTGTCTCTGTCTGTCTCTGTCTGGGACTGCCTGTCTCTGTCTGCCTCTGACTGTCCCTGTCTGTCTCTGTGTGTCACTGCCTGTCTCTGTCTGTCTCTGTCTGTCTATGTCTGTCTGTGTCTGTCTCTGTCTGTCTCTGTCTGTCTCTGTCTGTCTCTGTCTGTCTCTGTGTGTCACTGCCTGTCTCTGTCTGTGTCTGCCTGTCTCTGTCTGTCTCTGTCTGTCTCTGCCTGTCTCTGTCTGTCTCTCTCTGTCTGTATCTGTCTGTCTCTGTCTGTCTCTGTCGGTCTCTGTCTGTCTCTGTCTGTCCCTGTCTGTCTCCGTCTGTATCTGTCTGTCTCTGTCTGCCTCTGACTGTCCCTGTCTGCCTCTGTGTGTCACTGACTGGCTCAGTGTGCCGCTGACTGTCTCTGCCTGTCTCTGTCTCCCTCTGTCTGTCTCTGACCGGCTCTCTCTGTCGGTCTGTCTCTGTCCGTCTCTGTCCGCCTCTGTCTGTCTCCGTCTGTCTCTGTCTGTCTCTGTCTGTCTCTGCCTGTCTCTGTCTGTCTCTGTCTGTCTCCGTCTGTCTCTCTCTGTCCCTGTCTGTATCTGTCTGTCTCTGTCTGTCTCTGTCTGTCTCTGTCTGTCTCTGTCTGTCTCTGTCTGTCTCTGTCTGTCTCTGTCTGTCTCTGTCTGCCTGAGTCTGTCTATGTCTGTCTCAGTCTGTCTCTGTCTGTCTCTGCATGTATCTGTTTGTCTCTGTCTGTCTCTGTCGGTCTCTGTCGGTCTCTCTCTGTATCTGTCTGTCTCTGTCTGTCCCTGTCTGTCTCCGTCTGTCTCTGTCTGTGTCTGTCTGTCTCTGTCTGTCTCTGTCTGTCTCTGTCTGTCTCTGTCTGCCTCTGTCTGTCTCTGTCTGTCTCTGTCTGCCTCTGACTGTCCCTGTCTGCCTCTGTGTGTCACTGACTGGCTCAGTGTGCCGCTGACTGTCTCTGTCTGTCTCTGTCTGCCTGAGTCTGTCTCTGTCTGTCTTCTTCTGTCTATACCTGTCTCTGTCTGTCTCTGTCTGTCTCTGTCTGTCTCTGTCTGTCTCTGTCTATCTCTTCCGTCTCTGTCTGTCTCTGTCTGTCTCTGCATGTATCTGTTTGTCTCTGTCTGTCTCTGTCGGTCTCTGTCGGTCTCTGTCTGTATCTGTCTGTCTCTGTCTGTCTCTGTCTGTCACTGTCTGTCTAGGTCTGTCTCTGCCTGCGCCGTCTGTCTCTGTCTATCTCTGTCTGCCTCTGTCCGCCTGAGTCTGTCTCTGTGTCTCTGTCTTTCTATACCTGTCTCTGTCTGTCTCTGTCAGTCTCTGTCTGTCTCTGTCTGTCTCTGTCTGTCTCTGTCTGTCTCTGCCTGTCTCGGTCTGTCTCTGTCTGTCCCTGTCTGTCTGTGTCTGTCTCTGCTTGCTTCCGTGTGTCACTGCCTGTCCCAGTTTGCCTTCGACTGTCTCTGTCTGTCTCTGTCTGGGACTGCCTGTCTCTGTCTGCCTCTGACTGTCCCTGTCTGTCTCTGTGTGTCACTGCCTGTCTCTGTCTGTCTCTGTCTGTCTATGTCTGTCTGTGTCTGTCTCTGTCTGTCTCTGTCTGTCTCTGTCTGTCTCTGTCTGTCTCTGTGTGTCACTGCCTGTCTCTGTCTGTGTCTGCCTGTCTCTGTCTGTCTCTGTCTGTCTCTGCCTGTCTCTGTCTGTCTCTCTCTGTCTGTATCTGTCTGTCTCTGCCTGTCTCTGTCTGTCTCGGTCTGTCTCTGTCTGCCTCTGTCTGTCTATGTCTGCCTGAGTCTGTCTCTGTCTGTGTCTGTTTGTCTATACCGGTCTCTGTCTGTCTCCGCCTGTCTCTGCCTCTCTCTGTCTGTCTCTGTCTGTCCCTGTCTGTCTCTGTCTGTCTCTGCTTGCTTCCGTGTGTCACTGCCTGTCCCAGTTTGCCTTCGACTGTCTCGGTCTGTCTCTGTCTGGGACTGCCTGTCTCTGTCTGCCTCTGACTGTCCCTGTCTGCCTCTGTGTGTGACTGCCTGTCTCTGTCTGTCTATGTCTGTCTTTGTCTGTCTCTGTCTGTCTCTGTCTGTCTCTGTCTGTCTCTGTCTGTCTCTGTCTGCCTGAGTCTGTCTATGTCTGTCTCAGTCTGTCTCTGTCTGTCTCTGTCTGTCTCCGTCTGTCTCTGCCTGTCTCTGTCCGTCTCTTTCTGTCTCTGTCTGTCTCTGTCTCCCTCTGTCTGTCTCTGACCGGCTCTCTCTGTCTGTCTGCCTCTGTCCGTCTCTGTCCGCCTCTGTCTGTCTCCGTCTGCCTCTGACTGTCCCTGTCTGCCTCTGTGTGTCACTGACTGGCTCAGTGTGCCGGTGACTGTCTCTGCCTGTCTCTGTCTCCCTCTGTCTGTCTGTTACCGGCTCTCTCTGTCTGTCTGTCTCTGTCTGTCTCTGTCTGTCCCTGTCCGCCTCTGCCTGTCTCTGCCTGCCTGAGTCTGTCTCTGTCTGTCTCCCTCTGTCTATTCCTGTCTCTGTCTGTCTCTGTCTGTCTCTGCATGTATCTGTTTGTCTCTGTCTGTCTCTGTCGGTCTCTGTCGGTCTCTGTCTGTATCTGTCTGTCTCTGTCTGTCTCTGTCTGTCTCTGTCTGTCTAGGTCTGTCTCTGCCTGCGCCGTCTGTCTCTGTCTATCTCTGTCTGTCTCTGTCTGCCTGAGTCTGTCTCTGTCTGTCTCTGTCTTTCTATACCTGTCTCTGTCTGTATCTGTCTGTCTCTGTCTGTCTCTGCCTGTCTCTGTCTGTCTCGGTCTGTCTCTGTCTGCCTCTGTCTGTCTATGTCTGCCTGAGTCTGTCTCTGTCTGTGTCTGTTTGTCTATACCGGTCTCTGTCTGTCTCCGCCTGTCTCTGTCTGTCTCTGTCTCTCTCTGTCTGTCCCTGTCTGTCTCTGTCTGTCTCTGCTTGTTTTCGTGTGTCACTGCCTGTCCCAGTTTGCCTTCGACTGTCTCTGGCTGTCTCTGTGTGTGACTGCCTGTCTCTGTCTGCCTCTGACTGTCTCTGTCTGTCTCTGTCTGCCTCTGACTGTCTCTGTCTGTCTCTGTGTGTCACTGCCCGTCTCAGTCCGCCGCTGACTGTCTCTGTCTGCCTTGTCTGTCTCCGTCTGCCTCTGACTGTCCCTGTCTGTCTCTGTGCGTCACTGACTGGCTCAGTGTACCGCTGACTGTCTGTGCCTGTCTCTGTCTCCCTCTGTCTGTCTGTTACCGGCTCTCTCTGCCTGTCTGTCTATGTCTGTCTTTGTCTGTCTCTGTCTGTCTCTGTCTGTCTCTGTCTGTCTCTGTCTGCCTGAGTCTGTCTATGTCTGTCTCAGTCTGTCTCTGTCTGTCTCTGTCTGTCTCCGTCTGTCTCTGCCTGTCTCTGTCCGTCTCTTTCTGTCTCTGTCTGTCTCTGTCTCCCTCTGTCTGTCTCTGACCGGCTCTCTCTGTCTGTCTGCCTCTGTCCGTCTCTGTCCGCCTCTGTCTGTCTCCGTCTGCCTCTGACTGTCCCTGTCTGCCTCTGTGTGTCACTGACTGGCTCAGTGTGCCGGTGACTGTCTCTGCCTGTCTCTGTCTCCCTCTGTCTGTCTGTTACCGGCTCTCTCTGTCTGTCTGTCTCTGTCTGTCTCTGTCTGTCCCTGTCCGCCTCTGCCTGTCTCTGCCTGCCTGAGTCTGTCTCTGTCTGTCTCCCTCTGTCTATTCCTGTCTCTGTCTGTCTCTGTCTGTCTCTGCATGTATCTGTTTGTCTCTGTCTGTCTCTGTCGGTCTCTGTCGGTCTCTGTCTGTATGTGTCTGTCTCTGTCTGTCTCTATCTGTCTCTGTCTGTCTAGGTCTGTCTCTGCCTGCGCCGTCTGTCTCTGTCTATCTCTGTCTGTCTCTGTCTGCCTGAGTCTGTCTCTGTCTGTCTCTGTCTTTCTATACCTGTCTCTGTCTGTATCTGTCTGTCTCTGTCTGTCTCTGCCTGTCTCTGTCTGTCTCGGTCTGTCTCTGTCTGCCTCTGTCTGTCTATGTCTGCCTGAGTCTGTCTCTGTCTGTGTCTGTTTGTCTATACCGGTCTCTGTCTGTCTCCGCCTGTCTCTGCCTCTCTCTGTCTGTCTCTGTCTGTCCCTGTCTGTCTCTGTCTGTCTCTGCTTGCTTCCGTGTGTCACTGCCTGTCCCAGTTTGCCTTCGACTGTCTCGGTCTGTCTCTGTCTGGGACTGCCTGTCTCTGTCTGCCTCTGACTGTCCCTGTCTGCCTCTGTGTGTGACTGCCTGTCTCTGTCTGTCTATGTCTGTCTTTGTCTGTCTCTGTCTGTCTCTGTCTGTCTCTGTCTGTCTCTGTCTGCCTCTGTCTGTCTCTGCCTGTCTCTGTCTGTCTCTCTCTGTCTCTGTTTCTATCTGTCTGTCTCTGTCAGTCTTTGTCTGTCTCTGTCTGTCTCTGCCTGTCTCTGCCTGTCTCTGCCTGTCTCTGTCTGTCTCTGTCTCTCTCTGTCTGTCCCTGTCTGTCTCTGTCTGTCTCTGCTTGTTTTCGTGTGTCACTGCCTGTCCCAGTTTGCCTTCGACTGTCTCTGGCTGTCTCTGTGTGTGACTGCCTGTCTCTGTCTGCCTCTGACTGTCTCTGTCTGTCTCTGTCTGCCTCTGACTGTCTCTGTCTGTCTCTGTGTGTCACTGCCCGTCTCAGTCCGCCGCTGACTGTCTCTGTCTGCCTTGTCTGTCTCCGTCTGCCTCTGACTGTCCCTGTCTGTCTCTGTGCGTCACTGACTGGCTCAGTGTACCGCTGACTGTCTGTGCCTGTCTCTGTCTCCCTCTGTCTGTCTGTTACCGGCTCTCTCTGCCTGTCTGTCTCTGTCTGTCTCTGTCTGTCTCTGTCTGCCTGAGTCTGTCCCTGTCTGTCTCTGTCTGTCTCTGTCTGTCTCTGTCTGTCTCTGTCTGTCCCTGTCTGTCTCTGTCTGTCTCGGTCTGGCTCTGACTGTCCCTGTCTGTCTCTGTGTGTCACTGCCAGTCTCTGTCTGCCGCTGACTGTCTCTGTCCGTCTCTGTCTGTCCCTGTCTGTCTCTGTCTGTCTCTGCTTGTTTTCGTGTGTCACTGCCTGTCCCAGTTTCCCTTCGACTGTCTCTGGCTGTCTCTGTGTGTGACTGCCTGTCTCTGTCTGCCTCTGACTGTCCCTGTCTGTCTCTGTGTCACTGCCTGTCGCAGTTCGCCGCTGACTGTCACTGTCTGTCTCTGTCTGTCTCTGTCTGTCTCTGTCTGTCTCTGTCTGTCTATACCGGTCTCTGTCTGTCTCTGTCTGTCTCTGTCTGTCTCTGTCTGCCTGAGTCTGTCTCTGTCTGTCTCTGTCTGTCTATACCGGTCTCTGTCTGTCTCTGACTGTCTCTGCCTGTCTCTGTCTCCCTCTGTCTGTCTGTTACCGGCTCTCTCTGTCTGTCTGTCTCTGTCTGTCTCTGTCTGTCTCTGTCCGCCTCTGGCTGTCTCTGCCTGCCTGAGTCTGTCTCTGTCTGTCTCCCTCTGTCTATTCCTTTCTCTGCCTGTCTCTGTCTGTCTCTGCATGTATCTGTTTGTCTCTGTCTGTCTCTGTCGGTCTCTGTTGGTCTCTCTCTGTATCTGTCTGTCTCTGTCTGTCCCTGTCTGTCTCCGTCTATCTCTGTCTGTCTCTGTCTGTCTCTGTCTGTCTCTGTCTGTCTCTGTCTGTCTCTGTCTGCCTCTGTCTGTCTCTGTCTGTCTCTGTCTGCCTCTGACTGTCCCTGTCTGCCTCTGTGTGTCACTGACTGGCTCAGTGTGCCGCTGACTGTCTCTGTCTGTCTCTGTCTGTCTCTGCATGTATCTGTTTGTCTCTCTCTCTCTCTGTCTGTCCCTGTCTGTCTCTGTCTGTATCTGTCTGTCTCTGTCTGTCTCTTTCTGTCTCTGTCTGTCTCTGTCTGTCTCTGTCTGTCTCTGTCTGTCTCCGTCTGCCTCTGACTGTCCCTGTCTGTCTCTGTGTGTCACTGCCTGTCTCTGTCTGTCTATGTCTGTCTCTGTCTGTCTCTGTCTGTCTCTGTCTGTCTCTGTCTCTCTCTGCTTGTTTTCGTGTGTCACTGCCTGTCCCAGTTCCCCTTCGACTGTCTCTGGCTGTCTCTGTGTGACTGCCTGTCTCTGTCTGCCTCTGACTGTCCCTGTCTGTCTCTGTGTCACTGCCTGTCTCAGTTCGCCGCTGACTGTCACTGTCTGTCACTGTCTGTCTCTGTCTGTCTCTGTCTGTCTCTGTCTGTCTCTGTCTGTATCTGTCTGTCTCTGTCTGTCTCTGTCTGTCTCTGTCTGTCTCTGTCTGTCTCTGTCTGCCTCTGACTGTCCCTGTCTGCCTCTGTCTGTCTATGTCTGCCTGAGTCTGTCTCTGTCTGTGTCTGTTTGTCTATACCGGTCTCTGTCTGTCTCTGCCTGTCTCTGTCTGTCTCTGTCTGTCCCTGTCTGTCTCTGTCTGTCTCTGCTTGCTTCCGTGTGTCACTGCCTGTCCCAGTTTGCCTTCGACTGTCTCGGTCTGTCTCTGTCTGGGACTGCCTGTCTCTGTCTGCCTCTGACTGTCCCTGTCTGTCTCTGTGTGTCACTGCCTGACTCTGTCTGTCTATGTCTGTCTTTGTCTGTCTCTGTCTGTCTCTGTCTGTCTCTGTCTGTCTCTGTCTGCCTCTGTCTGTCTCTGCCTGTCTCTGTCTGTATCTCTCTGTCTCTGTTTCTATCTGTCTGTCTCTGTCAGTCTTTGTCTGTCTCTGTCTGTCTCTGCCTGTCTCTGTCTGTCTCTGTCTGTCTCTGTCTGTCCCTGTCTGTCTCTGTCTGTCTCTGCTTGTTTTCGTGTGTCACTGCCTGTCCCAGTTTGCCTTCGACTGTCTCTGGCTGTCTCTGTGTGTGACTGCCTGTCTCTGTCTGCCTCCGACTGTCTCTGTCTGTCTCTGTGTGTCACTGCCCGTCTCAGTCCGCCGCTGACTGTCTCTGTCTGCCTTGTCTGTCTCCGTCTGCCTCTGACTGTCCCTGTCTGCCTCTGTGCGTCACTGACTGGCTCAGTATACCGCTGACTGTCTCTGCCTGTCTCTGTCTCCCTCTGTCTGTCTGTTACCGGCTCTCTCTGTCTGTCTGTCTCTGTCTGTCTCTGTCTGTCTCTGTCTGCCTGAGTCTGTCCCTGTCTGTCTCTGTCTGTCTCTGTCTGTCTCTGTCTGACTCTGTCTGTCTCTGTCTGTCTCGGTCTGGCTCTGACTGTCCCTGTCTCTCTCTGTGTGTCACTGCCAGTCTCAGTCTGCCGCTGACTGTCTCTGTCCGTCACTGTCTGTCTCTGTCTGTCTCTGTCTGTCTCTGTCTGTCTCTGTCTGTCTCTGTCTGTCCCTGCCTGTCTCTGTCAGTCTCTGCTTGTTTTCGTGTGTCACTGCCTGTCCCAGTTTCCCTTCGACTGTCTCTGGCTGTCTCTGTGTGTGACTGCCTGTCTCTGTCTGCCTCTGACTGTCCCTGTGTGTCTCTGTCTGTCTCTGTCTGTCTCTGTCTGTGTCTGTCTGTCTCTGTCTGTCTATACCGGTCTCTGTCTGTCTCTGTCTGTCTCTGTCTGTCTCTGTCTGTCTCTGTCTGTCTATACCGGTCTCTGTCTGTCTCTGTCTGTCTCTGTCTGTCTCTGTCTGTCTATACCGGTCTCTGTCTGTCTCTGACAGTCTCTGCCTGTCTCTGTCTCCCTCTGTCTGTCTGTTACCGGCTCACTCTGTCTGTCTGTCTCTGTCTGCCGCTGACTGTCTCTGTCTCTCTCTGCCTGTTTCAGTCTGCCACTGTCTGTCTATGCTTGTTTCCGTGTGTCTCTGTCTGTCTCTGTCTGTCTCTGTCTGTCTCTGTCTGTCTCTGTCTGTCTCTGTCTGTCTCTGTCTGTCTCTTTCCGTCTCTGTCTGTATCTGTCTGTCTCTGTCTGTCTCTGTACGTATCTGTTTGTCTCTGTCTGTCTCTGTCTGTCTCTGTCTGTCTCTGTCTGTCTCTGACTGTCTCTGTCTGTCTCTGTATGTATCTGTCTGTCTCTGTCTGTCTCTGCCTGTCTCTGTCTGTCTCTGTCTGTCTCTGTCTGTCTCTTTCCGTCTCTGTCTGTATCTGTCTGTCTCTGTCTGTCTCTGTACGTATCTGTTTGTCTCTGTCTGTCTCTGTCTGTCTCTGTGTGCCTGAGTCTGTCTCTGTCTGTCTCTGTCTGTCTCTGTCTGTCTCTGTCTGTCTCTGTCTGTCTCTGTCTGTCTCTGTCTGTCTCTGTCTGGCTCTGCCTGTCTCTGCCTGTCTCTGTCTGTCTCTGTCTGTCTCTGCATTTATCTGTCTGTCTCTGCCTGTCTCAGTCTGCCTCTGACTGTCCCTGTCTGTCTCAGTGTGTCTCTGCCTGTCAGTCTGCCGCTGACTGTCTCTGTCTCTCTCTGCCTGTTTCAGTCTGCCACTGTCTGTCTATGCTTGTTTCCGTGTGTCTCTGTCTGTCTCTGTCTGTCTCTGTCTGTCTCTGTCTGTCTCTGTCTGCCTGAGTCTGTCTCTGTCTGTCTCTGTCTGTCTCTGTATGTATCTGTCTGTCTCTGTCTGTCTCTGCCTGTCTCTGTCTGTCTCTGTCTGTCTCTGTCTGTCTCTTTCCGTCTCTGTCTGTATCTGTCTGTCTCTGCCTGTCTCTGTACGAATCTGTTTGTCTCTGTCTGTCTCTGTCTGTCTCTTTATGTATCTGTCTGTCTCTGTCTGTCTCTGCCTGTCTCTGTCTGTCTCTGTCTGTCTCTGTCTGTCTCTTTCCGTCTCTGTCTGTATCTGTCTGTCTCTGTCTGTCTCTGTACGTATCTGTTTGTCTCTGTCTGTCTCTGTCTGTCTCTGTCTGTCTCTGTCTGTCTCTGACTGTCTCTGTCTGTCTCTGTATGTATCTGTCTGTCTCTGTCTGTCTCTGCCTGTCTCTGTCTGTCTCTGTCTGTCTCTGTCTGTCTCTTTCCGTCTCTGTCTGTATCTGTCTGTCTCTGTCTGTCTCTGTACGTATCTGTTTGTCTCTTTCTGTCTCTGTCTGTCTCTTTATGTATCTGTCTGTCTCTGTCTGTCTCTGCCTGTCTCTGTCTGTCTCTGTCTGTCTATACCGGTCTCTGTCTGTCTCTGACAGTCTCTGCCTGTCTCTGTCTCCCTCTGTCTGTCTGTTACCGGCTCACTCTGTCTGTCTGTCTCTGTCTGCCGCTGACTGTCTCTGTCTCTCTCTGCCTGTTTCAGTCTGCCACTGTCTGTCTATGCTTGTTTCCGTGTGTCTCTGTCTGTCTCTGTCTGTCTCTGTCTGTCTCTGTCTGTCTCTGTCTGTCTCTGTCTGTCTCTGTCTGTCTCTTTCCGTCTCTGTCTGTATCTGTCTGTCTCTGTCTGTCTCTGTACGTATCTGTTTGTCTCTGTCTGTCTCTGTCTGTCTCTGTCTGTCTCTGTCTGTCTCTGACTGTCTCTGTCTGTCTCTGTATGTATCTGTCTGTCTCTGTCTGTCTCTGCCTGTCTCTGTCTGTCTCTGTCTGTCTCTGTCTGTCTCTTTCCGTCTCTGTCTGTATCTGTCTGTCTCTGTCTGTCTCTGTACGTATCTGTTTGTCTCTGTCTGTCTCTGTCTGTCTCTGTGTGCCTGAGTCTGTCTCTGTCTGTCTCTGTCTGTCTCTGTCTGTCTCTGTCTGTCTCTGTCTGTCTCTGTCTGTCTCTGTCTGTCTCTGTCTGGCTCTGCCTGTCTCTGCCTGTCTCTGTCTGTCTCTGTCTGTCTCTGCATTTATCTGTCTGTCTCTGCCTGTCTCAGTCTGCCTCTGACTGTCCCTGTCTGTCTCAGTGTGTCTCTGCCTGTCAGTCTGCCGCTGACTGTCTCTGTCTCTCTCTGCCTGTTTCAGTCTGCCACTGTCTGTCTATGCTTGTTTCCGTGTGTCTCTGTCTGTCTCTGTCTGTCTCTGTCTGTCTCTGTCTGTCTCTGTCTGCCTGAGTCTGTCTCTGTCTGTCTCTGTCTGTCTCTGTATGTATCTGTCTGTCTCTGTCTGTCTCTGCCTGTCTCTGTCTGTCTCTGTCTGTCTCTGTCTGTCTCTTTCCGTCTCTGTCTGTATCTGTCTGTCTCTGCCTGTCTCTGTACGAATCTGTTTGTCTCTGTCTGTCTCTGTCTGTCTCTTTATGTATCTGTCTGTCTCTGTCTGTCTCTGCCTGTCTCTGTCTGTCTCTGTCTGTCTCTGTCTGTCTCTTTCCGTCTCTGTCTGTATCTGTCTGTCTCTGTCTGTCTCTGTACGTATCTGTTTGTCTCTGTCTGTCTCTGTCTGTCTCTGTCTGTCTCTGTCTGTCTCTGACTGTCTCTGTCTGTCTCTGTATGTATCTGTCTGTCTCTGTCTGTCTCTGCCTGTCTCTGTCTGTCTCTGTCTGTCTCTGTCTGTCTCTTTCCGTCTCTGTCTGTATCTGTCTGTCTCTGTCTGTCTCTGTACGTATCTGTTTGTCTCTTTCTGTCTCTGTCTGTCTCTTTATGTATCTGTCTGTCTCTGTCTGTCTCTGCCTGTCTCTGTCTGTCTGTGTCTGTCTCTGTCTGTCTCTGTCTGTCTCTCTCTGTCTCTATCTGGCTCTGCCTGTCTGTGTCTGTCTCTGTCTGTCTCTGTCTGTCTCTGCATTTATCTGTCTGTCTCTGCCTGTCTCAGTCTGCCTCTCACTGTCCCTGTCTGTCTCAGTGTGTCACTGCCTGTCAGTCTGCCGCTGACTGTCTCTGTCTCTCTCTGCCTGTTTCAGTCTGCCACTGTCTGTCTCTGCTTGTTTCCGTGTGTCTCTGCCTGTCTCTGTCTGTCTCTGCCTGTCTCTGTCTGTCTCTGTCTGTCTCTGGCTGTCTCTGTCTGTCTCTGTATGTATCTGTCTGTCTCTGTCTGTCTCTGCCTGTCTCTGTCTGTCTCTGTCTGTCTCTGTCTGTCTCTTTCCGTCTCTGTCTGTATCTGTCTGTCTCTGTCTGTCTCTGTACGTATCTGTTTGTCTCTGTCTGTCTCTGTCTGTCTCTGTGTGCCTGAGTCTGTCTCTGTCTGTCTCTGTCTGTCTCTGTCTGTCTCTGTCTGTCTCTGTCTGTCTCTGTCTGGCTCTGCCTGTCTCTGCCTGTCTCTGTCTGTCTCTGTCTGTCTCTGCATTTATCTGTCTGTCTATGCCTGTCTCAGTCTGCCTCTGACTGTCCCTGTCTGTCTCAGTGTGTCACTGCCTGTCAGTCTGCCGCTGACTGTCTCTGTCTCTCTCTGCCTGTTTCAGTCTGCCACTGTCTGTCTATGCTTGTTTCCGTGTGTCTCTGTCTGTCTCTGTCTGTCTCTGTCTGTCTCTGTCTGTCTCTGTCTGTCTCTGTCTGTCTCTGTCTGTCTCTGTCTGTCTCTGTCTGTCTCTGTCTGTCTCTGTCTGTCTCTGTCAGTCTCTCTCTGTCTCTGTCTGCGTGAGTCTATCTCTGTCTGTCTCTCTCTGTCTATTCCTGTCTCTGTCTGTATCTGTCTGTCTCTGTCTGTCTCTGTCTGTCTCTGTCTGTCTCTGTCTGCCTGAGTCTGTCTCTGTCTGTCTCTGTCTGTCTCTGTCTGTCTCTGTCTGCCTGAGTCTGTCTCTGTCTGTCTCTGTCTGTCTCTGTATGTATCTGTCTGTCTCTGTATGTATCTGTCTGTCTCTGTCTGTCTCTGTATGTATCTGTCTGTCTCTGTATGTATCTGTCTGTCTCTGTCTGTCTCTGCATTTATCTGTCTGTCTCTGCCTGTCTCAGTCTGCCTCTGACTGTCCCTGTCTGTCTCAGTGTGTCACTGCCTGTCAGTCTGCCGCTGACTGTCTCTGTCTCTCTCTGCCTGTTTCAGTCTGCCACTGTCTGTCTCTGCTTGTTTCCGTGTGTCTCTGCCTGTCTCTGTCTGTCTCTGTCTGTATCTGTCTGTCTCTGTCTGTCTCTGTACGTTTCTGTTTGTCTCTGTCTGTCTCTGTCTGTCTCTGCATTTATCTGTCTGTCTCTGCAGTCTCAGTCTGCCTCTGACTGTCCCTGTCTGTCTCAGTGTGTCACTGCCTGTCAGTCTGCCGCTGACTGTCTCTGTCTCTCTCTGCCTGTTTCAGTCTGCCACTGTCTGTCTCTGCTTGTTTCCGTGTGTCTCTGCCTGTCTCTGTCTGTCTCTGCCTGTCTCTGTCTGTCTCTGTCTGTCTCTGTCTGCCTGAGTCTGTCTCTGTCTGTCTCTGTCTGTCTCTGTCTGTCTCTGTCTGTCTCTGTCTGTCTCTGTCTGTCTCTGTCTGTCTCTGTCTGTCTCTGTCTGTCTGTGTCTGTCTCTGTCTGTCTCTTTCCGTCTCTGTCTGTATCTGTCTGTCTCTGTCTGTCTCTGTACGTATCTGTTTGTCTCTGTCTGTCTCTGTCTGTCTCTGTCTGTCTCTGTCTGTCTCTGTCTGTCTCTGTCTGTCTCTGTCTGTCTCTGTCTATCTCTGACTGTCTCTGTCTGTCTCTGTCTGGCTCTGCCTGTCTCTGTCTGTCTCTGTCTGTCTCTGTCTGTCTCTGCATTTATCAGTCTGTCTCTGCCTGTCTCAGTCTGCCTCTGACTGTCCCTGTCTGTCTCAGTGTGTCACTGCCTGTCAGTCTGCCGCTGACTGTCTCTGTCTCTCTCTGCCTGTTTCAGTCTGCCACTGTCTGTCTCTGCTTGTTTCCGTGTGTCTCTGTCTGTCTCTGTCTGTCTCTGTCTGTCTCTGTCTGTCTCTGTCTGTCTCTGTCTGTCTCTGTCTGTCTTTTCGGTCTCTCTCTGTCTCTGCCTGTATCTGTCTGTCTCTGCCGGTCTCTGTCTGTCTCTGTCTGCCTGAGTCTGTCTCTGTCTGTCTCTGTATGTATCTGTCTGCCTCTGTCTGTCTCTGCCTGTCTCTGTCTGTCTCTGTCTGTCTCTGTCTGTCTCTGTCTGTCTCTTTCCGTCTCTGTCTGTATCTGTCTGTCTCTGTCTGTCTCTGTCTGTTTCTGTACGTATCTGTTTGTCTCTGTCTGTCTCTGTCTGTATCTGTCTGCCTGAGTCTGTCTCTGTCTGTCTCTGTCTGTCTCTGTCTGTCTCTGTCTGTCTCTGTCTGTCTCTGTCTGGCTCTGCCTGTCTCTGTCTGCCTCTGTCTGTATCTGTCTGTCTCTGCCTGTCTCAGTCTGCCTCTGACTGCCCCTGTCTGTCTCAGTGTGTCACTGCCTGTCAGTCTGCCGCTGACTGTCTCTGTCTCTCTCTGCCTGTTTCAGTCTGCCACTGTCTGTCTATGCTTGTTTCCGTGTGTCTCTGTCTGTCTCTGTCTGTCTCTGTCTGTCTCTGTCTGTCTCTGTCTGCCTGAGTCTGTCTCTGTCTGTCTCTGTCTGTCTCTGTATGTATCTGTCTGTCTCTGTCTGTCTCTGTCTGTCTCTGCCTGTCTCTGTCTGTCTCTGTCTGTCTCTGTCTGTCTCTTTCCGTCTCTGTCTGTATCTGTCTGTCTCTGCCTGTCTCTGTACGAATCTGTTTGTCTCTGTCTGTCTCTGTCTGTCTCTTTATGTATCTGTCTGTCTCTGTCTGTCTCTGCCTGTCTCTGTCTGTCTCTGCCTGTCTCTGTCTGTCTCTGTCTGTCTCTGCCTGTCTCTGTCTGTCTCTGCCTGTCTCTGTCTGTCTCTGTCTGTCTCTGTCTGTCTCTGTCTGTCTCTTTCCGTCTCTGTCTGTATCTGTCTGTCTCTGTCTGTCTCTGTCTGTCTCTGTACGTATCTGTTTGTCTCTGTCTGTCTCTGTCTGTATCTGCCTGCCTGAGTCTGTCTCTGTCTGTCTCTGTCTGTCTCTGTCTGTCTCTGTCTGTCTCTGTCTGTCTCTGTATGTATCTGTCTGTCTCTGTCTGTCTCTGTCTGTCTCTGCCTGTCTCTGTCTGTCTCTGTCTGTCTCTGTCTGTCTCTTTCCGTCTCTGTCTGTATCTGTCTGTCTCTGCCTGTCTCTGTACGAATCTGTTTGTCTCTGTCTGTCTCTGTCTGTCTCTTTATGTATCTGTCTGTCTCTGTCTGTCTCTGCCTGTCTCTGTCTGTCTCTGTCTGTCTCTGTCTGTCTCTTTCCGTCTCTGTCTGTATCTGTCTGTCTCTGTCTGTCTCTGTACGTATCTGTTTGTCTCTGCCTGTATCTGTCTGTCTCTGCCTGTCTCTGTCTGTCTCTGTCTGTCTCAGTCTGTCTCTGTCTGTCTCTGTCTGTCTCTGTCTGCCTGAGTCTGTCTCTGTCTGTCTCTGTCTGCCTCTGTATGTACCTGTCTGTCTCTGTCTGTCTCTGCCTGTCTCTGTCTGTCTCTGTCTGTCACTGTCTGTCTCTTTCCGTCTCTGTCTGTCTCTGTCTGTCTCTGTCTGTCTCTGTCTGTCTCTGTACGTATCTGTTTGTTTCTGTCTGTCTCTGTCTGTATCTGTCTGCCTGAGTCTGTCTCTGTCTGTCTCTGTCTGTCTCTGTCTGGCTCTGCCTGTCTCTGTCTGTCTCTGTCTGTATCTGTCTGTCTCAGCATTTATCTGTCTGTCTCTGCGTGTCTCTGCCTGTCTCTGTCTCTATCTGTCTGTCTCAGCATTTATCTGTCTGTCTCTGCCTGTCTCAGTCTGCCTCTGACTGTCCCTGTCTGTCTCAGTGTGTCACTGCCTGTCAGTCTGCCGCTGACTGTCTCTGTCTCTCTCTGCCTGTTTCAGTCTGCCACTGTCTGTCTCTGCTTGTTTCCGTGTGTCTCTGCCTGTCTCTGTCTGTCTCTGCCTGTCTCTGTCTGTCTCTGTCTGTCTCTGGCTGTCTCTGTCTGTCTCTGTATGTATCTGTCTGTCTCTGTCTGTCTCTGCCTGTCTCTGTCTGTCTCTGTCTGTCTCTGTCTGTCTCTTTCCGTCTCTGTCTGTATCTGTCTGTCTCTGTCTGTCTCTGTACGTATCTGTTTGTCTCTGTCTGTCTCTGTCTGTCTCTGTGTGCCTGAGTCTGTCTCTGTCTGTCTCTGTCTGTCTCTGTCTGTCTCTGTCTGTCTCTGTCTGTCTCTGTCTGGCTCTGCCTGTCTCTGCCTGCCTCTGTCTGTCTCTGTCTGTCTCTGCATTTATCTGTCTGTCTATGCCTGTCTCAGTCTGCCTCTGACTGTCCCTGTCTGTCTCAGTGTGTCACTGCCTGTCAGTCTGCCGCTGACTGTCTCTGTCTCTCTCTGCCTGTTTCAGTCTGCCACTGTCTGTCTATGCTTGTTTCCGTGTGTCTCTGTCTGTCTCTGTCTGTCTCTGCTGTCTCTGTCTGTCTCTGTCTGTCTCTGTCTGTCTCTGTCTGTCTCTGTCTGTCTCTGTCTGTCTCTGTCTGTCTCTGTCTGTCTCTGTCTGTCTCTGTCTGTCTCTGTCTGTCTCTGTCAGTCTCTCTCTGTCTCTGTCTGCGTGAGTCTATCTCTGTCTGTCTCTCTCTGTCTATTCCTGTCTCTGTCTGTATCTGTCTGTCTCTGTCTGTCTCTGTCTGTCTCTGTCTGTCTCTGTCTGCCTGAGTCTGTCTCTGTCTGTCTCTGTCTGTCTCTGTCTGTCTCTGTCTGCCTGAGTCTGTCTCTGTCTGTCTCTGTCTGTCTCTGTATGTATCTGTCTGTCTCTGTATGTATCTGTCTGTCTCTGTCTGTCTCTGTATGTATCTGTCTGTCTCTGTATGTATCTGTCTGTCTCTGTCTGTCTCTGCATTTATCTGTCTGTCTCTGCCTGTCTCAGTCTGCCTCTGACTGTCCCTGTCTGTCTCAGTGTGTCACTGCCTGTCAGTCTGCCGCTGACTGTCTCTGTCTCTCTCTGCCTGTTTCAGTCTGCCACTGTCTGTCTCTGCTTGTTTCCGTGTGTCTCTGCCTGTCTCTGTCTGTCTCTGCCTGTCTCTGTCTGTCTCTGTCTGTCTCTGTCTGCCTGAGTCTGTCTCTGTCTGTCTCTGTCTGTCTCTGTCTGTCTCTGTCTGTCTCTGTCTGTCTCTGTCTGTCTCTGTCTGTCTCTGTCTGTCTCTGTCTGTCTGTGTCTGTCTCTGTCTGTCTCTTTCCGTCTCTGTCTGTATCTGTCTGTCTCTGTCTGTCTCTGTACGTATCTGTTTGTCTCTGTCTGTCTCTGTCTGTCTCTGTCTGTCTCTGTCTGTCTCTGTCTGTCTCTGTCTGTCTCTGTCTGTCTCTGTCTATCTCTGACTGTCTCTGTCTGTCTCTGTCTGGCTCTGCCTGTCTCTGTCTGTCTCTGTCTGTCTCTGTCTGTCTCTGCATTTATCAGTCTGTCTCTGCCTGTCTCAGTCTGCCTCTGACTGTCCCTGTCTGTCTCAGTGTGTCACTGCCTGTCAGTCTGCCGCTGACTGTCTCTGTCTCTCTCTGCCTGTTTCAGTCTGCCACTGTCTGTCTCTGCTTGTTTCCGTGTGTCTCTGTCTGTCTCTGTCTGTCTCTGTCTGTCTCTGTCTGTCTCTGTCTGTCTCTGTCTGTCTCTGTCTGTCTTTTCGGTCTCTCTCTGTCTCTGCCTGTATCTGTCTGTCTCTGCCGGTCTCTGTCTGTCTCTGTCTGCCTGAGTCTGTCTCTGTCTGTCTCTGTATGTATCTGTCTGCCTCTGTCTGTCTCTGCCTGTCTCTGTCTGTCTCTGTCTGTCTCTGTCTGTCTCTGTCTGTCTCTTTCCGTCTCTGTCTGTATCTGTCTGTCTCTGTCTGTCTCTGTCTGTTTCTGTACGTATCTGTTTGTCTCTGTCTGTCTCTGTCTGTATCTGTCTGCCTGAGTCTGTCTCTGTCTGTCTCTGTCTGTCTCTGTCTGTCTCTGTCTGTCTCTGTCTGTCTCTGTCTGGCTCTGCCTGTCTCTGTCTGCCTCTGTCTGTATCTGTCTGTCTCTGCCTGTCTCAGTCTGCCTCTGACTGCCCCTGTCTGTCTCAGTGTGTCACTGCCTGTCAGTCTGCCGCTGACTGTCTCTGTCTCTCTCTGCCTGTTTCAGTCTGCCACTGTCTGTCTATGCTTGTTTCCGTGTGTCTCTGTCTGTCTCTGTCTGTCTCTGTCTGTCTCTGTCTGTCTCTGTCTGCCTGAGTCTGTCTCTGTCTGTCTCTGTCTGTCTCTGTATGTATCTGTCTGTCTCTGTCTGTCTCTGTCTGTCTCTGCCTGTCTCTGTCTGTCTCTGTCTGTCTCTGTCTGTCTCTTTCCGTCTCTGTCTGTATCTGTCTGTCTCTGCCTGTCTCTGTACGAATCTGTTTGTCTCTGTCTGTCTCTGTCTGTCTCTTTATGTATCTGTCTGTCTCTGTCTGTCTCTGCCTGTCTCTGTCTGTCTCTGCCTGTCTCTGTCTGTCTCTGTCTGTCTCTGCCTGTCTCTGTCTGTCTCTGCCTGTCTCTGTCTGTCTCTGTCTGTCTCTGTCTGTCTCTGTCTGTCTCTTTCCGTCTCTGTCTGTATCTGTCTGTCTCTGTCTGTCTCTGTCTGTCTCTGTACGTATCTGTTTGTCTCTGTCTGTCTCTGTCTGTATCTGCCTGCCTGAGTCTGTCTCTGTCTGTCTCTGTCTGTCTCTGTCTGTCTCTGTCTGTCTCTGTCTGTCTCTGTATGTATCTGTCTGTCTCTGTCTGTCTCTGTCTGTCTCTGCCTGTCTCTGTCTGTCTCTGTCTGTCTCTGTCTGTCTCTTTCCGTCTCTGTCTGTATCTGTCTGTCTCTGCCTGTCTCTGTACGAATCTGTTTGTCTCTGTCTGTCTCTGTCTGTCTCTTTATGTATCTGTCTGTCTCTGTCTGTCTCTGCCTGTCTCTGTCTGTCTCTGTCTGTCTCTGTCTGTCTCTTTCCGTCTCTGTCTGTATCTGTCTGTCTCTGTCTGTCTCTGTACGTATCTGTTTGTCTCTGCCTGTATCTGTCTGTCTCTGCCTGTCTCTGTCTGTCTCTGTCTGTCTCAGTCTGTCTCTGTCTGTCTCTGTCTGTCTCTGTCTGCCTGAGTCTGTCTCTGTCTGTCTCTGTCTGCCTCTGTATGTACCTGTCTGTCTCTGTCTGTCTCTGCCTGTCTCTGTCTGTCTCTGTCTGTCACTGTCTGTCTCTTTCCGTCTCTGTCTGTCTCTGTCTGTCTCTGTCTGTCTCTGTCTGTCTCTGTACGTATCTGTTTGTTTCTGTCTGTCTCTGTCTGTATCTGTCTGCCTGAGTCTGTCTCTGTCTGTCTCTGTCTGTCTCTGTCTGGCTCTGCCTGTCTCTGTCTGTCTCTGTCTGTATCTGTCTGTCTCAGCATTTATCTGTCTGTCTCTGCGTGTCTCTGCCTGTCTCTGTCTCTATCTGTCTGTCTCAGCATTTATCTGTCTGTCTCTGCCTGTCTCAGTCTGCCTCTGACTGTCCCTGTCTGTCTCAGTGTGTCACTGCCTGTCAGTCTGCCGCTGACTGTCTCTGTCTCTCTCTGCCTGTTTCAGTCTGCCACTGTCTGTCTCTGCTTGTTTCCGTGTGTCTCTGCCTGTCTCTGTCTGTCTCTGCCTGTCTCTGTCTGTCTCTGTCTGTCTCTGGCTGTCTCTGTCTGTCTCTGTATGTATCTGTCTGTCTCTGTCTGTCTCTGCCTGTCTCTGTCTGTCTCTGTCTGTCTCTGTCTGTCTCTTTCCGTCTCTGTCTGTATCTGTCTGTCTCTGTCTGTCTCTGTACGTATCTGTTTGTCTCTGTCTGTCTCTGTCTGTCTCTGTGTGCCTGAGTCTGTCTCTGTCTGTCTCTGTCTGTCTCTGTCTGTCTCTGTCTGTCTCTGTCTGTCTCTGTCTGGCTCTGCCTGTCTCTGCCTGCCTCTGTCTGTCTCTGTCTGTCTCTGCATTTATCTGTCTGTCTATGCCTGTCTCAGTCTGCCTCTGACTGTCCCTGTCTGTCTCAGTGTGTCACTGCCTGTCAGTCTGCCGCTGACTGTCTCTGTCTCTCTCTGCCTGTTTCAGTCTGCCACTGTCTGTCTATGCTTGTTTCCGTGTGTCTCTGTCTGTCTCTGTCTGTCTCTGCTGTCTCTGTCTGTCTCTGTCTGTCTCTGTCTGTCTCTGTCTGTCTCTGTCTGTCTCTGTCTGTCTCTGTCTGTCTCTGTCTGTCTCTGTCTGTCTCTGTCTGTCTCTGTCTGTCTCTGTCAGTCTCTCTCTGTCTCTGTCTGCGTGAGTCTATCTCTGTCTGTCTCTCTCTGTCTATTCCTGTCTCTGTCTGTATCTGTCTGTCTCTGTCTGTCTCTGTCTGTCTCTGTCTGTCTCTGTCTGCCTGAGTCTGTCTCTGTCTGTCTCTGTCTGTCTCTGTCTGTCTCTGTCTGCCTGAGTCTGTCTCTGTCTGTCTCTGTCTGTCTCTGTATGTATCTGTCTGTCTCTGTATGTATCTGTCTGTCTCTGTCTGTCTCTGTATGTATCTGTCTGTCTCTGTATGTATCTGTCTGTCTCTGTCTGTCTCTGCATTTATCTGTCTGTCTCTGCCTGTCTCAGTCTGCCTCTGACTGTCCCTGTCTGTCTCAGTGTGTCACTGCCTGTCAGTCTGCCGCTGACTGTCTCTGTCTCTCTCTGCCTGTTTCAGTCTGCCACTGTCTGTCTCTGCTTGTTTCCGTGTGTCTCTGCCTGTCTCTGTCTGTCTCTGCCTGTCTCTGTCTGTCTCTGTCTGTCTCTGTCTGCCTGAGTCTGTCTCTGTCTGTCTCTGTCTGTCTCTGTCTGTCTCTGTCTGTCTCTGTCTGTCTCTGTCTGTCTCTGTCTGTCTCTGTCTGTCTCTGTCTGTCTGTGTCTGTCTCTGTCTGTCTCTTTCCGTCTCTGTCTGTATCTGTCTGTCTCTGTCTGTCTCTGTACGTATCTGTTTGTCTCTGTCTGTCTCTGTCTGTCTCTGTCTGTCTCTGTCTGTCTCTGTCTGTCTCTGTCTGTCTCTGTCTGTCTCTGTCTATCTCTGACTGTCTCTGTCTGTCTCTGTCTGGCTCTGCCTGTCTCTGTCTGTCTCTGTCTGTCTCTGTCTGTCTCTGCATTTATCAGTCTGTCTCTGCCTGTCTCAGTCTGCCTCTGACTGTCCCTGTCTGTCTCAGTGTGTCACTGCCTGTCAGTCTGCCGCTGACTGTCTCTGTCTCTCTCTGCCTGTTTCAGTCTGCCACTGTCTGTCTATGCTTGTTTCCGTGTGTCTCTGTCTGTCTCTGTCTGTCTCTGTCTGTCTCTGTCTGTCTCTGTCTGCCTGAGTCTGTCTCTGTCTGTCTCTGTCTGTCTCTGTATGTATCTGTCTGTCTCTGTCTGTCTCTGTCTGTCTCTGCCTGTCTCTGTCTGTCTCTGTCTGTCTCTGTCTGTCTCTTTCCGTCTCTGTCTGTATCTGTCTGTCTCTGCCTGTCTCTGTACGAATCTGTTTGTCTCTGTCTGTCTCTGTCTGTCTCTTTATGTATCTGTCTGTCTCTGTCTGTCTCTGCCTGTCTCTGTCTGTCTCTGCCTGTCTCTGTCTGTCTCTGTCTGTCTCTGTCTGTCTCTGTCTGTCTCTTTCCGTCTCTGTCTGTATCTGTCTGTCTCTGTCTGTCTCTGTCTGTCTCTGTACGTATCTGTTTGTCTCTGTCTGTCTCTGTCTGTATCTGTCTGCCTGAGTCTGTCTCTGTCTGTCTCTGTCTGTCTCTGTCTGTCTCTGTCTGTCTCTGTCTGTCTCTGTCTGTCTCTGTATGTATCTGTCTGTCTCTGTCTGTCTCTGTCTTTCTCTGCCTGTCTCTGTCTGTCTCTGTCTGTCTCTGTCTGTCTCTTTCCGTCTCTGTCTGTATCTGTCTGTCTCTGCCTGTCTCTGTACGAATCTGTTTGTCTCTGTCTGTCTCTGTCTGTCTCTTTATGTATCTGTCTGTCTCTGTCTGTCTCTGCCTGTCTCTGTCTGTCTCTGTCTGTCTCTGTCTGTCTCTGTCTGTCTCTTTCCGTCTCTGTCTGTATCTGTCTGTCTCTGTCTGTCTCTGTACGTATCTGTTTGTCTCTGTCTGTCTCTGTCTGTCTCTGTCTGTCTCTGTCTGTCTCTGACTGTCTCTGTCTGTCTCTGTATGTATCTGTCTGTCTCTGTCTGTCTCTGCCTGTCTCTGTCTGTCTCTGTCTGTCTCTGTCTGTCTCTTTCCGTCTCTGTCTGTATCTGTCTGTCTCTGTCTGTCTCTGTACGTATCTGTTTGTCTCTGTCTGTCTCTGTCTGTCTCTGTGTGCCTGAGTCTGTCTCTGTCTGTCTCTGTCTGTCTCTGTCTGTCTCTGTCTGTCTCTGTCTGTCTCTGTCTGTCTCTGTCTGTCTCTGTCTGGCTCTGCCTGTCTCTGCCTGTCTCTGTCTGTCTCTGTCTGTCTCTGCATTTATCTGTCTGTCTCTGCCTGTCTCAGTCTGCCTCTGACTGTCCCTGTCTGTCTCAGTGTGTCTCTGCCTGTCAGTCTGCCGCTGACTGTCTCTGTCTCTCTCTGCCTGTTTCAGTCTGCCACTGTCTGTCTATGCTTGTTTCCGTGTGTCTCTGTCTGTCTCTGTCTGTCTCTGTCTGTCTCTGTCTGTCTCTGTCTGCCTGAGTCTGTCTCTGTCTGTCTCTGTCTGTCTCTGTATGTATCTGTCTGTCTCTGTCTGTCTCTGTCTGTCTCTGCCTGTCTCTGTCTGTCTCTGTCTGTCTCTGTCTGTCTCTTTCCGTCTCTGTCTGTATCTGTCTGTCTCTGCCTGTCTCTGTACGAATCTGTTTGTCTCTGTCTGTCTCTGTCTGTCTCTTTATGTATCTGTCTGTCTCTGTCTGTCTCTGCCTGTCTCTGTCTGTCTCTGTCTGTCTCTGTCTGTCTCTTTCCGTCTCTGTCTGTATCTGTCTGTCTCTGTCTGTCTCTGTACGTATCTGTTTGTCTCTGTCTGTCTCTGTCTGTCTCTGTCTGTCTCTGTCTGTCTCTGACTGTCTCTGTCTGTCTCTGTATGTATCTGTCTGTCTCTGTCTGTCTCTGCCTGTCTCTGTCTGTCTCTGTCTGTCTCTGTCTGTCTCTTTCCGTCTCTGTCTGTATATGTCTGTCTCTGTCTGTCTCTGTACGTATCTGTTTGTCTCTTTCTGTCTCTGTCTGTCTCTTTATGTATCTGTCTGTCTCTGTCTGTCTCTGCCTGTCTCTGTCTGTCTGTGTCTGTCTCTGTCTGTCTCTGTCTGTCTCTCTCTGTCTCTATCTGGCTCTGCCTGTCTGTGTCTGTCTCTGTCTGTCTCTGTCTGTCTCTGCATTTATCTGTCTGTCTCTGCCTGTCTCAGTCTGCCTCTCACTGTCCCTGTCTGTCTCAGTGTGTCACTGCCTGTCAGTCTGCCGCTGACTGTCTCTGTCTCTCTCTGCCTGTTTCAGTCTGCCACTGTCTGTCTCTGCTTGTTTCCGTGTGTCTCTGCCTGTCTCTGTCTGCCTCTGTCTGCCTCTGTCTGTGTCTGTCTCTGTCTGTCTTTTCGGTCTCTCTCTGTCTCTGCCTGTATCTGTCTGTCTCTGCCTGTCTCTGTCTGTCTCTGTCTGTCTCAGTCTGTCTCTGTCTGTCTCTGTCTGTCTCTGTCTGCCTGAGTCTGTCTCTGTCTGTCTCTGTCTGCCTCTGTATGTACCTGTCTGTCTCTGTCTGTCTCTGCCTGTCTCTGTCTGTCTCTGTCTGTCACTGTCTGTCTCTTTCCGTCTCTGTCTGTCTCTGTCTGTCTCTGTCTGTCTCTGTCTGTCTCTGTACGTATCTGTTTGTCTCTGTCTGTCTCTGTCTGTATCTGTCTGCCTGAGTCTGTCTCTGTCTGTCTCTGTCTGTCTCTGTCTGTCTCTGTCTGGCTCTGCCTGTCTCTGTCTGTCTCTGTCTGTATCTGTCTGTCTCAGCATTTATCTGTCTGTCTCTGCGTGTCTCTGTCTGTCTCTGTCTGTATCTGTCTGTCTCAGCATTTATCTGTCTGTCTCTGCCTGTCTCAGTCTGCCTCTGACTGTCCCTGTCTGTCTCAGTGTGTCTCTGCCTGTCAGTCTGCCGCTGACTGTCTCTGTCTCTCTCTGCCTGTTTCAGTCTGCCACTGTCTGTCTCTGCTTGTTTCCGTGTGTCTCTGCCTGTCTCTGTCTGTCTCTGCCTGTCTCTGTCTGTCTCTGTCTGTCTCTGGCTGTCTCTGTCTGTCTCTGTATGTATCTGTCTGTCTCTGTCTGTCTCTGCCTGTCTCTGTCTGTCTCTGTCTGTCTCTGTCTGTCTCTTTCCGTCTCTGTCTGTATCTGTCTGTCTCTGTCTGTCTCTGTACGTATCTGTTTGTCTCTGTCTGTCTCTGTCTGTCTCTGTGTGCCTGAGTCTGTCTCTGTCTGTCTCTGTCTGTCTCTGTCTGTCTCTGTCTGTCTCTGTCTGGCTCTGCCTGTCTCTGCCTGTCTCTGTCTGTCTCTGTCTGTCTCTGCATTTATCTGTCTGTCTATGCCTGTCTCAGTCTGCCTCTGACTGTCCCTGTCTGTCTCAGTGTGTCACTGCCTGTCAGTCTGCCGCTGACTGTCTCTGTCTCTCTCTGCCTGTTTCAGTCTGCCACTGTCTGTCTATGCTTGTTTCCGTGTGTCTCTGTCTGTCTCTGTCTGTCTCTGTCTGTCTCTGTCTGTCTCTGTCTGTCTCTGTCTGTCTCTGTCTGTCTCTGTCTGTCTCTGTCTGTCTCTGTCTGTCTCTGTCTGTCTCTGTCAGTCTCTCTCTGTCTCTGTCTGCGTGAGTCTATCTCTGTCTGTCTCTCTCTGTCTATTCCTGTCTCTGTCTGTATCTGTCTGTCTCTGTCTGTCTCTGTCTGTCTCTGTCTGTCTCTGTCTGTCTCTGTCTGCCTGAGTCTGTCTCTGTCTGTCTCTGTCTGTCTCTGTATGTATCTGTCTGTCTCTGTATGTATCTGTCTGTCTCTGTCTGTCTCTGTATGTATCTGTCTGTCTCTGTCTGTCTCTGTCTATCTCTGACTGTCTCTGTCTGTCTCTCTCTGGCTCTGCCTGTCTCTGTCTGTCTCTGTCTGTCTCTGTCTGTCTCTGCATTTATCAGTCTGTCTCTGCCTGTCTCAGTCTGCCTCTGACTGTCCCTGTCTGTCTCAGTGTGTCACTGCCTGTCAGTCTGCCGCTGACTGTCTCTGTCTCTCTCTGCCTGTTTCAGTCTGCCACTGTCTGTCTCTGCTTGTTTCCGTGTGTCTCTGTCTGTCTCTGTCTGTCTCTGTCTGTCTCTGTCTGTCTCTGTCTGTCTCTGTCTGTCTCTGTCTGTCTTTTCGGTCTCTCTCTGTCTCTGCCTGTATCTGTCTGTCTCTGCCGGTCTCTGTCTGTCTCTGTCTGCCTGAGTCTGTCTCTGTCTGTCTCTGTATGTATCTGTCTGCCTCTGTCTGTCTCTGCCTGTCTCTGTCTGTCTCTGTCTGTCTCTGTCTGTCTCTGTCTGTCTCTTTCCGTCTCTGTCTGTATCTGTCTGTCTCTGTCTGTCTCTGTCTGTCTCTGTACGTATCTGTTTGTCTCTGTCTGTCTCTGTCTGTATCTGTCTGCCTGAGTCTGTCTCTGTCTGTCTCTGTCTGTCTCTGTCTGTCTCTGTCTGTCTCTGTCTGTCTCTGTCTGGCTCTGCCTGTCTCTGTCTGCCTCTGTCTGTATCTGTCTGTCTCTGCCTGTCTCAGTCTGCCTCTGACTGCCCCTGTCTGTCTCAGTGTGTCACTGCCTGTCAGTCTGCCGCTGACTGTCTCTGTCTCTCTCTGCCTGTTTCAGTCTGCCACTGTCTGTCTATGCTTGTTTCCGTGTGTCTCTGTCTGTCTCTGTCTGTCTCTGTCTGTCTCTGTCTGTCTCTGTCTGCCTGAGTCTGTCTCTGTCTGTCTCTGTCTGTCTCTGTATGTATCTGTCTGTCTCTGTCTGTCTCTGTCTGTCTCTGCCTGTCTCTGTCTGTCTCTGTCTGTCTCTGCCTGTCTCTGTCTGTCTCTGTCTGTCTCTGTCTGTCTCTGTCTGTCTCTTTCCGTCTCTGTCTGTATCTGTCTGTCTCTGTCTGTCTCTGTCTGTCTCTGTACGTATCTGTTTGTCTCTGTCTGTCTCTGTCTGTATCTGTCTGTCTCTGTCTGTCTCTGTCTGTCTCTGTCTGTCTCTGTCTGTCTCTGTCTGTCTTTTCGGTCTCTCTCTGTCTCTGCCTGTATCTGTCTGTCTCTGCCGGTCTCTGTCTGTCTCTGTCTGCCTGAGTCTGTCTCTGTCTGTCTCTGTATGTATCTGTCTGCCTCTGTCTGTCTCTGCCTGTCTCTGTCTGTCGCTGTATGTATCTGTCTGTCTCTGTCTGTCTCTGTCTGGCTCTGCCTGTCTCTGTCTGTCTCTGTCTGTCTCTGTCTGTCTCTGCATTTATCAGTCTGTCTCTGCCTGTCTCAGTCTGCCTCTGACTGTCCCTGTCTGTCTCAGTGTGTCACTGCCTGTCAGTCTGCCGCTGACTGTCTCTGTCTCTCTCTGCCTGTTTCAGTCTGCCACTGTCTGTCTCTGCTTGTTTCCGTGTGTCTCTGTCTGTCTCTGTCTGTCTCTGTCTGTCTCTGTCTGTCTCTGTCTGTCTCTGTCTGTCTCTGTCTGTCTTTTCGGTCTCTCTCTGTCTCTGCCTGTATCTGTCTGTCTCTGCCGGTCTCTGTCTGTCTCTGTCTGCCTGAGTCTGTCTCTGTCTGTCTCTGTATGTATCTGTCTGCCTCTGTCTGTCTCTGCCTGTCTCTGTCTGTCTCTGTCTGTCTCTGTCTGTCTCTGTCTGTCTCTTTCCGTCTCTGTCTGTATCTGTCTGTCTCTGTCTGTCTCTGTCTGTCTCTGTACGTATCTGTTTGTCTCTGTCTGTCTCTGTCTGTATCTGTCTGCCTGAGTCTGTCTCTGTCTGTCTCTGTCTGTCTCTGTCTGTCTCTGTCTGTCTCTGTCTGTCTCTGTCTGGCTCTGCCTGTCTCTGTCTGCCTCTGTCTGTATCTGTCTGTCTCTGCCTGTCTCAGTCTGCCTCTGACTGCCCCTGTCTGTCTCAGTGTGTCACTGCCTGTCAGTCTGCCGCTGACTGTCTCTGTCTCTCTCTGCCTGTTTCAGTCTGCCACTGTCTGTCTATGCTTGTTTCCGTGTGTCTCTGTCTGTCTCTGTCTGTCTCTGTCTGTCTCTGTCTGTCTCTGTCTGCCTGAGTCTGTCTCTGTCTGTCTCTGTCTGTCTCTGTATGTATCTGTCTGTCTCTGTCTGTCTCTGTCTGTCTCTGCCTGTCTCTGTCTGTCTCTGCCTGTCTCTGTCTGTCTCTGTCTGTCTCTGTCTGTCTCTTTCCGTCTCTGTCTGTATCTGTCTGTCTCTGCCTGTCTCTGTACGAATCTGTTTGTCTCTGTCTGTCTCTGTCTGTCTCTTTATGTATCTGTCTGTCTCTGTCTGTCTCTGCCTGTCTCTGTCTGTCTCTGTCTGTCTCTGTCTGTCTCTTTCCGTCTCTGTCTGTATCTGTCTGTCTCTGTCTGTCTCTGTACGTATCTGTTTGTCTCTGTCTGTCTCTGTCTGTCTCTGTCTGTCTCTGTCTGTCTCTGACTGTCTCTGTCTGTCTCTGTATGTATCTGTCTGTCTCTGTCTGTCTCTGCCTGTCTCTGTCTGTCTCTGTCTGTCTCTGTCTGTCTCTTTCCGTCTCTGTCTGTATCTGTCTGTCTCTGTCTGTCTCTGTACGTATCTGTTTGTCTCTGTCTGTCTCTGTCTGTCTCTGTGTGCCTGAGTCTGTCTCTGTCTGTCTCTGTCTGTCTCTGTCTGTCTCTGTCTGTCTCTGTCTGTCTCTGTCTGTCTCTGTCTGTCTCTGTCTGTCTCTGTCTGGCTCTGCCTGTCTCTGCCTGTCTCTGTCTGTCTCTGTCTGTCTCTGCATTTATCTGTCTGTCTCTGCCTGTCTCAGTCTGCCTCTGACTGTCCCTGTCTGTCTCAGTGTGTCTCTGCCTGTCAGTCTGCCGCTGACTGTCTCTGTCTCTCTCTGCCTGTTTCAGTCTGCCACTGTCTGTCTATGCTTGTTTCCGTGTGTCTCTGTCTGTCTCTGTCTGTCTCTGTCTGTCTCTGTCTGTCTCTGTCTGCCTGAGTCTGTCTCTGTCTGTCTCTGTCTGTCTCTGTATGTATCTGTCTGTCTCTGTCTGTCTCTGTCTGTCTCTGCCTGTCTCTGTCTGTCTCTGTCTGTCTCTGTCTGTCTCTTTCCGTCTCTGTCTGTATCTGTCTGTCTCTGCCTGTCTCTGTACGAATCTGTTTGTCTCTGTCTGTCTCTGTCTGTCTCTTTATGTATCTGTCTGTCTCTGTCTGTCTCTGCCTGTCTCTGTCTGTCTCTGTCTGTCTCTGTCTGTCTCTTTCCGTCTCTGTCTGTATCTGTCTGTCTCTGTCTGTCTCTGTACGTATCTGTTTGTCTCTGGCTGTCTCTGTCTGTCTCTGTCTGTCTCTGTCTGTCTCTGACTGTCTCTGTCTGTCTCTGTATGTATCTGTCTGTCTCTGTCTGTCTCTGCCTGTCTCTGTCTGTCTCTGTCTGTCTCTGTCTGTCTCTTTCCGTCTCTGTCTGTATATGTCTGTCTCTGTCTGTCTCTGTACGTATCTGTTTGTCTCTTTCTGTCTCTGTCTGTCTCTTTATGTATCTGTCTGTCTCTGTCTGTCTCTGCCTGTCTCTGTCTGTCTGTGTCTGTCTCTGTCTGTCTCTGTCTGTCTCTCTCTGTCTCTATCTGGCTCTGCCTGTCTGTGTCTGTCTCTGTCTGTCTCTGTCTGTCTCTGCATTTATCTGTCTGTCTCTGCCTGTCTCAGTCTGCCTCTCACTGTCCCTGTCTGTCTCAGTGTGTCACTGCCTGTCAGTCTGCCGCTGACTGTCTCTGTCTCTCTCTGCCTGTTTCAGTCTGCCACTGTCTGTCTCTGCTTGTTTCCGTGTGTCTCTGCCTGTCTCTGTCTGCCTCTGTCTGCCTCTGTCTGTGTCTGTCTCTGTCTGTCTTTTCGGTCTCTCTCTGTCTCTGCCTGTATCTGTCTGTCTCTGCCTGTCTCTGTCTGTCTCTGTCTGTCTCAGTCTGTCTCTGTCTGTCTCTGTCTGTCTCTGTCTGCCTGAGTCTGTCTCTGTCTGTCTCTGTCTGCCTCTGTATGTACCTGTCTGTCTCTGTCTGTCTCTGCCTGTCTCTGTCTGTCTCTGTCTGTCACTGTCTGTCTCTTTCCGTCTCTGTCTGTCTCTGTCTGTCTCTGTCTGTCTCTGTCTGTCTCTGTACGTATCTCTTTGTCTCTGTCTGTCTCTGTCTGTATCTGTCTGCCTGAGTCTGTCTCTGTCTGTCTCTGTCTGTCTCTGTCTGGCTCTGCCTGTCTCTGTCTGTCTCTGTCTTGATCTGTCTGTCTCAGCATTTATCTGTCTGTCTCTGCGTGTCTCTGTCTGTCTCTGTCTGTATCTGTCTGTCTCAGCATTTATCTGTCTGTCTCTGCCTGTCTCAGTCTGCCTCTGACTGTCCCTGTCTGTCTCAGTGTGTCACTGCCTGTCAGTCTGCCGCTGACTGTCTCTGTCTCTCTCTGCCTGTTTCAGTCTGCCACTGTCTGTCTCTGCTTGTTTCCGTGTGTCTCTGCCTGTCTCTGTCTGTCTCTGCCTGTCTCTGTCTGTCTCTGTCTGTCTCTGGCTGTCTCTGTCTGTCTCTGTATGTATCTGTCTGTCTCTGTCTGTCTCTGCCTGTCTCTGTCTGTCTCTGTCTGTCTCTGTCTGTCTCTTTCCGTCTCTGTCTGTATCTGTCTGTCTCTGTCTGTCTCTGTACGTATCTGTTTGTCTCTGTCTGTCTCTGTCTGTCTCTGTGTGCCTGAGTCTGTCTCTGTCTGTCTCTGTCTGTCTCTGTCTGTCTCTGTCTGTCTCTGTCTGTCTCTGTCTGGCTCTGCCTGTCTCTGCCTGTCTCTGTCTGTCTCTGTCTGTCTCTGCATTTATCTGTCTGTCTATGCTTGTCTCAGTCTGCCTCTGACTGTCCCTGTCTGTCTCAGTGTGTCACTGCCTGTCAGTCTGCCGCTGACTGTCTCTGTCTCTCTCTGCCTGTTTCAGTCTGCCACTGTCTGTCTATGCTTGTTTCCGTGTGTCTCTGTCTGTCTCTGTCTGTCTCTGTCTGTCTCTGTCTGTCTCTGTCTGTCTCTGTCTGTCTCTGTCGGTCTCTGTCTGTCTCTGTCTGTCTCTGTCTGTCTCTGTCTGTCTCTGTCTGTCTCTGTCTGTCTCTGTCTGTCTCTGTCAGTCTCTCTCTGTCTCTGTCTGCGTGAGTCTATCTCTGTCTGTCTCTCTCTGTCTATTCCTGTCTCTGTCTGTATCTGTCTGTCTCTGTCTGTCTCTGTCTGTCTCTGTCTGTCTCTGTCTGCCTGAGTCTGTCTCTGTCTGTCTCTGTCTGTCTCTGTATGTATCTGTCTGTCTCTGTATGTATCTGTCTGTCTCTGTCTGTCTCTGTATGTATCTGTCTGTCTCTGTATGTATCTGTCTGTCTCTGTCTGTCTCTGCATTTATCTGTCTGTCTCTGCCTGTCTCAGTCTGCCTCTGACTGTCCCTGTCTGTCTCAGTGTGTCACTGCCTGTCAGTCTGCCGCTGACTGTCTCTGTCTCTCTCTGCCTGTTTCAGTCTGCCACTGTCTGTCTCTGCTTGTTTCCGTGTGTCTCTGCCTGTCTCTGTCTGTCTCTGTCTGTATCTGTCTGTCTCTGTCTGTCTCTGTACGTTTCTGTTTGTCTCTGTCTGTCTCTGTCTGTCTCTGCATTTATCTGTCTGTCTCTGCCTGTCTCAGTCTGCCTCTGACTGTCCCTGTCTGTCTCAGTGTGTCACTGCCTGTCAGTCTGCCGCTGACTGTCTCTGTCTCTCTCTGCCTGTTTCAGTCTGCCACTGTCTGTCTCTGCTTGTTTCCGTGTGTCTCTGCCTGTCTCTGTCTGTCTCTGCCTGTCTCTGTCTGTCTGTACTGTCTCTGTCTGTCTCTGTCTGTCTCTCTCTGTCTCTATCTGGCTCTGCCTGTCTGTGTCTGTCTCTGTCTGTCTCTGTCTGTCTCTGCATTTATCTGTCTGTCTCTGCCTGTCTCAGTCTGCCTCTCACTGTCCCTGTCTGTCTCAGTGTGTCACTGCCTGTCAGTCTGCCGCTGACTGTCTCTGTCTCTCTCTGCCTGTTTCAGTCTGCCACTGTCTGTCTCTGCTTGTTTCCGTGTGTCTCTGCCTGTCTCTGTCTGCCTCTGTCTGCCTCTGTCTGTGTCTGTCTCTGTCTGTCTTTTCGGTCTCTCTCTGTCTCTGCCTGTATCTGTCTGTCTCTGCCTGTCTCTGTCTGTCTCTGTCTGTCTCAGTCTGTCTCTGTCTGTCTCTGTCTGTCTCTGTCTGCCTCTGTATGTACCTGTCTGTCTCTGTCTGTCTCTGCCTGTCTCTGTCTGTCTCTGTCTGTCACTGTCTGTCTCTTTCCGTCTCTGTCTGTCTCTGTCTGTCTCTGTCTGTCTCTGTCTGTCTCTGTACGTATCTGTTTGTCTCTGTCTGTCTCTGTCTGTATCTGTCTGCCTGAGTCTGTCTCTGTCTGTCTCTGTCTGTCTCTGTCTGGCTCTGCCTGTCTCTGTCTGTCTCTGTCTGTATCTGTCTGTCTCAGCATTTATCTGTCTGTCTCTGCGTGTCTCTGTCTGTCTCTGTCTGTATCTGTCTGTCTCAGCATTTATCTGTCTGTCTCTGCCTGTCTCAGTCTGCCTCTGACTGTCCCTGTCTGTCTCAGTGTGTCACTGCCTGTCAGTCTGCCGCTGACTGTCTCTGTCTCTCTCTGCCTGTTTCAGTCTGCCACTGTCTGTCTCTGCTTGTTTCCGTGTGTCTCTGCCTGTCTCTGTCTGTCTCTGCCTGTCTCTGTCTGTCTCTGTCTGTCTCTGGCTGTCTCTGTCTGTCTCTGTATGTATCTGTCTGTCTCTGTCTGTCTCTGCCTGTCTCTGTCTGTCTCTGTCTGTCTCTGTCTGTCTCTTTCCGTCTCTGTCTGTATCTGTCTGTCTCTGTCTGTCTCTGTACGTATCTGTTTGTCTCTGTCTGTCTCTGTCTGTCTCTGTGTGCCTGAGTCTGTCTCTGTCTGTCTCTGTCTGTCTCTGTCTGGCTCTGCCTGTCTCTGCCTGTCTCTGTCTGTCTCTGTCTGTCTCTGCATTTATCTGTCTGTCTATGCCTGTCTCAGTCTGCCTCTGACTGTCCCTGTCTGTCTCAGTGTGTCACTGCCTGTCAGTCTGCCGCTGACTGTCTCTGTCTCTCTCTGCCTGTTTCAGTCTGCCACTGTCTGTCTATGCTTGTTTCCGTGTGTCTCTGTCTGTCTCTGTCTGTCTCTGTCTGTCTCTGTCTGTCTCTGTCTGTCTCTGTCTGTCTCTGTCTGTCTCTGTCTGTCTCTGTCTGTCTCTGTCTGTCTCTGTCTGTCTCTGTCTGTCTCTGTCTGTCTCTGTCTGTCTCTGTCAGTCTCTCTCTGTCTCTGTCTGCGTGAGTCTATCTCTGTCTGTCTCTCTCTGTCTATTCCTGTCTCTGTCTGTATCTGTCTGTCTCTGTCTGTCTCTGTCTGTCTCTGTCTGTCTCTGTCTGCCTGAGTCTGTCTCTGTCTGTCTCTGTCTGTCTCTGTATGTATCTGTCTGTCTCTGTATGTATCTGTCTGTCTCTGTCTGTCTCTGTATGTATCTGTCTGTCTCTGTATGTATCTGTCTGTCTCTGTCTGTCTCTGCATTTATCTGTCTGTCTCTGCCTGTCTCAGTCTGCCTCTGACTGTCCCTGTCTGTCTCAGTGTGTCACTGCCTGTCAGTCTGCCGCTGACTGTCTCTGTCTCTCTCTGCCTGTTTCAGTCTGCCACTGTCTGTCTCTGCTTGTTTCCGTGTGTCTCTGCCTGTCTCTGTCTGTCTCTGTCTGTATCTGTCTGTCTCTGTCTGTCTCTGTACGTTTCTGTTTGTCTCTGTCTGTCTCTGTCTGTCTCTGCATTTATCTGTCTGTCTCTGCCTGTCTCAGTCTGCCTCTGACTGTCCCTGTCTGTCTCAGTGTGTCACTGCCTGTCAGTCTGCCGCTGACTGTCTCTGTCTCTCTCTGCCTGTTTCAGTCTGCCACTGTCTGTCTCTGCTTGTTTCCGTGTGTCTCTGCCTGCATCTGTCTGTCTCTGCCTGTCTCTGTCTGTCTCTGTCTGTCTCTGTCTGCCTGAGTCTGTCTCTGTCTGTCTCTCTCTGTCTCTGTATGTATCTGTCTGTCTCTGTCTGTCTCTGCCTGTCTCTGTCTGTCTCTGTCTGTCTCTGTCTGTCTCTTTCCGTCTCTGTCTGTATCTGTCTGTCTCTGTCTGTCTCTGTACGTATCTGTTTGTCTCTTTCTGTCTCTGTCTGTCTCTTTATGTATTTGTCTGTCTCTGTCTGTCTCTGCCTGTCTCTGTCTGTCTATGTCTGTCTCTGTCTGTCTCTTTCCGTCTCTGTCTGTATCTGTCTGTCTCTGTCTGTCTCTGTCTGTCTCTGTCTGGCTCTGCCTGTCTCTGCCTGTCTCTGTCTGTCTCTGTCTGTCTCTGCATTTATCTGTCTGTCTATGCCTGTCTCAGTCTGCCACTGACTGTCCCTGTCTGTCTCAGTGTGTCACTGCCTGTCAGTCTGCCGCTGACTGTCTCCGTCTCTCTCTGCCTGTTTCAGTCTGCCACTGTCTGTCTATGCTTGTTTCCGTGTGTCTCTGTCTGTCTCTGTCTGTCTCTGTCTGTCTCTGTCTGTCTCTGTCTGTCTCTGTCTGTCTCTGTCTGTCTCTGTCTGTCTCTGTCTGTCTCTGTCTGTCTCTGTCTGTCTGTGTCTGTCTCTGTCTGTCTCTTTCCGTCTCTGTCTGTATCTGTCTGCCTCTGTCTGTCTCTGTACGTATCTGTTTGTCTCTGTCTGTCTCTGTCTGTCTCTGTCTGTCTCTGTCTGTCTCTGTCTGTCTCTGTCTGTCTCTGTCTGTCTCTGTCTATCTCTGACTGTCTCTGTCTGTCTCTGTCTGTCTCTGTCTGTCTCTGTCTGTCTCTGTCTGTCTTTTCGGTCTCTCTCTGTCTCTGCCTGTATCTGTCTGTCTCTGCCGGTCTCTGTCTGTCTCTGTCTGCCTGAGTCTGTCTCTGTCTGTCTCTGTATGTATCTGTCTGCCTCTGTCTGTCTCTGCCTGTCTCTGTCTGTCTCTGTCTGTCTCTGTCTGTCTCTGTCTGTCTCTTTCCGTCTCTGTCTGTATCTGTCTGTCTCTGTCTGTCTCTGTCTGTCTCTGTACGTATCTGTTTGTCTCTGTCTGTCTCTGTCTGTATCTGTCTGCCTGAGTCTGTCTCTGTCTGTCTCTGTCTGTCTCTGTCTGTCTCTGTCTGTCTCTGTCTGTCTCTGTCTGGCTCTGCCTGTCTCTGTCTGCCTCTGTCTGTATCTGTCTGTCTCTGCCTGTCTCAGTCTGCCTCTGACTGCCCCTGTCTGTCTCAGTGTGTCACTGCCTGTCAGTCTGCCGCTGACTGTCTCTGTCTCTCTCTGCCTGTTTCAGTCTGCCACTGTCTGTCTATGCTTGTTTCCGTGTGTCTCTGTCTGTCTCTGTCTGTCTCTGTCTGTCTCTGTCTGTCTCTGTCTGCCTGAGTCTGTCTCTGTCTGTCTCTGTCTGTCTCTGTATGTATCTGTCTGTCTCTGTCTGTCTCTGTCTGTCTCTGCCTGTCTCTGTCTGTCTCTGTCTGTCTCTGTCTGTCTCTTTCCGTCTCTGTCTGTATCTGTCTGTCTCTGCCTGTCTCTGTACGAATCTGTTTGTCTCTGTCTGTCTCTGTCTGTCTCTTTATGTATCTGTCTGTCTCTGTCTGTCTCTGCCTGTCTCTGTCTGTCTCTGTCTGTCTCTGTCTGTCTCTTTCCGTCTCTGTCTGTATCTGTCTGTCTCTGTCTGTCTCTGTACGTATCTGTTTGTCTCTGTCTGTCTCTGTCTGTCTCTGTCTGTCTCTGTATGTATCTGTCTGCCTCTGTCTGTCTCTGCCTGTCTCTGTCTGTCTCTGTCTGTCTCTGTCTGTCTCTGTCTGTCTCTTTCCGTCTCTGTCTGTATCTGTCTGTCTCTGTCTGTCTCTGTCTGTCTCTGTACGTATCTGTTTGTCTCTGTCTGTCTCTGTCTGTATCTGTCTGCCTGAGTCTGTCTCTGTCTGTCTCTGTCTGTCTCTGTCTGGCTCAGCCTGTCTCTGTCTGCCTCTGTCTGTATCTGTCTGTCTCTGCATTTATCTGTCTGTCTCTGCCTGTCTCAGTCTGCCTCTGACTGCCCCTGTCTGTCTCAGTGTGTCACTGCCTATCAGTCTGCCGCTGACTGTCTCTGTCTCTCTCTGCCTGTTTTAGTCTGCCACTGTCTGTCTATGCTTGTTTCCGTGTGTCTCTGTCTGTCTCTGTCTGTCTCTGTCTGTCTCTGTCTGTCTCTGTCTGCCTGAGTCTGTCTCTGTCTGTCTCTGTCTGTCTCTTTCCGTCTCTGTCTGTATCTGTCTGTCTCTGTCTGTCTCTGTACGTATCTGTTTGTCTCTGTCTGTCTCTGTCTGTCTCTGTGTGCCTGAGTCTGTCTCTGTCTGTCTCTGCCTGTCTCTGTCTGTCTCTGTCTGTCTCTGTCTGTCTCTTTCCGTCTCTGTCTGTATCTGTCTGTCTCTGTCTGTCTCTGTACGTATCTGTTTGTCTCTGTCTGTCTCTGTCTGTCTCTGTGTGCCTGAGTCTGTCTCTGTCTGTCTCTGTCTGTCTCTGTCTGTCTCTGTCTGTCTCTGTCTGTCTCTGTCTGTCTCTGTCTGTCTCTGTCTGTCTCTGTCTGTCTCTGTCTGGCTCTGCCTGTCTCTGCCTGTCTCTGTCTGTCTCTGTCTGTCTCTGCATTTATCTGTCTGTCTCTGCCTGTCTCAGTCTGCCTCTGACTGTCCCTGTCTGTCTCAGTGTGTCTCTGCCTGTCAGTCTGCCGCTGACTGTCTCTGTCTCTCTCTGCCTGTTTCAGTCTGCCACTGTCTGTCTATGCTTGTTTCCGTGTGTCTCTGTCTGTCTCTGTCTGTCTCTGTCTGTCTCTGTCTGTCTCTGTCTGCCTGAGTCTGTCTCTGTCTGTCTCTGTCTGTCTCTGTATGTATCTGTCTGTCTCTGTCTGTCTCTGCCTGTCTCTGTCTGTCTCTGTCTGTCTCTGTCTGTCTCTTTCCGTCTCTGTCTGTATCTGTCTGTCTCTGCCTGTCTCTGTACGAATCTGTTTGTCTCTGTCTGTCTCTGTCTGTCTCTTTATGTATCTGTCTGTCTCTGTCTGTCTCTGCCTGTCTCTGTCTGTCTCTGTCTGTCTCTGTCTGTCTCTTTCCGTCTCTGTCTGTATCTGTCTGTCTCTGTCTGTCTCTGTACGTATCTGTTTGTCTCTGTCTGTCTCTGTCTGTCTCTGTCTGTCTCTGTCTGTCTCTGACTGTCTCTGTCTGTCTCTGTATGTATCTGTCTGTCTCTGTCTGTCTCTGCCTGTCTCTGTCTGTCTCTGTCTGTCTCTGTCTGTCTCTTTCCGTCTCTGTCTGTATCTGTCTGTCTCTGTCTGTCTCTGTACGTATCTGTTTGTCTCTTTCTGTCTCTGTCTGTCTCTTTATGTATCTGTCTGTCTCTGTCTGTCTCTGCCTGTCTCTGTCTGTCTGTGTCTGTCTCTGTCTGTCTCTTTCCGTCTCTGTCTGTATCTGTCTGTCTCTGTCTGTCTCTGTACGTATCTGTTTGTCTCTGTCTGTCTCTGTCTGTCTCTGCATTTATCAGTCTGTCTCTGCCTGTCTCAGTCTGCTTCTGACTGTCCCTGTCTGTCTCAGTGTGTCACTGCCTGTCAGTCTGCCGCTGACTGTCTCTGTCTCTCTCTGCCTGTTTCAGTCTGCCACTGTCTGTCTCTGCTTGTTTCCGTGTGTCTCTGTCTGTCTCTGTCTGTCTCTGTCTGTCTCTGTCTGTCTCTGTCTGTCTCTGTCTGTCTCTGTCTGTCTCTGTCTGTCTTTTCGGTCTCTCTCTGTCTCTGCCTGTATCTGTCTGTCTCTGCCGGTCTCTGTCTGTCTCTGTCTGCCTGAGTCTGTCTCTGTCTGTCTCTGTATGTATCTGTCTGTCTCTGTCTGTCTCTGCCTGTCTCTGTCTGTCTCTGTCTGTCTCTGTCTGTCTCTGTCTGTCTCTGCATTTATCAGTCTGTCTCTGCCTGTCTCAGTCTGCCTCTGACTGTCCCTGTCTGTCTCAGTGTGTCACTGCCTGTCAGTCTGCCGCTGACTGTCTCTGTCTCTCTCTGCCTGTTTCAGTCTGCCACTGTCTGTCTCTGCTTGTTTCCGTGTGTCTCTGCCTGTCTCTGTCTGTCTCTGCCTGTCTCTGTCTGTCTCTGTCTGTCTCTGTCTGCCTGAGTCTGTCTCTGTCTGTCTCTGTCTGTCTCTGTATGTATCTGTCTGTCTCTGTCTGTCTCTGCCTGTCTCTGTCTGTCTCTGTCTGTCTCTGTCTGTCTCTTTCCGTCTCTGTCTGTATCTGTCTGTCTCTGTCTGTCTCTGTACGTATCTGTTTGTCTCTTTCTGTCTCTGTCTGTCTCTTTATGTATCTGTCTGTCTCTGTCTGTCTCTGCCTGTCTCTGTCTGTCTGTGTCTGTCTCTGTCTGTCTCTTTCCGTCTCTGTCTGTATCTGTCTGTCTCTGTCTGCCTGAGTCTGTCTCTGTCTGTCTCTGTCTGTCTCTGTATGTATCTGTCTGTCTCTGTCTGTCTCTGCCTGTCTCTGTCTGTCTCTGTCTGTCTCTGTCTGTCTCTTTCCGTCTCTGTCTGTATCTGTCTGTCTCTGTCTGTCTCTGTACGTATCTGTTTGTCTCTTTCTGTCTCTGTCTGTCTCTTTATGTATCTGTCTGTCTCTGTCTGTCTCTGCCTGTCTCTGTCTGTCTGTGTCTGTCTCTGTCTGTCTCTTTCCGTCTCTGTCTGTATCTGTCTGTCTCTGTCTGTCTCTGTACGTATCTGTTTGTCTCTGTCTGTCTCTGTCTGTCTCTGTCTGTCTCTGTCTGTCTCTGTCTGTCTCTGTCTGTCTCTGTCTGTCTCTGTCTGTCTCTGTCTGTCTCTGACTGTCTCTGTCTGTCTCTGTCTGGCTCTGCCTGTCTCTGTCTGTCTCTGTCTGTCTCTGTCTGTCTCTGCATTTATCAGTCTGTCTCTGCCTGTCTCAGTCTGCCTCTGACTGTCCCTGTCTGTCTCAGTGTGTCACTGCCTGTCAGTCTGCCGCTGACTGTCTCTGTCTCTCTCTGCCTGTTTCAGTCTGCCACTGTCTGTCTCTGCTTGTTTCCGTGTGTCTCTGTCTGTCTCTGTCTGTCTCTGTCTGTCTCTGTCTGTATCTGTCTGTCTCTGTCTGTCTCTGTCTGTCTCTGTCTGTCTTTTCGGTCTCTCTCTGTCTTTGCCTGTATCTGTCTGTCTCTGCCGGTCTCTGTCTGCCTGAGTCTGTCTCTGTCTGTCTCTGTATGTATCTGTCTGCCTCTGTCTGTCTCTGCCTGTCTCTGTCTGTCTCTGTCTGTCTCTGTCTGTCTCTGTCTGTCTCTGTCTGTCTCTGACTGTCTCTGTCTGTCTCTGCCTGTCTCTGTCTGTCTCTGTCTGTCTCTGTCTGTCTCTTTCCGTCTCTGTCTGTATCTGTCTGTCTCTGTCTGTCTCTGTACGTATCTGTTTGTCTCTGTCTGTCTCTGTCTGTCTCTGTCTGTCTCTGTCTGTCTCTGACTGTCTCTGTCTGTCTCTGTATGTATCTGTCTGTCTCTGTCTGTCTCTGCCTGTCTCTGTCTGTCTCTGTCTGTCTCTGTCTGTCTCTTTCCGTCTCTGTCTGTATCTGTCTGTCTCTGTCTGTCTCTGTACGTATCTGTTTGTCTCTTTCTGTCTCTGTCTGTCTCTTTATGTATCTGTCTGTCTCTGTCTGTCTCTGCCTGTCTCTGTCTGTCTGTGTCTGTCTCTGTCTGTCTCTTTCCGTCTCTGTCTGTATCTGTCTGTCTCTGTCTGTCTCTGTACGTATCTGTTTGTCTCTGTCTGTCTCTGTCTGTCTCTGTCTGTCTCTGCATTTATCAGTCTGTCTCTGCCTGTCTCAGTCTGCTTCTGACTGTCCCTGTCTGTCTCAGTGTGTCACTGCCTGTCAGTCTGCCGCTGACTGTCTCTGTCTCTCTCTGCCTGTTTCAGTCTGCCACTGTCTGTCTCTGCTTGTTTCCGTGTGTCTCTGTCTGTCTCTGTCTGTCTCTGTCTGTCTCTGTCTGTCTCTGTCTGTCTCTGTCTGTCTCTGTCTGTCTCTGTCTGTCTCTGTCTGTCTTTTCGGTCTCTCTCTGTCTCTGCCTGTATCTGTCTGTCTCTGCCGGTCTCTGTCTGTCTCTGTCTGCCTGAGTCTGTCTCTGTCTGTCTCTGTATGTATCTGTCTGTCTCTGTCTGTCTCTGCCTGTCTCTGTCTGTCTCTGTCTGTCTCTGTCTGTCTCTGTCTGTCTCTCCATTTATCAGTCTGTCTCTGCCTGTCTCAGTCTGCCTCTGACTGTCCCTGAATGTCTCAGTGTGTCACTGCCTGTCAGTCTGCCGCTGACTGTCTCTGTCTCTCTCTGCCTGTTTCAGTCTGCCACTGTCTGTCTCTGCTTGTTTCCGTGTGTCTCTGCCTGTCTCTGTCTGTCTCTGCCTGTCTCTGTCTGTCTCTGTCTGTCTCTGTCTGCCTGAGTCTGTCTCTGTCTGTCTCTGTCTGTCTCTGTATGTATCTGTCTGTCTCTGTCTGTCTCTGCCTGTCTCTGTCTGTCTCTGTCTGTCTCTGTCTGTCTCTTTCCGTCTCTGTCTGTATCTGTCTGTCTCTGTCTGTCTCTGTACGTATCTGTTTGTCTCTTTCTGTCTCTGTCTGTCTCTTTATGTATCTGTCTGTCTCTGTCTGTCTCTGCCTGTCTCTGTCTGTCTGTGTCTGTCTCTGTCTGTCTCTTTCCGTCTCTGTCTGTATCTGTCTGTCTCTGTCTGCCTGAGTCTGTCTCTGTCTGTCTCTGTCTGTCTCTGTATGTATCTGTCTGTCTCTGTCTGTCTCTGCCTGTCTCTGTCTGTCTCTGTCTGTCTCTGTCTGTCTCTTTCCGTCTCTGTCTGTATCTGTCTGTCTCTGTCTGTCTCTGTACGTATCTGTTTGTCTCTTTCTGTCTCTGTCTGTCTCTTTATGTATCTGTCTGTCTCTGTCTGTCTCTGCCTGTCTCTGTCTGTCTGTGTCTGTCTCTGTCTGTCTCTTTCCGTCTCTGTCTGTATCTGTCTGTCTCTGTCTGTCTCTGTACTTATCTGTTTGTCTCTGTCTGTCTCTGTATGTATCTGTCTGCCTCTGTCTGTCTCTGCCTGTCTCTGTCTGTCTCTGTCTGTCTCTGTCTGTCTCTGTCTGTCTCTTTCCGTCTCTGTCTGTATCTGTCTGTCTCTGTCTGTCTCTGTCTGTCTCTGTACGTATCTGTTTGTCTCTGTCTGTCTCTGTCTGTATCTGTCTGCCTGAGTCTGTCTCTGTCTGTCTCTGTCTGTCTCTGTCTGTCTCTGTCTGTCTCTGTCTGTCTCTGTCTGGCTCTGCCTGTCTCTGTCTGCCTCTGTCTGTATCTGTCTGTCTCTGCATTTATCTGTCTGTCTCTGCCTGTCTCAGTCTGCCTCTGACTGCCCCTGTCTGTCTCAGTGTGTCACTGCCTGTCAGTCTGCCGCTGACTGTCTCTGTCTCTCTCTGCCTGTTTCAGTCTGCCACTGTCTGTCTATGCTTGTTTCCGTGTGTCTCTGTCTGTCTCTGTCTGTCTCTGTCTGTCCCTGTCTGTCTCTGTCTGTCTCTGTCTGCCTGAGTCTGTCTCTGTCTGTCTCTGTCTGTCTCTGTATGTATCTGTCTGTCTCTGTCTGTCTCTGTCTGTCTCTGCCTGTCTCTGTCTGTCTCTGTCTGTCTCTGTCTGTCTCTTTCCGTCTCTGTCTGTATCTGTCTGTCTCTGCCTGTCTCTGTCTGTCGCTGTCTGTCTCTGTCTGTCTCTGTCTGTCTTTTCGGTCTCTCTCTGTCTCTGCCTGTATCTGTCTGTCTCTGCCGGTCTCTGTCTGTCTCTGTCTGCCTGAGTCTGTCTCTGTCTGTCTCTGTATGTATCTGTCTGTCTCTGTCTGTCTCTGCCTGTCTCTGTCTGTCTCTGTCTGTCTCTGTCTGTCTCTGTCTGTCTCTTTCCGTCTCTGTCTGTATCTGTCTGTCTCTGTCTGTCTCTGTCTGTCTCTGTCTGTCTCTGTCTGTCTCTGCATTTATCAGTCTGTCTCTGCCTGTCTCAGTCTGCCTCTGACTGTCCCTGTCTGTCTCAGTGTGTCACTGCCTGTCAGTCTGCCGCTGACTGTCACTGTCTCTCTCTGCCTGTTTCAGTCTGCCACTGTCTGTCTCTGCTTGTTTCCGTGTGTCTCTGCCTGTCTCAGTCTGTCTCTGTCTGTATCTGTCTGTCTCTGTCTGTCTCTGTACGTTTCTGTTTGTCACTGTCTGTCTCTGTCTGTCTCTGCATTTAGCTGTCTGTCTCTGCCTGTCTCAGTCTGCCTCTGACTGTCCCTGTCTGTCTCAGTGTGTCACTGCCTGTCAGTCTGCCGCTGACTGTCTCTGTCTCTCTCTGCCTGTTTCAGTCTGCCACTGTCTGTCTCTGCTTGTTTCCGTGTGTCTCTGCCTGTCTCTGTCTGTCTCTGCCTGTCTCTGTCTGTCTCTGCCTGTCTCTGTCTGTCTCTGTCTGTCTCTGTCTGCCTGCGTCTGTCTCTGTCTGTCTCTGTCTGTCTCTGTATGTATCTGTCTGTCTCTGTCTGTCTCTGCCTGTCTCTGTCTGTCTCTGTCTGTCTCTGTCTGTCTCTTTCCGTCTCTGTCTGTATCTGTCTGTCTCTTTCCGTCTCTGTCTGTATCTGTCTGTCTCTGCCTGTCTCAGTCTGCCTCTGACTGTCCCTGTCTGTCTCAGTGTGTCACTGCCTGTCAGTCTGCCGCTGACTGTCTCTGTCTCTCTCTGCCTGTTTCAGTCTGCCACTGTCTGTCTCTGCTTGTTTCCGTGTGTCTCTGTCTGTCTCTGTCTGTCTCTGTCTGTCTCTGTCTGTCTCTGTCTGTCTCTGTCTGTCTCTGTCTGTCTCTGTCTGTCTCTGTCTGTCTTTTCGGTCTCTCTCTGTCTCTGCCTGTATCTGTCTGTCTCTGCCGGTCTCTGTCTGTCTCTGTCTGCCTGTGTCTGTCTCTGTCTGTCTCTGTATGTATCTGTCTGCCTCTGTCTGTCTCTGCCTGTCTCTGTCTGTCTCTGTCTGTCTCTGTCTGTCTCTGTCTGTCTCCTTCCGTCTCTGTCTGTATCTGTCTGTCTCTGTCTGTCTCTGTCTGTCTCTGTACGTATCTGTTTGTCTCTGTCTGTCTCTGTCTGTATCTGTCTGCCTGAGTCTGTCTCTGTCTGTCTCTGTCTGTCTCTGTCTGTCTCTGTCTGTCTCTGTCTGTCTCTGTCTGTCTCTGTCTGGCTCTGCCTGTCTCTGTCTGCCTCTGTCTGTCTCTGTCTGTCTCTGTCTGTCTCTTTCCGTCTCTGTCTGTATCTGTCTGTCTCTGTCTGTCTCTGTACGTATCTGTTTGTCTCTGTCTGTCTCTGTCTGTCTCTGTCTGTCTCTGTCTGTCTCTGTATGTATCTGTCTGCCTCTGTCTGTCTCTGCCTGTCTCTGTCTGTCTCTGTCTGTCTCTGTCTGTCTCTGTCTGTATCTGTCTGTCTCTGTCTGTCTCTGTCTGTCTCTGTACGTATCTGTTTGTCTCTGTCTGTCTCTGTCTGTATCTGTCTGCCTGAGTCTGTCTCTGTCTGTCTCTGTCTGTCTCTGTCTGGCTCTGCCTGTCTCTGTCTGCCTCTGTCTGTATCTGTCTGTCTCTGCATTTATCTGTCTGTCTCTGCCTGTCTCAGTCTGCCTCTGACTGCCCCTGTCTGTCTCAGTGTGTCACTGCCTGTCAGTCTGCCGCTGACTGTCTCTGTCTCTCTCTGCCTGTTTCAGTCTGCCACTGTCTGTCTATGCTTGTTTCCGTGTGTCTCTGTCTGTCTCTGTCTGTCTCTGTCTGTCTCTGTCTGTCTCTGTCTGCCTGAGTCTGTCTCTGTCTGTCTCTGTCTGTCTCTGTATGTATCTGTCTGTCTCTGTCTGTCTCTTTATGTATCTGTCTGTCTCTGTCTGTCTCTGCCTGTCTCTGTCTGTCTCTGTCTGTCTCTGTCTGTCTCTTTCCGTCTCTGTCTGTATCTGTCTGTCTCTGTCTGTCTCTGTACGTATCTGTTTGTCTCTGTCTGTCTCTGTCTGTCTCTGTCTGTCTCTGTCTGTCTCTGACTGTCTCTGTCTGTCTCTGTATGTATCTGTCTGTCTCTGTCTGTCTCTGCCTGTCTCTGTCTGTCTCTGTCTGTCTCTGTCTGTCTCTTTCTGTCTCTGTCTGTATCTGTCTGTCTCTGTCTGTCTCTGTACGTATCTGTTTGTCTCTGTCTGTCTCTGTCTGTCTCTGTGTGCCTGAGTCTGTCTCTGTCTGTCTCTGTCTGTCTCTGTCTGTCTCTGTCTGTCTCTGTCTGTCTCTGTCTGTCTCTGTCTGTCTCTGTCTGGCTCTGCCTGTCTCTGCCTGTCTCTGTCTGTCTCTGTCTGGCTCTGCATTTATCTGTCTGTCTCTGCCTGTCTCAGTCTGCCTCTGACTGTCCCTGTCTGTCTCAGTGTGTCTCTGCCTGTCAGTCTGCCGCTGACTGTCTCTGTCTCTCTCTGCCTGTTTCAGTCTGCCACTGTCTGTCTATGCTTGTTTCCGTGTGTCTCTGTCTGTCTCTGTCTGTCTCTGTCTGTCTCTGTCTGTCTCTGTCTGCCTGAGTCTGTCTCTGTCTGTCTCTGTCTGTCTCTGTATGTATCTGTCTGTCTCTGTCTGTCTCTGCCTGTCTCTGTCTGTCTCTGTCTGTCTCTGTCTGTCTCTTTCCGTCTCTGTCTGTATCTGTCTGTCTCTGCCTGTCTCTGTACGAATCTGTTTGTCTCTGTCTGTCTCTGTCTGTCTCTTTATGTATCTGTCTGTCTCTGTCTGTCTCTGCCTGTCTCTGTCTGTCTCTGTCTGTCTCTGTCTGTCTCTTTCCGTCTCTGTCTGTATCTGTCTGTCTCTGTCTGTCTCTGTACGTATCTGTTTGTCTCTGTCTGTCTCTGTCTGTCTCTGTCTGTCTCTGTCTGTCTCTGACTGTCTCTGTCTGTCTCTGTATGTATCTGTCTGTCTCTGTCTGTCTCTGCCTGTCTCTGTCTGTCTCTGTCTGTCTCTGTCTGTCTCTTTCCGTCTCTGTCTGTATCTGTCTGTCTCTGTCTGTCTCTGTACGTATCTGTTTGTCTCTTTCTGTCTCTGTCTGTCTCTTTATGTATCTGTCTGTCTCTGTCTGTCTCTGCCTGTCTCTGTCTGTCTGTGTCTGTCTCTGTCTGTCTCTTTCCGTCTCTGTCTGTATCTGTCTGTCTCTGTCTGTCTCTGTACGTATCTGTTTGTCTCTGTCTGTCTCTGTCTGTCTCTGTCTGTCTCTGTCTGTCTCTGTCTGTCTCTGTCTGTCTCTGTCTGTCTCTGACTGTCTCTGTCTGTCTCTGTCTGGCTCTGCCTGTCTCTGTCTGTCTCTGTCTGTCTCTGCATTTATCAGTCTGTCTCTGCCTGTCTCAGTCTGCCTCTGACTGTCCCTGTCTGTCTCAGTGTGTCACTGCCTGTCAGTCTGCCGCTGATTGTCTCTGTCTCTCTCTGCCTGTTTCAGTCTGCCACTGTCTGTCTCTGCTTGTTTCCGTGTGTCTCTGTCTGTCTCTGTCTGTCTCTGTCTGTCTCTGTCTGTCTCTGTCTGTCTCTGTCTGTCTCTGTCTGTCTTTTCGGTCTCTCTCTGTCTCTGCCTGTATCTGTCTGTCTCTGCCGGTCTCTGTCTGTCTCTGTCTGCCTGAGTCTGTCTCTGTCTGTCACTGTATGTATCTGTCTGTCTCTGTCTGTCTCTGCCTGTCTCTGTCTGTCTCTGTCTGTCTCAGTCTGTCTCTGTCTGTCTCTTTCCGTCTCTGTCTGTATCTGTCTGTCTCTGTCTGTCTCTGTCTGTCTCTGTCTGTCTCTGCATTTATCAGTCTGTCTCTGCCTGTCTCAGTCTGCCTCTGACTGTCCCTGTCTGTCTCAGTGTGTCACTGCCTGTCAGTCTGCCGCTGACTGTCTCTGTCTCTCTCTGCCTGTTTCAGTCTGCCACTGTCTGTCTCTGCTTGTTTCCGTGTGTCTCTGCCTGTCTCTGTCTGTCTCTGCCTGTCTCTGTCTGTCTCTGTCTGTCTCTGTCTGCCTGAGTCTGTCTCTGTCTGTCTCTGTCTGTCTCTGTATGTATCTGTCTGTCTCTGTCTGTCTCTGCCTGTCTCTGTCTGTCTCTGTCTGTCTCTGTCTGTCTCTTTCCGTCTCTGTCTGTATCTGTCTGTCTCTGTCTGTCTCTGTACGTATCTGTTTGTCTCTTTCTGTCTCTGTCTGTCTCTTTATGTATCTGTCTGTCTCTGTCTGTCTCTGCCTGTCTCTGTCTGTCTGTGTCTGTCTCTGTCTGTCTCTTTCCGTCTCTGTCTGTATCTGTCTGTCTCTGTCTGTCTCTGTCTGTCTCTGTCTGGTTCTGCCTGTCTCTGCCTGTCTCTGTCTGTCTCTGTCTGTCTCTGCATTTATCTGTCTGTCTATGCCTGTCTCAGTCTGCCTCTGACTGTCCCTGTCTGTCTCAGTGTGTCACTGCCTGTCAGTCTGCCGCTGACTGTCTCTGTCTCTCTCTGCCTGTTTCAGTCTGCCACTGTCTGTCTATGCTTGTTTCCGTGTGTCTCTGTCTGTCTCTGTCTGTCTCTGTCTGTCTCTGCCTGTCTCTGTCTGTCTCTGTCTGTCTCTGTCTGTCTCTGTCTGTCTCTGTCTGTCTCTGTCTGTCTCTGTCTGTCTCTGTCTGTCTCTGTCTGTCTCTGTCAGTCTCTCTCTGTCTCTGTCTGCGTGAGTCTGTCTCTGTCTGTCTCTCTCTGTCTATTCCTGTCTCTGTCTGTATCTGTCTGTCTCTGTCTGTCTCTGTCTGTCTCTGTCTGTCTCTGTCTGCCTGAGTCTGTCTCTGTCTGTCTCTGTCTGTCTCTGTATGTATCTGTCTGTCTCTGTATGTATCTGTCTGTCTCTGTCTGTCTCTGTATGTATCTGTCTGTCTCTGTATGTATCTGTCTGTCTCTGTCTGTCTCTGCATTTATCTGTCTGTCTCTGCCTGTCTCAGTCTGCCTCTGACAGTCCCTGTCTGTCTCAGTGTGTCACTGCCTGTCAGTCTGCCGCTGACTGTCTCTGTCTCTCTCTGCCTGTTTCAGTCTGCCACTGTCTGTCTCTGCTTGTTTCCGTGTGTCTCTGCCTGTCTCTGTCTGTCTCTGTCTGTATCTGTCTGTCCCTGTCTGTCTCTGTACGTTTCTGTTTGTCTCTGTCTGTCTCTGTCTGTCTCTGCATTTATCTGTCTGTCTCTGCCTGTCTCAGTCTGCCTCTGACTGTCCCTGTCTGTCTCAGTGTGTCACTGCCTGTCAGTCTGCCGCTGACTGTCTCTGTCTCTCTCTGCCTGTTTCAGTCTGCCACTGTCTGTCTCTGCTTGTTTCCGTGTGTCTCTGCCTGTCTCTGTCTGTCTCTGCCTGTCTCTGTCTGTCTCTGTCTGTCTCTGTCTGCCTGAGTCTGTCTCTGTCTGTCTCTGTCTGTCTCTGTATGTATCTGTCTGTCTCTGTCTGTCTCTGCCTGTCTCTGTCTGTCTCTGTCTGTCTCTGTCTGTCTCTTTCCGTCTCTGTCTGTATCTGTCTGTCTCTGTCTGTCTCTGTACGTATCTGTTTGTCTCTTTCTGTCTCTGTCTGTCTCTTTATGTATCTGTCTGTCTCTGTCTGTCTCTGCCTGTCTCTGTCTGTCTGTGTCTGTCTCTGTCTGTCTCTTTCCGTCTCTCTCTGTATCTGTCTGTCTCTGTCTGTCTCTGTACGTATCTGTTTGTCTCTGTCTGTCTCTGTCTGTCTCTGTCTGTCTCTGTCTGTCTCTGTCTGTCTCTGTCTGTCTCTGTCTGTCTCTGTCTGTCTCTGACTGTCTCTGTGTGTCTCTGTCTGGCTCTGCCTGTCTCTGTCTGTCTCTGTCTGTCTCTGTCTGTCTCTGCATTTATCAGTCTGTCTCTGCCTGTCTCAGTCTGCCTCTGACTGTCCCTGTCTGTCTCAGTGTGTCACTGCCTGTCAGTCTGCCGCTGACTGTCTCTGTCTCTCTCTGCCTGTTTCAGTCTGCCACTGTCTGTCTCTGCTTGTTTCCGTGTGTCTCTGTCTGTCTCTGTCTGTCTCTGTCTGTCTCTGTCTGTCTCTGTCTGTCTCTGTCTGTCTCTGTCTGTCTTTTCGGTCTCTCTCTGTCTCTGCCTGTATCTGTCTGTCTCTGCCGGTCTCTGTCTGTCTCTGTCTGCCTGAGTCTGTCTCTGTCTGTCTCTGTATGTATCTGTCTGCCTCTGTCTGTCTCTGCCTGTCTCTGTCTGTCTCTGTCTGTCTCTGTCTGTCTCTGTCTGTCTCTTTCCGTCTCTGTCTGTATCTGTCTGTCTCTGTCTGTCTCTGTCTGTCTCTGTACGTATCTGTTTGTCTCTGTCTGTCTCTGTCTGTATCTGTCTGCCTGAGTCTGTCTCTGTCTGTCTCTGTCTGTCTCTGCCTGTCTCTGTCTGTCTCTGTCTGTCTCTGTCTGTCTCTTTCCGTCTCTCTCTGTATCTGTCTGTCTCTGCCTGTCTCTGTACGAATCTGTTTGTCTCTGTCTGTCACTGTCTGTCTCTTTATGTATCTGTCTGTCTCTGTCTGTCTCTGCCTGTCTCTGTCTGTCTCTGTCTGTCTCTGTCTGTCTCTTTCCGTCTCTGTCTGTATCTGTCTGTCTCTGTCTGTCTCTGTACGTATCTGTTTGTCTCTGTCTGTCTCTGTCTGTCTCTGTCTGTCTCTGTCTGTCTCTGACTGTCTCTGTCTGTCTCTGTATGTATCTGTCTGTCTCTGTCTGTCTCTGCCTGTCTCTGTCTGTCTCTGTCTGTCTCTGTCTGTCTCTTTCCGTCTCTGTCTGTATCTGTCTGTCTCTGTCTGTCTCTGTACGTATCTGTTTGTCTCTGTCTGTCTCTGTCTGTCTCTGTGTGCCTGAGTCTGTCTCTGTCTGTCTCTGTCTGTCTCTGTCTGTCTCTGTCTGTCTCTGTCTGTCTCTGTCTGGCTCTGCCTGTCTCTGCCTGTCTCTGTCTGTCTCTGTCTGTCTCTGCATTTATCTGTCTGTCTCTGCCTGTCTCAGTCTGCCTCTGACTGTCCCTGTCTGTCTTAGTGTGTCTCTGCCTGTCAGTCTGCCGCTGACTGTCTCTGTCTCTCTCTGCCTGTTTCAGTCTGCCACTGTCTGTCTATGCTTGTTTCCGTGTGTCCCTGTCTGTCTCTGTCTGTCTCTGTCTGTCTCTGTCTGTCTCTGTCTGCCTGAGTCTGTCTCTGTCTGTCTCTGTCTGTCTCTGTATGTATCTGTCTGTCTCTGTCTGTCTCTGCCTGTCTCTGTCTGTCTCTGTCTGTCTCTGTCTGTCTCTTTCCGTCTCTGTCTGTATCTGTCTGTCTCTGCCTGTCACTGTACGAATCTGTTTGTCTCTGTCTGTCTCTGTCTGTCTCTGTCTGTCCCTGTCTGTCTCTGTCTGTCTCTGTCTGTCTCTGTCTGTCTCTGACTGTCTCTGTGTGTCTCTGTCTGGCTCTGCCTGTCTCTGTCTGTCTCTGTCTGTCTCTGTCTGTCTCTGCATTTATCAGTCTGTCTCTGCCTGTCTCAGTCTGCCTCTGACTGTCCCTGTCTGTCTCAGTGTGTCACTGCCTGTCAGTCTGCCGCTGACTGTCTCTGTCTCTCTCTGCCTGTTTCAGTCTGCCACTGTCTGTCTCTGCTTGTTTCCGTGTGTCTCTGTCTGTCTCTGTCTGTCTCTGTCTGTCTCTGTCTGTCTCTGTCTGTCTCTGTCTGTCTCTGTCTGTCTTTTCGGTCTCTCTCTGTCTCTGCCTGTATCTGTCTGTCTCTGCCGGTCTCTGTCTGTCTCTGTCTGCCTGAGTCTGTCTCTGTCTGTCTCTGTATGTATCTGTCTGCCTCTGTCTGTCTCTGCCTGTCTCTGTCTGTCTCTGTCTGTCTCTGTCTGTCTCTGTCTGTCTCTTTCCGTCTCTGTCTGTATCTGTCTGTCTCTGTCTGTCTCTGTCTGTCTCTGTACGTATCTGTTTGTCTCTGTCTGTCTCTGTCTGTATCTGTCTGCCTGAGTCTGTCTCTGTCTGTCTCTGTCTGTCTCTGTCTGTCTCTGTCTGTCTCTGTCTGTCTCTGTCTGGCTCTGCCTGTCTCTGTCTGCCTCTGTCTGTATCTGTCTGTCTCTGCATTTATCTGTCTGTCTCTGCCTGTCTCAGTCTGCCTCTGACTGCCCCTGTCTGTCTCAGTGTGTCACTGCCTGTCAGTCTGCCGCTGACTGTCTCTGTCTCTCTCTGCCTGTTTCAGTCTGCCACTGTCTGTCTATGCTTGTTTCCGTGTGTCTCTGTCTGTCTCTGTCTGTCTCTGTCTGTCTCTGTCTGTCTCTGTCTGTCTCTGTCTGCCTGAGTCTGTCTCTGTCTGTCTCTGTCTGTCTCTGTATGTATCTGTCTGTCTCTGTCTGTCTCTGTCTGTCTCTGCCTGTCTCTGTCTGTCTCTGTCTGTCTCTGTCTGTCTCTTTCCGTCTCTGTCTGTATCTGTCTGTCTCTGCCTGTCTCTGTACGAATCTGTTTGTCTCTGTCTGTCACTGTCTGTCTCTTTATGTATCTGTCTGTCTCTGTCTGTCTCTGCCTGTCTCTGTCTGTCTCTGTCTGTCTCTGTCTGTCTCTTTCCGTCTCTGTCTGTATCTGTCTGTCTCTGTCTGTCTCTGTACGTATCTGTTTGTCTCTGTCTGTCTCTGTCTGTCTCTGTCTGTCTCTGTCTGTCTCTGACTGTCTCTGTCTGTCTCTGTATGTATCTGTCTGTCTCTGTCTGTCTCTGCCTGTCTCTGTCTGTCTCTGTCTGTCTCTGTCTGTCTCTTTCCGTCTCTGTCTGTATCTGTCTGTCTCTGTCTGTCTCTGTACGTATCTGTTTGTCTCTGTCTGTCTCTGTCTGTCTCTGTGTGCCTGAGTCTGTCTCTGTCTGTCTCTGTCTGTCTCTGTCTGTCTCTGTCTGTCTCTGTCTGTCTCTGTCTGTCTCTGTCTGTCTCTGTCTGGCTCTGCCTGTCTCTGCCTGTCTCTGTCTGTCTCTGTCTGTCTCTGTCTGTCTCTGTCTGTCTCTGTCTGTCTCTGTCTGTCTCTGTCTGGCTCTGCCTGTCTCTGCCTGTCTCTGTCTGTCTCTGTCTGTCTCTGCATTTATCTGTCTGTCTCTGCCTGTCTCAGTCTGCCTCTGACTGGCCCTGTCTGTCTCAGTGTGTCACTGCCTGTCAGTCTGCAGCTGACTGTCTCTGTCTCTCTCTGCCTGTTTCAGTCTGCCACTGTCTGTCTATGCTTGTTTCCGTGTGTCTCTGTCTGTCTCTGTCTGTCTCTGTCTGTCTCTGTCTGTCTCTGTCTGTCTCTGTCTGTCTCTGTCTGTCTCTGTCTGTCTCTGTCTGTCTCTGTCTGTCTCTGTCTGTCTCTGTCAGTCTCTCTCTGTCTCTGTCTGCGTCAGTCTGTCTCTGTCTGTCTCTCTCTGTCTATTCCTGTCTCTGTCTGTATCTGTCTGTCTCTGTCTGTCTCTGTCTGTCTCTGTCTGTCTCTGTCTGCCTGAGTCTGTCTCTGTCTGTCTCTGTCTGCCTCTGTATGTATCTGTCTGTCTCTGTATGTATCTGTCTGTCTCTGTCTGTCTCTGTATGTATCTGTCTGTCTCTGTATGTATCTGTCTGTCTCTGTCTGTCTCTGCATTTATCTGTCTGTCTCTGCCTGTCTCAGTCTGCCTCTGACTGTCCCTGTCTGTCTCAGTGTCTCACTGCCTGTCAGTCTGTCTCTGTCTCTCTCTGCCTGTTTCAGTCTGCCACTGTCTGTCTCTGCTTGTTTCCGTGTGTCTCTGTCTGTCTCTGTCTGTCTCTGTCTGTCTCTGTCTGTCTCTGTCTGTCTCTGTCTGTCTCTGTCTGTCTCAGTCTGTCTCTGTCTGTCTCGGTCTGTCTCTGTCTGTCTCTGTCTGTCTCTATCTGTCTCTGTCTGTCTCTGTCTGTCTCTGTCTGTCTCTGTCTGCCTCTGACTGTCCCTGTCTGCCTCTGTGTGTCACTGACTGGCTCAGTGTGCCGCTGACTGTCTCTGCCTGTCTCTGTCTCCCTCTGTCTGTCTCTGACCGGCTCTCCCTGTCTGTCTGTCTCAGTCCGCCTCTGTCTGTCTCTGTCCGCCTCTGTCTGTCTCTGTCTGTCTCTGTCTGTCTCTGTCTGTCTCTGTCTGTCTCTGTCTGTCTCTCTCTGTCTCTATCTGGCTCTGCCTGTCTGTGTCTGTCTCTGTCTGTCTCTGTCTGTCTCTGCATTTATCTGTCTGTCTCTGCCTGTCTCAGTCTGCCTCTGACTGTCCCTGTCTGTCTCAGTGTGTCACTGCCTGTCAGTCTGCCGCTGACTGTCTCTGTCTCTCTCTGCCTGTTTCAGTCTGCCACTGTCTGTCTCTGCTTGTTTCCGTGTGTCGCTGCCTGTCTCTGTCTGCCTCTGTCTGCCTCTGTCTGTGTCTGTCTCTGTCTGTCTTTTCGGTCTCTCTCTGTCTCTGCCTGTATCTGTCTGTCTCTGCCTGTCTCTGTCTGTCTCTGTCTGTCTCAGTCTGTCTCTGTCTGTCTCTGTCTGTCTCTGTCTGCCTGAGTCTGTCTCTGTCTGTCTCTGTCTGCCTCTGTATGTACCTGTCTGTCTCTGTCTGTCTCTGCCTGTCTCTGTCTGTCTCTGCCTGTCACTGTCTGTCTCTTTCCGTCTCTGTCTGTCTCTGTCTGTCTCTGTCTGTCTCTGTACGTATCTGTTTGTCTCTGTCTGTCTCTGTCTGTCTCTGTCTGTCTCTGTATGTCTCTGTCTGTCTCTGTCTGTCTCTGTACGTATCTGTTTGTCTCTGTCTGTCTCTGTCTGTCTCTGTCTGTCTCTGTCTGCCTGAGTCTGTCTCTGTCTGCCTGAGTCTGTCTCTGTCTGTCTCAGTCTGTCTCTGTATGTATCTGTCTGTCTCTGTCTGTCTCTGCCTGTCTCTGTCTGTCTCTGTCTGTCACTGTCTGTCTCTTTCCGTCTCTGTCTGTCTCTGTCTGTCTCTGTCTGTCTCTGTACGTATCTGTTTGTCTCTGTCTGTCTCTGACTGTCTCTGTCTGTCTCTGTCTGGCTCTGCCTGTCTCTGTCTGTCTCTGTCTGTCTCTGTCTGTCTCTGCATTTATCAGTCTGTCTCTGCCTGTCTCAGTCTGCCTCTGACTGTCCCTGTCTGTCTCAGTGTGTCACTGCCTGTCAGTCTGCCGCTGACTGTCTCTGTCTCTCTCTGCCTGTTTCAGTCTGCCACTGTCTGTCTCTGCTTGTTTCCGTGTGTCTCTGTCTGTCTCTGTCTGTCTCTGTCTGTCTCTGTCTGTCTCTGTCTATCTCTGTCTGTCTCTGTCTGTCTTTTCGGTCTCTCTCTGTCTCTGCCTGTATCTGTCTGTCTCTGCCGGTCTCTGTCTGTCTCTGTCTGCCTGAGTCTGTCTCTGTCTGTCTCTGTATGTATCTGTCTGTCTCTGTATGTATCTGTCTGTCTCTGTCTGTCTCTGCCTGTCTCTGTCTGTCTCTGTCTGTCTCTGTCTGTCTCTGTCTGTATCTTTCCGTCTCTGTCTGTATCTGTCTGTCTGTCTGTCTCTGTCTGTCTCTGTACGTATCTGTTTGTCTCTGTCTGTCTCTGTCTGTATCTGTCTGCCTGAGTCTGTCTCTGTCTGTCTCTGTCTGTCTCTGTCTGTCTCTGTCTGTCTCTGTCTGTCTCTGTCTGGCTCTGCCTGTCTCTGTCTGCCTCTGTCTGTATCTGTCTGTCTCTGCATTTATCTGTCTGTCTCTGCCTGTCTCAGTCTGCCTCTGACTGTCCCTGTCTGTCTCAGTGTGTCACTGCCTGTCAGTCTGCCGCTGACTGTCTCTGTCTCTCTCTGCCTGTTTCAGTCTGCCACTGTCTGTCTCTGCTTGTTTCCGTGTGTCTCTGCCTGTCTCTGTCTGTCTCTGCCTGTCTCTGTCTGTCTCTGTCTGCCTGAGTCTGTCTCTGTCTGTCTCTGTCTGTCTCTGTATGTATCTGCTCTCCTCTGTCTGTCTCTGCCTGTCTCTGTCTGTCTCTGTCTGTCTCTGTCTGTCTCTTTCCGTCTCTGTCTGTATCTGTCTGTCTCTGTCTGTCTCTGTCTGTCTCTGTCTGTCTCTGTACGTATCTGTTTGTCTCTGTCTGTCTCTGTCTGTATCTGTCTGCCTGAGTCTGTCTCTGTCTGTCTCTGTCTGTCTCTGTCTGTCTCTGTCTGTCTCTGCTGGCTCTGCCTGTCTCTGTCTGTCTCTGTCTGTATCTGTCTGTCTCTGCATTTATCTGTCTGTCTCTGCCTGTCTCAGTCTGCCTCTGACTGTCCCTGTCTGTCTCAGTGTGTCACTGCCTGTCAGTCTGCCGCTGACTGTCTCTGTCTCTCTCTGCCTGTTTCAGTCTGCCACTGTCTGTCTCTGCTTGTTTCCGTGTGTCTCTGCCTGTCTCTGTCTGTCTCTGCCTGTCTCTGTCGGTCTCTGTCTGCCTGAGTCTGTCTCTGTCTGTCTCTGTCTGTCTCTGTCTGTCTCTGTATGTATCTGTCTGTCTCTGTCTGTCTCTGCCTGTCTCTGTCTGTCTCTGTCTGTCTCTGTCTGTCTCTGTCTGTCTCTGTACGTATCTGTTTGTCTCTGTCTGTCTCTGTCTGTCTCTGTCTGTCTCTGTCTGTCTCTGTCTGTCTCTGTCTGTCTCTGTCTGTCTCTGTCTGTCTCTGTCTGTCTCTGTCTGTCTCTGACTGTCTCTGTCTGTCTCTGTCTGGCTCTGCCTGTCTCTGTCTGTCTCTGTCTGTCTCTGTCTGTCTCTGCATTTATCAGTCTGTCTCTGCCTGTCTCAGTCTGTCTCAGTGTGTCACTGCCTGTCAGTCTGCCGCTGACTGTCTCTGTCTCTCTCTGCCTGTTTCAGTCTGCCACTGTCTGCTTGTTTCCGTGTGTCTCTGTATGTGTCTGTCTGTCTCTGTCTGTCTCTGCCTGTCTCTGTCTGTCTCTGTCTGTCTCTGTCTGTCTCTGTCTGTCTCTGTCTGTCTATGTCTGTCTATACCTGTCTCTTTCGGTCTCTGTCTGTCTCTGTCTGGCTCTGTCTGGCTCTGTCTGTCTTTGTCTGTCTCTGTCTGCCTTTGGCTGGCTCTGCTCGGCTCTGTCTGTCTCTGGGTATCACTGCCTGTCTCAGTCTGTCGCTGACTATCTCCGTGTGTCTCTGTCTGTTTCGGTCTGTCCCTGTCTGCCTCTGTCTGTCTCTGTCTGTCACTGTCTGTCTCTGTCTGTCTCTGTCTGTTTCTGTCTGTCTCTGTCTGTCTTTTCGGTCTCTCTCTGTCTCTGCCTGTATCTGTCTGTCTCTACCGGTCTCTGTCTGTCTCTGTCTGCCTGAGTCTGTCTCTGTCTGTCTCTGTCTGTCTCTGTATGTATCTGTCTGTCTATGTCTGTCTCTGCCTGTCTCTGTCTGTCTCTGCCTGTCTCTGTCTGTCTCTTTCCGTCTCTGTCTGTCTCTGTCTGTCTATGTCTGTCTCTGTACGTATCTGTTTGTCTCTGTCTGTCTCTGTCTGTCTCTGTCTGTCTCTGTCTGTCTCTGTCTGTCTCTGTCTGTCTCTGTCTGTCTCTGTCTGTCTCTGTCTGTCTCTGTCTGTCTCTGTCTGTCTCTGTCTGGCTCTGCCTGTCTCTGTCTGTCTCTGTCTGTCTCTGTCTGTCTCTGCATTTATCTGTCTGTCTCTGCCTGTCTCAGTCTGCCTCTGACTGTCTCTGTCTGTCTCAGTGTGTCACTGCCTGTCAGTCTGCCGCTGACTGTCTCTGTCTCTCTCTGCCTGTTTCAGTCTGCCACTGTCCGTCTCTGCTTGTTTCCGTGTGTCTCTTTCCGTCTCTGTCTGCCTCTGTCTGTCCCTGTCTGTCTCTGTCTGTCTCTGTCTGTCCCTGTCTGTCTCTGTCTGTCTCTCTCTGTCTCTATATTTATCTGTCTGTCGCTGTCTGCCCCTTTCCGTCTCTGTCTGTCTCTGTCTGTCTCTCTCTGTCTCTGTCTGCCTCTCTCTGTCTTTTCGGTCTCTCTCTGTCTCTGTCTGCGTGAGTCTGTCTCTGTCTGTCTCTCTCTGTCTATTCCTGTCTCTGTCTGTATCTGTCTGTCTCTGTCGGTCTCTGTCTGTCTCTGTCTGTCTCTTTCCGTCTCTGTCTGTCTCTGTCTGCCTGAGTCTGTCTCTGTCTGTCGCTGTCTGTCTCTGTCTGTCTCTCTCTCTCTCTGTCTGTCTCTGTCTGTCATTTCGGTCTCGCTCTGTCTCAGTCTGCATGAGTCTGTCTCGGTCTGTCTCTCTCTGCCTATTCCTGTATCTGTCTGTCTCTGTCTGTCTCTGTCTGTCTCTGTCTGTCTCTGTCTGTCTCTGCCTGTCTCTGTCTGTCTCTGTCTGTCTCTGTCTGTCTATGTCTGTCTATACTTGTCTCTTTCCGTCTCTGTCTGTCTCTGTCTTTCTCTGTCTGGCTCTGTCTGTCTCTGTCTGTCTCTGTCTGTCTCTACCTGTCACTGTCTGTCTCTGTCTGTCTCTGTCTGTCTCTGTCTGCCTGAGTCTGTCTCTGTCTGTCTCTGTCTGTCTCTGTATGTATCTGTCTCTCTCTGTCTGTCTCTGTCTGCCTCTGTCTGTCCCTGTCTGTCTCTGTCTGTCCCTGTCTGTCTCTGTCTGTCTATCTCTGTCTCTATATTTATCTGTCTGTCGCTGTCTGCCCCTTTCCGTCTCTGTCTGTCTCTGTCTGTCTCTCTCTGTCTCTGTCTGCCTCTCTCTGTCTTTTCGGTCTCTCTCTGTCTCTGTCTGCGTGAGTCTGTCTCTGTCTGTCTCTCTCTGTCTATTCCTGTCTCTGTCTGTATCTGTCTGTCTCTGTCGGTCTCTGTCTGTCTCTGTCTGTCTCTTTCCGTCTCTGTCTGTCTCTGTATGTATCTGTCTCTCTCTGTCTGTCTCTGTCTGTCTCTGTCTGCCTCTGTCTGTCTCTGTCTGTCTCGGTCTGTCTCTGTCTGTCTCTGTCTGTCTCTATCTGTCTCTGTCTGTCTCTGTCTGTCTCTGTCTGTCTCTGTCTGCCTCTGACTGTCCCTGTCTGCCTCTGTGTGTCACTGACTGGCTCAGTGTGCCGCTGACTGTCTCTGCCTGTCTCTGTCTGTCTCTGTCTGTCTATGTCTGTCTATGTCTGTCTATACTTGTCTCTTTCCGTCTCTGTCTGTCTCTGTCTGGCTCTGTCTGTCTCTGTCTGTCTCTGTCTGTCTCTGTCTGTCTCTACCTGTCACTGTCTGTCTCTGTCTGTCTCTGTCTGTCTCTGTCTGCCTGAGTCTGTCTCTGTCTGTCTCTGTCTGTCTCTGTATGTATCTGTCTCTCTCTGTCTGTCTCTGTCTGTCTCTGTCTGCCTCTGTCTGTCTCTGTCTGTCTCGGTCTGTCTCTGTCTGTCTCTGTCTGTCTCTATCTGTCTCTGTCTGTCTCTGTCTGTCTCTGTCTGTCTCTGTCTGCCTCTGACTGTCCCTGTCTGCCTCTGTGTGTCACTGACTGGCTCAGTGTGCCGCTGACTGTCTCTGCCTGTCTCTGTCTCCCTCTGTCTGTCTCTGTCTGTCTCTGTCTGTCTCTCTCTGTCTCTGTCTGCCTCTCTCTGTCTTTTCGGTCTCTCTCTGTCTCTGTCTGCGTGAGTCTGTCTCTGTCTGTCTCTCTCTGTCTATTCCTGTCTCTGTCTGTATCTGTCTGTCTCTGTCGGTCTCTGTCTGTCTCTGTCTGTCTCTTTCCGTCTCTGTCTGTCTCTGTCTGCCTGAGTCTGTCTCTGTCTGTCTCTGTCTGTCTCTGTCTGTCTCTCTCTCTCTCTGTCTGTCTCTGTCTGTCATTTCGGTCTCGCTCTGTCTCAGTCTGCATGAGTCTGTCTCGGTCTGTCTCTCTCTGCCTATTCCTGTATCTGTCTGTCTCTGTCTGTCTCTGTCTGTCTCTGTCTGTCTCTGTCTGTCTCTGCCTGTCTCTGTCTGTCTCTGTCTGTCTCTGTCTGTCTATGTCTGTCTATACTTGTCTCTTTCCGTCTCTGTCTGTCTCTGTCTGGCTCCGTCTGGCTCTGTCTGTCTCTGTCTGTCTCTGTCTGTCTCTACCTGTCACTGTCTGTCTCTGTCTGTCTCTGTCTGTCTCTGTCTGCCTGAGTCTGTCTCTGTCTGTCTCTGTCTGTCTCTGTATGTATCTGTCTCTCTCTGTCTGTCTCTGTCTGTCTCTGTCTGCCTCTATCTGTCTCTGTCTGTCTCTGTCTGTCTCTGTCTGTCTCTGTCTGCCTCTGACTGTCCCTGTCTGCCTCTGTGTGTCACTGACTGGCTCAGTGTGCCGCTGACTGTCTCTGCCTGTCTCTGTCTCCCTCTGTCTGTCTCTGTCTGTCTCTGTCTGTCTCTGTCTGTCTCTGTCTGTCTCTGTCTGTCTCTGTCTGTCTCTGTCTGTCTCTGTCTGTCTTTTCGGTCTCTCTCTGTCTCTGCCTGTATCTGTCTGTCTCTGCCGGTCTCTGTCTGTCTCTGTCTGTCTCTGTATGTATCTGTCTGTCTCTGTCTGTCTCTGTCTGTCTCTGTCTGTCTCTGTCTGTCTCTGTCTGTCTCTGTCTGTCTCTGTCTGTCTCTGTCTGTCTCTGTCTGTCTCTGTCTGTCTCTCTCTGTCTCTGTCTGTCTCTGTCTGTACCTCTTTATCTACTCCTGTCTCTGTCTGTCTCTGTCTGTCTCTGTCTGTCTGTGTCTGTCTCTGTCTACATGAGTCTGTCTCTGTCTGTCTCTGCCTGTCTCTGTATGTATCTGTCTGTCTCTGTCTGTCTCTGCCTGTCTCTGTCTGTCTCTGTCTGTCTCCGTCTGTCTCTGTCTGTCTCTGTCTGTCTATGTCTGTCTATACCTGTCTCTTTCGGTCTCTGTCTGTCTCTGTCTGGCTCTGTCTGGCTCTGTCTGTCTTTGTCTGTCTCTGTCTGCCTTTGGCTGGCTCTGCTCGGCTCTGTCTGTCTCTGGGTATCACTGCCTGTCTCAGTCTGTCGCTGACTATCTCCGTGTGTCTCTGTCTGTTTCGGTCTGTCCCTGTCTGCCTCTGTCTGTCTCTGTCTGTCACTGTCTGTCTCTGTCTGTCTCTGCTTGTTTTCGTGTGTCACTTCCTGTCCCAGTTTGCCTTCGACTGTCTCTGTCTGTCTCTGTCTGGCTCTGTCTGTCTCTGTCTGTCTCTGTCTGTCTCTGTCTGTCTCTGTCTGTCTCTGTCTGTCTCTGCCTGTATCTGTCTGTCTCTGTCTGTCTCTGCCTGTATCTGTCTGTCTCTGCCGGTCTCTGTCTGTCTCTGTCTGTCTCTGTATGTATCTGTCTGTCTCTGTCTGTCTCTGCCTGTCTCTGTCTGTCTCTGTCTGTCTCTGTCTGTCTCTTTCCGTCTCTGTCTGTCTCTGTCTGTCTCTGTCTGTCTCTGTACGTATCTGTTTGTCTCTGTCTGTCTCTGTCTGTCTCTGTCTGTCTCTGTCTGTCTCTGTCTGTCTCTGTCTGTCTCTGTCTGTCTCTGTCTGTCTCTGTCTGTCTCTGTCTGGCTCTGCCTGTCTCTGTCTGTCTCTGTCTGTCTCTGTCTGTCTCTGCATTTATCTGTCTGTCTCTGCCTGTCTCAGTCTGCCTCTGACTGCCCCTGTCTGTCTCAGTGTGTCACTGCCTGTCAGTCTGCCGCTGACTGTCTCTGTCTCTCCCTGCCTGTTTCAGTCTGCCACTGTCCGTCTCTGCTTGTTTCCGTGTGTCTCTGTCTGCCTCTGTCTGCCTCTGTCTGTCTCTGTCTGTCTCTGTCTGTCTCTGTCTGTCTCTGTCTGTCTCTGTCTGTCTCTGTCTGTCTCTGTCTGTCTCTGTCTGTCTCTGTCTGTCTCTGTCTGTCTCTGTCTGTCTCTGTCTGTCTCTGTCTGTCTCTGTCTGGCTCTGTCTGGCTCTGTCTGTCTCTGTCTGTCTCTGTCTGTCTCTACCTGTCACTGTCTGTCTCTGCCTGTCTCTGTCTCCCTCTGTCTGTATCTGTCTGTCTCTGTCTGTCTCTGTACGTTTCTGTTTGTCTCTGTCTGCCTGAGTCTGTCTCTGTCTGTCTCTGTCTGTCTCTGTCTGTCTCTGTCTGTCTCTGTCTGTCTCTGCCTGTCTCTGCCTGTCTCTGTCTGTCTCTGTCTGTCTCTGTCTGTCTCTGCATTTATCTGTCTGTCTCTGCCTGTCTCAGTCTGCCTCTGACTGTCCCTGTCTGTCTCAGTGTGTCACTGCCTGTCAGTCTGCCGCTGACTGTCTCTGTCTCTCTCTGCCTGTTTCAGTCTGCCACTGTCTGTCTATGCTTGTTTCCGTATGTCTCTGTCTGTCTCTGTCTGTCTCTGTCTGTCTCTGTCTGTCTCTGTCTGTCTCTGTCTGTCTCTGTCTGTCTCTGTCTGTCTCTGTCTGTCTTTTCGGTCTCTCTCTGTCTCTGCCTGTATCTGTCTGTCTCTGCCGGTCTCTGTCTGTCTCTGTCTGCCTGAGTCTGTCTCTGTCTGTGTCTGTCTGTCTCTGTATGTATCTGTCTGTCTCTGTCTGTCTCTGCCTGTCTCTGTCTGTCTCTGTCTGTCTCTGTCTGTCTCTTTCCGTCTCTGTCTGTATCTGTCTGTCTCTGTCTGTCTCTGTACGTATCTGTTTGTCTCTGTCTGTGTCTGTCTGTCTCTGTCTGTCTCTGCATTTATCTGTCTGTCTCTGCCTGTCTCAGTCTGCCTCTGACTGTCCCTGTCTGTCTCAGTGTGTCACTGCCTGTCAGTCTGCCGCTGACTGTCTCTGTCTCTCTCTGCCTGTTTCAGTCTGCCACTGTCTGTCTCTGCTTGTTTCCGTGTGTCTCTGTCTGTCTCTGTCTGTCTCTGTCTGTCTCTGTCTGTCTCTGTCTGTCTCTGTCTGTCTCTGTCTGTCTCTGTCTGTCTCTGTCTGTCTCTGTCTGTCTCTGCCTGTCTCTGTCTGTCTCTGTCTGTCTCTGTCTGTCTATGTCTGTCTATACTTGTCTCTTTCCGTCTCTGTCTGTCTCTGTCTGGCTCTGTCTGTCTCTGTCTGTCTCTGTCTGTCTCTGCATTTATCTGTCTGTCTCTGCCTGTCTCAGTCTGCCTCTGACTGTCCCTGTCTGTCTCAGTGTGTCACTGCCTGTCAGTCTGCCGCTGACTGTCTCTGTCTCTCTCTGCCTGTTTCAGTCTGCCACTGTCTGTCTCTGCTTGTTTCCGTGTGTCTCTGTCTGTCTCTGTCTGTCTCTGTCTGTCTCTGTTTGCCTGAGTCTGCCTCTGTCTGTCTCTGTCTGTCTATACCTGTCTCTGTCTGTATCTGCCTGTCTCTGTCTGTCTCTGTCTGTCTCTGTCTGTCTATGTCTGTCTATACTTGTCTCTTTCCGTCTCTGTCTGTCTCTGTCTGGCTCTGTCTGTCTCTGTCTGTCTCTGTCTGTCTCTGCATTTATCTGTCTGTCTCTGCCTGTCTCAGTCTGCCTCTGACTGTCCCTGTCTGTCTCAGTGTGTCACTGCCTGTCAGTCTGCCGCTGACTGTCTCTGTCTCTCTCTGCCTGTTTCAGTCTGCCACTGTCTGTCTCTGCTTGTTTCCGTGTGTCTCTGTCTGTCTCTGTCTGTCTCTGTCTGTCTCTGTTTGCCTGAGTCTGCCTCTGTCTGTCTCTGTCTGTCTATACCTGTCTCTGTCTGTATCTGTCTGTCTCGGTCTGTCTCTGTCTGTATCTGTCTGTATCTGTCTGTCTCTGCCTGTCTCTGTCTGTCTCTGTCTGTCTCATTCCGTCTCTGTCTGTCTCTGTCTGCCTGAGTCTGTCTCTGCCTGTCTCAGTCCGTCTCTGTCTGTCTCTGTCCGCCTCTGTCTGTCTCTGTCTGTCTCGGTCTGCCTCTGACTGTCCCTGTCTGTCTCTCTGTGTCACTGCCTGTGTCAGTCTGCCGCTGACTGTCTCTGTCTGTCTCTGTCGGTCCCTGTCTGTCTCTGTCCGTCTCTGCTTGTTTCGTGTGTCACTGCCTGTCCCAGTTTGCCTTCGACTGTCTCTGTCTGTCTCTGTGTGTGACTGCCTGTCTCTGTCTGCCTCTGACTGTCCCTGTCTGTCTCTGTGTGTCACTGCCTATCTCAGTCCGCCGCTGACTGTCTCTGTGTGTCTCGGTCTGTCTCTTTCCGTCTCTGTCTGCCTCTGTCTGTCCCTGTCTGTCTCTGTCTGTCCCTGTCTGTCTCTGTCTGTCTCTCTCTGTCTCTATATTTATCTGTCTGTTGCTGTCTGCCCCTTTCCGTCTCTGTCTGTCTCTGTCTGTCTCTCTCTGTCTCTGTCTGCCTCTCTCTGTCTTTTCGGTCTCTCTCTGTCTCTGTCTGCGTGAGTCTGTCTCTGTCTGTCTCTCTCTGTCTATTCCTGTCTCTGTCTGTATCTGTCTGTCTCTGTCGGTCTCTGTCTGTCTCTGTCTGTCTCTTTCCGTCTCTGTCTGTCTCTGTCTTCCTGAGTCTGTCTCTGTCTGTCTCTGTCTGTCTCTGTCTGTCTCTCTCTCTCTCTGTCTGTCTCTGTCTGTCATTTCGGTCTCGCTCTGTCTCAGTCTGCATGAGTCTGTCTCGGTCTGTCTCTCTCTGCCTATTCCTGTATCTGTCTGTCTCTGTCTGTCTCTGTCTGTCTCTGTCTGTCTCTGTCTGTCTCTGCCTGTCTCTGTCTGTCTCTGTCTGTCTCTGTCTGTCTATGTCTGTCTATACTTGTCTCTTTCCGTCTCTGTCTGTCTCTGTCTGGCTCTGTCTGTCTCTGTCTGTCTCTGTCTGTCTCTACCTGTCACTGTCTGTCTCTGTCTGTCTCTGTCTGTCTCTGTCTGCCTGAGTCTGTCTCTGTCTGTCTCTGTCTGTCTCTGTATGTATCTGTCTCTCTCTGTCTGTCTCTGTCTGTCTCTGTCTGCCTCTGTCTGTCTCTGTCTGTCTCGGTCTGTCTCTGTCTGTCTCTGTCTGTCTCTATCTGTCTCTGTCTGTCTCTGTCTGTCTCTGTCTGTCTCTGTCTGCCTCTGACTGTCCCTGTCTGCCTCTGTGTGTCACTGACTGGCTCAGTGTGCCGCTGACTGTCTCTGCCTGTCTCTGTCTCCCTCTGTCTCCCTCTGTCTGTCTCTGTCTGTCTCTGTCTGTCTCTGTCTGTCTCTGTCTGTCTCTGTCTGTCTCTGTCTGTCTCTGTCTGTCTCTGTCTGTCTCTGTCTGTCTTTTCGGTCTCTCTCTGTCTCTGCCTGTATCTGTCTGTCTCTGCCGGTCTCTGTCTGTCTCTGTCTGTCTCTGTATGTATCTGTCTGTCTCTGTCTGTCTCTGTCTGTCTCTGTCTGTCTCTGTCTGTCTCTGTCTGTCTCTGTCTGTCTCTGTCTGTCCCTGTCTGTCTCTGTCTGTCTCTCTCTGTCTCTGTCTGTCTCTGTCTGTACCTCTTTATCGATTCCTGTCTCTGTCTGTCTCTGTCTGTCTCTGTCTGTCTGTGTCTGTCTCTGCCTGCCTCTGTCTGTCTCTGTCTGTCTCTGTCTGTCTACGTCTATCTATACCTGTCTCTTTCCGTCTCTGTCTGTCTCTGTCTGGCTCTGTCTGTCTCTGTCTGTCTCTACCTGTCACTGTCTGTCTCTGTCTGTCTCTGTCTGTCTCTGTCTACATGAGTCTGTCACTGTCTGTCTCTGCCTGTCTCTGTATGTATCTGTCTGTCTCTGTCTGTCTCTGCCTGTCTCTGTCTGTCTCTGTCTGTCTCTGTCTGTTTCGGTCTGTCCCTGTCTGCCTCTGTCTGTCTCTGTCTGTCACTGTCTGTCTCTGTCTGTCTCTGTCTGTCTCTGTCTGTCTCTGTCTGTCTCTGTCTGTCTCTGTCTGTCTCTGTCTGTCTCTGTCTGTCTCTGTCTGGCTTTGCCTGTCTCTGTCTGCCTGAGTCTGTCTCTGTCTGTCTCTGTCTGTCTCAGTATGTATCTGTCTGTCTCTGTCTGTCTCTGCCTGTCTCTGTCTGTCTCTGTCTGTCTCTGTCTGTCTCTTTCCGTCTCTGTCTGTCTCTGTCTGTCTCTGTCTGTCTCTGTTTGTCTCTGTCTGTCTCTGTCTGTCTCTGTCTGTCTCTGTCTGTCTCTGTCTGTCTCTGTCTGTCTCTGTCTGTCTCTGTCTGTCTCTGTCTGTCTCTGTCTGTCTCTGTCTGTCTCTGTCTGTCTCTGTCTGGCTTTGCCTGTCTCTGTCTGTCTCTGTCTGTCTCTGTCTGTCTCTGCATTTATCTGTCTGTCTCTGCCTGTCTCAGTCTGCCTCTGACTGTCCCTGTCTGTCTCAGTGTGTCACTGCCTGTCAGTCTGCCGCTGACTGTCTCTGTCTCTCTCTGCCTGTTTCAGTCTGCCACTGTCCGTCTCTGCTTGTTTCCGTGTGTCTCTTTCCGTCTCTGTCTGCCTCTGTCTGTCCCTGTCTGTCTCTGTCTGTTCCTGTCTGTCTCTGTCTGTCTCTCTCTGTCTCTATATTTATCTGTCTGTCGCTGTCTGCCCCTTTCCGTCTCTGTCTGTCTCTGTCTGTCTCTCTCTGTCTCTGTCTGCCTCTCTCTGTCTTTTCGGTCTCTCTCTGTCTCTGTCTGCGTGAGTCTGTCTCTGTCTGTCTCTCTCTGTCTATTCCTGTCTCTGTCTGTATCTGTCTGTCTCTGTCGGTCTCTGTCTGTCTCTGTCTGTCTCTTTCCGTCTCTGTCTGTCTCTGTCTGCCTGAGTCTGTCTCTGTCTGTCTCTGTCTGTCTCTGTCTGTCTCTCTCTCTCTCTGTCTGTCTCTGCCTGTCTCTCTCTCTCTCTGTCTGTCTCTGTCTGTCTCTGTCTGCCTTTTCGGTCTCTCTCTGTCTCTGCCTGTATCTGTCTGTCTCTGCCGGTCTCTGTCTGTCTCTGTCTGTCTCTGTGTGTATCTGTCTGTCTCTGTCTGTCTCTGTCTGTCTCTGTCTGTCTCTGTCTGTCTCTGTCTGTCTCTGTCTGTCTCTGTCTGTCTCTCTCTGTCTCTGTCTGTCACTGTCTGTACCTCTTTATCTATTCCTGTCTCTGTCTGTCTCTGTCTGTCTCTGTCTGTCTGTGTCTGTCTCTGCCTGCCTCTGTCTGTCTCTGTCTGTCTCTGTCTGTCTACGTCTATCTATACCTGTCTCTTTCCGTCTCTGTCTGTCTCTGTCTGGCTCTGTCTGGCTCTGTCTGTCTCTGTCTGTCTCTACCTGTCACTGTCTGTCTCTGTCCGTCTCTGTCTGTCTCTGTCTACATGAGTCTGTCTCTGTCTGTCTCTGCCTGTCTCTGTATGTATCTGTCTGTCTCTGTCTGTCTCTGCCTGTCAATGTCTGTCTCTGTCTGTCTCTGTCTGTCTCTGTCCGTCTCTGTCTGTCTATGTCTGTCTATACCTGTCTCTTTCGGTCTCTGTCTGTCTCTGTCTGGCTCTGTCTGGCTCTGTCTGTCTTTGTCTGTCTCTGTCTGCCTTTGGCTGGCTCTGCTCGGCTCTGTCTGTCTCTGGGTATCACTGCCTGTCTCAGTCTATCATTGACTATCTCCGTGTGTCTCTGTCTGTTTCGGTCTGTCCCTGTCTGCCTCTGTCTGTCTCTGTCTGTCACTGTCTGTCTCTGTCTGTCTCTGCTTGTTTTCGTGTGTCACTGCCTGTCCCAGTTTGCCTTCGACTGTCTCTGTCTGTCTCTGTCTGTCTCTGCCTGTCTCTGTCTGTCTCTGTCTGTCTCTGCCTGTCTCTGTCTGTCTCTGTCTGTCTCTGTCTGTCTCTGTCTGTCTCTGTCTGTCTATACCTGTCTCTTTCCGTCTCAGTCTGTCTCTGTCTGGCTCTGTCTGTCTCTGTCTGTCTCTGTCTGTCTCTGTCTGTCTCTGTCTGTCTCTGTCTGTCTCTGTCTGTCTTTTCGGTCTCTCTCTGTCTCTGCCTGTATCTGTCTGTCTCTGCCGGTCTCTGTCTGTCTCTGTCTGTCTCTGTCTGTCTCTGTCTGTCTCTCTCTGTCTCTGCCTGTCTCAGTCTGCCTCTGACTGTCCCTGTCTGTCTCAGTGTGTCACTGCCTGTCAGTCTGCCGCTGACTGTCTCTGTCTCTCCCTGCCTGTTTCAGTCTGCCACTGTCCGTCTCTGCTTGTTTCCGTGTGTCTCTGTCTGCCTCTGTCTGCCTCTGTCTGCCTCTGTCTGTCTCTGTCTGTCTCTGTCTGTCTCTGTCTGTCTCTGTCTGTCTCTGTCTGTCTCTGTCTGTCTCTGTCTGTCTCTGTCTGTCTCTGTCTGTCTCTGTCTGTCTCTGTCTGTCTCTGTCTGCCTTTTCGGTCTCTCTCTGTCTCTGCCTGTATCTGTCTGTCTCTGCCGGTCTCTGTCTGTCTCTGTCTGCCTGAGTCTGTCTCTGTCTGTCTCTGTCTGTCTCTGTATGTATCTGTCTGTCTCTGTCTGCCTGTGCCTGTCTCTGTCTGTCTCTGTCTGTCTCTGTCTGTCACTTTCCGTCTCTGTCTGTATCTGTCTGTCTCTGTCTGTCTCTGTACGTATCTGTTTGTCTCTGTCTGTCTCTGTCTGTCTCTGTCTGCCTGAGTCTGTCTCTGTCTGATCTGTCTGTCTCTGTCTGTCTCTGTCTGTCTCTGTCTGGCTATGCCTGTCTCTGTCTGTCTCTGTCTGTATCTGTCTGTCGCTGCATTTATCTGTCTGTCTCTGCCTGTCTCAGTCTGCCTCTGACTGTCCCTGTCTGTCTCAGTGTGTCACTGCCTGTCAGTCTGCCGCTGACTGTCTCTGTCTCTCTCTGCCTGTTTCAGTCTGCCACTGTCTGTCTCTGCTTGTTTCCGTGTGTCTCTGTCTGTCTCTGTCTGTCTCTGTCTGTCTCTGTCTGTCTCTGTCTGTCTCTGTCTGTCTCTGTCTGTCTCTGTCTGTCTCTGTCTGTCTCTGTCTGTCTCTGTCTGTCTCTGTCTGTCTCTGCCTGTCTCTGTCTGTCTCTGTCTGTCTCTGTCTGTCTATGTCTGTCTATACTTGTCTCTTTCCGTCTCTGTCTGTCTCTGTCTGGCTCTGTCTGGCTCTGTCTGTCTCTGTCTGTCTCTGTCTGTCTCTGTCTGCCTGAGTCTGTCTCTGTCTGTCTCTGTCTGTCTCTGTATGTATCTGTCTCTCTCTGTCTGTCTCTGTCTGTCTCTGTCTGCCTCTGTCTGTCTCTGTCTGTCTCGGTCTGTCTCTGTCTGTCTCTGTCTGTCTCTATCTGTCTCTGTCTCTCTCTGTCTGTCTCTGTCTGTCTCTGTCTGCCTCTGACTGTCCCTGTCTGCCTCTGTGTGTCACTGACTGGCTCAGTGTGCCGCTGACTGTCTCTGCCTGTCTCTGTCTCCCTCTGTCTGTCTCTGTCTGTCTCTGTCTGTCTCTGTCTGTCTCTGTCTGTCTCTGTCTGTCTCTGTCTGTCTCTGTCTGTCTCTGTCTGTCTTTTCGGTCTCTCTCTGTCTCTGCCTGTATCTGTCTGTCTCTGCCGGTCTCTGTCTGTCTCTGTCTGTCTCTGTATGTATCTGTCTGTCTCTGTCTGTCTCTGTCTGTCTCTGTCTGTCTCTGTCTGTCTCTGTCTGTCTCTGTCTGTCTCTGTCTGTCCCTGTCTGTCTCTGTCTGTCTCTCTCTGTCTCTGTCTGTCTCTGTCTGTACCTCTTTATCGATTCCTGTCTCTGTCTGTCTCTGTCTGTCTCTGTCTGTCTGTGTCTGTCTCTGCCTGCCTCTGTCTGTCTCTGTCTGTCTCTGTCTGTCTACGTCTATCTATACCTGTCTCTTTCCGTCTCTGTCTGTCTCTGTCTGGCTCTGTCTGTCTCTGTCTGTCTCTGCCTGTCTCTGTCTGTCTCTGTCTGTCTCTGTCTGTCTCTTTCCGTCTCTGTCTGTCTCTGTCTGTCTCTGTCTGTCTCTGTACGTATCTGTTTGTCTCTGTCTGTCTCTGTCTGTCTCTGTCTGTCTCTGTCTGTCTCTGTCTGTCTCTGTCTGTCTCTGTCTGTCTCTGTCTGTCTCTGTCTGTCTCTGTCTGGCTTTGCCTGTCTCTGTCTGTCTCTGTCTGTCTCTGTCTGTCTCTGCATTTATCTGTCTGTCTCTGCCTGTCTCAGTCTGCCTCTGACTGTCCCTGTCTGTCTCAGTGTGTCACTGCCTGTCAGTCTGCCGCTGACTGTCTCTGTCTCTCTCTGCCTGTTTCAGTCTGCCACTGTCCGTCTCTGCTTGTTTCCGTGTGTCTCTTTCCGTCTCTGTCTGCCTCTGTCTGTCCCTGTCTGTCTCTGTCTGTTCCTGTCTGTCTCTGTCTGTCTCTCTCTGTCTCTATATTTATCTGTCTGTCGCTGTCTGCCCCTTTCCGTCTCTGTCTGTCTCTGTCTGTCTCTCTCTGTCTCTGTCTGCCTCTCTCTGTCTTTTCGGTCTCTCTCTGTCTCTGTCTGCGTGAGTCTGTCTCTGTCTGTCTCTGTCTGTCTCTGTCTGTCTCTGTCTGTCTCTGTCTGTCTCTGTCTGTCTCTGTCTGTCTCTGTCTGTCTCTGTCTGCCTTTTCGGTCTCTCTCTGTCTCTGCCTGTATCTGTCTGTCTCTGCCGGTCTCTGTCTGTCTCTGTCTGCCTGAGTCTGTCTCTGTCTGTCTCTGTCTGTCTCTGTATGTATCTGTCTGTCTCTGTCTGCCTGTGCCTGTCTCTGTCTGTCTCTGTCTGTCTCTGTCTGTCACTTTCCGTCTCTGTCTGTATCTGTCTGTCTCTGTCTGTCTCTGTACGTATCTGTTTGTCTCTGTCTGTCTCTGTCTGTCTCTGTCTGCCTGAGTCTGTCTCTGTCTGATCTGTCTGTCTCTGTCTGTCTCTGTCTGTCTCTGTCTGGCTATGCCTGTCTCTGTCTGTCTCTGTCTGTATCTGTCTGTCGCTGCATTTATCTGTCTGTCTCTGCCTGTCTCAGTCTGCCTCTGACTGTCCCTGTCTGTCTCAGTGTGTCACTGCCTGTCAGTCTGCCGCTGACTGTCTCTGTCTCTCTCTGCCTGTTTCAGTCTGCCACTGTCTGTCTCTGCTTGTTTCCGTGTGTCTCTGTCTGTCTCTGTCTGTCTCTGTCTGTCTCTGTCTGTCTCTGTCTGTCTCTGTCTGTCTCTGTCTGTCTCTGTCTGTCTCTGTCTGTCTCTGTCTGTCTCTGTCTGTCTCTGTCTGTCTCTGCCTGTCTCTGTCTGTCTCTGTCTGTCTCTGTCTGTCTATGTCTGTCTATACTTGTCTCTTTCCGTCTCTGTCTGTCTCTGTCTGGCTCTGTCTGGCTCTGTCTGTCTCTGTCTGTCTCTGTCTGTCTCTGTCTGCCTGAGTCTGTCTCTGTCTGTCTCTGTCTGTCTCTGTATGTATCTGTCTCTCTCTGTCTGTCTCTGTCTGTCTCTGTCTGCCTCTGTCTGTCTCTGTCTGTCTCGGTCTGTCTCTGTCTGTCTCTGTCTGTCTCTATCTGTCTCTGTCTCTCTCTGTCTGTCTCTGTCTGTCTCTGTCTGCCTCTGACTGTCCCTGTCTGCCTCTGTGTGTCACTGACTGGCTCAGTGTGCCGCTGACTGTCTCTGCCTGTCTCTGTCTCCCTCTGTCTGTCTCTGTCTGTCTCTGTCTGTCTCTGTCTGTCTCTGTCTGTCTCTGTCTGTCTCTGTCTGTCTCTGTCTGTCTCTGTCTGTCTTTTCGGTCTCTCTCTGTCTCTGCCTGTATCTGTCTGTCTCTGCCGGTCTCTGTCTGTCTCTGTCTGTCTCTGTATGTATCTGTCTGTCTCTGTCTGTCTCTGTCTGTCTCTGTCTGTCTCTGTCTGTCTCTGTCTGTCTCTGTCTGTCTCTGTCTGTCCCTGTCTGTCTCTGTCTGTCTCTCTCTGTCTCTGTCTGTCTCTGTCTGTACCTCTTTATCGATTCCTGTCTCTGTCTGTCTCTGTCTGTCTCTGTCTGTCTGTGTCTGTCTCTGCCTGCCTCTGTCTGTCTCTGTCTGTCTCTGTCTGTCTACGTCTATCTATACCTGTCTCTTTCCGTCTCTGTCTGTCTCTGTCTGGCTCTGTCTGTCTCTGTCTGTCTCTGCCTGTCTCTGTCTGTCTCTGTCTGTCTCTGTCTGTCTCTTTCCGTCTCTGTCTGTCTCTGTCTGTCTCTGTCTGTCTCTGTACGTATCTGTTTGTCTCTGTCTGTCTCTGTCTGTCTCTGTCTGTCTCTGTCTGTCTCTGTCTGTCTCTGTCTGTCTCTGTCTGTCTCTGTCTGTCTCTGTCTGTCTCTGTCTGGCTTTGCCTGTCTCTGTCTGTCTCTGTCTGTCTCTGTCTGTCTCTGCATTTATCTGTCTGTCTCTGCCTGTCTCAGTCTGCCTCTGACTGTCCCTGTCTGTCTCAGTGTGTCACTGCCTGTCAGTCTGCCGCTGACTGTCTCTGTCTCTCTCTGCCTGTTTCAGTCTGCCACTGTCCGTCTCTGCTTGTTTCCGTGTGTCTCTTTCCGTCTCTGTCTGCCTCTGTCTGTCCCTGTCTGTCTCTGTCTGTTCCTGTCTGTCTCTGTCTGTCTCTCTCTGTCTCTATATTTATCTGTCTGTCGCTGTCTGCCCCTTTCCGTCTCTGTCTGTCTCTGTCTGTCTCTCTCTGTCTCTGTCTGCCTCTCTCTGTCTTTTCGGTCTCTCTCTGTCTCTGTCTGCGTGAGTCTGTCTCTGTCTGTCTCTGTCTGTCTCTTTCCGTCTCTGTCTGTCTCTGTCTGCCTGAGTCTGTCTCTGTCTGTCTCTGTCTGTCTCTATTTGTCTCTGTCTGTCTCTGTCTGTCTCTGTCTGTCTCTGTCTGTCGCTGTCTGCCTCTGACTGTCCCTGTCTGCCTCTGTGTGTCACTGACTGGCTCAGTGTGCCGCTGACTGTCTCTGCCTGTCTCTGTCTCCCTCTGTCTGTCTCTGTCTGTCTCTGTCTGTCTCTGTCTGTCTCTGTCTGTCTCTGTCTGTCTCTGTCTGTCTCTGTCTGCCTTTTCGGTCTCTCTCTGTCTCTGCCGGTCTCTGTCTGTCTCTGTCTGTCTCTGTATGTATCTGTCTGTCTCTGTCTGTCTCTGTCTGTCTCTGTCTGTCTCTGTCTGTCTCTGTCTGTCTCTGTCTGTCTCTGTCTGTCTCTGTCTGTCTCTGTCTGTCTCTCTCTGTCTCTGTCTGTCACTGTCTGTACCTCTTTATCTATTCCTGTCTCTGTCTGTCTCTGTCTGTCTCTGTCTGTCTGTGTCTGTCTCTGCCTGCCTCTGTCTGTCTCTGTCTGTCTCTGTCTGTCTACGTCTATCTATACCTGTCTCTTTCCGTCTCTGTCTGTCTCTCTCTGGCTCTGTCTGTCTCTGTCTGTCTCTGCCTGTCTCTGTCTGTCTCTGTCTGTCTCTGTCTGTCTCTTTCCGTCTCTGTCTGTCTCTGTCTGTCTCTGTCTGTCTCTGTACGTATCTGTTTGTCTCTGTCTGTCTCTGTCTGTCTCTGTCTGTCTCTGTCTGTCTCTGTCTGTCTCTGTCTGTCTCTGTCTGTCTCTGTCTGTCTCTGTCTGTCTCTGTCTGGCTTTGCCTGTCTCTGTCTGTCTCTGTCTGTCTCTGTCTGTCTCTGCATTTATCTGTCTGTCTCTGCCTGTCTCAGTCTGCCTCTGACTGTCCCTGTCTGTCTCAGTGTGTCACTGCCTGTCAGTCTGCCGCTGACTGTCTCTGTCTCTCTCTGCCTGTTTCAGTCTGCCACTGTCTGTCTCTGCTTGTTTCCGTATGTCTCTGTCTGTCTCTGTCTGTCTCTGTCTGTCTCTGTCTGTCTCTGTCTGTCTCTGTCTGTCTCGGTCTGCCTCTGACTGTCCCTGTCTGTCTCTCTGTGTCACTGCCTGTGTCAGTCTGCCGCTGACTGTCTCTGTCTGTCTCTGTCGGTCCCTGTCTGTCTCTGTCCGTCTCTGCTTGTTTCGTGTGTCACTGCCTGTCCCAGTTTGCCTTCGACTGTCTCTGTCTGTCTCTGTGTGTGACTGCCTGTCTCTGTCTGCCTCTGACTGTCCCTGTCTGTCTCTGTGTGTCACTGCCTATCTCAGTCCGCCGCTGACTGTCTCTGTGTGTCTCGGTCTGTCTCTTTCCGTCTCTGTCTGCCTCTGTCTGTCCCTGTCTGTCTCTGTCTGTCCCTGTCTGTCTCTGTCTGTCTCTCTCTGTCTCTATATTTATCTGTCTGTTGCTGTCTGCCCCTTTCCGTCTCTGTCTGTCTCTGTCTGTCTCTCTCTGTCTCTGTCTGCCTCTCTCTGTCTTTTCGGTCTCTCTCTGTCTCTGTCTGCGTGAGTCTGTCTCTGTCTGTCTCTCTCTGTCTATTCCTGTCTCTGTCTGTATCTGTCTGTCTCTGTCGGTCTCTGTCTGTCTCTGTCTGTCTCTTTCCGTCTCTGTCTGTCTCTGTCTTCCTGAGTCTGTCTCTGTCTGTCTCTGTCTGTCTCTGTCTGTCTCTCTCTCTCTCTGTCTGTCTCTGTCTGTCATTTCGGTCTCGCTCTGTCTCAGTCTGCATGAGTCTGTCTCGGTCTGTCTCTCTCTGCCTATTCCTGTATCTGTCTGTCTCTGTCTGTCTCTGTCTGTCTCTGTCTGTCTCTGTCTGTCTCTGCCTGTCTCTGTCTGTCTCTGTCTGTCTCTGTCTGTCTATGTCTGTCTATACTTGTCTCTTTCCGTCTCTGTCTGTCTCTGTCTGGCTCTGTCTGTCTCTGTCTGTCTCTGTCTGTCTCTACCTGTCACTGTCTGTCTCTGTCTGTCTCTGTCTGTCTCTGTCTGCCTGAGTCTGTCTCTGTCTGTCTCTGTCTGTCTCTGTATGTATCTGTCTCTCTCTGTCTGTCTCTGTCTGTCTCTGTCTGCCTCTGTCTGTCTCTGTCTGTCTCGGTCTGTCTCTGTCTGTCTCTGTCTGTCTCTATCTGTCTCTGTCTGTCTCTGTCTGTCTCTGTCTGTCTCTGTCTGCCTCTGACTGTCCCTGTCTGCCTCTGTGTGTCACTGACTGGCTCAGTGTGCCGCTGACTGTCTCTGCCTGTCTCTGTCTCCCTCTGTCTGTCTCTGTCTGTCTCTGTCTGTCTCTGTCTGTCTCTGTCTGTCTCTGTCTGTCTCTGTCTGTCTCTGTCTGTCTCTGTCTGTCTTTTCGGTCTCTCTCTGTCTCTGCCTGTATCTGTCTGTCTCTGCCGGTCTCTGTCTGTCTCTGTCTGTCTCTGTATGTATCTGTCTGTCTCTGTCTGTCTCTGTCTGTCTCTGTCTGTCTCTGTCTGTCTCTGTCTGTCTCTGTCTGTCTCTGTCTGTCCCTGTCTGTCTCTGTCTGTCTCTCTCTGTCTCTGTCTGTCTCTGTCTGTACCTCTTTATCGATTCCTGTCTCTGTCTGTCTCTGTCTGTCTCTGTCTGTCCGTGTCTGTCTCTGCCTGCCTCTGTCTGTCTCTGTCTGTCTCTGTCTGTCTACGTCTATCTATACCTGTCTCTTTCCGTCTCTGTCTGTCTCTGTCTGGCTCTGTCTGTCTCTGTCTGTCTCTGCCTGTCTCTGTCTGTCTCTGTCTGTCTCTGTCTGTCTCTTTCCGTCTCTGTCTGTCTCTGTCTGTCTCTGTCTGTCTCTGTACGTATCTGTTTGTCTCTGTCTGTCTCTGTCTGTCTCTGTCTGTCTCTGTCTGTCTCTGTCTGTCTCTGTCTGTCTCTGTCTGTCTCTGTCTGTCTCTGTCTGTCTCTGTCTGTCTCTGTCTGGCTTTGCCTGTCTCTGTCTGTCTCTGTCTGTCTCTGTCTGTCTCTGCATTTATCTGTCTGTCTCTGCCCGTCTCAGTCTGCCTCTGACTGTCCCTGTCTGTCTCAGTGTGTCACTGCCTGTCAGTCTGCCGCTGACTGTCTCTGTCTCTCTCTGCCTGTTTCAGTCTGCCACTGTCCGTCTCTGCTTGTTTCCGTGTGTCTCTTTCCGTCTCTGTCTGCCTCTGTCTGTCCCTGTCCGTCTCTGTCTGTCTCTGTCTGTCTCTCTCTGTCTCTGTCTGCCTCTCTCTGTCTTTTCGGTCTCTCTCTGTCTCTGTCTGCGTGAGTCTGTCTCTGTCTGTCTCTCTCTGTCTATTCCTGTCTCTGTCTGTATCTGTCTGTCTCTGTCGGTCTCTGTCTGTCTCTGTCTGTCTCTTTCCGTCTCTGTCTGTCTCTGTCTGCCTGAGTCTGTCTCTGTCTGTCTCTGTCTGTCTCTGTCTGTCTCTGTCTGTCTCTCTCTCTCTCTGCCTGTCTCTGTCTGTCATTTCGGTCTCGCTCTGTCTCAGTCTGCATGAGTCTGTCTCGGTCTGTCTCTCTCTGCCTATTCCTGTATCTGTCTGTCTCTGTCTCTCTCTGTCTGTCTCTGTCTGTCTCTGTCTGTCTCTGCCTGTCTCTGTCTGTCTCTGTCTGTCTCTGTCTGTCTATGTCTGTCTATACTTGTCTCTTTCCGTCTCTGTCTGTCTCTGTCTGGCTCTGTCTGGCTCTGTCTGTCTCTGTCTGTCTCTGTCTGTCTCTACCTGTCACTGTCTGTCTCTGTCTGTCTCTGTCTGTCTCTGTCTGCCTGAGTCTGTCTCTGTCTGTCTCTGTCTGTCTCTGTATGTATCTGTCTCTCTCTGTCTGTCTCTGTCTGTCTCTGTCTGCCTCTGTCTGTCTCTGTCTGTCTCGGTCTGTCTCTGTCTGTCTCTGTCTGTCTCTATTTGTCTCTGTCTGTCTCTGTCTGTCTCTGTCTGTCTCTGTCTGTCGCTGTCTGCCTCTGACTGTCCCTGTCTGCCTCTGTGTGTCACTGACTGGCTCAGTGTGCCGCTGACTGTCTCTGCCTGTCTCTGTCTCCCTCTGTCTGTCTCTGTCTGTCTCTGTCTGTCTCTGTCTGTCTCTGTCTGTCTCTGTCTGTCTCTGTCTGTCTCTGTCTGCCTTTTCGGTCTCTCTCTGTCTCTGCCGGTCTCTGTCTGTCTCTGTCTGTCTCTGTATGTATCTGTCTGTCTCTGTCTGTCTCTGTCTGTCTCTGTCTGTCTCTGTCTGTCTCTGTCTGTCTCTGTCTGTCTCTGTCTGTCTCTGTCTGTCTCTGTCTGTCTCTCTCTGTCTCTGTCTGTCACTGTCTGTACCTCTTTATCTATTCCTGTCTCTGTCTGTCTCTGTCTGTCTCTGTCTGTCTGTGTCTGTCTCTGCCTGCCTCTGTCTGTCTCTGTCTGTCTCTATCTGTCTATGTCTGTCTATACTTGTCTCTTTCCGTCTCTGTCTGTCTCTGTCTGGCTCTGTCTGGCTCTGTCTGTCTCTGTCTGTCTCTGTCTGTCTCTACCTGTCACTGTCTGTCTCTGTCTGTCTCTGTCTGTCTCTGTCTGCCTGAGTCTGTCTCTGTCTGTCTCTGTCTGTCTCTGTATGTATCTGTCTCTCTCTGTCTGTCTCTGTCTGTCTCTGTCTGCCTCTGTCTGTCTCTGTCTGTCTCGGTCTGTCTCTGTCTGTCTCTGTCTGTCTCTATTTGTCTCTGTCTGTCTCTGTCTGTCTCTGTCTGTCTCTGTCTGTCGCTGTCTGCCTCTGACTGTCCCTGTCTGCCTCTGTGTGTCACTGACTGGCTCAGTGTGCCGCTGACTGTCTCTGCCTGTCTCTGTCTCCCTCTGTCTGTCTCTGTCTGTCTCTGTCTGTCTCTGTCTGTCTCTGTCTGTCTCTGTCTGTCTCTGTCTGTCTCTGTCTGCCTTTTCGGTCTCTCTCTGTCTCTGCCTGTATCTGTCTGTCTCTGCCGGTCTCTGTCTGTCTCTGTCTGTCTCTGTATGTATCTGTCTGTCTCTGTCTGTCTCTGTCTGTCTCTGTCTGTCTCTGTCTGTCTCTGTCTGTCTCTGTCTGTCTCTGTCTGTCTCTGTCTGTCTCTGTCTGTCTCTGTCTGTCTCTGTCTGTCTCTGTCTGTCTCTCTCTGTCTCTGTCTGTCACTGTCTGTACCTCTTTATCTATTCCTGTCTCTGTCTGTCTCTGTCTGTCTCTGTCTGTCTGTGTCTGTCTCTGCCTGCCTCTGTCTGTCTCTGTCTGTCTCTGTCTGTCTACGTCTATCTATACCTGTCTCTTTCCGTCTCTGTCTGTCTCTGTCTGGCTCTGTCTGTCTCTGTCTGTCTCTACCTGTCACTGTCTGTCTCTGTCCGTCTCTGTCTGTCTCTGTCTACATGAGTCTGTCTCTGTCTGTCTCTGCCTGTCTCTGTATGTATCTGTCTGTCTCTGTCTGTCTCTGCCTGTCTCTGTCTGTCTCTGTCTGTCTCTGTCTGTCTCTGTCCGTCTCTGTCTGTCTATGTCTGTCTATACCTGTCTCTTTCGGTCTCTGTCTGTCTCTGTCTGGCTCTGTCTGGCTCTGTCTGTCTTTGTCTGTCTCTGTCTGCCTTTGGCTGGCTCTGCTCGGCTCTGTCTGTCTCTGGGTATCACTGCCTGTCTCAGTCTGTCGCTGACTATCTCCGTGTGTCTCTGTCTGTTTCGGTCTGTCCCTGTCTGCCTCTGTCTGTCTCTGTCTGTCACTGTCTGTCTCTGTCTGTCTCTGCTTGTTTTCGTGTGTCACTGCCTGTCCCAGTTTGCCTTCGACTGTCTCTGTCTGTCTCTGTCTGTCTCTGCCTGTCTCTGTCTGTCTCTGTCTGTCTCTGCCTGTCTCTGTCTGTCTCTGTCTGTCTCTGTCTGTCTCTGTCTGTCTCTGTCTGTCTATACCTGTCTCTTTCCGTCTCTGTCTGTCTCTGTCTGGCTCTGTCTGTCTCTGTCTGTCTCTGTCTGTCTCTGTCTGTCTCTGTCTGTCTCTGTCTGTCTCTGTCTGTCTTTTCGGTCTCTCTCTGTCTCTGCCTGTATCTGTCTGTCTCTGCCGGTCTCTGTCTGTCTCTGTCTGTCTCTGTCTGTCTCTGTCTGTCTCTCTCTGTCTCTGCCTGTCTCAGTCTGCCTCTGACTGTCCCTGTCTGTCTCAGTGTGTCACTGCCTGTCAGTCTGCCGCTGACTGTCTCTGTCTCTCCCTGCCTGTTTCAGTCTGCCACTGTCCGTCTCTGCTTGTTTCCGTGTGTCTCTGTCTGCCTCTGTCTGCCTCTGTCTGTCTCTGTCTGTCTCTGTCTGTCTCTGTCTGTCTCTGTCTGTCTCTGTCTGTCTCTGTCTGTCTCTGTCTGTCTCTGTCTGTCTCTGTCTGTCTCTGTCTGTCTCTGTCTGTCTCTGTCTGCCTTTTCGGTCTCTCTCTGTCTCTGCCTGTATCTGTCTGTCTCTGCCGGTCTCTGTCTGTCTCTGTCTGCCTGAGTCTGTCTCTGTCTGTCTCTGTCTGTCTCTGTATGTATCTGTCTGTCTCTGTCTGCCTGTGCCTGTCTCTGTCTGTCTCTGTCTGTCTCTGTCTGTCACTTTCCGTCTCTGTCTGTATCTGTCTGTCTCTGTCTGTCTCTGTACGTATCTGTTTGTCTCTGTCTGTCTCTGTCTGTCTCTGTCTGTCTCTGTCTGTCGCTGTCTGCCTCTGACTGTCCCTGTCTGCCTCTGTGTGTCACTGACTGGCTCAGTGTGCCGCTGACTGTCTCTGCCTGTCTCTGTCTCCCTCTGTCTGTCTCTGTCTGTCTCTGTCTGTCTCTGTCTGTCTCTGTCTGTCTCTGTCTGTCTCTGTCTGTCTCTGTCTGCCTTTTCGGTCTCTCTCTGTCTCTGCCGGTCTCTGTCTGTCTCTGTCTGTCTCTGTATGTATCTGTCTGTCTCTGTCTGTCTCTGTCTGTCTCTGTCTGTCTCTGTCTGTCTCTGTCTGTCTCTGTCTGTCTCTGTCTGTGTCTGTCTGTCTCTGTCTGTCTCTCTCTGTCTCTGTCTGTCACTGTCTGTACCTCTTTATCTATTCCTGTCTCTGTCTGTCTCTGTCTGTCTCTGTCTGTCTGTGTCTGTCTCTGCCTGCCTCTGTCTGTCTCTGTCTGTCTCTGTCTGTCTATGTCTGTCTATACTTGTCTCTTTCCGTCTCTGTCTGTCTCTGTCTGGCTCTGTCTGGCTCTGTCTGTCTCTGTCTGTCTCTGTCTGTCTCTACCTGTCACTGTCTGTCTCTGTCTGTCTCTGTCTGTCTCTGTCTGCCTGAGTCTGTCTCTGTCTGTCTCTGTCTGTCTCTGTATGTATCTGTCTCTCTCTGTCTGTCTCTGTCTGTCTCTGTCTGCCTCTGTCTGTCTCTGTCTGTCTCGGTCTGTCTCTGTCTGTCTCTGTCTGTCTCTATTTGTCTCTGTCTGTCTCTGTCTGTCTCTGTCTGTCTCTGTCTGTCGCTGTCTGCCTCTGACTGTCCCTGTCTGCCTCTGTGTGTCACTGACTGGCTCAGTGTGCCGCTGACTGTCTCTGCCTGTCTCTGTCTCCCTCTGTCTGTCTCTGTCTGTCTCTGTCTGTCTCTGTCTGTCTCTGTCTGTCTCTGTCTGTCTCTGTCTGTCTCTGTCTGCCTTTTCGGTCTCTCTCTGTCTCTGCCTGTATCTGTCTGTCTCTGCCGGTCTCTGTCTGTCTCTGTCTGTCTCTGTATGTATCTGTCTGTCTCTGTCTGTCTCTGTCTGTCTCTGTCTGTCTCTGTCTGTCTCTGTCTGTCTCTGTCTGTCTCTGTCTGTCTCTGTCTGTCTCTGTCTGTCTCTCTCTGTCTCTGTCTGTCACTGTCTGTACCTCTTTATCTATTCCTGTCTCTGTCTGTCTCTGTCTGTCTCTGTCTGTCTGTGTCTGTCTCTGCCTGCCTCTGTCTGTCTCTGTCTGTCTCTGTCTGTCTACGTCTATCTATACCTGTCTCTTTCCGTCTCTGTCTGTCTCTGTCTGGCTCTGTCTGTCTCTGTCTGTCTCTACCTGTCACTGTCTGTCTCTGTCAGTCTCTGTCTGTCTCTGTCTACATGAGTCTGTCTCTGTCTGTCTCTGCCTGTCTCTGTATGTATCTGTCTGTCTCTGTCTGTCTCTGCCTGTCTCTGTCTGTCTCTGTCTGTCTCTGTCTGTCTCTGTCCGTCTCTGTCTGTCTATGTCTGTCTATACCTGTCTCTTTCGGTCTCTGTCTGTCTCTGTCTGGCTCTGTCTGGCTCTGTCTGTCTTTGTCTGTCTCTGTCTGCCTTTGGCTGGCTCTGCTCGGCTCTGTCTGTCTCTGGGTATCACTGCCTGTCTCAGTCTGTCGCTGACTATCTCCGTGTGTCTCTGTCTGTTTCGGTCTGTCCCTGTCTGCCTCTGTCTGTCTCTGTCTGTCACTGTCTGTCTCTGTCTGTCTCTGCTTGTTTTCGTGTGTCACTGCCTGTCCCAGTTTGCCTTCGACTGTCTCTGTCTGTCTCTGTCTGTCTCTGCCTGTCTCTGTCTGTCTCTGTCTGTCTCTGCCTGTCTCTGTCTGTCTCTGTCTGTCTCTGTCTGTCTCTGTCTGTCTCTGTCTGTCTATACCTGTCTCTTTCCGTCTCTGTCTGTCTCTGTCTGGCTCTGTCTGTCTCTGTCTGTCTCTGTCTGTCTCTGTCTGTCTCTGTCTGTCTCTGTCTGTCTCTGTCTGTCTTTTCGGTCTCTCTCTGTCTCTGCCTGTATCTGTCTGTCTCTGCCGGTCTCTGTCTGTCTCTGTCTGTCTCTGTCTGTCTCTGTCTGTCTCTCTCTGTCTCTGCCTGTCTCAGTCTGCCTCTGACTGTCCCTGTCTGTCTCAGTGTGTCACTGCCTGTCAGTCTGCCGCTGACTGTCTCTGTCTCTCCCTGCCTGTTTCAGTCTGCCACTGTCCGTCTCTGCTTGTTTCCGTGTGTCTCTGTCTGCCTCTGTCTGCCTCTGTCTGTCTCTGTCTGTCTCTGTCTGTCTCTGTCTGTCTCTGTCTGTCTCTGTCTGTCTCTGTCTGTCTCTGTCTGTCTCTGTCTGTCTCTGTCTGTCTCTGTCTGTCTCTGTCTGTCTCTGTCTGCCTTTTCGGTCTCTCTCTGTCTCTGCCTGTATCTGTCTGTCTCTGCCGGTCTCTGTCTGTCTCTGTCTGCCTGAGTCTGTCTCTGTCTGTCTCTGTCTGTCTCTGTATGTATCTGTCTGTCTCTGTCTGCCTGTGCCTGTCTCTGTCTGTCTCTGTCTGTCTCTGTCTGTCACTTTCCGTCTCTGTCTGTATCTGTCTGTCTCTGTCTGTCTCTGTACGTATCTGTTTGTCTCTGTCTGTCTCTGTCTGTCTCTGTCTGCCTGAGTCTGTCTCTGTCTGTCTCTGTCTGTCTCTGTCTGTCTCTGTCTGTCTCTGTCTGGCTATGCCTGTCTCTGTCTGTCTCTGTCTGTATCTGTCTGTCTCTGCATTTATCTGTCTGTCTCTGCCTGTCTCAGTCTGCCTCTGACTGTCCCTGTCTGTCTCAGTGTGTCACTGCCTGTCAGTCTGCCGCTGACTGTCTCTGTCTCTCTCTGCCTGTTTCAGTCTGCCACTGTCTGTCTCTGCTTGTTTCCGTGTGTCTCTGTCTGTCTCTGTCTGTCTCTGTCTGTCTCTGTCTGTCTCTGTCTGTCTCTGTCTGTCTCTGTCTGTCTCTGTCTGTCTCTGTCTGTCTCTGTCTGTCTCTGCCTGTCTCTGTCTGTCTCTGTCTGTATCTGTCTGTCTCTGCATTTATCTGTCTGTCTCTGCCTGTCTCAGTCTGCCTCTGACTGTCCCTGTCTGTCTCAGTGTGTCACTGCCTGTCAGTCTGCCGCTGACTGTCTCTGTCTCTCTCTGCCTGTTTCAGTCTGCCACTGTCTGTCTCTGCTTGTTTCCGTGTGTCTCTGTCTGTCTCTGTCTGTCTCTGTCTGTCTCTGTCTGTCTCTGTCTGTCTCTGTCTGTCTCTGTCTGTCTCTGTCTGTCTTTTCGGTCTCTCTCTATCTCTGCCTGTATCTGTCTGTCTCTGCCGGTCTCTGTCTGTCTCTGTCTGCCTGAGTCTGTCTCTGTCTGTCTCTGTCTGTCTCTGTATGTATCTGTTCGTCTCTGTCTGTCTCTGCCTGTCTCTGTCTGTCACTGTCTGTCTCTGTCTGTCTCTGTCTGTCTCTGTCTGTCTCTTTCCGTCTCTGTCTGTATCTGTCTGTCTCAGTCTGTCTCTGTACGTATCTGTTTGTCTCGGTCTGTCTCTGTCTGTCTCCGTCAGCCTGAGTCTGTCTCTGTCTGTCTCTGTCTGTCTCTGTATGTATCTGTCTGTCTCTGTCTGTCTCTGTCTGTCTCTGTCTGTCTCTGTCTGTATCTGTCTGTCTCTGCCTGTCTCTGTCTGTCTCTGTCTGTCTCTTTCCGTCTCTGTCTGTCTCTGTCTGCCTGAGTCTGTCTCTGCCTGTCTCAGTCCGTCTCTGTCTGTCTCTGTCCGCCTCTGTCTGTCTCTCTGTCTCGGTCTGCCTCTGAATGTCCCTGTCTGTCTCTCTGTGTCACTGCCTGTGTCAGTCTGCCGCTGACTGTCTCTGTCTGTCTCTGTCTGTACCTGTCTGTCTCTGTCCGTCTCTGCTTGTTTCGTGTGTCACTGCCTGTCCCAGTTTGCCTTCGACTGTCTCTGTCTGTCTCTGTGTATGACTGCCTGTCTCTGTCTGCCTCTGACTGTCCCTGTCTGTCTCTGTGTGTCACTGCCTATCTCAGTCCGCCGCTGACTGTCTCTGTGTGTCTCGGTCTGTCTCTTTCCGTCTCTGTCTGCCTCTGTCTGTCCCTGTCTGTCTCTGTCTGTCCCTGTCTGTCTCTGTCTGTCTCTCTCTGTCTCTATATTTATCTGTCTGTCGCTGTCTGCCCCTCTCCGTCTCTGTCTGTCTCTGTCTGTCTCTCTCTGTCTTTTCGGTCTCTCTCTGTCTCTGTCTGCGTGAGTCTGTCTCTGTCTGTCTCTCTCTGCCTATTCCTGTATCTGTCTGTCTCTGTCTGTCTCTGTCTGTCTCTGTCTGTCTCTGTCTGTCTCTGCATTTATCTGTCTGTCTCTGCCTGTCTCAGTCTGCCTCTGACTGTCCCTGTCTGTCTCAGTGTGTCACTGCCTGTCAGTCTGCCGCTGACTGTCTCTGTCTCTCTCTGCCTGTTTCAGTCTGCCACTATCTGTCTCTGCTTGTTTCCGTGTGTCTCTGTCTGTCTCTGTCTGTCTCTGTCTGTCTCTGTCTGTCTCTGTCTGTCTCTGTCTGTCTTTTCGGTCTCTCTCTGTCTCTGCCTGTATCTGTCTGTCTCTGCCGGTCTCTGTCTGTCTCTGTCTGCCTGAGCCTGTCTCTGTCTGTCTCTGTCTGTCTCTGTATGTATCTGTCTGCCTCTGTCTGTCTCTGCCTGTCTCTGTCTGTCTCTGTCTGTCTCTGTCTGTCTCTTTCCGTCTCTGTCTGTATCTGTCTGTCTCTGTCTGTGTCTGTACGTATCTGTTTGTCTCAGTCTGTCTCTGTCTGTCTCTGTCTGTCTCTGTCTGTCTCTGTATGTATCTGTCTGTCTCTGTCTGTCTCTGTCTGTCTCGGTCTGTCTCTGTCTGCCTGAGTCTGTCTCTGTCTGTCTCTGTCTGTCTCTGTCAGTCTCTGTCTGTCTTTTCGGTCTCGCTCTGTCTCTGCCTGTATCTGTGTGTCTCTGTCTGTCTCTGTCTGTCTTTTCGGTCTCTCTCTGTCTCTGCCTGTATCTGTCTGTCTCTGCCTGTCTCTGTCTGGCTCTGTCTGCCTGAGTCTGTCTCTGTCTGTCTCTGTCTGTCTCTGTATGTATCTGTCTGTCTCTGTCTGTCTCTGCCTGTCTCTGTCTGTCTCTGTCTGTCTCTGTCTGTCTCTTTCCGTCTCTGTCTGTATCTGTCTGTCTCTGTCTGTGTCTGTACGTATCTGTTTGTCTCAGTCTGTCTCTGTCTGTCTCTGTCTGTCTCTGTCTGTCTCTGTATGTATCTGTCTGTCTCTGTCTGTCTCTGTCTGTCTCGGTCTGTCTCTGTCTGCCTGAGTCTGTCTCTGTCTGTATCTGTCTGTCTCTGTCTGTCTCTGTCTGTCTCTGTCTGTCTCTGTCTGTCTCTGTCTGACTGAGTCTGTCTCTGTCTGTCTCTGTCTGTCTATACCGGTCTCTGTCTGTATCTGTCTGTCTCTGTCTGTCTCTGTGTGTCGCTGCCTGTCTCAGTCCGCCGCTGACTGTCTCTGTCTGTCTCTGTCTGTCTCTTTCCGCGTCTGTCTGCCTCTGTCTGTCCTTGTCTGTCTCTGTCTGCCTTTTCGGTCTCTCTCTGTCTCTGCCTGTCTGAGTTTGTCTCTGTCTGTCTCTCTCTGTCTATTCCTGTCTCTGTCTGTCTCTGCCTGTCTCTGCCTGTCTCTGTCTGTCTCTGTCTGTCTCTGTCTGTCTTTGTCTGTCTCTGTCTGTCTCTGTCTGTCTCTGTCTGTCTCTGTCTGTCTCTTTCCGTCTCTGTCTGTCTCTGTCTGCCACTGTCTGTCTCTGCTTGTTTCCGTGTGTCTCTGTCTGTCTCTGTCTGCCTTTTCGGTCTCTCTCTGTCTCTGCCTGTCTGAGTTTGTCTCTGTCTGTCTCTCTCTGTCTATTCCTGTCTCTGTCTGTCTCTGCCTGTCTCTGCCTGTCTCTGTCTGTCTCTGTCTGTCTCTGTCTGTCTTTGTCTGTCTCTGTCTGTCTCTGTCTGTCTCTGTCTGTCTCTGTCTGTCTCTTTCCGTCTCTGTCTGTCTCTGTCTGGCTCTGTCTGTCTCTGTCTGTCTCTGTCTGTCTCTGTCTGTCTCTGTCTGTCTCTGCCTGTCTCTGTCTGTCTCTGTCTGTCTCTGTCTGTCTATGTCTGTCTATACTTGTCTCTTTCCGTCTCTGTCTGTCTCTGTCTGGCTCTGTCTGGCTCTGTCTGTCTCTGTCTGTCTCTGTCTGTCTCTGTCTGGCTATGCCTGTCTCTGTCTGTCTCTGTCTGTATCTGTCTGTCTCTGCATTTATCTGTCTGTCTCTGCCTGTCTCAGTCTGCCTCTGACTGTCCCTGTCTGTCTCAGTGTGTCACTGCCTGTCAGTCTGCCGCTGACTGTCTCTGTCTCTCTCTGCCTGTTTCAGTCTGCCACTGTCTGTCTCTGCTTGTTTCCGTGTGTCTCTGTCTGTCTCTGTCTGTCTCTGTCTGTCTCTGTCTGTCTCTGTCTGTCTCTGTCTGTCTCTGTCTGTCTCTGTCTGTCTCTGTCTGTCTCTGTCTGTCTCTGTCTGTCTCTGTCTGTCTTTTCGGTCTCTCTCTATCTCTGCCTGTATCTGTCTGTCTCTGCCGGTCTCTGTCTGTCTCTGTCTGCCTGAGTCTGTCTCTGTCTGTCTCTGTCTGTCTATACCGGTCTCTGTCTGTATCTGTCTGTCTCTGTCTGTCTCTGTGTGTCGCTGCCTGTCTCAGTCCGCCGCTGACTGTCTCTGTCTGTCTCTGTCTGTCTCTTTCCGCGTCTGTCTGCCTCTGTCTGTCCTTGTCTGTCTCTGTCTGCCTTTTCGGTCTCTCTCTGTCTCTGCCTGTCTGAGTTTGTCTCTGTCTGTCTCTCTCTGTCTATTCCTGTCTCTGTCTGTCTCTGCCTGTCTCTGCCTGTCTCTGTCTGTATCTGTCTGTCTCTGTCTGTCTTTGTCTGTCTCTGTCTGTCTCTGTCTGTCTCTGTCTGTCTCTGTCTGTCTCTTTCCGTCTCTGTCTGTCTCTGTCTGGCTCTGTCTGTCTCTGTACGTATCTGTTTGTCTCTGTCTGTCTCTGTCTGTCTCTGTCTGTCTCTGTCTGTATCTGTCTGTCTCTGTCTGTCTCTCTCTGTCTATTCCTGTCTCTGTCTGTATCTGTCTGTCTCTGTCTGTCTCTGTCTGTCTCTTTCCGTTTCTGTCTGTCTCTGTCTGCCTGAGTCTGTCTCTGTCTGTCTCTGTCAGTCTCTGTCTGTCTCTCTCTGTCTATTCCTGTCTCTGTCTGTCTCTGCCTGTCTCTGCCTGTCTCTGTCTGTATCTGTCTGTCTCTGTCTGTCTCTGTCTGTCTCTGCCTGTCTCTGTCTGTCTCTGTCTGTCTCTGTCTCTCTATGTCTGTCTATACTTGTCTCTTTCCGTCTCTGTCTGTCTCTGTCTGGCTCTGTCTGGCTCTGTCTGTCTCTGTCTGTCTCTGTCTGTCTCTGTCTGGCTATGCCTGTCTCTGTCTGTCTCTGTCTGTATCTGTCTGTCTCTGCATTTATCTGTCTGTCTCTGCCTGTCTCAGTCTGCCTCTGACTGTCCCTGTCTGTCTCAGTGTGTCACTGCCTGTCAGTCTGCCGCTGACTCTCTCTGTCTCTCTCTGCCTGTTTCAGTCTGCCACTGTCTGTCTCTGCTTGTTTCCGTGTGTCTCTGTCTGTCTCTGTCTGTCTCTGTCTGTCTCTGTCTGTCTCTGTCTGTCTCTGTCTGTCTCTGTCTGTCTCTGTCTGTCTCTGTCTGTCTCTGTCTGTCTCTGTCTGTCTTTTCGGTCTCTCTCTATCTCTGCCTGTATCTGTCTGTCTCTGCCGGTCTCTGTCTGTCTCTGTCTGCCTGAGTCTGTCTCTGTCTGTCTCTGTCTGTCTCTGTATGTATCTGTCTGTCTCTGTCTGTCTCTGCCTGTCTCTGTCTGTCTCTGTCTGCCTCTGTCTGTCTCTGTCTGTCTCTTTCCGTCTCTGTCTGTATCTGTCTGTCTCAGTCTGTCTCTGTACGTATCTGTTTGTCTCAGTCTGTCTCTGTCTGTCTCTGTCAGCCTGAGTCTGTCTCTGTCTGTCTCTGTCTGTCTCTGTATGTATCTGTCTGTCTCTGTCTGTCTCTGTCTGTCTCTGTCTGTCTCTGTCTGTATCTGTCTGTCTCTGCCTGTCTCTGTCTGTCTCTGTCTGTCTCTTTCCGTCTCTGTCTGTCTCTGTCTGCCTGAGTCTGTCTCTGCCTGTCTCAGTCCGTCTCTGTCTGTCTCTGTCCGCCTCTGTCTGTCTCTCTGTCTCGGTCTGCCTCTGAATGTCCCTGTCTGTCTCTCTGTGTCACTGCCTGTGTCAGTCTGCCGCTGACTGTCTCTGTCTGTCTCTGTCTGTACCTGTCTGTCTCTGTCCGTCTCTGCTTGTTTCGTGTGTCACTGCCTATCCCAGTTTGCCTTCGACTGTCTCTGTCTGTCTCTGTGTATGACTGCCTGTCTCTGTCTGCCTCTGACTGTCCCTGTCTGTCTCTGTGTGTCACTGCCTATCTCAGTCCGCCGCTGACTGTCTCTGTGTGTCTCGGTCTGTCTCTTTCCGTCTCTGTCTGCCTCTGTCTGTCCCTGTCTGTCTCTGTCTGTCCCTGTCTGTCTCTGTCTGTCTCTGTCTGTCTCTATATTTATCTGTCTGTCGCTGTCTGCCCCTCTCCGTCTCTGTCTGTCTCTGTCTGTCTCTCTCTGTCTTTTCGGTCTCTCTCTGTCTCTGTCTGCGTGAGTCTGTATCTGTCTGTCTCTCTCTGCCTATTCCTGTATCTGTCTGTCTCTGTCTGTCTCTGTCTGTCTCTGTCTGTCTCTGCATTTATCTGTCTGTCTCTGCCTGTCTCAGTCTGCCTCTGACTGTCCCTGTCTGTCTCAGTGTGTCACTGCCTGTCAGTCTGCCGCTGACTGTCTCTGTCTCTCTCTGCCTGTTTCAGTCTGCCACTATCTGTCTCTGCTTGTTTCCGTGTGTCTCTGTCTGTCTCTGTCTGTCTCTGTCTGTCTCTGTCTGTCTCTGTCTGTCTTTTCGGTCTCTCTCTGTCTCTGCCTGTATCTGTCTGTCTCTGCCGGTCTCTGTCTGTCTCTGTCTGCCTGAGCCTGTCTCTGTCTGTCTCTGTCTGTCTCTGTATGTATCTGTCTGCCTCTGTCTGTCTCTGCCTGTCTCTGTCTGTCTCTGTCTGTCTCTGTCTGTCTCTTTCCGTCTCTGTCTGTATCTGTCTGTCTCTGTCTGTGTCTGTACGTATCAGTTTGTCTCAGTCTGTCTCTGTCTGTCTCTGTCTGTCTCTGTCTGTCTCTGTATGTATCTGTCTGTCTCTGTCTGTCTCTGTCTGTCTCGGTCTGTCTCTGTCTGCCTGAGTCTGTCTCTGTCTGTCTCTGTCTGTCTCTGTCAGTCTCTGTCTGTCTTTTCGGTCTCGCTCTGTCTCTGCCTGTATCTGTGTGTCTCTGTCTGTCTCTGTCTGTCTTTTCGGTCTCTCTCTGTCTCTGCCTGTATCTGTCTGTCTCTGCCTGTCTCTGTCTGGCTCTGTCTGCCTGAGTCTGTCTCTGTCTGTCTCTGTCTGTCTCTGTATGTATCTGTCTGTCTCTGTCTGTCTCTGCCTGTCTCTGTCTGTCTCTGTCTGTCTCTGTCTGTCTCTTTCCGTCTCTGTCTGTATCTGTCTGTCTCTGTCTGTGTCTGTACGTATCTGTTTGTCTCAGTCTGTCTCTGTCTGTCTCTGTCTGTCTCTGTCTGTCTCTGTATGTATCTGTCTGTCTCTGTCTGTCTCTGTCTGTCTCGGTCTGTCTCTGTCTGCCTGAGTCTGTCTCTGTCTGTATCTGTCTGTCTCTGTCTGTCTCTGTCTGTCTCTGTCTGTCTCTGTCTGACTGAGTCTGTCTCTGTCTGTCTCTGTCTGTCTATACCGGTCTCTGTCTGTATATGTCTGTCTCTGTCTGTCTCTGTGTGTCGCTGCCTGTCTCAGTCCGCCGCTGACTGTCTCTGTCTGTCTCTGTCTGTCTCTTTCCGCGTCTGTCTGCCTCTGTCTGTCCTTGTCTGTCTCTGTCTGCCTTTTCGGTCTCTCTCTGTCTCTGCCTGTCTGAGTTTGTCTCTGTCTGTCTCTCTCTGTCTATTCCTGTCTCTGTCTGTCTCTGCCTGTCTCTGCCTGTCTCTGTCTGTATCTGTCTGTCTCTGTCTGTCTTTGTCTGTCTCTGTCTGTCTCTGTCTGTCTCTGTCTGTCTCTGTCTGTCACTTTCCGTCTCTGTCTGTCTCTGTCTGGCTCTGTCTGTCTCTGTACGTATCTGTTTGTCTCTGTCTGTCTCTGTCTGTCTCTGTCTGTCTCTGTCTGTATCTGTCTGTCTCTGTCTGTCTCTCTCTGTCTATTCCTGTCTCTGTCTGTATCTGTCTGTCTCTGTCTGTCTCTGTCTGTCTCTTTCCGTTTCTGTCTGTCTCTGTCTGCCTGAGTCTGTCTCTGTCTGTCTCTGTCTGTCTCTGTCTGTCTCTGTCTGTCTCTGTCTGTCTCTGTATGTATCTGTCTGTCTCTGTCTGTCTCAGTCTGTCTCTGCCTGTCTCTGTCTGTCTCTGTCTGTCTCTGTCTGTCTCTGTCTGTCTCTGTCTGTCTCTGCATTTATCTGTCTGTCTCTGCCTGTCTCAGTCTGCCTCTGACTGTCCCTGTCTGTCTCAGTGTGTCACTGCCTGTCAGTCTGCCGCTGACTGTCTCTGTCCCTCTCTGCCTGTTTCAGTCTGCCACTGTCTGTCTCTGCTTGTTTCCGTGTGTCTCTGCCTGCCTCAGTCTGTCTCTGTCTGTCTCTGTCTGTCTCTGCCTGCCTCAGTCTGTCTCTGTCTGTCTCTGTCTGTCTCTGTCTGTCTCTGTCTGTCCCTGTCTGTCTCTGTCTGTCTCTGTCTGTCTCGGTCTGTCACTGTCTGCCTGAGTCTGTCTCTGTCTGTCTCTGTCTGTCTATACCGGTCTCTGTCTGTATCTGTCTGTCTCTGTCTGTCTCTGTCTGTCTCTGTATGTATCTGTCTGTCTCTGTCTGTCTCTGTCTGTCTCTGTCTGTCTTTTCGGTCTCTCTCTGTCTCTGCCTGTATCTGTCTGTCTCTGCCTGTCTCTGTCTGGCTCTGTCTGCCTGAGTCTGTCTCTGTCTGTCTCTGTCTGTCTCTGTATGTATCTGTCTGTCTCTGTCTGTCTCAGTCTGTCTCTGCCTGTCTCTGTCTGTCTCTGTCTGTCTCTGTCTGTCTCTGTCTGTCTCTGTCTGTCTCTGCATTTATCTGTCTGTCTCTGCCTGTCTCAGTCTGCCTCTGACTGTCCCTGTCTGTCTCAGTGTGTCACTGCCTGTCAGTCTGCCGCTGACTGTCTCTGTCCCTCTCTGCCTGTTTCAGTCTGCCACTGTCTGTCTCTGCTTGTTTCCGTGTGTCTCTGCCTGCCTCAGTCTGTCTCTGTCTGTCTCTGTCTGTCTCTGCCTGCCTCAGTCTGTCTCTGTCTGTCTCTGTCTGTCTCTGTCTGTCTCTGTCTGTCCCTGTCTGTCTCTGTCTGTCTCTGTCTGTCTCGGTCTGTCACTGTCTGCCTGAGTCTGTCTCTGTCTGTCTCTGTCTGTCTATACCGGTCTCTGTCTGTATCTGTCTGTCTCTGTCTGTCTCTGTCTGTCTCTGTATGTATCTGTCTGTCTCTGTCTGTCTCTGTCTGTCTCTGTCTGTCTCTGTCTGTCTTTTCGGTCTCTCTCTGTCTCTGCCTGTATCTGTCTGTCTCTGCCTGTCTCTGTCTGGCTCTGTCTGCCTGAGTCTGTCTCTGTCTGTCTCTGTCTGTCTCTGTCTGTCTCTGTCTGTCTCTGCATTTATCCGTCTGTCTCTGCCTGTCTCAGTCTGCCTCTGACTGTCCCTGTCTGTCTCAGTGTGTCACTGCCTGTCAGTCTGCCGCTGACTGTCTCTGTCCATCTCTGCCTGTTTCAGTCTGCCACTGTCTGTCTCTGCTTGTTTCCGTGTGTCTCTGCCTGCCTCAGTCTGTCTCTGTCTGTCTCTGTCTGTCTCTGTCTGTCTCTGTCTGTCTCTGTCTGTCCCTGTCTGTCTCTGTCTGTCTCTGTCTGTCTCGGTCTGTCACTGTCTGCCTGAGTCTGTCTCTGTCTGTCTCTGTCTGTCTATACCGGTCTCTGTCTGTATCTGTCTGTCTCTGTCTGTCTCTGTCTGTCTCTGTATGTATCTGTCTGTCTCTGTCTGTCTCTGTCTGTCTCTGTCTGTCTTTTCGGTCTCTCTCTGTCTCTGCCTGTATCTGTCTGTCTCTGCCTGTCTCTGTCTGGCTCTGTCTGCCTGAGTCTGTCTCTGTCTGTCTCTGTCTGTCTCTGTATGTATCTGTCTGTCTCTGTCTGTCTCAGTCTGTCTCTGCCTGTCTCTGTCTGTCTCTGTCTGTCTCTGTCTGTCTCGGTCTGCCTCTGACTGTCCCTGTCTGTCTCTCTGTGTCACTGCCTGTGTCAGTCTGCCGCTGACTGTCTCTGTCTGTCTCTGTCTGTCCCTGTCTGTCTCTGTCCGTCTCTGCTTGTTTCGTGTGTCACTGCCTGTCCCAGTTTGCCTTCGACTGTCTCTGTCTGTCTCTGTGTGTGTCTGTATTTATCTGTCTGTCTCTATCTGTCTCTGTCTGTCTCTGTATGTATCTGTCTGTCTCTGTCTGTCTCTGTCTGTCTCTGTCTGTCTCTGTCTGTCTCTCTCTGTCTATTCCTGTCTCTGTCTGTATCTGTCTGTCTCTGCCTGCCTCTGTCTGTCTCTGTCTGTCTCTGTCTGTCTCTTTCCGTCTCTGTCTGTCTCTGTCTGTCTCTGACTGTCGCTGTCTGTCTCTGTGTGTCACTGCCTGTCTCAGTCTGCCGCTGACTGTCTCTGTCTGTCTCTGTCTGTCTCTCTCTGCCTATTCCTGTATCTGTCTGTCTCTGTCTGTCTCTGCCTGTCTCAGTCTGCCTCTGACTATCCCTGCCTGTCTCAGTGTGTCACTGCCTGTCAGTCTGCCGCTGACTGTCTCTGTCTCTCTCTGCCTGTTTCAGTCTGCCACTGTCTGTCTCTGTCTGTCTCTGTCTGTCTCTGTCTGTCTCTGTCTGTCTCTGTCTGTCTCTGTCTGCCTCTGTCTGTCCCTGTCTGTCTCTGTCTGTCTCTGTCTGTCTCGGTCTGTCTCTGTCTGCCTGAGTCTGTCTCTGTCTGTCTCTGTCTGTCTATACCGGTCTCTGTCTGTCTATACCGGTCTCTGTCTGTATCTGTCTGTCTCTGTCTGTCTCTGTGTGTCGCTGCCTGTCTCAGTCCGCCGCTGACTGTCTCTGTCTGTCTCTGTCTGTCTCTTTCCGCGTCTGTCTGCCTCTGTCTGTCCCTGTCTGTCTCTGTCTGCCTTTTCGGTCTCTCTCTGTCTCTGCCTGTCTGAGTTTGTCTCTGTCTGTCTCTCTCTGTCTATTCCTGTCTCTGCCTGTCTCTGCCTGTCTCTGCCTGTCTCTGCCTGTCTCTGTCTGTCTCTGTCTGTCTCTGTCTGTCTCTGTCTGTCTCTGTCTGTCTCTGTCTGTCTTTTCGGTCTCTCTCTATCTCTGCCTGTATCTGTCTGTCTCTGCCGGTCTCTGTCTGTCTCTGTCTGCCTGAAACTGTCTCTGTCTGTCTCTGTCTGTCTCTGTATGTATCTGTCTGTCTCTGTCTGTCTCTGCCTGTCTCTGTCTGTCTCTGTCTGCCTCTGTCTGTCTCTGTCTGTCTCTTTCCGTCTCTGTCTGTATCTGTCTGTCTCAGTCTGTCTCTGTACGTATCTGTTTGTCTCAGTCTGTCTCTGTCTGTCTCTGTCAGCCTGAGTCTGTCTCTGTCTGTCTCTGTCTGTCTCTGTATGTATCTGTCTGTCTCTGTCTGTCTCTGTCTGTCTCTGTCTGTCTCTGTCTGTATCTGTCTGTCTCTGCCTGTCTCTGTCTGTCTCTGTCTGTCTCTTTCCGTCTCTGTCTGTCTCTGTCTGCCTGAGTCTGTCTCTGCCTGTCTCAGTCCGTCTCTGTCTGTCTCTGTCCGCCTCTGTCTGTCTCTCTGTCTCGGTCTGCCTCTGAATGTCCCTGTCTGTCTCTCTGTGTCACTGCCTGTGTCAGTCTGCCGCTGACTGTCTCTGTCTGTCTCTGTCTGTACCTGTCTGTCTCTGTCCGTCTCTGCTTGTTTCGTGTGTCACTGCCTATCCCAGTTTGCCTTCGACTGTCTCTGTCTGTCTCTGTGTATGACTGCCTGTCTCTGTCTGCCTCTGACTGTCCCTGTCTGTCTCTGTGTGTCACTGCCTATCTCAGTCCGCCGCTGACTGTCTCTGTGTGTCTCGGTCTGTCTCTTTCCGTCTCTGTCTGCCTCTGTCTGTCCCTGTCTGTCTCTGTCTGTCCCTGTCTGTCTCTGTCTGTCTCTCTCTGTCTCTATATTTATCTGTCTGTCGCTGTCTGCCCCTCTCCGTCTCTGTCTGTCTCTGTCTGTCTCTCTCTGTCTTTTCGGTCTCTCTCTGTCTCTGTCTGCGTGAGTCTGTATCTGTCTGTCTCTCTCTGCCTATTCCTGTATCTGTCTGTCTCTGTCTGTCTCTGTCTGTCTCTGTCTGTCTCTGCATTTATCTGTCTGTCTCTGCCTGTCTCAGTCTGCCTCTGACTGTCCCTGTCTGTCTCAGTGTGTCACTGCCTGTCAGTCTGCCGCTGACTGTCTCTGTCTCTCTCTGCCTGTTTCAGTCTGCCACTATCTGTCTCTGCTTGTTTCCGTGTGTCTCTGTCTGTCTCTGTCTGTCTCTGTCTGTCTCTGTCTGTCTCTGTCTGTCTTTTCGGTCTCTCTCTGTCTCTGCCTGTATCTGTCTGTCTCTGCCGGTCTCTGTCTGTCTCTGTCTGCCTGAGCCTGTCTCTGTCTGTCACTGTCTGTCTCTGTATGTATCTGTCTGCCTCTGTCTGTCTCTGCCTGTCTCTGTCTGTCTCTGTCTGTCTCTGTCTGTCTCTTTCCGTCTCTGTCTGTATCTGTCTGTCTCTGTCTGTGTCTGTACGTATCAGTTTGTCTCAGTCTGTCTCTGTCTGTCTCTGTCTGTCTCTGTCTGTCTCTGTATGTATCTGTCTGTCTCTGTCTGTCTCTGTCTGTCTCGGTCTGTCTCTGTCTGCCTGAGTCTGTCTCTGTCTGTCTCTGTCTGTCTCTGTCAGTCTCTGTCTGTCTTTTCGGTCTCGCTCTGTCTCTGCCTGTATCTGTGTGTCTCTGTCTGTCTCTGTCTGTCTTTTCGGTCTCTCTCTGTCTCTGCCTGTATCTGTCTGTCTCTGCCTGTCTCTGTCTGGCTCTGTCTGCCTGAGTCTGTCTCTGTCTGTCTCTGTCTGTCTCTGTATGTATCTGTCTGTCTCTGTCTGTCTCTGCCTGTCTCTGTCTGTCTCTGTCTGTCTCTGTCTGTCTCTTTCCGTCTCTGTCTGTATCTGTCTGTCTCTGTCTGTGTCTGTACGTATCTGTTTGTCTCAGTCTGTCTCTGTCTGTCTCTGTCTGTCTCTGTCTGTCTCTGTATGTATCTGTCTGTCTCTGTCTGTCTCTGTCTGTCTCGGTCTGTCTCTGTCTGCCTGAGTCTGTCTCTGTCTGTATCTGTCTGTCTCTGTCTGTCTCTGTCTGTCTCTGTCTGTCTCTGTCTGACTGAGTCTGTCTCTGTCTGTCTCTGTCTGTCTATACCGGTCTCTGTCTGTATCTGTCTGTCTCTGTCTGTCTCTGTGTGTCGCTGCCTGTCTCAGTCCGCCGCTGACTGTCTCTGTCTGTCTCTGTCTGTCTCTTTCCGCGTCTGTCTGCCTCTGTCTGTCCTTGTCTGTCTCTGTCTGCCTTTTCGGTCTCTCTCTGTCTCTGCCTGTCTGAGTTTGTCTCTGTCTGTCTCTCTCTGTCTATTCCTGTCTCTGTCTGTCTCTGCCTGTCTCTGCCTGTCTCTGTCTGTATCTGTCTGTCTCTGTCTGTCTTTGTCTGTCTCTGTCTGTCTCTGTCTGTCTCTGTCTGTCTCTGTCTGTCACTTTCCGTCTCTGTCTGTCTCTGTCTGGCTCTGTCTGTCTCTGTACGTATCTGTTTGTCTCTGTCTGTCTCTGTCTGTCTCTGTCTGTCTCTGTCTGTATCTGTCTGTCTCTGTCTGTCTCTCTCTGTCTATTCCTGTCTCTGTCTGTATCTGTCTGTCTCTGTCTGTCTCTGTCTGTCTCTTTCCGTTTCTGTCTGTCTCTGTCTGCCTGAGTCTGTCTCTGTCTGTCTCTGTCTGTCTCTGTCTGTCTCTGTCTGTCTCTGTCTGTCTCTGTATGTATCTGTCTGTCTCTGTCTGTCTCAGTCTGTCTCTGCCTGTCTCTGTCTGTCTCTGTCTGTCTCTGTCTGTCTCTGTCTGTCTCTGTCTGTCTCTGCATTTATCTGTCTGTCTCTGCCTGTCTCAGTCTGCCTCTGACTGTCCCTGTCTGTCTCAGTGTGTCACTGCCTGTCAGTCTGCCGCTGACTGTCTCTGTCCCTCTCTGCCTGTTTCAGTCTGCCACTGTCTGTCTCTGCTTGTTTCCGTGTGTCTCTGCCTGCCTCAGTCTGTCTCTGTCTGTCTCTGTCTGTCTCTGCCTGCCTCAGTCTGTCTCTGTCTGTCTCTGTCTGTCTCTGTCTGTCTCTGTCTGTCCCTGTCTGTCTCTGTCTGTCTCTGTCTGTCTCGGTCTGTCACTGTCTGCCTGAGTCTGTCTCTGTCTGTCTCTGTCTGTCTATACCGGTCTCTGTCTGTATCTGTCTGTCTCTGTCTGTCTCTGTCTGTCTCTGTATGTATCTGTCTGTCTCTGTCTGTCTCTGTCTGTCTCTGTCTGTCTTTTCGGTCTCTCTCTGTCTCTGCCTGTATCTGTCTGTCTCTGCCTGTCTCTGTCTGGCTCTGTCTGCCTGAGTCTGTCTCTGTCTGTCTCTGTCTGTCTCTGTATGTATCTGTCTGTCTCTGTCTGTCTCAGTCTGTCTCTGCCTGTCTCTGTCTGTCTCTGTCTGTCTCTGTCTGTCTCTGTCTGTCTCTGTCTGTCTCTGCATTTATCTGTCTGTCTCTGCCTGTCTCAGTCTGCCTCTGACTGTCCCTGTCTGTCTCAGTGTGTCACTGCCTGTCAGTCTGCCGCTGACTGTCTCTGTCCCTCTCTGCCTGTTTCAGTCTGCCACTGTCTGTCTCTGCTTGTTTCCGTGTGTCTCTGCCTGCCTCAGTCTGTCTCTGTCTGTCTCTGTCTGTCTCTGCCTGCCTCAGTCTGTCTCTGTCTGTCTCTGTCTGTCTCTGTCTGTCTCTGTCTGTCCCTGTCTGTCTCTGTCTGTCTCTGTCTGTCTCGGTCTGTCACTGTCTGCCTGAGTCTGTCTCTGTCTGTCTCTGTCTGTCTATACCGGTCTCTGTCTGTATCTGTCTGTCTCTGTCTGTCTCTGTCTGTCTCTGTATGTATCTGTCTGTCTCTGTCTGTCTCTGTCTGTCTCTGTCTGTCTCTGTCTGTCTTTTCGGTCTCTCTCTGTCTCTGCCTGTATCTGTCTGTCTCTGCCTGTCTCTGTCTGGCTCTGTCTGCCTGAGTCTGTCTCTGTCTGTCTCTGTCTGTCTCTGTCTGTCTCTGTCTGTCTCTGCATTTATCCGTCTGTCTCTGCCTGTCTCAGTCTGCCTCTGACTGTCCCTGTCTGTCTCAGTGTGTCACTGCCTGTCAGTCTGCCGCTGACTGTCTCTGTCCATCTCTGCCTGTTTCAGTCTGCCACTGTCTGTCTCTGCTTGTTTCCGTGTGTCTCTGCCTGCCTCAGTCTGTCTCTGTCTGTCTCTGTCTGTCTCTGTCTGTCTCTGTCTGTCTCTGTCTGTCCCTGTCTGTCTCTGTCTGTCTCTGTCTGTCTCGGTCTGTCACTGTCTGCCTGAGTCTGTCTCTGTCTGTCTCTGTCTGTCTATACCGGTCTCTGTCTGTATCTGTCTGTCTCTGTCTGTCTCTGTCTGTCTCTGTATGTATCTGTCTGTCTCTGTCTGTCTCTGTCTGTCTCTGTCTGTCTTTTCGGTCTCTCTCTGTCTCTGCCTGTATCTGTCTGTCTCTGCCTGTCTCTGTCTGGCTCTGTCTGCCTGAGTCTGTCTCTGTCTGTCTCTGTCTGTCTCTGTATGTATCTGTCTGTCTCTGTCTGTCTCAGTCTGTCTCTGCCTGTCTCTGTCTGTCTCTGTCTGTCTCTGTCTGTCTCGGTCTGCCTCTGACTGTCCCTGTCTGTCTCTCTGTGTCACTGCCTGTGTCAGTCTGCCGCTGACTGTCTCTGTCTGTCTCTGTCTGTCCCTGTCTGTCTCTGTCCGTCTCTGCTTGTTTCGTGTGTCACTGCCTGTCCCAGTTTGCCTTCGACTGTCTCTGTCTGTCTCTGTGTGTGTCTGTATTTATCTGTCTGTCTCTATCTGTCTCTGTCTGTCTCTGTATGTATCTGTCTGTCTCTGTCTGTCTCTGTCTGTCTCTGTCTGTCTCTGTCTGTCTCTCTCTGTCTATTCCTGTCTCTGTCTGTATCTGTCTGTCTCTGCCTGCCTCTGTCTGTCTCTGTCTGTCTCTGTCTGTCTCTTTCCGTCTCTGTCTGTCTCTGTCTGTCTCTGACTGTCGCTGTCTGTCTCTGTGTGTCACTGCCTGTCTCAGTCTGCCGCTGACTGTCTCTGTCTGTCTCTGTCTGTCTCTCTCTGCCTATTCCTGTATCTGTCTGTCTCTGTCTGTCTCTGCCTGTCTCAGTCTGCCTCTGACTATCCCTGCCTGTCTCAGTGTGTCACTGCCTGTCAGTCTGCCGCTGACTGTCTCTGTCTCTCTCTGCCTGTTTCAGTCTGCCACTGTCTGTCTCTGTCTGTCTCTGTCTGTCTCTGTCTGTCTCTGTCTGTCTCTGTCTGTCTCTGTCTGCCTCTGTCTGTCCCTGTCTGTCTCTGTCTGTCTCTGTCTGTCTCGGTCTGTCTCTGTCTGCCTGAGTCTGTCTCTGTCTGTCTCTGTCTGTCTATACCGGTCTCTGTCTGTATCTGTCTGTCTCTGTCTGTCTCTGTGTGTCGCTGCCTGTCTCAGTCCGCCGCTGACTGTCTCTGTCTGTCTCTGTCTGTCTCTTTCCGCGTCTGTCTGCCTCTGTCTGTCCCTGTCTGTCTCTGTCTGCCTTTTCGGTCTCTCTCTGTCTCTGCCTGTCTGAGTTTGTCTCTGTCTGTCTCTCTCTGTCTATTCCTGTCTCTGCCTGTCTCTGCCTGTCTCTGCCTGTCTCTGCCTGTCTCTGTCTGTCTCTGTCTGTCTCTGTCTGTCTCTGTCTGTCTCCGTCTGTCTCTGTCTGTCTTTTCGGTCTCTCTCTGTCTCCGTCTGTATCTGTCTGTCTCTGCATGTCTCTGTCTGTCTCTGTCTGTCTCTTTCCGTCTCTGTCTGTCTCTGTCTGCCTGAGTCTGTCTCTGTCTGTCTCTGTCTGTCTCTGTATGTATCTGTCTGGCTGTGTCTGTCTCTGCCTGTCTCTGTCTGTCTCTGTCTGTCTCTGTCTGTCTCTTTCCGTCTCTGTCTGTCTCTGTCTGGCTCTGTCTGTCTCTGTACGTATCTGTTTGTCTCTGTCTGTCTCTGTCTGTCTCTGTCTGTCTCTGTCTGTCTCTGTCTGCCTCTGTCTGTCTTTTCGGTCTCTCTCTGTCTCTGTCTGTATCTGTCTGTCTCTGCCTGTCTCTGTCTGTCTCTGTCTGTCTCTTTCCGTCTCTGTCTGTCTCTGTCTGCCTGAGTCTGTCTCTGTCTGTCTCTGTCTGTCTCTGTCTGTCTCCGTATGTATCTGTCTGGCTGTGTCTGTCTCTGCATGTCTCTGTCTGTCTCTGTCTGTCTCTGTCTGTCTCTTTCCGTCTCTGTCTGTCTCTGTCTGTCTCTGTCTGTATCTGTCTGTCTCTGTCTGTCTCTGTCTGTCTCTGTCTGTCTCTGCCTGTCTCTGTCTGTCTCTGTCTGCCTCTGTCTGTCCCTGTCTGTCTCAGTCTGTCTCTGTCTGTCTCTCTCTGTCTATTCCTGTCTCTGTCTGTCTCTGCCTGTCTCTGCCTGTCTCTGTCTGTCTCTGTCTGTCTCTGTCTGTCTCTTTCCGTCTCTGTCTGTCTCTGTCTGGCTCTGTCTGTCTCTGTACGTATCTGTTTGTCTCTGTCTGTCTCTGTCTGTCTCTGTCTGTCTCTGTCTGTCTCTGTCTGCCTTTGCCGGGCTCTGCTCGGCTCTGTCTGTCTCTGTGTGTCACTGCCTGTCTCTGTCTGCCGCTGACTGCCTCCGTGTGTCTCTGTCTGTTTCGGTCTGTCCCTGTCTGCCTCTGTCTGTCTCTGTCTGTCTCTACCTGTCACTGTCTGTCTCTGTCTGTCTCTGTCTGTTCCTTTCTCCCACTGTCTGTCTCTGCTTGTTTTCGTGTATCACGGCCTGTCTCAGTCTGCCTCCGACTGTCCCTGTCTGTCTCTGTGTGTCGCTGCCTGTCTCAGTCTGCCGCTGACTGTCTCTGTGTGTCTCTGTCTGTCGCTGTCTCTATCTGTGTGTCACTGCCTGTCTCTGTCTGTCCCTGTCTGACTCTACCTGTCACTGTCTGTCTCTGTCTGTCACTGCCCGCCTCTGTGTGTCTCTGTCTGTCCCTGTCTGTCTCTACCTGTCACTGCCTGTCTCTGTCTGCCTTTGCCTGTCTATGCTCGGCTCTCTCTGTCTATGTCTGTCTCTGTGTGTCTCTTTCGGTCTCTCTGCGTCCCTGTCTGTCACTGCAGGTCTCCGTCTGTTTCTGTCAGCCACTGCCTGCCTCTGTCTGTCCCTGTCTGCCTCTGTATGTCACCGTTTGTCTGTGTCTGTCTATGCCCGTGTCTTGCTGTCACTTTCTTTCTCTGTCTGTCTACGTCTGTCAATGACTGTCTTTTTCTCTCTCTGTCTGCCTGTCTCTTACTGTCACCGTCCGTCTCTGTCTCTTTCTGTCTGTCTCTGTCTGTCTCTGTCTGTCTCTGTCTGTCTCTGTCTGTCTCTGTCTGTCTCTGTCTGTCTCTGTCTGTCTCTACCTGTCACTGTCTGTCTCTGTCTGTGACTGCCTGCCTATGTGTGTCTGTGTCTGTCTCTGTCTGCCTGAGTCTGTCTCTGTCTGTCTCTGTCTGTCTCTGTCTGTTTCTGTTTGTGTAGATTTTATAAATGTTACTCTTGTAATTAAAGTAGGTATAAATTGAAAGAAAAAAAAAATAATGTCAAAACCGGGGATCGATCCAACCTTCTATCGATTACGAATCTTGTACGCTACACGCGCTGCTATTCGGCTCGTTGTTTCAGGGTTAACTCAAACTCCTTATACACAGTCGAACAATTTTCAAATGCAATTTTTTCGCAAAATCTTGAATAGTGCGCGCTACTGCTTTGACTAATTAACTTTTGATACGACATCTTCAAATACTGCAAGTTTCAGGAAAATCCGTTTTGCCTCGACCCTGTGGTCCCCGAGTGAGTCCGTCTGTCTCCGTGGTCTGTCTCTCCGCTTTTTCCCCCGCCGGCTGTCATTACTCGACTGTCTCTCACAACCTGTCTCGATCTGTCTTTCTCCCTCGGTCTTTGTCTGTGTGTCTGTTTCGCTCCGTATGTCTATGTCCGAATGTACCTCCTCGTCTGTTTTCGTTCATCTCTCTCTCTGTCAGTCTCCTTTTTTTTGACGGGGTAAATAATCATTGACTTCCCCACACGCCGGGGGTAGGATGTGGGTTGTGTCGGATTCCTATCGACTAAGGCACCCTGATCGCGTCCAGCGCCTGATGCAGGCTGGTGATGGAACGCAAGATTACTGCGTCACCCCCCTCGCCGTTGTTATGACGCCCTCGTACTCTGTCATATGTCCCCCTCACTCCGTCCGTTAATATATTATCTCCTCTGCTGTTGAGGGTGTGAGTGCCGGCGATGCTGCTATGCCGTCTTCGTCTTGCCCTACTAGGACGCGTGCAGTTGTACCATGGCTACCGCCTGTGACAGGGACGACCACAAGCCTCCGGCGGTTTGCGCTGTCCTGGGCTCGTCCTCCACGACGACTACGATGGACGATGGATTGTTGGGTCCAGCCAGTCGTCTACTCTCCATGATCCCTAGATAACCTGCAACGGAATAAAAGAACACGTACACACACGACGCACACATAAAGCGCTGTTAGCCCACCCCACACCCGTCCAACCCAACCCAACTCCTCCGACCCAACCTCACACACTCATATCCCCACATGCACACTCACTCTATTGCAGTCCGAGACCGCGGGCGATGCCGGAATCGCGCCAATCCACTATTGTCAGGGGAGCGGGCGAGATGCCGAGGTCTGGTTCCTCGGCCCACGGTCCTGCTTCTCCTCGCTCGCTGCTGCTCACGCCGCTGCTCCGCCACCTCCTTCGTAAAAATGACTTTCTCGCAGAAATCAGTAAAGGTGTTCGAACCCTCGTTTATATGGAGCATCCGCTCGACCACAGAGCCGAATCTAAGATCTAACCCGATCTCGCGCTGCATACAGTGCAAATACCTTTCCCACGCAAATACCGAACACTCATTCAACGTGTGCGGAGTAGTCTCCGCCGCCCCACGTTCTACAATGATGACACGGCAACGACCATTCCTTGGCGATTTGAGCACCCGTGTCCGGTGAACGCCTGAGTGATATGGAACGTAAGCCGCCCGTGACCACGATTCATCCACTGTTCGATAACACTGTCCAACAGCCAAAAAGAGGTTTAAATGCCACTATGCGATCATTACAGTGTTTTTCGTGCTGATTACGAATCTGCAACCCGTTTGTCTCCAGCACGTACCCTTTTTGAGAAATTTGATTTTGAAACAAAAAACATTTTTCAAATTCAAACGAATTTTGCGAGGTAATTATAAAAGATACTGAAATTCTGATTATATCAGAAGGTTCTATAAACTTTTCTGAATACAACGGTATAAATTTGTTATGCGTTCTGAATATTTAAACATGTTTAAACAATCATTGAATGCGAAGCGACACCGACTCTGCACCAATTTTTGCGTATATTTTTCAATTTATCTTAAAAAGTAAGGGTCCAGTGGAAAATCGAACTATATCGCGCGATAGAGGACACTTTCATCTTTAAAAAGCACCCAAAGAAAGTTGAAACGTCGTTTTTTTACGATACCAGAAGCAAAATAGCAACGCGCGAAACGAAGCGAGATTTCAAAATTCGGATTCGAATTAATTAACTTAATTAATTATTTTTATGTTCTCTATACGATGTGTGGCTATTAAATAACGAGAGTGACGCTGTAAAACATTTTATTTTCACTTTATACCTATTTACACATTATCGCCCTCAATATACATATCTCCTCTATCCCTACAACGCTCCATGCGTACTTTCCTCTGTTCGAAACAGTGCTGGAAGTGTTTTTCTGTCAGCTCCTTCAGGACGCGTGCCGCTTTCAGACCTTGCCCCGTAAACGTTATTTCGCGTATAGTACTTCCAATCGTTCCGTTTCGTATTGCGTTCTTACTACTTGTCGACGTTCATCACTTTGCTTCGCGCATCGTACAAAAATATCGTATATAATTATATCGCGTAAACATTAACATGCCGAGGTTAACGGATTCACCTCCGCTGCGCGCTCCTCACCCACTACCATTAAATGCACCATTAACTTCGACCTCCAGATCCTCAATTCATCGGGGACTGGAAAATTCTCACGAAATGTCACAGTACGATATGTGGCGTATGTCCCGTGATGAGGAAGATCGAGTTTATCATGCGTTAGAATCAGTCCCCCGTTTTGACCCTAGGTTCACTTCTTTTGAAAGTTTTCTATCCGCCGTAACGAACGTAATGGATCGCATTCCTAGAGGCCATGAAGATAGATTTCTCGCCGGTCTCAAGCATAAATTAACTGAGCCTATTAAATTCTATATCGGGGATAGCAACTGCACGAATATTACAGATTTTATTAGGCTTTTATGTAAACAGCATGCGCCGTGCAGACCTCATTTAGAAATTCGTTATGAATTAGAACACATTCGTGTGTATCCGGGCAAATCTATTTTAGATTATATTCACCGATTTACGAGATTACGACATCAGGCACTTGGAAGTGCTCGTGACGAATACGAGGAAGAATGGGATTCTTCGAATTTTGATCGATTAGCGCGTACATCTTTTATTAGAGGATTACCCGCACATATGTCGCACGCAGTCGTAGCATCAATGCCTACTTCATTAAACGAGGCATTTGATGCAACATTGTATGCGGAAAAATGTCAAAATAGAGGAATAGGTCGTTTTCCTATCGACTCATACGCGTACACTTTACCTCCGCGTCCCACAGCTCCGTATGATTCCGAACGGGCCTGGACGGAATGGCGCGAACCCCCACGACAAATTGAATACGAATATCCTAGGACATCCTATCACGCGAATATATCTTATTATGATCGAGCGAACCGTTCCCGAGTACATGACTGCGAGATTCGTCCGCGTATGCGCAGTCCAGACCGAAGGTATTATCATGAGGTTCGTGGTCCTGAACGAGATATTAGACAGAGAAATTTCAATCGGCGAGAACCACCACGTTCACGACGGGAGCAACCTTTGCCGCGAAATCGAAACTTTTCACCACGAAGAAATGCATCTCAAGAAAGGGAAAATTTAAACTCCAACCGCGCTCGCTCACCAACCGAGTGGCGAACGAGCGCGACCTCATCACCGACACGCACGATGTCCCGAACCAGTCCCGGATAGCATACCTCGAACAAGCACCCTCCCGTCGAATTCGAGTCAAGGCGCAGGAATTGAACAACGGCGAGGGCGAGTTTATAATTGATACGGGCTCCATGTTAAATTTGATTAAACTAAGTGCAATCCAACCCGACGCACCAGTGGTGCATAAAGAAATTATTAAAATTGAAGGATTAAAGAGAACGGTTACAACGGTCGGTGCTACGTGCATGAAAATTAAGGGTAGTTGGGCTCTGTTCTATGTGGTCGAGAAACCGAATTTTCCTGAAGGGGTAATTGGATTAATAGGCAGCTCTTATCTTCTACAAGAAAACAGCTCAATTTCATTTTATCACCGTTCAATAGTAACCAGTAAAAGACCAATTTACCCAATAAATTTTTCAAACACTAAAGAAATGGAAAAGGCTTTGACTGTATATAATCGCGGTCAGAAAATTTTACGAACGTATCTAGGCGAACCTCTTGCACAAGATGATGAAACGAAAAGTGAGGAACCTCGCGAACACGAACCCGATAATCCGCTGTCTCCACTCAGTGAAGAACAATTACTGGACTTCGAAAATAATGACCTCGGAAATTATGAAACGACTGTTACGTGCCGGGCTTTGAACAGCGTGAAAAGCGCCGAGAGATTTAAATGAAAATTAAGCCACGTAACTTTTATTAAATATATAGTCCCATACACCCAGAGGGGCTAGGATGTATGATAGTGAGAACTGTCACTAGGATCTTTCGGGTATATTAATATAGCAAATAGAATAACACATTTCACAGAACACGATTATGTATTACAAAATCATTCTCTTATAATTGTTTCGGTCGCGAAAATGAAGAGTGTATATGTGTTACCTATTCCCTTATGCACGGTTTTGACGCACCGGCAATGCGGGGATTCAACGTAGAGTTAACTGATTTGCGTCGCAGCGAAGTGTTTACGTCGAAATATGTAACTTTAAAACTGTTCACTCGATACTGTCCCTTCACTGATGTAAGTTAACTACTATCCACTCGAGTATACGAACGAAAGAGTTTATACAGAGTGTCCCATAATTACTGTAGGAGCCGGAAAGGGGTGGTAGGTGGGGCTATTCTGAACAACTTTTTCCTTTGCAAAAATATACTATATATTATATGGCACCCGAAGACTGAGAAAAAACAGCCTTTTCCACACCTGATGGTCATTTTGAGTACGGTCGGATGCCTTTCGGATTAAAAAATGCTCCCGCGACCTTTCAAAAATTGATGCGGCGTGTGTTGCAAGGATTAATTGGAAAAATTTTATACGTTTATATAGACGATATACAGTAAAAGCTCTCCTCGTGTACTACTTGGTTGGCTCCGGCCGAGGACGAACGTCTTTTCCTGCGCCAATGCGTGCGTCATCGCTACGCCCGTGTTCGCCTCGCTCGAGCCAGTCCAAGTGTAACACGATTCTCGCCGCGGTCCCTTTGATGCGGGCTGACAAATCTCCAGTTCCAAATTTAGCAATATAATTTTTTAATATTTATATTTTTTTGACTGCAAACTTTTTTAACATATTCGTGAGGTTCTGCCGATCAAAATAAGACCAAACAAGGTATAATTACGATCACAATTACCTGTGTAACAAGCCATAAAAATTTCGGACGTTACAATTACGGCAGAGATACAAATAAAACTTTATGGCTTGTTACACAGGTAGTTATGATCGTAATTATAACGTGTTTGGTATCATTTTAATCAGAAAAACGAGACGAATACGATGGCAAAAGTTTCATTTACGAAAAATCAAAAATAAGAATTTTTAATTTTTAATTTAAAGGTCTGAGCTCCGTTTGCCTTTCATCTTTTCCAAACGCTTCAACCTTCTGCCTCTCTGTCTTTTTCACTCGCCGTCCTCTTTCACATTAAAAACTTTATTCACCCGTTACGTACGTAATTATTAACGTAATTACATCATGTTTGGTGTCATTTTAATCAGAAAAACCTGACGAATACGATGGTACAAGTTTCATGAAAAAATAATAGGAAATAAGAAAATTGCAATCTTTTTCTTTGCTTGCATTAGTATGTGTCTCACCGATATTCGGTCGTTTCGGTAACCGATCGTGTTTATGTAATGCTTAACTGATTCCGAGGGGGATCGCACCAGCAACGGCTCCCGCCGAGTACATTTTCGCCTGCTACGGCTCTCGCCGAGTACACTTTTGATTGCGGCCGCCTGTCCACGGGGAGAACTTTTAGACCATGTTTGGTGTCATTTTACTCATAAAAAACCTGACGAATACGATGGTATACGTTTCATAACAAAATACAAGGAAATAAGAACATTTTAATCTTTGTATTTGCTTGCATTAGTATGTGTTTCACCTATATTTGACCTTCGTCGTTTCGTCGGCCGCGGCCCGTGACGCGGAAGGCACGGCCGCCGAGTATCAAATTCGCCTCTACGGCTCTCGCCGAGTACACTTTGGATTCCGACCTGCCGTCCACGACGAGAGCTTTTACTGTAGTGGTTTTTGGAGAAACTCTCGAAGAAATGGAATCGCGATTCAGACAATTATTCGACCGATTACGAAAATATAATTTAACGTTGCAAACCGATAAAGTTGAATTCCTGGAAAACGAAGTTTGTAACACATAAGATTTCCGAAATAGTAACTATTGTAAGCTAGAATATAAAAAAACGTCGAGTACGCTCGGCCGACGTACGACGCAGGTCAGGTCATAAAATCCCTGCGTACACGGAGTTGGGCCTCGCTGATTGGGCGGGCCTAGCTTCGTTTTTTCGTATAAATAGCGGCCCTTTTTACAGAAAAGTCAGTTAGCGAGAAGGTGCCCTACGGTTAATTTAGAAGAGCTAGAGGACTTGCTGATTGGCACTCTCTAACTTTCGTTAGAGAGCTAGACGACGGTATTGTTCGGCACTCTCTAAATTCAATCCTTCCCTCACCGTGTACCTTAGAGTGCAGACGACGCTTTGTTCGGCACTCTCTAAACTTACGTTTAGAGAGCAAGACGACGGGTTGTTCGGCACTCTCTAAACTTACGTTTAGGGAGCAAGACGACGGGTTGTTCGGCACGCTCTAAGCACGACGGTTTCCCTTCCGTAACCTATAAGAGAGAAGACGACGTGGTGTTCGGCACTCTCTTATAGCGTTCCTAACTCACCCAAATCCTACAAGTCGAGGAAGACATGGATTCGGCTCCTCGACTTTTCCTTTCAAGAACTAAGAAGAAGACGTCGCCTCCGGTGTACGGCACTTCTTAGTTTCTAAAACCCATCTCCTAACCCTTCTTTTCCTCCTCCTTCGCCTCCCGCGATATTACCGCGTTACAAGTTATATATTTGGGTCACATTATATCATCGGAGGGAGTAAAACCGAATCCTGAAAAAATTAAAGCCGTGTCAAAATTCCCGGCACCGACTAATAGGAAATCCGTCAAACAATTCTTAGGATTAGTTAATTATTACCGTCGATTTATACCAAATTTATCCAAAGGAGCCAAACCTTTGACAGATCTAACAAGTACCAAAAAACCTTTTATTTGGACAGTAGAACAACAAAATAGCTTTGAGGACCTTAGGCAAACTCTTTGCGAAGAACCTGTCTTAAGATATCCGAATTTTGATGAAAAATAGACCAGGATCCGTCCATTGCATATGCATCGCACTTACTCACAGACTGTCAGAAAAATTATTCAACTACAGAAAAAGAATGTTTGGCAATTATATTCGCGGTAAAACATTTTAGGACATACATCTACGGACGGAAATTTACATCTGTAACTGACCATCGCCCTCTGCAATGGCTATTTTCAATCAAGGATCCAGTATCCCGTTTGGCTCAGTGGAGAATACTTCTTGCTGACTACAATTATGAAATAATTTACAAACCTGGACGAGTTAACGCAAACGCAGACGCATTGTCTCGTAAACCGGTATTGCACGCACTACCACTTGTACCACAAGAAAAGGAAATATTACCCGTTTCGAACAGTAGCACAGAAGGAATTGGTCAACGAGTTAATGCGTGTCATCAAAATCAACCACACCTAAATTATGAAGAACCCCCGTCACTACTAGTAGAAGATAGTAATAATGAAGAATTAAATGTAACAAATAGCAATTTAGAAGAAAGTTTTTGGCAACCAGAGGACATTGTGGGCGGACCTGACGCTAATTCAACAGTTTTGGAGCCGGTAGAAACGCGGATAGGAGTTCAAGAATTTGATAACAGGAATATCAGTGGCTCTCGGGAACGTTCAACGAAACCTAAAAAACGGGTCTCCTGGGAAACACCGCTTTCTGTACAACAAAACTCTCCCGTAACGATGATAGATTCCCCGATAACCGATGATCTTAATTATCCTGAACTAAATAACGAAAATCAAAATAGGAATTTCTCGATACAAAACGAAGAAGATAATCAGGGAATTCCAAGCAATACAAATATTCACCTTGACGAATCATCGGATCCCATACCTTCTCCTACAAAATTACTAGACGTATGTAGCTCAATCAACAATAATTGCCTCTACTAGAATGGATCGTGGAAATCGAACAAGAATCGAGACAAGTATTTCAGAATCAATCATCCCAATATCTTCTTACGGCATGCTCGATATTCCGTCATAGTATCCGAAACTAACACCAATAAAGGCTAACCAGAAATCCCCGAAATGTAAAATAGAAATTTCAAAATCCACACTTACATCCGATCAAGGCAATTATGTTCATTTTATCCCGGCAGTCAAAGTGTTCCTGAGCCCAGTATGTAAAACATTGAAGGCTTTAGGACTTTTCTCGGAATCCAAAATACTCACGAATGAGCTAATCGAAGGAAAGGTAATTCAAACTAATACAGAGGAGGGCACAACATTCTGTATAGTCGGAACCAAGAATTTTTTTCATACAATCCACATTAACCAATTTACCTATTTGCTACAAGGTTTAAAATCGGTTATACGGCTGATACATATGAAAAATTTTAGAATTCCAACACATGGCGAGACTCTACACACATTCGACACTTCTACCCTGCAAAGGTACCTAGAAGAAGTTTTCCAGGATTTACCAATTAAAATAACAATTTGTACTGTAGAAATTCAACAACCTTCTGAGGATCAGCGTGAAGATATTGTCCGATATTATCACGAGAGTTTAGTGGGAGGCCATAAAGGAGTAACCAAAACATATAAACGCATCAGAAATAGTTTTGAATGGCCAAAAATGCATAGGGATGTTACGGTTGCCGATACAAAATTCTTTGCTTGCTCACTGCACCCTTCATTTAAGCCATTTTGAAACAATAAGAAGAGAAAATATTTAACAGACCACTGCCATCCGCTTCCAAAAAAATAGAAGACGCTTGCAATATAAGAGACCGGCCGGAGCCAGACCTATAATCATAGAACCAAATCAAACAAGAGTACTTTCAGTTAGAATTTTTTCCTTAAAAGAGGACACGCCCGATAATCAAAACAGTAACCATATGTGTTTCCTCGAGATATTCTGTAGGAAATTATTCATCTGTAGAAAAAGTCACATGATCAACCTTCAGCTAGTATATAAACCCTTTCGTTCGTATACTCGAGTGGACAGTAGTTAACTTACATCAGTGAAGGGACAGTATCGAGTGAACAGTTTCAAAGTTACATATTTCGACGTGAACACTTGGCTGCGACGCAACCAGTTAACTCTACGTTGAATCCCCGCATTGGCAGTGCGTCAAAACCGTGCATAAGGGAATAGCGGAAATATTTAAAATCAACCACGTGACGACTTCTGGGTACAGGCTTCAGACAAACGGATCGCTCGAACGTAGTCACATAGTACTAACTGAATATTTAAAACATTATTTGGAAAAGCATGAAGATTGGGATATTCTACTACCTTTCGCGACCTATGCATACAACACATCCGTACACGAAGCGACAAATTTCACGTCTTATGAGGTAGTTTTCGGACAAGTAACCAGAGACCCATTCACGCCTATGTCACGAGAGGAACTCAACACCTATCCCCTCTATGTGCAAAATGTAGTTTTTCGTTTAGATGAAATTCGAAGAATAACACCGGATAACTTAGACTTGTAGCGCAACGCACTAGAATAAGATATTTGTAATATTGTATATATAGAAAGCTAGTCATAGGAAAATGTACGCCGCGTAACCGGCGCACCGAGAGCAGGACAAGTCATAAAACCCTTGTACACGGCAACGCACATCCATAGTGGGACAGGGGTAGGAGTGCGAAAGACCATATAAATACCAGGAAAAAACATACCGAAGTCAGTCGAGTTCAGGACAACAACCATACCGACCAATTTTACCCGTAGAGTAGCCGGACCTTAGGGGACCAGGCCCTCCATTTCCTTCCTTAAAACGACTCTACTAGCTCCGAGCAGCCGGACCTACGCGGACCAGGCTCTCCTAGACTAGAAGATCAACGCCATCCTCTGGAGCAGCCGGACCTACGCGGACCAGGCTCTCCGTCCCCCTATCGTACTCCCTTCCGGAGATGACCTAAACTGTCTCTTCGCTTCCTGGCTGAACCATTGCCCGCGGCGCGACCGAGTTAACGCGAGCGAGCCACGCACCGAATAAAAAGTGTGTTACAAACTCAAATAAACAGCGTTCTAAATTAATTTATGATTAAAAATGTAACGAAGTAAAATTTTCTCCCAATGAATATTGTTCGATATTTGTAAATGTTTCTTGACTAATGCCGGAACTATCCTGACTAGGATATGCAGCAGGATATGTAAAGGTTTAAATAAGTGACAACGAAATTAAATTACACTTGAAAGGACACAAAAAAAAAGCAACAACTTTATTCACCTCACTTCCGCCGTACGATACGCGTACAAAGTTATACGATATTAAACGCGACAGGAAATCTGTGTGAACTGCGATAAACGCGTAATAGAGATCAAAATTTGCACGTGGGTATAGCTCGATAGCTTCGACACGAGTGCCATCGACCGATTACACTGTACAACAAATTTTGACTTTTTTTTTATTTCGTAACCGCCACTATGATATTCTTATAGATTTTTGCGAGCTGAAAACGAATCTGAAATCCGTTTCTCTCAATGTTCTATAGGTTTTAAGAAAATCGGTGTTAAAAAAAATTGCACATTTTCAACTTTGGAAATTTTGTGTGCTTTTATCATAGCAGCTATACAGTGACTTTTCACACGAGAAAAATCTGTGAACTTTCCCGAATAAAACGATATAAATTGTTATTGCATTGTAAACATTTAAATATGTTTAAATAATGATCAAAGTAAGAAAGACACCGAAAATGCACCAGTTTTCGTTGATATTTTTCAATTTATTTCAAAAACTATAGGTCTAGGTGAAAATCTGACCATTGTACGTGATGGAGCAGACATTTCTGCTACAGAAAGCATTGAGCGAAATTAGAAAATCAGTTTTGTTTTCATTTTATAAGAAAAATAGTTCGGCAAAACACGCGCCGCTGCCAGTGGTACTCAGTGTTATATCACGCCGCGCCGTTCAGTTCTTCCGTTATACCAAGGCAGTAGGCATTGAGTACCACTGACAGCGACGCGTGCTTTGCCGAACTATTTTTCTTTTAAAATGAAAACAAAACTTATTTTCTAACTTCGCTCAATGCTTTCTGTAGCAGAAATGTCTGCTCTATCACGTACAATGGTCAGATTTTCACCTAGGGAAAGTTCACAGATTTTTCTCGTGTGAAAAGTCACTGTATAGCTGCTATGATAAAAGCACAAAAAATTTCCAAAGTTGAAAATTTGCAATTTTTTTTAACAACGATTTTCTCAAAAACTGTAGGACATTGAGAGAAACGGATTTCAGATTCGTATTCAGCTCGCAAAAATCTATAAGAATATCATAGTGGCGGTTACGAAATCATTTGGCTGTTGTACAGTGTTATCGGCGGGCACCGTGATCGCGTTTGGCGCTAGTTTCGGCGCCGCGCGACGTCATAATCGCGGCACATTTGAATCCTTAACATACCGCCGCCTCGGATGAACGCACCCAACAACGCATTTTATAATAACTCGATAGTGATTTGCCGCGACTCGCACTTCTCGACCTTTGAATGTTACGTAGAAGTTTCGCGATTATCCTTCGCTCGTCATTTAATTAATATAATGTGAATACTTAAATCCTAGTTATTTTATTTACATTTTATCTACAACCGCCCGCCGTGACGTAATGATTCGACGTCCTTGAGTGGTGATCCATGTCGGATTGATGGATTTCGCTGGCGTTAATGTCCACTGGCAAGAAACACAGTTTCACGATGGGACGTCTATATTCGGAAGCAGCAGTTTTCACCGTGACAACACGGGTTATATTATCAGCTCCTGGGTGACATTTTATTATACGCGCGAACTCCCACTTGCATGGAGATGCAAGGGGGTTCCGAAGAAGGACGATACGACCGACCTTGGCAAGATTGTTCACGGTGCGCCATTTTGGACGGTGTTGCAATGTGTGAATATTGTCATTCGACCATGCTTTCCATATACTTTCTCTTAATTTTTTTAATAGCTGCCACCGAGATAGACGCGTATCGTTTACATCGAGAAGAGTCACCGGCGGGACGGTTGTTATCGCGGTGCCTATAAGGAAATGTCCCGACGTCAGCGCCGTATAATCGTTTAGATTTTCCGAGAGAGGAACTATCGGACGAGAATTTATACACGCTTCGACCTGACATAAGACAGTGGTTAACTCCTCAAAAGTGAGAGTGTAAGAACCGATGACACGTTTCAAATGTTGCTTCATGCTCCGAATTCCGCCCTCCCACAGTCCGCTGAAGTGCGGAGCAGACGGAGGAATAAAATTCCAAGCAATCCGGTCGCTTGCAAGTTTATTAAGAAGATTCGGGTCGCGTGTTGCTGTTCGGAACACTGTGGTCATTTCCTTATCGGCGCCTTGGAACGTAGTGCCATTATCGCTGTACATAGCGACTGACAAACCCCGACGCGATACAAACCGATCGTAGCATGCGAGAAACGCGTCCGTGGTATACGACCCTACGAGTTCGAGATGCACCGCACGAGTTGCCATGCATATGAATAATGCAACGTACGCCTGTAACGATTTGTGACTACGACCGGGGTTCATTTGAACCAAGATTGGGCCCGCATAATCCACGCCGCAATGCAGAAAAGCTCTTTCTTGCCGAGTAACACGCACTGCCAGATCTCCCATTAGTTCAGACGGAATTGCAGCGCGATGACGCGCGCATATCACGCATTTATATATGACTTGTCGAATAATAGGTCGCGTTCGTATGAGCCAGAATTCTTGTCTCAACTTTGACAAGCTCAGTTGAGGACCCGCATGTAATAGTTTTTTATGTAGATGGTTAATCAAGAGTGATACTAATGGATGTGATGCAAGAATAATAGGATGTTTAGTTTGTTCCGTCATTGTCGCATGATGGAGCCGCCCACCAACGCGAATCAAGCTCCCTGAATCGAGATACGGTGTTCGTGAAATTAATGAGCTTTGTATCGATGCACTTGTATCGGTTGAAGAGCACCTCCTAGAGTCTTCTCGACGCTCTTTTAGTTTCGCGATAAAACGCAGAATATACGCGGTTACGCAAATGAGTTTAGGCCAGCTCGAGAATCGAGCAGCGCAGTCCCACGTTTCCGGTAAAATGGAAACCGCATGAACCGTTGTTGACGTACATTCCTCTAAAGGGACCGTTGATTCGGGCGGCGGTATATCACGAGCCACAAGATCGGTTTTGATTGAAGCTAGCTTGGGCCGTTCCACCATAATGAGTGGTTCAAAAGTGTTGGAATGGCGGTTTGGTGACAGGGCGTATTATACACTCGGATCACTTTTTAACACGTTTATTCGCATAAAGCATATTACACAAAAAAGCCCGGAAACATATAATAAACAAAAACACATCGATCTAATTAATTCTACACGGTCACACTGCGGCGTCGTAATCGCCTCAACTTCGCATGTATGACCATCTCCTTACAAAAAGCTACGCAACGCTCATGCCGCGTGACGCGCAGTCGGCGGGATTTTCTTCCGACTGAACGTGGTACCATTGACAGTGGGGCATAAGTTCCTGAATCTCCGACACTCGGTTCGCGATGAATGTTTTCCATCGAGAGGCGGGTTGGTGAACCCACGCGAAGTTAATTGTGGAATCCGTCCATCCATATAATTCACACTTTACATTATTGAAAGACGTTCGTATAAACGCCATTAATCGCGCAAGAAGCAACGCTCCGCATAATTCGAGTCGCGCAATTGTTAATGACTTAAGCGGGGCAACCTTCGACTTAGCCGCGAGGAGAGAAACGATGACATCGCCATTTTCATAGGTAATCCGGGAATAAACCATGGCCTCATAGGCGTGTTGAAACGCATCTGCGAAACCGTGTAATTCTATGTTCCGAATTCGCGACTCGTGACCTATCCATCAAGGGAGACTCGCAGACCGAAGAAGAGGAAGTTCAACGCAGTACGATTCCCACGTGTGGTGCAGTTCGCATGGAATAGGATCGTCCCAATTGCAATTCTGCAACCATAGTTGTTGCATTAGAATTTTTGCGACAATGACAACAGGAGCTGTCCACCCGTGGGGATCATAAAATTTCGCAATTATTGAGAGAACTTCCCGTTTAGTTTTCGAAATTATCGTTCAATGACTTGCCATTCGCCGTTCTCGCGGACGCGTTAAAAACAACTCGTAGACGCGTAGTAATACTGCAAATTAAACTTACAATACCATATTCATGAATAAATATATGTGTGTCCTCAATATTAATTACGTACCTATATATTTCAGAGTTTAAATTGTTTGCTGCCACTATGAAGATCGTTTATATCTTCTGGTTCATAATTTTAGGACAAGTCGTTACACCCACTCAAATAGATGTTTCAGGCACAGTACCTTTACCCAGATAGTGGCATACGAACAACATGAGCCAGCTCAAGAAATTCATCACGGGCCAAGGAAAGCGATCTACTTCTACTAAAGGACAAGACCTAGAGAGGACCCATCTAACTCATCCCACCGCGACGGTTCGCTCCAGAAATGCAGGCTACACGGTCAGGGACTTTTCAAAATTGAGAACCTCTGGACGGAAAAACAATCGGCACTCCATCACATTGTGCAAATCAAATTGTATCTACCTGTTAGCGGCTCTTTAAACCTCAATGTACATAATTTCGTCGGGCACATCGAACATTTTATATTTTATATTTTATACTATTCACACTTTATATCAAATTTGTATTATGCATTCTTTCCTCTTATGTTATTCTGTTATATTGTATCATGTATATTGAGTAATTTTTGACGCCTTTGTTAATTATATTACATACAAGTATGGGTTATGATTTGAGTATGAGTTGATGAGGTAACGACGAAAAAGGAATATACTTTTCTTTTCTCACAAAATTGTCTCTCGAGACTATTTTGTGTTTAGCGTGGGGGGTGTTACATCCGGCAATATGTATTCCTTTTTCTGTCGGTATTCGGGTCGCGATCGAATTGGGCGCAGGAATGTATTAATACGGCATTCTGCGAACCGATCGCGACACTCCGAAATGTGCATGAGTGACAATTAAGTAATCTCGATTTGGCACACTTTCGGGTACAAAAACCGCCGACAAGCGCGGGTGACGGACTCTATCGTTGTGTGACTTTCTTTCCTCGCGTTCGGCCAGCGGTCATTCGCGTATCGTATCTCCGGGTCTGATTATGCAAGACCCGTAAACATAGAATTCGGGAGTGCTTGCGCCATCGCATCGGACCACCGCGAGGACTAAGACGTCATCACCCTCTAACCCCGAATCAGTACCCAAAAATCAAGTTTACCATCAGTACGAGAGTAAGTATGTGGGTGTAAAAGAAAACAACAAGTTGTAAGTAAAATATATGTATTAAAGTCCAAGCCAACAATACTAAACACCTAGTCAGTCTTTAAATACCCTCCTTCCAATTTAACTGACTAAGCTCGAAACCGGAGCATCCATGCGAAGTATACGTTAGCGTCAAAATTAAGGTGTGCGTTAGCACTTTATAGATAAAGAACCGCTAAATAAACCGTGACCTAACACTCTTTCACAGCCTCAACGAACTCAAATCTTGTTTCTTTTAATGCGGATGTCACCTTGGGAAACAAACAGAATTCGCATGGTGCAAAATCCGGCGAATAAGACGGATGATCTAATGCTGGGATGCTGTATTTGGCTAGAAATCTCTTGGCAGATAGTGCATAATAAGCCGGCGCGGCGCATTGTCTTGGTGGAAAACCCATGATTTGTGTTTCCACAATTCGGGGCGTTTTTTGCTTATTCTTTCGTTTTTTTCTTTCTTTTTTTTTCGTTGCGCGTATACTTAACTGACTGTCACATCTAACCAGATTACCGATATTTTCGATATTGTCATTCGTTTTTAACCGCAGCGGTTAGGGCTCACTTCTAATCAGAAAAGACATAAAGTTTAGAAACATAGAAATTAATAGTATCGCGAAAACCGTTAGCTTCGAATCCACTGCCATACAAATTAAATTTCAAAACAATAATACATTATATCTCATAGCAGCTTACGCATCCGGCAACGGCAGAAAAAAATTCATGATGGAATTCAAATCGGTATTTGACACCGTGGAATTGTACAAGGCGGATAGGTATTACTTGTTGGTCGGAGACTTAAATGCTAAACACAGCGGTTGGTGAAACTCCATAGATAATAGTCGCGGAGTTTCCCTAAATAAATAGTTCCTAGAGAACCAAATCACCTTTAAAACATCCTTATACAGAACTGCAGTACCGTCGTATCCAAGCAGCGGAACGTTTATCGATCTCTGCTTGGCGGATAACAGGATAAAATTTCACAAAATATCTGTTCCTAATTTACTCAATTTCTTTCTGTACGATAGCGACCACAGAGCCTCCATAATGACCATTTCCATCGGGCCCTCGGGTAGACTACAGTCCCGTGCGCCATAAAACTGCCGCGCAGGACAGCGCGCGATCCCAGGAACCTAGGCAAAGTGCGATCTCCGGCAGAGGAATATGTGGTATGAGTTTCGACTCGCTCCCCAGGGTTGGCGTGACGGGGCCGTCGCTTGAGGTGTCGGGGTTTAGCCCTAGTATCCGAGCCGAGATCCTGGAGACCACGCACCGCCAACCCTAAAAAGCCACCTACGGAGCTACCCAATCCCGGATCCCCGGGTAACCGATGCCATTGGTGTGCAGACCTGCGTGGAACAGGTGACTCGTATGAGCTCTCGAATGGATGAGTGCTAAGCAAGCCATGCCTAGTATCCGAGACGAGTTCGTGATGCAGACAACACGACTCTTATCTCTTGAAAACTGCTACTACGGAGCTGTCTAACCTCAGGATTCTGAGTAACGGATGCCACTAGCAGTACTAGAAGTGTTGTAGAGAAAACCCGCCCCTTTGGGGCCACACTCTCGCGTATGACCTGTTAAACGTGGCTTGTAGTTCATTTCTCGCCGACACAGGTACTGAGGGTGGTGTGAAAGCCCCGCCGGTTTCGCAAGGGCCTGGTGTCATACCTATATGGAGTTGGACTCTCAGGGGCAATGGAAGTGAGGTCTGAAAGAAGGGTGAACATTTGCATATACCCGATTGGGTAAGGAGGCACGTCCGCGTCCCATTTCGGTGGGCCGGACACAGAATAAAATGACCATTTCCATCCCGTCAACCAACTACCTGGCGTTCGAACAAAACACCCCAACCATAAATTACAATTTCGGCAAAACGGACTGGACGAAATACGAAACATTCCTAATAGAGAACGATGACATAGTTATACCAAATGACAGAAACCTATCGACGACCGAAATTCAAACTACAATTCTGCACTTTAATATGTGAAATATAACAAATTTAACTATAATTAATTATGTTTAACAAATCAACAAATTCCACGATGTGCACAACTCAAAGGTTCAACTCCGACTCTCAACTCTTAAAATGATATATATTCCGTTTCCTCGTAACCTAATCGCAAAAGACAAAAAATTACAAATATCTCGCATGAATCAATCGATTCACTGACGCATTATCTATCACATTCACGACGCCAGTACCGGCGACGTCATTCTTAAAATCCCACGCTACCCTACACTCGGCCATCCTGCATCGGATATCTGACCTTCGATATCATATCATTCATCAACGCAATTTTCGCTCATCTCACTGTCGCTGCATGTGTCACTATTGTGACGTCGGACGGACGTCCGTCGTTGAATCAGTTAAGCTTTATATTACTCATTAAACTTAGGAACCCATATTTACGCGATACTTACTGCCAGCAACACATAACGTGGCACGTGAGGTTTTCCCAGGCGTTCCGAATGCGACAGTGATAATTGGCCGGAAAAAAAAGATGGTCGCATCGAGTCTCACGCATTTTCGACGACGGAATTTATTGGTTCGCGCGGTCACGCACACCACTTAACGCAAACGACAAAGGGCGTCAGAAGACGTTTAGAGGGCGAGCGAGATAGTGCGAACTGCATTGGCGTAGATGCCGATATAGAATATTAGTTTTAACCAAATGTGAAAAGTTTCGTTTTTGTTATAATATGCTGAGGAAAGAATTAGTATTAATCGGAGGAACTTGCATTGACCGCTTACAGATGCTTAGGTATAGGCAATTAGGCCTGTCCTGAAGTCTGTGCTGGCGACATTATTTTGTACTTTCTAACACGTGTCTAGCTGAATAGGCTACCCTTCGTAAAACGCTGCCAGCCGTGTGCCGACATGATTAGTTCGGTGCCATCACCAACGAACCGAATTTTTCAATAACCAAAAAAAAATGGTGAAAAATGTTATTATTATTATAATTTTGTAAACTTCTACATTGCTTTGTGCAAACTCTTTCAATTGAATTTTCCACCTAAAAGTTTCAATCGATTGTTTTGATATCATATATAAACTCTTTACAGAGTAAGAGTGAAAACAAATTTTGTTAACGACCAGGGTATTCAAATATAATAGCGTATACGAATGATAGCCCAGAAAATATAATCTGCGCAAATAAGAAGGTCCTACCACTATGTATCGCTGCAGCGTGACGAAAAACACGTTTCTGTCACACCAGGCGTCGAATTCGGACGGTTCTCGATGGGGATAGGCAGGGCGACCGAGAAGTTCTTATGTTTAGAAAAACCTCTTCACGCGCCACATTATGGTTTGCTGGCAGTACCTCATGAGTTCATAAGACCACGCCAACATCACATATTTATAGGACATCCGTTACATACGCACATTATTCATACTATTCGCATACCCGTTATATCTCATGTAAACATCCGCCGCCCGAATTCACAAGACGATTATAAAACAACACACTATCACACTCACCATGTAAAACATCCGATAATCGATACCCTGGCGATAGACTTAAGACTCAATTCACCGAAATCATCACTGTAAACATTCGACAAACGACACCCTTGCGAACCAACTCACCTCGCCAGTCTCATAACAATTGTTATCTCATTCTCCGAATTCGACAATAATCTCACACCCCTCTCAGTCATCAGAACTATATAAACCCTGAAGACTCGGAGCGATCGGTCAATCCCGCGTCAGCATTAGGCCGATACTCGGTCAGTCCAGCATCGGCAATTAGGCCGATACTCGGCTAGTTAGTTCCAGTTCGGCACTTAGGCCGAACTCAGTCTTAAAGCATTTTTCTATTTCGTTGGTATCAGGGTTAGAGCCTCTTCACGCCAACACTTTGCGTTACTAATTCGAATACTTCCCATTTTCGTTTTTACTTATAATTTTGTATCACGTTCCAATCATATCTTATTAATATATTGCTATTATTAAATTTACCACTTCTCGTTCACATATCGTTCACATCTAGTTCCTTCTACGTCCCTGGTTAATCCGCAATTAGAGTTATTACCTCGTCCGATCTAAACTCAGTGGTGCGAGACATAGCCGCACAGGGTTTATAAAAGTTTAAGACGAGGTCAACCAGATCTGTGCAGTATCCAGTGGTGCGAGACATAGCCGCACGGGATACATCTGTACATTTGATATTAAATTGTGTACGAATATTCAGGATATTCGTACTTTTGATAGTTCGACAGCTCATGGGACGTACGAGACACGGTGGACGTCATTACTACCTGCGAAAGTTAACGCGCGTTCTTTAAACCCCCGTTCGTGTCGATCGCGCTCCTATTCTGCAAGGAGACTTATTCGCGCCGGAATGGAAACTCACCACCGTAGATATTTCGTTACCAGTGCGACCAATAATAGTGCAGAATCTGCACCCCGCCGATCCACGATGCGTGCTGGTCAACCTTTGCAGACAGTGTACCGTGATTTGGTGAGTATCGAGGTGTCACATATATATACGGGTCTCTGGCAGACGACGGGCGTACGTACCGCCTGGCCAAAAAGATTGTAATAAACACGAAACAGGGAAAGCATAACTCGCGACGCACGCGAAGCCCTACCTGGGACGTAACACTATCCATATTAACCCACGGTTTCATGAACTCAACCCCCTGCACAACAGCTGATGTTACTCACAGGTTACTGAACTCTCTTCGCTGAGGATACGGTCACTTGCCCTGTCACTTGACCCATATTTTCACAGCAGCCCCTAAAGGGTCTAATTGTTTCGGCAAATTTTTTGGCCCCGAAAGGGGCCGATGGATTTCTGCTCTTTCGTAAATTGAACCGTAATCGATGCTTCGAATAAATCATAGGTGGCCCCGAAAGGGGCCGATTGTTGCCGAATAATCGCATCACAAGGTGCTATACACGCACGCAGACGTTTCACAACATTGGTTTTAACGGCATGCAATGTACATGGCGTAATTTTTGTTATCGCGGCATGAATTCGGCTGATTACCTCCTCCGGCGTTGTCACCGGTTCACGATACACCTCGTTCTGAAAGAATTAAAGGAAAAATTGAAATTTTAAGTATTTTACATACATTATTGAAAATATGAAACAATAATTAACAATTATAATCATACCTTCAAGTGTCCCCAGAAAAAAAAATCCAACGGATTCAAATCTGGTGATCTTGGCAGCCATGCAACAGCACCGCCGCGGCCAATCCACCTGTCCTGAAAAGCTTCGTCTAAGTAGGATCAGACATTTGCGGCATAATATGCAGGTGCACCATCGTGTTGGAGGAACATGTCCCTTCGAATCTCTAATGCAATGTCTTCCAAGAAATTCGGAAGAACATGTTTCAGAAAATTCCGGTATGATGCACCGTCCAATCTGTTAGGCAGAAGGTACGGTCCAATTATAAAATCACCGCAAATACCAGCCCATACGTTGACTGACCAGCGGTCTTGTGCTGCTCGTGGGCAAATCGCTATCGGATTCTATACATCCCACACATGTGAATTGTGGGCGTTGAAGCACCCTTCTCTTGTGAAAAGGGCTTCGTCTGTCCACAAAACGCATGGGAAAATTGAATCCGTCGGTTGAAATCTTCTGGTTTCAATGTTTGCACCCGCATGAAATTATACGGATGCATTAAAGTTTCTTTCAGTATACGGTGTATCGTAGACCGAGGGATACTGGAATAGAATACAAAAATCTATTATTGAAAGAAGAAATACATTTTTCAGAATATTTTAATATTTTTCTTATTACTTACCCCAGTCGATTGGAGACGTCTCAAATGCTGATTGTTCCATCTTGGTGAAATTGTTCGAGCACTTTGTCCACTCGCACCGTACTGATCTGTTGCGAGCGTCCTGTCTCAGATTGAGTAGGTTGTAACGGGCCACCCGAATGCAATCGGCTTGCCAATCGACGAAAGCAAGGAGCACTTGGAGGATTTTCTGGATATCGTTCGTGATACACGCGTGCAGCTTCCTCCGCGTTGCCATTACATTATGCATACACAAAAAACATGTTGTTATATTGTGTGGTCGTGCGAGAAGCGGGCATTCTGATGTGTACTTTTCGGCAGTTCTCAGGAAAATGCTCGCGGGTCCAACACAGTTTTCTTTCCAAAAAACAGCCTGATCTTCCCCACTCCATGACTAGATCTCTTAAGAAAACTTTCTACATTTGTTCAACGCACTTCAACGTGCCTGCTTGCCATTTTTAATCATTCCCACGTGTTCTTCCAAACAACGAGCTCTGCAACAACCAATAGCTGCGGGACTCGGAGTCACCTTCATCGACGTGTGCATCGTCTATTGTCCGGTATACGAAGCTAATTGCCTTCGATAACCCTTTTCGCCAAAACCAAACATTTTCGTACAGCGCACGTTTTGTGACGCTTTCAGCTGAAAATCTCCAAGTTAGGATCCTTTCTACCCAGTGGGCAGATGGTTTTCGTCACTACAAGGCACGTTAGCGAAAAAAGGCAATACGTGTTAAAAGAAAACATAAGTTGGTCCTGTCTTCGTACCGAACTGCACGACAAATTTTATAACCATTCGTCCTCGGTGGGCCACGTGTAACGCAACGCGCGACTTTTCCGCAGTGCTGTGCATCCCGTGAGAGGAAACGGTTACAATAGAAAGGTTCAATAATTTGGTCATGACATCATCTTTGCATAACACTGTTTCTTACAATATTAGTTTTAAATTACAATGTCCAACAGCCAATCCACGTTTTATTCGGGAAAGTTCACAGATTTTTCTCGTGTAAAAAGTCACTAAATAGCTGCTATGATAAAAGCTGAAAAAATTTCCAAAGTTTAAAATTTGCAATTTTTGTTTAACATCAATTTTCTCAAAAACTGTACGACATAGAGAGAAACAGATTTCAGATTCGTATTCAGCTCGCAAAAATCTATACGAATATCATAGTGGCGGTTCCGAAATCATTTGGCTGTTGTACAGTGTTATCACTGATAGGATTTTAGAACGTCGAAGAAAAGTTTAAATTCGTTGGACAGTGTTATTATAATAATCGTTTTTTCTCACGTTCGGGGCCACCTATTATTTATTCGAAGGATCGATTACGGTTCAATTTTTGGAAGAGCAGAAAACCATCGGTCCCTTTCGGGGCCATAAAATTTACCGAAACAATTAGCCCCTTTAGGGGCTGCTGTGAAAATATGGGTCAAGTGACAGTGAAAGTGATTGTATCCTCAGCGAAGAGAGTTCAGTAACCTGTGGGTAACATCAGCTGTTGAGCAGTGTTTGTGCATTTTATGGAAGGTCAAAATCGGTAGAAGGACCCAGCAGCAAGGGCCAATTTTCACTGAAATAGGATTGTTTTCACACAATGGGTGAGTCCGATTTAAATTCTTCGGACATTTTTTTATAAATTTAAAGTAGACTGGAGTTAAGTCACTTATTGTATTAATTTAAAGACTTTTTCATTCAATGTGATAATTATTTATTCCATAAAATACATCAATTAGTTATGTTGTATTTCCATAACAAATGGCAGAAATAATATTTGATATTTTATTTCTTATTCTTTTCAAATAACGACTACGAGAATATAAAAAATTCGATTTATTTCATTTCCATGAATAACGACTAATTTTCTTATCCCTTATTCAGTAAAAATGAATAACTGAACATTATTCTTAATTTCCGTATTCGTTATGTGATTTAACTTTGACTTTGAGTGCGCGCTATTCTCGCGCTCTGATTGGTCGCTGTTTTTCCTTAATAATTCGAAAACGAGAGCCTAAACCCCATTTTGGCAAAGGAAAAACTTACATAGAATCACCTCCCCTACAACCCCTATTCGGGTCCAACGAAAGTTGCGGGACACCCTGCATAGTTTTAATACTGGTTTACTTGCTAACACTATTTTTAATTGCTCGAATGCCTGCTCCTCCTCGTCAAAATGAAATTTTGTCTCCGCTTTTAATAAATTTGTTAACGGTCGTGCTATTAACAAATAATGGGCTATGAACTTCCGAAAATACCCCGTTAAACCAAGAAAACTTTGTATTTGTTTAACATTTGTAGGCTTAGGAAAACGCATAACAGTTTAAGTCTTATGCTCTGATGGAAAGACCGAACCATTTTCTACAATATGCCCAAGATATTCTATTCGGGATCGTAAAAATTCGCACTTTTCCCAATTTATATTTAAACCCGCCTCGCTTGCCACATTTAGAACTATTTTTAATTTTTCCCATCCACTCAACTTAGCGCTACACCCCTGAAAGCCTCTAACATCACAGCTTTAGACCGAAATTTTTGCAAGCAAGGCTGGTTTCGCAACGCATGATCCGGAATGCCGCCCACTACATACTCAATCACCTGTTCTTCTTCAATTGCCAACCGATTTGCCAAGATTGTTTTGTCGTGGAAATATTCCGCGAACGTTTCTTCTCTTCTCCATGTTCCCCCCTCAAATTCTCGACGGGCCGCTATTCTGCTTGGGCGACTTCCGAACATGTCCTTCAATTCTCTAATTAATTCATTACTCCCCTTTTCAATCAATTCAGGCCTGGAATGGAACCATTCGAGTGCCCAATTTTTTAATCTTCACACCACCAACAGCTTCGTTGCATTATCGTCCAATCTGTATGTCAAATGTATCAATCCCAGTTGGTTTTTCCATGCGTCGAAATTCTCGCCCTTTCCGTCGAAAAAATTCAACATCGACTTCATGGTCTCCCTGATCGTGCTCGTCGATTGTTTACCCTGTTCTTCTCCCGTCGATGACACACCAAAATTCAATCTTTGCATTTCAAACATCATTTCTACTTCGCGTTTTAACAACTGGACTTCACGTTCCGCGATTTCTTTCTCCCTCCTAAGAGGATCCCATTGCCGGTAAAACATCTCATCTTCTGAATATTGCTGCCCTGTCATTATAACATCTGCCTTCGTGCTTGCCCCCGCGTCGTCGCTCTCTTGATTCTCCTCTCCTGCAAGCTCCTGCATTCAAGCTCCTAACAGATCGTGCCCCATAAGTCGAGATAACAGCTCCTGTTTCACCCCTACTGCATTTAAACCCTTCGTCTTCAAAATTTCCTTTAGCTGATGAACCGTGAATTCATGTGGCTCCATGTCCTCTTCTTCTTTCCCCTCACAAATTACACAATTTATACCACAACTGCCCAATACTCACTACACTACAATTTAACTGCATACACGTTTTTCACACTTCAATGCGGTCTACTCTTTCCTATTAACAATTCATCTACTCCGCTCACACAATCCCGGCTGAGCCCCCAAAATTTATAGGAATTTTATTAACAAATTTAATAAAACGATTTAAATAATTCAAACTACAATCCTGCACTTTAATATTGCGAAATATAACGAATTTAACTATAATTAATTATGTTTAACAAATCAACAAATTCCACGATGTGCACAACTCAAAGGTTCAACTCCGACTTTCAACTCTTAAAATTATATATATTCCGTTTCCTCGTAACCTAATCGCAAAAGACAAAAAATTACAAATATCTCGCATGAATCAATCGATTCACTGACGCATTATCTATCACATTCACGACGCCAGTACCGGCGACGTTATTCTTAGAACCCTACGTCGTTCTTAAAATCCTACGCTACCCTAGATTTGTAAATCAATGGGCAAGTCGTATACAAATTGTTTGTACATTTTTTCATTGAACGTACTCAGGACCTATTACATTTGTTAGTTATTCGATTTAAAATATTTTTCGGTGAATGAAATAGTTCATTCTTTTTCAGAATGGAAAAATGTATTTTTTCCAGAATGAGAGTTTGTCCTTGTTCATCATCATAGTATTATATTTATCGAGTGTAATTTTCGATATTTTATCTGTAACAATTTTTACGCATTCGTCGTTGCGTACCGGTGTTCGGACAGGGTGATTCGGATAATAACGATGACTCGTGAATTACTGCACGACGTTTATTGCACAGAGTCAAATACACGAGTAAACAACATAAATAAAGAGTCTTAACACACAATTGAGTAATCACAGAGAGAGTATTCTATTGATCGTGCTCACCACCGGTCGTTGTATGCAACACGTGGTCGAGAGATTTCGTAGGTTATGTCGAGATATTATTGATCTCTGAGCAGTCTCTGATAATATTATTCACTCGCGGAGTATTCTATTAATACTTATAAGAGTTCTGAGAGGACTTTCTCACTGTACAAACATAAAAGAGAGCGAACAGGTTAAACGCGGACATGAGCGGACTCGGAGATGACTTCGAGATTACAGACTTCACCTTGCTATCGATCTGAATATCGATCACTCGCATCGTGAATTATTATGAATGCTCATAGATGACGCTAGTATACTAATTGACGCTGGATCGTCACAGACGCTCATAGATCACCACAGGCGCACATAGGTGACGCCAGTGGCGCCGTTAATGTGGTGACACCTATTTCCCGTCTAGCGTCCCGCCGGAAAGTACGCTTTGCCGCGGGAACGAGTCTCATTCTCTCGTGAAACGTACACGTAGTTGGTCGATCTTTTTAGCGAGTGTTTATTAGAGTAAAGTTATAATTGTTATCAAAGTGTATAATAGATATAGTGATATTTAGTCAATGTTTTTCGTGCAATAAACAAATTCATTTAAACCTATAAAAATATTAATCAAAGAATTATTTCCAAGAATTTCGAAACTCATCCATCGGTAAAGTAGAATCACACGGCCCAAACATGACTCCACATTAACATGCTAAATCTTCAACATTATCTATTATTTCTTTGCGATAACGGACTACAGGTATTGTTATAAATTTTATTTATTTTGACTACACGAATCAAGACGTATTAGTTTATTTATTATTCATGAATGAAGAATAATTCAAAAATTATTCCGATTTTTCTGCTCAACTGGCTTTCACCTAATATCCTGGTATTTACTATTATCGCGATGCCCATATGTTCGTTGACGGCGACGGTCACTGTTACTCCTGCCTGCACAACGCCCCTGAGCGTGCGCAGTTCTCGCGCTCTGATTGGTCGCTGTTTTTCCTTAATAATTTAAAAATGAAGCCTCATCCAATATTTTTGCAAAGGAAAAAGTTATTCAGAATAGCCCCACCTACCACCCTTTTCCGGCTCGTACCATATTTGTGGGACACCCTGTATATACATCTTAGAAACTACTATGTACGCTATAAGCTGACGTATTATACTAGCGACCGACTTGTAAACCCTCGGGGAATCGCACGCGTCTTCCTACACGCGTTCGTACCGGATTCTGCCCAACGGTCGATTTGGCATGTACCCTAGGTTTTTCTATAATACTGTTGTATCCCGTTTGCAACAAGAGTTGCACATAGCGACGATATTCAGATCATTATGAAACAACTACGGAATGGACATCGCCAGCTCCGATTAGTAGGACACCATCGTCAGCACCAAAAGTATGTCGAACCTCATCAAAACCCCAATTGTGAATAATATAAAAGGCGATACACCGCCAAGGCGGGGAATTCGTAAGATATTGTGTTACACGCTTGTCAAATAAAGTCTTTTCTTGTTTATACTCGTCAGCCGGTGAAGTCCAGTTCTTTAATGCTCCCGAACCATATCCTACATACAACAGTGTACCTCGAGGGGGCACAACAATACGCTGTGATATATCTAAATCTCCTTGTGCGGATGGTTCACTGTTCGCAAGTATGTATGCCGGTTTGAGTCGATCTATTGATACTGTAATATCTTTACCTCTATCCCGGACTACATACGTTTTCGGTGATCGCGAAATTACAAGGAATGGTCCTTCGTAAGGCGCTTGTAAGGGACCTTTCGTGGCATCTACGCGTACAAACACGTGTGAGGCTGATGGTAAATCTTTAAAAATGAACATCTTACGTTCTCCATGCCTCGCTCCTGCCGTCGCACAGTGGTCCCAAATCGCAAAAAGCTGGTCAAAAGTCGAAAAATGAAGTACTGAATTTTTACCTTTTAAATATTGGGTTGGGTACACTGATAGTTTATGCGTACTATTACAAAAGGTACAGATGCCCAGTTCATCTACCTGCACTGCTATTTTAGTAGGAAATTGACTTTCGTTCGAGCAATACCTAGCGCGCAAATCCAGCAAAAATAGTCATCATTAGAAAAATTTGTAACTCAGTTCTCAGTGCATCAATTTTGATTCTGCAAAATGGAAAACAGATCCGAAGGTAGGTAGAATACATATACACAGTACAAGATCAATACTTACAAAGCATGATGCAATAATTGAATATCGTTTTTTAAGAAAAATTCAAGCAAATAGTGACCTAGGTATTTATAAAAAAAAGGGAAAAGTTTATGAGTTCCGCGGAGTTCGGCTACAAATCCAATTGTGATATTTAGTTAGCACTGCAATGCATCAGAATCAACAAAAAAATGCTGCCCATATCTGCCCCTCGAATTTTTATGAGCGTTCGAAAATGTAAATACTTGTGCTTGTCGCTGATTCATGCGTGTTCGCTTCTCTCCCTCTCGCTTTCTCTCTTTCATACAATTAGTCATTCGCTCACTATTTTTGACTCCCTTTTTTCATAAAAAGGCGTAAAAATTACAAATAGGGAAGAGGCCAACATTCAGGTATACGTGACCGCCGGATACATAATGTCGAAGTACAATGAAGCAAATAAACGTTGAGTTTAAGAATATTCAGCATCAGTTTTTTCATAACTTTTTATGACTATTGATATAGACGTCACAGAATTATTATAAATATTATTAAAAAAGCATAATTGAAATCAACCTATAAAATTTAACATTATGAATGAAACCTATATTGATATGTTTGTGCGTGCGTCTATATTACATTGTTGCTGAAAAAATTAAACTGCGTTATAATATAGTTTAGTATAATATGTGCATGATTTATTAGTTCCTCCAACAACAATATCAGAATCAAGCACGGAAAGTGACACAACCGACAACGAATATGAATCCAATGTGTGGAGTTTTTTTGTTTTTTTTTTTTTTATTATTAAGCAATATCAACCTCTGTTGAGGTTATTCTGCCTCAATTATCTTACATATATTTAACATGAACAAGTGAAAAAACGAGAGAGTACATGGGTTATGCGGTTACAATTGGTATGCGTGTCGTGAGGAACAGTTAGATTAATAAATTGCAGCTTCTAAGAAACGCCTGCATGGCGTTGCATATAGCTGTTGTAGGATTTTGAAGAATAATGTTGCATGACAAAGGAAGTTGGTAACCCAGTTTATGTAATCTATTGATTAGGATTGTTCTCTGGTCATCAAACAGATGGCATTGCCAAAGCACATGGTCGATATCCTGTCTTTCATGGCCGCATTGGCACTTCGGTTCGCTTGTTATGCCTATTCGTGCTAAGGAGTAGGCTAGATTGTAGTGGTCTGCTCTACACCTATTAATTGTCGTGATGATTTCTCGCCTTAAGTTTTTCCCAGTGAACCAAGGTTTGGCACTTGTGTTATGGAAGTGTGAAAAGTTAATTCTTCCCTCTGGTTAGCCCTAAGTCTGTGATGACGCCGAGAGTAGTGTTAGTACCTGTCGCTTTAGCTTGTTCCCTGAAATCTGTAAAGGGGATTCTGATGAGGCCTGACGGAGCTATGTTTGCTGCCATTTTTGCTAGTTTGTCTGCTTCTTCGTTTCCTCGAATACCTATATGGGCTGGGATCCAGAATAATTTAATCGAGTTTTTCCTTGGCGCTTTGTCACAGAATTCAGAGATTTTTTTCCTGATTTCTAAAATGTATGGGTTAGTCTTGATATTCGCGGCAGTGTGAGCTAAGGCGAGAAGGGCACTGAGGGAATCAGAGAAAATAAGGAATTTTCGATTTGGGTACTTTAAAGCAATTTCTAACGCGTCGCTTATAGCCAAGCATTCCGCCGTAAATACTGAAGAATATTTGTTAATGCTTCTGGTAATAACGATATCTAAGTCCGTACACAAGCATGCACTTCCCACAGAGGGTGATACCTTTGATTTACTTCCATCGGTGTAGATGGCAAGGAAATTTTCTTCCTTGATTAAATGGTCAAGCAGGGTGTTGGGGTTCCCTGTGTGTAGTAGAATGTTACCGAATTCTGTGTTAATGCTTAAGTTCCTATTAAGAGAGTGATAGTCTATGCAATAGATAGGGTAGTGGTTGGTAGAATATATATGTTTGGATAGGTTCTTGGAATTATCTATACAGTATAGTAGGACGCGGTTGCTGAGTTTCCGTTTTTTTGTGCTTGTTGGCCAGAATTTTACCGAAGTGGAAAATAGTGTCGTGCACTAGTAGTTTTTTATTGGAGAGGACTTTGCACAAGTACCGATTGCATAAGAGTTTATATCGCTCGTAAAGAAAGTGGAGTTTAGACTCTGATATGAGGATATTGGTGGGAGTGCTAGTTCTGTAACCAAAGGCTGTTCTTATTGCTGCGTACTGGATTTTTTCCAGTTTTTCTAAGTTTTTGGCTTGCGTTGGGAAATAGATAAAACATCCATAGTCCAAAATTGAGCGAATAAGACTTTTGTATAAAGTGATTAGCGTGTCCGGATCAGCGCCCCACCATGTACCCCTTACAAATTTCAGTATGTTCATAGCTCTCGAACACTTTTTTTAACCTCGTCGACATGCTGGTTGAAAGTCATTCTATAATCAAAAAGTATACCTAGGAAGCGTACATGGTCGCTTGATTTGATTACAGTGTCTTTTATTTTTATTTCCGTTTGACCTGGTTTAGTATTATGTTGGGTAAAGCGTACAAAAGTTGTTTTGTGGGTTGAGAGTTCCAAGCCCAAGTTCCAAAGTCTATCGTGTATAAGTGAGATGGTCTTTTCAAGAAGTTTCTTGTTTTTGCTATAAACTGCGATGTCGTCTGCAAATTTACTAATTAAGACACCTTTAGGTATATATTCTGCAATTACCGATAAGTATATGTTGAAGAGGAGAGGGCTTAGTACTCCTCCCTGTGGAACACCTTTGTACACTTTTCTGGGTGTGTTACCCGTGATGTCTGTGAAGATCAGTCTTTCGAATGTTAGGTGTTTGACAAGTTTGATCAAGGAGACCGGGCAACCTATTTTGGCTAGGTGGCAGAGGAGTATGTCGACGTTAACGTTGTCGAAGACGCTATTAATGTCTAAGAATACAGCTAGAAGATCCTTTTTATTACTGAATGCTTCTTCTGCGCTAAGAATTAGATTAGTTAAATTGTCCATGGTTGAATGACCTTTTCGAAAACCAGATTGTACCCTAGGGAGGGTTTATTATTAATCCGGCCCACCGAGATGAGCACGAATCTGCTTCCTCGCTTCTATGGGCATACGCAATATAAACTCCCCATCGTCCTCCCCGGCTAGCCACCGCTTCCGGTAGGGACAAGGTAGATCAACGGTTGAGAAGACATTGCTTGACTCGGCGCTTGCAAGGAATTTTATTATTGCCTCAATGATCTTTCCGCCGGATACAGACTCCCCCAGCAAAGTTCTCAGAGTCGTGTAGCCCTCGCCCCGTTAGCCAACCGCCCGTACAGAGCGGAGTTTCCAGGTCACACCGCGTGGAGGTTGGGGTTGGCTCTTGGCGCGGCAGGGGCACCACTTCCTGCAGCACCTTTGTGACCCCCGTACCCTAGAGAGGTTTTATTCTGTGTCCGGCCCACCATAGATGGGACGCGGACGTGCCTCCTCACCCGGACGGGTATATGCAACGATCACCCCTCTTTCAGACCTCGTTTCCAAAGCCCTTGAGAGTCCAACTCCATATAGGCATGACACCGAGCCCTTGCGAACTCGGTGGGGCTTTCACACCACCCTCAGTACCTGTGTCGGCGAGAAAAGAACTACGAGCCACGTTTAACAGGTCATACGCGAGGGCGTGGCCCCAAAGGGCGGGTTTCCTCTACAACACTTCTAATACTGCTAGTGGCATCCGTTACTCAGAAATCTGAGATTGGGCAGCTCCGTAGTAGCAATTTCCAAGGGTGAAGAGTCGTGTTGTCTGCATCACGATCTCGTCTCGGATACTAGGCAGGACTAGGTCCATCCGCCCGACACCTCAAACGACGGCCGTGCACTCAACCAATCGAGAGCTCATACGAGTCACCTCTTCCACGCAAGTCTGCACACCAATGGCATCGGTTACCCGGGGACCCGGGATTGGGTAGCTCCGTAGGTGGCTTTTTAGGGATGGTGGTGCGTGATCTCCAGGATCTCGTCTCGGATACTAGGGCTAAACCCCGACACCTCAAGCGACGGCCCCGTCACGCCAACCCTGGGGATCGAGTCAAAACTCATACCACATCTTCCTACTGTCGGGGATCGCTCTTTGCTCAGGTTCCTGAGATCGTGTGCCGTCTTACCGCCAGTTCTATGGCCCTTTAGACTGTGGTCTGCCCAAGGGCCCCGTACCCTAGGGAGGACAGAATTTATTGTAAATCCGGCCCACCGAAATGAGACGCGGATATGCTACCTCGCCCATGAGGGCATACGCAAATACAACTACCCCTCTACTTTCTTTGGCCGCCGCCAAGAGAACGGTCCTGGAAAAATGTACCCTAAGGAGGATGCCATTGTGTTCTATCCACCAGTCAAGCCTGTTTTTTTTATTATGGATTCGAAAAGTTTGCAGAGGCAAGATGTCAGAGATATAAGCCTAACGCCCTTCCCTCCCGGTTTATTGATAAAGTGAATATACGAACTTTTCCACTCCTCTGGGTAATTGCTAGTATCATACATTTCATTGAACAGGTCGAGGAGGATAAGCTTGAATTTAATGGGAATTTTTTTAATAGTTTCGTAGTCTATCCCGTCGATACCAGGAGCCGAGTGATTAGGCTTGCTGGATAGAGCACGGTTAAATTCCGCAAAGTCGAATGGAGAGCTTAGGAAATCGTTATGGTTACAGGCTGGGAGACTATGTGGGTTATTAGGAACCCAAGGAGGGCTGATTTTATTCACTGCTTCGGTAATGTTGCTGTTTTGTTGGTGGTTCTCGGATGTGTGGGCTGGTGTGATTTTGACCCATTTATTTTTGAAGATTTTACTCATGTTCCAGACGTAGGTGCAGTTGGAAGAGAAGTTTAATTTTGCAGCGAAGTCTTTAAAACTATCTCTTTTTTTCTTTTTGAATGTTTTCCTAGCTAAGGCAGATACGCGCTTATACTCTACGTGGTCTTCAAAATTTTTGGTAAATTGCCACTTTTTGAAAGAGGCTTTGCGTAACCTTTTTATTCTGTCACATTCCGAGTCCCACCAAGGAACAGGATTTCTGTGGAGCTTGACGTTGAACATTCTTTTCCTAGGTGTGTTTACCTCGATTGCTGTGGCTACTACCCTTACCCACGCGGAGCATTTGTCCCTGGTCGCTAACCTATCGAATTCGCTTGTCAGAAATTGGTAATAGTTATCATCCAGATCTCTGCAAACTTTTTCCCAGTCTTAGACTTTAAGCTAAATGATTTTCTATGGTATGCCACTCTTTCTAAATTTAAGTCTATGGATATTGGGTAGTGATCAGAGTCCCAGGTGTCATCGTTTACCTTGACGTTAACTTTGTCGGCGATGTTAAGGGAGGAAAAGACCAAATCAAGTTTAGACGAGTAATTGTTTTGCACGTAGATAGTGGAGTTGGAATTATGGAGAAATACGTTGAATTTGTTGGAGCTGTTATAGAGGCGCTCCCCGTTGGTGTCAGTTTTCTTACAGTTCCAGTTTTTGTGATGGGCGTTAAAGTCCCCCATTAGGATCGTGTGACTACCTCGCTCAGCGTTGCCGATGATTTGGTCCCAATTATTTTGTGAGAGAGTCGTTCCTGGGGCTCTGTAACTTGCAATGATATTTATTACGGGATTCACACTGGTTATCTTAATACCGGCTAACTCTACAGTGTCGCTGGGGACTTTGAAGCTGCTAAGTTCTTGGAATGCTAAATTGTTGCGAATCAAGATCAGAATCCCTCCTCCTCTTGAATGTAGCCGATCCTTCCTGAAGGTTTTGAAGCCGTTGAAAAGAAAGTTCTTCTCCTGTGGGTTCACGTCGGAGAACCAGGATTCCACGCATATGAAGACGTCCAGATGCGTGAGGACTCTGACGAGCTCTTCTTTCCTTTGACAGATACTTTTTGGATTCCAGAATAGGCACCTCAGGTCGCTTTGGTGATGGGTGGGCGTTACTACGTGGTTTAATGAGGGTGGTAGAGCTATGTTTAGATTAAAAGCCAAAATCCAAATCTGAGTCACAGTCTGATGACACTGGGGTGAGATTTTTAGGTGTTAAGTTCGGAGTATCCAATAGGCTGTTCTGTAGTTTTTTCGATATACGGCTGATCTTGTTTTTAGTACCGCTATGCTTGAGAAGCGGGTGAATTTCGTTAAGCATTTGTGTAACGGCTGTCAGGTCTTGTGTAAACTCGTTCGCCGCTCCTATTGGATCCCGTAGTAGTAGGTGATTTTCGAGGAAGTCAGTGATCTGTTCAAAGTTTAATGGAAATCTTTGCTGGTTGTTATCTATTAAATCCTTGGCTGGGCCTAGCACTTCGCATAGGTCGAGTTTTTTGTTGACGCTGATTTTCCTACGTTTGGTCTGTGCTCGTTCCATTCCTCGTTGTAGCGGTTGTGGTTCTTTAAACGAATCAGGCGCTTGTGCATTTGAATCGGCGGTATTCGCGGTATAGATTCCTGCCTCTTTGCTGTCGGTAAGATTATGTTGTGGTAATAGAATGTGATCTTTTGTTGACGTGATTAGTATCCAGAGGTAAGGAAGGTACCTCTATTGTTGAGGATGTGAGAGGATCGTTGACATTCGGTGCCGGTGCGTCAGTCTTGTTGGGGCCTTCTTTCTCGGTAGTCGTTAGGTTGTTGTCTATTGCGAACTCTCTTTTCGGGCACCGTGCAGCAATATGCCCTTCTTCGTTACAGTTAAAGCAAACTGGCTTGTCTGTGGATGTAAATATTCTGTATTGGGTTTCTTCGTGCGTAATAGTGAATGACTGTGGGATTTTAACAGTATCTTCTGGGTTGACATAGATCTGTCTTCTAAAGCTGAGTATATGAGAGAAGCCTGGTTCTTGGAGCCCAGCTCTCAAGAAAGACATTTTTGAGGTGGTACGAATGTTGTGTCTTTTGAAGGCATCCTCCAGGATTTGATTAGGAATGGTAGGAGAGACATTTGACAGGATGATGCGTTGAGACGGAGAGATGAGGGGTTTCAATTCAATACTGACGTTGTTTATGTTTACGCTTTTAAATTTGGTGGTTAACTCAGTGGCGGTTTTGGCGGAGTCTAAATATATACATATTCTCGCGTTTGAAATGCGTGAGATAAACCTGATTGCGTTGGCCCCTACTATATCAGCGATTTTACTTGCATAAGTTTGGATCGGTATACCTTCTTTGGCTTCTAATACTATTGCTTGTTCTTTCCTGGGATAAGTGTTACTGTTGGCGGATTCAGCATATGTTCGTCGTTTGGTTTCATTCGCCAGTTGGGTTGGACCGGGCATATTACTAGTTGTGTTTGGGTTATCGTTGTGGTTTTTTAACTCTACCGACATACTTGTTTGTCGCGCGTTCACAAGAGCACCCGACGAATGCGGGGCTCTTGGTAAAAAATTCACTTTCGACACTATCACTGATGTAGCTTGCGTGTACTTTGAGGACGGCACTCGCGAATGGTGTTGTCGCTAAGCGATCGTAACGAAGACTGATCGATCTGTGGAGTTATTTCATTTAATAAACGTAATTAATTATGTTTTTCGTAATGTTGCATCAATTTGTGACCTTGAAAACCACGTTGTACAAATTTTCAGCTAAATTGACGAATCCTCTCATACTTTGCACAGCTTTCTGTTTTTTTTTTAAGACTCATCAGTCATATTGGATTCGCCATTTTGTTTTTCGTAATTTTGACTTTTGATTTGTAATGACCGACCTCAAAAACCCCTAGGCACGAAGTTTCATTTAAATTGAAATACGTCTTCATATTTTGGCCAGCATTTTGAAATTTGTGACCACTGTGCGTCGGTCGTAAATCCCTAAATCGCGCACGCTATTGATCTACAAAATCTGCTTCGTTATTATTCCTCGGCGCTGCGGTGAAAAATTCAGCAGGTAGATGAATATTAGTGGTCGAATGGTACCAGGTGGTGGACGAATGGTGCCAGGGTGGGCACAAGTCGAATCTCCCACCTCCTCGTGTTGGCCGCTGGGGTGGAGGACCTGTAGGCTCTTCGGTACTTGACTCACGTCAGGTACCGATGGGTGGGAACGTGAACTCTACGCGAACGGGAGGACGCCGCTGTGTGAGTGGAATGTACTTACCTGTTTTTCCGAAGTAGGGTCCATGATGTGAGAAAGCGATGCCAGGGGGACTAAGTCCCTGGTAGATGTAACCATGCTGGAACGACTCGATCGAAGACCTGGACAAGATAACAGCGTTCAGTGCATGTACGAATGGGCCTTGATCGGAGTCATTCGGATATTTCCTCGGAGACTAGCCGAGGGGAGAGTAGTAGCGCCCCCCCCCCCCCCCGGGTCTGTGGGTGTTGGCCGAACTTGACATCTGTTGGCTAAGGTGGTCAAACCGTAAGTCGCACATGTTGCGCGAAGAGGCCCTGAACCAACAAGTTGGGGGAAGCCGATGCTCGCAGATGACTGGAGCCAATCCGGGAGTTGAAGTTGGAGTGTCCGGGCGGAGGAATGGGGAAGCCTGTTGGTCGCTGGTTGCCCATACCCAATGCTGCGTAGGGACTTAAATCGCAGCCCGAGGGGAAGCAGAAGGGTAAGTGATGGGGCCGAGGAGCCCCTTACTAGTCGCTAATATAAACCACTCGGCGAGGGCGCAGGATCTCTTGATCCACACCCTCGCCGAGTGGGACGCAGAAATATCGGTCATAGTAGATCCGTATAGGGTCCCGGATAACCGGTCGGACTGGTTTCCGGACCAAGATCAGTTGGTAGCGATCCACTCGAGGGGAAGGGCAGGGTCACCCCGTTGTCAGGCATTAACGGCCGGATACGGGGTGGTTTGCGTGCGATGGCGGGACGTCGCGGTCGTGGGTCTACGCTCCGCCTCGCTGTCCTCTCAGCGTCTTCGAGCAGATGCTAGATCGCGTATCAGCTATCGTGGAGGGATGTCCCTCGGGGGGGGGGGGGGGGGGGTAAAAGTAATGGGCGACTTCAACACCCACACCGGTGTGGGGCTCGCGGAGGACCGATGCTTGACGCAGGGCGATGCTGGACTGGGCCGCAGCTGGGGGTCTTGTGATTCAGAACCACGGTGCCGAAAGCATCTGCGTGAGACCCCAGGGGGAGTCGGTGGTAAACCTGGTCTGGGCTACCCCTGAGGCTGCACGCAGAGTGTTGCGTTGCAGAGTAGAGGTAGGGGTGGAAACCTTAAGTGACCACCTCTACATTAGAATCGATGTAGATAGAGAGACCCCGCGTCGCGGTTTACACTCACGGCCGCGAAGGTTGACGGTGGGGAATTTGGATCAGGATCTGCTGGCGGCCGCGTTACTCGTGGATAGGTGGCTGCCTTCACCGGACCACGTGGTCCGGGACGTAGATGGGGAGGCAGAGTCGTTTCGGGTCACCGTACAGGATATCTGTGATGTCGCGATGCCCAGGGCCACTTCCCTGCCGTGTCGGGCGGCGTACTGGTGGTCGAGGGGTATAGCGCAGTTACGCTTATCATGTGTCCCAAGGCGACGCCAGTTCCTACACATCCGGTGGCGACGTAACCAAGACCGCGCGAGGAAGAGGCAACTGTGGTACAACTACAGGCAGGCAGCGGTTGCCCTGCAGGACGCTACATTGGAAACTCTTCATGGGAGGCGTGCGGAGTATGGCCCTGTATGGAGCCCCAGTTTGGGCTGCCGACCTGGGGCCAGTCGCCGCGCGCAGACTACTCTGCGGCGAGTGGAGAGGCGACTGGCAATCAGGGTTGTTATGGACTACCGCACGATCTTGTGGGAGTCTACCAATGTGCTCTCCGCCTTAGCGAAAACCGGGTTGCGGAGGTAGAGGGTGGCGCGTCAGTGCTCGGCGGTGAGGAGACGCGGCTACAGACCCACCGCGACGCTGTTTTCTGCTAGAAGCCGGACTTGCTCGAACGGTGGAGGGACTGTGGGATTGGACGGCTCGCGTTCTGGACCACGCAGGTGCATACTGGACACGGGTGTTTCGGTGAGTACCTGCGCAGGATCGGACGGGAGGAATCGCCGAGATGTTGGCATTGCGGGGTAGGGCCGGACTCTGCCCAGCACACCCTGGCTGAGTGCCCGGCTTGTGACACCCCCGAGAAGGTAGGTTTACCCAGGTATGGCGGCTCTGCCTGGGCGGACCTTTTTTCCGACCATACTCGTGGGATCACTATGGAATACTCTGAAAATAAAAACACTGGAGGTTGGGGGGGGGGATAGTGAGCAGAGCGCGCCTGCTCTTCGGGCGCTTTGAGCGCTCGGGCGGGTGAGGGGGGGGGGGGGCTTCACGGCCCCCTTCACCGTCGGCGGGGAGGGCGATAAGTCGGGCGTCTAGTACCCGATCGCGCCCCGACAGTCCCCACGTCTTTTTGGACACGGAGGTAGTAGCACAGGCGCTCCGGCGTGGCGCTTCAGTGGATCCACAGGAGGGTGGTGAAGGAACTTCCTTCGCTCGCCCCCGCAGTCCCCGAAGTCGTGAGAGGACGGAGGCCGGCTGACATCTGTCCCGCGGCGGAATATCCCGGCCGTCGTCGCGTGCGTCCTCGATCGGGTCGAGGGCGACCGCCGGCGATGACCGGGGACTATTTGTGAAGATGGTGGAGCTGGATGGCGCCAAGTCCGACGCCTCCACCTCCTCCTCCGTGCGGTCGCTCCGCACGCGAAAAAGAGGGAGACTGCAAACGACCGGGGGGTACCTCCAGCTAGCTGCTGCTAAGAAGCAGTTGCTGGAGCAGTTGAGGAGCAGTGTACCGCTTCCCGACGAGGCTGCCCTCGCCCGGGAATTCCGGCAGCTCCCGACGGCGGACTTGATGGCTCGAATAAACGTGTGTTTCGACTTAGATGTTTTTGTCTACTTGCCGGTACGCTCAGCGCTGAGCTCGGTAGCGTGGGAGAATGATAGGTGGAGTGAACGATTAAATTTAGCGATAAATGAAGCACTTTATTATCAGTTTGTCAAGAAACGAACACGATAGACTTTATTCACACGAACGATGAACACACGTTAATTAGTCTTAGGTTCTAAACTTATAAGCGAGGTTTACACAAAAATATATATATCGTTGAGCACAACGGATATTGAGTCTTTTTTTTTCTCGAGTTCCTGTGCTGAGTTAGACAAAGATTAGTTTCGCAGAAACGGAAATGTATTCACACAATTCGCTGGCTGATTTGTACTCGATAGAGAGCCGCTCGCCGTTCGGCGCTCCTTATATTCACCCAACGGAATCGTCGCTATCGGTCAGGTTTGATTTTTCGCCGTTTCGGTAGTTCGAGAATCCAAACAAGCAGTACAGTTCACCACGTTACCGGATTGGCCTAGCTGTTGCCGTGCACCGGTTTGACAGTTGGAGTAGCGACAACAACTAGCCTAGAAAAACACAGTAAACTCCAACGAATTTAGGTGGTGTTATTGTCGTTGCCTTGAAAAACTATAACTCCTCGAAGTGCTAACTGCTTTTTCTGTACATCCTTGCTTGGATTCTCGAACAACGAGCAAATGAAGAATGTGGACAAAGTGGTCTCGAATTCGCGCAATTTTCAGGGGCAATTTGTCCGCATGCTACGGATAGCATCTCACAAGGTGCGGGACTTGGAGGTGGAGCTCACGACCCGCACCTCCGCCGTTGCGACCTCGGCTCTCGAGGCTGAACACTGAGAGCTGAGGCGGCGGATGGAACTCCTCGAAGAGAAGATGCGCCAATTGAGGGAGGGCGAGGCGCACTGCCGTCGGGAGGAAACTCCGGCGCCTGTGGCGTCTCCCCCGCGCCTGCGGAGCTCTCCCGTGCCGCCTCCGCGGATATCCCCCGTGCCTGGCGCACCGCCGGCACGGTCGTATGCAGTGGCGACTGGCGCGGCTTCTCCTGCGGTGCAATGCGGGATCGCGTCCGAGGACGCGTTGCTGGACCTAATCTCCCGGCTAATCGATTCTCGATTCGCTGCGATCCGGTCCCAACTGGCCCCTTCGCCGGTCGGCCAGGAGATGAAGGTGCAGCGGGCAATGGCATCCACGCCGTCGTTGTCTTTCGCGCCCAAGAAAGGGAAAAAGAGTGGGGCGCGCGAGGCGCCCGCCTCCCGGTCCGCCGGCGGGCGGGTCGGTTCCGGTTCAGGCCCCGACGCGGGGGACACCGGCCAGGGACAGTGTGCCGTGGTCCCAGGTGGTGGGTCACCGCGAGAAGCGGCAGGCCGCCCGGGAGTCCGGGGTGGCGGCGGTCGTACGGGGTCCCGCCGGAACCAGAGGCGGTCGAGGCGTATAAGCGCCAGGCCCGACAGCTGGCTATATCCCGGTAGCGCAGCGAGCTCGTCCGCAGCGCCGGGAAGCCGGTTGTCGGGACCCTCCTGCCCATCTACACCGAGTGGCAGGAGAGGCGGCATGGTAGGCTCATCTACCGCATGACACAGATGCTCACCGGGCACGGTTGCTTCGGTGAGTTTCTGTGTCGAATAGGGAAGGCCGCGACAGCGGCTTGCAGTCACTGCGACTCCGCGGAAGAGGCCACGGCGCGGCATATGCTGGAGGAATGCCCCGCCTTTTCAGCGCCGCGCCGTGTCCTGAAAGGTCATATTGGCCACGATCTGTCGCTGCCAGCACTGTTTGGCGCCCTGCTGGACAGCGACAGCAACTGGAGGGCCGTGGCCTCCTTCTGTGAAGCAGTAATGCTCCAGAAGGAAGCCACGGAGCGGGCCCGCACAGCGCGAGGGGCAGGCGCCGCGCCCGTGACTAGCGCGAGCGCCCCCCCCCCCCCCTTTCGTTAGAAAAAAAAAGTGCCCGGCTTGTACGTGGCCGCGGCACTACCTGCAGACCGAGCTGGCGGTAGGAGAGCTTAGTATAGGGACCAACCGTCTATGGTTGGGCACGCGATTAAATGGAGAGTCGTCACCTCTTTTTGCGAAGAGGTGATGGCCAGAAAGGAGGCCGCCGAGCGTGAGCGTGAGAGGAGCGGGGCGCCCAAGTAGAGGGAGGGGACAGGTTTTATTCTGTGTCCGGCCCACCGAGATGGGACGCAGTCATGCCTCCTCACCCGATCCGGTATATGCACATTAACACCCCTTTTTCGGACCTCGCATTTACTACCCCTAAGAGACCAACTCCATATAGGCATGACACCAGGCCCTTGTGAACCCGGCGGGGCTTTCACATCACCCTCAGTACCCGTGTTAGTGAGAAAAGAACTGCTAGCCACGCTGAACAGGTCATCCGGGAGGGCGTAGCACTGAAGTGCGCCTTTCCTCGACAACTTTCTCTTCTAATAGTACTGCTAGTGGCATCAGTTACTCAGAATCCTGAGGTTGGGGAGCTCCGTAGTAGCAGTTTTAAGGGATGAGAATCGTGTTGTCTGCATCACAGACTCGTCTCGGATACTAGGCTTGACTAGGTCCATCAGCCCGACACCTCAAACGCCGGCCGTGCACTCATCGCATGTCAAGAGCTCATACGAGTCACCTCTTCCACGCAAGTCTGCATACCAATGGCATCTGTTACCTGGGGATCCGGGATTGGGTAGCTCCGTACAGGCAGACGGCGCAGTACCGCCTTCCCAGGTGTCAGCGACCGGAGCCAACAGGGGGTGAGGCGGTCTTAGTCTGGGGTCTGCCGGAGGCTTCGCAGAACGCAGGGACCGCCAGCCACACGGGCGGGGGCTCAAGACATCCGTGCACGTGGCAGTGGCGAGAGTTGATGGTGGCCATGGAGACACCAACGACTCCAAGTTGGGTTGGGGGTCGGGGTTGGGGGGTTGCGGGATTGCATGTGTGGGTACGTATACTTACCTGTATACCTACCGTAACTTCGTAGTAGTAGATTTTGTTCGCTGCTTTGGGCGAGGGGCTTCACTCCCGGCAAGAGAAGGGCGCAGCATGGCGCATAGCGAGGGTGAGACGCGGTGCTGTGTATCTTGGTCTGTATCTCACCCATATTGCTTTAGGTGGGCTTCATAGTCAAGATCTAGCCGGTAAGAACACGGCATACCTCCTGGCCTATCCCCCGAGGGGATAGGAGAACCTATGAAGGTTTCCTGACTTATAAAAAAAAAAGGAATTAGTGTGAGACTCGTAAAGGGGATGTCCGTAGCGGGGGGGGGGTGATTCTAAGTAACTTTTCCTTTGCAAAAAGGACGTCTAGGCTCTCGTTTTGGAGTTATTAAGGAAACACACCGGCTAATCAGATCGCGCGAACAGCGCCCGCTCAGTCGTGAGAGCGAAGCTATTCGGCGGACGCAGACGCGAACAAGCAAGTTAGTACCATGCTATGTTTCGTCAAAGTTAAATCACATAACGAACAAACAAATTAGGACCCGTTGTAATTTAAATTTACGAAGAAAGTATAAAAATAGTAAAATAAAACTCGCCGATTTATTTGAAAATAATCCTGCTTCTTTGCAGAGGGTTCCGTTACTAGGTCGTTTAACCGATCCTGATTTTGCGTAAAAATAGTATGCGCCCCGAACAGCTGGTGTCAGAGTCAGGTCAGTGAACTAACTTTACTTCATTGTCACTTTTCATTATCACTTCATTGTAATTTTGTTGTCACTTTTCACTAACTTCTTAATGTAGTAACAAGAGAAATACGCCCAAACGATTAGTCAAAAACAATTTCAGTGATTACTTTGTTCTCTTTAACGTTGTTCTTTGAACTTTTTGTCCTAAACCACCGATCATAACTCCGAAAATTTCAAGCGGAGAGAAAGCGAAAGTTCTGGACACCGTCTTCGGTCCTCTTGACCGTCGGATCAAAGGACCATAAAACGATTAAACGGTTTCGTATTGTTAGCACGACGGACGCTTCGTAGACGTTCGAGGAATCCCTTTCCCTTTCTAAAAGGTAAAAACTGTTCCTTTCCTAAAGAAATATAAATGTCATTCCGAACCGTTCGCGGTCGCGACTGTATCGCAAACGTCTCCTCCTGCATGCCGAACCGTCGATGTTAGTCGTTTGTTTATAACGGTCAGAACAAGCACAGACCTGTTACAGAAATGTATTGCCTCGCCCTCTTTCCAATGTTAAACGTCCTTATTGTAAAGGACTGTTGTAATGACAATGTGTGTCTAAATTTTCTGTCCACAACGTTCAACGCTCTGCGAACGGCAGTGTAAGACACACTGTCCAGTTCGATATCACAGAGAAAATAAAAAATCGGGAAAATTATTTACGAATAATCGTTCGCGTGTTTTCATCCGCGTCTTTTATCTACGATTGTTACATTAGGCAATTAGTGAAAAGCGTCAGCAAAAGTACAGTGAATTGATAATGAAATGTGATAACAGAGTAAAATATGTTTTTTTTTTACAAAAAATCAGAGTCACTGGAACACAGTCATAAGAATGTACCTTTTCCCAGAAACAGGATTATATTTAAACAAGGGGTTAGACCGATTTAGTTTTTTTGTAAAGGGTCTAGCCGAAAAAGGTAGTGAAATGTGCCCTTGAGTCAAATGAGAAACCCAATTCGTCAGTCGATAGCATATCTAAAAAAAACATCTCACACCAATTTTCAACCCCCTATCTCATCCGTGGGGGTAGTAAAAGGGAAAAAACGAAATTCCGGTTTTTGGCCTATTTTGCCTATTTAGTTTCGTACAAAAATTCCGAAAAAATTCTGAAACATTAAAGTCCATATAGCGCATATTATAGAATTTTTTTCAGATTTTTTGATCCCAAATTGTGGTTATGAAAAATCAAAAACCGAAAAAAAATCGGAAAAAATGCGATTTTTTATTGAAGATGTCGGAACACTACTTTTATATTTATGTGGTAGTTAGGTATTGGTATAAATATTATCCCCTAATTTTTTCAGATTTTTCCGTAGGGTGCGCCGTACTTCAAAAAATCAAAAACTGATTTTTTCGCGCGAAAACCGAACTTCTACTTCGAATTTTTATGTCCCTTTCCTATAAAATATGTATTAAGTAATTTTAAGAGGATTCACGCTCACACAAATGATTTATGAATTACAACAATGGAATTAACTTAATTAATTAGTTTTATGTTATATTCTATATATACTAGAATGTTGAACCATTTTCCAACAGAGTCGGTGGCGCAGCGGTTAAGGTTCGTGACTCGCAAACCGCTGCGCGCTCTTTTTGGCGCTGGTTCGATCCCGCCTAAACTCATTTTTTTTTTTATTTAAATTGCTAATTTCGTTTTATTCTGATTATATAGCAATTGATACTACATATTTGAAAACATTTCTAATGTATCTCAGGGATAATTCAAGGTTTGTTTTTTTTAATTTGAAAAACTTTGACAACTTCAAATTCATGTAAAAATAATTGCTGAACATTTTGATTATACATTTTTATTGTGCTATAATTTTATATTTTCTCTGTTGGAAGTAAATTATATTTTCACTTGCTGTGTTTGAATATAACAGTCCAATTTTTAAATATTTCATTTCTGGTAACTAAGTAATGGAGGTCTTTCTATTACTTGTTGTGGGCATATTGTTAATCTTAAATAGTTCACGAATGGGTTTTTACCACCTCAGATACCCGATCATTATATATTGGGATGTTGTAAACTTGAGGCTTGAAAAATGGTCAATTCGATCCATCCTTGAAATAATCTCAACGTACAATTTTAATAGCTTCTTACCTAGCAAAAAGGAGCTGTGTACGTTCTGTGTAATCCATTTGTAAAATGGAACAATTAAATATACCTGCAAAATTTTTTAACTAAAATAATAACGAAATAAAATTGCTCGACGCGTTTTCTGTATTTTTACTTTCAGTTTTATTGTACTAACGATACATTTTTATTACTCAAACTTCGGTCGTGACATGGTCCCGTCAGGAAATAAAAGAGCCGGTCAGTACCTGCTTAGTTTTGTAAAAGTGACTGTGAAATTAAACTTAGCGACAATTTTGCCCCTACTCATAGATATTGAATTTATATCATTTCTATGTACCTCCCACCAATGTAAAAATTCTTCCTTGAAGGAGACATACAAAACGGTAATCAGTCTTGGACGATATTCCATACAGAGAACACTTATTTCTTGGTCTATTTTTTAAGTGAATATTTTGCTTGTCTTGTGATACCATCATGTCAAGTGATCAAGTGCAATTCGTTGACAAGAAAACCGTGCATGCTAGGTGCATTAAGTGCAATAGATTAATCCGTAAATCTCATGGTAAAAAAAAAAGAATATCTACCAATACTGAATGTATAAGGTTTTCGAATATTTTAAGAAAAGTAATAGTTATTGGGGATGTTCTTTGCGGTTTGTGTCGTAACTTTGTATATAAGCATCGTGCAGTATCAGAGTTAGTTGAAATACCTTCACCGCGTCTCCAATCTGAATCCACACATGAAATATCCATGACTACAGCATCTGTAGCTGGTACATCATCTACTCGAACGTCCGCCGACATAACTTTTTTTATGCCTACGTCTTCAACTACAATATCGTATGTTGAAGAATCCACACTTGATATAACTTCAGTTAATCATTTGCAACATACATCTTCTGGATCTTCAGATCGAACGTATTCGTCGACAGCAGATCCGTCTTTTCAAATTCAAGAAAACATTCGCGATGAACAAAATACTTTAATTGAAATGCCATTTGCTAGAGTCATTTCTAGTCATGGATATTGTTTCATCTGTGGATCTAAATCCAAAATTGTTAATGTACCACCCGAAACTAGGAAGCAGGTATTTATCATGAGGAGATTATATGTGCCCAAAGGAAATCGGTGCTGTCCTGATCATTTACTAAAGAATCGTTTATTTCATGACCTGATACAGAATTTACGCGCATATTCTAATAGTAGTTTTCTGGATAGTAACGAAGTCAGAGTGCATTTTGAATACCTTAGTGAACATGACAATTCAAATATTAAAGATAAAATAGGTGATTTCACATTATCAGAAGAGCGTTTAAAGGTATTTACGGGGTTAAATTGGAAAAATATTATCGAACTACAAGAGATGATGACATCGATGAGGAAACCGAATCGTCGCGATATAATTCAAGCTCTTGTAGTTTTTTTATTTAAATTGCGTACTGGTAATTCTAATAGTATGGTAGCTGCAATTCTGGGTTTAGAGCACGAACAATAAGTTTCGACTTTTTGCAAATCGGTATTAAACGCGTTCGAAAAAGATATTTTACCAGTACATTTCGGATTCGCGGCTTGTTCACGACAAAGCTTAATAGAAAATCAAACATCTACTGTTGCTAAACATTTGTGTAGCATAACTGATCAGCTAGCACTGATTTTTGATGGAACATATATTCGACATCAAAAAAGTACCAACAACGAATATCAGCGTAAATCTTATTCTGGTAAAAAAAAAGTTCCTCTTTGTAAACCATTTACAATCTGCACCACAAATGGCTACATTGTGGACATCCTTGGTCCTTATTATGCAACGCAAAATGATGCGCAAATTATGAAAATTGCCATGCAAGATCCGAATGGTTTACAAAGCATTATGAAATCAGGAGACATCTGTATTGTTGATAGGGGGTTTCGGGACGTAGAAACTTATTTGAAACAATTAGGCTATAGAGTTTTGATGCCCGCATTAAAAGGCAACCGGAGCCAATTAACAACATTAGAATCAAATGCTTCTCGTCAAGTTACAAAAATTAGATGGGTCGTCGAAGCCGTACACGGTATAATAGGGCAAAAATATCGTTTACTCCATAATCAGTTAGATAACAAGTTGCTTCCATCCATTAGTTCATATTGTAGAATTGTAGGGTTTTTAAACAATAAGTTTGGTAAACGTCTAAATTCAGACGTAGGATATACAGATGAAATTATAAATCGAATGTTAACTCAACAAAACATTACTAATTCCATAGCGTTAGAAGTCGAGACAAACCGTTGGTATAGACGAACAGTTCCATTTAAACAAATAGTAGCTTCAGATTTTCTCGACTTTCCAGAGATGACAGAAAGCGATTTAAAAATTCTTTTTACCGGCTCGTACCAATTATCTCAAGCAATTTCTTATTTAGCTGAAATCATGGATGAAGAAAATAATATTAATATCCTTTTATTGAAAGAACATGAACATATAGTTAAGTTTCAGGTCAGGTCGCGACATATAAATAGTAAAACGTACAGATGTTTCATTGATTACACACCAAACTCGATAGGCTATTCAGGCATTAAGCGTTATTGTTGCGAATGTGCGAATGGTAATCGTACTATTGGTTGCTGTTCGCACGTAGCAGCAATAATATATTACTTAAGCCATGCACGGTACTTGTCAACGATTATACGACCTGCAGAAATATTAAGCAGAATATTTCAAACGGAGCAAGTGATACCAGTCATAAATGTGTAATATATAATAATATTTCTTATACAATGGAAAGTGGTAAGTTACGAAAAATGAAATATTTAAAATTAAAAATATATAAAGTTGTAGCACAATTAAGACATGTAATCAAAATACTTAAAATTATTTTTATTTCAATAGGTAGTGGGGGTTTTAGTGGGTAGTCTGCGATTAACGTAGGAGTCCCACACTAGTCCGCGAACACCAGGACTGTGCGTAAATGCATTTCCCCCACTGAAAAAAAAAAAAAAAACAAACCTTGAATTATCCCTGAGATACATTAGAAATGTTTTCAAATATGTAATATCAATTGCTATATAATCAGAATAAAACGAAATTAGCAATTTAAATAAAAAAAAAAATGAGTTTAGGCGGGATCGAACCAGCGCCAAAAAGAGCGCGCAGCGGTTTGCGAGTCACGAACCTTAACCGCTGCGCCACCGACTCTGTTGGAAAATGGTTCAACATTCTAGTATATATAGAATATAACATAAAACTAATTAATTAAGTTAATTCCATTGTTGTAATTCATAAATCATTTGTGTGAACGTGAATCCTCTTAAAAAAGGAAAAATCTGAAAAAATTAGGGGATAATATTTATACCAATACCTAACTACCACATAAATATAAAAGTAGTGTTCCGACATCTTCAATAAAAAATCGCATTTTTTCCGATTTTTTTTCGGTTTTTGATTTTTCATAACCACAATTTGGGATCAAAAAATCTGCAAAAAATTCTATAATATGCGCTATATGGACTTTAATGTTTCAGAATTTTTTCGGAATTTTTGTACGAAACTAAATAGGCAAAATAGGCCAAAAACCGGAATTTCGTTTTTTCCCTTTTACTACCCCCACGGATGAGATAGGGGGTTGAAAATTGGTGTGAGATGTTTTTTTTAGATATGCTATCGACTGACGAATTGGGTTTCTCATTTGACTCAAGGGCACATTTCACTACCTTTTTCGGCTAGACCCTTTAAAGTTGACTTGAGTTAATTCATTTATTGTATTGATTTAAAGTCTTTTTCGTTCAATATAATTATTTATTCCGTAAAATACACCAATTAGTTATTTTGTATTTTCGTAACAAGTGGCAGAAATATTTGAAGGTTAGGATTGCGTGATATTAAAATGATGATCACAGAGTTAGTTCTCTTGTTTCTTTATTGAGCGCGTACGTTAGTGTGGACTCTTGATCTTACAAGTCTCGTTGTGTCTTACTTCTTACTAACTATTTTTCGCTCAATTGCGATCTTTTAAGATCTTGTCGAAGACTTTGGCCAATCCCCAACATGGTGGGGTTAACCAATTATCGAAACCTAAATCCCGCCAAATCGTAGAACCTCCCTCTTGTGCCCGAAGCACGCTTCCTCGAAGCGGGGGTACATTTGGATAGGGTCTTAGCGTTTGCTGGTGAAGGTGGCAACGTAGCGGAATTTCCCAGGGCCCGCGGTCAGCTACGCGACCGGCCGATGGTCGCTTGACCTCGCGATGAAGACCCTTTGGGAAACTCAGGGTTTATGACACTAAGCGTTTTACTGTCGAGACCATTAGCAAAATTCTAAGTACGGACATGTATTCTCTAAAAATCCTAAAACGGTTTCCTCAAAAACAATTCCGCTGTCGTCCGTGTCATAAACCGTGCTGGTCGTTTGCACGTTCGATGCTCTTTACAAATTTACAGATTTATGACCAGCCGCTACATATTTAATATTTTCTTCCTTATTCTCTTCATATAACGAGTACGAAAATATAAAAAAAGCAATTTATTTCATTTACACGATCAACGTATAATTGTCTTATCCCTTATTCAGTAACAATGAATAAGTGAACATTAGTATGTGTGATCTAACTTTGACGTAACGAAACGATACTATCTTGCTTGCTCGCATCCGAAGTCAGCCATACGTTCGGAAGTTCGCGCTCGCATCGGAGCGCGCGCTATTCTCGCGCTCTGATTGGTCGGTGTTTTTCCTTGATAATTCGAAAACGAGAGCCTAGACCCCATTTTTGCAAAGGAAAAAGTTGCTTAGAATCCCCCCCCCCCCCCTCAACCCCTTTTCGGGCCCCACGCGAGTTACGAGACACCCAATATAATCGTATCATATTCGTCACGTGACTCGTTAATAAACTCTCCCGCCTCACTGTCTGTTGTCGCGACGCAGTCGCGCCCTATAATCCGCGCGACGCCCGAACTTTTTCGATGCTATTTTTCAAACGTTTCGCGACTTTATGATGCTCGTTATCTCGCGACCGTTTCTTACCAATATCGCGGTTGATATTTTTACTCGTCTCTCTTGACGTTTCGACAACAGACACACAGGCACTCACACGGGATTGATGCGCTCAAGCATTAAACTGATCAGCTGTTAAATGCCGCGTTATTGTCGCGATCCTTCTAGTACATTCTCGCGCGGCAGTTAATCCTCAAATCCAACAATAATTAAGCCTCATAACTTTTATTAACTTTATAGTCTCATACACCCTGAACGGCTAGGATGTAAGATAGTGGGAATTGTCACTAGGATCTTTCAGGTATATTTATATAGTAAATATAACAACACATTTTACAGCACACAATTATGCATTACAAATTTGTTCTTTTACAATTGTTTTGGTCGCGACAATAAAGAGTGTAAGTATGTTAACTATTTCTTGTAGAATTCTATTCAACAATTATTTATACCATTTCTTCTACGTAGAATTAATTGATTTGCCAAATAGAACTGTTCGATGATTCTATACGGTTTACGTTGCTTGAAGGGGACTTAGACCCGATCTCACTAATAACAGTCACTCACGTAGCAGGGAGGTGAGACAGTTACTCACGTCAATAATGAAACTTGATACTGTCCACTGAATGTACGAACAAAAGAGTTTATACACTACAGTTACTCACTTTAATATCCGGACACTATAATACCTTTAAGTATAATATAATGTGTTCGGTTTCGTGGGGAAAGAAATCGGGATCTCGTAATTATATTCAAATATGGCTTTAATTGCTCCGATATTCTACAACGACTCGCTCCGATATTCTATGACGACACACGGTTCCTTACTTTCGGCAATCTCACATACCGCATAATACCCCCACTCTTTTTTTTTTTTTTTTTGGGGGGGCCGAAACCATCGCCGAGTTGGAGTTCCTCAGCCCGGGTGCAGAGCATTCGCCTTTCGGCATCTCTTCCGCACCCGGCGTTGGATGGCCGGCATGGGACACACAGGTTAGATACGGTTAGACCCCTCTACTTTTCTCAACCCGGCTTGTGACGGGCTACGGCAGTTGCCCCCAAGAAGGGTACGCTCACCTGTGGGGACGCAGGTGGCCCCACCTTCCAGGGGGAGTTAGGTCAGTTGTATCCCTAAAAGATAAATACACATTAGCCTATCTATAAGAGCCTACAAGCACCCACAAGCACCCACACCCACACCTACATACCCACAACATTTCCTACATACACACCTTCTCTCTCTCTCTCATGCATACACACATACACGCACACACACGCAACAAACCACCACCAACACTCATATATACATACATGTATACGTAACTCTGTATATACATACGCACCTGTGCACTAATCGCACACACACACACAGAACAACAAAAAACAGCGAAACAAACCAAAACAAGCAAAACAAACAAACAGATAAGCAAGACGAACCAACAAAACAAAACAAAAAACAACAACTTCCTCATGTCTGATCCTTATGATCACATCCGCTGCCATTCATGTCACATCCGCGTTAAAATGTTTATACTCATAATTAATAAATAATAATAATAAATAATAACCAATAATTTTAACTAAAAACCTAATCTACGATCATCATCTTCCTTTTTTTTATAATCGATGCTATCATACCCTGAATTCTATCCCATTCTTCCTTACTCGTTAACATATTTGCAATCAACCCCTGACATTTGCTTAACTCCGTGGAGCCCGTACACTCAACCCCAAACCGATATCTAACCCCTGACCAAAAAGAGCAGAAGACCACAGTATGTGCAGTCGTATCATCTGCCTTATGACAGTATCTACAAATGGATGAGTCCCTCCTACCTATCCTTTCCAAATACGAATTAAAGGCTTCATGGCCTCCATCTCCAGCTTTTTTAGCCATGATCTTCTCGTAAGTGTCATTCCTAGTCTTAGCTGTCAAATCCAAGGGTGGTAACCCTGCAATTACACCCGCCCCTAAGCCAGACGAGGTCCTATATGCACCAGACGTTAATTGAGCGCACCTCCTATATATTTTGTTGATAATTTTTTGATTCTTTTTTAACTTCTCGAGGGCCTCCATCCATATCGGAGCTGCGTATAGTACAATAGAGTATACTATCGATACTAACAATTTCCTTTTTTTTTGTTTTAGGTCCATTAACCCTTGGGAGGATACGGGCTAACGCTTCGAAAGCACTATTGGCCTTCTCTTCCGCGCGCCTCATATGCAGATCGAAAGATAACCTATTATCAATAAGTACACCTAAATATAAGATACTATTTTTAATTTCTATTTCTATGTCCTTAATTCTAATTTTCAGGTGTCTGTATTTCCTGCTTAATCTACCAAACAGAATTACTTCCATCTTTTCAGGTGCAATTTTTAGCCCCATTTCACCCAATTCTTTCACCAAAGTACACAGTGTTTTATTCATCTTCCTTATCATTTTTTTCAGGTTTCTTCCTCTGACGAGTAGCAGGGTGTCGTTTGCATAGCAGATAGGTGTTACCCCTAGCTCTTCCATAGACCTTAAGATCTTCTTATACGCTATGTTCCAAAGCAACGGCCCAAGGATTGAACCTTGCGGAACGCCACACGTAATACTGAACTCCAAGAGACCATCAGCTGTTTATATAACTCCCTTTCTTTCTTTTAAATAATTTTTAACCAATCTAATAATATAGGAGGGCATGCCAAAATCATCCAGAGCCTTAATTATTGAACTCCAAGAAATGGAGTTGAAAGCATTTCTTATGTCAATGCCGACCGCTAAAACGTTTCCATCACCATTAACAGCTTTCTTTGTCTTTTTAATAAATCTTTTGATGGCATCTATGGTGGAAAAACCCTTTCTGAAGCCAAATTGGCTTCTATGTAATGGTGCATTCAACTCCATCCAATCTACAATTCTATCATGTATCACACGCTCATAAAGTTTTCCAATCTCACTAATTAGACAGATTGGTCTATATTTCTTAATCTCATAATTTCCCGGTTTAGGAATTAGCACTACCCTTGCTATTTTCCAGCCAGACGGGAATTCACACTCTTGGAGCGTCTGAGTAAACTGGGCTGCTATAAAACTACTATTCGCATCACTAAGAGCATCACCCCATTCCCTTCTTATATTATCCATCCGGAGTTCCCGTCTTTTCCTACCCCTCAACCCCATTCCTTTAGGGAAGAGTTCATTTATAGCCCTCTTACACTCCTCCATAGAAGGAGGGAGTTCCTGAGTTTTTAATTTCTTCATAGTTATTTTAAACGCCTTTCCCCACACATCTCTTTCTAAATCTCTTATAAGAGCATCCCAGCATTTTCCTTTCTTCTTTTTAATTAATTTTTTCAGTTTATTTTTAAGGTCTTTGTATTCTTCTCTATTTATAAGGTAAGTGTTGTTGTTAACTCCATATTTCTTTTTCATTTTCATAACAAACCTTCTTTTTTTGTTACAGGCCCTCCACATTACTTCCACTTCGAAGTCCCACCAATAAACTTGTTTTTTATTTTTAGGCTTACCCTTACGGTTCAAGAAGCTTTCAGCAACCTTAGTTAATACCGCATTTATACTCTCCACAGGATCCATAGTATCATTCACCCCCCATTTCGACGGGTCTTTAAAACTTTCCAGAATCATTTGTTTGTCCTTTTTAATCTTTTTCAGGTTCCAGCGCCTCCCCTGAGTTGCCATCCAGGAGTCATTTCTGCAGGTAAGTGATAATGCAAAACACACATATCTATGATCGCTAAAAGTTTCCTCATCTTTTACAGTCCAGTTATTGAGCTTTTCAACCACCCCAGCTGATCCTAGCGTAAGATCAACCACAGATTCACCTAGCACACTCACATAAGTTGGAATTCCTTTAATGTTAAAACAAGTGAAGTTTTCTTTTAATATCCATTCCTCAATAGTTTCTCCCCTAACATCCTGTCCATTTATCCCCCACATCCGACTATGTGCATTAAAATCCCCCGTAATGATACATTTATTTTTACCATTCTCACATAACCTCTTAATAATTCCAGTTAATCTATCCCATGCCTCTAAAAAATATTCTAAACCTACATTAGGTGACACATACACAGACACAAAAACAAAACCCAGCACCTCAACAATCACAAAATCCCTAGACATAATTAATCCTGCTGCTCTAATCTCTCTGTTCTTTACAATTATAGCCGCTTTTCTATTCATACTCCAAAAACATCTTAGGTTACCAATTTTCCTCGGTGGTTCTGTGATCAAAGCTATCTGTATCTCCTCTTTACATATCTTCTGCACCAATAGGTCTAGTGCCCCGTAGCAATTATTTAAATTAATTTGAATACACTTGAAAAGCCTGCTACTATTATCTCCACCTAATGCGTCATTTGCCCTTGCCATAGTTAAAGTAAAGATAAAAATATAATAATAGTATACTCTTCTATTCGTTTCCAAATTCTTTTCCTGAACTACTATCCCACTGTAAGCTCGTTATTCTCGCAATCGCCTCTCTTACTTCATCCAGTGCCAGCGCTACATTTGATTTATTTCCAGCATTTCCTTGATCCTGATCCACCTCCTTGCTCGTATTTCTATCATCGTTCCTATGTTCTTTTGTATTTCAAGGCTTATGAGAGGATTACATTATTTTGTGATTGCAACATGTCATTGCGTACTGAAGGATAAACAAAACAATGTCTAGTTTACACGTTACAAAAATATTCGGACACTACAAAAATCTATATTATGTACATACATTTTACCTAAGATTAAACAAAAATTCAATATTTTGTTGGATATCCCTTATGATGAATAACTTGTCTTAAATGTTTAGCCATGTTTGAAATGATTTTTCATAAATATTCACTAGTAATATTGTTCCATTCTTCTTGTAGTCGAATTTTTAATTCTATTTTTAAGTGTATTGCAGTTTTTCTAATCCGTCGGTCTAGTTCGTCCCACAAATTCTCGATGGGGTTAAAGTCTGGAGACTAGGGAGGTGGATACAGCACTTTTGGACAATTATACAATAAGTACACTCCTGCACAATTCGCGATTTGCGCTTAGGGTCATTGTCTTGATAAAACTTGAAACGGTTGCGGACTCCCATTTTCTCAGCAGTTTTTAATAAATTTTTCTTCAAAATATCTAAATATTTATTTTTATCTAGGATTTCGTCAATAAACACTAATTCGCCAACTCCAACACTTGATATGCAGCCCCACACTATCACACACTCTGCCCCGTGCTTTACGGTTGGTCTTACATTCTTTGGTTTCTACTCTTCGTTGATTCTCCTCCACACTATACCTCTTCCACCTAGAACCGTCGATGCTTGACACTGATTGACGATCGCAGACTTACTGATTGTTTACGGACTTCGGGTCAACTAGTGTGCGCGATCGCGCTAACCAATAAACTCCACCGCCGAAAATGCGTGAGACTCGATGCGACCATCTTTTTTTTCGGCCAATTACTGCCGTCGCGTCTGAACGCATCGCCAAACCTCCTCACCGGACTTCTTGTCGGTCTCATAGTGTACGTGACTATTACCACGAATGGAGCGGTTTTTAAAAATATTTCTAGGAGGGAATGTTGTTATTTAGATTATCGGGGCTCTCCGGTTTTGTGAAATTCTAATTGCAAATGCACTGGGATAGTCTGTCGGTTTTTTATTTCTAAATCCAATGCCGTCGATCTCTTATGGTACAAAGGCCTACTGTTCTTCGCGAGCAGGGGTCATTGGTCGTTTAGACGTTCCCTTTCTGGTTGTTAGGATGCTTTGGGTGAACAGAGTGGCGAGTGAGAAAGGATTTTTATAGGCAACCGTAACATGATACTAGGAAAGTGCCAGGTGTAACGGAGAGGCTGTCTGATTCTGACAAGAGTTTAGACGAGTGTGAAAAGGTTCGAATCTAGCGTATGAAATGCGATAATGATGTGTACGTAATAGAATAACGCTAGATGTTCAAAATTAAACTTTATCAGTGATGCCGCAAGATCATGGCCTTGACAAGGTTGTTAAGGCCACCAGTACCCTTACATTAACAATAGATTTAGGATTTCTACATAGCAATTAGAAATAAGACCGTCGTCCCATCGAAGGGTTCACGGACCGTTCCGTGGCAGCTATAAACTCAAGAAGCCATAAAGACCCGCGCGTTTTCCATGTAGTTTTCGAGTCATTGTTCACATTTGGTCGACAGATTGACATTTTTACCTTTCGAGCCCGTTATTTCTAGCATGTTTAGTTAATTATCTACTGATATTCTTCTAATCTAAGTCACCATCTGACTAATTTTGACGACGGATTTTTGCAGTTAAAAAGCCACTGTAGTGGTCGATGATCAGTAAAAATAATGAATTGTTTGCCGAATAAATAAGGTCGAAAGTGTTCTACGGAATTAACGATTGCTAGTAGCTCCTTTTCTGTGGTCGAATAATTGCGTTCTGAATCATTTAAAGTTCGCGAATAGTAAGCAATTGGAAGATCTTGACCGTTACTAATTTGAGATAATACAGCGCCTATGCCGACATTAGATGCATCCGTAGTAAGAATGAATTCCTTCGAAAAATCAGGATATTGTAAAATCGGTTTAGCCATTAATTTTCCTCTTAATGTTTCAAATGATTTTTCCTGCTCTTCTGTCCAGACAAATGGCACATTCTTTTTTAATAACTGAGTTAGAGGTTTTGCTAATCTAGCGAAATTTGGAATAAATTTTCTATAATACCCTAACATACCTAGGAACATTTTAACTTCCTTCGGGTTACGCGGTTTTAAAATGTTTTTGAGACAATCCACTTTCGTTGGGTTGGGTTGAACACCCTTGTCAGAAATTACGTGACCTAAATATTCACAAGATTTTTTCAAAAATTCGCATTTACTCGGTTGCAATTTTAAATTGTGTTCTCGATGTCTCTGGAATACATTTATGAGTTTGCGATTGTGATCATCTAAAGTAGATCCGTAAATAACGAAGTCATCTATATATACGAAACATTGCCTACTACTTAATCCAGTTAAAACATTGTTCATAACTCTCTGAAAGTGAGCTGGAGCATTCTTGAGACCGAAGGGCATTCGAGTGAACTCATAATGTGCATTTGGCGTAGAAAATGCAGTTTTCTGGCTATCTTTAGGATCTAGCGGAATTTGGTGAAATCCATTAGATAGATCTAGAATACTAAAGTACTGTGCATGTCCTAATTGATCAAGAATGTCTTCGATATTTGGCAGCGGGTAGGCGTCACCTATTGTTTTTTCGTTTAATTTTCCATAATCTACCACGAGACGCCATTTCTTTTCTCCGGATGAATCTGATTTTTTTGGAACAACCCAGAGTGGGCTTGACCAAGGACTGGTTGACGGTTTAATAATACCATGATCTAACATTTTTTCAATTTGTTTATCTACTTCATTCTTATGAATTTGAGGAGAACGGTAAAGTTTACTTTGTATGGGTTTTTCGTCGGTTGTAGGAATTGTGTGAGAATCTACTGTTGCGCGCTCTAATATATCCGACGGTAAATGAAATATATCGCGAAATTCAGTGCAAATTTCTTGAATGGATTGAGCTTCCTCTGAATTTAAATGATCAAGTCGTAGATTTTCGTTTAATATCTGTAATCTGTGTTGCGTGGAATTTGATTCTTGGTTTGCGGCAAGATTATAAATAAATGAGTGATTGGGAATTGGTTCGATTGAAAATTCAGGCATACTGATTACTTGCGGCTTAGAAGACGTATTAATTATCGTTGTCAAAGCTGTTCCGTCATCGCGTATTCGGACAATAGAATGAGGAATTAGAAGAGAATTATCGCTTTTTACTTTTCGTGCAGTTATGGTACCTATTTGTACACTATGAGGATTTAATATTCTTATTGGAATTACTGCTTCAGTGCGAGCGTTAAGTCTAATTATGTCAGCGGATTTCTGAAGCGTATTTTGACATAAAGGTACAGGAAATGGTATATTTTCTAAGGACATAGTCATCTTTAGATAATGAATGGTTGCTTTGTGAACTTTTAAGAAATCGTGACCTATCAAGCCATCAAAAGGAATGTTATTGGGAGAATCGATTACTTGGAATTTTCCAGAAATTTTCCTGCCGTTGACGTTTAAAGAGAGTTCTGTTTCTTCTAAAGTTGGAATAGAAACGTTAGGTGCAATTCCATTTAATAATGTATTGTTCTGATTGTTAATTTCGACTCTATTTATACTCTGTGCTTTAACTAGGGAAATAGCAGCGCCAGTATCAACGAGAAACTTTAAAATTTTATCGGTGCTGTTAGAATTGTTTGATTCAAATAGTATAGCTAATTGATCGTTATTAGGTAAATAAGAACTTGAAGAGTTTATAGTGTATTCATGAGATTGAATTCCGTCGTTACTTCTTCCAACGGGTTCGGATGTTCCGGTTGGAAGTTGGAACCTGACGAAAATTTCCGATATTGGAATTGTTCAAAACAGTATCGTGTGATTCAGAATTATTTGTTATATTAGAAATACGTTGACTTTGTTCTTGATATCTTATTTCTCGCGGATTTTGAGACTGATTATTAAAAGAGTTGGGATTATTGCGATATGTATGAAAATTGCTGGGATTTTGTTGACTCCGGTACATATTAGAGTTATTAGGACCTGATCGATGTTGATATGAATTGTTAGGATTTGATTGCTGTCGATTTGGTTGGAAATTGTTGGAATATGACTGACGATAAAATCCGTTATTTTGTCTAGAGTTATTATATTCCCGTTTTCTACATTCTTCTATACTGTGACCGAAATTTTTACAGTTTCTACACTGTGTCATATTACTAAAGGCATTATGTCTATTCGATTGATTGTAGTTAACCGTTTTAGTGGGAGGTAATCTCTGTTTTCCTAAATAACAGTCGTTAGTATTATGATTTGTCTTATTGCAAATCCTACAGCGTTGAAAATTGTTATAACTCAAGCGCAAAGCTTTCTCTTCCGCCAAAGCTGCCGTAAGAGCACTATTAATATTAAGAAAGTCGCGGTATCTTAACATCTGCGATATTTGTGGATGCGAATGATACACGAAACGATTGTGTGTCATTTCGTTTATCATTGCTAATCGCCCTGCTAAAGTATTAACCTCACAGTCAGTTGAATGAATAGTTCCTAGAATTCTTGACTGTAGCTCTTCTAATCTCTGATAAAACTGGGAAACGCTTTCATTACGATTTTCTTGAATTGAATTTAATTCCTCCATAAGCTGATCTAAAGATTTCTTGTCTTGATATAGATTTAGCAATAATTCGGAAATGTCTTCCCAAGTATTAAGATTACAGTGAATGTCCATTTGATCTCGGGCTTTACCCTCTAATTTATTTTTTACAAATAATAGAAGGACTGGTTTTTGCGAAGGACTAGCTAATTCAAAGACAGCGTTTATTTGTTTAATAAACGAACGTAGTTTTGTTCTATCACCATCGAATTCTTTTGGCAATAATCTTATTAAATGATCTAAGGATATTCCTATAGTGGAATTGAGACTTGTATTGATTTCGTGATTTAGGGACATTTTCGTAGGTAAGGATAAGAATAAATGTCGGAAATTGAAAAATAATACGAGAATATCTGAAATTCAGTACTTACGATGCGATCGTGCGAATGTGTTCCTCTTCCCGAAGAGACTGCAACTCACAATGGTGCTGGATACACAAGAATCCAGAAGATACGACCAGTTGTATATGTTGAGCTTCGGTGCGAGTTTCTTCTTTTCGTCTTGTTCCGATGTAACCGATGAAAATCAGCGCTCTTTTCTCAGTGAGATAGAAACTATCCAAATGCAACTGAATGAAAAGACCGTCAGAACAATCCCACTTCTGACACCAAATTTGTGTTGGATTCCGTACGAGGGAATAAGTACAACACTTATAATATAAACTCGGAGGCTTTATTCGCTGACGATAGGTTCGGCACGCAAGTACCAATTATGGAATACTGACTAAATGTAGAAAGAGGCCTAGTTATATGTATATTGAGATGAGGGTGAGTAATGGAAGTGCAAGCATAGTGTAAGGGCAGCGCGTAGGACAGGATGACTAAGAAGGTTAGATGAGTTGGCGTTTGAGGAGTGAAATCAGGATGTTTTTGGCAGGATGATTCAATGTGGTGATAAGCTATCTTATTTTCGATGAGTTGGTCGTACAACACTATCTTCCCTGAAGTATCTCTCAATATCAGCCGCCTTCTTTTCGGCTTCTGGTACGTTGTATGGAGGATTAGCTAATAGTACTTGTCCAATTTCTGTTTTCAATCCACGGATAAAGTCGGTAACGGAATCCCGTAGAATTCTATCATTCATAGCCGTTCGTGTTATTTCATCGGTATATTCGTTGGTCACACTATATTGTAATTTATTGAAGGCACGTCGAAATCTAATGATATAACTTTGGACATTTTCATCGTATCGTTGTCTAATTTCCCTGAGCTGGTCTTGCTGTTCCCTGACAGATGCTTGAGTTGCTACGTTACGTCTGAGTGCTTCGTATAGATGAGTAAATTCGCTTATTGGTATATTACGAATTGCCATAGCGGCTCTACTTACTATTTTTTCTATTTTAATCATTTTTAATAAAAGACCCTGTTCCCTACACATCGCACGCACTTCTGAAACTTCACGAATAAATTCTTCGACACCTACATATGTCGTCTTCTGCGTTTAACGGCGGGATGCACTTTATCGCGTCCTTAGCCTTGAGACTGGGATCGCTAAACTGGGTCACCGTGTCGTCGATAAGAGGGATGCCTTCGCCTGGTTGTTGTCTGGAGGTAGAAGGGGCCGGTGTTCTATATCTTGTACTCGGTACTGAGCCGTCAGTGATGAAAGCTGAGCCCGCTTCTGTCATAATGTCGTCTCCTAAAACCATTTTCGTTATATTCTTTCCCAAAAATTCTATTTCTTTGGCCCTCTTCATATTCTCTTCATCAGCTACCTTTTGAGTTTCTTCGAATTTTCGTGTAAGGTTATCTATTTGTCGGGAAAATATTTCGTTTTGCTTCTGCATTGCGTCTAAAATTGCGCGTGTAGAACTGTCCATTGTGTTACTTGTACTTTCATTTTTCTTAGGTGTCGACATTTTGAACCTAATGAATCTCACTTATCTGAACTAACGCTAGAGAAACTAGGCTTTCTCACTCTATTTTGTACAAATAAATCCAGATTTTCAGCTTACCGTAGCAAGTCACTGCAGATCTGGTTTATATCCTCTAGCTGACCGTAGTCCTTGAAAGTGGATATTTGGTAGGTTCTTCAGATTCGTTGATCCTTCAATCTTCAGTGATGCACGTATGCCGAAATCGTAATTTCGTTTACTCTGAAGCGAATGGATCCTGGCAGGATCGCCAAAATGTCACGTAATAATTCGACAATTTTTAAACAAAAGAACATTTATTTCACAAAGCACACGTATGACCAAAACCAAGTATGATTGAAGACTGCCCCCTGTGTTCGGTATTGCCGCTTTATATCCTAGAGACTTCCTTTGTCCGGGCTGGAAGTCACGTAGGCCAACGGATGCTGCGTGGAAGAGATGACACCTGCTTATCAGGAGGATTCATAGAAGACCCGGATGTCACATATGCATCGTTGCTCTGGAATCGACGTACCACGTTTCCTTTTAATATGTGCTTGAATTCACGCAAAAACAAAAATCATTATTATTAGTTATCTTATTTGCCTTGTCTACATTATTTTTCCATGCTTTGTAATTTCGGCAGTCTTTCTTTACGTGTCCCCTTTTTTACAAAAGAAACATTCGATCGAGCTGGTACCCTGGGTCATTTTTTGCTTCCCGCTATGTTGAATTTTTAACGCTCTTTCGGCCATGTCTGTGTTTTGTGTCCTTCGTCTGTATTCATCTAGAAGTTTCCTTTTAACTAAGCTTAAAGTTATATCCTCTTCTGCTCTACTTTCTAGACCATTTATCACACTGTTATATGATTCTGGTAAACTATTTAAAATAATCGTTGATAATGATGATTTCTGATGATACTCTTGTAAGGCAGACCATGCTTGCTTTGCGCTTGTAGAATTGCGTATATGTATAAGTTGGTTGTCCTCCACTAACAAGCCGATAGTTGCTTTAGCTTTACCATCTTTCGTTATCCATGCCGCATCTGGAGCTGCTGGTCTCTCTGCTTCTACCATAGTCCACAAATCTTCTCTTATGAGGAGCAATTCCATTTTGTATTTCCACGATTGGTAGTTTTCGTTATTTAATGTTGTAATCGTTACACGTGGCGTTTCCGCCATCTTTACTTTCGAGAGATTCGCGAACTTTCTGGAGTCGCAATTTAATATATAATATGTATAAAGAACTTTTCACTGTATTTAATTTCTTTTTACTTTTATATTTATATGCACTTTAACTAATTTAGTTACTTTTAGTCTCTGGACCCATAACCTATTGAAGGTAATGAAATAAGCGAGATAATACCAGTGTACGTCTATATATTTCCATGTACGGACAGCGACTGACTAAGGTGTCGCCGAAACCTTTTGACAAAAAAGCTATGTTTATTAGTACATGTTCTATTTCTCCAATTCGTGTCTTCCAACAACGGATGGCGTTGTTGCCCCTTTCCACAGGAAACAAGCAACATTACCATTTCAAGGAGCTAAAGATACAAGTCATATTAGGCGAACATTATTTATTGAACATTCAGATGTTTGTGGACCTATTAAGCCACCGATTGTAGATGATAAAGTTATTGTGTATTATTTGTTGACGAATATACTCATTATTGTGTTACGTACCTGATGTCACGGTTATTACCGAAGCAGTAACTCACTCTACGTTTGCCGAACAATGTTATCTATATTGAGGATCAATCGTTACATTTATAATATAGGTTTGGACAATGGAGGGGGTGAACTGAGAAATTGGGCGTGGATGTACGATGGAATGTGGACGTAAGGTTTTTTGGATGTGCCGCGGATTTCTAGGAAGAGAAGTGGAATGACAGAGTAAGGATTTTAGTTCGGCGCGTGGCTTCTAGGAAGTCAAATGGAATGTATGAGCAAGGAATTTTACATAGCGTTACACTGGTAACTTATAAATCAAATGTATTTTCAGTTTTTCAAGACTTCATTAATAAAAGTGAAGCCCATCTTAATTTAAAATTAGTTAATTTATATTGCGATAATGGTAGAGAGTATTTATCAACTGAGATGGAAGGCTACTGTGTGCAAAAAGGTATTAGTTACCATTTAACAGTTCCTCCAACTCCACAATTGAATGGTGTTTCAGAGCGTATGGTTAGGACCATAACGGAAAAAGCACGAACAATGGTAAGCGGTGCAAGTTTAGATAAAGCGTTCTGGGGGGAAGCGGTGCTTGCCGGTACATTAAAAGCTAATAAAACATCATTTGAATTGTGGCATAATAAAAAGCCCAAAGTAAAGTATTTAAGGGGGGACATACAATTAGACGGAAAAAAATTTGCCGATCTTTGAGAATTTTTATTAACAACATGCAGTTATGTAGGAATACGGAAAAAATTCAGACTTGAAACGGGAATCGAACCCGTGCCCCTCAGATTACGAGTCGTCGACACTCCCAATTGAGCCACCGGCGTCCGCCTGATACACGTTCTTTTCCGCATCCTTTTGTCCTTTTGGGTCTGGAGGGGCCCCACCAATCCCACAGTTATTCTATGCTTATGAACTTGTAGGTATATTGAAATAGTACATTTATCTGTACAAAAAAATTTTTTTTAATGAAATTGGCACTAAAATGGCGGAGCTGTGAGGCAAGTTGCAACGGATGTTATAAAATCGGCGTGCAGTGTACAGGTCAGAATTTTTCGATTTTCAAAAAAACAACTATATAGCTTCATTTAGAACATATATAGTTTCTATATGTCATCGGCCGAATTTGAAAAAAAAATTTAAAAAAAAAATGGCATGCGTTTAAAAAAAAATCATGAAATTTCGCGAAATTTTCATGAAGTTTCGCTTAAAAAAAGTAATTTCTGGTCAAAATTTTGAAAATCAGCTTGCGTCATATAGAAACTAGGACTGTTGTGAATATGTGTACAAAGTTTCAGGTCGATTGGATGAATAGTTTTCCTGCACGCCAATTGCGAAAAAGTAGTTTTGAGATAAACGCGTTTAAAGATTTGGCGTCCTATAAAACCAATAACTGGAGTTATTTACCCTAATCAGCGATACCAGACCCGTATAATAAGCCTTCTGCTTGTTCATAAAACTGATTTTCTTTTTAACAAAGCTTCTTTTCGTGCTTTCGGGCCTTTTTAGTTGCCGAAAGACCGCGCCGCTCCTGTTTCTGCATGCGTCTCTATTCGGCTCTAACTAGACAATACTGGACAATATGTGACTAAAACTTCCTTTTTCATATTTGTATGCTATTTAAACGTCTTCTGATTGGCAGACCATAATGTGTAGACAGTTTTTTTTCCATTAGTACATCTATCAGTTCACCTTTGCCTCCAAGTTTGTATTCTTTTTTCGCAATCTGGAGCCGTGTACCCATTCTTTTTGCGACGTGGCTAATGCACTCACTTTTACTTACTGGGAAATCATCGTCATATGGATTGGACCATATTTGAGTCCACGATTTGCATTTTCTTAAAATGCAACACTTCCTTTACACTCTAGGCAAATTATAAAATTCAAAAGCTCCGAGGATACGTAAAAAATTCAATGTCAGTGCTTGGACTGGAGAGTTTTCTAGTACTAGCACTGTTACCTACTGACGCACTTCTTTCTTCAAAATGGCGCTTAGGCATTTTCTTTGCGACAAGACAATTTGAAATTAAAAAAATTGTTCCACGAAATCGTTTGAAGGAAAAAACAAACACTGCTTTTTATCTAATATACAAAGCACTAGTTATATATGTCGGTTTACACTGACAGAATTTTTAATGATTTCTGTCCCGTTCAGTACTCGGGGAAAAATGCTCGATCAGGAAAAAATTCGAATAGGAAATTACAAAATAAAAGAAAGTTCCCAGAGTACTTGCTCTTTAGCGTTTTCGATTCTACGCGCGGTGCATACTCCAAATCCGAGCGTGACGCGAAGCTTCAAGGGGTTGTAATTAACTAAGTTTTGCGAATTCCGCTTTGAAACTTCGTGAAAATATTTTTCAAATATAGCTCTATCGTTTACAATAAAGAAAATCGATTTTTTGAAGGTTGTAAATGCATGTCCCCCCTTAACAGTTTTCGGTGCTACAATTTATGTGCACAATAAAATTAGAAAAACTAAATTCGATGAAAAATAGTGGAAAGGCATATTAGTTGGTTACGAACCAAATGGGTATAAAGTATAGGATGTGGAGAGTTTGAAATTTGTTGTAGTTAGGGACGTAATTGTTGATGAAATAAATTACTTAAAAACTCGACCAGCGATGAGACTTCAAAGGGTTGTAGCGGCTGGCTCCGTGATTTTAAGCGATCATTGTAAGCGTAAAAGGCCAGCACGGTTTACGACGTATACGGTCGAAAAAGCTATTTTTGAGGAGACTGTTAGATTTGTCTTTAGGTATGTTTTGTAGTTTTTCGTCAACGGTCTCAATAGCTACGTACGGCGTCATAAACCGGGGATTCCGAAGGGACCACGGTTCCGGGCCTGGCGGTCCCTGACCGTGCAGGAGTAAGGTAAGTGGTCATCAGGAATCCCGCTGCATTGCCAAATTTCTCGTTTGGAAGGCAACCCCCCACCAAGGGGTGTCGTACGCGTTATAGAAAATTATGAAGAGAAAAAAGGTTAGTTACGTATAGAACACCGCGCGAAACACTTCGCTTGTAAGAATAAAAACAAGTATCGCTCCATCTAAATAAAGACTTCAATTCTTCTGTCCTCACCAACTCCTAAAGGGTTAATGAAGGAACCAATAATGAAACTGATGCATCTGACATACGGTCAAAATCAGTAAAAGTAAACGAAGAGTTTCAGAAATCTGATAATGATAAATCAGATTCCTGCCGTGGGATCAGACCGTTGCACTGGGTTGGCCAGACTCCGCGCTGGCTATACAGAGGCGCTTAACGCCCTGCGGAAGCTTGACCAACCAGTGGGCTCTTGGAATAACATTGTCGTACACTGCCTCGCCCAAAAACTGGACCCTAAGACCCGTTCCCAATGGGAACTCCACATCGGTGAGGAGATGACGTTTCCGTTACTGAGTCAATTAACAGCGCTTATTGACTCTCATGTACGCACGTTGGAAGCCACCGTCCCTCTCCCGATTGCAACAAGCGGAACTGCGCGCAGTGAAGCGTCCCGTTCGCACAAACCGCGAAAATCGGAGATGCGAAATACCGTTCGGACACATAACATGGTTCTTTCTCGCGGAAATTGCCCGCTGTGCCCGGAGTCCCACCGTCTAGTGCAGTGCAACAAATTTCGAGCCATGACAACCGCATAGCGCGATGCGTGGGTGCCTCGACAGGCTCGATGCTGCAACTGCTGAGTCGTGGTCATCGTGCTGTTGATTGCCCCAGCACCTTTTCGTGTAACATCTGTCAGAACCAGCATCACACTTTGCTGCATTTTGAAGGGTCAGTGCCTAGCTCCGGGACACGAAATTCTATAGGGCAATCCAATAATCGAACACGCTCTGATTGCACCAGGTCCGTGCCTGAAAGGTCAGGCACTTCGCCGATTCCGAATACGGTCATTACTTTGTCCGCGCATGCTGACCGTCAACAGCAAGCAATTCTGCTTGCAACCGCGAAGGTGACGGTGGAATCCACTCAAGGACGAACCATTACCGTGCGCGCCCTTCTTGACTAAGGTTCTGATGCAACCTTTATTTTCGGATCTCTCGTGCAAACCCTCAAGCTTAAACGAGAGAAGGCTTCTGCTCGTGTCGCGGGTATCGGTGGCGAACGATCTACCGAAATCGACACCGTGATTCAATGTTGTCTTCGCGCTGCTGATACCCCCTCTCCTGTCGTACGAACTGACGCGCTTGTATTACCAAGGATCACTTGCTACATTCCCGACCGAGTGTGACTCCCTGAAGCGCTGACGTTTTGTCAAGATCTGCCGCTCGCGGATCCTGACCCCTGTTCCTGGACACCTATTGATCTGCTCATCGGTGCAGACCTATATGCATCAATCATGCTCGAGCGAATTCGCTAAAATTCCACCGGAACGTTACTCGCCCAGCGATCGATTTTCGGATGGATCCTTTCCGGTTCACTTCCGACTCATCAACGATCGCGACTGCGAATCCGAGTCCACCACGCGAGTCTTTCCGACATTAATGATACACTGCAGCGCTTCTGGGAGGTGGAGGACCTTCCCGCCTGTGGTTCCGTTTTGTCGTTGGAGGAGGAACAGTGCGAGGCCCATTTTGTTGCGACTCACTCTCGCACCTCCACCGGTCGCTATGTTGTTCATCTTCCTTTTTGAGATGGCCCTCCCATTAACATTGGGGAATCCCGTACTGTTGCGTTAGCGTCTCTGAATCAGATCGAGAAAAGATTTTTAAAATTGAATGAGTTACGCGAACAATATACCGCGTTTATGGCCGTATCAACCGTGTACGGTCACCTATGGGACGACCTCCGCTCCTTATCAAGCCCAACGCGTGATCCAACAGTTAACGGAAGATGAGAGCCCCGAATTTCCACTCGCGATACCGGTATTGCGCGACGAGCGATACGTCGATGATATCATATTCGGCGCAGACACCATCACTTCCGCGATCGCGAAACGACGCGAAACAGTAAATTGTCTTGCGCGTGGGGGATTCATTCTTTGAAAATGGGCAAGCAATGATCCGGAACTATTATCGGAAATAGAACCATCGAACCACGGATTCGCGCTGGAGCGTCCCTTTGACCCTGAGTCCCAGGTCAAAATACTCGGATTGAGCTGGAATCCTGCACGCGACGAATTCAAAATTTCGGTAGCGCTTCCACGATGGGAAACGCCAACGAAAAGACGGATTCTGTCTATTGCCGCAAACTTGTTCGATCCCCTTGGTTGGCTCGCACCAGTCATTCTCATCCCCACGGTCCTCATCCAAGAGTTGTGGAAACTCAAGAGAGGATGGGACGAGACCCTTCCGGATGAGATCGCGTCACGGTGGGTCACCTTCTAGGAGGAATTGACCGCGCTCAATTCCCTATCCATTCCTTTATGGTCCGGTTATGGAAGCGACACACGAAGTATCCACGTCCACGGATTTTGCGACGCGTCGGAACACGCGTATGCCGTGGTTGTGTATTTAGTTGTCACAATGCTGTCTGGACCGCGCGTTCAATTACTCCTCGCGAAAATCAAGGTGGCCCCCGTGAAGACTCTCACCATTCCCCGACTCGAACTGTGCGCGGCAGTATCGTTGGTGCGGTGCATAAAATGTGCCCTGCGATCACTCCCGTTTGAAGTCGCGTCTCTTCATTGTTGGTACGACTCCACGATAGTCCTGAGCTGGCTACAAAAAGCGCCCTCCACTCTCCGAGTTTTTGTCGCGAATCGGATCGCTACCATTCAGATCGAGATACCCGCCGCAAATTGGCGACACCTTCCGTCCGAAGACAATCCTGCAGATTGTGCAACCCGCGGATTAATACCTTCTCAACTTTTACGGCTGAACCTACTGCGTAGCCAAGCCAAGGCTCGCGAAAATCCGGATCCTGAAATCAAAGAAGTGACAGCGCATCATGTGCGAGTCCAATGGGACTTGTGCACCCGTATCTCGTCGTGGCCACGCCTTCTGCGCATTACCGCGTATGTACATACGCCGTTTTGTAACGCGGTGCCGATACCCTCACATGGCAGACACCGAAATTTGTTTGTCGCGAGATGAGATCGTCGGCGCACAATTCTTTTGGGTTCGCCACGCGCAGCGCAACGCATTCGCCACCGAATACCAGAAATTGAAAGGAGGCCATGCTCTTCCAACACCTTCTCCTCTTCGCAAGCTTGACCCTTTTATCGATGAGTGCGGTCTCATCAGAGTAGGCGGGCACCTGCGACCTTCCGTTTTCCGTTCGGCATCCAATCGTACTCTCTCAATGTAACATAGCAAAATTAATTATTTCCCAAGTCTACCTTGACACCTTCCACGGCGGCGTGCAATTAATGCTTCGCGTGTATTGGGTGTTAGGCGCCAGAAACTTAGTTCGTCATCACATCCATCGTTGTGTCCGGTGTGTACGGGAGCGAGCTACCTCCGAGACTCAATTCATGGCCGACCTTCCAAAATCGCGCATCCGCATCTCGCGTCCCTTCACGCACTGTGATGTTAATTATGTCGGTCCCATTCGAGTTCGACCAGCGTCCGGTCGTGGACGTACGATCATCAAGACATATAGTGCCGTTTTCGTGTGTTTCGCGACCCGCGCAATTCACCTTGAGTTAATCCACGATTACTCCGCGCACACCTTCGTCGCCACGCTCGAACAGTCTTGCGCCCGTCGCGGAATTCCAGAATCCTTGTATTCTGATAACGGAACTAAGTTTCACGGGGCGGAGCGTGAATTGCGAGAAGCATTTAAGACAGTCATGGCCAGCGATTCTTTTCCAAACCACCTGCCAAAGGATTCGATCGGGGGGAAATTTCTTCCACCGTCCGCTCCACATTTTGGTGGCTTGAGGGAGGCTGGAGTGAAAAGTGTGAAGCACCACCTCAGAAGGGTGCTTGGCGCCTCCACTCCGACAGTGGAGGAATTCATCACATTATTGTGTAACGTAGAAGCGTGCTTAAATTCGCGACCCCTAGCCCCGCTCAAGGACGACATTGACTCCTTCGATGCCCTCCCGCCAGGGCATTTTTTATTGGTACGGCGTTAAAGAGTATTCCCATGCCCTCTGTTGAAGATTTAGCAGTTTAATGACACCACTGGTGTCATCTATATGCGCCTGTGGTGATTAATGAGCGTCTGTCATCTATGAGCAGTCATAATAATTCACGTTGCGATTGATCGATATTCAGATCGATCGCAACGTGAAGTCAGTCAGCTCAGAGTCTTCTAACGGTCAACTCTTTGTCCGCGTGTTAACATGTACGCTCGTTACTGTCCGCTCAGTGGAAGAACGCTCTATTCTATGTTGTATAGTTAAAAAGTCCTCTCAGAACGCGTAATTGTTAATAGAACGCTCCGCGAGTGATTAATATAATCACAGACTGATCAGAGATCAATAATATCTCGAAATAACCTCCGAACACTCTCGACCACGTGTCGCATACAACGACCGTGATCAGCACGCTCGTTAGAATAACTGTTTTGTGAACACTCTGTTTTGTGTAAATGACTGTATTTATTGTTTGTTACTTGTGTACGTGACTCTGTGCAATAAACGTTGTGCAGTAATTCACAAGTCATCGTTAATATCCGAATCACCCTGTCCGAACACCGGTACGCAACGACGAATGCGTAAAAATCGTTACACCCTCCGTATTAGAAATACCCGAGAATCGATTGAGCCGATGGACACACATGCGACAAAAGTATGAGCAATTTTGGCGACTGTGGTCCCAAGATTACCTGCATACCCTCCAACAGAGATCGAAATGGCGTGAACGTCGTCCTAACCTCCGACCGAACGATTTCGTCCTTCTTAAGGAATCTCCGTTTCCTCCTGCCAAATGGCATCTCAGTCGAGTAATAGAATGCTTTCCCGACACCGAAGGATTAGTGCGAGCCGTGCGGATACTGACAGAGACAACCACCCTCATTCGGCCTATTACTCAATTCTGCAATCTACCGATCCCGAACAATACAACCGATGAGCCTCGCGAAGAAAGCAGTGTGAGACGCGACGATTCCAATAAACAGGAATAAGTGTGGTTGTCTCTCTTGTCTGTTTACCTACCAACGACAGGTGCGTTATCATGCGATTGCGAAAACACGTCATCTCTCTCCTGATGTGGCGGACCCACATGGTTCGGCACCACCCCACGATTAGAACTCCGAGGTCTGTGAGTGCCACCGATCTACCATTAATTTTGTAAAAAAAAAAAATTTGTACCGAAACTTGCGACATTAGCCTATAAGATTGTGAGCTGAATGCCTGCGTGATGTGTGTAGGTTTATAACGCGTTGACCGATAACGTTTTTTGTTTCCTTCTTCGATCCCTTCGTGATTCAACGCGGGCAGCTTGTTTCGTATTGTAACCGGCAAGTGCAGGCGGTCCTGAAATCACCTAAATTAAAAAAAAAATCACCTAGATTTAAAGCCTAACGGCAATGTTTCCTTACCGTCGCGTTATAATTCGCATTGTCGATTAATCCTGTTATTGGCTCCGGTCGCATGGAGCGCCGGATTAGCGACAGCTGATTGGTTTGTGACATCACGGAGCCTTTAACTGCTTTCTCCAAATTGAGGTGATATCGAGCCCTCGCCGGTTAGAAGGCAACGGAGCCTCGTGCAATCCAGTACTTGTGCGCTTACCGATCGCTTACCAAACCGAAGAGTGTGAAACCACTCCCCCATTCAATTAGTTTATTATAAATTTTCCGTTCGTGAGTAGTCCAGTGTGTTACGTGTGCATATGATTAGTAAACGTGTCGTTAAGTGTTTAATATTAAAGAATCGTGAAACAAAGAGACTGATGGAGATCATTTACGGAATCTCTACCTTTCCTGAATTCTCAAACACAGATAATGTATTGAAGTCGAGTGTAAAAGTAAACTCGGAAGTGAAATTAGGCGACAAACCTAATAAATCTGTAGTAGAAATACACTGAGCAACAAAATTAGCGCAACAAGAATTTTCATCAAAATTTCACTCAACTTTAAGTGCTCGTAACTCCATAAAAAATGGTCATATCTTACAAATTCTTTTTTCATTTTAATGTTTGAAGTTTCTACTTTGAGCACAATTTATCAGATTTGACTTCCGCCTTTCCCCACCCCCGCCACCCCCTTTAATGTGAGGACATGTTTCAATTTAAAAAGTTTGTATACTTTCCCTCCACGGAATGCAATAAATTTTTTTCGCAAATATCCCAAAAATTGCAGCAAAGTACAAACTTTTGTGCACAAATTGAAAAAAAATTGAAGTCCCTACGATTTTTTTTGGCGGAGTTATGTACTGTCGAGAGCACGAAAGTAAAAGAACCAAACCTGCGCGGGTCGAGAGGGACGAAAAGCGTACCTGAGTGGTGAGATTGTTTCGTTGCCGCCTATTCTCACACGCATTTTCGGCATTAACGCGCTATTCGCCGAGGAGGACACATACACTAATTGGTCGCATGACGCGGAGAGTGGGACAGATATATGCAGAACAAAAGAGACACGACGAGCGATGCGTCGAACGGCACTCCATTGTCGTAATGTCCTCGAGTTTTTAGCTAACGGAAAAAAGAGCGTTACTTATATCTCTTTCTTTTCTCAGGATAAATTCTACATTAACACGTTCCATGCCATGTGTACCATTTATGGTACACGTTAAACTTGACCATCAGGCCACGTGTACCATATATGGTACACGCAGACATATTCATTTAAAACGCTGAAAACATACATTTTATGACAAATTTGATTCTATAAAATATATTTCCACCAAAAGTATGTGGCATTGATAGTGATAACAACTTCAAACAAACTAAACACTTATTGACTGATGATGTAATGAAATATTATGTGATAATATACCAATCTTTATTCAAAACGTCAAATGCTCTGTATGACAAGTTGGGCAAAAACGGCTTGGCATGGAACGTGTTAACGACCACTCACCCTCGTAAACATCAGTTTCAAAATCTAATAAAGAGAGTGGTTATTTTAAGACGTTATTTTTAATTCCGTACAATTGCCATCCTCCGGGTTGACGACATTGTTCATAAAGAAATTTTCGTTGCAGGTACATTCGATTTCTCAAACATTTCATTTACATCCGTAAAACTAAACAGTCTTCAATCGCGACTGATCGGCAGGCCCTTGGGATAACGAATGTGATCGCCACATTACCTAATCCCGGATACATAATTATCGAATTAGCTTGAAATAAAATACATTCTCAAACATAAGGAATTTCACAAAATATAAGTAGGTGGTTATTTGACAATTAAGTTATCTTTCATTTTAATTTATCATAGTAGAAATATATAGCACTTCTACACCTATGTAAAAGTACGTCATTACGGATGAACGGTGGGAGCTACGCGTGAGTCGAAAAGTGGGGATTGGGTGGTCCTAGCGTGCTACCCTCTTTGCCCCGTCTGCGACCAGGTTCGTTTACTCTTATACTCTCGACAGTACTGTTCACATGTTACCCATGCATTTTAGCCAGTTTATGCTTGGTACTGCGAACATTAGCGTTATTCGATGTACACCACGAGGAGATTGCTGGTTGTATTTTGTGCATAGTGTGTACGTGTGTGTGTGTTTGTGTATGCGTCCGTGTGTATGCAAGTGTGCGTCTGTATGTGTATGCGAGTGCGTGCACTATGTCATGTAATATCGTGTATTTCCACTTCGTTTTTGAATGACTACCTGAAGATGTTCCTACATATTGATGCAGGATCTAATTGCATCTCGAGGAATTTCGTGCCATACGTAAAAAATTTGGTCATGTAATAAACGAATGTCGAAAACGCGAATTCAATAATTCCCAACGATCGTTTCAAAATCAACCCTCAACTAGTTTTGAAAGGCGTAATGTACATTTCGAGCAACAAAATTTTCGCGATCCTGTACAACAGCCCAATCCTCCGATCATAAACGAGCAGAATCCGCAATTAACCATGAATCACATCAATCATATCAGCAAAAAATTCGAGAAATTCCTGATATAACAATTTTCAATTCTTCCAATACTAACGAACTTAATTTTGTACTGTTTGAGTCGAAGCAAGCAAAGTCTGAAGACAAAATTTTAAAATTTCTTGTTGATTCGGGTTAATAAAAGCTTATTTCGTTAATAAAAGCAGAGATATGAATTTCTTCGATCATCCGTAAATGTAACAGCCGAAACTTTTATGGCTTGTTACACAGGTAATTATGATCGTATTTATATCATGTTTTGTATCATTTTACTCAGAAAAACAAGACGAATACGATGGTAAATGTTCCATTGACGAAAAGCTAAAAATAAAGAATTTTGATTTTTGAATTTAAAAGACAGAACACGCACGAGTCTTTTATGCTTGCCGAACGTCTCGAACCTCAGTCCCTCTCTGTTTTTGTATCGCTATCCTTTTCTACGTTCGGCTCACTACAAAGAATGTAGTACCTATTCTATAAATGTAAAACTCCAGACCCGAAGTTTTCACATTTATGGAGAGAATACTGTAGTGTTTTAAGCGGATTAAATAATCGTCAATGTTTAGTCTACATAGATGACATGATTATATATATGGTTCAAATTTAGAAGATCACAATAGGAAATTAAAAAACATCTTTTCTAGACTCCGTGAAAATAATCTAAAGTTGCAGCCAAACAAGTGCGAATTCCTAAAGAAGTCTTGTGAATTTTTAGGTCATGTAGTTTCGGATAAGGGTATAGAACCTAATAAAAATAAAGTCGAAGCAATCAATGAGATAGAGCGTCCATCGAATATAAAACACATTAAAATGTTTCTGGGAATGGTCGGCTACTATCGTAAATTCATTCCAAACTTTTCCACTATCGCAAAACCATTAACGATGTTATTAAAAAAGGATCAGACATTTGTATGGTCTCGTGAACAAGAAGACTCTTTTAATATGTTGAAACAAATACTAGTAGAAAAACCCTTGCTTCAGTATCCCGATTTTGCTAAAACTTTTATTTTGACTTGCGACGCATCTAATGTGGGAATTGGAGCAGTACTTTTACAAATAAATGATGGTAAGGATTTACCAATTGCATACTATTCACGCACATTAAATAAAGCAGAACAGAATTATTCGACAACCGAAAAAGAATTATTGGCAATTGTAAACTCAATAGAACACTTTCGACCTTACCTATACGGACGTTCGTTTACGATCTATACAGACCACAGACCATTACAATGGCTATTTAACTGTAAAAATCCGACATCTAAATTAGTTAGATGGCGTTTACGCCTAAACGAATACCAGTATGAAATTAAGTACAAACCGGGTCGCGTTAATTCTAATGCAGACGGACTTTCAAGACTCCCTTTAAAAGAAAAATCAGTAAATGTCACTATTCAAAAGGATATTACCTACCAGGACTTCAAATTTAAAATTAACCCTAAAACTCGACAAGAAATAGAGAAAATACTAGAGGAAAATCACGATAGCAAATTAGAAGGACATAGCGGGTTTCAAAGAACACACTCGAGAATTAAAGAAACAAATTATTGGCCAGGAATGAAAACAGAAGTTAGGAAATATATTAAACAATGTAATTCGTGTCAATTGAACAAAACTAATTTTAAGCCTACGAAACAACCGATGGAAATTACCACAACCGCGGAAAAACCATTCGACAAATTAGCCATTGATATAGTAGAGTCGTTACCCCTAACGGAACAAGGAAATAGATTTATTTTAACAGCTCAGGATGATTTGACGAAATTCTGTATTGCAGAGCCAATCCCTAATCATGAAGCCGAAACGATTGCAAAAGTTTTAACTAAAATTTTTATATATTATGGAATCCCCAAATCCTTTTTATCAGATCAAGGGTGCGATTTTATGTCAGATTTAATAAAAAATATAAGTAATCTCTTTAAAACTAAACATATATCTACTACACCGTATCATCCACAAACAAATGGTGCTCTTGAAAGGTATCACTTAACATTAAAAGATTACCTAAAACATTATATCAAACCGAACCAGATAGATTGGGATGAGTATATACAATTTGCGATATTCAGCTACAATATGTCAATTCACAGATCTACTACTTATACCCCTTATGAACTCTTATTCGGGAACAAACCATATTTACCCTCATCCATCATTCAGGACCCACAATTCCACTACACATATGATGATTACGTACGTTCATTGAAACACAAATTAAACACCTCATTTAAAATAGCACGGGATAAGATTTTAGATTCCAAAGCAAAAAGCAAGGAATATTATGACAAGAAAAATAATCCTGTTGTATTCAAACAAAACGAACTAGTGTGCATATACCAACGACAAACTAAACCGGGTCTAAGTAAAAAGTTAGCTCCAAATTTTAAGGGTCCGTATAAAATAACAAGAGTCTTTCCTAATAAAACAGTAGAAATTCAAATCGGTAAAAGGAAACAGACATATCATACTAATCTCCTAAAACACTATTTTTCAGATGAATCGGACAATCTGGATGTTCCTCACGCTTCCAATCCTAGCGACTAGCCTTTATTTCTCTAACACTCCATTTCCCCAATCAAGCGGAATATTTTATAATAAGCTGGGAATTGCACAAATTTCAAATACTCAATTAACGTTGCTAACCCATATAAATATTACTTATCTTGAGGAAGCTCGACTAATATTACAGAAAATGTATTTAAAATGCCAAAATCTTTGCACGGTTAAAGTGAAGGACACGGAAGAATATGATCACGTTAGCTATCATTGCGAGCAAACCTTGAGTGTAATAAAGGATGAACTGTAGAAAATAGATTCAAAACATGAAATATTGTATCAACTAACAGGTCAGGAAATTAACAAACGTAAACGCCGTGGTTTAATTAATGGCGTATCTTATGCTCTCAACTAGCTTTTTGGCACTCCTGATGCCGATGATGCACAATATTATACAGATAGCATTAACATGTTAGTAAATAGTAATAAGCAGACACAAACCTTACTAAAGTCACAAATTCAGGTTATTTCTGGCACAATACATAATTTTAATCAATCTTTAGTCTCGCTAAAAACTAATGAGGACACAATGAACAATAATATTAATCGAATCAGTAAATTTATGACTCAAACAAAGTTATATATAACAAAATTAGAAGATCAAGCTTATTATCTTTGACCAATACAATTTCGCAAGAATATAATAAATACATAGAAGCAATAAACGTGGGAAGACATAACATATTATCACCATTAATTGTAACACCCGAAATTCTATTGAAAGAGTTGACCACCTACAGAGGGGAATATGAATTAATACTACCCCCCACTCTCGAGACACTGCCGATATATTATAGAATCCTGAACTTACAGTTAATTCCGTCGAACAATCTTATTATATTTGCCTTAAAATATCCACTTGTAACAAGGACGATATTCCACCTATACCATTTGTTGCGTACGTTTCGCCGCGTAGAATTATCCGCGGTTGGAAACGATCCGAATAAGAGAAAGATTGCCGGCCGAGACGGAAGGACGCGGTCAGTTAAAGCTCGTGACCGTGGAAGAATGGTGAACGGTTAAAGAAAAGGTGTAAGAAAAATTGTCTAGTGCTCTAAAATTGTATAATATGGAAATAATTTAGCGCGATGTTAATAAATGGTTTTTACAAACGGAGTAAATGAAGTGTTCGTCCGAAACCTGGTCGAAGCTCGAAGTTCGTGCCGGAATTTCGCCGAAGCACGGAGTTCTGAAAAAATTAACTGTTCGTCCGAAACCTGGTCGAAGCTCGAAGTTCATACCGGAATTTCGCCGAAGCAGGATTATTCGCACGCTCTATCTCGCTGATCGCTCTCTAAGGATTTTATACAGACTACCGGCTCGCTCGCAAGGGCGCGGCTTTTATAGCAACATACGTTCTGGAATGTTCCCGAAAGTTCTAGAACATGCGCGAGTGTATATTTAAAATTTCGGTTTCTTCTATGCCTTTGTCTCCTGTGCCGGTGGGCAACGGAACAGGAGAAGTGTTAGCAAGGCGAGAAGGATAGAGCGAAAATATAGGTTACGGGTTTGAACGTAGCGGTCGTTTGGACCCGAGTTACCGTTTGCCTAAACACCATTTAATTCCTCTTCCCATGCAATTTCGGAATACCTCCGTTTTTTCTTACATTTCTCCCAAACAACCCTACCTAATTATATCCCAGCCAAAAACACAAGTTTCCCTGCTCCAAGACTTGAACGGTTGCATTTTGTATCTGGATGGGAAATACGTATGTATGGACGTCCACACAAGGAAATCAGGTGAACAACCAACTTGCGAAGTCCAGCTACTGTCACCGCACACGAGTCAAATTCCAGAAGATTGCGATACCAAGACCATCAGGGCCAGCATCGAAACATGGACGTATATCCAAAACAATCACTGGATTTATGTACTACAAAAACCAACAACTGTAACAATCCTGTGTCAAGGAGATAAGGACCATATGGAAGATGTAGTGCTGCACCAGACGGGCATACTGTACCTAGAAGGCCACTGCAAGGGTTACAGCAATATCTACGTCTTGGAACCAACGAAACAAACTAAGAGGAACATCACCCATTACGCCCCCACAATTAGTATAGTGGATAGTGATTGTTGCGTCGTGGATATGGAGAAAGTGAAAATTGATACTGCGCGTTTGGAACCGATAAAACTAACGAACATAGATTTAACCGACTTTAAATATGCAAGCAAAAAACTAAACGAACTCGATCAAACTTTAACCCATAATTTAAATGAACCTTTTATTATTACCCACACTCGGTGGTACACGATCGCATTAGGAATAATAGCCGCAGTTTTAATAATCACTATATGTATAAATTGTTGTCGCTGGTGTGGTTGCCTAAAGTCATTAAAAAGATTTTTCTGTTTCACGAAAAATCCACACGACGGGGAAACTGTACCACCCATGATAAAGAATTTTATCAACTGCAATTTTGATTCCGACATTCGTAGCGAGTACCGTGAAAACTCAAGATACGTCGTTACGTATAACAGCAGGAGACGAACTATTGGAATTGCCAGCAACAGTTCAACTGACGACCAAGGAAGTGAGGAGAATCAAACACCTCCCATACGAAGTCCTACAGCCGAAAATTATTACCGAGCAAAATTACGCAAAAGCACCACACCAATGTAAACAAAAAAAAAAAAATCTCTGTTAGGTATATGTACTCGTATATAAGTGTAGATCTTAGTTAAATATTATAATTATAAATCCCGATCCCTAAAGAACTACTAGGATACTCTTATATTACTCAAAATTAGATTTTAAATGTATATGTATATGTATATATTAGTATATATTAGGTGTAATTATTAAGACTGAATACTATATAACGACAGCGAAGAAATCGAATACGGCATATTTTAAATTAAAGTCTACCGACTTCAAGTTTCCTTATGGGGGAAGGTGTTGGATGACCAAGCGCGTAGACTCATCTAACAAAAATGTTTGCACCAATAAGTCATCCGAATAACAACTCCAAAACATCGAAATATATGAGTCATGGCCTGCAGTCGCCATGAGGGCTAAGACCATCCTTCCCCACTAGAATAAGGTTATATATACACTTTCTGTGGACACGGAAAGTCAGAAAGAATTTTGTATCTGGACAGTACGTTACACGTTATTGCATTGAGCTCGTAGTCGAAATTATTATTAAGTTGAGTTCGGAGTTAAATAAAGATTGTTATACGGCTAAACAACGAAGTTCAGCTCAATCTCCTCATCCGTGCTCCAACAATTGCAAGAACATCAACTTCGCTTCCTTCATCAGTTGCTCTTTTACGACGACTGCTCTTACGCGTATCCAACTTCCCGGTTTCTTTTAATTTTTTACCATATTGTTTCTTGACCACGGTATCCAACGAGTTTACTCGAGTTGGTTGAGTGGTCAGTGGTTGGCTAGTTCTCTCCTAACAAGGAGACGGAGCAAAGGCGGGTTAGGACAAAGATCACGAAAAGTTGATGAAACAAAGAACACTCAGTTTACACAATTATTTAATAAAGGACACTCACGACGGATACTGGACAACAATAACGATAATAATAAACTTGGTTGACAAAAGTCGGTTGAAAATAAGGAGGAAACACGGCTGACGTCTTGACTACGCAAGGTTCACACGGATAATGAATTTTTAAAGTTAAACGGTTATCAGAATTGAACCTTTATCCGGTCGATGGCGTGGCGGTAGGACTAATCCCGTGCGGGAGGGATTAACGCGTGTACACAGCGGCGTAATATGGCTCAGAAGTGCCTAGATCTTTTAACATTATTTTTATTTCGGAACACATATCGAACACCTTCTATGATATCTGTAAGTTTACTTAAAAACCATATTTGACCTTGCATGACCTTGTACGATAGGTTCAATTTCATTTAAAAAAATGATCATGACCTTCAAATCTCCTCTATGCCTTCACACAGGTAAAAAATATACGTATCATAATATGTCCCCCTTTACACCGTTTAAGTTTTGTATATGACATTTTTTCATATTATTACAAATAACGACAATATTCAAGGTGGACAAAGTTATTGCCCCACCCTGTATAAACTCTTTCGAAAACGGCCCGCGCCCTCAGTTATAGTTTTGCTCTCGGTCTTAAGCGCATTATCGGTCACAGTTATCCTCAGTCTTATTGTTACTTTTATAATATTTGCAGCGCCGTTGCCAACTCTTTCGTATTTTTATAATAAACGTTATTTCTTGGACTACTGTGTTACATTCCTGTACATTACCTCACACAAGTAATATGCAAAATGATCTTCTCATGTGTGCACAATCGTTTTTACTGTAGTGTTCCTAATTCGTTTGATAAAATTAAAAATAGAAATGATAAAGTTAAATGGGAAGAAGCCATAACCGAAGAATTAAAATCATTGAAATTAAATAAAACTTGGACTTTGGTAGAGAAACCAAAGAATAAAAATATTGTAGATTGTAAATGGATATTCACTAGAAAGAATGATGAATTTGGAAATCCATTAAAATACAAGGCTGGTCTTGTTGCCAGAGGTTTTAGCTAAGAATATTTGTCTGATTATAATGAAACTTTTGCTCCAGTAGCAAGAATATCCAGTTTTAGATTTGTAATAGCTTTTCTAAATCAATTTAATCTGTTAATACATCATATGGATGTAAAAACAGCATTTTTAAATGATAGTTTAAAGGAAGAAATTTACATGAAAGTTCCTGAAGGAATTAGTAAAGAAAATCAAGTTTGTAAATTAAATAAAACTCTGTATGGCTCAAAACAGGCAGCAACATGTTGGTTTGAAGTATTTGATAAGAGTCTTGTGGAAAAAGGTTTTCGAAGCTCATCAGTTGATCGATGTATATATATTTTAGATAAAGGAAATATATTTGAAAATATACGAGGTCTGTTCAAAAAATTAGCGAACTTTCTTTTTCTAATTTTTTTTATTTGATATGTGTATAACTTATTGGTCTTTGACCCTGTTGTGTGGCACAAGCACTTATCGCAGTTTTATTAGCGGAACGTAAAAAGGAAAAAGACACTTGTACAGAAGAATCGATATATATGGTTTATTACTTATGGATAGAAGAAAAACATAACAGCTTGTGCACAAACAGCTCGTGGTCTACTGAACGCTCGACACGAAATTAGTATTATAATATGGCTTGTCGCATAGCCGTCCCCACCACCAATAAGAAAATATGAATTGTAGTTTCTAATAGTCCCTTTCAAAATACTCCCCTCCTCTATCCACACACTTATTCCAGTGGTGTTTCCACTTTATCATGCAGTCCTGGGAAGCTTCTTTAGGAACATCCTTCAATGCCAGTGACGAATTGTGTTTAATGTCTTCAACTAAGTCGAAACGCCGACCTTTCAGCACTGATTTTAATTTTGGGAATAAGAAGAAATCGTAGGGAGTAAGGACTGGGGAGTAGGAAGGCTGGAGGAGGACAGTCATCTGATTTTTTGCACAAAACTGGCGAATTAACAAGGCTGAGTGGGCAGGCGCATTGTCATGGCGAAGAAACCATGAGTTGTTTCGCCACAACTGTGGTCTCTTTTCGCGAATTTTTTCACGCGACCTTTTCAAAACACCTTCGTAGTACTGGCGATTGATTGGCAGAAGATCACTGATTTTCTCAATGCAAGTGTTATCGGTTGCGGTCAAAAGCCTTACTGGTCGAGGGTCATCTTCAATTGATTGATGACCATTTTTGAAACTGCTGAACCATTCATAACACTGTGTACAAGAAAAAGCATCACCTCCACAAGCTTGCTTCAAAAGTCTAAACGTTTCCGTGAATGTTTTCCCCAGTTTCATACAAAACTTCACGTTGCACCGTTGCTCTCGTGAATCACACATTGCGAAAATCACCGCGCACACTGAAACACCTTGCATTCAAATTACAATAACTCGGGAACTAAACGCGATATAAAGGATCTGTAAAATGCATGTAACGCAGAAGGTTATGGCAAATGACCTCGTATACGTTGTACTGTATGTGGATGATCTTGTGATTGCAACTGCTAGTAAAACAACAATGAATAATTTTAAAGATTATTTAATGAATAGATTCTATATGACGGATTTAAGTGATATTAAATTTTTCTTGGGTATAAGAATTGAAAGAAGTAAAGATAAAATAACTTTAGATCAAAGTGCTTATATAAAACCAATTTTAGAGAAATTTAAAATGCAGGATTGTAAAGCTGTAAGTACACGTTTTCCAAGTAAATTAGATTACATAGCTTTAAATTCTGACGAGAAATATGATGCTCCTTGCAGACATTTACTTGGTTCTTTAATATATTTAATGGTATGTACAAGGCCAGATTTGTGTGCCACAGTAAATACTTTAAGCAGGTACACAAATAAAAACAATAAAGGACATTGGCAGAATTTAAAACGAATATTAAGATACCTCAAGGGTTCAATAGAAATTAAATTAAATTATATGAAACGTAATTACACTAATATAATTTCTGGTTATGTTGATGCTGATTGGGGTGGTCACGGTAAAAATGATAGAAAAAGTACTACAGGATACTTGTTTAAATTATTTGAACGGTGCACAATTTGTTGGGCAACAAAAAGACAAGCATCGGTAGTTGCTTCATCAACTGAAACAGAATATATGGAATTGTTTGAAGCCGTAAGAGGAGCTTTATGGTTAAAATCATTGGCAACTAGCATAAATATAAATATTTCAGATCTGATCATAATTTATGAGGACAATAATGGCTGCAACAATATAGGAAACAGTCCAGGCAATCCCAAGAAATCGAAGCATATTGATATCAAGTATCATTTTTCTAGAGAGCAGATAGAGAAAAATGTAATAAAACTTGGATTTGTCTGTACAGAACATCGCCAGCAGTAAAATTCGTGGACTTCTGAACAAGGATGGAACTTGAATGATATCCAAAACGAATTGATATTAATTAGAATATTATACGTATATGTAGGAATGAATTTTGATTATCAACCCCTTAATGAATAGAACAACGAGTAAAACGATTATACAATTAGAGACGGATACAAAAATTCCAAAACGCGTACCAGAAAACACAAAAGTTCAAAATCGTGAGCCGTAATCGTAAACCGTGTATCGTAATTTCAAAGTCGTTATTTCGTACTCGTGCTCGTGATCGTAATCGTATCGTAATCGTTAACGTTTCGTTTAACAGTGTCCCGCCGGGCCGCGGACACGTCCTTTTATTGACGCCCGGCAGAACGTTCTCGACTCTCCGTTTAAATCTTTCACAACGGTTCGGCATCCGCCGATTCCAACCGTCGCTCACCTATGCCTCACTCATCCTTCTAACAACAATCAGACATGCACACATACATACATTCGTTCGGAGTCGCCGCGCCTAACGTACAAACATCGGCGACGAACTCCGCGACCGCGCGATGTACATATCGTGCGGTTTTTTGCCGTATGCCCGCCGCTCGTATGTACGGGTTTTTGTCGCGGACGTCCTCGCACGTACGTTATTTTCTAAAATCGTTATGTTCTAATTTTCGCTTCCTATATATATATAAATAAGTATAGTTAAATATTTTAAATGGCCTGATTAGGTTTTTCTGGGTTTCCCTAATCCTCGCAACAAATGTTGCGTCATAAATGTGTAGTTTCCCAGAGAAGGTAAGGAAGGACGGATTTTTTATAAGAAAAGAATTTATTAAATTAGATTAAAACACCCGATTCATTTTTGAGGAGGCGTGTTGGATTATTTAGAAATAATCCATAGCAAAACTGAGTCTTGCAGCGAGAAACACTGCTTATTGTCTGCATAGATGGGCCATATTGGCACCACCAGGTCTAAGGGCCTGAGACTGTTTTCCGTCGAAGGCCAAAGCAATAAACACGATGCAGGCAACGATTTCTCTTTTTCCTAAGTGGACAATGGATTTTCTTGTCGAGGATCCGAGTGTCACTTTGTTCGAGAAAACGGCGAATATGTATTCAAACCCGCGTATAACTCTCTCTTTCTCGCTCGCGGGCTCGCGCGACAGCTCGGCACAGCTCAGCCTCGTGGCAAGGGAGACGCGGGGGGCGGCGGTAGCTGCCAAACGTTATACATATGTTTTGCACCGCGACGATTCCCCGTTATTATTACCGAATTGTTCGAACTAGCCTCGGCAACTTAACCGGTGTTTTTTCTCCTTGCTCGCAAGAAATAATCGCACACCTCAAACGAACAGTAAAAGTACTGCTTCGGGAGTCTTTCTTTCTTTCTTTTTTGTATTACTTAGTTAATTAGTTAAAGACTTTTGATTTGTGTGTGACGTGTGGTTTATATTTAATACTTTGACATTTGTATGTTAGCGGCAACGTATTCTTGAGGGTCAACGAAGGCAATTAGTCGGCCGCTATTTTGCTTTTGGACTATTTATAATAGGGTGTTTGTATGAATGGCAACCCGGGCGGTCGACGATGGCCAGTGACACGAAGTCACGTAGCCATCGAGTCTCGCCGGGTTGATTGTTTAAAAAGAGGCATGGAAATGTTCTGGAAAAGGCAAGCAGCCCGATGTTGCATTGCTTAGGGGTGTTGTTCTTTAAGGATCTGGCCACGGAGTGGGGAAGGCAGGAATGCCTTCTGGTAAGAGGACTAAGCTTGACCTCTTGGCACTTACCCCAGAACCTTGATCGACATAGCATCAAAATAACAATTATTCTAATATGTACATAAACTTTGCTACAAATAAATTGTGTACGTTCGGTCGGAAGACCGGCAATCTTTGCTTTTTTTTCTCGGGACAATCTCGAACTCTTTACGCGTTGCTCATTAAGAACGATATTGCCCCAACACACTTCACTTCGAGTTCAGAATTTCTAGAGTAAAGACGTCCTTCCGAGTCGTAAAATAAAGTTTTCTTATTGAACATATATAATCGTCTACCGTTTTATTCTTCCATTTCCAATAAGTTTTAATGATAAGGTTCAGTGGTAAGTTTTAGTGATAGTGAATTTACTTATTTAATATTAATTAATTACTCGTGATAGTGTGTTATTAAATTAGAAAAAACTATTAATTATTAACTCTTCTTCGGGCCTAAGCGCCCTAAAAAAAATAACTGTGCTGGCGGGATTGTCCTCGGTACGAATTCGATACATCTACGAAGACGCCTTTGTATTAGAATTTGCCACAGCGAGGTTCTTTGTTAACGTGGCGATTCTTGCAGGGCGAGAGGCATTTGTTACTCTCCCCCGAGAGAGCCGCTTTCGGGTGTTCGAGGCGTCTTTATTCGTTTTCGAACGCTTGATCGAGTCAGTCAGTAAACGCAATATTACCAGACCAGCATTTTTATATTATTTCCGCCCACAGACATTTTCAAAACCCTTCATATTCCCTTACAAGTGATTTATACATAGTGAACAATGTCTGCAAGAAAGAAATATGTTGTACTAGCAATGCAACAACGATTAGAAGTTTTGAAGAATTTAAAGGACTCTTCCAAACCACCTTCGGAATATAACGTTAGTACCGCAACCATTATCCGCATTGCACAAAATGCAACGAAAATTAGTGCTTTTTCAGACAAAAAGCAAAGCCTAACAAAAACAAACAAAAGTAATAGAACCAATATATGACGAACTGGACCGGCAATTATTGGAATTGTTCATTGAAAAGCGGACACTTGGCGTTCACTTGACAGACGCTTTACTGTTAGAAAAAGCAGCGGAAATAAAAGATACTTTGCCATACTGTTCGAATTTTAAAGTCAGTCACGGATGGCTGGCAAAGTTCAAAACTCGACATAAAATACGCTGGTACACGTACATATCATCGTGTTACTGTTTTGGAGTAACCGATTTTTTTATAAACGATAAGTATTATTCAAATTATATCTTGTTTGGTCTTATTTTGATCGGAAAAACCTCACGAATATGTTAAAAAAATTTGCAGTGAAAAAAATATAAATATTAAAAAATTATATTGCTAAATTAGGAACTGGTGATCTGTCAGCCCGCATTAAAGGGACCGTGGTGAGTTTCGTGTTACACTTGGAGTGGCTCGAGCGAGGCGAAAATGGGCGCAGAAATGACGCACGTATAGGCGCAGGAAGAGACGTTTTGCAGTGTGGGAGAAAACCAAGTGCTGCACTTTAAAAGAATTTCTTGTATCAACGAATTTCAAGAGTGTGAATGGAGTTGTTACAGCATGATAGAAAATATAAATTTTCAAAAGATGAGCGAATGCTAACAATCGAGGTTAGTATACTTTCCAGGTTCTGGGGTAAGTGCCAAGAGGACCAACTTAGGCCTCTTACCCGAACGCATCCTCGCCTTCCCCACTCCGTGGCCAGATCCTTAAGGATCAACGGTCCTATTCATTTAATGAACACAACGCTAAAGTGCTTGTCATTTTCACAGTCTCAAACTGACAAACAAACAATCCCGGACATAATATAGCTACGTGACTCCAAGTCAATAACCATCGTCTGTCGCCTCACTCGGACACTTATAAACAATCTTTCGTTTAAACCTCACGCAGTTCACCTCTATTATAATTTGTTCAAGGGCAAAATAGCATCAGCTAATTGCCCTCAACGACCCTCTAAAGTACGTTGACGCTAACACGAGTAACTTGATCTGCTTCACGCTTTCGGGAAGCATGAATTGAAGAACTCATTCACACAGTCCAAAAATTACATTCTGCATTATCAAATTCCTTCCAAACAACGTCTCCAGACCGCATAACCCCCGGCATCGATCTCTTCCGTGTCATGCCATTGCTATCGCGAAACGTGTCTACAACAAGTGTTTTCAGGCGTCGTAAGCCATCCAGATCATAACATCCTCTATTCCGCGCAATTTGTGTACCTTTTAAACGCCGTCCTTTGACTACCTTTGTTAAGTACTCGTGATTACCCGAGTAGGGAGATTCGAGCTTTGTAGGCGTTTTGCACGCTTGTGCCAACAAATACAATAACTACTCGAAGGACCACCAGATATGATCGGGACTATACAAATTATCTATGTTTCAACTGTACGGATGACTATGTTCTTTATTCAACTATTCAACTATGTCTATACAAATCAACTGTTCTATCTGTTCTTAGTTCAACTAGTGTAAGAAAATTCCAAATTGACCTGCATTCGAACTCGAAATAGGACGCATACGGTCCCAGCGCGACGACCACCAAGGCGTTGGGACCCGAATATTGTGACGTCAGGGCAGTAAACAACTGAGGCCCTTGAGTTCTGGCGAGGGGCAGTGAAGCCTTCGCAGCCTCGAGGAAGGGCATTCTTTGGGGAACCATTGACAACGCGACATCGCCCACATTTTGTCGTTTAAAGAATATATAGTCATTTAGCGATATTGTACAAGTCGTTATTATACGCGTTTATTTTACCGTATTACGTATTAATCTTACACTAGTCTTGTCTATCTATCTCTATACAACTCTCCCAGATTCTATTAAATCTATCCGATGTCACCTCGGTTGGGTTGACTTGACGGGGATGCATCGTTCTAATTGGCTAAGTGAAAATGTACAAATTGTGGAAGGGCAACAGAGTTAACGCCCTACGTGGGCCCCTCCACTCGGAAATATCCTACGTTTTGCTCCTGGACCGTGGCAGGTAATAAGGATCAAGAAGCGCGCTGACCTTAAACACAAGCCAGGAACCGCCAATGCAAATGCGGACGCTCTTTTTCGACTCGTTACCCAAAACTCGATAAACATGAGTACACAAATCCCATCTTACAATGATTTCATCAAATACCATTATATTAATCAAAATCCTATATCTTATGAAATGGAAAGAGGAAACCTAACATCACTTACTGATCCTCTAATAGTAATTTGGTCTCAAGATCTCGATGAAAACAATCAATACTTAAATTACGTAGAATCAAAATTTAATATAGAAAATCTCAAACCCGAACTAAATGGGTTGTCTAAAATTCAAAACAACAAGCAAATTTTCTATCTCCTATTTCCTTTGAATTCACGTTTCGACAGATTAGAATATAAAAATATATTTGAATGCCTTTTTCAATTAAGATCATCGATAAAAGCACAGAAATTTATTTTTATTCCTCCTATTCATAAAAGATATGGTAATATTAAATTAGATCGACTAAATGAAATGTAAAATTCATATTTCCTAACGATGAAATCAAATTGTTTCACTATGAAAAAATTAATCTACATAGCTCAGAAGAGATACAACAAATTTTAAAAGAATATCATGATAGCAAGTTATCTGGACACTACGGTTTTAATAGAACGTACGCGAAAATTAAAGAACAATATTATTGGCCATCTATAAAGTCAGATATAAGGTAATATACTCAGTCATGCTACTCGTGTCAAATGAACAAGACAAATTTCAAGCCTACTAAACAGCCTATGGAAATAACTACAACAGCCGAAAAACCTTTTGAGAAACTAGCTTTAGATATTGTAAGACCATTACCACTCACTGAAAACGGAAATCGATTCATCCTTACTGCACAAGACGATCTGACAAAATTTTCCTTTGCCAAAGCCATTCCAAATCATGAATCTTTAACTATTGTAAACTCTTTAATCGATATATTTACTCAATTTGGAATACCTAAAAGTTTCTTGACAGATCAAGGCCCGGATTTTATGTCTGAATTAATAAAATACTTGGGAAATTGATTAAAAACTAAACACGTTTGCTCCAGTCCATATCATCCTCAAAACAATGGAAGTTTGGAAAGATATCATCTAACGTTAAAAGATTATATAAAACATTATATAAAATCCAATCAAACAGATTGGGATGAATATATTCAGTTTGCAACCTTCAGTTACAATAGTTCGACTCACAGATCCACTAATCTAACACCTTACGAACTTCTCTTTGGACGAAAAGCCTATTTACCCTCTTCCATATTAAAAGAACTAGAATTTCATTATACCTACGACGATTACATCCGTTCATTACAAAACAAATTAAACGTTTCTTTCAAAATAGCAAGGGAAAACGTAATCAATTCCAGAAATAAGAGTAAGGAGCACTACGATCAGAAAACTAACCCTAAAAGATTTAAAGTCAACGATCTCGTATGTATATATCAGAAACAAACCAAAGTAGGTCTTAATAAAAAATTGTCGCCCAACTTCAAGGGTCCATTTAAAATCACACAAGTATACCCTAACAACACGGTAGAACTTCAAATTGGAAAAAATAAGACCACTTATCATTCTAATCTCATTAAATACTATGTTAGTCTCACATAATTTGTATAAGAATATAGAATCCATTAATTTAGGAATGTTGAGCTGAGTTTTAACAGTGAGAGCACACAAAATTATATGGAATATATAAACTTTATTATTTAGAGAAAGATATAAGGGTTTCGTGTATAAAGGCAACGTGTGTTCGGTACAACGGCTGACGCACGAGTGAGCGCTCCAATACGCTCCAAAACGCAAATCATCATACCATAGTGTACATATATATACTTATTGTGTTCGTACTTATATCTATTCAAACACACTAGATAACTAGGTTAGTTACTATAAATTGAGATTATCATCCAACAAGGAAACCACAATATAATTTCTCCATTCCTAATGATACCAAAGGACCTTTGCGAAGAATTAACCAATTACAAAGTTGTTACACTCATTAAAGGAAATAACTTCGACTTATACAACCTGATTCCATTACCTGTTCAACATCAAAATACTTCTCTCTTTTCGTTTATAACACCTCAAAATCCATATCTACTCCTATTCCAACAAAAATCCTATTTTGCCGTCCTGTCGGATTTGAAGAATTGCGCTGAATGTCTGGAAGGAAAGTATGTTGCACCAACGTGGACACTGCCAGAAGCACCGAAAAGTCCACCTGCGGGGTACGGTTGTTATCATTGCACGTAAAGCAGTTACCGCAAGACAAGAGGAAGAAGAAGAAGAAGAAGGAGCCATTTATTGTTACCCATACCATGTAGTATACAATAACCGTAAGAGAAATTGCTACCATTTTAATTACCGTTGCTGGCTTGGCTGCTGGAACCTGCTCAAGCGTCTTTGCTGCTTCACCAGGAGTCCCAGAACAGTAGAAATGGTGTCACCAATAATAAAAAATTGTATTCATTGTAAATTTGATTCAAACAACCACAGCGAACACAGAGACCATTCCAACGATATGGTCCTGTTTGAAAGGCGCGGAAGGGTTTAAAGTTCCTCACAATAAGCGACATCCAACTACCATCACCGAAGAAGGAACTGTGGACCATCATCAGCCGAAACCCAACAGCTACAATCTCCGATCCAAGAATTCATCACGAACACGAAACAGCTCAACTCCTCTCTAATCGCATGTTCTGCGTAATTATTTATAATTTTTAGTAATAAGAATTTGTATCAAGATTCTATTAGCATATACCTATGTATGTATTTCGCGACTAGTTTATAGCATCCATAAATTCAATATTTATAAGTTTAAAGTATTCGTATTGTAAATAACGTCAACAAACTTATGCGTACATTTCCATAGTATAGAAGTTTTTGTATAATTACCATAAGCTAGAACATTTAATCGTAAATCACTGACATTCTCCTCCAAAAACTATAATTTTTGGACTAAAAGGGGGGAGGTGTTGTACGACCAACTCATCGACAACAAGATAGCTTATTTATTCCCTCATCCGGTATCCAACAATATCATTTTATTCGGGAAAGTTCACAGATTTTTCTCGCGTAAAAAGTCAATGAATAGCTGCTATGATAAAAGCACAAAAAATGTCCAAAGTTGAAAATTTGCAATTTTTTTGAATATCAAGTGTTCCGAAATAAAACTAAACCCAAGGCACTCCTGAATATATTTACGCTCCTGCTAACGATTAGCGGCGTCATATGCGCCCTAATCCCTCCCGCGCAGGATTAACCTACCGCCACGCCACCGATCGGTAGATCATGCGATCGACGACCGTTTTGCGATTCGAAATATTCAGAACTGTTTCGAAAGTCAAAGTGAAAACATCAACCGCAATTTCATCCAAGTATTTTCAACCGCAATCGTTTAACCGATAAATCATAAATCGTCGTATTTTTGTCCAGTCTATCGTCGTGTTTTCTTTTTATTGTAAAACTGTGTATTCAAAGTATTGTTCAGTAAATCGTTATTTATTGTGTGGTGTTCAAAATTGACTGTGAATGTGCAAAGCCTTGCCCCGTATCCTCTGCTAGGATTGTACTAGCCCTCCTTCGTGCGTAGCCGACTCGAGAAAACTCGTCGAGCTCACGTGTACATAAAACATCAAGTTTCTCAAAAACTATACGGCCTAGAGAGAAGCGGATTTCAGATTCGTACTCACCTCGCAAAAGTATATAAGAATTTCATAGTGACGGTGAAGAAAAGTAAAAATTTGTTGTACAGTGTTATTGGAATATGGGATTGTAAGAAAAATAGAAATCGACAAATAGTCGAAACAGGCCATATGCTTTTTGTCAACGCTTCCCCTCCGTCAAGGAAATTCTTCCGGGCCCAAGCGCCCTAAAGAACGACCATATTAACGGGAGTGTCCTCGGTACGAATGTAATTTGTTTTCTCCGAACACGATGTTGTATTGGCTTTCGCCAAGAGCAGAGACAATAAAGAAACGTAGTATTTTCAAGTACGGCCACACGATTTATTCGATGAATTCAATACTTCACCGTTTTTATCTGTTCAATCTTACAGGATTAATTCTAATGAAATAACTCAAATTATTTCGTTGTAACAGGATTTTTGTATGAAGGGTCTGAAGGAAGTCATTTATCCTTTCATTCGCTAATTCGAAGTAATTAAAAAAAACTTGTTTTCTTTGAACACTAAAACTACCAAAGGGATGAAATGACCCTTTTACAAATTTCCTACTTTAAATGACAAAGTTTGTCAAGATGGTCTACTGAACACATTTGCTACCGTCAAATTTTTCCCGTTTCTAATACTAATTGTAAGTACCGGCGAATATGATTAAATTCTGAAGCTGGTTGCCGCAAACTTGTATCGTTAAAGCAAGGATGAAAATGATAAAATTTTTTTAAAATGTCAATGTTGCAATTGTGTTGTTTAAAATCAAAATTTAATGAAATTACAAAATTTTAATTTAAATTTTGTTGTTTAGAAAAATGTTGGTTGTTGTACATTGCTATTAGTGAGCCAACTAAGCAGGACGTGAATTCACGTCAGCGGTCGGAAACGTTGTACCATCTGTACTGATTACACTGCCTAGCGCAATGTGGCTCCGTCTTCGAACAAACGTTATAAGAAATCAGCCCTTTTCAGGGCCACCAAACATTGAAACGAAGGAACAGTCGGCAACACTCCGGTGGGGGTTTTAGTGGGTAGTATGCGCTTCTCGCATGAGTCCCACACTACCTCCGCGGGGTGTATATAAATGTATTTCCCCCACCGTAAACAAAAAAAACAAAAAATTTAATCGGCCCCTATCGGAGCCACGATTAAGAGTTCAGTTTTCACACGGTTATCGCCTTAACACTCATACCCCGTTGAAACATAAATTTCTGTAAGAAATAAAAATTGTAGCCATGGTTTAGGATTCTTTCGCTTTTATTGGATACAAGGATCTGTGAAGGAATAGGATTCAGGATCAGAGCGAGGATATAGGAAATTTGCTTATACATTTATTTTAATATCGATCGCAAAATAATTCAGTCTCTACTCTCGCAATCAATTTCAATCAGGCCTCCAGGAGTAACTCTGTTCTCTCCCGTTCGAATGGCGTCCAGGTATTATCGCCGAACTCTCCATACCGAACGGGCGACCAGGAATACTCTCCCGTACTCTCCTGTCTTTAACCTGGGGCGTCCAGGAGATGCTCTGTCCTCTCTCATTTGACAGGCGTCCAGGTATTATCGCCGAACTCTCCATGTCGAACGAGCGGCCAGGAACTAACTCCCGTACTCTCCTCCTATTCTCCAGGCAGGCGTCCAGGTATTATCGCCGTACTCTCCTGCCGGTGTCCCTAAGCTGTCCAAGAGCGGCCGTTGCTTGCCTACCTCGTCCTCTCTCTCGGAGCAGCTGAAGAGGCCGAGCCGCGTTTCGCGACCTATTTTATATACGCTGGTTGCTCCTCACTTCCCGCTCCGCGGAGAAGCCTATGTTCTCGCTTCGCGATCCTTCCTCGATACATTTTCGATCTTTCGCGATCTTTCTTTTTCTAGAACATTCTTGACGCTATACAATTTTATTTATTTATTATTTCTATCGGTGTTATAGGTTAATAAGCGCATAATGATCTTACGAAGTTAATATTTTACTGTTCTTTGCTCTTTATTTATTCGAAAAAATTGTATCGGGTTTTCGCCGTATGCTACAAAATGATTTTGGAAAATGTTTGTGGGCGACAATAATATAAGATGCTGGTTTGATAAAACTGCGTTTAATGACTTGCTCGATCAAGCGTTCGAGAACGAATAAAGACGCCTCGAACACCCGAAAGCGGCTCGCTCGGGGAAGAGTAACAAATACCTCACCGTCCCAGCGGCGGTTTGATTTTTCGGCCGCCGACAAAGGCGAGCCGCGGTTAGCAAAGAACAGCCGGCGAATTTCAAATTTCGCTTCCACTATGTTTACAGTGCACAGTTTCGATTCCGGCCTCCGCTGCGCTGTGAGAAAATTTACTGTATACTGTATACCCATTTAGATTTCCGAATGTTGCTTATACCTTTCAGAGGTTTATGAATTTTGTGCTTAGTTTCGTGTGTATTTTTTTAGATGATATTATTGCGAAATCTGAAAGTTGGAAAGAATATAAGAATTACATTTGCCGTTTACCGCAAGACCTAAAAGATTTTGGAATAAACATTAATGTCGCAAAAACTATTTTTAGTAAGATAGAAGTCACTTACCTAGGTTACTAAATAAATACATTTGAAATCGTTATTTGACGAGGTAAAGACCATTCGAAATTATCCTAAGTCATTCATAGTAGCGATACTAAACTATTTTCTAGCAGTTGGCTTTTTATCATCAGTTAAAAATCATGGCCATATTCAAGGTTCCGTTTATTCATTCTTAGAAAAAAGTAGAAGAAATTAGAAAAAGTAGAAGCAAAAGTAGAACAAGATATTTATTTAATGGTCCCCTACCAGTACCTGTTCATCCTTGTTCTAACGCTTCTCCTAAGTTGCATATTGATGCCTTCAATATTGCAATCAGAGCACTTCTTAAGCAATTTGATGATTATTATTAGTATCCTCTAAAGTAATTGTAGACTTAAAATGAAAGAAAAGTAAGCCGAAGAGCAAATATTACAATAAATCAAAACAAATAAATAACAAATAAATAGTGTGTGCAGCGAACGCGCTTCCGGTATCGTAGATTACAAAGTTACGTTCACGCTGGTCGTCGGTACGGGTGACGTGCCATGCGCGGAGAGTCGCGTCGCGAATTCGAGAGAGTCCTGACTCGAGAGAGTCCTGACTCGAGAGAGTGAGACCTGTCTGAGGGAATTCGTGCAGCAAGAGTCGGTTTTGTCCGCCGTGCTCTGTGCACCGAATTGGGTCCTCGTGAAGGAGTCGGTTTTGTCCACCGTGCCCCGTGAAGACAAGGTCATACTGCTCGAGTAGGAAACGTCTCGATTCTTGAGATCTGCCGAGGGTACGAAAGTCAGTATTATCCACTGTGCTTGCGTACTTACTCGGGTCACACACTGTGTCGTGTCTCTCCGTTTCCAAAAAACGGAGCCTTTTTATCCCCATGAGCGGACCATGGAGAGACTATGTTTTATTACTCTCTTTACCTGACCCGCCGCTCCGTACCGAGACTTGCGTATTCCTAATATCTAAAATGTTGTCGCATTACAAGTGATGTTTATTCTTCAGCGAGTATAGCAAGACAGACCGACAGACACAGACAGACAGACACTGTTTTTTCGCTCACATACAATATATATCTATCTTCCCGATATCCCGCGAAGGAAAAAACAAGGAGTGGGAAAAGGGGTGACTTTCCCCAACGCGAGAAGTCCCATTTTCCCCGCCAGTCGTCATCCGGCCCAAACCGTTGCCGGTGGCCCCTTCGGCACACAACAGTCTATAAATTACAGTAACAGTAATAAATCCAAGGATCGCCTCGACTTTTCAAACTACATGAGGAACCGGAAAAACTACAACTACGCCAACCTCGGGCTCAATGTGCATACCAGTTGAGTAAAACGGTCAAAGTAATGGTTCCTGTAAATGCCACAGCGCACAACTTTACTATAGTACGTGCAACCACAAATTACACTGCCCAACAGTCAATCGACGTTCTAAAATCCGATCAGTGATTATTATAGTGTTTTCTGTGCTGATTACGAATCTGCAATCCGTTTTTCGACAGCGCGTACAGTTTTTGAGAAATTTGATTTTGAAAAAAAAAGTAAATTTTCGGAATTCAAACAAATTTTGTGAGGTAACTATAAAAGATTCTGAAATTCCGTTTGCGTCAAAAGGTTCTGTAGACTTTTCTGAATACAGTGGTATCTGCAATTTATGCATATATATATATATATATATATATATATATATATCAATGGATTTGGAATAAAATTCTCTTCACTTTTTGTCATCATGCAAATTTGCATAAGTTGTAAAATAAGGTTATGAAAAATTTGTTTGATATAAATAAATTATATTGCGCCGAATTTGTTAATATCCTGTTATTATACGTAAAAAATCATACAACTTTCCTATTAGCAGTTTTAATGTATCTCGTACGGTTTTCGAGATAGCACAAGGGGGTCGAAACTTGAAGAGGTCGTTTCACCCCTTAAACTCGCATCTCAGCCGATAAAAAAAAATAAGTGTCCGTTATTTTTGCCTGCTTAACAAACGTACGGAGTTTCATCAAAATCGGAGGGGGACACTTCCATGCCTTTCCTTGTTAGTAACACGTTTTCTTGCAAACGCCGTAGAAAAGTTCAAATAAAGTACTTAGTCAAAAGTATTCAATTGTCGTTCATATATCGCGCCTCAAGCAGAGTGCTTTAGCGCTCCACGGGCACCTACCTGCGCCTTTTAAATTCCCCAACTATTACTTTCCGCTAGTCCCACACGCAACAAAAGCATGTCCAGTCTAGTTATTTTTTTAGTTAATGGTAACAGTTCATGCCATCTCTAGTCCTTCTTGAAGGCACTGCTACAGAATCGTGGATGCTCCACCATTGCAAAATTTTTTAAAGACATTTGACAAGCCTTGAAAGATAGCATAACATCCTAATTCCACCTCAAACAACATCAAATCTCGTGTTTTTTTCATAAAGCTTGCAGAACTGTCCAGATGCTTTTGTACATAAAAATGCTGTGAAATGTTCGTTGGAGTGGTTCTATCAAGGTCCCTTTAGTTACAGCACGACCGGATGACTAACTATTTCTCTTTCGTTACGGATGTTCTTAATAATTCGATTGACAGATTAAATCAGCATGCATATCCTTTAATCACAACGAATCTTTGTTTCCCCTCATTTTTCGTGAGCTGATTCGTCTAACCTCAACAGAACAACCCTACTTCAGTAAAATCTGTTTATAAATCAAATTCCAATGAGTCAAAGATCTATGTTGCTTCAAAAAAAAGCAACAGTTTTGCGAAGATTACGTCATTCAGGGTAGGAAACGAAAGGCGAGAGTATTGTTTTACCTACCAAAACGGTCGATATAAGAATTTTAAATGTTACCATTGTTCTTCGCTGTCAAATAAGATTTCGTTTTTATATTCATAAATTATTTTTGCATTGCAATGTCGAGTTTAATCTAATATTTGCTTTCGTATCTATGCGGCTTTACTTCTTTACAAAATATTTTAATAAATTTTGTTGTTTATTTTCGCTGTAAACGGACATATTTTAAATAATGTTAAATAATTCAAGTCAGTTTGTTATATGCACTGGTTTATTTTGAAAAAATATAATGATACTTCCCATACAACGTTTGAATTTTGTCACCATTAGAGGTCATTACTACCTTTTGTTAATCAAATAATCTCTGTCAGGTGGAGAAGAAATATTTTGTTATTCTTTCTGTAATGATCAAAGGTACTATAGCGTCAGATTTTGGAAACTTGCTTTTAAAACTTTTAAAAACCAACCTGCAAAATGACACTCTGTAGCACCCTTTATCATTATACAGATTATATACTTTCTGATGTTGAATTCTTGAAATAACGAAGTTGTATTCTTGGATGTCAAAATACACCTGTCACCTGTCCTTATCCCTCATGAGACTCCCAAAGTTAATTCGGAATTGATTTGTCATCTCACTACACACTTAATTCAAACATATAGAAAATTGACAATTGATAAAATTTAAAAACATAAAATTTCCAAATTTCCATGTTTTTAAATTAAGAAACAAAGTCCACTATCAATATCCACAAACTGCTTGCTTCTATCATGATCGTGCACTGCACCATTAATGATCTACATAAACATTCTTAACTGATTTTAAAAATCAGTGTCTCGTAAAAAATTAAAAAAGTTTATGTAAAAACTGCGAACATGGTTTCATAATAAAGAACTAGAAGTGATAAATTTCTTCTTACATACTTACTAATCTCTGTTACATAATACTACTAATTACATGAAATAAAACAATATTTCAATTCTTCCTGATTTTTTTCTGTGGTAAATAAATAATTTTTAAAACCAGTGTTTCAGAGTTCAATTAAAATACAAACAGTTTCTGGAGTTCGTTTATACCTGTCATTGTTTATATTTTATAATCGAAATCGTCTAAAATACGCTTATTCCAATTATAATTTTTTCTTGCAAACATAAAATATTCATGGATATTAAGTAATATTTTACAATAATAACAAAATTGCGGTAAAATTTGAGAAACATTAAAGTAATTAATGTTCTAATTGACAAAATGAGTTAAACAAATGTCTGTATTTGGGATATATCATAATACAAAAGAAATGTTCCACAAAATATGAAATTCATTTAGTTTAAAAATATATGTACAAATTACATATTTTTTGTATAGTTTCAAAACATATGAAGTATATTATATCATTTAAACGTATTCTATAAACAAATATAAGAAGTGAATAGAATTGTTTATACATGAATTAGTATGAACAATAAAATATTTCATGTAGCATTGTTTCGTAAAAGAATTAATTTATTCCATTTGTACCATTTGAAAATAGTAACTACAAAACGATTTTGTGACACCTAATTGTATAAACTTTTTAGATGAAGAAATTTATAAACCAGAAAATCACAATATTATTCACTATTTGTAATTTTGAAAAGTGTAGTCAATTTTACATTCTCATTGACATAATATTTTTGTTTTCATATTATCATAATTATTCTATTGAATTGTTAAATTTACATATTAATTTGGTTTGGAATTTTCACTTTATTAGACTTTTTACCTTGTATGATACAAGTTTAATCCAGACATATACAATGCGTATATTACTGGAAAATTGACGGACCATATTTATTTCTGTTATAAAAACTACTATGCATTATATTAACTCTTATCATATAAAAAGGATATTAATTACGAAATAACTAACTTGTAATTGATACTAAATTACATTCCATCCTTAGAGACCTTCTAGCTTCTAAAACGTAAATGAAATTTATCACATAGTTGTAATTTTAGTAAAGATAAATTTAAATCTAAAGTTTTACAGTTATTACTACATCAACATCATTACTAATAAAAATCTGTTTCTTAAAACTTTGATATATACCAACTCTTCCCTTTATGAAAGTATCAAAAATATCCTTTCTGATATACATTCCCCAACAAACAACAAAAATGAAACATCATTATGAAATCATAAAAATACCAATAACACTTTTTAACACTGAACCTTCCTAATCATTATTCTGGAATTATAATATTCACTTTATACTCCTTTTTCAAAAAAAAAAAATATATGTAATAATAACATATATACGATCTTGCTTAATACTACTTTAAGATATAAAACTAAGTAAAATTTATAAATATAGTACAATTGATAGTTAGCTATAAAGCAGTAATAGGTTAATTATAGATACACATACATATTAGCACTGTGTGTCGTTGAATCTTATGGCGATTTTTTAAGTCCCCTGCTTACAGATAATATAATCAAGGATTTAATTAAATGTTTGCTTTCATGTTCAAATTGAGTATGTCTCATTCAGTCAGTCGCATACACCAACCACCATGATGACTAGCAGTCATCTTGACTAGCTTTTTATTTTTTTCCATTTCTTCCGACTTCATTCGCAGTAAGATGAGAGTCTTCAGAATTAACAAGTTACATTGTGCTTTTCTAAGTTCGAAGGGTATAAATCAATCCCCAGGATGTTCAGGGCAACTACGATTCACTTGAAACCATCTATCAATACAACTGAAAAATAATAATTATATATTATATTATTAACCAATTTTCATGTATTTTTAATGCATGTAATAGAAATATTTTAATCTTACATTTAAGATACAAACTTACTTTTTGTGATATATACAAAGGCAAGGTAAGCGGGCTATAACATCACCAGGTTGTAATTCTTCAAGACAAATAACACATTCTCCTTTCTCATCAGACAATATGTCTTCTATAGTAAAAAGTGATATAAAATTACATGTTAACAATTATCCAATCATCTATAAACTCTTTCTCACTAAATTATATAATTAATTTTCTATTACCCATATTTTAGTTAAAAAATTTTTACTCATATACTGTACTATATATTATATAATTATAATCTTTGATTCTGAATTAGTTAAACGGACAAAAGGAAGAATTGGATAATTTGTCAGCGTTATATGTTTATAATGCATAAAATGAACAGTTAAAATAAACAGTAAAAGAATGTTGTAATTTTTGTTTTACATTTATAACGAAAGATGTGAATTAGTTAGTTATATAATCACAAAAGTTAGTTACATCAATTATAAAAGATAAATAAACTTACCATTATAACTAAGACGTGGCTTGGTTAAACACATGACCAGGTGACATTCTATATCATCTGGTAGAATAAATTTGGAACAAACGGGACATTTTAGACCTTAAATATAAAGTAAATATATTATTTATGGTTTTAGGTACAGCAATACGTTGCTGTTAAACTAGGAAGAACTATACCATATAAAATTCTTCTCACTTGATTTACTGGAACAACCTCAGCCTCAGCCTCATTTAGGCATGAACTTATTATAATTCCCATAATAAATCCTACATAATCTTAATTTACCCATCACATGTAATTAACTAAAAATTCATTTTTATAAATTACTCCTTTTTACGTTCGTAATTTAAAATTCATTAAGTTACGTTAGATCACAATTGATTTATATATGGTTACCGGGCCAACTACTTCGACAACATGCGCTACACAAATGCCCTGTGTGTCACCCACAATATAATCATAAAATACCGTTACATAACCTTCTGTTGTGTATGCTTAAACGTCAAATAAAAATATGATTTAAAAATAATGTGCTTACGAAGTATATTAATGAAACAGAAAAAATTTAAATCTTTAAAATAATAATTACGATAATTTCATGTAATACTTTTTTATAGGTTTTCTGAATTTTTCTAATCATATTATTTTGAACCTTATTTTTAACAAAATATCAAAAACCATCAAATTTTAATTTTTCATATACATATTAGATTCACTCTCAACTACATCGAAAACTATATAATGAATTATTACTTTGGTATTAGTGCATAGACTGTATAGTTCATAATTTCAGAAATTTGTTTATTAAATTATAAGGTTTATGTATTTATGGCAATAAATATATAAATAATTATGAGCCCACAGATGCGTAAATTATATGCATGTACTTGATGTTCAAAATAAAATAAGTATACACTAATGCTAGAGTATTTCTTCTGGACCTAAGTCTTTTACCACCATGGTTCTGACACCGAGGTTACATTAATAAAGAAAAATGTGAATTATATTACCATATATAAATGATTGCATCAATCACTGATTATGTTTAATGATATATCACTACAATAAAATAAGTATTATTATACTTGTTTCATTAACTAAATATATTAGTTCTATATATTATAGGATACTCCAATGCCTGCCTCAATGTAACTCAAAATTTATAGTTTTACAGCTGAGTTGCCGTAACATTTTTTTTTAAAACCAAAACATTTCTAAATTTTTGTTTGAACTACTTGGGCCATTCTATTATTATATTATATATATAATATGTTGCAATTTAAACATACAAAATTTATGAAATTTTCCAAGAAATTTTTCTTACTTCTGATGTTTAACTATATGTAGAATTTATAAATCAAAAAATAACATTTTGGGGTTTTTAGTATTTATATCCTGTTGTACAAAATATCTGAACACTTCATCTTACTAAGAGTTTTAATCCTTGTTTTTCGCTTTCAAATTTGCATTCAAATTTGCTTTAATAATTTTGTTCCATACATACAGAAACATATAATACATACAATACATACAGAAATGAAAATCGAATGAAAAAATTTCTATGGAGACTTATCCAAACAAAGTTCAGAATATTAATACGAATGGGTCTCTCACTTCTCAATTATCAAAATTTATATTTACACTTGATTAACTCCAGTGCATGTTCATTGCATGTACATATTATAATCTGTGTTGGAAACATTGAAACTATCAGTAATCATCAGTAAGTTTTGAGTTAAAATCATATAATAAGGTTAATTCCTTTCTATATATGTAATGTATAGTTAGAAGTCATAAATATTGTCAACCTAACAATCATCAAGATATCCATATTAATTCCTAAAATTAGTAACTTGAAACTACAGATATGATAAAACTCTATATTATGTACATTTTACATCAACAATAACAAAAATGATAATAAATTACAGGGAAAACACATCTATGTTTAGTGTTTTTCATTTTGTAATTGTGAAATTTCTGTAATTGTATTATGAAAAGTGATACAAAGCATGATTTTACTCTGGATATATCAAAGGCGAACAAACTACAGAGAAATCAGGTAATTTCTAAAATATTGTGCATTTTTATCTAAGTTTGTAGTTCTCTATCATTAATTAGACATTATTGTATCCTAATGAGTGAATCAACCTGGTTATTTCAAATGTTTTCCAATACTCTGTAGAAATTTCTTCAAATATATTTCCAGTGTGTTTGTTTTAATTTATGCCCTTCCAATGCATTATTATATATATCAGTATTTTATAAGTATTCTTTTGGCCAATGGCATCCAGCACTAATATTCTACATTTTTTATCCAAAGTAAGAAATAGAAACAAATATATACAAATATATCAAAAGCAGAAATACAAATCAGATCACCAAAGGTATTATTAAACTATGCAGGCATATTGTTGTGATAATAAGAATCTATTAGCATTAATTTTCAGAATTCTGTAATGGAAATTTTAGTTTTAAAGAAGAAGAATATTTTAGACATTTTTTGCTCAAAATCAACTAAAAGCAAAATGAAGTAGAAAGAAATTATAATAAGAATTAAATTTATTGTTATATATTTATTTACATAGTAAAATTCACAGAATAATATAGGAAGACTAACAATTAGACTTAATATATAATATGCACTGAATTTAGGCATTCAAATAAAACTAATATGGATACAATAATTATTTTTATTATAAAAGTAGTTTTGGAAAAATGATGATTATGAGTACTTTGTGATGATTATCAATGTTTTTAACATCATGTGCAAAGCACAATTTACGTGAAGAAAATAAACACTGAATGTACACAAGCTAGAGCTAGACTTGACTACACATAGTAATCTTTAATTAAAATATTGAAGGTCTGAAATAGACTATCATAATACCTGAAAATCATTAAAAATCCAAAAAAATTTAACAAGTCATCTGTGTATTTTCAATAATTGTGATATTTACTTTTGCAATATCATGTACATACTTCTACTAATTAATAAAAAAATGTTCCAGCACTTTTACTAGATTTTGTAACACAAAAATAATTTAAATTTAAAACGTATCATATAAATAAAATAATTATAAATTATAAATAAAAAAAAATTATTTATCGTTCAGAAACTAAATAACTGACAAATGTTATTATGTTATCTTGAATAAGTTATATGATTTTTATTTATATTGACAATCCTACAATTGACATAAGAGTTTATACAAAAAATTACTTAAAATTTAGTATATCAATAAAAATTCCTTTACTTTTAGTATTGTATAATATTGAATAAAACTGTGTTATAATTTAAGAGAAAATACAACATTTAATTAAAAACAAGATCAATAGTCCATTAAAAATTTTAAAAACTGTTTAACCTATCTACCAAATGTAGTAAATAGTATAATTTGATAATGTAAAGAGAAATATTGCAACTGGTTAGAAATTAAATTGTTACATATAGAAACTAATTGTTGAAAACTAAAAAACTATTAAACTAAAAAAATGTTAATTACACTTTCTAATATTGATAATAGATCTGTTCTGAAATATTATAATTACTAATTTTATTATTACAATATTTTAAAGTTTTTCTATAAATAGATATGTAAGAATTTCTGTATATGTGTGTATGTAAATGAAAATAATAAATATATTAAGTATATTAAAGAATAATTATTTTAAATTCTATAATTTGAACACTTTAAATCCATAAACATACCATTAAGAGACCAAATATGAGAAGGCAAACTATGGGCTGCATATACTCGACCACTATCCTCATCAGGTTCATCCGAGTCAAGTTGAGGTAGACCTAATGCCTGACCAACTCCAACTCCAACTGAAGAAGCAAGACTGCTTTGTTCACCAGAAGAAAGATCTGGCACTGAACTTAAGGAACGAGCACGTTGTCTGCTGTCTCCAGATACTCGAGATGTTTGCGATTGATTTCCTTGCTGATGTTGATGTTGTAGCATGCTAACACCTCCAGGGAGAGAGCGAAGCATAGAAAATCCTTGCATTGCAGCCTCATTTGCTCCAGTAGAGGATTGTTCATTGCCTCCAGCAGATTGTGCCACCGTGCTTGCTTTAGCTCCCATCCCAATTTTAAATAATGGTAATGGTGTTTTCAACTGCAGTAAAAGTATTTTTGTCCAATATAAAAATCTTATTTCGTAATCACATCAAAAATTAATATTCCAAATAATTGGTCTTGGCAGTGACACACGCACTGACACAGTTCTTACAAATAGTCCTAGTTGCTCTATTTTTCAATGTTGTAAGAATAGTTAAAATTAACAATTTTTATTTCAAGAATGTTACAGCCCTTTATGATTCAATATAGGCCGAAATTTTGTAGACATGCATCGCAAAGAGCAAGTCATATCGTCCAAAAGCATACTAGCGGCTTGTCACGTAAAATACCCCCCGACATCTTGCGAGAAACTTCCTAGAAGACAATGATCAGCTGCTACGGATATTTCATTATTATGTTGATATGTATAGTTTAATTCGTACAAAAAATTTTCCTAGTACTTATGATTTCTTTCCGAAACATGTACATATGTATTATCTTTATAACTTTTAATAATAATTGATTGATTCGAAAAGTAAAATTTATTTATTAATCAAAATTATCTAAATAAGTCACCCAATTATTTAAAAAATGATAAATTAATTACACGAAAAAATGTTCCTAGTAAAATTTATACATTTCCACTAAAAATCATACATTTATATATATGTATAATTAATGCCATGTATAGATTGTAAACATTTAAGAAATATTTTCTAACATAAATATATCGATAAAGTATTTAATTTTATTATAAATTTAGTATGAGTCATGTTTTACCATTTTCATGATTTGGAAATAGTGAATTTGATTTTAAATTTTGAGCTTTTAATCGAAGGTTACTTCAGGGCAGTATTTGTCTCTCAGTTGGAATATCTATGTGAAGTATAGAACATTGGTTTCAGATTTTATAGGTGTACTCGAAGTGGTCCCAAGTAATTTAGTAATTTTATACGTTGTAATTCCATAGAAATTATTAAAAAAAACAATAGAAATGTCTGCGTGGAGACAAGCTGGATTAAAGTAAATATTTATCTCTAAAATATTTCTATTAATATTATATTTTAATACTGATAGAAGAATATTATGTAACTTTTAATTACTATATTAATAATGTTTCTACATTAAAAAAATATTTTACATTTCAGTTATATAAATTACTCGCAGATAGCTGCCAAGCTTGTAAGACAAGCATTAAAACCTGAATTAAGAACAGAAGCTTTGAAGCGTGATGAAGCGAATGTAAAATTCACGCAATGGAAAGATGGTAAACCTGCTAGTAAGTACATTTAGATAGCATTAATTATATAAATGTGGTCTGTTGCTATTTATTATTTCATATTTTTAGACTAAGTTTAATACGGAGAATGTAATGATAATATAATATAATATGCAATTTCACTATGCAATTGCATTTTACATGTACATTATAATAATTCTTTTTCATATTGACTTTCATGCACATTAGTGATTTTCTCTCTTCATCACAATAGTTAGACAGAATTAGATTTATGCTTAAAAACTTGGTTATCTTTTAGATAAAAATTTGAAAACAGCATGTCTTAGATAAGGTCCTTTTCATTTTTTCTACTACTTTAATCTTCTTCCGTATCATATGACAATATTCAATGCTGCAGTTTTTTTCTTATATATGTTTTGAGTATCAGTTAGTCAATTCTCATTTATAGATAATCGTATTTTGTTTGCTAAATGCATGTGGTTTAGTACAATATAGCTAAATCTAGTGAAATGTAACTATTATAAGAAAAACTTTGCAGAATTACATCAACGTCATTGGAAATGTAAAGTTGGGAAGGTTAATGTAATTGTCTTTTTCAATTGTTATTTTATTTTTTTTATTCATGCTTAACATTTCTATATGGAACCAAACATACTAATATTACATAATGGGTTCAATTTTAAATGTACTTTAATAAATGTTAACAAAATCTCATAATACCTCATTTTAATTGCCATATTATAAATTACAAATAAGTATTATATAAAAATATTTGTATTGCAGCTGAAAAATAGTTATGATGACAACTTGTAAGTTTACAATGATTTGTGAAAGTATGTTTGAGGTTTATGTGAAATTTGTAAGGCGGCATGATTATTTTTTATGTATGCATACATGTGTGGATTTAATGCTTTGTTTGACATTACAACTAAAACTTAGATACCACTAAATCATTATAGAAAATGCAGTGACATCTATATTTATATACAGTGTATCCCTTTTAGTTGAACTGAACGAAATATTTTGGAAGAATTGTTTGATATAGCATGATATAAATATTATTTTTCTTTATCAAATACTGTAGATATTTCAAGCTCAAGTATTTTTTTAGAATATTTGTTGTAATTTTACAACTCCCAAAACAAATTCAAGAAAGTAGTACAAAATGTGGAGAGTTGTAAAACTGGATAACAGAAGACACTAGATAACTTAATACAATAATTATTTGCTTCTGATGAGCTAACTAATGTTTGTCTCTGTCTCTGATAGAAACTAGATTCCTCAAGTATCAGATATTTATATTCTCCTGTGAAGTAGCTACTAACAATTGGTAGAAATCAATAAATATTTATTAGATAGGGAAAAAAATTAAATATTATGAATTAAATCGTTTTGGATTATACTTAACAATGTGTTTAATTTGCAATAATTTATTGATTTATTCTAGATATTCTGTCAATATGTTCTCCATTTTGCAGTTACTGTATGAATATAATTTTGAAAGCATTTCTAGCTTTGAATCGTGACATATGCTTTTGCAGTTTTTCTTTTGATTTATGAACGTTTTGCTGTCAAACCTCTCATTTGTGAATTGTTTTACTATTCTCTGGAAAATATACTATCATGTTGGAAATAAAAGTACACCTGTGCCTTTAATATAACAGATAAGTATTCCGTGAATTGGCCGACTATACCTCACTTTTGTCCACTTAGAAAGAAGTAAAGAGAAAAGTTCAGCAACTTTTTGTTGTTCTGATTGAGCTGTTATTTGACAGAAATAATTCTAGCAAGTCCGGTTAATATAGATACATTGTTTATGCATTTTATTAACAAAGTACTATGATTAAAAACAATAATTTCATAAAAGTGTATTTTTCTATGAACAAAGACAAATATGTCCTGTTTTTATTTCTTTTAGACTGGCGTATCTCATAAATTATTTAAAGCATTGAAATGAAAATATAATATTTTGAAGACATTGATAACTGTCTTTTGGGAATATAATATTTCTTATGTTGTGACCATACATTTACAAATTTTTAAGAATAAGATATTTTTGTTATCATTCCTTTATTATTACTTTTGAAAACCTTTATTTTTTCTTTACTTCAACTTTTTATTCTTATTTAAAAATACAAAACTAAATTTGTTGTAAAAACATTACATAGTATTTAACATTTATGCTCATTAAATGTTAATATGTTTTTGGGTTAAACTAGTAAAATTGTGCTTAACAAAACAATCAATACAGAAAGATATGTATATTTTTCTGCTTCACGTATTAAGTAGAATACGTCTACCTGCATTTAGCAAAATGAACATTAACGTATAACATATAACGTTCCTTCTGCTTGTTTACAAACACTCTCTTACAAAGCCATTCTTAGGATGTCGTCATACGGATAATTGTGATAATAAAAATTTTGATTTATCAGGTATAATCTGAACTATAGTGACATCTGTTAATTTTTGGTTTATTCATTTACACTTTATAAGTTTAAAAATCAATCTTTTCCAGTTCTCCCAGAAGCATGTCTTACTACTTTGCGAAACTAATATTTGAGTGAGAATCTGTATATCTAGCAAAAATAATTTGTTAAACTCGATGTTAGGGTTTTCTTACTAGTCTGTACTTACCCATGGAATATCCACTAAATGAAGACCAACACTTGAGATGGAAAATGCAACAAATATTCGATATAATCGATTCTTTCCTATTCAAAATTTTGTTTATATCCTGTCGAACATAGAAAAAGTCAGCGAGCGAAAGAGACGTCCGAATGATGAAAAATAAAAAAAAAACAGTAACATGCCGGTGAGACAATCTTAATGCAAGAATAGAAGTTCTTCATTTTTTATTCTTTTTTTTCATGAAACTTTTACTTACCAACATTTTACCAAAGATGACATAATTTGATATATGTATTATATTTGCTTGTAATAATTTTTTGAAGTAAAGTCCGTGAAAAGATTTTTATTACAAATAATTATGTTTGCAATTACGTCCTGCTTGATTTTATTTGAATGAGGAAGATATTACTAATATGTTGGTAAAAGTTATATAGAAAAAGAAAAGAAAAATGTTACATTGTTACATTAGAATTATCCTAGGGACATGTTACTGTTTGTTTACGTTTCATTGTTATGCCATTTTCTTCGCTGGCTATTCCTTAGTACTTTCGAAGAACGTTAGTCAGTATAGGGCCTGCACGATATAAGCGACAGTTCGGACCGATAATTTGCTTATATCGAGACTCTAGTGTATTTGCATTGTTCTTGATCCTCCTCACGAACCTTTCTAATCGTATGTCGTACGATTTATTTGTCAGGTGCGCTAGTCAGAACTAGCTGTTCACTGACATTTTATACTCAGCGATACTCAATTATGAAAGCTGTAGTTGAACTCCGAAATTCTAATTGATACGTATTAACAATTCGAATAAGAATTATCGTATTATCAGGGCTTAATGGTCGATTTATGAACTGGGTCTGTCTTGTAGTATAATTTCCACATATTTGTCTATTGTACATATATTTATATCATGTTATTCTCTAGAAATTCCTTAAAAAAATAGTAGCACCTATCCCAGTAAAATTAATAGTTTCTCCTGTATTCCAAACAATACTTATAAAATATTTGGAAGTGTATATATGTATATATATATAAAGTTCTGTATATTTTTGAACAAATAACATTAAATATGAATGAAAATGAGTTCACACAGGATTATATACAGGGTGTCTCGCAACTCGCTTAGGTCCCGAAAAGAGGTTGCAGGGGAAGTGATTCTAAATAACTTTTTCTTTTACAAAAATTGGGGTTTGAGGCTGCGCTTTTAAATTATTAAAGAAAAACACCGACCAATCGGAGTGTGAGTATAGTGCGCATTCAGACGCGACAGCGCAGCACCAAACGTACGGCTGACTGCGGACGTGAACAAGCAAGTTAGTATTGTGCTATGTTACGTCAAAGTTATACCTTATAACGAATAAACAAATTAAGACCCAGTTTACTTTAATTTTGCGAAGAGTGTATAAAAACAGTAAAATAAGACTGGGCTATTATTGGCAAATACTTATTCTTCTGTGCAAATGTTTTCTCGTTACTTGTTCGATTAACCGATCCTGATCTTTCATAAAAATAGTATGTACCCTATAACAGTCACAAAAATGATCACAACTGTCATTTTTCATCACTACTTTTCTCTAATATTTTGTTGTCACTTTTCACTAACTTCTTAATGTAATAACGATTAACAAGCGAATAATAAAATAACAACGGTTACGTGCAAACAATTGTTCGAAAATAATTTTAGGATTTGCCTTTTCTCTTTAACTATATCTTCAGATACTTTGTGTTAAACCGCCGATCCTGACTCCGAAAATTTCAACCAGAGAGAAAGCAAGTGTTCTGAACGTCGTCTTCGGTCGTTTACAGCGTCGGGTCAAAGGATCATAAAACGATTAAAGGGTTTCGCATTGTTAGCACGACGATCGCTACGTAGACGTTTGAGGAATGCCTTTCCCTTTCTAAAGGCCAAAAACAGTTCTGTTTCTAAAAAAATGTATTTCCTCGACCTATTTCCAGTGTTAAACGTCCTTGTTGCAGTGGACTATTCCAATACCTACGTGTCTCTAAATTTTCCGTCCACGACATCAATGTCCGACATCACATAGAAAATAAAAAATCGTGAAAGTTATTTACGAATAACCGTCCGCGTTTTTTATTCGCCTTTTTTTATCTGCGATTATTACATTAGGCAATACGTGAAAAGTGACAGCAAAATGTTACAGTGAAGTAATAGTGAAGTGAAGTATGTTTTGTTACAAAAGATCTGAATCGCTGGAACGACTCAGTCACAAGAACATACTTTTTTCCCCGAAACAGGATTATTTTTAAACAATGGATGAGTCTGATTTAAATTCTTAGTTCATTTTTTGTAAATTTAAAGTGAAAAAAATAATATTTAATATTTTATTCCATATTGTTTTCAAATAACGAATACGACTATTTAAAAAATTTGATTTATTTCATTCACATGAATAACAAATAATTGTCTTACCCCTTATTCAGTAAAAATTGATAACTGAACATTATTCTTATTTTGCTTATTCGTTACGTGTTTCAACTTTGACACGATACTAACTTGCTTGTTTATGTCCGCGGTCAGCCGTACCTCAAACCTCATTTTTGTAAAAGAAAGGTTACTTAGAATTACCTCCCCTGCAACCCCTTTTCGGGACTTACGCGAGTTGCAAAGCACCCTATACAGGGTGTCCCACAATTATGGTACGAGTCGGAAAGGGGTGGTAGGTAAGGCTACTCTGAAAAACTTTTTCCTTTGTAAAAATATTGGATGAGGCTTCATTTTTAAATTATTCAGGAAAAACACCGTCCAATGAGAGAGCAAGGATCGCGCGCGCTAGGAGGCAGAAGTGTAGGCCCGAGTTTTAATTGGCCGTGGTCACGATCCAACACACGGCGCGCGCGATTCTCGTGTTCTGATTGGTCGGTGTTTTTCCTTAATAATTTAAAAATGAAGTCTCATCCGATATTTTTGCAAAGGAAAAGGTTGTTCAGAGTAGCCCCACCTACCACCCCTTCTCGGCTCGTACCATAATTATTGGACACCCTGTATAGTAGTACATGATCATAAAATTACAAAAAAAAAATGTATCTCTATTACGATATCTAATACGAAAAAAATGCTCAACTTTTATTTGATATTGGCGGATATTTGAAACGGACGAATAGCAAAATACACGTGTTAGCACTTGAATTTTGCTATATATGAGCTGGTTTTTTTTAAAGTGGTATAAGTCCATTTTTTCATATATTGAGATATTTAAGGGTATGCGTTTGAATTAATTTAAAAATATTGGCAAACTTTAATCAATTCAAGTGATGTTTTTTACACTATACACCTTTTAAATTTTATTATGAAATAATAATTACTAAAATTATTTGAAAAAATAAACGAGTTTTTTAGCTCCACATGGACTTATACCACTTTCAAAAATAACATATTAGAAGAAAATAAAAAGAGGAGCAAATTTAAGTCCATATTTTTATAGGCATAAAAGCTTTACTGAAATGAATTTTTATGTAAAAAGTAATAGTTAAAATGAAGACATTTAAATACACGAATAACCAAATTTATTAAGAGTTTATTTGAGTTATATTAAAAATATAAAAATGAAAATTACTTCGTTAAGATCTTTACATAAAAAAAAGATATTTTAAACTTAGTTTTCTTTTACAGTTAGCATATTGAAGTATTTATGGTGAATAGGCGGTATATAAGGTAATAAACTTATCATATCGTTATATTTCTCTCTTGTTATGCTCCTTGAAGTTTTATAAAGTGGTAACATATAAAAAACTTCGTGTCCGCACGCACCCACTCATCAGACGCTACGTGGCGCTACAACTCGCAGTGCCGCAGCTACCCAATTTACCACAATAATAATTGCAATAAGAAAGTTGTTTCAATTATAATTATTAGGAATGGACTTATTCCACTTTCAAAAGAAATATTTGTGCGATGGAATTGTACAGCAAAACTGTTTTTGTTTATTTTATGTCAAGATAGAACTCTATTGAAATTGTGATTGTAACTATGGAGAGAAGGTGTCTATAGCTCATTAAAATAACCGTTAACTTAGTTTTTTTTTTAAAGTGGACTTATACAACTTTCAAAAAAACCAGCTCATATAATATTTTTTTTATTATTATACACTAAAAAACAATAAGGAATATATAATAAATAGACAGGGTGCTCAGGCTATTACTAGCCAGCATTTTTTTTATAAATAGTAACTGTTAGAAAAAAATGAAAAAGGAAAAAGTCGTACTGTTTTTTAAGCGCAACGAAACGACATACGTATTTTTGTTGTAATTACATTATTTTGGGAGAAACCAAGGTGGCCTCCAATTTTTTTTAAATGAAAGGCCATATATTTCTTCATATCATATAAAAGCCAGTGCCAAGCCGAATTCATCAATATGCAACACAATGACCTTCCATTGTCATGCAAGGTCAGAAATGTATGAAACAATTGAAATATTGCGTACCGATATGTTCACAAGTATTCCTTATTGATACGAATCAGATGAAGCTGTCAATCATTACCAGTGTGTTTACTTCTAATTTCCACCATAACAAGTCAATTTCAGTTTAAAAAACTTACCACTTTTTCCTCTTTCATTTTTTTCTAACAGTTACTGTTTATAAAAAAAAATGCTGGCTAGTAATAGCCTGAACACCCTGTATAATATAAATAATGAAGAATGTACGTAATGCAACGTACATATAATATTTTCTATGTAGTTATATATTTTACAACAATCAAAAGCCTTTAAAGGGCACATGTAATAACAAAATTCCCTTTAATTATGCAGCAAAATATTTAGCTGTACTTAAATTTTGTATACAATGGTATATATGTATTTGTTTTGACACAATATGGTAGTAGATAAAAGATAATTCCATTTATTTATATATTTTGTTTCATGTACAGGGCACGTTAAAATACATGGTATCACTTCAGTATTTAAACAGAAAATTTCTACAGATTCTTATTATGCAATATATACTAACAATTATATTGTATGATGAAATTTAACAGTTGTGATATATTCTCAGTCAGTCATTTTTATGAAATGATTCAAAAAACTATGAAATTTAAAATAGGTATAGAATATTGATTATAACTGCTTTTGTTACAGAAAATCCATAAGTTATGGTATCACAGATGAGCAACGGAGTCGATCTTTTTTACACATACATATGCACTTTCATTTACATTGTATGTAACAAGAAGAAAGAAAGCCAAATAAATTAGTAATATATGGAAATAGAAAATGAATATGTTTCTTGCAAACCTTATATTTTCCTTCTTCTTAATCCTTTTTCATAATTATACATCATCTGATCGTAGGACAGTGTGCTTTACAATGTACTAAAAACAATATAATTCAAATATTAAATATAATTCTTGTACGAAAAGTTTAATGAACTTACTTATAAATTCCGAAACGAGGTCATTATCGCTATCACCGCGCATTGACCCTGTAATTTCCTCATCTTCTACCATAGGTAGAAATAGATGTACAAATTCTGCCGTATATGGTGGAGCGATTGCTTCCAAAACCTAGGAATATGAATACATTATTAGTATAAAAATACAGCGAAAGTTTCATCGTTATTAAGCAAAAAAATAATTTTGCAGTACCTCTGTAACGAAATATCTAATCAAAGACACATCGGTATCTCCGCGTTGCCAACATTGTTTAATATAACATACTACGGGCACCACACAACCTTTACTTAATAAATTGACCATTCTGTCAATTAACATTTTTTTCATTTCTAGCTGTACATGAAAGAAATTATTGATTATTAGTTCTTATTTACTTCCAAATAATTTCATAAAAATTGGTATATTCAAAATATATATTTTGAACTTATGTTAAAATAATAATGTATAAACGATGAGAACTGTGTGATAATTCTCTTAAACAAATTCTCTGAAACTATGTTAATAATGAATTACAGCATTGTTTTAGGACAAAGATGGATAATTATCAACATGAGGGCTAAATTCGATAATTTAAAAATATTAAATATTGTAAATATGTCAATTATAAAATCTGAAAATATAAAATTCTGATATAATAATCTGAAAATATCAATTGAATCATGTTGTATTATTACTTTATTTAAATTATATTGAAAATATTAAACATTTGAAAGTGCTACTTCCAGTATTTGAAAAACAAACTTTATAAATTCTCCCTCACTACACAATTTAGAAATCAATGACTTTTTTTTATTATAGTATGTGTTTAGGCCTACTATTAAGTTGTAAGGTTCTTATTGCCAACAATGTCTTTAGTATTAGAATAGATTTTAGAATTTCAATATAGCAATTGGCCGTAAAAGACCGTTGTCTCATCGAAGGATTCGAGGACCGCACCGTGGCAGCCATAAACTTAGGAAGCCATAAAAACTGGCGAACTTCCCTGTAGTTTTTTCTAGTTATTGTTCACATCTGGTCACCAGATTAATATTTTTATCTTTTCAAGCCCGTTATTTCTAGCATGATTAGCCAAAGTCAGCGCGCTTCCTGACCATTATTACCTGCCACGGTTAAAGAGAAAAACATAATATTTGCGAGTGGAGGGGCCCAAGAAGGGCGTAAACCTTTGCTTCCCTTCTACAAAATTGTACATTTTACTCATCCAATAGGAATCATTCACCCCCGTCAAGACTTCTCGACCGAGTTGACATGAAGATTGAAATTAGTTAGATATAGATGAATAAATCGAATAGTTATAGAAGTGTAGCGGCTGGTTATAAATCTGTAAATTTGTAAAGAGCATCGAACGTGCAAACGACCAGCACGGTTTATGACACGGACGACAGCGGAGCTGTTTTTGTGGAAACAGTTTTAGGATTTTTAGAGAATGCATGTCCGTACATAGAATTTTGCTAATAGTCTCGACAGTAAAACGCTTAGTGTCATAAACCCTGAATTTCCCTAAGGGTCTTCATCGCGAGGTCAAGCAACCATCGGCTGGTCGCGTAGCTGACTGCGGGCCCTGGGAAATTCTGCTGCGTTACCACCTTCACCAGCAAACGCTACCCCCGTCGAATCGTACCCCCACTTCAAGCAAGCGTGCTTCGGGCACAAGAGGGAGGTTCTACGATTTGGCGGGATTTAGGTTCCAATAATTAGTAAGAAATAAGACACAAGAAGACTTGTAATATCAACAGATCTCACTAACGTACGCGCTCAATAAAAAACAAGAAAGCTAACACTGTGATCATTATTATAATATCACGCAACCCTATCCTTCAGCAGTATAATAGAACAAGTAGAACATAGAACGTATTATAGAAGCTCGACCCGTATAGCATCATAGTTCAAAAATATAGATAGTTTGTATAGTCTCCAAGTATTGGAGTGGTCCTTCAAGTACTGTTTATAATATAGATAAATAAAAAGTTTAGTCGGCACACCACGTGCAATATTCAACAAGGCTCGAGCAAATTTATTTCATCCACTAGCGTTAACAGTATGTCTGTGGGTTCATTCAAAAATTTCATGATAACAAAATCTGTTTTTACGACTAACCCGTGATTTATCAATATTCTAATTGGAAAATATGAACTTTGATCCATTTTTATTTCGGAAAAGGTGTCATGTTTCAAGTTTAAAATTTTGTTTAAATTTTCATTGTTTTATTTCCGACGATTTAACGGTATAGCCGAGATTCCTAACATCTTCGGGTTACTTTTTTTTCTATAACGATGAGTCTGTTATACAGTAAAAGCTCTCCTCGTGTACTACTTGGTCGGCTCCGGCCGAGGACGAACGTCTTTTCCTGCGCCAATGCGTGCGTCATCGCTACGCCCGTGTTCGCCTCGCTCGAGCCAGTCCAAGTGTAACACGATTCTCGCCGCGGTCCCTTTGATGCGGGCTGACAAATCTCCAGTTCCAAATTTAGCAATATAATTTTTTAATATTTATATTTTTTTGACTGCAAACTTTTTTAACATATTCGTGAGGTTCTGCCGATCACAATAAGACCAAACAAGGTATAATTACGATCATAATTACCTGTGTAACAAGCCATAAAAATTTCGGACGTTACAATTACGGCAGAGATACAAATAAAACTTTATGGCTTGTTACACAGGTAATTATGATCGTAATTATAACGTGTTTGGTATCATTTTAATCAGAAAAACGAGACGAATACGATGGCAAAAATTTCATTTACGAAAAATCAAAAATAAGAATTTTTAATTTTTAATTTAAAGGTCTGAGCTCCGTCTGCCTTTCATCTTTTCCGAACGCTTCAACCTTCTGCCTCTCTGTCTTTTCCACTCTCCGTTCTCTTTCACGTTAAAAACTTTATTCACCCGTTACGTACGTAATTATTAACGTAATTACATCATGTTTGGTGTCATTTTAATCAGAAAAACCTGACGAATACGATGGTACAAGTTTCATGAAAAAATAATAGGAAATAAGAAAATTGCAATCTTTTTCTATGCTTGCATTAGTATGTGTCTCACCGATATTCGGTCGTTTCGGTAACCGATCGTGTTTATGTAATGCTTGACTGATTCCGAGGGGGATCGCACCAGCAACGGCTCCCGCCGAGTACATTTTCGCCTGCTACGGCTCTCGCCGAGTACACTTTTGATTGCGGCCGCCTGTCCACGGGGAGAACTTTTAGACCATGTTTGGTGTCATTTTAATCAGAAAAAACCTGACGAATACGATGGTATACGTTTCATAACAAAATACAAGGAAATAAGAACATTTTAATCTTTGTCTTTGCTTGCATTAGTATGTGTTTCACCTATATTTGACCTTCGTCGTTTCGTCGGCCGCGGCCCGTGACGAGGAAGGCACGGCCGCCGAGTATCAAATTCGCCTCTACGGCTCTCGCCGAGTACACTTTGGATTCCGACCTGCCGTCCACGACGAGAGCTTTTACTGTATTTGCAGTTTTACATTTTATTACATGTGTAATATATTATACATATGTATATCTTTCGGTGCTTAGAAGCATCGACGAACTCATTTTTCCCGCTTATATTTTGGAATTTATGATCTGTTTCTATTTGGTATTTCTATCTTGTTTTTCTACACATTTTTCTACAGTTTAAAGAACAAAATCGAAGTTAGCTTAAGGGGGGATCCTGCTTTAGAAGGCTCAAAAAATCGATTTTTTTTTTACTGCTTAAATTTATTGTTAATGTATCTAAGAATATGTATCCAAAGTTATAGAGGCTAATTCACAATACTTTCAAAGATACAGCACTAAAAGAGCGTCCGAGCAACTGGAGCGCCCGCTCCTTCTCTCGGTCAAATGTACCTGAAAAGGTTCAATGGTCGTTCGAAACAATATTTTAAATTAGTAAAAGGACTGTGTATGTTAGGATGCATTCGAGCCCCCCTATATATGCACGATGTGCCGTCTGAATTGTGTGAGTTTCCTCATGAGGGAGGACGGCGGTTGCTCGCGGAAGTTTGGGTTTTCTCGAGTTTTTGTTTTTACGATTCTTCTAATTTGGCGGGCGCGATTGCAACAAAACTAGACGACCAATCAAACCGGACCAAGGCTTGTTAGCTTCAGTTTTATATACTCTTCTATTTGAACTAAAAAGATTCACGAAAAATAATTCTAAACAATTTTTTTAGCAAGTTGAAACGACTTTTTTTTCCTAAAGAAGGCACATTTTTTTTCAAACATGAGAAAATTTTACAATTTCACAATTTTTTGGGTTTTTCTTAGTTCATCTAGAGGAAAAATATATGAAAATTAAAATTCTCTTTGGTTTTTTACTTCAAACGAAAATTACGAACTGCATCTTCCCCGCCGATTGGAGACTACAATTCCAAGGTGTTGCACAAATGTGCATAAAACTCGGCTGCATTTGAATATTTTTCTTTAACAAAAATTTAGTTTTCATGTTCAAATATGTAATAACATTATCTAAAAAGTTGACTAGGCTTACTCTTTTCTTTCTGCCCTAAAAAAATTCCACCAAAAACGCTTTTTTTAGGGCTCCTAAAGCAGGATCCCCCCTTAAGTTAATTCAATATTTCTAGAATATAACCCCAAAATTAAAAAAAAAAAAAATTCGAATTAATTTTGAAGCTACACTGTATAGCTTTTGAACGTGACACGCCTCTTGAGATATGGCACCGTATAGGTAGTTTATGATGGGACGGAGACGAATTTATTTTCGAGTGAATATAATTTCTGCATTGCCGGTAATATAGATTAATCTTTAAAGAAAAAGCATTTAAAGTTTTTCTTTTCGTTTTTGTTCTCCATAGCCATTTCTATCATAAGCGGGATTTACTCGTACAAGTACAAGTACAGTGAATCCTCCCACAGTGCAACAGAGGCCGGAATCGAAACTGCTCACTGTGAGCATAGGAGAAGCGAAATTTAATACTCGGCGGCTGTCCCTTACTGGGGTGATCCCCCTCGGAATCAGTCAAGCGTTAAACACGATCGGTTACCGAAACGACCGAATATCGGTGAGACACATACTAATGCAAGCAAAGAAAAAGATTGCAATTTTCTTATTTCCTATTATTTTTTCATGAAACTTGTACCATCGTATTCGTCAGGTTTTTCTGATTAAAATGACACCAAACATGATGTAATTATGTTAATAATTACGTACGTAACGGGCGATTAAAGTTTTTAACGTGAAAGAGGACGGCGAGTGGAAAAGACAGAGAGGCAGAAGGTTGAAGCGTTCGGCAAACATGAAAGACTCCTGCATGTTCTGTCTTTTAAATTCAAAAATCAAAATTCTTTATTTTTGGTTTTTCGTGAATGAAACCTTTACTATCGTATTCGTCTCGTTTTTCTGATTAAAATGACACCAAACATGATGTAATTATGTTAATAATTACGTACGTAACGGGCGATTAAAGTTTTTAACGTGAAAGAGGACGGCGAGTGGAAAAGACAGAGAGGCAGAAGGTTGAAGCGTTCGGCAAACATGAAAGACTCCTGCATGTTCTGTCTTTTAAATTCAAAAATCAAAATTCTTTATTTTTGGTTTTTCGTGAATGAAACCTTTACTATCGTATTCGTCTCGTTTTTCTGATTAAAATGACACCAAACATGATGTAATTATGTTAATAATTACGTACGTAACGGGCGATTAAAGTTTTTAACGTGAAAGAGGACGGCGAGTGGAAAAGACAGAGAGGCAGAAGGTTGAAGCGTTCGGCAAACATGAAAGACTCCTGCATGTTCTGTCTTTTAAATTCAAAAATCAAAATTCTTTATTTTTGGTTTTTCGTGAATGAAACCTTTACTATCGTATTCGTCTCGTTTTTCTGATTAAAATGACACCAAACATAATGTAATTATGTTAATAATTACGTACGTAACGGGCGATTAAAGTTTTTAACGTGAAAGAGGACGGCGAGTGGAAAAGACAGAGAGGCAGAAGGTTGAAGCGTTCGGCAAACATGAAAGACTCCTGCATGTTCTGTCTTTTAAATTCAAAAATCAAAATTCTTTATTTTTAGTTTTTCGTGAATGAAACCTTTACCATTGTATTCGTCTCGTTTTTTTGATTAAAATGATACTAAACACGATATAATTACGATCATAATTACTCGTATAACAAGCTATAAAAGTTTCGGACTTTAGAATCTAAGGAATTCGTATTTCTGCCGTAAATGTAACGTCTGAAACTTGTATGGCTTGTTACACAGGTAATAATGATCGTAATTATATCGTGTTTGGTCTCATTTTGATCGGAAGATCCTCACGAATATGTTAAAAAAATTTGCAGTCAAAAAAATATAAATTTTAAAAAATTATATTGGTAAATTTAGAACTGGAGATCTGTCGGCCCGCATCAAAGGGATCGCGGCGAGTGTACCGTGTTACACTTGGACTGGCTCGAGCGAGGCGAACACAGGCGCAGCAACGACGCACGCATAGACGGAGGAAGAGACGTGTCGCACTGTGGGAGGGAATCGAGTGTCGCACTGTGGGAGGATTTACTGTACAGTGCCAGGAAAATGTCCACTGGGTCATTCCACGCCGAATCGATCCCTTTTTGTCCTCACCATCTGGGACTTTGTTTTAATCGAAATATGTTATAGTCAATGTGAAACTAGGGTTGGGGTTAAGTCATGATTTTGTCGATTTCGAATTTGTTACGAAATTACAAGCCTTCAAAGTTTGAAGTTTTTGCCTATTTTTGCGAAAATAGACTTCACTTACGAATTTTTTTCTCAGAAACTACTCGTCTGATTGAGCTAAATTTTTTTTTGTTTTATTCATAAAGAATTGTTTTCTCTGAAAAATTCTTTTTTTTGTTTTTTTTTTTTTTTTTTCAATGAGGAGCCAGTAGGATTAAAATTAAAAAAAAACTATGGTCATTTTCCCAGAAGTTTCCTGTATAAAATGAGCCCTTCAAGACGATGAAGCCTCCAAAATTGACGTTACAACAAACTGGAAAACAACGTGGTGTACCTCCGTTTCAGTAAGCGAGTCGTGTCCTCCGCGTTTATGATCGGCTGTTTTATACTACTGGTTCCAATGCAATACGAGAAGATTTAGTACACGATATGTCCACCGCAACAGAGCGGTCATTCCGTATCCCGCCTATGTTAACGCGATGCAAGTAACGATCCCAGCGGTGTGAGAACCACTGTCTTCGCTTCGTTTCTCGCGTTGCTGTTTTGCTTCTAGTATCGTAAAAGAAACGACGATGTGACTTTTTTTGGGTGCTTTTTAAAGGTAAAAATCTGCTCTATCGTGTGGTATAGTCCGATTTTCCACGGCACACTTACTTTTTGAGATAAATTGAAAAATATATAAAAATTATAAAATAATATAAAATATATAAAAATATGTAAAAATTAGTGCAAAATCAGTGCCCCTCCGCGTTCATAGATTGTTTAAACAAGTTTAAATATTCACAATGCATAAGAGGCAGATACCGTTATATTCAGGGAAGTCTACAGAATCTTTTGATGCAAACGAAATTTCATAATGTATCATAGTTTCCTCACAAAATTTGTTTGAATTTCGAATATATGCTTTGTTTCAAAATCAAATTTCTCAAAAACTGTACGTGCTGGAAAAAAATAGATTGCAGATTCATAATCAGTGCAAGAAGCACTGTATAATCACTGATCGTATTACAGAACGTCGAAAAAAAGTTAAAATTTGTTGTACAGTGTAACAAATCATCTAAAAATATTAATGTTAATCTTCCGCACTCGAGGGTTCCATAGCGGGGCTATTTAAAATTTGTCTTCAAACTCTCCGAATGGCTCCGCCTAGGAGACAATGAATTAGAATTTCAAGTTTATAGTGAACCTAACAATGATAACATAGACACTTGTAGCCTGGTAATATGAATGAAAAAAACGTCGAGTGTAAAGTTCCAAATATTACAATCAGTAGGAGTTTATACCTTAACGGCTATTAACGCCTTTTTAAAAAGAACAGGTTAATTATTTTGAATTACAGTAGTAGTAGTGACATTGAATAAAATTTGCTTTTGAGTTATAAAACATCACTACTTTTCTTCGTTGTTTATTTATTGGAAATAAATATGTATTTCTAAAACTTATTTGTACTAGCTTTTATTTCTAATATTTCTCCACGTGTACTGACAGATTTGATTAAAGTGATTACTTGGGTGAAACGAGTCCATGCGAAACGAATACTCCATGGAAATTGGGGGACAAATGCAGTTAATTCTTTTCCCTTTCAAAATTTCTGTTATTATTGAACAATATACTCATATCAAATTCTAACTCGCGAGTAAGAGGATTTGATATGACTAGCATTCTGACATGTCGTATCAAAATTAAAACTTAATATTTTTCGTAAAGGTATAATATACTTTCTTTTAAGTTTAACTGTTATAATTACACTGTCCAACAAATTTGAACTTTTTTTTCGACGTTTCAAATAACACTATGCGATTATTATAGTGTTTCTCGTGATGATGACTGCAGCGGTAATTAGGGTCCCGTCAAGTATACATATACCTTTAATACCTGGTTTGGGATTCAGAAGTACAACTACCGGTATTGTATGACATGCTTGCTCTCCAAAACACTGTAAAAGTTTATAGTATCCTCCACAAAAAAGGCTCAACATCTTTCACTATCCGAAGCGACGGAAGCGCATGGATTTAATAAAAATCATTAAATAATAAAAAATCAAAAATTCCAAAAACACGTATCCTTTATTTTTGTCTATACTTTATGTATATTAATTTAGGCGAAGATCAATTGACGTTTAACAAACAAAATTATCAAAAAGTATACATTTTTTAACATATTGTTTGAACAAATTGAGTTTTTTAAACATTTCCACTGCAAGTCGATTCGACGTTAAAAAACACAAAAAAAAAAGAAAGTACCGTCCTACACCCCCTAGTTTCCAAGATATTCCAAAAAACGTATTTTCAACCCCGAACTTTAAGAGCGGTTATCACCCCTTCAACAAGCACGATTGCCGATAAGTAAAAATAAGTGTCAAATATTTTTTTGAGAACTATATATTCTGTAAATTTCAGCAAAATCGGCGTGTCACGGTTTAAAATAATCCCTTGTTAGTTTTGAACAAATTTCTCTTACTTACTTAAAAATGATTCTAATGTACCCGTGGCTTTTCTCAAGGGCGTAACTTTAAGATTGCAATTGGAGTAAGACGGAGAGAGTTACTTAAAGTAAAGAATTTTTTACAAAATGATTTACGATATTCTCTAACTGAAACGGCATAGTGCGCTGAGCAGCCGGCTTCCTGGAACCACATGTCCCTGTAAGCCCATAGTGGCACGTCTTCCACTAGATTTGGAAAATCATTTTGTAAAAAATTCTTGTATTTTTTATTGTATTAAAAAATTTAACCATATATCGAAACATATTCTACATTTCTGATAAATTTAAGGTTATTAATATTTCCTACCTGTACAAGTATCTCCAGTTCATCTTGTTTGCTTTCAAACAGCTGCACAAGAAGTTGCAATATTTTCGGATGTAATAAGGAATGACAAACTACAACCTCATCAAGAAGTGCCAGATGTACAGGGCAATGTTCTGTACATAATTTAAAGTATGATGGTTCTGTCACAGTACATTCTACCCATCTAATTATACCCACACTCACAACAGGAAACCTAGACAAAATTATAACGCAATTGATTTATTATAAATAATAACGTAATAGCAGTGTCGATTGAGATATGTCATACCTTATACATTGATACAAAGTTTGTAATTCAGCTATCAACTCAGTAGAACCTTTATTAATGTTGCAAATGTTATGGACCTTTTCTATAGCCTGAATAGTCGTTTTTAATTCATCTTTATTTAATTTTCGTAAATGTCCTTTTTTTGCTGGAACATCACATACACTGGCTGCGTAAGCTAATAAATATATATATTTAGATTTATGTTCAGGATTAATTTTTACGCCCGGCTTAAATAGAGCGTCAACAAGGAGTTCTGTAATTAATTATAAAGTGTAATCGTAGAGTATAATACATATTTAAAGAAAATAAATGATATAAATACGTGGTTACCCAAAAATTGAGGATTACGTAATAATTCAATAGGAGGCGGTTCCGCAGTAGAATAGTTTCTAAATAACACACTGATGTCAGCAGGATTTAAAGTGTTTCGTGCTAACATAGATGCCAATGCTTGACACGCAGTAGGACTATTTGAAGCTCCATTAAGTGCCATTGTTATTGGTGTAACGTCGTGGTGACTGTAAATGCAAATACAAAAGTTAAAAAATTATTGCATGATATTTGTTAATACTGAAATTAAGATTTATGTATGTTTTCTTACTTCTGCTGAGCACATTTAGTAATTTCTTGAGAAAGTCTCTTCATCATAAATCCGCCACGGGATTCTTGTGCAAGTATTTGTAACAATACTTGACTATAGACGTACGTATGCTGTCCATGACATACCATTTTCTATTAATAAAAACATTATGATATTACTTAATACTCTGAGACAAATTTATAAAATAAACTTATGTTTATTTTTAAAAGATTGTAACTGTATTCTTTGATACAATAAAACAAGTTTTATTCGTAATGTACTTATTGAGAATACAAATTAGTTCGGTCCATTTTTAAAAGGTAACTCTGGCCGTTATAAATGTTTAATAACAACAGCGAATTTCGATTGTTTCAGAGACATTAGGTATCTGTCAATAATATTCAGTTTATGTCGCTTTGAGTTTCATACAGAAATCTCGTTTTTTACTGTGTTGAATATGTCAAATTTTGTGTTAACTAAGCTGCATTTGCGGGAGGTTTTAGTTTTCTACTTTAATTGGAATAAAAGTGCAGCAGAATGCATCGAATCCGTGTGGAAGTTTATGGTGACTGTAGTCGCAGAGCTGGGAAATGCGAAGTTATTAGGATGCGTGATGGTTGCGAGTGATTTATGTGAAACGGAATAATTTATTAAATAAATAATATTAGTGTGCAGGAAATATACTAATTAACACATGTACAAAACTATTAACAGATGATTGACTAAGTGCAACGGGAAGACACGGTAGATTATTCGGAACTGACTCTAACTGATTGACTGGAGTTATTGTAATTGAAGTTATGCTTGTTATATTCTGAAGTATTCTAACTCTGTCGCCATGTTCTTCCTCTCTTATAACATTGGCAAGGAGGGCGTAACCACCTCAGAACACTGAGGGTTGAGTTTGCCAGTACCACTGTCAACGCCCTGACTTTCCGGTAGCGGTAGAATTTGTTATAAACTAAAAGGTGGACATCACGTGTACAATAATCCTTGGGAGGCGATGGTCATGCGACCGTACTGACCGTGACGGCACATGGCTGGCAGCGTTTACTGTTATGGATGACACATCACCATCGATGCCTCATCCTCCATAGCCACCGTGTACTTCTATCACCGATAACCAGAAAATAACATCGTCGTCATCATCAATGCGTCCCAACCGCCCTATCACTCTAAGCGTCATATCCTGTTTTGTGAAGGGCATAAAAATTCCGAACATATCCTTAAAATAGTTTAGTTACCGTTTATCCGCCGATCTGTGACACAGTGCTCTGTACGTGATCCTGAACCTTTTTAAAATAAAAGTTAACTGTGTGAAGAAACTGCGAGTTTCTTCACCCCGTTCCCGTTGCCGCGGCTTAACATTACGATGGTGTTGGATTTTTGCATAAATCCTGGATATTTTGAATGAATTTTAAATATGTTTCTTAGCTGCGAAAACGTACGTTCAACTACACTTAGGTATAAGCCATAAAAAACGGTCAGCTCGAGCCCTGCGCCGAGGTCGTAGTTGACCGTTAAGAGAAAAGCAAGACTCTCTCCTCGAGGGGGTGCATAGCTGTACTTCCCCTTCGCTTATGCGTAAAATAGCCGTTTTAGTAGTACAACCTAAGCAGTCGGTTCGGTAACAACACATAGCACAGTCTCTGAATTTAGCACGTTTCAAGACTGAACACATTATACAGTGAATCTTCCCACAGTGCAACAGAGGCCGGAATCGAAACTGCTCACTGTGAGCATAGGAGAAGCGAAATTTAATACTCGGCGGCTGTCCCTTGCTGGGGTGATCCCCCTCGGAATCAGTCAAGCGTTAAACACGATCGGTTACCGAAACGACCGAATATCGGCGAGACACATACTAATGCAAGCAAAGAAAAAGATTGCAATTTTCTTATTTCCTATTATTTTTTCATGAAACTTGTACCATCGTATTCGTCAGGTTTTTCTGATTAAAATGACACCAAACATGATGTAATTATGTTAATAATTACGTACGTAACGGGTGAATAAAGTTTTTAACGTGAAAGAGGACGGCGAGTGGAAAAGACAGAGAGGCAGAAGGTTGAAGCGTTCGGCAAACATGAAAGACTCCTGTATGTTCTGTCTTTTAAATTCAAAAATCAAAATTCTTTATTTTTGGTTTTTCGTGAATGAAACCTTTACCATCATATTCGTCTCGTTTTTCTGATTAAAATGACACCAAACATAATGTAATTATGTTAATAATTACGTACGTAACGGGTGATTAAAGTTTTTAACGTGAAAAAGGACGGCGAGTGAAAAAGGCAGAGAGGCAGAAGGTTGAAGCGTTCGGCAAACATGAAAGACTCCTGCATGTTCTGTCTTTTAAATTCAAAAATCAAAATTCTTTATTTTTGGTTTTTCGTGAATGAAACCTTTACCATCGTATTCGTCTCGTTTTTCTGATTAAAATGATACTAAACACGATATAATTACGATCATAATTACCCGTATAACAAGCTATAAAAGTTTCGGACTTTAGAATCTAAGGAATTCGTATCTCTGCCGTAAATGTAACGTCTGAAACTTGTATGGCTTGTTACACAGGTAATTATGATCGAAATTATATCGTGTTTGGTCTTATTTTGATCGGAAGAACCTCACGAATATGTTAAAAAAATTTGGAGTCAAAAAAATATAAATATTAAAAAATCATATTGGTAAATTTGGAACTGGAGATCTGTCGGCCCGCATCAAAGGGACCGCGGCGAGTGTATCGTGTTACACTTGAACTGGCTCGAGCGAGGCGAACACAGGCGCAGCAACGACGCACGCATAGACGCAGGAAGAGACGTGTCGCACTGTGGGAGGGAATCGAGTGTCGCACTGTGGGAGGATTTACTGTACATCTTTTCTAATTTTACTGTATATATAATAAATATTCGGTAGTGTTTGTTGGAGGCAAACGAACTCTGTGGTTGATTATTCAACAGATGGGTAGCCTATTCAGCTAAACACGTGCTAAAAAGTATAAAATAATTTCGCCAACTTACAGACTTTAGGACAGGCTTAATTGCCTATACCTGAACATCTGCAAGCGGTCAATGTTATTTCGTTCGACCCACGTGCCGCTACAGTGACAATGCTCCAACTGACAAATCATGTAGAAAACTAAGAAGAAAAAAATACTACGCTATGCCTGGTCAATCGTTACCGTCGATCTCAATCTAATTACCGAAACCGAAAATTCATGGTTGAAATGTCATGCTGACTAACTAGTGGGGACAAAATGGTGTTATATACTATGAACTGCTACAACCTGGCTATTCCATTACGGGTAATAGATATAGGCTACAATTACTTCGTTTGAGTCGTGCATTACAAGAAAAATGGCCAGAATATGAGCAAAGACATAACACGGTTATTCTTCTGCGTGACAACGCCCAGCCTCATGTCGCAAAAGTCGTGAAAACATATTTGGAAACGATCAAGTGGGATATTATACCGTACCCGCCGTATTCTCTGGACATTGCTCCTTCTGACTACTGGTTGTTCCGACGGATGCAGCACGATTTGGCAGGTCACAGGTTCACTTCTATTTTCGCAGAAATCGAAAATTGGCTCCAAACTTGGATCGCCTCAAAAGACGAGCCATTTTTTCGAGATGGAATTCGAAAATTGCCATAGAAGTGGGAAAAAGTAGTAACCAGCGATGGACAATACTTTGAGTAATCTGTTCCTACACATTGTTCTGTAATAAATGCATTTTTGACCACAAAAAAACAGACCGAACTAATTTGTACTCAGAATATATTTATTAGAGCTTTTGCAAATACGAGCCCGACTGATACAGGTGAATGGAATAACAAATGAGTGATGAGTGCTAGAGGACAAATATAAATGATGGACAAAGAGAAGGAGCATGAAATATGTGAGCTGTCGAGGACGAGAGTAGTAACGATGAAAAGGGATCAAGTGCAGAACAAAGTAGGTGAGACAAAAGTAGAGTGTATTAAAGTTAGAGTGCAGTATATGATTCCATATCCTCCTTATTTTCTTATCGAATAATATTAATTGTGTAATTTAAACGTATTAGGTACTCAAGAAAGTTCTGGCTCTTTCTAGATTTTCTAATCGTTAAACGATATACATACAGGGTGCGTAAAAAGTTCCCGGAATTTAGTTTGTATGTAATATTTTAATGTTTGCGTTTTTTGTAACCTCTTTTCGCATGTTTTATTTCTTCATGAAAGTTCGATACAGGATGCATGATTCAGTTGGGCACCTGCACATTCGGCTCAAACAACCATCGCCGTTTGCGAGGAACTGTTTCCCGGTTTCTGGGGAAAGGATGTTTGGCCGTCAAATTCACCGGACTTGAATCCAATGGATTACTCAGTGTCGTCAATATTAGAGCAAAAAATCTCAGAAAGGAGATACAACACAGTGGACGCGCTGAAAAGAGCATTGATACGATCTTGAGACGAAATAACTGTAGAACAGTGTGCGAGCATAGTCGAAAATTTTCCAAAACGTCTTAAAAAATGTGTTGAAGCTGATGGAGGAAACTTTGAACATTTGTTGTAATTTTTTTGTTACATTTCGTTGTTATTAAATAAAAGAAGATTTGTGTTATATAAATTTGACTGACTGATTTGAATAAAAATGACAGACTATTTAAAAAAAACGAAATAATTCCGGGAACTTTTTACGCACCCTGTATTGTACGTACAGTCGCGTAGGTATTTATGTTGACGCCGTTGAATTTCTGGTATTGACGACATTGTTTCCAAATTTAAACAGTTGAATGCGTTTTTCCGTGCATTCTGACGTTGGAAGGGACATGGACGCGAAATTTTATACTCGGCGGCTCGGTTGCAGGGGAGATCCCCCTCGGACTCAGTCAAGCATTAAACACGATCGGTTACCGAAACGATCGAATATCGGTAAGACACGCGTACTAATGCAAGCAAAGAAAAAGATTTCAATTTTCTTATTTCCTATTATTTTTTCATGAAACTTGTACCATCGTATTCGTCAGGTTTTTCTGAATAAAATGATACCAAACACGATATAATTTCGATCATAATTACCTGTGTAACAAGCCATAAAAGTTTCGGACGTTACATTGACGGCAGAGATACGAATTCCTTAGATTCTAACGTCCGAAACTTTTATGGCTTGTTACAAGGGTAATTATGATCGTAATTATATCGTGTTTGGTATCATTTTAATCAGAAAAACGAGACGAATACGATGATAAAAGTTTCATTCACGAAAAATCAAAAATAAAGAATTTTGATTTTTGAATTTAAAAGTCAGAACACGCAGGAGTCTTTCATGTTTGCCGAATGTCTTGAACCTCAGTCCCTCCTTGTTTTTGTATCGCTATCCTTTTTGTTGGATTTTTGCAGAAATCCTAGATATGTTGAACGAATTTTAAAATATGTTTGTTAGCTGCGAAAACGCACGTTCAACTACACGTAGGTATAAGTCAGAGCCATAAAAAACGGTCAGCTCGAGCCCTGCGCCGAGGTCGTAGCTGACCGCTAAGAGAAAAGCAAGACACTCTCCTTTAGGGGGTGCATAGCTGCACTTCCCCTTCGCTTACGTATAAAATAGCCTTTTTAACAGTACAACCTAAGCAGTCGGTTCGGCAACAACACACAGCAAAGACAGTCTCTGAATTTAGCGCGTTTCAAGACTGAACACTCTTATACATATTTTCTAATTTTACTGTTATATTTAATAAATATTCGTTGGCGTTTGTTGGAAACAAACCAACTCTGTCGTTGATTATTCAACACTTTTCTACGTTCGGCTCACGAGCGTGGCCCGAATCTTTCGATTCAGTGTCCATTGTGAGGGACATGGAAGCGAAACTTGATACTCGGTGGCTGTCTTTTCCACGCCGCGGCCAAAAAAACAATCCGCCGCTAAGACGGCGAACCATTTAAATGTCGAGCGAGGCTGGTTCGTGTGAGGCGAACATAGGCGCAGCAATGACACACGCATAGGAGCAGGGAGAGACGTTTTCCACTGTGAGGGACAACCAAGCAGTCCATTGTGAGGGTCTTTACTGTATACCAGTGAGTGTCGACGCGAAAACACCACGTGCAATCAAGTGATAGAGAATTTGTTAGAATATTTCCTGAAGGGTCTAGCCGAATAAGGTAGTAAAATGTGCCCTTGAGTCAAATGAGAAACCCAATTCGTCAGTCCATAGCATATCTAAAAAAAACATCTCACGCCAAGTTTCAACCCCTTATCTCATTCGTGGGTGTAGTAAAAGGGAAAAAACGAAATTCCGGTTTTTAACCTATTTTGCCTAGTTAATTTCGTACAAAAAATTCTGAAAAAATTCTGAAACATTGAGGTCCATATAGCGCACATTATAGAATTTTTTCAGATTTTTTGATCGCAAATTGTGGTTAGGAAAAATCAAGGACCGAAAAAATATCGAAAAAAATGCGACTTTTTATTGAAGATATCGGAGCACTACTTTTATATTAATGCGGTAGTTAGGTATTGGTACAACTATTATTCTCTAATTTTTTCAGATTTTTCTGCCAACGGCAGAAAAGAATTCATGATGGAATTCAAATTGGTATTTGACACGCTGGAATTGTACAAGCCGGACAGGTATTACTTGTTGGCCGGAGACTTAAATGCTAAACAAAGCGCGTAGGAAAACTCCATAGATAATAGTCGCGGAGTCTCCATAAATCAATGGTTCCTAGAGAACCAAATCACCTTTAAGACATCCTTATACAGAACTGCAGTACCGTCGTATCCAAGAAGCGGAGCGTTTATCGATCTCTGCTTGACGGATAACACGATGAAATTTCACAAAATATCTGCTCCTAATTTACTCAATTCCTTTCTGTACTATAGCGACCACAGAGCCTCCATAATGACCATTTCCATCCTATCAACCAACTACCTGGTGCTCTAACAAAACACCCCAACCATAAAATACAGTTTCGGCAAAACGGACTGCACGAAATACGAAACATTCCTAATAGAGAACGACGACATAGTTATACCAAATGACAGAAACCCATCGACGACCGAAATAGACATCTACATAGACAAAATGAACACAAAGGTACTAAACGCCATCGATTTCGCGGTTCCGCGCATAGAAGAAAATTTCAATTCATCGGAGGATGAAGGAATCAATTATCCGTTAGCTGTTCCCGTGTTGGAAAATCAGATTTATGTCGATGACTGCGTCTTCGGTGCAGACGATGTTACTGTTGCTCGAAAAATTCGAAATCAATGTTTTATGTACACGTGAGCGCGACGAGTTTTCTCGAGTCGGCTACGCACGAAGAAGGGCTAGTACTATCCTAGCAGAGGATACGGGGCAAGGCTTTGCAAATTCACAGTCAATTTTGAACACCACACAATAAATAACGATTTACTGAATAATAATTTGAATGCACAGTTTTACAATAAAAAGAAAACACGACGATAGACTGGACAAAAATACGACGATTTATGATTTAGCGGTTAAACGATCGCGGTTGAAAATACTTGGATGAAATTGCGGTTGATGTTTTCACTTTGACTTTCGAAACAGTTCTGAATATTTCGAATCGCAAAACGGTCATCGATCGCATGATCTACCGATCGGTGGCGTGGCGGTAGGCTAATCCTGCGCGGGAGGAATTAGGGCGCATATGACGCCGCTAATCGTTTGCAGGAGCGCAAATATATTCAGGAGTGCCTTGGGTTTAATTTTATTTCGGAACATACCGCCCGCCTCGGATCTTCTAGATCCGATGAATGATGGAAACACGAAGCTTACAATATGTAACCGCACGGAAACGATACGAGAACAAAAGAAAAATCAACTTAATTATACAGTAATATCCTAAATGCAAATATTTACATGAGATCCTTAACTTACTTTACCTAAGCGCCGCCCGCCGTGCAACGTATTATTCGCGTTCCGACGCGGCACCGCCCGCCATTGTCGGGGCCTCATCTTTACATTTTTCGATTTCGATCAGTAAGAACGAAATCTTGGTGATCGGTCGTCGGTACTCTCCGCGTGCGGTCTTCACGGTAACAACTCGGGAATGACCATCGGGTCCCGGATGACAGTGAGTGATGCGGCCGAGTTCCCATTTGCACGGCGGAGAGAGTGGATTGCGGAGCAAGTATACGACCTGGTTGTACCAAGTTGGTTATTGTTCGCCATTTTGGGCGTTGTTGCAAAGTGTGCAAATAGTCAGTGGACCACGCTTGCTAAAACCTTTCGTACATCTGGCGAAGCAATTGCCACCGTGAAAATCGCGATTCGCGAATATCGAGTAGGGTTGGCGTTGGAACAGTGTTGAGTGCAGATCCGATTAAAAAGTGACCCGGAGTCAACGTATTGTAAAAGGTCAACGTTATCATTTAACGGAGCAATAGGACTAGAGTTTAAAGGGTAACGCCACTCTAGGATTTTCAAAAAACCGATTTTTTTTTTCTCGCTTAAGGGGGGACATACAATTAGACGGAAAAAAATTTGCCGATCTTTGAGAATTTTTATTAACAACATGCAGTTATGCTATGCTGATGAACTTGTAGGTATATTGAAACAGTACATTTATCTGTACAAAAAAATTTTGTTTAATGAAATTGGCATTAAAATGGCGGAGCTGTGACGCAAGTTGCAACGGGTGCTATATAATCGGCGTGCAGTCTACAGGCCAGAATTTTTCGATTTTCAAAAAAACAACTATATAGCTTCATTTAGAACATATATAGTTTCTATATGTCATCGGCCGAATTTGAAAAAAAAATTTAAAAAAAAAATGGCATGTGTTTAAAAAAAAAATCATGAAATTTCGCGAAATTTTCATGAAGTTTCGCTTAAAAAAAGTAACTTCTGGTCAAAATTTTGAAAAACAGCTTCCGTCAAATAGAAACTAGGATTGTTGTGAATATGTGTACAAAGTTTCAGGTGGATTGGATGAATAGTTTTCGCGCTATCCTGCACGCCAATTTCGAAAAAGTAGTTTTGAGATAAACGCGTTTAAAGATTTGGCGTCCTATAAAACCAATAACTGGAGTTATTTACCCTAATCAGCGATACCAGACCCATATAATAAGCCTTCTGCTTGTTCATAAAACTGATTTTCTTTTTAACAAAGCTTCTTTTCGTGCTGTCGGGCCTTTTTAGTTGCCGAAAGACCGTGCCGCTCCTGTTTCTGCATGCGTCTCCATTCGGCTCTAACTAGACAATACTGGACAATATGTGACTAAAACTTCTTTTTTCATATTTGTATACTATTTAAACGTCTTCTAATTGGCAGACCATAATGTGTAGAAAGTTTTTTTCCCACTAGTACATCTATCAGTTCACCTTTGCCTCCAAGTTTGTGTTCTTTTTTCGCATTCTGGAGCCGTGCACCCATTCTTTTTGCGACCTGGCTAATGCACTCACTTTTATTTACTGGGAAATCATCGTCATATGGATTGGACCATATTTGATTCTACGATTTACATTTTCTTAAAATGCAACACTTCCTTTACACTCTAGGCAAATTATGAAATTCGAAAGCTCCGCGAATACGTAAAAAATTCAATGTCAGTGCTTGGACTGGAGAGTTTTCTAGTACTAGCACTGTCACCTACTGACGCACTTCGTTCTTCAAAATGGCGCTTAGGCATTTTCTTTTTGACAAGACAATTGGAAATTAACAAAATTGTTCCACGAAATCGTTTGAAGGAAAAAACGAACACTGCTTTTTATCTAATATACAAAGTACTAGTTACATATGTCGGTTTACACTGACAGAATTTTTAATGATTTCTGTCACGTTCAGTACTCGGGTAAAAATGCTCGATCAGGAAAAAATTCGGTGCATGCTCCAAATCCGAGCGTGACGCGAAGCTTCAAGGGGCCGTAATTAACTAAGTTTTACGAATTCCGCTTTGAAACTTCGTGAAAATATTCTTCAAATATAGCTCTATCGTTTACAATAAAAAAAAAAAAAAAATTTTTTTGAAGGTTGTAAATGTATGTCCCCCCTTAAATGATGTTATATTATGTCTAGAATATGTGAAAAAAGTTTGAAGTGGGGGAAAGGTCGAGAACACGATTTTTTTTTAACTGGGCTGCAATCATTCGCAGTTTTTTTCGGAATCACTTTTTTCGAACTGGCCGGACCAATAACTCGAACAGTTTTCGACTAATCGACTTGAAATTTTGTGGAGAGGCGTAAAATAACATAACTCAGTGAACATCGTACGGATTTTTTGATTAACCAACTAATTCATTTTTTATTAACAATTTAATGCTCAATTGTATGACATTTTTCCCAAAATTTCCTTCATATCGACGCCAAATGAACAATTTTTAATATTTTTAAATTTCCGTACGATGTTCACTAGACAAGGATATATAATATCAGAAACTTTTGGAATTTTTGTTTTTGGACCATCCGTTAATGAGAAAAAGGTCCGGCCAGCAGCCCACTACAAAAAAAGATGTTATTGCTTGCTAGCACTTGAAGCCGCCATTTTTAATTCGATTTGTTTGAAAAAATTCTTAAACCCTCTTCAAAACATATGTAATAATGCTCTTTTGTCCCTGACGTAATATCTTGTATGGTTGTTATTTACAAAATTCCCGAAAATCACCTTTTTTTCTGTCCTCTAGAGTGGCGTTACCCCTTAAGCATGCTTCAACTTGGCACAACAGGGTTGATAGTTTTTCAAACGTTAAGGTATGGACTCCAATGACCCGTGTCAGATGGTGTTTTGTGCTGCGAACTCCGGTCTCCCATAATCCACCGAAACGGGGGGCCGAAGGGGGAATAAACTTCCACGAGATATGCTCGGTTGCAAGTTTATTGCGTGCATCGGGATCGCGAGTTGCGGCAACGAACGCCTGGCGGAGTTCCTTATCGGCTCCTTGAAACGTTGTGCCATTGTCAGAGTACAACGCTGTTGGCAGACCTCGGCGAGAACAGAATCTATCAAAGCACGCTAGGAACGCCGCGGTGGAATAATCGCTTATTAACTCTAAGTGAATGGCACGGGTTGCGAGACAAATAAATAGGGCAATATACGATTTTCGTGCTTTATATCCACGACCAGCGGTGGTCCGGACGAGGACAGGACCCGCATAATCGACTCCGCAATGAAGAAATGCGCGTTCAGCGCGGTTAACACGTGGCGAAGGTAACGATCCCAATAATTCGTTTGCCATCGTTGCTTTTTCGCGAGCGCATGGGATACACCGATACAACACGGAGCGAATGAGCAGCCGAGCGCGGCAAAGCCAAAATTCTTGGCGGAGTGTGGAAAGGGTGAGCTGGAGTCCTTCATGAAGTGTGCGGAGGTGAATGGACAGGATGATTAGTTTTACTAACGGATGGGAGGCGAGAACAATAGGATGTTTAGCATCCTCGGATAACGTTGACTTCTGAAGTCTTCCACCGACTCGAATTAATCCGGTGTTATCAATATATATATTCAGTGCGACGAGTGCGCTGCTTCGAGGAAGCGGCTGGGCTGTTTGTAAACAGTGCAACTCGTTTGGAAATAGACTACGCTGAATATATTTCAACCAAAATATACGAGCTTGTTGGATTTCACACGGATTTAACGCAGTACTATTAATTGTGTCTGTGAGATTAGAATCACACTGGATGATTGTCAGCGTTGGGAGAGTGGACAGTCGCCCTGCTCTGGTGACGAATCGGAGAATATATGCCGTAACTCGAATCAATTTTGTCCAACTGGAGTAATGGTCAGCAATATCCCATGTTGGTGCTTGGGCCGCAAGGTGCACAGGAAGAGGACGTTCCTCGAGGGAGGTGGACACGCTGACTGGGGTATCGTTTGGCCAGTTTTCAGACGAGAGTTTGAGCCACAACGGACCATTCCACCAAATCGAATGGGAACTTAATTTATCCCAATTTAATCCGCGAGAGGCGCAGTCCGCCGGATTCTCATCGCTAGGCACGTGGTGCCACTTCACGTTCGGGATATTGGTTTGTATTTTGGCGACTCGGTTGGAAGCAAATGTTTTCCACCGGGATGGGTGTTGAGATACCCAGGCTAAAACTATCGTAGAATCAGTCCAGCAATGCATCGTCACTGATTGTAGCGCTAGCGTTAACTTTATAAATGCGAGGAGACGCGATAACAACACAGCTGCACATAATTCAAGTTGCGGAATACTTAAGGGTTTAAGCGGTGCAACTTTAGATTTAGCGGTCAAAAGTGATATAGTGACATCTCCGGATACGGTTCTTATTTTTAAATACACGACTGCCGCATAAGCGGCTGATGAAGCATCTGCGAAACCGTGTAATTCGCATGAGTGCACGTGCGATCCGTGATCTACCCATCGTGGTAGGGATAGTTGACGTAAACACGGGAGCTGTTTATAATATACAGACCATTCTTCAAAGAGCGCGGCTGGAATATTTACGTCCCATTCATACTTGAGGTGCCACAACTGTTGCAGAAGGATCTTCGCTTTAATAACCACAGGAGTGACCCAACCCAGGGGATCAAAAAATTTAGCGATGGTGGACAAAATTGTGCGCTTCGTTCGAGGAACGTTCTTTTCAATAATAATATTGAATTGGAACGAATCGGAATTAGGATTCCACGATACTCTCAGTACCTTTAATTCGGGTTGCAGAGGTTTCATCGGTTGCACGACTGTGCTACTGGGCAGACTGCGATATTTGGATCGCTGTCCAATAATAGGCCTGGAGCATTGATCGCCCATTTATGAAGAGAGAATCCCGCACTGGCCAAGAGCGAGATTAATTGATTTCGAGTTTGTCGAGCAAGAGTAACATCGTCTGCACCGAAGACGCAGTCATCGACATAAATCTGATTTTCCAACACGGGAACAGCTAACGGATAATTGATTCCTTCATCCTCTGCCAGCTGCCGGAGTACGCGAAGTGCGAGGTAAGGGGCGGGAGCGGTCCCATACGTAACGGTGCAAAGACGAAAGTGACGGAGGGGTTCTTGCGGAGATGCGCGCCAGACAATACGCTGGTAGTCTGTGTCGCGATTGTCAACGAGGATTTGGCGATACATCTTCTCTATATCGGCGAGGTAGACATAGCGATACAACCGCCATTGCAATATGACTGCAGGTAAGTCTTGTTGGAGTTTTTGACCAATGAATAAGTGGTCATTTAGAGACGTGCCGTTAGAGGTTTTGCAAGATGCATTAAATACGACGCGGAGGCGCGTAGTGGTACTAGTTTCTCGGACTACAGCTTGATGCGGAATATAAACCATTTGATGGGAAATTGAGTTAGGTTCCGGAACCTCGACCATGTGATGCAACGACTCGTACTGCTGCATAAACTTGGCGTATTCGTCAGCTAGCCCTGGATTAGCATGAATTCGCTTTTCGTGACGATACCACATAACTTTTGCTGTTGGAAGAGACTCTCCGATATCGATCGGAGGTCTCTGTACGAAAGGTAATCTCACACAATACCGTCCGTTTTCGGTGCGTGAGTGCGTTTGTTTAAAATGTGATTCACATGCCTGTTCTGCAGGAGTTAACCGAGAGGATGTCGGAACTTGTTCAATCTCCCAAAACTGACGAATTGTGGTATCCAGGGATTCGACAGTAGCGCAATGGTGTGCGAATAGGCGAGGGCGAGGATTTTTGGCAATCGTAGGAAGGGGACCGGAAAGGATCCAGCCAAGAATTGTATTTTGCGCGACTGGTTCATTAAAAGCTCCTTTTCGAACTCCTTCTTTTAATAACAGTCCGTAAATATCCGATCCAACAATCATTTCCACGGGTTCTGAACTGAAAGGATTATCATCCGCGAGATCAAGACCCCTCAGGTGTGCGAAGGAGAAAGTGCCGTCGATTCACGGCGGTAAATAATTCGACAGACTTTTTACGATCAAAGCGGAAGTGGAATATGCGGGTCCTGCTCGTTTACATGGTGTGATCCTTATTGTCGTGGAAGATTTACAAATCGTTTCGTTGCCACGTACGCCGGTAATTGATACGGAAACACGATCGCGGGGCGCTTTCAGGCGTTGCGCGAGATTTTCGGTGATCAACGTCACAACGGATCCTTGATCAAGGAGAGCCCGAATTCGTTGAGTTCGTCCGCTTGGATTGTGCACGTTGATCCATGCGATTGCTAATCGCGGTATATGGGTCGATGTGTTTGTATCGCTTTCGTTCGCGGAGACGGTTGAGATATCGGTCGCGGGGGGACTTGCACGGACGATTTGCTCGTTAACATGCAACAACGTATGATGCCGTTTTCGACATTTTTGGCACGATTAAACGCTTTTGCAGTCTCTTTAGAGATGTTTTGAGTACGTAGACAATTTATGCATCGTTTTCCCTTCTTAACGTATTCAATGCGTTCGATTACAGATTCTCCGCGAAAGACCGGACATTGATTGAGACCGTGGTTCGTGCGACACATGGGGCAATTTGGACTATTGGATGTAGTTGCATGCGATGTAAAGTGTTGCGCGGGCGTGGGTCGAGAGGATGTTTTTCCCGCTGAGGGCCCGGATTTCGAGACAGTGATAGCTTCGAGGGACCTAATTGGCGATTCGAGAAATGTGTCTAATTCATCGAGGTGAGGAAACTCTGTAGAGTTTCCTAATTGAAATTTCCGTGCACGTCGCGAACTTCGATCTAGGCAATTCACGATAAGACATACTAGGATTTCATTCCACTGGTCAACGGCGCGATCTAACTTTTTTAAAGTCTGGATAGCCATGTTCGCACGGTCCCGTATTTTGCTAAGCGCGGTTCTTGACTCGACAGACGTACTCGGAAGGTTTAATAGCGATTGGACGTGTACTGTTATGAGCCGTCGTTTGTTTTTGTATAGTCGAACAAGGAGATTCCACGCGATTAAGAAATTACTGTCAGTAATCGCGAGATTACGGATAACGTCTAAAGGCTTCTTATCCACGCACGAAAACAAATATTGCAATTTTTAGACATCTGAGATCGCATTGTTGCCGATTAATCATGGCTTGGAACCGGTCGCGGAAGCGCTCCCACTCGTCGAGGACCCCGGAGAACTTCGGGAGATGCAGTTGCGGCAAACGTTCCATGGATGTAGCCAGCTGCTGACTCTTCTGGTCCGGATCTGCTGTTCCAGAGGGATGTTTTCGTTTCGCCTTCTCTTCTAATTGGTTGAAGACTTCTGCCATGAAGTCGGAAGTGGACAAGTTGGCCTCATGGGTCACCATAAATTGTTGCGAGAGGAAATAATCGTTGTAGCGAATGCCCCGAGCGCCCACCAGAGTAGCGCCTCGGTCGCACCCCCGCCAAACACCAACTACCTGGGTCTTACCCCTACCCTAGCGAACAACCCCAGTACACAGAATAAAAAGCCGATAATTGTCATTTTTTAGTCACTCAGTAACGACTTGACTTATCTGCTTCACTAGCTGCTCCCTTGTGCGGACAGCCACGGACAGATAAGTCAGTCTAAAAACTCTGCTTCTAAAGCGCTCCCGTGTGGGACCCACCAGGACAGAGTCTGAGTCGAGTAGTTTACACCGTACGCGAACTTATATATTTCACCTCACGACACTGACTATACTAAGTCTCAATTAGTTTTAGTCTCCTTTTGTAATTTATTAAAATAAACTTAACTTGTAACAAACCACGGTTACATCGTATTTTTTCTGATGCTCTGAGGTGGCAATTGCAACAATTTTACGGTGAAGGTTTTGAGCTTCTTTGAAAGCATCGTCCAGTTTTGCAATACGGTTGCGTACCGTTGGAATGGTATAATTGGCTTTGCCAATCTTTTTGAAATTGTCAAGAGCGCGAAGGACAAAGTACATCGCGTCTTGTTGTTGTTTAATTAAACTGTCTATGTCACTCATGTTCGTGGTAGAATAGAAAGTTTGTGTATAACGGTGATGTCTCTGTGATTTTGTACGAGGTCAGAACCGTTACCAACGGTAACTCCACACAGCGGCACTTGAATTTTGCACAAAGAAATTCACCCCGATCCGGCTCGAAGGACCAATGTTTTATGTACACGTGAGCGCGACGAGTTTTCTCGAGTCGGCTACGCACGAAGGACGGCTAGTACTATCCTAGCAGAGGATACGGGGCAAGGCTTTGCAAATTCACAGTCAATTTTGAACACCACACAATAAATAACGATTTACTGAATAATACTTTGAATACAAATATATAACCCCAGAAATAGAAAAGTTGCGCAAACATAAAAGCTACCTAATTACGCGAATCAATAGACCGAATCAATTTATCCCGAATAGAAAACTACACAGCAAACAATAAACCGGAAATAGACGCACTAAAAACGACTCTAGCTAAAATTAGAAACGAAATCAAAATAGCGTTCCAAGACAGTGTCAGTAACTTCTGTAAAAAGAAAATAACAAAAATTTCAGTACACAAACTACGCGAGATGTTCCCCTCCGAAAATAGCATAGTTAGACCTAAAAACAGCAACGAGATTGGAACACTAAAAACCCCCTTGTCGTGATCGAACGTCCTACAGAATTCGGACATTAATATCAACCTCCTCCGGAAAGGACGCAAACGATACGGTACTAATCACCGACACACAGGATAAACTTGATATACTAGGTATACGGTTCCCACAAAAAACCTCCATATGGGCAAACCACAACACGCGAACATAATCAATAAAAAAAATCGACACCCTAAAACAGGAAATACAAAAGACCTCCGCGCTTTGCACATTTAACGCGACAAATACAGCCAACAATCCGGACGAAGACAGTACCCCTCTAAACTATTTCACTTCCCAATATAAACTCAGGAGTACCTTTAGAAATTTAAATAACAAAAAATCATCCAGCTTCGATGGCATACCCAACATAGACCTCAAACACCCATCCCAACGCTACATCTACAACTACGCAATTATCTTCAACAACTGCCTAAACTTATCCTCTTTCCCCACTATCTGGAAGACAGCCAAATTAATAACCATAAAAAAGAAAGGCAAGGACGGTAGCGATCCGAATAACTACCGACCAATAAGTCTCCTTCCTAACATCAGCAAAGTCTTCGAAACGACAATTAATAACGCAATTCTCGGTTTCTGCAAGTCCAGGGATATAAATACCGGAGACACAATTCGGCTTCAGGCATAAACACTCTACGGTTCATGCAATAACCAAATTCACTTCAGACATCTGTTCGGCCAGGAATGCGGGCGACTGCGTCGCAGCTTTATTCATAGATTTAGAGAAAGCCTTCGATACGGTATGGTTAGACGGACTCTTCTTCAAACTTCTCAAAAAAACAATTCCCGACACATTTAGTTAATATCATTTGGAATATGCTTCACAACAAATTATTTTACGTAGTAAACGGTCAATATTCATCTCGAAACTCCTTCAAAATTTATAATGGATTACAGCAGGGCACAATAAACTCACCCATTATTCAATATGTTTATCAGCGACTTATTAAAATTATTCGGACTCAATAACGACATCGACAAAAAAGCAATAGCATTCGCGGACGACCTTTTAATCTATATCCGGCATAATAAAGCATCTAAATTGCAAGCGCTCCTCCAGGAAATGCTCAAAAACATCCAACATTACTTTAACACGTGGAAACTCATGATAAATATTAACAAATGCGAAACTATCCTATTTAGTCCGTACATCTCCAAAACTGCAGGCGCTAACAAAGACGTCCGCCGGCACGCAGGCAAATTCCAAATCTTAGACAGTCAAAACACAAACAATAAAATCCCCCACAAAGACACAGTTCGTTAACTAGGCATACACTTAGATTTCAAACTCAACTACAACAAACACATAGACATAAAAATAGACAAAGCACAAAAAGCCTTCTTCGAACACAAAAGACTATTCTACTCACAAGACCTCGATAAATGCGTCAAAATTCTGTGTTACAAGCTACTCGTCAGACCTATCCTGACGTACGGATGTCCCATCTGGTTTAATATCAGCCCAGGAACCATGGAAAAGCTGCGGATCTTTGAGGGGAAATGCCTCCGAGCCTGCCTAAACCGTTACAGATCACCGGAATCCAACTATAAAAAGATGATCAACAACTGCAAGATATGTGAAGAAGTCAAGCTCATCAGAATTGACCTATTTATATTGAAACTAATCAGAAACCACTGGTCCAACATTCACCATATAACATCAAACAGTCAAATATTCAGCTCCGTATACCCGAACCCGTTGTATTTCGCGAACGCAATGAAAACCGGCTACCTACCACCAGAATCATTTATTTACCTAGACAGCGAAGACTATATTCAAAATTCCAATAATATTCCCCTAATTTATCACGTGTTCCGAAAAACCTACGACAAAACCATCGCGTACAGTAGAAACATAAACTTCGAAGGCCCCATCATGCGTTTTAACTATAAATTGTCAAATATAGATACTAAAGACAACCATAGACAAAATACCAAACAGTACTGGTGGCTATAAACTCAAAACCAAAATCCAAATCCACAGACACATTTCTGCTTTTTCCATCATTTTATTTTCAGGCATGTACAATTTTTTAAATAAATAATAAAATTTAACACCCCCCTACCCCCCGCTCCTTTGTTCCACCCCCTTTCTTCCTCCCATATACAACTGACAACGATTATATAGTTTCGGCCAAATTCTATATAATGTATATTGTAAATATATAAGTAATTAAGCTTAATGTAAGATGTACATATTGCAGCATTAAGGGCGATATATAATCAACGCGAATGTATAGATTGTGCGTGCTCTATAATTGCTCGTAACTGTATTGAACGCGATTGAAGTTATCCATATTGAAATTCCAAACATGTTGAGTAAGAGTGGATCAAAGCAAAAAACTATTTAAAAAAATATTATTAGCAAAGTATTTGTCAAACTCTTACAAACAAATTATTGCAAAAGTAATAACGCTAAGCACGTCCTTCAAAATTTGGACAATTATGAATGACATTTAGTGTCACGATTAGCGTAAACATAAAAATTGTTAAGTTTCAAATTACAAAATGATGTGCTGCTAATAAAACAATTTACGAATTTCAACAATTTAATTTCGAAATTGTTAGATATCAGTGCGAAATTAATAGAAACTGATTAAGTGTAATATTTATTGTCTACTTTAACTCTGTGCCATGATAGGGCAAGAACAACGATTGAAATATGGTCAGAATATAATACAGGGTGTCCCAGAAGTCGACGTCAACCCGAAACCGGGTGACAGGCTAGGTCATAAGAGTTATCAGAAAAATATTTAAAAAAATCTAAGTCGCGTTTTTTAAAAATTATAGACATTTCAAAAAAATCGAGAAAATCTGTACCCTGTGACGGTCTTTTCACTCCTGTTACTACAAATATTGACTTTTTTAATCATTTTTTTTGTTTTGTAATCCCGAATACTGCCTCTTTAAATCCTGGTCAAAAATTTAAAGCCAACTGCTCGGGCTTGGAAGTAAATGTCACTTTTTGGCCAACCGAAGATTCAAGCAGAAACCTTAGCCCAGTTTTAACTGACCATACTGAAAAAAAATGATACGAGCCGAGTTTGGCAAGTAATTTTAAAAGTTGGCGCATTTAATAAGGATTCCAAAATGGTATGACACTTGCTAATTCGTGTAGGAATACGGACAAATTTTCGGATTTAACGAGACTAGAACCCGCGCGCTCCTCAGATCACGAGTCGCCGACGCTACGCACTGAGCCACTGGCGTCCGCCTGATATTCGTCCTTACCGTAATCCAGTTTTGAACAAATTTCTCTTACTTACTTAAAAATGATTCTAATGTACCTGTGGCTTTCCTCAAGGCCGTAACTTTAAGATTCCAGTTGGAGTGAGACAGAGAGAGCTATTTAAGGGGGGACCCCACCCCTGAGACCCGAAAATCGGTCCTAAGTTTGTGAATTTATTAGGGGAAAATGAATAGCTTGATTAAAATGCCACTTTAAGGGTTTTATTGTACATCTTTTTTGTTGTAAAAAATATTTTTTTCATTTGATTCGAACACAAAATGGCGGTTGCCTGCTCCAATTACAGGAACACCTTTCGTGAAACGGTCTCCAACGGTGGCCCTGATTCAGGCAGAACGGGTCAACCTAGGCAAATGCCTGAAAAACATCATCATCTACACTGTTATAGCTATCGTGTATCATAGGGGTTTTTTAAAATATTGATTTATTTTGAAATGGCAATGGTTTAAAGAAAAATTACAGTTTTTTCGAAAAAAAAAATCGTCTTTAATTGTCGATTAAAAAAAAACTATAAAATATTTTGCAAAAATCCTACGTAGCCCGATAGAGGATATTACTAAGAATATTTGTTCAAAATTTTAAGTCAATCGGATGAAAACTTTTTGAGTTATCAGGGCCACCGTTTCGAAAAATGTAGTACTGAGAAAAACGCGTTTAAAGTTTTTAAAACATTACACAGCTGTGTCACAGAAAGAATTGCATCTTATCATTAGTTTCCTGATGCGTACTCCATAAAGTGGACCTTCTGCCAACTTATCAGGCGCAGCATCATCCTTTCTGGCCGCTAATAATGACCTTCTAGCCTCTTTTGCTTGCACCGATAGACGTTTTTCGCCCTTCTTCACGCGCGCTGCGTCGTGCTCCTCGCAGAATTCGTAACAGTGCCGGCCAATTTTGACGTTCAACACTTCCGTAATTTGCAAATATCTTCTGTAGCCATCATTAAAATTGCATACAGTCAAATCTACTGCAATTCCCAACGTGTTTTTGCCGGTAGCTTGTGTTTTCGGTGCTATCGCCCACACAGATGCATTAAAACTTTCGTTTCTGCTTTGAGTATAACCTCCAAGACAACGATTCAATAATTCATTCTTACTTAACTCTTCATAAATCGGCTTGACTGTTTTGAAAACAACATCAGACATTGGCGGTTTGTGTCTGTACGAAGAGAGTGTATCAGTGGCTATGGCTTTCTGGTAACTACACCAGCATGTTTCTCCAACAGGGCAGAACTGGTGCTCGGGCCTACGATCCGTAGAAATTTTATGATGAAGCGTCGCCCATATTTCTTTCTTCATATTTTCTACAGAATTCGAATTTATCTTTATTGCTAATCCATAATATAGGGCGAGTTCATCAATTAATTTCCAGCGTGGTAATACCATTCAGCGATGAAAACGCTCGTTTATGCCATGAGCCATCACCAGATACTGTAATCTTATCGTTTTGACCTTGTTCTTGTGTTATTTGTTTCTCTTCTTGAGTAGTTTTTTTCGTGCAATATTCTGGTACACTTGCACTTAAACTTACACTTACTTTTGCGGAATACAAAACAGGAGTAGCGCCGGCCTGTCGCATCCGCTCATCGAACGGTGCGAAGTACTTCGGGAAAATCACTTTCTCGACCACTTTGGTTTTGAATTTCGGTTTCCGCCTTTTTTTCTCGAATTCTTAAAGGTTCAAACTAATGATTAAAGTAATAAAAAAAATTTCGATTTTTTAAAACCTCAGGGGTGGGGTCCCCCCTTAAAGTGTGAGAGAGACAGATAGTGACGCTGTTAAATTAAATTATTAAATTAAACATCAATAATTTGGATACTTACATTTATTAAATGCACATCAATTATTTGCATTACAAGAGATGTTCAAACTGCCTTCCTTCTTAAAAAAGATCGGGTTATCCGACGAGCGAATCTTCTGCTGCCAGAGGTTTTGAATGGTGAAGTGTATTTGAATTTTCTAAAAAATGATTTACCAAATCTATTGGAAGACGTCCCACTAAGTATTTACAAGGACATGTGGTTGCAGTTAGAGAGTACCTTAATGAGAAATACTCGGGCCATAGATGGATAGGACGGTCTGGTACAATCTCGTGGCCAGCCCGTTCACCTGATTTAAATCCCTTAGATTTGTTTAAAAAAAAAAAATCTAAAAGGTTTATTCGAAGTCGATTGAAAATTTAGCTGAGCTGCGGTACAGTTTGATGGAAGCAACTGAATTTATTAAGAACGGAAGATTCGCTCGTCGGATAACCCGATCTTTTTTAAGATGTTGAGCTTGCATTGCGGCTGAAGGAAGGCAGTTTGAACATCTCTTGTAATGCAAATAATTGATGTTAAATAATTGATGTGCATTTAATAAATGTAAGTATCCAAATTATTGATGTTTAATTTAATAATTTAATTTAACAGCATCACTATCTGTCTCTCTCACACTTTAAATAGCTCTCTCTGTCTCACTCCAACTGGAATCTTAAAGTTACGGCCTTGAGGAAAGCCACAGGTACATTAGAATCATTTTTAAGTAAGTAAGAGAAATTTGTTCAAAACTGGATTACGGTAAGGACGAATATCAGGCGGACGCCAGTGGCTCAGTGCGTAGCGTCGGCGACTCGTGATCTGAGGAGCGCGCGGGTTCGAGTCTCGTTAAATCCGAAAATTTGTCCGTATTCCTACACGAATTAGCAAGTGTCATACCATTTTGGAATCCTTATTAAATGCGCCAACTTTTAAAATTACTTGCCAAACTCGGCTCGTATCATTTTTTTTCAGTATGGTCAGTTAAAACTGGGCTAAGGTTTCTGCTTGAATCTTCGGTTGGCCAAAAAGTGACATTTACTTCCAAGCCCGAGCAGTTGGCTTTAAATTTTTGACCAGGATTTAAAGAGGCAGTATGCGGGATTACAAAACAAAAAAAATGATTAAAAAAGTCAATATTTGTAGTAACAGGAGTGAAAAGACCGTCACAGGGTACAGATTTTCTCGATTTTTTTGAAATGTCTATAATTTTTAAAAAACGCGACTTAGATTTTTTTAAATATTTTTCTGATAACTCTTATGACCTAGCCTGTCACCCGGTTTCGGGTTGACGTCGACTTCTGGGACACCCTGTATAACGTTAGTTTTATAAAAACAAGACTAAATCATGAATAACGTTAAATAATGAATGCTGCGGCGTTAACTGAGACATACTTGAAAGAACTAGAGTACATAAACGCTGCAGAGAGAAAATTTTGAAATTTTGAAATAAAGTCTTATAATTAAGGTCGTTTAGTTATTGGTCAGTAGATTTTTGCTGGTATTTAACGATCAAGTAGCTATTTATTGAACCAGTTGCAAACAGAAATACTGAAACATTATTTGGTGTTTTTTAAAAGTGGATCAAACCCGCAACGATAATAATACGCGATTCTTGGGCAGTCTATAATCTATTTAGAACATCGAGATTATAAACATCTAGCAACCACAACTGGTAACCACAAAATGAACTTTGTTGAGCCAGACACTGGGCCACCCACACACATAAGACGTTAATGAGCGCATAATGGAATTTTTCGACACGATAGCCGAAATGTTTCCGATTTTTGACGAAATACAAAGTGAATAATAGGTATACAATATATAAGTAAAGCAAGAAAGAGTTATTGGAGTGACTTGTGGTTTGGTATATCAGATGAGATTCTACTTAAGATGGTGTGATATGATGATGTGAAACCATCTCAAGTAGAATTTCATATATTATATTAGAGAAGGGCCCGCCCTCCCTCAAACTTACTTCCCGCCAGAAAATGTAACCTCAACCTACTCCAATCACTCTTTCAATCACCATTTTTCTCAGAATACGGTAAAAGCTCTCGTCGTGGACAGCAGGCCGGAATCGAAAGTGTACTCGGCGAGAGTCGTACAAGCGAAATTTGATACTCGGCGGCCGTGCCTTCCTCGTCACGGGCCGCAGCCGACGAAACGACGAGGGTCGAATATCGGTGAGACACATACTAATGCAAGCAAAGAAAAAGATTGCAATTTTCTTATTTCCTATTATTTTTTCATGAAACTTGTACCATCGTATTCGTCAGGTTTTTCTGATTAAAATGACACCAAACATGATGTAATTACGTTAATAGTTACGTACGTAACGGGTGAATAAAGTTTTTAACGTGAAAGAGGACGGCGAGTGAAAAAGACAGAGAGGCAGAAGGTTGAAGCGTTCGGAAAAGATGAAAGGCAGGCGGAGCTCAGACCTTTAAATTAAAAATTAAAAATTCTTATTTTTGATTTTTCGTAAATGAAACTTTTGCCATCGTATTCGTCTCGTTTTTCTGATTAAAATGATACCAAACACGATATAATTAGGATCATAATTACCTGTGTAACAAGCCATAAAAGTTTCGGACGTTACATTTACGGCAGAGATACAAACTTAAATCATTCGTTCGAATTGGAGCAGTAGGAAAGAAAATTTGCACCACATGCGGTCTTTATGCAATATATGAATTATGCCTTATTATTTAATATAACTAATTATTAATTTAAAAAATATATAGTACTTAAAAACTTCATATAAACAGCGCGTTTCTATATGAATACTGTTTCTTTCTTAACACGGTAAACGTGTTTTGTTAGAGAACCCGATTCAGAAAACGGTGAACTAACTTTAACAGTTAATTTATTAACACACGATAATCTTACTCTAGCTCTCTAACATAAGAATATATGTTAGCGGCAACGTATTTTTGAGGGTCGACGAAGGCAATTAGCCCGCCGCTATTTTGTTTTCGGACGATTTACGATAGGGTGTTTATATGAATGGCAATCTAGGCGGTCGACGATGGCCAGTGATTCGAAGTCATGTAGCCATCGAGTGTCGCCGGATTGATTGTTTAAAAAGAGACATGGGAATATGTATTCTGGAAAAGGCAAGCAGCCCGATGTTGCATTGCTTAGGTCAATAGGGGTGTTGTTCTTTAAGGATCTCGCCACGGAGTGGGGAAGGCAGGAATGCCTTCTGGTAAGAGGATTAAGCTTGACCTCTTGGCACTCACCCCAGATCCATGATCGGCAAAGCATTAAAATAAGAATTTTTCTAACATATTGTCGTGAACCCCAAGGGTAGCAATAGTACACAAAATTTATTCGAGTTTGGAGAAAAACTGATCTTTTTATTTTTAGATTTTTTCGTGTTCACTGTTCGGTGGTTGGAAATGATTCTGACTTGCAAGCGAGAGTGCACGCTTGAGAAAAAGGAAAATAGCGTAGGGAAAACTATGTAGAGAGGGGGTGCTGGGGCATAGGCTGGTCATTGCGAAAGGGTGGCGGAAGTGTAGAAGTAGAAGAATTGGGACTTAGGAAGGAGGTAATTTATGGCTCAGAGGAGTTGAGGATCAAGAGTTTGGCTGTTCTGTATTTTGTAAAGGGAAAGTTTGGAAAGGACTTGGATGTTGAACAGATGTCTTATTTTTACATAGTACAAAAAATATGCTACGAAGGTCGATGTTAAGAGCATCTAACAATATACATACATATATATTTTACATGCGAGGTAGATAATCTCTCACGAAAAACGTCGCTGACACGGAAAATGTAAATTAGCGATACGAATTTGTGTCTCTGAAGACATTCTTGTATTGGCTTTTGCCGTAAGCAGAGTTAATAGAGAAACATAGTTGCAAATATAGAGTTTGTATGGATGCGAACGGCATAGCGCAGACCACGTGCGTTTTGTCAGAACACTTTCCTGGTCGCAGGGGGAAGGTTTACTAACAAGGGAACATATTCAACCGTGACACGCCGATTTTGCTGAAACTTACAGAATATATAGTTCTCAAAAAAATATTTGACACGTATTTTTCCTAATCGGCAATCGTGCATGTTGAAGGGGTGATAACCGCCCTCAAAGTTAGGGCTGAAAATACGTTTTTTGGAATATCTTGGAAACTAGGGGGTGTAGGACAGTACTTTTTTTTTATTTTGTGTGTTTTTTAATTTAGAATAGACTTTCAGTGGAAATGTTTAAAAAACTCAATTTGTTTAAACAATATGTTAAAAAATTTATACTTTTTGATAATTTTTTTTGTTAAACGTTAATGTATCTTCGCATAAATTAATATACATGAAGTATAGACAAAAATAAAGGATACGTGTTTTGGGAATTTTCGAGTGCAACCCCTAGATGTATACGGATTCCGCATTTGGAAAAATTTTGCCCGGAATATCTCCGATCTAGTAATTTTATTAAATATAGACATCAATTTGCACAGAAGAGATAATATAATACGAATGCAAGGATTAATTCACAAACAACGACAAGCTCCGCGTTATAAAAATTTGTTTTGATATGCTTGGTATCGTTGTGGATATACAGATCATCGGCCAGAAGAATTCGAAAATCCAGTGGAATTCTGCTTCAAGAAACTGGTCACCATGAAGTGTCAATATTGTGACGATGTGGTTATACTCAAATGTTCCTGGTGCAAGGAGCATTTATGCTTCACACATTTTTTTAGGCAATATCATTACTGTGAACAATATGTAGAGTAATTATCATTTCTATCAACTTTTAACTTAAATTTTGACATCACTTACAAGTTTTCCTTGCCATATTTACTTACTAGTTTTTAAGCTTAATTTTTTAGTTTGAATGAGCACAATTGTGTAAGAAAATATTATACTTTCGAATGTAAGAGAATGTTATAAATGTTATATTTTAGACAACGTCAGGTCCAGTAATTTAAAAGATTTATTGAATTGTTATCCTATGTATAATCGTATTTTGACTAAAAACTTATAGCCATAAAAAACTGAAGGCAGTCTCGGTTACGCACACCTATGGCTACACAGCCGCGGTAATTAGGACCCCGTCAAGTACATACCTTTGATACCTGGTTTGGGATTCAGGGGCACAACTATTGGTATTGTGTGACATGATTACTCTCCAAAACATTGTAAAAGTTTATAGTATGCTCCACGAAAAAAGACTGAACATCTTTCACTCTCCGAAGCGTCGGAAACGCATGGATGTAATAAAAATCGTTAAATAATAAAAAGTCGAAAATTCCCAAAACACGTATCCTTTATTTTTGTCTATACTTCATGTATATTAATTTATGCGAAGATACATTAACGTTTAACAAAAAAAATTATCAAAAAGTATAAATTTTTTAACATATTGTTTAAACAAATTGAGTTTTTTAAACATTTCCACTGTAAGTCTATTCTACATAAAAAAACACACAAAATAAAAAGAAAAAGTACTGTCCTACACCCCCTAGTTTCCAAGATATTCCAAAAAACGTATTTTCAACCCTAACTTTGAGGGCGGTTATCACCCCTTCCACATGCACGATTGCCGATAAGGAAAAATACGTGTCAAATATTTTTTTGAGAACTATATATTCTGTAAGTTTCAACAAAATGGGCGTGTCACGGTTGAATCTGTTCCCTTGTAAGATAAACCTATGTTCCTCATTAGTCGTACGATCGGTGGTAACCGATAGCTAAGGACCGCGACGAGTTGTACGAGTCGCGGATGTTATGATTACATGTCGATGCCTTTCTTTTATAAACAACCGCAGGATCCGCGCCTCGTGGCCGATGGCTCGGCGACATGGTGCTGCGTGGCGCGTGCAAAAGCGATAAGGGTGTTCGATGAGGATCTAGCCACGAAGTGGGGAGGATATTGCATATTTCGGTAAGAAGACCGTGAGAGACAGCATGGCACTTATCCGAGAATCTTGTTAAAGAACGGTCGCAATAGCTGTGCTAGAAAATCGTATCTAACAAGCAGGATATCTTAGAGCACAATTTCAAATAATTTTTCTATATTCTGTTTATTTATTTTATATATTTTAGTCATAGACTTAGAAACAAATTGTATTAGTGATAAGTTGTAGTGGTAATTTTTAGTGTTAAAGTTTAGTTATAAAGATTAGTGGTAAGTGTGAGTGATAGTGAATTTGCTTATTTATTATTAATTAATTAGTGATAGTGATAGTGATTTAGAAATAATGACTGCAAGAAAGAAGACTGTTGTATTAACAATGCAACAGCGATTAGAAATTTTGAAATCTTTACAGGACTCTTCTGAATCACCGTCCGCAATTGCGAAGAAATACAACGTTTGTATGACAACCATCAAGCGCATTGCACAAAATGCAACGACAATCAGTGCTTTTGCAGGCCAAAGCAAAGCCCAAAAAAAACGAACAAGAGTAATGCGGCCAATATATGACGAACTGGATCGGCAATTATTGCAATGGTTTATTGAAAAGCGGACACTTGGCGACCATTTAACGGACGCTCTATTGATACAAAAAGCAACTGAAATAAAAAATACTTTGCCATCCTGTTCGAATTTTAAGGCAAGTGAAGGATGGCTGAAAAAGTTCAAAACTCGACATCATATACGGTTGTTGCGCGTACGTGGCGAAAAATCAAGTGCCGACATAAATGGCGACATGGAAGAATTCGTTCGGAATTTTAATAAGATGATAGAAGAGGAGGACAGTAATTGGGAAAATGTGTACAACATGGACGAAAGCGGCTTTGTATGGAAAGCCCTTCCTACAAAAACTCTTGCAAAAAAGACGGAAGGCAAGGTTGCCGGATATAAAGTGCGTAAAGATCGTATTACAGTTGCATTTTGTGCAAATGCATTAGGCACCTATAAATTGAAACCGCTGGTAATATATAAATATAAAAATCCAAGAGCTTTGAAGTACTGCAAGGAATGCTTACCTGTGATTTTTAAATCACAAAAAAATACCCGGATGAGTAGATCATTATTTTTGGAGTGGTACGAAAATTATTTTAAGCCATCCGTGGTAGAATACCAAGACGGGAAAGGATTGGACGGAAAGGTGGTTTTAATATTGGATAATTGTGAGGCCCACAAAGTTCCTGAGGCCCACATCGATCCTCCAACCCATGAATCAGGGAGTGATCGCAAGAGCAAAAAAATGTTTTCGGCATGCGATGTTAAAGAGGGTATTAATGTATGGCGGAGGAGTTGAAGAATTTTACAAAAATTATACAATCAGAGATTGTATCGATATTTTAAACACCTCGTGGGACAAAATATTAATGAACAATATAAAAGATGCGTGGAATGCAATGAAACAAATACCAAGGCCGGCAGTCGCTGCAACTAGGGAAGAAGGAGAAATGGACACAAATTTGCAAGAAACCATCAGTTCCATAACAGGAGACGAGTGTACGCAAGAATCGATGGCCGCGTTTTTATCTGCGTACGAATTAGCAGAAAAAGAGCCAGAAGAAGAAGAAAAAGAAGAAGAAACTGCCGAAGAGTTGTTGAATGAACCGCCGTACAATACCGACAATGCTCAAACAGAGCAGCTGGCACATGTTTTTGACATATTAACGTCTAATGCCACAAGAGCCCCAGGTTATATAAAGCACCTTATAATATCTCTAAGATTATTCTTTTTAGGTAGAGAGGATTAACGAAATGATTTGCGAAACATTCAGAAGCACACATTTTTTTCGCAAAGAGTTAAATAAAAGGTTAGTAAATGCATGTCTTTATCTGCATGAATTATTTTAAGTACTTCGATAAAGTAATTTTATTTATACTAAATTACTTCGTATTTTTTAGGCAAAGAAAACAGGAAGCATGGTGCAACAAGGCAGGACACATATCATCGTTTACTGTTTTAGAGTAACCCATTATTTTAAAAAAGATAAGTATTATCCAAATTATATCTTGTTTGGTCTTATTTTAATCGGAAAAACCTCACGAATGAGTTAAAAAAGTTTGCAGTTAAAAAATTTTTAAAATGAAAAAGTTATATTGTTAAATTAGGAACTGAAGATCTGTCGGCCCGTATCAAAGGGACCGCGGCGAGAATCGTGTTACACTTGAACTGGCTCGAGCGAGGCGAACACGGGCGTAGCGATGACGCACGCATTGGCGCAGGAAGAGACGTTCGTCCTCGGGCGGAGCGGACCAAGTAGTACACGACGAGAGCTTTTACTGTATGCCCCTTGGAAGTATCAATGTGTAAATGACATATGAGTTTTACAATTGTAGACCTCGCTCAAGCTAGCGTGGTATGCAAGTGTGAATGGTGAAGTTGTGTGAATGATAGAGCAAGAATATCGAGCATTTAGGAGCAAAGCGAACGTGGTTTGTTTTAAGGATCGATTTTGTACAAAGCGAATGTAATTTGTTCTAAGGATCGATTTAGCCAGCGAAAAATCTAGAACGAAACAGTTTGTTGCGAGGCGTCAGATGATTAATATATATAATTGAATTGAGTGACGCGAACTTTTTTTAATTCTAAAGTAACTGTGTGTTTTCCCCTGTTTACTTTTGGTCGTTACTCGTTGTAATAAATAAATGAATAATTCTCTTGTTTCTGATTAAAGCCTACGCAATTATGTAACTACCATTGATATTACGTATGTATGTGATCTGATAAAGTTATATACACATTCTTAAAATGTTGTTATACCGAGTAATTAATTAAAATATTCGTACAATTAATTTCACTAACCGCACATTCTTGTATACTCGACTGCCAATCTTCTGTATTCTGCAGAAAACCAGCAATAGCAGTTTTCAAAACACGTGAAAATACTTCAATTTGTTGTGCAGCTGTCGAAATACTTGTAATTTCACCTTGAAATCCAGCATCAGATATAAGCTGCAAAAAAGTAGAAAAACATTGTAAAACAAAAATAGATTAAAAATATAAAGTAAATAATCATAAAGTATCCAAGTAAAATACTATAAAATAAACTAAATGTAACAATGATAATTTAATGTCTACATTTTCATTGCCAGATAAAGTTGTTATTTATATAACAAGCTGTTTTATAAGCTAAGTTAATATACGAACTAAGTAATAAATCACATTTATACAGGGTATTCCATCTAACTTGGCCACCTTAAATATATCGCTTATTTTTCATGATAGAAAAAATGTCAGGAGGGGAAAACATTCTGTTTGAAGGGGCTCATATGATGGTAAGTCGAATTTTGTTCTCAAGGTTATTTTTTTTTTTTTTCAAAATTTCAAGGTCATCGCATTTTTTTTAAATGGCACTGCATATTTTTACTACCAAATCTTATAGCATATAAAAAAAACGAATCCAACGAGGTGTAATATGTTGACCTTCACGTGACCTTCAGCGAGGACATTTGTGCGTTTGTCAGTAACTTCAGTACGCGTTCGGGGACGGCAAATGAAGGTGTGGTGGTGTTCGCCACTACGTTCTTTCTAATTTGTCTATTTTTCTAAACTTTTCGAACATTCTCTTTTGTTTGAGTATTTTTAAGCACTTCCTGCCTATTTTGCAACCTTCAATTTTCCTAGGGTCTCGTGCGTATCTGGTCCATGTCCTCGCTGAAGGTCACGTGAAGGACGACATATTACACCTCGTTGGATTCGTTTTTTTATATGTTATAAGATGTTAGTAGTAAGAATATGTAGTGCCATTTAAAAAAAAATACGATGACTTTGGAATTTTGAAAAAAAAGAAATAACTTTGAAAACAAAATTCGACCAGCCATCATATTAGCCCCTACGAACAGAATATCCCCCCCCCCGGCATTTTTTTCTATCATGAAAAATAAGCGATATATTTAAGGTGGTCAATTTAGGCGAAATACCCAATATACTACATTTATATGCTAAATTGAAAACACTATATATTAATATAAAGTAGCATTGCATTTAAAATTAACCTGTAAACAAACAGATAATTATTAGTAGAATTTTATCATTTAAAATAAACATCTTTGTTGTATTTAATTTAATTATTATAATCTCCATATTACTTAAGGGTTATATTAATATCAGTTTTAATGATACTGCATTATCATAAAAAATAAGATCACTTTGTCTGTTTCTTTTTATACCTTTGTAACATACGGCGAAAATTTGATAAAAGTTTTGCGATCAAATAAAGAAAATAGATTAGAAAACTTCTAATTTAGTAAAACCATTATGCGCTTACTAAACTGTAAGTCCAATAGATACAATAATCAAATTGTTGGATAGTATGATCAATGCCTTTCTTATTATAGTTTAAAACTAGCGCTAAAGATGTAGAGTACGCTTATTATCCTTTTTCCTTCTTCTTTGTTTGAATGTGTTTTGTTTATTATTACTTCCTCCCGCGTCTATTGTGTGAAAGAATGCTGTGAGCATGTTTGTAAGCTGTTGCATGTGTATCGAATCGAATCTACGTAAAATATATGAATTCCACCGCAAATAAACAACACAAATCAATCTATCAGAAATAATATAAAATTGCATAGCGTCAAGAATGTTCTACAAAGAAAGAAAGTTCGCGAAAGATCGAAACGTATCGAGGAAAGATCGCGAAGCGAGAACATAGGCTACTCCGCGGAGTGGGAAGCAAAGACGGTCTCGCGAGCCGCGAGACCCGAACTTAGCAACGGGCTTGTTGATAGCGCTCGCAGTGGCTAGCAACCAGCGCATATAAAATATGCCACGAAACGCGTTATGGTCTCTTCAGCTGCTTCGAGAGAGAGGACGATGTAAGTACCAACGGCCGTTCTTAGAACAGCTTAGGAACTACGGCAAGAGTATCTGGAGAATAGGAAGCGAATACGGGAATTTGTTCCTGGACACTCGTTCAACATGGAGAGTTCGGCAACAATACCTGGACGCCTGTCGAATGAGAGAGAACAGAGCATCTCCTAAACGCCCCTGGTGTACGACAAGAGAGTACAGTAGAGTATTCCTGGTCGCCCGTTCGTTATGGAGAGTTCGGCGATAATACCTGGATGCCAAACGAACGGGAGAGAACAGAGTTACTCCTGGACTCCTGGTTGATATTATAATAATTGGGAGAAGAGAGATTAAATTATTATTTTGTGATTGAAAATTGTACCAAATGTATAAGAAAGATATCCTATGTCCTCGCTCTGATCCAATAAATTCCTATTCCTTCACAGATCCTTGTTCCAAATAAAGAAAATCCTTAAAACATGGCTACACCTCCTAATTTATATGTGTTGATCTTTCAGTGCTCCATAGAATATTTGAATTTAAATAGGTGAATCGTTATACTTGCTTTGAAGGGTATACTGAAATAACGGATTACACCAAATTGATTTTGGGGACCTTAGAACAGCGAAATTGAGCGAAAAAGTATAATAATTCCTATTGCTTTACGTGTTTTTTTCAAATAGGACAAACATTTGTAACATTATTTGTTAATACAATATTTTTTGCAAATTGGCTCGCAGTCATGTTCGAATTTGACATTGTTTCTATGATTGTATATTTATGTAACAATGTCAAACTGTTCGGTCACCCAGAACTCTTCTTCTTTCCATACAACAAATTCACCGTCATTTTTCGACATCTATTAATTACTTTGTCTATTATTGTAATTGAGTATTGTTCTTTCCTTATTTTTAATATAGTAGGTGATTCAATTGTACTTAATTTCTTTGTATGGCACATTATACAATGAGCAATACAATTAGCGCAACAAGAATTTTTATCAAAACTTCACTCAACTTGAAGTAATCATAACTTCGCGAAAAATGGTCATATCTAACAATTTTTTTTATTTTCATGTTTGAAGTCTCTGCTCTGAGCACAATTGATCAAATTTGACTTCCGCCTTTCCCCACCCCCGCCACCTCCTTTAATGTGAGGACATGTTTTATTTTAAAAAGTTTGCTTACTTTGATGCGCTCTACGCGGTGCAATAAATTTGTCTTGCGAACGCTCCAAAAAATGGCGCAGAGTATAAAATTTTGTGCACAAATTCAAAAAAAAAATTGAAGTCTTTTTTAATTTTTTTAATTTGGAACTTTCTTTCCAACCCAATATTTCCCATATCTTGAAAAAAGTTAGTGTACTGTTCAGCTGTTATTTTGTGTTTTGGGGAGCAGTTGACTGCAGCTAATGTGATGTTTCCATGGGTGTAGTTAATGGTGACGGCAACAGCTTGCATATGTGCTTCAGTGACAATACTATGAAGGGAGTGTTTAATATATTGTTTAATTATTATTGCTGCCCAATCGCGGGCGTTACCGGATGGATGTTCAGAATCATAGATATTATAGCGGGGAATTTTAATATAATGTTTTTGTTGGAATATCTAGCTGCAAAAATAACTCGAGTGTCTGCAGTTTGTCTCTCCGGAAAGGTCCGAGTTGTAGACAACACATGTGCACTTTTCTGAGTTTTCTTCAAGAGGGCTCAATAGAGGTTTTTCTCTTTCAAGCTTCCTCTTTTATTCCTACTTCGATTTTAGCATTCGTACAGTGCAGACATCCTTCGTGTTCATAGAATAAAGTTTCAGTTTTATTTAATTTAGTGTGTATATTTTATTTTAAACTATTCAAACCATACCCTAATTCTATTAGTTTTACTGTGAGGTGAGTTTCCGCAGTGAGTATTACGTCTGTTTCGTACTGTAACCGGCGAAAGCAGGTGGCCCTGAAAATCACCTAAACGCGAACATCAACCTTTTCTTCTTCCCGCGGCCTGGACGGATTTAAAGCCTAGCGACAACGTTTCTTACCGTCGCGTTATAATTCCCATTGTCGATAATCCTGTTATTGGCTCCGATCGCATGGAGCGCCGGATTAGCGACAGCTGATTGGTTTGTGACGTCACGGAGCCTTTAACTGCTGTGGGGTGTGAGATAAGGACGTTCGAGCGAGATGCGGATGTAGAATGTTTGGAACGAGAGTGTGAATAAAGAGTGTTTGGACCGAGTGACAGTTCTTCACAATGGGAATGCGTGCGGTGAGAATGGGTCAGCGGGTGTGTCTCAATCAGAATTGAGAGAATTGCGTCTGAGATTAGAAAGAGAAAAATTGTAAGAGCGCGTATTGTAATCTGCTTATATACTATATATTAAATATCTTTCGTTTTTCTTAAACAATTCCTTGTTGTCACTAAGATCCCTACACTGCCTTTTCCAAATTGAGATGATTTCGAGCTCTCGCCGGTTAGAAGACAACGGAGCCTCGTGCAATACAGTACTCGTGCGCTTACCGATCCATTACCGAACCGAAGAGTGTGAAACCACTTCCCCATCCATTAGTTTTATTATAAATTTTCCGTTCGTGAGTAGTCCAGTGCGTTACGTGTGCGTATGATTAGTAAACGTGTCGTTAAGTGTTTAATATTAAAGAATCGAAAACCAAAAGACTGTTGGAGATCATTTCTTGAACTTCCACCTTTCCTGAATTCCCAAACAACGTCGATTTTATTTAGATCCAGGAATGCTTTTAACTCTTGTGTTCTTTGCTGTAGCCCGTTAACGTTCCAAACTGCTATTTTTATTTTTTGTTATTGTTATTAAGCACGCGTGTAAGGAGCTCTGTCATTGTATTAATTTGTTGTGATTGTTGACTTAGAAGTTCGGTTTGTTCGATAAGCATGGTCGTTATAAGCTCGGTATTTCTAGATCTTTGTAGTAATAAGAGTTTTATATCTGATATGGCAGTCCCTGGTCCATGAGTTTGTGTACTAGGAATCGTATCCTTTTGAATTCCTTGGGTTCTTGTTGCTTGCGCGTAGGTCTTTGTAAATGTGCTATGGCGTCCTGAGGCGGTATATAGTCATTCTCAGTGACAGTTTGAGTGTGAGGTTTTGAATTTTCAGAAGCCGTTCTAATTCTGAGTTTGGGATGTAACTTTTGGTGCAACTGTTTCTTTACTATACATCCTTTATAATTAGCAGGATGATTTCCTTGGCAATTGGAGCATTTAACATTGTCTATTTTCCCTGCGAAGTGGCAGTCTGTAGTCAGGTGTTTAACCACACATTTGACGCATACTGGTATTCTGTTACAGTAATTTCTAGTATGACCATAACTGTGGTATATCTCTTGTTGCTCTGGGAGGTTCGAAAGATTCTGTGGTATTGAGTAATATATCGATTTTGTAAATTTCTTTATTATTAATTTTGGGTTCGATTCGATGAAGAAAAGCAATAACGGTTTTTTTTGTATCATGCTTTACTATTGTAGGATTGGCGGGGCCTCCAGACCCGAAAGGACAAAAGGATGCGGAAAAGGACTTGTATCAGGCGGACGCCGGTGGCTCAGTTGGGAGCGTCGACGACTCGTAATCTGAGGGGCACGGGTTCGATTCCCGTTTCAAGTCCGAATTTTTTCCGTATTCCTACAAATTGGGGGCTCGTCCGGGATGGAGGTAGACATCAAAAACACCGACCAATCCACACAAGGCACACGAGGCAACAAGATATTGTTGATTAAAAGAAGCGTTTTAGCGACGAAGCAGTGGGCCTCTCTGACACATGTGCGTTGCGAAGTTCAGAGTTTTAAGAGTTTAAAGAGGTGTGTCGAGAGATGGCGCTGCGTGAGAGAGATTACTGCGATTACGAAGACGATGATTACGGCGATTACGGCGATTACGAAGATTTGTGAGTTCTTGAGGAACTAAAGCGAAGCTGTGACGGACATTCGAGGGCGAATGTCGTTGCAGGATGGCCGAGTGTAGGATTGGCGGGGCCTCCAGACCCGAAAGGACAAAAGGATGCGGAAAAGGACTTGTATCAGGCGGACGCCGGTGGCTCAGTTGGGAGCGTCGACGACTCGTAATCTGAGGGGCACGGGTTCGATTCCCGTTTCAAGTCCGAATTTTTTCCGTATTCCTACACTATATTATTTAGTTGTCTTACCTGGTGATTGAGTTCTTTTAATTCGGTAATAATTGAGTCCATTTTTGCTTTAGGATGCATACCACTTAATACTACTTTATAACTTCTGTCCTTCTTTAGCTGATATGTATGAAAGTTCACATCCTTCTCTTTCAAGGCTTTAGCAATTTTACTGTAGGTTTCAGTAATGTTAGCTTGCACTTTGACATAGTTACCTTTTTGTTGCTTTAATGTAAAATTTGTATCTGCTATGTTTTTTTAAAAGTTCCATAAGAGGTTCTATAATTAGGGCCTCGATATATATAGGTGGAGGTTCTGATTGCGGAATATTATTTTCTGGTGTACCGTTTTCTGCAGGCTCATCAATAGTTCCTTGTAGGATACTATATTGATTTTGAGTAGGTACATTCGTTAACCATTTTTCGTTGTTGTATTCTCGAAGATCCATTGCCAGATTATTAGGTGGTTTGAGTTTTCGTTTTTTATTGTTCGGGGTGTAAGTATAATAGCCTGCTGTCGGTGCATCCGTGTCCATTAAATTTGGAGTAATTATTGAGTTATTGTTGTCACAATAATTGTTTATGGAGTACTTTTCACCAAGTTTGGTGATATTAACGTGAAAATCACTCGGTTCTACTTCTGCCATTTGAAGTTAAACTTGCCAATCGGCAAGTTTAACGGTTATCACTTTTACACTAATTGTAATAATAACACACGTATAGGCACACTATGTATACACTTCGCGTTTGATTACGCTGACGATTCATAGGAGAGTGTACTGTGGGTCATAGACGTGTTCGTTTGCAGTCCGCACGCAGTCATTTGAGCTGGACCGCGCGGCAGTGGAATAACGTGTTATTCACTGATGAATCACGATTTTGTCTCTTCAATTCCGTTAGAAGAATTCGTATCTGGCGTCGTAATGGAGATCGTTTTGATCAGAATTTCGTTGGACCTGTACAAGCATTTAGTGGTGGACCCATCATAGTATGGGGTGGAATATCGACTAACAGACGTGCGAATCTGGTCATCTTACCACATCCTGGTATAACAGCTCAACGCTATGTGGAGGAAATGTTAAGTGTTCACTTAATTCAAATGCGACGTGAAATGGGGCAAGTTTCGTCTTAATGCATGATAATGCTCGCCCACATACTCCACGACTTGTCCGTGACTTTCTCGCGCAAAGTGATATTGAGGTATTATAACATCCAGCAATGAGTCCAAATTTAAATCCCATCGTTCATGTCTGGGATATGATGGAAAGAAGACTTCAAAATTTAGGAAGACCGTCAACTACCCTTCAACAACTAGAGTCGACGTTCCAACACATATGGCGCGAAATTCCTCAAGATGCAATAAGATCCTGCATCAATATGCAGGAACGTCAGATAGTTATTCAACAACAAGGTGGGAATACACAATATTAAATGACGTAGTACACGCACCCACAGATACACACTCGCATACACAAACACACGCGCATGTGCACACGATGCACAAAAACCAACCAGCAACCTTCTCGTGGTGTGCATCGGATAACGCTAATGTTGCCGGTAATAAGCATAAACTGACTAAAATGCATGGGTAACTTGTCAACGTTCATAACTCCGCCAAACCAAAATTTTTGAACGTTCGCGAAAAAAATGTATTGCACCGCGTAGGGCGTGTCAAAGTATGCAAACGTTTTAAAATAATACATGTTCTCACATTAAAGGGAATGGCGGGGGTGGGAAAGGCGGAAGTCAAAATATGATAAATTGTACTCAAAGTAGAGATTTCAAACATTAAAATGAAAACAGAATTTGTCAGATACAGTTGACTGAAATTTTGATAAAAATTGTTGTTGCGCTGTCCTACACCTTCAGCCCTTCGTCTCGCCTATAACCAAACATCTTTATCCGCTGCATCGAGCCCCGCGTTTTTAACATCAATTACCTACTTTTGTAATATCTATAGTTGTGAATTACATATAAAACTTTACCTAGTCTTACATAGGTATTTTAAGATAATAGCAATTAAAATAAATTAATCTTTAAATATTTAGATATTAACATTTCATATAATTATACAAAAGTTAAACCAAGAGCATTACTCTTAAATTAGAGTATTAAAGGCTCATAATAATAAATGTAATTAAATATTTTATGAATATCATGTATTTTAAGTATAAAACACGTTCGTACCTTTATTGTGAAGTTCAACATCAAACAATCAGGATATTCTTCTGCAAGCCTGTAAATAAGCGATCTCCAAGTGGGATGCTGAATCATTTCTGTTAACCAAGCGGGAGTCTAATATAAAAAGTATTATGTTATATTTTAATTACAATTAAATTATAATTTTTAAGCTTTAAAAGAACTTCAAATACATACTTCACCCTCCTCTGTAAAAATTTTATCTGCTTTTTTAGGATCAAATGTTTTCAATATCATGTCTTTTAAGTTATTTTCCACCATTGCTTGAACATCTGAAACTTTCACTCCGGCAAGAATAAGCCATTCAGCAAGAAGGTTTGCTAATTGAGCACACGCTGTATAGTTTTTTGATAATAATTCTATCACTTGCTCAGGATTTCCACCAGCTTGAAAATATCTAAACAAGGAAAAATAATATTAATGTGTTGCAGCTGGCTATTTGAATTTAAGTGAATATTTACAAGTTCAAATGGTCAGCACGGTTGGCAATATAGACGGTCAAAAAGCTATTTTTGAGAATACCGTTAGATTAACTGTCAGATCCAGCATATCCAACAGTTATTGGAGCAGGAAGAAATCGGGGACCGGACTCCGTCCCAATTCCTTAGGCAGATGAGGAAGTTGGCCGGAAAAACGGTACCGGACATTGCTAAGAAAACAAGCTGTTTTCAAAATTTTCTCTACTCATATCTATTGTGCACTTCATACCCTACAAATATTGTTTTAAACTTTTTTGTTGTAATGTGGCTGCAAGCGGGTGAAAAATCGTGAGTAGCGTTACAGATAACACCCTGTTTACAACAGCGTCACGTTCCTCTCGCTCTCTCGTGTAACGATTTCTGGTGCAAATAGTAACATCAATTAAATATCTCGTAATCGTGGACGAGTGCCTTGATTTATTCCACCGTACATAACAGTTTGGTGACGGGGATGGGATTCTGAGCGATATTTTTTACCTCAGAAAAATAAAATCCATCAATTAAAGACTGTTATATTTACGAAGCCACGTCTTGTCCAAACCAGTGGTGAGTACGTGTTTGACGGTCCGCTGATTACTTGTACATTCAGATTAGTTACGAACAATGCCAGACTCACAGCCAAGTACAAATTACAGAAATATTGCGATCGACATGTGTGACTCGGCGACTACGAATTGGAAGAGATGGGTCATGAGATTTGAAGGAGCAATGACAGTTTTCAACATACCGGAAGAAAAAAAGTTAGCATACCTATTACATTTTATTGGCCCTAAATCTTTCGATATCTTGTGCGACAGATTAGCCGTAAACGATCCGTATCAGGCTACATACAATAAATTTATGGAAAAATTAGAGGTATTGTACGCGCCGGAATCGTTGGAGGTGGCGGACAATTTTCACTTCCATCAGCGAGAACAGTCCGAAGGCGAAACCGTACTATAAATTGTGGCTGCCCTGTACAAATTGAGCGCCTACTGTAAATTCGGATCATATCTACAAAATGCGCTCAGAAACCAGCTCGTTCTGGGGTTAACAAGTAAGAGTACACAGTCTCTACTATTATAGATTAAAGATTTGACTTTTGAAAGGGCTGTATGTAGAAAAGCTATTTCGATGGAATTGATGGAAAAAGACGTGAAACAGATCCAAGCGGGTACAGCATCAGTGGATTACGTGGAGCAGAAAAATTAGAAGAAGAATCAGAAGGAGTGGAACAAGAAGACTCCAACGGATACAGGGCCCAACACTTCAAATAAGTCAAAACGTAACGTTAGTTTAGGTTATAATTATAATAATATCTCATGTTTTAGATGCGGTGGAAAGCACCTCGCCACGAAATGTACGCTAAATAGAAATGTAACCTGTAGCAATTGCGATACAAAACGTCATGTACAAAAAGTATGTATGCGAAAGAACCAAGCAATGGCGCATCAGTTGAATGATATATAGGATCTGTCCGGAACGTAATGCAATTTGTTTATTTCTGCCAGTTTTCCTTGTCCGAGCGTGTTCGGACTTGTTGGTATAAATGGAAGGGACTCTTAACTTCATTTGTTTACAACCTTGACCCAATCCGTGCTTCGGGGGCGTCAAAATCTTTATAAACGTTAACCTATTGTCAATGTCTGTATCACGAAGCGCAATGGAGGAAACGGCCGAACAACGTTATGCGATTAAATTCGGTGCTAAATTGAATAAAAGCCTTGCTGACACATACCAAATGATTAAGGGGGGACCTCTATGTAGATGGACTCAAAAACGTCATTTTTTTTTTTTTTTTTTATTTAAAAAGTTATTTTAAAGCCTATAGAATACGAAACACATTGGTATTTGGAGTAAAGTGCAAAGCTATTGTTGTAAGAACCTATACAAGTGGCCCACCTTCGCGCCGATCCGAGACGCGAACGGCAGTAATGATCAAAAGTTTGTTTATTTATTATCCCTGTTTGAAGTGCTTCTATACCTGTAATAAGGTTTAGGCGGATGTTCCGGAAGAAGTATTTACGCAGAATTTTCAACGTAATGGTACATACGAAAACCATTGAAATAATAGCAGACAAACCGTTAAGTCGCAAAATCATGTATTCTCCTCTTACCGAAACTTTAAACGCGATTTTCTTGAAACTCGTTTCGTCGCGAAATTGAAAATCGGTGTACACGATTACTCAAAAGTTACTCGCCCAATCGGTCTGAAATTTTGTACACATATTAATGATAGTTATGGCTCCTGGATAAACCTAAAAGTAAGTTAAAATCATGGAAATAAACATTTTTTTTATTGCAAACAAGACTACAATTTTTCTATAAAATGTTCAACTTTTTGTTCCGAGGTCTACCATTCTTCCAATTTTTAATATTTTTTCGATGTCTTAGGTTCATCCATTTACTACATCTATGTACTAATAAAATTTCTTCGTTTTGGCTGTTTCGGATAATAAGAACCGACACTAAAGTGTACACCGTTTTAGAAGTCGGTTCATGATGCTTCTAGCACAACAGGCTGTACCTCCGCCATTTTGTATTTTATTTCCACAAAGAAATTCCAAAATGAAGTAGAAGTATTACTTAAATAGTCCTCAAAACCATAAAAATATTTATTCACTCCTTACCCTTCAAAAAAATGATTGAAAATCGGCTGAGTTTCGGTGTTCTACATAGAGGTCCCCTCTTAAAGAAGCATACGGGGACTCTGCTCTTTCTTGTCCTCAAGGTTCCAGGTGGTTGAATTTGTTCAAAAGTGGTCGGAAAAACGTGGAAGATGACTTCCGTTCTGGACGGTCGTCGATCACCAGTGTTGACGAAAAACCATGATCATGGTTGACAGGTTGAGGAAAAGGGTGGTCCGTACCCGAAAAGAGATCTCCGTTACGTGGCAGTTGCGCCACGACAACGCTGCCTGCCATACCGCCCTGCGCGTTTAAGAATTCTTAGCCAAACACAGCTTGGTAACGTTACCACAGCCCCCTTACAGGCTTAACATAGCTCTAGCAGATTTCTTCCTAATCCTGAGAATTAAAACTGATCTCAAAGGAATTCATTTTCTAACCATAGACGCGATTCAATCCGCCGTGACGAAGGCATTGAACAAGGCCTCCATCGACGCTTTCCAGGATGCGTACCAAGTATGGAAAAGTCGCTGGCAATAGTGTGTTGATGTGCAAGGGGAGTACTTTGAGGAATTTTTAAGTATTGTGTCAATAATACAAATAAATTTTTGTTTACGTACTTAATTGCATAACTTTTCGGACAGACCCTGTATTGTAGATGGAAACAGGACAGGAGTAATAAAGGGAAAGTACTATGTTACAGTAAAAGTAGAAGATAGTCTCATGTGTTTCGAGAGTGATAGTGGCGTGGCGGTAACCGTTGTAAGTACTTCGTTGAGAAATGATACCCAATGCTCCCTTTAAATATACAAAACTGAGATTAACGATTTATTGGAAAACAGTCGTTGCAGTAATCGGTTATGTAGAGGTTAGAGTTGTTACAACGATCAATGCCTGCCCAACCCAGTAACAACCACGTCCGCTTCTAAAACACATAGTCGACAACGATCACTTCCAGAACCCCACAGCCAACGATCTATTCTAAAAATGCGTAACTGACAACGACTAATTCCAGAAACTCATAGTTGCAAGCCAAACCCCAGACCCCACCTTAAGAATAAACGACGTTATAAATGTTCCCTGTAATATTGAATAAACCGCAGTCTTTATCACCTAAGTAAATCTGTGACTCATTTATTTATACCTTGCGCGTTGCTAATCTAAATTAAGTAAAAAATAACATTTACAATTTAGTATTCGTATGAGTGATCTGTGCTCCATCTTCAAATTTTTATTTTTTATATTATCAAGATTAATCCCCGTCACAGAGTCGAATACAATATCATAAGTAAAACAGTATATGTTAGCGTCGTGTCCTCTATAGAGGACTTAAGATATGGTTGTTATAAACCTATGTTTGTGATTAGTCGTACGATCGGTGGGAACCGATAGCTAAGGACCACGATGAAGTTGTACAAGTCGCGTATGTTATGATTAGATGTTGATGCCTTTCTTCTATAAACAACCGAAGGTGCCGCGCCTCGTGACCGATGTCCCGACGTCATGGTGCTGCGTGGCGCGTGCAAAAGCGATAAGGGTGTTCTATGAAGATTTATTATTAATCCGGCCCACCGAGATGGGGCGCGGATCTGCTACCTCGCCAACTATGGGCATACGCAATAAACTTCCTACCACCCCCCCAACTAGCCACCGCTTCCAGTAGGGGCAAGGTAGATCAACAGCTGAGAAGACTTTGCTCGATTCGGCACTTGCAAGGAATTTTATTATTGCCTCAATGATCTTTTTGTTGGATACAGACTCCCCCAGCAAAGTTCTCAGAGTCGTATAGCCATCGCCCCGTTCGCCTACCGCCCGTAAAGAGCGGAGTTTCCAGGTCACACCACGAGGAGGTGGGGTTGGCTCTTGGCAAACCAGGGGCACCACTCCCTGGAGTACCTTTCTGACCCGTGTTCTATGAGGATCTGGCCACGGAGTGGGGAGGATATTGCATCCTTTGGTAAGAGGGGGTCACAAAGGCACTCCGGGGTTTGGTGCGCCCTGATGATGCCAAGTGCCAACCCCACCTCCTCGTGGTGTGACCTGGGCACCGTTCAGACGGTGGCAAACGGAGCTATGACTAGAAACGACTCTGAGAACTTTGCTGGGGGAGTCAGTACCTAACAGTAAGATCATTGAGACAAGATTAAAATTCCTTACAAGTGCCGAGTTGGGCGATGTCTTCTCAGCCGTTAATCTACCTTGCCCCTACTGGAAGCGGCGTCTAGCTAGGTGTAGGCGGATAGCTCTATTGCGTAAGCCCTAAGTTGGCAAGGAAGCACATCCGCGCCTCACTTCGGTGGGCCGGATTTATAATAAATCCTTTGGTAAGAGGACCATGAGAGACAGCATGGCACTTATTCCAGCACCTTGTTAGAGAACGGTCTTAACCCTTTCGCTACGGGTGCCGTCTATATCCGGCATCCACTTGACGATCTGTGTGTACGGGTGCCGTCAATAGCCGGCACGGGAAAAGAACTTATTATCGGTAGGGTATCTCTTGATTTTATGGACCCATATTGAATTAATCCTAGTAAAAGGATTTAAAACAAAAATGTTTGTTTGTTTAAATGTTGTTTAAAACAAAAGTGTTGAAGGAGTCGGAAATGGGAGGTAGTTGAGGTCATTCTTAACAACTTTTTCATTTACAAAAATGTCGTATCGGGCTTCATTTTTAAATTATTAACAAAAAACACCGACCAATCAGAACGCGAGAATCGCGCGCCATGCGATTCGATCGCGACCACGGCCGATTATAACTCGGGCCTACATTTCTGCTTCCGACCGCGCGCGATTCCCGCGCTCTGATTGGTCGGTGTTTTTCGTTAATAATTTAAAAATGAAGCCCCATACGACATTTTTGTAAATGAAAAAGTTGTTCGGAATGACCCCACCTACCTCCCATTTCCGGCTCCTTCAACACTTTTGGGACACCCTGTATAAGAGAATATCAAGGTGCCGTTGAAAGACGTAATAGCGAACACCGACGTGCATTGTGCACACTTTTCGGCGCGGTGCCCCGTTCAGTGGTGTCACTTCGGCGGAGCCGACTGCCGTAGCGAAAGGGTTAATAGCATCCCGAAAAATTGTATCTAACATACAGTGGCGACCATATACTTACAGCGGGCAACGGACAACTTAGCTGGTGAGGTGGTTTGACCAGACGTTCCGACGCGATGGAAGTAATTGGCCGAAAAAAAAGATGGTCGTCTCGAATCTCACGCATTTTCCGCGACGGAATTTATTGGTTTCAGCGGCCACGCACACTAGTTGACCCGAAAACTGTAAACGATCGGCAGTCCTCACCGGCCAAATAGTGGGTTGCCGGCTGTACGTACAGTTAATAGAATTAAATATTATTTCCTCTACATTTATACGTTACACGAGTATACGAAAAACAATTATATTTTTTATAAGTTTACAATATACATAATAAGATTTCAAAATAGCTTTCTTTGTTTTACTATAATTAAAAGGTTTTTCATATTTCTATAACGAAGTGTCAAGTTTTCTGAGGACACATACTTAAGTACACACCGAAATACCTATACTTTCACATGTTTCTTTAACTCATATAATAATTATAATACATTAATATTTTGTATGTAGACCCTTATTTTTGATAACTGCAGCACACCTCCGCGGCATGGATTCACTAAGTCGAACACATCTGCTAGCAGGTATCGAATTCCATGCTTTCTGTACAATAGTATAGAATTCATCAATAGTTTGCGGTTTTTGCTTCTGTATATGTTTGTCGACATCAATCCACAGCATCTCGATTGGCTTCAGATCCGGAGATTGTGCCGGCCACTTCATTACGCGAATATTATTGTCACTCAAAAATGCCTTGACGACTTTTGCGGAGTGTGTTGAATCATTATCCGCTCGGTAGATCCATTCCTTTGGCATGTATTATTCGGCGAATGGTAGTAATACGTTTTTTACAATATCCAAATATGCGTATCTGTACATGATTCCAGTTATCCAATAAATAGGACCAGTACCTCTCACTGTCATAGCCCCCCAAACGAGTACCGACCCACAACCACCCTTTACAGTCGGTTTAATACAATTTTTATTAAATTCTTCTCCTTTGCGACGTCTTACGTATACTTTGCTATCAGATCCAAATCGATTAAATTTCGATTCATCTGTAAAAATTACTCTGGACCACTGCTGGGGTGTCCAGTTTAAACGATCTTTCGCAAAAGCAATCCTAGCCCGATGATTTTTTTCTGAAATGAACGGTTTCTTTCTGGCAACGCGTCTGTATAATTGAAACTCATTAAGTCTTCGCTGGACAGTTCTAACACTTATTTTTTTATGGTGATTGAAAAATCTCGCACGTCCGCGTGATGTTATTGACAATACGAGATTGTTGTTACTTCGCGGAATTAACTTTGAACCAACTATTTGTCGTTTGTCCAACGGTGAATCCGTTAGACTGCGTTTATTTCGATGTAGTGGACTGTATTTTGAATTTACAATGGCGTTAGAATTCCGAAATGTTACACGTTGTATTGAATCTTTACTTCCGAACGTTTTGAAGTGTCGATTCGAGTATTTGTTTCCTTCCGAAGCGTTTGAAGATTCGTTTGATTTCGTTGCCTTCCGAAGCATTTGAAGGTCTCGTTAATTCTTTCGATTGAGTTATGTCCGCGATCGATTGACTTCTCTCCGTATTCGATTGAGTTCCTTTACCTTCCGAAGCGTTTAAAGGTCGTATTAATTCTAACGACTCGTTGTCGCTCGTACTTCCGCGAAAATTCGGAAGTTGTTGAAGCATGCTGATTAGTTTTCACTCGTTATGTTAATTCCCAATCAACATGCTTCTTGACGGTAGTGTCCACCCTCTTTTGCGCCTTGGATGCGCCTTTTTAGGAAGAGGGTGGGAACGCTACCGCCACAATCGAGAGGACCCCCAAAGACCGACGGCGTTTGGGACCTTCCCGCCAGGTAGCCCCTCGAAGGCCAAGTCCTGTTAGGTTCACGGATCGCTAGATGACCCTTTGGGAAAGTCGAGTTTATGACATGAGCGCAGCTATTGAGAACGAAACGAAAATTAAAGTATAAACTCTATGTAAACTCTGAAGGGTAATATGTTGTATAGGTAGCTTGATAGCAAGCCATAACGGATATGTCCAATTTTGTGGAAATCTTTCGGTAGGATATTCCATCCTTCCGAAGCTGTTGCACTAGTCGCCGTTGTTCTGGCGCGATATTTTTTCCTTTACTCATTGCAGCACTATTCCAATATGTTTAACTGTAAACACTGCCCAGTAAATACTGGTAAATATTGTTTACATTTGGCGTAGCTGTGCGAAACAAAGGCGTACGCAAGTAGTTGTCCGTTACAAAACCGACAGATTAAAACAAACCATTTAAAAAATACTTAGTTTCTTGAAATAAGCCAAAGTTTTACTGCAAATATGAACATCAAGATTCAAGACTCTTAGAAATTAATTGTTCATATCACTATCGGAGCTCTGTAGAAATATGTCAGGTTTTAAAATTAAAATATGAAGTGTACGTCAGTATATAGCCGCCACTGTACAGGGTGTCCCAAAAGGGTTGTAACACACGGAAATGGGAGGTAGGTGGGGTCATTCTGAACAACTTTTTCAGTTGTAAAAATGTCGTACGGGGTTTAATTTTTAAATTATTAAGAATAAACGCCGTATGTTCGATCGCGACCACGGCCAAGTATGACTCGGGCCAACATTTCTGCCTCCAAGCGCGCGCAGATTCTCGCGTACTGATTGGTCGGTGTTTTTCCTTAATAATTTAAAAATGAAGCCTCATCCGACATTTGCAAAGGAAAAAGTTGTTCAAAATGACCCCACCTACCTTCCATTTCGGGGTGTTACAACTCTTTTGGGACACCCTGTATATATTCTTATATACGTGGCGGATACGGACCGGAAACCACTAAATAGGTCGCGAATGGACTCGTCAACTACAAATACAGCCAATACATTGCAAGCTATTAGGTCATCCCATAAGTTCATGCCGTTTTTCGCGCGGTTGCGTGTCAATTTTTTAAACATACCTTTAAGTTTCATGAAAAAACGTAATCATCCTCCTGTTGTATGGCTTCTTCCCATTTTTTTTTATAGGGCCATTTCGATAAAAATTATCTAGTTTCCCATCAAAATAGTCTTCAAAGTTATTTCTGAGGACGTTAATATTTTTAAACTTTTTACCCACTAAAAAGTGTTGTAATGCCCGGAACAGGTGATAATAAGATGGGGAAATATTCGGGGGATATGGAGGATGTGGTAAAATTTCCCAATTATATTTAGCTAATTTTGTTGTAATATTTTTTTGCAACATGTGGCCTAGCGTTGTCGTGATGAAACATGACGTTGTTTCTATTCACTAAACCTTGACGTTTTTTGACAAGTGCTTCCTGCAATTTTTCTAACTGCATGCAATATTTGTCTAAATTAATGATATCACCGCTTGGTAAGAGTTCAAAATACAGTATTTCTTTGTAATACCGCTACACAGGCAAAAGAACCTTACGGGGATGAGGTAAATGGTCATCAGGAATCCCGCTGCATTGCCAAATATCTCGTTTGGAAGGCAACCCTCCACCAAGGGGTGTCGTACGCGTTATAGAAAATTATGAAGAGCGAAAAGGTAGTTACGTTTAGAACACCGCGCGAAACACTTCGCTTGTAAGAATAAAAACAAGTATCGCTCCGTCTAAATAAAGACTTCAATTCTTCTGTCCTCACCAACTCCTAAAGTTCCGTTCCGTAAGTTCGTGCGGTAGCTAAACGTCCAGATTTGATACCACCCCAATTTTTTTAAAATACCTATGTATTATTGTTTTCGATATTTTTAAAACGTCTGACGCCTCATGAACTGATAAACTTCGTGATTGTTTTACAAGATCACGAATTTTATCTTCATCCGCCTGAACAGGCTACGCCCAGAACGTCCTTCGTCTTCTATACGAAAAATCCCGACTTTGAAACGTTAAAACCACTTCCTACACATACGAGATGACAGCGCTCTTTCTCCGTAAATAGCACATATGCTCGTGGCAATTTTTATTGAATTTCCTTTCCGAAATTCATATAACATAATATGAGGAAATGTATACGTATATCGCTCATGATTTGTCAGGATTAGGGATTACTGTGTTCACAATTTCACGATCTTATACCCCCGAATACCTTCTTTAGACTGTTCTGGAACAGCTAAACTTAAATGCATTGGTCCCTTATCACCGGATATTTATAAATCGTTGCGCAAAGTATATGCATAAAAGTCGGCACGAATTTATGAGATGACCTAATACATTAAAAAAATATGAAAGTAACTTAGATAGAACAACCACGAAAGTAAAAGGTATTTAAGCGAGATTAACGCTTAAATAAAATGCACGTCAAATTTTTCTCAAAGCACGTAGGGTCCCTTTTAAACTTACTTCACTAGTTGATCAAGAAATCGAGAAATTGGAAAACGAAGGTATTTTCGAGAGAGGTATGTTACGATTGCCGATACAGAATCCTCTGCTTGCACACTACACCCTTCATTTAAACCATTTGAAACAATAAGAAAGGAAAATAGTTAACCGACCACTGCCATCAGCTTTCGAAAAAACAAAAGACCCTTGCAAGATAAGAGACCAGCCGGAACTAGACCTATAAACATAGGCATAGAACCAAACTAAACAAGTGTAATTGCAGTTGGAATTTTCTTAACCAGGACGGGCCAGATAATCCAAATGATAATCACAAGTGTTCCTGGAGATATCCTTAGGAAATTGTTCCATCTATGGAAATAGTCACGTGGTCAATCTTCAGCTAGTATACATATAAACCCTTTCGTTCGTATACTCGAGTGGACAGTAGTGAACTTACAACAGCGAAGGGGCATTAGTGAATGTAAGTACATCAGGGAAGGGACAGTAACGAGTGAACAACATCAAAGTTTTATATTCGACGTGAGCTCTTCCCTGTGACGTAAATCAGTTAACTCTACGTTGAATTCCCACATTGCCAGTGCGTCAAAACCGTGCATAAAGAAATAGGTAACACACATACACTCTTTATTTTCGCGACTGAAACATTTGTAAGAGAACGATCTTGTAATACGTAATCGTGTTCTCTGAAATGTGTTGTTCTATTTGCTATATTAATATACCCAAAAGATCGTAATGACAGTTCCCACTATCATACATCCTAGCCGCTCAGGGTGTGTCAGACTATAAAATTAATAAAAGTTACGTGGTTTAATTGCAATTTGAATCTCCCGGCGTTTTTCACGCTATTCAAAGCCCAGCACGTAACAGTTAACACCTCCGCATGGGCAACACCGATTGTACCAATGTTAAAAAAGGGAAATAAAATCCGCCAGTGCGGAGATTTTAGTGTTACATTAAATAAATGTTTACAAATTGACGAGTATCCACTCTTGACGGTAGACGAACTATTTAGTACACTTAGGGTGGGGAAAAATGTTCAAAAATTGATTTGATAGAAGCATATCTCCAAATGGAAGTTTACACAGCCGATAGGGAGTGTCTAACGTTAAATACACACTGGGGATTGCTCAGAGTACGCGTTTACTGTATGGCATCGCGTCAGCACCCGCGATCTGGCAACGAGAAAGGAGGGTGTTAAAAAATGCCCATTTTTGGCATCGCCTGAAAATGAAAAACTCATGCAGGATCTTTTAGAGTATTTCCCAAGGAACAAAAAATGTCCTTATCACTTTCCTGAAAAACGATGGGAAAGTTGTCAAAAATACGTTTAAAGTATATAAGAGTAAAACCGTACTGTAAGCCATACTCGCACACTCGTGTGGATGCAAAGTCGGAGCACGTGTTGTTGGATGCTGTTCCCATGTAGCCATGATTTTATGGTACTTTGCATTTGCTCGGTTTCAAGCTTCAATTAATCTGCCTGCTGAGTTCCTTACTACTTATTTCGAAGGCGGTTCGATATCCGAAGAAAAAGACGACAAAATGTAAAATGTATGTAAATTTCGTTATAATTACATTCATACTTCGAACGTATTTTTGACAAATTTCCCATCGTTTCTCGGGAAAGTGATAAGGACATTTTTTGTTCCTTGGAAGACACTCTAAAAGATCCTGCCCGCATTTTTCATTTCCAGGCGATGCCAAAAATGGGTATTTTTTAACACGCTCCTTTCGACCATCTTATTAGTTTTATCCATTAACTCCAACATCTAAAAATACACCGATTATCACAAAAATAAGAAATTGCTTGAAGGATTACTTAATGTATATGATAATAGATGTAATTACAAGAACGTTATTATAGAAAACAATTATTTAATATTTTGATAATACAATTTTTAAATACAATACAGTCTATACAATCTGTTGAATGTTTTGGCCGGCACGTGGCGATCGACACATTTAGTCGAAACAATTTCCAATCGTGATCACCGGTTTCTCGTCTTCCAGACGATTCTAAGATTGATTCCAGACGATTCCAGACTGGTTTTAATTCGGCCTATTTACGTGTCGGACTGATATCGGCTACTTAGTGAAATATGATAATGAGAGGCGATAACCAAAAGTGGCAGTGATAGGTGACAGTGAAGTAAATTGAGAATTTCTGTGCGATGAGATTTATTTTTTTGAATAGTATGTACTGATCAGCCTAATGACTAAAATACATTTGCATCGAGGCAGGACTATTTGTGAATCAATGGCTAAGTCGTATTTCAATTGTTTATTAGTTATTAGATTTAAATTATTTTTCGGTGAATGAAAAAGTTCATTCTCTTTCAGAATGGAAAAACATACTTTTTACAGAATGAGAGTTTATCCTTTTTCGTCATCATAATATTTATCGAGTGTAATTTTCGATATTTTATCTATTATTTCTTTGCGATAACGAACTACAGTATCGTTATAAATTTGATTTACTCTGACTACGTGAATAAAGACGAATTGGCCTATTTATTATTCATGAATGAAGAATAATTCAACAATTATTCCGATTTTTTTTTCACCTAATAGCATTCTACTACACGGTCATCTGACAGTCACTGTTACTCGTACCTACACGACGTCCCTGAGGTCGCGTGATTCTCGCATTCTGATTGGTCGGTGTTTTTCCTTAATAACTCGAAAAGGAGAGCCTAGACCCCATTTTTGCAAAGGAAAAAGTTACTTAGAATCACCTCCCCTACAACCCCTTTTCGGGTCCAACGAAAGTTGCGGGACACCCTGTATTTTCAGTCCTTAAGCGGGGAGATACATTTAGAACATTCAAAAAAGGCAAAATTTTTTTGCATAAATTATTAGTTTAATATCTCTAGAATATAATCCCAAAATTTCAAAAAGAAATTCGAATTAATTATTAAGCTATAGCCTTTGAATGTGACTCGCCTCTTGAGAATCACCGAGGAGGTACGGCATCGTAGGTAGTGTATGATGGGAACGAGACGAATTTATTTTCGAGTGGATATAATTTTGGCGTCGTGGATAATATAAATTATTCTTTTTTGAAAGAGCATTTAAAATTTTTAACTTTCAATAGCCACTTCTATCATAAACGGGATTTTTCTGAGGGGTAGCCGATTTTTATTTATTAATACTCTGTGTATGCTAATATTTAACTACATATTTACATAAAATATCTGAAATGTGGGAAAAACTCGTCAGATCGTGCATCAAAAAGGTATAAGAAGTAGTTTCAAAGTAATCAGTTTTCCCAAGAAAGTGGAGAAAGTGCAAGTACAAGTACAAGTACAGTGCCAGGAAGATCTTCAATGCGAAATCCGAAGATATTCCGCGGACTCTTTTGCATGATTACCGATTGATAGAATTTTATAGCGTTTTCAAAAATTTTCTTGTGAAAGGAAATTTATTAACACGATGTTGACGCGGTCACACTCAAAATGCAAATGAAAATTTCAATTTAACAATTTGGCGACTCGCTCTTAGACACCTACACTCTGGATTAAAAACAGTGGAAATAGCAGGTATAATTGCTGTTGCGATATTTAATGAAGAATACGCAGCACTTCTACAAGTAATGGTAGAGCTGCATCTAATGATAGGAAGCTAGTGTAAACGAAAGAATGAGCGTCGGTTGGTTCGTCATCAGTGACGCAGCTCCTTATCCACCAAGGAAGCTCAAAAACCACGAAGAGAACAAATTATACAGCAAAATGAAATTTTCAAGGAAGCTGAAGGACTATTATTTGGCGCTGGAGTAGCTGATTAGACGATAAGATGCCAATACCATACAGTTTTCATGTATCAAAACTTCAAACACGTTTTTCTAGAAACATGATTTTTGAAATTGGCGGGAAATGTAACACAAAAACCATTCAACCAATCTTTCTGAAATTTTTAGCATAGCATCATAATACTATTACCTTGTCGATAAACCTAATGGTTTTTGTAAAAAGTTTTTTTATTGCAAAAAATATTAAAATTGTACCCAAAAAAAAACAGTAAAAAACTACTTCTTTTTTCAAAGCCATATAAATTTTCCAAATATCAAATTTTTAATTTGCATTTAGGTACAATTAGAAAGTATGAGTATGAATAATAAGTTAACTTAGTTTCTGGAGTTTCAGAAGCTTACAACAGGATACAAATGTCAATGTTTCAAAAATATGCCACTACTTTTCCGGTACAAAAATATTTTGTAATATTTTGTAGAGGATTATCTTCCACAAAAGTTTCATTACAAATCGTAGTGTCCCGATTCGATATGTTCCCTTGTAATTAAATTTTGTTCAAGTTATGTATCATTTTCGTCGTAATACTGTATTTTGAATTGTCAAACTAGAAGACTCGTCAAAAGAGCAGCAAATCAGAGACTTCATAAGGCATACATAAGTACATACATACTTAAGTGTAGACAAAATGTGAGAGAAAATATGAGGATACAGTAAATTATCGCACAGTGCAGCGGAGGCCGGAATCGAAACTGTGCACTGACAGCATAGTGGAAGCGAAATTTGATACTCGGCGGCTGTCCTTTGCTCGCCGCGGCTCGCCTTCGCCGGCGGCCGAAAAAACAAACCGCCGCTGAAACGGTGAGGCATTTAAATATCCGACGATGTTCGAACGACGCACTGACGCGATTTAGTATGTCTTTTCAAGCCAATCTGAGGAGGGATACGACGCAAACCGAGTGCGTGTTTTCAAATACCATAAAGACCCTCCCAGTGAAAAAGAGGCCGGAATCGAAATTTGCACTGTGCGGGACAGTGGAAGCGAAATTTTATGCTCGGCGGCTCGGTTGCTGGGGGTATCCCCCTTGGAATCAGTCAAGCATTAAACACGATCGGTACCGAAACGACCGAATATCGGTGAGACATACTAACACAAGCAAAGAAAAACATTGCAATGTCCTTATTTCCTATTATTTTTTCATGAAACTTGTACCATCGTATTCGTCTCGTTTTTCTGATTAAAATGATAACAAACACGATATAATTACGATCATAATTACCCGTGTAACAATCCATAAAAGTTTCGGACGTTAGAATCTAAGGAATTCGTATCTCTGCCGTCAATGTAACGTCCGAAACTTTTATGGCTTGTGACACAGGTAATTATGATCGTAATTATATCGTGTTTGGTCTTATTTTAATCGGAAAAACCTCACGAATATGTTAAAAAAGTTTGCAGTGAAAAAAATGTAAATATTAAAAAATTATATTGCTAAATTGAGAACTGGAGATCTGTCAGACCGCATCAAAGGGACCGCGGTGAGTATCGTGTTACACTTGGACTGGCTCGAGCGAGGCGAACATAGGCGCAGCAATGACGCACGCATAGGCGCAGGAAGAGACGTTTTGCACTGTGCGAGAAAACCAAGTGCTGCACTGTGCGAGGATTTACTATACCGTCAGTAGGAATAATGTGGGAGACATTATTGTATGCACATGCATTATGCAAAAGTCAGGTAATGACAATTTTTTATATAATTGCAAAAATAAGAGGTACTCTCCATTATAAAATAAAAAATTCTTTTTTATCTTATCCCTTTAAGAGCAGAGAATGTGACCCTTTATCAATTTGTTGAAAATTCAATTATGAGAGTTTGAATACTTCAAGACTATGCTCGATACAAAGACGCTTTAATCGTCCTAACAATTTCTCTTGTTAAATATTTTTATCGATATTTGTGAATTTTTTTCATTTGTGTAAGAAAATTCCGAGTCTATCGCACTAGAATCCGGGACAGGACACACATTCCCAGCGCTGTGACCACCGCGGCGCCGCGCCGGGACACGATGTCGTGAAGCCAATGCTGTAAACGACCCCGAGTCCGGGCTAATTTTTTAGCGAGGGGCTGGAGACTCTTAGCAGCCCCAAGGGTATTCTTGGAAAAACCATCGATAATGCTACATGGTTCACACTTTGAGCGCTGAGGAGAATATAATAATTATCGAGATTTTACAAAGTCGTCTTTTTACACCTTTACACCATTATTTTTCGTTTTGTCTTACAAGTCAGAAGTGGGATAGACCGCGTGATTTATATCCGTTCAGCTTATTACAATGTGCAATGCCAATTTTTAGACGATTATGCCTGTGTGATATTACTTGTATTTGGAGCGAATTGTGATTGCATTTATCGAGGACAGTAAAATATAACTTCGGGTCTGAAAATAAAATTCTCGCACAAAATATTTTTTTTCCAAGAAATAATAATTCGGTACTTCAAAAGGTCTAATAAGTGTAAAAAATAAATATGCAGTAAAGGAAATGTCGTTGCCAATAATTTTCATCTCATCTTTTCAAAAAAGTATCACTAAATTGTTCGGATTCTCACAATTAAAATGGGTCCAAACAACATGAGTCGGTCTGCTTTTATAGACCTATCATAGACAATATTTTGAAAGCATACACATGATTTCTCCAAATTAAAACATTACAACACAATACTTGTTATTTAATCATTTCAATAAAATAAAATGTTACGACTGGTTATAAATATAAATTTCTTTATATGAAACTTCATTAAAATTCATTACACAAATTTTTCAAATATGTATTCTGCTTCTACAATTAAAAAGATGTTTTGTTACTTTATATTAATATAACATTGTGTATTAATTTGTATTCTACATTATGTACATGCATATGTTGTGTGCAAGTGTGTATGGCGTTACAATTGGTGTTAAAATTACTTAAAAATTACTGATTTTAGTCTGAAAACTTTGATCAGCAAAGACTACACATAGCATATTATTCGAAAATTGTGTAAAAACAGATGAAGTCGAGCATGTACAGTGCAAAGCATTGAAATTTATAATTGCTGACTGTAAATGACTATAATTTCAAAATACTCCATCAGCATTTTATCACCAGAAGTCAATATTCATATTTTATGTAAAAACAAATTGTTAAAATAATTAATTATCAATTATAGGAACCAATACATTAAGATAATATACTATAAACTTTTTAGAGGAAATATGATTCTAATAATATCGTTGGTGCATATTTGATATGTTGATATATTGCCAAAGATCTGATTTTGAACAATTTTCGTTCTTGAGGTAATAGTAATAATTTTAGTTACATTTAAAAAAAATTAGTTGCATTTATATAAACTAATTGTTCAAATGTTAATTTTTTACATTTTTTATATTTTGCAATCAAAGAAATTGAAACGTTGTTTACTTCCTAATATGTAAACATGTTTTTCACTTTGGTGATTTTCTACATTTCTAGTGCAATTCCGTTATTTTTTCCAACAACGTATATAACATATGTGTTTAGACCATTAATACAACTTAATGGTGTGCATGATGTGTATATAGCTTGGGGAGGGAGGGGGGACAGCAACAATGAAATTCAGTTTATAACAGAATACACAATTTGATATCAATATTTCTTTGTGAATATTCTCAAAAAGTAGATAGAAGTTTCTGTCAATTATGCGTAAGAAGAAAATTGTTCAAAATTATACTAAAAACAATATACTAAAACATCACTGAAATAATTTTATATTCGTATATCAAGTATTAGGTATATCAGGTACCTATTATGTCAAAGTAGAAACCGTGTAACACAAAATGTTAATTGTTGTGTTTCCTCATTTCTTTCTTTTTATGATAACTTTTTGTTAAAACTGTCTTTGAAAAGTTTGGAAATGTATGTATTACGCTTCAATGGCATACTGTTAATACGTGAAATATAGACAATTTAAATATACTGCTCATGAAGGTTTGATTTACTGCTATTACTAATTATCTTTCTTGAAGTTATTGTCTGAAGAACAAGAAAACTAAACAGAACAATTACATTTCATAATAGAATGAACAACAAATTAACTTATCGTTTTCTATTGTTGAAAATTAATATTTTTGATATTCTTAATCCTTTTTACAGACAATATAAGCATCAAGTCTTAGTCATGAATTAATGTTCGAATTTTTACATTACATATATGTATATTCCTTTCAAAGATATGTTCATTTAAAGTTCATGAGTCCCAGTATTTTGTTCTAAACGTTTTACTTCATTTGCATTTCATAAAATGTTTCCATTATATACCAATACATATAATTATACTTTAATAATTCCTTAGGTTTTATAGAGTAACAGCTTATCAATAATTTAAGTGCTCGAATTACTACAATTTTTTTTAAATTTAACTGCCCTTCACAATATTGGCAAAAACTACAACAATGCTTTACTGTACTATCTCTAACCAATAGGGGTACTGTTAATCTTGGAATATGTAGGCAGTAATATTCAGACATCACCACATCTACACAGCTAAAAATACAGCCAGAAAAGTTTAAATATGATAGTCTAATTAGAACTTTTTCTTAAAATGAAACAGTAATTATGTTATAGCAATGCATTGATCATTTTAAGAAACAAAATATCTAAAAAAAGTAAAGAAATGAGTGATTCTACACAAATGAAAATTATTTTGCAGCAATTCTGTTTATTTACTTTTCATTTAATTTTTGAACTTTAACAGATTTCAGACATTGCAGAGAACAATTATTTCACTATAATGAAAGTAGTTAGTGAATATAAATAAATATGTATAATTCCATGTATATTTTTATAAAAAATGTGTTTACAGATAAAGGAGAGGTATTAGGACAGTGAGATAAAAAAAAATGAAACTAAAACATAAATTTAGTGACAAAGCTGTGAGTATTTGTTGTCAATAAAAGTTAATGAAATGGAATAAATACTTATAAAAGTAATAATTTGTAAATAACTCTAAATTCATGATATCTGCATATGTTGTAAATTTCAGGTTTGTAACTCTTAAAGAAAAATAAATAAAGAAAAGTGCATAGATTTATGCAAAAATGATGTGGTTCATAAGCAAGACAGTATCATATATTAAAATTAAGCCTCTTTCAAAGAACATCAACCTTATAGAACCGCTGAACAGTTTTAGTAGGTACAACTTTAACTCCAGGTTGAATCCCAGCATTGGAAGTGCATCAAAATACACAAGCAATAATAGGTAATATATTTGCAAACACTCTATTATTGTGACCAATGCACTTTTAAGAGAACAAATTTATAATAAATAATTGTTTTTCTGAAAATGTGTTACAAAACTTACTTTATATGTATACCCAAAAGACCCCAGTGACAATTCCCAGTAGCATAAAGCCTATCTCCTGAGGTTGTATGAGACAATAATATTAATCAAAGTTACGTGTAAAATATTATTTTACAAAAATATATAGCCCTATTATTTAAAACCTCAAAGTGATATGCCATAAGACTAAGAAGTTCATATATAACAGCTAACTTTTGGATATAAATTAATTACATTAGTAATTCTTCATTATTTGTTTCTATAATTATACTTATCTGTAATAAACATATAATAGAGTTTGATATTTTTAAGTATTAAAAAGTAAGGTCTACCAAAAGATCCTATTTTTTGTAGAATCACATAGGTACTATTATAAAAGTATAATATTAATTTAATCAGTAAAAAATTAATGTATTTATATAATATACCTTTTGAGTTGTGTAAAAATGCCAGGTTCCATAATATAATCTGGCGTCTTAAATTTATTCAAGCACTCATTTAATATTTCTTGAGGATTATCAAAACTATCTTCCCCTCCGCCATCTTCAGTTGTTCTTGTTATTTCATCTGTCCAACCGCTATGGTCATCATTATAGTCTGGCTCCATTATTTCTGTTTATTGCGTATATTTAATTCCCTTTAATATACAATAAAGAATAATTAAATGATAGTTCATTATTGTTATATATGTACAATTATAAAATATACTAGATAGATATAAATACTCTCTGCTTGTCACCAGACGAATCTTGGTAGGATAATAAAAAGAATACAGGCAGAATACTTGATTAAAATGGAAAGTATATGCTTTGCTTGACACGATACAAACAAAACAATTGTTTACAACAGTCAGATCAGAAAATTATGGAAATACATTTGTTTCTTTGAATCTATAGAACAAATTTTATAGCGAGTGTACATTATTAACAAATTATTCATTTAATTGGATTACTTTCAAATATATAAAAAACATACTTCTGTCAATAAAATTACTAGAGTAAAAGTTAAATAGACTTTATTAGTTTAATTGTTCTGATATATATAAACTAAAGGATAATGTTTACGGTATTATACAAGGTATTAAAAATGGTTTATACTTCAGAATCTAAATAGTACTTACAAAGTAAATAATTTTTATTAAACAGAAACTTAACAATTGATTTCATTAATAATTACATCAATAATTTTTCATTAATAATTACAACAATTATAGCTATTGCACAGTGTACATATTTATATATTTCAATATTGATTTAGGTCCTCTTTAACTATCATTACTATATGATTTACTTTTATGTTATATCTTATATTTACCCTTAATGCTGTGACTTTTAATTGTGAATATTGACTGGCAACTCCAACTTCATACTTTGATTTACAAGTTTTTAAGTGTCAGATTTTAAATGCTACAATGACATGTAAATAATAATATTGAAGTCACTGAAAATAATCTTTATTCGTTCCAGAAATAATATAATTTTGATTAAAATATTTATATTGATTATAATAACGCTGTACATTGGTGGTGCATGAGAGGCACACTTGGAGCATTAAGGGTTTATAACTAAAATTATAGTGTTGTTACAATATCAGAAAAATCTGAAAACAAACATGACACAAACTACAAGTAATTTTAATTATAATTTATGGATGACAATATACACTTATAACTACATGCTTTAGCATAATTATGTGAATATTCTGGTCTTATTTAGATTCACTTAATTCTTCCTTAAATGTAATAACTAATGATCCAAATATGTGCTTATTTGGCAACTAAACAAGAATTACTTGAATAAGGAAAATATGTATTAAATAATTTGAACACTACTTTTAAAAGTAATTCAGTCCATTTTTATAGCAGAAAAGTATGATTCAAATGTAAGAATGGAAAGAAGATATATAAAAAATGTAATACTGTATAGTAAAAAGTAAATAAATTGTTGGTGCTGGTGAAAACCAATTGATCATAATTTTCTAACCTATACTTACTAAGAATTTTACTTGTAGTAACTCGTTATAGACGATGATGTTTTACTTTCACATTTTGTAATTTCAAAAAATTTGTAGATATTTATTAAAATCACTAACGAATTAAACAATCGCCATGCTATACCAAATATTTAGTACTGTTTTTATATGGGATCGGGTTCAGTAGATACCAATTATTGTAGAACTTCGAAACAAATTCTGTTAATATTTCATATAAAACTATAAAAATGCATATGTTTTCGTCCACAACGTAATGATTAAAAACAATATATTACACAATAAAATGGTATATCTACGTATCAAAATATATATCTTCCAATGTATACAACTTCATATATAAATTCTGAAATTAAATCTGCAATGTCTTAATTTTATGTCACAAAATATCTTATATCATTTTTATAAAAATTATTACGTACCTTAAATTCTTAGAAAAGTAAAATAGTAACTAGTCAATGATACACAACTTTGTAAATAACGTACTCGTATATGTTTACCATATTTTGATAAATCTATGAAACTATCTGGAATAACATATAGTACATAGTTTACCAAGAGAAGAAATATATACATTCTGTTCCCCGAGAGAATATAATAACTAGATGATCATTGCGCATCTCACTAACTTAGGGAGTGTAACGCTATCGCTTGAAGTTGACTCAAGTAATAGGGATTGTAACGCTATCGCTTGAAGTTGTCTCAAGTAATAGGGATTGTAACGCTATCGTTTGAAGTTTAATCAAATAATAGGGATATAAAACCGCGTGAATATTGTTACGTAGAGATTGCGCACTGTATTCTTATAACCGTAAATTAAGAGCGAAATTCGAACTAACAAATATGTACATATCATCCTGGCGTGCAGGATGTTCGTTTAAATATTCGTTGTGAGCGAGCGAACAAGGAAAGTCGTGAAACCAAAGAACAAAAAGACTCTTCAGTTTAGTAATCACAAAAGCCTAGTTTATTGCGAACCGTACAAACTTCGATGTTTTTCTCAGAGTCACGTTCGATACTTGAGAATTAGCAGATACCTTGCGATGCAGCACCTATCATTCATTTTGAGAGGACCATAAATTTACCGACGTTATTTATTTCCGTCAACGCGAGTTGTCCTAAACATTTCGTAGTTCTCTGGGTCCTCCGCTTTCTCTTGACACGTGTGCACGATATCGTGCCTCAAGCAGAGTGCTTTAACGCTCCACGGGCACCTACTTACTTACCTACGACCTACGCCTTCTAAATTCCCCAAGTATTTCTTTCCGCTAGTCCCACATGCAACAGTATGTACGATTTCGATTTATACAGAATAATTCGGAAGGTGATTTTCAGTCTGTGGGACTTGCGGGAAGATATAACTTGAAGAATAATCTTCTACAAAAGGAGCTAAATAAGCCAATAATTGTTCAATACGATCGGCGGTCCACTATTGTATTGAGCACCGCAACATTTATTGTCGGATTATTACTCGCACTATATCTTTTACGTCGGTGTGGCGTACTACGTCCAACAGCCAGGTGCTCGTGCCCCCCGAAGGATTGGAGGTCAATAAATGATACTTGCTGTCTTAAAATCATCAATACAAATATGAACGCCGGACCCGTAACAAGGAGGCAGTTATCGAGACTCTTGGAAGAAGAAGACAGACCCATGTTAGGGGAAAGACCATTCGACCGATTACCAACCAATGAATGGCAACGAGACGTCCCTTTAACCAGACCAGTCAGACAACACGGTTTGATAAGATCAACATCCCGAGCACCTTCCGTAATCATGGAATGATCAAATTACCCCTTTTAAATTTTTTGTTTGTGACCTCATAGTTCATTCAGTCTATTATTATTTGTTTAATTAATAGTATAAGCGTAGTTATAAATGTAAAGAATTAATAATTATTGATATTTACTCTCTAGATTAATTCATTCTTTAGACATAAGCAAAAACCTGTATGCGTCTCACTCACACCTTCAGTTTCATAAGCAGATTACTACGTATTAATTCCTACCTCGTTAACTCATGTTTATATTCTCTTAACTTAATCTTGTAAAACAATTTTAGCATTATCGAAATCATTTACAATGTACAGGGTGGCTGGAATGATCTGTTACTAAGTAAGTTCATACTGATGCATCTGTCGATCCGCTCACGCAATCCATCTGAAAGTTGCCATATTTATAGTTCATTCAATTGTTTACATGCGTGGAGAAACATTTCCGTATACTACATCTCAAAGTAAGATTATAGTGATGGATTTGAAGTGTAATTCTGTAATTGCTTTATATTTAGCTGGATCATCAGTTACAATTATCGTTCCTGAGCTCCAGCATTTGAATGCAATCTATTTAACGATTGAATGTAATGTATCTGGGCTATTTTGAAGGCCAAGGTCAATGTAACGAAACATCGAAGTTTGGACGCTCAAAAATCAGCACCTGTCCGGAAATGAAAGAAGATTCCACAATCTTACATACGGGCAGCGTGCGATTCATTCTTTCACCGTTTAAATGAAATTATTCGTGCAAAGGGAGTTTATATCGAGCAATGAGCATTAAATCATTTTCTTGAATGTTTCTCGACTATTTTTTTCCCTTGGATAAAACAAAATATTTGAAAGTGTATCTGCTGCAGCGGTTTGAAGTTGTAACAGTTCATTCCAGCCACCCTGTATATGTATAGGTTAACCATAAAAAGCGATCATGATTATTGTAAAATGTAATTAATTCACGTTTTGCGAAACCATAAATTACTCTAAGGGTGGGAGGTGTCAGATACTCTTAACATCGACCTTCGTAGCATATTTTTTGTACTATGTAAAAATAAGACATCTGTTCAACATCCAAGTCCTTTTTCAAACTTTCCCTTTACAAAATACAGAACAGCAAAACTCTTGAGCCTCAAGTCCTCTAAGCCATAAATTACCTCTCTCCTAAGTCCCAACTCTTCTCCTTCTACACTTCCGCCACCCTCTCGCAGTGACCAGTCTATGCCCCAACACCCCCTCTCTACATAGTTTTCCCTACGCTATTGTCCTTTTCTTCAAGCGTGCACCCTCGCTTGCAAGTCAGAATCATCTCCAACCTCCGAACAGTCCACACGAAAAAATCTAAAAATAAAAAAAACACTTTTTCTCCAAAGTCGAATAAATGTGTACTATTGCTACCCTTGGGATTCACGACATTATTAACAAATAAAGAAGTACTGTGTAAGACTTACTCGTATGATATTGATGGACCTGTATTTAGTGTAATGGAATAGTTGTCATTTTATGTTTTCTTACAATTTCTAAGTCTACCCACACAATGATCCTCTCGATAATTTTGATTATAACCCCTCCTTATCCCTTCCCGATGGAACGAAAACACCCTCTTCTCACGGTTTCCATTGAGCAATGACGCCTTTTTTGTACAGTATGCACAAAAAATGTGGGAATTAATATTTATACATGAAGTTATGATTAAAAAATGTGTCATTGACAACAAATTGTTACTAATATACTCTTCCAAGTAAAAACGGGGTCATTTAGTCGTGTACCAGGCTTGGCCAAGACCAGTGAACGTGGATTGCACAACTCGCTTTCCTGAAACGGAGGTACACCGTGCCGTTTTCCAGCTTACTGTGACATTAATTTTCGATGCTCCATCGTTCTGAAGGGCTCGTTTTAAAGGGGAAGCTTCAGGGAATATAATATATTTTTGTTCAGATTTTAATCAGGTATAATTTTTATTAAAAGACGTAAAAAAGAATTGTAGGATAAAATTTGTTAGATCTATCCCTTTATTAAAGTACAATGACAGAACACAGGTTACAGGACAAACACGCACAAGAAACAATAATCTCGTAAACCGAAATTAGGAACCGTAAATGGATAATCGTAATCGTAGTCCGTGATTTATGGCCGTTCGTATCGTGTCGTATCGTATCGTATCGCGTTCGCTCACTTTGTCTTACTGTGTCGTCGCGTCGCAGTCGCACCCTTTTATCCTAGCGGCGCCCGAACGTTTTCGATGCTGCTATTCAAAGGATTCCCGAATTTTCGACGCTCGTTACATCGTCTCACTTAGCATTTTCAAAAGACACATACACACACACACAAACATACTCGCGCTAGATCCACCCACTCAACCGTTAAATATGGGTTACGGATTAACCGCTCAGCTGTTCGAACTGCTGTTTATCGTTTCGCGATTCTTCGAGCGAGTTCTCGACGCGGCAGTTAATCCGTATCACCCACAGAATTTTTTTTAAATTTTTTCATATTATATAACAAATTAACCAATTTAGACAAAATATTTTATAGTAGCCCAATCCTTTATGAATAAAACAAGAAAAAGCTTAGCTCAATCGGACGAGTAGTTTTTGAGAAAAAAATTCGTAAGTGATGTCTATTTTCGCAAAAATAGGCAAAAACTGCAAATTTTGAAGGCTTGCAACTTTTAAACAAATTCGAAATAGGAAAAATGATGACTTAAACCCCCACCCCTAATTTCACATAGACTATAACATATTTTGATTAAAACAAAATCGCAGATGGTGAGGTTAAAAAGTGATCGATTCGGCATGGAATGACACTTGAGTACACACTTTTCCCAACGAAACTGTAATGCATAAATCACTGTATTAAAGAAAGTTTGTTTCTTCATTTTCACAGCGGTTAGCCCATGAATACGGTTGTAAATGTTTAAAGAAAATGAAAAATTGGTTGACGAACTATCTCGTGAATGAAACTGGGTGTTACAAAAATTTCATAATTCGACTCATTTAATTTCGCGATCGTTTTGCGCGTCGTACTGTATGTGGAGAAGTATTGGATCATTAATGAACGACGGATGTATAAATTTCAATTTTTTACGCATTCCTGAAACCAGCCGCACATTTCGTTCTCGCATTGTAACTCTCGCAGCATTATTTTATACTCGTATAGAAAAATTACACGAATATCGGTTGAATTTTTATCGGTACAAAATTTAAAACAAATCACAGAAGGAAACACTTTTGACAAAATCTTTGTTGGAATGTAATTCTGACAATCGATAGCATGACTAGAAAAGAGGTTATGCCAAAAACAAAAGCATAATGAAAAAAGGAAGACAAAACTAATTCACTAAATTTTGTGTTATAAACTATAGCGTGACAATTACAGATATAGAAATAATTTTTTGGGCGGCGCTGACCATGTGACCTGTTAACTCTTTATACTATGCGGCCGACAAGTTGTCTGATGAGGAGGTTGTCCTGAAACATAAGACGTACGCGATCGCTCCTCCTACCCCTACCTAGAATCGTCGAAACTTGACACCGATTGACGATCGCAGACGACTGATTGTTTATGGTCTTCGGGTCAACTAGTGTGCGGGACCGCGCGAACCAATAAATTCCGCCGCCGGAAATGCGTGAGACTCGCTGCCACCATTTTTTTTTTCGGCCAATTACTGCCGTCGCGTCTAAACGCCTGGCCAAACCTCCTCACCGGACAACTTGTCGGCCGCATAGTGTAGGGCATGGTGGGATTAAAAGTGTCCCACGTTTTTGATGTAATTCACGGCATGGTTGGACATTTCTAGCCCCACCTCGAAATCTTGTAGTAGCTGCATGTGCATAGGTTTATATTTCGCAAAGCAGTTAATAATGTCTTCAAGCGATGCTACAAATGTATTCACTTGTCCTGGCAACATTCAACACACAATTACCGGTTGACCAATTGTTATAAGCGGAATTTTTATTGCATTAACATTTTTTTCTCAGTTTCTTGCGAAAAATCGCGGAGGTAAGCTAATTTTTATAAGAATTGCTTCTTTACAAGCGAGTAACGAGTTTTATAATAAAATTTGATTAACTATTACTATTTTGTTAAGGTTTTCACATGATGTTATACCTTTATTAACAAAAATATACCAATTCTGTTTCATTCAAAACCCGATAAAATTCCTGTGCAACATGGGTCTATTTTTGATCCGAAATCCTGTGCCGCAAAGAGTTAAAGCGTAACGAGACATGGTTGTCAGCGTTTATGATAAGGTAGCCTGCTCGGCTAAGCACGTAATAAAAATGTAAAATGATTTCGCCAGCTTACAGACTTTAGGATAGGCTTAATTACAATTTCGACAAAGAGCGCAATGCAACAACGTGTAACGTACTGACCAGATACAAAATTCTTTCTGACTTTCCGTGTCCACGGAAAGTATATATATAATCTTATTCTAGTGGGGGAGGATGGTCTTAGCCCTTATGACTACTGCAGGCCATGACTCATATATTTTGATGTTTTGGAGCTGTTATTCGGATGACTTGTTGATGCAAACATTTAACCTAGATTAGACTACGCGCTTGGTCATCCAACACCATTCTTAAATTAAATTGTATCATAATAAATAAGTCTGAGGTGAAGGCGAATCATTGATCCACACGTTTTAACAAACAACAAATCTTATTAATTGCGTATGCGGTACGTTAAGAATTCTTACACGTGAATACATCTTTACGAATGCCCTTTTTCCGCCTCTTGAGCTTTCCCTCACGACTCGGCGAAAAACCCAAGAGAAGTGCCGAGCGAAAGTCGGTAAATGACTTTTTTTGTGGTAAAGAGTATTTCTTGTTTTCGGTCCCTGAATTTTAACCGAGGTTATATGGACCCCGAAAACGAATACCTTGTAGCGAGGAAATTTTCGCCGCTCACTACAAGACGATCTAATCTGGATTACGCAGGCCCAATTAGTTTTTGCTTTTTCGTTTTACTTTTTAATTTAGTAATCAGACGTAAATGCGTATCACTTTACGACTTGTACGGAAGCAATCGTTTATTGTATACTAATCTCGTTTAGAGTATGGACCAAGCATTTCACGTACAGTGACCGGAATAAGAAAATGACCATCCAATATCCAATACAGAATATCTTAAAACTAATGTTTTTAATGAAGAAGGATACTATTATCGGGCTTTTTTGAAAAGTCTATTGTCACACCAAAAATTTTTTACAAAAATTAAAAACAATTTTTGCAATAACAAGTACTTGTAATTTCATATAATTTAAATTCTATAATATGCGATATATGGACCCCAATGTTTCAGAATTTTTTCAGAATTTTTGTACGAAATTAAATTGGCAAAATAGGCCAAAAACCGGAATTTCGTTTTTTCCCTTTTACTACCCCCGCGGATGAGATAGGGGGTTGAAACTTGGTGTGAGATGTTTTTTTTAGATATGCTATCGACTGATGAATTCGGTTTCTCATTTGACTCAACGACACATTTTACTACCTTATTCGGCTAGACCCTTCATTACTCGCTACGGACATTTTGGAAACGCCTCTGTCCCGCTCCACACTTCCATTTCCACCCTAATTTGGTTAACCAACCAGAAAATAGATATAGTTTTTCCCTCACCTTTTCCCAAAGTTTACACGCCCACTCCAAGTTTTCTTGGATTGTAGAAAGCTTCGGAGATTCATTCGTGTTTTAGTTTTCGTCGTCGTCCTCTAGATTTTCGTACAGTATACATTCGTCCTTTAGTTTTCATACATTCGTTCTTGCATTTTCATAGAGTATACATTCAACTTTGACTTATCGCATTTTAGTTTAGTACATCTCAGTTGTACTTTAATACTTATACACTTAATCAACCAACTATTAATAAAGTATAATTGTTACTTTAGTTGTTTCGAAGTTATGTGTCAATTATTTGAATACAGTCCACTATTCGTAGTCGTCGGGATTGCCATTAATCCCACGCGCCGTTTAATCGTCACTAATTGTAAGATAATTGTTGACTCTGCGACGCACATACAAAAGGGTTAGAAAACGCATGTTGCTGACTTATAATGATGGACTAAACTAACATTAATAGGTAAGTATGTATGGTAATTGATTGAACGATTAATTAACGTATCGCAGTGGTAATTGATTAGCGACTTTTTAGATAAATGGAAACAGAAAATTTATTTTGCATTGAAATTCTTTCGGGGTACATCATTTGCTCGGATGATATACATGGTAAAATACTTTCTGTACTTCGACAGAAAGTTGGTATTTATTTCGATATATTTATCAATCTAGAATCTATTTAGATTTTTATTTGCATTACCCCCCGAATATTCTGTGATTTAATAACATCGAGAAACTATGTCTTAAACCATACGAAAAATTCCCCGTGAATTTCATTTAGCTTTTTAGAAATATCGACATCATTTCTATTAAATTCTGTAAATATCATACGGCTTTTTTTACGTAATGATTTGGGAACATCTTTTCTCCAACATTTAGAAGAATATCATTTCTCCCGATAGTTCTGTGAGTTCTCCCGCGTCATCAGAAATGGCTTTTCCGTAGTAGGACACAAAAATCGTTCGAACTCTGGACGAAGGCCTCCTGATTTGTTAGCGACTGGCTCCAACAAATTGTTCCACAGAGCATTAGCATCTTGAAAATGATAATTTCATCGGCGGATTAGTATCTTAAGTATAACATAATATATATTTATCTTAGTCCATATGCGTAATTCGTTCTAATTCAGGCTGTAGCAAGCCTCTCGCGTAGGTGCGAAATTATGTTTGTACCACCACCGCGTTATATTTCACTTGGCAACAAATTCACATTGTTGCTCGCGTTACTGACATCCTTCGATGAACAATCTCTTGATGAGTATATCTTACGATCATTTCCACCTTTCACCTTAATGATTTAAATTCGTTGAGTTGATTTATACATTTATATTATTGTATATAAATGTGCAATGCGGATTTCTTTTAGTTAAAAATGCCTGTAGGAGAGACTAACGTATATCTCGGAGTTTAGAACAAGTTGGGGGAGCTTAGTAAGAGTTTGAAGAAATCGTCCGGTTTGACTGGGGATGTCGCACGTCTCACACGACTCACACGATTGCAAATATGTGCACATATACATAATGACGAGTGTGTGCTTGGTCGAGTTTAATGTTGGGATACGCTGAGAAGTAGGGAAGGAAGCTGCATGTCGCTCACGAGCCAAGGGAACATATCGAATCTGAACACTCCGATTTTAATGAAACTTATGTGGAAGATAGTTCTCAAGAAAATATTTGACACGTATTTTTTTATATTGACCTTCATTCACATTGGGTAATACAAGAGGTAATAACAGCCCTCAAAGTTAAGGGCTGAAAGTGTATTTTTGGGAATATCTTCGGAAGTAAAGGAGATGAAGGAAAGCTTTTTTTTTGTAAATTGTGAGTCTTTAAATAGGGAATTATTCCGCAAAAGAAAATTTTAATAAACTTCGTTTGTTTAAAAAATATATTCAAAATTTATAGCTTTTGTTTAATTTTTTTTACTAAATGCTAATCTATTTTCTTGTAACTTTATGTATATAAACTATAGACGAAATGAGAGGACACGTGTTTTTTCAATTTTTTGTCTTTAGCGAGGTATATTAGTTATATAATTTGAAATGACCTCCTGTGAAGAGCGGCAACCAGGCATGGTTTGTTAAAAATATCATTATTTTTACAATCTTTTACTATATTTTCTAACATTATGATCCTCTTTATATGATGTTAGTTGATTCCTGAATGACTATTGGAAGCACCGCAGAAATGAATGTGACGCGGTTGTAGTCATCGCAGCCAGAAATATTGGCTTTTATGGCCAATACTACCTTTGTAATGTTACTACCGTAAAACCTCCAAATACAATATTTGTATCTTTCTAAACCTTTGTGATTTTTAAGTAGTTTATATACACAAAGTTACAAGAAAATAGATTAACATTTAGTAAAAAAAAATTAAACAAAAACTATAAATTTTCAATATATTTTTTAAACAAACGAGGTTTATTAAAATTTTCTTTTACAGAACAATTACCGATTTAATGACTCACAATTTACAACAAAAAACTTTCCATTATCTCCTTTAGTTCCAGAGATATTTCCAAAAATATACTTTCAGCCCTGAAGTTTGAGGGCTGTTATTTAAATACGTGTCAAATATTTTCTTCAGAACTATCTTCCAGATAAGTTTCATTAACACTTACAAGGAAAGGCATGGAAGTGTCCCCTTCCGATTTTGTGCACCTTGTGCTATCTCGAAAACCGTACGAGATGCATTAAAACTGCTAATGGGAAAGTTGTTTGGTTTTTTACGTATAATAACAGGATATTAACAAATTCGATGAAATATAATTTGTTTATAACAAAAAAATTTTTCATAATCTTATTTTACAACTTATGCAAATTTGCATAATGATAAAAAGTGAAGAGAATTTTATTCCAAATCCATTGCTTATCCATTATAGCAGCCCAATCCTTTATAAATAAAACAAAAGAAAATTTAGCTCAATCGGACGAGTAGTTTCTGAGAAAAAAATTCGTAAGTGGTGTCTATTTTCGCAAATATGGGCAAAAATTGCAAATTTTGAATTGTAAATGTTGAATTGGCTTGTAATTTTTAAACGAATTCGAAATCGGGAAAATGATGACTTAAACCCCCCCTACTTTCACATAGACTATAACATATTTTGATTAAAACAAAATCGCAGATGGTGACGTCAAAATGTGATCGATTTGGCGTGAAATGACCCATAGATAATAAAAATCTCGGGAACTGTAGGAGGCAATTTCGCATATATATACAGGGTGTCTCACAATTATGGTACAAGCCGGAAAGTGGTGGTAGGTGGGGCTATTCTGAACAACTCTTTTCCTTTGCAAAAATGTCGGATGAGGCTTCATTTTTAAATTATTAAGGAGAAACACTGACCAATCAGAACGCGAGAATAGCGTGTGCTGTATGTTCGATCGCGACCACGGCCAACTATAACTCGGGCCTACGCTTCTACCTTCGAGCGCGCGCGATCCATTAGCAGTTTTAATGTATCTCGTACGGTTTTCGAGATAGCACAAGGGGGTCGAAACTTTAAGGAGTCGTTTCACCCCTTAACCTCGCGTCTCAGCCGATAAAAAAAAAATACGTGTCCGTTATTTTTGCCTGCTTAATAAACGTACGAAGTTTCATGAAAATCGGAGGGGGACACTTTCATGCCTTTCCTTGTTGGCCGCCCAATCGGGTAGATCTACCCGTTCCAATGTAAGTCGGTAGCCGACCCATCGCGGAGATTTCCCACGTTGCCATTTGCAACGCGTTTCATTTTTTTTTATTTATCTACATACTTGCCGTTTGGTCTCGAATTGTTCTCTTTTGGCGAATTGTTTTTGTAATAAAACCCATCAATTTAATGGCGTTATAAATATTAAAAAATAAAGGTTAGGGTATAAAAAAATACCGTTAAAAATGTCAAGAAATAACAGTGAACATTTAAGTAATGAGTTGTTGTTTTTATCTTCAGTCATTTTTAATGTTCATAATTTTCATACTCTATTACCTATACTTTTGAACAACCTACAAAAAATAAATATTATATACTTTTAATTTCGTGTTTTGTATAAAGAATATGTGAAATCGTTAAACGTAATTGTTACCGAAAGATATAATTGACCATTTAAATAATTCTCAAACTTCTTTGATTTCAAGTACCGAATATGAGTCCGCGTCATTTGTGAAATATGCGTGGTGGACAGCGCAGTTTGGCTTGCTCGTGCGTGGTGGAAATCGTACAGTTCGTTGCGCGCGCGTGGTCGGCTAAGTGTTAAAATTGGAGTGTGCAGGTTGGATATATTCCCTTGTAAGAATAGTTTAACACTGTGGCGTGTAATTGTCGTCTGTTTCACGTGCGTAACGGTCTGGACAGTATGGTTACCTACATCGTGCATTAATTTTCTGAACGGTGTGGAAACAATCGTAGGAGAAATGTGACATATCTAGCTGTCCTTCTTCTGTAAATGGCGGCTTATAGTTTTGAAGTGCAGGTGAAGATACAACGGTGAAATCTTCGGTATTGAATTCTGGGTAATTGACGACATCTTCTTCCACTTCCGTCCATCTGAAATGAAAGGAAATGATATGTAAACCAGAGCAACTTTTCGGCCCGTGGGAATCAAGTCTATACAATTCCATGGTAAAAATTTGTGTACAGTTCGACTCCGTCGTATCACACTTACCTTTTCATTGTGTCATAATATTCTGGTATACGATCCTGATATTGTAAACCAAACATACAGGGACAAAAAAATTGTGTCATAAGATAACACTTCATTGTTGTATGAAATTTCATCGCATCAACGTATGTACTAAAATTAGGCATCATGACAACAATGACGAGAGTCCTTGGTAAGTTGTCTCTTAATATTCTCAAGGTATTGATCAGATTGCTTCTATAGGTTTCCAAAATCGACGACGGCGATGGTGCTAGACATACCTCACTGCATAAATCGTTGTGTCCAATAAGTATAGAAATCAGCTGGAACGAAATAGAATTAATATTAAACTTCGTTTAATGCGAACAAAGACACTTTACAGAACCTTGTAAATCGATCATTAAATAAATAGAATGTAGTATTGCTGCAGTGTTATCTTGTCACTTTTCTTCAAGGTAGTTAAATACGTTCTGTATACAGAGTGTCTCGCAATTCGCGTCCGACCCGAAAAAGAGTTGTAGGGGATGTGATTCTATGTAACTTTTTTACTTTGCAAAAATGGGGTGTAGCCTCTCGTTTTCGAATTATTCAGGAAAAACAGCGACCAATCAGAGCGCGAGAATAGCGTACGCTCCGACGCGAGAGCGAAGCTATACGGCTGACCGCAGACGCGAACAAGCAAGTTAGTATCATGCTATGTTACGACAAAGTTAAATCACATAACGAATACGGAAATTAAGAATAATGTTCAGTTATTCATTTTTACTGATTAAGGGATAAGGCAATTAGTTGTTATTTATGGAAATGAAATAAATCGAATTTTGTATATTCTCGTACTCGTTATTTGAAAAGAATAAGAAATAAAATATCAAATATTATTTCTGCCATTTGTTATGGAAATACAACATAACTAATTGATGTATTTTAAGGAATAAATAATTATCATATTGAATGAAAAAGTGTTTAAATCAATACAATAAGTGAATTAACTGCAGTCTATGTAAGATTAATACGTAATACGATAAAATAAACGCGTATAATAACGACTTATACAATGTCGCTAAATGACTATATATTCTTTAGACGACAAGATGTGGGCGATGTCGTGTTGTCAATGATTCCCCAAAGAATGCCCTTCCTCGAGACTGCGAAGGCTTTACTGCCCCTCGCCAAAAACTCAAGGGCCTCAGTTGTTTACTGCCCTGACGTCACAATATCGGGTCCCGACGCCTTGGTGGTCGTCGCGCTGGGATCATATGCGTCCTATTTCGAGTTCGAATGCAGGTCAATGTGGAATTTCCTTACATTTACTTTAAATTTACAAAATAATGTACAAAGAATTTAAATCGAACTCACCCATTGTGCGGAAATAATCCTGTGCGATTAGGGGTATACGGTTAATAATGAATGCGTGTTCTTGAGCGATGATTCTAAGCATTTATTAAAGATCCGCGACGGGTAGTGTTATCGACTCGATGTGACTCTTACGAAAAACTAAGTCCCACTGACTGTCCGCCGTTTACATCTCCTCCACGAAAAGTCATTGAGAAAGAAGGAAAGAAATAGATTTAGAGAGAGACAATTAAGAACGTGGAAAAGGACTGAGAAAACCGTTGAGAAATTCGGCAAGGGAGAGACACAGCGGAAAAGAGTCGTAAATATAAGAAAAGTGAAGAGCTGACGCTAACCAGGCCCCGGCGAGACCCTGTAGAGACGAGGAAAATTAGCGAGCGTAAATCTTAAGAGGATACAAAACAGAAAGAATCTTTAGAAACTTTAGAAAACGGAAAAGATTGAGAAAGAACAGAAAAAGGTAACGTCGTGTGTGGTGCCATGGGCGCCACAATCCTATTTCAGTGAAAATTGGCCCCCGCTCCTGGGTCCTTCTACCGATTTTGACCTTCCATAGAATGCACAAATACTGCACAACAGCTGATGTTATCCACAGGATAGCTGAACTCACTTCGTTGTAGGATACGTTCAAATTAACTTAATCAATAATTTTTTTATTTCAACGAAGGATAACCTACACTTTGACAGAAGCTTCTCCTAATTCTCATAACTTAAGATAAGAAACCTAAGGTCCCTCAGTTTCACAGGTTCCATAAATTAAGTGTTAAATAAAAGAATCTACTTTGATACAAATACTGCTGCAATATAGAGAAAACGTTTGATAAAAGAGCACTTAAATCTTCGTATAACTTGGATACAGAGAACCGTTAGTTTAGGGAAAATTTAAACCAGGAGAAACTATTATATTGACATCGCACGTAATTTTTTATCTTCAATTCCACTGAAATGTGTATTACAAAATAATTTATTGTTATTTATTAAATGATTTCGTGTGATTTTATCGAATGCTTGAAAATACGAACCTTCCAGTGTCTTACGATATTTACTCTTGCATTCTGCTTCATTCTCTCAACTAGATATCTGGCCATGATGGGCATATCGTTAGACAGTACACCACCTTCTGCGACGTTGAATTGCGAATCCGGATGATAAATTAAAGAATCACCAAGTGAATAACCTATTAAATTCGGGTTGAATTCCTGTGTGGAAGAAAATTTAAGATCACGCACATTAACGAAATGTACATTCGAGCACCTACTATGAGACGATTGAAAGACAAATCGAATTGTATTAAACACTAGATATTTTCCTGCACCAGGAGGACTAAGGGCGAAGCAGGATATTACTCCATTTTCGATATCTTAGAAACCATTCCGCCACACTAACCTTGAGAATGTTAGGAAGTGTCAAATACGTTCGCCAATTTCCCTGACCACCGATGGTCGCGACGACTCCCCTATTCTCGATGCCTAACTGCAGTATATTAGATGCAAAAACACCAGTACCAGCTGTTATAGAGTCGCCCATCGCGGCAATCACGTCGATATCACCAGGTCTTAAACGATGAACCGAATCTGGTACTTTGAGCGATCTTCCACCTAGCAGAGAGTATCTTTCGTTACTAGCGAGGAATAGAAAGAAATAAACATACGTCGATTTTTATCGAATTTAATACATTTCTAATATCATTAATTAGCTACCAGTAACATTACAGGGGAATGAAACATCTATTTGTAGTTGTTTTTGAAGCCGCTGTAGATACAAAGGTGTTGGTCTATGTAGCTGTCCTCCTCCTGAACAGCAATGTTTCATCGCGTGATTAATGAACAAACGCTATATTTTAAAAAATAATCAGATATAACATTATTCGCTTCGGTGTTATTCCTCTCTCGAGGTCTCGGGCTCGTACTTTGATACCTAGTGTAAAAAAAACTGTAACGTTTATAAGAGATTATTTTTTATTGAATTAAGTGCACGTGTTGCAAAACTTTGAACAAGAATTGATAATACGAAAACATCTATTTAAAATTAAATAATGTAACTTTTCTACTTCTTTACAATTTTTACCAAAATCATTTTATTCGGTCACACAGAAAGGATTTTATCGAATCTGTGCAGTGCATGTATTTTTCATTGAATATTGTCCTAAAACACTCTTAATTCAACCGAGACGTCTATAGGATCGTATTTAAAAAATCAGAACAGATATGGATAAGAAGTACAAATTTTGATCAGGATTCACGTACTTATCGCGCCGTGCCACCATACAACGTCATAGAATAAGAACATCGAGCTCACTGATGTGAAGTCGTCACTTACCGAAATATTGAAATACCCATTTTCGCAAATTCCGAAATATGTACAAATTTCTTGGAGAGTCCCTTTCCGTCTGGGCCGCAATCAACGTGAATAACAGTACAACATATAGATATTTGTACATGATTCTTCTGACACTGATACACCAATTATCTCTGGACACACATAACCACCAACATTAAATGAACTCTGTTTTAGAAGTGAAGTATAACGGCAGGCTTGTTCTACCGGAGTTTAGTAAAAATAATGTTCCGAACACTGTTTGCTGAAGACTATAACGTGACTCGTACATCAGAAGATCGTATTTATATATATTTCATGCAGCGCTCATGTGTCAGAAAGGTACCGAGTGTAAGTGTAATATATATATATTGCGTAACTGTACGGGTTTAAAATACAGTATTGCAGTAATATGGCCATCGAACAACGTGATTAGCGGTAAACGTAACGCGCGTGCAATGATGTAAAGACAGAAAATAAAAATTTTCAAAATTTTCCTAACGAAAAGTCTATTGCAATTGTCTTATAATATTCAGCGTATTCGAAGATTCGGTACGTCTACACAAGCCTTTTATCAAATCGCTAATATAACACATAATTTAGCGATGTTGTGAACAATAATAGATTTTTGAACAAAATATCTGAATTTGGATTGCGAACAAAGGAATGAGATTATTAACACAATTGTTAATTGTATGAAAGCGTCGTTAACAAGAATAAAGTCGGAATATGTCAGTTAGTAAAAATAGCACCGTCGATTAAAGAGTACTGGAAATTACTTGCCAAAATATGCATAAAATGTTATTTAAGAAGTACGAAAAATATTTAGCATATTATATGGAACTACCAGACAAATCACACTTCGGATGGCCATAAAATTATCGCGCATGACGTTAGCGCGATCCCAGGTGCCGGGGCAAAGTGCAAGACGCCGAGCCGGTAGTATTGTATAGTACGTGCGATAGAGTTGCGGCTTGATCCCAAATGTTGGCATGTTGAGACTGTCGTTCGAGAAGTCGGGGCTTGGCCCTAGTATTTGAGACGAAATCCTAAAGACCATACACCAGCTACCCCGACAAACATAAGCGATGTAACCCAATCTCACGTTTCAGGACAACGGATGCCACTAATAGTAATTCTGTATAATGAAGGTTCGTGTATCGTGACCCATCATATATCACGGAAAAAGTCCTATTGAAATAAGTACTGAGGCGGGAACGGAGACCCAGTAGGTTTCGGCTCGGTGCACATTCAAATTGTCCTTGGCCTCGTAGTAACCTCGAGGGGTTCGGAAGTATGATATGTAGTGTTTTCTATACCCTAATGATTGAAGTAGCATAGCCGTATCCGTCTTCGGAAGGTTACCTTCACAATGAACAAAGTAGCTCACTAGCTTGATGCATTGGGTTCTTTTATATTAACCTAAGAGGTAAGGAGTGTTGATTTTTTATGTAGGGTTTAATCAGTAGTAGGAATTTGGCGCTGTTTTATAAAAGTAGCAACAGTCTACTAGTATTATTGGTGAAAATATGGATTGGCAATTGAGTTACAGTATTAGTGCTAACATGTTATGAAGGTGACGGTGTTCTCATCACATAACGAATACATTATCTTATTTCTAGAAAGCGATATATAAGATTAAAGATTTATGTCTCTAGTTCTGGCGTTAAAACGCTACAACTTACAATTTGGATACAAATACAAGTTGCTACGTGATAAATGACACGGTACAACAGCGAAGTCTTTTCATGACCGCCACAATGAAATTCTTATAGATTTTTGCTAGCTGCGTACGAATCTGAAATCCGCTTTCCTCTGGGACGTATAGCTTTTTAGAAAATTAATGTTAAATAAAATTGCAAATTTTCAACAGTGGGAATTTTTTGTGCTTTTACCATAGTAGCTATTCAGTGGATTTTTACACGAGAGAAATCTGTGAACATTCCCGAATAAAACGATATAAATTGTTATTACATTGTAAACATTTAAATATGTTTACACAATGATCAAAATAAAGAAGACCCCAAAAATGCAGAAATTTTTGCTGATATTTTTAAATTTATTTAAAAAACGATGGGTGTAGGCGAAAATCTAACCATCGTACGCGATAGAGCAGACATTTTTGCTGCAGAAAGTATCAAGCGAAGTTAAAAAATCAGTATTGTTTTCATTTTATAACGAAAATAGTTCGGCAAAACACGCGTGGCTTCCAGCGGTACTCAATGTCTACTGTCTTGGTGTAACTAAATAGCTGAACGGCACGTTGCGTTTTAACACTGAGTAAGTACCGCTGGCAGTTTTCTAAAAAAAACTGTACGCCCCAGAGAAAAACGGATTTCAGATTCGTATAATTCGTAATTCGAAAAAATCTATAAGAATGTCATAGTGGCGGTCAAGAAAAAAAGAAAGTCAAAATTTGTTGTACAGTGTTATTAACATTTAATGTATATGAAAATTGATAGTACGGTAAAAAAATTAGACAAGTAAATTTTTGTAAATATGATTCAATTTCAGATTTCTACATAAAATAGGTATTATAACATAAAATGTTTAATGGGGAACAATTCTGTCGAATTAAATTCGAAATATTTGAAACTCGCTAGAGAAGAATTTGATTGAATTGTAATGAAAGTATTTAAAATTGAACGGTGAAGATGAAGGTGAGGTTGAAGGTCAAACAAATGAAGGTGATGCTATTTTCTGAAATAGTCGGAGATCGTACTAAGTAGAATCAATATAAAAACCTAGCACAAGAAAGATAACAAGTACGCAGAAGTCCCAAGCAGAGGTCAGTTTCACTACGCTGTTCGCACGAGAACCGATATTTTTTTTTTCTCTTTTTTTGCCATTGTTTATTTATATCAGTATTACATACAACACAACTACAACTATAACCTGTAATGAATAACGGACTTACAAAATTAATAGAGTATCAAATTCTAATGCATTGTTATAGTGAGCTTCTCTAGTACTTTTGGAGTTTGAGGACCCCAGAGTGTGGTTGAATAGGTAATAGAAAACAGAAATATCAATAGCTCTATTTACTTTATCTGTTTATCCTCTACCAATACGATTTACGGATTTATCTTTTTTTTCTCATGGGACGTTGGAAAATACTAAATTCTTTGTAAGACATGACCTCCTATATGATTAACAGCTTTTAATAGTATCAAATAATTGGTATGATTAGTTTGTGAATTCAAATTATGTTATGTTATGAAAACAATCTATTGTTAGCCGTAAATGTGTGAAACTGCTGCAGTGCGGAGTGTTTCGGAGTATGAAGTGTCGCTGACTTCCCATTATTTCCCAGAACGACCACCAAGAGTATCGGAATCTTGGTATTTCGTCGATTCTTTTTTAACAAACCAATATTACGCATTGCAGCGAGTTGAGCTTTCCTTGCCCTCGTGAACTGCTTAAGGTTGATCTGCAACACCACACACTCATATTCCATCGAGAACAAATAAGTACACTAAAAGTCCTCCTCGTGTACTACTTGGTTCGTTCCGCTCGTGTACAACGTCTTTTCCTGCGCCAATGCGTGCGTCATCGCTGCGCCCGTGTTCGCCTCGCTCGAGCCAGTCCAAGTGTAACACGATTCTCACCGCGGTCCCTTTGATGCGGGCTGACAAATCTCCAGTTCCAAATTTACCAATATAATTTTTTAATATTTATATTTTATTGACTGCAAACTTTTTTAACATATTCGTGAGGTTCTTCCGATCAAAATAAGACCAAACGGATTTACATTCGTTTCGGACGTTACATTTACGGCAGGGATACAAATAAAATTTTATGGCTTGTTACACAGGTAATTATGATCATAATTATAACGTGTTTTGTATCATTTTAATCAGAAAAACGAGACGAATACGATGACAAAAGTTTCATTTACGAAAAATCAAAAATAAGAATTTTTAATTTTTAACTTAAAGGTCTGAGCTCCGGCTGCCTTTCATCTTTTCTGAACGCTTCAACCTTCTGCCTCTCTGTCTTTTCCACTCGCCGTCCTCTTTCACGCGAAAAACTTTTATCACCCGTTACGTACGTAATTATTAACGTAATTACATCATGTTTGGTGTCATTTTAATCAGGAGAACCTGGCAAATACGATGGTATAAGTTTCATAAAAAAGTAATAGGATATAAGAAAATTTTAATCTTTGTCTTCGTTTGCATTAATGTGTCTCACCGATATTCGACTCTCGTCGTTTCGTCGGCCGCGAACCGTGACGAGGAAGGCACGGCCGCCGAGTATCAGATTTCGCTTCTAGGGCTCTCCTCGTGTACAATTTCGATTCCGGCCTCCTGTACACGAGAAGAACTTTTACTGTAGTCTTGTTATATCTGTCGTTATATCTATTATGTCTGTAGTTAACATTACACGCATTGCTTTTGACATTCATTATTTGAGAAAAAAGAGAACATTTCAAGTACTTTTATTTTATTACTTAAAGTTTGGGTAATTATTTGCTACGTGCATTTGAATGTACCTCGAATAGTGTTATTGAATTGAGAAATAATAGAGGAGCTGAGGTGATAAAAAGACATTTTAAATAATTGCATAACATATTCCTAACCCTTTTATAACAACGCATTTTATTTATAAAATCTTCATTGGATGCACCATGAAATTCATGATTCTGCCACCGTCGTTTTTATACTTCAATATTGTACTTCAACTTATAACATTTATAGTGTCGTAGTTTTTAGAAAGTTAGCTTTTAAGAACTAAGTATGAGTGTGGTTTTTTCAAGGCGTTTGCAAAGACAGGAAAAGGACAATAAAAGGAAAGCGTCTAAGAACATTGTGCACTAACGTACGATGCGTTTTTGGGAATAGAGTGAGAGGGGAGAAAAGGGTCCTGCAAGGATTTTCCTGACCGGAGAGTTAGTGTTGAAACGAGAGTTGCTTCGTGTTGTTGCAATTAGTTGAGTGTTATTGCAATAGTTGAACAGTCTGCTAGCATATTCGATAGTATATATTTATATATAGGGTGTCCCAAAAGTGTTGAAGGAGCCGGAAATGAGAGGTAGGTGGGGTCATTCTGAACAACTTTTTCATTCGCAAAAATGTTGTATGGGGCTTCGTTTTTAAATTATTAACGAAAAACACCGACCAATCAGAGCGCGAGAATCGCGCGCGCTCGGAGGGAGAAGTGTAGGCGCGAGTTATAATTGACCGTGGTCGCGATCGATTCGCGTGACGCGCGATTCTCGCGTTCTGATTGGTCGGTGTTTTTCGTTAATAATTTAAAAATGAAGGTCCATACGACTTTTTTGTAAATGAAAAAGTTGTTCATAATGACCTCACCTACCTCCCATTTCCGGCTCCTTCAACACTTTTGGGACACCCGGTATATAGTCCACTATAAGATTATGGGCTTTATTAGTAATAAATTAAACACATTATATTATGTATTTTATATAATATCTTTTTTCTCTATACATTTAACATTACTGAATTCTTTCTATAAAAAAAAGAATGGAAGGAAATAAACGAACGAGGAACTCCGATGTTATTATACATTAATATACATTCCATATTGTTCAGAAACAAATTTCGCGAGAAAGTTGTAAATTCAAATAAAGATCGGACGCTTCTGATACGGTATCGCATTTATTTGACACTAGCGGTACAGCGGTAATAATGTATGAACTCAGTTATTTGTCTATGTTGTAAGAGCCAAATTCAAAGCGGAGCCTCGTATAATAGGTAGAGTATACAGGGTGGGACAATAACTTTGTCCACCTTGAATATTGTCGTTATTTGTAATAATATAAAGAAATGTCATATACGAACCTTGAACGGTGCAAAGGAGGACATATTATGATACATATATTTTTTACCTTGGTGGAGGCACAGAGGAGATTTGAAGGTCATGACCATTTTTTTAAATGGAATGGTATGTTTTTTTTTATCACCACGTGATAGCCGGTGTTGAGACGACTTCAACAAGCTATTGTTCAAGGTCATGCAAGGTCAAATATGGTTTTTAAGTAAACTTACAGATATTACAGAAGGTGTTCGATGTGGTGAAACTATCACTCTGTATAGTTTAAAATATTCGACTGGGGCAACCGTGCAAAGAGAAAGTCTGTGTAAAACTGGAAGTGGAGGAGTCATCGTTTCAAAACCCTTAGTTATTACGGACCGTACCGAATTTGTTCCTTTTAGCTAAACCACGTACGATCCTCGGAAATTACTAGATTTTTTGCAATGTCGTTTCTTTTTACATTTTGCATTTGTAAATTTCGTCAGGGTTATTCATTTTGATTGCTCGAGTCTAACATGTTCCGTCCATTTTCCTGAGTCCCTCCAGACTCTACGGCTTTCCCACCTCCATTCTCTCACCAAAGGACCAATGGAAAAGGCAGTGAACTACTAAAATCAGGAACTAGTTCTAATGGGACGAGAAAAATATCAGTAGGTGAATCAAGGATGCAAGCGGAAGGAGATCCGAAGTTTACGTAGGCAATGATTTTGCGTTCTGTGTCAGACAGGAAACGAATTGTAACGAACTGCCCGATTCTCCAAACCACAGTGTACTGTTGGATCACGGATAAGGAGATTGAGCTGAACTTCGTTGTTTAGCCGTATAACAATCTTTATTTAACTCCGAACTCAACTTAATAAGAATTTCGACAACGAGCGCAATGCAATAACGTGTAACGTACTGTCCAGATACAAAATTCTTTCTGGCTTTCCGTGTCCACGGAAAGTATATACATATATAACCTTACTCTAGTGGGGGAGGATGGTTTTAGCCCTTATGATGACTGCAGGCCATGGCTCATATATTTTTATGTTTTGGAGTTGTTATTCGGATGACTTATTGGTGCAAACATTTACTTAGATGAGTCTGTGCGCTTGGTCATCCAACAGTACCATCTTGAATAAACTGTTAAAGTAGTTAAAGTTCAGCCTTTCCTGTTTTTTCTTTTTTATTGTCGTTCACGCTACGAGCTCAATGCCCCAGCGATATGAATGTTTGGGAACACCAAGTGCCGCTAGTCTCTATTCATTACTCGCACTTCTAACATGTTGCAAATCGGAAGATAATAATTGGTGATTACGCATAAACATAAAAACCTTTGAATTCATGGATAGTTAGAGTGTAGCAAACACCGACAAAATCAACAATTTATATAGCAACATATAACAACATTGATCCAGTATACAATGGTATCTGAAACTATGGAGATTATATTTGAAATATTTTTTAAACGAACCTTAGTTTGGAAAATAATTATATGTAGAATTTCAAATTGAACCTGCACAACTATACCAATTCCATGTATAGCTTGAGCTCAAGTTATCAGCTCTTCAACTTTCCATTTCACCATTTTGCCCAACATAAAGTCAAATTGTATAGATCAGCCAGCATAACCTCAAGAGATTTTTTCTCGCCTGCATCTGAGTAGTTACTGTGTTACTGAATAGGTATACAGTAAAGACCCTCACAGTGAAAAAGAGGCCGGAATCGAAATGTGCATTGTGAGGGACAGTGGAAGCGAAATTTTATACTCGGCGGCTCGGTTGCTGGGGGGATCCCCCTTGGAATCAGTCAAGCATTAATGATTGGTTGTACACGTTAAGTGACGCTGCAATATATGATACATTTATTTATTTTTCTACTTCATTTTCAATTCTAAAGTATGGATTTAATAACGGTATTTCTAGTGTTAACGCGTTGAGTGCCACGTCAGTCACTACTGACTGGCACTGTACTTTCCGTTCACGGCGCTTCAGTCACCACTGACTGACAGTGTAAAATAGGATATAAAATTAAAAAATTTACGTTGTTTTAAGTAGTTACCCAAAATTGTAACTGTTTTCTACTATGTTAAGAAACCACGGCCCTAATATGTTTAAACACCTGCATTAAGTAAATTTCAATTTGCTAGTAGTGTACTTCGCATTGCTGTACCACAATAACAGCGCACTTCTAAGCGACGCGCGTGGACTGACGGCGATTTCCTTATAAAATCGGGTGGCACTCAACGTGTTAACAATACATCAAACTCCCGAGGAGGATTATTGGCAGAAGAACCAAGAAAATTTAACAGTTGCTCCGATGCGGTTACAGCCGACAAAAATCACTAATATTTGTTAACAATTTTCGTTTGTAAAAGAATAGCACAGTTCAACGGTTCTGGGGTAAGTGCCAAGAGGGCAAGCTTAGTCCTCTTACCAGAAGGCATCCCCGCCTTCCCCACTCCGTGGCCAGGTCCTTAAGGAACGTTGTTCCTATTCATTTAGGCAACGCAATGCTTAACTGCGTACCTTTTTCCCGAACGTCCAAACGGACAAACAAACAGTCCTGCGACAGCCGATTGCCACGTGACTCCAAGTCAATGGGCATCGTCTGTCGTCTCGCTTTCTCTCTCAGAGACATCCTCTGCATTTAGACCTCACACAGTCCATCCCTATCATAAATCGTTCAAAAGCAAAATAGCGGCGGGCTAATTACCTTCGACGGCCCTTAAAAATACGTTGACGCTAACATATTAATACAGATGAACACAAGTGTTCTAATTATAAACTCGCTCAGTTAGATAACCTCCTGCAAAAAGAATTAGATAAGCGGATAGTCGTTCAACAAAGTCGTTGGTTCACTGTCTTATTAAGTGTAATCATATCTATTGTCGGATTGATACTTGCAGTGTATATCTTACGTCGGCGTGGAGTACTACGTTCAACAGCCAGGTGCCTGTGCCTCGTCAAAGTTCCGAGATCATCAACCGGAACCTGTTATTTCAAAATTATTAATACCAATATCAACGCTGGTCCTGTAACAAGCAGGCAATTATCGAAGCTCCTAGAAGAAGACGACACGTGCAGGTTAGAAGGAGAAACATTTGTCCGATTACCAACTCACTCTACCGATGAATGACGGCGAGATGACCCTTTAAGTACACCTGTCAGGCAACATGGATTAAGAAGAACGACTTTCCGGGAACCTTTCGTAGTCATGGACTAACAAATTGCCCCGCGGAAGGAAAAATGAAAATTGTAATACCGAAACTCAAATCAGTCATTTATTATTTGTTAATGATAAATACTATTAGCGTAAACAAAAGTAATTATTATTATTTTTTATTTTATTACATTTAGCGATATTTACACATTAGATTAATCAACTCTTTAATTATAAGCAAAATTTGTATGCGTTCATTTATACTTTCAATTTCAACGTTATTAATTTCTACTATGTAAACTTATACTCTGCTAAGCTATAATTTCTACCTTATAAATCTATGTCCTTATATGTACATATGTTTAATAATATTCCTTTAAAGCTTAGCCATGTAAAGCAATATTTCGCAAATTACAAATTATTTACATTGCTTACGTATAATTTAAATACAGAAAGCGATTTTAAATATTGTAAAATTTTATTAATTTCCGTTGTTTAACACCGTAAATTAATCTATGGTTGAGAGGTGTCAGATACTTCTAAAACCTTCGACGCAACTTCACGTTTTTGTCTTTAAAAAATTAAACATGTGCTCGCTAACGAAGTCCGGTCCGAAACTTTCCCTTCTTAACACGTGGACGCCGGCGCGGATATTTATGGTTTTTTTCGTGCGGCGGCTCTTGAATTGGCGGTCTGTTTCTTTTACTTTTATATAAAATTTTAGTTTTTTTAAAAGGCTGAAATAATATTTGATAATAATAATAATAATAATAATAATAATAATAATAATATTAATATTAATTTAATTTAATAATTATATTTTTAAGAGAAAGGGTAAGGAAAAATATGCATTTGTGTTATATAATTGAAAATAAAGTTCATTTGGCAGAAATTATAAAAAGAATACTAACATTTGTTGCAAGAGCAAGGAAAACTGCCAAAAACCTCAGCAGTATTCATACATAATACAAAATAATATAATATTACATCTTTATAATTATAAAATAATATCACATATTGTCATCACAAATATTTTTATAAATAAAAATACATACATAAGATAAAGCAAGTAATATAAAATAACATTTTTTATAAGAATTATTATCAAGAAAATTACATTTATTATATATATGTATATTATATATAACTTAAAAAATATTAGAAATAAAAACAAAATGTTATTCTAAATAAAATCTGTAAAACAAAACAGTTGTTTATATACAATATAATACTGCTATTATGACTAGCACGACTACAATATAATACTGATATTATGACTAGCATGCAAGTAGGAAAATCGGCTAAATGAGTAAATAGAAATAACTTTTTAAAAAGTAAACATGCAAAAATAAAATTAAATTTAATCATTATCACGTATTTTCTTTTCATAAGAATATAAATTTTGACTATGATGTAATTCTAAATGTCTAGGATCGACTTTAAAAGTTACACAATTAATATTTTCGGCTTGAAAATTTGATCGTACTGTACAAATAGCGGAAAGAACATCATCTGATAACCGGTTCCGTTTTTCAGTTTTTATATCAGTGACCATTGAAAAAATACGCTCAGCTTCGGCGTTGGAATGCGGCAAAGAAAATATAATTTCAATTAATAATTCTAAAGTAGGCAATAATTTTTCTCCATTAAAATCTTTATAATCTAATATTTTTTTCCACATCTCATCTATTTTTAAAGTAGCTAATTCTAATTTTTTATCATTACTAAATCTACATGGTAAAATTCTCCATTCCATTGCTAATTTCGAAAGATGCAGACATTCAAAACGCGTTGCGACATGTGAAAGATCTTTAATCGCGATTCTATTTTCACTATAAAGTGCAATGTTTGGTTCTAAAAATGATAAATATTTTAAACAGGTATTTTGATATAGTAAACGTTTAAGACGAATTTCTTGCGCGAAATCTAATACAAATTCTGTCTTTAACAACTCTTCACAGTCGGGTCCTAGATATACATTTTCAATGTTAATATCATTATCTAAACTTTGCGGAGAAATGTTACCCAAAGCCTCAGGTGGAAGAAAATTACAAGCAAATTGAGAAATTAATACGTTGCTATTAGTAAATAATTTATGAATCAAAAGTTCACGCGATTGAAAAAAAGCATTAAAAGAATTAAAAAAGTGTAAAGAATATTTTAAAAATAATAAATAAGCTTTTATTGAATTATCATTTAAATATGTTAAAATTGTTTCTGCAGATTTTAATTTATCTTCGTGTACGGCAAGAATAAAATAATGTTTTAATGCTTCCCAATTGTCAAGAAGTCTTACAACGCATTTATGTAATACTAACCATCTTGTGGTAGATAATTTAAGAATTTTTTGCCTTTCGCCATTAAGAAAATTTTGAAACTCGCCCAAAATTGCGCATCTCTTTGCACTACCAGAAATGTATGTAGCAACGCCTCTAATTAAATGTTCACACGATTGTGGTAATTCTTCACAAGCTTTACTAGCTATTATTGCAGAAGAATGGCAAATACAATTCATTAATACTACACCCGGTACTTCGGATTTTAAGCGAGAAAAAAAGGAATTATTAGACCCGATCATAACAGAAGCATTATCACTGGCCACACCGACTATGTTTTTTAAAAATATTTGTCTGTTTTCAAATAATGCTTTAAAGGTTTGAAAAAGTTTATTTGCCGTACAATCTTTAGCATCTAATGATATTAATTCAAATAATTTTGTTTTTACTTTTTTATCTGTAGGCGAAAGATATTGAACTAACAAACATAAAAATTTTGTATCTGTAATATCCGTGTTTTCATCAATTAAAATTGAAAATTTATGCGTTTGTAAAATTTTTGAAAGATCTTCTATTTCGCGTTTTGCAAGAATTTCTTTAACTACTGTAAAGACCCTCTCAATGCAATGCTTGGTTGTCCCACACAGTGCGAAACGTCTCTTCCTGCGCTTATGCGTGCGTCATTGCTGCGCCTATGTTCGCCTCGCTTGAACCAGCCTCGCTTGACATTTCAATGCTTCGCCGCCTTAGCGGCGATTTGTTCTTTTAGCCGCGGCGTGGAAAGGACAACCGCCGAGTATCAAATTTCGCTTCCACTGGCCCACTCAGTGCGAAAGTTTGATTCGGTCCACGTCCGTGAGCCGAACGTGGATAGCGATACAAAAACAGAGAGGGACTGAGATTCGAGACGTTCGGCAAACATGAAAGACTCCTGCGTGTTCTGTCGTTTAAATTAAATAATCAAAATTCTTTATTTTTGGTTTTTCGTGAATGAAACTTTTACCATCGTATTCGTCTCGTTTTTCTGATTAAAATGATACCAAACACGATATAATTACGATCATAATTACCCTTGTAACAAGCCATCAAAGTTTCGGACGTTAGAATCTAAGGAATTCGTATCTGACGTAAATGTAACGTCCGAAACTTTTATGACGTGTTACACAGGTAATTATGATCCTAATTATATCGTGTTTGGTATCATTTTAATCAGAAAAAACTGACGAATACCATGGTGTAAGATTTGCAGAGTACAGAAATTGTAATAAATAGGATGAGTGGTGGGAGAGCCTCTTGAGAATCGGCGATATATAAACAGAGCGAGGAATGTGAGGCGAGATAGTCGAAATCGGCAAGTTTTGTTATTCAAGTACAGATTTTGTCTTTGCTTATTGTAATTATTAAATTGGAAACTGTGAAAAATATTTTTGTTTTGTATAAACCTTACAGTCAATATTACTTCAGAAGTGGGATAAACCAGAAAAATAGATTAATTTTGGTTATAAATTTGAAATTTTTATTCACGTGTCCTTTTCTTTTAGCTCTAAAGGGCAAATACTGTTGAATTTAAGTTTCTTTTGACGAAAAGTGAGTATTTTTAACGAATTATTCGTTTTCGAGCACGTGTATCGACGAAAGTAACGGTTGATTTATTTCGAAAGTGAAATACCGTTGATCGACAATAACAAGTGCGCGACGACCCGGTCGACGATATTTACATACACAATGAGTCGTGTTCAACTTGAACAATTAAACATAGAAGGTCTTCGCGAACTAGCACGACGTCATGGCCTTGATTCTCGTGGTATGCGCGCGGTACTTTTTGATAGACTTTCTGATCATTTTGAAAGAACCGGATGGCCAGATCAGTTTATCGTAGCTGGCCCCAGCGGATCTGAAGACCGAGCTTCTACCGAGGATTCCTCTATGGTGCAAGTGGAGGGTACGAGGGCTACAAGTGATAATATAAGAAACCCGAACATTCAAGAAATTGTACAGGCAGTGTTGCAAGCACTAGAATCTAATTCAGGTATACGACCCCGAGGAGAATCTATTCGAGAGCCTGATCGACAAATTTCAGGCCCACCACCATCCCCGAGTAACGGATCGCAAGCTAGCGCACTCCAAAACTGGCATCAAGTAAAATTCTCGTCAAAACTCATACCATCCTTTACGGGACAGGAAGAGGAAAACGTGGTGTTGTGGTTGGAAAGAATTGTTAGCATCGGACGTCTTTATCAGCTAACAGACGATGTTTTGGTGTTAGCAGCTGTCAACAAACTTGAAGGTCGAGCGTTGAGCTGGTACAACCGTCAATCAGTAGATACGGTAGCGACCTGGGAAGATTTTAAATTTCAAATTAGAGCTTTCTTCCAGAGAAAGGAATCCGTTACAACTACCTTAGCCAGGGTTGGCTCTCGCACGTGGAAAATCTATTCCGAGAAGTTCGCGGATTATGCTGAGGATAAATTAAAGTTGTTGCAGTCCTTGAAACTGACTGAAAAAGAGAAAATTGAACTCTTGGCAGATGGGGTCAAGGATCCATCGTTACGCAGGTTTGCACTTGATTCGTGGGCCACAACAGTGCCGGAATTTATCGAACATATTAGAAGAATAACAGGAGACACAGTGGTTCGTCGCTCAGAGCAAAACAGGAGGAGTTTTCCGGCTGGACCTCCCAGTGCCAACCATATGATATGTACATATTGTAAGAAAACGGGTCATCAATCCAAAGACTGTCGGCTGGCTCAATCAACATGCTACAACTGCGGACAAAGAGGTCACCTCAGCCATGGATGCCCAAGAAAGAAGACGGCAACACCAGATCCAACCTTGAATCTCTTGGCGGAGGGTGCATTGGTGGAAGATCCAACAGAGGAAGGCTCCTTGGCGCGAAATACCGATTCCGTGGAGGAACCCTGTCTGATGTCAGCAGCAGCGAATGACATAAATTTCGTGAGGAAAGACGTACCGTATATAAATGTTTATAGTTTAGGTAATACGAGTAAGCCTTTGCGTACACTTGTTGATACAGGTAGCCCTGTCAGTTTGGTTAGAAAATCGGTATACACTAAGCATTTTGCGGACTCTAAATTATTGCGTGTTCGGGATGATTTAAATTTAAAGGGTATTAATAATTCTTCCCTTACGGTTTACGGGAAAATTTGCGATCAGATTCAACTTGAAAAATTAAAGGATCATTGGTTCGATATCACTCTTTTAGTCGTAAATCATTTCTTTTGACATGCTTCTAGGAAGAGAATTTTTTGTCGAAACCCAAATTCGAGTAACTTATCATAACGGTGCATTTGAATTTGAGGCTCCTACCGATAGCAACACTAAAGTGAACACGGTTCTTGCCATCGATGCGATAGAGGAACGAAGTTGCTATGACATAGTATCAGAAAACCTGGATGACGATTTAGATTTTTCCGCAAAAGAACAACTGCTAACTATATTGCACGAAATAGATTCTCAAAAAATAGAGCCCATTAAAGATAATTTTATGATTAGAGTGCATTTGAAAGACACTTCTTTTTTCAGATACTCACCCAGAAGAATGTCATTTCAGGAAAAAAAAGAACTCCGAGAGATTACTGATGATCTATTAGCACGAGGTATCATAAAACCTAGCATCTCTCCGTACTGTTCCCGAGTTGTACTGGTTAATAAGAGAAATGGTACAAAGCGTATGTGTGTTGACCTTCGGCCTCTGAATCAGCGCATTTTTCCGCAAAAATTTCCATTTCCTATAATTGAGGAGCAACTAGACCAGCTCTGCGGGAAAAAAATTTTCACCAAACTGGACCTAAAGGATGGTTTTCACCAATTAGATATACATCCAGACGATACGAAATATTTTTCGTTCGCAACCCCTTATGGTCAGTTTGAATACGTTAAGATGCCCTTTGGATATTCTAAGGCGCCAGCAGAGTTTCAGAAACGTCTCCTGTATATTTTTGATGCATTACTTCGTAGTGGTAAGATAATATTATATATCGATGATGTATTAATTGCGACTTCTACAATATCTGAAAATTTGCAGATTCTGAAAGAGGTGCTCATTATGCTGAAGAGTTACAGTCTGGAATTAAATTTCGCAAAGTGTTTGTTCCTAAAGAAGAGAATTGAATTCTTAGGTTACATGGTATCGGCCGATGGAGTCACTTTAAATCAAAGGCATACAGAAGCCATTGCATCTTTCCCTTATCCAAAAAATTTAAAACAAGTCCAAGGTTTTCTGGGATTAACCAACTATTTTCGTAAATTTATTAAGGATTATGCCTTAAAAGCGAAACCGTTACATCACTTGACTAAAAAGGGTGCAGATTTCAATTTCGATGAAAAATGTAAAGAGTCCTTCGATTTGTTAAAAAGGGAATTAATTTCTTTTCCCACGTTACGCTTTTATGATCCAACGGCTGAGACCAAATTGCATACTGATGCAAGCAGTCAAGAATTTGGAGCCATTTTGCTGCAACGACAAAAGTCGGGAGAAATGGCCCCAATCGCATATTTTAGCAAAGCAACTAGCGAAACAGAAAAAGCGTATCACAGTTACGAACTAGAAACACTTGCAATAGTAAAAGCTTTAGAACGGTTTCACGTTTATTTGCATGGTATCACTTTCCGAGTTATAACAGACTGCAACTCATTGGCGCTAGCCCTCAAGAAAATAAACATTAATCCTCGTATTGCGAGGTGGTCATTACATTTTCAGAATTACAAATTTACTGTAGTACACAGGTCTTCGGATAAGATGGTGCACGTTGATTTTCTAAGTCGACACATTTTAACTATTAATTTTGTTAGCGATGAGGATGAATTGATGTATAGGCAATTAGCTGATCCAAAGATGAGAGAAATCGCTGAACGTGTCGAATTGCAAGGAGACAAATACTTTAAACTAATAGATGGTCTTTTATTTTATAATTATAAAGATAAGGATTTATTTGTAGTGCCAAATAATATGGTAAACAAGGTTATTAGACTATACCATGATTGCGTTGGACATGTTGGTAGGGACAAAACGTTTCGCGGTATCATAGATCATTATTGGTTTCCCAATTTAAAGTTCAAGATTAAACAATATATTGACAATTGTGTGGAATGTCTGTCTCACTCTATAGCTTCAGGAAAACCAGAAGGAGAAATGCAAATTTATGAAAAAGATCCAATCCCGATGCAAACCATACATATTGATCACTTTGGTCCTCTTGAAGAAACTAGCGATAAGTTTAAATATATTTTAGTAGTTATAGATTCTTTTACAAAGTTTGTGTGGCTTTTCCCAACAAAGTCTACGGGGTCAGATGAAGCAATTAAGGTTTTAATAACTTTATTTGGACTTATAGGTTATCCAAAAAGAATTGTCAGCGATCGAGGAACAGCGTTTTCGTCTGAGAAATTTTCGAAATTTTTAAATGATAGGAGTATTAGCCATGTTATGACAGCAGTAGCATCTCCATGGGCCAACGGTCAAGTGGAGCGAGTAAACCGATTTTTAAAATCCACGTTGTCTAAAGTAACAACTGAGCCGTCAAAATGGAAAAAGCATCTTGAATCGGTACGGTATGTAATTAATAATACTTATAACAAAGCTATTAATTCGACGCCCAGTAAGGTTCTATTCGGTTTTAATCAACGTCATCCAGAAGACGAGTCATTATGCACTTTAATTGACAATTTAACGAAATTAGATCAAGACTTTGAAAAAAACGGGCTGAAATACGAATAACTGCACAAGAAGTAAACCGCAAACTTCAAGAATATAATAAGCATAGGTATGATAAACGGCATAAGAAAATCACCCCGTATCATGTAGGAGATTTGGTACTGGTAAAAGTCTTGCAAAACAAACCGGGAACTAATGCGAAATTGACCCCTAAATTTAAAGGTCCATACCAAATAAAAGCTGTTCTTAGAAACAAACGTTTTGTGGTGACAGATATCCCAGGATATAGTATTACTCAAAAACCGTACAATACAATTCTATCAGCGGATAAATTGAAACCGTGGATTCAAATTAGTGATCCCAATTTGAAACAATGTAACATGTCAGAAAATGAGAAATCGGAAACCAACAGTGATCTTGATTCATGTAGTGACGATAACTAGTCCCGAAAATATGCAGTTATTGATTTAGTTTAGCATTAGTTTATTAGTTTTAGATTAAGTATTAGTATAAAATAAATACCAAGTATATGGATAAAGTAAAAAAAAAAAAAAAAAAAAAAAAATAAAAAAAACAAGTATATTGTTCGAGGACGAACAATCATGTCAGGCTGGCCGAATCTGTAAGATTTGCAGAGTACAGAATTTGTAATAAATAGGATGAGTGGTGGGAGAGCCTCTTGAGAATCGGCGATATATAAACAGAGCGAGGAATGTGAGGCGAGATAGTCGAAATCGGCAAGTTGGTATGAAGCGAGCGTGCGAACAAAAAGAATCGGCGAGCGTGTCGTTAAAGAGAGTACAGATTTTGTCTTTGCTTATTGTAATTGTTAAATTGGAAACTGTGAAAAATATTTTTGTTTTGTATAAACCTTACAATGGTAAAAGTTTCATGAAAAAATAATAGGAAATAAGGAAATTGCAATCTTTTTCTTTGAAAAAAGAATAAAATTTCGCTTCCAACAGTCCCGCTCAATGCGAATTTCGATTCCGGCTTCTTTCGCACTATGAGGGTCTTTACTGTATCTCGTTAAAAGCGTTAATCGGACAGTATTGGGTCGCGAGATATCTCGTCCAAGGTAACGAAAGGGTTAAACTAACGCTAAGTTGGACGGAACACAAGTTTATTCGGTACAGGACAAGTCACACGATATTACGGAAATGTTATATAAAACTAAACTTATCACGAAACTACGCAAAAATAAACTTTACAACTAAACGCTCGCTTGAAATTATCTTCAAAACACTCCGCCATGATCGCGCGTCTCGTTTTAACGTTCGCTCGTTAAACTCGTAAATCGCTAAAATCGCTCAGGCCGTCCTGGCTTTTCGATAGCTCGTGCTAGAATGGCGGTGGAATCTTTGAAAAGGGCAAACGGTCCGTCGACAACCGTTTTGTCCTTCTCGAAGATTCCTTGTCTATTTCAAACTGCATCACGCCCACGAAACCCGTATGAAACTCATATGTCGGGTGAGTGCGACAGAGTGTAACATAGGGGGATCGTGAGCGTGAGTGCGACACCGCATGTAGACAAATTGTTTACTTCTTAAGTGAATTGGCGCGCATCGCAGCGCGAAGCGACAAGTAGTCTAATTATCGTTGCGATTCCTAGAGGGCTTACGCGACGCCGCGCTGCCAATCAGCTAGTCGTCGCGACTAGCTCGCCGCCGATTTGATTGGCAGGTGACTTGACGTCACGGATCCCTCAGCGAATCGGCAACACAGAGACTATATCAATATTGATGAAAGATATAGAATAAGAATGTGAACTACATTTTTGGTTTGTGAGCAATGACAGTAATTTATGTCTTACAAATTTTCATATAATCCTTATAATTATTTTTATGACTGAATATATTAAATTTGTAATTAATGACTTGATTCTTTTTCAAACAAATTTGAAACAAACAGAATGATGGTTTATCACATATATTTATATATAATCGCATATATTTTTATTGCTAACGCGATTGATGAACGCAAGTGAAATGCACCTTCAATAGTTTTTTTTATGTTGCAAGTTTTAGTTGTCAATATTTTCTGCGCCCTTAATATTAGTCTGGAACATAATCAAAGTGAAAATTTGTACTGTTTTATCTTAATGAGAGTAATATATAAATTAATTATGAGTATAGATGTGTAGTTATTTTATAAATATAATATCCACAGTGGATTTATGACGCAAATTTCACACCCGTCATTCAATAAAAAATTAAAAAATAAAACTCAATTGAAATTTTAGATTATTATACTTTAACATATGAGAAATATATTTTATATCATTAATAAATAATTGTGGTTGGTAATTATAATATTCTTTCTATAATATAGAAAATTATAAGGAACCAAATGTTTAACAAGTTAATTTTGTATATTAAAAATACCTATTTTCTAAAATGATAATTTTTTAATACTAAATATACAAAGCTACGTATATGAGACTAAAAAAGTAATCATGTATTTCATGTACTATAGTCATAAAGAATTTATTATAAAGTATTTTCCATTAGGTAAGTTATTTTTAACTATTTCCCAATTTACTAATATATAAACCTTGAAAATATAAAATTTTGTATACTAAACAGAAAGTAAAATTCAGCAAACCTGATATTGTTAATTTTTTACTGTACACTAATAATGAGAATTCTTTTAACATTTAACATTTTATAATTATACAAGTAATAGATAGATTTAAAAATAAATTTCCAGTAACTTTCCACTGTAATTATATTTTTTAATTTAACTTCTTATAGATATTATAAAATCTCATTTTATGAAACTACATAAAAATTATAAAATATAAATGTTAGGAAATCAATTAAATATTAATATTGTTTTAATAAATAGTATATTTTTACCAGTTAACATTAATATATACAACATATATGCATATTACTACACAGCATTATTTATATATCTTGCAAATATTAATAATGTTCAAAAATAACATAAATGTAATTTATGTGCAACCAGGGTATGGATCTACTCTGTTCTTTCTCAAAATAAACTGAATTTTTCTTTCCATATCTTCATTATAAATAGCTTTACACTTTTCATAATTTATTCTCCTTCTTGTTTGCGTAGGTTTTTCATAAAACCTAGTACGCCGATATTGTGCAAAAATTCCTTCTTGTCCCAGTATGTAATTTAATAACCTACTTGCTTTCTCAACATCATTGTTATGGACCATAACTGTACGGGCCAAAAATTGAGCATGTCGTGGCAAACCCATCTGAAACAAAATACCCACTCAAAGATGAATTTTAATTTCTGGTCATATATTTCCTTCATTCTGTACACTCATAATAAATACACAATTTAAATGTCACATTTATTTGTAGTTTTAATTCTTATTTGTTTTGAAAAGTGATAATCTTTTTCAAATTATTCGCAACAAATCAAAATAATTTGCATAATTAAGGAAGTTGCAAATATATATGATACAGTAAGATACTTAAAAATATGTACTAGATAATGTTGCGAATTAATAGGACAACAAAAAAAAGTTATGGGATGGCAGTCCACACACACCTCCTGGTAATTGTCACTCTTTGCATTTGTTATAGCTGCATCAACGTTTTTTGTTGATTCTATATTAGTACATTGAATTGTAAATGAAAAATATAAGAGATGAGGCATCAGATTTTTTGTTTTCATTTTCATAGATACTATAAATGCAGTACAGGAAGATATGTTAAAAAAATACAATATGGTTAAACAACGAACAGTAGAAAAATTAGATTTATGTATTAAAGTTTATAATATTACTAATTTTTATGCGTTTTTTCCGTGTTTCTAAATATTTAAATGCCTATTACTTAGATTTCAATTTGTAATACATAAGAATTACAAAAATTTATAAGAATCTCATAATTATTTATAATGTGAAATTTCTTTTTCGTCTCTTACTTTTTCTGTCATCATAAATAATAATAACAGTAAATGTCATCTATTCTACTAGTTCTATTAGCATAACATTTTTAACAGTTTGTATACAAAATTCTGTTAAGATAAAATTACTTAAATATAAAATATTACTATATATTTAAGTCTTTATTTACTTTCAGTAAAAAAATTGTATCAAACAATATTTTTTCAAAGTTTTCATTGTTAATAATTTCTTCTTATTTATTTATTTATACAATTATATTAAACTGTCAGATGAAATTTAATAAATAGATATTCAAATATGTCACAAACAATTCAAGATAAATCATTTTGGCAAAATTATTTACAGCAATTATAGCCACAAAATATTTCATATAGCATCATATCATAGTTTAATTTATTATAACACAAACTTTAAATAATACATAGTGACAGTTTAAATGAGACATATTATAATGTGTAAAACAGTACATTACAAACCCAATAAATGTAAGTTCTTTTATGATATAATGAATCGCCAGTTTTATAAAATTTTTACAATGTAATTCATTTACAGAAAATGTCTATCTTTATATTAAGTAAAAAGCCTAAATACAACCTGGACCATAATTGCAAATGTGATATCATTACATACAGTGGCTCACGAAATTGTTCGAACGCATGAAAGAAATAAATGAAACGAAAGAAATATTCATGTTAGAGTTCAGTTTCGAAGATAACATCTTAATTGCTATTAGGCACAAGTATAATGATAATATGTGCAAAATTTCAATTCAATCCAACAGTGTATATAGAAGTTAAGAAGCATTTATTATACAAACGTACTGCAGGGGGGTCACGAAAGTGTTCGAACGGAGGAAATAATTTACATATTTTACTATGTTAATATTTGGTTGGACCTCCTTTCGCCTTAATTACTTCACTTAGGCGTTGTCCCATGTTATGCACCAAGTTCTCCGTCACTGTGGGTTCAATGGTGTTCCATATTTGTAATATTTTTTGTTTTAATTCATCCTTCGTTAAAATATTATGGTTTTTTAATTTTCTACCGATTTCAGCCCACAAATCCTCGATCGGATTCATATTCGGACTTTGGGCTGATGTATGCAGCATATGTAGTGTATTATATAATAGCCACTCTTGCACAATCTTGGCTTTGTGCTTAGGGTCGTCACCTTGCTGAAAATAAAAATTTTCTAACAGGCCTAATTTGGTACCACATTCTTTTAAATTGTTTTTTAAAATATGTAAATATTGGGCCTTGTCTAGAATAACCTCTATAAATACAAGATTTCCTACCCCACATGCTGTCATACACCCCCAAACCATAACCGAACCTCTACCGTGTTTCAGAGTTGGGCGTAAATTTCTTATATTCATTTCTATATTTGATCCAAATATGCTAAATTTACTTTTGTCGGAGAAAATAACTGTTCCAAAAGTTACAATCTGTACTTTCGTATTCCTTTGCAAATTTTAATCGTTTAGCTTTATTCGCTTTATCGATGAATGGCTTCTTCCTTGGTACTCTACCATTAAAATTATTTTTCCGCAGTATTCTGCGGCATAATTCGGGGTGAACAATTTTCCCCAAATCCTCACCAACCATTTGAGCAAGTTTTGCTGCCGAAATAGTCGGATCTTTCTTAATTTTGCAAACAACAATCTTTTATTCTCTTGCACTTAACTTGCTCGGTGGGCCTGCACGCTGTTTGTTTATCATTGTACCTTCAGTTTTTAACTTTTTTAATATACAGTGGACTGTGGAAAGACTTCTACCTACACATTTAGCTATTTCTCGATACGATTTTCCATCTTTATGCATCCTCACTGTAATTTCCCTTTCGCATATTTGCGTTCCTGTTCTTCTTGAATTCAGTGGTACTGAACACAGGATAATTGACAACTAACGACATAGAAGTTATCATACGATGCTTAGAGACGGAATTAACTTATAAATGTTTACATTTTTTAAAGCAAAACAATATTTACCTCAAGAAATGCTACGCATTTGAACACTTCCGTGACCCCCATGCAGTACCTTTGTATAATAAATGCTTCTTAATTTCTATATACACTGTTGGATTTACTTGAAATTTTGCACATATCCTAATACTTGTGTCTAATAGTAGTTAAGGTGTTATCTTCGAAACTGACCTCTGACATAAATATCTCTTTCGTTTCATTTATTTCTTGCATGTGTTCGAACAATTTCGTGAGCCACTGTATGCTGTATTAAGTTTATATACCTAAAAATTTAGTTATGAAATAATAACTTTTGAAGTAAACAAATATAATGATGTTAAAATATGCTAAATATTTTGTTATTAATGAAACATAAAATCTGAAACCCTTTTAGAAATTATAAAACAGAACAGATATACAACTGAACATTAATTTCATTATAGCAACTTAAGAAATCTGATAACTATTTATCATAATTGTAAATTATAATATTTCAAGGTTCTTTTATGATTCTAATATCCAATAATCTAAACTATATATTTCAAAGTACTAAATCTGCTATTATTTTATTATTTACTACATTTTTATTAAATGATATTATATTGCATGCTGTACGAAATCATAAAAACACAACATTATATTAAATGATTCAAATGTTGAAAACAACTTTATAATAAATAATTAGTGTTTACAGTATGTAAAAGAATATTTCTGTAGCTCCTGGTTTATTTCTGTATTTAATTGGCTCCATTCAAACATTAAAATATTCGGAGGTTAGATATTTCTTACAGACCGAATATAAATAATTAAATAATTTCGTAAGCTTATGATTAAAATAAATAAAAATGCAATATACAAAGTAGATTACAATACCTTTTATTTTTACTGTATGTATATTACAATCCGTAAAACCGCAGAAATTCAAGAAAATAACACCGAACACTTGATTGATCCTTATTCCGATAAGCATAACTCAGCTACAAAAGGCGGTTCATTTGAACGTTTTATTTCATGCAAGGGAATTAAAAAGATTACAGCAAAGGTAAAATTGTTTAAAATAATTAACATTAATTAACTAAATAATTAATTTACTAAATAACAATTTCGTTATTTAGTAAAATCTTTTGCCAAATATCAATACTGAAATATCATTTACTCACTTGTGTTTCTTGAAAAAGCAATATAATTTTGCCTTACTATAACCGTTAATTGTTCATTTTTAATTTCGTGTTTAATAATCTCTTTAAAATTACATACGACTGAAGAAAAGATTGTTGAGTGGTGTAATAACTATGAAACATAAGATTAAGCCAAAAAGGATCGACATATTAATTATTAAAGAGTTATTAATGTCAAAGTGCTGGGTAATATTATTCAATTATATCTTATTACTATCGTTGGTAATATGATAATGAAAATGTAAAAAGCAAAACTACTTAAAATAGAGTAGCATGTATAAGATGTTTGGTTACAAGTGAACATAATTTTAGGGACTGATAACTGAGGTGATATTAAACATCTTTTATCTTGTTCAAAATATTGGTTGAAGATTAGTTTTCGAATTCTTAACAAAATACACTGACCAATAAGAGCGTACATAGTGTGCTGGTTCAGCTTCAAAAGTGCTACCAATACATATGACAATGTTTACTAGCGTGTAAAATCGCTAATAATGATTTATCGCAATCATCATAAAATCACGATCACAGTCATGATTAAACTTCGTTTGGGGTTGTGATCGCGAAGATGACGTTGTAGACACAGTTTTGTATCTAACATGTAGATAATGCAGATTCCTGTTTTCAAATCGGTGTATAGTCAATTTACAATTAATTTTTGAACTTTATTATTAAATCCTTTTGTTGTTAAATACGATATTCGTTCATTTTAAATATACAGTGTGGTCCATGTATCTCGAGATGAGTTAATATTTTTTAAACAACGTAGTTTTGAAAAAAATGTTTCAGGCAAAAGTTGTCACGTGTCAGGGGGCAAATTGGATGGTAGTAATGGATTTTTTCCATGAGTGCTCCTGAAGGTCATATAAGGGTCAACTTTATTTTTTTTAAATAGAACCCCCCATTTTTTATTTCACTCTTATATTCTCTAGGAGAAAATAGGTAACTTTTGTCAGAAACGTTTTTTCGTAGGGTGTCTACTTTCCAAGATAAGGTATCTAATCTATCCATTAATTGATTACTTTCTAATTAGTATTTAAAATTTAATTTTAAAGAAGACAAATTTTCGTAACAAAATTGTCAATTCAAAAATATGTATACGCCTCGATTCAAATTAACTGCGATCATTAGTGTTCTTCTAAAACCCCTTAGCGTAAATTTAAGAAATGTAATTAAATTCGTAGAAATAATATTCTACGAATACCTCAAATATAAATCGCACAACAATGTACACGTGCAATAAAGAAGGATTATAGCATATCTTGCACATTTCAAATTTTAAATTTTTGCAATCGATTATTTTAATAAATAATAATTTTGTTGCTATGAAAAAGATGTATTGATTAGGTGTAAAAGATTCGATGTAAAGATAAATTTATATGAAAATATTAATTTTAGTTGGCGCTAGTAATTGTATAAAATCAAATTAATATCAATAACAAATTTCAACCATTTATAAACGCGTTTCATTTTAAACGTAAAGTTCAAAACGGACTTGACGTAAAGTAAAATCGATTACTTTATCTTAAACAATGAGTTTTGTTAGTTTAAAAATCATTAAAAGAATGTGTACAATTAATTATAGTGATTTTATTGGTTCAAATTATAATTATAAATAATTAAATTTTTTATTATAGAATATATTTATTCTTGGGGGACGAGAATATACGATAATATTGCAGCAATACATACACATGCATACAAAGATTTGTAAAATATTAGTATTACTTAACAATTATATGAAATGCAAATAATAGTTTGAGAATTCTTATAAATTTAATAAAGTAGTTCCACATCATACTCACATCAATATACATCATACTTTTTGACTATAGTAAAAACATATTCGTAATATTTAAAAAAGATTCAGAACGATTATATTCTTTCAAAATATACAACTGACAATGGGATTCTTTGAGAAGCCGAAATTGTTTTGAACTAGGAATGGCGAAGAAACATTTCAGAATGTTTTGAGAGAAATTACAGGTCAGTGCTTACTTACGTATGTAAGTAAATCCTCCGAGCTTGATGCCGACCGACGATCGCACACTGCCAATTGTTTATATTTTTTTAATCAACCGATGTTTACGCGACCAATAAGATCCTACCACTAAAAATACATATGAGTCGATGCGCCAATTCCTGGGTGACTGGGTATACAGTGCCATTCTAAGTTCGTAATTAGTATTTGTAATTGGTCACAAAACAACACTAAATCTTCCATTCTTTGTTAGAACATGAAAAATGAGAAGAAGAATAACATTTTTTCTTTTGTTTAAGAAAGTATGTACTCCATTTAAATATGGCACCGACTAGCAGTTACTACAGCAGTTACTAGCAAAAAATAGGCTAGGACTTGAAAGAATTACTGTCTGAAGAAATGATGATTGCCAAAAAAATGCTTCATACGTTAATTACGTTAATATATTTACATTAATGATATAACGATATATGTATATAAATAATAATCATATAATGATATAGTAAATCAAAGCTTTTAATTAAAATCATTTAACACTTTCGCCAAAGAGTTTCGGGTATACGTACGGGTATACATTTGGTTATTGGAATTGCTTTTGCTCGTTGAGGAACAATACCCACATCCATAATTATTATTTGTAAAACTTGTAAACGTTACTTAACTTTTATTTCAAGAATTTTGAATATTCAAAGATAGTTTTTCACGTAATTAACGAAACATATTGAATATATGGAAAATAACATTTTCTGTCCACTTAGTATAGTAAGTACTGTAATAGTATATAACCAAAGTCAGGAATGCGAGCAGGAGCAATCAAAGTGTGCGAATCATAAAGTGTAGCGAGCGTGCGTGAGAAACTGAAAAGAAAGAAAGAGAGTCGGAGAGAGTATTGATTTGAAGAGTTCGGGTTTTGTAATTAAACACATTTATACTAATAGGTAAATAAAAACTGCGTAACAGTTCTTGTATTTTGCATAAACCCTACTCTAGTAAAAAGAACCATGTACCTAACTAATTAACTAGCACATTTTTCACTGAATACTATTTATAATTAATCGTTTAAGTAACTATACATTTTTCTTTATAATGGGTAAAATATTGTGTAGGTATAAGAACGCTCGTTTTTAAATAGGAGAATGTTCACCAGCCACCAATCGAGAAAATTCTTAGCTAATTTTGATTTTCATCATTAATTTGATTGAGGATACAAGTTTGTGAGAAAAGTCAATAACCTCCTTGTGAACTTACACTATCATTGTGCAGACTGTATTACATTTTTTATGTTGAAAAAATGAAAATACAACAGCTTTGGTTAGTTTTTTTTAACAGGTCATAGAACAGTCTTTGATTCGGATCATAAATTTAGGTTCAAATAAACTATGTCCTTATTTAATAATGATTAAAAATTTGTTAATTTTGCTATTTTGTGAACTACGAAAATACCTCAAAGCCTTTGCTCTCATTACATCTCATTATATTATCAGTACTTATTAATATAATATACAATAAAGTTTGTTGATTTGTTCTGTTGTTTATATTACCAATGATTACAGCTGATCTAACTGAATGTCTGTGGTTATTTTATATATATGATGTATATTTTATATACATCAGCACATATGTATATTAAAAATCAGAGGTAGTGTAATGATTCTTCATCTAAAATCTGTATGAATTTTGTTCAATTGTAAGAAATTATTAAATTATTTGTAGTCGGTTTTTGAAATGTATACGCTTCTCAACATGTAGAAATAAAGTAAGAATTATAAAAATTTGCTTCAGTATGTCTTTATTATTTAATATCTGTAATAAAATTATAGAGAATTATTTTCAAAACTATTTATACTAGTGAGAATTTAATAAAAATGTATTTATGAAATAGTAAGGTCATATATTTGTTCTTTTTTGTTCTAAAAATATTTAAGTTATAAACATTACAAACAAGTTATAAAAATTCTTTTTTTGATGAAGTTAATATTGTAAGAATTTAAGCGAATAGTGTGTATGACGGAGTAATAAGGTGTGAGAGAGAGAGAGAGATAATGAGTGCGTGCTCCGATTCGAATTCGGGGGAAATCGGGCAGAAGAGTTGGTAGTCAGACGTGACGGTGAGCGTACCGAAGAAAGAGATTTATATAGACAAAGTAAGAGTGAGTGAAAAGTCGGTGAGCGTACCGTGCAAAAATTCAACAAACAGTTTATTTGTTTAAATAAAAGTTATCATTTAGTTTTTTTCTGTTTCGTTACAAAGTATCGCGCCGCGCCGTTCAGTTCTTCTGTTATACCAAGGCAGTAGGCATTGAGTACCACTGGCAGCGACGCGTGTTTTGCCGAACTATTTTTCTTATAAAATGAAAACAAAACTGATTTCCTAACTTCGCTCAATGCTTTCTGCAGCAGAAATGTCTGCTCTATCACGTACGATGGTTAGATTTTCACCTAGATATATAGTTTTTGAAATAAATTCAGAAATATCAACGAAAACTGGTGCATTTTCGGTGTCTTTCTTACTTTGATCATTATTTAAACATATTTAAATGTTTACAATGCAATAACAATTTATATCGTTTTATTCGGAAAAGTTCACAGATTTTTCTCGTGTGAAAAGTCACTGCATAGCTGCTATGATAAAAGCACAAAAAATTTCCAAAGTTGAAAATTTGCAATTTCTTTTAACAACAATTTTCTCAAAAACTGTAGGACATTGAGAGAAACGGATATCAGATTCGTATTCAGCTCGCAAAAATCTATAAGAATATCATAGTGGCGGTTACGAAATAAAAAAAAAATCAAAATTTGTTGTACAGTGTAATCAGATATCGAACCTGATAGGAAATTTGTCGTCCCGTCATATTCAGTACCTTACTATACACTGCTATGTTTTGTTGAACATGCAAATAACGAACTGTCAGTTACAAGCAACTGTTAGTTAAGTGCTATTTTCACTGTATGCACAATACATCGCGTTTACGCGTCGCAATGAAATAAAGACGCTACAAATTCTAAGGCGGTCACATTTTTTGTCCTGTATAAAAATGCCTGTGTTGAATTCCGGATAAGGGAATAAGTGCAACACTTATATTAAGAACTCGGAGGCTTTATTCGGTGACGATAAGTTCCGCACGCAAATACAAATTATGGAAGACTAACTAAATGTCGAAAGAGGGCTAGTTATATAATATCGAGATGAGGGTGAGTAATCGAAGTACAAGCATAGTGTAAGGGCAAAGTGCGTAGGACAGGATGACTAAGAAGGCTAGATGAGTTGGCGTTTGAGGAGCGAAGTCAGGATGTTTTTTGCAGGATGATTCAATGAAGTGATAAGTTATCTTGTTGTCTATGAGTTGGTCGAACAACACCTGTTTTGATAAAAATTAAAAGTACTTGTTATTACAAATATTTTTTTTTAATTTTTGTAACAAATTTTCGAAAATTTGAATTTTTGGGAAAAAAATTCGTAAGTGATGCCTATTTTCGCAAAAAAAGACAAAAATTACAAATTTTGAAGGCTTGTAATTTTTAAACAAATTCGAAATCGGCAAATTGATGACTTAAACCGCCTCTACTTTCACATAGACTATAACATGTTTTAATTAAAATAAAATCGCAGATGGTGACGTCAAAATGTGATCGATTCGGCGTGGAATGACCAATAGATAATAAAAATATCGGGAACTATAGGAGGCAATTTCGCATATATACATATATATATATATATATATATATATATATATCAATGGATTTGGAATAAAATTCTCTTCACTTTTTCTCATTATCCAAATTTGCATAAGTTATAAAATAAGGTTATAAAAAATTTTTTTGTTATAAACAAATTATATTTCGCCGAATTTGTTAATATCCTGTTATTATACGTAAAAAACGATACAACTTTCCCATTAGCAGTTTTAATGTATCTCGTACGGTTTTCGAGATAGCACAAGGGGGTCAAAACTTTAAGGGGTCGTTTCACCCCTTAAACTCGCATCTCAGCCGATAAAAAAAATACGTGTCTGTTATTTTTGCCTGCTTAACAAATGTACGAAGTTTCATCAAAATCGGAGGCGGACACTTCCATGCCTTTCCTTGGTAGCGTTACAACTAGGGGCGGTTTACAACAATTGGCGCCCTAGGCCTGATGAAAGTAGCCCCCCCCCCCCCGCTCCGACTGCATGTAATGGTAAGAAAATATAAGACAAATTAAAAATTTTTTTTTATTTTCCTTTTTTTTCTTTTAATTAACATTTTCACGACTGGTGACACTAATGTGATGGCATAGGTAGGCCAGTCGTTGTTTGCTAGTGACAATTTACAAGGTGTCATTGATAGGCCTGTAGTAAATATTGCCGGCTCCTGGAGACGTTTCATTGCACTAATGTGGCGCGTTGGTCGCGCTACCAAGCGTAGCGTCAGCGGACTAATGAGCGCGGGAGTTAGCATCGCGTGATTCGACATTCATTCGTTCGCTGTGCATTAGTCAAGCCGGTTGTAATTAGTTGTTGAGAATAAATTGTTATCGTTACAAGAATTTAGTATTATATATATCCCAAGCGTTCCCACACTAACATGCAGTCGTTACAGTGTTAATAAGATTTGCGGATGTTGACAGCGCCCGGCGCCCTCTCCGTCCGCGGCGCCGTGGGTCTGGGCCTAGTAGGACTCGTGCGTAAACCGCCTCTGGTTACAACGATAATTAAATCGCTTTGTCTGACGCACTCTCCGATAAAAGCATAAGTTAAGTGGTTAAATTAAAAAAAAATATATATTGTGATTGCAGGGGTAATTATTGTTAATGATGAGAAGAAAATTGTAAACGAGTTTAATAAAAAATACGATTTTTCAAGTGACAGGTAATAGAAATATGGAAAAAGTTTCCCTTTATAAATAATTATTAGATACTTATTCTAATTATAAAAAAATTTTAATAAATTTCACCTATAGTAAGTTGAAATTTAATAATCTTCTGAATAAACACATAATAAATAATTAAAAACAAAATCAAGAAGAAAATAATATAACATGAAAATTATTTGCAGTAGAATTCATTTGCTTGTTTTAGAACTTTTAAAATCAATGCTAATATTGATTACAAAGCACACTTTGCTGATGCGATAAATAAATTCCCTAATCATGACCTTGCTTCAGGAAAAGTAAAAACCGAAACAGCAATAATAATGTCAAGCCATGTCGTGGTAAGTATAAAAAATTGTAATTACATAACTTTTTTTTATAATTCTTGTCTCAATATTTCAAACTATTACTTGTACCCAAATATACTAAACTAGTAGACATTGTATCAAAAAAGGAAATTGTATATTGAACTATGTAATGAGACAAAAAGGAATTTTTGTTGAGTTTAGATGTAATAGACACCATTAAAAATCTGTATAAACAAGTGTTGCAGCACAAAGTAATAAAGCAAAGAATGTAAACATAGGAAGTAATTGGTACTATAGACCAAATTGAGCATTGGTAGCTCCTGTTTATTACAGTATACGCAATAAAACACTTCAGAGTTTTTCATACTGTAAATGACTCTAGCCATCATAAAAGATTCTGAACTGACCCATAGCTAGAATAGTCGTTGAACATTATTTGTCCTTTACGATATTCTTACTGTCAACTGTTCCTTTCTTGTGACTTACTATTGTTAGCATATTTCTTTAACCTTAGTATGTATTGGTAATTTTAAAGGGTTTCATAAGGCTATTACCTGACATGGCTGATGCATTGTGAATTCTCATACACGTCACTCGTGGGTACTTACACTACCTGAAGGTGAGCATTAGTTTGGATGCTGTTACCTTGCTAAAGCAACACTGAATTTTACTAAACATAAGTTTTCGTCACCATCAGCTTGCAGCTTTCAAAAAAATGATAATTTAGTCAATCACAAGCTGTCATCCCAATCAGTTCACCTGCACAGAAGTAATTTCAGAAGAGCATGTTGTTCGACAAAAGCAGATTCTCTAAAAATTCCATACGACCAGATTTTTGCATAGTTCTATACATTGAATACAATCAAGGTTCTTTTAACAATTCATGATAATAAGATTTTTTAAGCACTTTAAATGTTACACACATAAATATTTGTAATAATATTCACTCGTTACCATTGAATATTTAAACACACTGTTTAATTATTAATAAACACAGTTATTTGTTATTACTTATGTGAACTTCACAATGCCTTCCGCTATTAAAAAAATAACTAATCCGTCCATCATTAATGTTGACATGCAGAGCGAACATACTTATAAGATAACTTTCAAATTCCACAATTACTTTGCTCATGTCTCAATAACCAGACAGAGTGTAAATTGTGAAAAGCGTAAAGTTATTTGTAATGAAGAATGGGATGAAAAATTTATTTTGTGAAAGAATGGGGCAGATCATATATTAGTTGCTTATAAGTTATTTTTAAAACATTTTGGGAGATATTAATATTTATAAAGACCATAAGTAGTACTTTATAGATAAAAATATATATTTTATATGTATATTAATATCAATTGCTAAAAAAAGAATTATGGTAAGAGTATTAATAATTTGTTCTGAAATTTGTATTTGAATGTATGAGAATATAAATACGAAAATTAATGAAATATAATTTCTATGTAGTTTCATAAGATAACATTTTGTGTTTTTTATAAGAAGTCATAAAAGGCTCAACCACACATAGCAATAATTTGCTATAACATTAAGTTTTAATTTATTCAGTACTTTAATTGTTGTAATTATTGTACAACAATAATTTCCTGCAGCAAAATGTTAAAAAAAATTTCTGCTTATATACAGGGTGTTCTAAAACGAACGAAAGATCCGGAAATGGGAGGTAGCTGGGGTCATTCTGAACATCTTTTTCCTTTGCAAAAATGTCGAACGGGGCTTCATTTTTAAATTATTAAGGAAAAACACCGACCAATCAGAGCGCGAGAATCGCGCGCGCTCAGGGGCGTCGTGCAGGCACGAGTAACAGTGACCGTCGCCGTAAACGAACGTATGAGCATCGCGATGGTACGACACCCTCTGATTGGTCGGTGTTTTTCCTTAATAATTTAAAAATGAAGCCCCGTACGACATTTTTGCAAAGGAAAAAGTGGTTCAGAATAACCCCAGCTACCTCCCATTTCCGGATGTTTCGTTCGTTTTGGGACACCCTGTATAATTAAATATTGTTTAGAGGGTTTATTGAATTCTGTTCTTAGATCGTATGTAAATATTATGAAGCTTTCCCCTTAAAATGAGCCTCTCAGAACGATGGAGCCTCGAAAATTGACGGCACAGTAAGCAGCAAATGATTTACGATATTCTCTAATTGAAACGGCATAGTGGAACCACATATCCCTATAAGTACTTAGTGGCACGTCTTCGATTTGGTAAATCATTTTGTAAAAAATTTTTTACTTTAAATAACTCTCTCCGTCTCATTCCAATTGGAATCTTAAAGTTACGGTCTTGAGTAAAGCCACGGGTACATTAGAATCATTTTCAAGTAAGTAAGAAAAATTTGTTCAAAACTAGGTTTTATTGGAAAACGAAAAAATTGTCGGAAATTTAAGAAATAAGTTAGCAAGTGTCATACCATTTGGGAATCCTTATTAAATGCTCCAACTTTTAAAGTTACTTGAGAAAATAGCCAAGTACAATTGTTTTCAGTATGGTCAGTTAAAGCTGGGCTAAGTATTAATTTTGAATCTTCGGTTGGGAAAAAAGTGACATTTATTTCCAAGTCTGAGCAGCTGACTTTAAATTTTTGGCCAGAGTTTAAAGCAGCAGTATTCGGGATTGCAGAACAAAAAAAATAATTAGAAAAGTAAATATCTGTAGTAACAGGGTATAGATTTTCTCGATTTTTTGAAATGTCTATAATTTTTAAAATGCGTTGTGGGAAAGGATACGTGTAGAAAACTCTGATTTCTAAATAGCTTTATTAAACATTGCAGTCCAGGCTGCACCGAATTCGTTATTCCTTTGTATAACGCAACGTTCCTTGGCGACACATCGTTTGGGCACTTGACGTTGCCCGACCGTCCGCGATGTTCGACGGCGCCGTGTTTACGCTGTTAGGCTAAGGACCTAGGGCGCCACAACGTGACTTAGATTTCTTTTTATATTTTTCTGGTAACTATTATGACCTAGCCTGTTGCCCGATTCCGGCTTGACGTCGACTTCTGGGACACCCTGTATTATAGTTGTAAGACCTACTCATAGACAAAATGATAACCTATCACTTCATAAACACATTAAACCATCCTGCGAAAAACATCCTGACTTCATTCCTCAAACGCCAACTCATCTAGCCTTCTTAGTCATCCTGTCTTACGCACTCTGCCCTTACAGTATGTTTTGTACTTCGATTACTCACCCTCATATCGATACATATAACTAGCCCTCTTTCGACATTTCGTTAGTCTTCCATAATTTGTATTTGCGTGCGGAATTTATCGTCACCGAATAAAGCCTCCGAGTTCTTAATATAAGTGTTGCACTTATTCCCTTATCCGGAATTCAACAATGTGGAGCAAATGATGTTTCGATAGGTGAAGTGGTGGGGTAAATTTTTAAATCCAACAGTTTCTTTAGACGGCACCCTCTATTTTTCTATTTATAATATGCGCGGGGAACGTTTTGTGCAACGTGATATACAACTCCCCTTTGCGATCGGGGTATTACTAACCGATACAAATTCTTCTACATATGCATAATTCATCATGTACATAGCTAAGCGCTTTGTCTACTTCATGCAAAATGTTATAGTAGGGCAAATACAGATCAGTCCAATCTACTTATTTTATGTACTTGTTACAGTTGATTAAAGCATTTCCGCCGCGTCAGAGCGGTCGCTCCGTATCCTGCCTATGTTAACGCGATGCAAGGAACGATCCCTGTGGCACGAGAACCACTGTCCTTGCTTCGCTTCCCGTGTTGCTATTTTGCTTCTGGTATCGTAAAAAAAAACGACGTTACAATTTTCTTTGGGTGCTTTTCAAAGGTGAAAATCCGCTCTATTGCGTGGTATAGTTCGATTTTCCACTACACCCTCACTTTTTGATATAAATTGAAAAATATACGTAAAAATTCGTGCAAAATCGGTGTCTCTCCGCGTTCATAAATTGTTTAGACATGTTTAAATATTTAGAATGCATAAAAGGCAAATATCGTTATATTCAGGAAAGTCTACAGAATCTTGTGATGCAAACGGAACTTCAGAATCTTTTACAGTTACCTCACAAAATTGGTTTGAATTTCGAAAAGGGCCTTTTTTTTCAAAATCAAATTTCTCAATAATAGTACGTGCTGGCGAAAAACGGATTGCATATTCATAATCAGCGCAAGAAACACTATAATAATCACTGATCGGGTTTTAGAACGTCGGAAAAAAGTTAAAATCCGTTGGACAGTGTAATCTGTCAGATCTATCGTTTTCCGACGACACTACCGAAAGGTGAGACCGTGGTACGATCTCACTAATCGAGTCTGCGAGGGTCGCGAGTTCACTTAAAGTCTTCTAATCTTTGTGTCGCGTTAATAGCACTGGTTGTAGGCTTGCAGGTAGTCGTTCCAGTCGTAAAGTTTTCAAAAAATTTTTAGTCGTCGATTCACGTACGAGATCTCGCAGGAACACTGAGGGCTTCCTATCTCCCAGTTTCTCGTGTTCCAGAAGCGGTCTGATTTTCTGTTTGGATGACGCAGATAATTGCTAGATCAATGTGGCCTTCAATTTCTGATATAGGTCTATCGTCGGCGGGTCGTTGATGATGTCCATGAGGACTGCTGCGTAATTGTTTTCCAAGTTCGCGCAGATATTGGTCACTTCCGACACGATACTTACAAGAGCGAACTGCGAGTTCTTACCAAATCTCGCCTGGGTCACCAATGCGGGAAGGATTGCACGATTCAAATCTAATTTTAAAATAGTATTTATTGGAACACTCTGTTAGATACACAAGTTGTAATAGACTGACTGGCTCGCAGTCTACGCCGCGCCGAATTGTTAGATTTCATGGGTGCTTGTTAGATTTCGTGGTATCCGCTTCCAGACTCTTCATTACACGATTCGTTCCAGGTTACCATAGCCTATATGCTCTAGATTCACTTGAATATCCAACTTTTATACACGACCCACCCTTTTGATTGAATTTCCCAATTCCTGAACTTTTCTTTTACCTACTGCCTTACAACTAAATGTGTACATAAAACCGCCGTATGCAAAAACGTCCGTTGTGGGAATATCCGCCGGAGATAATAAGCTTTGAAATTTGATATTACGCATTGATTCATAGGTTTCATTAACGAAGTTATATTTGCCGACTGAAAAACTACTTCTACTGAAATGCATGTTGTTAAGTCGGACAAATTCTTCGGATGACTTGGAGTATTATCAATCGAAAGTAAAGCTTTCGGTTCTAGTTTTTTAAATTCGCAGTAGCGTTTAACAGGCGGGCAAAAATGTTTGGTATACCAATTCTACAAAATGTTAATAGTGAACCACAATTTTTTTTGGATTCCCAAATTAGTAAAGTGATTTTGAAATTCCCTTCATTCTTTTTGCGGTTTTACAAATAAATGATAAACAAGTAGTGGTTCTGATTTAAAGTTTCCATTAGCGTTACCACCGGTAAAGCTAAATCCGGTTGCTAGTTTTTCGTCACGAGACAAAAATGTATGTTTTAGCATTCTCTTCCAAAAAAGGCCCGTTTCATCAGAATTGGAAACTAATTCAGAAAGATAATTTCCTCGTTCAGAAATTGCTTGTAATGTTGCTCTCCAATAACTTAAGAATAAATCGATAAAATCTAACTACCCTCGATTAGCTACAAAATGCTCACTGATGTTGCCTTCTTCATTCTGAATATGGTTTACAATTGTTCTCGCTTTTTTCATTATGATTATACTTAATGGCATATTGGGCTCAACTTCATAATCAATTCGGATGGAGAGTATTTGGTTCTCCTATAAGTTCGTGCCGACCCAAAATCCGGACAAATGAAAGATTACTTTCGAACATAATTTTTATTGCGAAAACGAAAATATTGTAGGGGGGGGGGGGGGTTCTAACTAAAAACTAAGTTTCTAAATGTCAGGACTAAAGCTGTTTATTATATTCGAGGTCTGTTTCGTACGAGGAACGGCGACTAACTGCCTTTTCCCTCGACCATTTGTACAAAGGAAAAAACTCAGTTGAGGGTGTACGAGGCCCGGTCAGGGTGGTACGTTTAGACACGCCAATAGAGTCGTCAACGGGCCCACCCCTTAGGCCCTCGGTCTAAGTACTTGCAGAACGGCCAACCGTCTACAATATTTACAATTTTTTTTTACTATACTGTTAGTTAGGGCATATGGAACCCTTTTATTCAATATATCCTCCTCCAGCTTGAATAACTGCTTCTAATCTTGGTCTGAAGCGCTTGCAGTCCCGTTTTAGTGCTTCACGATCCATATCGGCAAATACTGCTTTAATAACAGCTTTCAGTGATTCGACGTTTGGGTGTCTGGGCTTGTTGGTGACCCTTTCAACTACGATGCATACATAAAAATCTAAAGGATTTAAATCGGGGCTATTAGGAGGCCAGAATTCTTTTGTCCAGAACATGTCGACATTGTCGGATAGCCAATTTTGTATTAAATGAATTTTGTCCGGATTTTGGCGCCGCACCCTGTATATGAAACATACCTTTAATGTGTATAAAGAAATGTAATCACCCCCTCGTTCTACAACATTTTCCCACCTTTTTGGTAAAGCTATTATTCCGCCATTATAAAATTTTTGTGGTTTTTCATTAAAATACTTTTTGTATATGCTTTGGCCCTTTTTTGTTTTTTTTTTATAAGTTGGGAAACCTTAGGTTTTCCTGTCCTCTCGGGGGAGAGGCCAGGTGGTATGCTGGATTCCTACCGGCTAAAACCTGACTATGGAGCCCACCTAAAGCAATATGGATGAGATACGGGAGCAAGATGCACCGCGTCTCACCCTGGCTATGCGCCATGCTGCGCCCTTCTTTTGTGGGGGGAGAAGCCCCTCGGCCAATGTAACGAACAAAATCTACTACTACGAAGTTACGGTAGGTATACGAGTAAGTATACGTACCTACGCATGCAACCCCGCAACCCCGACCCCCTTCCCAATTTGGAGTCGTTGGTGTCTCCATGGCCACCATCATTTCTCCTCGCTGCGACGTGTAAGGTTGTCTTGAGCCCCCGCCCAAGAGCCGTGTGGTTGGATATGCTTTGGCCTGAGATTGAAATAACGTCTCGATCTCACGTGCCTCAGAGAACTCCGAAACAAATTAATGGTTGCAGCTCAATTTAAGAATGTTCGTGATATATGAAATAAGTAGACACTTCAATAAATATTATGTACTTAATATTATGTGATATTTGATACAGGTTACTACGTGTTATATTTTTTACTAAGATCTATGTGTTTTCAATGTTGTTAGTATTCTGGCTGTCTCTGTTCGACTGCCGGAGCAGGGAACCTCGGTATCGGTAAAAACTATTAGGAGTACAAATAAGTTTCCGCGGTTTTTTATAAAAACTTAGGAATTTATTGTGAAGGAACAGTACATTACGTTTTATTGAAAGTATGTCTCATCACTTGCCACCACTTTTCCCTATCTTTCTGGTAGCATTCGGATACCACATCAAAAGAACTCTTCGTATTTTGACGCTATCCACAAATCTACCCAATTTTTGGTATCTTCATATGATGTAAAGCCCTGGTCAGACATACCATGTGCCATCCACTCGGATAGGTGATAATCAGAAGGATCTAAGTCTGGTGAATACAGCGGGTGGTGTAAAACTTTCCAATTGAGTGTTTCTATGTAAGTTTTTACCGGCGCTGCAACATGTGGACGAGCATTATTGTTTTGGAGAATAATTTTGCGGTGTCTGGAGTAGTAACGGACGCGTTTTTCCTTGAGTGCCCGACTCAATCTCATTATTTGTGTTGGAATGGCGGATTGGTGTCAGGGCGTATTATACACTCGGATCACTTTTTAACACGTTTATTCGCATCAAGCATATTACACAAAAAGCCCGGAAACATATAATAAACAAAAACACATCGATCTAATTAATTCTACACGGTCACACTGCGGCGTCGTAATCGCCTCAACTTCGCATGTATGACCATCTCCTTACAATCCCCCTTCTGGTCATACATGACGCTCCTATTTGGCATCATCTGACCATAGCATAGAACGAACAAAACAATATCGTATAGCATATAATGTATTACATAAAATATATTCTTATCTTTCTAAGTTCAGTCTCTGAATACCTCTGTTTATTTTGACTTCACTAAGCGCTTTGGTTAATAAATCAGCCTCCATTTCTTCTGATGCAACATGTATTAAATCTATATTTCTATTTTTAACTTCGTCCTTAATAAAATAATACTTCCGGTTAATATGTTTTGTCCTACTAGTAATCTTATCCCTATTAATCCAATCCATAGCCGCTCTACTATCTGTTTTTAATTCTATCGGTGGTTTTACAATGCTTTTATCGCCTAATAAATTACATATTAATTCCTGTATCCATTTTATTTCCTGTGCTCCCTCACATATTGCCATAAGCTCTGCTTCGCAAGTGGAAAGAGCTACAAGATTTTGCTTTTTGCTTTTCCAGCTGATTACGTTGTCGCCTATTTTTACTACGTACCCACTGTATGATTTTGCATCCGCCGTAGTGTTCCAGCTCGCGTCAGTACTTACATTTAAATTTCCACTTGCTCTGCTGTAGTTTAATTTATATTCTCTTGTACCCTTTAGATATCTATATATTCTCTTTAGTGCGGTTAAATGGATTTGTTTTGGATTGTTACTAAACTGTGATAAGTAGCTTACTACAAACGTTATATCTGGCCTTGTACTCACTGATAAATACATCAAAGATCCAAGCATCTCCTGAAATGATGTTCTGTCTACTTCCGGCGAATTTTTATGTTCATTTAAATTTTGTTGAATATCCATAGGTGTTTTTGCTATATTGCACTCCTGTACGTTATATTTAGTTAACACTTTATCTACATACGCCTTTTGCGAAAGTTTTAACCCCCCTTCAGTCTCTTCTATCTTAATATTTAAAAATACTTTTTCTTTGGATTCCATTAGCGTTAAATGTTGCCTAATTCTAGTAATAACTTTATCGATTATCGCAGTATTTGACCCTATTACTAACAAATCATCTACGTAAATTCCTAACATTAACATTTCGTCGTTCTCTATAAATGAGCCGTTTATTTTGAAAGTGGCCTAAGTCCATTTATCTTAAAATCGAGATATTTAAGGGTTTGCGTTTCAATGAATTTAAAAATATACGTATAGGACATTAATGAGTCGTACTGCTTAAGTGTATCTAAGGGTGTTCAATTTAGAGTTCCTATTAAAATAGTGGCAATTATTAAGTGAATAATATCCGTTTTCTTATCAAGAATGGCCACTTTGAAAATTAACAACCAGATTCAATATAAAATTTGAAGGTGCCCAAGTCCATTCAACATAATTTAAGATGCTTCAAATTGAAAAAAACAATACTGAATTTATTTTACATATCTTTAAAACACTTCAGGAACATAATTTAAACGATTCAATTAATTACATAACGTGCAAAATTACAAACATAAATTTATTACAAAACAATTTACTACTCATCTACATTTTGTGCGTGTGAAAGGGATTTGAAGTAATCATGATGTTCCGGTGGTATATATCGTAATAGGTCCATTATGTCCTTGAATTTTGCTGTTGTAATTTGTCTGATATTTTTATACAGTGGTGTCAATACAATATTTTCGAACTGTTTGGGTCTACCCCGACGTGGTAATAAATTCAGGACTTTAAAATTTTCATTCTCATTCGTTGATGTCTTATAGAAAATTTTGTACGGTTCATTTCTGACAAAACGCATCCAACATATTTTTAGCCAGTTTATTGATTCTCCATTAGAATTTTTTACTCTTTTAAAAATTGCATCTTCTAATAATTTTGTTGATACAAAATCTTCTTGTCTCATTTCATTTACAATAAAATTATTACCTTTCCGACACTTTTTCATAATCTTATAATAATCTTGGGGAACGAACAGTAAATTATTTTTTTTTAATGACATTTCTACCACGCCAAAATCTCTATCATTTGGTAAGAACGAATGTCCTGATATTAAAAATTTGTGATCTATGATTTCTACATTATTTTCCAAAGATTGGACAATTTTTAACCACATTAAAGCTATGTTAATGTTTCTATTTTGTCCGGTGCACATGTCACTGTAAGCTATAATGTGTCTTTCACTTTTTAAATTTTTAACATGTTTTAGGATGCATGAAACAATTTCTTGAGCACCTCTGGATGCAATAGTTTCATCCCAAACGTACATGTAAACATTATCGTTATGAAAATTGTGAATGCCTAAAGTTAGAACATACATATTGCGTTTGTAATATGCTACTGAGGTAGTCAACTTGGGATACGGTAATGCTTTTTGCAAGTCGAACGAGAAAGCAAAATAATAATTTGAATTACGTAATACTTGCTCCTGATCTTGTTTCAGTGAATTCATAGCTGATTCTGCTAGTCTTAAATGGACATCGTGTTCTTCTGTAAGTTTATTCTTTTCTTCATCGTCATTCGATGCTTTAATTTTGATGTGCAATAAGTTGCATTTTTGACATGTATCTTTGCGCGGTTGGTGGAAATGTAAATCAAAATCTTTTTTAAATATTTTTCTGTAAGTCCACTCATTAACGGCTTTTATTTTATTTTCCTCGCAATAAAGCTCGTATAAATTAAACATTTTCCTAAGAGTTAGATCAGGATGTAGATATTTTCTGTTAGGATTATGAGATCTAGTATAATGGGATTCAAATTTAGGAAAACTATTAATATGATTTTGAACATGCTCTTTTCTTTCCTCAGATAATTTTCTTGATGATCCAATTATCATTCCACGTAAATCATTGCCTACATTTGCAGAGTTTAATACTCGTTTTAAGCGTCCTTCACTTATTTTAAAAGTATCTAAAAAGAATTTTTTACAGGCGGGAACTTTTCCGTTTGTAGAATGCAACAAATATCTAAAACTCCAATTTCTTGGCGAACCTTTTCCGTTTGTTGGACGTCTTCGTTCCACAATTTTGCGCTCGACAGCTTCGTAAAGCAATATATTTTCTTTGTTAAAATTTCCCAAACCCCAAAACTTCTCAAAAATATTCTTCCTTTCTTTTTCATCGTAATTTTTTATGCATGCATTCCGACAACGGCAATCTTTGTTTTCGAAAATTTTTTCTGGTACAATATTTCCGGTTTGAGTACAATATCTTTTTCCTGAATTCCGTTTAATCTTTCGCACTTTTTGGATGTATGATTCATCAATTTTTTCTCTATTGTTATTCATATCTTCATCCTCTGAAGACGAATATTGTTCTATAATTATTCGGTTTCTTTTTCGATTTTTTTTTAAATTATTACTTACTATTTCGTCTTCACTATCTGAACTAAATAATAGTCTTCTTCTGTTCTTCCCCATGGGTGAAATAATTTCTAAAATTTAATATTAAATTTTAAGTTTTATATTAATTAAACGTACTGGTTATTCAACTAACGCAATTGTCCAAAAACTGAGGTTAAATTGTAAATACTAATTAATTAAAATTACCTTCATCACTACTTTCCGACATTATCAATAGTAAATATATTATCTTAATTATTTAAGTATAAATGGAGTTAGGCCACTTTCAAACTACACGATTCGATTATTAAACTAACTCTGAAAACTTATGTGTCAAGAATTATCGTATTTGCTCGGATTATAAGCAACCTGAAATGCTTTACTGATAAATAACATAAAGTTGTACACGTAACCATGACAACCGGAAAAAAGTGAAAAACGGAGTTAGGCCACTTTCAAAATAAACGGCTCAAATCTATAAACGCACGGATCCTCTTCCAATCTTATTAAACTGACCGTTCTAAGTATTTCTTCTACTCTCTTACTCCAGCAATATCCCGACGGCAAGCCATAAATGCTTTTAATTAATTTACATACTTTACTTTTATCTGAGTCAAATCCTGGCGGTTGCTCCATGAACACGTTCTCTTCTAACGTACCATACAAATATGCTGACTTTACATCGAACTGTCTAATTTCAAACTTAAATATACTTGCGATAGCTAACATAGTTCTTACCGATTCTAATCTTATTACTGGTGCGAACGATTCGTCATAATGTATACCTATTCTCTGTTGACATCCTACCGCTACCAGTCTGGCTTTGTATCTTCTTTTCCCATCTTCATCTCTTTTTATGCTGTAAACCCATTTGCTTTTTATAACTTTCGTTGCTTCCTTTCTATCTATGAGGTTCCATACTTGGCGAGTTTTCATGGATTTCAGCTCTTCTTCCATAGCATTTTCCCACTGTTTTCTATCCCTTGACTGCATCGCCTCTTCGTAGTTCTTCGGTAGATTCTCGTTCTCGCTTGTTATGTTGAGCGCTTGCTCCCTTTTCTGTTCGATTCTTAAGGACCTCCTTACTCCTTCAGCTCTAAGCCTCTCTTCCTTCTCCTTCATTCTTTTAGCATGTTCTAACTGAATTCTTAAATTTGTACTTCCTTGTTTTTTTCCTGGTCTTCGGTTTTATTGTTTCGTTGTTTGTCCTTCTCTATTTTCAGTACTTTCTGCTGACGTTCCGCTTCCTGGATCACCTTCTTCTATTACATTTCTTTCATTTTCATCTTCTGTATCTTCCCTTTCTCTCATAGTTTCTTCATTCTCAGCCCTTTCCATTGGCAATAACATTTCCCAGATTTTGTTTGCTTCTGTTTTGCTTTGCTGTTGACCTCGTTTCATTAACTTTGAACCCTTTTCTAGTTCGTTGAATTTTACTGTTCTGGATGCATATACTTTTCCGTCTTCCACGTTGTATATTCTATATCCCCTGTTTTCCTCGCGCAATCTTGTTCCTCGCGCACTTTGGTACATAATAATATGCAGTACAGTCAAAGACTTTTAAATAAGATACAGTAGGTTTCTGTCCACTCCACATCTCCTGTGGGGTTATTTTCAGATCAATTTTTGTGGGTGTCCTGTTCTTCAAGTATGCAGCTGTCATTATAGCTTCTCCCCAAAATGGTATTGGAAGTTCCGAATCGATGAGCATTGTGCACGTTTTGTCCAGTAAAGATCTATTAGCTCTCTCCGCTATACCATTGCTCTGTGGGTTATACTGTACAGTCCTTTGAAATATGATTCCTTTCTCGTCACATAGTTCCTGAAATTTTCTATTTACAAATTCTCTTCCATTATCAGACCTTATTTTCTGGATCCTTTTCCCTGTTTGATTCTCCCATCTATTTACGTATTGTATAAAACATTCATATGCTTCACTTTTGTGTTTCAAAAGGTATGTGGTGATGTATCTGCTGTAATCATCCACTAATACATATACATATCTATTATCATCTAACGTTTCTATTGGCATAGGTCCACACAAATCCATATGTATAAGTTCCATTGGTTGAGACGCAACTCACTGCAATGGTCGATGGGGTCTCTGCGATAATTTTCCCATTACACATGCCTCACACATTTCTAGTTTTTCTGGTGTCGATGTTAGGTCTCTAACTACGTTTTCACTCATCATTTTATCCAAGTATGATTCGCATACATGGCCTAAACGTTTATGCCATAAGGTTTTTTCTATTGTCTTACTCCCTTCAGAATTTCGTTTTCCAGCTTGGCCTCTCTGTTGTTTTTCCTTAGAATCTGATCCTTTTGCCAGTAGAGCTTTTCCTACTCCTGCATTTAATAGATATGTTCCATTTACTTCTCTTGACACTGCAATCACACTATTGGTTAGTCCATCTACAATCCTTGCCTTGTTCCCTTCAAATATTACTTTATTTCCACTTTTTAATAATTTGCTTACTGATAATAAATTAGTTCGCAGCTTTGGTACAAATAATACATCTTTTATAGTTACCGACTTTTCACCTCCCTGTGTCCATGTTATCACCTTAACGTTACCTTTTCCTTCTGCTTCTAAACTTCTTTCATCCTCAGCCAGGTTCACCGTAACGCAACAAGGTTTTAAATCTCTTAAGAAATCTCGGTTTGGTGTCATATGTGATGTAGAGCCAGAATCTAATGTCCACACCTGGTTTACTTTGTTCTCAGTACCTCTTATTTCCTTGTGGTCCATCTGCGTTACTTGGAATGTGAATCCTTGTTTCTCTGCTGCCAACATATTACTATGCTCTCTTCTATGATCTTGTCTTCTTCCTGATCCACTATATTGTTCTCCCGATGTACCTCTCAGTCTTGTTCCACCTCTATTTGACTGACGATAATAGCATTCCTTTACCTGATGATTCGTTCTGCCACATATGAAACAACCACTATCTTTTCCTTGTTTATACCTTCTCTCACTAGTTGCCTTATATGCTTTTTCGTTTTTCCATCCTTGGCTTGAATTTGTTACGTTTCTGTTTACCTGATTTATTCTTTCTTCTTCTTCTATCAATGCTCGTTGAACTTCACTTAATGTTGCTGCTCGTTGTGGTCGCAAAACCATTGCTGCTTTTTCTAATTTTGCATGTGTTCCTCTCATAATATAATGTGGGATTGGCGGGACCTCCATACCCGATAAGAACAAAAAGAATACGGAAAGGACGTGTATTAGGCGGACGCCGGTGGCTCAGTTGGGAGCGTCGACGACTCGTAATCTGAGGGGCACGGGTTCGATTCCCGTTTCGGTCCGGATATTTTTCCGTATTCCTACAATAATATACTAATTCCCTGTCTGGTATATGATAACCTAGTGCTGCGCTTCTTGCTGTTATATTTTTTGCCCTGGCAATATAATCATTTACTGTTTTACCTGCTAGCATTGTTATATTCTTCAATTCCAATCCAATGTCTATTCTTCTATCTTCTGCATCACCTGCGTACATACGTTTTAATGTATCCCAAACTGTTTTTGCTTTCTGTTCTACCAAGAATTGTCCAGCCTGTTCATCTGAAAGCGTAACAATTATTATACCAAATGCTTCATCGTTTTTAGTTTGCCATATCCTTCTCAATTTTGCTTCCGCAGATGCCTGATCTGCGACTTCTGGAGGTTCATCATTTTCGATAACTTCGTTGAATAATCTTCGCGCGCGGAGTATTGCAGCTACCTTTAACGCCCATACATGGTAATTTTTATTTGTTAATAGTTCCACTCTGTTAAGTGGCAATCCTGAGGAATCTGACATTATTCTATATGCGCTGGATTTTTCCTTTCAAATAATACGTACCACGCTTCCTCGACGCCACGTGGTCTTCTAATCTCTCAAATCGAGCACGTGTCTATCGCGGTTATTTTACGCCATACAACCACTGTCATTCATGATTTATACTTTTCTTATTCTTCTTCTCAACCACGCTCTGCTACCACATGTTGGAATGGCGGATTGGTGTCAGGGCGTATTATACACTCGGATCACTTTTTAACACGTTTATTCGCATCAAGCATATTACACAAAAAGCCCGGAAACATATAATAAACAAAAACACATCGATCTAATTAATTCTACACGGTCACACTGCGGCGTCGTAATCGCCTCAACTTCGCATGTATGACCATCTCCTTACAATTTGTGTTCGGTAGAGAGCTCTAGTAATGGTTTCGTTCGGTTTGAGCAACTCATAATGCACGATACCAAGCTGATTCCACCAAATACACAGCATGAGTCTTTTCCATGAATATTCGGCTTAGCTGCCGATATTGTTGGTTTGGCAGGCTTAACCCATAACTTTCTCTTCTTTGGATTATCGTAGTGGATACATTTTTCGTCACCAGTGACTATACGATGCACAAAAGTCTTTTCTTTATGCCTGACAAGCAGCATTTAATTCATGCGTAATCAACGTTCAACGTCTCTCGGCTTAAGTTCATATGGAACTCAATTTCCTTGTTTTTGAATCATTCCCAACGATTTTAAACGATGTGAGATTGCTAGTTGAGTCACTTGTAATGTAAGCGCAACTTCTTTTTGCGTTTGGGACGAATCTTCCGCCAATAATACTGCCGATTCCATGTCTTCGTACACTTTAGGCCTTCCACTACGTTCTTTGTACTCCACGTCAAATTCACCGTTCTTAAATTTTTGAAACCCCTCCTGACAACTTCTCTCACTTAAAGCAACCTCAGTACATGTTTCTAGAAGCAATCGATGCGCCTCAGCTGCAGATTTTTTCAAATTAAAGAAGTAAATTAAAAGTTCTCGATAATTATGCTTATTCGGCACAAAACTTCACATCTTTGCACGAAAAAAATTAAGTGATGCTGATACGGAATGACTAATACTTCAAGATTATGGTGTTGCCAGATGACGAAACTTTGGATATTACGTTTCATATCTGACAATTTCAATATGACCTTCTGGTGGTGCCATATTTTGTCAAACCGCGGAAACTTATTTGTACACCTAATATTTGCTATTGGTTGAAAATAAATTTGTGCTTTGGCAATGGAAGGGGAATTTGGGATTTGATAGGGTCAGGAAGTCGTGATTTTTTGGTAGAAGTGGAATTGGAAAAGTAGGGAAAAGGAAAAAGAAAACGACGAAAACGGGTCGTGGTTTAAGGTAGGTGATAAATATTCTGGGCATATGTTCTGATTGCTCTGACCTGAAGGGTCTACGAGGCAACACTTTTCAATGTTTGTTTTTATAGATCCGATATTATCAAATTTTTGTCCTGATAAAAAATGTATTGATCGAAATAAATGGTAGTTGGATAGATCGATGTCTGGAGAATATGGTGAAAGTAATACTTATCGGCCGAATTCTTGTAATTTTTTTGCACGTTTTGTGCCACATGAGATCTTGCATTATCGATTTAGAAGTTTTGGTCGTTTTACGTTAATTGCTTCTTTCAATGTGTCCAACTAAGCACAGTATGTGCCTGAATTAATTGTTTGGTTGGTTGGAAGAAACTCAAAATACAAAATTCCTTGGTAATCCCGCCACACACGAAGGAGAACCTTCCAAGGGTGTACACCAGATCTTGCAACTCGTTCTAATGGATCTTTTCTTTTAGTCCACATCCGTTTTCTTTGTTGTACAAAATCCATTTTTCATCTCCAGTAACTGATTTTTTTAAAAATTGTTCTTTTTCATTGCATGCAAGCAAAGATATTAACGCTGCTACACGATCAGCACGCTGCAGCCCACTATGATGACGCGTTTACATTATTACCTAATGTCGCGTTTCTATAACTAACAAATTGGTTTTTGCAGATATTCTATCAGTATGGGGGTATGATTGGAACTCAGTTCCGCGTTTGACGATAGTTTAAAATGCTCCTTGATGATTCCTTTAGTTATAGTAAATAATATTGACATTGGTGTTAGTAATAGCTTTTCTATGATACGCAGCAGGGTAGTACCCCTCGGTGATGTTCTTTTAGCTCCCCAATACCTATGCCTGGCGTTATAATCTCCGGCCGCTATGAATTTGTTACCTAAACTATTGAAGAAACACTCGAACAGTTCACTAGTCAGTTTATGCTTTGGAGGTGAGTAAATAGCTGATATTTGTATTTCACCAATTGTGGTTTCTTTTGTTACCGTTGTTGTCTGCAGGTAATCGTGTTTGGTATTACTGTGGAGGTGATGTTTCATGCTATTTCTAATAATAATGGCGGTACCACCGTGTGCTTTACCTGATGGATGCTTGGTGTCGTATATAGTGTAATGTGGGATTTTGACGAAGCTTCCTAATGTGAAGTGGGTTTCTGAAATTGCCATTATATCGATATCGTAAGAGTGGATAAACACTATGAGTTCTTGTGGTCTATGTTATAGTCCATAGCTGTTCCATACAGCTATTTTAATTGAGCAATCCATTATTTGTTGTTGTTAACAATTTTTACTAGTAGGTCTATCATGCTAGTAATTTGCTGTTATAAGTTCTGTGTTTTTAATTGATTGGATTAGGTGTTTTAACTCTAGGGATTCTTTTAAGTTGTAGAGGTTAGGATGAGTGGCGAAGGTATGGTTTTGATTTTGTTAGTGTACAATATGTTCTGCAATTACTTGCGCGTATGTTCTATTACTTGTGTACAAAGGCGGAGAGTGATTAGATACGGGAGTTAGTGTCGATTTGTACGTTCCACTGTTTGGTGAAAAATTCTTTATTTCTGCCGAGGTTTCTTCGGTTTTTTTTCCTTACCGTGGGAAAAAGTTTTGACTGTTGCTGTTTCTGCACTATGCAGCTTTTGTAGTTTGCAGGATGATTACTTTGGCAATTGCTACATTTTGCATTTACGATTTTGTCTTGCTGCGGACATAACGCCGTAAGATGGTTACCCGCACACTTGAGACATGCTGGGGGTCTTTTTTTACGTGGGGGAAATCTTCCGAAGATATCCCGCTCCCTGGCGGAGGAGGCGGGGTTATGCCGGATTTGTACCGGTTAAAACCCCCACGGTGGCCCTCCCTGGCGCGAACGAGGGAGCCCCGGGAACGCTTAAAGAACACAACCGGAACGCCCCCCACGCCTATGCTTCCGAAGGAGCGCCTAGTCCGGAGGGAGGGGCGATAAACTCCTCCCACCACCTAAATGACCCTCCGGTCACCGAAGTGTCGCCGGCCTTCCCGGGGGTCGCGTACAATGATGCGTGTGCTGGGCTCCCACCCAGGACGTCACAGCTCCCTGCGGCGGCTTGAGGTCTCGACGAGACACGGCCCAAGCCGCTGCCACGTGCCCGGTCCGACATTCTCCCGATCCGGGGAGACCGACGGTCAGACCGCCGGCCAGCTGTCCTCATCCCGGAACGCCCAGCTTCATGTTACCAAAGTTGTCAAAGAACCGTTAAAAGCATTTCGCTGGGAACTTCTACCCCATGGCTTTATTTGTTAGGCTGTGCCCCTTCCGATTACCACCTGTTTCGGTCGATCACACACGCACTTGCTGAAGAACGCTTTAATACGTGTTAAGATGTCAAAAAATGGGTCTCTAACTGATAACCTCCAAAAATGATTCATCTTTTCGCTGCGGAATTCGTTTGTTGCCCGAAAGATAGAGAGAAGTCATCGCCAAAGATGCACAATATTTTTATTAATGTACCTCTTGATATTGTTTCGTAAATAAATCTTTACGTTTTGCAAAAAAACGGATGGAACTTTTCGATTCACCTAATGTAAGGATTAGGTCAGTTTCCTAATTACTCGTATTGTTTATAGAAAAAGATTGTTGAAATCGAGTGATACATGTAAGATTTTGTAATAGTCTTTTTATTATGAACAAACACGTATGAAATGTGTTTATACAAAATTTAAACAAAGTTGAGTTAACAATAACAAAAGTATTCAGATCGATATACGTTTTATAAAAAAGTTGCTTGCTTCAATAGCTTTGTTATTTTGTGGTAATTTCTTTAGTATTCCGTCGACCCATCTTGATGCCTAATTATAACATTTAATAGATTTTGCATACTTCCCACTAATTTTTGCACTGGTTCTTGGTTCAGTACTATTTCACACTTCCAGAATTTGTTCATTTAATGTTTGTTTATAGGAAATTTCATGTTCTCAGGTCTTTTGCCCATTTTTGACCACAAATTTTCTACAGGTTTTACAGCCCCTGCTCACGTTATTAGACACATCTGAAGAATTGGCGTTTTTTGAAATCCTATAAGGATTTCAACGCCGTTTTCAAAATATGAGCTGATTTTTTTGAAAGTGGTATAAGTCCATTTTTTCATATATTGAGATATTTAAGGGTTTGCGTTTGATTCAATTTAAAAATATTGGCCAACTTTAATCAATTCGAGTGATGTTTTTTACACTATACACCTTTTAAATTTTATTATGAAATAATAATTACTAAAATTATTTGAAAAGATAAACGATTTTTTTAGCTCCACATGGACTTATACCACTTTCAAAAATAACATTAGAAAAAATAAAAACAGGAGCAAATTTAAGTCCATATTTTTATAGACATAAAAGCTTTATTGAAATGAATTTTTATGTAAAAAGTAATAGTTAAAATGAAGACATTTAAATAAACGAATAACCAAATTTATTGAGAGTTTATTTCAGTTATATTAAAAATATAAAAATGAAAATTACTTCGTTAAGATCTTTAAATAAAAAAAAGATATTTTAAACTTAGTTTTCTTTTACAGTTAGCATATTGAAGTGTTTATGGTGAATAGGCGGTATATAAGGTAATAAACATATCATATCGCTATATTTCTCTCTTGTTATGCTCCTTGAAGTTTTATAAAGTGGTAACATATAAAAAAAAGAAAATAAAAAAAAAGCGCCGTGTCCGTACGCACGCACTTATCAGTCGCTACGTGGCGCTACAACTCGCAGTGCCGCAACTAGCCGATTTACCACAATAATACATAATTGCAATAAGAAAGTTGTTTTAATTATGATTATTAGGAATGGACTTATTCCACTTTCAAAAGAAATATTTGTGCGATAGAATTGTACAGCAAAACTGTTTTTGTTTATTTTATGTCAAGATAGAACTCGATTGAAATTGTGATTGTAACTATGGAGAGAAGGTGTCTATAGCTCATTAAAATGACCGTTAACTTAGTTTTTTTTAAAAAGTGGACTTATACCACTTTCAAAAAAACCAGCTCATATGGGATAATGATTCCGTACTACGAGGTTCCTTTATGGGTTGTCTATCCAAGTGTAGTTGGATTAATTTAAAATTGAGTCAATATTTTCGAATTCTGGTTAACGTGTTAATCTAGAAATTTTGTAGTTTTCGCTTGTTGTGTATTACATTATAATCAAGGGTCTCAATATAAACTTTTGCACATTTCATTTTACACTGCATTAGAAGTTCTAAGGTAAGCATTTATTTCACTAATTACGGTAAAGGCACCAGTACTTGACTTTGTATCAGTAGTTGATCACTGTTCACTAAACATGAAAAATATGTGTTTTTTAAATAATGTTCCTTCGAGAGAAGTACGGTACATGTAATACTGCCGCTACTAGCGTTGATGTCAGTGTACTTTTGCTTGGATACGACCGTTTGTCTTAACTACGGACGATTAATATTGGTAATGTCGATCCTATTCCTTCACGTTATCTTTCTTAATGTTATCTTTACGGAAAAGTGTCTAGTTCACGGTAAACAATTTTTTAACTTTTGACTCTGTCTGTTTGAAACTTTCACTGTATATTTCTAATTAAATTGTACATTTATTAAACACTGTTTTTCTCATCCGAATATTAAAAATGTAATTGACCAGGGGTCAACTACCGATTCATGTTATTCTTATTATTTTTAGAAGTTGACAGCATGGTCAATTACTAACATAAATGAATAAAATTTATATATTAAATATATCCATGTGGGATTTATATTGATGTGGCCGGTATTATGAGAACGACTATATGAGAGAGTGAGAAAGAGGGTATGAGAGAGAGTGAGAGAAGGCATACATATCACGTGTCAATCGCTTACGATTATACGCGAATGTGCTGCCCGAAAAGTAGTCCTACCTCGAACTGGCAAAAGATTAGACGTTGCGACGATTACAAGTAAGTTTTGACCGTGTCATTCACCCTAAGATCCCACATCCATTATACATATAATTTCATTAGAAACAACGGACAGAACGCTTACTTTTGTAGTATAATAGTAGTTGCCTGTCCGCGCGCGCGCGCGCGTGTGTGTGTGTGTGACGAAAGACTAATATTAATGTTAGGTCGTAAATTACAGTAAGCGCCGAGCGAATTAGGCGACCACCCAAAGTTTCCTCGATACAATAGTCCTCGGTTTTTTCGTCCCTTCGAACACTTTACCATAGCTTTAGAAAGTCAAGAGGTTTGTTTGTCCCGTAGCAGGAATAAGACCCAGGGAATCGTTACATTTCGTTCAGAGTTTTTCGTATCTTGTTTAGTCCCATCTGGGCTTCATCATCCTTCACCTTAGTACTAGAGTCTTTGTTTCGTATTTTCTTAGATGTCGAGGTATTCCTTAAATTTATTACTGACTACGGACATTTTGGAAACGCCTCTATCCCTCTCCACATTTCCATTCCGCCCTAATTTGCTTAGCCAATCATAATATAGTTACAGTTTTTCCCTTCCTTTGCCTAAAATCTCCACGCCCACCCCGAAGCTTTCTTAGTTTGTCAGAAGCTTCAAAAATTCATTCATTCCATAGTTTCCGAACAGTATACATACAGTCTCTAGTTTTCCCTTAGTATACATATATCCAGTTTATAGTATTTTAGTACTCATTAGTTGTACTTAAACATTTATATTTTATCCGCCAGTTACTAATAAAGTTTAACTATTCTTTGTAATTGTTTCGAAGTTACGCATCATACCATACAGTCCACTATTCTTCATTGTTCGGGATTGCCAATATTCCCACGCGTCGTTCATTCGTCACTAATATAATTGTGGACGCTGCGACGCAAATACAATTAATGATGTATAAATGCTATATTTCAAAATGATGATGATGAATAAAAAAAAATGTGTCATTGGTTCAATGTGGCAATTAGTTATGTAACACAAAATAATATATTGAACATTCCGATTGTTTATAAGCTCGCATTGCAAGAAAATTTATTTATTAACAAATAAAGTAGTATTACGTAAGACTTGCTCGTATGATATTGATGGACCTGTATTTAGTGTAATGAAATAGTTGTCATTTTATGTTTTCTTACAATTTCTAAGTCTACCCACACAATGGTCTTCTCGATAATTTTCATTATAACCCATCCTTATCCCTTTCCGATGGAAGGAAACCACAATCTTCTCACGATTTTCAGTGCGCAATGACGCCTTTTTTGTAGAGTATGAACAATAAATGTGGGAATTAATATTTATACATGAAGTTATGATTAAAAAATGTGTCATTGGCCAAGAATGGTTACTAATATACTTATCCAAGTAAAATCAAGGTCATTTAGTCGTGTACCAGGCTTGACCAAGACCAGTGAACGCGTATTGCATGACTCGCTTACCTGAAGTGGAGGTACACCGCGTCGTTGTCCAGCTTATTGTGACATTAATTTTCGACCCTCCATTATTCTGAAGGGCTCATTTTAAAGGGGAAGCTTCAGCGAATATAATATATCTTTTTTCAGATTTTAATCGGGTATAATTTTTATTCAAAAAAGGTAAAAAAATAATTTGTTTACATTTTTTCATATTACATAACAAATTTTCCAATTTATAAAAAATATTTTATAGTAGCCCAATCCTTTATGAATAAAACAAAAGAAAAAAAATTTTGATCAATCGGACGAGTAGTTTTTGAGAAAAAAATTCGTAAGTGATGCCTATTTTTGCAAAAATAGGCAAAAACCGCAAATTTTGAAGGATTGTAATTTTTAAACAAATTCGAAAGCGGCAAAATGATGACTTAACCCCCCCCCCCCCCCCCTACTTTCACGTAGACTATAACATATTTTGATTAAAACAAAATCGCAGATGGTGATGTCGAAAAGTGATCGATTCGGCATGGAATGACCCACTGGTGATGTCAATGAGTTATAATTATTGTTAATGCAAGTTTTACAAGTAATCGTCGCGACGTCTAACCTTTCGCTTGTTCGAGGTAGGAATAATTTTCGCGCAGCACATTCGCGTATATTCGTAAGCGATTGGCACGTGACATGTGTGCCTTCTCTCACTCTCTCTCATACCCACTTTCTCACTCTCTCTCATACCCACTTTCTCACTCTCTCGTATACCCTCTTTCTCACTCTCTTTTATACCGTCTACATCAATATAAATCCCACATATATGCTGATATGATAGGTTGGAAATATTTTTTATATACAATTGTGATATAATACAATGAGTATTGCTCTTATAACTACTTGACATTACTTGCAATATTACTCTAATTCGATATATTAATTCAACATCAATCCCCGATATTTCAGCTGGTAGGTTGTGATTTGCGAGAAATCTACGACTAGTATTTCTTTCATTGGTATTCCCAACGTCGGATTTGATCTGTCTATTATTATTCACCGTTTAATTTTAAATTGTTTTTGAATATATATTTTTCTTTGTTCAACTGTATATTTTTCATTTCATTTTCAATTTGTGTATTATGTGTAAACGATTCTCAAAGAGTTTTATATTGGGAAATTGGACTTGAATTAAGTTGCTTTAACTCTTAAATAGTTAAGTTATTTTTGCACAACTTAATCCTACTCTAGCTCCTAACTTTAACAATCAACTATGACCAGCTCGGTGAAGTACTAGATTAGTATAGACTATTGGCTAATTATTGTACGAAGGTGGCGGAAAAGAAACAGAGGCGAGGCAAAGAAGTGAGGGAAAGTGGATTTCTGGTAGTGGAAATGTGTACTTGAACGGTCTAGGACTGGTGACAGGAAAGGGCCTAAGGTTGAGGACAGGGAAAAGGAAAGAGCATGGTAAGGAAAATAAGGTTGTGAATACATGGTTGGGTCCTCTAACATTTATTATAGAGAAGATAGAAGAGAGAAATAAATTATTTTAGAAAAGAGAAAAACGGCGTATGTGGTGCCATGGACGCCACAGAATATTTAGCTCTGTCGTCTTCTATCGTATTCTAATAACTAAATGTAATAAAATATAGGGGATTTAGTCGAAAGCTTATCTGCAGAAAACTACAAATACGTCCCATTGCTATAATTTAAAAAATAGTTCATTCGAAGAGGTTCTTAGCATTCAGAACGAGGCTCATTGAATGCAAACGTATAGACATGCATGAACCGCTGCAATTCTCAACAACTACCGAACTAATTGTAAATTAGCTATAAAACTTGGAGTCAGATGAAGTCAGATCCGATTCTTTTTGCACTGTATTCGCTAATCTTTACCGAACAGAACCATATCACATAAAAGATGGGGACTCATGGGGAAGTATAACACAATCCTTGATGAAGGTTTAAAATCATAAGAAAAATGACTGAATTATTGATTGTCTTTACATATTAATTAAACGCACAAATATACACTATATAGAAATAAATACCGTTTCAGAGTATAGTATACAGGGTGTTCCAGATCGAAACCGACGGACCGCGCCAGCACGCTGAGGAGGTCATTAACACGTTCGGCGCCGCGTCACCCGTACTTGGGTTACGAGTATGCTTCTGTGAGGACCACGTCACCCATATATAGGTTACGCTCTTCTTGTTCAAGTTAAATAAGATTTTCAGTTGCATTTTGAAAACAAATTTAATGAAACAAGTACTGAAGTATAAATATAGAATATACAGCATAAAAATATAAAAAATACACAAATTACACTCTACTTTTATTAATTTACCATATGTAAGATATCATAAATATTACATTATCTACGTCGCATGATATTCGTTGAAACAATCCAAGCACATCTGTGGCGATTTTGGGCAATTCAAACAATACGTTGTCGTTTTTTAAGGTTTTTTTTTTGCTTGTTGTCGTTCGACAATTTGCCTCTTCTTTTGGTAATACAGGACGCAGATCCTTCTTACAGGCTTGCCCTGCTGATTCTTGCGAAATTTGGGCCCGCGAGAAACTTAACTGAATCACGCTTGGCACCGAACGTGTTAAGAGCAAAAAATGTTATGTTAGCGTAGGTCGATTCGTCTTCGTTTCCGAATTATGCGTCGAAATATTAATAACTTGTCGAAACTGTACATTTCTCTAATGTTTATATTTCGTATTGGTAAAGCAGGCACATTGACCTATGCAATTATATAATAGCTACAAAATACAGCGATGTTTACTGCTTATTCCGTAAGCATACAAGCGAGTAACAAGTGTGGTAGATCTGAAATAGTTGCGAGTTATTCATACGAGGAATATGCTGATATGGTGTTTGTGTATGGCTTTTGCAATAGCAATGGACGTGCTGTTGCAGCAGAGTATCATGAAAGATATCCACATCGAAGGATTCCTCATCATTCAACATATGCAAATGTTTACGGTTGTTGTAAACGAACTGGTTCCTTTCCACGTCAGAGGACTAAACGCTATCGCGTTTATACATACTAAAGGTTTCTGTTGAATAATTAACAACAGAGTTTGTTTGCCTCCAACAAACGCAACGAATATTTATTATATACAATATAACAAGAGTAAAAATAGAAAAATGTATAATGTGCTCAGTCCTGATCTCGCTTGACATTCAGGCACTGTCCTTATTAGGTGCTGGTACCTAACGAACTGCTTGGGTTGTGTTGCAAAAGGCTATTTTTCGCTAAAAAAGGGGAACTCTACCTATGCACTCCCTAGAAGAGAGAGTCTTGCTTTCTCTTAACGGTCAGCTACGACCTCGGCGCAGGACTCGAGCTGACCGTTTTTCATGACCCTGACTTATACCTAAATGTCGTTGAACGTACGTTTTCAACAGCTATGAAACATATTTAAAATTACATCAAAATATTATTCGGGATTTCTGCAAAAATCCAACAGTTTCATTGGCAACCGGTGTACCTTTTACTCAAGTATGGAGAATATTTAATTTAGAACGTCTTCATCCTGATCATCTACAAAAGGTCCAACATCTTTTGCTTAGCGAGTATGCACATCGGGTTGAATATTGTTCATGGCTTCAATCAAATCTGGATATTTTGCTGAACATTTTATTCACAGACGAAGCCACCTTCATTCGCGATGGAAAAACAATTTTAAAAACTCCCACATTTGGTCGTATGAAAATCCAGAAGCCATAACAGAACGATACTATCAACACAGACTTTCTGTAAACATGTGGTGTGGATAATTGGGTAATCGTCTCATTTCTTTGAGCGTAATCTAACTGCTGCAACTTACAGAAATTTTATAGAAAATTATCTGTCAATACCTAGAGAATGTACCACTAGAAACCCGACGACACATGTGCTTCCTCATACTGCCAGAAACGTAACAGCATTTCTCGATGAACATTTTCGTGATAGATGAATCGGAAGATATGGAGCTGTTGGGTGGCCCCCCGTCTCCCGACCTGACGCCCCTAGATTTTTTCTATAGGGTTCTATGAAGTCTAAGGTGTATTTAAATCAAAGATCTAATACACGTGACGAATTGATAGCAAAAATCAAAGACGTAGCTTCGGCCATTAACAACAATCTTTTTAATTCTTCAGGTGACCATTTTGAGCAATATCTTTAAATTATTTTATATACTGTAAATAACTATAAAATATAGTTGCGAACAAATAATTATGTCTTCAAAAGTCGTGTATCTGTGATTCATATCACTTTCCTTTTACTTCTGTTGTGTATAACATATTTTGCTCAGAATGATCTTCTGAGCATGCTGCGCGGTGTGCCGGTTTTGATCTGGAACCCCCTGTATACCAAAAATATACCTGAGAAGCCTCCATAGTGAAATGCCATGTATTGTTTGTGCAAATATAACCGTCACAGCGTCTCGGAGCGACTTGAAACGTCGTGACGTGGGAAGAGTAGGGTATATTAAGAATGATTACCTTATTCACTGAATTATAATTTTGTTTTTATGTTTTAGGTGGGTCCGTCGAGGTGTCAAGGGATCAGGCAATTGTTTACACGATCCTACTGTCACGTCTTGGCTTGGACAATTAATGTAGGATGGGATGAATGAAGAAGATTGAAGGTAAGTCTTATATCCCGACGTTTAGTTTAACGGCAGCCTGGTGAGAAATTAAATTGGAAGTTATTTCTCAGCTAAAAAAATACGGGGTGTCTCGCAATTTGCGTAGGACCCGAAAAGGGGTTGTAGGGGAGGTAACTCCAAGTAATTTTTTCCTTTCGAAAAATGGGGTCTAGCCTCTCGTTCTCGAATTATTAAGGAAAAACACTAACAAAAATTCGTTGATATGCTGCGTCATCTGACTGTATTAAGACCTGTCTATACATTTTTTCGATGTCAGCAGTAAGCGCATAGTGAATGAGATCTAAACCGACACAATATACTAAACAAATCATCTTGAATTGTTGCGCCAACCATTAATGCATCATTTAATGATATACCAGATGATGTTTTCGCGGATCCATCAAATACAACAAGAATTTTTCTTGTAATGCTCTCTTTCCTCATTATAGCGTGGTGCGGAAAGTAGAATAGTATGTGATTTAAATGTTTATATTCTGATAAGAATTTACAATAGTTTTTTTCTAGCGCAGAATCCCGTTGGAATTTTATCTCTACAAGATGAAAACGACGAAGAGCTATTGAACGAGATTCCTCTAATTTGTCTTTGTTACTGTTGAATGGCAAGCTGACAACATAACGACATGTGGAAATACGTTGTACAGTGCCTTTAAAATGAAGTTCATACACTTGTTCTTCATGCGACAATACTTTTTTAACTGGAATCTTTTCTGTTTCCCAAAATCTTGTTAGATTCGCATCTAGTGGGCTTGGCTGTGTTATAAAACAGCACTGTATTTCATTTCTAGGAGAAGATTCATTTACTTCTCCAGCGACAATCCAACTCGGATCATTTGTAAAAATTTGGGTCTGTTGATGTGATGTTTTGGAATTTCGAACTTATTCCAATTGATTGTGATTGATGGCATTGCCCTTGTAATTTGATTTGAGAAAAGGAAATCTAGATTCTTTGAATACTTACTACATCTTGATTTTAATGTTGCCAACACTGAATGTTTTATCTCTGTTGCAATATTCTTAACGCCCGACACCGAAATACATACCGATCTTTTGGGTAAATTTAGAAATGACGCTACGTTTTCCGTTAAGAAATTTGCTTGACATCCAGCATCTAAAAATGTTCGACAAATTCTAGATTTTCCTTGGTAACTCACTAATTCGACAATAGCAGTAGCCAATAACACTTCAGATGAAACTTGCGCGTGTAGACTATCAACAGTTTGTTTTTGAACGGGCTCCGAATTCTGCTTCTCTTCCGGTTTTTTATCGAAATGCAAAAGGAAATTATGCCTTTTGTGGCAAATACGACACGGAGGTGCTATACAATTCATCGAGCGGTGATTCGAACGAAGATAATTAATGTAGAGACTATGCCTTTTTTACCTGCTCGAAACGATACATCGGGGATAATTCTTTAAAGCTTTTGCAACGATAAATTGTATATTCTTCTTTATAACGTGAACATGATAGCTTTCTGGTAGATGAAACGAAGGTTTGTTGTGACCGATGGTTGGAACGCGCGTTTGATGATTTTATTTCCGACGGAACTTGAAATTTGACACAACTCTGATGAGTCTTCGTGTCGTCCAATGGCGCGCGTGTTATAACAAATTTACTAATTCCTTGAAAGTGGGAGCAGTGGATTCACAACTGGAATCCACCCATTTTTCGAGAAATAACACGGTTAGTTTTTGCTTTATTATTTCAAGTAAGAGTGTATCCCTTTGATCTACGGCTTCTTTTAAAGCTTCGAGTATTCGCACATGCTTTTGAGCTTGATCGATTGATGAACGAACTGAAAATTCTTGACATGAGTTTGACGGATTATTTTATGATTATCATATCGTTCTTTTAACAGACTCCAAGCAACCCTATAGTATTCAGAAGACTATCATAGTAAATTTTAGGAGCCTGTACGAAATTCAAAGACGATTCGCGTAGGACACCTTGTAAAGAGGTTGAGAGGACAGCTTCATTTAAAGACCTCATGTGGATTGCAGCTTCTTTTAAGCACAACGTCTCTTTACTATTCGCGGTATAATATATGTCTTCATATTCAGTAAATGTATCCGCGAGGTTTACGTCACCCGTGAGTGTTTCTAATTCTGTATATTGTTTTCCAAATTCTACAAATTCTTTATCAATGTCCAGTCTCCAGACTTAGAAAATCACGTTCCGCGTTATAACCATCGACATATCTTACGAAGTTAGTTATCTTTCTTTTCGAGTTCGCGATATTGCTTTTAAGTTGCTGTACGCGTTCAGCCATTTGAACGATTTTACCAAATTATTATTAACCGAAGCAAGAAGTTTGTTTTGTTATCGTGAGGTCGTGGGATTATTGATTGGAATTAATTGGTGGTCGAATAACTCGCTTACCTTGGCGATGAACCTCGGACCTATTGTTGAATGCTGCGACAGTGTTGCTCCTTGGCACACTTTGTTTGGTAGATGCCTCTTTGACAGATAATGAACAGCTGATGGTGGAATGATCCAGTTTACGAACTCTCGGTCAATGTACTCCATGGTTTGCAGTTGCGTTTCGATATGTACGGATGATAGATTTTTCTTAATCCTATCACTCTTGATGAAGTCCGCATGCTTCTACGATGATAACTTCAGCGGTGATCAAGATACAGCGGAATACTGTATGGTTCCATCTTGCTTCAAATCCTTGATCAGTCTCTTTTCAGTGATTTACACGGAATTTGTACGAAACGACAGATTTACGACATTCTTAACAACATGTCATTAAGATTTTTCAGTCAGTCGGAATTTTTAGCTAGGCAAGAATTAATAATCGTAAGTGGGATTCAACAGTAAGTGGAATATTGAATTTATTCAGTATTATTATATATATCATGCATCTGTTACAGTAAGACCCTGTTTAACACGAGGGATACGTTCCAATAAGTTCCAGCGCTATACGAAACAGCGTTAAACGAGGCAACTTAACATAAGTATTAGATTGTCATCCATAGTGGACATAAACAAGTGTAGTCTGTCGTAACGATCAATAGCCAAAATTAAGCTAAGGCTAAGGCATCACAGGAGACAAATGAACATTATAAGAGGCGAGCTTCAGTCAACGACGCTTTTACGAATCAGCTGGAGGCACATAAAGATTCAATGCTCTTACGATACAGTAACGCTACGTTCAATTCATAAGACACGGTCGATTCATTATATTTATTCGTTTGAAATACTTCATTTTGTAAAAGTTAATGTATCTTGTAGTTTTAAGCGAAGTAAACAATACAATTTTTTAAAAATAAGTCTCCGTGAATTTCTATCGTGACAATATGTTATGTACGAGGTGTGACACAAAAAAAAACGAGACTAGTCCAATAAATCATTGTACCTTCAGAATCAGTTCTCCGTGACATTATCCCCTTCAGGATTCACACACTTCTGCATTCGGCGCTGCCATTGCTGGTAACAGTTCTGGAACGAGGTTTTTGGAAGTCCCTTCAGGGGATTCTCCGTTTCTGCCTGAACCTCTTCAACTGAGGTGAAATGGGTTCCCTTTAAGTAAGATTTAACTTTAGGAAATAAAAAAAAGTCGCATGGAGCCAAATCAGGTGAATAAGGAGGATGTCCCATCACAGTAATATTTTTGCTGGTCAGAAACTGCTTGACAGACAGGGCCGTGTGAGCGGGTGCATTGTCCTGGTGCAACAACCATCCATCGCTCCACAACTGTGGCCTTTTTTCCTCATTTTTTCACGAAGTCTCTTTAGTAATTCAATGTAATAGTGCTGGTTAACAGTCTGGCCACTGGGAACCCACTCAATCATTACAATTCCATTAATGTCAAAGAAGACAATTAAGATTGCCTTGAATTTTGATTTTGACATGCATGCTTTTTTGGGTTTTGGGGATCCTGGAGACTTCCACTGCATCGACTGGCGTTTACTTTGTCGGATAACATTTGAAATTTTTCCGTGGCTGATTTCTTAAGTTTCACAAGAAACTTGATGTTGATTCGCTGTTCGGTTTTTACATTAGACACTTTTCCGGCAAAATGCAGTTGCACGTGTTCACTGAATTACGCAATACTCCCAAATGGCGTGACCGATGAAATCGAAATTGCTAGCATGGATAGAAGAGGTGTGTCGGATGATGTCATTCAAAAAATCGCTTGCCAACTCCACTGTTTTTTCAAGCTACACACTTAGTCTCGTTTTTTTGACAAAAAAAAATCAGTGAAACAGAACAGAGAATAAGAAAATTTATTAGTTCTTTTCTCGTTTTATTTTGCAATATTTGTCGTTAAACACTTTTGAATGAATATATTGAGTATATACTTATTCATTGCAAATGTCGATTTTTATTCGTAAAACATTCATTAAGATAAAAAGAATCGGGTAAGGATGTCGTGTTTGTGACGAATAAGGTCCTTCCTCATTTGATACCCTTACGTTTTTTTGTTTTTTATCTTTTGGTGTTTCGTTAAGCAAGCAGTTGTCGATAGCATGATACCGCATTAGTGACACTTCGACTTGCATTTGAACTTATATCAAAATTTAAATCATGTTGTACAAACTGGTTCATAATTTTCGTTGTAATGACTAAAATTTTTTTAGAAAATCCGTTGAGAATTTCTTTTGTTCCTCATCTTCAGAAGCGTTGACTTCGTTGCCTTCGTGCATTTGTTGTTCTACGCATTCTTTAAGATCATCGTTGGTAAGACATTCATCACTTGTAATTTGTAATAATTCTTCAATATTCTGTGCATTTATATTTGTTAAATAAAATAGCAGGATAATGTTGAATTCCGGATGAGGGAATAAGTGCAACAGTTATATTATGAACTCGGAGGCTTCATTTGGTAACGATAAGTTCCGCAAGCGAGTACAAATTATGGAGAACTGACAAGATATCGAAACAGGGCTAGTTATATGTATCGAGCTGAGGGTGAGTAATGGAAGTACAAAGCATTATATAAGGACAGAGTGCGTAGGACAGGATGGCTAAGGAGGCTAGATGAGTTGGCGTTGGAGGAGTGAAGTCGGGATGTTTTTCTCAGAATGGTGTAATGTGTTTATGAAGTGACAGGTTATCTTGTTGTCTATGAGTAGGTCTTACAACAATAATATATTTTAGTATACCATAAACATACAGTCAGCCCCATAAGTATTCGTATCCTTGATGCTTTCAAAAACAATTTGTTGAAATTAAGTGATGCATGTAAGATTTTGTAATCATTTTTTTATTACGAATGAACACACGTGTGAAATGTCTTTATACACAATTTTAACGAAATTGAGTTATTAATAACAAAGGTATATTAATTTTAACCCTTTAACTGCGGCGCGCCCTCGGATGAATTCATCAATATGGCCGGCGCGTTTTTTGCATGTCAATTGCTGCGGTTGGTTGTCCACTGACTACTGACCAAAACAGCACCCCGAAATTTGATACCATTTGTAGGGTATCACGTCTTTAGCAGTCAAAGGATTAATCAACATACACTTTTGATACGCAATATAGCACTGCGTATCAAAAGTTTAGACGCACCGTATTTTTTTATAAAAACATACCCCCTACTGAATGTTTGATTGATTCCTTTTATATGTACAGAATACCTTGAAAAATTATGATTACCATCAGAAACATTCATATGTAGCAACAGAGGGATATGTTTTTATCTTGAAGGCGAAAAACGGCCGTAGCAAAAGTTTAGACGCACTTAATAAAAATTTATTATAATAACAAATGATGTATAAATATACAACACTAATATTTTGTACATCCGCCAGAGCATTGTATGGTTGAAAAAATTCGATCAGGCATGCTGGCAATTAAGTTTTTTATGGTTTCGGGCTTAACTCTCGCCCATGCTGCCATAATGCCATTTTTCAATTCTTCAACTGTATTGTATTGACGACAATCGCTGTAAATATCTCTTGCAAGAATACCCCATAAATTTTCCATTGGATTTAGATCAGGTGATCGATATGGCCAATCCATAACTTTTAAATTTTGATGCTCAATCAACTTTTTTGTGCTCGTACTTTTATGTACGGAAGCATTGTCTTGTTGAAAGATGAAATTAATACTTGGAAATTGGCGAACGTGCGGCAGCAAATTATCCCTAAAAATTGTCTGATATGCAACACTGTTCATTTTTGGTGGTACAAATGCTATTTCTGTGCTACCGAACGCACTAAACCCAGCCCATATCATAATTGAACCGCCACCAAAATTCCTTTTGGCAAAATATTTCGGTTCCTTCCTCAAATCCCGCCAATATGAATTGAATCCATCTGGCCCATCCAGATTAAATTTCTTTTCATCACTCCAAATGACCTAAAACGTATGTATGTATGTTTAAACAATTCTTACTAAGATGAAGAATGTAACTTGTAATATTACATTGTCCCATTCGTGAGTCCACGTCATATGATTTCTTGCAAAAAGAAGACGACAATTCTTGTGTCCTTGATTTAAATTTGGACAAATCGCCATTTTCGCACGGACAATATTGGGGTTCTGATTGAGTACTCTCCAGGTTGTCATTTTTGATACATTTAACTCTACAGACGGCATTAAAAGACACAATAATTCCGAATACATATGAAGAATAGCGCAAAATGCCCTTCCCCAATTGTTTGGGAATTGAGGAGAGGTGGAAGTCCCAGAAATGATTCCAACAGTCTTTTCGATTTCACGATACTTTAATCTTACACTTAACAACACATTTACAAACCACACGCACACGGAACACACTAAACTATTCACGAACGGAAACTCATAATAAACTAATGGAATGGGTGAGTGGTTTAACACTCTTCAGTTCGGATTGATTGGTAAGCGCACGGGTACTGTACTGCACGAGGCTCCGTTGTCTTCTGACCGGCGAGAGCTCGAAATCACCTCAATTTTGAAAAGTCTGTTAAAGGCTCCGATGTCATAATCCAATCAGCTGTCGCTAATCCGGCGCTCCATGCGATCGGAGCCAATAACCGGATTATCGACAGAACGAATTATAACGCGACGGTAAGACACATTGTCGTTAGGCGTTAAATCCGTTCAGGACGCGGGGAGAAGAAACGGTTTGTGTTCTCGTTTAGGCGATTTTCAGGGCCGCCTGCGCTCGCCGGTTACAGTACTAAACACCAATGTATCATTAATCTTTTTGATACTTATTGTTGAATTCGAAGATTATTTAATAATTGACCGCTTTTGACGTGGTGATAATTTAGGTGGCCGTCCTGACACTTTTGTCTTACCATACCCTTCTGGATTCGACAGAAAATTTCGTATAACGTGGTCCGATCGTTTTATGGTTCTGGCTATTTCCCTTTTAGACTTTCCAGTCGAGAAAAGTGCCATAATTCGGCCTTTTTCAAAATCCGTCAATTTATTCGACTTCCCCATTAGTAATAACCAATAACGTACAATAATACCGATGAAACTTCTAAGTAATGCAATTAAAGTACTACTAATAATAAACTAATAAACGAAAATAATAAAGCAACCAGTTAATAATATTAAAGCAATGTTCTAATAATAATAAATCAAGAATAAAAGTTAATAAAAACGAACAAATAAACGCTCACGTCAATCTTAAACTTCTTGCCAGTTAACCGTATTTTATTTATTTATATTTTCATTTCGACTTCGTTTCCTAGCAACAATTCTTACAGCTACCTTCATGATGATTTACTTCATACTTAACAGCATTATTCTTATAATGAATATAGCTCTTGGTTTATAATATGAGTTGTTAACAATAAAAAAGGCAAGTGCGTCTAAACTTTTGATACAGCTGCTTTTCAGCTTTGTATTAAAAACACAACTTTGTAGTGCAACATACGAATGTTCTTGATGGTAATCATAATTTTTCAAGGTATTCTATACATAGGATAAAATATATCAACCAAACATTCAGTAGGGGGTATGTTTTTATAAAAAAATACGGTGTGTCTAAACTTTTGATACGCAATATAGTACGTAATAACAGTCCACGAAAGTATTCGTACCATGGTTAACAACTCTTCTTTTGATGTCGTTTGGGCTGGTTCATCTTGCATCACCCACGATCTTTTCCGACTAACGTTGTTATAAACTATCCACTTTTCGTCACCAGTAATTAGGTTTTTCAGAAATGGATCACTTTCGTTGCGTTGCAGAAGCGAATCGCAGATCCTAATGCGTTGCGTCAAATGAATTTCCTTAAGGGGGGACCTCTATGTAGAACGCCTAAATTCAGCCGATTTTCAATAATTTTTTTGAAGGGTAAGGAGTGAATAAATATTTTGATGGTTTTGAGGACTATTTAAGTAATACTTTTACTTCATTTTGGAATTTCTTTGTGGAAATAAAATACAAAATGGCGGAGTTACAGCCTGTTGTGATAGAAGCATCATGGACCGACTTCTAAAACGGTGTACACTCTAGTGTCGGTACTTATTATCCGAAACGGCCAAAACGAAGAAATTTCATTAGTACATAGATGTAGTAAATGGATGAACCTAAGACATCGAAAAAATATTAAAAATTGGAAGAATGGCAGACCTCGAAACAAAAAGTTGAACATTTTATAGAAAAATTTTAATCTTGTTTGCGATAAAAAAAATGTTTATTTCCATGATTTTAACTTACTTTTAGGTTCATCCAGGAGCCATAACTATCATTAACATGTGTACAAAATTTCAAACCGATTGGTCGAGTAACTTTCGAATAATCGGGTACACCGATTTTCAACTTCGCGATAAAACGAGTTTCGAGAAAATCACGTTTAAAGTTTCTGCTATTATTTCAATGGTTTTCGTATCTACCATTATTTTGAAAATTCTGCGTAAATACTTCTTCCGGAACATCCGCCTAAACCTTATTACAGGTATAGAAGCACTTCAAGCAGGGATAATAAATAAACAAACTTTTGATCATTACTGCCGTGCGCGTCTTGGATCGGCGCGAAGGTGGGTCACTTGTATAGGTTCTTACAACAATAGCTTTGCACTTTACTCCAAATACCAATGTGTTTCGTATTCTATAGGCTTTAAAGTAACTTTTTAAATAAAAAAAAAAAAAATGACATTTTTGAGTCCATCTACATAGAGGTCCCCCGTTAAGCTGCTGAGGGATCCATAAATCGAGTTTCTTGACATAACCAAGCACTTTTAATTTCTTTTCAATGCATGCATGCGATACATTGAGCTTCTCTGCAGTGTCTCGCGTTGTGCTATGATGATATGAATCGATAATGGCCTTGATATGGGTTTCATCGACTTCGACTGGACGGCCAGATCATTGAGCATTTTTCCGTGAAAAATCACCAGAACGAAATCTGGCAAACCAATTTCGACACTGCCTTTCTTTCCAGGCTTCATTTCCATATACAGCACATAACTTCTTTTGTGCTTCCGATGCGTTCCTGTGTTTTCGGAAGTAATACAATAAAATATGTCTGAAGTGCACGTCCTGTTCTTCCATTTTTAAATTGGGATAAAAACAAAACTAAAGCACAAATCTATATAATTTTGTTACTAAATTAAAGGTAGAAGTCCAAACTATAAGAAAAATATATAGGTTAGATGCTTTGATCACGTTAACAAAACAAAAGAAAGTGTAAAGTCCATCTATCGACAAAATCGGCAATCACTTAGTTGCAATTGGAATATATATAATTAATTGAAACTGAACAACTCAAATTAATATGTTGCAACAAGACCTTTTATTTATCAGGCTCTGAAGGAAGTAATTTATTCTTTTATTTTTAACTATATATAAATAAAAACTTTATTTTGTTTAATAACAGTGGCTCTCATTGCCGTAATTCATTTTTGCAAATCATTAATAATCCAACACTTGCCAACCCAATATATTATGATCCAGTCGATTTAGCTGGAGAGGAAAGTGAATTCATTTTGCAGTTTCGGATTCAAAATTTAATATTAGATATGCAGAGTTAAAAATAATTTTGTTCGAATATACACATCGTGTCACAGAATTAGTGAAGTACCGATAAGCGGTTGTAGGTAGGATAATGTGAACAACCGTTATCTTTTCCAAAATATTGGCTGAGGCTTCGTTTTCGCGTTATTAGTAAAAAACACGTGGGTTTGACGGCACGAGTAAGAGATTCGAACGTGGCGGCCAAGTGTGGTCGTGAGCAAGCGTGTCGGTATTGCCTCGGTGTAATAGGAGGCTTTTATGTCAAAGTTAAATCGTATAACGAATTAATCCACTCGAAACGGCGATATTTTTTCAGAGAATCGCTAGAAGTGAATTTTTGTTTCTTTATATTTTTCATTTAATACAGAAAACTTGTTTCTTATAGAATTCAGCCAATTTTCAGATTTATTTTACTGCGAATAGCAGATCGAGTACCGTGTGTGCAATGTAAAGTAAAATAGAAAGATATTAAAATTGATTAAAATTCATTTAAAAAATAGTTAGGTGACATTAAATCATTATTTCACTGTAGGTATGGGTGATAATGAATGCTAGCGGAATTAATTTAACAGTAACGAAATTTTATTTGTTGAAACGTGTACGCTCTCACGAGACGTTGGACGGCGACTGCCTCGTGGCCCGTTCTTTGTCCCAACGCGTACCCTGCAGGACAATTGAAGATCGCTTTTGCTATAACCGTTTTATGGAAAGGTACTGGTAAAATTGACGATCGCACAACGGTTACGCACGGAAAATTTCGTGGCTCGACACAAAGCCGTTTGCGATGCCTGTCCCCCACATCACTTTCAATAATTTAAGAAGAGAATATAATCTACAAAAATTTGTAGGAAACAGTAGAAACGCAATAAAATAATTGAGTTGAGTTATGATGAAAATAATATAAACGGAAATCAAATTTTTAGAAAAAAATGTACAAGGGGGCTATGTTAAAACCTATACCAAATTCTGGTTTTCTGTACTTTTAAGATATTTTTTAATTCAAAACATGTTTAATCTTGCCCTTTTAATCAGAATGATTGATAATGTTTCACTATTGTCATTGTACACACAGTGTGCAATCCGTCTCGAACGAGTTAAAAAGAATAATATTAAGTTGTTCGTTATTCTCAAATATGAAATAGCGAATTAGTTGTTATTTATGTAGACGGAGTAATTGAATTGATTCGGTGCTTTCTACAAGGAACAAAGAATAAATTCAGGAAAATTAATTTTGTCAACTATTGTAATGAAACAAACAAATTCACGTTTGAAAACGAACGAGTACCTTTTATTGCAATGAAAAATAATAGAACTGAAATTAAATATCTGACTGATACGGAATAAATTAATTCCTGCGTATATGTAATTTAAAAAATATACAAACAATTTAAATTATAAATAAAACTTATCTATTTCTATGAATTCTTAATTTATTTCACAGTCACTTTCTAATTATCGCATAACACACGGATGAACGGTAAATGCACCGAATGAAAACGCGCGAACGATTATTCATAGATATGTATAATGATACTTTATGATCTCCTTGTAAGGAATCGGTACTGAGGAATCGATATTATTTGGTTGAATCACATGTAATTCTCGTGGCTAGTACTGGGTCATAAACACTTTCGGAAATTCCGAATGAACTGCAGTCATCTGTCGTTATGCTGTGCCCTTTATTTCTCAGGGTAAAACAGTCTAAAAGCAACAGCTAGCAAGTGCGGATTAAGTACAATTTGAGTTTTATGAATAGTTCAAATAAAAAATATAAAGCAACATATTCGGCCTGTAATATTATGAGCGCTCTAAAATGGTGATAATGCGGCCTATATAACACGGAAGATATGTGACAGTATCGGTGTGGTGTCAAAACGTACATTGCGAAATTGGTTTTCTAAATTTCGTTCTACAGATACCACCTTTCAAAACGATCCTGAACCTGGACAATCAACTGACGTCGGTGACCATACTCTAAATAGTGCACTACCACGGCACACTACCAGATAATTGGTAGATAAGATAGGAACCTCCCAATCTAGTCTTTGCCTTCGCACGGAGAAGCTAAGAAAGGTTTGCAAGTTAAGCTTACATGGTTTCGCACGTACTCTCGAAGAAAGACATAATAGACAGTATCGCAGTTGCCACATCGCTCCTGTCTATACATTGAACGAACCGTGTTTCAATCGATCACTTACAGGAGATGAAAAATGGGTCCTGTACGAAAATGTTATTTGAAAAACGCAATGGGTTAGTACACATGAGGCACCCAAAGCTGTAGTCAAAGTAAATTTGCATGGAAACAAATTCTGCTGTGCGTATGATGGAATTGAAAAGAAAACATCCATTACGAGTTGCTACCACGCAACAGAACGATTACAACAATCTTACACGTACAACTGACGTGAGTTCAAGAGAAATCGAAGGAAAATTGTCAATCGCAAGGGAGACATGCTCCTGTACTACAACGCTTGGCCGCATTCCTCAAGAAAAAACGCTATACCTACCTTGGTCAGTTTCGCCTCAGTGCTTATTCACCGGACTTTGTATCACGGATTACCGTGTGCTTCGATCTGTCAGATTCCTTACGTAGGAAAAATATGAATAATCAGAACAAAGTACGTAAACATATTGGTACATGCATTGCATCTAAACATTCTGACTTTTTTCTGGGATCGACAATGTACTCAATATGTGGAAGAAATTATATTTAATAATGGGGCTAATATTTTATATTCAATACTTCTGTAACATCCGTAGAAGACCAATGAAGTTAATGCGAAGAAACGATAGCAATATTACGACTGAACCCAGCATATTATTTTGCCGGTAACGAAGCATCTTTTTACGGGCCATGACTCTCGGTTTCGTTTTTGATCTCGAGATATAAGTCTTCAACGGTTGCCACGCAATGATGATCTGTTCAATGATTCAGTCCGCGATAAAGAAAACCATTGTTTGTAGTCAAAAGAGATCAGCCGAATAAAAATATTTCCTAGTCTGCAATCGAAAACCCTAATTTCTCGCTTTCACGGCGGTTAAAATTATTTATGAATGATTGTTCAGGCGGAATCATCCGGCTTATTCGCGTGTCTGGTTTACATTGTCCCTAGTCAGGGAAAAATTACAAGAAGGAAAAGTGATGATGGAGGGGGTGATAGTGAAGTAAATTGAGAATTCCTGTGGAGGTGCGCTTTATTTTTTCGAATGGTAAGAATCGATGGATCGATTCAGTGACGGAGATTTCTTTCCATCAAGCTATTTCTCCATCAATGAGTAAGTCAATGTTAAATTGTTTGAATATTTTGTTTATTTAACATAGGCAGAAATAATGAAATCTGTTAATTATTCGATTTAAATTCTTTTTATATAAAGTAATTTAGCGACTAACTAATAACTGCTCCTTTTTTATTTCGTTACGTTTTATTTAATTAATGCATTATATGATTTAATTATATTTAATTGTATTAGGTTGGTGCATATGAAATGTTGGATTATTAAGTGAATATATAAAACTGCATATCTTGTTTCAAAAGCCGTGTATTTATTGGAATATACGTTTGACGAAAAACACTCTACACAGAGCGAGGGAAAGTTCTGTAGACTAAACAGTTTACAGAGTTAAGGGACAGAGACTTTTCTATAGATCCTTTGTCACGCAGTGACTAATTTTGGGTCTGGTCCTTCAGCCCAGTTTTCTATAACGTTAGTTCGTCCTCAGATTGCAACGCATTAAGATCTTCCTCGTGCAGTGCTGAATAAAGAAAGAAACATTCTCATAATTCAATCCACTGTGTTTTACATTATTTATAACACCCATTTCCAATAGTATTTAATTAAAATATGATCCATTTGCTTAAGTATACTTTTTCCAACGAGATTGTAATGTATAAATGATTGTATTAAGAAAATTCTGATCTTTGGAGTCAATAAACTTTGATATTGAATTTTTCAGACTGTCTTCATTTTCGCAGCGTTTAGCCCGTGAAAACAGCTCGAAAAGTTAAAAAAAATGAAAGTTATTTGACGAAATATCTGATAAATAATCTGGGTGTTGAAAAATTTCATACTTCGACTCATTTAACCCCTTAACTTATCATTTTGCCGGCAAGTGCGTCAGACGGAGCGATTCAATTATCGTTGCAACGTGAAAACGGATAAACATTACTCGAATGTTAGGGATATTTTGGATATGACGATCATCGGTGGACAGGATCAAATTAAAATTAAGCCCGAAGTTTGATCGTGGTGAAAATAGGAGCCGAATTTGTCGCGTTGCAGCGGTTGTGTGCGTCACGCGTGAGAGGCGTCATTATAAGGCAAAGGGTTAATTTCACGATCGTTTTGTGCGACGCATGCGGCCAAGCGTTGTCTCGGAGAAGTATTGGATCATGCCGATTAATGAGCGATGGGTGTATAATTTTCAATTTTTTGTTTGCACTTCTCAAACCAGCAGCACATTTCGTTCGTTGACAGTATTTTCCTTAAACGCATGGTTTATATTGCCGGTAGCTCTTACAGTATTATTGCCAAATTTATACGCGTATTAATAAATTATGCGAATATCAGCGGAATTTGTATCGTCACAAAATATAAAACAAATAACAAAAGGAAACGTTTTTAAGAAAATCTTGTTTGTTGGACTGTGACTGGCAATGGACAGTACGACGGCGAAAGAGGTTGTGCCAAAAACGAAAACATAAGGAAAACATGGTGACAAAGGTTAACGTGTACAGAAAATCCGACATTTCATGTCACGAACTCCGTTCATTCGCGCGAGCCTCAGCCTTTGCAGGAGAAAGAAATGGTTTTTGACTATAATAGATAACAATGGAAATGAGTTCCACAACATTTACCTTTTAGGCTCTAAATATGACGTTAGATTTATTTTCAATTTAACATTGAAATCCGAGATTCAAAATTTTGTAATTTAAAATTTTAAAAATATGATAGTGTGCAGGAAATATAACTATTGTAGCATAAAGGGGAGATTAAACGAAAGAAGATTAAAGAAGAAAAATTAAATAAATGAGTATTTATTCGTCGATGGATCGAGGCAGACTGACACGTGCATCGCCACGCTGTGGCGGTGTTGCTCCGTTTCTTTGTTTTTACGAAAACGGTACGTCGTATCTATGCGCGACGGTCATCGGTTCGATTGAGTCTCAACGTAAGAGGTCAACCGCTGACGATGTTATATTACACGTCGTCTACAGATTCGGCCATCCTGACGGTTAATCGTCCCGATTAACCATTCTTTGAACATAAATAATACAATATAATAAAATAACATAGAATAATAAACCAATATAAAAGAATACATAAATTGACTAAATTATATAACGTAATGAAAATGGCGTATCTGAACAAAGTAATGCTAATGAAATATGTAGGATTTTTAATAAGTCTTTATTAATTAACGCGTGGACAAACTCTCTCTATCACTCTCTTTAACTCTCTATACTCTCTCTATACTCTTTCGCTCTGCACTCTCACGCTTCTCATCTACGACTCTTCCGCTCGCTGCATTCACGCACCTTTTTATCCTATAACCTAAACATTCAGCCCTCGCACCCCCCAATGTCTCCAGTTCGATCTGTCGTCGAGGTACTCAAAAGATCGATGTGTTTTATAGTTGTATTATGTTTATTGTTAACCTTTTAATTTCACAAACTTATACAATTGTCCCGGACAGAGGTTCGGCGTTGTCGTAGTTTAAAGATTAAAAAGACTCTCTCGCTTAGCTGTTCCAGTTCCCTTTTTATATCGGAATTTTGGACGAAAAACTAAGGGTAGGGGTTTCTGGAATTTTGGGGGTAGTAGTCCAGCCGTGGGAAGAGCAAATAGTATCTGGGCCTCGTCAGCGAGGGACTGACTCAGGAAATAGATAAGGAAAAGGAAGGGTCCGTTTAGGAAAGATAGTTTATTCAAGATAGAAAAAGGATCCAGAGCTATAAATAAAGAGAAGGAAAATTGGAGGGTAAGACGGCCTGGACTGTTTGCGATAGCAGTGTCGATAAGGCTTGGTCGACACCTCCCCCGCCGTAGAAGACGTTTGTCTATGATCGAGACAAACGGTCTATAAATCGTTGATCTAGTGATATATGTTCCCTCTCCTGGGGTACATTTGTATATGTTACATGTTGTGTTGGCGCACGATTATTAAAACTACACTGCGTATAGCAGTTGCCTATAAGACTCCTTAATACATTAAATATAGCTTTGAAAAATCCTATTTTTACTAAAAAGACGAACAGTAGACTTGCGAGTGCTGTATATCCTACGTAAGAGAGGTATTCGAAGAATTTTTCTTTCCAAGTTTTTAACCGTTGATGATGAAAGATCTTGTCGGATATGTCTTGCAGCTCTCCTAGTGTTCGTCCTATCGATTGTAAATTTTCTGGATCTACGGGAGCCTCTTGTATGAGATTTAGTGGAATATCGCTTTCTGATATATTAAGATCTGGTGTTTTTATGCGTGCAACCACTACCTGATGGTAATCGGTCTTATTGTTATATATAATATTGTTAGGTTTCAATGTGGCTGAGAACGAGATTCCACAACAATCAGGTGCTAGAGTTAACATACAATTCCGCTTAATTTCTACATGTCTCGGCTTTTTATCAGAACAAAGTATATGCAGTGTCTCAGGCTTGGGGGCTACGCCGAGCCATTGGTTTCCCGTCTGTAATTGTATCCATATTGTATTTTGGAGCTGCATATACCGAGTTTCACAATTTTCGGATTCGTGTTTTGTTAATATAGTAGTTAGACAATTGTCTTGAAAATTCGTCGAATAATCTGGCGCATATCTCTTAATAATTAATTGTTCATTAAGTTTCTTTCCTTTCGATAAGTCGCTTGTGGTTATTGGTACAAACGTAAGACGCATTGGGTCTAGAAGAACAAGACGTTGCTGAGTGTTTATAATAGAGTGGAATACCCACCCTTGAACTGGAAGAGATATTATTTTTACTAAATTAATAATTTGTTCTTCTAGTAACGGAACTTTTATTTCTAAAAGTGCGCGTTTCCCGTTGAGCCCTATGTTTATTTCACATATATCGATGAGGGACATATAAAATGTTTCTTTGAGAGGCACGGGGAAGTTATCTACGTGCTCATGTTCTCTAAGTATTTTAAAAAGTTGTTCGGGTGTTAATACATAAGGTTTTATAATGCCATGTTTGGCGTCGAACGTTAAATCTTCTATTTTTCTAACTTGTTCGCGTATTTCACTAATGCTAGCTTCTAGATCTAAAATTACTTCGTTGATCTGAATGTTCATTTCGTTTTCCTTCGAGAGGTCCCGAAGTTTATTGAACTGCGCGTTTATCCCTTCTACCTGAGTGTGCGTTTTATTGAACAAAACGGTATTTGCCTTCATAGCGTTGAGGATCACGCTGGTTTGATTTCGTATATAATGTACCATCATTTTTTGATCCGCATAAAGTTTATCAAGTTCGTCGTTGTAATATTTGGCATCCGACGCATCGAGTGTACCAAATAAAGTTTTACTTATTTCGCCTACGAAATCGAAAATTCCACGCCGAGCACGCGAGGAGCTGCTATCTATTCCCGCAGTATACAGAGCATTGCGGAGCTCTCCCCGAATGTGGCTGAAATCTCCTATTCGTTTAATTAATCTATTACGCGAAGAGCATGTGAACTTGGTCTCCATTATGTCTCGAACGCATAGCCCGCTTAAAACACTTTGATAGAGGTCTTCGATTGTCTTTAGATCGTTCTCGATGTGCGCAAAATCGTATCCGATTACTATTTTCCACTGTTCATGATATAATCTAACGTGTCCTAAGTGTTCTAAAAATATCGTTTCCTGATTACTAAGCGCGGTGATTGAATATTTTTCGATTCCGCTTTGAGCCGTTAAGATATTACTCATGATCCAAATCGTAGCCATGATCGTCATTAAGGTTGGAGCAGTCATGTAACTTTGATTAAGTTTCATTATCTGCAATAGTCAACGAAGCTTGTTTGAAGAGTTTTACATTGGTTCTGTGATGGGTAGTTGGTTTTCCATATTCGTTTATTCTGACCGAATGACCACCCGTTATTTCTATCACTTCAAATGGTCCACGCCATCGTTCTTCCAAAGGCTTGGCGTTGGAATTTCGTATTAAGACTAGATTACCCTTGGAAATCGATTCGAGGTGTTCATAGGATGTGGAGGGTTGTTGTAATTTAAGGTTTTCGAGAGTTTCAATAACTTTGTTTTCATGTTGAAGTTTTTGGTTCTCTACTTGTTGTCTGAAAGTCAAGTGTTCGTCTTGTTCGTCGAAGATACTATTGGGTTCATAGCCTACTTGTAACTCGAATGGGGTGTATCCCGTGGTCCGATTAATCGTACAATTGTAGCTGAGCATGGCTTTAGGGAGAATAAGATCCCAGGGGTTTTCCGCGGTTTGATAACATCGAATGTATCCTTTTAATATGATATGAGACCTTTCGTTTTTCCCGTTCGATTGTGGATGGTACACCGAGGTAAAAACATGTCGTGATTTCATGGCATTGCAAAACTCGATAAATTCTTGGGATGCGAATTCTTTGGCATTATCCGTCAATATCTCTTTGGGTTTTCCGAAAATTCGCAACCATGAAGCCCAGATGGCTTGTATAATTGCCGCGGTTGATTTATCTATTAACGGTTCGCACATTATATTTTTTTTTTTTTTTTTTTTTTTTTTTTTTATTTGAAGCTGTTTAAACCTTTACAGGTTTATTTAGCTTTACTATTACATCAGGACGGAAATTACAGTGTTAAATACATACAACATTTCATTTACATAGTAATTTAAACATGCAAGTTACATTCTTTGAGAAAAGATAAAATGCGCATACATACATCTATGTTGAGTGTCGCTATAAACATATCAATATCTAACGGCAGTTGATAACCTAGTCTAGATAACGAATTTATTTATTTATTGCATTTACATTTCGGATCACTAATAATACCCATGCGGGCAAGAGAGGCGGCCAAATTGTAATGATCTGCTCGTATTCTATTAATTGTGACGATCAAGCTTCTACTGAGATTTTTGTGTTCATACCAAGGTAAAGGACTAGCATTGAAAAATTGTTGGAAGAACTTTTTGCCTTTATATAGACCTTGGTTTTTTAAAATCTCGTTAGTTTGCAGTTTGGCTTGCTCTTTAAATTTTGCATATAAATCAGTATAAGGGACTGATGGGACGTCTATTACATTTAAAAGGGTAGCCGATTTAGCAGCCCTGTCAGCCTCCTCATTTCCTAGAATTCCCGAATGTGAAGGGATCCAAAACAGTTTGATGGAGCTGTTGTGTTTATTACTAGTATAGATGTTAAATTTCTTTTTAATATCGAGAATATAAGGGTTGGTTTTAACGCCTGCTATAGGAGACTGAAGTGACAAAAGTGCACTAAGTGAATCCGAGAAAATGTAGAAGCTGCGATCTTGATGTTCCAAAACGAGATCAAACGCATCGTTTAGGGCGATACATTCTGCAGTATATATGGATGCGATAGAATTGATAGAACGTGTCCTAATAACGTTAAGCTCTGGGCAGATACACGCAGAGCCAACGCAGTTGGAACCAGGGGATTTGCTGCCATCCGTATAAATGGTGTAGTAATCCTTATTCTTAAGTGCTTCGTTTAAAATTAGAGTGTTGTTAGTAGATTTTATTTCGGCTCCTAATATGGTGTCTATAGGAATAGAAGTTATAAGGGTCTTATAATCATAGCTGTTGCACGTGTGAAGTACGTCAGTGGCGTATTGCTCACGGAATGCCAAGAGACAAGTGCTGAGTAGCCTACGATGTTTTGCAGTTTTTTTCCTTATACACAATTTTTGATATTTCTTAATTGTTGCACAAGTGGGGGAATTTGGATTTGACAGGGTCTTTGCAAGAAAACAATTGCACAACTGGTTGGCTCGTTCTCTTAGTAGCGTCAACTTCGACTCCCCCAGAAGTATATTCAGCGGGATACTTCTCCGATAGCCTAATGCCAGTCTGATCACAGTATTTTGAATTCCCTTCAGCTTACCAGATACAGATTTCCGGGTGGGGAAATAAATGAAAGAGCCGTAATCGAAAATGGACCGAATCAGACTTTTATAGAGGGTAATAAGGGTGTCGGGATCAGCACCCCACCAAGTGCCGCGAAGATATTTAATTATGTTTAAGGCCTTGCTGCATTTTTTAAATACAGTGTCTACGTGCATTTTAAACGAGAGTTTGTAGTCGAAGACGATTCCTAGAAAGCGAGCAGATTCACTAGAGGCTATGACACAGTTATTAATTTTTATTTCCGCTGTGCCCGGTAGAAAATTCCGGTTGTTGAAACGAATTAATTTCGTTTTATGCGGAGTAAGTACTAATCCTAATTTATACAGATTCTTGCTAAGGATATTAATTGCTTGCGTTATTATGTTCTGAGCTCTTTTGATACATTTACATTTAACATATACTGCCAGATCGTCGGCAAACTGCGATACATAAACAGTGTAGGGAATATTTTCTGTAAGGTTGGAAATATAGAGTAAGAAAAGTAAGGGGCTGAGCACACCCCCCTGTGGTACACCCTTGAACACCCACCTAGGCTGTGTAAACGAAGAATCATAAAAGATTTGCCGTTCGTGAGTCAGGAATTTAATGAAGGAGAGAAGACTTTTGGGACAACCCATGGATGCTAGTTTTGTTAACAAGATGTCGTTGTTCACATTATCGAATGCACCATGTACATCCAAAAAGGCCGCCAACACTTGCTTACCCTCCATAAAACCTTGCTCGATTGTAAGCGTCATATTTATCAAGTTGTCTGCACAAGATTTCCCTTTCCTGAACCCATTTTGGTTCGGGGGGATGAGCGAGTTGTATTCAGCCCACCATTGCAGTCTGGTCTTAATCATGGTTTCAAAAAGCTTGCAGACACAAGACGTCAAGGAAATGGGACGTAAACCGTTACCTTCTGCTTTATTGATAAAATGAACGAAGGAGTTTTTCCAACTGGGCGGAAAATCGTTAGCTGAGTACATAAGGTTAAAAATGTCTAGTAGCAGAAGCTTGAATTTTGAAGGGAAGCTTTATTAATATTTCGTAGTCAATGCCATCCATACCTGCGGCTGATTTAATGTTTTTGGAATCAAGAGCGGTAGTGAATTCGACTAGATCAAAGGGGCTGTCGAGGAATTCATTATGTTGGCAAGGGGGAAGCCAATGTGGATTGGTTTGGGCCCAAGGGGGACTGATTTTGTTCATGGCGATTTCGCGTTCGTTACTGAGTTGTAGATTCTCCGAATTGTGCGAGGAGGAAGCTTTAACCCATTTATTTTTAAAGACTTTACATTTGTTCCAGACATAATTTGGATTTGTGCGCGAGTTGATACTCTCAGCAAATTTTTTAAAACAGTCTTTTTTCTTGCTCTTAAAGGTTTTTTTTGCTAGAGCCGAGTACTTTTTATAGCTTATTAGGTCCTCGAGGTTTTTTGTGTGTTCCCATTTTTTGAGTGAACCACGACGGAGCCTCTTTATCTTATCGCATTCGGAGTCCCACCAGGGTACAGGATTTGAATAATGAATTTGGGATTTTCCCTTTTTTGAGGATGGAGTGCTCAACAGAACGGCGTCAGCTACCACATTTACAAAAAACTCATATTTGGAATGTGGTTTTCTTTGTTCGTATTCGGCGGTGAAAAATTCCGGTAAGGAAGTGTCCAGCTTTTCTCTGAACCTATATCCCAGTCAGTTCTGACAGATTTCAACTTAAACGAGTGTTTTTTATAATAATGTTTAACGGCGTCTAGGGTGACTAAGAGGGGGAAATGGTCTGACCCTAGTGGATCGTCACTAACTACTACGCTAATTTTGTCTGAAATATTTATAGAGGACAGAATTAGGTCGAGGTTCGACTTTTTGTTCCTATACGCATCAATATGTGAAAACGAGTTATCATTGTGCAAAAATAGATCATGAGCTTCTATGGAATCGTTTAATCTCTGCCCATTGGAGTCGGTGAAGCTGCAGTTCCAGATTTTGTTGTGGGCATTAAAATCACCCATAAAAATGCAACTATCTTGTGATGCAATGTTCGGAAAAATTTGATCCCATTGCTCTTGTGTGAGAATTTGCCTTGGAGATCTGTAACAGGCTATAAGGTTAAGAGGTGGGTTAATGTGGTTTAATTGGATACCTAACAGTTCCACCGACTCGTCCGGAGAAACCAGATTTTTAATTTCGCGGTAGGCTACATCCTTGCGTATGAACATAAGAATTCCTCCACCTTTAGAATGCATTCTGTCCTTTCGGAGAGTTAGAAAGCCTGGGACGGGTTGTAAGTTGTTTTGCGGAGTTAGCCAGGATTCCACACAGACAAGGATGTCGACATCTTTTAGCATCGATTGTATTTCTTCTATCCGCAGCCTTATACTTCTTGCGTTCCAAAAGACGAGTTTTAGTTGAGCCCTTTCTGTGATATGGTTGCTGTTCATGATTCGAAATTTCTTTTTATTAATTTTTTATTTTTTTTTAAACTTCTATAAATCTGCTTCTTCTAGGGAGCTGAGGTCTTCGGTAGATGAGTTGTAGAGATCAGAGTTAACTAAACGGTCTTTTATTCTAAGAATCCTACTTTTTAGTTTTCTATTGGAGAGACGAGACTAACCTCAGTTAGCATGTTGCCGAGAGCTGGTAGATCAACAGTATATTTCAGGGCTAAGGTGCGCACATCATGACAGCCGAAACTTGTGAATAAAAATTCAGTGATGCTGTTTAAATCCAGTGGGAGGTTACGAGAGCTATCCACGATAAAGTCTTTAGCCGGTAGTAGGTGGGTTGCAATTTCATTAACAGATGTTCGTGTGTCTGACTGATTTTTGGGTTTTTTGACGATTTTGGTGACGGGAATTACTTTTTTGTTATGTCCCGTCAGGCGTCGGTCCTCGCTGGAGCTCGTCAATGATTCGGAGTGACCTCTTTTGGCTCGTACAGGTGGTGGCATTAAGAGATTGGATTCTTTTATTGGAGGACTGTCTGACTGTGTATCCTTCAATAGGTTAGTGTTGGAATCGGTCAACTTGTCGAGGCGATTTGCCGTTGGAGCATCTGCATTCTTACAAAACTTTGCTAGATGGCCTTCTTCTTTGCATAAGAAGCAAGTCAGTTTTTCTTTGGATAGGTATATCCAATACACGGTATTGTCGAAAGTGACCGGAATGGATTCAGGTAATTTGTCTACGTCTTCTGGATTGATGTAGAGTTGTCTGCGAAAACTTAGTATGTGCGAAAAACCCGGCCCGTTGATGCCAGCTCTAATGAAAGTAATTGGAGATACCGGTTGGATACTGATTTTGCAAAGTTCTTCCAGAATAACTTCGTGCGGAATTATGGGACATACGTTGGATAGAATGATACGTTTGGCTTTAGAAATAAGCGGTCTGATTGTCAATACATGAGCTCCGATATTTACTTGGGTGCGGCAGTCTCTCAGTTTATCAGCTAATTCTTTGCTACTTAGATATAGACAAACTCGGCCTTGGGAGATCCGCGAAACAAACCTGATGTTGACAGGTCCAATTAATCTTGCGATCGCAACGGTGTAGTCTTGAATTGAAATACCATCAACGGAATCAAGTATTATGGCTTGGTCTTTGGTAGGAAATGATACTTTTTGAGCCACTTGGGCATATGAGACAGGAGAGTCAGTTTTCTGCGTGGGTGTATCCATGGTGAGGTTCGGGAGCTCCTGTAGTCAGAGGCTCCACCACCTTTTGTAAAATTCGATAAAGCGTCAACCAGCCCGTAAACCTTTCGATGGACATTTCGAATTTTTTTCGGGCATCGTCGTTTCGATTTCCTTTCGATTTTCAACAAAATCCTTTTGTTGAAAAGGCCGTTTTGTGGGAGTCGCTTTCTTTTACTCCAATTTGGTGGAAACCCGATGCTAGATCGAAAGTGGAATAGTATTTCGCGTTGCCAAGTTTATCTAATATTTCATCGATATTAGGAATTGGGTAAGAATCTTTAATAGTTTTTTCGTTCCGTTTTCTATAATCTATTACTACTATAATCTATTACCAGTCGCCATTTTTTCTTACCGGATGCGTCTGTCTTTTTAGGAACAATCCATAGTGGACTGTTGTAAGGGCTGTCGCTGTCTCTAATAATTCCGTTCTGTAGCATGTCTGTTACTTGTCGCTTAATTTCGTCCTGGTGTATTGGAGGATATCTGTACTGTTTGGTATGTAAAGGGATTTCGTCGGTAGTTTTAATTTCATGTTCAAGTATAGAGGATTTAGGAAGTGGATCACCGGGTAGTATAAAAATATCATGAAAGTTTGAGATAATTTCCCATATTTGCTCCCTACCTTCGGTTAAGTGATTCAGCCTAGTATTTTCTCTTAATAAATCTATTCTTTCGCGAGTTCTACTGCTACCCTCTTTATATGAAAAACCAACTTTTCATCGAAGTCTTCTACAGATTCGATTTGATTTTTAACCCTTTCGCTACGGCGGGCCTTGCCGCGGAGTGCCTCGTCTAGAACGGAGCGCCGTGCCGAAAGTGGGAACATTAAGCGCGCGCAGTCTTTAGCATTCGATTGGGGTAAGGAGGGAAGAGATTAAGATAAGCGACGTCTTCTCGGGATAATTTACGGCTTTTGTGCATGCTTCGATGGATCCCGGACATACACTGTCCTAATGTAGACGAAATACATAGATCGGGAGCATAGTAACGGGTGCATAAAGCTGCCACAATGTCTATTGCGAAAAACCTAACGTTTCAAAAACTACAACTATTTTGTGAAGTCATTTTGCGTACGAATTGTAAAAAATCGCCCGCTACCCGATGAGAGTTCGGTGGCAAAGTACCCGCGCAAGATGTGTTAACATTTGGTTCCATTTTTCGAGCGGGTGACTAAAGTCACCCGTCGTGTATGCGTGTCGTTTCGTGGCGGGTGACTATAGTCACCCGTAGTAGCGAAAGGGTTAAGGAAATCTGAAATGATAGGTTGACCCATTGCATCGACCTTTGTGACTGCTCCGACACCCGTTATGAAATTGACAAGTACCGTTTTATTCTTACAGTTACCTTTCGACGTGTTACAGCGCTTAATAATGTTGCCGATTTTGAACGTACAGCATGAGAGAGAAAAATCGTGATTAAATAGGAAGTCCGCGCCTAATATTCCGTCTTGCAAAATTGGAGAATTATCATCTACTACTTGGAACTTGTTACATTTATCGTTGAATGGGACGAATATAGAATACAGAGTGTTCGTGGTATTATTTGTGATTCCTCTGAGAGTCATGGGCTCTCCTTGGTAAAGGTTTTTGTTCACGATTTGTTTCTCTTTAATTATTGAAATTTCGCTACCTGTATCGATGAGGAAAGTCGTCGGCTGGAGTCCAGGCAGCTCTAGTCGAACAAACGGGGAATGGTCCACACGATGTTCCTCTGCTGCGGCCGGTCTGGTGTTTCCAATAATAGCGGTGTCCCTGGTGGTAATGCGTTTGGCGGGGCCCACCGAAAATTTCGCTGTTGTCCGGGTTGATTTCCTCGTTGTTCTCTCCAACGTTTCGTTCTGCATTCGGCTTCTGTGTGACCTCGTCGTTCGCAGTAATTGCACACTTTTGTTTGCCACTCCGGTCTCACAGGTTTATGCGTTGAATGATGTTGCTCCCGCTGACCCTGAAGTTGTCTTGGTTGACTCCTGTGTTGATTCCATATTCGCGACTGTTGTTGCATGTACTGCAGTTCTGTATCGTACATGCGAGCAGCTTCGAATGCTTGGTTCAGCGTCTCCAATTGTTGGCTGAACAGGTACTGTGAAATCTCGGGTCTTACGTTGCGACGGAAACACTGAATACCCTCTTCGTTGCAAATAATCTCTTTAATATCGATGTATGTCTGGAGTCTTCTTTCGGAATTTACGGCTGTCAATAGCTCATCCTGGATTTGCGAGAACCGGTGGATGAAATCGTTTATAGGTTCGTTTGACCGTTGTTTGCACGAATCCCGCCTGGTTTTTAGTGATGAGGTGTCTACCGTTTTCCCGTAGATGAATCGGATTTTCTCGATCAACTTCGGTATCGTGGTTATAGTGTCTGGTCGAATAGTCAGAGCCGCGCGTCCTTTCAATTTTTGTGATATTATAGCCAACAAAAGTAGAGAATGTTGGTTTGAATTTAGCATAGACGATACTTTGATGAGCGTGTTAATAAAAATTTCCGTATTCGATCCGTCGAAATCAGGGATCAATGGTAAGCATTGCTCGTATTTGCCTATCGTAATTAAAGGTTGTGTTTCCTCATTTAGCGGAAACGGACGAGCATTAACCGTCGTCTGTCCGGTCGGTCTGGATTCTTCTAATGTTTTAAGTCGGCCGCACACTTGTATTAATTTTTCGGCTAACATGTTTATGTCGAATTGGGCTCGTGTCGGGCTTTGTGCTCTCGACATGTTGTTCAGAGGAGCAGTTACGTAGTCTTGCAAAGGGTCGGATAGCGTATCAGTGGATAAACTTACGTTTGTTCTGCTCACTCTCCACTGGATCCCAATTACGCGGTCATAAACACTCTTCATTCACACTTCAATCTACCTCACACCCTACAAATATATTTGTCTTAATTTAATGGTTACATTTGCCTTAGGTAGGTAGCCAATGTCGTATGTTTGCAGCCTCCCAAGTACCCTTGTATGGTATTTGCGATATTTGGTGCTCTGGGATGCCTTCGATGACGTAACGATTGTTTCTTAAAACTCGGGTTATCACGTAAGGACCCTTAAATCGCAGTATCAATTTCTGACACGTGCCCGGAGTGCAATCAAAGTTTCGGATCGTTACTTTATTCCCGTCTTTATATTTCGTGGGTTTTTTGCGTTTCTTGTTATAACAACTTTGATTACTTTGTTGGACATTTTTGATGCGTATATCAGAATTCTCACGTATTTTCTCTGAATCCTTAATTTCGTTTGCAGGATTATTCTTTTCTAAGTAATTATTTAAACTATCATGAACATGTCCCTTTTGTTTTATGCCATACAAAAGTATACTAGGGCAATCCCCTGTAGATCGATTTACTGTGTTGTTACAGGCGTATTCCACATCTTCGAGTATATTAAACCATTCTGTTTTCCGCTCGTCACTTAATTTTGCTATCACGGGTAATATAGTACGGTACATCCGTTCGGCTTGACCGTTTGCCTGCGATGACGCGGTAGCTACCTTTACATGCTGTATACAGTATTCGTTCGTGAAATCTTCAAATTCCCGAGAGGTAAAACAACTTCTTCTATCGGACACTATACGCTCGGGCTTACTATACGTAGCGAAATATAATTTAAGGAACTTAATAGCTTCCGCGGTGTCGGTACTTTTCGTCGCGTACAACTTAATATATTTAGTAAATGCGTCTACAACTAAAATTATATGGCGCTTTCGAGCGGATTTCGACAGCGGTCCTAAATGATCGACATGTAACGTAATAAAAGGCTTATTTCCCTTTGGAATGTTGTGTAACTCCCTCACCAATTTTCCGGCGTTTGACGAAAACGCAATGCACTTCAAACATGCTTTTATGTGATTATTAATTTTAACTTTCATATTCGGAAACCAATAACTGCCCAAGATATTCTGTTTTGTCTTTTTCGTTCCGACATGACCGATCTCGTAATATTTGCGAATGACGTGATTTTCCATAATGGCGGGAACATAAAATAAAAGTTGGTCGTTGTTTTTCCTGTATACTACACCGTTTCGCATCTCGTAATATTTATTTTCGCTTTCGCTTAATTCTTTACGCAACTGTACTATAACTACATCCTCGTCCTGACAAAGAGCAAGGTTTTTATCGAAAGAATTGTCTTCTATAACTAATACCTGCCTACTCAGTGCATCAACATGTGCCATTCAAGTCCCTACTCTATGTTCCAGTGTATAATCGTAATTTTGCACTTCCAAGACCCAGCGCGCGATCCGAGGGTTGGTTTCTTTCTTATTAAGGGTTAAACTTAATGCTTGATAATCCGTAATAATCTTAAAGTTTAACCCAATTAAATATATCCGAATGTGACGTAAGGCGTATACACTTACTGACAAAAGTTAAGAAACAACGTAATTGTTTGATAATTTTGGTATATTTTTTATCTTCTAAGATACATAAGTTGAAACTAGAAATAGCATAATAAGATAACATTCCATACATCAATAAACAATGAGTTTTTTTTCGAATATACTTGTGCAAGAACGACAATTAAACTGAATCGAGGAAATAAGACAAAAGCTGCGTGACATAAGTTAAGAAACATTTATTGCTTAAGGTATATAACCACTTTTAATATAAAATAATGATGCGTAAATGTTTGTAATTTTCATAACAGTCTAATAAGATGTTGGATAACTCTTGGATTTGAGGACTGCATGGCATCTGCGTGGCACTGATTCAATTAATCGAACACAAAACTCAGCCGGTATTTCTAACCATATTTTCATGAGCTTCTCCAGTAATTCGGCTTTGTTGGTAAAAGAATGACTTCCCAGTTGACGTCCAACGTAATCCCACAGATGTTCAATTGGGTTCAAGTCCGGTGATTGACTTGGCCACTTAATTGTATTAACATTTTGTTCCGCAAGAAACGCCTTAACTAACTGAGAAGAATGTTTAGGGTCGTTATCGTGTTGAAATGACCACCCTGATAACATTTTTTCATTCGCAAATGGCAGCATATGATTTTGTAAAATGTCGCGATACACAAATCTATCCATTGTTTCTTTGATTTGTATTAATGGGCCGGGGCCGTCACGTGAGAAACAACCCCACACCATTACATTACCGCCACCAAATTTTACTGTCGGTTTTAGGTATTTCACATTAAATCGTTGTCCAGTAGGACGTCGCACATTATTTTTAGAGTCATTTCCAAACAGGTTGAACTTACTCTCATCACTCCATAGAATTTTTGACCACTCAGTAGCAGTCCAATTTAGATGTTCTTTGGCAAACTGAATCCGAGCTGCTCTATTTTTTTTCGACACAAGTGGTTTCTTGCATGCCTTGCGTGAAAAAAGATTATTTTCATCTAAACGACGGCTAACTGTCCTGCTACTAATGTTTTCCAGACGTAGTTGATTTTTAATTTCAGAAGCAGTGTAAAATGGATTTGACTTAGAGAGCCTTGTAATTCGACGATCTAACTTTTTAGTTGTTTTTCGCGGTCTGCCAGTTCGTGGTTTCGTTTTAACAGTCCCATATTCATCAAATCGTTTTATAATTTTTGTGATAATGCAACGATTCACATTAAACACTTTTGCTATGTCAATTTTTTTCTTAGCTTCCTTAAACATTTCAACTACTTTCAGCTTTTCAGCTTCTATTAAATGTTGCCTTCTTATCATATTTAACACAAACTATAATATAAACTAGACTCAGCGATGTCAAAAAGGAAACTAAGCGTCTCGCAATATGTTTGTTTCCATCATGGGCTCAACTTATTACGACATATTCATATGTTTCTTGACTTTTGTCACGCAGCTTTTGTCTTATTTCCTCGATTCAGTTTAATTGTCGTTCTTGTACAAGTATGTTCGAAAAAAAACTCATTGTTTATTGATGTATGGAATGTTATCTTGTTATGCTATTTCTAGTTTCAACCTATGTATTGTACAAGATAAAATATGTATCATAATTACCAAACGATTACGTTGTTTCTTAACTTTTGTCAGTAAGTGTATAATAGCTAAAGCTTCTAGATCAAACGAATGATATCTGGATTCTGTGTCCGATGTCCTCTTGGAAAAATAAAAAACAGGATGGAATTTTCGGTCAGATTTTCGCTGCATTAATATTCTTCCGAAACCCATAGCACTTGCATCACAGTGCAACTCCGTTTCGTCCTGTGGCGAAAAAACACTTAGTATCGGCGCGTCTACCAACGAACATTTTAATTTTTCGTAAGCGTTCATTTCAACATAACTAAATTTAAATTCAGCGTCTTTGCGCGTAAGGTCATATAAGGGTTTAGCGATAAGTGAAAAATTTTCTATGAATTTCCGAAAATAAGAACATAAACCTAAAAAGCTTTGCACTTCTTGTTGTTGTTTTTGTGATATAATATATTTTATTTGATTTTTTGGCTTACTCGTCTGACTCGCTTTCGCTCGATCTCCTCATTACCTTATAGTTCGCACCCGAATAATTTCGCATCTCACCTTTCCGTCGTCAACGGTTCGCATTCTCTCCTCTCGCTCTATCACTCATTCCCTCTTATTCTCTCGTCACACAGGCTATCATTCGCTCCGTTTCTAATGGTTCTAACTATTCATTCGTCCTCTTGAAATCCTCTCTCTCTCTCTCTCATACACACACTTAATCACTACATTCTTTTATATTTTTTGGTATTGGGAATCTTTTTACCGCTTCTATACCCCTTTCTGTTGGACTGATACATTCGCTCGAAATTGTGTAACCTAAATAATCTAATGTTGTCTGGAAAAATTTACATTTATCTAGTCGTAATTGCAATTTATTTTCAACGAGCAATGAAAACACTTTCTTTAAAATTTTCAAATGGTGATCCATCGTGGTAGTCGCGATTAACACTATTTCTACCGCGATTTTGTGTATACCTATTTCGACCAAAAGGTGTCTTTTGACACCTTGGCGTTTGAATGCAAATAATTGCCATTACTGTTGCGATTTCAAATTATCAGTTAAATATAGATAATTTGAGCAATATAACGGGAACAATAATTAAACAATATTACCTTCTTCATTTTTTTATTTTTATTAGAAAGATAATCAAACATTGTAATATCGTAACGAAAAAAAACAGTAATCATAAAAACAGCATTGTAATACAATTTTTTCCTTATTCAATACCACAGTTTTTACAAATCAATGGTTGCTCTACTAAGCACTTTCCGCACGTATACTTTTTACATTGCAAGCACGTTCCCGTTGCTCTATTACCTGAGCAATACTTTATTTGGCATTTTTTTTGTCTACTTGAAAAGGATGTGGTTTTATTTGAAACTGATGAACGTTCTAGACATTTTTTATATTCCGCTGCAAGTTCTTCTCGCAACTGGAATAAAAAATCTTTACGTGAAATATTTTCACCTGTCGTTTCTTTGTACAGAACCCATGCATTTATGCCGGCTAAATCGAGAATGTTGTAAAATACATGCATAGGCCATCTACGGCATTTACATTTCACACTATACTTTCTCGCCATTTGGTCGGTCATATCGACCCCAAATTTGGTGCTATTATAAAATTTAATGGTTTCTGGAAGACGTTTATTGCTTTTTTCAACTGTTATAGATTTATGTCGTGAACTTAGCAGAAGTACTTTTTTGTTCGGTTTGCTTTTATAGCTTGTTAGAGTACAGTCATGAGATACATAAAACTGCGTTGTAAAGCGTTCCATTTTATTCGCAATTTTTGCAGATTTTGGCAGTTCTCTCTTATTTTGACGGACAGTTCCAACTAAAGACGTTTTTTTTTGCAAAAGCTTTGTTGCCAGGGAAAAACTTGTGAAAAAATTGTCGGTGGTAACGGTTCTGCCGCAGCCAGTAAATGGTTCAACCAGCTTCAAAACGACAGACTCAGCCAATGAAACCGATGTCGGTCTCATTTCATCTTTGCCTAAGTATGGAAACCCATGTACAACATATTTGCTTTTGACATCAGACGACAACCAAAATTTGATGCCAAATTTATCGGGCTTATTCGGCATGTATTGGGTGAACCTACATCTAGCTTTCGTTGGGAAAAGCTGTTCATCCACTGTGATATTTGCGGCTGGCTTGTAACAGTTTTGACTATTTTCAATGAATGCGTTCCATACTCTTGACACTAAAGCAAATTTATCCTCCCCCAAACGTTGGCTCCGCTCGTTTTTATTATCAAAACGCAAAAATCGTAATATTTCCATGAAGCAATTTCGGCTCATGACATTCGAAAAAAATGAAGGACCCCATTTTTTATTCCATAAAAACGATGCATTAACATTTTTTTGTTCATATGCACCGCGTACATATAAAATACCTATAAACGCCTCTAATTTATCTCGAGGTAAACTCCATTCTTTTCCTAGAACCCTTTGTGCTTCCATTTCCGTACATTTTATAATGTATTCTATAATATTATTGTCAAATACTAAATAAAACGCGGTACTTACTTTGCCCATCATAATATTTCGTTTGGCGTGTCCAGTTGGACCAGATACATCTTTGAAAATGGTATGAAGAGGTGGTCTGCCAGGAGAGGAACTTGTTACGATCTTTTTCCAAACTGTTCCATCAACAGCAATTTCAATATTTTGCCGTTCATTGCTTTCTTCAGTATCATCTTCAGAATCCGTCAACAATCTCATTCTTTTTCGCCCCCTACTTGCATTCAAATTATCTTCCTCTTCATTAGTGCTTGACGAATAATTTTCATAATCGCTATCGAATTCGTGATCACTTTCGAAAGAATCATTGAATTCATCTTCACTTTCAGTTTGTGAGCTTTCATCAATTTCAGAGTGTTCTTCACTTATGTTATTTATTTTTTGCAATAACTTCTTCTTTCTTGAAATTCGGGACATCCTTGGAATAATTTTAGAAATAAAAAAGTAAATGAGGTTAGATTAGGTTATGTTATTTATCTTTTTTTCATAAAAAATGTATAAGAAATAGAAATAATTTCCAGTATTACAAACGGTTTTACTGCTTACTTACCTGTAATTCTAATTTCAACAATGTGTTTTTCAAATTTTTCACGAACGAAAACCAAATTCACGTGTACTGAATTCACTACCACGAGTGGAAAACAAAACTCGTTATTCAATTTTTTTAGAACAAGTCACTGCAATGATCTACAGTGAAATGCAACATGGCGAAAGACAGGATAATATCACAGTATCTTCCGTTACAGCTGAAATCGGGATTCCCTAATCAGATTACAATTGATATGAGGTGTTAAAAGACACCTTATATCGTCGAAATCTTTCCAACATGGAGAAATTTCGTGTTTCAAACAATTTTCGATTGCGGTTGAGAAGGAAGGTAAATAAAATGATCTGGATGAATTTGAGCCGAAATATAATGATACTTTATTGGCTCTGCTTACACGATTTAGGGGAAAAAGCCTTGCGGCATAAAAAACCCCTTGAATATAATTGTGAATTGTTCGGGAGTGAACGCTGAAGGTGTGAACGATTTGCGTGTCTGATGTCTGAGTATTCAGAGCGAGTGTGCTCGGCACGACTCCTCTACGGGTCCGAAGGACCGCCTATGTGTGTGTGTGTCCAGAGTGAGTGTGCTCGGCACGACTCCTCCACGGGTCCGAAGGACCGCCTATGTATGTGTATTGAGCGAGTGTGCTCGGCACGACTCCTCTACGGTTCCGAATGACCGTACGTATGTGTGTATTGAGTGAGTGTGCTCGGCACGACTCCTCTACGGTTCCGAATGACCGTACGTACGTATTGCAATGAATGTCATACTTCTTGCGAATACTTCGCGATGTACAAATTCACTCGCAATCACGTAGTAATCGAATTACAATATTCACGCGCTCGCGCCAAAGAACACGGCGTGACACGATGCGACGCGCAACGACACGATGCCACTCCTCCCGGTTACAAACTTCACGTGCCCGTGACAAAGAACACGGCGTGACACGATGCGACGCGCAACGACTCCACGCGATCCGACGCGTAACGGTAACGGTCGTGACAAAAAGACAACTGATTGCCATATTTTTAGAAATTGGTGGCGAGCTCTCCGTCGATCCGAATCGCGTGGCAACCGGCAAAACAAAAAAACCTCGATATATACATCTATATAGGTTGCTCGAGAGACTTCGTTAACAAGGCAAGACGTCTATCCTTTGTTTGTAAAATTCTCGTTATTGAAAGAATACTCGTTCGCGTCCAAACACACCTCATGGTAGAAATAGGTATACCATATGCACATTTTTAAGTACAGGATGAGCTGGAGGAAAATGATATCACTGAATTAATTTAATAACTGTTGTAAGAAAAGTAAAAAAATGAGTTGTGGAGAAATGATTAAACTTAGAGAACAATGTTAAGTTAAAATTTGAAAGGTGTCTTTTGACACCTCTTGGTAGAAATAGTGTTAAAAAGTCATCTAAATAAACCGATACGTCGCCGGTATCAATCGCGTCACCAAATATCTTTGAACATAACGTTGAAATTTAAGAGGTGCACCCTTCAGGCCAAAGGGCATCTTAAGATATTCGTATTGCCCCAGCGGTGTTACAAACGACGTATACTTGATTAAATGGGGTGCATTTTTATATGGAAAAACCCGTCCTTCAGATCTAATGTTGTGAAATATTTTTTCCCCACTAAAACATTTAATTGATCTTCAATCAATGGTAAGGGGAATTATCACGCGCAGTAACCTTATTTAAAATACGAAAATCTACGCACATCCGCATTTCACCAATTTTCTTTTTAATTAGTACAATCGGCGAAGCATACTCTGACGTGCTCTCCCGAATAACGTTTTTTTCAAATAACGAGTCTAAAATTTCTTTAACCCTTTGAGCGCTGAGTTGCTCGACGTTAAGCGTGCGCCGTGGACTGCCCACTCCGTACGAAAAAGGTTACCGTAGGCTGCGTGCTTTTTACGAAAGAGCGTAAGTTGAGTATACTTACCCGATTGCTTATTGTCTTTTTTATATTGTAGGGATCTTAGTGACTCAAGGACTCGTTTAAACAAAAGAGGAATATTCAATATATAAAAACAAAATACAATACACGCTCGCACGACTTCTTTCTTTTAACTCTACGCTTAACTTCTCTGTATTAACTCTGCCGCTCAACTGATTTTCCTTTCATTCTTACAATACTCTTCTTCTCCCAAATTCACTTATACACAGACACACCCGCTGACCAATTCATACCACACGCATTCTCATTGCGAAGAACTGTCACCCGATCGAAACACTCTTTGTTCACACTTCTCTCGGTCCATTATATCTGTTCATAGATTCCTTTTTGCCAGATTGAATGATTTTGTGAGCACCCACGTATGCGTTCATAACCTAAACCGAATGGTTTAGCGAAAACGCATATATGGGTTCATAGCGAAAATGGAATGGTTGTGTAAGGACGCATATATGGGTTCGTAGCCAAAGTCGAATGGTTGTGCGAAAACGCATATATGGGTTCATAGCGCTCAAAGGGTTAAGTTTAGTTTTTTCGGTATATGCAAGTCTGCGCGGTGTGCAGTGAAGCGGTTTTTCGTCTGACAATTTAAATTGCATAACATTTTCTATTTTAGGTTCTTTAGGTCTTTCCGGAAGTACATAATTTTTCTAGGAAAATTTCGCGGGTGCGTTCTATTATCTCAACTGGCAAATCTTTGTTAATGTCCATATTCTGTGCTTCTGAATTTTGAATTCCCGAATCGGCTTCTATATTCATAATCTCTCGAATTTATCGACATACCAACGTAAGATTAGCGGTTTTCATAAAATCTCGCCCTAACACCTGCGCGTAGTATCATTTGTCACGACATACAAATTAATATTATTTTCGCGATCGGCGAGAACAACACGAGCATCGACCGTTCCTAAAACTTTTAGTGATTTATCCCGCTGAAATTAACTATCGGTGTATTAGCTTTCCATGCGCTTTCCCGTAAACGATTTCTTTTAATAAAACTAATTGGACTGCCTGAGCCTATCAGCGTAGTAATAGACATACAAAATACATCGTTCTCGCTTAAACATAATCTTACGGTACGCAGGAACTCATCGTCCTCACTGCGAGGTTCCGCGACGTAGTTTACTTCTTTTTCCGACGGCTTTGATTTGCTGCACTCCTTCGCGCGATGTCCGAATTTGCCACATGTAAAGCAGGAGCCCCTCTCCTTTTTCGGTTTTAGGCAGTTCTTCGCATAATGCCCCGCAGAGTTGCAATTAAAACAACGTGGGGTTGTGGTGTCCTTTTGCTCCGTCAAAATTTTATCGGCTTTCCTCTCTGATGCGGGAACCTCGTTCTGCCGTACGAACTTGCGTCGTGTAACCCCGCACGGTAACGATACCTTCGCGAAAGCCCTCAATAGCGCATCAGTGGATTGAAAACATTGTATACGCGCCTGCGAACGATAATTTTCGTCGGGAATTCCATCGACGACGTATGTAATCTATAAGCTCATCGTCGAGGACGGGAACCCGATTTCTTAATGTGACTTTATCGTGCAGATAATCTGCAAAAGTTTCGTCCGCCGTCCACTGTCGGGCTTCGAATTCGCGTTTTAAAGCCAAACTATTCGCGCGTTGTCCAAACATTTTTTTAATTTCAGCTAATAATTGTTCGTAATTCCTTTCGACGCAATCACTTCGCGCGTGGTACCACTTCAGTACTTTTCCCGTCAGCCGATTGCACGCCAATACTATTGCAGCGCAATTGTCAAGAGAGTAACTATGGATCAATTGTCTTAACTGCCTTTCCCAAATGTCAAAATCAAACGAATTTCCGTCGTAAACTCCGATCATATCCTTGATATCCTTCCATTTTGTCGAGCCGGACGGTGTTGGAGCGTTATTATCCTTTCGAGGCGAAAACCGCAATACCTCCAACTCTCTTCTTAACAATCGTATCTCGCGTTCGGCTAGATCTCTCTCTCTTCGCAAAGGGTCGAGTTCGGGCACATGCGGATTGGACGATGTCGACTGATTAAGAAGATCAGCCGGTCTATCGCGCAATCGCTGCTGTTCTTGCGCATTTTCCGGAACGCGTTCAATTTCTTCTTGCGCATAACTTGTCGTTTTCAATAAATCGGTCTGATCAACCCCTGCCTGTAATAATCGATTCACCAACTCGGCTTTGGTTCCCGATGCTGACAAATCCATACTCCGTAACTTTTCTTTTAGTTCAGCAACCGACAGTTTCGAACTCATCTCGAAATCGCCGGATTAATCTCACGCGTCACAATTGTCTTTCATCATAAAATACTAACCATTAGTAACGTAAACTAAAAAAATGTCCACTCGAAGTTCTACCAAAGGCACACAAATCACATAAACTCAAAATTCACATAAAGTCATAAAGCCTCATAAAATTACATAAATTCACATAAAATCATAAGGTCATAAAGTCATAAAATCTCTTCAAACATAAACTAAGCCATAAATAATCGCACATAAACTGATTCTAATCCCACTTCTGAAAATTGTAGCATAAAGGGGAGATTAAACAAAAGAAGACAAATTAAATAAATGAGTATTTATTCGTCGATGACGATCGTCTTCTTCCTGCCTCGCACGCAACGTACTGATTAATCGGTCTTCGATTACGCGAACGGGGTACCGACTTAACGTATCGAGGTGACGTATGTAATTGCGATCCTGACCGGTGCTCGACTTCGTACTCGAATTCCTCCAACGTCAACGCCCATCTCGCGACCTTAAGTGTCGCGACCATGTCTTGTTTATACAACTTTTTTTTCAGCGCCTCGCAATCTGTAACTAATTTAAATTTCACTCCTAACAGATATACTCTAAACTTTTGCACCGCTCTTATAACCGCTAATAATTCTAGTTCATATGAATGATAACTCTTTTCGGTATCAGAAGTTGTCCTACTCATAAAATGTACTGGATCCAATATTTTTTCTCCTACACCTTTCTGCAACAGTACCGCGCCATAGCCTTCTTGGCTCGCATCCGTATGTCACTCGGTTTCCGGCGTCGGTCTATAAATTCGCAACACCGGTCCGTTCGATAACGCATTCTTTAATACTTTGACTGCCATATTCGTCATATATGACCGGTCGCGGTTTCTTCTGTGACGCCACGGTGGTCACTAGTGACCGTAACATCTGAACTTCTTGCAATTGCAGAAATTGAATAAAAATTGCCAGTTCAATATTACCGCTTATTAGAACATACTTGAAAATTAAAAGTGCCCCATAGAATAATTAAAAATTTGTATTAAATTTGTGTCAGATGCATTGCAACTGCCATTCTAAAATCTGAAACTTTGATTTTTTTCTTTTGTTGACAGTTTATACCGTACCATCGCATTTGCAATGTTACTAATGCTTATTTTACGAGGGCGGATCAAATATAAACGTGACTTTATGTTTAAAATAATTTTATTAGATGTAATCAAATTGCCAAGCACATATTATTTTTCAACATAATCTCCTGCTTTAGCAATGCATTTGTCCCACCGAATTGGAAGGTAATGGGATATATGGGATTTTTATGAACTAATAAAAACCACCAAATTATAATTTCAATAACGATTTTATTCAAAGGCAGTTTGAACGTCTTTAATATTGAATGTTTCGATAACGAATAGAACTTTTCTAGAAAATTCACACGGAAAAATAAAAGCCGGCGACTTTCGTTTGTATTTCTAAATATAACGTGATAGTTGCCTTTATTTCTAATGTGCAGTGCCTCTCAACATAGAGATTTATTTTTGATCAATTTTAAATAATATTATTCCAACACGCCTCGTCAAAAATGAAGCGGCAATATTTAAACAAAAGTAAAGACTTCTCTACCTTCCCTGGGAAATACACATGGCCCAACATTTGTTGCAAAGAATCAGGGAAATCCAGGAAAACCTGATTAGACCAAACAATAAAAACGTATCCATACATACTTAATTTGGAAATTTAATATAATAAAAATTCTATGTATGTTCATATTTATTTTAGACCAATTCCATCCTGGAGTTGTTGAAATTTTATAGCCGCTAGCGGTTTTGTGAACATATCAGCCAGTTGTTCACCTGTTGGAATATATTTCAATTTAATTATATTATTTTCAATTTGTTCTCTGAAAAAATGGTATTTTATATCAATATGTTTTGATCTTTTGTGGTTTGTTGGATTGTTTGCGATGATAATACATCCAGTATTATCCTCATATATAGTGATTGGTTTGGAAATATTTATTTGTATAGTTTTAGCTAATGAGCTTAACCACAAGGCCTCTCCAACTGCTTCAAAAAGAGCCATGTACTCGGCTATTGTGGATGAAGCAGCTACCGATGTTTGTCTCTTAGTAGACCAGCATATTGTACATCGTTCAAATAATTTAAATAAGTAGCCTGTAGTACTTTTTCTATCATTTCCATCACTTCCTCCCCAATTAGAATCAACATAACCACATAAAAGATCATTATAGAGTAAAAGTCCGCACAGTACAGCGGATGCCGGAATCGAAATGTGCACTGTGGCGACCGTGGAAGCGAAATTTGATACTCGGCGGCTGTCCTTTCCTCGCCGCGGCTCGTCTTTGCCAGCGACCGAAAAAAGATACCGCCGCTGAGACGGTGAGGCATTTAAATGTCCAACGATGTTCGAACGACGCACTGTCACGGATTTGGTATGTCCTTTCAAGCCAATCTGTGGTCGGATTCGACGCACTGTCGCGGATTTGGTATGTCCTTTCAAGCCAATTTGAAGGGGGATACGACGCACTGTCACTATTTAGTACAGTTAGCGAAAAAAGTATTCATACACCAGTAGGTGCTCTACTTTGAATGCCGTTAACTTTTTTTACAAAACATTAATTTAACAACGAAATATGGTACAATATAGGAAATTAACACAGCTTTTAAACGATATATATTTTATTAAAATCGAAGCATCTTAATACATATTATATAATAAAATTCTTAATGAGCACGGAAACCGCTGGGAAAAAAGTATTCATACAGTAGATACTTTCTTGAATTTCTAATCAAAATAACAAATTAATAAATGAATTAATATTTCGTTGGATATCCTTTACTGTCTATTATGGCTTGCAATCGCTTGGGCATGGATGCAACTAAATTATTTGTTATATTTTCATCAATTTTTGACCATTCCTCTTTTAACGCATTTTTTAACTCGTTTTTGTTCAAAATTGTATGTTTTCGAACACGACGTTTCAGTTCTTCCCATATGTGTTCTATAGCGTTAATATCTGGAGACTGTGGAGGTGTTTCCAGGACATGTGGTGTATTGTATAATAACCATTCTCTAACTAAATGAGACTTGTGTTTGGGATCATTGTCTTGCTGGAAATAATAATCCGATATTCCTAATTTTTCTGCACTTTGTTTCAAATTCAATTTCAAAATATTTAGGTATTCATATTTATCCATTATTCCTTCAATAAAATGCAAATTACCCAAACTATTCGCGGCCATGCACCCCCATATCATGACGCTTCCGCCACCGTGCTTTAGTGTAGGCTTTATATTCTTTGGATTTAAAGCTTTTCCTTTTTCTCTCCACACTAAACATTTTCCATCTGTTCCAAAAATATTAACCTTACTCTCGTCGGAGAAAATAACAGATTTCCAAAATTCTAACGGCTTATTTACGTATTTTTTTGCAAATTCAACCCGTTTCTTTCTATTTATTTCATTAACGTAAGGTTTCTTCCTAGCAATACGTGAAAGGTATCCAGCTTCCTTAAGCCTATTACATATTGTTTTGGAAGAAACGCGTTTTCCAGTAGCTACTTCTAATTCCACTGCAATTTTGGGAGCACTTTTGAATGGATCTTCTTTAACTTTTTTAATAACAAATCTGTCATCTCTATCGTTTAACTTCGGCGGCCGTCCAGATCGACGCTTATTTTCTACTGTTCCCTGTGTCTTATATTTACTTACAATATATTGGATGGTTGCATGACTTTTTTCCAGCAGTTCACCAATTTTTCTGAGAGAAGATCCTTTTTTATAAAGGCTTATTACAATATTTCGTTCTTCTACGGTTGTTTCTCTGCTTTTCGTAGACATTTTAAGTGTGCACTACCATGGAAAGACTAAAACGAAATGAAATGTAATTTACACTTACAAACAAAAACAAATGCACATCGGGAATCCCCTCATTCAATTGTTTAGACATTTTTTGTTGATAGATGGCAACTGTATGAATACTTTTTTCTCGACGGTTTCCGTACTCATTAAGAATTTTATTAGATAATATGTATTAAGATGCTTCGCTTTTAATAAAATATGTGTCGTTTAAAAGCTGTGTTAATTTCCTATATTGTACTGTAAGGTTTATACAAAACAAAAATATTTTTCACAGTTTCCAATTTAACAATTACAATAAGCAAAGACAAAATCTGTACTCTCTTTAACGACACGCTCGCCGATTCTTTCTGTTCGCACGCTCGCTTCATACCAACTTGCCGATTTCGACTATATCTCCTCACATTCCTCGCTCTGTTTATATATCGCCGATTCTCAAGAGGCTCTCCCACCACTCATCCTATTTATTATAATTTCTGTACTCTGCAAATCTTACAGATTCGGCCAGCCTGACATGATTGTTCGTCCTCGAACAATATACTTTTTTTTTTTTTACTTTATCCATATACTTGGTATTTATTTTATACTAATACTTAATCTAAAACTAATAAACTAATGCTAAACTAAATCAATAACTGCATATTTTCGAGACTAGTTATCGTCACTACATGAATCAAGATCACTGTTGGTTTCCGATTTCTCCTTTTCTGACATGTTACATTGTTTCAAATTGGGATCACTAATTTGAATCCACGGTTTCAATTTATCCGCTGATAGAATTGTATTGTACGGTTTTTGAGTAATACTATATCCTGGGATATCTGTCACCACAAAACGTTTGTTTCTAAGAACAGCTTTTATTTGGTATGGACCTTTAAATTTAGGGGTGTAACCGTGGTTTGTTACAAGTTAAGTTTATTTTAATAAATTACAAAAGGAGACTAAAACTAATTGAGACTTAGTATAGTCAGTGTCGTGAGGTGAAATATATAAGTTCGCGTACGGTGTAAACTACTAGACTCAGACTCTGTCCTGGTGGGTCCCACACGGGAGCGCTTTAGAAGCAGAGTTTTTTAGACTGACTTATCTGTCCGTGGCTGTCCGCACAAGGGAGCAGCTAGTGAAGCAGATAAGTCAAGTCGTTACTGAGTGTCTAAAAAATGACAATTATCGGCTTTTTATTCTGTGTACTGGGGTTGTTCGCTAGGGTAGGGGTAAGACCCAGGTAGTTGGTGTTTGGCGGGGGTGCGACCGAGGCGCTACTCTGGTGGGCGCTCGGGGCATTCGCTACAATCTCCCCCTCAAAATCATGGGTCGAAGACGCAGGGTTTTGCAAAAAAAAAAAAAATTTTATGGGTTGTTTTTTCTGGGGCGTCCTCTTCTCCGAAGGGGTTGGATCGGCGCAGCTTCCGTGGATGTGGCAGACTCCTGGAACCGGGACAGCGCAGAGACGTGGTACTTTCCGAGTGGCGTAGTGGGGTTCGCTGGGTTGGCCACTTCATAACTGCAGGGTCCCTGAGCGTTGAGCACCACGTACGGTCCGTCTCTCTTGGGGGCGAATTTGCTTGTTCGTCCCTTTTTCGCTTGGCTGAGAGTGTGGGTGGTGACCCATACCTTGTCCCCTGGCGAGAAGGTCTCGGCCGGCCGTCTCACGCACTTGAGTCATGACTTCCACCATTTGGAGTAATTTTGGTGTGACTTCCGGTATGAAGTTCTCGTGGGTGATGATCTGCCTTAGATCGCGGGAAACGTCTGTGAGTGCTCGCAACTCTCGAGCAAAAGTCAGGAATGCAGGGGTATATCCAGTTCCTTGGCACTGCGTGGTGTTCATAGCAAAGCGGACCACGGGAAGTTTGGAGGGCCATTGTCCATGATCGTTGGCAAGCAGCATAGCGAGATGAGTTTTCAAATCCCTGTTTTTTCGTTCCACTGGATTGGCGCTGGGATGATATACAGGAGTAAACTTGTGGTCTATGTCTAAGCAATACGTAATTTGTTGCAGTACACTGCTAACGAATTGGGTGCCGTTGTCACTAATTATTCGGCGCGGAACACCGTATCTTAGGAAGACTTCGTTTACCAATGTCCAAGCGCAAGTTTCAGCGGAGGCGTTTTTTAAAGCGAAGAGTTCAACCCAACGGGATGCGTAGTCTTCTAAAATGAGGATCCACTTCTCGTCCTGTAGCCCTGGCGGCAATGGTCCGAAGAGATCAATGGCCACTACTTCGAAGCGTTGTTGCAGTGTAGGCGTCTGCAGCAGTCCTGCAGGTTTTAGATTGCTTGCCTTGTACCGTTGGCAAGGAAGACACGTCTTAATATGCTGCATTATTGAAGTCCTCATCCCAGGCCAATAGTACTTGTGTCGAATCTTCCGTAGGGTGTGTTCGATCCCGTAATGTCCCGCAGTAGGAGCATCATGATATTCCTGCAAAATTTTAACCCGTTCGTGCGCGGGTACCACCAATTGAGCCTCTTCGCTGTCATCGTCCTGTGTGTAGCGGTATAGAACTCCTTGGCTGATGATGTATCCTCGGGATGTCCACTGCGTCGTTTCTTCGGGGGTTCCTTTCTCGAGCGTTTCCATTATTTTCCGCAGCTCCGGATCCAGCAGTTGTTCCTGGCGGATGTTGGCAGAACCCCGTGACGGAAGATCCACGGAAATAATGCAGATGGGACAAGTTTCCATGGTTTCATCAGTGCAAGGGGGACGAGACAGGGTGTCAGCTACCACGTTGTTTTTCCCAGGCGTATACCTTATGGTGATATTATAGGGTTGTAGTTGTAGAGCCCATCTAGCGAGACGTCCACTAGGTGACTTGATCGTCATCAGCCAACGCAATGGTTGATGATCCGTGATGATCACTGTAGGAGCATCTTCTAAATATGCCCGAAATTTCTGGACTGCCCACACTATGGCTAGTGCTTCTCGTTCCGTTGTTGAGTAGTTCCGTTCCGCAGGAACCAGTAGCCGACTAGCGTATTCAATGGGTCGCTCGTCATGACCCTCCCCCTGGAGGAGAGCTGCCCCGATTGCATAATTGCTAGCGTCTGTACGGAGAGTGTAACCCTTGTCCGGATCAGCCTGTTGCAGTATGGGTGCGGAGATTAGGGCTGCTTTCAGTTTTTTGAAAGCCGTTGACTGCTCCGTTCCCCATATGAACTCGACGTTCTTCTTCGTTAGATTGCTCAGTGGGCGAGCAATGTTCGCAAAGTCTGAGATGAATTTCCGGTACCAACTGCACGTCTGAAGGAACGTCAGAACATGTTTGACGTTCTTGGGAGTCGGCAATTCCTGGATGGCTCGTACCTTCTCAGGCTCCGTGTGAATTCCATGAGGTGACACTATGTGGCCGAGGTACTTCACACTTCTGCACGCAAAACGGCATTTGGTCCGGTTCATACGCAGTTTGAACTGCCGGAGGCGGTCGAATACATCTCTTAGGTCACTGATGTGTTTTTCTGCTGAGGGCGAAAGTATTATTATGTCGTCTAGATAGGCGAGGATAATTACATGACCTAAACGTGTTTTAAGGTGGTTGATCAAGCGCTGGAAAGTTGCTGGAGCGTTGCGCAGTCCGAAGGGTAGTCTCTTGAATCGAAAGAGACCGAAGGACGTGATAAACGCAGTCTTGTCTTGGTCGTCGGCTGCCACCTGTACTTGGTAATATCCTGCCTTTAGGTCCAGCGTGCTGATGAACGCACATCCTCCGGTGGCTTGCAGCAGATCGTCGATGCGCGGCAGTGGGTAGACGCACGGAGTGGTGATGGCGTTCAGCTTCCTGTAGTCGATACAAAGTCTCGCCTGTCCTCCTGGCTTGGGAACTAATACTGCCGGCGAGGCCCACGGACTCTCGCACTCTTCAATGATCTTTAGGTTTAGTAAGTTTTGTACCTCAGCTTTGAGAATCTCGTGTCGGCTTTGGGATATCCGGTACGGGGGACTCGCTACAGCTGCATTAGATCCTGTGTCGATCCTGTGTTCGGCAAAAGGCGTCGGAGGTCCATGATTCAAGAATCTGTCCTTGTATTCTTCGATCAGTCGATTCACTTGCCGCTGTTGCTCTACTGTAAGAGCGTTTCCTTCATCTGTGCCGCGGAGATTGAAAGAAGCAAAATCTATGCTTGGGAACAGATCGGCGTCGTGGTGTAGTCCAACCTCGTAAGCCTCGGAAACGGCTTGTATAGCATCGTACCACTGGAATTTTGAGCGAGACGTGGTCACGGGGTTAAATAATCCAGGGGATGTCGATGGTTGTTGCGGAGTTTTCGGAAGTGGGCTGATGACTGGTCCATAGTTGGACGTCAGGTTTGACCAGTCGTCACTTTTCATAATGTCGCTGATATCCATCGTTGTGTCATCGTGAACTGCTTCCCTAACCACGTCCATAGGTGCTGCCTGTATACTTCCAGTCTGGTACGGGGTCGCCTTGTCCTTTTTAATAAAACGATATTCCTCGTGTGGTGCTTCGTGGAAGTGATACGTGTCGGTTCGGTAATTGACCACCAATCCCGCAATTCTTGCAAAGTCGACCCCAAGGAGTGTGACAGCTTCCGGGCCTCCATCCGTGTATACGAACAGAGTCGTGAAGGTGCGTCCTTTTAGCGTCACGGGAACCATTGTTGTGTATATCATTTTCTCCTGGGCTCGTCCGTCAGCAAGCGTTACCCTCGCATGTTTCCTAATGAAGGTGAAGTTACATTCCTTAAGTAACTTGTACAGGCGAGGACTCGCTAAGCTGGTTTTAGCTCCAGAATCCAAGAAGGCTGTCCCGGGAACTCCTGCGATGGTAATATCCACAGCAGGACGTTCTGCTGCCTCAACGTCGACTGCATTGAAGGATTGACTAGAAGTATGCGCCGTTGGTGATGCTGGGGCACATGTAGGGCAGTTTCTTCGAATAACCCCTTGCTTACCACAACCGTAGCACTGTATGCTGTTTTGACTGACAAGGGACATCACCCAAACGTTACACGCCGATTTGGATGAATTTTTGATATGTTATAAAACTCGAAAAAATATTTGACACGTATTTTTTTATACGTGCGAATATCCACTCTGAAGTGGTGAAAATAACCCTTAAAGTTGGGGTTGAAAAAGCTATTTTTCAAATATCTCGGGAACTATTAGGCCTAGGTAAGAAATTCAAAATGCAAATTTTTCCTTTTTAGAAGGCCAATAATATGGAGCAAACAGATTTTTGAAAAATTTGTTTGTTTAAAAAATATATTAAAAATTAACATTTTTTGTTCAATTTTTTGTATAAAACGTTGAACTATTTTTATCAAATTTCACATACGTAAACTATAGGTTCAAACAAAAAATACGAATAAATTGGAATTTTTAATTTCATTCGTAGAAAAAAAAATTGCTATGGTTGAAGTTATACGCACATTTTATACCTTCCCTTCGGGTGTACGGCTGATTTATATACATATACATAATATTCTGGAAATTGTATTACATTATATTTTTTATACTAATTTATTAAAAAAAGGACCTTCTATGTCCTTAGTTAACCCTATAAAACATGGGGCCCGAGGCAAATATCCCGTTTGCCCCGCGTTATGCGTACTGATGATCCTATTCGATGTACGGAATAGGTATACGCTGAACTGTATCTACATAATTATATGAATCTATTAAAATGCTTATGATATTAGCCCGATTTATTTTCATATCGTAACAGTTAATGAGCTAAATCTAAAATAAAAAGCTAATTGTAAACATAGATTAATGGAAAAATTAAGTATGGACCGTTTAAAGCTAAATTAACTGTTAACACAACTAGTTGACTTGAAAATTGTTTTAGCCTTGTTGGTGTATATGAACCACTTATCACTTATTTCAAATTAATGGCAACACTCGAAAGACCACTCCGTAACAAAAATCACAGTTATGTTGGGTATTACAATCGCGTAGCACACACACTGTGATTCTATACCCTGGTTGCAGATAACTGCTAAATGGTTTGATTTGTTCTGAAGTCTTTTTAAAATAAACTTACAACAGTGCCTCGACTGCAATAAAACATTTTGGAAATAAAAATCCCTATAGTTATAAATGCTAATCCTCGACAAACAGTTATGAACGATAAACATAAAAATCCTTTAGCATTAGACATTTAAATTACGATGCTTGACGGCATCATAAATAAAAAATACATGATGTTACGGAACAGAATCAGTTTTCGAAATTATATGTTATAAAATGAAAGTTTCGAAATGACTCTAAACGAACAATCACTTTTATCCGAACAAAATCTTACAATTAATCACGGTTATGAAGTGACGCGTCTCGCATAATCATTTAAGCGTCCATCGAATCGTCGAAGCGCCCATCGGTCTTTCGAATAACGAATACTACAATATCACATATATTTACCTGCGTTGTTAGCCGCTATCATCCAACAGATCATAAAATGTGTAAAATATAATACAATTTCCAGAATATTATGTATATAAATCAGTCGTACACCCGAAGGGAAGGTATAAAATGTGCGTATAACTTCAACCATAGCAATTTTTTTTTCTACGAATGAAATTAAAAATTCCAATTTATCCGTATTTTTTGTTTGAACCTATAGTTTACGTATGTGAAATTTGATAAAAATAGTTCAACGTTTTATACAAAAAATTGAACAAAAAATGTTAATTTTTAATATATTTTTTAAACAAACAAATTTTTCAAATCTGTTTGCGCTATATTATTGGCCTTCTAAAAAGGAAAAATTTGCATTTTGAATTTCTTACCTAGGCCTAATAGTTTCCGAGATATTTGAAAAATAGCTTTTTCAACCCCAACTTTAAGGGTTATTTTCACCACTTCAGAGTGGATATTCGCACGTATAAAAAAATACGTGTCAAATATTTTTTCGAGTTCTATGACATATCAAAAATTCATCCAAATCGGCGTGTAACGTTTGGGTGATGTCCCTTGTCAGTGTCCGTCTGGTACGGTGCCGGATAACTTACACAGAGTACCGCTGCACCTGTGCCTGGTGATGCTGGCACCTCTCGTACCCTGACGCTCGTTACGTCCCTTTACTGCAGCCGTTCCCGTCGGAACTCCGGCTGATGACGATTCCCTCGTCCTCGCCCCTGGTCAGGTGTTTTGACCGCTGCTCTCGTCCGTCGGGCCTTGCCTGGTCGTCGGGCAAGCGCCCCTCCCTCTCCGTTCGTCTACCGAGACATTACGTCTCCGGCCTTGCCCTTACTTTCCTGTGAACAAACTCAAAAACATGTGAGACTATGTTCAATTCGTCCGATAGCCAACTACCAATTACGGCTACCCTGTCAAACTACAACAAATACATTAATTTCGCCAACAAAAAGGATATAAAACGGCCTTTAGCCCTAATCGTCGTGGTCGTTCCCTTGGACCGTAATCCACGGTTTAATTCTGTCGGCAGCGACAACAGTCCGCAGTCGTTTCACACCTTCCCGTAAGTCCTCTACGTAATACCTGTCGTTCGGTAAGACAGTCCGTATCCGAAAATGCCCCTTGTGTTTTGTCAGCAACTGGCTGTGGTGTATCCGTTCCGACGGACGGTCAGGATTACGAAGATTGTAAGTCTCCGCCCACAGTGCCAATGCGTTTCCACGACCTTTTACGGTGATGGAAATAATAAGGTTGAAGGGAAGTAAATTTTCCTCAGTGGGTTGGACCCGGCGAAGAGGTAATTAATGTATGTGATGTGAAGCCTCAGTGGGATAAACCCGGCGAAGAAGTAATACAACTTGAATAACTTCTTACTGTACACAGCCTGATAAGAAGAATCGGTGGATATGGAATGAGGTTTCGCACCTCGTCAACGGATTTGCCTTCCTCAGTGGGTTGGACCCGGCGAAGAGGAGAATTTGGCAAAAAGACGTTCCTCAGTGGGATGGACCCGGCGAAGAGGAGAATTTTGGCAGAAGACGTTCCTCAGTGGGATGGACCCGGCGAAGAGGAGAATTGAATGTGAGATTAATTAATAACTCGATACTGCCAAAAGAACGTTAGTACGATCACTACGTGCGATCACTGCCACGAGCTCAACAAGACTCCCTGATTCTCTCAGAATATTCCAACAGGAAATCTTGAAGGGTTGGACGGCTCGTGGAGGCCTTTTTCAGTGAAGACCAATCAGGGCCCGTCCATAATTCAGGCGAAAAATCCCGATTGATGACACGGTCGAGCGAATAGTATATCGAGCTCCTCCTTCCTGTTACGAAAGTCGAAGGCGTTGGTATTTACGTATATGAGACCCCCGTGCTGATTGATATGGGTCCTTTCTCGAATCTCGGTCGAGAAATAAACTGCACGTGCATGGCTGTTAAGTGCGTAGCACGAGCGTCGATGTCCGCCGTATTGACGCCGACTCTTGTAAACACTAGCACCCCAGGGGTACGCAGTTTCGTACACGGAAAAGAAACTCTTTAAGAAAGAAATAGAATAACCTTCGACTCGTGGCGATTATTCCGGCCTTCAGCAAGGCCCTTTAAGCGGTTTAAAATATGCGATACGTTTACGAGGGTCATAGACAAATTATTTCACTATGAGAAACTCAAGACTGGCGTACAGATTCTCAAGAGGGTTTCTTCTTTTCTAAAACCTTTTCAGCTGTTTTAAAGAAGTCTCCCTGGCCTCGGATACTACATTGTAAAAATCATGCAGCGCTGAACACCTTGTACTTCGGTAGAAGTTTTCGGCTGTTTCCTGTCGAAGGTTCGCTGGTAATTTCAACCAGTACCAATTCTCCTTCCGCATAATTACGAGCGTCCCTCCGTGTACTATCGTAACGTTCCTTCTGTGCCATCTGATCCTTTGTAATGTTTTCGCTGATCTGTCTTCTTAATTCCGTTAAATCTAGGCGATCTATTTCCTCCTGTATGGCACTTAAAATCGGTCCCTCGACCATTGTCCTAGTATCACACCCAATTAATGCCTTTATTGGCGAGGTGTTGATACTTTTGTTGTGCATCGTATTTAACGCACTCTGTATTTTCTTGACCTGTCCGTCCCAGTCGGATGGGTCCTGTGTCGCTGTGGTCGTTGCTAACGCGTTTACAATGGTCCTATTGTACCGCTCGCATTGTCCGTTGGCCCTCGGTGTTGCCACTGAGTTCCGAATATGTTTAATACCGTAGGTACTACAAAATATAGTAAATCTCCGCGATGTAAAACTCCTTCCTTGATCGCTTATTATCCTAGTCGGAACACCAAATAAGTGTATAAAATCCAGCAACACCTTCTCAGTGTGTCGTGTCTTTACGCTTTTTACCGGTTCCACGACAGTAAACTTCGTAAATGCATCGACTATCACCAGCAAATACTTATTTTTCCTCCGGCTCAACACAAAAGGTCCTACGTGATCAATATGTATAGTGTGGAAAGGTACAGGTACCTTCTCTATTATGTTGAGCTTACACTGTTTTTTCCCCGCCGTATGCTTTTAGTACGCGCAATTCAGGCACGCTTTTACATACTTATCCACGAAACGCCTCATCCCAGCGAACCAGTAGTTCCGTTGAATTCGCTCTACTGTTTTCTCTGTTCCTAAATGACCAGCGTCGTTGTGACATAACCTGCATATTTGCATCCTAGCGTTTTTCGGGACTACCCAAGCTTCCCGTTTGTTCGATAGTCGTCGATACAACTTGTTCCTTTTCAGAACGTACTCTTTAAAATAATGCTTAGTTTCCGGTGATTGATCGTTGTTTTCGATAACCGTCCTTATTCGCGACAACTGTTCGTCCTGTAATTGGGCCGCTGTAATCCAATCGGCCTCCGTAATATCGACGTATGCTATTTCGACGCCCGTCGGTACAGGGTTTCGACTCAGCGCGTTCGCATGTGCCATACCTGCCCCCGGCCTATACACGATTTCGAAAGAGAACTCCTGCGTTTCCAACCACCATCGGCCTACACGAGGCAATAAATCCTTCTTCGAAAAGGTCGTCCTTAACGCATTACAGTCGGTAACCACTTAAAATTCTATGCCTAGCAGATATACTCGAAAATATCGTAACGCTAAAACAACAGCCATCGTTCCCAATTCATACGAATGATAACATCTTTGATCAGCTGTTGTTTGCTTGCTAAAATATGCTACAGCTGCCATTCTATTGTCATCTAGTCGTTGTAGTAATACTGCTCCAACGCCGAGTGAGCTTGCATCCGTATGCAATTCCGTTGGACGAGTCGGGTCAAATATGCATAATACCGGTCGCGATATCAACCTACTTTTTATAATCCTGTTACACTTTTCTTTATATATATATATATATAGTTTATTAAGAATGGTACAATGGTAATTATAATTAATCAGGTATAGATGTACGGATAACACGCGTCTCGATTTGTCGGTGGCTGCGTCACGACTGTTCGCGGAAGGCTCCCGCCGGGCCTCTCGGTTTCCGAATTTGCGCGACAGGCGCGCGCGAATTTCAATTGTAACAATCCGAAATGCATATTCTTGCGGTTCCCCTCATTGCCATTCTACATTTTTGCGGGTTAATCGTGTTAACGGTTCGGCAATCGACGCGAAGTTCTTGATGAACTTTCTAAAGTAACTCGCCAACCCCATATATTGCCGTACCTGCTTTACTGTCTCGGGTTCGCGGCATGTCCCTAACGGCATCTGTTTTCCGTTGACCCGGCCTAACTCCGTCCTTGCTTATTTCTCGCCCTAAGTATTCGATCGTCTCCTTTAAAAACGAACATTTCTCCAATTTTAGCGTTAACCCATGTGCGCGGAACGCTTCGAGGATACTCTTTAACCGTTCGGCGCCTTCCTCGACCGTTTTCGACGGTATAATCACGTCGTCCAAGTACGGAAACGCTATTGTGTTTTTCAAGGGTCCCAAAACTTTATCCATCAAACGTTGAAATACTGCAGGCGCGTTTGTTAAGCCAAAAGGCATTCGAAGAAACTCGTAATGCCCTTCCGGTGTTACGAATGCTGTTTTCGCTATGGAATTTTCCGCGACTGGTACCTGATAGTAACCAGATGCTAAGTCAAGGCCGGTAAAATATTTGTTTCCCCCTAGTCTATCTATCTGGTCATCAATTAGAGGTAACGGGTATTTATCCTTGGCCGTAATTGCATTCAACTTTCGGTAGTCAATGCACATTCTATAATCTCCGGTTTTCTTTTTCACCAATGTGACCGGGCTCGCGTATGGTGAATCGGATTCCCTAATTATTCTATTATGCAATAAATCGGCAATCATTTCACGAACTACTTTTCTTTCGACCTCCGGGAGTCGGTAGGGGTGATACACGACGGGTTCGTCCGTCATACATTTTATTTCAATCGCTGCGGTGTTCGTTCTTCCGAGATTACGCATCGATGTTGCTATACAATCGCGAAATTCCTCGATCAACGTGACGATTATTTTCCTATCCTGTTCCCTGACATTCTCTAGGTGTAACTCGGAATTAATCTCGATCGTATAGATATCCATTCCTGGCGTATCTCGCGGTATCTTCGAATCCCTAATATCGTTGAAAACGAGCTGTTTTCCTCGTTTCAACATTACCACGTGGTCTTGTTGCAGAAAATCTCTCCCGAGTATTACGTCGTATGCTGTATATTCATCCGGAATAACAAATGATTCTATATCTGCGGTTACGTTCTGCACTTTTACTGTAATCGGCGCGACTCGATTTATAGTAACCGGACGTCCTGCAAATCCTTTAAATAACGTATTCCCTACGGCCTTTATTTTGAAACAGAATTTCCTTGCTATGGACGCATGAATTATAGTGCATGCACTTCCGGTATCTATTAAACTCGATATCCTGTGCCCGTTAACGCGAACGCACATCTTGTAAATATTAACAACATCTTTAATATTCTGTATTATATTTACCTCTTTTTGCGGACACTTGTCCCGTTTATGCCCGACCTTTTTGCATAAGAAGCATTGGATTTTGGTCAGTCTGCAATCCTTCGCGGCGTGACCCGCTTTTCCGCAGTAGGAACAGGTGATCGCCGTTTTTCCCTTCGGACCCTCCCCCGTTCCTGACGCTGACGGACGCATGGCTCGTTGAACTGTCGGTCTCCTTTCCTCCTTTCCTTCCATCCTTCCCATGGCGCTCATCGTTGCGTACAGCTCGTTGATGTCCGCAGGCTTCGACGATCTCACCGTTCTTTGTAGAGCCTCGTCCGGTATGCCAGAGATGACCAGGTCGATTAACCGGTCATCGGTTAAATTAATCTTCAACTTCCGGAGTAGGTTTAATTTTTGGAAATAACAGTCTCCGAGAGGTTGTCCGGGTTTTGTCTCATAGAACGTTGCTTCTCGCCACATTCTTGAAAATGGCACTGGCCGTCGGAATTGCGCGACGATCAGCACCCAGCACCTTGAGGAAAGCCACGGGTACATTAGAATCATTTTTAAGTAAGTAAGAGAAATTTGTTAAAAACTGGATTACGGTAAGGACGAATATCCGGCGGACGCCAGTGGCTCAGTGCGTAGCGTCGACGACTCGTGATGTGAGCCGCGCGCGGGCTCGAGTCTCGTTAAATCCGAAAATTTGTCCGTATTCCTACACGAATTAGCAAGTGTCATACCATTTTGGAATCCTTATTAAATGCGCCAACTTTTAAAATTACTTGCCAAACGCGACCCGTATCATTTTTTTTCAGTATGGTCAGTTAAACCTGGGCTAAGTTTTCTGCTTGAATCTTCGGTTGGCCAAAAAGTGTCATTTACTTCCAAGCCCGAGCAGCTGGCTTTAAATTTTTGACGAGGGTTTAAAGAGGCAGCATTCGGGATTACAAAACAAAAAAAAAATGATTAAAAAAGTCAATATTTGTAGCAACAGGAGTGAAAAGACCGTCACAGAGTACAGATTTTCTCGATTTTGTTGAAATGTCCATAATTTTTAAAAAACACGACTTAGATTTTTTTTTATATTTTTCTGATAACTCTTATGACCTAGCCTGTCACCCTGTTTCGGGTTGACGTCGACTTCTGGGACACCCTGTATACAAAAGTATCGATGAGGCGTGGGACGTCTCGAGCACGGGGATATAGGGCCCGAGGTTCTGTTAATATAAAACACTTCGTAACAGATCATCTAAAGAAGAACATCGTTTCATTTAAGAGTATATCGTGTATATTATTCACAATACTTTAAACCAGCTTCCATTTCTAATGATATTTCTCAGAGCGAAATACAGTTGTAAACATTTTCCGGCACTCAACCAACGTACGATTTACAACCCAGGAATTGGCGTATCGATTCACTCGTATTTTCAGTGGTAGTATCATATTGGTTCGCGTGGTCACGCATACCAAATGACTCAAAGAACATAAACAATCGGCAGTTGGCGATCGTCAATCGGTATCAAGTTCGAAGGATTCAATGTGAGGATACGCGTACTTTTTATATTTCATTTCAATTTCATCGCGCGCCAATTCCTGGGTGACGCGCTGTACGTCGGTATCCATAAGTAAGTCTCTATATGACGCATTAATGTCTTCTAAGAAATTGCGACATCTTTCATGCGATAGAGATCTATTTCCCCTCTAATCAAATTTATAACTTCCGTTCCAATTTTCATCGTGGCACTTAAAATTACCGATTTCCCACATGAAGCCTCCTGATGTATTATGCAATGAAATGTTGCACAATTAATTTCATTTTTTTTTTAAGTGGGCCTTGAACCCGTTTTTCATTCCGACCATTGATCTTGCACCATCTGTAATAATAGCTGTGCACTTTTCAAAGCCACCATACTTCTCCAGTTCTTTATGGACCGCGTTAAAAATATCTATTCCCCTCGATGTCGAATGTAAAGGAATTAACGCCAATCGTTAACAAAACGTACAAAAATTAATAGCTGACTTACGTTAGCGATGTCTGCACTTTCATCCAAACAGAGTGAAAAATATCTACAATTTTTATTAATGATTGTAATTTTTCTTCCACATGATTATTAATTTCAACGATCCGTTTGCGAATCGTTTTTCGCGATAATGGTACGTATTCAAAATTGTTCACCTTAGCTTCATTTTCAATGTTACGTACGTTTCGCCGCGTAGAATTATCCGCGGTTGGAAACGATCCGAATAAGAGAAAGATTGCCGGCCGAGACGGAAGGACGCGGTCAGTTAAAGCTCGTGACCGTGGAAGAAGGGTGAACGGTTAAAGAAAAGGTGTAAGAAAAATTGTCTATTGCTCTAAAGTTGTACAGTAGAAATAATTCAGCACGATGTTAATAAATTGTCTTTACAAACGGTGTAAATGGAGTGTTCATCCGAAACCTGGTCGAAGTTCGAAGTTCGTACCGGAATTTCGCCGAAGCACGGAGTTCTGAATAAATTAAATGTTCGTCCGAAACCTGGTCGAAGTTCGAAGTTCGTACCGGAATTTCGCCGAAGCACAGAATTATTCGCACGCTCTATCTCGCTAATCGCTCTCAAAGGATTTTATACAGACTGCCGGCTCGCTCGCAAGGGCGCGGCTTTTATAGCAACATACGTTCTGGAATATTCCCGAAAGTTCTAGAACATGCGCGAGTGTATATTTAAAATTTCGGTTTCTTCCTTGCCTTTGTCTCCTGTGCCGGTGGCCAACGGAACAGGAGAAGCGTTAGCAAGGAGAGAAGGATAGAGCGAAAATATAGGTTACGGGTTCGAACGTAGCGGTCGTTTGAACCCGAGTTACCGTTTGCCTAAACATTCAAAGACTTTAGCCATTTCAATCGCACATTTTTTTATTAATTCATATTGTAAATGGGAGAATAAAACGGTAGACTATTGTCGTGAACCCGGAGGTGGCGATTGTACCGAATTAAAATGCAACGTTTTACCAAAACTGTTCTCTTTATTAATTTCTCGAAAATGACCTTACTGTTCGCTAGTTGGAATCTTTCTGAGGTTTTTGCGAGGAAACGATGACGAGGAAAAATCGGATAGGAAAAACTGTGTAGGAAGAGGGGGTGCTAGGGTTTAGGTTGGCTGAAGAGGGGATGGAGGAAGTGCGAAAAGGAGAAAATTTGGGACTTGGGAAGGAGGTAGGTTGTAGCTTCGCCGGAGGTCCCTGAGACCTGGAAAGTGTCTGTTTTATTTCTGAAGGAAAATTTATGTAAGGACTTTGGAGGGTTGGTGAGCACATGTTTAATTTTACGGAGAAAGCACTTCGAGTTGCCTTGAAGGTTTTAGGAGTATCTGACACCTCCCATCCTTAGATTAATTTACGGTATTACAAAACGGAAATTAATAAAATTTTACAATACTTAAAATCGCTTTTTGTACCTAAATTATACGTGAACAATGTAAACAAATTATAATTCGTGAAATATTATTTTACATGACTAAGTTTTAAGGAATATTATTAGACATATATGGATATAGATTTATAAGGTAGAAATTATAGCTTAGCAGAGTATAAGTTTACATACTAGAAATCAATAACGTTGAATTTAGAAGTATAAATGAAACGCATACAAATTTTGCTTATAATTAAAGAATTGATTAATCTATGTGTAAATATCGCTAAATCTAGTGAGTTTAAGAATAATAATTACTTTTGTCTACGCTAATACTATTTACCGTTAACAAAAATATAAACGACTAATTTGTGTTTCGGTATTGCAATTTTCACTTTTCTTTTCGGGGGGTGGGGGGGTAATTTGTCAGTCCATGACTACAGAAGGCGCTCGGGAAGTCGATCTTCTTAGACCATGTTGTCCGACAGGTCGAGTTAAAGGGTCATCTCGCCGCCATTCATCAGTAGAGTGGGTTGGTAATCGAACAAATGTTTCTTCTTCCGACCTGGGCCTGTCCTCTTCTTCTAGAAGCCTCGATAGTTGCCTGCTTGTTATGGGGCCAGCATTGACGTTGGTATTGATGATTTTAAAACAACAGGTGTCGTTTGTTGATCTCGGAACCTTGATGGGACACAGGCACCTGGCTGTTGAACGTAATAGTCCACAACGACGTAAGAGATGCACTGAAAGTAACAGTCCGATAATAGATATAGTTACGCTTAATAAAATAGTGGACCAACGACTATGTTGAACAACTATTGGCTTATCCAATTCTTTTTGTAGCAGGTTATCCAATTGAGCGAGTTTGTGATTTGAGTACTTAAGTTCGTCTGTATTGATATTCGTGATTTTGATCGGCTGTAACCGTATCGGAGTAATTGTTGAATTTCCTGTGTTCTTCGGACAGCAATCCTCCTCGGGAGTATGATGTATTGTTAAACTGCGGCTACGATTTACAATAATACCTTGGGTTGGCTCTAGAATAGTTGTCTCAGTATAACCTTTACATTGGGGCTGAAGATGAATTATTCCAGCTGACTTTAAATTGATGTCCTCGATATGTGTCGTAGTGCAAGTAAGTGTCAAATGAACCGGGTATGATGCTGTAAAAATCCATTTGTTGTCCTGGATGTGGAACCATCTTTCAAAGCTGCTTTCGATTACACGAGTCTCGCAGTATGACGGTATTATTCTCGCGTTCGATATGAATAGTCTCGTCTCGCATGTTGATTGTCCAGCAGTTCTTGTTAGTTGGTTGATGAGGCAGATACGTTCGTTATCATCGGCTAATAGACAGACTTCGAGATTTTGAAGCATTGCATAATACACCCTATTAGTACTCAATAGCATATAGGAGTAACTGGATTTAATGTAGAGGTAAGTGTTTGGGGAGTTTTGCGGAACGGGTAGAGGTAGCATTTCATAAAGCTCGAATTGCATTTCTTTTACTAGCGGAATGTTGATTATAAACACTAATGTATTGTTGGTGAAAAATACTTTCAATTTATATAGTTTATCAAATTTGTACATATTAGCGTATATTAAGGGAATGGGCCATTTTAGACCGTCTTGTAAAACTATTTTGTTTAATTCGTCAAAAATATTTTGAGGAGATAGCATTTGTTGATACAATATATTTTGTTTTGCTAATGAAATAGAAGAACTAATGAGGTTGTAATATTCATCCAATTCTGAGAGGATCTGCGTAAAAGAAAATATTTGCTCTAAAATAACATGTCGCGTAAGAATACTGTTTAGGTAATTGGTTGTTGAGTTCGAGAAGTTGTTCAGTAAATTTATGTTTTCGTTAAATTTGTCTTCGTCAACTCGGAGGCTCTGGACAGATGTATTAAAATTCTGAATAGTGTTACTTATTATCGCGATTTGCTGCTTCATTAGTAAATGTACGTTTCTATTTTCAACGGCAATGGAGTCCATTGCTTCTTTATAAAATTTAGCGTCTCCGGTATTGGAGCTGTCGAATAACCACCGTAAAGCATAAGGTGCGCTATCGAATAATCCTCGTTTTACAATTCTTTTTCCTACGTGTGGTTGGTTATTTGACATAAATTGTATGCTTTCGATTTTGCTTTTGACTGCCATGATTCGCGAATGTATGTATTTCAAGGAAATTTGACAAAAATTTGTGTTGCCATCGTGTAACGTTTGTTCGGGGATATGAGTACACATAGTCAAAGATCTTGCGTAAAGTGTAAGTAATGCGTCGTATTTTTGATCTGCAATAGTGAGGTTAACGTGCGTTACTAGGGTGAATGCAGAATTAGATACTTTTACATTTCCTAACGGGTTGAAATATAATCCCATATGGTCGTTCAAATGGAAAATTTCATAATAAGGCTTGTTATTTTCGCGCGCGTAATTGGGGATAATGGAAATGCATGCTATTAGTGTTATTGGAATAGACAAAAGGTGCTGCTTGCTATTCATCTTCGTCTCCTGAAACAGAAGGTTTCAGTAAGTTAGTATGATAAGTCACTGATTTTCTATTTTTTAAAACTTGTACTGTACTATTGGAATTTATTTTTACTATTTTATATGGACCTTTGTAGTTTGGTGTGAGTTTTCTGTTTAGTCCAGTTGTAGTTTGTTTATTCAAGACATAAACTGAATCACCAATTTTGTAATCATGCGAAACGATTTTATTATCATAGTAAGCCTTTGATTTGATTTTTGCCTGTAATAAATTATCTCTAGCTATTTTTTGTGTATAATTCAGTTTTTGTTTTAAATTAACGATATTGTTAGAGAAAACGGGGAGGAAAAGAAAATAAAAACCAAAATAGTGAAGAAACTGAAAATTGTAGCGTACATGTATTGAAATAAGGAAAACTAAAGAAGGTCTATCGCGTTCGTCGCTCTCTGTTAACGGCCTGATTTCTATCTGAATCTCCTAACTTCCTACCGATTCGCACCTTTGTTTCTCTCTCTCACTCTCTCTCACTCTTTCTCTCGCACTCATCGTTCATTCGTCAGCCCATTCGCTCTTACCATTCGCGCGCTTTTACAAAACCTATAACAATATAATCATCATAAGAATAATTTAACGTAGGTTCCTGTGTTATTTTACTAGGTAAATATGCTTTGTTTCCAAAAAGTGTCTCATATGGAGTGAATCCAGTTGACTTATGTACATGAGTATTGTAAGCTAACATTGCAAAAATTATGAATTCGTCCCAGTCTGTTTGTCTGTCGTTGATGTAATGTTTTAAATAGTCCTTTAGAGTTAAGTGTGACCTTTCTAGAGCTCCGTTTGTCTGGGGATGATAAGGGGAAGATAACAGATGTTTTGTATTGAATAATTTAGTAAGTTCTTTCATCAATTGCGATGTAAAATCAGTTCCTTGGTCAGTGAGTATTGTTTTAGGAATTCCGAATAGGGTTATAAATTTTGAAAACTCCGTTGCAATGGTTTGCGCTTCGTGATTCTGAATGGGTACGGCATAGGAAAATTTAGTTAGGTCGTCTTGCATATTTAGTATATAGCGATTGTTGTTGATGGTCAGAGGTAGAGGACCGACGATGTCGAGGGCGAGTCTTTCAAAAGGTTTATTGGAGGTAGTAGTGATTTGCATCGGGGATTTCGAAGGTCGAAAGTTAGTCTTATTGACCTGGCAGGATGGACATTTCTTTATGTAGTGTTTTATATCTTTTTTCATTGAATCCCATTTGTAATATTCTTTAATTCTTTTGTATGTCCTAAGGAAACCGGAATGGCCTGCTAATTTCGAGTCATGATTTTCTTGAAGGATTTTTGTGATTTCGTCCGATGATTTAGGAATAATTCGCTCGGTATTTAAAATAATGGGTATAATACTTGTATCCTTGAAAATATAGTGCAATATTTCTCCGAACATGTCCTTTTTTATATTTTTATTATTTATTGTGACATCATGAATATAAAGATTCCCGATATAATTATTTTCTTGAAAATGTTTACACAGAGCTTGCAATGAATAAAATATTTCTTTGTATTCTAACTTATCGAAATGGAATGGCTTACAGATGCACAGGTATGTTACCTGAGAATCCTTCGCGAGTTTAATAAATGAACGTAGTTCGTCAGGTTCTTTGATTTTCGATAAATCATATAAATTACGTAACGTTTCTGAAAACAAGTTATTGTCATCTAAGTCTTTCGAATAAAACAATGCATTTGGAAAATATTTGAATTTGTCGCAAGGTATAGATTGTATTTTAGGGATATCGAGGTTTTTGTAATGGTACTCTATAAAATTTTCAAAGGAATTTGTTTTCTGAATCATATTTACTACTGGGTAGCGAGAAAGTGCGTCCGCGTTTGAATTTAGCTTCCCTGCCTTGTAAACTATTTTATAATTGTATTCTTCTAGCTTTAGTCGCCAGCGTACTAGCCGACTACCTGGGTCCTTGCAGTTAAACAGCCAAGTCAAGGGTTTATGGTCGGTTATGATAGTAAACTGTCTACCGTACAAGTATGGCCTAAAATGTTTGACGCTCCAAACAATAGCGAGAAGTTCTTTTTCCGTAGTACTGTAATTTTGCTCGCTTTTATTCAAAGTACGGGATGCATATGCGACGGGGAGATCTTTTCCGATTGTACCTTGACTTAATACGGAACCTATTGCATAATTCGATGCGTCGGTAGTAAGGAGAAATTCTCTGTTGAAATCAGGGTATTGAAGAATCGGTTGTGTAGTTAATATTTGACGGAATTTTTCGAAAGAACTCGAATGTTCAGAGGACCACGTAAATTGAATATCTTTTTGTAATAAAACTGTTAGAGGTTTAGCTATCATTGCGAAATCTTTTATAAATTTCCTGTAGTATCCTACGAGTCCTAGAAAAGCTTTAATATCCTTCTGATTTTTCGGAATTGGAAATTTAGAAATGGCGTTAATTTTATTCGGATTCGGAGTCACGCCTTTATCCGATATCACGTGACCTAAATACGCTACTTCTTGGCGCATGAATTCGCATTTATCAGGTTGCAATTTAAGATTATTTTCCTTGAGTCGATCAAAAATGGTTTTTAATTTCAAAGAATGTTCCTGAATTGAGGATGCACAAATAACGAAAATCGTCGATATAAATAAAACATTGAAGTCCCTGTAAACCCGATAAAATTGCATTCATTAATCTCTGAAATGTTGCCGGTGCGTTCTTAAGCCCGAATGGCATTCTAGTATATTCATAGTGACCCGACGGTGTCGAAAAAGCTGTCTTTTGTTTATCGCAATCTCTCATTGGGATTTGATGAAATCCAGAAGCTAAATCTAGAGTAGTGAAATACTTCGAATGACCTACCTGATCTAAAATATCGTCGATATTAGGTAATGGAAACGCGTCACCGATCGTTACTTCGTTTAAACGTCTATAATCTATTACGATTCTCCATTTTCGTTCACCGGATGAATCTAATTTTTTGGGCACAACCCACAAAGGAGCTGACCATGGAGATACTGAGGATCGTATTATTCCTTGTTTCAACATTTTTTCAATTTGTTTGTTTACTTCGGATTTATGAACTTCTGGATATCTGTAGGATTTAGTGTAAATGGGAGTTGGATCGGTTAAATTAATTTCGTGTTCTATTGCATTTGTTGTAGTTAAAATATCTTCGGGTAAATGGAATATATCGCTATATTGTGTACAAATATCTATGACCGACGTTTTTTCCTCTAAATTTAAATGGTCTAACCTTAGATTTCTTTTCAAAAGTTCGTTGCGATTTGATTGGTGTGTATTTGAACTATTTAACGACATAACGGTAGCTTCTTGCGGTAGTTGTTCTAGATATGCAGAAATTGGCTCTATTTCCTGATCTATTATTCGCGTATTTAAAATAGTTGCTAAGGCTTTGTTAGATTCGTTTACTTTAGTAATAGCTTTGGATACGTAAATTCCTTTAGGTAACTCTAACTCCGGAATAATGCCTTCCCGTATTTCAGGATTTTTTACCGAGATTTCAATGACTGTCTCAGTTCGCGCTTTAAGCTTAATGAGATTGATCTCTGTTTTTTCGGATTTTTGAGAATTTAATTGCAATGGAATAGACAATGATTTGAGCGCTAATGTGTGAGTTAGATAATCTATCGTCGCACCTTCTTGCTGCAAAAAATCTTTACCCAACAAGCCGTCGAAGGGGACGTTTGTTGCCTGATTTAGGATATAGAATCTTACATGAATACAACAATCTTGAAATTGTATAGGAATTAGACAACTTCCTACTGTCTCTACGGCAATATTCGTACTGAGACCGTGCAATATTAATTTATCATTCGAATTAAAAGGGGTACTCGGATCTAGTTTACACGCTTTAATGAGAGAAACGTTTGCACCCGTGTCTACAAGAAATTGGAATGATTTATCCGCACTTTTTGAATACTGCGAGGAGACTTTGACATAATCAAGATTATTATTCGCAATTGAAATGTTTAATTCTCGAACACCGTTAAATGCGCAATGCGGTCCTCCAACGTGGTGTTCGTCGCTGGGGACTCCTGGGAGTTTAAATGAATCGCGGCATTTTCTGCCTGAGAAATACCTTGACTTGTAATTTGATCTCTTCGGCTATTATTGTATTGTCGTTTTCTACATTCACTGATTAAGTGTCCCGGTTTTTTACAATAGTTACAAATCTTAAGATGATTAGGACTTGGATTCGAAGTGACTTGGTTTTGTTGTTGAAATCGATTAGGTGTATGATATTGCTGTGATTCGTTAGGAACTTGTTGTTGACGCTGAGGGCGATAATTATTTCGGTTTTGATTATAAATTTGGATATTATTAACGGCTCTACTACGTTCAGAAACTGTTGATCTTAACCTGCATTGAGACGTGTCATGATTGGTTCGTCCGCAAACGTTACAAGATCATTGTCTATTGTATTTATGCATATTTAACGCTCTTTCTTCTGAAATCGCGGCAGAATACGCGGAATTTAAATTGTCAAAATCTTTCCACCTGAGCATCTGAGATATTTGTGGTTGACTGTGATAAACGAAACGATTTAAGGTTGTTTCCTCTACAGATTTTTTCTTTCCCGGAATTTCTATTGGATTAGTTGCATATTGCTGAATTGCGCTAAGTGCCCTTGATGATAGCGTTAACAATCTCTGGTAAAAAGCGCTGATACTCTCAGAAGGTAGTTGTTTACTATTATTTAACTCTTCCATTATTTGGCAATAATGTTTCTTATCTTGATACAATCTTTTAAGTTGTTCTTTTAATTCAGGCCAGCTATAAAAATTCTGTAGCGCTAATTGTTCCTTCGCGTTACCGGAGATTCTCGAAAGTATAAAATATAATAATGGGGTTTTCTGTCTTTCCGAAGCTAATTCATTTGCATTATTGCAATTGGCTATAAATTGCCCGAGTTTGAATCGGTTACCATTGAATTCTTTAGGAATTAAATTGCATAAAAATTGTATTGGGAAATCGGATGAGGAATTCATTTGTTCTGAGGAATTATCTGGAGAGTTTGGTAGAGACATTGCAATGTGCTTAGGTAATATGCTACTGAATAACAAAGTGATTACCAAAACAACAAAACTCGAAGTTGTACTTGCCGTCTGCCCGTGAAACAGTCCCTGGATGATCCAATCGCTGGCTTCTTCACGTGATGGACGTCCTGATCCGCAGACACTCGGGGTTGACACTGTTTTCTCACGTCAGGATAAAAATCCACAGGCGAAGAACACTTTAAATAAAGTTTGGATATTCTTTCACCAACGACGTGTCCTACCGACTGCGCCAAAATTTCGTGTCGTGAACCCGGAGGTGGCGATTGTACCGAATTAAAATGCAACGTTTTACCAAAACTGTTCTCTTTATTAATTTCTCGAAAATGACCTTACTGTTCGCTAGTTGGAATCTTTCTGAGGTTTTTGCGAGGAAACGATGACGAGGAAAAATCGGATAGGAAAAACTGTGTAGGAAGAGGGGGTGCTAGGGTTTAGGTTGGCTGAAGAGGGGATGGAGGAAGTGCGAAAAGGAGAAAATTTGGGACTTGGGAAGGAGGTAGGTTGTAGCTTCGCCGGAGGTCCCTGAGACCTGGAAAGTGTCTGTTTTATTTCTGAAGGAAAATTTATGTAAGGACTTTGGAGGGTTGGTGAGCACATGTTTAATTTTACGGAGAAAGCACTTCGAGTTGCCTTGAAGGTTTTAGGAGTATCTGACACTATTTTATATGTTCAGTATGAAAACTTTATTTTACGGCTCAGAAGGACGTCTTCACTCTAGAAATTCTGAACACGAAGTGAAGTGACACTCAGATCCTCGAAAAGAAAATTCGTTGTCCACTTAAGGAAAAGAGCTGGCCTTCGATGGAAAACAGTCTCAGGCCCTTAGACCCGGTGGTGCCAATATGGCCCATCTATGCAGACAATAAGCAGTGTTTCTCACTGCACGATTCAGTTCACAATTTCACAATTTTATTGGTAAATTACAACGATATCACACGAGAAGCAGGATTCGTACGAGAGTCCTTTTTGTACCTACTGCGTACATACGTGTCTTCGGTTAACCGGTCGCACGCGTTGCGAAGATTCGGTTCGTTTTTACTTGGATATAACCAATAGTTGCGGGTCACTTATCCTCGTCGATATCTATCGACCGCAATTATTGGCTATGATCCTGTAGTTCCTCGCGCTTGTCGTCGCGAGGACAGTGCGACTTGAATTTCACGGGACAAAATGCTGAATTTATGATGATTTGGCACCATACTTGTATAGACTAATTGGCACCGTATACTTGTATTTACACGGCAAAGTCTGCTCGACATGCCGAATCCTTAACAATATCTAATATCTATTTTCAAAACTATTACAAAATATCAGCCGTTTATTTTGAAAGTGGCCTAAGTCCATTTATCTTAAAATCGAGATATTTAAGGGTTTGCGTTTCAATGAATTTAAAAATATACGTATAGGACATTAATGAGTCGTACTGCTTAAGTGTATCTAAGGGTGTTAAATTTAGAGTTCCTATTAAAATAGTGGCAATTATTAAGTGAATAATATCCGTTTTCTTATCAAGAATGGAGTTAGGCCACTTTCAAAATTAACAACCAGATTCAATATAAAATTTGAAGGTGCCCAAGTCCATTCAACATAATTTAAGATGCTTCAAATTGAAAAAAACAATACTGAATTTATTTTACATATCTTTAAAACACTTCAGGAACATAATTTAAACGATTCAATTAATTACATAACGTGCAAAATTACAAACATAAATTTATTACAAAACAATTTACTACTCATCTACATTTTGTGCGTGTGAAAGGGATTTGAAGTAATCATGATGTTCCGGTGGTATATATCGTAATAGGTCCATTATGTCCTTGAATTTTGCTGTTGTAATTTGTCTGATATTTTATACAGTGGTGTCAATACAATATTTTCGAACTGTTTGGGTCTACCCCGACGTGGTAATAAATTCAGGACTTTAAAATTTTCATTCTCATTCGTTGATGTCTTATAGAAAATTTTGTACGGTTCATTTCTGACAAAACGCATCCAACATATTTTTAGCCAGTTTATTGATTCTCCATTAGAATTTTTTACTCTTTTAAAAATTGCATCTTCTAATAATTTTGTTGATACAAAATCTTCTTGTCTCATTTCATTTACAATAAAATTATTACCTTTCCGACACTTTTTCATAATCTTATAATAATCTTGGGGAACGAACAGTAAATTATTTTTTTTTAATGACATTTCTACCACGCCAAAATCTCTATCATTTGGTAAGAACGAATGTCCTGATATTAAAAATTTGTGATCTATGATTTCTACATTATTTTCCAAAGATTGGACAATTTTTAACCACATTAAAGCTATGTTAATGTTTCTATTTTGTCCGGTGCACATGTCACTGTAAGCTATAATGTGTCTTTCACTTTTTAAATTTTTAACATGTTTTAGGATGCATGAAACAATTTCTTGAGCACCTCTGGATGCAATAGTTTCATCCCAAACGTACATGTAAACATTATCGTTATGAAAATTGTGAATGCCTAAATTTAGAACATACATATTACGTTTGTAATATGCTACTGAGGTAGTCAACTTGGGATACGGTAATGCTTTTTGCAAGTCGAACGAGAAAGCAAAATAATAATTTGAATTACGTAATACTTGCTCCTGATCTTGTTTCAGTGAATTCATAGCTGATTCTGCTAGTCTTAAATGGACATCGTGTTCTTCTGTAAGTTTATTCTTTTCTTCATCGTCATTCGATGCTTTAATTTTGATGTGCAATCAGTTGCATTTTTGACATGTATCTTTGCGCGGTTGGTGGAAATGTAAATCAAAATCTTTTTTAAATATTTTTCTGTAAGTCCACTCATTAACGGCTTTTATTTTATTTTCCTCGCAATAAAGCTCGTATAAATTAAACATTTTCCTAAGAGTTAGATCAGGATGTAGATATTTTCTGTTAGGATTATGAGATCTAGTATAATGGGATTCAAATTTAGGAAAATTATTAATATGATTTTGAACATGCTCTTTTCTTTCCTCAGATAATTTTCTTGATGATCCAATCATCATTCCACGTGAATCATTGCCTACATTTGCAGAGTTTAATACTCGTTTTAGCGTCCTTCACTTATTTTAAAAGTATCTAAAAAGAATTTTTTAGAGACGGGAACTTTTCCGTTTGTAGAATGCAACAAAGTAAAGCAATATATTTTCTTTGTTAAAATTTCCCAAACCCCAAAACTTCTCAAAAATATTCTTCCTTTCTTTTTCATCGTAATTTTTTATGCATGCATTCCGACAACGGCAATCTTTGTTTTCGAAAATTTTTTCTGGTACAATATTTCCGGTTTGAGTACAATATCTTTTTCCTGAATTCCGTTTAATCTTTCGCACTTTTTGGATGTATGATTCATCAATTTTTTCTCTATTGTTATTCATATCTTCATCCTCTGAAGACGAATATTGTTCTATAATTATTCGGTTTCTTTTTCGATTTTTTTTTAAATTATTACTTACTATTTCGTCTTCACTATCTGAACTAAATAATAGTCTTCTTCTGTTCTTCCCCATGGGTGAAATAATTTCTAAAATTTAATATTAAATTTTAAGTTTTATATTAATTAAACGTACTGGTTATTCAACTAACGCAATTGTCCAAAAACTGAGGTTAAATTGTAAATACTAATTAATTAAAATTACCTTCATCACTACTTTCCGACATTATCAATAGTAAATATATTATCTTAATTATTTAAGTATAAATGGAGTTAGGCCACTTTCAAACTACACGATTCGATTATTAAACTAACTCTGAAAACTTATGTGTCAAGAATTATCGTATTTGCTCGGATTATAAGCAACCTGAAATGCTTTACTGATAAATAACATAAAGTTGTACACGTAACCATGACAACCGGAAAAAAGTGAAAAACGGAGTTAGGCCACTTCCAAAATAAACGGCTCATATATCTAATGTTTGCTTTTAAAAAGGCATATGAAAAGTATTAAATATTTCGCCTTGAGAAAGACGTTTTGTTTCTTTACTACAATGGCAATTTCACAGTGAACGCTATTCAACTGTCTGTAATATGAAGTGTGCGGGGAACAGGACCTCGCATACATATACATAAGTACTTATATGTACTAGTGGTTTATGGTCGGTGTACAATGTACACTTATTTCCATAAAGGTACTGTTGAAATTTCGTAACACCAAAGATTATGCTATACACCTTTTTATCGATTTGCGCGTATTTCGTTTGTGTATTGTGGGGCTTACTGGATGTCAGGTTAAATAAGTTACATACACTGTTTCTGATCTTACTCTAACTTTATTGCTACGATGCTGGCTATATTCAAGTGAGCGCGGGAGCGTACTGTGTGACGCCTCCATCGCGCGTCTGCTAGGTGGTCAACCAGCCAGTGCGCCACCTAGCGTGCTAGGGAGTTTCTTTCTCCCTACAGTATCATTTAGCGTACTTGAAGCGTATTGTATGGCTCTTTCGCTACCATCTGGGTAATCACGGGACAGTACTGCTCCTACACCGTAGGAACTAGCGTCGGTAGCTAGTATTAGCGTGAGTTTGGGGTCGTAATGGGCCAACATCTCATCGCTTTGGAAAGCCCGTTTTGCATTTCTGAAAGCTATTTCACATTCCTTTGACCAAATAAATTCGGAATCTTTGTGTAATAATTTGTTTAGTGGGTATAAAATCGAACTAATATTCTTAATGAATCTCCTATACTAATTTACGAAACCTATGAATGCTCGTACTTTTGGTACATTGCGGGTGGTAGGCATCTTCGATAGCCGCGATTTTGTCTTTGCCTTTATGCATTCCATCTTTATCGATAATGTAATCACAATATTTAATTTGATCTGTAAAGAAGGTGCTTTTTTCTCTAGTCTACGTAAGTTCTCAGTATCACTTGTACCTGTAATCTTAATATCATCTAGAAAAACAGTGACTCCCGGAATATCTCTCAAAGTATTTTCGATTTCTCGGTGTCATAAGGTCGGAGCAGAAGCAATTCCGTACATTAGTCTAGTGGGTTTGTATTAGGTTGTCCGGAAAGTTTTTTTCGTTTTTTTTAGTAGGACGTAAATATGTGGGATGGATGAGTCGACGGAGCGGTATGACTGAGAGCGGCGTGTTTGAGGACACGTGGAGATGAGCGGCGTATGACTGAGACGTGGTGCGATTGGGAACGGCGTGATTGAAGCCACGTGCAGATGAGCGGCGTATGACTGAGACGTGGTACGATTGGGAGCGGCGTGATTGAGGCCAGGTGCAGGCGGAGTTGTAGAGGCCTCGCTGTTGAGGGATATGAGTGTTGGAAGCAGGTTGTTAAACGTAATCTTAATAGTGAAAATAACTTTAATGTAAAATGTGTAATAATGTAACCCAGGCACAGCGTACTGTCCGGTCCAAACCGATCTTTACATCGAACTGCTGAAAAGCATTCGGTCGCAAATACTTATACCTACGAACGTACATGCGGTGTACCTTTTCAGGTACGCGTACATCTATATTTAGCTTTCCGAAAAACGTTACCAGCAATAAAACATCTTCGAGAGCCGAACCATTTTATTGCGCCTTGAGAGTTTGTCGAAGGGGAGTTTTCTAATTACAATATTACTTCAACACTCCCGACAGAATATTGTGAGCTAAGCGACTGAACATTATTGCGTGTGAAAGTGTCCTACAAATATAAAATATATTTCTTTCTGTGTACCTTTCTTAAACAATGTATGATCCTTTCTCTTCTACCACCTTTGGCCATGTCTCCGGGAGCTTCATTATGCCATTTTTCCAAAATTCTCTTGGCTTACTGCTAAAATATTTTTCGATGACGTTTATCTATTGCGAAGAAAATTCTTTAGGGCGAGAAACAAATAGTAGTTTGATGAGGCCATGTCTAAAGATTATGGAGGATGTGTTAAAACATCCCAATCAAACTCTACAATTTTTGTTCGTGCCGCTAAAGAAACGTGTGGCCTCGCGTTGAGATTCCATTCAGGAGATTGCTCTCAGTCAGTTGATGGGGGACCCACACTTCGTAACGATTAACTTACCCAAGCTTTGTTAAATGCTCATGCATCGTTTGCAGAATGGTTAAAACATCTGCTATCTCACGAACACTAAACCTTGGATTATCGTCGATGTAGGCCTTAATAAGGTTAGTATCAGTGGTGGTCGGACGTTTGCTGCGATCTTCATCCTTCAGATAAAAATTTTCGGCTCTAAATCTTCTAAACCAATTCCGGACTGTTTGAACAGTTAGAGACCGTTCACCATAAACGTAAAAAATCTCCTTTGTCGTGTTTTTAGGCGTACTGCCTTTTTTAAAGCAATGAAGCATAACGTGTCGAAAATGCATCTTATGGTCTTCCATTTTCTAACCTAACCTTGAGTAGGAAACAGTTCAGAATTTAGTAAATAGTTAGCAAAGGTATCCTTGAGTTTTGCATTCCCAAGTCATTGGGTAGTCCTTTGGCTACTGGCGCATGGCGGCATGAAGTTGCTATATTCAAAGGACTCGATCAATCAGAGTTCGAATTCTTAACATCTCAGAGGAGGTCCTGGAAGGTATCGAAGTCTCGAGTATTCGCGGTTCCATTTGCCTCTTCCTCTATAAACCAGTGGAGAAAGGCAGACTAAATTCTCTTTGCCATTCGTCAATTTTTATTTAAACCTTTCTCGAACCACCACACCCTTCTCTAATGATGTCGGACTTATATGAATTATTTGTCGGCGAGAAATATATATTTGCAAAAAAAACAATATTTTATTTTTTATAATTTTGTACAGCGTGATAAACCTTAAAACAGCTTAGGCTGATTTGTGCACGTTTGACAATAATAAGTCGTTTGTCGTCTGCCACCAGGTACATATGTTCCTGTCAGAACAAACAACGTACTCCCGTTTTCTTTGTCCCACAACGTGAATATGTAGTTTATTATTTAATCTATAGCCCGCAGAAGATGTGGATGGACGCGTTCTCGATTTACGAAAATCACCTCTCAACTGGTCAATGAGTGCCTTGACAAACTTGTGGCGCGTCATTGGCGTTTGATTATTTGTTTCGTTTCAGATGCGGTAAATAATGTAGGAGTTAATGACACACTTTTCCAACGCCCACAAAAATGACTTCTTCCACCATTTCAGCGACTTACGGAGAAAACAATACGTGGAACCGTATTGATCCGCACGATCCACACCACCCATATTTTCCGTGTATTCTAAAACCATTTCAGGCTTATTGAATATTACATGTCCAACGCGTAATGTTCTGCGTGTAGATTGCATTTGTGTGTTGCGATAATTAATGAGCATTTTGATAATCCTCTTGTCTTTCCACGAAACAAGCGTAGTGCTATACTCAATGCCTATTGCCTTGGTATAACGGAAGAACTGAACGGCGTGGCGCGTTATAACACTGATTGCGAGTACTGCTGGCAGCGACGCGTGTGTTGCCGAATGAATTTCCTTATAAAATGTAAACGAGTGTGATTTTTTAACTTCGCTCGATGCTTTCTACAACAGAATTGTCTGCTCTAACACGCGCCATGGTTAGATTTTCACCTAGACCCATAGTCTTTTAAATCAATTTAAAAGTATCAGCAAAAATTGGTGCATTTTTGCGGTCTTTTTTACTTTGATAAATGTTTAAACATATTTAAATGTTTACAATGTAATAACAATTTACATCGTTTTATTCGGGAAAGTTCACAGATTTCTCTCATGTAAAAAGTCACTGAATAGTTGCTATGGTAAAAGCACGAAAGATTACTGTAGTCGCAGAGCTGAGGAAATGCGATGTGGAAGGATGTGTGATAGACGCGAGTGATTTATAGTGTGCTATAATACAGTTTATTGAATATACAAAGTAGTGTGCAAGAAATATAACTATTAGCAAATATACAGAACTATTGGCGGATGATTGTCTAAGTGAGAGAAGAAGACGCGGAAGGCTGTTCGGAACTAACTGATGACCTGGAGTTATTCCAGTTGTATTTTGAAGTATTCTGATCTGTCGCGATGATTTTCCTCTCTTATAATATTGGTATGGAGGGCGTTACCATCTCAGAACGCTGAGGGTGGAGTTTGCTAACACCACTGTCAACGCCCTGACTTTCTGGTAGGGGTAGAATTTGTTATAAACTAAAAGGCGGTCATCACGTGTACAATAATCCTTGAGGCGCGATGGTCATGCGACCGTACTAACCGTGACGGCACATGACTGGCAACGTTTATGAAGGTTAGCCTATTCAGGCTACTTGTCTAGCCATCAGGCTTAATTGTCTATACCTGAGCATCTGCAAGCGGTCAATGTTATTTCCTTCGACGCTGCGACCCACGTGTCACCACAAATTGTATCTATGTAATATTGAAATATTTAAGATGTAATAAAGGAGAGCTGTATAAAATTCAACTTGAAATACTTGAAACGGAGTAGAGAAGAATTTAATCGAAGCAAAATAAAGGTATTTAAAATTGAATAAAAGGGGACTACGTCGTAGTGGTATTGCGATAGTCAATTAAATCGGAATGTTACTGAATAGACATAAATAAAGAAAAAATAGTAAAAAAAAGCCAACAGCACGCGGAGTTCCCAAGCGGTCACCCATCCAAGTACTATCCGCGCCCAACTCAGCTTGACTTCGGTGATCGGACGAGAACCGGTTTTTTTTTTTTTTTATAACAGCACGTTTATTGCCAATAAATACTATTTACAAATGGAACAAACCTAAACGTACAAAAGGTAACGAGAAAAAAAATAAAAGATAAAAGATTATAGGCTCCTGCATGGAGCACGCGCAATCTATACAATGAAATAACGTATACATGGCACTTAATGCTACATTATGTACAACTTAAACTAAACTTACTTAATTATACATTGGATATATAATATGTACAGAAAAGGCAGAAACTATACAATCGATGTTAGGTGGAGCAGGGGGTGGGGAGAGGGGAAAAGATTATGACGGGTGCATGGTACAGTTAGAATATTTGTTAGAAGTGTGGTTTTCCTGTAAAAGTAATTATAACCACCAGTATTTTTTTGTATTCAGTCTATGGTTGTCCTTCAAGTCTACACTGGATAATCTGTAATTAAATCGCATGGAGGGATTGCCGAAATCTATGTTCTTATTGTAGGTGATGGTTTTGTCGGTGGCTTTCCTGAATACGTGATATATTAGTGGGATGTTCCTAGAATTTTGTATATAACCTTCGCTGTCTAAATAAATAAATGACTCTGGTGGCGTGTATCCGGTTTTCATAGTTTTCGCAAAGTACAATGGATTGGGATATGTTGAACAATATATTTGACTATTGGAAACTATTGTGTTGATATTGGCCCAATGGTTTCTTATTAATTTCAACGCGAATAGGTCGATCCTGATCATTTTTGCTTCTTCGTATAATTTGTAGTTGCTGATCCGTTTAGTGTAGTTTGATTCTGGAGACCGGTATCTATTGAGGCAGGCACGAATGCATTTTCTTTCAAACACTCGCAGTTTCTCCATACATCCTGGACTGATGTTGAACCAAATGGGGCAGCCGTACGTCAGGATTGGTCGGATGAAGAGCTTGTAACAAAGAATTTTTACGCAGTTATCTAGGTTTTTTGAATAGAATAGTTTTTTGTGGCTTACAAAGGCTTTCTGTGCTTTTTCTAACTGAATTTCTACATGTTTATTGTAATTGAGTTTAAAGTCTACATGTATGCCTAAATATCGGACAACATCTTTGTGCGGAATTTTGATGTTAGAGTTTTGACTGTCGTGAATGTGAAATTTTGTTCCAAATGTACGCACGTCGTTGTTGGCATCGGACGTAACAGATATGTACGGTCTAAATAAGATAGTTTCGCATTTGTTCAAGTTTAGTTTTAATTTCCACGTGTTGAAATAATCTTGAATTTTATTGAACGTTTCTTGTAGGAGGAATTGCAATTTCGATGGTTTGTTGTGTCTAATATAAATTAGTAGATCGTCCGCGAAAGCTATTGCCTTTTTGAAGATGTCGATATTCAGGTCATACAGTCGTAGCAAGTCACTGATAAAGATATTGAACAAAAGGGGGGAGTTTACCGTACCTTGTTGCAAGCCGTTTGTGATATCAAAAGCTTTACTGGATTTATACTGACCGTTGACTACGTAGAATTTTTTCCCGTGTAACATGTTCCAAATGATTTTTATCAAATGTATCGGAAACTGTTTTTTAAGGAGTTTGAAAAATAGACCGTCCAGCCAGACCGTGTCGAAGGCTTTTTCTAAATCAATTAATATGGCCCCTACACAGTCTCCCGAGTTTCTAGCCCAACAAATATCTGACGTGAATTTAGTGATTGCGTGAATTGTGGAGTGTTTATGGCGAAAACCGAATTGCGTTTCTGGTATTATGTCCCTGGATCTGCACGAATCAACAATTGCGTTGTTTATTGTCGTTTCGAAGACTTTACTAATATTTGGAAGAAGGCTTATTGGGCGATAGCTGTTAGGATCACTCGGATCTTTGCCCTTCTTTTTAATGGTAATTAATTTTGCCGTCTTCCAAATTGTAGGGAAATACGATAGATTGAGGCAGTTATTAAATAGAATGGCGTAGTAGCGTATGTAAGATCGAGGTAGATGTTTCAGTGCTATATTGGGGATGTTGTCAAAACTAGAGGACTTTTTGTTGTTTAGTTTTTTAAAGGTATTCTCTAAGCTGTACATAGAGGTGAAGAAACTAGGAGGAATCATGTCACTGTCGGGGTTGTCTGCGTTGTTTGTGGTAGAGAATGTGCACGTTGCAGCGGTATTCTGCAGTTCTTCTTTAAACGAGTTTATTTTTTGCTTTATTATATTGGAGTGTTGTTGTTTTCCCATGTGGAGGTTTTTCGAGTGTACCGTTTCAAAGTGTGCTCCGATAACGTCTAGCTTGGCTTGCGGGTGCGTGATTAGTACTTTATTATTAGTGTCCGTCGGTAAATGTTTAATGTCAAGTTTGGCTTTATCGAGAAGGTCGGTATCGGAAGAGGGAATTTTAAGGATTCCAATTTCGTTGCTGTCTTTTGTTCTGAAAATACTATTTAGGGACGGGAACATTTCATTGGGTTTGCGTACCGAAATTTTACTGATTTTATTGGTCCAATGGTTGCTCACTGATTCTTGGAATGCTTTCTTGATTTCGTACCTAATTTTGGAGAGTGCTTTTTTTAGTGTATCTATTAACGGGTCGTTAGCTGACGTGTAATTCTGTATTCGGGTTAGTCTATTAACTTGTGTGATTATTTGGCTTTTTTGTTTTCGTAAGTTTTTTATCTTTGATGTTATATACTTGTCCGTTGAGTTGAAATTGTTATCAATGCGCGGTACTGCATAGTCTATTGCCCCGAGAATATTTACGTTCAATGTTTCTATGTGGTTGTCTATTTCGTCCGTTGTAAGGTTTCTGTCGTTTGGTATATCTGTTTCGTCGTTCTCGATTAAAAATGATTTAAATTTAGTCCAGTCGGCTTTACTGTAATTGTATTTTATATCTGGTGTTGATTCTTCGAAAACAAAGTCACCTGACGCGGGGATGGATATGATCATTATGGAACCTCTATGGTCACTGTCGTATTCAAAGGATCTAAGAAGGTTTGTCGATCGAGTGTCGTGGAATTTTATTCTATTGTCGGCTATGCAGAGGTCAATATACGCGCCGCTTTTGGGAAATGATGGGACTTCTGTTCTATATAAGGATGTTCTGTAGGTGATTTGGTTTTCGAGGAGCCATTTGTTTAGAGAGATCCCGCGTGTGTTGTTTAGCGTATTTCCCCATGCCTGGTGTTTGGCATTTAAGTCTCCGGCCAATAAAAAATAGTTGTTGGATTTATACAACTCCAGGGAATTAAACAGAGATCTAAGTTCTATCATAAATTCTTTTTTACCGTTGCTTGTTGCGTATCCTGAAATTATATATAATTTGCAATCATTTTGAAATTTAATTTCTAAAACTGTAGATTCAAAACTTGTACTATTTGCGGCACCGGCTGGCTGGACGTTTTTGAATTTGAGGTCTTTTCGGATTAAAATTCCCGTACCTCCCGCTTGTCTGGAGTTTTTTCTATCGTTTCTTATAAAATGGTAATCTTTAAAAGTGACTTTGTGGGTTGAGTTTAGTTTGGTTTCAGAGAGCAAGGCTAGATCCGGTTTATATTGGTTTAGACAATCCAGGAGTGTGACTCTTCTTTCGTTGGTTATTATAGAATTTACGTTAATTTGGATTATTTTAAGTTCGCGTAATAGCAGTTCATTGACTGTGCTTCTATTGGGTATCGACGACATCGGACCTATATATCTATTTCTAATGCCTGCGCTATGATATTTATCCGGTTAGAATTTGCGGCGATACTTTCAGCTAGTTGTGAAATCTGAGAATTTATGGTGATTGTGATAATATTTTTTATTTCTTCTAATAGCGATGTGTGTGGTGTGGTGTTAGGGTTTGGTTTCAGTGGCGCCTGCGATGGTTGTTCATGTGTGTTTGTGTGACTCTTGCTTGCAACTATTGCGCTAAAGGACACGTTAGGTTTAACTAATTTATTTACCATATTTATTTTGTTTTCCCTAGCTAATTTTAATTCTTGTTTTTTGATCTCTATTTTTTGTTTCATTTCCGTTAATTTCGGACATCCTCGGTAAGAGGCTGGATGTCCGAATTGCTTACAATTTGCGCAGTAGGGCTGCGCTTCTGTTGTGCTAGTGCGCCGGCGAGAACCGGTATATCCTGACTAGTATGGCCGTTGGCTGAGAAATGTAATATTTCATTTCGAATTTCATGTGCAATTTTTTTTAACATTAATTTTTTTTAAAACTGTACTTACCAGAGAAAAACGGATTTCAGATTCGTATTCAGCTCGGAAAAATCTATAAGAATTTCATAGTGACTGTCAAGAAAAATTTTGGCTGCTGTACAATGTAACTTGCCGGTTGCCAGATTGATAACGGTCGTGTTCAGATAAACAGCTGACCTGGGTCACTGACCTGCGACAAGCAGCACGTGCTTCTGAACTCCTTTTTGATCTATTGTCAACAACTCGGTCAATGACCGAATCGTTGACAATGTTTACGATTATGTTTACTAATTTTTCTTTCTCTTTATTCAAAGGAACAACGGTTCCTTCGAATTTCAGGTAACCATCTTACCCGTTTTCACTCTTCCAATAATGTAAAATAATCTGTGCGTTCTTTTACATTATTTGGTAGTTGTGGTCCGGCTGATTCGTAATGTAGGTCAAAATTTATTGTTGCTGGAGAAACACCTGATTCAGTGACGTCTTCCCACTCTTCACTTGACGATATGTTGTAACTTAGTGGTGTCTTCTTCCGTATACTTTCATCGCTAGCGGTATGTATGCGATTACTTCGTTGCCTTGTTGGTTGGACGATATCACTATCACCGCTATCGTTCTCTTCTACAATTAGTTTTTGTAACATGTCTGTTTAAATGTCTGTATGTGCGTCGCCTAATTTACGCAATGCTTATAGTAATTTACGACCGAACATGCCGCCCGCCTTGAACGATTGCGTTCAAAATTCAATAAAATAAAACTATGTATAATGTAGACGTTATGCTATCAACACTAACAAATATATGAATCTATACAAAACAAAAAAAACATGGGTAATATCAAGCTAAAGAATTATGAGTACATAATATGTGTTTCGCACGTTTCGCCGCGTAGAACTATCCGCGGTTGGAAACGATTCGAACAACAGAAACATTGCCGGCCGAGACGGAAGGACGCGGTCAGTTAAAGCTCGTGATCGTGGAAGAAGGGTGAACGGTTAAAGAAGAGATGCAAGGAAAATTCTCTATTGCTCTAAAATTGTACAATGTTGAAATAATTTAGCGCGGTGTTAATAAATTGTCTTTACAAAACGGAATAAATGGAGTGTTCGTCCGAAACCTGGTCGAAGCTCGAAGTTCGTACCGGAATTTCGCCGAAGCACGGATTTCTGGATAAATTAAATGTTCGATCGAAACCTGATCGAAGCTCGAAGTTCGCACTGGAATTTCGCCGAAGCACAGAATTATTCGCACGCTCTATCTCGCTAATCGCTCTCTACGGATTCTATACAGACTGCCGGCTCGTTCGCAAGGGCGCGGCTTTTATAGCAACATACGTTCTGGAATGTTCCCGAAAGATCTAGAACATGCGCGAGTGTATATTTAAAATTTCTGTTTCTTCCTTGCCTTTGTCTCCTGTGCCGGTGGCCAACGGAACAGGAGAAACGTTAGCAAGGAGAGAAGAATAGAGCGAAAATATAGGCTACAGGTTTAAACGTAGCGGTCGCTTGGACCCGAGTTGCCGTTTGCCTAAACAATATGTAACTACAAACTAAAAAATGTGTTTAACAATAGAATGATTTTTGTGTTTTATATACACGGGTAGTTGTGTAAGTGTAGTTGTCTGTGTATTTCTTAATCTAAATGTATTAACAGTTCATTGAAAACTACGCTGCTGCAATGGGTAATGGTGCTAAATTTTTTAATGCACGCTTGTGAACGCCGTGCGGGGTCCGAACTGTGACCACACGGGTTATGTTGTCTTCTCCGGGGTGAACGGCGATGACCCGTCCTAACTGCCATTGAAGTGATGGAACATTGACATCTCGCAATGTTACTAGGGTGCCCTCCTTTATTTCTGTGCAATTTCCGATGTACCATTTACTTCTGGTATGGAGTTCCTGCAAATATTCCGTCTGCCACCTTTTCCAAAAATGCTGTTTAAGGTTATGAATATGCTGCAAGAGTGACAGCTTATTAGTTTGTGTATCGGCGAAATCATATTCCGGTAAACATGCTAACGAATCACCTATAAGAAAATGGCTGGGTGATAAGGCAAGGATGTCGTTGGGATCCGAGGATATGGGTGTTAAAGGGCGTGAATTCAGTATTGCTTCGATCTCAACGAGTAGCGTATAAAATTGCTCATATGTAAATAGTGCGGCACCAACTGTTTTATATAAATGTCGTTTAAACGACTTAACCGCAGCTTCCCAAAGACCACCAAAATGTGGAGAACGGGGACGAGAAAAATGCCAATTAATACTTTCTTGTGTTAGGAACTGACGAAACTTGTCTTTGTATTCATTAGAATGTAAAAACGCTTGAATTTGTATGATTTCATTCCTGGCACCTACAAAATTAGTGACATTATCGGAGTATATATGGCGTGGCTTTCCCCTTTTTGCGAAAAATCGCTTAAGCGCTCCTAAGCATGATTCCGTTGTTAAATCGGTAGCTAGTTCTAAATGTGTGGCCTTTGTCGCAAATCAGACAAAAACAACAACATAACATTTAAACCTCTTTTGGTTCCTAAGCTTCTTTTCTGTTATAAGAAACGGTCCGCAGAAATCGACTCCTGTACTTTCGAATGGACGCATCTGTGTGACTCTATGTTTTGGTAAATCCCTCATTATGTATTGTGGTGTCTTGGGATTGTATCGTGTACAACGAATGCAATTATGTATTATTTGTTTTACGATTCCTTTGCCGTCTATCGGCCAATATTTATGTCGGATTGTATGTAGTGTAGTTTGTATGCCCGAGTGAAACTGATCCTGGTGTACCTGTCTAATTATTAGCTCCGTGACGTGGTTTTTATGAGGGAGAACTATTGGGTACTTTACGTTATACCTGAATTGTGCATGCTTTAGCCTGCTGCCGACCCTAATAAGACCCTTATCGTCAATGAATGGTTTTGAATTGATCAATTTACTTTTCTTGTGTAGTAGACTAAGGGTGTCAGGATTTAAATAAAAATAGTCTTTTAGTAACGAAACAAGAATATGAGTATATATTTTGAAACAAATAAAAGTAACGTGAAAGGCTAAAACTAAATGCGATCGTTCGCGGTCGACGGATCATGGGAGACTCCGTTTCTCGCGGCGTTGCTCAGCTGCGAATCGGAGTCGGTCATTTGTTTAACCGAACGTCGTTCGGTAGGAACGATATATATCGATACTATACTTGTTGACGCCTTTACCGTTTTCTAAACTATTTAATTCTGCGGGAAAATTTTCTAATTGAATTAATCTAATAATACGATGATGCGCGTCTTGAATTTCCGAGATTTCTAATGGACCTGAAGCTTTATTGTTCTTACATTTTATATTGTGATAGACGCAAAAAATATACGCTACGATTCTATTTAAATAATTAATTGACGAGTATCTTCGCAGTAAATCTAGGTCTAGATGTGTAATTAGAGCTACAGATTGTCTTTTCTCTGGAATTTCTATGGATTCTATAATACTAATTGGCCAATATAATTGGTCCAAAACTAACCAATGTGGTCCAAATTTCCATAAGCTATTTTCCAAGAGTTACGAAGGAAGTTGCCCTCACGATACAAAATCTGCAGGGTTATCCACTGTAGCAACGTGAAACCAGTTATCGGGTTGTACTTTTGCTTGTTTCTCTCTAACTCTATTCGCGACAAACGTCGTTAATAAATGGGGAGAAGTCCTTATCCAATGAATCGCAATGGTTGAATCCGACCAGAATCTAGTTTGCTTAAAAACGACCCGATGTAATGCGTTTCTAACCTCCTTAAATAGTTGAACAAGTAGTCTAGCCGTGCGAAGTTCTAGTCGCGGTAACGAAATAGTTTTCAAGGGAGCAACCCTTGATTTAGCGCACAATAAATGCACTGTACGTTGCCCATGTTTATCAGTAGATCGAATATACAGGGTGGTCCATTTATCTTGAGACAGGATAATATCTTTGAAACAACATATTTTTGAGGAAAGTGTTTCAGATAAAAGTTGACGTGTGTCAGGGGGCAAATTGGATGGTAGAAATGGATTTTTTCAAGAAGTGCTCCTGAAGGTCATCTCTATTTTTTTAAATGGACCCCCCCGTTTTTTATTTTACTATCATGTTCTCCAGGAGAAAATAAGTAACTTTTGTTCGAAACATTTTTTCGTAGGGTGTCTACTTTCTGAGATAAGGTACTAAATATTTATTCAATAAACATTTTTATTTATTATTTAAGAAGGTGCTCAAAATGTTGATGGCGATGGTGGAAGTGTGGGTGGCCATGCTGATTGGTTTTTCCCCCAAAATTACGATGCTGCCCAATTATTGTAAATACTGCCTGAATACTGCCCATTTATTGTACAATAGACGGAGGATGTAGGGGTAGTGGCAATTTTTAAAAGAATCTGCTGATTAGATTCTAATGTTTGAGAAAAAACCAATCAGCATGGTCCCCCATATTTCTATCATCGCCATCAACACTTGGAGCACCTTCTTAAATAATAAATAAAAATATTTATTGAATAAATATTTAGTACCTTATCTCAAGAAGTAGACACCCTACGAAAAAATGTTTCGGACAAAAGTTACCTATTTTCTCCTGGAGAATATGATAGTAAAATAAAAAACAGGGGGTTCCATTTAAAAAAATAGTTGACCTTCAGGAACACTCCCTGAAAAAATCCATTCCTACCATACAATTTGCCCCCTGACACACGATAACTTTTGTCTGAAACACTTTTTTCAAAAATATGTTGTTTAAAAGATATTACCCTGTCTCAAGATAAATGGACGTACGCCTTCTCACTTGCATCACTAAAACCGTGCAGTTCGAAGCCTATTGCTTCGTTTATGACGATTCGGCGTGGAACGGTAAAATTATTTAGAAGATGTAATTCGTTTTTTATATCTAGCCACGCTTATTTCACTGTATGGGGAACGAGATCATCCCAGTTAATTGCCGCTTTCCACAATTGTTGCATTACTATTTTTGCTTTGATAATCACCGGCCCTAGCAGATCAAGGGGTCAAACAAGTGCGCGATTTGCGACAAAAGCTCTCTTTTCGTCAGGCAAGAATGTTCTGTCGGTATTTGCTTAAAAATATAACTAATTTTATCATCTATGTAGGATCGGGCCAGAGGGAGGTGTGATGAAAACACACGCACTTTTGTCGAAAATAACGAAGCTTTACTCAAATAAAAGGAGATAATATAATATAGTTAATAAAAACGTGTTCGCTCGCGTCGCATCATGCATTCAACTGAACTTCGTCCGCTTCATTCATTTGTTACCTCACGCATTCCTTCTCACTCGCACACACGTTCATCTGCAATCATTCGTATTCTCTCTTACAACGTTCACGCACTCATCTCACTCGTTCTCACGTACATCCACGCACTCTCGCATTCCTTCATCTATTGTATTCCAATAAATGCCTAATGTCTTTCTAGTTTTTGTTGGATCTAGGCATAATGACGCTCGCTGATTATTTGTTTGCAACTCCGCGATCAATTTTGTGTCATTAGAGCCCCACTGTCGCGAATGAAAACCTCCTGCCCTAGCTAATCGGATGCATTGGTCTCTAATCTTTCGCGCAGTCTCAAAATCATCTGCCCTGGTCAACATATCGTCGACATAGAAATCCTTTAAAAATACTTCCGATGCTATATGAAATTTGTGTGCCTCGTCAAGAGCTAATTGATGTAGTAACCGCATGGCTAAAAATGGAGCGGGTGAAGTGCCATACGCAACGGTGTTTAACTTAAATGTTTTAACCGCGTCATTCATTGAATCTCGCCATAATATCTTTTGGTAATCCCTATCATCAGGATGCACTACAATCTGTCTAAACATCTTTTCTACGTCTGCTATAGTCACGAATGCATGTTGTCTAAAACGAATGAGTATCGAAAACAGTGAATCCTGTATCGTGGGTCCGACTAATAACGTGTTATTCAATGACACTCCGGAACTGGTCTTCGCCGAAGCATCGAAAACTACTCTAACCTTTGTAGTCAAGCTTGATGCCTTTACAACCGCATGGTGCGGTAAATAATATCCTAAATTATTGTCAACCTCGACTTCTGACATATGCCCTAATTCTAAATATTCTTTCAGAAAATCTGTATATTGTCTTTTCAGTTCAACGTTTTGCTGCAGTTTTCGCTCTAAATTATAAAATTGTTTTAAGGCCATTGCCTTTGAATCGCCAAGAGAACTAAGCCTATCATTAAAAGGTAGTTTAACTATAAATCGACCCTGATAATCACTGTATTCTTTGTAAAGTGATTCTCGCATTCCCTTTTTTCCGCGGACAAAAACTTCTTTTCTGAAATTTCTTCCATCGCCCAAAAGCGACTGATTTGAGTATCGAGGGACATTGCCAAATGGCAGACTCTACGAATTCTGTTTCCTGCTTTATTTACCTCCCCAGTAACAATACAGCCTAATTGTGTGTTTGACGCAAGATTTGTTCAGCTTGATTTGGCCACTCTTTAATAACTTATAAAATAGCGCATTCCCAATGAGCGCATCTATTTCTCCAGATATATGAAATTCCGGGTCCGCTAATTCTATATGCATGGGTAAATCTAAATTCCTAAAGTCAATTTGTCTGAGCGGTAGCTTACCTGTAATCGATGGTAGTGCAATAAAAGTTACCTGTGCTTTAAACGGGCTTGTCTTCGAAGCTATATTAGTTTTAACGATATATTTCGAATTGGTATTAAGTTGCCCTAACCTGGAAAACGAAAGATTTGTTCTATCTTTTTCTAATTGTGTGCTCCTTATTATATTTGTCAAAGATAATAATTTGGGCAGTGCCAAGTAAAATTTCGGAATCGCATGAAACGGTTAATGCAGTTTTAACTGAGTCTGCGGATGTCGAAGGAGTGGCTAAAATTTGGTTCTGGTTTGTTGCACCATGAGATTCGGTCGGAAAATGTAACAGAGTATGATGTTTTTTGTCACACTTGCGACAATTTCCTGAACGGCAGTTAATGACCGTATGTTTGGGACGTAGACAATTCAAGCAAAGTCTAGCCCCCTCAACTATACGATACCGCTCCTGAATTGACAATTTTAAAAATTTAGCGCATGTATAAATTGAATGCTCTAACTTACAAATGATGCACCATTGTTTCCTCTCGTCTGTCGCGACATATATTTGACAACGATGCTGTGCTTTAGAGCGTAATCTATCTTGAATACCCTGAGTTTTCGATATATTCAAATTCCCCATTTCCAGTTCATATCCGCGAACGCGTCTGTTAATAAATTCTATTAGTTTACTGAATTTAGGAATTTCCTCATCTTCTAATGTGCGCTCCCATGCGCGACGAGTATTTCTATCTAATTTGTTCGCAATAATATGTATTAAAATTGTATCCCAATGATCAGTGGGTTGGGTTGACCTACGGCTTGTAACGCATTAACGTGCACTTGAGCCTGTTCTGCTAATTGTCTAAGTTTCACCGGTGTATCGCGAGCAACCTCCGGTAAATCAAATAAGAATTGTAGATGTGTATTAATAATCAAACGTGGCTTATTACAGCGTTGACGTAACAACTCCCAAGCCACCACAGAATTACCTTCTGTCGCGTTCAATGATTAGACAACTGCGAACGCCTCTCCGCGAAGTGAATTTTTCAAGAGATGGAATTTTTGTACCCCGATTAATTCATCGTTATCGTGTACTAAGGATTTAAATGTATCGTGGAAACTATGCCACTCTATTGGGTTTCCATCAAACGTCTTAATCTCGATCTTTTTTAACAGGGAGTTAGTTGATCTTATTGTGTTTGGCGAATCTACTATTCTACTGCTAGATGCGGGTCTATCAATACCGCGCAGCTCTTTCAAACACCGAGCAATCCTTGCTCAATACTGCTCTTCGAACGCTTCCCATTCCGCTGAATAGTCAGTTTGTTCGTCCCTAATTTCTATACTCGTTTGAATTTCCGAAAACGAATTTTGTAGTTGTTCTATCCTAGCCTGCAGTTACTCAAAATCCTCGATAGATGAATCGGTATTGTCTTCTAAAAACGACAGTAAACGCGTCACTCGAGCTTTAATGGTTGCGCGCTGTCTTTTCAATGCCTTAACACGTTAAGTGCTACGTCAGTCCGTACGGACTGACATTGAACTTTTCGTTCATGCGGCAAGCGTACGTGGGGACTGACAATAGACTTTTCGTTTGGACGGCGTTGTTTCTAGAAACATTGGTGCATGGGACCGGTATGGTAAAGGATTAAATAATTAATGGCAATTTCAAAATTTATGCTAAAATGAAGTGAAGTTTATTAAAACATTTTAAGCAAAGATGAGGTTGTGATTTGCACATATTACAGTAAGTAATAACTTGTTTTGTAAGTTTTTCACAGTCCAAACGATAAACCAAACAGTGATATAAAGTAATTCTCTGTTTATACTCTTCAGTCTAGTGAAGTATCGACCCTTCGTGTCGCGCAGGTTTGGTTAGCGGTGGGCATCAAGTGCTCACGCGCTGCCGCCTGAGCGGAAAGTATAGCGCGATCGGTGCCACACTTAACGTGTTAAGCTCGCTCGATTCCGACGGAAAAGACATGCCGATTGAGATCGAAGCAAATTGTATACAAGGAGTAAACGAAAGGAAGGTGAAACGTTAGCACTTACCGATACGAAATTGGCGGAAATGCGGTATCCAGATGATAGTCTTCGGATGCGGCTATCTGCTCCTGTGGAGATGCTGATGCTATCTTCAGCTTCTCTGGTCTGACGGTCGATCACCGTCGTCGAATATATGTCCAAGTGAAGTCTTCTAACTCGCCTGGCAGCTACTGCTAGATCGGAACGTCGTAGCTCCTTGGATGCTGTATGGCTGCACTCTGGTCCAACTCCAAAGTCAGCTCCCACCAATGTTTTCCGTTCAAAGTCTCCCGAAATGGAGCACGGTGAATGTATGTATGTACCGCCAATTGGCACAACAATACAAAGTATAAGTTCGGAACGAAATAACCGCACTCTGGTCCAACTCCAAAGTCAGCTCCCACCAATGTTTTCCGTTCAAAGTCTCCCGAAATGGAGCACGGTGAATGTATGTATGTACCGCCAATTGGCACAACAATACAAAGTATAAGTTCGGAACGAAATAACCGAACTGCTATCCAACTGAATTGATCGAAGTTACAATTTCGGAACAAATATCCGAAATTTCGAAATGTATCTTCGAAACCGAATCCAATATCCGGCTCGAAGGACCAAAAATGTATGTGCGCCGCCTAATTTACGCAATGCTTGTAGTAATTTACGACCGAACAACGTCTATCAGGAACACATCTTCACTACTACTTGTGTCATGAAACTCATTTGTGTTTGAACGTTTTGCCATTGTTATAATAAAAAAGAAATGAATAACTACATGTGTTGAAAATTTCTAAGTGTTATTATTAACCTATAAAATGATATTTACCAAAGGATATCACTTTTTCGATTTTTTCACTTGTTAGATCTATCTATACCGCTCGACGCTTCAAACCGGATATACGCTCAACTATGAAAATCTTTTCCTCCAGTTTTGGACTTGTTTATTTATATTTATAAATCTCACTATATAGTGCGAGGTACGCCCGCATACCAACCTTTCTTCTACAATCTCTCCTTATCGCTCTTTTCGAGTGGCGCACAGAAGCGCTCGGACCGTCGTGAGCACGCTTCTTACATTCCCTTCTGACAGAAAACCCGCTGACACTTTTTTAATACATCTTTCTAATTTTACTATATTTTGATTTGATTTCGTGTGCCATTTAAAGACAAAATTTCAAGGAAACACGCATGCCTTAAAAAGTTGCACTGAGATAAATTAATTCCGCGTAATTACTAATAAACTTTAATGTTCCATGAGAGGGGACAGTAGAGTGCAAAGAGTTAATATTTGGTCTTGCAAATCAATTCCAATCATTTCCTTGTTGTACTCAGTAATTCAATTTGGTTTTGGAGTACGATTGGATCCTTGTGTAGTCATTTCGACTGTTTTATGTTTTGTTGTTATAATATTAGGTTGTCCGGAAAGTTCTTTTCGTTTTTTTAGTAGGAGGTAATTATAAAATATATTGCTATCGGCGTACCTTTCTTAAACAATGTATGATCCTTTCTCTTCTACCACCTTTTGCCATCTTTCTGGGAGCCTCATTATGCCATTTTTCCAAAATTCTCTTGACTTACTGTTAAAATAGTGTTCGATGACGTTTTCCACATCGGCTACAGATTTCAATTTTTTATTATGAAGACAATTGTTTAGGGAGAGAAACAAATAATAGTCTGATGGGGCAATGTCTGGAGAGTATGGAGAATGTGATAAAACATCCCAATAAAACTCTAAAAGTTTTTATTCTACCGCTAAAGAAACGTGTGGCCTCGCGTTGTCAAGGTGGAACACGATGCCCCGTCTGTTCACCAGTTCGGGACGTTTTGTTGTAATTGCTTCCCTCAGTTTTTCAAGTTCTGTGCAATATTTTTCACTATTAATGGTTTGCCCTTCCGTAAGTAATTCATAATAGAGGATACCCTTCCAATCCCACCAAATTGGAAGCAGCACCTGCTTCGGGTGAAGCCCAGGTTTTGCTACCGTTGGAAGACGCTTATCTTGACTTGACCAAGTTCGTTTGCACGCAGTGTTGTCGTAGAGAATCCAACTTTCATCCCCAGTAATCAACTTTTTCAAAAATGGCTCTCGTTTGTCACGTTGAATTAACAAATCGCATGTCGAAATCCGATTCAGCAGATTGCAATCAGTTAGTTGATGGGGGACCCACACTTCGTAGCGATTAACGTACCCAAGCTTTGTTAAATGCTTATGAATCGTTGTTCTCGGAATGTTCAAAGCATCTGCTATCTCACTAACACTAGACCTTGGGTTTTGATGAATGTAAGCCTGTTTCACAATTAACGATTTATTTCACACGCACAATTATTAGCACAACGAAAACGCAATTCAAAACCAGGTATTTAAAACGATGAAACGTGATACAAATAAACGCTAACTTATACTAGACAAAGAAAACGCAGTTCTTTGTTATACTTAGCGTAACGAATCTGGACTGTATAAGTTGCTTTGAAAAATATGCTAAACGCGACGCACGCGGTCGTCCTCGTCCTTTTATAAGACGCTCGCGGCGTCGCGATCGACGTCGCGAGAGAGGGGATGCTTTCGGCTGCTAAGTATATCCAGCGTTCGTCCTAACGAGGGCTTGGTAATGAAGGTATCTATCTTACCGATTATTTGCCGCAACAAAGCCTTAATAAGGTCAGTGTCAGTGGTGGTCGGACGTCCGCTGCGATCTTCATCCTTCAGATTAAAATTTCCGGCTCTAAATCTTCTAAACCAATTCCAGACAGTTTGATCAGTTATAGATCGATCACCACAAACGTCACAAATATCCTTTGCCGTATTTTTAGACGTACTGCCTTTTGTAAAGCAATGAAGCATAACGTGTCGAAAATGCATCTTTTCGTCTTCCATTTTCACCACGCAAAAAACGCTCGATACACTTTCAAATCTCGTCGGGAAATGATCTCTTTTCTTGCCAGAAGAAAACTAATGACTGTAAGATTGACGGTAAAGCGATCTGGTGGTTAGTTTACTTCAGCAGAGCGAGATAAGGACCCGAGCGCCGAACGCCAAAAGAACTTTCCGGACAACCTAATATAAACATTTGGCTTTCTTTCCATTTTATAGCGAGTATTCGGTTGTAGCTTCTAATTGCGTATCCCCCCCTTTTTAATTTTATCTTAGACAAATTTTTGGCATATTCTTTCTATTCACACGTACTGCGCCAATGACACCTGGTTATAATTAAACAATAATGTCATAAACAATTTTGGGACAGAATACCAATTATCTATGTATAAAGTGTGTTCTCTGTGCAACACTAGCTAAGAAAGCTCTTTGATAACACTTTCCGACGAACTATCATCAGGATTTATTTTATCGTGCCCAGCGTATATATTAAAGATATAGCAACAGCCTAAGTCAGACTCACATAATTTGTAAAATTTAATACTAAACCTTGCCCTTTTTGATCTATTAAATTGATTATGAGATATACGTCGCTTAAATTTCATGAGCGATTCATCAATAGTAATGTCCTCTTTCATTATACAGTAACCGGCATAATAAAGTGACTATTCTATATTATATACAGAATAGCTCACAACTGTAGGAAGGTAAGGGCGTTTATTAAATGGATGGCTTATTTCAAAGGAAAACGATTTTTATTCGTCTGTGGCTTCGACGAAACTGCCCTTCGACCGAAAACATCGTTTGAGCCAAAAAGTTTCTCGCTTCATCGGTGCCTTAACCTATAAACAATGCGTGCGCCTTTTTCCAAGCATTTGTACTCGATACGGTCTATGGGACGGCTAACAGTACGGCGTAACCGCTTACACGACTAATGTTTTTAATGAAAATGGATCCTAATATCGGGGTTGTTTAAAAGGTTTACTGCCATACCAAAGGTTTATTACAAAAATTAAAAGACTATTTACAATAACAAAAACTTATAAGTTTATTTTAACCAAACAAACATTTCCATACATGATAAAAAAGTGACCACATTGTAAATCTTAATTTATATTTGAAAGAAAATTAAATTTAATTGTTGTAGTTTTTTATATGTAACATATTTTAATAACCTTTTCGGTGTAAAATCCTAAGTCGCTCTCGCCCTCTCTCTGCTCATTACCTTCTACTCGGTCTACTGATTATCTTTTACTGATTTCGCACCTCACCTTTCCGTCGTCAACGATTCGCGCTGTCTCCTGTCCTTTTGAAATCCTTCTCTCTCTCTCACACACACACACACACACACTTAATCGCAACATAATATTTTATATGACTTCTTTGGTCTTAATGACAGCCGCCAATCATTTGGGCTTGCTTTCGACCAGATTATGTAGATTGTAGCTGATTTGGATCAAGACTTTGCCAAGCTCGCAGTAGCGCATGGAAGTAATTATTTTTGTTTGTGACTCCAGATTTATTGACAGTACTGTCCAAAATCGACCATCAATTTTCGATTGGATTCAAATCTGGGGATTGAGGAGGCCAATCAAGCAGTTTTATGTAGTGAAAAGCAAAAAACTGCTTTGTTTTCTTTTTGTGGGCGGAATTCTTCGGATCGTTATCTTCTTGTCAAATAAAGTTATTCCCCAACACTAATTGTAGTAACGAAACTTCTAAAGTCTCCCGTAAAATATTGATATAGGTGTCAGTCGTAATTCCACTGATTTTTATCAATTGACTCTGCAGTCTCCTGCGCATTATCCGATCAGAAATGGTCAGATTAAGAGATTTTTGAAGATATCTGACAGTTATCCTCGGATCCTTCTTCATCATTCGTATGACGTTTGCATCAAATTTGCCATATTGTGCTTCGCGTTCTAACCCATCCTGTTCCATCTAAGGCGATCACTTTTTTATCATGTATAAAAATACCTGTTTTGTTAAAATCAAGTTACAAGTATTTGTCATTGCAAATATTCTTTTAAATTTTTGTAACAAATTGTTGGAGTGATAGTAAACCTTTCAAAAAAGCTCGATAATAGTATCCTTCTTGATTAGAAATACTGGTCTTACGATATTCTGTATTCTTCATTATGGCGGTTACTGTATAGACTTTTTAGGTTTTTGGTGAGGTATAAATAAATGTTCATCGGTTTCTTAACACAACAAATGATACTTTATTAATTAATTAACGTGCACGTGTGAACAGTTACGAGGCGCGACTCTCTCTGGCCACGAGGGCCACGCTTGCTACTACGCGTACCCCTGTAAGACAAACGCGCATCGCTCCGCGTAACGGTTTTAGGGGAAATTCCTATTCCCCCGTCGCATGACCGTTGTCTTTAACGGTTACGGAAAAAACCCATCCGACGCGAAACATCGATACGCCACAACTTCCTTAAATTTTTGGTTCAAAAAATTGATCATAGGTTTTACCTTGCTTAATTGATCTATTTTGGCCACCAGATTATTATTTGCGACATGCAGACACCTTGTAATTTGCAGATATCTTTTCAACGGCACCCGTTTTCTAAATATCAGCCGTTTTTATAACAGCCCTCTTCGACCAATTCATTTATACTTTTGGTTTTTTCTCTTGAGCCATTATTATGCACAATGCGAAATATCTTGTTGGATAATTTTATTGGGGCAACAGAAAGGAGATATAGAAATGAAACAAAATGCAAAAGAACAAAAAGAAGGGACTTGACTATATTTGTTCGAAACTACTCGCTAGCTATATATTCGCCTTTACCTACGCGGTCTTAACTCGGTCTGATATCGCGCCGATTTCCGGTAGCTCGCGCTTTTATTCTCTTAGGTCATTCTCTCTCTCATTCATTCTCTCATACTTTCTCTCACGCTCTTAGAACCCCTCGCATTCATCGCTTATTCGTCATTTCATTTGTTCTAACCATTCGCGCGTACTTTCAAAACCTCTAACAATCTTTTAATTTCATTAGAATCGACAGGAAATCAAGTCTCGTCGATTCTTCTTATTCTGTGTGTGTATTCGCTCGTATTTGATCTACATACCCGACAGTTTCGGTCACCATACCGGTCACTGCCATAACATAATTATTTAGTCTAGTCTTAAGATAGCGGGTGAGAATGAAATGGGTAAATGAGTGGAACGCGTGAACGTTTTCTGAGTGGGTACTTGAAGTGTTTGCGTGAGAACGTTTGGAAGATGGGTTCGAGTGTCGCGTTGGGTGTTCTAGTTCTATGAATGCGAGAGAATACGCGTGTATCGTTGAACGATTGGTTTAGAGTGAATGCGACTCGTTGTAAAAGAAGAAAGAACGATTTTGCGAGAAAATGCGTTGGAATGCAAGAGGGTGAGGGTAAGATGGTTTGAATGAAGTCTGAACGAGTTCTAGTTATTAAGTCACTGCGCGTTGTATGGGTCGGTCAAACCCCGAGGAATAAATTGTTCGGAGTGTTCAGATCAAGCAAGAATATTAATTTCAATCTTGTCCATCCTTTCCTTCATTCCATAATTGTATTAAATATACCTGATTCTCTATTATTTCCTCCTAAGTGGAAGGCTTCCTCCTAAAGGCTGTCTCTTTTATGTCAGGAGTCATCGTATAGTTCCAGAATTTTGGACTACTCTTTAATCTTCTCCAAAGGCAGGGCTGTGATAGTTGATCGTCGTCAGAGGATCAACAACTAATCGCATGAATTTTTTTCACAATCTTCAGTGTTCTCATCGCAAAATCTTTTTCTTGAAAACATCTTGTAGGCATGCGTCTCCAGTATTTATGAAAATATATTTCGATGTGCGAATATGACCAAGAATAACTTGAAACTGATTACGATACAAAGAGATAATAAGTATTGTAGGAATAAAGTCAGAGTAATACTAAACTCAGAACACACTTTATTATTAACGAGTTATTAACACAAATGAGGAAAACACAAATTCTTAACACGCAATTTTTAAAAAGTAACCTCGTTTAAAAGCAAACGACAAACTGTTATTTTCAAAAGGCCCTTGCTAACCCTTGCTATGACTGCCAATTCTTTTTCCTGCCTTTCTTCGCTCAATTCACTCTTTTCGAAATCGATCGCCATCGACCGTTCAACCTTTTATCTGTGGGATGGATTAATCGGTACGTGTGCGACACAGCAGTGTGTTTGAGGCCACGTGCAGATGAGCGGCGTATGACTGAGACGTGGTGCTATTGGAAGCGGCGTGATTGAGGCCACGTGCTGATGCGGGGCGATGTGACTGAGGCCCGGTGCGATTGAGAGCGGCGTCATTGAGGCCACGTGCTGATAAGTGTCGGTATGACTGAGACGTGTCGTGATCGAGAGCGGCATGATTGAGGAACGGTACGATTGAGATGCGGAATGTTTGAACTAACGCGTATATAAGGAAGCCTCGTAGGGGCCTCGTGTATTCACGTAACTTCGTTAACTTAACATTACTTACGTATTCGCGTAAGAGAGACGTCGCGGTCTACAACTAATTGGCTGAGTATGCATCAATATGATTCTCATTTCAAAATCGACACGTCCTGTACTTGAATTTATTGTCTCTGAGTAATATTACTTGTGCGATTCTTTGTTGTGTTCCGTAGCCGGGGGGCAATGTCGGGGTTTATCTGTAATCTTTCGGTCGTAGCCACGGGTTGACTATAATAATACAATCAATTCTCATAATTTGCGCTGTATCGGTAGTTATATCCTCCAACGATTTATTTTTCCGGGACACTACGAGTCCGTCGTTGAATGTCAATTTCACCGTCGGGTTTGACGAAAAATAGCGACCAAGTACTGTCGAGAGTATGAGTAAACGAACCTGGCCGGAGACGGGGCAAAGAGGGTAGCACGCTAGGACCACCCAATCCCCACTTTTCGAATTACGCGTAGCTCCCACCGTTCATCCGTAATGACGTACTTTTACATAGGTGTAGAAATACTATATATTTCTACTATGATAAATTAAAATGGAAGATCACTTAATTGTTAAATAACTACCTACTTATATTTTATGAAATTCCTTATGTTTGAGAATCTATTTTATTTCAAGCTAATTCGATAATTATGTATCTGGGATTAGGTAACGTGGCGATCACATTCGTTATCCCAAGGGCCTGCCGATCAGTCGCGATTGAAGACTGTTTAGTTTTACGGATGTAAATGAAATGTTTGAGAAATCGAATGTACCTGCAGCGAAAATTTCTTTATGAATGATGTCGTGAACCCGGAGGATGGCAATTGTACGGAATTAAAAATAACGTCTTAAAATAACCACTCTCTTTATTAGATTTTGAAACTGATGTTTACGAGGGTGAGTAGGTCGTTAATGTAGAATTTATCCTGAGAAAAGAATGAGATATAAGTAACGCTCTTTTTTCTGTTAACTAAAAACTCGAGGACATTACGACAATGGAGTGCCGTTCGACGCATCGCTCGTCGTGTCTCGCTTGTTCTACATATATCTGACCCACTCTCCGCGTCATGCGACCGATTAGTGTATGTGTCTTCCTCGGCGAATAGCGCGTTAATGCCGAAAATGCGTGTGAGAATAGGCGGCAACGAAACAATCTGACCACTGAGATACGCTTTTCGTCCCTCTAGACCCGCGCAGGTTTGGCTCTTATGCTCTCGTACTCTCGACAGTACTGCCATAAATGTCATTGTATTGTCGGGTATTACATAAAATGTTAGATCTACGGGAATACCCGCGTCCACGGCTTTACAATTAAACAAACTTACGATTTCTATCGTTCGGAGTTCGTGCTTCTATTGGTACAAAACTGTCTTTAATAAAACTAATTGGCGACCCCGAATCTAACATTAGTCCGCGCGCTGCTTCCTTCTCGCGTGTTTGGCACCCGTTGCGGGCAATCTGCGATTTGGTTGACTGTTGATCCGCATCCAAAGAAAAAACCAGGTTCCCGCGTTTTCGGCTTCGGACATCTCGTAGAGATGTGTCCCCACCATCCATTATCAAGTGTTCCGCCCTCGAGTGAAACCAGCTTGCGGCGCGTCCTTCCAATTTTGAACTGATCAAAATTCTTATTTGAATTGTTATGTGTTTGCTCCTACGATGATACGAATTGTTTTTACTTTGTTGAATCCCGCTCTGGTTATCACAAAATATATCTAATTTTCCGCAAACTAAGTCACTAAACTTCATGTAAGCTAATAATCTGTTTAAGTAAATTGCTTCTTTGGTTGCATCGGACATTGTCATGTACTCTGCCTCCATGGTTGACAAAGCGACTGATTTTTGCTTTTGGGATTGCCAACTGATAGGATCGTTAGCTCGCACGGAAACATAACTGGACCGTGATCTTCTCTCTCTCCCGTCAGCCGCCCAGTCCGAATCGACCTTGTATATCTTTATCGGTTCACTTGAAACAAAATACGTTATGCTATAACCAATGGTGCCTTTTAAATACCTGAGAACTTTGTTTGCCGCCTTCCAGTGGTAACTATTCGTTTTTCCATTGAATTGACTAAGAATATTCGCAGCAAATGCTATATTAGGTCGCGTTGCGTTTGATATGTATATACGAGCTCCTATGAGTTCTCTATATGGCACCTTCGTTTGCTCTTGTTCATTCATAGTCTCCTGATCGAATGTTTCTCCTGGTACTAAAGGTGTAAACCAGTGGTGGGCAAACTTTTTTAATGGGGGGCCACAAAGTTTAAGAGATTCTAGAGGAGTGCCAGAATTATAGAAAAAATGCATTTTGTGTTAAAGTTTTTAATCATAATATTATGAAAACATTATAGCATTACACATAAATGTTCCAAATTACCTTTTACCTTAAATAATAATTAATTTAACTTTTATTCGAAGGCCCTGCCATGGTAGGCGTGTGAGACATATGGAATTGTTTTTGATTTTCCATAATATTTTCGAAAGCAGGTTCCAGCTGTGACGAAGCAACATTCAGCAGTGCGAAAAGGTGTTCATCAGTCAGTCAATCGGTTTCTGATTGAGTTTTTCCGCAATTTCATGCTCGAAAAAGTCTGTTCGCACACATAAAACGACGCAACATCGCCATAATTTTCTGGGCGTGAGCAATCATCTTTGGCAATTCAGCTTTCCGCAGTGCTCTATAAAAATCTAGTTTTGTGGAATTCAAGAACAATTGCTTTAAATGGGTACTGCACTGCATTTCAATAATTTCCAACTGCAATTCTGCAGATACATTTTCCGGATCTACATTAAACGGCATCGAGAAAACATCTAGCGATGATTGAATGTTCTTAAAATCTTGAAACCTAATTTCAAATTCTGTGTGACGTTTTTTCAACGCCTGACTGAATTCTTTTAGTTTTTTATACGCCATTATCCCTAAAGCCAAGATTTTTTTTAAACGATTATGAATGTAAAGCGTTACGCGAACAAGTAAGAACAAGAGACAAAATTAAAACAAAATTAACGTAAAATGTGCGGCTCGGTCAGTGACAGCTGGCGTGTGGCGAGTGGCCACTGAGTTCACTCGCCCCCGCCGCCCCCGCCACTCATTTCACCACGCTTTGCGCCCCGTATTACGCAACACATGAACTACGCGGCTAGTTTAGCTTCACCTATAGGTTATGCATCTATTATTCTACTAAGTAGAATCTACTTCATAGTTCTCGACCGTCAAAACGTAATTATAGCGGGCCATATATTATTGTTCGTGCACCAGGAAATATTGAAATGAATACTTCGAAAGTGCACTGTGTAAAATTCAGTTGAGTAATTTTATTAGTTAATAAGTAAATTAATCGAAATAATAATTAACTTATACTAAAATATATATAAGTACGAGAGTACGCTCGATACTTTGAAAATACAGGAGTTCGCCCGGAGAAATCTTATCGCAAGTACGTACGATTTGAAAATTCTGATCTTTTACAAAAAACGCTGGCTTTTATGGGTTCGTTGTCAGGGTTGTCGATGGGGGTGACTTCCCTGATTGGACAAGTAATGTTGTCTTGGTGGATAAGGAGGCGGTCTTAGTACTTCCTATTTCTTGGCAAAAATTCACGCCCAACGTCCTGGTCACTCTCAGGTAGGGTGGTGTACGGGGGTGATATTACGAAGGTTGTGTCCGGCAATTTCTAAATATCTTAACTTTGGGTCGAAACACTCCAGGACCCTTCCGTATGGTTGGCAGATGCTTTAAATTTATGGCATCAGTTATCGAGTTGAGTTTTGGCGATGGTTTATGGTGCACTGTAATAAATTTGCGCTTAAAAATGTTCTTTGCCTGTGCTGCACGTTTTGGATTACAATAGACCGGTTTTTCTATACAGCGTAAAAAGTCCAAACAATTATCCATGTCGATGGACCCTCGGCGGGCCGGCTTAAATACTTTCGCGGGCCGTACTTTGCCCATCACTGGTGTAAACGCTGCCTTGCAATCTTTCATGCCAAACTTTTCTAAAGTTTCCTCTAATTATTTGCGTTGATTCAATTTGATGTTTCCTGTGTTGCCTTCTCTGTTGACATGTATGCCGAGGATATTTGTAACTTTGCCCATGTTATTGATTTTTAATTTTTTCTATATTACTTTCTTGACTTTCTATAATTCCTCTAAATCCTCTGCTGCTATTAATATGTCGTCAACATAAACTAATGCGATAATGTTTGTGTTACTTACATTTTTCGTACATATACATGGATTAATCGGTGACCTCTCTAAACCAATGGTTGTAAAATAATTATTCAATGTTTGATAGCAGTTCCTACCTGCTTGCGTTAGTCCATATAATAGTCTATTCAGTTTACACACTTTGACTTCTTTTCCGGATTTTACGAACATCTCAGATTGGTGCATATAAATGGTATCCGTTAGATCGGCCTGTACATACGCAGAAATCACGTCAATGTGATGCACATGTATTCTCTGCTCTACTGCTGGTGCTAGCAATCTTCGAATTATCTCATATCGAGCTACAGGTGTGAAACCCTCGCTTCACTTTAAACACCCATCTGTTAGTGAGTATCTTTGAATTTTTTGGTTTATCTACTAGTTTCCATGTCCCATTTTTTATCAGGGATTCATACTCTTGTTTCACGGCGGCTAGTCATATCTGACGTTGATCGCTCTTCATAGCTTGGCTTAGTGGTCTTCATACTTCGGCTTAGTGGTCGGCTTTCGTGGTCAGGAGCGAACACGGTCAACCGTGCGCCGACCAGTACGACTGCCTCTGAGCGCGTGAGATTCTCGCGCTCCGATTGGTCGGTGTTTTTCCTTGATAATTTAAAAATGTAGCCTCGTTCGACATTTTTGCAAAGGAAAAAGTTGTTCAGAATGACCCCAGCTACCTCCCATTTCCGGATTTTCCCTTTCGTTTTGGGACACCATCTATAAGTCGTTTTGTTTCCATGCTGTTAGTACTACAGTTCCATCCTTTCGCTTTATGACAGCTGAGTCTTCTTTGTATGTTACAGTATATCCATTTTTGGTTAAGGTAAGGACTGACATTAGGTTAGTGCGGAGTTTTTATACCCACATTACATCTAGTAATTTAATATTACTAACCTGTTTGTTCCTTGAGTTGAGGCTTAGTTTTACTTCTCCTTTACCTAGGGAAAAAGTACTACCATCACTGGGACCAATGTGGAGTGCTTGCTAACATTGCCTATTCTGCGTGATATCTTGATGTGACAATCTGTTGCTTACTCTTCCAAAATCTGGCTATATGTCCTGCTTTACCACATATAAAACACTTATCATTCTATTTCTTATTGTGAGTACTCTTGGGCTTCTACTTCTGGAAGAATTGCTTCTGCGGTTTCTTATCTTGAAAATTTTTCTTGTTGGACAGCAAAGCCGTCTCTCTGTTAACGTCTTTTAATAAATCATTATCTGCCTTTCGGACTTCTTCTTCGAAATGCCTGCCTCTGTAAGCTGCTCTACCTTGTGAACAAATTCCTCTACATTCTGAGCCATATTCTGGTTCCTTTCTTTCTTCATCATACACAATTGCTTAAGCAGAATGCACTGCCGCATGGGTTCCTGTGACTCATTCACCTTTTTTAATGCTCCTCATGCGTTCAGCGAAGTTTCAGCTCTTTTAACGTGATTATATTGTGTCTTCTATAAACTTTATATAATTGAATTTAGTGCTTTTTCGTCCATGAGTGTCCATTGAGCGGCATTATTTTTCGTCTTATTAATTGTCCCGTTTACATAATCACATAATTCGTTATAACGCAAAATGTTTTTCATTTGAATTTTCCATGATTCATAGTTTCCATCTCCTAATTTCTCAATTTGTTGCATATTTGCGATGCTCATGCTGCCGGGCTTTCTCTTCAACACGTGGTAGTTGGTTACTCCCAACCTCACTTTTTTTTTCTTTTTACTGATTTCATTTAATTACCTCGCTCCTGGGCCCATAACTTATTGAAATTCGCTTAACGGAGGGCAGGTGAGGTGAAAAGAAACTCCACGGAGCATAAGTTAACGAAACTAATGCAGGATCCTGCCTTTCCTTCGAATGTTCCTAATGGATCTTTCGGAAGCAAGCATCCGGGTAAGTAAATGAAAGACGAACAAAAGTATTAACAGCAAAACGTTAAGAAAATTTATATTTAAGAAAACAGTAATTTAACACCGAACTCGTTCGAGGCTGTACGAAGATTGTTTTTTGCGATTCCAAACGCAACCTCGTCCCGTTGATCGTACATTGTTTTTTCATATTTGATTGGTATCGATTATATTGCTCGCTTCATTCTTTCACTCGCTTCACTCTCTCGCCTGCTTCACTCTTCACACTAATGTAATATATGGACCGTTTATTTTGAAAGTGGTGTAAGTCCATTTTCTTTTGTTTCGAGAAAATTAAAGGTTAGCATATCTGTCAATTGAAAAATTTAGGTTCATTACATCAAGTCAGACAATGTTTCTACTGATTTATCAATATGTAATTTGATTATATAAATTTGTTTTAGGCGAATTTAACTAAAATAATGTATATTTTCAGGATGAAAGTGGGCTTACACCACTTTCAAAATTAGTCGATTGTAAAAATCGAATTTATTTAAAATGAAATAAAATAAATATTTTCAATCATCGTAAAATAATATTAATTTACCATTTGTTCTTACCTATATCGCTATCTGATGTTAATACGAAGTTATCCATTTTAGGAAAGAAATAAAATAAGTAACGTAAACTAGTAACTCTTGACACGTAATATGACACGTAATATAAAACAAATTAATGTAAAACAACAGACTGCTGACCGGCAATCGTCTTTTATGCCACCTACCTCTGAAAGTTGGACTTACACCACTTTCATAATTAATGAATACACAATTTCTTTTACCGACCAACTTTAAATTGTACAAAACATGGGAATTTTTTAAGAAATTAAGGACTAACTAGTTATAAATAAAAAATTTACATTAAATTAGCATAAATTACGTGATATCTCATTTTTTTTTTAAATGGACTTACACCACTTTCAAAATAAACGGTCCATATATGATCACGAGACATTACACGTGTATATGGTAAAACGGCGAGCGATACAAGGAGGAAGAAGAGAAGAACAAAAGAAGGACGCGATTGCCGAATAAAAATGACACGCATCACGCGTTACGCGGGCACTTCGAATATTTTAACATTAATGGATTAAAGCTCTAGTGCCTATTATAGATCATGTTGTTGCAATGCGAATTTATAAACAATCGGCGTGTTCAATATATTCATTTCCTGTTACCTAATTAAATGCTATATTTCAAAATGATAGTGGTGTGCGATTTGGGGTATAAGGTTAATAATGAATGCGTATTCATGAGCGATGATTCTGAGTATTTATTAAAGATCCGCGTCGGGTAGCGTAATCGACTTGATGTGACTCCTACGAAAAACTAAATCCCATTGACTGTCCGCCGTTTACATCTCCTCCACGAAAACTCATTGAGAAAAAAGGAAAGAAATAGATTTAGAGAGAGAAAACTAAGAACGTGGGAAAGGACTGAGAAAACCGTTGAGAAATTCGGCAAGGGAGAGACACAGCGGAAAAGAGTCGTAAAAATAAGAAAAGTGAAGAGGTTCGCAAGGTCCTAAGAGCTGACGCTGACCAGGCCCCGGCGAGACCCTGTGGAGACGTGGAAAATTAACGAGCATAAATCTAAAGAGGATACTGTCACGTCCTCAATTAAAAAACACTTTTTTTAAAAAGGGAGTGGTTCGCTGTTGAGGTAATTCAACAGCAAGTACCACTCAGGACTTTATTTATTTATTACAATTGTTCGGAATAGCTCCTAAACACTAATACTAAATTATACCACTGGTCAGTAAAACAAGCGAGAAACTAAGACTTCGAGATGATTTTCACAATATTAGTTCGCGCGTCGCTGCCCGTACGCTCTATATATAATGCCTAACATGCTGATTCCTTACATTTGTGGAATCCATTAGGTCAGCGTCTGTGACAATACGAAACAGAAAGAATTTTTAGAAACTCTAGAAAACAGAAAAGATTGAGAAAAAACAGAAAAAGGTAACGTCGTGTGTGGTACCATGTGCGCCACAGCGATGAATAAAAAAAATGTGTTATTGGCCAAGAGTGGTTACTAATATATATATTCTTCCAAGTAAAAACAGGGTCATTTAGGCGAGTACCAGGTTTTGATCAGGACCAGTGGTATGAAACAACCGATCATGAACGTTGAGCGCACGACTCGCTTACCTGAAACCGAGGTACACCGCGTTGTTTTCCAGCTTATTGTGACGTTCATTATCAAACCTCCATCGTTCTGAAGGGCTCATTTTAAAGGGGAAGCTTCAGGAAACATGACCATATTTTTTCTAAACTTTAATCCAATGGATATTTTATTGAAAAACGTAAAAAAAGAATTTGTTTAAATTTTTTCAAATTATATAACAAATCGACGAAGTCAGACAAATATTTTATAGTAGCCCAATCCCTTATGAATAAATCGAAAAAAAATTTAGCTCAATCGGGCGAGTAGTTTCTGAGAAAAAAATTCGTAAGCGAAATGCATTTTCGCAAATATAGGCAAAAACTGCAAATTTTGAAGGCTTGTAATTTTTTAACAAATTCGAAATCTCCAAAATGACGACTCAAACCCCCCCTAATTTCACATAGACTATAACATATCTTGATTAAAACAAAATCGCAGATGGTAATCTACTTTTACCTCGCTTTTTTCACGCATTCTAAACGTAACCGTAAGACGCTCATTTTCTAAACAATCGCTTCTGAAAATCAGATCGTATTTAAACGCATTGCTATTTTTGATATGTAAATCTATTCTTATTCTTCGATCTTTTAACGGACACGAAGATAAGTTTAACGATAGTACACCGAAAACCTCGATTGCTTCATTCGATAAATTGTGTAATCTACCTGATGGACGTATAATAGGTTCGAAAGGTTCGATCAAGTTCTTGTATACGCTGTACTTGAGAAAAGAAACTGGGCTCCCGCTGTCCAGGAGAGGGGTTAACTCACATATTGCTTGGCTTCAATTGCGGCGATCTTTATCCAAGGCTTCTCCACACCAAGTTTTCCATATCCTCTTCCACTGTCCCTACTGCGTCCGGCGCTTCCGGTCCCTTAGGATCCGATCCCTTAGGAATGGCCTAGGATCCTTCGAGTTGGACAGGCTGTCGAAGTTGCGATGTTCCCTTTGTTTACAAGAAAAGTAGGTTAGCTCCTTTTTACACGTTTTGTGCGTGTTCCCTTTCATCCTGTAGTTTTTACTCTCACATTCTTTATACGTTCCCTTATCACTAACTACCGTTTTTTTATCACTCTTCCACACTCCCGCTGTGATATATCGCATCTTTTGCAAAAATCCGTTAAGTGTATCGTTCACGACAGATGGGGCCGCTATTATTAATGCAGTATGGGTAATACCATTGTTAATGATAGGGTACGAAGCAAAACTGCAGTCTCAATTATCAAAGTTATGTATATATATATTGAAAGAAAAAATGAATACGTAGCACATGTGCACTCTCTTGCCAGCGACATCCTTTTACCATGTCGTCTTGTCGGACACGTGATCTCCCTCGGAGGGGGAAGCACACACACACACACACTCACTCACTCACTCATACAACACACATGTACACATACTCGTCCAACACGCCTCCTTACATTTGTGTTATATACTTCAAGTAAACGAATTTTCTCTTACTCTACATTTAATAATTTCCTGAACCTTTCGAATTTTTCTCTACACGAAGATTTTGTGAATATATCGGCAATATTATCATTTCTGTTTACTTTAGTTACATTAATAATTCTGTCTTTTACACACTCATGTACGTAGTGATAATGAATCTCAATATGTTTCGAGTTTTTTGTGAAATTACCATGGTTAGCTATGTCTACCAGATAGCTATGTTCCAGAGTTATCTTCATAGATATTGGCTCAATTATCTTTATTGGCTCAGTTATACCTATATTAAATGTTTTTACTAACTCTGCTATGAATTTCAGCTCACTGACTGATTCCGATAATGCTACATATTCAGCATATGTCGAGGCCTTTGTCACACATTTTTGTTTTTTCGATTTCCAATGAATTACGTTTCCATATAAAGTGGATACGTTTCCAGATGTGGACTTCCTGTCCAAAATGTCGCCTGCCCAATCACCATCTACAAAACAATCTGTCGTTTCAGCGTTGTCATTTCTTTTGAAGTTTAACTTTAAGTCTTTTTTTGCGTACAGGCACTTTAACATTCGCAAGGCATATTTGAAATGTGTCCTGTTAAAAGAATTTTGGTATCTGCTTAAATAATTAACGCTATAAATCACATCCGGTCTAGTACCTGAGCTTATATATAATAATGCGCCGATCAGACTCCTATATTTAATGTGCATGTGGCTTTCACATGCATCAGCCCTTTTAATCTTTAAGTTCATTTCCATAGGTGTGTAATATGATTTACTGTCTTGCAACTTGTATTTATTTAGCAGTGACTCTATATATTCCGTCTGACTTAGTTTCATTTCGTTTTTACGATATTCATAATTCACGGCAATTCCGAGATACTCTCTTATCTCACCTAAATCTTTCATACTAAAATTATTAGTGAAAAGGTTTTTTATATTTTATATTTTCTCCTTGCTTAAGCTACAAATCAATAAGTCGTCTACGCATATCTGTAAATAGACGGTATCTCTTCCTTTTCCAAAAATATATAGGCAGTAATCTACATTACTCCTTTTAAAACCTAACTTAATCACAAATTCGTCAAACCATTTGTACCAGGCTCTGGGACTCTCTCTCTCAAACCATATAGCGCTTTAACCAGTCTACATACTCTATTAGTTCTGTCTTCATACCCTCTTGGTTGATTAACATACACCTCAGAGCTCACCTTACCATTCAAAAAAGCAGTTTCTACATCCATCTGTTCAACAATCAGACCAAATTGACAACAATATGTCAATAAAGTTCTTAAGGTTTGAATTTTAGCTACATGAGAGTATATGTTATCAATTACATTCTGTTGTTGAAAACCTCTTACCACTAACCTAGCCTTAAACCTATCAACTGATTTCTTAGTATACAGCCATTTCCCACTTAGAACCTCTTTACCTTGAACCTTATCTACTAATCTCCACGTTTTATTTTTGTTCAAACACTCTATTTCCTTTTGCTTAGCTTCTTTCCAATATTTACTATCATCACTTTCCATCGCCTCCTCAAATGTAGAAGGGGTGTCTACTCTACAGTAATTTGCGTAAATATTATTATTGTGTACATAATCTTGATATCTAGTAGGAGGCCTTTTATTACGCGTGGAACTGCGTGGAGCATCCTTTGTATCAGACACTGAGATATTTTCACTTCTTTCAATTTCTCCTCGGTCATGTTCATCAAGATTTTGAACACTGCCCTCCGATAAATTGTCGTTTGCACTGTCATTACATTCCTCGTCGGATACATTTTCATCAAAACCAATACATTTAATATTTTTATCTATAAAATATATCCTATAACCTAATAGGATGCCCATATCCGCCTTCCCATCCCACTTAGAAACCCGTTTCTGCTCTGGCGTTCTCATAAAAACTTTACTTCCGTATAAAGGCAAATTTGTAACATCGGGCTTTCTTTTAAAAAATATCTCGAAGGGTGTTTTCTTCTCTACAGTATTTGCCAGAGTACGATTTTTCAAATAGGTCGCAGCTCATATTATTGCCGGCCAAAAACGCTTATGCACCTGTGCTTCTGCTATTAAGCAACGTGCCATGTCCATTATTGTTCTATTAAACCGCTCCGCGATTCCATTCTATGCATACACATAAGCGGGACAACTATTAACAACGATACCTTTTTCTTTGGCGAAGTCATAAAGCAGATTATTCAAATACTCCTTCCCATTATCACACCTTAAGACTTTTATTCTTTTACCAGTTAAATTTTCGCATTCATTTGTAAATTCAACTTTCGAGTTCATTTGGAATGCCCATTAACCATTGTTGCTTACATAAAGTATTTAAATAACTAAAATTGACGGGACCCAGCATCTATGCCACTTTTCCTTTTGAGTCATGTTATTATTATTACTATCAGCAGAATTTACCAAAGGATCTCTATATTTTAGCTTACTTTTCATCTTATACGTGCTATTTTCTTTAAACGCTACTGCTATAAGTTTACCACTTCTATCAATAATTTTTGTTACATTACCCTCATAAACAATAGTATTTTTATCTGTTAGCTTCCCATAACTTATTAGATTTGAGTGCATATCTTTGGCATAGAACACGCCTCTCATATTTACCTCGTTTTTCCTACAAAACGCTTCAAAATAACTAATTACATTCCCAATTTTTGTAGCTTTTGTAAATCGATTATCTTCCAGATATACAGGGTGTTTGGTAACTGGTGGTACAAGCGAAAAGGGGGCGATTCTACATGAAAGAATAAGTCGAAAATATAGAATAAAAATTTTTCGTTTGAGGCTTTGTTTTCGAGAAAATCGACTTTGAATGTTCGCCCGGTACGCGTGCACTTGATCATGTCTCGTTCTAACGGATCGCACTGTAGATCATTGTCTCGATGGATATTATCGCAATTTAAGTTTGTTTTTATCGTAACGGAAAATTAGGAACACGTAATGAAATAATATGTTGAAGTAATCATAAAGTTTATTATTACAGAAATTGCTGAAAATATTGCCCATTCAGCTGAACACATAATTCTGCTCTTCTAATTAAATTTCTATGAACGCTTTCTAACGTATTCGATTGTTTTAATGTATGAAAGGCTACAATAATCTTTTCTTTCAATTACTCGCAACTTGTGATTTCTTCAGAATACACAATTGATTTAATATGACTACATAAATAAAAGTCAAGCGGAGTTAAGTCAGGAGAGCGTGGTGGCTAAGCTATTGTTCCAGCACGACCAATCCAACCTTGGTAATGTTGGTTTAAAAAATCTCTCACTTGATGACTGAAATGTGCCGGTGCACCATCTTGCTGAAAAATTAAATTTCTTCTAGTTCTCAGCGGTACGTCTTCGAATAATTCCGGTAGTTTGTTTTGTAAGAAATCGAGATATGCTGCTGACGTTACATTTCCTTCGAAAAAATATGGCCCAATAATTAGATGCCCGATTATGCCAGCCCAGACGTTTACGTTCCATCTTACTTGAAAATGTGTTTCAAGAATAGAATGAGGATTCTCAGTTTGCCAATTATGCATGTTATGGACATTGAACATGCCGTCCCTTGTAAATTTCGCTTCATCGGTCCATACAATTTTTAACAGAAATTCTGCATCGTTGGCATGCTGTTGAAGCAACCAATGACAAAATGCCTTTCGCGAAATCTTATCATGAGGCATAAGTCCTTGTACTCTGGTGATATGATAAGGATGTAAGTTGTTCTCGTGTAGAATTCGAAGAATCGTGAAGCAACTAAGATTATACCGCAAAGAAAGGTTTCTTGTACTTATGTCAGGATGTTGCAACACGTCCTTTAGTATTTGCTCTTCAACATTCACACTAACGCGTCGTCGGCGACCACCATGTCGTCTTAGTTGTTCAAAAGAACCATACTCGCCGAGGGTTCGTTCTGCTCTTTGAATAACTCGTCTGTCAGGATGTCGACGATTGGGATACCGGTGTCTGTAATAATTAGCTGCGGCTGATGCGTTTCCACCACACGCACCTAACGAAAATATCATGTCCGTATATTCCCGATTGCTGTATGTAGACATGATAGTAGACTAATAGATACTGATAGTGTTTAGCGATAAAAGTCGGATAGTAAGATAATAGGTAGGAAAACACTTCCGTGACATTGGAACTGTTTATCAACATAACTTCAATCGAGACAATGATCTACAGTGAGATCCGTTAGAACGAGACATGATCAAGTGCACGCGCACCGGGCGAACATTCAAAGTCGTTTTTCTCGAAAACAAAGCCTCAAACGAAAAATTTTTATTCTATATTTTCGACTTATTCTTTCATGTAGAATCACCCCCTTTTCGCTTGTACCACCAGTTACCAAACACCCTGTATATTCAAAGGTTCCTTGAGTTGAATTTCTGTTACTGAGAAGTTCAATTCATTTCGTGATGAGTGCCGTATACGCTTATGGGATTGAAAGGTAGGCGGGTAAGACAAAATAATAACTCTGACTTCCTGAGAAATTTCCGAATACTTTATTCGCGGGGTCTAACCGACCCATTCGACACGCAGCGACTTAATGACTAAGACACATTCGGACTGCATTCAAACCATCTTACCCTCACCCTCTTCCACACCAACGCATTATCTCCCGAAATCATTCTTTCTTCTTTTACACCGAGTCGCATTCACTCTAAACCAATAATTCACGATACACTCGTACTTTCGAGGTGTTTTCGATGGAAAACAGCGAATGGTGTCAACGTGTTGGATTGGCCATCTCAGTCCCCCGATGCCAATCCAATCGAAAATGTTTGGTCTCTCATGAAGTACAAACTCCAAGGAAAGCTGGGCCCTCGGGCAGACCACGGTCCCGTGGGCCATAAAACTGCCGCGTAGGACGGCGCACGATCCCAGGAACCTGGGCAAAGTGCGATCTCCGGCAGAGGAAGATGTGGTATGAGTTTCGACTCGCTCCCCAGGGTTGGCGTAACGGGACCGTCGCGATCCTGGAGACCACGCACCACGAACCCTAAAAAGCCACCTACGGAGCTACCCAATCCCGGATCCCCGGGTAACCGATGCCATTAGTGTGCAGACCTGCGTGGAACAGGTGACTCGTATGAGCTCTCGATTGGATGAGTGCACGGCCGTCGTTTGAGGTGTCGGGCTGATGGACCTAGTCATGCCTAGTATCCGTGACGAGTTCGTGACGCAGACAACATGACTCTTATCCCTTGAAAACTGCTACTACGGAGCTGCCCAACCTCAGGATTATGAGTAACAGATGCCACTAGCAGTATTAGAAGTGCTGTAGAGGAAACCTGCCCTTCGGGTCCACGCCTGCGCGTATGACCCGTTAAACGTGGCTTGTAGTTATTTTCTCGCCGACACAGGTACTGAGGGTGGTGTGAAAGCCCCACCTGGTTTGCAAGGGCCTGGTGTCATACCCATATGGAGTTAGACTCTCAGGGGCAATGGAAGTGAGGTCTGAAGGAGGGGTGAACTTTTACATATACCCGATCGGGTGAGGAGGCACGGACACAGAATAAAACTCCGAGGAAAGCGTATTTTAAAATTGGAGACGCTGGTTCGCCGTATTCGAGAAATATGGAGATCTCTTCCTGTCTCATACGCTACAAAGTTGGTTGAAAGTATGCCCAGACGTTGTGAAGCAATAATCGCTAATGGTGGTGATTGGACACATTATTAAGCAAGTGCGTATTAGTTCTTTAAATGTACTTTCGACCTATACAACCTTTTTTACAGAAAACATTTATTTGCATTCAGATATCGCGTCCACGCTCTTCTGGAACAGACTGTACTTTCATCAAAATACTCCTCATTATTAATTATATGGTCGATGCACCCGCTATCTAACAACCAGATTATTTACCAGTTTATTACCAGCTTACGTTGCTACCCACGCACTTACACCTGAGCTATTTTGTTCGTTCTGATTTTCACGCTGAATACCAGCTCCCAGCTGACTGCGGAAGTTTCCGCGCTCTCTGCCGTAGTAGCCTCTATCATAAGCTCATCCGGCTCTGCCTTTTCCACGACCACGTGTTGGTCTACGCCAAAAGCCGCCGTTGTTTACCGCTTGACCCCCATCATGACAATCTCTCATAATGTGGCCAGCTTTCCCACACTTGAAGCAGGCTTCTCCTTTTTGGATTTTTGTCCACGACAAATATATTCGATTTTCTTGCAGGTTGATCGTCTTTATGATCATTCATTTCAGCCATTTGTATTTTATTTTTTTACATATGACACAGTTTGATCCTCTTCCTTTAAAGCGTCTATCAAATCACCTATGTAGCTGTAAGATTCAGGCAACGTATTAAGCATGTAGTTTAATTTTTCTTTTTCTGATACTCTAGCACCCGCGTTCTTTAAGTCGTTGACTGCCTTTTCAAAATCACAGGAGAATAAGGCGGAATTACTATAATTGCTGAGTTTCAGTTTTTCCAATATATTTCTGTACACTATCTGTAATGCTGTTGACTCTTTCAGGTACATGTCATCGAACTTTTTAACTATTTCATAAGCCGTGTTTTTTTCACTTACAAATTCCAACTGCTTATTTGATATCGCGCTGTAAATATGATTTATCGCCTTTAAATCATTTTTTATCCAGTCAGCTTTGTCTGTTTCATTTTTTTTTATTTTAATAACGTCTTCACATTTCTTTAACTTTAAGAACATCGTAATAGGCTTTTTCCACATACTATAGTCCTTTCCATCGAACACCGGGATCACGATATCGTTTTCCGACATTTTCTTGCTTGCTCTCGAACTTTCCTTCGTGTTCAAAGACGCAATTTCTAAATTTTATAGTATTTCTCACAGCACAATACCTTTAAATATTAAACCACGGACCTCTGCTACCATATTAATGATAGGGTACGAAGCAAAACTGCAGTCTGTAACACGATTTTAACGATCATCGAAGGGTGAAGGTAACGAAGGCTTAGGAGATAGGATTATAAGCTAAGAAGTGCACCGGAGGCGACGTCTTCTTCTTAGTTCTTTCAAGGAAAAGTCGAGGTGCTGTATCCACGTTTTCCTCGACTTTGTAGGGATTTGTAAGTTAGAAACGCTATAAGAGAGAGCCGTACAAAGCGTCGTCTTCACTCAAAGATACACGGGGAAGGGATGTTTGAATTTAGAGAGTGCCGAACAGACCGTCGTCTTCACTAGAAAGTAGATAGGGACAGGTTTTTATTGTAAATCCGGCTCACCGAAGTGAGACGCGGATATGCTACCTCGCCCGAAAGGGCATACGCAAACGAAAGGGCATACGCAAATCCGTCGTCTTCACTCTAAGTTAAACGAAGATCGTTTAGACTTAGAGTCTGCCAAGCAGTAAGTCGTCTTCTCTCTAAATTACCCGTAGGACACCTTCTCGCCAACTGTCTTTTCTCGGAAAAAGGCCGTTATTTATACGAAAAGCGATGCTAGGCCCGCCCAATCAGCGAGGCCCAACTCCGCGTACGAAGGGACTTTATGACCTGACTTGCGTTGCACGTCGGTCACGCGTAGACGGCGTTTTCTTACATTCTATCTTACATCCATTCTACAATATTTTACTGTACAAAATCTTATGTGTTACAAGTCTCAATTATCAAAGTTCTGTACATACAGGGTCGACCATTTTAAATTCCCCAGTAGAATTTCTCGGAAACTATGGGAGTTAGTGAAAAATGTTTCGGACTAAAGTTGCTCAATTTCGAGGGGGAAATATCCTCATGACTTTGCCTTTGACCTTGGAGGTCATGTTCAAGGTTATTTAAAGGTCAATTTCGTTATTTTAAATAGAAACCCCTATTTTTGACTTCGGATTCGGAGAGAGCGAGAAATTTTGCGGGTGACCCTCAAGGTCATGTGTAGGTCATCATTATTTTTTTTTCTTAATCTTTCCAAAATATTTTAGACAAAAATTGATATACCCAATTTTTCATTTAGGTGTCATGTGTGTGGTCTGTCTTACGCCGTTTATCATATCAAGGTCATAAACGAAGAAAATACGTTATTAAAGTATTTTACATTTATTTTCCAAATTAATCAATTGTTAATTACATAGGGACGTAGGTTAGAGTAATTGTTCAAAAACATTTCCATCTTGTTGAATGCATAATTCTATTCTCCGATGAAAATTATCCACTGCCCTCAGTGAAACATCCTGTGGTATGTTTTGACATGCCATCCTGATCCTATTCATCATATCTTCTCGGGTCGTTGGTTGTTGTTCATAAACGACATTCTTCGAGTATCCCTATAAAAAATAGTCAGGGGATGTTAAGTCAGGAGATCGTGGTGACCATGCAATTGGTCCATCGCGACCGATCCCTCTACCATTGAATCTCACGTTTAAATAAGCCTTGACATTTCTGTAGTAGTGCGTAGGGGCTCCATCTAACTGCATCCACATTCTCAGTCTTGTTTGAAAGTCAACCTCTTCCAGTAATTCATGTAATTCATTTTGTACAAATTGTAAAAAGCTGTTTCCATTGACATTTTCCAAAAAAAATAAGGTCCAATCAGATGTTTATTCAGAATACCACACCACACGGTGATGCTCCAACGATGCTGATTATCAACTTGTCGGTAACAATGAGGATTTTCAACTGACCAGTAATGACAGTTGTGTTTTGAGCCCCCCATTATTGTAGAAATCGAGGCGGAATAATAGTTAACTTTAAACACTCTTTATTATAAACACAACTTGAACGAAATTAATAACAATACAAATACTTTCCACACAACTTCTTAAATACAATTCACCGATGTTAACCTCGCATTCAACGACAACAACCAAAACTGTTATTCCAAAACGCCGCCGCACGCTCTCGCCTCGAATACCAATTCTTTTATTGCACCTTCGTTCGCTCAATTTACACTCTCCCATTATCGATTACGATCGACCATACAACCTATTATGTATTGTACATGCATACTAACGATATTCCATATCCCACATTATTTTTGAATGTAGCTTCGTCAGAGAACATTACGTTATGGAAAAAAGTCCGATCGCTCTGAATGATTTCTCTTGCCCATCGACAAAATTCGAGTCTCCTTTTCATGTCATCTGGTGTGATGGCTTGAGTGAGAGTAACATGATATGGTTGTCATCGCTGTTCTCTCAATATACTAAGGACAGTTTGCTTTGGTATTCCAGTTATCCTTTGGATTTGCGTACTACTAATATGAGGATCCCTGTGAATAATTGCCAGTATCGCAAGTACACGAACATCCATCTCATCATAAGCGTGACATCTTCGCCTACGAACTAAATATCCTTCTAGAGCTTTCGAATGCCCTTATGATCAGGATGTCTTCGATAAGGGAAACGTTCTTGATAAATTCTTGCAGCTCTACGATAATTCCCTTGGGCTAGACCAAGAATTATAATCATATCGACACGTTCTCGTGCAGAATAATTCGGCATGATCACAAACAAAGGGCTTTTGATTTAATTTTTAATGAAATTTTTAACAAAAAAAAATTCACTTCAATGAACAGCATATCGTTATTCTGTTTGAAATTAGTGAAACAAGCGAAAAAGCTAAGTTGCCGTATGTCATGTGTTTTCGGCGACGAGGTCTATTGGTCCGCGCGGTCAGGCACACTAGTTGACCCGAAAAACATACACAATCTGCAATCCCCGATCATTAATCGGAGTCAAGATTGTTGCAAAATTTAGAATTATGCATTCAACAAGATGGAAATGTTTTTGAACAATTACTGTAACCTACTTCCCTATGTAATTAACAATTGAATAATTTTGAATATAAATGTAAAATATCACTTTTTGTCTAAAATATTTTTCACTGAACATTACCCCTGCCCAATCATTCACGTGGAAAGATTAAGAAAAAAAAATAAGGATGACCTACACATGACCTTGAGGGTCACCCGGACTACGACTATGATACCTCATCTTAACGTAAAATTTCCCGCTCTTTCCGAATCCGAAGTAAAAAATAGGGGTTTCTATTTAAAATAACGAAATTGACCTTTAAATAACCTTGAACATGACCTTCAAGGTCAAAGGCAAAGTCATGAGGATATTGCACCCTCGAAATTGAGCAACTTTAGTTCGAAACTTTTACCGCTAACTCCCATAGTTTCCGAGAAATTCTACTGGGGGGTTTAAAATGGTCCACCCTGTATATCAAGTACAAGTTTCACCACCCCATATAAACACTTGAACACTTTTACATTATTGTTAACCTACTAAATATTGCTAAATAAATTAAGTGTTATATTTAAACATTCATTCACCACCATACCACCACCACATCATCTACGAAAAGCGTCCTCACGTCATTAATTTGCCGTCGAGCAGAACGGTCACAGTTCTTGAGGACTCCACGATCGAAGAATCGAGTTCCGAGACCGTACAAATACCGTGCTGTCGGAGTTGTTCCAACAGTTCTCCGATTCTTTGCGACAGTTCCACAAACGAGTCTGCAAAAAGAAGAAAATCGTCAAAGAAATTACGTATCTTCTTTATACTTCCGATAACCGTTTTCATTCGGCGCTGCCAAATGGCTGGGATGTTCGCAGCCCCGTACAGACCACGCCTTGGTCGCACCAACCCAAGTGTGGGTATGTTTAGGCTTAGTGCCACACTGAACTCCTCATCAACGGTTAAGTGCGCGTACGCGTTTCTAATGTTAAGGTGGCAGAATATATTTGCTCCTTTCATATCTTTGAATATGTGCTCCGCCTTAGGAATTCGATCCTCGTCCACAATCAGCTGTGGGTTCAACGTTGGTTTGTAATTTCCCGTGATTCGTATTTTCCCATTTTTCTTCATTACCACATGGGTTGTCGAAGCCCATTCCGAATGGTCAACTCGTAGAAAATTACCCGATGCTAGTTTCGGCTCTATTTTCTGACTGTAGCTATCGCGCAGTGTGTATGGAATTTCGGCGATACTCTGGTTTTCAGGTGCAGTTTTACTAGTGGCTCCCATTCAACTTCATGTGCAAATTGAGAGATCCACTCTCGTTTAAACAGCGAGTCATATTCACCATCGATGACGTACATGTTCAGTCTGCATGATGTTGTACCCAATTTTACATTAACGGGGATGCGCCCTATCACGTTCAGACGATGCTTCGTGTAACTAGCGAATTGCCTTTCTGTTGGCCTTAGGCGAAAATTAGGCCTGATTTTGCGCAATGTGTTACTGCCGATGATGCTCATTGGTGACCCTGTATCTTATTCCATTTCGATATATTGGCACTCTATTTGAGTACTTTCAGGTTTTTTTTCCACACGTTCTCATGTTATGTATTTCTTCTACTTTATTCAGATATTGTACCGAATCGACTACTTCCACTGGAAGCTCCTCGTCTGGCACGCATTGAATTGCGTGCGAGCCGTCCCTCGCGGACTTGCATACCCTAGTCAGATGTCCTATTTTTCTGCATTTATTGCATTGTGTGTCACGGTGCGGACATTGACTGTGCCTGTGTGGTCTGCGCATTCGTAACACGTGTTTTGACTATGTTCGTTTTCTTGATCGTATTTACGTACTGGGCTGGTTTTGCTTACTGTCCGCTATTGTCCTGATGCGCCTTCCGTTGGTCTGTATTGTGATACATTTCTATTTTTTCTGAATTATTTCGACGCACATGTCACGACCGTCGAGTCCGTGCAGCATGTGTTCTATCAATATGCGATCTAAGAACTCATCATACTCACAATGAGTCGCCGCTTGTCGGAGTCCTAATGCAAAACTGACAATTGATTCTCCCTGATGCTGTACCGCATGCCGAAATATTACACCCTCGCCGTATTTATTTTTAACTGTATCGAAATGTGCAATAAGTACTTTTGTCGAACCGTTCGTTTATATTCGTTTGCATTCGTTTACGAAACTATCGCGAGTCGAGACAAAGGGGGCATCTGTTTTTTAGAGAAGTGTCCTGCACCGGGGGGAGAGGACTCGAGGCGGATGCGACGCCATTGCAACAGCAAGGGCGTAGTAGTCGATCGTAAGAGTTGATCGTCTAAGAAAGTCGGTCGCGGTGAAGTGTTGTTCGCGAGCGACAGAACGGTCGTGTATTTTATATATACGCGATTCAAAATTACGCAATAATTCGTTAGAATTACGAATTATAATACTACATTCATATACTCGTACATTCTTTGTACATACATAGGGCTACTTGCCCACTAATTCGTTGAAATCACACGAATTATAACACTACAATCAAAACACACGTACATTCTTTGTACATACTCGGAGCGCTCCTTACCCAATAATTCGTGGAAACTACACGAATTGCGGTAACATTACATACAGTGCCTTGCTAGCACTTAATAGAATCTCTCAGTGCGAGTCTCTCGCATTGAAGATTATCGGAACCAAGTTCCCGTATAATACAATAATCAATATATTAATACGAATCATTTCCAGAGTCACGCGATTAATTAGCAATTAATCGCTGACGGGCGCCCACCCATCGTGCACGATATAATACATTCACACGCAACACACTCACACTAATACAAATTATATTTAAAACAAAGGGTTTTTTACGCCTTCGGGCTTTTTCCCTTATATACGAAATCATCAAGGGTTTTTTATGCTTTCGAGCTTTTTCCCTTGCGTAATACTCAATAAACAACATTTTTTATACTTTATAAATTCATTGAATTATTTTAACGAACCTTCCTCAAACCATTCCTACGTCTATCAAAATCAATTACATAGACAATTTTTATTTGTCTAAATTTAATACAGATTTTTTATACAGATTTTTATCGAATAGATTGAAGGTCTTCATGTTGAAGAGTTTCGATCGTACAACTTTACATATATTTTTGTATGCTGCGATTCCGGTGTTAGAGATGCTACGAAAAACTTTAACGCATTGTTTAATTCTGTTCCCATATGCACTCGCGTGATGCTGGCGTATTGCTCGGCTTAAATTAGAAAATTTATAGGATCTGGAGAAAATAAAGAGGCAAGACACTTTTAATTATACAGGGTGTCCCACAATTATGGTACGAGCCGGAAAGGGGTGGTAGGTGAAGCTATTCTGAACAACTTTTTCCTTTGCAACAATATTGGAAGAGGCTTCATTTTTAAATTATTAAGGAAAAAACACCGACCAATGAGAGCGCGAGGATCGCGCGCGCTAGGAGGCAGAAGTGTAGAACCGAGTTTTAATTGGTCGTGGTCGGGATCGAACATACGGCGCGCGCGATTCTCGCGTTCTGATTGATCGATGTTTTTCCTTAATAATTTAAAAATAAAGCCTCATCCGACATTTTGGCAAAGGAAGAAGTTGTTCGGAATAGCTCCACCTACTACCCCTTTTCGGCTGGTACCATAATTGTGGGACACCCTGAATGTATTCTACGAACGATGTGTTATCCAACAAACGACTGTAAACGACTGCCCTTCGTCTCGCACTATACCAGTCACGTAGAGAACTAAAACAAAACAAAAACGATCCATGCCGCTACAATGACACACGAATTTGTCCATCTATATTTATAATCCGACATCCTCCCACCATGGAGATGGTCGGAAACTCTCATCTCCATCCACTTACAGACAATATTCTTTATAACAGCAACAAAAACGAAAGGAGCAAAATAAAAAAAAAATAAAAAATGGATTTAAACTATAAAACAAATTAAAGTAATACTACTTCTAAAGTTAATACTACTTCTATTCAATGGTAAGATAATCTCTCCGGTTTTGTCGTTTTCCTACCACTTCTTGTCACAAAATACGGTTTTTCACTCTCACCAATAAGCGGGTCACTATTGCCGCTTGCACAGTACGTTTTGTTCGACATCCGCGAATTCTTATATCTATCGACGATTATTTTACCAACGTCCGTATTAGAATCATATTTGAGCTCCAACGGATAAACTTTCTGTATTGGGCTTACCAGTTCGCCAGAGGCTGTAGTCAAATGAACCCCTCGAACACAATCATCTTTGCCGGTAATTACATCTTTTACCCGTGCCAAAGGCCAGTCTAAACGCTTCACATTTTCGCTTCCGGCTAGTACAGTATTTCCGATTTTTATGTTATTAATATTACTTATCTTAGAATCCTTATGAACTAACGCACCTAGATATTCATTATGAAATCTATGTCTTAAATCGCCTTTAACTTTTTGACGATACGCATAACGCTTCTCTAACTTACAATTCTCTATCTGGTCAAGATCTAAAACGCCTATCTCTCGAATTTCCTGCAAAAACATTGATGGAGTAAGAGGCACGACCTCTTGCTTACTGTCCGATATAAAAGTAATCGGTCTTGAGTTAATCACAGCCTCGGAATCCAAAAGCACCGTTAACATTTCTTCGTAATTCAAACAGGACGTTCTAAGAGTGCGTCTCAATAAACGTTTCAATATTCCATTAAGGCGTTCCCAAAATCCTCCCCACCAGGCCGTAGCAGGAGGATTAAATCTCCATTCAATTTTCTCTATTCTTACAGTTTCAGCTAATTTTTTAAAATCGATGAGCTTAAAAATATTATTTAATCCTACAAAGTTCGTTCCATTATCACTATAAACTATAGTGAGACAGACCTTTAGAGGCTGTACTTAATGACGTGTCCAATTCGAAATGTACAGCTCTGAATACCGCTCACGTGAACAAACAAATCCACGCCTTTTGTCCACGTTTTAGAAAAACAGTCCCCGTAAAATCCACACCTATTACTTCGAAAATTACCGCGTCCCTAACTCGATCTAACGGCAACGGAGCAGGAATCGAATTGCAGTGTTTTGCATCAAATCTGCGACAAGTTAAACATCGTTTAACAACTGAACGAATAGCTTTTCTGCCCCCTAGTATCCAAAAATTCTCTCTTAACGAACTCATCGTTATTTCCATACCGGCATGTTTAAGTTTCTCATGTTTCTCTTTTATAATTAAATCAACCACTATATGATTTCTTGGCAAAATTATGGGACAACGAAAATTATATACATCACTTTGCAAGACGATTTTTGTATGCAAACGGATTACGTTATTTTTATCTTTAAATGGCAACAAATGTTTTTTGCGTGCATCATTCTCACCAACAAAACTTTCCGTTTGAATCATCTTTATCAGCACAATCGCTGAACTCACTATTTACTCCCGAGACAAGTTGTTCTTTTTACGAAATTGTACGTTACCTCTACAGTTAGAATAAAATCGTTTTATCCATTTCAAAAGACGTATGATTTTAATGTAACTGTAGTGTATGAAATAAGTAAGGTCACCGTACTGGTCACAGGTCTTTATTTGACTGACGTTCGTCACCTACGCGGTCTCTGTGCCTCTCGGCACGCATACACATCCGCATACATACACTCTCACTCTCACACGCATTCTCCTCTCTCCCCACTGCTAGGCATACACTACACTCCTTCCCGTTTAATTTCGTTTCTACTCTCTATTCTATCACGGCGCACGCTTCTCTTTTGTGATAGTCTCGGGGAGCGACGCACCGCTACCCTGCCGCTTGGCTCCCCAATCTTAACCTCCTTCGATTCTTCTTTATCCACCTCTTTTCCTTCTGCCTGTGAACTCTTTTTCCTTAGCTGCTCCGCATGTCGTTTTACCACCAACCCTGCGCTGAGTCTCACCAAGTACGTTACTGGCCCTAATTTCCTCGTTACCTGCGCTTCTGCCCAATTTGGTGTTCTGGCCCTGAAGTCTTTTGCCCATACCACCTCGTTTTCTTCGAATTCCACTTGTCTCTTCCCCTTCGAATTTTGGCATTGCCTGTCCGTTTGTGTGCTTTGTTGTTTATTTATGTCTGGCCTTGGTAGATCGAATTTTGTTCGCATTTCTCTGCCCAGCATCAGTTTTGCTGGCGTTTCGCCGGTCGTACTATGTTTTGTCGATCTGTATTCGAACAATATCGTGTCCACTGCTTCTTTTAGTTCTTTACCTTCCCTTAGTAATATCTTCAATTTGTGTTTGAATGTCTTTACGAAATTTTCCGCGGCACCATTAGATGCTGGATGTTTTACCGCCGAGCGGGTGTGCCGTATGCCTAATTTTTTTAAAAATGATCTAAATTCTTCGCTTGTATACTGTGGTCCGTTGTCACTGACTATCTGGTGTGGCAATCCCCATTTCGCAAAAGTTTTTCGGAAGCAGTCTATTGTTTTTGATGCTGTTGTTGTTCTCATTTTAAATACTTCCGGCCATTTTGTTCTAGCGTCTATTATCATGAGGAAATTGTGTCCTTTATACGGGCCGATAAAGTCCGTGTGTATTCGGTGCCACGGCATTTCTGGCCATTTCCACGGATTCAATTCTATTTTCCTTGGGTTGTCTTTGACCTCTACACAACTGTGGCAGTTATTCGCTAATTCTTCTATATCCCTATCGATCTGTGGCCACCAAAAAAACGATCTGGCTATTGATTTCATTTTTACTATACCCATGTGAGCACCGTGCAACTCTTTCAAAACTATTTCTTTCAATTTTTCTGGGATTATCACTCGATAGCCCCACATAATACAATCTTGTTCGATTGTTAATTCATCTTTCCGTACTGCAAATGGTTGTAGCTCCTGCCGGATTGTTTTCTTGTTTGGCCACCCTGATTTAATATACCTTAATACTACCGATAATGTCTTGTCGTTCCGCGTCGTGCGTGCTATTACTTTGTCATCGAGACATGAGAACGATTCCTGCGTTACATAATGTAAGTACGTATACTCATTTTTTTCAGATTTACTGCCCGTTACTTCATATTTCTGTGGTATGGGTAACCTCGATAGCCCGTCCGCGCTGTTTTCCTGCGATTTTACATAGACAATTTTGTACTGGAATGCACTTAGAAAATTTGCGTAACGCTGCAACCGTCTTGCCGCCATTACGGGAATGCCTTTATTTTCTCCGAAAATTCTCACCAACGGTTGGTGGTCTGTTTTTAATATAAATGGTCTTCCGTACACGTAATCAAAAAATTTTTTTATTCCGAAAATAATCGCTCGCGCTTCCTTATCTATCGGTGCATAGTTTCGCTCGCTTGCATTTAAGGTCTTTGATGTATACGCTATGGGGCGTTCCCCTTCCGGAGTCTTATGTGCCAGGATTGCAGAAATCCCATAGTCTGAAGCATCGCATGTTAATACTAATTCTTTTCCTGGGTCGTAATTTATTAAGACATCTGCTGACTGTAATTCTTTTTTCGCCTGTTCAAAAGCCTTTTGACACGACTCCGTCCAGTGAAACTTATCGCCTTTTAAACACGCATATAATGGTTGCAGCTTCGTTGCTCGGTCCTTTATAAATTTATTGTAGTAGTTTACCATCCCTAGAAAGGCCTGTAATTCCTTTATATTTGTCGGTGTCGGTGCCTTGTTTATCGCGTCTACCCTTTTTTTTTAGCGTGTGGACCCCGTTTTCGCCAATTTCTACGCCTAGATATTTTATTTTTCGCTGCAACAGTGCACATTTGTTCCGTTTCAATTTTAATCCACACTCCTGTAGTTTGTCAAGGACCGCGGCCGTGTTCTTTAAATTTTCTTCAATTGTTTTCCCATTTATGATTATGTCGTCTAGGAAGACATTAACGTTTGGCATTCCCGCGAAAATTCCTTCCATTTGCCTCTGGAAGAATCCCGGCGCGGACGCGATACCGTATGGTAACTTATTAGGTTGATACAGACCTTTGTGCGTTGAAATCGTTAGATATTTTCTGGATTCTTTGGCTACCGGAACTTGCGCGTATGCCTCTTTTAAATCGATTTTTGAAAAATACCTTCCTCCTTGTAAATTCGCGATTAGGTGTTCTATGCGTGGTAGAGGATACCGGTCCACGATTATATTTTTGTTTACCGTTACTTTATAATCTCCACATAATCTAATTGACCCATCTTGTTTGCTCACTGGGACTACCGGTGTTGCCCATTCTGCGGTTTCGCATGGTGATATTGTTCCTTCTTTTTCTAATCTATCAATTTCAGCGCTTACTCTGTCTTTAATTGCAAATGGTAGCGATCGGGCCTTACAATAAATTGGGTTTGTATTGTCTTTCATTCGTATAACAAATTCAGCCTTTGTGTACGTCCCTATCCCCGGCGAAAACAAATGATCGTATTTCTTAAAAAAATTACTCCGCTCATGTTCCAATCGCTGTTCTATGTCTTTGCTTATTACGTTGTTCACCTGCTCAATTTGTACGGGCCATAAACCGAGTTTATACAGCCAGTCCCTGCCTATGAGTGGCTTCCCGCTGTATCCTACCACATATAAGTCCCCTTCCGCGGTTCTTGACCCGTATGCTATTTGGATGTTTTTGATTACCCCGAGTGGTTTGCATCTTTCCCCACCATAGTAAAATAAATCTTTTTTTGTTTTTTGTATTTTATTCTTCGGAAAATAATGTTTACAATCTATTTCACTCATAAGCGAGACTGCTGCTCCTGTATCGATTTCCATCATGGTTGGTTGGCCCTCTAGTTTAATACCTAAATATTGCGGTTTGATTATAATCGAGTTACAATTATTATTCGCGCGCATGGATAGTAAGTTTGCGTACCCCTCTATTTCATCTCCCGACTCGCTTCCGCTTGAGCTCTGCTCTACTTCTACTGTCTTTACTGCTCTCCCCTTGTCCAACCTCTTCGTTCTACATATTGTCCCTAAATGCCCTATTTTTCCACATACGTTGCACGTCTTATTCCGGTGCCAGCACTCCGCCCGGTGATGGTTTGGCTTTCCGCAACATGCACATGTTTCCACTCTTCGCGTCCAGGGCCCCGGTGGTGGATAGCTCCGCTCCTGACGTCCTGTCCGTCTTTCTGTATTCTCGTGCGTCCCTCTCCTGTCCGCTTGACCTCTCCTTTCCCCTTGCCACTGCCTCTTAGCCCGTATGTGGTACATTGTTTCGTCTTCTGTTTTGTTGTCCTCCGTTCCTGTTTTTTCGGTAATCATGTCCGCGGCCTTCTCCGCTTGTTCGATGCCGGTTGCTGTTTTAACGGCATTTTCTAATGTCAGATCCTCAATTTTAAAAAGGGCTCTTCTAACATGTATATTATGCGTTCCCGTCAATAGTTGATCCCGAATTGCTTCCTCCTCGTTCGCGAATTGGCATTGTGCCGCAGCGTTTCGTAGCGCTGTTATATATTGCGTGATAGTTTCATTTTTTTTCTGTTTCCGCTCGCGAAATTCCGCTCTTAGCACCGTACTATTAACTTTCGGTTTTAAGTAAGCCTTTACCTTATCTATGATTTCCTTTAGTGGTGTTTCTCTTGGTTTGCACGGTGCACATACTTTCCTAACCGTTTTGTAAGCTTCCGCGTCTATTTTCGTAAGAAGTATTGCCCTCTGTTTGTTTTCTTCCGTCACACTGTTTGCTTCGAAATATATATCCATCCGCTCGATGAATTCCTCCCAGTCATCGACGGCTATTTTAAAATCTAAATTTGAGGTGTATTCCATTTTCCCTATTATTTTTCCCTTGCGTAGACTTTCTTTATCCTTTGTTTCACACTTTTTGCTTTGCTGTAATTCCTTTACTGCTTCCCGCAGCTTTTGACGCAATTCGTCTATAGTTTCCCCTTCCTTCACTTCGATACTCCTTTCTTCTAATTCTTTTATCACTTCGTTTTTTTTTAGGTTTTGAATCCACGCTGTTCCTTTTATTTCACTTTTTTCGGCCATTTTCCCATATTCTCACGTTTGCTTTATCCTCGTCGCCACTGTAGTGTATGAAATAAGTAAGGTCACCGTACTGGTCACAGGTCTTTATTTGACTGACGTTCGTCACCTACGCGGTCTCTGTGCCTCTCGGCACGCATACACATCCGCATACATACACTCTCACTCTCACACGCATTCTCCTCTCTCCCCACTGCTAGGCATACACTACAGTAACTAGAAAACTTTTGAGCATACCATGGCATAACATTTACCAAACTATCTTTTACCGTGGTGATCAATGCAGCACTTTCCGACTTCCCTCCTACTACAGCTTTCTTTAATTCTTTATTTATCTCCTCCTCATCACACGCAGATGCACTGTTTGGTCATACGTCAGATTCCATATTTAACCAGCTAGGATCCTTCCACTATCTAGAAGATGTCAACTGACTAATGGTACAACCTCTCGATGGTAAATCCGCAGGATTTAAATGACCGGAAACATGTCTCCACTGTTTGGCATCGGATAACTTACGTATTTCTTTAATTCTATTCCAAACAAAAATATTCCAATTACATTCTCTGCGAATCCATGCCAAAACTGTAGAGGAATTAGTCCAGTAATAAACCCTAGTTTCAGCAAGGTTTAAAGATTCTAAAACGGGCTGGGTTAACCTAACCGCGATAGTTGCTGCCGATAATTCTAGTCGCGGAATACTTTGTTGCGCGTCACACATTTCTTTCTTTACAGGCGCAACCCTTGTTTTCGTTCGCACAAAATTAACTCTTACGCTTGCACCGTTTTCCACTCGGATATACGGTGGAAAACTGTGACGGTCTTTTCACTCCTGTTACTACAAATATTGACTTTTTTAATCATTTTTTTTTTTGTTTTGTAATCCCGAATACTGCTTCTTTAAACCATGGTCAAAAATTGAAAGTGTGGGAGCCATGACCGTGCCTTGTTGTAGTCTGTTTAGCAGCTGGAGTGTCATTTCTGATTTTTTGCCGTTGCATTCAGTGTAGAACTTTTTCCCGTGTATCATGTTTGCGATAATTTTGATGAGGTGTCGGGGGCATTTCTTTGTCCTTTGATCCAAACTGTGTCGAAGGGTTTTTCAATGTCGATCCAGCAGGCTGCCACACAGTTACTTTTAAGCAGGGCGTGTTGTACGTCTGATATAAGCTTGTGTAGAGCGTGGATTGTACTGTGTTTGAATCTCAAGCCAAACTGTGTATCCGGTATTATGTTGTTGTTTTCCAGGAATTTTTCGGAGTTTGTTTTGATGGTTATTTCAAAAACCTTTGAAATGTTGGGGAGTAGGCTGATTGGTCTGTAATACCCGAATTGGTATTATTCGGGTCCGTTGGATCCTTTCCCTTTTTTTTAACGGGTATAACTTTTGCTACTTTCCAGGCTGCGGGGAAATAGCAGTTGTTGAGGCAATGATTAAATAAGACGCTATAGCTGTTCATTATGAGGTTGGGGAGGTTCTTTAGTACTACGTTGGAGATCTGGTCCGCGCCTGTGGATTTTTTATTGTTGAGTTTTTTGAACGACCTTCTAGTGTGCGCTGGTGATGTGAAGTAGTTCTTGTACAATTCGGATTTCGGGTTGCTGGCTAGGTTTTCGCTGGAGAAATTTTCTATGTGCACGTTGTTTCCTGCATCATTCCTTAGTTCTTCCATGAAGCTTGTGTACTCGTTTTCTATAATTTCGGTCAATCTCGGTTTTCCCATACCTTCGTTATTGGAGTTAGCGGTTGCGAAGCTGGCCGTGAGGACATTTAATTTTTTAATTTCATTGGCGATGGTGATATGCCCGTTCCCGTTCGGCGGGTGGTTTGTTTGGTCAATGGATGCTTTATTCAGGAGTTCGGTTTTATTTTTATTTACTAAGAGATTAGGGATTCCTATGGACTCTTTTTTTCTAAATATGCTGTTAATGCGAGGGAACATTTCTGGGGTGTTGTGCGGGATGTTTTTAATTTTGTTTTCTCAGTATTGGTTTTCTGATTTCTGGAATTCCTGCCTAATCTTGATTTTGCATTGCTGGATGAGTTTCTTAGTGGATTTTATTACGCGGTTGGTTTGGGGTGTTGGGCGTCTGCGTTCGTTTGTCAGTGTCGTCAGTAGCGAACTTTTCGCTTTCTGTAATTTCTTTATTTCTGCGTTTATGTATAGGTCTGTGAAGTTATTGTCCGGGAGTGTAGGTACATTTCGTTTGATTGCATCTAAAATTGTTGAGTTTAGTTCTGTTAGAAGGGTGTCAATTTCTTGGTTCGTAACGTTTCTGCCCAGTGTTATTTCTGTCAATGTGGGCGTTGCTTCTGAGGTATGTGGGTATTTTTGTTGTTAGGATTCTAGTCTTGTATTGCGTGGTTTGTGTACTTATTCAATTGTTCAAAGCTCTTCCCCTATTGTTATGGGTGCTATTGTTCCAGGTTGAGTGTTTGGCGTTGAGGTCGCCTGTTAGGATGTAATAGTTATTCCCGTTGCTTAAGTTCAGTGCCTCGCTCAGGTAGTCCAGTTCCCGTATAAATCCGTCCGATTTGGTTCCCGGCGCATAGATCGCACTTATATATAAATTTTTCCTGTTTCCTAGCCTGATTTTAATTGTGACGGATTCTAATATCTGCATGTCTTCGGGTAGGTGTATTAGTTCGTGTTGGATTGTGTTGTTTATTAGCACCGCCACTCCTCCCCCGTTGGTGCTACTCCTATCCTTTCTAATAAGTTTGTAGTTTTTAAATTTTATTTTATGTTGTGGTTTGAGTTTTGTTTCGTTAAGGAGGAGTATGTCTGGTTTCTCGGTATCGATTAGTTGTACTATGTTGTGTCTTCTTTCGTTAGTTACTATTGAATTTACATTGGCAGATATTATTTTTAGCTTACTGGTGTTCTCCATTATTTATGGGTCTCGATAATGTTTCCGGAAAGTTTGTGTCCTCGCCGTAATACGCTTTATGTAGTTCCTCAATTTTTCGCGAGTTCGCGTTTATCCTATTTTCTATGTTATTAATTTGGTTCTGCATAAAGGATTTCAGGTCTGCGAACAGATCTTGCAAAGTGTTGTGTGTATATGTGTGTGTGATTGGTGTGTTTGTTGTGTTTGTGTGTGTGGGCTCTAACCGTGTCTCTTGGGTTGTATTTTGAGGCATGGTGTTCGGTGAGGTGTGCGGGGGACCCCTGGTCACGCTCGCGTAACTCAGCGGTGGCCGGTTGCCACTACCTGCGATCAGGGCGCTTACCCTAAGCTGCTTTTGTATTACCGCTTGTTGTTTCTTAATTTCTAATGTTTTCGCACGCGCCTTAAATTCTTTAAATTTCGGGCAGCTTTTGTACGAAGCTGGGTGTTCGTAATTTTGGCATTTTACGCAGTATAGCCTACTTTGGTCGACCCTATCTTCTTTACTTATTTTACATTTGCCCGGTTCATGCTTGTCTGCGCATTTCACGCATCTGAAGTCAAGGTTACAATTGCTCGCAGTGTGTCCCTCTCTCTGGCAACGCGCGCACGTTACGGGATTACGTTTGATGAGTCTTTCCCACGTGACTGCTTGGTGGAGGACATACCTTATTTTAATTAATGAGTTTATGTCGCTTTCCGATGTGACTTGTACTAGGAAGAATGGGAGTGGCCTATTCTCGCGCTTCGATTTATCGGTTTCAAATCTATTGTTTTTAATTATATTTACATTTCGCAGGGACATTCCTTGCAGATCCTGGAGGATTTCCTCCTGAAAGAAGGTTGGATCGAGCCCCTTTAGCAGAATGTTTTGCGGTTTTTGTGTTTTCGGGGTATACGTGAAGAATTTTAATTCTCTAGTTTTAAAAAATTGCAGGGATCTGTTATAATCTGGGAGGTTATCTAATTGCACGTGGTGTTTTTTTTCGGTGATTCGCTTAATACTAAAATTGCTTATGTTAAGGGATTCCTTAAGCATTCGGTATGTTACCTGTTGCTGTGATTCAATTATAATTATTGTGGGCGGTTTGTTTGGTGGTGGTTTGCTGGATCCTGGTATCGGGGGTGACGGTACAAATACTGCTGTCTTGCCCTTGGGATTTATGCGGCCGCCCGCGTTTGGTTTGCCCGTACTGCCCGTGTGACGGGGTGCCGTTGACGGTGTCTCGATTCGGGGTCCGGCCGTGCTTGGGCCCGGGGAACTACCTGTGACTGCTTCCTCTACGCTGTTTGCCGATCTTGGTCGTTTAAGTTTGGCCGTCTCCGCTTGCGTTCCTTTAGGGGCTGCCTGTTTACCCGCGGGGTTGCTTGTGTCGCTGGGGAGCAGGTCAACTTCCATTGTTCCTGCGTGGGGCTGGCGTACGATGCCGGCATTTTTTGCTTTCTCGATTTCTAGTTCCTTAGCGATTTTCGTTAGCGTGTCGTTTAGTAGTTTAATTGTTTTTTGCAGCTCTGTTATTTGTTCGTCCTTTTCGGTGGGGTTTTTCCAACGGGCGCTTGCGTAGTCTTCTTCGCCTTCATTTTGGGAGATGTGACCACCACTCTCTGATTTCCGGTTGTAGTCAGAGAGGGTTTTATTTTGAGTTTGCTCTTCATGTTTACATCCGCTATGCGTTTTGCGATTTGCATCGCATCGAGGACAGGTCCTCGGTTGCTTATTCTTCCATCGGCTGCAAGTCTCACGATGCCCTTGAAGTTAAATTGCACATTGGCTGCGTTTTCCGTCGCGTTGGGCTCTTGCTCTTTCGGCTCCAGCTTTACTTGCTTATGCACTCACTTATCACTGATCACAGATAGTCTGGCTTTCGCATGTCTGTATTGCACTAGAATGGGATCACTGCTAATATTCAAGATTAAAAATTTAGAATTACTTTCACCCTTGGGCACCTTAATTCGTCTATACCAGTGGTTCCCAAAGTGGTGCCTACGGACCCCCAGGGTTCCCCAGTATTATTCAGGGGGTCCGTGGAAGATGAAAAATGATTTGGGGGTCCCTGGGCAACGTCGGGGGGTCCGCGCAAGGTTTAATATAAAATTTTCATCCTATGCTTTATAGTAGCATTCATTCTGGGATCCGTGCAGGGGCGGTTTACAACAATTGGCGCCCTAGGCCTGATGAAATTAGCGCCTTGCGTATAATGGTAAAGAAATATAAGACAAATTAAAAATATTTTTCTTTTCCCTTTTTTTTTTTTTTTTAGTTAATACTTTCATGACCGGTCCCCCGTGGCGCCCTACGGTCGGGCCTAGTAAGCCTAGTGTGTAAATCGGCCCTGGGTCCGTGGACAACTTTTGAGTATAAAAAGGAGTCCATGGACCAAAAAAGTTTGGGAACCACTGATCTATACCATACAAGATGGTTTTCGGCCTGCTGACCTTTCTTCGCAGGAGTGCACGTCCTTCTCAGATCACGAGTCGTCGACGCTACGCACTGAGCCACTGGCGTCCGCCTGATATTCGTCCTTACCGTATTCCAGTTTTGAACAAATTTTTCTTACTTACTTAACACTTTATCGACCGGTCGTGGTTGAGGCTACTACTCAGTAAGTACCGGCTTAATCGCGCTCGAATTTACTCCCAGTACCGGCTAAATTTTCACTATGCATTGTGTTGTGCTTATTCCTTTTGTTTTAAAGTAATGGAATTTTATTGATATTTATACTTTATTTTGTATTTGTTTTATACAATTTATTGCCTTTTTAACTTACATTCATGAAATAAATTCAAGGTAAAAGTAATTAAATTTTTTAATATTTATTTAGAGTGTGGTATCTCTCGTAACAGTCTCCCTTATGTAACGGAATATTACAAAATTTACATACGAAACATGTTCGACTTCTTATCTTTTTCGACGCACATACTCTACATTGTTTTTGGGGTTTTTTGCTTTTACCACTTGTCACTATTCTTATAAGTTTGTGCTTCTTTATGCATGATAATCTTTCTGGATGATCTGATTTTGGTGCTCTTCTTGTAGGCTCTGAAGTATTTAGGTTGTTATTTGAGTCTGTTTCGTCACTTTGAGAATCAGTTGACGATACATCAGATATCCACGAAAGTGCCGCTTTGTGCAAGAATTTCTTGTATGTCATTTTCCTTCCGTTCAATGTTGTGTACGTCTTAAATGAATTAAAAAGCGCACAATTGATTAAAAACATCACAACTCGTTTGGTCCACTTCTTAGTTTTTCTAAAAATAGAGTAGTACGACAGATATTGATCTGCGCGATCTACCCCCTTCATATACTTGTTGTAACTAATTATCGACTCAGGCTTTTGAATTGATATATGTGATTTTCTATTTACACTTCCGGATTCCATTATTCGCGCCGAATGTATCGTCGATATCATGTTTACATTTCGTTTACCGTTATTCCATATTTGTAACAGAATATCGTTTTTTCTACGAAATGTAGCTTGACCCTTTGAAAGGGTTATGTTTTGAAGACATTGTGGAAGACCTCTATTTTTCCGAATGGTCCCACATACCCGTACTTTGTTTTGCAGGAGTACTTCAGCCATATGGACACTGTTATAATAATTGTCCTGATAAATGTGATACCAAAGATTTTTATACGGATCAATAACTTCTAGGATAGTGTTTTCCAATTTCATTCCTTGGCAAGCATACACTTGAAAATTACAAATGTATCCCGTGTGTGCTTCACAGGCTGCTCTCACAAGTATGCCGTACTTTACAATTTTCGCAGGATTGTAGGTTCTGAATGATAGTCTTCCTCGCCACGGAATAATACATTCATCTAATGATAATTGTTGACAAGGTTTATATACATCAACAAACATTTTCTTTAAATAATTTATGACTGGCTGAACTTTTACAAGTCTGTTTGAATTTGTGGATATATCATCATTATTACAAAAGTGCCAGCTCTGCATTATCTGCATAAATCTACTTCTGCTCATTACTTTTGCAAAAAACGGAGTTTCGATGCTTTGCTCAGTCGACCAATAATCATGAAGTCTCTCTTCTTTTATTTGACCCATTAGAACAATTAAACCTAAAAATTGTTTCATTTCTGATAACGTAATATCCACCCATTTTTTCGTCTTTGAGATATTTTTATATTTATTGGTTACTTGATAGTGATATCTATTCGATTCTTTAACCAAATATTCCAAAAGGTCATCTCCAATAAATAAATTCACAATGTCCCTTACACTTGCCTCAGATTTTGGTAGAATTTTTAGGCCTGGGCTGCCTTCGAAAGGTTCCAAAATAATTGATTTGTCATTTGTTGACCACGTATCGATGTTTACTTCAGTGGTGTCATCATTATCTTCTGAATCGCTATATTGCAGTGGCAATAATTTTCGCGGCTTCCGAGCGTTGATAGAAGAATCACTGCTATCATCATCACTGCTATCATCATCACTGATATCACCATCACTGTCACTTTCTGAATAACTGCTATAGTCTGACAAAGCATCTAAGCAAAACTCTTCATCTGCACGTTCTTTATCCATTAGAAACGGTAAAAAACTATTATAATTGATAAAACTTTGGAGAGGTTAGTATAAAGCTGCGAATAATTAACGACGTTGGCGCTGTGAAATTATAAAAAGAGCAACCCACTGACAAAAAACGTCGATAACTAAAAGCCGATTAATAGGCTACCGGTCAATAAACGCTGGCAGTCGAAAAGCCGATAAATAGGCTGCCGGTCGATGAGCGTTAGGAATCGAAAAGCCGATAAATAGGCTACCGGTCGATAAAGTGTTAAAAGCTTACCCGTGGCTTTCCCCAAGGCTGTAACTTTAAGATTCCAGTTGGAGTGAGACAGAGAGAGTTATTTAAAGTGTCAGAGAGACAGATAATGGCGCTGCTAAATTAAATTATTACATTAAACATCAATAATTTGGATACTTACATTTATTAAATGCACATCAATTGTTTAACATCAATTATTTGAATTTAAAGAGATGTTCAAACTGCCTTCCTTCAGCCGCAATGCAAGCTCGACATCTTCTTAGAAAAGATCGGGTTATCTGACGAGCGAATCTTCCGTTCTTAATAAATTCAGCTGCTTCCATCAATCTGTACCGCAACTCAGCCAAGTTTTCCATCGACTTCGAATAAACCTTTTCTTTCACCGCTATCCCCGTAAAAAAAATCTAAGGGATTTAAATCAGGTGAACGGGCCGGCCACGAGATTGTACCAGACCGCCCAATCCATCTGCCCGGGTATTTCTCATCAAGGTACTCTCTAACTGCAACAGCATAATGCGCTGAGCAGCCGTCTTGTTAGAACAACATGCCCCTGTAAATACCTAGTGGCACGTCTTCCAATAGATTTGGTAAATCATTTTTTAGAAAATTCAAATAAATTTCACTATTCAAAACTTCTGGCAGCTCAAAAGAACCAATTACTTTTCAATTTAATATTCCTGTCCATACGTTTATTTTAAATCGATACTGCGATCTATCTTGTCTTATCAGATTTGGATTTTCTACATGCCACTCATGTAAGTTATGCAGGTTCATGGAACCATCTTTTTTGAATGTCGACTCATCCGTCGATAAAATTTTTTCAAAGAATTGTGGATCTTCCCGGTGTCTTTGTAACATTGTTTCACAGCACGCAACCCGGGGTTGATAGTCTCGGGGTAGCAGACTTTGTACTCGCTGTACGTGATACGGGTGGAACTGATTTTTTTTCCAGAATTCGATGCGCTGTACATTTGGGCACTCCAGTGTGTACTTCTATTGCACGTACTGAAGTACTAGGATCTCCTTCAACAGCTACTAATACGACATCCTCGTAAGAGAGGGAATTTCTTCCTTCACGTTGTACTTGGTTAGGGAGTCGACCCTCTGAGAAGAGTAAACGGTGCACAGTCGTAAAAACTCGATGATCCGGATAACGAGCTGCATTTGGGAATCTCTCACGACACAGTCTAGCTGCAGCGCTCGCATTGCACCTACATTTTCCATAAATGAGGTGCATGTTGGCATATTCTTGTGTGGTGTACGCAGACATGGTGGCACTAAACAATCACAGGATCATCTGTAGTCCAGGACAAAGCAATGGTCGTCAGAAATGCAGAAAAATGCGCTGAAAACAAATGAGCGTAACGCACTGATCTGTATTTGTGTACAATAGCGAATAACTGGCGTCACTATCTGTCTCTTTGACACTTTAAATAACTCTCTCTGTCTCACTCCAACTGGAATCTTAAAGTTACGGAGTTGAGGAAAGCCACGGGTACATTAGAATCATTTTTAAGGAAATAAGAAAAATTTGTTCAAAACTGGATTACGGTAAGGACGAATATCAGGCGGACGCCAGTGGCTCAGTGCGTAGCGTCGACGACTCGTGATCTAAGGAGCGCGCGGGTTCGCGTCCCGTTGAATCCGAAATTTTTTCCGTATTCCTACACGAATTAGCAAGTGTCATACCATTTTCGAATCCTTATTAAATGCGCCAACTTTTAAAATTACTTGCCAAACTCTCCTAGTACAATTTTTTTACAGTATGGTCAGTTAAAGCTGGGCTAAGTTTTCATTTTGAATCTTCGGTTGGCCAAAAAGTGACATTTACTTCCAAGCGCAAGCAGTTGGCTTTAAATTTTTGACCAGGGTTTAAAGAAGCAGTATTCGGGATTACAAAACAAAAAAAAAAATGATTAAAAAAGTTAATATTTGTAATAACAGGAGTGAAAAGACCGTCACAGGGTACAGATTGTCTCGATTTTTTCGAAATGACTATAATTTTAAAAAAAACGCGACTTAGACTTTTTAAAATATTTTTCTGATAATTCTTATGACCTAGCCTATTACCCGGTTCCGGCTTGACGTCGACTTCTGGGACACCCTGTATACCACTGCTGCATATGCTAACTTGCTAGAATCACAAAATGTGTGTATATTATGCTCACATTATTACTATTTTCTCCTAACAGGCACCGCGGTATTTCTATCTTGCTTAAATTTTTCAATTCATTTACCCAATTTAAAAATCTGTCTTTAATTTTTTCACTGACTTCGTCGTCCCACGACAGTACATGAGACAGTACATGAAATTCTTGCAATCAAATTTTCGGACGAAGTACTATACGGCAAATTAAACCTAACGGGTCAAAAATACGGTGTGCTACTGAAAGAATCTCCCTTTTTGTTATTTTCTGTTTGCAGAGCTGATGTAACGTAGGTACATTTAAAGACAGACAATCTCGTTGCTTGTCCCATACAATACCTGTAATAGTCTTTGTCAGGATGAAATAACCAGAGCGAATATTCGTAATGGAACGGTTAATAATTTGTATATTTTATAAAGAAGTAACGAAATGTGCACGATGTGCACGTCGTGACACGCTTTTTTCGACTGTCCCTTTCTGAACGTTATCGCCACCGACAACGTCGATGACAACTGCCGATCGTCGTCTCTTATTTCGGCTGGCCTCGACGCTCGCCACCGATCACGCCATAAACAATATATATCTCGCATAACCTTCGACGCCACATATAGTGTATTAGTCTGATGCGTAATACCGTATTCTTTTACAGTTCGGCCACCCTGATAATAGACCGTCCTCGGGCTACGCTACACTAAAGAAAACCTTAACATTAAATAAAATCATATGAACGCATGTATTAACCTAATTCTAATTAGTAACATTATTTGACATATTCGCATTTATCCACGGTCGCATGTTTTTAGGTTCCCATACGCCTTGATATTTTTTCTGTGTATTTTGAAAACCGTCTATATCTGCCACAACATATCTATCGTTTCTAAGTTTTTTCGTAACAACGTACGGGCCTTTAAATTGCGGAATCAATTTCTTTGATGCCCCCGCAGTAGTGTCAAAATTGCGCAACATTACATAATCTCCCTCACGATACTCATGAGGACTTTTATGCCTCTTATTAAAATACTGTATATTATAATTTTGTGACGCAGTAATTTTATCAGCCGCTTTGCTTCTTACACTCTCAAAATCCCTATTCTTATCAATTTCGAACTTTTCTAAATAATCTTTAATTTCATCATCGATTTTACCGCGCTGAGATATGCCAAATAACAATTTGCTTGGGGTTTCGCCCGTAGATTTACAAACAGTATTATTAATACAATCTTCAACATCTGATAGTATTTTGTACCAGTATTTCCCATTGTCGTTATCAGTTAATTTACTCAACATAGGTGCTATGGTTCGGTTGAATCTTTCCACTTGCCCGTTTGCTTGTGGTGAACCCGTCGCTACTAATATGTGTTTGATATTACACTCGTTCAAAAAATCACCAAATTCCTGCGACGTAAAACACGACCCACGATCCGACACAATATATTTCGGTTTACTATAATTACTAAAATAATCAGAAAGACACTTTACCGCCTCGGAAGTAGCAGTTGTTTTTGTCGCATACAACTTTACAAACTTGGTGAACGCATCAACTACGAGAAATACGTATCGCTTTATCAAATGTCGCTTATCGACTGGGCCATAATGATCGATGTGCAAGGCAACAAACGGACTGTCCTCCTTTGGTATTGCGTGCAACACAGCTTCGGTTTTGCCCGCTGTTGGAGAATACACAACACACTTCATACAATTTCTTACGTGATCTTGGATTTTTTGTCTCGCATTAGGAAACCAATAATTTTTAAATATTGTGTCTTGTGTTTTCTCCACCCCCAAATGACCCATTTCATCGTGATATCGAAACATGACGCTTTTCTCCATTTCCTCCGGTACATAAAAAAGTAATGCCGCATCTTTTTTCCGATACACTAATCCGTGTCTCATTTCGAAAAACGAATTTTCATTCTTGCTCAATTTATCCATTAACTCTTTTATTTTTTTATCTCGGGCCTGACAAATGGCTAATTTATGCTCAAACGAATTATCTTCTACAATTAAAATTCCAACCGATCTACTCAATGCATCTACATGTTTCATTTTATCTCCTGGTCTGTGCTCCACCGTATAATCGTAAGTAGCTAATTCCAACGCCCATCTTGCAATTCTCGGATTAATATCTTTTTTCTGTAGCGTTAACTTTAGTGAATTACAATCGGTGACTATTTTGAATTGAATTCCTTGTAAATATATTCGAAACCGTTTGAGCGCGTATACAATGGCTAGAGTTTCAAGCTCAAAACTGTGATATTTACTCTCTACCTCGGTCGTTCGCTTAGAGAAATAGAATACGGGATTGTAATAATCTCAGGTTCCGAGGTTAAACAAAATTAAAGAAAACACTGTTGAGTTAGAAAGATCAGAAATTTATTCGAAAAAAACGTAAAATAGTCGTTGCGAGATCTGCTCGATGCAACAGACAAAGCCGAACTGTCGATCGCCGGACGACGCCGGGCGGTCACGTCGTTGCCGATCTTCATTTGTTTAACGGTCGATGGAATGTTCCATCGACGGAAAATACAATTTTTCTTTGTTCACGCTATTCACGTTCGCTCTTACAATAGAAAAATAGATAAATGTGATATTGCAAAGTTGCCTTTCGGAATCCGTTTGTACGAGCACCTTCCTTGTGTGATCTCTTGATAATATTGCATAAGAATTGTATATTTTCAGATACCGATTAGTTACTTATACAGTCAGTCAAAAAAGTCTCCGTACACCGCGCGAAGATTTATGGAACGTTGTATATTACCCAAGAAGCAGATTGGAAATAAATAATTTTTATATAGTTATATTCAGAAACTTAACATTTATTATTGGTGAAACAGGAATGGGCATACATTCATTTGTTAACGAAGTATAATACGCGAAAGTATTGTAGAAACATAAGAAAAATGAGGTCACAAAAGTCTCCGTACACATAAATTTATTAACTATAATTTTATAATTAGTGGTCGGTGGGCCCTCCCTTTACTTTAATAATTCCTTGCAACCTTTTTTGCATTGTACATACCAACTTTTTAGTTAAATCTGGTTGAATATTATTTTCCATTCTAATAGTATTTTGGATTTCAGATCTTTCTTTTTAATTTTCTTTTTATTTCACTTCATAAATGTTTGAAGGAGTTCTGGTCGGGTGACTGACTCAATAACCATTCTTTTACTTTCTTCGCCGTATGCTTATGGTCGTTATCTTGTTGGAAAATGAAAGACCTTTCTAAGTTTAATTTTAATGAACTACGGACCAAATTTTCTTCCAAAATGTTTAAATAAATGTTTTGATCCATAATACCATCCATAAATGTCATGTATTCAACTCCTGCAGCACACATACTCCCCTAAACAGTCACTCAGCCGCCTCCGTGTTTTGCTTCTATTTGCGTGTTTGGTTTTCTCCAAATTTTATTTCTGCCATCTGAATTAAAAGTAGTGGATTTACATTCATCGCTGAATATTACATTACACCAAAAGGTTTGCTTTTCATTGACATGTAAATTTACGAATTCTAATCGCTTCCGTTTATTGACTTGGTTTATAAAAGATTTCCATCGAGGCGGCTGCGTAATTGTTTGGGGGTGTATGAGTGCTGCAGGAGTTGGATACATGATATTTATTGATGGTGTTATGGATCAAAATATTTATTTAAACATTTTGGAAGAAAATTTGGTCCGTAGTTCATTAGAAAGGTCTTTCATTTTCCAACAAGATAAGATCTGACGCTGACCAGGCCCCGGCGAGACCCTGTAGAGACATGCAAAATTAGAGAGCGTAAATCTAAAGAGGATACGAAGCAGAAAGAATTTTTAGAAACTTTATAAAACAAAAAAGTTTGAGAAAAAACAGAAAAAGGTAACGACGTGTGCGGTGCCACGGGCGCCACAAACTTCTCTCTAATTAATTGAATAAATTTTATTAGCGAAAAATATTGCTCTGAGGATATCATTGTTTCACCGCACATCATATGGACCCAAATGTTCCATTAATTATAGTTAAAGAATGAGTCGTTCGATTTGGCGAAAAATGCTCGTTTGCCTCACAAACACTTGTTAGCGTCTTATCTGTAGCTTTAGGGACGATACAGGAAGATAATCTGCCGCCACTTGCGAACGCGTCCGTTTACAGCTGGCGTTCGAACGAGTTTCGTGACGATACGACGCGCTCCGCCCTAACTCTTTGACACGCGCCGAGATTTCTCGAACTAAAATTCATACCTCAACACAGCTAATTGATATCAACCTATCCTTATCTATCAAAATAGATTTTGTAACTATAATATGAATAAGCGATCGGGACGCGGACAAAACTTTCCGTGAATGTTCGATACCCGTAAGAAGGAAACTCCCAATCTAAAATCAGTAAAAACGATTCAGGAAGAAGAGGCGATACCTGAAATATCTATAACATCAAATTAAACTCGTATTAGGTAATTCTGCAAGGGACCGTGTCAGCTTCTAGTTCCTAACTGTGACAATTCTAATAATCAGTACCAGGACTCTTAGACCATGCCTTTTAAGAGACCGGACAGAAATTGCGTATTTAAAAAATCAATTAAATTGGTAAAAAAAAAATCGATTGTTTTCTCGAATTCCCGTGTTTAAAACATCGATGCATGTTCTGTTACGTGTATTGTAGTGCAGACTACCGGTCCTTCAAAGGGTTACATTTCGAAAAAGGAAAGTGCCGTGGACGTAATAATCTACCACACACTTACGCGTATCAAAAACGGCAAACTTTATCTGCGGTGCGTAAACCCACCGTCCCAAACGGCCACATTCGCTTTATTGCCCATTAACACGTTCACGCTGGCGTGCATCACCAGTGGGTCACACGATACTGTGCCATAGGGCGCTGTGCATCACCGGTGGGTCACGCTTGAACATTCGTTTAGATGCCGCCGATTATTAAAAATATATTTCGTTTTGTAACTCGAAAAAATTGCCGTATAGTTGAAAATTTAAATAATTGAAAATTAAACAAAAAATTTGTAAAAATTTTGTTTGTATCCGAGCAAACAGATACAATGCGTATACAGATGAAACGCAGCGTGAATTCAAGCGCCGCCCCACAGCGAAAAACATGAAAATCGGCCCCGGCGTGAACGTGTTAAGTTAGGAGAGATGGAGGAACTTGCGACCAAGTCAATCACCCCTGAAAGTTAATTTCTATGAATTAATTATGAAAAATTAAAAACGTCAAAAAGAAATAGTAGAGACAATCCCCACTACTCATTATAACCTCGAGGAGTTCAATCACGTAAAAAAAGTCGCCCACAAGCGCTTCGACTTATTCCTCTCCCCTTTTTTCTTGACAGGGGGAAATTTTCACAGACTTCCACGCCACCCAGGGGAGGAGCGGCGGGTATGTCGGATTCCCGCCGACTAAAACCCCTCGATGTCACCCAACACGCGAAATGGGCGAGTGATGGGGCCCAAAAAGACTGTGCTATCACTTGTCCTCATCTTATTTCTTCGCCCTATCGAGAAAACTGCAATCACCCGAATTGGTAGATTTTTTTAATTTGGAAAAAAAGAAAGCCAGCAGCACGCGGAGTTCCCAAGCCGCCACCCATCCAAGTACTATCCGCGCCCAACTCAGCTTGACTTCGGTGATCGGACGAGAACCGGTTTTTTTTTTTATAACAGCACGTATATTGCCAATAAATACTATTTACAAATGCAGCAAACCTAAACGTACAGAAGGTAGCAAGTAAGAAATAAAGGATAAAAGATTATAGGCTCCAGCATGGAGCACGCGCAATCTACACAATAATATAACCTATACATGGCACTTAATGCTACATTACGTACAAATTAAACTAAACTTACTTAATTATACATTGAATATATAATATGTACAGAAAAGGCAGAAACTATACAATCGATGATAGGTGGGGCAGGAGGTGGGGAGAGGGGAAGAGATTATGATGGGTGCATGGTACATTTAAAATATAGGTTAAAAATGTGGTTTTTCTGTGAAAGTAATTATAACCACCAATACTTTTTTGTATTCTGCCTATGGTTGTCCTTCAAATCTACACTGGATAATCTGTAATTAAATCTCATGGAGGGATTGCCGAAATCTATGTTCTTATTGTAGGTGATGGTTTTGTCGGTGGCTTTCCTGAATACGTGGTATATTAGTGGGATGTTTCTAGAATTTTGTATATAACCTTCGCTGTCTAAATAAATAAATGACTCCGGTGGCGTGTATCCGGTTTTCATAGTTTTCGCAAAGTACAATGGGTTGGGATATGTTGAACAATATATTTGACTATTGGAAAGTATTGTGTTGATATTGGCCCAATGGTTTCTTATTAATTTTAATGCGAATAGGTCGATCCTGATCATTTTTGCTTCTTCGTATAATTTGTAGTTGCTGATCCGTTTAGTGTAGTTTGATTCTGGAGACCGGTATCTATTGAGGCAGGCACGAATGCATTTTCTTTCAAACACTCGCAGTTTCTCCATACATCCTGGACTGATGTTGAACCAAATGGGGCAACCGTACGTCAGGATTGGTCGGATGAAGAGCTTGTAACATAGAATTTTTACGCAGTTATGTAGGTTTTTTGAATAGAATAGTTTTTTGTGCCTTACAAAGGCTTTCTGTCCATTTTCTAACTGAATTTCTACATGTTTATTGTAATTGAGTTTAAAGTCTATATGTATACCTAAATATCGAACAACATCTTTGGGCGGAATTTTGATGTTCGAGTTTCGACTGTCGTGAATGTGAAATTTTGTTCCAAATGTACGCACGTCGTTGTTGGCATCGGATGTAACAGATATCTACGGTCTGAATAGAATAGTTTCGCATTTGTTCAAGTTTAATATTAGTTTCCAGGCGTTGGAATTATTTTGGATTTTATTGATCGTTTCTTGTAAGAGCGATTACAATTTCGATGGTTTGTTATGCCTAATATAAATTAGTAGATCATCCACGAAAGCTATTGCCTTTTTGAAGATGTGGATATTCAGGTCATAAAGTCGTAGCAAGTCACTGATAAAGATATTGAACAAAAGGGGGGAGTTTACCGTACCTTGTTGCAAGCCGTTTGTGATATCGAAAGCTTTACTGGATTTATACTGACTGTTGACTACGTAGAATTTTTTCCCGTGTAACATGTTCCAGATGATTTTTATCAAATGCATCAGAAACTGTTTTTTAATGAGTTTGAAAAATAGACCGTCCAGCCAGACCGTGTCGATGGCTTTTTCTAAATCGATCAATATGGCCCCTACGCAGTCTCCCGAGTTTCTAGCCCAACAAATATCTGACGTGAATTTAGTGATCGCGTGAATTGTGGAGTGTTTATGGCGAAAACCGCATTGCGTTTCTGGTATTATGTCCCTGGATCTGCACGAATCAACGATTGCGTTGTTTATTATTGTTTCGAAGACTTTACTAATATTTGAAAAAAGGCTTATTGGGCGATAGCTGTTAGGATCACTGGGATCTTTGCCCTTCTTTTTGATAGTGATTAATTTTGCCGTCTTCCAAATTTTAGGGAAATACGATATATTGAGGCAGTTATTAAATAGAATGGCGTAGTAGCGTATGTAAGATCGAGGTAGATGTGTCAGTGCTATATTGGGGATGTTGTCAAAACTAGAGGATTTTTTGTTTTTTATTTTTTTAAAGGTGTTCTCTAAACTGTACATGGAGGTGAAGAAACTAGGAGGAATCATGTCACTGCCGGGGTTGTCTGCGTTGTTTGTGGTAGAGAATGTGCACGTTGAAGCGGTATTCTGTAGTTCTTCTTTGAGCGAGTTTATTTTTTGCTTTATTATATAGGGTGTCCCAGAAGTCGACGTCAACCCGAAACCGGGAGACAGGCTAGGTCATAAGAGTTATCAGAAAAATATAAAAAAAAGTCTAAGTCGCGTTTTTTAAAAATTATAGACATTTCAAAAAATCGAGAAAATTCTGTACCCTGTGACGGTCTTTTCACTCCTGTTACTACAAATATTGACTTTTTTAATCATTTTTTTTTGTTTTGTAATCCCGAATACCGCCTCTTTAAATCCTGGTCAAAAATTTAAAGCCAACTGCTCGGGCTTGGAAGTAAATGTCACTTTTTGGCCAACCGAAGATTCAAGCAGAAAACTTAGCCCAGCTTTAACTGACCATACTGAAAAAAAATGATACGAGCCGAGTTTGGCAAGTAATTTTAAAAGTTGGCGCATTTAATAAGGATTCCAAAATGGTATGACACTTGCTAATTCGTGTAGGAATACGGACAAATTTTCGGATTTAACGAGACTCGAACCCGCGCGCTCCTCACATCACGAGTCGTCGACGCTACGCACTGAGCCACTGGCGTCCGCCTGATATTCGTCCTTACTGTAATCCAGTTTTGAACAAATTTCTCTTACTTACTTAAAAATGATTCTAATGTACCCGTGGCTTTCCTTAAGGCCGTAACTTTAAGATTCCAGTTGGAGTGAGACAGAGAGAGCTATTTAAAATGTGAGAGAGACAGATAGTGACGCTGTTAAATTAAATTATTAAATTAAACATCAATAATTTGGATACTTAGATTTATTAAATGTACATCAATAATTTGGATACTTAGATTTATTAAATGTACATCAATTGTTTAACATCAACTATTTGCATTACAAGAGATGTTCAAACTGCCTTCCTTCAGCCGCAATGCAAGCTCGACATCTTCTTAAAAAAGATCGGGTTATCCGACGAGCGAATCTTCTGCTGCCAGAGGTTCTGAATGGTGAAGTGTATTTGAATTTTCTAAAAAATGATTTACCAAATCTATTGGAAGACGTCCCACTAAGTATTTACAGGGACATGTGGTTGCAGTTAGAGAGTACCTTGATGAGAAATACCCGGCAGTTTGAACATCTCTTGTAATGCAAATAATTCATGTTAAACAATTGATGTGCATTTAATAAATGTAAGTATCCAAATTATTGATCTTTAATTTAATAATTTAATTTAACAGCGTCACTATCTGTCTCTCTCACACTTTAAATAGCTCTCTCTGCCTCACTCCAACTGGAATCTTAAAGTTACGGCCTTGAGGAAAGTCACGGGTACATTAGAATCATTTTTAAGTAAGTAAGAAGAAATTTGTTCAAAACTGGATTACGGTAAGGACGAATATCAGGCGGACGCCAGTGGCTCAGTGCGTAGCGTCGACGACTCGTGATGTGAGGAGCACGCGGGTTCGAGTCTCGTTAAATCCGAAAATTTGTCCGTATTCCTACACGAATTAGCAAGTGTCATACCATTTTGAAATCCTTATTAAATGCGCCAACTTTTAAAATTACTTGCCAAACTCGGCTCGTATCATTTTTTGTTCAGTATGGTCAGTTAAAGCTGGGCTAAGTTTTCTGCTTGAATCTTCGGTTGGCCAAAAGTGACATTTACTTCCAAGCCCAGGATTTAAAGAGGCAGTATTCTGGATTACAAAACAAAAAAAAATGATTAAAAAAGTCAATATTTGTAGTAACAGGAGTGGAAAGACTGTCACAGGGTACAGATTTTCTCGATCTTTTTTAAATGTCTATAATTTTTGAAAAACGCGACTTAGATTTTTTTTATATTTTTCTGATAACTCTTATGACCTAGCCTGTCACCCGGTTTCGGGTTGACGTCGACTTCTGCGACACCCTGTATTGGAGTGTTGCTGTTTTCCCATGTGGAGGTTTTTCGAGTGTTCCGTTTCAAAGTGTGCTCCGATAATGTCTAGCTTGGCTTGCGGGTGTGTGATTAGTACTTTATTATTAGTGTCCGTCGGTAAATGTTTAATGTCAAGTTTGGCTCTATCGAGAAGATCGCTATGGGAAGAAGGAATTTTAAGGATTGCAATTTCGTTGCTGGCTTTTGTTCTGAGAATACTATTTAGGGTCGGGAACATTTCATTGGGTTTGCGTACCGAAATTTTACTGATTTTATTGGTCCAATGATTGCTCACTGATTCTTGGAATGCTTTCTTGATTTCGTACATAATTTTGGAGAGTGCTTTTTTTAGTGTATCTATTAGCAGGTCGTTAGCTGACATGTAATTCTGCATTCGGGTTAGTCTATTAACTTGTGTGATTATTTGACTTTTTTGTTTTCGTAAGTTTTTTATCTTTGATGTTATATACTGGTCCGTTGAGTTGAAATTGTTATCAATGCGCGGTACTGCATAGTCTATCGCCCCGAGAATATTTACGTTCAGTGTTTTTATGTGGTTGTCTATTTCGTCCGTTGTAAAGTTTCTGTCGTTTGGTATATCTGTTTCGTCGTTCTCGATTAAAAATGATTTAAATTTAGTCCAGTCGGCTTTACTGTAATTGTATTTTATATCTGGTGTTGATTCTTCGAAAACAAAGTCACCTGACGAGGGGATAGATATGATCATTAGGGAACCTCTATGGTCACTGTCGTATTCAAAGGATCTAAGAAGGTTTGTCGCTCGAGTGTCGTGGAATTTTATTCTATTGTCGGCTATGCAGAGATCAATATACGCGCCGCTTTTGGGAAATGATGGAACTTCTGCTCTATATAAGGATGTGCTGTAGGTGATTTGGTTTTCGAGGAGCCATTTGTTTAGAGAGATCCCGCGTGTGTTGTTTAGCGTATTTCCCCATGCCTGGTGTTTGGCATTTAAGTCTCCGGCCAATAAAAAATAGTTGTTGGATTTATACAGCTCCAGGGAATGAAACAGAGATCTAAGTTCTATCATAAATTCTTTTTTCCCGTTGCTGGTTGCGTAACCTGAAATTATGTATAATTTCCAATCATTTTGAAATTTAATTTCTAAAACTGTAGATTCAAAACTTGTACTATTTGCGGCTCCGGCTGGCTGGACGTTTTTAAATTTGAGGTCTTTTCGGATTAAAATTCCCGTGCCTCCCGCTTGTCTCGAGTTTTTTCTATCGTTTCTTATAAAATGGTAATCCTTAAAAGTGACTTTGTGAGTTGAGTTTAGTTTGGTTTCAGAGAGCAAGGCTAGATCCGGTTTATATTGGTTTAGACAATCCAGGAGTGTGACTCTTCTTTCGTTGGTTATTATAGAATTTACGTTAATTTGGATTATTTTAAGTTCGCGTAATAGCAGTTCATTGACTGTGCTTCTATTGGGTATCGGCGACATCGAACCTATATATCTATTTCTAATGCCTGTGCTATGATATTTATCCGGTTAGAATTTGCAGTGATACTTTCAGCCAGTTGTGAAATTTGAGAATTTATGGTGATTGTGATGATATTTTTAATTTCTTCGAATAGCGATGTGTGTGGTGTGGTGTTAGGGTTTGGTTTTGGTGGCGCCTGTGATGGTGGTTCATGTGTGTTTGTGCGACTGTTGTTTGCAATTCTTGTGCTAAAGGACACATTTGGTTTAACTAATTTATTTACCATATTTATTTTGTTTTCCCTAGCTAATTCTAATTCTTGTTTTTTGATCTCTATTTTTTGTTTCATTTCGGTTAATTTCGGACATCCTCGGTAAGAGGCTGGATGTCCGAATTGCTTACAATTTGCGCAGTAGGGCTGCGCTTCTGTTGTGCTAGTGCGCCGGCACTCTCCTGGATTGTGTGGTTCGTTACACTTAACGCACCTGTATTTAAGGTTGCAGTTAAGCGCCACGTGGCCGATTCGTTGACACCTCCTACACTGGATTCTGTCTTTTTTACTTAATTTTTCCCATGATACGAGGGAGTGGAGCAGTGTTTTTATTTTAAACAAATTTTCGGCTTTACTGTCTTGAGAGATTTGAACTAAGTATATTGGGAGAGTTCTTCCTTCTTTAATTGATTTTTGGGTAGAAAACCTTTTTACTGATTTGAACGTTACATTTTCAATTTCCTTCTGTTTCAAATGCTCCAATACAGTTTCGGTTTCGAACTTTCCTTCTAAATTTTTTAGAAGGACAGTTGTCACCTTTTCCTGTTTTGGAGTATAGGTGAAAAATTGTACATTGTTTATTTTTAATGTATTGCATGCTAGTTTGAATGATGCTACATTATCCAGGTATAGGAGGTGTTTTTCGCTGTTGACTCTTTTGGTATAAAAGTCGTTTGTGATTTTCGTTATTATATCTATGGTGTTTTTGCTATGGGTGCCATAGATAATGATTAGAGGGGGTTTTCTCGGATTTGTGGAGTAAGATACATTTACCTCGTTTGCGATTTTTCGTTTCTTGTTTTGAAGTGCTTGGAACGATGTTGTTGCCTTCTGTAAGCCATCCTTTGTTTTAACCGGTAGCGTGCTGGGCTTCGATTTCCTTTTAGGCCTGGTGATTGTTGTCCAACCCTGTGCGGTCCGTTCGGGCTCTTCGCTGGGGGTGTCCGGTGAATCCATTTCTACCTCAGGTAGATTTTCGCTGGCGGTCGTAGCACGGCTAACGGTATTTTTCCGTTTCCTTTCTTCGTCCAGTTGCTTGGATAAATTTGCAACCGTTTCATTTAAATTTGCAACTAGTTTTATTAATTCCTCGTAGGAGGGCTTTGATGGATCTTCTTGGCGTTTTGCCTGCGCCTGTTTTGCTTTGGTCGCTTTCATAATGGCGTTTTCTTCCGACTGCGTTTTCCGTGGCGTTATGTTTAGCTTATGGTTTAGCCTTTTCACACTGTTTTTCCCTGTCAATGATTTGGTGACGTGCACTAGCAGTCCTACGTTTTCTTTTTTCAGAATGTCTTTATGTTTGTGAATTTTATTAGCTCATTCGTCGCATGACTTTTTGTGGTTTTTTCCGTTTTTTTCGGGAAACACGTCACTTGGAGGTGCCCCCCCCCCCCTGTAAATTTACACCTGTCTCTATGTTCGTGTTTTTAATATTTTTTGCACTGAGACTTGTTTGATGGTATATATTTATATTTAAGACACAGAATTTTCACAGACTTTCACTCAACACTATTGATCGATGGATGTCACTTGTAACTCAAGTATGAAAAATTGCACTCAGCGCAGGTAGCGGAGACCGCTAAGGGTACGTCCGACTCCTACGAAGGTTGATGAGCAATTGGCGGACGAGAACCGGTATATCCTGACTAGTATGGCCGTTGGCTGATATAGGTGATATCTCATTTCAAATAACTGATAAAAAGGAAACATTAAATATTGCAATTAAAATATATTTTAGAACTTCTTCTACTGAGATGGTGACTATTAACCACTCAAATACAATCGAATATACGATACAAACAACATTAAAGACTTATGACAGGATTAATACGCCATTTCAGTAGAAAGGTAGCGAATACATAATTTATATCGAAAAATCAAAGTTCACGTTGGGAAATTCTAAATTAGTCCTTACTAAAGTCTGGATAGGACACATATGGCCACGTCAGGGTAACCATCATAGCGTCGAAGCCTGACAACGCGACGAGAAAGCCATAAATTATCCCGAGGCCCTTGAGATTTTGCGAGGGACTATAAAACTGGCGCAGGTTCGGGACAGTTCCACTTTTCGAGAAACCATCGACTATGAAGCATCTCCTGTAGTCTTCACCTTTTCTAGAAATACAGGGTGTCTCGTAATGAGTGTTAGACCCGTGAAGGGTTTGTAGGGGAGGTGATTCTAAGTAACTTTTTCCTTTGCAAAAATGGGGTCTAGGCTCTCGTTTTCGAGTTATTAAGGAAAACACCGACCAATGAGAGCGCGAGAATCGCGCGCGCTCAGAAGCAGAAGTGTAGGCCCGAGTCATGGTTGACCGTTGTCGAGATCAAACATAGTTACGGGCATCGCATGATAACTAGGCTGGTCGGTAACCCAGTGGCAACCGATAGGTAACGCGAGGTGTCAGTGTAGTAGAAGGCTATGACACGAAAACCGGTTAAGAAGAAAAATCGGAATAATTGTTGAATTATTTTTCATTCGTGAATAATAAATAAAATAATTCGTCATTATTCACGAAGTCAGGATAAATCAAATTTCTAACGATATTGTAGTTCGTTATCGCAAAGAAATAATAGATAAAATATCGAAAATTACACTCGATAAATATTACGATGATGAAAAAGGACAAACTCTCATTTTGGAAAAAACACATTTTTCCATTCTGAAAAAGAATGAACTTTTTCATTCACTGAAAAATATTTTGAATCGAATAACTAATAAATCCTGCGTACGTTCAATGAAAAAATGTACAAACAATTTGAAATTATTTCTGAAAAATCGTTCGGTGGCTTTAGTTCGGCCTATTTACGTGTCGGACTGATATCGTTTACTTAGTGAAAAGTGACAGGGAAAGTGATAATGAAAGATAATAACGAAAAGTCACAGTGAATTGGATTGAAAGTGTCTGTGCAAAGAGAATAATTTTTTCATCTGTAAGAATCGTCCTGATGACGAAAATTCATTTGCATCGAAACAGGATTATTTGTGAATCAGTGGGTAAGTCGTATTCAAATAGTTTGTACTTTTCTTCATTGAACGTACGCAGTACTTATTACATTTATTAGTTATTAGATTTAAAATATTTCTCGGTGAATGAAAAAGTTCATTCTCTTTCAGAATGTAAAAATGTATTTTTTCCAGAATGAGAGTTTGTCCTTTTTCATCGTCATAATATTTACCGAGTGTAATTTTCGATATTTTATCTATTATTTCTTTGCGATAACGAACTACAGTATCATTATAAATTTGATTTACTCTGATTACGTGAATAAAGACGAATTAGTTTATTTATTATTCATGAATGAAGAATAATTCAACAATTATTTCGATTTCTCTTTCACCTAATAGCATTCTACTACATGGACATCTGACAGTCACTGTTACTCGTGCCTACACGACGCCCCTGAACTCGCCCAATTCTCGCGTTCTGATTGGTCGGTGTTATTCCTTAATAACTCGAAAACGAGAGCCTAGACCCCATTTTTGCAAAGGAAAAAGTTACTTAGAATCACCTCCCCTACAACTCCTTCACGGGTCTAACACTCATTACGAGACACCCTGTATAATACGCACTTGAAATTTAGTAGTTTTTAAATTACATTTTCATTTGTTTAGTCTTTTTCTAACATTCGCGTCCTAAACAACTGCAAATATAGCATTCGTTATCTTGCACCTTATACAATCGCAGTGAAGGAACAAATGATGTAAAATTGAGCAATGCTCGTTCCAACGAGAATATAGGTGAAATGTTTTCCATTTAAAAAGAGTTCAGATTTAATAATAGAGAATTGTGACACCGATTTCCGCGGCCGATAACAACCCGCGTGACGTTATGCGAGAGCGACAACGCGAATAGCGCGAGATTCGCGGACGATAGATATTGCAGGGCAGTCGTCGATCAGCCGATAGCGACGAAACACGTGATTAATTATAGCTATTTCCTTTATTACTATTACAAAAATAAATTTAATTGTAACAATTGGGTAGTCGCAGAGCTGGGATATGCGATGTTGCTGAAGGATGCGTGATAGGCGCGAGTGATTTAGAGTGTGCTATAATACGGTTTATTAAATAAATAAGGTAGTGCGCAAGAAATATAACTATTCACGAATATACAAAACTATTGACGGATGATTGACTCAATGCGAGAGGAAGACACGTAAGACTGTTCGGAACTAACTGCTGGACTGGGGTTATCCTGACGGAAGTTATACTCGTTGTATTCTAAAGTATTCTGATCTGTCACGATGATCTTCCTCTCTTATAATATTGGTATGGAGGGCGTTACCACCTCAGAACGCTGAGGGTAGAGTTTGTCACCACTGTCAACACCCTGACTTTCCGGTAGGGGTAGAATTTGTTATAAACTAAAAGGTGGTCATCACGTGTACAACCATCTTTGGGTCGCAATGGTCAAGCGACCGTACTAACTGTGACGGCAAATGGCTGGCAACGTGTATGAAGGGTAGCCTATTCTGCTAAACTCGTACTAAAAAGTATAAAATAATTTCGCCAACTTACAGACTTTAGCACAGGCTTAATTGTCTACGACTCTGAGAACTTTGCTGGGGGAGTCTGTATCCGGCGGAAAGATCATTGAGACAATAACAAAATTCCTTGCAAGTGCCGAGTCAAGCGATGTCTTCTCAGCCGTTGATCTACCTTGTCCCTACCGGAAGCGGTGGCTAGCTGGGAGGGACGATAGGTAGTTTATTGCGTATGCCCAAAGAGGCGAGGAAGCAGATTCGTGCCCATCTCGGTGGGCCGGATTAATAATAAACCAGGCTTAATTGTCTATACCTGAGCATCTACAAGCGGTCAATGTTATTTCCTTCGACGCTGCGACTCACGTGCCACCACAAATTGCATCTGGGTAATATTGAAATATTTGAGATGTAATAAAGGAGAGCTGTATAAAATTCAACTTGAAATACTTGAAACGGAGTAGAGAAGAATTTAATCGAAGCAAAATGAAGGTATTTAAAATTGAATAGAAGGGGACTACGTAGTAGTGGTATTGCGATAGTCAATTAAATCGGAATGTTACTGAATAGACATAAATAAAGAAAAAATAGTAAAAAAAAGCCAACAGCACGCGGAGTTCCCAAGCGGTCACCCATCCAAGTACTATCCGCGCCCAACTCAGCTTGACTTCGGTGATCGGACGAGAACCGGTTTTTTTTTTTTTTTTTTTTATAGCAGCACGTTTATTGCCAATAAATACTATTTACAAATGGAATAAACCTAAACGTACAAAAGGTAACGAGAAAAAAAAAATAAAAGATAAAAGATTATAGGCTCCTGCATGGAGCACGCGCAATCTATACAATGAAATAACGTATACATGGCACTTAATGCTACATTATGTACAACTTAAACTAAACTTACTTAATTATACATTGGATATATAATATGTACAGAAAAGGCAGAAACTATACAATCGATGTTAGGTGGAGCAGGGGGTGGGGAAAAGATTATGACGGGTGCATGGTACATTTAGAATATTTGTTAAAAGTGTGGTTTTCCTGTAAAAGTAATTATAACCACCAGTATTTTTTTGTATTCAGTCTATGGTTGTCCTTCAAGTCTACACTGGATAATCTGTAATTAAATCGCATGGAGGGATTGCCGAAATCTATGTTCTTATTGTAGGTGATGGTTTTGTCGGTGGCTTTCCTGAATACGTGATATATTAGTGGGATGTTCCTAGAATTTTGTATATAACCTTCGCTGTCTAAATAAATAAATGACTCTGGTGGCGTGTATCCGGTTTTCATAGTTTTCGCAAAGTACAATGGATTGGGATATGTTGAACAATATATTTGACTATTGGAAACTATTGTGTTGATATTGGCCCAATGGTTTCTTATTAATTTCAACGCGAATAGGTCGATCCTGATCATTTTTGCTTCTTCGTATAATTTGTAGTTGCTGATCCGTTTAGTGTAGTTTGATTCTGGAGACCGGTATCTATTGAGGCAGGCACGAATGCATTTTCTTTCAAACACTCGCAGTTTCTCCATACATCCTGGACTGATGTTGAACCAAATGGGGCAGCCGTACGTCAGGATTGGTCGGATGAAGAGCTTGTAACAAAGAATTTTTACGCAGTTATCTAGGTTTTTTGAATAGAATAGTTTTTTGTGGCTTACAAAGGCTTTCTGTGCTTTTTCTAACTGAATTTCTACATGTTTATTGTAATTGAGTTTAAAGTCTACATGTATGCCTAAATATCGGACAACATCTTTGTGCGGAATTTTGATGTTAGAGTTTTGACTGTCGTGAATGTGAAATTTTGTTCCAAATGTACGCACGTCGTTGTTGGCATCGGACGTAACAGATATGTACGGTCTAAATAAGATAGTTTCGCATTTGTTCAAGTGTAGTTTTAATTTCCACGTGTTGAAATAATCTTGAATTTTATTGAACGTTTCTTGTAGGAGGAATTGCAATTTCGATGGTTTGTTGTGTCTAATATAAATTAGTAGATCGTCCGCGAAAGCTATTGCCTTTTTGAAGATGTCGATATTCAGGTCATACAGTCGTAGCAAGTCACTGATAAAGATATTGAACAAAAGGGGGGAGTTTACCGTACCTTGTTGCAAGCCGTTTGTGATATCAAAAGCTTTACTGGATTTATACTGACCGTTGACTACGTAGAATTTTTTCCCGTGTAACATGTTCCAAATGATTTTTATCAAATGCATCGGAAACTGTTTTTTAAGGAGTTTGAAAAACAGACCGTCCAGCCAGACCGTGTCGAAGGCTTTTTCTAAATCAATTAATATGGCCCCTACACAGTCTCCCGAGTTTCTAGCCCAACAAATATCTGACGTGAATTTAGTGATTGCGTGAATTGTGGAGTGTTTATGGCGAAAACCGAATTGCGTTTCTGGTATTATGTCCCTGGATCTGCACGAATCAACAATTGCGTTGTTTATTGTCGTTTCGAAGACTTTACTAATATTTGGAAGAAGGCTTATTGGGCGATAGCTGTTAGGATCACTCGGATCTTTGCCTTTCTTTTTAATGGTAATTAATTTTGCCGTCTTCCAAATTGTAGGGAAATACGATAGATTGAGGCAGTTATTAAATAGAATGGCGTAGTAGCGTATGTAAGATCGAGGTAGATGTTTCAGTGCTATATTGGGGATGTTGTCAAAACTAGAGGACTTTTTGTTGTTTAGTTTTTTAAAGGTATTCTCTAAGCTGTACATAGAGGTGAAGAAACTAGGAGGAATCATGTCACTGTCGGGGTTGTCTGCGTTGTTTGTGGTAGAGAATGTGCACGTTGCAGCGGTATTCTGCAGTTCTTCTTTAAACGAGTTTATTTTTTTGCTTTATTATATTGGAGTGTTGTTGTTTTCCCATGTGGAGGTTTTTCGAGTGTACCGTTTCAAAGTGTGCTCCGATAACGTCTAGCTTGGCTTGCGGGTGCGTGATTAGTACTTTATTATTAGTGTCCGTCGGTAAATGTTTAATGTCAAGTTTGGCTTTATCGAGAAGGTCGGTATCGGAAGAGGGAATTTTAAGGATTCCAATTTCGTTGCTGTCTTTTGTTCTGAAAATACTATTTAGGGACGGGAACATTTCATTGGGTTTGCGTACCGAAATTTTACTGATTTTATTGGTCCAATGGTTGCTCACTGATTCTTGGAATGCTTTCTTGATTTCGTACCTAATTTTGGAGAGTGCTTTTTTTAGTGTATCTATTAACGGGTCGTTAGCTGACGTGTAATTCTGTATTCGGGTTAGTCTATTAACTTGTGTGATTATTTGGCTTTTTTGTTTTCGTAAGTTTTTTATCTTTGATGTTATATACTTGTCCGTTGAGTTGAAATTGTTATCAATGCGCGGTACTGCATAGTCTATTGCCCCGAGAATATTTACGTTCAATGTTTCTATGTGGTTGTCTATTTCGTCCGTTGTAAGGTTTCTGTCGTTTGGTATATCTGTTTCGTCGTTCTCGATTAAAAATGATTTAAATTTAGTCCAGTCGGCTTTACTGTAATTGTATTTTATATCTGGTGTTGATTCTTCGAAAACAAAGTCACCTGACGAGGGGATGGATATGAGCATTATGGAACCTCTATGGTCACTGTCGTATTCAAAGGATCTAAGAAGGTTTGTCGATCGAGTGTCGTGGAATTTTATTCTATTGTCGGCTATGCAGAGGTCAATATACGCGCCGCTTTTGGGAAATGATGGGACTTCTGTTCTATATAAGGATGTTCTGTAGGTGATTTGGTTTTCGAGGAGCCATTTGTTTAGAGAGATCCCGCGTGTGTTGTTTAGCGTATTTCCCCATGCCTGGTGTTTGGCATTTAAGTCTCCGGCCAATAAAAAATAGTTGTTGGATTTATACAACTCCAGGGAATTAAACAGAGATCTAAGTTCTATCATAAATTCTTTTTTACCGTTGCTTGTTGCGTATCCTGAAATTATATATAATTTGCAATCATTTTGAAATTTAATTTCTAAAACTGTAGATTCAAAACTTGTACTATTTGCGGCACCGGCTGGCTGGACGTTTTTGAATTTGAGGTCTTTTCGGATTAAAATTCCCGTACCTCCCGCTTGTCTGGAGTTTTTTCTATCGTTTCTTATAAAATGGTAATCTTTAAAAGTGACTTTGTGGGTTGAGTTTAGTTTGGTTTCAAAGAGCAAGGCTAGATCCGGTTTATATTGGTTTAGACAATCCAGGAGTGTGACTCTTCTTTCGTTGGTTATTATAGAATTTACGTTAATTTGGATTATTTTAAGTTCGCGTAATAGCAGTTCATTGACTGTGCTTCTATTGGGTATCGACGACATCGGACCTATATATCTATTTCTAATGCCTGCGCTATGATATTTATCCGGTTAGAATTTGCGGCGATACTTTCAGCTAGTTGTGAAATCTGAGAATTTATGGTGATTGTGATAATATTTTTTATTTCTTCTAATAGCGATGTGTGTGGTGTGGTGTTAGGGTTTGGTTTCAGTGGCGCCTGCGATGGTTGTTCATGTGTGTTTGTGTGACTCTTGCTTGCAACTATTGCGCTAAAGGACACGTTAGGTTTAACTAATTTATTTACCATATTTATTTTGTTTTCCCTAGCTAATTTTAATTCTTGTTTTTTTATCTCTATTTTTTGTTTCATTTCCGTTAATTTCGGACATCCTCGGTAAGAGGCTGGATGTCCGAATTGCTTACAATTTGCGCAGTAGGGCTGCGCTTCTGTTGTGCTAGTGCGCCGGCACTCTCCTGGATTGTGCGGTTCGTTACACTTAACGCACCTGTATTTAAGGTTGCAGTTAAGTGCCACGTGGCCGATTCGTTGACACCTCCTACACTGTATTCTGTCTTTTTTAATTAATTTTTCCCATGATACGAGGGAGTGAAGGAGTGTTTTTATTTTAAACAAAGGACGAGAACCGGTATATCCTGACTAGTATGGCCGTTGGCTGAGAAACATAATTTTTCATTTGGAACAACTGATGAAATCGTAAATTTTATATATTGTAATCGTAGACGATTTACACTGATCGAAACAGAACCGAAAATCTCGATCGATAAGTAACGTGCCTGACGGTATCAAACTTGTAAGTCAGTCTTTCGCCATATCGCTCAATGAAGAAACAACACAGTTACTTCACGAACAAGCTTTTTTGATTTCGCGTATTTCAATTTTCGAATACAACTCACAAAACGCGGAAAGTGCCTTGTATTTGCGCAATCGCACATTAAAACGTGTAGCGGTACGTGGGTCGCAGCGTCGTAGGAAATAATATGACCGCTTGCAGATGCTTAGGTATATGCAATTAAGCCTGTCCTAAAGTCTGTAAGTTGGCGAAATTATTTTATACTTTCTAGCACGTGTCTAGCTGAATAGGCTACCCTTCGTAAAACGCTGCCAGCCATGTGCCGTCACGGTTAGTAAGTACAGTCGCTTGACCATCACGTCCCAAAGATTGTTGTACACGCGATGACCACCTTTTGGTTTATAACAAATTCTACCCCTACCGGAAAATCAGGGCGTTGAGAGTGATGTTAGCAAACTCCACCCTCACTGTTCGCACGTGTTAGCGCCCTCCTTGCCAATGTTATAAAAGAGGAAGATCATCGTGACACAGCAGAATACTTTAGAATACTGTAGAACAACTTCAACCAGAATACTTCAGAACACATGTGTGTTATCTTTAATTACACACAGATAGCACATGTGTGCTATCTTTAATCTGTCATTGACACACGTACAATTTTGTGTTGGTGACGCACAATATAGTTGAGTTACGAGATCAGGATATGCGGATCACTGGAATGATGTTGCGATGTCACAGTGTCACAGTGTTTTAGGTACAACACAAAAAAATTGTTGTGTACAAAGAGCGAAATGACAGCACACTTGAAAAGTAATAAACATTTATTTTATTTGTTATCAATGTATACATCTACTCATTGATTGTTTAGTAATGCGTACAAGCTCCTTTATTTTCTATTATTTCAATCATTCGTTTTAGCAATGACTTATATAGTTTTTGAATATTTTCTTGACTTAAGTTATTCCATTCTGTAACAATAGCTTCTTTTAATTCATGAACATTTTCATATTGTTTCCCATGTTTATAAACTGCTTCACTAAGTTTACTCCAATAATTTTCTATGATATTAATGTCTGGTGCACGTGCAGGCCATGGTAAAATAGTTATCTCTTCTTTTTCAAAATACGATTCTATATTTCTTGCAGTATGTACTGCTGCCATGTCCTGCTGATATATAAATCCAGTTCCGGATATGTTTAGCGCATACTTTGTATTTTGTTGTTTTATCAAGTTCAAATAATATGTACTGTTCATTCTTCCGTGAATAAATTTTATTTCGGTCTTATCATGGTAACCCATTGCCGCCCATACCATTACTCCACCACCTCCCATTGCTCGCCATATTTTTGACACTTTTTGCTTTCTTGTGTCGTGGAAATAATAATTCAAATCATCAAGTCCATTTAAATTGAACCTCTTCTCGTCAGAAAATATTACTTTTCGCCATTTTTTTCTCCAATGTACTCGATCTTTGGCAAATTGTAAGCGTTCTTCTTTGTGTCGTGGACTTAATGCTGGTTTTTATTCTAGTTTCAATCTTTTAATATAATTGCACGATTGTAGTACACGACGAACAGTTGAAATACTTACACTGACATCAGCCTTTTGCATGATTTGTGTTGAAGTTAAGGATGAATTAGAAGCTATACGCAAAACAGTTCGTTTATCCCGTTGTGACAACGATGACGGTCTTCCACTACTCTTCCTTTTCCCGTAATTTTCAACGTATTGTTATATCAATGTGTTATAAAACGAGGTTGAGTTCGACTGCTAGAGCTGCTAGCATTCGTATATTTTGGATGCGTGCGACGAGAGCATACATGCAAATTGTGCTATATCGTTTGTCGGCATCAGTTCATGGCCAGTAAAATTTAAACATTTATGAGTGGTTTAACACTATTTCTACCAAGAGGTGTCAAAAGACACCTTTCAAATTTTAATATAAAATTGTTCTCTATGTTGAATCGTTTCTCCACAATTAATTTTTTTACTTTTCATACAATGATTGTTAAATTAATTCAGCGATATCATTTTTCTCCAGTCAATTTCCCTTGTTGCATTTTAGTATACACCACTGCATTGATTGTATATTAGAGTGCCCCATATATAGTTTGAAGTTGAATCGTTGCATTAATTGTTCAGCTGTATCAACCTTCTCTATCCCTCTATCCCATTTTGTGTCATATTACAAAAAGGAAGAAACTCATGTGACCCTAAAATTTGGTAGCTTGATGAGTTAAATAATTTCCAATAAATACACATCAGTGTATCAATAAATATATTCCTCAAATTATCTGCGTTTAGCTCATAATTTGAAATCCCAACCAATTTCGGCAATGATTTGTATTCAAAAGGCGTCAAAAGACACCTTTTGGTTGAAATAGGTGTACACAAAATCGTGGTAGAAATAGTGTTAACAATGTATTTTTATTTTATATAAACGAAGAAAGAAAGAAAAAAAGAAGAAAGAGACAAAGCAAAAGAAGAAAACAAGCGGAAAATAGTTCTTTACTTGTAAAATGAATTTATAACGATATCTATAGGCACACAGTCCCTCGTGGCTGAAATTAACACCAGCACCCTTTCTGCGACAGTCCGTCGTCGTCAAACACACACTTCAATTTGCCCTCACTCACCGTATATTCTTACCAATATCCGCGGAATCGGTATTCGCCGATAGATGACAATATTACAATCGATTCGCGCCTAGACGTTTATACTTTTGTTATCAAATTTTGTCGGTGTTGTGTTAAACATTTTCTTCGGACGCCCGGGCTTTACTGTTCGAATAAGCTTCGGTCGACCGTCTAATCTTTTGGTACCTGAATTTTCAAAGTTATTATCAGGCCGTTCTTCGCTTGATTCGGCCTTTCGCAGATCAAGTTTTACATTCGATTCATATTCCTCTTCTTCATCTTTTTCGTCTTTATCGCTAGAATTGTCATTATTTGAATAAAGTAATCGTACTTCTAAGGTTTGTAACTGATTATTCATAATATGTTTGGTCTTATTTCAATCGGAAAAACCTCACGAATATGTTAAAAAAGTTTGCAGTGAAAAAAATATAAGTATTAAAAAATTATATTACTAAATTTGGAACTGGAGGTCGGTCAGCCCGCATCAAAGGGACCGCGGCGAGTATCGTGTTACGCTTGGACTGGCTCGAGCGAGGCGAACATAGGCGCAGCAATGACGCACGCATAGGCGCAGGAAGAGACGTTTTGCACTGTGGCGACAACCAAGTACTGCACTGTGCGGGCTTTTACTGTATATTCTTTGTAGTGAGCCGAACGTAGAAAAGGATAGCGATACCAAAACAAACAGGGACTAAGGTCCGAGACGTTCGGCAAACATGAAAGACTACTGCATGTTCTGTCTTTTAAATTCAAAATTCAAAATTCTTTATTTTTGGTTTTTCGTGAATGAAACTTTTACGATCGTATTCGTCTCGTTTTTTCTGATTAAAATGATACCGAACACTATATAATTACGATCATAATTACCCGTGTAACAAGTCATAAAAATTTCGGACATTTACGGATGATCTAAGGAATTCGTATCTCTCCACTTTTCTTTTTCTCTCCACTTTTCAAACAGTGACGTGCTATCCTCAACAATATCGGCTGCCTTCAACTCAGTGATCATATCCTTTAATTGTTGCCTCTCATAATATGACAATCGGTATGGTCGATAGATTATAGGTTTATCTAAAACAAGCTCGATACGCATAGTTGTTCGATTCGCTTTGACTACCTGCCTCAACGTTCGCGCTACTAAATCGCGGTTATCATTTAGTACAGCCAACAGCCTCTCCGCTTCCTCGCCCGTGAGGTCGGTGTCGACTTCTTCTGGTGTTACCGCTTCCTCGTTGACCTCGCACCGTGGTGTCTCTTCTTCACAGGCCTCTGCACGGGAGACGGTGTCTCCGGAGCTGATCGCCATCGTCAGCCCTGTTATGTTCAGGACAGGCAGGATCGTTTTTCCTTCTTCGTCCATGGCGACGACACATTTCAGAATGGTTGGACCTCGATCGCGAAGACCTCCTTCGATGAACAGCTCCTGGTTTGGGGTACCGCCTGCAACTGTAACGTGTCCCAAGTAGCTATCTGGAATAACGCACATTTTATCGGCATGAAGCACGGTCTTTTTCGAACCTCCCCTGCTCTGCTGATCATGATCACACCTGGATTCTCCGTGTATGGATGACCAACCAAAAGGGGTACGACCTGACTCCCTCTCGGAACAATGTGCCCCCCTGTCCTCACGGTCCCACCATCGATGCTGATATCGGCTGTCAACACACCCAGTGGCTGCACGCGTCCCTGACCATAGCCCACAAAACAATTCAATTTTGTCTCGTGATAGCTGAGTCCAAGTTCGTCCGCGACATCTTTTCGCAAGGCTATGACACTGCTTCCTAAATCAACATAACATTTCACTTGCCGTCCGTTAATAGTCGCGTTCTTCAAAATATTTCTGGTGTATATCGTCGTTAATACACAATACTAGTCGATCCCGCGAATTTGTTTGTGTCGATTCGGTTGTACCTCCCGCCGACCCGAACGACGTAATATGTCTCGCTCTCGGTTGCCTTAGCGAACTCCGAAATAAATTAATATTTGGAATTCTAATTGAGGATGATGTGGTGTAATAATAGAGATAAACACTTTTATAATAAATACTATATACTTAAATTAATATGGTATATATTACAAGTTGTTGAGTGATATGTTTTTGAATTATGTGTTATGTAGTGTAACGAGTTGTAGTTGCGTTTTTAGTTGTGTTTTGATTGATTGATTGTGTTATTCTACCGAGTTCTAATTGTGTTCTCTATGAGTGTTAATAGTATTCTGTCTAGCGATGGGAAGGTGTGTTGTAGGAAAACTTGAAGTGAGGTACGTGATGGGGGTGTTGTCTGTGATTTGTGGAACTAACATCGGAGGTGGAAACTGAAAAATTGACCTAATTGGTCGGAGAATTCGTGGTGTGGGGTATGAAGGGAACGCCCAAACGTGACGTCGGTTGATTTTGGAAAAACCGAGAACTCGTGACGTAGGAGTTTTATGAGTTATACCTGTGATTCTAGCAAGCAATAAACTTAAGATGCGCCTCGACGTTGAGAATACATATTTCTAAGCATAGCAAAGAATAAAAGAACTATTACAGGTGACAATTGTAGATAAACTGTGATTTCAGGGAACTTCGCGGGGTTCGTAATGGCTTCATGAGTTTATTGCTGCTGTCGAGCGTTGAACGCGTTTATGGTGGCTTCTTTGTTGCCCTGACCTGAAGGGTCTACGCGGCAACATGCGCGAAATGTGTCCGTTGGCTCCACATTTAAAACAGGCTGGCACATGTTTCAGTTTAGAAGTTTAGTGTGACACCTTAAAGGTGTACGTCGAGTTTCTGCGCCGTTGTTATCAGGTCGTTCGTTAGGTGTTCTTGTCAACTCTAACTATAACTAACTATAACTCCCCGCGCTTCGCAAATCCGTCAACAGCTCGCTTGGTTTTTTGTATCGCGCTAACGGTCCTAGATAATCCTGATTCGAACACTATCAAGGCCGTTAACGATCGATTCGATTGCTTCGCGGTATCCCATCTTTGCTTTATTACATCTTGACAGTTTCTCATAAAAATACTCAACGATATTCTGATTAGGTTTTTTCTTATCGGTTTCAGCTCGTAGTCTGGCACTCACCATGCTTTCATCCGCAGGAAAATTCTCCCTAAGTAGTTCCTTCCATTGAATCCACGATCGGTCCATGCGATGCAGGCTATCCCTCCACCTTTTCGCTACACCCGTTAACTTTATCAGGGCATAGTGGCGGACGGAGATCTCGTCCCACTGGTAAAGATCCCCGTATTCTTCTATCTTCTCGATCCACTCCTCAATTGTGAGCTCACCCACAATAGGATCAAATGCCGGCAATACCATTCCCAAATCGCGAAAATACCGCTCTTCTCTGCCTTACCCTTCGTTAGCCATCACGACCAGAGAAAATGAACATGAGTATTTGCACAAAATCAAACTTCGAAATCCGATACACCGAATTACAAATGGTATCGATTTACCGTGGCTCTCCACGTGTCGACCCAACGAAATAATCAAAAATTCTCAGTTCCTTCAAAACTCAAAATTACCAAAACTTACGCAGGCGAATCCCACTTCTGATAAATTGTAGGAATCCCGGGGACCAGTTTAAAAAAAAAATTAATTACTTTTCACAAGATTTAATTCGCTATATTCGTCCAGTCGCTTGCGCTTCCTTGTACATCCCTACATTCGCCTACCGTCTCTCCCATCCTCTGGCTCTCTCGCACTCATTCTTTCTCGCTCTCGGTCCTCTTCCTTACCAATCATACAATCGTTTCCAAACATTCCATCCATCACGCTTCCCGATTCGCGCTCCTCAAACACACACTCATACACACCTTAATCGCGCATCACATTCGCGACCGGCGCGCAATTTCAATGCCACAGATGTAATTGTTCTTATATTCTTTCTTTGTAATACTTATTACATAAGTTCTTTTATACATACATATATATCGCTTCACTCAATTGAAATTAACACGTGGTGCAACCGACTCGTTAGAAAACCAAATTCATACTGCGCCCGAAGAACAAAGGAAACAAAAGAAAGTAACGTACTTAATATGCGCCGAAATTCACGTCTCACTAACGCACACGCACACATACAATCATGTGTTGACAAATCTCAACATGTTCTATGTAGTTGACAGATTAAATGTCGCGCGATCAGGACGCGAAGCATAATTTTCCTGGAGCATGTGGGGTTCAAACATGTGTTACAATTAAAACAAAAAAGAAACAATAGGGATCTTAGCGCTACAAATCGAGTTACATAAGAGACCGTTTATCTAGTCATAAGTCTTATACATCTACTTTGAGCATATCACCATGTTTCATAATCGGATAAGAAAATGGGTATGCATTGAATGTGTCTCTTCTATCAGAGATCTGGTTTCTTGGATATTCTTTGTATTTTTAAGGGAATATAAGCTTCTTAAAAGCTAATTAATACACAAGTTTTTGTAAACCTTGTTCGAGCTTGCCAAAAGATCATACGCGTTGAGCTTTTCTAAAATGACTGTGTCAAGACTTTAATGAGAAACTTATAATCGCCAATACGCCAAGAAAAACCCTTCAATACGCCAAATTTGGGTTTGGCCACCCCTGCTTTATACGAACGCTTCAAGGTAAAAATTATACAAAATTATATAATTCCCATTCTGAAAAAAATAAATTTGTAGACCTTCCCATTTGAGATATTTGAAATTGAATTCAGGAGATTTTATCTAGTTAAAATTGAAATATTTATCTTATGATGAAGGATAGTTTTACAAATTCAACTTCAAATATTTGAAACTGAAGTATTTAAATGAATTGAAATGAAGGTATTTAAAATTGAACAGAAGGGTATTATGTCAAATTAGAACTGACAATGAGATAGTTAAGTACACGAACGCGTTATTGAATAGACGTTAAGAAAGAAAAAAAAAGCCAACCGCACGCGGAGTTCCCAAGCGCACCCATCCAAGTACTATCCGCGCCCAACTCAGCTTGACTTCGGTGATCGGACGAGAACCGGTTTTTTTTTTTTTATAACAGCACGTTTATTGCCAATAAATACTATTTACAAATGCAGCAAACCTAAACGTACAAAAGGTAACAAGTAAAAAAAAAAAATAAAAGATAAGATTATAGGCGCCTGCATGGAGCACGCGCAATCTATACAATGGTATAACGTATACATAGCACTTAATGCTACATTATGTACAAATTAAACCAAACTTACTTAATTACACAATGGATATATAATATGTACAGAAAAGGCAGAAACTATACAATCGATGTTAGGTGGGGCAGGGTGGGTGGGGAGATGGGAAGGGTTATGATGGATGCATGGTACATTTAAAATATAGGTTAAAAATGTGGTTTTTCTGTAAAAGTAATTATAACCACCAGTACTTTTTTGTATTCTGTCTATGGTTGTCCTTCAAGTCTACACTGGATAATCTGTAATTAAATCGCATGGAGGGAATGCCGAAATCTATGTTCTTATTGTAGGTGATGGTTTTGTCGGTGGCTTTCCTGAATACGTGGTATATTAGTGGGATGTTTCTAGAATTTTGTATGTAACCTTCGCTGTCTAAATAAATAAATGATTTTGGTGGCGTGTATCCGGTTTTCATAGTTTTCGCAAAGTACAATGGGTTGGGATATGTTGAACAGTATATTTGACTATTGGAAACTATTGTGTTGATATTGGCCCAATGGTTTCTTATTGATTTTAACGCGAATAGGTCGATCCTGATCATTTTTGTTTCTTCGTATAATTTGTAGTTGCTGATCCGTTTAGTGTAGTTTGATTCTGGAGACCGGTATCTATTCAGGCAGGCACGAATGCATTTTCTTTCAAACACTCGCAGTTTCTCCATACATCCTGGACTGATGTTGAACCAAATGGGGTAGCCGTACGTCAGGATTGGTCGGATGAACAGCTTGTAACAAAGAATTTTTACTCAGTTATCTAGGTTTTTTGAATAGAATACTTTTTTGTGGCTTACAAAGGCTTTCTGTGCTTTTTCTAACTGAAATTCTACATGTTTATTGTAATTGAGTTTAAAGTCTATATGTATGCCTAAATATCGAACAACATCTTTGTGCGCAATTTTGATGTTCGAGTTTTGACTGTCGTGAATGTGAAATTTTGTTCCAAATGTACGTACGTCGTTGTTGGCGTCGGATGTAACAGATATATACGGTCTAAATAAGATAGTTTCGCATTTGTTCAAGTTTAATTTTAGTTTTCAGGTGTTGAAATAATCTTGGATTTTATTGCACGTTTCTTGTAAGAGCGATTGCAATTTCGATGGTTTGTTATGCCTAATATAAATTAGTAGATCGTCCGCGAAGGCTATTGCCTTTTTGAAGATGTCGATATTCAGGTCATACAGTCGTAGCAAGTCACTGATAAAGATATTGAACAAAAGGGGGGAGTTTACCGTACCTTGTTGCAAGCCGTTTGTGATTTCGAAAAATTTACTAGATTTGTACTGACCGTTAACTACGTAGAATTTTTTGCCGTGTAACATGTTCCAGATGATTTTCATCAAATGCATCGGAAACTGTTTTTTAATAAGTTTGAAAAATAGACCGTCCAGCCAGACCGTGTCGATGGCTTTTTCTAAATCGATCAATGTGGCCCCTACGCAGTCTCCCGAGTTTCTAGCCCAACAAATATCTGACGTGAATTTAGTGATCGCGTGAATTGTGTGAGTGTTTATGACGAAAACCGCATTGCGTTTCTGGTATTATGTCCCTGGATCTGCACGAATCAACGATTGCGTTGTTTATTATTGTTTCGAAGACTTTTCTAATATTTGGAAGAAGGCTTATGGGGCGATAGCTATTAGGATCACTGGGATCTTTGCCCTTCTTTTTGATGGTGATTAATTTTGCCGTCTTCCAAATTGTAGGGAAATACGATAGATTGAGCCAGTTATTAAATAGAATGGCGTAGTGGCGTATGTAAGATCGAGGTAGATGTTTCAGTGCTATATTGGGGATGTTGTCAAAACTAAAGGATTTTTTGTTGTTTAGTTTTTTAAAGGTGTTCTCTAAGCTGTACATGGAGGTGAAGAAATTAGGAGGAATCATGTCACTGTCGGGGTTGTCTGCGTTGTTTGTGGTAGAGAATGTGCATGTTGCAGCGGTATTCTGTAGTTCTTCTTTGAGCGCGTTTATTTTTTTATTTATTATGTTGGACTGTTGCTGTTTTCCCATGTGGAGATTTTTTGAGTGTACCGTTTCGAAGTGTGCTCCGATAACATCTAGTTTGGCTTGCGGGTGGGTGATTAGTACTTTATTATTAGTGTCCGTTGGTAAATGTTTAATGTCAAGTTTGGCTTTATCGAGGAGATCGGTATCGGAAGAAGAAATTTTAAGGATTCCAATTTCGTTGCTGTCTTTTGTTCTGAAAATACTATTTAAGGGCGGAAACATTTCATTCGGTTTGCGTACCGAAATTTTACTGATTTTATTGGTCCAATGGTTGCTTACTGATTCTTGGAATGCTTTCTTGATTTCGTACCTAATTTTGGAGTGTGCTGTTTTTAGTGTATCAATTAACGGGTCGTTGGCTGACGCGTAGTTCTGTATTCTGGTAAGTCTATTAATTTGTGTGATTATTTGGGTTTTTCGTTTTCGTAAATTTTTTATCTTTGATGTTATATACTTGTCCGTTGAGTTGAAATTGTTATCAGTGCGCGGTACTGCATAGTCTATCGCCCCGAGAATATTTACGTTCAGTGTTTCTATGTGATTGTCTATTTCGTCGGTTGTAAGGTTTCTGTCGTTTGGTATATCTGTTTCGTCGTTCTCGATTAAAAATGATTTAAATTTAGTCCAGTCGGCTTTACTGTAATTGTATTTTATATCTGGTGTTGATTCTTCGAAAACAAAGTCATCTGACGAGGGGATGGATATGGTCATTAGGGAACCTCTATGGTCACTGTCGTATTCAAAGGATCTAAGAAGGTTTGTCGCTCGAGTGTCGTGGAATTTTATTCTATTGTCGCCTATGCAAAGGTCAATATACGCGCCGCTTTTGGGAAATGATGGGACTTCTGTTCTATATAAGGATGTTCTGTAGGTGATTTGGTTTTCGAGGAGCCATTTGTTAAGAGAGATCCCGCATGTGTTGTTTAGCGTATTTCGCCATGCCTGGTGTTTGGCATTTAAGTCTCCGGCCAATAAAAAATAGTTGTTGGATTTATACAGCTCCAGGGAATTGAACAGAGATTTAAGTTCTATCATAAATTCTTTTTTACCGTTGCTTGTTGCGTATCCTGAAATTATGTGTAATTTGCAATCATTTTGAAATTTAATTTCTAAATCTGTGGATTCAAAACTTGTACTATTTGCGGCTCCGGCTGGCTAGACGTTTTTGAATTTGAGGTCTTTTCGGATTAAAATTCCCGTGTCTCTCGCTTGTCTGGTAGGACAAGGACCTCCCCGGACGAGAACCGGTATATCCTGACTAGTATGGCTGTTGGCTGTTATTTAAGGTTGTTAATTTTGATTTTTGGTATATGATATATACAGAAGATTGATTCATCTTTATTTGCTGTAAGTTATATAAATAAAAAGAAAAAAAGTGATTTCTCTGCAACAGTAAATTGCGATGAAAAAGTAATTGAAAGTGTTGAGGGATGTGAGAGATGGAAGCAGGTTGATAAACGTAATCTTAACAGTGAAAAAGAACTTTAATATAAAATGCGTAATTGTAATAACCCAGGCACAGCGTACTGTCCTGTCCTAACCGATCTTAACATCGAACTGCTGAAAAGCAGACGGTCGCAAATACTTATACCTACGAGACGTACATGCGGTGTACCTTTTCAGGTACATGTACATCTATTTTTAGCTTTCTCGAAAAGCGTTACCGGCAATAAAACATCTCGAGAGCCGAACCATTTTATTGCTCCTCGAGAGTTTGTCGAAGGGGAGTTTTCTTAATTACAATATTACTTCAACACTCTCCCTAAAACTCCACATTCACAAACATACAATATTAGTCTACAATATCCGTTTTGCTTACAAGTCCTAATTTCTGTACAAAATATTTAAATCGCTGTTTACATAGGGCTTTCGTAAATATGTCAGCTAGCTGCTCATCTGTCCTAACATAATTTATATCAATTTCCCTTTTCTTGTATAAATCCCGTAAGAAATGATATTTCACATCAATATGCTTACTCCTCTGGTGAAACTCTGGATTCTTTTGTAGCGGCTGGTCATAAATCTGTAAATTTGTAAAGAGCATCGAACGTGCAAACGACCAGCACGGTTTATGACACGGACGACAGCGGAGCTGTTTTTGAGGAAACCGTTTTAGGATTTTTAGAGAATGCATGTCCGTACTTAGAATTTTGCTAATGGTCTCGACAGTAAAACGCTTAGTGTCATAAACCCTGAGTTTCCCTAAGGGTCTTCATCGCGAGGTCAAGCGACCATCGGCTGGTCGCGTAGCTGACCGTGGGCCCTGGGAAATTCCGCTGCGTTGCCACCTTCACCAGCAAACGCTACCCCCGTCGAATCGTACCCCCGCTTCAAGGAAGCGTGCTTCGGGCACAGGAGGGAGGTTCTACGATTTAGCGGGATTTTGGTTGCGATAATTGGTTAACCCCACCTTGTCGGGGGTTGGCCAAAGTCTCTGACAAGATCTTAAAAGATTAGAATGGAGCGCAAAAATAGTTAGTAAGAAATAGCACACGTCACGACTTGTAAGATCAAGGGTTCACACTGACGTATGCGCTAAATAAAGAAAACAAGAAAAACTAACGCTGTGATCATCCTTTTAATATCACGCAACCCTATCCTTTACTTTATTAGCCTAATCGCACTCGCATTGTCTACTAATAGAACATAATTTACATCAATCTCGCATTCACTAAACAATTTCTTAAGCCAGATAATTTCTTTAGCGGCTGTCGCTGCACTCACATACTCAGCTTCTGTCGTAGACAAAGACACACACTGCTGTCTCTTGCTTTGCCACGAAATGGTTGCATTCGCGTATTGACATTCAATCCCTGATGTCGATTTCCGTGTTTCTTTGTCGCCCGCGTAATCTGCGTCACTATAAGCTTTAAAACTATTGCCTTTCCTATAAAATAATCCTAACTCTATAGTACCCTTAAGATATCTTATAATACGCTTTACAAGTCGCCAATGCGCTCCGGTCGATTTTTCTAACGCTCTCGAAATAATGTTTACTGCATAGCTTATATCAGGTCTACTCAGTACCTGTAGATACATCAGGCTACCTACGGCCTCCCTATAGGGTATATTGCAATTGTCCCCTTCTAGTATACCTGTATCCCAGCCTACCTCTATTGGAGTACCGACACTGTTTGCTTCGTGTAAATTAAATTTTTCCAATACGTTCCTAATATACTTCGCTTGATGTACGAAAATAGACCCATCTTTTAATTTAATAATTTCGCCGCCTAAGAAGTCTGTTACCTCTTTCGTGCAAGTTATTTTGAATTCTTTCGCTAATTCCATGAAGACATTATCTATTAAGCATTCATGTGACGCTGCTAAAAGCCCATCGTCAACACAAATGATCAAAAACATTTTCCGGTCACCCTCTTTATATATATAAAAACAAGGGTCAGCTAAACTTTGACGAAAACCGATTCTTTTAATGAAACTTGAAAAATGATCCGACCAGCACCTCGGAGCTTGTTTTAATCCATACAGACTTTTTAATAATTTACAGACTCGCGTTGTCCCATCATGAAAACCTTCTGGTTGTGTCATGTAAATATCTTCATCCAGATTCCCATATAAAAATGCCGTCTTTATATCAAATTGTCCCAGAAATAGTTCTTCCTGTGCTGCAATACTTAATAAAAATCTAATCGTATCAAACCGGGCAACAGGGCTAAATGTTTCTTTATAGTCTATCCCCTCCTTTTGCGAATACCCTTTAATGACTAATCGCGCTTTAAAACATGTTTCGCCTTTTTTATATTTTTTAACGTAAACCCATCTACTGCTGATAACCTTTTGTTTTTCTGGTTTTTCAACTAATATCCATGTTTTATTTTCATGTAACGAATTAATTTCGTCCTGCATGGCTACTACCCACTGATCTTTTTCACTACAAGTGACTGCATCGTTATATCTTTGAGGCAACGTTTCTGCTGTGAATGTAACCGGACATCCATAAAAGTCTGGTTGTTTAATATGCCGCCTATCACGTAATTCTCTTATATTCCTATCGCTTTGCAATGTATTACTAACGGTTAAATCCCTTCCCTGTTCGGTACATTCATCAACACTTTCCTGATTGCTATTACCTACACTTTCGTTGATCTCATTATTTCCTTTTGAATTAATAATGTTTACCGTGTTTGAACATACGTCTTCTAATTTAAATTTAACGTCCCGACTCAAAACTACGTCCCTAAATCCAGGTACAAAGATACGATAGCCTTTACAATTTTCTATGTATCCTACAAGGAACCCCTTTATTGCCTTTTTGTCCTGGTGGCACAGACGTTCATGCCATAATTGTAATGAACTTGCCCTATCCGATTTTCTATTTTTTTTTTAAATACTGGTTTATAGTCGCATCAACTACTCAGGTTATTAGCGACTGTTGATCAGTTTATGGGGGTAAGGCTATGGTCGGGAGTGCGTGGTTTGGTGTAACTTTTTCATAGTTGGGTGATGATTCCTATAGTTTTACAAAATTTCAGTAGTGTATCTTGATATGCTGTTGATGTGTTTGCTTCAGTGAGGTTGTTCTTGATGTTTAGTCTTCTTCTGGCGTGGTTATATTTTCTACATTCCAATATTATGTGTCTGATGGTTATGGTTGTGTTGCATATATCGCATCTTCTGGGGGAACTGTTTTCGAGTATGTATGAATGGGTCAGTTTGGTGTGTTCGGTCCTAATTCGAGTTACTGCTACTTGATTTCTTCTGTTGTGTTCAGGGTTAGTTTTTAAGTCGTAAACTTGGTCGAGTTGTTGATGGGTTGGGCTGGCTTTGTATTTCCTCCATGTAGAGTTCCATGTCTGTTTTAATAGTGTTACGATATGGTTGTTGATGTCCGTATAGGTGTTTAATATCGGCTGGTTTTCTGGGACTGTAGTCGCTGCAATTTTTGCCTGAAGGTCGGCCATGGTGTTTCCGTAGATATCCATGTGAGAGGGAACCCACGCTATTATTACAGTTTTGTTATCTTTTCTTATTGTATCATATTTTTCCTGAATTTCTAAGTGCATTTCGGTGGTGAATTTAATGTTTTGGGTTTTTCGGATGGTGGAGACGGAGTCAGAGAAGATGATGAACTTGGACTGAGGAGATCTATTGACAAGGTTAAGAGCTGATAGGATCGCGTACGTTTCGGCTGTATGGATACTATTATAGGGGTGTAGTCCATAACTGGACGTTTCCTCTTGGGTGAAGACAGCGGCTCCTGTTCCATGGTTGTTTTTTGATCCGTCAGTGTAGATGTGGGTAAAATCAGGGTAATTACTGCAGAGGGCGTTGAATAGCTGTTTACATTTCTCTTTAGATAGGTCTTCTTTTCTGTTAATTTCCAGTGATACATCAATTTCAGGTGTCTGTAATGTCCATGGGGGTACTTTGTGTAGTCTGGTCTTTTCCATATTCGGTACCTTAAATTGGAGCTCTTTCAGGTAGTTTATAACTCTTTGGTGGAGTGGGAAATTTCCAGTTTGGTAGTGTGTTTGGTGTGTGACGTTCGAAAATATGTCACCATGGATAATTGGATTTGTGGATGCTTGTGCCTTTGTAGCATATCTTAAACTTAGAAGTTTCCTTCTATGTCCAAGGGACGTTTCTCCAGCTTCAATTAGTAGGCTACCTATGGGAGTTGTGTGGAAAGCTCCTGTCACTATCCTCAGTCCTGAGTTATGAATTGTATCTAATTTTTTAATGTTGTTTGTCTTCGCTGAATTGTATATTACCGATGCATAATCTAATTTGGATCGAATAGTTGCTTGGTAAGTTTGAAGAAGGACAGCTTTGTCGGCACCCCAGTTATTGTATGAGATTGATTTAATTGGCTTCAATCTTTGTTTGCAGATGTTTATAAGATATTCAATGTGGTTCTTCCATGAGAGTTTGGAATCAAAAAGTACACCGAGTATTTTGGTGCATGTGACAAATTTCAGAATATTTGTACCCAGTTTTAATGTGGGTGTTCGGGATTCGTGGTGCTTAGAAAACAGTATACATTCGGTTTTGTTAGCTGAGAATTTAAAACCATTATTATTCGACCATTTGTAGAGTTCGTCGAGGGCTGTTTGGATGAAATATTGGCTGGTATCAATGGACTTTCCTATGCATAAAGTGGTAATGTCATCGGCAAATATTCTTGAGATAACGGGCATTTTGGTGATTTTGCCCACATCGTTAAAGGCTAGTAAAAACAGTGTTACACTTAGCACTGAGCCCTGTGGCACACCATTCTCAATCACTGTTTTTAGGGACAGGGTATTGTTGTAGCGAACTTGTATGGTTCTGTTATTAATGAAATTTTTAATGAAATACCATAGGTTGCCGGTAATTCCTATTCTTTTAAGGTTGTTAAGGACTTGGTGCCTCCAGACCATATCGTAAGCTTTTTCGATGTCGAGGCTGACAACCAGTGCGTGTTGGTTGTTTGCGAAAGCCTCACGGATATGTGTTTCTAGACTAACTAGATGGGACGTAGTGGAATGCCCGAAATCCAAATTGATTGATAGAGAGCAGATTGTTATGCTCGAGGTACCACTTTAACCGGGCATTTATAATCTTTTCCAATATTTTACAGAGATTGCACGTAAGGGCAATTGGTCTGTAACTGTCAGTTTTTGTAGGGTCCTTACCAGGTTTTGGTATGGGTATGACAATAGCTTCACTCCATTTTTTCGGAAACGTGTTGTTTTCCCATATATTATTATAAATAATGAGAAGTGTTTGGATTCCTATTTCAGGTAAATTTTTGATTAGCTTGTTGGGAATATTATCAGGGCCTGGGCTGGAGTTCTTTATGTTTTTAAGCACATCTTTAAGTTCTGATAGAGAGATAGGGGTGTTGAGGTATGAGCCATGGGAACTTGTTGTTTCCGCAGTTGTTTTCCCCTCTTGAATTGCTTTCAGCTGTCTAAAATCATTGGAATAGTTTTCGGAGTTTGAGTTTTTTGCAAAAGACGATGCTAAGGCATTAGCAATTTCTTGTGGATCAGATATTATGCTATTGTCGTTATTAATTAGAATTTGTGTGCGATATATTTTCTTATTTCCTCTCATTGCGTTTATTTTGGTCCAAATTTCCTTGATGTTCGTGTTACTGGTTAAGGTTGAGACATAATTGGTCCAGCTGTTTATTTTACTCTCCTTTATGGTTCTCCTAGCCGTTGCGCGCAGTTTTTTAAATTGGATTAGGTTCTCTTCTGAGAAGTGTCTTTTGAGGCGGTTGAAGGCTCTTTTGGAGTTTCTCAGTGCTTCTTTGGCTGCTTTCCAATTGCTTCGTTGGCTGCTTCGATGATGACGTTGGAGAGTGTTTCAATGGCAGCATTTATATCGATCATGTTATCAAGAATATTGGATTGGTTAATGAGGGCGGATATTCGGTCTTTGTAAAGTTCCCAGTTAGCCTTTTTGAGATTCCATTTTGGCGAGGGTGTGTAGACGGAGTGTGTACTGGGAAGATTTTTTATTTGAATGTTGATTGGGAAGTGATCGCTATCGTTTAGATCTTCCATTACGGTCCAGTCGAGATTGTGGGCATAATTGGTGCTAGTGAATGTAAGATCTATGCAGCTAAAGGTTCCGTTAGTGGAATTAAAGTGAGTGTGGTGGTTTGTGTTGAGGAGAGTGATATCGTCGTTCTCCAGGATTGTGCCAATTTTACTTCCACGGAGGTCATTTTTGCTGGAGCCCCACAACGTGTTGTGGCTATTCAGGTCTCCGAGAATTAAAAACGGTTTCGGTAGTTGTGATATAAGGTCATTGATTTCGCTTATTTGGAAATCGTAGCTTCTTGGGAGGTATATGTTACATATGCAGAGTTTAATTGGGGAGATTATTTGAATGGCAACTGCTTCTATATTTGTTTGGAGTTGGATTTCGGAGGCCACTATTTCATTTCTGATAAAGATCGCTACTCCCCCGCTAGCATGGTTGCAGCTTGTACGATTTTTGGCAAGGCACTTATAGTTTTTAATTTGGCCTACATTATCATTCTTAAAATTAGTTTCTTGTATGCACAAAGCGAAAGGTTTATGGAGTTTGATCAGTAGTTGGATTCTTTCTAGTCGTGTGTAGAAGCTATTCACGTTCCATTGTATTATATTGTTCATGGTTGTGTTGTTAATTAAATTTGTGTTGATATAACGGGGGCTTTTGGTTAATTTATGGAACGTCGGAGTCAATGTCAGAAGACCAGTTTCCTGGGTTATTGGCAGTTGGTTGCTCTAGTAGTTTTTTATTTAATCTGTGTATTCTGTTTTTGATGCCGCGATCCTTGATTAGCGTGTGTATGGCCAGAAGCATTTTTACTAAACCGAGCATGTCGCTAGTATAATTGTGGGCGATTACTAATGGGTTGGGCGCGCCAAGAGCGTTCTCCAAAAAACTTTTAAGTTCTTGATAGTTGAGGATATATTTTTTATTTGGGTCTTCGATTTCTGATTTTGCTGCTTCAAGCGCTTCTTCTAATTTAGGTGTCGTTGCTGTGAGTGGAGCGGGCTGTATTACTCTTCTCTTACCTGTTGGTTTTTTTCTGATAATGACTGGTGTGGGTGTTTTAAGACTTGTTTTCTCGGGGTCTCCTGTTTCGGTTAAAATTTCAGACGAAGTTTCAGAGAGCGGTCTTTTATTACGAATTGAATTTTCTATTGCTAAGGTTGGTTCAGTTTCCATAGTGATTTCCTCGTTGGCATGTGTTTCCGTGGGTATGTTCAGACTGCATGGAATGTTCGTTGTTATACTAGGTTCGGTATCTGGCGTGTCATTTAAATTTTCTGTTGATTTCGGAGCACTGACGTGTGTGTGAGACATTACGATTCGCTCGTCAGCTGTCGAATTGCTCTCTGTTGGTATATCGCGTTCGCTTGTTTCGGTGTTATGAGGACATTGTTTTGCAATATGTCCCTCCTGTTTACAACGGAAGCAGTTTAGTTTGTCGGTAGTTGTGAAAATACGGTAGGCTGTGTCATCAAAGTTAATTACGAAAGAATCCGGTATCTTTTTGGCATCTTCCGGGTTTACGTAAATTTGTCGACGGAAACTCAAGATGTGGGCGTATTCGGGGTCGGTCATTCCTGCTTTTAAGGGCGTTATTCTTGAGCATATTCGGACGTTATTACTTTTAAGTATGTCTTCAATAGATTTGTTGGGTATGACTGGTGATACGTTAGAGAGGATAATGCGCTCTGCTGGTGTAATCATGGGTCTTATTTCTATTTTGGTGTTGTTAATTTCTATCGATTTGTAATTTTTTGTTAGGTTAGTTACTGTTTCTTTTTTGTCGAGGTAGATACAAATTCTATTGTTTGCAATTCTGGAAATGAATTTGATTGCTCTAGGACCTATTATTCTTCCCACTGCACTTGCGTATTCTTTGATGGTGGTACCGTCTATTGCCGAAAGGATTATTGCTTGGTCTTTAGTAGGGAAAGATTCTGACTTGGTAGCGTTAGCATATGAGTTGGTTGATTCGTTTGTTTGGTTAGTTTGTTTCGTTTGTTTCGTTGATTCGTTTGTACTGGCCTGGATTTTGATTGTGGATTTGATAGCGGAGGAATCTGCATTCGCGACAGCTCCGTATCCTTGGTGGTTTTTACTTGCATGCATGGTGGGTGAGTATTGGTCACACATAAGTGAGACACAACACTTGTATTTCGCCGCGAGCGGCACTGTATTGCACTTTTGACGGTTGACTTTGGCACACGCGAACGGCACTATAAACACGTCTAATCACTTCGGCGGTAAGACCGCGACTGGATTTTCTATTAATATCGACCTTATCAATTAAATTACACCTTTTCGGCATCACGACTCGCAAATTTACTTTATATAAATTGCCGCTATCAGATCCCGTTGCTATAACGACTCCATTCCGCGTGAACATACATTCCTTCCCAGAATCCTTAATTGAAAAATTAACTCCCTTTTTTGCAACGACTTTGACGGAAAACAAATTGTGCTTCAATCCCGGTACAAACAAGACGTCATACATAATCCCTTCAATCCATTCACCGCGTACAATTGTTTCTATGTCTATTGTCCCTTTCCCATACGCAAAAATATTTTCCCCATTGCCTATCCTTACATTCAACGGTACCTCGAATTCCTCGAAATCACTAAATAATTCCCGTTGATGCGTCATGTGGTCCGAAGCTCCTGAATCTATCAGCCAGTAGTTGTTGTCCTGCTCCATGTGGCAGCTCCCCACGAACGCCTGCTTCGGGTTGCGTTGTCCTTGTCTCCAACGGTCGTCTTTGGTATTTGTTCTCTCCCTCAGATTGTCTCTTCTTTTAAAACAGTTTCTGCTAATGTGATTTCTCGAACCACACGTGTAACAGCCAACACAGTCCCGCTTCATGTGTCCTTTTCTGCCGCAAATGAAACACACGATGTCCATATTCTGATTTGATCGCGATGATTTGTTTTCGAATTTTGATTTTGTCACCAAAGCAACCGTCTCTTCCTCTTTATCCGATTGCTCTGCGGTCCTCATCTCTTCCGACATCAATCTTGCTGTTAAATTGTCAAGATTTTTCTTCGACTCTTCGACAGAATCCCACGCACTATGGAAGTGATTAAAACTTTTTGGTAAAGTGCATAAAATGCGTGTTACTAACATCGATTCCGGTACTGCACTGCCGAGACTTTTCATTTTCGACGCCAACTGTTCTACTTTTGATAAATTATGTGCAACATTTTCATTCACATTCCACTTAAAATCAAAAAACTGTTTTTGCACTAGTGATAGATTTTCCTCCGACTTCATGTCGTACACCGCGTTCAGCTTCCTCCACATTTCCCTGGCCGTTGTGCAGCTTAACAGTAGATCTAATGGCTTCTTCTCCACCGTCGTGATAATCAACATCCTTGCAGCCTTATCTGCCTTCAAAAAACTCTTGAGTTTTGCCTCATAGTTGACAGTGCCTTCTTCCGGACGAACGAGTGCGCCTTCACATATCTCGATCATGTTGTCGTCCTACTCCAACAATGTGCGAACAATAAACCGCCATTGTTGCCAATTATCTTGGCCGCGTAACTTCTCAATTCTTGTATTTGAGAATTCCATTTTTCCGCACTCACAAACTTTACACTGACAAATATCTCAATATATATTTAACACCTTCTTCACTAGATTACACTGGGCCCATAACCTGCTGAGGGATATGAGAGATGGAAGCAGGTTGATAAACGTAATCTTAACAGTGAAACTTTAATATAAAATGCGTAATTGTAATAACCCAGGCACAGCGTACTGTCCTGTCCTAACCGATCTTAACATCGAACTGCTGAAAAGCAGACGGTCGCAAATACTTATACCTACGAAACGTACGTGCGGTGTACCTTTTCAGGTATATGTACATCTATTTTTAGCTTTCTCGAAAAGCGTTACCGGCAATAAAACATCTCGAGAGCCGAACCATTTTATTGCTCCTCGAGAGTTTGTCGAAGGGGAGTTTTCTTAATTACAACATTACTTCAACAGAAAGTGTGATTGGTAGCGAACTCTCCGAACTTTTTTCAAGGTGATATTATATGTATACAGGGTCTGTCCGGAAAGTAATGCAGTTAAGTACGTAAATAAAAATTTATTTGTATTATTGGCACAACCCTTTAAAATTCCTCAAAGTACTCCCCGTGGGCATCAACACACTTTTACCAGCGACTTTTCGGTGCTTGGTACGTATTCTGGAATGCATTGGTGGAAACCTCGTTTAATGCCTTCTATGGTTAGATGGAACCACTTCTATGGTTCCAAAATGGGTTACTTTGAGATCAATTTTAATTCTGAAGAACGCGAAGAAATCTGCTGGAGCCATGTTAGGACTGTAAGGGGGCTGTGGTAACGTTACCTAGCTATGCTTGGCTAAGAATTCTTGGACGAGCAGAACAGTATGACAGGGAGTGTTGTCGTGGAACTGCCACGTAGCGGTAATCTCTTTCCATCCGTTTCCTCGACCTGTCGACCACTTGTATGCAATATGTGGAATTGACTGTCTACCCTTGAGTTACAAATTCTTTTTGGACCAAACCCTTCGCGTCAAAAAGGACAATGAATATGGTTTTTCGTCAACACTGGTGCTTGTCGGCCATCCAGATCGCAGGTCATCTCCCACATTTTCCCAACCATTTTTTAACAAATTCAACCGCCTGGAAACTTGAGAACAAGAGAGAGCAGAGTCCCGTATGGTTCTTTTACCATTTGGTAGGTGACGGCGAGGTTTTTATTCATTTTAGCACAGAAGTTAATCACATAATGTTGTTCGACCGTTTCCTCCATTGCGCGTCGTGCCACAGGCATTGATAATGGGTTAACGTTTATAAAGATTCTGGCGCCCCAAAAGCGCGGATCAGGTCAAGGTTGTAAACGAATGAAGTTAAGAGTCCCTTCCACCTATTCCATCAAGTCAAAATACGCTCGGACAAGGAAAACTGGCGGAAATAAACATATTGCATTACTTTCCGGATAGACCCTGTAATTCATTCTTATGCTCTCATATTTAACATAGCGGCGACTATTCAACATAATTTTCAAATTCCCAATCTCTGATTTCAAAATCATAAAATTTCAACTCACCAAGTTCCAAAATTTCCAAATTTCTAAATACCTTTGTAATAATCTACTTTGACAGAAAAATCGCTAATGCGCGAGAATCTCCTATGGTGGTGTACGCCACTACGTTCTCTCTTTTGCCTGAACATTTGTAAGCACTTCTCTCCTATTCTACAATGTTCAAATTTCCCAGCGTCTCGTGCAAACCTGGCTAATGTCAGATTGCACATTTAGCAGCCAAACTCGTACGGACCTAAGTTTTTCCGTTGACTTTCTCTTTCACTCCTTCACCTTTCCACTCTATACTTGTCCTTTTCTTCTCCTATGTCTATCTCTTGTCAAAGAGGGCATAAAAACACTGGTTATCACGCCGCTCGAGGCATTCTTGATTTTCGTACCGATACGCGGAATGGCTGACGCTGTTGTTATGTGTTATTATTTAATCTTTGTTTATTTTGTTAAATATATTTTGTTGAGTGACTGTTAAGTAGTATACTTTTCATCCACACACCCACGTCCTCACCCCCACTAAACGTTATCGCCCCATCAACGTTACTGGAGAATTCACCAAAAACATAATATTTGGAAAAATCAAGCGTTCCCGAATATGCTAATTTCTGAAATTTCCGAATATCTAAATTTCTTGGATGTTGATTTTGTGAATTTTTGAACTTCTAAATTATTGATCTTCTGAACATTCAAATTTACGAACTTTAAAAGGTTTGAATTTCCAAATTTTCAAATCCTAAATTGAAGAGTCCCAAAGTTTCTAATCAGTAAAATTTCCAACAGCTATTCGGTCATTTTAGTTTGTTCTGGTGTGGGACTGTGAGACTATGAGTATAATGGCCCTCATCAACTGCAGACCAAAGTTCGATGTGAATGATAGTACTGTAGATTGATGAGAAATTAACGCATAAGTAGGCTAACTCAGATGTTTGGAGGAGCTCCGGCAATAATATCTATCGCGGCGTCGATAGAAACAGTATTAAACCACTTACAGGTGCTTATGTATACGTAATTAGACGTACCTTAATGCCTGTAAGCTGGCTAAATTATTTTACATATTTTAGTATGTGTCTAGCTGAATAGGCTATCATGTCGTAAATAGTCCTAGCCATGCCCCTTTATGGTCCGTACGATCGCATGGTCATGCTCTACACGTGGTTTCTATGTTACAGTTTGTAACAAAAAATGTATCCCTAACAAACGGTCAGAGAGTTGGCGAAAAAGGGAAGAAACTCCACTCTCAGTGTTTCAAGTAGATAATGACCTGTCAAAAGAAATAATAAGTACGGAAGAACAACACGTACCAGAGCATTATTACGGGCCCTTGGGCAGACCATAGTCCCCTGGGCCATCAAACTGCCGGGTATGGCGTCGCGCGATCCCAGGAACCTGGCAAAGTGCAACCGCCGGTAGATGTGGCCATTTAATAAATCTAAGTATCCAAATTATTGATGTTTAATTTAATAATTTAATTTAACAGCGTCACTATCTGTCTCCCTCACATTTTAAATAGCTCTCTCTGTCTCACTCCAACTGGAATCTTAAAGTTACGGCCTTGAGGAAAGCCACGGGTACATTAGAATTATTTTTAAGTAAGTAAGAGAAATTTGTTCAAAACTGGATTACGGTAAGGACGAATTTCACGCGGACGCCAGTGGCTCAGTGCGTAGCGTCGACGACTCGTGATATGAGGAGCGCGCGGGTTCGAATCTCGTTAAATCCGAAAATTTGTCCGTATTCCTACACGAATTAGCAAGTGTCATACCATTTTGTAATTCTCATTAAATATGCCAACTTTTAAAATTACTTGCCAAACTTGGCTCGTATCATTTTTTTTCGGTATGGTCAGTTAAAGCTGGGCTAAGTTTTCTGCTTGAATCTTCGGTTAGTCAAAAAGTGACATTTACTTCCAAACCCGAGCAGTTGGCTTTAAATTTTTGACCAGGATTTAAAGAGGCAGTATTCGGGATTAGAAAACAAAAAAAATGATTAAAAAAGTCAATATTTGTAGCAACAGGAGTGAAAAGACCGTCACAGGGTACAGATTTTCCCGATTTTTTTGAAATGTCTATAATTTTTAAAAAACGCGACTTGGATTTTTTTTTATATTTTTCTGATAACTCTTATGACCTAGCCTGTCACCCGGTTTCGGGTTGACGTCGACTTCTGGGACACCCTGTATAATGGCAGGAAATTATGCAGTGAACGTTCCTAAACTGAAGGGGCGAGAAAATTACGACGACTGGGCGTTCGCCGTGGAAAATTTTCTCATCCTGGAAGGCGTCGACTTGTCTAGTCAGCAAGCACTAGATGAAACTAGTGACAGAAAAGCCAGAGCGAAGATGATACTGATCGTGGACCCATCCCTTTATGTTCACATTAAAGGCGAAACAACAGTGCGAAATACGTGGAATAAGCTAAAGTCTTTGTTCGACGACTCCGGTTATACGCGCAGAATTAGCTTATTACGGAATTCAATTTCTATCCGTTTAGAAACAAGCGAGTCTATGACGGCATACGTGACACAATTAGTGGAAATGGCACAGAAATTGAAGGGCACAGGTTTCGAAATTAACGATGAGTGGGTCGGTTCGTTACTTTTGGCGGGACTTCCAGAAAAGTTTAGTCCGATGATCATGGCTATTGAACACTCAGGTATGAGTATTAGTGCAGACGCTATAAAAACTAAGCTGTTGGACATGAGTACACATTTCGAGGTTAAATCTGACAGTGCATTTATCGTTAGAAATTCGCAGAAAAGAAACGGGGGTAATCAGAAGTTATTTCCTAAGACGCGGGAAAAAAATGGAGGTAACGAAACACAGTTTCGACCTTCTGCCAGTGGAAGTGTGAAGTCAACAAAAACCGTTCGTGGTTACAAATGCAAACAATATGGGCATTATAAAAACCAGTGTCCTGACGAAAATAAAGCGAAAATGAATGCATTTAGCGCAGTTTTCCTGACAACTGAATTCAGTCAAAACGACTTTTATGTTGACGCAGGAGCGAGTACTCATTTGGTGTCGAATGTAAACATGTTATCGAATGTTTCGTACCAACCGAAAACTAAGCGGATTATTGTGGCAAATCAATCAACCGTCGATGTTGTGTGCTCCGGAGATTTACAGATTACGACTGCAGTGGGAAATAAGCAGTTTAACGTAACTGTAAACAATTGTTTGTGCATACCAGAACTCACCACAAACTTACTGTCGGTAAGCAGAATCATTGCGAGTGGAAACCGAGTGGAATTTAATGACCAAGGATGTTTCATTTACAACTCGAGAAACGAACGTATTGGTGAAGCAAGGTTAGAAAACGAGGTGTACAGATTAAACATTGTGAAGTCTCAACAACTTATAGCGGCGGCAGTGACAACATCGAGTTCAACATGGCATAGGCGATTAGGTCACATAAATGCAAGTGATCTAGGCAAGATGAAGAATGGCGTAGTTGAAGGAGTGTCCTTCCAGAATAACAGTGACAAGTTAGACAAATCCAGCTGTATAGTATGCTGCGAGGGGAAGCAGACAAGGCTTCCATTCCCTCTGAGTGCAAGCAGGAGTCAGGAAAGGCTGGAATTGGTCCACACTGACATATGTGGTCCAATGGAGAACGAGTCTCTAGGAAAGGCAACTTATTTTCTTTTATTTGTCGATGACTGCAGCAGGATGTGCTTTGTTTATTTTTTGAAGTCAAAGCATCAGACATTCCAGTACTTCAAAGAGTTTCAGAAACTAGTTGAGAACCAGCAGTCCAGAAGAATCAAGACATTGAAATCGGATGGTGGTGGAGAATTTTGCTCGACTGAAATGGAAAATTACCTGAAGGAATGTGGCATAGTGCATCAAAAGACTACGCCATACTCTCCTGAACAAAATGGATTAGCAGAGAGGTACAATCGTTCCATTGTTGAGAAGGCGCGCTATCTCCTATTCGATGCTGACTTTGATAAAAAGTTTTGGGCTGAGGCAGTAAACACTGCAGTGTACCTGAAGAATAGGTCACCAGCAGCGGGAATAAACCAGGATATCACGCCCTATGAAATGTGGACGGGTAGAAAGCCGAATATTGAGCATCTCAGGATCTTCGGCAGTCCGGTGATGGTGCACATTCCTAAGCAGAAGCGCAGAAAATGGGACAAGAAGGCAACCAAGATGGTACTAGTTGGCTATTCAGAAACTACCAAAGGATACAGGCTATATGATGTTTTTTAGTACGCGTTCGCGTTGGCGGTTACCGATGTAGGGAAAGACATGGAAAACCAACAACACGAATTACTGTACTTCCTTGTAACCTTTTACAGTTACAAAGATAATATATTGTCTGTTTATAATAATACTGTCTGTATGGATGTGTTGGAGAATACAATTGTCGAAGTAAATGAATTAAGTAAAGACACGTGATGTGAAACTTGGACTGCTTAAACTGGTCAGAACGAACGTTATGTATAGTAGTATTCGCGACTCAGGATGGAATTTACGATTTGAAGACGTTACTCGATGACTGCTCGAGAAGTTCTGATCTTACGATTTTAGTCCTGAACATATTTCCGTGTCAAAATCCAGCACGATGCCGCAGGGCGATAGTCCGGCGAGGTGGGCGTTGACCCAAGTAACCATTAGCAAAACGTTTGGAGTTTTGGATAATGGTCATTGGCTGAATTGTTCAGCAAATCAGTTCGCCGGACACGTCCCATGTAAGCTGCTGAAAACCCAGCCGGCTGTGGTGCACGTGGAAAAGTCAATGTATGTGACTTGAGCCTGCAGGGGCCCAGGCGTGAGCGTGGTTAGCTCAAGACCCTCTATGTTGGGTTGTATATCTTGGTGATATATATGGTCATTGGACCGTTGACGCCTGGGCATGCTGTATGTGGCTCGAGACCCTTGGTGGGTCAGTTCAGACTTGGCTGAATTGTGCGTTACAGGGGGTCATGTCTAAGACACGGAAAGGAAATCTTAACAATTTACAGAGTAAAAAATAGGAAGCGCACGTGTCTTCCTTTAAGCTAACAGGGTCGAATGTCGAAATGAAGGACCCATAAAGATTGTAAAGCGTTCGTTGCGAGTTTGGTAAACAATACCCGTTCGAGAATACCGGCCTGAGTTTGTAGGACCTTGTCTATAGAAATTCCGTTTCCTGTCTGGAAATGTGCATGGCAAATGTCTTATACGTGACAATTATGGTTCCGACCAATTTAAGCGATCCTTTTTAGGATGAGCTGCGTACCTAAGCGTGACCAATGGTGTTTTTAAATTAGTGTAATAAATCGTCAGTCCTTAGGACTTCGAACCGTAATAGGTTTACAAGATAAGCTGATATATGGGAATGGATTGTACATTGTTGGGGGTTGCATTTGAGTGATGCTAAAATACTTTCTATTATACATATTGCAATACCGCGAAACATATGATCCAGAATCATGTCAAATAGTCATTGCCAGAGATGTGATAATCATGGAGAATGTTGAGAACAACAGCATAGCGACAGTTTTGGTGGAGGATAAACAGCAGCCAGAGTGTGTGACAGTTCCTCCGACAGAGGACAGAGTACCGGCCGAAGACAGCCAGTTAAGCGTGGAAGAGGACGGTATTCAAGACGATGATGTCAATGATGAGACATATGTCCCCAGCGAACCATCTAATGAGGAGGATACCTTCTACGAGCCGGACAGCGCAGAAGGAGTGGCAGAGGAGACTTTGGAGGTACCGAAGCGTGTCAGGCGTCCCCCGGACTACTACGGCTATTCCAACATGTACGTGGAGGAAGTGTCAGGTGAGCATATCTCGCTCTCTAAGGCTGTGAATGGACCAGAAAAAATGCAGTGGCAGAGTGCAATGAAAGAGGAGTTAAAATCTTTCAGTGATAATGACACTTGGAAACTAGTAAATAGGCCAAAGGATGGCACAGTGGTAAAAAACAAGTGGGTGTTCAAGAAAAAATACAATAGTGATGGTGAAGTGCGTTATAGGGCAAGACTTGTTGCTAAAGGTTTTACACAAAACAAAGGCATAGACTATACGGACACTTTCTCACCGATATTAAGATATTCAACTCTTAGATTATTGTTCGCATTGAGTGTACAATTAGATTTGAACATGAACTACCTAGATGTACCAACAGCATTCTTAAATGGTTTCATAAAAGAAAATGTTTATATGGAAATACCAGAATATTCAGATTTTACTAACTGTGGCAATAAAGTGCTAAAATTGAAAAGGGCGATTTCTGGTCTCAAGCAGTCTGCCAGGGCCTGGTATACTCGAGTAGAGGAATGTTTAATTGATTTAGGATATAAGAAATCTAAACATGAACCTTGCCTTTTTATAAAATGCCAAGATGATGTAAAAATATATGTTGCTTTATTTGTAGATGATTTTTTTGTGTTTCACAACAATCAGAGGATCTATGAACAGTTGAAGACAGAACTTGTAAACAAATTTAAAATAAAAGATTTAGGTCAGATTAAACAGTCTCTTGGAATGAGAGTAAAAGTTCAGAAAGACTGTATTACTGTAGAACAGGAACAATTTGTTAACAATATTTTAAACAAATTTAATATGTCTGATTGTCATGGTTCGGATACTCCTATGGAAGTCAATTTAAAATTAGAAAAGGGTGTAATTAATGATTGTGATAAAAAGTACCCTTATCAACAATTAGTAGGCAGTCTTATGTACCTATCTGTATTGCCAAGACCTGATATTGCTTATAGTGTAAGTTACCTTAGTCAGTATAATAACTGTTATAATGAGACACATTGGAAGCATTTAAAAAGATTGTTAAAGTACTTACAGAAAACTAAAAGCTATGGTCTGATGTATAAAAAAAATAGTCATTATTTGCATGGTTTTGTCGATTCTGACTGGGCATCGTGTACCTTGGATAGGCGGTCTTATACCGGGTTTTGCTTCATAATGTTAGGCTGTGTGATATCATATGAATCACGGAAGCAAAGAACAGTGGCTTTATTAAGCACAGAAGCCGAGTACATGGCGCTTAGTGAGAGTTGCAAGGAAGCAATTTATTTGCAATATGTACTGTATGAATTGACAAAGCGATGTAATAGTGCACCAATGTGCTTGTATAGTGATAGTCAAAGTTCACTAAAATTGGCAGTAAATCCACTATTTCACAAGCGTACCAAGCACATTGATATACGACATCATTTTGTGAGAGAATGTGTTTTTAATAATAAAGTTAAACTTAGCTATGTGCCTACTTCCAACATGCCAGCTGATCTTTTGACAAAGAGTCTTAGTGTGGAACAGCACTATAAGTGTTTAAAGTCAATGGGCATATCGGAAGTATAATATTTTTAGTGTGCGAATATCAGATTATTTTGTTAGGAGTGGGTGTCAGAATATGTCAAAGATAACAGAATAATCTGTCTATAAAACCCAGTGGCGTCATCTATTGGGCCACAGATGTCAATGTTATGTAACTTTGTAAATAAACGTTTAGTCTGTTCCGAACACGCTTCGAGTTTCAATAAACTAATGGGTACTAAAACTAAAATACTATAAGTTGAATATACACTTACTGACAAAAGTTAAGAAACAACGTAATCGTTTGATAATTTTGGTATATTTTTTATCTTCTAAGATACATAAGTTGAAACTAGAAATAGCATAATAAGATAACATTCCATACATCAATAAACAATGAGTTTTTTTTCGAATATACTTGTGCAAGAACGACAATTCAACTGAATCGAGGAAATAAGACAAAAGCTGCGTGACATAAGTTAAGAAACATTTATTGCTTAAGGTATATAACCACTTTTAATATAAAATAATGATGCGTAAATGTTTGTAATTTTCATAACAGTCTAATAAGATGTTGGATAACCCTTGGATTTGAGGACTGCATAGCACATGCGTGGCATTGATTCAATTAATCGAACACAAAACTCAGCCGGTATTTCTGACCATGTTTTCGTGAGCTTCTCCAGTAATTCGGCTTTGTTGGTAAAAGAATGACTTCCCAGTTGACGTCCAACGTAATCCCACAGATGTTCAATTGGGTTCAAGTCCGGTGATTGACTTGGCCACTTAATTGTATTAACATTTTGTTCCGCAAGAAACGCCTTAACTAACTGAGAAGAATGTTTAGGGTCGTTATCGTGTTGAAATGACCACCCTGATAACATTTTTTCATTCGCAAATGGCAGCATATGATTTTGTAAAATGTCGCGATACACAAATCTATCCATTGTTTCTTTGATTTGTATTAATGGGCCGGGGCCGTCACGTGAGAAACAACCCCACACCATTACATTACCGCGACCAAATTTTACTGTCGGTTTTAGGTATTTCACATTAAATCGTTGTCCAGTAGGACGTCGCACATTATTTTTAGAGTCATTTCCAAACAGGTTGAACTTACTCTCATCACTCCATAGAATTTTTGACCACTCAGTAGCAGTCCAATTTAGATGTTCTTTGGCAAACTGAATCCGAGCTGCTCTATTTTTTTCGACACAAGTGGTTTCTTGCATGCCTTGCGCGAAAAAAGATTATTTTCATGTAAACGACGGCTAACTGTCCTGCTACTAATGTTTTCCAGACGTAGTTGATTTTTTATTTCAGAAGCAGTGTAAAATGGATTTGACTTAGAGAGCCTTGTAATTCGACGATCTAACTTTTTAGTTGTTTTTCGCGGTCTGCCACTTCGTGGTTTCGTTTTAACAGTCCCATATTCATCAAATCGTTTTATAATTTTTGTGATAATGCAACGATTCACATTAAACACTTTTGCTATGTCAATTTTTTTCTTAGCTTCCTCAAACATTTCAACTACTTTCAGCTTTTCAGCTTCTATTAAATGTTGCGTTCTTATCATATTTAACACAAACTATAATATAAACTAGACTCAGCAAAGTCAAAAAGGAAACTAAGCGTCTCGCAATGTGTTTGTTTCCATCATGGGCTCAACTTATTACGAGATATTCATATGTTTCTTGACTTTTGTCACGCAGCTTTTGTCTTATTTCCTCGATTCAGTTTAATTGTCGTTCTTGTACAAGTATGTTCGAAAAAACACTCATTGTTTATTGATGTATGGAATGTTATCTTGTTATGCTATTTCTAGTTTCAACCTATGTATTGTACAAGATAAAATATGTATCAAAATTACCAAACGATTACGTTGTTTCTTAACTTTTGTCAGTAAGTGTATGTAAACTAAACGAAAACTAGAGACTGAATGTATACTGTTCGAAAACTATGGAATGAATGAATTTCCGAAGCTTCTCACAATCCAAGAAAGCTTGGAGTGGGCGTGATGATTTTAGGAAAAGGTGAGGGAAAAACTGCAACTATTTTCTGATTCGTTAAGCAAATTAGGGCGGAAATGGAAATGTGGAGAGGGGTAGAGGTGTTTCCAAAATGTCCGTAGCCAGTAATAAATTTAAGGAATACCTCGACATCTATAGAAAATACGAAACAAAGACTCTAGTACTAAGGTGAAGGATGATGAAACCCAGATGGGACTAAACAAGATACGAAAAACTTTGAACGAAATGTAACGATTCCCTGGGTCTTATTCCTGCTACGGGACAAACAAACCTCTTGACTTTCTAAAGCTATGGTAAAGTGGTCGAAGGGACGAAAAAACCGAGGACTATTGTATCGAGGAAACTATGGGTGATCGCCTAATTCGCTCGGCGCTTACTGTAATTTACGACTTAACATGCCGAACGCCTTGAACGACTGCGTTCAAAATGAATAAAATAAAATATGTATAATATAACCATTATGGTATCAAAATAACGAATACAAATCAAAAGACGCATGATAATATCAAACTAAGACTTATGAGTACATACTATGTAACTACAAACTAAAAAATATGTGTAACAATACAACGATTTTGTGTTTTATATACAAGGGTCATTATGTAAGTGTATCTGTTTGTGACTATTCTAAATCTAAATGTATGTTAGAATCGAACGCTGTTGACGACTAACGACTGGCCTCAGCCGCCGAATTATTTATATAGAACAATACATGTGCTGCGCGCGGTTCCCTATCGTTCATTGTCCGCTTATTTTGAACATACACTAATCGCTACATGTATTAGAGTTTCATTGATAATTACAGAGTCTCAATAGGTAACGGTACTATGTTTTTCAAGGCACGTTTGTATGTGCCATGCGGAGTTCTAACTGTCACCACACGAACTATGCCATCTTCTCCGTGGTGAACCGCGACTATTCGTCTAAGCTGCCATTGTAATGGTGGAGAATTGACATCCTTGATTGTGACCAAGATGCCCTCCTTGATGCCTGTGTGATTTCCACTGTGCCACTTGTTCCTCGTGTGCGATTCCTGTAAATATTCTGTGTGCCACCTTTTCCAAAAATGCTGTTTGATTTTTTGGATGTATTGTCAAAGTGACAGCTTGTTAGTTGGTATATCGACTAAATCGTGTTCAGGCAAACATGCCAACGACTCACCTATGAGGAAATGACTGGGCGATAAGGCGAGGAAATCGTTGGGATCTGAGGAGATTGGTGTCAAAGGACGCGAATTAAGAATTGCTTCGATCTCAACGATTAAACTTGTTAGAATATAAGGTAAATGTTATAATCTGATATTTTATATTATGTTTTGTGATATAATTAATACACGTCGTGCCACCTTGTGGCACGCGACGTTTGTCGTGCAGCGAGACGCGACGGCGCTTTTCTTTTGTCAGTTCCTACTTTCTTATTCGACTGAGAGCCACAGCGATGAGCATGTGCCAAACTGTGTTCTGTATTATAGTATTATAGTTTAAATATATATTTTTCTTATATTCAAATTAAACAGAAGTGTCTTATTGATCCACAAATCCAACAAAACTGTAGAACTGCTCATAGGTGAATATAGCTTCACCAACTGTCTTGTATAAATGCCTCTTAAAGGATTTAACCGCAGCCTCCCAGAGACAACCAAAATGTGGTGAACGGGGAGGAGAAAAGTGCCATTCAATACATTCTTGCGTGAGGAACTACCGAGATTTATCTTTATACTCATTGGAAAGTAAAAAAGCCTGAGCTTGCACGATTTCGTTTTTGACGCCTACAAAATTAGTGCCATTATCCGAATAAATATGACGCGGTTTTCCTCTTCTCGCGAGGAATCTTCTAAGTGCTCCAATACACGATTCCGTTGTCAAATCAGTGGTTAACTCTAAGTGCGTAGTTTTGGTCGCAAAACAACGAAAGCTACAACGTAACATTTTAATTTCTTTTGGTTTCTAAACTTTTTCTCCTTTATGAAAAACGGTCCACAGTAATCGATGCCTACAGTTTCAAAAGGACGTACTTGTGTGATTCGATCCTTAGGTAAATCTCCCATTGTATACTGTGGTGTTTTAGGACTGTATCTACTACAGCGGATGCAATTATGTATAATTCGTTTGACAATACCTTTGCCGCATAATGGCCAATATTTGTACCTTACTGTATGTAAAGTCGCTTGTATACCCGAATGAAATTGATTTATGTGTATTTGTCTAATTATTAAATCCGTAATATGGTGTTTGTGTGGTAGCACTATAAGGTACTTTGAATTGTATCTAAGTTGGGCGTGTTTTAGTCTGCTACCGACCCTAATCAGACCTTTGTCGTCAATAAATGGATTTAAGTTTCTTAATTTACTCCTCTTATGAATACTGTTGTCCTTTTCTAAATCCTGTACATCGGTTGGAAAACATTCCAATTGAACTAATTTAATAATACGCAAATGTGCGTTCTGAATTTCTGAAACTACTAATGCACCAGAGACCTTCTTGTCTTTAGATTTTATATTATAATAGAAACGAAAAATATAAGCTACGATCTATTGAAATAATCAATTGATGAGTATTTTCTCAATAAATCTATACTCGGTTGTGCGATTAAAGTTACGGGATGTCTTTTTTATGGAATTTCTATTTCTTCAATGTCCTTAACCGGCCAAAATGTTTCATCTAAAGATAACCAGTGTGGTCCAAACTTCCACAAACTATTTTCTATGAATTCTGAAGGAAGTTGTCCTCGCGAAACAAAATCTGCGGGATTATCTGTCATAGCAACGTGATACCAACTATCTGCCTGTGTTTCTGTTTGTATTTCATTCACCCTATTCGCAATGAACGTTTTGAGCAAGTGAGGGGAGGTTCTTATCCAATGGATTGTAATTGTTGAGTCAGACGAAAATCTAATTTGTTTGAAATCTACTTGGTTCAAAGCCTTCCTAATTTCCTTATATAATTGTAAAAGGAGCCTGGCCGCGCAAAGTTCGAGACGCGGTAGCGATACTGTCATTAAAGGTGTAACTCTTGATTTGGCACATAATAAATGTACCACATGTTGTCCAAACTGGTTGGTGGACTTAATGTATATGCATGCTCCATATGCCTTCTCACTAGCATCACTGAAACCATGCAGTTCAAAACTTAACGCATTTTGTATGGCAATTCGGCGTGGCACAGTAAAACTATGTAAAATATGCAATTCGTTTGTGATTTCTAGCCACGCTTGATTGATTGATTGAGGAACAAGATCATCCCAACCAATCGCCAATTTCCATAACTCCTGCAAGATAATCTTTGCCCTAATGATTGGCCCAATTAAACCAAAGGGATCAAATAATGGTGCAATCTGCGACAAAAGCATTCTTTTACTCAAACGAGAATGTTCTGTCGCATTTTGCTTGAGGGTATAACTAATATTATCACCTAATGTGTTCCAGAAAACTCCTAACGTTTTCCTGGTTTCTGCTGTATCTAGACACAATGATGTTCGTTGAGAATTTGTCTGCAACTCAGCGAATAATCTAGTGTCATTGGAGGCCGACTGACGCAAATGAAACCCTCCTTCTCTGGCTAACCCGATACATTGAGTTTTGACCTCTAACGCGGCTTCTAAAGTGTCTGCGCCGGTCAGCAGATCATCCATATAAAAATCTCTCGAAAATATCTCCGAAGCTATTGGAAAATTCTGTGCCTTATCTAAAGCTAATTGTTTCAGTGATCACGTAGCCAAGAATGGTGCAGACGCGGTACCGTACGTGACCGTATTTAATTGAAATGTTTTAATCGCGCTATTCATACTATCTCGCCATAAAATCTTTTGATATTCCCTATCCTCGGGATGCACTAGAATCTGTCTGAACATTTTTTCAATGTCTGCTATAATAACAATAGTATGAAAACGAAAACGAATCAAAATAGAGAACAAAGTGTCTTGTATTGTGGGTCCGACTAATAAACAACTATCATTTAACGACAATCCGGAGGTCGTTTTTGCCGAGGCATCAAACACTACTCTAACCTTCGTGGTTGAACTCGATTCTTTTACGACCGCATGGTGCGGCAGGTAATACCCTAAACCATTGTCATTCGACACATCCGTCATGTGTCCTAAATCTAAATATTCTTTCAAAAAGGCTACGTATTGGTCTTTTAACTCTAAATTTATCTGTAATTTGCGTTCTAAACTATAAAAACGCTTTAAGGCCATTGCTTGTGAATCACCGAGTAAATTGCGCTTATCATTAAAAGGTAACTTGACAATATAACGACCTTCCTCACTACGTGTTACATTATTCACGAAATGATTCTCGCAGTCTCTTTCTTCTGCGGACAAAAATCTCTGATCCGGAATTTCTTCCACCGTCCAAAAACGCGAAATTTGTGTTTCCAATGACGTGGCTAAATGACAAACCCTAGTGGTTTTGTATGTATTGTGTACTTTCGTACTACCTATTTCCCTGGTTACTATCCACCCTACCTGTGTATTTTGCAATATTACCGCGGAATTGTGTAACCTGATCTGACCCGTTTCCAGCAATTGATAGAATAGAGCATTCCCAATAAGTGCATCTATTTCTCCCGGTAAATGAAATTCGGGGTCCGCTAATTGGATATGTCTAGGTAAATCTAACTTACTAAGGTTAATCTCTCTTAATGGTAATCTACCTGTAATAGAGGGTAGTGCAATAAAAATGACCTTTGCTTTATATGGGCTAGTGTTTGATTTAATGTTTGCTTCGGCTGTATATTTGGCATCCGTACTAAGTTGTCCTAACCCAGAAAATGATAAATCTATATTGCGCTTTTCTAGTTGTAATAATTCTGCGAATCTATGGGTAATAAAATGAGTCTGCGAACCACTATCAAGCAATACGCGGCATGTGTGTTCTCTACCATATCTATCTAAAATTGTTGGAGTTGACGGGTTATTATTGCTTTTAAAGGACGCTCCGTTCTTACTCGATTGCTCCGAATATCGTACTAGGAAAAAACACGAGATTCCTCGCCTCTTTATATCTGTTGTGTCAACAGTGGCAAAACGGAGCACAGCTGGACGATGGGTGGGGTGAGGTAGTTCGCACCAGCGAAAACCAGATTTTTATCTCTCACCCCCTAGGAGAGTAGCTCGGATCTAGAAAACAAACTGTAACGGATTTCTAAGAATTTAAAATACCGTTGCTGAGCTGACAGGCTTCAACAAAAATAGTAATTTTTGCTGTTCCGAGCAAAACTTCGGAATCGCCCGAAACTGTTAAAGCGGTTTTAACTGTATCTACGGATGTCGAAGTAGTGGGTGAAAATTGTTTATTGGTCGTCGCGTCTTGATATTCAATCGGAAAGTGTAATAACGTGTGATGCTTCTTATCACATTTGCGACAATTTCCTAAACGGCAATTCGCTACAGTATGACTCGGAAGGAGGCAATGCAAACATAGCCTCGCTCTTTTAACCGTGCTTAGACGATTCGAACTGATAATTGTATGACTTTCGAACACGTAACAATTGAATATTCTCCCTTACAGATGACGCAAAATTGCTTCCGTTCATCTGTAGCTACATACGAATGCGTGCGGATTTGTGTTTTTGAGCGCAATCTATCCTGCATACCCTGCGTTTTTGATAAGTTCAAAATTTCTACACCTAAATCGTCCCCTCGTGCATGCTTGTTAATAAAATCTAATAATTGTTTAAATCGTGGGATTTCCTCATCTTCTAAAGTGCGTTCCCATGAACGTCGAGTATTCTTATCTAGTTTACCTGCTATTATGTGAATTAGTATCGTGTCCCAATGATGGGTAGGCTGATTCACAGCCTGCAATGCATCAACGTGTACCTGAGCCTGTTCAGCTAAATGTCTTAGGCTGACAGGTGTATCGCGACTAATTTCCGGCAAATCAAACAATATTTTTAAATGAGCGTTAATAATCTTCCTAGGTTTATTGCGCCGCTGTCGCAATAAATTCCAAGCAACCAAATAGTTCCCTTCGGTCGCGTTTAAAGCTTCGATTACTGCGGAAGCCTCTCCGCGAAGTGCATTTTTTAGCAAGTGGAATTTTTGAACACCGATTAATTCCTTGTTATCATGTACCAGAGACTTGAAAGTGTCGTGAAAACTATGCCAATCTATTGGATTACCGTCATATGGCTTGATTTCGATCTTGCTAAGTAAAGAACTGGTTTGTTTGACGGTACTGGGCGAATCAAGTAGCCTATTTGTGGGAACAGTTCCACCTAAACCGCGCAAATCTCTTAGCTTATCACCAATTTTTGGCGGTCCTATAATAATATTCTTCAAAAGCCTCCCATTCTGCACCGTGATCAGAAATTTCATCCCTAACCTCTATGGTATTTTGGATTTCCGAAAAGGAATTAAACAATTGCTCTAATTTCTCTTTCCGCGATTGTAATGAAGTGATTGAAGCATCGCCACTTTCCTCTAAATAGGATAATATGCGTGTAAGTTGCGCCTTTACATTTGCGCGTTGTCTCTTCAACATCTTAATATCGCTCGATTCCGACGTAGACGTCATGTCAATTGAGATCGAAACAAGTGGATTTTAAAACAAGGAAAGTGAGTCGTTAGCACTTACCGACACGAAATTGACGATACTGCTGCTTCTGACTGTTGTCTTCGGATGCTGCGCTCTTTGGAACACCTTCCTGCTACTGCTGGGATGAAGCTGCTATTCTCAGCTCCGCTGGCTCAATGATGCTGTCCTCAAACTCGCCTGGCTGCTTCTGCCCACTTCGGATCGACGTAGGCCCGTTGTATGTTGTAGAGGTGCTCCCTGGTCCAGCTTCCAGGTCAGCCTCCACCAATGTTACCCGTTCAAAGTCTCCCAAATAGAACAGGGTGAATGTTTGTATGTGCAATCACAAATTTGCACCGCAATACAATTTTCGAGTTCGACACAATATCGAACTGCTATTCCAGTAAATTGAACGAAGTTACAATTTCGGAACAAATATCCGAAATTACGAAATGTATCTTACGAAACCGAATCCAATATCCGGCTCGAAGGACCAAAATGTATGTGCATCGCAGCGTCCACAATTATATTCGTGACGATTGAACGACGCGTGGGATTATTGGCAATCCCGACAATTAAGTATAGTGGACTGTATTTGGAATGGTATGCGTAACTTCGACACAATTACAAAGAATAGTTAAACTTTATTAGTAGTTGGCGGATAAAATATAAATGTTAAAGTACAACTAATGGGTACTAAAACTAAAATACTATAAGTTGAATATACAGGGTGCGTAAAAAGTTCCCGGAATTATTTCCTTTTTTTAAATAGTCTGTCATTTTTATTCAAATCAGTCAGTCAGCAAATTTATATAACACAAATCTTCTTTTGTTGAATAACAACGAAATGCAACAAAAAGAAATTCAACAAATGTTCAAAGTTCCCTCCATCAGCTTCAACAGATTTTTTAAGACGTTTTGGAAAATTTTCGACTATGCTCGCACACTGTTCTACAGTTATTTCGTCCCAAGATCGTATCAATGCTCTTTTCAACGCGTCCACTGTGTTGTATCTTCTTTCTGAGATTTTTTGCTCTAATATTGACCACACTGAGTAATCCATTGGATTCAGGTCCGGTGAATTTGACGGGCAAACAACCTTTCCCCAGAATCCGGGAAACAGTTCCTCGCAAGCGGCAATGATTGTTTGAGCCGAATGTGCAGGTGTCCAACTGAATCACGCATCCTGTATCGAACTTTCATGAAGAATTAAAACATGCGAAAAGAGGTTACAAAAAACGCAAACAAACATTAAAATATTACATACAAACTAAATTCCGGGAACTTTTTACGCACCCTGTATGTAAACTAAACGAAAACTAGAGACTGAATGTATTGTTACAATTATATTTGTGTTATTACAATTAAATTTATTTATAGAATATTAGCAAAGAAAATGATTACAAATAAGCACGTGTTTGCTCTCTATCGGTAGATCGACGACGACTGACTTTCCGCAAAATCTATCGTTCGCGAATCTCGCGCTATCCGCGGTGTCGCTTTCGCATGACGTCACGCGCGTTGTCTTTGCCCGCGAAAATCGGTATCAGTTCGGCCTTTCCTGACAATTTGATAGCGTCCGCGCTATCAGTACACATACTGCTAAATACAACCAATTATACATAGAATGAATTAAAATCTAACGTTATAAATCTAAACAATCGAGTATTACAATGTAAGCTTAATATCTACGGTGCTTTAGCTACTAATTTAATTTTGTCGACTGCAACTATTGCTTTGTATAAGCGACTACTCTGTTGTTCTCCTTCTATGTCTTGAACAAGGTATCTATCGTTGCCTAACGGTTTAACGATTTCGTATGGACCCTTGTATTTCACCTCTAATTTTCTACTCTGGCCTGTCACGATTGGTTCACTACGAACCATCACCAAATCGCCTTCTCGATATAGTTGAGACTTCCTACGACGCTTATCGAAATACTCTTTTTGTTTCGCACGATTTTTTTCTAATAACTCAGTAACTGGTTTCCTTTCATCAACGGTATCTAAACTTTGATTAAATTCTAGAATTTCACGTGTCAGTCGGTTTGTATGTATACCTATTCCATGTCTATGAAATATAATTTCGTATGGGGCACGCTGTGTGACACTATGTTGAGTATTATTGATTGACCACTGCACTTGATTAATATGAGTATCCCAATCGTCTCCATCACTATTACAAACAGTTGATAAATAGGTTAAAATCAATCGGTTAAGTCTTTCGATTTGACCATTTGCCCTCGGCGTGGCGGTAGCGACTTTTACGTGTTCAATATCATATTCTGTACAAAAAGTTTCGAATTCTCCCGCTGTAAACGACGTACCTCTGTCGGTAATTATACGTTTTGGTTTCCCATAATGAGATATAAACTCTTGAACAAATAAAATTACTTCTCGAGCGCTCGTATTTGGTACCGCTTTTAGCATACAATATTTACTATATCCGCATATCGCTGCTACCACATAAATATTATCACGTTCGGTCTTTACAAAAGGGCCTAAGTGATCCATGTGTACATCGGCAAAGGGTGTTTCCCCTTTATCTAACGGGAACAAAAAGCCTTGAGGCTTGCCTGATTGATTTTTATAATATAAGTGTTGGAGTTGGTTATGTAAAATAAAGTACGCGTGGAATATTAGTGTAATAGTTATATATATATATATATATATTTGAAGAATAAAAGAATACGGTGGAAATACTGTTGGAAAAAGGATCGGTGTAAACACGGTGGAGGCACGGTAAGAACTAAGTAAAAATTGTACAAGCAGTACATACGGCTGTACCTGGAGCATCGCAGGCCCCAAACCCTAAACAATAGATGTTATAAAACTATGCTGAGTTTTCTCTAAAAGAGGTATACGCACCGTTCGTGCTTTACCTCAACAATAAGCAACTAATACAACGATTTACATATTCAGTTACTGTTGCGTCCTTATATTGGGGACAGTTGAAATCCATTGTTATAATGTACAATAAGAAAAAATCCGACGACCATGTAACTACCTGTAGGTAAACACTGACCAGCGGCAATTTATTGTACGGACACCTCGTAAACTCGACAACCCTAACGACTAAATTTTTACTCTACCTGACAACGGTCAAGGGTCCAACATATAAAAAACTTCTACGTCACTAGTTTCTGGTTTTTCCAAAAACTACTGACGTCAGAGTTAGGCGGTCACTTAAGACCCCACACCAGTACCTTCAAACCAATAAGATAATTTCCTATGTTTACGCCTCCTACGATATTTCCGCGAATCCGAGAATACACCCCCATCATGCCAGCAGATAGAAGTTTACCTACACGACAGTTTTGCACCTCTAAGATATATCAAACCTAACATTCAAAGTGAACACACCGAATAATCTTCCGAGCAAGATTTAATTAAATATATAAGTTAGTTTAACCGAATATTTATATATTCTGAACTTAGATAATAAAACTCCTAGTTCAAAACCAACAGTCTACAACCTACCAAATCATTTCATTCGCGAAACTCAAGAATCGCGATTTACCTGCACCTCAAGGGTAATCACTATCGTGCCGCCTTCAAAACCGAAAAACGAAGAGCACGACACAACAGTTACAGTCTTCCGCATTTGTGAGAAATAATAAGCTTCTTCAATAGCTGCTAACGTTTTATCTATTCCTACGTGGCACAATTTCTTATGCGTTTCTGATACAATTCAGTGTCTTAATTCCTCTGGGACATACAGACGCCATCGTCCCTTCGTGGTTCGATACACTCGGGCATTTCGCATCGAAAATTTCTCATATGTTTTTGCGCAACCTTTTTCTAATTTATCGCGAATATCCATAATTTCTTTACTGCTACGTTGCATTGCCGCAACCCAATCTGTCGTCATTTTTATTCCTAATACTGGTAATCCTATCAGTTCAACGTCTTTTTCTTTCTCAACGGGACTCCGACTCAAAGCATCCGCTACCATATTACTCGCACCCTGTTGATACTCTATAGTATAGTTAAATTCACTCAACCTAATGAACCATCTACCTACCCTCGGGTTAAGGTCTCTCTTCGACGCAAGTAGTTTAAGACTGTTGCAGTCCGTTACAATAGTGAACTGAATTCCTATAAGGTATGCGCGGAATCTTTCTAATGTACAAACTATTGCAAGTGCCTCTAATTCAAATGAATGATATTTGGATTCATCGTTAGAAGTTTTGCGACTAAAGTAAGATACTGGATGCAATTTTCCGTGCTGATCCTTCTGCAATAGCACGCCACCTATACCTTTCGCGCAAGCATCCGTATGAATCTCTGTCTTAGCCTCAGGATCGTATATTTTTAAAACTGGTTCACTTGCTAAACACATTTTTAATTTTTGGAATGCTTTGTTATGTGCCTCACACCATTCGAATTTCGCATTTTTCGAGAGTAAATCTGTAAGTGGTCTAGCCAATTGAGCAAAATTTTTAACAAATCTTCTAAAGTAACTACATTAGCCTATAAACCTTCGTACTCCTTTCACATCCGTCGGCGTTAGATATTCTAATACACTTATCAATTTCCTTTTTCCGGGGGCTATCCCAATATCACTGATCTCAAATCCTAGATAGTCTATTTTTCTCATCATAGAATAACATTTATCTATCCGCAATGTTAAATTTGCATTTCGCAACGCTTGTAATACGCATATGAGCTTACGCTTTCCTTCATCTACAGTCTTTGACGGAATTATAATGTCATCAAGATATGCTAGTGCTGTTGTATATCGTAACGATCTTAAAACTCTATTAATCAATCTCTGGAAAACGGCAAGGGCGTTGCACAGCCCGAACGGCATTCTTTTAAATTGATAATGTCCACTCGCAGTACTAAACGCCGTATACTTCTTTGATTCCCCAGCCATCGGTACTTGATAGTAACCACTACTAAGATCTAGTGTGCTAAAATAGGTCATACATCGTAATCCGTCTAGATTGTCATCTATTCGCGGCATAAGATACTGTTGTTTTACTGTTTTACGGTTTAGGACTCGATAGTCAGCGCACATCCTCACGTCCCCTGTTTTCTTTCTCACCGTCAGGACTGGGCTGGCGAATGGGGAATCGCTGTCTTCGATTATGTCAGCTTCCTTAAGTTCTTCGACAATGCCTTCAATTTTACGTTGCTCGTATTGTGATACGCGATACGGTCGATACACAACTGGGTTGGTGTCCATCAGCGTAATACTAATTTCGGCTCTATTTGTACATCCTACCTGTCGAATAGTACGTGCGATTAAGTCTCTAAAATCGTTTAAAATACTCACAATTGATCGAGCCTCATCCGCCGGAAGCTCCGTGTTTATTTCTTCCAGCTTTACTGGTTCTTTGTTGATCTCGCGTTTATTGCCTCCTTGGCTACGAGTGACTGTTTCCCCTCTGGTCAGCGTTGTTCCTTCTATTATTTTGACATCTCCTCCGGATACATTAAGAATTGGTAGAATCGATTCTCCATTGCCATCGGTAGAAATTAAGCATGTAGGTATCAACTGCCCACTTTCCTTCAATCCTCCTTCGATGCATATGTCTTGTTCTTGGATATTCGTACGAACTTCGATGCAGCCTAAATAATTATCTGGAATTACAGTAACTTCCTTGGCCCATAACAAGGTAATCTGCGTATCGTCAGGCACTATTTTAGGCAGATTGTCTTCCAATTCCTTGATTATCAGCTCGCTTGGTCGACTGACAATTTCCATCTGCGACTGCTCAGTAAATGGGTGACCAACAATAAGTGGAATTACTTGGCAATCAGGCGGTACGATGTGTATTGGTACTCTAGCTTCCACATTATCTATACGAAGGTTACCCGTCATTTTCCCAACTGGAATAACAATGCCGTTCCCATAGCCTATCAATTGTTCAAAGTTTCCTTCTAAATATGTAAACCCTGCCTGGTCCGCAACGTCCTTACGCAAAGTGACAGAAGAGCTACCAAGATCTACATAGGATTTGATATACTTTTCATTGATAAATGCATACTTAAAATACTTTTCGTGACCTCGTCCTGCTTGTGTATGCAAAACAACATTACTCGCGTTGTCCGTATTAGACCTTTTGATTTCCGGTTTATTTTTACAGTATTTTGCGTAATGTCCGGCTTCGTCACACAAGAAACGTTTGTTATGTCTCGGTTTTTCGCACGTTTTCGCAGTATGCCCTTGGCCCTTGCAATTAAAGCAAGTTTTACTTACTTTCCCTTCTGGTCGGCTCCTTTTGTCCTTGCCATTTTTGTACGGCACTCGTTCTTGGAAAAGCGAATCAGTGCCCATCAAGTCCCGTAGTAATTCACTAGGCTTTTTATATTTTGACAAGGGGCCTAAGTACTCACGAATTCATAAATTATGTAAACCTTGAACTATCCACTCAACGCTCTCTCTCTCTCGCTTATATCAGCTTCATTACACAAGGCTAACTTTTCATAATAATACTCGGTGATACATGTAATATATGTAAACTAAACGAAAACTAGAGACTGAATGTATACTGTTCGAAAACTATGGAATGAATGAATTTCCGCAGCTTCTCACAATCCAAGAAAGCTTGGGGTGGGCGTGATGATTTTAGGAAAAGGTGAGGGAAAAACTGTAACTATTTTCTGATTCGTTAAGCAAATTAGGGCGGAAATGGAAATGTGGAGAGGGGTAGAGGTGTTTCCAAAATGTCCGTAGCCAGTAATAAATTTAAGGAATACCTCGACATCTATAGAAAATACGAAACAAAGACTCTAATACTAAGGTGAAGGATGATGAAACCCAAATGGGACTAAACACGATACGAAAAACTCTGAACGAAATGTAACGATTCCCTGGGTCTTATTCCTGCTACGGGACAAACAAACCTCTTGACTTTCTAAAGCTATGGTAAAGTGGTCGAAGGGACGAAAAAACCGAGGACTATTGTATCGAGGAAACTTTGGGTGGTCGCCTAATTCGCTCGGCGCTTACTGTAATTTACGACCTAACAAGGGGTGTTAATTTGCATATACCCAATCAGTTAAGGAGGTACGTCTGCGTCCCATTTCGGTGGGCCGGACACAGAATAAAACCAGAGCATTATCATAAGTACTATCACTGAGTCCTGTTTGTCTTCTATATATTATTAGAACTTATATCTTCGACACTGGCACCTTTTACAAGTTTATAGCACACTTTGCTAACGTACTTTATCTCCATATTTAATCACAATCATATATTTGTATATCTGCAATCGACAAAATAGAAAAATGGACTCTTACGGTTACACATATTTTCTCGACAATGAGCGAGATAGGGTAAGTTGCACAGTGCATCTATTTTATTGTTATTATTAGTATTATTATTATTATTAGATGTGACTAGTTGCATAGAGCAAATTAATATCTTAGGAAACGATATTTGGCGTCACAAGTAGTGTACAAAATTAATAATACTAATTCGTAACTGGAATATGTCCAAAAGTAAGATACGAAAACCACGTAAGCTGTGTACGTCAACTTACAATTCTGATTGTTAAACACGATCTGGAAATTTTTATTAAAATTCGAACCCGTGTGCTTCTACAGCGTTTTAGGGCTATAGAGTGATTTGCTGTCAAATAACTGTTTATACTTGTTAAATTTTAACAATAAGTTTAATGGAATAACACTTGAAGGGTTAGACCACTCTAGAGCGCCAAAAAGTTACCTAATTTTAGGAGTTTTTTACGGACAAACTATAACAAAGATGAAAAATATGTTTGTGGGTCTTTATTACCTATACATCGAAGTGTTAAACTAAATTTTTATAAAGCAATTGAAAACAAAATGGCGGTTCAAGAGCTGGTTGAGTCGAACGTTGCTCGGGGGGAATACCTCCGCGGCCGGAAAAGATTTTCCTCCGATTTTAAATAAAGGCACTTATAAAATTCACCTGACTATAAATGATATTGTACTTTAGGATAACGCGAGGTAAAGGTACGTAATTGTGAAACAGATTAACAGACAACAACAAAAATATATTTAAATAAAACAATAACAATAATAACAATATATAACAGTTAGGCGTCTGTACTAATGACGGTAATAAAAAACTATGGAAAAATACGATGTGAAGGGTACGAGAGCCTGTTGCTTTCTGCCAGGATTTTCAAAAACTCTCTCTCTGCCCGTTGGAAACCACGTGGCATCGAGAGCAACCCTGACGAAGAAAAGCGGGGGCCTACTCGCTAAAATCTTCGAGCGAGCCGGCGTCCTCAAGGACCTCCCAGGCACTCGAAATAAATTTATGACTTAACCGCTACATCACCCCCTTACCAGTGATTAACGCTAAGAAAAAGGTAAAAAAAAAAAATAACGGAGAGAATACGGTTAATTGTAAAACGAAAAATTAATACAAAACTTACATGCTATTATTAAAATAATATTCTATTCTAAACCTACGCATGTATAAATATTTACATCTTATATGTATAGATATATATAAAACTTATGCATTATCTATATTACAATACATTACGGAAGTATAATATTCATACGTTTCAAAAAAAATGATCGAACACGTTTGAACCTCTAAATACTACTCTTAATTAAATCCCGGCCTGAAAACGCTTCGGAAAACAAACGCGTCTGCCTGACCGCGTTATAAAACCATCGTTTGCCGTGTTGTCATTATTATCGGTGTCTGAATGTGATACCTGAACATCATCATTCGTATTAAAATTTATTGTACGGTGGGTATCATCGTCAGCCAAAATAAAAGCAGGTTTCAACCTATCAATGGAAACTTTAATTTCTTTACCATTAATATCAATAATGAAAGTTTTGTCGCCACGTTGAATAACTTTAAACGGTCCATCATAAGGAGGTTGTAAAGGTCCTTTAACTGCATCATGCCTCAAAAATACATGAGTAGACGTAGCAAGTTCCTTGTGAATAAATGTTTTACGCGTACCGTGACGAACAATGGCTGAGGGTCTAAGTTGATTCATAAACTTCCGTAATTGAATTACAAAATCGGAAGTTCCCTCAATTCCATGAGAAATAAAAAATTCGCCAGGTAATCGAATACCTGCGCCGTAAAGTAATTCGGCCGGGGTCGCTTTTAAATCCTCCTTAAAGGCTGACCGAATACCGAGCAGGACAATAGGTAGGACCTCTGCCCAGTTTTCGGTAGCGTGGCATTTAATGGCTGCTTTCAGTTGACGATGAAACCTTTCTACCATACCATTTGCTTGCGGATGGTAGGCAGTTGTTCGTAAATGAACTGCACCGATTAACCGAGAGAGCTCTTTAAATAAATTTGACTCAAATTGGCGTCCTTGATCAGTTGTAATTCTCAGCGTTACACCAAAACGAGCAATCCAAATATTAACGAAAGCTCTTGCAATAGTTTCCGCATCAATTTCTGCGATAGGAACAACTTCCGGCCAACGAGAAAAACGGTCAACACAAGTCAAGCAGTATTTATAACCTCTAGACATCGGTAACGGCCCTACGATGTCCAGATGGACATGCTCAAACCTACCGGAGCTCTTAAAATCGGTAATAGAGGATCTAACGTGTTTAGTGACCTTAGCACGTTGACAGGAAATACAATTCTTAGCCCATTCACGACAATCCTTATTTATCGCGGGCCAAACGAACCGTTCTGTTAACAGCTTTTGTGTAGCACGGACTCCAGGATGGGAAAGTCCGTGAAGAGATTCAAAAACTGTCCTGCGAAATTGAGATGGAACAAAAGGTCTGACAGAACCACTCAAAACATCGCAGTATAGGGAAACGTCGAAGTCTGGAAAATGTACCTTTTTTAACTGAAGGATACAAGTTTCGCTTTCTAACATCTGTTTCAACTCTAAATCTTGTTTTTGAGCTTGTTCAACCGCTTTATAATCTAAAGGCAACGAGACAGACTCTACGCGAGACAATGCATCCGCCACATTATTCTCAACGCCTTTAACATGCCTAATGTCGGTACTAAATTGTCCGATATAATCTAAATATCTAAACTGTCGCGGTGAACATTTATCAAGTTTTTGACGAAATGCAAATATCAACGGCCTGTGATCCGTAAAAATAATAAAATTTCGTTCTTCTAAAAAAATGTCGAAAACGTTTGACGGCGATATAAACAGCAAGTAATTCGCGATCATACGCACTGTACTTACGTTGTGCAAGAGAAAGAGATTTCGCATAAAAAGCAAGGGGTTGCCACATGTCATTATTAAATTGCTGCAATGCAGCTCCTACAGCATAATCCGATGCGTCTACAGAAATACTAACTGGAGCATTTGGTATTGGGTGAGCTAATAATGTGGCGTTCGCAAGACCCTCTTTAATTTTCGCGAAAGAACTCTCTGCCATTTCTGACCACGGTACAGGTGCATTGCCTTTCTTTGAACCTTTTAACAGGTCATTTAACGGTTGCAAGAGGTTTGCCGCGTCAGGTATAAACCGTCGGTAAAAATTAACCATACCTAAAAATCTACGCAATATCTTAACGGTACTAGGTTTTTCGAAATTCGATATTGCTTCGACGCGTTCTGCCATCGGTTTAATACCATCGCGATTGACCGTGTATCCTAAAAATGAAATATCACTAACCCCGAAAACACACTTTGTCGGATTTATTACGATACCATACTTGTTTAGACGCTCAAAAAGTATTTTAAGATGTTTCTTATGTTCCGTCTCGTTCTCAGAAGCAATAAGAAAATCATCGATATATGCGTAAACAAAATCTAAACCGCGGATAACATGGTCTACGAAACGATATCAAATTTGCGCCGCATTCCGCAAACCGAACGGCATAAAAATGAATTCGAATAATCCGAAAGGGGTTGATATAGCCGTTGTTTCAATATCGCGTGGTGTAACCGGAATCTGATGGAACGCGCGGACTAAATCTATTTTGGAAAACACACATTTATTGTGTAACGTTTGCGCAAAGTCCTCAATGTGTGGGGGAGCATACCTATCCGGGATCGTACGGGCGTTAAGTGCGCGATAATCACCGCACGGTCGAAGACTCTTCCCGTCCTTCTTCGTCACAATGTACAAAGGGAAAGCCCATGGACTCTTCGATGGTCGAATGATACCCTGCCGCAACAGCAGGTCAAATTCGGCTTTAGCCACCTGCAAACGGCCCGGAGCAAGGCGTCGAGGCTTGTTGAAAACAGGTGGACCAGGAGTCGTCCCGATGAAATGCTCGATGTCGTGTTTGACCGTTTCTCTATGAAACACGGTCGGCCTAGTCAGATCCGGATATTCAGCCAATAGTCTGTGGTAAACTGAATTACCCACTACAGTTTTTATAGACGCCGCACTACCGTTCACTAATCGACCACTCACTGATAAGTTAGTTGTTGCGTCGATTAATCGTTTATTTCGCGGGTCCACCAAAAGATTGTAGTGAGACAGAAAATCCACTCCGATTATCGGTCCTTCTACATCAGCCACAACAAATCGCCACGGAAACTCGCGACGTAACGACAAATTTAAAAATATCGTAACCGTACCGTAAGTCGCGATAGGAGAACCGTTAGCTGCGTACAGTTCATAATCACTCCTATGCGATCGACCACTCACTCGCGAGCGCGGATAAACGCATAAATCCGCACCAGTGTCCACTAAATATTTAATTTTTGAAATCTGGTCCGTAACAAAAATGCGGCCTGTTGTAGGACCGCCAGGAACTGCCGCTTTAACATGCGACGGCCCTACTAGTTTTCCGGCTTCTTACCTGCCCACTTGTACGGAGGTATACACTTCGCGGCTTTTTCGGAAAAATTATGATGGTACCAACACAAATCGCGTTGGGCACTATTTGACCGCGGTTGATTCCGACTAGTTGACCGCTCATGGGACTTGGGACGTCTCCATGGTCCACGACGTTCACTGGTCAACGCCTTTAATTGCAGTTGTACCTGCTCTAAACTTTCCTGCAGCAACTGAATTTCCTGCGAAGTCGTAGTTGTTGCCGCCGATGTAGCCGCTATTTTATTACGCGCTACCGGAATTTCATGGATACGATCCGCAATCTCCGCCAATTTCGACCCCTCCTTATCGGAGGTCGCCGCAAGTACAAGCTGCGTGTTCGTCGGGAGCCGATTCTTCCAAATTTCGACTAAGAAACTTTCACTAACTGAAGAGCCTGCTAAGTCTTTTAAATGGCGCCAAAATTGAGTCGGTGTCCGGTCGCCAATTTCTTCGGTTTCGAGTAATTTTCTAATCCGAATGGAGTCTGAATCAGACAGTCTTTTTATCAACTCCGCTTTAAGGGTGTCGTATGTGTTTGTCTCCGGCGGGTCACAAATAATGTCTTCCACTTCCACGGCATACTTTCCATCTATTTCCGATATCAAGTAGCCGAATTTCGTCTCGTCTTTAGTAATACGAGCAATTAGAAACTGCGCTTCTAACTGTCGAAACCACAGAGCAACTTTCTGTGGCCAAAAGGTCGGTATTTTAAGAGTTACAGTAGCAACCTCCGTTGTCTCCTTATTGTCCATAGTTGCTTCGTGATTCGCCATTGTAATGGTAATAACACAAAAATGTTCACTCGATAAACGTACCACTAAACACTCACTATCCCGGATTATACAATCACGTCGGGGTCACCAATTTAGGATAACGCGAGGTAAAGGTACGTAATTGTGAAACAGATTAACAGACAACAACAAAAATATATTTAAATAAAACAATAACAATAACAACAATATATAACAGTTAGGCGTCTGTACTAATGACGGTAATAAAAAACTATGGAAAAATACGATGTGAAGGGTACGAGAGCCTGTTGCTTTCTGCCAGGATTTTCAAAAACTCTCTCTCTGCCCGTTGGAAACCACGTGGCATCGAAAGCAACCCTGACGAAGAAAAGCGGGGGCCTACTCGCTAAAATCTTCGAACGAGCCGGGGTTCTCAAGGACCTCCCAGGCACTCGAAATAAATTTATGACTTAACCGCTACAGTATCTTATTCTTAAGACCCCAAGGCACCTTTTAAGCGCAAAAAAAATTTTCGATTTTTTGAAAATCCTAGAGTGGTCTAACCCCTTAAACTAATTACAAATGGTTGTTGTTAGTGTATATGTGTTGTGAAAATGTAACTGTGGAATGTATAAGACTGTCGGATGTACGTGAAGGTTGCAGAGCGATGTCCTGTGTAAAACTGTCGTCCTACAGGAAGATTTCCTGAGGAGGAAAAGTGGGAAAAGCAGGAGGTTGTCCTGATTGGTTTTTCACCGTGCCAATGAGAATGTTCAAAATTGGACATCGTCCTACCCCGTGCGCCCTGAACGCAGTCCGCGCGGAGTAAGAAGTGTTGCGTGGAAGTGGTGAAAAAGAGAAAACTGGCCTGAGACAGAATTTCCTTTGGGTGGTCGTCAAGGGTGTCCTGGTTAATGTCTCCGAGGCCCTGTTCTCGGACCCTTCGGAAATTCACATTTATGGCATCTGCAATAAACTGTTGAGACCATCGAAAGCACTTGAACATAGAAATTGTAAAGGAAAAAATATAAAAGGACTCTCAAAAACAGCTACTGCCAGCAACCCATAACGTGGCGCGTGAAGAGGTTTTCCTAAACATAAGAAGTACTCAGTCGCCCCGCCTAGCCCCATCGAGAACCGTCCGATTTCGACGCCTGCTGTGACAGAAACGTCTTTTTCGTCACACTGCAGCGATACATAGTAGTAGGACCTTCTTATTTGCGCAGATTATATTTTCTGGGCTACCATTCGTATACGCTATTATATTTGAATACCCTAATCGTTAACAAAATTTGTTTTCACTCTTACTCTGTAACGAGTTTATATATGAAATAAAAACAATCGTTTCAAACTTTCAGGTAGAAAATTCAATTGAAAGAGTTTGCACAAAGCAATGTAGAAGCTTACAAAATTATAATAATAATGACATTTTTCACCATTTTTATTGGTTACTGAAAAATTTGGTTCGCAGACATGGAAATTCGGTTCGTTGGTCATGCGACCGAACTAACCATGACGGCACATGGCTGGCAGCGTTTTACGAAGGGTAGCCTATTCAGATAGACACGTGTTAGAAAGTACAAGATAATTTCGCTAACACAGACTTCAGGACAGGCCTAATTGCCTATACCTAAGCATCTGTAAGCGGTCAATGCAATTTCCTTCGATTAATACTAATTCTTTCCTCAACATATTATAACAAAAACGAATATTTTCAAATTTGGTTAAAACTAATATTCGATATCGGCATCTACGCCAATGCAGTTCGCACTATCTCGCTCGCTCTCTAAACGTCTTCTGACGCCCTTTGTCCTTTGCGCTAAGTGGTGTGCGTGACCTCACGAACCAATAAATTCCGTTGCCGAAAATGCGTGAGACTCGATGCGACCATCTTTTTTCTGGCCAATTATCGCTGTCGCATTCGGAACGCCTGGGAAAACCTCCTCACGTGCCACGTTATGGGTTGCTGGCAGTATGGTCGTTGCATGCCATGAATGTGCTAATAACGTGCAGGTTAAATGTTATTCCTGCGTATGTACAAATTGCTAGCTGCCTTAATGACCGTAACGGACCCTTCGAAAGTTAATATGTTAACTCGAATCCTGTAAACAGTTAAAAAAGTTAGAATCAGGTTGAATACAGTGTTTACAAAACAAATAAATAAGTACAGAAAAAAGCCCTGAATTTTCAAATATTCAAGTTTCAAATTTTTAAGGTGTCAGTTTTTAGACATTCAAACTGTCTAACTTTAACATTCAATTTTTTTAACTGTGAGGTTTAAAAATCCCCAAATTTCCGAACTTCTAATTTTCTAAATTTGTTAAATGCTCGTGGTTTCCCAAAAAAGAAATTCAAACTTTGTAGGAGTTTTGCTCGTTTGTGCCTACAAGTGAAACTCGAAGAACTACCCGAATCATTCCGGAACTAATATGTCAATTTTCTACGTTGTGTTGAATACCATTTATCCACTATATGCGAGGTAGATTTCGGCCTATCTAACTATCTGTTTGGCTAACTATAACTATCTATTTGACTAACGATACTGTGGCGTCGATATACGGCCGCCACGTCTCTGCCATAATGTAATTATTTAGTTTAGGTTTAAGATAGCGGGTGAGAATGAAATAAGTAAATGAGTCGAACGCGTGAACGTTTTCTGAGTGGTACTTGAAGTGTTTGCGTGAGAACGTTTGGAAGATCGGTTCAAGTGTCGCGTTGGGTATTCTAGTTCGAGGAATGCCTGAGAATACGCGTGTATCGTGAATTATTGTTTTAGAGTGAATGCGACTCGGTGTAAAAGAAGAGAGAATGATTTTGAGAGAGAATGCGTTGGTGTACAAGAGGGTGAGGGTAAGACGGTTTGAATGCAGTCCGAATGTTTCTTAGTCATTAAATCGCTGCGTGTCGAACGGGTTGGTTAGACCCCGCGAATAAACTGTTCGGAGTTATTGTAGCAAGCAAGAGTTCTTATTTTGTATTGCCTGCCTACCTTTCCATCTCATAATACTATCTATGGGCTATGATTTTTGCTATAATACAGGGTGGCCCACTTATCGTGAGACAGGTTGTTAATTGCTTTACGCAATCGGAGCTGATTCACCCTTATCGAAAGGACTGGAGGTAGAGGCAGGTTTAATGGATGGATTAACACCACGTTTTCACTTTTACTTAATTTAATATACGGGGACTATTCACAACTTTACGAGGTACAAATATTACTTATGCTTGAATGATACTACTATGGAAAAACGGAAACGGTTGAAAACTAATTAAGCGCGCGGCACTGTGATAACGGCTTGACGAGAAGTGCCGAGAATTCGCGATCGCAACACAGATCAGGCGTCATCGCATCGCGGACCCAGGTAGGTGGGGTTGCGCACATCGCACGACCAGGAAACACGCGCCCATGACGCGCAGCCCGGAATACTCGGTGGAGTTCGAAACACAGGTTAATATCTTTTAAACAACATATAATGAAAAAAGTGTTTCAGACAAAAGTTGTCATGTGTCAGGCGGCAAATTGGGTGGTAGCAATGGATTTTTTCAGTGAGTGCTCCTGAAGGTCATATAAAGGTCAACTTAATTTTTTTAAATGGAACCCCGCGTTTTTTATTATACTATCATATTCTCCAGGGGAAAATAGGTAACTTTTGTTCGAAACATTTTTTCGTAGGGTGTCTACTTCTTGAGCTAAGGTATTACATATTTATTCTGTAAACATTTTTATTTATTATTAAAGAAGGTGCTTAACCTTTTAGATACGACAGAATTCTGCGTGTGGCTATTTCCCTGGACGGCAGGGTCTGATGTGAACAATGTATAATTGATATAACACTTCAAAGTGTGACAGGCAATTCCGTTCTGTGCACGAGAACATTCAAATTAAGTATTTGATGATGAAGTCATAATTTTTTAAAATATATATTACACATACTTTAACTATAACAATCCACTTTAATAACTAATAATATAATATAGTATGATGGATTTTGAAACATGGTACTACACATAAACCTACGTCACAATTTTCGCATTCATAACGGGATCTTCGCCTTGTATCGTTTTTGGAACACACTATACAATTTCGTAATGGTTTTCTAGAATTTTTAGATTTGCAGTGGAATGGAAAATGTTTCTCAGTTAGTCTAAACGGTTGGTCCACGGTATATCTACTGCAGCTAATGTTATTGTTTATATCCCCGTATTTTCTTGTAATGTCTTTTATTAATGTAAGATGAAACGTTCGCATTGTTACGTTTTTTGTTTGAAACCTATATAGGCAATACGCATTCCAAATTGTCATGTCCAGTAGATGGAAAAAAAATTTTTTGTACCATTTCAGACTTTTCCGAACTGACTGTACAGTCGATATAACCTTGTCCCGATTGTCGACTGCGCCCATATTAGCAGTATAGTCAACAATACAGGATGGCTTTTGTTTAGTTTCTCCTGTTCGATAGTCTCTTTTTTTGGTATTTATAAAATCTGCGGAGTGGCAAGTTGATAACATATATACTTCCCGTTTGTCTTGCCACTTGAGAGCGAGCATGTTTGATGACGATCGAAAGAATATTTCGCCACGTTCAAGTTTTTCATTTATGACAGGCATGTGTTGCCTTCGCGGTTTTACCGTACCACAGGCGTTAGTTTTATTCTGATATAAATAATTGAATAAAGTTGGGCTGGTATACCAGTTATCAACGAACAATGTATGCCCCTTTCCTAAATAGGGTTTCAATAACGTGACTGCTACTTCGCCTGATTTTCCTAAACATTTATGAATTAGTTTGGTTATTTCCGAATCAATACCGGCATATACAATAAAATTTAACACAAAGCCCGTTTTACAATCACATAATACGAAAGTTTTAATGCCAAACCTATTCCGTTTAGACGGTATATATTGTTTAAATGACAGCCGTCCCTTATATAAAAGTAAACTCTCGTCTACGCATAAATTACGGAACGGAGTAAAACAATTAAAAGAACTACACAGTTTATCAGAGAGTTCCTTAATTCTTGTCAGTCGGCTTGATCTTTCTAATTGAACTGTACTAAAATAAAGATAACGTAACAAAAACGCGTATCTATCCCGGCTCATAATTTTCCCGAAAATGTCAGTTCGCAAAAACTTATCTTTTGTCCAATACTCGGTGTAATGAATTTTTTTTACTCTTGACATTAGAAGACGAATAACAAAGAAATTGTATATATATCGTTCACTGTTGCTTCCCCTTCATGAGCTTTTGTAAACGAGCGCCTAGTAGTGTTCATTTTGAATTTTCGATATTCATTTGTTTTTTCAACAATGAATGAAATCAAATCCTCCGAGAAGAATATCTGGAAGTAGTCGATCGAAGTTGCCGATCGATTGAGCCGAATTGCCAGCCCAGAATTTCGAGAATCAAATTTATGCACCTGTGGCTCCAAATTTGCAGGTGACCAGATTATTCTGTCAATGCTTTCCTCTTCGCTCACAGCAAAATCTTCTGACTCGGATGAACTGAGTATTCTCATTCTTTTCATCTTCTTCCTACCGTGCATGTTTCTATTGATTTGATTTTCGATTTCCGAGTCAGATTCTGAATTGTCAAAAATTGCCGTTTGTTTTCTCTCTTCATGTGGCATTTTGGGGTTAGAGACTCTAACAATGTATAAAGATAGATTAAAAAAACAAATGGTATCTTTATTTATGGAAAAAGCATTAATTGTTACCTCACACTGTTACCTCACGTAAAAAACAAAGACTGTATATTCCGCCTGTCTACTGTTTTATTTATACTGTTGTAAATCAATGTACAGAAAAAAGAAGTGTACAACAATTATTGCGTATGAAGACGATTTTTCAATTCAAATGGTGAACGAGTGAGTCACTAGAGGGAGCCACTACACTGGCGCGCCGTTCAAATACCACATTCGCGAAAGCCACTATAGTGGCGCGTCGTCCTGAAAAATGACATACACGAAAGCCACTATAGTGGCGCACCGTCCTGGAGAATGATATCCGCGAAAGCCACTATTGTGGCACGCAGTATCTAAAAGGTTAAAGTGTTGATGGAGATGATAGAAGTGTAGGGTAGCATGGTGATCGTTTTTTCCCCAAAAATTAGAATCCAATCAGCAGATTCTCTTAGAAATTGCTACTACACCTACATCCACCGTCTGTTGTAAAAGGAGCGATACCTGTATGCGCGTGAGAGTATCCATAAACGCCGTGGATCCTTCCTTTGCGAACAATCCCAATGACCGGTTGTTTTGCTAAGCTGGACCATCCAAGGTCCTCTTCGGAAGAACCGATTTCATGACACATAATTTGCTATTGAGGACGAAGCAAAAATTAAAAAGCTTACATGCATTTTAAAAGAGAACCGTACAACGATTTTATTGCTGACAATATCCGTAAAACTTCTTAACTCAGAAACAGCTATTACATTCCGAATTTGTCAGAAACCAGTAAACAAAATCCTTACTTACTTTGTTCCGCCGAAGGGAACAAGCTTGTTTCTATCAATGAGCCGAATGGCAATATTTACCATACTAGTGAGTTAGGGACCTGAGTAGACAAATTTTCATCAGTCTGTTGAAGTTGGTGTCAACGCTTTGGACACATTAAATAATAAATAATAATGTTTATTGAATATTATGAAGCGATTATAAATACAGTGTTGCTTATATGTGTTTTTATTTACCTATCATATCCTCATAAATATTTAGTACCTTATCTCAAGAAGTAGAAATCCTATGAAAAAAAGTTTTGGATGAAAGTATGGGATTGGCGGGACCTCCATACCCGATAAGAACAAAAGGAATACGGAAAGGACGTGTATTAGGCGGACGCCGGTGGCTCAATTGGAAGGTCGACGACTCGTAATCTGAGGGGCACGGGTTCGATTCGCGTTTCAAGTCCGATATTTTTCCGTATTCCTACAAAAGTTACCTATTTTCTCCTGGAGAATACGATAAAAAACTGGGGGTTCCATTTAAAAAAATAAAGTTGACCTTTATATGACCTTCAGGAGCACTCACTGAGAAAATCTATTGCTACCATCCAATTTATCCTCTGACACATGACAACATTTGTCTGAATAATTTTTTTCAAAAATATGTTGTTTAAAAGATTAACTTGTCTCAAGATAAGTGGACCACCCTGTATATCTACCTATTGCGTTCTGTCGCTACTAACAACTTCCTATGTCGTTGTCACTTTGGTGTGGAAACTTTGACGGGATAAGCATTTTAATAGACTACGTAAAGTATACAAAATTGTGAAAAAGGGACGTAGGTTTACGCCCTTCTTTGGTTTTTTATTGGTAAATATTGCAAATTTCGAAGCTTGACTGTGGCACATATCAAATCAGAAAGCGCAGTGACCTTAATAAAACACGCTAGAAATAACGGGCTAATATTGCGGGCTAATACTCGAAAAACTACAGAAAAATTGCGGGTCTTTATACACCGAGCAACAAAATTAGCGCAACAAGAATTTTCATCAAAATTTCACTCAACTTTAAGTAATCATAACTCCGTGAAAAATGGCCATATCTTACAAATTCTTTTTTCATTTTAATGTTTGAAGTTTCTACTTTGAGCACAATTTATCAGATTTGGCTTTCGCCTTTCCGCACCCCCGCCACCCCCTTTAATGTGAGGACATGTTTCAATTAAAAAAGTTTGCACACTTTGAGTCCCTCCACGGGATGCAACAAATTTTTTTCGCAAATATCCCAAAAATTGCTGCAAAGTACAAACTTTTGTGCACAAATTGAAAAAAAATTGAAGTCCCTACGATTTTTTTTGGCGGAGTTATGTACGTTCACAAGTTACCCATGCATTTTACCCAGTTTATGCTTGGTACTGCGAACATTAGCGTTAGTCGATGAACACCACGAGGAGATGGCTGGTTGTATTTTGTGCATAGTGTGTACGTGTGTGTGTGTTTGTGTATGCGTATGTGTGTATGCAAGTGTGCGTCTGTATGTGTATGCAAGTGTGCGTCTGTATGTGTATGCAAGTGTGCGTCTGCGTATGTCTGTATTATGTCATTTAATATCATGTATTTCCACTTCGTTTTTGAATGACTACCTGAAGATGTTCCTACATATTGACGCAGGATCTAATTGCATCTCGAGGAATTTCGTGCCATACGTATTGTAACGTTGACTCTATTTGAACAATTGAACGTATTGTAATTGTTGAAGGGTAGTTGATGGTCATTCTAAATTTTGAGTTGTAATTGTTCAAAAACGAGGCTGGATCGAGCGTACTCTCGTACTTACATATATTTTTAGTATAAGTTAATTATTACTTCAGATTAATTTACTTATTAATAAACATCACTCAACTGAATTTTACACAGTGCACTTTCGAAGTATTTATTTCAATATTTCCTGGTGCACAAACAATGACCAGGTATCAATATCGATGTCTCACATGCGTACATGTTAACGTTGTTACGTTTCAGGTAGGGCTTCGCTACCAGGACATAATTGCAAAAATAGGACTATTTTTGCAAAAAAAGGCATCACTTACGAATTTTTTGCTCAAAAACTACTCGTTCGATTGAGCTAAATTTTTGTTTGTTTTATTCATAAAGGATTGGGCTACTATAAAATATTTTTTATAAATTGGACATTTTGTTATGTAATATGAAAAAATTTAAACAAATTCTTTTTTTATGTTTTTCAATAGAAACTACTGGTTATTAAAATATAAAAAATATATATTACATTCCCTGAAGCTTCCCCTTTAAAATGAGCCCTTCAGAATAATGGAGGGTCGAAAATTAATGTCACAATAAGCTGGAAAACGACGCGGTGTACCTTCGTTTCAGGTAAACGAGTCGTGCAATCCGCGTTCACTGGTTTTGGTCAAGCCTGGTACACGACTAAATGACCTTGATTTTACTTGGAAAAGTATATTAGTAACCATTCCTGGCCAATGACACATTTTTTAATCATAACTTCATTTATAAATATTAATTCCCACATTTATTATTCATGCTCTACAAAAAGGCGTCATTGCTCAACGGTAATCGTGAGAAGATTGTGGTTTCCTTCCATCGGAAAGGGATAAGGATGGGTTATAATCAAAATTATCGAGAGGACCATAGTGTAGGTAGACTTAGAAATTGTAAGAAAACATAAAATGACAACTATTTCATTACACTAAATAGAGGTCCATCAATATCATACGAGCAAGTCTTACGTAGTACTACTTTATTTGTTAATAAATAAATCTTCTAGCAATGCGAGCTTATAAACAATCGGAATATTCAATATATTATTTTGTGTTACATAACTAAATGCTATATTTCAAAATGACGATGATGAATAAAAAAAAATGTTTCATTGGTTCAATGTGGCATTTAGTTATGTAACACAGAATAATATATTGAACATTCGTCAATCGGACGAGTAGTTTTTGAGAAAAAAATTCGTAAGTGATGCCTATTTTTGCAAAAATAGGCAAAAACTGCAAATTTTGAAGGCTTGTAATTTTTAAACAAATTCGAAATCGGCAAAATGATGACTTAAACCCCCCCTACATTCACGTAAACTATAACATATCTTGATTAAAACAAAATCGCAGATGGTGATGACAAAAAGTGATCGATTCGGCGTGGAATGACCCGTAGACTATTACATATTTTGATTAAAACAAAATCGCAGATGGTGCTGCGACGCACTCATAGAATCATAAAGCCATTGGGCTTATTTTTAACTTTAGAAATTTCTTGAATATTCAACTGCCTTTTGCTGCTCTTTACAACGTGCAATTTACATTCTTAAACTTTTTCTAATTTAGCATGATTTTCGAGAGCCAGCGCGGTTTATTAATTTATGAGTGTTGAACCGTTAAGGGACAAACGACGTCGTATTTTTACTTTAGGTTACTCAGGTAAAGAGTAACCGCGCGAGGAGCATTTGTTAAGGGCGGTTCTTGTCCACTTCTCTCCAATTTTCTATAACCAATCAAATTAGCTTAATTTTAACTTAGTCGTTTGTCCACCCCCAGCAACACACCAAACCCCACTACATACTTTTTTCTGGACAGAACATTATTTTTTCTCTCCAGCAGATATTCAATAACGCTCTAAGAGTTCACATCAATTTTATATTTAAAGTCCGTTGTCAGTTTGCGAGGTGTTATTTTTCTTAAGTGCTGAAGCAAGTCTTATTCTTAATAAAGCACAAACATTTTACCTTCATCAGTTGTTTTGTTACTTTTATTGTCTGAGTGGATTCACTGATTCCACAACCTAATTACTTCATGGTTCATTAAGTTGAATCCCGAAGAACGCAAGAGCATACAGATGGTGATGACAAAAAGTGATCGATTCGGCGTGGAATGACCCAGTGATGATTTCGGTGAATTGTGTCCTGAGTCTATCGCCAGGGTATCGGTTGTCAGATGTTTTACATGATGAGTGTGATAGTATGTTTGTTTAGAATTAAGATAGTTTTAGTATTAGAAAATAAGTTAGATTAAGGTAGTCTTAGTAGTAACTAAATTTAAATTAACTCTAGTATCACAAAACACAAGTTTATTGTACGGAACAAATAACACGGTATCACAGAAAAATTATAAACTAACTTATCACTTAATTTACACAAAATGAGTCCTTAACTACACACTCGCTCGATTCCGTCCTTAAATACTCCGCCGTGCTCGCGCGGCGCGTAAAACGTTCGCTCGTTAAATTCGTAAATCTCTCAGGCCGTCCTGATTGTTCGCTAGTTCGTACTAGAGTGACAAAGGAATCTTCGAAAAGCAAACGGCTCATCGACAACCGTTTGTCTTTCCGAATATTCCTTTGTCTGTTTTGAAACTGCATCACGCCCACGAAACCCGGATGACACTCACATGTCGTGTGAGCGCGACAGAGTGCAACATACGGGAATCGTGAGCGTGAGCGAGACCTCGCATGTTTACATCAGACATGTGATCTAATTACTAGAGGGCCCCCGCGACGCCGCACTGCCAATCAGCTAGTCATCGCGACTAGCTCGCCGCCGATTTGATTGGCAGGTGGTGTGACGTCACGGGCCCGTCCGCGAATCCGTAACAGTGTTGTTTCATAATCGTCTTGTGAATTCGGACGGCGGATGTTTATATGAGATATAACGGGTGTGTGAATAGTATGAATAATGAGCGTATCTAACGGATGTCCTATAAATATGTGACGTTGGTGTGGTCTTATGAACTCACGAGGTAAGTACTGCGTAAATATGCGTTTCTGAGTCTAATGAGTAATATAAGGCTTAACTAATTCAACGACGGACGCGTGTCCGACGTCACAACGTCAACGTATTTTTAAGGGTACGCGCGGTCAATTAGCCGTTGCTGTTCTACCCTCAAACGATTTATGATAGGGATGGACTGTTTGAGATCTGAATGCAAAAGATGTTTCTGAGAGAGAAGGTGAGGCGACAGACGATGGCTATTGACTCGGAGTTACGTAGCGATCGGATGTCGCAGGACTGTTTGTTCGTGCGTTTGGAAGTTTTGGAAAAAGGCACGCAATTTAGCATTACGTTGCCTAAATGAATAGGAACGTTGTTCCTTAACATCTGGCCACGGAGTGGGGAAGGCGAGGATGCCTTCGGGTAAAAGGACTGAGCTTGATTTCTTGACACTTACCTCGGACCCATTGAAGAGTGTTAATCGTTTACAGTTAAATTTTCTACCATACATACAGTAGCGGACAAAAGTTTAAGACTAAATAGAAAAAATAAATAATTGATTTACTGTTCACAAAAACTATAAATAGTGTTCTATTTTCGATGTTAACTAATTAGACATTTATTTATACAGTTATAACAAAAATTTCATTTTAATATTTTGCTCAGTAGCGAAGTTACAGAAAAAGGAACGATGTTCGTATAATATTTCAAATCAAATCATCGTCTTAAACTTTTGTCCGCTACAGTAAGTACAATATATGCCCGTTCTTGGTTTTGAAGGAAGGTATTGCACCGTTGAATTTACACTGAATAAGCATTTACTGATACAACTGAAAATTTTAAAGAACTGTTTATGAAATGATGGAAATACTTTTGAGTGATATTTGAATATGGAAACGAGATTTATAATGGTACCTTGAAAGAAATAAAGTTTGAAATTCTAAAGTCTTTTGTACAGTTTTTTTTATAGGGAAATATAATAGATTTATACTGCGTAAGCGAAAGACTGTTGAAAGACTGTTGTAAGTGAAAGACTGAAAGTCGTTGAAAATGAATGAAATACATCGGTCAGATGTGGATTCTGAAAATTGTTTGTTTGTGAATATTTTTTTGTTAAAACTATGCAGATGCTCTGAAACAATATGCTAAGTGGTCTGTAAATAGCATAGCTTACGTATCTCAAATTATTGTGAAAAAATTGAATTGTAATACTATATTTTCGAAAATTATATATCGTTAGTGTCGAAAACGTTCCAATATGGCTAATTTATGTGTGTAGTTCTGCTATGGATGCTGTGGTTGTTTCTAATTTTGATCCACTAATAAAATCTCGATTTAGGAGACGTAGTGGGAATTTGGGCGTGTTATCAAGTGCTCACATTTTTGCTATGTACAATGAATTTAAATTGTCACTTTATACTTTTCCTTATGTTTATTATACATTTAGTGCATCTGTGACTGATACTCCTTTTGTTAAATACTTTCTGCGTTTTGTTGTAATTGTATATTGGTGGAATAGATCGATGCCGATTATGGGGTTTATTCCCATATAATAAATTACTAATTCAAAAATATTTTGAATGAAATTATAATTTATTAAATACGTCTGTTTCACATGAGTCCTGATGCAAGAATAATTGAACATTTGTTGTTTTAATAAAATTGAAAGAAATTGAAATGACTGGTGTTTCGCATCGCATCACATTGGCATTTATAAAACAAAATTTGTAATTAGAAATAGAAGATTTGTTCTTGACATGAAAATAAAGTGGTAGTAGGTAACGATGTAGTCTTGTTTATCGACCAAATGGACGGCCACCACAAGATTGTGGAGTCCTATTCGGACCGTGTGACTCTACTTTACTGATTGATGAGTACTGAAGTTGTTCGAAATAATTACTTGATTTATGCTTTTATAGGTTTAAATGAATTTATTTATTGCACAAAAAACATTGACTAAATATCACTATATCTATTATACACTTTGACTATAATTATAACTTTAGTCTTATAAGCGCTCGCTAAAAAGGTCGACTAACTATGTGTACGTTTCACGAGAAAATGAGACTCGTTACCGCGGCAAAGCGTACTTTCCGGCAGGACGCTTGACCGGAAATAGGTGTCGCCACAAGATCAATACATTAGCTGCCCTCTCTTGTATTAATTATGTAATTAGTGAGTTACGCGATTACTGCGCTCTCTTATGTTTTAGTTGGCTGTATAAAAACAACTTCAGTTTAGTTCAGTTATGTTATGTTGCGTCGTACGGCATGTGTAATAAATTAATTACATCAAACATGAAAATACCGGGTGTCCCAAAAGTGTTGAAGGAGCCGGAAATGGGAGGAGGTGGGGTCATTCTGAACAACTTTTTCATTTGCAAAAATGTCGTATGGGGCTTCATTTTTAAATTATTAACGAAAAACACCGACCAATCAGAGCGCGAGAATCGCGCACGCTTGGAGGCAGAAGTGTTGACCCGAGTTATAATTGGCCGTGGTCGAGATCGAAAATACGGCGGGCGGGATTCTCGTGTTTGTTCAAAAAAAAAGTTGTTCAAGATGACCCCACCTACCTCCCATTTCCAGCTCCTTCAACACTTTTGGGACACTCTGTATATTCTCCTTGCGTTTAAACTGCGTTTAGTTATTTTCGCTCCTGACATATATTTTATTTATATTTGAAATCTCGTTACGCTACGATGTAATTTTTGGGTAAAAGAAATTGAAAACGAAATTTTTATTTTTCAAATGATTTCAATTGCTGCAAGTGAGGAAACAGGTCCACGGCTGAATGATTGGACGCATAATCGGGTCATGTACTGTTGCCTTGATTCAATCAGACTATTTCACCCAGGACGAGTTAGTTATCCATTTAAGTGATACAGGTTGTGAGAACAGCGTTTGATGGTGGAGTACATTATCTTCATTTTTGCAACTACAGTTTGCGATCAAAATATCTGAGAAATATTCTATAATACGCACCACCGGCTCGCTAATCTGTTGGAATTATTTTAGACTTCTTGTACGCCATTAGTTAAGAAACATATGAAATTTCGATTTTTTCCTGTTATATGCAATTGTTATCTCCGATTATGGTACTTAGATAGTTAAAACTTGATGTGAGAGATTAGTTTGAGATATACTAATGAGCGATGTAACGCATGATTCAGTTGGTTCTGTTACGGATAGAAGCAAGGGAATTTGGCACAAAGCGCCAGAAAATTAAACATCATTTAAAATATTAAATACACGTCCAAATTATCAGTAGTTATAGGGATTTCGTGTGAGCTAGCTCACAAGCAGTAGTGCATGGGTTCGCCCATGCCTAGAAGCCTTTACGTGCACGGGGAAACCCGTGGCCGTACCCGCCAGCATCAAGAGTGTTTGGCGTAGAAAAAGCCACCGTAATACCGGGGGTATAAAATCCGCCCGGGAGTGGTGGTTCTTACCATAGCACCGAGAGCCCATGCTGCTCGGGAGAGGAAAGACCCGGGAGGGGACGAGCTAGCTCGTCTCGCGACCGGTAAGGCTGTCTGCGTGATCGTTGGCCCCGAAATCGGTAAATAATAATTTTAGGGAAGCGATATAAAATACAGTGAATCTTCCCACAGTGCACCAGAGGCCGGAATCTAAACTGCTCACTGTGAGCATAGGAGAAGCGAAATTTAATACTCGGCGGCTGTCCCTTGCTGGGGTGATCCCCCTCGGAATCAGTCAAGCGTTAAACACGATCGGTTGCCGAAACGACCGAATATCGGTGAGACCCATACTAATGCAAGCAAAGAAAAAGATTGCAATTTTCTTATTTCCTATTATTTTTTCATGAAACTTGTACCATCGTATTCGTCAGATTTTTCTGATTAAAATGACACCACACATGATGTAATTATGTTAATAATTACGTACGTAACGGGTGAATAAAGTTTTTAACGTGAAAGAGGACGGCGAGTGGAAAAGACAGAGAGGCAGAAGGTTGAAGCGTTCGGCAAACATGAAAGACTCCTGCATGTTCTGTCTTTTAAATTCAAAAATCAAAATTCTTTATTTTTGGTTTTTCGTGAATGAAACCTTTACCACCGTATTCGTCTCGTTTTTCTGATTAAAATGACACCACACATGATGTAATTATGTTAATAATTACGTACGTAACGGGTGATTAAAGTTTTTAACGTGAAAGAGGACGGCGAGTGAAAAAGACAGAGAGGCAGAAGGTTGAAGCGTTCGGCAAACATGAAAGACTCCTGCATGTTCTGTCTTTTAAATTCAAAAATCAAAATTCTTTATTTTTGGTTTTTCGTGAATGAAACCTTTACCATCGTATTCGTCTCGTTTTTTTGATTAAAATGATACTAAACATGATGTAATTATGTTAATAATTACGTACGTAACGGGTGATTAAAGTATATAATATAATTACGATCATAATTACCCGTATAACAAGCTATAAAAGTTTCGGACTTTAGAATCTAAGGAATTCGTATCTCTGCCGTAAATGTAACGTCTGAAACTTGTATGGCTTGTTACACAGGTAATTATGATCGTAATTATGTCGTGTTTGGTCTTATTTTGATCGGAAGAACCTCACGAATATGTTAAAAAAATTTGCAGTCAAAAAAATATAAGTATTAAAAAATTATATTGGTAAATTTGGAACTGGAGATCTGTCGGCCCGCATCAAAGGGACCGCGGCGAGTGTATCGTGTTACACATGGACTGGCTCGAGCGAGGCGAACACAGGCGCAGCAACGACGCACGCATAGACGCAGGAAGAGACGTGTCGCACTGTGGGAGGGAATGGAGCGTCTCACTGTGGGAGGATTTACTGTAATTGCCAGAAAGCGGCAAACAATTATTGTCAAAGAGTACAAAGCCAACTGTGGACAAAGGATGGACGGTATATTCTAAAGTTCAAAGTAAAAAGAATATTTGATCGGTAAAGAGTAAAGAGTCTTGATTCCGCCGCGGAATTTCAGAGAATCGTTTGGGTGCGAACGTCGGTCACGAAATAAGAAATCGTTCATTACTTTGCGGCGTCTCCAGAAACTTCCAGAAATATATAGATTAAAACCGCGAGCCGCTGCGTTCAGCTGCGTATATTTCCAGAATGCCGCTGCGTTTGTCGGCAGAGGTCGAGTGGGCTGTCGGCGGGTTGCTATGTTGGCGCGCGGCACGGTGGTGCGTCCGCGGGCCGAGCGGGCTGGCGGCGGGTGCTTGTGTCGGCGTGCGGCACGGCGGTTCGGCCGCAGCGGAGCGGCGTAGTAAGATTCGGCGAAGGGTGGTACCGATTTCTCGAGAATTCGGGGTAGGGTGATTTTTCGAGAAACCAGCAAAACTGATGGGAGACGCGGCGGGGGAATGGACGACATAAAGGGCTCGGAGGAGGCCAGCGAGCATCTCATTATATTTTCGGCGTGTCAAGAAGCAAGTTTGTTATTACGGGTTCATCGTTATATTGCGCTTATTATATTCTTGGGTGTCAAGCCGTACGATTGTTATTACAAGTTCATTATATTTTTGGCGAGTAAAAAAATTGTAATTTTCAAAGTACGAGAACAATAAATTTGCATTGTTAACTGTACGGAACAGGTTCAAGGGCGCATTTGATCAATTTATTTAGATATATCATTCGGAAATTTGATACCACGCTTTGGTCCAGCAAAACCACGCAGTATACTCTACACATGTATGCAAACTTCGAAAACTCGTGTAGATATAATTGACACTAAACCTACCCATGCGCGGTCAAATACAACGTTACTGTATCGCCATGTAACTTATTGACTTTTCCTATATTATACATACAACAGATTTTTCAATATTCACAACTTTCTATATTGTTTACTTGCCGAAAAAACTTTATAGCATGTCTAGTCTACCACGAGCGGTGATTTGACCGTTTGAACAATTCATGTTATTTACGACTATATTTTTCGAAAAGTGCACTCCTGAAAATGTTTTACGAGTCTACAATGTAATTGTGGATCTACAGTGTAGACAAAAGCGTGATTGGAACAAATGCATAACGTTCTTTGCACAACAGAACGGTCTTGCAATCCGAACCGAGAGCATCAAAATTGCACAGTGTATAATAAAGATTATTACGTGTTATATGTAAGTACTAGTTTTGACAAATTGAACAGAGCCAACAATATTCTGTGGTATGCTTTACTTTTGACTTTTTTTTATTTCTTTCTCAATGTCTTTGCCCCGTTTTATTTATATTTTTATATTTTAGTTTTTACTTTATCATTTGTATATTTATCCCCAAAGATATCAACACATTCGAGAAATATCAATTTATTAGACAAAATAAATAATATCAACGAGGCTTGTCCGGAAGATGAACAAGATATTGATAATTCTAATATTGATAATGATACAGCAGAAAATAACTGGGACTTATTTGAAAGCGATACGGAAGAAGAGAATATTTTGAATATACGAAGAGGATAAAAAAGAAAGAGATTTATAGTTAGTTCAGAAAGTGAAAATTAATAAATTGAAACTGTTACGGACGGAACTGTTTGGCAAAAATGAAAGAAGGGTCTAATCGCGGAAGAGCACTAATTTATATAATAATATTTTCAAGGAAATATCAGGACCGACAGGATACACTAAACGAAATATCGAAAACAGTAAAAACTGTTATAAACCAGGAGCATATCTTTCAAGGAAAGAAAGCTTGTCAAATAAGATATTGTAAACTCAATAAAACTAACAAAATTTGTATAAAATGTTAAAAATACGTATCTGGAAAATGTTCAATACAAAATGCGGTAATTTGTAAAAAAATGTGCTGAAAAGGCATAAAGATAAATAAAACTTTTCTAAATAGAAAAGCGGATTTTTATTGTAGCACCAACAATTGGCTAAAATCTCTTTCTATATTAAAATACATATTGTAGCGTAGTGTAATTATTAAGAATTAAAACGAACATAGTGTACCGAGTCAAACGGCATACAGCGAGCCTCGCCGCGCTCCCAGGTAGCTACAGTGGCCGAAATAATGATAGGTTCACCATGATTTGTTAATATAAACATGTCATTTATATAGCATTTTGAATTCATTTATTATTATTTATTCTACATGGTACAAATAACAAAGTGCATAATTAAAATAAATAACATAATACAATTTCTATCAATTTTAAATTTTTTATTAGAAAAAGTAAATTTTATGTACGAAATAAGTATAGGTTCACTACATATTTTTTCATAATAAATATAATAACAAAAATCATAAAAAGAATTTAGTATTTCGTTGACCCTCCTTTGTTTTTTATGACTTCAAATATTCGGTTTGGCATAGTTTCAATCAATTTTTGTAACGTGTCTAACGTAATTGTAGACCACGCCTCTCTAATCCCATTTTTTAGATCTGAAACAGTGCGATATTGTTTCCCATTGGCATACACCCTTCGCGCTTAAATTCCCCGAAGATTTTCGATAGGATTTAAATCCGGACTTCTTGATGGCCAGGGTAAAGTTTCAATTTTTGCACTTTCTAACCAGTTTTTAATCGTTTTTGCACGATGTATTGCAGCATTATCGTGCTGGAATATTAAATTAGGTCCACTAATCGCGTCGCCATATTCGTCCAGTGCGTATTCAAGCAATTCCTGGTATTTCTCAGCATTGGCTCTTTGCGAAAACCACATTATCGGAGTTTTACCGTTGTAGCCGAATGCAGCCCAAACCATTACACACCCCCCGCCATGTACTCTTGCCATTTTTACATCTTTCTGGTCTCGCAAATCGTGCCAGTAATATTGGAATCCGTCTGGGCCATCCAAATTAAATTTCTTTTCATCAAAAAAGATCACAGTCTTCCATTTTTCACTCCACGACATATGGTTTTCCGCAAACTTTAACCTTTCCTCCTTGTGGAATCTAGTTAGTGGTGGTTTTTTTGCTTTTTTTGTATATTTAAATGTTCCACTGGATCTCAGGATTTGCTGCACGCGTCGAACACCAACGGGTAAGTACAATTTTGTTTTAATTTGGGAGGCATTTAATTTATTTTGCCGCACTTCTTGATAAATTTTACCTTTATCCCTCTGTGTTAATTGTTTTGGACGGCCTGTGGATTTTTTTCTGTCGTATTCTTCTTTTAATTTTAAAAAATTGTTTATCACATTCAGTGATCTTGTAGTTCTCCTTGCAATTTCTCTGTTGGAGAGACCCATATTGTAGAAAGCAATAATTTGTCCCTTTTCGTTATCGTTTAACGATTTTCCACGTCCCATTGTACTTTAAAAGCATTAAATGAACATGAAATATTTTTTATAATTTTTATAAATCATAAATCTATGAACTTACCATACAAAAACGTTACAAAAATTGAACTATCGATCGTATTTTCTATATATTTCACCGTGAACCTAAGATTATTTCGTATCGCGTAACAGAGAATTATCAAAGCGTTCTTGAAAAATGTACGTCTTTGCACTAAAGCTTCAAATATGCGACTGACTAATTATACAGTGTGTAGAACACAATCTTTTGTTATAATAACAAATGCCACAGAAGACTTTCAATAATGGAAACAAAAGAAAGAGCAGTGAACCAGCCGACAGGACTAGTGAACCTATCATTATTTCGGTCACTGTAGTGCCATAAAACCTTTCCGAGCGCAACTCGCCTCGCTGATTGGGCGGGCCTAGTTACACTTTTTTGTATATAAGCGGCCCTTTTTACCGAGTAAACAACAGTATTTTCCACACCTTAACCCAAGCTAGACCACTCTCGGAACCTCCAGAGTCGGAATCAGCGAAACTCCTTTCCTATAACCAAATCGACTTGGATCCCCAGTCGATAGGCCCAACTCGCAGCTTGGAACCCCAGCCGAGTTGGCCAAATTTCCTCTCCGTCAAAACTCACTTCCCGAAAACACCTCGTCTTGCGAACATTACATATCAAACCGTTTTGGCTTTTAAGAACATTTTCTCTGTAAGAATATTTTGTCACTGGCGTTACTTTAAATAAAGTACCATCGTTACAATATGTTTTTTTTTAAGCGGTCATTTGACCGCTCATGGTAGGATAGATATACATGAAATGTCGGTAGGTTTAGTGTTAATATCGATTTATAAATAATTTCATTATCTAGTTCGACAGTTTCAATTGCTCAAAAATAAAAATAAAAGTCATTGGTCTCTTTAGATAGAAGTTCAAGCAACTTGATATCGCATTACTTCCTGCTTAAGAAATCTGTAAAGAAACAAATAAATAAATATGAGTCGGTGATTCATTTTATAAGAATCCTAATAAAACGGTTATTTAAAATCTACTTACTAGCGCTGAACATCTGTGCTACCTATCACTGTACGGTGCGGCATAATTGTAATGTCAGGAATCTGAAAACGTTATTTCACGTGTTTGTAAGGTTATAAGTATCAGGTTATTTAGAAAGCGACTAGCTCTTCTAAAATCTGTCGTTAAATTAAAAATAGTCAAAGTTGCAGATGCCTAACGATACGAATATTATTAATAGTACTGGATCACATAAACAGTAAAGTAGATCTTTATTATATACATATTATGAAAATAAAGTTTCCTCTTTATTCATGAAAAAAGTAGAATTTAAGAAGTTGACAATTCTGTTGAGAATAAATTCTGTTCTTTGGTGTTATAGTAGTCTTTGTAAATATCCCTGTATGGTAGTGAGAAGTACAAAATTTATTATAATTTATCATATTATTTTTACAAAAATTACATTCTTAGCAAAGGAACAGTTTGCAACATTCAGCAAAAGCTGAATAGTATTTATCATATATCTTGACCATGATCTTGCAATTATGCTCGAATTCCATAACAATATGTGGAATAATATCTATGTGTAACTAACGGAATTGTATTTTCACCTACCTCCACCCTTTCTGGTGTTCCTATTGCATAAATCACAGCATCTGCGATATCCTTTGGCTCCAACGTGGGTACTTCTGTGCCTGTTATGAAATGTTGTGCCATCTCTGTTCGGACCAAACCGGGATTAACGCTCTGTGAAGATATAAGCATTGAATAACGTCTCAAAGTTTGTTATTCATAATAATGCATGTATTCTGATTACCATATCCATACGAAGGATCGAATGATGTTATGTTTGCAATAATGATAATTTCATAGTGAAATATTCATGTCGAGATGAAATGAAGTGTACTCGCTGATACAGAAGCGACGCGACGTGTAAAATTGTTTGTGTCTTTTCTTTGATTATCGCAGGTTGCATGACTTTTGAATTACCAATTGCAAGTAATACTTACTGTAACTTTGACCTTTAAATTAGCTGCGATCATTTCGTGACGAAATTCTGAACACAAAGCGGTTACTGCGTATTTACTGGCACCGTACATTCCGATCGGCACATGAATACTCTCAGCAAAATGGCCGGCAACACTATAAAAACGATAGAATTGGTTAATCATTTCAGAGGATCGTATAAAATGTGTTACTCCAAAGCGAGTATAAAATTATTTGTCTGCGAATCGTGAATTATTCACCTGTTAATGTTGACTATGTGGCCAAACGTGTTTCTCTTTTTTATGGACTGTGCAAATTCCCTAGTGCATATCGTAGGAGCAATGACATTGGTGTCTATTGATTTATAATATTCCTCGGTAGGTGTATCTATAATACAACATTTGCAGTTGATTTGATTACTGAACTTTATAATATGTATACACTGAGCAACAAAATTAGCGCAACAAGAATTTTTATCAAAATTTCACTCAACTTTAAGTAATCGTAACTCCGCAAAAAATGGTCATATCTCATAAATTCTTTTTTCATTTTAATATTTGAAGTTTTTACTTTGAGCACAAGTTATCAAATTTGACTTCCGCCTTTCCCCACCCCCGCCACACCCTTTAATGTGAGGGCATGTTTTAATTTAAAAAGTTTGCCTACTTCGATTCGCTCCATGGGGTGCCATAAATTTTTTTCGCAAATGTTCCAAAAATTGCTGCAAAATACAAACTTTTGTGCACAAATTGAAAAAAAATTCACGTCCCTACGATTTTTTTTGGCGGAGTTATGTACGTTGACAAGTTACCCATGCATTTTAACCAGCTTATGCTTGGTACCGCCAACATTAGCGTTATTCGATGTACACCACGAGGATATTGCTTGTTGTATTTTGTGCATAGTGTGTACGTGTGTGTGTGTTTGTCTGTGTATGCGAGTGTGTGTATGCGAGTGCGCGTCTGTCGGTGCGTGTACTATGTCATGTAATATCGTGTATTCCCAACTCGTTTTTTAGCAACTACCTGAAGATGATCCTGCATATTGATGCAGGGTCTTATTGCATCTTGAGGAATTTCGCGCCATTCGTATTGTAACGTTGACTCTAATTGTTAAAGGGTAGTTGACGGTCATTCTAAATTTTGTGTTCTAGTTGCCCAAAAACTATTCTTGTTGCGCTAATTTTGTTGCTCAGTGTATTTAGAATCCCGCAACCGTGAGTTAACAGAACACTTGCCAAGTCCTTTCGTTTATAGAGACTCTAAGCTTTTATCTCCAAATATTTAAATTGATACATTTTCTAAATCTCAAATATCGACGATTAGAAACTTGGCAATTATGCAAAGCATTGTTACGTTCCGGGCTTTGCACGGAATTAAAAATTCGGAGAAATTTGAATAGTTATTTCGTCATGCAACTTACATTACTTTGATGCTATAAAACAACCTGAGCCACTAAATTGGATTATAATGAGAATCGTTACAAGGATGTTCGGTATTCGTGTACAGATATGATTGAAACACATTTCCAAAAACATAATAGTATATTACAAACTCGCTCTTATACAATTGTACCTGTCGCAGAAATAATATGTGCACATATGTTATCTATTGGTAAATGCTCGATTTTGACCCACTGACAATACAGGAATTCAACGTGGAATAAGAAATTGTGCCAAATAGTTCACTGGTTCCATAAGACTGGTGCTGCGAGACTTATTGTTAGACCCGCTCTCGCTTAACTCTAGATTTACGGAACCCGTCAAAATGACGGATCGTAGATTTCTCAATTTAAATTAGGAAAAATAGTAAGAAGCTTCTGTCAAAATGCAAGTTATCCTTCGTCGAGGTAAAAAATCATTGCGTGGGTTAGTTTACGTATTCTGCATTATATACATATTTTTGTACCTTAGTTTCGATTCCAATATAAATGGTCCTTGACCGTCCATAAATCTAGTGTTAAGTGATAACTCACGAAGAATACGAAGTGTTCAAGTCAAAATGAAACTTGATACTGTCCTCCGGATGTGCTAACAAGAGGGTGTGCATACCGAAAGAATAAGCCGTGTTACTTTGCATCGATGGGAAAATTTTATCATATATTTTAAGCGACACATGTGGTTAATGCAATGATATTTAGCCATGTCTGGATCTTTAAGTGCGTTAACTTTCCTGGATTCGAATAGTTCAATATGACCTCGACCCGTCTCTCAATTGTATTGACCTTCTGTTTTTTGAAAACAGATTCCAGCGTGTCGATTGAGTGTTTTTCTTTCTCACTATTGTTCAAAGTCTCCGAGTGTGGAATGTCGCGGAACGATAAAAAATTCATTTAATCGGCACCCGAAACAGTACAAATGAAATATAGAAATACAAAAGTTCTTAAAATTACGAAGTTTCAAATTTATTTTACAAACATTTAGATTTTCAAAATCACCAAATTTTAAGCTAAGAAAAATTCGAATTTACAAATTTGCAACCATTTATGTTTAGCAAATTTTCAAACTTATAACGTTATCATGTTTAGAAATTCGTATAATTTCCGGCATAGAAATTTATTCACTATTAAAGTTTCAACTTCATAAACTGTAAAGTTTACAAATATTTAGGATTAAAAAATCACCAATGTGGAAATATTATAGCCGCAAATCATAATATATACAACTTCCTCATTTATAAGATGAAAAATTTACAAATTTTTGTATTTATATAATTGAAACTTTACAAATGTTTACAAATTTTTATAAATAAAAATTTAAAAACATTCCAATTCAAAATTTGAAACTACACAAATATTTCAATTTATAAACATAAAACTTCACAAATTTTCCAATTTATAAAAAGATCTGTACAAGTTTGAGAAATTTAGAAACATAAGAATTACTGAATAATTTTCTATAAATATTTCAGTCCACTCTTGGTTTTAATATTATCGTAAATCTTGCAATATATGATTTATCAGTGTAGTCTTTATAGTATCTTTTACGGCTGATTTTTTTTTTAAATTCTAATTAAAAGAAATCTATAAATTGCAGTCGACAGAAATTATTGCACATACCGTAAAATTATAAACTTTCAAATTAGAACTGAAACAATGTAGGTAATGGATCCTGTTACCTCGTAGACCCTTCAGGTCAGAGGAATGAAAGAATAGACCCAAAATATTTGCTACGCGGACCGATACCGCGTACAACAATAAACCCTCTTGCTGGCAACGAACCATCCACAGCAGCAATAAACTCATGAAGCCATTACGAACTCTGTGAATTTCTTTAAAATCGCAGTTTTGCGTACATTTATCACCTCTAGTAGTTCTTTCATTCATTGCTATTGTTACAAGTTCGTAAGATATTGTGTTACACGCTTGAAAAATAGTCTTTTCCCTGTTTTATATTTGTCAGCCGGTGAAGTCCAGTTCTTTAACACTGGAACAAGACCGGCACGCAAGCTGTCAGGAAATAGCGGAGGAACTAAACATTAACCACATGACTGTTTGCAATCATTTGAAAAGAGCAGGCTACCAAAAGAAGCTCGATAGTTGGGTGCCACATGAATTAACGCAGAGAAATTTAATAGATCGAATTACCATCAGTGATGGCAATCGCATGGAAATGCTGCTGAAACGCAACGAAATCGAACCATTTTTGAAGCGAATTATTACTGTCGATGAAAAATGGGTAAAATACGAGAATTTCAAACACAAGCGATGATGGTGAAAGGCTGGTGATCCTACACAAACGACTTCAAATCCTAGATTGTCGGCAAAGAAGGTTATGTTAAATGTTTGGTGGGACTAAAAGCGAATTATCCATTATGAGATGCTGCAACCTCGTGAAACCATTAATTTGGACATTTACTGTACACAATTCAACCGTTTGAACGAAACAATCCAGAAAGAATGACCAGAATTGGCCAACAGAAAAGGCGCATCATGACAATGCGCGGACACACACATTTTTGATGACTCGCAACAAATTATCGGAACTTGGTTGGGAAGTTTTGATGCATCCACCGTATAGCCCAGATCTTGCACCCTCTGACTACCACTTGTTTCGGTCTGTGCAAAACTCTCTTGATTGTAAAAAATTGGCCGACCGAAGCACCGCTGAAAATCGTTTGGCCAAGTTTTTTGATGATAAACCACAGCAGATGTACTATCGAGAGTATAAAAGTAAAGGAACCTGGTCGGAGACGGGGCAAAGAGGGTAGCACGCTAGGACCACCAAATCCCCACTTTTCGACTCACGCGTAGCTCCCACCGTTCATCCGTAATGATGTACTTTTACATAGGTGTAGAAATACTATATATTTCTACTATGATAAATTAAAATGAAAGATAACTTAATTGTTAAATAACCACCTACTTATATTTTGTGAAATTCCTTATGTTTGAGAATCTATTTTATTTCAAGCTAATTCGATAATTATGTATCTGGGATTAGGTAACGTGGCGATCACATTCGTTATCCCAAGGGCCTGACGATCAGTCGCGATTGAAGACTGTTTAGTTTTACGGATGTAAATGAAATGTTTGAGAAATCGAATGTACCTGCAACGAAAATTTCTTTATGAATGATGTCGTGAACCCGGAGGATGGCAATTGTACGGAATTAAAAATAACGTCTTAAAATAACCACTCTCTTTATTAGATTTTGAAACTGATGTTTACGAGGGTGAGTGGTCGTCAATGTAGAATTTATCCTGAGAAAAGAAACGGATATAAGTAACGTTCTTTTTTCCGTTAGCTAAAAACTCGAGGACATTACGACAATGGAGTGCCGTTCGACGCATCGCTCGTCGTGTCTCTTTTGTTCTACATATATCTGTCCCACTCTCCGCGTCATGCGACCGATTAGTGTATGTGTCCTCCTCGGCGAATAGCGCGTTAATGCCGAAAATGCGTGTGAGAATAGGCGGTAACGAAACAATCTGACCACTGAGGTACGCTTTTCGTCCCTCTCGACCCGCGCAGGTTTGGCTCTTATGCTCTCGTGCTCTCGACAGTACACTGATGGGATTATGCAGTTATCCAAAAAATGGCAAAAGGTCATAGATTAAAATGGTCAATATCTATTTAATTCAAATTGATTTTCAGTAAAAAAAAATTGTCTTAAAAAATGTACCAAAAAACCTTGGAGACTTTTTATATGACCCAATATGTTTTCACAACGTCAACGCGCATTCTAACTTTATTGCTTGCTATGATCAAGGGAACAAACTATAAATCTGTACGTCACGAATTCTGGGGTTTTCCAAAAACTACTGACGTCACATTTAGGCGGTCACTCAAGACCCCACACCATCACTTTCACACCAATCGGGTAATTTTCCATCATTCCGCTTCCGACTTTATTTCCGCGAATCATAGAATCATTATGAACAAGTTTACCTACAACACACTTTTTGAGCTCTAAGTCAGAGAACTATTATAACTCGTCAGAATATTATCAGAACTCGTCAGAATATTATCAGAACTCGTTAGAATATCACAGTCCTTTAGACAGAACATATCTAGAACTCGTCAAAATACTATCATATCTCATAGAGAACACTACTAGAACACAAATAGAACTCATTAGAATATAGAACACAGAACTCTGTAAAACATAACACTTAATAACTTGTACTACATGTCACGTTAGTTTAAGTATACATTATTTATAACACAAGTGTCTACTTAATTTTAACATCGCAACCATTCCTAATTTGAATTCCAAATATTAATATATTTCGGAGTTCGCTAAGGCATTCGTGAGCGAGATATTTACATCGATCTCACACCGAAGCGTATACATATCCCTAGAAATAACATGAAGAACGTGAACGCTGCGATTGGAAAACGCAAAATCTAGGTCAAATCAGTATATTTGAGATTTTATACCTTATACTTATACTCTTGTCTTATATCTTATATCTTATACACTTGCTGAGTGTATGGAGATGTATTCGCAATAGGACCTGTCTGCCTATCTACAATCTGCATTTAAATAGATACACAATGCATCATTATCTTGAATGATAGAAAAACACAAACCTCTTGGTTACATAAGATAACTGATATTTCCGTTTCCGATATCGTAATCATGGACACTTTAATAATACCTCGACCAAGTTATTCAATGAGATATTTACTTTAGGCATATACTCAAACAGCAATGCACGTACTCAAACTGATTAATTCAAATACCTTATTTATTTAAAGAGGCGTTCAACCAATGGTTCTAAAACATCAGTACATGCGATAAATTGATAACACTGTACAACCAATTTTGAAAAATTGTGAACTTTCCTGAATAAAACGATATAAATTGTTATTATACATATATATATATCTTTACTTTCAGACATATCACAGTATTTTTATTTAAATAAAAGGCATAGTATTAAAACTAGTCGTGAACAAGGTCTATCAACTTCAGCTAACTTATGTTTCATTAGAGATATAGCGAAGAAATGGCATCCTCTCGATCAACAAATCAGACGGTTGTGAGTTTAACATTTAAGTAAAACGAGATCAAATATGCACGGTTATGTTGTTATCCTCTTTGTACACTACTATCCGAATATGTAATTAATTTACGGCTGCAGCGGAAAATCGAAAAGTGAAAATAATGTAAACTCAACATAATATTAAATACATGTCTCACCGATGAGGGGATTTATAGAAAGAACTGCGGCGTTGTTCACAAGAATATCAGCGCCACCCAGTTGCTTTTCGACCCATTTAAACGCATTTAGAATGTCTTCTTCTTTCCTTATATCGCACTGGATACCATAAAATTTATCTTTGCCGAGTTTCGTGCTCAATTTCTGAAGTCGATCCACTCTCCTTGCGAGACCAACAACTTTAACGCCGTGTTGAACTAAACCCAATACGACTGCCTCTCCAATTCCGGAGCTAGCACCAGTCACGACAGCTACCTTTCCATTCCAACGATCCATCGTTCGTAATGCAGCGATCTACACTGTTCCACGCTCGACGCCGTTCATTATTTTATTTCATGTTTCCGCGTGCAGTTATCGCGAATTTCTGCTGGTCATCGTAACAGCTCTTCCGATCACCTTCCTACTTTCCTAGCAAGGCAGCCGATGACACAACTTATACTTTTTTCTAGCATTTAGCAAAAATTGTAATACAGATGTTTTATCAACATTGTGACTTAATTGACTTCATTTGATTGTAGATAACATGATACGTGGAGAATAATGAGATAAGATATACATTATATTATCAATATCAAGATCTTACAATCTCTTCAAACAAATATTACTCACCCGTCTTAAAAGTAATCAGAAAGTTAATATTATAGTCATATTTGGTATTGTTTTTATAGCACAAATCCCAGTAACTTGATTAAGCCTATCTTGTATCGATATAACATAAATAGGAAAATATAATATTTTTTCCGTTTAAGTAATTCGATGCCCAAAATCAGTAGCTCCAACAATTGATAAGGATAGCTTGCAGTCATACACTTGTAGAATTTCAAAAATTTTCTACAACCCCATATTGTAAGATGTATGAAATACGAGAGTTTAATTGTACATGTTCCTAAATAATGATTTCGAGGAAAAGTTGTTGTTTCTTATTTCAGAATTTACTGAATTAATAGACAGTAAACTGTAAAATAAGAGCGACAGAGTAGAAGTATTAAGTTTCTAAGTTGTGGGTAAGGTATACGTGTACGATAATCTGTATTTTAAATAATTTTATTTTACACCCTGCCTGCTTCGCTCCTCACGCTAGACTGCCAGGCTTGCAATCCAGGCTGCAACGAATTCGTTTTCCTTTGTCAGGAAAACGTTCGTTGGCGACACACCGTCTGGGCACTTGTCGTTGCCCGACCGCCCGCGATGTTCGACGGCGCCGTATTTACGCCGTTAGGCTAAGGGCCTAGGGCGCCACAAAGTATTGTGTCTTGATACATGAAAATATATGTGCTGTAAATTGCAATTATTATATAAAAATGTAGTAAATTTATTGTTTTAATCGTTCCGCTATACTGTTAAAAAAGGTACAACAAAATATATCGGTGGTTTTTTGTATTAAATGGTTTTAAATGAATATTAAGAGAGAACCACATTGCACCGTTTTAAAAACATGCAAATTGTTTAGAAGATTTGTTAGAAATGACGCCCCATGTAGGAAAAAGTCCTGTCACGTAGAAATTTTGCATACTTATAAGTTTGTATATTTGAGAATATTTAATTATAAAAATTCTCTAACTTCTAAATTTAATGGCTTCCGATTATACCATTTCAAACATTCCAAATTTGTATGATTTACAAATCTATGAATTGAAACTTTTTAAACTTGTAGATTTGTCAATTTAAAAACTTCCAGACCTGTAAATTGTGAAATCTGTGATTAAGAATTTTTCTGAATTTGAATACAGGTAGCCCTCCTACAACACGGAATCTTATAACACGGTTACGCTATACAGTAAAACCTCGCACAGTGTACCGGAGGCCGGAATCGAAATTGTACACTGTGGCGACGTTGGAAGCGAAATTTGATACTCGCCGGCTATGTTTTCCTCGCCGCGGCTCGCGGCCGACGAAAGGACGAGGGTCGAATATCGGTGAGACACATACTAATGCAAGTAAAGAAAAAGATTAAAATTTTCTTATTTCCTATTATTTTTTCATGAAACTTTTACCATCGTATTCGTCTCATTTTTCTGATTAAAATGATACCAAACACGATATAATTACGATCATAATTACCTGTGTAACAAGCCATAAAAGTTTATTTGTATCTCTGCAGTAAATGTAACGTCCGAAACTTTTATGACTTGTTACACAGGTAATTGTGATCGTAATTATATCGTGTTTGGTCTTATTTTGATCGGAAGAACCTCACGAATATGTTAAAAAAGTTTGCAGTCAAAAAGATATAAATATTTGAAAATTATATTGCTAAATTTGGAACTGGAGATCTGTCAGCCGCATCAAAGGAACCGTGGCGAGTATCGTGTTACACTTGGACTGGCTCGAGTGAGGCGAACACGGGCGCAGCAATGACGCACGCATTGGCGCAGGAAGAGAGGTTTTACACTGTGGCGTCTAACCAAGTAGTACACTGTGCGAGGTTTTACTGTAACACGATTCATAAATTGCGGGAACCCTCCTACAACACGGCACCCTATAACACGGTTTCGCTCTAACACGATAAGAAAATTGCAAGAACCTTTGTACGACACTGTACTTCTTCGGCCGCGGTGATGTTTACCGTCTTAACACTGGATTTACGAAAGTTCAATGACCACTTAAGTCTAAATTGAAAATCAACCGTGAAAAGAAGTCAACAATGAATAATACATATACCAGTTTATAGAAAGATTCTTTATCTCGATGATGGTTAACATTCATTTCGACATAAGCTTTTTAATAATTTTCGCAATTGAAAATAAGAAACCTAAGATCCGTCATTTTGACGCGGCCCGTAAACTTAGTGTTAAAAATACACTGTTAAGGAAAGCAACAGTCCAGATTATTAAGACAAATGAAAAAGAAATACAGTGGATCCTCGACTTTCGCACACAATTGGTTCCTGAAAGTGTGTGCGAATGTTGAATGTTCGATAGTAGAGGGATGTACAAAAAATATGCACCAAAAACGGTATTTTAAAGTATCTAATTATTTATTTCAAGATATAGTTGAGTACCTCCTTCTTTTTCTTTTCGTGATCAACATTTCTATAACACGCAGTGTCTTTTTGTATTGCCCTACGTACTTGACGTTGAAGGTTAAATACAAAGTTGAATTTTTTTAAATGCACGAAATAGCGAATTGTGCGAAAGTAGAATGTGCGAAAATCGAGGGTCGCCTGTAAGAAGTACAGTTACTGCACGATCTTCGACACCCGCATACATACGCATGTAGTTGAAAAATGAATAAACGAACGATGAAACACAAATGAATGTATACATTAATTCCTTATTTTCGGTGAAAATCAACATGAATTTCAAAAACCCCACCTTAACATACTTCCTAACTTAAAATTACAAACTTGTTGAATAGTCATTTTGACCGCTTTGGTAGGTTCAGTATTAAAGATACACTGTTGTGGAAGGCAACAGGCCAGACTATTAAGACAAATGAAAAAGAAATAAGAAGTGCAGTTGCTGCACGATCTTCGACACCCTCATACATTTGTATTTTCAATAAAAATTAAGTTGCTTATTGTAAGAAATTACGTGATTCTCGTAAGAGACGAGATGGCGACGACGTGGCGACGATGCGGCGGACGTCGCGCGTGCAGCGAACGCCATAAAATAAACAAGCGCGCGAACCTCTTGTATGCGCCTCGAAAAGGGCTCATTATGGTTTTGGTCGTCGAAGAGAAATATAGTATCAATCAACCGCATCGAGTTGTGTTTTTTTTTAAATATTTCCCTGCCAATTTTCAGTGTTGCGCTTACAATTTTCAGAAGTGGGATAAACCTTACGTGCCCGCGGTTTAATTAGTACGTGGTATTTGTTACGTGGAAAATTACGGATTTTATGTTAAAGTCGTTTATGTTAAATTCGCGGTTCTCTGTGTTTTTTATGTTCGTTGTGCAGTGAACGCTCGCGATAAACTTTATGTAGAAACTATTTATGAACTTGTGACTTTATGTGATTTATGTGATTTATGTTATGTAATTTTGATATTTTTATTTTTGTGTGTACGCGTCGACAAAGACAATTTAGTTAGTTATAGTTTTACGCAGCGCAATTAGTAACATCCTAAAAATGAACGCAGTTTCCGTGGCTACGTTGAAAAGCAAATTACGTAGCATGAATTTGCCAACCGTCGAGCTGAAGGCCGAACTTGTCAGCCGATTGTTACAAGCTGGCATAGATGAAGACGACCTGTTAGAGAGCAACCCTGCAGAGCAAGCTGAGGCTGGACCATCGAACGAGATGGAACGCGCGTGTATTCAGGAGACACCGGTAGAACACCCGCTGTCATCACCCGCGCGGTTTGAAATAGCGAAAGAGAACTGCTACTTCGGGAAAAAGAATTGGCCGAAAGAGAAGTTCGTCTCCTCAGAAGAGAGATGGAATTAATGCGATTAAATAGCGTGGACGTGGCAGGAAGGGCTTCGTCAACGTTGTCGGTGGCTGCCTCTTGGAAGGACGCGAGAGAAACCGTTGGCGATTATGATGGGACCAGTAACTGTGACCATTGGAAACGGCAGGTTCAAAAATTTGTCCAAGTTTATGGTTTGGATGACTATACGGCAAAAGCATTTGTCTGTAGCAAATTAAAGAATAAAGTGCAGGAATGGTATTACGCACAAGCGGACGGCGTAGATTTAAGTTGTACGGAATTGCTCGAAAGGATAGGCAGGATGTTCGGACATCGCAAAAGCAGCCTGGAATTGCGTGAGGAGTGTGAGAGACGCATCTGGCGATCGGGAGAATTTATTATGAATCCGGCCCACCGAGATGGGACGCGGATCTGCTACCTCGCCTCTATGGGCATACGCAATAAGAACTACCTATCGTCCCTCCCAGCTAGCCACCGCTTCCGGTAGGGACAAGGTAGATTAACGGCTGAGAAGACATCGCTTGACTCGGCACTTGCAAGGAATTTTATTATTGTCTCAATGATCTTTCCGCCGGATACAGACTCCCCCAGCAAAGTTCTCAGAGTCGTGTAGCCCTCGCCCCGTTAGCCTACCGCCCGTAAAGAGCGGAGTTTCCAGGTCACACCGCGTGGAGGTTGGGGTTGGCTCTTGGCGCGGCAGGGGCACCACTCCCTGCAGCACCTTTGTGACCCGCGATCGGGAGAATTTAATTTAAATCCGGCCCACCTACATGGGACTCGGATGTGCTTCCTCACCCGTCGGGTATACGCAACATCTCCCTACTTCAGACCTCGAGTTTACTACCCCTAAGAGTCCATCTCCAAATAGGCATGACACCGAGCCCTTGCGAACTCGGTGGGGCTTTCACACCACCCTTAGTACCTGTGTCGGCGAGAAATTGACCTCAGCCACGCTTAACAGGTCGTACGCCAGGGCGTGGCCCCGAAGGGCGGGTTTCCTGTACAACACTTCTAATACTGCTAGTGGCATCCGTTACTCAGAAACCTGAGATTGGGCAGCTCCGTAGTAGCAGTTTTCAAGGGTCAAGAGTCGTGTTGTCTGCATCACGGACTCGTCTCGGATACTAGGCTAGACTAGGTCCATCCGCCCGACACCTCAAACGACGGCCGTGCACTCAACCAATCGAGAGCTCATACGAGTCACCTCTTCCACGCAAGTCTGCACACCAATGGCATCGGTTACCCGGGGATCCGGGATTGGGTAGCTCCGTAGGTGGCTTTTTAGGGTTGGCGGTGCGTGGTCTCCAGGATCTCGTCTCGGATACTAGGGCTAAACCCCGACACCTCAAGCGACGGCCCCGTCACGCCAACCCTGGGGATCGAGTCGAAACTCATACCACATCTTCCTACTGTCGGAGATCGCTCTTTGCCCAGGTTCCTGGGATCGTGCGCCGTCCTGCGCGACAGTTTTATGGCCCTTGAGACTGTGGTCTGCCCAAGGGCCCTCCGCGATCAGGAGAATTTATTATGAATCCGGCCCACCGAGATGGGACGCGGATTTGCTACCTCGCCTCTATGGGCATACGCAATAAAACTACCTATCGTCCCTCCCAGCTAGCCACCGCTTCCGGTAGGGACAAGGTAGATTAACGGCTGAGAAGACATCGCTTGACTCGGCACTTGCAAGGAATTTTAATATTGCCTCAATGATCTTTCCGCCGGATACAGACTCCCCCAGCAAAGTTCTCAGAGTCGTGTAGCCCTCGCCCCGTTAGCCTACCGCCCGTAAAGAGCGGAGTTTCCAGGTCACACCGCGTGGAGGTTGGGGTTGGCTCTTGGCGCTACAGGGGCACCACTCCCTGCAGCACCTTTGTGACCCAGCACCTTTGTGACCCTAGCACCTTTGTGACCCAGCACCTTTGTGACCCTCCGCGATCAGGAGAATTTAATTTAAATCCGGCCCACCTACATGGGACTCGGATGTGCTTCCTCACCCGTCGGGTATACGCAACATCTCCCTACTTCAGACCTCGAGTTTACTACCCCTAAGAGTCCATCTCCAAATAGGCATGACACCGAGCCCTTGCGAACTCGGTGGGGCTTTCACACCACCCTTAGTACCTGTGTCGGCGAGAAATTGACCTCAGCCACGCTTAACAGGTCGTACGCCAGGGCGTGGCCCCGAAGGGCGGGTTTCCTGTACAACACATCTAATACTGTTAGTGGCATCCGTTACTCAGAAACCTGAGATTGGGCAGCTCCGTAGTAGCAGTTTTCAAGGGTCAAGAGTCGTGTTGCCTGCATCACGGACTCGTCTCGGATACTAGGCTGGACTAGGTCCATCCGCCCGACACCTCAAACGACGGCCGTGCACTCAACCAATCGAGAGCTCATACGAGTCACCTCTTCCACGCAAGTCTGCACACCAATGGCATCGGTTACCCGGGGATCCGGGATTGGGTAGCTCCGTAGGTGGCTTTTTAGGGTTGGCGGTGCGTGGTCTCCAGGATCTCGTCTCGGATACTAGGGCTAAACCCCGACACCTCAAGCGACGGCCCCGTCACGCCAACCCTGGGGATCGAGTCGAAACTCATACCACATCTTCCTACTGTCGGAGATCGCTCTTTGCCCAGGTTCCTGGGATCGTGCGCCGTCCTGCGCGACAGTTTTATGGCCCTTGAGACTGTGGTCTGCCCAAGGGCCCCGCGATCAGGAGAATTTAATTTAAATCCGGCCCACCTACATGGGACTCGGATGTGCTTCCTCACCCGTCGGGTATACGCAACATCTCCCTACTTCAGACCTCGAGTTTACTACCCCTAAGAGTCCATCTCCAAATAGGCATGACACCGAGCCCTTGCGAACTCGGTGGGGCTTTCACACCACCCTTAGTACCTGTGTCGGCGAGAAATTGACCTCAGCCACGCTTAACAGGTCGTACGCCAGGGCGTGGCCCCGAAGGGCGGGTTTCCTGTACAACACTTCTAATACTGCTAGTGGCATCCGTTACTCAGAAACCTGAGATTGGGCAGCTCCGTAGTAGCAGTTTTCAAGGGTCAAGAGTCGTGTTGTCTGCATCACGGACTCGTCTCGGATACTAGGCTGGACTAGGTCCATCCGCCCGACACCTCAAACGACGGCCGTGCACTCAACCAATCGAGAGCTCATACGAGTCACCTCTTCCACGCAAGTCTGCACACCAATGGCATCGGTTACCCGGGGATCCGGGATTGGGTAGCTCCGTAGGTGGCTTTTTAGGGTTGGCGGTGCGTGGTCTCCAGGATCTCGTCTCGGATACTAGGGCTAAACCCCGACACCTCAAGCGACGGCCCCGTCACGCCAACCCTGGGGATCGAGTCGAAACTCATACCACATCTTCCTACTGTCGGAGATCGCTCTTTGCCCAGGTTCCTGGGATCGTGCGCCGTCCTGCACGACAGTTTTATGGCCCTTGAGACTGTGGTCTGCCCAAGGGCCGGGCGATCAGGAGAATTTATTATGAATCCGGCCCACCGAGATGGGACGCGGATCTGCTTCCTCGCCTCTTTGGGCATACGCAACAAAACTACCCATCGTCCCCCCCAGCTAGCCACCGCTTCCGGTAGGGACAAGGTAGATCAACGGCTGAGAAGACATCGCTTGACTCGGCACTTGCAAGGAATTTTATTATTGTCTCAATGATCTTTCCGCCGGATACAGACTCCCCCAGCAAAGTTCTCAGAGTCGTGTAGCCCTCGCCCCGTTAGCCTACCGCCCGTAAAGAGCGGAGTTTCCAGGTCACACCGCGTGGAGGTTGGGGTTGGCTCTTGGCGCTACAGGGGCACCACTCCCTGCAGCACCTTTGTGACCCGGGCGATCAGGAGAAGCGTTCGCAGATTATATCCACGCCAAAATTATTTTGGCAGGTAGAGTCCCTCTACCGGAATTGGAAATTGTGGAGTACGCGATTCGCGGAATCCCTAACGTGATTTTGATGGACCAAGCGAGGATGCATCGCTTCCAATCAACAAATGAGATGCTGCACGCGTTTGAGAAGATATCTTTGCCCACCGTGTCAGCGCCACGAAGAATCATCCAGCAACAAGGAGTTCCAATGACCAGCAGGACGAGTGCAGCCAGCCAGCCAGGACGTATGTACGAGACAAATTTACTGTGTTTCAATTGCAATGGAGGAGGACATATTGCTCGAAATTGTCCACGGTCGAAGAGGGAAAAAGGGACCTGTTTCCGATGCGGTAAATTCAGACACGGGAGTCTGGCCTGCCCGGGAGGAAAGAAGGAGGTGAACAACGTGCGGGAGAACTGGAACGAGGAAGATTTTGTAAGAAATGCGACGTACGAGATCGACACGAGCGGTAAACCGTTTAGATTATGTTTAGATACTTTATTAGATTCGGGGAGCGCGGTTAGTTTAATTAAAGAATGTTTCGTACCGCATAGCATACGGTCAATAGTTAAAACGGATAGTAATTTTTCGGGGATTAATGGCAGCAGGCTGATCGTGTTAGGATCTATAATCGTCAATGTTAGCGTCGATGACCATAAATGTTTTAATGTTTGCTTGTTGGTCGTGCCCAATAACACGATGATAAATTCAGTAATATTAGGCCGTGATTTTCTACGTAAATGTAATTTTGGAATGGGTCGGTTAGCAAAACAAGACGAAGAGACGCTTAGTGGCGGTATCATGAATATAAATTTAGATGAGCCCACCGGTAATAAAATTGAGGAAGTTATGATAAATTCCGATATTGCGATATCTAAACAGACCGAATTGAAAACATTAATAGAAACTGATTATTTGAATGCCAAACAGCCAGACGAACCGAAAATAAAAGCAGAGCTGAGTTTAAAGTTACGAAATAACGATCCTTTTCACTTTTCGCCACGACGTTTGTCTTTTGTTGAAAAAACTTTAGTTCGGGATATACTGGATGACTTGATGAAGAGAAACATTGTTCGAGCTAGTGATTCTGATTACGCGTCGCCCATCGTGTTAGTAAAAAAAAAAAAAAAAAAAAGAACGGTTCAGTCAGACTTTGTGTAGATTACCGTTCCCTAAATAAACTTATAGTTGGAGATCATTTTCCGCTTCCTCTTATCGAGGATCAGTTAGACGTATTGTATGACAAAAAATATTTTAGTTTGCTCGATCTTAAAGACGGTTTTCATCAGATCGCGATGGCAGAGGATTCAATTAGGTATACATCGTTTGTTACCCCTCAGGGACAGTTCGAATATCTGAGAATGCTGTTCGGTCTTAAGACGGCCCCCTTAAGGTTTCAGAGATTTGTAAACACGGTCCTCAATGAACTGATTAGAACGGGAGACGTGGTCGCATATCTCGACGTTTTTCTCATCGTGACGCGAGATTTAGATCATCATTTTGTTATTTTGAAACGCGTATTTAAATTATTAGTTGATAATAAGTTGCAATTAAGAATGGATAAGTGTAAGTTTTTATTTACGGAAATTGAGTATTTGGGGTATTTAGTTTCGGGGAAAGGGATCAAACCGACTCAGAAAGGTGTAGAGTCCATTAGAAATTTTCCGATTCCGCAAGATGTAAGAGATGTACAAAAGTTTTTAGGATTATGTGCATACTTTAGGAAATTCGTTGAAAATTTCTCAATAATTGCCAAACCCCTTTACGACCTACTTAAGAAGGGCGAAGTTTTTAGGTTCGGACGGGAACAGTTAGATACAATGGAAAAATTAAAGGGGGTATTAGTTAGAGCTCCGATTTTGAGTATTTATAACCCACACGACAAAACTGAGTTACATTGCGATGCGAGCTCCGTCGGTTTCGCTGCGATTTTACTGCAAAAGAAAACGGATCTGAAATTTCACCCTGTCTTTTATTTTTCGAAACGCGCAACCAACGCCGAAAGCAATTATCATAGTTTTGAATTAGAACCCCTCGCCATAGTTTATGCTCTTAAAAGGTTTCGGATTTATTTACAAGGCATTCCTTTCAAAATAGTAACAGATTGTAACTCTCTTAAGTTAACCTTAGCTAAGAAGGACATCAACCCTAGAATCGCACGTTGGGCACTAGAATTGCAGGCTTATGATTATACTGTAGAACACAGGGCGGGAACGCGAATGGCTCACGTAGATGCGCTTAGTCGTTCGGTGAATATTATGGTCATCGATGATAACCCATTCGAATTTAATTTATCCGTTTGTCAGAATCGAGATGCCACGATCAAGGAACTTCGAGAAAAGTTAGAAGTTAGTGAGGACAAGTTATTCGAAATGCGGTACGGACTTGTATATCATAAACAAGTACTTGTATATCGTCAACTATGGAGAAAAGCGTTATTCATAAATGTCACGACGAGATGGGCCATTTAGGAGTTGATAAAACGTGCGGCATTATACAGGCGAATTACTGGTTCCCGAATTTGAAAGAAAAAGTAACTTCACACATTGAAAACTGTCTCAAATGTATATCCTATACGCCACCATACGGAAAACCAGAGGGTCGCTTGTATAATATACCTAAAGGGAACGTGCCGTTTCAGACCATACACGTCGATCATTTTGGGCCCGTGGATTAACGACGATCGAAGAAAGCATATATATTTTTAATAGTGGATGCATTCACCAAGTTTGTAAAACTGTATGCGTGCAAGACGACCAAGAGCAAAGAAGTGATTAAGTGTTTAATGGACTATTTTTCAAATTATAGTAAACCCCTTGTTATAGTTTCCGACCGGGGAAGTTGTTTTACTTCTAAGGAATTTTTAGATTTTACGACAGAATTAAGGATACATCATGTAAAAATAGCGACAGGCTCTCCTAAAGCGAATGGGCAAGTTGAACGGTACAATAGGACTTTAACGCCTATACTAGCGAAACTCACCGACGATCCGGGCGGAAAAACATGGTATCAGACCTTGCCTGATATTGAATATGCGTTAAATAATAGTATGAATGCGTCAACAGGTGAGTTCCTTAGCAAATTACTTTTCGGTATAGCCCAAAGAGGTAGGGTTATCGACGGGATTCGTGATTATCTTGAGGCCATTGCGAGTAGCGAACGTGACTTAGAAGAGATTAGGGCTAAAGCGGAAAATAAGATTTTACGTGTATAGGAATATAATAAGATGTACTATGATAAAAAGCACCGTCCAACAAAGCACGAATTCGACGTCGGCGATTATGTTATGGTTCGGAATTTCGATAGCACGCCCGGAGTGGGAAAGAAACTAATACCTAGGTTTTGGGGACCTTACGAAATTATCCGGAAATTACGAAATGATCGATATGTGATCGCGGATATCGACGGTTTTCAAATATCGCAGAAACCGTACCAGGGGACATGTGAGTCCTCAAACATGCGTCCGTGGAGAAGGGAATGATGTCCGAGGACGGACATAGTCAGGATTGGCCGAATTTGTAAGAAATTACGTGATTCTCGTAAGAGACGAGATGGCGACGACGTGGCGACGATGCGGCGGACGTCGCGCGTGCAGCGAACGCCATAAAATAAACAAGCGCGCGAACCTCTTGTATGCGCCTCGAAAAGGGCTCATTATGGTTTTGGTCGTCGAAGAGAAATATAGTATCAATCAACCGCATCGAGTTGTGTTTTTTTTTAAATATTTCCCTGCCAATTTTCAGTGTTGCGCTTACATTATGAAGAATTAAAAAAAAAAATAGTTATTTTTAATAAGTTTTCGGAACATAACCCCCCTTTTTGCATTAGCTCTGAGTCTCATACAACACGGTTTCCCACAACACGGCATTTGTAGGAACCTAACTACCGTGTTATAGGAGGGTTACCTGTATTATATTATAATGTTCATATAATATTTTTTAATACAACGACATTACTAAAGTATTTAAAGTTCAATATTTTGTTTCCCATATTGTTAATTGCTTTACGCAATCGGAGCTGATTCACCCTTATCGAAAGGACTGGAGGTAGAGGCAGGTTTAATGGATAGATTAACACCACGTTTTCACTTTTACTTAATTTAATATACAGGGACTATTCACAACTTTACGAGGTACAAATATTACTTATGTTTGAATGGTACTACTATGGAAAAAACGGAAACGGTTGAAAACTGATTAAGCGCGCGGCACTGTGATAACGACTTGACGAGAAGTGCCGAGAATTCGCGATCGCAACACAAATCAGGCGTCATCGCATCGCGGACCCAGGTAGGTGGGGTTGCGCACATCGCACGACCAGGAAACACGCGCCCATGACGCGCAGCCCGGAATACTCGGTGGAGTTCGAAACACATATGATTCCTATATGTTTGCAATAATTTTCTTATAAGAGTTAAATTAAATTTGGCAAACAGTAATTTTGCCGCAGTTGTTGATTGGAATAAACGATATGCATTCCACACAACCATGTAGCATGTGGAAAAAGTATTTTTTGTACCATTTTAAACTTTTACGAATACATTCAACCGATTTTAAAACCATATAAATTTTGTCAACGGCTCCCATATTGGCATTATAATCATGGACGCAGATCGGTATGAACGTATATGTACGCTCTTCATACCCGCGCGCCCACTTTTCCAGAGCGCATATATGTATACGCTCTTCGTATATGAATGATCATTCTTCGAGGGCGTATATACGAGGTCTGTTCAAAAAATTACCGAACTTTATTTTTCTAATTTTTTTTATTTGATATATAACTTATTGGACTTTGTCGCCTTCAAAATACTCCCCTCCTCTATCCACACACTTATTCCAGCGGTGTTTCCACTTTACAATGCAGTCCTGCTAAGCTTCTATAGGAATATCCTTCAATGCCAATGACGAATTGTGTTTAATGTCTTCAACTGAGTCGAAACGCCGTCCTTTCAGCACTGATTTTAATTTTGGGAATAATAAGAAATCGCAGGGAGCAAGGTCTGGGAGTAGGGAGGCTGGGGGATGACAGTCATCTGATTTTTTGCACAAAACTGGCGAATTAACGTGGCTGAGTGAGCAGGCGCATTGTCATGGTGAAGAAACCATGAGTTGTCTCGTCACAATTGTGGTCTCTCTTTGCGAATTTTTTCACGCAACCTTTTCAAAACACCTTCGTAGTACTGGCGATTGATTGGCACAAGATCGCTGATTTTCTCAATGCAAGGGTTATCGGTTGCGGCCAAAGGCCTTCCTGGTCGAGGGTCATCTTCAATTGATTGACGACCATTTTTGAATCTGATAAACCATTCATAACACTGTGTACGAGAAAAAGCATCACCTCCATAGGCTTGCTTCAAAAGTCTAAACGTTTCCGTGAATGTTTTTCCCAGTTTCATACAAAATTTCACATTGCACCGTTGCTCTCGTGAATCACACATTGCGAAAATCGCCGCGCACACTGAAACACCTTGCACTCAAATTACAATAACTCGGGAACTAAACGCGATATAAAGGATCTGTAAAATGCATGTAACGCAGAAGGTTATGACAAATGAGATGCCGTGAACCACTCGTCGCTATGACGATCCATTGCCGCGTAATTACAAATGTTCGGTTATTTTTTGAACAGACCTCGTATACGCCCGTCGGAGCGAAAGGATTAAATGGTAGTACATGGATCTTACATTTAGCGCATTGTATTTCACTGTTTAATTCACAAAACCCTGTTGAAAAATTTGTGCCATCGACCATATTACTGATTTTCATTTTTTTTAGATCATTAAAATTAATATGCCCATACCTTGCATGTTATCTTATTAGATTTTCATTATTCTTATTATCCCACATTTGCATAGCTCCTTCACTTTTTTCGTCTACAATACATATTATATATAACTGATTATGTTTTGTTGGTGACAAAACGTCTTCTTTTAGTTTTCTTTCATATTATCAAGTGTCGGTATATCGTCTCGCGATTCGATCGCGATACTGAAATTCTCGAAAGCACTCGGTAACGAAATCAGCAACATTACCGACAGTAGTTTACCCGAGATTTCTATACCGACATCCTTGACCTGATCGGCTTTTTCTGAAAATTCATTTAAGTATTGTGTGACCGTCGTGCCTGGTTTTCTTTCCATTCGTAGGAGTTCTTTACAGAGAGTCGCTTTTCTCGCTGATCTTCGAGATTCAAAAATAATTTTTAATTTGTCCCATGCTTCCTGTGACGTACTTGCTTTTTTAATATGAATAAGCTACCCATGTGTAATGCTCAAATTTATTAATGCCAGAGCCTTTCCATCCTTGCTCATCCATTACTGAGGATTTTGCTCGGGTTTCACTTTAGTACCGTCAACGTATTGCCACAAGTCGTCGTACGTTAATACACTCCTCATTTGTACTTTCCACAAATCATAGTTATTCTCCGTCAATTTTTCAATGTTCGAGAACATACAAGGCGCGGCCATGTTCGTACACGTTTTGCACGCAGTCAACTTTTCTTTCTCTTATATAAATTAGTTAAGGGACTGCTGGGCCCATAACCTGACAGAATTTGACGGGCAGTGGAATAACAAATTGCGTATTTTTAGTTTCGCTTCGTTTCCCGCGTTGCTATTCTACTTCTGGTATCGTAAAAAAAACGACGTTTCAACTTTCTTTAATTATAGTTCAATTTTCCACTACATCCTTACTTTTTGAGATAAATTTAAAAATGTACGTAAAAATTCGTATACTATACGTGTAACATATTATACGTGTTTCGTGTGCAATTTCGAAATTGTAATGCATGATATGTAATATTGAAATTTAAAAAAATTTTTTACTTGATATTTATTTGTAGGACAACATATTGTACATTACAAATATAGTTTGCTTTGTTAATTTTTTTGTCTTTACGAAATGAATCTTAATTTTCAGTTTTATCGATTTGATCGTCTTCACTTACAATTAGTTGGAAACTAAGAATAAAATGTATTTTATTTTATTTCAACGAAAAAAAGCTATAACATTTATTTTTATACTAGAAGCTATTACGTTTTGACATTATCGATAACGCAGAGTAAAACATTTAACCAGTTTAGTTAAGGTAGTCCGTACACGGAGGCGTTTAACAGTCCTTTGAATAGTTTAACGAAATCGAATCAAAACAATGTATTTTAAAAATATGTACAATACTTATATAATATCACAACCATCTGTTACTAACGCGGATTGATAACAGAGTGATAATTTTCAAATTACGGAGACAAAAATGAAATTTCGACGTTATAAAGAAAATTGTCTAGAACAAACTTTATGCTAAACTTGAAAAGAAACTCTTTCCTTTTATGGCATGGAACTTGAAAAGTGGATCCAGAAAAATTTACAATGCAAGTTGTAACGATCGAAAGTGTCAATAAAATAACTTGCACAAAGCTGAAAGGAATTAATTTGTTAAGTTACAAAAAGGTAAAAATCATTTTAAAAAAGTCCTGTTTTTATTTATTTATTATTTATGTAAAATCGAACGTGCTGCTTTGAATCTGAAAAAAAATATGCTTATTTTCGTCCTAAGATGTGTACCAAATTTAACCTCAAAATATTTACAAAACGGAATTTCGACTGCAGCAGCGAGGCACTTTTTTGCACTTGAAGAGCTGTATTATGTATCACTAGAAACAAGATAACTCTTTTTAAAGTTAGATATTACTTCCAAAAGAAAGTACCAGTTTTTCTTATTAGTAAACGGAATATTTTTGTAAAATATCTACCTAAAGTATATGCTAAGGATAATACAAAAATTCTTTTTTTAATATTTCTGTACCAAAGAGTTCGTGTATATACAATTTATACGTATTATAGTCTAAACCAGTGCACTATCGCTTAGAAGAAGGACGCATGCGTAAATGGTCTAGGACAGTGTTTCCCAACCTTTTTTGTGCTATGCCCCACCTTAGCCTTTCTGAAGTTCTTATGCCCCCCTATGTAACATACATAATTTTTAATATTAAAAAATTGAATTGAAACACTACAAAAGTTGCGATGGGCCATTCAGGTGCGAATAACTGCGTTGTTTAGCGAGATTTTAAAACGTCCGTGGTTCCCCGCGGAGCCTGCCGTCTGTCGCAGGGAGGCTTACTTGACGTCGCCAAACACCCAGTTGATTTTTTGGTCTCGTCAAGCGAAATTATACCTAATAATTATTTACTGCAATTATTTAAGAGGTTGCTTTTTTCGTTAAATTTGGCACCGAAATCTAGCATGGCATTTAAATGGCCCGGAGCGAAAGGGTTAAACTCGTGTCGAGTCCATTTTCGAATTGCCCCCCCTTATAATCAAATTGCCCCCCCCCCCCCGTGTGGCGTGGACCCCACGTTGGGAAACACTGGTCTAGGAACTCGTCCGTTCTTCCTCTCGGTATCTCTCTGATTTATTTTGTTCGCGCACTGTATCGAGGAAGTATAGACCTGTCATTTGCTTTAAAATTATACATATCTATATAAAATTTTACATATTTATATGAAAATTATACGTTTATATGGAACATTCGTATAAACTGCTCCTCTCGCGATTGAATTTATACTGGAAATATAATACGTTAGTTCTGTGTTGGCTCTCTATAGTGTTGATTGTGCAATCGTTTCATCGCTATGGAAACATGCCAGCAAAGTCAGGAAGCAACAAACAATCAGTGTTTACCTCATACGACAAAAAGACCGCATCTTAAAAAAAGTACAAAGCGTTTATCCAGAAATAAAAAGTGGCAAGAAAGGTAAATGACATCATACACTACAGAATTACACAAAAACGCTGTTATTTAACATATTCGATGTTAAGCCTATCATAACACACCAATCTATTCTGCTAGTTCACGCATCACTATCCCATTCGCATCTTGATTAGGTCTTTGTATTCCTACAATAATATTTTGTGATTTTAATACCACGTAACGATATTTACTAAGCAAACGATATATTTTTTTAAAAATTACAAAGCTCCATTCTATTTGATTCCAGAAGATAAAACAAAGTTCCATGTTGGTACATATAAATACTAAATTATGTAACGGTTGTATTTAACCATGAAAATTTACAATGTAACCAACGCGCAAATTTTTTACATAAGTACCCTTGTATTTGAAAGTTCTTTATTCAGCGCGAACTCCCTATACAATATCGAATCCTTTGGACATTTCTAAACAAAAAATCATCTAAAAGCAGATATGAGAGCAATATTTAATTCGGCGAATCTCCATCGGCAATATGTGTATGCCATCCCTACACGTGTGTAAGTAGACAAAGTATAGTTAATATGTGAGCGAGAAACTGCGCGTCCTTGCATCACGTTAACATAGGCGGGATGCGGAGCGACCGCTCTGACGCGACGAACCACTGTCCTCCCTTCGTTTCCCGCGTTGCTATTTTGCTTCTGGTATCGTAAAAAAAACGACGTTTCAAATTTCTTTGGGTACTTTTTAAAGGTGAAAGTCTGCTCTATCGCGTGATATAGTTCGATTTTCCACTGGACCCTTACTTTTTAAGATAAATTGAAAAATATACGCAAAAATTGGTGCAAAATCGGTGTCTCTTCGGATTCAATGATTGTTTAAACATGTTTAAATATTCATAACGCATAACAAATATATACCGTTGTATTCAGGAAAGTCTATAGAATCTTCTGATATAATCATAATTTTAGTATCTTTTATAATTACCTCGCAAAATTAGTTTGAATTTGAAAAATGTGTTTTTGTCAAAATCTAATTTCTCAAAAACTGTACGTGCTGGAGACAAACGGGTTGCAGATTCGTAATCAGCACGAGAAACGCTATAATAATCGCATAGTGGCATTTAAAACTTTTTTTGGCTGTTGGACAGTGTAATTAGTATAAAACACGAATTAAATGAACGATTGAGTGACTTTTATTAAGCTGCAGTTACAGGCATATAAAATCCACGAAAAACGAAAACAAAATTACAATTTATTAATTAAATAAGAAACAAAGTGTCCACCCGAAGGGAAATTCATTACAAACTAAAGCTTGGACAATAGAAAAATTTGACTTATACATATATATCTTTTACATTATTTTTAATACTTAGTTGACAGTCCTTTGTTTGTTTTGACAGCTTTCAATCGATTCGGAATTGATCGCATTAATTTTTCACTATATGAAACGTCAATCTTTGTCCATTCTTCTTGCAGTGCCTCCTTCAAGTCCTTTGCATTTGATTTCCTTTTAGTTCGATACTCTGTTTGTTTTCGTTTTTCATAGATTTCTATGCCTGTAACTGCAGCTTAATAAAAGTCACTCGATCGTTCATTTAATTCGTGCTCTACACTAATTATTTCCTCGTAAAACAAAAATATGCAAGTGTCCGAGTTTCACTTTGAGCCACTGTACATCATAAAAAAAAAAAATGAATATACATAAACAAATTTCTTTCAGTTCATTTCTCTTACTCTCAAATTATCCTTTATACATCCAAATAAGCAGTTTTTTCAACGTATATTATCAGGTTATCTACTTTCTAAAATACTGTATTATATTGTCGCGATGCATTATCAGACTACTTTTATATTAACAAAATTAAGAAATTTGTAAAAGTTCTGATTTTTCAAATAAAAGTGTGTGTTTTGTACTGCGTTACAATGTTTAGGTTTCGATTTCAAGAAACAACTTTTCATCCCATTCAAAACTACTGATCCTTGTTTTAGAATGTTTCATAAATAAGGTGTCGACAGCGAAGATTGAACTACTTAATGTCAGAAATAGTATTATTGGTCATTACTAACAATAAGAGAAGTTAGTAGTTCATATAGTATCGACCGCCAAAATAAGAAGTAGATTTTGACAAACTTGGATTGAGTTTAGATAAATTTGAAATTTTTAAGTGACTTCTCCGCTCCGGGGGCAATATTTAAATGAAATTCGCCATCACATACTAATTGTAAGATTAATGTAACTGTTATGACAAAGGATATACATATAACCCACTTCCATCGCGAGGCCAAATCGAATATTCTCCGAATAAAGGCTGCTCTGAGTTCACAAGCGCCGAATAATTCGTGGAAAACCTTGATTCCTGTTCGTTTCGAACCTTTCCGAGAAATATCTCACGTTAATCCTATCAAGGCAATTATCACTTTAACTATAAAAAATACGAGCAAATGCTTCGTAACGATAGCCGTTTAATTTTATGAAAGTAATTGCAGAGAACAACTTTTATTTTTTACTCTTTTATATGATTGAAGACCTTATTTTTTTTATAGTTATTTACCGAACTATTGTTGTTCATGCAATGTTTTAAACAAGAATACCGTAAATTTTTCTTAAGTGACAATACTTTGAGTGCATCGAGTTTCGAAGTTTAGAATAAATGTGTGCCCGTTTCGTAACAATGATTGAAAATATGCAGCTTAAATATCTTGGTATAGTTTTCCACAATTTATGTTTGTATAAATGTTTTGAATCCATGAAATATCAACTACAGAATATGTAGTAAGGTTGTAAACCAAATTCGAAGATTTGAATACAAATATATCCTTAAAATTCGAATTCAATATGCTTCGAAAACTTCAAATATTTTGAATATTTGAATAAAGGAAGCCATTGATTTTCGTACAGTATACTTTTGCACAATTCGCTACTGCGCAAATTTGTAAGAATTAATTTTTTGAAGATGTATGATTTCACAAATTCTATCACCGGAGATTATCATAGATGAAGTAGTTAGCCCAATACATGAACTAAACATGGACGTTAACAACGAAGATGTTAATAATTTGATTATATCTCAATCAATAACTCTGTCAATTGAATACTTAATGAACCAGAAAAAGTTAAATGAAATACGCTATAAAAGCGAGAAGAAGCTAATACAATCATCAAGACTTTGACACTCAAAGATAAGAATGAAGCTTTCATTTATTTTGACAAAATTTGTACTCTTACGGAAGAATATAATGCCAATTGAGAACTTATGTCTCGAGTAGATCGATTACGAAAGACAGTATGTTATAATAACATTTATAGAAACAAAATAGAGATGTTATTCAACCAACTCTTCACGAGTTTATAAAGAAAACACCTGAAACCTCTTAAACGCGCTTCGTTAACTTAATTATGTACATTGATAAATAAATATTTTTAACATGTTATTGGTAAATTAATGTTTTCGATATGTTATTGGTAAATAAATACAGTAAAATACAATTTTTGATGTCTGATTAGATGCAAAAATCAAAGGCCGCCTTGAACTTCGAATATCCGGGTATTCGGGGATACGGATTTTGTAACAGCAATCCCTTTCACTTGTTATTTATGGTGTCTCGACGCCCGATTTTTTCCGGTCGATTGTAAAAACGAAGGTCAGAATGGAAGCCTAAGCTGCCAAAAGATTAAAAAATAGGAATGCCGGTGTGGTGCATATCACGCACTGATAATAATATATCAGCTGCTTATTAGATTGTTGCATATGAAAGGACCAATTTTGGTACATCGAAAGTACGGCATATTTCGATGATATAAAAGTACAATGAATCAGTTCTTATGATACATAGGTTGAATCTTATTGAAGTTTACTGAAAATTATTATAGTCTTCTTATAATTTTCGTTAGCATGAACAGGTTGGTTATCCGAAAACTGTCCCATCGATTACCCCGTACAATGCGTAATAAGATGGTTATCTAATTATGAACAATTTTATACTGATAACACTAATAAAAGGTTTGAAAGGTGAAGCTCTAAACTGATGTAATACAACTACTACTTTGAAATAATTTTATTATCAAGTTATTTCACATTTGGATCTTCTGAAGTCGAACATTGTTTAGTACATATGATAACCAGCCATTTCATATTGATAATATTACTGCAACGTTTACACGGTTACCTCTGGTGAAGCTTAAGTACCGTGTGTACCTATGTGATACTTCATGGTACTTTCATGTTACTAAAATCTGCTAGACTTCGGATATTTCAAAATCGTTTACTTAATACGCTACAAACTACAGCACGATTGGGGTATTTTTAACGATATCAATTTTATCGAACATATTAATGAACTGATTACGCAGTAATTTTCATAATTTCCATTTTATTTATTTTCATCTGCGCTTCAAATTGATACAACATGAACGTTATTTTTAGCACTTTTATGCCATCAATTATATCAGACTTTGTACGTCGAAATCGGACATTGTTTTCCGAAATTATCAATCAGTTCTTTTATATGATGGATTATCTCGAAAGGTTTATGTAATCTTTTTTATTCTGTAGGTCTCAAATTAATACGTCGTAAGTGCTATTTTACCGTACTTCTATGCCAGAAAATCTGTTTGCATTTCTATTGTTAACACTAAAACTACCGACGTGTAATTCACAATTACTTTGAAGTTAAAAATGAAGTTCAAAAATAAATGAACAAACGATGAACCATAAAAGAATACACTTATCGATCCTTTATCTTGATGATAATCAACATAAATATGAAAAAGATCAGCTCAACAAATTTTGTCATTTAAGGTAGCAAATTTGTGAAAGGGTCAATTGACCCCTTTGGTAGTTTTAGTGTTAAAGTCGGTCATTTCAGATGCCACAATTAATAATCAATAATAACTAATAACTGATAGTAATTGGTGTACACTCAATGAAATGCATAATCTTAAGTCGAAATGTTGATTAAAATTAAAATAAGTGTATAGCTGAAAAAATGCGTGTAACACTGTTTATTATATTATTATTGGTTGTTTATTATATTAATTGCATATATGCCACCCAAACAGTGTTATTGTTATTCCTATTATTGGTGAAAAAAGACCATTTTCCGTAATGTAAACACGAGTATCGAAAAGGATGGAAAATAAAAAAAGAAGACGGAACCCAAAATAATTGAATGAGATTTGTTATGGGTTTTGCAAGGAGTGCGACAGCATGAGAGAGGGAGAGAGAGAGCTGGTGGCAATCAGTTGAATAAAAATCAGTAGAGCAGCACGAGCCGGCTATCTTATTGTTAGCAGTAGAGTTGTACCGCGATGTACGAGTTTTGCATTTTGGAATTTATTGTCTTCTTTTTTTCTTCCAACACATGAATAATCGATTATGTATGTTGTTCTGTGTTTATACGTCATACCGACAACCTGACGTGTATGTAAATTTCTTGGCTGCTTTCAACTCTCATCTACCATTCTGCCTCGTGATCGAAAAAGGTAACAGAATCACATGTCAAAACACCACAAATAATAATATTACGAGAGGGATTATCATACTATGTGTAAAATCCGTATTCCCAAATACCCGAATATTCAATAGCGAGTAAGAATGTATTGGGGTCATTCCACGCTGAATCGATCACTTTTTGTCATCACCATCTGCGATTTTGTTTTTATCAAAATATGTTATAGTCTACGTGAAAGTAGGATGGGTTTAAGTCATCATTTTGCCGATTTCGAATTTGTTTAAAAATTACAAGCCTTCAAAATTTGCAGTTTTTGCCTATTTTTGCAAAAATAGGCATCACTTACGAATTTTTTTCTCAAAAACTACTCGTCCGATTGAGCTAAATTCTTTTTTATTTTATTCATAAAGGATTGGGCTACTATAAAATATTTTTTATAAATTGGACAATTTGTTATGTAATATGAAAAAATTTAAACAAATTCTTTTTTTATGTTTTTCAATAGAAACTACTAGTTATTAAAATATAAAAAAAATATATTATATTCCCTGAAGCTTCCCCTTTAAAATGAGCCCTTCAGAATAATGGAGGGTCGAAAATTAATGTCACAATAAGCTGGAAAACGATGCAGTGTACCTCCGTTTCAGGTAAGCGAGTCGTGCAATCCGCGTTCACTGGTCTTGGTCAAGCCTGGTACACGACTAACTGACCTTGATTTTACTTGGAAAAGTATATTAGTAACCATTCTTGGCCAATGACACATTTTTTAATCATAACTTCATTTATAAATATTAATTCCCACATTTATTGTTCATGCTCTACAAAAAGGCGTCATTGTTGAATGGAAATCGTGAGAAGATTGTGGTTTCCTTCCATCGGAAAGGGATAAGGATGAGTTATAATTAAAATTATCGAGGGCACCATTGTGTGGGTAGACTTAGAAATTGTAAGAAAACATAAAATGACAACTATTTCATTACACTAAATACAGGTCCATCAATATCATACGAGCAAGTCTTACGTAGTACTACTTTATTTATTAATAAATAAATCTTCTTGCAATGCGAGCTTATAAACAATCGGAATGTCCAATATATTATTTTGTGTTACATAACTAAATGCTATATTTCAAAATGACGATGATGAATAAAAAAAAATGTGTCACTGGTTCAATGCGGCATTTAGTTATGTAACACAAAATAATATATTGGACATTCCGATTGTTTATACGCTCGCATTGCAAGAAGATTTATTTATTAACAAATAAAGTAGTACTACGTAAGACTTGCTCGTATGATATTGATGGACCTGTATTTAGTGTAATGAAATAGTTGTCATTTTATGTTTTCTTACAATTTCTAAGTCTACCCACACAATGGTGCCCTCGATAATTTTAATTATAACTCATCCTTATCCCTTTCCGATGGAAGGAAACCACAATCTTCTCACGATTTCCATTCAACAATGACGCCTTTTTGTAGAGCATGAACAATAAATGTGGGAATTAATATTTATAAATGAAGTTATGATTAAAAAATGTGTCATTGGCCAAGAATGGTTACTAATATACTTTTCCAAGTAAAATCAAGGTCATTTAGTCGTGTACCAGGCTTGACCAAGACCAGTGAACGCGGATTGCACGACTCGCTTACCTGAAACGGAGGTACACCGCATCGTTTTCCAGCTTATTGTGACATTAATTTTCGACCCTCCATTATTCTGAAGGGCTCATTTTAAAGGGGAAGCTTCAGGGAATGTAATATATTTTTTTTATATTTTAATAACTAGTAGTTTCTATTGAAAAACATAAAAAAAGAATTTGTTTAAATTTTTTCATATTACATAACAAATTGTCCAATTTATAAAACATATTTTATAGCAGCCCAATCCTTTATGAATAAAATAAAAAAGAATTTAGCTCAATCGGACGAGTAGTTTTTGAGAAAAAAATTCGTAAGTGATGCCTATTTTTGCAAAAATAGGCAAAAACTGCAAATTTTGAAGGCTTGTAATTTTTAAACAAATTCGAAATCGGCAAAATGATGACTTAAACCCATCCTACTTTCACGTAGACTATAACATATTTTGATTAAAACAAAATCGCAGATGGTGATGACAAAAAGTGATCGATTCAGCGTGGAATGACCCATTGAAGAAAAATACATATACTGATTGCCAACTAGAATGTATAGAGTATTTCAAGATGAATACAATGACCATTTGGGAAGGTCATTCGTGGTCTGGGTTAATCCAGTCATCACGGAAAATAATTTACTTTAAGGAAGTGGTCAAACACTTCTTTGCCTTCTGTAATTATTGATCTTACTTCATCTCTGTCTCGTAAGCTCTTGTCAAGCATCGTTGAATGGAAATAAACATTCAACCGCGCTGTACGTTTCATTTGTACATATGTACTATGATTAGTCGTTTATGAGAATCTCTGTATCTCAAGTTAGAGTGAGGGAAAAAGTATATGGTAATTGGAAAATTCTGCAGCACGGTTATATTTTACGTTAGCGACGCCCCCCAGCGAGGTGTACCTTTGTTGTTAGCGAAGATGCCGAAAGGAGTATAAAAAAAAATAGTCAGCTTAGAACTTTCGCACCGAGCACTTCGCTGTTTTAATAAAGTTCAATCGGCCTTGTATATTGAGAAATCATTATTTTACCCGTTCACTTTAACATACTAAAGTTTACTGAACGGTTTCCGAACGTGTCACACCTTCACGATATGCATTTACGAATGTTATAAAAAATTTTCAAGAACCTAAAAGTGTACATAACAAAATACGAAGCAGATCCAAAACAGCAACTAATGATCGTAATACGGTGAACATTTAAGGAGGTATAACAAAAAATCCCTATGCTACTACAAGACAGCTAGTAAAAGTGGCATCAGTCAACTAAGTGTTTTGCAAATATTGCATTTACATAAATTCCACGATTTTAATGTTTCACTTCACCAAAAATGACATGGAAATGATTCTCAAAACCGTGTAAATTTTTCTGAATGGCGTCTGCAGAAATTACAGGGTGATGAGTCGTTTTTGACTAAAGTTTTGTTTACCGACGAAGCGACTTTTACAAACCGTGGGCAAATCAATCGTCATAATATGCATTAGTGGTCAATAGAGAATCCACGGTGACAGCGAAAAGTGGATAAATAGAGACTTTAATCTGTAAACGTTTGGTGTGGACTTAACAACAAAATAATTAATCCTTATTTTATCAATGTCACATTAAACACTTCGAGATATAAAGACAGTTTAACGGAAATTTTGCCACACCTGCTGACAGATACATATTCCGCTTCACATACAAAGTATTTGATTCCAACAAAATGGATGCCCTGCTCATTCTACACGGATAATTACTCAATTCCCCAACGTGACATTCGGAGATCGTTGGATTGGTTGTGCAGGAAATCATAAATAGCCCGCACGTCAATTTAACGCCTATGGACTTCTATTTGTGGAAAAAATTAAAGCAGCAAGTGTATAATGCAATGCCAGCAACCAAAGAAGATATGAAAGAGCGTATAAGAGAAGCTCGTGCCGCTATAAACCCAACTGAAATTCAACATGCCGTATTATCCGTCAAGCAACTCTTCAGAACATGCATCAGTGTTCACCATTTAGAACACTTGTATTAGTCATGTATTAGTGTTGCATAAATAAATTAACGGCGCTTGACTTTAATTTCCTCAAAGTAAATAATTTTCCATCATAATTGACTTAAACCAGACTACGAATGAACTTCCCAATAGGTCATTGTATTCGTCTTGAAATACTATGTCAGAACGAAAGTAAAAAAATATACCGTTCCCTTTAAAAAAACAAAGATGACCTTCATGTCTTCTTAACTCTACCTATCAAAAAACTAGTAACATCGGATGATCGGCCCCTCAATGCCAAATAATTTTGCTCTCTTGCATTGTTTCCTATCGCCAGTCAAGTTATTCAGGTGGCCGGTTTTAAGTGCCTCCCTGTATTATACCCGGCATATACTCTGTATATAAAATCACTTGCAGCCTAATTGAAATTAACTTAACCTTGCGATTGTAGGCTTTAACCGGAAGCAAGATAATTATTCATTTATTTATTGCAACGAGTAACGACCAAAAGTAAACAGGGAAAAACACACAATTACTTTAGAATTAAAAAGAGTTCGCGTCACACAATTCAATTATATATGTTAATCATCTGACGTCTCGCAACAAACTTTCGTTCTAGATTTTTCGCTGGCTAAATCGATCCTTAGAACAAATTACATTCGCTTTGTACAAAATCGATCCTTAAAGCAAACCACGTTCGCTTTGCTCCTAAATGCTCGATAACTTGCTCTACCATTCACACAACTTCACAGTTCACACTTGCACACCACGCTAGGTTGGCCGGGGTCTACACGATAATTTTGTATTTTGTGTATAGATCTAATATATTAACACATACAAGCAATTAAAATTACCCCTAATAACTTTACCAAAGAAAAGAGTTATAATGATATTCTGTAAAAGTATATAGCAGTAAAGTTTTTTTTTTTTTTAAAAATCGTTAAAAGCTGTAATTTCAATGTTCGATCGCAACTAATATTAAATTTTCATGATATAAAAATGTCTAACAGTTAAACTTAATTTGATGTGAAAAAGATAATAATTTAGAAATAATTTCCCAATCTTTTTCTATTAATCACGCATATCAATCAATACTTTCCTTAAAATGTACAAAGAAAAAAGGAAATCTGTTAAGAGTTACACTATTGAGACACTTTTTAGTCATTATATCAACTAATGCAAATATACGTAGTTGTAATCTTCTTATGTCTGAATGATGGTTAGCTCCATCAACAAGGAACTATTAGAAAGAAAATAAATCAATAATCTTCTACAGTCAAAATAACGACTCATCTGACCACACATTTTCTCGCAGACAATATACAATATACATATATTCGGGTGGCTTCGAAATTGAAATTATGGTATCACTTAGCCGACCACTCGGGTAGATCTACTCGTTCCAATGTACGTCGGTAGCCGTCCACTCGGGTAGATCTACCCGTTCCAATGTACGTCGGTAGCCGACCACTGGGGTAGATCTCCCACGTTGTCATTAGCAACGCGTTTCATTTTTATTTTATTTATCTACATACACTATGCGACCGGCAAGAAGTCCGGTGAGGAGGTTTGGCCAGGCGTTCAGACGCGACGGCAGTAATTGACCGAAAAAAAAGATAGTCGCATCAAGTCTCACGCATTTTCGGCGGCGGAATTTATTGGTCGCGCGGTCACGCACACTAGTTGACCCGAAGACCGTAAACAATCAGTAATCTAATCTAGGTGGGGGTAGGAGGTGCGATCGCGTACGTCTTATCTTTCAGGACAACCTCCTCACCGGACTTCTTATCGGTCGCATAGTGTACTTGCTGTTTGGTCTCGAGTTGTTCTTTCCTGACAAACTGTTTCTCTAATAAAACCCATCAATTTAATGGTGTTATAAATATTAAAAAATAAAGGCTATACTTTTGAACAACCTACAAGAAATAAATGTTATATACTTTTAATTTCATGTTTTGTATAAACAATACGTGAACTCGTTGAACGAAATTATTACTGAAAGATATAAGTGACTATTTAAATAATTTTCAAACTTCTTTGATTTCAAGTACCAAATATGAGTCCGCGTCATTTGTGAAATATGCGTGGTCGACAGCGCAGTTTGGCTTGCTCGAGCGTGGTGGAAATCGTACAGTTCGTTGCGCGCGCGTGTCGGCTAAGTGTTAAGTATGAAGTGTGACTGATACCATTTACACTGAATAGATCGTGTAAAAAACAATTGTGTGAATGATTCTATACTGACAGATTTCTTCTGCTATGCTTGTCTTTCTCTTATACTATACAGTGCTTCCATTTCTTTGCACATACATGGTACTCATTAATCTAACTTTATGTATAGACGACGGTTAAAAAAGATAATGGACCTCATAAGCTACGACGAAAATAATCGGAAAAATTCACAAATTAACCAGAGTAAATGCAATGCAATAAAAGAAGATACTTGTATAAGTGTCTTCTACCACAAGCTTCCAACCATGCCTGCTGTGAATAATTTTCCTATATGCAAATTATATGAAGAACACGAAGGAAAGCTCGAGGAGCTTAAAATTATTGAAGGAAGTATGGAAATAATCAATTTAAATGAAGAAGAAAAATGTCGATTGAGCTGCATCAATGAAAGTGTGCTAGTATATGCTATAATGCCAAAAGAGAATGAAGAAAATATGTTGGATAAAGTGTCAGGAACATCAAATTTAAATACCGAATACGAACCTTTCATTCAAGAAACTGTATCTTCAAGTCAGGCGACTATACCTTTGATTGAGGAAACTATTCCAAGCGATACCAAGTCCGAAAGACACGGGGTGGTTGAAAAGGCAAAACCACAAATGCCGGAACGACCAATTTCTCAAGGTATAGATTTTGTCGACTTCAAGTATGTTTTTGATCAAATACTAAAGCTCGACGAACACTCCAACATCGGCTGCGGCATCCAACATTTTAAAATAGTTGGCTGTCAACAAAATGGACTGAGGAAAACGTACGATATACGGTGTCAAATGTGCAACTTCAAAGTACGCATACCATGCGTTCAAAAGAATAATAACGTTATGGACCTAAATGACAGTGCTGTTTCCGCAACGATGGTAACAGGCGGTGGATACAGTCAACTGGAGCAACTAATGTCTGGTATGAATGTGTCATGTATGTCCAAACGTACGTACGAAAAATGCCAGGAGAGTATAATTGACGCCTTCGAACTGGCCGCACTGCACGAAATGAAAGATGCTGGTAAACAGGAGAGAGAACTCGCTATAGCAAGAGGCGATATGTGTCCAGGCTTCGATATACCATGGATTCCAGTTGTCGCAGATGGTAGCTGGATGAAAAGATCATACCGTGGTGGATATTACAATTCTCCTTCCGGTGTAGGAGCTATCGTTGGATACCATACGAAGAAAGTGCTGTACATCGGTGTAAAGAACAAATTCTGCATTGTTTGCCAGATAGCAATTAATAAGAAGGAACAACCTCGCGAGCATCGTTGCTTCAAAAACTGGGGTAGTAATCAGAGTTCAACTGGCATGGAGAGCACTGCTATCTTGGAAGGATTTAAATGCAGTTTAGAAATGCACGGCCTAGTATATTCGATATTAATTGCCGATGGTGATAGCAGTGTTTACAAAAGAATATTGGACAGTGATCCATACAAAGAGTACTCGGTGCGTGTACGGAAAATTGAATGTGTCAATCACATGTTGCGTAATTTCGGTAGAAAGATAAACGAAATCATCGTAAAAGGTGATTGTAAACAAGTAAGAACCGTCGTGAAAGAAAGTGTCCTTCGCCTGCGCGTTGGCATAAGAAAAGCTGCAGAATATCGCTTTAAAGAGAAGCTGCCACTGACTGAACAGATTGAAAGACTGAAGCTAGATTTAATAAACGTACCCAGCCATGTTTTCGGAGAACACAAGCACTGCGAAAGATTGGCATATTTCTGCAAGAAGTACTATGATTCCAACGAAATTAACTATGTTCCGCATCTGAAGGAAGCGGGTATTTATAAACGTATCGAGGAAGCCATGCAGCCGCTTTTCAATCAAATTGAAAGTTTGTTGTACAGTTCAAATAATAATGCAGTAGAAAGCTTCAATAACATCATCGCTAAATTCATCGGTGGCAAACGAATAAACTATGGATTAAAAGGCTCGTATCAGGGTAGGGTTTCCGCTGCCGTCGTTCAATTCAATTCGAAAGAGGCGTTGAGCCGATTAAGTAGAGCGATGAATAAAGAACCGTCAGCCATGATAAAGAGGATGGAAGAGCGACGTAAGCATGCATTGAAAATGGGAGTACAAAGTAAAGACAGAATAAAGGTATCTTCCAAGCGCCGTGAAACACAAACATGCGACAAGGATTACGGTCCCTGTGCGGAACAACCGGAGATACAAGAAATTGTTTTCGCTCCCGAGTACGGGAAGCAAATGGCAGCACTCCGCAAATGTTAAATGGTGGGATACAAGATTATAACGGGAACTCACAATTACGCAAACAGCAAGAAATAAATGGCCATTAACAAACGTTCCGAAGAGACACTTTACAAAAGCAGAGAAGAAGTGCTCAATCTGCTAAAAATTGTAGACAGTAATTTAATGAAGTTAGTCCACTAGAGAGCTTTAATGACATAAATCCTTTTTTAGTTTCACTCTGTACTTACTTATATATAATATTTGTTCAGCCAAAGACCTGGAATAAGGACTTGGTTTGTACATGAAGTTTTGGCCATCCATTTTTTGCAAAAAGAATGAAACGACCTGTATAATCCAGAAATATGACAACAGAAGTATTCACGATGTATGTAAAAGTGTAGGTAAAATACTTCTGTTTTTATATCGTCTTTATGTATTAATTCGGAAACATCATGATTCTACAGATATTTCTTTTGCAGGTCCACATCACTAAAACAGTTCTTTTATAAAACATGAAAACTACCACTTATAAAAAGGTAAGTACGATACTTACGTCTCCATCATATGTACAAGTACAATTAGAATTCTCTATAAATTTATTTTAATTATTTTCACAGGCCAGTCTTAAAAATGCAAATTCCGACGCATGAAATGACGGAAAGAAGTAACAGGTTGCAGCACGTGCAAAGAGGTAAATATTGTAATTTGCGATAAAGTTCATTAACATTTAGGGAATTATTCTTACTACGCTTGAATTTTAATCGTAGATTTCATAACACCTAATCATTAATTTCATAACGCACTATAATATAACTGAAGAACGATAATTGTGGATTCGTTACAATGTATATCTTTGTTATACTTGCAAGTACAGTACCGAACAAATGAATTCGGACGAATGATTTTTCTTAATTTTTATGAATAAATCACCATATTAATATAAAATGAATTGAGCAGTTTATGAAGGCCAGGGTGATAAATAATGTATGTAAACCAATTTAGCAAATTGTAACATAAAATATATATTCTGAACAATAAACAAAAATTTGAGTGACAAAAGTATTCGGACAAAACTTATATCTTGAAAAAGTTATAATATAAACGATGTTATTCATGAAAATAAAAGAATAAATTAATATTTAGTAGAATAACCTCTAGAATCAATAACTGCCTGCATTCTTTTGGGCATAGATTTCAAAAGACTGTTTAATGTAGCAAGAGTAATATTTTGCCATTTATGGCAAAGAGTTGTAGGATGTCGAGTGGTCGGTGGATCGTTCAGCGATGACGATACTTTACAGAGTCCACGTTTTCCGTGTTTTGCTGGTCTTTTATATTAGGTTGGTGCATATGAAATGTCGGATTTTTAAGTGAATATATAAAACTGCATATCTTGTTTCAAAAGCCGTTTATTTAATTAAAATATGATCCATTTACTTAAGTACGCTTTTCCCAACAAGATTGTAATATATGTATAAATGATTGTATTAAGGAAATTCTGATCTTTGGAGCCAATAAACTCTGATATTTAATTTTTCAGACTCTCTTCATTTTCGCTTTGTATAGCCCGTGAAAGCAATCCTAAATGTTTAAAACAATGAAAGTTAATCGACGAAATATCCGATATATGACCTGAGTGTTGAAAAATTTCAAACTTCAACTGATTTAATTTCACGATCGTTTTGTGCGACGCATGCGGCCAAGCGTTGTCTTGGAGGTGCCGATTAATGAGTGATGCGTCTACAATTTTCAATTTTTTTTTGCACTTCTCAAACCAGCCGCACATTTCATTCGATTACATTTTTTTCCTCAAACGCATGGTTTATATTGCCGGTAGCTCTTGCAGCATTGTTGCTAAATTTATACTCGTATAAAAAAATTACACGAATATCGACTGAATTCGTGTCGGTACAAAATACAAAACAAATAACAAAAGGAAACGCTTTTAAGAAAACCTTCTTTGTTGAAATGTGACTATGACAATGGACAGTACAACTATGAAAGAGGTTGTGCCAAAAACGAAAGCATAAGGGAAGTATGGTGACAAAGATTTACATGTACAGAAAATCCGACATTTCATATGCACCAACCTAATATTATTACACGGACACCACGCATTAACGCATTTGAGGGTCGCAAGGACAAACTCTTTGAGGGCACCCGCTGACTTCGCCGCGCGCGAGGCGCGGAAAAACACAGGGACTGGCACCCCTGTGTCGGTACGCGATTCCGCAGAAAGAGCGGTTTCGCCTTTCGGCGCCGGTAAGGCGATTGTCGGCGAGGCGACTTATCGTCAAAGCGAGCGGCCGCGGCGGTCGGTTATTCCTTACAATTCGGCCATCCTGACTTTTAATCGCCCCGATTAATTTACAGGTAAACGCAAAAGTACAAAGCATCACGCACACTTAATCTGAACTTCACATTAACCTTACTAATCCTAAAACAGAAACCGACACTATAAATTATGCTTTAATACATCTTAAAAACGTCAGTTTATACTATCCAGGTGTCCATGGCCGCATAGTACACGATTCCCATGTTCCGCAATAGGGTATTTGTGAGAGTTAGAAACCTTCCACGTCTTTTAACACATACCGATCGTTTCGTAACACCCGGTCAACTCGATATGGACCTGTAAGAATAAAACGATTTGGAAAAATGTTTGTGGACGAAAATAAAATAGAATGCTGTTTTAATAAAACTGCGTTTAATATGTCTTGCTCGATCAAGCGTTCGAGAACGAATAAAGACGATTCGAACACCCGAAAGCGGGTCGCTCGGGGGAGAGTAACAAATGCCTTTCGCCCTGCAAGAATCACCACGTTAACAAAGAACCTCGCTGTGCCAAATTCTAATACAAAGGCGTCTTCGTAGACACATCGAATTCGTACCGAGAACAGTCCCGCCAGCACAGTTATTTTTTTAGGGCGCTTAGGCCCGAAGAAAAGTTGACAATTTGTCGCTTTTTTCTATTTTACTAACACACCCTTAAATTCTGGTATTAATTTGGAAGAAACGCCAGGTGAATTATGAAAATTTTTTACCATGACTTTATCGCCTACTTCGTACTTTTTTGCGGGTTTATGTTTTGCGTCGGAATATTTTTTATTTGCATTCTGGGTTTTTTGAACTTGTTCATTAGCTCTTTCCCGTACTTGTGATAATTCACGAAGCATTCCATTCCATACATTCAATGCATCACGCAATTCGTCAATTACCTCGCCACGCTATTGAATTCCAAAAAGCAACGCACTCGGACACTCATTCGTGGATTCCGATACTGTATTGTTACATGCAAACTCTATATCTTTGAGCGTATTATACCATGCAACGTTCCTTCCGCCCGCTAATTTTGCTATCATTGGTAGAATCGTGCAATTTGCTCTTTCGACTTGGCCGTTCGCCTGCGGCGAAGCCATGGCAACTTTTATATGCAATATATTCCTGGAATTTATAAATTCTTCAAACTCGCGTGACGGAAAAGAACTACCTTGGTCAGATACATTACCAATGGACGACTATATTGTACGAAGTAAGATTTTTAATTTTTTATGACTTCTGTTGCGTTAGTAGTTTTAGTCGGATATAATTTAAAAAACTTGGTAAACGCGTCTATGACTAAAAAAAAGTAGTGTTGTGTATGTAACGGAAGCGAATATATACGAAAACACACTTCGGTATAGAAACTTATATTCAAAATGGGTCGCATACAAAAAACGCTGCCAACCTTGTTCTGACGTGGTTCGTGACTTTCTGCATTCATTTCTCCTCCTCAGAGGCACGAGGTCCCGCGCAAAGGGAAAACAAATGAATAAAAGGTAACATGGAAGACGATTGCGCGGGGTCTTCGAAAATATCCGTAACACCCCCCTTTCTCAAAAGTGAGGGTTGTAGCGTAGAAAAAAGAAACGTTGAAACAAAACAAAAAAAAAACGCATGTACATACTTATCTCTAGTAGGCTAACAAAAAGTAATTTGGTTGGATAAATGCTTAGTGTACTCTAAAATCGCCGTATCTTATAGGAGGTACTCTGATTCTTTCCGATCGCCGGATCGGTTGTTCTACGACAGGCGGTTCACCTACTCTAACGTCTGCTAATGGATTCACTGCTTGTTGGGGTTCCTTATCGGTGGAATAATCTATGTATCTTCCTACATTTTTGTCTTTTGTACGTAACCGTGAAGGAGTGTACTCTCCAATCAGTCTCATTTGGTTTATGTGTCGTTTCCAAGTTCGTCCATCATCTAAATTAACTAAATAATGCAATCGTCCTACGCGCTTTAAGATTCTACCGAACAACCATTTATCTCCGTGCTGATAGTTTCTGCAGCTCACTCTCTCTCCTTCTTTAAAATTTCGCAAACCTTTACAATTGTACCCCTGTATCGTTTCGTTATTTTTAGGACGTATTAAGTCTAGTATACATCTAACTTTCCTATTAAACATTAATTCCGCAGGAGATATACCTGTCGTACAATGAGGAGTAATTCGGTATTTCATTAGTATTTGTTGTAGTGATGCATGTAAATTTGGTTTTTGCATGTTTATCGTATGTAAAGATTTTTTTAGTGTTTGTACGAAACGCTCTGCCAAACCATTTGTAGACGGATTACAGTAAATCCTCCCACAGTGCGACACTCGATTCCCTCCCACAGTGCGACACGTCTCTTCCTGCGTCTATGCGTGCGTCGTTGCTGCGCCTGTGTTCGCCTCGCTCGAGCCAGTCCAAGTGTAACACGATACACTCGCCGCGGTCCCTTTGATGCGGGCCGACAGATCTCCAGTTCCAAATTTACCAATATAATTTTTTAATATTTATATTTTTTTGACTGCAAATTTTTTTAACATATTCGTGAGGTTCTTCCGATCAAAATAAGACCAAACACGATATAATTACGATCATAATTACCTGTGTAACAAGCCATACAAGTTTCAGACGTTACATTTACGGCAGAGATACAAATAAACTTTTATGGCTTGTTACACAGGTAATTATGATCGTAATTATATCGTGTTTAGTATCATTTTAATCAGAAAAACGAGACGAATACGATGGTAAAGGTTTCATTCACGAAAAACCAAAAATAAAGAATTTTGATTTTTGAATTTAAAAGACGGAACATGCAAGAGTCTTTCATGTTTGCCGAACGCTTCAACCTTCTGCCTCTCTGTCTTTTTCACTCGCCGTCCTTTTTCACGTTAAAAACTTTAATCACCCGTTACGTACGTAATTATTAACATAATTACATTATGTTTGGTGTCATTTTAATCAGAAAAACGAGACGAATACGACGGTAAAGGTTTCATTCACGAAAAACCAAAAATAAAGAATTTTGATTTTTGAATTTAAAAGACAGAACATACAGAAGTCTTTCATGTTTGCCGAACGCTTCAACCTTCTGCCTCTCTGTCTTTTCCACTCGTCGTCCTCTTTCACGTTAAAAACATTATTCACCCGTTACGTACGTAATTATTAACATAATTACATCATGTTTGGTGTCATTTTAATCAGAAAAACCTGACGAATACGATGGTACAAGTTTCATGAAAAAATAATAGGAAATAAGAAAATTGCAATCTTTTTCTTTGCTTGCATTAGTATGTGTCTCACCGATATTCGGTCGTTTCGGTAACCGATCGTGTTTAACGCTTGACTCATTCCGAGGGGGATCACCCCAGCAAGGGACAGCCGCCGAGTATTAAATTTCGCTTCTCCTATGCTCACAGTGAGCAGTTTCGATTCCGGCCTCTGTTGCACTGTGGGAAGATTCACTGTACAATGCAATGCGTATGCAACATTATGCGTTGTTTTTGCGAGGTTTCAATTATACGATTAAATACAAAAATACTAAATTACATAGCAATGCAGACTGCCTGTCCAGACTACCAATTGCAAATCGCGATGAGACTACATGCGACGTAGTTGACGTACACCAAGTAGATACAATACAGTCATTACCAATTACTTTCGAAGAATTAGTAAGAGCGACCAAACAAGACAAACACTTAAAAGAAATATTACATTCGATAGAAACTGGGAAGCGAATTCGTAAAAACGATGGATCCTGCAATAGAGAAGTAGAATACAGCGTTCAACAAGGAGTCCTCCTACGCGGACATCGAGTAGTCATACCGAAAATATTACAAGCTAGAATATTAAAAGAACTGTACACCCAACACTTCGGAATTGTAAAGATGAAGATGTTGGCACGTGGTTACGTTTGGTGGAACGGCATAGATAACGATATTAAAGCCATTACAGAAAACTGTGCAGAATGTAACGCGAATAGAAATAATCCACCCAAAATTAAACATACGTGGGAACCTGCTACATTCCCCTTTGAACGTATACACATCGACTTCGCAGGACCTTTCAAAGGATACAATTTTCTAATAATAGTTGACTCGTAGACAAAATGGCCTGAGGTTTTTATAGTAAACAACATTACAGCGGAAACTACAATACAAAAATGTCGCGAAATTTTTGCAAGGTTTGGCTTGCCAATACAAATAGTATCAGACAACGGACGTACCTTTATATCCAGTGAGTTTCAAAATTTCTTACAAAAAACGGGATTACTCATAAATTAACAGCACCCTATACAGTGAATCCTCCCACAGTGCAACAGATGCCGGAATCGAAACTGCTCACTGTGAGCATAGGAGAAGCGAAATTTAATACTCGGCGGCTGTCCCTTGCTGGGGTGATCCCCCTCGGAATGAGTCAAGCGTTAAACACGATCGGTTACCGAAACGACGGAATATCGGTGAGACACATACTAATGCAAGCAAAGAAAAAGATTGCAATTTTCTTATTTCCTATTATTTTTTCATGAAACTTATACCATCGTATTCGTCAGGTTTTTCTGATTAAAATGACACAATCATGATGTAATTACGTTAATAATTACGTACGTAACGGGTGAATAAAGTTTTTAACGTGAAAGAGGACGGCGAGTGGAAAAGACAGAGAGGCAGAAGGTTGAAGCGTTCGGCAAACATGAAAGACTCCTGCATGTTCTGTCTTTTAAATTCAAAAATCAAAATTCTTTATTTTTGGTTTTTCGTGAATGAAACCTTTACCACCGTATTCGTCTCGTTTTTCTGATTAAAATGACACCACACATGATGTAATTATGTTAATAGTTACGTACGTAACGGGTGATTAAAGTTTTTAAAGTGAAAGAGCACGGCGAGTGGAAAAGACAGAGAGGCAGAAGGTTGAAGCGTTCGGAAAAGATGAAAGGCAGGCGGAGCTCAGACCTTTAAATTAAGAATTAAAAATTCGTATTTTTAATTTTTCGTGAATCGTATCGTATTTTGTTGCCATCGTATGCCATGCCTTTTGCCATCGTATTCGTCTCGTTTTTCTGATTAAAATGATACAAAACACGTTACAATTACGATCATAATTACCTGTGTAACAAGCCATAAAATTGTATTTGTATCTCTGCCGTAAATGTAACGTCCGCAACTTTTATGGCTTTTTACACAGGTAATTGTGATCGTAATTATATCTTGTTTGGTCTTATTTTGATCGAAAGAACCTCACGAATATGTTAAAAAAGTTTGCAGTAAAAAAAATATAAATATTAAAACATTATATTGGTAAATTTGGAACTGAAGATTTGTCAGCCCGCATCACAGAGACCGCGGCGAGAATTGTGTTACACTGGACTGGCTCGAGCGAGGAGAACACAGGTGTAGCGATGACGCACGCATTGGCGCAGGAAGAGACGTTGTACACGAACGGAACGAACCAAGTAGTACACGAGGACGACTTTTACTGTAATCTCTTTTTCTAGTGCAACTGAATTCAGTTTATTTTTCCCAAAAAAATACTAAAAGAAAATACGAACATTATATACATAAAAAATTCAATGTCACTGCTTGTACTGTAGAGCTTTTTAATACTAGCAATGTCACCTACAGATTCACTTCTTTCTTCAAAATCATCAAGAAACTTCATCAACAAAAGTGACTTAAAGAAACAATCTTTATTTAAGTTACTGCCTTTTTTAAATGGGATAAGATATTTCTGTTACCGCATGATGGACAAGCATAAAAGATTAAAAACGTTACTTTTATGGGCTTTTATGGGCGATACTTTTATACAGTAGTTAGTGTAAATACAGGAGATATTGTCAGAACTGGTAAATTCTACTTTTATTTGCATTATTTAGAAGCTGTATTTAAATGCAAACATGAATGTTGTAATGATACTGGTGATCCTAAAAGATTTGTACTTTTCTTGAGAACAAAGTGTTTTTCACAATTAAAGTATTTAATGAAAGTACGTTCAAATTTTAAGTATGAACTAGAAATAATATCATATTGATGCTTCAAAGTAGCATTTTTAAATGACTTTTGAAGTTCTTTGATCACATATGTCTGGTTGATACAAATTTCTGTCAAAAATCGTACTCACATTTGTAAGATGGGATAAGGCTTAATGCACAACACTTCGAGATGTATTATATTTACTGTGATATTCTTTATTTGAACACAAATTCACTTCTTATGAAACAATCCAGAACAGAAACTTAACAAAAAGATACGAACGAAAAAGAAAAACGTGAATGTCACAATAAACTGCAGAACAAAAAGAAACCGACAATTAACACTGATAATAACTGTGGGGATGGTAGAGCATGAGTGTGCTGTGTGAATGCGCATGTATGTATAATGATTGAGGTGAAGACAGTCAGGGGATGAATGAAGAGAATGAATGCAGCGGACTCTATTTTTGATGTTGCATGTTTCGCGTGATACGTTATTTTGTTTGAGATTAGAATTGTAAAAGACGTTGAACGAGAAGCATTGAATTTGAATCCGTTATAAATAAACTAATTTTCTCTAATATCAAACCATAATATAAAACCACCATAAGCGACGAAAAAAAAGAAAACTGATAATAGGCCGTATGCCGCCGAACTCTCTCTCTCACCTCTCTTACTTATACTAATCCTAATCCTCTTTAAATCCAATCTCGGTAGCGCCGCTACCGGTCGCTCGCACACGCACACACTCGTACACACTCGCACTCACCCGTATAATTCATACATATTCGTCATATTGTGATTTTCAATTACAAGAAAGGACGGAAAACGGCTCACTCATTCTGCGATTTCGTTGAACTTATTAGATACACTGAAGTCTGTCATTAAATACTTTTCTTTGTTGATGAATGTAATATAAAGATATAGTAAGAACAAACATAAAATAAAAGCAACATTAAAACTTACCAGGCATATCTTCAGCTGTAATTAAAGGCTTATTAATTTCTTTCCAAACATTTTAAATGTTTATTGCAACTGGGTAAGCATAATGTTGACTGATATTGTATATTTGAAATGTTTCTTGCTTCCTGAGTGTGAAATGCACAATTGAAGAATTATTGTGATATTTAGTAGCCGCTGATTCTTAAAATATTAAAAAGGTAATATACGCATTAATTTTTGAAATGTATTATACGTACATATAATATACATGTATGTATTAAATATGTATTAAATAGATTTGACATCATTTCACAGCATTATCCGCCATAACATTCTCCCATCTTTTGTTAGTATTGTATACAACACCATTAGAGAAAAAACTATACATAAATCGCTTCACATTATTTTTCAATTAAAATTTCGAAAATAACTCTACAAGGAATAAGAAGAGATTATTTTCTGCCTTGAAATTTGGAAATAATGCAGTGTTTAGTAGGCACTTTCAATTTTGTCCATTTAAATTTTATTAATCCGAATACTTTCGAAGATTATATTAGACTTGTAGACTTAAAAATAAGAAAATAAGCCGAAGAGCAAATAAGTTAAAATAAATCAACAAATAAATAGAGTGATGTTTATTCTTCAGCGAGTATAGCAAAACAGACACAGTTTCGTCGCTTTCGTACAATTTATATCTATCTTCCCAGTATCCCGGGAAGGAAAAACAAGGAGTGGGAAAAGGGGTGACTTTCCCCAAGGCGCGAAGTCCCATTTTCCCCGCAAGCGGTCATCCGGCCCAAACCGTTGCCGGTGGCCCCTTCCACACACGACAGTCTATAAATTACCGTGACAGTAATAAATCCAAGGATCGCCTCGACTTTTCAAACTCCATGAGGAACCGAAAAAATACAACTACGCCAACCTCGGGCTCAATGTGCAGACCAGCTGAGTAAAACGGTCAAAGTAATGGTTCCTTGGTCTTTTATTGCTGCTATGCTGACTCCTCAATATGCTAAATTCCTACAATCTAAAATATCGTCTACAGTTCGGCCATCCTGACCTGTTAGCCACCCCGGCTAACCCAACACGCAAAACCCGTGAAACAACAATTTCTTGTCCTACTGTATCACACACACACACATATCCATACTATGATTCATTCCTAATTATTAATCTAAGTCTATGTGTTTGAGATTCCGTCAGCTCGCTCAATTGTGGCGACAGCGACACACACGCCCTCTATAAAGTTACCGTATTAGTTATTTTTCGTTCTTAGGTTAAGTTGTATATATAGTTGGTAAGACTAGTTTGTAAGGAACGCGCGTTAAAACAAAAGCGCAGCAGATCAGAGTCTGTAAAAGAACGCCATAGAAGACAGACGCGTGGTAGACGAATAAAAGGAAAGACCTGTTAGTCGCTAAAAAGATTCAGTTACATTTTATTGCGGCATTAGCCTCTCCACCTCCGAACCATAGTCCCCACACAATCAATACCACTGTCGCCATCTCACGGCCTCTCATGAGGCCCAGTGGGACCGCTCGAGTGACCGTGCGAGGGAGTGACGAGCGCGTGACGGGAGCGCGACGAGCGTCTCTGCGCCTGCGCTTACGCTTCGTGCGTGCTTGCATTCTCGACGCCGGAAGAAGAGACATCTTGAATCTCGTGTTCGCATCGCCACGTGTAAGGTTGTCTGCTCTCAATTCGGTCTGCTCTCAATCCTTTGTTAATTAAAGATTACAGTGAAAGTGCTCATCATCATAGACTGCTCAACGCGTGTGATTACTAATTCAAGTTTTAAATCAGTATAAACATTAATATCAATTCGGACTGCTCTCGATTCTGTACAAGTGCTTCTCCGCATTAGAGTGTTCGCACGATTGTAGCCGGTCACCCGGCTCAACAGGCGGCACATTGGATCGGCCTCGCGCAAATCACGATCTACTCAACCTAATCGCGACATTCACAACTGTGTGAAATATTGTACAAAGTTCTAATTGATTTAAAGTAAACTCATGTAAGGTTTATACAAAACAAAAGTATTTTTCATAGTTTCCAATTTAACAATTACAATAAGCAAAGACAAAATCTGTACTCTCTTTAACGACACGCTCGCCGATTCTTTTTGTTCGCACGCTCGCTTCATACCAACTTGCCGATTTCGACTATCCCTACTCACATTCCTCGCTCTGTTTATATATCGCCGATTCTCAAGAGGCTCTCCCACCACTCATCCTATTTATTACAATTTCTGTACTCTGCAATCTTACACTCATTTTTTTTGTGAAATTGTGCCCGCTCAATTCCTTCATCAACGTTGTATTTCTTTCTCATCCTTTTTATGCCGCGCTCATGGAAACTTCTCGAACGCTCAATCTCATGAACTGAGTCGGGCGTAAGAGAATTTCCCGAACACTATGGTTTTCTTTATTTCTATGTTACATCGCAATATAGGGCTTCATATTGTCCGGTGATAATACACTGTTATAGGGCATTTGCGTTATCTGGAAACCGTCGATGTCACCCACTACATATCGATCACAATCCAAAACGTTCTTTACCTCATAGGGTCCCTTGAACTTGGATATGAGTTTCTTATTCACACCCGCTGTGGTGTCGACATTTTTAATCATCACATAATCCCCGACATTATACACTAACGCGTCTTTATGCCGCCGGTTATAATAATTTTCATTGACCGCTTGTGTTCTTCCAATATTTTCCGCTGCCCTATCCCGTATAGCCTCTAGATCCGTTGGCTCATCCGATTCTGATTCCAATAGAATTCGCAGGTAGTCATTTATTTTTCCTGCCTGTTCGATCCCAAATACCAGTCGACTAGGGGTATCATTTGATGCCCAACACACCGTATTATTTAACGCGAACTCGACTTGGTCCAGCACGCGGCCCCATTTACTTGGAGTCTCGCACAGTTTCGCGAGCATCAGAGTCACTACCCGATTGAATCGCTCTACTTGTCCGTTTGCGCGACGATTACCAACGGCAATTAAAATATGGCTAATGTTTTCAGTCTCTAACAATTCCCTAAAGCTACTTGACGTGAACGCGGTCCCTCGATCTGTGATTATGCGCTTCGGTTTACTTATGCTCGAAAATACTCTTTTAAAAATTTTGTTACATCTTGGACACCGGTGGACTTGCATGGAAATAATTTAATAAATTTGCTATCCCTCCCTGTTTTCTCCAGTGGCCCAAGATGATCCACGAGCAAGGTATGGAACGGCACCTTCTCCTTAGAGATGTTATGCAGACATCCCGTTTGTTTCCCATCTGAGGGCGAAAATTCAATGCATCTCAAACAGTTAGAGATGTATTCCTTAACCTTTTGTCGCAAGCTAGGGAATCAATACAACTTTGATAGATTGTTGACAACTTTATCTAGTCCTACATGACCCAGGTCATCGTGACAGGTGCGGATAACGTTATCCTCCATAGACCAAGGTACAATAGAATAACAATTTCCTTGATCTATCTTTCCGGTACACGAGTCCGTCGCGAAGCTCAAATTGCTTTAACTCCCCCCTTTCTAGCTTATCCCGGATCTTCCTTATCTCAGCATCCTTATTTTGGCAAATCATTAATGTTTGCTCGAACGTGTTCCCCTCAATTACCAATATGCTATGAAAGCGGCTGAGCGCGTCCACATGGCCCATCCTTTTCCCCGGTCTATGTAGGATCTCGTACTCGAAATCTTCTAAAAACAAAGCCCAGCGCGAAATTCTTGGGTTCACGTTCCGCTTGCTTAGGGTCAACCGGAAGCTATCGCAGTCTATAATAATTCGGAAACGTATTCCGCTCAGGTAGATTCTAAAACGTTTAAGCGCGTTTACGACCGCTAAGCACTCCAATTTAAAGCTATGGTATTTCGCCTCCGTCGGTGTCGTCCGTTGACTAAAGTAGGCGATCGGTTTAAAATGGCCATCTACCTGTCTTTGTAACAATATCGCGCCAAATCCCGATGCGCTCGCGTCACAATGGAGTTCGGTTTCAGCGGTTGCGGAGTAAATGGAAAGAATTGATTTACTCGCTAACTGTCTTTTCAATTATTCGAAAGCCTCATTTTCTTTTTCCCCGAATTCGAACGTGGCCCCTTGTTTTATCAAGTCATACAAGGGTTTCGCAACGGTCGAGAACCCAGGTATAAAGCATCGGAAGGTACCTAGCCAATGACACAAAACGGTGTGCATCCCTAGCACTACGCGGTATTGGGTAATTAAGGACAGACTCTATGTTACTATCGTTTGGTCGAATCCCATGGACACTCACACGCTAACCCAAGTAATCCGTTTCCGATTGCGCAAAGACACATTTGTTTAACTTAAAAACTAATCGGTTCCTCCCCGCGATTCGGAAAACCTCCCGTAAGGTTTGTAGATGTTCCTCCAATGTCTCACAAGGAAAGGCATGGAAGTGTCCCCCTCCGATTTTAATGAAACTTCGTACGTTTGTTAAGCAGGAAAAAATAAGGGATACATATTTTTTTTTATCGGCTGAGACGCGAGTTTAAGGGGTGAAACGACCCCTCAATGTTTCGACCCCCTTGTGCTATCTCGAGAACCGTACGAGATACATTAAAACTGTAAATTGTAAAGTTGTATGGTTTTTGACGTATAATAACATGGTATTAACAAATTCGGCGAAATATAATTTGTTTATAAAAAAAAAATTTTTCATAACCTTATTTTACAACTTATGCAAATTTACATAATGACAAAAATTGAAGAGAATTTAATTCCAAATCCATTGATATATATATATATATATATATGCGATATTGCCTCCTACAGTTCCCGAGATTTTTATTATTTATATCGCGCGCGCGCGCGACCGCTGACCTACCTGATACGACTGATGCTTTGACGCACGAGTTCATGGTTGTGTGCCATATCAAAAAACAGTATATTGCTATATATGTATATATTTTATCGTCGAAATCTTTCCAACATGGAGAAATTTCGTGTTTCAAATATTTTTTAATTACGATTGAGGAGGAGGGTAGATAGAAAAAGCTAGACGGATGTAAACCTGAAGATAGTAATAATTTATTGGCTCCGATTACGCGATTTAGGGGAAAAAGCCTTACGGCATATAAATAATCCTTTAACTCATTTTAATCAAAATCGGAGGGGGACACTTCCATGCCTTTCCTTGTCAGTGGCAATCAGGAAATCGTCGAAATACACTAATACCCTCTCAGCCCGAATTATGTCAGAATACAATTGTTTGATAAATCTTGCAAAAACTTTCGACGCGTTCGTCAATCCAAACGGACAATACAGAAATTCAAATTGCCCGAGGGGAGTCACAATAGACGTGAATTTTATTGACTCCTCCGCCATTCGAACATTATAGTACCCATCTGTTAAATCAAGTGCGGTATAAAAACATTTATCTTTCAACCGGTCAATGTTATCATCTATTAGCTGGCTTGGAAAATTGTCTTTAACTGTGATTTTATTGAGCCCGCGGTAATCAATGCAGAGTCGTGTTTCACCATTTTTTTTTTCTTAACTAATACAATAGGACTACTATAAGGGGATTCGCTTGGACGGATTATTCCCCGTTCCAATGAGTCGTTTAAAATACTCTGGAGTTTCCCTTTCTCCGTGTATGAAAGTCGTCGCGGCCTACAACTAATCGGCTGGGGATGCGTCAACGCGATTCTCATTTCGAAATTGATACTTTCGGTACTCGACTTTGTTACAGTTGCCGATACAAAATTCTTTGCTTGCTCACTGCACCCTTCATTTAAGCCATTTTGAAACAATAAGAAGGGAAAATATTTAACCGACCACTGCCATCCGCTTCCAAAAAAATAGAAGACCCTTGCAAGATAAGAGACCGACCGGAGCCAGACCTATAAACATAGAACCAAATCAAACAAGAGTACTTTAAGTTAGAATTTTTTCCTTAAAACAGGACATGCCCGATAATAATCAAAAGAGTAACCATATGCGTTTCCTCGAGATATTCTGTAGGAAATTATTCATCTGTAGAAAAAGTCACGTGATCAATCTTCAGCTAGTATATAAACCCTTTCGTTCGTATTCTCGAGTGGACAGTAGTTAACTTACATCAGTCATGGGACAGTATCGAGTGAACAGTTTCAAAGTTATATATTTCGACGTAAACACTTCACTGCGACGCAAACCAGTTAACTCTACGTTGAATCCCCGCATAGCCAGTGCGTCAAAACCGTGCATAAGGGAATAGGTAACACATACATACTCTTCATTTTCGCGACAGAAACAATTGTAAGAGAATAATTTTGTAATACATACTCGTGTTCTGTGAAAGGTGTTATCCTATTTGCTATATTAATATACCCGAAAGATCCTAGTGACAGTTCCCACTATCATACATCCTAGCCGCTCAGGGTGTGTGAGAAATTAAATTTAATAAAAGTTACGTGGCTTAATTATCATTTAAACTCTCGGCGCTTTTCACGCTGATCAAAGCCCGGTTCGTAACAACTTCATCGTCTCTAAGTAGTCCAACTCATATGATTTTTTGATGAGTTGCGTAGCCACGGGACCAATGTCGGGGTTTATCTGCAATCTTTCGGTCGTAGCTACGAGTTGACTAATGCAATCTATACTTAAAATTTGCGCGGTGACGGTATTTAGATTTTCCAACGATTCGTCTCTACGGGACACTACAAGTCCGTCCTCGAATGATAATTTCACCGTCGGGTTCGATGAGAAATCGCGACCGAGTACCGCCATAAATGTCATGGTGTTCTCGGGCACTACGTAAAATATTAAATCTACCGGAATACCCTCGACCACGACTTTGCAATTGAACAAGCTTACAATTTCCATCCGCGAGCCATTGATACCTGCGAATTCATGGCGATGCTTAGGTAACGGAGTTCGCGCTTCTACTGGTACGAAACTGTCTTTAATGAAGCTAATAGGCGACGCCGAATCTAACATTGCGCTTAACGCATATTTAGAGCTATGGTTATGCCGATCAACTACGCAATAACTTAGCTTAAGCAGGTACGGCGCCGGAAGGACTGGTTGAACCATGTAAGTGTGTTGACGTGGTTGCGGTGGGCCCCCTTCACGTGCTGCTTCCTTCTCGTGGCTTTAGCACCCTTTGCGGACAATCCGCGTTTCGGTGGGCCGTCGATCCATACCCAAAACACGAACCAGGCTCCCGCGGTTTCGGCTTCGGACATCTCGTAGAGAAGTGCCCCTGCTCCCCGCAGCTGAAACATCTCACCAGCTTCTTCTGCACCTCCAACTTCTCCCTAGATTGGCTGGTCCCCTTTTCAATGGGTGGTTGCCTCCGTTGACTCGCCATCGCCTTCCTTGGTTCCAGGGAGACGTGCTCAAAAGCCTCCAATAAATCCGCCGTCGTCCAAAACCGTAAAATTCGGGTCTGATCCCGAAGCCGCGAGTCCGTGATCCCGTCGATGAGATACTCGACCATCTCGTCGCGCGGAATCGGCACCCGATTCCCCAATATCACTTTGTCGTGATGGTAATCCGTGAAACGTTCACCCGTGATCGAAATCCTGTTCTCAAATTCTTTTCTGGTCGCTAACTTGCTCGGTCGATGGTCGAACATCTTCTTCATCTTCCGCAATAACGTCTTGATATCCATGATTAGATGTTCCGCCCTCGAGTGAAACCAGCTCGCGGCGCGTCCTTTCAATTTTGAGCCGATTAAAACTCGCGCGGCTCTATCGTCCAATTCATAACTATTTCGTAGGAGTCGCAGCTGCTTTTCCCACCTCCAATAAGTACTATCTTGATCATCAAAGTCGCGCAATAGATCACTGATGGCCCTCACACTCATACTCGCTGATGACGTAACCTCATTCACACTAGTAGTCAATTCAGGACTAGCAGTCACCTTATTACGCCAGCTAGCCTGTTCTCGTCGCAGGAGCTCAACTTCCCGTTTTAGCAGATCCCGTTCCCTTCGCATGAGGTCCAACTCCTGTGCTTCAAGTTCGGTTTCACTGCATTTTCCAACTCGAACAGGCGGTCTGCTTGTCTCTTCCTCTTCAGCCTCTTCTCGCGTTTGCTCCTTCAATTCGACGATGGTGTATTCTTGTGTCATGTCGGTGGTGATTAGCGTCGCTCGAGTATTCCATTATGCGCCAACAAGCCGAATCTCTCACTAAACAATATGCTAATCACGTTACACCACGATCAACAAAACACTTAATACACAATCAGTCAAAACAATTACCACAAGTTCACAATTTGCACTTTTGTCAGGAAACACGAGATATTAGTCACGAACGATTACAAGTTCTTTATCATAAGTAATAACAGTTCTTAATGCCAAAAAACAAGTTCTTTATCCCACTTCTGAATCTGTAGACTTAAAATATGAAAAAGAGATGAGAGAAAAGACGAGGAGAGAGAGCAAATAAATTACAATAAATCAATAACAAATCAAATAAATAACAAATAACTAGAGTGACGTTTATTCTTCAGCGAGTATATCAAGACAGACACAGTTTCTTCGCTTTCGTACAATTTATATGTGTCTTCCCGTTATCCCGGGAAGGAAAACAAGGAGTGGGAAAAGGGGTGACTTTCCCCAATGCGAGAAGTCCCCATTTCCCCGCCAGCGGTCATCCGGCCCAAGTCGTTGCCGATGGCCCCTTCGGCACTCGACAGTCTATAAATTATCGTAGCAGTAATAAATCCAAAGATCGCCTCGACTTTTCAAACTACATGAGGAACCGAAGAAATACAACTACAGTAATGGTTCCTTGGTCTTTTATTGCTGTTACGCTGACCCTTCAATATGCTAAATTCCTACAATCTAAAATATCGTCTACAAAAGTACGATATCAAAACAGTCATATATTCATAACATATTCAAAACAGTCGCCTTTATGTTATGGAATTTCGCAAAATTTACAAACGAAACATGTTCTACTTCTTTTTTTATGAACTGCACAAACTCTACATTGTCTTTGGGGTGTTAAACTTCGACCACTGGTCACTATATTACTTACTTCCCACTTCTTTTCCCGCGTGCTTGCTTAACCCACGCGTCTAGACGCTCTAACGTATTTCAAGAACTTGTACAAAACAAATAGTTTATTTTCTGTTAAACGTGATTGATTATTTATTGGCGAATCCACGTAGCCATACAACTAATGCAACTAGCAGCATAGTTCAAAAGTAACTAACAAGACGTTAAACCCGTCAAAAAAAGCGTTGGCGACAAAAGGCCTACAGTGAATCTTCCCACAGTGCAACAGAGGCCGGAAACGAAACTGCTCACTGTGAGCATAGGAGAAGCGAAATTTAATACTCGGCGGCCGTCCCTTGCTGGGGTGATCCCCCTCGGAATCAGTCAAGCGTTAAACACGATCGGTTACCGAAACGACCGAATATCGGTGAGACACATACTAATGCAAGCAAAGAAAAAGATTGCAATTTTCTTATTTCCTATTATTTTTTCATGAAACTTGTACCATCGTATTCGTCTCGTTTTTCTGATTAAAATGATACTAAACACGATATAATTACGATCATAATTACCCGTATAACAAGCTATAAAAGTTTCAGACTTTAGAATCTAAGGAATTCGTATCTCTGCCGTAAATGTAACGTCTGAAACTTGTATGGCTTGTTACACAGGTAATTATGATCGTAATTATATCGTGTTTGGTCTTATTTTGATCGGAAGAACCTCAAGAATATGTTAAAAAAATTTGCAGTCAAAAAAATATAAATATTAAAAAATTATATTGGTAAATTTGGAACTGGAGATCTGTCGGCCCGCATCAAAGGGACCGCGGCGAGTGTATCGTGTTACACTTGGACTGGCTCGAGCGAGGCGAACACAGGCGCAGCAACGACGCACGCATAGACGCAGGAAGAGACGTGTCGCACTGTGGGAGGGAATCGAGTGTCGCACTGTGGGAGGATTTACTGTATTAATAGGCTACAGATAGATAATGTGTTACGGGCTAACGCTACTCTAGAATTTTGAAAAATCGATTTTTTTTTGCTTAAATTGAAAAAAGTTTTGAGTGCAAGAATAGTCAGGAACACGAATTTTTTTTAAGTGGACTGCAATCATTCGCAGTGTGCTGCTCATGCAGGCAAGACTTTAAACTCGTTTTTCTCGGAATCACTTTTTTCAAACTGGCCGAACCAATAACTCGAACAGTTTTCAACTAATCGACTTGAAATTTTGTGGAGAGGTGTAAAATAACATAACTCAGTGAACATCGAACGGATTTTTTTATTAATCAACCACTTCATTTTTTATTAACAATTTAATGCTTAATTTTCTGACATTTTTCCCAAACTTTCCTTCATATCGACACCAAATTAATAATTCTTAATATTTTCTAATTTCCGTACGATGTTCCATAGACAAGGATATATAATATCAGAAACTTTTGGATATTTTATTTTAGGACTATCCGTTAATGAGAAAAAGGTTCGGCCAGCAGCCCACTAAAAAAAAGATGTTATTGCTTGCTAGTACTTGCAGCCGCCATTTTTAAGTCGATTTGTTTGAAAAAATTCTCAAATCATCTTCAAAGCATATGTAATAAAGCTCTTTTGTCCCTGACTTCATACCTTGCATGGTTTTTACATAAAAAATTTCCCAGAATCACCTTTTTTTTCTGTCCTCTAGAGTGGCGTTACCCCTTAAGTATAATACATACATATGTATACAAATGTATGGAATAATAAAACCCTGACGATGCGAAATTCTGATTTCCGACGCCTGACTTGGAATTCTATTATTCAATCCTGGGCTAAAAAATGCTGTGTACAACATAATGGACATACCTGCAATTGGTGTTCCTTGTTTTGAATTGAACAAATTGTGTTTTAATTTTCAACATCTATCTTTCTAATGAATTCTTTTAGAACTGCATTATTTCCTTTTGGAGTACAGGAGTATTCGTGACAGCTATATTACATGTTATTTGTTACTACTATAGTAACCAATAACGTGTTTATTGTTATTGGTTTTTCAGAAAACCAGTAACCATTGATCAGTAAAAAAACCTGTTTAACATATACATATATTTGTTCGATAAAAGATCATTAAAAATCTGATACGTACTTATATCTGTATTTCTGTTAAACGAACATCAAAAAACTGTGAGTTACTGCCAAACATATAGAAAGATAAATGTAGACATTGGTATATATGAATATTTATTAATATATTCAAATTACTTATATCATAGCAATGTCATATTAATATTTACCTACAGATCAATAATTATTTGTCTTAAATAGTAGAAAGCAGTATAAACAACGGTAGTACACAAGTACTAAATGCATTTCAAAATAAATACAACACAATTTTGAGATAAGACTATCGAAAAAGCAATACAAACCGTATGTTGTAGTATCTTATTTGTTTTGTTTTTATATTCAGATGTAAATGTGTCAACGAATAAAAGCAATTATATTTATTAATATAATCCTAATGATTTCGTTCTACAATGATATTTCAGTTATGTGTTCTTCAGGAAATCCGTCTGTTCCAGTGTACTTCTGGAAATTATATAACGATAAATAAGTATCTGATAAGAAAACTGTATCTATTAATAAGAAATACATAAACATGTATCATAGGTATGCACAGAAACAGATACATACATTTCTTTAAAATGTAATTTCTCCGCCGTTAATGCAAGTTTTCTGATGTTTCGAATCGTGGATGCAGCAGCAATTTGCACTTCTGGATCATCTGATCCAACCAACCGTAGTACATGCTGCAAAATTTTAAATACACTTGTAGTGTAAATTTGCTTTACAAATATAGGGTGCCCTAAAAATTTTTGAACAAAAGGGAACCAAATTTATACACTGTGTTAAAAAAGTGGAGTATGTAAAAACGTTTGTATAATGTTGAAAATCGGGCAATCGCGGCCGAACTTTAAATTCAAATACAGTATTCCTTTGTTTTCATTTCCGTTACATATATTCTATTGTCTTTTCCTTTATCTATATAGAAAGAGAGCGCTGTGATTAGCACGTGCAAAGCCATACGAACATATTAATTTTTCATAATTATTAATATTGTTTATATATACAATATATTTATATATGTGTGTGTGTGTGTGTGTGTGTGTGTGTGTGTGTGTGTGTGTGTGTGTGTGTGTGTGTGTGTGTGTGTGTGTGTGTGTATAGTGATTGTAAATAAAGTGTGTGTTGGCCAACCACAATCTTTCGTGCTTATTAATTAAATATACAACAGGTTATGAGCCCAGGGTCATCCTATTGATAAGAAAGGCTAACATAACCTCAATTAGCCACGTGCTCAATAAATGTTGAAGAAACGGGAAGACCGTTGATAATCCTATTTTGGAATCGTCGTAACGTCGAAATGGCAAGTACAACGACTAAATTTGAAAAATTAAATAAAGAAAATTATGACACGTGGGAGTTACAAATGAGAGTCACGTTAATAAAATACGATCTCTGGGAATACGTGGATGGATAAAGGTCAGTACCAGAAAATGATACACATGCAAGTGCCGCATGGAAGAACCAAGATGAAAAAGCGCTCTCCGAGATAATTCTAAGCATTGAAAAACCGGAACTGAAACATATTAAAAGATGCACGAAATCGAGAGAAGTTTGGTTGGCTTTAAGAATGCACTTTCAATCCAAAGGTCCCGCACGAAAAATAATGTTACTAAGAAAAATTGTAATGCATAAAATGAAGGAAGGAGACGATCTCGAGGAACATTTGGACCAGTTCATGGAAACCGTGGACAAACTCGAAGAAATTGGTATAAAAATTAACGATGAATGATTATCAATACTAATGCTACATAGTCTCCAGAATCATTCGAGGCCTTTCAACGAGCGATGACGGCGAGAGACGATACACCCACGCCCAAGAATATGAAAATCAAAATTATTTAAGATTCAGATTTCAGAAAAAATTTGTCTCCCCAAGAAGATGACCAAAGAGCAATGTTTGCAAAAGGGAGTAGTAATTACCCACAAAAGGGAATACGAAATCCTCAACAAAGATGGAATGCTTTAACAGGGTCCCAAAATTATAAAGCAGACAACAGCCTGCAGCGATCCGGTACTAGAGGAAAATCAGGTGTATCTAATTCAATTAAATGTAATAAGTGTTGTAAAATAGGTCATTTCTCACGTAATTGTTTTTCTAGGTTCCCGAAGTCGCGTCCAGAACAGCCATACAAAATAACGTCAACCAGATCTATCAAAGACGGAACTAAATCGGAATCAGCAAGCCAAGCTGACTTGAAGAAGTAATAGCGTTTTTACAAACAAATCGCCTCACCCAAAAACCAAATTTGTGGTGCCTCGATAATGGATATTCCTCCCATATGATTCCCGTCAGGGAAGCTCTACAAAACTATTCAAAAATACATAAAACCCTCAATCAAGCAAAAAACGACATCACATTAATATCTGGAGTAGGGGAGGCAAGATTAATGAACAACGATGGAGTTAAAGATTGCAAAATTAATCTAAGAAGAGTATACCACGTCAAAGGTATACGAATGAATTTAATGTCCGTATCGAAAATAACGGATAATGGTTATGACGTCACCTTTAAGAAGGACTCTGCTGTCGTGAAAGATAGATCTGGAAATACTGTAATGATAGCAAATCGAAAAAGAGACTTATATTACGTAGAAGAAAATACTAATAAATGCAATATGGCTGATGCGACTTCAGAGAGGGGACCGGAAAACTCAATTGATATTTGGCACGCCAGACTTGGCCATTTAAACGCAAGCGACATGAAGAGAATGTTACGAGAAGAAAAAACATGTGGTTTGAATTTTGACCGAGAAAAGGACTTACTAAACTGCGAAATATGCGCCCAAGAAAAATTAACTCGTACACCCTTTCGACCAGTACAAGATGGCCGCACCAAGGAGATTTTAGAAATCGTACACACTGATATATGTGGACCATAACATCGTCTCATTCAGGAACTCGCTACTTTATCGTCTTTGTAGACGATAAATCTAGATGGTGGAATGTAGAATTTGTAAAACAGAAATCACAAGCACTAGAATGTTTTAAGAGGTACAAAAATCGAGCCGAAACTGAAACTGGAAAGAAATTGAAATTTCTTCAGACAGATAACGGTAGAGAATTCTGCAAAAAATGAATTTATTGACTACCTAAATGAACAAGGCATTCAACAGCAATTATCCGCTCCGTATACACCGCAGCAAAACGGCGTGGCGGAACGAATGAATCGCACTTTGGTAGAGATGGGCCGCTGCCTCTTGAGAGAAACAAAAATGCCACCAATATTTTGGGCAGAAGCAATTAATACAGCATGCTATATACGAGATAGGTGTATGAGTAAGAGCCTGGAAGGGAATACGCCATACACGATCTGGAAACAGAAGAAACCTTCCTTAACACATTTTAAAACTTTTGGATGCAAAGCTTTTGCACTCGATAAAACGGCGAAAGGAAAATTCGCCTCACGAGGAAAATTATGTGTTTTTGTCTGCTGCTCACAAATTTCAAACGCGTATAGACTCTGGGATCCAGAATCAAAAAAATTTATAATAAGTCGAGATGTAAAGTTCATGGACTCCATGTACTATGACGAAAATTTTTAAAATTTCCCATCCGAAGAGGAAATTGATCCAAAGGAGCCCACCAGTAAACATCAAGATCAATCAAGCGTTGAAGTCATTACAGACACAACCACGAAAAACGTACCTATTTCAAATCCCAGAACGGATGGAACTGGTAACGGTCAACGCCGAAGAGGCAGACCAAGGATACTACGAACAGGGTCCAGAGGAAGACCTAAGAAAATTTATCATCTGGCTCCAACAAATCCCAGCATAGACGAACTACCACCGGAGAATATGGATGAATTAGAAAACGATATCTTCGTCAATTACTTAGCTCGACCAGAATTAGAAACGTGGGAAGATGCAATGGAGTCACAAGAATCAACCGCATGGATAAAGGCGCTCGAGGAAGAATTCATATCGTTGATTCAAAATGAAACATGGAAAATCGTTGACCGCCCACAAAAACGAAAAGTTATAAAGAATCGTTTGGTACTCACCACAAAAGAGGATGGAACAAACGAAAGGAAAAAGGTTCGTCTAGTTGCCAAAGGTAGCACGCAATTACCGGGGGTGGATTATAAGAAGACTTACTCCCCCGTGGTAAGAATGAAGTCGATACGTCTTCTTGCAGCGTTAGCAGCACAGAAACGGCTGATTATCCATCAAATGGATATGATTACACCCTACTTGAACGGGACATTAGAAGAAGAAATATTCATGGAAGTTCCTGTCCATTTAGAACAAGTACTAATTAAAATAATTGAACTGGAACCAGTCGGGATAGCAAATATGACAATTACGACCCAAAAGACCATCAAGACGGCTGAAGAATGGTTAAAGAAACTAAAGAACACCTCAGATAGCGTATGTCTGCTGAGACGTTCACTCTACGGCCTAAAACAATCAGGGGTACAATGGTACAAGCGTCTTAAATACGAACTGATGAAACTAGGGTTAAAACCTTCGACTCATGGCCCTTGTTTCTTCTATAAGAATAATAAAATCTATACACTCTTGTATAGATTTATAGATATGTATAGATTGTAAGATTGTAAGAATAAAATCTTATAATCTACGTCGACGATGTACTGATTGCCTCAAATCAACCAGATTGGATAGATGAAATTAAGAATGGCCTATCAAGAAACTTTCAAATAAAAGATTTAAGAAACGTAAAGAAATGCCTTGGTATAGAATTTTACCAAAGTACAAAGGACCATACTGTTACGCTCTCACAAAGCAATTATATTGATAAATTACTCGAAAAATTCGGTATGAGTGATTGTAAGATAGCGAATACACTGATTGAATCACGCACAAATTTAACACGACCAGAAATAGAGGACATGAATGTCATGGCTAAATTACCTTACCAAAATTGAATAGGTGGGCTACTGTACTTAGCCGTATGTACACGCCCTGATATATCGTTCTCGATTAATTTCTTAAGTCAATTTAATTCTAGTTATGATTACAGTCAATGGAAAGCGGGGAAAAGGATCTTGAGATACCTCAAAGGAACTAAGAACTACAAGTTAACGTACAAGAGGGACGAACGAGAGCTGTACGGGGTAACAGATGCAGACTGGGCATCTAATCTTCCCGACAGACGATACTTTACTGGATATGCCTTTATATTTTCGTCATGTCCGATCAGCTGGGACGTTCGAAAACAGAGAACTATCGCTCTGACTACGACTGAAGCCGAATACATGACTATATCGGACGCTACCAAGGAGGCTTTATTCCTACAAGGTCTCTTAAATTCGATAGGAATACCATACAGAACTATAACACTCTGGAATGATTCTCAAAGTGCACTGAATCAAATAAAAAATATCCCACATTATTCCAGATCAAAACACATGGACGTACGGCATTTTTTCGTACGCGAAAATGTGGAAAATGTAGAAATGTAGAAATCGCGCCACGCGATTCGATCGCGACCACGGCTAATTATAACTCGGGCCTACACTTCTGCCTCCGAGCGTGCGTGATTCTCGCGCTCTGATTGGTCGGTGTTTTTCGTTAATAATTTAAAAATGAAGCTCCATACGACATTTTTGCGAATGAAAAAGTTGTTCAGAATGACCCCACCTACTATGCTAGATAGAGTCTAGCTAGATAGACTGGCCGAAGCCGTCATGACAGCTGCATATACAAGAAATGTAACGCCCATAGGGGTTGACAAGACAACCACACCGATGCAGGAATGGACGGGAAAAAGCCGACCGTTTTATATCTGAAAGTATTTGGGAGTATAGCATACTATTATATACCAGATAATGCTAGAGGCAAGTCAGACGCACGAGCAAGAAAGGGAATATTCGTAGGATATGCAATAGACTGTAAGGCCTACAGAATATATGATTCAGAAAAACAGAAGATCCAAATCGCGAGAACCGTGAAGTTTGACGAGCAAGTAAAGGGTGCGAAAATACTGGGAAAGGATGACTATGAGGATAGCTGGAGAGGAATAACTAGTGTACAACCAGAGATACGAGAAAGACACGAAGAACTAGAAGAGACAGAACCAACGACAAAAGGAGAGGAACAAGAGTTAGAAAACAAACAGGTAGATAATGATTATATCCAAGAGGATGAGAAGTTACAAGAATCGCAAGAGCTAGAACCCACTCGCCGAGAGGAATTACGTCAAAATTTTAAGGGACAGAGGGATATAGAATATAAAATAAAATTAATGCAAAGAGAAAAGGAATTGAGAGCAAAAGGAGTGAGAAGATCCGAACGAATAAAACGCACCAGAGAACAAACTAATAGTACAATAACATCTAGAAGGATCCCCAATAACTACAAAGAGGCGATAAGCTCCATAGAAGCGAAGAAATGGACAGAGGCGATGGAAGAGGAATTAACATCGATGAAAAGGCGGAACGAATGGAACTTAGTATCGTAGAAGCCGGATATGAAAATAATAAAATGTAAATGGGTATGTAGCATCAAGGACAACGCATCGAACAATGGGGTAAGATATAAAGCAAGACTGGTTGCTATTGGCAGTCAACAAAAAATGGGTGTACACTACGACGAATCATTTGCGCCAGTTATAAAATTGGAAACTGTTAGAGTCATGCTAGCGCTTGCCAGCATACATAGGTTACAAATAAAACAGTATGATGTCAAATTAGCATACCTACATAGCGAGATTAAAGAGGAGGTATTCATGGAACAACCACCCGAATACGAGACAGGTAATGACAAGATCTGTAAACTAAGGAAAAGTATTTACGGACTACCTCAATCGGGATACCATTGGAATAAAAAAATAAACAATATCCCTAAGACAATAGGTTTAACGAAACTTGAGGAAGATCCATGCTTGTATAAAATAAAAGATAAGGGCGAATTATTACTGTTAGGATTGTATGTAGATGATATCTTAGTTTTAAGCACTAATGATAAGATTAGAAATAGGATAATCGGAGAGATTAGTAAACAGGTAGAATTGTTTGAGGCCAGATCTATTAACTTCTTGAATATTAAGGTGCAGGAAAACGAGGAAGGCTTGATTTTATCTCAGTCAGATTACATAGACAAAATATTAGCAAAGTACGAGTTGGAAGGTTGCAATCCAATGAAAACCCCTATGGATTCACAGCAAAATCTAGACATCTATGCAGAATCAATAGATGCGGACAAGGACCTATACCAGGAAATGCTGGGATCTATCATGTATTTGTCTATATCAAAAATCCAAAATTTATTCATTTTACAGCGCTGAAAAGAGTCTATAGATACTTAAAGAATACGAAGTATTACACATTGCACTACGGAAGAAATGGAAACAATATAATAGCAAATGCAGACGCGAGCTGGAATGCAACTAGAGATGCCAAATCATATAGTGGATATACAATAAAGATAGGAGATAGTTTAATAAATTGGAAAAATAGAAAACAAAACCTGGTTGCACTCTCAACGTGTGAAGCAGAACTTATAGCGATATGCGATAGCGTTCAGGAAATAAAGTGGACCACGAGTCTAATAGATAACATAGCATTTAAGTTAGATAATAAGACTAGACTAAGTACTGATAGCAAAGCGTCAATAGATTGGATTAACAGAGAACTGGTTACCAATAGAACTAAACACATTAACAGAAAATACCATTTTGTCAAAAATGAGGTTCGTAATGGGCAATTAAAGATAAAGCATGTATATTCGGAGGATATGGAAGCCTATGTGTTAACCAAACCACTAGCGTAAGATCGCCATATAAAATGTATCACAAAGTTAATATTAAAAGATAAAGGCACCACATGTGTAGTAAAGGGGGGAGTGTAGGAGTCCGACATTACCAACAGGTTAATGGTACCACACATGTGATGCGCACGCGCGACGTCAAGTAATATGAAATGTAATGTACGGTAATTTGTCAGTCCGAATTGAACCATTGTGTTGAAACCGATACTATCGTATTAAAGTAAAATAATGTGTGTGTGATATGCAAAATATTATTTCCACCATCCCACTAATAAAACCACAACAGTTTATAATGACATCATGTAGTTAATTGTGTTTTTATTTTCAGTTCTTTCATTGTGAAACTTTTCTAATTAAGACGAGACCAAACACACCGTAATTCGAGACATATTTACTTGGAATAATATACTAGAGTGAGTGCTATAAGCGGAATACCTGGAATGACAAGTATTCTACGTTTCATTTTTCATTTTAAGTGGAGTATTCTTCATTTAATAAAATTTTACTGTGTTTACGTTTCTATGAATTGAATCAATCATGTTCTCTTCGCATCTTACCAAGTCTTAAAAAAATAAAGCACAACAGCTGATTTCAATTCGAATTAGACATAAACGACTATATGTATATTGTGTCTTCCGTTGTCTACCCGTGGATGATGCTTAAAAACCCTAACAAATGGTGTGTTCGCAAACATGACCTATGACAGTTGTATTACCGCCACGTTGACTAAATCTATTTTCTACTACAAGATTATTCATTTGAAAATATCTTAATAACTATTAAGTCCAGATCGTAACGATTCCTGTTTTATGAAAAATTTCATGTTTTATCCAAATCAATGAGAGATATTTGACATATCATTTTAAACGATGAAGATAGCCGTTATATCTCAATGAAAGAGCAAAATAACGGCAATACAGTTAGAACGCTGTATATGTATACTATTGGAAGCGATGTAACTTCTATTTGAAAAATTTTTTTTAAATAGTAAATCATTTATAACTCAGTATAAGTCGAACATGTATTCGCTGCTGGCAAAGAGATAAGTACAGGCACAGTAAAGTTTGTTTCTCTACGAGTTATTGTTAGTGAGAATGAGATGGAAACCGAAACACGTTACCCTGTAGCAGGCCCATCATCTTCCCATCGATAGTTTACATTACTAGAATGAAGATAAAAACAAAATTACTATACCTTTATGATTCCAGAAGAATGCATAGTAATACAATTCGAAGGATCCTTGCTTAAGTGATACGCAGCTATACAAACTCCTCTGAGAACGTCTTTATTTTTACTCGTCATATATTTAATGAGTGGTCCAACTGCGTTCAACTGCCCAAATTTATAACTATTTTCTTCCCAATCACTGCAATAGGCTATTGCTAAAGTTAATGTTGCACGTAAACTTTCATCTTCCTAGAAAATATAAAACAGTTTATCAAATATACAGCGTGTTATTAATTACCGATTGTTTAATGAATTTGCAAAAACAACGTAAAATATATCTGAAATAAGAAATAAATAAATAATATTCAAATTAATAGACATCCAAAAGAGGGAACGATTAAATGTGTAATAATTGGTAGTGAATAAAATAAAGTATTGAAAGATTAAAATATTAATAATGTTAGCCGACAGTACTTTCATTTCCGATATTCGTGGAAATTTCGGAAAGCAAATGTTTCGATCTGAAATTAATACTTACTGTTCCTACAAGATTTGACAATTTCTCCACTACACCATGATCACTAAGAATGCCAAGATTTTCTGGATCTGTGGCAATTTCAGCAATAGTTGCACATACGGCACTCAGTACATTAGTGTCTTTGCTGTCAAGAAGGCTAACCGTTAACTCCAATCCACCTACGAATGCACGTACCATTTCAGGAGCATCTTTGGCATATTTGATACATGGAACCAACGCGAAACAAGCATTTCTTTTTATCGTGTCACTGGGATGTTTCAATAGCGACCAGACCAAACGGACTCCATCCAGAACATGTTCGGGATCGTTAATAATATCCATACATAGTTCATTTTGCGCGCATTCTTTAATCACCATTGGTATGTTTTCCAGCAAAGGTTCGTACGTTGAACTTAACAACTTTATCTATAAGCAAATAACAATATCGTTTCATTGAAAACTGAAAACCAATGGTACCAATGGCAGTAATATTAGATACCAAGCATATACATACATATGCATACATGTATATGCGAATGTGACATTGCTAATTAGACATATGAACAAGAGTCGTTATAAATCATGTAAGGTTGGCGAGAGATTGAGGTGTGAAGAGTGTTTGCGACCGAGTAATAGAGATCGAGTGACCGAGAAGAGTGTTTGTGTTGGAATGTAACAATCTAAATTTTGAATGTTGGCGCCACTCATTGTAACAATTTTTAGACGCGTTCGTAGGTTCTTTGTTGGCCCCCGTTTTTTATGTATTCCTCTGTGGTCCGTTGTGGCGTGATGTGGCGGTAAAAGTAACATTATTTCTTTTAATCTGAGATTTATTGTATACAAATCTATGTTTCTCAATTATAGTAATCTAAGATATATAGATGAATTATATTATTTCACATAAAAATAAAGCACGTGTTTTTTGAATTACGCGAACTCTGACAACAGTTTGAAACCGAGTGACAGAACTTGAAAGATCGACGTGTGAATGAATAGTGTTTATGGCCGAGCGATAGAGATCTGGGAAGAGTGTTTGGAACCGTGTGATTGAACTTGAAACATTGGGGGTACGAATGAAAAATGTTTTAGAATTAAGATAAGATGCGTGAATGCAGCGAGCGGGTTCAGTCGGAGACGAGTATTGGAAGAGTATAGATCGAGAACGAGTTATTAATTGTATCTTTCCCAGACATCTTAAATATTGTATATATGTATATTAAAAATCCTACAATAATGATATTTAATGCAACAGATAATAGTGTCTACGAAGTATAGTAGGGATGTTGGTGACAAAAAGGAATCGTTTTAGAAAAAACAAAAGATATTTAATATATATATAGAAAAACAAAATACAATACGCAGTCACACAATTTCTCTCTTTTTAATCTCACACGCAATTCTCTCTTTTAACTCTCAATTCTCACTCTCAACTTCTCTCTACAAATCCTCACGTTCAACTCGTCTCTCGTAACTCTCTCGCTCAACTAACTTCCTTGCATCCTTGCACGCTTTTCTTCGCCGAAAACCACTTACACACAGACACACCCGCTGACCCATTCGCACCGCACGCATTCCCGTTGCAAACAACTGTCACTCGGTCTAAACACTCTTTATTCACATCTCGCTCGAACGTCCTTATCTCACACCCCACAGTATGTTCCTAAATATGGGAAACAAAGCAGCTACATTACTTTCAATATAGTACTTGTCATGTTGTTACAGCATTTGAGAAACTTTTAATAAGAGAAATCAAAGAAATGTAAGATCAAAAGGAAAATGGAATGATCGATGAAGTTTGCACTTCACCGAATAAATGTTGTGTGGGCGTATTAGAAAATACTCAGTTTCTTTATTCACTCTGCACTCGGCAAAAGCCAATATAAGAATGTCTTCAGCGACACATATTCGTACCAAGGACACCCTCGTTAGTATGGTCGTTCTTTAGGGCACTAGGGCCCGGCGAAACGCTTCTAAGGGAGGGGAAGCGCTGACGAAAAGCATATGGCCTGTATCGACTATTCGTTGATTTCTAATTTTCTTACAGAAATTTTTTATAAATGTACAATTTATTTGTGTCCAATAATTTAATTTTAATTAAGATGTAAATATGTGAAAGGTTATTTATAGATAGTTGTTTACATTTTTTAATAAAATAAAAATAAAAAGTTTTATGTTTGCATTGAAATTGATTCTGGATTATACTCGAAACTAGGCATATTCTCCCTATTAACGGAGACAATTCTTTCGCTTATGTCGTGAAGATCACTTTCACGTACATCGATTTTTCACTGTATTTTATGACGACTAACGAAGGAGAAGAAAGGACGTCTAGAAAATTCTGAGCGAAAAGGAACAAGGGTTATGTTGGCCACCACTAAGCGAACATCTAGCCATCAAAATGAAAGTATTCATTATTTTATCATTTTTTTTGTCACTACGGTCTAATTGATCGACAATGCTGTCCAAAATACTAGGAATTTTCTTTGTCGTTACACATACAAGCAACTCCCTTCTACGTTACAAGAGGAAATAAACATAATTACCAACTTTGGTAAACCTTCGTTGATCCTTAGAATATCTCTGTTAGTAGGATCTTTGCAACATTCAGCCAATGCTCCTACTACATGTGCCAGCACGCTCTCATCCTCGTGCTCTTCTAAAAATGGAACCAGCAGTGCCACCAAACCGTTCTGATTAAATCGCACTATATTTTCCGGACTCGCAGCACATTTCCAAATTCCGCCAGTAACCGCAGCTAGCAAACGCTTGTTCGCGCAAACCTCTTTCTCCTGCAAAAGCTTGCACAGCATGTCTAAACCAGAGGCTTCTCGAACTATATCTCTTGCAACTTTGTTTACACCACAATTAAATATAGTCAGTGCACAATTTTCCTTCAGTTTAACATTATCGGTCCTTTTTAAGTGCCGTACAACATCGGGCATGATGGCTGTGTTTTCAAATGATTCTTGAAATGCGGCCTGCAAATGTGAAGTTAACTAAGGGTGACTTTAGGGTGTTGAAAACCAACAAAACTTATAAATGTAGAATTTTAAATTTTCCAGTTTGTAGTTTTTCAAAATCAGAAATTACAAAATTTATGAACCTGGTTAACTGAAGGTTAATATTTTATGTAGAAGTAAATTTTGTGTTTTATGAAACCGAAGTAGAAGAGAAAACTAAGAAAAAGGAAATTAACTCTTTTGCAAACACGTGAATGTTTTAAAAGATGTTAAGAAATGCAATTGCAATTATTATGTTAACACGTTACAATAGAGATATTCGTATTATTATACAGATAACTGGTTATTTATTCTTTTTCTTCTTCCAAAAAAACGTACTTCTACAACTAATTTAACACTTTTATTGTAACTTTCTAATTAGACATTTATATATTGTCTGTCAAATGACGTTTTAGTTTTATCTTTGTATTTCTCGAAAAACTTCATTTAAGTTACAAAATAAAAAAAAAAAACAATTGCGAAAATGTCATCATGTTCTTTCATTATTTTCTTGAATGCTGCAACTATTAATAGTTTTATTTCCCGTTGAATGGAATGGACACAAAGAGTATTTAATTACCTAACAATTATTAAACATTTAAATATTTCACTTGCCAGAGTCGCACATTGTTGAACGGTACCCATCATAGGTATTACCAGGGAAGTATATCTGGACTTCAAAAAACGTTCCATGAGCTTTACCACTCCATGCTTATGAAGCTGTTCTTTCACCTTTGGACTGCTGCATAAAGAATCCAAAACTTTGGCACAACCAATTGCGACTGCGACTAATTCTTTATTGGTTTCGCACAAATCGTCGTAAGAACGTTTTAAGATTGTGTCGGGTATGTCCATCACGTCCAACTATTAAATATTTTAGTTTCTTCCCATAATGTATTTCATAATTTTATATTAGTGGGATTCTTACATATAGTAAGGTTGTTAAACTTCACTATTTATAGATATTTAAAACGTTGAATTGAACCTCAAAAGTATTAGAATCTTCAAATTATGGAGATTTCGACTTATAGAAAGTTCTGAATAAATGAGATTTAACAAACAAAAATATATGATACAGAAGTTTCGTTTATATGACGATTGATTATTTTCTAAGTGTATTATGGACATTCGGTTTAGAGGAGCGGATTACGTAATACCGTTTTACTGATTCATCTTTTTCGACACTGATTTAACTTCTTATTTGCATTCGAAATCAAAGTACTAAACACTAAGTAAGTCAATTTTTCCCAGATTATACCATTGTTTTTGACATTTTTGTCAGAAAAATCTCATGAATACGATAATACGGCTTACGAAGATTAATAATGCGGCCTAAACATGTCATCGTGCATATGTAAGTACGTATTCATGTACATATGTATAATATATGTAGATACATACAAGGTCTGTCCGGAAAGTAATGCAATTTTTTTATTTCCGCCATTTTTCCTTGTCCGAGCGTGTTCGGACTTGTTGGGATAGATGGAAGAGACTCTTAACTTCATTTGTTTACAACCTCGATCTTATCCGCACTTCGGGGGCGTTAGAATCTTGATAAACGTTAACCTATTGTCAATGCCCGTGTCACGACGCGCAATGGTCGAACATAGTTATGTGATTAAATTCTGTACTAACTTGAATAAAAGACTAATCGACACCTACCAAATGGTTAAATAAGCATACTAGGACTCTGTCCTCTCTTGTTCTCAAGTTTCAGGTGGTTGAATTTGTTCAAAAATAGTTGGGAAAACGTGGAAAATGACCACCGATCTGGACGACCGACAAGCACCAGTGTTGGCATGCTCATTGTTTTTTTTGACGCGAAGAGTTTGCTCCACAAAGAATTTGTAACTCAAGAGTAGACAGTCAATTCCGCACATTACATACAAGTGCTTGACAGGTTGAGAAAAAGGGTGGTCCTTCCCCGGAAGAGATCGCCACTACGTGGCAGTTGCACCACGACAACGCTCCCTGCCATACTGCTCTGGGTGTCCAAGAATTCCTAGCCAACAGCTTGGTAACGTTACCACAGCCCCCTTACAGTTCTAACATGTCTCTAGCAAATTTCTTCCTGTTCCTGAGGATTAAAACTGATCACAAAGGAATCCATTTTGGAACCATAGAAGCGATTCAATCCACCGTGACGAAGGCATTAAACGAGGTCTCCATCAACGCTTTCCAGGATGCGTACCAAGCATGGAAAAGTCGCTGGCAAAAGTGTGTTGATGCTCAAGGGGAGTACTTTGAGGAATTTTAAAGGATTGTGCGAATAATGCAAATGAATTTTTATTTACGTACTTAATTGCATTACTTTCCGGACAGGCCATGTATAAACACAGTCTGAAGAGAACGAATTTCGATAAATTTAAATACGTTTGTAACTTAATTTATATGTATATTATACATATGTATATATTTAATATATTAAGTACATAGTATCTAATAAATAAGTAATCGATAATAAATTAATTGAAGTTCAACAATCTACTAATGGCGAAAATTCTATTTCGTAATTTTGTTTTCCAAGCGTATTATATTAGTGTTTATAAATCAATTGAAGCTTCAAATAACTTTTATTAAGTATGTACACTTATTGATATATTAAAAAAAAGCTTTAAAACAGTTACGCTTAATCGTGTCTTTGTAGAAATACTCACAATGAGAGGTATGCCACCACGAACACGTATTTGTTTTCTTGCTTTTCTAATTCGTGCAATGGTAGCCATGGTCTCTGCAGCTAGTACCTTCGTACAAAAATGGATTGCATTAAAAGGTGGTGGCGTAAAATTCGATATGAAATAATTAAATATTAATGAAAAAAAATGAATTTCATATAGTGAAATCTGGATGAAACAAATTAGTCTGACAGAACAGAGTATAACTAAAGAAACCACAGCGCAGCAGTAAATGACTATACCACTCGTGATATCTCAAAATAATAAATAACTTTAAAAATGATGTTCCGAAAGGTACGGAAAATACCGTGACAAGTAAAAACCGAGCAAAACTTGAAACGATAGACCCTTATATTCGAGATATGCTATTTTCTACTTATATGTATATAAATTTTTAAAGATGAAAATGTGAACGTTTGTAGACTTCTGTTTAAATTTTTAATTTTAATTATTTGTATATTCAAAAATTTGTGAATTTGACGATTGTAAAGGGTGCAAAAAATAAATAAATAAATCTGGAAATTTAAAAATTGACAATCATGTTCGTCGATCAGAAAATGCACCATTAAAGAAGAGCACTAGTGCGCGTAAATCTATTTGAAGAAAAACTTATTCAGCCAGCAATACAAAACGCGGCAATACCACATGAATCAAATCTATTCTATTCTGTTCAGATTTCCATATCTATTCGTGTGTATAGTTCAAATTTACCTGAATGTCTCTAGCTGGATGCCTCAACATGTCAATTAATGGTGTTACAATACCAAGATCGATTAGGTGTCGTCGCATTTCTGTACAATTTGCAATGTGAAGTAAGACTGTCAAAGAACCATTTTGACATTTTAAATCTTTCGTTTCGAGTAGATTGACCAAAATTTCCAGACCACCCATCTCTTGTATAGCTTTCTGTATTATCTGTTTTTCGAAGAATAATTCAATTCGCTTTCTTTTATCGCTTCGATACGTTAGTTTAATACAAAAAAATTGATTTCCCTTTACAATATACCTTTTCCATAATGTTCATTTTATCGTATATTTCGTTATTAGTTATTAAAAGTAAATGAAGGTAAAAAAATAACTCATTTATTCATATTCATTGAATATCATGTAATTAAATATCATTATGAAGACAATATTTTGAAATTAAGTAGTTTTAAAGAAGTGGTTAAAAAGCATGTACGTGTTTATTTAAAATAAAATTTGTGAAACTAAATGTAAATTTTTATTTAGTTGTTACTATATCACTATATATTCTAAAAGCGGATATATGTTACATTATCAATTTACAATAAATTGTAACATTTTGTATCTCATTTCCACGTAAATACTTATACTGCAAATTATCAAATAAATTAATAAATAGTTGCTTTCACACGAACATTAACTTAAGTAAACAAATAGATATTAAATATATTAAAAGTTATTAGGCACTAAAAGAAAGTTTGTGCGAATTTATAAAACAACATTCAAGCAATTTATGCTACCTTGAAATACAAGTTTATCTAATAAAGTAATCACTGACAATTTTTTAAATGTACCTCTAACAGTTTTACGTTCGGATATCGCATTATACTTAACAGCTTGAATTTTATTTATAAACATATAAAATCGTTATAATTTTAATCTCGTCATACTACGCGATATTATCAACTTGTTGGAAATTTGTTATTCACAAAAATTTGCGATAGTCACAAAATAACGAGTTTAGTCTGCAAAAAACGGTGGAACGAATCTTTGTATTCCTTTGTCGTTTATTTATGATGCAGTAGGGAATCGCTATGGCTGCTCGTTATTATTATACAAAAATTTTATTTTAATAAATTTTTAAAATTCAATGTATGTAACAGCATACACTTTCTGTCGACGAATTTTGGCTAGAGTTTGTCAGTTTCTTTCTCGTGAACATTTGCATTTACAGTTTGTATTGAAAATAAGGTAAATTTGTAGCAAATACAAGTAATTTCCCTCTAACAAGACAGCCGCACGATTTTTTTTCTAGTGCCTTCTATTGTAATAATTTAACGCTTGTTAATACAATTATGGAATAGGTTTGTACAACCATATAAATCGTTCAGCATGTAATGTATGTATGTAATGCAACATCAGAAATATTGCATAAACAAACACTAGAAATTTCTGTTTAACTTTCATTCAATTATAAAGAAATAAACAGCAAACGAATAAGTTACCCTACTGTTAAGGTCGTAATCCTTCAGAAGGCAAAGGGCCACCATGGTCGCTGTTTGATTGCCTGCTTTCATGTACCTAATAAGTTTCTGTATGTGCCAAAATTCTGATGGCACTTCCGGTACTTCATCTTTCAATAGCTTGAGTTCATCATCACTTTCAGATTCTGGCTCATCGTCTGAACTTTCTTCTTCTTCCTTTTCGCTAATATAACGAACTCGAGGACCAAATGGTTCTCCTGTTACTATTGATATTAGTGGCTTTTGTGGCTCGTCATTTTCTATTACCTCGGGAATATCCGGTTCGACACTTTGCATGCCAGAACAAAGTATGAATTATTACTAACTTAAAAACTGGAGGTGAAACAAATTTTATTAGCAAATTCGTATTGTGTACATGCAATTGGATTATTCTATGTTAATACGGTAGAAATTGAAAATTCTGGAAATCCTAATAAACTGAAATCGAACGTTATTAACTTACAAACACAAGGGTCATGTATACATGTACGTATAATGACGAAGGCGCGTTAACAATACTTCCTTATTGAGGAGTAGAGTAAATTCTCGCACAATGCAGCGGAGGCCGGAATCAAAACTGTGCACTGTGAGCATAGTGGAAGCGAAATTTGATACTCGGTGGCTGTCCCTCCCTTACTCACCGCCTTTACCGGCGGCCAAAAAACACACCGCCGCTAAGACGGTGAGGCATTTAAATGTCTGACGATGTTTGAACGACGCACTGTCGCGATTTGGTCTGTCTTTTCAAGCCAATCTGAGGGGAGATACGACGCACTGTCACGATTCGGTATGTGTTTTCGAGCCAATCTGAAGAGGGATACGACGCAAACCGAACGTAGAAAAGGATAGCAATACAAAAACAAAGAGGGACTGAGGTTCGAGACGTTCGGCAAACATGAAAGACTTCTGCGTGTTCTGTCTTTTAAATTCAAAAATCAAAATTCTTTATTTTTGATTTTTCGTGAATGAAACTATTACCATCGTATTCGTCTCGTTTTTCTGGTTGAAATGATACCAAACACGATATAATTACGATCATAATTACCCGTATAACAAGCCATAAAAGTTTCGGACGTTAGAATCTAAGGAATTCGTATCTCTGTCGTAAATGTAACGTCCGAAACTTGTATGGCTTGTTACACAGGTAATTATAATCGTAATTATATCGTGTTTGGTCTTATTTTAATCGGAAAAACCTCACGAATATGTTAAAAAAGTTTGCAGTGAAAAAAATATAAATATTAACAAATTATATTGCTAAATTGGGAACTGGAGATCTGTCAGACCGCATCAAAGGGACCGCGGTGAGTATCGTGTTACACTTGAACTGCCTCGAGCGAGGTAAACATAGGCGCAGCAATGACGCACGCATAGGAGCAGGAAGAGACGTTTTGCACTGTGCGAGAATTTACTGTAAACACAAATAAAACACAATAAGCAATGAATATCGAATAAAGGCTTCTTAAATAAATAATTGAAAAAACGAGTATCGAATAATAAATAAACAATTGACGATTACATATTCATCTTTATTGAAGTAAAACTTTTTGGAATGATGCATTTAATATTTTTTTAATAATATCAAATAATTTAAAATTGATTCTTGTATATTATAATAGATATGTACTACTTATGTACAGTAAAACCTCGCACAGTGTCCCCGAGGCCGGAATCGAAATTGTACACTGTCGCGACGTTGGAAGCGAAATTTGATACTCGGCGGCTATGTTTTCCTCGCCGCGGCTCGCGACCGACGAAACAACGAGGGTCGAATATCGGTGAGACACATACTAATGCAAGCAAAGAAAAAGATTAAAATTTTCTTATTTCGTATTATTTTTTCATGAAACTTATACCATCGTATTCGTCTCGTTTTTCTTGTTGAAATGATACCAAACACGATATAATTACGATCATAATTACCCGTATAACAAGCCATAAAAGTTTCGGACGTTAGAATCTAAGGAATTCGTATCTCTGCAGTAAATGTAACGTCCGAAACTTTTATGACTTGTTACACAGGTAATTGTGATCGTAATTATATCTTGTTTGGTATCATTTTAATCAGAAAAACGAGAAGAATATGTTAAAAAAGTTTGCAGTCAAAAAAATATAAATATTAAAAAATTATATTGGTAAATTTGGAACTGGAGATCTGTCAGCCCCCATCAAAGGGACCGCGGCGAGAATCGTGTTACACTTGGACTGGCTCGAGCGAGGCGAACACGGGCGCAGGAATGACGCACGCATTGACGCAGGAGGAGACGTTTGACACTGTCGCGTCCAACCAAGTAGGACACTGTGCGGGGTGTTACTGTATATGGTATTTATACAGGGTGTCCCAGAAGTCGACGTCAAGCTGGAACCGGGTAATAGGCTAGGTCATAAGAGTTATCAAAAAAATATTTTTAAAAAATCTGTCGCGTTTTTTAAAAATTATAGACATTTCAAAAAAATCGAGAAAATCTGTACTCTGTTACGGTCTTTTCACTCCTGTTACTACAAATATTGACTTTTTTAATCATTTTTGTTTGTTTTGTACTCCCGAATATTGCTTCTTTAAACCCTGATACAAAATTTAAAGCCAACTGCTCGGGCTTGGAAGTAAATGTCACTTTTTGGCCAACCGAAGATTCAAAATGAAAACTTAGCCCAGCTTTAACTGACCATACTGAAAAAAAATTGTACTAGTCGAGTTTGGCAAGTAATTTTAAAAATTGGCGCATTTAACAAGGATTTCAAAATGGTTTGATACTTGCTAATTTGTGTAGGAATACGGAACATTTTTTGGATTCAACGGGACTCGAACCCGCGCGCTCCTCAGATCACGAGTCGTCGACGCTACGCACTGAGCCACTGGCGTTCGCCTAATATTCGTCCTTACTGTAATCCAGTTTTAAACAAATTTTTCTTACTTACTTAAAAATGATTCTAATGTACCCGTGGCTTTCCTCAAGGCCGTAACTTTAAGATTCCAATTGGAGTGAGACAGAGAGAGTTAATTAAAGTGTGAGAGAGACAGATAGTGACGCTGGTAAATTAAATTATTAAATTAAACATCAATAATTTGGATACTTAGATTTATTAAATGCACATCAATTATTTGCATTACAACAGATGTTCAAACTGCCTTCCTTCAGCCGCAATGCAAGCTCGACATCTTTTTAAAAAAGATCGGGTTATTTGACGGGCGAATCTTCCGTTCTTAACAAATTCAGCTGCTTCCATTAATCTGTGCCGCAGTTAAGCTAAATTTTCAATTGGCTTTGAATAAAACTTTTCTATCACCGCTCCTCAGTCAAAACAATTTAATGGATTTAAATCAGGTGAACGGGCTGGTCACGGGATGGAATACGAAAAATTTTCCGTATTCCTACACAAATTAGCAAGTATCAAACCATTTTGAAATCCTTGTTAAATGCGCCAATTTTTAAAATTACTTGCCAAACTCGCCTAGTACAATTTTTTTCAGTATGTTCAGTTAAAGCTGGGCTAAGTTTTCATTTTGAATCTTCGGTTGGCCAAAAAGTGACATTTACTTCCAAGCCCGAGCAGTTGGCTTTAAATTTTTTATCAGGGTTTAAAGAAGCAATATTCGGGATTACAAAACAAAAAAAAAAATTATTAAAAAAGTCAATATGTTAGCGTCAACGTATTTTTAAGGGTCGTCGAAGGCAATTAGCCCTTCGCTATTTTGCTTTCGAACGATTTATGCAGGGGATGTTTCTGAGAGAGAAATCGAGGCGACAGACGATGCCTATTGACTTGGAGCCACGTGGCTATCGGCTGTCGCAGGACTGTTTGTTTGTCCGTTTGAATGTTCTGGAAAAGGCAAGCAGCCCGACGTTGCATTGCTTAAGGGTGTTGTTCTTTAAGGATCTGGCCACGGAGTGGAGAAGGCAGAAATGCCTTTTGTTAAGAGGACTAAGCTTGACCTCTTGGCACTTACCCCAGAACCTCATTATAGAACAGTCTTATTAGCTTCTCTAAAAATTATATCTAACAAATATTTGTAGTAACAGGGGTGAAAAGACCGTCACAGGTGTTAGAGGTTTTGAAAGTACGCGCGAATGGTTGGAACGAATGGAATGACGAATGAGCGATGAATGCGAGGGGTTCTGAGAGCGTGAGAGGGAGTATGAGAGAGTGAGTGAGAGAGAGAATGAGCTAAGGGAATAAAGGCGCGAGCTGCCGGAGATCGGCGCGATATGCGATATCAGACCGAGTAAGACCGCGTACGAGAAGGCGAGTATATAGCTAACGAAATTATCCAACACAGGGTACAGATTTTCTCGATTTTGTTGAAATGTCTATAATTTTTAAAAAACGTGACTTCGATTTTTTTAAATATTTTTCTGATGACTCTTATGACCTAGCCTGTTACCCGGTTCCAGCTTGACGTCGACTTCTGGGACACCCTGTATATGTATACGAGGGTTAAGTATGTCATAGATCATAGCGAATTATAAATACTTTTTCATTCAAATAAAAATTTATTTAAATAATACTTGTATAAAATTTATCAATAGGACGAGAATATTAGAGGACAGTAAATAATTTTTTATTTAAACAATGTAACAAACTAATGTGAGCGATGCGAGAACTTACTTATTATTCTCAATTTATTCTGATTTCGTTCAAAGACGAATGTTTTAATAGTTATGTTCGTGAATAGCTAATATTTACTACATTAACAAAATTAGATATCATTTTTTTGTAGTTAACAAAGGTAAAAGCTAATGATAATATAAAAGTTGTTTTGTGCTTATCTAAATGTATTTTCTTCTGTGTAAACTTATTATCATTGTATTCTATCATCAATAAATTTACGATTGATCATAACTCATATAAACAATTCTTTATAACTTTATATAATGAAAAATTATGTAACTTAATTTTCCAGTAAACTACAAAATATTATACAATAGGTACTTATGTAAACATGCGCAATAATGAAGTCTTTTCTACTACGTTTACGATTCTAAAATATTTAATACTTTAAAACTTACGTTTGTAATGGCTCTATAGATATCTGCTTAACGGCCTTCTTCCGCTTTTTCGGTGGCATTATCTTTCACTTATTCTTGTAAAAATTATAACTTAATAGAGTTTACTATCTTCTGACAACAAAAGTAAGTTTGACGTTGTTAACCTCTTCATTGAGTATGAATATATCGATCAAACAGTTGTTGGAAACACGGAGCTTATTTCGGCCTTGTAAACACAATATCATGTTTATTATATTTTATATTCTTTGTTTACCACATTCCTCCTGTTTATGAATTTTTATATTAATTTTAAACCGACAATTTTGTTTTTTTTTTCAACATGAATCGTTAGCTTGTCTATACACAGATTTAATTATGACAGTGACAAGAGAATATACACAGATAATTATAGAATATACCTAACCAACTTTGATAAGGTCAAATCTAATCTCATAGTACCTCATTATTATCATGCATAATTTTTTAAGCACACTTTCATTACTGTTTTATTTTCCGTACAACAGTTTTTTTTTAATACAAATTAATGCCTAACTCTTGCAGAATTACAATACTGCCTTCATCAATATTTAAGTACTACTTCATTGTCAATTAGAAAAGCTGTGTCTAACATTATCCAACAAATTTTAATTTTTTTCGATGTCCTAAAATGTGTTCAATGATTATTGTATTGTTCCTAGGGTTGATTACGAATCTGCTATCCGTTTTTCGCTAACACGTACAAATGTTGAGAAATTTGATTCTGAAGAAAAAGCACATTCTCGAAATTCAAACCAATTTTGTGCAGTAACTATACAGGGTGTTAAAAAAAAGCATTCAATAATTATATGGTATACACGTATGTATATGTACTGAGTATAAAATCTGTAGGAAACATAGGTCGAAGGGTCAACCGTTTCAAACAAGGGAACATATCCAACCTGAACACTCCCATTTTAATGAAACTTATGTGGAAGATAGTTCTCAAAAAAATATTTGACCAGTATTTTTTTATATCGGCCATCGTTCACATTGAAGTGGTGATAACAGCCCTCAATTAAGGGCTGAAAGTATATTTTTGTGAATATCTCTGGAACTAAAGGAGATAATGGAAGGCTTTTTTTGTAACTGTGAGTCTTTAAAGAGGGAATTATTCTGCAAAAGCAAATTTTAATAAATCTCACTTGTTTAAAAGATATATTGAAAATGTATAGTTATTGTTTAATTGTTTTAGTAAATGTTAGTTTATTTTCTTGTAACTTTGTATATATAAACTATAGACGAAAATAGAGGATACGTGTTTTTCAAATTTTTTGTTTTTGGCGAGGTATACGAGGTGCGACACAAAAAAAAAAACAAGACTAAGTGTGTAGCTTGAAAAAACAGTGGAGCTGGCAGCGATTGTTTTAATGACATCATCCCACACATCTCCTCTATCCATGCTGGCAATTTCGATTTCATCGGTCACGCCATTTGGGAGTATTGTGTAATTCAGTGAACACGTGCAACTGCATTCTGCCGGAAAAATATCTAATGTAAAAACCGAACAGCGAATCAACATCAAGTTTCTTGTGAAACTTAAGAAATCAGCCACGGAAACATTTCAAATGTTATCCGAGGCTTATGGAGATGAAACTTTGTCTCGTGCACGTGTGTTTGAGTGGTATAAGCGATTTTTTTTGGACCCAAAAAAGCACGCATGTCAAAATCAAAATTCAAGGCAATGTTAATTGTCTTCTTTGACATTAATGGAATTGTAATGATTGAGTGGGTTCCCAGTGGTCAAACTGTTAACCAACACTATTACATTGAGGTACTAAAGAGGCTTCGTGACAAAATTAGGAAAAAAAGGCCACAGTTGTGGAGCGATGGGTGGTTGTTGCACCAAGACAATGCACCCGCTCACACGGCCCTGTCTGTCAAGCAGTTTCTGATCAGCAAAAATATTACTGTGATGGGACATCCTCCTTATTCACCTGATTTGGCTCCATGCGACTTTTTTTTATTTACTAAAGTTAAATCTTGCTTAAAGGGAACCCATTTCACCTCAGTTGAAGAGGTTCAGGCAGAAACGAAGAATCTCCTGAAGGGACTTTCAAAACCCTCGTTCCAGAACTGTTACCAGCAATGGCAGCGCCGAATGCAGAAGTGTGTGAATGCTGAAGGGGACTACTTTGAAGGTGATAATGTCACGGAGAACTGATTCTAGTCTCGTTTTTTCTGTGTCACACCTCGTATTAGTTATATAATTTGAAATCGCCTCCAGGCGATGGTTTTTGAAAAATATCATTATTTTTTACAATATTTTCAAACATTGTTACGCTTTATATGCTGTTTGTTGATTCCTGAATGACTATTGGAAACATCGCAGGTATGAATGTGACGCGGTGTAGTGATCACAGCCAGAAATACATACATATTGGCTTATACGGCCAGCACTACCTTTATAATTTTACGCCGTAAAACCGCCAAATACAATATTTGGAACTATTGAAACCTTTGAGATTTTTAAGAAATTGAAGGCAGAGTGTTCTTCGTTCTAAGCTTATGGTAGCGCTGAAAGAAGTTGATTATTAGAAAATGTAAGTTTCCAAATGCTTTCCTTCTATCAGCGAATAATGTTACTGAAAATGATGGGAATGATAAATATTATAAGCTTAAGACGAAGAACACTTACAAACATTTTTGTTTTCTAGTATTATAATTGACATACTTGCTTCCATCGCATGCGATGTTTATTTTAGTGTTTATAAACTGCGTTCTGAATGTTCTTATTCAAGTGCCGACAGTAGATTTCATTGAGAATCAGTCAGTTGTGGATCGGCGATAGCACTTAGATATTATACAGTTATAAAGTATCGCGAAAATGTCAGCGTATTATTAGAACGAAGAAATAGCAGATATGCATATTATGTATGGCCGTGCTAATGGAAGTGCTTTAGCTGCACGACGTTTTTAGGTAGAAAAATTTCCTAATCGAAGGGTTCCCTCTCATACGCTGTTTCAAAAACTTCACCAACGTCTTTGTGAAACAGGTGCACTTACACCTTGCCATCGAAACTCTGGCAGACCCAGATTTGTATGGACACCCAATACGGAGAATCGTATTTTAAGAATTGTAGAAGAAAATCCCGGAACCAGCATAAGAAGAATATCCGATGCCACAGGAATCGGTATTACTCTGGTCTGGAGGACGCTTCATGAGCAGTTACTTTATCCATACCATACTCACTCTACCGGACTATCAGGCAAGAACAGAATTTTCACAGTGGCTGCTCCCAAAATTTGTTGTGAATCCGAATTTCGTATCTTGTATTTTATTTACCGATGAAGCTGCATTTACGCGAAACGGAAGTACAAATTTCCATAATAATCATGTATGAACGGAAGATAATCCTCATGCATTTATTTAAACAAATCAACAATACCGTTTCTCGTTAATTGTTTGGATGGGCATTGTGGGAGATCGCTTTATTGGCCCTGTAATACTCCCAAATCGGCTTTCAGGTGCTGCTTATCTCAACTCCTTGGTGAATACATTACCTCAGTACTTGAATGATATGCCTTTAGCAGAAAGGTTATCTGTGTGGTATATGCATGATGGGGCACCACCTCACTTTGTGCATAATGTGAGAGACCACTTAAACATGGTGTTCAGTCAAAGGTGGATTGGACGTGGTGGGCCAGTCGCATTGCCTCCTCGTTCCCCCGATTGAAACCCTTCGGACATCTTTTTATGGTGTTATTTAAAAAGCCTAATGTATTCCTCGCCAATAAATGACGTAGCAGAATTACGTAACCGAATCCACCATGCTTGTCAAACGGTTCGACAGAAATATGGAATTTTCGACAGAGTTCGCAACTCTGTAAAAAGAAGATGCCAAGAGTGTGTAGAAGTGGAAGGTGGACACGTGGAAAATCTTCTATAAACATCGATAATTCGGTAGTAAGTCAATTATGATGCTAGCGAATAAAAATGTTTGTATCTCAGAAACGCTTGACCTTTCGACCTATGTTTACTAGAACTTTTTTACTCAGTACAGTGTATTCTATATACTATATAAATATTGAATCCTTTTTTTTAATACCCTGTATAAGATACTAAAATTCTGGTTGTATCTAAAGATTCTGTAGACTTTCCTGAATACAACGGTATCTGCTTTTTATGAATTCTGAATATTTAAACATGTTTAAACAATCATTGAACACGGAGAAACATCGATTTTGTACAAATATAAATTCAAAAATTCGGAAAAAAATTCATCAACGTACATGTATATAGGTTGGCAAAATAACCATAATTTTTTCATAATTTTCTATCAAACAAAGCGAGAGATATTAAGCAAACACAGAAAAATGATTTTCACCCCGTAACTACCCTAGTAATGGAAATAGGGAATCAAAACCTTACGGAATGGGGTTTCTTCGGATAACCTATCGAGTGGTGTAAATTTCGCTCAAAAGGGTGTACTTTTATAATGTTTATTCGACTACACCCTCTGTTGAAAATGGCTCTGTATATTTTTTATGCACATTTTTACTATTAGTTAGGTTATTATCAGAAAATCGTATTATTGTTCTCTCTGCACAATGTGCATTAATTGTAAGATGATCATAATATAACTAGTAATTTTGTGTTAAGAACAGTAATGAAATATGTGTGCGATCTTTTTAAAAAAATATTAAGCTTCAAACTAATATAATGTAAATGTTTTTTTCTGTTAGTTTTATTTCATTAGATGACGTCAGACGTTAGAGGTTATATAATATATTATAATGATGTAATAGACAACCTGCAGTTTCATATTCAAGACATTTATATAATATCTACTCAATCATGTGTACCGAAATGTAAACTTCAAATTGACACAGCATAAATATAGTTTTACGGTATTTTTATGTCACCAAAATTTGTTATATTTTCGATATTTACAAATCGTTCATTTGATATATCACGATCTCATATACGATACGACGTTTCCTTAACAGCTAGTAAATTTTTATGAAAATTATTATTAAATGTATCGTTTAGGCACTTCCACCGATTTCATCTCCGTTCAGGCTTCAAATGAATATAACATAAATTATAATGTGGAATACCTTCTTGTTATTAACGTATGTCACACATCCCGTACTTTGAAATTAGTAATTTTTTGTAAAGGAGATTAATACAGGATTTATAGAAATATGTAATCATTTTCGCCAAACTTCAAAGTACAAATTAATATGTCATATATGCTATTTTGCAATATTCTTGTTATTACATAGCAATCGATTTTCGGTTTTCGAAAATCTACTCATGGAGATACGAAATTATAACAGACATGAATGCATAGTATTTCAAATTGAGCCATAAAATATCTGGTAATTGAGTATTTCTACAGAAAAATATTTATTAGTTAATTGACCTAATCAACATTTATCACCTAAGTATAGGAAAATGTCAACGACAACACATGAACGTCAATTGTCTTCTGTTTTATATTTTAGGTTAAACGTTCAAAATTTTTCGCTCACACATTAAATCATGTTAAAAAAAAATTGTCGTGTTTTGTATCAACGAAATTAATAATATCCAGTAACAGTTGTTAAACGAAATTAAACGGAACTATGAAGCAATACAACTGAGCACACCAAATTCGAAAAATACAGTTGTCTTTTGCACAACCTTTTATTGGTAAATTAGTAGATAAACAATAAATTAGAATATGCAAATACGTGAAGCAAGAATAAATAATATTGAACGTTGTAGAATGCGAAACTTGAATGAGAAAGGTGGATGTAAAGAACATTTAAAAGCGGTTTACAAAATCATTTAAGTCAAATGTTCCGCATACACATATATGCTACTCCATTTTCAGCGGTTTTGCTTTTGATGTCGTTATCAGTTTGGCTATGCATATGTCGCTGGGGATTTCGATATAACTTGAAAGATCGAGAAGTAATTATTAGAAGTATTAATGTCTAATTTAATTCTTATTAATACTTTGTTATCGTAATTTTAAAGATTGTGCTAATTTAGAATTTAGTGGTATTACTTGATAGCTATGATTTTCAAGTTTAATATTAATAATTTCGATTTTTTACTTTAATAATTAATATTCAGATCCTTTCATGCTTAATCTTGTACTACATCGTTATTACGCTACTGAACATGCTTTTCTTGGGCCATATGCAATTTTATTGTGATTATCCAAAATAAAATTGGAAATTAACGAACAATGATTATGGTAAGTTCAGGGAATATTTTTGGTAAAAAAATTCAACAAAACACCAATGTTCACTAACAAAATGTGCACCTACCATCCCCACATAATTATGCACCAAAGTGATACCTTTTAGTAGTTCATTCCTTTATGCAGTTTTATTATAAACTGAAGAAGTTATTTAGTTATTTACATTCGGTTTTTAAAAAGTACCTAATCTTTAAACATGTTACTGCTTGATAATGAGAAATTAAATACACAAATAAATTGAAAACTATAGAGATATGCTTCAATCTGCTTTAAATAATGCATATCTTATTACGAAATTGTTCTTGTTGTTTTAATTATTTATTATAATGTTATATACATATCTATCATTTAGTAGAGCAAACAATAATTATAATAAATTATATACCAATTATTTGCATACCTATGTTAGTTTTACATGTGGTAAAAACACAAATGACAGTAAAATAATAAAATACTTTGTGACATCTAATTACTTAAAAATACATAATTATGCTCTAGTGTAATCAAATTATAGAGGAAAACTGGAAAATTATTATATAGAATTACAACAAAGCAAGTTAAAAGAATATAAGATTTTACAAAAGTTACCAATTTGATAAATTGATATGTGGCTTTATAATTTCAAAAAATTTTTAAGATATCAAGTTTTATTAGTAACAAAATATTGGAAAAATTGTTTATGTTTTAATGCATATATTATTATGTGTCCACATTGAATTTTGTAGGTATGTACATTTAATAAAATATGTTTAATAATATTATATTCAGACTACTAGTCTAGATTATATTTATTTAATGTTCAAGTAAGCTTAACAATTTGGGCCAATCAAACACTGTATGTAACTTTTATACGACAACTATTTATTTTAGTTTTAAAAATAATGTCATAGTCTAAGTGTAATATAAAAGACTAGGCATGTTGTAATATTTTAATCAGAAGACCTACTAGAATAGATATTGTTAATCAAAATATAGTAAATTGAGTTAAATATATGTTGTGTATCTAGTGGAAATTTACCATATATTATTTGAAATTTGTATTAACTAATTGTTTTGCTAATACAAATTTATTGTGTGATTGTGTGTTGTTTTAGAAGATGTAAATACTATTTTCACAAAAGAAGCTATGGATGGAATATAGACCAAATTAATCAGAGTATAATGGATATGTTTATTATTGGTTGCAGTAATCACATGTACTAACTAAACTTGCATTTAAACAGGAAGATGAGACATACATGCAGAATACACATGTTACCTGTTCATCTTTATTGGTATGATATTGATGAACTAGTAAAAACGTAAACATGCACTCTATAAACACATAGAACAGTAAGAATTATACTAATTGTGACAGAATTTAATGAAAATATAAATAATCAGAAAGTAATTGTATTATTACTCAAGCTATTTCGCAACTAATATTTAAAGAAAAAAGAAGATAGTTTATTATCAATGCTGAATAAGTATTATCCGCATAAAACATTTGACTGAATAACATTTTGCAATAAACATTTGAATACCTTCTTCCAGTAAAAATAATAATCAACAAAATGCACAATGACTGTACTAAATATTGGGAAAATCCTTTTAGAATTCATTCATATTTAGTCTGTACCATAATAATAGTTAATCATTTTAATTACAATTTATATATTTATAATAAAGTTAGTTAAAATAATAATATTGCTATCTATGAAACACACACATAATTATAATCATGTTTGATTTTATATCTTTACCATACCAATCATAATACAATATACAATAAGTGTAACATATGTATGATGGTGAGATTAATCTTGCAATCTCTTATCTTTAATCAGTTCATTATTGCATTTGTTTAATTATTAGTTGATAATAGAGGATTATAAACTACATTTCATATTTTATAAAGAAATTTACATTATCGTACTAATTGTCCCATTGTAGCTTATTCACATTTTCATATAATGTAAATGATTTCTTAATTTATCAATATGTATTAACTAATTACTGTTTTTAAAGTTGATGATTCCTTTTCAATATAGCATGAAATTTATTCTCAAGTTTACTCAATTCCTCACACAAACACATTATATGTTGTTTTATAACACTTTAATATATTTGATATTTTGTATATGCTGAAGCACCCTCATATTAACAAATTTGAGTTTATTTCATCTATCTTTCAACTGCAGGTGATTATTTGAATTAGTATTAAGTAATAAATATTAGAATAATTATTTAAAATAAATATTTATTCAAAATAATTCAGGTACCACCAACACTGTTTATGCCAGCTTTCAATTAGGTTTGTGTAATATAATTAAACAGAAATATTTATTACTCCCTAAGAATTACACGATAACTGTTACTACATTATTTTTTATGTACACCTTAAATAATTATTGTCATAAAACTGCTAATTAGTTGTACCTCACACATGTATAATAAAATTAATAAAGAGATAACAATATTTTCGTCTGATCTTTACGTTCTCTAATCAAATGTCATTAGCAGCAGATTTATTTGTTCTGAAGATTTCGAATGTCGTACATTATTTGTATTTAAAAGACATTCTAATTATTGTGTGGTGCAATCAGAAATACTTTACTACTATAAATAAACTTTTGTGCCACATTTTACTATAAATATATAAATAAATAAATGAAAAGTAAATTACTGTTAACACTGGTCAATTATTTTGTTCATATTTTAATTAAAATCATTTGCGAAACTATTTGGCACTATTGCACTTTTAAATTAAATAAGGCATTCAATATGTTCAGTGAACAAAAATATACAATAAGAGAATAAAATATAATAATCAATAAAATATTTTCAACTTAAAAAGTCATGTTGTATTAGAATTTTTTATGTATACTGCTAAACTGATTATGCTAACAGCAGATATACATTCTAATGAAATATATTGTTGTTGGTAACGTGATTAACATTATAAATAAGTTTAATAAAAAATAGGTTTTTCCAAGTAAGAGGTTAAAAAGAACTTTTCTAGTATAAATAGTTATTAAATATCTATAAAATTTTACATTTTTTGTTGATTATAAAAAAAAATTGATATCTAGTCATTTAAATAACTTACAAAACTAAAAGAATTTAGGAAATCATAATATGAAAATGTTTTTCAGTACGATTTATTCATTACATTCAAATCTTTTAAAGGTTACCCGAAATTAATTAAAAAATGCACCTAGTTGGAATATGGAGGAACAGTAAAAAACAAGAGTGAGTGAAAGTATTTAACAATAAGTCAAGCCCTCCTGCTATAGTAAATGAGACTGCAATTTTAGGAATTTCTTTTATAATTTTATTACGTCACAATATAAATTAGTGTATATTTTTGAACATGTGATAAATATGACAAAACTTCATTTAATACACATTAATAATTTATACAATAAATAAAATATTAAAATATGAATAAAACTGAGAGTTAAATTGGCATTAATAAATGCCATATGATAATATATGCATACAGAATGAATGACATACAATACGTAAAGATATAAAACTATACTTGTGTGAATATTTTGTTTTACATTGGCATGCTATAGCATGTCAACTTTTGACTCGTACAGTTATAGTTCAAAATACAAATATAGAAAATGTAAATGATATACAGAATTATATCACTAGACATTATAAAACTACCAGCAGAGACAATATGATGTGTAAATTATGGTAAATGTCAAACTATTTATAATGAAGATATGAAATAAAAAATTCAATTTATCTTAAGGAAGAACAGAGTAAATCTATATCCTTGTTGTTCAAAAATGACATCATGATGCCTTAGTAACATCTATAACATTTATAAGCAGTAGTGCATATTACTATTAACTTATATTCTACATATTAATTTCAATTGATGAAAATAAATTATTTATTATACAAGTATTAGTAATATATTGAGTTTAAAATAGTTATACAATTTCAAATCTAAATGTAAATAAAATGTAAATAAAAAAATATGAAATATAATTTCAAAATAGTTTCATAAAATGAAATTCTATTAGTTATAACAAATTCTAATAAAAAAGATCAATTGCAATAATAATTTACCATAGTTTCATTTTTAAATATATTTACTATAATAAAATGCTGGAAAGAATTTTACTTGCAAATAAATTATTCTTATCTTTAACAAATTTCACCGAATTTATTTTGTAGGTATACATGTATTTGTAGGTATTATCCAAGAAATTTCAAATCATTTTAAAACTTTATATATTAATATTACATTACATTTTCTTGTTGCTATAATATGTAGGAAGTTCTTTCATCCTGTAGAATACAAGTACATGTTTCCTTTATTTAATGCTATTAAAGTAATGCGTATTAAATTTTTGTTGAAATTATTGTTAATGTTGACTGACTATGTAGATTTGTAAAACAAGATTTGTATATGTGTAGTTTAATAAGTATAAAAAATGAAGTCTTTTAAAAGTTAATGCTTTCACTATGTAATATACATTCATTTATTCGAAATTAATTATACATAATATATCTTTTGTACGTTACTATGATAATTTATGTTAATATATTAATTGATGTATATTTTTGAATCTAAATAGTTATGGATTTAAAATTTAGTTCATAACTAATTTTTGTATTAGTTTCATTAATAACAATTAGCAAGAATTTTAATTTTGGCGTCTTCCAAATTAAAAAGAAGGTAGAGCTTTCTGTTATAATTGAATTATAAAGGAGCCTCCTGTACATACAATATAACCGTACTTACGGTTTATACAAAATTATGAATAGTGCATAAAATATTTTAAATTCAAAAATGAGATATTTTGAACAACATTTGAACTATGTTTAGTTCCAATATTGATTGCAGAGGGCGCGGAATGGATCGTTTATTTTACTGTATAGTTTGCTATTTCATGTAGTCCTGCGTGACGCTGGGATGTTCAAATTCATCGGTTGCTACATTCGCATCGTATTGGCGCATCGACACACACGTATTTTCTGTGGTAGGATCTTATTGGCTCGCGGAGTCGCGCGCACCAATTGCCCCAAAGAACATAAACAATCGGCAGTCGGCGATTATCGATCGATATCAAGTTCTCAGGATTCACGGAGAAAACAGGTGTACTTCTTATGTTTCATTGCAGCCTCCACACGCGCCAACATCTGGGTGACGCGATGTATGTACCTCGCGTGTAGTTCATCTGAAAACGGTTGACTTCTCTTAATACACTTGATTCATATAGACTAACATCTTTCGGTAAGTAATATTTATTTTTTAATAAGAAAGATACTTTATAGAAAGATACTTAGATTAGAAAGGCAATTTATTATACTATCTTCGCTGATTTATTTTGTTGCCATGTTATTTTTTATTTCATTTAACTTTTCAAAATATAACATGAAATATTCCTATTGTACTGACAAAATTTATTTGTGTCGTTCTTACAAACGATTTTTGTCACATGCGATAAATTCACGGTTTGAAATATGTTAGTTATTTTGAATAAAAGCAGAAAAAACTCATTGAATTGCCAACACATAGTAATATACATAAAATTTTAACGCTGGATTAAAATAATTAATCGAATTGTGGAAAAATAAAAAAATAAGTAATAATATAATATAATATAAGTACAGGTAGCCCTCCTACAACACGGCATCGTGTAACACGGTTTCGCTATAACACGATTCCGTTTATAACCGACAAAAACCTTTATTACTTCCATTAGAGGTCCGGAAGAACATGTTTTTTCAACATGATGGTGCTCCCGCCCATTATGCCAGCAATGCTATAGCTTATTTAAATCACGCCTTTCGGGATAGGTGGATAGATCGCGCCGGACCTGTTGCGTGGCCCCCGAGGTCGCCGGACCTCAATCCGTTGGATTTTTATTTTTTGGGATTTTTAAAGGTAAGATTATGATTGCTAGCTAATTTTACATATTGCACAACATTATAATATTTTTAAATTCTTGATTTTATATGAATAAGAATCATTTCAGAGTGAGGTGTATCGGACGCCAGTGATATCCAGGGAGGACATGGTGGCCTGTATAAACGCCGCGGTGGCTACATTAGACAAGGGTACGCTGGAACGGGTTCGAGATGCAACGACTCGGAGATCAGAAGCATGCATTTTGGCGAATGGTGGTATAATAGAGCCTTAGTTGTAAAATTTTTATTTTCTATACTTTTCTTGATCGCCGCAACGCCGATCGCAAAAGTTTATAAGAATTTTATAGTGGCGGTAAAAAAAAGTTTTAGCTAGTGTAATTGTTGGAACCATATTTTTATAAAAAATGATCCTTTTTCAGGACCACCGGACCGTCCGGTAGGGGTTTTAGTGGGTAGTATGCGCTTCTCGCATGAGTCCCACACTACCTCCGTGAGGTGTACTTAAATTGTATTTCCCCCACCGTAGAAAAAAAAAACAAAAAAAAATTAAATTTTAATCGGAGCCACTATTAAAATTTCAATTTTCACACGATTATCGCCTTATCATCCATATTCCGTTGAAACATAAATTTGTATTTCAGTTAATTCTTAATTTCATACAGAACATATTAATTATAAAATTGTAGCGAACAGATCGAAATTCTTACATATTTCAGACAACAATTAGCGAGCGTTAATCAAATGTTCGTCTGGAAATAACCCAGGCCTTTGACGAGAAAGTGGGAGATTGGAATGCGAGGTCCGGGAGTAAGTACTCTCCCCCGCGCAGCCAAAATTCTATTGTTTTAGGAATCATTCGATCCCGAGCGCTCGTCCGCGACGCACGAATAAAACGCATTTTTCGCACGTATATACGCATTTATTTATTACTCCCCGTTCACGTCCCCAAAAAACTTAAAAAACTAACCATTGTGGAAATAATTCACCAGGTTTGATGAACACAAATTTGTGTCACCGGGTACTTTCATAGGTCAGAGTACGAACAGCTGATGTTACAACTGGGTCAATGATCCTTCGTTTTATTCTGCTGTAATTTTTTGATTGGCGTATAACATAAAAAAGTCCGATAAATTCACCGAACGCGTGAAGGATGATGCAGGGATATTTTTAACGACGCTTTATTTTCTTTTTGTAGAGAATTGGTATTAAAACATTGATATATCAAATTACCGGTAAAGCGGCAGTTATTCTACGAACTACGACACTCGGTTTCGTTTTCGATCACAACGCGTAAGCGGCCAACCATTGCCAAGCAACGATGCTCATTTGAACGTTTTGGCCGGCACGTGGTGATCGACACATTGTAGTCGAAAAATGTTTCTCGTCGTGATCGCTGGTTCCCGTCTTTTAGACAGCGCGGAGCAAATTATTTCTCAATACTTGTTCGCTCGTTTTATTTTGATGCATTTACGTGTCAAATTGATATTGGCTACTTAGTGAAAAGTGACAGTGGAGCGAGACGAGAGTTTCCGTGAGAGGAGAATAATTTTTTTCAACTATAAGAATCGTCTTGATGACGAAAATTCATTTGCATCGAAATAGGATTATTTGTGAATTAATGGGTAAGTGGTATTCAAATTGTTTGTACATTTTTTCATTGAATATATGAAGGACTTATTACATTTACTAATTATTCCATTTAAAATATTTTTCGGTGAATGAAAAAGTTCATTCTTTTCCAGAATGACAAAATGTATTTTTTCCAGAATGAGCGTTTGTCCTTTTTCATCATCATAATATTTATCGAGTGTAATTTTCGATATTTTATCTATTATTTCTTTGCGATAACGAACGACAGTATCGTTATGAATTTGACTTATCCTGACTACGTGAATAAAGACGAATAATTAGTTTCTTTATTACTTATGAATGAAGAATAATTCAACAATTATTCCGATTTTTCTGCTTACCCGGCTTTCACCAAATAGTCTGTGGCGACCTCTTCTTCCGCCCAGCCGTCCCGCCGAAAAGTGCATTACCGCTGATTTGCACGCGGCAAAAATTTTTACTTCCGGAAAATGGTCTTTCGTTTCCTTCCCGGAAAATTCTTCCATTCTGAACCGAGTTCTCGAGGAGAAAAGTCACATTTTGTAATTCACGCGCATTTTTGTCTATCTTGTTAAAGTATATACGATAAGTAGCGATTAAAGTAAGCGTACAGTTCGCATATTGCACTATCGGTAATAAACTGCAACAAAATACGAATACTGAGTTATCCTTTCCGAGTTGGTAATATAGGAGTTTGACATACCCATCATCTCAGCACCTATAAGCTGTGGCGACACCTACTTTAGCTCAACCGTCCCGCCGGAAAGTACATTTTTCTCCCGCCTAATTTTGAGAGTGTTTTGTGTTGGAAGGGACTTCCGAAGAACGCGAAGAACAGCACTATTCCCTGAGAGCCATAGCAGTGCGGACGTGTCAATTATATACATCTACGAACAATTTATATAGTGCGCTTAGTTTAAGCATTAGTGATTAAAGACTATTATTTAATAAAGAACTTGTTAATTTTATATATTGATTTTATTTCTCGAGTATCGCAACGAGTTTACCACGTTGACGATAGTTGGTAAGTGGGGTCCGAAATTACCAATAGGACCACCACAAAGCCTTTTACTATACCAACATCTGGCGTTACCTGTCCGTTACTACAATTGGGTTACCGACCCGCTCTCTTACCATCGCGACGCCAATACAGGGTGTCCCACAATTACTGTAGGAGCCGGAAAGGGGTGGTAGGTGGGGCTATTCTGAACAACATTTTCCTTTGCAAAAATATTGGATGGGCCTTCATTTTTAAATTATTAAGGAAAAACACTGACCAATCAGACCGCGAGATTTTCGCGCGCTCAGAGGCAGAAGTGTAGGCACGATTGACCGTCGTCGCGAACAAACATAAATTGCTATGATAACTCATCGGATCGGTTACCCAACGATAGGTAAACGATAGGTAACGCCAGATGTCGGTGTAGTACAAGGCTATTAGGTGAAAGCCGGTTATGTAGAAAAATGGAAATAATTATTGAATTATTCTTCATTTATGAATAATAAACAAACCAATTAGATTTTATTCGCGTAGTCAGGATAAATCGAATGTAGTAGCGATATTGTGGTCCGTTATCGGAAAGAAATAATCGCATAGATTAAATTTCGAAAATTCGGTAAATTATGATGATACAAAAGAAGAAACTCACATTCTGTATTAAAATAAATTGTTCCATTTTAATTTGGCACGAACTTTTGCCGTCAACCACAAATATCTTTAAATCTAATAATTAATAGATGTAATAAATTCTGTATACGTTACATAAAAAAATGTACGAATAATTTAAACGCGACTTACCCATTGTTCCACAAATAATCCATTTTCGATGCAAATCAATCTTCGAGAATGAGCAGAAAATCTGGATCCTTGATGTTGAAAAAGATTATTCCTCATAGCACATAACACTCAGAATTCACTTCACTGTCACCTATCATTGTCACCGTTCATTATTAACACTCATTATCATTTGTAACACACACTTATAATGAAGCACTAAATACCGGCCTACCACGAAAATATGCCGAATTAAAACCAGCGAACGATTATTTCCGAGTAATTTACACTGCGTTGTCTTAAAAGCGAAAAAATCTATTTCGACTATAAACAATCTGTCGATCGGCGCGTTGGCGGCGTCGTTCGACAACAGGTCGCTGTTGCATAGCAACCGTTGGCGGCTCGCTTCTCGTGATCGAAAACGAAACCGAGAGCCGAGGCTCGTGCAATGTCGAATTACCGACAGTAAATTATCAAAATTATAATTTCGATGTCTTCATATCAATTTTCTATGAACATAAAATAAATTAGCATTAAACACGTTCAAGTGTTCGATGCATTTACCGGACTTCCCTATGTTATGCGATCATGAAAAAAATAAAATAGAATAAATCCAGAGTTCATTCACCCAGCTATAACGTCAGCTGTTTGTACTCTGATCGATGAATGTAGCAGGTAACATTAATTAGTGCTGATCGAACCTAATGGATTATTTTAACTATGTTTATTTTATTTTAACAACATTATTAATACATCGCAGTGTTTTATAATATTAATTATTGTTAAATAATTAAAACATTATTTCTGAAATTAACGACTAACAGATATAAATTTACACTTCGAAAAGGGCCGATCTATTTCAATTTTTTTTTTTTTTAACGATGGGGAAATGCATTTACGCACGCGGTGTGGGGTCGCAGGCTCGATCATGAAGGTGCGACGAATTGTAAGAACAGCAAATGTTATGATCGGGTTTGTCATGGCACGTGAGCCACAACTCGCAGACTTGCGATTAAAACAAAATATGAAAATCTATGGTAACATGACAAAACGGAATCAGATCGGTTCTCATTTGCGAACATGGATCGCAGCAACGCGGAGTTGTATCATATGTTCTTCGTGTACGCACAATGTAATGGAAATGCAGAGGAAGCCGGCCGGCGGTATGCGGTGGATCATCCTGGTGCAAGTATACCGTCGGCTAACTCTTTTCGAAGATTAGCCGCACGGTTATACTCCAACGGTTCCTTCCGCCCATCTCGTGAAGGTGCAGGCCGGCGTTGTGAAATCACAGCCGCTCGCGAGGAGGACGTGATCGAACTGTTTGACCGGGATGGGACCATTAGCGTGCGGGACACCAGTCGTCTATTGGAGTAAGTTATACTATCAAATATAATACAGTATTCTCTCCGTAAATGTGAAAAAGATCTCTACCGTAAGAGTAAAAGTTGTATCCCCACTACTGGGGGGATCCCCCTCGGAATCGGTCAAGCGTTAAACAGAATCGGTTACCGAACGACGAGGATCGAATATCGGTGAGACACATACTAATGCAAGCAAAGAAAAAGATTAAAATTTTCTTATTTCCTATTATTTTTTCATGAAACTTGTACCATCGTATTCGTTAGGTTTTTCTGATTAAAATGACAATAAACATGATGTAATTACGTTAATAATTACGTACGTAACGGGTGATTAAAGTTTTTAACGTAAAAGGGGACGGCGAGTGGAAAAGACAGAGAGGCAGAAGTTTGAAGCGTTCGGCAAACATGAAAGACTCCTGCGTGTTTTGTCTTTTAAATTCAAAAATAAAAATTCTTTATTTTTGGTTTTTCGTCAATGGAACTTCTACCATCGTATTCGTCTCGTTTTTCTGATTAAAATGATACCAAACACGATATAATTACGATCATAATTACCTGTGTAACAAGCCATAAAACTTTCGGACGTTACATTTGCGGCTGAGATATGAATTTCTTCGATCATCCGTAAATGTAACATCCGAAACTTTTATGGCTTGTTACACAGGTAATTATGATCGTACTTATATCATGTTTGGTATCATTTTAATCAGAAAAACGAAACGAATACGATGGTAGAAGTTCCATCGACGAAAAACCAAAAATAAAGAATTTTTATTTTCGAATTTAAAAGACAGAACACGCACGAGTCTTTTATGTTTGCCGAACGTCTCAAACCTTAGTCCCTGTTTGTTTTTGTATCGCTATCCTTTTCTACGTTCGGCTCACTACAAAGAATGTAGTACCTATTCTACAGACCCGAAGTTTTCACATTTATGGAGAGAATACTGTACATAATTAAAAATGATACATTTAATTTTAACCTTCCTTTAAAAAAAAAAATAGTTAACTTTTTTTTTTAAGATTAAAAAAATTATTTTTAAATAATGAATTTCTGTTCTTTCTTTTAGCGTTAGTCGGTCGTCGGTGCACCGAATTCTGCAAGCCAACTTGATGCACCCATACAAATATGTACGGGTGCATCAGTTAAAACCAGAAGACTACATTCAACGGATCGAGTATTCCCGGTGGCTTCTGGGAAAAATCGCACAGAATCCATCATTTTACGCAAACATTTTGTGGTCTGACGAAGCTCTATTCACTAGAGAAGGATGCTTCAATGGCCACAATCTGCATGTGTGGAGTGATGTGAATCCGTTTGCGATTCGCCCACGAGCAGGGCAAGACCGCTGGTCCTTGAATATATGGGCTGGCATTTGTGGGGATTTTGTAATTGGACCATACATTCTGCCCGACAGATTGAATGGCTCTAATTACAAAATTTTCTTGGAGCATGTTCTTCTGAGTCTCTTGGAAGAAATTCCATTGGAGATTAGGAGGAACATGTATTTCCAACATGATGGTGCTCCCGCCCATTATGCCGCAAGTGTACGAGCCTTCTTAGATCAAACCTTCCAGGACAGGTGGACCGGTCGCGGCGGCCCTGTTGCGTGGCCCCCGAGGTCTCCGGACTTGAATCCGCTGGATTTTTATTTCTGGGGGTATTTGAAGGTAAGATAATCATTTTTATTTATTTTAATACATTGCATACAATTTTAATTAAATCCCTTATTTAATATGATTTAAAATTATTGCAGAATGAGGTCTACCGAATACAGGTAACTTCTCGGGATGACATGGTGGCACGGATACACGCCGCGGTCGCTGCTATCAACCCTGCTACCCTTACAAACGTTCAACAGGCTACGACGAGAAGAGCAACAGCCTGCGTTGCGGCAAGTGGTGGCCTGATTGAACCGTATTTATGAAGACTCCGCCGATGGGGGTTTTAGTGGGTATTGTGCACTTCGCACGAGTCCCACACCGCGTGCGTAAATGCATTTCCCCCATCGTTAAAAAAAAAAAAAAAAAAAAAAAAAAAAAAAATTCAAATAGATCGGCCCTTTTCGAAGTATAAATTTATATCTGTTAGTCGCTAATTTCAGAAATAATGTTTTAATTATTTAACAATAATTAATATTATAAAACACTGCGATGTATTAATAATGTTGTTAAAATAAAATAAACATAGGTTATGAAAAATTTTGTGTTATAAACAAATTATATTTCACCGAATTTGTTAATATCCTGTTATTATACGTAAAAAACCATACAACTTTCCCATTAGCAGTTTTAATGTATCTCGTACGGTTTTAGAGATAGCACAAGGGGTCGAAACTTTAAGGGGTTGTTTCACCCCTTAAACTCGCGTCTCAGCCGATAAAAAAAATACGTGTCCGTTATTTTTGCCTGGTTAACAAACGTACGAAGTTTCATCAAAATCGGAGGGGGACACTTCCATGCCTTTCCTTGTAAGACCGCCTCACCTCGCGTTGGCTCCAGTCGCTGTCACCTGGGAGGGCGGTACAGCGCGGGCAGCCTCTCCCCTACGGAAATTGGGTAGGTCCCCAATTGGTACTTAGGTCTAAATTGGATCGGTGCTTCCGCGCGGCTCCGTCCTGTTCCTACTCCCCTCCCTCAACTTGAGCGTCGGCGAGGCCGGTACCTCGCCCCACTCCTCCGGCGCTCCCGCTCGGCGGCCTCCTTTTTGGTCATTACCTCTTCTCATGAAGAGGTGACGGCTCTCCACTTAATCGCGTCCCCAACCATAGACGCGACGACCGTCCCTATACTAACCCCCTCTCCTAGCTCTCCTACCCCCAGCTCGGTCTGGAGGTAGTGCCGCGGCCACGCCCAAGCCGGTGTCCATCCCACCCCGCAACATCGCGACAATTCCTCCCGTCTGATCCGGCACAGGTACTCACCAAAACACCCGTGTCCAGTGAGCACCTGTGTGGTCCGGAACGTGAGCCGTCCGAACCCACGGTCCATCGACCGTTCGAACACGGGGAGGACCGACACAACAACCGTCGCGGTGGGCGTGGAGCCGCATCTCCTCGATGCTGGACACTGGCGCGCCACCGTCTATCACCGCAACCCAGTTTCCGCTACGGCGGAGGGCGCATCGGATAATGATAAATTACTGATGGTGGGCAAAGTACCTGCTGTTAAATGACTAGTATACTGGTAGTAAATATACCTGATGTTGCGAAAAGATATAAGTAGTTTACGTCTACAATAGCTACTCGAAATTAATTACTGCGTATACCAGACAACGGCCATACTAGTCAGGATATATCGGTTCTTGTCCGTTCGACACGGTCTGGCTGGACGATTTATTTTTCAAACTCCTTAAAAAAACAATTTTCGATGCACTAGATAAAAATTATCTGGAACATGTTACACGGGAAAAAATTCTACGTAGTGAACGGTCAGTATAAATCTAGGAAAGCTTTTGATATCACAAACGGCTCGCAACAAGGTACAGTAAACTCTTCCTTTTTGTTCAACATCTTTATCAATGACTTACTACGACTGAATGACCTGAATATCGACATCTGCAAAAGAACAATAGCTTTCGCGCACGTTCTTCTAATTTACAGTAGGCATAACAAACCATCGAAATTGCAATCCCTCTTACAAGAAACGTTCAATAAAATACAAGATTATTTCAACAGGTGAAAAACTAAAATTGAACTTGAACAAATGCCGAGACTATTTTATTCAGATAACAACAACGACGTGCGTACATCTGGAACAAAGTTTCACATTCACGACAGTCAAAACTCGAACATTAAAATTCCGCACAAAGAGGTTGTCCGATATTTGGGTGTACATATAGACTTTAAACTCAATTACAATAAACATGTAGAAATTCAATTAAGGGGTTAGACCACTCTAGGATTTTCAAAAAATCGAACATTTTTTTTCGCTTAAAAGGTGCCTTGGGGTCTTAAGAATAAGGTACAATATCATTTATAGTCGGGAGAATTTTATAAGTGCCTTTATTTAAAATCGGAGGAAAATCTTTTTCGGCCGCAGAGGTATTCCCCCCGAGCAGCGTTCCAGTCAAACAGTTCCTGAACCGCCATTTTGTTTTAAATTGCTTCATAAAAATTTAGTTTGACACTTCGATGTGTAGGTAATAAAGACCCGTAAACATGTAAGAACCTTGAATTGAGGTCTGATCGAAATCCGTCAAGACGATGGACTTTTTCTTAAAAGAAGTACATTACGAAATATGATCTCTCTCTCTCTCTCTCTCTCTCTCTCTAATCGCACGCTCTACAAAAGTTCTCTTATCTAACTCTATCGTTTTCCCCCGCTAGCCTAATATATACTTCTAGTTCTCCCTACTCCTACCTAAATGTATGGCACATGGTACACAGACTTCCTATCCCGTCTTTGTCTTGCCCTATCGTCGCGGTCTTCTTCGGTCGTGCACCTCGATCACCTGTTTGGGTTTTTTCGGTGGCCACTGTTCCGTTCACGACGTGCGGCGCTTCCTTTGCCGACTACTCACCGGCTGCCTGTTTGTGGTTTTTGTCTTTTTTTGCGGAACTGTTAGTCACCGCGCTCGAGGTAAGCATCCTAACGCTTTTTTCTAGTTCCAACCTGGTCCCCTACAAACATATTTTTCATCTCTGTTATAGTTTGTCGGGAAAAAATTCCTGAAATTAGGTCACTTTTTGGCGCTCTAGAGTAGTCTAACCCCTTAAAGAGAGCACAGAAAGCCTTTGAAAGCCGCAAAAAATTATTCCATTCGAAAAACCTAGATAAGTGCGTAAAAATTCTTTGTTACAAGCTCTTCATCTGACCAATCCTAACGTATGGCTGCCCCATTTGGTTCAACATCAGTCCAGGATTTATGGAAGAACTGCGAGTCTTTGAAAAGAAATGCATTCGAGCCTGCTTCAGTGGATACCGATCTCTAGAATGAAACTACATTAAACGGATCAGCAACTATAAATTATACACGGAAGCAAAAATGATCAGAATCGATCTATTTGCGTTAAAATTATACGATCAAACGAACTTACCTTAGTGATGTTCGATCATGATTATGCTAGACGTCTTGTTCGAATAGATCAATAGGTAGTAACGCCAGTTGCTCGATCCGTCACAGTTTTCAAAGTTCAACAGTTTTCCGCTTCCGCTATGGTGGCAAGCCTGTTCCCTCATTACGCCATTACATTTCAAAGCCCCCCAAATTGCAATTCGAATAGATCAAACGGGTTGGGACTAAAGAAAAACAAGGGGGGGGGTTTGATCTATTCGGACGAGACGTCTAGCATAATCACGATCGAACATCACTAAGGTAAGTTCGTTTGATCGTATAATTATGCTACAACGTCTTGTCCTCTAGATCAATAGGTAGATGTTTAAAGATTATTGCAATTTGCATATTAACACATTTAAAGTGGACAGAACACAAGTATTGACAGTTGTGACAAACAACATTATCCTTGTAATAAACTCAAAATGAAATCTCTGTTCCGATAACCGATCTCGACACACTCGTGTTTTTTATCACAGGCCGATTATAAAATCGTGTGAACGTATTCGTTTTTTCCGTCCAACCTGCGGCCCTTCGAATCACCTCAATATCCACATCTCTACGAGAAGCCGCGGATACAGAGGCATGCCATGTGCTATGCGAACCAAAGTTCTTTGTATCAAACCCGCTTTTGGCCCTAACACTTTTGAGCGACCTACTAACTGACTGTGGCGTCGCCACACTATGTGGCTTTTTGTACGTTAATAAAAGCATGTATTCTCCTTGCTTTCTTATGTTTGCCGATTGTTCTACATACTGGCATAAAATGGTTGCTACACATAATTGCGGCTGTTCTTTGAAAAACAACAATTCCAACAATGGTTGTATTTTTCACCGGCCCCGATGTTTTTATTCTATCTGATACCTTAATTCTAATTTCCGTATGAAATATTATGATATTACTAATTTTAATTTTGGTGAACGTTTGTACTTCTTGTGCCGTAGCTAATGCTAATAACATAATTAACTTTTTAGTGAATAATTCAAACGAAAATGTTTTATGGGGCCAAAGGGTCCTCAAATAACATAGAACAGGGTCGGGGTCCCAGATTTCCTCATATTTTGCAGTTTGAGGTCGTAAATAAGCTGCACCCCGAAAAATCTTATAATTATAGGATGTTGTCCTGTTTCCTGCCCCAGAACTAACGCTAGGGCAAATCGGTATGAATTTAATGTACCGTATGTCCTTGTTTGCCCAAAACAACGGGTTAGAAATTCCAGAACTTTTGAAATCGATGTCTAAAAATCAGACACCTTATTCTCTTGAGAAAATTCCCACCATAAATTTAGTGGTTTTCGATATTGCTTGATTGTCTCGTCTGATAAGGACTTCATCACCACTGCAATGGAGTCTTGAGGTACTCCTTTTAACATAAACGCTTGCCGAATAATCTCCCGGCAATCAATCGGGATGCAATTATCAAATAACAAATCAACTTCAGGATTAAAAAGAATTGATTCTGATATAAGTAATGCTTTAAAAAGTGGAAACCACGACTGGGTAGGCCAAAACGATACTATCAAAACCCCTTCAGCTTTGTCCGAGAATATTTTCCGAACTGTTCTTAGAACCATGGCAAACAGCGGAAAGGCATAAAAATACATGTCAGTTCATGACACCGTAAACGCATCTACAACCCAAGCTTCTGGATCTGCGTGCCAAGGGATGAACTTTTCGCATTTTGCATTTATGTTTGACGCAAACAAATCTATATCGAACTTCCCGAAAGTGGATCTACCTTTTTATAAGCCCAGTCTGTTAATTCTCACTCAAATTCAGTCTATTCCACTCTCAACTCTACGTCAGCTTTTGTATTGTCATTAGATTTAATGTAAGATGCAAAAATCCATACGTGCTTCGCATCATTGCCAGATTTCTTTTGCTAACTTTGACAATTTAGGGAATTAAATACTGCCTATTCGATTTATATACAATAATACTGTTGTATTGTCAATGCGTAACAATATTTCAGAAGAGATCTTATTATTAGCAAAACATTTCAGCCCGTAAAAAACCGCCTTCAGTTCAAGCAAATTAATAGTGTGTTCCTCTCGTTCTCTTTCACTCCAAAAACCGCGCGTTTGCTCTCCATCACAAGCAGCCCCCTAGTCAGTTAGGGATGCATCAGTAAAAATTTTCATCTCGAAACGGTCTTCCCCGATCGGATTAATACATGTCATTATATTATTAATCCACCATTCAAAATCTGGAATTAATTCTTTCGAAATCAACATATCCGCATCGTAATTACCATTGGTTCTAAATTCTTTGTGTATGACATCCCGTATCTTACTGCGGGACAGTTATCTAGACAGGTATCTAACTGCTGCTACTAGGATATCAATAAATTCTGCCAATTTCCTAATTTACAACAATAGCTATTTCGGAATTTCATTGCTAAGTTACTTAGTTGTAGCCTTTTCGCCCTAGTTAATTTTATGTACCATTTTTCAAAATTAAATAGAAACCCAAAGAACTTTAATTCTTTCAAAGGTATTAGCTTACATTTGTCTAAATTTAGTGTCAATCCTACAGTTTCCAGTAACTTTCAAGTTTGTCTGATATTTTTATAAAATTCTTGTGCCGAATGTGCGAACAATAGTATATCGTCCAAGATATACCGACAAAAAACCTTTGATCTTAAGCAGTGAGCTATCGGTTTCATTAACTCCGTGAAAACATACGAGGCTGTACACAAACCGAATGGGACACAGTTGAATTCGTACAATCAGGATCTATAGTTAAATGTAAGATGTTTTCTATACAACTTCTCTACTGAAATCAAAAAATAGGAGTTTTTGAGATCTTTCGATACCATGAACATATCTTTACGCATTAAACGCATCGCTGTCTTTTTATCCTCCAATTTAAAATGAAGAACTGAAATAAAATTCTTCAGTCCTTTTAAAATAAGAATAAACCGCCTATCCCCATTGGATTTGGGAATCAAAAAATATCCCGAAACGAACTGTTTTCTACAAGGGTCGCACTTAGATATTGCACCCTTTTTAAGCAATTTTCGAATCTTTAATTCACACGCAATATTTTCTTGTTCTGTTAATTTCGGTTCCACGTATTTCAATTGTGGCTGCCGTAGACTCTCAAACGGAATAATATAACCTTTTATACATTGTAAAATAAAAGGTTCATCAGTCAATTTTGTGCCAGTGCGGGGGAAAGTATCAAACTCTACCAGCGATTCTCACCAAGTCCAACACTTGCGATGATAATTATCCTTGGGCCCTGGTTCTTCCGATTTCTGTCCCTGCCGCTAAGAGCCTCGGTAACTTATACCGAAGGGACAATGCCAGATTAACCTTTCGCTTACCAATACTCTTCGGGTAGCCGCTTCCCCTTTGCTTTATCACATCATTAGTGTTGAGTAACTTCGTCACAGAGTCTTTCTTAGAACATTTTATTTAAAGGAAAAACGTAAAGGAAAACATTACACCGTTCGTGCACCATGCGCGATGACGACTGACGCGAAGAGACAAGAAAAAAAAAATTGACAATCGTCCGTTCGATTTAGAACAATGGCAACTGTGCCACACTTCAGGTCCGTCGCACAATGCATACAGCAATCATATATAAAAAATTTCAAAATACAACCATTATTAAATCTAACAATTAGCAAATTTTTCCATGATTTTTGCAACCTTTAGAGTTTCGGAGAATTTTTCCCCGAATAACAGACCATCGATCGAACTTTCATCTGCAATAAGTTTTACAATAGGATGTAATCGTGGTACAAATAAGGATTTTCTTGTTTTCGGCATGTCATGATGCAGGTTCGATTAAATTCTACCTGCATCGGTAAGGCATTCAATAAAATTTTGCTTTCCAGCGCGTTTACCACCTGCATTAATGCTGCGCCGATATCATTAATTTCCGCTCCCAGATGATTTTGTGCTAGGTTAAGATTTGGCGCATTGGTTAGTATACAATTACCGATTGTTGGGAATTTTCCTTGCAGGTCGCACTTATGATCTTTAGATAGACCAACTCGCAATAATTTATCCCAGCGCTCCTCTACCACTGCATGAATATCGGAACTATTTTGGGTGTCTTTGGATGGATCATCTCCAAGCAAACCTAACGTCACTTCGTCCAGTTTCATAACCAAAACATTTTCCTCGGCATTGATCTGTTTTACCGGCTCAATTGATGAGTGACTAGGACGTGACGCATCTCGCAGATAATGCTCGCCGCTCTACTTTGTCGAACTCCATTGCTAGAATCAGCGTATACTTCTCGCTGGAATATGAACATGTCCAACTAGAACGTGACGCATCGCACAGATAACGCTCGCCGCTCTACTTTGTCGAACTCCATTGCTAGAATCAGCGTATACTTCTCGCTGGAATATGAACATGTCCAACTAGAACGTGACGCATCTCACAGATAACGCTCGCCGCTCTACTTTGTCGGACTCGATTGCTGGAATCAGCATATACTTCTCGCTGGAATATGATCGTCTCCGACTAGAACGTGACGCATCTCGCAGATGAAGCTCGCCGCTCTCTTTGTTGGAGAAACTCGATGAACTGTCCCTTTTTGCTGAGGTTAATTGACTCTGACTAGAATGTGACGTTCGTCTGTGTATATGTATACCTGCGATACGCTCGCCATTCTCTTTGTCAGAGTCATCTCCACTGGATCGCCTGATATGACCAGATCCAAAGCTCCTTCATCCAAACCTCTCGCGTCCCTGTCGAGAACGCGATCGCTTGTATTCTTCTTTCAGGCATCGCAATTTCCTTAGAAAAGAGTCTTCTAACTCGCTTCTTCGCTTTCGTAAACTTTCCCGAGATATTATACTCATTTCTTTGAACGTAAATTTGTGGAAAGAGGCAACAACGCCATCCGTTGTCGGAAGACACGAATTAGAGAAATAGAACATGTACTAATAAACATAGTTTTTTGTTAAAAGGTTTCGGCGACACCTTAGTCAGTCGCTGTCCGTACACGCAAATATATAGACGTACCTACACTGATATAAGCTCTCTTATTTCATTACACTATGAATAGGTTATGGGCCCAGAGGCTAAAAGTAACTAAATTAGTTAAAGTGCATGTAAATATAAAAAAAAAAAAAAAAAAAAAAAAGGAAATTAAATACAGTGAAAAGTTCTTTATACGTATTATATATTAAATTGCGACTCCAGAAAGTTCGCGAATCTCTCGAAAGTAAAGATGGCGGAAACGCCACGTGTAACGATTACAAAATTGAACAACGAAAACTACCAATCGTGGAAATACAAAATGGAATTGCTCCTCATAAGAGAAGATTTGTGGACTATGGTAGAAGCAGAGAGACCAGCAGCTCCAGATGCGGCATGGATAGCGAAAGATGGTAAAGCTAAAGCAACTATCGGCTTGTTAGTGGAGGACGACCAACTTATACATATACGCAATTCTACAAGCGCAAAGCAAGCATGGTCTGCCCTACAAGAGTATCATCAGAAATCATCATTATCAAGTAAGGTCTTATTACTTAAGAAATTATGTGGCTCTAAACTCCAAGAAGGCGAAAGCATGGAAAAACATATAAATTCAATGGTAGAAATTAATAACCAATTAGCTGCTGTAGGTGAAACTATTAAAGAGAATCTGTTTATAGCGATTATTTTAAATAGTTTACCAGAATCGTATAACAGTCTGATAAATGGTCTAGAAAGTAGAGCAGAAGAGGATATAACTTTAAGCTTAGTTAAAAGGAAACTTCTAGATGAATACAGACGAAGGACACAAAATACAGATATGGCCGAAAGAGCGTTAAAAATTAAACATAGCGGGAAGCAAAAAATGACACAGGGTACCAGCTCCATCGAATGTTTCTTTTGTAAAAAAAGGGGACACGTAAAGAAAGACTGCCGAAATTACAAAGCATGGAAAAATAAGGTAGACAAGGCAAATAAGGTAACTAATAATAATGATTTTTGTTTTTGCGTCAATTCAAGCACATATGAAAAGGAAACGTGGTACGTCGATTCCGGAGCAACGATACATATGACGAATAACAAGGAATTCTTCGATGAGTTACATGTAGGAGCGAAAAACAATGTATACACAGCAAGCGGTAAGGCGTTAAAGGTCGAAGGAACCGGTACAGGTAGAATCAAATGTCTATTAAATTCTGGAAAAGAGAGAATCATAACAGTTAAGAATGTTTTATATATACCAGAATTATACGGAAATTTGTTGTCTGTAAAAAGAATTGAAGATAATGGTTTTGAAATTAACTTCAAAAATAATCGGTGCACAATAACTAATGGCACAGAAGTAATCGCTATTGCAGACTGCATTGGAAATTTATATAAATTACGGACAAATCATAAAAGTTTTATAGCGACAAATAATCACAACGATTTCTGCATTCACACCTGGCATAGGAAATTAGGTCACAGGGATCCGGATGCAATAAGGAAGCTATTCAACGAAGGACTTGCAAATAATATAAAAATAGAGAACTGTGATTTAAAAGAGAGATGCGAAACGTGTATTAAAGGAAAGTCAACAAGGAAACCGTTCCCAAAACATTCGAACAGTAAGACAAAGGACATACTTGAGCTGGTACACACTGATATATGTGGGCCGATGCAAACAATAACACCAGGAGGTAAACGATATATATTAACGTTAATAGACGATTACAGCGGTTATACACAAATTTATTTATTAGCACATAAGAACGAAGCATATGATAAAATAAAACAATACGTATCATTAATGAAAAATAAAATTGGAAAAGTACCCCAAACAATTAGGTCTGACCGCGGAAAAGAATTCGTTAATAATAATTTAAAAATGTATTTTAAAGAAGTAGGTATAAAACCTCAGTTAACAGCACCGTACTCGCCGGAACAAAATGGGAAGGCGGAACGCAAGAACAGATACCTGATAGAAATGGCAAGATGTCTATTGATAGATAGCGGACTGCAAAAAAAATACTGGGGTGAAGCCGTCATGACTGCGAATTATCTGCAAAATAGGCTACCATCGCGAACGCGTGCGAAAACGCCGTATGAATATTGGCATAAAGAAAAACCAGATCTTAAAAATATAAAAATATTCGGAAGCCGAGCATACGCACTAATTCCAGGTGAGCTTAGACGCAAATTAGATATTAAAACAAAGGAATTGTTTTTTGTAGGCTATAGCGAAGAATCTAAGGCATACCGACTGTTGGATAAAAATACAGGAAAAATAACAATCAGTCGAGACGTAACATTTACGGACAACATAACAAAACAGGAGGAGCAAGTGGAGTTACAGACGGGAAAAAACCAAAATTCAGAAGTAGAAATAGAGGTTACAACACAAAAGAAGGAGCAGAAGGAAGATGAAATCGAAGAATGCAGGGACGAGAATATAAGGAGATCAAGTCGATCAAACAGAGGAGTACCACCAATGCGACTGGGGCTATATGCAGAAGCCACCACAAATGCATCAGATGAACCTGGTTCAATTGAAGAAGCGCTATCGAGCAAAAATAAATACGAATGGCAACAGGCACTCGATGAAGAATATATGTCCTTAATCGCCAACAACACTTGGAAACTGGAGAAACTTCCGAAAGAAAAGAAGGCAATAGGGTGCAAATGGGTCTTTAAATTAAAGAAGGATGACCAAGGTAACGTTATAAGATTTAAAACTAGATTAGTAGCATTAGGATACAATCAAAAACTAGGAATAGATTTTAACGAAATATTTGCGCCAGTAGTTAAACAAACCACTTTAAGAATATTCTTAACAATTGCTAGTAGAGATAAATTAATCGTCAAACATTACGACATAAAAAATGCCTTTTTAAATGGTGAGCTAATGGAGGAAATATATATGCGCCAACCACCCGGATATGAAATAAAAGGATGTGAAAAGCTTGTGTTGAAACTTAACAAAAGCATATACGGCTTGAAACAGTCAGCAAATAACTGGAACAAGAGAATTTCAAAGGAGTTAAGAGATCTCGGATATGGGCAAGGTAAGATTGATTCATGCTTATTCATAAAACAAGGTGCTGACTCAAAAAGTTATATAATTATATACGTGGACGACATCCTAGTAGCATCAAAAAGTACAGACGAAATTACGCGAGTAAATAAGAAACTCTCAAATTCGTTTATAATCTCCCAGCTTGGGGATATAAAAAACTATTCAGGGATTCAAGTTTTAAGGGATAAAAACAGTAATTTTTATATATATCAAAAGAAGCACATAAATCAAGTTCTAGAGATACATGGTTTGGCACAAGCGAAGGCATCAAACGTACCTTTGGACGTAAGCTACAGAAATGCACAAGACAGCAAGCTCCTGGAGGACAATAAACTATTTCAAAGCCTGATAGGAAGCCTGATGTACATAGCTGTCTCGACGCGTCCCGATATCATAGCAAGCGTTACTATATTAAGCAGGAAACTAAAAAATTCAACACAACTCGATTGGAAAGAAGCAAAAAGAACAGCACGTTATTTAAAAGGTACAATAAATTACAAGTTAAAATTAGGACATAATGCAATGGAAGGAGAATTGATCGGCTACGCGGACGCGGATTGGGCAGAAGACAAAACCGATAGAAAATCCAATAGTGGATATTTGTTTAAATACGAAGGCAGCAGCGTCAGCTGGGCTTGCAGAAAACAATCTTGCGTAGCCCTATCATCAACCGAAGCAGAATATATAAGCTTAAGCGAAGCCTGCCAAGAAGGACTATGGCTTAAGAATCTATTACAGGACTTTCAAGAAAAAATAAAAGAACCACTAAGGTTATATGAAGACAACCAGAGCTGCATAGAACTAACAAAAAATCAAAAATTCAACAAGAGGTCAAAGCACATTGACACAAAATACCACTTTATAAGGGACCTTAAAGAAGGTAATATCATAAATCTAATTTATTGTAATACTCATGATATGCTTGCAGATATGATGACCAAACCAGTTCGTTCAAGCAGAATAAAAGAATTATCAACACTATGCGGACTAATGCCAATAACGGATGACGATGTTGAGGAGGAGTGTGGAAAGAGGCAACAACGCCATCCGTTGTCGGAAGACACGAATTAGAGAAATAGAACATGTACTAATAAACATAGTTTTTTGTTAAAAGGTTTCGGCGACACCTTAGTCAGTCGCTGTCCGTACACGCAAATATATAGACGTACCTACACTGATATAAGCTCTCTTATTTCATTACACTATCAATAAAATTGAAAATAACAACCAAATTTTTCTTACCGATTTCACTATCGACTGTCTCGGATCGCACAGAAAAGCGTAATGGCGTAATAAGGGAACAGGCTTACTACTATAGCGGAAGCGGAAAACTGTTGAAATTTGAAAACTGTGACGGATCGAGCAACTGGCGTTACTACCTATTGATCTAGAGGACAAGACGTTGTAGCATAATTAATAAGAAATCATTGGGCCAATATCAACACAATAGTTTCCAATAGTCAAGTATATTGTTCAACATACCCCAACCCATTGTACTTACGGATACACATCACCGGAGCCATTTATTTATTTAGACAGGGAAGGTTATATACAAAATTCTGGAAACATCCCATTAGTATACCACGTATTCAGGACAGCCACCGACAAAACCATAACCTGTAATAAGAACATAGATTTCAACAATCCCTCTATGAGATTTAATTACAGATTATCAAGTGTATACTTGAAGGTCAACCATAGACAGAACATAAGAAAGTACTGGTGGTTATAATTAATATTAGACAAAAGCCGTATTTTAACCTATATTTTAAATATGCCATGCCCCCATCATAACCTCTTACCTATCCCCAACCTACCATCGTGTGTATAGGTTCTGCCTTTTCTGTACATATCATATATCCAATGTATAATTAAGTAAGTTCGGTTTAATTTGTACATAATGTAGCATTAAGTGTCATGTACTTAGAATCCCCGTATTTCCAGTGCGTCAAAACCGTGCATAAAGAAATAGGTAACACACATACACTCTTTATTTTCACGACCGAAACAATTTTAAGGGAACGATCTTGTAATACATAATCGTGTTCTGTGAAATGTATTGTTCCATTTGCTATATTAATATACCCAAAAGAAGTAGCAGTTCCCACTGTTGGATGACCAACACGACCACGTAAACACCACGTCACAAATAAACATTACAGACTCAACCCCATCCAAATATATCAGTCATAACCTTACTCGTCCTAGACTTCGCACCGTCACTGAGTCACACTGTCCCTTGACCATCATCCCTATCTCAACCTATTACCCGCAATAGTATATAAAATCTGACATTGCCGAAAAGCGTTTAGTACTTAGTGACCGAATACAAGCTGTACGAGTTTTTTTCTAATAAAATAAAGTGTTGTAAATTCAACTGGAATCCCATACACCTATCATACATCCTAGCCGCTCCGGGTGTGTCAGACTATAAAATTAATAAAAGTTACGAGGATTAATTATCATTTGAATTTCTCTGCGTTTTTCACGCTGTTCAAAGCCCGGCTCGTAACATAATCATTAAATTTTTTTAGTAAAAAGTAAAAATTTTCTTCAACACTAAATAAATTTTTCATTATGAAAGTTAACACTTTCATTAACTTCAGTTATGAAGTTTCAAAATTTGCTTCAGTTATATATGTTCTAGAAAAAAAAACGGCTGCTATCGTGTACGCGGTGATCAGCTTTCCGCAGTGTGGTGTCGTGAACAGTGCCACATTTCTTTTATATAACATAATTATTTTTCAATAAAAAAACATTGGATTCATAAGTTTTTATCGCCAATCAAACAACTAAAAAGTTTTTGAATTGATTGGAATGGTTTAAAGTTAAAACAAATATTGCGCAAATTTATACATTTTTCTATATCCTAAACCAGGTTCTCCCCTTAAATCGAAAAATGGTTCAATCGTGTTGCGAAACCCTGAGTTGATGCGTATTAACCCTTTGCGATAGATCGGCGACTCTCACTCGCCATTTCATTCCGTGCAACAATTTTTAATAAATAAATTTTAACTACATTTTTAGTATTATGTATGTGATGTTCGAACACAGTGAAACAGACAATATGAGCAATTAATACAAAAATATGATTATTTCAAAAAAATTGATTAAACTTTTTAACCGGAAAGTTTTATTGTTGCTATTTGCTAATGGTAAAAATACTTACGATCGTAAAGGGTTAAACTATGAATAGGGCATACGTGGCCACGGCGCGAGTGGCATCACGACGCCAGGGTCATAAACTACCTCGTGGCCTTCAGATTTTTGCAAGGAGCTAGAAAACCGTTGCAGGTCGTGGAAAGTTTCGTTTTTCAATAAACCATCGACTACGAAGCATCACCCGCAGTTTTCACCTTTTCTTGAAATATACGTATACACATATGTATATACAATATACCTGAAATTTCGAAATTATTTAATTATATTTTCATTCGTTTAACCTTTTTCTAATACTCGTGTTTTGAAGAGCTGCAAATACAGCATCTGTTGACACAATCTTGCACTTTATATAATCGCAACGAAGGAAAAAATGATGAAAAATTGAACAGTGCTAGTTCTAAACAGAATATATTTGAAAACTTTTCCATTTAAAATAGTGCAGATTGAATAGGAGGGAATTGTATGTTGTTAATATTGAAATATTTAAGATGTAATAAAGGAGAGTAACTTAATTTTTATTAAAAATATAAACGTATGCGGATGTGAAAGATCCTGCAGAAACTGCACTTCTGATTTCTTTTTCATTTGTCTTAATAGTCTGGCCTGCTGTTTTTCGCGATACTGACGTCAAAATGACGGTTCTTAGGTTTCTTATTTTCAATTGCGAAAATTATTAAAAAGCTTATGTCGAAATGAATGGTATACGTATTAAGTATTAGTAAACTGGTATACGTATTATTCATTGTTTACTTCTTTTCATAGTTCATTTTCAATTTAGACTTAAGTGGTCATTGAACTTCCGTAAATGTAGTGTTAACACATTGCTGACCGGTCACGAGTTAACTCGTGTTTTCGTGGCCAAGCGTTGGTGACCGGTCACGAGTTAACTCGTGTTTATATTGTTTTATTTCCACAACCGCTTTCAAAACAATAGCCGGGCACATGAGGTAAATTTTCAGTTGCCGGTCAGCAATGTGTTAAGACGGCAAGCATCGCCGCAGCCGAAGTAGTACTGTCGAGAGCACGAAAGTATAAGAGCCAAACCTGCGCGGGTCGAGAGGGACGAAAAGCGTACCTCAGTGGTCAGATTGTTTCGTTGCCGCCTATTCTCACACGCATTTTCGGCATTAACGCGCTATTCGCCGAGGAGGACACATACACTAATTGGTCGCATGGACACGACGAGCGATGTGTCGAACGGCACTCCATTGTCGTAATGTCCTCGAGTTTTTAGCTAACGGAAAAAAGAGCGTTACTTATATCTCTTTCTTTTCTCAGGATAAATTCTACATTAACGACCACTCACCCTCGTAAACATCAGTTTCAAAATCTTATAAAGAGAGTGCTTATTTTAAGACGTTATTTTTAATTCCGTACAATTGCCATCCTCCGGGTTCACGACATCATTCATAAATAAATTTTCGTTGCAGGTACATTCGATTTCTCAAACATTTCATTTATATCCGTAAAACTAAACAGTCTTCAATCGCGACTGATCGGCAGGCCCTTGAGATAACGAATGTGATCGCCACGTTACCTAATCCCAGATACATAATTATCGAATTAGCTTGAAATAAAATAGATTCTCAAACATAAGGAATTTCACAAAATATAAGTAGGTGGTTATTTAACAATTAAGTTATCTTTCATTTTAATTTATCATAAGAGAAATATATAGTATTTCTACACCTATGTAAAAGTACGTCATTACGGATGAACGATGGGAGCTACGCTTGAGTCGAAAAGTGGGGATTGGGTGGTCCTAGCGTGCTACCCTCTTTGCCCCGTCTCCGGCCAGGTTCGTATACTCTTATACTCTCGACAGTACAGTGTTGTACAATGGTTTTTTGCAATTTTCTTATCGTGTTAGAACGAAACCGTGTTATAGGATGCCGTGTTGTAGGAGGGTTCCCGCAATTTATGAATCGTATTATAGCGAAACCGTGTTATAGGATGCCGTGTTGTAGGAGGGCTACCTGTACTCTACAAAAAAATACGTTGTTCGACAACACATATACATTTAAATAATGCGATATTCATGTAGCAATACTTTTCAATTAATATACGTGTAGGAAAAAAAGGAATAACACAACAATCCCACTTTCAACTTATAAGGCAAAAGACAAAATGATTTTAAAAAAAAATGTAATGCGATGACTTTGTTAAATGTCGATATCTATACGTACATACATATGTATACATACAATATCGCTTTCGTAGTCTTCGATCGCGCTGTTACAACCGAATGCTATCAAAAGACAGAGAATCTAGTCGAAGGCTTATCTGCAACATTGCATATAAACATTTCAAATGGTTATAATCTAAATAGTTCTTTCGAAGAGGTTCTTAGCATTTAAAAGAAGGCCCGTTGATCGGGAACATACAGCCGCACTTGGTGCGTTGAAATCGCAATCATCGTCTAACTGAATTAGCTACAAAACCTGAGGTCAGATCGAGTCAGATGCAATTATCTTTGCGCCGTATTCGCTAATCTTTACAGAAGAGAAAGGCATCCAATAGAACCCGGGGACGGATAGAAAAGTATAACAATTTAAAATTGTTTGAAAAATTTCTGAGTTCTTGATAGTTTTTAAATAGTAATTAAATATATAAATATACACAATATAGAAATAAATACTGTTTCAGAGTATAGTATATATCTACCTAAAGAACATTTAATAGTGAAATTCTTTGTATTGTTTCTGTAATATGTGTAGAACTTAGTAATAACGGTGCAATATTTTCAGAAAGCGGTTATGAAAGAAACGTGGGCTGTTGGAAATCCCAATGCACGTCCTGACTTTCACTTCCATCTGTCCCTTTCTTTATTTCCTTTACCCTATTGTCCACTACTCGCACCTTCGCGTCTGTTTTATGTCACCCAAATATGCGTCTTTAGAATTTCCGTTAACTTCAAGATTTTGTCAAGGACCGCTAAATATCTTCCCTCTACATTGTAATTTCGCCACTCCTTTTTATACCTCCGCCCTTCTAAAAAATCAGCCAATGCCTTTTTCAGCTCCCACACCCTTATCCAAAAGATCAACCAATAGTTTTTTTCCGTTAGTTCACGTTTTCCGTGTCAGCGACGTTTTTCTCCAGAGATTTTCTAGCAGTATTCGACCGTGCACGTAAAATTCATTCTTATGTAAGAGAGCTAGAGTAAGACTAGGGTAAGTTAATAAACTGTTGAAGTTAATCCACTGTATTCTGTATCGAATTCTCCAACAGTGCTATAAAATTTCAATTTGTGGAAAAGCATACTGTAGCGAACGCGCTTCCGGTATCGTAGATTAAAACAGATAGATTCACTCCGGTCGTCGGTACGGGTGCCGTGCCAGGCGTGGAGAGTCGCGTCGCGAAATCAAGAGTGTCCTGACTCGAGAGAGTGAGACCTGTCAGAGGGAATTCGTGCAGCAGGAGTCGGTTTTGTCCACCGTGCTCTGTGCGGCGAATGTAGTCCTCGGGATGGAGTCGCCTTTGTCCACCGTGCTCCGTGAAGACAAGGTTCTACTGCTCGAGTTAGAAACGTTTCGATTTCTGAGATCTGCCGAGGGTGCGAAAGTCAGTATTGTCCACTGTGCTTGTCGTACTTATTCGGGTCACTCACTGAATTGTCTCTCCGGTTTCCTAAAAGACGGGGCCTTTTTATCCCCATGAGCGGACCATGGAGAGACGACGGTTAATGACTCTCTGCACCTGACCCGCCGCTCCGTACCGAGACTCGCTTATTTCTAATATTGAAAATGTTGGCGCGTTGCAATACTTATTTTATGAGCATGAAATAATGAGCCGTAAAACATTGTTAGTCACTCATTGAACTACCTTAAAAGGTAATAATACTATGGGTTTTGCACAAGTTTTTAAATCGATTAATGTACGGCTAATCGGTGCAAATACTAAACTGTACTTCGTCAGGCCCCAACGTCGAGATGGTTAACATACCGTGGCCATGTGTGTCTTATTCAGACTTTAGCTTGGGTCCGCTCAGTATTGCCCAACAGACACTTTTATTTTGCGATTTAAAATATCTATTTGCTACCTTTCTAATGAAATATCATATCAATATTACCCCATCTTTCTATTAACGTTTCTTCTCTCGTTTATTCGATTGTATTCGAGTGGTTAATAGTCACCGCGTCAGTAGAAGAACTTCTCAAATATATTTTAATCACAATACTTAATATTTCTATTGACAACAATTGTTCGAAATGAATTACAACATTTATCAGCCAACGGCCATACTAGTCAGGATATACCGGTTCTCGTCCGATCACCGAAGTCAAGCTGAGTTGGGCGCGGATAGTACTTGGATGGGTGACCGCTTGGGAACTCCGCGTGCTGTTGGCTTTTTTTTACTATTTTTGCTTTATTTATGTCTAGTCAGTAACATTCCGATTTAATTGACTATCGCAATACCACTACGACGTAGTCCCCTTCTATTCAATTTTAAATACCTTCATTTTGCTTCGATTAAATTCTTCTCTACTCCGTTTCAAGTATTTCAAGCTGAATTTTATACAGCTCTCCTTTATTAGATCTCAAATATTTCAACATTACCCAGATGCAATTTGTGGTGGCACGTGAGTCGCAGCGTCGAAGGAAATAACATTGACCGCTTGCAGATGCTCAGGTATAGACAATTAAGCCCGTCCTAAAGTCTGTAAGTTGGCGAAATTATTTTATACTTTTTAGCACGTGTCTAGCTCAATAAGCTACCTTTCGTAAAACGCATCCAGCCATGTGCCGTCACGGTTACTACGGTCGCTTGGCCATTGCGACCCAAAGATGGTTGTACATGTGATGACCACCTTTTAGTTTATAACAAATTCTCTCCATACCAATATTATAAGAGAGGAAGATCATCGTGACAGATCAGAATACTTTAGAATACAACGAGCATAACTTCCATCAGAATAATTCCTGTATGTGCGTCGCAGCGTCAACAATTATAGTGACGATTAAACGGCGCGTGGGATTAATGGCAATCCCGACAACAACGATTTAGTGGATTATATTAAATTGATACGTAACTCCGAAACAATTAAGAATAGGAAATGTGGTACTGCAATATTTATTTATTTATTTTTCTACTTTATTTACGGTTTTGAAATAAGCACGCATTTAATGCCGGTACTGTTAGTGTTAAATGAAACAAAATTGGTATTGTGGTACTGCGCGGTTCGGTATCTAATGAGCCCTCCCATCCGCGACAGCTCATCGCGACCCGCACTCACACACACATACACATCACTATTCGGCAGCACCGTGTACGGTACTGCCCCAGCCCGTATACAACACAATTGAACTTTATTAATACTTGGCTGATAAAATATAAATGTTAAAGTCCAACTAACAGGTACTAAAACTAAAATACTATATAACAAAGTTAGATGTATGTATACTGGATGAAAAATAGAGAATGAATGTATACTGTTTGAAAACTAAAGAATGAATGCATTTCCGAAGCTTCTCACAATCCAAGAAAGCTTGAGGTGGGCGTGTAAACTTTGAGAAAGGGTGAGGGAAAAACTGAAATTATTTTGTGATTCGTTAACCAAATTAGGGCGGAAATGGAAATGTGGAGATTGCGGAGGCGTTTTCAAAATGTCCGTAGCGAGTAATAAATTTAAGTAATACCTCGCATGTAAAGAAAATACGAAACAAAGACTCTAGTACTAAAGTGAAGGACGATGAAAACCAGATGGAACTAAACAAGACACGAAAAATTCTCGACTAAATGTAACGATTCCCTGGGTCTTATTCCTGCTACAGGACAAACAAACCTCTTGACTTTCTAAAACTAAAGTGGTCGAAGGGACGAAAAAACCGATGCCTATTGTAACGAGGAAACTTTGGGTGGTCGCCTAAATTGCTCAACGCTTACAGTAATTTACGACCGAACAAATCCAGTCCAGCAGTTAGTTCCGAACAGTCTTACGTGTCTTCCTCTCGCATTTAGTCAATCATCCGTCAATAATTTTGTATGTTCGTGAATAGTTATATTTCTTGCACACTACCTTATTTATTTAATAAACTGTATTGTAGCACGCTCCAAATCACTCGCGCCTATGACGCATCCTTCAGCAATATTGCATATCCCAGCTCTGCAACTACACAATTGTTACAATTAAATTTATTTTTGTAATAGTAATAAAGGAAATAGCTATAACTAATCACGTGTTTCTTCGTGTTAGATTAAAGCTAACGAGAATGAATGCAAATAACTATAAAATGGCTACAACGGTTCTAGCTAAATAAAGTGTCCTGTTTATTCTGTGACGTGTTACCACGCTCACAGTACGTACAAGAATGCCCCCTTGGCAAAATATTGGCCGTGAGAACAGCAACGTCACCATGGCCCTTGACGACTCTTCTTCATTGTCTATCCTCATAAAACTTCCTCCTCACGACCAGGTAGGAACTCTGACCAAACGTACATATTTCTAACAAACTCTATATTTCTAACATTCGCTATCGGCGCATCGACGACTGCCCTGCAAAATCTATCGTCCGCGAATCTCGCGCAATTCGCGCTGTCGCTCTTGCATGACGTCACGCGGATTGTCGTCGCTCGCGGAAATCGGTATCACAATTCTCTACTATTAAATCTGAACTTTTTTTAAATGCAAAACTTCGCACCTATATTCTCGTTCGAACGAGCACTGTTCAATTTTGCATCATTTGTCCCTTCACTGCGATTGTATAAGGTGCAAGATAACGAACGCTATATTTGCAGTTGTTTAGGACGCGAATGTTAGAAAAAGACTAAACAAATGGAAATATAATTTAAAAACTACGAAATTTCAAGTACGTATTATATTTCTAGAAAAGGTGAAAGACTGCAGGAGATGCTTCATAGTCGATGGTTTCTCGAAAAGTGAAACTGTCCCGAACCTGCGACAGTTTTCAAGTCCCTCGCAAAAATCTCAAGGGCCTCTGAATAATTTATGGCTTTCTCGTCCCGTTGTCGGGCCTCGACACTGTGACGGTTACCCTGACGTGGCCATGTGTGTCCTATCCAGACTTTAGTACGGGACAATTTAGGATTTCCCAACGCGAACTTTCATTTTTCGATATAAATTATGTATTTGCTATCTTTCTAATGAAATGGCGTATTAATCCTGTCCCAAGTCTTTAATGTTGTTTGTATCGTATATTTGGTTGTATTTGAGTGGTTGATAGTCAGCATCTCAGTAGAAGAAGTTCTAAAATATATTTTAATTACAATATTTAATGTTTCCGTGCTTACCAGTTATTCGAAATGAGATTTCACCTATATCAGCCAACGGCCATACTAGTCAGGATATACCGGTTCTCGTCCGATCACCGAAGTCAAGCTGAGTTGGGCGCGGATAGTACTTGGATGGGTGACCGCTTGGGAACTCCGCGTGCTGTTGGCTTTTTTGTTTGTTCACAAATTTATCATTAGTCATATTTTATGAAATTCTCTAATGCTTTATTTTTATATAACTTATTTAAGAAGCTTTTACACATATGTGGGATTAGGGGTATACGGTTAATGTTCTATTACGCAGGGAATGGGTAAATAAGAAGAGACACGCTTGTAGGAATTCGCTGTATATTTTTCTTACATGTTCGCACCCGGGAAGACGGAAGTCAACTGCCTTTCGGCAATGACACGTTACGCATCACGTTTCGATCAAAAAACAAAAGACTCTCGCGACTCTCCCATCCCCTCGCCAAACCCGAGCCACGCTGCCCGAGACTCACCCATACACTCACACACATACACGATCTTTGAAACACATACACTATGTGCCCGACAAGTTGTCCGGTGAGTAGGTTGTCCTAAAACATAAGACGTACGCAATCGCTCCTCCTACCCCCACCTAGAACCGTCGAAACTTGACACCGATTGAAGATCGCAGACTACCGATTGTTTTCGGTCTTCGGGTCACCTAGTGTGCGTGACCGCGCTAACCAATAAATTCCGACGCCGAAATTGCGTGAGTCTTGATTCGACCATTTTTTTTTTCGGCCAATTACTGCCGTCGTGTCCGAACGCCTGGCCAAACCTCCTCACCGGACAACTTGTCGGCCGCATAGTGTACACGTTCAATCCGACAGTTAATAACGATACGTGTTCGTGAGCGATGAGTTTAAGTATTTATTTAAAGATCCGCACGGGTAGTGTAATCGACTCGATGTGACTCCTATGAAAAACTAAATCCCACTGACTGTTCGCCGTTTACATCTCGTCCACGAAAAGTCATTAAGAAAAAAGGAAAGAAATAGATTTAGAGAGAGAAAACTAAGAACGTGGGAAAGGACTGAGAAAACCGTTGAGAAATTCGGCAAGGGAGAGACACAGCGGAAGAGTCGTAAAAATAAGAAAAGTGAAGAGGTTTGCAAGGGCCTAAGAGCTGACGCTGACCAGGCCCCGGCAAGACCCTGTAGAGACGTGGAAAATTAGAATCTTTAGAAACTTTAGAAAACAGAAAAGATTCAGCAAGAGCAGAAAAAGGTAACGACCTGTATGGTGTCATGGGCACCACACATATTTTATGTATTGTACAATGTATGTTACGTAATTTTTTTTAACATTTGCGCCACAAAAATAATTGCACGATTAATTCAGTAAAAGAAATAGACTATGGAATAATGTAATTTGCAATCCATACTTATACCAGAACACATGTTTTTCATTGCTTGGGGCAAAATTATATGGTAGATTGTAGAATGAATTTCGAATATGAATCTCCTACACACATGTTAGAAAAAATATAAACGAACTGTCCCGATCAAAGATTCTGGGGTAAGTGCCAAGAGGTCAAGCTTAGTCCTCTTACCAGAAGGCATCCCCGCCTTCCCCACTCCGTGGCCAGATACTTAAGGAACAGCGTTCCTATTCATTTAGGCAACGCAATGCTTAACTGCGTGCCTTTTTCCAGATAGTCCAAACGGACAAACAAACAGTCCTGCGACAGCCGATAGCCACATGTCTCCAAGTCAATAGGCATCGTCTGTCGCCTCGATTTCTCTCTCAGAAACATCCTCTGCATTTAGACCTCACACAGTCCGTCCCTATCATAAATCGTTCAAAAGCAAAATAGCGAAGGGCTAATTGCCTCCGACGACCTTTAAAAATACGTTGACGCTAACACACATTAGAGTTTTCACAACTTAAAGCATATTTTAGTTTCAATGTTTATTGCCATATATCAAAAGAAAATGTTAATTTATTCATTTCATGTTTACCTTTACATGAAATCATATATTAAAAATATGTACTTCGTTAATGCAAATCAAGTTCAATTAGAACATCGAAAAGTAAGTGTAGATCAATTTTCCTTTGGTAATAACTTCTTGTTTTTTACCACAGTATAAGATGAAACTTACTAAATTTTTCTGTAATTCTGCATTCACGCGCTTACCTTTTTACTTTGAAAGTTGAAATCCGAGAAAACATAAATCTTGAATCAAACAAATCTAACTTGGCAAATATTGAATACATAAGAGAAACGAGTGGAGGATAGTGTCAAGTACGCTAAGAAAAAGGGAAATACCCTTATCATTCATCGGTGGCATTAAGTTTAATTGTTTCATACAAAAAATTAATATTAAATTTTTTGTTAAAATTGAACTTTGTTTCTTACTTTATAACATGTTGATAAGTTAGTATATTATATCTGAAATTTTCAGGCCCTATTAATCCTTCGATTCGCTAGTTATTTAACGTTTGTAAGAAGAATTGATTTTTCTATGATTAGGCATAAGCCTAACTTATGCTGTATCTAAACTTGCAACACCGTTAAATACTGTACACACTTTAATAACGACAAATATTCATACAATCCTTGCATAAAATTTAAGTACCCGAGACAGCACCTTCGATTAAAGAAACATTTGCAAGACATGCAAATTAAAACTTCTTCAGTTTGGACAAGAAAACAATTCGCGATTCCACCATAAATAATAGAACCATCCTGTATATTTGACGAATTTTCACAAGTTACTAAAAACACAAATCAAAGCATTCTATAAACCTTTTGGGTCATTCCACGCCGAATCAATCACTTTTTGTCATCACCATCTTCGATTTTGTTTTAATCAAGATATGTTATAGTCTACGTGAAAATAGGGGGGGGGGGGTTTAAGTCATCATTTTGCCAATTTCGAATTTGTTTAAAAATTACAAGCCTTCAAACTTTGCAGTTTTTGCCTATTTTCGCAAAAATAGGCATCACTTACGAATTTTTTTCTCAAAAACTACTCGTCCGATTGAGCTAAATTTTTTTTCGTTTTATTCATAAAGGATGGGGCTACTATAAAATATTTTTTATAAATTGGACAATTTGTTATGTAATATGAAAAAATTTAAACAAATTCTTTTTTTACGTTTTTCAATAAAAACTACTAATTATTAAAATTTAAAAAAATATATATTATATTCGCTGAAGCTTCCCCTTTAAAATGAGCCCTTCAGAATAATGGGCGGTCGAAAATTAATGTCACAATAAGCTGGAAAATGACGCGGTGTACCTGCGTTTCAGGTAAGGGAGTCGTGCGCTCCGCGTTTATGACCGGTTGTTTTATGCCACTGGTCCCAAAGCAAAACGGAAAGATCTGATACTCGACTAAATGACCCTATTCATACCTCGAAGAGTATATTAAGAACCACTCTTGGCCAATGACACGTTTTTTTAATCATAACTTCCTCCATTTATTGTTCATAATCTACAAAAAAAGCGTCATTGCTCAATGGAAACCGCGAGAAGGTGGTGCTTTTCTTCCATCGGGAAGGGATAAGGAGACATTATAAACAAAATTATCGTGAGGATCATTGTGTGAGTGGACTTAGGAATTATAAGAAAAATTAACCTGACTGTTATTTCATTACACTAAACACAGATCCATTAATATCGCACGAGCAAGTCTTACAAAGCATTTCTTTATTTGATAACGGTGTAAAACTGTGAAAACCTCTAGTCCCTGTTATAGATAATGCTGTTGCAAAGCGAGCTTGTAAACAATCAGCATGTTCAATATATTCATTTTCTGTTACATAATTAAATACTATATTTGAAAATGATGATTCTGCCCATTCAAATAAATCTTTAGGCGTGAGTATTTGACTGTCTAATGGTCTTTGTAAACTAGTACGCATTGCAAGTCTTTTGATGCTTCCTCCAATACCATCACATGGTCCCTTACCATGAGCTGTTGCAAAAAAATGCCATTCAGCAGAAACATCAAAATCGTTAAAATGATGGGTCAAGTTAATGAAGTTCTTTTTGTTTTTATATTGCGCAGCTGCGCCGTCAGAAAAATAAACAATCTTTTTGACGCTTTCCGGATATAAATGTTTTAGATATTCTATTAATTTTTTTTGAAAAATATGAACAGCAGCTGCATTATGTTCTAGTGATTCTGAAATTATGGCAAAATTATGGATATTATCTTTTGTGTATATAACAAAAGGATGAAGGGTGGCTTGCCTATGACACCAATGGTAGTTTTGTACTTCATCTTGTATAACAAAGCTATAATTTTCTGAAAAATCACCGATAATAAGAAATTCTCCGTGATTTAACGACCCTTTTGCATGTTCTAAATACAAACTCTGGGCTCTAGCAATATAATCAGTGTCTGCAAAATGGGAATTTTGTCTGCAAGGCGGTCTATGAAGTCATCAGTAGAACATGTAAGTGTATCCAAGGAAGATCTGTCGGTATTAGTCCAACTTTTAAAAGCTACATCTGTTATATAACAGTCGTCAAAAAAGTTTTCAAATTCTGAACGAATAATATTAAACCCGGGACAAGAATTACATTTCCGTAAGTGGCATGACGGAGTTGGAACCTCACACATAATAGAATTTAAAATTAATTTGTAGTCTGTTTTAACGGCGTTTGAATCTATGCCACGTGCCGTTATTGCTGTTTTTATGGCAATCAACATTAATTTGATATTTTGGTGTATGACGCAAACACAAACGGAATGTGTTCCACTGGCACCAGCTAAAACACATTCTTTCGGTCGCAAATTTGCAAACAAACTAAATCCTACTTTATAAGAGGAATATTTCTCCTTAAAAAGGGTGTAAATTTCTTTAAGATTACCTAATACTAATCTTTTTTGAAAATGTTGCCTGCATCATTTTTTTTTATTGATATAACGTCTTTTCTTCCTGGCATTACTCTACTTACATCGTCACTACGATAAAAATTTTCTACTAATAACTTCGTAGCCTCTGGTAATGGACGACCATGCTTTGGATTTGGAGTAACCATTACTCCGCGACTGACTTGCAATTGCTTCGCTTGTCTCGCCATATGATAAGTTGTTTTAAATTCGGAAGCAATCCTGCGAATACTCCAGGATTTAGGCAAAGTGGTTAAAATCCGAATCTTTTCACTATCATTTACTTCTGAATTAAATTTACTTTTTAATTGCGGTACTATCTCGGAATTGTCTACGGTATCAGGAAAGCTATTGTCTGCATTTATCAAACGTGATTTTAATTTTTTCGAAATTCGGTCTATTTTTTCTGATGTACGTTTACTTGACCTTAAAGTTTTACGTGTAACGGGAGAATCACCTAATGATGATGATAAAATATTTGTAGAACTTACAATAATTTCCGGTCCTATTTCCATTGTAACATTTGTGGAACTGTCACTACTAGTATTGATATGTACTTCTCTGTGCGATAATCCCGATGGACCTGGTTCAGGAAATAAAATTTCAGCTTGCTCTCTTCTATTTTCTTGCGGCAAGTATTACAAATCAGCCCTTTATTGGGAAGATTTGGCAATACTTGTCGTATTCCCAAAGTGATTTTACGAAGCCCTTTCTTGAAGTTTCCATGGCCCGCTCGTTTAAACGGATTGCGACATTGTGGATACACCATTTCCGACACTTCACTCACTTTTTTAAGCGTGTACAATGCGAAAATTCCACGGAGACTAAACATTTGGACACAGGATGTCTGAATATATAGGAAATCCCACCATACCGTCTATTCATTGTCCAGATTCTGTTCAGTCGACAGAAGAAGGGAAATAGCAATAAAAAAAATGGCAACTAAAACGAATATTATATTGTCAGTGGTATACAAAATTTTAAAGAAAGTTCTTTGGTAGTGGTCTTTTGTCTGTATGTAATAAATGGATTATCCGTTTTTAGTAAGGCACACGAATTTGGTATGTTTCCTACAATTCATCAACTTTTGCGATTTTATTATTTTTAATCCCATGACCAAAAAATCGCATCACACTGATATTACTCCAGGGTTGAATGTAATATAACTAAAAACGTGTCATTGGCCAAGAGTGGTTCTTAATATACTCTTCGAGGTATGAATAGGGTCATTTAGTCGAGTATCAGATCTTTCCGTTTTGCTTTGGGACCAGTGGCATAAAACAACCGGTCATAAACGCGGAGCGCTCGACTCCCTTACCTGAAACGCAGGTACACCGCGTCATTTTCCAGCTTATTGTGACATTAATTTTCGACCGCCCAGTATTCTGAAGGGCTCATTTTAAAGGGGAAGCTTCAGCGAATATAATATATTTTTTTTTAATTTTAATAATTAGTAGTTTTTATTGAAAAACATAAAAAAAGAATTTGTTTAAATTTTTTCATATTACATAACAAATTGTCCAATTTATAACAAATATTTTATAGTAGCCCCATCCTTTATGAATAAAATAAAAAAGAATTTAGCTCAATCGGACGAGTAGTTTTTGAGAAAAAAAAGCGTAAGTGATGTCTATTTTTGCAAAAATAGGCAAAAACTGCAAAGTTTGAAGGCTTGTAATTTTTAAACAAATTCGAAATTGGCAAAATGATGACTTAACCCCCCCCCCCCCTACTTTCACTTAGACTATAACATATCTTGATTAAAACAAAATCGCAGATGGTGATGACAAAAAGTGATTGATTCGGCGTGGAATGACCCTTATAACTAAAACTATCCAATGATTAATTATCCCAACCGTAAGCAAATGTTATTGATGGTTCAAAATCAAAGAAAGGATCAGGATGTTTAGTATACTCTTTCAAGGACCAATTTCTATTCAAGTTACCAAATTGCAACACAAATTTTACCACCGAAGCATATGCTGTCCTCCAATCTCTAAACGTCAATTAAACGTATTCATTTTTAATTGTTTAACACTTTGACGGCCGCAGGTTTCGGAGCAAGTGTTGCGCTTGCCGCCGGCACATTTTGTCAGCCTTATGACAAATTGGCAGGCTTTTGAGGAGGCATGCTGGCGAAATACTGTCACATAATTCATTGATGAACAGTATTTAATAACCAAAATGTATCATATAACAGCGATATAATAAACTAAAATATAACAATAATGTACTATGCTATATGTATAAATATACAAAATATGATAATAACAAAATATAAAAATAAAAAAAATAAAAATATAATCATATAATAATTATGTTGGAGAACCGGATTCAAACCAAGTGGAGTTAACTTTATATAGTTAATTTATTTACACACAAGAAATCTTACTCTAGCTCTTAACATAAATTATATTTAACCAGCACGGTAGAGTGTAGAGCGAATTCTAACGAGACGGGTGAAAAGTTTTTAAAAGGAAAACTCCTTGCCAAATTCCAATTGGTTTAAATTATTTAGCAAGGGTGGAGAAAGGAACCGGGGGTGGGATAGTGTAGTGAGAGTAGTGGATTTTTGGGAAGTGGTAATTTATGGGTACGGTGAACTGTCTAGGACTGATGACGAGGAAAGGACCCAAGGCTAAGGACAAGGAAATGGAAACAGCATGTTAAGAGAAAATGCTTAGGGAACATAAGGCAGGATCTCCAACAATTACTCGGCATACTGGTTTTTAAACAATTAGTTCAGTATTTTGATTTTGTATGCTATTTTTCAAAGCGACTCCAACGGGCAGCGGAACACTACATAAGGAGCACATAAATGCAGTTAAGCTTCTTTTTTTTGACGCAGAGCATATTCTGCATGGTCTTCGCGGATATTTTATTTTCCCTCTTCCTATGATGCGTACAAGTTTATGGTTCCGCATTTCCGGACACAATGTGTCTACCGGATCGCACTTTGGAGCTCTTGGGGTATACATCGAAGAGGGTCCTGGACCAAAAGAATAGCTAGTGTCATACGTGCAAATTATATAATTACACTGTACAACAGCCAAAAATTATATGAACTGCCACTATGAAATTCTTATAGATGTCTGCGAGCTGAATACGAATCTGAAGTCCGTTTTTCTCTGGTACGTACAGTTTTTTAGAAAATTAATGTTAAAAAAAATTGCAAATTTTCAACTTTGGGAATTTTTTGTGCTTTTACTATAGCAGTTATTCAATGGCTTGTTGCACGAGAGAAATCTGTGAACTTTCCCAAATAAACCGATATAAATTGTTATTACATTGTAAACATTTAAATATGTTTAAACAACGAGCGAAGTTAAAAAATCACATTCGTATACATTTTATAAGGAAAATAGTTCGGCAAAACACGCGTCGCTGCCAGTGGTACTTAATGTTGGCGCGGCGCGGTGGTCTCCCTACCTCCTGTCTTGGCGTAGCGGAATAACTGCGCGCCGCGCCGCCAACATTAAGTACCACTGGCAGCGACGCGTGTTTTGCCGAACTATTTTCCTTATAAAATGTATACGAATGTGATTTTTTAACTTCGCTCTTTGCTTTCTGCAGTAGAAATGTCTGCTCTTTTGCGTGCGATGGTTAGATTTTCACGTAGACCCACAGTTTTCTAAAATAATTTAAAAATATCACCAAAAATTGGTGCATTTTTGGGGTCTTTTTAACTTCGATCGTTGTTTAAACATATTTAAATGTTTACAATGTAATAACAATTTATATCGTTTTATTTGGGAAAGTTCACAGATTTCTATCGTGCAACAAGCCATTGAATAACTGCTATAGTAAAAGCACAAAAAATTCCCAAAGTTGAAAATTTGCAATTTTTTTAACATTAATTTTCTAAAAAACTGTACGTACCAGAGAAAAACGGACTTCAGATTCGTATTCAGCTCGCAGACATCTATAAGAATTTCATAGTGGCAGTTCATATAAAACAAAAAAGTCAAAATTTGTTGTACAGTGTTATCGGGCATGTCCTGTTTTAAGGAAAAAATTCTAACTGAAAGTACTCTTGTTTGATTTGGTTCTATGTTTATAGGTCTGGCTCCGGCCGGTCTCTTATCTTGCAAGGGTCTTCTATTTTTTTGGAAGCGGATGGCAGTGGTCGGTTAAATATTTTCCCTTCTTATTGTTTCAAATGTTTGGGGATTAAACGAGGGAGAAATGATCGTGCACCGAAAAATAACGGAAAAAGTACTTTTTATTTGTTTCGTCGTTGTACGCGCGCGTGCTTGTCTTGAACTCAACAGTCCTTTCGACTCGCGGGCGCGGCCTTTTATTTTGATCGGTGTCGAACCTTCGAGATATTTTTTGAATTCGTCGGTTGGAGTGTCGGCCGTTGTTGTTCGACGGAGGTCGGCGGGACGCGCGGTGTCCCTACCGTCGACGATCACCTCCAACCGATTTCGCGGGCGATAAACATTAATATTTGAATCCGCTACAAATGGTTTAAATGAAGGGTGCAGTGAGCAAGCAAAGAATTTTGTATCGGCAACCGTAACAATCGCCACTATGAAATTCTTATAAACTTTTTTTCTTATAAAAAAATTCTCTTAAAAAAATGTTGACAATATTTTTAATAATTAAAATTATTTCTGGATGATATCTGAAAAAAGGACTTCAGATTCGTATTCAGCTCGCAAAAGATTATAAGAATGTCATAGTGGCGGTTAAAAAAAGTTTTAGCTAGTGTACGATGTAATTGTTGGAACCGTATTTTCATAAAAAAAATTATTCTTTTTCAGGACCACCGAATCATCCGGTGGGGGTTTTAGTGGGTAGTATGCGCTACTCGCATGAGTCCCGCACTACCTCCGTGAGGTGTACGTAAATAGTATTTCCCCCACCGTAAAAAAAAAAAAAAAAAAAATAAATAAATAAACCAATAAATAATTAAATAAATAAATAAATTTTAATTGGCCCCTGTCGGAGCCACTATTAAAAGTTCAGTCTTCACACGATTATTCCCTTATCACCCATATTCCGTTGAAACATAAATAATTCTTAATTTCATACAGAACATATTACTTATAAAACGATAATTGATATCATAACACACCGTAGTGTAATATCCAATTAAAAACTCTAACCATTGTAGAAATAATTCACCAGGTTTGATGAACATAAATTTGTGTCACCGGGTACTTTCATAGGTCAGAGTACGAACAGCTGATGTTACAACGGGGTCAATGATCCATCGATTTATTCTGCTGTAATTTTTTGATTGGCGTATAACATAAGAAAGTTCGATAAGTTCACCGAACGCGTGAACGATTATTCAGGAATATTTTTAACGACGCTTTATTTTCTTTTTGTAGAGAATTGGTATTAACACATTGATATAATTAAATTACCGGTGAAGCGGCAGTATGTATTTCTACGAACCACGGCACTCGATTTCGTTTTCGATCGCAACGCGTAAGCCGCCAGCCGTTGCCAAGCAACGATGCTCGTTTGAAATTTTTGGTCGGCACGTGGCGATCGACGCATTGTAGTCGACAAATGTTTCCAGTCGTGATCGCCGGTTCCCGTCTTCCAGACAGTGCGGAGGAAATTATTTCTTAATATTTATTTGTTCGCTCGTTTTATTTCGATACATTTACGTGTCGAACTGATATCGGCTACATAGTGAAAAGTGAGGGGGAAATGTGATAATGACAGCTAATAATGAAAAGTGACAGTGATAGATGACATTGGAGTGAAATAAAAGTTTCCGTGGGAGGAGAATAATTTTTTCCAACTGGAAGAATCGTTCCTGATGACGAAAATTCATTTCCATCGAAACAGGATTATTTGTGAATTAATGGGTAAGTCGTATTCAAATTTTTTGTACATTTACTAATTATTTCATTTAAAATATTTTTCGGTGAATGAAAAAGTTCATTCTTTTCCAGAATTGAAAAATGTATTTTTTTTCAAAATGAGAGTTTGTCCTTTTTCATCGTCATAATATTTATCGAGTGTAATTTTCGATATTTTCTCTATTATTTCTTTTCGATAACGAACTACAGTATCGTTATAAATTGATTTATCCTGACTACGTGAATAAAGACGAATAATTAGTTTCTTTATTATTCACGAATGAAGAATAATTCATCAATTATTCCGATTTTTCTGTTTACCGTCGTTCACCTAACAGCCTTTTACTACACCGACATCTGGCGTTACCTATCCATTATTACAATTGGGTTACCGACCTGTTCTCTTACCATCGCGATGCCCATATGTTCGCTCATGACCACGGTCAACCGTAACACGAGCCTATTCTACTGCCTTCGAGAGCGCGAAATTCTCGCATTCTGATTGGTCGGTGTTTTTCCTTAATAATTCAAAAATGAAGCCCCGTACGACATTTTTGCAAATGAAAATGTTGTTCAGAATGACCCCACCTACCCCCCATTTCCGGCTCCTTCAACACTTTTGGGACACCCTGTATATAGAGCGTACGGGCAGCGTCGCGCGATTTAATATTGTGAAATCATCTCTAAGCCTTAGTTTCTCGTTCGTTTTACTGACCAGCGGTTAATTTAGTATTAGTGTTTAGGAGTGTATTCCGAACATTTGTAATAAATAAATAAAGTCTTGAGTGGTACTTGCCGTTGAACTACCTCAACGGCGAACCACTCCCTATTTAAAAAAAAGCGATTTTTAATTGAGGACGTGACAGTATCTTGTTTTAGTCCCATCTGGTTTTCAGAGTCCTTCACCTTAGTACTAGAGTCTTTGTTTCGTATTTTCTATACATGTCGAGGTATTCCTTAAATTTATTACTCGCTACGAATATTCTGGAAACGCCTCCGTCCCTCTCCACACTAACATTTCCACCCTAATTTGATTAACCATTCAGAAAGTTACACACCCACTCCAAGCTTTCTTGGATTATAAAAAGCTTCGGAGACTCATTCGACTTTAGATTTTTATACAGTATACGTTCATTCTTTAGTTTTCATACAGTCGTCCTCTAGATTTTCATACAGTATACATTCGTCCTTTAGTTTTTACACATTCGACTCTTAGATTTCATACATTAGACCTGCAAACATTAGACATTGATTTATTGCATTTTAGTTTAGTACATCTTAGTTGTACATCAATATTTATACACGGAATCAACCAACTGTTAATTAAGTATAATTGTTACTGTTTAGGCAAACGGCAACTCGGGTCCAAACGACCGCTACGTTCAAACCCGTAACCTATATTTTCGCTCTATCCTTCTCTCCTTGCTAACGCTTCTCCTGTTCCGTTGGCCACCGGCACAGGAGACAAAGGCAAGGAAGAAAACCGAAATTTTAAATATACACTCGCGCATGTTTTAGGACTTTCGGGAACATTCCAGAACGTATGTTGCTATAAAAGCCGCGCCCTTGCGAACGAGCCGGCAGTCTGTATAAAATCCTTAGAGAACGATTAGCGAGATAGAGCGTGTGAATAATTCTGTGCTTCGGCGAAATTCCGGTACGAACTTCGAGCTTCGACCAGGTTTCGGACGAACACTCCATTTACTCCGTTTGTAAAGACAATTTATTAACATCGCGCTAAATTATTTCTACTGTACAACTTTAGAGCAATAGACAATTTTTCTTACACCTTTTCTTTAACCGTTCACCCTTCTTCCACGGTCACGAGCTTCAACTGACCGCGTCCTTCCGTCTCGGCCGGCAATCTTTCTCTTATTCGGATCGTTTCCAACCGCGGATAATTCTACGCGGCGAAACGTACGAAACAGTTACCTTAGTTGTTCGAAGTTACGTTCAATCATTTGAATACAGTCCACTAATTTTAGTTGTCCGGATTGCCATTAATCGCACGCGCCGTTTAATCGTCACTAAGATAATTGTTGACGCTGCGACGCACATACAATTTTTGAACATAAAGAACGTTTTGGACGGCCTAAAAAAAGAACAAAAATTGATGACCGCTATATACAAATATTAAGTAAATGAAGCAGGTGGATGTCAGCAACAGAAATTGCAGCAGGGGTTAATGAACATCGAGAGATCCAATTGGAACGACGACAGTTACTTAAGCGATGTTTTCTGCAAGCAGAGCTTCGCGGGCGTGTTGCAGTTAAAAAACCATTATTAAGGATTCAAAATAAGAAAAGGAGACTGCAGTGGGCAAAATTATATAAATATTACACCGTTGAAGATCGGGAAAAGGTGTTCTGGACCCATGAGTCGAAATTTGATGTGTTTGGCACAAAAACACAATCCATGTGCGTATGAAACAAACACAAAATTAATTCCCGATTCTATTATACCAACCGTTAAGCATGTGAACCAATCTATGATGGTATGGGGTTGTTTTGGGGCAAATCAAACTGGTGATTTAGTGCAAATCGAGGTAATTTTAAAAAGAGAACAGTATTTGAAAATTTTATATGAATATGCAGTGCCATCTGGTAAACGCTTAATAAGTCGAAACATTATATTTACATGTTACAATGATCCCAAATACAACTGCAAAAATGTGTAAAACTTATTTAAAAGACCTAGAAAATAATCATGAATTAAAAATTATGGTATGGCTGTTGCCTCGTAGACCGTTCAGGTCAGGGCATCAAAGAATCCACCATAAACGCGTTCAATGCTCGACAGCAGCAATAAACTCATGAAACCATTACGAACCCCGCGAATCTCTCTAAAATCACAGTTTATGTACATGGTTTGGCACAAGCGAAGGCATCAAACGTACCTTTGGACGTAAGCTACAGAAATGCACAATACAGCAAGATCCTGGAGGACACTAACCTATTTCAAAGCCTCATAGGAAGCTTGATGTACATAGTTGTCTCGACGCGTCCCGATATAATAGCAAGCGTTACTATATTAAGCAGGAAACTACAAAATCCAACACAACTCGATTGGAAAGAAGCGAAAAGGACAGCACGTTATTTAAAAGGTACAATAAATTACAAGTTAAAATTAGGACATAATGTAATGGAAGGAGAATTGATCGGCTACGCGGACGCGGATTGGGCAGAAGACAAAACCGATAGAAAATCCATTAGTGGATATTTGTTTAAATACGAAGGCAGCAGCGTGAGCTGGGCTTGCAGAAAACAATCTTGCGTAGCCCTATTATCAACCGAAGCAGAATATATAAGCTTAAGCGAAGCCTGCCAAGAAGGACTTAAGAATCTATTACAGGACTTTCAAGAAAAAATAAAAGAACCACTAATTGTAAGATTATATGAAGACAACCAGAGCTGCATAGAACTGACAAAAAATCAAAAATTCAACAAGAGGTCAAAGCACATTGACACAAAATACCACTTTATAAGGGACCTTAAGGAAGGTAATATCATAAATCTAATTTATTGTAATACTCATGATATGCTTGCAGATATGATGACCAAACCAGTTCGTTCAAGCAGAATAAAAGAATTATCAGGACTATGCGGACTAATGCCAATAACGGATGACTATGTTGAGGAGGAGTGTGGAAAGGGGCAACAACGCCATCCGTTGTCGGAAGACACGAATTAGAGAAATAGAACATGTACTAATAAACATAGTTTTTTTTGTCAAAAGGTTTCGGCGACACCTTAGTCAGTCGCTGTCGGTACATGGAAATATATAGACGTACACTGATATAAGCTCTCTTATTTCATTACCTTCAACACTTTGGGCTGAGGCTGCGGCCTGCAGCAGTCACGTGAGCAATCTTACCCCGCGAAAAAACAAAACGAAGACACCGTTTGAATTATTCTTCGGCGTAAAACCTAATATAAATTATTTACGAGTTTTCGGATGCGTAGCTTATTATTATATTCCGAAAGAAAAAAAAAAAATTTGACCTACCGGGCAGAAAAGGTATTTTTGTAAGGTATTCTCGCGAAAGACGCGGATATAGAATATAATCCGGATAGTGGAAAAATATTAGAACGGACGGTAAAATTTAATGAAACAGAGTCAGAAATGAGGCCGGGTGAGCATAATAATTGCAAAGAGATATATGATTTCGATTATCCTACTGTAACGCCATGTGAAAACGAAACGCTTAATACAGATGTACGCGAAACTACTTGCGATTCGGAAGGTAGCAATAGTAGAAACCCCGGGGCGATGAGGTAGAACCCCGGGTTTGACTCGACATGCATTGGAGTTGCGAGATACATTGCGTAGAATTGAGTGTAATGAAAGAGCAGAGCAAGACGCTTGTCGTAGATCACAGCGAATTAAAGATAGGCCTCAGGTAAATTTAATAGATAAAAATAGAATACCGGCTAACTATTTAGAGGCAAAAGCAAATGCGAATTGGTTAGACTGGAAAGGGGCTATGGAAAGGGAGTTGCAATCTATTGAACAACACTCAGTTTGGGAAATAGTTGATAAACCAATTAATAGTAAAGTCATGAAAAGCAAGTGCGTATTCACTAAAAAGTACGATAGGGAAAATAATGACATTAAATACAAGGCGCGATTAGTAGCAGCAGGTTATAATCAGGTGAAAAGCAAGGATTATGACGAGTCATATACACCAATCATCTATAGAAGCGTGGCGATTATTAATGATGATAGCCGTTAAATTAAATTGGAAGTTCCGATTTTTTGACGTTAAAACAGCCTACTTATATAGCGAAATTAACGAGACTGTTTACCTCACATTATCCTCAGGATTCGAAAAATATTATGGTGTCGACAAAGTTCTAAAACTTAGAAAAAGTATATATGGTCTTCCACAATCTGGTCGTAATTGGTATATAAAGCTAAAATCTACCCTAATAAACATCGGTTTTAAATGTTTAGCGTCAGAAAATTCTATTTTTACATTGACATAAGGTCGGGACACCATTACGATTGCAGTTTACGTCGACGACTTTACTGTAATATACGGGAACGCGGATTTATGTAACAAAATAATATCACGACTTAAAGAAATTTTCGAAATTGTCGAAACTACAAATGCTAACACGTTTCTAAGTATTAAAATAGAACAATTCGAATCCGGTATAGGATTGTCACAAGTCGAATACATCGAAAAACTATTATACAAATATAAAATGTACGAATGTAATGCTGCAGCAACGCCAATAGTCCCTGGAGAGGACAAATCGTGCGAACAAACAACAGATTTAGTTGATCAGGAATTGTATCAGGAAATTATTGGAGAATTACTCTATATTGCAAACCGAACTCGACCTGACATCGCGTTCGTGGTATCATATCTATCGCAATTCAATCATCGACCAGAAAAACGACATTTGTTATTCACGAAGAAGGTGCTAAGATACTTGCAAGGCACAAAAAATAAGATTCTCTTCTACAGCGACAAACGCGGTCAATTAGAAATTTATGCAGATGCGAGTTGGGGAAATGCCGAAGAAGGTAAATCCTTCTCAGGGGGAGCGATAATGTTAGGGAATTCACTGGTTATGTGGCGCAGTAATAAGCAAAAATGTGTTGGTCTTTCAACGTGCACCGTAGAATTATTCGCCTGTTCTGAAATAGTAAAAAATGCCTCATGGATTATACATATGTTAACCGAAATGGGATTACAAATATTTTGCCCCAAGCCAACAATCATGTAATGCGATAATAAAGCAGCCATTGCATGGATGAAAAGTGCTCGTTCCTCTAATAAAGCAAGACACGTAAATTTAAGATTTCATTTTATCCGCTATCCAATCGAAGACGGGAGGTTCAATGTGATATACATTGACACGAAGTACATGATTGTTGACTTCCTTACCAAAGCAGTAACACGAGATAAACTCCGATGGTCTTTAAATAAAATCAGGTTGATAGACATCGACCCAGCCATGCAAAAATGACGAAACCAAACTACGTTGCTTGTAGGGGGAGTGTGTAGATCATTATGTACAATAATCTAATGCGAGTTAGAAGACGGTACGTGCGTCCGTAGTTGGTGTGGGACAATGCGAGGGCGACACGCCTAAACAATAAGCGTAATAGAACTAGTCCTCTGTAGATAAGCGAGCGATATATACCGTATTCGTAAAGTGTCTATTAAGTGTCTAGTATAAAGCGCATTAAATCTTCATTAACTCTTTTTGTATAGTTAATAATAAAACTTAGAAAATTAACAACAGTTAATAAGCTACGATATAAAAAAGTACGTGTCAAATATTTTCTTGAGAACTATCTTCCACATAAGTTTCATTAAAATCGTAGTGTTCAGGTTGGATATGTTCACTTGTTAGACCCAAAAAAGCAGGGACTCTGGATGTAGAGTTCGGCGATAATACCTGGACGCCTGCTGAAAAGGGAGTCGCAATATTACAGAAATCTAGCAGGAGGGTACTCGAAAAAACCCGAACCCCTGCTCGAAGCATAGAAAAGTAAAGAATTCCGACAGTAGAGTACTGTCAGAATGCCTGCCTGGAGAGTAGGGGGAAAATATTAATTATAAAAGAATAGATTGAATTTTCGAAAAAGAAAATTGTACAAATTGTATTAGAAAGAAAACCTACGATGTCTACAAGCTGTATCAAATATGACATAAAGTGAATAATATGTTGTTAATATTTAATGACCGAGAATTAAAAATGCAACGTACACAATGCACTTTATATTTTTTAATAGTAACGTCTTATCAGTTTGATTTATACGGATGTATTATGGTATCCATTTGAAATGTTGTAAACCGTTAACTGTTCCGTAATACTTTGTTTAGTAATGCAAGAAAGACCCCTCATTAGATTTATAAGATTAAAGAGAGTAAGTCTATAATCCTATTAACGGTAATTTCCAAATTGCCAACCTTCCTAATCCCCTCCGTGGTGTTTAAAGATTTTCAAACACCTTTGAGAACAATATGAATATACATAAATATATATGTAGTTCCAACGTGCTTAACATTTATTGTCCGCTTCATTAGCTCACCGCTTAGTCTAAGCCACGATAGTTTTTTTTTGTTAACCGCGGAATCCTATTTGTACCCAAAAGTGTACCTTATTGTAAAGGTGTTCGTTAGTGTGATTTTATAATAAACGGTGTGCGAGGTCATAATAATCACAATACCAGGTCTTCCGCCTTAAGTGTGATTCACGCAAACTTTATCAGCAATCGAAGCAAGCTTCAAGTAGAAAAAATTGTTTATTTAACTGATTATGATCCTTGTAGTCCAAGTAACAGTTGTAAATAACTTAAAGAATTATGGCTGTTACGGTATCATTCTTTCTTTAAAGTGTCACGAAGTTAAAAGTATACGTTCTTATCATACTGATATGAAGTTGTCATGATGGAACTTTATATAAAATTTTAGCTTTATCTCTTATAGTTTAATCTAAATTTACCTTACGTATCGTTATATCGATGATAAAACAACATACAAAAGTGACATTAGAAGTATCCTATGGTCAATCATAGTCTGATTTCTGTGTAAGTTATCACGAGTTTGAACGTATCATAACCCGATCATTAATAACAAGGTAAGCGGAACAAATTTCCGAATTTCTAATTTCTTAAATTTCCAAATAACTGTCGACTGAAATTTCTCACGTTTTGTATACTTATACTCTTGTTTTAATAATAACTATATACACATATAATTCCGCTTGTTTTTAAACTCGTTATAATATCAATACGATCTAAAACTTTATAATATACTTTTAAATAATATTTTTCTTGCATTACAAAATCACCTAAATTATTGAGAATGCTGAAGGAAGAGCAAAGAGATACGCTACTCGCAAAGAGATAATTATCAATCATAATTGAGCAATAGTGAGAGCTTTTAAAACGGGAAATTCGTTACAAGTTTCCGGTAAAAAATCAACATATATGTTTAATATTTGGAACAATAATAATTAATGACTTGGATGCTTCCAGAATATTATTAAATTATTAGGCCCTATGAACATTTTCAAAATTCAACTGTATTAATTTAACTTTTTTGTTTTTCTTAATTTAACTTCTTAACTTTTTCTCGCACAAATGTACTTAGATAGTTGAGAAATTTACTGGGAAATTTACATTTGTGCGAACAAATACATGTATGTTGATGTACGAAATTAGGTCAGTAAGTTCGAATAGTTAAATAGACTAACTTATATGAAACATACTAATACCTTTGGATAATATTACATACATACGGATTAAATGGAGAGCCATACACTTTTCAAGTCGATTAAAGATACCGAGTATCTGAGTTAATTATTCGTATATTCGTACAAACTCATTTAACGTAGTACAGCAAAGATCGAAAATTTTCCTTGTGAAAAGCATAAAAATTGTGGAAGTCAATTTGCCAGCAGAGTCACAGGGACACTTATCTGTTCGGAAGGTAAATGTCGTGATCAGTAATTACATGTACTTTATTTTTTATAGCGCCATAACCAAAAAGATGATGCTCGCAACAACGGCGGTAATTCTTTTGTGGCAAATCACGTATGGTAACGCATACGATGAGTATTCAGCACATTGTGGAAGGGAGTCTTTAACAATGAGCATTGCCAGTAGGAAACTGTCATATAATTTCATTGTATCTGACAGCCTGAAATGCATAAACATGACATCCGGCCAAATCGAATACATGGAAGAAGGTGCCTTTGATGGAGTGGAAAATTTGACTTACTTGAATCTTGCAAGGAATTCTATTTACCCTTCTAATTTATTCTCTTTCGGTAGTATCCCAAACGTCACGGCATTGATTCTCGACAATCAGAACTACTATTCTTACGATTCGACAATTCCAATAAACTCTGTGTATCCAAAGCTCGAATATTTGAATTTAAGAAACAATAAGATCACGCGCATGAATAATAATACCCTGAACCCTTTCCCGAGGTTGAAGCGTCTAGACATATCGGGCAACAGATTTTCTTCGTTTAAGTTTCTAGAAATGTGGGCAAACACGCTTGTGCATTTACAGCTTGATAATAATCAAATTTACGACATCTCCTTCAGTAAATTAACGAATTTGGAGTCGCTGACGCTGGATAATAACAACATTCAACATATAGGTTATCAGTATTATAACAATCTCGATCTTGTGGGTACGAAAAAGCTGAAATACCTTTCTGTAGCGAACAATCGGATCGAATCAATTGACGAACTAGCATTCGTGGAGGCAGTTCAGCTCCGATACCTGGACCTCTCCAATAACCCGCTGTTATCGGTTTACAGGAGTCCTAAAATATTTGCGCCTTTGACCTCTTTGGATGTTCTTGTATTGAACGATAATGCATTTGAGGAAGTTCCGTTCGCAACACCTTCGAATATAACATCGCTGTCGATGAATTGTAATAAGCTCGTTAATCTAACGGAGAACTCATTCTCCATGGTGCCATACTTGAGAACGCTGTCCTTAGCTGGAAATAAAATTTGGAAAATCCACATGAACGCATTTAACCCTTTGCGAGTGTTAGAGAAATTGTATCTGAACGATAACGGTTTAGATTATTTGCCAGGATTTTGGACCAGAACCATGGAAAATCTTCGATACTTGGACTTATCCGGGAATAAATTAACGCAGTTGGACTCCTTGTTCGGTACTAATAACTATTTTTTGGAAGAGCTTCATTTGGATGGTAATCCTCTCGAACACGTCAAGATGGGCTCGTTGGCGACGCTATCAAAGAATTTGACAATTTATTTGAACTTCGGCAAGAGTCGTCCAACCAATATATGCGTAAGATAGCGAATTGGAACGAACAAATGGTATTATTATTCATCATATTTTCATACATCACAAAGGCATTTTTACCAACTATAGTTCTCGACTTTCAGGTTTCGAAGGCGACGGTTGCACTATAACCATGTAGTAACTGCCACTCTGGTATATAGAGTAAAACCGTACAAAGTATTTGCATTATTTAACGCCCAAAAAGTACACACCTTATGTACGGCCGCAATAAAGTCGAATTAAAGTAGTAATTTTTTGTGTATTTATTACAATGTTTATAATCATCCATATACTTGAGGTAAATTGAATTTTCCTTCTATTAAAATCGAGTCCTAGAAGGACACTTGATCCGAATGCGAAACAGAATACTTATGTACTTTATTAGACTCTCTTTTTATCCACGCTGTAGCTCGCATTCGTGTTTCTCGCACTCTGATCCATCCGCTGCCGTTTGTTCACCTTCTTCCGCATCCTTCCTCTCTCGCACTGATTTCTCCTTGCTCTCTCCACGTAGTACTTTCTTGTCAACCACACTATTCGTTTTCAAACATTGCGTCTATCACGCTTGCCGATTTGCTTATTCTATCACACTTGCTTAGACACTCTTCGCGCGAATTTTAATACAACAACTTAATCAAGTAATCAAACTCGCTGTCACTTGTTTCGCTTGAAAAATTTATTTCAGTTACTTGTATATACAGTGACTCACATGTTCGTTCACATGTTTCCAATATGGTTTGTTTCTGATAAGCACAGATACAACTTTAATCTTAGAAATATCAAACTTATGTAGGTGTAAAGAGTGAAGGCTTTATGTTAAATAATGCTACAACACTTTTTAGATATAATACATTTTATTAGAAAAAAAACATCATATATATTATAAGTCGATATGAACAGTTATGTGACTCGATTCGCTTACTAACTAATACTTTGTATAACCGTCTTTAGCTTTTAGTATTGCTGCAAGTCTTCTTGGTATACTATCAACTAATGTCTTGCAACATTCTTTATGGGGTTAAGTTCAGGGAATTGTGGTGGCCATTTTAATACTTCAATACCCTCATGTTGTAACCACTATTTTGTTATTTTGGCGGTATGTTTTGGGTCATTATCCTGTTGGAAACTGACATCTCCAATTTCTTTCCACCACATTTCTACACTGATTTTTAAGTTATATTCTAAAATACGAACATAATCTTTATCTACCATTTTTCCTTGTATTAAATGTACATTCCCTACCCTCTCAACCATCATGCATCCCCAAATCACAATATTTCCTCCTCCAAACTTAACAGTGGGGCGAACGTGTCTTCATTGTAAATTTTCTCTTACACCTCGTCAAACCCATCTTTTTCCATGCGATCGAAATCTGTTGATTTTTGTTTCATCTAACCAGATAACTTTAGTCCAAAATTCTTCATTACAATCTTTATATTTTTTGGCAAATGCCAAACGCATTTTCACGTGGCGATCTGAAAGTAGCGATTTCTTCAGTTTACTGCGTCCTCTCGTACCAACTTTTCTGAATACTCGACGAACTAATATCCACTAATCTTCCACTAATCCACTAATTTTCTGCACTAATATCCAAATTATCGGTAAATCTTAATCCTTTTTGTATTTGGACGGCATTTTCAGTTTCTCCAGATCTAATACTTCTTATAATTTTTCTTTTGCGGTATCCGACAATTTTGCTTTTGGCCCTGATCGATTTTTTGGAACGTTTAAATTGTATACCTTTTTTATTTTTGCTATTAGGCCAATTGAACATTTGTATTTCATCGTTATCTGATGATGACATCCCTCTCTTAAGGCAATCTACAATCTTTTTCTTTAAATTTTCAAAAACTGGTTTCATACTTATACTTCTTAAAATAAACACTCAATTAAAAAATTTAAATGTATTGAACACTTGAACGTACTTACTGGTAGGTGATATAATGATTAATGATAGATTTAATGAATTTTTGTAGTATATTTTTGCTTTAAATTTATTTTTCAATCACTTCACACGGCACTCACAAAACTGTTCACGTAGTGGGCTCAACGATTTTAGCACAAATGAAGTAAGATTTTGTTACTTACGTGCAGATAGGTCTTCGAAGGTAACAATGAAATGTAAGGAAAGAAGAACACACGATCGTTTCCATTATAAATTCCATAGTATACAAATTATAGAGATAATTCGCAGAATTTATGACTATGTGAACGAATATGTGAGTCACTATAGCTACACTTATGAAACCAAAATTTATCCTAAAAATTGTACGAATTTCTAACATGATAAAAGAACGGTTAAAGCAGGAAGATGTAATACACTGCACCGGACATTAAAAAGGAGATTTGAAATGTCATTTCGCGAATTTCAAGTCGGTTTGAACAATATTTATTTCTAAATTTTTTAACACAATTTAACATTGTTTCACTTGCAAATTTGTATAATGTTTCAGACTATCATTAATTTGATTTTCATTTAGAATATACCGTTTTATTGATTTGATCGAATCCTCCTTTTAGGATCCTTGTATATTTTGTTAAAAGGAGAAAGTATTTAAAAATCAGCGATTAAAAGCAGTTTCTGATTATTAAATACTTGTGAACAACTTGACAACGCTTTAAAAACCATTATATTATTAACAAATTTTACAAACCATAGTGTTACAATATATTTGTTTTTGTAATAGTAGTAAAGGAAATGGCTATAACTAATCACGTGTTTTTTCGCTATCGGCAGATCGACGACTGCCTCGCAATATCTATCGCTCGCGAATCTCGCGCAACCCGCGGAGTCGCTCTCGCATGACGTCACTCGCTTATAGTCGCCCGCGAAAATCGGTATCAATGGAGTATTTTCATAATTAACTCACCAGACCTATGCTATTATAATAAACGTAAATGAAATCCGTATATAGTGCTATTATCAGACAAATATTTCAAAACAATATAATTATTTTACATATGTTGAGTTAAACATATACAGTAACCGGCATCCTATTATACCCTGTTACGGTTGCCGATACAAAATTCTTTGCTTGCTCACTGCACCCTTCATTTAAACCATTTGAAACAATAAGAAGGGGAAATATTTAACCGACCACTGCCATCCGCTTCCAAAAAAATGTAAGACCCTTGCAAGATAAGAGACCATCCGAAGCCAGACATATAAACATAGAACCAAATCAAACAAGAGTACTTTCAGTTAGAATTTTTCCTTAAACAGGACATGCCCGATAATCTAAATAGTAACCATATGCGTTTCCTCGAGATATCCCGTAGGAAATTATTCATCTCTAGAAAAAGTCACGTGATCAATCTTCAGCTAGTATATAAACCCTTTCGTTCGTATACTCGACGGACAGTAGATAACTTGCATCAGTGAAGGGACAGTAGATAACTTGCATCAGTGAAGGGACAGTAGATAACTTGCGTCAGTGAGAGGATAGTAGTTAACTTACATCAGTGAAGGGACAGTATCGAGTGAACAGTTTCAAAGTTACATATTTCGACGTGAACACTTCGCTGCGACGCAACCAGTTAACTCTACGTTGAATCCCCGCATTGCCAGTGCGTCAAAACCGTGCATAAGGGAATAGGTAACACACATACACTATGCAACCGACAAGAAGACCGTTTTGGAGGTTTGGCCAGGCGTTCAGACGCGACGGCAGTAATTGGCCGAAAAAAAAAAGATGGTCGCATCGAGTCTCACGCATTTTCGGCGGCGGAATTTATTGGGTCGCGCGGTCACGCACACTAGTTGACTCGAAGACCGTAAACAATCAGTAGTCTGCGATCGTCAATCGGTGTCAAGTTTCGACGGTTCTATGTGGGGGTAGGAGGAGCGATCGCGTACGTCTTATGTTTCAGGACAACCTCCAAAACGGTCTTCTTGTCGGTTGCATAGTGTACACACTCTTCATTTTCGCGACAGAAACAATTGTAAGAGAATAATTTTGTAATACATAATCGTGTTCTGTGAAAGGTGTTATCCTATTTGCTATATTAATATACCCGAAAGATCCTAGTGACAGTTCCCACTATCATACATCCTAGCCGCTCAGGGTGTGTGAGATTATAAATTCAATAAAAGTTACGTGGCTTAATTATCATTTAAACTCTCGGCGCTTTTCACGCTGTTCAAAGCCCGGCACGTAACAACCCAATACAGAATATCTTAAAACTAATGTTTTTAATAAAGAAGTATACAATTATCGGGCCTTTTTGAAAGTTTTATCGTCACACTAACAATTACTTACAAAAATTAAAAAAAAATATTTGCAATTACTTGTAACTTGATTTTAACAAAACAGACATTTTCATACATGATAAAAGAAAGTGACCATCTTAGAACTTGCAACATCTCCATTTAATTGCAACGCGTAAACAAGATATACTGTGCATACGATGTAAACAGAACATACCTAACAGTTCGTTTATCTGATTACAAAAGACTGTGATAAATTAAGTTTAAATTAATATTTACGATGTGGACACATTTGTTGTCATATATAAAAATGTTTGTTTAGTTAAAATAAAGTTATAAACTTTTGTTATTACAAATAGTTTTTTAATTTTTGTAATAAACTCTTTATATGACGGTAACCCTTTCAAAAAACCTTAATATTAGGATCGCTTTTCATTAAAAACATTAGTCTTGTGATGTTCTATATGCGATATAGAATGGTCACTTTATTATTCCGGTCACTGTATGTATTATTTTTAAAAATGTATACTTACGCATTTAATAACCTTGATTAAGAGTGAATAATAAGATCTGTTAGAAATATTTGGTTGTAAAGAAAAAACTATCAGAATAACATGCAATTTTTTGTTGAAAGTGTATTGTTGCAAATTCCAAATAATATGCCGGCGCTCTTTATTATGTCGCCTCCTCTTTCCTAAATTCTATTCTTCATTGGTTTGAACATTCTCTTTCTGATTTGTATTATCCAAACGCACTGTATGTGCGTCGCGGCGTCAACAATTATTTTCGTGACGATTGAACGGCGCGTGGTATTAAATGGCAATCCCGACAATTAAGATTAGTGGACTGCATTAAAATGATGTACGTAACTTCGAAACAATTAACAGTATAAGTGTTAAAGTACACCTAATAAGTACTAAACTAAAATGCGATAGGACAAAGTTGGGTGTATGTATACTCAATGAAAATGCAAGAACGAATGTGTACTGTATGGAAACTAAAGAATGAATGAATTTCCGAAGCTTCTTACAATCCAAGAAAGCTTGGGGTGGGCGTGTAGATTTCAGGAAAAAGGAAGGGAAAAACTGTAACTATTTTATGATTGGTTAAGCAAATTAGGGCGGAAATGGAAATGTGGAGAGGGACAGAGGCGTTTCCAAAATGTCCGTAGCGAGTAATAAATTTAAGGAATACCTCGTCATATAAAGAAAATACGAAACAAAGACTCTAGTACTAAAGTGAAGGACGATGAAAACTAGATGGGACTGAACAAGACATGAAAAATTCTCGACGAAATGTAACGATTCCCTGGGTCTTATTCCTGCTACGGGACAAACAAACCTCTTGACTTTTTAAAACTAAAGTGGTCGAAGGGACGAAAAACCGATGCCTATTGTATCGAGGAAATTTTGGGTGGTCGTCTAATTTGCTCGGCGCTTATTGTAATTTACGATCTAACATGCACCCCTCGCAAATTTTTGTTGGGCTCGGGATTTCTCAAGGACCTACGAAACCATTACACCTGCACGTCCTAATTTATTACTCTTTTTTAAACCAACACATTTCCTAAAAAATTAGTCAATAACTTTTGCAGCTTCCATATCGCCATCCTGGGGAACAACCAACATTTTTCCTTTGCGAAGTCAACTTTTTTTTTGCGAACAGCGCTTTTTCGTAAAACTATGTTCAGTCTTCACCGAGGGAACACTATTCTCTTCGAGTTAGAGTTAGAGACAAGATTAACATTGTAATTTGTTTCGTAACAAACGATATTCTCGTTACCTACTTCAGTTGATCCTGATTCGGGACTCCAGCAGTACCGTTGAGTACGAAGCATCGTTGTGGGTCATAGTGGTCAAGAAGTTTCCAAAAAGTAAGTTGAATAGTTAAATGTTTGGAAAGTTTAACAATGTCGGCGGCTTGGGCCGTGTCTCGTTGCGACCTCATGCCGCCGTGGGGGCTGTGACATTATGGGTGGGGGCCCAGGACGTCATTGCACGCGGCCCCCAGAAGGGCCGGCGACAGTGCGGAGGCCCGAGTGTCGTCGGAGTTGACATTTAGGGGGGGAGGGGTTTATCGTCCCTCCCTCAAAGCTAGGCGGTCCTTCAGGAGCATAGGCGTGGGGGAGTCCCGGTTGTGTTCTTTAAGAGTTCCCGGAACTCCCCCATTCGCGTCGAGGAGGGCCACCGTGGGGTTTTAGCTGGTAGAAATCCGACATAACCCCGCCTCCTCCCCCAGGGGGAGAACGTAGGCCATTGTCGTTTTTGTCAGGGACTGGTCAAGGACCACTTTTTTTGGGGCGTTCTTTCTGCAACTGCCTTGACTGCAAGAAGGGTATATACAGGGTGTTCCAAAAGTGTTGAAGGAGCCGGAAATGGGAGGTAGGTGGGGTCATTCTGAACAACTTTTTCATTTGCAAAAATGTCGTATGGAGCTTCATTTTTAAATTATTAACGAAAAACACCGACCAATCAGAACGCGAGAATCGCGCGCCACGCGATTCGATCGCGACCACGGCCAATTATAACTCGGGCGTACATTTCTGCCTTCGAGCGCGCGCGATTCTCGCATTCTGATTGGTCGGTGTTTTTCGTTAATAATTTAAAAATGAAGCACCATACGACATTTTTGCAAATGAAAAAGTTGTTCAGAATGACCCCACCTATCTCCCATTTCCGGCTCCTTCAGCATTAATGGGACATCCTTTATACATAAAATGTAATCAAGAATAGTTCAATTACATTCAATAAGAAATGTTTAAAACTAAATACAGAAGGATCTAATCGAATTAAAATTAAGGTATTTAAAATTGAATAAAATGGGGCTGTTATTGAATAGACATAAATAAAGAAAAAATAGTAAAAAAAAGCCAACAGCACGCGGAGTTCCCAAGCGGTCACCCATCCAAGTACTATCCGCGCCCAACTCAGCTTGACTTCGGTGATCGGACGAGAACCGGTATATCCTGACTAGTATGGCCGTTGGCTGATATATTTTGTAATTAATTTTGAACAATTGTTGCAAATAGAAACATTAAATATTGTAATTAAAATATATTTTAGAACTTCTACTGAGATGCTAACTCGGGCCCCTGGGCAGACCACAGTCCCTTGGGCCATAAAACTGCCGCGCAGGACGGTGCACGATCCCAGGAACCTGGGCAAAGCGCGATCTCCGGCAGAGGAAGATGTGGTATGAGTTTCGACTCGCTCCCCAGGGTTGGCGTGACGGGGTGTTTGAGGTGTCGGGCTGAAGGACCTAGTCATGCCTAGTATCCGAGACGAGATCGTGATGCAGACAACACGACTTTTAACCCTTGAAAATTGCTACTATGGAGCTGCCCAATCTCAGGTCTCTGAGTAACGGATGCCATTAGCAGTATTAGAAGTGTTGTAGAGGAAACCCGCCTTTCGGGGCCACGCCCTCGCGTATGGCCAGTTAAGCGTGGCTCGTAGTTCTTTTCTCGCCGACACAAGTACTGAGGGTGGTGTGAAAGCCCCACCGGGTTCGCAAGGGCCTGGTGTCATACCTATATGGAGTTGGACTCTCAGGGGCTTTGGAAACGAGGTCTGAAAGAGGGGTAAACTGTTGCATATACCCGTTCGGGCGAGGAGGCACGTCCGCGTTCCATCTACGGTGGGCCGGACACAGAATAAATACTGAGATGCCAACTATCAACCACTCAAATACAATAGAATATACGATACAAACAACATTAAAGACTTGGGACAGGATTAATACGCCATGTCATTAGAAAGGTAGCAAATACATAATTTATATCGAAAAATCAAAGTTCACGTTGGAAAATCCTAAATTGGCCCTTACTAAAGTCTGGATAGGACACACATGGCCACGCCAGGGTAACCATCACAGCGTCGAGGCCCGACTACGCGACGAGAAAACCATAAATTATCGCGAGGCCCTTGAGATTTTTGCAAGGGACTAGAAAACTGTCGCAAGTTCCGGACAGTTTCACTTTTCGAGAAACCATCAGCTATGAAACATCTCCTGCAGTCTTCAGGTTTTCTGGAAATATAATACGTATTTACTTACTTAATGGCACGTCTTCCAATAGATTTAATAAATCATTTTGTACAAAATTCTTTACTTTAAATAATCCTCTCCGCAATATATAGCAATATACAGTAAAGACCCTCATAGTGCGAAAGAGGCCAGAATCGAAATTCGCACTGAGCGGGCCAGTTGGAAGCGAAATTTTATGCTCGGTTGCTCGGTTGCTGGGGGGATCCCCCTTGGAATCAGTCAAGCATTAAACACGATCGGTACCGAAACGACCGAATATCGGTGAGACACATACTAACGCAAGCAAAGAAAAAGATTGCAATTTCCTTATTTCCTATTATTTTTTCATGAAACTTGTACCATGGTATTCGTCAGGTTTTTCTGATTAAAATGACACCAAACATGATGTAATTGCGTTAATAATTACGTACGTAACGGGTGATTAAAGTTTTTAACGTGAAAGAGGACGGCGAGTGGAAAAGACAGAGAGGCAGAAGGTTGAAGCGTTCGGAAAAGATGAAAGGCAGGCGGAGCTCAGACCTTTAAATTAAAAATTATAAATTCTTTATTTTTGGTTTTTCGTGAATGAAACTTTTACCATCGTATTCGTCTCTTTTTTCTGATTAAAATGATACCAAACACGATATAATTACGATCATAATTACCCTTGTAACAAGCCATAAAAGTTTCGGACGTTAGAATCTAAGGAATTCGTATCTCTGACGTAAATGTAACGTCCGAAACTTTTATGGCTTGTTACACAGGTAATTATGATCCTAATTATATCGTGTTTGGTATCACTTGAATCAGAAAGAAAGAGATGAATACGATGGTAAAAGTTTCATTCACGAAAAACCAAAAATAAAGAATTTTGATTTTTTAATTTAAAAGACAGAATACGCAGGAGTCTTTCATGTTTGCTGAACGTCTCGAACCTCAGTCCCTCTCTATGGGGGACGTGGACCGAATCAAACTTTCGCACTGAGTGGGCCAGTGGAAGCGAAATTTGATACTCGGCGGTTGTCCTTTCCACGCCGCGGCCAAAAGAACAAATCGCCGCTAAGGCGGCGAAGCATTGAAATGTCGAGCGAGACTGGTTCAAGCAAGGCAAACATAGGCGCAGCTATTGGAGTAAATCGATTTATTGAATTTATCGCAGAACACGTGTTTACAGTTTAACGGGTCGCGGAGGAAGAAGGAAGAAAAAAAAAGAAAGGCAACACGAGCGTTTCGTGCCTTATAAACAGAAAAGGTTTAAGCCCAGCGACAATACCTTATATTAACATCCAGAAATGGCGTAATCAGCCTGAATATTTGGTCTTTCTAACACTCCCACTTATTCAGGCTGATATCCCTAACTCGTGTATTAGCCCTTTAAACGACTGCTTCGGCAGTGGTTTTGTAAACACATCGGCTAATTGATGCGTCGTATCAACATATTTCAGTATAATACTACCTTGCTCGCTTATTTCTCGTACATAATGATACCGTACATCTATATGTTTCGTTCGCTTATGGAATTCAGGATTATTTGCTAATTTGATTGCTGATTGATTGTCCACAAACATTTCTATTGCTGGATACTTTAATCCAATTTCTGAACATAAACGTTTTAACCATACAGCTTCCTGAGTTCCTTTTGCCAATGCAACATATTCGGCTTCGGTGGTTGACAGTGCAACCATCCGCTGCCTTTGACTTGACCATGAGATTGCACCATTGTTTAGAATGAATACAAAACCTGAAGTAGACCTTCTGGTCTCTGTACATCCAGCATAGTCTGAATCTGTGTAGCCCTTCAAAACGCTTTGGCTCCCACTAGTATTGTACACAATCCCATGGTTCGTGGTTCCTCTCAAGTAACGAAATACTCGTTTGACAGCCTGCCAATGTTTCAGTCCATAACATGTCACGAACTGACTTAACTTATTCACCGCAAATTCAATATCCGGCCTGCTTACACGAGCTATGAAAAGAAGAGAGCCTATTGCCTCACGATACGGTACATCAAACACTCTTTCATTTTTATTACTTGATAGATGCACACCGGGCTCAAACGGAGTACTAACTGTTTTTGCATTGTTCATGTGAAATTTTTTCAACATTCTTTCGATATATGCATTTTGCTTTATTTTAACCGTACGCATCTCACGATCACGCTCAATTTCCAAGCCTATAAACAACTTCCCGTCACCTATCGTTACATCAAAATCCTCTTTCAATTTTTCTAATACAAGCATAGCAGCATCTTTCGATTTTAACAATATTAGCCCATCGTCTACATATAATGCTAATATGAGTTTAATAGAATCTATATTTCCAATAAAAATGCAACTATCACTTTCTATCTGTACAAAACCAAATTGCCTCAAGAATTCTGTAACTTTCAAATTCCAGCACCGAGGTGATTGTTTCAAGCCATATAAACTCTTGTGAAGCTTACATACTGCATCTGGCCTTGTTTTATCGACAAAGCCAGGTGGTTGTTCCATAAAGATTATTTCTTTCAATTCCCCATAAAGAAATGCCGTTTTAATATCGAACTGCACCAGCTCCAAATCATCTCGGGCTACAATAGCTAACAGTAATCTGATCGATTCATATCTTACAACTGGTGCGAAGGTTTCAAAATAATCGACACCCTTTCGCTGCGAGACACCCCTTGCGACAAGTCTAGCTTTATAACGCGTTACATTACCTTGCGGGTCCAACTTCTTTGTATTATATCCACTTACAAGCTACCGCATTTTTGTCCTTTGGCAAGCTTTCTAGTGTCCAGGTTTTGTTTTTCTTAAGCGCTTGAATTTCATCACTCATCGCTCGCTTCCACTGCACTGCGTCGTTACTAGACACTGCACTTTCATACGTTTGTGGTATTGCATCTGCCACCCACGCATAACCGAACTCACTGTAACGCTCAGGCGAACGCAGGGTTCTCCTATCACGCAAAACTCTATTTGGTTGCACTTCCTCACTTTGCACTTGTGTGTCATCATCTTCCCCTTGTGATGACTCTGCTGACTCGAAGTTCACCTCCTGTTCTTCAGGATCCGTTTCTTTCTCCGACTCGTCGTAGTTCCCGAAGTCCAGATTAATCAGCACTTGCTCATCAGTCAACCTTTCTGATGGCGGCTTTGCAAATTCTTCATTAAATGTGACATCGCAGCTTACAGATATCTTCTTCGATTGTTCGTCAAATAACCTGTAGTTTGTTGACTCAGCTTCATATCCGACGAAGATCATTCTTCTGCTTTTCTCGTCAAACTTCCTTCGAAGTTGCTTTGGGATGATTGTATATGCTGCACTTCCAAAAATTCGTAAGTGCTTCACCACTGGTACTCGCCCGAACCATCTTTCATAGGCAGTTTTATTTTCTGTCTGCTTCGAGATTGTCCTGTTTAGAACATATGCCGCCGTTTTAACAGCTTCAGCCCACAAAAACGTCGGCAAATCCTTTGCGATTAACATTGTTCTTGCGCTTTCAACGAGTGTCCGCATTTCTCTCTCTGCTCGTCCATTCTGTTGTGGGACATAAGGAGCAGATCGTTCATGAACAATTCCTTTCGATTTCAAGAACTTCTGAAACTCATTGGACATATACTCCTTTCCATTATCTGACCGCAAGATCTTCACGTTATTACCGGTCAGTCTACTGACAAAAGCTTCATATTCCTTGAATTTCGCTAAGACTTCTGATTTAAAGCGTAGAAAATAAGCAGACCGAAATCCCGTGCAATCGTCTTTAAATAATAAAAAATATCGCGATCCACCTAGCGATTCCACATTAATTGGTCCACAAACATCCGAGTGGATCATCTCACCTGGTATGTCCACTCTGGTTCGTTGACTTGGGTAGTGCGAGATTCGCGACTGCTTTCCTAGCACACAAGGTTCGCAGAAAAATTCCGTCTTTTTATCAATTTTCATTCCGGTCACGGCTTTCAAGTCATCGGTTTCCTTGATAGCACTCACATTGATGTGTCCCATTCGCTCATGCCACAATTTTGACGATTTTTCCTCAACAACGAGACACTCAATTTGCTTTTTGGTTCTCAGCAACATCTTGTACATTTCTCCGTCACGCACTCCCACTGCAGACAGATCACCATTACTACGTCGAATTTCGCACCGTTCACCGTCGATGTGGAATGAATAACCTTTTTTGGTTGCAGCACTCACGGAGAATAGATTGTACTTCAAATCCGGTACTAACAGGACGTCCAGAAGTTGTCGATCCTCTTCTCTGCCGTTCACACTTACACTAATGTCTATTGTACTAGTACCGGACACAGGCATAATTCTTCCACCGGCAGCTTTCACAAATTTAATGTCATTCACCGGTTTTATTTCACTGAACACTTCTCTGTACACTTCTCTGTATGCATCGAAGCTCCTGAATCAGCAATCCACACACTCTCACACTCTTGAAACTGCTGTCTTGAGGCATACGTAACTATGTTATATGCCTCTGCTGGTTTCGGTGTGTCATCAGCTTCATGTTTACTCGCCGTCTTCGTCACACGCTTCGGACATTCGCGATACCAATGCCCTTTTTCGTGACAATAATTGCAGGCAAATTTCTGCTTCAATTCTTGAATTTTCTGCTTGCTCTTCTTCGCCTTCGTCTGATAGCTTGAGGATGCTTTCTCACTCGACTTCTCTTTTTTTACATACAGGTTCTTTAATTTTAATGCGAGAGACGTTTCCTCTTCATCGACCGTTACGAGCCGTTTTTCTTCTCGGACAATTCTTGCAATTAAATTCTCCTTTTTCCTTTCCAGAATGGATGTACTTTCCCAGGCCATTCTAAATGCAGAGAATTTCGTCGGCAGGCTGTCCAATAACCTCGACATTATAGCGCTATCGGTAGGTTTCTCTCCCGCATCGTCCAGTTTCTTACAGATAGTTTCAAATTTTTCGATCTGCGTCGCTATTGGCTCGCCATCACTAATGGTGAACTTGTAGAAGTCCTGCCAACTGTTTTGTTTCAAATCTTCACTTACGTCACCATACAGTGTATGCAACTTATCCCACATTTCTTTCGGTGTCACACAATTTATCAAATTCGCGTGCAACGATACTTCGATTGAGCTCAATAAAATTACTGACGCCTTTGATCTCTGCTTCTTCCATACCTTCCATTCCTGTGTTTTCGTTGCCCTGTCTGGCTCTGAATCCATCCCTTTTGCAAAATCCATCAAGTCTTGCGACTCTAACAAAAGCGATACGCTGTACCGCCATAACGGAAAATTTTTGCCGTTGAGTTTCGTCAGAGCATAAACCTCCTATTCTGCCATCTTGCTTCCAATGACGCGTCGGAGTACACTTCAATAAATGTTTTGAATTTACGGAGATTGCACTTTTCTACTTCCCGCACATTCAATTTCACTCTACAAAGACAAATACGCACACGCAGTAGCACTCGTGTCTGGGCCCATAACCTATTGGAGTAAATCGATTTATTGAATTTATCGCAGAACACGTGTTTACAGTTTAACGGCTCGCGGAGGAAGAAAGAAGAAAAAAAAAGAAAAGCAACACGAGCGTTTCGTGCCTTATAAACAAAAAAGGTTTAAGCTCAGCGACAATACTTTATATTAACATCCAGAGATGGCGTAATCAGCCTGAATATTTGGTCTTTCTAACAGCAGCAATGACGCACGCATAAGCGCAGGAAGAGACGTTTCGCACTGTGTGGGCCAACCAAGCATTGCACTGAGAGGGTCTTTACTGTATAGCGTCATTATAAAGCGTATTAAATATTCATTAAATCATTTTGTATAATTAATAATAAGTTAGAAAATTAACAACTGCGTGATTAAATTAACAACATAAAGAAAAGGAAAATTGAAGGGTTAGACGGTCTGGACTGATTGGGATCGCAGTGTCGATAAGGCTGGGTCGACACTGTCAATACTTCGCAATGAGTAGATACATATATAAATTGAGAATACGTGAACATGATTCATACATTGGGTGCGTGTAATAGTAACGCATCTGCCACGGCTTGTTTATACAGAGACCGATAACCAACATGACGCCATCCAGATAGACGTGTAATTGAAACAGTGAATCGCAATATCATCGAATATGAAATTTTCGCTGTGAGCACAATTTACTTACATAGTCCTCGGCAGATTAGAAATGAGGGAGAAGAAGAGGTTCTAAATACTGCACTTCGAAATTTATGTGTACAACGAGTATAAGTAGATCAACAGGTAGGGATACCATAAATCCATAGGTACGAAGCAGTAATACAGCACATCATGTTGATACTGTGGGATTAGGGGTATACAATTAATAATGAATGCGTGTCCTTGAGCGATGGTTCTGAGTATTTATTAACACCTTGAGTGCCACCCTAAAACAGTTTCAATTTCTTTCAGAACGTAATTTTATTTTCGATAAAGTTTATAGACAATTTTCACAATATTCTACCCTGGTTTATTCGAGAAGCTTTAATATGTTTACAAAAAATTTTTTTTAATTTGTCATGTGAAATGTTTCAACTGAAATTAGTGATAAATTTATGTAATAATTCCTCCGTCACCCGTATGTGGGTGGCATGGCACTCAAAGTGTTAAAGTTCCGCGACGGGTAGTGCTATCGGCTCGATGTGACTCCTACGAAAAACTAAATCACACTGACTGTCCGCCGTTTACATCTCTTGCACGAAAAGTCATTGAGGAAAAAGGAAAGAAATAGGTTTAGAAAGAGAAAATTAAGAACGTGGGAAAGGACTGAGAAAACCGTTGAGAAATTCGGCAAGCGAGAGGCACAGCGGAAAAGAGTTGTAAATATAAGAAAAGTGAAGAGGTTCGCAAGGGCCTAAGAGCTGACGCTGACCAGGCCCCGTCGAGACCGTGTAGAGACGAGGAAAATTAGCGATCGTAAATCTTAAGAGGATACAAAACAGAAAGAATCTTTAGAAACTTTAAAAAACGGAAAAGATTGAGAAAGAACAGAAAAAGGTAACGTCGTGTGTGGTGCCATGGGCGCCACAATACTAACGGTACTGGTATTACTTATAAGAGATATATTAGGGTGTCCCATAAGTTCCTTCCTTTTTCGATGTAAAATATTTTGCAAGTAAGCCCTAATAATTTTAAAAAGAAGAAATAACGAGGTTTCCAGAGAGACAAAACCAGATGATAGAGCAGCACAATTCATATTTAATGCAACAAATTAACCTTAAACAATAAATATTGCGTATTAATTTAGTATCACAAGAGGAAGAAATTTATGGGACAACCTAATACATATGACTCCCATCGAGAATCCACCCATTTATACTCTTAAACTGATTATCTCGAGAACAAAGCTTCAAAGAACTGAAGGATAGGGTTGCGTGATATTATAATAATGATCACAGTGTTAGCTTTCTTGTTTTTTATTGAGCGCGTACGTTAGTGAGGACTGTTTATACTACAAGTCTTGTTGTATCTCGTTTCTTACTCCGTATTTTTCGCTTGATTGCGATCTTTTAAGGTCTTGACGGAAACCTTGGCCAACCACCGACAAGGTGGGGTTAACCAATTATTGGAACCTAAATCCCGCCAAATCGTAGAACCTCCCTCTTGTGCCCGAAGCACGCTTCCTTGAAGCGAGGGTACGATTCGACGGGGGTAGCGTTTGCCGGTGACGGTGGCAACGCAGCGGAATTTCCCAGGGCTCGCGGTCAGCTACGCGACCAGCCGATGATCGCTTGACCTCGCGACGAAGACCCTTAGGGAAACTCAGGGTTTATGACACTAAGCGTTTTACTGTCGAGACCATTAGCAAAATTCTAAGTACGGACATACATTCTCTAAAAATCCTAAAACGGTGCTGGTCATTTGCACGTTCGATGCTCTTTACAAATTTACTGATTTATGACCAGCCGCTACAGAACATACATTTTTTTTCATTTTTAATTTGTTTTTTCATGTAGAATCACTGCTAACATAAGCAGTGATTATGTTACATATAATACATAACAATTTTTCGAGAACAATTTATCAAACATGAAAAAAATTCTTCAGGTAATCAAATCCACGCGGTTGGGCACAAAAAATACGAGGGCGGATCAAATATAAACGGGACTTTATGTTTAAAATAATTTTACTCGATGTAATAAAATTGCCAAGCACATATTATTTTTCAATATAATCTCCTGCTTTAACAATGCGTTCCTCCCAGCGGATTGGTAGACTTTGGATCTCAGTATCGTAAAATGAAGAATGTTGTGTCAGGAGTCAATTGCGCACAAAGGCTCCCACCGCTGCATCGTCTTGAAATCTTTGTCCCCCTAGTGTTTCTTTAAGGAGTTCAAAAAGATGGAAATCGTATGGCGACAGATCAGGGTTGTGGGGAGGGTGACCAAGTGGTGTTCACCTCATTTTTTCTAAGGTTTGGCAAGTTAAAGCTGCAGTATGTGGTCAGGCGTTATCGTGATAAGCGACCTTTATCTCCCTCAAAAGCTCATAATAATATGCAGCATTTATTGTGCAATTTTGGAAATTGTCAGCCATTGATTGCCTTCAAGAAGGTCACGAATCGTGCGAATGTTCGTCGGCGTGATGCTGGTTCGAGGACGGCGATCATGTTTCACCTTCTCAACCCGTTTACGTCCTCCCTTGAATTTCTTACACCAAGCAAACGCGCAAGCCCTTGACAGTGTTTGGTCTTTGAATTGTGCAGTCAATCTCTGCAGAATTTCTGTTGGTTTGACATCTTCGTGGGTGAGAAATTTAATAATTATGCGTTGCACAACTGAAATGTGCACTTGTTACTCTGACATCGCGAAAACTATCATCAAACTGATCTGAACCGTATAACGACCTGCTTTCCACGCTCTAAACATTCCTAATAATCCATTCTAGAAACGGTAACTCTCTCCCCTTAAACAAAGAAGTTCAGAAGGAAAAGTCTCGTTCATATTTGATCCGCCCTCGTATGTAGCACCGAGTCAGTGGCTGAACATATAGAATATCACCAAATAAGGTAACAAAAGTGTCTCGGAACTCATTAATTGGCGTTTCATGACAAAGGACAGATAAGACCAGCACCCGGATATACAAGGTGTTCAATAACTGGTAGTACAAGCGATAAGAGGGTTATTCTACATGAAAAAATAAGTCGAAAATATGGAATACAAATTTTTCATGCGAGGGTTTGTTTCTCATAAAATCGACTTTGAATTTTCGGTACATACTACTTGATTCATCGATAACTTTACCGTATAACGAACTAGAAAGTCAGTAATATGGAATGTTAAGAAAAGGAGAAATAAATTAAACGGAAAGCTACAGGTTTGTCGAAATTGCTATGTATATTTTAAAGAATATCGTAGATTGTGGACAATGTTATGTGATTTTCCAAAAAATGCTTTCCGGGCCTGCAAAGGTTTCCTAAATCCCTCGTAAAAAGTGACGGACTTCTGCGTGGTTTCTGATTTTGGCATAACATCATCGGGCACCGACGTCGTGGTGGTTACCACTCCGTGAACCTCCGTGTTTCATCCAGAATCTCGCACAACGAGACAGCGCAAGATTGCCCAACAGAAAGTCCATTAATTTACTAAGTCAGTGACAGTACTAATTTAAGTTGTCATCTTGCGTAGTTTTCGTTTCAACTTTTAATCTAACGCAAATTTATGCAATATATTTATACCATATAAAGTAAAATCGTATAGATTAGCCGATATAATACGGACATACATAATAAGAGATCTTTTTTCATTTGCTCCAGGAAAATTTCGCATAACTATTATTTAGCCTGTTACATTACTTACATATATGCGAAGACCAAAAGTCAATAAAGTGCAAAGAAAGGGCATGACAGTACGTAAAAGTAAATTAGAATTTCAAAACTTTGAGTATATATTGTAAGAATTAATTTAAAGAAAGCTAATGACTATACGTCGACAGGGGGTACCAGCTACAGGAGTAGCATGCAAATGCGACATAAGAACAGGTTTTATTCTGTGTCCGGCCCGCCGTAGATGGGACGCGGACGTGCCTCCTCACCCGAACGGGTATATGCAACGTTCACCCCTCTTTCAGACCTCGTTTCCAAAGCCCCTGAGAGTCCAACTCCATATAGGTATGACACCAGGCCCTTGCGAACCCGGTGGGGCTTTCACACCACCCTCAGTACTTGTGTCGGCGAGAAAAGAACTACCAGCCACGTTTAACAGGTCATACGCGAGGGCGTGGCCCCGAAGGGCGGGTTTCCTCTACAACACTTCTAATACTGCTAGTGGCATCCGTTACTCAGAAACCTGAGATTGGGTAGCTCCGTAGTAGCAATTTTCAAGGGTCAAGAGTCGTGTTGTCTGCATCACGGACTCGTCTCGGATACTAGGCTGGACTAGGTCCATCCGCCCGACACCTCAAACGACGGCCGTGCACTCAACCAATCGAGAGCTCATACGAGTCACCTCTTCCATGCAAGTCTGCACACCAGTGGCATCGGTTACCCGGGGATCCAGGATTGGGTAGCTCCGTGGGTAGCTTTTTAGGGTTGGCGGTGCGTGATCTTCAGGATCTCGTCTCGGATACTAGGGCTAAACCCCGACACCTCAAACGACGGCCCCGTCACGCCAACCCTGGGGATCGAGTCGAAACTCATACCACATCTTCCTACTGTCGGAGATCGCTCTTTGCCCAGGTTCCTGGGATCGTGCGCCGTCCTGCGCGACAGTTTTATGGCCCTTGAGACTGTGGTCTGCCCAAGGGCCCTGCGACATAAGAACAATAGAGTGTTTTCTGGAACGATCTAGAACGATCGCCAGATAAACACATAAATACGGGTCGAACAAATCCTCGCTCTCTTTTTGTACGCCAACCGTCTCGAAGTATTCATGTATCGTGCTATAGACATAATAAACCACGTTTCTTACAAATGTTTTACCATGGCCAGCTTGTTCCCCCGATTTAAATCCCATTGAAAATGTTTGGGGTATCATTGCGCGCGAAGTTTATAAAAACTGCAAGCAATACAACTCAATTAGTGAACTAAAAAATGCTATTAATGAAGCGTGGGCATCTGTTAAAACAGAAACGCTACAAAAGTTAGTGTCGTCAATGCCCAATCGCATGTTTAATGTAATTCAAAAAAATGGAGGTTACACTAAGTATTGAAGTAAAAATAATAAAAAAATAGTTGTTAATTTCAACTTTATTCGTGAAAAACGAAACTAACTTATAGAAATTTCGCAGTTTTTTTTTTGTAAAATTAAATTTTTGTTTCTTTTTATCAATAAATGTTGTATTCATGTCTTAAAATCTGTGTGTATGATTTCTTTATGTAATCCCGAAATGTCATCAACTACAAATTGTTTATTACTAAGATATAACTATAAGAATTCACTACAAAACACAGTGACTTTATAGAAATTTCGTCGAGTGTATATGCGAAGACCAAAAGTCAATAAAGTGCAAAGAAAGGGCATGACATTACGTAAAAGTAAATTAAAATTACAAAACTTTGAGTATATATGCTGTAATCAAGTGTAATCAAATGGAGCTCAATTTAATAGTAACATAAAATAAGATTTCTGATAGACAATCATATTCGTAAACCGTACTGACAATTGAATCTGTCAGTGAGTGCACGCTTAGATCGGTAAGTACGTAAACGATTCTTCACATAACTTGTCAGATAACTCGATTCGTACGAATCACATAAGCAGTTCACAGAAGAACGCGTACGGCCAGTTGCAGCATAAATCGTCCATACCGCCTTCCTTTAAAATTGCCCCACAATGTTGGTCACGATTCCAATTATCTGGCTGTCCATTCCATTTATTACTCCATGTAGTGAATCCAGTTTTCGCTAGCGAGTCGCCGAATACCGTGGTCCAATCGCCTTCTGCGAATAGGTCGTGTATACCTAAAAAAGCTTCGTCGTCGACCCTGGCACCCACTATCGGACCCGCTCGATTAAATATATCCACTAATGCCTGAAAAATGGAGAAGAAAGAATTTGAGTGGGAACGAGTACAAACCATATTATCGTTCTACTTTTCATTATAAATCACCTTGTCAACAGGTGCCATTTCGCGAACACGAATAATCTGTCATGATAGGTGAAGGAGCAAAAAGATAGGTTACACTAGTGAGAATTAATTAAAGTTTGACAAGACATCGTAAATTAAAGCAGGTCATTCCCTTTCTATTGAAATTGAATAGTGAAACGCATCTATTACAGTCAGTGCAAATTAACTCTCGAACTACGAAACGAAATGCAGCTTTTCGAGACTCAGGGAATATTTATCTGATCAGAATGGTGTTTGAATCATGTTGTACTTCGATATGTTACTATCATCCAGTAGAGGTAAGAAGGTAGGACCGGTGCACCTCTTCGTACAATTCATTTAAAAAAGTATGCATATCTTTATCAAACAAGATGGTATATTTGTTATTTCTAATGTTATGCAAAAATGTCGAGAGAATAAATTGTTTTGTTTGGGGACACAAACATTACGATAAACAAAAACTTTTTCTCATAATCATATGTTTCATGATCATAAATTAATCGGTGTTTCCTTAGAGCAATGAAATACTTGAATCTCTGAGAAATAATAGCTGTAATTGTAATTGCAATTGTAATTGTAATTGTTTGGCAATAGGTAACAATAATTGTTGTAAATCGAATCAGAAGTTATTCGCTGATATTGGAACTATCCTGATGAGAATACGGTGTGAGAGTTGACAGTAATTGAAAAAAACACTGTAAACTTTACTATTTACTGCGGTTCTGACTACGGTTATAACTGTGGGTTACAATATGCTCGGGTCATTCCACGTCGACTCAATTAGTTTTTGACGTTACCATCTGCGATTTTGTTTTAATCAAAATATGTTATAATCTATGCGAAAGTAGGAGGGGGGGTTTAAGTCATCATTTTGCCGAGATCGAATTTATTTAAAAATTACAAGCCTTCAAAATTTGCAGTTTTTGCCTATTTTTGCAAAAATAGGCATTATTTACGAATTTTTTTCTCAAAAACTACTCCTTCGATTGAGCTAAATTTTTGTTGTATTTTATTCATAAAGGATTGGGCTACTATAAAATATTTTTTCTAAATTGGACAATTTGTTATATAATATGAACAACTTTAAACAAATTCTCTTTTTACGTTTTTCAATAAAAATTATACGTGATTAAAATATGAAAAAAATATATTATATTTCCTGAAGCTTCCCCTTTAAAATAAGCCCTTCAGAATAATGAATGGTTGAAAATTAATGTCACAATAAGCTAGAAAACGACGCGGTGTACCTCCGTTTCTGGTAAGCGAGTCGTGCAATCCGCATTCACTGGTCTTGGTCAAGCCTGGTACACGACTAAATGACCCTGATTTTACTTGAAAAAGTATATTAGTAACCATTCTTGGCTAATGACACATTTTTTAATCATAACTTCATTTATAAATATTAATTCCCACATTTATTGTTCATGCTCTACAAAAAGGCGTCATTGCACAATGGAAATCGTGAGAACATTGTGGTTTCCTTCCATCGGAAAGGGATAAGGATGGGTTATAATGAAGATTATCGAGAGGACCATTGTGTGGGTAGACTTAAAAATTGTAAGAATACATAAAATGACAACTATTTCATTACACTAAATACAGGTCCATCAATATCATACGAGCAAGTCTTACATAGTACTTCTTTATTTGTTAATAAATAAATCTTCTTGCAATGCGAGCTTACAAACAATCGGAATGTTCAATATATTATTTTGTGTTACATAACTAAATGCTATGTTTCAAAATGATGATGATGAATAAAAAAAATGTGTCATTGGTTCAATGTGGCTCAAATTAGTTCAATCGGATGAGTAGTTTTTGAGAAAAAAATTCGTAAGTGATGCCTATTTTCGCAAGAATAGGCAAAAACTGCTGTTAGGGATCGACTTTACCGGCCGTAATTAGAATACATTATATTTATTGTCACGCGTAGCGCTCGCTCTGTCCGGTGCTCCCCCACTCTCTGCACGAGGAGAGCTCTTGAAACTAGATCAGCCACTTAGAGAAAAGGAGCGAACAGGTGTAGACAGAATAGAGAGAGAGAGAGAGCAAAGAGCGAAACAGAATATTGTAAATCAAACAGAAAAGCTTAAACTTGTAATATTAAAATCTATATTAACTTAAAACCTAAAACTACAGATTATAACTACTGTTTAAAAACCTAAAACTAGTTCAATTCACTCATCTACCTACCAGCGATAACAATTTTCAAGTTATACATTTTATACAACTGCAAATTTTGAAGGCTTGTAATTTTTAAACAAATTCGAAATCAGCAAAATGATGACTTAAACCCCCCCCCCTACTTTTACATAGACTATAACATATTTTGATTAAAACAACATCGCAGATGGTGACGTCAAAAAGTCACCGATTCGACGTGGAATGAACCCGCTCGCTGATTGGAACACTCGACGTCGATCAAAACTGCAATCTATTCTCTGTCGTCGATGCTGAACTATTCTCAGTCGTTGGTGCAAAACTATTTTGAGTAACGATGTATGGATGAAGGTCTATAGGTATAACTACAGTAACGGTAGATCGATAGCATTCGATCTGTATTTCTGCAAAATCACCGCATTCACATACACTGACCGAGATACAAACGTCACTGTCGCACGCACGTGACGGAAGGTCGAAACGATGGACAACAGTTACTTACCTGTATGAGTACATATGTACTTATATGTATGCATGTATATGTACTCGCAAACAATAATAAAATAGCTGCAATTACTGATTTTTACAGAGCATTAAAAGTATTATTATTATATCTCTCCTAACGCAAAACACTGTACAACAAATTTTGACTTTTTTTGGACATGCAACCAACGCTATAAAATTCTTATAGAATTTTGTGAACTGAATGCGAATCTGAAATCCATTTCTCCCTGGGCCGTATAGTTTGGTGAACAAGTTAATATTGAAAAAAAATTGCAAATTTTTAACTTTGGAGAGTTTTGTACTTTTACCATAGCAGTTATTCAGTGGCTTTTTGTACAAGGAAAATCTGTGAACCATAAAGCGGTATAAATTGTTATTACATTGCAAACATTTAAATATATTTCAACAATGAAATTAAATATATTTCGGTCACTTCATAACCGTGATTAATTGTAAGATTTTGTTCGGGTAAAAGTGATTGTTCGTTTAGAGTCATTTCGAAACTTTCATTTTATAACATATAATTTCGAAAACTGATTCTGTTCCGTAACATCATTCATTGTTTGTTTATGATGCCGCCAAGCATCGTAATTTAAATGTCTAATGCTAAAGGATTTTTATGTTTATCGTTCACAACTGTTTTTCGAGGATTAGTATCTATAGCTATAGGTATTTTTATTTCCAAAATGTTTTATTACAGTCGAGGCACTGTTCTAAGGTTATTACTTGCTGCTTTTTTCCGTTGCGCGCGAAATTCTCTACTCCCATCACTGAATGATTCGCCCTATACCTGAGCGCTAATTACCGCTGTTTTGTAGATAATTAATAATTCCTTCACTTTTTCTTAATTTTGTCAACCAATCAGGTAAATTGGCATTTTCCCTTTCCAAAGTTTGTCACAAAGGTGATCAACCAATCCACGCATTTTATCCTCTCAACATATTACTGCTGAAGTAAACCGAATATGTTATTTTAAAAGGACTTCAGAACAAGTCAAACCATTTAGCAGTTATCTGCAACCAGGGTATAGAATCACAGTGTGTGTGCTGCGCGATTGTAGTACCCAATATAATTGTGATTTTCGAGTTACATGCGCGATTTTTGTTACGGACTGGTCTTTCGAGTGCTGCCATTAATCTGAAATAAGCGATAAGTGGTTCATATATATCAACAAGACTAGAACAATTTTCAAGTCAACTAGTAGTGTTAACAGTTAATTTAGTTTTAAACGGTCCATACTTACTTTTTTCGTTAATCTATATTTACAATTAGCATTTTTATTTTTAATTTAGCCGATTAACTATTTCGATATGAAAATAAATCCGGCTAATATCATAAACATTTTAATAGATTCTTATAATTATGTAGATACAGTTCAGATACAACTCCTTTAATTGCACGTAATCTAAATTAATCATGAAGTCGCCATACTTCACACAAGTACAATCAACGTTTTTAGATGTTCCATACATTGAATAGGACCATCAGTACGCATAACGCGTGGCAAACGGAATATTTGCCTCGGGCCCCATGTTTGATAGGGTCAACTAAGGACATAGAAGTTTCTTTTTTAAATAAATTAGTATAAAAAATATAATGTAATACAATTTCCAGAATATTATGTATAAAAATCAGTCGTACACCCGAAGGGAAGGTATAAAATGTGCGTATAACTTCAACCATACCAATTTTTTTTTCTACGAATGAATTTAAAAATTCAAATTTATCCGTATTTTTTGATTGAACCTATAGTTTACGTATCTGAAATTTGATAAAAATTGTTCAACGTTTTATACAAAAATTTGAAAAAAAATGTTAATTTTTAATATATTTTTTAAACAAACCAATTTTTCAAAAATCTGTTTGCGCTATATTATTGGCCTTCTAAAACGGAAAAATTTGCATTTTGAATTTCTTATTATTTTCACCACTTCAAAGTGGATATTCGCATGTATAAAAAAATACGTGTCAAATATTTTTTCAAGTTCTATAACATAAAAGTTTATCCAAATCCGCGTGTAACGTTTGGGTGATGTCCCTTGTAAGACTATCGTGTGAAAATAAACCAACTATTGAAGTTATTTCACAGTATTCTCTGAATCGGGTTCTCCAACAACATACTTAAAAATAGTTTCTTTAAAACAGGTACATACGTCTTTACCAAGGTGGCGTATTTATGTCATATTGATGTCTTAATGAAATCATTCACCATATTCATCACTGACGGTTCTGAGATTTTCAGGGAACAAATCTAAATGGAAAAAGAAACAATGTATTTTTAATGACAACTTACATCCCGTTTGTTTACAGGTTTCAATTAATTGCTTGCGAAATTTGAAGAACGATGCGACCCAAGGAAATTTTTACGAGTTTGTTTTAACGCTACCCAGACATTCTTTTCTATTTATGTCGTTTAATTATCAAATTATTCATCTTTAAATAAGGTGCGTATTTGTAGTCCTATAAAAATTCCTCCTTTAATTTTTTCATCTGACAAAGCTGGGAATTCAAACATTAAATATGGAAAAGCTGCTCCATTTTGCCCATGCCCTTTACGAAATTTCTCATGATTCTTGTTGGAATATTTATTTGTTTCACAAAATAACTTTATTCGTAAAAGCAAATTTACTGCTCTATCACGTACGATAGTTAGATTTTCGCCTAGACCTATAGTTTTTTAAATAACTTGAGAAATATTAACGAAAACTGGTGCGTTTTTGGTGTACTTTCTTACTTTGATGATTATTTAAATATATTTAAATGTTTACAATGCAATAACAATTTATATCTTTTTATTCGCGAATGTTCACAGATTTTTCTCCTGTAAAAAGTCACTAAATAGCTGCTGTGATAAAAGCACAAAAAATGTCCAAAGTTGTAAATTTTCTATTTTTTTTTATATCAATTTTCTCAAAAACTATACGACCAAGAGAGAAACGGATTTCAGATTCGCAAAAATCTATAAGAATATGATAGTGACGGTTACGAAATCATTTGGCTGTTGTACAGTGTAATTGATATTGTTTTAAAGTTCACAGATTTTCTTTGTGTAAAAAGCCATTGAATAACTGCTATGATAAAAGCACAAAACTCTCCAAAGTTAACAATTTGCAATTTTTTTTAACATTAGCTTTTGTAAAAACTGTACAGCCTAGAGAGAAACGTATTTCAGATTCGTCTTCAGTTCGCAAGTATCTTCAAGAATTTCATAGTGGCGGTTACATGTCTATGTAGCTGACTGTTGAACAGGCTTATTTTCTATATTTTGTAATTTGACAAAATTGTATCGTAAATGTTTCTGTACGTTCTAAATGCTTGATGCTATACGCAATCCCATTAATTCGTGTAGATATTTAACTGTTTAGACTTTAGCATTCTTACTTCCAATTTCCTTAAACTGAATCTGCACAGTATCGAAAATAGATTAAAAGTAACTTCATTTTTACGCCTCTCTGTAACAGCTGATAATCATGACGCTTTCATTTCATGTTTCTACTAGATACCGCTACCTTTTTATATGTCGATTAACGGCAATTGTAACTACAAATTGCTTCATTTAAATGTTTCGGAATGTTTCGTATTTAAAGTCGAGGATCGCAGTGGTATACATATGTATAGGTCATTGCATTGATCTTGACCTCGTGATCATGATAATACAAGCATTTAAATCCATTACAAAAACATTGACTAACTTAAAATCCTGAAAAATAGAATCTTGAGCAAAAGTTGTGTATCATAACATTTGTCATTTAATATAACATTGTTGAATTCCGGATGAGGGAATAAGTACAACACTTATACTAGCAACCCATAACATGGCGCGTGAGGAGATTTTCCCAGGCGTTTCGAAAAAAAAAGATGGTCGCATCGAGTCTCACGCATTTTCGGCGATGGAATTTATTGGTCCGCGCGGTCACGCACACCACTTAGGGCGCAAGGACAAAGGGCGTCAGAAGACGTTTAGAGAGCGAGCGAGATAGTGCGAACTGCATTGGCGTAGATGCCGATATAGAATATTAGTTTTAACCAAATATGAAAATTTTCGTTTTTGTCATATGTTGAGGAAAGAATCAGTATTAATCGAAGGAAATTGCGTTGACCGCTTACGGATGCTTAGGTATAGGCAATTAGGCCTGTCCTGAAGTCTGTGTTGGCGAAATTAGTTTGTACTTTCTAACACGTGTCTAGTTGAATAGGCTACCCTTCGTAAAACGCCGCCAACCATGTGCCGTCATGGTTAGTTCGGTCGCATGACCAACGAACGGAATTTCCATGTCTGCGAACCGAATTTTTCAGTAACCAATAAAAATGGTGAAAAATGTTATTATTATTATAATATTGTAAACTTCTACATTGCTTTGTGTAAACTCTTTCAATTGAATTTTCCACCTGAAAGTTTGAAACGATTGTTTTTATATCATATATAAACTCTTTCCAGAGTAAGAGTGAAAACAAATTTTGTTAACGACCAGGGTATTCAAATATAATAGCGTATACGAATGGTAGCCCAGAAAATATAATCTGCGCAAATAAGAAGGTCCTACTACTATGGATCGCTGCAGCGTGACGAAAAAAACGTTTCTGTCACACCAGGAGTCGAATTCGGATGGTTCTCGATGGGGCTAGGCGGGGCGACCGAGTACTTCTTATGTTTAGGAAAACCTCTTCACGCCCCACGTTATGGGTTGCTAGTACACATTATGACCTCGGAGGCTTTATTCGGTGACGATAAGTTCCTCATGTAAGTACAAATTATTGAGGACCCTCGAGATATCGAAATAATACTAGTTGTATGTATCGAGATGAGGATGAGTAATAGAAGTAGAAGCATAGTGTAAGGGCGGAGTGCGTAGGACAGAATGACTAAGGGGGCTAGATGAGTTGACGTTTGAGGAGTGAAGCCAGGATGTTTTTCGCAGGTTGGTTTAATATGTTTATGAAGCGATAGGTTATCTTGTTATCTATGAGTTGGTCTTACAATAACATTCGTGGTCTCGAAATGTGAAAAATTCATAAGTATACAAATTTATACGTTCACAAATCTTAAAGCTTGTAAATTTGAAGCTTTCACAATTTCTAATTTTGTGAGTTATGATTGGGCGTTCGAACAAGTACACATTTTTTTTAATAATAACTGGAAATGTTTCGTGTTTCTAAATTGGAAAATTTTCCAGCTCCAAGATTTGTAAATTTGATGGTTTGGAGTTTGAAAAATGTGAAAATGTTATGGTTTGTTAATTTAAAGCTTGAAAATTCTTGAACTTCCATGGTATCTGACAGAAAAATGAACAGGAAAATATTTCGGATTTCATTACATAATATTACCATTTAATCTTTGATACTACGTCGAAGTTTTTACGCTGTTATTCTTTACGATAATATAAGTATTATATAATATCGATAATCTGAAGTTCGAAGAGGTTAACAAAAACAATATAATAAGGAATTTATTGATAATAAACGTATATATGATATTAATTATAATTATGGTTAATTATTATAAGTAGTAGTTTAATCTTTACCTTAATTTGAATTATGTTTCAATGTATGTTAGAATTTTACATGTTTGTTTTTCTTGTAGGCTATTTTTATATATATTATTTGTGACAAAGTTTAATTAATTTGTCTTCTTTATATTTATCATCAATTTTAGATAGCTTATTCTAATCAAAGACGAATTCAAATTAATGCAAGTATAAGTGTATTTGTAAGATTCAGTGATTTTTATTTTATTATTCGAATATTTTTTTTTATATTTATTGTATTTTTCTCGACATATATTTATATTTCAGTATGTAATTTAATTTAATACTTTCATTTTAAATTGTTTATAAATCTTATTATTTGAACTATAAGTTGATTGTAAATTTTCAGATATATTCGAATGAAATAAATCATCATATATTATACGTTATTATATTAATATAGTATTTATGATGTAATTAATATAATATTGATAATAACACTTGCTAATGTAATATTTATATTAGGTTGGTGCATATGAAATGTCGGTTTTTTAAGTAAATATATAAAACTGCATATCTTGTTTCAAAAGCCGTTTATTTAATTAAAATATGATTCATTTGCTTAAGTACACCTTTCCCAACGAGATTGTAATATATAAATGATTGTATTAAGGAAATTCTGATCTTTGGAGCCAATAAACTCTGATATTGAATTTTTCAGACCCTCTTCATTTTCACATCGTAGAGCCAGTGAAAACAGTCCTAAATGTTTAAAACAATGAAAGTTAGTTGACGAGATATCTGATATATAACCTGGGTGTTGAAAAATTTCAAACCTCGACTCATTTAATTTCAGGATCGTTTTGTGCGACGCATGCGGCCAAGCGTTGTCTCGGAGATGCCGATTAATGAGTGATGGGTATACAATTTTCAATTTTTTTTTGCACTCCTCAAACCAGCCGCACATTTTGTTCGATTACAGCATTTTCCTCAAACGCGTGGTTTATATTGCCGGTAGCTGTTGCAGCATTATTGCCAAATTTATACTCGTATACAAAAATTACACGAATATCGGCTGAATTCATGTCGATAAAAAATACAAAACAAATAACAAAAGGAAACGCTTTTAAGAAAATCTTCTTTGTTGAAATGTGACTCTGACAATGGACAGTACAACTATGAAAGAGGTTGTGCCAAAAACGAAAGCATAAGGGAAACATGGTGACAAAGGTTCGCATGTACAGAAAATCCGACATTTCATATGCACCAACCTAATAGTATTATAATAAAAAAGGAGTATTGAATTTCAGAAATTATTATTATTCTCAACTCCTAATGCGATGATTGATACGCAAAAAATTTCAACTGTCAGTCTACATGATTGTAAAACGTTCGTAAAAATCCTTAGTATATTTCCTCAGACATACAAGCAAACTTACGCGCTCTTCCGCGACAGAATTGATTATTGCCAAATAGCCACCCTCGTCAATGCAGGTTCTCCGTGCCTCGTTCCAAGTCCGTGCTCGAGTGTGAAGTTTATGCGCGCCAATTCCAGGTGTGTAATAATAATCATCGCGTAAAGAAGCATTGTTTGACTTCGAGTAAATTGGTGTCAATGAAACTTCTCGAAAACCTACCAACAGGACGATGCAGTTACACAGGAAACTTAACGTTGACATCTTTTTGATTGTATTCGTCGTTTCGATCGTATCTTTGTACGTATTACCGCGACTTTTATGATACTGTGTTTTACTTATAACTATCGCTTGTTATGAAGAGATATCACTTGATACACGTCTCCCCACTACTGTTCGTCGTTGGTGAGTATATGCGTGCAGAAATTTGATTTGCTATGAGAGCAGATAAACTAATTACCGATCTTATTTCAATTACGAAGCCTCTCTGTTAAAATTATTGTTAGAAAAAATACATATACACAAAAGCATACAAAATTTCTTTTAATAAAATGTAATTATTAACAAATAAAATTTAAAACAACAGACGATTTTCATATGGCGCAATATGTCTGTGTTTATTTCATTAAATAGATTATAAATATTTAATTTATCCACTTAAAGGAAATACAGGTGACCATCCTATAACACGGTAGTTAGGTTCTTAGAAAATGCCGTGTTGAGTGAAACCGTGTTGTACGAAACCCAGAGCTAGTACAAAAAGGGGGGGTTACGTTCTGAAAACTTATTAAAAACAAATATATTTTTTTTAATTCGACATAAACAACTTAATTTTTATTAAAAATATAAATATTTGCGGATATCGAAGATCCTGCAGCAACTGCACTTCTTATTTCTTTTTCATTTGTCTTAATAGTCTGGACTGTTGCTTTCCGCAACAGTGTATGCCTAACACTCGGTTCACGGAACCCGTAAAAATCTCAGGTTTCTTATTTTCAATTGCGAAAATTATTAAAAAGCTTATGTCGAAATGAATGTTAACCATCATCGAGATAAAGAATCTTTCTATAAACTGGTATATATATTATTCATTGTTTACTTCTTTTCGTAGTTCATTTTCAATTTAGACTTAAGTGGTCATTGAACTTCTGTAAATCTAGTGTTAAGACGGCAAGCATCGCCGTAGCCGAAGAAGTACAAAAAATACGTTGTTCGACAACAGATATACATTTAAATAATGCGATATTTATGTAGCAATACTTTTCAATTAATATACGTGTAGGAAAAAAAGGAATAAACCTGAAGTCAGATCGAGTCAGATGCAATTCTCTTTGCGTCGTATTCGCTAACCTTTACAGGAGAGAATGGCATCAAATAGAACCCGGAAACGGATAGAGAAGTATAACAATTTAAAATTGTGTTGAGTAACTTCGTCACAGAGTCTTTCTTAGAACATTTTATTTAAAGGAAAAATGTAAAGGAAAACATTACACCGTTCGTGCACCATGCGCGATGACGACTGACGCGCAGAGACAAGAAAAAAAATTGACAATCGTCCGTTCGATTTAGAACAATGTCAACTGTGCCACACTTCAGGTCCGTCGCACAATGCATACAGCAATCATATATAAAAAATTTCAAAATACAATCATTATTAAATCTAACAAATTGTTAGAAAATTTTCTGAATTCTTGATAGTTTTTAAATATTAATTAAATATATAAATGTTGTATACGGGCTAGGTTGTACACGGTACTGCCGAGTAATGGTATATATGTGTGTGTGTGAGTGCGGGTCGCGATGGGCTGTCGCGGAAGGGAGGGCTCATTAGCTACCGAACCGCGCAGTACCACACTAGTATCGATATCGAATTACCAATTATACCAATGCTAGTGTCAATATCCAATTACCAGTAATACCAATATTACTCTACCACATAAATATACACAATATAGAAATAAATACTGTTTCGGAGTATAGTATTATATATACCTACCTAAAGAACATTTCATAGTGAAATGCTTGCTATTGTTACTTTAATATGTGTAGAACTTACTAATAACGGTGGAATATTTTCAGAAAGCGGTTATGAAAGAAACGCGTGCTGTTGGAAATCCCAACGCACGTCCTGACTTTCACTTCCATCTGTCCCTTTCTTTATTTCCTTCACCCTATTGTCCACTAGTTCGCACCTTCGCGTCTGGTTTATGTCACCCAAATATGCCTCCTTAGAATTTCTGTTAACTTCAAGATTTTTTCAAGGACCGCTAAATGTCTTCCCTCTAAATTCTAATTTCGCCACTCCTTTTATACCTCCGCCCTTCTAAAAAATCAGCCAATGCCTTTTTCAGCTCCCACACCCTTATCCAAAAAATCAACCAATAGTTTTCTTCCGTCAGTTTACGTTCTCCGTGTCATCGACGTTTTTCTCCAAAGATTTTCTAGTAGTATTCGAACGTGCACGTAAAATTCATTCTTATGTAAGAGAGCTACAGTAAGACCAGTGTAAGTTAATAAATTAACTGTTGAAGTCAATCAACTGTATTCTGAATCGAGATCTCCAACATTGCTATAAAATTTCAATTTTTGAAAAAGCATACTTATTTTATGAGCATGAAATAATGAGCCGTAAACATTGTTCTTCACTCATGTTAGAGGTTTTGAAACTGCGCGCGAATGCTTAGAACAAATGAAATGACGAATGAGCAATGAGTGCGAAGCATTCTAAGAGCGTGAGAGAAAGTATGAGAGAAAGAGTGAGAGAGAGAATGAGTTAAGGGAATAAAAGCGCGAGCTGCCGGAAATTGGAGCGATATCAGACCGAGTATAAGACCGAGTAGGTAAAAGCGATTAGCAAGCGAGTAGTACGCAGAATACATTCAAATCTTCTGTTTCTTTTGCATTTTGTTCTATTTTATTTCTCATTTCTGTTGCCTCCAATAAATTTATCCAACACTAATTGAACTACCTTAAAAGGTAATAATACTATGGGTTTTGCACAATTTTTTAAATCGACTAATATACGTGTCGCGTCGCGAACCCTCTTTATAATTTTGTAAATTCAATAGCCTTTTGTACATTTACATTTTTAATCGTGTGGCATTGAAATTGCGCGCCGGTCGCGAATGTGATGCGTGATTGAAGTGCGTATGAGTATGTGTTTGAAGACCGCGAATCGGGAAGCGTGATAGATAGAATGTTTGGAAACGTTTGTATGATTGGTAAGGATGAGGACCGAGAGAGAGAAAGAATGAGTGCGAGAGAGACAGAGTATGCGAGAGAGGATAGGCGAGTGAGGATGAATGTTAGAATATAGAGAGCGGCGTAAGCGAGTAGTCGAAGTAAAGTCAAGTTAAAAGTAATTAGAGCAGTGGTAGTTTTCTTAAAACCCGGTCCCGGCTTCCTACAAGCGTTTCTACCGTAGCAGCAATAATGTCCAAGGACCCGATACTTAGTAAATACATGTTAGCGGCAACGTATTTTTGAGGGTCAACGAAGGCAATTAGCCCGCCGCTATTTTGCTTTCGGACCATTTATGATAGGGTGTTTGTATGAATGGCAACCCAGGCGGTCGACGATGGCCAGTGACACGAAGTCACGTAGCCATCGGGTGTCGCCGGGTTGATTGTTTAAAAAGAGGCATGGGAATGTTCTGGAAATGGCAAGCAGCCCGACGTTGCACTGCTTAGGGGTGTTGTTCTTTAAGGATCTGGCCACGGAGTGGGGATGGCAGGAATGCCTTCTAGTAAGAGGACTAAGCTTGACCTCTTGGCACTTACCCCAGAACCTTGATCGACATAGCATCAAAATAACAATTATTCTAACATACATTTTTGTTAGCTTTTTGTGAACATGACCAGTCGAACATAGTCCTATAGTTTATAGTTTACACATGTTGGGTAGAAGTCGAAGCGATCCTTGGTTTATTACTTACTACGGTCAAAGTTTAGACACCCTCGAAGGGACACTCGGAGTACAACGGTACCTGAGTTACCGCGAGCAAAGTCCCCACTCTTATTAGAATACCACCACTCCACTTGGCAAAAGAAAATCTACAAACACCAATAGCAAACATGATGAATTTAGTAAACGCCTACCAAAAACCCTTATATACGTCTACACAGAAACATATCGATAGAACTTGATTATAGATTGAAAGAAATTGAACATTTGTTAGAAATTGAATATTGTCAGAACTAGAATATTGTTAGAATTGGAATATATTGTTGGAACTTGAAACATATTAACACACATCAGCGAGCCTTGAGTAAAATACCTATCAAAATCCCTCCTAAAGTCACATACACCACCTTGAAATACAGTCCACTAAATTCGAACTATTTTGTACTTATTTCATCTTCACTACGAAGGAAAACAGTATGCAACAATACGGTCAATCGGTGCAAATACCCCACTGTACGTCGACGGGCTCCAACGTCGTGATGGTTAACATACCGTGGCCATGTGTGTCTTATTCAGACTTTAGCTTGGGTCCGCTCAGGTTTGCCCAACAGGAACTTTTATTTTGCGATTTAAAATATCTATTTGCTACCTTTCTAATGAAATATCATATCAATATTACCCTATCTTTCTATTAACGTTTCTTCTCTCGTTTATTCGATTGTATTCGAGTGGTTAATAGTCACCGCGACAGTGGAAAAACTTCTCAACTATATTTTAATTACAATATTTAATGTTTCTATTTGTAACAATTGTTCGAAATGAATTACAAAATACATCAGCCAACGGCCATACTAGTCAGGATATACCGGTTCTCGTCCGATCACCGAAGTCAAGCTGAGTTGGGCGCGGATAGTACTTGGATGGGTGACCGCTTGGGAACTCCGCGTGCTGTTGGCTTTTTTTTTACTATTTTTTCCTTATTTATGTCTATTTAATAACATTTCCATCTAATTTACTATTTCAATTCTACTTCGACGTATTTCCCTTCAATTGCAGGATATATTTTACGCCGAATTTCCGCGGGTGTTCCCTATGCGGCCATCGGCAATTCTTTCCACTCCCTTTCCCATTCAGACAGGTGAGCTACTATAAACATTGCGGAATTAACGGATTAGACAGAGTACACATACGCGTGCCTGAATTACACGAACAAAGGGGAATAAACGGTTTTCTAAGAATGTGTGCATTCGTGGTTTCAATTACTCTCCCAAGCGTCTCGAACTTTCCTAAAAATCCCTCCTGTTATAGATTTTGAAACTAGGCGCAAATGGTTAGCACGAATGAAATGACGAATGAGCGATAAGTGCGAGGAATTCCAACAAAGTGTGAGAGAGAGAATGAGTAAAGACAATAAAAGCGCGAGCTGCCGGAAATTCCCCCGATATCAAACCAAGTATCAGACCGAGTATAAGAGTTGAACGAGTAGTAAGCGAAATTGTTTATTTTCTTCTCCTTCTCTGTTGCCTCCGATAATTTATCTAACAATTTATCAGAAGTGGGATTGCGCTCAGGGCGTCGAAAATTGTATAAACCGAAATTCGCGTGGGTCGAACGAACATTTCCGGTACGAACACGCGCTCGTGCATTGCGTTGTATTTTCGGGTATCGATAAACGTACACAGTGAACAACAGTGTACGATTGAAGGTTCCAGTGCTTTTTGTGGAAGAGTGTAACGAGTTCAGGGCCAAATGATGGCGAATGCTCAAGAGTACACACCAGGCATGGAGGAACAAGGGACGGACAGTTGCTTCTACCGTGGAGAAGACAACGTGTTACCGCAATTTGATCCAGTTCGCGGACGGTTGATCATCGACGAATGGATTGAGAAAATAGAGGAGTACGGAGATTTGTACGGATGGGATCACGTCGCAATTAGACACCATGCCCTATCGAAACTCGTAGGGATGGCCAGAGTATGGAGGGACAGCCTGCCTTGCTTGAATCGTACGTGGGACCAGTGGAGGATGCTCCTTAGAGAAAATTTTCCCTCTGTTAGGAGCAACATCACGATCCGTTTAGAAGCTCAGGAGTACAAATGTAAATCAGGTCAGATTTTAATTGAATATTTTTATGAAAAACTAAGTCGCTGCAATCGCGCACGCATGTCGAACGCGTAGGCCGTCGAGTGGATTGTGGACGGTCTGAACAACCCTAGATTTCGGGACTACTTAGGACCCTTAAACAGATACGAACGACCGAGTCAACTGCTTCCCGATCTTTTATCTGGCGGGTCCTATATTTCGGAGACACCCGTTATCAAGCGACCGTTACGATTCGAGAATGTTAGGCGCGGTGACCCGCCGTGTCCTGTATGTAAACAGATCGGTCATAATGCAAGATAATACCCGAAACGGATAAATACATTAACGTGTTTCGAATGCGGGATTACCGGGCATATTTCGCGAAGGTGCCCGACCGCGACACCGTGAACAATGCCGGTACCGCAATCTACAAATGCTATAGCTCACTCAAAAACTAATGCAGTGTTACAGGTCGGACCAGATACACACCGAAAGTATTATAAGGATGCCGAATTGAATGGTCATCCAATTCGGTGCTATGTAGATTTGGGAAGCAGCGTCGTAGCATTACGGCAGGACGTGGCCGATGAACTCAAGTTAACTTATTATCAGACGAAACTTCCTTCTTTCGTCAAATACGGAGCAGGTCAAGTACAACCCTTGGGCGTACACACAGCTGATCTATTCATTGACGGAGTCCAGGCTCGTGTAGATGTTCATATAGTACCTAGTGCCATTGTTGGTTGGACACCCGTATACCGAACATGCAAATGTGCTCATCTTAAGCAGATCCGGTGAACTTCGTATTTCTTCTACAGATAAGGGCTAGTTGGAGAGGCAACGTCATCAAATAGGACAGTCCTGTGGGCCAGCGCGAGCTAGGTAATACCCAACCATTACTTGGGACTCGTAACAGTTCGTGGGGAAATTCTAGATAGCAGCCTGTGCATAGAAGGTGGACTACGTTCGGAAGGTCCAAGCATACCGCGGTGTATAGTGGACACGGACGCAGACGGCCAAGCAGTTCTTCCGATTTTAAATCTGCCAGGCAAGGAGATCACACTGCAACCTGGAAAACGAGTCACTCGCGGTGACGTGTGTGAAGAGGTGGAGGCGAGCGACGACCCTGCGGTCAGGCCTCTCCCGAATCAAGGGGCACCTACTAAGCCAATAGAGCATGCGGAGATCGACACCGACCTCGAGGGTGCCGAAAAAGAACAATTGCTAAGTATTTTAAACGAATATCGCGATCTAGTCGCGCGAAGTATTTTTGAGTTAGGGAAAACCGAAAGAACTAATATGCATATCAGCCTAATATCAGATGAAACAATTATATATAAACCTTACAGGTTGCCTTACTCGGAGCGTCGTCAGTTGAATGATCTTATTGACAAATTAAAGCAAGCGGACATAATCGAAGACAGCGTGTCGCCGTATGTCAGCCCCGTGGTTTTGGTGAGGAAAAGTAGCGGTGAGAGCCCGATGTGCGTGGATTACCGAGCCCTCAATAAGATCACGGTCAAGGACAAGTTTCCGCTCCTCAGAATCGACGACCAACTCGACAGTTTGCGAGGGTGTACCTTCTTTACGTCTCTAGACACCTTTAGTGGCTACTATCAGGTCCCCGTAGACCGGGAATCGAAAGAGAAAACGGCCTTCATTACGCCGGACGGGCATTATCAGTTTAAAAAGCTAAACAGCAAAAAATCCTCTAGTTTTGACACCATCCCTAACATAGCACTGAAACATTTACCTCGATCTTACATACGCTACTACGCCATTCTATTTAATAACCGCCTTAATCTATTGTATTACAATTTGGAAGACGGCAAAATTAATCACCATCAAAAAGAAGGGCAAAAATCCCGGTGGTCCTAACAGCTATCGCGCAATAAGCCTTCTTCCAAATATTAGTAAAGTCTTCGAAGCAACAATAAACAATGCAATCGTTGATTCGTGCAGATCCAGGGACATAATACCAGAAACGCAATTCGGTGTTCGCCATAAACACTCCACAATTCACGCAATCACTAAATTCACGACAGATATTTGTTGGGCTAGAAACTTGGGAGACTGCGTAGGGGCCATATTAATTGATTTAGAAAAAGCCTTCGACACGGTCTGGCTGGGCGGTCTATTTTTCAAACTCCTTAAAAAACAGTTTCCGATGCATTTAATAAAAATCATCTGGAACATGCTACACAAGAAAAAATTCTACGTAGTTAACGGTCAGTACAAGTCTAGTAAATCTTTCGATATCACAAACGGCTTGCAACAAGGTACGGTAAACTCCCCCCTTTTGTTCAATATCTTTATCAGTGACTTGCTACGACTGTATGACCTAAATATCGACATTTTCAAAAAGGCAATAGCTTTCGCCTAAGCATATTAAATTTATTTTTGTAATAGTAATAAAGGAAATAGCTATAACTAATCACGTGTTTCTTCGCTATCGGCAGATCGACGACTGCCCTGCAAAATCTATCGTTCGCGAATCTCGCGCAATTCGCGGTGTCGCTCTCGCATGACGTCACGCGGTTTGTCATCCCCGCGGAAATCGGTATCACCATTCTCTACTATTAAATCTGAACTGTTTTTAGATGGAAAACTTTTCACCTATATTCTCGTTGGAACGAGCACTGCCCAATTTTGCATCATTTGTTCCTTCATTACGATTGTATAAGGGGCAAGATAACGAACGCTATATTTGCAGTTGTTTAAGATGCGAATGTTAGAAAAAGACTAAACAAATAAAAATATAATCTAAAAAGTACAAAATTTCAAGTACGTATTATATTTTCAGAAAAGGTGAAGACTGCAGGAGATGTTTCATAGTCAATGTTTTATCGAAAAGTGAAACTGTTCCGAACCTTTTTTTTTTATAAGTCAGGAAACCTTCATAGGTTCTCTTGTTCCCTCGGGGAAGAGGCCAGGACGTCTGCTGGATTCTTACCGCCTAAAACCTGACTATGGAGCCCATCTAAAGCAATATGGGTGAGATACGGGACCAAGATAGCAACCCATAACGTGGCGCGTGAGGATTTTTTTTTCCTCCCAGGCGTTCCGAATGCAAAGCGATATAATTGGCCGGAAAAAAAGATGGTCGCATCGAGTCTCACGCATTTTCGGCGACGGAATTTATTGGTTGGCGAGGTCACGGACACCACTTAGCGCAAAGGACAAAGGGCGTCAGAAGACGTTTAGAGAGCGAGCGAGATAGTGCGAACTGCATTGGCGTAGATGCCGATATATTGGGTTGTTCGGAAAGTCATTTCGTTTTTCCCCATTAGTCTTGCGTGTGAGAAATTCTTGGAATTTGGAAACCTGAGACTGCACATTTTTCAGAATTTGGAAATCTGAGAATTCGGATTTTTCAGAATTTGGAAAGCTGAGAATTCGGAATTTTCCGAATTTGGAAATCTGAGAATTCGGAATTTTGCAGAATTTGGAAATCTGAGAATTCGGATTCTTCAGAATTTGGAAGGCTCAGAATTCGGAATTTTCCGAATTTGGAAATCTGAGAATTCGGATTTTTCAGAATTTGGAAATCTGAGAATTGGAGAATATGAAAAGTGAAAAGCAGCATTTTCGGAATTCTTTACTTTTTTAAAAATGTTGTTCAAGCAAGAAAAGAAGTATCCCCCGAAATCGTCTCTCATTTTCGTAAAAGAAAAGAAACGAAATAACTTTCCGAACAACCTAATAGAATATTAGTTTTAACCAAATGTGAAAATTTTCGTTTTTGTCATATGTTGAGGAAAGAATCAGTATTAATCGAAGGAAATTGCGTTGACCGCTTACAGATGCTTAGGTATAGGCAATTAGGCCTGTCCTGAAGTCTGTGTTGGCGAAATTAGTTTGTAGTTTCTAACACGTATCTAGTTGAATAGGCTACCCTTCGTAAAATGCTGCTAGCTATGTGCCGTCATGGTTAGTTCGGTCGCATGACCAACGAACGGAATTTCCATGTCTGCGAACCGAATTTTTCAGTAACCAATAAAAATGGTGAAAAATGTTACTATTATTATAATTTTGTAAACTTCTACATTGCTTTGTACAAACTCTTTCAATTGAATTTTTCACCTGAAAGTTTGAAACGATTGTTTTTATATCATACAGGGTGTCCCACAATTATGATACGAGCCGAAAAGGTAGGTGGAGCTATTCTGAACAACTTCTTCCTTTACCAAAATGTCGGATGAGGCTTCATTTTTAAATTATTAAGGAAAAACACCGACCAATCAGAACGCGAAAATCGCGCGCGCCGTATATTCGATCGCGAGCACGGCCAATTAAAACTCGGGTCTACACTTCTGCCTCCTAGCGCGCGCGATCCTCGCGTTCTCATTGGTCGGTATCTTTCCTTAATAATTTAAAAATGAAGCCTCTTCCAATATTTTTGCAAAGGAACAAGTTGTTCAGAATAGCATCACCTACTACCCCTTTCCGGCTCGTACCATAATTGTGGGATACCCTATATATAAACTCTTTACAGAGTAAGAGTGAAAACAAATTTTGTTAACGACCAGGGTATTCAAATATAATAGCGTATACGAATGATAGCCCAGAAAATATAATCTGCGCAAATAAAAAGGTCCTACTACTATGTATCGCTGCAGCGTGACGAAAAAAAACGTTTCTGCCACACCAGGCGTCGAATTCGGTCGGTTTTGGATGGGGATAGGCGGGGCGACCCAGTACTTCTTATGTTTAGGAAAACCTCTTCACGCACCACGTTATGGGTTGCTGGCAGTACACTGCACCGCGTCTCACCCTCGCTATGCGCCATGCTGCGTCATCTCTTACCGGGGAAGAAGCCCCTCGACCAATTTAGCGAACAAAATCTACTACATACTACGAAGTTACGGAAGGTACACACGTAAGTATACGTACCCACACATGCAACCCCGCAAACCCGACCCCCGTTCCCAACTTGGAGACGTTGATGTCTCCGTGGCCACCATCAACTCTCCCCACTGCGACGTGCAAGGGTGTCTTGAGCCCCCGCCCAAGACCCGTGTGGCTGGCGGTCCCGACGTTCTACGTGGCCTCCGGCAGACCCTGAACTAAGACCGCCTCATCCCGCGTTGGCTCTGGCTGCTGGCACCTGGGAGGGCGGTACAGCATCGTCTGCCTCTCCCCTACGAACTGTCCCGAACCTGCGACAGTTTTCTAGTCCCTCGCGAAAATCTCAAGGACCTCGGGATAATTTATGGTTTTCTCGTCGCGTTGTCGGGCCTCGACGCTGTGATGGTTACCCTGACGTGGCCATGTGTGTCCTATCCAGACTTTAGTACGGGACAATTTAGGATTTCCCAACGTGAACTCTGATTTTTCGATATAAATTATGTATTTGCTACCTTTCTAATGAAATGGCGTATTAATCCTGTCCCAAGTCTTTAATGTTATTTGTATCGTATATTCGATTGTATTTGAGTGGTTGATAGTCAGCATCTCAGTAGAAGAAGTTCTAAAATATATTTTAATTACAATATTTAATGTTTCCGTGCTTACCAGTTATTCGAAATAAGATATCACCTATATCAGCCAACGGCCATACTAGTCAGGATATACCGGTTCTCCTCCCCTCAATTGCTCATCAACCTTCGTAGGAGTCGGACGTACCCTTAGCGGTCTCCACTACCTGCGCATGCTGAGTGCAATTTTTCATACCTGAGTTTACAAGTGACATCCACCGATCAATAGTGTCGAGTGAACGTTTGTGAAAATTTCTGTGTCTTAAATCTAAATATATAACATCAAACAAGTCTTAGTGCAAAAAATATTAAAAACACGAACATAGAGACAGGTGTAAATTTACAAGGGGGGTCACCCCCAAGTGACGTGTTTCCCAAAAAAACCGAAAAAACCACAGAAAGTCATGAGACGAAGGAGCTAATAAAACTCATCAAACATAAAGACTTTCTGAAAAAAGAAAACGTAGGACTGCTAGTCCACGTCACCAAATTGACAGGGAAAAACAGTGTGAAAAGGCTAAACCCTAAGCCAAACATAACGCCACGGAAAACGCAGTCAGAAGAAAACGCCATTATGAAAGCGACCAAAGCTAAACAGGTGCAGGCAAAACGCCAAGAAGATCCATCAAAGCCCTCCTACGAGGAATTAATAAAACTAGTTGCAAATTTAAATGAAACGGTTGCAAATTTATCCAAGCAACTGGACGAAGAAAGGAAACGGAAAAAAACCGTTAGCCGTGCTACGACCGCCAGCGAAAATCTACCTGAGGTAGAAATGGATTCACCGGACACCCCCAGCGAAGAGCCCGAACGGACCGCACAGGGTTGGACAACAATCACCAGGCCTAAAAGGAAATCGAACCCCAGCACGCTACCGGCTAAAACAAAGGATGACTTACAGAAGGCAGCAACGTCGTCCCAAACACTTCAAAACAAGAAACAAAAAATCGCAAACGAGGTAAATGTATCTTACTCCACAAATCTCAGCAAACCCCCTCCAATCATTATCTATGGCACCCATAGCAAAAACACCATAGATATAATAACGAAAATCACAAACGATTTTTACACCAAAAGAGTCAACAGCGAAAAACACCTCCTATACCTGGATAATGTAGCATCATTCAAACTAGCATGCAATACATTAAAAATAAACAATGTACAATTTTTCACCTATACTCCAAAACAGGAAAAGGTGACAACGGTCCTTCTAAAAAATTTAGAAGGAGAGTTCGAACCCGAAATTGTATTGGAGCATTTGAAACAGAAGGAAATTGAAAATGTAACGTTCAAATCAGTAAAAAGGTTTTCTACCCAAAAATCAATTAAAGAAGGAAGAACTCTTCCAATATACTTAGTTCAAATCTCTCAAGACAGTAAAGCCGAAAATTTGTTTAAAATAAAAACACTCCTTCACTCCCTCGTATCATGGGAAAAATTAATTAAAAAAGACAGAATACAGTGTAGGAGGTGTCAACGAATCGGCCACGTGGCACTTAACTGCAACCTTAAATACAGGTGCGTTAAGTGTAACGAACCGCACAATCCAGGAGAGTGCCGGCGCACTAGCACAACAGAAGCGCAGCCCTACTGCGCAAATTGTAAGCAATTCGGACATCCAGCCTCTTACCGAGGATGTCCGAAATTAACGGAAATGAAACAAAAAATAGAGATCAAAAAACAAGAATTAAAATTAGCTAGGGAAAACAAAATAAATATGGTAAATAAATTAGTTAAACCTAACGTGTCCTTTAGCGCAATAGTTGCAAGCAAGAGTCACACAAACACACATGAACAACCATCGCAGGCGCCACTGAAACCAAACCCTAACACCACACCACACACATCGCTATTAGAAGAAATAAAAAATATTATCACAATCACCATAAATTCTCAGATTTCACAACTAGCTGAAAGTATCGCCGCAAATTCTAACCGGATAAATATCATAGCGCAGGCATTAGAAATAGATATATAGGTCCGATGTCGTCGATACCCAATAGAAGCACAGTCAATGAACTGCTATTACGCGAACTTAAAATAATCCAAATTAACGTAAATTCTATAATAACCAACGAAAGAAGAGTCACACTCCTGGATTGTCTAAACCAATATAAACCGGATCTAGCCTTGCTCTCTGAAACCAAACTAAACTCAACCCACAAAGTCACTTTTAAAGATTACCATTTTATAAGAAACGATAGAAAAAACTCCAGACAAGCGGGAGGTACGGGAATTTTAATCCGAAAAGACCTCAAATTCAAAAACGTCCAGCCAGCCGGTGCCGCAAATAGTACAAGTTTTGAATCTACAGTTTTAGAAATTAAATTTCAAAATGATTGCAAATTATATATAATTTCAGGATACGCAACAAGCAACGGTAAAAAAGAATTTATGATAGAACTTAGATCTCTGTTTAATTCCCTGGAGTTGTATAAATCCAACAACTATTTTTTATTGGCCGGAGACTTAAATGCCAAACACCAGGCATGGGGAAATACGCTAAACAACACACGCGGGATCTCTCTAAACAAATGGCTCCTCGAAAACCAAATCACCTACAGAACATCCTTATATAGAACAGAAGTCCCATCATTTCCCAAAAGCGGCGCGTATATTGACCTCTGCATAGCCGACAATAGAATAAAATTCCACGACACTCGATCGACAAACCTTCTTAGATCCTTTGAATACGACAGTGACCATAGAGGTTCCATAATGATCATATCCATCCCCGCGTCAGGTGACTTTGTTTTCGAAGAATCAACACCAGATATAAAATACAATTACAGTAAAGCCGACTGGACTAAATTTAAATCATTTTTAATCGAGAACGACGAAACAGATATACCAAACGACAGAAACCTTACAACGGACGAAATAGACAACCACATAGAAACATTGAACGTAAATATTCTCGGGGCAATAGACTATGCAGTACCGCGCATTGATAACAATTTCAACTCAACGGACAAGTATATAACATCAAAGATAAAAAACTTACGAAAACAAAAAAGCCAAATAATCACACAAGTTAATAGACTAACCCGAATACAGAATTACACGTCAGCTAACGACCCGTTAATAGATACACTAAAAAAAGCACTCTCCAAAATTAGGTACGAAATCAAGAAAGCATTCCAAGAATCAGTGAGCAACCATTGGACCAATAAAATCAGTAAAATTTCGGTACGCAAACCCAATGAAATGTTCCCGTCCCTAAATAGTATTTTCAGAACAAAAGACAGCAACGAAATTGGAATCCTTAAAATTCCCTCTTCCGATACCGACCTTCTCGATAAAGCCAAACTTGACATTAAACATTTACCGACGGACACTAATAATAAAGTACTAATCACGCACCCGCAAGCCAAGCTAGACGTTATCGGAGCACACTTTGAAACGGTACACTCGAAAAACCTCCACATGGGAAAACAACAACACTCCAATATAATAAAGCAAAAAATAAACTCGTTTAAAGAAGAACTGCAGAATACCGCTGCAACGTGCACATTCTCTACCACAAACAACGCAGACAACCCCGACAGTGACATGATTCCTCCTAGTTTCTTCACCTCTATGTACAGCTTAGAGAATACCTTTAAAAAACTAAACAACAAAAAGTCCTCTAGTTTTGACAACATCCCCAATATAGCACTGAAACATCTACCTCGATCTTACATACGCTACTACGCCATTCTATTTAATAACTGCCTCAATCTATCGTATTTCCCTACAATTTGGAAGACGGCAAAATTAATTACCATTAAAAAGAAGGGCAAAGATCCGAGTGATCCTAACAGCTATCGCCCAATAAGCCTTCTTCCAAATATTAGTAAAGTCTTCGAAACGACAATAAACAACGCAATTGTTGATTCGTGCAGATCCAGGGACATAATACCAGAAACGCAATTCGGTTTTCGCCATAAACACTCCACAATTCACGCAATCACTAAATTCACGTCAGATATTTGTTGGGCTAGAAACTCGGGAGACTGTGTAGGGGCCATATTAATTGATTTAGAAAAAGCCTTCGACACGGTCTGGCTGGACGGTCTATTTTTCAAACTCCTTAAAAAACAGTTTCCGATACATTTGATAAAAATCATTTGGAACATGTTACACGGGAAAAAATTCTACGTAGTCAACGGTCAGTATAAATCCAGTAAAGCTTTTGATATCACAAACGGCTTGCAACAAGGTACGGTAAACTCCCCCCTTTTGTTCAATATCTTTATCAGTGACTTGCTACGACTGTATGACCTGAATATCGACATCTTCAAAAAGGCAATAGCTTTCGCGGACGATCTACTAATTTATATTAGACACAACAAACCATCGAAATTGCAATTCCTCCTACAAGAAACGTTCAATAAAATTCAAGATTATTTCAACACGTGGAAATTAAAACTAAACTTGAACAAATGCGAAACTATCTTATTTAGACCGTACATATCTGTTACGTCCGATGCCAACAACGACGTGCGTACATTTGGAACAAAATTTCACATTCACGACAGTCAAAACTCTAACATCAAAATTCCGCACAAAGATGTTGTCCGATATTTAGGCATACATGTAGACTTTAAACTCAATTACAATAAACATGTAGAAATTCAGTTAGAAAAAGCACAGAAAGCCTTTGTAAGCCACAAAAAACTATTCTATTCAAAAAACCTAGATAACTGCGTAAAAATTCTTTGTTACAAGCTCTTCATCCGACCAATCCTGACGTACGGCTGCCCCATTTGGTTCAACATCAGTCCAGGATGTATGGAGAAACTGCGAGTGTTTGAAAGAAAATGCATTCGTGCCTGCCTCAATAGATACCGGTCTCCAGAATCAAACTACACTAAACGGATCAGCAACTACAAATTATACGAAGAAGCAAAAATGATCAGGATCGACCTATTCGCGTTGAAATTAATAAGAAACCATTGGGCCAATATCAACACAATAGTTTCCAATAGTCAAATATATTGTTCAACATATCCCAATCCATTGTACTTTGCGAAAACTATGAAAACCGGATACACGCCACCAGAGTCATTTATTTATTTAGACAGCGAAGGTTATATACAAAATTCTAGGAACATCCCACTAATATATCACGTATTCAGGAAAGCCACCGACAAAACCATCACCTACAATAAGAACATAGATTTCGGCAATCCCTCCATGCGATTTAATTACAGATTATCCAGTGTAGACTTGAAGGACAACCATAGACTGAATACAAAAAAATACTGGTGGTTATAATTACTTTTACAGGAAAACCACACTTCTAACAAATATTCTAACTGTACCATGCACCCGTCATAATCTTTTCCCCTCTCCCCACCCCCTGCTCCACCTAACATCGATTGTATAGTTTCTGCCTTTTCTGTACATATTATATATCCAATGTATAATTAAGTAAGTTTAGTTTAAGTTGTACATAATGTAGCATTAAGTGCCATGTATACGTTATTTCATTGTATAGATTGCGCGTGCTCCATGCAGGAGCCTATAATCTTTTATCTTTTATTTTTTTTCTCGTTACCTTTTGTACGTTTAGGTTTGTTCCATTTGTAAATAGTATTTATTGGCAATAAACGTGCTGTTATAAAAAAAAAAAAAAACCGGTTCTCCTCCGATCACCGAAGTCAAGCTGAGTTGGGCGCGGATAGTACTTGGATGGGTGACCGCTTGGGAACTCCGCGTGCTGTTAGCTTTTTTTTTCTATTTTTTCTTTATTTATGTCTATTCAATAACAGCCCCGTTTTATTCAATTTTAAATATCTTAATTTTAATTCGATTAGATCCTTCTGTATTTAGTTTTAAACATTTCTTATTGAATGTACTTAATTGAACTATTCTTTATTACATTTTATATGTATACAGGATGTCCCACAAATGCTGAAGGAGCCGAAAATGGCAGGTAGGCGGGGCCATTCTAAACAACTTTTTCCTTTGCAAAAATGTCGGATGAGGTTTCATTTTTAATTATTAAGGAAAAACACCGTGCAATCAGAGCGCAAAAATCGCGCGCGCTCGGAGACAGAAGTGTAGGCCCGAGTTACAGTTAATCGTAGGCGGCATCAAACATACGGACATCGCGATGGTAACTCAGCGGTTCGGTTACCCAATGGTAACCGATAGGTAACGCAAGATGTCGGTGTAGTAGGAAGCTGTTAGGTGAAAGCTGATTAAACAGAAAAATCGGAATAATTGTTAAATTATTCTTCATTCGTGAATAATAATTGACCTAATGTAGGCGCGAATCGATTTTAATATTGCCATGTACCGGCGAATACCGATTCTGCGGTGAGTGAGAGCAGATTAAAGTGTGTGATTGACGATGAAGGACTGTCGCAGAAAGCGCGCTTGTATTAATTTCGGCCACGAAAGACTGTGTGCTTATAGAAATCGTTACGCATTAATTTTAAGAGTAAAGAATTATTTTCTTTTTGTTTTCTTCTTTTACTTTGTCTCTTTTTTTTCTTTCTCCTTTATGTACAATATAATCGTCGGAATATAAATGTATTGATAAACCACTTACAATCGTTTCTTTTACTGGCCATAAACTTATGCCTACACTAATTTGTCCTTATTCACGTAGTCAGGATAAATCAAATTTATAATTGTTGTATACGGTCTAAGGCAGCACCGTACACGGTGCTGTTGAATGTTGATATGTGTATATGTGTGTGTGTGTGAGTCGTGGTGAACTATCGCGGAAGGGAGTATAGTCATTGGGTTCCGAACTGCGCAAGTGATAATTTCGCAACAGAATTGTTAATTGAAAATCTCCATTCCTTTGTTAAAATATGTTACTTATATTATATTATATTATTAATCATGTGGGACCTTAGGGTGATTAGAGTGGTTAAGGCTGGTTATGCGAAGGAATTACAATTTATTAATTTACAGGTGACCGTGACGAACGTCTAATCTTTCGCCGGCTCGCGGTAGAAGTGAATTTTCGCACAGAACATTCGCGGGTGATCGTAAGCGATTGACACGTGACATATATGCTTTCTCTCACTCTCTCTCATACCCTCTTTCTCGCTCTCTCTCTCACTCTCTCTCATACCCTCTTTCTCGCTCTCTCTCACTATCTCTCATACCCTCTTTCTCGCTCTCTCTCACTCTCTCTCACTCTTTCTATCTCTCATAATACAGGCAACGTAAATATTAATCCGACATTTATTTTCTTTATTTTTCCACATAACGATACTGTAGTTCGTTATCGCAAAGAAATAATAGAGAAAATATCGAAAATTACACTCGATAAATATTATGATGATGAAAATGGACAAACTCTCATTCTGGAAAAAATACATTTTTCCATTCTGAAAAAGAATGAACTTTTTCATTCACCGAAAAATATTTTCAATCGAATAACTAATAAATGTAATAAGTCGATAGGTTCAATGAAAAAATGTACAAACAATTTGAATACGACTTACCCATTGATTCATAAATAATCCTGTTTCGATGCAAATGAATTTTCGTTATCGGGATGATTCTTACAGATGAAAAAATTATTCTCATCGCACACAAATTCTCAATCCACTTCACTGTGACTTTTCGTTATTATCTGTCATTATCGCTTCTCCCTGTCTCTTTTCACTAAGTAAACGATATCTGTCCGACACATGTAAGATGATACGTAAATAAGAAGGCGGTGAAGTATGAACTGCACCGAATAAATCTGTGGGCGTACTTGAGAATACTATCTTTCTTGATTATCTCTGCTCTCGGCGAAAGCCTATACAAGAATGTCTTCAGTCACATATTCGTACCAAGGACACCCTTGTAAGAAAATTCCGGATCAACCCATAATAATACTGGACACAGGACACGTGGCTCAGCCCGACGACCACCAAGGCGCCGCACAGTGGTCCCAAATCCCAAAACGCTGGCCAAAATATGAAGACGTATTTCAATTTAAAGGAAACTTCGTACCTAGGGGTTTTTGAGGTCGGTCACTACAAATCAAAAGTCAAAATTACGAAAAACGAAATGACGAATCCAATATGACTGATGAGTATTAAAAAAAAACAGAAAGCTGGGCAAGGTATGAGAGGATTCGTCAATTTAGCTGAAAATGTGTACAAAGTGGTTTTCAAGGTCACAAATTAATGCAACATTACGAAAAATATAATTAATTAAGTTAATTAAATGAAATAACTCCACGCATCGGAGTCATATTCGTTGTCGGTTGTGTCACTTTCCGTGCTTGATTCTGATATTGTTGTTGGAGGAACTAATAAATCATGTACATATTATACTAAACTATATTATAACGCAGTTTAATTTTTTCAGCAACAATGTAATATAGACGCACGCACAAACATATCAATATAGGTTTCATTCATAATGTTAAATTTTATAGGTTGATTTCAATTATGCTTTTTTAATAATATTTATAATAATTCTGTGACGTCTATATCAATAGTCATAAAAAGTTATGAAAAAACTGATGCTGAATATTCTTAAACTCAACGTTTATTTGCTTCATTGCACTTCGGCATTATGTGTCCGGTGGTCACGTATACCTGAATGTTGGCCTCTTCCCTATTTGTAATTTTTACACCTTTTTATGAAAAAAGGGAGTCAAAAATAGTGAGCGAATGACTAATTGTATGAAAGAGAGAAAGCGAGAGGGAGAGAAGCGAACACGCATGAATTAGGGACAAGCATAAGTATTTACATTTTCAAACGCTCATAAAAATTCGAGGGGCAGATATGGGCGGCATTTTTTTGTTGATTCTGATGCATTGCAGCGTTAACTAAATATCACAATTGGATTTGTAGCTGAACTCCGCGGAACTCATAAACTTTTCCCTTTTTTTATAAATACCTAGGTCACTATTTGCTTGAATTTTTCTTAAAAAACGTTATTCAATTATTGTATCATGCTTTGTAAGTATTGATCTTGTACCGCGTATATGTATTCTACCTACCTTCGGTACTGTTTTCCATTTTGCAGAATCAAAATTGATGCACTGAGAACTGAGTTACAAATTTTTCTAATGATGGCTATTTTTGCTGGATTTGCGCGTTAAGTATTGCTCGAACGAAAGTCAATTTCCTACTAAAATACCAATGCAGGTAGATGAACTGGGCAACTGTACCTTTTGTAATAGTACGCATGAACTATCAGTGTACCCAACCCAATAGTTAAAAGGTAAAAATTCAGTACTTCATTTTTCGACTTTTGGCCAGCTTTTTGCGATTTGGGACCACTGTGCGCCGGGGCCCGGCATAACGTCGCCAAGGATTATAAACAACGGGGCCCTTTTGCGAGGGAGAGGAAACCTCTCGCAACCCCGAGAATTGGCATTCATCTAAGAACATTCGAATACGCTGCATCGCCTACATTTTGGCCCCTGATAAATAAATATATGTTAGCGACAACGTATTTTTGAGGGTCGACGAAGGCAATTAGCCCGCCGCTATTTAGCTTTCGGACGATTTATGATAGGATGTTTGTATGAATGGCAACCTAGGCGGTCGACGATGACCAGTGACTCGAAGTCACGTGGCTATCGAGTGTCGCCGGGTTGATTGTTTAAAAAGAGGCATGGGAATGTTCTGGAAAAGGCAAGCAGCCCGACGTTGCATTGCTTAAGGGTGTTGTTCTTTAAGGATCTGGCCACGGAGTGGGGAAGGCAGGAATGCCTTTTGGTAAGAGGACGAAGCTTGACCTCTTGGCACTTACCCCAGAACCTCGTTATAGAACAGTCTTATTAGCTTTTCTAAAAATTATATCTAACATATATACTATCGATATTCCGCGTAGTCGTTCTTGTACGCGCTTACCTTGCAATTTCACCCATTAAACTTACCAGTCAGAGAAGAAATTATTATTATTATTATTATTTCCCGTATTTGTCTTACACCTTCGTTAGTATGGTCGTTCTTTAGGGCACTAGGGCCCGGAGAAACTTCCCTGAAGGAGGGGAAGCGCTGACGAAAAGCATATGGCCTGTATCGACTATTCGTTGATTTCTAATTTTCTTACACGCATAAATATGCCGAACTAAAGCCACCAAACGATTTTTCAGAAATAATTATTTCTGTGGAAATTTCCACTGCACTGTCTTGAAGACGAGAATCCGACGATCACGACTGGAAACAGTATTTCGATTGCAATGTGTCTATCGCCGCATGCCGGCCAAAACGTTCAAAAGAGCATCGTTACTTAGCAACGGTTGGCAGCTTTTTTTTACGCTTTGTGATCGAAAACGAAACCGAGAGTCGTGGCACGTAGTACAAATACTGCCTTTTTACCGGTAATTTGATATTATATCGATGTTTTAATACTAATTCTCTATAAAAAGAAAATAAAGTGACGTTAAAAATATTCCTGAATAAGTGTTCACGCATTTGGTGCATTCGCCGAACATTCTTATGTTATGCGGCATCATCAAAAAATTACGGTGGAATAAATCGAGAGTTTATTGCCTCAGTTATAACTTTAGCTGTTCGTACAATGACCGATGAACGAACCCGGTTACACAAATTTGTGTTCATCAAACCTGGTGGATTATTTTAACAATGTGTAGGAAGCCGGGACCGGGTTTTAAGAAAACTACCACTGCTCTAATTACTTTTAACTTGATTTTACTTCGTCTACTCGCTTGCGCCGCTCTCTATATTCTAACATTCATCCTCACTCGCCTATCCTCTCTCGCATACTCTGTCTCTCTCGCACTCATTCTTTCTCTCTCTCGGTCCTCATCCTTACCAATCATACAAACGTTTCCAAACATTCTATCTATCACGCTTCCCGATTCGCAGTCTTCAAACACATACTCATACGCACTTCAATCACGCATCACATTCGCGACCGGCGCGCAATTTCAATGCCACAAATGTTAATTTTTTTTTAATTTCATATTATACTAGATACATCACAGTGTTTTATAATATCAATTATCGTGTAGGACCGTTTAAATTTAGCGCGACCGAGCGAGCGTATGATCGAGCGAATGAGGTATGGTGATGAGAGAGAGAGAGAGAGAGAGAGAGAGAGAGAGAGAGAGAGAGAGAGAGAGAGAGAGAGAGAGAGAGAGAGAGAGAGAGTGCGTGTGTATATATATAAGAGGATCCGCGAAACGCGACGTAGAACGGATAACGGATAGCGAATATCGAATAGAGGATAGAGCATAGCGAGTAACGAGTCAATAAAAATTTATTGTAAAATATACCGAGTTGTAAAGACCTTAATACAACAATCGTTTAATAATTAAAATATTCTTTACGAAGTTAGAGACTAACACAAATAAATTTATGCTTCTAAAGGGGCTGATTTTTTTCAATTTTTTTTTTTATAGAATATTAATTTAATAATAATAATGAAAAGTCATAGAACAATATTTTCTACTGTAAGAATGGTGTTGGAGAACCCGATTCAGAAAATACGGTGAACTAACTTCAACAGTTAATTTATTTTCACACGATAATCGTAGTCTAGCTCTCTTACACAAGAATATAAATGTGGGATCTTAGGGTGAATGACTCGATTGATAATTGTGAGGTAAAGAAGTTATAATTATTATTAATACCAATATTACAAATAATCGTCGCTACGTCTACTCTTTTGTCTGTTCGAGGTAGGAATAATTTCGCGCAGTACATTCGCGGATATCCTTAAGCGATTGACACGTGACATATATCTTTTCTCACTCCCTCTCATACCCTCTTTCTCACTCTCTCTCATACCTTCTTTCTCACTCTCTCTCATACCTTCTTTCTCACTCTCTCTCATACCGTCTTTCGCACTCTCTCTCATACTACCGATTACATCAATATAAATCCCACATAAATATATTTTACATGCGAGGTTGAATACTGCTGGATAATCGCTGACGAAAAACGTCGCTGACTCGGAAAACGTAAACTAGCGGAATTGAACGATTGGTGATCTTTCAGGATAAGGGCGTGGAAAACTGGAAAAGGCATTGGTTGATTTTGTAGGAGGGTGGAGATTTAAAGGAGTGGCGAAATTAGAAAGTAGTGGGAAGATATTTAGCGGTCCTTGGGAAAATCTTGAAGTTAACGGAAATTCTAAAGAGGCATATTTAGGTGACATAAAACAGCCGGGAAGGCTCGAACTAGTGGACAATAGGGTGAAGGAAGTGAAAGTCAGCATGTGCGTTGGGATTTCCAACAATCGTCCTGATGACGAAAATTCATTTGCATCGAAACAGGATTATTTGTGAATCAATGGGTAAGTCGTATTCAAATTGTTTGTACATTTTTTCATTGAACGTACGCAGGGCTTATTACATTTATTAGTTATTCGATTTAAAAAATTTTTTGGTGAATAATAAAGTTCATTCTTTTTCAGAATGGAAAAATGTATTTTTTCCAAAATGAGAGTTTGTCCCTGTTCATCATCGTAATATTTATCGAGTGTAATTTTCGATATTTTGTAGCGATTAGTGTATGTTCAAAATAAGCGGGCAATGAACGATAAGGAACCGCGCGCAGCACATGTATTGTTCTATATAAACAAAGGAAATTCGGCGGTTGAGGCCAGTCGTTAGTCGTCAACAGCGTTCGATTCTAACAATTTTATCTATTATTTCTTTGCGATAACGAACTACAGTATCGTTATAAATTTTATTTATTCCGTCTAAGTCAATAAAGAAGAATTAGTTTATCATTCATGAATGAAGAATAATTCAACAATTATTCCGATTTTTCTGCTTAACCGGCATTCACCTAATAGCCTTTTATTACTATCGCGATGCCCATATGTTTGTTTATGGCGACGGTCAGTGTTACTCGTGCCTGCACGACGCCCCTGAGCGCGCGCCGTTCTCGCGCTCTGATTGGTCGGTGCTTTTCCTTACTAATTTAAAAATGAAGCCTCATCCAATATTTTTGTAAAGGAAGAAGTTATTCAGAATAGCCGCACCTACCACCCCTTTCCGGCTCGTACCATATTTGTGGGACACCCTGTATATTTATACATAATGAACGAAAAACTTAGAAAAAGAAATCAAATATTGATAGAAAACCAGTAAAAAAAGAAGCGAGATAGCGAGCATATGAGTTCTTTCCAGGAATCACCGCAGATAGAGAATCTCATATACTTTGTTTTTTTTTTTTTTTGATACATCAGCATGAAAATCGGGATAATCAAAGATTCAGAGTTACTGCACTGCTTACGAATCTGCTCTCAGGAAGTTATGAATCCAACTCAAATTACACTGTCCAACAGCCAACCGACGTTCTAAAATCTGATGAGTCATTAATATAGTGTTTCTTGCACTGATTACGAATCAGCAATGCGTTTTTCGCTAGCACGTGCAGTTTTCGAGAAATTTGATTTTGAAAAAAAAAAGCACATTTTCGAAATTCAAATCAATTTTGTAAGGTACCTATAAAAAATTCTGGAATTCCGTTTACATCAAAAGATTCTGTAGACTTTCCTGAATACAACGGTCGTTGCCTTTTATACATTCTGAATATCTAAACATGTTTAAACAATCTATGAATGCGGAGAGACACCGATTTTGCACCAATTTTTACGTATATTTTTCAATTTATCTCAAAAAGTAAGGGTGTAGTGGAAAATCGAACTATACTACGCGATAGAGCGGATTTTCACCTTTAAAAAGCACCTAAAGAATGTTGAAACGTCGTTTTTTTTACTATATCAGAAGCAAAATAGCAACGTGGGAAACGGATCGACGACAGTGGTTCGCCGCGTCAATAGATCAGATGTTCGAAAAATTGCGTTGTATACGTTAATAGCGAAATGAGAGTGTGTCTCAATTTTATCATAGGTTAGAAGATCTGTCATCTAGGATTTTAGGCGCTGTTCATGCAATAAGTTCGGAAGATGATTTGTCAAAAGGGCGGCTATCAATGATAGAAGAGCTCACTCTTAATAGATTTATTTATCACAGTAATTCACAGATTTCGCGAATGCTTATATCGGCAATTTGATACGGTACATAATGCACTCACAGCCGCAGTCGCAAAAGAAAAGGCTTTACGACTAAATTATGACAATTCACAAGCGTGTAGTTGTATTTGCTTTAAAACTAATCATGGTACTATGGAGTATTATCAAAATAGAAACAGAAATTCTTTACCGTCAAATTCACGAGGAAACAGTTATAATGCTTCATACAGACCAATAAATTCATCAGGTATCGTTAATTCAAATGCCAGATTTCCAAATCCGGGATCAAATCATTATAGTCAGCCTCAAGGTTACAATCGACCTCAAGGTATTAGTCGACCCATTAATATGGCCGTTAAACAATGCAATTATAGCAAAAATTTTGGACACCTAATTAATGAATGTAGGAAGAGGCAATATAATAATAATATCAGGCAACAAAGCCTACCGCAGTCCGCTACAAATGCTTCTACCGCGACTAATAGGAACATTCATTTTCAAAATCAGGATTTTCGCAATGTTTATCACAACCCCAATCCACCGAACCAATCCTTAACACAACCTCCGCCAATGGATTCTCAAGCGGTAAATCAACTTAGCCAGGAATTCAACAATTTTCTCCTTTAAACGTTTTTAATTCAACACAATATGGTAATTTAATTTATGTATTATTCGAATCTGAGTAATCGAAATCCGATGATAGAGTACTCAAATTTTTAATTGATTCCGGTGCTTCCGTTTCTTTAATAAAAGAGTCAAGTTTAAAAAATATCAAAATTCATGATTCAACTCCTCTCTCATTAAATGGAATTTCACCGAATTCAGCAATTGGTACACTAAGAGAAACAGAATTGAATCTCGAAATTCATAAGACAAAAATCAATGCGAAATTTCAGGTAATTTCCTCTAATACCAATATACCATTCGACGGTTTAATTAGTACTGTAGCCATGGTTTAGATTTCTTTCGCTTTTATTGGATACAAGGATCTGTGAAGGAATAGGATTCAGGATCAGAGCGAGGATATAGGAAATTTGCTTATACATTTATTTTAATTTCGATCGCAAAATAATTCAGTCTCTACTCTCGCAATCAATTTTCAATCAGGCGTCCAGGAGTAACTCTGTTCTCTCCCGTTCGAATGGCGTCCAGGTATTATCGCCGAACTCTCCATACCGAACGGGCGACCAGGAATACTCTCCCGTACTCTCCTGTCTTTAACCTGGGGCGTCCAGGAGATGCTCTGTCCTCTCTCATTCGACAGGCGTCCAGGTATTGTCGCCGAACTCTCCGTGTCGAACGAGCGGCCAGGAACAAAACTCCCGTACTCTCCCCTTATTCTCCAACCTTTAACCTGTGGCGTCCAGGAGATGCTCTGTCCTCTCTCATTCGACAGGCGTCCAGGTATTATCGCCGAACTCTCCATGTGGAACGAGCGGCCAGGAACTAACTCCCGTACTCTCCCCCTATTCTCCAGGCAGGCGTCCAGGTATTATCGCCGTACTCTCCTGCCGGAGTCCCTAAGCTGGCCAAGAGCGGCCGTTGGTTGCCTACCTCGTCCTCTCTCTCGAAGCAGCTGAAGAGGCCGAGACGCGTTTCGCGACCTATTTTATATGCGCTGGTTGCTAGCCACGGCGAGCGCGATCAACAAGCTCGTTGCTAAGTTCGGGGCTCGCGACTCCGCGAGTCCCTCCTCACTTCCCGCTCCGCGGAGTAGCCTATGTTCTCGCTTCGCGATCCTTCCTCGATACATTTTCGATCTTTCGCGATCTTTCTTTTTCTAGAACATTCTTGACGCTATACAATTTTATATTATATCCGATAGATTGATTTATTTATTATTTCTATCGGTGTTATAGGTTAATAAGCGCATAATGATCTTACAAAGTTAATATTTTACTGTTCTTTGCTCTTTATTTATTCGAAAAAATTGTACCGGGTTTTCGCCGTATGCTACAGTACTGATTTTCTTAAATCACGAGACTGCAAAATTGATTACTCAAATCTTACCATTTCAATTATTCCAATTCCTTTGCCAGTACCAATATATCTCGATACTCCACAATCAGTCAGCTCATTTGTCGCATTAAAACCAAGAACAGAAACGGTAGTTAGAATAAATGTTAAAAATCCGCTAAATCTAACCGAGGGAATTATTTCATCACAAGAATTGGAAAATGGATCAATATTGATTCCAAATGCAATCGTTAAAATTCGAGTTACAAAGTACATGTCTCATTACTATTATCAATACTTCCACGGAAATCAAACAAATTCAAGTACCCAAATTGTTGCTCGAAGGAGTACAGTAAAACCCCGCACAGTGTCCTACTTGGTTGGACGCGATAGTGTCAAACGTCTCCTCCTGCGCCAATGCGTGCGTCATTCCTGCGCCCGTGTTCGCCTCGCTCGAGCCAGTCCAAGTGTAAACACGATTCTCGTCGCGGTCCCTTTGATGCGGCTGACCGATCTCCAGTTCCAAATTTACCAATATAATTTTTTAATAGTTATATTTTTTTGACTGCAAACTTTTTTAACATATTCGTCTCGTTTTTTTGATTAAAATGATACCAAACAAGATATAATTACGATCACAATTACCTGTGTAACAAGTCATAAAAGTTTCGGACGGTACATTTACTGCAGAGATACAAATAAACTTTTATGGCTTGTTACACAGGTAATTATGATCGAAATTATATCGTGTTTAGTATCATTTTAATCAGAAAAACGAGACGAATACGATGGTAAAAGTTTCATTCACGAAAAACCAAAAATAAAGAATTTTGATTTTTGAATTTAAAAGGCAGAACACGCAGGAGTCTTTCATGTTTGCCGAACGCTTCAACCTTCTGCCACTCTGTCTTTTCCACTCGCCGTCCTCTTTCACGTTAAAAACTTTAATCACCCGTTACGTACGTAATTATTAACGTATTTACAACATGTTTAGTATCATTTTAATCAGAAAAACGAGACGAATACGATGATATAAGTTTCATGAAAAAATAATACGAAATAAGAAAATTTTAATCTTTTTCTTTTCTTGCATTAGTATGTGTCTCACCGATATTCTACCCTCGTTGTTTCGTCGGTCGCGAGCCGCGGCGAGAAAAACATAGCCGCCGAGTATCAAATTTCGCTTCCAACGTCGCGACAGTGTACAATTTCGATTCCGGCCTCGGAGACACTGTGCGAGGTTTTACTGTATCAAACCAAGCGCTAATTTTTAAATTAGCACCCGGACAAAATAATAATCAATTATCTAAAAAATTAAAGGTATTGCACGAAAATCTCCGTCTAGATCATTTAAATTCTGAAGAACAATCTTCCATTAAAAATATTTGCTAGGAATTCAATGATATATATTTCATTTGCCGACCGATTTATTAACTTGTACGAATACAATGTCCCATGATATTAAAACAAATGACGACCAACCAATTCATGTAAAATCTTATAGATACCCTGAGATTCATAAAACAGAAGTTAGCAAATAAATAGAGTCAATGCTTCAGCAAGGCATAATAAAACCTTCCACTAGCCCTTGGTCTAGTCCCTTATGGATTGTACCAAAAAAAAATGGACACTTCATGCAAACGCAAGTGGCGTATTGTTATTGATTATAGAAAGCTTAACGAAAAGACAGTCGGGGACGCTTATCCGCTTCCTAGCATGGAAGAAATATTAGATCAATTAGGCCATGCGCAATATTTTACGGTCTTAGATCTGGCAAGCGGATTTCACAAAATTCCTGTGGATCCGAATGATGGTCCAGAAACCGCATTTACAACACCACGGAGTCAATATGAATTCACTCGAATGTCATTTAGTCTCAAAAATGCACCGCAACGATTGCAAAGACTAATGAATGCTGTTCTAGCTGAGCTAATAGGTATTCATTGTTTTATATACATAAATTATATTGTTATTTATGCCGCAACCTTAGAAGACCATAATAGAAAATTAAGAAATGTACTTTCAAAGCTTCGCGAAAATAACCTCAAGCTACAACCGGATAAATGCAATTTTTTACAACGCTCATGCGAATATTTAGGTCACATCATTTCTAATAAGGGTATTGAACCAAATTCGAAAAATGTAGAGTCAATTGTAAACATGCCTCGTCCTCAGAATCAGAAACACGTAAAAATGTTCTTAGGCATGCCAGGATACTATAGGAAATTTATATCTAATTTTTCTACAATTGCAAAACCTCTGACATACTTATTAAGAAAGGAAGTGAGCTTTAAGTGGGCAAATGAACAGGAAAAAGCATTCCAGGCTTTAAAAAATAAGTTGATTCAAAAACCTATCCTACAATATCCAGTATTTTCCGAACCCTTTATTTTAACGACGGATGCGTCAAATGTAGGTATAGGCGGTGTATTATCGCAAATTAGAGATGGTCACAATTTACCGGTTGCCCATTATTCAAGGTCCCTCAATAAAGCAGAGGAAAACTATTCAACTATCGAGAAGGAACTACTAGCTATTATAAATTCGGTAGAGCACTTTAGACCCTATTTGTTTGGACGAAAATTTACGATTTATGCGGATCATCGGCCTTTACAATGGCTATTCAGTTGCAAAAACCCAACTTCCAAATTAGTACGTTGGCGACTTCGTTTAAATGAATATGAATACGAAATCAAATATAAGCCAGGGCGTGTTAACTCAAATGCAGATGATCTGTAGAGACTTATTGAGAAGCAAGAAACTGTAAATTTAGCTACTATACCAAGTTATCAAGATTTTGTCAAGTTTCATTATACTACTCAGGATACTATAATTTATGAAAAAGAAAACAGTCCTCTCTTTAAGATCACTGATCCAATTGTATTAATATGATCTCAGGATTTAGACGAAGCCAATACTTATTCTGATTATATTACTATTCATTTTGATATAACTAATCTTAAACCAAGTATAAACGGCATATCAGAACTAAAGAATAAAAAACGAAATGTCTATTTAATCTATCTATTAAGCTTGCATTTTGATAGACTAGAATATAAAGACCTTTTCGCACCACTATTGAATTTGAAACAAAAACTTAAAACGCAAAATTTTGTGCTAGTTCCTCCAGAAAAACATGCTAACATTAAAAGTCCGCAATTGTATGAAATGATTAAGTTTTTATTCCCACAAAATAACATAAAAATATATGTGGGATTTATATTGATGTGGCCGGTATTATGAGAAAGGCGGTATGAGAGAGAGTGAGAAAGAGGGTATGAGAGAGAGTGAGAAAGAAGGTATGAGAGAGAGTGAGAAAGAGGGTATGAGAGACAGTGAGAGAAGACACACATGTCACGTGTCAATCGCTTACGAATATACGCGAATGTGCTGCGCGAAAAGCATTCCTACCTCGAACAGGCAAAAGATTAGACGTCGCGACGATTACTTGTAAAATTTGCATTAATAATAATTGTAACTCATTTACATCACCAGTATTAATCGTGTCATTCATCCTAAGATCCTACATATATAATAAAACGAAAATTATACCGAAAAATCAAGATGAAATTAAGAAGATTCTACAAGATAATCACGATAGTAAATTAGCAGGTCATTACGGTTTTCACAAAACATATTCTAGGATTAAGGAAAATTATTTTTGGCCCAATATGAAAGCCGATATTAGAAAATATATTGAATCATGTCATTTTTGCCAAATTAATAAAACTAATTTTAAACCTACCAAACAACCAATGAAGATTACGACTACTTCCGGAGTTCCATTCGAAAGAATAGCTATAGATATAGTAGGACCATTACCCCTTACTGAATCTGGTAATAAATTTATTCTCACAGTACAAGATGACTTAATAAGATTTTGTCCCGAAGAGCCAATTCCAAATCATGAATCATTAACCATCGCTAATGTTTCAACAAAATTCTTTATGTACTTTGGAATACCGAAAACCTTTTTAACTGACCAAGGACCTGATTTTATATCTCATTTAATTAAAGAACTTAGTAATATGTTTAAAACTAAGCATATAACTACAACCCCTTATAATCCTCAGACTAATGGCGCATTGGAGAGATATTATTTAACAGTAAAAGATTATCTAAAGCACTATATTAAATCTAATCAAGTAGACTTGGTTGAGTACATTCCGTTTGCAATATTTAGCCATAATGTATCTATACAAATATCGACAAATTATACACCGCACGAGCTCTTCTCCGGGCGCAAACCATACTTACCCTCTTCTATAACAAACGAGCCTCAATTCCGTTATACAGTATTCTCTCCGTAAATGTGAAAAAGATCTCTACCGTAAGAGTAAAAATTGTATCCCCACTACTGGGGGGATTCCCCTTGGAATCAGTCAAGCGTTAAACACAATCGGTTACCGAAACGACCGAATATCGGTGAGACACATACTAATGCAAGCAAAGAAAAAGATTGCACTTTTCTTATTTCCTATTATTTTTTCATGAAACTTATACCATCGTATTCGTCAGGATTTTCTGATTAAAATGACACCAAACATGATGTATGTTAGATATGATTTTTAGAAAAGCTAATATGACTGTTCGCTAACGAGGTTCTGGGGTAAGTGCCATGCTGTCTCTCACGGTCCTCTTCCCGAATGATGCAATATCCTCCCCACTCTGTGGCCAGATCCTCATAGAAAACCCTTTTCTCTTTTGCACGCGCCACGCAGCACCATGACGGCGGGCCATCGGCCACGAGGCGCGACACCTTCAGTTGTTTATAGAAGAAAGGCATCGAAACCTAATCTAAACATCCGCGACTCGTACAACTTCGTCGCGATCCCTAGCTATCGGTTACCACCGATCGTACGACTAATGAGGAATATATGTTTATAACAACGATATCTTAAGACCCCTAAAAACTGGGTCACAGTCCTTAAACATACTGACTCCTGACACGTGTACCACTTTTGGCACGTGCATGTCCTCTACAGAGGACACGACGCTAACATGTAATTACGTTAATAATTACGTACGTAACGGGTGATTAAAGTTTGTAACGTAAAAGGGGACGGCGAATTGAAAAGACAGAGAGGCAGAAGATTGAAGCGTTCGGCAAACGTGAAAGACTCCTGCGTGTTTTGTCTTTTAAATTCGAAAATCAAAATTCTTTATTTTTGATTTTTCGTCAATGGAACTTCTACCATCGTATTCGTCTCGTTTTTCTGATTAAAATGATACCAAACACGATATAATTACGATCATAATTACCTGTGTAACAAGCCATAAAAGTTTCGGACGTTACATTTACGGCAGAGATACGAATTCCTTCGATCATCCGTAAATGTAACATCCGAAACTTTTATGGCTTGTTACAGAGGTAATTATGATCGTACTTATATCATGTTTAGTATCATTTTAATCAGAAAAACAAGACGAATACGATGGTAAAAGTTCCATTAACGAAACACTGAAAATAAAGAATTTTGATTTTTGAATTTAAAAGACAGAACATGCACGAGTCTTTTATGTTTGCCGAACGTCTCGAACCTCAGTCCCTGTTTGTTTTTGAATCGCTATCCCTTTCTACGTACGGCTCACTGCAAAGAATGTAGTACCTATTCTATAAATGTAAAACTCCAGACCCGAAGTTTTCACACTTACGGAAAGAATACTGTACCTACGATGACTACATACCTGCAATCCCTACAGTATCGTAAGAATACCTAATTCAAAATAGCTAATGATAATTTGGTTCAGTCAAAAACTAAGAGTAAGGAGTATTATGACAAAAAAGCTAACCGTGTTAATTTTAGTATAGGCGATCTCGTGTGCATTTTTCAAAAGCAAACTAAACCAGGATTAAATAAAAAACTTAGTCCGAATTTTAAAGGTCCTGTGGTAGAATAAAATTTGTATTACTGGTAATTGGATATTGACACAAACATTGGTATAATTGGTAATTTGATAACGATACTAGTGTGGTACTGCGCGGTTCGGTAGCTAATGAGCCCTCCCTTCCGCGACAGCCCATCGCGACCCGCACTCACACACACACATATATACCATTACTCGGCAGTACCGTGTACAACCTAGCCCGTATACAACAGTCCGTTTAAAATAACTCGCGTGTTTCCAAATAGTACGGTAGAAGTTAAAATGTTACATTGCAGATGAAAATTCTGACAATGCTGCAATTCCTTCTACTTCTAATTTCCATAAGTAGCTACTGTTAAGAGCATAACCGCCTCTTAATTTTGTTGTATATGTGTGTGCGTGTGTTTGGCCGTCGCCAGGTATGCCGGGGAGAGGGATGTATGTTTTGCCGAAAGGTGTGCGTTGTCTATCTTTTCTTTCTTACAGTCAGTCTGTATCGTCCCACTGTATCGTTAACATATACTTAAATATAGCGTTATACAAAATTCACACTGTTCAATTTAACTGCGAATATCCCTGCTCAACAGCTACTATTTCACAAATACCCTTATAAACAATTTTGGTGGGTTATTCTATAGTAACATAGGCATTGTACTGTTGTACGATCAACTCATCGACAACAAGATAGCTTATCACCACATTGAATCATCCTGCGAAAAACATCTTGATTTCACTCCTCAAACGCCAACTCATCTAACCTTCTTAGTCATCTTGTCCTACGCGCTGCCCTTACACTATGCTTGCACTTCCGTTACTCGTCCTTATCTCGATATATATAACTAGCCCTTTTTCTACATTGAACAGTCTTCCATAATTGGTACTTGCGTGCGGAACTCATCGTCATCGAATAAAGCCTCCGAGTTTATATTATAAGTGTTGTACTTATTCCCTCATCCGGAATCCAACACATTCATCTTCCTGAAGTTCACCAAACGGTAGTATTAAAACCGATTAGTCTTACTAATATAGATTTATCTGATCTTAAATACACAGACAATAAATTGGAAAAAAATGAGTGAAGTATTAACAAAGAGGGGGAAGGAACCCTTTACGATTGAACAATCACAATGGTACACTGTATTGTGCTCTTCTCTAGGAGGATTAGTATTCCTTGCTGTCTGTGCAAACGGTTGGCGCTGGTTAGGTCGTTTGAAATTTTTACAACGAATTTTCAATTTTTCAACAGGGCAAAATAACGGAGTACCGCAAAAACAATAAAAAACTATGTAAACTGTACATTCGACTCCGATGTTCGTAGTGAATATCGTGGGTCATCACGAGACGTTATAATCCACAAGGCAAAAGAAGATAGAACGAGAACTATTACCGAGGTTTCATACCTGGACGAGGACACACTGGGGTCTAGAGACAACTTGATGATTCTACCAACATGCAGTTTCAATCAGGGTACAAAACTTCGCCGAAGCAATACTCCAATATAAATTGTAAAACATAACATTAATACTCGTTGTAATAATTACTTTGTGCGGCGGTAAAATGTAATACGTTGTTCTGTCGCACTCTTTCTTAATATTGCTTTGTCTTTCGACGCCGTGCAACTCACTCTCTCCGCACTCGTACTTATCAATGTACATTCTTCCATCTCACTCACTCTCTCGGCACATACCTTTCGCTCTTCACACGACCAATCTCTATTATCCTTCACCTGTCACTCATTTCCATTCGCTCTCAATCATTCGGCGCGCATCTCACACTCATTCAAACAGTCATATGCCAGATAACTATTGAAGTTAGTTCACCGTATTTCTGAATCGGGCTCTCCGACATAATAATCAGAAACTAGTTTTAATCGCTGATTTTTAAATACTTTCTCTTCTTAACATAATCTACAAAGATCCTAAAAGGAGGGTCCGATGAAATCAATAAATCGGTATATTCTAAATGAAAATCAAATTAAAGATAGACAGAAACATTGTACAAATTTGCAAATGAAACAATGTTAAAAAATTTACTAATTTTAGTTATTTTAAAAAATGTATAAATAAATTGTAAGATTAATACGTAAATCGGTAAAATAAACGCGTATAATAACGACTTGTACAATATCGCTAAATGACTATATATTCTTTAAACGACAAAATGTGGGCGATGTCGCATTGTCAATGATTCCCCAAAGAATGCCCTTCCTCGAGACTGCGAAGGCTTTTCTGCCCCTCGCCAAAACTCAAGGGCCTCAGTTGTTTACTGCCCTGACGTCACAATATTCGAGTCCCAACGCCTTAGTGGTCGTCGCGCTGGGACCGTATGCGTCCTATTTCGAGTTCGAATGCAGGTCAATTTGGAATTTTCTTACAAAATATTGTTCAAACAGACTTGCAATTCGCGAAATCACATTTCAAATCTCTTTTATAATGTCCGGTGCAGTGTGCCACATCTTCCTACTTACATTAGAACCATTCTTTCATCATGTTAGAAACTTTTAGGATAAATTTTGCTTTCGTAAGTCTAGCTATATGTATACAAGTAATTGAAATAAATCTTTCAAGCGGAACAAGTGACAGCGGGTTTGATTACTTGATTAAGGTGTTGTTTTAAAATTCGTGCGAAGAGTGTCTGAGCAAGTGTGATAGAATAAGCAAATCGGCAAGCGTGATAGACGCAATGTTTGAAAACGAATAGTGTGGTTGATAAGAAAGTACTACGTGAGAGAGAAAGGAGAAATGAGTGCGAGAGAGGAAGGATGCGGAATAAGGTGAACAAACGGCAGCGGATGGATCAGAGTGCGAGAAACACGAATGCGAGCTACAGCGTGGATAATAAAGAGAGTCTAACAAAGTATTCTGTTTCACATTCGGATCAAGTGTCCTTCCAGGACTCGATTTTAAAAGAAGGAAAATTGAATTTACCTCAAGTATATAGATGATTATAAACATTGTAATAAATACACAAAGAATTACTACTTTAATTGGACTTTATTGCGGACGTACATAAGGTGTGTACTTTTTGGGCGTTAATAAAGCAAACGCTTTGTACGGTTTTACTCTATATACCAGAGTGGCAGTTACTACATGGTTATAGTGCAACCGTCGCCTTCGAAACCTGAAAGTCGAGAACTATAGTTAATAATAATGCCTTCGTGATGTATGAAAATATGATGAAATAAATACCATTTGTTTGTTCTAATTCGCTATCTTACGCATATATTGGTTGGACGAATTTTGCCGAAGTTTAAATAAAGTGTCAAATTTTTTGATAGCATCGCTAACGAGTTCATCTTGATGTTTTCGAGAGGATTACCATCCAAACGAAGTTCTTGCAAAAAATGGTTATTAGTACCGAACAAGGAGTCCAACTGCGTTAACTTATTCCCGGATAAGTCCAAGTATCGAAGATTTTCCATGTTTCTGGTCCAAAATCCTGGCAAATAATCTAAACCGTTATCGTTCAGATACAATTCCTCTAACATTAGCAAAGGGTTAAATGCGTTCATGTGGATTTTCCGAATTTTGTTTCCAGCTAAGGACAGCGTTCTCAAGTATGGCACCATGGAGAATGAGTCCTCCGTTAGATTAACGAGCTTATTACAATTCATTGACAGCGATGTTATTTTCGAAGGCGTCGCGAACGGAATTTCTTCAAATGCATTATCGTTCAATACAAGAACTTCCAAAGAGGTCAAAGGCGCAAATATTTTAGGACTCCTGTAAACCGATAACAGCGGGTTATTGGAGAGGTCCAGGTATCGGAGCTGAACTGTCTCAACGAATGCCAGTTCTCTAATTGTTGTGATCTGATTGTTGGTTAGAGAAAGGTGTTTCAGCTTTTTCATACCCACAAAATCGAGACTGTCATAATAGTGATCACCTATATATTTAATGCTGTTATTATCCAGCGTTAGCGTCTCCAAATTCGTGAAGTTATCGAAGTAGATGCCGCTAATTTGACTATTATCAAGCTGTAAATGCACAAGCGTGTTTGCCCATGTTTGTAGAAACTTAAACGAAGAAAATCTGTTGCCCGAAATGTCTAGACGCTTTAACCTCGGGAAAGGATTCAGAGTATTATTAATCATGCGCGTGATCTTATTGTTACTTAAATTCAAATATTCGAGCTTTGGATACACAGAGTTTATTGGCATTGTCGAATCGTACGAATAGAACTTCTGATTGTCGAGAATCAATATCTTGACGTTTGGGATCCTACCGAAAGAGAATAAATTATACGGCTGAATAGAATTCCGTGCAAGATTCAAGGAAGTCAAATTTTGCACTCCATCAAAGGCACCTTCTTCCATGTATTCGATTTGGCCGGATGTCATGTTTATGCATTTCAGGCTGTCAGATACAATGAAATTATGTGACAGTTTACTACTGGCAATGCTCATTGTTAAAGACTCCCTTCCACAATCTGCTGAATACTCATCGTATGTGTTACCATACGTGATTTGCCACAAAAGAATTACCGCCGTTGTTGCGAGCATCATCTTTTTGGCTATGGCGCTACAAAAAATAAAGTACATGTAATTACTGATCAGGAAATTTACTTTCGGAAAAAATAAGGGTCCCTGTGAGTCTGCTGGCAAATTGGCTTCCACAATTTTCATACTTTTCACAAGGAAAATTTTCGATCTTTGCTGTACTACGTTAAATGAGTTTTTACGAATATACGAATAATTAACTCAGATACTCGGTATCTTTAATCGACTTGAAAAGTGTATGGCTCTCCATTTAATCCGTATGTATGTAATATTATCCAAAGGTATTAGTATGTTTCATATAAGTTAGTGTTGGGAAACCGGATTCGGAATAAGAATGATTAACTATTGTACGAGTTAATTTATTCTAACACAAACTTAATCCTAGTCTAGCTTCTAACGTAAAATATATATATAACAACTATTTGAACCAGCTCGGAAGAGTACTAGATGGAATCTGAGGTACGAGAATGAAAGTGACTTGCGAGCAAACTTACTACAGGAAGACTATTGGTTAAAAAGGATGTTTGTAAGAGGGTGGAGGAAAAGAACAGGGATGAGGTAAAGAAGGGAGGGAAAATGGATTTCGGGGAGTGGGAGTTAGGAGTACCTGGACGGTCTAGGGCTGGTGACAGGGAAAGGGCCTAAGTTTAAGGATAAGAAAAAGGAAATGGCATGGTAAAGCGAAAAGGGTGCAAATACATAGTTGGGACCTCCAACATTAGTCTAATTAACTATTCGAACTTACTGACTTAATTTCGTACATGAACATACGTGCATTTGTTCGCACAAATGTAAATTTCCCAGTGGTGAAACGGTTAAAGAAGCAATTAAGATAATTGCACATTTTTTGTATGTATATTTACACAACCTCAAAATATAACTAAATACATTTATTCGAAAATGTGACATTGTACTTTCAGATAAGATAATAAGAATCTACATTTGTGCAAGAAAAAGTTAAGAAGTTAAATTAAGAAAAACAAAAAAGTTAAATTAATACAGTTGAATTTTGAAAATGTTCATAGGGCTTAATAATTTAATAATATTTGGGAAGCATCCAAGTTATTAATTATTATTGTTTCAAATATTAAACATATATGTTGATTTTTTACCGGCAACTTGTAACGAATTTCCCGTTTTAAAGACTCTCACTATTGCTCAATTATGTATAATTGATAATTACACTGTACAACAGCCAAAAATTATATGAACTGCCACTATGAAATTCTTATAGATTTTTGCGAGCTGAATACGAATCTGAAATTCGTTTTTCTCTGGTACGTACAGTTTTTTAGAAAATTAATGTTAAAGAAAATGGCAAATTTTCAACTTTGGGAATTTTTTGTGCTTTTACTATAGCAGCTACTCAATGGCTTTTTGCGCGAGAGAATTCTGTGAACTTTACAGAATAAAACTATATAAATTGTTATTACATTGTAAACATTGAAATATGTTTAAACAACGATCAAAGTAAAAAAGACCTCAAAAATGCCCCAATTTTTGCTGATATTTTTAAATTTATTTAAAAAACTATGGGTCTAGGTGAAAATCTAACAATCGCACGCGATAGAGCAAAGATTTTTACTCCAGAAAGCATCGAGCGAAGTTAAAAAATCACATTCGTTTACATTTTATAAGGAAAATAGTTCGGCAAAACATGCGTCGCTGTCGGTGGTACTCAATGTTGGCGCGACGCGGTTGTCTCCCTACCTTCTGCCTTGGCGTAACGGAATAACTGCGCGCCGCGCCGCCAACATTGAGTACCACTGGCAGCGACGAGTGTTTTGCCGAACTATTTTCCTTATAAAATGTAAATGAATGTGATTTTGTAACTTCGTTCGATGCTTTTTGCAGTAGAAATGTCTGCTCTATCGCGTGCGATGGTTAGATTTTCACCTAGACCCATAATTTTTTAAATAAACTTAAAAATATCAGCAAAAATTGGGGCATTTTTGGGGTCATTTTTACTTAGATCGTTGTTTAAACATATTTAAATGTTTACAATGTAATAACAATTTATATAGTTTTATTCGGGAAAGTTCACAGAATTCTGTTGTGCAAAAAGCCATTGAATAGCTGCTATAGTAAAAGCTCAAAAAATTCCCAAAGTTGAAAATTTGAAATTTTTTTTTAACATTAATTTTCTAAAAAACTGTACGTATCAGAGAAAAACGGATTTCAGATTCGTATTCAGCTTGCAAACATCTATAAGAATTTAATAGTGGCAGTTCATATAAAACGAAAAAGTCAAAATTTGTTGTACAGTGTTATCTCTTTGCGAGTAGCGTATCTTTTTGCTCTTCCTTCAGCATTCTGAATAATTTAGGTGATTTTGTAATGCAAGAAAAATATTAATTAAAAGTATATCATAGAGTTTTAGATCGTGTTGATATTATAACGAGTTTAAGAACAAGCGGAATTATATGTGTATATAGTTATTATTAAAACAAGAGTATAAGTATACAAAACGTGAGAAATTTCAGTGGACAGTTATTTGGAAATTTAAGAAATCAGAAATTCGGAAATTTGTTCCGCTTACCTTGTTACTAATGATCAGGTTATGATACGTTCAAACTCGTGATACCTTACACAGAAATCAGACTGTGATTGACCGTAGAATACTTATAATGTTACTTTTGTATATTGTTTTATCACCGATGTAATGATAGATAAGGTAAATTTTGGATTACAGTATAACAGATAAAGCTAAAATGTTATAAAAAGTTTCAGCATGACAACTTCATATCAGTATGATAAAAACGTATACTTTTAACTTCAAGACACGCTAAAGAAAGAATGATACCGTAACAGCCAAACAGTGTAAGCTATGTGTAACTGTTACTTGGATTACAAGGACCATAATCAGTTAAATAAACAGTTTTCTCTACTTGAAGATTGTTTCGATTGCTGATAAAGTTTGCGCGAATCACACTCTAGGGGGAAGACCTGGTATTGTGATTATTATGACCTCGCACACCGTTTATTATAAAACCACAGTAACGAACACCTTCACATAAGTTACTCTTTAGGTTACAAATATCATTCCGCGGTTAACAAAAAGTAAACTATCGTGGCTTAGACTAGGCGGTGAGCTAATGCAGCGGATAATAAATGTTAAGCACGTTGAAACTACATACATATGTATGTATATTCATATTGTTCTCAAAGGTGTTTGAAAATCTTTAAACACCACGGAGGGGATTAGGAAGGTTGGCAATTTGGAAATTACCGTTAATAGGATTATAGACTTACTCTCTTTAATCTTATAAATCTAATGAGGGGTCTTTCTTGAATTTCTAAACAAAGTATTACGGAACAGTTAACGGTTTACAACATTTCAAATGGATACCATAATACAGTAAAAGCTCTCCTCGTGTACTACTTGGTCCGCTCCGCCCGAGGACGAACGTCTTTTCCTGCGCCAATGCGTGCGTCATCGCTACGCCCGTGTTCGCCTCGCTCGAGCCAGTCCAAGTGTAATACGATTCTCGCCGCGGTCCCTTTGATGAGGACTGACAAATCTCCAGTTCCAAATTTAGAAATATAATTTTTTAATATTTATATTTTTTTGACTGCAAACTTTTTTAACATATTCGTGAGGTTCTTCCAATCAAAATAAGACCAAACAAGGTATAATTACGATCACAATTACCTGTGTAACAAGCCATAAAAGTTTCGGACGTTACAATTACGGCAGAGATACAAATAAAACTTTATGGCTTGTTACACAGGTAATTATGATCGTAATTATAACGTGTTTGGTATCATTTTAATCAGAAAAACGAGACGAATATGATGGCAAAAGTTTCATTTACGAAAAATCAAAAATAAGAATTTCTAATTTTTACTTTAAAGGTCTGAGCTCCGCCTGCCTTTCATCTTTTCCGAACGCTTCAACCTTCTGCCTCTCTGTCTTTTTCACTCGCCGTCCTCTTTCACGTTAAAAACTTTATTCACCCGTTACGTACGTAATTATTAACGTAATTACATCATGTTTGGTGTCATTTTAATCAGAAAAACCTGACGAATACGATGGTATAAGTTTCATGAAAAAATAATAGGAAATAAGAAAATTGCAATCTTTTTCTTTGCTTGCATTAGTATGTGTCTCACCGATATTCGGTCGTTTCGGTAACCGATCGTGTTTATGTAATGCTTGACTGATTCCGAGGGGATCACCCCAGCAACGGACGGCCGCCAAGTATTAAATTTCGCTTCTCCTATGCTCACAGTGAGCAGTTTCGATTCCGGCCTCTGTTGCACTGTGGGAAGATTCACTGTACGTTTCGGGGTAGCGTCGAAAGAAAGAGACCGCTAAGCGTCGACTCCTGTATATTATTGTAACTTTTTTCTAAATTACACATATATATTAAATTCTTTATAATTTCACAAACGTGCTTTTAATCAATTATTTTAATCCTACATTTATCAGATTTGACTTCCGCCTCTCCCCACCCCCGCCACCCCCTTTAATGTGAAGACATGTTACAATTTAAAAAATTTACATACTTTGATTCGCTCCATGGGGTGCAATAAATTTTGTTCGCAAATGTTCCAAAAATTGCTGCAAAGTACAAACTTTTGTGCACAAATTGAAAAAAAATTGAAGTTCCTACGATTTTTTTTGACGGAGTTATGTACGTTGACAAGTTATCCATGCATTTTAGCCAGCTTATGCTTGGTACCACCAACATTAGCGTTATTCGATGTACACCACGAGGATATTGCTGGTTGTATTTTGTGCATAGCGTTTACGTGTGTGTGTGTTTGGCTGTGTAAACCTATCGTTTACCTATCGTTGGGTAAACGATCCGATGAGTTATCATTGCGATTCCCATATGTTTGTTCGCGACGACGGTCAATCGTGCCCATACTTCTACCTCCGAGCGCGCGAAAATCTCGCGGTCTGATTGGTCAGTGTTTTTCCTTAATAATTTAAAAATGAAGGCCCATCCAATATTTTTGCAAAGGAAAAAGTTGTTCAGAATAGCCCCACCTACTACCCCTTTCCGGCTCCTACAGTAATTATGGGACACCCTGTATATAACTATTACACTAATATCCCACGCGTGCTTTATTTTACATAACCAACTCCAACACAAATTAATACCAACTTCAGTCGACGAAGAAGCACAGATGAAGAAGAGTTGGACGAGGGTATTTACAATTAACACATTCACGCCAGGGCCGATTTTCATGTTTTTCGCTGTGGGGCGGCGCTCGAATTCACGCTGCGCTTCATCTGGCGGCGTACGATTGTTGTTTGTTTAGACCTGTATACGCGTTGTATCTGTTTGCTCAGATATAAAAAAAAATTGTTACAAATTTTTTTGTTAAATTCCAATTATTTAAATTTTCAACTATACAGCAATTTTTTCCAATTACAAAACGAAATACATTTTTGATAGTCAGCGGCGTCAAAACCAATGTTCAAGCGTGACCCACCGGTGGTGCACGCCGCCCGATGGATCAGTATCGTGTGACCCACCGGTGATGCACGCCGGCGTGAACGTGTTAAAGAACAATATACATATAATTGAAAAGTTCCATCCTCGGTGGGGGAGGGGAGATGTAAAGAAAGTATACTTTCTTTAGGCGAACGTTGTGAGTCACGCGCAAGAGCGACGGTAGGATAGGTATAAAAAGCGGCTAGAAGAAAACAGTTAGAAAGATAGATAGAAGCGAATAGAACACGTGGGAAAAATTGTTAGAAGAAAAGGTTAGAAAGAAGTCAGGAACGCGAACCGAAGAAAGATAATTTAATTAACTTTAATTGTCGTTTCTTTGTTTTTCAGGTGAGCGTGTACATAGTGTAAATAATTCAATGTAAATAAATAAATAACAAAATACTTAGTTTTTCAGAGAAACACATTCTAGTTTTTTATATTGTCCGTCCATAATAATATTCTTATATACATATGTAGGGATCTTGGTGACAAGAAGGAGTCTTTTTAAAAACAAAAGATATTTAATATGTGGCATTGAAATTGCGCGCCGGTCGCGAATGTGATGCGTGATTGAGGTGCGTATGAGTATGTGTTTGAAGACCGCGAATCGGGAAGCGTGATAGATAGAATGTTTGGAAACGTTTGTATGATTGGTAAGGATGAGGTCCGAGAGAGAGAAAGAATGAGTGCGAGAGAGACAGAGTATGCGAGAGAGGATAGGCGAGTGAGGATGAATATTAGAATATAGAGAGCGGCGCAAGCGAGTAGTCGAAGTAAAGTCAAGTTAAAAGTAATTAGAGCAGTGGTAGTTTTCTTAAAACCCGGTCCCGGCTTCCTACAAATATATATATATATAAAACAAAATGCAGTACTCGCTCTCACAATTTCTCTCTTTTTAATCTCTCACGCAATTCTCTCTTTAAACTCTCAATGCTCACTCTCGACTTCTCTCTACTAATCCTCACGCTCAACTGACTTTCCTTGCATCCTTGCACGCTTTTCTTCCCCGAAAACCACTCACACAGATATACCAGCTGACCCATTCGCACCACACGCATTCCCATTGCGAAGAACTATCACTCGGTCCAAACACTCTTTATTCACACTCTCGTTCCAAACACTCTACATCCGCATCTCGCTCGCACATCCTTATCTCATATCCCACACATATGTAAGTACGAGTATATGTACAGTAGCGGACAAAAGTTTAAGACTAAATGGAAAAAATAAATAATTGATTTATTGTTGATAAAAACTATAAATAGTGTTCTACTTTCGGCGTTAACTAATTAAACATTTATTTATAGACTTATACAAAAAATTTCATTTTGATATTTTGCTTAGTAGCGAAGTTACAAAAAAACGAAGTTCGTATAATATTTCAAATCAAATCATGGTCTTAAACTTTTGTCCGCTACTGTATATACAGTGAGTCCCAAAAGTATTCGTACCCTCACAGTTTCCAATTATAAATGATTAGTTTTAGGTTTAATAAATCGTAATAAAAATTTTATTGATCAGGTAAGATAACACATTTAGTGAGCCTTCAATAAATATAAATTTCATCTCAAAACTAACCGTCCGTAGCAATATAAATATCATTTTAAGTAAATATGCTCGGAAACAACAACACAAAAGTATTCGTACCCTGAAATTCTACGCTTATTAAAACTAAAATATTTACAAATACAACATTGTATTGATTCGTATAATGAGAGAAACGATAGATTGATCATTAGTAGACAACATTACGTTGACGATACAACATTCTCTGGATAATTACAAAGATGAGTTGAAAAGGTAGTAAAGTTTCAATAGTAGAGAGAAAATTAATTTGGAAATGGCATAATGAAGGAAAATCATACGGCTACATAGCAAACGTTATTAGTAGAAGTAAATCAACTATCCAACATGTTATTAAAAATATAAAAAAAAATGATACGGTATTAAATAAACCACGTACAGGACGGCCTCGAAAATTGAGCGAACGAGAAGAAAGAATGTTAGTGCGAGAAATTAAAAAAAATCCTCAAATTTGTGATCCGAAATTAGCTACTATTGCTAATATAGATTTCAAAAAGGATGTTAGTGCGGAAACATGCCGAAGAATCTTGAGGAGCCAAGGTTTTAATGGACGAGTAGCTCGGAAGAAGCCTTTCATTAGTAAGACTAACAGACATAAAAGCTTACAATTTGCAAAAGAACACGTGGACAAAGAGTGCACGTTCTAGGAACGTGTAGTATTTTCAGACGAATCAAAATTTAATATACATTTTTGATCAGATGGGCGTTCTATAATATGGAGAAGACCGAATACAGAACTAGAATTAAGAAACGTAAAATCTACCGTAAAGCATGGGAGAGGCTCTGTACACGTTTGGGGCTGTATGACAGCAGGCGGTGTTGGAAATTTAGTTTTTATTGATGGCATAATGAATAAGAATAAATATTTAGACATTTTAAAAGAAAATTTACCATCTAGTGCCGAAAATTTACCATCCAGTGCCGAAAAATTACAGTTACAAAATAATTTTTATTTCCAACAAGACAACGAATCCATACATTCGTCCCATATTGTTAAACAATGGTTATTATATAATACGCCACACATGTTGATTACTCCTCCTCAAAGTCCCGGCGTATCCTATAGAACATTTATGGGCCGAAATTGAAAAAAGATTAAGAGAAAATATTATAACAAGTAAAAAAATGTTAAAAGAAATATTAACAGAAATTCGGAATAATATTCCACCCAATTACATTTCAAATCTTGTTGACAACATGCTACTTAAATCATTTCCACAGTATTATCCAAGTAATTCTCTAATAAAATTCGCATCGAATGAAAGCTTATTAAATATATTATCTTACCCCATAAATAACATTATTGTTACGATTTGTTAAACATGGAAATAATCATTTAATGTTCGAAGTTGTAAGGGTACGAATACTTTTGGGACTCACTGTATGTACATACTTATATTTAATGTGGCAGAAATGTAGCTGCCGCTTATCGACGTTGCACTACAGTGATAGTGATTTCGATAAAATTGTTTGTCCACTTCGAAATCGGCATAGAATATTATCTGATGACAAGGAAGAGAGCAGAAATGAAGATCGTAAAATTAATCTTATATCTAATTAATGGATATGGAAAGATATCGAAAGTATAACTAAAGTATAAAGTATAAATGTATCATTAAGGCAAAATGTATATTTTTGCAGAAACTTGGATATGGGAAATAAAATACTTATTAACGAAAGACTTTTGGCAAATCATTGTGACAGAAACTAATCGTTATGGAAGTCAGACGCTCAAAAATGAAACTTGTAAATTAAAAAAATATGAAGACAATTGGAGAGATGCAAATGTAGACGAACCCCCGGGAGGGCCGGTGGCACTTCGGTGGCCCGAGTGTCGTCGGACATGATACCTGGGGGTGGGGGGGGTTCATCGCCCCTCCCTCCGGGCTAAGCGCTCCTTCGGGAGCATAGGCGTGGGGGAGTCCCGGTTGTGTTCTTTGAGAGTTCCCGGGGCTCCCCCGTCCGCGCCAGGGAGGGCCGCCGTGGGGGTTTTAGTCGGTAGAAATCCGGCATAACCCCGCCTCCTCCCCCGGGGGGCGGAGTATCTTCGGAAGATTTCCCCCACGTAAAAAAAAAAGAAAAAAATGTAGACGAAATAAAAACTTATTTTTTTTTCATGCATTTTGATGTCGCAAGTAAAGAAAAACATGATTCAATCTTATTGGTTAAAAGAATGCAGATTAGAAAATCCGTTATTTCGAAAAATGTTTTGGAGATTCTCCCAACTATCTAAATTTTTACACTTTACTAACTACGTTGTGGACAATAATAATGATGTTTTATGAAAGATGCTATGCACTATAATTGAGTTTACAATGGAAATTTCAAGATTACACTGTCCAACAAATTTTAACTTTTTTTCGACGTTCTAAAATCTGATCACTGATTATTGTAATGTTTCGTGCGTGGATTACGAATCAGCAATGCGTTTTTCGCCAGCACGTAAGTACAGTTTTTGAGAAATTTGATTTTGAAAAACAAGCACATTTTCAAAATTCAAACTACTTTTGTGAAGTAACTCTAAAAAATTCTGAAATTCCGTTTGCATAAAAAGATTCTTTAGACTCTCCCGAATACAACGATATATACCTTTTACGCATTTTGAATATTTAACCCTTTTAGCACCGATATATCGTCGTTCGGTGCACTCGCCAAAAATACCAACGACGATATATCGTTGCGCCTCCGTTGGAGCCGTATTATACTCATCACAAGAGATCTATGTTTCAAAATAACTTTATAAAATGTTAAAATGGTTCATATTCGATGCAATACAAGTAAAAAAATGTTTATTAGATTTAACTTTTTGTTATATCTTATGCTGATTCGTGCCGAGGGTCTGTATATGTTAGAGCGATAAGGTAGAAACGGGGCACGGGATATCCCTCGGATATCCGTCGACACGGGATAGTTTCTCTGAACCGTAATCGCAATCTTTACTATGTTTATGATAGTTATCAGAAAACTCAAGTTGTATCTGTGCATCGACACGGCGAGACTAAAATCTTTTTCAGTCTTTCTTGATCCGTCTAACGTGCTGTTGGAAATCCCAACGCACTTTCTCTTCCATTCGTCCCTTTTCTTTATTTCCTTCATATTTTTATTCCTACATATTCTAATGTCCAGAGAACTATAAATATCCATAATAACACCTATATTTTTTTGTTAGTGACGTATTACCAGCTGCACGGTCCACTTGTGTAGTAGATCTGCCTGACGCTTGCCGTGCATCATAGCGTTATCCTTTCGTTTTGTTATCCGACACCAGCTATTTCATTGCAAATGATTGCAAAATGCAATGCCTACACATCATACTACCTGATATATATAAAGCTATGACCAAACGATGATTTTTTTTATGTGCAATTACGGTTTGAAAAAGAGAAATCACTTTGTACGATTTTCATGATGTCTTATATTTATGTTATTTTTATGATTGAGACAACCGATAAATATATTATAGATGTATGTGTATCAACGGATATTGCGAGTCGCGGAACGATGGTGGGGAGAGCCCTTCTCAGGTGCGAACAATACGAGAAAAGGTAGTTGCGATTAAGCGAGCGAAGCAAAGCGAGCGTGAAGAGTCGAAGTCATTTATACTTATATCTTCCTTGTTATAATTTTCTCATATAAAATAAACGTTACATTGATATTGTAACATGATTTTCAACAAATATCGAAATACAATTGGTATCGTTTTTTTCTCCATTCATTTCGGAATATGCTGCTTTTTAAATTTTGTAAATATCACTCCTACTTTGGTTTTTACGAGCATTTTCGCAAACCTCTGCAAATTCGTCGATTCGGCCCGGTATTCTTCGCTTAGGTACGCTCCTTTCGCTCGGTGCTAAAAGGGTTAAACATGTTTAAACAATCATTGAACGCTGAGAGGCACCGATTTTGCACCAATTTTTACGCATATTTTTCAATTTATCTTAAAAAGTAAGGGTGCAGTGGAAAATCGAACTATACCACACGATAGCGCAGATTTATACCTTTAAAACGCACCCAAAGAAAGTTGACACGTCGTTTTTTTGCGATACCAGAAGCAAAATAGCAACGCGGGAAACGAAGCGAAGACAGTGGTTCTCACGCCGCAGGGATCGTTCCTTGCATCGCGTTAACATAGGCGGGATATGGAGCGATCGCTCTGACTTGGCGGACCACTGCTCTCGCTTCGTTTCGCGCGTTTTTTTTGCTTCTGGTATCGCAAAAAAACGACGTGTCAACTTTCTTTGGGTGCATTTTAAAGGTATAAATCTGCGCCATCGTGTGGTATAGTTCGATTTTCCACTGCACCCTTACTTTTTAAGATAAATTGAAAAATATGCGTAAAAATTGGTGCAAAATCGGTGCCTCTCCGCGTTCAATGATTGTTTAAACATGTTTAAATATTCAAAATGCGTAAAAGGCATATATCGTTGTATTCGGGAGAGTCTAAAGAATCTTTTTATGCAAACGGAATTTCAGAATTTTTTAGAGTTACTTCACAAAAGTAGTTTGAATTTGGAAAATGTGCTTGTTTTTCAAAATCAAATTTCTCAAAAACTGTACTTACGAGCTGACGAAAAACGCATTGCTGATTCGTAATCAACGCACGAAACATTACAATAATCAGTGATCAGATTTTAGAACGTCGATTAAAACTTGGTATCTAAACTTGGTATCTGTATGTTTCTTACATCGGTATTTTCAAATCTGAACTTAAAAATTTGCCAAATTTATCCATTTACAAAATAGAGGATTCAATATTAATTTTTAAAAAATGTTTGAAAATTGTTGTTTTAAATTTTGTTTGATTATTTAATTAAAAGTTGTAACACATAGGATTTTTGTATATTATAATATTGTAGTATAGATGTAAGATAGAGTGTAAGAAAACGCCAACTACGGGCGACCGACGTGCAACGCAGGTGAGGCCATAAAGACCCTTCGTACACGGAGTTGGGCCTCATTGATTGGGCGGGCCTAGCTTCGTTTTTTTGGTATAAATAACGGGCCTTTTACCGAGAAAAATCAGTTAGAGAGAAGGTGCCCTACGTGTAATTTAGAGAGAAGACGACGTACTGCTTGGCACTCTCTAAATTCAACAATTCCTTCCCCGTTTATGTTAGAGCAGTGGTTCCCAAATTTTTTTGGTACATGGACCCCTTTTTATAGTCAAAAATTGACCACGGACCCCTAGGCCCGGGCGTAGGGCGTCACCGGGGACCGGTTTTAAAAGTGTTAACTAAAAAAAAAAAAAAGAAAAAGAATACAAAAATTTTTAATTTGTCTTATATTTTTTAACCATTATATGAAGGGCGCTAATTTCACCAGGCCTATGGCACCAATTGTTCTAAACCGGCCCTGCACTACTATAAAGCATAGAATACAAATTTTATATTAAACCTTGCGCGGACCCCCCCACGTTGTCCAGGGACCCCCAAATCATTTTTAATCTTCCACGGACCTCCTGAATGATGCTAGGAACCACTTTGGGAACCACTGTGTTAGAGTGAAGACGACGCTTTGTTCCACACTCTCTAACTTACGTTTAGAGAGCAGACGACGGATGTTCTAAACTCATCTCCTAATTTTCTCCTCCTGCTTCACCTCCCACGATATTAAACGCGTAACAAAGTACTATTAATATGAGCATCATAGAATGCAAACAAAATAGTTGAAAATACTAACTGAACAAAACGAATAGAATGAACGTAACAAATAATATGATTTACAGATTTATTAAGCTCTCATCGCTGTCTGATTCTGTCAAAGAATTATCATCGTCTCTTCCCATATTATTAACTTGGACGTCATTTATTCGATTATCTATTAACAATTTTTTTGCGCCCGTTGTTAAATCTTTTGTTCTTTATCCTTTAGAACTCTTAAATTACTTTCCACTGAATCAGATGATACTAAAAGATGGTGCATAATATCTTATTATTAACTGTACGTGAAGGCTTTCTACTATTGTGGGCTCTTGCAGCTCTAAATATTTTATTTTCTTCTCCTTGAGCCTCCTCAGAAAGGCATCCAATAGGAAAAATCATTTTTTTCATGATTGCGTCACCATGGATTAAAACCTTATGTATGGAGGGAAGCATGCTGTACCAACCATACAAATGAACAAATTATTCAGCGGTTTCGTGAGGATATTTTTCACATTTATCACAATCAATTTTATAATTACTTGTCATAATATGTACAATATTGCCAAACCTTTCTACTAACCTTTGATAATATTAATGTTTTCTCCAGAAAGCACACATTCGGGCATATTCGGGCACGTTTATAACAATAATTATATAATAGTTTATCACTTGCGAAGAGGCAAGTAGAGGCAAGTAATTTTTTTTTAAAACAATTAGCACACTTTAAGGAAGAATTTTTGCCTAACTTGATTTAGTCTCATGCAGTCTTATATATTAGATCATGTATCAAAAGATCGAATTCTTGTTTTATTTTAACCGCTCAAATCAACACTTTGTTTATTAGTACTAGACGCAACATCACTTTTCGAAAACTAAATAACAATAATATTTTTGTATACAGTACTGTGACGGGAATTATTTTTGATAAGATAAAAAGAATGAAAACTTGAAAGTCGAGCACAGCTCACGGATACGAATACTGAGTTGAAAGTGTTAATTTCTACTTAATTTAGATTAGTAACGAGCAAGGTTCAAATAAATGGGTCACAAATGTAGTTGAGTGATAAAGACTGCCATTTATTCGATATTTCCAGGGTATTTATAATGACGTTTTCTCTTAAGGAGGGGTCAGCCGTTTAGCTTGCAACTATGAGTTTCTGGAATTAGTCGTTGTCGACTACGCGTTTTTAGAATTGATCGTTGGCTATGGGTTTCTGGAATTGATCGTTAGAAATGGACGATGGTTGTTACTGAGTTGGATCGGCGTTTCCGGGCGTAACAGTACACTCAGAACGAACAAAATTAATTTTGTGCAGATTTTGTCGGGCTGTTTGGCTATTTATGAGTATGTTGAAGATATAAAAATATACTCTGGAAAGAAAGAACAGGAAATTACAATTAATCTTTATAAATAAATTCTATATTAGATTTTCAGTATTTTATTATATATTACATCGTTTTGTGCACTTTAAAGTGATATAAAGACGAAAGCATAATAACTTTAATCGATTTTAATACATGTCAAATTCGACATTTGATCACTTTTTCCGAATTTCGCCCACTATGTGGTAGAGGTAACATCGAACCTCCGACGTTGATGTTAGTTATAAGACTGTATATATGTACATACACAGCAACCACTATTTACCCTTTACGATAAGATAACTATCAGATAAATACGTATCGTAGCTTAACGCGATCATCAGACGAAACCTCATTCTACCAATTTCCATAAACATCCTGTTGAAACCATAATCCCTTCCAACAAATCTAAACACGACAATCCTATTCCAGAACTCTAATCTCATCTCTCATCCCACGCCAAAATATTTCAATCTAAGCCATCTTTTGTTCTGGATTCCTATGAAAGTGTTCCTTTTCATACGCAATTCGGACGCAGTTTCTCTCCAACTTGCCCGGGGTCGTTCCTTGACAAGTTTCATCACCTTCGAGGAAAGTACGGAGGGATGAACTTAGGTTCATCCTGGATCGTAACCGTCCCAATTTGAGTAGACTCGTCCGTCATCTTGTCGAATGCATAATTAGAGATATTTTATACGATTGCATTGAAGATTGTATTGAGGAAATATATTTATTGAGCGAATGAAAGCAATAACTCAATTATATCTATTTCTTCGAGCATTGCGAAAATAGATAGAAGAGATAATACAATTATACCGAGTATATTGCGGACTCGCGATATAATTCGATTAACTCGACCTTCGTTAACCCCTTGCCGTACTTTGACGAGACGGACTCGTGACGCACTCACAGCTCGAACGTAACAAACTTTACTCAAATTTTTAATACTCCTCAGTTTGAAGTTAAGGTCCGATTATAATTCCCGTAGTCAAGGATCGACGAATATAAAATAATCATAGCATTTAAGTTTCCTTTGTTCGTTTTAATATTATAGCTATGAATAGTTAGTTCTGTCTGACGTACGTGACAAGTAAATGTCACGGGAAGGGATTAAAACGCAGCACAGATAAACGGACGCTTTAACGGACAATTTCAAGGCTCTTTACGACGGGTCACGCAGCGAGCAACAGGTAACACGTGTCGCCTGGTCCTAAAAGCTGAGCAGTTCATTTACGACCAGCCGACAACCGTCCCTGGCCATAACAAATTAGCGACAACAGTGGGATAAACTCAGCACCGTAGCGCGATAAGCTATCTAACAGCCGCTTGAACTTCAAGGGTAAGATCCAGGACCACACAGCGAAGAAATTGGTCGTGTTTAAGCGGTGAGTCACCCTCTGCGATGTTACGAGCGAAAATACTGTCCGGAAGTAGGTCGGTTCCCACGCAGAAGGTGCTCACCCGCCATCAGGACATACTAATCAGTCGATCAATTCATTCAGTCGCGCTACACGTTACCGATCAGACGTTCCGACCAGCTCTCTAATATCATTCGGTGTGAAACTCTAATTTTTCGACTTAACAAGAGACAACGAGCGCCTATCACGGTGAATGCTAATGATTGTAAAGGAGAATTTTAGTGATTTCCGCATACATTTTTACAATTTCGGGCAGTATTGAGAGGTTACTAGCGTCACTTCGCCGAAGGTGAATTTACTTTATTACAAGAAATTGTGAAAATTTAATAGTATCGGTGAATATCTTCGGTGACAAGCTACTATTCCGGTCATCTGAATCTGCAAGTAGTATCTGCAGATTTGTGAAAAATTGAGCTCAACTAATTACTAACGCTAATTTGCGTTATACTAGCAGCGATGGGGGTAAGTCATTAAATCTGTTTTCAATTAGTTCAAATTGGTAAAAACTTTTTCTAATCCATTTGTAGATAAAAAAGCGAAAACGTGGCTGCCGAGCAGGTAGGAAGATACAAGCGCAACGCCTACGGGTACGTGAAAAAATCTTCCTGGATCGCGTCTTTGGACCAGAAACCACCGCTGCGGATAGTGATTCAAAAGCAGAAACAACAGTGCACGAAACACCGCCGTTGGATTACGATATACTAGACACAGACAGTGCAGTTAAAGTTACAAATCACCGAGAAATTCCGCATAGCGTGCTACGCGCGCTTTTAAAAGCCAAAGCAAAGCCCCAGTGATCTTGTTGCCCTCTCAACCGGCTGGATCTCAGAGGCCGACAAATGATTCGACAAATGATGAAAAGTTGACATTGTAAAAAATTTCGAAGATGTGTGATTTGAGAAAAACAAACTGTCACGTGTCCTTTAGTATTTCTAGTGGGGAGTCAAACGACATTACGAATTTTTTACTGCATGGGTTACTTCAAGGTTATTTGAAGGTCTCTCTGCCCTTTTTTATAATAAACCCATATTTTGTATTCCGGAATCATGTTCTACGTGAAAAAACGCACGTCTTTTGTTTGATACATTTTCTTGTAAGTATATTTCTTAAAATATTTAGCGAAAAAATGTTTTAAAATATCTACTTGATTATTTATGTTTATGTCAAAAATATAGTTTTTCTAAACATAAACAAAAAAATTCAAAAATATAAATTCAATCATAGCAGGTATGTTTATCATTACATTACACAGTGAGAAATATCGAAAAATTGTGGTTTATTAAGCTATTAATAATATGTGAAGATGTAAGCCTACCAGGATGTGATATCGGTATAAATTTTAAAAGATGTTTCGCTAAATATCTTAAAAAGTATTGAACTTATAACAAAATATAGAATATGATTCCGCAATATAAAATATGGGTTTATGATAAAAAAAGACAGGAGAGCCTTCAAATAACATTGAAGTAACCGATGCAATAAAAAATTAATAATGGCATTTGACTCCCCATTCGAAATACTAGAGCACACGTGGCAGATTGTTTATCTTAAATCACACGTCTTCGAGATTTTTTACAATGTCGAGTTCAATGTAACACCCTGTAGATAAAAGATTTTAAACAACAGTTAGGAATAGAGTGGCAAAGTATTCCATTGTAATTCTATAAAAACTCAATTCATTCTATACCCCATCATTTGCAAGCAGTAATTAATGCCAAAGTATAAGAAATAATGTATGTTTATATAGAGAATAAAATATAAATGTATAAATAATGTTAATTATGTATTGTATATGTACGCTCCGTTTTCTGTCACCAAAATAAGCATAATTTTATCTTTTGTCTTAAATATAAGTAAACTACTTATTTTACTTAAAAACTGCATTACGAATTATTTGATACAGTATATGAATAAAATACGTATTATACATACGCTGAGCAACAAAATTAGCGCACCAACAATTTTTATCAAAATTTCACTCAACTTTAAGTAATCGTAACTTCGCGAAAAATGGTCATATCTGACAACTATTTTTTCATTTTAATGTTTAAAGTCTCTATTATGAGCACAATTTATCATATTTTGACCTCCGTCTTTGCCTAGCTCCACCATCACCATTAACACTGTACAACAGCCAAATGATTTCGTAACCGCCACTATGATATTATCATAGATTTTTGCGAGCTGAATACGAATCTGAAATCCGTTTCTCTCAATGTCCTACAGTTTTTAAGAAAATTGATGTTTAAAAAAATTGTAAATTTTCAACTTTGGAAATTTTTTGAGCTTCTATCATAGCAGCTATTCAGTGACATTTTGCACGAAAAAAATCTGTGAACTTTCCCGAATAAAACAATATAAATTGTTCTTGCATTGTAAACATTTAAATATGTTTAAATAATGATCAAAGTAAGAAAGACACCAAAAATGCACCAGTTTTCGTTGATATTTCTGAATTTATTTCAAAAACTATATATCTAGGTGAAAATCTGACCATCGCACGTGATAGAGCAGACATTTCTGCTGCAGAAAGCATTGAACGAAGTTAGAAAATCAGTTTTGTTTTCATTTTAAAAGAAAAATAGTTCGGCAAAGCACGCGTCGCTACCAGTGGTATTCAATGCCTACTGCCTTGGTATAACGGAAGAACTGAACGGCGCGGCGGTATATAACACTGAGTACCACTGGCAGCGACGCGTGTTTTGCCGAACTATTTTTCTTATAAAATGAAAACAAAACTGATTTTCTGAGTTCGCTTGATACTTTCTGCAGCAGAAATGTCTGTTCTATCACGTACGATGGTCAGATTTTCGCCTAGGCCTATAGTTTTTGAAATAATTTGAAAATATCAACGAAAACTGTTGAGTTTTCGGTATCTTTCTTACTTTGATCACTATTTAAACATATTTAAATGTTTACAATGTAATAACAATTTATATCGGTTTATTCGGGAAAGTTCACAGATTTTTCTCGTGTGAAAAGTCACTGTATAGCTGCTATGATGAAAGCACAAAAAATTTCCAAAGTTGAAAATTTGCAATTTTTTTTAACAACAATTTTCTCAAAAACTGTAGGACATTGAGAGAAACGGATTTCAGATTCGTATTCAGCTCGCAAACATCTATAAGAATTTCATAGTGGTGGTTGTGAAATAAAAAAAAAAAAAAAAATTTGTTGTACAGTGATATTAACCGAACTGCCGTTTTTTCGTTCATACATAATAGGCTCCCTCATATCAAGTAACAACCCTTACAATACGCGGGCACCTACGCCGGGTTTCCCGACATTCCCCCACCTCTTCATCCCCTTCTACCAGCCTTACCCGCCTCCCCCCACCCCTGCCGCACCCATTCAGTGGCTCGAAGTTACTTCAATTCTTCGCCCAATGCCCTTATCTGCCCCTCTCCGCCGTTTTCCAAGACATTGTTCATCGCTCCATGACCGACAACAGCTGCTTCTCCCGGCCCTTCCTCTTCCCCACTCCACAACTCTCACAAGTATAGCAGCCCATTCTATTTTCGGTCTTCCCCCAATCCCTTGTGCTTGCCTCTTGTGCCACGCCTCTGGCCCTCGAAGTTCGTGTTCCTCTACTGACTCTACGGCTTCCATTCCTTTTACCTCTCCCCCCATTATTTCGCGGTGTACTGTTCAGAGCACGAAAGAAAAAGAGCGGGACGGAAACGGGGCTAGAGGCACGAAAAGAGTACCTCAGTGGTCAGATTATTTCGTTGCCGCCTATTCTTACATACACTTTCGGCATGAACTCATTATTCGTCGAGGAAGACACATACACTAATCGGTCGCATGACGCGGAGAGCTAGACAGAACAAACGATGCGTTGAACGGCACTCAATTGGCGTAATGTCCTAGAGTTTTTAGCTAACTGAAAAAATAGTGTTATTTATTTCTCTTTCTTTTCTCAGGATAAATTGTACTGTAGGAGGCAAAAGAAAAAGCGGTTAAGCGGTTTCGCGAATTCGAAGGAACCGTTGTTCCTTCGAAAAAAGGGGTACTAGGAAAAAGAGGCGAAAAAAGGAGGATGTACATATAAACAGAGTCGGCGGCCAACGATTCGGTCATTGACCGAATTGTTGACAATAGTTAAGAAAAAGTAGTTAAGAAACACGTGCCGCTTGTCGCAGGTCGGTGACCCAGGTCAGCTGTTTACTTAAACGCGACCGTCACCGATCCGGCAAGCGGCAAATAGGCGAAAACAGTAGGTCGGTTACTTCCGAATTGTGTATAAATTCCACGAACGAACAATAGGACACGACATTCGGAAGTAACCGACAGAAAGGCGAGTTAGGCGTACTTAGGCGAATTATTCAGGCGAATATATAAAGGCGATAGGAGTAATTAGAAGTAAGATAAATAGTTAGTTAAGTTAATAGTTAGTTAAGTAAGTAGTTAGTTAAGTTAGTAGTTAATTAAGTTAGAAATAAAGACAGAATTAAGTGTACTTGTGTGTGCTACCATTTCATTTCACTACCACTCTCAAATCTGATCCTACAGTACATTAACGACCTCTCACCCTCGTAAACATCAGTTTCAAAATCTAATAAAGAGAGTGGTTATTTTAAGACATTATTCTTATATATATATCTTATATATATATACAGAAATTTTCGTTGTAGACACATTCGATTTCTCAATTTTCAAACATTTCATTCACATCTGTAAAACTAAACAGTCTTCAATCGCGACCGATCGTCAGGCCCTTGGGATAACACAGGTGATCGCCGCGTTACCTAATCCCAGATACATAATTATCGAATTAGCTTGAAATAAAATAGATTCTCAAACATAAGGAATTTCACAAAATATAAGTAGGTGGTTATTTAACAATTAAGTTATCTTTCATTTTAACCCTTTCATTACGGGTGCCGCCTATAGGCGGCGGCCGCGGGACGACCTGTGTGTACGGGTGCCGACTATAGGCGGCGGAAAAAACCGAAAGAGAAGGTGCGTTCTCTGCAGCGCAAATGACAAAAGACGCGAGTCTAGATACGAATGCCAAAATTGCAATGTAGGTCTCTGCGTCGACCCTTGTTTTAGAATTTATCATTCTCAATTAAATTACTAAAAATTATAATTTAATGTCTAAGTACCCCAAATTGTATTTTTATTTATAATAATATAATAGCAAAATTTGTAAATATGTAAATAACTGAATATTCATACAATATACTCATTTTCATGTTTTTCCTATAATACGATGAAACAGTTGTTATGTAGCTCTTAAAAAAGTGTACATATAAGACAATCACAAAGTGGCGTTGAAAAACGTTACATAGTCCGAATATCGAAGACTATTGACGAGCAAAGTGCACACTTCGCGGCGCGGTGACCCGTTCAGTGGCGTCACTCCAGCGGAGCGGACTGCCGTAAGGAAAGGGTTAATTGATCATAGTAGACATATATAGTAGCAATATCTATTCCTGCACCTATGTAAAAGTAAAGTACCATAAAGTATCACATACTTACGGTACTTAAGGTTCACCGGAGGTGACTGTGTAAACGTTGCAGTAATATTTTCAATATATTAGGTTGGTGCAAAAATAATTGCGGTTTTGAAATGTAAACAGTAAAGCAATATATATTGGGTTAGAATGAGGTCCCTTTCGGTTGATCAATATTGGTCAAAAATCTTTCAAATTGTTATGCATTTTTTGGATTTCTGCACTATATTTCATTCCTGTGATCGTTTCGCCAGGTTTGAGAAAATTGTAACGGATAATCCCAATCCTGGTGCACCAAACAGTGATCATAACCTTTTTTTGACAAAGGTTTGGTTTTGGAAAATTTGTTGGCTTTTCATCTTTGTCTAACCACTAAACAGATTACCGTTAATTGTCGTATAAGAACCATTTTTCATCGCACGTTATGATTCGATCAAGAAATGGGTCGTTTGTTCCTTAAAAACAGAGCCGAGCAAATTTCAAACCGACGAAGTCTTTGATTTTCGTTAAGATCGTGCGGTACCCATTTATCGAGTTTTTTGCATTTGACAATTCGAAATAAGTGACGAACAATCGTTAAGTGATCTACATTTAGTACCTCCGCAATATCTCGAGACGTTTTGCGTGGATCTGTTTCGATAATTGTCTTAACTCATTATCGTCGATCACACAGGAACGTCCGCGACCCTCTTCGTCTTTAATCCTTTTATTACCATTAAGAAATTTTTGGAACCAATGTTGTGCTGTATATTCAGTCACAGTTCCCTGGCCAAAGACTCTGTTAATATTGCGTGCAGTTTCTGCAGCTTTACGTCCAAGTTTATACTCGTATAACAATATCACACGAATTTGTGATTCTTCCATTTTTACTTTTTTAACAAAATATGATAAAATGCGAATAAACAGAAACAAGTAACAAACATATATTGATAGAGTGAACTTCACGCTTTAAAACTGTATAGCATATGAACGTAGTTCCAAAACAATTTATATTATATTAATCGTTAAAGCCTCTGGTTGCGAAAACCGCAGTTATTTTTGCACCAATCTAATAAAATGGCTGGTTATCATTTGTACTAAACAATGTTCGACTTCAGAAGATCTAAAATGTGAAATAATTTTATAACATAAAACTATTGCAAAGTAGTAGTTGTATTACATCAGTTTAGAGCTTCACGTTTCAAACCTCTCATTAGTGTTCTCAATATAATGTTCATAATTAAATAACCATCTTATTACGCATTGTTTGGGGTAATCGATGGAACAGTTTTCTGACAACCAATTAGTTCATGCTAATGAAAATTGTAAAAAGATTATAATAATTTTTAGTAAACTTCAATAAGATTTAACCTATGTATCATGAGAACTGATTTATTGTACTTTTATGTCATCGAAATACGTCGTACTTTGGTTTGGTACAAAATTGGTTATTTCATATGCAACAATCTAATAAGCAGCTGTATATTATCAGCGGTGTATGATATGTACCACACCGACACTCCTATTCTTTAATCTTTTGGCAGCTTAGACTTTCATTCTGACCTTTGTTTTTACAATCGATCGGAAAAAATCGGACGTCGAACACTATAAAGAACAAGTGAAAAGGATTGCTGTTGCAAAATCTGTATCCCCGAATACCTGGATATTCGAAGTTCAAGGCGGCCTTTGATTTTTGCATCTACTCAGACATCAAAAATTGTATTTTACTGTATTTATTTACCAATAACATATCGAAAATATTTATTTACCAATAGCTGTTGTAAGACAAACTCATAGACAACAAGATAACCTATCACTTCATTGAATCATGCTGCGAAAAACATCCTGACGTCACTCCACAAACGCCAACTCATCTAACCTTCTTAGTCATCCTGTCCTACGCACTCTGCCCTTACACTAAGCTTGCACTTCGATTACTCACCCTCATCTCGATATATATAACTAGCCCTCTTTCGACATTTAGTTAGTCTTCGATAACGTGTACTTACTTGCGTGCGGAACTTATCGTCACCGAATAAAGCCTGCGAGTTCATATTATAAGTGTTGTACTTATTCCCTCATCCGGTATTCAACAATACAGTAAAAGCTCTCGTCGTGTACAGCAGGCCGCAATCGAAAGTGTACTCGGCGAGAGCCATAGAAGCGAAAATTGTACTCGGCGGCTGCCGTTGCTGGGGGGATCCCCCTTGGAATCAGTCAAGCATTAAACACGATCGGTTACCGAAACGACCGAATATCGGTGAGACACATACTAATGCAAGCAAAGAAAAAGATTAAAATTTTCTTATTTCCTATTATTTTTTCATGAAACTTGTACCGTCGTACTCGTCAGGTTTTTCGGATTAAATTGACACCAAATATGATGTAATTACGTTAATAATTACGTACGTAACGGGTGAATAAAGTTTTTAACGTGAAAGAGGACGGCGAGTGAAAAAGACAGAGGCAGAAGGTTGAAGCGTTCGGAAAAGATGAAAGGCAGGCGGAGCTCAGACCTTTAAATTAAAAATTAAAAATTCTCATTTTTGATTTTTCGTAAATGAAACTTTTGTCATCGTATTCGTCTCGTTTTTCTGATTGTAATGATACCAAACACGTTATAAGTACGTTCATAATTACCTGTGTAACAAGTCATAAAGTTTTATTTGTATCTCTGCCGTAATTGTAACGTCCGAAACTTTTATGGCTTGTTACACAGGTAATTGTGATCGTAATTATACCTTGTTTGGTCTTATTTTGATCGGAAGAACCTCACGAATATGTTAAAAAAGTTTGCAGTCAAAAAAATATAAATATTAAAAAATTATATTGCTAAATTTGGAACTGGAGATTTGTCAGCCCGCATCAAAGGGACTGCGCCGAGAATCGTGTTACACTTGAACTGGCTCGAGCGAGGCGAACACGGGCGTAGCGATGACGCAGGCATTGGCGCAGGAAGAGACGTTCGTCCTCGGGCGGAGCGGACCAAGTAGTACACGACTACTATACATTTACAACCTTCAAAAAAACGACTTTTTTTTTTATTGCAAACGATAGAGTTGAAGAATAGATTTGAAGAATATTTTCACGAAGTTTCAAAGCGGAATTCGTAAAACTTAGTAAATTACGGCCCCTTGAAGCTTCGCGTCACGCTCGGATTTGAAGCATGCACCGCGTGTAGAATCGAAAACGCTAAAGAGCAAGTATTCCGGAATCTTTCTTTTATTTTGTAATTTCCTATTCGAATTTTTTCTTGATCGAGCATTTTTCCCCGAGTACTGAACGGGACAGAAATCATTAAAAATTCCGTCAGTGTAAACCAATATATGTAACTAGTGCTTTGTATATTAGATAAAACGCAATGTTTGTTTTTTCCTTCAGACGATTTCGTGGAACAATTTTGTTAATTTCAAATTGTCTTGTCAAAATGAAAATGCCTAAGCGCCATTTTGAAGAAAGAAGTGCGTCAGTAGGTGACAGTGCTAGTACTAGAAAACTCTCCAGTGCAACTCCAGTGCAAAACTCTCGCGGAGCTTTCGAATTTGATAATTTGCCTAGAGTGTGACGGAAGTGTTGCATTTTAAGAAAATGCAAATCGTGGACTCAAATATGATCTAATCCATATGACGATGATTTCCCAGTAAGTAAAAGTAAGTGCATTAGCCACGTCGCAAAAAAAATGGGTACACGGCTCCAGAATGCAAAAAAAGAACACAAATTTGGAGGCAAAGGTGAACTGATAGATGTACTAATGGAAAAACAACTTTCTACACATTATGGTCTGACAATCAGAAGACGTTTAAATAGCATACAAATATGAAAAAAGAAGTTTTAGTCACATATTGTCCAGTATTGTCTAGTTAGAGCCGAATAAAGACGCATGCAGAAATAGGAGCGGCACGGTCCTTCGGCAATTAAAAAGGCCCGACGGCACAAAAAGAAGCTTTGTTAAAAAGAAAATCAGTTTTATGAACAAGCAGAAGGCTTATTATATGGGTCTGGTATCGCTGATTAGGGTAAATAACTCCAGTTATTGGTTTTATAGGACGCCAAATCTTTAAACACGTTTATCTCAAAACTACTTGTTAGGATTATGTTTAATTACTCGTTTATTATACAGGGTGTCTCGTAATGAGTGTTAGACCCGTGAAGGGGTTGTAGGAGAGGTGATTCTAAGTAACTTTTTCCTTTGCAAAATGGGGTCTAGGCTCTTATTTTCGAGTTATTAAGGAAAAACACCGACCAACCAGAACGCGAGAATCGCGCGAGCTCAGGGGCGTCGTGTAGGCACGAGTAACAGTGACTGTCAGATGACCGTGTAGTAGAATGCTATTAGGTGAAAGAAAAATCGGAATAATTGTCGAATTATTCTTCATTCATGAATAATAAATAGACTAATTCGTCTTTATTCACGTAGTCAGAGTAAATCAAATTTATAACAATACTGTAGTTCGTTATCGCAAAGAAATAATATATAAAATATCGAAAATTACACTCGATTAATATTATGATGATGAAAAAGGACAAACTCAAATTATGGAAAAAATACCTTTTGAATGTATCAAAAGTTCCAAATATTGTATTTGGGGGTTTTACGGTAGTAAAATTACAAATGCTGTATTGGCCGTAAAGGCCAATATTTCTGTTTGCGATGACTACAATCTCGTCACATTCATATCTGCGGTGCTGCCAATAGATTTCGTGAATGAACTAACAGTATATAAAGAGGATCAGAATGTTTGAAAATATAGTAAAAGACTGTATAGTAAAACATGTATCCTCTATTTTGGACTATAGTTTATATACACAAAGTTACAAGAAAATAGATTAACATTTAGTGCAAAAAATGAAACAAGAACTGTAAATTTCCAATATATTTTTTTAACAATTGAGATTTACTAAAATATTCTTTTGAATAATAATAATTCCTGGAATAAGAATAATTCCCTAGTTAAAGACTCACAATTTACAAAAGAAAGCTTTCCATTGTCACCTTTAGTTCGAGAGATGTTCCCAAAAATATACTTTCAACCCTTAATTTTGAGGGCTGTTATCACCCCTTCACACTATCGTGAACGATGGCCGATATAAAAAAATACGTGTCAAATATTTTCTTGAGAACTATCTTCCACATAAGTTTCATTAAAATCGGAGTGTTCAGGTTGGATATTGTTTCAGAATAAGCCCGAGGGTGACTCACTAACGCTAAGTTTGGACCAAACACAAGTTTATTTCTGTACAAAACGGGACACACTGTATTATACAAAATTACTATGTACAATAACACTGTACAACAGCCAAAATTTATCTGGACCGCCATTATGAAATTCTTATATATTTTTGCGAGCTGAATACGAATCTGAAATCCGTTTTTCTCTGGTACGAACAGTTTTTTAGAAAATTAATGTTAAAAAAAATTGCAAATTTTCAACTTTGGGAATTTTTTGTGCTTTTACTATAGCAGCTATTCAATGACTTCTTGCACGAGAGAAATCTGTGAACTTTCCCGAATAAACCGATATAAATTGTTATTACATTGTAAAAATTTTAATATGTTTAAATAGTGATCAAAGTAAGAAAGACATCGAAAACTCAACAGTTTTCGTTGATATTTTTAAATTTATTTAAAAAACTATAGGTCTAGGCGAAAATCTAACCATCGCACGCGATAGAGCAGACATTTCTGCTGCAGAAAACATCGAGCGAAGTTAAAAAATCACATTCGTTTACATTTTATAAGGAAAATAGTTCGGCAAAACATGCGTCGCTGCCAGTGGTACTCATTGTTGGCAGCGCGTCGCGCAATTACATATTCCGTTACGCCAAGACAGAAGGTAGGGAGACCACCGCGCCGCGGTGACGGTTGGTCATGTGCATTGCTGTTTGAGCATAGAATGTATTTATCTCTAAATGTGTAAAAAATAGTGGGAATGAAAATATACATGCCTAAAGTAAATATCTCATTGAATGATTTGGTTGACGTATTATTAAAGAGACCATGATTATGATATCGTAAACGGGATATAACCGTCTGTTTGATATGAGGCGGGTACAATAAATGAAAATGATTTTGGAAAAACAATATAAGACTTTATTAGTGCAAATGCGAAATTTCTGAAGGGAAAACGAAAGAGACTTTATTGGTGAATTCGAAATATTACGTCTTTAATCGAGTATTCTATAAACAATGCCTTCGCTCGCTCGCGGATGAATTCAAGAATTATAAAACTACGTATTTACGAGAATATTCTGAGAATAATATGCTCACTCGCTCGCGGATGGATTCGTGAAATTATAATTCTACGAATTTGACAGAATGTTCTGAGAATCACGCGCTCGCCCATGGAAGGTCGCGTAACAAAAAAAAACTCAATCGACGAACGGCAGTTAAAAATACGAAATCACGCGAAACCCACGTGCGGCGGTTATGCCGAAAATATACACTGTCCTCTAACGGTTCTAACGGTTAGACGAGGCGCAAAATAAAAGAGGTTCTCGCGCCGCGCTATGCAAATTAAATAATTCTATACGCAAGATATTTGACAAATAATACTCAGAAAATATATATAAATGCAGTTACCGAAAGATTGATGGAATTTGGAAAATAATTAATAGCTTTAATGGGAAGTTCTCTCATGGAGAGAATCTGCCGACTCTTCCACCATGCCACGGAACGTGCTGGCAATATCTATCCACGCATTGCGCGACATTATATAATTCCGGTTAAATTACGAATAGTCCCAGGTTGTACTGCTGTAGGGGTTCGTCACAGAAACAGGGCAGAAACATAGAGATCGATAATTTCGTGCCCGCTTGCGCATAACAGACGTTCACCGGAGATCTTCAGGAATGAGGATCGCTAATGCAATTCTCATTGGAAGAATTGGTCAAGGAGTTGACTTTGGAAAAGGATTGCAAGAGAGGGATCATCGGATCGACACGTGCCTGCGCTATTATCGTATAAAGGTGGCGGGAGCTCATTGCCTCATGCCCCTTACATTATATTACCCCGTACAGGAGCATTGCCGAAATGCGATGATCCCACTCAATATAAAATAAAATGCTTCGTCGTGGAGAGAAAAAAAAGAGAGAAACAAAATGTTAATTTTCCATTATCGCGTCGCTATCGGGGCGCAAGGTTTTATCAGTCTCGTTTTATGCTTATATTCTATTTTCACTGTCTATCGGTTTTTTTTTGGTTCACTTATAATTATTCACTGTCTTTTCAGTTTTTCTGCACTCATCCTAACTCACTGTCTTTTCAGTTTTTCCGCACTTATTCTAGCTCTCTGTCTTTTCAGTTTTTTCGCACTTATTCTAGCTCACTGTTCTATCAGTTTTGTGCACTTAATCTAATTCACTGTCTTTTTAGTTGTTTTTTTTACATCCACTTTGCACCTAACTGGCCTTTCCCTTCCTGTTCCGCGAGCTTTCACAGGCCAGGGGGTCGATGGGTTCAATCTGTGGTACCTCCAGTTTGGTGTTCGGGACGTTTCCGGGTTCCCGCACGTCGGTCGTCCTCGCCTCGTCATCCTGCGTCGGCTGCCCTTCTCCCGAGGTAGAGGCCAGTGGTTGAGTCGCCCTGGCTCCAGCGTGTCCTCGTGCGAAGACTATCTTGCCCTTCCTCTGGCGCCTCCTAGAGTTGCGGCCGATTCCGGTGGCTGGTGTTTGGGTGATCCGCGACGTCCGCTGGGCTGTTGCCTGCGTGCCCCGTCCTGGACAGACGTGTGCACCGGCACGGGTCACATACGGGCGTGCGTCTATCGTGGTGTGAATGTATACCACCTTCTTCGGTGGTAATAGTTCCAAGTCCGTTTGCGTCTCCACGGACCTCATCAACCAACTAGCGCACGCCTGGTTTCCCTTGTCCGGCATGGTGTTGATTGTTGCTCTCGGTTTTTGGTTATGGCGTTGCCTCTGGCGCGTGGCAGGCACGCGATGCCGGTGACCCCCGCTCTCGTATTCGGGTGACCCCCTAATTGCGACTTCGCTTGACGCGTGCCATCGTTGTCGTGACCATGCAATCCTGTTCACAGGGGGGGGGGGGGATATGCCGCTGCGTCGCTCCCCCTCTTGTACGCTCGTTGGCTGGAAGCGTGGAAGGTTCCTCCATTTTCCCCTGACACGGGACACCGCAACACGAACGTCGCTGCCCCCTTCCTCTCGTTAACACGTTGACTGCCACGCGAATTTCACGTGTTTGCCCAGGGCGTCACCGTAGATTTTTCCTTATGCGATGCGTATTATGGTGAAATATTATTTACAGTAGATAAGTTGAGTTTTAAAAATTATTTTTACATGATCTGCATGGCATTAATTTCTTCAAACGTTATGGCAACAATGGTATTATTTAAAAATTTATCGGATCGATGTTTACCCTAATTTTGCTATGATACAGGTCGTTGCAACACGATTCAATCACCGGTACCCACTTTACCCACGCAATATGTTTGTCATTAACACTATTTCTACCAAGAGGTGTCAAAAGACACCTTTCAAATTTTAACATAAAATTATTCTCTATGTTGAATCGTTTCTCCACAATTAATTTTTTTACTTTTCACACAATGGTTGTTAAATTAATTCAGCGATATCATTTTACTCCAGCTAATATTCGCTAATTTCCCTGATTGCATTTTAGTGTACACCACTGCATTGATTGTATATTAGAGTGTCCCATAAGTTATTTCCTTTTTTGATAGACATTCATGCACAATATTTATAGTTTAAAGTTGATTCGTTGCATTAATTGTTCAGCTGTATCAACCTTCTCTATCCCGCTATCCCATTTTGTGTCATATTACAAAAAGGAAGAAACATATGTGACCCTAATATTTTGTAGCGTGATGAATTAAATAATCTCCAATAAATACACATCAGTGTATCAATAAATGAGCCGTTTATTTTGAAAGTGGTCTAACTCGATTTTTCAATTTTTTCCGGTTACCATAGTTACATGTACAACTTCATGTTATTTATCAGTAAAGCATTTCAGGTTGCTTATAATCCGAGCAAATACGATAATTCTTGACACATAAGTTTTCAGAGTTTGTTCAATAACACTGTACAACAGCCAAAAATTTTCGTAACTGCCACTATGATATTCTTATAGATTTTTGAGAGCTGAATACGAATCTGAAATCCGTTTCTCTCAATGTCCTACAGTTTTTGAGAAAATTGTTGTTAAAAAAAATTGCGAATTTTCAACTTTGGAAATTTTTTGTGCTTTTATCATAACAGCTATACAGTGACTTTTCACACGAGAAAAATCTGTGAACTTTCCCGAATAAAACGATATAAATTGTTATTCCATTGTAAACATTTAAATATGTTTAAATAATGATCAAAGTAAGAAAGACACCGAAAATGCACCAGTTTTCGTTGATATTTCTGAATTTATTTAAAAAACTATATGTCTAGGTGAAAATCTGACCATCGTACGTGATAGAGCAGACATTTCTGCTGCAGAAAACATTGAGTGAAGTTAGAAAATCAGTTTTGTTCTCATTTTATAAGAAAAATAGTTCGGTAAAAGACGCGTCGCTGCTAGTGGTACTCAATGTTAGCGCGGCGCGGTGGCCTCCCTACCTTCCGTCTTGGCGTAGCGGAATAACTGCGCGCCGCGCCGCCAACATTGAGTACCACTGGCAGCAACCCGTGTTTTGCCGAACTATTTTCCTTATAAAATGTAAACGAATGTGATTTTTTAACTTCGCTCGATGCTTTCTGCAGTAAAAATGTCTGCTCTATCGCGTGCGATGGTTAGATTTTCACCTAGACCTATAGTTTTTTAAATAAATTTAAAAATATCAGCAAAAATTGGGGCATTTTTGGGGTCTTTTTTACTTTGATCGTTGTTTAAACATATTTAAATGTTTACAATGTAATAACAATTTATACAGTTTTATTCTGCAAAGTTCACAGAATTCTCTCGTGCAAAAAGCCATTGAACAGCTGCTATAGTAAAAGCACAAAAAATTCCCAAAGTTGAAAATTTGCAATTTTTTTTAACATTAATTTTCTAAAAAACTGTAGGACATTGAGAGAAACGGATTTCAGATTCGTATTCAGCTCGCAAAAATCTATAAGAATTTCATAGTGGCAGTTCATATAATTTTTGGCTGTTGTACAGTGTTATCTGAGGAAGGGAAAAAGCACGTTCAAAACCATATTAAAGGTTTTCCAAAATTTGATTCCCATTATACTAGATCTCATAATCCTAATAGAAGATATCTACATCCTGATCTAACTCTTAGGAAAATGTTTAATTTATACCAGCTTCATTGCGCGGAAAATAAAATAAAAGCCGTTAATGAGTGGACTTACAGAAAAATATTTAAAAAAGATTTTGATTTACATTTCCACCAACTGCGCAAAGATACATGTAAAACATGGGACTTATTAAACATCAAAATTAAAGCATCGAATGATGATGAAGAAAAGAATAAACTTACAGAAGAATACGATGTCCATTTAAGACTAGCAGAATCAGCTAGGAATTCACTAAAACAAGATCAGGAGCAAGTATTATGTAATTCAGATTATTATTTTGCTTTCTCGTTCGACTTGCAAAAAGCATTACCGTATCCCAAGTTGACTACCTCAGTAGCATATTACAAATGCAATATGTATGTTCTAAATTTAGTTATTCACAATTTTCATAACGATAATGTCTACATGTATGTTTGGGATGAAACTATTGCATCCAGAGGTGCTCAAGAAATTGTTTCATGCATCCTAAAACGTTAAAAATTTAAGAAGCAAAATACACATTATAGCTTACAGTGACATGCGTACCGGGCAAAATAGAAACATTAAAATAGCTTTAATGTGGTTAAAAATTGTCTAAACTTTGGAAAATAATGTGGAAATCATAGATCACAAATTTTTAATATCAGGACATTCGTTTTTACCAAATGATAGAGATTTTGGCGTGGTAGAAATGTCATTAGAAAAAAATAATTTACTGTTCGTTCCTTAAGATTATTACAAAATTATTAAAAAGTGTCGGAAAGGTAATAATCTTATTGTAAATGAAATGAGACAAGAAGATTTTGTATCAACAAAATTATTGGAAGACACAATTTTTAAAAGGGTAAAGAATTCTGATGGAGAATCAATAAATTGGTTGAAAATATGTTGGATGTGTTTTGTCAGAAATGAACCGTATACAATTTTCTATACGACATCAATGAGTAAGAATGAAAATTTTAAAGTACTGGACTTAATGGACTTATTACGATATACAGTACAGTGTCCTCTTAACGCTTTAGACGGCTACACAAGACGCAAAATAAAAGATATTCCAACGCCACGCTTACGCAAATTAAATGGTTCGATACGCAAGATATTTGACAAATAATAGTTAGAAAATATATATATAGATAATTACCGGAATAATGGATTGAATTTGGAAAAGGAATAATTGCTTTAAAAGGAAGTTCTCTCACGAAGAGAATCTGCCGACTCTTCCATCATGACAACGGAACGTGCCGGGAACCTATCCACGCATCGTGCGAAATTAAATAATTCCGGTTGAATTGCGGATAGTCCCAGGTTGTACCGCTGTAGGGGTTCGTCACGGAAACAGGGCAGAAACACAGAGATCCGTAATTTCGTACCCGCTTGCGTATAACAGACGTTCTTCGGAGATCTTCAGGAAAGAGGATCGGTAATGCGATACTCATAGGAAGAATTGGTCGAGGAGTTGACTTTGGAAAAGGATTGCAAGAGAGCGATCATCGGGTCGACAGGTCCTTAAATTGAGTCGATGATCGACGCGCGCGAAGGGGGACAGGCACGCGCCTGTGCTATTATGTTAATGTAATATGTAAGGTGTAACGACGGCGGGGGGGGGGGGCAGTGCCTGATGCCCCTTACATTATGCTACCGCCACGGCGGCCCTGTCGAGCGGTTACAATATTTTTTTTTATAAAAAGGGGCAATACTTTTCTTCGAAACTAAGAACGGGCATATACAGGGTGCGCCAACTGTAGATACTATATGTTGAACGCCAAAACAATTGCTATTTGTAAACATTTCGAAGAACACATTAATTAGAAAAATGATGACTTAACCCCCCTCCCTACTTTCACATAGACTATAACATATTTTGATTAAAACAGAATCGCGGATGGTGAGGGCGAAAAGTAATCGATTCAGCGTGGAATGACCCCTGCACAACTCGCTTCTTCTTAAAACGGGGCAATGTGTTTCTCTCTTAACATTCATTTAAAACCTTTTAATATGAAGAACCACCGATATACTTTGTTGTACATTTAAATATTGACTAAAACTAAATTTGTATATAATAATTGCAATTTACAGTATAGGTAGCCCTCCTATAACACGGTTTCGCTATAACACAATTCATAAATTGCAGGGAATCCTCCTACAATACGGCATCCTATAACACGGTTTCGCTCTAACACGATAAGAAAATTGCAAAAACCTTTGTACAACACTGCACTCCAACTAGTAACAGTCCAGACTATTGAGAAAACCGAAAAAGAAATAAGAAGTTCAGTTGCTGCAGGATCTTTGAGATCCGCATAGACTTATATTTTTAATAAAAATTAAGTTGTTTATGCAGAATTAAAGAAAATATAAATTTGTTTTTATAAAGTTTCGGGACGTAACCGCCCCTTTTTGTACTGGCTCTGGGTCTCATACAACACGGCATTTCCTAAGAACCTATCTACAGTGTTATAGGAGGGTTACCTGTATGTACATACAGGGTGTCCCAGAAGTCGACGTCAACCCGAAACCGGGTGACAGGCTAGGTCATAAGAGTTATCAGAAAAATAAAAAAAAAATCTAAGTCGCGTCTTTTAAAAATTATAGACATTTCAAAAAAATCGAGAAAATCTGTACCCTGTGACGGTCTTTTCACTCCGGTTACTACAAATATTGACTTTTTTAATCATTTTTTTTTGTTTTGTAATCCCGAATACTGCCTCTTTAAATCCTGGTCAAAAATTTAAAGCCAACTGCTCGGGCGTGGAAGTAAATGTCACTTTTTGGCCAACCGAAGATTCAAGCAGAAAACTTAGCCCAGCTTTAACTGTCCATACTGAAAAAAAATGATACGAGCCGAGTTTGGCAAGTAATTTTAAACATTGGCGCATTTAATAAGGATTCCAAAATGGTATGACACTTGCTAATTCGTGTAGGAATACGGACAAATATTCGGATTTAACGAGACTCGAACCCGCGCGCTCCTCAGATCACGAGTCCTCGACGCTACGCACTGAGCCACTGGCGTCCGCCTGATATTCGTCCTTACCGTAATCCAGTTTTGAACAAATTTCTCTTACTTACTTAACAATGATTCTAATGTACCCGTGGCTCTCCTCAAGGCCGTAACTTTAAGATTCCAGTTGGAGAGAGACAGAGAGAGCTATTTAAAATGTGAGAGAGACAGATAGTGACACTGTTAAATTAAATTATTAAATTAAACATCAATAATTTGGATACTTAGATTTATTAAATGCACATCAATTGTTTAACATCAACTATTTGCATCACAAGAGATGTTCAAACTGCCTTCCTTCAGCCGCAATGCAAGCTCGACATCTTCTTAAAAAAGATCGGGTTATCAATTGTCGGAGCTACTGATTCTAGACATCGAATTACTTAAACGGGAAAAATATTTATTTTTCCATTTATACTATATCGATACAAGATAGGCTTCATCAAATTATTGGGATTCGTGCTATAAAAACAATACCAAATATGACTATAATATTAACTTTCTGTTTACTTTTAAGACGGGCGAGTAATACTTGATTGAAGATATTGGAAAATAGATATTGATAGTATAATCTATATCTTATATCATTATCCTTCACGTATCGTGTTATCCACGATCAAATGAAGTTAATTAAGTCACTATGTTTATAAAACATCTGTATTACAATTTTCGCTAAATGCTACAAAAAAGTATGGAGATATATTATAGATAATGCAATTTCTATTTGCTTTTACTCACAATGCACGCAGCTTGTTCTACCAGAAGAACTCAACATTGTCTTAACACGGGAATGCTGAGGCTACTTCAAAAGTGTTAGGTCGTCGGCTACATTGCTAATTACTATCATTCTATTTATTGTATCATACACACAGTTAAGATACACTCAATAGTTACTGATGTTTGCTGCTATTAGTCTGAAGTATCTCAAGGTGAAACGTAGAGCTGTTACGATGACCAGCAGAAATTCACGATAACTGCACGCGGAAACATGGTATAAAATAATGAACGGCGTCGAACGTGGAACAGTGTTGATCGTTGCATTACGAACGATGGATCGTTGGAATGGAAAGGTAGCTGTCGTGACTGGTGCTAGCTCCGGAATTGGAGAGGCAGTCGTATTGGGTTTAGTCCAACACGGCGTTAAAGTTGTTGGTCTCGCAAGGAGAGTGGATCGACTTCAGAAATTGAGCACGAAACTCGGCAAAGATAAATTTTATGGCATCCAGTGCGATATGAGGAAAGAAGAGGACATTCTAAAAGCGTTTAAATGGGTCGAAAAGGAACTGGGTGGCGCTGACATTCTTGTGAACAACGCCGCAGTTCTTTCTATAAAACCCCTTATCGGTGAGACACGTATTTAATATTATGTTGAGTTTACATTATTTTCACTTTTCGACTTTACGCTGCGGTCGTAAATTAATTACATGTTCGGATAGTAGTGTAACGAACGAGGATAACAACATAACCATGAATATTTGATCTCGTTTTACTTAAATCTTAAACTCACAACCGGCTGATTTCTTGATCGAGAGAATGCCATTTCTTCGCTATATCTCTAATAAAACATAAGTTAGCTGAAGTAGATAGACCTTGCCTTTTATTTAAAGAAAAATACTGCCATATGTCCGCAAGTAAAGATCCGTTGATATATATATAATATAATAACAATTTATATCGATTTATTCAGCAAAGTTCACAAATTTTTCTCGAGTAAAGAGCCACTGAATAGCTGCTATGGTAAAAGCATAAAAAATTTTCAAATTTTCAAATTTTCAATTTTTTTAAACATTAATTTTCTCAAAAACTGAACGTCCTAGTGAACGAATTTCAGAATCGTATTCAGCTCGCAAATATCTATAAGAATTTCATAGTGGCGGTGACGAAATAAAAAAAAAGTCAAAATTCGTTGTACAGTGTTATTAATTTATCGCATGTACTGATGTTTTAGAACCATTGGATGAACACCTCTTTAAGTAAATAAGGTATTTGAATTAATCAGATTGAGTACGTGCATTGCTGTTTGAATATATATGCCTAAAGTAAATATCTCATTGAATGATTTGGCTGAGGTATTATTAGAGTATCCATGATTATGATATCGTAAACAGGAATATCAGTTATCTTGTGTAACCAAGAGGTTTGCGTTTTTCTATCGTTCAAGATAATGATACGGTGTGTATCTATTTAAATGCAGATTGTAGATAGGCAGGCAGGTCCTATTACGAATACAGCTCTATATAATGAGCAAGAGTATAAGGTCTCAAATACACTGATTTGAGCTAGATTTTGCGTTTTATAATCGAAGCGTTCACGTTCTTCGTGTTATTTCTACGGATGCATTACCTACATTGTTTCAGTTCCAATTATAATTTCTGTCGACTGCAATTTATGGACTTTTTTAATTAGAATTTAAAGAAAAATATCAGCCGTAAAATATACTATAAAGACTAAACTGATAAATCATATATTGCAAGATTTACGAAAATATTAAAACAAAGGGTAGACTGAAATATTTATAGAAAATTATTCAGTAATTCCTATGTTTCGTAAATTTTATTGGTAAAACTTTCCATCACTACTCATTTTCACGATTCGTAAAGTTAAGAGATTGTAATTTCCAAATTTCTCAAACTTGCACAGTTCTGTCTATAAATTGGAAAATTTGTGAAGTTTTAAGTTTATAAATTGAAATATTTGTATAGTTTCAAATTTATTAATTGGAAGGATTTTAAACTTTTATAAGTATTAATTCGAACATTTGTATAGTTTCAATTATATAAATTAAAAAATTTGTAAATTTTTCATCTTATAAATTGGCAAGTTTTACATATTATGATTTGCGACTATAATATTTGTAAATTTGTTATTTTTTAATCCTAAAAATTTTTAAACTTTACAGTTTATGGAGTTGAAAATTTAATAGTGAGTAAATTTCTACACCGGAAATTATACGAATTTCTAAACATGATGACATATAAGTTTGAAAATTGCTAAACATAAATGATTGCAAATTTGTAAATTCAAAATTTTGTTAACTTAAAATTTGGTGATTTTAAAAATCTGGCGGTTTGTAAAATAAATTCGAAACTTTGTAATTTTAAAAACGATTGTATTTCTATATTTCATTTGTACTGTTACGGGTGCCGATTAAAGTAATTTTCTATCGTTCCTCGACGACTTTGAACAATCGTGAGAAAGGAAAACACTCAATCGATACGCTGGAATCTGTTTTCAAAAAACAGAAGGTTAATACAATTGAGAGACGGGTCGAGGTCAAATTGAACTTTTCGAATCCAAGAAAGCTAACGCACTTAAAGATCCAGACATGGCTAAATATCATTGCATTAACCGCATGTGTCGCTTAAAATATATGATAAAATTTTCCCATCGATGCAAAGTAACACGGCTTATTCTTTCGGTATACAGACCCTCTTGTTAGCACATCCGGATGACAGTATCAAGTTTCATTTTGACTTGAACACTTCGTATTCTTCGTGAATTGCCAGTTACTAGATTTACGGACAGTCAAGGACCATTTATATTTGAATCGAAACTAAGGTACAAAAATATGTATATAATGGAGAATACGTAAACTAACCCGCGCAATGATTCTTTATCTCGACAAAGGATAATGTGCATTTTGACAGAAGCTTCTTACTATTTTTCCTAATTTAACGATCCGTCATTTCGACGGGTTCCGTAAATGTAGAGTTAAGCGAGAACGGGTCTAACAATAAGTCTCGCAGTACCAGTCTTATGAAACCAGTGAACTATTTGGCACAATTTCTTAACACATAACATATGTGCACACATTATTTCTGCGACAGGTACAATTGTAGAAGACCGAGTTTGTAATATACTATTATGTTTTTGGAAATGTGTTTCAATTATATCTTTACACGAATACCGAACATCCTTGTAACGATTCTCACTATAACCCAATTCAGTCGCTCATGTTGTATTAGAACATCAAAGTAATGTAAGTTGTGCGACGAAATAACTATTCAAATTTCTCCGAATTTTGAATGCTGTGCAAAGCCCGGAACGTAACAATGCTTTTCGTAATTGCCAAGTTTCTCATCGTCGATATTTGAGACTTAGAAAATGTATCAATTTAAATATTTGTTCTGCTGCCTTGCAGTTTCGGGATTGTAAATATATTTCACGGTTCATACTTTCATGTTCTTAAACAATTTCGATGCAAATAAAGTTCAGTAAACAAATCAACTGTAAATGTTGTATTATAGATACACCTACCGAGGAATATTATAAAACAATAGACACCAATGTCATTGCTCCTACGATATGCGCTAGGGAATTTGCACAGTCCATAAAAAAGAGAAACACGTTTGGCCACATAATCAACATTAACAGGTGAATAATTCACGATTCGCAAACAAATAATTTTATATTCGCTTTGGAGTAACACGTCTTATACGATCCTCTGAAATGATTAACCAATTCTATCGTTTTTATAGTGTTGCCGGCCATTTTGCTGAGAGTATGCATGTGCCGATCGGAATGTACGGTGCCAGTAAATATGCAGTGACGGCTTTGTGCTCAGAACTTCGTCACGAAATGATCGCAGCTAATTTAAAGGTCAAAGTTACAGTAAGTACTACTTGCAGTTGGTAATTCAAAAGTCACGCAACCTGCGATAATCGAAGAAAAGACACAAACAATTTTACACGTCGCGTCGCTTCTGGAGCAGCGTGTACACTTTATTTCATCTCGACATGAATACTTCATGACAATTCTCTTTCCATTGTTTCTTTCTGTTCACTATGAAATTATCATTTGAGCAAACATGATATCATTCGATCTTTCGTATAGATGTGGTAATCAGAATACATGCATCTTCATGAATGATAAACTCTGAACGTTATTCTATGTTTATATCTTCACAGAGCGTTAATCCCGGTTTGGTCCGAACAGAGATGGTACAACATTTCATAACAGGCACAGAAGTTCCCGCGTTGGAGCCAAAGGATGTCGCAGATGCTGTGATTAATGCAATAGGAACACCAGAAAGGGTAGAGGTAGGTGAAAATACAATTTCATTAGTTACACATACATATTATTCAAAATGTTGTTATGGAATTCGTGCATAATTGCAAGATCATGGTCAAGATATATGATCAAATACTATTTGGTTTTCGCTGAATATTGCAAACTGTTTCTTTGCTAAGAATGCAATTTTTGTAAAAAGAAAATTAAAAATTATAATAAATTTTGTGCTTCTCACTAGCATACACGGAGATTTGTAAAGGCTACTATAACACCAAAGAACAGAATTTTGTTCTCAACGCAATTGTCAACTCCATCAATTTTACTTTTCTAATGAATGAAGAGGAAACTTTATTTTCATAATATATAATAAGGGTCTACTTTACTCTTTATGTGATCTAGTACTATTAATAATATTGGTATCGTTAGGCATCTGCAACTTTGACTGTTTTTAATTTAACGACAGCTTTTACAAGAGCTAGTGACTTTCTAAATAATCTGATACTTATAACCTTAAAAACATGTGAAATAACCTTTTCAGATTCCTGACATTACGATTATACCGCACCGTACAGTGATAGGCACAGGCGGTCAGCGCTAGTAAGTAGTTTTTAAATAACCATTTTATTAAGATTCTTATAAAGTGAATTACCGATTCATATTTATTTGTTTGTTTCTTTACAGATTTCTTAAGCAGGAAGGAATACGATGTCAAGTTGCATGATCTTCTATCTAAAAAGACCAATGACTTTTATTTCTATTTTTGAGCAATTGAAACTGTATAACTAGATAATGAAATTATTTATAAATCGATATTAATTACATCTGAACGTGTATTCGAAGTTTGTTTACATGTGTAAAAATTTACAAATGGTATATCTAAATAAATTGGTTAAATGTGCCCTTGAACCAACTGAATCATTCGTTACATTGTTCAGTAGTATATCTCTAACTAACCTCTCATATCAAGTTTTAACCATTTACCTTAATTGAATAAAACAATTGCATATAACAGGGAAAAGTCGAAATTTCATACGTTTCTTACTTAAGGGGAGACCACTATGTAGATGGACTCAAAAAAGTCTTTTTTTTTTGTATTTAAAAAGTTACTTTAAAGCCTATAGAATACGGAACGCATTGGTATTTGGAGTAAAGTGCAAAGCTATTGTTGTAAGAACCTATACATGTGGCCCACCTTCTCGCCGATCCGAGACGCGCACGGTAGTAATGATCAAAAGTTTGTTTATTTATTATCCCTGTTTGAAGTGCTTGTATACCTGTAATAAGGTTTAGTCGGATGTTTCGGGAGAAGCATATTGATGTGCGGTTTCATTTTGTTCGCGATATTGTTAACCGAAAGGAAATTGAAATTAGTTATGTCCAATCAAAACAACAATTAGCAGATATTTTTACAAAACCACTAGCTAAGCAGCATTTTTGTGGGAGTGTTAGATTTAATAATGATTGTATTTTGAAATTTTTTATATATGATTGCTGTATGCATTGTGCGACGGACCTGAAGTGTGGCACAGTTGCCATTGTTCTAAATCGAACGGACGATTGTCAATTTTTTTTCTTGTCTCTTCGCGTCAGTCGTCATCGCGCATGGTGCACGAACGGTGTAATGTTTTTCTTTACGTTTTTCCTTTAAATAAAATGTTCTAAGAAAGACTCTGTGACGAAGTTACTCAACACCATCAATTACCACAAAAATATGACGGTATCTTTTTTCGTCGATATGATTGAACCGAGATGATCCAGATGATACGTACGTATCCAGAGGCAAGGTTCCCTTCTGAATGCAATGTAAAAATACTTCTCACCTTCCCATTTTCCTTTCGGCCAAAATGCACTGTACACAGTTCCGAATGACCTTCTGGATCTTCGGCCACATATCCGGAAACCAATTAGTGCTTTTTCACGATAGACTCGGTTTTATTAACCACGAAATATCCGCGTTCGTGCGCCTGTATCACTACCTGCGTTTGCATACTTCTAGGCACTACTATAAATGTATGCACTATTAAATACTAAAATGCGTGCATTGTCTTGCACGCATTTGCATAATATCCCGTTTCTTAATACGAAGCCGTCGACTTTACCCTGACTTATGGCACTTATTCTTTCGTTTAATTCGCTGACTTCATTTTGCGCTCTCTTAATACCCGACAAGATGTTATTCTCTAATCCCGCAATAAACATTGTGGTGGGATAGCGGCTTAACGCGTCCACGTGGCACATATTTTTACCTGGTCGGTGTTCTACAATATAATCGAATTCCTCTAAAAGTAAAGCCCATCTGGCTACTCGCACGCACAGGTCACGTTTTTTCATTGCCCACGCAAACGCTTGGCAGACTGTCATTATTTTAAAAGATATGCCTAATAAATAAATCCTAAATTTTCTAAGCGCCTTGATCACTACTAAGTAAGACCTCGAGCTCGTATCTCGTGTATTTTTCTTCGCTGAAAAGGTCGCGTAAAACATGAAAATAAGAAAATCCCGTTATCTCCGTTGTCTCGCTGTAACCACACTTAAAACTAGACGCGTCAGTGTGAAGTTGAATTTCAGGTTTTTCATTATACAGATTTAGTACAGGTTGAGAACTAAGTAATAATTTTAAATTATCGAACGCTCTTTCCTCTTCGAGACCAAACTGAAATGATACATTTTTTCTTAATAGATTTGTTAAGGGACGTGCTATAACCGAATACTGTCGAATAAACTGTCTAAAATATCCCATTAACCCCAGAAAACTTTGCACGCTCTTGACATTCGACGGCTTTGGAAATTTCATAACTGCACTCGTCTTGTTATCCGACGGTCGGATTGTCTCATTTTCTATAATGTAGCCTAATTATTCTATACGCGTTTGAATGAACCGACACTTTTCCCAATTTATTATTAGCCCGTATGCACTCGCAGTATTCAAAACTATTTCTAAATTACGAAGGTCGTCCGCGTAATCGCAAGAAGGCACGACCAGATCATCAATATAAATTAATACTAATCCTTTCGCAATTAATTCCTGGAATATCGCATTAATGTATCTCTGAAACACGGATGGAGCATTGCACAACCCAAATGGAACACGTAAAAATTCATACTGTCCATCTGGTGTCACGAATACGGTGCACTTTCTTGAATTTTCCACGATTTCCACTTGAAAAAAGCCATTTTTTAAAACCAATGTACTAAAAATTCGCGCATCTTGTAGCCGGTCTAAATGCTCTGCAATAAGCGGAAGCGGATATCCTTTTTTTACTATTTTTTCATTTAGTTTTCGGTAATTTATACAAAGTCGTGTGGTTCCATTCTTTTTCTTGACCAAAACTGTAGGACTCGCGAAATCTGATTGGAACCGTTGGATAATTTTATTTTTTAACCATTCATATATTTGTGTATTTACTTCTTCTTTCTCTGGAGGAGATAATCTACTCGGTCGTTGATACAGTAAAGACCCTCATAGTGCGAAAGAGGCCTGAATCGAAATTCGCACTGAGCGGGCCAGTTGGAAGCGAAATTTTATGCTCGGCGGCTCGGTTGCTGGGGGGATCCCCCTTGGAATCAGTCAAGCATTAAACACGATCGGTACCGAAACGACCGAATATCGGTGAGACACATACAGTGAATCTTCCCACAGTGCAACAGAGGCCGGAATTGAAACTGCTCACTGTGAGCATAGGAGAAGCGAAATTTAATACTCGGCGGCCGTCCCTTGCTGGGGTGATCCCCCTCGGAATCAGTCAAGCGTTAAACACGATCGGTTACCGAAACGACCGAATATCGGTGAGACACATACTAATGCAAGCAAAAAAAAAGATTGCAATTTTCTTATTTCCTATTATTTTTTCATGAAACTTGTACCATCGTATTCGTCAGGTTTTTCTGATTAAAATGACACCAAACATGATGTAATTGCGTTAATAATTACGTACGTAACGGGTGATTAAAGTTTTTAACGTGAGAGAGGACGGCGAGTGGAAAAGATAGACAGGCAGAAAGTTGAAGGGTTCGGAAAAGATGAAAGGCAGGCGGAGCTCAGACCTTTAAATTAAAAATTATAAATTCTTCATTTTTGGTTTTTCGTGAATGAAACTTTTACCATCGTATTCGTCTCGATTTTCGGATTAAAATGATACCAAACACGATATAATTACGATCATAATTACCCTTGTAACAAGCCATAAAAGTTTCGGACGTTAGAATCTAAGGAATTCGTATCTATGACGTAAATGTAACGTCCGAAACTTTTATGGCTTGTTACACAGGTAATTATGATCCTAATTATATCGTGTTTGGTATCATTTTAAACAGAAAAAGGAGACGAATACGATGGTAAAAGTTTCATTCACGAAAAACCAAAAATAAAGAATTTTGATTTTTTAATTTAAAAGACAGAATACGCAGGAGTCTTTCATGTTTGCCGAACGTCTCGAACCTCAGTCCCTCTCTGTTTTTGTATCGCTATCCACGTTCGGCTCACGGACGTGGACCGAATCAAACTTTCGCACTGAGTGGGCCAGTGGAAGCGAAATTTGATACTCGGCGGTTGTCCTTTCCACGCCGCCGCCAAAAGAACAAATCGCCGCTAAGGCGGCGAAGCATTGAAATGTCGAGCGAGACTGGTTCAAGCAAGGCGAACATAGGCGCAGCAATGACGCACGCATAAGCGCAGAAAGAGACGTTTCGCACTGTGTGGGCCAACCAAGCATTGCACTGAGAGGGTCTTTACTGTACACGGAGATATTGCCCGTCAGCACGATGTTCATTTTAATATCTATGTCTGTAGTTTTATTGGGTGTGTAATTTTGCATTAACTCTTCTACTTGCTCTGTATTATCGCTATTACTAATATCGGAAAGGTCTAATTCGTTATTGTCCTTGCATGTGCTAATACGAAAAACTGATCGTGATATTTCCGTCTTTCATACGAACCTCCACCGTTCTCAAAAAATCTGCGCCGATTAGCATTCCGTACGGCAACGATGTATCGGAAACAACATACAATCTAATAGAGTACATCTTACCGTCAATTTTGACCTTCGCTACGAACTCGACTAATGTTTTTTGGGGACGTGAACGGGGTGTAGAAAATAAATATATTAAATGTGTGGAAAATACTTTTTATTAACACATTGAGCCCGGCGCCGCTCCCTGGCGATAACTTGTAATAAATTATAAATCGTTCACAGATCACTGGTGTGCTTAATCACAATTCAATCTCCTCATATAATCTGAAGAGAAGAAAAATTCCTAAACAAAAAAAAAACGCAAATTCGAGCTAAGATAATTTTATTACTGCGGCTGTAAAAAAATCTTCCAGTAAAGAACATTGGTCCTTCGAGCCGGATAACGGGATTAATTAGAGGTGAGCTAAGCCTTAATAATCAAATTACAAATCGGCTTAAATTTAACAGGGTTAACGGTTGCCGTTGGCCGTCAGCACTCAAAAACAAATACCGCATCTTACTAACGATTGTACTGTATATTTTCCTTTTTTTTTGGGTACTGAAACAATGGATAAGTTCGTTACAAAGCAGCTTGATTTATTTAAACGGATAAACTTAACCGTAGAAAATATGAAAAAACTGGGAGTAGCGAAAATTACGAAAGGAATGGTCCGTGCTCGTCTGGAGCTTTTGGAGAAAAACTGGAATGCCTTTTCTAAAACCCACGAGCTCATCGATGTCTTCGCTAAAGAAACAGGGCATTTTTACTTTAAATGTGTCTACATAGGCATCTGCAAAGAAGCATATTTAACTCAGAAGGCATTTCTGCTAGATCTCCAGGATGAACTTTCTACTGGTAAGATAATTCAAACTCAAAATACTTCGTCGCTGCGATCTTTACCTAAAATAGTGCTGCCTGTCTTCTCGAGAGAATACAATAGCTGGGAGAATTTCCGAGTTCTCTTTCAATCACTCATCATTGATAATGAAACGCTCTCACTTGTTGAAAAATTGCATTACCTGAAAACAAGTTGAACTGGTGAACCTGCTCTTTTACTACAAAACATTCCTGTAGGAATACGGAAAAAATTCGGACTTGAAACGGGAATCGAACCCGTGCCCTTCAGATTACGAGTCGTCGACGCTCCCAACTGAGCCACCGGCGTCCACCTGATACACGTCCTTTTTCGCATCCTTTTGTCCTTTCGGGTCTGGAGGCCCCGCCAATCCCACATTCCTGTTACTGGCAACAATTTTAAACGCGCCTGGCGATCTATTACTGAACGATACCAAAACTTACGAGTTCTGATTCACGCTCAGCTGACTTCGTTGATGTCTCACCCTGTTATGAAGAAGGAGTCGGCACAAGAGCTAAAAGGGTTGGTGAACGGTACCATCTCATCCAGGTGAGAGTAAAAGGACTGACATCTCCTTTCTTGTAAAGTTAGAGAAGCACTCCAATTCGAATCCATCGCTACAAAAAGAGTATCGCGATTTTATTAAACAGTACGAGTCGCTAGGCACATGTAGCGTGTGCCGGAACAAGAAATTTCAAATTTTAACTATTATCTGCCTCATCACGGTGTGCACTTCAGGTCTGTCCTTAAACGACCTGGTACATACTGGTCCAAATCTCTTACCAGCGGTTTTCTCAATTCTGTTACGCTGACGCCGACATGCTATGTTATAGTATAATGTATCGTCAAATTCGGGTATCATAAGCAGATTGTGAGTTCCAAAAAATCGTCTGGCGAGACTTTCCTAACTCTCAACTCTCTAATTATAAACTTTTAACGGTTACTTACGGGGTGGCATGATCTCCGTTTCTGGCTATTCGTACTCTACAGCAATTGAGTACGGACGAGAAAGAGGCTTATCCGCTGGCAGCTCTCTGTCTTTTACACGACACCTATGTCGACGACGTAGTATCTGGATCTAATACTCTGGAAGAAGCCATTCACCTTAGTCAACAATTAATTGCGTTGTTGAGGGCGGGCGGCTTTAAACTTAGAAAATGGGTATCTAATGAACCCGATCTTTTAAAAAACTTACCAGCGGATTACCTTGCTTCTTCTTCCAATCTTGCGTGCAACTTTGACGCAGTCTCTAGCCTCCATGGTTTGAGTTGGAACACCTCTTCGAATTGCTTCATTTTTAATCCTCAACCCCGGAACCTTACTGGATTCATAGCTAAAAGAACAGTTTTTAGTGAGGTCTCAGGCTTGTTTGACCTACTAGGGCTTCTAGCTCCTGTGGTAATTCTGGCAAAAATCTTTTTGCAATTCCTTTGGCCGATGAATTTAAATGGGATGATCTGCTTCTCAACACTCAAAGGGATTTCTGGTTATCTTACCTTTCGGAGTTGAGTGCTCTTTCTTCGCTTCGGGTACCTCGTTGGCTCTCTATTTCACCTAACAATGACGTTCTCCAATGACATGAGTTTGCCGATGCATCCGAAAAGGCTTATGCTGCGGTCATCTACGTCAGAGTTTTGTCCCGGCATCCTGAAGCGACACCCACTATTTCGCTCGTAGCAGCTAAAACGCGGGTGGCTCCACTGAAACAAGTCTCACTACCATGACTTCAACTGTGCACAGCCACCCTATTGGTTAGGCTGATAAAAAGAGTTAGAAACACTCTTAATTTACATACCTGTGAGCTTCATCTCTGATCTGATTCCACCATCGTTCTTAGCTGGCTTCAGCAACACCCCTCTAAGTGAAAGACCTTTGTCGCCAAACGAGTATCCGAAATTCAGATATCGTTGCTTGAAGCAGTCTGGCGTCACATTCCGTCGGCAGAAAACCCGGCTGACATAGCTTCTCGTGGTCTTTCAGGAAAAAGGGTGGTGTCAAGTAGCATTTGGTCGAAGGGGCCTACCTTTTTGTCCAATCATGATCTTAACTTGAATAATTACCTTCTCTCAAACTTAGTCACGGATAAGGAAGCTCGGAATTCTAAGTTAGTCTGCCCCACTGTTACCAGTTCCTTCTTCTTGGAGGAATTTATATCTCGACCTTCTCCTGTAAAAAAATTGTGCAGAATAACATACTGGTGTCTTCGTTTCGGAACAAGAAAGAGAGAGAATTGTTCACCTCAGCTTACTACTAATAGTGGTGTTGATGAATTACTTAATGCTCGACTTTCCTGAATTAAATGTATACAAAATATAGAGTTTCCAGTAGAAAGGGCTTTACTTGACTAGTCTGCTTCTACCCCTCGTGGAACATTAAGTAGGCTAAAGCCCTTCCTGGACAAAAGTGTGTTTAGCTTTTCGCGCTGTTCATCTCGAGGTGTGTCGGATAATATAACATTCCTTCTCGACGAGGAATATGTTCCCTTATTCGCACTGATCAAGGGACCACCTTTATCGGCGCTCAACGAGAGCTTCAGCGTCTTTTTCAAACTGCGCAATTGGAGTGGACCAAAGTGACGAATATTTTAGCTTAAGAAGGAACTGTGTGGCAATACAATCCACCCTCCGCTCCTCACTTCCGGGGCATTTTGGAGGCGGCCGTTAAATCCTTGAAATTTCATCTTAGACGGCTAGTGGGGGATACTATTGTTACTTTCGAGGAATTTACCACTGTTCTCGCGACAATAGAAGCCTGCCCCAATTCGCGTCCCTTAGCGCCTCTTGGTGATAGCGCAGATTCTTTTGATTTGTTAACGCGAGGTCACTCTAATCGACGAAAAAGTTTCGCGACTTTCTCATTGGCAGCTCCTACAGCAGATGCGAGATCATTTTGGGCGACACTGGGCGGCAGAATATCTTCACTGTCTTCAAACTCGCGCCAAATGGACTCAATCTCAACCCAACGTGAAACCTGGAGATCTCTGTCTTATAACATCGGAAGTCGCACCACCAACCAAATGGCCAATCGGAAGGATTACGGAGGTCTACCCGGGCTACGATGGCAAAGTTCGCGTCGTCCTCGTGCGAAACCCGCAAACCATTTTAAAACGACCCGTTGCCAAAATATGTCTGTTCCCGAAGGCGCGAGAGTTCGACTAAAATGACCGGTTTGTACTTGTTCGTCATCTCGACGAAGGCGGACGGCAATGTTAGGAATCGCTCTTACCGATCCCAAAAATTTTTCTACCTTCGTGGCGCTTTGGCGATCGCGGGCCCTCCGCCCTAGTCCTGCTTTCGAGTCAAAACGGCGAGACTCAAAAACCGCGAGAGCGAATTCAATCACTGCGCGATATAGTCGATTAAGTGCAATAACTTGTAATGTAGGACAGTGATAACGGTTGTGCCGCGAACGTTCCGCGAAAATTCGAGAACGAAAACATAAACAGCCCTTCAAACGAATTCGTTGCCGGCAAGCGTGTCATCCGTGTATGAGTGCGAGTGCGAGAGAGAGTGTGTGTGAGAGAGAGAGAGAGAATGAGAAACGCGTGAACGTTGAGAAACGATCGCGAGGTTTCGAGTAACCGAAGATTCGCAAATCGTTCAAACGCCGAATTCGAGAATGTTCGATCACGTTAATATATGGGTGTGTCCGCGGAACGAGGGGGAGAAGCTAAGAGAGCGAGTACGAGAGACGAGCGAGTACGCGACGATCACGATTACGATTTGCAATTACGATCACGATCTACGGCCTACGGTTTTACGGACTTTACGGTTTTGGACTTTACGGTTTTGGACTTCTTGTACTTGAGCGTGCGTGCGTGTATGTTTTTGTGAGTTTTCGTGTATTTTTGTTCACTGTTTTATTCGTGCTTTAATAAAGGCTTAGTTGTAAAAAATACTAATCCTACAGTAATGAATTATAAATCGTTCACTGATCACTGGTGTGCTTAATCAAAATTCAATCTTCTCGTATAATCTAAAGAAAAGAAAAATTCCCGGACAAAAAAAAAAAACGGAAATTCGAGCTACGATAATTTTATTACTGCGGCTGTTAAAAGATCTTCCAGTGAAGAACAAGTTTAAACGCGTTTTTCTCGGTATGACTTCTTTCGAACCCGCCGAACCCATAACTCGAACAGTTTACAACTAATCGACTTGAAATTTTGTGGAGAGGTGTAAAATAACATAACGCAGCAAACATCGAACGGATTTTTTGGTTAATCAACTACTTAATTTTTTATTAACAATTTAATGCTTAATTTCCTGACATTTTTCCAAAAGCTTTCCTTCTTATCGACACCAAATTAACAATTCTTAATATTTTTTAATTTCCGTACGACGTTCCATAGACAAGGATATATAATATCAGAAATTTTGGGATTATTTATTTTAGGACCATCCGTTAATGAGAAAAAGGTTCGATCAGCAACCCACTAAAAAAAAAGATATTATTGCTTGCTAGCACTTACAGTCGCCATTTTTAATTCGATTGGTTTGAAAAAATTCTCGAACCATCTTCAAAACATATATAATATAGCACTTTTGTCCCTGACTTTATTAAATCACCTTTTTTTCAGTCCTCTAGAGTGGCGTTACCCCTTAGAGACCGCTAATATCTATTTCACCAGCCTTGATCTAAAGGATGGATACCATCACGTACCCGGTGCGGATGAGTCAATAAAGCTTACATAATTTATAACGCGGGATGGTCAAATATGAGTATTTGAAGATGCCCTGTTCAGGATCATACGATCCTTCACGCTTCCCGCTCGAGCGGTAATTCGCAAGCGCACTCAAGCGAGCATAATAATAATTAATAGCCCGCGAGCATGCGCTTTGACACCGCAATACCGTTTTCCCGGGTCGGCAAAACAGTACGTTTCATTCGAATACCAAACCTTAAGAGTACCAAACCGTTTTTTTTTTCGTTCATCTCCAAGTTAATTTTAAAACCGTTTCTTTGTACCATTTGCCGTTTATTTTGCGCCTGTAATTATAATTAATTCTTCGTTCAGTGTAGTGTCTTTGTTATTAAATTTACGTTAGTATAACAATTGTGCGAGATTATTGGAAGTGATTCGCCAGTTACTTCTCCAACTACCCTCGAAGTCCAGTCCTTTGACAAGGGCGTACCAGCCCAAGTGCAATCACCGAACATTTTGGTCCTTCGAGCCGGATTGGAATCGAGGAGAAGATCTAAAAGGAAGACACGATGAGTGGACTTGAAGAATTGCTGCAAAAACAAGTGCAGACCATGCGTTCAATCGAACGAGCCATTGTTAACTTTAAAAAGCTGGGTCAAGCAAAGATGACCGCAGCAACAACTCAAAATCGTATAGCCATGCTAAAGGAAAGTTTCCAGCAGTGCCAAGACCTGGATGCAAAAATTGCCGCTTCTTCGGATCAAAAAACCAGAGCTAATTTTCAATATTTCGTTGAGGATTATTTTGCCAACTGTGAGGAGCGCTATCAAGAAGCACTCGATTTCATGGCGGAAACTTTATCCAAAGTTTCTCCCCAACTGGATCAAGCTGCGGCGACCGGTAGCAGTTCAAATCCTGTGACGTCACAGCCAACGGTACATCTACCCAGGATTCACTTGCCGTCCTTCGAGGGTACATTCGAACAATGGGAGAGCTACCGCGACCGTTTTACCTCCATGATAATAAACAACAAGGCTTTGTCGAACATGGAGCGCCTACACTATTTGTATACGTCGTTGAAGGGCGAAGCGAGCCTAACGGTGAGTCACCTACCTGTCACAGAAAATAACTTTGAAGTTGCATGGAAGATAATAACCTCGCGATACGAAAACAAGCGTCGGCTTATTTCGACTCATTTAAATACTTTGTTTTCGTTACCATCTGTTCAATCTGAAACTCCATCCGAACTTCGCGCGTTTCGCGACAAAATAAACATGTCCGTTCAAATGCTGCGAAACCTTGACAGACCAGTAGACCAGCGGAGCGATATTATTGTATTCTTCGGTGCGAAAAAATTCGACCGGGCAACTCGTAAAGCGTGGGAGTTTAACCTTGGCGACACCACCGAATTTCCAACGTACAATGAGTTTGATATGTTCCTAGAAAAGCAAATTAGAGCGTTAGAAGCGCTACCGGAATCAAACCGTGTCAAAGCGAGCGAAACCGAAAGGGTTAAGCAGGTTCCATCGAAATCGTTCCACACCCATTCTACAGTCACGAATAAAATTATTTGCGCCATTTGTAAAGATAATCATTTATTATATCAATGTCCGAATTTTGCAGTAAAAGCTCCATCCGAACGTTTCAATCTAATAAAACAGCAGAAGCGCTGTATAAACTGTTTTTCAATTAAACATTCAGCCGCGCAATGCAGAAGTTCCCATTGCTGTAAAGAGTGTGGTCAATAGCGCCATACTCTGTTGCACTTCCGAGCAGCCACTGACACAGATGTCACAACGCCGACAACCAGTTCTACATCCTCCAAGCACGAAGTGATAAGCTCAAATTTAGCTTCCAATCCACCAATTAAAACTAATGTTCTGCTTTCAACAGCTAGGGTCAGAGTGCATTCCGCTCAAGGCCGATGCATGATAGTTAGGGCGCTTTTGGACCAAGGATCGACTGCTACGCTCATGACCGAAAATCTAGCACAGTTGCTTCGCCTTGAAAGAGCAACTCAAATTTCTCGCATAAGCGGAATCGGGGAAACTCAGTCAATAGCACGTCATGTAGCTGCAATAGTGATTACACCGGCGGAGAAGAACGAGCCTGCATATCCGACTAACGCGATCATAATGCACACGTTGACCATGTATGTCCCATCACGCAACCATTCAAACACTGAATGCGCTCACCTTGCAGGGTTGGATCTCGCCGACAAGGATCCCATGAGCTCTTGTGGCACGACAGCTGTTTCATGCCCTTTGGGTTAACGAACGCGCCTGCTATATCCCGACGTTTTATTTGCCTAGTATTTAGATCGATGATTAATGCTAATAAAGTTCTAATATACTCTGGTGATATCCTGATTCCGACTGAGAAGATCGAAGAGAATTTAGCGACGCTTTGCGATGTCCTTGACTTACTCGCTCGCAACGGCCTTGAATTAAATTTTAGCAAGTGTCACTTCGTCGTGACCAAGATTGATTATCTGGGGTATAGAATTTCGGGACAAATCATCAAACCGAATAAGTCCAATTTAGAGGCAAATTTAAATTTTCCCGAACCGCGAACTGTTCGCCAAGTCCATGCGTTTTTGTGTCTTGCTACGTATTTTCGAAAGTTCGTTCCCAACTTTGCTCTGATTGCGAGTCCGTTGTATGACCTAATGAAGAAGGAAGGCCCATTTAAATTTCGAGAAAGCAAACTCGAGGCTTTTGAAACCTCGCGCGAGAAACTAGCAAGCTATCTGGTGCTAGCTTTGTATCGGGTGAACGCGAGGACGTATTGTATACAGATGCCAGTTCGTATGGATACGGTGCCGTATTAATGCAGGAGCAGCTTGATGACCACGTGCATTCTCTAATGTACTTACTTAAGTCGCCGGACAACTGTCACCGAAGGTCGTTATCATAGCTACGAACTGGAAATGATGGCAATTGTATATGCGATCGAGAGAGCCCGAGTATATTTAAAGGGAGTTCCGTTCAAAATAATTACGGATTGTAGTGCGATTAAGTTAGGTGTACGTAATAGTTAGCGGGATATTAACACACGAATTAGCCGATGGTTCATTATGTTACAAGATTATGATTACGAAATATATTAATAATCGAACCATTGTCGTTTGACCAGATTTTAGTGTACTCGCGGATACAGGATCCCACGATTCGGGCTTTATATAAAGAATTATTGAATTGCGAGAAAACGATCGATTCGAACTGCGTAATAGTGTAGTTTATAAAAAGAGCAGGGTCGATTATTATTTGTTGTGTCGGCGGGAATGGTATCGGAAGTCATAAGAGTGTTTTACGATGATATCGGGCACGTTGGAACACATAAGACCATAGAGCTCATCACAAAATCTTATTGGTTCCCAAATATGCATGCGGTGATGAAAGAACATATTGAAAATTGTACCCCATGCTTAAGGGGTTAGGTGGGTTTCAGATGCTTAAAAGAACCGTACTTTTACTGATTTTTTTTTAATATATCAAATGAAATATTTATTGCAAACAATTTAGCAAATCAAAGATACATATTTAACAAGTTCTTTGTGAAATTTTTATTTAAAAATTTGGAAAATTCAGTCATTGCGACCTCACTTCCGTTGACCTCTAAAAAAAAAGTGATCTCGGTGTGGACACGATAACTCATGACTGGTTCGTCAGAAATTAAAAAACCAAATATTTTCTGTCAGCAGATGTATAAAGCTCGTACTAGAACGAAGGAAACAAAAAAAAAAATTAAAATTTGAATTTTTTTCGGAGTTATGAACAAAAAGTTCCATTTTTTGGTCAAATTTTCACCACATACTTCCTCGTAACATAAGTTGTGATAAAAAAAAAAAAAAAAATCCTTCGTTCAAGTACTAGATAATAGTATTTTGAAGAAGTGTGCAAAATTTGAACAAAATCGGTTCATAGCTTTTTGAGAAATTATGTCCCCCGACTTCAAAAATAGAGTTTCGAGAAACACGCAACTGAAGGACAACGCGACAGGCTGCGTGGCCTAATGGGCGGAACTTGCGAAGGGTCTATCTCTTAGAGTTTTACTCTAATCGATTCAAAATTTGGGGAGAATCTTCTAGACATATTGTACTATTTAATAGGACAAAAAAAATCGATTTTTTTAAATTTTCAGATCCACCTAACCTCTTAACCTACTCCTAATTTCACATAGACTATAACACATTTTGATTAAAGCGAAATCGCAGATAGTGAGGTCAAAAAGTGATCGATTCGTCGTGGAATGACCCCTGTAAAAAATAATCGAAATGTAATGTAATCTTAAACAATAAAAAAACTGCGTGATAATAGAAAAGTGTTCTTGATTTCTACATACTTATCAATCTAGAACAAATCCTGTTTCGTCTGCTTTCCTTTCGTTACATTCCGTGTTTTAATAACGCGGACAACGATTTATGACATCAATTATATGTATAATTAGTTTCATACATTTACCAACATTTTTTAAACCCAATTGTAATTTCTTGAATTTCATTTACATATAAAAATTGTAGATTCTTTGAAATATTGTTACAATTTCGATTAATTTCTGGAAATACGTTCGTCAGAATTAACGCAGTAATGTCTATGGAAACAAATATATGTACGGACAAACTTCTTTTCCCATTACAAGAACATATTTGCCGTCTTACATTATGTCTTCCACAGATAGAAAAGCTTCATTTCTGCATCCATCCTGTGATTTGTCTCGTGTTATCAAAAATGGTTTTTCCGGAGTAGGACATCCAAATTTTTCATACAACGGATGAAGGACTTTTAACTTATTACCGATTGGGTCCAACAGATTACTCCACGGTGCGTTGGCATCTTGAAAATAATACAGATTGATAGATTAGTACCTTTATTATACCTGTAGTATTTACTTTACTGTAACAAAGACAGAATTATTACAGACAAATATTCATATCTAAAATAATAATTAGCCGTTTGAGTGCCACGCATTTTTTTGTTCCCTAATCGACAATTGCCAAACGGCGCAATAGCGCTTGTCGAATTCCGGATCCAAAAATGCCAAGGAGCGCGATCGCGCTGTTTTTTCGTTTATATATATACAATAAACCTTGATTCGTTTAGTTTAGTATTCTGAGTATAAGCAGTGACACCAGAGTGTTTAAATCATATAAATAAAAAAGTATTATATAAAATAAATAAATAAAAATAAAAAAGTATTATATAAGATAAATAAATAAAAATAAAAAAGTTATATTTAAATATTTTACTTGACATATAAGAGGTATGTGCAGTAATATTTTTACGAATTTTCTATGTACTCTACAGTATAATTTTGATTTAAAATAATTTATAATATAATTTTAGTATTATTTTATTTTATTTTGATGCTCTTCAGAAATTTAAATGGCTACTAAACGAAAAACGAATAGTATAATAGAGGATCCAAATTACGATAGTGATAATAGTAATGTTGGCATTTTTAAATGAAGAAGAATTAATGTTATTGACGATTTTGATTCTGATATTAATCTGGTTACGGTTGCCGATACAAAATTCTTTGCTTGCTCACTGCACCCTTCATTTAAACCATTTGAAACAATAAGAAGGGAAAATATTTAACCGACCACTGCCATCCGCTTCCAAAAAAATAGAAGACCCTTGCAAGATAAGAGACCGGCAGGAGCCAGACCTATAAACACAGAACCAAATCAAACAAGAGTACTTTCAGTTAGAATTTTTTCTTAAAACAGGACATACCCGATAATCAAAATAGTAACCATATGTGTTTCCTCGAGATATCCTGTGGGAAGTTATTCGTCTGTAGAAAAAGTCACGTGATCAACCTTCAGCTAGTATATAAACCCTTTCGTTTGTATACTCGAGTGGACAGTAGTTAACTTGCATCAGTGAAGGGACAGTAGTTAACTTGCATCAGTGAAGGGACAGTAATTAACTTGCGTCAGTGAAGGGACAGTAGTTAACTTACATCAGTGAAGGGACAGTATCGAGTGAACAGTTTTAAAGTTACATATTTCGACGTGAACACTTCGCTGCGACGCAACCAGTTAACTCTACGTTGAATCCCCGCATTGCCAGTGCGTCAAAACCGTGCATAAGGGAATAGGTAACACATACACACTCTTCATTTTCGCGACAGAAACAATTGTAGAGGTGCAAAAATTAGAAACCGTTGTCGAACCGAAACCGTTGGAAGGAGAGCAAAAACTTGTGTACAAGTCAGCTGATTAGGACGCGTGCAGCAAGTGCTCTCCTTTGTCAACGGTTTCGGCTATAAACACTGCGAAAGGTAATCGACCGCGAGACAGAGTGCGAGTGAGAGAGAATGCGTGTGTGACAGAGAGAATGTAATAAAGGGCAATAGCCGAAATATCTGTGTACCCGTGAATGTATAGAAAATTTGTCTATATAAGCCGAAGCGCAGCGGAGCGAAGGAGAATAACAGCGAGCGATTTAGCGAGAAGACAGCGAGCATATAGAGAGACAGCGAGTATTGTAAAAGAGAAGCAGCGAATAAATTATCCACATCGTAAATTTACGAGGGAAAAGTTCACTTAACACATCATATCCCTACACAATTGTAAGAGAATAATTTTGTAATACATAATCGTGTTCTGTAAAAGGTGTTATCCTATTTGCTATATTAATATACCCGAAAGATCCTAGTGACAGTTCCCACTATCATACATCCTAGCCGCTCAGGGTGTGTGAGATTATAAATTCAATAAAAGTTACGTGGCTTAATTATCATTTAAACTCTCGGCGCTTTTCACGCTGTTCAAAGCCCGGCTCGTAAGAATGTCCATAATACTGGTCACATTTCTAAATATAGTAGGATTATGGAAAACGAATATAACGACCAAAGTAATTCATTCCAATTTGTAGAAAAGTCGGGACAGCAATATCTTTTACCGAGTAATGCCAAACCAATTGAGTATTTTAATCTCTTCTTTAGTAATTCTCTTTGGAAAATGATGGTTGAGGAAATAAACAGATATGCTGAAGTATTATTACCAATATTTACAATAAATCATAAATCTAGAATAGTAAATTGGTATCCAGTCACTATCTTGGAAATGAAGGCATTTGTAGCCGTTTTATTCGAAATGGGGATAACAAAGAAGTCAACAGTATATTCATATTGGGCTGTAAATTCAAGAACTATACCTTGGTTTAAAAAAATGTTTTCACGGAACAGATTCCAAAATCTTTTAAGATGTTCTCATGCAAATGATAATAACAAGTGTTTTCCACCGGGACATGAAAATTATGACCCATCTGCAAAATTCAATCCAATTATTGAACACGCCAATCAAGTGTTACAGAAATATTACATTCCCCATAAAATGTTATCTATCGATGAATCTTTAGTAGGAACGCTTTGTCACTCAAGCATTACGCAATATTTACCAAACAAGAAACATCACAAGTGGGGCATAAAATTCTGGATGTTGTGTGATGCAGTATCAAAATATTACATATCATTTTTTGTTACCGAGGTAAAAAATAAAAAATTTCACAAAATGGGTTCGGTTACGATGTCGTAGAAAAATTATTGCAATGCCGATTGTCTAAATAAAGGACATCACATATATATTGATAATTTTTTTACAAGCACTGCTTCAGCAAAATTTTTATATTCAAAAAATACCTACATGACGGGAACAATACGAAGAAATAAAAAAGACATTCCTAACGAAGCTAAACAATTAAAAGTTGGAGAAACGAAATATTTTCAAAACGAGGAAGTGCTTTTATGTGCATATCGCGAGAAAAAAACTTCGAAGAATCCCATTTTGTTAATTTCTACGGAGACATCGACAGAGGATATAACTGTAATTAAAAAACGTTGTAGAAGGGAAAGAGAGAAAACAAAACCACACATTATTAATTCATATAATAATTTTATGTGTGATGTGGACGAGTCGGACAAAATAATATATATCTAGATGAACGTCGTACTCTAAAGTATTGGAAGAAAGTAACTTTCAATATACATATTTTCAAGAATGATGTTAAATTCATATTTATTATACAAAGAAACTGTGGGAAAGGAAGCGATGTCACGACTCCAATATACGTCAAACATAATTTCTGATATAGAACATGAATGGATACGAACAAATGCAGAAGAATCCAATATGAAGGGAAGAAAAGCGTGCAGATTATAAAAAGTACGAGGACGCAATTTGAGGCGTTGCGTAGTCTGCAGCACAAAAAACGGCCCTATTAAAAGGTCTCGATTAATTTGTGCAACATGTAAAAAAGGTTTACATGCATTGTGCTTTGGCAAGCATTTCTATATATTTTAATAATATTTGCATTCGAATGATCAAATTAAAATTAATTTTGTTTTATCAGCTATTTCATAACATATATTTTATTATTGTATTTTATAATTTATTCTGTAATTTCCTAAGAGTTATTATATTGTTATAGTAATGGTTGATTATAAGAATAAAAATTAGTCTAATTTTTTCTTAATTTACCCAAGACGGAACGGTAACCGTAAAGTCACACATCGATAGAAACCGAGCGTGTTGCAATTGTCAGCCTCGCAGCCCAGAGCGCTGGCACTTTTCGAACAGAACATAAGAGGCGCAAAATCGCCGCTTGGCACTCAAACGGTTAAAAAGGTACAGTGTTAAATGCGTTGAACTGATTTGGATATTTCAGTGCAACGTGCACTTCTCGTCCTTAAGAATACGTTCAGAAAAGGCGTCACGGTTCATCTCGATGCTTAAAATAAGCTAGGATCGTATGGAGAGACAATGAAAAATTCCAATTAAATCGATAAGGATAGTTTATGTAAAAGTCATGGAGAGCTACTGGATAACACCGGAACAATCTGAGGATAGTAATGTAGGGTTACCTACACTGTGCATTCGCTTCCTGGACAGGATGGAAGCAATCGATGGAGGAATGTGTATCATGTATCTGTCCGTCCTCTGCAATTGGCGGTGTATAATTCCTCCTTATAAAATAATTTATATTAAGTACAGGCAAAGTTACAACAGTGAAATCCTCTCTATGAAATTCTGGATAATTAACTTCTTCATCTACATCTGACCACCTATAAACGAAGAAAGTAAAATATGTACTGGAGTAATTTTGCAGTTTTTGTGAAATTGTATAAGCTTGTGTGATATCTTTTATCGGTATCGTATAATGCTTTTGATTTATAAATGATAAAAGTAAGAATCCTACCATTCCGCTGGGAAAATTGTTGTACATTTTGAATCCGTCAAATCATACCTACCTTTTCATTATGTTATAATATTCTGGTATAGGATCCCACATTGCAAACCAAACAAACAAGCGCGGAAAAATTGTGTTAAAAGATTGTTAAGTATAAGTAAATTTAACATATGCGTGGTATGTGTGTGGCGACAGGGAGGAGTGAGAGAGGGGAAGCGGAGCGTCCGTACGCGTTGTGCGACGCAGGAACAAATAAAAACGCAGATCGAGAGAATCGTCTGCCCGAGTACGACGTAAATTGCATTCTTTTTTTCACAGTAACCTTTAACCATTCTTTTTCACAAAGATAACACCTTAATATTGGTTGAGTTTTCATTGCATCGACGTATGTATGGAAAGACGGCATCATGAGAACCACGACAAGAGTCCTTGGCAAGTTATCACGTAATATTCTCACGGCATCGATTAGATCGTTATTGTAACTTTCCAACATCAACCACGGTGATGACGCAGCAGATATTTTGGTGCTAAAATCGTCGTGTGCAATAAGTGTATCGATCAGCTATAAGGAGACAGAATTAATATTATTGATATAAAAAGGTATAATGTACAACAGATGATATAATATCAAAGCTTAATGTAGAAATTGTAAATCATCCATTAGAAAACGACACTTACGTCCGCAAGCATTTCTAGAAAATGGAATGTATTATCGATGCTATGGTAAAAAAATTGATGTAGGTTTCTTTCATCTACTTCGCTATATTCCTTAGGAAAGAAGGAAATCAACTGTGTTATGCATACACGTGACTACATTCATTTGCAACATATATTATGTAAAAGAGAGGACCTTCAGATCTACAATATTAACCCTTTGCACTCGAAACATCACTCAGACTGACCACTTGTTTACTACAGCGAATTGAAGTATGTAGGTATTTTGTTTTTTCATTAAATCTATAGTTTTGTACATATGATGTATAAACATAATGAAACAGCTAATAGTGCCATATAATAATAGGGAGGTAATAACTTCGAAAGAATTAATCAAACTTTTGAATCAAAAAGTTTTAGAGTTGCTATCAGCTACCGGTAAAAATACCTTTGAGTGCAAATGGTTAAATAAAAGAGACAAATGTGATATAAATGACGCTGCTGTATAGGGAAAATATTTTAAAACAAGACAGATAAACCTACGTTAAACTTCAATATAGAAAAGACGTTGCTCTAGGGCAGAGTTTAAACCAAGCGAAACTATTATGTCGATCTTGGACATAATTCGTTATTTTCAATTCTATCGAAATGTGTATTGCGAAACAATTTATTTAATCCATTTAGTGACTTTAATTGATTTTGCTGATTGCTTGAAAATACGAACCTTCCAGTGTTTATTGATACTCACTCGTGAATCCTGCTTCATTCGATTAACTAGATATGTAGCCATGAACGGCAAGTCTTTAGTCATTGCACCAAATTCGGCGACGTTGAACTGCGAATCCCGAGAATAAGTGAGGGAATCTCCAAGCGAATAGCCTATTAAATTCGGATTGAATTCCTGCGTACAAAAAAGTTTAAGATCATCGATATTCTAACGACGGCCAATCAAAAGACAGGCCATGATGTAGTAAAACCTAGACATTTCCCAACATCAGAGTGCGCGAACGAGCGAGTTACTCGTGTTTACAAGAGGAGTTGCGGGAGTTTATGCAAGTTGGAAGATACGGAGGGTTTACTGTACAAAAATGGTAGGTGGATGCAGGTGAAATGGATCACATGAAAAGATGAATTTAATTTAAATCCGGCCCAGCTACATGGGACTCGGATGTGCTTCCTCACCCGTCGGGTATACGCAACATCTCCCTACTTCAGACCTCGAGTTTACTACCCCTAAGAGTCCATCTCCAAATAGGCATGACACCGAGCCCTTGCGAACTCGATGGGGCTTTCACACCACCCTTAGTACCTGTGTCGGCGAGAAATTGACCTCAGCCACGCTTAACAGGTCGTACGCCAGGGCGTGGCCCCGAAGGGCGGGTTTCCTGTACAACACTTCTAATACTGCTAGTGGCATCCGTTACTCAGAAACCTGAGATTGGGCAGCTCCGTAGTAGCAGTTTTCAAGGGTCAAGAGTCGTGTTGACTGCATCACGGACTCGTCTCGGATACTAGGCTGGACTAGGTCCATCCGCCCGACACCTCAAACGACGGCCGTGCACTCAACCAATCGAGAGCTCATACGAGTCACTTCTTCCACGCAAGTCTGCACACCAATGGCATCGGTTACCCGGGGATCCGGGATTGAGTAGCTCCGTAGGTGGCTTTTTAGGGTTGGCGGTGCGTGGTCTCCAGGATCTCGTCTCGGATACTAGGGCTAAACCCCGACACCTCAAGCGACGGCCCCGTCACGCCAACCCTGGGGATCGAGTCGAAACTCATACCACATCTTCCTACTGTCGGAGATCGCTCTTTGCCCAGGTCCCTGGGATCGTGCGCCGTCCTGCGCGACAGTTTTATGGCCCTTGAGACTGTGGTCTGCCCAAGGGCCCTATGAAAAGATGAACTACATTACGTGTCGCAATCATGTGCTACCTTGGGTGATAGAAATAAACAGACCTTGAGTATGTTAGGAAGTGTCAAATACGTTCGCCAATTTCCCTGACCACCGATGGCCACAGTAGCTCCTCCACTCTCGATGCTACACTGCATCAGATTAAATGCAAACATAGCAGTACCAGCTGTTGCCCATTGCAGCAATCACGTCGATATCACAAGGTCTTAAACGATGAGCTGATTCCGGTACTTTTGGCGACTGTTATGTCCAAATAATAAACCCACTGATTATTGGTAATATAATTTATTCTGAACTTGTACAATCACAGAGCGAGGTCTATGCTAAACACAGGCTGATATGGCACTGCTCGCGATCGGCGTCGGCAGATAGCTTGCGTATAGCCGTGGCTCCGTGCCGTCACGCATTTCGGTACATCACAACTCTCCCGCTTTTTTAATTCGAATTCTGTTTAGCCGTGGTGAGCGGCGCAAAATCGGCTCCACCGCTTTGCCTTTAATTATTTGATCAACGTGGCGCTTTTGCATTACATTTTTGTCAGTTCGTACTACATACGTAGATGGCGAAGTTTATTTCACAATCTTACCGGCCATCCGCTTATTAGATCTTACCCCGTAATCGTTCACCATAACGTCGTCACCTACCGTTATCTCTACTTTACGATTATCAGGCCTGTTAACGATCTGTGCGCGTTGCTTATCCTCGGCAGTTTCAGCTACATTTGGTTTTAACAGATCAAAACGAGTTCTCAGTTCGCGACCATACATCAAGAATGCTGGGCTCCTGCGTGTGGTACAATGCTCGATACTACGGTAATCATACAGAAACATGTCAACAGCTGTGCCCAGTGACTCTCCCCCTTGAACGATTTTCGAGACTTTATCTTTAAAAGTTTGCACAAAGTTTTCAGCGGCCCCGTTAGTTGCCGGATAGTGTGGCGGCGAATAAGTATGTTTTACTCCGTTTTTTGTTAGGAATTCGTGAAATTCTATACTTCTAAATTGTGGTCCTCCGTCCGTGACACAATGAAATGGCAACCCAAATCTCGCAAATAACCCTTTAAATTCCTCAATTAGTCTGTATGCTTTTGTATTACTTTTAAAGTTAATTATCTCAGGCCATTTGGAATACGCGTCAATTATAATTAAATACATATTCCCGTAAAATGATCCCGCGAAATCACAATGTACGCGGCTCCATGCCTTTGTTGGCCATGGTCTATGCTAAACACAGGCTGATATGGCACTGCTCGCGATCGGCGTCGGCAGATAGCTTGCGTATAGCACGTGGCTCCGTGACGTCACGCATTTCGGTACATCACAGAGACCTACCATCTAGCAGACAGTATCTTTCGTTATTGACGTGGAAAAGAAAGAAGCTTACTTACATATGTCGGTTTCGATCGATTTTAAACGTTTCTAATATTGTTAATTGGCTACCAGTAACATTGCAGAGGAAGGGAACATCTGGAGGTAGTTGTCTTTGAACCCACCGTAGATAAGCTGGTTTAGGTCTATGTAGTCGGTCTCCGCCTGTGAAAGTGTTTCATCGCGTCATTAATGATCGATTGCTGTAAATATGAAGATTCATGACTCTTATGGTCAACCATACACCGCATGCGTATTCAAATTCTCTTCTTTCTATGGTATTTTTTTTACACTTATCGCACCAACCTGCAGTTATACAGAGATGCTTCAGCCAGCGTTCTACTCCAACCGGCAGTATCACTATCAGAATTATGCAATCTTATTATTAATGCATCTAGTTTATTATAAGCCATTGTATTCTTCACGTCGTAATTGTCGAAATATCTTTTGTCATTATTAAATAAAATATTGATTTAATTTTCTTAGTTGGGCACAAATCATTCTAAAAGTTCTTGGAGAGATAAGAGTTAATTTAAGTAAATGCACTTACTGTCTCGATTAAGAATTGCTGATATTGAAAGTATTTACACAACATTAAATAACTTCTTTACATCGCATCCCATCTATAATTTTTATATAAAATGCAATTAAACGTATAAGCTATAACTTTTGCCCAGATCACTTCTACTGAGAGAACTCTATACTTTCTCAGCCACGTGAGCACATTTCATCGGATGTCGACTCGAGCGAGGAAATGGAATATTTATATTGTCTTATAAGTAGTTATAAGACATTTCGAGTAAGTCTAAAGTAGCTTGAAGAAAAACTACAAAGCATTCGATTTCACGGTATCAAATTACACTGTACAACAGCCAAAATTTATATGACCTTCAACTATGAAATTCTCATAGATTTTTGCGAGCTGAATACGAATCTGAAATCCATTTTTCTCTAGTACGTACAGTTTTTTTAGAAAATTAATGTTAAAAAAAATTGCAAATTTTCAACTTTGGGAATTTTTTGTGCTTTTACTATAGTAGACATTCTTGCACGAGCGAAATCTGTGAACTTTCCCGAATAAAACGATATAAATTGTTATTACATTGTAAACGTTTAAATATGTTTAAATAACGATCGAAGTAAAAAAAGACCCCAAAAATGCACCAATTTTTGGTGATATTTTTAAATTTATTTAAAAAACTGTGGGTCTAGGTGAAAATCTAACCATCGCACGCGATAGAGCAGACATTTTTACTGCAGAAAGCATCGAGCGAAGTTAAGAAATCACATTCGTTTACATTTTATAAGGAAAATAGTTTGGCAAAACATGCGTCGCTGCCAGTGGTACTCAATGTTGGCGCGGCGCGGTGGTCTCCCTACCTTCCGTCTCGGCGTAACGGAATAACTGCGAGCCGCCAACATTGAGTACCACCGATACTTTAAACCTTACATAATCACCAACATTAAACGAAGTCTGTTTTGAAAATGTAGTATGACGTGAGATTTCTTCTACCAGAGCTTAGTAAAAATAATGTAACGAAATGTCTACTGAACAGTCAGCCGAAGACTACGTCGTAATATGCACGACAAAAATATACTTATATCACTCTGCTCCTGTTTTATACATACTCAGAATTCAATCGGTATTTCAATATGAATATTGTCTGAGTTTGAAATTCAAATTACTTGCATAATTATAATAGATAGTTATGCAAAAATTTAGGTCGTTGATAGATATGAAGATAATTCACAATTATCACTCACAGTTCACAGAATTGGTTGAAAATCAATTACCTGGCTGCTTGATAATTTACATTCAGCTTTTTAATAAGTTATTATTTACAACATGAACATCTACTACTATTGTGAGTAGCCGAGTGACAATTGTCTCAATATTTCAATTTACGTTTTAAAGTAATGCCAGCTATATTTTTATGGTGCATCCATTATAAAAAGCCTTGTGGTTCTACAGATTGATTCTACAGATACACTTTTCATACTAAATTGGCCTCTATCTTTGGAATAATACTTGTTCTACACTTCACAAAATTTTCTCTAATTTCATTACGTTTGCAATGTCCTATAAATGGTACAATTACATGTTGGAATAAATACTGTATTTTACTTCTCTCGGATTTTATTAGTAATACGTTTTCAATGAACCTTAAAAGTAAAACGCCTGTATTTCATTTAACCAAGCGTTCTGACAATGAGAAACGTCTCCTTCAATGTACGATGTGAAACATTCTACGCCATTTAGTGATTCAATGACGAAAAACAATTGAAGTCATATTGTAATTATACAAGGGTACATACTTCTCGTGACGAAATCTCGTTCATCCTCGAATTCTCTCGTATCATCAAGAACGGTTTCTCAGGAGTAGAGTACAGAATTTGTTCGTACTATATACAAAATACTGTACATATACTAGTCATTGTATTCGTTATCAGCTGACTCCAGCTAATTGTTCCACAGTCCAGTGACATCTTGAAAATGTAACTGGCGGAGAAACTAGTGTCGTAACTATAACGATAAAATGGGTAGACAAATAGGATGAGCTGTAATTTTTAACGAATTAATAAACTTAGATTTCATGCCTTTGATATTATCATAATATTTATCTCATCCTTGAACTTACTAATGCTGTTTACAGATGGACGTACAAGTTAGCGTCCACGTTCCCATAACCGATCTTTTGATTGAAACCTTGTGTTGCAAGTTTTGTGTTTACTGTTTTCAAAATTGTTCTCTGGAACACTAATTTTCATCGACGTAGTTATAAAATACAATTATACTGAATAAACTGGACATTAGCTGCATAACTTTTCAACAATTTTCTAATAAATATTAAATACTGTAGTTAAAAACTAGTTTGGTTTATAAATTAGGCAGATCAGATGATTATTATTTGTTGCAAATATCTGTAAACGTTGTCAAAGCATTGGTATTTTTAAACGATCACTCGCATACGTATCGGTCAATGAGATCGATCACCTTATGCCTAACAATAAGAGGTAAAATGGAATTTACTCTATAAATTGGGGTACTTGGCGGTCTGTAACATGTACGCTCACAAGCGTAATACACTTTACCTCATACCCTGTAGCATAGAAAATATGAGAAACAGCACGAAGGTATTCACAGAGTGGTTCGGCCGTCGTTTAAGGTGCAGGGTGATGACCTAGTCATGCCTAGTATCCGAGACGAATCCGTGATGCAGGCAACGCGACTCTGATCCCTTGAAAACTGCTACTACGGAGCTGCCCAACCTCAGGATTCTGAGTAACGGATGCCACTAACAGTACGAGAAATGTTGTAGAGGAAACCCGCCCTTTTGGGGCAACGCCTTCGCGTATGACCTGTTAAACGTGACTTGTAGTTTTTTTCTCGCCGACACAGGTACTGAGGGTGGTGTGAAAGCCCCACCGGGTTCGAAAGGGCCTGGTATCATGCCTATATGGAGCTGGACTCTCAGGGGCAATGGAAGTGAGGTCTGAAAGAGGGGTGAACATTTGCATATACCCGATCTACCTCCTTTTCGAAATTGGTGAAAAGGTGGATATAGTATATCTTTGTAAAAGATGGGTCTATTTCTACTATATCAATAACTGTTAATTATTATTATGAATGGAAACTACCAGTCCGACAGTAACCGATTAGTTTGCTAAATATTCCAGTGCACAAATGTTTAAAGTAGCCGGTAAAACAATTACAACGTACTTTATATTTAAATAATGCCAAGTTATAAGTAAGTATGTACTGAAGGGATAAAATCAATTGTAGACGGTTGGCCCTTCTGCTAGTACTTAGACTTTAGACCGAGAGCCTCAGGAGTGGGTCCGTTGACAACTGTTAGGGATCGACTTTACCGGCCATAATTAGAACACATTACATTTATTGTCACGCGTAGCGCTCGCTCTGTCCGGTGCTCCCCCACTCTCTTCGCGAGGAGAACTCGTGAAACTAGATCGGCCACTTAGAGAAAAGAAGCGAACAGGTGTAGACGAAAAGAGAGAGAGAGAGCAAAGAGCGATACAGAACCGTGTAAATTTCACAGAAAAGCTCAAACTAGCAATATTAAAATCTATGTTAACTTAAAACCTAAAACTACAGACTATAACTATTTCTTAAAAACCTACAACAAGTTTTAATTCACTCATCTACCAACCAGCGACAATAATCTCAAACTATACATTTTATACAACAACTCTATTGGCGTGTCTAAACAGATCACACTGACCACGGCCATGTATACCCTCAACTCAGTTTTCCTTTGTACAAAGGGTCGAGGGAAAAGTCAGTTAGTTGCCGTTCCTCGTTCGAAACAAACCTCACAGATAATAAAGAGATTTAATCTTGACAATTAAGAACTTAGTACAGTAAATATTCGATAAGTGCACATCGTTCGGGTCCGACCTCGTGCACTTATCGTACAGGTCCTACATTGATTGATGTTTTGCCGAACGTAGAAAAGGACAGTGAGTGAAGGAGAACGAATGTAAACAAACATACCATAACAGTGGGACAATACTAATGTACAATAAAACTTTTTTATTTTCGACTTTTTCGTAATGAAACTTTTACCAATAGATTTTTTATAGTTTCTCTGATTAAAATGAGATCAAACACTACATAATTTGCACTATATTTACGATTTATTACGATATTGCTCTAAAGTTAAGTCGGCAGAGCAACGCGTCGTTAAAAATCCGTGCGGTAATTCGCGACGCGAGTAACCACGTTCCGAACGATTACACTATGCATTGAGAGAACTTAAACAAATAATGGCTTATGTTACGAAATTAAATTAAAAATATTATTGAAAAATAATTGTTCCTATTTTATTTGCAACTTTGTAGTTGTCCCTCTAAATTTATAAATCGTTTAATATTAGTCACAGTTAATTGGTTCCAATTGTGTTATGCTTATATGTATCTATCGAGAACTTTACTCCAATAAATTATTGTAAGTAAATATAACTCGAATTACGTCGTGTTTGGTCTTATTTTAATCGCGAAATTGTCAGGAATATAATGGAGAAAGTTGAATTAAAAACGGATTAAAAACAAAAAAGTTAGCAACGCATTCGAATTGTAAACAATTGAACAGACTTTTGATCTTTGCCGACTGGCCATGATCGCAACGTCTCTTTCTTTTTCACTGGCTATCCTTCTCTGCGGCAGAAATTTTTATCGTCAATTAAACCAGTGAATATAGTGCAAATTATGTCGTGTTTGGTCTCATTTTAATCAGAAAAGCGTGAAAAATCTATTGGTAGAAATTTCATAATGGGAAAATCGAAAATTAAAAGTTTTATATTTTCATATGTACATATCGTACAGGTCATTTCTGCACTTATCGAATATTTACTATATTTATTTAGAAACCCCTACAGTTTTCAGAAGTGAGATTCGTGCAGTTTAGGTTGATACGTGATAGGGTAAACGTGATCAACTTTTTGTACTAGGCCAGTCTACTTTGCATTTTAGTGCATTTTTTTTTCCTTCAAGTGTTTATGTTAAGCAGTGAGGTGTTAGTGGGACGGAGTTAGTTAGTTAGTTAGTTAGTTACCGCTTAGTTTATGCTACATTATTTAGTTCACATGTGAAAAATGATGGAAAGAAAGAATCTGATTGACTTGACCATGAGGGAATTGAAAGAACAGTTGAAGATTAGGAATTTTCTTGTGTCAGGCAGTAAAAGCGAGTTGATTACCTGGTTGTTTGCTGCTGAACCCGACATCGCCCAAGCCTCGGTTCTAACAGTTGAGCAACCGGTTGGCGAATTTTTACCAACAACGAGAAGTAGTGTCTCCGAGACAGAACGGGAAATGGAGTTCCTGCGTCACGAACCCGACTTATTGCAAAGAGAATTAGAAGTAACACGGAGAGAGAGAGAGTGTTGCGGATTCGTTGACGGACCCGTGACGTCATGTCATCTGCCAATCAAATCGGCGGCGAGCTAGTCGCGACGACTAGCTGATTGGCAGCGCGGCGTCGCGTAGGCCCCCTGGTAATCGCAACGACAATTAGATTATTTGTCGCTTCGCGCTGCGATGCGCGCCAATTCAGCTAAGAAGAAGTCAACAATCAACATGCGGTGTCGCACTCACGCTCACGATCCCCTATGTTACTCTCTGTCGCGCTCACCCGACATACGTGTTTCATACGGGTTTCGTGGGCGTGATGCACTTTAGAAGTTGACGAGGAATCTTCGAGAAGAACAAAACGGTTGTCGATGGACCGTTTGCCCTTTTTGAAGATTCCACCATCATTCCAGCACGAGCGAGCGTAAAGTCAGGGCGGCCTGAACGATTATACCGATTATAACGAGCGAACGTTAAGCGAGGCGCGCGATCACGGCGGAGTGTTAAAAAGACAATTTTGAAGCGATAGTTAGTTGTACAGTTTATTTTTGCGTTGATCAGTGATAAGTTTAGTTTGTATATAGTATTTTGCGTAATATCGTGTGTCTCGTCTTGTTCAAAATAAACTTGTGTTCAGTCCAACTTAGTGTTAGTTTAAAGAATTATGCTTAGCCTATTCTAAAACAGAGAGATATGGCTCTTACTCCACGGTCAGTAGAGTCGACCAGCTCAAGTCTGCGGTCTACAACTAGCCTCAAGACAATTTCAGAAATATTGAGTGAATTTTCGGGCACAGAAAATTTCGAAATTTGGAAACAGCAAGTATTACGTTTAAAAACGATGTGCCGATTGGACGACTATGATAATGCTGCGCCTTCGGGGTAAGGCATTGAAATGGTTCCATTCAAAACCGAGCCTGATGGATTTGCCAGCACCATTTATATTGGATGAAATGCGGAAAATGTTCGAAATTAGAGTAGACAAGTTACGGCAAGAAGGGAGTTCGAAAGGCGTTCCTGGCAGAGGGATGAGTCATTCTGCGATTATTTTCATGATAATGTTACGTTGGCTAATAGAGTCTTGATCGACCCAGAAGTGTTAGATGATTTAGTCATTGACGGGATTCCCGATAAGAGTCTTCCAGATCAAGCACGTATGCAGCGTATTACAACGGCAGACGATATGTTAGATTAGGTTAGGTTAGGTTACTCAGGTATGACGGCACTGCCTGGGCGGACCTTTTTTCCGACCATACTCGTGGGATCACTATGGATGACTTTGAATTTAAAAAAAAACACTGGGGATGGGAGGGATAGTGAGCAGAGCGCGCGTGGGCTCTTCCAGCGCTCAGACGGGTGAGGGGGGGAATTCACGGTCCCGCACCCCGTCGGCGGGGAGGGCGATAAGTCGGGCGTCTAGTACCCGATCGCGCCCAGACAGCCCCCGCATCCAAGAAGACGCGGAGGTACTAGCACAGGCGATCAGGCGTGGCGCTTCAGTGGATCCGCGGGAGGGCGGGGAAGGAACTTCTTTCCCTCGTCCCCGCAGTTCCCGAAGTCGTGAGAGGCCAGAGGCCAATCGGCCTCCGTCCCGCGGCGGAATTTTCTGGGCGTCGTCGCGTGCGTCCTCGATCGAGTCGAGGGCGACCGCCGGCGATGGCCGGGAACTATTTGTGAAGATGGAGGAGCTGAATGGCGCCGAGTCTGACGCCTCCACCTCCTCCTCCGTGCGGTCGCTCCGCACGCGAAAAAGAGGGAGACCCCAAACAACCAGGGAGTACCTCCAGCTAGCTGCTGCAAAAAAGCAGCTGCTGGAGGTAGAGGAGACTATCGCGGAGGTCGAGGCCGCTAAGGCGGTCCTCGACCCCAACCTTCTCCCACGTCCGCCGTCGAAAAGCAGCGTGCCGCTTCCCGACGAGGCAGTCCTCGCTCGGGAATACCGGTGGCTAACGACGGCCGACCTTGTGGCGCGCGTGTACGAGCAAATGGGTGTTGTTGATAGAGTTGCATCGCACTCTCGCAACCTCCAGGGGAGATTTGTGTACATGCTGCGGCTGACCTCTCACGAGGTTAAGATCGTTGAGGCCGACCTGCCCACCCGCTCCGCTACCGCGGCCGCCTCCGCTTTGGAGGCGGAGAACCGTGAGTTAAAGCGGCGGGTGGACCAGCTCGAAGAAGGTTTAAAATCTCTTCGTAAGGATCGGGCGCGCGACCGCCGCGGGTCATTCCCGACGGGTCGCGGCGCCATCGCCACCACGGGGATCCGCCGTTCAGTCACCGCGCGCCCTCCCCGGGGACGGCTTTTCGCTGGTACGGGGAGTGGCAGTGGCGGGCGCGGGCAGCGCCGTTTCGACGGTTGGGCCTGCGTTGGAGGGTGCTGTGCTCGACCGGATCTCCCGGCTCCTTGATTTGCGGAGATCCGGTCCGAGCTGCAGGCACTGAAAGCCAGCCGGGGCGCGGATAGTCGCCCACCGGTGACCCCACAGGGCCCTAGCCCGCGTGCGGGGCCGCCGTCCTCCGCTCCCCCTTCTAAGAACAAGGGTGGAGCTTCCACGGGGAGGAAGGCTGTCACGGTCCCGGTCGTTCCACCGCCGCGCCAGGTTCCCAAGCCGAGCGGGCGGAGGCCGACCGGTCCTCCTACCGAAGGTACGGCTCCGACTCCTCATGCTCCGTGACCCAAAGTTGTTGGCCGCAAGGCTAAACAACAACAGGGAAAGAAGGCCGCAAAAACAGCGGCTGGCCTGACGACAAAAGCCCCAGGCCCAGGACCTGTCCGCGCTAAGGCCGCGGGACAGGTGAAGGCAGGTGCAGCGGCGGAGAGGCAGAAAGTGGTCCCTCCTCGCCCTCCGCGTACGGCAGCCGTCACGGTGACTGTGCCGGACGGCTGCAAAATGTTGTACGCGGAGGCGAGGTCGAAGGCTCGGCACAGCATCAATCTGGCCGAGCTTGAAGTCCCGCTGATGCGCCCACGACGAGAGGCCACGGGGTCCCTCATTCTAGAGGTCCCCGGGTCAGAGAGAGCCGCCAAAGCTGATTTGCTGGCGGCCAAGATGGTGGAGGTGTTGGAGGGGACGGGCGTAAAAATAGCCCGTCCCTGTAAGACAGCTGACCTCCATGTGCAAGACCTTATGTCCGGCATCACACGAGAGGAGGTGATTGCCGCGACGGCGAAAGAGGGAGGGTGCCGACCCGAGGAGGTTAGGGCGGGTAATAACTGCCTGAACCCCACGGGTCTCGGCACATGTTGGATCTGCTGCCCCGTGGCGGCAGCCCGGAAGTTGGTCCTGGCCCGGAAATTGGTAATCGGCGGGTGGACGGAGGTCCCCGTCGATGGCCTCGACGTCCGGCCCATGCAGTGTTACCGCTGCCTCGACTTCGGTCATGTGAGGTAGCGGTGAACTGCTGATGAAGACTCATCGGGCCGGTGCTTTTCGTGCGGTGTCGCTGGACACCGCTCTTCTCACTGCACCGCGCCTCCCCACTGCACAGTTTGTGCTGATGCGGGGCGGCGGGCAACTACCGTCTGGGCACCAAGGAGTGCCCAGCGGCCAGGGCCAACAGTCATAGAGGGGGCCGCCGCCGCCAGAAGGGTGATGCGGCCCAGGGTTCAACTGCTGCGCCGCAGCAGCGAGCCCCTTCCACAGTGGCCGTGAAATCCGTTGCTTCTGGCGCGCTACGCGCGCCTTCCGCGCAGAGTGCCACTTCGGCACCCGCAGCGGCACGGGCAGCCTCCACCGAGGCTCCCATGGAGGTTGAAGCGAAGCCAGGCGTGACGACCCCGGCGACGCCCAACCAACTTGGTGAAGGCTTGGCTTCGGAAGGCCGGACGGACACAGCTTAAAAATTGCTCCGTCCGGTCCCCTCCTACAAGCCAACTTAAACCGCTGGGCCAGTGCACAGGATCTGCTTTCGCAGGCCTTGGCCAAGCGGCAAGTAGGTCTTGCTATCGTGGCGGAGTCCTATTTCGTCCCGGTACACACGTCGTGGATCGGCGACGAGGGGGGCTCCGTCACGATAATTTGGGGCGGACGGCATAATTCCCCGGTGTTACGGGTGTTTCACGCACCAAGCTCGTTTCGGGTTAAGAACAATGCGGTGTGGTGCACCTCAAAATTGGACCGTTAACGAGTCGTGATACTAATGTAGGGCGAGCTCGTCGGGACGTAATGTGTGGAGGTAATGAAATTGGTTTAGAATATAACAAGGGTTTATTAAGTGACTTTAAGATATAATTAAACTTAGCGGTGCGTATACTTTGCGTTAAGGGACTCGAACCCTAATACCAATGATATGGAAGTAGTAGAAATAGAAATGATACAAGACTTAGACTGACCACCGACGGTATAGAAGTAGAAGGGGCTTAGTACCAGACCAGAGTGGCCTGTCGGATACGTATGTTTGGGCGATCCTACTGTCGGAGTAGGTCTGACCTGACGGCTCTAGGTTTCCAGTGTTTTTATAGTTTGTTGACCAGGCGGAATCCGCTGATTATAAAGATTCGCGGTGGTCAGTGCAGGAGCATCGACCTCCGATAGTCAGCGAATGTTTTAGCGGATAGCCTGGTCAGCGATCGCGAGGGAGTTGGGTTTCGGCGGTCAGCGAACGTTAAAGCGGTCAAGTATATACAGTGTATATGAAAAGTTTAAGGCTAATTAAGACTTATTCTAATTAAGACTAATTTAACTTATACTAATTCCAAAGGGGCTTGGGCAGACCACAGTCTCAAGGGACATAAAACTGACGCGCAGGACGGCGCACGATCCCAGGAACCTGGGCAAAGAGCGATCTCCGACACTAGGAAGATGTGGTATGAGTTTCGACTCGATCCCCAGGGTTGGCGTGACGGAGCCGTCGTTTGAGGTGTCGGGGTTTAGCCCTAGTATCCGAGACTAGATCCTGGAAAAAGCCACCTACGGAGCTACCCAATCCCGGATCCCCGGGTAACCGATGCCATTGGTGTGGAGACTTGCGTGGAAGAGGTGACTCGTATAAGCTCTCGATTGGTTGAGTGCACGGCCGTCGTTTGAGGTGTCGGGCGGATGGACCTAGTCCAGCCTAGTATCCGAGACGAGTCCGTGATGCAGACAACACGACTCTTGACCCTCGAAAATTGCTACTACGGAGCTGCCCAATCTCAGGTTCCTGAGTAACGGATGCCATTAGCAGTATTAGAAGTATTGTAGAGGAAACCCGCCCTTCGGAGCCACGCCCTGGCGCATTACCTGTTAAGCGTGGCTGAGGTCAATTTCTCGCCGACACAGGCACTGAGGGTGGTGTGAACTAGCCCCACCGAGTTCGCAAGGGCTCAGAGTCATGCCTATTTGGAGATGGACTCTCAGGGGTAGTATACTCGAGGTCTGAAGTAGGGAGATGTTGCGTATAACCGATCGGGTGAGGAAGCACATTCGAGTCCCATGTAGGTGGACCGGAGTTACATTAAATTATACTAATTCCAACGTCGGATGTTGATCCGACGTCACACCGGCGTGCCCGCTGATAGAGCGCGACCGGGGTTATGTCGCCGCCGATTAGGGAAGAACTGCGATGGTGGGAGTATCCCCCCCCCCCCATCTGGCCCCTCCCGTCTTTCGAGGTGTCTCTGGACGGGGTCCAGCGTTGCATCGTTCGCTGCCGGCCCCGTCCTGTTATCGTCCTGGGTGACTTCAACTCCAAGGCCACTGCCTGGAGTTCCCCCAGGACGGACGCGAGGGGCGCGACGTTGCTCGACTAGGCGGCCGGGCTGGACCTGAGGTTCCTCAACTCGGGTTCGGTCCATACGTGCGTGCGACAGCAGGGATGGTCCATCGTGGATCTCTCGTTCGCTTCCCCTGCTGCCGCTCGTCGTATCTCGGGGTAGAGGGTGGAGGTGGGGTTCGAGACCCTCTCGGACCATCGTTACATGACGATGGTCCTCTCCTCCGCCCCACCGGACGAACCCCGAGGCCGCCCGGGCACAGAGGGAGTGCGCTCATCACCGCGGTGGTGTCTCTCCAAGCTGGAGCGAGACGTCCTGTTGGCTGCTGCCCACGTCGTGGCATGGAGCTACAGTCGCTCTGTGCCTGCTGGCGGGCGCACGGGGGCCCGCTGGCTTCGTTGCGCCATGGTACACCCGCGCCCGTCGGCGTAGCAGGAAGGTATATTATAAATGTAACTATCGATTCTCAATAAAGTAGATTCTGTTCGGCAAACGCAGTGTGAATTACCTTGCTTCGGCGATAACCGTGACAATAATAACCACAAAAACAAAAACAAAAACAATAATAGTAATACTAATAACTGTAATACGCTGATACAGTTTATTAGAGCACTTGCATCGCGCTAATATAGGTGAGACACCGCATGACCGCTCTGACGCTGAGCACCACTGTCTTAACTTCGTTCCCCGCGTTACTATTTTGCTTCCTGTCATCGTGAAAAAACGACATTTCAACTTTCTTTGTGTGCCTTTTAAAGGTGCAAGTCTGCTCTATCGCGTGATATAGTTCAATTTTCCACTGGACCCTTACTTTCTAAGATAAATTGAAAAATATACGCAAAAATTGGTGCAGAATCGGTGTCTCTTCGCATTCAATGATTGTTTAACCATGTTTAAATATTCAGAACGCATAACAAATATATACCGTCGTATTCAGGATAGTCTACAGAATCTTCTGATATAATCAGAATTTTATTATCTTTTATAACTACCTCGCAAAATTCGTTTGAATTTGAAAAATGTGTTTTTTTTTCAAAATCAAATTTCTCAAAAACTATACGTGCTGGAGACAAACGGGTTGCAGATTCGTAATCAGCACGAGAAACACTATAATGATCGCATAGTGGCATTTGAAACTTTTTTTGGCTGTTGGACAGTATTATTGAGATTGGTGCTACCAAAACAATACCAAATATGACTATAATATTCACTTTCTGATTACTTTTAAGACGGGTGAGTAATATTTGATTGAAGAAGTTGGAAGACTTTGATATTGATAGTATAATGTATATCTTATCTCGCTATTCTTCACTTACCATGTTATCTACAATCAAATTAAGTCAATTAAGTCACGATGTATATAAAACATCTGTATCTCAATTTTGCCTAAATGCTACAAAAAAGTATGGAGATGTATTATACATAATGCAATTTCCATTTGCTTATAATACTTACAATGTACGGACCCTGTTCGTAGAATGATGAGGCTACTTCTCCTAAAGTGTTGGGTCATCGGCTACCTTGCTAATTACTAGCATTCTATTTATTGCATCATACACAAAGCTAAGATACGCTCGATAGTTACTGCTAATTACTGCTATTAGTCTGAATTATCTCATGCCAATAGAAAGAGCTGTTACGATGACCAGCAGAAATTCGCAACAAGTGCACGCAGAAACATGGTATAAAATGATAAACGGCGTCGATCGTGGAACAGTGTAGATCGTTGCATTACGAACGATGGATCGTTGGAATGGAAAGGTAGCTATCGTCACTGGTGCTAGCTCCGGAATTGGAGAGTCAATCGTATTGGGTTTAGTCCAACACGGCGTTAAAGTTGTTGGTCTTGCAAGGAGAGTGGATCGACTTCAGACATTGAGCACGAAACTCGGCAAAGACAAATTTTATGGCATCCAGTGCGATATGAGAAAAGAAGAGGACATTCTACAAGCGTTTAAATGGGTAGAAACGGAACTGGGTGGCGCTGATATTCTTGTGAACAACGCTGCAATTCTTTCTATAAATCTCCTTATCGGTGAGACTCGTATTTAATATTCTGTTGAGTTTATCTTATTTTCACTTTTAGACTTGCCGCTGCAGTCGTAAATTACACTGAGCAACAAAATTATCGCAACAAGAATTTTTATCAAAATTTCACTCAACTTTAACTAATCGTAGTAACTCCGCGAAAAATGGTCATACCCTACAAATTCTTTTTTCATTTCAATGTTTGAAGTCTCTACTTTGAGCACGATTTATCAAATTTGACTTCCGCTTTTCCCCACCTCCGCCACCTCCTTTAATGTGAGAACATGTTTTATTTTAAAATTCGAATGGCAAATTACAAAATAAAAGAAAGGTTCCCGAATACTTGTTCTTTAGCGTTTTTGATTCTACGCGCGGTGCATGCTCCAAATCCGACCGTGACGCGAAACTTCAAGGGGCCGTCATTAACTAAGTTTTACGAATTCCGCTTTGAAACTTTGTAAAAATATTCTTCAAATATATATCTATCGTTTACAGTAAAAAAAAAAAAAATCAATTTTTTATATTTGAATTGAAACTAAGGTACAAAATTATATATACTATAATGGAGAATACGTAAACTAACCACGCAATGATTTTTTATCTCGACGAAGGATAACTTGCATTTTGACAGAAGCCTCTTACTATTTTTCCTAATTTAAATTGAGAAATCTAAGATCCGTCATTTTCACGAGTTCCGTAAATCTAGAGTTAAGCGAGAACGGGTCTAACAATAAGTCTCGCAGTACCAGTCTTATGGAACCAGTGAACTATTTGGCACAATTTCTTACACCACGTTGAATTCCTGCATTGTCAGTGCGTTAAAACAGAGCATTTATCAATATATAACACATGTGCACACATTATTTCTGCGACAGGTACAATTGTAGAAGACCGAGTTTGTAATATACTATTATGTTTTTGGAAATGTGTTTCAATTATATCTTTACACGAATACCGAACATCCTTATAACGATTCTCACTATAACCCAATTCAGTCGCTCATGTTGTATTAGAACATCAAAGTAATGTAAGTTGCGCGACGAAATAACTATTCAAATTTCTCCGAATTTTGAATACTGTGCAAAGCACGGAACGTAACAATGCTTTTCGTAATTGCCAAGTTTCTCATCGTCGTTATTTGAGACTTAGAATATGTATCAATTTAAATATTTGTTCTACTGCCTTGCAGTTGCGGGATTGTAAATATATTTCACGGTTCATACTTTCATGTAAACTGTTTCGAAGCAAATAAAGTTCAGTAATCAAATCAACTGCAAATGTTGTATTATAGATACACCTACCGAGGAATATTATAAAACAATAGACACCAATGTCATTGCTCCTACGATATGTGCTAGGGAATTTGCACAGTCCATCAAAAAGAGAAACATGTTTGGTCATATAATCAACATTAACAGGTGAATAATTCATGATGGCAGTCGAATAATTTTATATTCGCTTTTAAGTAACACGGTTTACAGAATCCTCTGAAATGATTAACCAATTCTATCGTTTTTATAGTGTTACCGGTCATTTTGCTGAGAGTATACACATACCGATCGGAATGTACGCTGCAAGTAAATACGCAGTGACGGCTTTGTGTTCAGAACTTCGTCACGAAATGATCGTAGCTAATTTAAAGATCAAAGTTACAGTAAGTACTACTTGCAATTGGTAATTCAAAATTCATGCAACCTGCGATAATCGAAGAAAAGAAACAAAGAACTTTACACGTCGCGTGGCTTCTGGATCACCGTGTACAATTTATTTCATCTCGACATGAATACTTCGGGACAATTCACTCTCCATTGTTTCTTTCTGTTCACTATGAAATCATCATTGGAGCAAACATGACATCATTCGATCTTTTGAGACGTTGTTCAATGTTTATATTTTCACAGAGCATTAATCCCGGTTTGGTGCGAACAGAGATGGTACAACATATCATAACAGGTCCAGAAGTACCCATCTTGGAACCAAAGGATGTCGCAGATGCTGTGATTTATGCAATAGGAACACCAGAAAAGGTAGAGGTAGGTGAAAATACAATTTCATTAATTACGTATAGATATTATTCAAAATGGTTGTTATGGAACTCGTGCATAATTGCAAGATCATGGTCAAGGTATATCAAATGCTATGATCAAATACTATTCGGTTTTTGCTGAATGTTGAAAACTGTTTCTTTACTAAGGACGCAATTTTTGTAAGAAGATAATGAAAAATTATAATAAATTTTGTGCTTCTCACTACCACACACGGAGATTTACAAAGACTACTATACAACACAAAAGAACAGAATTTGTTCTCAACACAATTGTCAACTCCATCAATTTTACTTTTCTGACGAATGAAGAGGAAACTCTATTTTCATAATATAAATAAGGGTCTACTTCACTGTTTATGTGATCTAGTACTATTAATAATATTGGTATCGTTAGGAATCTGCAACTTTGACTGTTTTTAATTTAACGACAGCTTTTACAAGAGCTAATGACTTTTTAACTTATACTTATTTACCTGATACTAAGAACCTTATAAACGTGTGAAATAACGTTTTCAGATTCCTGACATTACGATTATACCGCACCGTACAGTGATAGGTAGCAGAGACATTTAGCGCTAGTAAGTGATTTTTAAATAACTGTTTTATTAGGATTCTTATCAAATGAATCACCGAATCATATTTAGTTATTTGGTTCTTCACAGATTTCTTAAGCAGGAAGGAAGGCGCTGTCAAGTTGCTTGAACTTCTATCTAAACAGACCAATGACTTTTATTTATATTTTAAGGTGATTTGATCAACTAGATAATGAAATTATTTATAAATCGATATTAATTATATCTACACGAGTATCCGAAGGTTGTTAACACGTGTAGAGTATACTGGATAGTTTTGCTGGACGACAGCGTGGTATCAAATTTCCAAATGGTATATCCAAATAAATTGGCCAAATGTGCTCTTGAACCAACTGAATCATGCTTTACATCATTCAGTAGTATACAGGGAGTCTCGTTACTCAGGTAAGACCAGAAAAGGGAATATGGGTGAGGTGATTCTAAGTAATTTTTTCCTTTGCAAAAATGGGGTCTAGGCTCTCAATTTCTAATTATAATGGAAAAACACCAACCAATCAGGGCGTAAGAATAGCGCGCGCTCAGACGCGAGAGCGAAGCTATACGGCCGAACGCAGACCCGAACAAGCAAGTTAGCATCATGCTATGTTACGTTAAAGTTAAATCACATAATGTGTTCAGGAATGCTAGAAATACTATTATTCGCGTTACAAGATTAAATAGATTAGACATATAATCCCGTTAACGGTAATTCCCAACCGACAACAGACGGTTTCCCTTTCCGGATCATTAGAAGGTTCTAGAACCATTTGATAATAATATAAATACCGCACCGCTGAAGCGTGAATTCATTACCGTTGCTATTACCAGTATTGTTAAGTCAAACGCCAAGCCAAATCTAAGCCTTTATCCAAGCCGTTTTTTTTTTTTTGTAATTTTCGTACGCGTCTACAGGGTGTCCCATAATTACTGTAGGAGCCGGAAAGGGGTGGTAGGTGGGGCTATTCTGAACAACATTTTCCTTTGCAAAAATATTGGATGGGCCTCCATTTTTAAATTATTAAAGAAAAACACTGACCAATCAGAGCGAGAGATTTTCGCGCTCTCGGAGGCAAAAGTGTAGGTACGATTGACCGTCGTCGCGAACAAACATATGGGAATCGCGATGATAACTCATCGAATCGGTTACCCAACGATAGGTAAACGATAGATAACGCCAGATGTCGGTGTAGAACAAGGCTATTAGGTGAAAGCCGGTTAAGTAGAAAAATCGGAATAATTATTGAATTATTCTTCATTTATGAATAATAAACAAACCAATTAGATTTTATTCGCGTAGTCGAGATAAATCGAATGTAATACCGATATTGTGGTTCGTTATCGGAAAGACATAATCGCATAGATAAAATTTAGAAAATTCGGTAAATTATGATGGTACAAAAGAAAAAACTCACATTCTACACCGACATCTGACGTTACCTATCGTTTACCTATCGTTGGGTAACCGATCCGGTGAGTTATCATCGCGATTCCCATATGTTTGTTCGCGACGACGGTCAATCGTGCCTACACTTCTGCCTCTTAGCGCGCGAAAATCTCGCGCTCTGGTTGGTCAGTGTTTTTCTTTAATAATTTAAAAATGAAGGCCCATCCAATATTTTTGCAAAGGAAAAAGTTGTTCAGAATAGCCCTACCTACCACCCCTTTCCGGCTCCTACAGTAATTATGGGACACCCTGTATATTCATCGTTTCATTGTTTAATTGTTCATATTGTGCGTGTTAAAATAAACGTAGTGTGTCGACATAAATTGTTCATCTCATTAATTTGCTCCCGCAATAAATAAATCACGTGTCCGGTCCTGCTCGCGAGTCCTCAAGACAAGGAGCAGCTCTTTCTCCATCCAGAGAAATCGCTCAAGCTTTACCAGCATCCGAAACATAATGAATAAACAAATTAGAACTTGTTGTAGTTTACATTACGAAGAAAGTATTAATGTAGTAAAATAAAACTCGCCTATTTATTTAAAAATAATCCTGCTTCTGTGCAAAGGGTTCCCCGATACTGGGTCGTTCCATTCACTTTCGACGACTTCGCCTTACCACTCCCATCCTCATCAGAAAACTCATTAATTACAAAATATTTTACAACAGTATTTCACTTAACCAGTTAGCTATGTTTGACGAGTATAGTCGTCATGGAGAAGTGGCAGGATTTTGTGTCATGACGGGTATACTCCTCAATCACAGCTATCTGGTTCACCAAATAAGTTAATATTAGTAATAAAATTGTCTATTTTATGAAATAGACCTATCTGTTTGATCCCATATTTTAACAGTGACGCTTATTCTGTCATTAACGAGCATACTCACAAAAGTGTGCGTCACAGTTAACTGGTTAATCAGTATAAATCTATTATACGGAAGAAGACGGAATCCCCAAATTCCAAACTTTACTTCTTTCAAGGTACTTCAAGGTACTTATAAATCCCATTTCCATATTTAAATTTAACTCAAAAATATTTCCGTCATTTCATAAACAGTTCTTTAAAATTTTTAGTTGTATCAGTGAATGCGTATTCAATGTAAATTCAATGGTGCAATACCTTTCTCCGAAACCAAGAATGGGCATATTATGTACTTACTTATGTACGTATGTGAGACATCGGTATTGACTCCTGCTCGTAACGTTTCAGGTTCTCCCTCCACCGCACCAACTTCAGCCAGTGAACCATTTCTTCACCAACTGCTTGCATTTATTCCTATCAACCATTACCCAGTTATGGACCGCAGATCACTTTTCCCTTTGCGCTCAAATTCCTGAAAGCGAATATTCCAGTGTTTCTGCATCTGACGCCTCTTTGAAAGCAATCTGGTATAATCTGGCCCATGTACGACAACTCTGTTCCCATTTTTAGAGTCACAATGGCCGTATAAAACTGAGACCTTCTAACAACTCAGTGTCAGTAATCCACAATCCCTGTGCAGATGTTATACTCATTTGTAATAATTATATTAAAATAAAATAACTGTATTCGAAACTTGTAGGGACGATACAGGTTGTAGCGGCATGTGGGTCGCAGCGTCGTTATTTTATACTCTTTAGCACGTGTCTAGCTGATAAGACTATCTTCTCGTACAACTCTGCTAGTCATGTGCCGTCACGGTTAATGCAGTCGCTTGACCATCGCGACCCAAAGATTGTTGTACACGTGATGACCACCTTTTAGTTATAACAAATTCTACCCTTACCGGAAAGTCAGGGCGTTGATAGTGGTGTTAGCAAATTCCACCCTCAGCGTTCTGAAGTGGTAACGCCCTCCATACGAACATTATAAAGGAGAAAGATCATCGCGACACAGCTAGAATACTCTAGAATACAACCAGAACACTTCAGAATACTTGAGAATACAATGAGAATAACTTAAATCAGAATAACTCCAGTCCATCAGTTAGTGTCAGTTCCGAACAGTCTTTTGTGTCTTCCTCTCATACTTAGTCAGTCGTCCGTCAATAGTTTTGTAAAATCTACTTTATTAATCTACTGTATCATAGCACACTATAAATCAGTCGTGCCTACCACGCATCCTTAACAACATCGCACATCCCAGCTCAGTGACTACAATCATATTTTGTGAGATGTATTGTTCCATTTGCAATATTAATGAAGGAATGCGAGAGTGCGTGGATGTACGTGAGAACGAGTGAGATGAGTGCGTGAACGTTGTAAGAGAGAATACGAATGATTGCAGATGAACGTGTGTGCGAGTAAGAGGGAATGCGTGAGGTAACAAATGAATGAAGCGGACGAATTTCAGTTGAATGCATGATGCGACGCGGACGAACACGTTTTTAGTAACTATTTTATATTATCTCCTTTTTTAGTAAAGCTTTTTTATTTTCGACGAAAGTGCGTGTATTTTCTTCACGCCTCCCTCTGGCCCGATCCTACATTTGGGGGCTCGTCACCGGGATGTGAGGGATTGTCGAAAAAAAAAACGAAAAAACGCGAACGGTAATAGCGATACGGTTACGTTCGGACCGCGTAACGACGCCATAAGTGAAAGTGAACGCGAAAAAAAAGCGTCTGTTAGCGGATTGAACGGATAATCGGAAACGCGAAATTACAGAAGTAAAAAGTGAAGTGAACGGAAGCAAAAGTGAAAGAATAAATAAAGAGGAGAACGGAAACGACGCTATGGAACGCCGCACGTCGGAAAACGAGATAAGCGACCTGGACAGAACGATGATCGCTACTAAGAGAACAACGGAACAACCAAAGATGGAAGAAATATCGAAGATGAAATTACAAGAATTACGCGAAAAGCTTAAAGAATTAGACTTAAAGACAACGGGAAAAAAGGCAGAACTACGAGAAAGACTGATTAAATATACGAAACAGAATGAAGATCCCGATGAGGAAGAAACGGAAGACGAAACGGAAGACGAAACGGAAGATGAAAAGGAGGAGATTCGAAGCGCAGTGGTGAGCGACACAGAAGACGAAGAAGAAGAACGAGAGACGAGAAAAGCATCAAAAATAGGTAATCGGAAGAGAAGAACGTCGTCAGAACGCCCCAGCTTATTTAGTATCAAAGATGTCGAAGATTCGATACCACACTTCTCGGGCGACGACAAAATATCAGTTAAAAAATGGATAAAGGATTTCGAAGATCTAAGCATGCTATTACAGTGGAATGATTTGCAACAATTAATCTACGCGAAGCGCATGTTACGGGGATCGGCGAAACAATTTATTGCAACGGAAAGAAACATAACGTCATGGAAGGAGCTACGGAAAAGATTGAAAAACGAATTCAGGATAGAAGTGAACAGTGCCCTGATACACTCGCGATTGTTTCGGCGAAAAAGATTGGCACACGAAAGCGGACGACAATACATTTACGCGATGCGCGCAATAGCCAGCGAGGGTGACGTCGAGGATAAGGCCCTTATGGAATATGTTATCAATGGCATAGAAGACCACGAATACAATAAAGCAATCTTGTATCAGTCACGCACGTTACGCGATCTAAGAGAGAATTTAGAAATATACGACAGGATGAAGGAAAAGGCGCGAGGACCAGGAGGAAGAAAAGAAGAAGCAAAAACAAAGAAGGACGTTCCGCGTAAATCAAAACCCCCCCGTTGCAACACATGCGGCCTACCGGAACACGACGCGAAGGATTGCCCTGATAAGGGAAAAGGGCCAAAATGCTTCAATTGCAATAATTTTGGACATATAGCGAGCAAGTGCACCGTGGCAAAGAATGAAAAAAGTGAAAAAAACGTTAAAACTGCTAGCGTAAATTGTGTAACGAGTGCGAAAACGACGTGTCCGATAGAAGTGAACAATGTGAAAAGCCACGCGTTAATCGATTCCGGAAGTGACATTTCGTTAATGCGGGAGAATCGGCACGAGGAAATCGGTGGTCCTCCGTTGTCGGCGACGATGACGAACATTACCGGCGCCGGCAACGCGACGACAAAAGTGACCGGAACATTCAGTGCCGCGATACGCGTGAACGACGAGACATACAGTGTTAAATTTTTCGTAGTGCCGTCGTACGCGATTCCACACGGCATAATTTTAGGACAAGATTTTTTGGAAGGTGTCGAAATGTGTGTAAATAAAGGTAACATAATCGCGATTCACAGAGTCCCGAGAACGACGGAAGAGATACCAGGCGCAGTTTCCAGAAACGAGTCAGAGAAGGAAAATACCCAGGAAGTAGTGGACACCGCGTTCGAAGAATTAAAGGATATAATGCACGTTACGACAGATGAGTTAGACGTTAAAGAACAATATAAGGACAAAATAGAGAGATTAGTTAGTGAATATAGACCGGCGAAAAAGGACAACGTACAGATAGAAACAACGATAATATTAAATAACAACGATCCTGTTAACGTAAGACCGCGGCGATTAGCGCCAAAAGAAAAGAATGTACTGGATAAGCAAATCGACGAGTGGCTTAAGGAAGGGGTTATTCGACCAAGCAAAAGCGAGTATGCAAGCCCGGTAGTCATAGTTCCAAAAAAGAATGGGTCCTATAGAGTTTGCATAGACTACCGAGAGTTAAATAAAAAAATAAAGCGCGATCACTTCCCAACGCCCCTCGTCGAAGAGAAAATAGACGAATTAAGAGACGCTCGTGTATTCTCGGTAATCGATTTAAAAAACGGTTATCTACACGTACCGGTCGCGAAAGAAAGCATTAAATACACCGCGTTCGTAACACCAGACGCACAATATGAGTTTTTAAAGACGCCATTCGGACTTTGCATTAGTGCCACAAGTTTTTTAAGATTTATTAACGTAGTTTTTCAGGATCTCATTCGGCGTAAAGTAATTTTTATTTATGTTGACGATATAATCATACCGGGAGCGGACGACGAAGACGCGTACAGAAAATTAGTCGAAACGTTAAAAATAGCAGCTGAAAACGGGTTGACGATCAGCTGGAGTAAATGCCAATTTCTCCGTTCGCGGATAGAATACTTAGGTCACGAAATTGAAAACGGAAACGTTTATCCAGGCGACGCGAAAACAAAAGCAGTACAAAAATTTCCCGAACCAAAAAGTAAAAAGCAAATACAAAGTTTTTTAGGCCTAACCGGCTATTTCAGAAAATTTATAAAAGATTACGCAAAAATCGCCTCACCTTTATTTAAACTAACGAAAGAAAGTCAGAAATTTATTTGGAAAGAAGAACAAAAAGAAGCATTTGTAACGTTAAAATCTATTTTATCGGCAAAACCCGTATTACAAATTTACAATCCAAAGTTAGAAACAGAGCTTCATACCGACGCGAGTCAGGAAGGTTTTGGAGCGATCCTATTGCAAAAGACGAAAGAAAACGCGTTCCATCCTGTATATTATTATAGTAAGCAAACGACCGACGCCGAACGAAAGTATCATTCCTATCAATTAGAAGTATTAGCCGTGATAAATGCAGTCAAAAAATTCCGTGTTTATTTATTAGGCGTACCATTTAAGTTAGTGACGGACTGCGAAGCTTTCAAAAAAACGTTATCTAAAAAAGATCTTTCCCCCAAAGTCGCACGATGGGCATTAACCCTAGAAGAATTCGAATATATTATTGAACACAGAAAAGGCACGCGAGTTAAACATGTAGACGCACTTAGCAGATTTCCGGTTTTAGTTATAGAAAATACAATGTTAGCGGTATTACGAAAAAAACAAAGCGAAGAAGAAAGATTTCGAGTAATTAAGCGCATCCTAGAAACCGAAGAATACGAAAATTATTTTGTACAAAACGACATATTAATGAAACGCAAAGATGGTAAAGATTTAATTGTTGTACCGGCATGCATGTACTTAGAAATAATAAGAAACGCGCACGAAAACGGTCATTTTAACGGACGAAAAATGAAAGAAATTATCGAAAGGGAATATTACATACCAGCGTTAGAAGAAAAAATAAAGAAATTCATTAGTTGTTGTATTCAGTGTATAGTATCCGAGAAAAAGTCAGGAAAAAAAGAAGGTGAATTAACACCAATCGCGAAAGGGACAAAACCGCTCGAAACGTATCACATCGACCACGTAGGTCCAATGACAGCGACAGGTAAAGCATACAGATATATTTTCATAGTAATAGACGGATTTTCGAAATTTACATGGTTATATCCCACGAAAACAGTTAACGCTAAAGAAGTAATTAATAAGTTAGATAGTCAACAAAAAATTTTCGGAAACCCAGATCGCATAATTTCCGACAGAGGAGCCGCGTTCACGTCCACAGAATTTCAACAATATTGCGAAGAAGAAGGTATAAAAAACATACATATTACGACAGGCGTACCGCGAGGAAACGGTCAAGCAGAGCGCACGATACGTACGTTAATACCCGTATTAACCAAGCTGTCTATCGACAACCCCGACCAATGGTATAACCACGTAAATAAAGTTCAAAAATGTATTAATAGCACATTTCAGAGAGCAATAGGTATGACACCGTTTGAAGTCCTTTTCGGCACAAGAATGAAAAATAAACAAGAACACGAAATTATCAACCTCATTGAACAGGAAACAATTCAGTTATACGACGAAGACCGCGACAAAATGAGAGCAATAGCAAAAGAAAACCTAATGAAAATACAGGAAGAAAATAGGCGACAATATAATAAACGATGTAAACCAGCGAAACAATATACGGAAGGCGACATAGTATTTATAAAGCGAACCCAATTCGGTCCAGCGTTAAAAATTAAGAAAAAATATTTAGGCCCGTACTCGATAACAAAAGTAAAAAGAAATAATCGTTATGAGGTAGCGCGTATAGGCGACAGCGAAGGTCCATCAATAACAAGTACATCCGCTGATTATATGAAACCGTACCGATGCGACGACGAAACAGCTGATATGTCTTCGGGGGCCGAAGACCCCGGACGAACCCCCAGATGAAGGAATGCGAGAGTGCGTGGATGTACGTGAGAACGAGTGAGATGAGTGCGTGAACGTTGTAAGAGAGAATACGAATGATTGCAGATGAACGTGTGTGCGAGTAAGAGGGAATGCGTGAGGTAACAAATGAATGAAGCGGACGAATTTCAGTTGAATGCATGATGCGACGCGGACGAACACGTTTTTAGTAACTATTTTATATTATCTCCTTTTTTAGTAAAGCTTTTTTATTTTCGACGAAAGTGCGTGTATTTTCTTCACGCCTCCCTCTGGCCCGATCCTACATTAATATACCCAAAAGATCCTAGTGACAGTTCCCACTATCATATATCCCAGCCGCTCTGGGCGTGTGAGACTATAAAATTAACCCTTTGCACTCCGAACCGTTCCGGACCTAACCTACCAGCTACTTTGTCGCGAAACCATGCATTTATAAATTCGTTTCATACTTTTGGCAGCAGAAATGTCTGTTCTATCACGTACAATGGTCAGATTTTCACCTAGACCCGTAGTTTTTGAAATAGATTGAAAAATATCAACGGAAACTGGTGCGTTTTCAATGTCTTTCTTACTTTGATCATTATTTGAACATATTTAAATGTTTACAATGCAATAACAGTTTATATCGTTTTATTCGGGAAAGTTCACAGATTTTTTTTTTAAATCACTGAATAGCTGCTATGATAAAAGCGCAAAAAATTTCCAAAGTTGAAAATTTGAATTTTTTTTAATATCAATTTTCTCAAAAACTATATGACCTAGAGAGAAACAGATTTCATATTCGTATTCAGCTCGCAAAAATCTATAAGAATTTCATAATGATGATTGTGAAATAAAAGTAAATCAAAATTTATTGTACAGTGTAGTCACTCATAAATTTCAATGTCCCCTCAGAGGGGACAGCGGAGTTCAAGGGGTTAATAAAAGTTACGTGACTTAATTATCATTTGAATCTCTCGGTGCTTTTCACGCTGTTCAAAGCCCGGTACGTAACAGTGCAGAAGATCAATAACTTAGAAGTTCAGAAATTCACAAAATCAACATCCAGGAAATTCAGATATATCCTACTCCTCCCGCCGTCATAATTATATTATTATAATTACAATTATTATTATTATTATTACCATTATTATTATTATTATTACCATTATTATTATTATCATTATTATTGTTATTATTGTTGTCACGGTTATCGCCGAAGCAAGGTAATTCACACTGCGTTTGCCGAACAGAATCTACTTTATTGAGAATCGATAGTTACATTTATAATATACGTTTTCGCACTGGAGGGGGTGAACTCGGAAATTGGGTGTGGATTAACGATGGAATGTGGACGTAAGGTTTTTTGGATGTGGCGTGAATTTCTAGAAACGGAAGTGGAATGTTAGACTAAGGATTTTAGTGCGGCGCGTGGCTTCTAGGAAGTCCAATGGAATGTCTGACCAAGGGATTTTGGATATCGTTACATTATTATGCGTACTATTATTATATTATTGTAATCATCTCACTATAAACATATAGCATAAGTGTAACCTTAAAACAATATGCAAGAACAGCACAATCCCATTCCCACCGTTCGACTGTCCTTTCCTGCTTACGTACCAGAAATCCCCCCCCCCCGCAGGACTTTTAACCTTGATGTTTCCCTTATCAAGATTGAACGAAGGGGCGAAACTCTTGTTAAGCACTCCACCACAAACTCTTCGCAAAAAATATGCGCATTAATTCGCGCAAAACAGTTTTATTTTCTTTTCGTACGTCCTTTAATTGGGACTACGACCCAATCTTTCCCTTTCAAGTGCTATTACACCTGCTACGTCGGTGGGATATAACATCAGATATTCGGAAATTTCAGAAATTAGCATATTCGGGAACGCTCGATTTCTCCAAACATCATGTTCGAGAATTCTCCCTTAACGTCAAAGGGACGATAACGTTTAGTGGGAGTGAGGACATGAGTGTGTGGATGAAAAGTATACTACTTAACAGTCACTCAACAAAATATATTTAACAAAATCAACAAAGATTCAATAATAACAAATAACAAAAGCGTCAGCCATTCCGTGTGTCGGTACGAAAATCCAGAATGCCTGGAGCGGCGTGATGACCAGTGTTTTTATGCCCTTTTTGACAAGAGATAGACATATGAGAAGAAAAGAAGAAGTATAGAGTGGAAAGATAAAGAAGTGAAAGAGAAAGTCAACGGAAAAACTTAGGTCCGCACGAGTTTGGCTGATAAATGTACAATCTGACATTGGCCAGGCTTGCACGAGACCCTGGGAAAATTGAAGATTGTAGAATAGGCAAGAAGTGCTTAGAAGTATTCAGACAAAAGAGGAACTTAGGAAAGTTTAGAAGAAAAGATGAATTAGAGAGAACGTAGTGGCGGACACCACCACAGGAGATTCTGGCGCATTAGCGATTTTTCTGTCAGGATAAATTGCTACAAAGGTATTTAGAAATTTAGAAATTTTTGAACTTTGTGAGTTGAACTTTTGTGATTTTGAGAACACAGATTGAGAATTTGAAAATGATGTTGAATAGTCACCGCTATGGTGAAAATGAGAACATAAAAATGAATTATACAGGGTGCCCCAAAAGTGTTGAAGGAGCCGAAAATGGGAGGTAGGTGGGGTCATTCTGAACAACTTTTCCATTTGCAAAAATGTCATATGGGGCTTCATTTTTAAATTATTAACAAAAATCACCGACCAATCAAAACGCGAGAATCGCGCGCCACGCGATTCGATCGCGACCACGGCCAATTATAACTCGGGCCTACACTTCTACCTCCGAGCGCGCGCGATTCTCGCGCTCTGATTGGTCGGTGTTTTTCGTTAATAATTTAAAAATGAAGCCCCATACGACATTTTTGCAAATGAAAAAGTTGTTCAGAATGACCCCACCTACCTCCCATTTCCGGCTCCTTCAACACTTTTGGGACACCCTGTATATCACTTTGAAAAAAGTTCGCAGAGTTCGCTAACAATCACACTTTCAATTACTTTTTCATCGCAATTTACTGATGCAGTGAAATAATTGCTTTTCTTTTTACTTATCTAACTTACAGGAAATAAAAATGAATCAATTTTTTGTATATGGCATGGACTGAAAAACAAAATTAATAACCTTAAATGACAGCCAACGGCCATACTAGTCAGGATATACCGGTTCTCGTCCGCCCCAATTGCTCATCAACCTTCGTAGGAGTCGGACGTACCCTTAGCGGTCTCCACTATCTGCGCACGCTGAGTGTAATTTTTCATACCTGAATTACAAGTGACATCCATCGATCAATAGTGTTGAGTGAAAGTCTGTGAAAATTCAGTGTCTTAAATATAAATATATACCATCAAACAAGTCTCAGTGCAAGAAATATTAAAAACACGAACATAGAGACAGGTGTAAATTTACAAGGGGGGTCACCCCCAAGTGACGTGTTTCCCGAAAAAAAACGGAAAAAACCACAAAAAGTCATGCGACGAATGAGCTAATAAAATTCATCAAAAATAAAGACATTTTAAAAAAAGAAAACGTAGGATTGCTAGCCCACGTCATAAAATCGCTGACGGGAAAAAACAGCGTAAAAAGGTAAACCCCAAGCCAAACATAACGCCACGGAAATTGCAGCTGGAAGAAAAAGTCACCATGAAGGCGACGAAAGCAAAACCAGTACAGGCTAAACACCACGAAGTTTCATCAAAACCCTCGTATAAGGAATAAATGAAACTAGTGGCACACCTAAACGAAACAGTTGCAAATTTATCCAAGCAACTGGAAGAAGAAAGGAAACGTAAAAGTACCGTCAGCCATGCTACGACCGCCAAGAAAAATCTACCTGAGTTAGAAATGAACTCATCGGAAACCCCCAGCGAAGAACCCGTACGGGCGTCACAGAGTTGGACAACCGTCACCCGGTCTAAAAGGAAAACCAACCCCGACACGCTACCTGTCAAAACAAAGGAGGGCCCACAGAAGGCAACCACGTCAGCCCAAGCAACACTACATAAAAAACAAAAAATAGAAAATCAGGTAAATGTATCTAACCCTACAATCTCGAACAAACCCCCTCCAATAATTATCTACGGCAACCAATCCAAAAACACAATAGACATACTAACAAAAATCACAGACAAATTTTACACCAAAAGAATTAACAGCCAAAAACACCTCCTATACCTGGATAACGTAGCATCGTTCAAAGTAGCATGCAATACACTAAAAACAAACAACGTACAATTTTTCACATACACTCCAAAACAGGAAAAGGTAACACCGGTCCTTTTAAAAAACCTAGAAGGAGAGTTCGAACCTGAAACTGTATTGGAGCATCTGAAACAGGAAGAAGTTGAAAACGTAATATTCAAATCAGTCAAAAGGTTTTCAACTCAAAAATCAATCAAAGAAGGAAGAAATCTTCGAATATACTTAGTCCAAATTTCTCAAGATAGTAGAGCCGAAAATTTGTTTAAAATCAAAACACTGCTTCACTCCCTCGTGGCATGGGAAAAACTAATTAAAAAAGACAGAATCCAATGTAGGAGGTGTCAACGAATAGGCCACGTGGCACTTAACTGCAACCTTGAATACAGGTGCATTAAGTATAACGAACCACACAATCCAGGAGAGTGCCGGCGCACTAGCACAACAGAAGCGCAGCCCTACTGCGCAAATTGTAAGCAATTCGGACATCCAGCCTCTTACCGAGAATGTCCGAAACTGACTGAAATGAAACAAAAAATAGAGATGAAAAAACAGGAATTAAAATTAGCTAGGGAAAACAGAATAAATCTTGTAAATAAATTAGTTAAGCCAAATGTGTCCTTTAGTGCAATAGTTGCAAACAATAGTCATACAAACACACACGAACAACCATCACAGGCGCCACAACCAAAACCTAATACTACACCACACACATCGCTATTAGAAGAAATAAAAAATATTATCACAGTCACCATAAATTCTCAAATTTCACAACTAGCTGAAAGTATCGCCGCAAATTCTAACCGGATAAATATCATAGCGCAAGCATTAGAAATAGATATATAGGTCCCATGTCGCCGATACCCAATAGAAGCACAGTCAATGAATTGCTATTACGTGAACTTAAAATAATCCAAATTAATGTAAATTCTATAATAACCAACGAAAGAAGAGTCACACTCCTGGATTGTCTAAATCTATATAAACCGGATCTAGCCTTACTCTCTGAAACCATACTAAACTCAACTGACAAAGTCACTTTTAAAGATTACCATATTATAAGAAACGATAGAAAAAACTCCAGACAAGCGGAAGGCACGGGAATTTTAATCCGAAAAGACTTCAAATTCCAAAACGTCTAGCCAGCCGGAGCCGCAAATAGTACAAGTTTCGAATCGACAGTTTTAGAAATTAAATTTCAAAATGATTGCAAATTATACATAATTTCAGTATACGCAACTAGCAAGGGTAAAAAAGAATTTATGATAGAACTTAGACCTAAACGGAGACAGAACGGAGATCTAAATGCCAAACAGCAGACATGGGGAAATACGCTAAACAACACACGCGGGATCTCTCTAAACAAATGGCTACTCGAAAACCAAATCACCTACAGAACATCCTTATATAGAACAGAAGTCCCATCATTTCCCAAAAGCGGTGCGTATATTGACCTCTGCATAGCCGACAATAGAATAAAATTCCATGACACTCGAGCGACAAACCTTCTTAGATCCTTTGAATACGACAGTGACCATAGAGGTTCCCTAATGACCATATCCATCCCCTCGACAGGTGACTTTGTTTTCGAAAAATCAACACCAGATATAAAATACAATTACGGTAAAGCCGACTGGGCTAAATTTAAATCATTTTTAATCGAGAACGACGAAACAGATATACCAAACGACAGAAACCTTACAACCGACGAAATAGACAACCACATAGAAACACTGAACGTAAATATTCGCGGGGCGATAGACTATGCAGTACCGCGCATTGATAACAATTTCAACTCAACGGACAAGTATATAACATCAAAGATAAAAAACTTATGAAAACAAAAAAGCCAAATAATCACACAAGTTAATAGACTAACCCGAATGCAGAATTACACGTCAGCTAACGACCCGTTAATAGATACACTAAAAAAAGCACTCTCAAAAATTAGGTACGAAATCAAGAAAGCATTCCAAGAATCAGTGAGCAACCATTGGACCAATAAAATCAGACAAATTTCGGTACGCAAACCCAATGAAATGTTCCCGTCCCTAAATAGTATTTTCAGAACAAAAGACAGCAACGAAATTGGAATCCTTAAAATTCCCTCCTCCGATACCGATCTTCTCGATAAAACCAAACTTGACATTAAACATTTACCGACGGACACTAATAATAAAGTTCTAATCACCCACCCGCAAGCCAAGCTAGACGTTATCGGAGCACACTTTGAAACGGTACACTCGAAAAACCTCCACATGGGAAAACAACAACACTCCAATATAATAAAGCAAAAAATAAACTCGTTCAAAGAAGAACTACAGAATACCGCTGCAACGTGCACATTCTCTACCACAAACAACGCAGACAACCCCGACAGTGACATGATTCCTCCTAGTTTCTTGACCTCCATGTACAGCTTAGAGAACACCTTTAAAACACTAAACAACAAAAAGTCCTGCAGTTTTTACAACATCCCCAATATAGCACTGAAACATCTACCTCGATCTTACATACGCTACTACGCCATTCTATTTAATAACTGCCTCAATCTATCGTATTTCCCTACAATTTGGAAGACGGCAAAATTAATCACCATCGAAAAGAATGGCAAAGATCCCAGTGATCCTAACAGCTATCGCCCAATAATACTTCTTCCAAATATTAGTAAAGTTTTCAAAACCAACAATAACGATTCTCCCTTATTATTATAACCGAACGGTTCGAACTCGCTTCGGCAACTAATCCGGTGTCTTTTCGCTTTGCTCGCAAGATATAATTGCGCACCTCAACGAACAGTAAAAGTACTGCTTCGGGAGTCTTTCTTTTCTTTCTTTTTTGCATTCCGTAGTTAATTAGATAAAGACTTTTGATTTGTGCGTGACGTGTGTTATATTTAAATACCTTTTTTGACTCTTTACATAAACTTTGTTACAAATAAATTGTGCCCGTTCCGTCGGAAGGCCGGCAAATTCTGCGTACTCTTTTTTTTTCTCGGGACAATCTTGAAATCTTTACGCGTTGCGTTTGAAAAACGATATTGCCCCAACACTATGCACCCATCGTAACCTCTTCCACGCTCCTCAACCCCCTTTTTTTTATTTTATTGTACGGGAAATCTTCGAAAGATACCCCGCCTCCTGGGGGAGAAGGAGGGGTTATGTCGGATTTTTACCGACTAAAACCGGGACCTCCTCACGCACTTGCTCCGGGTGTGGAGCACCTACACGGGGGGGGGGGGGGGAGTTAAACTACTCCCCCCCACACCCAAAACTAACTCCTCCGACAGCGCCCGGGCCACCGAGACGCTGTCGGCCCACCCGGGGGACCGTTTCTCGGGGCACCTTGGGCCCCCACCCACGGGTCATGGATCGCACCACCCCCACGTAGAGGTGGCGAACCTTCGCATCCGGTCCCCCGAGGTTGGGCATGATTTGGACGAGGGCCGCAGCTGCCCGCTCAACCCGGGAGACGAGGTGACCGAAATGGACCTCAAAGCGCCAGTGGCAGTCGAGGACGAGACCCAAGTATTTCATGGAAGTCCCGACCTCGACTCAGGCATCACCAACCCGGATTCACGACTAGTGCAGTCGTCGAGACCTCGGGAGGCCATGAAAGGCCATCGCCGACGTCTTCTTGGCGTCGGTACGCAGCCCCAAATCGTGGATCTCTGCGACGACGGCGACCGCTGCGGCCTCCGCCAGACGGATGGCACTCCTAAGGGTTAACCCGACGGCAAGAATGTACGTGTCGTCTGCGTAACAGACGACATACGTGCCGTCGGGCAACCGGACCCGCACGACCCGGTCGTACCCCACGTTCCAAAGGGTTGGGCCAACGGCCGAACCCTGGGGTACACCGAGGTCTACTCCCCGTCGGACTTTGCCATCCCGGTCGGTATAGGGACTCACCTGTTCTCCAGGTAGACCCCCACCACCGCCTTTAAGTAGGGAGGCGGCACCTGGTGGTAGTACAGGGCTTCCCTGATGGCGACCCAGGGCAGGGTGTTAAAGGCGTTCACGATATCAAGTGATACCGCGACACACACCCCACCCCGGGATATGGCATTCTTCGCGAGCGACCGGACGCGATAAAGCGCGTCCACAGTGGAACGGCCCTCGCGTTCCCTATCCCCCTGCCCGGCCCAACATCGATTGTATAGTTTCTGACTTTTCTGTACATATTATATATCCAATGTATAATTGGACGTGGCCTTGATGTGGCCACGAGTGTTGTACCCAAAGTTTAGTGAGTGTTTTTAGTAAATTGTAATAATATAATATGTTCGTCAGCCAACGGCCATACTAGTCAGGATATACCGGTTCTCGTCCGATCACCGAAGTCAAGCTGAGTTGGGCGCGGATAGTACTTGGATGGGTGACCGCTTGGGAACTCCGCGTGCTGTTGGCTTCTTTTTTCTTTCTTGACGTCTATTCAATAACACGTTCCTGTGCTTAACTATCTCATTGTCAGTGATAATTTGACATAATCCCCTTCTGTTCAATTTTAAATACCTTCATTTTAATTCATTTAAATATTTCGGTTTCAAATATTTGAAGGTAAAACTATCCTTTATTATAAAATAAATATTTCAATTTTAGCACGTTTACGTCGGCGTGTATCACCGGTGGGTCACAGTCGACTGCCCCATCCGGCGGCGTGCATGACCGGTGCGTCACGCGATTCTGTGCCATCGGGCGGCGTGCATCACCGGTGGGTCACGCTTGAATATTCGTTTAAACGCCGCTGACTACCGAAAATATATTTCGTTTGGTAATTGAAAAAAATTGCCTTATAGTTGAAAATTTTAATAATCGAAATTTAACTAAAAAATTTGTAAAAATTTATTGTTTCTTTGTTATATTAGAGTAGTTGCCATTGATGGTATTTATAATTTCAGCAGAAGAAATCGCCAAGTAGATTTTACATACAATATGTAAGATTTACATCTGCAACAGTTGTTCGAACCGAAACACTGTATGTACCAACCTACGACCATAGAAGTCCGGGTATATAGGTTAACGTGATTTTGACATCGATCTTCGATCGGGAAGGTGACGCACCCTGCTAGGAAGGTCAGCCGGCCAAAAGTCATTTCTTTCAGTCGTGGCGGTTTAATCTGTTCAATAATGAAGTTAATTTTAAGTAGTAGAATTGGTGATTTATTCTAGTGCAATGTAGATGAAAATCAATGATATTATAATAGTGATTAGCGGACTTGTTCGTATGTAAAAGTAGACGTGAAGGGACTGGAACAAAACTCTGCAGGAAGTTTAGCGGCTGTGCAATTTAACTTCAAGAAAATTATCAGGCATACGAAAGTTTGCAGAATAAATAATGGAGGTCTCGTTCTAGATGTGGCAAAAAAATTTCTAAATGTTGGTGGTAATTCTAAAAAGAAATTGAAAATAAAACCCTGCCTAATTATTACAAGTCAAAGAGAGCAGTGGTTGCTGATCCTAAGATGAGGGCAAGACAGACATCGCAAGCACGTACCATAAAAATTACTCCGAGTATCATCAACGTGTGCAGAAGGGCCAACAAATTTAAGGGCTGCGGAAGATAAATTAATTTCGGATGAAAAATCATGGTTTCTGAAAACGGCGCGATGAGACCCGAAGCAATCATTCGGTAGGAGTGAAAAGCAAAAACAAAGTGACTTTGATGCGTGTGATTTACAATAGGGCGGATTCCCATTCGACTACGTATTTATTTATTCTGTCGGAGAAGGTCCTGGAAGTACGGGTAGTCTAGTGTCAACAATCCTGGAATTGGCGCGTGAGGTGGTTGTACTGAAACAGAAGACGCAAGCAGTCGCTCTGCCTATCTTCACCATGAACTATCCAAACTTGATGCCGATTGACGATCACCGACTCACAATTGTTTATGTTTTTCGGGTCTACTAGTGTGTGTGACTGCGCGAACTCATAGATCCAGCGACCGAAAATACGTGAGAGTACAGCCAGCAACCCTGAAATGGCCGGTGGGGAGGATTTCCAAGACGTTCCAAACGCGGCGGCAGTAATTGGCCGAAAAAAAAAGGTGGACGTATCGAGTCTTACGCATTTTCGGCGGCGCACAGTGGTCTAGATTGGGAAATCGTGTGCCATTTGGCCAAAAAGTCGAATTTCAAAAATCGATGTTTTGTGATTGTACAATGCTTCTTGAATGTCCATTAGTCTCGAAAGTGAAAATATTTATTCGATTTTATGTAGTTTTTTAGTAGTAATAACAACTTAAAGTTGAACTTTTTATGGATAGTATTTTCTTTCTACAAAATTGTACTTTTTCATTCAGAGATTGTGACTTTTCTATTCAATATTTTCCAATTCTCTTTTTTTGTAGTAAAGGGGGTTCTGTAATGATAAAAAATACCTTGTTACATTAAGGGGAGACCTCTATGTAGAACGCCGAAATTAAGCCGATTTTCAATAATTTTTTTGAATGGTAAGGAGTGAATAAATATTTTGATCGTTTTGAGGACTATTTAAGTAATACTTCTACTTCATTTTGGAATTTCTTTGTGGAAATAAAATACAAAATGGCGGAGGTACAGCCTGCTGTGCTAGAAGCATCATGAACCGACTTCTAAAACGGTGTACACTCTAGTGTCGTTTCTTATTATCCAAAACAGCCAAAACGAAGAAATTTTATTAGTACATAGATGTAGTAAATGGATGAACCTAGGACATCGAAAAAATATAAAAAATTGGAAGAATGGCAGACCTCGGAACAAAAAATTGAACATTTTCTAGAAAAATTGTAGTCTTTTTTGCAATAAAAAAAATGTTTATTGCCATGATTTTAACTTACTTTTAGGTTCGTCCAGGAGACATAACTATCATTAACATGTGTACAAAATTTCAGACTGACTGGTCGAGTAACTTTCGAGTAATCGTGTACACCGATTTTCAACTTCGCGACGAAATAAGTTTCGAGAAAATCGCGTTTAAAGTTTCGGTAAGAGAAGAATATGTGATTTTGCGACTTAACGGCTAGTCTGCTATTATTTCAATGGTTTTCGTATCTACCATTACTTCGAAAATTCTACGTAAATACTTCTTCCGGAATATATGACTAAACCTTATTACAGGTATAGAAGCACTTCAAACAGGGATAATAAATAAACAAATTTTTTATCATTACTGCCGTGCGCGTCTCGGATCGGCGAGAAGGTGGGTCACATGTATAGGTTCTTACAACAATAGCTTTGCTCTTTACTCCAAATGCCAATGCGATTCGTATTCTATAGGCTTCAAAGTTTTTAAATAAAAAAAAATGACTTTTTTGAGTCCATCTACATAGAGGTCCCCCCTTAATGTATTAAAAAAGTAATGTTGAATGAAGTACAAGGAATTTAAAAAATTTCTTGCACTTTGCGTTCGAGTACTGTGTTGGGAGAGCTTTCGGAACCTTTTTAAAAGCCTGGTCCACGACGTCCCTCGGTTGTCGGAAACAAAAAACTTACTGTACCTGAAATCTTGTTTGACAGTCGAAGCTGCGGAGGTGGTGCGAAATACACCTATCACGGAAGCTGGGTACAAGGGAGTGTGGGAGGATTTGGAGTTCCGCTACGGGAACACGCGGCTCCTCTCATTCGCACACAACAGGGCCCTTCTTACGTGCCCACCGGCGCAGCACCAATCGCCGGCTGAATTAAAGCACCTACTAGACATGTTCCGGCAGTCTATACGGGCCTATGCAGCTCTAAAGAAGCTCGTTCATGCCTGGGACGAATGGTTCGTTTACCTCCTTACGCAAAAATTAGACAATATGACCCATGTGGCGTGGGAGACGTCTCTTGCTAACAGCCGAGACATACCCGGATTCGCTCAACACACAAGCTTCCAGGAGAACCGCATTCATGCTCTGGACACTGCTTCACGGCACGAGCCGGCGCTTCATGTTGCAGCTCCAAAGGAATTCTCCAGGTCGAAACCAAGGGAGAGCAACGCCTGGAAGCGGAACTCTTCTTTGGTAGTCGCTGCCTCCTTGAGCTAAGGAGGGCAGAAAATACCCAGCGTGCCGAGGATCTCATAATCTGGGCTACTGTGCCAAGTTCAAGGCCCTCACAGCAGCAAGGCGGAAGGAACTCGCCTACTCACTCCGCGTCTGCTTAAACTGTCTGAGCGCTGACCATGAGACTCGGAGATTCTCCTCTAACCACGTTTGCCTTGCTTGCAGCGAACAACACTATTCCTTGCTGCACGACGCGCTGCAGGTGGAGTCTGCCTCGGTCCGAAACAGACCATCGGCCCTGCTTAACCACTGCTCGGGTAAAGTTGGAAGTTCCGTCCGGACATTTGGTAGACGGGATCAGACGCTTCGTTAGTCTAGGAGTGGGTCGCCCAGTCGTTACGACTGTCACAGCGGGCGGTGAGAGTCGCCATCTTAGGCGTGAAAGGACAGGAGAGCGGAGTAGCCTTGGCGGAGGTGGATCTAGATAATGTAAATCCGGCCCACCTACATGGGACTCGGATGTGCTTCCTCACATGGTCGGGTATACGCAACATCTCACTACTCCAGACCTCGAGTTTACTACCCCTGAGAGTCCATCTCCAAATAGGAATGACACCGAGCCCTTGCGAACCCGGTGGGGCTTTTTCACACAACCCTTAGTGCCTGTGTCGGCGAGAAATTGACCTGAGCCACGAGGTAATGCGCGAGGGCGTGGCCCAGAAGGGCGGGTTTCTTCTACAACACTTCTAATACTGCTAGTGGCATCCATTACTCAGGAACCTGAGATTGGGCAGCTCCGTAGTAGCAGTTTTCAAGGGTCAAGAGTCGTGCTGTCTGCATCACGGACTCGTCTCGGATACTAGGCGTGACTAGGTCCATCCGCCCGACACCACAAACGACGGCCGTGCACTGAACCAATCCAGGGCTCATACGAGACATCTATCCCATGCAAGTCTGCATACCAATGGCATCTGTTACCCGGGGATCCGGGATTGGGTAGCTCCGTAGGTAGCTTTTTAGGGATGGTGGTGCGTGGTGTTCAGGATCTCGTCTCAGATATTAGGGCTAAACCCCGACACCTCAAGCGACGGCGCCGTCACACCAACCCTAGGGATCGGGTCGAAACTCATACCACATCTTTCTTCTGTCGGAGATAGCTCTTTGCCCAGGTTCCTGGGATCGTGTGCCGTCCTGAGCGGCAGTTTTATGGCCCTTGAGACTGTGGTCTGCCCAAGGGCCCAGCGGAGGTGAATCTAATAGTGAGGCCTCGACGATCCTCGGACTTTCGCCTACCTCTTCGAGCTCTGGTGCTCGCCAAACTCAGCTCGTTCCTGTCAGCCCGCCAGGTACCACCAACCTCGTGGCCGCAATCTGGACGGCATTGAGCTGGCCGATCCGGACTATGGAGATACAGATGCCGTGGACATCATCCTCGGCGCAGATATCTGCAGCTGCCTCTTCCAGGATGCATCCTGGTCAGGACCGACTGTGCAGTTCCTTCAACACTTCAGGGAGGTGGGAGAAGTTCCTGAAGACGCTACCCTTTTGGCGGACGACGAACACGCCGAGAAACAGTTCCAGAGGTGTAATACGAGGGACAAAACCGGGCGCTATGGGGTACGCTTGCCGTGCGCGCGTGATCCTGCCACTGCTTTGGGCCACTCCAGGTCACTGGACCAAACGTTTTGCCCCCCTCTGCCCTGCTAGGGCGAGGCGTGCCACAACTTAAGTCCGTTCGATGCATTGTCCTCGACCGGGGAACCTCTAACGGCTTATTTTTCTGGCATAGGTGGGGCAAGACTTCTTACATCTCCTCCAACGGTTTCCAAAATGGCGTCGGCAGCGAGACAACCTGGAGGTCGGCAACTGTGAGAACCGCGAAGGGAATCTTAATGAGGCCAATCACCAAGGTTTGCCTCGTCCCGGTTGTTCCTGCAGCCGCCACTTGCAAATAAGTTTCTAATTGTAAAAAAAAAAAAAACACTTAATTTTACGTAATTTTTATTAGTATGTACATGGCGGGCGGCGCCCTATTTTAACTCGAATTCATTGTAACACGATTCACTTGCGATAACCGTGTATATATCAGGCATCGCGCTTTGTTCGATACACGCCTTTGCTTCAGCTTTAATACCGAAGTTTATTGTAACTGCTTATCGTCAAACTCACCCGATGTAAATTTGTCTTGTCTAAACTAAACTAAAAGCTTATAATTTAGGTTACATTTCGTGTTCGTTTATACGTTTTAAGTCACGAGATTTTCTGCGCACTGCTGCATGTAATAATCGTACACTAGATTGTAAGATTACGCGTTTAACCTACTATAATTCTAAATTTAATGTTTGTACTTACCTGTGTGTTGCTCGAAATTCTTGTAATCGTCAACAACTCATTCACTAAAACTACGCGCTAGCTCTTCAGTCTAAGCTTGATGTCGCACGAAGTATGAATAATGCACGTTGTACGACGCGAATAACACTGTTCAGGCAAATAGCCGAAAATGAGAACCTTCTAGAAGCGTTCGAAATAATTGTTTTCGATAATAGGACGAACCGTCCGCAGGTCTCGCTCCTCTCCTGTCTCTCCCTCTCACTGGTGGCCAACAGAGGCGGGAGTATGGGGGGAGCGGAGCCATGATCGAGATCCTTCTAGAATTCCGGCGTTTGCAGAAGATTCTATCGACAACCTATAAATACGCCGAGCCTTAGATCCGCGCTCTCCTCTCTTCTCTTCGCTGCTTATCAGAGTCACCACACGCTAAAGCTATTTGTTAATCGAACTTCGGTTCGGACTATTATATTTAATTGTTAAATGAACATTTCTTCTAATTTATTGTGTTAACCGTTACTACAAACGTATCTTCGAACTTTATTGTACTAAATTAAGCTGCGTGAAAACTGATCGTACATTTCAAACCTCCATTTTTACCACGCGATAAACCTCGAGTCCTAAGTCGAGACCGGGAAACTTTAAATCGTAACTCCAACCTGGATAAAAGGCGCACCGATTAAACATTTAGTCCTTCGAGCCGGATTTTCGCCAATCGAACGGCTTTATCGCGACGCGAGTGAACAGTCTTTTTTGTGCTTCGCGAGTATGTTTTCGCGTGTGAGTGAAACCACCATCCTATCGAACGCGTTACTCGCAAGGCGGTGGAAAACCCGCTAGGTGAACTCATGTTCTGTAAAAATTCGTTTGATTCGTAACGGTTAACGGTGTGACCTTGTGACCGCGTGTTGTGCTATCGCGAACGGGTCGGTGTTTGCACACGCTTCTGCGAATAGTTCCGGACGACGAGTCAACCGACACCATTTAAATAGTTCGTTAATCCCGGCGCTTCGGAAAATCGAACAAGGTTACCAAGATGACGTCAACTTCCTCCGAGGACCTCCTACGCGAACAACTGGAGCTCGCGAATCGGATCCAGCGGTTCTGGTTCCATACTTGCAAGGCGGGAAAAGAAACATTAACGCGGGCCGCGTTAGATCAACGCGGACACCTCCTCGAACGTTACTGGGACGGATTTCTCGCCAACCACCTGCAGCTGATGAGATGCAAGGAAGCCGCAGAAAGTGCCTACGTCAAGCATGACACCTTCCAAGCTATGGAGGAAGCTTAACTCCACGTAGCAGCTCTCGTCGCGCCACCCACTCCGAGTCCCAATACTACAGGTTGCTCGGAGATCGAACAACCGCCCGTCGGATCGCCGGTCCAGTCGATGCTGCCGAAAATACAATTGCCGACCTTTTCGGGGGCCCTCTGCAGTGGGAAAGTTTTCGGGACCTGTTCAAGAGCATGGTGCACAACGTACCCAACCTCCCGGACGTGCAGAAGCTCTTATACCTCAAGTCCAGCTTGACGTGGGAGGCCGCTGACGTCATCAAGAAAATACCGCCGACAAGCGGACTCCCTCGTTGTGTGACTTTCTTTCCTCGCGCTCGGCCAGCGGTCATTCGCGTATCGTATCTCCGGGCCTGATCATACAAGACCCGTAAATGTAAATTCCGGCAGTGCGTGCGCCATCGCATCGGACCACCGCGAGGACTAAGACATCGTCACCCTCTACCCCGAACCAGTACCCGAAAATCGAGTAAAAAAAACCCTAAGATTGCGGCAATATGTGCTGCGGGTGGATATTCTCGGCATTCGTTCTGGTTGTGTCTTTTCTGGCTTGCACTATTGTGTAACGAGGAGATGCCAAAGACCCGCTCGGGTAAAAGTACGACTTCTACTCCGCGCGTTTCAGCTGCTAAACGAGTAAGTGAACTCGGGATGACGTCCACAAGTTCGAGTGAAAATTTGTCGGTTGATGAGACAACCCTCGGCTGTCTCAGTGCATTTGTGCGTCTGTCACTGTTAACTCAGCGAAGAATTGCTCTTGTGATTGCTCAGCATTTTGGTTCTCCGGTCTTTGTCTTTGCTGAAGGGTATACCTTCGATAACGCTGAAGCCCGCGTATACGACAACTATCGTTATAAAGTAGCTCTAAATACTGTGGGCCCTTTACCTGCTTCTCCAAGCGGCAACCGGCACATCCTCACGATCCAATGCCTATTTTAAAAATTCTGTATGGCGATACCCCCACTTGACATTAAAGGAATAACGGTAGCAGACGCAATATCCAGATACGTCATTGCAATTTTCGGAGCCCCTCGTGCTATTTTCACCGACCGAGGTAGAACCTTCATAAACCACGTAACAGAAGGAATAGCGGAAACATTTAAAATCAACCATGTGACGACTTCTGGGTACAGGCCTCAGACAAACGGATCGGTCGAACGTAGTCACAAAGTACTAACTGAATATTTAAAACATTATTTGGAAAAGCATGAAGATTGGGATATTCTACTACCTTTCGCGACCTATGCATACAACACATCCGTACACGAAGCGACAAATTTCACTACTTATGAGGTAGTTTTCGGACAAGGAGCCAGAGATCCATTTACGTCTATGTCTCGAGAGGAACTTAACACTTATCCCCTCTATGTGCAAAATTTAGTTTTTCGTTTAGACGAAATTCGAAGAATACCACGGGATAACTTAGACTCTAATAAACATCGTTTTAAATTAATTTATGATAAAAAATGTAACGAAGTAAAATTTTCTCCCAATGAATATGTTTATGTACCCAGGGTAGGAAAATTTGAACCTCACTACCACGGACCATATAAAATTTGCGAAATTACTGACCTAAATAACGCGATATTAACACTATTTCTACCAAGAGGTGTCTTTTGACACCTTTCAAATTTTAACATAAAATTATTCTCTATGTTGAATCGTTTCTCCACAATTAATTTGTTTACTTTTGATACAATGGTTGTTAAATTAATTCAGCGATATTATTTTTCTCCAGCTAATATTCGCTAATTTTCCTTGTTGCATTTTATTGTACACCACTGCATTCATTGTATATTCGAGTGTCCCATAAGTTCTTTGCTTTTTTGATAGACATGCATACAGAATATTTGTAGTTCAAAGTTGATTCGTTGCATAAATTGTTTAGCTGTATCAACCTTCTCTATCCCGCTACCCCATTTTGTGTCATATTACAAAAAGAAAGAAACTTGTGTGACCCTAATATTTTGTACCTTGATGAATTAAATAATCTCCAATAAATAAACATCAGTGTATCAATAAATATATTCCTCAAATTATCTACGTTTAACTCATAATTTGAAAACCCAACCAGTTTCGGCAATGATTTGTATTCAAAAGGCGTCAAAAGACACCTTTTGGTTGAAATAGGTATACACAAATTCGTGGTAGAAATAGTGTTAATTACTGAAACCGGACAGAAATTTGTAAAACATTCTGATAAATTAAAACATGCTTATTTCCAAAAAGAAAGGGACTTAGATAATAGCGTTAAATTGAAACCTCTTTGAAGGAAAGGGAATGATAAATTTCGAATTCCTCTAAAAATATATCCCATCATTGACACATTCGTGACATACGCCGTCATTCGCAAATTAAACCTATAATACCATATTCAATAAAAAAAAAAATATATGTGTGTCCTCAATATTAATTTCATGCCTATATATTTCAGAGTTCAAATTGCTTGTTGCCACGATGAAGATCGGTTATACCTGTTGGTTCATAATATTAGGACAAATCGTTACACCGACTCAAATAGATATTTCAGGCACAGTACCCTTTCCGAGATAGCGGCATACGAACAACATGAGCCAGCCCAAGAAGTTCACCACGGACCAAGGAAAGCGATCTATTTCTACTAGAGGACAAGACCTACAGAGAATCCACCTAACACATCCAACCACGTGACGGTTCGTTCTAGGAATGCAGGCTACACGCTCAGGGACTTTTCAAAATTCCATCGAGGATATCCGAGAACCTCTGGACGGAAAGACATCGGCATACCGGCAACTGCCCACTCTATCAAATTGCACAAATCAAATTGTATCTACCTGTTAGCGGCTCTTTAAACCTCATTGTACATAATTTCGTCGCGCACATTGAACATTTTATATTTCGTATTCTATTATTCACATTTTATATCAATTTTATATCAATTTTATATCAATCTTATATCAATTTTATATCAATCTTATATCAATTTTATATCAAATTTATATCAATCTGTATTATGTATTCTTTCCTCTTATGTTATTCTGTTATATCGCATCATGTATATTAAGTAATTTTGGACGCATCTATTAATTATATTACTTACAAGCATGGGTTATGATATGAATGTGAGTTGATGAAACAACGACGAAAAAGGAATATACTTTTCTTTTCTCACAAAATTGTCTCTCGACACTATTTTGTGTCTAACGTGGGGGGGGGGGGGGATATCCCGGCAACCAGCGCGCTTCGTGCAGAAGCAGCCCCGGCCGCACCTTCAAGGCGTGCCTCTGGCCGATGCAGACTACGGGACTCCTTTCCGTGTGGACCTTATCTTGGGAGACAATGTGTGCGGTCTTCAGCTGCAGGACGAATCAAGACGGGGGCCGAGGAACACACCGACGCACAGTGGAGGAGTATTTGTACCGAATAGGCGGACATGAGTATCTAAAAATTGTCGCGCTCTTTAAACTTGCATAACATTATCAAAGACTATTTTAAACCTTGAAATTCACATTTTTTAGACTATTAACTACTTTTATCACAGTTGGTACGAAAAAGGCAGAAAGGGAATATAAGGAGGAGTACTTCAACTCGTATAAATTTCTCGACATTTGTCAAATACTACGAACTGCAAATATTTTTCTTGCAATTTTTAGACATATTATTAGAGAGTATTATCCTCTGTCCCTGCATTATATAAAATAATTATCTTCTAGTCATTATTTTAACGCCAGACAGCCTCGCAGTTGGTTCCGAGGAATTTTCAGACATTTTGATATCTATAAGTTTAGTTATTACAGTTAAATAATATTCACAACTCACAAATTGCATGAAAAAATATACTTGCATGTTTAAGTGTACTTACCAAGTATAAATTAAAAGAACTTGAATATGGAAATAAAAAGGAGATCACTTAAATAAAAGTTTAAATGAATAACTGAACCAATTGCACTTAATGAATATTTGAAAAATATGAACTAAACATAAACTACATAACACAAAACTTAAACTGAATAAAATGCAAAAAATTAGAATATGTATAACTAAAACAAAGATATATAATTATGTAAAAAATATTACTCTGTGAATGTATCTCTCCGTAGTATCTGAAGGCACTTTTTCCACTGAATTCGTTCAGAAAATAGAGAACAGAGTTGAAGTCTTATTTGTACCATAGTGTAGGAATACGGAAAAATATCAGGACCGAAACGGGACTCGAACCCGTGCCCCTCAGATTACGAGTCGTCGACGCTCCCAACTGAGCCACCGGCGTCCGCCTAATACACGTCCTTTCCGTATTCCTTTTGTTCTTATCGGGTATGGAGGTCCCGCCAATCCCACACTCGGCCATCCTGCAACTACATTCGCCCTCGAATGTCCGTTACAGCTTCGACTCATCACTTCAAGTAACTCCGCAGTACTCGCAGCCAACTTCGTCGTCAACTTCGCAGTGCCATCTCTCCGCCAAACGTCAACTCTTTGAACCGTCAAACTTCACAACGTGTGAGAGAGGCCACTGCATCTCGTAAACAACACTTCTTTGACTGCAAGCATACGTTGTCCTGGTGTGCCTTGTGGAGATTTGGTCGGTGTTTTTATTATCTTCCTCCATCCCACTTCTGACACCAAATTGTAGGAATACGGAAAAATATCAGGACCGAAACGGGACTCGAACCCGTGCCCCTCAGATTACGAGTCGTCGACGCTCCCAACTGAGCCACCGGCGTCCGCCTAATACACGTCCTTTCCGTATTCCTTTTGTTCTTATCGGGTATGGAGGTCCCGCCAATCCCACAATAGTATTGTAGGACGGTTAATTCGTCCGAATTTAGATTATAAGTAACGGTTGGAACCTCCAATAAAAAGCAATGTTTTGTAGGCCGGCGAGCATCGCCGGCGGAGAAAAAAAGAATAACATATAAGAAGGCAGGTAACCGAAAGTACGTGACGCCCAAAGATAAGCAAAGGGGCAATGACCGAGTGCGTGAATGTGAGAGAGTGAGAATGATTGAGTGAGAGTGACAGAGGAGTAAGGTGCAATAACCGCCGAGTGTACATGTACGTATGTATGTATTTACGGGAATATATAAACGGAGAATTCCGCGAGGAGGTCAGAAAGAGAAAAGCGAAAAGAGTAAAGTGTAAAGAGAAAAGCGTAAAGAGTACAAAGTGAGAGAAAAGAGTAAAGTGTAAGTTAAATCAATTATTAGTCTGTAATAATTCTAAATAAACTGTATTAACCAAATTACCGCCGCTTGTACTAATCCTACAGTATAAACATCTCATGGGCCCTTACTCGTCGTTAGGCTAAATAATTCCTTCGAAGAATCTCTGAGCGTCTCATGGATGGTCAATGAACGCGGGCGTACAAGCCTATGAAACACGGCGACAATTAAACTTCAATTTGCTATAACACCTGCGGTCGGACGCGGTCGGAGCCAAATTTTCTTTCATCACAATAAGAACATGTTACAGAATATAATGATACCAAATAAAGCATCGGGACGCACCCGGTAGTATAACAAAATCGTTAATGAAATCTTAAAATCGTAAAAAAAGCTGATTAAATTTGTTACGTTCCGAACAGGAATATTTTTCAAAATTTCCTTTGTAACTTCTCACCGACCGGATGCGTATCGATAATGTATATTGCATTCTGGGAACACCCTAATCGAACGCAGTGACGATCTTAAATGTTTATTAGATAGATTAACTTCTGGCGACCAAACTGAGATTCTTAATATAACACATTCCTTCCTTGGAATCAGCGTGATTCCACGGTCAAAATCTTAGATCACTTTACTTCTTCGAACCGCCAAACATAAACGAAAAGTGCGCTCGTGTGGTCCGATAACGCCAAGCGTTCTGGAATGTTCCTCGCGGACCCGCGGTGCGATATAAAATTACAATAGAAATTGTTCATTGATTTGTATTTTACCGATAATGTATGTATTTATACGCCAGTCAGTCCTACAATAATTAAGGTACCGAGCGTAACTAACTTAAATAATTATGAAAGACATGGAAAGAAATAGATAATTTCTTATTCAAAATCTGGTAAAACATAGAGATCAAGATTTTATACTCCGCCGATTATGAACGTAAAAATTATACAATAGTTAATCCAATAAGACATCAGCATTAATAATTAATCCATAGCTCGAGAGTAAAGGGAAGATCTACATAGAAAGAGAGAGGAGAATAAGACTGGACAAGGGAGAAACGCATATGCACCCACCACCACTGAACACGTTGACTGCCACGCGAATTTCACGTGACTTGCTCAGGGCGCCACAGTAGATTATTCCTTATGCGATGCGTATTATGTTAAAATATTGTTTACAGCAGATAAGTTGAGTTTTTAAAATTATTTTTACATGTTCTGTATGGCATTAATTTCTTCAAACGTTATAGCAACAATGGTATTATTTAAAAATTTATCGGATCGATGTTTACCCTAATTTTGTATCTTCACTATTCTTCGCGTCGCCGGTCACCAGTGGCCTCCACGGCGCTGTAGCCAAGTCGAGTGCCGGTCACCGGTGACCCCCATGGCAGTCAACGTGTTAATTAGCGAATCACGGTCCCTTACGCATTGACCCCGCAGCCTAATTCGATAGCCACACATCAATGCAATGTAAACAATTTCGGACTAGGCTCTCTCTGGTCTTCGAGAGAGATCCAAGTTGCGACACTCCTCGAAGTACAATCGCGAGGTGCGTGTCAGGGGTCAGTGAAGTGGTCAAGAGACGATTATGTCATTAATTTTGTAAAGTTACAAGTTAGGGCAAAGACTCTATCTTCACGTATAAGGATCTTTCAATTTCAATGTCAATTCAGTTTGTTATTTTATTGTGTGCATTATATAATATTTTATTTTATATTTTTTATTCTATAGCGTCGCTTCAGTTTTACATTCACTTTCAATTTCATAATAGGTCTGTAGCGGTTAAGTCATAAATTTATTTCGCGTGCCTGGGAGGTCCTTGAGGACCCCGGCTCGTTCGAAGATTTTAGCGAGTAGGCCCCCGCTTTTCTTCTTCAGGGTTGCTCTCGATGCCACGTGTTTTCCAACGGGCAGAGAGAGAGTTTTGGAAAATCCTGGCAGAAAGCAACAGGCTCTCGTACCCTTCACATCGTATTATTCCCATAGTTTTTTATTACCGTGATTAGTACAGACGCTTAACTGTTATATATTGTTGTTATTGTTATTGTTTTATTTAAATATATTTTTGTTGTTGTCTGTTAATCTGTTTCACAATTACGTACCTTTACCTCGCGTTATCCTAAAGGTCAAATTTCTCCAAGATTGTAACTGGTGGATGGGTTCCAAGATTCTAACTGTGTATTTCTTCCTTCAGGGACAAGGTATTGCCGTAATTCAAAATATACCAGGCTATATATTATTACTAAATTTATTCGAATACATCTATTCGCGTCAATTATTTCCCCTTACTATTCTAGTTATTTTTATAAATATTTTGCGGCTAGTCCCCCCAGTAGTTATCAATTAACTGTGGGACTTCCCTAACTACAATTTGTTTAATTTTGTTGTTTTGGAAAATTGCTTATCCCTCGAACTTAAAAAACATTGCGTATCTCAATTATCAACATAAACAATTGTTGTGCCCCGATCGCGAAAACGTCGCAGCGTGCGATTTTCCGTCGTCAGCTACAAACCGTTTAAGAATTTCGGCATACGCAGCACGTGGCCCGACGCTACTAGAAGCTGGCAGTGCATGCGCCACACGGATGACCATTTATGGTCATCGCCGCCTAACCAACAAGTTATAAAAAGGGATGTATTGTAGAAGATCGAGACTTAGACGCAGAGATTCAAGGAAACTCACAGAAACCAAGCCAGCTCGAAATAAAGTGAAGTATTCGAAAATTCTCGTATGTCGGTGGATTCCAATTCTATAAACAGCTCCAAAGCTCACCAATCCCATCTTTCTTAACACATATTCATCCAGCAACTTTTTGCACCGCCATTCGTCAAATGCTGGTATTTTTTGACACTATCTGTAGAAATAATATGGTATATATAAAACCAACGTAACATGATAGAAATCATATATTTTTCAGTGAAATCTTGGAAAATGATATAAAACAAATTTATAACTACTGTCACCATCATTACTATCAAAATTAGCTTGTGAAAAATCTTCAATGTTATCATCTGCCTCACAATCAGATAAAATGTCTGCACATATTTCATTTTTGTTCTTCATTTTAGGTATATTGTATTATTTGAAAAGAGAGGATGAAAAAATTAACAATAATACAACTGAAATTTTAAAAATATTCGAACACCCGAGAGTTTAAGGGGTTATATCTACTTGGGATCGGGAACAGTTACGTGATTTTCGAGAATTTTTGTTGCCATTTTAATAAATATTTTTAATAATTCTCAAAACACTATCAAAAAGTTCATATCTTACGGTGTATATATAAATTTTGTATGAAAAAATATTAAAAAACAAATTAAATATAACTCGTCTCCAAGATTATAAGTTTTTTGCGGTGACCACGATATCTTCAGAACGCCTTATCTGAAGTCAAAATCTAAAAATAGTGCATTAGTACATTGCGTTACGAAGGGCCTGAACGAAGGATTTTTCATTTTGGTTACAACATTTTGTTTTATTGCAAAAAAAAAACAAAATCTGTCCACGTCGAACCATTGATTTTTTTCGTAAAATTGTTGTCATTTTTGTAAAAATCAAAATTTGACGAAACCCTTCGTTCAGGCACTTCTTAACGCAATATACTAACGCACTATTTTTTTATTTTAACTTCAGATAAAGCGTTCCGAAGATATCGTGGTAACCGCAAGTGATATAAAAAAAAACCGGCGATCTAGGAAACGAGTTACATTTCATTTGTTTTTTAATAATTTTTCATACAAAAATTTATATATACACCTTAAGATATGAACTTTTTGATAGTGTTTTGTGAATTATTAAAAATATTTATTAAAATGGCACACAAAATTCTTGAAAATCACGTAACTTTTCCCGATCCCAAGTAGATATAACCCCTTAAACTTTGAATAAAATTCTTGTATACCCAATTCCAACTAATACAGATATAATTTATTTTTGGTTACGTTTGCACCGTTATGCGATGCAACTGAAGCTAAAATCAGTTCTCTCATGAAATTATCTCTGTTTGGTAAAAATTATGATTTAATATATTCAGAATTAAGAGAACAAAAATCAATGATTCTTTGTAATATACAATTGACGTATTTTCGTCAAGCGGACGAATATGTGTTAATATTGCCCGAGGGCACAACATAATATTTTCCTTTGTTAAAAATTTAACCATTGTGAATTATATTGTATTATACTCTTATGTTTTAATTATATGTGTATTCCAACTTCCTTTTATTGCCTCCTTATTATTCCATACAATTTGCGATCTAGTGAAAAGGGCCGGTATGGGACTAGCGTATCTCCGAACCCACACAACATTAAGACCCGTTTACAATTGATCGTGTTAGGGCAATTATTTTTCCGGCTTTATACGTGCGCACGCCACACGTAACAATAGCAATATATTATACGTTGATTATAACAAATATCGCAACGTTCATTTATCTTGTCACGAACAATATTATAATATCAGGTTACTATTACAATAAATGCCACTTAAATTCGTACACCGCAACGCTATTTATATTTTGATCGAATTCTCAAAAGCAAGATATAAGTGCTACATTTCTATTTAATGTACATAGAGTACAAATAAAAAATCATTAGTAATGTAAAAATGTTCATTCCAAAAATGCGAAACAGAAGAAACATATTTTCTATTCAGCAAAACAGACTTTCAAACCTAAAGATTAACAAATGTATGTTGTTGTGGAATCATGTGCCCGTTTCCACTTGTTTACCTGTCGTTACTATAGACGGAAGTTACTTAAACGTGACAGTAACATTTACAATGAAAATGTGGTAATGAAAAATGATAGTAAAGTAATATCAGTTCATCAAATGGGTTGTGATATGAGAACTATTGTGAGATATATATTTTGTTACAAAACACCAGGACCAGTGGAATAAGTCTGTCACAAAGACAGTTTTATCGAAGCAAGATTATAAAAATACATGATTTTAGAAAGTTGTCAATATTATCCCAGCGACAATACGCTGAAATTACGCTCACTAGTGGGCAAACATCCTGTATATGTACAACAAACTTTATTGATGTTAATAGAAAATTTGATTTCTATTCGAACATCCAACGCAACTTTACAGAAAATTCATTCAAAATATTAGTCCACGAGCTGTTCCACTATTTTTTTATTGTATGTCTGATCCTGGTATTTTGTAAATTTTTAAGAAAACATTACATCTACTACATCATTTAACATTTAGAGAACTAGTACCGATAAGATCTTTATTACAAATATATACACAAAGTTGCATCGCAAACACATACACGTAACCTGGGCTTGACTGTAACTGTATTAACACTTTCACGACCGGTGACACCAACGTGGTGCCATAGGCAGGCCAGTCGTTGTTTGCCAGTGACACGTGGTGTCACGTGGTGTCACGTGGTGACTCCCACGTGGTACCTACCATTGGTCAGCCATTTGCAAAGCTTTTTCGAACGTCAGATGTTTAACGCTTTCAGATTGAATACTATCGCTAGAAACTGTGTACATTTTCACGAAATACGTTGCAATGTTTGCTTATTGATAAGCAACAAGGTATGTTGTTTCTGAGAGTGTTGCACGGATAAGATAAAATAATGTCATAAAAAAGCAGTTAAGTTTATTATGTTATCATGAATTTTGTTTTATATTTGTACGTTTTAAGAATTGTCACACAAAGAAAGAACAGAATTGTGTAATAATGTTGAATTATTTCGTGAATTTACGTAAAGTTTTTTTACATTAATTCTTCAAAAATATTCCCGGCGTTTGGCGACGTTTGACTGCGCAAACATGCGGTCGTGAAAGTGTTAATACAATCTAAAATCAATACATTAATATCAAATTCTTCGTTCTCGCGTAGGATTTGCGACACAACCGAAAAACTGACAAACAGTAAAATATCTGTGAAGCGCTAGGTTAATATATCCAAACGGTTTTTAGCGTTGTCGTACTTGATGACGCTTGAAGAACTTAATAGTTTCAGAAAGTGACTTTCCCTTATATTAAATTAACACTAGGTTTACGGAACCCGTCAAGATGACGGATCTTAGACTTCTTATTTTCAATTACGAAAATTATTAAAAAACTTATTGCAAAATGCATGTTAACCTTCATGGAGATGAAGAATCTTTCTATAAACTGGCTTATGTATTGCCCATTATTTATTTGTTTTTACAGTTCATTTTCAATTCAGACATAAGTAGTCATTGAACGTTCGTAAATCTAGTATTAAAATCGTTAATTAAAAAAATTTCATTTGTACCTATCCTCTGATAGTCCTACTTGCTATAAACATCATATGATTTTAAGCGTTAGTGACTATCTTGTTTGCGTTTCTCAATGGAGAAATAGTAATGACTAACGCAACTAAGAAAAGAGTGTTTGCAGATTTAATGTATTCGGTGTTTTTCCGAAAGTCACAATCTAAAATTGGTTAATCCTGACATAATAAAACATCTACGCAACATTTTGTCATATGCTGCAATTGCGATTTCACATTTATCTTAAGTCTATAATATAATGTAAGCAGCAACATTTGTATCTCAAAATATATGTAAATATTACATTCGTGTAATAATTGCTTTTTCAAGTTTACTCATAATACATAGTCTTAGATAGATAAATCGCAGTTTTATAGAACGCACTTTTCAAAAAGCTGTAATAGCCAGTGAACGAGGGGCGTTGCACAAACTAAGGGAAATTCCAAATTGTAATACATTATGCTTTTCGGTCACAAGGGAAGTGATTGAACCATGTGCGAGTTAAGATGATCAGCCACTCGAATACAGCACATACTAGCGTACAAATATGATGTACAACAAATGCACACTTCACAAAACATATATGCTGCTTATTTTCTTATCCTTAATGTTATACGTTTAATCAAATGCTGTAGTTATTACTACAAAAAAGGCGATTAAGTTACTTTAGCTTCTGAACAGATCAGTTACAGAAAGTTATCGAGAATCCAGATTCACGTCTCATACATACTAGGATTACTATGTTATTTCTTTAGTAGCGCTAATGCAGAACGCATTTGTGCTTGTATACAATTTCGAACATTCTTCCGCAGAAGAACAAGATACAAAAAAACAATGTTTTTCTTCAATTCGAAGACTATTTTCTTATTCTGAAGATACAAAACTTCAGCTTGGCGTCTTTGGGTCGAACTGCGCGCAAATCACTACCATTTTCAGCCCGTCAACAACTTCGAAAAAAAATCTTGGTAGACAGATGTTCCTTTTCACCGTTTGTAACAGTGTTATGTGGTTTTCTTCACTGCCGATTGGTTACACACAGCTCTTCTCCCCGTTCTGTAATACTGCTCACGAGCGTATTGCATGATGTGGTTACACCTTACACCAACTTCTCCACTCACTTTCTTCTGTATCATTTGACAATTCTCGCTAATACTTATACTTCACATATACTCTTCGTAGTGGATATTCGATAGATAACCTCCTTCATATTTATTCCATGAAACCTTAATTTCTTTCGAGTTCTGGTGTACAAAACTAAGTTCTTCGTCCAGCAAGTCGTCTTTCGTACGGCTGTTATTCTCGAAAAGCTCCAACAAATGTCGTACAACGATCACGCAAAATATTTCTTAAATTTGGATTCAGAAACTACAAGACTTTGAATCTATTATAGAGCTTACAAAAGTATTTGTCACTCGGTATGCATACTCTTCGAAGTTCACTGCGCGATATACAGAACAGCTGATTTGTTGAATCAGGAAGATTGTTGTGTACCAGTGGTTGCACGTCCGCTTTCTTAGAACAGCAGGACAGTTTATGGTGCGGTAAAGCGAGGTGTCAATATATTAACGGATGCATGAGGGTTCCTCCTGCCGACTAAAATTCTCATATTTGTTGGAACCGCCGATTGCAGGTTACTTCCCACTGAACGCTGACTGAATGACTTTATTGTAGAAATTTTAAATAATCCAATTAGCTATTCGCATTGACCTGTGTAAAAATTCGGAGAACCGTATTTAATGCACAGTACGGCAGAAAACCAGGTAGCGTTTATCACCATTGCGATCGAGATAAGTTCATTTACGCAAAGAGATTTAAAGGCCTTTGTGTGTTCTTTCAATACCACAATCTTGCTAATGCATACGTTGAGCTGCATATCCACTTAGGTTGTCAAAGGTTACGAAGTTTAAAAAAAGAAGCTGAATGCGATTCGACTTCGGCATTTTGAAGTAAAGTGTCGCAATATTTAACATTTTATAAATGTCTTTTTAATTCAACTAATACAGCTCATTTCGACAAGTGCGTTATATACTGCCTCCTCTAACAAATGGGTCGACAGGGGTCAGAATCCATCTTACACTTTACACGAATTTTTATTTTTCAGACATCTGTTTGGACATCTATTTGCAATATAAAATGCATCTTGCCATTTCTACAAGTATTCTATCCATGCGTTCTTCGAATCCATTTTATTTGAAGTTATATTCTATATAAAGCCGACGGCAGGAACTATGTTCAGGGACGACTCCAATTTGTTTGCTTTGATGTTCGTACCCTTTACATGACTATACGGTCATATCGCATTGATATCGTTCTCGATCTTAACCTTCAACTCCAAAAATTGAATTGAGGATCAGTGAATTTGCTCTGTATCTTCTTCAGAAAATGGATGCCACTTCATACTGATGTATCGGCAATAACGGTTACGAAATTCTTTGATCCTGCATCAAACTACCACTGAATCATAAAGATCTACATAAACCATTTTCAAAATTTCTGAATATCCAAACAGTGAGTCTGGATATACATATCGTGTCTGTTATCTTCCGACATGTATTTTACAAACAGCTTATTTTTCATTGCCATTTATTGGAACTCCGGGGGTTTCATGGTTGCAGACTACTTATTATTCTCCTCGTGCATGTGGCTAAATTATTCGTATCGTTAATGGAGGCTCAATAGGCTTGCATGTAAGAACCTCGCAGTTCTGGCTTCTTCCCGTATGAAATACAAATCCTCTTTCGAAATAATAAAAGAAACTTTATCCATTTTTGCATCGAACAATCCGAATCTACATGATGAAGTTGACACAGCATTTATAAAACATAATCTACGCATGTAAGTTTCTGCAGTACACTTCAATTCTAGCTTGTGAAATCACAAGTCTAACGCGCCGTTGAAATCCAAACTGCAATTGTTGTATAGGCTGATGTTGTTCTCAAGAATAATGTAAACATCTTATTCAGTTTTCGTAGCTTTAAGATTATTTTTTTAACACGTTAACGCCTGTCTGAACCATCGCTGGGTCCCACTTGATTGTTTCACGGGGCGGCATGACCTACCAATGGATAACGCTTGTATATCGAAAAATACGTAGGACAAAATTTTATTTTACTTTACTTATTCAACAAAAAAATCGAAATGAGTACACCAAAATATGAGCCAAACCGGTACGGTGAGCTTTACTTAACATTTACATGTATACGCAAACTGATATTGCCAAAGTTGAAAAATTTCGATTTTCTTAAAAATCGACTTTCACAAAAACTGACGATGATGAACCAAAACGGATTTCAGATTGGTTTTTAGCTCGCGAGATTTGAATTGTCTTGAACAGTGTAATTTTACGCTGCGCCGCCCCGAAAAACGGCCCGCTAATTTAAGCGCCATCGCACGAAAAAAAAAAAAACCATAAATATCCACGCCGGCGTCAACGTGTTAATGCCTAGATCAAATCTACATAATCTTGTCAAACATGCAAAGCGACCAACAAATACGTGTGCACAACGTTTCTCAATAAATGGTTTGAAAAAACTTCTATGCGGAAAGTTGATAAAAACGATTTCGATAATACTTGATGACACTTGATAATTGTAAAGCCGCTAAAATTACTTTTACACAGTGAACGAGTAATTTTTCTAAATATTTTGTACATTTAAGACCATCTTTCACATATCCAAAACTAAGAATTGTAATTACACAAGAACATTCGAATGCAATGTATTAACCCTTTTAGTGCCAGGCATTTTACGGAGTACATGCGAGAAGTGCCACGGGCCGATTTAATATGTGCGCTCATATGAATAGCTTTATAAGGAACAAAATTCCGAATTCCCGGAGGAATATTTTACTATTTATTCTTCTGAAACTTAAAGGATATGGAATATAATGATGTGCTGCAAAATTTTTAGGTATAAAATATATTTAATTGTAACATTGTTATTTTTAATTTAAGGCCGCCGGGAGGTCGGCCCGCTGGCACTAAAAGGGTTAATATTAGAATGTCAACTGTTAAAATACGGAAATCAGACACTGTACTATTCCTAACGTTATACTAACATATGCTATATATGTATACTGACTGATATTTTATGTGCGTTATTTGTCAAAACTTTTAATTAGTCTATTATAAATTACATTTTCTATTTGCCATCTATCTACATATGAAAATATGTAAACTTCACATCAGTATCAATGTTCCTCTCAAATCTACAGTAACAATATTTCTTAAAGAAAAATCTCGGAAGAGTGTACGATCATAAGTAGCAATCATTGCGTACAGTAACAACTCGATATAAGTTCATTATACTTTGTCATACTGATCGACAAATATACCAGAATTTCGTATTCATGTACGAAAAAATACAATACAGTGAACAATAAACACGCAGGACATTGTTCCGCACGGCAATAACTATTTCAACTCTTTTTAGGACTCCATAATTGTTTAAGTTCGTCCGGGTCGTAAAATAATTAGGACATGCCATAAGTTCCTTCTACTTTGACAGAAATTCAGACAAAATATTTATTGTTTACGGTTAACTCATTGTATTAAATATAGACTGCTCTGCTCTATCACCATTTTCCATCTCAGGAAACAAAACTGTTTGCTCTTTCAAAATTATCGGACATTTCTTGCAAAATATTCCTCGAAGAACTTATTTATGTCATATCAAAAAAGGAAGAAACTTATAAGACACTATAATGTTTAACAGTCAGACGTTTTTCATTCATTATGCGTACACTATGCGGCCGACAAGTTGTCCGGTGAGGAGGTTGTCCTGAAACATAAGACGTACGCGATCGCTCCTCCTACCCCCACCTAGAGCCGATGAAACTTGACACCGATAGACGATCGTAACCTACTGTTTGTTTACGGTCTTCGGGTCAACTAGTGTGCGTGACCGCGCGGAACAAAAAATTCCGCCGCCGAAAATGCGTGAGACTCGATGCGACCATCTTTTTTTTTTCGGCCAATTACTGCCGTCGCGTCTGAACGCCTGGTCAAACCTCCTCCCCAGCCAAGTCGTCGGCCGCATAGTGTATGCACATAGACATAAAATGACGACTGCATGCTCAGTCGAGTTTAATGGTGGGGTGCGCTGAGACGTAGTAAGGGAAGCCGTGAGTGGTTCGCGAGCCACCCGTTGTCCAGGCCTGCCACAAACTATTCCGAAGCTCTAAAAATTTTTTCGAGGTACTAAAAAACCGTCACAGGTTCTGGAAAGTTTCACTTTTCGGGAAACCATCGACTACAAAATATCGGCCGTAGTACAGTAAATATTCGATTAGTGCACATCTTTCGGGTCTGAACTCGTGCACTGTAACCGCACTTTGAGGATAAGGTGGGAACAAATTAATAAGAGTTATTGCAGGAAATAAAACAAGATTTATTAACGCAATTTAAGGGGGGACCACACCCCTGAGGTTTTAAAAAATCGAAATTTTTTTTATTAATTTAATCATTAGTTTGAACCTTTAAGAATTCGAGAAAAAAAGTCGGAAAGCGGAATTCAAAACCAAAGTGGTCGAGAACGTGATTTTCCCGAAGTACTTCGCACCGTTCGATGAGCGGATGCGACAGGACGGCGCTACTCCTGTTTTGAATTCCGCAAAAGTAAGTGTAAGTGTAACTGCAAGTGTACGGGAACATTGCACGAAAAAAACTGCTCAAGAAGAGAAACAAATAACACAAGAACAAGGTCAAAACGATAATATTACAGTATGTGGTGATGGCTCATGGCATAAACGAGGGTTTTCTTCGCTGAATGGCATTACCACGCTGGAAATTAATTGATGAACTCGCCCTATATTATAGATTAGCAATAAAGATAAATTCGAATTCTATAGAAAATATGAAGAAAGAAATATGTGCGAAACTTCATCATAAAATTTCTACGGATAGTAAGCCTGAGCACCAGTTCTGCCCTGTCGGAGAAACATGCTAGTGTAGTTACCAGAAAGCCATAGCGACTGATACACTCTCTTCGTACAGACATAAACCGCCAATGTCTGATGTTGTTTTCAAAACAGTCAAGCCGATTTATGAAGAGTTAAGTAAGGATGAATTATTGAATCGTTGTCTTGGAGGTTATACTCAAAGCAGAAACGAAAGTTTTAATGCATCTGTGTGGGCGATAGCTCCGAAAACACAAGCTACCGGCAAAAAAACATTGGATATCGCAGTAGATTTAGCTTTTTGCAATTTTAGTAATAGCTACAATAGATATTTGCAAGTTATGGAAGTGCTGAATCTCAAATTTGGCCGGCACTGTTACGAATTCTGCGAGGAGCACGACGCAGCGCGCGTGAAGAGGGGCGAAAGACGTCTATCGGTGCAAGCAAAAGAGGCTAGAATATCGTTGTTAGCGGCCAGAAAGGATGATGCTGCGACTGATAAGTTGGCAGAAGGTCCACTTTATGGAGTAGCCATCAGTAAACTAATGATAAGATGCAATTCTTTCTGTGACACAGCTGTATAATGTTTTAAAAACTTTAAACGCGTTTTTCTCAGAACTACATTTTTCGTAACGGTGGCCCTGATAACTCAAAAAGTTTTCATCCGATTGACTTAAAATTTTGAACGAATATTCTTAGCAATATTCTCTATCGGCCTACGTAGGATTTTTGCAAAATATTTTATAGTTTTTTTTTAATAGACAATTAAATACGATTTTTTTTTTCGAAAAAACTGTAATTTTTCTTTAAACCATTGCCATTTCAAAAGAAATCAATATTTTAAAATATCCCTATGATAGGCGATAGCTATAACAGTGTAGATGATGATGTTTTTATGGCATTTGCCTAGGTTAACCTGTTCTGCCGGAATCATGGCCACCGTTGGAGCCCGTTACACGAAAGGTGTTCCTGTAATTGGAGCAGGAAACCGCCATTTCGTATTCGAATCAAATGAAAAAAATATTTTTTACAATAAAAAAGATGTACAATAAAACCCTTAAAGTGGCATTTTAATCAAGCTATTCATTTTCCCCCAATAAATTCACAAACTTAGGACCGATTTTCGGGTCTCAAGGGTGGGGTACCCCCTTAACGTAATTACATCATGGTTGGTGTCATTTTAAGCAGAAAATGAGGGGGATCCCCCCGGGAATGGGGATAAAATTTGCTGGACTCGTCATTGTCGAAGATTTTTCGTTTTATACGAGTTCTGACGAAGCCGTCAATTTAATACAGGCAGTGATGGAGAACCACTGCTTGCAAGATGCTTTTTGAAGGCGACAGAAGGTGCGATATTAATAAATAGAGCGCGAGATAGATTTATGACTGTCGGTAAGCCGACTAGTGACGTCACGCGTTGGAGCCGGTAGAGCGTAAAAGTAGGGTTTACGTTCGGCCCGCGCAAAAACCGTTCAGGTGAGCGTTCTTGCCTAGTGACGTCACGGAGAGTCCGTTAGACTTTGAAGATAAGAATTGAGCGTATCACTTATCTTATTCCTTGAGAAGGCAGTCCTTGCTCTGTTCAAGTTCTAGATTGGCGGTCTTCACTTTCGAAATCGTCGAAGAATCGCTGAAACGGCGAGGATTCTTCGATCTTCAAGATCCGAAGAGAGAAGACTACTGCAGCCACAGACACTGTTTTACCGCACTGTTCGTCTCGAGCATCCGGCTCGAAGGACCAAATGTTACGTACGTTTCGCCGCGTAGAATTATCCGCGGTTGGAAACGATCCGAATAAGAGAAAGATTGCCGGCCGAGACGGAAGGACGCGGTCAGTTAAAGCTCGTGACCGTGGAAGAAGCGTGAACGGTTAAAGAAAAGGTGTAAGAAAGATTGTCTATTGCTCTAAAATTGTATAATATGGAAATAATTTAGCGCGATGTTAATAAATGGTTTTTACAAACGGAGTAAATGAAGTGTTCGTCCGAAACCTGGTCGAAGCTCGAAGTTCGTACCGGAATTTCGCCGAAGCACGGAGTTCTGAATAAATTAACTGTTCGTCCGAAACCTGGTCGAAGCTCGAAGTTCGTACCGGAATTTCGCCGAAGCAGGATTATTCGCACGCTCTATCTCGCTGATCGCTCTCTAAGGATTTTATACAGACTGCTTGCTCGCTCGCAAGGGCGCGGCTTTTATAGCAACATACGTTCTGGAATGTTCCCGAAAGTTCTAGAACATGCGCGAGTGTATATTTAAAATTTCGGTTTCTTCTATGCTTTTGTCTCCTGTGCCGGTGGGCAACGGAACAGGAGAAGCGTTAGCAAGGAGAGAAGGATAGAGCGAAAATATAGGTTACGGGTTTGAACGTAGCGGTCGTTTGGACCCGAGTTACCGTTTGCCTAAACACCCCCAATAAATTCACAAACTTAGGACCGATTTTCGGGTCTCAAGGGTGAGGTCCCCCCTTAATAACTTTATGAAAGGAACAGATTTATTAAACCACGTGCTTGCAAAATAATACTTTAATTTTGATTAACGTTTCCTTCGCTCGTCGATGAATTTAGATATTACAAATTAATGAATGCACGAGATTCTACGAAATTGATTCTACGCATTTATGGAAAAACGCGTTCGCTCGCTCGCCGGTAGAAAGTCGCGTAACAAAACAGTTGACGGTTAGAACGACGAAGTACAGTGAATCTTCCCACAGTGCAACAGAGGCCGAAATCGAAACTGCTCACTGTGAGCATAGGAGAAGCGAAATTTAATACTCGGCGGCCGTCCCTTGCTGGGGTGATCCCCCTCGAAATCAGTCAAGCGTTAAACACGATCGGTTACCGAAACGACCGAATATCGGTGAGACACATACTAATGCAAGCAAAGAAAAAGATTGGAATTTTCTTATTTCCTATTATTTTTTCATGAAACTTATACCATCGTATTCGTCAGGTTTTTCTGATTAAAATGACACCAAACATGATGTAATTATGTTAATAATTACGTACGCGACGGGTGAATAAAGTTTTTAACGTGAAAGAGGACGGCGAGTGGAAAAGACAGAGAGGCAGAAGGTTGAAGCGTTCAGCAAACATGAAAGACTCCTGCATGTTCTGTCTTTTAAATTCAAAAATCAAAATTCTTTATTTTTGGTTTTTCGTGAATGAAACCTTTACCATCGTATTCGTCTCGTTTTTCTGATTAAAATGACACGAAACATAATGTAATTATGTTAATAATTACGTACGTAACGGGTGATTAAAGTTTTTATCGTGAAAGAGGACGGCGAGTGGAAAAGACAGAGAGGCAGAAGGTTGAAGCGTTCGGCAAACATGAAAGACTCCTGCATGTTCTGTCTTTTAAATTCAAAAATCAAAATTCTTTATTTTTGGTTTTTCGTGAATGACACCAAACATGATGTAATTATGTTAATAATTACGTACGTAACGGGTGAATAAAGTTTTTAACGTGAAAGAGGACGGCGAGTGGAAAAGACAGAGAGGCAGTCATTTAGTTTTACGAATGTAAATGAAATGTTTGAGAAATCGAATGTACCTGCAACGAAAATTTCTTTATGAATGATGTCGTGAACCCGGAGGATGGCAATTCTACGGAATTAAAAATAACGTCTTAAAATAACCACTCTCTTTATTAGATTTTGAAACTGATGTTTACGAGGGTGAGTGGTCGTTAATGTAGAATTTATCCTGAGAAAAGAAAGAGTTATAAGTAACGCTCTTTTTTTCCGTTAGCTAAAAACTCGAGGACATTACGACAATGGAGTGCCGTTCGACGCATCGCTCGTCGTGTCTCGCTTGTTCTACATATATTTGACCCACTCTCCGCGTCATGCGACGGATTAGTGTATGTGTCCTCCTCGGCGAATAGCGCGTTAATGCCGAAAATGCGTGTGAGAATAGGCGGCAACGAAACAATCTGACCACTGAGATACGCTTTTCGTCCCTCTAGACCCGCGCAGGTTTGGCTCTTATACTCTCGTACTCTCGACAGTACCTATTCGGAGCGTCTCGAGGGGTCTTCCCCCCAAGTGGTAGGGATAAATTTTGTGCACTTATCGTACAGGTCATTTATGCACTTATCGAATATTTACTGTACTCAGCTCTCCTTGTACATGAAATTTCGTAACTTTTAGATTATATTTTCATTTGTTGTGTTTTTTCTAACATTCGCGTTCTGAAGACCTGCAAATATAGCGTTTGTTATCTTACACTTCACGTAATCGCAGTGAAGGCAAAAATGATGCAAAATTGAACAGTGCAAGTTCTAAACAGAATATATTTGAAAATTTTGCATTTAAAATGCTACAGATTGAATAAGAGATGCATGATAGGAAAATAGTTGTATGTTAGCACGTAGAGTAGTACAGTTTATGGCACGGTCGAGGCGACCGGCAAGGCATGCGTTTTTTCCGTCGTGCAACGGAGTTTCCGTGGACTCGAAAAGGGCCCACTTGAAAAGGAGAAAGTAGGGGTGAGAAGTCGGGGGAGAGTAAAGGTCGAGGGTCAGTTGAGAAAACGGAGTCGTTGCGAGGAGGATTGTAGTTAGCGTCGTTGCGTAGTGCAGAAGTTTTGCGTCGTTGCGTAGTATTTATTAGCGTCGTTCTGTATAGAGTATTTGCGTTGTTGTGTTAGGTGTATTAGTTGTTGAACATTTTGTTGTTAAAATATATTACTTAGTCTAATTTAATTCGAAAAACACCATCTTCATTTACCACCGCCTAAAAATCCTACAATTTGGGGGCCCCTCCGGGATTACCTAAACTGGCGGTGCTCGATTAAATTAGACTTTTAATACTGTGTATGTGGTAACAGTGCCTAAGTGGGTAGTGAATTCCCATGAGTAGTGCGAAAGGACAGTTTGAGAAGTTGAAAATTTTGGACTTGAAGGAAAGGTTGAGAGCGTTAGGTTTAAAAACTAGTGGCACGAAGGCAGAACTGATTTCAAGAGTCGTGATGGCGAACCCAGCGATCAGATTCGAACAAGTCGGTAGTGAGGAATTGGAGGAAAATGCGGTTCAAGCAGCAGGTATGGAAGAGAATGCGCCATGTGTTTCGGGAGCGGTATGACCCACGTGAGGTGGAATTTCTAAAAAGGCAGAATGAATTAGCGGAGCGTGAGCTTGCACTTGCACGCCGAGAAATAGAATTTTTGCGTGCGACTCAGCAAGCGGCTAGATTGGTTGCTGATCCACCGACGGGACGCGATGGACCACGGATACAGGTCACGGCGCTGGTGGACCTCTTAGAGAAGTTTGACGGAAATGGGGAAATATATGAGAAATGGGATAGGCAAGTGAGATTGTTGAGGTCGACGTATCATCTTGAAGATGATCAAATGAGAGTTTTGATGAGTTCCAGGCTAAAAAAAAATGCGTTGGAATGGTTTTACTCGAAACCAGAATTTATCAATATGTCGTTCGATCAGTTTCTGATGCAAATGAGGAGCACGTTTTTCCATAGGCAGAACAAGTTAACGTGTCGCAGGAAGTGCGAGGAACGAACGTGGAAAAAGGGTGAGACCTTTTGTGAATATTTCCACTAAAAAATTATACTGGCAAACAGTGTGCCTATTGAGGGAGATGAGGTACTAGATTACCTCATAGAGGGGATTCCAGATGCGTCGTTGCAGGATCAAGCGCGTATTCAGAGGTTTGATACGCCCCTGTCCCTTCTCGAAGCCTTTGAGAAGGTGACATTGAGAGGAAAGGCGGAAAATCGGAACACCGAAGCCCAGGAGCGAAGAAATCCAGCCGATGCACCATGGAGGATGCAGACTAGCAAAAGACGCGGAGATGGGACACAGAGGAAGTGCCATTTGTGCGGCGACCGCGATCATCTGGCGGCGGGTTGTCCGACGAGGGAAAAAGGAGTAAAATGTTTTCAGTGTGGGAAATACGGACATATTTCGGTGAATTGTTCGACTAAACGAATAGTGAAAAACGCATTTAGTGTTACGCGACCGGCACAGAGAAAGTATTATAAGGAGGTGACAATTAACGGGCAAAAAATGACAGCTTTGGTTTATACGGGGTGTGATTTGTGTTTAATGCGCGCGGACAAATATATTCAGTTAGGCGCGCCGCAACTTAATGGTAAGGAAATTCGATTTAAGGGAATAGGTTCAGACGAGAACTTGACGTTAGGTGAATTTGCAACCTCTATAACGATAGACATGAACATCTATCCAATAGTAATAAGAGTAGTTTCAGATACATTAATGCAGGACGAATTCATAATAGGGGCAGACTTCTTAGAAACAGTATAATTAAGAATAAAAGAAAGGAAAATATTAATAGCAAAATTGAACGGGACCGGAGCGGATAGCGTTGTTACAAACAGGGTAAGTGTTGATTGTGGGTATGCAGTGAACAGAGTAGACATTGCGAAAACGGTTAAGTCAGAGCAGGTAGATTTAGTTGTTAAGGAAGGATTACGCGACGAAATCGAGTAACAGTCGTGTTCGAAATACGTGAGCCCGATTATGATAGCGAAGAAAAAACACAGTGTAGTGCGATCATGCGTAGATTTTAAACAGCGTAACAGAAAAAATTGTAAATTAGAAGATAGTTCTATTATTCCTTCGAAATGTAAGAGTGAAGCTGTCATGCGATTTCCAGAACCGAGAAGCGATAAGGAAGTGCGAAGTTTTAAAGTTTGGAATTATTTTAGGAAATTTATTGCGGGTTGTTGTACAATTATTCATTTTGTAACAAGCTTGTTAAAGGCTGATATTAAATTTCAATTTTGCGAACAAGAGGGGGAAACAAGAGCTAATCGACTCAAAAATAGATCAGGTGATAGTCCGGTATTGCGATTATATAAGATAGGGCCATACGAAGTAGGAGAAATCCTTAGGAACGATCGCTACGGTGTATGGAAGGTCGGTATTCACGAGGATCCTCTGCAGACTACAATATCGACAGATGACACGAAACCGTGGATTCAGGGCTTGACTGAAGATTCAAGTGGCGAAGAAGACGAAAATATATAGAAGAAAGAGACCGTTGAGGGCAACTGTCATTGCAGGATGGCCGAGTGTAGGATAGGAAAATAGTTGTATGTTAGCACGTAGTGTAGTACAGTTTATGGCACGGTCGAGGCGACCGGCAAGGCGTGCGTTTTTTCCGTCGTACAACGGAGTTTCCGTGGACTCGGAGAGGGTCCACTTGAAAAGGAGAAAGTAGGGGTGAGAAGTCGGGGGAGAGTAAAAGTCGAGGGTAAGTTGAGAAAACGGAGTCGTTGTGAGGAGGATTGTAGTTAGCGTCGTTGCGTAGTATTTATTAGCGTCGTTTTGTATAGAGTATTTGCGTTGTTGTGTTAGGTGTATTAGTTGTTGAACATTTTGTTGTTAAAATATATTACTTAGTCTAATTTAATTCGAAAAACACCATCTTCATTTACCACCGCCTAAAAATCCTACAGAGAGAATTGCATGTAGTTAATATTTAAATATTTTAGATGTAATAGAGGAGAGTTCTATCAAATTCAACTTGAAATATTTAAAACTAAATAAAGAAAGATTTAAGCGAATTGAAATGAAGGTATTTCAAATTGAATAAAAGTGAATTAGGTCGTATTGGTACTGCGACAGTTAATTAAATGTGAATGTTATTTGTTTCGAACTACGCTAGGTAGCTCTACGTATATCACGAACCCCGCGTCATAAGCGCACTTTGCCGAATTGTGCGTAATACGCACCACCACCTACCACGGCCGCGCGATACGACGACACCGGTCGTCTAGAGCTATCGCGAATTTTCGGCACTTGTCATTAACTATTGTTGTAAGTCACCACGCGCACCTGCTGCTAAATTCAACCGTTATTTGAACCGTATTACCTATACCGGCCATTGCGCCCTTAACCATAAAATTGCGGATTTGAATTTAAAATCCTTACATCATAAACAATTGTAAATAGTTTATTTTATCAGTAAAGTTGAGTTAAAGTGAATAAAAACGTGGTATTCAAGTAAAGTGAATTTAAAATGGTGTCCATCCTTTAAGCCTCCCTCCACTTCCAATCCTTAAGATAAGGGTGAATCAGCCCAAATTGCAACTAAAGCAATTAACATTATTGAATAGACATAAGTAAGGAAAAAATAGTAAAAAGAAAGCCAACAGCACGCGGAGTTCCCAAGCGGTCACCCATCCAAGTACTATCCGCGCCCAACTCAGCTTGACTTCGGTGATCGGACGAGAACCGGTATATCCTGACTAGTATGGCCGTTGGCTGACAAACATATTGTATTACGACAATTTACTACAAACACTCACTAAACTCTGGGTACGACACACGTGGCTACGCCATGGGAACCATACGGCGTCGGAACCCAACGACGTGAAGACAAAGCCATAAACTATCCCGAAGCCCTTAACATTCTTGCGAGGGACTAGGTACCTTCCCATAATCGGGAAACTCAGTTTTAGAGCTTTAATCGACCAAGGAACATCGCCCACAGACTTCGCCTTTTCTTGTAATATGTGTACATGTACGTTAAATTTCAGAGTTTTTAGATTATATCTTTATTAATTTCGTCTGTTTCTAGCATTGCAGTTCCTCAGAAATGCAATTATAGCGTTCTTAATCTTACACTTCATACAACCGCATTCAAGGTAAAAATTTTGAAAAATTGAACAGTGTTTATTCTAAACAAAATATATTGAAAACTTTTACATTTAAAAAAATTGGAGATCGAATAGAAGAGAATTTTATATAGTTAAAATTGAAAAATTTAAGATGTAATAAAGGACAGTTCTATCAAATTCAACTTGAAATAATTAAATCTGAATAGAGAAAGATTTAACTGAATTAAAATGGAAGTATTTAAAATTCAATTGAAGGGAACTACGTTGAAGTAGAATTGAAATAGTTGATTAGATAGAAATGTTATTAATTAGTTATACATATATAAAAAAAAAAGCCAACAGCACGCGGAGTTCCCAAGCGGTCACCCATCCAAGTACTATCCGCGCCCAACTCAGCTTGACTTCGGTGATCGGACGAGAACCGGTTTTTTTTTTTTTTTTTTATAACAGCACGTTTATTGCCAATAAATACTATTTACAAATGGAATAAACCTAAACGTACAAAAGGTAACGAGAAAAAAAAAATAAAAGATAAAAGATTATAGGCTCCTGCATGGAGCACGCGCAATCTATACAATGAAATAACGTATACATGGCACTTAATGCTACATTATGTACAACTTAAACTAAACTTACTTAATTATACATTGGATATATAATATGTACAGAAAAGGCAGAAACTATACAATCGATGTTAGGTGGAGCAGGGGGTGGGGAGAGGGGAAAAGATTATGACGGGTGCATGGTACATTTAGAATATTTGTTAAAAGTGTGGTTTTCCTGTAAAAGTAATTATAACCACCAGTATTTTTTTGTATTCAGTCTATGGTTGTCCTTCAAGTCTACACTGGATAATCTGTAATTAAATCGCATGGAGGGATTGCCGAAATCTATGTTCTTATTGTAGGTGATGGTTTTGTCGGTGGCTTTCCTGAATACGTGATATATTAGTGGGATGTTCCTAGAATTTTGTATATAACCTTCGCTGTCTAAATAAATAAATGACTCTGGTGGCGTGTATCCGGTTTTCATAGTTTTCGCAAAGTACAATGGATTGGGATATGTTGAACAATATATTTGACTATTGGAAACTATTGTGTTGATATTGGCCCAATGGTTTCTTATTAATTTCAACGCGAATAGGTCGATCCTGATCATTTTTGCTTCTTCGTATAATTTGTAGTTGCTGATCCGTTTAGTGTAGTTTGATTCTGGAGACCGGTATCTATTGAGGCAGGCACGAATGCATTTTCTTTCAAACACTCGCAGTTTCTCCATACATCCTGGACTGATGTTGAACCAAATGGGGCAGCCGTACGTCAGGATTGGTCGGATGAAGAGCTTGTAACAAAGAATTTTTACGCAGTTATCTAGGTTTTTTGAATAGAATAGTTTTTTGTGGCTTACAAAGGCTTTCTGTGCTTTTTCTAACTGAATTTCTACATGTTTATTGTAATTGAGTTTAAAGTCTACATGTATGCCTAAATATCGGACAACATCTTTGTGCGGAATTTTGATGTTAGAGTTTTGACTGTCGTGAATGTGAAATTTTGTTCCAAATGTACGCACGTCGTTGTTGGCATCGGACGTAACAGATATGTACGGTCTAAATAAGATAGTTTCGCATTTGTTCAAGTTTAGTTTTAATTTCCACGTGTTGAAATAATCTTGAATTTTATTGAACGTTTCTTGTAGGAGGAATTGCAATTTCGATGGTTTGTTGTGTCTAATATAAATTAGTAGATCGTCCGCGAAAGCTATTGCCTTTTTGAAGATGTCGATATTCAGGTCATACAGTCGTAGCAAGTCACTGATAAAGATATTGAACAAAAGGGGGGAGTTTACCGTACCTTGTTGCAAGCCGTTTGTGATATCAAAAGCTTTACTGGATTTATACTGACCGTTGACTACGTAGAATTTTTTCCCGTGTAACATGTTCCAAATGATTTTTATCAAATACATCGGAAACTGTTTTTTAAGGAGTTTGAAAAATAGACCGTCCAGCCAGACCGTGTCGAAGGCTTTTTCTAAATCAATTAATATGGCCCCTACACAGTCTCCCGAGTTTCTAGCCCAACAAATATCTGACGTGAATTTAGTGATTGCGTGAATTGTGGAGTGTTTATGGCGAAAACCGAATTGCGTTTCTGGTATTATGTCCCTGGATCTGCACGAATCAACAATTGCGTTGTTTATTGTCGTTTCGAAGACTTTACTAATATTTGGAAGAAGGCTTATTGGGCGATAGCTGTTAGGATCACTCGGATCTTTGCCCTTCTTTTTAATGGTAATTAACTTTGCCGTCTTCCAAATTGTAGGGAAATACGATAGATTGAGGCAGTTATTAAATAGAATGGCGTAGTAGCGTATGTAAGATCGAGGTAGATGTTTCAGTGCTATATTGGGGATGTTGTCAAAACTAGAGGACTTTTTGTTGTTTAGTTTTTTAAAGGTATTCTCTAAGCTGTACATAGAGGTGAAGAAACTAGGAGGAATCATGTCACTGTCGGGGTTGTCTGCGTTGTTTGTGGTAGAGAATGTGCACGTTGCAGCGGTATTCTGCAGTTCTTCTTTAAACGAGTTTATTTTTTGCTTTATTATATTGGAGTGTTGTTGTTTTCCCATGTGGAGGTTTTTCGAGTGTACCGTTTCAAAGTGTGCTCCGATAACGTCTAGCTTGGCTTGCGGGTGCGTGATTAGTACTTTATTATTAGTGTCCGTCGGTAAATGTTTAATGTCAAGTTTGGCTTTATCGAGAAGGTCGGTATCGGAAGAGGGAATTTTAAGGATTCCAATTTCGTTGCTGTCTTTTGTTCTGAAAATACTATTTAGGGACGGGAACATTTCATTGGGTTTGCGTACCGAAATTTTACTGATTTTATTGGTCCAATGGTTGCTCACTGATTCTTGGAATGCTTTCTTGATTTCGTACCTAATTTTGGAGAGTGCTTTTTTTAGTGTATCTATTAACGGGTCGTTAGCTGACGTGTAATTCTGTATTCGGGTTAGTCTATTAACTTGTGTGATTATTTGGCTTTTTTGTTTTCGTAAGTTTTTTATCTTTGATGTTATATACTTGTCCGTTGAGTTGAAATTGTTATCAATGCGCGGTACTGCATAGTCTATTGCCCCGAGAATATTTACGTTCAATGTTTCTATGTGGTTGTCTATTTCGTCCGTTGTAAGGTTTCTGTCGTTTGGTATATCTGTTTCGTCGTTCTCGATTAAAAATGATTTAAATTTAGTCCAGTCGGCTTTACTGTAATTGTATTTTATATCTGGTGTTGATTCTTCGAAAACAAAGTCACCTGACGAGGGGATGGATATGATCATTATGGAACCTCTATGGTCACTGTCGTATTCAAAGGATCTAAGAAGGTTTGTCGATCGAGTGTCGTGGAATTTTATTCTATTGTCGGCTATGCAGAGGTCAATATACGCGCCGCTTTTGGGAAATGATGGGACTTCTGTTCTATATAAGGATGTTCTGTAGGTGATTTGGTTTTCGAGGAGCCATTTGTTTAGAGAGATCCCGCGTGTGTTGTTTAGCGTATTTCCCCATGCCTGGTGTTTGGCATTTAAGTCTCCGGCCAATAAAAAATAGTTGTTGGATTTATACAACTCCAGGGAATTAAACAGAGATCTAAGTTCTATCATAAATTCTTTTTTACCGTTGCTTGTTGCGTATCCTGAAATTATATATAATTTGCAATCATTTTGAAATTTAATTTCTAAAACTGTAGATTCAAAACTTGTACTATTTGCGGCACCGGCTGGCTGGACGTTTTTGAATTTGAGGTCTTTTCGGATTAAAATTCCCGTACCTCCCGCTTGTCTGGAGTTTTTTCTATCGTTTCTTATAAAATGGTAATCTTTAAAAGTGACTTTGTGGGTTGAGTTTAGTTTGGTTTCAGAGAGCAAGGCTAGATCCGGTTTATATTGGTTTAGACAATCCAGGAGTGTGACTCTTCTTTCGTTGGTTATTATAGAATTTACGTTAATTTGGATTATTTTAAGTTCGCGTAATAGCAGTTCATTGACTGTGCTTCTATTGGGTATCGACGACATCGGACCTATATATCTATTTCTAATGCCTGCGCTATGATATTTATCCGGTTAGAATTTGCGGCGATACTTTCAGCTAGTTGTGAAATCTGAGAATTTATGGTGATTGTGATAATATTTTTTATTTCTTCTAATAGCGATGTGTGTGGTGTGGTGTTAGGGTTTGGTTTCAGTGGCGCCTGCGATGGTTGTTCATGTGTGTTTGTGTGACTCTTGCTTGCAACTATTGCGCTAAAGGACACGTTAGGTTTAACTAATTTATTTACCATATTTATTTTGTTTTCCCTAGCTAATTTTAATTCTTGTTTTTTGATCTCTATTTTTTGTTTCATTTCCGTTAATTTCGGACATCCTCGGTAAGAGGCTGGATGTCCGAATTGCTTACAATTTGCGCAGTAGGGCTGCGCTTCTGTTGTGCTAGTGCGCCGGCACTCTCCTGGATTGTGCGGTTCGTTACACTTAACGCACCTGTATTTAAGGTTGCAGTTAAGTGCCACGTGGCCGATTCGTTGACACCTCCTACACTGTATTCTGTCTTTTTTAATTAATTTTTCCCATGATACGAGGGAGTGAAGGAGTGTTTTTATTTTAAACAAATTTTCGGCTTTACTGTCTTGAGAGATTTGAACTAAGTATATTGGGAGAGTTCTTCCTTCTTTAATTGATTTTTGGGTAGAAAACCTTTTTACTGATTTGAACGTTACATTTTCAATTTCCTTCTGTTTCAAATGCTCCAATACAATTTCGGGTTCGAACTCTCCTTCTAAATTTTTTAGAAGGACCGATGTCACCTTTTCCTGTTTTGGAGTATAGGTGAAAAATTGTACATTGTTTATTTTTAATGTATTGCATGCTAGTTTGAATGATGCTACATTATCCAGGTATAGGAGGTGTTTTTCGCTGTTGACTCTTTTGGTATAAAAATCGTTTGTGATTTTCGTTATTATATCTATGGTGTTTTTGCTATGGGTGCCATAGATAATGATTGGAGGGGGTTTGCTGGGATTTGTGGAGTAAGATACATTTACCTCGTTTGCGATTTTTTGTTTCTTGTTTTGAAGTGTTTGGGACGACGTTGTTGCCTTCTGTAAGCCATCCTTTGTTTTAGCCGGTAGCGTGCTGGGGTTCGATTTCCTTTTAGGCCTGGTGATTGTTGTCCAACCCTGTGCGGTCCGTTCGGGCTCTTCGCTGGGGGTGTCCGGTGAATCCATTTCTACCTCAGGTAGATTTTCGCTGGCGGTCGTAGCACGGCTAACGGTATTTTTCCGTTTCCTTTCTTCGTCCAGTTGCTTGGATAAATTTGCAACCGTTTCATTTAAATTTGCAACTAGTTTTATTAATTCCTCGTAGGAGGGCTTTGATGGATCTTCTTGGCGTTTTGCCTGCACCTGTTTAGCTTTGGTCGCTTTCATAATGGCGTTTTCTTCTGACTGCGTTTTCCGTGGCGTTATGTTTGGCTTAGGGTTTAGCCTTTTCACACTGTTTTTCCCTGTCAATTTGGTGACGTGGACTAGCAGTCCTACGTTTTCTTTTTTCAGAAAGTCTTTATGTTTGATGAGTTTTATTAGCTCATTCGTCTCATGACTTTCTGTGGTTTTTTCGGTTTTTTTGGGAAACACGTCACTTGGGGGTGACCCCCCTTGTAAATTTACACCTGTCTCTATGTTCGTGTTTTTAATATTTTTGCACTAAGACTTGTTTGATGTTATATATTTAGATTTAAGACGCAGAAATTTTCACAAACGTTCACTCGACACTATTGATCGGTGGATGTCACTTGTAAACTCAGGTATGAAAAATTGCACTCAGCATACGCAGGTAGTGGAGACCGCTAAGGGTACGTCCGACTCCTACGAAGGTTGATGAGCAATTCGGAGGACGAGAACCGGTATATCCTGACTAGTATGGCCGTTGGCTGACAAACATATTGTATTACGACAATTTACTACAAACACTCACTAAACTCTGGGTACGACACACGTGGCTACGCCATGGGAACCATACGGCGTCGGAACCCAACGACGTGAAGACAAAGCCATAAACTATCCCGAAGCCCTTAACATTCTTGCGAGGGACTAGGTACCTTCCCATAATCGGGAAACTCAGTTTTAGAGCTTTAATCGACCAAGGAACATCGCCCACAGACTTCGCCTTTTCTTGTAATATGTGTACATGTACGTTAAATTTCAGAGTTTTTAGATTATATCTTTATTAATTTCGTCTGTTTCTAGCATTGCAGTTCCTCAGAAATGCAATTATAGCGTTCTTAATCTTACACTTCATACAACCGCATTCAAGGTAAAAATTTTGAAAAATTGAACAGTGTTTATTCTAAACAAAATATATTGAAAACTTTTACATTTAAAAAAATTGGAGATCGAATAGAAGAGAATTTTATATAGTTAAAATTGAAAAATTTAAGATGTAATAAAGGACAGTTCTATCAAATTCAACTTGAAATAATTAAATCTGAATAGAGAAAGATTTAACTGAATTAAAATGGAAGTATTTAAAATTCAATTGAAGGGAACTACGTTGAAGTAGAATTGAAATAGTTGATTAGATAGAAATGTTATTAATTAGTTATACATATATAAAAAAAAAAGCCAACAGCACGCGGAGTTCCCAAGCGGTCACCCATCCAAGTACTATCCGCGCCCAACTCAGCTTGACTTCGGTGATCGGACGAGAACCGGTTTTTTTTTTTTTTTTATTTTTTTTATAACAGCACGTTTATTGCCAATAAATACTATTTACAAATGCAACAAACCTAAACGTACAAAAGGTAACGAATAAAAGAATAAAAGATAAGATTATAGGCTCCTGCATGGAGCACGCGCAATCTATACAATGATATAACGAATACATGGCACTTAATGCTACATTATGTACTAATTAAACCAAACTTACTTAATTACACAATGGATATATAATATGTACAGAAAGGCAGAAACTATACAATCGATGTTTGGTGGGACAGGGGGGTGGGGAGATGGGAAGAGGTTATGATAGATGCATGGTACATTTAAAATATAGGTTCAAAATGTGGTTTTTCTGTAAAAGAAATTATAACCACCAGTACTTTTTTGTATTCTGTCTATGGTTGTCCTTCAAGTCTACACTGGATAATCTGTAATTAAATCGCATGGAGGGATTGCCGAAATCTATGTTCTTATTGTAGGTGATGGTTTTGTCGGTGGCTTTCCTGAATACGTGATATATTAGTGGGATGTTTCTAGGATTTTGTATATAACCTTCGCTGTCTAAATAAATAAATGACTCTGGTGGCGTGTATCCGGTTTTCATAGTTTTTGCAAAGTACAATGGGTTGGGATATGTTGAACAATATATTTGACTATTGGAAACTATTGTGTTGATATTGGCCCAATGGTTTCTTATTAATTTTAAAGCGAATAGGTCGATCCTGATCATTTTTGCTTCCTCGTATAATTTGTAGTTGCTGATCCGTTTAGTGTAGTTTGATTCTGGTGACCGGTATCTGTTGAGGCAGGCTCGAATGCATTTTCTTTCAAAGACTCGCAGTTTCTCCATACATCCTGGACTGATGTTGAACCAAATGGGGCAGCCGTACGTCAGGATTGGTCGGATGAAGAGCTTGTAACAAAGAATTTTTACGCAGTTATCTAGGTTTTTTGAATAGAATAGTTTTTTGTGGCTTACAAAGGCTTTCTGTGCTTTTTCTAACTGAATTTCTACATGTTTATTGTAATTGAGTTTAAAGTCTACATGTATGCCTAAATATCGGACAACATCTTTGTGCGGAATTTTTATGTTAGAGTTTTGACTGTCGTGAATGTGAAATTTTGTTCCAAATGTACGCACGTCGTTGTTGGCATCGAATGTAACAGATATGTACGGTCTAAATAAGATAGTTTCGCATTTGTTCAAGTTTAGTTTTAATTTCCACGTGTTGAAATAATCCTGAATTTTATTGAACGTTTCTTGTAGGAGGAATTGCAATTTCGATGGTTTGTTATGCCTAATATAAATTAGTAGATCGTCCGCGAAAGCTATTGCCTTTTTGAAGATGTCGATATTCAGGTCATACAGTCGTAGCAAGTCACTGATAAAGATATTGAACAAAAGGGGGGAGTTTACCGTACCTTGTTGCAAGCCGTTTGTGATATCGAAAGATTTGCTAGATTTATACTGACCGTTAACTACGTAAAATTTTTTCCCGTGTAGCATGTTCCAGATGATTTTTATCAAATGCATCGGAAACTGTTTTTTAATGAGTTTGAAAAATAGACCGTCCAGCCAGACCGTGTCGAAGGCTTTTTCTAAATCAATCAATATGGCCCCTACGCAGTCTCCCGAGTTTCTAGCCCAACAAATATCTGACGTGAATTTAGTTATTGCGTGAATTGTGGAGTGTTTATGGCGAAAACCGAATTGCGTTTCTGGTATTATGTCCCTGGACCTGCACGAATCAACGATTGCGTTGTTTATTGTTGTTTCGAAGACTTTACTAATATTTGGAAGAAGGCTTATTGGGCGATAGCTGTTAGGATCACTGGGATCTTTGCCCTTCTTTTTAATGGTAATTAATTTTGCCGTCTTCCAAATTGTAGGGAAATACGATAAATTGAGGCAGTTATTAAATAGAATGGCGTAGTAGCGTATGTAAGATCGAGGTAGATGTTTCAGTGCTATATTGGGGATGTTGTCAAAACTAGAGGACTTTTTGTTGTTTAGTTTTTTAAAGGTGTTCTCTAAGCTGTACATGGAGGTGAAGAAACTAGGAGGAATCATGTCACTGTCGGGGTTGTCTGCGTTGTTTGTGGTAGAGAATGTACACGTTGCAGCGGTATTCTGCAGTTCTTCTTTGAACGAGTTTATTTTTTGCTTTATTATATTGGAATGTTGCTGTTTTCCCATGTGGAGGTTTTTCGAGTGTACCGTTTCAAAATGTGCTCCAATAACGTCTAGCTTGGCTTGCGGGTGAGTAATTAGAATTTTATTATTAGTGTCCGTCGGTAAATGTTTAATGTCAAGTTTGGCTTTATCGAGAAGATCGGTATCGGAAGAGGGAATTTTAAGGATTCCAATTTCGTTGCTGTCTTTTGTTCTGAAAATACTATTTAGGGACGGGAACATTTCATTGGGTTTGCGTACGGAAATTTTACTGATTTTATTGGTCCAATGGTTGCTCACTGATTCTTGGAAAGCTTTCTTGATTTCGTACCTAATTTTTGAAAGTGCTTTTTTTAGTGTATCTATTAACGGGTCGTTAGCTGACGTGTAATTCTGCATTCGGGTTAGTCTATTAACTTGTGTGATTATTTGGCTTTTTTGTTTTCGTAAGTTTTTTATCTTTGATGTTATATACTTGTCCGTTGAGTTGAAATTGTTATGAATGCGCGGTACTGCATAGTCTATCGCCCCGAGAATATTTATGTTCAGTGTTTCTATGTGGTTGTCTATTTCGTCCGTTGTAAGGTTTCTGTCGTTTGGTATATCTGTTTCGTCGTTCTCGATTAAAAATGATTTAAATTTAGTCCAGTCGGCTTTACTGTAATTGTATTTTATATCTGGTGTTGATTCTTCGAAAACAAAGTCACCTGACGAGGGGATGGATATGATCATAAGGGAACCTCTATGGTCACTGTCATATTCAAAGGATCTAAGAAGGTTTGTTGCTCGAGTGTCGTGGAATTTTATTCTATTGTCGGCTATGCAGAGGTCAATATACGCGCCGCTTTTGGGAAATGATGGGACTTCAGTTCTATATAAGGATGTTCTGTAGGTGATTTGGTTTTCGAGGAGCCATTTGTTTAGAGAGATCCCGCGTGTGTTGTTTAGCGTATTTCCCCATGCCTGGTGTTTGGCATTTAAGTCTCCGGCCAATAAAAAATAGTTGTTGGATTTATACAGCTCCAGGGAATTGAACAGAGATCTAAGTTCTATCATAAATTCTTTTTTCCCGTTGCTGGTTGCGTATCCAGAAATTATGTATAATTTACAATCATTTTGAAATTTAATTTCTAAAACTGTAGATTCAAAACTTGTACTATTTGCGGCTCCGGCTGGCTGGACATTTTTGAACTTGAGGTCTTTTCGGATTAACACTCCCGTGCCTCCCGCTTGTCTGGAGTTCTTTCTATCGTTTCTAATAAAATGGTAATCTTTAAAAGTGACTTTGTGAGTTGAGTTTAGTTTGGTTTCAGAGAGCAAGGCTAGATCTGGTTTATATTGGTTAAGACAATCCAGGAGTGTGACTCTTCTTTCGTTGGTTATTATAGAATTTACGTTGATTTGGATTATTTTAAGTTCGCGTAATAGCAATTCATTGACTGTGCTTCTATTGGGTATCGGCGACATGGGACCTATATATCTATTTCTAATGCCTGCGCTATGATATTTATTCGGTTAGAGTTTGTGGCGATACTTTCAGCTAGTTGAGAAATTTGAGAATTTATGGTGACTGTGATAATATTTTTTATTTCTTCTAATAGCGATGTGTGTGGTGTAGTGTTAGGTTTTGGTTTTGGTTGTGGCGCCTGTGATGGTTGTTCATGTGAGTTTGTATGACTATTGTTTGCAACTATTGCACTAAAGGTCACATTTGGCTTAACTAATTTATTTACGAGATTTATTCTGTTTTCCCTGGCTAATTTTAGTTCCTGTTTTTTTATCTCTATTTTTTGTTTCATTTCCGTTAATTTCGGACATCCTCGGTAAGAGGCTGGATGTCCGAATTGCTTACAATTTGCGCAGTAGGGCTGCGCTTCTGTTGTGCTAGTGCGCTGGCACTCTCCTGGATTGTGTGGTTCGTTACACTTAACGCACCTGTATTTAAGGTTGCAGTTAAGTGCCACGTGGCCTATTCGTTGACACCTCCTACATTGGATTCTGTCTTTTTTAATTAGTTTTTCCCATGACACGAGGGAGTGAAGCAGTGTTTTGATTTTAAACAAATTTTCGGCTCTACTATCTTGAGAAATTTGGACTAAGTATATTGGGAGATTTCTTCCTTCTTTGATGGATTTTTGAGTTGAAAACCTTTTGACTGATTTGAATATTACGTTTTCAACTTCTTTCTGTTTCAGATGCTCCAATACAGTTTCAGGTTCGAACTCTCCTTCTAAGTTTTTTAAAAGGACGGTTGTTACCTTTTCCTGTTTTGGGGTGTATGTGAAAAATTGTACGTTGTTTGTTTTTAGTGTGTTGCATGCTACTTTGAACGATGCTATGTTATCCAGGTATAGGAGGTGTTTTTCGCTGTTAATTCTTTTGGTGTAAAATTTGTCTGTGATTTTTGTTAGTAAGTCAATTGTGTTTTTGCATTGGTTGCCGTAGATAATTATTGGAGGAGGTTTGTTCGAGATTGTAGGGTTCGATACATGTACCTGATTTTCTGTTTTTTGTTTTTTGTGTAGAGTTGCTTGGGCCGACGTGGTTGCCTTCTGTGGGTCCTCCTTTGTTTTAACAGGTAGCGTGTTGGGGTTGGTTTTCCTTTTAGGCCGGGTGACGGTTGTCCAACTCTGTGACGCCCGTATGGGTTCTTCGCTGGGGGTTTCCGATGAATCCATTTCTACCTCAGGTAGATTTTCGCTGGCGGTCGTAGCACGGCTAACGGTATTTTTCCATTTTCTTTCTTCATCCAGTTGCTTGGACAAATTTGCAACCGTTTCGTTTAAATTTGCAATTATTTTTATTAATTCCTCATACGAAGGTTTTGATGAAGTTTCCTGGTGTTTAGTCTGTGCTGGTTTTGTTTTCGTCGCCTTCATGGTGATGTTTTCTTCCAGCTGCAATTTCCGTGGCGTTATGTTTGGCTTAGGGTTTAGCCTTTTTACACTGTTTTTTCCCGTCAGTGATTTTGTTACGTGGGCTAGTAGTCCTACGTTTTCTTTTTTTAAAATGTCTTTATTTTTGATCAGTTTTATTAACTCATTCGTCGCATGACTCTCTGCGGCTTTTTCCGTTTTTGCGGGAAACACGTCACTCGGGGGTGACCCCCCTTGTAAGTTTACACCTGTCTCTATATTCGTGTTTTTAATATTTTTTTTTGCACTAAGACTTGTGTGATGGTATATATTTAGATTTAAGACGCAGAATTTTCACAAACTTTCACTCAACACTGTTGATCGAATGGATGTCACTTGCAAACTCAGGTATGAAAAATTGCACTCAGCATGCGCAGGTAGTGGAGACCGCTAAGGGTACGTCCGACTCCTACGAAGGTTGATGAGCAATTGGGGACGAGAACCGGTATATCCTGACTAGTATGGCCGTTGGCTGATAACAACTGATATGAATTTTGCTTTTGTCGGTCTAGTATGCACAAATACAGTCATTCTTTATAATCTCCGGCATAAAATATATAGCAGGACAATTAGACTCTCAAAGGCACTGGGACACAAAGGAACTCCGTGGTTTGATGCGCCCTGGTGATGTCAAGTGCCAACTCCACCTCCACGTGGTGTGACCTGGGCACCGCTCGGGCGGTGGCAAACGGGGCTCTGGCTAGAAACGGCTCAGAGAACTTTGCTGGGGGAGTCAGTACCTAACAAAAAGATCATTGAGACAAGAATAAAATTTCTTACAAGTGCCGAGTCGAACAATGCCTTCACAGTCGTTAATTTACCTTGCCCCTACTGGAAGCGGTGTCTAGCTAGGGGTAGGTAGGAAGTTCATATTTAGCGTATGCCTTATCGGCGAGGAAACATATCCGTGTCCCACTTCGGTGGGCCGGGTTTACAATAAAGCAGGACAATTATTCGTAAAACGATAGGTTTTACAGTAACCTAGTCGATGTCAGTATCTAATGGATTGTGGGATTCTATTATAAACACTGGAACGCACCAACAATTACCCATTTGTGAAATAAACGTGTCTCGGTACAGAGCGGCGGGTCAGGTACGGAGAGTCATAAAACGAAGCTCCTCCATGGTCCGCTCATGGATATAAAAAGGCTCAGTTTTTTGGAAAAAGAGAGCAAACAACCTAAGCCAGTGACCGGGGATATGCGAAGAGCACAATTTTTACTTAAGCAGAGGAACCTCGTCCTTAGGGATGTTACGGTTGCTGATACAAAATTCTCTGCTTGCTCACTGCACCCTTCATTTAAACCATTTGAAACAATAAGAAAGGAAAATATTTAACCGACCACTGCCATCCGCTTCCAAAAAAATAGAAGACCCTTGCAAGATAAAAGACCGGCCGAAGCAAGACCTATAAACATAGAACCAAACTAAACAAGAGTACTTTCAGATAGAATTTTTTCCTAAAACAGAAAATGCTCAATAATCAAAATAGTAACCAAATGTGTTTCCTGGAGATATCCTGTAGGAAATTATTCATCTGTAGAAATAGTCACGTGATCAACCTTCAGCTAGTATATAAACCCTTTCGTTCGTATACTCGAGTGGACAGTAGTTAACTTACATTAATGAAGGGACAGTATCGAGTGAACAGTATCAAAGTTACTGTCGAGAGTAAGAAAGTAAAAACGACAGACGGCGACGGGGCAAAGAGTGTAGTCCGCTAGGACCACCCAATCCCCACTTTTCGACTCACGCGTAACTCCCACCGTTCATCCGTAATGACGTACTTTTACATAGGCGTAGGAACAGATATTGCTACAATATACTTCTACTATAATAAATTAAAATGAAAGATAACTTAATTGTTAAACAACCACCTACTTATATTTTGTGAAATTCCTTATATTTGAGAATCTATTTTATTTCAAGCTAATTCGATAATGATTCGATAATGCTCGATGAATGAAATCTTTGAAAAATCGAATGTAACAGCAACGAAAATTTCTTTATGAATGATGTCGTGAACCTGGAGTGTTTCGGAATCATATGTTAAGTTTAAATATCCAACGGCTCTCAAGCGGTTTAATTTTTCGCGTTGCCGAGCGCCCGGGCGCATACGTTTGTCGTCCTCTCTCTGTCTAACCTACTATCCGCGCGCTCGCTCTAAACGCTTCCCACCTGCGAGGTTTTCGTTTTGGCGATTCACCTCCGAGCGTACCTGTCGGACGCGAGTCAGTATACATCCAAAAACGATTGAGAGCAGAAGAAGAATAAATCAGTATTTTAAATCATAGTTTCAAGTTTAATCCTTATTATACCGTTCCCAGACTTCCGATCCAATCTGATCGTAGAAAGTGCGTAGGAGTGCGCGCGATAGTATTTCGCCGACCCGCCCACAAAAACGCGAGGATCGCGCGCCACGCGATCCGATCGCGACCACGGTCAATTATAACTCGGGCCTACACTTCTGCCTCCGAGCACGCGCGATTCTCGCGCACTGATTGGTCGGTGTTTTTCGTTAGTAATTTAAAATTGAAGCCCCATACGACATTTTTGCAAATGAAAAAGTTGTTCAGAATGACCCCACCTACCTCCCATTTCCGGCTCCTTAAACACTTTTGGGACACCCTGTATATAATAGGTATATTTTGTAATATTTTTGAAAATAGATATTGGATATTTTTTATTATATATAGATATTTATTAGTATAATTATATATTACTGTTTTTATGTTATTATTTTTTTTTACTTTTTTCCAGCGATATTAGTATTTTTTAATTAGTCCTGAGGTTTGAATTAAGTAGTTTTTTACGTATTTTTTATTTTTATTATTTTAGAGTTTAAGTTTATTAAATTAAGTATTGTAACACGATTTTAAAAGACCACCGAAGGCGAAGGAGGAGGAACAGAAGGGTTAGGAGATGGGTTTAGAAGCTAAGAAGTGCCGTACACCGGAGGCGACGTCTTCATCTTAGTTCTTTAAAGGAAAAGTGGAGGTGCCGTATCGACGTCTTCCTCGACTTTGTAGGGTTTTGGTGAGTTAGGAGCGCTATAAGTGAGTGCCGAACACCGCGTCGTCTTCTTTCTTATAGGTTACGGAAGGGAAACCGTCGTACTTAGAGCGTGCCGAACAACCCGTCGTCTTGCTCTCTAAACGAAAGTTAGAGAGTGCCGAACAAAGCGTCGTCTTCACTCTAAGATACACGGGGAAGGAAGGACTGAATTTAGAGAGTGCCGAACAGTACCGTCGTCTTCACTCTAAGTTAAACGAAGATCGTTTTGACTTAGAGAGTGCCAAGCAGTAAGTCGTCCTGCTCTCTAGATTACTCGTGGGACTCCTTCTCGCTAACTGACTTTTTCTGTAAAAAGGGCCGTTATTTATACGGAAAAGCGAAGCTAGGCCCACCCAATCAGCGAGGCCTAACTCCGCGTACTAAGGAATTTTATGGCCTGACCTGCGTTGCACGCCGGTCGCGCGGAGTCGAAGTTTTCTTACATTCTATCTTACATTTATTCTACAATATTATAATATTTCGAAAATCTTATGTGTTACAGTATTCTTATAGCACGATGGAATCTCGTAAACGGGGGCAGACAATTCGCAGTGATGCCAGAACTGTTGTGCGACGAATAATTAAACAGTGCGATGATGAAGCGAGAACTGGATAACATTCCCACAATATATGACAAGCAAATTTGCGTATATCCGAATATTCTGGGATGTCGATATCGTCGATTACAAAGATTCGAAAAGAGAGTTTAGAATCTGGAAATGAAGAACAGTTGCGATCTCCAGGAAAGAAACGACCCAGAAAATCAATAACGGACTGCTCTGAAGAGACAAAAGATACAATAAAAAATGTGATCTACGGTTTTTATACAGAGAAAAAATTGCAACAAGTGGGCCCATGTTACTGGCAGCGATAAAAAAAAGAATAGATTTTCCATGGGAATTGCACAGCCTACATAGATTACAGAGGAGCATGGGCTACAAGTGGAGAAAAAGCAACAATATTCGTAAAATATTAATAGAAAGACCAAATATTGTTACGTGGAGGGGAAAATATTTAAAGACCATCAACCACTACAGGCAACAAAATAGAAATATTGTATATATCAACGAAACATGGCTGGGCAATACCCTATGTTTCGGAAAGTGCTGGCAAAGTGAAGACATGTTAAGCGTTTTGCAAAACAGCAGTACTTCTCATCGATATATTATTTTCACACTGGAGGAGAAAATGGGTTCGTCCATGGGGCCGAATTAATTTTTAAAGCGAACAGTACGACCGGAGATTATCATGGCCAAATGAATTCAGAAAATTTGAAAAGTGGCTAACGGAAAAATTAATACCCAATTTAACAAACAATTCCATCGTTATAATGGATAAAGCCCCATATCATTCCCTTGAAGTAAACCAAGCCCCCACAAAAAATGCGACGAAAAAACATATGATCGAGTGGCAGACGAAAAATAATATAACACAGGCCGAAACTATGCGAAAATTCGAACTGTATGACTTAATAAATAAAAATAAACCACAGGATAAAAAATTCAAGGCCGATGAGATAATAAAATTGCATGGGCATAATGTGTTAAGATTGCCTCTATACATGTGCGAGTTAAACCCCATAGAATTAGTATGGCCTCAAATAAAACGGTTAATAAGAACTTAAAATACGTCGACATTGAGCAATGAGAAATTAAAAACATCATTAAATGGTGCTATAAGTGGAGTGACGCAAGAAAACTCGAAAAATTATTGTAATCATATACAAAAAGTTAAAAAAGAATATTGGGAGAAAGATAGATTAATGGAGGACGTATTAGACGCATTACACGGGGACGAAGAATACGACAGTGACACGGAGAAATACACCAATGAAGAAGATTCAGAATAAGAGAATGTTAAATTTTTAATTTATTTTAATGTAGAATTTATCCTGAGAAAATAAAGAGAATTAAGTTGATATGAACTGCGCGGATTCGTGTTGCAATTTATTCGTGTTTTAAGTTGTTCGTGATGTTAAGTTTGTTCGTTGTTCGTGTTTGTGTTGTAACTTATTCTAATCGTGTTCTAATTTATTCGTGTTCTACTTGATTGTTATTCGTGTTCGTGTTATACTGTGTTTTGACGTTTCTTGCAAAAATCTCTTTGAATTTCTTTGACTAGAATTTCTTTGGCTATTGCCAAAAATAGAAATTTTTGAATTTAATTAATTAAGAATCATGTCTCAATAATCATGTCTGTAGAATTTATCATGGGAAAACAAAGAGAAATAAATAATACTATTTGTTCAGTTAGCTCAAAACTCTAGGACACTACGCCAATGGAGTGCCGTTCAACGCATCGCTCGATCTGTCTCGCTTGTTCTACATATATCTGACTCACTCTCCGCGTCATGCGACCGATTAGTGTATGTGTCCTCCTCGACGAATAGCGCGTTAATGCCGAAAGTGTGTGTGAGAATAGGCGTCAACGTTAACAATCTAACCTCTGAGGTACTCTCTTCGTCCCGCTAGCCCCGTTCCCGTCATGCTCTTTTTCTTTCGTACTCTGGACAGTCGAGTTTTGAACTTTGCCAGCCATCCGTAACTTACTTTAAAATTCGAACAGGATGACAAAGTATCTTTTATTTCCGCTGCTTTTTTTAACAGTAAAGCATTTGTCAAGTGGTCGCCAAGTGTCCGCTTCTCGCTGAACCATTCCAATAATTGCCGGTCCAGTTCGTCATATGAGCCGTTCAGTGCACACATGGATTAACTCCACTTTTTGAAAAATCTTAAATTTAAGTGTCAAAGCACTTAGTATAGTCATAACTTTTTATATTTATAATAACTTTCTTGAATAATAAAGATTAACACCATTAAACAGCAAATTTTTTTGGCAATTGTATAATAAGTAATTTATTTCAGAAGCCATTTTGATTAACTCCATACTCTAATGTAAATCGTTTCAATAACGCAATTCAAATGCACTAGTAAGCGTTGAATGATAATGGTAAATTTTTTAGTGCCGTGTTACCAGAATTAACCCCTTCGCATACAATAACGTCTCTGAGACGTCATGTATTTCGTGTGCCATGGTAGACTTTGACGTCTCCGCGACGTCAAGAAATCTTTTTGGCGAATACCTGGCAGTACATATAGTGTTATTGAATTATCTGTCCGGCCGTGTATCAACGCTTCTTTTTTTTTTAAGCAGCCGAAGATGCTTCCCCCCTCTCAATAATACTGGTAATAAAATCGCATCGGCAAACAGATAGAAAGAAGCGCAATGCAAACGGTAGCTACTATAACAGTGATCTCTCACGCTGCATGTTACTGAATACTTCACCAATATTACACGAATTACATATTTGTTGGTCTTTCCAACATTACTCCCAGATTGTTTTTAAAGAAATAAATATTATACCATTATAATCAAGATGAGTGAGACTACTAACAATATGCATGTGAAAAACAGCGATGGTTCTTCAATACGATTTATCAACAGAGAGTCTGGTCCAAGAAGACGTTTATCGTTTTCCTCGGATTCATCTGATAGCAACAGTACAAAGGAGGGTGATAAAAAATGCCCATTTTTGGCATCGCCTGGAAATGAAAAATTCGTGCAGTATCCTTTAGAATGTCTTCCAAGGAACAAAAAATGTCCTTATCACTTTGCCGAGAAACGATGGGAAAGTTGTCAAAAATACGTTCAAAGTATGAATGTAATTATAACGAAATTTACGTATATTTTACATTTTGTCGTCTTTTTCTTTGGATATCGAACCGTCTTCGAAATAAGTAGTAAGGAACTCGGCAGGCAGATTAATAGAATCTTGAAATTGAGCAAATGCAAAGTACCATAAAATCATGGCTACATGGGAACAGTATCCAACAACGCGTGCTCCGACTTTGCATCCACATGAGTGTGCGGGTATGACTTACAGTGCGGTTTTACTTTTATATACTTTCAACGTATTTTTGACAACTTTCCCATCGTTTCTCGAGAAAGTGATAAGGACATTTTTTGTTCCTTGGGAGACATTCTAAAGGATACTGCACGAATTTTTCATTTCCAGGCGATGCCAAAAATGGGCATTTTTTAATATCCTCCTTTGGGCCGGTCAAATCTTTTTATTGCTAGTACCGGGCTGCGCTGAGTAAGACCAATCCACCGTACCAGGTTCTAACGGTAGTTCCCATGGAACGTCTTTCCACTTCCTAAAACGTTTGTCAAAATTGAAAATATCCAATAAAAAGCAGCGTTATAAAAAACCCCTCAGCCAAAGTAAATTACATCGAGAGAAAAATTAGCCACAGCGAACAGATAAAATTAACAGTCCAACCAGTAAAGCCAAATATAATATAAAACTAGCCATCCGAATAAATATTGTATTCGTCATAATATTCTTGTTTGTTTAAAATATATATAAGTGTTAGATTTATCACTGTTTATTGTTCACCTTCAGAAATTTCCAATAATTTATTGGCCGTTAAGTTTGCGTGTAAAGTGAGCATACTAAGAAAGGCTTACTTTCAAATTTTAATAATTCATTTTTGCTCACACGGTAACACGGTTAATGGTTGCGGTACTAACGTTATATTTCCTGGCAATGGCGGAAGCTGGTTCGGAAGATTCCTTTAAATCCTTCAAAACTTCTAATCGTTGTTGCATTATTAGTACAACATTTTTCTTTCTTGCAGCCATTGTTCACTATTTATAAATCAGTATCACTATCACGAGTAATTAATTAATATTAAATAAGTAAATTCACTATCACTAAATCCTTTCACTGAACCTTACAAGTAAACTTTAACACTAAAAATAATCACTACAACTTTGTTGGCAAAATCGATATGCCTCATGATCGATAGATCCATGTGATGTCGTGCTCATCGATGTTCTGTTTGTATATACAGGGTGTCCAACAATTATGGTACGAGCCGGAAAGTTGTGTTAGCTGGGGCTATTCTCAACACTTTTTTCCTTTGCAAAAATACTGGACGAGGCTTCATTTTTAAATTATTCAGGAAAAACACCGACCAATCAGAACGCGAGAATCGCGCGTACTCTGAGGCAGAAGTGTAGGCCCGAGTTATAATTGGCCGTGGTCGCGATCGAACATACAGCGCGCGCGATTCTCGCGTTCTGATTGGTCTGTGTTTCTCCATAACACTTTAACGACCGCACGTCTACGCAGTCAAACGTCGCTAGGGGCCGTCAGTATTTTTGAAGAATTAATTTTAAAGAACTGTATTAAATTTACGAAAAAGTTAACATAAAACAAAAAACAACAATAATTTAACATCAAATTTAATATTTCTCCTTTATATGATAATTATTAACACTATTTTTTACCAAGGGGTGTCAAAGGACACCTTACAAATTTTAACATAAAATTATTCTCTATGTTGAATCGTTTCTCCCTAAGTAATTTTGTTACTTTTCATACAATGGTTGTTAAATTAATTCAGCGATATCATTTTTTTCCAGCTAATGTACGCTAATTTCCCTTGTTGCATTTTAGAGTACACCACTGTATTGATTGTATATTCGAGTGTCCCATATGTTGTTTCCTTTTATGATAGACAGTCATACACAATATTTATAGTTTAAAGTTGATTCGTTGCATTAATTGTTCATGTGTATCAACCTTTTCTATCCCTCTATCCCATTTTGTGTCATATTACAAAATGGAAGAAACTTATGTGACCCTAATATTTTGTAGCTTGATGAATTAAATAATCTCCAATAAATACATAGCAGTGTATCAATAATTATATTCCTCAAATTATCTACATTTAACTCATAATTTGAAATCCCAACCAGTTTCGACAATGATTTGTATTCAAAAGGCGTCAAAAGACACCTTTTAGTTGCAATAGATATACACAAAATCGCGGTAGAAATAGTGTTAAAGCAATCACCTACATAAAAATCAATCAATAAATAAAATATAATATAATATATTGCAATCAAGCCAATAGCAATATCCACACTTGTTGACATTCATAAATTATCACACAGAGAGTGTGGTACTGGCCAACAATCTTCGGCGGTAGCATCACACACATGTTGTGTGAGCAGTCGTTAACGGTTGTTCCGGCAATCACACACATGTTGTGTGAGCGGTCGTTAAAGTGTTAATAATTTAAAAATGAAACCCCGTCCGACATTTTTGTAAAGGAAAAAGTTGTTCAGAATAGCCCCACTTACCACCGCTTTCCGGCTCGTACCATAATTGTGGGACACGCTGTATTATAGTTCACGGCGTTTTTTTTTTTTGTATTGTCTCCTAACACATTGTACGCCGGCCCCGCGATACCGCGGGTTCCGAAGATTATTGCTTCAGCGCTGGGTCTACAATAATGCAGCATTCTTTTGTTTGGCGATTTGTTTTCTCTCGGCATAACTACACTATGCACCCGACAAGAAGACCGTTTTGGAGGTTGTCCTGAAACATAAGACGTACGCGATCGCACCTCCTACCCACACCTAGAAACGTCGAAGCTTGACACCGATTAACGATCGCAGCTACTGATTGTTTACGGTCTTCGGGTCAACTAGTGTGCGTGACCGCGCGACCCAATAAATTCCGCCGCCGAAAATGCGTGAGACTCGATGCGACCATCTTTTTTTTTCGGCCAATTACTGCCGTCGCGTCTGAACGCCTGGCCAAACCTCCAAAACGGTCTTCTTGTCGGTTGCATAGTGTACGTTGTCTTGAGCATCGTATACTGTAGCCAGTACATCTTCCATAGCTTTACGCTTTTAGTTGAACAGCATAATAAGCCTTCTTATTCTGTGCATTTTTACCGCTATAGTATGAGTGAATTTACTGAGTATATCGCTGATCCTCTATCAGATTATTCAATACAGTCAGAAGATTCTGATATAGAGGTCGCAGACAGTGATAGTGATGTGATTCCAAGAAGAAGAATAAGAACTGTTCCATTGTAGTATTCCAGTGATTCCGATGATCTGAGTGATAGTGAAATGTTCACAGAATCTTGTAGTTCTACTGAAGTATGGTCAAATGTTGATAAAGCACCTAATGTACCAGATTTTATTGCGGAATCTGGTCCAAAGATTCTTCCTGCTAATAAGCAAAGTATAAAAGAAATCGTCGAAATGTTTATTGGCAATGACTTATTTCAATTGATGGTAAATGTATCAAACATTTGTAGGGATGTTGGTGACAAGAAGGAGTCTTTTTAAAAACAAAAGATATTTAATATATATAAAACAAAATACAGTACTCGCTCTCACAATTTCTCTCTTTTTAATCTCTCACGCAATTCTCTCTTTAAACTCTCAATGCTTACTCTCGACTTCTCTCTACTAATCCTCACGCTCAACTAACTTTCCTTGCATCCTTGCACGCTTTTCTTCCCCGAAAACCACTCACACAGATATACCCGCTGACCCATTCGCACCACAAGCATTCCCATTGCGAAGAACTGTCACTCGGTCCAAACGCTCTTTATTCGCACTCTCGTTCCAAACACTCTACATCCGCGTCTCGCTCGCACATCCTTATCTCATACCCCACATTATTTGCCACCGCCTAAAAAATCCCACACTCACTTTTCGGGCTTCAATCGACTAAGGAACATCACCCACAGACTTCGCCTTTTCTTGTAATATGTGTACATGTACATTACATTTCACAGAGTTTTTAGATTATATCTTTATTAATTTCGTCTGTTTCTAGCATTGAAATTCCTCAGAACTGCAATTCTAGCGTTCTTAATCTTACACTTCATACGACCGCATTCAAGGTACAAATTTTGAAAAATTGTACAGTATTTATTCTAAACAAAATATATTTGAAAACTTTTACAGTAAAAAAAATTCCAGATCGAATAGAAGAGAATTTTATCTAGTTAAAATTGAAATATTTAAGCTGTAATGAACGAGAGTTCTATCAAATTCTACTTGAAATAATTAAATCTGAATAGAGAAAGATTTAACTGAATTAAAATGAAAGTATTCAAAATTCAATTGAAGGAAACTATGTTGAAGTAGAATTGAAATAGTTAATTTAATGGAAATGTTATTAAATAGTCATAAATATAGCAAAAAAAAGCCAACAGCACGCGGAGTTCCCAAGCGGTCACCCATCCAAGTACTATCCGCGCCCAACTCAGCTTGACTTCGGTGATCGGACGAGAACCGGTATATCCTGACTAGTATGGCCGTTGGCTGGTAACAACTGATATGAATTTTGCTGTCGTCCGTATACTATGTACAAATACTGTCATTCTTTTTTATTCCCGGCATAAAATATATAGCAGGACAATTAGGGTCTCAAAGGTACTCCGGGGTTTGGTGCACCTTGGTGATGCGAAGTGCCAACCCCACCACCTCGTGGTGTGACCTGGGCACCGTTCGGGCGGTGGCAAACGGGGCTCTGGCTAGAATCGGCTCAGAGAACTTTGCTGGGGGAGTCAGTACCTAACAGAAAGATCATTGAGACAAGAATAAAATTCCTTACAAGTTAGGAGATGTATTCTCAGCTGTTGATCTATCTTACCCCTACTGGAAGCAGTGTCTAGCTGGGGGTGGATGGGTCGTTTATTTAGCGTACGCCTTATAAGGCGAGAAAGCATATCCGCGTCCCACTTGGGGGGGCCAGATTTATTGAGTCGGCAAGAAACTGATTTCGATTTGCAGCAGTAGATAGGGTTATGTTTGTTTCGTTATTCTTTTGTCAATGTTAGAATTTTTTTCGTTTCAGACTTGGTAATCGATACCTTCAAGTTGCTATAGAAATAAATTCCGCGTAATTTTGTTCACAGCTGTCAGTTTACGGTCAGTTTTAACATGGAGTGCAAAAATAAGCATTTTCGACACATTTTACTTTTTTATTTTCATAAAGGCAAAAAAGCTGCTGAGGCTCAGAAAGAGATATGTGAAGTTTATGGTGTTGCTATTTGAACAGAACGCACGTGTCAGAATTGATTTAAAGAATTTCGTTCTGGAGATTTCTCACTGAAAGATGACCAATGTTCTGGTCGATCTTCTGAAGTTGATGATGACAAAATGAAAGCCACAATTAAATCGAATCGTCATATGACTGTGCGAGAGATTGCAACACAATTAAATGTACCACACACAACAATTGAAAATCATATAAGACGTCTTGGACTTGTTAAGAAGCTCGATATTTGGGTTCCGCACGAATTGAAAGAAATTCACATAACACAACGAATCAATATTTGACTGATTGAAGTTCATTTTTTTTTATAGAAAAAATTGCGTTTTATTTCACACTAAAAACCCGATATTACTTTCTTGCCAACCCGATATAATAATTCTTCCGACGTGGTATCCGAATGCTGCCAGAAATATGGCGGAAAGTGGTGGTAATTGATGGAAAATACTTTGTACAAAAAGTAATGTACCGTTCATTCACAATAAATTCCTAATTTTTTATAAAAAAAAAAAAAAAAAAAAAAACGCGGAAACTTATTTGTACTCCTAATATTAAATCCATGCATTTCCGTCGCTTTAGACAGTGAAAGATGTTCAGTCTTGTTTTGTGGAGAATACTATAAACTTTTACAGTGTTTTGGAGAGCAAGGATGCTATACAATACCGGTAGATGTACCTCTGAATTCCAAACCAGGTATCAAAGGTATACATTGTGTAAAATAAGTTCCCGGAATTTCTCACTTTCATATCCCACAGTGCATGTATTGAAACAAATTTTTGTGTGTAACGTTTTTTTTCCGATGCTAGAATTAAAAATAGTAACGCGAGAGACGAAGCGAGAGCAGTGGTTCTCTGCGTCAGAACGATCATTCCCGCCTATATTAACGCGACACATGCGCGGGGTTAGGTTGGTATCAGACGCTTAAAAGAAGCGTATTTTTACTAATTTTTTTTTAATATATCAAATGAAATATTTATTGGAAACAATTTAGCAAATCAAAGATACATATTTAACAAGTACTTTGTGAAATTTTTATTAAAAATTTTGAAAATTCAGCCATTGAGACCTCATTTCTGTTGACCTCTCAAAAAAAAGTGCTCTGGGCGTGGACCCAATAACTCATGATTGGTTCATCAGAAATTAAAAAGCCAAATATTTTCTGTCAGCAGATGTATAAAGCTCGTACTTGAACGAAGGAACAAAAAAAAAATTAAAATTTGAATTTTTGGCGGAGTTATGAACAAAAAGTTCCATTTTTTGGTCAAATTTCCAACACATATTTCCACGTAACATAAGTTGTGATAAAAAATAAAACAACAATCCTTCGTTCAAGTACTAGATAATAGTATTTTGAAGACGTGTGCAAAATTTGAACAAAATCGGATCATAACTTCTTGAGAAATCATGTCCCCCAACTTCAAAAATAGAGTTTCGAGAAACACCCGACTGAAGGACGACGCGACAGGCTGCGTGGCCTGATGGGCGGAAGTTCGGAAGGGTCTATCTCTTAGAGTTTTACTCTAATCGATTCAAAATTTCGGGAGAATATTCTAGACACATTGTACTATTTAATAAGACAAAAAAAAATCAATTTTTTAAAATTTTCAAACTCACCTAACCCCTTAACAACTGCATCAGTTTATTACATTTATTATTATTACTATTATTGTTGTTGTTATTGTTATTAAGATTAATTTTACATTATTTATTGCTATACTATCAGTTTTATATATCATACTTTTACAATGTACGTATTTCCAAGGCAATGTACTTTGTGATGTAATAAAAAGCACTTTTGTAACAAATCCTGATTTATTTAAAAAATTTATTTAATGTCATTTATACATAACAAAATTTAATCGGAGCTCGAAAGTATTGAGTTCATAGTTTTACAATCCTGGTTTACGATCATGTTAGGTCCTTCGCATTGAGATTGCTAGAATATTTTGGCATCAAGCTTGGTGAGCAGGATAAGTATTGGGCTCCTCATGTGTGTTGCCGAAGATGTGCTACAACGTTAAATTCATTTGTAAAAAAAAATAGAAAAAAAAGTACTACCTTTTAATACACCTACAATATGGAGGGAGCCATCCAATCACGAAATTGATTGTTGTTTCTGTTTATGTGACATTGCTGGACTTATGAAAAAAAATAAAAGAAAAATTATGTATCCCAATATTCTATCGGCCATAACACCTGTTCGGGAAGACGAAATCGACATACCACCAAGCACTGCTTGTGATATATTAAATGTAACAAATGCATCCGACGACGCAGCTTCTGCATTTCTCGAAAACCGCGAAGTGCATTTAATTAATCAAGAAGAGCTAAATGATTTAGTACGCGATTTAAATCTCACCAAAGAAAAAGCAGAAATATTAGGATCCAGGCTTCAGCAGTGGAATTTACTTAGAGAAGGAACAACCATCACACACTATCGAAATCGAACTGATGAATTAAAAATATATTTTGCAACAAGTGATAACCTTTGTTACTGCTGTGATATAGATCAACTTTTTATAAAATTCAAATATCAACACCAACCGGAAGAATGGAGATTATTCGTAGATTCCTCAAGAAAAGGCTTCAAAGCAGTGTTACTTCGTATCTATACGAATTTCCTATAGGAAATATTTATCCCTCAATCCCAATTGCATATGGCTCAAAAATAAATGAAACATGAAATTTTTCAACTGCTCCTTCAAAAAATAAATTACGTAAAATACAATTGGCATGTGTGCGCGGACCTCAAAGTAATTACAATTCTAACAGGACTACAAGGTGGATATACAAAACATTGCTATTTTTTATGCGAGTGGTACAGTAGTGCAAAAACAAAACATTATACAGTGAAAACATGGCCAACAAGACAAATTTTTATTCCGGGACAAAAGAATATAAAATACGAACTATTAATTAATTCTAATAAAGTATATTTACCTCAGCTTCACATAAAATTAGGACTCATAAAGGCATTTGTAAAAGCAGTTAATAATAACGAAGCAGCTTTTGAATATCTAACAATGAAATTCCCTGGTCTATCGGAAACCAAAGTAAAGGAGGGAATTTTTGTAGGACCACAAATTAAAACTTTAATAAATAATGAAGAATCTGTAAATATAATGACTTCACACGAAAAAAGTGCGTGGATTGCGTTCGAAAATAGTTGCAAGAACTTTCTTGGAAAATATCGGTCAGACAATTATACTGAAATAGTGGAAGAACTAATAGACAATTTTCATAAACTGGGATGTAATATGTCCCTTAAAATGCACTTTTTACATTCGCACTTGGACTTCTTCCCGTGCAACCTTGGTGATGTGAGTGATGAACACGGTGAAAGGTTTCATCAAGACATTTCTGTTATGAAGAATAGATATTTTGGAAAAGATAGTGCGGCGATGTTATCAAACTGTGGCGTCGATATGCGGCCGCCACGTCCCTGCCGTAATATAATTATTTAGTCTAGGTTTAAGATAGCGGGTGAGAATGAAATGTATAAATGAGTCGAACGCGTGAACGTTTGCTGAGCGGTACTTGAAGTTTTGCGTGAGAACGTTTGAAAATCGGATCGAGTGTCGCGTTGGGTGTTCGAGTTCGAGGAATGCCTGGGAGTACGACTGTATCATGAATTATGGGTTTAGAGTGAATGCGACTCGGTGTAAAAGAAGAAAGAATGATTTTGGGAGAGGATGCGTTGGTGTGCAAGAGGGCGAGGGTAAGATGGTTTGAATGCAGTCCGAATGTCGGGTAGTCATTAAGTCCCTGTGCGTCGAACCGGTCGGTCAGACCCCGCGAATAAATTGTTCGGAAGTAAAAGTACTATTTTGTCTTGCCTGCTAACCGCCCATCCCATAAAACTATTGTTGAAATCTAATGAAAGAATCTGATGTACAGAGTGGGGCAGAAAGAACTCCCCGATTTTGAAAGCATGTAGCTACGGCTATAGTGGTGGTAGCGGAGTGGGAGATGTAATATTTGACGTCTGTATTCATGGCATTTTTAATGTAAACAATGACTTGGTCGGGACCGCACCGCGCGTTCGCTGTTGAAGAATTTATTCGAAATGGCGGTTCACCGACAATAACTCAGCGTGCCTTTCGCACTCACTTTGAGCTCGAGCGACATGATCCAGTTCCCGTAAATAGACAATTGGTAAATGGGTGCCAAACTTTCGAGAATCAGGATCGGCATTAGCACTTTGAGTGCCATGTCACCCACATATGGGTAACACTCAAATTTCTATGCAGTTTTAATAGCTATATTATTCCAAATTTGTTCACTTTTCTAACTAACAATACTCGCATTGGGTACTTGGAATTATGGAAAACAAATATAACAAAGTACTGTGAAAATATTTGGTTAGATTTGTTAAAAATGAAAACACTACCTAATGCAATTTTCAATTGTTTCCATTTGGCAGTCAACGTGTTAAAAAGACAAGCTGCTGGTCGATGTCGGACAGCGACAGGACCAACAAATGGAGCCGCTGTTAGAGTGGCGTGGCGGTGTCCGCCACGACGTTATTCCGAACTTCCTCCTTTGCCTCAGTATTGCTAAGCATTTCCTGCCTATTCTTCAATTTCCTGTTTTTCCGGGGTCTCGTACAACCCTGGTCTTTGTCAGATTGCATATTTGGCAGCCAGATTTGTGCGAGTTTCCGTTGACTTTCCTTTCCACCCCTTCAACTGTCCACTCTATACTTCGCTTTTCGTTTCCTACGCCTATCTCTTCCCAAAAAGGGCATAAAAACACTGATCATCGCGCCGCTCGAGACACTCGTGATCTTCATACCGTCAAGTTTACATCCGCACAACCCCTGACGCTTTTTGTACTGCGTGTTACTGTTTGTTACTTGTTGTAATCTGGTCGTTGCTTGGTTGTAGAATACATATTGTTGAGTGATTGTTAATTTATTTACAATTCATTCGCACACATCCACGTCCTCAGTGGCAATTCAGCAATCTCCGAGGAGCTCTGTACGTAACCACGCAAATGCCTTGCGATTATCAAGTCGAAGTGTTCGGAGAATTCTACGTCGCGATCTTCAGATTCATCCCTATAAAATTTTCATTGTACAGGAGTTGCATGAACGCGACCGCGAAACCCGTACCATTATGTGTCATGAACTTCGCAACATTCCTCGCATGGACGTTTTGATCTTTAGTAATGAGGCACATTTCCGCCTTTCGGGCAAGGTCAACAAACAAAACAACAGGTACTGGTGTGAACATAACCCTCGGGAACTTCATGAGCGGCCACTTCATAGCTCTAAGGTCACAGTCTGTTATGACATTTCTGAAGTTGGTGTGTGGGATCCACATTTTGTGGTGCTAAAGTGGAGGAATGTCGCGATGTTAAGATGTTATCAACAAAACATGCACCAATTATGCCGTCAACCTTCGATTCTACTCATCGCGGACGTCCCCCTAAACAGAAACCTTTGGTGATACTGGCATACAATAATGGAAAACTGGCATGAGACGCGTCGCTGCACGACTTGTTCAGAAGCAGATAAATTTTCTGCAAAAAGAACATTGAAAAGCAGTTGCTGAAAACATGATTTCACGAGCTTCTAATGACTTGACCTTCCCGAAACGCGCCATAACCGATGACGAAACATGGGTTTATGAGTACGATATGCAAACAAGCGAACAATCGTCGGATTATCGCTTAGAAGATGAACCAAACCCTAAAAAACCGCGTCAACGTCGCTCGAAAATTAATGTAATGTTGACAGTTTTTTTCGATTACCGTGGTGTAGTACATTCACAATTCCTTCCGGATCCCTTCCTTCAAATAACTTGAAATATGTATGTAAAGAAAAAGTATTTTCTTTAATTTGGATTTTGCCGCGATCCGCGTCGATCGAGCGGTAATTGTTTTACGCAATACGGAGTCTTTTAAGGTGAGAGGGAGCTAAGCGTAAAAATAAAGAAAATAGCAAGAAAGCAAGTGACAAATTAGAAAAAATAAATTTTGATTGTCGTTTCTGTATTTTTTAGGTAAAAAGTGATTGTAATTAGAAATTTTATTTATTCTAATAAAAACAAATCTGTATTTTTAGAACAACGCAGGAGTTTATTTTATCGCCCATTCCAAAGAAAAAAATAAAATATCTTATAAAACGACAATTTTAGTGTTTGATCTAAGATTCTTACGAGATTTTAGACAAATAATCAGAAAAAATGAAAAAACTACAATTTGAATTCACATTATTACTAGCAAGTGATGGAAGGAATAATATATGAGGTCTGTTCAAAAAATAACCGAACTTTTGTAATTACGTGGCAATGGATCGTCATAGCGATGAGTGGTTTACAGCATTTCATTTGCCATAACCTTCTGCGTCACATGCATTTTACAGATCCTTTATATCGCGTTTAGTTCCCGAGTTATTGTAATTTGAGTGCAAGGTATTTCAGTGTGCGCGGCAATTTTCGCAATGTGTGAGTCACGAGAGCAACGGCGCAACGTGAAATTTTGTATGAAACTGAGGAAAACATTCACGGAAACGTTTAGACTTTTGAAGCAAGCCAATGCAGGTGATGCTTTTTCTCGTACACAGTGTTATGAATGGTTTATCAGATTCAAAATTGGTCGTCAATCAATTGAAGATGACCCTCGACCAGGAAGGCCTTTGACCGCAACCGATAACACTTGCATTGAGAAAATCAGTGATCTTGTGCCAATCAATCGCCAGTACTACGAAGGTGTTTTGAAAAGGTTGCGTGGAAAAATTCGCAAAAAGAGACCACAATTGTGGCGAGATAACTCATGGTTTCTTTACCATGACAATGCGCCTGCCCACTCAGCCTCGTTAATTCGCCAGTTTTGTGCAAAAAATCAGATGACTGTCCTCCCCCAGCCTCCCTACTCCCCAGACCTTGCTCCCTGCGATTTCTTGTTATTCCCAAAATTAAAATCATTGCTGAAAGGACGGCGTTACGACTCAGTTGAAGACATTAAACACAATTCGTCATTGGCATTGAAGGATGTTCCTATAGAAGCTTACCAGGACTGCATGATAAAGTGGAAACACCGCTGGAATAAGTGTGTGGATAGAGGAGAGGAGTATTTTGAAGGGGACAAAGACCAATAAGTTATATATCAAATAAAAAAAATTAGAAAAATAAAGTTCGGTAATCCTTTGAACAGACATCGTATATAGTGTAACCTCAATTACTACAGATGAAAATAATCACGCCACAGGGATCGTTCCTTGCATCGCATTAACATAGGCGTGATACGGAGCGACCGCTCTGACGCGACGAACCACTGTGCTCGCTTCGTTTCCTGCGTTGCTATTTTGCTTCTGGTATCGTAAAAAAAACGACGTTTGAACTTTCTTTGGGTGCTTTTTAAAGGTGAAAATCCGCTCTATCGCGTAATATAGTTCGATTTTCCACTACACCCTTACTTTTTGAGATAAATTGAAAAATGTACGTAAAAATTGGTGCAAAATCGGTGTCTCTCCGCGTTCATAGATTGTTTAAACATGTTTAAATATTCAGAATGCATAAAAGGCACATACCGTTTTATTCAGGAAAGTCTATAGAATCTTCTGATATAATTAAAATTTTAGAATCTTTTATAATTACCTCGCAAAATTCGTTTGAATTTGACAAATGTATTTTTTTTTTAAATCAAATTTCTCAAAAACTGTACGTGTTGGAGACAAACGGGTTGCAGATTCGTAATCAGCACGAGAAACGCTATAATAATCGCATAGTGGCATTTAAAACTTTTTTTGGCTGTTGGACAGTGTTATTAGATCAAGATGCTCAAACAGCAGTTCATCTAGAAAATAGAAATACTTTAAATAAAATTCTTGAAAAATTAGTAGAAAGAGATTCACAAACAGGTGGACAGCAAAATATAAAAAATGTAGCTGATAAATTTATATTAGAAAAGTTTACTAACAAAAACAATAATGCAAATCAATGGATTGAAATCTTTGAGAAAGAGTGTGCAAGATTTAATATAACATCTGATGAGAATAAAATTGAAATATTCAGATTCTTTATGGAGAAATCCTGCATGGATTGGTATAGTTCAATGATCATCAAGTTGACATTGGACTCAGAATAGTCAACATGGCAGATTAAATTCTATGAGTCATTTGCCAATAAAGGTTGGAACCCAGTAACATATGCACTATTATTTAAATATAAAGATGGTTCATTGCTAGACTATACAATGAAAAAAGAAAAACTTTTACTTGATATGAGAAGATCTATCGACCCAGGTACTTTGGTAGATCTTGTAGCAGCTGGCCTACCTGAATTCATTCTGAATAAAATTGATAGAGAAACAATTAGAGATACAACTGATCTTTTTAATAAAGTCAGTAAATACGGGCATACAGCAAGAAAAAATGTGTGGTCAAAAAAGAATAATGTAAATTTTAAAACTGATAATAAGCAAAATGAAAAAAAACCTTGTTCCATTTGTACAAGGTTAAGAAAAGGGATAAGATACCATCCTGAAACAGTCTGTTATTTTAAAGATAAAAATGATGCCACTCAGAGAAATAGTATAAAACATGTCAATAATTCAGAAATTGAAGTGGAACTAAATGAAAATGAACAAAAAAAGGAATAAGCACACCGTTAATTAAAGTCAAACTGTTGATAAATGATAAAATGAAAGTAGATAGTATTTATCATTCTGGTTCAAATGTTTCTCTAATTAACTCAAAACTGTTAAAAATAAAAGAAAAAAATGGAGAACAAATGAACACAGATAATTTAATAACAATTAATGGTATCAGTAAAACAATTGGTTTGACTAATTTAAAGATAACAATTTTTCAAACATAAAAGAATATAAATGTTCATATCATTGATGAAGGAAAATTTAAATATGACTTTTTAATTGGTTTGGATATAATAAAAGAGTTCCAATTAATCCAAGATGAAAACTTGAAAATAACACAAAAGATAAAAGATGATTATCTAAACCGAGATATTCCAGAATTGAATATGCCCATGGTTAAAAATATAGATTATAGGAAAACTGCTCCTGAATCACTATATGGTGAAGACAGGCTAGTAAACTTTAATGAATATGTTATAGAAGAAAATTTTAAGCTAAAAACTAATCATTTAAATCACTACCAAAGATTACAGATAGAAAAATTAATTGAAAATAACAAAACAGTATTTGCCAAAGATAAATATGATATAGGTACTGTAAACGAATATGAAGCAAGAATATATCTGTTGGTAGATAAATATTGTGGTAAAAGACCATACAGATGCAGTGTGGAAGACAGAGTTGAAATAGAAAACCAAGTATCAAAATTATTAAAAAACAAATTAGTAGATGAATCGTACAGTCCTTTTGCTGTGCCGGTCACATTAGCATTCAAGAAAGAAGATAAAAGAAAATCAGGACTTTGCATTGACTTTAGAGATTTAAACAAATTAGTAGTACCTCAAACACAACCATTTCCATTAATAGAAGACCTTATGATGAAAGTAAGAGGCTGTAAATATTTCTCAACATTAGATATAAACTCGGCATTTTGGTCGATTCCTTTCAGAGTTGAAGATAGAAGGAAGACAGGGTTTGTAACACAGTCAGACCATTTTCAATGGACTTGTCTTCCGTTTGGCATGAAAACTTCCGCAGCAATATTCCAAAGAATATTAAGCAATATATTGAGAAAATATAAACTTACAGATTTTGCAGTTAATTACATTGACGATATACTTATATTTTCAAAACCTTTGAAGAACACATTCAACATTTAAGTCAATTGTTGGAGGCGATAAAAAAAGAAGGATTCAGACTGAAGTTTACCAAATGTACGTTTGCACGAAAAATGGTACAATATTTGAGACATATTATAGAAGATGAGACAATTGGACCAATAAAAGATAACATAAAATCAATCAAAGAATTTCCGGAGCCAAAAACACACAAAAAATATTACTCAATTTTTGGGTAAGATCAACTCCTATCATGAGTACTGTCGAGAGCACGAAAGTAAAAGAACCAAATATGCGCGGGTCGAGAGGGACGAAAAGCGTACCTCAGTGGTCAGATTGTTTCGTTGCCGCCTATTCTCACACGCATTTTCGGCATTAACGCGCTATTCGCCGAGGAGGACACATACACTAATTGGTCGCATGACGCGGAGAGTGGGACAGATATATGTAGAACAAAAGAGACACGACGAGCGATGCGTCGAACGGCACTCCATTGTCGTAGTGTCCTAGCGTTTTTAGCTAACTGAAAAAAATAGCGTTACTTATTTCTCTTTCTTTTCTCAGGATAAATTCTACATTAACGACCTCTCACCCTCTTAAACATCAGTTTCAAAATCTAATAAAGAGAGTGGTTATTTTAAGACGTTATTTTTAATTCCGTACAATTGCCATCATCGGGGTTCACGACATCATTCATAAAGAAATACATCCGTAAAACTAAACAGTCTTCAATCGCGACCGATCGGCAGGCCCTTGGGATAACACAGGTGATCGCCGCGTTACCTAATCCCAGATACATAATTATCGAATTAGCTTGAAATAAAATAGATTCTCAAATATAAGGAATTTCATAAACTATAAGTAGGTGGTGATTTAACAATTAAGTTATCTTTCATTTAAATTTATCATAGTAGAAATATATACTAGCAATATCTATTCCTACACCTATATAAAAGTTCGTTATTACGGATGAACGGTGGGAGCTTCGCGTGAGTCGAAAAGTGGGGATTGAGTGGTCCTAGCCGACTACCCTCTTTGCCCCGTTGGGGTGTGGCTCTTTTACTCTTATACTCTCGACAGTACAGTAAAAGTCCGCACAGTGCAGCGGGGGCCGGAATCCAAACGTCCACTGTGGCGACCGTGGAAGCGAAATTTGATACTCGGTGAAAAAAGAAACCGCCGCTGAGACGATGAGGCATTTAAATGTCCGACGATGTTCGAACAGAGGGATACGATGTGCACAGTGGCGTTTCTGTATGTATTTTCGAGCCAATCTGAGGGGTGATACACTTGGACTGGCTCGAGCGAGGCGAACACGGGCGTAGCGATGACGCAGGCATTGGCGCAGGAAGAGACGTTCGTGCTCGGGCGGAACGGACCAAGTAGTACACGAGGAGAGCTTTTACTGTATATTCTTTTCCTCAAAGTATTTTGACCAAACAAAAGACGATATCGCCTAAATTAAATGTTTAGCCCACATGTATGTAAGGACCGCCAAGCGCACGGCAATAACAAGAACGAAATGTCTGCCGCCACACAGTGGAGTATTTGTACCGAAAAGGCGGCCAAAACCGAATTTTAAAAATTTTGCATTAAATGTAAAATTTGTGGTGCTTGAGTTACTTAAATATATGAGAAACAATGTAGCAACATCCATTTATTGCTTTATGCAATCATATAGCAATGTTCTTCAATGCAACTGAAGGATTTTATGACGCGCGTTCCTTCCCGAAAATTTGTCCAAAATGCGACGCTTACATTATAAAGATTTTTCAATACTTTGAAAAAATTGGATACATTGTTATTATATGAAAACTTTTCAGACAAGTATAATCTTCACTTTCCAACAGGATTTATTCTGTTATCATACATATTTGTCTAGTAATTAATGTTTGAAAATGAGCAACAATTTAATCATCTTTTTTTACGATTTTAAGATTTCATTAACGATTTTGTTATACTTCCGGGTGCGTCCCGATGCTTTATTTCGTATCATTATATTCTGTAACATGTTCTGATTGTAATGAAACAAAATTTGGCTCCGACCGTGTCCGACCGCGGCAGTTATAGCAAATTGAAGTTTAATTGTCGCCGCGTTTCATAGGCTTGTACGCCCGCGTTCATTGACCATCCATGAGACGCTCAGACATTTTTCGAAGGAATTGTTTAGACTATCGACGAGTAAGGGTCCATGAGATGTTTATACTATAGTCCAAATAAGACTTCGACTCTGTTCTCTATTTTCTGAATGCATTCAGTGGAAAAAGTGCCTTCAGAGATTACGGAGAGATACATTCACAGAGCGATATTTTTTACACAATTATATATCTTTGTTTTAGTTATATATATTCTAATTTTTTGCATTTTATTCAGTTCAAGTTTTGTGTTATGTAGTTTATGTGTAGTTTATATTTTTCAAATACTCATTAAGTGCAATTGGTTCAGTTATTCATTTAAACTTTTATTCAAGTGTTCTCCTTTCTATTTCCATATTGAAGTTTGTAAGGAGACGGTCATACATGCGAAGTTGAGGCGATTACGACGCCGCAGTGTGACCGTGTCGAATTAATTAGATTGATGAGGTTTTGTTTTTATATATGTTTCCGCGCCTTTTTGTAATACGCTTGATGCGAATAAACGTGCACAAAAGTAATCCGAGTGAATAATACGCCCTGACACCAATCCGTCATTCCAACAAAGTTCATTTGATTTATACCTGGTGAATATTATTTAACTCCAATAACTGAACATATAGATATCAAAATGTCTGAAAATTACTCGGAACCAACTGCAGGGCCGTCTGGCGTTAAAATAATGACTAGAAGACAATTATTTCATATAATGCAGAGACAAGGATAATACTCTCTAATAATATGTTTAAAAATTGCAAGAAAGGTGTTTGCAGTTCGTAGTATTTGACAAATGTCGAGAAATTTATACGTGTTGAAGTACTCCTCCTTATATTCCGTTTCTGCCTTTTTCGTACCAACTGTGATAAAAATAGTTAATAGTCTAAAAAAATGGGAATTTCAAGCATTAATTTTGGACGAATTTTGATAAAGTTATGGTAGTTTAAAGAGCGCGACAATTTTTAGATACTCATGTCCGCCTATTCGGTACAAATACTCCACTGTGCGCCGGTCAGAGCGGACCGGCGCGGCGTGGCGTTTAACGTATTAAGCAATTGACATCGTTAGGTAGGCATTCTTAAGGGGTAACGCCACTCTAGAGGACAGAAAAGAAGGTGATTTTCGGGAATTTTTAAAATAAAAACCATACAAGATATTACGTCAGGGACAAAAGAGCATTATTACATATGTTTTGAAGATGGTTTGAGAATTTTTTCAAACAAATCGAATTAAAAATGGCGGCTTTAAGTGCTAGCAAGCAATAACATCTTTTTTTTGTAGTGGGCTGCTGGCCGGACCTTTTTCTCATTAACGGATGGTCCAAAAACAAAAAATCCAAAAGTTTCTGATATTATATATCCTTGTCTAGTGATCATCGTACGGAAATTTAAAAATTTAATTGTTCATTTGGCGTCGATATGAAGGAAATTTTGGGAAAAATGTCATAAAATTGAGCATTAAAGGTGTTAATAAAAAATGAATTAGTTGATTAATCAAAAAATCCGAACGATGTTCACTGAGTTATGTTATTTTACGCCTCTCCACAAAATTTCAAGTCGATTAGTCGAAAACTGTTCGAGTTATTGGTCCGGCCGGATCGAAAAAAGTGATTCCGAGAAAAACGCGTTTAAAGTTTACCTGAATGAGCAGCGCACTACGAATGATTGCAGTCCAGTTAAAAAAAAATCGTGTTCCCGACCTTTCCCCCACTTCAAACTTTTTTCACATATTCTAGACATAATATAACATCATTTAAGCAAAAAAAAAAAAATCGATTTTTTGAAAATCCTAGAGTGGCGTTACCCCTTAAAGTATGAAGACAAGAGCATTCGGCTGATCCCGTGCTTCGTTTAGTACAGTGAATATTCGATAAGTGCACAAATGACCTGTACGATAAGTGCACAAAAGTTTTCCCCACCACTGGGGGGGGGGGGGGGGGGGGAAGACTCCTCGAGACACCCAGAAGCTCGCTCGTCGAGAAATGTAACGTGAGATGGGTTGGGGTATATCCGTGAAACAAAACATATGCAAATATAAAACTTTTAATTTTCGATTTTCTCATTATGAAATTTCTACCAATAGATTCTTCACGCTTTTTTGATTAAAATGAGACCAAGCACGACATAATTTGCACTATGTTTACTGGTTTAATTGACGATAAAAATTTGTGACGCAGAGGAGGATAGCCAGTGAAAAAGAAAGAGACGCTGCGATCATGGCCAGTCGGCAAAGATCAAAAGTCTGTTCAATTGTTTACAATCCGAATGCGTTGCTAACTTTTTTATTTTTAATCCATTTTTAATACAACTTTCTCTATTATATTCCTGACAATTTCCCGATTAAAATAAGACCAAACACGACGTAATTCGAGTTATATTTACTTACAATAACTTATTGGAGTAAATATATGGATAGATATAAGCGAAACACGATTGGAACCAATTAACTGTGACTAATATTAAACGATTTATAAATTTAAAGGGATAACTGCAAAGTGGCAAATAAAGTAGAAACAATTATTTTTCAATAATATTTTTAATTTAATTTTGTAACATAAGCCATTATTTGTTTATGTTCTCTCAATGCATAGTGTAACCGTTCGCAACGTGGTTACTCGCGGCGCGAATCACCGCACGGACTTTTATTCCGTAACGCAAGGTTGTAAGGCTCGTGCCTCTATTTCGAATACGGTTCTTAATGACGCGTTGCTCTGCCGAATTAATTTTAGAGCAATATCGTAATAAATCGTAAATATAGTGCAAATTATGTCGTGTTTGGTCTCATTTTAATCAGAAAAATGTAAAAAATCTATTGGTAAAAGTTTCATAACGAAAAAGTCGAAAATAAAAAAGTTTTATTCTACATTAGTATTGTCCCACTGTTATGGTACTGTTTGTTTACATTCGTTCTCCTTCACTCACTGTTCTTTTGTACGTTCGGCAAAACATCAATCAATGTAGAACCTGTACGATAAGTGCACAAGTTCAGACCCGAAAGATGTGCTCTTATCGAATATTTACAGTACTTCTGACAATGAGTGAGAAATCTGTGCCCGGTTCCATTGAGCAACGCGTAATAATAAAGTTTCTATCTCGTGAATCTGTAAAACCAGCCGAAATGTACCGCAGACTATGTATATGCCCAGTTTAGGTAGACACCCTTTCATGGCCACGAGTAAAGGCAACATCTTAGACCAAGTTAGGCTTCGGTATAGACGTAAACGGCGAGACTGCCGCATCCGTAAGGTATTGTTTCTGCACGACAACGCTAGGCTACACACAGCAACTCTAACGGGAAACAAGCTGATGGAAATGAAATGGACAACGGTTGGTCACGCACCGTACTGCACAGACCTGTCGCCATGTGACCCCTCAAAGAAGTATTTGGGGGCGAGCAACTTGAGGACAACGATCAGGTGGAAACATTCTTGCGCGACTAGTTGGGTACGCGCCCAGCCTCATTCTACGAAAACGGAATAAAGAAACTACCCAACCGTTGGGAAAGATGCATCACAAAAAGAGGAGATCACGTAGAAAAATAATTTGTATACATATAAATATCTATAAAATAAACACTTTAAAAGAAGGCTCGTTTATAGATTCACCCACGTACAAATAAATACGCACAAGTCGTTGCGCGGATGTCGGATATATCCGGCACTCGAAGAGAAAGGATTAAACCTAAAACATTATGCATTCGTACCCCCCAATGTCTCAAGTTCGTTCATCCGGTTCCAAACACTCTTCTCGGTCTCTCGATCTCTATCGCTTGGCCATAAACACTCTTCATTCACACCTCAGTCTCCCAAACTCGGTCACTCGGTTTTAAACATTCTTCTCGGACACTCGATCTCAATTACTCGCTCATAAACACTGTTCATTCGCACCTCAATCTCTCGCATACCCTCCAATATTAACGATTGATTGACAATATATCGAGTGTGTTAAGTATATATGTGTTCTTGGTGAAATCTTGTTTAAATTCTCTCGTTAGGTTTCTACGTATGCGTATTCAAGAACTTTTGGGTAGGCGTTTACAAAGTTGGTCTTTTCGAGTATCTTTTTGCCAAGTGGAGTGGTAGTATTCTAATTGAGAGGGGATCTTCGCTCCCTTTAGAGGGTACCTAAAATTTGACCGTAGTAAGTAGTAAGGATTTCCTCGACTTCTACCCAACATGTGTAAACTGTAAAATTTAAGACTGGCAAGTTCACAAAAAGCTAATAAAACTATACTGACTAACAAGGAAAGGCATGGAAGTGTCCCCCTCCGATTTTGATGAAACTACGTACGTTTGTTAAGCAGGCAAAAATAACGGACACGTATTTTTTTTTATCGGCTGAGACGCGAGTTTAAGGGGTGAAACGACCCCTTAAAGTTTTGACCCCCTTGTGCTATCTCGAAAACCGTACGAGATACATTAAAACTGCTAATAGGAAAGTTGTATGGTTTTTTACGCAAAATAACAGGATATTAACAATTTCGGCGAAATATAATTTGTTGTAAAGCCGATAAAAAAATACGTGTCCGTTATTTTTGCCTGCTTAACAAACGTACGAAGTTTTATCAAAATCGGAGGTGGACACTTCCATGCCTTTCCTTGTAAGTACCGGTTCCTTGGACATTGCTGCTACGGTAGAAAACCTTACAAGTATAAATTTACAAAAGGCTATTCAATTTACAAAATGCTAAAGAGGTTTAACTACGCGGCAATAATATTCCGAAAGACATGCGTGGACAAATGGATGGCTCTTGCAAAACAACTAGCGAACTAATAACAAGTACAGGAATAGAACACATACAAAATTTTCCGACATTTAAAAGTCGTTATACTTGATTCCCAAATCCAGATCGGGTGTTTTTGAATCCCAAATTACACATAAGAAAAATGTTTAACTTGCACTTAGAAAAATGAAAGGAGAATAACGGGAGTTCAGTTGTTAATGAATGCACACACAGGAATATATTTGAACGAGATTTCAAGTTACATTTCCATTTGCCACGTAAAGATACCTGTTCAAGATACAATTTCTTCGACATGAAAATTCAGACAACAACCGCTGATGGAGAAAAAGCGATTCTTGCACAATGTTCTTCCGTTATACCAAGGCAGTAGGCATTGAGTACCACTGGCAGCGACGCGCGTTTTGCCGAACTATTTTTCTTATAAAATGAAAACAAAACTGATTTTCTAACATCGCTCAATGCTTTCTGTAGCAGAAATGTCTGCTCTATCACATACGATGGTCAGATTTTCACCTAGACCAATAGTTTTTTAAATAAATTGAAAAATATCAACGAAAACTGGTGCATTTTCGGTGTCTTTCTTACTTTGATCATTATTTAAACATATTTAAATGTTTACAATGCAATAACAGTTTATAACGTTTTATTCGGGAAAGTTCACAGATTTTTCTCGTGTAAAAAATCACTGAATAGCTGCTATGATAAAAGCGCTACAAATTTCCAAATTTGAAAATTTACCATTTTTTTTAACAACAATTTTCTCAAAAACAGTTAGAATAATAATTTTTCCTGTTACCTACAACACAGACGTTATTAGGGTTCCTGGGGAGGTAACTAGAATACGATAACATTATAGCAAACGTGTTATGATAGAAAGGGATCGCAGATTAGAAGCAAACAAGAGCGACAAGGATTCAATACTTCGTAAAACATTAAACGCATTTTTCACTAAACCACTTTTCTCATACTGAGAGGAAGAATTTCTCAGTGACTGTTGCATGAATTGAATTGAAATTTTTACAGCAGCTGCAAAACAATATTCTCTTTGGAAGTACGTAGCCGTTTTTTGATTGAATACAAATTTTTTTTTATAAACAATTCAATGCTCGTTTTGAATAGAAAAAGTCGATTCATTTCTTAAAAACTGCGTAACTTCTACAAAAATTGCTTAATCAAAAAACCCCTACGTACTTTCAAAGCCAATTGTATACAGATTATAAGTCTTTTTGAGTTTTTATTCTAGCACTCACGCATCGCGAGCAATAAGTCCTCCCGTGGCGGTGTTTCTACAAAAGTTGTTTCCACCGATAGGCTCTGTCGTCTCCATTTTGCACGAAAATGTCAATGAAAAAAATTATTTTTCGTACTTCAATATGTGTTAAATAAACCCTCTCAATAAAAATTCCTGTCCGCTTGTCGTATTTCCAAAATAAATGGTCAAATTTAGGTCTTTTTTTTGGCTCTAGAGTGGTTTTACCCCGTAACAAAACGTAACGACCCAAGCCTTGATATTGCATATGGCGATACGTGTATTAGGCAAAATTGAAATTTACAAATGGTATTGATGTGGTAGAGGGTTGTCCAGTCATTGGAAAATAACACTTACGTAAACGATCATAAATTTTTATGCTCCGGGCATTCGTATCTTCCAAACGGTGCAGATTTTAATATCATAGAAATGGCATTATAGGAATAAAGAATTTCCTGTACACATCACAGGATTATTATGATATTACAAAACAATGTAGGCAACATAATAAATTTATTTTACACGAAATAAAACGAGAGAATTTCGTTTAAACAAAGAATCTACAAAACGCAATTAAAGAACAAATAAGAAGAAACACTAATGGAGAAAAAGTAAATTCGTTGCAAATATGTTTGATGAGGTTTTGCAAAAGTGCACCGTATACTATTTTATATAAAACATCAATGGAGGGCACCGAATTTAAGACATTAAATTTATCACCTACATGTCAGGGAAGACCGCCAAAATTTAAAAAATCACCCTGGCGCCTTTGTATCGCTATGCCATGCTTATTACATACGAAAAATATAAGGATATGGAGCAATTATTACCTTATATACCCCCTGTGCATCATGAATATTTCAAAACACTAAACACGAAATTAAATGATTTTGACAATTGATTAATTATGAAAGAGGTGCAAGTCCATTTTCAGCCCCTAAATATACATTATTTTAGTTAAATTCGCCTAAAAGAAATCTATATAATCAAATTACATACTGACAAATTGGTAGAAACATTGCCAGACTTGAAGTAATCAATCAATATTTTTTAATTGACAAATATGCAGTAAACGGTTGGCCCTTCTGTTAACACTTATACTGAGGGCCTAAGAGGCGGGCCCGGTTAACAAATCTATTGGCGTGACTAAACGGGCCACTTTGATCTGAGTCACTTACGCTCTCAACTCCACCTTCCTTTGTGGAAATAGTTGAGGGAAAAGTCAGTTAGTTAGTTGCCGTTCCTTGTTCGAATCACATCTCACGTAGATTAAATATATTTAGTCCTAACAATTACGAACTTGGTCTTCATTTAGAAACCCTATAATGCTAGCCTTTAATTTTCTCGAAACAATAGAAAATGGACTTGCATCACTTTCAAAATAAACGGTCCAATATACAGTCGGAGACAAAAATAAGTGGACAGTTACTGGAAATAGGCGAAGATGCAGTTTAATCGAATTAACATAACTGTTATAAACTTAAGTTTTATTTATTATATATCCTTATAGTGTATACAATATTAAATAAATAATTGACATTCATGTTTGCATTTTTATGTTAACACGCCGTACTTAATGAAATTAATGGACATTTATGAGAAGACAAAAATAAGGGGACACTTTGTCACAAAGTTACCGTGAGGCAAGTAATGTATACAAACATTATGCAGAAGTTGCACGTACATACGGTGAACCCAAATAAACTTATTATTACCAATTCAGCCTTCGTTCGAGTAACAACATTTCTTGAATAATTTTAAAATAAACAGATCGAAAGAAATTTCAAATCAAATTCGCCATTTGATCGTTTCGGACCGCTGCAAACAATTAAGTTACCGTGTGATATTTCGTAAGTATAGTGTATCCACAAGTGCAGTAGAAAAAATGTATACAAAATATTTACTATATAATCAAGGGCGGTTTACAACAATTGGCGCCCTAGGCCCGATGAAATTAGCGCCCTCCATATAATGGTCAACAAATATAAGATAAATTCAAAATTTTTTTTTCTTTTCCTTTTTTTTTAGTTATCACTTTCACGACCGGCGCCCCCTTCGCCCGTTGGCGCCCTAGGCCTGGGCCTAGTAGGCCTAGTGTGTAAACCGTCCCTGTATATAATGCAATAAAAAATTTAACAGGTCGTCGACACAAGCGCTGTACCATCATACAAGAAGATCGTCAAATTGTTCGTAAATGCTGACAGGATCCAGCGACTGCATCAGGATGTATTGCAGAAATAATGGGATTAAAAGTTGCACCAAAAAAACAATAAATCGAAGACTGCATGAAGCTGTATTAAAGGGGGATGACCTCTATGTAGAACGCCGAAATTAAGCCGATTTTCAATCATTTTTTTGAAGGGTAAGGAGTAAATAAATATTTTTATGGTTTTGAGGACTATTTACGTAATACTTCTACTTTATTTTGGAATTTCTTTGTGGAAATAAAATACAAAATGGCGGAGGTACAGCCTGTTGTGCTAGAAGCATCATGAACCGACTTCTAAAACGGTGTACACTCTAGTGTCGGTTCTTATTATCCGAAACAGCCAAAACGAAGAAATTTTATTAGTACATAGATGTAGTAAATGGATGAACCTAAGACATCGAAAAAATATTAAAAATTGGAAGAATGGCAGACCTCGGAACAAAAAGTTGAACATTTTATAGAAAAATGGTATTCTTTTTTGAAATAAAAAAAATGTTTATTTCCATGATATTAACTTACTTTTAGGTTCATCCAGGAGCTACATATAACTATCATTAACATGTGTACAAAATTTCAGACCGATTGGTCGAGTAACTTTCGAGTAATCGTGTACACCGATTTTCAACTTCGCGACGAAAAGAGTTTCGAGAAAATCGCGTTTAAAGTTTCGGTAAGAGAAGAATATGTGATTTTGCGACTTAACGGCCAGTCTGCTATTATTTCAATAGTTTTCGTATCTACTATTACTTCGAAAATTCTACGTCAATACTTCTTCCGGAACATCCGACTAAACCTTATTACAGGTATAGAAGCACTTCAAACAGGGATAATAAATAAACAAACTTTTGATCATTACTGCCGTGCTCGTCTCGGATCGGCGAGAAGATGAATCACTGGTATAAGTTCTTACAACAATAGCTTTGCACTTTACTCCACATACCAATGCGTTTCGTATTCTATAGGCTTTAAAGTAACTTTTTAAATAAAAAAAAAAAATGACTTTTTTGAGTCCATCTACAGAGAGGTCCCCCCTTAAGAAGATGTAAAGCTAGACGAAAGCCACGCATCAGTAAAATTAATATCAAGAAACGTTTAGCATTTGCAAAAAAAATATATGAATATGTCCGTAGCATTCTGGAAGAATATAGTTTGGAGCGACGAAAACAAATTTGAGTTGCGGCAATCGAAAATGAAGCACCAAGTCTGCAGAAAAAAAATGAAGCGTATAAAAAAGCATTCATCACATCCACAGTTAAATTTGGCGCCGGATCATTAATGGTACGGGGGTGCTTTTTGTGGAATCGAGTCGGTACATTAGCAGAAATTGACGGAATTATGAATGCAGACAAATACATTGATATTCTAAATGAAAATTTAGAAGAAACAATAGCAAGAATGGGTTGCGACGACAATTTTTTCTTCCAACAAGACAATGATCCCAAACATACTGCTAAGAAAAGTACAAAATTTTGTAAGGATCCCAATATTAAATTACTCAAATGGCCGGTCCAGAGTCCCGACTTGAATCCTATAGTGAATTTATGGAGTTTCCTGAACACAAAAGTTGCATTGAATCAGGAAATAAAAAAGATGATTTTTTCAAAATGTTACACTGAATTTTAAAAAATTAGCAAAAATTATAATGAAAATTTAATAAAAAGTATTCCCCGACGTCTGGAAGCGGTAATAAAAGCAAAAGGCAGCAATGCCAAGTATTAATTTCATTGTATATTTCATTCAGTACGTATTTTATTAAGTGCCCACTTATTTTTGTCTCCTGATATGTAGATGGCTGTCACTTTCGTAAAGTGCAGCGTGTTTACACAAAGGTGCAAACATGAATGCCAGTTATTTGTTAAATAATGTATACAGGGTGTCCCATAATTACTGTAGGAGCCGGAAAGGGGTGGTAGGTGGGGCTATTCTGAACAACTTTTTCCTTTGCAAAAATATTGGATGGGCCTTCATTTTTAAATTATTAAGGAAAAACACTGACCAATCAGACCGTGAGATTTTCGCGCGCTCGGAGGCAGAAGTGTAGGTACGATTGACCGTCGTCGCGAACAAACATATGGGAATCGCGATGATATCTCATCGGATCGGTTACCCAACGATAGGTAAACGATAGATAACGCCAGATGTCGGTGTAGTACAAGGCTATTAGGTGAAAGCCGGTTAAGTAGAAAAATCGGAATAATTATTGAATTATTCTTCACTTATGAATAATAAACAAACCAATTAGATTTTATTCGCGTAGTCAGGATAAATCGAATGTAATAACGATATTGTGGTTCGTTATCGGAAAGAAATAATCGCATAGATTAAATTTCGAAAATTCGGTAAGTTATGATGATACAAAAGAAAAAACTCACATTCTGCACCGACATCTGGCGTTACCTATCGTTTACCTATCGTTGGGTAAACGATCCGATGAGTTAGCATTGCGATTCCCATATGTTTGTTCGCGACGACGGTCAATCGTGCCTACACTTCTGCCTCCGAGCGCGCGAAAATCTCGCGGTCTGATTGGTCAGTGTTTTTCCTTAATAATTTAAGAATGAAGGCCCATCCAATATTTTTGCAAAGGAAAAAGTTGTTCAGAATAGTCCGACCTACCACCCCTTTCCGGCTCCTACAGTAATTATGGGACACCCTGTATACTATAAGGATATATAATAAATAAAACTTAAGTTTATAACAGTTATGTTAATTCGATTAAACTGCATCTTCGCCTATTTCCAGTAACTGTCCACTTATTTTTGTCCCCGACTGTATGTATATGAATAAAAGTTCTCTATTCTACATGTCAAAGTGGCTGAGCCGACGGGTTTCTTCTGTGTGAGATAAATAAATTAAAATTCATATTATTCAAATTCAACGGCAAGATCCTCCGCGTAATTATTAAATTTATCAATTTGTTAATCGTACAGCGAAATAGGCGATCATTCTCTATTATTCTTCGTAACTGCGACGTGTAAGAAATTCTTTGTTCTTGCATTACGAATAATCGTACGATCCATTAGAGGACACGTCGTATTGTTCGCCGTAACAGCCGTGTGTACGAAACATCGTTTACGATTTGAGTTTCCAAACGTCGTGCGTCGATAGGACCTGTTTTTGTTTGCGCGACAATCTATCCGCGAGCGAGCGCCTTTATCTAAGAAATATACACTAGTGGAAGTAATTCTGGACACTTTCAAATCTTTCTTTAAATTTCGCACATAATCAAATTATTTAATATATAATTGTTTATATTTTATATTCTAATCAATGTTTTCTAATTTTGGGGCGTAACTATAAACATTAGCTTACAATAAAAATATAGTATTTTAGCGTAGAAGTATATACATATTCTGCCCAAGCATGAAACAGAGAATATTTTTATTCAGGGTCCATAATTAATTCCACTAGTGTACGTATTAGCATCGCAACATAAAATCTAACGGATAAGCGTTCCTTTTTCTTCCTTTCAAATCAAACTATTTTATTCGGGGGACCGGAAAGTAATGTTTCCGTGCATTCGTCTTCTTCAGATATTTTGCTCAAAAATCAATTGATTTTTATTGACTCGGCATAGAAAAATTTGTACAATAGATGGCAAAAGGTTGTTGATAACGAAGGCGATTGCATCATTAATTAAAAATAAAAACGTATTAGAAGTTTATCTGCAAAAAAAGGACATTACTTTCCGGTCCCCCTAATATTTAACGTTACCGCCTTTCTCTAGCTAAACGGTTACACCGTTAATGAAAAAAATGTTTGGCCATCAGCCCACTTAAAAAAAAGATGTTATTGCTTGCAAGCACTTGCAGCCGCCATTTTTAATTCAAATTGTTTTAAGAAATTTTCAAACCATCTTAAAAACATATATATTACTTTTGCCCATGACCTTATACCCTGCATGATCTTTACTTAAATAATTCCCGAAAATCACTTCTTTTCTTACTCCCAGAGTGGCGTTACCCCTTAACCCCTTGCTAATTTCACACAGGCTATAACATATTTTGATTAAAACAAAATCGCAGATGGTGAGGTCAAAAAGTGATCGATTCGACGTGGAACAACCTCCACGCATTCGTTGAAATTACACGAATTACGTTAACATTACGCCAACGGTCCTGGTAGTTATATCTCCCAATGCGAGATTCTCCAAAGCCTGGTTTTCTCCGCATCACAGTGATTCCTGGTAATCACGCATTAACTGGACGTTTCTCGCACTGGAGATTCAACGCAGCCTGGTCTCCGTATAATAGAACATTGAACACATTAACCCTTTGCGGTCCTTAATTTCTTTTACTTACAGCTCCTTAATTAATTTACAAAATGGATGAAGAAGTGGGTTTACAATAAAATGTATTCTAATAATGCAGATTGCGTAACAAATATATTTGTAATTTGTTACAAGTGGCAAAGAAATGAAAACGTCTTGAATCAACCTATCTATCCGAATTATTTCTACGATCAAAGAGAAACGCCATGTCGAGCCACACTCGACATAGGACCGCAAAGGGTTAATGGGAAGTGTTTCCCAAAAATGAAATCAGAGGTCACGAGATTAATTAATTAATTGCTGACGGGCGCCCGACCATTCTGTACACGAATTATTATTATCACACGCGACAAACTCACACACTCATTACAATACAAATTTCAAGGGCTTTTTATGTCTTCGAGCTTTTTGCTTGCATAACATTTTAAATAAACGATGCCTTTCAGAATTTATAAACTCATCGAATTATTTTAACGAACCTTCCTCGAACCGTTCTCACGTCTGTCGAGTTCAACTGTTTATACATCTTGAAATCACCGATAAGGGGGTCCCCCGGCTCGGGAGTATCGACTCACTGTTGGATGAGATTTCAACGATGACACACAAATTTGTATCGAATGCCTTCAAGGTCTTCACGTAGAAGAGTTTCGATCGTACAATGCCTTTGTGATTGTAACGACATAAGTAAACAATAATAATAACGTCTTTTTTTGTAAGATACCTGTTTTTCTGCCGAAACGTATCCAACTACAACGACAGTTGTGTCACATGAGCGAGATCGGGTTGCCTTTTCTTTGTAATTTCTAGAGACACAACGCGCTCAGCGTCGCTTTTTTACTAAAATAGTAAAGCGTGTTCAAAGAATACTGCCTCGTAGAGTTTAGTTGATCTAGTTTTTTTTTTTTTAGAAACTACTTTGTTTTTTTGGTTGAGGCAATAAATCAAAAATTTTTAATTCCAAATTCGTTTGATCGAAATTCCTTTTTGAACCATATCTTTTTTAATTAAATAAACTACAATTTATAATTAATTTTAATATAACAGTAAAATTGTTAAAGTATTTTGTGCAATGACACTAAAATAAGAACCGTATTGACTTTGCTGAATATCGATTAAAAACTAAACTAAAGTTTACTTGTAACCTGACAATACAAATCATGAATAATACATAGAATATTATATAATTTGTAGATTTTCATGATACTGCTATCAATATTATTAAACTTTAATCGTGTTAAATTGTATCGTAATATTGTAGGATTTTTCCACGTGGTACCATGGGTTTTTTCCATGCAGTGACCGTTGGTATGGTTTTTTCCATTAGCGAGCGTCTTTTGTTTTAACGGCGTTTGGCCCGTGCGAGAGACCTGCGAGTCAATCATGATTTGGTGTGCTAGCGTGTAGCTTCGGTCGGAAAGCAGTGCCGTCCGAAGTGTGTGTATTCTTACTTAATTAATTGTTAATACTTAATATATTGGTAATCTTTTTCTTTTCTATTAAAACGCACTCGTATAATTTCTCCTTACCCTCCTATCCTACAAATTTGGGGGCTCGTCAAAAAGAACCATAAACATTTTCGTGTGAATAGTGTGTTTAAAGTAACGAACAGTGTGATTGAAGTAACGAACAGTGTGATTAAAGAAACGAACAGTGTGATTAAAGCAATAAACAGTGTGATTAAAGCAACAAACAGTGTGATCTGAGAGAAAAGACTTGTAACTATGGAACTTTAAACATTTTTCCGTGTGTTACGTTGTGTAATTCGTTCAATACGTGTCCATGATGGAGTGTTTGGGACAAATCGAGGCTGTAAAAGAAAAAATTAAAACTGCGTCTGTAGCTGCGATAAGGTCTTTGCATACATTCATCTTCCATGATGAAGGAGATCGAAGTAATCGCAAAAGGCTGAGAAATTTTGAAGGTTTTGCGTTTGCCATTAATTCGGAAGAATATACAGCGCAATTAGAATATGCCAGACGGTTAACTACCGGTGATCTTATTTCAAGTTGCAACGTTTTGGGCATTGATTTTACGGGAAGTAAAGAAGAAATAATAGTACGTATGTGCAGCGTTCTAATGGATTTGAATCAGTTAGTAAAACCGAATGATGAAGAGGAAGAGGAAGAGGGTGAGGAAGATGATAATAAAAATGCTGCTGATGAAATGGGAAACGACAGTGGTAGTGAACGTGATATCGAAGTAACCCCAGCACGGCGACAAGAAAGAGACGTTAATTTTGCTTTCAGTTTTAAAGATGTGGAAAACACGTTACGCACTTTCGATGGTAGTGACGCGTATCCGGTGGAAAAGTGGATAGAAGATTTTGAAGAAGCGGCTGAAATCTTTCAATGGACAGAATTGCAAAAATTGATATTTGCTAAACGATCTTGTAAGAAAAATAGAGATCGGCGAATAGTCGAAGCAGGCCATGTGCTTTCTGTTAACGCTTCCCCTCTCTCAGGGAAGTTTCTTCGGGCCCGAATGCCTTAAAGAACGACCATACTAATGGGGGTCTCCTCGGTACGGATTTGTGTCTCTGAAGACATTCTTATATTGGCTTTTGCCGTGAGCAGAGTGAATAAAGGAATTTAGTATTTTTTAAATACGCCCACACAACGTTATTCGGTGAAGTGCAAACTTCATCGGTCAGTCCATTTTCCTTTTGATCTTACAATCTTTATCGGGGTTGGCAAAATTGTTCATTCAGAGTGAGCGTGCCATTAATCGTGGTGCAAATTGAAAAATGCGTTAAAAAAGGAATTCGTCTCTAAATCAAACAGTGCACAAATTCATAAGATGCTATCTAAACGAAAACTCCTGGCGCATGAAAGTGTGCAAGAATATTATTTGACGATGAAAGAATTGGCTGCAAGAGGTTCTGTCGAAGAAGAAGCTTTGATCCAGTATATCGTGGACGGTGTAGTAGACGATACACCTAATAAATTTATTCTATTTGGTGCTACCACTTTGCAAGAGCTGAAGAAACGCTTGGCTACATACGAGGAGGTACGGAAGAAATGCCGAGAAAGAAATTATTCTTACAAGAGGACGACGCAGGCAAACAAGGAATCTTTCACGAACCAGAAAGTAGCAGAACAACCCGCCAATACCAGTAAGATAAGTAAAAGCGAAGTACGTTGTTTCATTTGCGGTAAGAAAGGACATCAGGCAAATAATTGCGAAAATAAGTCTTTAGGCCGAAAATGTTTTAAATGTCAATCTCACGGTCATATAGCGTCTAACTGTCCGACTATTAGAAATGAAAATGTAACTAATTCCCCGCGAATGAATAATATTGCTATAGTTCCTTCAAATAACATGACTAAGGAAATTAAAATTGACAATGTTTCTCTTAATGCATTGATCGATACGGGAAGCCAGCTTACCATAGTTCGAACGAGTTTTACTGATAAATTGAACATTCAATCTTTAAACAAAATAAATGTTACATTGTCGGGATTAGGAAAGAATACAGTTTCTACGTTAGGTTATTTTTCTTCTGTTGTGAGCATTGATAATTTTGATTTTCCATGCAATATTTACGTTGTACCAGATAGCGCGATATATTTAGATGCAATAGTTGGTAGAGATATTTTAAATCAAGCGGAAATAAAAATCGATCCATATGGAATTTCTATTAAAAAGGTATCGCAAAATATTTTTCTTGCCGAAATCAATATACCTAATGATAATAATTTAAATATTGAAGAAACTGCGAGCGTAGAACATCGTGAAAGCATTGAGAAATTAATTACAAATTATAAACCAAAAAAAGTTAAAAATACAGAAATTGAGATGAAAATAGTATTAAAAGACGAAATGCCGATTTTTGAGAGACCGAGACGTTTGCCAGTACCAGAACGCGAAATAGTTGATAAACAAGTAGAAGAATGGATTAAAGAAGATATTGTTGAGCCTTGCGTATCAGATTTTTGTAGCCAGGTAGTTGTTGTAAAAAAGAAAGATGGTTCGCCGAGAGTGTGCATAGATTATAGGAAGATAAATAAAATGATAATGAAGGATAGATTTCCCTTGCCATTAATAGAAGACCAGCTCGATAAATTATATGATGCAAAGGTTTTTACAACACTTGATATGAGAAATGGTTTCTTTCATGTGTCTGTAGAAGAAAATAGTCGAAAATACACGTCTTTCGTTACACATAAAGGGCATTTTCAATTTAAGAGAGTCCCTTTCGGTTTGTGTAACTCTCCGGCAGTTTTCCAGCGCTTTGTAAACCATGTGTTTAGAAAATTAATAAATGTAAGAAATTACGCGATCCTCGTAAGAGACGAGATGGCGACGACGTGGCGACAATGCGGCGGGCGTCGCACGTGCAGCGAACGCCATAAAACAAAACAAGCGCGCGAACCTCTTGTATGCGCCTCGAAAAGGGCTCAGTATGGTTTTGGTCGTCGAAGAGAAATATAGTAGCAGTCAATCGCATCGAGTTGTGTTTTTTTTTTAAATATTTCCCTGCCAATTTTCAGTGTTGCGTTTACATAAATGACGGCATTTTAGTACCATATATTGACGATTTTATCATTCCGGCTGAGGACGAAAACGTGTCTATTTTAAGATTAGCGTTAGTGTTAGATACAGCTGCAGAATTCGGATTAGAATTGAATCTTAAAAAGTGTGCCTTTTTAAAGCGAGAAATAGAATTTTTGGGTCATGTAATAAAGAATGGTCGTATATATCCTTCATCATCAAAAATACAAGCGATACTGAAATTCCCAGAACCAAAAACTGTAAAGGATACACGTAGTTTTCTCGGACTCGCTGGACATTTTCGTAAATTTATTTTCAATTTCGCTGTATTGGCTAAACCTTTGACTGATTTGCTTAAAAAAGAAACTTCATTTAATTTTAGTGATAAAGAAAAAATTGCTTTTGAAACGCTTAAAAATTGTTTATTGCGGAATCCGGTTTTGAATATCTATAATCCAAAATTCGAAACGGAATTGCACACTGATGCAAGCAGTGACGGTTATGGTGCTATTTTGTTACAAAAATCTTTAGATGATAATCAGTGGCATCCAGTGTATTATTTTAGTAAAAAGACAACCGATATCGAGAAAAAATATTCCAGTTACGAATTAGAAGTATTAGCGGTGATAGAAGCATTAAAAAGACTGCGTGTTTACCTTTTAGGTATTAAATTTAAAATTGTAACTGATTGTCAGGCATTTGAGAAAACGATGAGTAAAAGAGATATTACAACGAAAATAGCGAGATGGGCATTATTACTTCAAGAATATGATTATAAAATCGAACATAGACCGGGTGTTAAAATGAAGCATGTAGATGCGTTGAGTCGGTATCCAGTTATGTGTGTTAAAATTTGCGATATTGCGGCACGCGTTAAGCGAGCACAAGATGACGATGAATCTATTAAAGTAATCAAAGATTTGTTGAAGAATGAACCGTATGAAGACTACTTTGTAAAAAACAATATTCTCTATAAATTTGCAGAAGGACGTGAATTATTAGTCATACCTGAAAATATGCAAAGTGAATTAATTAAACAAGCGCATGATAAAGGGCATTTTGCAGTTAAAAGAACGGAAGAATCAATAAAGCAGAATTATTATATTCCGAAATTGCAACAAAAAATTAAAGATTGTATCTCAAATTGTATTCCGTGTATTCTAGTGAATAAGAAAGCTGGTAAGCAAGAGGGATATTTGCATCCTTTGTTTAAAGGAGATGCACCGTTGCAAACATATCATCTCGATCATTTAGGTCCGTTAGAATCTACTAATAAGAAATACTCGTATATTTTAGCAGTAATAGATAGTTTTACGAAATTTGTATGGTTATATCCTACAAAATCTACAACATCAGCGGAAGTGATCGCTAAATTAGAAATTCAAAAAACTACTTTTGGAAACCCAGCGCATATTATTACTGATAGAGGTACTGCATTCACATCTAAAGAATTTGTTGATTACTGCGTTACAGAAAATATTAAACTTTCAAATATTACTACAGGTTTACCTCGTGCTAACGGTCAAGTAGAAAGATTAAATCGCACAATCATTTCTGTTTTATCTAAACTAACGTTAGATGATCCTACTAAGTGGTATAAGTTTATAGGCGATATTCAAAGAATAATAAATAATACCTACCAGAGAAGTATAAATACGACACCGTTTGAATTACTTGTAGGAACGAAAATGAAAATGAAAACAAAAACGGACATAATGCTAAAAGAGTTAATAGAAGCGGAATTTATCAATGATTTTAACGATGCTAGGGAGAAATTGAGACAGGAAGCAAAGAAACAAATTGTAAAAGTACAAGAGGAGAATAGGAAAACGTATAACTTGCGTAGAAGACCGGCTAGCGTGTATAAAATAGGCGATTTGGTGGCAATAAAGCGTACACAAATTCAACCGGGAAGTAAATTAAAACCGGCATATTTAGGACCTTATCAAATTAGTAAAATTAAAGATAATAACACATATAACGTCATTAAAGTAGGTTATTGCGATGGGCCGAAGACAACAACAAGTTGCGCACAATATTTAAAGCCATGGGCGTTAATTAATTTGGCATCCGAGGCGGATGAACTATAGGATGGCCGAGTTGTAGGATTTTTCCACGTGGTACCATGGGTTTTTTCCATGCAGTGACCGTTGGTATGGTTTTTTCCATTAGCGAGCGTCTTTTGTTTTAACGGCGTTTGGCGCGTGCGAGAGACCTGCGAGTCAATCGTGATTTGGTGTGCTAGCGTGTAGCTTCGATCGGAAAGCAGTGCCGTCCGAAGTGTGTGTATTCTTACTTAATTAATTGTTAATACTTAATATATTGGTAATCTTTTTCTTTTCTATTAAAACGCACTCGTATAATTTCTCCTTACCCTCCTATCCTACAATATATTCGACTAAAAATTATTCCCACCTAAAGTGAAGTTTTATTACTTTCAACATCCTTCCTATACCGTTAACGTTCCCAGTCGAAATATTGGGGAATTTGAACTATTCTACCGACAGATTATTTCCAAGTAAAATATATCATTAAATTTTATCTATTGTTATCATTATCTTCGTTTTTTCTTAAATGGATTTGCATAACTTCAAAAATAAACAGCCCATAGAGTTCATGAGACGTGACTATTGGATTCTGAATTAACCCTCCATCATCCTGAATTTTAGAAAAATTCCATCATTTTTAATTAATTTTGACATTCTGAAACATTATGTAATAGTACGCAATTCATCTGGCACAATATTCAACCATTTTTACCTTCTTTTTGAAATAATTTCTTAAAAATTTAATTTATTGTATTGTCGTCTAAAGTACATTGAACTATACACCGCTTTCTTTATAATTACGTTCGCGATACTAAAAAAATGGTATAGCATTCATCAGAAATGAAATCGTTAATCGTAACAGTATGAAGCGTATATGTAGTATATCAGTTTATTCAAAACACTCGCCAAAATACGATTTATACTCTTTATGAAAGTATGTAAGCAGTACTATTGTATGAATACTGTAATGTGTGATGCAATGTTATCACGTTTATACGGAACAACGTTCAATCAAAATTAAGGTGAGATGCGATGTACGGATACGACTGGGAATAACCGTATGATTCTTAACTGTACATATTTTGCGTAATTAATACGATTTGCATATTATATATTTCGTGCAAATGGCAACTTTTTTTAACTTTATATGTTTTGTATAACGCGTGAATGTTTAATGTACAGTCAGGTCTCGAGTTATGGATTTTCGGACTAACGCGATTTAAAATGAAGAAACAAAAATATCAGTTAATTAGTTTACACAAGGCGCGATGTGATTTGATGAATTTATGAAGAAAATAAAAGTACTAACAGACAGTTAACACTGGACCGATACTTGAAATAGTTCGTTCATAATTAAACGTACGTCAATTGCATTATGTTCAACAAATACGTGCAATAAGTAACATTTTCTTCAGCGTGTTATACATATAGGTCTATTTTACTTTCATCTACCCTTTGAAAATAAAACATTCTTTTTGATACAGAAATCTTCGGATCAAATTAATCGCGTAATTCGAGGATTTACTGCATTCCAAAGCAAGGCCACAAAATAAATAATGGGAGATACAACCGCGAATCAAAAACGAAGCGATAAACAGACAAAATCAACAATAGCATTAGATTTAATTACATCAGAGAAAATTTCCATACTTTAATTAGAACAATATCGTTTCACCGTTCGTATTGCGAAATCCACATTGTACCCAATGCTATTAAAAACTTCATTTATATCAATTTCGTTATCCAAAATTAAGCAGTACAATTCAAACTTGCATTAAAAAGTTAAGCACTGTAATTCAAAATCACAATCCAACAACAAATGTAAAATTAATATACAATACCAAAAGTCATTAAAAAATTATACAATACAGAGATTTAAATTGCAATTGAATATTGGAATTGCGATTAAAAATTTAAGTGAACTTAATGAACATTATGTATATAAAATAAATATATGTACATTCATGTAGAAAACATAAAATGAAGATACACACAAAGAAAAATTTTTATGCAGATACAAATGAAAAAAAAAACTGTTTGAAGCATAAAATTGATCATAAATGAATTATAATAAAGATATCGAAAAAAAAAAAAAAAAAAAAAAAATGATTACAGAAAACAACGTATTAGAATATTTTATTTTAACACTGTCTCATTGCTCGCTTAAAATCAGTAATTTTTAGAATCATTATCCTGCGACGTTACGAATATGACCATCAACCATCAACCGCCATTTCAAACACGTTTTATGAAAAAAGCCAATTTAATTAATTACTTTAACAATCTCACATTGAAATACTATGTGTTTACACTACGATATCTTAGCAATTCAATCAATATTGTTTGCTTTTATAAAAAAAGAGACTAATACGATTCAAACTGTAAATTTATCCCCCACGACAAAATTGTTAGTACGGCGCAAATAAATTTTTTAGATTTTGTGTTTTCAAATTAATTTTTGTATCATAGAAATATTTCAGGATATATTTTGAAAGATATTGAAACAACAAAATCATTTAGCGAAAGCGGTACAATAAATTAATAAATTGCATACAATAAATACAGAATTACGCAATTTCGTAAATAAGCAGAACAAAAAGTATGGTTCTTATTTAAAAATGAATATTACTTACCGAACGAAGCCAGTCTACAGGAAGCAAGTGTCTTAAGTAAAGCCAACTGCCCTCGGGTGAATCGCACGAGACGTCCGCACAACACTGATCTCTACTATGAAATGAATAATCAAGCGAGAGAAGAATCAGTAACGTGGTGGGGAGAAGAAACAGATCTGATTTCAACATCGCAGCGCCACGCAAGACAACGTGAATAACAAGCTCTACCCTCTGCATTGAAAGTTAACATATTTCAAATTTCGCGTTTCAAAATTTAAATTTAAATTCGACATTTATATCTCACTTTCGAATTTAAAATATTTTATGAATTATTTATAATTGTGTTACGTGCCGAGCTTTGGACAGCGTGAAAAGTGCCGAGAGTTTAAATGATAATTAAGCTACGTATGTAAGAAAATTAGAAATCAACGAATAGCCGATACGGGCCATATGCTTTTTGTCAGCGCTTCCCCTCCCTCAGAGGAGTTTCGCCGGGCCCTAGTGCCCTAAAGAACGACCATACTAACGAGGGTGTCCTTGGTACGAAGATGTGTCTCTGAAGACATTCTTATATTGGCTTTTGCCGTGAGCAGAGTGAATAAAGGAACTTAGTATTTTTTAAATACGCCCACACAACGTTATTCGCTGAAGTGCAAACTTCATCGGTCAGTCCATTTTCCTTTTGATCTTACACGTAACTTTTATTAAATTTATAATCTCACACACCCTGAGCGGCTAGGATGTATGATAGTGGGAACTGTCACTAGGATCTTTCGGGTATATTAATATAGCAAATAGGATAACACCTTTCACAGAACACGATTATGTATTACAAAATTATTCTCTTACAATTGTTTCGGTCGCGAAAATGAAGAGTGTATGTGTGTTACCTATTCCCTTATGCACGGTTTTGACGCACTGGCAATGCGGGGATTCAACGTAGAGTTAACTGGTTGCGTCGCAGCAAAGTGTTCACGTCGAAATATGTAACTTTGAAACTGTTTACTCGATACTGTCCTTTCACTGATGTAAGTTAACTACTGTCCACTCGAGTATACGAACGAAAGGGTTTATATACTAGCTGAAGATTGATCACGTGACTTTTTCTACAGATCAATAATTTCCTACAGACTATCTCGAGGAAACACATATGGTTACTATTTTGATTATCGAGCATTTTCTGTTTTAGGAAAAAATTCTATCTGAAAGTAAACTAAACAAGAGTACTTGTTCCATGTTTATAGGTCTTGCTTCGGCCGGTCTCTTATCTTGCAAGGATCTTCTATTTCTTTGGAAGAGGATGGCAGTGGTCGGTTAAATATTTTCCCTTCTTATTGTTTCAAAATGGCTTAAATGAAGGGTGCAGTGAGCAAGCAAAGAATTTTGTATCAGCAACCGTAACAATTGTTGATGCAAAATATTCCACTGAACAGACCTGCATTAACGAGAAATAAGTATGATTACAATTAAAAAATTAAAATGGCTTTTAGGAATTCAAAACATGTGAAAGCAACTCTACCTTATTCTACTTGACAATACTTACCCACTTAGAAACGTTGAACATTTTTTATATACTGTGGTTATAATTTAATTTGGAATATAATTAAAGTTGAAATTCTTACTAATTGTTATTAATAAAAGTAGTGTATAAATTAGTTAAAAATGAATTTTGGTGTGTATTTTCTAGATTCAGCATCCGCAATGTATTTATGAACTAAATTTTATATCCGTAACTATTTTGGTTCAAAAATATAAATCGATCAATGTTTAAAGATAAATTATGATTTATCATACGGGAAATATATTATGTATAATTAATTTAACGCTTTGATTCCTTTTATTTCTGAAATTACACATATGCAAATAAGCGCTAATCTCTGTTTTAAGAATCTATCCAGTCAGTCTACACTAACAATAATCTTAACAAAAATTTAATACTAGGTACTTTATTAGCATTAAATACAGAAAACAGAGTACTTGTATTTTTAAGAATGAAATATATTTTTGAATATTATAACTGCAAGGAAATTTAATGTAATATTAACATGTAGAGTTTACATGTATTACAAATTACCTTGATAATACTTTCAAACGTATCTACAAAATACATACCGAAAATTGTTCATGGTATTTTATGTACTCTACTGACAAAGTCAATAAATTACTAATAATTGAATAATAAATAATTTATTTTTACCAATTGTCATTAATATGTTGAGTATAAGCATGCTCAAATGTGCAATACTATTTATAGATCCGATAAATGTTAATAAAGAGGAATTCTATTCAAAAACATCATCAATGTAGTTTACGATCAACCAGGGCACAAACCGACTAATTGTAAGTATGTTTTATCACAAAATAAGTTGAATTTTTCTTTCCATATCTTCATCATAAATAAATTCAAAATTTTTTTAACTTATTCTACATCTTGTTTATGTAGGTTCTCTATTATATCTGGTATATCGGAATTGTGTAAACAATTTATGTCTCAGTATACAATTCAGTATAGCACTTGGATCTATGTTGTTACTTTGGATCATAATTGTATTAGCCACACGTTCAGCAAAACATATCTTATTTTTTTGAACCTAAATATCCAAATACAGTTTTATATTTCTGATTACATATTTCCATCATTGTGTATGCACACATAATAAATACTAATTTGATGCTCATTTTTATTCGTACTTCACTATTTTACTTATTATACTGTGGCGCCCATGGCACCACACACGACGTTACCTTTTTCTGTTCTTTCTCAATCTTTTCCGTTTTCTAAAGTTTCTAAAGATTCTTTTTGTTTTGTATCCTCTTAAGATTTACGCTCTGCCACGTCCTCAATTAAAAATCACTTTTTTTTAAAAAGGGAGTGGTTCGCCGTTGAGGTAGTTCAACAGCAAGTACCACTCAAGACTTTATTTATTTATTACAAATGTTCGGAATACACTCCTAAACACTAATACTAAATTAACCGCTGGTCAGTAAAACGAACGAGAAACTAAAGCTTAGAGATGATTTCACAATATTAGATCGCGCGACGCTGCCCGTACGCTCTATACAGGGTGTCCCAGCAGTCGACATCAACCCGAAACCGGCTGACAGGCTAGGTCATAAGAGTTATCAGAAAAATATAAAAAAATCTAAGTCGCGTTTTTTAAAAATTATAGATATTTCAAAAAAATCGAGAAAATCTGTACCCTGTGACGGTCTTTTCACTCCTGTTACTACAAATATTGACTTTTTTAATCATTTTTTTTTTGTTTTGTAATCTCGAATACTGCCTCTTTAAATCCTGGTCAAAAATTTAAAGCCAACTGCTCGGGCTTGGAAGTAAATGTCACTTTTTGGCCAACCGAAGATTCAAGCAGAAAACGTAGCCCAGGTTTAACTGACCATACTGAAAAAAAATGATACGAGCCGAGTTTGGCAAGTAATTTTAAAAGTTGGCGCATTTAATAAGGATTCCAAAACGGTATGACACTTGCTAATTCGTGTAGGAATACGGACAAATTTTCGGATTTAACGAGACTCGAACCCGCGCGCTCCTCAGATCACGAGTCGTCGACGCTACGCACTGAGCCACTGGCGTCCGCCTGATATTCGTCCTTACCGTACTCCAGTTTTGAACAAATTTCTCTTACTTACTTAAAAATGATTCTAATGTACCCGTGGCTTTCCTCAAGGCCGTAACTTTAAGATTCCAGTTGGAGTGAGACAGAGATAGCTATTTAAAGTGTGAGACAGACAGATAGTGACGCTGTTAAATTAAATTATTAAATTAATTATCAATAATTTGGATACTTACAGTTATTAAATGCACATCAATTGTTTAACATCAATTATTTGCATTACAAGATGTTCTTTAACGGGCAGATTTTTTATTTGCTGCAGAAATATCAAAAAATCCTTGGCTCGAATTTTTGTTTGATCCAGCAATTATCTCTTCTCTTGGTTGAGATTAGGAAGGATGATGTCTCACAATTAAGCACACCAGTTAACAAAGAACTTAGTAATTTATTACAAAGTAATGGCACTCAATAAGTTAAGGTCGCAGTAATAGAATTCGCCCTTCTCGCTTAGATCACTTTGTTCGCTCTGATCGGTTTTCGAGTAATATCCGCGAAATTCGAAAAGTGGGGCTGAAGGAGGGGGCTCGCGATCGACGAAGCGCCGCAAAGGTGTAATTACTTTAACGGGTCGGTAATAAAGATCCCTAACACAAGAGATCTTCAAACTGCCTTCCTTCAGCCACAATGCAAGCTCGACATCTTCTTAAAAAACATCGAGTTATAGCGAGCGCAAATTGTGGGAAAAGCCGGTAGGCGAAACGCGAATATTAATATAGGCGATGGCCTATATTAGTTGTTAAATACCAGTTGTTAAACAAATCTCTTCTTTCACATTTGTAGTACGAGATACAAAGGATGTTATGCGAAAGCGACATATCGATCAGGTAATCAAACGTATCGATTCAAATCAACCGATTAGGCGTTCTCCGCGGTTGCGAAAAAAATGAAAGGCGGGAGAGTTGTGGTATATGTACGGAATAAGCGTAGAAACCCGCACAGAGGGGGGAACAGCGTAATTGGCATCGCAGCGGCATGTTCGGAGTTATCAACCACGTGTTGTCGATTCCGGGCGCAGTTATTGTATCTAACCAATTATTGTATTTCATTACTAATTTTGAATAATAAACTGTTTCTTAAATACATCACATCCACCTACCTCCCATTTCCGGCTCCTTCAACACTTTTGGGACATCCTGTATATAAATGTAGTTACCGAAAGATTGATGGAATTTGGAAAAGGATTAATAGCTTTAATGGGAAGTTCTCTCACGGAGAGAAGTTGCCGACTCTTCCACCAACGGATCTGGTTAGTTGCGAATCTGGCAACGGAACGTGCTGGAAACATCTATCCACGCATAGTGCGAAATTAAATAATACCGGTTAAATTGCGAATAGTCCCAGGTTGTACCGCTGTAGAGCTTTGTCACGGAAACAAGGCAGAAACATAGAGATCCGTAATTTCATGCCCGCTTGCGTATAACAGACGTTCACCGGAGATTTTCAGGAATGAGGATCGCTAATGTGATACTCATAGGAAGAATTGGTCAAGGAGTTGACTTTGCAAAAGGATTGCAAGAGAGCTATCATCGGGTCGACACGTCCTTATATTGAGTCGATGATCGACGCGCGCAAAGAGGGGACAGGCACGCGCCTGCGCTATTATGTAAAGGTACATAATATGTAAGGTGTAAAGGTGGCAGCTGCTCATTGCCTGATGCCCCTTACATTGTGCTACCGCCTCGGTGGCCCTGTCGAGCGGTTACAATATTTTTTTTTAAAAAAGGGGTAATACTTTTCTTCTAAACCAAGAACAGGCATATACAGGGTGCGCTAACTATAGGTACTATATGTTGAACGCTAAAACAATTGCTATTTGTAAACATTTCGAAGAACACATTAGACCTTTCGACAGGATACTTTATACTTTATACCATTATTATTTACCATGAACAACTTAACGCCAGCACAACGGATTGACATTGTAGAAGTATATTTTAGAGAAGGGTCCTCATTCATAAAAACTTTACGTGGTATGAGGCAGAAGTATGGACGCAATTTTAACGTTACGTGAAAAACTGTATCGAAAATTATTGTGACATTAATTTTCGATCCTCCATTATTCTACAGGGCTCATTTTAAAGGAGAAACTTCAGGGAATGTAATATACTTTTTTCAAATTTTAATCAGGTGTAATTTTTATTTAAAAACGTAAAAAAAGAATGTGTTTAAATTTTTTCATATTATACAACAAATTAACGAAATCAGAAAAACATTTTATAGTAGCCCAATCCTTTATGAATAAAACAAAAAAATTTAACTCAATCGGACTAGTAGCTTTTGAGAAAAAAATTCGTAAGTGAAGTCTATTTTCGCAAAAATGGGCAAAAACTGTAAACTGATGGCCTGCAATTTTGTAGCAAATTCGAAATCAGCAAAATGATGACTTAACCCCCCCCCAATTTCATATAGACTATAACATGTTTTTATTAAAACAGAATTGCGGATGGTGAAGGGAAAAAGTAATCGATTCAGCGTGGAATAACCCCTAGGCAACTCGCTTGTTCTTAAAACGGGGCAATGTGGTTCTCTCTCAACATTCATTTAAAACCTTTTAATATGAAGAACCACCGATATACTTTGTTGTACATTTAAATATTGACTAAAACTAAATTTGTATATAATGATTGCAATTTACAGTACAGGTAGCCCTCCTATAACACGGTTTCGCTGTAACTCGATTCATAAATTGCAGGGAATCATCCCATAATACGGTTTCGCTCTAACACGATAAGAAAATTGCAAAAACCTTTGTACAACACTGCACTTCAACTAGCAATAGTCCAGACTATTGAGAAAACTGAAAAAGAAATAAGAAGTGCAGTTGCTGCAGGATCTTTGACATACGCATAGATTTATATTTTTAATAAAAATTAAGTTGTTTATGCAGAATTTAAAAAAAAATAAATTTGTTTTTAATAAGTTTTCGGAACGTAACCCCCCTTTTTATACTGGCTCTGGGTATCATACAACACGACATTTTCTAGGAACCTATCCACCGTGTTATAGGAGGGCTACCTGTACATATATTTTCATGAATCTAGACGCAATACTCAGAAAATTAATTCTTCTACTCTGGCGCTCTTATTTTACAGTTTCCTGTCTATTAATTCAGTAAACTCTGAAATAAGAAACAACAACTTTTCCTTGAAATCACTATTTAGAAACATGTACAATTAAACTCTCATTTTACAATATGGGGTCACAGAAAATTTTCGAAATTCTACAGTAACGTTTTACAGTAACGCCAAGGTGTATGGCTGCAAGCTATCCTTATCAATTGTCGGAGCTACTGATTCTAGACATCGAATTACTTAAACGGGAAAAATATTTATTTTTTCATTTATATTATATCGATACAAAATAGGCTTCATCAAATTATTGGGATTCGTGCTACAAAAACAATACCAAATATGACTATAATATTAACTTTCTGATTACTTTTAAGACGGGTGAGTAATACTTGATTGAAGATATTGGAAGATCTTGATGTAAAATCTATATCTTATATCATTATCCTTCACGTATCATGTTATCCACAATCAAATTAAGTCAATTAAGTCAGAATATTTATAAAACATCTGGAGATGTATCGGAGATGTATGGAGATGTATTATAGATAACGCAATTTCTATTTGCTTGTACTCACAATGCACGCAGCGTGTTCTAACAGAAGAACTCAACATTGTCTTAACACGGGAATGCTGAGGCTACTTCAAAACTGTTGGGTCGTCGGCTACCTTGCTAGTTACTATCATTCTATTTATTGCATCATACGCACAGTTAAGATACACTCAATAGTTACTGATGTTTGCTGCTATTAGTCTGAAGTATCTCAAGGTGATAGGTAGAGCTGTTAGGATGACCAGCAGAAATTCGCAGTAACTGCACGCGGAAACATGGTATAAAATAATGAACGGCGTCGAGCGTGCAACAGTGTTGATCGTTGCATTACGAACGATGGATCGTTGGAATGGAAAGGTAGCTGTCGTGACTGGTGCTAGCTCCGGAATTGGAGAGGCAGTCGTATTGGGTTTAGTCCAACACGGCGTTAAAGTTGTTGGTCTCGCAAGGAGAGTGGATCGACTTCAGAAATTGAGCACGAAACTCGGCAAAGATAAATTTTATGGCATCCAGTGCGATATGAGGAAAGAAGAGGACATTCTAAAAGCGTTTAAATGGGTCGAAAAGGAACTGGGTGGCGCTGATATTCTTGTGAACAACGCCGCAGTTCTTTCTATAAAACCCCTCATCGGTGAGACACGTATTTAATATTATGTTGAGTTTACATTATTTTCACTTTTCGACTTTACGCTGCGGTTGTAAATTAATTACATGTTCGCATAGTAGTGTAACGAACGAGGATAACAACATAACCATGAATATTTGATCTCGTTTTACTTAAATCTTAAACTCACAACTGGCTGATTTCTTGATCGAGAGAATGCCATTTCTTCGCTACATCTCTAATAAAACATAAGTTAGCTGAAGTAGATAGACCTTGCTCATGACAAGTTTTAACACTATGCCTTTTATTTAAAGAAAAATACTGCCATATGTCCGCAAATAAAGATCCGTTGATATATATTTATATATGTTAGCGACAACGTATTTTTGAGGGTCGACGAAGGCAATTAGCCCGCCGCTATTTTGCTTTCGGACGATTTATGATAGGGTATTTGTATGAATGGCAACCTAGGCGGTCGACGATTGCCAGTGACTCGAAGTCACGTGGCTATCGAGTGTCGCCGGGTTGATTGTTTAAAAAGAGGCATGGGAATGTTCTAGAAAAGGCAAGCAGCCCGACGTTGCATTGCTTAAGGGTGTTGTTCTTTAAGGATCTGGCCACGGAGTGGGGAAGGCAGGAATGCCTTTTGGTAAGAGGACTAAGCTTGACCTCTTGGCACTTACCCCAGAACCTCGTTATAGAAGAGTCTTATTAGCTTCTCCAAAAATTATATCTAACATATATATATATATAATATTATAACAATTTATATCGATTTATTCAGGAAAGTTCACAAATTTTTCTCGAGTAAAGAGCGACTGAATAGCTGATATGGTAAAAGCATAAAAAATTCTCAAATTCTCAAATTTGCAATTTTTTTAAACATTAATTTTCTCAAAAACTGTACATCCTAGTGAACAACAAATTTCAGAATCGTATTCAGCTCGCAAAAATCTATAAGAATTTCATAGTGTCAGTTCATACAAAACAAAAAAGTCAAAATTTGTTGTACAGTGTTATTAGAGTGTCCATGATTATGATATCGTAAACGGGAATATCAGTTATCTGGTGTAACCAAGAGATTTGTGTTTTTCTATCATTCAAGATAATGATGCGTTGTGTATCTATTTAAATGCAGATTGTAGATAGGCAGAGAGGTCCTATTGCGAATACAGCTCCATATAATCAGCAAGAGTATAAGATCTCAAATACACTGATTTGACCTAGATTTTGCGTTTTATAATCGAAACGTTCACGTTCTTCATGTTATTTCTAGGGATACATTACCTACATTGTTTCAGTTTCAATTTAAAAGTTTATAATTTTACGGTATTTAAAGAAAAAAAATCAGCCGTAAAAGATACTGTAAAGACTAAACTGATAAATCATATATTGCAAGATTTACGAAAATATTAAAACAAAGGGTAGACTGAAATGTTTATAGAAAATTGTTCAGTAATTCCTGTTTCGTAAATTTTATTGGTAAAAATTGTCATCACTACTCACTTTCACGATTTGTACAGTTAAGAGTTTGTAATTTCCAAATTTCTCAAACTTGTATAGTTTTTTTTATAAATTGGAACATTTGTGAAGTTTCAATTATATAAATTAAAAATTTCTAAATTTTTCATCTTATAAATTGGAATGTTGTACATATTATGATTTACGGCTATAATATTTGAAAATTTGTGATTTTTTAATTCTAAAAATTTGTAAACTTTACAGTTTATGAAGTTGAAAATTTAATAGTGAATAAATTTCTACACCGGAAATTATACGAATTTCTAAACATGATGACATATGAGTTTGAAAATTGCTAAACATAAATGATTGCAAATTTGCAAATCTGTGACAAAGGAAAACACTCAATCGACACGCCGGAATTTGTTTTCAAAAAACAGAAGGTCGATACAATTGAGAAACGAGTCAAGGTCAAATTGAACTTTTCAAATCCAGGAAAATTAACACACTTAAAGATCCAGACATCTCTAAATATCATTGCAGTAACTGCATGTGTCGCTTAAAATATATGATAAAATTTTCCCATCGATGGAAAATAGTAATACGGCTTATTCTTTGGGTATACACATCCTCTTGTTTGCACATCCGGAGGACAGTATCAAGTTTCATTTTGACTTGAACACTTCGTATTCTTCGTGAGTTACCACTTAACACTAGATTTATGGACGGTCAAGGACCATTTATATTGGAATCGAAACTAAGGTACAAAAATATGTATATAATGGAGAATACGTAAACTAACCCACGCAATGATTCTTTATCTCGACGAAGGATAACGTGCATTTTGATAGAAGCGTCTTACTATTTTTCCTAATTTAAATTGAGAAATCTAAGATCCGTCATTTTCACGAGTTCCGTAAATCTAGAGTTAAGCGAGATCGGGTCTAACAATAAGTCTCGCAGCACCAGTCTTATGGAACCAGTGAACTATTTGGCACAATTTCTTACTCCATGTTGCATTTCTGCATTGTCAGTCCGTCAAAATCGAACATTTACCAATAGATAACATATGTGAACATATTATTTCTGCGGCAGGTACAATTGTAGCAGACCGAGTTTGTAATATACTATTGTAATAGATTAATTAGAACATTTATTGAAATAATCGTTAATACATGTTATCATGGCAAACGCCGATACCGAACAGACGCTGTATTCCGGAGACATGAAAATAACACAAGATATACGTCGTAATTGCAATGCATGCAGCTTATATCAGACCATGCACGCCTCACACACACACACACACACTACATTCGAAACACTACACTATTATGTTTTTGGAAATGTATTTCAATCATATCTGTACACGAATACTGAACATCCTTGTAACGATTCTCACTATAATCCAATTTAGTCGCACAGGGTGTATTAGAGCATCAAAGTAATGTAAGTTATGTGCCGGAATAACTATTCAAATTTCTTCGCCTTTTTAATGCTGTGCAAAGCCCGGAACGTAACAATGCTTTTCATAATTGCCAAGTTTCTCATCTTCGATATCTGAGACTTAGAAAACGTATAAATTTAAATATTTGGAGATAAAAGCTTAGAGTTTCTCTAAACGAAAGGGCTTGGCTAGTGTTTTGTGAACTCGCAGTTGCGGGATTTTAAATATATTTCATTGCTCATACATTCATGTACTTAAACAGTTTCGATGCAAATAAAGTTCAGTAATGAAATTAAATGTTGTATTATAGATACGCCTACCGAGGAATATTATAAAACAATAGACACCAATGTCATTGCTCCTACGATATGCGCTAGAGAATTTGCACAGTCCATAAAAAAGAGAAACATGTTTGGCCACATAATCAACATTAACAGGTGAATAATTCACGATTCGCAGACAAAATAATTTTATATTCGCTTTGGAGTAACATGTTTTATATGATCCTCTGAAATGATTAACCAATTCTATCGTTCTTATAGTGTTGCTGGCCATTTTGCTGAGAGTATGCATATGCCGATCGGAATGTACGGTGCCAGTAAATACGCAGTGACGGCTTTGTGTTCAGAACTTCGTCACGAAATGATCGCATCTGATTTAAAGGTCAAAGTTACAGTAAGTACTACTTGCAATTGGTAATTCAAAAGTCACGCAACTTGCGATAATCGAAGAAAAGACACAAACAATTTTACACGTCGCGTCGCTTCTGGATCAGCGAGTACACTTTATTTCATCTCGACAGCAATATTTCACTATGAAATTATCATTATTGCAAACATAACATCATTCGATCCTTCGTATAGATGTGTTAATCAGAATACATGCATCATTATGAATGACAAACTTTGAGACGTTATTCAATGCTTATATCTTCACAGAGCGTTAATCCCGGTTTGGTCCGAACAGAGATGGCACAACATTTCATAACAGGCACAGAAATACCCGCGTTGGAGCCAAAGGATGTCGCAGATGCTGTAATTAATGCAATCGGAACACCAGAAAGGGTAGAGGTAGGTGAAAATACAATTTTATGAATTACACATACATATTATTCAAAATATTGTTATGGAATTCGTGCATAATTGCAAGATCATGGTCAAGGTATATGATCAAATATTATTTGGTTTTTGCTGAATGTTGAAAACTGTTTCTTTGCTAAGAATGCAATGTTTGTAAAAAGAATATTAAAAATTATAATAAATTTTGTGCTTCTCACTATCATACACGGAGATTTACAAAGCCTACTATAACACCAAAGAACAGAATTTGTTCTCAACACAATTTTCAATTCCATTAATTTTACCTTTCTAATGAATAGAGAGGAAACTTTATTTTCATAATATATAATAAGGGTCTACTTTACTGTTTATGTTATCTAGTACTATTAATAATATTAGTATCGTTAGACATTTGCAACTTTGACTGTTTTTAATTTAACAACAGCTTTTAGAAGACCTAGTGGCTTTCTAAATAACCTGATACTTATAACCTTATAAATATGTGAAATAACGTTTTCAGATTCCTGACATTACGATTATACCACACCGTACAGTGATAGGTAACACGGACGTTCATCGCTAGTAAGTAGTTTTTAAATACCGTTTTATTAAGATTCTTATAAAGTGAATCACCGATTGATATGTATTTGTGTGTTTCTTTTCAGATTTCTTAAGCAGAAAGGAATGCGATGTCAAGTTGCTTGAACTTCTATCTAAAGAGACCAATGACTTTTATTTCTATTTTTAAGCAACTGAAACTATCTAACTAGATAATGAAATTATTTATAAATCGATATTAATTATATCTCCACGAGTATTCTAAATATGTTTACATGTGTAGAGTATACTGCATGGTTTTGTTGGACCAAAGCGTGGTATGGAATGGTAAAGATGGCGGGCAAGACAAAATAATACTCTGACTTGCGACAATAACTCCGAACAATTTATTCGCAGGGTCTGACCGACCCGTTCGACGTACAGTGACTTAATGACTAAGAAACATTCGGCCTGCATTCAAACCGTCATACCCTCACCCTCTTGAACACAAACGCAATCTCTCCCAAAATCATTCTTTCTTCTTTTACAGCGAGTCGCATTCACTCTAAACCAATAATTCACAATACACTCGTATTCTCAGGCATTCCTCAAACTCGAACACCCAACGCGACACTCGATCCGATTTTCCAAACATTCTCACGCAAACACTTCAAGTACTACTCAGCAAACGTTCACGCGTTCGACTCATTTATACATTTCATTCTCACCCGCTATCTTGAACCTAGACTAAATAATTATATTATGGCAGGGGCGTGGCGGCCATACAGTAAAGACCCTCATAGTGCGAAAGAGGCCAGAATCGAAATTCGCACTAAGTGGGCCAGTTGGAAGCGAAATTTTATGCTCGGCGGCTCGGTTGCTGGGGGGATCCCCCTTGGAATCAGTCAAGCATTAAACACGATCGGTACCGAAACGACCGAATATCGGTGAGACACATACTAACGCAAGCAAAGAAAAAGATTGCAATTTCCTTATTTCCTATTATTTTTTCATGAAACTTGTACCATGGTATTCGTCAGGTTTTTCTGATTAAAATGACGCCAAACATGATGTAATTGCGTTAATAATTACGTACGTAACGGGTGATCAAAGTTTTTAACGTGAAAGAGGACGGCGAGTGGAAAAGACAGAGAGGCAGAAGGTTGAAGCGTTCGGAAAAGATGAAAGGCAGGCGGAGCTCAGACCTTTAAATTAAAAATTAAAAATTCTTTATTTTTGGTTTTTCGTGAATCAAACTTTTACCATCGTATTCGTCTCGTTTTTCTGATTAAAATGATACAAAACACGATTTAATTACGATCATAATTACCCTTGTAACAAGCCACAAAAGTTTCGGACGTTAGAATCTAAGGTATTAGTATCTCTGACGTAAATGTAACGTCCGAAACTTTTCTGGCTTGTTACACAGGTAATTATGATCCTAATTATATCGTGTTTGGTATCATTTTAATCAGAAAAAAAGAGACGAATACGATGGTAAAAGTTTCATTCACGAAAAACCAAAAATAAAGAATTTTGATTTTTTAATTTAAAAGACAGAATAGGCAGGAGTCTTTCATGTTTGCCGAACGTCTCGAACCTCAGTCCCTCTCTGTTTTTGTATCGCTATCCACGTTCGGCTCACGGACGTGGACCGAATCAAACTTTCGCACTGAGTGGGCCAGTGGAAGCGAAATTTGATACTCGGCAGTTGTCCTTTCCACGCCGCGGCCAAAAGAACAAATCGCCGCTAAGGCGGCGAAGCATTAAAATGTCGAGCGAGACTGGTTCAAGCAAGGCGAACATAGGCGCAGCAATGACGCATGCATAAGCGCAGGAAGAGACGTTTCGCACTGTGTGGGCCAACCAAGCATTGCACTGAGAGGGTCTTTACTGTATATCGACGCCACATTGGTATCAAATTTCCAAATGGTATATCTAAATAAATTGGTCAAATGTGCCCTTGAACCAACTGAATCATTCGTTATATCGTTCAGTAGTATATCTCCAACTAACCTCTCACATCAAGTTTTAACCATTTACCAATTGAAGAAAACAATTCCATATAACAGGGAAAAGTCGGAATTTTATACATTTCTTATTTACCATACAAGGAAAGGCACGGAAGTGTCCCCCTCCGATTTTGATGAAACTTCGTACGTTTGTTAAGCAGGCAAAAATAACGGACACGTATTTTTTTTTATCGGCTGAGACGCGAGTTTAAGGGGTGAAACGATCCCTTAAAGTTTCGACCCCCTTGTGCTATCTCGAAAACCGTACAAGATACATTAAAACTGCTAATAGGAAAGTTGTATGGTTTGTTACGTATAATAACGGGATATTAACAAATTCGGCGAAATATAATTTGTTCATAACAACAAAATTTTTCATAACCTTATTTTACAACTTATTCAAATTTGCATAATGACAAAAAGTGAAGATAATTTTATTCCAAATCCATTGATATATACAGTCATGGACAAAATTAAGTGGACACTGCAACAATTTTAAAAAATTTGTTGTTTTATTACAATGTATTAAATAGATTTCAAATTTACTACGTGAAATATTTTTGTAGACTTGAAAAACATTTATTTAAGATATATAATTGTAAAAACATTGTTTCTGTAATTGTGTATACATATTTGTTCATATGAGTGATATTTTAACCTTGGACAAAATTGAGAGGAAAGACAGAAAATTTCATGTTGAGAGTCAAAAATGTAAACAAACATTGAGCTTCATCTGTTACACAATGTTATTCGTCTTCAGTGTACGTTAATCTTTCATATAAGTACAATCAAAGTTAGTAAACGAACATGTCTAAAAAAAGAGAAGAAATCGCTTGTCAATTGCGAAATCTAATTGTTGCAGATTGCAAAAATAAATTAAGTTATCGTAAAATAGCCGAAAAATATAAAGTTTCAAAAAGTGCAGTTCATAAAATTTATACAAAGTATTTAGAACATAATACTGTCAAAAATTTACATGGTCGGGGGCGGAAACCTAACACAAGTGAATACGATGATAGAAGAATTGTGAGAAAATCTCGACGTCATCCATCCACAACGTCACGAAACATTGTTGAACAATTAAAATTAAATATATCTGTTAGATTTAATAATGATTGTATTTTGAAATTTTTTATATATGATTGCTGTATGCATTGTGCGACGGACCTGAAGTGTGGCACAGTTGCCATTGTTCTAAATCGAACGGACGATTGTCAATTTTCTTCTTGTCTCTTCGCGTCAGTCGTCATCGCGCATGGTGCACGAACGGTGTAATGTTTTCCTTTACGTTTTTCCTTTAAATAAAATGTTCTAAGAAAGACTCTGTGACGAAGTTACTCAACAATATCTTCAAAAACTGTGAGACGTAGATTAAATGACGGGGGTTTAAAAAATTGTGTAGCTAGGCGCAAACCACACATTAGTAAAGTGAATAAAAAGAAACGTTTAGATTTTGCAAAAAAATATATAAATATGCCATTATCATTTTGGAAACGAGTAGTATGGAGTGATAAGAGTAAATTTGAGCTGTTAAATAAAAAAGAAAGAACGCGTATGTGGAGGAAATTAAATGAAGCTCTAAAACAGCAGTATGTTTTACCAACAGTTAAGCACGAAGGAGGCTCAATAATGGTATGGGCTTGTTTTTCGTGGTATAAAAATGGAAATTTAGTACCTATACATGGAATCATGAAGTCAGATAAATATATTAACATTTTGAATGAAAACTTGGAAGAATCGGTTCTAAAAATGGATCTCGATGACAAATGGATGTTGCAACAAGACAATGATCCAAAGCATACAGCGAAGAAAATAAAACAATTTTTCCAGGATTGTAAAATTAAAGTTCTCGAATGGCCTCCACAAAGTCCGGACCTTAACCCAATCGAAAATTTGTGGAGTTTATTAGATGCAGAAATTCAGTTAGAAAAACGCCATAATAAAGAACAATTTTTCAATGAATTGCAACTACAATTTCAAAATGTTGATACAAATTATTTGGAAAAACTTGTAGAAAGTGTGCCCCGACGATTACAAGCAGTAATAAAAGCAAAAGGTTGTAATACAAAATATTAATAACTTAATTTTTCAACATTTATAGAGTGTCCAGTTAATTTTGTCCAAGTGTAATATTATATTATTATGATATAATAATAAGAAATTCTAATGTATTATTTATTAAAATTAATTTTTCTGCTTATATTATCAAATTATACTTTGTTAATTTAAATGCGCAATAAAGTTTTGATATATTGGATTAATTAGTTAAATTAAATTAACCTTTTGTTATTTATGATACCTGTCCCCTTAATTTTGTCCACGACTGTATATATATATATATATATATATATATATATATATATATATATATACACCTTTACCTCGCGTTATCCTAAATATATATATATATATTTAGGATAACGCGAGGTAAAGGTACGTAATTGTGAAACAGATTAACAGACAACAACAAATATATATTTAAATAAAACAATAACAATAACAACAATATATAACAGTTAAGCGTCTGTACTAATCACGGTAATAAAAAACTATGGAAAAATACGATGTGAAGGGTACGAGAGCCTGTTGCTTTCTGCCAGGATTTTCCAAAACTCTCTCTCTGCCCGTTGGAAAACACGTGGCATCGAGAGTAACCCTGACGAAGAAAAGCGGGGGCCTACTCGCTAAAATCTTCGAACGAGCCGGGGTCCTCAAGGACCTCCCAGGCACTCGAAATAAATTTATGACTTAACCGTTACATATATATATATGTTTTTTAAAATGTCGATCTGTATGCCTGGTCAGTACGCCGTTTATTTTTAGCATATGCAGTTCTCAGTTCTTTGTAAAGAAAAAACAAATGAACGAATGAACATAAATCGTCCAGGTGGAAGAAACGGAGTAAACTCGTCTCCTCTCACTTTAGAAAGAAATAGAGTAATTGATTTTTGTTTTGCTATTTAAAAACTAAGAGAAAAATCCTTCGTTTGCGGCAATAACAGGCTCGTGCATTGACAAAATTCGATGCGTTTAAAGGCTATGTCCCGTATCGCACAGTTCTTGAGTTCCGATGCAGACGACCTACGTCTGTCATCGTGACGAGGATCGGCCGGAACCGATAGCTGATGATGCGACGAATTCTACCAATGGCAAATGTTTTGGTGAGAGTTCGTTATGGCATGGGGCGGGGTCCACCCATTGCAAGAATTTGTTTAAAAAAAATAACGACGTTCCATGGTTCGATGCCTGAACAGAATCAGAACACTTCTCATTCGCAAACATGAGTTTGTCGAATTCTGACACGTATTCCATGTTCTTTACGTACGCGCAGTGTGGCGGCAACGCCAAAGAAGCGGCCCGGAAATATGCAGCAGACCATCCCGGTCGAAGCGCACCTTCAGCTGGTACGTTCAGAAGATTGGCCTCACGATTGTAAGAAACAGGGAGTTTCCAACCAATTCGAGAAGTGACTGGGCGGCCACATGGGATCTCCGCCAGCCAGCAAGAAGCGGTTCTGGACTATTTCCACCGGGATGGTTCTCTTAGCGTACGAGACGCAAGTCGCTCCTTGGAGTAAGTTGTATTATTGTACATATTTCAAAATAGATAATAATACATAAAAGAGCCTCCACAAAATACGGGGTTTTTTGGCCGTTTTTGAGTCCCTCGAAATTAAATCTGAAATTTAATTTTGCGGAGGCTTTTTCCCGATTCATAAAAAAAAACATGAAAAATACGTGAAGATTAACGATTGCAATTTTTACAATATTTTGATAAGTAAGCGTGAATGAACAATCGAGACATTAATTCTGTTTTTTATTTCAGTATCAGTCGGTCGTCGGTACACCGGACACTCCAAGAAAACGCTACGCACCCGTACAAATATGTGCGGGTGCACAATCTGAAACTGGAAGATTATCCGAAACGGATTGAGTATTGCCGGTGGCTTCTGGGAAAGATCGAGCGGAATCCATCTTTCTGCAAATGCGTTTTGTGGACAGATGAAGCACTCTTCACCAGAGAAGGGTGCTTTAATGCCCACAATTCACATATGTGGGACGATGCGAATCCGTATGCGATCCGCCCACGAGCAGCCCAGGAGCGTTGGTCAGTTAATGTTTGGGCCGGTATTTGTGGGGATTTCGTTGTTGGGACATATATTCTGCCCGACAGATTAAATGGTCCAACATACAGAATATTCTTGGAGCATGTTCTTCCGGGTCTCTGGGAAGAAATTCCATTGGAGATCCGGAAGAACATGTTTTTCCAACATGATGGTGCTCCCGCCCATTATGCCAGCGATGTTAGGACCCATTTGAATTACGCGTTTCCGTATAAATGGATAGGTCGCGCTGGGTCTGTTGCGTGGCCCCCGAGGTCGCCGGATCTCAATCCGTTAGATTTTTATTTTGGGGGATTTTTGAAGATAAGATTATGATTGTTAGCTAATTTTACATACTGCACAACATTATAATATGTTTAAATTCTTTATTTTATGTGTATGGAAATCATTTCAGAGCGAGATGTACTGCACACCGGTTGTATCCAGGGAGGATATGGTAGCACGACTAAACGCCGCGGTGGTCACCATAGACAGGAGCACACTGGAACGCGTTCGGGATGCAACGACGCGGAGAGCACAAGCGTGAATTTCGGCGAATGGTGGTACAGTAAATCCTCCCACAGTGCGACACTCGATTCCCTCCCACAGTGCGACACGTCTCTTCCTGCGTCTATGCGTGCGTCGTTGCTGCGCCTGTGTTCGCCTCGCTCGAGCCAGTCCAAGTGTAACACGATACACTCGCCGCTGTCCCTTTGATGCGGGCCGACAGATCTCCAGTTCTAAATTTACCAATATAATTTTTTAATATTTATATTTTTTTGACTGCAAATTTTTTTAACAGATTCGTGAGGTTCTTCCGATCAAAATGAGACCAAACACGATATAATTACGATCATAATTACCTGTGTAACAAGCCATACAAGTTTCAGACGTTACATTTACGGCAGAGATACGAATTCCTTAGATTCTAAAGTCCGAAACTTTTATAGCTTGTTATACGGGTAATTATGATCGTAATTATATCGTGTTTTGTATCATTTTAATCAGAAAAACGAGACGAATACGATGGTAAAGGTTTCATTCACAAAAAACCAAAAATAAAGAATTTTGATTTTTGAATTTAAAAGACAGAACATGCAGGAGTCTTTCATGTTTGCCGAACGCTTCAACCTTCTGCCTCTCTGTCTTTTCCACTCGCCGTCCTCTTTCACGTTAAAAACTTTAATCACCCGTTACGTACGTAATTATTAACATAATTACCTCATGTTTGGTGTCATTTTAATCAGAAAAACCTGACGAATACGATGGTACAAGTTTCATGAAAAAATAATAGGAAATAAGAAAATTGCAATCTTTTTCTTTGCTTGCATTAGTATGTGCCTCACCGATATTCGGTCGTTTCGGTAACCGATCGTGTTTAACGCTTGACTGATTCCGAGGGGCATCACCCCAGCAAGGGACAGCCGCCGAGTATTAAATTTCGCTTCTCCTATGCTCACAGTGAGCAGTTTCGATTCCGGCCTCTGTTGCACTGTGGGAGGATTCACTGTATAATTGAACCGTATCTATAAAATTTTTAATTTCTCTAATTTTTCTTGATCGCCACTATGAAATTCTTATAAACCTTTTTTCTTATAAAAAAATTCTCTTAAAAAAATGTTGACAATATTTTTAATAATTAAAATTATTTCTGGATGATATCTGAAAAAAGAACTTCAGAAGAAAAAAGTTTATAAGAATGTCATAGTGGCGGTTAAAAAAAGTTTTAGCTAGTGTACGATGTAATTGTTGGAACCGTATTTTCATAAAAAAAAATTATTCTTTTTCAGGACCATCGAACCATCCGGTGGGGGTTTTAGTGGGTAGTATGCGCTTCTCGCATGAGTCCCACACTACCTCCGTGAGGTGTACGTAAATAGTATTTCCCCCACCAAAAAAAAAAAAAAATAAATAAATAAATAAATAAACCAATAAATAATTAAATAAATAAATAAATTTTAATTGGCCCCTGCCGGAGACACTATTAAAAGTTCAGTCTTCACACGATTATTCCCTTATCACCCATATTCCGTTGAAACATAAATAATTCTTAATTTCATACAGAACATATTACTTATAAAACGATAATTGATATTATAACACACCGTAGTGTAATATCCAATTAAAAACTCTAACCATTGTAGAAATAATTCACCAGGTTTGATGAACATAAATTTGTGTCACCGGGTACTTTCATAGGTCAGAGTACGACCAGCTGATGTTACAACGGGGTCAATGATCCATCGATTTATTCTGCTGTAATTTTTTGATTGGCGTATAACATAAGAAAGTTCGATAAATTCACCGAACGCGTGAACGATTATTAAGGAATATTTTTAACGACGCTTTATTTCCTTTTTGTAGAGAATTGGTATTAAAACATTGATATAATTAAATTACCGGTGAAGCGGCAGTATTTCTACGAACCACGGCACTCGGTTTCGTTTTCGATCGCAACGCGTAAGCCGCCAGCCGTTGCCAAGCAACGATGCTCGTTTGAAATTTTTGGCCGGCACGTGGCGATCGACGCATTGTAGTCGACAAATGTTTCCAGTCGTAATCGCCGGTTCCCGTCTTCCAGACAGTGCGGAGGAAATTATTTCTTAATATTTATTTGTTCGCTCGTTTTATTTCGATACATTTACGTGTCGAACTGATATCGGCTACATAGTGAAAAGTGAGGGGGAAATGTGATAATGACAGCTAATAATGAAAAGTGACAGTGATAGGTGACACTGGAGTGAAATAAAAGTTTCCGTGGGAGGAGAATAATTTTTTCCAACTGGAAGAATCGTCCTGATGACGAAAATTCATTTCCATCGAAACAGGATTATTTGTGAATTAATGGGTAAGTCGTATTCAAATTTTTTGTACATTTACTAATTATTTCATTTAAAATATTGTAGGTAGCGGAAAAATAGATTACAAGAAACAGCGAAAAGAAGACCGTTGCGAGCGGCAACGGTTAGGATAAGAAAAAAGCGGAGAAAGAACTTGTACATACAGTGAATCTTCCCACAGTGCAACAGAGGCCGGAATCGAAACTGCTCACTGTGAGCATAGGAGAAGCGAAATTTAATACTCGGCGGCCGTCCCTTGCTGGGGTGATCCCCCTCGAAATCAGTCAAGCGTTAAACACGATCGGTTACCGAAACGACCGAACATCGGTGAGACACATACTAATGCAAGCAAAGAAAAAGATTGCAATTTTCTTATTTCCTATTATTTTTTCATGAAACTTGTACCATCGTATTCGTCAGGATTTTCTGATTAAAATGACACCAAACATGATGTAATTATGTTAATAATTACGTACGTAACGGGTGAATAAAGTTTTTAACGTGAAAGAGGACGGCGAGTGGAAAAGACAGAGAGGCAGAAGGTTGAAGCGTTCGGCAAACATGAAAGACTCCTGCATGTTCTGTCTTTTAAATTCAAAAATCAAAATTCTTTATTTTTGGTTTTTCGTGAATGAAACCTTTACCATCGTATTCGTCTCGTTTTTCTGATTAAAATGACACCAAACATAATGTAATTATGTTAATAATTACGTGCGTAACGGGTGATTAAAGTTTTTAACGTGAAAGAGGACGGCGAGTGAAAAAGACAGAGAGGCAGAAGGTTGAAGCGTTCGGCAAACATGAAAGACTCCTGCATGTTCTGTCTTTTAAATTCAAAAATCAAAATTCTTTATTTTTGGTTTTTCGTGAATGAAACCTTTACCATCGTATTCGTCTCGTTTTTCTGATTAAAATGACACCAAACATAATGTAATTATGTTAATAATTACGTGCGTAACGGGTGATTAAAGTTTTTAACGTGAAAGAGGACGGCGAGTGAAAAAGACAGAGAGGCAGAAGGTTGAAGCGTTCGGCAAACATGAAAGACTCCTGCATGTTCTGTCTTTTAAATTCAAAAATCAAAATTCTTTATTTTTGGTTTTTCGTGAATGAAACCTTTACCATCGTATTCGTCTCGTTTTTCTGATTAAAATGATACTAAACACGATATAATTACGATCATAATTACCCGTATAACAAGCTATAAAAGTTTCGGACTTTAGAATCTAAGGAATTCGTGTCTCTGCCGTAAATGTAACGTCTGAAACTTGTATGGCTTGTTACACAGGTAATTATGATCGTAATTATATCGTGTTTGTCTTATTTTGATCGGAAGAACCTAACGAATATGTTAAAAAAATTTGCAGTCAAAAAATATAAATATTAAAAAATTATATTGGTAAATTTGGAACTGGAGATCTGGCGGCCCGCATCAAAGGGACTGCGGCGAGTGTATCGTGTTACACTTGGACTGGCTCGAGCGAGGCGAACACAGGCGCAGCAACGACGCACGCATAGACGCAGGAAGAGACGTGTCGCACTGTGGGAGGGAATCGAGTGTCGCACTGTGGGAGGATTCACTGTACTGTGGAATAAACTTTCTAAAATATCCCGTTAACCCCAAAAAAATGCACTCGTCTTGTTATCCGATGGTCGGATTGTCTCATTTTCTATAATGTAGCCTCATTATTCTATACGCGTTTGAATGAACCGACACTTTTCCCAATTTATTATTAGCCCGTATGCACTCGCAGTTTTCAAAACTATTTCTAAATAACGAAGACCGTCCGCGCAATCGCGAGAAGGCACAACCAGATCATTTACAGGGTGGCTGGAATGCACTGTTACAACTTCAAACCGCTGCAGCAGATACACTTTTAAATATTTTGTTTTATCCAAGGGAAAAGAATAGTCGAGAAACATTTAAGAAAATGATTTAATGCTCATTGCTCGATATAAACTCCCTTTGCACGAATAATTTCATTCAAACGGTGAAAGAATGAATCGTACGCTGCCCGTACGTAAGATTGTGGAATCTTCTTCCATTCCCGGACAGGTGCTGATTTTCGAGCGTCCAAACTTCGATGTTTCATTACATTGACCTTGGCCTCCAAAATAGCCCACATACATTACATTCAATCATTAAATAGATTACAGTCAAATGCTGGAGCTCACGAACGATAATTGGAACTGATATTCCAGCTAAATATAAAACAATTACAGAATTACGCTTCAAACCAATCACTATAACCATACTTTGAGATGTACTATACGAAAATGCTTCTGCAGGCATATAAACAATTGAGTGAACTATAAATATGGCAACTTTCAGATGGATTGCGTGAGCGGATCGACAGATGCATCAGTATGAACTTACTTAGTAACAGATCATTCCAGCCACCCTGTATATAAATTAATACTAATCCTTTCGCAATTAATTCCTGGAATATCGCATCAATGTATCTCTGAAATACGGATGGTGAATTGCACAACCCAAATGGAACACGTAAAAATTCATACTGTCCATCTGGAGTCACGAATGCGGTGTACTTTTTTGAATTTTCCTCTATTTCTACGTGAAAAAATCCATTTTTTAAATCCAATGTACTAAAAATTCGTGCATCTTGTAGCCGGTCTAAATGATCTTCAATAAGCGGAAGCGGATATCCGTCTTTTACTTTTTCTTCATTTAGTTTTCGGTAATCTATACAAAGTCGTGTGGTTCCATTCTTTTGCTTGATCAAAACTATAGGCCTAGCGTAATCTGAATCTGATCGTTGGATAATTTTATTTTTTAAACATTTATCTATTTGTGTATTTACTTCTTCCTTCTCAGGAGATAATCTACGCGGTCGTTGATACACGGGGATATTGTCCGTCAGCACGATGTTCACTTTAATACGTATGTCTTTAGTTTTATTGGGTGTGCATTTTTGCATTAACTCTGCTACATACTCGCTCCGTATGATCGCTGTTACTAATGTCGGAAAGGTCTAATTCGTTATTGTCTTTGGACGTGCTAATACGAAAAACTTCTGGAACCGTATATTCGCTATAATTTTCATTTTTATAGATCGTGATATTTCCGTCTTTCATACGAACCTCCACCGTTCTCACAAAGTCTGCGCCGATTAGAATTCCGTACGGCAACAATGTGTCGGAAGTAACATGCAATCTAATAGAGTACATGGGAACGAGAACGGGGAGTAGAAAATAAATATGTTAAATGTGCATAAAATACGTTTTATTAATGCGTCGCAGACAAGCGCACGAGATCGAATGATCGTAAAACAATCGAGTTTTGGCTGCTCGGGGGAGAATACCCTCAGACTTCGCATTCTGATCTCCTCAAGAGGCCTGGGGAATTTCCAGGCGAACATTCGACTGTCGCTCGCCGATTATTGTCCGAAGAAATATAAAAATTATCGTGCCTGGTTTGTCCGCTATAGTTTTATTTTCGCTCGCACCAATACCGCGGAAAGGGTCTAGCCGAATAAGGTAGTGAAATGTGCCCTTGAGTCAAATGAGAAACCCAATTCGTCAGTCGATAGCATATATAAAAAAAACATCTCACCCCAAGTTTCAACCCCCTATCTCATCCGTGGGGGTAGTAAAAGGGAAAAAACGAAATTCTGGTTTTTGGCCTATTTTGCCTATTTAATTTCGTACAAAAATTCTGAAAAAATTCTGAAACATTAAGGTCCGTATAGCGCATATTATAGAATTTTTTAAGATTTTTTGATCCCAAATTGTGGTTGTGAAAAATCAAAAACCGAAAAAAAATCAGAAAAAATGCGATTTTTTATTGAAGATGTCGGGCGGCTACTTTTATATTAATGTGGTAGTTAGGTATTGATATAACTATTATCCCCTAATTTTTTCAGATTTTTTCGTAGGGTGCGCCGTAGTTCAAAAAATCAAAAACTGATTTTTTCGCGCGAAAAACAAACTTCTGCTTTGAATTTTTATGCCCTTTTCCTATAAAATATGTATTAAGTAATTTTAAGAGGATTCACGTTCACACAAATGATTTAAGAATTACAACAATGGAATTAACTTAATTAATTAATTGTAAGTTATATCCTCTATATACTAGAATGTTGAACGATTTTTCAACAGTATCGGTGGCGCAGCGGTCAAGGCTCCTGACTCGCGAACCGCTGCGCGCTCTTTTTAGCGCTGGTTCGATCCCACCTGAATTTTTTTTTTTTTTTTTTTTTTTTAAATTGTTATTTGCCTTTTATTCTGATTATATAGCAATGGATACTACTTATTTGAAAACATTTCTAATGTATCGTATGCATAATTCAAGGTTTGTTTTTTTTTACTTTGAAGAACTTTGACAACTTTAATAATTACTGATCTAAGGAATTCGTAGCTTTGTCGTAAATGTAACGTCAGAAACATTTATGGCTTGTTACACAGGTAATTATGATCGTAATTATATTGTGTTTGGTATCGTTTTAATCAGAAAAACGAGACGAATACGATGGTAAAAGTTTCAATTACGAAAAATCAAAAATAGGAATTTTACTTAAGCCATGCACGGTACTTGTCAACGATTATACGACCTGCAGAGATTTTAAGTAAAATATTTCAAACTTAGCAAGTGATACCAGTCATAAATGAAGACAGCGATGATGATTAATACCGTAGGCATAATATTTCTTCCACAATGGAAAGTGGTAAGTTACGAAAAATGAAACATTTAAAATTAAAAATATATAAAGTCGTAGCACAATTCAGACATGTAATCAAAATACTGAAACTTATTTTTATTTCAATAGGTAGTGGGTCTGTAGTGGGGGTTTTAGTGGGTAGTCTGCGACTAACGTAGGAGTCCCACACTAGTCCGAAAACACCAGGACTGTGCGTAAATGCATTTCCCCCACTGAAAAATAAAAAAATAAAAAACAAACCTTGAATTATGCATAAGATACATTAGAAATGTTTTCAAATAAGTAGTATCCATTGCTATATAATCAGAATAAAAGGCAAATAACAATTTAAAAAAAAAAAAAAAAAAAAAAAAAATTCAGGTGGGATCGAACCAGCGCTAAAAAGAGCGCGCAGCGGTTCGCGAGTCAGGAGCCTTGACCGCTGCGCCACCGATACTGTTGAAAAATCGTTCAACATTCTAGTATATAGATGATATAACTTAAAATTAATTAATTAAGTTAATTCCATTGTTGTAATTCTTAAATCATTTGTGTGAACGTGAATCCTCTTAAAATTACTTAATACATATTTTATAGGAAAAGGGCATAAAAATTCAAAGCAGAAGTTTGTTTTTCGCGCGAAAAAATCAGTTTTTGATTTTTTGAACTACGGCGCACCCTACGGAAAAATCTGAAAAAATTAGGGGATAATAGTTATATCAATACCTAACTACCACATTAATATAAAAGTAGCCGCCCGACATCTTCAATAAAAAATCGCATTTTTTCTGATTTTTTTTCGGTTTTTGATTTTTCACAACCACAATTTGGGATCAAAAAATCTTAAAAAATTCTATAATATGCGCTATACGGACCTTAATGTTTCAGAATTTTTTCAGAATTTTTGTACGAAATTAAATAGGCAAAATAGGTCAAAAACCAGAATTTCGTTTTTTCCCTTTTACTACCCCCACGGATGAGATAGGGGGTTGAAACTTGGGGTGAGATGTTTTTTTTAGATATGCTATCGACTGACGAATTGGGTTTCTCATTTGACTCAAGGGCACATTTCACTACCTTATTCGGCTAGACCCTTTACGGTGTTTTCGTTCAATCACGGCGCGCCAACCTGTACATATTGTTCTGCACGGATTAATCTTAAATCGCTATCTGTGTCTATTAATGCAGTTATTCGCTTGGACGCCAGAAACTGTTCCATCTCGGTTTTCTTTCGTGATTCCGCCACACGACATACACTATGCGGCCGACAAGAAGTCCGGTGAGGAGGTTGTCCTGACACATAAGATGTACGCGATCGCACCTCCTACCCCCACCTAGAACCGTCGAAACTTGATACCGATTGACGATCGCAGACTACTGATTGTTTACGGTCTTCGGGTCAACTAGTGGGCGTGAGGGTGCGAACCAATAAATTCCGCCGCCGAAAATGCGTGAGATTCGCTGCGACCATCTTTTTTTTCGGCCAATTACTGCCGTCGCGTCTGAACGCCTGGCCAAACCTCCTTACCGGACTTCTTGCCGGCCGCATAGTGTACGTTTACTGGCGCTTTCGCTACGCATTTCGATGCAAAATGTCCATATTCTTGGCACTTAAAGCACTTTACACCTTTGTCTTTTGTCGGGCACTCTGCACTTGGATGACTCCGAGAACCGCAGGTGAAACAGCGCCGAACTCCACTTGCTGTTTTCTGCGACTGCATCGGTGTCTACGTATCTCCGGTGTACCTCGCCTTCGCTTTCGCGTTCCTCTTTATGGTCTCGCACATCCTGAGTTTTTCTGTTTTTTCTCGTATATTTATTGTACCGTACAAGATGGTTTTATTTGTCTCTTCATCCTCAATACCGTCGATGATATATTGGATGAGCGCGTCCGTTTCCACATTTGCTTGACGCGGGATATCAAGCATGCCATATACACAGTATGTCTGAAAAGTAACGGAACTTTTTAAATAAAAAAAAAGTATTAGTTATTTTGCCAAAATTAATTTTTTTTTATTTAAAATACATCTCTTCCGCATCAATACACCGCTGGGCACGCTCAGGCAATGTTAACATAGATTTTTTTATGTCATTTTGCAGAATCGCTTCAATCACCTTTGTCACAGCTGCTTGGACTTGTGTAACAGTGTCATAAAACGTTCCTTGTCCTGTTCTGCCTGAACAACGTCACGAAGGGCCGGTTTGCGCCTTAACTCCTAGTCCGTCGTGTCCGTGAGTGGACCGCTTTTCGTCGTGGCAAAAACTTCTTGGGGTTTTTGCATATGTTTTCCGTTTTTTGTCGAATTGTCGCTCCCACGCTTCGTCCACGTTGCAACTTAGCAATAGTGTTGTTGATTCTAGTAGTCCTGCTGTATTACACCGTCCCGAAGTTCAATCTGCAAAAAATTATTTAATCAGAAGCGTGCAGCTCGAATCTTTCTCGGAAGACTATCAACAGCTCTCTCGCGGTCACCTAGTAGCGAAATCTAGTCCGCTTGCTTCGCTCAATCCTTTCTTGGACTCCAACCAATTAATTCGGGTAGGTGGACGACTGCAAAAAACTAAATTTCCCGACAAATTAAAACATCCGATAGTGCTGCGATCTCACCCCATCCTAAATCTTCTCATTTCCCATCACCATTTGCGAGCCCTTCACGGTGGTCCATCGCTGACCTTGGCATCACTCCGCGACGAGTATTGGATCCTCCGAGCGCGTTCCACTGTTCGTTCGGTCTTACATCGCTGCGTTCCCTGCGAACAAGAAAACGTGATCGTGCCCACGGAGCTCATTGGATCGTTACCCGTCCTCCGCATCATTCGTTCTGCTCGTTCTTTCGTGCATACCAGTGTCGATTACGCAGGACCTATACTTGTGCCCGAAGCCTCCGGTCACGGGCGTAAGTCCCACAAAGCTTATATTGCGGTGTTTATTTGCATGGTCACGAAAGCCATACTGTACGCGTTCGCACGAGAAGTATAGGTAACGACGACGACGATTCACTCAGCGATAATCGCGCTACTTAACCTCCCTAATTCTGCGATCCTCGCGCCGAGCGTTTAAAAATTCTATCGCGACGAATGGCCGTCCTTTTGTCTTTTCAAAACCACCGAAAACGCAAGTCGATTACCGTTACCGTATACTGTTCGTGGCGATTACTAAGTGAAATTGTTCAATCTGTTTGTTTTTGTAAGAGTTAATTTGTATGTATGCGTGTGTGCGTGTGTGCATGTGTGCGTCCGTCGCGCGGTGCACAGTTGACGAGCGATGTAGCGGAGCGAGTGAGACGGAATGATATTTGATCGATAGAGATCGCGAGTGATCGGGATAGTTCTGGAGACGTCGCGCACGTGAAGTCTCCCGAATGTTCCGGAGTTACGACCAAAAACAATATAAAGCGCAGAGACGCGCGCCCCAGCGCATTATGCCTGGTGACGTATTACGGTTCAGAGGACGCCCGTGATCGCTCGCATTTTTTTGTTCACATATTGTGTTTAATGTAAAAATTATTGTATGAAGTGACAATTGTGTTTAATTTTATATTAATACAACCAGTAAATAGAAGTACATTCATTGTACGTTTTCCGCCTCGAAATCCGAGTCCATCTAAAGACTACAACCAGCCTTTAACTCTCTTCGGATTGGTGCAATTCAATATAAAAACAATCATCAACCGAAACACATACACATTGAGCTCGTGCGCGATTATGGGTCCGGCGCATTCCTCGCAGCTTTCCACCGCTTTTCCGCTCGACATGGATTACTCCAATCCATATATTCTGATAATGGCACTACATTTCAAGGAGCGGAACGTGAACTTGCCGCTGCGCACCGCGCCGCAATTCGCGATCCGAATTTTTTTTGAGCAAAATGGCCTCTGAGTCCATCAATTGGCACTTCATTCCCCCTGCAGCCCCTCATTTCGGAGGGTTGTGGGAAGCGGGCGTTCGTAGCGTCAAATATCATTTAAAACGGTGCTCTAGCAGTCACGTACTCAGTATTGAGGAAATGACCACACTCCTTTGTCGAATTGAGGCGTGTCTTAATTTGCGCCCCATCACCGCCATATCCGAAAACATAGACGATTACCATGCGCTTACACCCGGCCATTTTTTAATCGGCGCTATATTGTTAACGGTTCCTGAAGCTAGCGTGTTAGATCTCAATGAAAACCGTTTGTCCCGATGGCAGCTCGTACAGCGTCTCGCGGAAACCTTTTGGCGATCGTGGTCACGCGACTATTTGCACACTCTCCAACAACGTCCGAAATGGCGTGTGGCTCAACGCTTAGCTACTGTCGGCCGAATGGTTTTATTGCGTAAACCTCAAACTTCCCCGAGCCAATGGGAATTAGGCCGCATCATTGCCTGCCATCCGAGTGGGTCACAAAGGTGCTGCAGGGAGTGGTGCCCCTGTAGCGCCAAGAGCCAACCCCAACCTCCACGCGGTGTGACCTGGAAACTCCGCTCTTTACGGGCGGTAGGCTAACGGGGCGAGGGCTACACGACTCAGAGAACTTTGCTGGGGGAGTCTGTATCCGGCGGAAAGATCATTGAGACAATAACAAAATTCCTTGCAAGTGCCGAGTCAAGCGATGTCTTCTCAGCCGTTGATCTACCTTGTCCCTACCGGAAGCGGTGGCTAGCTGGGAGGGACGATAGGTAGTTTATTGCGTATGCCCAAAGAGGCGAGGAAGCAGATTCGTGCCCATCTCGGTGGGCCGGATTAATAATAAACCTGCCATCCGGGTGATGACGGGATTACTGGCGTCGTAACGGTCAAAACCGTCAAGGCCACCTACACTCGACCCGTTGCCAAATTGTGTTTCTTACCCGTCAACATCAACGAGGAAACCGAACTGGAGGAGAGCATGGCGGGCGGAGATTCCAACAAATCTCCAACGACTCCGTAGCCCCCCTGAAACTCTTTGTAATTTTTTTTGTCCCTTTTCGCTTTTCTTTTTCGTGTCTTACTAGTTGTATGCGTGTGTATAGCGTATACTTATTGTATTCACCGTTGCGATTGCGTGTTTGCTCCGTCTCATAATAACATTGTAATAGCGCCGTTTCCTATTGATGTTTCGAATGCAAACATTCGAAGCGGGCTGTACGTTCAGGAATGCTAGAATTACCATTATTCGCGTTATCAGATTAAATAGATTAGACCTATAATCCCGTTAACGGTAATTCCCAACCGTCATCAGACGGTTTCCCTTTCCGCATTATTAGAAGGTTCTAGAACAAATTAATAATAATATAAATACCGCTCCGCTGAAGCGTAAACCATTACCAGTATCGTTAAGCCAACCGCCGCGCCAAATCTAAGCCTTTATAGAATCCGTTTTTTTGTTATTGTAATATTCGTACGCGTCTATTTCATCGTTTCTTTGTTTAATTGTTCATAATGTGCGTGTTAAAATAAACGTAATTTGTCGACATCAATTGTTCACCCATTAATTTGTTCCTGCAATAAATAAATTACGCGTTCGGTCCTTCTTGCGAATCCTCAAGAAAAGGAGCAGCTCTTTCTCAATCCGGGCAATCGTCCAATATTTACCAGCAACCGAAACATTTTTGGATGTATGTATGTAATTCATTCGCCATCCATCCGACAGTTAAATTCGCATCGTAGGTAATCATCTCACGTACTCTTTTCACCAACTCATTGCGATTTTCCTTTTTTGGCCGGCCTGACTTTGGGTCGTCTTCCAAAATATCACGACCGTCTTGGAATCGTTTATACCACTCGAACATGCGTGTACGGGATAAACAATCGTCACCATAAACTTTTTTCATTAATTCAAACGTTTCTGTAAAACTTTTAACGAGCTTGAAACAAAATTTAATATTCGCTCTCTGCTCCATCGTGATATTGTGACACGGTGACAAAAGGTTTTGTCGCTTTAACCGCTATAAGTTTGCGATTCGTTGCTCGATTCTTCAATGATTGTTTTGTTTTGTAGGGGAGGAATACTGTTTTCAGATAGCATATTGTTTTAATAGATAGTGTTAGTATTTTGCCTTGAATTTGAAAAGATCCATTCCTTTTCAGACATACTGTGTATATATTCTTGGTACATCTCGTCGCGTTTTTTCTTTGGTTCCATTAATTTCTCGTGGATCATGCCACTGTTCACCGTCTGCGAAAATTCTTTTTTGAGCGCTCTCCTAAAACTAGACCACGATCTGTCGCATTTTTCGAGTCTCAGAAATGTTTTTGCAGAATACTTCAATAATCGCTTGGCATATTTGAGTTTTTGAACGCCAGTCCACTCACCTCCTCGAATTCTTCCAACCATCGATGAACCGATATTTCGTCATCTCCAGTGAAAAAAGGGATTGTTTGAAAAACAGTATACATATATTATATTTAGAACGATAAAAAAAATAAACGCAGCACAAAAATCTATCGGTTATTTCACTCTATCGCAACGATTTACCGCATTTCGCAAGTCACGCGCTTCTTGCTCTCAACTCTCACTCCGATTCCGACACCGACTGCCTCGCAGGCCGAAAACTCGCACACGCTCGTTTTTTGACTGCCTGTCGAAATTCTAACATACTTTTGTTTCGATTGACTGTCATAGCTCTCACACGCTTTTGTTTCGACTCCTGGCCGATCACCCGAAAACATGCATCGAAGCTGTACCCGCCGCTCTGAAACGTACACAAGCATCGTGGTCTTTTTCTGCGCGATCCGCCGTTCTCGAACCACACTTGTAATATATTGTTGAAATACATTTTGTAAAGTAATCGTTTATAATATCCCTCCCTTTTTCAACTTTTCAAGGTTGTAAAATCGATGCCAATACTGTGAAAGCCAATATTAATAATATACAGAAAAATTACGACAAACAGATTTCTAATTATTATAAGTTGACGCGTAATTAAATTCACTTAATTTAAATTTTCCGTTCATAAATAATACAGCTAACTTAACGGCTTTATCGAATATCAAAGGTATCGCCTGGAGTGTCACCTCTCGTTGTACAAAGTCTGTCCGGAAAGTAATGCAATTTGTTCATTTCCGACAATTTTCCTTGTCCGAGCGTGTTCTGACTTGTTGGGATAGGTGGAAGGGGCTCTTAACTTCATTTGTTTACAACTTCGACCTGATCCGCGTATCGGGGGCGTCAAAATCTTTATAAACGTTAACCTATTGTCAATGCCTGTGTCACGACGCTCAATGGAGGAAATAGTCGAACAACGTTATGTGATTAAATTCTGTGCTAAACTGGATAAAAGCCTCGCCAACACCTATCAAATGGTTAAAAAAGCATACGGGGACTCTGCTCTCTTTTGTTCTCAAGTTTCCAGGTGGTTAAATTTGTTAAAAAATGGCCGGGAAAGTGTGGTAGATGACCTCCGATCTGGACGGCCGACAAGCACCAGTATTGACGAAAAACCATGTTCATTGTCTTTTTTGACGAGAAGGATTTGGTCCACAAAGTATTTGTAACTCAAGGATATATATCAATTCCACATATTACATACAACTGCTTGACAGGTTGAGGAAAAGTGTGGTTCGTACACGGAAAAAGATTGCCGCTACGTGACAGTTGCACCACGACAATGCTCCCTGCCATACTGCTCTGCGCGTCCAAGAATTCTTAACCAAGCACAGCTTGGTAACGATATCAAGGCCCTCTTAGAGTCCTAACATGGCTTCAACAGATTTCTTACTGTTCCTGAGAATTAAGACTGATCTCAAAGGAATCCATTTTGGAACCATAGAAGCGATTCAATCCGCCGTAGCGAAGGCATTAAACGAAGTCTCCATCAACGCTTTCCAGAATGTTACCAAGCATGGAAAAGTCACTGGCAAAAGTGTGTGGATACCCAAGGGTAGTACTTTGAGGAATTTTAAAGGATTGTGCCAATAATACAAATAGATTTTTATTTACGTACTTAATTGCATCACTTTCCGGACAGACAATGTGTTCGGTATAGTTCGTGCGAACTCGCAAACCTGCACCGCGGAAACAATAAACCGCGTCAGCGCACTCCGTTGATGTAATCTCTAACTAATTAGCTTGCGGGCATGCGCCCTATCGGTTACCGTTTTCAAGACTTCGTTAAACGTTTTGTTCGTTAGTCGTTGACGAACCGCTGAAAAGTAAATATCCAAACCGAAAATCAACCAAACCAAACCGCATTAATTCATTCTTTCTTGTGTCATTTTCATTATTGTGTTTGTTATAAATCATTAGTTCATCATTCTTGTGTCATTAAATGTTTTTCGTAATAAACTGACAACCCACAGAGCTTAAAACGTTGTGTCGTTATTTTTTTTTGGAGTTGAACATTAATCCTCGAAGTCCAATCCTTTGGTAAGGGTTTACCGGCGAATTTTTTTCAACACCCGTTACCCAACACAATGTATATACTTTTTGCCATCACTTATTAGTATTTCGATTTAAGCTGGTAATCTCTCACGTGTATATGCTCTCAAATAAAAGAACAGGAGGAATGGTAAATCAGAAAAATTAAATAATTTGTTTCAGTATTTATTTTAATAAATAGGTTAATATGGTTACTTATGAACTTCGATAGTGTGGTGATATGTTTTTAATTAATTTTAAAAGTATTTAACATTAAATCTCTTTACAATTTCTTTGAATAAACTCTTGTCGCTTTCAAAATCATGTATATCGCTTCCCGTCGATCTTTTTTCGACTGTCTCGGGCGCAGGACCACACTTGTAAAACTCCGAGCCAGTGTTTCAAAACATTCTAAATATTCGTTAACCGCATTCGGCCAATCTAACCTTAATTCGTCGTCCCTGAGAGTCCAGTAACTATACAGGGTGTCCCATAATTACTGTAGGAGCCGGAAAGGGGTGGTAGGTGGGGCTATTCTGAACAACTTTTTCCTTTGCAAAAATATTGGATGGGCCTTTATTTTTAAGTTATTAAGGAAAAACACTGACCAATCAGAGCGCGAGATTTTCCCGCGCTCGGAGGCAGAAGTGTAGGCACGATTGACCGTCGTCGCGAACAAACATAAATTGCGATGATAACTCATCGGATCGGTTACCCAACGATAGGTAAACGATAGGTAACGCCAGATGTCGGTGTAGTACAAGGCTATTAGGTGAAAGCCGGTTATGTAGAAAAATCGAAATAATTATTGAATTATTCTTCATTTATGAATAATAAACAAACCAATTAGATTTTATTCGCGTAGTCAGGATAAATCGAATGTAGTAACGATATTGTGGTCCGTTATCGGAAAGAAATAATCGCATAGATTAAATTTCGAAAATTCGGTAAATTATGATGATACAAAAGAAGAAACTCACATTCTGTATTAAAATAAATTTTTCCATTTTAATTTGGTACGAACTTTTGCCGTCAACCACAAATATCTTTAAATCTAATAATTAATAGATGTAATAAATTCTGTATACGTTACATAACAAAATGTACGAATAATTTAAACGCGACTTACCCATTCTTCCACAAATAATCCATTTTCCATGCAAATCAATCTTCGTGAATGAGCAGAAAATCTGGATCCTTGATGTTGAAAAAGATTATTCCTCATAGCACATACACTCAGAATTCACTTCACTGTCACTTACCATTGTCACCGTTCATTATTAACACTCATTATCATTTTTAACACACACTTATAATGAAGCACTAAATATCTGCCTACCACGAAAATATGCCGAATTAAAACCAGCGAACGATTATTCCCGAATAATTTACACTGCGTTGCCTTAAAAGCGAAAAAATCTATTTCGACTATAAACAATGTGTCGATCGGCGCGTTGGCGGCGTCGTTCGACAACAGGTCGCCGTTGCATAGCAACCGTTGGCGGCTCGCTACTCGTGATCGAAAACGAAACCGAGAGGCGAGGCTCATGCAATGTCGAATTACCGACAGTAAATTATCAAAATTATAATTTCGATGTCTTCATACCAATTTTCTATGAACATAAAATAAATTAGCATTAAACACGTTCAAGTGTTCGATGCATTTACCGGACTTCCCTATGTTATGCGATCATGAAAAAAATAAAATAGAATAAATCCAGAGTTCATTCACCCAGCTATAACGTCAGCTGTTTGTACTCGGCTCGATGAATGTAGCAGGTAACAATAATTAGTGCTCATCGAACCTAATGGATTATTTTAACAATGTTTATTTTATTTTAACAACATTATTAATACATCGCGGTGTTTTATAATATTAATTATTGTTAAATAATTAAAACATTATTTCTGAAATTAGCGACTAACAGATATAAATTTACACTTCGAAAAGGGCCGATTTATTTCAATTTTTTTTTTTTTTTTTTTTTTTTTTTTTTTTTTAACGATGGGGGAAATGCATTTGCGCACGCGGTGTGGGACTCGTGCGAGGTGCACAATACCCACTAAAACCCCCATCGGCGGAGTCTTCATAAATACGGTTCAATCAGGCCACCACTTGCCGCAACGCAGGCTGTTGCTCTTCTCGTCGTAGCCTGTTGAACGTTTGTGAGGGTAGCAGGGTTGATGGCAGCGACCGTGGCATGTATCCGTGCCACCATGTCATCCCGAGAAGTTACCGGTATTCGGTATACCTCATTCTGCAATAATTTTAAATCATATTAAATAAGGGATTTAATTAAAATTGTATGCAATGTATTAAAGTAAATAAAAATGATTATCTTACCTTCAAGTACCCCCAGAAATAAAAATCCAGCGGAGTCAAGTCCGGAGACCTCAGGGCCCACGCAACAGGGCGGCCGCGACCGATCCACCTGTCCTGGAAGGTTTGATCTAAGAAGGCTCGTACACTTGTGGCATAATGGGCGGGAGCACCATCATGTTGGAAAAACATGTTCCTCCTAATCTCTAATGGAATTTCTTCCAAGAGACTCGGAAGAACATGTTCCAAGAAAATTTTGTAATTAGAGCCATTCAATCTGTCGGGCAGAATGTATGGTCCAATTACAAAATCCCCACAAATGCCAGCCCATAGATTCAAGGACCAGCGGTCTTGCCCTGCTCGTGGGCGAATCGCAAACGGATTCACATCACTCCACACATGCAGATTGTGGCCATTGAAGCATCCTTCTCTAGTGAAGAGAGCTTCGTCAGACCACAAAATGTTTGCGTAAAATGATGGATTCTGTGCGATTTTTCCCAGAAGCCACCGGGAATACTCGATCCGTTGAATGTAGTCTTCTGGTTTTAACTGATGCACCCGTACATATTTGTATGGGTGCATCAAGTTGGCTTGCAGAATTCGGTGCACCGACGACCGACTAACGCTAAAAGAAAGAACAGAAATTCATTATTTAAAAATAATTTTTTTAATCTTAAAAAAAAAAGTTAACTATTTTTTTTTTTAAAGGAAGGTTAAAATTAAATGTACCCTAATTCGTTTTTTATGGCCATAAAGCCCGGTCGACGGGCAAACGATGCATATGGTCAATGTCGTACTAGGAAAAAGAAATAGTCGCGCGTTTGTCGTAAATTATGTTGTGTTTACTTTCCTGGACCGCTGACAAAAGATATATATTGCCGGGCTAAGTGGCCGAGAACTGTCGCGTGGTTTTCCAGAGATCGGTTTGTTTCTCCTTTGGAAAATCTCGGGCCTCGGGGTGGGTTTTAGTTGGGCGAACATTGACCCGCCTCTGGATCTTCGGCGGCCCAATTAGAAGTATAGGGCCCCCCACGCATAGTGGAGAAAATTTGTGGCTTTTTGGGGAACGAATACGCCCCAGTCGACACTTTTTGAATATATAGTGCATGACCTAGTAACGAGGGACCATTATCGAGCATTTAGACGATGTAAGTTTTACTGAGTTTACAGTTGACGGCAAGAGAGAAAGAGTACTGTTAGTGTGCATTGCTATTAGTGTGCAAGTATTCTGTGTGAAGTGCCTGTGAGGTGCGAGGTCAGTACAGTTCTGACATAACGAATTATCTGAGCACACATTTCTTCCGGTAAGTGTAACAGTAGTAAAAAGTTTCTTTCCTTCTAAAAAGGCGATTAGCATTTTTCATTTTTCATTTTTGCCCATCTAAGTATTAGATACAATGGATATGGAATTCAGTGATTCGTCTGATGAATCCGTATCTGGAATCATGCGAAAGAGACGAAGAATACTTTCATCATCATCATCGGACACGGCAACTAATAGAAATACCACGGAGGAAGAAGATTGGGAGTCTGATGTAGAGGACCAAGATGATGACGCGGAATGGCGGGAAATAGCGGAAAGATCTGCATCAGAGGAAGAGTATTCGGAAGAAGAAGAGCTACTGATCGAAGAGACGGACTGCGACGATCCTGTTTTGCATTGTATAAATTATTCTTCACGGACGAGATATTGGAGATCATCGTTGAAGAGACGAATAGATACGCTGTACAGTGCATAGTGAATGCGGCATATGGCAGGAGACAACATCAACAAGCATGGAAACCCGTTACAAAAAGTGAATTGAATACGTTTATTGGTATCTTGCTTATTATGGGTGTAGTACAAGTACCCGAAATTCGATTATATTGGTCCAAAAAGCCGATGTATGCGAATGCGCGTATACAGAAAGCAATGAAACGCGATAGATTCTTAGCAATATTAAAATACTTGCATTTTTCCGATAATAATACGGCTAGAACCGAGGATCGGTTACATAAACTTCGAAATGTAGTTGATAAAATTGTTCGTACATTCAAAGATGCAGTAAAACCCGGAAAAAATATAGTAATTGACGAAAGCATGGTTCCGTGGAAAGGACGCCTTAGTTTTCGTCAATATATACCAGGTAAGCGGCACAAATACGGAATAAAACTGTACAAACTCTGCCTTCCCGACGGATATACATACAATGTGCATATTTATTCCGGTAAAAATGAAACGAGAATTGTTAAAACACATTCTCATGATGTAGTCATGAGATTGACAGGAGATCTATTATTCGAGGGCCGGATTTTATTTACCGACAATTTTTATACAAGTATTCCTTTAGCCGAAGATCTTCTCACTAAGAGAACATATATTTGCGGTACAGTGAAAATGAACAGAAAATTTATACCGCCGCAAGCAAAACAAAAACAGAAACGTGGCGACATTATATCTCTTGAAAATCGGAACGGCGTGAAATTTTTGAAGTGGACCGACAGAAGACCCCTGTGCATGTTAACCACTTCGAAATCTCACAATTGCGCTATTATTCGTGGCAAAGGTGATAAATTAAAACCAGATACCGTTTTTTCTTACAATAGTGCGAAAAAGGGAGTTGATATATCTGATCAGATGTGTTCCTATTATAAATCTTTACGGAAAACAGTAAAATGGTATCGAAAAGTTGTCATGGAGCTAATATGCGGGACCTCTTTAGTAAATGCGTGGTACATCCACAAAAAGTGGGGAACCAAACGTTACAAAATTTTAAAATTTAGAGAAAAAATTATTGATTTTCTATTGGAAAGTGTTGAGAATCCCCCTAGTGAAGAACTAATAGTAAGGAGACGGAAAAAACATTTTTTAAGTTCATACCAAGGATCCGCGAGGAAGATGAGGAAAAGATGTAAAGAGTGTTACAAACGCTTAACAAACTTAAAAGGAATACAGTATGCCACAAATAAAACAAAAAAAGTAATGACCTTTTGTAGCAGTTGTCCGAGTAAGCCGGCACTTTGTTTGAAATGTTTTAAAAAATTGCATCGAAAACATAAATAGATATTTTAAATGTATTGATTAAATTATAAGTTGTGTATCTTGTGTTAAATGTTTGATTATAAGGTAGAAATGTTAATGTATAATGTTAAATCAATAAAATTATATTTTGTACTACGTATTTTTTGATATACAAACGTGGCCCATCGGTGGGTCAGGCCGCCCCATGGGACAGTCTAGCATGGGCCACCGGTGGGTCAGGCCGTCCCATGGAACAGACAAGCATGGGCCACCGGTGGCCCATGCCGGCGTCAACGTGTTAATTGCGCCCATAGAAAAGTGCGTGCCTCGTGATTTACTGATTTCAGTCATGGCGGCCGAAAACAGCAACGACTATGTAACCATCACAGAGCAGACGGAGGATGGTGAAATAAACACGGGGAGACGTGACGATGGGATAATTACGGCCACGGTCTTGACGGACAACAAAAACAAATTACCGACAGGGTATTAGACGAGATTAAGACGAGAGATGGAGCTGTTGCGTAGAGAAAATAAATTGTTGAGAGCATCACCAGCGCAGAGCGCAGCAACATCGGAGCAGTCCGCTGTGAATTTCAAGAAGGTTAAGCGGACTGCTAGGAGAGTTTGACGGCGTGCCTGGCGCCTATAGTCAATGGAATAGACAGTTAACGGCATTAAAGGAACGATACGAGTTAAGTGATGCAATAATGTGAGCGCTAATCAGTAATAAAGTATAGGGGCGGGTGTTACTGTGGTTGCAGTTGAGACCATACCATGTGCGCCTACCACCGGATGTGGTCCTGGATGAAATGAAGAAGATGTACGATCACAGACCTCATAGAGTGCTCCTGAGAAGGAAATTCGTGGGCCGCAAATGGAAGAGCGGGGAAAATTACAGCGAATACCATCATGAAAAAATCATATTGGCTAATGAAGCTGCCGTAGGTGAAGAGGAACTCGCAGATTATTCGATCGAATGAATCCCCGATGGGACTTTGAGGAACCAGCCCAAGATGCTGTGTCTGGAGCAGATGAAGTCCTTATATCGGACCTTGGAGGGGTTCACGCATCGGGCGGAGCCCAACAAACTGAGGACGACTCTGCGTGGAAAACCTAAGGTGGGAGATACTGAGCCGACGAAGAGACCTGTGCGTTGGTACTATTGCAACGAACTTGGGCACTTGGCGATGCGGTGTCCGAAGCCGAGGAGGGTGACGGGCGCCTGTTTCAGTTGTTGGCAAATGGGCCGTACCTTCAAAGACTGTCCAACGACCAGGCGACCACCACCGACGACAGCAGTTGTGGAAACGAAGAGTGGAACAGGATGGGCAGTTATTGGCGCAGGAGGAGAAGAGCGGTTCCACGAGTCAACCAACACCGAAACATCGATCCGTGATTGTTGCGTGCGGCTAAACGGTGAGGGCGTTGAATTTGTCGAAGCATTAGTATATTCGGGAAGTGCGATTAATATCATGAAGATTAGTACGTATGATCGATTGTTCGGAGACTAATCGCTCCATAGACAAAAAACAGGAGCCTGCTATGGTGGTCTCAATAAATCCCCTCTCGAAATTATCGAGTATATTACAGCGGTTATTACCTTGGAGTGCATTTCAGGATACAAGTTAAGTACACACTTTGGCATTGTCTCGGACAACACGATGTCCTACAGTGTAATTCTAGGTCGCGAATTTCTCACGTTTCCGAGGATTAGGGTATCATTTAATAAAAAACTCACTATTATTTACGACAATCTAGTTAGCGAGATCATGCAAATCGAAGCCATCGAGCTAAAAAGCTGTTTAGACGCGGTCCGGGTGTTCAGGCAAATTCCGAACCTTCTACCAATTTCGATGACTAGCTGTCTCGCTCTCGCGCTCGTCGCACTCTCTCTCACCGTTGGCCACCGGTAGGGAGTGAGGAGCGCGGGGAGAGAGACCAGCGAGTTCGCGAAGCCTCGAGACGGTACGCCCGTCGCGAATCTTCCGAAATATGTTTACAAGCAATCTAGACTTTTCGCTCCTCTCGAACCTTCTACCTCTGACCTAATAAATAGACCGACAGCCGTTCAGAGCTCAGTTCAGAGTTCAGAGTGAGCAAGACACAGTGCGAGCAAGAAAGCGATTGTAAATAGAGCAATAAAACCGAATTGTCACGTAGTACTCAGTGCACGCTTATCATTTCGATCCCGTTTTCACCTGAATCCATAAGTGCGTGCATCGCGTCACATACAGCCCCGCTTTTAGAGGTGCGAAATTATTTAACCGGCCAAGATAAAGGTGCGACAATCGTTTCGTACATTTGGTCCTTCGAGCCGGATTGTGAATTCGAACGTTGTGTGATTTTGTGTGGAAAATCGGTGCAGTTCAGTGGTGATAAGCATTTCGTCTTTAATTTGCAACGAACCCAGCTGTCTTCCACACCTTACACTAAGGAAGAAAGGTTCAAATCTCTTAAGCTAGGTGCACTAATTCTTTATTCGGGTCTTCGTTTACAATAACTTTTCAGGAAAACCGCTGCTCTACTTGACGGTTCCCCGCGCTTGAAACGGCTGACCTATTTACTATTACGTGACGTCGCTTTAAATTCGGTGCTGTTTACCTTCTCAACTTCGATCGATCAGCTGTGCCTGCAAATCAAAACAAAGGCAGTGTTTAAATCCCTCTTGTATTTGTGTCAACGCATTTGCTTGCTGCAACATAAATAGTCATGGCAACCGCCGAGAATTTCGCCGAACTCCAACGTGACCAGGAAGAGGTAGCTGGCCTGATCCAGCGTTTTTGGATCAATCTTTGCAAGCTAGGCAAAGAAAAGATGACCCCTGCTCTCCTGGAGCAACGTAAAACGCTCCTTGACCGCTACTGGAACTCGTTCTTTGACGGTCACCGTAGGATCATGCGCTGTAAGGAGGCCGCGACGAGCTCATATGTAAAAAATTGAGATCTTCTCCGAAACCGAAGAAGCGTACCTCGACGCTGCAACTCTCATTCAGCAGACGCTCAATGATCGGCTCGCCGTTCATCCCCGGAACCAGGGACACGATGCGTCTTCGCCCCAATTGGCACCTCAGCTGCCGAAGATTGAGCTTCCAACCTTTTCAGGAGACCCGCTCCAGTGGGAAAGCTTTCGGGACCTTTTCAGAAGTTTAGTCCACGACGCCCCACAGTTGCCTGACGTCAAAAAATTGCTCTACTTGAAGACATGCTTGACAGGAGAAGCAGCCCAAGTCATCCAGAATACCCAGATTACGGAAGCTGGATATCGCGGTGCTTGGGAAGACCTGGAATTTCGCTATGGTAATACACGGCTCATTTCCTTCGCGCATCATCGTGCTATACTCACGTGTCAGCCAGCTCGCCATGAATCAGCAGTTGAACTAAAACGCCTGTTGGATACCTTTCGACAAGCCATCCGTGCGTATTCAGCACTAAATAAGCCGGTCAAGGCTTGGGACAAGTGGTTTGTGTACTTGTTGACCCAAAAGCTGGACAACACCACAAACCTTGCCTGGGAGACGTCACTCGCCAACTGTAGAGATGTCCCAGCTGATCAGTTTCATCAGTTTCATCAGCTGACTCTCTTCTTAGAAAACCGTATTCAAGCTCTAGATACGGCTTCACGACGCGAGCCTGTGCTTTGGTCTTCAGCTTTGAAGGACGTCGCTCGAGTCAAAATACGGGAAGGCAATTCCTGTAAAAAGAATACAACCTTGGTCGCATCGAGCGTTAAACCCAAGGACTCTAGAAAGTGCCCTTCCTGTTCAGGAAATCATAACTTGGGGTATTGCGCCAATTTCAAGGGACTCACCCCCCTTAAACGAAAGGAACGCGCTTGTTCCCTTCGAGTGTGCCTAAATTGTTTGAGTACTGGGCACGATATGAGTAAGTGTTGCTCCAAACAAGTCTGCCTTGCTTGCAGTAAACCCCATCACACGCTGCTGCATGAGGTTTTTGCTGAAGAATCACTATCTGCGATTTCCCGATCTGGACCCTCTAACTTCACTCCAATCGACAATCGGCCACGACTCTGTCCCTCTCTTCAGACCACAGGACAACTGTTCTTCTTGCCACCGCTTGCGTGCGGCTAGAAGCTCCGTCAGGACAGGCTATTGAAGTCCGAGCGCTTCTCGACACGGGATCGGATGCCTCGCTAGTAACAGAATGGGTGGCCCAAGCGCTGCGCTTATCACGGCGGGCGGTCAATGTCGCTATCTCCGGGGTGCAAGGACACGAAAATGAAACCGCTACGAGCGAGGTGGAACTCGTCCTCCGGCCTCGATGTGCGTCGAATTTCCATCGACCCATTCGAGCCTTAGTTTTGAAAATACTCACCTCCTTTGTGCCAGCTCACCAAGTCCCTTCAGCGTCTTTGCCACATCTCAAAGACATTACTTTAGCGGACCCGGACTTTGGAACGCCCGCAAGGATAGATCTCATCTTGGAAGCAGACGTTTGTGGAACTCTTCTCCAGGGTGCACGGCGTACCGGACCTTCGGGTACACCAGTGGCCTAAAAGACACCGCTTGGCTGGGTATTGATGGGTCCAACTACCACCGACTCAACTGCTTCGGAATGCCTTGTCCGATCCAACCACTGCCAGGCAAGAGACAATGTCCATCATCTGCTGCAGCGATTTTGGGAACTGAAGGAAATCCCCGAAAAGGCTCCCCTTCTCTCCCGACGAGCAGCAGGCAGAAGAGCACTTTCGAAAGACTCATGAGAGGGACAATACAGGGTGATATATGGTCCGCCTACCCTTTCGGCGAGATCCCGCCATCGCCTTGGGCCAGTCAAGATCATTGGCGTTAAAGCTGCTTTTCAGCTGTGAACGTCGCTTCGCTTCAAACCCATCTCTGAAACAAAGTTATACCACATGCGTGGCTGAATATATGTCCTTACAGCACATGCAAGTCGTACCTGAGGAAACGGATTACGACCATGCCTACTACATCCCGCATCATGCAGTTGTAAAACGTCACGACCCCAGTGCAAAGTTGAGGGTCGTCTTTAATGCGTCGTTTCCATCCTCATCCGGAGTTTCGCTCAACGACTGTCTTTTAGTAGGGCCCAAACTGCAATCCGACTTATGGATGGTGCTCACTCGGTGGCGACTGTTCCCCATTGCCTTCACAACAGACATTGTAAAGATGTACCGGCAGATTCGGGTCCATCCATCTGATGCACATTGGCAGCGCATCCTTTGGCGCTCGCACCCAGAGGATTCCGTCCAGGCCTTTAATTTGACGACTGTCACTTATGGGACCGCCTCCGCCCCGTTCCTCGCACTTCGAGTCATGGAGCAGCTTGCCGACGACGAAGAAAATCGCTTCCCTCTCGGAGCCCAGATCCTGCGAAAACATCGTTATGTTGACGACATTTTAGCTAGCGCTCACAATGAAAACCAAGCTCGAGAGTTGAGACGCCAGTTAATCGCCATTCTCCAGACAGGAGCCTTTGAGTTAAGCAAGTGGGCCTCTAATTTACCTGAGCTTCAAGACTCCGATGTACCCGAGGCTCGCTTGTTCTACAACTCGGAGGGACTGAACACGCTAGGGATCAGATGGAGTCCCCAAGATGACACGCTAGCGCCCCGGGTAGCAGGCCCCGTGGGATCTCCTCGACCATATACGAAGAGAACGATCCTGGCTGATGTAAAGTACCTGGTTGGACTTTCGCCATTCTCTTCCGCAACTCGACCAGTTAGTAGTGCCACGCTGGACTCAATATTCTTCTAGGGACACCCTGGAACTTCATGGATTCAGTGACGCGCCGCAACGGGCTTATGCGGCCGCCGTATACCTCCGGGTGTCCAAATGTGGAGTTTCCCACACCACGCTTCTTATCGCTAAAACTAAGGTGGCCCCAGTGAAGACGATAAGTATTCCCCGTCTGGAACTATGTGGAGCCGCGCTGTTGGCGAAGCTATTGGTATTAATCCAAGAGGGACTAGACGTCTCTGTCACGGTAACTGCGTGGACCGACTCGAGCGTCGTCTTGACCTGGATCCGTGGACACGCCTCCCTCTGGAAACCGTTTGTCGCCCATCGGGTGTCCGCCATACAAACTAGAATTCCGGCAGAGCATTGGCGCTACATAAACTACGCTGCGAATCCAGCCGATCTTGCTACGAGAGGCATCACTCCAGCCAAATTAATGACCGCGGATCTTTGGTGGCACGGACCGTCCTGGCTTCAGGGTCCACCGGAACTTTAGCCGTCCAAGTTCCCGCCGCCTGCTCAAAGCGCCGAGACGGAGAGAAGACAAGCCTCTGCTAACATTGTAGTCAAGACTTCAGATAACCTGTTATCGAGATTCTCGTCTCTCTCACGATTATTGTCCGTTGTCGCCTACTGTTTCAGATTTGCAGCACTTACCAGACGTCGATCCTGCCCTGAGGGACATATTAGAGCTTCCGAACGAGCATTTGCGCTGCAAGCCCTGCTGCGGATGTCCCAGATGATCCATTTTAAGGCCGAGCTTGACCAGATTCAAGAAAAGGGTGAGCTCCGCAGAGCTTCGGTGTTGAGCTCCTTGAGACCTTTCTTGGACAAGCAGAATCTGTTGCGAGTAGGAGGTCGCCTTGACACCTCTTCACTCTTCTACAGTGAGAAGCACCCGGTGATCATCGCAGGAACTTGTCCACTGCAAAGGCTTTTGGTATTAGATGCGCACCGACAGTCGCTTCACGACGGTCCACAGCTTACAACCAGCCTCCTCGTCCGAAAGTACTGGATCCTGCGTGGTGGATCGTTGGTAAGAGCGGTCATCAGGGACTGCGTTCAATGTCGGCGCTTCTCTGGCCGATCTGCCAGTCAGCTGATGGGTCAACTTCCCGCTCAACGAACGATACCTCAACGAGCCTTCCAGACGTCAGGAGTGGATTACGCAGGACCTATTCGGCTTCGAACAGCGCCCGGTCGCGGCCACAAGTCCTACAAAGGGTACATAGCGCTATTCGTCTGTCTCATTACAAGGGCGATTCATTTAGAAGCTGTATCGGATCTTACGTCTGCATCGTTTATTGCCGCATTCCGCCGCTTCGTCAGTCGCCGAGGACGTTGCGCTACACTGCTTAACGACAACGGCACAGTATTCCGAGGCGCTGACCGCGAACTACGCGCAATATTCAACCAGCCATCCGACTTCTACAAGGATGCTGGTCCATCGCTTGCGGCTGATGGTACGGACTGGAAGTTTATTCCTCCTTATGCACCTCATTTTGGAGGCCTCTGGGAAGCAGGCGTTAAATCGGTTAAGCATCATCTTAGACGAGTTACTGGGGACACCACGCTCACCTTTGAAGAAATCTCCGCGGTGCTTTGCCAAATCGAGGCATGTCTTAACTCAAGACCGCTGAACGCCCTCTCCACCGATCCGTCGGATCTTGCGGCGCTCACTCCAGGCCATTTTTTGATTGGAGAACCACTGGTTGCCGTGCCTGACCCCGACCCGGGAACTTCCAATGCACCTCTACCCACGCGATGGAAGCTCCTAAATCAGATGCGTGCCTCGTTCTGGACCAGGTGGAGGCAAGAGTACTTGCATCATCTTCAGCAACTCCCCAAGTGGCGCCAATTAAGAGAAAACTTGGAGATAGGTACTCTAGTCTTACTCCTAGATGAGCTGCAACCGCCGACCAAGTGGTCGATGGGACGCATCGAAGCGCTGCACCCCGGAAAGGATGGCAATGTCCGAGTCGTTACCGTGAGGACCGCGAACGGCCTCCTGACAAGACCAATCGTCAAGGTCTGCCCGCTTCCAGTCATGTCCGCTGTGTCCACCGAAAAGGTGGCTTCTGCTTGAAACTATGATAGGTCTCTTTATTAATATTTAAAAGTTTATTTATACTTATATTTAATTAGATTCGTTTCTTTGAAAACTCACGGCGGTATTCTTTACCGGGATTTTTTACCACCGTCGCTGCCATACCAGCTTAGAATCGAGTTGCGTCAAATGCTTGAAGGGTACACCGAAAGGAAAGAAGAGCCAGCGCTGACTGTAGAGTACAAACTAACTATTCCACTTGTGGAGGCCAGCAAACCCTTTCATTTCTTATCAAAGCGTCTATCCTGATACGAGCGAAACGAAGTTAAGCGCATAATTGCGGATTTATTGAATCGAGGGGTAATTCGGCCGAGTAACTCAGATTTTTATAGTCCTATTGTATTTGTTAGGGATTTTTTGTGTTGTTATTAGGGATTTTTGTTCCGACAAAATTGTTTAATCGTTTTTCTTTTTGTATATTTTGTATATTTGTATATTTCAATTGCTTTTATTAATAAAGACAACGATGAGTCATCGACGACGCGCACTGTCGCGAGCTCGGCGTCTCTCCCCGCTGACTTCGCGACCGTCTTGGGTGGATCGAGTAGCTTAGGACGTAGCGGAGGAGGCGGGGAGAGAGGGCCAAGAGCTCGAGCGGGATTGACGACTCATCGGTAGTATACATTCGACCAACGATCTAGCGAGTAATTTACAGCAAGCGTTCCGTCGATCCTCCTCTCCCCCCCCCCCCCCTGAACGTTTCGAATACAACGTACATTTCCGTGTTTCGGGAAAACGGAGTATTCTAACAGTATTAGTAAGTAAGAAAGGCGGCTCGTACAGGATGTGTGTAGACTATCGGGCCTTCAATAAGATTACAATTAAAGACCGCTATCCCTTACCACTTATGGAGGATTTGCTTGATAGGTTGGCAGGTAATATCTATTTCACCAACCTCGATCTAAAGGATGAATACCCTCACGTACCAGTAGCGGATGAGACATTCAGTGTTATATCGCGCCGCGCCTTTCAGTTCTTCCGTTATACCAAGGCAGTAGGCATTGAGTACCACTGGCAGCGACGCGTGTTTTGCCGAACTATTTTTCTTATAAAATGAAAACAAAACTGATTTTCTAACTTCGCTCAATGCTTTCTGCAGCAGAAATATCTGCTCTATCACGTACAATGGTCAGATTTTCAGCTAGACGTATAGTTTTTGAAATAAATTGAAAAATTTCAACGAAAACTGGTGCATTTTCGGTGTCTTTCTTGCTTTGATCATTATGTAAACATATTTAAATGTTTACAATGCAATAACAATTTATATCGTTTTATTCGGGAAAGTTCACAGATTTTTCTGTGAAAAGTCACTGTATAGCTACAATGATAAAAGCACAAAAATTTCCAAAGTTGAAAATTTGCAATTTTTTTTAACAACGATTTTCTCAAAAACTGTGGGACATTGAGAGAAACGGATTTCAGATTCGTATTCAGCTCGGACAAATCTATAAGAATTTCATAGTGGCAGTTCATATCAAACGAAAATGTCAAAATTTGTTGTACAGTGTTATTATTGGTCCCGGGTCTCATCCATCTTGCTTTACGCGGACTCCACAGTCAGGTTTTAGCCGGTAAGAATCCGGCATACCTCCCGGCCTCTTCCCCGAGCGGTTGGGAAAACCTATGAAGGTTTCCTGACTTAAAAAAAAAAAAAAAAAAAACGGTTAGGTTTGCCTGCGGCACGGCAGGCTCACATACCGTGCCCTCAGGGGCTGTGGGCTCATTACCCACAGTACGGGATTTGGCGCTCCCGAGGTACCCGAGCCAACCATACCGTAAGCCTGTGGTCATATTACGCAGGAACGGGGATCTTGCCTTCATTGACCGGAACGCGAGGAGTAAATCTCCATAATAAATCCGATCTGCGGCCCATGGGGGGGGGGGGGGGGGCAGAATACGGCCACGGTATTCCCTGCCTGTCGTACGAGGCGACTAAAAGAGATTGTTCCAGTCGTTTCCTACAGTAGGTCCGATGATGTGCGAGGCGATGCCGGTGGAGTTTTCGGACCCCGGCAGGATCTGCCATGCCGGTAAGGCTCGGATGGAGGACTGAAAAGGGGACGATTCGGAGCGTCTTGAAAGAGACCAAACCCAAGGTGTGAAGGATAACCGTGCCGATGAGTGCATGGCTGTCTCAAACGGTCCCTCGGGGGAACCTGCCGAAACCCCCAGGTAGTTAGGCTTACCATGTTAAGGCGGCTCTGGCATGGCGGACTTTACTTCCGACCACACTCGTGGGACAAGTATGGAGATGAACAAAACAAACAAACAAACTTTACCTTTTGGGGATGGGGGGATACGGAGCGTAGTGCGGCTTGCTGCGCTCGCTCATCAAGCGCACTAAGCGCAGCGGCGGGAGAGGAGGCGACCACACGGTCGGTCTCCCTGTCGGCAAAGAGGGGTAGAAGCCGGGTGTTGAACATCCGGCTTCAACCTGGCTGCCCGCGCGTACATATTGACGCGGCAGCAGTTGAGGAGGCTTTGCGGAGGAAGCCGCAATCACGATCGCGGGAGGGAGACGGGGACGATGTCTTCCTCCGTCCCCGCAGCCTAGATCGTTCCAGTCACAGCCGACCAGCACCTCAGCTGACCCTCTCCGTTGACTCGTCGAGGACGTCATCGGTGGAATCGGTGGCGACCATCGGCGATGGCGGGGAGGGTTTTGCGATGGCGGACGAGTTGGAGGGAGTAGAGAGTGACGCTTCCGTGTCCTCCTCCCTACCACCTGTCGCATCGCGAAAGCGTGGACGACCCCCGACCACCGGGGTGTACGTTCAGCTTGCTGCAGCGAAGAAGCAGCTCTTGGAGGTGGAGCAGCAGGCCGCGCTGGTCGAGGCCGCGAAAGCGGTACTCGACCCTTCGATTGCAGCGCAGCCGCTCTCCAACAAGAGTAGTGTTCCTTTGCCCAACGCGGACACACTCGCGAGGGAGTTCAGGCGGATGCCTACAGCTGATTTGGTCGCCACTGCGCATAAGCACATGGAGACAGTTGACAAGGTTGCCGCGAATTCGCGTAACCTGCAGGGCCGCTTCGTGCGTGCACTGCGATTAGCCTCACACGAGGAGAGGATTGCGGAGGCCGAACTGGCTACCCGCTCCGCTACAGTGGCCGCCTTCGTCTTGGAGGCGGAGTACCGCGAGCTTAAGCGGCGGGTAGACCAGTTGGAGGAGAACTTACAGGTTCTCTGCGAAAGTCAGGCCCGCCACGGCCGGCAATCTTCCCCGACGGCTGTTGCGGCGCCATCGCCACCACGGGATTCCTCCGTCCCATTGCCTCGTACCCTCCCAGAGGATAGATTTTCGACAACACGGAGAGTGCCGGCGGCGGCAGAGGGGCCCGCTATTCCGGCGGCGCAGCCGGTCTTGGATGATGTCCTCTTCGACCGTATCACCCGGCTGATTGACAGCCGATGTACGGAGATCCGGTCGGAGATGTTGGCGAGGATTGCACCACACGAAGGGACGAAACGTCCAACGGCGTAAACAGCGGGCCCTAGCCCGCGTGTTGGTCCGCCGGCCACGGCTCCCTCTTCGAAGGGCAAGAAGAGCGGGCTTTCAGCGGCGCCGAGAGCCTCAGCAGCTCCCGCTGCTCCTCTCCCAGCTCCCAAATCGAGTGGGAAGAAGCCAACTGGGCCCCCAGCTGGAGGTCCGGCTGCGGCAACGACGAGCAAGGCCACGGTGGAAACACCGTGGTCCAAGGTAATCGGCCGCAAGGAAAAGCAGCTGGCGAAGAAGGCCACGAAGAAGGCGGCCGGCCCGGCGCCGAAAGTCCCATCCACTGTCCCTGCTCGCGTGAAGACCGCCGGGCAGGTGAAGTCTGGCGCAGCGGCGGAAGAGGCCAAGATTGTCCCACCCCGTCCTCGGCGTACGGCAGCTATCGCGGTCACTGTACCACATGACTGCAAGATGTCGTACGCGGAGGCGATGTCCAAGGCGAGAGCGAGTATTAACCTCGCCAAATTGGGGGTTCCGCCGCGGCGGCCCCGGCGAGGGGCCACCGGGTCCCTCGTTTTGGAGGTGCCCGGTGCAGACAGGGCTGCTAAGGCTGATTTATTGGCAGCAAAGATGGTAGAGGTTTTGAAGGGGACGGGCGTGAAAATCGCCCGTCCTTGCAAGACGGCGGTTATTATCGCCGCTTTGACAAAAGAGGGTGGGTGCCGACCCGAGGACGTTAAGGCGGGCGAAATTCGCCCGAACCCCTCGGGACTGGACACCTGCTGGGTCCGCTGCCCGGTGGCGGCGGCCAGGAAGGTGGCCCTGGCCCGGAAATTGGTCATCGATGGGTGGACGGAGGTCCCCGTCGATGGCCTCGACGCCCGGCCCATGCAGAGTTACCGCTGTCTCGACTTCGGTCATGTGAGGCAGCGGTGCACTGCCGATGAGGACAAATCGAGGCGGTGCTTCTTGTGCGGTGTCGCTGGACACCTCTCTTCTCATTGCACCGCGTCGCCCCGATACACAGTTTGTGTTGATACGGGCCGGGCAGCAAACCACCGTCTGGGCACCAAGGAGTGCCCAGCGGCAAGGGCTTCCAGGCATCGAGGGGGTCGCCGCCGCCAGAAGGGTGGTACGGCCAAAGGAGCGGCTGTTCGTTCGCAGCCGCATTCTTCTGCAGTGGCCAATAAGGCCACTGTTCCCGGCGCGCAAGGCGCGTCTTCTGCGCGTGTTGCCGCTTCGGCACCCGCAGCGGCACGGGGAGTCTCAGCCGAGACTCCCATGGAGACTGAGGAGGAGCTGGTGACGACGACACCGGCGACGCCCAGTCAAAACAAGGAGGTCCCGGCTTCGGAGGGCCGGACGGAAAAGGCCTAATAATGCCTCCGTCCGGTCCTCTAATTCAGGCCAACTTGAATTGCTCTGCCAGGGCACAAGATCTGTTTTCGCAGGCCGTGGCCGAGCGGCAAGCCGGGCTTGCAGTCGTGGCGGAGCCCTACGTCGTCCCGGTCCACACGTCGTGGATCGGTGACGAGCGGGGCTCCGTCGCGATAGTCTGGGACGGGCGACATAATTCCCCGGCCTGCACGCTGTTAGAGCGCGGCCGGGGTTATGCAGTGATACCAGAAAAGAGCTCCTGTGCGCGCACACTCGAGCTCTTCCAACTTCCAACCACGTACTCACGTTGTCATGTTGCGGGCGCACATGCGTGGAACCCCCATTTTTGGCGGGCTATGGGTTAGGAAAACTGTGGTGGAGTTGTGAGAGTGAGATTAGTTGGTGTAGTTTTTTCCGGAAGCCCCCGCAACCATAGAGATCAAGAAGGAAAAGAAGTAATATGAGATAGCAGAAAAAGGTAAGTAGACAAATACGTAGTGCAATATTTAGTGCAATATTAGTACATATTTTTATAGTGCAATATTTTAAATAAATATATGTTACGGATTCGCGGACGGGCCCGTGACGTCACGCTAACTGCCAATCAGATCGGCGGCGAGCTAGTCGCAACGACTAGCTGATTGGCAGTGCGGCGTCGCGGGGGCCATCTATTAATCGCGACAATAATTAGATCGCTTGTCGCGTCGCGCTGCGATGCGCGCCAAAACCGTGCCCGAAGTAAACATGCGAGACCTCACTCACGCTCACGATTCCCGTATGTTGCTCTCTGTCGCGCTTACACGACATGTGAGAGTCATACGGGTTTCGTGGGCGTGATGCAGTTTCAAACAGACAAAGGAATATTCGCAAGGACAAACGGTTGCCGACGAGCGTTTGATTTTCGAAGATTCCTTTGCCACTCTAGTACGAACTAGCGAACACTCAGGACGGTCTGAGAAATTTACGATTTGTAACGAGCGAACGTTTTACGAGCCGCGCGAGCACGGCGGAGCATTTAAAGACATTTCGAGCGAGCGTTAGTTAAGGACTCATTTGTGTAAATTAAGTGATAAGTTAGTTTATAATTTTTCTGTGATACCGTGTTATTTGTTCCGTACAATAAACTTGTGTTTCGTGATACTAGAGTTAATTTAAATTTAGTTACTACTATGACTACCTTAATCTAACTTATTTTCTAATACTAAAACTATCCAACTTATAAACAATATAAAAATATACTATGAAGCTAAGTCGGATTGCCAGTACGGCTTCCGCGAGGGGCGTTCCACGATAGACGCAATCAAGCGCGTCAAGTCCCTCGCGGAGAATGCCGTATCCCGGGGTGGGGTGTGCGTGGCTGTCTCATTAGACATCACGAACGCCTTTAACACCCTGCCCTGGGCCGCCATCAGGGAGGCCCTGGATTACCATCAGGTGCCTCCCTACTTAAAGGCGGTGGTGGGGGCCTAGCAGCAGGACAGGTGGATCCACTACACCGGCCGTGACGGCAAGGTGAGGCGGGGAGTAGATCTCGGCGTACCCCAGGGTTCGGCCGTTGGCCCAACCCTCTGGAACATGGGGTACGACCGAGTACTGCGGGTCCGGTTGCCCGACGGCACTTATGTCGTCTGCAATGCAGACGACACTTATATATTGGGCGTCAGGTTAACCCTCAGGAGGGCCATCCGTCTGGCGGAGGCCGGAGTGGCCGCCGACGTCGCAGAGATCCACGTCTTGGGGCTGCGTATTGACGGGAAAAAGACATCGGCGATGGCCTTTCATGGCCTCCCGAGGTCTCAGCGTCTGCCCCAGTCGTGGATCAAGGTAGGTGATGCCTAGGTCGAGGTCGGGAGTTCCATGAAATATCTGGGTCTCGTCCTCGACTGCTCCTGGCGCTTCGAGGTCCATTTCGACCATCTCGTTCCCCGGGTTGAGCGGGCAGCTGAGGCCCTTGGTCGCATTATGCCCAACCTCGGGGGACCGGATTCGAGGTTTCGCCACCTCTATGTGGGGGTGGTGCGGTCCATGACCTTATATGGCGCGGCAGTATTTGCCGACGCCCTGATGGCCGGCCGGCGAAGCGTTGCACTTCTCCATCGTCTGCAACGCAGGCTGGCCATCCGGGTCATTCGAGGGTACCGCACGATCTCCTACGAGGTAGCGATGGTCCTGGCGGAGCTCATTCCTTTCGAGCTGCTCGCCGCGGCGGACGCACTTGTTTACACTCGCGTCCGTGCGCGGCGGCAGCTCGACGGGCAGCCGCCGGGACCAGAGGTGGTCGAAGCATATAAGCGCCAGGCCCGGCAGCTGGCTGTTTCCCGATGGCGAAGCGATCTTCAATGCTCAGCCGGGAAGCCAGTTGTCGGAGCCCTCCTGCCTTTATTCCATCAGTGGCAGGAGCGGCGGCACGGTAGGCTCACCTACCGGATGACACAGGTGCTCACCGGACATGGTTGGTTCGGTGAGTACCTGTGTCGAATTGGGAAGGAGACGACGGCGGCCTGTCATCACTGCGGCCCCGAGGAGGTGGACACGGCGCGGCATGCGCTGGAGGAATGCCCCGCCTTTTCAGCGCCGCGCCGTGTCCTTACCAGCCAAATAGGCTGGGACCTGTCGCTGCCGGCAGTGTTTGGGGCTCTGCTGAGCAGCGACCGGAATTGGGTGGCCGTGGCCTACCTCTGCGAGCAAGTCATGCTGCAAAAGGAGGCCGCGGAGCGGGTGAGGCAATTATCTCGCCCTCCAAGTGTGTCAGGGCTGGCCGTCGCGGACGTCACAACCGCGGTGGCGCTACCCCACATTAGAGGACGTCGGCCGACGGCGAGGTGTGTTTCACCCACCTTCCCGACGGTCTTCCGGCACCAGTCGGTGTGATGGCGGCGGCCCGGGCGTGCCACGGCGCGACCCGTTTCCATCTTGGCCGCCGCGGGGGGACCGTGACACCCAGGGTGGGGGCCCAGGGTGTCCCGAGAAACGGTCCATCAGGAGGGCCGACAACGGCTTCTGGGTGGCCCGGGCACTGTCGTAGGAGTTAGTTTTGGATGTGGGGTGGAGTAGTTCAACACTCGACCCCGGGAAGGTGCCCCACACCCGGAGGAATTGGCGTGGGGAGGTCCTGGTGGTGTTTTTCTCAGAGTTCCCAGGGCCTCCCAGCACGCCAGAGAGGGCCATCGTGGGGGTTTTAGTCGGTAGAAATCCGACATAACCCCGCTGCCTCCCCCAGGGGGCGGGCTATCTTTGGAAGCTTTCCCCCACGTTAGAAAAAAAATAATAGGTTTAATCGCGTAGGAAGTTGACTCTGCGAAACTAGATAAGAAGCGATCGAGATCATAAAGTTCTAAAAAGATCAGTTCCTGTGAAAACAGTCACAGACGCTGGACAACCAAAGGACAATCGATGCTTTAACTGCAACGAGATGGGTCATTGGAAGATGGGCTGCAGAAAACCAGTCAGGGAGCGTGGAAGCTGCTTAAGGTGCGGAGCGTCGCATGACATTAGGGAGTGTGCGCAAAATTTTACCACCAAAGTAAGGAGATCACCGCGGACATCAACGGCGACATCATTGTCAACCAGAACTGTATCGGCAGCGGTGTCTCGGCAACGGCTAAAATTTAAGCGACAACGGCTGCTCCGCGCTAGGCGCGGTTAAGCGTGCTGTGACGTCACAGCAAGGCGCGACTATATAACCACGAGCGAGCGCTCCCTCGACCTGTTACGTTACGAATTCATCGAGTTGAATTGTATTGCTTAGCGTTTGCGTTTTTCTACCTCTGCGTAATTTATCTGTGCGTCCTTCTTTACTAAAGTGTTTGCGTATCGTTTTTAATCGTTCTGCGTTGCGTCGTTTATCGTGTTGTGCGTGGCTTGTACTGAGTGTGGTTAATATTAAACTTAGAGAATTATTTAACCAACATTTCGTGTTTATTACTTCGTTATCCCTACTCTCACGTAAACAAGCGGAATCATCGGAAAATTTCATCCAACCAGGTTCCTCTGAAATTCCGTTTATGGTTCCAATAAGTTTCGATATTAAAGACAATAGCGGCACCACTTTCAACTTGGCCATTACGGCAATGATCGACTCCCACTAGCCCGTAAGTTTAATTAGACAGAGTGTATTGCCTCCTACATTCCGATTTGACCCTTCCGGTTCACATAATTATTATGGTATTAACCGTTTACCGTTAGATATTGTTGTTGTTTTCACGACTGAAATTAGACTCGACAACGTAAAGGTAGCGATTAAATTTTTCGCAGTACCGGGCAACACGATCACATATTTCACTCTGCTCGGTAGAGATTTTATTTTATCACAGTCGGTACCCGTTGTTATGAGAAAAGCGTTCGAAATCACCCCGAAAAGAGAAAATAATTATGATTTAGGGACCAGAAAATTTATTTGACAAATTTTACAAATCGAATATGTAGAAAAACCAATGTCCTTTACCGAAAATGTATGTATTAATCCAAATTTAGACTTACAAGGGAACATATCCAATACGAACACTCCGATTTTGATCAAACTTATGTGAAAGATAGTTCTCAAAAAAATATTTGACACGTATTTTTTTTTATCGGCCATCGTTCACATTGAAGGGGTGATAACAGCCCTCAAAGTTAAGGGCTGAAAGTATATTTTTGGGAATGTCTCTGAAACTAAAGGAGATAATGGAAAATTTTTTTTTTAAATAGTGAGTCTTCAAATAGGGAATTATTCTGCAAAAGAAAATTTTAAAAAACCTCATTTGTTTAAAAAATATATTGAAAATTTATAATTTTTTTTTAATTTTTGTTACTAAATGTTAATCTATTTTGTTGCAACTTTGTGTGTGTAAACTATGGACTAAAATAGAGGATACGTGTTTTTAGAATTTTTCGTTTTTAGCGAGGATTATTAGTTAAATAATTTTAAATCTCATCCTATGAAGAGGAGCAATCGGGCATGGTTTGTTAAAAATATCATTATTTTTACAATCTTTTACAATATTTTCAAATATTATGAACATCTTTATATGCTGTTAGTTGATTCGTGAATAACTATTGGAAGTACCGCAGATATGAATGTGACGCGGTGTAGTCATCGCAGCCAGAAATATTGGCTTATATGGCCAATACTACCTTGTAATTTTATGACTGCAAAATCTCCAAATACAATATTTGGAACTTTTGACACCTTTGAGATTTTTAAGAAATTGAGGGCTGAGTGTTCTTCGTTTTAAGCTTATAATATTTATCATTCCCATCATTTTCAGTAATATTCGCTGTCAGAAGGAAAGCATTTGGTAACTTACATTCTTTAATACACGTAATTAACTTCTTGCGGAGCTACCATAAGCTTAAACGTTGCTAAGCTACGTTGCGCGCGAAGAATATTTTAAAAGAACACACGCCCGAAATAATTCCGGACGTTTCACGATTCAGTTGCCTTTTTTCAAGACTGCAGCAGGGGACTTTGAGACTCCTCGGCGCGTAGCATTCCAACTGTAGCACAGCTACTGGTCCATACTTGGCGCTGCGGGTTCTTCAGCAGCTCGCCGACGACGAGAAAGAGAGGTTCCCGTTGGGCGCCGCAGTTTTGCGTCGTCATGCTTATGTTGACGACCTGTTGGCCGGTGCAGATGACTCTGCTAAGGCCGAAGAGACTCGTCAACAGTTAACTAGTCTCCTTATGGCGGGCGGTTTTCCGCTCGATAAATGGACAATTAATTATAGTGCTCCAAACGTTACCGAGGACAACTCGGAGTCAAACATTTGGTCCTTCGAGCCGGATGTTCTACATCAATAAAGACGAATTAGTTTATTATTCATGAATGAAGAATAATTCAACAATTATTCCGATTTTTCTCCTTAACCGGCATTCACCTTATAGTCTTCTATTACTATCGCGATGCCCATGTTTGTTTATGGCGACGGTCACTGTTTTCCGTGCCTGCACGACGCCCCTGAGCGCGCGCAGTTCTCGCGCTCTGATTGCTCGGTGTTTTTCCTTAATAATTTAAAAATCAAGCCTCGTCCAATATTTTTGCAAAGGAAAAAGTTGTTCAGAATAGCCCCACCTACCACTCCTTTCCGGCTCGTACCATATTTGTGAGATACCCTGAATTATACATAGAATCGAAATATAGAAGAACTGCAAATAGCTAACCTGTGTGAAATAAATGTGTGATCGGGATAAATAGACATTTTCGTTTTTCCCCCATCCTCTCTTCGAAGAATTACAACACAACGATTTATTACTTTTAACAATAAACAAATTTCATAAAATTCTTAAACAATTCTGAAAATGAAAATTGTTAGTATTATATCAACCAAATAATTTTCATATTGCGTTACATTCCGCACACGAATATTTTTCAAAATTTCCTTTGTAATTTCTCACCGACCGAATCCGTATCGATGATATACTGCATTCTGGCAACACCCTAATTGTGCGCACTGACAGCCTTTAATGTTTATTAGATAGATTATCATCTGGCGACTAAACTGAGATTGTTAATATGCCACATTCCTTCCTTGAAATCAGCATGGCCCCACGATCAAAGTTTTAGATCATTTTACTTCCTCAAGCCGCCGAGCATAAACGAAAAGCGCGGTCGTGTAGTCCGATAACGCCAAGCGTTCTGGAATGTTCCTCACGGATCCGCGGTGCGACATAAAATTACAATAGAAATTGTTCATTTATTCGTATTATACCGGTAGAGTATGTACCTACAGGCCAGTCAGTCCTACAATAATTAACTCGACTTTCCGTTTAGGTCGCGTCAGCCACCGGTGACTGACAGCGCACAACATGATATAGAACTAACAATTTTCCTAGCGGGCCGAACGGTAAAAAAAACTAAAGACACTTGGTGCAGAACGTGTTGAATAAACGCCTATAGGCATCTCATTCGAAATGTAAATACCTTCTACTGGAATAAGACACCTTCGCCCTACAATACCAGCGCATCTAACATAAGTGGACGCGCGGCCGGCAGGGACTTCCTTAGAAATCGGTGTGGCGCTCAACGTGTTAAGGTACCGAGCGTAATTCATCTAAATAATTATAAAAGACATGAAAAGAAATATATAATGTTTGATTCAAAATCTTGTAATACAAAGATGTCAACATTCTACAATCCGCCGGTTATAAATGTAAAAATTATTCAATAGTTAATTTAATAAGACTTCAGCATTAACAAACAGTTCATTGCTCGAGTGTGAAACAAAAAACTATATAGAAAGAGAAGAAGATAAGGACTGGAACAAGGGAGAAACGCACATGCACCCACCATCACATAATTAGCGAATGCACGGTCCCTTACGCATTGACCCCGCAGCCTAATTCGTTAGGCGCACATCAATGCAATGTAAACAATTTCGGACTAGGCTTTCTGTGGTCTTCTCCGATGGGTCCAAGTTGCGACACTCGAAATACAATCGCGAGGTGCGTGTCAGGGGTCTGTGAAGTGGTCAAGAGACGATTTTGTCATTAATTTTGTAAAGTTAAAAGTTAGGGCAAAGACTATATCTTCACGTATAAGCATCTTTCAATTTCAATATCAATTCAGTTTGTTATTTTATTGTGTGCATTATATAACATTTTATTTTATATTTTTTATTCTATAGCGTCGCTTCAGTTTTACATTCACTTTCAGTTTCATAATAGGTCAAGTTTCTCAAAGATTGTAACTGGTGGATTGGTTCCAAGATTCTAACTGTGTGTATTTCTTCCTTCAGGAACCAGATATGGCCGTAATTCAAAATATACCAGGCTGTACATTATTACTAAATTTATTCGAATACATCTATTCGCGTCAATTATTTCCCCTTACTATTCTAGTTATTTTTATAAATATTTTGCGGCTAGTCCCTCCAGTAGTTATCAATTAACTGTGGGACTTCCGTAACTACAATTTGTTTAATTTTGTTGTTTTGGGAAAATTGCTTATCCCTCGAACTTAAAAAACATTGCGTATCTCAATTATCAACATAAACAATTGTTGTGCCCCGATCGCGAGAACGTCGCAGCGTGCGATTTTCCGTCGCCAGCTAGAAACCGTTTAAGAATTTCGGCATAAGCATCACGTGACCCGGCGCCACTAGAAGCTAGCAGTGCACATGCCACACGGATGACCATTTATGGTCATCGACGCCTAACCAACAAGTTATAAAAAGGGATGTATTGTAGAAGATCGAGACTTAGACGCAGAGATTCAAGGAAACTCACAGAAACCAAGCCAGCTCGAAATAAAGTGAAGTATTCGAAAATTCTCGTATGTCGGTGGATTCCAATCCTATAAACCGCTCCAAAGCTCACCAATCCCAACTTTCTTAACACATATTCATCCGGCAACTTTTTGCACCGCCATTCATCAAATGTTGGTATTTTTTGACACTATCTGTAGAAATAATATGGTCTATATAAAACCAACGTAACATGATAGAAATCATATATTTTTCAGTGAAATCTTGGAAAATGATATAAAACAAATTTATAACTACTGTCACCATCATTACTATCAAAATTAGCTTGTGAAAAATCTTCAATGTTATCATCTGCCTCACAATCAGATAAAATGTCTGCACATATTTCATTTTTGTTCTTCATTTTAGGTATATTGTATTATTTGAAAAGAGAGGATGAAAAAATTAACAATAATACAACTGAAATTTTTTAAATATTCGAACACCCGAGAGTTTAAGGGGTTATATCTACTTGGGATCGGGAACAGTTACGTGATTTTCGAGAATTTTTGTTGCCATTTTAATAAATATTTTTAATAATTCTCAAAACACTATCAAAAAGTTCATATCTTACGGTGTATATATAAATTTTGTATGAAAAAATATTAAAAAACAAATTAAATATAACTCGTCTCCAAGATTATAAGTTTTTTGCGGTGACCACGATATCTTCAGAACGCCTTATCTGAAGTCAAAATCTAAAAATAGTGCATTAGTACATTGCGTTACGAAAGGCCTGAACGAGGGATTTTTCATTTTGGTTACAACATTTTGTTTTCTTGCAAAAAAAAACAAAATCTGTCCACGTCGAACCATTGATTTTTTTCGTAAAATTGTTGTCATTTTTGTAAAAATCAAAATTTTACGAAACCCTTCGTTCAGGCACTTCTTAACGCAATATACTAACGCACTATTTTTTTATTTTAACTTCAGATAAAGCGTTCCGAAGATATCGTGGTCACCGCAAGTGATATAAAAAAAAAACCGGCGATCTAGGAAACGAGTTACATTTCATTTGTTTTTTAGTATTTTTTCATACGAAAATTTATATATACACCTTAAGATATGAACTTTTTGATAGTGTTTTGTGAATTATTAAAAATATTTATTAAAATGGCACAAAAAATTCTTGAAAATCACGTAACTTTTCCCGATCCCAAGTAGATATAACCCCTTAAACTTGGAATAAAATTCTTGTATACCCAATTCCAACTAATACAGATATAATTTATTTTTGGTTACGTTTGCACCGTTATGCGATGCAACTGAAGCTAAAATCAGTTCTCTCATGAAATTATCTCTGTTTGGTAAAAATTATAATTTAATATACTCAGAATTAAAAGAGCAAAAATGAATTTTTCTCCAAATATACAATTGACGAATTTTCGTCATTTGGCTGTGGTTGATTCTTTAAAAAATGTCGGATTTTCGTCAAGCGGACGAATATATGTTAATATCGCCCGAGGGCACAACACAATATTTCCCTTTGTTCAAAATTTAACCATTGTAAATCATATTGTATTGTGCACACTATCCTTCGAATCATTTATTTTATAAAATATAATCTCTTATATTTTAACTATTTGTGTATTCCAACTTCCTTTTATTGCCTCCGTATTATTCCATCAAATTTGCGATCTAGTGAAAAGGTCGCGTATGGGACTAGCGTATCCTCGAACACACACAACATTAAAACCCGTTTGCAATTGATCTTGTTAAAGTAAATATTTTTCTGGCTTTATACGCACGCACGCCGCACGTAAAAATTGCAATATAATATTGTACGTTGATTATAACAAATATCGCAACGTTCATTTATCTCGTCAAGAGCAATATTATAAAATTAGGTTACTATTACAATAAATGCCACTTAAATTCGTACACCGCAACGCTATTTAGATTTTTACCGAATTCTCAAAAATAAGATATACTGCTACATTTCTATTTGATGTACATAGAATGTAAATAAAAAATTATTAGTAATGTAAAAATGTTCATTACAAAAATGCAAAACAAATTCGCATATTTTGAAGAAACATATTTTCTATTCAGCAAAACAGACTTTCAAACCTACAGATTAACAAATGTAACATATGTTGGATGGAATCATTTGCCCGTTTCCACTTGTTTACCGGTCGTTATTATAATAGGAAGTTACTTAAACGTGACAGTAACATTTACAGCGAAAATGTGGTAATGAAAAATGATAGTAAAGTAATATGAGTTCATCAAATGGATTGTGATATGAGAACTATTGTGAGATATATGTTTTGTTACAAAACACAGGATCAGTGGAATAATTCCGTCACAAAGACAGTTTTATCGAAGCAAGATTATAAAAATATATGATTTTAGAAAGTTGTCAATATTATCCCAGCGACAATACGCTGAAATTATGCCCACTAGTGGGCGAACATCCTGTATATGTACAACATATTTTATTGTTGTTAATAGAAAATTTATTTCTATTCGAACATCCGACACAACTTTACGGAAAACTCATTCAAAATATTAGTCCACGAGCTGTTCCACTATTTGTTTATTGTATGTCTGATCCAGTTATTTTGTAAATTTTCAAGAAAACATTACATCTACTACATCATTTGACATTTACAGAACTAGTACCGATAAGATCATTATTACAAATATATACACAAAGTTGCACCGCAAACACATACACGTAAGCTGGGCTTGACTGCAACTGTATTAACACTTTCGCGACCGGTGACACCAACGTGGTGCCATAGGCAGGTCAGTCGTTGTTTGCCAGTGACACGTGGTGTCACGTGGTGACTCCCACGTGGTACCTAACATTGGTCAGCCATTTGCAAAGCTTTTTCGAACGTGAGTTGTTTAACACTTTGAGATTGAATACTATCGCTAGAAAATGAGTACTTTTTCACGAAATACGTTTCAATTTTTGCTTATTGATAAGCAACAAGGTATGTTGTTTCTGAGAGTGTTGCACAGATACGATAAAATAATGTCATAAAAAAGCAGTTAAGTTTATTATGTTGTCATGAATTTTGTTTTATATTTGTACGTTTTAAGAATTGTCACACAAAGAAAAAACATAATTGAATAATAATATTGAATTATTTCGTGAATTTACGTAAAGTTTTTTTACATTAATTCTTCAAAAATATTCCCGTCGTTTGGCGACGTTTCACTGCGCAAGCATGCGTCGTGAAAGTGTTAATACAATCTAAAATCAATACATTAATATCAAATTCTTCGTTCTCGCGTAGGATTTGCGACACAACCGAAAAACTGACAAATAGTAAAATATCTGTGAAGCGCTAGGTTAATATATCCATATGGTTTTTAGCGTTATCATACTTGATGACGCTTGAAGAAATTAGTAGTTTCAGAAAGTGACTTTCCCTTATATTAAATTAACACTAGGTTTACGGAACCCGTCAAAATGACGGATCTTAAACTTCTTATTTTCAATTACGAAAATTATTAAAAAACTTTTTGCAAAATGCATGTTAACCTTCATGGAGATGAAGAATCTTTCTATAAACTGGCTTATGTATTGTCCATTATTTATTTGTTTTTACAGTTGATTTTCAATTCAGACATAAGTAGTCATTGAACGTCCGTAAATCTAGTGTTAAATTCGTTAATTTAAAAAAATGTCATTTGTACGTATCCTCTGATAGTCCTACTTGCTATAAACATCATATGATTTTAAGTGTTAGTGACTATCTTGTTTGCGTTTCTCCATTACTAACGCAACTGAGGAAAGAGTGTTTGCAGATTTAATGTATTCGGTGTTTTTCCGAAAGTCACAATCTAAAATTGGTTAAACCTGACATAATAAAACATCTACGCAACATTTTGTCATATGCTGCAATTTCGATTTGACATTTATCTAAAGTCAATAATAGAATATAAACAGCAACATTTGTATCTCAAAATATATGTAAATGTTACATTTCTGTAATAATTGCTTTTTAAATTTCACTCATAATACATAGTCCTTGATAAATAAATCGCAGTTTTATTGAACGTACTTTTCAAAAAGCTGTAATAGCCAGTGAACGAGGGGCGTTTCACGAACTAAAGTAAATTCCAAATTGTAATATTATGCTTTTCCGTCACAAGGTGAAGTGGTTGAACCATGTGCGAGGTTAAGATGATCAGCCACTCGATTACTGCACATACTAGCGTAGAAAAATAATGTACAACAAATGCACACTTCACAAAACATGTATGCTGCTTATGTTCTTATCCTTAATGTTATACATTTCATCAAATGCTGCAATTATTATTACAAAAAAGGCAATTAAGTTGCTTTAGCTTGTGAACAGATCAGTTACAAAAAGTTATCGACAATCCAGATTCACGTCTCATACATACTACGATTACTATGTTATTTCTTTAGTAGCGCGCATGTAGAACGCATCTGTGCTTATACACACTTTTAAACGTTCTTGCGCAGAAGAACAAGATACAAAAAACAATGTTTTTCTTCAATTCGAAGACTATTTTCTTATTCTGAAGATACAAAACTTCAGCTTGGCGTCTTTCGGCCGAACTGCGCACAAATCACTACTATTTTCAGCCCGTTAACAACTTCGAGAAAGAATCTTGGTAGACGGATGTTCCTTTTCACCGTTTGCAGTAGTGTTATGTGGTTTTCTTCGCTGCCGGTTGGTTACACTCAGCCCTTCTCCCCGTTCTGTAATACTGCTCACGAGCGTATTACATGATGCGGTTGTACCTTAGACCAACCTCTCCACTCATTTTCTTCTATACACATTAGACAATTCTTGCTAATATTTATACTTCACATATCTGGGGTTCTTGGTGGATATGGATATTAATGAAGGAGATAGATAACCTCCTTCATTTTTATTTCATGAAACATTCGTTTCTTTCGAGTTCTGGCGCACAAAAGTAAGTTCTTCGTACATCAAGTCGTCTTTCGTACGGCTGTTATTCTCGAACAGCTCCAACGGATCTCGTACAACGATCACGAAAAATATTTCCTAACTTTGGATTCAGAATCTACAAGACTTTGAATCCATTATAAAGCTAACAAAAGTTAAGTATTTGTCACTCGGTATGCATACTCTTCGAAATTGACGTTCAGCTGTTCAAATCGCAACGATTTAACTATGCGATATACAGAGCAACTGATTTGTTGAATTCAGGAAGATTGTTGTGTGCCAGTCCGCTTTCCTAGAACAGCAGGACAATTTATGGTGCTGTAAAGCGAGGTGTCAATATAGTAACGGATGCGTGAGGGTTCCTCCTGCCGGCTAAAATTCTCGTATTTGTTGGAACCGCCGATTGCAGGTTACTTCCCACTGAACGCTAACTGAATGACTTTATTGCAGAAATGATAAATAATTCAATTATCTATTTGCATTGACCTGTGTACAAATTCTGAGAACCGTATTTAATTCACAGTACGCCAGAAAACCAGGTCGCGTTTATCACCATTGCGATCGAGATAAGTTCATTTACGCAAAAAGATTTAAAAGATTTTGTGTGTTCCTTCAATTACTATACCACAATCTTGCTAATGCATTCGTTGTGCTGCATATCCACTTCGGTTGTCAAAGGTTACTTGTATCCTCGTATATACAAAGTTTAAAAAAAGAAGCTGAATGCGATTCAACATCGTCATTTTGAAGTAAAATGTCGCAATATTTAACATTTTATAAATGTCTTTTTAATTCAACTCATAGAGCTCATTTCCACAAGTGCGTTATATACTGCCTTCTCTAACAAATGGATCGGCAGAGGTCAGAATACATCTTTCACTTCACACGAATTTTTATTTTTCAGACGTCTGTATGGACATCTATTTGCAATATAAAATGCATCTTGCCATTTCCACAAGTATTCTATCCATGCGTTCTTCCAAATCCATTTTATTTCATGTTATATTCTATATAAAGCCGACGGCAGGGACGTTGTTCAGGTACGTCTCCAATTTGTTTGCTTTCGTACCCTTTACATGACTATACGGTCATATCGTATTGATATAGTTCTCCATCTTAACCTTCAACTCCAAGAATTGAATTGAGGATTCACTAATTTGCTCTTTATCTTCTACTGAAAATGGATGCAACGCCATACCGATGTGTCGGCAATATCGGTTACGAAATTCTTTGATCCGGCATCAAACACCAACTACCACTGAATCATAAAGATCTACATAAATCAATTTCAAAATGTCTGAACATCTAAACAGTGAGTCTGAATATATGTAGAAATCGTGTCTGTTATCTTCCGACATGTATTTTACAAACAGCTTATTTTTCATTTCCATTTATTGCAACTCCGGGAGTTTCATGGTTGCAGAGTCCTTATATTCTCCTCGTGCATGTGGCGAAATTATTCGTACCATTAATGGAGGATCAATAGGCTTGCGTGTAAGAAGCTCGCAGTTCTGGCTTCTTCCATTATGAAATACAAATCCTCTTCCAGGACGTCCGTAACGATTTCTTCTCCAATTTTTCAATTAATAATCGAACAATCTTATATGATGAAATCATAAAAGAATCTTTATCCATTTTTGCATCGAATAATCCGAATCTACATGCTGACGTTGACACAGAATTTATAAAACATAATCTGCGCATGTAAGTTTCCGCAGTACCCTTCAATTCTAGCTTGTGAGAGCACAAGTCTAACGCGCGGTTGAAATCCAAACTCCAACTGTTTTGTAGGCTGATGTTGTTCTTCAAGAATAATTTAAACATCTGTTTCGTTTTTCGTAGCTTTAAGATTATTTTTTTAACACGTTGACGCCGGTCTGAACCATCGCTGGGTCACACTTGATTGTTTCACGGGGCAGCATGACCTACCAATGGATAACGCTTGTATATCGAAAAATACGTAGGACAAAATTTTATTTTACTTTACTTATTCAACAAAAAAATCGAAGTGAGTACACCAAAATATGAGCCAAACTGGTACGGTGAGCTTTACTTAACATTTACATGTATACGCAAACTGATATTGCCAAAGTTGAAAAATTTCGTTTTTCTTAAAAATCGACAATCACAAAAACTGAAGATGATGAACCAAAACGGATTTCAGATTGGTTTTAGCTCGCGAGATTTGAATTGTCTTGAACAGTGTAATTTTGCGCTGCGCCGCCCTGAAAAACGGACCGCTAACTTACGCGCCATCGCACGAAAAAAAAACTATAAATATCCACGCCGGCGTCAACGTGTTAATGCCTAGATCAAATCTACATAATTTTGTCAAACATACAAAGCGACCAACAAATACGTGTGCACAACGTTTCTCAATAAATAGTTCGAAAAAACTTCTATGCGGAAAGTTGATAAAAACGATTTCGATGATACTTGATGATACTTGATAATTGTGAAGCCGTTAAAATTACTTTTACACAGTGAACGAATAATTTTTCTAAATATTTTGTACACTTAAGGCCATCTTTCACATATCCAAAACTAAGAATTGTAATTACACAAGAACATTCGAATGCAATGTATTAACACTTTACCGACCGGTAGCGATTCGAACATACTATGCCCTTTCACCGCCCACTCAGCCGCAGATCGTCCGAGACACCGGCTCGGTTTCGGCCTAGACTGACGCGCGGGAAAACTTGGCATAATCTTTACGCCAGAGCTGCCTTCGAAAGGTTCCAAAGTTATACTCTTGTCGTTCGTTGACCATGTATCATTGTTGTCTTCAACATTATTATTTATGTCCTCGTCTTCTGAATCACTGTATATTATCGGTACAGGAGTTCGCTTTCGAATGACTATATTACTGCTATCACTTTCGTCATCAGTACTACTTGTTGAACGGCAGTCAGAACAATCTGACAGGTCGTCGAAATAAAACTCACCGAGACCATCCTTTCCGTTCATTTCTAAGGGCTAAAACTTAGAAAAAAGTACCGATTATTTGAATAAAGAATGCGAAATGCTTGCTGCTTGCTACTGGTCAATCTGACCTAACCGAATCTAACAGAAAAATCAAACGTCGAATAATCGACGACCGGTCGGTAAAGGCTGGATAGCAAACGTCGAATAATCGACGACCGGTCGGTAAGCGCTGGGGATCAAACGTCGATTAATCGACGGCCGGTCGGTAAAGTGTTAATATTAGAATGTCAACTGTTAAAGTACGGAAATCGGACACTGTAGTATTCCTAACGTTATACTAACATATGCGATATTCATTGACTGCTATTTTATGTGCGTTATTTGTCAAAACGTTTAATTAGTCTATTACAACTTACATTTCCTATTTGCCATCTATCTACATATAAAAATATGTAAACTTCACATCAGTATCAATGTTCGTCTCAAATCTACACTAACAATATTTCTTAAAGAAAAATCTCGGAAGAGTGTACGATCATAAGTAGCAATCATTGTATACAGTAACAACTCGATATAAGTTCATTATACTTTGTCATACTGTTCGACAAATATACCAGAACAACACACGGAACAATAAACACGCAGAAAATTGTTCCGCATGGCAATAACTATTTCCACTCTCTTTACGACTCGATAATTGTTTATGTTCGTGCCGGACGTAAAATAATTAGGATATCCCATAAATTTCTTCTAATTTGATAGAAATTCAAACAAAATATTTATTGTTTACGGTTAATTCATTGTATTAAATATAGACTGCTCTGCTCTATCACCATTTTCCATCTCAGGAAACAACACTGTTTGCTCTTTCAAAATTATCGGAGATTTCTTGCACAATATTCCTCGAAGTACGTATTTATGTCATATTAAAAAAGGAAGAAACTTATCGGATACTATAATGTTTAACAGTCAGACGCTTTTTATTCATTATGCGTCCTTTGCAGAACATAGAGTAAGCAAGAAAAAGAAGTCGAAAGATACGTACAGCCGCAACCCTCAACTTGGCCAGTGAGGACTACCGATTGTTTACAGTTTTCGGGTTAACTATTGTGTGTGATCGCTCGAACCAATAAATTCGTTCGACAATCGGTAACGGCACTAACGCTGGTAATATCCTGGGATTTTTCGACACAAGATCTAAAGATCGCGTTGTTTGCGACTCAAACGGTTAATGGGGAATCTTCAATGATATGTACCTATATAAAGTAGTACTACTTTATAAACCCGCGTGAGTTTTGCCGCCTGAAGGGCAGTAATGGAGGTGGCAGAAAAGGATAGAGGAGGGGAGAGAAAGAAGAGTAGCTTGAATTAAAAGCAAGACATGTGCATGTAAAGAAGTGAAGAACTGCAAGAAAATAAAGAAAGTTAGGGAAGAATAAGCTTTAATGTCGTTTATCTTTTTATAGGTAAGAAAGTGTAAATTATGTAAATAAACTTTAAGTAGTGTCTAATAAAAATAATCTCTTTTTATAGTGCAACTCAATTCAATTTATTTTTTCCCCAAAAAATACTAAAAGAACATACGAACATGATATCTATGAAACAAATATTTTTAGCAGGGTTTTTCAAACAGCTATGAATTTTGCACTGCATAAAAAATGGTGACCTTTACCTTTACCAAAGATACTCCATTGGTTATAATGTAAGTATCGAATGATAAAAGCAGTGTACTAGCCTATCAAGGTCGTTAAACGAACGCATTATATTCCGCGCGATTGTTATCTTTATACTTGGAATAATTCCCTGTCTCTGCCCTTATCATTCTCACCTTTTTAATAGCCAAGTCTTTCTTTCCACCACACATGGAAACCAGGCAAGCGCATCTCATACGAATACTTATTGTAGATTATTTTATTGCATCGTCCATTCCTCTCAGTGGTTTATTCGCACTATCATTTTTCTGGTGCAAATATTCAAAATAAGTAGAATACAATGTAAATAAAATATTGTGTACAAACTTCGTAACATAAATTATTTGAAATAAAATAAAAGAGGGTTTTATAAAATGATTTATGAGAAATTTGTGTACAAAGAAAAAAAAGCCAACAGCACGCGGAGTTCCCAAGCGGTCACCCATCCAAGTACTATCCGCGTCCAACTCAGCTTGACTTCGGTGATCGGACGAGAACCGGTATATCCTGACTAGTTTTTTTTTTTTATAACAGCACGTTTTATTGCCAAATAAATAATATATACAGAGTGCAATAAACCAAAACGTACAAAAAAAAGTATAACAGAAAAACAAACTTAACAAGATAAAAGGCTCCTGCATGGAGCACGCACAATCTACACGGTGGTGTTGGTTAAATATCGCCCTTAATGCTACAATATATACATCTTACACTAAGCTTAGTTACTTATATATTTACATTTATGTTATATAGAATTTGGCCGAAACTATATAATCGTTGTCAGTTGTATATGGGGGAAAGAAAGGGGTTGGAACAAGGGAGCGGGGGGTAGGGGAGTGTTAAATTCTTTTATTATTTATTTACAAAATTTTTTACATGCCTGAAAATAAAATGATGGAGAAAGCAGGAGTGTGTCTGTGGATTTTGATTTTGGTTTTATAGCCACCAGTACTGTTTGGTATTTTGTCTATGGTTGTCTTTAGCATCTATATTTGATAATTTATAATTAAAACGCATGATGAGGTCTTCAAAGTTTATGTTTCTATTGTACGCGATGGTTTTGTCGTAGATTTTTCGGAACACGTGGTAAATTAGGGGAATATTATTGGGTCATTCCACGCCGAATCGATCACTTTTTGTCATCACCATCTGCGATTTTGTTTTAATCAAGATATGTTATAGTCTACGTGAAAGTAGGGGGGGTTTAAGTCATCATTTTGCCAATTTCGAATTTGTTTAAAAATTACAAGCCTTCAAACTTTGCAGTTTTTGCCTATTTTCGCAAAAATAGGCATCACTTACGAATTTTTTTCTCAAAAACTACTCGTGCGATTGAGCTAAATTTTTTTTCGTTTTATTCATAAAGGATTGGGCTACTATAAAATATTTTTTATAAATTGGACAATTTGTTATGTAATATGAAAAAATTTAAACAAATTCTTTTTTTATGTTTTTCAATAAAAACTACTAATTATTAAAATTAAAAAAAAATATATTATATTCGCTGAAGCTTCCCCTTTAAAATGAGCTCTTCAGAATAATGGGCGGTGGAAAATTAATGTCACAATAAGCTGGAAAACGACGCGGTGTACCTCCGTTTCAGGTAAGCGAGTCGTGCAATCCGCGTTCACTGGTCTCGGTCAAGCCTGGTACACGACTAAATGACCTTGACTTTACTTGGAAAAGTATATTAGTAACCATTCTGGGCCAATGACACATTTTTTAATCATAACTTCATTTATAAATATTAATTCCCACATTTATTGTTCATGGTCTACGAAAAGGCGTCATTGCTCATTGGAAATCGTGAGAAGATTGTGGTTTCCTTCCATCGGAAAGGGATAAGGATGGGTTATAATTAAAATTATCGAGAGGACCATTGTGTGGGTAGACTTAGAAATTGTAAGAAAACATAAAATGACAACTATTTCATTACACTAAATACAGGTCCATCAATATCATACGAGCAAGTCTTACATAGTACTACTTTATTTGTTAATAAATAAATCTTCTTGCAATGCGAGTTTATAAACAATCGGAATGTTCAATATATTATTTTGTGTTACATAACTAAATGCCACATTGAACCAATGACACATTTTTTTTTATTCATCATCGTCATTTTGAAATATAGCATTTAGTTATGTAACACAAAATAATATATTGAACATTCCGATTGTTTATAAACTCGCATTGCAAGAAGATTTATTTATTAACAAATAAAGTAGTACTATGTAAGACTTGCTCGTATGATATTGATGGACCTGTATTTAGTGTAATGAAATAGTTGTCATTTTATGTTTTCTTACAATTTCTAAGTCTACCCACACAATGGTCCTCTCGATAATTTTAATTATAACCCGTCCTTATCCCTTTCCGATGGAAGGAAACCACAATCTTCTCACGATTTCCATTGAGCAATGACGCCTTTTTGTAGAGCATGAACAATAAACGTCGGAATTAATATTTATAAATGAAGTTATGATTAAAAAATGTGTCATTGGCCAAGAATGGTTACTAATATACTTTTCCAAGTAAAGTCAAGGTCATTTAGTCGTGTACCAGGCTTGACCAAGACCAATGAACGCGGATTGCACGACTCGCTTACCTGAAACGGAGGTGCACCGCGTCGTTTTCCAGCTTATTGTGACATTCATTTTCGACCGCCCATTATTCTGAAGGGCTCATTTTAAAGGGGAAGCTTCAGCGAATATAATATATTTTTTTTAAATTTTAATAATTAGTAGTTTTTATTGAAAAACATAAAAAAAGAATTTGTTTAAATTTTTTCATATTACATAACAAATTGTCCAATTTATAAAAAATATTTTATAGTAGCCCAATCCTTTATGAATAAAACGAAAAAAAAGTTAGCTCAATCGCACGAGTAGTTTTTGAGAAAAAAATTCGTAAGTGATGCCTATTTTTGCGAAAATAGGCAAAAACTGCAAAGTTTGAAGGCTTGTAATTTTTAAACAAATTCGAAATTGGCAAAATGATGACTTAAACCCCCCCTACTTTCACGTAGACTATAACATATCTTGATTAAAACAAAATCGCAGATGGTGATGACAAAAAGTGATCGATTCGGCGTGGAATGACTCTATTGGAATTTTGAATATAGCCTTCGCTGTCTAGGTAAATAAATGATTCTGGTGGTAGGTAGCCGGTTTTCATGGCGTTCGCGAAATACAACGGGTTCGGGTATACGGAGCTGAATATTTGACTGTTTGATGTTGTGTGGTGAATGTTGGACCAGTGGTTTCTGATGAGTTTCAATATAAATAGGTCAATCCTGATGAGTTTGGTTTCTTCACATATCTTGTAGTTGTTGATCATCTTTTTATAGTTGGATTCCGGTGATCTGTAACGATTTAGGCAGACTCGGAGGCATTTCCTCTCAAAGATCCGCAACTTTTCCATGGTTCCTGGGCTGATATTAAACCAGATGGGACATCCGTACGTCAGGATAGGTCTGACGAGTAACTTGTAACACAGAATTTTAACGCATTTATCGAGGTCTTGTGAGTAGAACTGTATCGTCGAAATCTCTCCAACATGGAGAAATTTCGTGTTTCAAACAATTTTCAATTGCGGTTGAGAAGGAAGGTAAATAAAATGATCTGGATGAATTTGAGCCGAAATATAATGATACTTTATTGGCTTTGCTTACACGATTTAGGGGAAAAAGCCTTGCGGCATAAAAAACCCTTTGAATATAATTGTGAATTGTTCGGGAGTGAACGCTGAAGGTGTGAACGATTTGCGTGTCTGATGTCTGAGTATTCAGAGCGAGTGTGCTCGGCACGACTCCTCTACGGGTCCGAAGGACCGCCTATGTGTGTGTGTGTTCAGAGTGAGTGTGCTCGGCACGACTCCTCCACGGGTCCGAAGGACCGCCTATGTGTGTGTGTGTCCAGAGTGAGTGTGCTCGGCACGACTCCTCCACGGATCCGAAGGACCGCCTATGTGTGTGTGTGTCCAGAGTGAGTGTGCTCGGCACGACACCTCCACGGGTCCGAAGGACCGCCTATGTATGTGTATGTCCAGAGTGAGTGTGCTCGACACGACTCCTCCACGGGTCCGAAGGACCGCCTATGTATGTGTATTGAGCGAGTGTGCTCGGCACGACTCCTCTACGGTTCCGAATGACCGTACGTATGTGTGTATTGAGCGAGTGTGCTCGGCACGACTCCTCTACGGTTCCGACTGACCGTACGTACGTATTGCAACGAATGTCATACTTCTTGCGAATACTTCGCGATGTACAAATTCACTCGCGATCACGTAGTAATCGAATTACAATATTCACGCGCTCGCGACAAAGAACACGGCGTGACGCGATGCGACGCGCAACGACACGATGCGACGCGCAACGACACGATGCGACGCGCAACGACACGATGCGACGCGCAACCGACTCCACGCAATCCGACGCGTAACGGTAACGATCGTGACAAAAAGACAACTGATTGTCATATTTTTAGAAATTGGTGGCGAGCTCTCCGTCGATCCAAATCGCATGGCAACCGGCAAAACAAAAGAACCTCGATATATACATCTATATAGGTTGCTCGCGAGAGTTCGTTAACAAAGCAAAACGTCTATCCTTTGTTCGTAAAATTCTCGTTATTGAAAGAATACTCGTTCGCGTCCAAACAAGAACAGTCTTTTGTGTTCGAAGAAGACTTTTTGTGCTTTGTCTATTTGTATGTCTATGTGTTTGTTGTAGTTGAGTTTGAAATCTAAGTGTATGCCTAAGTAACGAACTGTGTCTTTGTGAGGGATTTTATTGTTTGTGTTTTTACTGTCTAAGATTTGGAATTTGCCTGCGTGTTTGCGGACGTCTTTGTTAGCGCCTGCAGTTTTGGAGATGTATGGTCTAAATAGGATAGTTTCGCATTTATTGATATTTATCATGAGTTTCCACGTGTTGAAGTAATGTTGGATGTTTTTGACCATTTCCTGGAGGAGCGCTTGCAGTTTAGATGCTTTATTATGCCGGATATAGATTAAAAGGTCGTCCGCGAATGCTATTGCTTTTTTATCGATGTCGTTACTGAGTCCGAATAATTTTAATAAGTCGCCGATAAAAATGTTGAATAGAATGGGTGAGTTTATTGTGCCCTGCTGTAATCCGTTATTAATTTTGAAGGATTTTCGAGATGAATATTGACCGTTTACTAAGTAAAATGATTTATTGTGAAGCATATTCCAGATGATTTTAACTAAATGTGTCGGGAATTGCTTTTTGAGAAGTTTGTAGAAGAGTCCGTCCAACCATACCGTATCGAAGGCTTTCTCTAAATCTATGAATAAAGCTGCGACGCAGTCGCCCGCATTCCTGGCCCAACAGATGTCTGAAGTGAATTTGGTTATTGCATGAACCGTAGAGTGTTTGTGTCTGAAGCCGAATTGTGTCTCCGGTATTAGATCCCTGGATTTGCAGAAACTGACAATTGCGTTATTAATTGTCGTTTCGAAGACTTTGCTGATGTTTGGAAGGAGACTTATTGGTCGGTAGTTATTCGGATCGCTACCGTCCTTGCCTTTCTTTTTTATTGTTATTAATTTGGCTGTATTCCAGATTGTGGGGAAACAGGATGAGTTTAGGCAGTTGTTGAATATAATTGCGTAGTTGTAGATGTAGCGTTGGGATAGGTGTTTGAGGGCTATGTTTGGTATACCATCGAAGCTGGATGATTTTTTGTTATTTAGATTTCTAAAGGTACTCCGGAGTTTATATTGAGAAGTGAAATAGTTTGGAGGGATACTGTCTTCGTCCGGGTTGTCGGCTGTATTTGTCGCGTTAAAAGTGCAAAGCGCGGAGGTGTTTTGTATTTCCTGTTTTAGGGTGTCGATTCTTTTATTGATTATATTCGCGTGTTGTGGTTTGCCCATATGGAGATATTTTGTGTGGACCGTTTCGAAATGTGTGCCTAGTATATCAAGTTTGTCCTGTGTGTCGGTGATTAGTAATCTATCGTTTGCGTCTTTCCGTAGGTAGTTGAGTTTAATGTCCGAATTTTGTAGGAGGTTCGATCGCGATGAGGGGATTTTTAGTGTCCCGATCTCGTTACTGTTTTTAGGTTGAAATATGCTATTTATGGAGGGGAACATCTCGCGGGGTTTGTGCACTGAAATACTTATTATTTTATTTTTTCAGAAGTTACTGACGCTGTCTTGGAACGCTATTTTGATTTCGTCTCTAGTTTTTGCTAAAATCTTTTTGAACGAGTCTATTTACGGTTTGTTGTTTGCTGTGTAGTTTTCGATTCGCGATAGTCTATTTATGCACGTGATCAGATAGCTTTTATGTTTTCGTAATTTTTTTATTTTCGGAGTTATATATTTGTCTGGTGAATTGAAGTTTTCTTCTATGCGCGGAACTGCGAAGTCAATTGCGTTTTGTATGTTCGTGTTCATTTTGTCTATGTAGGTGTCTATTTCGGACGTCGATAGGTTTCTGTCATTTGGTATGTGTATGTCGTCGTTCTCTATTAGGAATGTTTCGTATTTTGTCCAGTCTGTTTTGCCGAAATTGTATTTTATGGTTGGGGTGTTTTGTTCGAACGCCAGGTAGTTGGTTGACGGGATGGAAATGGTCATTAAGGATGCTCTATGGTCACTATCGTATGGGAAAGAATTTAGTAAATTTGAAGCGGATATTTTGTGCAATTTAATTCTATTATCAGCCAAGAGGAGATCGATAAACGCTCCGCTTTTTGGATACGAGGGTATTGCGGTTCTGTATAAGGATGTTTTAAAGGTGATTTGGTTCTCTAGGTACCATTTGTTTAGGGAGATTCCGCGACTATTATCTCCGGGGTTTCCGCATGCGCTGTGTTTGGCATTTAAGTCTCCGGCCAACAAGTAATACCTGTCCGGTTTGTGCAATTCCAGGGCGTCAAATACCGATTTGAGTTCCATCATGAATTTTTTTTTGCAGTTGCCAGCTGTGTAGGCTGCTATGATGTATAATGTATTATTGTTTTGAAATTTAATTTCTATGGCAGTGGATTCTAAGCTAATGGTATTCGCGATACTTTTAATTTCTATGTTTCTAAACTTTATGTCTTTTCTGATTAAGATGCCCGTACCTCCCGCTTGTCTGGAGTTTATTCTGTCTCTACGTATAAAATTGTAATTTTTAAAATTGATCTTGTGAGTGTGATTTAATTTGGTTTCGGAGAGTAAAACTATGTCAGGTTTGTGTTTGTTCAGACAATCTGTGAGGGTGACTCTTCTTTCGTTAGTAATTATAGAATTAACGTTTATTTGAATGATGTTAAGTTCCCTGACCAGTAGCTCATTAATGGCGTTTCTTTGTGGGATGGGACTCATTGATTAAATATCAATTTCTAGCGCGTTTACGAGGATGTCAATGCGGTTACTGTTTGCCGAGATACTTTCGGCTAACTGTGAAATTTGAGAGGTGATCGTGGATGAGATGATGTTTTTAATTTCGTCTAATAGTGACTTTTGCGATGAGTGTGATTGTGTTGGCGTTTGTGTTGGTTGTTATGTATTTTGTGGTGTTTTGTTGTTTGATACCATTGCGCTGTAGGAAATGGTTGGGTTGACTAGTTTGTTGACGAACCTTACCTTCTTTTCTTGATCTAATTTTATTTGTTCTTTTCTTTCTGCTATTTTTTGCTTTATTTCTGATATTTTGGGGCAGCCTCTGTAAGAGGCCGGATGGCCGAATTGTTTGCAATTTACGCAATAAGGTTTTGCGTCCATGTTACTGGTACGCGGGCATTCTCCGGGGTTGTGCGATTGGTCACATTTCACACACCTGTATTCAAGATTGCAGTTGTGTGCTACGTGTCCTATACGCTGACACCTCTTACACTGGATGCGGTCTTTTTTTATTAGTTTCTCCCAAGTTACCAGCGAGTGTAACAGGGTTTTGATTTTTTTGACATTATCTATTTTGCTATTATGGGAAACCTGAACTAAGTAAATGGGGAGGTTCCTACCTTCCTTTAATGACCGTTGGGTCGAAAATTTTTTGACGGCTACGAATTCTACGTTTTCTATTTTTTGATTGTTTAATTGTTCTAGGATTGTGTCGGGCTCGAATTCTCCTTCTAGGTTTTTCAGAAGGATGGTGATTAATTTTTCGTGTTTGGAGGTGTAGGTAAAAAATTCAATGTTGTTTGTTTTCAATGTGTGGCATGCTAATTTGAACGACTCAGTGTTGTACATGTGCAATATGTGTTTTGTGTGGTTGATGCGTTTGGTATGGAAATCTTTCGTGTTTTTGCCTATCAATTCGATAGTGTTTTTACAGGACTTGCTGTAAATTATTATGGGCGGGGGTCTATTGTCGGTGGTAGCTGGTTTGGTTACATTTACCTGAGGATTGAATCTGGGTCTTTTCTGTGGGGTTGATAGTGTCGAGCTCGGGACGCGGGCTGGGCCCTCAGCCTTGGTTGTAGGGGGCGTGGCGTTGTCGTCTCCTTTCCGCTTGGGCCGTGCGGCGGTCGTCCATCCATCCGCTGCAGGTAAAGTTTGCCGGGGTTTTTCCGTAATCTCCATCGGTTCTGCTTGAATTTTTCCGCTTGGCTCGGTGGATTCCTTGCTGTTATTTGCTCCTTTCCTCATGTCTTCCAATTGCTTAGATAGACTCGCTATCGTGTTGTAGAGGCTGGCGATTAATTTAACGAGATCCTCGTACGACGGTTGTTGGGATCCTTCTTTTTGTTTCGGGGCTTGTCCCGCTTTTCCTTTTGACGACTTCATTGTTCGCATTTCTCCGGGGTTTCTTTTGGTAGCGAGGTTTGGCTTTGGGTTGAGCCTTTTCGCGTTATACTTCCCTAGCAGGGATTTAGAAACGTGCGCGAGAAGCGATACGTCTTCGTGATTTAGTGTATTTGAATTTTTAATTATGTTAAAAATTTCTTTAGGTGAGTTTTTTCTTGGTGCATTTTCGACTTTCGTCGGGAATGCTTGGCTTGGGGATGGCCCCCCTTGTGTATTTGCACTGATATCTATTTTAGTGTTGTATAGAAATGTCCAATATTTTAAATAAAATCTACGCTTATATCGGTAAAGAAACACTGGCCGGTTTTATGTACGCCCTGAAGGGAACACTGTATTGTCTGTGAACACCTAATAACTGCACTCTAAATCTCACAGGTAGGAAGGGTTGCTCGGGGCACGTCCGACTCCTATGAAGGTTGATGAGCAATTGACTAGTATGGCCGTTGGCTATGGCAAATTTTAATTTATTATAATTTAATAAAAACACTTCTTAAATTCTGGATAGAACATATATGGCAAAGCCATGACAACCATCACGGCGCGGCGTACGTAGGGTCACAACGACACAATGAGAAAGCCATAAACCAGACCTGGGAAACCTCGTCGCCACCGACGCTGCGTTACTCCCACTACTCATTTGCCAATTCCCCCACTACCACTCACGCCATGCTTTACATCGCACGCCTCACACGGCTAACACAACAGCAAATATACACTGTGCGGCCGACAACTTGGCCGGAGAGGAGGTTGTCCTGAAACATAAGACGTACGCAATCGTTCCTCCTACCCCCACCTAGAACCGACGAAACTTGACACCGATTGACGATCGCAGACTACTGATTGTTTACGGTCTTCGGCTCAACAAGTGCGCGTGACCGCGCAAACCAATAAATTCCGCCGCCGAAAATGCGTGAGACTCGATGCGACCATCTTTTTTTTTCGGCCAATTACTACCGTCGCGTCTGAACGCCTGGTCAAATCTCCTCCCCGGCCAAGTTGTCGGCCGCATAGTGTATGCAGATAGACATAAAATGACGACTCCGTGCTTGGTCGAGTTTAATGGTGGGGTGCGCTGAGACGTAATAAGGGAAGCCGCGTGTGATTCGCGAGCCACCCGTTGTCCAGACCTGTCAGAAACTATTCCGAAGCTCTTAAGCCTTAAGACTTAAGCGGTAAAACAACTCTAGGATTTTCAAAAAATCGATTTTTTTTTTGCGCTTAAACGATACTTTAGGGTCATAGAAATAGAATGCCATTTGATTTATAGTGGAAAACAAATTTTAAAAGAGTTAATTATCAATTTTGCCGCAGCATCTCAGCGCTGCGATTCATCGCTTTTGTATTACCTTTACCACTTTAAATAATAATTCCTGTCACCTACAACACACACGTTATTAGGGTTCCTGGTGAGGTAACTAGAATACGATAACATTATAGCAAAAGCGTTATGATAGAAAGGGATCGCAGATTAGAAGCAAACAAGAACAACAAGGATTCAATACTTCGTGAAACTTTAAACGCATTTTTCTCGAAACCACTTTTCTCATACTGGGAGGAAGGATTTCTCGGTGACACTGCATGGATCGAATTGAAATTTTTACAGTAGCTGTACAACAATATGTATTCTCTTTCGAAGTACGTAGCCGTTTTTTAATTGAATACAAACTTTTTTTTTATAAACAATTCAATGATCGTTTTGAGTACAAAAAATCGATTCATTTCTTAAAAACTGCATAACTTCTACAAAAATTGATTAATCAAAAAACCCCTACGTACTACCAAAGTAAATTGTATATAGATTATAAATCTTTTTGAGTTTTTATTCTAGGCCTCACGCATGTCGAGAAATCCTTCCTCCCGTGGCAGTGTTTCTACAAAAGTTGTTTCCGCCGATGGGCTCTGTCGCCTCCATTTTGCACAAAAATGCCAATGAAAAAAATTATTGTTTGTATTTCAATATGTGTTAAATAAACCCTTTCAAAAGAAGTTCCTTTCCGCTTGTCGTACTTCCAAAATAAATTGTCAAATTTAGGTCTTTTTTTTTCTGGCTCTGGAGTGGTTTTACCCCTTAAGATTTTTTCGAGGGACTACAAAATCGTTGCAGGTTCGGGAAAGTTTCACTTTTCGGGAAACCATCGTTGAAATTTCATAGCCTTTAGATTATATTGTCATTCGTTGTGTTTTTTCTAACATTCGCGTTCTGAAGAACTGCAAATATAGCGTTTGTTATCTTACACTTCACGTAATCGCAGTGAAGGCAAAAATGATGCAAAATTGAACAGTGCTAGTTCTAAACAGAATATATTTGAAAATTTTGTATTTAAAATAGTACAGATTGATAAGAGGGAATTATATGTAGCTAATATTGAAATGTTTTAGATGTAATAGAGGAGAGTTCTATCAAGTTCAACTTAAAATATTTAAAACTGAATAAAGGAAGATTCAACCGAATTGAAATGAAGGTATTTCAAATTGAATAGAAGTGAACTAGGTTCTATTGGTATTGCGACAGTTAATTAAATATGAATGTTATTGAATAGACATAAGTAAGGAAAAAATAGTAAAAAAAAAGCCAACAGCACGCGGAGTTCCCAAGCGGTCACCCATCCAAGTACTATCCGCGCCCAACTCAGCTTGACTTCGGTGATCGGACGAGAACCGGTATATCCTGACTAGTATGGCCGTTGGCTGGTAACAACTGATATGAATTTTGCTTTCGTCCGTATACTATATACACAAATAGTCGCTTTTTTTAAAATTTGTTTTAACTCCTCACTTAACACGTTCACGCCGGGGCCGATTTTCATGTTTTTCGCTGTGGGGCGGCGTTCGAATTCACGCTGCGCTTTATCTGGCGGCGTACGATTGTTGCTTGCTTAGACCTATATACGTGTTGTATCTGTTTGTTCAGATATAAAAAAAAATTTTTTACAAATTTTTTTGTTAAATTCCAATTATTAAAATTTTCAACTATACAGCAATTTTTTCCAATTACAAAACGAAATACATTTTTGATAGTAGCGGCGTCTAAACCAATGTTCAAGCGTGACCCACCGGTGGTGCAGGCCGCCCGATGGATCAGTCGAGTGTGACCCACCGGCGATGCACGCCGTCGGATGGGACAGTCGAGTGTGACCCACCGGTGATGCACGCCGGCGTGAACGTGTTAAACGACTAATCTCCGAAGTACAGTAAAAGCTCTCGTCGTGGACGGCAGGTCGGAATCCAAAGTGTACTCGGCGAGAGCCGTAGAGGCGAATTTGATACTCGGCGGCCGTGCCTTCCTCGTCACGGGCCGCGGCCGACGAAACGACGAAGGTCAAATATAGGTGAAACACATACTAATGCAAGCAAATACAAAGATTAAAATGTTCTTATTTCCTTGTATTTTGTTATGAAACGTATACCATCGTATTCGTCAGGTTTTTTCTGATTAAAATGACACCAAACATGGTCTAAAAGTTCTCCCCGTGGACAGGCGGCCGCAATCAAAAGTGTACTCGGCGAGAGCCGTAGCAGGCGAAAATGTACTCGGCGGGAGCCGTTGCTGGTGCGATCCCCCTCGGAATCAGTCAAGCATTACATAAACACGATCAGTTACCGAAACGACCGAATATCGGTGAGACACATACTAATGCAAGCAAAGAAAAAGATTGCAATTTTCTTATTTCCTATTATTTTTTCATGAAACTTGTACCATCGTATTCGTCAGGTTTTTCTGATTAAAATGACACCAAACATGATGTAATTACGTTAATAATTACGTACGTAACGGGTGAATAAAGTTTTTAACGTGAAAGAGGACGGCGAGTGAAAAAGACAGAGAGGCAAAAGGTTGAAGCGTTCGGAAAAGATGAAAGGCAAACGGAGCTCAGACCTTTAAATTAAAAATTAAAAATTCTTATTTTTGATTTTTCGTAAATGAAACTTTTGCCATCGTATTCGTCTCGTTTTTCTGATTAAAATGATACCAAACACGTTATAATTACGATCATAATTACCTGTGTAACAAGCCATAAAGTTTTATTTGTATCTCTGCCGTAATTGTAACGTCCGAAATTTTTATGGCTTGTTACACAGGTAATTGTGATCGTAATTATACCTTGTTTGGTCTTATTTTGATCGGCAGAACCTCACGAATATGTTAAAAAAGTTTGCAGTCTAAAAAATATAAATATTAAAAAATTATATTGCTAAATTTGGAATTGGAGATTTGTCAGCCCGCATCAAAGGGACCGCGGCGAGAATCGTGTTACACTTGGACTGGCTCGAGCGAGGCGAACACGGGCGTAGCGATGACGCACGCATTGGCGCAGGAAAAGACGTTCGTCCTCGGGCGGAGCCGACCAAGTAGTACAGGAGGAGAGCTTTTACTGTACATATTATTGAGAGATTGTTAATTTATTTACAATTCATTCGCACAGATCCACGTCCTCAGTGGCAATTCAGCAATCTCCGAGGAGCTGTGCACGTAACCACGCAACTGCCTTGCGATTATCAAGTCGAACTATTTGGAGAATACTACATCGCGATCTTCAGATGTATCCCTATAAAATTTTCATTGTACAGGAGTTGCATGAACGCGACCGCGATACCCGTACCATTATGTGTCAAGAACTTCGCAACATTCCTCGCATGGACGTTTTGATCTTTAGTAATAAGGCACATTTCCGCCTTTCGGGCAAGGTGAACAAACAAAACTACAGGTACTGGTCTGAACATAACCCTCGGGAACTTCATGAGCGGCCACTTCATAGCCCTAAGGTCACAGTCTGTTGTGCCATTTCTGAAGTTGGTGTGCGGGATCCATATTTTTTCCAAGAAAAGAGAAGAGAAAATAACAACGGTATTGTGGTGCTAATTATTTATTAATATTATCAACAAAACATGCACCTATTATGACGTCAAGTTCCGATTCTACTCATCGCGGACGTCCTCCTAAACAGAAACATTTGGTGATACTGGCATACAATCATGGAAAAACTGGCATGAGACGCGTCGCTGCACGACATCTTCAGAAGGAGCTGAATTTTCTGCAGAAAGAACATCGAACAGCAGTTGCTGAAAACATGATTTCACGAGCTTCTAATGACTTGACCTTTATGAAACGCATCATAACCGATGACGAAACATGGGTTTATGAGTACGATATGCAAACAAGCGAACAAGCTTCGGATTATCGCTTAGAAAATGAACCAAACCCTAAAAAACCGCGTCAACGTCGCTCGAAAACTAAGGTAATGTTGACAGTTTTTTTCGATTACCGTGGTGTAGTACATTCACAATTCCTTCCGGATCCCTTCCTTCAAATAACTTGAAATATGTATCTAAAGAAAACGTATTTTCTTTAATTTGGATTTTGCCGCGCTCCGCGTCGATCGAGCGATAATTGTTTTACGCATTACGGAGTCTTTTAAGATGAGAGGAAGCCAAGCGTAAAAATAAAGAAAATGGAAAGAAAGGAAGTGACAAATTAGAAAAAATAAATTTTGATTGTCGTTTCTGTATTTTTAGGTAAGAAGTGATTATAATTAGAAATATTATTTATTCTAATAAAAACAAATCTGTATCTTTAGAGCGACGCAGGAGTTTATTTTATCGACCATTCGAAAGAAAAAGATAAAATATCTTATAAAACGACAATTTTAGTGTTTGATCTAATATTCTTACGAGATATTAGACAAATAATCAGAAAAAAATGAAAAAACTACAAATTGAATTCACATTATTACCAGCAAGTGATGGAAGGAATAATATATATAGTGTAACCTCAATTACTACAGATGAAAATAAAACTTATGCAATACCAAAGGAATTACAATCTGCAGCTCTCCACACAGAATTGGTTAAGCTACCAGCATTCACCAAAGTGAAAAATAGTATAAAGAAAAGTTATCAATACAGAAAAGCTCAAGTCAGTTTACATTGATGATGAAAATTTACAGTTTTCTGATCAGTACCTAGAATTATTAGATCAAGATGCTCAAACAGCAGATAATCTAGAAAATACAAATACTTTAAATAAAATTCTTGAAAAATTAGTAGAAAGAGAGTCACAAGCAGGTGGACAGCAGAATATAAAAAATGTAGCTGATAAATTTATATTAGAAAAGTTTACTAGCAAAAACAATAATGCATATCAATGGATTGAAATCTTTGAGAAAGAGTGTGCAAGATTTAATATAACATCTGATGAGAATAAAATTGAAACATTGAGATTCTTCATAGAGAAATTCTGCATGGATTGGTATAGTTCAATGATCATCAAGTTGACATTGGACTCAGAATGGTCAACATCGAAGAGTAAATTCTGTGAGTCATTTGCCAATAAAGGTTCGAACCCAGTAACATATGCACTATTATTTAAATATAAAGATGGTTCATTGCTAGACTATGCAATGAAAAATGAAAAACTTTTACTTGATATGAGAAGATCTATCGACCCAGGTACTTTGGTAGATCTTCTGGCAGCTGCCCTACCAGAATTCATTCTGAATAAAATTGATAGAGAAACAATTAGAGATACAACTGATCTTTTTAATGAAGTCAGTAAATACGAACATACAGTAAGAAAAAATGTGTGGTCAACAAAGAATATTGTAAATTTTAAAACTGATAATAAGCAAAATGAAAAAAAAAACCTTGTTCTATTTGTACAAGGTTAGGAAAAGGCATAAGATACCATCCTGAAACAGCCTGTTATTTTAAAGATAAAAATGATGCCACTCAGAGAAATAGTATAAAACATGTCAATAATTCAGAAATTGAAGTGGAACTAAATGAAAATGAACAAAAAAAAGGAATAAGCACACCGTTAATTAAAGTCAAACTGTTGATAAATGATAAAATGAAAGTAGATGGTATTTATCATTCTGGTTCAAATGTTTCTCTAATTAACTCAAAACTGTTAAAAATAAAAGAAAAAAATGGAGAACAAATGAACACAGATAATTTAATAACAATTAATGGTATCAGTAAAACAATTGGTTTGACTAATTTAAAGATAACAATTTTTCAAACATAAAAGAATATAAATGTTCATATCATTGATGAAGGAAAATTTAAATATGACTTTTTAATTGGTTTGGATATAATAAAAGAGTTCCAATTAATCCAAGATGAAAACTTGAAAATAACACAAAAGATAAAAGATGATTATCTAAACCGAGATATTCCAGAATTGAATATGCCCATGGTTAAAAATATAGATTATAGGAAAACTGCTCCTGAATCACTATATGGTGAAGACAGGCTAGTAAACTTTAATGAATATGTTATAGAAGAAAATTTTAAGCTAAAAACTAATCATTTAAATCACTACCAAAGATTACAGATAGAAAAATTAATTGAAAATAACAAAACAGTATTTGCCAAAGATAAATATGATATAGGTACTGTAAACGAATATGAAGCAAGAATATATCTGTTGGTAGATAAATATTGTGGTAAAAGACCATACAGATGCAGTGTGGAAGATAGAGTTGAAATAGAAAACCAAGTATTAAAATTATTAAAAAACAAATTAGTAGATGAATCGTATAGTCCTTTTGCTGCGCCGGTCACATTAGCATTCAAGAAAGAAGATAAAAGAAAATCAGGACTTTGCATTGACTTTAGAGATTTAAACAAATTAGTAGTACCTCAAGCACAACCATTTCCATTAATAGAAGACCTTATGATGAAAGTAAGAGGCTGTAAATATTTCTCAACATTAGATATAAACTCGGCATTTTGGTCGATTCCTTTCAGAGTTGAAGATAGAAGGAAGACAGGGTTTGTAACACAGTCAGACCATTTTCAATGGACTTGTCTTCCGTTTGGTCTGAAAACGCCCGCAGCAATATTCCAAAGAATATTAAGCAATGTATTGAGAAAATATAAACTTACAAATTTTGCAGTTAATTACATTGACGATATACTTATATTTTCAAAACCTTTGAAGAACACATGCAACATTTAAGTCAATTGTTGGAGGCGATAAAAAAAGAAGGATTCAGACTGAAGTTTACCAAATGTACGTTTGCACGAAAAATGGTACAATATTTGAGACATATTATAGAAGATAATACAATTAGACCAATAAAAGATAACATAAAATCAATCAAAGAATTTCCGGCGCCAAAAAAAAAAAAAAATATTAGGCAATTTTTGGGTAAAATCAACTTCTATCATGAGTACATACCAAAGAGTGCAGTCATCTTAGAACCTTTACATAATCTATTAAGAAAAAACCAGAAATTCATTTGGGTTAAAAATTGTCAGACAGCATTCGATAAAGTTAAAGGACTTCTTTGATCACAACCAGTTCTTGAAATATTTGACCAAAACTTATCGATTAACATCTATACAGATGCGTCAATAGAAGGAATTGGTGCAATATTAAAACAAATACAATCTACAGGTGAAGAAAAGCCAGTAGCATAAGTCTAAAAAAAAACTCAATGAAGTGCAGAAAAAGAAAAAAGCAATATTTAATATATTGATATTTTAATATTTAATATATTATATAATATTTTTTTTTTTTTTTTTTTTTTTTGTAAACGATAGAGCTATATTTGAAGAATATTTTCACGATGTTTCAAAGCGGCATTCGTAAAACCTAGTTAATTACGGTCCCTTGAAGATTCGCGTCACGCTCGGATTTGGAGCATGCACCGCGCGTAGAATCGAAAACGCTAGAGAGCAAGTATTCCGGAATCTTTCTTTTATTTTGTAATTTCCCATTCGAATTCTTTCCATATCAAGCATTTAGCTCCTTTGTAGGAGGAGCGATCGCGTACGTCTTATGTTTCAGGACAACATCCAAAACGGTCTTCCTGTCGGTTGCATAGTGTACGCTAATCGGTCGCATGGCACGGAGAGTGGGACAAATATATGTATGTAGAACAAGCGAGACACGACGAGCGATGCGTCGAACAGTACTCCATTGTCGTAGTGTTCTCGAGTTTTTACCTAACTGAAAAAAGAGCGTTACTTATTTCTCTTTGCTTTCCCGGGATAAATTCTACATTAACGACCTCTCACCCTCGTAAACATCCGTTTCAAAATCTAATAAAGAGAGTGGTTATTTTAAAACATTATTTTTTATTCTGTAGAATTGCCATCCTCCGGGTTCACGACATCATTCATAAATAAATTTTCGTTGCAGGTACATTCGATTTCTCAAACATTTCATTTACACCCGTAAAACTAAACAGTCTTCAATCGCGACCGATCGGCAGGCCCTTGGGATAACGCATGTGATCGCCACGATACCTAATCCCATATACATAATTATCGAATTAGCTTGAAATAAAATAGATTCTCAAACATAAGGAATTTCACAAAATATAAGAAGGTGGTTATTTAACAATTAAGTTATCTTTCATTTTAATTTATCATAGTAGAAATATATAGTATTCCTACACCTATGTAAAACTACGCCATTACGGATGAACGGTGGGAGCTACGCGTGAGTAGAAAAGTGGGTATTGGGTGGTCCTAGCGGACTACCCCCTGTTTGCCCCATCCCGGCTGGCTCTTTTACTTTTATACTCTCGACAGTAGGTGACAGTGCTAGTACCAGAAAACTCTCCAGTGCAAAAGCACTGACATTGAATTTTTTACGTATTCGCGGAGCTTTCGAATTTCATAATTTGCCTAGAGTGTAAAGGAAGTGTTGCATTTTAAGAAAATGAAAATCGTGGACTCAAATATGGTCCAATCCATATGACGATGATTTCCCAGTAAGTAAAAGTGAGTGCATTAGCCACGTCGCAAAAAGAATGGGTCTGGTATCGCTGATTAGGGTAAATAACTCCAGTTACTGGTTTTATAGGACGTCAAATCTTTAAACGCGTTTATCTCAAAACTACTTTTTCGAAATTAGCGTACACGATAGCGCGAAAACTATTCATCCAATCGACCTGAAACTTTGTACACATATTTACAACAGTCCTAGTTTCCATATGACGGAGGCCGATTTTCAAAATTTTGACCAGAAATTAGTTTCTTTAAGCGAAACTTCATGAAAATTTCGCGAAATTTCACGAATTTCGCCAGTGACATTTTTGCGCTGTGAAAAGTTGAAAACTGTCAATGCCACAAGATGTCACTTTAATAATCAATATTTCTATTTAAGCCGAAAACCGAAAACAAGACGCGTAAGCGCGGATGGCGTGCAGAACGCCGGATTCAAGAGAAGAGACTGCGCGCAAAACTCGCGCAGATATTAGAAGAAAATTTGGCGCGTAATTTCACGAAGAAGCAAACACGCAAACACACGACACAGGTCAAAATCCAGCAGCTAACCTCCAGACAACCATATCAGAGTTAGTCATTAATAACGTAGAACCAGCGAGCGAAAATTCTAAAACCACACCGGAGTTAATCAATTTATGCGATAGCGATTTCGACGCCGGTACCATACCGTACCGCGAGTCAACCCCAATAGAGGAGTTGGACACTGATCACGCGACAAAAATTTATAACCACGAGTACATACCGCACGAAGTGCTATTAGCACAAGTTCGACACAACGACAGCAATTCAATTACCCGTCTTGTGTATGACTGGTGCGAGTTCCAGCACCAACATTGCGATTTATAAAAATATATATATTATTTTTTTATATTAAAAGTGATCTTTTATTATCCCCAAAATATGTCTACCGGTCCAGAACTCCGTTCCGCCGCGAAAACCGCGCAGTCCGATCTTTCCGAGCACGAACTGCGAACTTTGCAAAAACAACTACAAGATCGCGAACGCCGTATTCGCGAGGAGCAACGGGCATTAGAAAACGAGCGCCGGCAAATAGAATTAGAACGTCGCGAAAAGGACGAATTAAGACGCGAATTAGAAATCGCCAGCCGCGAACTGGAAAGAAACTTATTGATCGCGACCCCTTCGCTCCTAGACGCGCAAGCAACGCCGCCTTCACCGTCAAACAACGAACCGTGGGACTGCACACTAAAAGAGGCGGTTAAGACTATACCGACCTTCGACGGGAACAACCTTGCCGTATTACAATTTACGCGCGCATGCAGACGAGCCCGCGATATCGTTGCTCCATCCCCGGAACGAACCTTGACGCGGTTGATAATTACGCGATTACGCGGACGCGCCGCGACGCCGTAGAGGACGAACCGATAGACACCGTCACGGCCCTTTGTAACCGGTTAAAAGATGTTTTTGGCCCGAACCGTACCGTGGACCATTATCACGGCGAAATGGCAAACATCTACATGGGAATAAATGAGCATATCCTTGATTACATACGCCGAGTGAAAGACCTACGCGACGCGATCCTCGATTGCTCAAGAAACCCCACACCGGTCGGCAACGTTGATGACCTAACGATAAACAGCTTCATCGACGGGCTGATACCTCGCATACGGTCCGACATCCGGCCCTTCCGGGAACACTCGTTATCAAGAGTCTTCGACGAGGCGATACGCGCGTATAAACAACTCGAGGTAGCCAAACGTAGATATGAGAAAAATACCATCGAGACCAGGCGCGTGCAATCCGGTGACCGCGGTAAGGCTCCGGAACGCCGACCTGTATCCCCTTACGATTCGTGGCGCTCGCCCTCGCCACGGCGTTCACACGCGACGAAAGATACTCGCCGCGTCCAGACTGCCCACGCTATACAGAGGAGCGGAAATACCAACCCAACTATCGCCGAGAGGAATCTCGTTATCAGACACGCAACGAGACTCCACGTTACACGCCGCCGCAGCGGTTAGAAACTCCACGTTACCCGCCGCGAAATGAAAATCCGCGTTACACGCCGCCGCGTAACGAACCCCCGCGTTATCAGCAACGCTCTGAGCCGTCACAGCCAATAACTTGCAATTATTGCGGCAAAATAGGACACGACATCCACCAATGTCGAAAAAGGGCGTACAACAATTCCCAGCCGTCGGGAAACGGGCAGAGCCTCCCGCCAACCCAGGACCGCGGACGGGAGCTGGATACGAAGCCGGTCCGCACGATAGTAACAGCGACCCCCGAATCACCATTAGCAGACTCGACGACGACATAATTCCGCGCGTAAAAATTACTGCGCCGGAATTATTACGCGAAGGAACTTTTATGATAGACACAGGAGCCGAGCCCAATCTCATCAAGATCGGCGCGCTAAAGCCGGACGTGCCAATAGACATTAACGACACTAAACGCATATCGGGTATCGGTAAAGACCGAATCCACAACATCGGCGCCACCCAGTTGACCCTATATGGAGTAACCTCCGACTTTTACGTGGTCTCCGATGACCTCCCCATATCAATGTATGGTATTCTGGGAAATACGTTCCTTCGAGAAGGAGCTAATATATCGTACAAGCAAAATCAAATTACATGGAAGGGACACGAGATCCCATTTTTAAATCGTATACCTGTAACCGTCTCAGGCCGATCCGTCACTACGATTAACGTTAAAACCACAGGGCCACGCGTAGGGTACATTCCCCGCCAGGAAATCGCGCCTGACGTGATCGTTTTAGATGGCCTTGTGCGGAGCTACGGTGGCGAAACAAGAATCCGATGCATAAATGCATCAGCAAATGACATCACCTTCCCCATGCCGATCATAGAGCTGGAAGAAGTCGAAAGAATCGCCAAATGTGATATCGATTTTTCAAATTCAGGAACCGAGCGTGTCCCTACCCCCAAATCCTGCGGCGAGCGCGCCGACTCCCTAAATCCTGTAAAAATACACTTAACTAACTCCGAATCTCGGGATAATTCCCAAAATCCTAATTCCGACGCAAAAAACGCCAGCGGTCCTTCCGCATCCTGCCAATCCTGCGCCGGTGCCGTACAATCAAGTGAACAAATAAATTTCGTACTAGCTAAAACACTTCGGCAACGCGTGGAGGAAATTATGAAAACCATGAACGTCGAACATTTGAATAAAGAAGAGGTTGCCCACGTGCGCGAAATAGTTGAGGCTAACCACGACCTCTTTCACCTCGATGGTGATAAGCTCACCAAAACAAACGTCATAGAACATAAAATACCGACCACCACTCCAGCGCCCATAAATGTAAAACAATATAGATACCCGCCAATCCACAAGGAGGAAATTAACAAACAGATGAAAGAATTGCTCGACAACGACATAGTATGTCCTTCAACTTCCCCCTACAACAGCCCCTTGTGGATTGTGCCCAAGAAACCGGACGAGCATGGGAATAAGCGTTGGAGAATGGTGATTGATTTCAGAGCGCTGAACGAAATATCCATCCCCGACGCTTATCCCCTCCCAAGCATAATAGAGATATTAGATCAGCTGGGCAGCGCCAAATACTTCAGCGTGTTCGACCTAAAGAGCGGTTTCCACCAGATCGGCATGAGCAAGGAGGATGCCGAAAAGACCGCTTTCTCCACACCATACGGGCATTATCAGTATAATCGTATGCCGTTCGGTCTAAAGAACGCACCAGCCACCTTCCAAAGGTTAATGGACGCGGTACTCATAGGGCTCAAAGGTCATGAGCTCTTTGTTTACCTAGACGACATTGTGATATACGCGCGTTCACTCGCTGAGCACCGAGATAAATTCAACAAATTAACCGAACGGTTGCGACGTGCCAACTTAAAACTTGAGCCTACCACGTGCGGGTTCCTTCACAGAGAAGTGGCGTATCTGGGCCACGTCATCGGGCAAGACGGGGTTAAGCCCTCTTCTAGTCTAACAGCAGCAGTAAAAAACTTTCCTGTCCCCAAAACAGTAAAGAACGTTAGGGAATTTCTCGGCTTAGCCGGATATTATCGCCGATTTATTGAAAAATTTTCCCAAATTTCCAAACCATTAACATCGCTATTGAAAAAGGACACCAAGTTCATCTGGGAACCGGAGCAAGAGCGTGCCTTTGTCACGCTCCGTGACACGCTATGTACCCGACCAATCCTACAATATCCCGATTTTTCCAAACCATTTCATAACACAACCGACGCGTCCGGATACGCGATCGGGGCAACACTAAGCCAGGGAGAAATAGGTAAGGACCGACCAATCGCGTACGCATCCCGATTATTACAGGGTGCCGAGTTAAATTACTCCACAATAGAAAAGGAATGTTTAGCTATAATTTACGCCGTGCAACACTTCCGATCTTACATCTATGGCCGTTCGTTCAACTTAATGACTGATCATAGACCTCTAGTCTGGATGCATTCGGTTCGCGATCCGACCTCGCGATTGCTCCGCTGGAGGTTGAAACTCGCCGAGTATGAATACAAAATAATATACAAGGCAGGAAAAGCAAACGTAAATGCCGACGCTCTCTCACGTAATCCGGTAGTTTTTCCTATCAGCTCCGACTCCTCATATTACGAAACCTTGTATGATCCGCCCACCGCTTCCCGACCTATCCCATCCACATCCACGTCGTCCCCACAACCAGTACCCGAGGTGTTCGCCGAGGCGACCCGCACTACTGACATAATCACCGACCCACCGCGACGAACCAACACCGAACAGGTCGCTGAAAACAATGACCCCATACCACTCACAAACGACGACAACGATGACGATGACAACAGCGATAACAACGACGAACCAAATACAACCAACCCGCCAGTCAATATAGCAAAACGAACAATAATCCACACACGTGACAGACTCACTATGCGCAAAGACAACTTGACATGTTTTATCACGCTCGACGGCCAGCCACTTGACCAGGGCGGCATCGGCTTGGCCCTGCAAGGGAAATTAAAAACGACAAACGACATGATAGTGGGGCGAGCGAAGGTCCGAACCCTCGGCTCCTTCCGTTTAATATTACTTCCAGTCATGACAACTCCCGCTGTATCCACTACCCCCTCCGATTTCCTCGAATGTCTTAGATCCCTCTAGGACGTCTGCACCGAACTCGGAGTCAACACGGTAAGCATGACAAAAGGAGAAATCGACGAAATACCTTGGCACTACACCCAACGCGTACTATTAGACTTATTTGCTTCGACAGACACACAAATTTTTGCATGCTCGCACGGGTTCCGTATACCCCGTGACGAAGAAAAACCAGATATACTCCGCGAAAATCACGTTTCCGCCTACGCCGGGCATAAAGGCATATCCAAGACATATTGACGAATCCGCGAACGCTACTACTGGACAACCTTAAAACAAGACGTGACGAACTTTGTAAATTCTTGCGAAAGCTGCCAACTTCGAAAACTCACCCGCGTAAAGACACGACAACACATGACGTTAACCGACACACCCGGACAGGCCTTCGATAAAGTCTCGATGGACGTCGTAGGTCCCCTCCCAACTACCACCTCCGGTTACTCCTATATACTAACTATGCAAGATCTACTCACGAAATACTCAATAGCTGTACCAATTAAAAACGCAAATGCGGCAGAAACGGCTGACGCCATGATCAATCATCTAATTTGCAAATTCGGCGCGCCAAAAGCAATCCTAACCGACCAGGGGTCAAATTTCACCAGTTATCTAATGAAGAGCGTTGCGCGTCGTTTCAAAATTACACAACTCAAAACATCCGCGTTCTACCCCCAAAGCAACGGCTCTATAGAACGTTCCCATCATGTTCTGACAGAATATCTCAAACAGTTCGTCACCCATAACAATTGGGATGAGTGGCTAAACCTTGCGATGTGTTCATATAACATTAACGTACACGAAGGCACATTGCACACGCCTCATGAGCTCGTATTGGGGCGCCTCGCGCATGTTCCTTCCGCAGATGCACATATCCTTGACACTCACGACAAAACCTACAACCAATATCTCCGAAATTTACAGTCCAAAATTACATCCACCGTTACAAAGGAACGTGAAAACCTGACTCAGGCAAAAGCAAAATAAAAAAGTTATTATGATAAGCTATGAGCTCCATCAGAATATTTTTCCACGATTTTTTTTTTAAATGCGTGCCATTTTTTTTTTTTGTAATTTTTTGTCCAAATTCGACCGACGACATATAGAAACTATATATGTTCTAAATGAAGCTATATAGTTGGTTTTTTGAAAATCGAAAAATTCTGACCTGTAGAGGAGAGTTGCCAAATACGTACTGATCACCTAAATCGTACTAGCTCTTTTCTTTAAAAATTATTGCATTTTGATGTCTCCTGGTGGTAAAGATATGAACTTTTATTTATGTCGATAAAGTAGGACCACAAAGTCATTCGCATGAAGTGTTGTTTTGTGAATGATAGAAGCACAAAGAAATCAGGTAAGTCTGATGTTAATTTTAAACGATTTTAATCGGCTGAATTAAATATAAATCTACAATTTCTGAGGTAGTCTTATATATTTTTGAAAACTAGCTATGTTATATTATTTATTTCTATTTAGTTTATAAAACATGCTGATAATGTTTTAAAGGTTAGCTTCAATTATTTAGCGGGAAGCCTTTTTCCTAAATCGTACCACACTGTGGTTTCCTAAATCGTACCAGTACGATTTAAGATACTGTTATTCAAATTTTACCGCGAAACTAAACGATTTACAATATTTCAAATTTTTTAGCATGGAAAAGCAAAAATATTGTGAATGGACAGAAGAACAGATGAAATTACCAATAAAGGCTTACAGAAATAAAAAATATGGATTCAACGAATGTTCTCGGCGGTATAAAATTCCAAAGCCAACGTTAAGAAGACACCTCCAAGGTTTGATAAAAAGACCAACTTCTGCATTAATAAAGCTTGGAGCTATAGAAACAATACCTGCAGATATTGAAAAAGAATTAGTTGACCACATTATTGAACTAGAATCTTCATTTTTTGGTTTAAACATAACAGATGTTCGACGCTTAGCGTATCAAATTGTGGAGCGAAATAATATTCCACACAAATTTAATCAGAACACTAAAATGGCTGGCAAAAAGTGGTTTTATTCTTTTTTAAAAAGAAATCCGACGCTTTCGGTCCGACAACCGGAAAATACTTCAATTGCACGTGCTAAAGGATTCAATAGGGAATCGGTCAGCATTTTTTTTTTAACATCCTAGAGGATAAAGTAAAATCATCTGGCGTAGATGCTCATAGGATTTATAACGTCGACGAATCGGGATTTTCAACTGTTCAGAAAAAAAGTTCCAAAATAATAGGGCAAAAAGGAAAAAGGGAATCGATAGAATTGTTAGTGGGGAAAGAGGGACAAATACAACTTTCGTATGTTGTGCAAATGAGGCGGGAATGTTTGTCCCACCAATGTTTATATTTAAAAGAAAGTGATTGGCACCTCAGCTGGGAAAACGAGCTCCGGAAGGTAGTTTGATAGAAGTTGCTGATAATGGATATATAACAAGCGAATTGTTTTTGAAATAGCTAAAACATTTTATTGATTTTGTTAAGCCAACAGTAGACAAAAAAGTAATTTTATTGCTCGATGGCCATACTACTCATACTAAGAATTTAGAAGCATTGGAACTAGCAAGTCAGAATCGAGTTATTCTGTTGCAATTACCAGGTCATAGAACTCATAGGTTGCAACCACTTGATGTGGGAGTGTTTGGGCCTATGCAAAAATATTATGATCAAGCTATGGACCAATGGATGACTTGTAATGCAGGTCAATGTGTGACACAATACGAAATAACTGAGTTAATCACATTAGATTATTATAAAGCTGCAACTATCGGAAATGCAGTTAATTCTTTTAAAGCTAGCGGATGGTGGCCAATAAATCGACTTGTTTTTAGCGATGCTGATTTTTCACCTAGCGAATTATTAAACACTACTGAACCTGAGCTTCCTATACTTGAACCTGAACCTGAAGTTGTAGTAAAACCTAATAATACTGAATGTGTAATTAATAGATCTATAGTCCCTTTAAAACTTACTGTCGCAGAAATCAGTCCAAAACCTTCCCCGAAAGGGTCCAGGAAAAGGTGTTGGGCTGCACAATTGGCAACAGTGCTTACCAGTAGCTACTATAAAAAGGAATTAGTTATTCCCCTATAATAATGAAGACAAAACAAATCAAACAAAGAAAAATTGATTTCACGCCTTCAACAAGCACTGCTTCTGCAGTTCTCGTAGAAGTGGACAATGAAAAAATTTACAAATACTGTGAGATTTGCATTAAAAACAAATCAAGAGGACAAAATAAATATGATTTAATGTCTCATTTGTGTCCAGACACGAAATAGTTTGAAATAGTAGCTATAGTGTGGTAAATCGGCTAGCTGCGGCACTGCGAGTTGTGGCGCTACGTAGCGACTGATCAGTGCGTGCGTGCGGACACGGCGTTTATTATTATGCGTTAAAGTTAAGAAATGGCCACGAGGCAAACAACGTGTAAATGTAAAGAGTATCGACAATAAACCAGACACTACAATAGATACAATTGGTGGTTTCGGTGAATCGAGATCAACAAAAAAATACTTACACTTATTAGTAGATCACTTCAGCAGATATGCGTTTATAGTGACCTCTAAAACTCAGAGTGCACCTGACTTCATAAAACTGGTTTCACACATCACGGAAACGGATGATATTGGAATGGTGCTCGCAGACCAATATCCGGGGATAAATTCAAAGGAATTCAAAATATTAGTTACATTTAAATTTTAATCATGTCAACACAGAAAAAAAAAGAAGAGTTGTGTTATATAAATATGTTGACTGACTGATTTGTATAAAAATTACAGACTATTTAAAAAAAACGAAATAATTCCGGAAACTTTTTACGCGCCCTGTATGCCTAGTACCGCTACATCTTGGAAAATACCACATTTCACTTAAATGTCAAAATTTTTCTTTCCGTTTATATTATATATATATAATATGACAATAAATCATGAAATGAAAAACGTGTATTTTTTCATAATTATAAATTAAAATTGTCGATTTTGCTTTCTTTTTTCGTTATCGTGATTTTTTTATATGACGAATATTCAAACAAGATTTAGTGTTTTATGAAAATGTATAAAATTATAAATATTTTATTCAGCTACTCACAGGTCGTAAGTAAGCGAATCATGCGGGCGCCCAGACTTTAAATGGTTCAGCTGTCACCGGCGTACACTATGTTAACGAACAGAATAGAATTGTCCAAGGAAATAAAGGAGCCAGATTTTTCGAAAAAATCCACGGTCGCGTATCGACGGGATACCACCTTACTTTTAGGGTAGATAGATAAAAGGCATGTCACGTCTTTGACTACAAGGGGCGACACATGAATGGCGACGGTCAAAAGGATTACACGAGGTAGTGTGAAAATAATAATCAAGAAGCCCAATATTATTTTGAATCATACAAAATATATTGGCGGTGCTGATCGGGCGGACCAATATGCATCAACGCATTGTTTTCTGCGAAAATCACTTAAGTGGTAGCGTAAGCTTTGTTTGAGGGGCACGGAAATTTGTGTGATCAATTCTTACATTCCATATAAACTGTAAATGACCAAAAAGGCGGAAAAGCCACTCAGCCATTTGCGATATCTAAAAACACTTGTCGAGCAATGGAGAGGATCATATCGCCAGCAACGTGAGCAAGCGTCTGCGTCGCATTTCGATGAATACCGACTAAAAAATAGGAAGCTTCATGTTGTACTAAAGAACAGAAAAGGGACTGCAAGGTTTGCTCTGACCGTTATACGCCTGGAGGTAGACAGGAAGTAACGTATTACTGTGATACGTGTGCTAATAAACCTAGGATGCATCTTGGGCAGTGTTTTATTAGATATCACACAAAAACCAATTACAGAGCGTAATATTTATCAAATTTTGTTGTTTTCGATATAAAAATAAATAAATTGGTGAAATTTTATTATTTGTATACGTATGTTTGTTTATAACTGGTTTACAAGTACTTGTAAAATGTTTCCCTAATGTGGCCGAAATCGTCTCGAGTTGTTGGTTCGCGCAAGCAAAAAAGGCTTCGAGCGCAAAGGGTTAAACGACACAATCGCACTGAGACATGTTAGCGTCGAATCGTGTGCATCGACTGTGTGAGGTCTAAATGCAGAGGATGTGTCTGAGAGTGAAAGCGAGGCGACAGACGATGCCTATTGACTTGGAGTCACGTGGCTATCGGCTGTCGCAGGAATGTTTGTTTGTCCGTTCGTACGTTCGGGAAAAAGGCACGCAGTTAAGCACTGCGTTGCCTAACTGAATAGGTATGTTGTTCCTTAAGGATCTGACCACAGAATGGGGAAGGCGGGGATGCCTTCTGGTAAGACGACTAAGCTTGCCCTCTTGGTACTTACCCCAGAACCTTTGAACCGTGCAAATCATTTACAGTCGAATTTTTTAACATGCATGTGTCAAAAGTGGTACACGTGTCAGAAGTCAATGCGTTCAAGGACTTTGACCCAGTTCTCAGGGGTCGTAAGATATCGTTAGTATAAACCTATGTTCCTCATTAGTCGTACTGCCACAGACGCTGACCGACCGAATTCCGTAAATGTAAAGAATCAGCATATGAGGTATTATATACCGCCGATACACCCGCGCCCGTCGGCGCAGCGATCCGGACCCGGCGTGGGTAGCCGAGCTGTACGCGCTCTACAGTGAAAAGGTAGTTGAGCTGCAGTGAACCATCAAGGAGGCCAAGGCTCAGGCCTGGCAAGAGCTCCTCGATGTTCTCGGGAAGGATCCGTGGGGACGCGCCTATAAGTTGGTGTTAGGCCGACTTAGGCAATGGGCGCCTCCCGTTGCGGAGACCCTCGACCGCCCATTCCTCCACCGTGTGGTGGATACCCTGTTCCCCCGGACTTCGGGAGGGGAACCAGGGCCCACGGCGGAGGGGTCGGACATTCCCATCTTGTCCGACGAGTGGAGGGTCACCTACGAGGAGCTCGTCAGGGCTCTGCGTCGGCTCGAAGAACGCAACACCGCTCCGGGTCCTGACGGCATCCCTGGCAGGGCCTGGGTTTTGGCCTCGGATGTCCTTGGTCCAGCCATTAGGGAAACATTCGACCAATGCTTGCCAAGGAAGAATTCCCCGCCGAATGGAAGGAAAGACGGATGGTCCTTCTGAAGAAGGAAGGTAGACCCGCAGACTCCCCGTCTGCGTACCGGCCGTTGTGTCTCTTGGATGAGGCGCGCAAATTATTCGAACGGATCATCGTTGCCCGTCTTACCAAGCACCAAGTCCGAGGTAGGTTCCGATTTGTCGGAGTGACAGTACGGTTTCCGCGAGGGGCGTTCCACAATTGACGCTATCAAGCTTCAGTTTCACGTTTTTGTTTACTGGCCAGCGGTTAATTAAGTATTATTGTTTAGGAGTGTATAAAATCTCGAATATTGTACAAATAATTAAATAAAGTCTTAAATAGTATTTGCCGTCGAAGCATCTCAAGGGCAAACCATTTCCTTTTTAAAAAAATGAGTTTTTTATAGCTAAGGACCACGACGAGTTGTACGAGTCGCGGACGTTATGATTAAATGTCGATGTCTTTCTTTTATAAACAACCGAAGGCGCCGCGCATGCAAAGCGATAAAGGTGTTCTAGAAGGATCTGGCCACGGAGTGGGGAGGATATTGCATCATTTGGTAATAAGACCATGAGAGACAGCATGGCACTTATTCCAGCACCTTGTTAAAGAACGGTCTTAATAGCTTTGCCTAAAAATCGTATCTAACAGACAATACGCAAGCTCTATCTAATATTCGTTAAACCATTATATTATCTTTGAGCAAAATCTTGTAACCATCGGTACAACACGGGAAATTACATTCATCTCTGTTGAACAGATGTAAACTAAGAGCTATTATAAACGAAGTACATAATTCAATCACTCAATCATTGATGAACCCCATGTGATGAAGTTTACACGAATTGACAATATTTTTGTAGCTTTAAAAACGAAGGAATTTTGGTGATATGCGTGTGTGTTGTGCCAATGCAGTCATCAAGTGGAAATTCCCTCTCATATTGTCAGTTAAACCTGCTGCGTGGCGTTTCCTTGTGCCAATGCAGCCATCATGGTCGCACACAGCATGGCATCAACATGGGTATCAATCGACATAACATTCGGGACTTTGTCCATTATGAAGCTCAGCACATAAAAGAAAAAATTAAGAATGAGATAAGTCAACATTCAGCTGTGCAAGAATGGTCGAATGTGCCTCAGGAATCTTGCTGTAAAAGAGCTTTACTTAAGGCAAACGGCTGAAAATCTCAAAAGAGAAGTGCTTACTGTACTCTCTGATTTTCACATAAGTTCAGAGCAAGTGTACAGCATTACCACCGACAATGACTGCAACATGATAAAATCCATCGCTCTCCTTAGCGAAAAGATCAGTTACGGGTTATCAAGAATCGGAGGAAGAGGACATCGAGAGAATCCTGTCATCTGAAAACAATGCCAACGGCGAAACGATAGAAAACACTCTTTTGGCGGTTACAGAGGAATGGCCAAAAGTATTAGAAAACGTGCCACAAGTAAAGCTTAAATTATAGGTTAAAAATGGCCACGTACAGAATTAACAAAACTGATAACGAAGGTCGTTGCCTCTTCGTAAGTTGATTGGCACCACACACGAGGAAAAATAAACAACAGACAACCCGGCTTTTGTCACATTTCATACTAAGGAAGGTGCAAAAAAGGCTTTGGGTGTAGGAAAGTTAGGAATACATTGCCACAACAGTAAACATAAAATTTCACCTGCTGACTCCTGGCACGAAAGTAAATTAATATCACCACTATCCACAGCTCAATTGTCACCCGGTTCTGCTAATGACATATCCCTACCAATAGAGATTATATCTAAAATAACGCAACATTTCAACTTAAATGATCAGCATTGGCCAGATTGTTGGGAAGGTAAGGAGATATCAACAGAAGCATTTTGATGGTTAATAAAAAGAGTGGGTATATGTTTAAAATGAATAGTAATTGGCGATTTCAGATTAGCACAAAATTTAAAACCACATGTATTAGCAATAACTATTAAAAACTGTTTAAATCTAACTCATTTATACATTACCGAAACAACGATCAGGCCATCCAGTTTGAGGCACACGCAAGAACTGGGGTTAAGACTCTCCATGCTGGGTATAGGAAAATGCGAGGGTCCGGTAGAACCGGAATTGACAGCAATACTTGAAATATCGACTTGGCATATTTCAATCCTAATTTACAGCAACTGTCATTCCACGAGTGTAACAGCATAAAACCATCGTTCTTATACGCCAACATAATAAAATTACAGGCACTAACACATAAATATTAGCTCTTGCAAATCACTAACAGAGCACAGTATTTTACAAGCCCTGCTTAACAATAGCCATATTCCGGGTGCACTAATTGCTGTATCATTTCATTGTTGCGCATTCCTGGAACCACAGCCATTTCAGGATTTACAACTTGATGTAGAACCGAATGAAAAAGAATCTAACTTTGTTGAGTTGGAGCTGGGCCGATCGAGCATGCTATACCACTCCCAGCCCGCTATAGCAGTGTCATAGACTTGAGACTGACCTTCTGTCAATGGGTCAGATCGAACACAATAGTTGAAATAGGACAAAATATGCACCAGCTAGAAACTCTAAATCTCAGCGGATGTATTAATATTAAAGATACTTTTGGACTAAACACCTTTTCACAGTTAGCCAAACTAAAGAAAATTAAATCAACTACATGCACTCCCCGGTAGGAGGATCCTTTTTAAAATGTTTAACCACTTTAACTGAAATCTATTGTAGAGATAGTTTAGGAATAACAGACGAGGGCATGTGCAGAGCAATTAAAAACTGAACACATTTACTCGTAATAGTAGATATAGAAGGATGTAGCAATATAAGTGAACCAACGTTATAATATGCAGCAACTACCGTACGCAATAGCAACCGTTTTACACCATTAGCAATGTACGTAGCCGAGAGTGATATAACTCGGTTAACGAAATATAAAACCTATCTCTGCCTCTGTGTTCACCATCTCTGTCGACATCAACCATTATTCGCATAAAATCCATCTAAGAATATTATTATAATTACAACCTAGTACGACCGCAATAATCATAGATACACATCGTCGGGGACGACGATGATTCTGAGGGAGGACTGTTACGTTCCGAACAGGAATATTTTTCAAAATTTCCTTTGCAATTTCTCGACGATCGGATGCATATCAATAATGTACACTGCATTCTGGGAACATCCTAATCATGGGAAGTAACGGTCTTTAATGTTTATTAGATAGATTATCTTCTGACGATTGAACTGAGATTGTTAATATACGACATTCCTTCCTTGAAATAAGCGTGGTCCCACAGTCAGTCTTTGGCACTGTACTTCTTCGAACGTCAAACATAAACGAAAAGCGCGCTCGTGTGGTCCGATAACGCAAAGCGTTCGGGAATGTTCCTCGCAGATCCGCGGTGCGACATAAAATTACAATAGAAATTGTTCATTGATTTGTGTTTTACCGATAGTCTATGTACTTATACGCCAGTCAGTCCTACCATAATTAAGGTACTGTGCGTAACTAATTTAAATAATTATAAAAGACAGGAAAAGCAACAGATAATGTTTGATTCAAAATTGTGCAATACATAGAGATCATTATTTTACACTCCGCCGGTTATGAACGTAAAAATTATTCAATAGTTAATTTAATAAGACTTAAGCATTAACAAACAGTCCATTGCTCGAGTGTGAAGCAAAAAACTATACAGAAAGTGAAAACGATAAGGACTGGACAAGAGAGAAACGCACATGCACCCACCACGGCCTAATTAGCGAATCACGGTTCCTTGCGCGTTGGCTTCGCAGCCTAATTCGTTGGGCACACAGCAATGCAACATAAACAATTTCCGACTAGGCTCTCTCTGGTCTTCTCCGAGAGGTCCAAGTTGCGACACTCTTCGACGTACAATCGCGAGGTGCGTGCCAGGGGTCCGTGAAGTGGTCAAGAGACGAGTTCGTCTTTAATTTTGTAAAGTTGCAAGTTAGGGCAAAGACTCTATCTTCACGTTAAGCATCTTTAAATTTTAATATCAATTAATTTATTTTATTTTGTGCCTTATATAAAATATTATTTTTTTTTGTATTTTTGGTTTTATTCTATAGCATAGCTTCAGTTCTTTATTCAGTTTCAATTTCATAATAGTTCAAGTTTTTAAAGATTCTAACTGGTGGATTGGTTAACCGTGTGTGTTCCTTTCTTCAGCAACCAGGCACTTCAATAATTGGAAATATCCTAGACTATACGTTGCTAAATTTATTCATATATATATACACATATATGTGGGATTGGCGGGACCTCCATACCCGATAAGAACAAAAGGAATACGGAAAGGACCTGTATTAGGCGGACGCCGGTGGCTCAGTTGGAAGCGTCGACGACTCGTAATCTGAGGGGCACAGGTTCGATTCCCGTTTCGGTCCGGATATTTTTCCGTATTCCTACAGGACCTGTATTAGGCGGACGCCGGTGGCTCAGTTGGGAGCGTCGACGACTCGTAATCTGAGGGGCACGGGTTCGATTCCCGTTTCGGTCCGGATATTTTTCCGTATTCCTACATATATTTGGGTGAGTTATTTTCCTTTACTCTTCCACTTATTTTTATGAATATTTCCGGCAAATATTTCCAGTAGTTAACAAATAACTGTGGGGTTTCCCTCACTGGAATTACTTTGAAATGAACAATCGAGGCATTAATTCTGTTTTTTATTTTAGTGTCAGTCGATCGTCGATACACCGCATTCTTCAAGGAAACGCTATGCACCCGTACAAATACATGCGAGTGCATAATTTGAAACCAGGGGATTCTAGCAAACGGATTGAGTACTGTCGGTAGCTTCGGGGAAAGATCGAGCGGAATCCATGTTTGTACAGCTATATTTTGTGGACAGACGAAGCACTCTTCACCAGAGAAGGGTGCTTTAATGCCCACAATTTTCATATGTGGAACGATGCAAATCTGTTTGCGATGCGCCCACGAACAACGCAAGACCGCTGGTCCGTGAATTTTTGGGCCTGCATTTGTGGGGATTTTGTTGTTGGGCCATGCATTCTGCCCGACAGATTGAATGGCCCTGCATACAAAACATTCTTGGAGCATGTTCATCCAAGTCTCTTGGAAGAAATTCCATTAGAGATACGGAAGAACATGTTTTTCCAACATGATGGTGCTCCCGCCCATTATGCCAGAAGTGTCAGAGCTTTCCTAGATCACACCTTTCAGGACAGGTGGATCGGTCGCGCCGGGCCTGTTGCGTGGTCCCCGAGGTCACCGGATCTCAATCCGTTAGATTTTTACTTCTGGGGCTTCTTCAAGGTAAGATTATGATTGTTAGTTACCTTTACATATTGCACAACATTATTCTTTATTTTATATGAATTAAAATTATTTTAGCGTGAGGTGTATCGCACGCCGGTGGCATCCAAGGACGACTTGGTGGCCCGCATAGACGCCGCGGTGGCCACCATAAACGCGGGCATCCTGCACTGCGTTCGGCATTCGACGGTACGAAAAGCGAAAGCGTGCATTTTGGCTAATGGTGGGATCATTGAGCCGTACTTGTGAAAAAATCGGCCCTCACCAGAGCCACCAAACATTAAAACGAAGGAACATTCAAATGTATGGAGGGAACCCTCCGGTGGGGGTTTTAGTGGGTAGTATGCGCTTCTCGCATGAGTCCCACACTACCTCCGCGAGGTGTATATAGTAAATGTATTTCCCCACCGTAAAAAAAAAATTTGATCACTCCCTATTGGAGCCACCATTAAAAGTTCAGTTTTCACACGATTATCGTCTTATCACCCATATCCCGTTGAAGTATAAATTTATATTTCAGTTAATTCTTAAATTTATACACAACATATTAATTATAAAATAATAATTGATATCATAAAACACCGTAGTGTATATCCACTTAAAAAAACTAAGCATTGTTGAAATAATTCACCAGGTTTCTAAACATCTAGGCAAAGTTCCGCAATCTAATAAAGCGACCCGTCGCAACTCATTTCGATTGGTGCACTCTTATCAGTCCGTCGCGTTTCCACTGCGAAACTCATCGTCGCATCGGATCTGATCGAATCCCTCTGCTCAGGGGGCATGATAATTCCGCCGGCCAATTTCAAAGGTTTCGGCAATTGTTTCCTACACGTAATGTGATCCTTGTACACGAAAGCGAGGACTTTTTAGGATATCGGTGATTCTTTCGCAAAATACCATTCTTTATAACATTACACCGATTAAAAATCTTGTATTCTCATGTATTATTGTAGGACGGTCGATCCGCGTAACTGCCACAGACGGTTACTGTCTTCCTCGGTGTTTTGTTAGCCGACGAGCGGCGTCGAACAAAGAGTACGAATATTCAAACAGCTGATCGAGGACAGTAAGCGTAGATGCGAGTGTGAGAGAGTAAGAGCGATTGAGTGAGACAGAGAGTGGGTAAGATGCAAAACCGCGAAATGTTTGTATGGGAGTATGCATGTAATGTGTATATAAACGGAGCAGCGAGTGGAGCGGAACAGTAGAAGAGTATAAAGAGAAAGAGAAGAAGAGTATAAAGAGTAAGAGTAGAAGAAGAGTATAAAGAGTAAGAGTAGAAGAAGAGTATAAAGAGTTAGAGTAGAAGAAGAGTATAAAGAGTTAGAGTAGTAGAAGAGTATAAAGAGTTAGAGTAGGAGAAAAGTGTAAAGAGTGTAAAGAGTGTAAAGAGTGAAAGAGTAGAAAGAGTAAAAGCGAATAAGTAAATAGAGTAAAAGCGGAAGATTAGAAAGAGTGAAAGTGTGTATTGTATACCTGTAATAAACCATAAAACCAAAAAAAAACCTATCGCCGTTTAATATAATCCTACATTATAAGTAGTATTAAACACAATAAATCAGTTTCAACATATCCCGTTTGTTTTAATATCTATAATAAACTTTTAATCCAATACGGATAAGTAATAGCGAAACGCTAGATTTGCTCCGACTTGCTGGTACTACAAAAAGCGAAATCTGCCGACCGCAAAGAGTTAATATCGAAGGACGCCTTGTTAATATTTCTATTAATAGTTGAAAACCAGCTTTCATAATTTCTAATCACAACGAATACAAGTTTATATCCCCAGATCTTTAACAGACCTAGCTCAACAATTTGAACAGAGTTACCGACTTTCTCTGGAGCCTGTTCATTTTCCAATTTCTACTTAGCTAAGGACTTATCCTACAGCCAAAAAGAAACGAGTTAGCTTCGTGACGACTTTGTCACTCAGGGCGAGTATTGTGGTGGTTGTTCAACCGATCCATAAAGAAGTTTCCAGCCTTACCTACCGCCACCTTTATTTCGTTTCAACTGATGGTTTAGAAGAAATCTGCTAATGCTAATAATGAATTTTGTTTAAAATGCCAATTCGATCTGATTAAAACGCGTGACATTTAATTAATTTCAATTCTGTTCAAATAACAAAATAATTCGTTCATTCATTTATCAAAACTCATGTTAAACGCACGAATTAAATAAATAATTAAATTGATTCGACAAATGGAATCGGCTCGTACTTTTGAATGCATCATCCTCCACCACAACAAACTGTTTGCCATGAATAACAGAAGTTAATAGTAAATGACAGACATGGTTTTAACCGTAAAACTACTTTTCTAGAATTCTCCCCAAAATTGTACAACGGACTATATAAATTAAGAACAACCAAACATAATTTATCGGAATACTGTCAAATCACAAGTCAGATCACATCGTTTTACCTGTATTTATTACCTATGGGAACAACATCTACGGAGAGCCATTCAACTACATTGAAATTCTGTTACAATTTCTCAGTAACAAGTTATAATATCTCAGTGACTGTTACAATTCCTCTAATCATGAATGTACGATACAGCAGCAGTGAGTGTTTGACACAGTCATGGAAGGGGATCTACCAATCACGAATTGGGGCGGGCTATAAACAGCCAATGAACACGAAAGGCGGACAAAGGGTGCTACGACACAAACGGCAATGGCTGTTGTTGCGTACACATTTTCCTTCGCGGTGAAAATTAAACACGTACAGTGAGTAACTTTAATATTCGGACACTATGAGATTTTTACTTTGTTACATCCTAACTTCGTTCCTAACAAAAGTAGCAAAATACATAACTAAGTATTATATTAATGTATAGATATATCTAGTAAACAGTAATATAAATTTTATTTACATAACTTACAATAGTTGCTAAATAACATGATACAAATAAAACTTTGTGCGATTTTGCGTTACTTTAATATTTGGACACTTGATAGTGTAGCACGCTTTTGGAGTATTTTCGCCGAGTTACTTCGGGTTAGAACGCAATGTTTGTTTACAAACACAGTCGACTGTTCGGGTGATGCTAATATATCTTATTTTATCAGTTATTCTTCGACAGTTGTTAAGTACACGTGCATAATGCCACACAAAAGTAATGCCACTTTTAATATACGACAACTAGTGATTTTTCACAACGTAAAGGACAAATCATGTAGACAAATTGCTGCCGTGCTCAATGTGAGTAAAAGTACAGTAGGCAGCTATCAAACGGTTCAAGTATAGACTCCATTACCCCAAAAGAGTCGACCGAAGAAGTTGGATGTAATGTGATAAGAGGAAACTCATAAGAAAAATAAAGAAGGATCTTTCACTTAGTGTACCAAAATTAGCAGCTGAGCTTTTAAACGAGACTGGGAAGAAGGTAGGTCCCCAAACGATCCGCAGAGCCTTAAAAGATAGTGGCTACAATGAAAAAGTGGAAATAAGAGATTAAATTTTGCTAAATAATTTGTTTTGAAAGAAGACATATGGTGTAACGACGTCACTTTTACCGATGAAAGTAAATTTAACATTTTTGGATCAGATGGACGAAGGATATAGTGTCGCGTAAGAAAAATTAAGAATTTAAATTTAAAAATCTAAGACCAACTGTAGAACAAGGATGTGGCAGTGTACTTGTTTGGTGCTGTATATCCACATTTGGACTGGGTAAATTAATTTCTGTGGAAAATATTATGAACAAAAATGTGTTTGAAAATAATTTACATAAAAGTGCTACACAAATGGGAATTTCAAAAACGTTCAAGTTTTACCAGGACAATGACCCGAAACATAAGGCACGCAACGTGCAGGAATATTTGTTGTACAATTGTCCAAAAGTTTTACAACTACCACCTCAATCACTAGACCTGAACCACATTGAAAATGTGTAGGATGAGCTAGAGCGACGTATCAGAAAAACAACAATATCTTAAAAAAAAATGTTGAAACATCGGTTAAAAGAAGAATCGGATAATATAAGTACTGAATATTTAAAAAAGATCATTGGTGTTGAAGGCTGTCAGTGCAGTGACGGTATTTTAAATTCTGAGAAATCGTAACCGCAAGAAATCCGTTAATGTTTTTTCTTAGAATCCGCGCTGCTCTCCTAGGGGTTTAGAGATAAAGATCTAGTTTTTGCTGGTGCGAACTACGTCGCCCCACCCACCGTCTATCTGTGCTCTGCGTGCCAGTGTTGACATAATGGCTATAAAGTTACTCACTGTACAAACTAGTTCGATATTAGTGCACTGTATTTAATGATGAGTGAGTGAAACTTGGAGGAAATTTTATGTTGTTTTATTCAAGGCTCGCTGATATCTAATAGTGTAGGCTTTTTAATATGTCTATATTTAACTCTTTCGCTACTACAGGCGACTATAGTCGCTCTGCACAAAATGTCACTGGAGTACTACGAGCGATTATAGTCGCCATTTGTTTCTCATGAAATTCCTCAAATTAAAAATTACAAAAAAATGCCACATCAGTTTGGAAAGTCTTGTCCGAATGTTTGCATCGAATAAAGTTAGTGCTATTTAAAAACACATAATTTACTTTTTATCCGGCATGGGACACAAAGGTATAGTGCAGTGTTTCCCAACCTTTTTTGTGCCATGACCCACCTTAGCCTTTCTGAAATTCTTATGCCCCCATATGTAACATACATAATTTTTAATTTAGTGAGATCCTTGCGCTTGATGCTTGCTGCGCAGAACTTGCTTTTTTCGTTTTTGACATCGAAATGTCCCGGAGCTAGGGTTAATCTCGTGTCGAGTCCATTTTCGAATTGCCCCTCCCCCAATACTCAAATTGCCCCCCTGTGGGGCGTGGGCCCCACGTTGGGAAACACTGATATAGTGACTATCTAACTTGTGCACCGTGCACCATGCACATTTTTAGCGCAGCTGTCCGTTCACCAGAAATACCACGGCGGAAAAGTCGCCCGTCGCGAAAGGGTTAATACGTGTAGGGCAGATACAATAAACAACTCTTTCTCGTTCTTGACTCTCTGAATACTCGGCGGCTTCGACTGCCTCGCTCGCTACACTCACGCATCTTATCTTAACCCTTTAGCTTTGGCAGTCCGGTCCGGCGAAGTGTCGTCACCGTACGGAAGCACGCACCAGAAATGTGCGCTGTGCGCGTGGTTTTTGCATATACGTTTTTTAAGTCTTAAATAAATACTATGCTTAACAAAACAATTGTCTTTAATATGAATTATACAATTAATATGCAATTATTTTTAATACACAATAAATACAAATACGTAAATACGTGGGGCAATCAAATATGAGCGGAAAATAGCTTCTTGCCGTTTGTAACATTCAAGGGGTAAAAAACACTCTAGGGTTTACAAAGAATCGATTTTTTTTGCTTAAACGATACTTAGGGTCATAGAAAAAAAATGCCATTTGATTTATAGTGGAAAATAAATTTTAAAAAAGTTAATTATCAATTTTGCCGCAGCATCTAAGAGCTGCGATTTATCGCTTTTGTATTACCTTTACTACATAACATAATAATTTTTCCTGTTACTTACAACACACACGTTATTAAGGTTCCTGGAGAGGTGACTAGAATACGATAATATTATAGCAAACGTGTTATGATAGAAATGCATCGCAGATTAGAAACAAACAAGAACAACAAGGATTCAATACTTCGTAAAACTTTAAACGCATTATTCACGAAACCACTTTTCTCATACTAACAAGGGACATCACACAATACACGCCGATCTAGATGAACTTTTGATATGTTATACAACTTGAAAAAATATTTGACACGTATTTTTTTATACGTGCGAATATCCACTGCGAAGTGGTGAAAATAACCCTCAAAGTTGGGGTAGAAAAAGCTTTTTCTCAAATATCTCGTGAACTATTAGGCCTAGGTAAGAAATTCTAAATGCAAATTTTTCCTTTTTAGAAGGCCAATAACATAGCACAAACAGATTTTTGAAAAATTTGTTTGTTTAAAAAATATATTAAAAATTAACATCTTTTGTTCAAATTTTTGTATAAAACGTTGAACTATTTTTATCAAATTTCACATACGTAAACTATAGGTTCAAACAAAAAATACGGATAAATTGGAATTTTTAATTTCATTCGTAGAAAAAAAAATTGCTATGGTTGAAGTTATACGCACATTTTAAACCTTCCCTTCGGGTGTACGACTGATTTATATACATATTAATACACTTCTGCCTCCAAGCGCGCGCGATTCTCGCGCTCTGATTGGTCGGTGTTTTTCGTTAATAATATAAAAATGATGCCCCCACTTTTGGGACACCCTGTATATTACTTTTGCCCATGACCTTACAACCTGCATGATCTTTACTTTAAAAATTCCCGAAAATCACTTTTTTTCTTACTCCCAGAGTGGCGTTACCCCTTAACCCCTTGCGAATTTTACATAGGCTATAACATATTTTGATTAAAACAAAATCGCAGATGGTGAGGTCAAAAAGTGATCGATTCGACGTGGAACAATCTCCACGCATTCGTTGAAATTACACGAATTGCGTTAACATTACGCCGACGGCCCTGGTACTTAGTTTTATCTCCCAATGCGAGATTCTCCGCATCACATTGATTCCTGGTAATCACGCATTAACTGGACGTTTCTCGCACTGGAGATTCAACGCAGCCTCGCCTCCGTATAATACAACATTGAATACATTAACCCTCTGCGGTCCTTCATTTCTTTTACTTACAGCTCCTTAATTAATTTACAAAATGGATGAAGAAGTGGGTTTACAATAAAATGTATTCTAATAATGCAGATTGCGTAACAAATATATTTGTAATTTGTTACAAGTGGCAAAGAAATGAAAACGTCTTGAATCAACCTATCTATCCGAATTATTTCTACGATCAAAGAGAAACGCCATGTCGAGCCAAACTCGACATAGGACCGCAAAGGGTTAATGGGAAGTTTCCCAAAAATGAAATCAGAGACACGAGATTAATTAATTAATTGCTGATGGGCGCCCGACCATCCTGTACACGAATTATTATTATCACACGCGACAAACTCACACACTCATTACAATAAAAATTTCAAGGACTTTTTCCTTCCATAAGATTTTAAATAAACGATGCCTTTCAGAATTTATAAACTCATCGAATTATTTTAACGAACCTTCCTCGAACCGCTCTCACGTCTGTCGAGTTCAACTGTTTATACATCATGAAACTACCGATAAGGGGGTCCCCCGGCTCGGGGGTATCAACTCACTGTTGGATGAGATTTCAACGATGACACACAAATTTGTATCGAATGCATTCAAGGTCTTCACGTAGAAGAGTTTCGATCGTACAATGCCTTCGTGATTGTAACGACATAAGTAACCAATAATAATAACGTCCTTTTTTGTAGGATAACTGTTTTTCTGCCGAAACGTATCCAACTACAACGACAGTTGTGTGACACGAGCGAGATCGGGTTGCCCTTTTTTTGTAATTTCTAGAGACACAACGCGCTCAGCGTCGCTTTTTTTCTAAAATAGTAAAGCGTGTTCAAAGAATACTGTCTCGTAGAGTTTAGTTGATCTAGTTTTTTTTTTTATAGAAACTACTTCGTCTTTTTGGTTGCGACAATAAATCAAAAATTTTTAATTCCAAATTCGTTTGATCGAAATTCCTCTTTGAACCATATCTTTTTTAATTAAATAAACTACAATTTATAATTAATTTTAATATAACAGTAAAATTGTTAAAGTATTTTGTGCAATGACACTAAAATAAGAACCGTATTGACTTTGCTGAATATCGATTAAAAACTAAACTAAAGTTTACTTGTAACCTGACAATACAAATCATGAATAATACATAGAATATTATATAATTTGTAGATTTTCATGATACTGCTATCAATATTCTTAAACTTTAATCGTGTTAAATTGTATCGTAATATATTCGACTAAAAATTATTCCCACCTAAAGTGAAGTTTTATTACTTTCAACATCCTTCCTATAGGTACCGTTAACGTTCCCAGTCGAAATATTGGGGAATTCGAACTATTCTACCGACAGATTATTTCCAAGTTAAAATATATCATTAAATTTTATCTATTGTTATCATTATCTTCGTTTTTTTTAAAATGGATTTGCATAACTTCCAAAATAAACTGCCCATAGAGTTCATGAGACGTGACTATTGGATTCTGAATTAACCCTCCATCATCCTGAATTTTAGAAAAATTCCATCATTTTTAATTAATTTTGACATTCTGAAACATTATGTAATAGTACGCAATTCATCTGGCACAATATTCAACCATTTTTACCTTCTTTTTGAAATAATTTCTTAAAAATTTAATTTATTGTATTGTCGTCTAAAGTACCTTGAACTATACACCGCTTTCTTTATAATTACGTTCGCGATACTAAAAAAATCGTATGGCATTCATCAGAAATGAAATCGTTAATCGTAACAGTATGAAGGGTATGTGTAGTATATCAGTTTATCCAAAACACTCGGCAAAATACGATTTATACTGTTTATAAAAGTATGTAAGTAGTACTATTGATTCAATACTGTAATGTGTGCTGCAATGTTATCACGTTTATACGGAACAACGTTCAATCAAAATTAAGGTGAGATGCGATGTACGGATACGACTGGGAATAACCGTATGATTCTTAATTGTACATATTTTGCATAATTAATACGATTTGCATATTATATATTTCGTGCAAATGGCAACTTTTTTTAACTTTACAGTATTCCCTCCATAAATGTGAAAACTTCGGGTCTGGAGTTTTACATTTATAGAATAGGTACTACATTCTTTGTAGTGAGCCGAACGTAGAAAAGGATAGCGATACAAAAACAAACAGGGACTACGGTTCGAGACGTTCGTCAAACATAAAAGACTCGTGCGTGTTCTGTCTTTTAAATTCAAAAATCAAAATTCTTTATTTTTGGCTTTTCGTCAATGGAACATTTACCATCGTAGTCGTCTTGTTTTTCTGATTAAAATGATACCAAACATGATATAAGTACGATCATAATTACCTGTGTAACAAGCCATAACAGTTACGGATGTTACATTTACGGATGATCGAAGAAATTCGTATCTCTGCCGTAAATGTAACGTCCGAAAATTTTATGACTTGTTACACAGGTAATTATGATCGTAAATATATCGTGTTTGGTATCATTTTAATCAGAAAAACGAGACGAATACGATGGTAGAAGTTCCATTGACGAAAAACCAAAAATAAAGAATTTTGATTTTCGAATTTAAAAGACAAAACACGCAGGAGTCTTTCATGTTTGCCGAACGCTTCAAACTTCTGCCTCTCTGTCTTTTCCACTCGCCGTCCCCTTTTACGTTAAAAACTTTAATCACCCGTTACGTACGTAATTATTAACGTAATTACATCATGTTTATTGTCATTTTAATCAGAAAAACCTGACGAATACGATGGTACAAGTTTCATGAAAAAATAATAGGAAATAAGAAAATTTTAATCTTTTTCTTTGCTTGCATTAGTATGTGTCTCACCGATATTCGATCCTCGTCGTTTCGGTAACCGATTGTGTTTAACGCTTGACCGATTCCGAGGGGGATCCCCCCAGTAGTGGGGATAAAATTTTTACTCTTACGGTAGAGATCTTTTTCACATTTACGGAGAGAATACTGTATATGTATGTTTTGTATAACGCGTGAATATTTAATGTACAGTCAGGTCTCGAGTTATGGATTTTTGGACTAACGCGATTTAAAATGTAGAAACAAAAATATCAGTTAATTAGTTTACACAAGGCGCGATGTGATTTGGTGAATTTATGAAGAAAATAAAAGTACTAACAGACAGTTAACACTGGACCGATACTTGAAATAGTTCATCCATAATTAAACGTATGTCATTTGCATTATGTTCAACAAATACGTGCAATAAGTAACATTTTCATCAGCGTGTTACGCATATAGGTCTATTTTACTTTCATCTATCCTTTGAAAATAAAACATTCTTTTTGATACAGAAATCTTCGGATCAAATTAATCGCGTAATTCGAGGACTTACTGCATTCCAAGGCAAGGCCACAAAATAAATAATGGGAGATACAACCGCAAATCAAAAACGAAGCGATAAACAGACAAAATCAACAATAGCATTAGATTTAATTACATCAGAGAAAATTTCCATACTTTAATTAGAACAATATCGTTCCACCGTTCGTATTGCGGAATTCACATTGTACCCAATGCTATTAAAAACTTCATTTATATCAATTTCGTTATCCAAAATTAAGCAGTACAATTCAAACTTGCAGAAAAAAGTTATACACTGTAATGTTATTAAATTAGAAAAAAGAATTAATTATTAACTCTTCTTCGGACCTTAGCGCCCTAAAAAAATAACTGTGCTGGCGGGATTGTCCTCTGTACGAATTCGATGCGTCTACGAAGACGCCTTTGGATTAGAATTTGCCACAGCGAGGTTCTTTGTTAACGTGGCGATTCTTACATGTGGTAATTCTTGCAGGGCGAGAGGCATTTGTTACTCTCCCCCGAGCCAGCCGCTTTCGGGTGTTCGAGGAGTCTTTATTTGTTCTCGAACGCTTGATCGAGTCAATAAGTAAACGCAATTTTACCAGACCAGCATTTTTATATTATTTCCGCCCACAGACATTTTTCTAAATCTTTCATATTTGTTACAGTAATTCAAAATCACAATCCAAAAACAAATGTAAAATTAATATACAATTCCAAAAGTCAATAAAAAATTAAACAGATAGAAATTTAAATTGCAATTGAATATTGAAATTGAGATTGAAAATTTAAGTGAACTTAATCAGGGGCGGTTTACAACAATTGGCGCCCTAGGCCTGATGAAATTAGCGCCCTCCATATAATGGTAAAAAAATATAAGACAAATTTAAAATTTTGTTTCCTTTCCTTTTTTTTTAGCACTTTCACGGCCGGCGCCCTCTCCGCCCGTGGCGCCCGAGGCCTGGGCCTAGTAAGTCTAGTGTGTAAACCGGCCCTGAACTTAATGCACATTATGCATGTGAAATAAATATATGCACATTCATGTAAAAAACATAAAATGAAGATACACACACACAAAAATTTGTATGCAGATACAAATGGAAAAAAAATTGTTTAAAACATAAAATTGATCATAAATGAATTATAATAAAGATATCGACAAAAATAGAATAAAAAATGATTACAGAAAACAACGTATTAGCATATTTTATTTTAACACTATCTCGCCGCTTGCTTAAAATCAGTAATTTTTAAAATAATAATCCTGCGACGTTACCAATATGACCATCAACCATCAACCGCCATTTCAAATACGTTTTATGAAAAAAGTCAATTTAATTAATTACTTTAACAATCTCACATTGAAATACTATGAGTTTACACTACTATATCTTAGCAATTCAATCAATATTGTTTGCTTTTATAAAAAAAGAAATTAATACGACTCAAACTGTAAATTTATCCCCCCATGACAAAATTGTTGGTACAGCGGAAATAAATTTTTTAGATTGTGTGTTTTCAAATTAATTTTTGTATCGTAGAAATATTTCAGGATATATTTTGAAAACTATTTAAACAACAAAATCATTTAGCGAAAGCGGTACAATGAATTAATAAATTCGATATAATAAATACAGAATTACGGAATTTCGTAAATAAGCAGAACGAAAAGTATAGTTCTTATTTAAAAATGAATATTACTTACCGAACGAAGCCAGTCAACAGGAAGCAAGTGTGTTAAGTAAAGCCAACTGCCCTCAGGTGAATCGCACGAGACGTCCGCACAACACTGATCTCGACTATGAAATGAATAATCAAGCGAGAGAAGAATCAGTAACGTGGTGGGGAGAAGAAACCGATCTGATTTCAACATCGCAGCGCCACGCAAGGCAACGTGAATAGCAAGCTACGCAACTGAGTGCAAAATATACAAAGGGCCCTCTAACCTCTGCATTGAAAGTAAACATATTTCAAATTTCGCGTTTCAAAATTTAAATTTAAATTCGACATTTATATCTCACTTTCGAATTTAAAATATTTTATAAATTATTTATAATTGTTGATGCAAAATATTCCACTGAACTGACCTGCATTAACGAGAAATAAGTATGGTTACAATTAAAAAATTAAAATGGCTTTAATGAAATCAAAACATGTGGAAGCAACTCTATCTTGTTCTACTTGACAATACTAACCCACTTCGAAACGTTGAACATTTGTTATACATATATTGTGGTTATAATTTAATTTGGAATATAATTAAAGTTGAAATTCTTACTAATTGTTGTTAATAAAAGTAGTGTATAAATGAATTAAAAATGAATTTTGGTGTGTATTTTCTAGATTCAGCATCCGCAATGCATTTATGAACTAAATTATGAACTATCTGTAACTATTTTGGTTCAAAAATATAAATCGATCAATGTTTTACGATAAATTATGATTTATCATACGGGAAATATATTATGTATAATTAATTTAAAGCTTTGATTCCTTTTATTTATTAAGTTACACATATGCAAATAAGCGCTAATCTCTGTTTTAGGAATCTATCCAGTCAGTCAGCACTAACAATAATCTTAAAAAAAATTTAATACTAGGTACTTTAATAGCATTAAATACAGAAAACAGAGTAGGTATTTGTATTTTTAAAAATGAAATAAATTTTTGAATATTATAACTGCAAGGAAATTTAATGTAATATTAACATGTAGAGTTTACTGCATTTCAAATTTCGTTGAGAATACCTTCAAACATATCTACAAAATACATACCAAAAAATTGTTCATGGTATTTTATGTACTCTATTGACAAAGTCAATGAATTACTGATAATTGAAGAATAAATAATTTATTTTTACCAATTGTCATTAATATGCTGAGTATAAGCATGTTCAAATGTGCAGTACTATTATAGATCTGATAAATGTTAATAAAGAGGAATTCTATTCAAAAACATCATCCATGTAGTTTACGAGCAACCAGGATACAAACCGACTAATTGTAAGTATGTTTTGTCACAAAATAAATTGAATTTTTCTTTCCATATCTTCATCATAAACAGATTTCAAATGTTCTTAACTTATTCGACATCTTGTTTGTGTAGGTTTTTCATTATATCTGGTATATCTGAATTGTGTAAACAATTTATGTCTCAGTATACAATTCAGTATAGCACTTGGATCTATGTTGTTACTTTGGATCATAATTGTATTAGCCACGCGTTCAGCAAACCATATCTTATTTTTTTGAATCTAAATATCCAAATACAGTTTTATATTTATGATTACGTATTTCCATCATTGTGTATGCACACATAATAAATACTAATTTGGTGCTCATTTTTATTCGTACTTCACTATTTTACTTATTATAAAACTACAAATATCTGTTACACTACTAATAGCAAAGGATTTTTTATCACATATTTAAAAATATCCTATATTTATATATACTAAATTTAAATCACAAAAAGGAATTTGTAAAAATGTATCTTATGTACTGAGAAGGGGATATCCTGACTTTGATACTTATGTTGATACTTGTGTTCCTTCTAGTTCTTACTATTCCACTATAGCCCTACCAGGTGTGAATACGTTGTATTGGAAAACATGTCCATATTGTGATGTTTTTCCATTGCTTCAGTTTTTAAGTTATTTAAAATTTTATCTTAAATTTTTATTCTTAACAACCAAAAGTATAAGAAGTTATAGCAATGAAAAAATTATTTATAATAGAACACTTCTTTTTAATCTCTTCGTTTGGAAATTACACTTTTCATTACTCTTATTTATAATTTTACTTGCACTACCCAAGAGCAATACATTTCACTATAATGTAGTTACGCTATTAGTAAAATCATTTTAGCAGTTTTCATAACAATTTCTAATAGGACATGACTGTTACGATTATAATATTTTATTGATTGTTATATTTCATTTTCTTATTGCGTGTTTAATTTTCATTTAATATATAATTTTATTTAAAAATGGTAGCGCCAAATAGTATCTCAAAATAAGTAATCCTAATTAAAGCATGATGAAAATAATTTGTCACATTTAATAATGCTTTATTATTTATGTATTTACATAACTATATTAAAATCTGCCATAATTTAATAAGAGAAGCATTGAGGTATACAACGAATGATTGAAAAAAGTCAAGAAGAAATGATTTTGACTGAATTTGACCCAACAATCCCTGATTCATTAGTAATAATTGTACGATCAAACGAACTTACCTTAGTGATGTTCGATCGTGATTATGCTAGACGTCTTGTTCGAGTAGATGAGTAGGTAGTAACGCCAGTTGCTCGATCCGTCACAGTTTTTAAATTTCAACAATTTCCCGCTTCCGCTATGGTGGCAGTCCTGTTCCCGCATTACGCCATTACAGTTCAAAGCCCCTAAATTGCAAGTTGAGAAGATCAATTTCGGTGGGACTAAATAAAAAAGGGGGGTGGTGTATTTATATACAAAGTTCTTTGTATCAATCCCGTTTTTGGTCATAACACTTTTGAGCCACCTACTAAGTAACCGTGACGTAGCCACCCCATGTGGCTTCTTGTACATTAATAATAGCATGTCTTCGCCTTGTTTTCTTATCTTTGCTAATTGTTTTATGTACTAGCATAAAATGGTTGTGTAAGATTAAACGTAATATAAGACGATGAAGTTTGAACTGCACCGAATAAATGTTGTGGGCGTATTTGAAAAATACTAGTATTCTTTATTAACTCTGCTCACGACGAAAGCCATTACAAGAATGTCTTCAGAGACACCAAATTCGTACCAAGGACACCCTCGTTAATATGGTCGTTCCTTAGGCCACTAGGGCCCGATGAAACTTCCCTGAAGCAGGGAAAGCGCTGAGAAAAAGCATATGGTCTGCATCGACTAGTCGTTGATTTCTAATTTTCTTACAGTTGCCACGCATAATTGCGGCTGTTCTTTGAAAAACGGCAATTGCAACAACGGTTGCAAATATTTTGATATTACTAATTCTTATTTTGGTGAGCGTTTGTACTCTTTGTGCCATAGCTAATGTTAATAACATAACTAACTTCTTAGTGAGTAATGCAAAGGATAATGTTTCCCAGATTTCCTCATATTTTGGAGTTTGAGGTCATAAGTGTGCTCTATCTCGAAAAAATCTTTTAATTATTGGATGTTGTCCTATCCCCCCACAAACTAACGCCAGGGCCGATCGATATAAATTTCATGTATCGTATGTTCTTATTTGACCTCAACAACGAGTTAGAAATTCCAGAACTTTTGGAATCGGTGCCTGAAAAGCAGATACCTTGATCTCTTGGCAAAATTCCCACCATAAATTTAGAGGTTTTCTATATTGTTTGATTGCCCCGTCTGATAAGGACTTTATTACCACTGGAATGGAATCTTGAGGTACTCCTTTTAACATAAACGCTTGCCCGATAATCTCCCGGCAATCAGGAAAAGCGACGCCTGTAAAGGGTGATGTTGTCTGCAATTATTAAATAACAAATCAACTTCAGGATGAAAAAGAATTGATTCACATGCGATTAATGCTTTAAAAAGTGGAAACCACGATTGCGCAGGCCAAAATGGCACTATCAAAACCCTTTCAGCCTTGTCCGAGATTATGTTCCGAATAGTTTTTAAAACCATGGCAAACGGCGGAAAGGCTTAGAAATACATGTTAGTCCACGTCACCGTAAACACATCTATAATCCAAGCTTCTGGATACCCGTGCCAGGAGATGAACTTTTCGCATTTCGCATTTACGTTTGACGCGAACAAATCTATACCAAATTTCCCGAATGCAGATTCTACCTTTTTATAAGCGCAATCTGCTAATCCCCACTCGGTTTCAGTCTTTTCCACTCTCGACTGTAAGATACAAAAATCCACACATTACGTGCTTCGCACCATTACCGGGTATCTTTTGCTAACTTTGACAATTTAGGGAATTGAATACTGCCCATTCGATGTATACATATACAACGGCGCTATCGTGTTGTCAATGCGTAGTAGTATTTCACACGAGATCTTATTTTTAACAAAACATTTCAGCTCGTAAAAAACCGCCTTTAGTTCAAGAAGATTAATATGTTCCTCTCGTTTTCTTTCATTCCAAAAACCGTGCGTTTGCTCTCCTTTACAAGCAGCCCCCTAGCCAGTTAGGGATGCATCAGTAAAAATTTCCATCTCCAAACGGTCTTCCCTAATTGGATTAATACATGTCGTTATATTATTCATCCACCATTAAAAATTTGGAATTAATTCCTTCGAAATCGACATATCCGCATCGTAATAACAATTGGTTCTTTCCGAAGCTAAAAACTTTTCGCGTTACAAATTCTTTGTATATAATATCCCGTGTCTAACTGTGGGACATGCAGCTACTAGGATACCAATAAATTCTGCCAATTTCCGTATTTTACAACAATGGGTATTTTCGAATTTCACTGCTAAGTTACTTATTTATAGCTTTTCTTCCTGTGCTAATTTTATGAAAAATTCCTCATAATTAAATAGAAATACATGGAACTTTAATTCTTTCGAAGGTATTAGCTTACACTTGTCATTTAGTGGCAAACCTAAATCTTCCAGTGACTTTCTAGCGTGTTCTTGTGCCGATTGTCCAAACAGTAGTATAGCGTCTAGGTAAAATACAGACAAGAAACTTTTTGACCTTAAGCAATGTGCTATCGGTTTCATTAACTTCGTGAAAACAAACGGGACCATACATGAACTGAATGGGACACAGTTGAATTCATACAAACGGGATCTATAATTAGATCTAAGATATTTTCTACACGGCTTCTCCACTGGAATAAAAAAATAAGAGTCTTTGAGATCTACCGATGCCATGAACATATCTTTACACATTAAACGCATCGCTGTCCTTTTATCCTTCATTTTGAAATGAGGAGCTGAAGTAAAGTTATTCAGTTCTTTTAAATTAAGAATAAATCGGATATCGCCATTGGGCTTGGAAATCAAAAGATATCCCGAAATGAACTGGTGTTTACAACGGTCGCACGTAGATATTGCACCCTTTTTAAGCAATCCTCGAATCTCTAATTAACAAGCAATATTTGTTTGTACAATTAATTTCGGTTCCACGTATTTTAATTGTGGCTGCGGTACGCTCTTGAACTGAATAATCAGGGTGGACCATTTTAAATTACCCAGTAGAATTTCTCGGAAACTATGGGAGTTAGCAAAAAATGTTTCCGACTAAAGTTGCTCAATTTCGAGGGGGAAATATCTTCATGACTTTGCCTTTGACCTTGGAGGTCATGTTCAAGGTTATTTAAAGGTCAATTTCGTTATTTTAAATAGAAACCCCTATTTTTGACTTCGGATTCAGAAAGAGCGGGAAATTTCACGTGAAGATGAGGTATCATAGTCGTGGTCCGGGTGACCCTCAAGGTTATGTGTAGGTCATCCTTATTTTTTTTTCTTAATCTTTCCACGTGAATGTTCAGTTAGGGGTAATGTTCAGTGAAAAATATTTTAAACAAAAATTGATCTTCCCAATTTTTCACGTAGGTGTGTGTGGTCTGTCTTACCCCGCTCATCACATGAAGGTCATAAACGAAGACAATACGTTATTAAAGTATTTTACATTTATTTTACAAATTAATCAATTGTTAATTACATAGGGAAATAGGTTACAGTAATTGTTCAAAAACATTTCCATCTTTTTGAATGCATAATTCCAAATCTTGCACCAAACTTGACTCCGATTGATGATCGGGGACTGCCGATTGTTTATGTTTTTCGGGTCAACTGGTGTGCGTGACCAATAGACCTCGTCGCCGAAAACACATGACATACGGCAACTTAGCCTTTTCGCTTGTTTCACTAATCTTAAACAGAATAACGATATTGTGTTCATTGAAGTGAATTTTTTTGTTAAAAATTGCATTAAAACTTAAAGCAAAAGCCTTTTGTTTGTGGTCATGCCGGATTATTCTGCACGAGAACGTGTCGATATGATTACGATTCTTGGTCTAGCCCAAGCGAATTATCGTAGAACTGCAAGAATTTATCAAGAACGTTTCCCTTATCGAAGACATCCTGATCATAAGACCATTCGAAGTGTTCATTTGAAAGCTCTACAAGGACATTTAGTTCGTACGCGAAGATGTCACGCTTATGATGAGATGGACGTTCGTGTGCTTGTGATACTGGCAATACCAAAGGATAACTGGAATACCAAAGCAAACTGTCCTTAGAATATTGAAAAAGCAGCGATCCCAACCATATCATATTACTCTCACTCAAGCCATCACACCAGATGACATGAAAAGGAGACTGGAATTTTGTCCATAACGTAATGTTCTCTGACGAAGCTACATTCAAAAATAATGGTGAGCTCAACAGTCACAACTGTCATTACTGGTTAGTTGAAAATCCTCATTGGTACCGACAAGTTGATAATCAGCATCGTTGGAACATCAACGTGTGGTGTGGTATTCTGAATAAACATCTGATTGGACCTTATTTTTTTTGGAAAATGTCAATGGGAACAGCTTTTTACAATTTGTGCAAAATGAATTACATGAATTACTGGAAGAAGTTGACCTTCAAACAAGACTGAGAATGTGGATGCAGTTAGATGGAGCTCCTGCGCACTACCACAGAAATGTCAAAGCTTACTTAAACGTGAGATTCAATGGTAGATGGATCGGTCGCGATGGACCAATTATATGGCCACCACGAACTCCTGACTTAACATCCCCTGACTATTTCTTATAGGGATACTCGAAGAATGTCGTTTATGAACAACAACCAACGACCCGAGAAGATATGATGGATAGGATCAGGATTGCATGTCAAAACATACCATAGGATGTTTTACTGAGGACAGTGGATAATTTTCATCAGAGAATAGAATTATGCATGCGACAAGATCGAAATGTTTTTGAACAATTACTGTAACCTACTTCCCTATGTAATTAACAATTGATCAATTTGCAAAATAAATGTAAAATACTTTAATAACGTATTGTCTTCGTTTATGACCTTCACATGATGAGCGGGGTAAGACAGACCACACACACCTACGTGAAAAATTGGGAAGATCAATTTTTGTTTAAAATATTTTTCACTGAACATTACCCCTAACTGAACATTCACGTGGAAAGATTAAGAAAAAAAAATAAGGATGACCTACACATAACCTTGAGGGTCACCCGGACCACGACTATGATACCTCATCTTAACGTAAAATTTCCCGCTCTTTCTGAATCCGAAGTCAAAAATAGGGGTTTCTATTTAAAATAATGAAATTGGCCTTTAAATAATCTTGAACATGACCTTAAAGGTCAAAGGCAAAGTCATGAGGATATTTCCCCCTCGAAATTGAGCAACTTTAGTCCGAAACATTTTTCGCTAACTCCCATAGTTTCCGAGAAATTCTACTGAGGAATTTAAAATGATCCACCCTGTATAACATTTTACACATTGTAAAATAAAGGGGTCATCAGTCAATTTTTGCCAGTGCGGTTGAAAGTATCCAACTCTGCCAGCAATTCTCACCAGGGTCATTCCACGCCGAATCGATCACTTTTTGTCATCACCATCTGCGATTTTGTTTTAATCAAGATATGTTATAGTCTACGTGAAAGTAGGGGGGGTTTAAGTCATCATTTTGCCAATTTCGAATTTGTTTAAAAATTACAAGCCTTCAAACTTTGCAGTTTTTGCCTATTTTCGCAAAAATAGGCATCACTTACGAATTTTTTTCTCAAAAACTACTCGTGCGATTGAGCTAAATTTTTTTTCGTTTTATTCATAAAGGATTGGGCTACTATAAAATATTTTTTATAAATTGGACAATTTGTTATGTAATATGAAAAAATTTAAACAAATTCTTTTTTTATGTTTTTCAATAAAAACTACTAATTATTAAAATTTAAAAAAAATATATTATATTCGCTGAAGCTTCCCCTTTAAAATGAGCCCTTCAGAATAATGGGCGGTCTAAAATGAATGTCACAATAAGCTGGAAAACGACGCGGTGTACCTCCGTTTCAGGTAAGCGAGTCGTGCAATCCGCGTTCATTGGTCTTGGTCAAGCCTGGTACACGACTAAATGACCTTGATTTTACTTGGAAAAGTATATTAGTAACCATTCTGTGCCAATGACACATTTTTTAATCATAACTTCATTTATAAATATTAATTCCCACGTTTATTGTTCATGCTCTACAAAAAGGCGTCATTGCTCAATGGAAATCGTGAGAAGATTGTGGTTTCCTTCCATTGTGAAGGGATAAGGATGGGTTATAATCAAAATTATCGAGAGGACCATTGTGTGGGTAGACTTAGAAATTGTAAGAAAACATAAAATGACAACTATTTCATTACACTAAATACAGGTCCATCAATATTATACGAGCAAGTCTTACATAGTACTACTTTATTTGTTAATAAATAAATCTCCTTGCAACGCGAGCTTATAAACAATCGGAATGTTCAATATATTATTTTGTGTTACATAACTAAATGCCACATTGAATCAATGACACATTTTTTTTTATTCATCATCGTCATTTTGAAATATAGCATTTAGTTATGTAACACAAAATAATATATTGAACATTCCGATTGTTTATAAACTCGCATTGCAAGAAGATTTATTTATTAACAAATAAAGTAGTACTTTGTAAGACTTGCTCGTATGATATTGATGGGCCTGTATTTAGTGTAATGAAATAGTTGTAATTTTATGTTTTCTTACAATTTCTAAGTCTACCCACACAATGGTCCTCTCGATAATTTTGATTATAACCCATCCTTATCCCTTCACAATGGAAGGAAACCACAATCTTCTCACGATTTCCATTGAGCAATGACGCCTTTTTGTAGAGCATGAACAATAAACGTGAGAATTAATATTTATAAATGAAGTTATGATTAAAAAATGTGTTATTGGCCCAGAATGGTTACTAATATACTTTTCCAAGTAAAATCAAGGTCATTTAGTCGTGTACCAGGCTTGACCAAGACCAATGAACGCGGATTGCACGACTCGCTTACCTGAAACGGAGGTACACCGCGTCGTTTTCCAGCTTATTGTGACATTCATTTTAGACCGCCCATTATTCTGAAGGGCTCATTTTAAAGGGGAAGCTTCAGCGAATATAATATATTTTTTTTAAATTTTAATAATTAGTAGTTTTTATTGAAAAACATAAAAAAAGAATTTGTTTAAATTTTTTCATATTACATAACAAATTGTCCAATTTATAAAAAATATTTTATAGTAGCCCAATCCTTTATGAATAAAACGAAAAAAAATTTAGCTCAATCGCACGAGTAGTTTTTGAGAAAAAAATTCGTAAGTGATGCCTATTTTTGCGAAAATAGGCAAAAACTGCAAAGTTTGAAGGCTTGTAATTTTTAAATAAATTCGAAATTGGCAAAATGATGACTTAAACCCCCCCTACTTTCACGTAGACTATAACATATCTTGATTAAAACAAAATCGCAGATGGTGATGACAAAAAGTGATCGATTCGGCGTGGAATGACCCTAAGGAAAAACATCGACCAATCAGAGCGTGCGAATAGCGCACGCTCAGCTGCGAGAGCGAAGCCCCGAACATAAGGCCGATCGCGGAAGCGAACAAACAAGTTAGTATCGTGCTATGTTACGTCAAAGTTAAAGCACACATAAAATTGTCTTATCCCTTATTCAGTAAAAATGAATAACTGAACATTATTATTCCCATATTCCCAATTCCCCAAATCTCCAAATTCCCAAATTCCCAGTCCTCCAAATTCCCAGTCTCCCAAATTCCCAGTTTCCCAAATTCCCAATTCCCCAAATTCCCAATTCCCCGAACTCCCATTTCCTCAAATTCTCAATTCCCCAAATTCCTCTGACCAATCATCGACATCATTGAAAACACCGTCTTCATTCGTGACAAAGGCAGAACTAAGATTATCATCTTCCGATTCGCTCACAAGTACCCGACAATTATTTTGACGTATGGGGATAACAGTACTATCACTTGAAAGGATGGATCAATAAATAACTCAGAGAATTATCCGTAATATATCTTTAATGTTTCCCGTTTCCCGGACAATTAATGAATGAACATCAGTCCTCGGCCATCTCTTCGAGCGTAACAGCCAAAAGACGATCGGTTATAAATCGATATGTACAAAATAAATCGAAATACATTCAACACCAAAAATTACAATAAATGTCAAATATTTACAAACAATGTCAAATATATATACAAACACGCATAACACATGCAATCATTCAGCCACTACACACACACCGCACACAGCCATTCTTACACACTATCTCTACATTCATAATCGTGTCTTCAGAACATTCTGATAGTGCGTCCATAAACAACTCATTACTTAAATGTTCACTGTTATTTTTAGACATTTTTACTGTATTTTTTTATACACTATCCTTTATAATATTTGTAACACCGTTCTATTAGATAAACAGTTCGTCAGTAGAGAACAATTCGCTGCTAATGACAACGTAGGAGATGTCCGCGATCGGTCAGTTACCGACCTACATTGGAACGGGTAGTTCTCTGCGGTCGGTCAATTACCGACGTACATTCAAACGGGTAGATCTACTCGAGTGGTCGGCTACAGACGTATATTGAAACGGGTAGATCTACCCGAGTGGTCGGCAACCGACGTACTGTCGAGAGTACGAGAGTATAAGAGCCAAACCTGCGCGGGTCTAGAGGGACGAAAAGCGTATCTCAGTGGTCAGATTGTTTCGTTGCCGCCTATTTTCACACGCATTTTTGGCATTAACGCGCTATTCGCCGAGGTGGACACATATACTAATCGGACGCATGACGCGGAGAGTGGTTCATATATATGTAGAACAAGCGAGACACGACGAGCGATGCGTCGAACGGCACTCCATTGTCGTAATGTCCTCGAGTTTTTAGCTAACGGAAAAAAGAGCGTTACTTATATCTCTTTCTTTTCTCAGGATAAATTCTATATTAACGACCACTCACCCTCGTAAACATCAGTTTCAAAATCTAATAAAGGGAGTGGTTATTTTAAGACGTTATTTTTAATTCCGTACAATTGCCATCCTCCGGGTCCACGACATCATTCATAGAGAAATTTTCGTTGCACGTACATTCGATTTCTCAAACATTTCATTTACATCCGTAAAACTAAACAGTCTTCAATCGCGACTAATCGGCAGGCCCTTGGGATAACGAATGTGATCGCCACGTTACCTAATCCCAGATACATAATTATCGAATTAGCTTGAAATAAAATAGATTCTCAAACATAAGGAATTTCACAAAATATAAGTAGGTGGTTATTTAACAATTAAGTTATCTTTCATTTTAATTTATCATAGTAGAAATATATAGTATTTCTACACCTATGTAAAAGTACGTCATTACGGATGAACGGTGGGAGCTACGCGTGAGTCGAAAAGTGGGGAATCGGTGGTCCTAGCGTGCTACCCTCTTTGCCCCGTCTCTGGCCAGGTTCGTTTACTCTTATACTCTCGACAATAAGTACATTGAAACAGGTAGATCTACCCGAGTGGTCGGCTAAGTGTTAAGGTGCCCCGCCAACCGTCGCGAGTCAGTCTCATGTTAATCCGCTGTATATGTACATACAGTGAGAGTCAAAACTGAGTATACACCTCGAGAGCGCGGCATTTATTTAATAATTATTAGGTACATGTTACATTTATGAAAAATGTTATTTGAAAAAACATAAGGTACAGGTTGACGGTAATTGAATGTAGAAAACGTTATTCATTTTAATAAATAATATTTGTGATATAACATAAAATAGTTGAGAATCTGCAAAAATATGAATCAAAAGTGAGTATACACAACTCATTAAGAATGATTTATTTTCATTTATTAATAAAATTACGTACATTTAATACTTTGTTGGTCCACCTTTAGCTTTAATTACGGCAGCTAATCGTCTTGGCATGGATTCAACCAACTTACGTGTTGTTGAAACAGAAATATCATTCCATACTTTTAATAGTTCGATTTTAAGATTATCTTTGTTCGTAATTTTTATTTTGCGTAAGTTCAAATCTAATATTTCCCACAAATTCTCTATTACATTAAGGTCTGGGGATTGTGGTGGACAATTTAGTTGATTTGGAGCATTTTATTGCAACCATTCCTTAACAATCTTTGCTGTATGTTTAGGATCTCGATCTTGCTGAAAGATCCACGAATCTGGCAACTGAACTCTTCTGACACTTCCAGCTAAATTTGTTCTTAAAATATCGAGATATTGAAATCTATCCATTGTACTATTAATAAAAGCTAATTCCCCGACTCCAGAGGCTGCCATGCTACCCCAAACCATAATATTACCACCGCCGTGCTTGACGGTACTAACAAGGTTTTTCGGTTCTAATTCCGTATTTTTTTTCCTCCAAATTTTTGGTTGCCTTTTCCTTCCAAAAATTTCAAATTTACTTTCATCCGTGAATAATACGGTATTCCAAAATTCAAGTGGTTTATTTATGAATTGTTTTGCGAATTGCAATCGCAAACGCGATTCTTTGCACTTATCGCTGGTTTCTTGCGTGGAACACGACCATGCATACCTTGAGAATTTAATGTTCTACGAATCGTACTCGCACTGATAGACTTTTGCTGTATTTCAGATATTTCTTTAGCTAATGAAACTGCACTTGTAGTGGGATCTTTCTTCACAATCCGTGTAATTAATCGGTTATCTGCTTCATTTAACCTTCTCGGGCGGCCGGACCGAGGAAAGCTTTTTACACTTTTTGTACCTTTATACTTGTCTATGATTTTCTTTACAGTTCCATGACAACGATTTACTATTTCCGCTATCTCCCGAAATGATTTGCCCTCGTTTCTTAATTTAACAATAAGTTTCCTCATGTCTTCTGAAGTTTCTGTACGTTTTTCATTCATAATTCTATTTATGCATTAAAAATTTCGAAGTAATCAACACTGATGAAAATTTACACTAATTTACGCTTATTCGGAAATCACTGCTTCTAGAAAACGTATTTTCTGGACTATATTTCATAACAGACTAATTACTTTTATTGTGTATACTCACTTTTGATTCATATTTTTGCAGATTCTCAACTATTTTATGTTGTATTTCAAATGTTATTTATTAAAATGAATAACATTTTCTACATTCAATTGCCATCAACCTGTACCTTATGTTTTTTCAAATAACATTTTTCATAAATGTAACATGTACCTAATAATTATTAAATAAATGCCGCGCTCTCGAGGTGTATACTCAGTTTTGACTCTCACTGTATATCGCTTGCTTTGTTTCGCTTACGCTTCTTCTCGCGCCTTTGTCCGAACCGTCTAACGCTTCGACCTTATAATGTAATCCTATTAGAATTATTCGCTTTCTAATCCATTTATTCGCGTAGCCTGTATACTATCGACGAACTATATAATTACAGAGAACATTTTACCAAACGTGGGATTTTATTAACACTAGATTTACGGACGTGCAATGACTACTTAGGTCTGAATTAAAAATGAACTATAAAAACAAACAAATAATGAAGAATACATAAGCCAGTTTATAGAAAGATTCTTCATCTCCATGAAGGTTAACATGCATTTTGCAATAAGTTTTTTAATAATTGTTGTAATTGAAAATAAGAAATCTAAGATCCGTTGTTTTGATGGGTCCCGTAAATCTAGTGTTAAATTCTTCAACCCAACTCGCCGTCGGCTTAAAACTCCACCTCAATCGTTCACCGCCGCGAAAGACCGGCGATTCTTTTGTTCGCGTGAAAGCGATTTAACTTAACTCGATCGCGACGTTAAGAAATCGATCGCACAATGACAATTGTGTTACTGAGTGATTGGAAATCAGTGAATTATTAGAATCAAATTTTTTTCTTTTTTTTTAACTAACTATTCTCTACGCCTCCAGCGCACAGTGGAGTATTTGTACCGAATAGGCCGACATGAGTATCTAAAAATTGTCGCTGTATTGTATCGGAGATTAGCTCGACGAGAATCTCGAGTCGGCTAACGCGGAGGAAAGCTAGCTCTCTCCTCGCTGAGGATACGGAGCAAGGCGATGAAAAAAGTCAAACTCACATTGGACAACACACACGACTAACGATTTAATAAATGAAGTACTTGCGAACAGGAAAACAGTTTAACAAAAAAACACAGCGGTACACTAAACGGATAAACGGATAACAAACAGTTTTAAGGCTAATAACACTCGGTTGATCGGTTGAAATACTCTGACTTCTTCGCACGCTCAAGATCGAAACGGTTCTAACTGTTTAAACGGAAAACGATCCTAGATCGCCGGATCGATCCGGTCGATGGCGTGACAATAGGGGGTAATCCTGCGTGGGAGAGATTAACGTATGTGCCGTTAATTATAGGAGCGTAATTAGGCTCGCGAGGACCTTGGTTTTGGGCTATTCCGGAACAGTCGCGCTCTTCAAACTTCCATAACTTTATCAAAATTCGTCCAAAATTAATGAAACAAAGACTATTTTAAAGCTCGAAATTCCCATTTTTTAGACTATTAACTACTTTTATCACAGTTGGTACGAAAAAGGCAGAAACGGAATATACGGAGGAGTACTTCAACACGTATAAATTTCTCGACATTTGTCAAATACTACGAACTGCAAACACCTTTCTTGCAATTTTTAAACATATTATTAGAGAGTATTATCCTTTGTCTCTGCATTATATGAAATAATTGTCTTCTAGTCATTATTTTAACGCCAGACGGCCCTGCAGTTGGTTCCGAGTAATTTTCAGACATTTTGATATCTATATGTTCAGTTATTGGAGTTAAATAACATTCACCAGGTATAAATCAAATGAACTTCAATATGGAAATAGAAAGGAGAACACTTGAATAAAAGTTTAAATGAATAACTGAACCAATTGCACTTAATGAGTATTTGAAAAATATAAACTAAACATAAACTACACAACACAAAACTTAAATTGAATAAAATGCAAAAAATTAGAAAATATATAACTGAAACAAAGATATATAATTATGGAAAAAATATCGCTCTGTAAATGTATCTCTCTGTAGTATCTGAAGCCACTTTTTCCACTGAATGCATTCAGAAAATAGAGAATAGACTCGAAGTCTTATTTGTATCATAGTATAAACATCTCATGGACCCTTACTCGTCGATAGTCTAAACAATTCCTTCGAAAAATGTCTGAGCGTCTCATGGATGGTCAATGAACGCGGGCGTACAAGCCTATGAAACGCGGCGACAATTAAACTTCAATTTGCTGTAACTCCCGCGGTCGGACACGGTCGGAGCCAAATTTTGTTTCATTACAATCAGAATATGTTACAGAAAATAATGATACCAAATAAAGCATCGGGACGCACCCGGAAGTATAACAAAATCGTTAATGAAATCTTAAAATCGTAAAAAAAGATGATTAAATTATTGATCATTTTCAAACATTAATTACTAGACAAATATGTATGATAACAGAGTAAAACCTGTTGGAAAGTGAAGATTATACTTGTCTGAAAAGTTTTCATATAATAACAATGTATCCAATTTTTTCAAAGTATTGAAAAATCTTTATAATGTAAGCGATATAAATTTTCGATACAAATACTCCACTGTGCAGCGGTGCAATCTATTCGCCGAAATGGCATCTAACCGTGAAAATTTTGCACGCCAAGTTAACACATTAAGGACCGCAGAGAAATCTGTAAGACAGTACGTCTGGGACCGCACGTTTTTGGGCAAACTTGTACATTCTAAAATCAACATAACTTTGTTATTTATGAAGCGATTTTTGTTAGACTTTCAGAAATTGTATAATAGGATGCACGCTAGGTATTCCTGGGAAAGAATTATGTTTTTTAATCATTATTAACATGATCCTGTAAAGCCACGACTACAATTTTAGTTCTTTGTTCACACTTTCGTGTTTCGATTTAATATATCATTGCTTATTTTTTCATTTATCATTCTATAAACAGAACAACATGTAAAGAAACAAGGACATCGTCGAACTAAATAAAAGGGTTCCCTCTAAACATGCCAATTATCATAATTTTTTGCTTAACAGACTGGGCCCGCAACACGAGAAAACTCGTGAGCGGTCCTTAATGTGTTAATAATACCGAATCCAATGTACAATGACCAAGTTACAATAAAGTAGTGCAAAGCGATTGCTTTCCCAAAAGAGATCAGGCGATAATAATCGATGCTAAAGACGGGATACAATTAAAAGAATACGCCCATGCTGTGGGAAGAATTACCAATTCAGCAAATATTAGATTTATGTCTAGAGTATCGAACGGCAGAATATGTATCTTCTTAGCGAGCAAGGATATCGCAGACAACCTCACTGATAAACATAAATACATCGAAGTGAACTGTACTAATCTAACCTTGAGACCATTAATTAGCAAAGCTCAACGTATAATATTGTCAAATGTCTGTCCAACAATTCCTCATTCAAAAATTGAGGAAATCTTTGAAAAAATTGGAGTTAAAAGAGAATCAGCTGTTTCGTTTTTAAGAGCTGGCATGACAGAAGAAGGTTTTACGCACATCCTCAGTTTTCGTCGCCAATTATATGTACATCCAAATGACACACATAAAATTCCGGAATCGATTAAAATTGAACACGAACAAACTACGTACTGGGTCTACCCCTCTACGGACACGTTAAAATGCTTCATATGTAAACGTGAAGGACACGTGGGAAAAAATTGCAAATCCGAAAATAAACACCCTACGCCTTCTGAATCACAACAAACAAATGCTACCACAATATCACAATATGCTGACATAGTTTCAGTTGCGCCTAATGTTGACAATACAGACAAATTAAAGAAACCAGAAATTCCTAGCGACAATAAAACAATCATGGACATTGTTTAGTAGAGTCAAGTATGGGACCATGTACTGTTTGGTCATAAATTTCAGTAACCATTGAACGCGTTAGGCGACTACCCAAAGGTTTCGAGTACAATAGACATCCTGTTTCGTCCCTTCGAAGATAGCAATTTTTAGATAGTTAAGAGGTTTGTCGTCCCGTAGCAGTAATAAGGCCTAGGGAATCGCTACATTTAGTCGAGAGTTTTTCGTGTCTTGTTTAGTTCCATCTGGGTTTCATCGTCCTTCACTTTAGTCCTAAAGTCTTTGTTTTATATTTTCTATACATGTCGAGGTATTCCTTTTTATTACTTGCTACGGACATTTTGGAAACGTCCCTATCCCTCTCCACAATCCCTTTCCGCCCTAATTTAGGTAACCAATAAGAAATTTATTGGATATGGAAGCAGGTAATATGTTATTTCCAATAAGTGATATACTGTTTTATAATTATGATGTTCTCTCTTCACCGATCTGTAACGAAGTGTCGTTTTTAGTAAGCGGACCTCGGACCCCTTTTTTCCGTGTGTGTGTGATCGCATGTCGTATCGATACTTTATATATGTCACAGCATGACGACATATTACAACGACTTATATTCTGACGACTCTTTTCGACGACGCGGTTCGTAGAATTTCTCATCCGTCTAGACTCGATCGAAATCGATGATCGTCGCACATAGGTACGACGTACCGATTTCGTGAAATGATGAAACGGAGCAACGTCACCACGACGTGACGATGCACGAGCAGTCTACCTCTAAATACGTAAAAACAAGGAGGGTGATTTTTGCAATATTACAACAAAATTAGTTAATATTTTCCCTTTCTTCTTTCCCAAACGCTATACGCCCACTCCGAACTTTCTTCGAGTGAAAAAGCTTCGGAGATGTCAGTTATACAAAAAAGTCAGTCAGAAAAGCATCTCTCATTTGAATTAGCAAAGAGAGTACAAGTCTATTAGTTTGAGTTAGCAAACAGATTAGAATAGAGTTTTGTCAGTATACACAAACTACACTTTGTATTAAACACCCACAACACACACAACCACACCTCTACACACCACACAATAACCAATAAATCATCGATTCCGAGAATTAGTTTGGAGTCATATTTTTTACCAATCTAACGATTGGGTGGTCCTTTGAGCAACAGACGGCACTACCGTGCAATAATACTCTGGAGCAGTTAGAGCACCTTTTCAGACATAGATTTACCGTCCAAAGCTTAACGCTTGTTAAAACGTACAAGATCTGAAATAACTGACGACTCAAGCCACGCAGAAGAAATCAACTATTTAAATTCCACTACAGGAAATTGAATCAGCCTTCAACAAATCCTAGACAATGAATTGAAGAGTATATAATCAAAAAAGAAACCAAACGCGGAAATAAGGTGCGAAAAAACTATAGATGAAATGTTACAGCCAATTAAACACGTATTAGAAGAACCTGGTAAGATGCTAAATTTCTATCAATTCAAAAATTTTATTGAACACACAGTTGGGTCTGCAAACACTAAAGAGATTGCAATACAATATACAAATAACGTAAAAGCTCTAGTAAATTTCATGAAAGAGCTTTAAAGGCTAGTTAAACTTACAAAAGCTGGTTTCCCAACTAGTTCCCCTGCTCCTTCGGAATGTTCAGATACCCCTCAGTGTTCCGAAGACGAATGTATTAACTAATAAAGTATACAACTTCCCTAAATAATTCTAAATGCTAAAGAAAATTGTACACCGGAATGTAAACAGCTTAAAAGCACAGTTTGATGTTTTACAAAAATTACTTCAATTAATCCATTGATATAAAAGGTTTCAATGTAGTTAAAAAAAAAATAGAAGGAACGCATCGATTGCAAGCGGCGGAGTAGCAATTTATGTAAAACAGAGTTTAAATTACAGAGAATTCTCGCTTAACACTAATATTGAAGCAATCGCAGTGTCAATTATTATGCATCAAAGGGAAATATGTATATGTAACGTATACATCCCCAATAACACCGTGCAACAGCCAAAAATTATATCAACTGCCACTATGAAATTCTTATAGATTTTTGCGAGCTGAATACGAATCTGAAATTCGTTTTTCTCTGGTACGTACAGTTTTTTAGAAAATTAATGTTTACAAAATTGCAAATTTTCAACTTTGGGAATTTGTTGTGCTTTTACTATAGCAGCTACTCAATGGCTTTGTGCACGAGGGAATTCTGTGAACTTTACAGAATAAAACTATATAAATTGTTATTACATTGTAAAGATTTAAATATGTTTAAATAACGATCAAAGTAAAAAAGACCCCAAAAATGCCCTAATTTTTGCTGATATGTTTAAATTTATTTAAAAAGCTATGGGTCTAGGTGAAAATCTAACCATCGCACGCGATAGAGCAGACATTTTTACTCCAGAAAGCATTGAGCGAAGTTAAAAAATCACATTGGTTTACATTTTATAAGGAAAACAGTTCGGCAAAACACGCGTCGCTGCCAGTGGTACTCACAATCAGTGTTATATCGGGTCGCGCCGTTCAGTTCTTCCGTTATACCAAGGCAGTAGGCATTGAGTACCACTGGCAGCGACTCGTGTTTTGCCGAACTATTTTTCTTATAAAATGAAAAGAAAACTGATTTCCTAACTTCGCTCAATGCTTTCTGCAGCAGAAATGTCTACACTATCACGTACGATGGTCAGATTTTCACCTAGACCTATAGTTTTTTAAATAAATTGAAAAATATCAACGAAAACTGGTCCATTTTCGGTGTCTTTCTTACTTTGATCATTATTTAAACATATTTAAATGTTTACAATGCAATAACAATTTATATCGTTTTATTCGGAAAAGTTCACAGATTTTTCTCGCGTGAAAAGTCACTGTATAGCTGCTATAATAAAAGCACAACAAATTTCCAAAGTTGAAAATTTGCAATTTTTTTAAACAACAATTTTCTCGAAAACTGTAGGACATTGAAAGAAACGGATTTCAGATTCGTATTCAGCTTGCAAAAATCTATAAGAATATCATAGTGGCGGTGACGAAATCATTTGGCTGTTGTACAGTGTTATTGGCAAAATGAAAATTACTCAATAGTAACTCGAATCTATTTCGTGACATTACAGTACGCGGTAATTGAAAATTATACAGTGGGCTTTTCGACCAATAATTGGCCATGGGGTTTACTTTTACAACTCCCATATATAAAATCAGTCCCAAGAATTTTTTGATTTCTTCGGAATTAGTGGGATTCCACTTATGCATCCGTGAGAACGGTGCTGGTCAGATTTATTTAACTTTTGTTCCGCGTATCTATTTGTTTTTGACACAAGTAAGTCTATTATCTCGTCATCAACGAATAGCTCAAACACATTATATGGATTAACATCACCTGCTAATTGCCTAACGAGGCCGCCCGTCTCGGAAAAAGAAAATGACTTCTGCCGACCACTAAATTCATTCCATTCACCAAATTCAATTGTATTTTCTTCGGTATCATCAATTATTTTTTTTTTATGTCTGTGTTTAAGGTCGCATCAACTACGTGGTTATTAACGACCGCACATGGTGATTTTATATATCGTGTGTGATATTTTGTTTGTGTACAAATTTTATTATTTTCTTCAGGTTCTCTTCGTTTTTAAATAGTTCTCTGATTTGGTTTGGCATTTGCAGTCGGTTTCTTGTTTCTTCAGTATTTTTGCAGATTGACAGAATATGTTTGACGGTTAAATTTTGTTGGCACGATTCGCAGATTGGAAGGGTGGTTTTGTTTAGAATGAAGTTGTGTGTTATTTTCGTGTGTCCAGTGATTAGTCTATTGATTATAATTTGTTCTTTTCTATTGAGAATTTTTGTGCCGTGGTTAGTGTAGAAATCATCCGTAAGGTCACGTAATTTAGATGGTATGTTCCTTTTCCATTTTTCATTCCAATGCTGTTTACAGCGATTATTTAAAAAAGTTAAGAAATCGGTGTATTCAGCCGGAATTGATTCGGTGGGTTGAAGAGACAGTGCTTCTTTGGCCGCTCTGTCAGCCCTTTCGTTGCCTGGAACTTCTTGATGGGATGGAATCCAAATAATTGATATTGATACCCCCTTATTTGTCAAATCATTGTTCAACTCGTGTATGTTTTTAATTACTTCATTCGTATTTAGTATGTTTTCTATAGCTTTTATGGCACTTAGAGAGTCACTAAGGATGATACATTTTCTGTATTGCATGTCTCTGATATGCTGGAGAGCTTTTAGAATAGCATAGCATTCAGCTGTGAATATATTAAATATGTATGGAGTGTAGATCTTTATGGTGGTAGATGGTGCCACAATTGCTATTCCTGTTTTGTCTTCAGCTTTGGATGCGTCAGTGTAAATTGGTATATAGTCCTTAAATTTCTCACATAAATTGTAAAATAGATTTCTGTATTCTGTTGGGCTGGTTTGTGTTTTGTTGTGTTTAGCAAGTTGTAAGTTGGTGGCTGGTGGTTGGATAGTCCATGGTGCTGTTTTGTGGGGACTTCTGTCTAAGATGGGTGGAAATTTGACATCCAGTTCAATGCAGTGATTATGGATTCTTTGATAAAACGGGAGAGGATATTTTGGGTGCCTGCTATATATTTCAGTAAATCTATTATCAAAAGTATTATTGTATACGGGATTTGTTGGTGTAGTTGCTATTGAAGTTGCATATCTCAAACTGAGTAAGGTTCTTCTATGCTGTAATGACATTTCTTTGGTTAGATATGCTATACTACTTATGGGGGTAGTGTAGTGAACGCCACAGATAATTCTAAGAGCTGTATTTTGCACTGTATCAAGTTTTTTAAGTATCTGGACTTTGGCCGAGTTGTATGCAATACATCCATAATCGATGATTGGTCTTATTATACTTTTATAGGTTTTTAAAAGAGTGGTTTGGTCAGCTCCCCATTTTTGGTGTGCTAGGATTTTAATAATATTCAGTCTTACCAAGCATTTATTTTTGGTGTATTCTATGTGCGGAATCCAAGTGAGTTTCCTGTCAAAGTATAATCCTAGTAATTTAATTTCGTTGACATATTTGAGCTCGCGGTTATCAATGAATAGCCTTGGTGGGGGTTGAGGCTTGCGTTGTCTTGAGAATAGTATGCACTCTGTTTTAGTAGCAGAAATTTTGAGTCCTGATCTATCCGACCATTGCTGGATATTGTTCAGGGCTTCTTGTAACAATTCTTGTATAGAGATCAAATTTTTTCCTTTACATATAAGTGTAAGGTCGTCTGCAAAAATGAACCATTTAACACGTTCCCTGCCGGACCGTTTTTTGAAGACTTTCCGTTCAGGCCGCGTGGGGCGTATGCGCCCCACGCTTTACACTTGTATTATTTTGTTTCTAGCGAATGCCTTACAATAAATAAAATGCCGCAAAAATCATAATTATCAAGGAAAGGTTGTATAGTTTAACATGCATAACACAACAAACGAATAAATTTATTTTTCTAGGAATTAATTTAACAAATACCTGGATGAACATTACTAAGCAAGTTGCATCCTCACATATAAGTTTTTTATCATACCTACATCAGTTCAAAATATAATATTTTAATTAAATTCAAGTTTGTATGCAATTACAAAGGGATGTTACGATGAACTTTGTTAAAGCATGCCATACATAAGTGTGGTTTATCCACACAACTATCGCAGAATGTTCCAACTTTTATAGTACAGTTCCTTGCAGATTTGGAACCAAATTTTTTAACATTCCTTTCGTAACAAATTTTACACCGCCTTCTTATCGAATTAAAGTGGCCTTCCTTTTTTTTAATTTCGTGTCGTTTTCTTCTTTGTTCAATTCGCGGAGAATTATTATTATTATTACACGACATCAGATTCATTGCTAATGTTTTTCGGAATTCGACGCTTGTTATTTTTCGGTTTGTAAGACTGTTATATATAACCCATGAATTCACGACAGCTGTGTTCAAGCAAAGTTCAAATACAATTTTTTTATACCACTTTACCGATTTTCGTAGAGGACTGCAATATGAAGCCATTTGATCGGAAATATGTACAGAAGACTTCCCTTCGTTATAATCCACAATAACCTTCGGTTTTGTAACAATATTCCCCCTTTTCTGCATAGTCACAGTTTCATTAGAGTGTTTCGTTGATAATAGAAGAACATCACGCTTGTCCTTCCATTTTAGTATTGTCAAACCATCATTGCTTTCCTTAGCGATATATTCATATCGCATTAATTTTTTTGAAAGTAGGTCTTTTGGAATTCCACGGCGATTTGATCGTATTGTTCCAACCAGATGAGTGTTTTGAGCAACTAGCTTTTTGGCTAATTCAATACTTGTGTACCAATTATCGGTACATATTGTATGGCCTTTACCAAATATATTTTTGCACAATGATAGAACAACATTGGTAGGCGTTGTTTTCTCTCTATCTATTTTTTTCCCACAATAAATTTTGAAGGCGAGAGTGTATCCCGATCCTGAACATAATTTAAATAATTTGATACCATATTTATGTCTTTTTTGTTTTATATATTGTCTGAAGACAATGCGACCTCGAAAAGGAATCAGAGATTCGTCTATGCAAACAACTTCGCCTGGTTCAAAATACTTTTCAAAGTTTTCATTCAACATATCAATGACTGGTTTAATTTTATACAAGCGGTCATTTACATTTTCCTTGTCATTGTCGTTAAAATGCAACATTCGTAGCAAAAGTTCAAACCGATTTCTTGACATTATTGAAGGTGGAAGATTCTGCGAATATGCTGGATCTTTAGACCAATACAAACTTATTTCTGGAAGTTTTACAATTCCCATCCACATAATAAGTCCAAAAAACCGTTTTATCTCGTTTTTGTCTGTTGCTATCCATTCATCTAATCGATACGATGTTTGTTTAGATAGACATTGTTGCGCATACCGATTCGTTTCTGTAACGACAAGATCGAAGAATTCATCACTCATAAACAAAAAATAAATATCTTCCGGTTTTTCGTAAGTTTGATTGCATGTTTTGAAACCAGGTGTACCAACGAAAGGCGTAAGGCGCGGTTGGTTTCCGATGGGATCAGCCCAATCTATATGCGAAGTAGTCATATTGTTTATAGAAGGTTCAGTATTTTCGTCTTCACTACTGGATAAAATGCGAGTGCTGCGTGCAAAAAGGCGATGAAAAGGTATGATTTCATCTGAACTGTCTGAAGAATATTCAGAAAGGTTTCCTCGTGCAATCCTAGGGCGTTTTGTTAAAATTTCTGCGAGTGGCACGTCAGAATCATCACTAGAAACACTGTTGCTGTGTGAGGCCATATCTGCTTATAAGGAGTAATTATTGTAAAATTTGGAAAAGGTTTGAAGAAGAAAAGGCGGGAAAAATTGCAACCTTTTGTTAATGCAAAATATCCGAACTTATAACACTTAAATAATATGTACGTACCATATTTCCTTCGTTTAACACACTGAACTATAAATCAATCCCAGCTTCAGTAAAGTAGTACGTATTGTATCAACAACACGCGAATAAATGACTGATCGCAGTGCGAGGAATGCAGAAAACAAGTCACGGCGAAACAAAATTGCCCACCACGCCGCGTGGGGCGTATACGCCCCACGATTAAATGAAGGCATGAACAGTAGTACTAAGATGCCCGTAATCGACTGCATATTCAATTTTTAAAAAATTCTTCATTTTACAATGATAATACCAAATGGCTTGAACGGAAAGTTCAGCGTGGGGCGTATACGCCCCACGCGGCAGGGAACGTGTTAACGGGGGCTTTGAGGTTTATAATAATATCATTTATTTCTATCAAGAAAAGCATAACACTTATAACTGATCCCTGTGGTATGCCATTAGCGATGGTAGTTAAATTCGAAAGTACATTGTTTACTCTTACTTGTATTTTTCTTTCTTTTAGAAAATTTTGAATAAAATGAAACATGTTGCCGTTGATTCCTAAGGCATTGAGGGTGTTAAGTACTCTGGTTCGCCACACCATATCATAGGCTTTTTCGATGTCTATGCAAACAGCTACTAGACTTTCGCTGTTGATGAAAGCATCACAAATATTCGATTCTAAGTTTATCAGGTGGTCAACGGAATTGTGGTGATTTCTGAAACCACTTTGAAAGGGTGTTAGTAATTTATTCGATTCAAGGTACCAGCGAAGCCTACGGTTTATTATTTTCTCAAGGAGTTTGCACATGGTGCATGTTAATGAAATTGGTCTATAACTTTCTGGTTTGTCTTTTCTTTTGTTTGGTTTTAAAACAGGAATAACGATGGCTTTTCTCCAGTTGTCCGGAAATACTTGATCAATCCAAATTATGTTGTAGATTTTAAGAAGTAGTTTTTTCCCTGGTTCGGGTAAATTTTGGAGGAAGATATTTGCTATCCCGTCTGGTCCTGGTGAGGAATTTTTGGTTTGTTTAAGGATTGATACTAGTTCATCGTATGTTATTTCTTTATTGAAGATGTTGAGTTGCTCCTGTTCTGAATTTTTTGTGTTAAAGTTAGGGACAAAATTATTTTTATATTGAAAAAAGGATGGTTTGTAATTTCTGTCACTAGAATTTTGTTCATATTGTTTAGCTAAGGTGTCGGAAATGTCTTTCGGAAGATAAACGGTAGTATTGTCTTCTTTAGTAAGCGAAGTTATTATGCAATGCTTATTGTTTCCTGATATGCGTTTGAGTTTTTGTATCTGTTAAATGCATGGTGACTGTTTTTAATGGCAGTATGGCATTTTTCGTTCCACCATGGTACCGGGATCTTTTTTAATTTGTTTGATGTTTTACCAACTGCCTCATCCGCGGCTTGTATTATTATGTTCTCTAACGTGTCAACTGCTTTATTTATGTCCTCTGCATTTGGGAAACTAGGATCATTTATTTGTGAGATATTATTAGAGATATTCGTTTTATATAGTTCCCAATTAGCTGTTTTGAGTTTCCACTCCGGTACAGATTGTGGTTCAATTTTGGGAGTGCCATCGTCATATTCTATTTTAATCGGGAAGTGATCGCTATCATGGAGACTGTTTAGCAGGTCCCATTTAATCAAGTTCCTCAGTTGGGGACTGCATAATGATAAGTCAATGGCACTAAATGTGTGATTTGCTATATTGAAGTGGGTTGGATTGTTGTTATTTAGAAGGGTTAGTTCCGGATCTTCTAAAAGTTTTTCAATTATTCGACCTCTAGCGTCTGTTTTATTGGATCCCCATAGCTTGTGGTGGCTATTAAAGTCTCCTAATAAAATGAAAGGTTTCGGAATTTGTTTTGGGAGGATTTGTAAATCTGTAAAATTTAGGGCATATGAGTTCGGAATGTATATATTGCATATATGTAGAGAAAAGTTTTTGTGGGGAATTGGTAAAGCGATTAGAATAGCTTCCATATCCGTAGTGAGGGGGATTTCTTTGGTACTATATTTATTGTTTACTATAATTGCAACTCCCCCACTTGCTCGGTTTGTATTGTGCCTGATCTGAGAGAAAATGGTGTGATTTTTTAATTTGACAATTTGGTTGGGTTTAAAAATTGTTTCCTGAAGGCATATGAGGTCTGGTTTCTGTTCGTTAATAAGTAACTGTAATTGTTCATAATGGGTGAAGTAACCGTTTATGTTCCACTGCAAAATGTTTTTCATGGTTGGTTTTCTGAAAGGTTGATTTCCTCTGGTGACTTCGTTGATAAGACTTTTAGGGGCTCATTGTTAAGGAATTCTATAGTCGTTTGTTTTAGTGTATTAGCAGTTTTCATACTCGATTTTAGTTTTTTAGATATTCTAGTGCATCTGTTTTTAATACTACGATCGGTAAGGAAAGGATGAATTTCAGAAATCATAATTATTAGATTGTCTATGTTGTTGGTGTATTCCAGTGATATTTCGTAGGGATTAGATGATCCGTATGCATTTTCTAAGAATGATTTGAACTGGGTGTAATTCAGTACATAGCGATTTGGATTTGTTTCAATTTCATTTCTTGCTGGTTTTAAGAGATCTTCTATAGGTGTAATATTGGCAGCATCACTTAAATTACCGCGTTTAACCTTCTTTTTCGATTTCTTTAGTTCGTTGAGTAGATTGTTACTCACCAATTTCCTATTATCTACGGAGATTTCATCTTCACTCGTTTCTTCGTATTCCGCGACTGAAGTACTGGTATAGCCTACGACATGCGTTTGACTTTTGGTGGAGTCCGTTTGGACAGATAGTGGTCTTTTTCTGCTTGGCATTCGTATTTCTATATCCATCTGCTCTATGTTCGTAACCTGGAGATTGTCACCTGTTATACCGTGAGAATATACTGTATCGTTTGGATTTATGAAATCCATTTCATCTCTTATTTGGTATGCTGTGTTTTTGCAATTTTGGGCTATATGCCCGTTTTTTTTTACAAGCGAAACAGGTCATCGTATCTGTTGATAAGTAAATCCAATACTGAGTACCGTCAAATTCTATTGGAATTTTGTCCGGAAGGAGGTGTTCGTCTATTGGATTGATATATAATTGTCTCCTAAAACTTAGGATATGAGAAAAACCAGGATCAGCTATTCCCGCTGTTAGAAAAGAAATTTTGGAGATAGGGTTAATGTTTAATCTTTTAAAATGTTCTTCAATGACAAAGTGAGGAATAATGGGACATACGTTGGATAAAATAATTCGTTTGTGTTTATTTATTAGTGGTCGCATTTCTAATTTCAAACCATGAATTGTTAGTGACTTATACGTTTCTGTTAGCTTGTCAGCAATTTCTTTGCTCGATAGAAATATACAAATACGGTTATTTGAGATCCGGGAAACAAATCTAATATGTATCATTAGGTTTAATTAGCATCCCCAAAGCAGTTACGTACTCCTTAATTGTAATATCATTTTTCGATTCAATGACTATCGCTTGGTCTTTTTGAGGAAATGTATCGTTTGATGTTGCATGTGCATAGGTTTTAGTGGGTAAATTGTGTTGTGGTGTCTCCATTTTGTTGTCAAAATGGTATAGCGTCGGAGCTGCTTTCGCAGCCATTTGAGGTCTTGCCTCTCACTCACTTCCGCGTATAAATTCACTACACACTAATACTATGTGAATGATCACGTTTGAAGACAAGAAAGATAAAAACGCTGACGTTAGAGGCACATCCGCACTCGTCAACAGACCGCATGAAACTGATCATCAATTCTTCTTTCTTCATCCATAACCAATTCTTGCAAAATCTCGTTAATGGAATCTTCATCACATTCAGCATCATTATGATTGCACTGATCAATATTCGAATCGGAATCAGACGATGTAATTCTGTTTACATTTCTTTTTCTAGGAAATCTGATTTCTTCCTCATCGCTGCTGTCTGAATTTGTGTAAGCCCCGTAAAAGCTTTCTTGTTCACTGCTATTTGACTCTCTCACAAATAAGTTTTCCCTTTTTCTTTTCGACGTTTCAACGAATTAGGGTAGAGATTTTAAGTTATACCATACGTTACTTGGCAAAGAGTCAAACTAATCCTGTACAATGTAGGGTGTGAGGGAGATTGAGGTGCGAATGAAGAGTGTTTATGACCGCGTAATTGGGATCGAGTGACCGAGAAGGATGTTTGTAACCGAGTGACCGAATTAGGGAGATTGAGGTGCGAATGAAAAGTGTTTATGGACGAGCGATAGAGATCGAGTGACTGAGAAGAGCGTTTGGAACTTCGTGATCGAACTGGAGACATTGGGGGGTGCGAGGGCTGAATGTTTAGGTTATAAGATAAAAAGGTGCGTGAATGCAGCGAGCGAGGGGGTCGTAGATGAGAATCGAGAGAGTGCAGAGCGAAAAGAGTAGTTAGCGAGTAAAGAGAGTTAAAGAGAGTAATAAAGAGTATTTGTCCACACATATTAATAAAGAGTTATTAAAAATCCTACAACAACAATGGCGAGATGTGAAATAAACGCGAAGTAACGAAAACAAATGACCGAGCATGATACCATGGAAACGAAAGAAGCGAGAGATTATTCTTGCGACAAACAGCGAATCTCATTTTTAAAATATCAGTGAGAATTCCCAGCAGATTACGCTTCCTACAGCGGTACGCGTGGCCTGAAGGAGATTTTACTGTAAACGCGCATGGCAGTCAACGTGTTAAAGAAATCTTGGAAGAAAAAATAAACTGCAATATACCTCTGAAGACACCGGAACAAATAGTATCAGCAGTAGTAAATGTTACAAACTTAATTCAGAATGCATGTCGGACAGCTACTCAACAAATAAAAATTGAAAGGAAATTCCATTCTTATCCTCAGTATCGAGTAGAAAAAATACTACTGAAGCGGAAATTGAAATACCTCTGGCAGAAACGAAAAACTCCGCAAAACAAAAAGAAATTAAATTCAATCACTAAAGAGGTAAAGTCATTAATTCAAAATTATTGCAATGAAGAGTTCCATGCCTACATCTCTAATCTCTCTCCTAATGAAGATACAGGATATGCGTTATGGAAAGCTACTAAAAGACTAAAAAGACCAATCATATCTTTTCCTCCCATAAGAAAAGTCGATGGCAGTTGTGCAAAAAATAACCTTGAAAATGCCTTCACTTTTGCTGATCATCTACAGGACGCATTTACACCAAACAGTACGAACGCTTGTAGCGGTTAAGTCATAAATTTATTTCGAGTGCCTGGGAGGTCCTTGAGGACCCCGGCTCGTTCGAAGATTTTAGCGAGTAGGCCCCCGCTTTTCTTCGTCGGGGTTGCTCTCGATGCCACGTGTTTTCCAACGGGCAGAGAGAGAGTTTTGGAAAATCCTGGCAGAAAGCAACAGGCTCTCGTACCCTTCACATCGTATTTTTCCATAGTTTTTTTATTACCGTGATTAGTACAGACGCTTAACTGTTATATATTGTTGTTATTGTTATTGTTTTATTTAAATATATATTTGTTGTTGTCTGTTAATCTGTTTCACAATTACGTACCTTTACCTCGCGTTATCCTAAACGCTCCTGCAACTAGCTCGAGTACAACTTCACCAATTGTTACAGAGGGCGATCACGCTCGAAGCCTCCCTAAAGCCACTCTCAATGAAGTTGAAAAACTAATCGCAGAAATTCGCATAAAGAATACTTCTGGGTTTGATCTAATCAGCGGAAAAATTATTAAAGAACTCCCACCAAAAGCGGTAAGATTGATTATCATCATCTTCAATGCTGTGCTAAGAATTAGGTATTTTCCGACCATCTGGAAAAGAGCTCGAATTATCATGATACTTAAACCTAAAAAGAATCTCCCTCTACCTTCATCGTACAGACCGATCTCGCAACTATCTTAAAAAAGATAATTGCGGGAAAAAACTTAATCCCCCGCATCAATTTGGTTTTAGAAATAAGTATGCCACGATTGAACAAATTCACATGCTAATAAATAAAATCACTAGCACCCTCGAGCAAAAGAAATATTGCACTGCGTTTTTCCTAGATATTGAAAAAGCATTTGACAAGGTTTAGCACGTTGGCTTGTTATACAAAATTAAACAACATTTTCCGACCCCGTACTACGAGCTCATCAAGTCATACCTTGAAAATAGAACATATTTTGTAAAAATTCAAGATTCTTGTTCCGACTTGCATCAAATTGAGGCAGGAGTTCCACAGGGTTGCACATTAGGGCCCCTACTATACACGCTATACACTGCTGATATACCTATTACTGAGGAAACTGCAATATTTACTTTTGCGGACGATACAGCTATTCCAGCCGTTCACGAAGACCCTAATATTGCATCCTATATATTTCTGCAACACCTACTAAAACTTGACCAATGGCTAAACGAATGGAGAATAACAGAAACACTGTCAAATGTAATCATATAACTTTTACCCTAAAGAAAAGCACCGTTCCGTTGGTAACACTAAATAACGATAAAATACAACGAACCAAAATTGTAAAATACTTAGGTATGAAAGGTTCAGAAAGGTTCAACAGAAGCTTAATAAATAAGGCTCGTGCAATGATGGAGGAAGCAGCTAAGCCTAAGATATTTTGGAATGAAGCAGTAAAGGTTGCAGCTTATCTTTTTAATCGAAGCCCTAGTGCAAGTAATTTGGAAAATGAGACTGCAGCAGGAATTTGGTACGAGAAAAAGCCAAACGTAAGTAATTTGAGGATTTTTGGCACAGCAGCATTTGTACACGTACCCAAAGAACTTAGGGTCAAGTTTGACCCAAAATCTGAAAAGTGTATTATGATTGGCTATAGCAATACAGGGTATAGACTGTGGAATATGTGGAAACAAAAAATAATGGTTGCTAGAGATGTCGTTTTCAATGAAAAAGAGTTTCTTTATAGAAAAAAATATTGTGAGTATTGAGCAAGAATTATGTGAAGAGACAGAGATAAGGCATGGAGAAATTCAAGAGGTCAGTGAGGAAAGTGAAGAAAATGGAGAAACAGAGACAGTGAGAGGAAGCCGTGAATCAGGAGAACACGCAACAAAAAGAACAAGGAAGCTACCAAGCATGTATAACGATTATGAAATGTACATGGAATTTGATGCATTGTCCTACGTACAGCAAGTGCCAGACAAGGTAGATGATTTAAAGGGAAGACAAGATGTATAATTTTGGAGGCAGGCAATGAAAAGGGAGATAGAGTCAATAGAAAAGAATGAAACATGGTGCGAAGTTAATGCACGAGAAAGTGTAGAAATGCTAACAACGAAGTGGGTTTTCTCTGAAAAACCACTGGAAAGAGATATCAGAAAGAAATATAAGGTAAGATTTGTAGTAAGAGGCTTCGCGCAAAGAAATTCATTTGATTATGAAAGGATTTATTCCTCAGTGGCAAAAATGGCCACCATTAGAACGCTATTATGGATTGGAAATTAACTGGGGTATTATTTTCGGCAATTAGACGTCAAAACGGTGTTTTTAAATGGAGATCTAAAAGAAGAAATATATATTTATCTTCCGGAGGGAGTGAAATGTAAAGAAGGAAACATACTAAAATTAAATAAATCCCTATGTGGTCTGAAGCAGTCATCAAGATGCTGGAATGTCAAGATAAATCAGTTTTTGTTAAATTATGGGTTTAAGAGATCAGACAATGATTATTGTTTGTACACAAAAGCGGTTGATAGTAGAATTATGCACTTATTATTGTATGTAGACGATATCATTTTAATAAGTTCAGCATTAGAAGATTTAGAGAAATGCAAGAAAGATTTAATGGAGGGTTTCGAAACGGAAGACAGAGGTGAACTAAAGTATTTTTTGCGTTTAGAGATAAATTATAATAGAGAAATAGGTATGTTAGAAATTCACCAGGAACGGTATCTAAAGGGAATTCCAAAAAAAATTTAATCTAGAGAATTGCAATCCATGTTCGACTCTCATTGAACCGAAATTGAAATTAGAATTAGATGAGGAAAGGGAACAACATAAGCCTGTTAAACAGCTGATATGATGCTTGATGTATTAGGTCATCCCATAAGTTCGTGCTATTTTTCGCGCGGTTGCATATGCGATTTTTTTATACATACCTTTAAGTTTCACGAAAAAACGTAATTACCCTCTCGATGTATGATTTCTTCCCATTTTTTTTGGTAGGGCCATTATTCCATTCTGATACAAATTTTCTGTTTTATCTTCAAAATAATTTTGTAAGGTATTTTTGAGGCTGTTAATATTTTCATGTTTTTTACCCACTACAAAGTGTTGTAATGCCCAGAACAGATGGTAATCAGATGGGGCAATATCTAGGGGATATGGAGGGTGTGGTGAAATTTCCCAATTATATTCAGATCATTTTTTTATAACGTTTTTTGCAACATGTGGTCTAGCGTTGTCGTGATAAAACATGACGTTGTTTCTATTCAGTAAAGCTGGACGTTTTTCGACAAGTAGTTCCTTTAATTTTTCTAACTGCATGCAATATTTGTCAGAATTAATGGTATCACCGCTTGGTAAGAGTTCAAAATGCAGTATTCCTTTGTAATCCCACTACACACACAAAAGAACCTTACGAGAATGTAAGCCCGGATTTGCACATCGTTGAGGTGGTTGATTTCTTTGGGATCAACTTCGTTTCCGCTCACAATTTTCATATAATATCCATTTTTCGTTACCAGTTATCAGGTGTTTAAGAAATGGATCAATTTCGTCCCGTGAAAGTAATGAAATACACGCTGGCGTTCTGCTAAGACGGCTCCGTTCCATCAGTTCGTGCGGCACTCATACATCCAGCTTTGATACAATCCCCATTTTTTTTAAATGCCTATGTATTGTTGTTTTTTATATTTTTAAAGCATTTGACATCTCCTGAACTGATAAACATCGTGATTGTTCGACTAGATCGCGAATTTTATCTTCATCCGTCTGAACAGGATGCCCAGAACGTTCTTCGTCTTCTCAACGAAAATTCCTAGCTTTGAAACATTGAAACCACTTGCTACCTATACGAGATGAAAGCGCAATTTCTCCGTAAACAGAACATATGTTACTCGTGGCAATTTTTACTGAATTTCCTTTCCGAAATTCATATAACATAAGATGTCGAAAATGAATAGGAAAATCGCTCATGATTTTTCACGGCTAGGAAACACTGTATTCAAAATTTCACAATCTTATACTCACAAATACCTTCTTTAGACTGTTCCCGAACAGATAAACTCAAGTGCATTGATCCCTTATCTCCGGTTGTTTAGAAATCGTTGCGCGAAGTATATGCATAAAAGTTGGCACGAACTTATGGGATGTCCTAATAGTTAATGTTAGGATCAAGGCCAGATATAAGCTTTGCAATCAATTATTTCAGTTGATTTCAGGATAGAACAATAACGAAATGTGGACACATCTAAAGCGTTTACTGCGATATTTAAAAGGAACGATGAATTTTAAATTAAGATATAAAAGAAATGTAAATAAATTGCCACTTGAATGCTATGTTGACTCAGACTGGGCGATAGATCAATTTGATAGGAAATAAATTACAGGATATTTAATAATGGTATTTGGGAATACGATCTCGTGGGTAACTAGGAAGCAAAATTGCGTGGCATTATCTAGTACGGAGGCTGAGTTGGTTGCTTTATGTGCCGCAGTGCAAGATTGTTTGTGGGTGGAGAAATTGGTTAAGGATATTGAAATACATGTAAGAAGCTTTAAAATTTTTGAATGGTGACGTCCCTTGTAAGTAAAATACATATACTAATCCTACCGCAAATTACAACAGCCCCGCTACGGAGTCCTCGAGTGCAAAGGGTCACATGGAGTTCAAGAAAACGGTTATTGTTTATGTGCGAGCTCGGTGCTCCCTCTATCTCTCTTGCTCGAGCCTACTGCGAGGACTCGTGTCTAGGGTGACGCGGGGAAGTAGAGGTAGCACCGAAAATCATGTACTCAATGCCACGGCGATTGCGCTTCAATTCTTTGTTTCGTGCTTGCTAGAGCTCGTTTGGAAAACATGCGTACCGACTTGTGCTTAAAGGACTCGAACCGACTGTTCTCGGGTTGTGCAATTATAATTGAAACTGATTGAACAAATCTTTTCGGTGTTTTCCTGCACTTTATTTTTGTCTCTTTTCTCTGGGTTAACATTTAACCCTTTGCGACGTAGACGAAGGGTGAAATTGTCCTAAAATTTGGACTTCCAAGACGGATTTTTCCGACAAACGTTGTTGTTTTCCAAAACCGCGAGTGCTTGAACACCTTTTCGATGACTGCAATCAACCACCTACAGTATTCTCTCCATAAATGTGAAAACTTCTGGTCTGAAGCTTTACATTTATAGAATAGGTACTACATTCTTTGTAGTTAGCCGAACGTAGAAAAGGATAGCGATACAAAAACAAACAGCGACTGAGGTTCGAGACGTTCGGCAAACATAAAAGACTCGTGCGTGTTCTGTCTTTTAAATTAAAAAATCAAAATTCTTTATTTTTGGTTTTTCGTCAATGGAACTTTTACCATCATATTCGACTTGTTTTTCTGATTAAAATGGTACCAAACATGATATAAGTAGGATCATAATTACCTGTGTAACAAACCATAAAAGTTTCGGATGTTACATTTACGGATGATTGAAGGAATTCGTATCTCTGCCTAACCTAATTCGGTTAGGTCCGCCGAGCGAGGAACGAAATGGGGACGGGACGAATAAAGTGCCCACTGACAGACGCCAGGAAAGTAGAGGCGGAAAAGAAGATATAAATTGGGAGGGCAACAGTTAGGTTGGAGGTTCTGACGGAGCGCCGCTAACACTGCTTCCGGTGCTTGGAGCAAGGGCACATCGGTCAGCAGTGCAGGGCCGGGAAGGGCACATCCCATCTCTGTTTCTCGTATGGAGGGGATGGCCATGTTGCGGAACAAAAAGCGACCGCCGGAACAGAAGTGCCCGGTGCGTACGGATCTGGGGCGCCCGGCAGGACACAGACCTGGAACCAAGCCCTGCGTCCAGGAAACTGAAAGAATGAGGTCAGAGGAGATCTGGAGCAGGTGGACCTGCCAGCTGGAAATCAAGAAAAACAGACTTCTGTATCGTTATCTACAATGGAAGCCGAATATTTTGCAGTGTCCGAATTGTGTAGACAAGGAGGTAACCATCACAAGGATTTTCGCAGCCAAGTGCACCGGGGAGGAAATGTTCAAGTTGTGGGCTACTGGAACACCAATTACCTGATTGTCCTATGAGGGAAAATGGCGTCAAGTGCTTCGAATATCGAGGGTACGGACATATTTCGGTCCATTGTCCGACGAAACGGCGGCCAACCAATAGCAGTTACAACGTAGAGCAGGCAGCGAAGTACGAGGAGACGGTAATTCATGAACAAAAGGGAATAACTATAACGATACGGGAAGTGACATTTGTTTCCTCCAGGAGGGCCGGCGACACTTCGGTGGCCCGAGTGTCGTCGGACTTGATATGTAGGGGGGGGGGGGGGTAGGTTAGGTTAGGTTAGGTTAGGTTCCCCCAATGGGAGGTGGGCGGATGTCTGGCCGGGCCTTAGGGCATTGTACCGGGCCCGGCGGGCATGCGCCAAACAGGTGCCGACGGCTCCGCCAAGATCGCTCGGTTGAACGATCCTCGTGTGAAGCTGTCCGGGTCACGGTCGCGGGTGTCCTGGCCCCCGGCCAGGATTTGCACGCGGCCCACGTACGCATCGGCCTCGGTAGTGACCGCCCGGGCCGCGGGCGGTTACGTGGGGAAGGGTCCTCCTGATCCTCCCCCGGGAACGAATAGGCGTGGGGAAGGAGCGAGTGTATAAATATACTAGGTACCGCTCCTTCCCCTTAGACGCCGAGAATGGTCACCGGGGGGTTTTAGTGGGTAAAAATCCCACACAACCCCCGCCCCTCTCCCCGAAGGGGCGGGGGAGTCTTTCGAAGATTTCCCCTCGTAAAAAAAAGGTCAGGTTAGGTTAGGTTATTCTGGTGGTCGAATGGTGCCAGGGTGGGCACAAGTCGGATCCTTCACCTCCTCGTGGTGGTCACTGGGGTAGAGGACTTCTATGCTCTCTGGTATTGGACTTAATCGAATACCCGAGGGTGAAGAACTCTACGCTAACGAAGGAACGGCGTAGTGTGAATGATTGTATATATGTAATGTACTTACCTGTTTTTCCGAAGTAGGGTACATGATGTGAGAGGCGATGCCAGCGGGGCTAAGTCCCTGGCAGGTATAACCATGCTGGAACGGCTGGATCGGAGACCTGAAAAAGAGAAGCAGTGTGAGTGCATGTGTGTATGGGCCTTGGTCGGCCTCTTGCGGATATTTCCTCGGAGACTAGCCAAGGGGGGAGTAGTAGCCCCCCAACCGGACTCATGGGTGTTGGTGGAACTTGACCGCTGCTGGGGAAGATGGCCAAAACATAAGTTGACTTGTTTGCAAAGAGGCCCTGAACCAGCATGTCAGGGGAAGCTAGTGCCCATGGGTGGCTGGAGCCAATCCGGGAGTTGAAGCGGAAGTGTCCGGGCGGGGGAATGGGGAAGCCTGTTGGTCGCTGGCTGCCCATACCCGATGCTGCGTAGGGATATAAAGTCGCAGCCAGTCTAGCCTGAGGTTTGGGTCAGGCGTCGGTTCGGATCCGGCATCACCCACTCGATAGGGATGACTGTAAAAGCCTTTAACATATATTATGGCGCGGGCCTATCCCGTAACACTTTAACTTAGAGTCATACGTGTCGATAGGGTCGACCACCCGAAAAGCCGCTTCTCGGCAGCGACACGCGTAACTAGGGATTTACTGTTCCAGGGGAAGTGGCCCCACTGCGGTGGGGCTCCCATGATGGGCGAACCTGATGGTGATAATCTATATAACATGGCTTTAAAAACGAAAACACCACGAAAACACTATGACGGTATGGAGGAGATGAGGAGGCCACAGAAGGGGGAGGTGGTGAGTTGCAGCCGGGAGAAGACACCCGAAGACCGCTGCGGGAAAAGGATGAAGGAGGAAATGGCCTCATCGCGGGAACCGTCGGTGGAACGCCGACCGGCCATCACCGAGGAGAGGAATTCCGAGGGACTGGTGCTCGTCATTAATGACGACTGCACCTCTACAACATCGAGGGAGGCGTCATCAACGCTGGGGAGGCGGGCGAGGCCCCGCATGGAGACCTCCCAGTCGTCGGAGGGCGAGGGAGGGCGCTCCTCATCCTCGTGGTCAGCCGTATTACGAGGATCGAGGAGGACGACCTCCTCCAGGGGGAGGAGCGGCAGGAGGAGAAGGAGGACTCCGACTCCCCAGCCCAGCGTGAAAGAGGCGGCTAGGGAAGCCGTGACGGAACAGCTCAAGCGCTTGATCCGCGCTAAGGAGCGGAACATCCGCAGAATGCAGAAGGAAACAGCTGCCATCCGGGCGAAGGCGGAGGCGCTGCGGAAGCGCGCTGAGGAAAAGGAAAGGATGGCGGCCATCGAGGTCGCCGCCAGGATCGCGCCTCAGAAGGAGGTAGTGGAGGTGGAACGAGAGGCCAGGAAAATGTCCAACCGGGAGATAGCGGAGGCCAACCAACAGGCAGCTGAGGAAATCAGGCTGGTGGTGGACAGGTTTAAGAACCTGAGGGGCACATCGGTCCGTCGACTGAGGGATGCCGCTAATAGGCTGGATGGCTTGAGCCTGGAGGTAGGAATCCGCCTGTCAGCCCCGCGGGACTCCAACCGCGAAATCGAGTGGCTCCGGTGGGAGCTCGCTCGTGAGAAGGAGAAGAGGAGGCGGCTTGAGGAGAAGGTCGCCTACCTCAAAAAGAGGATAAAGGCTCTGGCGAGGGGCGGGCCAGCCTCCTCTGCGCCATCATCTGCGTTATCGTGTCCAGCAACGGTGCGTGCTCCATCCGAGGAGAGGATGGAGGACGATGATGAGGCGCTTAACCGCAACGCGGCTAAGAGGAAGAGAGTACGGAAGCTCTCTTCTTCTTCGGAACTGCCCAAGAGGAAAGCGGCGCACGTGCGTCCGGACACGGAGAGGACCGTGTCCCCGCATGCAACGAGGGACGTAGTGGCTGCGAAAGCTGCGAAGAGGACCGAAGAGGAGCTGACCAATCGGGTGGCGAGGCTGGAGTCCCACCCAGAACAGAGGACCGTGGAGAAAGCGGCCCCCGCCGCCCCCGCTCCACAGTTTCCCCCTGGCATGGAAGTCATGGGGGAGATGTGGCAGCTAATGAGCCGCCAGATGGGTGAACTCAGTGCCATGATGGCCGAGTTAAGGGGCGCAGAGAAGCAACAGCGTCGCGAAGAGGACGACACCCCAGGACCAGCCCGCTGCCAGGAAGACTGCCACCAAGGACGGAGGGGCCAACGCGGGAACACCCACGATGGTGACAGCCCAGGAGACCAGGGTGACTGAGGAGGTCCCCTGGACCAAGGTAGTAGGCAGGAAGGAGAAGAGGAAGGAGGCGCGCGCCCAACCCCAGCCCACGGGCCAACGTGGGATGGTCAAGGCGACCGTAACCGCCAAGGAGGCTAAGAAGCCTACCCAGGCTGCGAGGAGGCAGCCTCAACAGCAGGAGAAGGGACAGACGAAGAAGCTGTCCCTGAAGAAGCCGCCGAGCACGGCTGCGGTCACGCTCACTGTTAAGCCAGGCAGTGAGACGACATATGCCGATGCGATGAGGCGCGTTATGGCCACGGTGACCCCAGCGGCCGGAGGAGAGGGCGGAGATATTGCTCGTTGGCTTGGACGACGCGGCCACGAGAGACATGGTTCGAGCATGTCTCGTGAAGAAAGTCGGCAGGGGAGAGGACATCTTCGCGATTGGCGAGATCCGCCGAGCTCGCAGTGGGATAGCGACCGCCTGGGTGAAATGCCCATTGGCCGAAGCCAGAAAACTAGAGGCGGCCAAAAGGATGAAGGTAGGCTGGACAACGGTGAGAGTGGAGGTGCTCCCCGAGCGGCCTTAGCACTGTTTCCGGTGCCTGGCTCCCGGCCACATAGGAACTCAGTGTAGTGAAGTGCGTGATCGGTTGAAGAAGTGCTTCTCCTGCGGAGAGGAGAGGCACATCGCGGCGGCCTACACGGCCAAAGAACAGAAGTGCCCATTGTGCAGCGATCTTGGACGCCCGGAGGATATCGGCTGGGTGCCAAGGGGTGCGCGCCGAAGACCGGGAGGATCTCGGAGAAGAGGAAGGAGCGGAACACCAAGGGACCCAGCAAGGAGCAGCAGAAGGAGCAGCCAGGACATCAGCAGCAGCCAACCAAGGAACAGGAGGATACAGCCACGGAGGAGGCAGCGGTAAACGGTGAGTGATGGGGTCGATGAGCCCCTTATTACTCAATAATACTAACCATTCGGCGCGACCGAAGGACCTCGCGGTCCACACCCTCGCCGAGCAGGATGGAGCTTTGGCGGTCACCGTTGACCCGTGGAGTGTATGGGAGGGCAGAACCAATTGGTCTGTGGACCGCGAGTGTATCGTCGCGATACATACGCGGGGTAGGGTCGGTTCGCCCCGTTGTCTGGCATCGGCGGCCGGACACGGGTTCGTGTGCGTTAGATGGGGTGAGGCTGTGGTCGTGGGCGCCTATGCGCCGCCCCGCTGGCCCAGGGAGGTTTTCGAAGCCTTCCTGGATGGACTTACCGCGGTAGTTGACGGGTGCCCTTCGGGGCAAGTCATCGTAATGGGCGATTTCAATGCCCACGCGGTAGATTGGGGGGCGAGATCTAATGATCACCGTGGCAAGGCGATGCTGGATTGGCCCGCTGCTAGGGGGCTGCTCCTTCTTAATGGGGGGGGGGGGGGGGGAAGCACTTGCGTGCGGCCGCAAGGGGAGTCTGTGGTAGACTTAGTCTGGGCCTCCCCGGCGGTCGAGCGCAGGATCGCGAACTGTAGAGTAGATGCGCGTACCGAGACGCTAAGCGACCACCGCTACGTGTTGACGTCGTTCGGCCCGGTGGAGCGGCCTTCTGGTGGCGACCGACGCTCCCGGCCCCGAAGGTGGGCGCTGGGCAGGTTGGACCAGGATTTGATAGCGGCTGCGTCCCTCGCGGCTTGTTGGCTGGAGTCGCCGGGTCATGAGGTCACGGAACGTCAATGGTGAGGCTGAGTGGCTCCGGGGCACCGTGTGGGACATCTGTGATGTCGCGATGCCCCGGGCCACTCCCCCCCAGCGAAGGGCGGCGTACTGGTGGGCGGGGGACATAGCGAAACTTCGCGAAAATTGTGTCCCAACGCGACACCGGTATCAGCGCGCCCGTGTATGGCATATCCGTGACCCCGTGAGGGAGCAGCAACGGTGGGGCGACTACAGGGAGGCGGTAGTCGCCCTGCGGAACGCTATAAGGGAGGCCAAGGATCGGGCCTTCGACGAGTACCTGGGCTCTCTGAACCGGGATTGCTGGGACCGCCCATACAAACAAGTTATGGGTAAGCTCGCGCCGTGGGCCCCACCAATTACGGAGAGCATCGACCTCCCAGACCTTGGGGAGAGTAGTTGAGGCGTTGTTTCCCCGCGAGGAACACCCTGCTCCCTGTGGGCCGTCGGGAGACCCTCTGCCTCCCGGCGGTTACGAGGTGACGGGGGATGAGCTCGTCGCTGCAGTCAGGCAGTCGTGCGCGCGGAGCACGGTTTCGGGGCCTGATGGCATTGCGGGACGGGTGTGGTCGTTGGTCCTCCCTTTCTTTGGGGATAGAATGGTCGGCCTGTTCAGCGCCTGCCTCAGAGAAGGTAGATTTCCGCGAATCTGGAAAACCGGGCGGCTGGTTCTCCTCAAGAAGGATGGACGCGAGGATGGGGCTCCGTCGTCGTATCGACCTTTAGTTTTGTTGGACGACGTGGGCAAGATTCTCGAGAGGATAATTGCGGGGAGATTGGTCGCGCACCTGTCAGGAGTCGGGCTGAACGTGGCTGCCAATCAGATCGGGTTCCGCCGGGAACACGACACGGTTCAGGCGATAAGCCGCGTCAGGGAGATCGCGGAGGCAGCTACGTCTGAGGGTGGTGTGGCCGTGGCGGTGTCCTTGGACATTGTCAACGCGTTTATCACGCTGCCTTTTCTGGCGATTATGGAGGGACTAGATAGGCATCGGGTGTCCCTGGCTCTGACCAGGATAATTAGTGATTATCTCCATGACAGGTGCGTCACCTGTACAGACATGGACGGGAACTCGAGGGTGTGGGTGGTGGAGCGGGGCGTACCGCAGGGTGCGGCGATAGGGCCGCACCTGTGACTCATCGGCTACGACCCCGCTGTCACTGTAGCATTACCGGCGGGCGTGTCATCCACCTGCTTTGCGGATGACACGCATATCATAGCGATAGCGGGGGACTTGGAGAGCACCAGCCGCGTGGTCGAGGTAGACGTGGCGGCGGTCGTTTCCAAGATACGGGAGCTAGGGCTCGAGGTGGCTCCCCACAAAACCGAGGCTATGGCCTTCTGCCGGCGCGGTGGGGAGCGGCCTCTGCCTGATGCTTTGATACGGGTAGACGGGGTCGATGTTCAGATCCGGACCGAGATGCGGTACCTCGATCTCCGGCTGTACACCCACTGGAGCTTCGAAGGTGCGCCGCCTCTACATGGGAGCGGTGCGGAGCATGGCGCTTTAGGGGGCCCCAGTTTGGGCTTCCAACCTGGCTGCCAGACGTCGCGCGCAGGGAGTGCTGCGCAGTGTCGAGCGTCGACTGTCGGCCAGGGTGGTCATGACCTACCGCACTGTTTACTGGGAGACGGCTATGGTGTTGGCGGGAGTAATTCCCTGGAAATACCAGGCGGGGGTGGGGGCCGAGGTGTACCGACACCGAAGCTCCCTCCGCCAAGGAATCGCGTTAGGTATAGACTTCGGTCTTATTGATGACGGGGGGGTCCCGCCAATTCCCAGCGTCGAGGATGGCCGACTCCAGGCCCACGGCGTTGCGTTATCCCGCTGGCGGGCGGAGTTATACGCCAGTGGGGCCGCGAGGAAGCGGGCCGTCGGGGCGATCCTCCCTGTACTCGAGCAGTGAATGGATCGCGGGTGCGGACGGCTCACGTTCCGGACCACTCAGGTGCTCACCGGGCATGGTTGCTTCGGGGAGTACTTGTGCCGGATCGAACGGGAGCGATCGCCGCAGTGTTATCATTGCGGCGACGAGTACGACACTGCTCAGCATACGCTGAGCGAGTGTCTTGCGTGGGCACTGCCCAGACACCGTCTCCAGACCGAGCTGGAGATGGTGGACTTGGACTTGGGGAGGGTAGTTCCGGCCGTTTTGGGTGGGAAGACGAAATGGGACGCCTTCGTCGCCTTCTGCGAGGAGGTGATCACCATAAAGGAGAACGCGGAACGCGAGCGTGAACGAAGCGGTGTGCGATCAGGGATCCGAGATCAGAGGTACCGCGATAGGGCAGGAGTAGGAAGGCGGACGGGGCGTACCATCGCGGGTGCGTCTCGACATCGGTAGGGCGGTGGGGCTTCACCGCACCGCCCGTAGGCCCCTACTTGGGGGGTCTACACATTTATTCCGTGGGGAGGAGCGTAGGTGCTGCACCTGCCTCCCGGGTGTTTCAGCAGCCGGCGCCATTAGTGGGGACGAGGCGGTCCTAGTCTGTGACTTTGCAGGTCACGTAAGACGAAGGGGTCGTCAGCCACATGGCTTCCGGACGGGGGTCTGGAACGCCCTGCACGTGGCCCGGGGGCGAGACGATGGTTAACGTGGAGGCATCATCGGCTCCGAAAGGGGAAGGTTTGGGGGATAGTGGGCACTTAAGCCCAGTAGACTCCTAGCGTAGTAGACATTCGCTACAGTGGGTGAGGGGCCTCTCCCCTCACCAAGAGTAGGGCGCAGCATGGCGCGTAGCGAGGGTGAGACGCGACGCATTATTAGTGGTCCCGGGTCTCACCCATATTGCTTTAGGCGGACTCCGCAGTCAGGTTTTAGCCGGTAAGAATCGGGCATACCTCCCGGCCCCGCCCCCGAGGGGTTGGGAAAACCTATGAAGGTTTCCTGACTTAAAAAAAAAAAAAAAAAAGGTTAGGTTATTCTTTTCGATTGTACAAATATACCGCTAACAGAATTTATAAAAATCTGCCGTCGAGCAAGCACACTCGTCCCACCCCCTGTCGAATCCATACTCGCCTCTCTTATCATCAATCGGTTAATAGGTAATGCAGCAACAGCCGTAGATCACCTCGAGTTTTCCACCGTGGACAGTTTGTGTAAACGATTGCGTCGCACTCTCAGGCCGCTCGAAAATATAGACCAACATTGCGGAGCGCTAGTGGATCTGTATCAAGCAAGGGACGAGCATATCTTAGATTATCTTGCCCGTTTCAATTCAATCAAAACTGCCATCCTTGATTTATGCGAAACTGAAAAGGACGTTTCCCGACACATCACCTTCATTCGTGACTGTTATTTCAAGGGATTATATCCATCTTTCCGCAGTGAAGTTAGGGAATTTAAATTCGCCTCATTAATAGAACTAATTGACGCCTCGATACTGGCTTATAAAATCGAAATACAAGACTTCGAGCACCACAAATTCCTCGTTCCAAACCACTCTGACAAACCTCCAATGCAACCTTTGAATGCCCTCCCTGTCGTCACCGTGAATCTTACTCTGGCCTCAAGTACCCCCCATCATGATAGCCGCTCCCCAGCTGATCGGTGAACCCACTCTTTCCCTTGACTCAGGGTCAGAGATATGTCTGATTCGTGGCGATATTGTCGACCCTTTCATCCCTATCAACTTCTCCGTCGCTGTTCGGCTCTGCGAAATTACTGACGGCGAAGTCCTTACACTGGTGACGGTTATTATTGAAATTTCGGGGAGATTCGTTGTGCGGTCCAGCTACCTGCACAAGGCATCCTCGGAAATAATTTCTTCAAAGAGGGTGGCGAAATTTCTTTTACCACTGGAATTTTAACTTGGGGCACCTCTAGTTTTCCCCTAATAAATACTCCCATGGTTAGGCTGCCTGCCCGTGCCGTTGCTTACATAAAAATTCACACCGGCGTCACTACGGAGGGATTCGTGAGCAAACGTGACTTGGCACCAGGGGTTATCACCTTCGATTCTGTCATTTCCTCAACAAACGGCTGGGGTTATATTGATTGTTTGAACTTGATTCAAGGGGAAGTGGTACTGCCGTCGCCAACATACGTTGTGGAAGAAATCGACCGGATGTCCTCTAGCCTAGCAACCGCTAACGTTTACTGTACAGGGGTAACCGCGACTTCAGCCGCACCTTCCGAATGAATACCAGAAATCATGGCCACCCTTAATATGGAACACCTCAACCCCAAGAAGAGGAAACATGTAGAGGACCTTGTAAGCCAGTACCATGATCTGTTCTACCTGCCTGGAGATCGCTTGGGAAAGACTTCGCTTGTAGAACATGAAATCCCTATCACTGACGACATGCCCGTTGATGTCAAACAATATCGATACCCTCCAATTCATCGTGAAGAAATTGACCGCCAAATGACTAAACTACTCGCTGATGAAATCGTTTCACCTTCTACATCCCCTTATAATTCCCCGTTGTGGGTAGTCCCTAAGAAACCCGGAGCTGATTGAAGTAAGACATGGCGAATAGTGGTGGACTACAGGGGGTTAAATGAAAAATCTATCCCCGACGCGTGTCCCCTTCCCAACATCGTGGATATCCTGGACCAACTCGGAAGTTCAAAATACTTCAGCTTATTTGACGTCGCCGACGGTTTTTACTAGATTGGGATGAGCCCAAAAGACACACCCAAAACGGCATTTTCCACCCCGTTCGGGCATTATCAGTTTAATAGGATGTCGTTTGACCTAAAAAACTCCCAAGCCACCTTCCAACATCTGGTGGATGCTGCACTTCAGGGTCTCCAGGGCATAGAATTATTCATATACAGATAACCCTCCTACAACACGGAATCCTATAACACAGTTTCGCTATAACACGATTCATAAATTGCGGAAACCCTCCTACAACACGGCATCTTATAACACGGTTTCGCTCTAACGCGATAAGAAAATTGCAAAAACCTTTGTACAACATTGTACTTTTTCGGCCGCGGCGATGCTTGCCGTCTTAACACTAGATTTACGGAAGTTCAATGACCACATAAGTCTAAATCGAAAATGAATTATGAAAAGAAGTAAACAATAAATAATACATATACCAGTTTATAGAAAGATCCTTTATCCCGATGATGGTTAACATTCATTTCGTCATAAGCTTTTTAATAATTTTCGCAACTAAAAATAAGAAACCTAAGATCCATAATTTTGACGGGTCCCGTAAACCTAGTGTTAAACATGCGTGTTGCGGAAAGCAACAGTCCAGACTATTAAGACAAATGAAAAAGAAATAAGAAGTGCTGTTGCTGCAGGATCTTTGACATCCGCATACATTTATATTTTTAATAAAAATTAAGTTGTTCATGTAGAATTAAAAAAAAAAAATATTTGTTTTTAACACTAAACCTACCACGCGCGGTCAAATGACCGTTTTTGAAGTTTCGTTAAGAATTTCATGTGTACAACATTACTGTATCGCCATGTAACTTATTGACTTTTCCTATAACATACATACAACCCATTTTTCAATATTCACAACTTTCTATATTGTTTACTTGCCAAAAAAAATGTATAGCATGTCTAGTCTACCACGAGCGGTCATTTGACGGCTTGGACAATTCGTGTTATTTACGACTATATTTTTCGGAAAGGCAACCCTGAAAATGTTTTACGAGTTTACAATGTAATTGTGATGTTCTTCTCTTTTGTCTGAATGTTTCTAGGCAGTTCCTGCTTATGCTACAATCTTCAATTTTCTCAGGGTCTCGTAAAGGCCTGGTCATTGTCAGATTGCATATTTGGCAGCCAGACTTATGCGGATCTAAGTTTTCCGTTGGTTTTCTCTTTCACCCCTTCAACTTTCCACTCTATACTTCTCCTTTTCTTTTCCTATGTCTATCTCTTCTCAAAAAGGGCATAAAAACACTGGTCATCGCGTCGCTCGACACATTCGTGATTTTTCGTACCGACACGCTTACACCCGCACAATCTCTGACGCTCTTGTTACTGCTTATTACTTGTTGTTATTCAATCTTTGAATTTCTTGTTAAATATATTTTCTTGAGTGATTGCTAAATATTCTACCCTTCATTCACACACACTCACGTCCTCACAAGGGACATCACCCGAACGTTACACGCCGATTTGGATGAATTTTTGATATGTTATAAAACTCGAAAAAATATTTGACACGTATTTTTTTATACGTGCGAATATCCACTCTGAAGTGGTGAAAATAACCCTTAAAGTTGGGGTTGAAAAAGCTATTTTTAAAATATCTCGGGAACTATTAGGCCTAGGTAAGAAATTGCGGTACGAAATGACTCTAAACGAACAATCACTTTTATCCGAACAAAATCTTACAATTAATCACGGTTATGAAGTGACCGCGCTTCGCATAATCATAAGCGTCCATCGAATCGTCGAAGCGTCCATCGGTCTTTCGAATAACGAGTACTACAATACCTCATATATTTACCTGCGTTGTTAGCCGGTATCATTCAACACATCATAAAATGTGTAAAATATAATACAATTTCCAGAATATTATGTATATGTATATAAATCAGTCGTACACCCGAAGGGAAGGTATAAAATGTGCGTATAACTTCAACCATAGCAATTTTTTTTTCTACGAATGAAATTAAAAATTCCAATTTATCCGTATTTTTTGTTTGAACCTATAGTTTACGTATGTGAAATTTGATAAAAATAGTTCAACGTTTTATACAAAAAATTTAACAAAAAATGTTAATTTTTAATATATTTTTTAAACAAACAAATTTTTGAAAAATCTGTTTGCGCTATATTATTGGCCTTCTAAAAAGGAAAAATTTGCATTTTGAATTTCTTACCTAGGCCTAATAGTTCCCGAGATATTTTAAAAATAGCTTTTTCAACCCCAACTTTAAGGGTTATTTTCACCACTTCAGAGTGGATATTCGCACGTATAAAAAAATACGTGTCAAATATTTGTTCGAGTTTCATAACATATCAAAAATTCATCCAAATCGGCGTGTAACGTTTGGGTGATGTCCCTTGTAAGTATTTACAGGGACATGTGGTTGCAGTTAGAGAGTACCTTGATGAGAAATACCCGGGCAGATGGATAGGACGGTCTGGTACAATCTCGTAGCCAGCCCGTTCACCTGATTTAAATCCCTGAGATGTGTTTAAAAAAAAAATCTAAAAGGTTTATTCGAAGTCGGTTGAAAATTTAGCTGAGCTGCGGTACAGTTTGATGGAAGCAACTGAATTTATTAAGAACGGAAGATTCGCTCGTCGGATAACCCGATCTTTTTTAAGAAGATGTCGAGCTTGCATTGCGGCTGAAGGAAGGCAGTTTGAACATCTCTTGTAATGCAAATAGTTGATGTTAAACAATTGATGTGCATTTAATAAATCTGTTGAGTAACTTCGTCACAGAGTCTTTCTTAGAACATTTTATTTAAAGGAAAAACGTAAAGGAAAACATTACACCGTTCGTGCACCATGCGCGATGACGACTGACGCGAAGAGACAAGAAAAAATTGACAATCGTCCGTTCGATTTAGAACAATGGCAACTGTGCCACACTTCAGGTCCGTCGCACAATGCATACAGCAATCATATATAAAAAATTTCAAAATACAATCATTATTAAATCTAACAAAATCTAAGTATCCAAATTATTGATGTTTAATTTAATAATTTAATTTAACAGCGACACTATCTGTCTCTCTTACATTTTAAATAGCTCTCTCTGTCTCACTCCAACTGGAATCTTAAAGTTACGGCCTTGAGGAAAGCCACGGGTACATTAGAATCATTTTTAAGTAAGTAAGAGAAATTTGTTCAAAACTGGATTACGGTAAGGACGAATATCAGGCGGACGCCAGTGACTCAGTGCGTAGCGTCGACGACTCGTGATGTGAGGAGCGCGCGGGTTCGAGTCTCGTTAAATCCGAAAATTTGTCCGTATTCCTACACGAATTAGCAAGTGTCATACCATTTTGGAATCCTTATTAAATGCGCCAACTTTTAAAATTACTTGCCAAACTCGGCTCGTATCATTTTTTTCCAGTATGGTCAGTTAAAGCTGGGCTAAGTTTTCTGCTTGAATCTTCGGTTGGCCAAAAAGTGACATTTACTTCCAAGCCCGAGCAGTTGGCTTTAAATTTTCGACCAGGATTTAAAGAGGCAGTATTCTGGATTACAAAACAAAAAAAAAATGATTTAAAAAGGCAATATTTGTAGTAACAGGAGTGAAAAGACCGTCACAGGGTACAGATTTTCTCGATTTTTTTGAAATGTCTATAATTTTTAAAAAACGCGACTTAGATTTTGTTTTATATTTTTCTGATAACTCTTATGACCTAGCCTATCACCCGGTTTCGGGTTGACGTCGACTTCTGGGACACCCTGTATAAAGAAACCACGGGTGAAGAAATATCGAGGCAAGAGTTTTTATTTCAATTGGCAGAAGAACTTGAGGTCGAATATCAAAAACAGAGACAACTAAGCAGAGAATGTTCATCAGAAACAATAACAAATACAGGTATAGATTCATCTGGTCAGAAAACGTGTCAAATAAGATATTGTAAAGTAAATAAGACGAACAAAATTTGTACAAAATGTAGAAAATACGTATGTGGAAAATGTGCATTACAAAATGCGGTAATTTGTAAGAAATGTGATGAAAAGGCATAAAAATAAATAAAACTTTTGTAAATCAAGGCGCGGATTTTTATTGTAACATCAAAAAATATTTTGTTCATTATCCAATTGGCTAAAATCCCTTCCTATATTAAGATACATATGTTTTTTTTACGCGGTCATTTTACCGCTCATGGTAGGATAAGTATATCTGAAATGTCGGTAAGTTTAGTGTTAAGAAGTTTTCGGAACGTAAGCCCCGTTTTTGTATTGGCTCTGGGTCCCATACAACACGGTTTCACACAACACGGCATTTTCTAGGAACCTAACTACTGTGTTATAGGAGGGTTACCTGTACATAGACGATATCCTCTTGTATGCCAATTCCCTGGAACAACGTCGGGCCAAATTTCATCGACTTGCCGGGAGATTAAGGGCTGCCAACCTGAAATTGCAACCGGCGAAATGTAACTTCTTGAGGCGTGAGGTGGCCTACTTAGGGCATGTAATCAGCGAGGATGGGGTCAAGCCATGCCCTGACAAGGTTAAGGCTGTTCAGGAATTTCCACGCCCCAAAAATATAAAAAATATTCGGGAATTCTTGGGTCTGGCTGGATATTATCGGCGATTCATAAACAAATGTTCACATATTTCGAAGCCGTTAACATCCCTTCTAAAAAAGGAGGAACAATTCCTATGGGGGAAGGATCAAGAGCGGGCATTCCGCACCTTAAAAACCGCTCTGTGTGCAGAACCAGTTTTGCGCTACCCCAACTTCAACGAACCCTTTAACATTACTACAGATGCCTCGGGTTATGCGATCGGCGGAGTTCTGAGTCAGGGACCTATTGGCCAGGATAGACCCGTCACATACGTCTCAAGACTCCTCCATGGAGCAGAACTCAACTATTCGACGATCGAGAAGGAATGTCTGTCGATCGTACATTGTGTCCAACACTTCCGGCCCTACGTCTATGGAACGAAGTTCAATCTAGTCACCGACCACCGATCTTTAATTTGGGTGAATTCAGTGAAAGACCCCACATCACGGCTTCTAAGATGGAGGTTAAAACTTGCGGAGTTCGAGTATAAAATTCATTATAAACCCGGAAAACAAAACGCGAACGCCGATGCGTTATCTCGGAACCCCGTCGGAGTGTACCCACTTCTGACAGATTCCTCCTCCGACGTCCTGTGTGATCCTGACTACTTCAGTTAGCCTTCTGGTTCCCGTGATAACACCCACGTCGTCCCGTCGGAAGCCGAAATAATCACCGGATCACCCTCGCTGCTACAGGAATCATCCGCCCCTACGATCCTCGAGAACCCCCAACAAGGAGTCATTTCTCACTAAAATCCTCAACCCGAAGAAGCTGACAGTGACAGCGTGGCCGAGCAGAACATTCTAGATACCCGATGCAGCATCAAGACCACTAAAGACCGGTTCACCATGCGACACGACAGTCTAGTAGGCTTCATGACCCGAGATAATTACCCTCTGGACACAGGGACAACAGATCTGGCATTATTGGGAAAACTTCCCCGTCACAAGGAACCGATGCTGGGAAGAGGGCGAGTTTCTAATTTTGGACGACACCGGCTCGTGCTATTACCGATCAAGGAGACAACCACACACCGCGCCACGTCAGAAGAGATCGAAGAGGGTCTGCGGTCTTTTCTAGATATTACGAACGAACTAGGTCTCACTTCCTTCAGCATATCACGAGTCAACTTGGACGACGTCCCGTGGGAACACACAAAAGAAATCTTGATAAATCTGTTTAGCGATAGGGAAATAAATATCACGATATGCTTAAACGAAATTAGAGTACCGAGAAAAGAGCAACGAACGGATATAATAAGGGAAAACCACGTATCCACAGCCGCGGTACATAAGGGGATTACAAAAACATTTCACTGAATCCGACAAAAATATTTCTGGCCATCTTTAAAAACAGACGTCCACAACTTTATAAACTGTTGTCGTAGCTGTCAATTGCTGAAATTAACGCGTCAAAAAACTCGAGCCCCCCTTACTTTAACCGATACACCGGGAAGATCTTTCGACAAAATATATCTCGATGTCGTCGGACGTTTACCAACAACACTATCCGGATATACCTATGTTCTGACCATGCAGGATCTATTGACGAAATATTCACTTGCAGCACCGATGCGCCAGCCTGGAGCAGTAGACACAGCTGACGCCTTCATACGAACATGGATCTGTAGGTTTGGGGCTCCCAAAACGATCCTGACAGACCAAGGATCGAATTTCATGAGTGCGCTGATGCGGATGGTAGCCCAAAAATTTAAAATCTCGCAGTTTCGCACCACAGCATTCAGACCTCAGACCAATGGCTCCATAGAGAGATCACACATGGTGTTGGCAGAATACCTAAAACAATTTTCAAGAAAGAAAGACTGGGATCGATGGCTGGATTTTGCCATGTTGAGCTATAATACTAGTGTAGGATGTGAGGTAGATTGAGGTGCAAATGAAGAGTGTTTATGACCGCGTAATTGGGATCGAGTGACCGAGAAGGATGTTTGTAACCGAGTGACCGAATTAGGGAGATTGAGGTGCGAATGAAAAGTGTTTATGGACGAGCGATAGAGATCGAGTGACTGAGAAGAGCGTTTGGAACTGCGTGATCGAACTGGAGACATTGGGGGGTGCGAGGGCTGAATGTTTAGGTTATAGGATAAAAAGATGCATGAATGCAGCGAGCAGAAGAGTCGTAGATGAGAAGCGAGAGAGTTCAGAGCGAAAGAGTATTGAGAGAGTATAGAGCGTAAAAGAGAGTTGTTAAAGAGAGTCTTTCCACACACATATATATATTATTTAATAAAGACGTTATTAAAAATCCTACACTAGTGTACATGAAGGTACTATGTACACGCCTCAGGAGTTGGTGTTCGGGCACATAATGCGCCTACCTTCCGCGGACCCAGGTCTCCGAAAATCCGAAAACGAGGCGTACATCCGGTATGCAGAAGATTTACAAAGAAAACTAATAGAATCGAAAGATAAGGCGCGCGAAAATTTGATAAAAGCAAAGGAAAGGGCAAAACGTTACTACGATAGAAAAACCAACATGCCGGTTTTCCAAATCGGGGACAACGTACTCCTACTTAAAGAACCTCGCAGGGAAAAATTTGATGCGCAATACGTAGGGCCATATAAGATCGTCGACAAGAATTCGGACACAAACATGGTCCTGCGCATATGAAATGCATTGCGGTTAGAGTACGTGAATAAAATTAGACACCTCCGGGCTAAGCGCTTCTTCGGAAGCATAGGCGCGGGGGAGTCCCGGTTGTGTTCTTCGAGAGTTCCCGTGGTTCCTCCGTTTGCGCCAGGGATGACCACCGTGGGGGTTTTAGCTGATAGAAATCCGCTATAACCCCTCCCCCTCCCCCAGGGAGAGGGATATCTTGGGAAGATGTCCCCCACGTAAAAAAAAAACCACTGACAATATTTTATGATGATCAAACTGCCATTGAATTGAGTAAGAAGGCAATGTATCATAAAAGAAGCATACATATAGATATAAGTTACAATTACACATAAGTTGTCAACATGTGTACATCTGAAATGACATACGCTATAATAGCCTATATTAGATAGAGGGAGTGTTGGTATGGAAATCTATCTAGGTTGCACTTTGCTACTATGGCAGTAATTTACACGCCCTTATGTGTTTCCTAATGCAGTTCAGTAAACTGTTTGGCGCAAGGTATTATATATTGTTTTCATATGAATAAAACTTTTATATTAAATAAATATGTGACATTCTGTCACATATTAGTCTAGCTAGTTCTAGCAGTATAGAATTTATGTGACCCGCGAACAAATTTTCAATATTAGCATTTAACTTCTAGTAATTAATCGAATGAATTCTCGATATTTTTATATTAAAAAAAAAGACTCCGTAGCCGCTCGCTGCACTTAAAAATTAGAAAAATAAATGTTTTGTTTACCATTTTCTAATTTTAATATTTCGTCTGGCCCATGACAACAATTTTTTTCCAATCTGGTCCAGGGGAAAAAACAGTTGGCCATGCCTGCTTTAGGCCGAAAAACCGAATTTTCTCCGGTACGCAATGTGTCTTCATTGCCATAAGTAATATTCACATTTGTACATATTTTTTGAAGTAAAATACAATATCTGTCAGCCAACGGCCATACTAGTCAGGATATACCGGTTCTCGTCCGATCACCGAAGTCAAGCTGAGTTGGGCGCGGATAGTACTTGGATGGGTGACCGCTTGGGAACTCCGCGTGCTGTTGGCTTTTTTTTGTCTTTCTTGACGTCTATTCAATAACGCGTTCATGTACTTAACTATCTTATTGTCAGTGATAATTTGACATAATCCCCTTCTGTTCAATTTTAAATACCTTCATTTAAATTCATTGAAATACTTTCATTTTAATTCGGTTAATTTCTTCTCTATTCAGTTTTAAGTACATCAAGTTGAATTTCATGGAACTGTTCTTTGTTGCGAGTTAAATATTTCAATTTTAACTATTATAGATAAAATTCTCTTCTATTCTATTTAAAATCTTTTTTAATGGAGAAGTTTTCAATTATGTTTTGTTGAGAATGAGCACTGTTCAATTTGTCAACATTTGTTCCTTGAATGCAATCTTATAAAGTGTAAGATAAAGAATGCTGTAATTGAAGTTCCTCAGAACGCGAATATTAGAAGCAGACGAAATGAATGAAGATATAATCTAAAAACTCTCTGAAATTTAATGTACATGAACACATATTTCAAGGAAAGGCGAAGACTGTGGGCGATGTTCCCTAGTCGATTAAAGTCGGAAAAGTGAGTTTCCCAACTATGGGAAGGTACCTGGTCCCTCGCAAAAATCTCAAGGGCCTAGGGATAGTTTATGGCTTTGTCGTCACGTCATTGGGTCCTGACGCCGTATGGTTACCATGACGGAGCCACGTGTGTCCTACTCAAAGTTTAGTGAGTGTTTCTAGTAAATTGTAATAATGTAACATGTATTTCAGTCAACGGTCATACTAGTCAGGATATACCGGTTCTCGTCCTCAATTGCTCATCAACCTTCCTAGGAGTCGGACGTACCCTTAGCGGTCTCCACTACCTGCGCACGGTGAGTGCAATTTTTCATACCTGAGTTTACAAGTGACATCCATCGATCAACAGTGCTGAGTGAAAGTTTGTGAAAATTCTGCGTCTTAAATCTAAATATATACCATCACACAAGTCCTAGTGCAAAAAATATTAAAAACACGAATATAGAGACAGGTGTAAACTTACAAGGGGGGTCACCCGCAAGTGACGTGTTTCCCGCAAAAACGGAAAAAGCCGCAGAGAGTTATGCGACGAATGAGTTAATAAAACTCATCAAAAATAAAGACATTTTAAAAAATGAAAACGTAGGACTGCTAGCCCACGTCACAAAATCACTGACGGGAAAAAACAGTGTAAAAAGGCTAAATTCCAAGCCAAACATAACGCCACGGAAATTGCAGCTGGAAGAAAACATCACCATGAAGGCGACGAAAGCAAAACCAGTACAGGCTAAACACCAAGAAACTTCATCAAAACCCTCGTATGAGGAATTAATAAAAATCGTTGCTAATTTAAACGAAACGATTGCAAATTTGTCCAAGCAACTGGATGAAGAAAGGAAACGGAAAAATACCGTTAGCTGTGCTACGACCGCCAGCGAAAATCTACCTGAGGTAGAAATTGACTCATCGGAAACCCCCAGCGAAGAACCCGTACGGGCATCGCAGAGTTGGACAGCCGTCACCCGGCCTAAAAGGAAAACCAACCCCAACACGCTACCTGTCAAAACAAAGGAGGGCCCATCGAAGGCAACCACGTCAGCCCAAGCAACTGTCCACAAGAAACATAAAATAGAAAATGAGGTAAATGTATCTAACCCTACAACCTCGTACAAACCCCCTCCAATAATTATCTACGGCAACCAATGCAAAAACATAATAGACATGTTAGCGGCAACGTATTTTTGAGGGTCGAAGAAGGCAATTAGCCCGCCGCTATTTTGCTTTCGGACCATTTATGATAGGGTGTTTGTATGAATGGCAACCCGGGCGGTCGACGATGGCCAGTGACACGAAGTCACGTAGCCATCGGGTGTCGTCGGGTTGATTGTTTAAAAAGAGGCATGGGAATGTTCTGGAAAAGGCAAGCAGCCCGACGTTGCATTGTTTAGGGGTGTTGTTCTTTAAGGATCTGGCCACGGAGTGGAGAAGGCAGAAATGCCTTTAGGTAAGAGGACTAAGCTTGATCTCTTCGCACTTACCCCAGAATCTTGATCGACATAGCGTCAAATTACCAATTATTATAACAGACATAACAGCAAAAATCACAGATAAATTCTACACGAAAAGAATCAACAGCGAAAAGCACCTCCTATATCTGGATAATGTAGCATCATTTAAACTAGCATGTAATACATTAAAAACAAACAATGTACAATTTTTCACCTATACTCCAAAACAGGAAAAGGTGACAACGGTCCTTTTAAAAAATTTAGAAGGAGAGTTCGAACCTGAAAGTGTATTGGATCATCTGAAACAAAAAGAAGATGATTATTTTCTAGGTCGTTTAAATAATGTGTACACATTTTTTCAGCGTGTTTGGTATCATTGTAATGCATAAATATAATGTTTCGACCTATTAAGTGTTTACCAGGCGGTATTGTATGGTCACGAAAGATTTTCAAATATTGTTCTTTTTTTAAAATTACCCCCATTTGTACAAAATCACTAGTTTAATTTGCCCCAAAACAACCCCATACCATCACAGATTGACTCCATGCTTAACAGTTGGTATAATAGAATCGGGAATTAATTTCTCAGTTTGTTTCATGCGCGCATGGATTCGTGTTTTTGTGTTAAAGACCTCAAACTTCGACTCATGGGTCTACAAAACCTTTTCCCGATCTTCAACAGTGTAATTTTTATAGAAATTTTGCCTACTGTAGTCCCTTTTTCTTATTTCGAATGCTTAATAATGGTTTTTTAACTGCAACACACTCGTGAAGCCCTTCTTGTAGAAGACGTCGCTTAACTGTCGTTGTACCAATTGGAGCCTCTCGATGTTTATTAACCCCTGCCGCAATTTCTGCTGCTATCATTCTCCAGTTTCATTTATTTAATGTTTGTATATAGTAGTCATCATTTTTTTTGTTTTATGGGCCGTTCAGTGGGTTTTTTATATTCAAAAATATTAGTATCTGTCAACTTTGTCATTGTATCGTGCACTGTTGGTTGACGAATTTTAGTTTTTATGGCAATTTCTCGCACAAAATAGCCTTCTTTAGCAAGAGTAATTGTAGTCGCAGACTTGGAACAAGGAATTATTAGGATGCGTGATGGTTACGAGTGATTTACGGGAACGTAATAATTTATTAAGTGAATACTATTGGTGTGCAGAAAATATAACACTTAACACACATATAAAACTGTTGATGGATGATTGACTAACTGGAGTTATTGTGATTGAAGTTATGCTTGTGGTATTCAGAAGTATTCTCTCCTGTCGCGACGTTCTTCCTCTCTTATAATATTGGCAAGGAGGGCGTAACCACCTCAGAACGCTGAGGGTGGAGTTTGTCAGTCACACTGTCAACGCCCTGGCTTCCCGGTAGGGGTAGAATTTGTTATAAACTAAAAGTGACCATCACGTGTACAATAATCCTTGGGACGTGATGGTCATGCGGCCGTACTAACCGTGACGGCACATGGCTGGCAGCGTTTATGGAGGGTAGCCTATTCAGCTAAACACGTGTTAAAAAGTATAAAATAATTTCGCCAACTTACAGACTTTAGGACAGGCTTAATTGCCTATACCTGAGCATCTGCAAGCGGTCAACGTTATTTCCCTCGACGCTGCGACCCACGTGCCGCCACAGTAATAATACTCGAACGCTTCTGAATGGATAATTCTTCTCTAGAACTGCTCATACTGATCACGTGCACTGTCGAACTTGAAATAAACAAAAAACAGCGACTTCACCTTGGCAGCTCCATGCTTACCTTTGTTTAGTCTAAAACTCCTCTTACAGTGTTTATAAACTATTAATAATGTTCTAAATATAATCCTCTAATGGTTATGAACGTCCAAAGCGAACAATATGTCCCAACATATACGGAAATCGAAACCTTACGAAATGAGTGGTTACGCATGCAGTTTCTTTTTTAAACATATATTTAAATAACCAATATTTATTTATATTTTTGCATTCCAAAATTATCGTAAAATACCTAAATATTACAAAATCAACAATAAAATCAAGCCAGAGAGTTGTATCTGTGTTGTAATAATCATTTTGCTGAAAACGAGTAAGTGTCTGGTGACTTATGGACGGGGGTGTATATTTGTATAATTTTGTTATCAATCGATGCTCTATATTCTCTTACAAAACTATTAAAACTCCTAGGTCGAAAACAAATTAGTTTAGAAAATATAAAATTTCTCCAATTTCTCTGAGGCATCGAATACTGCGTGACGTCTTCCAAAGAGTTACAAAGACCGTTCTGGTACAGGAGGCGCTGAATTTTTTACCAGCACAAGTGGTTAAAGTCTCCTTTTATACAATTTTAAGTACCTTCATTTCAATTCGTTTTAATTCTTCTCTATTTAGTTTAGAATATTTAAAGTTGAATTCGATGGAAGTGTAAGATTTATATTGTATTAAAGTTGTCCCAACGGGATGTGTAGTAGGGGAGCATTTCGGTGGGACAATAGTATATAAACAAAGTCAGGAATGTGAGCAGGGGCCATCGAAGTGTACGAATTATAGAGAATAGCGAGCGTGCGTGAGAAACTGAAATGAAAGAAAGAGAGTCGGCGAGAGTGTCGATTAGAAGAGTGCGGGTTTTGTAATTAAACACATTTATACTAATAGATAAATAAAAACTGCGTAATAGTTCTTATATTTCACATAAACCTTATCGAACTATCCTTTACTACATGCTAAATATTTGAATTTTAACTACTGCCAACAACCCTGGAATTGGCGCGTGGAGAGGTTGTCCCAGGCGTTCCGAGCACGACGGCACTCATTGGCTAGTGGAAAAAAAGATGGACGCATCGACTCTCACATATTTTCGGCGGCGGAATCCATTGGTTCGCGCTGTCCCGCATACTAGTTGACCCGAAAACCGTAAATCTGGCCTGGGTAACGCGTGGCTCGTGAGCCACATGCGGCTTCCCTCCCTACTCCTCAGCGACTCCACCATTAAATTCGAACAAGCACACAGTCGTCACTTTATGTATATGTCCATATGATTGCAGTCTTGGGAGCCATGCGATGCGTGCGCGGGAAAGCATGGTTAGTAGTGGAGGAATCGGCAAATGAGTAGTCGGAGTCACGTAGTGGAGGAAGTGGTTGCCCAGGCCTGCCGTAAACAATCGGTGTCAAGTTCGGATAGTTCGCGGTAGGGTTACGCGGAGCGACTGTGTACAGCTCGTCGCCCAGTAGAATCTATTGGAATATATATGATTAATTGTAATTAAATAACTCAGGTTATTACGTTGTAACAAGATTTAATTTTGAAGGCTCTGAAGGAAGTAATTTATTCTTTTATTTCTTAACGCGAAATAAATAAAAACTTTGTTTTGTTTAATAGCAGTGTTTCTCATTGCAGTAATTAATTTTTGTAAATCATTAATAATCCAACACGCCCTCTCAAAAATCAATCGGCTAAACTTAAATTAATCTGATACAAACATTATTATATTCCCATATACAGGGTGGTCCATTTATTTTGAGACAGGTTAATATCTTTTAAACAACAAATTGTTGAAAAAAATGTTTCAGACAAAAGTTGTGTGTTATGGGGCAAATTGGATGGTTGGAATGCATTTTTTCAGCGAGTGCTCTTGAAGGTCATATGAAGGTCAACTTTATTTTTTTAAATTGAATCCCCCATTTTTTATAATACTATCATATTCTCCGGGAGAAAATAGGTAACTTTTGTTCGAAACATTTTTTCGTAGGGTGTCTACTTTCCGAGATAAGGTACTAAATATGTATGAGGATATCATAGGTATAAGAAACATGTATAAGGAGCGCTGTATTTATAATTGCTTCATAATAGTCTATAAACAGTTTTATTTTAATGGGATATATGGGATTTTTATGAGCTAATAAAAACCACCAAATTATAATTTCAATAACGATTTTATTCAAAGGCAGTTTGAACGTCTTTACTATTGAACGTATCGATAACGAATAGAACTTTTCTAGAAAATGCAACACGGAAAAATAAAAGATTGCCGCCCAGTAACACCGGCGACTTTCGTTTGTGTTTCTAAATATAACGTGATAGCTGCTTTTATTTCTAATGTTCAGTGCCTCTCAACATAGAGTTTTATTTTGATAAATTTTAAATAATATTATTGCAACATATTTATTATTTAAGGAGGTGCTCAAAGTGTTTACCACCGACCTCGAGACATTTTTCAACTCGTTTCATGAAGGCTTTTTTTACATTTGACATTTTTCTGTTGATGTTTGAACACGCATGCCTGACTCCCTCCTGCATGTTGGTGGAGGTGGTGGGTACATCTCGATACACTTTATCTTTGATGCATCCCCATAAGAAATAGTCAGGTGATGTCAAATCGGGGGATCTTGCAGGCCACGAGACAGGTCCACCACGGCCGATCCAACGACCGTTGTAATCCTTGTTTAATGTTTCCCGCACTCCGCGGAAATAATGGGCAGGACAACCATCATGTTGAAACCACATGGTTGTTCATTGTTCCAAAGTGAAGTCCTCTAATACGGTCGGTAAGTACGCGATTTAGAAGATCTTCATATTTTAGGCCATTCATTGTACCATCAATACAATGCGGCCCTACCAGTTTGTCGCCAATAATCCCGCACCAGATGTTAATGCTCCATGGACGCTGTTTCTCGACTTCTCGAATCCATCTGGGATTTTCAGCGGACCAGTAGTGCATATTGTGCCTGTTCACTTGTCCGTGGTTGGTGAACGTCGATTCGTCTGAAAATAAGACGTTTTCAGGCCTATGACGCACAGTGTAGATCCAATTAAGATTGGTAAAAAAGTAACTCCAGATTGATTCCTTTGTTAAACTATTATTTATTTAAACTATGAGATGTGGTGTGTGCTGTATAGTGTGTAACTATGTGTGTCGCGAATATTAATTGCAGTCTGTAATTTGTGTTGTAATGACTGACTAAATTGAATTGAACTGAAAGCTGATAAACTGAATGAAAACGCTATCAAGGTTCCATTGCCGGGGGGAACTGAAGGGAAGAGCGTTAACGTGGCTTCACTCAAAGCCTGAACATATTAAAATGAATGTGGAAATTTTGTTATCCGACATGAAAAAGATGTTTGATTATCGCCAAAATAAATTAGTGCCGAGGAGAAAGTTTGAAGAAAGACCGTGGAGAATTCAAGAAAACTTAAGACTTAAGTGAACATCATCACGATAACATGATTTTGGCTAACCAAGTGACTAGAAGAATTAATTGCCTATATGATCGACGGGATTCCAGACGATCTACTACGTAATCAAGCGAGAATGCATCGCTTTGCGGAACTGACCGAATTGTTAGCGACGTTTGAGAAGATATTCCTGACACCCAAAGCGAATAAAAATGTCATTGTCGACAGAATTATATCGAGTCTGTAGTTTAGTGCTGTAAACCCACTGCAGCCTGTGCGACGGTGCTACAACTGTTATGGAGAAGGACAGGCTCCTGTCCTAAACCTAAGAGAGAGCGTGGGTCATGCTTTTCCTGCGGGGAACAAGAACACGGTTATCTGGCGTGTCCAAAATCGTCAAAAGCGGAGGCACCGAAGCTAACAAGTGTGTCGCTGATCGACGGGTCGCAGAGTTCAACGACTGAAGGACATCAAAGGCATTCACTACTTCAGGATCCGTCTCGAGATTATTGTATCCTACTGACGGAGGAAAAAGAAGAAATTTATTTTGCGGAAGCGTTAGTGAATTCAGACAGCGCAATGAATCTTATGACTTATAACACTTTTAGTAACGTGTTTAGTAGCCACGAACTGTTGCAAGGTAAGAACAATTTTAATTATGGTGGGCTAAACCAATCACCATTTGTAACCGCACTTTTAGGACGAGGCGGGTACAAATTAAATAAGAGTTATTACAGGAAATAAAACAAGGTTTATTAACGCAATTTTAGGTAACGTGGCGATCACATGCGTTATCCCAAGTGCCTGCCGATCGGTCGCGATTGAAGACTGTTTAGTTTTACGGATGTAACTGAAATGTTTGAGAAATCGAATGTACCTGCAACGAAAATTTATTTATGAATGATGTCGTGAACCCGGAGGATGGCAATTGTACGGAATTAAAAATAACGTCCGAAAATAACCACTCTCTGTATTAGGTTTTGAAACTGATGTTTACAAGGGTGAGAGGTCGTTAATGTAGAATTTATCCTGAGAAAAGAAAGAGAAATAAGTAACGCTCTTTTTTCAGGTAGCTAAAAACTCGGGGACACTACGATAATGGACTGCCGTTCGACGCATCGCTCGTCGTATCTCGCTTGTTCTACGTATATCTGTCCCACTCTCCGCGTCATGCGACCGATTACACTGTACAACAGCCAAAAATTTTCGTAACCGCCACTATGATATTCTTATAGATTTTTGCGAGCTGAATACGAATCTGAAATCTGTTTCTCTCAATGTCCTACAGTTTTTGAGAAAATTGTTGTTAAAAAAAATTGCAAATTTTCAACTTTGGAAATTTTTTGTGCTTTTATCATAGCAGCTATACAGTGACTTTTCACACGAGAAAAATCTGTGAACTTTCCCGAATAAAACGATATAAATTGTTATTGCATTATAAACATTTAAATATGTTTAAATAATGATCAAAGTAAGAAAGACACCGAAAATGCACCAGTTTTCGTTGATATTTTTCAATTTATTTCAAAAACTATATGTCTAGGTGAAAATCTGACCATCGTACGTGATAGAGCAGACATTTCTGCTGCAGAATACATTGAGCGAAGTTAGGAAATCAGTTTTGTTTTCATTTTATAAGAAAAATAGTTCGGCAAAACACGCGTCGCTGCCAGTGGTACTCAATGCCTACTGCCTTGGTATAACGGAAGAACTGAACGGCGCGACGCGATATAACACTGTGTACCACTGGCAGCGTCGCGTGTTTTGACGAACTATTTTTCTTATAAAATGAAAACAAAACTGATTTTCTAATTTCGCTTGATACTTTCTACAGCAGAAATGTATGCTCTATCACGTACGATGGTCAGATTTGAAATAAATTGGCGTTACCTATCGTTTACCTATCGTTGGGTAACCGATCCGATGAGTTATCATCGCGATTCCCATATGTTTGTTCGCGACGACGGTCAATCGTGCCTACACTTCTGCCTCCGAGCGCGCGAAAATCTCGCGCTCTGATTGGTCAGTGTTTTCCTTTAATAATTTAAAAATGAAGGCCCATCCAATATTTTTGCAAAGGAAAATGTTGTTCAGAATAGCCCCACCTACCACCCCTTTCCGGCTCCTACAGTAATTGTGGGACACCCTGTATATATATATATTTTACAAGTGAGTCCGAATGCTGCTGGATAATCTCTGAGGAAAGTGTCGCTGACTCAGAAAAACGTAAACTAGTGGAATTAGATGATTGGCTATCTTTTAGGATAAGGGCGTGGAAAATTGTAAAAGACATTGGTTGATTTTGTAAAAGGGTGGAGATTTAAAGGAGTGGCGAAATTAGAAGGTAGTGGGAAGATATTTAGCGGACCTTGGGAAAATCTTGAAGTTAACGGAAATTCTTAAGACGCATGTTTGGGTGACATAAAACAGACGGAAATACTCGAACTAGTGGACAATAGGGTGAAGGAAATAAAGGAAAAAGGGACGGATGGAAGAGAAAGTTAGCATGTGCGTTGGGACCTCCAACAATATCAAGAAATTATAAGATCAATATTCATTGTCAGTATCATAATTCTATGTAAGACATATTTTTAATCTGTCATATCATATAGTTACCTACGAACTACAGAATCAAACAGTAGATGATTTGGGCTTTAAAATCGTGTTTCATTAATTTCGGGTTATTCTCGGCAAAGTTACGAAAATTTACAGATTACTCGAGTTTTAAATTAAGTCTGTTGGGTTTTTCGATAAAAATTCAGTTCATTATAGTGCTGACCTCACGTTGTCGGGCCCTGATGTCGTGACTTTTACTGTGTGTCCTGTGCACGCGCCGTGTAACCTTTCGTACGTGGAATGATTATACTCTTCGCGACTAATCGCACGAATTTATGGCGTGGGATTGGGGGTATACGGTTAATAATGAATGCGTGTTCTTGAGCGATGATTCTGAGTATTTATTAAAGATCCGCGCCGGGTTGTGTAATCGACTCGATGTGACTCCTACGAAAAACTAAATCCCACTGACTGTCCGCCGTTTACATCTCCTCCAAGAAAAGTCTATGAGAAAAAATGAAAGAAATAGATTTAGAGAGAGAAAACTAAGAACGTGGGAAAGGACCGAGAAAACTGTTGAGAAATTCGGCAAGGGAGAGACACAGCGGAAAAGAGTTGAAAAAATAAGAAAAGTGAAGAGGTTCGCAAGGGCCTAAGAGCTGACGCTGACCAGGTCCCGGCGAGACCCTGTAGAGACGAGGAAAATTAGCGAGCGTAAATCTTAAGAGGATACGAAACAGAAAGAATGTTTAGAAACTTTAAAAAACGAAAAAGATTGAGAAAGAACAGAAAAAGATAACGTCGTGTATAGTGCCATGGACGCCACAATGGATATCGTTACGCGATGTTGTAAGGCTCACGCGGAGTGTTGCGATTTCGATGTTCGTGTGACTATTTAGTTAAAGTAAAGAATGTCCAAGTCGTCATATGACGACTTGTCACGAAAAGTCGGAAGTGGTTGAAGCATGCCGATTGGTTTTCGTTCATAGCATTAATTTTCCAATCAGCATGCCTCTTGACGGTAGTGTCCACCCTCTCGTTTTTGAAGAGAGTGGGGACGTGTCCGATGCGTTCTAAATTACTATTTGGGAAAATGTAATAGGACAAAAGGAAGATTAAAATTTAGGCTCCATTGTAGAAAAAAGGTAAATGAATATTGCCGGCAAAGTAAAAAATGTCTATCTCAAAAATAGTTTTTCGTAGAAGAACCAGCATCAATTCCCTTTGGAAATCTTCGCGTTTTCTGTTCCACGAGCGACGGAACACTTCTATTACTGGATTACTAACCATTACTGTATTCAACTACTGAACACACAGTACTGCACTGAGGCCATGAGTGTCCTACCCAGAGTGTAATCGGGCCAGTTCATGATTTTCCAACACGAATTTTCATTTCTTGTAACCGTCTAATGGATATGAGGCAGGTACAATAAATGAGAGTTTATTTAGAGGAGAAAAATAACGAACAAACGAAGAAAATATGTATGGAGAAGACAAGGAGAAGCATTTAAACAAAATGTCATCACTTCCACCGTGAAACACGGTGGTGGGTCTATAATGTTATGGGGCTGCTTCAACAATCACGATGTCGGTAACTTAACAATTATTGATGGTACTTTAACAGCAGTGAAGTACATCGCCATTCTAAAAGAAAATTTGTTTCCATCAATTCAAAAATTTGGGTCAAATACAGAATACATATTCCAACACGACAATGACCCGAAACATACTGCAAAGATTGTTAAACAATTTATCGACGAAAACAATATATCGCTCCTTTCTTGGCCCCCGCAGAGTCCTAACTTAAATCCTATTGAGCATTTATGGGATGACCTCGATCGAAAAATTCCAAAATCGGATCGCTATACGAAAATAAAATTGATAGCCGCACTAAAAAAGGCATGGGAAGAAGTACAGCCACAAACGTTAAAAAAATTAATAAACAGTATGCCAAATCGTTTATTGGAAGTAATTAAAGCCAAAGGGTATCAAACTGCTTATTAAATATTTTTTTATTGCTCTTTATAGAATTATTATTGATTTTATAAACAGTGTCAACTTACTTTCCGATGGACGTTAATTACATAATATTTGTTTATGCTATTGTTATTGAAAATAACATAATTCTTATAACGACGTTATTGACTGAAGACACGACTAAATCTATTTTCGTTAATATTTTGTATTTTATTTATTTTTATTCTATCCTTTTACCGCTATTTTATAAAAATGATAAGTGTCAACTTAAATACCGACGCGACTGTACGTATTTACGAGAATATTCTGAGAATAATATGCTCACTCGCTCGCGGATGGATTCGTGAAATTATAATTCTAGGCATTCAACATAATGTTCTGAGGATTACGCGCTCGCTCGCTCGTGGGTGGAATGTCGCGTAACAAAAGCAAATTCGATCGACGGACGGCGGTTACAAATACGAAATCACGAGAAACGCACGTGCGGCGGTTATGCGGAAAATAGACCGTGTTCTCCGACGGTTCAAACGGTTATAGGTGTACGAGACGCAAAATAAAAGATATTCTCACGCCGCGGTTACGCAAATTAAATCGTTCGATATGCAAGGTATTTGACAAACAATAGTTAGAAAATATTGTTGGAGAACCCGATTCAAAATACGGTGAAGTGACTTGAATAGTTAATTTATTAACACACGATAAACTTACTCTAGGTCTCTTACATAAAAATATATATATTTTACATGCGAAGTCGAATACCGCTAGCTAATATCTGACGAAAAACGTCGCTGATACGGAAAACGTCAATTAACGGAAGAGAACGATTGGTGATCTTTTTGGATAAGGGCGTGGAAAACTGTAAAAGGCATTGGTTGATTTTTTAGGTGGGTGGAGGCTTCAAGGAGTGGCGAAATTAGGAAGTAGAGGGAAGATATTTAGCAGTCCTTGTGAAAATCTTGAAGCTAACGGGAATTCTAAAGAAGCACGTTCGGGTGACATAAAACAGACGGGAAGGTTCGAGATAGTGGACAATAGGGTGAAGGAAATAAAAAAAAGCGACGGTGGAAGAAAAAGTCAACACGTGCGTTGGGATTTCCAATAATATATATATATATATATGTATGTTAGAATAATTGTTATTTTGATGCTATGTCGATCAAGGTTCTGGGGTAAGTGCCAAGAGGTCAAGCTTAGTCCTCTTACCAGAAGGCATTCCTGCCATCCCCACTCCGTGGCCAGATCCTTAAAGAACAACACCCCTAAGCAATGCAACGTCGGGCTGCTTGCTTTTTCCAGAACATTCCCATGCCTCTTTTTAAACAATCAACCCGGCGACACTCGATGGCTACGTGACTTCGAGTCACTGGCCATCGTCGACCACCTGGGTTGCCATTCATATAAACACCCTATCATTAATGGTCCGAAAGCAAAATAGCGGCGGGCTAATTGCCTTCGTCGACCCTCAAAAATACGTTGCCGCTAACATATATATACGTAGTTACCGAAATGTTGGGTTTGAATTTGGAAAAAGGAATAATTAGCTTTAAAAGGAAGATCTCTCACGGAGGGAATCTGCCGACTCTTCCACCATGGCAACGGAACGTGCTGGGAACATCTATCCACCCATTGCGCGAAAATAATTCCGGTTAAATTGCGTATAGTCCCAGGTTGTACCGCTGTAGGGGTTCGTCACGGAAACAGGGCAGAAACACAGAGATCCGTAATTTCGTGCCCGCTTGCGTATAACAGACGTTCACCGGAGATCTTCAGGGAAGAGGATCACTAATGCGATACTCATAGGCAAAATTGGCCAAGGAGCGGATTTTGGAAAAGGTTTACAAGAGAGCGATCATCGGATTGACACGTCCTTATATTGAGTCGATGATCGATCCGCGAAGAGGGGACAGGCACGCGTCTACGTTATTATCATATAATGGTGGCGGGGGCTTATCGCCTGCCGCCCCTTACATTATGTTACCTCCTCTGCCGGGCGGTTACATTCTCAATTTAAAGTGTAGCGACTAGACGTAAATCTGTAAATTTGTAAGAAGTATCGAACGACGGCGAAGCTGTTTTTGAGAAAACCCTTTTAAAATTTTTAGAGAAAGCATGACCGTAATGTGGTAGAGTAATATTGGTATTACTGGTAATTGGATATTGACACTAGCATTGGTATAATTGGTAATTCGATATCGATACTAGTGTGGTACTGCGCGGTTCGGTAGCTAATAAGCCCTCCCTTCCGCGACAGCCCATCGCGACCCGCACTCACACACACACATACATACCATTACTCGGCAGTACCGTGCACGGTGCTGCCCTAGCCCGTATACAACAGTAATTAGAATTTTGCTAATGTTCTCGACAGTAAAACGGTTAGTGTCATAAATCGTGAGTTTCCCCAAGGCTCTTCATCGCGGGGTCAAGCGACCATCGGCTGGTCGCGTTGGTAACCTAGGGCAATGTGAAATTCCGCTGCGTTGCCACCTTCACCAGCTACCCCCGTCAAATCGCACCCCCGCTTCAAGGAAACGTGTTACGAGCATAAGAGGGAGGTAGTACGATTTGACGGGACTTAGGTTCCGGTAATTGGTTAACCCCACCTTGTTGGAGGTTGGCCAACGATTCCGGTAAGATTTAAAAGATTAAGATCGAGCGAAATATATAGAGATACAAATAGAGTCTTGTAAATAATAGTCGAAATAAATGTATTCGAGTGGTCAATATTCAGCATTTCAGTAGAAGACGTTCTAAAATATATTTTAATTATAATATTTAATATTTTCTTTTTAACAGTTGTTCGAAATGCAATACTCTCTATTTCAGCCAACGGCCATACTAGTCAGGATATACCGGTTCTCGTCCGATCACCGAAGTCAAGCTGAGTTGGGCGCGGATAGTACTTGGATGGGTGACCGCTTGGGAACTCCGCGTGCTGTTGGCTTTCTTTTTATTATTTTTTCTTTATTTATGTCAATTCAATAACATGCACATTTAATTGACTATCGCAACACTAATACGACTTTGTCCCCTTCTATCCATTTTGGAATACCTTCATTTCAATTCGGTTAAATCTTTCTCTATTCAGTTTTAACTGTTTCAAGTTGAATTTGATAGAACTCTCCTCTATTACATCTTAAATATTTCAATATTAACTATATACAATTCCCTCTTATTCAATCTGTATTGTTTTAAATGCAAAATTTTCAAATATATTCTGTTTAGAACTAGCACTGTTCAATTTTGCATCATATTTGGCTTTACTGCGATTACCTGAAGAGTAAGGTAACAAATGCTATGTTTGCAATTCTTCAGAACACGAATGTTAGGAAAAAACACAACGAATGAAAATATAATCTAAAAACTACGAAATTTCAAGTACCTGGAAAGGTGAATACTGCGGCCAATGTTTTGTAGTCGATGGTTTCCCGTAAAGTGAAACTTTCCTGAACCTCCGACAGATTTTTAGTCCCTAGCAAAAATCTCAAGGGCCTCGGAATAGTTTATGGCAGGCCTGGACAACATGTGGTTCATGAACTACACGCGGCTTCCCTCTCTACTCCTCAGCGCATCCCAGCATTAAACTCGACCAAGCACACAGTCGTCATTTTATATATATATGTGGATATATATTTGCAGTCATGTGAGCCGTGTGACGCGTGCGAGGACCGTGTGGTTAGTAGTGGGGGAGTTGACAAATGAGTAGTGGGAGTAATGTAGCAATGGCGGGGAATAGGTTGCCTAGGCTTGGTTTATGGCTTTCTCACCGCGTTGTTGGGCTCCGACGCCGTGATGGTTATCATGACGTTGCCATATGTGTCCTATGCAGAGTTTAGGAAATGTCTTCATTAAATTGTAATAAAATAATATTTATCCCAGCCAACGGCCATACTAGTCAGGATATACCGGTTCTCGTCCGATCACCGAAGTCAAGCTGAGTTGGGCGCGGATAGTACTTGGATGGGTGACCGCTTGGGAACTCCGCGTGCTGTTGGCTTTTTTTTACTATTTTTTCCTTACTTATGTCTATTCAATAACATTTACATTTAATTAACTGTCGCAATACCAATATGACATAGTCCTCTTCTATTCAATTTTAAATACTTTCATTTGTAGGCTTATTTATGGCTTTAGAGAATCCCTTTTCGGGACTTAGGAGATAGTCCAGGCCCTCGTGGGGTTACGAAGGAAGTGTTTTGGCAATTCGGACCACCGGACACGGTCACGTACCCTTAAGTGAGTCCTGACTCTTCGTTCCCCAGACAAATGCGCACAGTCAGGATCCAGGCGTCTTATGCGACACATGTTCGTAGAATAAAGTAAATAATATTAACACTGTGACATATAGAATTTTGGAATATTATAATATTGTAGAATAGATGTAAGATAGAGTGTAAGAAAACGCCGACTACGCGCGACCGACGTGCAACGCAGGTCAGGTCATAAAGTTCTTTCGTACGCGGAGTTGGGCCTCGCTGATTGGGCGGGCCTATCTTCGCTTTTCCGTATAAATAGCGGCTCTTTTTACAGAAAAGTGAGTTAGCAAGAAGGTGTCCTACGTTTAATTTAGAGCGAAGTCGGAGGTGTGTTCGGCACTCTCTAAGTACAACGGTTTTTCCTTCCTTAACCTATAAGAGAGAAGACGACGCTTATAGAATCCTAACTCACAAATCCTACAAGTCGAGAAAGACGCAGATAGGGCATCTCGACTGTTCCTTTGAAGAACTGACAATGAGAAGAAGACGTCGCCTGCGGTGTACGGCACTTCTTACTTAGTTCCAACATTCTAATATCCTCCTCAAACCCTTCGCATCTCCTTCACCTTCGTTGATTATTATTAAACGTGTTACAACACTCTATTTTTGTTATACGTATCCGCGATAAGACCGAACCGTTGCAGCTCGCGACTATGAGGGTCGTAAATCCTCACTCGATTATTCGATATCGTTAGATCGCGTATTTCCTGACTAGTAAATTAATAGAGTCAGGATAATTCTTTGAGGGTTATGTTAGAACTTAGACTTGTTTAAACTTAACAAGATACTTTATTCGTTGAATGTAAAGTAGAGGATCGTGTCGGATGATTGAAGTGTTTTGTATGATGGTTCTGTGTATTCTGTCCTAGAGATGAAAAGGTGTCATGTAAGTAAGCTCGTGTAGACGGGTAGGATGGGGGTGTTATCTAGGATTCGTGGAAATCAAGTCCGAGGCGGAAACAGGGTAAATTACCTGATTGGTTGGAAAATTGGTGGTGTGGGATCTGAAGTGACCGCCTAAAAGTGACGACGGTTGTTTTCGGAAAAACCAGAAACTGGTGACGTAGATATTTTTATGGATTTGACCCTCGATCTTAGCAAGCAATAAAATAAGGATGCGCCTTGACGTTGAGAAAACATATTTCTAAGAATAGCGAAAAGTGCAAGAACTATTACTGGTAATAAACGTAGGTAAAACTGTGACTTTAAAGAAATCTGCGGAGACCTTAATGGCTTCATGAGTTTATTGCTGCTGTAGAGCAATTTTGTGGTTGGGGACAAGTATTGTCATAATCGATGAAAATACTGGACGCGGAATCTGTCCGCGTAACAATTTTATTTTGGACCATCCTCCTGTACATTTTAATGCAGTTAAATCTTTCTCTGTTCAGATTTAAATATTTCGAGTTGAATTTGATAGAACTGTCCTTTATTACGTCTTAAATATTTCAATTTTAACTAGATAAAATTCTCTTCTATTCGATCTTCAATTTTTTTTAAATGTAAAAGTTTTCAAATATATTTGGTGAATGAGCAGCGTGACGCGTGAGTGTGACGTTAGGCGTTAGTTTTTAAGACGAGGACCCGGCTTGAAGAGGCAGTCATCGCCTTGCACCTTAGCGTAACACTTGTCAATAAACCTATCTTTCTTTGTTAACACGTTAAACGCCACGCCGGTCCGCTCGGACCGGCGGCAGACTTTTCGTTCTTGTTATTGCCGTGCGCTTGTCGGTCCTTACGTATATGTGGGCTAAACATTTCATTTAGGCGATATCGGCCTTTGTTTGGTCAAAATACATTGAGGAAAAGAATATAATACTTAAAAACATTAATGTAATTCATGTTGTTCATTCGTTTTTCAAAGATGTAACGCAAAAAGCTACAACCTTCTGTGATCAAAGTACAAACAAACCACACCTTTGTTTACCATGTTTTAATAAATTTCACTAACGTTTTTAAGTGTTATATTCTTTTCCTCAAAGTATTTTGGCCAAACAAAGGCCGATATCGCCTAAATTAAATGTTTAGCCCACATATATGTAAGGACCGACAAGCGCACGGCAATAACAAGAACGAAAAGTCTGCCGCCGGTCCAAGCGGACCGGCGTGGCGTTTAACGTGTTAAACATCTGCTTCTGCCACTTTATTTCATCATCAGGTATTCCCTTGTACTCCTGTGGTGACATGGGAGGTTCCGGGTGGAAGGCAGAGTTCTGGATTTTGTCTTCGGCCGTTCAGCCCGTCGAGTCAATAGAGTCATAAAAATTATTTCGTTACGCTGGCTCGACGGTCGCTGGACGGTCTCAAGAGGTTCCTGTCCCTTCCACCCGGATTTTCTTGGAGTTTTCGTGTATTTAAGCGCATGTTTTTTTTTCCCCTGAGAACATTCGGGTTTTGACCATTTTCGCGAGCGGAGTTGATTCTTACAATAAACTGTTTTCGTTACACATATTTCGTTACGCATTTTCACTCGTCCCCACGCCTCATTCCCAATCCGCTAGGGTCAGAATCCCACATATATTTTGTTTAGAATAAACACTGTTCAATTTTTCAACATTTTTTCCTTGAATGCGGTCGTATGAAATGTAAGATTAAGAACGCTACAATTGCAGTTCTGAGGAACTCCAATGTTAGAAGCAGACGAAGTGAATAAGGATATAATTTGAAAACTCCCTGAAATTTCATATATATATATACACATATTTCAAGAAAAGGCGAAGACTGCTAGCGATGTCCCGTGGTCGATTATAACCCGAAAGGTGAATGTTTCCCAACTCTGCGAAGGTATCCTAATCCCTCGCTAAAATCTCAAGGGCTTCGGGATAGTCTATGGCCTTACCGTCACGTCGTCAGGTCCCGACGCCGTATGGTTACCATGACGGGGCCACGTGTGTCGCACTCAGAGTTTAGTAAGTGTTTTAGTAAATTGTAATAATATAATATGTTCGTCAGCCAACGGCCATACTAGTCAGGATATACCGGTTCTCGTCCGATCACCGAAGTCAAGCTGAGTTGGGCGCGGATAGTACTTGGATGGGTGACCGCTTGGGAACTCCGCGTGCTGTTGGCTTTTTTTTTACTATTTTTTCCTTACTTATGTCTAATCAATAACATTCACATTTAATTGACTATCGCAATACCAATACCACTTAGTCTCCTTCTATTAAATTTTAAATAATTTCAATTCGCTTCGATTAAATTTTTCTATACTCAATTTTAAATATGTCAAGTTGAATTTGATACAACTCTCCTCTATTACATCTTAAATATTTCAATATCAACTACATACCATTTGTTTCGACTTAGGTGGATTTGTCGAATTGCCGGTAAGCTCAGCGTTGAGCTCGGTAGCTTGGGAGAATGATAGGTGGATTGAATGATTAGATTTCGCGAGAAATGCAGCACTTTATTCTCAGTTTGTCAAGTAACGAACACGAAATACTTTATTCACACGGACGATGTACATGAAGTTATTAGTCTTAGTTTCTATACTTATAAGCGAGTTATACACAAAAATATATCGTTGAGCACAACGGATACAGAGTCTTTTTTCTCGAATTACCGAACTTTAACTTTGCTGTAGAGACGCAGTCGCGCTGAGATAGACTATCGGACAAAAATTAGTTTCGCAGAAACGTAAATCTTGTATGCACACAATAGCAGGCTGATTCGTACGAGAGAGAGCCGCTCGCCGCTCGACACTCCTTATATTCATTTGACGGAATCGTCGCTATTGGCCAGTATTGATTTTTCACGGTTTCAGCAGTTCGAGAATCCAAACAAGGAGTACAGTTCACCAGGTTACCTGATTGGCTTAGCTATTACCGTGCGCGGGTTTGACAGTTGGAGTAGCGACAACTAGCCCAGAAAAACACAGTAACCTCAAACGAATTTAGGTGGTGTTATTGTCGTTGCCTAGAAAAAGTGTAACTCTTCGAGTTGCTAACTGCCTTTTCTTGTACCTCCTTGCTTGGATTCTCGAACACCATTCCCTCCTATTCAATTTATACTATTTTAAATGCAAACGTTTTTAAGTATATTCTGTTTAGAACTAGCACTGTTCAATTTTGTATTATTTTTGTCTTCACTGCGATTACGTGAAGTGTAAGGCAACAAACGCTATATTTGCTGTTCTTCAGAACGCGAATGTTAGAAAAAGGCTAAACAAGTGAAAATATAATCTAAAAATTACGAAATTTTAGGTATATACAGCGGGCAACCGACAACTTAGGTGGTGAGGAGGTTGTCCTGAAACATAAGACGTACGCGATCGCTCCTCCTACCCCCATCTAGAACCGTCGAAACTTAACACCGATTGACGATCGCAGACTACCGAGTGTTTACGGTCGTCGGGTCAACTGGTGTGCGTAACCGCGCGAACCAATAAATTCCGCCGCCGAAAATGCGTGAGACTCGATGCGTCCATCTTTTTTTCGGCCAATTACTACCGTCAAGGCCTCAGGATAGTTTATGGTTTTGCCGTCGCGTCGTTGGGCCCCGGCGTTGTGATGATTGCCATAATGCGGCTATATGTATCCTATCCAGAACTTAGTCGCGTCAGCTCATAATTTCTTAATACGAACTTTAATTTTTCGATATAAATTATGATGTTAACGCTCGTGATTGAAATAAATTCGTTCGAGCCTTGTTGTATAGTGCGCGTGGTGTGCCGACTAAGTTTTTATAACAATACTATAACCAATGCTTGAAGGACTACTCCAATATTTGGAGACTATACAAAACGTTTCTAACTATGTTACTATTCGAGTCTACCTTCTATACTATACTGTGTGGCTGTGTCCGCCACGACGTTATTCCTATCTTTCTCTTTTGCCTGATACCGTTTGTTGCTTGTGGTTATTTAGTCGTTGCTTATTTATTGAATATATATTGTTGAGTGAGTGTCAACTTATTTACAATTCATTCACACATCCCTCACGTTTTCAACTGACTGTGATAATTAAGTATTTTTCTATACTATTTGTTCTATAACTGACTGACTAACTGTTCGTTCTATTCTTATTCTATACTATCTGAATCTGTACTAGCCGAGCTTCTATTAGATTTCTTCGATGTCAACTCGTTCGGGTAGACTTGACGGGGGTGAATCGTTCTAATAGGCTATGCAAAATGTACAAAATTGTGGAAGGGAAGTAAGGTTTACGCCCTACTCGGGTCCCTCCACTTGCAAATCTTACAAGTTTTGCTCCTGGTCCGCGGCAGTTAATAAAGATTAAGAAGCGCGCTGACTTTAATTAAACATGCTAGAAATAACGGGCTCGAAAGGTAAACATATCAATCTGGCGACCAAATGCGGACAATGACTAGAAAGGCTACATGAAAAACGCGCGGGTCTTTATGGCTTCCTGAGTTTATAGCTGCCACGGAACGGTTCACGAACCCTTCGATGGGACGACGGTCTTACGGCTAATTGTTATACAGAAATTCTAAAATCTATACTAAATGTAAAGGCATTGTTGGCCTTAACATATGTATTTGCTACTTTTCTAATGAAATGGCGTATTAATGCTGTCACAAGTTTCCTTTAATGATTCTTCTCCCGATTATTCGATTGTGTTCTTGTGGTCGGTAGTCAGCATTTCTGTTGAGTCCCAGACTCACAATATGCATTAAGAAAAATAGGCACGATGCAAAATTGCGTCAATACAATAGGCATCGTTTTTCGTCCCTTCGAGCACTTTAGTTTTTAGAAGTCAAGTGGTTCAACAATCCGTAGCAGCAAAAAGACCCAAGGAATCGTTACATTTCGTTGTGGGTTTTTAATGCCTTGTTTAGTCCCATATGGTGTTCAGAGTTGCATCATTTGTGCAATATATTATACAAGGTCGGTGACACTTCTTTAAGACTAGTTGAACAGGCTTTAGAAAAGAAAGCAGCTTTTTCGAGAATCTGGTCGCCAGTCTCGAGATCCTCGTCGTTATATAATTAGTTTATGGTCCCTCATAAAGTATCGAGTATCGCAGAACGTTCTAAAGAACAGGACTACAAGTCAGAATATTTATCACCATTCGAAGGTTAACATCTTCTTTGTTGAAGAGTTTTTTCTGCTTCGTTCTCTAAACTGCACCCCCTGTATTGCTAATGTTTGCAAGAGCTCATGTCTGTCCGAAGGGTTTCGGCACACTTGTTAAGGCACTTAGCGACCATGCCTGAACAGTTTGTTTCACGACCGAGAGTCAGGGAAAGACCCATATAAATCAATTACTTGGATTTGGTATACAATAAACGCTTTCGACTGTCGTAATTGGGAAAAAGAGGCTCGCGATCCCATTCGCTCAACCTTGTCACCAATCGGCGTTTGCCTATTATGGACTGACTCTGATTGGCTTTCTTTGGGAAAGACCTCCATGATTTGCCCAACCCTCCGGGGCATCCGGCTGAATACCTGGGTGAAATGGGTTATCTTATCGAGCTCTTTTTGGTGATCACAAGTTTAATTTTTACAACCTCAAGGTTCCTACCTACTTTTGCATATACCTGTTCCTCTTCGATAGACCATGCCTATCAAGGAAAAGTTCACGTTTACATATAGATTTACGCACACAGTACATGCACCGATTCCTTTTCCCCGGGCCCCGCCCACTGAGGAATCATCTAAGGCAGGCATGGGCAACGTCTTCCCCGCCGTCGCTTCGTAACTCCCACTACTCATTTACCGATTCCCCCACTACTAACCGCGCCGCGTTCGGTTACTATGCCTTACCTCGCACGCTTCACATGGCTCACACGACTGAAAATATATAGATATATACATAAAATGACACTATGCGCTTGCTGAAGTTTAATAAACATTTCTATTCCGAGAAAAACATTAAATAATTACAATTTTTTATGTGAGCATTGTGCTTGTGTCATATTGGCAACAAGTGACGGAATATCGACTGATATTTTATTTATAGCTACTCTTAGCAAAGAGGCGACTGATTGATTTGTTAATTGGGAACGGTATTTTGATTTTATATTATTTAAAATAGAAAAACTACTTTCGCATTTGTAAGTAGAGCCAAACATAGAGCATATTCTCAAACCTAAATCCACTAGTTTGGGATATACTTCTGGCGATAATAACTTGAAAAACTCGAGTCCATATTCATTTCGACTAAGTAGGAACGGGTCGGCCTGTAAATTACACAATTCTAATCGATATAATATTTCCTGTTCCTCAATTGTACATTACATGGGGTTATTAAAAATACACAAATCTCCTTTTAATGTATCAAAATCTTTAAATCGTGTTTCAAATTCTTTCTGAATCGCGACTAGTATTGACGCGCATAGTGCAAATGATACATTTGTATATTGTTCAGCAATCTCTGTACATGCTGGAAAATGATACAATTCGCTACTTCCTAATTCTATAATAAATAATTTCAACTGATTTCGGAACCCGTTGATATGGCCAATTAAGTCTAATATCGTCTGATTTTGTTTTTGTAAATTTATATTTAAAATGTTGAGGTGATGCGTAATATCTGTCAAAAAGGCCAAGTCCCTCAAAAATATGACATCTGTAAATTTTTGTTCAATATCCGCGGTATTTTTTCGAACCTCATTTTTCAGAAATTCTGGAATTATATGTCTGAGAGCAAAAAACCGTTGTAAACATTTTCCAGCACTCAACCAACGTACATCGGTATGGTGAAGTAAATCTCTATACGACGCATCAATGTCTTCTAGAAAATTGCGAAATTTTTTATGCGATAGAGATCTATTTCCCCCTCTAATCAAATTTGTAACTTCCGTTACAATTTTTATGGGGGCACTTAAAATTACCGATTTCCCACATAAAGTCTCCTGATGTATTAAGCAGTGAAACGTTGCACAATTAATTTCATTTTTTTTTAAATGAGCCCTGAACCCGTTTTTCTTTCCGACCATTGATCTTGCACCATCTGTAATAACAGCTGTGCACTTTTCAAAACCACCGTGCTTCAGCATTTCTTTATGGATCGCATTAAAAATATCTATTCCCCTCGATGTCGAATATAAAGGAATTAACGCCAATAATTCTTCGTAAATTAAAAAATCATCGTTAACGAAACGTAGAAAAATTAATAACTGGCTTACGTCGGTGATGTCTGTACTTTCATCCAAACAGAGAGAAAAATATCTACAATTTTTGATTAACGATTGCAATTTTTCTTCCACATGATTACTAATTTCAACAATCCGTGTGCGAATTGTTTTCCGCGATAATGGAACGTTTTCAAAATTTTGAACCGCAGTTTCATTTTCAAAGGCTTTAGCCATTTCAATCGCACATTTTTTTATTAATTCACCGTCTGAAAAACATTTCTTTGCACGTGCAATTTCTAGTGCAACTGAATAGGATGCCGCGAGACTCTGTTTGGAGGTAGAAGGGGAGGGATTCGTTTTATTATTATTTGTATCCTTATTTATTTTGCTGTCATACTTTACCTTTAACTCACTTAACACTTAGCCGACCACTCGGGTAGATCTCCCATGTTGTCATTAGCAACGCGTTTCATTTTTTTTTATTTATCTACATATGTACTTGCTGTTTGGTCTCGAGTTGTTCTTTCCTGACAAACTGTTTCTCTAATAAAACCCATCAATTTAATGGTGTTATAAATATTAAAAAATAAAGGCTATACTTTTGAACAACCTACAAGAAATAAATATTATATACTTTTAATTTCATGTTTTGTATAAACAATACGTGAACTCGTTGAACGAAATTATTACTGAAAGATATAATTGACCATTTAAATAATTTTCAAACTTCTTTGATTTCAAGTACCAAATATGAGTCCGCGTCATTTGTGAAATATGCGTGGTCGACAGCGCAGTTTGGCTTGCTCGAGCGTGGTGGAAATCGTACAGTTCGTTGCGCGCGCGTGGTCGGCTAAGTGTTAAGAGCTTTTCTCGACATTCTGCAGAATATGATTCGTACATATTTGCATGATGCGTATTATAATGCCGCATAATATTACCTTTCTTTAAATTTTTAATTATTTTGTAGCAAACTAAACACAAAGAATCTCCTCTAAATTCAATAAACAAAAAATCTGTCTCCCAATTCTTTTTAAATTGACGTTTTTCGCGAGTTGTTTCGTTTGACATAATGAAAGTTATATGAAGTCTCTACAGTTAATGGAATTCAAAAATTAAATATCTAATATCTATTTTCAAAACTATTAGAAAATATATAAAATGTTTTGCCTTTAAAAAGGCATATAAGAAGTATTAAATATTTCGCCTTGAAAAAGTCGTTTTTTAAATGCAGGGATTGTTTCTTTACTACAAGGACAATGTCACAATGAGCGCTGTTCGTTGTCTGTAATATGAAGCGTGCGGGGAACGGGGCCTCGTATATATAATCTATCAGTTTCCCCCACTACTCCCACTCCGCCTGCGCATGGTGGGGTGCGTTGAGAAGGAGGGAGGGAAGGCGCGTTTGGCTCGCGAGCCAAACGTTGCCCATGCCTGATCTAAGGTGTCGACTTCCTTTTCGCCGGGTCGAACCCACTGAGGAAGAAAGTCACGTGACGAGGTCCTTTTCACCGGGTTTAACCCACTGAGGCTTCACTTTACATAATCAATTACTTATTCGCTGGGTCAAGCCCATTGACGAATCATTAAGGTTCTCTTCGACGGTTTTAACCCACTGATACCTTTCATTGCATCATATAGTCCTTTTCGCCGGGCTCTGCCCACCGAGGAGTTGTTTCATTATAACTTCCTTTTCGCCGGGTCCAACCCACTGAGGAAGTGAATCATATAAAGTTCTTTTCGCCCGGCCATGCTCACTGAGAACGCACAAAACATAACGAATTTCCTTTTCGCTGGACCATGCAAACTGAGGAAAATTTAACGCCTTTTTCAACCTCATATTCCCATCACTGTAACAAACAGTGGAAAAGCATTGGTAATGTGGGCGGAGACTTACAATCTTCGTAGTCCTGACCGTCTGTCGGTACGGATCCACCACGTCCATTGCGACAAAACATATGGTTTTGAGAATCCTTCACCTTAGTACTAGAGCCTTTTGTTTGGTGTTTTCCATACATATCGAGGTATTCCTTAGGTTTATTACTCCCTACGGACATTTTGGAAACGCCCGGCCCCACTCCACACTTCCATTTCTATGCATGTTTGTTTAACCAATGAGACAGTAGATACAGTTTTCTGTCACTTTTTCCCCAAACTTACACGCCCACTCCGAGCTTTGTTGGATTGTAAAGAAGTTTGATAAGCACTTTACTTATACATTCGTACTATAATCTTTATACACTCAATCAGTCAATTTTGTAATAAAGTGTAATTGTTACTTTAATTGTTCGGAGTTATATTCATTCAATTTGATACAGTCCACTGATCTTAGTTGTTGGGATTTCCATCAATCCCACGCGTCATATAATCGTCATTAAAATAATTGTTGACGCCGCGACGCACATACTCAATCTCAATAGAAGACGTTCTAAAATATATTTTAATTACGATATGTAATATTTCCTTTCCTAATGGGTATTCGTAATGAGACATTTCTTCTATCAGCCAACGGCCATACTAGTCAGGATATACCAGTCAGGATATACCGCTCGAGAGTCAGGATATACCGCTCGAACGAGTAGGTCGCCTAACCTTTAAATAATCGAAACACGTGCTCAGCTGTTAACGAAATAGTGCGAGTACCATATCATAAAAAAAATATCAGTGAATATATATCTCCAGTGATAATATCCAGTAGTAATAATACAGACTGGAAGTAGGATTATTGGAAAACGCTGAAAATGCATCCCAAGAAACGACGACGAAGGACATAACCTACAAAACAAGCACGTGGCAACTCAGCAAAATACAGGAATTCAAAAAATTCCTGGAAACGCCGGTTACTGCAGGAAACCGAACAAGAAGCATAAACCTTCCAGAAAAGCTCATTACACCGATTAAAAAACAAAATATAAAAATGACAAAAAACAAAGCAACTAAAATAGAAAAACGTACACAACCAAAAATAACAATAGTACCACACGCGGGAATAAACCAGGAAACAATAATTAAATTACAGAATGAAAACAAAGATCTAAAAGAACAAATAGACAAGTTAACAAAAATGATAGAGAGATTAACTAGCGGAGAGTCATCCCAGCAACAACAAATGCTGACAAATTCAGTGAACACAAACCATACAGAAATGGAAATAGCACCTGAAACAACACAAGGGGCTAAAGAAGAGGATTTTATACAAGTTCTCAAAAAGAAGAACGACCAAAGGAGAGCGAAGGCCACCAACATCAGGACAAAGCAGGAACAACTGACACCAACGACACATACACAACAACAACAGACAGTCATCGCAGGCCCATCAAAACCACAAATTAACATCCCAGAGCAGAAAGAAACAAGGGAAGTAAAAAATCTTATTAGTACACCACCCAAGCCCCCCCCTATTAACATTTTATATCAGGACCCCAAGGAAACAATGCACTTAATAGCCACAAATAGTAAGGAACTAAACTACCACATAAAAAGAATAAGTAAAACAAAACACACTCTGCAGTTGAACAACTTAGAAGAATTCCAAAAGGCTAAGGAAACTCTAATACAAGCAGGAGCAAGTTTCTACTCATATACACCAAAGGTACTGAAACATCACAATTTTCTACTCAAAGGGCTCCCAGAATCCTTCAGCGAACAGGAAATAAAGGAAGATTTAATAAGCACTGCAACGCAAAATATTCAATTCACCAAAATTAACAGGTTTAGAACAACAAAATCCATAAAAGAAGGCCGCAATCTACCAATATTTTTAATTCAGATATCAGCAGATAGTGATCTAACAAATCTAGCCAACATAAGGTATGTCTGCCATCACAGAATAAGATGGGAGAAACTAAATAAGAAAGGTGACGCACAGTGCAGAAGATGCCAGAGGTTTGGGCATGCCGCATCCAATTGTAACCTCTCATATAGATGCGTAAAGTGCAAGGAGGAACACCAACCTGGAAACTGCAAACTAGGAAAGGACGCAGTAGGAGAAAATAATGCCAAACCCTTCTGTATAAACTGTAAAACAGAGGGTCACCCTGCTTCTTATAGGGGGTGCCCAAAGTACACAGAATATAAACAAAACCTACAAATACAAAAAGACAGAAATAAAACAAATGCACCAACGATAATTACAAATCCTGCTTTTGTGAAGACAGGTTTCTCATACGCACACACACTGAAGGGAACAGGTAACAATACGCAGCAAAACAAAGAAATAGATAACCAATATACACGAATCAACCAAAAAGACTTACAGGACATACATAACCTGTATATAAGAACAGAAAAATTAGAAAAAACTACTGAAACAATTGTAAACAATTTGAAAACAATGAGTACACAAATGACCCATTTAGCAAATATGCTTTTAACCGGACACCGCATTCAATAATGTACATGGAAGGATACAGAAACTTAAGATAATTTCAGCAAATATCAATTCCCTAGTAAGCAATAGTAAACGAATGGCACTCACACTGTTAATGGATAAGAAGAACCCAGACATAGTGATGCTAAATGAAACCAAGCTAAGCGAAAAACACACAATATATTTCAAAAATTATAATATTATAAGGAATGATAGACCAAACGCAAAATTTGGAGGTGGTACAGCTATAATAATAAAAAAGGATATAAAGTACGAAATAGTCCACCTAAATGTAAGAACGGAAATACTAGAAACAACAGTAATAAATCTAAACACGTCAGGAAATAACAAACTCCTGCTAATAGCAGTTTACGCGAAGAAAGGACCCACTGTAAAATTCAGGGAGGAATTAGAAAAATTGTTCACGGAATTGGAACTAACGAATCTGTCAAACTATTATATCATAGCCGGGGACTTCAACGCGAAACACGAATCGTGGGCAAATAAAACCAACGACGAGAGAGGAATAGCCCTTAAAGACTGGTTGGATAACAACGACATTAAATTTAGAATAAACTTATTTCACACCGCTGTACCTTCCTTTCCTCGCTTTGGATCTTTTATCGACTTGGTACTAGCGGACGCGAGGATAGCTTTTTCAAACTCAAGTGACAATAAATTAAGCACAGTGCAATTAGCAAGTGACCATGAGGCGATATTATCAGAAATAAACATACCTAGCCAAAGTATCAACAGAGCACAAAATGAAGAAAATATAACATACAACTTTGCAAAAGCTGATTGGATAAAATTCCAAAAAATATTGCAAACATACAACCCAAACATAGAAATAGAGAAAAACCTGTCAAAAGAGCAAATAGATGGGTACATACATGAAATCGAGCAGAGAATTACGGAAGCAATGGAACGATCAATCCCAAAGCCCAAACCACAGAACTCCATAGATAAATACTTAACAAAAAGAATCAAAAACTTATTGAAAGAAGAGAAGGACACTGTATCCGCGTACAGAAGAATCGCCAGGACAGGAGCAATAGGACCGCAAACCGATCATGCAGTAAGAATATTAAACAATAGAATCAAAGCACTGAAAAAAAGAATTAGAGTAGAAACGCAAAAAGTTGTAAGTGATTACTGGCATAAAAGGATTAAACAGATAAATCCAAATAAACCGGACCAAATGTTTAAAGAAATAAACCGCATGTACAGGAAAAAGACATCGCTCCAACTGCCGACGCTCAAAATACCTGAAGACAACAGAGAATTATTAAACGGTGCAAACATAGATACGATCTCGTATCCCAAGGATCGTACAGGCAAGTTACAAATAACCAATATCACGGACAAACTTAACATTTTGGGCATTCAATATGCTACAGTAAACGAGGCAAATGCCAACCTCAACAGTCCAGCATTCAATAGCATAATAGAAAATAAATATAAGCAGATCATAGTAGACCTAAAAACCGAAATCCCAGACACAATGTGTAATTTCTCACCAAGTAACAACGCACTGTCACCAACACCGCTAGAAGACATACCAGATTATTTTACAAACACCACACAAGTTCAAAGAAAACTCAAAGCACTGAACAACAAAAAATCAGCTGGAAACGACAAAATACCCAACCTAGTTTTAAAAAAGTTGCCAAAGAATATAATAGTGTACTATACAATTATATTTAATAACATGTTAAATCATGCCTACTTTCCGGAGTACTGGAAGAAAGCAAAGACATTGCCAATCTTAAAGAAAGGTAAAGATAAATCAGACCCCAGCAGCTATAGGCCGATCAGCCTGTTATCCAACGTAGGCAAATTTTACGAAAGGATCATAAACGATAAAATAATAACTGTATGCAACGCTAACAAATTAATCCCCGAAAATCAGTTTGGTTTCAGAAGACATCACTCAACGATACACGCTATAAACAAACTCTCCTCCGACGTAAACTGGGCATTGAATGGTGGTGCTTGCGTGGGTGCATGCCTGGTCGACCTCGAAAAAGCCTTCGACACCGTATGGCTAAATGGCCTAATAGTCAAATTACGTAGAAAAGGTTTCCCGTTATCGATCATTAAATTGATACATAATATGATATATGGTAGGACATTTCGGGTTGCAATACATAATGAGACATCCTCGATCGTATTCAGTATAATGAACGGGCTACAACAAGGAACAATTAACTCTCCCATACTTTTTAACATATACACAAGCGATACGTTGAAATTATTCGGTCTAGATAACACGGGATGCTTCATGATAGCATTTGCTGACGATCTCATAGTTTATACGATAGGCAAATCACCAATAACGATACAGCAAATTCTCCAAAAGGCCATAGATAAAATATTCGCATACTACAAAGCTTGGAAACTACGGGTAAATACCAGCAAGTGCGAAACCATTCTTTTCAGACCCTCCTGTAAAAAAGCATCGGCCACTTTTTTGAAACAATACAAAAAATTTTCCCTAATAGGAGACGTAGAAAAAAGAACAAATATCGAACATAAAGATGCAGTTAAATACTTGGGAATTTTATTAGATAACAGATTTCTTATGAACAAACATGTCGAGCTACAGTTACAAAAGGCCAAAAAAACATTCCTAGCAAACGCCAAACTATTCTTTGCAAAAAATTTGAACACAAAAACCAAATTAATATGTTACCAATTACTCATAAGACCGATAATCACTTACGGGTGCGAGATATGGTATAATATCGGAGCATCAGTAATGGAGCAGTTACGAGTATTCGAAAGAAGATGCCTAAGAACGTGTCTAAGCTTGAACAGATCATCCAGCACGCATTACCAGAAGTACATAAACAATTCAATAATATATAATAGAGCCGGAATAAACCGAATCGATAATTTTATCATAAAGGCCATTAGAAATTATTTCGCAACAGCAGCCAAAATCAAAAGTAATAGTATGATCTTCCCGATTCCATATCCAGACGACAATTACATTAAAAAGACAATTATCTCGGGTCACATACCGCCGGAGGCCTTTATATTTTTAGATAAGCAGGGCTACATGCAAAACGAAGAAGCAGTTCCGGTATTGTACCATATCCCGCGCCATAAGGGTGCTAAAGCGATCCAACTTTCCCCGGATTCGATACAAAATAAAACGTACAAGAGTTTACTCAAATACAGCACAGTAGTCCCACAAAGAGACCACGTGGAATATACTGAAATAGATCGAAAAAAGTTCTGGTGGTTAAAGCCCGTTTAAATTTGCCATAATGATTGCCTTAATTTGCCTTAAATAAAGTGCCTATACTATATGTAACTAACCATTAATCATTCGTCATTAGTAGATAAGATAAATCCGCAATATTAGGACGTACGTATAAAGAATATAAAATATAAATATAAATATTAATGAAAGACTGACAGATCGTACAAAATACTAGGTATAAATCTTTGATCATTCATTCATCATCATATCATATAGGTTAAGAATAAAGTGCAACAGTTTGTTAGGATTAATATTAATATTAAGAGTTTAGACCTCTCTCCTCTCCTCTATCCCCTTTTGTAAATACTTTCATTGTTTATTTATTTTCTCTAATTATAAGCTTACCACTGTGATGTTAGCTCCTTTTTGTTGGCTACTTTTGGGGAGCAATATTTGAAATACGATACTCATTTTGACCAAAGCAATGTAACTTGTGATAAGGAAAGTACAACGAGCGATATAATTTGCAATATCTATCGTGTTAACAAGTATCATATAAAAGACTGCGTGTAATATAGAATAAGTCTCTAGATCATTATTAAGACCAAATTACTTTTTGTTTATTTTTAGTATGTACTATTGTAAAATGAATTATGTAGCAATAAATAAACACATTAATAAATAAATAAATAAAGTCAGGATATACCGGTTCTCGTCCGATCACCGAAGTCAAGCTGAGTTGGGCGCGGATAGTACTTGGATGGGTGACCGCTTGGGAACTCCGCGTGCTGTTGGCTTTTTTTTTCTTTATTCACATGTTCCATTCACAAATTTTTCAGCAGTCATTTTATAAAATCCTCTGCAATTTTATTTTAACACGTTGACGCCAGCGCGGATATTTATGGTTTTTTCGTCCGTCGGCGCTTGAATTAGTGGTCCATCTCGTGGGGCGGCGCAACATAAAATTACACTGTTCAAGACAATTCTTAATACCCACTAGGTGATTCGGATAGATCTCAGCGAGCTACAAACGAATCTAAAATCGGTTTTGGTTCATCATCCTCAGTTTTTGGGAAAGTCGATTTTTAAGAAAATACCAATTTTTCAACTTTGGCAATATCAGTTTGTATATACATGTAAATGTTAAGTAAAGCTGATCGTACCAGTTTGGTCCATATTTTGGTGTACTCATTTCGATTTTTTTTGTCGAATAATTAACACGTTTCATGCCAAGCCATTTTTGCCTGACTTGTCGTTCAGACCATTTGATATTTTAACTAAAGATTGATATATTATCACACAATATTGCATTCCGTCATCAATACATAAGTAGTTCCACCGGTGGTACGTGTTAAACTTGATCTTTAGGCCATGTGTACTACCGGTGGTACGCTTGGCATGTAACATGTTAAAATAAAATAAAATTTTGTACTACGTATTTTTTTATATATAAGCGTGGTCGATCGGTGGGTCATGCCGCTCCGCGGAACAATCAACCCTGGCGGTGTCCGCCACGACGTTATTTCTGACTTTCTCTTTTGCCTGAGTATTTCTAAGCACTTCCTGTCTATTCTACAATTTTCTATTTTTCCAGGTTTAATTTTTTTCCACATCGAACACCTTCTATGATATCTGTAACTTTACTTAAAAACCATATTTGACCTTGCATGACCTTGAACAATAGCTTGTTAGAATTCGTCTCAACATCGGCTATCACATGGGGATAAAAAAAACATACCATTCCATTTAAAAAAATGGTCATGACTTCAAATCTCCTCTATGCCTCCACCCAGGTAAAAAATATATGTATCATAATATGTCCCCCTTTGCACCGTTCAAGTTTCCTATGTGACATTTTTTCATATTATTACAAATAACGACAATATTCAAGGTGGACAAAATTATTGCCCGACCCTGTATACAAAAAGTTTCCGTCTATGACGGAAACCACTGGTGTTTTGCCACTGGTGTCTTGAGAACGCCATCAGCAGTCCGCAGTGTCACAACTCTGACAATGCCATCAGATCCTGGATGAAGCTCCGTGATGCGTCGAAGTCGCCATCGCGTCGGCGACAGAGTGTCCTCCTTGACCAGGACCAACGAATCCTTCTGGATCGTGCTGGAAGGGTTAATTCGCCATTTATGGCGCTACTGAAGGCCATGCAGATACTCCTTCTGCCAACGACTCCAGGAATGTTGCACCATCTGTTGGATCAGCTGATAGCTATTCAATCTTGCTTTGTTATCATTAGTAACGTCAGGCTGGGGAAGAGCCATTAACGCATCGCCAATAAAGAAGTGGCCAGGCGTGAGAGGATCGAGATCGTTGGGATCATGGGATAGAGGATATAGGGGACGTGAGTTTAAACATGCCTCTATATGTGTCAAAATGGTATAGAATTCCTCGTAGGTGAGTTTTTGGTCGCCGACTACACGTTTCAGGTGAGTTTTGACCGATCTCACACCCCTTCCACATGAACCTCCGAAATGCGGCGCATTTGGGGGTATGAAACGCCAATCAATGTGTTCTGTAGCCAGTGACTTTATAATTTGTTTTTTATGCGAGCTTAAGGTTAATAATATTCCGAGCTCTTGTAGCTCGTTTCGCGCACCTAAGAAATTTCGACCGTTATCTGAGTAAATGGTATTACAACGACCTCTACGTGCTATAAATCGATACAGGCAGTTGAGAAATGTGTCGGTTGGTAGATCTGTGGCCAATTCAATATGGATAGCCTTTGTAGTAAAGCAAATAAAAAGGCATATATAGCATTTGCGAGCAACGCGAGATCGCCCTGCTTCCTTATTTAGGAAGGGACCTGTGTAATCTATACCGCAGGTAGCAAACGCGGGGGCAGGTCCAAACGGTCGGCAGGCAGATTACCCATTTTATAGGGCACGCAGTAAGGCCCTGTTCGAAAGCAAGTTATGCACTGGTGCAAGATTTTCTTGACAAGCCGCTTGTTGGATAATAACCAAAATCTCGTATGGAGGGCTGCAACGGTTTGCTGACACCCAGCATGCAACTGTCGCAAATGTTCGTACGTTATCAGTAGGCCGGGAAGGGGTCCTGTCTTTGGGATGATAAGCGGTTGTTTTTACTCATACTTTAATTGAGCATTTGCAAGGCGTCCGCCCACACTAACTAGTTCGTGTTCGTCGATGAACGGATTTAATGAAATCAACGAATTATGTTTATCTAAGGCCTTATCTGCTCTGAGAAGCGCTATTTCCTTGCTAAAACAACTCGATTGAATGCCGCGAAGCAGATAGACGGTAACTACAACGATTCTCTCCAATTTGCCTTGAAAATCCCTTGACACGTGCGTTTCGGCAAAAACGCAAACAATAGGCTATTACGCGAATCAATTTCATGTAAGACGAATGTTGCATGACTAAGTCATCAATGAACGAAGGGGGCGTGTCAGAAGTCGCTATGTTGGCCGAAACAACCCGTTTTTGTTCCGGAATGTCGGCTATGGGGATCTTGGTCGGCGAAGAAATGTTTATATCGCGTGAAAGCCAGGTCGGCCCGCACCACCATAAACTATTGTTCCTTAAAACTAACGGGGTAGCACCATGCGATAACAAATCGGCAGGATTATCACCCGAACTCACGTGTCGCTAATTATCGGAAGATGTAAGCCTTTGTATTTTTGACACACGATTAGCCACGAATGTCTTCCAACGGCAAGACTCGTCCCTAATCCACGGTAGCACTATTGTAGAATCTGTCCAATAACACCCATTCATTGAGTCTACACATAATGCATTTCGCATCTTATAAACTAATTAGGCTAATAATAGTGCCCCGCACAACTCTAAACGCGGTAAGCTAATTGTCTTCAATGGCGCCACTCGCGTCTTGGCGCATAACAATCTAGAAGTCCACGATCATTTACCTGTTCGCGCGCGAAGGTATAGAGCGGCACCGTACGCCTTCTCGGACGTGTCTGAAAATCAGTGAAGCTCGACATTGTCATTCGACTCTACTAAAACTCGACGGGGAATCGATAATAATGTAATATTGTGTAATTCCGTACGGAAACTACACCATCGCGTATGAATTTCTTGTGGGAGACTCGCATCCCAACCTATATTCAATTGCCAGCGTCCCTGCATCAATAATTTTTGTTCTAACTATGATGGGCCCTATCAGACCAAATGGGTCGAATATCTTGGCAATTTCGGATAAAATGGTTCGCTTCGTGACTCTGTTTGTTGGACAGTCTGTAATAGTATAGCTGAGCTGATCCTAATTTACGGACCAGAACAAGCCTAAGTGTTCGGATCCTTTTCCGCGGTTTTAATGATAACTGTGTTTTGCGAGAGACTATTTTTAAGAACGCTTGAATGGTTGCTCGCCCATTTTCGCAACCAGAAGCCCGCTTGCGCTAAGACCCAGGCCAACAATTCCTGTACTTCTTTCGCTTCTTTGACCGTCTCGCAACCCGTTAGCGGGTCATCGACGTAGAAATCGTCGCGAATGACTCTACTCGCGCAAGGAAAAGATTGCGCGTAATCATGGCCTACCTGCTGCTACATGCGGGTTGCCAAAAAGGAAGCCGATGCTGTTCCGCACATTACGGTGTTTTGCTGGATATTGCAACGGATTACGCACATACACATTTGTATAGAGTAAGGGTCACTATAGCTAAAGGAACGATCCTACAGTTTATGGCACTTTTCTCAAGTGGCAAGGACCGAGGAAAACCCGAAAACAGTCAGTCGTCACCGGGCCATAGCAGAGTGCACAGTATTTCCAAATTCACAATAATTCTTAAACAGTCTCTAATTATTTTATTGCCCATTTTATATTCATTCACTTATATTGCATTGTGCGGACTACCACTGTATATTTGTCTTTACAAATAAAGTTATTCTTGTGAAACAAATAAATATTCCAACATGTTTAATTGGTAGGTCTTAATTGGTTCGTTGTTGGTGGATTGCTAAAGGATTCTTTGATATCTATGTGGGATGGATGAGTCGGTACGTGTGCGACAGAGCGGTATGATTGAGAGCGGTGCGATTGAGAGCGGTATGTTTGAGGACACGTGCAGATGAGCGGCGTATGACTGAGACGTGGTACAATTGGGAGTGGCGTATGACTGAGACACGGCGCGATTGAGGCCACGTGCTGATGAGCGGCGGTATGACTGGGACGTGGCGTGATCGAGAGCGGCATGATTGTGGAGCGGTACGATTGAGTTGCGGAGTGTTTGAAGTAACGAGTATATAAGGAGGCCTCGCGGAGGCCTTGCGACAGAATATTGTGAGCTAAGCGACTGAATATTACTGCGTGTGAAACTGTCCTACACCTATGATCCACGTTAGCTACAAGAAGTTGCCGGTACATCTTTTCTATGTCCGCGGATAATAATATTCGATATTTTGTAAAGCATATGAGGATTGTAAAGAGATCACATTGAACTGTCGGCCCTACTAATTGCGTGTTATTAAGCGATAGTCCCAAGGACGTTTTTGCGGAGCCATCGAATACAACTCGAATTTTTGCCGTTGTGCTAGATGATTTAAATACGGGATGATGCAGCAAGTAATAACAAGTAGTTGACTTTTCTACGGTTTCATCGGGAACTAGTAACATGTGACCTAAATCTATATATTCCTTCATAAAATCTATGTAATGAAGCTGAAGGGTCGGATCCCTTTTAAATCTACGCTCGATATTTAACAGGCGCTTCTTTGCCTGCTTGCGGGAATTTCCTAATTCTTTGACACGGCCGTTAAAGGGTAAACTAACAATATAGCGGCCGTCCGCATTGCGCACCGTCGTACTTTTAAAATGCGTCTCGCATTCGTTACTATCTATATTTGTGGAAGTTGATTCGCGCGAATTGACTTCTTCTATGTTCCAAAAATGCAAAATTGAGGCATCTAGCTGAGCGTTTATAACCGCGTGACACGTATGAACCGAATTTCTATTTTCTACGGGCCAATTTAAACTTCCTCCCAAGACCCAACGTAAGCGCGTTTTCTGCCAAACTAAATTGCCTAATTCTAATTTCTGCTGCCCGATGCACAATAGTCGCCAAAATACACCTGCACCTGGAATTCGGGATCTGCCGGAATAACACCACGGGATATCGGAATTTCCACTTTGTTGAGAGGAATATTAGGCATAGACTCTGTAATTCCCTTTATGACGAGACAGGACAATTCTGTTTGAAAGGTGTTTCCTTCTGACGCTATTTGCAATTTAGTTCTATATTGTACGGGATTTTGGCTCCGGCCAAACCACAAACGGTCATTTCAACGGGCGTATAACTAAGGTTAAAACGGCTACAAAATTCCTCGGTGACAAAGTGAGCCTGTGAACCGACATCTAATAACGCGCGACATTTGTGCCTATTACCTTTGTCGTCTATAATAAACACTACCGCGGTTGGTAAAACCGTGCATTCGATCGCAGCCTCTGTCGAATTCGCTAAGCCCGACTGTACTACGTGCGAAGTAAAGAGAGCTGAGGGAGCTATCCTTACGTCGCTCGTCACAGGCGCTTCCTCTCGATGCAATACGGTGTGATGTTTTTGGCCGCATTTCCTACATTTGCCGCGGGTACAATTTTTTATACTGTGTCCCTGCATTAGGCAGTTGAAACAAACCTGCAAACGTTTGATTGTTTCGTATCTTTGAGGGAAGGCTAATGCTAACAATGTTGCAATTCGTGTTCGCCCTTGCATAACGAACATACATTGCGTTGACTGGTAACACGAGACAAAGGAATGTAGGGTCTATTGGGCACCGCGCGAGGTCGATTATCCCTAGGTACGCTACCTGAAACGATATGAGTCGCGCCTGCCTTATTTTCATCCTTTTTAGTAAGGTATTGGGAGCGCTGCTCCATGCATTTTGCAAACTCGTCAAATCCAGGCCTATTCGGTGATTCCATGATCTTTTTCTCTCATTCATCGAACGAAGCAGAATCTATTCTTCGCGACAAATATACACTAATAAGCGCCTCTGACAGTTTGACTGGTTCTAATAACCCCTTTAACACACGAACATTATTGACCGCGGTATCTATAAATTTACTAAGGGACTCGCCGTCTTGCTTCCGAACAGGAGGTATGTCAAATAACGCGTTAACATGATGATCAATCAACGTCTTTGAGTCTTCGTACCGTTCCTTCAAGCGTAACCATGCGAAATCGTAATTCGCGGACGATACACTAAATGACTCTAAAATGCGTGCTGTGGGCCCAGATAATGACGATACGAGATAATTGAACCTATCAATGCCCGCTAATTTCTCACAATTATGCACCAGAGAAGTGAATGTGTCGCGAAATCTAATCCATTGCTCGAAATCGCCATTGAAAGTCGGGAGTTTAATAACGGGGAGTCGAGTCGTCATGCTTGCCTCAGCGGCTGCCGACGGAGAACCGTTTGACTGCGACGGAGATTGTACCCCACGAACATTATTTAAACGCCCTTCGGCATTCGAGAGCACGCTAAAATAAATCTCCTCGAACGAGTCACGCTCTTGCAAATGTGCCTCTTCGCTATCCGAATCTACCACAATTACTTCTATCTGCGATTGGACGCTGTCAAATTTTGCGTATAAGCCCTCATTTGCCCGGACGCGTTTCTCAAAAGCCGATATTTCCGTTTCTATTTCTGACGTTACAATGAATTTTTTAAATCGCGTCAGTTTGAATTTTATCGCCCCGCGTTCGGTACTAAGTTTTTGAGGGATTCCATTGTATACTCTTGTGGGGGTGGTAGAGCATGAGTGTGCTGTGTGAATGCGCATATATGTATGATGATTGAGGTGAAGACAGTCAAGGGATGAGTGAAGAGAATGAATGCGGCGGATTGTATTTTGAAGTGGCATGTTTCGCGTGTTACGTGGTTTGTTTTAGATCAGAATTGTAAAAGGCGTTGAACTGAAAGCGTTGTATTGAAATCCGTTACGAATAAACATTCATTTCTCTTTAATATTAAACCATCCTACGCTATTTCAACGCAAAACAAAGACAAGAGGACCAAAAACTCACGTAAAGAAGGATTGGAATCAGTGTGGCTAAGATGCTTCCTCCGGATGCAGCTTCGATGTCCTCGAATTTGCGTATCTGCACGGGTTCTATCTCGTCCAGGGGGATGCGTCGTCCAACTACAGTAAAATCCCGCACAGTGTCCTACTTGGTTGGACGCGACAGTGTCAAACGTCTCCTCCTGCGCCAATGCGTGCGTCATTCCTGCGCCCGTGTTCGCCTCGCTCGAGCCAGTCCAAGTGTAACACGATTCTCGCCGCGGTCCCTTTGATGGGTGCTGACAGATCTCCAGTTCCAAATTTACCAATATAATTTTTTAACAATTATATTATTTTGACTGCAAACTTTTTTAACATATTCGTCTCGTTTTTCTGATTAAAATGATACCAAACACGATATAATTACGATCACAATTACCCGTGTAACAAGTCATAGAAGTTTCGGACGTTACATTTACTGCAGAGATACAAATAAACTTTTATGGCTTGTTACACAAGTAATTATGATCGTAATTATATCGTGTTTGGTATCATTTTAATCCGAAAAACGAGACGAATACGATGGTATAAGTTTCATGAAAAAATAATACGAAATAAGAAAATTTTAATCTTTTTCTTTGCTTGCATTAGTATGTGTCTCACCGATATTCGACCCTCGTTGTTTCGTCGGACGCGAGCCGAGGCGAGGAAAACATAGCCGCCGAGTATCAAATTTCGCTTCCAACGTCGCGATAGTGTACAATTTCGATTCCGGCCTCGGGGACACTGTGCGAGGTTTTACTGTAGCGCGCACAGTCGCCTTCCTGAATGTACCGCTGCAGATGCTGCACTCTCCTTCCATGTCCTTCTGCACGTTCTCGCTGACAGTCGTGGGTTGATCTAAGTACCAGACTGCTTATAGTGAGACTTCTTCTATGAGTGTCTTCTTCGCAGCACAAGAGCGGGTGAAATAAATCCGGCTCAAAGGACCAAATGTTAAATACTCGCGATTACCCGACGGGGAATTAGAGTTTTGAATTATTAATATTGTTTGGGCAAACGGTAACTCGGGTCCAAACGACCGCTACGTTCAAACCCGTAACCTATATTTTCGCTCTATCCTTCTCTCCTTGCTAACGCTTCTCCTGTTCCGTTGCCCACCGGCACAGGAGACAAAGGCATAGAAGAAACCGAAATTTTAAATATACACTCGCGCATGTTCTAGAACTTTCGGGAACATTCCAGAACGTATGTTGCTATAAAAGCCGCGCCCTTGCGAGCGAGCCGGCAGTCTGTATAAAATCCTTAGAGAGCGATCAGCGAGATAGAGCGTGCGAATAATCCTGCTTCGGCGAAATTCCGGTACGAACTTCGAGCTTCGTCCAGGTTTCGGACGAACACTCCACTTACTTCGTTTGTAAAGACAATTAATTAACATCGCGCTGAATTATTTCTACTGTACCACTTTAGAGCAATAGACAATTTTTCTTACACCTTTTCTTTAACCGTTCACCCTTCTTCCACGGTCGCGAGCTTTAACTGACCGCGTCCTTCCGTCTCGGCCGGCAATCTTTCTCTTATTCGGATCGTTTCCAACCGCGGATAATTCTACGCGGCGAATCGTACGAAACAAATATTATTATCATTGCAGGGTTAAATATTTTTGAACTCAGCGACGTAACGTGCGAGATGTCGGTACCGGGAGGGAATCGCAGGTGTTCGATCTGCGTTCCCAGAAAAAACAAAACTAGATCCCTGGCGTGACGCGAAGCAAAGGGCGGCGACACCGATGTCGTCCAACGCAACTAAATTGACACGTGCGAGATTCAGTCGTAGCTAAGACGCGCAACGATTCACACGATGTTCAGCCGATTTTATTAAGTGCATTTTTATAATCTTTCTGTTTAATAAACTAATCCATTTGTTATTTCGAGGCTCATTCAATGATCCCAATTCAGTGGGAACCACCAACACCCGAATAATTCCCGCAAAATTTGGGGGCTTGTCCGGAATCGAGTGAGTGATCGGTTGACAAGTGAAACGTGCAACGAAGTGCATAACGACGATAAGTGAAAGCGATTTCAAGACGACGCTCGAGTTGAAGACGCAGCTCGCACGAAGTTAAGACGAAACTACGAAGTGAAAGAATAGTACGACGGTGTTGAATATACGACGACGAAAGTAACGTTCGATCGAAGGCTTAAAAGATCTCAAATCTTTTACACTCACTGAGCTTAAAGAAATTTTAAAGACAAAGGGACTCGCTACGAAGGGGACGAAAAACGAATTGATAAGTCGTTTGAACACCGACGATCCAAGTGGCGCGTGGGTAACTATGAGTGCTACGGACAAGGAAAACGCAAGTGGCGGAAGATCGCGGCAGGAAAGTGACGACGAACATGCGGGAGACAACGCTGATAAAGAATGGATCATGCGACGAAGAGAAGTCGAGATCTACCGAAGAGAGAAGGAGTTAGCGGAGAGAGAGCTCGAGTTGGCTCGACGTGAAATCGAAATGCTGCGAAGAAGTCAGAGTGTTAACCCACAGAGTGATCGACAATCGACGTCAAGTGAATCAGCTTCAACATTCCTGTGCTGACGAAAATGAGTGTTAATTCAGTGGCCGACTTATTAAACAATTTCACGGGTAATTCGGACATGTTTGAAACGTGGGAAAAACAAGTGAGATTCCTAAGGACAGCGTACAAGCTCGAAGACGATATGACGAAGATCCTGATCGGCATGAGGCTCAAGGACAAAGCACTGGAGTGGTTCCACTCGAAACCCGAGTACATCGTCATGTCATCAGACCAAATGCTTCAAGGGCTTCGTGGCATGTTTTAGCATAGTCCGAACAAAATTGCTCTGAGACGACAATTTGAAGAAAGAGTGTGGAAAAAAGACGAAACGTTGCACGACTACGTTCACGAGAAGGCAATACTAGCGAATCGAATTGCCATTAACGAAGACGAAGTTTTGGGCTACATAGTCGACGGTATCCCAGAGTGGTGCATCACCATCAACCCACCTGAAGAACGACGACAGGAATGCGGCAAGGCGTAAGGTGGATAGAAGTTGGAGAGTGGATACAGGTGAAAAAAGTGAGAGAAAAGAATTAAATGCGAAGAGAGACCCAAGTATGAGGTCTGTTCAAAAAATAACCGAACATTTGTAATTACGCGGCAATGGATCGTCATAGTAACGAGCGGTTCACAGCATTTCATTTGCCATAATCTTCTGCGTTACATGCATTTTACAGATCCTTTATATCGCGTTTAGTTCCCGAGATATTGTAATTTGAGTGCAAGGTGTTTCAGTGTGCGCGGCGATTTTCGCAATGTGTGATTCACGAGAGCAACGGTGCAACGTGAAATCTTGTGTGAAACTGGAGAAAACATTCACGGAAACGTTTAGACTTTTGAAGCAAGCTTATGGAGGTGATGACTTTTATCGTATACAGTGTTATGAATGGTTCATCAGATTCAAAAATGGTCGTCAATCAATTGAAGATGACCCTCGACCAGGAAGTCCTTTGACCGCAACCGATAACACTTCCATTGAAAAAATCAATGATCTTGTGCTAATCAATCACCAGCACTACGAAGGTGTTTTGAAAAGGTCGCGTGAAAAAATTCGCAAAAAAAGACCACAGTTGTGGCGTGACAACTCATGGTTTCTTCACCATGACGACGCGCCTGCCCATTCAGCCTCGTTAATTCGCCAGTTTTATGCAAAAAATCAAATGACTGTCCACCACCAGCCTCCCTACTTCCAGGCCTTGCCCCCTGCGATTTCTGCTTATTCCCAAAGTTAAAATCAGTGCTGAAAGGACGGCGTTTCGACTCAGTTGAAGACTGTGGCGGCACGTGGGTCGCAGCGTCGAGGGAAATAACATTGACGGCTTGCAGATGCTCAGTATAGGCAATTAAGCCTGTCCTAAAGTCTGTAAGTTGGCGAAATTATTTTATACTTTTTAACACGTGTTTAGCTGAATAGGCTACCCTCCATAAACGCTGCCAGCCATGTGCCGTCACGGTTAGTACGGCCGCATGACCATCGCGTCCCAAGGATTATTGTACACGTGATGGTCACTTTTAGTTTATAACAAATTCTACCCCTACCGGAAAGTCAGGGGTGTTGACAGTGTGACAGACAAACTCCACCCTCAGTGTTCTGAGGTGGTTACGCCCTCCTTGCCAATATTATAAGAGAGGAAGAACGTCGCGACTCGAGAGAATACTTCAGAATACCACAAGCATAACTTCAATCACAATAACTCCAGTTAGTCAATCATCCATCAACAGTTTTATATGTGTGTTAAGTGTTATATTTTCTGCCCACTAATATTATTCACTTAATAAATTATTACGTTCACGTAAATCACTCGTAAACATCACGCATCCGAATAATTCCTTGTTTCCAAGTCTGCGACTACAAAGACATTAAACACAATTCGTCACTGGCATTGAAGGATGTTCCTAAAGAAGCTTACCAGGACTGCATGGTGAAGTGAAAACACCGCTGGAATAAGTGTGTGGATAGAGGAGGGGAGTATTTTGGAGGGGACGAAGACCAATAAGTTATATATCAAATAAAAAAAATTAGAAAAAAAAAGTTCGGTTATTTTTTGAACAGACCTCGTATGTCGAAACGCGGTTTCAATTGCGGTTCGAGGGACTACGTGAGTTTGGATTGTCCGACGAAGGAAAAAGGTACGAAATGTTTTAAGTGTAAAGAGTACGGTCATATCGCGCGCAATTGTATGAGAAAGAATGACGTTACGAAAAATAGTTGTGCAGTAGACCAGTCGAAACAAGGTAAATATGTGAAGGACGTATTAATTAACGATGTTCCGGTGCAAGCGTTTATAGATATGGGAAGCGATCTTACGATTATGAGTGCAAATACGTATACAAAGATCGGCTCACCGCGACTCGAAAATGATATCACGCCGTTCCGAGGGATCAGTACCGAGGAAAACGCGACGTTAGGAAAATTTCACGCGAAACTTACAGTTGACGAACATGCGTACGCGATACGGATTAATGTCGTTTCAGATATAGTCACGCGATATCCTTTACTGATCGGCAAAGACTTCCTTGACGAGATCGAGTTAAATGTCAAACGTGGAGAACCAACGATCAAACCGTTAAACGAGAGCGATTGTAGTTTTGCTGAAATTTGTCAAATTAATGTAGTCGCCGCGCGAGAAGTGAACGAGGTAGATTTGTCTCATGCCCCACATGATCCACATAAGCAAACGGTACTTGATGTGATAAACAACTACGAACCGAAGCAAACTCGAGATTTATATATAAAAATAAATTTGGTTTTGGAAGATGAGGAACCCGTTTATGAGAGAGCGAGAAGATTGTCGGTCGCCGAAAGGGATACGATAAATAAACAGATCGAGGAATGGCTCGATGACGGCATTGTACAACATCTGTTTCCGAATATGCAAGCCCAGTGGTTTTTCAGTGTGGCTGTGTCCGCCACGACGTTGTTGCCAACTTTCTCTTTTTCCTGAGTTTTGCTAAGGACTTCCTGCCTATTCTTCAATTTCCTGTTTCTTTTCCAGGGTCTCGTGCAACCCTGCTCTTTGTTAGATTGCACATTTGGCAGCCAGATTTGCGCGAACCTAAGTTTCCGTTGACTTTCCTTTCCACCCCTTCAACTGTCCACTCTATACTTCTCCTTTTCTTTTCCTACGCCTATCCTTTCCCAAAAAGGACATAAAAACACTGATCATCCCGCCGCTCGAGACACTCGTGATTTTCCTACCATCACGTTTACATCCGCACAATCTTAGACGCTCTTACTGCTACTCGTTATTGTCTGATACCGTTTGTTGTTGCTTTTGTTAAATCGTTGCTTTTCTATTGAATATATTTGTTATTGAGTGACTGTTAATTTCTTTATAATTCATTCACACATGCCCCACGTCCTCAGCAGAAAAAGAAAGACGGTTCAAATAGGCTTTGCGTTGATTACCGATTGCTGAACAAAAAGGTAGTTAAAGACCGGTCTCCCCTTCCACTCGTAGAAGACCAGTTAGACGCGCTGCAAAATGCAAAAGTATTCAGTACACTAGACTTAAAGAATGGGTTTTTTCACGTACAGATAGAACAATCAAGTAGAAAGTATACAGCGTTCATAGTTCCAGATGGGCACTATGAATTCCTCAGGGTGCCATTCGGACTTTGTAACTCCTCTGCAATATTTCAAAAGTTTATTAACGCGGTGTTCCGAGATCTCATTAGAGAACGTACACAGTAAATTCTCGCACAGTGCAGCGGAGGCCGGAATCGAAACTGTGCACTGTGAGCATACTGGAAGCGAAATTTGATACTCAGTGGCTGTCGCTTGCTCACCGTGGCTCGCCTTTCCCGGCGGCCGAAAAAACAAACCGTCGCTGAGACGGTGAGGCATTTAAATGTCCGACGATGTTCGAACGACGCATTGTCGCGATTTGGTATGTCTTTTCAAGCCAATCTGTGGGGGGATTCGACGCACTGTCGCGATTTGGTATGACTTTTCAAGCCAATCTGAGGGGGGATACAACGCACTGTCACGGTTCGCTATGTGTTTTCAACCCAATCTGAAGGGGGATACGACGCACTGTCACTATTTAGTATGTGTTTTCAAGCCAATCTGAGAGGGATACGACGCAAACCGAACGTAGAAAACGATAGCGATACAAAAACAAAGAGGGACTGAGGTTCGAGACGTTCGGTAAACATGAAAGACTCTGCGTGTTCTGCCTTTTAAATTAAAAAATCAAAATTCTTTATTTTTGGTTTTTCATGAATGAAACTTTTACCATCGTATTCGTCTCGTTTTCCTGATTAAAATGACACCAAACATAATGTAATTATGTCAATAATTACGTACGTAATGGCTGATTAAAGTTTTTAACGTGAAAGAGGACGGCGAGTGGAAAAGACAGAGAAGCAGAAGGTTGAAGCGTTCGGCAAACATGAAAGACTCCTGCGTGTTCTGTCTTTTAAATTCAAAAATCAAAATACTTAATGTTTGGTTTTTCGTGAATGAAACTTTCACCACCGTATTCGTCTCGTTTTCCTGATTAAAATAAGACCAAACACGATATAATTACGATTATAATTACCCGTCTAACAAGCTATAAAAGTTTCGGACGTTAGAATCTAAGGAATTCGTATCTCGGCCGTAAATGTAACGTCCGAAACTTGTATAGCTTGTTACACAGGTAATTATGATCGTAATTATATCGTGTTTGGTATCATTTCAATCGGAAAAACCTCACGAATATGTTAAAAAAGTTTGCAGTCAAAAAAATATAAATATTAACAAATTATATTGCTAAATTGGGAACTGGAGATCGGTCAGCCCGCATCAAAGGGACCGCAGTGAGTGTATCGTGTTACACTTGGACTGCCTCGAGCGAGGCAAACATAGGCGCAGAAATGTCGCACACGTAGGCGCAGGAAGAGACGTTTTGCATTGTGCGAGAAAACCATGTGCTGCACTGTGCGAGAATTTACTGTACTATTGGTTTACATAGACCAATCTTGAACGTGTCCTCGAAGTTGCCGGTCAAAGCGGTTTGATTATTAATTGGAGGAAATGTAATTTGTTACAAACAAGAGTGGAATACTTAGGTCATATCGTCGAAAACGGATGTGTTCGGCCAGCAGAGCGAAAGACAGAAGCAGTAAGGAATTTTCCGACGCCTACGAACGTACGACAGATTCAATTGTTTCTAGGCTTGACAGGGTATTTTAGGAAATTCATACCAGGGTATTCTATAATTGCGCGACCATTATCGAATTTATTAAAAGCCGACTCGAAATTTAGATTTGACGCGATAGAAAAGAAGGCATTCGAACAGTTGCAACTTATGCTAATTAGTAAACCGGTATTGAATCTGTACAAAACTGGTGCAGAAACAAAATTGCATACCGATGCATCAATGTACGGGTACGGCGCAATTTTGCTGCAACGAAGTAACGACGATGGTGCGTTGCATCCAATATATTACGCCAGCGGGAAGACGACCCGCGCCGAAGAAAATTATACGAGCTATGAGCTCGGAGTTCTCGCGATAATAAAGTCGTTAAAAAAATTTAGGGTGCATCTGCTCGGCGTCGCCTTTAAGATTGTCACCGATTGTCGTGCGTTCACCTTGACAATGACAAAGAAAGATTTATGCGTCCGCATAGCACGATAGGCGCTACTACTCGAGGAGTTTGATTATGAAATCGAACACCGACCAGGAAGGAACATGACCCACGTTGATGCTTTCGGCCCTGGTGGTGGCAAGTGCCACCATCAAATTCAGAGATCTGCATTACTGGCGCAACAGCATATTTCTATTACTCACTGCTAGAGGTCGCTTCAGACGGCATTTTCCTTTCGAATTTTATTCGTGTCTTTATTAATATCACAAGCATCTGTGTACAATTGCAGCAATGAATCGCGCTGGTCTCAGCAACCTGCTAGGTAAGTGTCAATTGTTTCTAAAATAGTTAAATATATTCATGTTGCTAGTTGTTCTTTAACGGGCAGATTTTTTATTTGCTGCAGAAATATCAAAAAATCCTTGGATCGAATTTTTTGTTTGATCCAGGAGTTATCTCTTCTCTTAGTTGAGATTAGAAAGGATGATGTCTTACAATTAAGCACACCAGTTAACAAGGTACTTAGTAATTTATGACAAAGTAATAGCACTCAATTAGTTAAGGTCGCAGTAATAGAATTCGCTCTTCTCGCTTAGATTGCTTTGTTCGTTCTGATCGGTTTTCGAGTAATATCCGCGAAACTCGAAAAGTGGGACTGAAGGAGGGGGCTCGCGATCGACGAAGCGCCGCAAAGGTGTAATTACTTTGACGGGTCGGTAATAAAGATCCCTAACACTAGTAAAGACGTGAAGTACAATGTTGTGTAATAAATAGTTGCTATTTGTCTGCGAGTCCACATATGTTGTCTCTCCGCCAAATCTCCTCAATTTGCTATACGCAATTGCCACCAGCAGGTTTTAGTGCAATGTTTTTCTTTTTAGAAGATGGGTTACCGCCATCGAGATTTTATAGAAATCTAGCGGACATATCCCGGAATATCACTTTGGAAGATGCTACGGCCGCTTCATCTGCCATTCATGACTCCGATGTTGCAGATGGTGGTGGCGAGGAAATCGAAGAAAAAAGCGGTGAGGAAGAGCACGACGACGAGTTTGCCGAAGAAAATAATATTCCCTTATCTCGTTTAGTAGGCGAATTACGGAAAGAAAACACAACCAAGAAAAGGAATGAAATTTGGACCAGAAAGAGGTACACACCCCCGAAAGTTGCTTACGATAATGTGAATACTGAAGAAGAAAGTGAAATTCCATCACCCATCACATACTTTTCTAAATATTTTCCCAATTCTCTGTTTGATGAATTAATGGAAAAGACTAATATGTAGGTATTCATTACATAAAACTGGAAAATGCATCGATGCCTCCGTTCAAGAAATCAAGAAAGTTGTCGGCGCACACATCCTGATGGCAGTAGTTCAGTTTCCTAGACAGCGAATGTATTAGGTCGTTCGGAAAGTAATTTCGTTTCTTTTTTTTATGAAAATGGGAGACGATTTTCACTTCTTTTCTCACTTATACAGCATTTTTAAAAAAGTGAAGAATTCCGAAAATGCTGCTTTTCACTTTCCATATACGGTAACAACCATAAATTATTCGGACTTATTCACAAGCAAGACTGATTTTTCTCCAATTCTCAGATTTCCAAATTCTGAAAAATCCGAATTCTCTGATTTCCAAATTCTGAAAAATCCAAATTCTCAGATGTCTAAATTCGGAAAATTCCGAATTCTCTGATTTCCAAATTCTGAAAAATCCAAATTCTCAGATGTCTAAATTCGGAAAATTCCGAATTCTCATATTTCCAAATTCGGAAAATTCCGAATTCTCATATTTCCAAATTCTGAAAAATCCAAATTCTCAGATGTCTAAATTCGGAAAATTCCGAATTCTCTGATTTCCAAATTCTGAAAAATCCAAATTCTCAGATTTCCAAATTCTGAAAGTTCCAAATTCCCAGATTTCCAAATTCTAAGAATTTCTCACAAGCAAGACTGTTAGGGAAAAACGAAATGACTTTCCGAACAACCCAATATTGATCACCAGCCACAAGAATCCACTTTTTTGACAAACCTCACCTCTCCCGCAACCGTTTCGAGTCTCTGCGCAATAATCTTCACATTGTTGATATCAATGCCGACCACGAGCAACGAGGTAAACTATGGAAATGTAAGAGCGAATAGAGCGAATGATGGGGTTAATGGCCGACGTGATGATGAACCGGAGTCGTCGTCGATAGTCATATGGTACAATCACGAAGACATAGGAATTTTGGAGTATGTTGGCCTCTACGGCAGCGGGGCTCGCGGGGATCGTCCCCACGAAAACGCTTGACGAAGCGTGGCGTCGTCACTTGTCATACGGATAGACGCGGAAACGGAGCAGTTTTAATCGAAAATATATTATATTAAAAAGATATTCTTTCGTGAAGATTTATTTTTTAGAAACCCAACCATCCTTACAAATTTAGAAGTGGGATAAAGATCTTATCAGCCCGTGGAAATTGTGTAGTTATCGTCCGTGTTCCGTGTAACTCTCTTTACGCGAGTTTTTGTGTAATATTATTAGTGTAATTTCTGTGTGAACATCATAACTTTCTGTGTGACATTATTGATAACATTCTGTGTCATTATATCCCTAATATTCTGTGTGACATACTGTGTGTTTGATATTTTCTAAGTGACTTTGACGTTTTATTGTATTTTTAGTGACATTTATTGTATGAAGTGTTTATTTTCATAAATTCGTAATGTCTTTAATAACGAAGAAGAACCAGCGGGAATTTTTATTGTCTGAGCTGAAGGAAATGTTGCGCCAGCATGGACTGTCCGCGACAGGCAATAAAGCCGACTTAATTCAACGGCTCGACGAAAATTTTCCCAATCGGGCATGGGAAGAAATTATAGTGTTGCGACCGAGGAAGGGCAGGAATGTAGTTCCTGAAGAGAGTGATGTTCCGGCTGAAGAAAATGATGTTTTGCCGGAAGTAAGCAGTCTTCGTGCGGAGGCGGCGACGCGGCAAGTTTCCGACCCGTCGGCAGAAACGGCCCCTGATCGGTTCCTACGCATGGAGATGGAACTCATGCGACGGGGACGAGAACTGATGCAACGCGAGCTGCAATTATTACAACGGGAAAATGATATCCTGCGACGTTCCTCTGGTCCGAGTCAAGATTCAGAAATGCGAAAAAATTCAAACATTGACCATTTTGAGCCTATAGATAAAACTGTAAATATTAAGAAATATATATTGTTAATCATAGATGCATTTACGAAACACGTGAAACTGTATGCGACAAAAACAACTGCGACAAAAGAGGTGATCGCGTGCTTAAAATCGTATTTCGCGCATTATAGTAAACTACGGATAGTCGTTTCGGATAGGGGTAGTGTTTTCACGTCCAAGGATTTTAACGATTTTCTCGCAACGAATAATGTCAAACATGTAAAGGTTGCCACAGCGTCTCCGCAGGCAAACGGGCAGGTGGAGCGGGTGAATAGAGTTTTAGGGCCGATACTCACGAAAACGACCGATAATTGTCCGGGTAACCTATGGTATGAATTGTTAGAAAATGCGGAATACGCCCTTAATAAGACTATTAATAAGGCTACTGGTGAAACCCCCTGTAAGTTATTATTTGGAGTCGATCAAAGGGGAAAGGTTCCGGATTTATTGAGCCAGTACCTTCAAGAAGAAATTAACTGTGACTCAATAGATTTAGAAAATATTAGGCATAAAGCTGAGATGAAAAACTTGCGCCAACAAGATTATAATAAAATATATTACGATAGCAGACATAAACAACCATACGAATACCAGGTCGGGGACTATATTATGCTAAAGAATTTTGAAAGCACTCCAGGAACTTCGCAAAAATTAATTCCTCAGTTCAAAGGACCCTACGAGGTCATAAAGAAATTACGAAACGATCGGTACTGTTGTGTCGTGCTCTTCGTTTTTAGTTTTTTGAAGGCAGCACGATAGGTGTTACCCTTTAGATGCGGGTAAGTCGCGATTGTCGATTTCGCGAGTGAAATGTTTGTAGGTTATGTAGTGTTGGTTTGAACTTAGAGTTTATTGACTAGGTTCTGATAATATAAATGTTCGGTTAAACTAACGTATATATATGTAAGCCTATGCGTGGTGGGGCTTGGCTTGGTCGCTTGTCGCCTGTCAGCACGCGCGTGAGAGTCAGAATGTAACAAGACTCCGAGCTGTTAGCATTAATGTTATTGTATTGATGTATACAAAGGTTTGCTTTCGGCAATTGTATTTGATTCAGGTTAGTTTTAAGCTTACTTGTTTACTATGGTATTTCTGGACTTCGCTAATTTGTACATATTGTTAATATTACAGTTGATTACTGCATCATATATTTGTTGATCCTTACCTCAAACTTCGCTCCTTCTAAGCTCTGTAAATCGTAACTTACATATATATGGTTCAATCTTACTCGGAAGATTATAACTAGGTTTGTTCTATTTGTAGGTTGTTTTAGTTCTTTGAATGTTAGGTTTATTCTAGTTGTAGGTTGTTTTGGTTCTCGAATGTTAGGTTTATTCTAGTTGTAGCTTGTTTTAGTTCTGTCTTAGAGGTGCAAAAATGTCTTCTAGGTAAACTCGTATAGGTTAGTATGATGGGGGTGTATTCTGGGATTCGCGGAAATATCGTAGGAGGCGTAAACATGGGAATCCATGTGATTGGTCTAAAAAGATTGGTATGGGTCTTGAGTGACCGCTTAACTCTGTCGCCAGTAGTTCTTGGGAAAACCAGGAACTAGTGACGTAGAGATTTTTATAACTTAGACCCTTGACCGTTGTCAGGTAGAGTAGAAATTTCGCTGTTAGGGGTGCCGCGTTTTACAAAGTGTTCCTATAATAAAATTTCCGCTGTTCAGAATTTACCTACAGATCGTTAAATGGTCATCGGATTTTTCCTTTTGTACAAAATAATAATAGGTTTGAAATGTCCCCAATATAAGGATGCAACAGGTACGTTGTGGCTAATATTGCAGGGTTCCAAAATACGCAGAAACCCTACCAGGGTACTTGGTCTTCTCCTATTATGCGACCGTGGCACTCGCCGTAACTCTTTTTGGAGTAATGTAAAGATATAGTTTATATTCCCGTATATAATTTAAGTTTCCGTTTAGGTTAAGGTAGTTAAAAGAATTGTAATTGTAAAATTATACCGTATATTTTATAGAACGAAAAATGCGGACTCCGGGAATCGAACCCGGGCCCTCAGTTTACGAGTCGTCGACGCTCTCCCTGAGCCACTGGCCGCCGCTACCTTCGGGTGTTTTCGGGCGCTTCTTAACGTTCGGGCATGCAAGGCTCCCCACCACCGATCCTTAACCGGGTACTATCCGACCCATTTTCATAACTAACTTAATTAAACTCCTACAGAAAGTTCGTCCCATAATTTCATCGTTTGAAAATCGTTGTGAACAACTGAGCTAGAAGAAAATCATTGCATAGACGAGTCCATAATTCCATTCAAAGGACAGCTGCGCATTAAACAATATATGAAAGGCAAACCGAATCCGTGAGGAGTCAAAGTATTTATGCTTTGCGGTGCTTCTGGCATCATCTATCGCTCGATTGTATATCAAGGCTCGACTACGCTTCCTGAAGATTTGTTTGAAAAATATTCTGTTACAAATGGTTTGGTCATTCATTTATCAAACCGAATTCCAAATCACTGTGGTCATAAATTATGTTGTGACAATTATTTCACATCACTACTTCTATTACGAGAATTATTGGGGCGAGGTATCTTCAGTGCAGGAACCACACGAAATAATAGATTGCAGAAGTGCCCACTGAAGTCGGAGAAGGAACTGCAGAAAATCGGTCGAGGCAGTTTTGATTCGCTCGTTACTAAAGACGGCAAAATTGTTGCTGTTCGTTGGTATGACAACAAGGTGGTGAATATGGCGTCAAACTTCGTGGGGATTGAACCACAAGACGAGGTGAAAAGGTGGGATAGGAAAGCTTGTGAATACAGAATGGTCACTCGTCCATCCATTATACGTTGTTATAACATTTCCATGGGAGGAGTCGATAAAAATGACTTCCTAATCGCACTATATCGAACCTTTCTTCGATCAAAAAAGTGGACATTGCGAGTCATATTTCATTATTTCAACTTGGCAGTTTGCAACTCACGGCTAGAGTACCAGCGTGATATGAACCGGAGTGGCGGATTTAGAAAGGGTTTGTTACAATTCACTGTAGAAATTGCCGAAAGTCTAGCATTCTGTGGATTCGCCAGTACACCAAAGCGTGGAAGACCACTGTCCAATTCTCCAAATATCATGAATTCACCTACAACTGTTCGAGCTAAACGCCTGAAGCCCAGCGTAATTCCTGTGAGGGACATCAGATTTGACAACATTGGACACTGGCCGATACATAAAGAAGGTCATGAACTACAAATTAGAATTATGTGGTGGACGCTCACGAATTCAATGTGAAAAATGCAATGTTCCTCTCTGCCTTACAAAACAAAGAAATTGCTTCAAAATTTTCCACTGTAGATAAATAAGGTGTTATAAAAGTTTATGTTCTTTATTTACCTTTAAAGCCTGCTGGTTGCAATTGCCACAGCTTCCTAGTTTCTTAGTTTATGATCGAAAAAATTCCAAACTTCGTTTTAATGTTATTTATGTGCTTATAAGTAATAAACAAAAGAGAAAAAATTTGCTTTCTTACGTGAAATAATTCAGGGCCGAAAGGGTTAAGTCGAAGCCCGCTACCGACGTGTTTACTTATCGACGAGAGTGTCATGCCCTGATAACGGATTCGTCATTGCCAACACTTAGTCATCGCTTACTCCTGAGGAACCTGGGAGTCTGCTCCTGCCGCTGAGTCACTACAAACCCTAATACCTGATTAGGCCCCTCCACCGAAAAACTAGATGTATATAAGACCGCTTGCACAACAAAGTAAAAATCAGAGTATTTATAAAATTGTTACTACGTAGAACCTCTGCCCGATATTCCTTTTTCTATGGAATTAGGGACTTCGTGAGTGGAGAAATCTTTAATTTCTAAAGTTTTGTGTGTCGTTCCCCGGGACAATTGGCGATCTCTGCCTGGATATCACTCATCCACTGGAAGAAAACCTCGAAGAACTACGACTACGGTATAGACACCACGAGGGGACTACGTGAGCCATCTCTCCAGGAACAGTGATACCCACGGACCGACCTACAGAAGGAAGCAGGTAAAAACTGGCCTTCACATATTATAGAAATATACCGTCAATTATAGACTCAGACAGTTCTTACTCCGACGATACTGAAGCCGAATTAACAGTCATGACTGACTCCACTTTAAAACTCATTTTGGATAAACTCTCCAAAATGGACGTGAATTTTGCGCACGTTAATGCACGGCTTGACCGAGCAGACAAGGATAACGTAAGTCGAGGCGAAGAAATACACAGCTTGGCCGCACAAATTAACCTAATAGCGATAACAGAAGACGACGCAATTTCGGTCGCCAGACAGCCCTGTTATCAAGCTGCCAAACAACGTACATCAACGACTAGGCACGACTGCTTCGAGGACGACGACCAAAGACAATCGTCCCCAACAGAAGAAGGAATATCAACCCACGCAATAAGTGTTTGGACAATTGAAAGTCACCGACGCCATAAGAACAGTCGAAACCTTACGGCGGAGAGACGACGTAGGTGTTGAAGATTTCATACTTTCGGTAAGAAAAGTCAGAGCCAGGTGTTTAGAACCTGAATTACTATTAGATTTAATTTTGATCGAAAAAATAACCGAACACGCCAAACGAAGCATACGATACATAAGAATCGACTCATACGAAAAACTTTACGACTGCCTACGACAACATGTTTCCACACCCACCACCGTCAGCAACAGCCGAGTGAAGCTACAAGGCATCAGGCAAGGCCCAACGGAAAGCGTTCAATCGTACAACATGCGCTTTCGCCAAAAGCTCAACGAACTTCTCTACGCCACCCAGAACGAGAACAAAACGCCGATGAAGAGGAAAATTGCCATCAATATAGAAGAAAGAGAGGCCGTGAGAACGTACGTATTAAACCTACGTAGGGAAATTGGACAAATAGTGACAGCCTGCGATCCAACAACCTTATTGCGAGCACAACAATTAGCAGCCGATAAGGAACAATAGCTGAAAGACGCTAACGGTGCTATCAGGCGATCTTCGGTCAACAACGATCTACCACCGCGTCGACCACCGGCCCAGATGACTCAACAACATCGAGCTTCAGAAGACCGGATACACTACCCCCGCCACATCCGCGTACCGAACTCAAGTGTACTAAGTGTAACAGATTAGGACATACCGTTGAGAAGTGTATGGGATGAAGAAGGTGGCGGGCAAGAGAAAATAAAGACTCTGACTTGCGACAATAACTCCGAACAATTTATTCGCGGGGTCTGACCGACCCGTTCGACGTACAGTGACTTAATGACTAAGAAAACTTCGGACTGCATTCAAATCATCTTACCCTCACCCTCTTGCACACCAACGCATCCTCTCCCAAAATCATTCTTTCTTCTTTTACACCGAGTCGCATTCACTCTAAACCAATAATTCACGATACACTCGTACTCTCAGGCATTCCTCGAACTCGAACACCCAACGCGACACTCGATCCGATTTTCCAAACGTTCTCACGCAAACACTTCAAGAACCACTCGGCAAACGTTCACGCTGTCACAGACGCTGACCTAATGGATTCCACAAATGTAAGGAATCAGCATGTTAGGCATTATATATAGAGCGTACGGGCAGCGACGCGCGAACTAATATTGTGAAAATCATCTCGAAGCCTTAGTTTCTCGCTTGTTTTACTGACCAGTGTATAGCGTGAAAGATGTTTGAATGCGAGAAGAATTGCGCGCGAATAAATGAGAGCGAATGACAACGAGCAATAGGTAAGGTATGTATGATTGGATGAGTGATGTGCGAAACGGGAAGTGGAAGGAGTGTGCGTGAGAACTATAAGAAGGCGAGAAGAGTGTAACCGGCGATCAGTGTGTAAAATTACTAAGTACAAATTATATTCTAACAAGTGGTATAATTTAGTATTAGTGTTTAGCAGTTATTCCGAACAATTGTAATAAATAAATAAAGTCCTGAGTGGTACCTGCTGTTGAACTACCTCAACAGCAAACCACTCCCTTTTTTAAAAAAAGTGTTTTTTAATTGAGGCCGTGACAGTTCACTAAACGTGAAGGTCACTTCCAGTTCGTAAAAATAAAATTAATTTAAATTGAATCAATATAGAGTAAATCATTTCTTTCTTTAACCCATTTCCTAATGACACGTTGCCGGGGAAGCTGAAAAAGGTCGTAAGCCTGCCATATTCGATAAATCGTAATTCTTTTTTTCCCATTTTATTCACTCAATTTAACAATGACCAACGAGAGTATTGTATACACCAAATCAGAATTAATACGAAGACGTAACGCGATCTAGGCGAAATTCGTGACATTCATTAAATTCGTTAATGAAGTCGACGCGACGTCCGAATCAAGTGCACTGTTATGCCGCAACACACAGGAGGAAGTATTTCGAGGAGAATAATTACACTTTTCACATTGAAATGACTTTTATTTATTAGGTTTTGAGATCAGCGCAGAGGTTCACTGATATACGCGTAAAGGTTCGAAGATTCGCGTCACAAGCGTCTTGATCAGAAAATCTGCGGTTCTTATATCAGTGGCTTTCGTTTATATACATTGACTGGTGACATACATTTTGGTATTTGGAACGCTGATTTAGTGCTGTTGGGGATTTATAACTATAAGTAAGTATTCCATTCTCGAGTCGTGTGAAGTGGGCCGCTGACTTCGGGAATTAATGTAGGCTGCTTAACACCCCCTTCCTTGAAAGAGATTTTTCTGCAAGAAACATCTTAGATGGGCGGCTTAGGTGGATGTTCCAAAAATGATGTTGATTTGACCCAGATGACCTCCTTGACTGTGATCGGTGTTGATTTTGGCTTGTAGGGTTGCTGACCGTGTTCTTTAGTGATGGTCATTGATACGGTTACAGGATCTTTTGTTTTTTGATTTTTACATAAAGTTCTTACAATGGTAAAGACGCCGATTTTGTTACAAACATAGATAATTGCGAAAATAACTAAAAGTGTGGTTATTGATCCTATAGTTGTCCATATGCTTTCGTTTCGTGCATCTGATCTAGTACACTTGCTTATTTCTTCAGACTCTTTTCTTATTTCGCTCAAGCTACGTGAATATTGGTATAATTCTTCAGTATGTATTAAAAATTTCGGTATAGTTGGCAGATGTGTAAAGAGTGTTTTAGTGTTATTTATTATTGGCAGATCTTTTAATCCTAATGTTAGCTGTATTTGGTGTTTTGCTACGTGGTTATTTGCCGCGTGTAATGTGGTAGTTTGTGTTTGACCTATGCAGCCTGTTTTTAATTTTATAACATTGATATTTTTTAATGATTTTGTATATGTGTTGGAGTCATTCGGACAAGTTACATGGATACTTTCGGTATCGCGTGAAATTGTTATCCATTCTGTATTAGATTGTAGTTGTATGAATATGGTTTCTGCAAATTTTGCAATTCTTAAAGGTCAATCTGATTCTGATGCTGGCAGCATATGTAAGGCTTTTGTTAAGTAAGGATCTTGAACAATTGAATTTTGCTGTGGTGTGTTTCTTTCGCAGATATTAATGTTGTAATATGTTTTACAGTTTTGTTTTTGTGGGATAGCGGGAAATGTGTAAGATCGAGTTTGTGCATCTAGGCATATAAATTTGTCAGGTATCGAAATAAAGATCAAGTTGTGGTTTTCAATTTTTGGAATTAGAATTATTTGGAAATAGCTGTAAATACTGTCTTCTAGGATCGGAATTCTGATTTCAAAACAAAGTCGCGAAGTTTTTAAAGTGAATATGTTAATATCTGCAAATTGGAGAATTTTGTAGACATTTGCAAAATTTACAGGATACAAAAGATTGTGTGATCCGTATTTTGATTCGATATCCTTTAGATATTTCATGAAATGCGTAATAGGAAGTATCACCGGGTCGATTTGTCCTAATTTAGCATTATTGAGCGTTATTCGAATAGTTTCTAAAATGCTTTCGTATTCTGAAAGATACGTGCTGATTGTTAATTCTAATTCTAATTCCCGTTCTTTGTTCGCTAATTAGTTTACTCCCGCATTTGTTGTCGCTATCATATCTTGTGTATTTTTTGCTAATTGTTTTATATTTGTTATCACGCCTTCAACTTCGTAGTTTCATTATTAATCAAGTTAGTAATTCTGTGGTTATCTTTATACAATTCGTCGATTTCGTTATTATAATATTCGGCATCCTTTTGGCTAAGGGTTCCGAAGAGAAGACTAGCAAGATCGCCTATTGGGTTAAGCCATCCACGCTTGATTCTAGTATATTCGGTTACATCTATACTAGCTAGAATTATATAACGTTTCTTTTGTATTTTACTAAGTAGGCTGATTAATAGTACACCAACTAAGTAATACGTCTCCGCATTGCAAAGATATAACGCGACTTCGAGGCATTCGAGTCTATTCAAAGCGCGTTAGAACTCCTCGCGACGGACGAATTTTATGTACAATGTCTGATCGAACGCGGTAAAATTGAAGAAGCGTATCTTACATACGTTGCTAAAGCGCAACATTTCTTAGAGTCAGTTGGTGGACCTCCATGCGAGGAATTGCAACCACCTGCAGTAAACGTTCCGAATACAGGGTGTCCTATAAATGGTGAAGGAGCCCAAAATGGGAGGTAGGCGGGGTCATTCTGAACAACTTTTTCATTTGCAAAAATGTCGTACGAGGCTTCATTTTTAAATTATTAAGGAAAAACATCGACCAATCAAAACGCGAGAATCGCGCGCGCTCGGAGGCAGAAGTGTAAGCCCGAGTCATAGTCGACCGTAGTCGAGATCAAACGTTGTTACGGGCATCGAGTGATAACTCGGCTGGTCGGTAACCCAGTGGCAACGGATAGGTAACGCGAGATGTCAGTGTAGTAGAAGGCTGTGACGCGAAAACCGGTTAAAAAGAAAAATCGGAATAATTGTTGAATTATTCTTCATTCGTGAATAATAAATAAACTAATTCGTCATTATTCACGAAGTCAGGATCAATCAAATTTCTAACGATACTGTAGTTCGTTATCGCAAAGAAATAATAGATGAAATATCGAAAATTACACTCGATAAATATTACGATGATGAAAAAGGACAAACTCTCATTTTGGAAAAAATACATTTTTCCATTCTGAAAAAGAATGAACTTTTTCATTCACCGAAAAATATTTTGAATCGAATAACTAATAAATCCTGCGTACGTTCAATGAAAAAATGTACAAACAATTTGAATACGACTCACCCATTGATTCACAAATAATCCTGTTTCGATGCAAATGAATTTTCGTCATGAGGACGATTCTTACAGATGAACAAATTATTCTCTTCGCACAGAAACTCTTAATCCAATTCACTGTGACTTTTCGTTATTATCTGTCATTATCACTTTTTCCTCTCACTTTTCACTAAGTAAACGATATCAGTCCGACACGTAAATAGGCCGAACTAAAGCCACCGAACGATTTTTCAGAAATAATTTTCACTGCACTGTCTTGAAGACGAGACACCGGCGATCACGACTGGAAACAGTATTTTGACTACAATGTGTCGATAGAATATTTAATAATGAAAATATTTAATAAAAACAAAGAAAATTGAAAAAGATCGGTCCCTTTAGAAGCATAAATTTATTTCCGTTAGTCGCTAATTTCGTAAAGAATATTTTAATTATTAAACGATAATTGATATTATAAAACACTGGGATGTAACTAGTATAATATTAGTTAAAACAAACATAAACATTGTTAACATAATCCACTAGGTTTGATCAACACAAATTTGCGTAACCTGCTTCATCCATCGGTCATTGTACGAACAGCTGATGGTACAACTAAGGCAATGAACTTTCGATTTATACTACCGTAATTTTTTGATGGTCGCATAACATAAGAATGACCGGCAAATGCACCGAACGCGTGAACGATTATTCAGAAATATTTTTAACGACACTTTCTTTTTGTAGAGAATCGGTATCAAGACAAATTGGATAAACAAGCGTTTATTCGTTAATGGGTCGAGGCAGAATGCCCGTGCATCGTTACACCGTGGCGATGTTGCGCCGTTCCTTTTGTTTTCACGAAAACGGTACGTCGCACTTTTGTGCGACTCGTCATCTGTTCGATTGACGGTCGACGTAAGAGGTCAACCGCTGATGATTTTACATTATGTGTCGTCTACATGAGACAGTATTTATACGAGCCACGGTTCTCGGGTTCCTTTTCGATCATAAAGCGTAAGCCGCCAACCGTTGCCAAGCAACGATGCTCTGTTGAACGTTTTGAGACGGCACGCGGAGATCGACACATTGTAGTCAAAATACTGTTTCCAGTCGTGATCGCCGGTTTCTCGTCTTCAAGACAGTGCAGTGAAAATTATTTCTGAAAAATCGTTCGGTGGCTTTAGTTCGGCCTATTTACGTGTCGGACTGATATCGTTTACTTAGTGAAAAGTGAGACGGAAAAGTGATAATGACAGATAATAACGAAAAGTCACAGTGAATTGGATTGAGAGTTTCTGTGCGAAGAGAATAATTTTTTCATCTGTAAGAATCGTCCTGACGACGAAAATTCATTTGCATCGAAACAGGATTATTTGTGAATCAATGGGTAAGTCGTATTCAAATTGTTTGTACATTTTTTCATTGAACGTACGCAGAATTTATTAGTTATTCGATTCAAAATATTTTTCGGTGTGTGGTACTGAGCGGTTCGGTAGCTTAATTAATACACGGAGTTTAATACTTAAACACAGAATATTCAGGTACAATTACAATATAATCCTTGATCGAACAATATTCAATTAATAATTACAATTTAATTGTAGTGTGCTACTGCGCGGTTCGGTAGCTAATGAGCCCTCCCTTCCGCGACAGCCCATCGCGACCCGCACTCACACACACACATACATACCATTACTCGGCAGTACCGTGCACGGTGCTGCCCTAGCCCGTATACAACAGGTGAATGAAAAAGTTCATTCTTTTTCAGAATGGAAAAATGTATTTTTTCCAAAATGAGAGTTTGTCCTTTTTCATCATCGTAATATTTATCGAGTGTAATTTTTGATATTTTATCTATTACTTCTTTGCGATAACGAACTACAGTATCGTTAGAAATTTGATTTATCCTGACTTCGTGAATAATGACGAATTAATTTATTTATTATTCACGAATGAAGAATAATTAAACAATTATTCCGATTTTTCTTTTTAACCGGTTTTCGCGTCACAGCCTTCTACTACACTGACATCTCGCGTTACCTATCGGTTGCCACTGGGTTACCGGCCAGCCGAGTTATCACTCGATGCCCGTAACTACGTTTGATCTCAACTACGGTCGACTATGACTCGGGCTTACACTTCTGCCTCCGAGCGCGCGCGATTCTCGCGTTTTGATTGGTCGATGTTTTTCCTTAATAATTTAAAAATGAAGCCTCGTACGACATTTTTGCAAATGAAAAAGTTGTTCAGAATGACCCCGCCTACCTCCCATTTTCGGCTCCTTCACCATTTATGGGACACCCTGTATAGACGAATCCAATTCGAGTGAAAATGTTGCGCGAGCTTCAGTTTCAAATAACGCACTACCCTTAACACAGTCTCCATTAACAATTGCATCCGATATGCACGTTAAATTACCGGCAATTCATTTGCAGAAATTCGGCGGCTCATACGAAGCATAGCCGGGTTTTGCCGATGCATTTCGTTCCGCTGTACACGACAATCCTGGTTTTTGCGACACACAGAAGTTAATTTACTTGAGATCATGTTTAACCGGAAAAGCCGTCGAAAAAATAGAACCACTAGAAACAACTACAACAAGCTATTTAGTATCGTGGAACATCCTTGAAAGATATTATAACGATCCATCTATAGTAATTAATAATCGCATACAAGCATTTTTTTCATTACCCGCGCGCAGTCGATTCAATGTCGCTTCATTGTACGAGCTCGTGGATAGCGCAACGATACATTACCGGGGGTTACTAGCGTTAAATATACCCTTCTTCGAAGCCTTTACAATTTACGCGATAGTCTCGGAACTCGACGAAGGAACGCGACTACAATGGAAAGAACAAACGCAGGGAACTATTTTACCTACAATGGTGGATCTTCTGGAATTTTTCCATACCAGAAGAAAACTTTTAGAAAGCAATCACGAAACTTCGAATAAAAATATAGGCTCATCATACACGCGTCCGGAATACAAAGACTAACTTCGTGCATGCTTCTTTTGAAATTTCATGTAAACTAACAGGGTGCGTAAAAAGTTCCCGGAATTATTTCGTTTTTTTTTAAATAGTCTGTAATTTTTATACAAATCAGTCAGTCAGCAAATTTATATAACACAAATCTTCTTTTGTTTAATAACAACGAAATGTAACAAAAAAATTACAACAAATGTTCAAAGTTTCCTCCATCACTTTCAACACATTTTTTAAGTCGTGTTCGCACACTGTTCTACAGTTATTTCGTCCTAGGATCGTTTCAATGCCATTTTCAGCGCGTCCACTGTGTTGTAACTTCTTTCTGAGATTTTTTGCTCTAATATTGACCACACTGAGTAATCTATTAGATTCAGGTCCGGTGAATTTGGCGGCCAAACATCCTTTCCCCAGAATCCGGGAAACAGTTCCTCGCAAGCGGCGATGGTTGTTTGAGCCAAATGTGCAGGTGCCCAGTCCTGGTGAGACATGAATCCTTCTTCACCGAAATGTTCCAGAGCCCAGAGCTGTAGAACCTCCCGAAGAATCCGTTGTTGATAGCTGGTGGCGTTGATCTTCACGTTTCTTTCAATGAACACCAATGGTGTCTTCCCAGTTGCGCAAATGCTTGCCCAGACCATCACTGAGGCTGGAAAATGGGAACGAGCCACTGTTTTCGCCGTAGAGTCCTCTTTTGACCTTTTTTCAACAATTGATGGCGATTCTGACGATTATGGACCGACTCGATTGTAAAAATTTTCTCGTCAGTGGAGAGGACCCTCTGCAAGCGAGCACCGCTGATCAATCGGATCAGTCGGCGTGCCCTTTCTTTTCTTTTCTCTTTCATTACATCGTTTAGAAAGTGAACGCGTTTGATTTTGGAGGAACAGCATTTCAACTTTTAGTGTAGAATGTTTCGAATGCTGCCTTCGCTTATCTTAAGGTCTTTTGCCAGCTTATGCATCGAACGTTCTGAATTTCGGAAAATTCGACAACGCACCATTTGAACGTCCTCTGACGTTACTGCTGTAGCTGGCCGACTACTTCGAGGACGGTCCCAGGTTCCTCTAGTTTCTTTGAACCGTTTCACGGCATCGTAGACAGTCGACTTTCTGAAACCCGTCGTACGAATAATGTCGGCCGTCTTCATTCCAGCTTTGTGCAACTCGACGATGGCAACATGTTCGCCTTTGTGATGCATGGTTCACTTAACCCATTGACTGCCATGCAAATTTAGTGCGCCTTGCCCTGCGTGCCGCAGTTTTATTTTAAAGAAAACATGAACTTTTACAAAATATGATCTAATCGCCTTAGTTGTAATTTTAATAGTTTCAATAATAAAAATTGATAATCAATATGTTCTCTACACTATATACATTTTGCATTCATCCTTTCTAATAATTACTACCTCAAATAGCCATTTGTAGCCAATTTGTACTTGCAGCACTCACTACGAGATATCTCGTAACTGGCAGTTTTGGTACAGACGCTTACTACGAGATATCTCGTAGTTGGCAGTCAATGGGTTAACTAAGAATAAAGAAACAAGTGAATCACGCTTCCTGTATCGAACTTTCATGAAGAATTAAAACGCATGAAAAGATTTTACAAAAAACGCAAACAAACATTAAAATATTAAATACAAACTAAATTCCGGGAACTTTTTACGCACCCTATATAGAAGGAAAATGATACAAGCTGCGATCATTGAGTTCCGGGATTGTGTCTGTTATGACCGAACGGATTACACGATTCACATGCGCTTGCGGAACAATGAATATCGATCTTGGAGATAAACGACACAAATTTTGGAAGCGATATCTTCATTGAATCCTGTGTTACACAAGGTCATACTGGCATATGCACGCCTTCCATTGCGAAATCACGATGGACTCGAAACTGGAACAAAGGGAAAACATCAAAACATCATTGTTTTTTTGACATTCACAGGATTGTGCACCGTGAATTTGTTCCAGAGGGTCAAACAGTGATTGCTGCTTTTTACTGTGACGCATTGAGACGTCTCAGGTAGGACATTCGTTGGAAACCACTACAACTGTGGGCAGAGAAAAATTGGGTGCTCCAAGACGACAACGCAAGAGCACGTAGTGCCCTCGCAACATAAACGGTTTGTGCACGCAACAATATGGTCATCCTTACTCACCTCCTCATACTCACCAGACCTGGCACCCTGTGACTTGTTTTTGTTTCCCAAAATACAATTGAAGCTCAAAGATCGCCGATTTGACACGATGAAGGAGATCCAAAGTGAATCGCTGCAGGTGCGTGACACGCTTCAAGAAGAAGACTTCCAGGAAGCTTTCCAAAAATGGCAGAGGCGCTGGGATCGGCGTATAGCTGCCCAAGGGGATTATTTTGAAGGGCGATAGCAGCCAAAGTTGAATGAAGGAACCTTATCTCCATTTACGGGAACAGTCCTGAAACTTAATGATCGCACCTTGTACGTCGAATTGTCCGAAATTAACAAAGTTTGCCATCGATCAACAGCTAGACATGGTTAAAAGCGCAGGTCTGTGTATAAATTGCTTTGGGCCAAATCATCTAGCGAAAAAATGTCATGCCAGTTCGTGCAAACAATGCAAAGGGCAACACCATACTTTATTACACAAAGAGACAAGTAACATTAGACAAGAAACATTATTATCCATCGCTATAATACAAATACGCAATAATGAGGGTCAACTACAACCGTGTCGGGTATTGCTAGACTCCGGATCACAGTCCCATTTTTTAACCGAGCAGGTCGCGCGCAGATTAGGTTCACCGCGTCAGAAAATTAACACTTTGCCGTCCGCATGATTCGTAAATATTTATTCGCTTGGCGCCGGCAACGCTAATTCGAATCACTTGACTTGTCGCCGGCCGTTCTTGACATTATCGGGAGATTATAAATTGTTAAGTTTTACTAATCTCATCGTTAGTTCTCATAAGTTCTCAACCCTGTTCCCCTACTTTCATGAAATTTCGAAGATATACTGTGCTCACGACACCACTGTAATGTCGCCGGCCACTAAGGGATGCTATGCACTCGACACCACTGCGGTGTCGCCGGCCGTTGGCCGCTAATTTGCGCACGACACCAATGTGGTGTCGCCGGCCGTGGGCCGCTAATTTGCGCACGTCACCACAGTGGTGTCGCCGGACGGCATAGTGTTAACGTTCTCGTAATTGGCATCAATAAAAACACGACAACTACAAGGCATGCAATCAAAACAAAATTTCAATCGCGTATCAATCAATTTCAAGCGGACGTTACATTTCTGATTCTCCCACAAATCACATATGTATTACCATCACGCACAATTTTGAAAGGAGAACTAAAAATTTCGAAAAATTTACCACTCGCGGATCCTTCGTTTGACCGCTCGTCAGAAATTGACGGTCTAATACGCGCGGAACTGTTTCTACAACTATTACGCGTAGGCCAGATTAAATTAAAAGATAACTCCATTACGTCACAAAAAACTAAGCTTGGTTGGGTACTTGGCGGAAGGATACCGGATTATAATACAGTTCAATGAATTCGGTGTAACGTAGCACGCGAAGGTATTCATGAACAAATCGCGAAATTCTGGAAATTAGAGGAACCCATTCACGCTCCCATCTCCTCTCAAGAAGAACGCGAGACAGAAAATCATTTTATAACAAATACTACATGCGATCCGATCAGCGGTCGATACATCGTTAAATTGCCAATTAGAGATACAGTAAATCCTCCCACAGTGCGACACTTGTTTCCCTCCCACAGTGCAAAACGTCTCTTCCTGCGCCTATGCGTGCCTCATTGCTACGCCTGTGTTCGCCTCGCTCGAGCCAGACCAAGTATAATACGATACTCGCGGCGGTCTCTTTGATGCGGGCCGACAGATCTCCAGTTCCAAATTTACCAATATAATTTTTTAATATTTATATTTTTTTGACTACAAATTTTGTTAACATATTCGTGAGGTTCTTCCGATCAAAATAAGACCAAACACGATATAATTACGATCATAATTACCTGTGTAACAAGCCATACAAGTTTCAGACGTTACATTTACGGCAGAGATACGAATTCCTTAGATTCTAAAGTCCGAAACTTTTATAGCTTGTTATACGGGTAATTATGATCGGAATTATATCGTGTTTAGTATCATTTTAATCAGAAAAACGAGACGAATACGATGGTAAAGGTTTCATTCACGAAAAACCAAAAATAAAGAATTTTGATTTTTGAATTTAAAAGACAGAACATGCAGGAGTCTTTCATGTTTGCCGAACGCTTCAACCTTCTGCCTCTCTGTCTTTTCCACTCGCCGTCCTCTTTCACGATAAAAACTTTAATCACCCATTACGTACGTAATTATTAACATAATTACATTATGTTTGGTGTCATTTTAATCACAAAAACGAGACGAATACGATGGTAAAGGTTTCATTCACGAAAAACCAAAAATAAAGAATTTTGATTTTTGAATTTAAAAGACAGAACATGCAGGAGTCTTTCATGTTTGCCGAACGCTTCAACCTTCTGCCTCTCTGTCTTTTCCAATTCTGTGATTCCGAGGGGGATCACCCCAGCAAGGGACAGCCGCCGAGTATTAAATTTCGCTTCTCCTATGCTCACAGTGAGCAGTTTCGATTCCGGCCTCTGTTGCACTGTGGGAGAATTCATTGTAACACGAAGAGCGTAGGAGAGTCATTTTCTGTCGCGTCGCGAAGATTTTGATCATTGGAGTGGAAATTAACTAAAGAACCAGAACTAAAAATTGAATACACAGAGTTCCTCGACGAATATATTCGATTCGGTCATATGTCCGAGACCGAATCTGCAAACTTAGACCGCGGCTGCTATGTACCCCATCATGCAGTGATGAAGCAATCAAGCTTGCCCACTAAACGTCGTGTAGTTTTTGACGCATCGGCAAAAAATCCAACGGAATGTCACTGAACGATATATTATTAACGGGCCCAACCATTCAAGATAACTTGTATTCACTGTTACTTAGATTTCGAGTCCATAATTATGTACTGACCGCTGTTATAGAAAAAATGTACTGTCATGTCAGGTACTAATAAATCCCGATGATTGCAAATATCAGCAAATCTTATGGCGGAAATCCGACTGCGAACCCTTAAAAACTTACACGTTAAACACGGTGACATACGGTACCTCCGCAGCTCCTGTCTTAGCCACCCGCACTTTATTGCAACTCAGTTTAGACGAAGGAAAAAACTTTCCACACGGGGAGAGAACGTTGCATGAGGACTTTTATGTCGACGATCTGTTGACGCGTGCGAACACGCGAGAAGAAGCTATTGCAATTAGGGACGAATTTATTACATTATGCGACAAGGGAAAATTTAAATGAAGGCAATAGGCAATAAATGAAACCACTTTGGTCGGCTCTTTATACGACAAGACGGACGCTACGCATTTACGACTAGACATGGACGGCGCCATCAAAACTTTCGGTTTAGGTTGGAACGCGAAACACGATACTATACAAAGTGTAAGAATAAACTTCAAATTAGAAGAGTTTGTGGGCGAAAATAGAAAGAAATACAGTCAACCCTCCTATAACGCGGTACTCTCAGAACGCGGTTTCCATTTAACGCGGAGCTGAAATTGCGACAGCCCTCCTATAACGCGGTACTCTTAGAGCGCGGTTTCCGCTCAACAACGTCCGGTCAGTTCTTTCCGTGCACCCAATGAATGGTTTTAACTGGATATGTTCATATAAACATTCAAGCTTATTTCTTAGCCGTTTACGGCATCGGTTTCAGTCGTCTCAGAGCTCTTTTACAGTACGTCTCGTTGGTGACCAATTCTTTCTAAAATTTTGTCTGCACCGTCCATTCGTTTAGCTTTTTACTGCTTAATTTGTGGTTTATAATTGGAAAACATTACACAATACTTGTAGGCGACGTATAATATAACTTCGTCATCGTCTCGTACGTCTAGACTCAATCGTTCCGATGACCGTCGCGTCGCACATAGGTACGACGTACCGTTTTCAAGAAACAGAAGAAACGAAGGGACGTCGCCACGACGTGGCGATGCACCGTCAGTTTGCCTTGATCCATCGACGAATAAATTACTTATTCCTTTAATTTGTCGTTTTTATTCGATCTCCTCTTTACGCTACATACTGTAAGTAATATTCTTCATTTGTTCTAATATAATAATAATAAAGTAATTATTAACCCTAGATTTGCATCATGTCAAACACATAAGAAACAAGAAAAGGATTAAAAAGAAAGTTTATATCGCTTGAAGATAAAATCCAAATTTTAAATCGTTTAGAAGGCGGGGAAAAAATATCGTCTGTTGCAAAATCAACAAATTTGAATGAATCTACAATTCGAACCTTAAAGAAAAATGCAGATAATATAAGGAAAACTGTGGCAGATAGCTGTCCGTTAGGTGCGAAACGTGTTACTCGCACACGAAATTCTAATATGGTTAAAATGGAACGGACGTTAATGATCTGGTTGGAAGACTGTATAGCCAGAAAGATTCCTATCAGTGGAAATCTTATCAAGCAGAAAGCACTTAAAATCTACGAACATTTAAGGAATATTGGGCATTCTTATGCAGGGCTAGAAAATCATTCGTTTGTCGCGAGTAAAGGATGGTTTGAAAAACTAAAAAAAAAGGTACACATTGCACAATATTAAGTTTCAAGGAGAACAGGCCTCAGCAGATGCTGAGGCTGCCGAAAATTATAAGCTGGAACTAGCTAGAATTATCAATGAAGGAGGTTATTCACCTGATCAGATTTTTAACGCCGATGAGACGGCATTATATTGGAAAAAACTACCATCTAGGACCTTCATTTCGAAAAATCAAAGGCGTGCTCAGGGGTTTAAACCTTCAAAAGAACGTGTCACCCTTCATATGTGCAGCAATCTATCAGGGAGCCTGATGATAAAACCAATGATAATAAATCGTTCTTCAACTCCCCGTGTAATGAAAAACATTAATAAGACCCAATTGCCTGTATTCTGGCGATCTAATAAGAAAGCTGGGATGACTCAAGATTTATTTAAGGATTGGTTTTATAATTGTTTTATCCTGGCCGTGGAAACCTATGCGATGGAAAAAAATTTGTATTTCAAAGTTTTATTGGTTCTTGATAACGCTGGTTGCCACAACATAGAACTGGATCATCCAAATGTGAAAATTGTCTTCCTTCCTCCTAACTGCACGTCATTAATACAGCCTTTGGACCAAGGAGTCGTTCAAACTTTAAAAATGTACTACACACGCCAACTTTTCCAAACCATTTTCGACAGATTAGAAAATAGTGAAAATAAAACTCTTACTCAAGTGTGGATGGAATTTTCTATTTTAGATTGTATTAGAACCGTGTCATCGGCTTGCGCGGAAATTAAACCATCAACGCTTAATGCGTGTTGGAAACCTGTTTTACCTCAAATGGTTCAAGCAATACAAGATGATTCTACAATTTCACTCCCAGTTACAGAAATAGTAAACATTGCTTCTCGTTTAAGCGATGAAGAATTTGCAGTAAACCATCAGGATGTAAGAGAACTAGTACTCGGGGAAGAAACTTTAGATGAGGAAGAACTGATGGAATTAATTGATGCACCCACCTCAAATGCATTGGTAAACGAAAATAAGGAAAACAAATGGGAGCCAAATCTCGATTTACAAGATGTGAAAAAAGGGATAAATTTGGCTAAAGAATTAGAATTTCATTTCATTGAAACTGATCATTCAACGGCGCGCAGCGCAAAGTTTAAAAGAGAGTTAAGAAATTGCTTAGCTCCCTATAGAGAGGTTTTAGTGAAGTTAGAAAAAAAAGCTACAATCGAAAACCAATGTGAAGATGAACCAAGTGAGGAAGACATTTTGCCCATTAAAAGAAGGCGAGTTAGGCGACTCATATCTGACAGCGAGGATGAGTGTTGAAAGATTACACAATTTTACAAAAGTCTTATTTGCTTTTGTTGGAAAACAGTTTTTTAGTTTAGTTTTTGTTTCATTTTTTTTTATCGTTTCCTAATATGAACTCTTCAATTCAATAAAAATAATTTATAATATATCTTGTCTTTTGTATTTATTAGTCTCCATATAACGCGGTGAGTGCATACCGCGTTATAGGAGGGTTGACTGTACTGCTTTGATAAAATGCGTTTAATACGTGTTGCTCAATCAAATGTTCAAGAACGAATAAAGACGCTTCGAACAAACGAAAGCGGCTCGGTCGGGGGAGAGTAACAAATGCCTCTTGCGCTGGTAAAGTCCACGTGCAAGAATCGCCACGTTAACAAAGAACCTCGCTGTGGCAAATACTACAGTATTCTCTCCGTAAATGTGAAAAAGATCTCTACCGTAAGAGTAAAAATTTTATCCCCACTACTGGGGGGATCTCCCTCGGAATCGGTCAAGCGTTAAACACAATCGGTTACCGAAACGACAAGGATCGAATATCGATGAGACACATACTAATGCAAGCAAAGAAAAAGATTAAAATTTTCTTATTTCCTATTATTTTTTCATGAAACTTATACCATCGTATTCGTCTCGTTTTTCTGATTAAAATGATACCAAACACGATATAATTACGATCATAATTACCCTTGTAACAAGCCATAAAAGTTTCGGACGTTAGAATCTAAGGAATTCGTATCTCTGACGTAAATGTAACGTCCGAAACTTTTATGGCTTGTTACACAGGTAATTATGATCCTAATTATATCGTGTTTAGTATCATTTTAATCAGAAAAAAGAGACGAATACGATGGTAAAAGTTTCATTCACGAAAAACCAAAAATAAAGAATTTTGATTTTTTAATTTAAAAGACAGAATACGCAGGAGTCTTTCATGTTTGCCGAACGTCTCGAACCTCAGTCCCTCTCTGTTTTTGTATCGCTATCCACGTTCGGCTCACGGACGTGGACCGAATCAAACTTTCGCACTGAGTGGGCCAGTGGAAGCGAAATTTGATACTCGGCGGTTGTCCTTTCCATGCCGCGGCCAAAAGAACAAATCGCCGCTAAGGCGGCGAAGCATTGAAATGTCGAGCGAGACTGGTTCAAGCAAGGCGAACATAGGCGCAGCAATGACGCACGCATAAGCGCAGGAAGAGACGTTTCGCACTGTGTGGGCCAACCAAGCATTGCACTGAGAGGGTCTTTACTGTAGCTTCGTTGTTTGATCCGTTAAGTTTACTAGGGCCCAATATAGTACGAGCAAAAATTCTTATGCAGCAACTCTGGAAATTACAATTAAGTTAGGACCAATCCGTGTCACCAAACATACATACGTTTTGGCTTAACTTTTGTAGGGAATTGAATTCGATTCGTAATATCACGTTTTCCAGGCAAGTAACATGTAAAACTGGCGTGTCGTTGGAGTTACACGGTTTTTGTGAGGCCAGTGAGCAGGCGTACGGTGCATGTTTCTATGTTCGTGCAGTCGATCATCACGGTAACATAACTACAAAATTACTCTCAGCCAAATCGCGAGTGGAGCCATTAAAAACTATCACAATTTTGTATCAAATTCTTTACTTTAAATAACTCTCTTCGTCCTACTCCAAGTGGAATCTTAAAGTTACGACCTTGAGGAAAGCCACGGGTACATTAGAATCATTTTTAAGTAAGTGTAGCGGTTAAGTCATAAATTTATTTCGAGTGCCTGGGAGGTCCTTGAGGACCCCGGCTCGTTCGAAGATTTTAGCGAGTAGGCCCCCGCTTTTCTTCGTCAGGGTTGCTCTCGATGCCACGTGTTTTCCAATGGGCAGAGAGAGAGTTTTGGAAAATCCTGGCAGAAAGCAACAGGCTCTCGTACCCTTCACATCGTATTTTTCCATAGTTTTTTATTACCGTGATTAGTACAGACGCTTAACTGTTATATATTGTTGTTATTGTTATTGTTTTATTTAAATATATATTTGTTGTTGTCTGTTAATCTGTTTCACAATTACGTACCTTTACCTCGCGTTATCCTAAATAAGTAAGAAAAATTTGTTCAAAACTGGGTTTTATTGGAAAAGGAAAAAATTGTCCGCAATTTAAGAAATAAATTAGCAAGTGTCATACCATTTTGGAATCCTTATTAAATGCGCCAACTTTTAAAGTTACTTGCCAAACTCGCCTAGTACAATTTTTCTTCAGTATGGTCAGTTAAAGCTGGGCTAAGTATTAATTTGGAATCTGTGGTTGAGCAAAAAGTGATATTTACTTCCAAGCCGGAGCAGTTTACTTTAAATTTTTGGCCAAAGTTTATAGAAGCAGTATTCGGGATTACATAACAAAAAAAATAATTAAAAATGTAAATATCTGTAGTAACAGGAGTGAAAAGACCGTCACAGGATACAGATTTTCTTGATTTTTTTGAAATGTCTATAATTTTTAAAATACGTAACTTAGATTTTTTTATATTTTTCTGATAACTATTATGACTTAGCCTGTTACCGATTCTGACTTGACGTCGACTTCTGGGACACCCTGTATGTACTGAATAAACGACCGCTGCGACCGCTCGCTTTGCCGATAATTCGTCTTGCCGACGAAACCGCCCTTTCGGCGGAATCGCGTACCTACACAGGGATACCGGCCCCGGTATTTTTCCGCGCCGCGCGCTCGGCGAAGCCGGCGTGTGCCGTCAAAGCTTATGTCTTGCGGCCCCCGAATTTACATAGCAATGCCTGATGTCCGTGTGAAATTATAAAAGACCAGAGCAGCGCGGAGAAGGCGGACTCTGTAGAGTATTGTCATCGCCGAACGATCCTTAACCACGCGACATCCTACAAATTCAGAAGTGGGATCGGAAATTTTCTTCGATAGGTCTGAGAACTCTGACGGTATAGTCTCGATTCGCAAGTAAGTTTGCGAATGTGACAATTGGAAATTGTCAAGTGCGACTAAGATCGCGTAGCGCAAAAGTGCCAGCTTTTTTTTCTCTTGTTCAAGTACACGTACGGGGTTTGTCGAGCATGAGTTCTCTTGCGACAAGCGTATTGCACGAAATGTGTCGAGACAGGGAGCTGTTAACTCAGGACACAAAGGCTGAACTGGTCCGCAGATTGCTGGACGCCGGAGTTGCCCAGGAAGACATAGGGTTAGCAGCAACTACCAAAAATTATGAAGTGGCAAACAGCAGTATGTATCAATCGGTGTAATCTCAGGCCAATTCGGAGGAGAGGTCCCTCACTGAATTAGAATTGCTGCGCCGGGAACGGGGATTAGCGCAACGAGAAATGCAGCTTCTAAAAAAGGAATTGAAATTGGCTCGACACACACCGGTGCTGAATATGCGTTCGACGCATTCTCGAGAATCAGTTTCGAAAGATGTAAAAGACATGATTGGTGAGCTTGATGGTAGAAATTATGAAGTTTAAATTTGGATGTGTCAGGTACAAAAATTGGCAGAGAAAAATAATCTTGGTGAACAGGGATAACATAAGTTAAAAGGGAAGGCACTCAGATGGTACCATTCCTGCCCTGATTGTGTAGAAATAAATTTCACGGAAGTGCTTAGCGGACTTCGAAGCATGTTCGGGCAGCGTTTAAGTACACTAGCGTTGCGACGTGAGTTCGAGTAGAGAGTGTGGAAAATACAAGAGGCGTTCACAGACTATCTTCAATACAAAGTATTATTCGGAAATTGAGTGCCGATCGCGGACAATGAAATCGTTGATTATATAATTGAGGGTAATCCGAAAGAGCATACGCGGTCGGTTGCAAGAATACGAAATTTTCATTCCACGGACGAGCTTGTACGCGCCTTCGGGAAACAGAAACTGCCGGATGACTTCCAAGAACAACGTGCAGATAGGGATAAAATACATGTGGACTCGAAGGAGTATTGGAAGCCGAAGAACAACTATGCCAAGGAAGGACAAATGGCCACGAGGCGGCGATTACATGCAGCGGAGAACAATCAGGCTCAGGTCCCACAATTCAGCGTAAGCTACGTGTACAATAAAAAATCAAACACACTAGTAGGTCTCTCTCTATTAAATTAGACGCTCTAATCGATTCCGGGAGTCCAACTAGATTTGTCAAAGAGAGCTGCATACAGCGTAGTTTTATAACGGAAACCAGAACCGTCAACAGGTACACGGGTGTTGTAGCATGTTGCAGATACTCGGGCGTGTAAAGGGGAATATTACTTTTCACAATAGCACAAACCAGATAGATTTGCATATGATATCGGACGGTACGATGAAGTCTTCGTTACTTTTGGGTAGAGATTTCATGCAAATTGCAAAAATATTCTTAAAATTAAATCGGGAGGTGTTAGAAATTATGAACATAGAGTCGGTATCAGAAAAAGATAGCTCGTCACCTCAACTAATTATTAACGATGAGATTCTGCGTGAAATACGCGAACGAACACGTGCACTTTTTGTACAATCATATGCGAAGCCGGTTAGACCGGAGAATACAAAAATAGAAAATACAATGGAACTAAAATTAAAGAGTAGCAAACCGTTTTATTGCACCCCGCGTAGATTAGCGTATACAGGAAAAATAGTATTAAGAAGCATTATTGATGGTCAATTGAAAAAGGGAGCAATCAGGTACAGCACGTCGGAATATGCGTGGCCTTCTGTTCTATCGAAAAAAAAGAATGGAGAATATCGAATGTGTATAAATTTTCGGACGTTAAACGCATTGATTTTCTTCAAGGTAAAAAATATTTCACGTCGCTAGATCTAAAAGATGGTTTTTTCCACATTAAGATGCACGAAAATTCCATAAAATATACCTCGTTTGTCACACCATTGGGACAGTATGAGTGTCTGAAAATGCCGTTCGGGTTAAAAGGGGGACCATTAAAATTCCAGAAATATATTACAGAGATATTTAAAGATTTTATTTCTATGGGAGATGTGTCTGTCTATCTAGATGACTTCCTGATTGCAACCATGACAACGGAACATCATTTAGCCGTTTTAGAACGCGAATTTAAGCAGTGCATAGATAATAAGTCAGAATTAAGACTTGCTAAATGTAGATTTTTGCAAACCGAGTTAGAATATCTGAGTTATATTGTAACGGCTGAGGGTATTGACTGACCGAACACGGTATAAATGATGTAAAAACATTTCGAGTGTCCCGTAATGTTCGGGAAGTACTTACAGGGTTTCGTGGGACTCTGCTCGTATTTTCGTAAATTTCTCGAAGAGTTCTAATAATTGCCAAGCCGTTTTTTGATCTCACGAAGGAAGGCGTAAAATTCAGTTTCGGGCAACAGGAAATGAATGCGTTTGAACCATTAAAAGAAACGTTAATTCGCGCTCCTAAATTAAGTATCTATTGTCCGCGTTACGAGACAGAATTACTTATACAGCGACGCGAGCGCATTGGGATTCGGCGCTATACTAATGCAGAAAAATCCGGATCAAAAGTTTCATCCAGTGTTCTATTTTTCAAAAAGAACCTGCGATGCCGAATCAAAGTACCATAGTTTCGAGTTGGAATTACTCGCGATTATTTATGCACTACTACGATTTTGACCATATTTATTGCGAATTCGATTTAACGCGTTCCATGCCACGTGCACCATAAATGGTACACGCAGACAAACGATTTAACCCTTTGCGGTCCTATGTCGAGTGTGGTTCGACATGGCGTTATTCTTTGATCGTGGAAATAATTCGGATAAATTGTTTGATTCAAGACGTTTTCGTTTCTTTGCCACTTGTAACAAATTAGAAATATATTTGTTACGCAATCTGCATTATTAAAATACATTTTATTATAAACGGACTTCTTCATTTATTTTGTAAGTTAATTAAGGAGCTGTAGGTAGAAGAAATTAAGACCGCAAAGGGTTAAAGTGCTGAAAACATACATTTTATGACAAATTTGATTCTATAAAATATATTTCCATCAGAAGGATGAGGCATTGATAGCGATAACCACTCGAAACAAAGTAAACACTTATCGATTGATGATGTAATGAAATATTATGTGACAATATACCAATCTTTAGTCAAAACATCAAATGGCCTGTACGACAAGTTGGACAAAAACGGCTTGGCAGGGAACGTGTTAAAATAATTACAGATGGTCAGGCGCTTAATTTGGTATTAAATAAAAAAAAACAAATCCGCGCATTACACGGTGGGTACTTGAAATGCAAAATTTTTAGTATATTCTCGATCACAAACCGGGATCGCGTATGCCCCTCGTTGATGCATTGAAGATAATTCTTTTGATACAGATTTCGCGTTATGGCAGGGTGACGACTCAAATATTCGTGAGATTTGAGAAAAATTACAGAACAGGGAACATAAACTTTTTGAAATGAGGAACGACTTGGTGTACAGGAAATATCAGGGAAACATTTTGCTTTATGTGCCCGAAGTACTAGAATCCAGTGTTATACATAACGAAATTAGCCATGTTGGTATTGAAAAAACTATGCGGAATATTTTAGGCAATTATTGGCTTCCGGAAATGAAATTGCAGATAGAGAAGGACGTGAAAAGCAGTCTCAAATCTATCGCATTTACACCTAATTCCGGAAGACCGGAAAGTTTCCAGCTCTCACAAACTTCCCATTGCGGAACATGAGAAGCGTATAATATGCGGTCATGGATACCTGGATAGTATAAACTCAAGTTTTTATGATGTATTAAGGCATAATTAACACTTTGACGACCGAAGACACGTATACGTGAGTTCACGAGCCAGCGGTTATCGGTCGAACTCACGTTACACGTGACTTCGCACAATCGCCAGTTACTGGCTAGGTTCATGTATTCAAATATTTGCAAAGCGTCAGTGGCTTATGGATTATCCATTGCTTGCCTATTGTTTACCAATTGTTTGTCTACTGACAAGGGAACATATCCAACACGAACACTCCGATTTTGATCAAACTTATTGAAAGATAGTTCTCAAAAAAATATTTGACGCGTATTTTTTTTTATCGGCCATCGTTCACATTGAAGGGGTGATAACAGCCCTCAAAGTTAAGGGCTGAAAGTATATTTTTGGGAATATCTCTGAAACTAAAGGAGATAATGGAAAACTTTTTTCTTTAAATTGTGAGTCTTCAAATAGGGAATTATTCTGCAGAAGAAAATTTTAAAAAACCTCATTTGTTTAAAAAATATATTGAAAATTTATAATTTTTTTTTAATTTTTGTTACTAAATGTTAATCTATTTTGTTGCAACTTTGCGTGTGTAAACTATGGACTAAAATAGAGGATACGTGTTTTTGGAATTTTTCGTTTTTAGCGAGGATTATTAGTTAAATAATTTTAAATCTCATCCTATGAAGAGGAGCAATCGGGCATGGTTTATTAAAAATATCATTATTTTTACAATCTTTTACAATATTTTCAAATATTATGAACCTCTTTATATGCTGTTAGTTGATTCGTGAATAACTATTGGAAGTACCGCAGATATAAATGCGACGCGGTGTAGTCATCGCAGCCAGAAATATGGGCTTATATGGCCAATACTACCTTTGTAATTTTACGACTGTAAAACCTCCAAATACAATATTTGGAACTTTTGAAACCTTTGGGATTTTTAAAAAAGTGAGGACAGTGGTTCGTCGCGTCAGAGCGGTCGCTCCGTATCCCGCCTATGTTAACGCGATGCAAGGAACGATCCCTATGGCGTGAGAATCACTGTCCTCGCTTCGTTTCCCGCCTTGCTATTTTGCTTCTGGTATCGTAAAAAAAACGACGTTGCAACTTTCTTTGGGTGCTTTTTAAAGGTGAAAGTCTGCTATATCGCGTGATATAGTTCGATTTGCCACTGGGCCCTTACTTTTTAAGATAAATTAAAAAATATACGCAAAAATTGGTGCAAAATCGGTGTCTCTTCGCATTCGATGATTGTTTAAACATGTTTAAATATTCAGAACGCATAACAAATATATACCGTTGCATTCGGGAAAGTCTATAGAATCTTCTGATATAATCAGAATTTTAGAATCTTTTATAATTACTTCGCAAAATTCGTTTGAATTTGAAAAATGTGTGTTTTTTTTAAAATCAAATTTCTCAAAAACTGTACGTGCTGAAGACAAACGAGTTGCAGATTCGTAATCGGCATGAGAAACACTATAATAACCATATAGTGGCATTTAAAACTTTTTTTGGCTGTTGGACAGTGTAATATGCAAAACTGTAAGGAACAAGCAGGAGTGCAAGTATTGCTTGGTGAATGGAACATACAATCAGCTGTAGATCTTTTCTTTGGTGAAGATTTAATGAAATTATTCGTAACTGAAACGAATCTATATCAGGAACGACAACAAATTGATATTAAACTAAAGATAGGAAGTGGACGGATACAGATGCTGAGGAGATGAAAACATTTCTCGCTTTAATAATTCTGATGGGATTAGTAAAAAAGTCAGAAAAAGATGAATACTGGTCTACAAGTCCATTAATCTTTACACCAATTTTCGGAAGAGTCATGCCAAGAAATAGATTTCGCTAAATTTGGAGATACTGGCATTGCAACGATAACAAAAAATGTCAAAACCGATTGGACAAGATTAAACCCATCACAAACCATTTCCAACATAAATTTCGACCCGTCTATAAACCATCAAAAGAATTATTATTAGGTGAATCCGTTATACCATGGCGCGGAAGGCTTTGCTTCCACACTTATAATCCTGACAAGATTGTCAAGTACGGAATATTAGTAGCGCCCAAAAGATCGTGGAAGTGAAGAAGTATAGAGTAAGAGGAAATTTACTGGTTTTATTAGTGAACTGTATAAAAATGTTGAACGCTTGAATATTAAGGGACTGTCCCTTCGTTAAATTACAAAACCGTGTGTCCGACGGTCGGAGTAACACTTGTTAGCACTGTGCTAGTCAAATTCAATCTGCCCGAAAATCCGAAAAGAGCAAACTAACTCCCGTAGCTTCTCCTTCCAGGTTTCCTTGCAATGCGCGATCAAGGTGGGGTTGAAGATTGTTGGATATTGCAACGGATTACGCACATACACATTTGTATAGAGTAAGGGTCACTATAGCTAAAGGAACGATCCTACAGTTTATGGCACTCTTCTCAAGTGGCAAGGACCGAGGAAAACCCGAAAACAGTCAGTCGTCACCGGGCCATAGCAGAGTGCACAGTATTTCCAAATTCACAATAATTCTTAAATAGTCTCTAATTATTTTATTGCCCATTTTATATTCATTCACTTATATTGCATTGTGCGGACTACCACTGTATATTTGTCTTTACAAATAAAGTTATTCTTGTGAAACAAATAAATATTCCAACAAAGATTTTCCCATTTTCTACGTGCGGCAAAAAGTGCCATCCGCATAGCTGGCTGTTTGTAATAAGTGCGCGCGGTTTATAACACCCCTGTCCTCAGATTCGGCCCTAGTACCGGCCCGGACCGATGGTCATGTCATAAACCGATGGACCTTCTAATACATCCTTAACACATATATTGTGCCCGGGGAATAAAACTAAAAGCAACCATATTGTCGGTACTGTCACCGTACCTTTACTTGTAGCATGATATCTATGTGGATAATTACTACAATAGTGTAGCGATCACAGAAGAGCTGCTACAGACACAAACAAACGTATGCGGAAGATTACGAAAGAATAGAGGTGTACCGCACTGTTTGAAAAATATAAATTTAAAGGAGTCCGGCACGGATTTTCGCAAGAAAGGTAATATCCTTGTGCAGGCATTTCGAACCAAAAAAAGACATTATATATGATTTGAAGTACACATGCGGCAAATATGGTTGAAGTCACAAGCCCAAGAACAAACAAGACCGTGAAAAAACCGAACTTTGTTGTCGAATCTAATAAGTACATGAAGGGCGTAGACCGTGCAGACCAATGCTTGTCGTACTGCTCAATTTTATTAAGACCAAAAAAGTGGACAAAGAAAATTGTCCTATATTTTATAACTGCAGCCTTGTTTAATGCACACCAAATTTATATAAAAAGTTCAGAAAGTCAGATTAGATTCGAAAAATTTCTGTTACATGTGGTTGAACACGAAGATTGAAATGGAGGAACCAGGATCAGGTATAACTAATAATTATATAATTTGCACGTATGGCAGCAGCTATTCTTTTGGTCCAGGACCCTGTTCGATGTATACCCCACAAGCTCCAAAGTGCGATCCGGTAGACAGATTGTGTCCGTAAATGCAGAACTTTAAACTTGTCCGCATCGTAGGAAGAGGGAAAATAAAAAACCCGCGCAGACCATGCAGAATATGCTCTGCATTAACAAAAAGAAGCTCAACTGCATTTATCTGATCCTCATGTAGTGTTCTCTTGCACGTTGGACTGCGCTTTGAAAAATGTCATACAAAATCAAAACACTAAACTAATTGTTTAAAATCCAGTATTCCGAGTAATTATTATATGATTATATTTTTATTTTTTTATTTTTATATTAGTTATTATTATATTTTGTATATTTATATGGTATAGTTGTTAAGGCCAACATGCCCTTACATTTGACAATAGATTTGGAATTTGAATATAGTAATTAACCTAAGATCGTCGTCCCATCGAAGGGTTCGCGGACCGTTCCGTGGCAGCCATAAACTCAGGAAACCATAAAGATCCGCGCGTTTTCTATGCAGTTTTCAAGTCATTGTTCGCATTTTGTCGCCAGATTAATATTTTACCTTTCGAGCCCGTTATTTCTAGCATGTTTAGTTAAGGTCAGCGCGCTTCTTGATCCTTATTACCTGCCACGGTCCAGGAGCAAAACGTAGAATATTTGCGAGTGGAGGGGCCCACGTAGGGCGTTAACTTTGTTACCCTTCCACAATTTGTATATTTGTATTTAACCAATTAGAACGATGTACCTCCGTCAAGTCTACACGGCCGAGGTGACATCGGATAGATTTGATAGAATCTCTGGCAGTTAAAAATTGTAGTTAGTTGAATACAGTTAAAGAATAGTTAGTTGAGTTGAAACATGGAAAGATAGTTAACAAATAGTAGTTGAAATTGAATAGCAAAAGAACAAGTATGGGAATAGTCTCGAACATAGTAACTCGTATCGTATTGAACATAAATAATTGTATAGTCCCGATTAATCGGGTGGTACTTCGAGATTGTGATAAATAAACCTAGTCGGCACACCACGTGCAATATTCACCAAAGCTCGAAAGAATTTATTTCTACCACGAGCGTTAACAATAGTACATTATTATTATATTTTAGTTTATTATATCACTGTTATATGATACATTTTGGTTATTAAATGCAGTTAATGAATGAATTATGTGATAGTATATGGCCAGCATGCCTTTCTCAAAAGCCTGCCAATGTGTCACAAAGCTGACAAATTGTGCCGGTGGCTAGCGCAACTCCTTTTCCGAAATGTGCGGCCGTCAAAGTGTTAATAGTGTCGGTTACTGAACTAACAAAATTGAGTGAAATTTTGATAAAAATGATTGATGCGCTAATTTTGCGCTCAGTGTAGAAACGGTAAGCAATACCGAAGACGGTATTGGCGGAGCAGATATAAAAATACGAGGAACGCGGTGTTTGACAGCTGTATGAATTTCGAAACAACCGAATGATATTGTAGCATCTAGACACTCCTCTTAAAGAATAAAATCAGATAACTCTGTATCCCCAACAATAGAAAATACAAACACATTAAGCCACGGAAACGCGGCGCTTCTCGCCCACGTTTCGAAGTCTCTGCTAGGGATGAATAACCCGAAAAGGCTCAACCCAAAGCCAAACCTACTTATCAAAAGAAACTCCCGAGAAAAGTCAACAATGACAACGACAAAAGTAAAATCGGGTCAAGCCCCGAAACAAAGAGGAGTGCCAGAGGAATGTCGAAAATCATCGTACGAGGATCTAGTTAAATCAATTGCTAGCCACAACACGATAGCGAGTCCATCAAAACAATTGGAAGAAATGAGGAAAGACGCAAATATCATCAAAGAATCCACCAAGACAAGCGGAAAAATGCAAGAAGAACCAATGCAAGTTGCAGAAAAACCACGGCAAACCATACCTGCAGCGAACGAATGGACGACTGTCCGACGGCCCAAGCAGAAAGACGACGACAACACCACGCCCCCTACAACAAAGGCTGATGGCCCAGCCCGCGCCCCGACTTCGACACTTTCAAGCTACCACCGACAATAAACCCCCGCCCATAATAATCTTGAGACAACCGATAAATATATTATAGATGTATGTGTATCAACGGATACCGCGAGTCGCGGAACGATGGTGGGGAGAGCCCTTCTCAGGTGCGAACAATACGAGAAAAGGTAATTGCGATTAAGCGAGCGAAGCAAGCGAGCGTGAAGAGTCGAAGTCATTTATACTTATATCTTTCTTGTTATAATTTTCTCATATTAAATAACGTTACATTGATATTGTAACAATCTATAGCAAGTCCTGCAAAAAGACCATCGAATTGATAGCCAAAAGCACAAAAGATTTTTATACTGTGTAGCAGCACGTGGGTCGCAGCGTTGAAGGAAATAAAATTGACCGCTTGCAGATGCTCAGATATAGGCAATAAAGACTGTCCTAAAGTCTGTAAGTTGGCGAAATTATTTTATACTTTTTAGCACGGGCCTAGCTGAATAGGGTACCCTTCGTAAAACGCTGCCAGCCATGTGCCGTCACGGTTAGTACGGCCGCATGACCATAGCGTCCCAAAGATTGTTGTACACGTGATGACCACCTTTTAGTTTATAACAAATTCTACCCCTACCGGAAAGTCAGGGCGTTGACAGTGGTACTGGCAAACTCCACCCTCAGTGTTCTGAGGTGGTAACGCCCTCCTTGCTAATGTTATAAGAGAGGAATAATATCGCGACACAAGCAGAATACTTCGGAATACAACAAGTATAACTTCAGTTACAACAACTCCAGTCAATCAATTAGAGTCAGTTCGAAATAGTCTACTGTGTCTTCCTTTTGCACTAATTCAATCGTCTGTCAATAGTTTTGTATTTGTGTTACTTGTTATATTTTCTGTGTACTAACACTATATATACAATACATTATTCTGTTGCACATTAATCATTCGCAACTATCACACATCCTTTATAACTTCACATTTCCCGGCTCTAAGACTACATACTGTTAATGAGAAAATTTTACATCTATATGTATGTGGGGATCGGTAACGAGCGATAGTGTGCGTGTGTGTGTATTTTTGCGTAGTATGATCGGAAAGAAGGATGCAAGATTCGGGTATGAGAGAGAAAGAATGCTTGTGACAAAAGAAGTGCGAATGTCAGAATATATAAAGCGTGAGAAGCGTGGAGAAGTCAGTGGCGACAGACACGTTGAATAAGCAAAGTCGATTAATTTCTTTTGTATTTCTTTTATTATTATTAAATTTATCTTTTGTTGCTTTAATCTGTTTCTCGTCTTCTTGCTCCCATCCTACATGTATACATGTATATATATTGTGAACGGCAAGTTCTTTGATCGCTCGCTAGAGTGTAGTCTTGCCTTTCTCCGTATGTATATAACCACGTTTATTTTCTCTACTCTAAGTGCCCAGTAAATACGTGCAAAATAGAAAATCTCAATTTATTTCACGACAGAAACATAAACCTCGAATAGGTTATGGGCCCAGGAAAACTCTGGAAAGTGAATTGAAGATCAGCCGACACTTAAGTAAAGTAGAGAAGAAAGTCATTTCGTATAACCTCAAAATGGACACTCGGTCGATGAACGTTGATAAGTTTGATGGAAATAATTTCAGGCAGTGGAAATTTCAAACGAAATGTGCTCTCAAGGCCAAGGGAATAGATATAAGTAGGCCGAAACCAGAAAATCATTTTCAGGAGTGGCTGAAAAATGACGGAATGGCAATGTTCATTTTAACGTCGTCAATGGACCTTAACACTTTATCGACCGGTAGCCTATTTATCGGCTTTTCGATTCCTAACGCTCATCGACCGGCAGCCTATTTATCGGCTTTTCGACTGCCAGCGCTTATTGACCGGTAGCCTATTAATCGGCTTTTAGTTATCGACGTTTTTTGTCAGTGGGTTGCTCTTTTTATAATTTCACAGCGCCAACGTCGTTAATTATTCGCAGCTTTATACTAATCTCTCCAAAGTTTTATCAATTATAATAGTTTTTTACCGTTTCTAATGGATAAAGAACGTGCAGATGAAGAGTTTTGCTTAGATGCTTTGTCAGACTATAGCAGTTATTCAGAAAGTGACAGTGATGGTGATATCAGTGATGATGATAGCAGTGATGATGATAGCAGTGATTCTTCTATCAACGCTCGGAAGCCGCGAAAATTATTGCCACTGCAATATAGCGATTCAGAAGATAATGATGACACCACTGAAGTAAACATCGATACATGGTCAACAAATGACAAATCAATTATTTTGGAACCTTTCGAAGGCAGCCCAGGCCTAAAAATTCTACCAAAATCTGAGGCAAGTGTAAGGGACATTGTGAATTTATTTATTGGAGATGACCTTTTGGAATATTTGGTTAAAGAATCGAATAGATATTAAGTAACCAATCACTATCAAGTAACCAATAAATATAAAAATATATCAAAGACGAAAAAATGGGTGGATATTACGTTATCAGAAATGAAACAATTTTTAGGTTTAATTGTTCTAATGGGTCAAATAAAAAAAGAGAGACTTCATGATTATTGGTCGACTGAGCAAAGCATCGAAACTCCGTTTTTTGCAAAAGTAATGAGCAGAAGTAGATTTATGCAGATAATGCAGAGCTGGCACTTTTGTAATAATGATGATATATCCACAAATTCAAACAGACTTGTAAAAGTTCAGCCAGTCATAAATTATTTAAAGAAAATGTTTGTTGATGTATATAAACCTTGTCAACAATTATCATTAGATGAATGTATTATTCCGTGGCGAGGAAGACTATCATTCAGAACCTACAATCCTGCGAAAATTGTAAAGTACGGCATACTTGTGAGAGCAGCCTGTGAAGCACACACGGGATACATTTGTAATTTTCAAGTGTATGCTTGCCAAGGAATGAAATTGGAAAACACTATCCTAGAAGTTATTGATCCGTATAAAAATCTTTGGTATCACATTTATCAGGACAATTATTATAACAGTGTCCATATGGCTGAAGTACTCCTGCAAAACAAAGTACGGGTATGTGGGACCATTCGGAAAAATAGAGGTCTTCCACAATGTCTTCAAAACATAACCCTTTCAAAGGGTCAAGCTACATTTCGTAGAAAAAACGATATTCTGTTACAAATATGGAATAACGGTAAACGAAATGTAAACATGATATCGACGATACATTCGGCGCGAATAATGGAATCCGGAAGTGTAAATAGAAAATCACATATATCAATTCAAAAGCCTGAGTCGATAATTAGTTACAACAAGTATATGAAGGGGGTAGATCGCGCAGATCAATATCTGTCGTACTACTCTATTTTTAGAAAAACTAAGAAGTGGACCAAACGAGTTGTGATGTTTTTAATCAATTGTGCGCTTTTTAATTCATTTAAAACGTACACAACATTGAACGGAAGGAAAATGACATACAAGAAATTCTTGCACAAAGCGGCACTTTCGTGGATATCTGATGTATCGTCAACTGATTCTCAAAGTGACGAAACAGACTCAAATAACAACCTAAATACTTCAGAGCCTACAAGAAGAGCACCAAAATCAGATCATCCAGAAAGATTATCATGCATAAAGAAGCACAAACTTATAAGAATAGTGACAAGTGGTAAAAGCAAAAAACCCCAAAAACAATGTAGAGTATGTGCGTCGAAAAAGATAAGAAGTCGAACATGTTTCGTATGTAAATTTTGTAATATTCCGTTATATAAGGGAGACTGTTACGAGAGATACCACACTCTAAATAAATATTAAAAAATTTAATTACTTTTACCTTGAATTTATTTCATGAATGTAAGTTAAAAAGGCAATAAATTGTATAAAACAAATACAAAATAAAGTATAAATATCAATAAAATTCCATTACTTTAAAACAAAAGGAATAAGCACAACACAATGCATAGTGAAAATTTAGCCGGTACTGGGAGTAAATTCGAGCGCGATTAAGCCGGTACTTACTGAGTAGTAGCCTCAACCACGACCGGTCGATAAAGTGTTAAGCAGATCACACCGATAGAAAACTGTGAAACCGCTCAAGAAATAATGGCAAAATTTGCATTTATATATGAACAGAAGAGTGAATTAAAGAAAATGTTAAGTGTTGCTCAACATATTTCCAAAGTGGAAAATCTAGCTCAGCAATTGAAAGACAGTGGAGAAAATGTTAGTGATATGGCTACCATTATAAAAATACTGGGGACGCTGCCTCCCAAGTATAGATCATTGCGTCAAGCATGGATGGATCCGAATCAGCAAACAATTGTTAATTTGATAGCGCGTTTGCTTGACGAAGAAGCAAGTGTGACATGTGAAGAGGAGCAACAAACTGCGTTTTTGGTGACCAATACTAACAAGGGACATCACCCAAACGTTACACGCCGATTTGGATGAATTTTTGATATGTTATAAAACTCGGAAAAATATTTGACACGTATTTTTTTATACGTGCGAATAGCCACTCTGAAGTGGTGAAAATAACCCTTAAAGTTGGGGTTGAAAAAGCTATTTTTCAAATATCTCGGGAACTATTAGGCCTAGGTAAGAAATTCAAAATGCAAATTTTTCCTTTTTAGAAGGCCAATAATATAGCGCAAACAGATTTTTGAAAAATTTGTTTGTTTAAAAAATATATTAATAATTAACATTTTTTGTTAAATTTTTTGTATAAAACGTTGAACTATTTTTATCAAATTTCACATACGTAAACTATAGGTTCAAACAAAAAATACGGATAAATTGGAATTTTTAATTTCATTCGTAGAAAAAGAAATTGCTATGGTTGAAGTTATACGCACATTTTATACCTTCCCTTCGGGTGTACGTAATCTCTGCTTCGGCTAAATTCGGGATCGAACTTCGAGCTTCGATCACGTTTCGAACGAACATTTAGTTTATTCATCGTCGTAAAATCAAATTTATTAACACCGTGTGACATCATTACATCTTTGTACAATTATAGTGAAATAGACGAACTCTTTTCAACCTTTTCTATCCTTTGAAACGTTTCCAACCGCGGAAAGTTCTCCGCGGCGAATCGTACGAAACAGTTTGGATATTAAACAGTGGTGCCTTTGCATACATGACACGCAGAAGAGATTTCTTTAAAGAACTTTATGAGTGTGAACAAAAATCATTAACCTTGGTAAATAAGTAATTTCTAGAAGTGCACGGCATTGGAAATGTGAAAATCAAAAGATGTGTAAATGGGCAGTGGGTATCAAGTGTGATGAATGGAGTATTCTATGTTCCCAATCTGCGAAGAAACATTTTTTCTGAAGACACTATTATGCGAAAGGGTTATTATATCATCAAGAAAGACACCATGGCTCTTATTTATAAGGACAGCGAACTGGTCATGAGTGCAAAAATGACAACAAATAACACTGTACAACAAATTTTGATTTTTTTTTATTTCACAACCATCACTATGATATTCTTATAGATTTTTGTGGGATGAATACGAATCTGAAAACCGTTTCTCTCTAGGTCGTACAGTTTTTGAGAAAATTGATGTTAAAGAAATTGCAAATTTTCAACTTTGAAAATTTTGTGTGCTTTTATCATAGCAGCTATTCAGTGACATTTTACACGAGAAAAATCTGTGAACTTTTCCGAATAAAACGATATAAATTGTTGTTGCATTGTAAACATTGAAATATGTGTACGATCGAAACTCTTCAACATGAAGACTTTCAATCTATTCGATAAAAATCTGTATAAAAGATCTGTATTAAATTTAGACAAATTAAATTGTCTATGTAATTGATTTTGATAGACCTAGGAATGGTTCGAGGAAGGTTCGTTCAAAATAATTCAATGAATTTATAAAGTATAAAAAATGTTGTTTATTGAGTATTACGCAAGGGAAAAAGCTCGAAAGCATAAAAAACCCTTGATGATTTCGTATATAAGGGAAAAAGCCCGAAGGCGTAAAAAACCCTTTTGTTTTAAATATAATTTGTATTAGTGTGAGTGTGTTGCGTGTGAATGTAGTATATCGTGCACGATGGGTGGGCGCCCGTCAGCGATTAATTGCTAATTAATCGCGTGACTCCGGAAATGATTTTTGGGAAGTGATTCCCATTAATATATTGATTGTTGTATTATACGGGAACTTGGTTCCGATAATCTTCAATGCGAGAGACTCGCATTGAGAGATTCGATTAAGTGCTAGCAAGGCACTGTGTGTAATGTCACCGCAATTCGTGTAGTTTCCACGAATTATTGGGTAAGGAGCGCTCCGAGTATGTACAAAGAATGTACGTATGTTTTGATTGTAGTGTTATAATTCGTGTGATTTCAACGAATTAGTGGGCAAGTAGCCCTATGTATGTACAAAGAATGTACGAGTATATGAATGTAGTATTATAATTTGTAATTTTAACGAATTATTGTGTAATTTTGAATCGCGTATATATAAAATACACGACCGTTCTGTCGCTCGCGAACAACACTTCACCGCGACCGACTTTCTTAGACGACTTTTCACGATCAACTCTTACGATCCACTGCCACGCCCTTGCTGTTGCAAGGGTGTCGCATCCGCTTCGAGTCCTCTCCCCCCGGCGCAGGACACTTCTCTAAAAAACAGATCCCCCCTTTGTCTCGACTCGCGATAGTTTCGTAAACGAATGCAAACGAATATAAACGAATATAAACGAACGGTTCGACAATATGTTTAAATAATGATCAAAGTAAGAAAGACACCGAAAATGCACCAGTTTTCGTTGATATTTTTCAATTTATTTAAAAAACTATGGGTTTAGGTGAAAATCTGAACATCGTACGTGAAAGAGCAGACATTTCTGTTGCAGGAGGCATCGGGCGAAATTTTCTTCTTCATGAACTACTCTAGCAAAATAGACGCGGCAAATGATATAGAAGACGGAGGTCCCTCTCTCTCGGGGGGTGAACTGCCAATTCAAAATTCGCACATCGCACTAAATTATGATTTTGTTGAATCAGTGACAAGTGAGAACGCTACATTAAAAAATAATCCAACCATCGTATCGAACACGAGCTTAACACATCTCAGTGATGTTACGCTTATGCAGTACGTAACGAAGGTAGTAAAAACAAGAAAACAGGCGAAAAGGATCAACCCTACGCCCACAATGGTGAAAAAGAAGGCAAATACGCCAGCAACGCAAGATGATGAGATATCGGCGAATACGATAACGATAGCGGACATGAATAAAACCGACAAGGTCGAGAATAGACTTTCATACGAAGAGCTTCTTGAATCGAACAGGCGATTAAATTAGCTAACAGAGAAGCTGCTAAAACAACATGAAGAGAAGGAGAAGCTCATCAGTAAAAGTCAGATACAGCCCACGAAAACAACAATGTTTGGCTTAAACACGGACGGGAAAGAATTTGCTATCGTCTTTGCCGATGATTTATTAATATACATACGAGACAATAAAGCATCGTTTATTCAAAAAGAACTGCAAAAAATTCTTAATAAAATACAGGACTATTTTCACACATGGAAACAAAAAATAAATATAAAAATAAATGTGAAACAATATTATTTAGGCCATACATTTCAAAAATATCCGACGCTAACTCAGATGTTAGAAAATATTCAAAAACATTTCAATTGCATGACCCGAACAACAATAATATAAGAATACCACACAAAAAAGTTGTACGATACTTGGGTGTTCATTTGGATTTCAGATTAAATTTTAATAGCCATATACAGATACAAATTGATAAGTCACACAGGGCGTTCATGCAACAGAAAAGACCATTTACACCAAAGACTTAGATCGTAAGGTTAAAATACTATGTTATAAGGTACTAATAAGACCGATTTTGGTTTATGGTCAGATATAGTTTAACATTAGTGCTAGCAGGATGGCAAAGCTAAGACTTTTCGAAAGAAAATGCATACGCGCGTGAATAAACTTATACCTGTAGCGGCCTTGCCGTTATTGTATAGTTTAGATGTAAGAATATATATGTAGGAATACGGAAAAAATTCGGACTTGAAACGGGAATCGAACCCGTGCCCCTCAGATTACGAGTCGTCGACGCTCCCAACTGAGCCACCGGCGTCCGCCTTATACACGTCCTTTTCCGCATCCTTTTGTCCTTTCGGGTCTGGAGGCCCCGCCAATCCTACATATATAGGCTCGGAGCTTTCTCCGAGCGACAGCGCAAGTGGGCACATTTGGTGACCACTTTTGCGGACGGAGTTTTTTCCAGCGCTTTTTGGCGACGCTAACTTTCCCGCCCGCTTTTGCGTGGGCTTTTCTGCGTTTTCCTCGCCTTCGCAAAGGGCTGTAAAAGCCCGTAGGAAAGTAGGCACGCGGTCAGTTCTTTTTCCATCGTTACGGCGTGATCGCGTGCTATTGAGTGTCTCTTAACACTAGAACGGTAGTTCTACCAAGGGGGTCAAAATGACTTGTTTGACATTTCTTATAATTATAACTCATTTCAGGTACATTTTGTTTCTGAAAATTTTGCACGACTTTTTCTAAGATATACAAATAATTAATTCTGTAAAACTGTTGCGGCAAGTAATCGGTAGAATAGATACCGGCATTACCGAGCCTTCGTTAGGACGAACACTAGAGACATTTACCAGCCGAAAGCATCCCCTCTCTCGCGACGTCGCGAGCGTCTTATGAAAGGACGAGGACGATCGCGCGTTTCGCGTTTAACGTATTTTTCAAAGCACCACATACAGTCCACATTAGTTTTCTCGCATAACAAAGAACTGCGTTTTCTTTGTCTCGTTACATTGAGCGTTTATTTTGTATCTCGTTGTTTCGTGTTAAATACATGGTCTTTACTTGCGTTTTCGTTGTGATAATAATCGTTGTGTGAAATAAATCGTTAATTGTGAATTTTGTGCACCAGTCCCACGTATTTTTTATTCAACACGTCCTACTCGCGTTGGCCGGAACAAAAACAGTTTTCTTTTTTTTTTTATCATTTTGTTGTAAATTTGTATGCAGTATACCTACAGTTGACAGTGAGAGTCAAAACTGAGTATACACCTCGAGAGCGCGGCATTTATTTAATAATTATTAGGTACATGTTACATTTATGAAAAATGTTATTTGAAAAAACATAAGGTACAGGTTGATGGTAATTGAATGTAGAAAACGTTATTCATTTTAATAAATAATATTTGAGATATAACATAAAATAGTTGAGAATCTGCAAAAATATGAATCAAAAGTGAGTGTGGCGGCACGTGGGTCGCAGCGTCGAGGGAAATAACGTTGACCGCTTGCAGATGCTCAGGTATAGGCAATTAAGCCTGTCCTAAAGTCTGTAAGTTGGCGAAATTATTTTATACTTTTTAACACGTGTTTAGCTGAATAGGCTACCCTCCATAAACGCTGCCAGCCATGTGCCGTCACGGTTAGTACGGCCGCATGACCATCGCGTCCCAAGGATTATTGTACACGTGATGGTCACTTTTAGTTTATAACAAATTCTACCCCTACCGGAAAGCCAGGGCGTTGACAGTGTGACTGACAAACTCCACCCTCAGCGTTCTGAGGTGGTTACGCCCTCCTTGCCAATATTATAAGAATGGAAGAACGTCGCGACGGGGGAGAATACTTCGGAATACCACAAGCATAACTTCAATCACAATAACCCCAGTTAGTCAATCATCCATCAACAGTTTTATATGTGTGTTAAGTGTTATATTTTCTGCACACCAATAGTATTCACTTAATAAATTATTACGTTCCCGTAAATCACTCGTAACCATCACGCATCCTAATAATTCCTTGTTCCAAGTCTGCGACTACAGTGAGTATACACAACTCATTAAGAATGATTTATTTTCATTTATTAATAAAATTACGTACATTCAATACTTTGTTGGTCCACCTTTAGCTTTAATTACGGCAGCTAATCGTCTTGGCATGGATTCAACCAACTTACGTGTTGTTGAAACAGAAATATCATTCCATACTTTTAATAGTTCGATTTTAAGATTAGCTTTGTTCGTAATTTTTATTTTGCGTAAGTTCAAATCTAATATTTCCCATAAATTCTCTATTACATTAAGGTCTGGGGATTGTGGTGGACAATTTAGTTGATTTGGAGCATTTTGTTGCAACCATTCCTTAACAATCTTTGCTATATGTTTAGGATCCCGATCTTGCTGAAAGATCCACGAATCTGGCAACTGAACTCTTCTGACACTTGCAGCTAAATTTGTTCTTAAAATATCGAGATATTGAAATCTATCCATCGTACTATTAATAAAAGCTAATTCCCCGACTCCAGAGCTCCTTACCACCGCCGTGCTTGACGGTACTAACAAGGTTTTTCGGTTCTAATTCCGTATTTTTTTTCCTCCAAATTTTTGGTTGCCTTTTCCTTCCAAAAATTTCAAATTTACTTCCATCCGTGAATAATACGGTATTTCAAAATTCAAGTGGTTTATTTATAAATTGTTTTGCGAATTGCAATCGCAAAACGCGATTCTTTGCACTTATCGCTGGTTTCTTGCGTGGAACGCGACCATGCATACCTTGAGAATTTAATGTTCTACGAATCGTACTCGCACTGATAGACTTTTGCTGTATTTCAGATATTTCTTTAACTAATGAAACTGCACTTGTAGTGGGATCTTTCTTCACAATCCGTGTAATTAATCGGTTATCTGCTTCATTTAACCTTCTCGGACGGCCGGACCGAGGAAAGTTTTTTACACTTTTTGTACCTTTATACTTGTCTATGATTTTCTTCACAGTTCCATGACAACGATTTACTATTTCCCCTATCTCCCGAAATGATTTGCCCTCGTTTCTTAATTTAACAATAAGTTTCCTCATGTCTTCTGAAGTTTCTGTACGTTTTTCATTCATAATTCTATTTATGCATTAAAAATTTCGAAGTAATCAACACTGATGAAAATGTTGAGTAACTTCGTCACAGAGTCTTTCTTAGAACATTTTATTTAAAGGAAAAACGTAAAGGAAAACATTACACCGTTCGTGCACCATGCGCGATGACGACTGACGCGAAGAGACAAGAAGAAAATTGACAATCGTCCGTTCGATTTAGAACAATGGCAACTGTGCCACACTTCAGGTCCGTCGCACAATGCATACAGCAATCATATATAAAAAATTTCAAAATACAATCATTATTAAATCTAACAGAAAATTTACACTAATTTACGCTTATTCGGAAATCACTGCTTCTAGAAAACGTCTTTTCTGGACTATATTTCATAACAGACTAATTACTTTTATTGTGTATACTCACTTTTGATTCATATTTTTGCAGATTCTCAACTATTTTATGTTGTATTTCAAATGTTATTTATTAAAATGAATAACGTTTTCTACATTCAATTATCATCAGCCTGTACCTTATGTTTTTTCAAATAAGTTTTTCATAAATGTAACATGTATCTAATAATTATTAAATAAATGCCGCGCTCTCGAGGTGTATACTCAGTTTTGACTCTCACTGTATACCGAGATGAGTCATTTTAACCCCCCACGGAACATAGGTTTTCGGTGCTGTTCTATTGCATCGTGAAAATTTTTGTGGCACGTAATCTGAAAGATACACAGAGAAACTGTCAACAACCAAAAAAATGTTGTTCCTACGGCTTGAACTGTTTGCGCTTGGTCATTACTGGCAGTAAATAATTTGGAACAAAATTGTTCCGATACAGAGTATGATGAAAGTGATCTAGTTGAAAATACAAATGAATACCTTCCATCAAACAACGAAAGTCCAAGCGAGTCATCCGATACTGACAGTGAAGATGAAGTACTTCGACGTTTGCGTAGAAAAAGTAAAAATGTCCAAGCTTTTTCTAATTCTGAAAGTGAAAGTGATCAGGATGTTGAAATGTCTGTAATCGATCAAGATTCAGAAATATCTGTTGACGGCACTATGTGGAAAAATCTACAAGAGGGTTCAACACCAGGAAGATTACCAGTACACAACATTTTCAAAGAAATGTCAGGTCCAACGGCATACGCGAAACGACATATTGTAAGAATGGCTGTGTGCGGTGTGTGTGTAGTGGCTGAATGATTGCATGTGTTATGCGTGTTTGTATATATATTTGACATTGTTTGTATATATTTGACATTTATTGTAATTTTTGGTGTTGAATGTATTTCGATTTATTTTGTACATATCGATTTATAACCGATTGTCTTTTGGCTGTTACGCTCGAAGAGACGGCCGAGGACTGATGTTCATTCATTAATTGTCCGGGAAAACGGGAAACATTAAAGATATATTACGGATAATTCTCTGAGTTATTTATTGATCCATCCTTTCAATATCATGAAAGGTAGTGTAAGAACAGCATTTTCTCTGATACTATGCAATAGTGTTATGAGACATATAAAAACTTGCACCGAAGCAGAAGCTCGTCGAATTCTGAATAACCATGACTGGACTGTATCGTTAGCAGAGTTGAATGCGTTTATAGCAACTGTCTTTTCTTAAATGTCTTAGTAATTTAAGAAACAAGTCATTTTGACCCCTCCGGTAGAAGTAGGTATACGTCAATCGTCGGTAGTTCTAGTGTTAATAATAAAGTATTTGTGCACGCGAAGTATTAGACATTTATTTCCGTACCTCTACCCCACATACCGATCACCAGAATCTAATTTCACTAAATACATCAGTAGCGTCAAAATTTATAATAGAGCAGACTTAATTAGAATCGACTTATTTATACTAAAATTAATCCGAAACCATTGGGCAAATATATTTAAAATAACTGACAATAATTTGATATGCAGTTCACTATATCCGAACCCTCTATATTTTGAAAGAGCTAAAGAATCGGGTTGTACACGTCCCGAAGCGATTGTTTATCTTGACAGCGAGGGATTAATACAAAATTCAAGGAATCTACCCATATTATATCATGTAAACCGAAAACCTTATGAAAAGAAAATTTTGCATTGTAAGGACATACAGAACGACGATTCACAGATGCGTTTTCTTACCAGACTCTCGGAAATTGATAAAAAAGACAACCATAGGTCCAACGTGAAATTGTATTGGTGGCTAGTATAATTAGCGCTTAAGTATTACATTCCCAAATAATTATAAGATTGTAGCATACGGCGAAAACCCGATACAATTTTTTCGAATAAATAAAGAGCAAAGAACAGTAATCTATTAATTTTGTAAGATCATTATGCGCTTATTAACCTATAACACCGATGGAAATAATAAGTAAATCAATCTATCAGAAATGATATAAAATTGTATAGCGTCAAGAATGTTCTAGAAAAAGAAAGATCGCGAAAGATCGAAAATGTATCGAGGAAGGATCGCGAAGCGAGAACATAGGCTACTCCGCGGAGCTGGAAGTAAGGAGGGTCTCGCGAAGCAGCGAGACCCGAACTTAGCAACGGGCTTGTTGATCGCGCTCGCCGTGGCTAGCAACCAGCGTATATAAAATAGGCCACGAAACGCGACTCAGCCTCTTCAGCTGCTCCGAGAAAGAGGACGAGGTAGGCAACCAGCGGCCGCTCTTGGACAGCTTAGGGACTCCGGTAGGAGAGTACGGCGATAATATCTGAACGCCTGCCGGAGAAGGGAATAGTAGTAGTAGGGAACTCTGACAGGAGAGTACGGCGAAAATACCTGGACGCCTGCCTGGAGAATAGGGGGAGAGTACGGGAGTTTGTTCCTGGACACTCGTTCGACATGGAGAGTTCGGTGACAATACCTGGACGCCTGTCGAATGATAGAGGACAGAGTATCTCCTGGACGCCCCGGTTAAAGAGAGGAGAGTACGGGAGAGTATTCCTGGTCGCCTGTTCGTTATGGAGAGTTCGGCGATAATAACTGGACGCCATTCGAACGGGAGAGAACAGAGTTACTCCTGGACGCCTGGTTGAAACTAATTGCGAGAGAAGATATTGAATTAGTTTTCGATTGAAATTAAAAGAAATGTATAAGAAAGATTTCCTATATCCTCGCTCTGATCCTAAATCCTATTCCTTCACAGATCCTTGTACAAAATAAAGCGAAATCCTAAAACCATGGCTACAATATCATTTAACCCCTTAGCTTACAATGACGCCTCAGAGGCGTCGCAAGGTTATCGGACCAAACATGAATAAGACGTTTCGGAGGCGTCGCAAGGTTATCGGCTCAAACACGGATAAGACGCTTCAGAGGTGTCGCAAGGGTATCGGCCCAAACACGGATAAGACGCCTCAGAGTCGTCCTAAGTCTACCGAGCGACACATAAATAAAACATTTCAGAAACTTGGTAAGGCAGAGACATTCCAGAGACGCGATATTCAGTTACTTCTCATTCGCATTCGACGTTACATCGTTTGTAAGAAGTATTATAAAATCACCCATTATAATGTCTTCAAAAAGAAAAATTAATATTGAGAACAGTGATGACTTTGCTGCCAGTAGTAGTGACAGTGGTAGTGACATTGTACGTGTCGTACGAAAAGCTACTGGCCAACTGGTGATTAGCAATGAATCCGATAATGCTGACTATTATCAACCGCCTGAGTTGTGGGTGTGGAAAAAAAACGAGAACCAGCCAAAAATATGGCAATATATGGAAATTCCCGGAATAAAAGCTGCAACATTAGATCAGTTGGGTACAAACAAAGAGGAAATGGAGGTTTTTAATATAATGTTTAATAATATATTTTGGGAAAATCTTGTGACGGAGACAAATCTATACGCGGAACAAATAATAAATAATGAAAATAAAAGAAGAAAGATCGATAAAGCTTGGTTTCCTATTGACTGTGAAGAACTAAAAGTATATATTGCTCTATGTATAATTGCGGCTGAAGTGAATAAACCCGCAATTCAAATGTATTGGTCTAAGAGGGCCGTTATTGCTACTCCAATATTTAGACAAACGATGCCGTACAAAAGATTTTTGCAAATAAGTAGATTTTTGCATTTTGCAAATAATGAGGTGGCCAATAGCAATGATAAATTAAGCAAACTAAAGCCCGTAATAAATTATTTTAACCAACAATTCCAAAAAATATATACTATGCAAGAGGACATTGCAATTGACGAATCGTTAGTAAAATTTAAAGGACGATTGTCCTATAAACAATACAATCCGTCAAAAAGAGCGAGATTTGGCATAAAAGTTTATAGACTATGTGAGTCCAGTACAGGTTACTGCTATAATTTCAAAATATACACTGGCCGTGACAAAATATATACTACAGAAAATGCATCGGAAACTGTGGTCAAAGACCTTTCAAAGCCAGTTTTACACAAAGGACACACATTATATTTGGACAATTGGTATTCTTCACCAAATCTTTTTGTAACTCTACTTAACAGCAAAACCAATGTCATTGGAACAGTGCGCGCAAACAGAAAAAATATGCCAAAAGATTTCTTGAGAACAAAATTAAAAACAGGTGAATATGAAATGAGAAGCTGCAATGGATTACTGGCAGTAAAATGGAAAGATAAACGAGACGTTTTTATTCTATCTACAAAACATACAACAGTAGCAATGACTCAGCAAATCACAAAGCAACACAATCCTACTTGGAAACCAAAGTGTGTCATCGAATACAACAAAGGGATGATAGGAGTTGATCGACAAGATCAAATGCTAGCGTGCTTCCCTCTCATGAGAAAGTGTATGAAGGGGTATCGGAAAATTTTCTTCTACCTGTTTGATATGGCATTATTTAACTCTTTCATTTTGCATAACAAGATAAATAATGAAAAAAGACAGGGATATGCAGAATACAAGCTAAAAATAGCCGAATTATTATTGGAAAATTCATCATTACCGCACTACAACCGTAAAGGAGAGTTGTCAAATGGAGAATTACCACTAAGATTGCAGGCTCAACAGTGGAGTCATTTTCCCAAACATATAGATCCAACACCGTCGAACCAACACCCCAAACGAAGATGTGTAGTTTGCACAAACCATAAACAACGCAGAGAGACAACGTGGGAATGCAAAAAGTGTAAAATTGCATTACACGTACCAACATGTTTTGAAAGGTATCATACTGTCAAAGATTACTAAATTTTCGTATTAAAACAAAAATGTTATTATTAATGGATTATATAATTTGCAACGATAAATCTTTTTTTGTTTAATAATCAACCAACCGTAATGATTTATTAAACATCTTGCAAAGTTAATTGTACCGCGCACGTGTATATACAAATCATAGGAAGTTTGCGATTTGTACAGTTTCGAACGCTGAGCAAAGTTGTTTATGTCCCCGGGCGCGACCGACCTTGTTGTCGTTTTTGGACCGCACATTTGGAAATTCGCTCGTAAGGGAAGGGGTTAATAGCGTGCCATAGAAATAGTAAACAACAGAAGTACAGTGACTCTCATTAATATTCGGACACCACAGTGTTCTATCAATAATTGCCCCCTAAGTTCGACCATAATTGAACTAACAAATTTTTTTATTTTTGTTATAATAAAGTATATACTCTTTTCTGCAGAAACGCCAATTTTGTTTACTTAAACTAATTTGTTTATTGTATAACAAATAATACATTGGGAAATGTACAATTTATACGTCTCAAAAATATTCGGACATTTAATTTTCTACAATGATTTTACATAAAAAGTACATATACATTATATAAATTTTTAATATGTCAATATTTTGTTGGATAGCCCTTTTGTTTAACTATATCATGTAATCTATTAGGCATGTTTTTTATAATTTTTTCTAAATAATTTTGCGTGATACACTTCCATTCTTCTAATAATCGTTGCTTTAATTCTTCCTTCGACCTGATTGGTGTTTGTCGAACCTTCCTGTCCAGATAATTCCATAAGTTCTCAATTGGATTTCAATCCAGTAATTGTGGTGGCGGATGTAATACGTGAGGGCAATTATATCACAGATATTCCTGAACTATCCTGACTTTATATTTCGGGTCATTATCTTGATAAAACTTAAATGTCTCTTCAATGTCCCTTCCTGTTACGCTTTTTTTTAGATTTTGTTTTAAAATGTCTAAATACATATTCTTATCCACAATTCCATCAATAAAAACCAACTCCCCAACTCCTTTCGACGAAATACAACCCCACACCAGAACACTTCCGCCTCCATGTTTAGTTGTTGGATTTAAATTTCTAAAATTAAGCTCTTGATTCTGCTTACGCTAAACCATTTTTCGCCCATCAGATCCAAATATATTGAATTTACTTTCATCATCAAAAACAACATCATTCCATTATTACTCTTTACTAATAAATTGTTTGGCTAATGCAAATCTTTTCTTACGATTCGCGTCATTTATACATGGCTTTTTATGTGCTACTCTACTATTATATCCATATTCCTTTAACACTCGACGTACCGTATCTGGATGAACTTTTTTTCCTGATTCTTCCAGTAACTCAACACTTATCTTAGGAGCACTTAAAGCAGGATTCTTTTTTCTTTTTCTTACAATATTCCGTTTATCTCGATCGTCGAATATCTTTGGCCGCCCTTTTTGAGGAATAGACTCGATCCGATCGTCACGATTGTACCTTTTTATAATATCTGCCACAGTACTCTTGCTTATATTTAAAAAAACGCCGATTTTCCGATAAGATTTTCCTTTTTCACTGTGGAAAATTACTAATTGTCGCACATCAAACGAAGTATTTTTGCTTTTCCGTTTCATGCTTAATATTTCTGATTGATCACGACGTCTTTCCAAAAGTAACTGATGTGTCGAAGTATGCTCTACATCTTGCTCAATATATGTTTGTAAACACTAGTGAATTTGAAGAAATGTACTTAAGAAATACTGATAAATACTCGGTGTCCGAATATTTTTGAGACGTACAAATTGTACATTTTCGAACATATTATTTGTTATACAATAAACAAATTAGTTTAAATAAACAAAATTGATGTTCCTGCAAAAAAGAGTATATACTTTATTATAACAAAAATAAAAAAATTTGTCAGTTCAATTATGGTCGAAGTAGGAGGGCAATTATTGATAGAACATTGTGGTGTCCGAATATTAATGAGAGTCACTGTACAAACTAGTACTCCTCTTCAGTTTAGCGGTTAGCATCCTATTCCTCGATAGTACAGCGGTTAGTATCCCCAGTCACTCGCCAACCTTCGTAGGAGTCGGATGTGTCCCGAGCAACCCTTCCTACCTGAGAGTTAAGAGTGCAATTACTAGGTGTTCACAGACAATAGAGTGTTCCCTTCAGTGCGTACATAAAACCGGCCAGTGTTTCTTTACCGATGTAAACATAGATTTTATTTAAAATATTGGACATTTTTATATAACATTAAAATAGATATCAGTGCAAATATACAAGGGGGGCCATCCTCAAGCCAAGCATTTTCGACCAACAAAAAACTCGTTCGAAATGCACCAACAAAAAACTCGTCTAAAGAAATTTTCAAAATAATAAAAAATTCCAATACATTAAGTCACGAAAACATAGCGCTTCTCGCTCACGTTTCGAAATCCTTGCTAGGAAAGTGTAACGCGAAGTGGCTCAACCCAAAGCCAAACCTCGTTACCAAAAGAAACCCCGGAGAAAAACCTGCAATGAAGACGACGAAGGCAAAATCGGGACAAGCCTCCGAAACAAAAAGAAGGATCCCAATAACCGTCGTACGAACATCTCGTCAAATTAATTGCTAGCCTCAACGACAGGATAGCGAGTCTATCAAAACAATTGGAAGAAATAAGGAAAGGAGCAAACAACACCAAGCAATCCACCGAGCGAAGCGGAAAAATTCAAGCAGAATTAAGGTAAAGGCACCAGTAGTTGACCATTTTATAGAAAAACGTAAAAAATAAGGTTTTTATAAGCTGTGCACTTTTGATAAAAGTGAATCTCGGATGCCATGCCATCTGTTGTTTAAATTTCAGAACAATTGCATGCGAAGTGAAGTACGAGGTCTGTTCAAAAAATAACCAAACATTTGTAATTACGCTGCAATGGATCGTCATAGCGACGAGCGGTTCACAACATTTCATTTGCCATAACCTTCTGCGTTACATGCATTTTACAGATCCTTTATATCGCATTTAATTCCCCAGTTATTGTAATTTGAGTGCAAGGTGTTTCAGTATGCGCGGCGATTTTCGCAATGTCTGATTCACGAGAGCAACGGTGCAACCTGAAATTTTGTGTGAAACTGGGGAAAACATTCACGGAAACGTTTAGACTTTTGAAGCAAGCTTATGGAGGTGATGCTTTTTGTCGTATACAGTGTTATAAATGGTTTATCAGATTCAAAAATGGTCGTCAATCAATTCAAGATGACCCTCGATCAGGAAGGCCTTTGACCGCAACCGATAACACTTGCATTGAGAAAATCAGTGATCTTGTGCTAATCAATCGCCAGTACTACGAAGGTGTTTTGAAAAGGTTGCGTGAAAAAATTCGCAAAAAGAGACCACAGTTGTGGCGAGACAACTCATGGTTTCCTCACCATGACAACGTGCCTGTCCACCCAGCCTTGCTAATTCGCCAGTTTCGTGCAAAAATTCAGATGACTGTCCTCCCCCAGCCTCCTTACACCCCAGACCTTGCTCCCTGCGATTTCTTCTTATTCCCAAAATTAAAATCAGTGCTGAAAGGACGGCGTTTCGACTCAGTTGAAGACATTAAACACAATTCGTCACTGGCATTGAAGGATGTTCCTAAAGAAGCTTACCAGGACTGCATGGTAAAGTGGAAACACCGCTGTAATAATTGTGTGGATAGAGGAGGGGAGTATTTTGAAGGGGACAAAGACCAATAAGTTATATATCAAATAAAAAAAATTAGAAAAAGAAAGTTCGGTTATTTTTTGAACAGACCTCGTATGCATAGTAATAATGGACGTCTGAATTCATTAAGGTTAGTAATATGCAGATATATCTCTATTTCCTTAACGTTTCTGTTAAGAACAGCTGTACGGTTCAGGTGAAAAAATTCATACGTTGTGAACTTTTCGCGAACGAATTATTTGCTGTTTATATTCTCACAGTTTTATAAATGATAAATGCATTGTTTTTGTTATTCTAACCTGAAAAACAATAGTTTATTAGGTGGTCAAATACTGAATATTGTTTTTGAACAATTTTCAGAAGTTGACAGGCATGTTCAATTACTAACGTGACACATTTAAATTTGTTTTCGATTTATAATGCATTCATTTTACATCTACGATTGTTAGGAGTACAAAATATAATTATAAATTTTGTAGCACGCTGTGTTTTAGAGGATGACCACATGGTCAACTATTGATTGCATTCACGGTCAAGTATTGACCATTGTCCACTTTTTTAAGACAGTCATGTGGGTGACATTATAAATGCCAACGGAAAATTAAAATGCATTGTAGTCGCAGACTTGGAACAAGGAATTATTAGGATGCGTGATGGTTACGAGTGATTTACGAGAACGTAATAATTTATTAAGTGAATACTATTGGTGTGCAGAAAATATAACACTTAACACACATATAAAACTGTTGATGGATGATTGACTAACTGGAGTTATTGTGATTGAAGTTATGCTTGTGGTATTCAGAAGTATTCTCCGCCGTCGCTACGTTCTTCCTCTGTTATAATATTGGCAAGGAGGGCGTAACCACCTCAGAACGCTGAGGGTGGAGTTTGTCAGTCACACTGTCAACGCCCTGGCTTTCCGGTAGGGGTAGAATTTGTTATAAACTAAAAGTGACCATCACGTGTACAATAATCCTTGGGACGCGATGGTCATGCGGCCGTACTAACCGTGACGGCACATGGCTGGCAGCGTTTATGGAGGGTAGCCTATTCAGCTAAACACGTGTTAAAAAGTATAAAATAATTTCGCCAACTTACAGACTTTAGGACAGGTTTAATTGCCTATACCTGAGCATCTGCAAGCGGTCAACGTTATTTCCCTCGACGCTGCGACCCACGTGCCGCCACATACATTTATTTAATTATTTATTTCAGAAGTTATTTCCTTACTTATCGAGAGATGCCTCCTATTAAGGGCTCCTTTAGAAATTATTCGGAAGAGATGATGAAAGCAGCCATTGAAGATGTTTGGTTGCACAAAACACCAATAAGGGCAGCAGCACGTAAATTTGGCGTACCAAGGTTAACCCTTAAATACAAAGTGGAAGATAAATCGCCTTTGGAGAGAAAGATGGGACCTCCTCTAATTTTAAATAAAACTGAAGAGAATGAAATCCGTCAGTGGATTGAAAAAATGGCTGCAGCTGGTTTCCCAATTACGATCGAAGAACTTGTAAATAGCGTGGAACATATTATCAAAGAATTGAAACGTCAAAATGTAAGAAATTACGTGATACTCGTAAAAGACGAAGTGGCGACGACGTGGCGGCGATGCGGCGAGCGTCGTGCGTGCGGCGAACGCCATAAAATAAACAAGCGCGCAGCGAACCTTTGTATGCGCCTCGGAAAAGATTCATTATGGTTTTGGTCGACGAAGAGAACTATAGTAACAGTCATCCGCATCAATTTGTGTTTTTTTTAATATTTTCCCTACCAATTTTTCAGTGTTGCGCTTACAATTTTCAGAAGTGGGATAAACCTTACGTGCCCGCGGTTTAATTATTACGTGGTGTTTGTTGCGTGAAAAATTACGGAATTTATGTTAAGAACGTTTATGTTAAATTCGCGGTTCCCTGTGTTTTTATATTCGTTGTGCAGTGAACGCTCGCGATAAACTTTATGTAGAAACTCTTTATGAACTTGTGACTTTATGTAATTTGTGTGATTTATGTTATGTACTTTTGATATCTTTTATTCTTTTTTGTGTGCCCGCGACGACAAAGACAATTTAGTTAAATATAATTTTACGCAGTGCAATTAGTAACATCCTAAAAATGAACGCAGTTTCCGTGGCTACGTTGAAAAGCAAATTACGTAGCATGAATTTGCCAACCGTCGGGCTGAAGGCCGAACTTGTCAGCCGATTGTTACAAGCTGGCATAGACGAAGCCGACCTGTTAGAGGGCAACCCTGCAGAGGAAGCTGAGGCTGGACCATCGAACGAGATGGAACGCACGTGTATTCAGGAGACACCGGTAGAACACCCGCTGCCATCACCCGCGCGGTTTGAAATAGCAGAAAGAGAACTGCTACTTCGGGAAAAAGAATTTGCCGAGAGAAAAGTTCGTCTTCTCAGAAGAGAGATGGAATTAATTAGATTAAATGGCGTGGACGCGGCGAGAAGGGCTTCATCAACTTTGTCGGTGGCTGCCTCTTGGAAGGACGCGAGAGAAACCGTTGGCGATTATGATGGGACAAGTAACTGTGACCATTGGAAACGGCAGGTTCAAAAATTTGTCCAAGTTTATGGTTTGGATGACTATACGACAAAAGCATTTGTCTGTAGCAAATTAAAGAATAAAGCGCAGGAATGGTACTACGCACAAGCGGACGGCGTAGATTTAAGTTGTACGGAATTGCTCGAAAGAATAGGGAGGATGTTCGGACATCGCAAAAGCAGCCTGGAATTGTGTGAGGAGTGTGAGAGACACATCTGGCGGTCGGGAGCATTTAATTTAAATCCGGCCCACCTACATGGGACTCGGATGTGCTTCCTCACCCGTCGAGTATACGCAACATCTCCCTACTTCAGACCTCGAGTTTACTACCCCTAAGAGTCCATCTCCAAATAGGCATGACACCGAGCCCTTGCGAACTCGGTGGGGCTTTCACACCACCCTTAGTACCTGTGTCGGCGAGAAATTGACCTCAGCCACGCTTAACAGGTCGTACGCCAGGGCGTGGCCCCGAAGGGCGGGTTTCCTCTACAACATTTCTCGTACTGTTAGTGGCATCCGTTACTCAGAAACCTGAGATTGGGCAGCTCCGTAGTAGCAGTTTTCAAGGGTCAAGAGTCGTGTTGTCTGCATCACGGACTCGTCTCGGATACTAGGCTGGACTAGGTCCATCCGCCCGACACCTCAAACGACGGCCGTGCACTCAACCAATCGAGAGCTCATACGAGTCACCTCTTCCACGCAAGTCTGCACACCAATGGCATCGGTTACCCGGGGATCCGGGATTGGGTAGCTCCGTAGGTGGCTTTTTAGGGTTGGCGGTGCGTGGTCTCCAGGATCTCGTCTCGGATACTGGGGCTAAACCCCGACACCTCAAGCGACGGCCCCGTCACGCCAACCCTGGGGATCGAGTCGAAACTCATACCACATCTTCCTACTGTCGGAGATCGCTCTTTGCCCAGGTTCCTGGGAGCGTGCGCCGTCCTGCGCGACAGTTTTATGGCCCTTGAGACTGTGGTCTGCCCAAGGGCTCGGCGGTCGGGAGAAGCGTTCGCAGATTATCTCCACGCCAAAATTAATTTGGCAGGTAGAGTCCCTCTACCAGAATTGGAAATTGTGGAATACGCGATACGCGGAATCCCTAACGTGGTTTTGAGGGACCAAGCGAGGATGCATCGCTTCCAATCGACAAATGAGATGCTGCATGCGTTTGAGAAGATATCTTTGCCAACCGTATCAGCGCCACGAAGAATCATCCAGCAACAAGGAGTTCCGATGACCAGCAGGACAAGTGCAGCCAGCCAGCCAGGACGCATGTACGAGACAAATTTACTGTGTTTCAATTGCAACGGAGGAGGACATATTGCTCGAAATTGTCCACGGCCGAAGCGGGAAAGAGGGACCTGTTTCCGATGCGGTAAATTCGGACACGGGAGTCCGGACTGGCAGGGAGGAAAGAAGGAGGTCAACAACGTGCGAGAGAGCTGGATCGAGGAGGATTTTGTAAGAAATGCGACGTACGAGATCGACACGAGCGGTAAACCGTTTAGATTATGTTTAGATACTTTATTAGATTCGGGGAGCGCAGTTAGTTTAATTAAAGAATGTTTCGTACCGCATAGCATACGGTCAATAGTTAAAACGGATTGTAATTTTTCGGGGATTAATGGCAGCAGGCTGATCGTGCTAGGATCTATAATCGTCAATGTTAGCGTCGATGACCATAAATGTTTTAATGTTTGCTTGTTGGTCGTGCCCAATAACACGATGATAAATTCACAAGGGAACATATTCAACCGTGACACGCCGATTTTGTTGAAACTTACAGAAAATATAGTTTTCAAAAAAATATTTGACACGTATTTTTCCTTATCGGCAATCGTGCATGTTGAAGGAGTGATAACCGCCCTCAAAGTTTGGAGTTGAAAATACGTTTTTTGGAATATCTTGGAAACTAGGGGGTGTAGGGCGGTAAATCTTTTTTTATTTTATGTGTCTTTTAATGTCGAATCGATGTGCAGTGGAAATGTTTAAAAAACTCAATTTGTTTAAACAATGTGTTAAAAAATGTATACTTTTGGATAATTTTGTTTGTTAAACGTCAATGTATCTTCGCCTAAATTAATATACATAAAGTATATACGTGTTTTTGGAATTTTTTATTTTTTATTATTTAAGGATTTTTATTAAATCCATGCGCTTCCGTCGCTTCGGATAGTGAAAGATGTTCAGCCTTTTTTGTGGAGGATACTGTAAACTTTTACAGTGTTTGGGAGAGCAAGCATGTCATACAATACCGGTAGTTGCACTTCTGAATCCCAAACCAGGTATTAAAGGTACATACTTGGCGGGGTCCTAATTACCGCGGCTATAGCCATATGTGCGTAGCCGAAACTGCCTTCAGTTTTTTATGGCTATAAGATTTTAGTCAAAATACGATTATACATAGGATAACAATTGAATGAATCTTTTAAATTAGTGGGTCTCGTGTTGTCTAAAATATAACATTTATAACATTCTCTTACATTCTACAGTGTAATATCTCTGCATATCTACAACGATACCAAGCACAAAGCCTACGCAAACCTATAAAAGCACAAGTCCTGTAAAAACACCATCGAATTGATAGCCAAAAACACAAAAGATTTCCATACCAAACGCATCAATCACACAAAACACATATTACACATGTACAACACTTCGTCGTTCAAATTAGCATGCCACACGTTGGAAGCCAACAATATAGAATTTTTTACCTCCACCCCCAAACAGGAAAAATTAATCACCATCCTTCTAAAAAATCTAGAAGGTGAATTCGAGCCCGACACAATTCTAGAGCAATTAAATAATCAAAAAATAGAAAACGTAGTTTAGTTCAGGTTTCCCATAATAGTAAAATAGATAATGTCAAAAAAATCAAAACCCTGTTACACTCGCTAGTCACGTGGGAGAAATTAATAAAAAAAGACCGCATCCAGTGTAAGAGGTGTCAGCGTATTGGACACGTAGCACACAACTGTAACCTAGTGTACAGATAAAATTAGACAAAGAAAAGAAGCTAAAATTCGTCAACAATCTAGTTAACCCAATCATACCGTACAGTGCAATGGTATCAATCACTAAAAAGCCACAGAACATTGAACAACCATCACAAACACCTACACAATCAAACACAAACACTAACACATATTACAAGTCACTGTTAGACGAAATTAAAAACATCGTTTCAGCCAGGATCACCTCACAAATTTCGCAGTTCGCAGAAAGTTTTGCAGCAGACACTAACCGCATTAATACAGGGTGGCTGGAATGAACTGTTACAACTTCAAACCGCTGCAGCAGATACACTTTTAAATATTTTGTTTTATCCAAGGGAAAAAAATAGTCGAAAAACATTCAAGAAAATGATTTAATGTTCATTGCTCGATATAACCTCCCTTTGCACGAATAATTTCATTCAAACGGTGAAAGAATGAATCGCGCACTGCCCGTACGCGAGATTGTGGAATCTTCTTCCATTCCCGGACAAGTGCTAATTTTCGAGCGTCCAAACTTCGATGTTTCATTACATTGACCTTGGCCTCCAAAATAGCCCAAATACATTACATTCAATCATTAAATAGATTACAGTCAAATGCTGGAGCTCACGAACGATAATTGGAACTGATGTTCCAGCTAAATATAAAACAATTACAGAATTACGCTTCAAAGCAATCACAATAACCTTACTTTGAGATGTAGTATACGAAAATGCTTCTGTACGCATATAAACAATTGAATGAACTATAAATATGGCAACTTTCAGATGGATTACGTGAGCGTATCGACAGATGCATCAGTATGAATTTACTTAGTAACAGATGATTCCAGCCACCCTGTATAATCGCGAACGCGTTAGAAATCGACACTTAATCCATGCGACCCATGCCACAAAGAAACGCCATTCATGATTTACTGTTCAGAGAACTTAATATAATTCAAATCAACGTTAATTCCATAATTACCAACGAAAGAAGAGCCACTCTCACACACAAGCTGAACAAGCACAACCCCGACATAGTTTTACTATCTGAGACAAAATTAGATCATACCCACAAAATCAATTTTAAAAATTACCACTTTGTACGTAGAGATAGAGTGAACTCCAAACAAGCAGGAGGTACGGGCATACTAATTAGAAAAGACATAAAGTTCAGAAAAATAGAACTACAGTAAAAGCTCTCCTCGTGTACTACTTGGTCCGCTCCGCCTGAGGACGAACGTCTTTTTCAGTCCAAGTGTAACACGATTCTCGCCGCGGTCCCTTTGATGCGGGCTGACAAATCTCCAGTTACAAATTTACCAATATAATTTTTTAATATTTATATTTTTTTGACTGCAAACTTTTTTAACATATTCGTGAGGTTCTTCCGATCAAAATAAGACCAAACAAGATATAATTACGATCACAATTACCTGTGTAACAAGCCATACAAGTTTCGGACGTTACAATTACGGCAGAGATACAAATAAAACTTTATGGCTTGGTACACAGGTAATTATGATCGTAATTATATCGTGTTTAGTATCATTTTAATCAGAAAAACGAGACGAATACGGTGGTAAAGGTTTCATTCACGAAAAACCAAAAATAAAGAATTTTGATTTTTGAATTTAAAAGACAGAACATGCAGGAGTCTTTCATGTTTGCCGAACGCTTCAACCTTCTGCCTCTCTGTCTTTTTCACTCGCCGTCCTCTTTCACGTTAAAAACTTTATTCACCCGTTACGTACGTAATTATTAACGTAATTACATCATGTTTGGTGTCATTTTAATCAAAAAAACCTGACGAATACGATGGTACAAGTTTCATGAAAAAATAATAGGAAATAAGAACATTTTAATCTTTGTTTTTGCTTGCATTAGTATGTGTTTCACCTATATTTGACCTTCGTCGTTTCGTCGGCCGCGGCCCGTGACGAGGAAGGCACGGCCGCCGAGTATCAAATTTCGCCTCTACGGCTCTCGCCGAGTACACTTTGAATTCCGACCTGCCGTCCACGACGAGATCTTTTACTGTAAATAGTATCGTGAACAGCGTTTGCTTCGAATCCACTGACATAGAAATTAAATTTCAGAACAATAATACATTATTTTTCATAGCAGCTTGCGCGACCAGCAACTGCAAAAAAGAATCCATGGTGGAATTTAAATCGGTCTTTCACACCCTAGAATTGCACAAGCCGGACAGGTACTACCTGTTGGCCGGAGACTTAAATGCTAAACACAGCGCGTGGGGTAACTCCATAGACAATAGTCGCGAAGTCTCCCTAAATAAATGGTTCCTAGAAAATCAAATTACCTTCAAAACATTCCTATACAGAACTGCAGTACCGTCGTATCCAAAACGCGAAGCGTTTATCGACCTCTGCTTGGCGGATAACAGAATAAAATTCCATAAAATATCCGCTCCCAATTTACTCAATTCTTTCCTATACGATAGCGACCATAGAGCCTCTATAATGACCATTTCTATCCTGTCAACTAACTACCTGGCGCTCGAACAAAACACCCCAACTATTAAATACAATTTCGGCAAAACGGACTGGACGAAATACGAAACATTTCTTATAGAGAACGACGACATATACATACCTAATGACAGAAACTTATCGACGACCAAAGTAGACACCTACATAGACAAAATGAACACAAACATACTAAACGCCATCGATTTTGCGTTAGCGCGCATAGAAGACAACTTCAATTCACCGGACAAATACATAACTCCGAAAATAGAAAAATTACGCAAACGTAAAAGCCACCTAATTACGCGTATCAATAGACTATCGCGAAGCACAAACTACACGGCAAATCACAAACCGGAAATAGACGCATTAAAAAAGACCTTAGCCAAAATTAGAAACGAAATTAAAATAGCATTCCAAGATAGTGTCAGCAGTTACTGGAAACAGAAAATAACAAAAATTTCAGTTCACAGACCCCGCAAGATGTTCCCCTCCGTAAATAGCATATTTAGACCGAAAAATAGTAAGGAGATTGCAACACTGAAAATCCCTTCATCGCGATCGAACCTTATAAAGAATTCGGACATTAACATTAACCACCTACGGAAAAACGCGAACGATACAGCACTAATCACCGACACACAGGATAAACTCGATATATTAGGTACACATTTTGAAACGGTCCACACAAAAAATCTCCATATGGGCAAAGCACAACACGCGAACATATGTAATAAAAAAATCGACACCCTCAAACAGGAAATGGGAAACACCGCCGCGCTTTGTACATTTAACGCGACAAATACTGCCGACAACCCGAACGAAGACAGCATCCCTCCTAATTACTTCACATCCCGATATAAACTTATGAACACATTTAAAAATTTAAATAATAAAAAATCATCCAGTTTCGACGGCATACCCAATATAGCCCTCAAACACCTATCATAACGTTACATTTGTAATTACTCTATTATTTTTAACAATTGTTCAAATTTATCCTATTTCTCCACTATCTGGAAGACAGCCAAATTAATAACCATAAAAAAGAAAGGCAAGGACGGTAGCGATCCCAATAGCTACCGACCAATAAGTCTCCTTCCTAACATCAGCAAAGTCTTCGAAACGACAATTAATAATGCAATTGTTAGCTTCTGCAAGTTCAGGGATATAATACCGGAGGCACAATTCGGTTTCTGACATAAACACTACACGGTTCATGCAATAACAAAATTCACTTCAGACATCTGTTGGGCCAGGAACGCGGGCGACTGCGTCGCAGCTTTATTCATAGATTTAGAGAAAGCCTTCGACACGGTATGGTTAGACGGACTCTTCTTCGAACTTATCAAAAAACAATTCCTGTTCGGTCGTAAATTACTTTAAGTATTGCACAAATTAGGCGACCACCCAAACTTTGTCACATACAATAGGCATCGACTTTTTCGTCCCTTCGAACACATTAGATTTAGAAAGTCAAGAGGTTTGTTTGTCCCGTAGCGGAAATAAGACCCAGGGAATCGTTACATTTCGTTCAGAGTTTTCGTGTCTTGTTTAGTCCCATCTGGGTTTCATCGTCCTTCGCCTTAGTACTACAGTCTTTGTTTTGTATTTTCTATAGATGTCGAGGTATTTCTTAAATTTATTACTGACTACGGACATTTTGGAAACGCCTCTATCCCTCTCCACATTTCCATTCCGCCCTAATTTGTTTAACCAATCATAATATAGTTGCAGTTTTTCCCTTCTTTTGCCTAAAATCTCCACGCCCACCCCGAAGCTTTCTTGGTTTGCTAGAAGCTTCGAAAATTGATTTCTTCCTGTTTTCGAACAGTACACAGTCATTCTCTAGTTTTCGTTTAGTTACATAATATTCAACTTATAGTATTTTAGTGTTAGTACTCATTAGTTGTACGTTAACATTTATATTTTATAAGTTAACTACTAATAAAGTTTAACAATTATTTGTAATTATTTCGGAGTTACATATCATTCCAAATACAGTCCACTATTCGTAATTGTCGGGATTGCCAATAATCCCACGCGTCGTTCAATCGTCACGGATATAATTGTGGACGCTGCGACGCACATACAATTCCCATCACATTTAATTAAAATCATTTGGAATATGCTTCACAACAAATCATTTTACGTAGTTAACGGTCAATTTTCATCTCGGAAATCCTTCAAAATTAAAAACGGAGTACAACAGGGCACAGTAAACTCTCCTATCTTATTCAATATTTTCATCAGCGATCTATTAAAATTATTCGGCCTTAATAATGACATCGACAAAACAGCAATAGCCTTCGCGGACGACCTTTTAATTTATATCCGGCATAATAAAGCCTCCAAATTGCAGTCGCTTCTCCAGGAAATAATGAAAAATATTCAGCATTACTTCAACACCTGGAAACTTATGATAAACATTAACAAATGCGAAACCATCCTATTTAGACCCTACATCTCCAATATTTCTGACGTTAACAGTGACGTTCGCAGACACGCATGTAAATTCCAAATTCTAGACAGTGAAAACACAAATAAAAAAATCCCTCACAAAGACGTAGTGTGCTACCTAGGCATACATTTAGATTTTAAACTTAACTACAAGCAACATATAGACATACAAATAGATAAAGCACAAAAAGCCTTCGTGGCACATAAAAGGCTATTTTATTCTAAAGACCTCGATAAATGCATGCAAATTTTATGTTATAAGCTACTCATCAGACCCATCTTGAAGTACGGATGTCTCATCTGGTTTAACATCAGCCCAGGAACTATGGAAAAGCTACGAATCTTTGAGAGGAAGTGCATCCCCGCCTGCCTCAACCGATACAGAACACCGGAATCGAATTTTACAAAGCGGATCAGCAATTATGAACTATACGAAGAAGCCAAACTCATCCGAATTGATCTATTCATACTGAAACTAATTAGAAACCACTGGTCCAACATCCATCTTAGATGTTAACTTAGATGTTAAACACAACCATAGAGAAAATACCAAACAGTACTGGTGGCTATAACCTCAAAACGATAATCCAAATTCACTGCTAGTGTAAAATCCTCGGTAGTATAGTGGGTCAGTATCCCCCCATTCGTCCTTCGACTGTCGCAGGCGACGGACGTGCTCCTAAGAACCGCGTCGAAAGTGGAAAGCGCATAGGATAAAGTGCATGGTTACAAGTGCCATAGGAAAGCTGAAGCAAGTGACGCGAGTGGTGCATATACTTTATAAACATTGATTATTTAATTATTATTAAAATACGGACATATATATAAATATAAATATTCATAGGATTAGTGCTTAGTTATTATTAGTTTAGCAAGATAGACGCGTCAACCATCACAGAAGAGGGAGGTTCCCCTCCTTCTGAAACTACACTATCTCCGCAAAATAATGCGAATAAATATTCATGGACTAATGAAGCTGTCAGAATTGCAAACATTCCGACCATTACCTCAGACATAGGCCTGACACAGTTAAACGATGTTACTCTAAAACATTACGTAACTAAAGTTGTGAAACTGAGGAAACAGTCAAAAAGGCTGAATCCAACTCCAATAATGGTAAAAAAAAAATTGAAAGCGAACCAACAGGCAAAGATACGATGTCAAATGTTACGGCTTCGACATCGGAAATAATAAAAAATACGGACAATAAAGAAAAAAGGCCTTCTTACGAAAAATTATTGGAGTCGAATCGCAAATTAAATGCACTAACTGAAAAATTGCTCAAACAACTGGAAGAGAGAGATAGAATAATTAGCGATAATCAACCACGACAGAGAAAAACACAACACCAAGACATGTTAATAAGACATGAGTCCATGGATATCGAGGAGAGAACTGCAACGGAAGGAGAAGAATGGAGTAAAGTCAAATCGCCCAAGAGGAAGAAGAGAATGAGCGGTGCGAATACACAAGCCGAAGACATATGCCGTGCAGGCCCCAGCGGTGACGTACTCCAAAACACAGGTCAGGGTTTTCTACGATCTTCGCAATACAGACAAACGGACAATCCAGCGAAACAACTGAAAGCGCAGACAGACGAAGCCCAAGCTGTTGCCATTGGTAAAGGTGCTCAACCTCGCGGATTTGAGCAAAAAAGGTTTGCCAACGAAAGCCTAAAAACTCATAAAAAACCGCCACCGATCACAGTTCACGTAAATTCTCAAAAATCGGTTATCGAATTAGTGCGAAGCTCTATCGACGATTTTTACGTAAAACGAATAAACGCGAATAAATATTCATTATATATAGGTACAATACAAAATCACAAAAAAGCATGCGAAATTTTAAAAAATAATAGCATCCAATTTTTTACATATACTCCCAAAGAGGAAAAAAATATCACTGTTTTACTAAAAGATTTAGAAGGAGAGTTCGAGCCACAAGAAGTATTAAGTGCCCTTAGAAATAAAAACATTGATAATTTGAATTTTGTAGATGTTAAGAAATTTAAAACAAAAAAGTCAATAGAAGGTAATCGGAATCTTCCGATATTTTTAGTTCAGCTCTCAGCTAACAGTAATTGCAATAATCTCAAATTCATTAAAACTTTGTTACATACAGTGATCAGGTGGGAAAAATTAATAAAAAAAGATAGGATTCAATGCAAAAGATGCCAAAGGATAGGGCATGTAGCAGTTAATTGCAACCTAGATTATAGATACGTAAAGTGCAATACTCCGCACAACCCAGGTGAGTGCCCGCGCTCGATGATCGCTAATACAGAAACGAGCCCATATTGCGTAAACTGCAGGGACTTTGGTCACCCAGCATCCTACAGAGGGTGCCCAAAGCTCATGGAATTCAAGGAAAAAATTGCTCAGAAAAAGCAAATGTCGAAATTAAACATAGAAAAAAAATAGCCGCCTATAATCAATTTGTCAAAAAAGATATAAAGTTTAGCCAAGTAGTTTCACAAAAAAAGGATACTCAACAAACACCACAAAACAATATAAATACAATCACCGCGAAAAACGAACACTCTGATCAACACAATATGCTATTCTCCGACATAAAAAAGATAATTACAGATACAATCACATCACAAATAGTGCAAATTCGAGAAGCAGTAGAAATAAATTCAAATAAAATTAATATTATTGTAGAAGCATTAGACCTCGACATTTGACTTTCTCGCCTCTTACACGCGCGTCATCAGAGCAAAAAAAGTACTATTTAGATAGACTAAAAATCATTGAAATCAACGTAAATTCTATTATAACGAACGAGAGGCGGGCCTCACTGGTAGACTGTTTAAATAAATACTCACCTGATATAATGTTACTGTGCGAGACAAAGCTAAGCCCATCCCACCGAATTAGTTTTAAAGATTATTACATCATAAGGAATGACAGACCAAATTCTAAGCAGGGTGGGGGAACTGCCATAGTAATAAAAAAGAAATTGAAATTTAGGACCATCCAGTCAAGCAGCTATATAAACACTGTAAGCTTTGAACACACAGCAATAGAGCTGAAGCTTCAAGGCAACCAAAAATTGTATATAATATCGGTATACGCAACAAGCAACTGTAAGAAAGAGTTCCTGTCCGAACTAAAAAACCTATTTGAGACACTAGAGCTCTACAAACCAAATCATTTTTTCTTAATAGCCGGTGATTTAAATGCCAAGCATGCTGCCTGGGGAAATCCCATTAACAACCATAGAGGCACAACATTATTAAATTGGTTTAACGATAATAAACTATTGGGTTGGCAACTAAGTGATTGCCGATTTTAAATAAGGAGGAAAATTCAAAATTTTTGTTTAAAAATATAACTTTATTCAATTATATACTGTCCGTTCTTGTCGATGACCTTTTGCCATCGTTCTGGCAATGTCAAAATTCCACGTTCGTAAAATTTCTGATCTTTGCTATCAAAAAACTGAATTAAATGTGATCTGACATCATGAGCGTTATTAAAAATTTTACCATTTAAGGAGTTCTGCATGGAACGAAACAAATGGTAATCTGAAGGTGCCAGATCAGGGCTATATGGTGGATGTGACAAAACATCCCAACCCAGTTCCAATAATTTTTGGCGAGTGACCAAAGACGTGTGGGGCTTTGCATTATCATGGTGGAAAACAACACCCTTACGATTTGACAATACCGGCCGCTTTTCTTGAATTGCATCGCTTAGTTTGGCGAGTTGTTGAACGTACACGTTTGAATTGATCGTTTGGTTTTGTGGCATAAGTTCAAAGTACAAAATTCCTTTATAATCCCACCAGACTGACAACATAATCTTTTTTTGGTGAATCTCTGCTTTTGACGTCGTTTGGGCTGGTTCATCTTGCATCACCCACGATCTTTTCCGACTAACATTGTTATAAACTATCCACTTTTCGTCGCCAGTAATTAGGTTTTTCAGAAATGGATCAATTTCGTTGCGTTTCAGAAGCGAATCGCAGATGCTAATGCGTTGCGTCAAATGAATTTCCTTAAGCTGGTGAGGGATCCACAAATCGAGTTTCTTGACATAACCAAGCATTTTTAATTTTTTTTCTATGCATGTATGCGATACATTGAGCTTCTCTGCAATGTCTCGTGTTGAGGTATGACGATCTGAATCGATAATGGCCTTGATATGGGTATCATCGACTTCGACTGGACGGCCAGATCGTTGAGCATTTTTTAGTGAAAAATCCCCAGAACGAAATCTGGCAAACCAATTTCGGCACTGTCTTTCTTTCAAGGCTTCATTTCCATATACAGCACATAACTTCTTTTGTGCTTCCGATGCGTTCTTGCCTTTTCGGAAGTAATACAGTAAAATGTGTCTGAAGTGCACGTCCTGTTCTTCCATTTTTAAATTGGGATAAAAAAAAAACTAAACCACAAATCGATATAATTTTGTTACTAAATTAAAGGTAGAAGTCCAAACAATAAGAAAAAAATATAGGTTAAATGCTTTAATCACGTTAACAAAACAAAAGAAAGTGTGAAGTCCATCTATTGACAAAATCGGCAATCACTTAGTTGCCAACCCAATAAATTTCAGATTGTCTCTACTTAGCACGATAACACCATCATTCCCAAAATGTGGATCTTTTATTGACATCTGTATTGCGGACAATAGGATTACATTTAACAATACGACAGATGACAGACTTGACTCTTTTGAGTACGACAGTGATCACAGGGCAGTTATTATGGGCATATCGATATTATCTTTAAGCAAACTTATTATTGAAGAACGCCCTGTTACAATAAAATATGACTATGCTAAAGCGGACTGGGACAAATTCCAAAGTACATTACTAGAATCAGAAATACACGACTTGGTACGAAACAGAAACCTAACGACAGAAGAAATAGACAAATATATATCAACAATAGACTCAAATATACGAGACGCAATTGTTAAATCGGTACCGCATATACCAAGTAATTTTAATTCAACGGACAGATACATAACGCCACGAATAGACAAACTTCGAAAACACAAGAGCAGATTAATAACTTCCCTTAATAATTTAAACAGATAGAAAAGCCACGACACAACGAACTACGCACTAATTACAACAGTTAAAAAATTACTAAAAGATACCCGACGTGAAATAAAGCGTTTGTTCCACGAATCGGTCAGCAATCATTGGAAGCAAAAAATCACAGGTATATCGTTACAAAAACCAAAAGACCTTTTTCCATCCATAAACAAATTATATCGACCCAAAGAAAGCTCCACAATAGACAATCTGAAAATTCCTAGATATGACAGAAACATAATTGAAAGTGCAGATATAGATTATAATAAGTTACAACCTGATGCAAATGACAATTACATAATTACCGACACTAAAGATAAGCTGAACATATTAGGCGCTCACTTTGAAGCGGTACACGTACAAAATGGCAATCTAGGAAAAATTCAGCATTCAAACTTAGTTAAACAAAAAATTGATCAGTTCGGACAGGAAATCGCAACAGATAAAGCAAACAATAGCACAGTAACTATATTCTCTGACACAAATCTAGCCACAAACCCAAGTTCTGACGATATTCCGAAAAATTACTTCATTTCTTCTACTAAACTCTTTAACAAATTTAAATACCTAAACAACAAAAAGTCCTCAGGCTTTGACGGGATACCCAACGTGGTGCTAAAAAAGCTCCCCCCTCAATATGTCAATTATTACACAGTCTTATTCAACAACTGCCTTAACCAGTATTACTTCCCGATCAAATGGAAAACTGCAAAACTAATAGCAATAAAAAAAAGGGCAAAGAAGGAGATAACCCCTCCAACTATCGCCCAATAAGCCTTCTGCCCAACATAAGTAAAGTTTTCGAAACCGTAATAAACGATTCCATAAATTCTTTTTGTAAACAGCATAATATTATACCGGAAACACAATTTGGATTTAGATATAAACATTCAACAGTCCATGCTATATCAAAATTTACATCGGATATCTGTTGGGCGAGGAATGCTGGGGAATGTGTAGGCGCTGTATTCATCGACTTGGAGAAGGCCTTTGACACTGTTTGGCTGGATGGTCTCTTCTTTAAATTAATCAAAAAAAGCTTCCCAGAACACCTCGTGAAAATGCTCTGGGAAATGCTCCATAATAAACAATTCGTAGTAGTTGAGGGTGAAAACTCCTCAACTAGAGTTTTCAAAATTAAAAATGGCATGCAACAAGAAACGGTAAATTCCCCCATCCTGTTTAGCATATTTCTATGTGATTTATTGCGTATGTTTGATTTAAACTCGGACGGGAAGAAGTTTGCAATAGCTTTCGCTGATGACCTATTAATATATATCAGAGACCATAAGGTATCAGTTATACAAAAAGAACTACAGAAAATACCCAACAAAATTCAGAGCTACTTCCATACCTGGAAACAAAAAATAAATATAAATAAGTGCGAAACCATATTGTTTAGACCGTATATCTCACCCATATCTGACGCTAATTACGACGTGCGGAAATATTCAAAATCATTCCAACTATGTGACCCAACATAGTAAGATATCTTGGTGTACACATGGACTTTAGGTTAAATTTCAACAACCATGTGCAGATTCAAACAGACAAGACCCAAAGAGCCTTTATGAACCATAAAAGGCTTTTCTACTCTAAAGAATTGGATTATAAGGTAAAAATTTTATGCTACAAAGTTTTAATAAGACCAATTTTAACCTATGGTTGTGTCACATGGTTCAATATTAGCGCCAGCACAATGGAAAAATTAAGATCATTTGAAAGAAAATGTATACGAGCCTGTACGAACATGTATCGTTCGCCGCAATCTAATTATACTAAATATATTCGTAGTGTTAAAATATACAATAGAGCTGAGCTAGTTAGAATAGATTTATTTATGTTAAAACTAATTAGGAACCATTGGGCCAATATTTGCAACATTACCGACAATAGTTTGATATATAGTTCAGTTTACCCGAACCCCCTGTATTTTTTTAAAGCGAAAGAATCAGGTTACATACCTCCTGAAGCATTCGTATATTTGGATAGCGAAGGCTTAATACAAAACTCGAGAAACTTACCTATATTATACCACGTAAATAGAAAAACATACGAAAAGAAAATCTGGCATCGCAGTGATATAAGGGAGGACGATCCAAATATGCGTTTCGACACTAGGCTTTCGGCAAGTGACAGAAAAGACAATCATAGGCTTAATGTAAAATTATATTGGTGGTTAGATTGAGTAATGAAATAATATATAGGATTAATCATTAGGCGCATAAGTTAAATACACAAACAATGTAAGTAAAGTACAATTGGTCCTCGATGGTATAGTGGTTAGTATCCCCCTCGACAGTAGCGATTAGTATCCTACTCCTTGATAGTATAGCAGGTAGTATACCCGAAACAAAAGAAGTACAAACTTGTACCCCTCGTTAGTATAGCAGTTAGCGTCCTATTCCCCGATAGTATAGCGGTTAGTATCCCGCTAGATTTAATTAAAATGATCGCATCGTTGAATAAAACGATCGAGAACCTTTCGAGCCAGCTAACGGAGGAAAGAAAGCGGAAAAACCCCAAAAAGTTGGAAAATACCGTTCGAGCGGAACTACCTGCTCCGCAACCCCAACCGGCGAAGGAGCCATCGGCACCAGCCCCGAGCCCCCGCGACAAGGACCAAGGCGGAAACAATGAAGGAGACCCGTGGCTAACGGTATCCGCGAATAAAAGAAAGTCGCCGAATTCAGCCCCAACCAACGCAGCAACGCAGAAGGCCACGAAAGTAGCATCTATGGACGTAGACACACCAAAACCCTCGTCAAAGAAAGCTAAAATCATCGGTGATCAGGTAACTGTATCAGATCAAGTCCCAAATAAAACAAAACCACCCCCAATAGTCATTTACAATAGTCCGAGTAAAAACACCATCGAACTAATAGAAAAAATTAGTAAAGATTTTACAATTAAAAAAATTAACAACACGAAACATCTCTTGCATACGTCCACACCAAATTTATACAAAACAGCATGCGACACTTTAAAAATGAACAAAATCGAGTTTTTCACGTATACGCCAAGGGAAGAGAAACCGATAAGTATCCTTCTCAAAAACTTAGACGGTGACTTCGACCCGGAAGCGGTTCTTTCAGAATTGCAGACCAAAAATGTACCAAATGTAGAATTTAAAAACGTAAAAAAATTCACCACCCAAAGATCCACAAAGGAAGGACGTAACCTTCCCATATACATCGTCCAACTCGCGCACAATAGTTCCGTCAATAATCTAAAGTCGATAAAAACTGTCCTCCATTCGGTAATCACATGGGAAAAACTCATTAAAAAAGATCGGATTCAATGTAAAAGATGCCAACGCATAGGGCACGTGGCACTAAACTGCAACCTCGGTTACAGATGCGTCAAGTGCAACCTTCCCCACAATCCAGGAGAATGCCCGCGATCTAGTGTAGACGTGAACAATACGGACTCGAAACCGTATTGTATAAATTGTAAAGAATTCGGACATCCAGCCTCGTATAGAGGATGCCCAAAAATTAAAGAAATTAAACAAAAAATAGAGGAACGTAAACTTAAATTACAAGAAGAAAGAGAAAAAAAATCCAAATTTTTCAAAAACACGGTCAAACCCAACATTTCGTATAGTTCCATAGCAGCTAACAACAAATCGGAAGCCGCGTTATAGCAAACCCCTAAAATCGCACCACAACAAAATATAATTACACAGGCACCGCCGCAAACCCTACTCGAAGAAATAAAAAAAATCATAACGGATACCATCAGTAGAAATATTGCTCAACTTTCCGAAAGCATAACAGAAAACGCGAACAAAATCAACATCATAGCAGAAGCCCTCGAAATCGAAATTTAAAAATGCCTACTAATATCTCCCACCAAAACACAGCCAACAAATTATTACTCCATAAACTTAATATAATTCAAATCAACGTAAATTCGATCATTACAAACGAAAGAAGAGTCACACTCCTGGATTGTCTCAATAGTCATAAACCAGATGTAGCCCTACTCTCCGAGACAAAGCTAAACCCTAATCATAAAATTAACTGCAAAGATTACACCTTTATTAGAAGAGATAGGTTAAACTCCAAACAGGCGGGAGGCACGGGAATATTAATTCGGAAAGACATCAAATTTAGAAACGTCCAGACAAACAGTATAAAAAATAGTACGTGCTTTGAAGCTACAGTTCTAGAGATTAAATTCCAAAACAATTGCAAATTATTCCTTATAGCAGGTTATGCCACCAGTAGCTGCAAAAAGGAATTCATGTTAGAATTCAAGTCCCTTTTTGTCTCCCTAGAGTTGCACAAAACCAACAATTATTATCTGCTGGCCGGGGACCTAAATGCTAAACATTACACATGGGGAAATACTATAAATAATCCACGCGGAGTATCCCTAAACAAGTGGCTTTCTGAAAACGAAATCACTTATAGAGCGACACTTTACACAGCACGATTGTCCCTTCCTACCCAAAAAGCGGAGCGTTTATAGACCTCTGCTTGGCGGACAATAGAATTAAATTCCACGACTTACCGGCACCAAACCTTTTACGGTCCTTTAAATACGACAGTGACCATAGAGCGACAAAAATTGTAATATCCGTTCCATCGACAGACTTTTTCTTATTTGACGAAGCAATTCCAAATATTAAGTATAACGTCAACAAAGCCGACTGGGAAAACTTCAGGACGACTCTGTTGGAAAAAGACATAATTGACATTCCTAACAACCGAAACCTCACGACAGACGAAATTGACAAACTTATACAGAAATTAAACACACACATACTCCAAGCAATAGACTCAGCAATACCACGCACAGACAACAACTTCAATTCAACAGATAGGTACATTACCCCGCAAATAAAAAACCTCCGCAAACAGAAAAGCTACCTAATCACTAGAATCAATAGACTTTCTAATTTACAAAATTATACACAGGCCCACGACAGAATCATACAAAATCTTAAAAAAGAACTCAAAGATACCAGATACGAAATTAAAAAATCTTTCCAGGCATCAGTGAGCAGCTATTGGAAAAACCGCGTAACTAAAATTTCGCTGCGCAAACACAACGAACTCTTTCCATCCATAAACACGATATTTCGGACAAAAGATAGTAACGATATAGACACACTTAAAATTCCCATAGCAAACACCGAGCTTCTTGCCAAAGCCAACCTTAACACAAACGAATTAGCAACAGGCACAGACTCGATTTTAATCACAGATACCCAAAACAAACTCGATATTCTTGGTGCACACTTTGAAGGGGTACACACACAAAACATGCACATGGGCAAAAAACAACACTCTAACATAATACAACAAAAAATAAACACCTTACAGCAGGAAATGGAACACAATAAGACAAACAATATCACAGTATGTACCTTCACCGACAGAAACACCGCAGACAACCCTGACGAAGAATCCATCCCTCCTAATTATTTCACGTCATATTATAAACTCCAGTATACGTTTAAAAAATTAAATAGTAAAAAATCCTCCAGTTTCGACGAAATACCGAATATCGCTTTGAAAAATCTTCCTCAGCAGTACATTTATTATTATAGTATTATTTTCAATAATTGCCTAAACCTATCTTATTTCCCGACGATTTGGAAGACAGCCAAATTGATCACGATCAAAAAGAAAGGCAAAGACGGTAGCGATCCCAATAGCTACCGCCCGATCAGTCTTCTTCCAAATATTAGCAAGGTCTTCGAGACAACGATAAATGACTCGATTGTTGGTTTCTGCAACTCGAAAAACATAATCCCAGAATATCAATTCGGTTTTCGCCATAAACATTCCACAATACACGCGATAACTAAATTCACATCGGACATTTGCTGGGCCAGGAACGCCGGAGATTGCGTCGCCGCGATACTTATTGATCTTGAAAAAGCTTTCGACACTGTTTGGCTGGATGGACTCTTTTTCAAATTGCTAAAGAAAGAATTCCCCATCCATTTGGTACATATGATTTGGAACATGCTGCATGAGAAAGAATTGTACGTAGCTGACGGTCAGCTGCGTTCTAGCAAAAGTTTCAAAATTAAAAACGGCCTACAACAAGGCACAGTAAACTCCCCCGTTCTGTTTAGCATTTTCATAAGTGATTTGCTACTAATGTATGGCCTAAATATCGACAATCTCAAATCGGCAATAGCATTCGCGGACGACTTATTAATTTATCTCCGAGGTAACAAAGCTTCTGCATTGCAATCGGCATTGCAGGAAATTTTTGGAAAAATACAAGATTATTTCCACGCTTGGAAATTGAAACTTAACATCAATAAATGCGAAACAATTCTATTTCGGCCCTACATTTCGAAGATTTCAGACGCTAACGCAGATGTACGAAAACACGCAGGCAAATTCCACATTCGCGACGCGAAGAATTCCGGCATCACAATTCCTCACAAAAATATTGTTCGATATTTAGGTATACATTTAGATTTCAAACTAAGTTACAATACACACATTAACACACAAATAGAAAAAGCCCAGAAAGCCTTCCTATCCCATAAAAAACTATTCTACTCGAAAGACCTTGATAAATGCGTCAAAGTTTTATGTTACAAGCTCCTCATTCGGCCCATCCTGAGCTACGGATGCCCGATTTGGTTCAACATCAGCCACGGAACCATGGAGAAGCTGCGCATCTTCGAAAGGAAGTGCCTACGAGCCTGTCTCAGCAAATACAGATCACCGGAATCAAATTTCACAAAACTCATCAGCAACTACAAACTGTACGAAGAAGCAAAAATCACCCGCATAGACTTATTTTTATTAAAACTCACACGAAATCACTGGGCAAACACAAGCAAAATAACATCCAATAGCTTAATACACTGTTCCACATACCCGAACCCGCAATATTTTACAAAGACACTGACAACAGGCTATACTCCACCAGAATCTTTCATCTTTTTAGACAGTGAAGGATACATTCAAAACTCGGACAACATTCCAATCATTTACCACGCGTTTAGAAAAACTAACGACCAGACAATCACGTACAATAAAAACATCCAGTTTAATGACCCAAATATTAGATTCAACTACAGACTATCCAACATAGATCGACAAGACAAACACAGATTACACACAACCGAATATTGGTGGCTACAATAATAAACAATTGAAATACACAACATAAAATTAATTCCTTGCCAGCTCCTCGGTAGTATAGTGGTCAGTATCCCCGCCTGTCACGCGGGAGACCGGGGTTCGATTCCCCGCCGGGGAGAAATACATTTTTGCTTCTTTTTTCCATCATTTTATTTTCAGATATGTAAAAATTTGTCAAATTAATAATAAATTCTTCAATACACACTCCCCCCCATCCCCCAATCCTTCTTCCTCCCTCCACACTCGATCTATCAACGACTATATAGTTTTTCTTTTGCCAATTTCTATATAATGTAAAATGTAAATATATAAGTAATTAAGCTTAGTGTAAGATGTACATAATGTAGCATTAAGGGCGATATATAATTAACGCCACTGTATAGATTGTGCGTGCTCCATGTAGGAGCCTTTTATCTTGTTAAGTTTGTTGTTGTTATACTTTTTTGTACGTTTTGGTTTATTGCATTTTGTATATATTATTTATTGGCAATAAAACGTGCTGTTACAAAAAAAAAAAAGTGGTCAGTATCCCCGCCTGTCACGCGGGAGACCGGGGTTCGATTCCCCGCCGAGGAGAAATACATTTTTGCTTTTTTCCATCATTTTATTTTCAGATATGTAAAAATTTACCAAATTAATAATAAAACTTCAATACTCACACTCCCCCGTCCCCCCAACCCTTCGTCCCATCTCTTCTTGCTCCCTCCGTACTGAACCTGACAATCAATTATATAGTTTTTGCCAATTTCTATAAACTGTATAATGTAAATATATAAGTAATTAAGCTTAGTGTGAGATGTATGTACATAATGTAGCTGTTGCATCCCGTTTGCAACAAGAGTTGCACATAGCGACGATATTCAGGTCATTATGAAACAACTACGGAATGGACATCGTCAGCTCCGTTTAGTAGGACACCATCGTCAGCACCAAAAGTACGTCGAACCTCATCAAAACCCCAATTGTGAATAATATAAAAGGCGATACACTGCCAAGGCGCACAGTTCGTAAGATATTGAGTTACACGCTTGTCAAATAAAGTCTTTTCTTGTTTATACTCGTCAGCCGGTGAAGTCCAGTTCTTTAACGCTCCCGAACCATATCCTACATACAGCAGTGTACCTCGAGGGGGCACAACATAGCATTAAGGGCGATATAATATCTATCTATCGTGCAGCTTCCTCAGTGCATTTCCAATTAAATAACTTCAACAATATCAAGATAAATAAGATGATATAAAAGAAAATTCTAGCAAAATCAACTTAAGATATTTAAAATTGAACGGTAGAATTTAATCGAAGTGAAATGAAGGTATTTAAAATTGAATAGAAGGGGAATACGTCGTATTGGTATTGCGACAACCAATTACACGTGAATGTTACTCAATAAACAAAAATAAAGAAAAAATAGTTTAAAAAAAAGCCAACAGCACGCGGAGTTCCCAAGAGGTCACACCCATCCAAGTACTATCCGCGCCCAACTCAGCTTGACTTCGGTGATCGGACGAGAACCAGTATATCCTGACTAGTATGACCGTTGGCTGAGACACATGTTATTTCATTTCGAACCACTAACGCATGCGTAACTATTACGTATTGTAAATAAACATACTTCATAACTTCTTCTGCTAACACGCTAACTATCGTGAGGATCATATTTTAAATCGAACTATGAAACTTTGTTATGGGAAATTCTGTGGTGACCCGCACTAAATTCTGTATATAACACATATGTGTTCGGGGCAGTAACTATGTATTAGGATGTCGGTGGCCGACGGTGGCCGTTTGTCGTAACGATTTTACGTGCGATTCTCGCGATGAGCTCTACCACACGGCGCCATGGACGCGGGATTGAGATACGCCCAATCGACGCATTCCCGCCCAAGCAGAAACTACCAGAGTAACACTAGACTTCCGGTGGATCCGAGTGACTTTCCAACACTTTAGCAGTTTTGCAGGCTGGTTCCCGAGTTGTTGGGTCGCAGCTCACCCGCCGAAGGCCCGACTAGCAGGCCCTCTGACCAACATGCGGCCTACCACCACCCCAGAGAGTCCAACTACATATAGGCATGACACCAAGCCCTTGCGGACCCAGCGGGGCTTTCACACCACCCCCAGTACCTGTGTAACGCTAAACAGGTCATGCTCGAGGACGCGTTCCCTCTACAACACTTCTAGTACTGCTAGTGGCATCCGTTACTCATCAACACAGAAAACCTAAGGCTGGGCAGCTCCGTAGTAGCAGTTTTCAAGGGACAAGAGTCGTGTTGTCTGCATCACGGACTCGTCTCGGATACTAGGCATAGACCGACACCTCAGATGACGACCATGCACTCACCCTTGTTCGAGAGCTCATACGTGTCACCTCTTCCACGCAAGTCTGCGTACCAATGGCAACCGCTGCCCGGGGATCCGGGAATGGGCAGCTCAGTTGGCAGCTTCTTAGAGATGGCGGTGCGTGGTCTTCGGCATCTCGTCTCGGATGCTAGGGCTAAACCCCGGCACATCAAACGGTGCTTCGACCCTGTGATGGTTAGCATGAGGTGTCCTCGTGTGTTCTATCCAGAGATTAGTAAATGTTGTTAGTAAATTGTAATAAAGTGATACGTTCCCCAGCCAACGGCCATACTAGTCAGGATATACCAGTTCTCGTCCGATCACCGAAGTCAAGCTGAGTTGGGCGCGGATAGTACTTGGTTGGGTGACCGCTTGGGAACTCCGCGCGCTGTTGGATTTCTTTTTATTATTTTTTCTTTATTTATGTCAATTCAATAACATGCACATTTAATTGACTATCGCAACACTAATACGACTTTGTCCCCTTCTATCCAATTTGGAATACCTTCATTTCAATTCGGTTAAATCTTTCTCTATTCAGTTTTAAATGTTTCAAGTTGAATTTGATAGAACTCTCCTCTATTACATCTTAAATATTTCAATATTAACTATATACAATTCCCTCTTATTCAATCTGTATTGTTTTAAATGCAAAATTTTCAAATACATTCTGTTTAGAACTAGCACTGTTCAATTTTGCATCATATTTGGCTTTACTGCGATTACCTGAAGAGTAAGGTAACAAATGCTATGTTTGCAATTCTTCAGATCACGAATGTTAGGAAAAAACACAACGAATGAAAATATAATCTAAAAACTACGACATTTCAAGTACCAGGAAAGGTGAATACTGCGGCCAATGTTTTGTAGTCGATGGTTTCCCGTAAAGTGAAACTTTCCTGAACCTCCGAAGGATTTTTAGTCCCTAGCAAAAATCTCAAGGGCCTCGGAATAGTTTATGGCAGGCCTGGACAACATGTGGCTCATGAATTACACGCGGCTTCCCTCTCTACTCCCTCAGCGCATCCTAGCATTAAACTCGACCAAGCACACAGTCGTCATTTTATATATATGTGGATATATATTTGCAGTCATGTGAGCCGTGTGAGGCGTGCGAGGTAAAGCATGGTGTGGTCAGTAGTGGGGGAGTTGACAAATGAGTAGTGGGAGTAATGTAGCGATGGCGGGGAATAGATTGCCTAGGCTTGGTTTATGGCTTTCTCACCGCGTTGTTGGGCTCCGTCGCCGTGATGGTTATCATGACGTTGCCATATGTGTCCTATGCAGAGTTTAGGAAATGTCTTCATTATCAATTGTAATAAAATAATATTTATCCCAGCCAACGGCCATACTAGTCAGGATATACCGGTTCTCGTCCGATCACCGAAGTCAAGCTGAGTTGGGCGCGGATAGTACTTGGATGGGTGACCGCTTGGGAACTCCGCGTGCTGTTGGCTTTTTTTTTACTATTTTTTCCTTACTTATGTCTATTCAATAACATTTACATTTAATTAACTGTCGCAATACCAATACGACCTAGTCCCCTTCTGTTTGGACGCGAACGAGTATTCTTTCAATAACGAGAATTTTACGAACAAAGGATAGACGTCTTGCTTTGTTAACGAAGTCTCGCGAGCAACCTATATAGATGTATATATCGAGGTTTTTTTTGTTTTTGCCGGTTGCCATGCGATTCGGATCGACGGAGAGCTCGCCACCAATTTCTAAAAATATGACAATCAGTGGTCTTTTTGTCACGACCGTTACCGTTACGCGTCGGATCGCGTGGAGTCGGTTGCGCGTCGCATCGTGTCGTTGCGCGTCGCATCGTGTCGTTGCGCGTCGCATCTTGTCACGCCGTGTTCTTTGTCGCGAGCGCGTGAATATTGTAATTCGATTACTACGTGATCGCGAGTGAATTTGTACATCGCGAAGTATTCGCAAGAAGTATGACATTCGTTACAATACGTACGTACGGTCATTCGGAACTGTAGAGGAGTCGTGCCGAGCACAGTCGCTCAATACACACTCGCTCAATACACACATATGTACGGTCATTCGGAACCGTAGAGGAGTTGTGCCGAGCACACTCGCTCAATACACACTCGCTCAATACACACATACGTACGGTCATTCGGAACCGTAGAGGAGTCGTGCCGAGCACACTCGCTCAATACACATACATAGGCGGTCCTTCGGACCCGTGGAGGAGTCGTGCCGAGCACACTCACTCTGGACATACACATACATAGGCGGTCCTTCGGACCCGTGGAGGAGTCGTGCCGAGCACACTCACTCTGGACACACACACACAGAGGCGGTCCTTCGGACCCGTGGAGGAGTCGTGCCCAGCACACTCGCTCTGAATACTCAGACATCAGACACGCAAATCGTTCACACCTTCAGCGTTCACTCCCAAACAATTCACAATTATATTCAAGGGGTTTTTTATGCCGCAAGGTTTCTTCCCCTAAATCGTGTAAGCAGAGCCAATAAAGTATCATTATATTTCGGCTCAAATTCATCCAGATCATTTTATTTACCTTCCTTCTCAACCGCAATCGAAAATTGTTTGAAACACGAAATTTCTCCATGTTGGAAAGATTTCGACGATACATTTTATGGTGCCTCCTGTGAGGAGTGAGCGTTTAACGGTGAAGGTGTGAAAATAAAAAAAAGGGGGCATGCTTCTGCCGCGTCTCCTGATCGATAATTTTTTGAGAACAATGTACAAAGGTGTGGCACGCCGCGTCCGTTGGCGCGGTGCGGGGAGCCGGCGGTTCGACCGCGAGGTTACGATGGGATAGTGATGGCCGGCGGAGGGCGCGACGCCGATTTCTCGAAAAAATTGACGACGCAATTTGGCGGGAGACGTGGCAAGGGAGGATGCCATAGAAGGAGAACGAGAGCTCCCGCGCTCTCACTTCGTTTTTTCGTACGTTCGGCACAACATCGATTTGTCGAGCGATCCGAATAATTTCGAATAATCACATCAGTTCGCAATTAGTTTCTCGAGTGATCTAAAGTGACATAGTGATACAGAGACGCAACAGTGCTCAAGTATTCACGCCGCACTCCACCACGATCAGCGAGAAATTCAAGACAACCACCTCCATCGCCGCACCGGGGATCTCCTGACTGCCTCCCACTTGCTGCAGACGGTGTCCATCAGCAAAGCTAAATAGTCTTTACTGCATTCGTGATAGCTTGCTCTGCTTAATTTCGTGCGGATAATTCAGTGACGGTATAGTTTACAATGGTTAGAGTCAAGGTCATCAACCAAAAGCGTACATCGCTTAAAATTCAGATGACGACTCTCGCGAACCACGTCGCGTCCAATCGGTATGATCAAACGAATCTCAAGATGCGGTTAAGTCGAGTTACGGTATTGTGGCACGCGTACGAGGAGCTACACGACGAGCTCGCGATTATCGACCCGAATAACGAACATCTAGATGAGATTCACGACATTCGGGATCAATACTTTGACGTCGCAAGTAAAATCGAAGCGATGGCGGTCGCTGAAACATCGACGCCGCGAGTTAGTGACACGCTCGGGAACGCGACATTAAGTGCGACGCGAGTAGAAGGACGGCGCTCCTTGAAATTACCGGTAGCCGAACTACCAAAATTCGACGGAAGCCTCGAGAAATGGCTGTCGTATAAAAACGCGTTCGTGACCATGATCGACGAGCGCGATGATATCACCGACTTAGAAAAATTCTTATACTTGAAAAATTCACTCAAAGGCGACGCGCTGAACAAAGTATTACTTTTTAACGTGAGCGCGGAAAATTACCAAAACGCGTGGCGTCTCTTGGTCGACTCATACGAAAAGCGGCGCATACTCGTGTCGAAACATGTAGATGCGATTTTAGATACAAGTCCACCTAATAAGGTGACTGCTAACGGGCTCGCGAAAATAATCGATGATGTCCGTTAACATCTTAACATGCTGCAGTCGTTAGGAGTCAATCCAGAGGATAAGGTAATGGTCATCCGTGTATTAGAAAGAGCGCTGCCGCGGGAAATCCGACAAAAATGGGAAGAATCGTTGAGTTTAGACATTCTTCCCACGTTAGAACAATTTTACAAATTCGTAAACGAAACCTCGTTCCGATTGCTCACGCTCGAGCAAAACACCGGTCGCGACAGTATCGCGATGGGGGGGAAGCGACAGTTCGATCGCGAATCGCGCGCGGTAAAAACGCGTAAAACCGAATCCGGCATGCGTGCCTTCGCTACCGGTATCACGGGTGCTTGCACGTACTGCAAGCAACAGCATTTCGTCCGTAACTGCCCGACCCTCGGGAAGATGACTACACAGCAACGATGGGATGCTGTTAAACGTAGAAAATTATGCCGAAATTGTCTTCGTTCCCACCGCGACGAGTGTAAATCGTCGCGTTGTAGACACTGCGGGCGGTTTCATCACTCGTTATTGCATCCTTTCGAACCGCAGCAAACACCCGCCGGACAATCTACCGCGATATCGAAGTCAACGAGCGAAACGGGCGATTCTAAGAATTTAGCGTGACAATCCAGGATCGCGTTAACTGCCGTGTGCCGCCCCCCTCGATCGCAATTAATGATGAGCGCGATTGTTCGCATTCGAACCGCGGACGGAACCTTTACGGAAGCCCGCGCGCTTCTCGACACTTGCGCGACGGCTCATTTCATAACGGAAAATCTTGCACGACAATTGAGACTTCCGACACAACCGTGCTGTATCCCAATCAACGCGATCAACGAGATGACGACGATGTCAAAGAGTCTTATCACGATAATATTCCGAGCACTCTACAGCGATTTTCAAAAAACGTTAACGTGTTTGACGGTTCCCCAGATTACTAGTTTTGTGCCGGACAAACAGTTTCCTCGCGAATCAATCCGAATTCCGTCGAATTTGCGCCTCGCCGATCCCGAATTTCATGTACCGCGACCCGTCGATCTCTTAATCGGCTCCGGTGCTACGTTATCATTACTCTCGATAGAGCAAATTAATTTATCTCGCGATGACTGCGACCTTGTCTTGCAAAAGACCCAGCTCGGATGGGTAATCGTAGGCGGCACGGTAGATTGCGCGGAAAGTCGAAGGATCGCGTGTAACTTGTCCGAGTTGAAAGAATTAATATCGAAATTTTGGCTAATAGAAACCGTGGACGCGGAAACGTCAAATCTGTCCGAGGAATCGTTATGCGAAACGCATTACGCGCAGAATACGACGCGTAACAAGGAAGGGCGATATATAGTGCGATTACCGTTTCGATCCGGTGATAGGGATTTCGGCGACTCTCGAAGAGGGGCCTTGCGCCGCTTCCACGCGCTTCAGCGAAAATTAGATTCGAATTCGGCGCTAAAAACGGAATATGCGAAAACCATGCAAGAGTATATTACTCTCGGGCACATGTCGTTAATCGAGGACGAATCCGTAAGTGGTTATTATATGCCCCATCACGCGGTGATAAAGGCAACGAGCGCGACTACAAAGGTCCGCGTCGTCTTCGATGCGTCGGCCAAATCAGACAAGAACATTTCTTTAAACGACAGACTCATGATCGGTCCCACGATACAGGACAAACTTTTCGAACATTTAGTCCGGTTTCGCACGCATACATACGTCATTACCGCCGACATCGAAAAAATGTACCGACAAATTCTGATACATCTGCACGATCGTAAATACCAGCGCGTATCCTGGTACGATAATAATCGTGTTCGAACATTCGAGCTTAATACCGTCACTTTCGGTGTATCTTCCGCCCCCTACCTCGCTATTCGAACGATACAACAACTCGCGGAAGACGAGAGCGCGAACCTTCCCCATGCCGCCAAAATTCTAAAACGCGATTTATATGTCGACGACCTCCTAACGGGAGCGAATTCATTAGACGAGGTTCTGAAGATACGCGACGAAGTAATTGAATTGTTAAAGCGCGGTGGATTCAACATACGTCAATGGGCCTCGAACCACGATCACGCTCTTGACAATATTAACGAAAAGATTCTCGGATCAGATTGCACGATCGACAAGAACCCCGTGGTAAAAACGTTAGGAATCGGATGGCACGCACGGGGGGATAAACTCGTTTACACGGTAAAACCGCTCGAAGTTCCCGTCAAGTCGACAAAACGCAAAATTGTATCGGAAATCGCGAAAATTTTTGATCCTCTCGGGCTTCTTGGACCGGTAATTTTGACTGCGAAGACCTTCATGCAGGAATGCTGGAAGACGAAGCTCGATTGGGACGAATCGGTATCGCACGCGTTATATTCGAAGTGGAATTCATTCTCCACCCAACTCCCTCTTATAAATAATTTATCGGTCGACCGGAAATTAATTCTTGAAAACGCGAGTAACATTCAAATTCATGGATTTTGCGACGCAAGTGAAGCGTACATATGCTCCGATCAAACAATCATAGGGGAGAGTTGAACGCGAACGAAAAATTGAAAGCGCAGCGCATCATTTTACGCGTGATCCAGGCGGAACAGTTTCGCGATGAAATTCAGCATATTTCGACTTCGGGGGGAGCGAAGGGCAATCGACTTGCCTCCTTGAGTCCGTTCATCGATGAACACGGGCTAATTCGCGTCGGCGGTCGGTTGCAAAACGCCGAAATTCCCTATTCGCAGAAACACCCCGTACTTCTACCCTCGTATCACCACGTGACAGATTTAATCATTTGCGAAACACATGAACGCACGTATCACGCCGGGACTTAGACTACGTTATACACGATACGACATCGATTCTGGCTCCTTGACGGAAAAAATCAAGTTTGGAAAATTGTACACCGATGCGTCCGTTGTACCCGTTTTCGGTCATCCCCACTCCAAGGGAAAATGGGAAATTTACCCAAATCGCGCGTCGAAGAGGCAGTGGCCTTTTCTCATACGGGTGTTGATTTCTTCGGTCCGCTCTTCATCAAGGAGAAAAAATATCGCAATCAAAGGAGCATCAAGGCGTACGGGTGCGTATTTATTTGCATGTCCGTAAAGGCTGTACACATTGAGATCGTTAGCGATCTCACGACCGACGGTTTCCTCGGCGCTCTCAGACGTTTCATTGGGCACCGAGCCATACCGACACACGTGTACTCGGACAACGGTACTAATTTTGTGGGCGCGAATAATCATCTCCGCGAATTACATGCCTTGGTCGGTTCAACGGAATTTAAGGAACGCGTAACTGAGTTTGCATTAACGAAAAATATAACGTGGCACTTTAACCCCCCTTTGACGCCACATTTCGGAGGTATTTGGGAAGCCGCGGTCAAGTCATTCAAACATCACTTCAAACGGGTTGTAGGGGAACGTCTTTTTACGTTCGAAGAAATCAACACTCTTGCCATAGAAATCGAAGCAATTCTAAATTCTCGACCGTTATGTCCGATCTCGTCGGATCCGAACGACCCTATTGCGTTAACACCCGCGCATGTATTAGTTGGTCGATCTCTTACGATGCTGCCGGAGGATAATTATCTTTCAATTCCAGAAAATAAATTGACCTCGTGGAAAATCATCGCAAAGGCTCGCCAGGATTTCTGAAAACGATGGTATCAAGAATACCTCAACGAGCTGCAAAGGCGCCAGAAGTGGCTGAAACCACGTGGGGAATTTATATACCGTTTGTAATTAATATTCGCGCTTGTAGGCACGCCACAAAAAACCCACGATACACGATATTATTGCTCGCTTCTCTCGCAACGGGGGGAGTATGTTTGGACGCGAACGAGTATTCTTTCAATAACGAGAATTTTACGAACAAAGGATAGACGTCTTGCTTTGTTAACGAAGTCTCGCAAGCAACCTATATAGATGTATATATCGAGGTTTTTTTGTTTTTGCCGGTTGCCATGCGATTCGGATCGACGGAGAGCTCGCCACCAATTTCTAAAAATATGACAATCAGTTGTCTTTTTGTCACGACCGTTACCGTTACGCGTCGGATCGCGTGGAGTCGGTTGCGCGTCGCATCGTGTCGTTGCGCGTCGCATCGTGTCACGCCGTGTTCTTTGTCGCGAGCGCGTGAATATTGTAATTCGATTACTACGTGATCGCGAGTGAATTTGTACATCGCGAAGTATTCGCAAGAAGTATGACATTCATTGCAATACGTACGTACGGTCATTCGGAACCGTAGAGGAGTCGTGCCGAGCACACTAGCTCAATACACACATACGTACGGTCATTCGGAACCGTAGAGGAGTCGTGCCGAGCACACTCGCTCAATACACATACATAGGCGGTCCTTCGGACCCGTGGAAGAGTCGTGCCGAGCACACTCACTCTGAACACACACACACATAGGCAGTCCTTCGGACCTGTGGAGGAGTCGTGCCGAGCACACTCACTCTGGACACACACACACATAGGCGGTCCTTCGGACCCGTAGAGGAGTCGTGCCGAGCACACTCGCTCTGAATACTCAGACATCAGACACGCAAATCGTTCACACCTTCAGCGTTCACTCCCGAACAATTCACAATTATATTCAAGGGGTTTTTTATGCCGCAAGGCTTTTTCCCCTAAATCGTGTAAGCAGAGCCAATAAAGTATCATTATATTTCGGCTCAAATTCATCCAGATCATTTTATTTACCTTCCTTCTCAACCGCAATCGAAAATTGTTTGAAACACGAAATTTCTCCATGTTGGAAAGATTTCGACGATACATAGAATTTAATCGAAGTGAAATGAAGGTATTTAAAATTAAATAGATGGGGAATACGTCGTATTGGTATTGCGACAACCAATTACACGTGAATGTTACTCAATAAACAAAAATAAAGAAAAAATAGTTTAAAAAAAAGCCAACAGCACGCGGAGTTCCCAAGAGGTCACACCCATCCAAGTACTATCCGCGCCCAACTCAGCTTGACTTCGGTGATCGGACGAGAACCAGTATATCCTGACTAGTATGACCGTTGGCTGAGACACATGTTATTTCATTTCGAACCACTAACGCATGCGTAACTATTACGTATTGTAAATAAACATACTTCATAACTTCTTCTGCTAACACGCTAACTATCGTGAGGATCATATTTTAAATCGAACTATGAAACTTTGTTATGGGAAATTCTGTGGTGACCCGCACTAAATTCTGTATATAACACATATGTGTTCGGGGCAGTAACTATGTATTAGGATGTCGGTGGCCGACGGTGGCCGTTTGTCGTAACGATTTTACGTGCGGTTCTCGCGATGAGCTCTACCACACGGCGCCATGGACGCGGGATTGAGATACGCCCAATCGACGCATTCCCGCCCAAGCAGGAACTACCAGAGTAACACTAGACTTCCGGTGGATCCGAGTGACTTTCCAACACTCTAGCAGTTTTGCAGGCTGGTTCCCGAGTTGTTGGGTCGCAGCTCACCCGCCGAAGGCCCGACTAGCAGGCCCTCTGACCAGCATGCGGCCTACCACCACCCCAGAGAGTCCAACTACATATAGGCATGACACCAAGCCCTTGCGGACCCAGTGGGGCTTTCACACCACCCCCAGTACCTGTGTAACGCTAAACAGGTCATGCTCGAGGACGCGTTCCCTCTACAACACTTCTAGTACTGCTAGTGGCATCCGTTACTCAGCAACACAGAAAACCTAAGGATGGGCAGCTCCGTAGTAGCAGTTTTCAAGGGACAAGAGTCGTGTTGTCTGCATCACGGACTCGTCTCGGATACTAGGCATAGACCGACACCTCAGATGACGACCATGCACTCACCCTTGTTCGAGAGCTCATACGTGTCACCTCTTCCACGCAAGTCTGCGTACCAATGGCAACCGCTGCCCGGGGATCCGGGAATGGGCAGCTCAGTTGGCAGCTTTTTAGAGATGGCGGTGCGTGGTCTTCGGCATCTCGTCTCGGATGCTAGGGCTAAACCCCGGCACATCAAACGGTGCTCCGACCCTGTGATGGTTACCATGAGGTGTCCTCGTGTGTTCTATCCAGAGATTAGTAAATGTTGTTAGTAAATTGTAATAAAGTGATACGTTCCCCAGCCAACGGCCATACTAGTCAGGATATACCGGTTCTCGTCCGATCACCGAAGTCAAGCTGAGTTGGGCGCGGATAGTACTTGGATGGGTGACCGCTTGGGAACTCCGCGTGCTGTTGGCTTTTCTTTTTATTATTTTTTCTTTATTTATGTCAATTCAATAACATGCACATTTAATTGACTATCGCAACACTAATACGACTTTGTCCCCTTCTATCCAATTTGGAATACCTTCATTTCAATTCGGTTAAATCTTTCTCTATTCAGTTTTAAATGTTTCAAGTTGAATTTGATAGAACTCTCCTCTATTACATCTTAAATATTTCAATATTAACTATATACAATTCCCTCTTATTCAATCTGTATTGTTTTAAATGCAAAATTTTCAAATACATTCTGTTTAGAACTAGCACTGTTCAATTTTGCATCATATTTGGCTTTACTGCGATTACCTGAAGAGTAAGGTAACAAATGCTATGTTTGCAATTCTTCAGAACACGAATGTTAGGAAAAAACACAACGAATGAAAATATAATCTAAAAACTACGAAATTTCAAGTACCTGGAAAGGTGAATACTGTGGCCAATGTTTTGTAGTCGATGGTTTCCCGTAAAGTGAAACTTTCCTGAACCTCCGACAGATTTTTAGTCCCTAGCAAAAATCTCAAGGGCCTCGGAATAGTTTATGGCAGGCCTGGACAACATGTGGCTCATGAACTACACGCGGCTTCCCTCTCTACTCCTCAGCGCATCCCAGCATTAAACTCGACCAAGCACACAGTCGTCATTTTATATATATGTGGATATATATTTGCAGTCATGTGAGCCGTGTGACGCGTGCGAGGACCGTGTGGTTAGTAGTGGGGGAGTTGACAAATGAGTAGTGGGAGTAACGTAGCGATGGCGGGGAATAGGTTGCCTAGGCTTGGTTTATGGCTTTCTCACCGCGTTGTTGGGCTCCGACGCTGTGATGGTTATCATGACGTTTCCATATGTGTCCTATGCAGAGTTTAGGAAGTGTCTTCATTAAATTGTAATAAAATAATATTTATCCCAGCCAACGGCCATACTAGTCAGGATATACCGGTTCTCGTCCGATCACCGAAGTCAAGCTGAGTTGGGCGCGGATAGTACTTGGATGGGTGACCGCTTGGGAACTCCGCGTGCTGTTGGCTTTTTTTTTACTATTTTTTCCTTACTTATGTCTATTCAATAACATTTACATTTAATTAACTGTCGCAATACCAATACGACCTAGTCCCCTTCTATTCAATTTTATATACTTTCATTTGTAGGCTTATTTATGGCTTTGGAGAATCCCTTTTGGAAACTTTAGAGATAGTCCAGGCCCTCGTGGGATTACGAGAGAAGTGTTTTGGCAATTCGGAACACCCTGACAGGGTCACGTACCCTCAAGTGGGTCCAGACTCTTCGTCCCCGAGACAAATACGAACACTCATGATCCAGGCGTCTTACGCGACATAAGTTCGTAGAATAAAGCAAATAATATTAACACTTTATTTTATTTTTGTCCATCCTGGTATATATTTTAATTTAGCGAAATCGTTCGCCATTCAGATTTAATTATTCCAAGTTGAGTTTGATAGAACTGTCCTTTATTACATCTTAAATATTTCAGTTTTAACTAGATAAAATTCTCTTCTATTCCATCTTCAATTTTTTTAAATGTAAAAGTTTTCAAATATATTTTGTTTAGAATAAACTCTGTTCAATTTTTCAACATTTTTTCCTTGAATGCGGTCGTATGAAGTGTAAGATTAAGAACGCTACAATTGCAGTTCTGAGGAACTCCAATGTTAGAAACAGACGAAATGAATAAAGATATAATCTAAGAACGCTCTGAAATTTAATGTACATGTACACATAATTTGAAGAAAAGGCGAAGACCGCGGACGTAGTCCCGTGGTCGATTATAGCCCGAAAGGTGAATGTTTCCCGACTGTGCGAAGGTATCCTAATTCCTCGCTAAATTCTCAATGGCTTACTGATATTTTATGACTTTGTCGACACGTCGTTGGGTCCCGACGCCGTATGGTTGCCATGATGTGGCCACGTGTGTTCTATCCAGAGATTAGTAAATGTTGTTAGTAAATTGTAATAAAATAATATGTTCCCTAGCCAACGGTCATACTAGTCAAGATATACCGGTCCTCGTCCTCAATTGCTGATCAACCTTCGTAGGAGTCGGACGTACCCTAAGCGGTCTCCACTACCTGCGCTGAGTGCAATTTTTCATACCTGAGTTACAAGTGACATCCATCGATCAATAGTTGTTTCGTACGTTTCGCCGCGTAGAATTATCCGCGGTTGGAAACGATCCGAATAAGAGAAAGATTGCCGGCCGAGACGGAAGGACGCGGTCAGTTAAAGCTCGTGACCGTGGAAGAAGGGTGAACGGTTAAAGAAAAGGTGTAAGAAAAATTGTCTATTGCTCTAAAGTTGTACAGTAGAAATAATTTAGCGCGATGTTAATAAATTGTCTTTACAAACGAAGTAAATGGAGTGTTCGTCCGAAACCTGGTCGAAGCTCGAAGTTCGTACCGGAATTTCGCCGAAGCACAGAATTATTCGCACGCTCTATCTCGCTAATCGCTCTCTACGGATTCTATACAGACTGCCGGCTCGTTCGCAAGGGCGCGGCTTTTATAGCAACATACGTTCTGGAATGTTCCCGAAAGTTCTAGAACATGCGCGAGTGTATATTTAAAATTTCTGTTTCTTCCTTGCCTTTGTTTCCTGTGCCGGTGGGCAACGGAACAGGAGAAGCGTTAGCAAGGAGAGAAGGATAGAGTGAAAATATAGGTTACGGGTTTGAACGTAGCGGTCGTTTGGACCCGAGTTACCGTTTGCCTAAACACAGCGTGTTAGGAATATTAAAATCAAATCAACCGCGTGTATCATTGGAGTAAACATAGGTGCATTTGCATCCATTGTTTTTTTGTTTTTCTGCGCTATGTTCATTACTCTTGTATTTTTCTTCCTTGCGATCAGTACCTATACAGGGTGTTTGGTAACTGGTGGTACAAGCGAAAAGGGGGCGATTCTACATGAAAGAATAAGTCGAAAATATAGAATAAACATTTTTCGTTTGAGGCTTTGTTTTCGAGAAAATCGACTTTGAATGTTCGCCCGGTACGCGTGCAGTTGATCATGTCTCGTTCTAACGGATCGCACTGTAGATCATTGTCTCGATGGATATTATCGCAGTTTAAGTTTGTTTTTATCGTAACGGAAAATTAGGAACACGTAATGAAATAATATGTTGAAGTAATCATAAAGTTTATTATTACAGAAATTGCTGAAAATGTTGCCCATTCAGCTGAACACATAATTCTGCTCTTCTAATTAAATTTCTATAATTTCTAAACTGTATGTTTTATTTACTACTTTAATGTTTTTACAAAAACATTAGTAGAATCTAATATTATTGTAAAATGCCGAAAATTCGTCCGATTTTTTGGAAAAAATATTCTGAAAGTCTGGATTATTTAATAGACGTTTGAAAGGAAATACGTTGACGAAAATAGCGGCTGATTTTAACGTAACGGCAGAATGTGTTATGAAGATGGTAAAAAGTTTAGAAACCAACGGTACTGCCGAAAATCTTCCGAGATTGGGACGTCCAAGGAAAACTACATTGCGGCAAAAACGCATGATATTCAGGGAGGTACTCAAAAACCGCAATATTTCATCAAAACAATCGAAATCTGAATTAAATCTTCCCATTAAAGAAACACAAATCCGTATGAGAATGAAAGAAGCAGGATATCATGATCGAGTGTCTAGAAAACAACCACATATTAGTAAACGTAACATTCAATGAAGATTAGCGTTTGCTAAGAAATATATAAATAAACCAATCGACTTTTGGTAATGTGCGATATTCACGGACGAGTCAAAGTTTGAATTTGGTTCGAATAAAAGAAGACAGCTAGTGTTAGAGTTTCATACTGATGAGATTTACGACATGGCAGAAAAATAACCACTTTTGAAACCTTTAGATTATTATCCGTACCATCTGCGTGCCAGCAGTACGATGGTACGTGACCATTTTTGGTTTAACAAATCTATTTATGCAGCACTCATTGTTAGAGTCCTTTTTTGGCTTCAGCGGCACAGGCCATGCCATAAACCTCGAAGACCTAAACGTCAAAGAGTAACTTGACCCCGGAAATTAGCGGTTTCCAGTGCCGCGAGAAAGACGTCACGGAATTTGGGTTTTTCCAAACCCAAACTTCCGCGAGCAACCGCCGTCCTCCCCCGTGTAGGAAACCCGTTCCCCTTCCAGAAAGGTACCACGCTAAGGGCGCAATGGAAGGGAGCAACGGATGTTTCAAATAGGGCAAAAAAGTCCAAAGCCGGGATAGAACAGAAAAAACCTTTAGAACGGAGAGTAGTATAAAGGATAGAGCTTAAAACAGTAAAGATAGAGAAATAGTATAGGAGATACATAAATATTCACACACACACATATACCTTATTTTTATCATCGCGAATAAACAGTTATTTTGTTACATCACTACGTGTAGGTATTAACGGTCCCAATTCCGTCCAAAATTGGGTGGTCCTTCGACAGTACTTTAGACGGCACGAAGTGCAATACTCAGGGTCGTGACCTCACCCTAACATATATAGTTATGTAAGTTATTCGCAATAAATAAATTCAACATATCATTACTGCTGTAACAGGGGTAAGGAAGCGCTGCAGTTCGGGTATTATTCCATAATTTAATATCGCGAACTAGTGCTAAAAAACACGTGCTGGCGTTAAATTTCTAAATTCATTTATTGCATGGCCGGTTCAGAGCTCCGATTTCAATCCCATTGAACACTGGTGGGACCATTTGGTGGCACAGAAATGTGCCTGAACTTTGTAAGAATAATAAAAATCGAATTTGACATGTATTAAAATCCATTAAAGAAATTATGCTCTTGCTTTTATAAAATCTTAAAGTACACAAAGCGATGTAAAATATACTAAAATACTGAAAATGTGAGATAGAATTTATTTATAAAGATTAATAGCAGTTTCGTGTTCTTTCTTTTCTGAGTATATTCTTATTTCTTCAACATACTTATAAATAGCCAAACAGACTCGACAAAATCTGCATAAATTTATTTTGTTAGCTCTGAGTGTACTTTATACAAAAATATTATTGTTATTTAATTTTCGAAAAATATTGTTGAACTTAATATTAATAAACAATGAGTTGATTTGAGCGCTTAAAATAGAATAAGAATTCGATCTTTTGTTACATGATTTAATATATGAGACTGAATAAGACTGAATCGAGGTAGGCTAAAACTGTTCCTCAAAGTGTGCAATATGGTTTAAACAAAATTTTGCTTGCCTCTACTTGCCTCTTCGTAAGATATAAACTGTTATATAATTATTGTTATAAACGCGCCCGTATATGCTCGAATGTATGCTGCATTGAGAAAACATTAATATTATCGAAGATCAATAGAAAGATAAAATTGATTACGATAAATTTGGAATATATGCTCACGAAACCGCTGAATTATTTGTTCATTTGTATGGTCGATACAACATGCCTTCCTCTGTAAGATTTTAATCCACGGTGGCACAATCATGAAAAAAATGATTTTTCCTATCAAATGCCTATCCGAAGAGGCTCAAGAAGCAGGAAATAAAATAGTCAGACCCGCAAGAGCCGACAATAGTAGGAAATCTTCACATACAGTTAATAATGAAGATATTATGCACCATCTTTTAATATCATTTGATCCCAATAAGATAATTTAAGAGTTTTAAACGATACAAAAATAAAATATTTAACAACGGACACAAATAATTTGTTAATAGATAATAAACAAAATGAACGTTCAAATTAATAATATGGAAAGAAACGACGATAATTCTATGATAGAACCAGACAGTGATGAGAGCTTAATAAATCTGTAAATAATATTATTAGTTTCGTTTATTTTGTTCGTTCTCTTTAATTAGTATTTTCATCTATTTTTTTGCATTCTTTAATGCTTATATTAATATTACTTTTAATTAAAAAATGAAACAAAACTTTAAAAAAATGCTAATATTGAATCCTCCATTTTGTAAATGAGTAAATTTGGTCAATTTTTATGTTCAGATTTAAAAGTACCGACCTAAAAAACCTACAGATACTAAAAGGGGACCTCAAGGTCGACGGGAAACGAATTTTCCTGAAACTTGCAGTATTTGAAGATGTCGTATCTGAAGTTAATTAGACGAAGCAGTAGAGCGCACTTCTCATGATTTAAAAAAAAATTGCATTTGAAAATTATGTCACTCTACATAAGGAGTTTCAGTTAATTATGAAACAACGAGCCGAGTGACAGAGTGCGTAGCGTAAAAGACTGACAATCTAAACGACTAATGGTCTAAACGACCATGCTTTGCGGCCAAACATAGAGAATATAGACCCACGTCGCTTTTTAGAACTAAAAACGATAAGGTCTATCTATCGTTGGGACCGCTTTATCAGGATCCCACTCCGCTTACCATTCTAGCAGATATGACACGAGTGAATCGGTACAGTCGGATTAAAAATATAGATGGAAAAATTCCTGCGTCATTGTAGCGGCGTGGACCCCTTTTGATTTGTTTTGGTTCTCTGCGTAACCGGTGTAGCGCGAGACGAAGGGCAGTCGTTTACAGTCATCGTTGAATACATATAATTAAAAGTTTCTTGCCTTTTTATTTTCCCCGGATCCTATAAATTTTCTAATTTAACAAGTACAATTGGCGTGTAAAGCAGCCAAACTCGTTGCGCGACCCAAAATACCAAACAATAATAAGGTGTCCCAGAATAAGCCGCCTACAGTTAGCGTGGAGGATACAAAGCAACAGGTAGTAATCTTCCTTTTTGTGGTGAACAGTGAAAGAAATCCGTTTATGGACAACCCACAAACCTAGCTAGTGTAGCACTCGACGCTGCCCTTCAGAAGCGATGGGCAACGTAATACCTACACCTCAAAACTCTCATTTGAAGCGAGCTCCCCCTTTACAGGAAAGAACCTGAATTCCTGTCCAAGCCTGTCTACTTTTCAGTCTGTGGCAATTCGGGATAAGTATTCGTTCTGTCACATGCACATTTTTCATAAGAGGCCGTCTGTTCATACCTTAACCGCTCGATTTCAAATCTTGTTCGCTTCGAGAAGGGATGTTGACCACTAATCACCGCTGAAAGACACTTTAAATATAGTTAATTTTAAACTTAAACGTATTTCTGTATAAATTCCTTATGCGCAATTAAAAACGTTATCTGATTACGGTAAAATTCTTGAAACTTTCAAAGCTAGGGACATCAGATACATTACGTACCGAAGTCGTTGAAAACACAAGATGTATTGCTTAAAGGACTCGATCTGAAATTTAAAAATTACGATCCCATAAAAGGATAGCAGCAGTAGCAATAGAGACGATGTAGCAGCATGAATTAGAAGCACGAGTCATCACGAAATTACTCACTTTCCACAGGACACGTACGTATATGCAATTATGCATTTTAAAAGGGTGACATTTTTCTGAATACCTTGACAACTGGAACGGGTAGGAACATAATTTTTTTTGTATTTTTGAATCACGATCAGGTGTAAGGTAAATTTCAAAAATCCATAATTTATTTAAATAATATTAAAATAAAATTATTTTGTTGTGTATTTATATTGTTAAACGTTGATTTATTGTCAAGCACTATCGTATACGTAATCCATAGACAAAAACAGAAAAAACGTGTACTCGGAATTCTCCGTTATTTTTCAGGTACAAATTTTTATTAAATATATAATTGGTTGTCACATCATAGTATGAAAAGTATTCAGTCCTGTTTTTGCGTGTATCTTTAGGCGTACACACTGATTGGAGTGTATCATAAACTTTTGCAACGTTTTGAAGAGAAGTGTCGCAGGTTTATTGAGGTATTATTTGCTATTGAAGGTCCAGGCTTCAATTATTTAACGGAAAATTCTTTGTCATATTATTTAAACCAAATCTCTATATTGGCCACAACAGTGAAATTGAATAAAGAAGTACGTAAAGCATAAGAGCTCCTTGCGCCAGGAAAATTTAAGGACTACTATATTGTCGCAATGCAAACGTTTTATCGTATTATAGTTAGCTTTGTGAAGCAGAATTGAATTTTCGAAATCTTCTGGGCGATTGTCAGTGTATTCAGAACGATACCAAACATATCGTAATAAACGTTTGTAACGTAGAGCCTGTTGCCTGTGGACCAATCCATGCATCTTTATTATATTAACTTTCACGTATAAGTTTATGTCTATACTTAGTAATATTACAAGGTCGGACATTTTTCGGACGAAGGTCCTCCATATACGAAATCCATAAACATCAAGGAGTTGTACAAGTGGTGTCGTATTTTTAATATCTTTAACTTTTTGTCTTCTAGTGTTGCGCTTTGTATTATATCCTCGCTATATTCATTCGCTGAAGCAAGTAACAAAATTATATTATTTGGAGTGCGTGGAAGAAAAACTTGACTAAACCACATTTTAAATACTCTTTCGTTAATTTTCCTGATATTGCAGATTCAGTCTAAATATTACGCAGCGTAAATATATTCCGTAGTACATGAAGTCTCAATTGTCCACTATCTGCTTTCAGTATTATGAAAAATGGTGATAATAGCTAACTGTCGATTGAAATTGTCGGTTTAATCGTACAGCTATGTATAGTCATTGATACTGAACGAATATGGACGTCAGTTCCCTTTTCGCTCTTATGCGACGATGTTCTTCCATAGTGTATATATATTTGAAAAGAACTTTGTCAGTGTTAAAGATGTTCTTTTTTCCGTGCAGTTCAAAGTGATATTTTACAATTGAAACAAAACTTTCACCTCCTGTATTTATTTAGTTTAAATTATTACTGTAGAGACAAGTAATAAGTTTTGTTGTTTTTCTGGATACTATGTTGTACTCTGTTTAAAATTATATAGCCAAAATGTAGATGCTTGAAATCCCTCTAAAACTTTCTTACTTCTTATTACTGCCCATTGTCTCCAATCCGTATCACGTACTGGGTTTGAAAGGAAATTCGTAGCGTTTTATAAGCAAAACTTTATGACAAAATTTATATCCTTATATATGATATTATTCTGCAATGTATTTCCCACCTTGATCTATTACTTTTTGCCATCTATGTGGTACCTTGAAGAGTTCATTTTTCTAGAATGTCGCCTGTTTCTGGGCCATAGACTGGGTCACATGGTCCTTGCAAGCTTGTAACGAGTCCAACTTCTTTCCATTGAAAAATTTTTTAGGGATCGGAATAGGTGAAAATCTGATGGTGCCAGATCAGGTAAATATGGCGAACGAAGAAGGATATCCCAACCAAACTACAATAACTTCTGCCTGGTTGTTAGACACATGCGGTCTGGCGTTGTCGTGCTGGAACACGACGGCACTCCGATTAGCTAATTCTGGTCGTTTTTCGTCAATGACTGCCTTCAATCGGCCTCATTGAATAAATTCATATTTCGGAATTTATTGTTTGGTTATGGGGTAACAGCTCGTGGTACATAACACATTTCCAATCCCACCAAATGCATAGCATAACTTTTCTCGGGTGAAGACAGTCTTTTGCCGTGGTTAATGGTGATTCTTTCCGTTTCCCCTACGATCGCTTTCTGTATGAATTGTTGTACAGAATCCATTTTTCATCACCTGTTATTAGGCGTTTTAAAAATGGGTCATTTTCGTTCCGCTTTAGAAGTGAGTCGCTTATGCAAATGCGATCCATCAGGTTTCTCTACATCAAGTCGTGCAGAACCCAGACATCGCAACGACTTACGAATTCGAGAGCCATCAAACACGCCACAACAGTTGTGTGAGATACGTGAGCTATTTCTGCAATCTCCCGTGTCGTTTGCCGTGGATTATTTTTAGTCAGCGTTGTGATTAGATCGTCATCAGCAACTGTAGATCGACCAGAGCGCTCTCGGTCTTCCAAAGCAAAATTTCCGTTTTTGAAACGAGTAAACCATTTGCGACGGTACTTTCAGCTACAGAACTTTCTCCGTGAACGTCAGAAATTTACGCTACTGTTTCTGCAGCATTTTTTCCAGCTCGGAAACGAGAAAACCATTAAGTAGCGAAAATGTAGCTTATTTTCTTCCATCTCTATACTTCGATTAGGCAGTTGTAAAACTCACTGATCAAAAGATCACTTGAACAGAGAGACGCGTTGAAACATAACCTTTGAGGGCATGTCCATAAGTCTTTTGTTTTACTTCCACGTCGAACTGATATACGCTATTAGCGCTACGAACTTTCTTTCTAACATGATACAATACTTTTGTTAGTCCTTGCTTCAATAAATTTTCGCAGCTTGGTATCTACGATTGCTTCAGGTTTATCGAAACGACACTCGCCTTTTTTAATTTGATCTTACCAGTCATAGAACTGTCACCAACTCTTTAACTTTTTGTATCGGGTGTGCACAATTTGGAAGCTCAATGGTCTTTTTCTTCCATTCCTCCAGAAATTGACGACTTTTGTTTTATATTCTGGATCCACGTCTTCTGAATCTTTATCATGATGATTGCTCAGATGCTTGTTCTATTTTTTCTTCATTTTTGAAATTACGCTCATAAGGCTTCCATCTGGAAGCGACATTCAAAAATATGTAATTAAGAAAAGATTATATTCCTATCCTGCCTAGTTGTCAAGATATTAAAAAATATATACTTTCAACACTAAACTTTACGAATGTAATTATCACCCCTTTAAAATTCACGATTGTCGCTCAAAATAAAATACGTGACAAATATTTTTCTGAAAACTATATGTCACATTACTTTCATTAAAATCGCTATGTCCTGATTGGATAGACACTCTTGTTAGAAAATTAAAGTACTGTGCTATCAACTGCTAATTCGCCTCATAGTAACGTACGGATGCCCACTCTGGTATAATATAATCCTGCCTATGATAGAAAAATTAACAGCCTTTGATGGAAAATGCCTCCGTAAATGTACAGGCCTATTTAGGAGTGAGGTATCCGCTTATAAACCACGTAGTGATACCATTATAATGCAATTTATTTGCAATTACTTCACAAATATCAAAAAAATAATATCCAAACCCCTTATAAATAGTGCATCATATCGACAGGACGAATTCCATCAACGTAGAATCTGATTAGAATCAGAGTATATTCCACAGAGATATTTTTAAACCTAAATAAGGCAGGGAAAGTAACTGACGCTGACAATGCAACGCACAGAAAACAACAAGAAGATCATTTATGAACCACGAGTAGACAGTACAAGAACTACACACAAGATACATAGTTTACAACAGCGCGCTTCGGAAAAATAACATCAATGACAAACATATTTCAAGAAATTGCAACGTAATTGACTAGAGAAATCTTTAAATAAACTTTGACCGTGTCTTAATCCAACGCTTTGAAAGTCTTTTGGCGTGAAAACCTGTCTGACTATCAACGATCAGACTACTCAGGACATACCGGTTCTCATCTGATTACCGCAGCCAAGCTGAGTTCTTTTATTGTTTTTTCTTTACTGAAGTCTGTTCAATACTATATATTATTGTCCAGTTCCCTTCTATTCAATTTTAAATATTAGGTTGTCCCAAAAGTTTCTTCCCTTTTTGATATAAAATAAAAACGCACTTCGAGGAATATTTTGCAAATAATCAAGGAACAAATTATATTTACTGAGGGATGAAAGAGGACGATACAGCTGAACCCCTTGTATTTAATGCAACAAATCTTAAACAATAAATATTTTGAACACCTTTCTATTAAACAAGGAAGGAATTTATGGGACAACCTAATATTTTAATTTCAATTCGATTAAATTCTCCTTTACACGGCTTTAACACTTAGCCGACCGATCGTGTAGTCTACCCATTTACAAGTTGATGGTCGACCGATCGGGTTGATTTCCCACTTTGACATGAGGAACGCTTCTTTCTCTTTTCTGTTTTTTTTTTTTGTCTATAGAGCACAGCATGTAATAAAATGCACTAATTTTTGAAGTATTATATTTTATTGCCCATTGTTACAGCTCTGTATGTTCGGGATTTCCGAAGGTGTCCCTACCAGCCATAAAATTATTTTACTAATTATTTCACACCACATCCATTAGAAATCGAAGATGCTACCTACACCCCACTGTCGTGTACTTCTCAAATATATGACTCTGCTCAACTTGCAAATATTGGTGTAGAAGCCAAGCTCCTTGCTGTGACTCTCAACAAGTGGTATGAAGTGAAGTATAGAATAATACCCCTAAAAATGTCCAGAAAGATGAATGACAATTCAAGTGATAGTGAAGTTGAGGACAGTGAAAGCACCATCGTTCCCATATGTCAGAGTAATCGACGAATCCTTTAGAGTGAATCGGAAGACGACTTCGCCGATGACTTGGAAGCAAATATTATTGTCAATGGCGTCGATGATTGGACAGAGGATGATAGAAGAGTTGAACTAAAAGCATATGATCGAACTGCTTGCATCAACACAATGCCTGAACATCACGAAAGCGAATGGGCAACCGCACAGTTCCTTGGTGATGATTTGTTTGAATTGTTAGCAACGGAAACAAACATATATCACGCTTATGTGGCAAGCAAATGTAAAGAATACAAAGCGGTAAAATGGGTTAACGCGACAGTGAAAGAGATGAAAAAGTTTCTGAGGTTAATTATCTTGATAGGACAAGTACGGAAAGACGGATTACTGGCCCACTATATCATATATAGGAACCCCGATCTTCCCCAAAACAATGGGCCGAAATAGATTCATGTAGATCTGGAGAATGTGGCATTTTTGCAATAATGATTTATTACATGATAAATCGGATAAATTATTCAAAATTCGAGAAGTTGTAAATTATATACAGAACAAATTCCAGCCTGTATATACCACGCACAGTCACAGTTATCTTTCCGCACGTATAATCCCGCAAAACTTAAAAAATATGGGATTCTGGTACGGATGTCCTGCGAACGTCATCTGGATACGTTTGCAATTTCAAAGTATATTCAGGTGCAGAAGCGATATTGCAAGACACAGTTTTGTGGGATTTCACCATCATATTTATATGGATAATTATTATAATGGTGTGCGTACATCCTGTTGCGTGAACTGCGCGGATCCGGCCACCATACGCTAGTTCTGACTCAGCCAGAATTTAATGAGCCTGAATCTGGTTGAAACGCTCGTGATTTGTAATATTCGATCGCGATATTGATGTAAGAGTTTTATTTAATATTTGTAAGTGTTCGTGTTGTAATACAATATTCGATTTGTGTTTTAAGTGTTCGCTTTCGTGTATTAAATTGTTCGTGATATTAGGTTTGTTCTTGTTCGTGTTATATTAGGTCATCCCATAAGTTCATGCCATTTTTCGCGCGGTTATATATGCGATTTTTTTATATATACCTTTAAGTTTCATGAAAAAACGTAATTACCCTCTCGTTGTATGACTTCTTCCCAATTTTTTGGTAGGGCCATTATTCCATTCTGATAAAAATTCTCTATTTTATCTTCAAAATAATTTTGTAAACTATTTTTGAGGCTGTTAATATTTTCAAGTTTTTTACTCACTAAAAAGTGTTGTAATGCCCAGAACAGATGGTAATCAGATGAGGCAATGTCTAGAGGATATGGAGGGTGTGGTAAAATTTCCCAATTATATTCAGATCATTTTTTTTATAACGTTTTTTGCAACATGTGGTCTAGCGTTGTCGTGATAAAACATGACGTTGTTTCTATTCAGTAAAGCTGGACGTTTTTCGACAAGTGGTTCCTTTAATTTTTCTAACTGAGAGTTCAAAATGCAGTATTCCTTTGTAATCCCACTACACACACAAAAGAACCTTACGAGAATGTAAGCCCGGTTTTGCACATCGTTGAGGTGGTTGATTTCTTTGGGATCAACTCCGTTTTTGTTCACAATTTTCAGATAATATCCATTTTTCGTTACCAGTTATCAGGCGTTTAGGAAATGGGTCAATTTCGTTCCGTGAAAGTAATGACATACACGCTGGCGTTCGATCAAGACGGCTCCGTTCCGTCAGTTCGTGCGGCACCCGCACATCCAGCTTTGATACAATCCCCATTTTTTTTAAATGCCTATGTATTGTTGTTTTCGATATTTTTAAAGCATTTGACATCTCCTGAACTGATAAACATCGTGATTGTTCGACTAGACCGCGAATTTTAACTTCATCCGTCTCAACAGGACGCCCAGAACGTTCTTCACCTTCTAAACGAAAATTCCCAACTTTGAAACGTTGAAACCACTTGTTACCTATACGAGATGAAGGCGCAATTTCTCCGTAAACAGAACATATGTTACTCGTGGCAATTTTTACTGAATTTCCTTTCCGAAATTCATATAACGTAAGATGTCGGAAATGAATACGAAAATCGCTCATGATTTTTCACGGCTAGGAATCACTGTGTTCAAAATTTCACGATCTTATATCCACGAATACTTTCTTTAGACTGTTCTCGAACAGATAAACTCAAGTGAATTGATCCCTTATCACCGGTTGTTTAGAAATCGTTGCGCGAAGTGTATGCATAAAAGTTGGCACGAACTTATGGGATGACCTAATACTTTGTTGTTATTCGTGCTATATTTGTTCTTGTTCTTATTCATGTTGTATCATGTTCTTGTTCTAATTCGTGTTGTAACTTGATTGTATTCTTATTCGTGTTATAACGTGTTCTCTCGTTTGTCGCTAAAATCACCGTCGACGTCACCTCTGATTTGATTATTTGGAAGGAGATGATGGATACGATTGGCCACGACTTTTTAGAAGTTGCCGCCCTTGTAGAGGTGATGGTCATCTCTGGAAGTGGCAACGACCAAGGGGGTGACGTACGACAGATGTCCGCGTGTTTTAGGGAGAAAACCCGTAACAGGTAATAAGCTGGAGAAACACTCTGACTCTGAGTACGATAACACCTTCGTAGTCGTGAAGGTATTTTTTCTAAAGAAGGATGGTCAATGGTTTCATGAACTTATTGCTGGTACGGGTCTGTTCAGATTTCTTTGGCTGATGCCGTACAAAAATAGAAATTCCTAACCTGGATAGTTACGAGGGGTCCACGAGGTATGGTGTCGATAATAATATGTATAGAATTGATGCATTAGTCTTTAAAGTGATGCAACACAGCCGAATTGCTACTTCAGAGGGAAAAAAAAGAGTTTGCGGAACAATTAGAGCAAATAGAGGATTTCTGCAAAGTTTTAAAAACCTTATATTGAAAGAGTATGAATCGAAATTTCCAAGAAACGGGCAAGACTTTTACGAGTCTAGTAGGCAAAGAAGAACCGAACTGTCAGAAGGATTTCGACGATTCATTCGGCAGAAACTGTAAACGTTCCACATTGGTCCGGGACTAGAACCAAACCAAAATCTGTTATGGAGTATAATAAGTATATGACAGGGGTTGACTGTGCAGATTAGTACATGTTGTACTATAATATTCTCAGAAAAAGCACCAAATGGATAAAAAGGCAGTGCTTTGTAAGAAATTTTTACGTTATACATTAGCGAAAAAAGTATTCATGCACCAGTAGGAGCTCTACTTTGAATACCGTTAACTTTTTCTACAGAACATTAATTTAACAACGAAATATGGTACAATATAGGAAATTAACACAGCTTTTAAACGATACATATTTTATTAAAATCGAAGAATCTTAATACATATTATATCATAAAATTCTTAATGAATACGGAAACCGCTGGGAAAAAGTATTCATTCAGTAGATACTTCCTTGAATTACTAATCAAAATAACAAATTAATAGATGAATTAATTTTTATCAATTTTTTCCCATTCCTCTTTTAACGCATTTTTTAGCTCGTTTTTGTTTTAAATTGTATGTTTTCGAACACGACGTTTCAGTTCTTCCCATATGTGTTCTATAGCATTAATATCTGGAGACCTTGGACGTGTTACCAAGACATGTGGTGCATTGTATAACAACAATTCTCTAACTAAATGAGACTTGTGTTTGAGATCATTGTCTTGCTGTAAATAATAACAAACCGACATCTGTAATTTTCCTGCACTTTGTTTTAAATTCAATTTCAAAATATTCAGGTATTCATATTCATCCATTATTCCTTCAATAAAATGCAAATTACCCAAACCATTCGCGGCCTTGCATCCCCATATCATGATGCTTCCGCCACCGTGCTTTAGTGTAGACTTTATATTCTTTGGATTTAAAGCTTTTCCTTTTCGTCTCCACACTAAACATTTTCCATCTGTTCCATAAATATTAACTTTACTCTCGTCGGAGAAAATAACAGATTTCCAAAACTCTAAGGGCTTATTTACGTATTTTTTTGCAAATTCAAGCCTTTTCTTTCTATTTATTTCATTAACGTATGGTTTCTTCCTAGCAATACGTGAAAGGTATCCAGCTTCCTTAAGCCTATTAAATATTGTTTTGGAAGAAACGTGTTTTCTAGTGGGTACTTCTAATTCCGCTCCAATTTTGGGAGCACTTTTGAATGGATCTTCTTTAACTTTTTTAATAACAAATCTTTTATACCTACCGTTAAACTTCGGCGGCCGTCCAGATCGACGTTTATTTTTTAGTATTCCCTGTGTCTTATATTTACTTACAATATACTGGATGGTTACATGACTTTTTTCCAACAGTTCACCAATTTTTCTAAGGGAAGATCCATTTTTATAAAGACCTATTATGATATTTCGTTCTTCTAAGGTTGTTTCTCTGCTTTTCGTAGACATTTTAAGTGTACACTGCCATGGGAAGACTAAAACAAAATGAAGTGTAATTTACACTTACAAACAAACACAAATGCACATCGGGAATCTCCTCATTCAATTGTTTAGACATTTTTTATCGATAGACGACAACTGTACACTATGCGGCCGACAAGAAGTCCGGTGGCCAGGCGTTCAGACGCGACGGCAGTAATTGGCCGAAAAAAAGATGGTCGCAGCGAATCTCATGCATTTTCGGCGGCGGAATTTATTGGTTCGCGCGGTCACGCACACTAATTGACCCGAAGACCGTAAACAATCAGTAATCTGCGATCGTCAATCGGTGTCAAGCTTCGACGGTTCTGGGTGGGGGTAGGAGGTGCGATCGCGTACGTCTTATGTTTCAGGACAACCTCCTCACCGGACTTCTTGTCGGCCGCATAGTGTATGTGTTCTTGCGCGGCGTAGTCTCGTAGAATCGGCGCGACTACACTTTCACGACCGATCGCACGGATTTAGGGTGACCGTGGTATGAGGTTGTAAGGCTCACACGAAAAAAGACTTTCCGACCCGTCGCGGCGCTTTGCTCCGCAAAATCAATTGGGGAGCAATTGTACGAAAGAAACACTCCTCACGAACGTTGAGGATGATTCGCGTTTCTTGCAGAGACCGAACGATGTCTAATGTCCCGAACGATGGACTTGCGTTTAGATTTCCGTGTGACTGGGTTCCGTAACGCTAACTGACCTTGCCCTCGAACGGTCGAGCTAAGGTGTTCAACATTTGACGAATGTTTGAATTCCAGACTTCCGAAGCGTCTGAAGTACTAAGGTTAGCGATTGATTGTGTTGTTTCGGTGTTCGAATGAATTCTGACGACTCGTTGTCGCCCGCACTTCCTCGAAAGATCGGAAGTGGTTGAAGCATGCTGATTGGTTTTCGTTCGTTATGTTAATTTCCCAATCAACATGCTTCTTGACGGTAGTGTCCATCCTCTTTTTCGCCCTGGATGCGCCTTTTCAGGAAGAGGGTTGGAGCGATACCGCCACGAGCGAGAAGACCCCCAAAGACCGACCGCTTTTGGTACTTTCCCGCCAGGTAGGCCCTCGAAGGCAAAGTCCTGTTAGGTTCGCGGATCGCTAGATGACCGTTTGGGAAAAGTCGAGTTTATGACACGAATGTAAGAAAATTCCGGATCAGCCCATAATAATACTCGACATAGGACACATGGCTCAGCGCGACGACCACCGAGACGCCGGGGCCCGGCCTAACGTCGCCAAGGATTATAAACAACGAGGCCCTTTTGCGAGGGAGAGGAAACCTCTCGCAACCCCGAGGATTGGCATTCGTCTAAGAATATTCGAACACGCTGCATCGCCTATATTTTGGCCTCTGACAAATAAATATATATTATCGATATTCCGCGTAGTCGTTACTGTACACGCTTACCTTGCAATTTCACCCATTAAATTCATAAGTCAGAGAAGGAATTATTATTCTTATTATTATTTCCCGTATTTGTCTTACAAATATGTCAACATTTTGCAGCAAAATTTAACAGATTCCGTGGCGAAAATAACATTCGAGATGTGGGAGGGGGGGGGGGGGGGGGGGGTTGCGTGAAGAGCAGTCAAGAAGCGATTGCCGACGAACAAGAAAAAGTTTGTCGATTGCGGAATGCCATACGAGACACACCTCGACCGTGACTAACCCTAAACTTCCCTCAATTCATTTACTGCCATGGCCGGCTCAGAGCCCCCATTTCAACCCCATTGAGCATTGGTGGGACCATTTGGTGGCACAAAAACGTGCCTACAACGGTAGGTGTTGCATTTTTGCATAAATCCCGGGAAATATTTTGGAAATAATTTTTTGTATACTTCTGCGAATGGTTGCTTTTCTTTAATAAATATATATTATCGATATTCCGCGTAGTCGTTACTGTACGCGTTTCCTTGCAATTTCACCCATTAAACTCATAAGTCGGAGAAGGAATTATTATTATTATTATTATTTCCCGTATTTGTCTTACACGAATGTAGCTATTGAGAACGAAACGATGATTAAAATATAAACTCTATTGTCGGAAAAACGTAAATGAATATTACGGTACGGCAAAAAATGTGCATCTCAAAAATAGCTTTTCGTAGAAGAACCGTCATAAACTCTCTTTAGAAATCCTCGCGTTTTCTGTTCCGCGTGCGACGGAACAGTATGAATACTTTTTTCCCGGCGGTTTCCGTACTCGCTAAGAATTTTGTTATGTAATTTGTATTAAGATGTGTAAGAATTGTACGGGTGAGTGCGAGTGTGTACGAGTGTGTGCGTGTGCGAGCGACCGTTAGCGGCGCTACCGAGATTGAATTTAAAGGGGATTAGGATTAGTATAAGTAAGAGAGGTGAGAGAGAGAGTTCGGCGGCATACGGCCTATTATCAGTTTCCTTTTTTTTCGTCAGTTATTATCAGTGTTAATTGTCGGTTTCTTTTGGTTCTGCAGTTTATTGTGACATTCACGTTTTCTTCTCGTTCGTATCTTTTTTTGTTAAGTTTCTGTTCTGGTCTGTTTCATAAGAAGTGAATTTGTGTTTAAATAAAGAATATCACAGTAAATATAATACACCTCGACGTGTTGTGCATTAAGCCTTATCCCATCTTACAGATGCTTCAATTTTAATGAAATAACATTGTACATATTTCATTGTTAAATTTGTGTTCTGCAGAAAAAGTTATCGATATTCGAAGTAGAGCACCTACTGGTGTATGAATACTTTTTTCGCTAACATACGTGTAGGAGATGACGTGACGAGGATACCGCGAGCGTCGTGTGTGCAGCGAACACCATAAAATAAACAAACACGCAGCGAACGTTTGTACGCGGCTCGGAAAGGGCATTATGGTATCGGACGTCGAAGGAGAAATACAGTGATAGTCATCTGCATCGATTTGTGTTTTTTTTTATATATCCCCTACCAATTCTTCAGAAGAGTGTTTATACTTTATTTTTTGAATGCTGCTCTTTTTAATTCATTTCTTATAAAAAAAAAGGAAATAACAGAGCAACATAATATAAGAAATTTTTGCTCAAAGTGGCAATAGCATTGGTGTAAACGGAGGAGGAGGAGGAAATTCAAGATATTGACTCAAGACAAGCAGGACCATCGAATGTAGTACAGCCAACACGAAGAACACTAAAACATGATCCACCAGTACGTTTATCACAAGATTTTAAAAAACACAAACTAGTGCCTATTGTCACAAATGGAAAGAAGACATGTCTTCAACGGAAATGCAGAGTATGCTCTGCAAATAAAAAATCGGGCTATACACGATATGTTTGCGAATCTTATAATGTGCCATTGCATAAGCTCACATGTTTCGAGAGTCATACTCTGAAACAATATTAAAATATATTACTGCTTTTATTCCATATTTGAGTTATGTTATTTATCCTTAGTCATCGTTACTCTTCATAATTGTCTGATTCTATTACCTATACTTTTTGGATAACCATTAAAAAATAATTATTATGTAGCGGCTGGTCATAAATCTGTAAATTTGTAAAGAGCATCGAACGTGCAAACGACCAGCACGGTTTATGACACGGACGACAGCGGAGCTGTTTTTGAGGAAACCGTTTTAGGATTTTTAGAGAATGCATGTCCGTACTTAGAATTTTGCTAATGGTCTCGACAGTAAAACGCTTAGTGTCATAAACCATGAGTTTCCCTAAGGGTCTTCATCGCGAGGTCAAGCGACCATCGGCCGGTCGCGTAGCTGACCGCTTGCCCTGGGAAATTCCGCTGCGTTGCCACCTCCACCAGCAAACGCTACCCCCGTCGAATCGTCCCCCGCTTCAAGGAAGCGTGCTTCGGGCACAAGAGGGAGGTTCTACGATTTGGCGGGATTTTGGTTGCGATAATTGGTTAACCCCACCTTGTCGGGGGTTGGCCAAAGTCTCTGACAAGATCTTAAAAGATTAGAATGGAGCGCAAAAATGGTTAGTAAGAAATAGCACACGTCACGACTTGTAAGATCAAGGGTTCACACTGACGTACGCGCTAAATAAAGAAAACAAGAAAAACTAACGCTGTGATCATCCTTTTAATATCACGCAACCCTATCCTTCAATTATCAACTTTTAATTTCGGATTTTGTATAAGCAATATATGAAATCGTTGAACGAAATTGTTACCGTAAGATATAATTGATCGCATAAATAATTTTCGGAGGTTTTTGATTTCAAATAGCGAATTTCAATCCGTGCTACTTCAGAAAAATACGCAGTGGACAACGTAGTTTGTCTTTCACTAGCGCGGTGGAAACTGTACAGGCCTTTGTGGCGTGTAAAGTGTTAAGTATTTCAAGTTGAATTTGGTAGAACTCTCCTTCATTACGTTGTTAAATATTTCAGTTTTAACAAGATAAAATTATCCTCGGAGGCTGCGGACAATGTTCCATAGTGGATGATTTCCCGAAAAGTGAAACTTTCCGGAATCTGGAAGATTTCCTAGTCCGTAGCAATCGGGGTAGTTAATGATCCTTCTATCGTGACATCATCCGCGCCGTGGCCACGTGTGTCCTATTCATAGTTTGATACGTATCAACTCAAGGTTTTCCAACATCAATGATTCATTTTTCCATTTAAAACGTCTATTTGCTACCGTTCTAATGAAATATATCAATTTTAGTCGCACAAGTAGGATGACAGAGTGATTGTGGTGGAATATGAAGAGAGATAAAATATGTTGGCGAATGTGATTTATTGTAATCTGTTGAACGAGGCTAGTGTTCGGGCGATCGAACTTATGTCAATGTAATATTGCGTGAAGAAAACTTATGAATGCTGTCCGATAATAACTGTTCAGCTGACAATTGTACTATTTTCTCAACTACCCTGTACGCGCTTCCTTTGTAGTTATAATATCTGTAAGGAGGTGTTACCACCTTGAAACGGCGAGGATGATGTTTCCTCGACTTCTCTGTTACCGCTGTGTCTTCCTGTAGGGGTACAGTTTGTTGTTCATGGTAACGTGGACATCGCGTGTACGGCAATCTTTTGGTCGCGATGGTCATGCGACTGTATCGGTCATTAAAAGACATGGCTGGTAACGTTTACAGGGACAGTGGAAGCGAAATTTTATACTCGGCGGCTCGGTTGCTGGGGGGATCCCCCTTGGAATCAGTCAAGCATTAAACACGATCGGTACCGACACGACCGAATATCGGTGAGACACATACTAACGCAAGCATATACAAAGATTGCAATTTCCTTATTTCCTATTATTGTTTCATGAAACATTTGCCACGGTATTCTTCAGGTTTTTCTGATTAAAATGACACCAAACACGACATAATTACGATCATAATTACCTGTGTAACAAGCCATCAAAGTTTCGGACGTTACATTTACGGTAGAGATACAAATTCCTTAGATTCTAACGTACGAAACTTTTATGGCTTGTTACAAGGGTAATTATGATCGTAATTATATCGTGTTTGGTATCATTTTAATCACAAAGACGAGATGAATACGATGGTAAAAGTTTCATTCACGAAAAATAAAAAATAAAGAATTTTGATTTTTTAATTTAAAAGACAACACGCAGGAGTTTTTCATGTTTGCCGAATGTCTCGAACCTCAGTCCCTCTTTGTTTTTGTATCGCTATCCTTTTCTACGTTCGACTCACGAACGTGGCCCGAATCGAAACTGTCCACTATGAGGGACAGTGGAAGCGAAAATTGATACTAGGCGGTTGTCCTTTCCACGCCGCGGCCAAAAAAACAAACCGCCGCTAAGGCGGCGAAGCATTGAAATCTGGAGCGAGGCTAGTTCAAGCGAGGCGAACATAGGCGCAGCAATGACGCACGCATAGGCGCAGGAAGAGACGTTTCCCACTGTGAAGGACAACCAAGCACTCCACTGTGAGGACATTTACTGTAAGTGGTCAATGCCATTTCCAACGACGCTGCGAGTCGCGTGCCGCTACATCCATGTTGTCCCAATTTTCGTTTAACGTTTCTTCCATCGTTTATTCAATGGTATTCGAGTGGTCGGTGACTAATTATCCTCACAAGCGACAGCGTGTCGGCAGACATTCTTAAATTTATTTTTGAATTACAATATGTAACATTTACGTTTACGTCAGTTTTTCGAAATGAAATATTATGTTTCTCAGCCAACGGCCATACTAGTCAGGATATACCGGTTCTCGTCCGATCACCGAAGTCAAGCTGAGTTGGGCGCGGATAGTACTTGGATGGGTGACCGCTTGGGAACTCCGCGTGCTGTTGGCTTTCTTTTTACTATTTTTTCCTTACTTATGTCTATTCAGTAACATTAACATTTAATTAACTGTCGCAATATCAATACGACCAATAGTCCCTTTCTATTCAATTTTAAATACTTTCATTTGTAGGTTTATTTATGGCTTTAGAGAATCTCTTTTGGGGACTTTGAAGATAGCCCAGGCCCTCGTGGGATTACGAGAGAAGTGCTTTGGCAATTCCGACCACCCTGACTGGGCCACGTACCCTTAAGTGGGTCCAGACTCTTCGTCCCCGAGACAAATACGAACACTCATGATCCAGGCGTCTTACGCGACATAAGTTCGTAGAATAAAGCAAATAATATTAACACTTTATTTTATTTTTGACCATCCTCCTATATATTTTAATTTAGTGAAATCTTTCGCTATTCAGATTTAATTATTCCAAGTTGAGTTTGATAGAACTGTCCTTTATTACATCTTAAATATTTCAGTTTTAACTAGATAAAATTCTCTTCTATTCGATCTTCAATTTTTTTTAATGTAAAAGTTTTCAAATATATTTTGTTTAGAATAAACTCTGTTCAATTTTTCAACATTTTTTCCTTGAATGCGGTCGTATGAAGTGTAAGATTAAGAACGCTACAATTGCAGTTCTGAGGAACTCCAATGTTAGAAACAGACGAAATGAATAAAGATATAATCTAAGAACGCTCTGAAATTTAATGTACATGTACACATAATTTGAAGAAAAGGCGAAGACCGCGGACGTAGTCCCGTGGTCGATTATAGCCCGAAAGGTGAATGTTTCCCGACTGTGCGAAGGTATCCTAATCTCTCGCTAAATTCTCAAGGGCTTTGGGATATTTTATGACTTTGTCGACACGTCGTTGGGTCCCGATGTCGTATGGTTGCCATGACGTGGCCACGTGTGTTCTATCCAGAGATTAGTAACGTTTTCAGTAAATTGTAATACTATAATATGCTTGTCAGCCAACGGTCATACTAGTCAGGATATACCGGTTCTCGTTCGCATTAAAAAGAAGGGCAAAGATCCCAGTGATCCTAACAGCTATCGCCCAATAAGCCTTCTTCCAAATATTAGTAAAGTCTTCGAAACAACAATAAACAACGCAATCGTTGATTCGTGCAGATCCAGGGACATAATACCAGAAACGCAATTCGGTTTTCGCCATAAACACTCCACGATTCACGCAATCACTAAATTCACGTCAGATATTTGTTGGGCTAGAAACTCGGGAGACTGCGTAGGGGCCATATTGATTGATTTAGAAAAAGCCTTCGACACGGTCTGGCTGGGCGGTCTATTTTTCAAACTCATTAAAAAACAGTTTCCGATGCATTTGATAAAAATCACCTGGAACATGCTATACGGGAAAAAATTTAGGGCGCGGTAGTACTTGGATGGGTGGCCGCTTGGGAACTCCGCGTGCTGTTGGCTTTTTTTTTCCTATTTTTTCCTTAGTTATGTCTATTTAATAACATTCCAATTCACTTATATTTTGACAGCCGGATTCACGTATACAAGAGTTCGCTGAGTTAGCGGTTATTGGCCGCGCTCACATATACGGGAGGTCACGTAATCGCCAGTTACCGACTTAGTTCGTATGTTCGAATAGTTGCAGAACGTCAGTTACTTCTTGTTTGTCCATTGTTGGTCTATTATTTGTTTACCGAGTATCGGTTGTTCCTGCATCTACTACATATCTAAGTGTCTACATATTCATCTGTCTATCTATTTATCTATATTCACACACATCTATCCAGTTCGTCAAAAATGAATAACAGTAACGTCAGGGTATACGTCGATAACCTATCGAATGTTACAGAGGCTGAAACAAATGATAGTGAAGATTCAATGAACAAAAGACAATGGAAACGAAATTATTGTTTGTAAAATGAAAAATTTGATTAATCCTATATTAATCAAATTATACTATAATCATATGTGGAAATCGTTGAAAAACCTACTTATACGGCGATTCAAAAACCTTTTCCGTTTGCACGATTACTGTTAGATTTATAAGACGCGGTGATTAGAGGAATACAGGACGTACAAATCACACGAACTGTTCGATTAAAGCGATGCGAGGTTGCTGCTGAATTGTATACGGCCATGAACGAGATCGAATTAATGCTACGTACTACAAGTAAACCGATGGCAACACTCATGTTTCATTACGAAATGCTTAGCGACACATCAGGAGACGCAGCATTCACGCCAACAGGAAAGACCGACACTTCTGTGACGGAAGAACCGACTGCACTATCAACAGTCACCTGTTACAGCTGTGGTGAAATGAGTCACTTTTCCTCCAATTGTACCGAACGATCAGTACTTGCGGATTATGCAATAAACGGGGTTGCCTAGACAAATTATGCGGCAGAATAGCGGCCCAACATTACCAAGTACAAATGGTGTTATATCCCGACGTTAATTTTAACGACGGTCTGGTGAGACAATAAATTGAAGTCTTTTCTCAATCAAAGAAATAAATATATTTATAATTTACAAGTATTAGAGACGGATCGGGAATGACCGACAATGTTAATATTTTGATGTGTACTCTTTGCAAGTTGTTGGAATTCTGCTGGAGAGACAAAATAATGTTTCTCTCGAGAATAAAATACATAGTGGGAGTTGGTATGTCGCTGGGGGTGGACAGACGAAGATGTCAAAATTAAAGTAATTTCATTGGTGATCAAAATTGAAGGCAAGTGGGCAAGAACCGCCCTTACCAAATACTCATCGCGAGGTCACTCTTTACCTGAGTAACCTAAGTAAAAATACGACGTCGTTTGTCACCTAACGGTTCGACAGTCATAAAATAAAGAGCAGCAAAGCAGTTGTTAAATCTTCCTGAATTTTCTAAAGTTAAAACTAAGCCCAATGGTTTTATGATTTTATGAATGTGCCGCGACAAAAAAACTTCACAATATAATACTAAATGGGCTTCAACAAATGGATTTACGAAATTCATCATCGTAGAGCCATTAAAGAAGACCAACGTAACCAGAAAGAACAAAATGACGGGATTCAACGGAGAGACCATTAAGAATCAAGGAGTCCTGGTCATGGTTAAAAAAGCAAGAAACTTTGTTCTAAATTCTAAGGGCCGCTAAGATTCATATTTAACAATGAATGATATACTCAGGCAAATTACTACATCTTTTGTTACAGCAAACTCCGTAGGAACAAGGTACTTGAAGTGATTGTAGGCTGGCCGAGTGTTCGAAAATTCCGATTCGACCTGCACTTAAATTCAAAGTGGGAACTTATGGCCGCGGCGCTGTGACACCCACGATGACGGGCCCGATGTTGCGATGCAACAGCCATAAACGACCCCGAGGCGCTTGAATTTTTGGTGAGGGGTAGAAACACTTTGCAGAACATTTTTTTCACTTTCTCGACCATTTACAAAAAAATATATATTTAGAGAGATTTTATAAAGTCTTCGATTTACATTTTATCCAGTTCCACCCCTTTCCTTTACAGGTCAAAAGTGGCGTTGTTCGTGTTTTCTACTTTCTCTTACACTTGCATCAGATGTTCAAAATGAAATAGTGTGTTTACCAGCCAACATCCACAGTCTGTAACCGTTCAACAGGTTTGTCGAAACGGTGACATAGTGAAAGGGGCATCATGTAATGAGTCCCCGCTGCCTCTACACTCGACGAAATTTCTATAAAGTCATCTTCATTTTCAGAGATATTTTTAAAATATGACTATTTTTGTTGATGTATCGTATCTGGTCCTGTGCTTTGTTGATACTCGAGTAGAGAAACAATGCACTCTAGACTGCCATGTTTATTATTTTCATTTGTTTTAATTTTTTCTGTGTGGTGTAGAAAAGAAGTGCGAAATTCCTATAAAGTCATTTAGTATATCATTGGATTCTGAGCAGAGAACTACGAAAATTTGCAAGTATTCGAAAAGTATTAGTTTTAAAATTCATATAAATCGTGTTTGTTATAATTTGATTCGCGTGTATTACAATGCCGAAAGGGAAAATATTAACAATTGAAGAAAGAGCATCAATCGATGCTTATAAAGATATGGGCTGCTCTAATCGCGCAATTGCCAAAAAAATTAATCGATCATACACCGTAATTAATAATTATATTAATTTACGTGACAATTACGGAAAAAATCATTTTAAAGGCGGAAATACAAAATTGTCAAAACGACAATATTCGTTATTAATGAGGTCCGTGGCTAAGGAGAGGAAAAATGCAGCACAATTTCGAGCTGAATTGGAGCTTCCAGTTGCAGTAAGACGTGTGCAACAAATTTTAAATTCTTCTGGACAATTCGCGTGGACAAAAATGCAACGTAAACCAGGCCATAAAGAGGTACATAAACAGGCCCGTCTTAATTTCGCACGGGCACACATGTCTTGGACGAAAGAATGGGAATCTGTGATTTTTTCTGATGAGAAAAAATTTAATTTGGATGGGCCAGATGGTTGCAAATATTATTGGCACGATCTAAGAAATGAGAAAAGCGTGAGAATGAGTCGGAACTTTGGAGGAGGTTCCCTAATGATATGGGCTGCGTTCAAAGCCGACAAAAAAACTCCGATGTGTTATGTAAATCACAAAATGAATTCAGAGTATTACACAAATTTATTAGACATGGTTCTAATACCCTTTACAGAAAATTTTAAAGAGGAAAATTTCATTTATCAGCACGATAATGCTGCAGTACACGCGTCGAACCACACAAAGCAGTGGCTTCATGATAGAAATATCAATGTTTTACCATGGCCAGCTTGTTCCCCCGATTTAAATTCCATTGAAAATGTTTGGGGTATCATTGCGCGCGAAGTTTGTAAAAACTGCAAGCAATACAACTCAATTAGTGAACTAAAAAATGCTATTAATGAAGCGTGGGCATCTGTTAAAACAGAAACGCTACAAAAGTTAGTGTCGTCAATGCCCAATCGCATTTTTAATGTAATTCAAAAAAATGGAGGTTACACTAAGTATTAAAGTAAAAATAATAAAAAAACAGTTGTTAATTTCAACTTTATTCGTGAAAAACGAAACTGACTTTATAGAAATTTCGCAGTTTTTTTTTGTGTAAAATTAAATTTTTGTTTCTTTTTATCAATAAATGTTGTATTCATGTCTTAAAATCTGTGTGTACGATTTCTTTATGTAATCCCGAAATTTCATCAACTACAAATTGTTTATTACTAAGATATAACTATAAGAATTCACTACAAAACACAGTGACTTTATAGAAATTTCGTCGAGTGTATGTGGTACTAGCGCAGGCGCGTGCCTATCTCCTCTTTGCGGTTGTGGATCATCGGCCTAATAAAAGGACGTGTCGATCCGATGATCGCTCTCTTGCAGCATTTCCTTATACCTTTCCTTGGCCTAGTTGCCAATATTACTTGGACATCCGTTCCTGAAATTGTCCGGCGTTGGACTGTGATACGCTGGCGAGTTCGAAGTTGCGAATCACGCGTTTGGACCCGTTCTCCGTGGCATTCCTCTGTAGCGACACAACGTCACAGGTCTATTTGCCATCTATCCGAAAGTTTCGACTTTCGGAAGATACGTAGATAGCCTGCGACTCGTTCCGTCACAGGTGGAAGAGTCAGCAGCCAACATTCGGGGGTAACTCCTTAAAGCTTATAAAATCCTTTCCAAATTCATATAACACTCTTTGGGTAACTTGCGTTTTTTTATAATTATATTTTCTTGTAAAGCTTTGTTAAACTTTTCGCCGATCGGCCCGTATAATTTGCGTGACTTCGTTTCGATCTTACTTTGCTTTTGCGTAAGCGTGTAATTTGCGTACTTTCTTTTCAATCTCAGTTTGTTCTCGAAAATCGAATTATTATTTGCGTCAGCGCGGCGTGAGAACCACTTTCTTTTGCGTATCGTGTTACCGTGTACTTCGTCGTTCCAACCGTCAACTGTTATTGTTACGCGACCTTCTACCGGCGAACGAGCGAACGCGTGTTTCCATAAACGCGTAGAATCAAATTCGTAGAATCTCCTCGTGCATACATCAATTTGTAAAACATAAATTCATCGACGAGCGAAAGAAACGTTAATCGAAAATTAAAGTATTATTTTGCAAGCACGTCAATTAATAAATCTGTTCCTTTCATTAAGTTCGAAAATTGCGTTAATAAATCTTGCTTTATTTCCTGCAATAACTCTTATTTAATTTGTACCCGCCTCATCCTAAAAGTGCGGTTACAAGTCAGGATATCCCCAGAGTCAGGGTATACCGCTCGTACAAGTAGGTCGCCTAACCTCTAAACAATCAAAACACAGGCACAGTTGTTCGCGAAATAGTGTCAATACAATATCATAAAGAAAAGATCAGTGAATATATTCCCATATGTAAGACGTTGAGGAAAACCCGTGCCGCGGCGGGCACGGAAACGCAGGGGACCGAGCGCCTGGATTATGTCTGTCGACACCCCCACCGTTGCCCATGGGAATTCGGGGGACACGAAGACAAAATCGACGCTAAGGACCCCGAGTTTCGCCAGCGCTTGGCGAGAACACAATAAATGAGAATATACCTGATAATCGGCTCGAGTCTCATATCTTTTTTTAATTCCATCACTCGTAAATTTCCCTGATTCTAACACATAGTACTGATAATACAGGCTGGATGTGAGATTAGTGGAAAACACTGAAAATGCACCCCAAGAAACGACAGCGAAGGACATAACTTGCAAAGCGAGCACGTGGCAACTCAGTAAATCACAGGAATTAAAAAAATTCCTGGAAACACCGGTAACCGCAGGTAACCGATCAAAAATCATAAACCTACCAGAAAAACTAGTGACACCGATTAAAAACATGTTGAAAATGTGACTTTGAATATTCATCTTTTTATGTGAATGTGTCTTTATTTTATATGGTTCATGAGGAGGCGACACGCCTTTTGTTGTACGAACGATTGCGTGGCGGCAACGCGTTTCTTCCAGTGCAATGAGACGCGTGATCACGTTCTTTCCACGTGTTCTGTTTTCTTTAATTTAAATCCTTTTAGTTATAAGTCTATTAAACTAAGATGTTTATAAAAGTGTCTTTGTGTTTATTTTTTCCTAAAATCGTAACATGGTAGCTAGCCCGTGGTTTATAGTCCGGGTTCTAAAATGAAATATTAATTCTGGAAAAAGGAGGTTGAACCGTGTGTTTGAAAGGGAAAATGGCCCGTGAAGGAAGAGATTTCTTACTACAAGTCTTCGACGGTCTAAATTACGACAAATGGAAGTTTCGACTGAATCTATTTGTTCAAATGAAAGACTGCAATGAAATAATTTTATATGATGAGAGACCAGATACGATAAACGACGAATTGTGGACGGGGAAGTAGGTAAAGACAGAAAAGTATATCGTCAATAGCGTTACGAATACGCAGTTAGAACTAATCATAACACAGGACATAGCCAAACATATGACAAATAAATTTGATGAAATTTATCTTGTTAAAAGTAGTGAAATTAAATTGCTATGTAAAAGAAAATTACTTGATTTAAAATTGAAAGAAGGTGAAAAACCAACAGAATTTTTCAATGAATTTTAAACACTAATCAATCAACTTAGAAATTTAGGTAATACTGTGAGCGTAGAGGACAAATTAAACTATCTCTTGTTAGAATAACCCAATAGTTTGTCACATATTGTAGACATTGTTGATGCATTACCAGAAATGGAGAAAAAGGCTTGAGTATATAAAATGAAAACTACAACTGGAATTTCAAAAACGCTCAAGTAAGAATGGCATTGATAATGCAAGGTATGACATACAAGTATTTAACTCCAAGTTACCCAAAGCTGGTAGAACTTCCCAGTCGCACAATATTCAGCGACCCCATCATAAATTTTCTAGAGGAAATCAATCAAATACTGTAAGATTTCAAAAGAAGAGGTGTTACAGGTACAATAAACTGGGACACATTCAAAATTATTGTAGAGAGCATTCAAATTATAACAATAATTATTCAAGAAACAGGAACTATACAGCAAGAATATCTGGGAATTCAAAGGTTGAGGAAAATATACAGAAAAACACTTTCACGGTAGAAGTTATGTCATCGTGCTTCGATGCGTCAAAGTAAACGTAAAGAACTGGTCCTTTAAAGTCAAATATTAAATGGCTTCTGGAAAGTGGATGTTCTGACCACATAATTACCACTGATGAATTCTTTTATGAATCAAGAGGTCTAGATAGCCCTATAAATATAAAAGTAGTTGATGGCTTTTCATTAACATCCAGTAAAATAGGCCATGTTACCACTTATTTCGACATTGCTGGAAGCTGAGAGAGAGTTGATATTAAGAATGTTTTCTATGTACCCCAAATGAAGCAAAACTTACGGAGTGTTTCAAGTATTGTTAATCAGAATAATTTCGTTACTTTCCAGAAGGATACAGCAAAGATTTTTAATAGTCAAAGGAAACTGATTCCTATAGCTGCAAAAAATATTAAACTATTTGAATTAAGTGGTAGGATTACTTATGAACCCTATGAAGCTAGTTCTTATAACAGCGAACTCCGAACGACTAACTTAAAAAAATGGCATCGTATATAAGGACATGTAAATTTTAAAGATTTAAAGCATCTGTGTGAAGCCCAACTGACAAAGGGCTTGCCCAAAAGAGTCGAAAAGATTTTTAAAAAATGTGAAGTATGTATAGAAAATAAAATGACAAATCTAAAATTCGTAAACAATCGAACTATAACAAATCATCTGATTTCAGTAAACTTGCTGTAGTTTACAGAATGAAAACAAAGAACCAAAAGAACAAATAGCCAACAAAAATTATAGAAAGATTAACTAGAGGAGAGTCATCCCAGCGACGACAAATGCTGACAAATGCAGTAAACACATACCACACAGAAATGGAAATAGCATCCGAAACAACACAAGGAGATAAAGAAGAGGTTTTTATACAAGTTCTCAGAAAGAAAAATGACCAAAGAAGAGCAAAAGCTACCAACAACAGGACTAAGCAGGAACAACTGATACCAACAACACATACACAACAACAACAGACAGTCATCGCAGGCCCATCAAAACCACAAATTAACATCCCAGAGCAGAAAGAAACAAGGGAAGTAAAAAATCTTATTAGTACACCACCCAAGCCCCCCCCCCCCCCTATTAACATTTTATATCAGGACCCCAAGGAAACAATGCACTTAATAGCCACAAATAGTAAGGAACTAAACTACCACATAAAAAGAATAAGTAAAACAAAACACACTCTGCAGTTGAACAACTTAGAAAAATTCCAAAAGGCTAAAGAAACTCTAATACAAGCAGGAGCGAGTTTCTACTCATATACACCAAAGGTACTGAAACATCACAATTTTCTACTCAAAGGGCTCCCAGAATCCTTCAGCGAACAGGAAATAAAGGAAGATCTAATAACCACCGCAGTGCAAAATATTCAATTCACCGAAGTTAACAGGTTTAGAACAACAAAATCCATAATAGAAGGCCGCAATCTACTAATATTTTTAATACAGATATCAGCAGATACTGATCTGAAAAATCTAGCCAACATAAGGTAAGTCTGTCATCACAGAATAAGATGGGAGAAACTAAACAAGAAAGGTGACGCACAGTGCAGGAGATGCCAGAGGTTTGGGCATGCCGCATCCAATTGTAACCTCTCATATAGATGCGTAAAGTGCAAGGAGGAACACCAACCTGGAAATTGCAAATTAGGAAAAGACGCAGTAGGAGAAAATAATGCCAAACCCTTTTGTATAAACTGTAAAACAGAGGGTCACCCTGCTTCTTATAGCGGGTGCCCAAAGTACACAGAATATAAACAAAACCTACAAATACAAAAAGACAGAAATAAAACAAATGCACCAACGATAATTACAAATCCTGCTTTTGTGAAGACAGGTTTCTCATACGCACACACACTGAAGGTAACAGGTAACAATACACAGCAAAACAAAGAAATAGATAACCAATATACACGAATCAACCAAAAAGACTTGCAGGACATAATGACCTGTACATAAGAACAGAAAAGTTAGAAAAAACCATTGAAACAATTTTAACCAATTTGGAAACAATGAGCACACAAACGAACCACTTAGAAAATATGCTATTAACCGGACACTGCATTCAATAATGTAGTGTGAAATATTTTCGAACTCGGCGTGCGAGATGTCGGTACCGGGAGGGAATCGCAGGTGTTCGATCTGCGTTCCCAGAAAAAACAAAGCTAGATCGCTGGCGTGACGCGAAACAAAGGGCGGCGACACCGATGTCGTCCAACGCAGCTAAATTGACACGTGCAAGATTCAGTCGTAGCAAAGACGCGCAACGATCCACACGACGTTCAGACGATTTTATAAAGTATATTTCTGTAATTATCCTACTTAATAAACTAATTCATTTGTCATTCCGAGGGTCAATCAATGATCCATATTCAGTGGGAAACACTAACATCCGAATAATACCCACAATAATGAATATGGAATTATACAGAAACTTAAGCTAATTTCAGCAAACATCAATTCTTTAGTAAGCAATAGCAAACGAATGGCACTCACACTGTTACTAGATAAAAAAAGCCCAAACATAATGGTGCTTGTTGGAATATTCGTTTGACAAAAACCACTCGACACAGAGCGAGGGAAAGTTCTATAGACTACGCAGTTTACAGAGTTAAGGGACAGAGACTTTTCTATAGATCCTTTGTCACGCAGTGACTAATTTGGGTCTGGTCCTTGAGCCCATTTTTCCGTTACGTTAGTTCGTCCTCACATTGCAAAGCATTAAGATCTTCCTCGTGCAGTGTTGAATAAAGAAAGAAACGTTCTTATAATTCAATCCACTGTGATTTACATTATTTATAACACCCATTTCCAATAATGCTAAATGCAACCAAGCTTAGCGAAAAACATACAGTACTTATATTTAAAAAATTATAACATTATAAGGAATGATAGACCAAACACAAAATGTGGAGGTGGTACAGATATGATAATAAAAAATTATATAAAGTACGAAATAATCCACCTAAATGTAAGAACTGCAATACTGGAAATGACAGTAATAAGTCAAAATACGTCAGGGAATAACAAACTCCTGCTAATAGCAGTTTATGCATGGAAAGGATCCACTGTAAAATTCAGGGAGGAATTAGAAAAATTATTCAGCGATTTGGAACTAATGAAACTATCCAACTATTATATCGTAGCCAGGGACTTCAACGCGAAACACGAATCGTGGGTAAATAAAACGAACGACGAGAGAGGAATAGCCCTTAACCAGTTAAGTGCGTTCGACGTGTATACACGTCATACCGAATCTCTTCTGCGGTGCGGATGACGCGTATACACGTCATGTAAAATAAAAAATTACCATTGACTATAAAAACTTGACAATTTAAAAAAAATTTTTAAGAATATTATTTGGTGGTATATGTCCTTTATATTACTAATGCAACAGCTATGTGTTGTAGGGATAGAGACAGTATGAGAACAATATTTGTTTATTGGCGCATCTCCGGCTGTTGTGGCGTGAGCAAAGGGTTAATTCTTCGGGTGAAAGAAACTTTCTGTTATGCCACGCTTCACATGCTGACTTAACGGCGTGTGAATATTTTAATAAATGGATACTAATGTTGCGGAACGAAAACTTATTTATTTTGTAGGGACATAGAAATAATTAAATCAGTTGCGGTAACCGGTGAAGAAGAAAAACGGCAAAAACAAATTTTGCCTAAGCGAGCGCCGAGCGCCAGCAAAAACACCGGCAGTTTTTACTTGTAAACCGTGGCAGTTCTTGCGGAGCATAAGAAATGTTTATTTGCACACGTTATTGAATTAGGCCATTGCCCTAGTGTCGTTTTCTCTGTCTAACATGGACAGACAACGTCACTAGGGCAATAACCTCGCTAGGCGATCGTAGGGAAAATTTAACGATGGATTTTTGAAATATCCCCACCTTCCAAAATTTCGGAATGGGTCGCCTGGCAGGTATAAGAGGTCGGCGCAAGAGTTAGAAAATAAGCATTAGCATTGTACGCCTTGAGCAGTCTTCAGTATAATAAAAGCGAGTTAATTTTTACAAGTTCAATCTTCTTTAAGACATCACACATAATTTCCCACAATTTGAACTACAGTGATAGTGAACTAATTATTAGAATGATAAAGTATATTTGGTGTTGAGTGTATAATGTGTTTTAACGTATGTTTGATTTTTATGTTATTCTAACTTGATGATTTGTTGTGTTCTGTCGTTTTGGCATATTTCGCCTTATTTAAAACTTCTGTTCTCCCTTCCGTTGCGCCCTTGGCGTGGTATATTTTAGAAAGGGGAACAGAGTTTCTGCATTGGGGAAGACGGCGGTCGTAGAGGAAATTTTGGGATTTGCCAAGATTCTCTGACGTCAGTGTCAGAGTTCGAAAAACCGTTAAGTTCTAGGTTCGGTTTGGACCTTAGGGCGCTCGAGGTTTATGACATGACCTGTGCCGCTGAAGCTAAAAATTCGGCAAATGAATATAGCAATAAATGTATTTACTAAAAACGAAAATTGTCACGTACCATCTTAATACGGGTGTACGGATGGTCCGGATATTAAATTGAATGCTTTTCAAAAGTGGCTATTTTCTTGTCATGTCGTAAGCCTATGCTTGAAATTTATGTTTTGTATTGCTACAATAAAATATGTAGAAGTATTTTTTGTTACGCCGTAACACCGGCCAAAGACGGCCTTTGACAGTTTTGCATCTCTTCCAGCATTTCTTCCCCCTTCCCCATCACATTCCTCCAGGTGGTTTTTATATTTATCGCGGATTGCACTCACATGTGACACAGAAACAATGATTTGCCCTCTAAAAAACGTCGTTCGACTTCTACAGTATTTTATGCAGGTCGGCTTGCGGTCTAAAATCCATTATTATTCGTCAATCGCAGTTTAGACGTCGAGCGTTCCACAGTTATTATAATAGGACAAGTGTAAGGTACGAAAAATAGCTAATTATGTATAATAGTATAATGATAATAATAATACAATAAATTGCTAAAATTTACCCTCCAGATGGGTGATTCAGACAGCGATAGTAGCGAAATTTGACACGTCAGAAAGCGAAGAAGTGTGCCTTGCCTTTTTTCATCTTCTGACGAAAACGAGAATAATGGCACAGAAGTAGATTCTTCCAGCGAAGATGAACCAGAAGAGGATTTTCCTTCCAGTGCATCTGAACTTGATAACGAGCCTTAGTGAATGGAACATAGAAGAAAATGATAGGGCTCCGTTTGATTTTTTGGAAATTCCGGACAACAGTTTGATGTGCCTACGTCATCAAGAAAAAACTGCTTATTTTATTTTGAAAAATTCTTAGATAACGAATTTATATCTATCATTGTGGAACAAACACATTTGTATGCGGAATATTATATTGAAAATCACAATTTGAAGCCAAGGTCAAGGACGAAGAATTGGCATTCGACTAATAATATCGAAATGAGATGCTTTATCGCAATGCTAATATTGCAAGGTATTGTTAGAAAGCCAAAGCTGCAAATGTACTTCTCGAAAAGAGAAATTGTGTCAACACCTTTCTTCAGTAAAGTGCTATCTTCTGAAAGGTGTTTACTACTCTGTAAATTTCTTCATTTTGCAGATAATAGAAATTTGACCTGTGAGAACAAACTTTCTAAAATTGAAAGTGTTGTGAAGAATATCCAACACAAATGCAAAAATTTATATATTCCAACGCAAGATATTTGTGTTGATGAGTGTTTATTATTATGGAAAGGACGCTTGTCATGGAAACAATTTGTTCCCTATAAAAGGAGCCGTTTCGGTATAAAGTTTTTTGTTTTATGTAAAAGTCAGTCCGGATATATTTGCAATTTTCTTATATATACAGGAAAAAACACAAATTATGGTCAAAATTATCCACAATATAAAATCGGAACTCGCGTCGTTCTTGAACTGTGCCACGACCTATTATACAAGGGATATAAAGTATACATAGATAACACTGTCCAACAAATTTGAACTTTTTTTCGACGTTTCAATTAACACTATGCGATTTTTATAGTGCTTCTCGTGCTGATTACGAATCTACAACCCGTTTGTCTTGATGGATGTTTGTAACACATTTGAAACGCGCGCGACAGATCGGATAGGCGATTTTCAGTTGATCGACGATCGATAGACGCGAAGTTGTGCGTACACCGTTAATTCCGTCTTCTTGTGTTACCGTTCGATAACGGATTGTAGTACGTAAGATCATGTAATTATAATTATTATTAATAAATATATTTAGTTTATAACACAACACGGTTATGGGCCCAGGTCAGCAAAGCCGCTGTGTAAATAAAATCAGAAATTAGAGAAATATGTAGAAAGAATTCGCGTCATTAAACAAAAGTGAGGTTATGTAAGTGCGGCCACGTGCTCGAAAGTAGATAATTGCGTTGTAAAAGAAGAAAAGTACGACAAGTATGGCAAGTTCGGCGCCAACGATCGACCGGATCGATAAATTAAATGGTAATAATTATAGATCTTGGAAATTTAATATGAAAATGGCTCTCATTCAACGAGAATTGTGGGAACACGTGACCGGCGAAGCCGTTGAGCCAAAAGATAATGACGCAGGTGAGTTAAAAGAAAGTTATAAAAGAAAAGAAGAAAAAACATTAGCAACGATTGCCTTGAGTATCGAACCAGAGCATCAAATCCACATCATGGATTGTGTAAAGGCATCAGATGCACGGGATGCATTACAAAAGGTTTTTGAACCTAAATCACGGCCAAGAATACTACAATTGAAAAAGCAAATGGTTTCAATACGTTTGGAATCAGGTGAGTCAATGAATTCATATTTGGCTAGATTAAAAACATGTAGTGACAGTCTCAAGGAGGCTGGGTATGAAGTAAGCGATGATGATCTTGCATACGCAATGCTATGTGGGTTACCAAGTACCTACGAAGGGATAATAATGGCATTGGCAAATCTGGATGACTCAAAATTCAAATCGTCAGAAATAAAATCAATATTACTGAGCGAGTACGAAAGAAGGGAAGCAAAGGATACCAGTCATGACATAGAGAAAAAGGAGGCGTATCATAATACAAGGGAAGTACAACATAAAATGAACGACCACAAGAAGGAACATGAATATAAAAGGGAAAATAGGAAATGCTTTAACTGTGGCAAGCAAGGACACATAGCGAGTCAATGTAGATCTAAAGTACAAAATATAAAACATAATAATACAAGTCAACGTAAGTATAAAGATGCGTTTTTATTAGAGTTAAATAATGTACAGACAGACGATTCTTGGATAATAGATAGTGGCGCGACACATCATATTTGTAAACACAGACACTGGTTTTCGAATTATAAAGCTATAACGAGTGAGACAATTTATTCAGCCAATAGCGAAACGGCGAATAATCTTAAAGCAGTAGGTGTAGGCGATGTTATAATAGAAACACACGTAAATCAAAACGTATTTAACATAACTTTGCATAATGTATATCACGTTCCAAATGTTAGAAGAAATTTGTTATCAGCGTCACAAATAGAATATAAACAGAAGCGTCTAATCATTGATAATCATAGGTTAAGAATAGTAAATAAGAGAACTAACATGATAGTGGGGGAGGCGGTTTGCAGAAATGGACTATATATCGTTAAAGCAAGAGTTATAAAGAATTGTTTAAATCAGGTAGAAATGCATACAGTGAATAATAAATTAGAAGAAAGCGACAAATGGCACAAGAGATTTTGTCACGTCAATATACGAAGTATCCAAGAATTAGCGAATAAAGAGTTAGTTAGAGGACTAGAGAGAGCAAACATAAAGGACATACACTGTAACAGTTGTAGCTTTAGTAAGTCTACCAAAGCGCCATGTAAAAATATCGGGGGCAGGAAAACTAAATCCGTATTAGAGCTAATACATTCAGATTTGTGCGGGCCTTTACCGGTAAAATCTCTAGGTGGTTCAAGATATTTTCTTACGCTCACGGATGATTATTCGAGAAAAATTACGGTATTTACTTTGAAGAGCAAAGATGAAGTAGTAAAATATATAAAGAAATACATAGCTAGAGTTGAAAGAGAAACGGATAAAAAGGTAAAACGAATAAGGACAGATAACGGTTTAGAATTTTGCAACAAAGAGCTAATGACATTGTTTGATGGCACTGGGATTAAACACGAACGTACAAATGCATACACACCTCAGATGAACGGAGTAGCAGAGAGAGTGAACAGGACACTCATGAATCTCGTTCGTGCAATGCTGGGATCAGCGAAATTACCTGAGAAATTCTGGGCAGAAGCACTACTGACCGCATGCTAAATCAAAAATAGAGTTATACATTCCACAATTGGTGATAATACTCCAGAAGGTATATGGACTGGGAACAAACCCAGCGTAAAGCATTTAAAGACGTATGGGTGTCTAGCGTACGCGCACATCCCACAGATGAGCAAAAATAAGCTTAATTTGTAAGAGCGAACGTGAATAGCGTGAACAAAGAAAAATTGTATTTCCCGTCGATGGAATATTCCATCGACCGTTAAACAAATGAAGATCGGCAACGACGTGACCGCCCGGCGTCGTCCGGCGATCGACAGTTCGGCTTTGTCTGTTGCATCGAGCAGATCTCGCAACGACTATTTTACGTTTTTTTCGAATAAATTTCTGATCTTTCTAACTCAACAGTGTTTTCTTTAATTTCGTTTAACCTCGGAACCTGAGATTATTACAAATTTCAGAAGTGGGATAAAGATCCAGTGGAAATTGTGTATCTGTGTAATATCGTTTGTTCGAACTTCTGCGTGACCTTCTGTGTGAACTATTCTGGGTGATATTACGTTTAACATTCTGTGTGACTTTTATAGTAATATTCTGTGTGACTTTTCGGGTGAACTATTCTGTGTGATATTACGTTAACATTCTGTGTGACTTTTATTTTAATATTCTGTGTGATATTTTATGTTCGTTCTTTTCTCTGCGTTATTGACATTTTTATTTGTTTTTTTTCTCTCCTTATTGCATATTAAGTGACATTTATTTGTGCGGAGTGATTTGTTTTTCCCATTATGTCTCAATTAACGGAGAAAACCCAACGCGAGTTTCTGGTGGTTGACTTGAAAGAAATGTTGCGTCAAAATGGACTGTGTACAACGGGCAATAAAGCCGATTTGATACAACGGCTCGACGAGCATTTTCCTGATCGATCGTGGGAAGATATGGTATCGCGGACGAGGAGGGGCGGAGACCCCGTTCCTGAAGAGGGTAATGTTCCTACCGAAGAAAATGTTGTACGGGAGATGAGTGACTTTCACGCAGATGCGGCTTCAGGGTGCGATGTACCAACGAGCATTGCACATGATCGGTTTCTACGCATGGAGATGGATCTCATGCGACGGGAGCGAGAACTGATGCAGCGTGAATTAAAACTTCTTCAGCTGGAAAATGATGCTCTACGGCGTCCGACCGGTCCGAACCAGGAATCGGAAAGAAGATCGACCCGAGATATCAGGGAAGTTGGTGAATTGTTACCGGAATTTAGTGGCATGGAGCAAAATTTCCAAAATTGGAAAACGCAGTTGAATTTGTTGGTTGCAACTTACAACCTGGACGACAGCTCGTCGAGGATCCTTATCACGTCCAAATTGAAGGGAAAGGCATTGAGCTGGTTTCAATCCAGAACAGAACATCTCCAGGTCAGTACCGAGGAATTGTTAAGCCGCATGGAGACAATGTTCGACCAGCGGGAAAGCAGACTGGAGGCCCGTAGAAAATTCGAATCGAGGAAGTGGATTAACAATGAAAGTTTTAATGAGTATTTCCACGATAAATTAATTTTGGCAAACAGAGTCCCAGTACCAGACGAGGAAATAGTGGACTCAGTGATTGACGGCATACCCGATCTGACCTTGCGAAATCAGGCGCGTCTATGCAACTTCATGACAACGCCGGCTTTATTGAAAGCATTCAGCAGGGTTAGATTGCCACCTGCCTCAAGAAATCCAGCGACTTCCGGAATCTCAACAAATCAATCGAGGATGAAGGAGCTGTCAACAGCGAAGGAATCAGCAGTACCCCCAGCAGTACCCCCGATACGTTGTTACAACTGTAATAGAATAGGACATCGATCCCTGGAATGCCGCTTGCCGAAGAGAGAAAAAGGGTCCTGTTTCCACTGCGGTGGGATGGGTCATTTATATCATACCTGCCCTAAAAGGGTGAAGCCGCAAGTCACCTGCGTTCAGACGTCTCCACCGCCAGATAGCGAATTCCATAGCGATGTAGATTACGAACTGGGCGATGTAAAAAACGAGCCCGAGGTCGGGCTCAGGTGTCAGGACTGGCCGAGTTGTAAGAGCGAACGTGAATAGCGTGAACAAAGAAAAATTGTATTTTCCGTCGATGGAATATTCCATCGACCGTTAAACAAATGAAGATCGGCAACGACGTGACCGCCCGGCGTCGTCCGGCGATCGACAGTTCGGCTTTGTCTGTTGCATCGAGCAGATCTCGCAACGACTATTTTACGTTTTTTTCGAATAAATTTCTGATCTTTCTAACTCAACAGTGTTTTCTTTAATTTTGTTTAACCTCGGAACCTGAGATTATTACAAATTATAGAGCTAAAGAATGCATATTTGTTGGCTATTCATCGCAAACCAAAGGATATAGGTTATATGATCCCACGAAAGACGATATAGTACATACCAAGCATGTGGAGTTCGTAGAAGACTTGAATGGATTCGAATATATATATGAGAAAAGAACGTACGACATACCATTTCATAAAACCACGAGTGACACGATAGATGGAGAAATTGACACAGAGGAAAATGAAGAAGAATCAGAAGAAAAGAAAGAAGAAACACAGGAAAAGCAACCCTGCAAGACGGACATTTCAAAAGGGAATGAGGATTTAGAAACGGAACCTGATACAAGAAAGGTAGATGAAACACGTGTCAACTCAACACAACGAAAAAAGGTTGTGAGGAACCCATGGGGATGCAAAGGGAAACCCACGAATATAGAAATTAACCTAACAGAAGTAATCGAACCAACCACTTTTGAGCAAGCTATGTCAGTACCTCAACACGAAGAATGGAAGAAAACCATGAATGAAGAATTACAAAGTCTAGAACAAAGAGACACTTGGGAAATAGTGGACAAAGTCGAAGGTATGAAATGCATCGGTAGTAGATGGGTATATAAAGTGAAAACAGATTCTGCAGGTAAAGTTGTGCGTTACAGAGCGCGATTAGTAGCGCAAGGTTTTAATCAGAAAAAGGATATAGACTATTTCGAATCGTATGCACCAGTAGCGAACATTTCAATTATTAGATTATTGCTAGCGTTATCAGTTTGTAAGAATTGGATAGTACATCACCTAGATGTGAAATGCGCATATTTGTACGGCAAATTAAAAGAAGATATACTTATGAAGTTGCCACCAGGGCACAACGAAGTAGACAACAAAGTAGCGAAGCTAAAGAAGCCGATATATGGTTTAAAACAGGCAGGGCGTAATTGGAACAATACACTTGATTCATTTCTAACCGAAAACGGATTTCAAAGATTAAAAACAAATAATTGCGTTTATGCATACGATAGCGAGCTTATATTAGCTATTTATGTCGACGATATTATATTATTTTCAAAGGATGTAGATGTATTAGAAAAGGTAAAGTTATTATTAGCATCAAATTTTGAAATTAGAGATTTAGGGGAAGTATCTTATCTATTAGGTATAAATGTAATCTATGCAGAACTTGGTATGAAATTATCACAAGAATTATACATACAAAAACTTTTAGACGAGTATAACATGAATGAATGCAAACCATCTAAAACGCCTATTGAACTAGGCATGTCATTGTCAAAGCGTGATAGTCCGTCAAGCGAAGCTGAAAAATTAGAAATGAAAAATGTACCATATAGACAATTGGTTGGATCGTTAATGTACATAGCGTTGGCTACGCGACCAAATATAATGTATGCTGTTACAAAATTAGCACAATTTGTATCGAACCCAGGCAAAGTGCACTGGATGCAGGCTAAGAGAGTGTTAAGATACTTGTATGCAACGAGAGAAAAAGGTTTACAGTACAGTCGCGGTATTGATGAGATAGAGATGTATAGTGATGCGGATTGGGCAACGGACACTGACGATAGACATTCGCATAGTGGAATGATAGTGTTTTTAAATGGTAATCCAATCGCATGGAAGTCGAGTAAACAGAAATCAATTTCTACTTCCACGATGGAAGCAGAGTATATAGCGTTAGAGAATGTAGTAAAAGAAGCAATGTGGATGAGCATGTTATTTAATGAGTTGCAAAATGTGTTAAACATAGATGTACCGCGTGAACCTTATACGATTAGGTGTGACAACAAATCAGCTATCGATTTTACAATAAATAGAGTTGAGCGATCCAAATCTAAACACATAGATATCGCATATCATATTACTAGAGAAAAATACGAGGAAGGTCTCATACAGTTGAAATACGTTCCTTCTAGTGATAACGTAGCGGATATATTTACTAAGGCGTTACCATATAATGTAATGAGCGTTCATGTAGATAATTTAAGATTGCGTTAATTTAGAATGTAAGGGATTCAAATGTGCTCCAAAAGTGGGGGGATTGATGGATGTTTGTAACACATTTGAAACGCGCGCGACAGATCGGATAGGCGATTTTCAGTTGATCGACGATCGATAGACGCGAAGTTGTGCGTACACCGTTAATTCCGTCTTCTTGTGTTACCGTTCGATAACGGATTGTAGTACGTAAGATCATGTAATTATAATTATTATTAATAAATATATTTAGTTTATAACACAACATGTCTCCAGCACGAACAGTTTTTGAGAAATTTGATTTTTAAAAAAAAAACACATTTTTCAAATTCAAACGAATTTTGCGAGGTAATTATAAAAGATACTAAAATTCTGATTATATCAGAAGATTCTATAGACTTTCCTGAATACAACGGTATATATTTGTTATGCGTTCTGAATATTTAAACATGTTTAAACAATCATTGAATGCGAAGAGACACCGATTTTGCACCAATTTTTGCGTATATTTTTCAATTTATCTTAAAAAGTAAGGGTCCAGTGGAAAATCGAACTATATCACGCGATAGAGCAGACTTTCACCTTTAAATAGCACCCAAAGAAAGTTGAAACGTTGTTTTTTTTTACCATACCAGAAGCAAAATTGCAACGCAGGAAACGAAGCGAGGACCGTGGTTCTCATGCCATAGGGATCGTTCCTTGCATTGCGTTAACATAGGCGGGATACGGAGCGACCGCTCTGACGCGACGAACCACTGTCTTCGCTTCGTTTCCCGCGTTGCAATTTTGCTTCTGGTATCGTAAAAAAAACAACGTTTCAACTTTCTTTGGGTGCTATTTAAAGGTGAAAGTCTGCTCTATCGCGTGATATAGTTCGATTTTCCACTGGACCCTTACTTTTTAAGATAAATTGAAAAATATACGCAAAAATTGGTGCAAAATCGGTGTCTGTTCGCATTCAATGATTGTTTAAACATGTTTAAATATTCAGAACGCATAACAAATATATACCGTTGTATTCAGGAAAGTTTATAGAATCTTCTGATATAATCAGAATTTTAGTATCTTTTATAATTACCTCGCAAAATTCGTTTGAATTTGAAAAATGTGTTTTTTTTCCAAAATCAAATTTCTCTCAACTTTTTTTGGCTGTTGGACAGTGTAATTAGTATACGAGCATCAAGCTCACAAATATTCTATGTACATATAAAACAGATATTGTCGGTACTATCCGACAACAAAGACTTGGCGTCCCATCAGACATAAAAACAACTAAACTAAATAGAGGTCAATTAAATAAGGTAATGTTATTGAAGTGGCGAGATAAAAGAGATGTGCTGTTTATTAGCACAATTCATGGCGCTGGTGTGGCAGAAGCAGAAAAATGGGGTGCGATTATAACAAAACTTGAAGTGGTAATTGATTATTGCAAAAAAATGGGCGGCGTGGACAGAAGCGATGGAATAATTGCATCCTACACACTTGCAAGGAAAAGAATGAAGAAACACTATAAGAAAATATTTCTTCACCTCATAGACGTTATCTGCTTCAATTCATATGTATTGTACAAGAAAAATAACGGAAAGCTAAATCGACTAAATTTTTTATTAGAATGTGTGGGAGAAATTGTTGAGCAATATGCACATCATCAGGAACATGTTTCTCAAATTGGTCGGCCATCTAAGCGCACAAAACCTACACGGCTCATTAGGAAACATTTCCCAAATTTTATACCAGCTACTACATCAAAACCAAACGGCAAAATACCTAACTTAGTATTAAAAAAGTTGCCAAAGAACATAATAGTGTACTATACGATTATATTTAATAATATGTTAAATCATGCGTACTTCGCAGATTACTGGAAGAAAGCAAAAACATTGTCAATCTTGAAGAAAAGTAAACATAAATCAAACCCCAGCAGCTATAGGCTGATCAGCTCGTTATCTAACGTAGGCAAACTTTACAAAAGAATTATAAATGATAAAATAATAACGGTATGCAACGCTAACAAATTAATCCCCGAAAATCAGTTTGGATTCAGAAGACATCATTCAACGATACACGCTATAAAAAACTCTCTTTCGACGTAAACTGGGCATTGAATGGTGGTGCTTGCGTGGGTGCATGTCTAGTCGACCTCGAAAAAGCCTTCGACACTGTATGCTTAAATGGCCTTAATAGTCAAAGAACGTAGGAATGGTTTCCCGTTATCAATTATTAAATTGATACATAATATGATATATAGTAGGACATTTCAGGTTGCAATACACAATGAGACATCCTCGATCATATTCAGTATAACGAACGGGCTACAACAAGGAACAATTAACTCTCCCATACGTTTTAAAATATATGTATACTAGGAACATATGGAAACTATTCGGTCCAGATAACACTGGATGCTTCATGATAGTATTTTCTGACGATCTGATAGTATATGCGATAGGCAAATCACTAAAAACGATACAACAAATATTCCAAAAGGCCATAGATAAAATATTCGCATACTACGAAGCTTGGAAACTACAGGTAAATATCGGCAAGTACGAAACAATTCTTTTCAAACCCTCCTGTAAAAAAGCATCGGCCACTTTTTTGAAACAGTACAAAAATTTTTCCCTAATAGGAGACGTAGAAAAAAGAACAAATATCGAACATAAAGATGCAGTTAAATACTTGTGCATTCTATTATATAACAGATTTCTCATGAACAAACATGTCGAGCTTCAGTTACAAAAGACTAAAAAAACATTTCTAGCAAACGCCAAATTATTCTTTGCAAAAAATTTTAACACAAAAACCAAATTAATATGTTATCAGTTACTCATAAGACCGATAATCACTTACGGGTGCGAGATATGGTATAATATCGGAGCATCAGTAATGGAACAGTTACGAGTATTCGAAAGAAGATGTCTAAGAACGTGTCTAAGCCTGAACAGATCATCCAGCTCGCATTACCAAAAGTACATAAACAATACAATAATATATAATAGAGCCGGAATAAACCGAATCGATAATTTTATTATAAAGGCCATTCGAAATTCTTTCGCAACAGAAGCCAAAATTCCCGATTCCATATCCAGACCACAATTACATTAAAAAAACAATTATCTTGGGTCGCATATTATCGGGGGCCTTTATTTTCCTAGATACGCAGGGCTACATGCAAAATGAAGAAGCACTTCCGGCATTGTACCATATCCCACGCCATATGGGCGCTAAAGCGATCCAATTTTCCCCAGATTCAATACAAAATAAAACGTATAACAGGTTACTCAAATACAGCACAGCAGTCCCACAAAAAGACTATGTAGAATATACTAAATTATAGCGAAAAAAGTTCTGGTGGCTGAAGCCCGATTAAATTTTCCTTAATGAAACCAAAATAAAGTGCCTATATAACTAATCATTAATTTCGTGGTGAGTAGATAAGATATAAACCCGCAAATTTAGGAGGTACCTATAAAGAATATAAAATATAAATATAAATATTAACAAAAGACTGACAGATCGTATAAAATACTAGGTATAAATCATTGTACTCAATAAAGTGTAACAGTATGTTAGGATTATTATTAATATTACGAGTTTAAACCTCTCGCCTCTCCATTATTCCCTTTTGTAAATACTTTCATTGTTTATTTATTTACTGTAATTATAAGCCTGCCACTGTGATGTTAGCTCCTTTTTGTTGGATACTTTTTGGCAGCAATACGTCAAATAAGATATTCATATTGTCCAAAGTAATGTAACTTGTGATGAGAAGAGTACAACGACTAATATAACTTACGATATCTATCGTGTTGACAAATATCATATAAAGGACCCCGAGTAATATAGAATAAGTCTCTAGAGCATTGTTAAGATCAAATTACTTTCTGTTTATTTTTAGTATGTATTATTGTAAAATGAATTATGTAGTCATGAATAAACAAATTAATAAAAAAAGAATATAACAAAAAAATTAAAAAAAGTGAGTATATACCGATCCTTATCCGATCACCGAAGTCTAGCTGAGTTGGGCGCGAATAGTACTCTTGGATGGGTGACCGCTTGTGAACTCCGCGTGCTGTTGGCTCTTTTTTACTATGTTTTCCTATGTTATTTATGTCTATTTAACACTAGAACTACCAACTAGTCAAAATGACTGGTTTCGGGTTTGGCATTTTTTATTACAAAATTTTAGTGCCGTCTTTCCGTCAAAATATCTGTCATGTTTTATTGAGCTAATGAATGGTTGTATATGTTAGGTGATGCTGCAATATTTATTTATTTATTTTTCTACTTTATTTTCAGTTTTGAAGTAATCATGCATTTAATGCCGGTACTTCTAGTGTTAGTAATATTCCCATCTAATTAACTATTTCAACTCAACTTCGACGTTGTTCCCTTCAATTAAATTTTAAATACTTTCATTTTAATTCAGTTAAATCTTTTTCTATTCAGTTTTAAATACTTCAAGTTAAATTTGATATAACTGTCCTTTATTACATCTTAAATATTTCAACTTTAACTAGATGAAATTCCCTTCTATTCTATCTTAAATTTTTTTTAATGAAAAAGTTTTCAAATATATTTTGATCAGAATAAACGCTGTTGAAGTTTTCAACACTTTTTGCTTGAATGCGGTCGTATGAAGTGTAAGATAAAGAACGCTATAATTGCAGTTCCTCAGAACGCCAATGTTAGAAACAGACGGAATGAATAAGGATATAATTTAAAAACTCTCTGAAATTTTATGTATATGTACACATATTTCAAGAAAAGGCGATGTCCCGTGGTCGATTATAGCTCGAAAGATGAATGTTTCCCGACTCTGCGAAGGTATCCTAATCCCTTCCTAAAATCTCAAGGACTTCGGGATAGTCTGTCGCCTTGCCGTCACGTGGTCGGGTCCCGACCCTGTGATGGTTACCACGAGGTGGCCATGTGTGTTCTATCCAGGGTTTAGTAAATGTTTTTAGTAAATTGTAATAAGATAATATGTTCTCCAGCCAACGGCCATACTAGTCAGGATATACCGGTTCTCGTCCGATCACCGAAGTCAAGCTGAGTTGGGCGCGGATAGTACTTGGATGGGTGACCGCTTGGGAACTCCGCGTGCTGTTGGCTTTTTTTGTTACTATTTTTTTCCTTATTTATGTCTATTTAACAATATACCCATTTATTTAATCAATTATCCCAATTCAAATTAAAAAAAATTGTCATTAATTTTAAATATCTTGTAGCGATTTACCCTGACAGATCGCGAACGTGCAAGAATCTCCCACTGGACGTTATCGCCGCTCCGGCGCCAACGGGAGAATTGGCGAACATATTTCGGGAAATCGAGCGTTCCCGAAAATGAAAACAAATAAATAGCGCGGTCAAGTGCGCGTCAGTCAGTCATAAGCGATCCGTCATACGGTGCGATACGAAACAGCTATTAAACGTGTTCAAGAAAATAAGCAATTCTTATTTCAATAATATAGATACCCTATACAACTATCCAATATCTCCGATTACCTCATCCTTAACTCCGATTCATACTGTCAGTACATCATCATAATCAACCTTGTCCTCTGCGTCATTTTTTAACTCCGGTCTTGCAAATTCCAACTCCCTCCACCACTCTTCAAAACAATATACATATATCCCTGCATTTACCAAACTATCAATATAAACTACCATAATAACCCCGATCCGTACGGAATACAACAATTTTTTATGTTGAATTCGAATAAAATGTGATGTTGAATTTGATAGAACTATCCTTTATTACATGTTAAATATTCCAATTTTAACTAAACATAGTTCTCTTTAAAGATTGCGGGCGATGTTCCGTATTAATTTTTCTGGGATCCACGGAGATTTCCTAGTCCCTCGTAAAAATCTTAAGGGTCTTGGGGTGGTTTATGGCCCTCGAGTCGTAATGCAACGTGTGTCATATTCGAGTTTAATAAACATCAACTCAGGGTTTTCCAACACGAACTTCTTTCTTCCGACTTAACACGTTTATTTGGTATTTTCTAATGAAATAACATATCAATTTTAGCTGCAGAGGTAGGACGATAGAGTGATTGTGACGGAATATGGCGACAAACAAAATGTGTTGGCGAATGTGATTTATTATAAATTGTTGAATAACGGTAGTGCGCGAGGGATCGAACTTACGGCAATGTAATACTAACAATGAGTGAAAAAGACTGTTGAATATTGTTTGATACTGTCTAACTGTTCTACTGACTGTTGTACTAATCTCTTGACTGTCCTGTACGCACTTTTCTTTCATATTTGTAATATCTCTAAGAAGGCGTTATCACCTTGGTGCTTTTTTTTTTCAAAATCAAATTTTTTCAAAAACTGTAAGTGTTGGAGAAAACGGATTCCATATTTGCAAGTAGCACAAGAAACGCTGTAATAATCACTGAACGGATTTTAGAACGTGGATTGGCTGTTGGACAATATTATTCTTATGAGAGTCAGCGTATCGGCAGACGAAGTTCTTAAGCATATTTTAAGTACCATATCCTACTCCTCCCGTCGTCATAATTGTATTATTATAATTACAGTCGTTATTATTATTATTGCCATCATTATTACTATCATTATTATTGTTATTATTATTATGCGTACTATTATTATTATTGTTGTAATCGCCTCACTGTGAACGTAACTTTATAATAATATGCAAGAACAGCACAATCCCATATCCACCGTCCGACTGTCCTTTCCTGCTTACGTACCAGAAATCACCCTCCTCCTCGCGTCAGAACTCGTAACCCTGATGCTTTCCTTATCAAGACAGAACGAAGAGGCGATACTCTCGTTAACCACTCTACCATAAACACTTCGCAATAAATATACGTTTTAATTCGCGCAAAACAGTTGATTTTCTTTTCGCACCTCCTTTAATTAGGACTAGGACCCAATTTTTCCCCTTGCGGTTGCTATTCCACCTGCTACATCGGTGGGATATAACATATTTGGTGACAGCGGTGTTGGGCGTCCCAAGTGCGAAGCAACTATTTCACCATCCGAAACGATCAGCATTCATAACAGAAGCATCTCCATTTACTGGCTGGTAGGTCATTTGTACAATGATTCGGAATCAAACGAGTCACCCTCTGGAGGATGCAAAGGAGTCTCTATATCGCCGCCTGGACATCGACCTGCACGAGTCAGTCAACCAGCCGTTGCGCGATCCAGTTTAGGTTGGTGCATGTGAAATGTCGGATTTTTAAATGTGTGTAAAAATGCATATCTTTTTTCAAAGGTCGTTTATTTAATCGAAATTGATCCATTTGCTTAGAGTACACATTTCCCAACGAAATTGTAATGTATAAATGATTGTGTTGGACTATATTAAGCTTAAGTCGACATCTAAATATGTGTGCCCTTCCTAATACGTTAAAGGGACTAACGGCAGTGCCATGGAGATAACTTCCGTGGGCCGTTCCTCGTGTGCGGCCCCATTCGATCGACGTGCCAAAAAGTATCAACACGTGTTAAAGGATTCTGTTGCAATCAATTATTATTTTATGTCTTTTTATATTCTAAGTGTTATAGTATTGTGTTCGATAATAACTTGCGTAATTCCATAATAATATTTTTTATATTCTTTATACATATTTTGCGTATTCTCATTGTAAAAGAATACGGTATTACGCATCAGACTAATACACTATATGTGGCGTCGAAGGTTATGCGAGATATATATTGTTTATGGCGTGATCGGTGGCGAGCGTCGAGGCCAGCCGAAATAAGAGACGACGATCGGCAGTTGTCATCGACGTTGTCGGTGGCGATAACGTTCAGAAAGGGACAGTCGAAAAAAGCGTGTCACGACGTGCACATCGTGCACATTTCGTTACTTCTTTATAAAATATACAAATTATTAACCGTTCCATTACGAATATTCGCCTGGTTATTTCATCCTGACAAAGACTATTACATCATCAATAAAAGAATTTTGTTTCAAGAGATTGTATCAACGAAATTCCGATCTTTGGAATCAATAATCTCTGATATTAAATTTTTCAGACTCTCTTCATTTTCAAAGCGTTTAGCCCCTGAGAATAATTCTAAATGTTTAACAAAAATGAAAGCCGGTTGACGAAGTATCTGAAAAATAACCTTGGTGTTGAAACATTTCATATTTTGACTCATTTAATGTCACGATCGTTTTGTGCGCCGCATGCGGCCAAGTGCTATCCCGGAGAAGTATGGATTCATGTCGATTAATGAGTGATGGGTGTATAATTTTCAATTTTGCGTTATTTTCCTTGAACGCATGGTTTATATTGGTGGTAGTTCTTGCAGCATTATTGCCAAATTTATACGCGTGTAAAAAAAATTACACGAATATCGGTTGAATTCATAACGGTACAAAATACAAAACAAATAACAAAAGGAAGCACTTTTAAGAAAATCCTCTTTGTTGAAATGTGACTCTGACAATGGACAGTACGGCTATGAAAAGGGTTGTGCCAAAACCGAAAGCATAAGAAAAACATGGTGACAAAGGTTTACGTACAGAAAATCCGACATTTCATACGCACCTACTTAATAAAACCACAGCGTTCTTCCACAACATGGTCACTCTATTACTCTACGTTACTTTGTAAGTTGCTATAAGAATTGACAATCATCTTATACAAATATTTAATCACGCATCAGAAACGTTCAAGCAGACTATCAAAATGCTAAATACCGACGAATTAGTGGAACGATTGTCCAATATGCTAACATTTAGTGATAGCGCTGCATCGAGCAGAAATAATGTACCGGCAACAGCCGATAGTTTCTATAGCGTAAAGGAAGCCACGGAATTTATACCGGTTTTTGATGGTTATAATATTTCTCCTAGTTCATTTATTCGTGCCCGTGAATCGGCCCGCAGTCCAATCCGACCAGTCAGACTTGGCATTCTTAGCGCTTGTAGTTAGAACCAAAATCCGCGGAGATGCGGATATTGCGTTGGGTTATCTGCCGTCTCATAACACTGTACAACAGCCAAATGATTTCGTAACCGCCACTATGATATTCGTATAAATTTTTGCGAGCTGAATACGAATCTGAAATCCGTTTCTCTCAATGTCCTACAGCTTTTGAGAAAATTGTTGTTAAAAAAAATTGCAAATTTTCAACTTTGGAAATATTTTGTGCTTTTATCATAGTAGCTATACAGTGACCTTTCGCACGAGAAAAATCTGTGAACTTTCCCGAATAAAATGATATAAATTGTTATTGCATTGTAAACATGTAAATATGTTTAAACAATGATCAAAGTAAGAAAGACACCGAAAATGCACCAGTTTTCGTTGATATTTTTCAATTTATTTCAAAAACTATAGGTCTAGGTGAAAATCTGACCATCGTACGTGATAGAGCAGACATTTCTGCCGCAGAAAGTATCAAGCGAAATTAGAAAATCAGTTTTGTCTTCATTTTATAAGGAAAATAGTTCGGCAAAGCACGCGACGCTGCCAGTGACGCTTCTTTTTTGTAAACAGCCGAAGATGCTTTCCCTCTCTCAATAATATTAGTAATAAAATCGCATTGGCAAACAGATAGAAAGAAATGCAGTGCTAACTGTAATTAGTATAACAGTGATCTCTCACGCTGAATGTTACTGTATACTTCACCAATATTACACGGACTACATATTTTTTTGGTCTTTTCCACATCACTCCCAGATTCTTTTTAAAGAAACAAATATTATACCGTTATAATCAAGATGAGCGAGACTAATAACAATGTGGATGTGGAAAACAGCGATGGTTCTTCAATACGATTTATCAACAGAAAGTCTGATCCAAGAAGACGTTTATCGTTTTCCTCGGATTCATCTGATTGCAACCGTACAAATTTCCCAACAAACACATTGATTGGGAGGAAAAGAAATCGTAATCCTGATAAACGGACACGAAATTTACAAAAGCATAACAGAACAAAAGGTTTGGCATACAGGAATAGGGGAGGAAATTTAATACCTGCAAAAACATTTGTCGATATAAAATGCAGATGCCGTCAAAAGTGCAACCAAACAATTCTTTCGGATGAGAGAGCGGCTGCCATGAAGGGATTTTATAGTTTACATAGTCAACTTGACCAAAATATTTTCTTAAGAGGTTGTATTGAAGTTAACGAAATAAAAAGAAGGCGCCCCATGAATGAAACTAAAGAACGAAGATCACATTCTGTTACATATTACTTTCGAGAAGACAGACGTGATATTCCCATTTGCAAAAAATATTTTAGACACTTATCAGGCGAGTGACGGGCAGATATACAAATGTTGTTCTAAAGAACAAGTTACATCTTTGGTTGATCAGCGCAAAGGCTGTGTTACAAGCAATAAAATAGGTGACACAAATGTTATAAAACATAAAGTTATTTCCAGCCTACAGTAGTCACTACACCAGAGCTCATAATCCAAGACGATTATTTAAATCCTGACGTAAATATTAAGAAGATGTACGAAATATACGTCACAGAATGTGAAAAGGAAAATGTAGTACCAGTGAAAGAAAAATATTACTATAGTGTGTTCTCTACAAAAATTTAATTTACATTTTAAACAACCATCAAAGGATACGTGTCAAACTTGTGATGCTTTGCAAATAAAAATTCAATCTTCAGATCGTGAGGGAATTAAGACGGCAGAAATTGAAAAGGAAACTCACTTAGAAGAGGCTGAACGGGCTCGCAGTCAAATGGCTGCCGATCGAATGGCAACATCAGACAAAATTTTCGTATTTTCTTTCGACTTGGGAAAAGCTTTAGCTTTCCCCAAGCTGCCCACATCTGTAGCTTATTATAAGCGAAATTTATATGTTTATGATTTCGGATGTCATGAATTCAGTAAAAATATAAGCCACATGTTTGTTTCGCCAGAAACTGAAGGATCTCCTGGATCTCAAGAAATTTCATCTTGTCTAATAAAGTACTGTAAGGCGTTGAGGAAAACCCGTACCGCGGCGGGCACGGAAACGCAGGGGACCGAGCGCCTGGACGATGTCTGTCGTCACCCCCACCGTTGCCCATGGGGACTCGGGGGACACGAGGACAAAGTCGACGCGGAAGGACCCAGAGTTTCCCCAACGCTTGGCGAGGATACAATAAAAATACGTTCACACCAAAGAATCGGCTTGTGTGTCTTATATATTCTCTTGAATCGGTCACTCCTGACTTCCCTGATTCTAACAGTACATAAAGACTTACGCTACAAACTTCGAAAAAATAATAACTGTTAGAAATATAGAGTTTGTTAGAAATATGTACGTTTGGTCAGAGTTCCTACCTGGTCGCGAGGGGGAAGTTTTATGAGGGTAGACAATGAGGAAATGTCGTCAAGGGCCATGGTGACGTTGCTGTCCTCACGGCCAATATTTTGCCAAGGAGGCATTCTTGCACGTACTGTGAGCGTGGTAACACGTCACAGAATAAACAGGACACTTTATTTAGCTAGAACCGTTGCAGCCGTGTTATAGTTATTTGTATTCATTCTCGTTAGCTTTAATCTAACAAATCAGAAGTGGGATAGATCTACGTGTCACACAGATTGGTAGTGTAGACCGATAGATACGTACGTACTTTGTGCAAAGACTTTTTAAAGCGTGTGCTGTGTACGAGCTATCGAGTGCCCAAATATTCGCGTGTGCAGCTTGGGTTGACCCTTAGTGCCATTCATTGAGAATATTGGACTTCGAAGATAATTATGACGTCGTGCAGTCGTGACCATAGTGAAGTGGACGGAAATACGACGGAGTCGCGACTTGGACGTTTGGAGAGCATGATGGAGGAGTTCCTTCATCATTTGCCTCCGAAGGCACCGACGGAGTGGCGTGATGCGTACTCACGTCCACGCTCGCGTTCGCGGTCGCGGACGGTGAGACGTGCAACGCGTGAACGTTCGCGTGCAGGATCGCGCGATGCCGAAGGTCGCGAAAGGGGCGCGCATTTACGTTCGCGCTCGCGTTCGAACTCGCGGGTGCATGTGCGAGCATCGAACAGGAGATCACGCTCACGTTCGCGTGGACAAGCGCGTGTTCCGGAAAGGTGCCAGGTGACCGCAGGGTCGCGATCGCGTTCACGGTCGCGTGTTTGGGAACGTGCGTCGCGTGAACGGTCATTTTCACGCTCGCGATTAGTCGGCAGGCGTGATTCGTGTGGTCAATCGCGGTGTTAAGTCGTAAATTACAGTAAGCTCCGAATTAGTCGACCACCCAAAGTTTCCTCGATACAATAGTCCTCGGTTTTTCCGACTACTGCTTCGAGCACTTTACCATAGCTTTAGAAAATCAAGAGATTTGTTTGTCCCGTAGCAGTAATAAGACCCAGGGAATCGTTACATTTCGTTCAGAGTTTTTCGTATCTTGTTTAGTCCCATCTGGGTTTCATCATCCTTCACTTTAGTACTAGAGTCTTTGTTTCGTATTTTCTTTATATGTCGAGGTATTCCTTAAATTTATTACTAGCTACGGACATTTTTAGAAACGCCTCCATCCCTCTCCACATTTCCTTTTCCGCTCTAATTTGATTAACCAATCCGAAAATAGTTTTTCCCTTCCTTTGCCTAAAATCTCCACGCCCACCCCGCAGCTTTCTTGGTTTGTTAGAAGCTTCGAAAATTGATTCCTTCCATAGTTTTCGAACAGTACACAGTCATTCTCTAGTTTTCGTTTAGTTACATAATATTCAACTTATAGTATTTTAGTGTTAGTACTCATTAGTTGTACGTTAACATTTATATTTTATAAGTTAACTACTAATAAAGTTTAACAATTACTTGTAATTGTTTCGGAGTTACATATCATTCCAAATACAGTCCACTATTCGTAATTGTCGGGATTGCCAATAATCCCACGCGTCGTTCAATCGTCACGGATATAATTGTGGACGCTGCGACGCACATACACGCGGAGTCCGCAGAATCGAGTCAAGGAGGGCCATTTCGATCGCTTCGAGCCGTCGGCGGGAAGCGAAAAGGCGGCTAGTACGTTGTTTAGCGCCAATATGATCAACATCATTCGTCCAGGGGACGAAATGCTAATACCGAGTTACGACCCGTCCAAGGAGGAGATAACGGTCGAAAATTGGGTCCGAACCGTCGACGGTATAGCAGCGCGACTTGCGTGGGACGACGCGAGTGTAATGCGTTTGATTGCAGCGAGATTGTGTGGCCACGCTCGTCAATGGTACGACACGTGCGCTTACGAAGCCACGACATGGGCAAAAACGAAGGTTTTGTTAGTTGCACAATTCCGGCGGACAGTACCATTTTCAAGAATACTGGAGGATGCAGTACTGTACGAGGCGAAGCCGGGACAGTCCTTAGGGGACTACTGCTTCGAGAAGCTAAATTTAATTAGGCAGCTGAATCTCCGAGTGGACGACGAGAAGATCATCAACATGGTGATCTTCGCAATCCCGGACGAAACCATAGCCAGGACACTCGGGACAGCAAAATTGAGCGACCCGAATGACTTGTACGCGTCTATGTGTGCAATGGGAAGCACGCCTGGCAGGGTGGAGAAGAAGAGGAGCAGCACGTCGGTGGTGCCGGCGAAGGTGCCGAGGAAAATCGAAACGATGGGGCCTAGATGCTTTAATTGCGGTAAGGCAGGTCACTTCGCCCGGGAATGCAAGAGGCCGAAAATCGACTGCAATCTGTGTAAGAAGCCCGGGCACAGACAGGAATTTTGCAGTCAAAAAGAGGTAAATATCCCAAGGGGCCTTCTAATATTTTTAAGGTATATAGTCGGATTAATGGCCATAAGGTTGAAACGTTGGTAGATACGGGGAGTGCGTGTACCGTAATTCACGCTTCTGTCATTAAGAAGTTCTTCGTTAAAACCTGGACTGTGAAGGACACGACTTTCAGGGATTTTGCAGGACGGCCGGTCATAATAAATGAAATCGCACCAGTTACAGTTAAAATACAAAATGTTGCCGCGAAAATAGAGTCTTTTATTGTCCCGGATGAGTACATGGCACATGATGCAATACTTGGAAGGGACTTTTTGCTGCAAGATCATGTTTTAATGATGAAACGTAGAAATCGGCTTACGTTTAGTGATTTGAGAGATCATAAAGCTCCGCGTATAATCAATGCAATGGACATTTTTGTAATCGAAAAAACTCCTGATTTAAATTTCGGAAATGTCGGGGAATCAAATCGGCAATTATGCGTCGCGTTATTGGATGAGTTCCGAGATTGCATATCTTCATCGATGAGGGACCTCGGGAAAACGAGTACAATGTCGATGGAGATCAAGTGCATTACGGTCGAACCGATTGCGTACCGCCCGTATCGTCTTGCAGAACCGGAGAAAAGGGTTGTCCGCGAAATGATAGAGGACTTGTTAAATAACGGGATAATTGGGGAATCTGATTCGCCGTATGCAAGTCCGATCACGCTTGTAAAGAAAAAGACTGGGGATTTTAGGATGTGTGTTGACTATAGGAAATTAATTGCAATTACAATAAAGGATAAACACCCGTTGCCACTCATCGATGACCAGATCGATCAACTCGGGGGAAATCGATGGTTTATAGGCCTTGATTTGGCGTCGGGTTATTACCAAGTTCCGGTTGCAGAGAATTCGATAGCAAAAACGACATTTCTTACCCCGGAGGGGCACTACGCATTTTTAAGAATGCCGTTTGGGTTAACAAATGCGCCAGCCGTATTTCAGCGCTTGATGCGGAAAGTTTTAGCACCGGTAAAAGGGACGGTCCCTTATATAGACGATGTAATAATACCGGCAAAAACGGTCGAAGAGGGTCTCGGTAAATTGCGAGAAGTTTTAGAGACTTTACGGGCACATGGTTTGACCCTCAGGTTGGAAAAATGTTCTTTCTTTAAAGAAACAATCGAGTATTTAGGTCGAGAAATCAGCGCACAGGGGATGAGGTCAGGGCAACGATAAATAGAAGCAGTAAAAGAAATGCCACAATCGTCGAACGTGAAGCAGGTACGACAATTTCTGGGATTGGCCAGTTATTTCCGGAAATTTATTAGGGACTTCGCTGCGATCGTCGAACCGTTAACGCGGTTGGCGCGGAAGGATGTACCGTGGAAATGGGGAGGGGCTCAGGAACAGGCCTTCCGCCAGGTAAAAGAGAAGTTAGTAACACGGCCGGTGTTACGTATTTATAACCCGAATTTGCCCACTGAATTGCATACGGATGCAAGTTCGATGGGAGTTGGAGTAGTAATGTTATTGCAACAACAAGAGGATGGGAATTTAGCGGTAGTAGTCTATTTTAGTAAATAAACCACAGCGGATCAACGGTGCTACCACTCATATGAGTTAGAAACGATGGCGGTAGTTTTTTCATTACGATACTTCAGAGCTTATCTTTCAGGTTTGGAATTCAAGGTAGTCACTGACTGTAATGCGTTGAGAACCACCTTCTCGAAGAAGGATCTATTACCACGTATAGGACGGTGGTGGCTAGAGGTGCAAGAATTCACCTTTGAGATTGTGTACCGACCAGAGTCGCGAATGGCGCACGTGGATGCTCTGAGTCGGAACCCTCAGCCGGTAATGCTCGAGATTAATCAGGTAGATGTTACAGAGGCAGAATGGATTGTCGCAGCTCAATTGCAGGACGAACAACTATTACGTATCAGAACAATACTGGAAAACAAGGAAAAATCGGCGGAGACAAAGCACTACTTTAAAGAGTATGTGCTAAAGGCAGGTAAATTGTATCGGCGAGTATCAGACGACGAAATGGCCTGGGTTGTGCCGAGGGCAGCACGGCTACAGATTTACAGGCTGTGCCATGACGATGCAGGGTACCTTAGTACGGAGAAGACGTTGCAGAGGATCCAGCGGAATTACTGGTTTGCTAGTATGAGGCGTTTCGTCGACAAGTACGTTAAAGCGTGCTTGAGCTGCGCGTATTATAAACATACGTCGGGTAAGAAGCAATGTAAGTTGAATTCGATAGGAAAAGTACCAGTCCTGTTTCATACGATACACATTGACCATGTGGGGCCGTTTGAAACGAGTCGTAAGCGGAATAAGGACCTGCTCGTGTTGGTGGATGCGTTCACGAAATTCACGGTCGTGGAGCCGGTGAAAAACCAGAAAACGCGTCAAACCGAGAAGGTCTTGATGAATTTCATGCATCTGTTTGGGGTGCCAACGCGGATCATAAGCGACCGTGGAACAAGTTTCATGTCACACCGATTTAAATTATTATGCCAAACGTACGGCATTAAACACGTACTTAACGCGGTGGCTACCCCGAGAGCGAATGGTCAGTGCGAGCGTTACAATAGGACCATTGTCGACGCCCTGGCGGCGAGTGCGGCGGGTCAAGACGCACGCGATGGGGATACGCAGGTCAAGAAGGTGCAAAGTGCTATAAACACTATGCACAACAAAAGTATAGGCACTACTCCGATCAAGGCATTAATCGGCTGTGATGTTAAAACAGTAGCTGATGGCGCAATACTTAGTGCTGTCCGGGAGGAGATGGACCGATTAGATTTGCATGCTCTGAGAGAAGAAATCAGTAAACACATTTCGGAGGATCAAAAGGCGCAGAAAGAACGGTACGACCGTACGCGAAAAGAAGCTCGTAAGTATACCATAGGTGAGTTGGTACTAGTGCAGGTCACTAGTGAGCATGTAACAGGAGGAAGTCGGAAGTTGTTGCCGAAGTTTAAGGAACCGTTCCGAATTCGGGCAGTATTGCCGAATGACCGGTATGACGTCGAAGACCTGAGGGAGGGGTCAAAGCGATTAAGAACAGTCGTGGCGGCTGATAGAATAAAACCCTGGATTGCGGTCCAGGGGAACGATCACGATGAGTGATTCAAGATCGGTTAACGTGTTTTATTCCATTTCAGGGTAGTACTTGGGCGTTGAACACCGTACGAATGGTGACGAGTAATGTGATGGTATAGTGTCTTACATCATGTTGCTTTTGGTTACAGACAACAAAGGAAAGACGGCCAAAGGCTTAGGGCTGAGGCGTCAACGAAAGAGAATGGAGCAGGGGAATGCTTGTCGACGATCAGGCAAATCTCATTAAGCAGCGGCAACGGTCGCTGCCAAACAAGGATCGCGGAAGCGGTCGCCTCCTGGAGATCGAGTAGGAACTGCGCAGGAAAGAAGGTGTATTGGATGCAGGGACACGCGTGTATCATGAGAAGTGAGCACAAATACGAGTGCATCTTTGGTCGTGGACGATGAACGGACACGACGGTGTCTTAGTGTCGTCAGGAGCGCTAAATTGGACGATGAACGGACACGATAGTGTCTTAGTGTCGTCAGGAAGTCCCCAAAAGAACGATGAACGGACATGACGATGTCTTAGTGTCGTTGGGAACGTAGGTCAAGGCGCGGACATCAAGCCTCCGATTAAGAGATGGTGTCAGGAAACGCAAGAGGCGGTAGCAAGGCGAGTTGTCGAAGAAGCTGGTCGCTGTAGAGGAAAAGGAGAATAGTAAATGTGAGGTCTGAGGACAGACCTAATGTCAGTATGGCCAAATGTTAGAAATATAGAGTTTGTTAGAAATATGTACGTTTGGTCAGAGTTCCTACCTGGTCGCGAGGGGGAAGTTATATGAGGGTAGACCCATGGCCAATATTTTGCCAAGAAGGCATTCTTACACGTACTGTGAGCGTGGTAACGCGTCACAGAATAAGCAGGACAGTTTATTTAGATAGAACCGTTGTAGCCGTGTTATAGTTATTTGTATTCATTCTCGTTAGCTTTAATCTAACAAATCAGAAGTGGGATAGATCTACGTGTCACACAGATTGGTAGTGTAGACCGATAGATACGTGCGTACTTTGTGCAAAGACTTTTTAAAGCGTAACATAACATATTCGGATTCGTGTACCGGGCAAAACAGAAATATTAAAACTGTCGTTCAAAGTACGGAAATAAGAGCTGAGTCAATTGAAATGAAATTTTTGGTAAGTGGACATAGCTATTTGCCCAATGACTCAGATTTTGCCATTATTGAGTCACGTGCGAAAAAGAATCAAAACATTTTTTCACCAGATTGGTACAATATAATCAAAACATGTAAAAAGAAAGCGCCATTTCATCTAATCCAAATGACCCACCAAGATTTTTTTTCAACAAAACCTTTAGAAAAATCAATAATTGACAGAAAAGTAACCGTCACAAGGTTTCCAGTAAATTCGCTTAAAATCCACTGGATAATGTTAGAAAGGTCCAAACCACATCTCATACAATTCAAATGTGACTATAATGAAAATACAGAAAATTAATGAAGATTAATTTAAAACCATTAATATAAGAAAATCTGTAGCAGGCAGACCGCAAAGTTTGAAAAATATAGATCAGCCTTTATTACATCCTAAAGGTAGAACTGTGACAAGGGAAAAATGGAGAGACATGATGGGCCTGCTAAAATTCATTCCTCCTGTTAAACATGATTACTGTAAAAACTTGACAACAAATCGAAATAACGAATCTTCACATACAGCTGATGAAGAAGACATTATTTATATTGCTGATGAACTAATCACAAATAATATATTATAACAGAATTGTCAACATTTATTTTTATGGAAAAGCAGTAATAAAAATATATAATAACTAACTTTTTCTGTAATAAAAAACTTAAAAGTTTAAAGACTGACTTTAACTTTATAACTTTTTTCAGTTGCCAAATCGATTAACCCCACCAGTCACATAAAAACTGTAACATTACTGACGATTATTTTTTGGCTATTCTTTCTTATTAATTTTATATACCGTTAGATGAAAGCTATATCTGTATTTATGCATTCTACATTATATATTTGAATTTATATTATAACAGGAATTTTAAAAAACAATATACATTATTTCATCGCATTTCTCAACTTTTTGTTTTATGGAGTTAATCGATTTGTGCACTGAACGGCTCATATACAAGTCAATGTTCTCAACTATAATATTATAAAAATGTATTAGATAAATTACATTATTTAACATAAGAATAAAACACGTATCATTTCAATTACGTGAACTCTGACAATAAAGGTTATGGGCCCAGAGATAAGAGAACAAAGAGTGGGTCCGAAAAGTAAAAAAGTAAAAGGACATTAAAAACAAGAATAGCGATTGTGAAAAAAAAAGTAAAAAAGGATTATAAAGATGTGTGCCGCATTATTCAATTCAAGTCTAAGCGATAGTATCGAAAAATTAAAGGACGCAGATGGATATCCGTTATGGAAATTTCAAGTGGAAATTAATCTAGAGGCTTAGGATCTTTTATGCGTAGTGGAACAAGAACCAACAGAAGGAGAAATGATGAGTGCAGAGTGGAAAGGTAAAGACGCAAAAGCTAGAAGAATAATGGTGAGTACATTAGAGAAACAATCACGATACACATAGTCACATGCAAGAATGCACATGATATGTGGAAAAGACTTGAAGGTATATATGAAAGAGACTCATCACAGCTGAAATATGCTCTCATGCAAGAGTTTTTTCAATATAAAAAGAGAGGCGAGACTGGTATAGCTACTTTTACAACGGTCTTAAAAAACTTATCCTTCAAATTTAAAGGATTAGAAGAAGAAATTAATGAAGTGATGGTGATATCAAAAATTTTGTCAGCATTACCAGAAAAATATCGTTACTTCATAAGTGCATGGGAATCATCACCAGCATCTGAAAGAACATTAATAAACCTGACGGTAAGACTTCTAGACGAAAAAGCTAGAAACACCAAAGAGAAAGAAGAAGTGGTAGCTTTTAAAACAGAAGAAAAGAGATGACAGAAACATAGTGTAGGGTAGCGCAGGATTCTAGGAATGTCGTCGCCGATACTGGCGTCGTGAATGTAATAGATAACACGGAAGTGAGTCGATTGATTCGAGATATGTATAATCTTTTGTTCTTTTGCGGTTACGAGAAAACGAAATATAATTTGTGGAGTTGAGAGTCGGAGTTGAACCGTTGAGTTGAAAACATCGTGGAATTAGTTGCGCCGTTAAATATAATTAATCATAGTTAAATTTGTTATTTATTATATATCTCAGAATTAAAGTGTTAAATCGTTTTATTAAATTCGTTAAATAAAGTTAAATCGTTTTATTAAATCTGTTTAATAAATTTCCTATAATAGTAAGAAGGGACATGCAGAGTATATTAGTAAGAGTACAGACAATAAAAAATTGGATTATGTGAAATGTTATTAGGTGTACAAATAAGTTTCCGCGGTTTGACACAAAATGGCACTACCAGAAGATCATGTTGCAGTTGGCAGATATAACACGTAATATTTCATGTTTCGTCATTTGTCAACATCATAACCTTAAAGTATTAGTTATTCCGTATCAACATCACGTAATTTTTGTCATCCAAAAATGTCAAGTTTTGTGCCGAATAAGCGTATTTGCCGGAATTTTTAATTTACTTTTTTAATTTGAAAAAATCTGCAGCTGAGGCGCACCGATTGCTTCTAGAAGCATATGGTGAGGCTGCTTTAAGCGAGAAAAGTTGTCAGGAGTGGTTCCAAAAATTTAAGGACCGTGAATTTGACGTGGAGGACAAACAACGTAGCGGAAGGCCGAAAGTATACGAGGACATGGAATTATTGGAGGAAGATTCGTCCCAAACTCAAAATGAACTTGCGTTTACATTGCAAGTGACTCAGCAAGGAATATCACATCGTTTAAAATCGTTGGGTGTTCCGAAATAAAAATAATGTTAAAAGACCTAGGCACTTCTGAGCCATATTACGCCGCTGTGTACACGCGTTAATCCCTCCCGCACGGGATTAGTCCTACCGCCACGCCATCGACCGGATAAAGGTTCAATTCTGATAACCGTTTAACTTTAAAAATTCATTATCCGTGTGAACCTTGCGTAGTCAAGACGTTAGCCGTGTTTCCTCCTTATTTTCAACCGACTTTTGTCAACCAAGTTTATTATTATCGTTATTGTTGTCCAGTATCCGTCGTGAGTGTCCTTTATTAAATAATTGTGTAAACTGAGTGTTCTTTATTTCATCAACTTTTCGTGATCTTTGTCCTAACCCGCCTTTGCTCCGTCTCCTTGTTAGGAGAGAACTAGCCAACCACTGACCACTCAACCAACTCGAGTAAACTCGTTGGATACCGTGGTCAAGAAACATTGGGAATAATTCAGAAACAAGGAAATTGGGTTCCGTATGAACTAAAGCTGAGAGACGTTGAACGCCGATTATGCGTAAGTGAAATGTTGCTTGCCAGACATAAAAACAAGAGTTTTTTGCATCGTATCGTGACTGGTGACGAAAAATGGATCCACTACGATAACCAAAGAGGAGAAAGTCGTGGGTTAAACCCGGTGAACCATCAACATCGACAGCTAAGCGGAATCTTCACGGAAAAAAACTCATGCTGTGTATTTGGTGGGATCAGTTTGGTGTCATTCATTATGAGTTGCTGAAACCGAATGAAACCATTGCTGGAGCTCTGTACAGAACACAATTAATGAGATTGAGTCAGGCACTCAAAGAAAAACGGGCCCATTACTACTCCAGACACGACAAAATTATTCTCCTACACGATAATGCTCGTCCACGCGTGGCGGCACCGGTAGAAACTTACTTGGAAACCCTCAAATGGGAAGTTTTAACCCACCCGCCGTATTCACCAAACTTAGTCCCTTCTGATTACCACCTGTTCCGGTCGATGGCACATGGTCTGTCTGAGCAGCGCTTCACTTCATACGAAGATACCAAAAATTGGATATATTTGTGGATAGCGTCAAAAGATGAAGAGTTCTTCCGACGTGGTATCCGAATGCTGCCAGAAAGATGGGGAAAAGTAGTGGCAAGTGATGGAAAATATTTTGAATGAAAAGTAATGTACCGTTCCTTCACAATAAATTCCTAACTTTTTATAAAAAACCGCGGAAACTTATTTGTACTCCTAATATAATTGTCAGAAATTAGGATATATGGCAAACGATTGCAGAGTAGGGACCAAAAATTGCAAGTTTTGCAAGAAAACTAATCATTTGGAGAGAGATTGTTTTTTCAGGAATCAAAAAGGAAAATTTAAGACAGAAGAGGGTCCTAAAATAGCTTTCTTAACACATTCAGCAACTGCAGGATGGATAGCGGATTCACATGCAACAGCACATATGACAAACGATTTAGAGTGTTTAAAAAATAGCAGGTCAGTAAACACATAAATTAGTGTAGTAAGTCAAAAGGGTGTAAGGATAGCCATACAGATAGGAACAGTTGAAATGGAAAACTGTGAACTAAAAAATGTATTGTACGTACCTGAATTAAGAGGAAATTTGATGTCAGTAAGTGCAACAGACAAGCAAGGAGGAAAAATAGGATTTCATGGTGGCCTAGTAAGAATAAGTAAAAATGAAAACGTTATCTTTGAAGGAAAAAAAAATGAAGCAGGATTGTATGTTGTAAAGGAAGTAAATAAAAAAGGTAGTGTATTTATGACTACAAAACATAATCTTGTAGAGTTGTGGCGTTATAGGACATTTAAGCTCGGGTAATATGATGAAACTCTTGAACATATCAGAAGGAATAAAGATAACGAAAGACCAGATTTTGCAACAAACAAGAAAATGTGATCGACGTTTAGAAGCTAATTTAAGTAGGCAACCGTTCGATAGCCAAAGAAAAAAAACTACTCAACCGTTGGAAGTAATACATACAGATGTTTGTGGACCCATTAGTCCACAGACATAGGGTAGAAATAGGTATTTTATAACTTTTACAGACGATTATACGAATTTTGTAACAGTTTATCTCATGGAATCAAACGAAGACGTTTTGTCAAAAATGATAGAATTTATAAAAATGGCAGAGGTTAACACGACCACGAAAACACCACGTCACAAATAAACATAACAGACGCATCCCCATCCAAACATACTAGTCATATCCATACTCATCCTAGACCTCGCACTGTCCCTGAGTCACACTGTCCCTCGACCATCATCCCTACCTCAACCTACTACCCGCAATACTATATCAAATCTTACATTGCCAAAAGGCGCTGAGTACTTATAGTCGACCAAATACAAACTGTACAAGTTTTCATCTAATAAAATAAAGTGTTGTAAATTCAACTGGAATCCAACAGTAGGCTACTTAAAGAATTTAAAGTGGAGGTAAACTCAGCGGTAATTCACTCGCAGTTATTTCAGCGCAGACAACAACCGAATGAAAGTAGCCGTAAATACAGTGGCTCAAAGTGAAACTCGGACACTTGCATATTTTTTTTTTATGAGGAGATAATTAATGTAGAGCACGAATTAAATGAACGATTGAGTAACTTTTATTAAGCTACAGTTATAGGCATAGAAATCCATGAAAAACAAAAACAAAATAACAATATATTAATAAAATAAGAAACAAAGTATCAAACCGAAGGGAAATTCATCTCAAACTAAAACTCGGACAAGTGGCAACGTAATTATACAGTTATATGTGTATAAAACAAAAACGTACGAAAACAAATAAAGTATCAGTTAGTTTACCATAGAGTACCATTATTGCCAGTGTTAGTTGTACTGCAAATCGTAGAAGTTGATATTTTTGTGAATTTTCGTTTTCCAATCTGAACATGGGTAGACAATCTGGACAAACGTCGTTAGAACTTCGGAAACTCATTATAAACCATTTTAAAGACGGCTTAGGCAGTCCGAAATATTGCAAAAATAGTGAAACGAAGCCACTCTACAGTTCACGACGTAATAAAACGAATCAGAACGAGTAATAGTGTGGAAAACCAGTCCAAACCAAGCAAACGAAAGATATTTACAGAGTCCGAAGAACGTTGGATCGTACAACAAATAAAGAAAAACCCAAAATTGAGTGCTCCAAAATTAGATATTGAAGTAAAGAGATATCTTGGAAAAGAAGCAAATCCAAAAAATAAGAATTACATTGAGGAAGAATAATTTCAATGGCAGAGTCGCGCGAAGGAAACTTGTAAGCCAGAAAAATCGTTCGAAAAGGTTGCAGTTCGTAAAACTTTACAAAGGTAAAGATTTTTCATTTTGGAAGACTGTACTATTCACGGACGAGAGTGAATTCAATATTTTTCGCTCCGATGGGCAAACTTATGTTTGGAGAATGCCAAATGAAGAACTCCGAGAAGAAAACTTGCGATCGAGTGTTAAACATGGCGGTGGTTTCAGTTTTTACCAAGATAATGACCCAAAACATCGAGCTCATAATGTTCGTTTATGGTTGCTTCATCATTGTCCTCACGTTATTGAAACACCTCCTCAGTCACCAGACTTAAACGTAATCGAACATTTATGGGCATATTTGGAAGAAAAACTAAAAAATCACATCATTTCAAATGCGAAAGACTTGAAGAAGGCACTGCAAGAAGAATGGGCAAAGATTGACGTTTCATATTGTGAAAAATTAGTGCGATCCATTCCGAATCGTTTGAAAGCTGTTAAAACAATCAAAGGACTGCCAACTAAACATTAAAAATAATGTAAAACATATATATAAATAAAACTTCTCTATTGTCCGAGTTTTAGTTTGAGATGAATTTCCCTTCGGTTTGATACTTTGTTTCTTATTTTATTAATATATTGTTATTGGAATTTTGAAAATTCCGGATCAACCCATAATAATACTCGACATGGGACACATGGCTCAGCGCGACGACCACCGAGACGCCGCGCCGGGGCCCGGCATAACGTCGCCAAGGATTATAAACAACGAGGTCCTTTTGCGAGGGAGAGGAAACCTCTCGCAACCTCGAGGATTGGCATTCTTCTAAGATCTGTCGAACACGCTACATCGCCTATCTTTGGCCTCTGACAAATAAATATATATTGGGTAGTTCGGAAAATAATTTCGTTTTTTCCCGTCAGAGGACTTAATTACGTTTTTTCGAAACCAACTTCACACTTAAGCCGCATAACCATTATATGTCTTGAGAGCTGATATTGCAAGGCTTGTGTGTAAAAAAGTTCTATTAATTCTACGCAGTAGTTTTTGGTTGGTGCCCTTTTAAATATGGAGAGCAATAAGCAGCATTTCCGTCATATTTTACTTTTTTACTTCAGAAAAGGTAAAAATGCTGTCCAAGCGAGAAAAAAATTGACGGATGTGTATGGAGAAGGCGTGTTAACAGTACGCCAGTGCCAGAACTGGTTTGCAAAATTTCGATCCGGCAATTTTGATGTCGAAGATGCACCACGGTCTGGAAGGCCGGTCGAAGCTGACAAAGATGCGATAAAGGCATTAGTTGATGCAAATCGGCGAATAACCACACGAGAGATCGGTGAGAGATTAAATTTGTCGAATTCGACTGTTTATGGCCATTTGAAAGACATGGGCTTAACCTCGAAGCTCGATGTGTGGGTGCCCCATGTCCTTACGGAGCGAAATTTGTGTCGTCGCGTTGACTCGTGTGATTCGCTCCTCAAACGTCAAGAAAATGATCCATTTTTGAAGCGGATTATTACTGGGGACGAAAAATGGGTTGTATACAACAATGTTAAACGCAAGAGGTCATGGAGCAGAAAAGATGAACCGGCTCAAAGCGTGTCAAAAGCCAACATTCACCAAAAGAAGGTGATGCTCTCCGTTTGGTGGGATGTCAAAGGAATCGTTTTTTTTTGAGCTTTTGCCGGACAATACAACGATTAATTCAGAAGTCTATTGTATCAGCTGGACAAATTGAATGATTCACTTAAAGAGAAGAGGCCCGAATTAATCAACAGGAAGGGTGTAGTGTTCCACCAGGATAATGCGAGACCTCACACAAGTTTGGTCACTCGCCAAAAACTTTTACAGCTTGAATGGGACGTACTGCAACATCCACCATATTCTCCAGATCTGGCGCCTTCCGACTACTATTTGTTCCGGTCCCTGCAAAATTTTTTGGATGGCAAAACCTTTACCTCAAATGAAGATGTTCAAACCACCTGAACCAGTTTTTTGCCAGCAAGGACCAAAACTTTTATGAGAGGGGAATTATGTTACTGCCAGAAAGATGGCAAAAGGTGTTGGACCAGAATGGCCAATATATAATTTAATAAAATATTTATTCATTATATGAAAACTGTCTTTCATGTTCCCCAAAAAAAACGAAATGACTTTCCGAACAACCCAATATTATCGATATTCCGCGTAGTCGTTACTGTACGCGCTTAGCTTGCAATTTCACCCATTAAACTCATAAGTCAGAGAGGGAATTATTATTCTTATTATTATTTCCCGTATTTGTCTTACAATCGCGGATGGTTTACAAGGTCAGCGTCGTGATAAAATTATATCGTATGGGTCGCGAACACTTTCAGAATTAAAAAAAAAATATTGAAATATACGACAAAGTAAAAGAAGGTTCGAGATAAAATATGCGCGTTAGAGTGGACGAACAAAAGAGAGTGGCATCGGCACGCGTCGTTGTATCGACGGCGGCGAAAAGATATTGTTATGGTTGCGGTTCGAGCGAACATGATTATCGAGTAAGTATGTCCAGATAAAGACAAAGGATTAAAATGTTTTAAATGTAATAGTTTCGGGCATATAGCATTTCATTGTAAGTTAGATCGGTCGGATAAAAAGGTATCGAGCGTTAATTGTATACATACTGTGGTATCGGGAACGGGGGACTGCGCGGAGAAAGACAATGATGCTTGCGTGTGTGTTTCGGAGCAGCGGCTGTAGCTTCGATGCATGTTTCGAGCGATCGACCAGGAGTCGAAACAAAAAACGTGTGAGATCCGTGACAGTCAATATAAAGTATGTTAGAATCTCGTCAGGCAGTCGAAAGAAAGAGCGTGTGCGAGTTTGCGGCCTGCAAGGCAGCGGAGTCGAAATCGGAGTAAAAATTGAGAGAGAAGTGCGTGACCTGCGAGGTGCGGTCAATCATTGCGAGAGAGAGAGAGAGAGAGAGAGAGAGAGAGAGAGAGAGAGAGAGAGAGAGAGAGAGAGAGAGAGAGAGAGAGAGAGAGAGAGAGAGAGAGAGAGACCGATAGATTCTTGTGCTGTACTCATTTCTTTTATATTTTGTTCCAAATATATGTATTTACTGTTATTCCATTTTCTCGCGTGCATCCAGTTACTCCTTTTTATTTTTTCTACAATACTTCCACCGATAAAGTCGCGATTAAAAGTAATGGATTACTCGCGTATGCGTTATTAGATACGAGCAGCGAAGTAAACGTAATCAATATAAATGTGTATGATCGAATAAGAAGACCGGGGTTGTGCGAAACATCCCGACGATTTACAGGGTTCGGTAACGCGTTAACAAAACCGTTAGGAAAGTTTATAACAAAGATTGACATCAGAAACGATCAGTTCCAAACGAACGTATTTGTATTTAACAAAACGGATATGCGAGACGAAGTGTTGCTAGGAAGAGAATTGATTAACAAATTGGACGTTCGTATAAACAAAGGGTCGGTAGAAATACGACGAGCGGATGAGAGATCATGTAATGCGGCAGAGAAACAATTGACAGACACGATCAACGACGAGAATTGCGACAAAGGCAACATATCGATAAATATAGACCAGGGCTTCTTAAACTATGGGTCGAATTTTTAAAAGCAGAAGGTTTAGAATGAAAAAATTACTGTGGAATATGCACAGATGGTGCAAGAGCGATGACGGGCAAAAATATTGGTTTTAAATCATTTTTTCAAGCTGCTCATTATGATCATATAACTTTTACTCACTGCCTTATTCACCGAGAGGCTCTTGCAGCAAAAAAATTAGCACCAGAATTGAACGATGTGCTTCAGGATGCTGTTAAGATCATAAATTTTATTAAGAGCCACGCCCTTAACAGTCGCTTATTTTCAAATCTCTGTAAGGATACGGATTCCAATTACACAACTTTGTTATTACATGCAGAAGTAAGATGGTTGTCAAGAGGTCAAAGTTTAAGAAGATTATTGTTATTAAAGGACGAGATCGAAATACTTTTAACCGAACGAAAATGTGAACTTGCTGCATTTTTTCAAAATGACTTATGGCTATCCAAGCTGTGTTATTTGTCAGATATTTTTGCGAAGTTAAACGATCTCAACTTGTCTCTTCAAGGAAAAAATTGCAATATATTTACTTCAAATGATAAAATTGAAAGTTTTATTAAAAAGATCAACATTTGGAAAAGTAGGGTCGAAAAAAATTCGTTCGAAATGTTTTCCAGTGTCGACAATTTTGTAATCGAGAAAATTCATTGTAAAACTTTTATTGCAAAAATTATTGTAGTTCACTTAAAAGCGCTAGAAATACAGTTCCGGACATATTTTATATTAAATATTGATTTCCAAAAAATAGTTTGGATTCAAAAGCCGTTTTGGATTGGCTTAAGTGAGATTGATCACCTGCCACTTAAAGCTCAAGAGGAATTTGCTGAGCTTCCGAGTGACTCAAACTTAAAACTACAATTTCAAAAAAAAGCCCTTGACTGAATTCTGAATCGGAACTACAACTGAATTTCCCACAATCGCTGATATGGCGTTAAATGTACTTCTGCCATTCAACACCACATATTTATGTGAAGTTACTTTCTCAGCTTTAACACATATTAAATCCCAATATCGTTCAGCGTTAAAAAATGTTGAAGAGGTCTTACGTCCAGCAGTTTCAAACATTCCACCAAGATTTGATTTGTTATGCAATAAAAAACAGGCACATCCATCTCATTAAATTTTTTACTTATACTTTAATTTAATACTTACCACGCAACTACTTGAATATATTCGAGAGAATTAAGACGGTCAGAATCCACTTTTATTTTTGAAACTATAATAAATACAATTTTATAATTTTTTGTGCAATTTTTAATTATTAGATTTTTGTATGTTTCAAAACGAATTCTAAACTTATATATTTTCATATGTATATGTATATTGTTACCTAATAAATAAATCATCAAAAAATATTAATTTATTTTTCTTTTATATTTGTATGGGGTCGTCAAGAAACTCGCAATCATAAATGGGGTCGTGAATGACAAAAGTTTAAGAAGCCCTGATATAGACGATTGCGACGAAAACATAGAAATTGACGATGTTTGCGATATGATGAAAATAGACTATGTAGAAATAGATGAAATTAACGTAAAGCAGCCATATAAAACGCGCGTAGAAAATTTAATACAAAACTATAAACCGAATGTTAAAACAGATACACGAACGGAAACCAGAATATCACTGTCAGACAATATCCCCGTTAGTTCTAAAGCAAGGCGGTTAGCTCCAGAAGAAAAGAAAATAGTTACGCAGCAGTTAGATGAGTGGTTGAGAGAAGGAATAATTCGTCCGAGTATAAGCGATTATAGCAGTCCGGTAGTGGTAGCGCCGAAGGAAGACGGAACATATAAGGTATGCATAGTGTTTCCGCCCACTATTAAACTGTAAAGGTTCTTATGACTAACAACACATAAAATTGTCTTATCCCTTAATCAGTAAAAATGATTAACTGAAAATTATTCTTAATTTCCGTATTTGTTATGTGATTTAACTTTGACGTAACATAGCACGATACTAACTTGCTTATTCGCGTCTCCGGTCGGCCGTATAGCTTCGCTCACGCGTCCGAGCGCGCGCTATTCTCGCGCTCTGATAGGTCGGTGTTTTTCCAACCCTTTGACTACTGTTGGCGCCTATTGGCGTCCGAAACATGTTGGCTTCCCGGTACTATTGGCGCCTATTGGCGTCCGACACATGTTGACTTCCCGGTACTGTAGGCGCCAATTGGCGTCCAAATCAAATTTCGCTTGTTTTGCCCGTCTTAAAATTTTATAATTGCTCTTATGGTACTTCCTCAGAAATGCATGTGTAGCGGCTGGTCATAAATCTGTAAATTTGTAAAGAGCATCGAACGTGCAAACGACCAGCACGGTTTATGACACGAACGACAGCGGAGCTGTTTTTGAGGAAACCGTTTTAGGATTTTTAGAGAATACATGTCCGTACTTAGAATTTTGCTAATGGTCTCGACAGTAAAACGCTTAGTGTCATAAACCCTGAGTTTCCCTAAGGGTCTTCATCGCGAGGTCAAGCGACCATCGGCCGGTCACGTAGCTGACCGCGGGCCCTGGGAAATTCCGCTGCGTTGCCACATTCACCAGCAAACGCTACCCCCGTCGAATCGTACCCCCGCTTCAAGGAAGCGTGCTTCGGGCACAAGAGGGAGGTTCTACGATTTGGCGGGATTTTGGTTGCGATAATTGGTTAACCCCACCTTGTCAGGGGTTGGCCAAAGTCTCTGACAAGATCTTAAAAGATTAGAATGGAGCGCAAAAATAGTTAGTACGAAGTAGCACACGTCACGACTTGTAAGATCAAGGGTTCACTCTGACGTACGCGCTAAATAAAGAAAACAAGAAAAACTAACGCTGTGATCATCCTTTTAATATCACGCAACCCTATCCTTTACATGTCTAACGAAAAATTTCGCCGTACCCAGTGGACGTCGCGAGTGAATTCGTACCGTACCGTACCGTACGGCCAATGCGTGCCAAAGTCTGCCGTAGTCAAAGGGTTAATAATTCAAAAACGAGAGACTAGAACCCCATTTTTGCAAAGGAGAAAGTTACATAGAATCACCTCCCCTACAACCCCGTGTCGGGTCAAACGAGAGTTACGGGACACTCTGTATAATTTCAAGCAGAATCATCGGAGTCATATTCGTTGTCGGTTGTGCCATTTCCGTGCTTGATTCTGATATTATTGTTGGAGGAACTAATAAATAATGTACATATTAAACTAAACTATATTATAACGCAGTTTAATTTTTTCAGCAACAATGTAATATAGACGCATGCACAAACATATCAATATATGTTTCATTCATGATGTTAAATTTTATAGGCCGATTTATATTATACTTTTTTAATAATATTTATGAAGGAATGCGAGTATGCGTGGATGCACATGAGAGAGTATAGGAGAGCTGCGTGAACGTATGTAAGATAGAGTGCAGATGAGTGTGTGTGCGAGTGAGAAGGAATGCGTGCAGAAACAAAAGAGTGAAGCGAACGAAGTTCAGTTCCAATATATTATGCGACGCGTGCGGACACGTATTCGTTAATTAATTATTATAATATCCTCTTTACTATTAAACTCTCTTTATTTCGACGAGCGCGTGTGATTTTATTTACACCTACCTCTGACCTGATCCTACATTTGAGGGCTCGTCACGCGAACGGTAAAAGTGATACGATTACGTTCGGACCGGGTAACGACGCCATAAATAAGTTAAAGTGAACGCAAAAAAAGCGTTAGTTAGCGGATTAAACGGACAATCGGAAACGCGAAATTACGGAGACAAAAAGTGAAATGAACGGAAGTAAAAGTGAAAGAACAAGTAAAGAGGAGAAGGGAAACGACTCTATGGAAACCTCCCACGTCGGAAAACGAGATGAGCGACCTGGACAGGACGATGATTACCGCTAAAGCTGCTAAGAGAGCAACGGAAGAACCGAAGATAGAAGAAATCTCGAAGATGCAACCACAAGAACTACGTGAAAGGCTAAAAGAATTACACTTAAAGACAACGAGAAAGAAGGCAGAACTAAGAGAAAGACTCATTACCTATACGAAACAGAATGAAGATCTCGATGAGGAAGAAACGGAAGACGAAACAGAAGATGAAAAGGAGGCGATTCGAAGCACAATGGTGAGCGACACAGAAGACGAAGAACAAGAACGGGAAACAAGAAAAGCATCGAAAATAAATAATCGGAAGAGAAAAACATCCTTAGAACGTCCCAGCTTATTCACTATCAAAGACGTTGAAGATTCGATACCACATTTCTCGGGCGACGATAAAATATCGATTAAAAAATGGATCAAAGATGTCGAAGACCTAAGCGTATTATTACAATGGAACGATTTGCAAAAATTAATCTACGCGAAGCGCATGTTACGGGGATCTGCGAAACAATTTATTGCAACGGAAAAAAAATATAACATCATGGAAGGAGCTGCAAAAAAAGATTGAAGGTCACTATTTTCTTTAATTTTTATTAAAAAACGTTATAAAATTACTGTATCATGCTTTGTAAGTATTGATCTTGAAATGTGTCTATGAATTCTACCTACCTTCGGTTTTGTTTTCCAGTTTGCAGAATCAAAATTGATGCACTGAAAACTGAGTTTCAAATTTTTTTAATGATGCCTATTTTTGCTGGATTTGCGCACTAGGTATTGCTCGAACGAAAGTCAATTTCCTACTGAAATACCAGTGCAGGTAGATGAAGTGGGCAACTGTATCTTCTGTAATTGTACGCATAAACTGTCAGTGTACCCAACCCAATAGTTAAAAGGCAAAAATTCAGTACTTCGTTTTTCGACTTTTGGCCAGCTTTTCTGGATTTGGCACCACTGTACGTTGTCACGATAAGACGTGTTTATCAACCCGGGAACTCGAGTATTACGTCGCGTAGTTTTCGAATCGTACATTGTTAAATAGATACCGCGTCTGAATAGGTGAAGATTTAAAAGAAAAGAGATACAGTGTACTGTATCTCGCAAGTGATATTTGCTTTTTGCAAAAATGAGTGTTTCTGGTAGCAGGGACATTCAGTCTTAAAGTATTCCAGAAATGTTTCAACCAACAACAAGTAACCACAGAGCTTTGTACGCCAAAATTGCTCAGCAATCAGTGTTCCCAAAAAAGGAACAAGCTATCGTCACTGATTCAGTAGAAGGTATCACCGTCAAAGATTTTGCAGTCGCTATTGCTTAATTCATTGGGCCACAAAATATAGTGTACATATCGAGAATATCCCACGTCAGGGTATGTTTGTATCTAAGTTCTCAAGAAATAGCAGATAACCTTGCGGAAACACAGAAACATGTCACTATAAAGACACACAGGCTAGAATTATGTCCGCTAATTTCTAAAGCGAAACGGATTACATGTTCCTTCTAATGTACACCCTGTTATCCCAAACAATGTAATTGCTCATATATTAGAGTAGAATGGAATGATACTGGATTCACATACAGTAAATTCTCGCACAGTGCAGCGGAGGCCTGAATCGAAACTGTGCACTGTGAGCATACTGGAAGCGAAATTTGATACTCGGTGGCTGTCCCTTGCTACCGAGGCCCGCCTTTACCAGCCGCCGAAAAAACAAACCGCCGCTGAGACGGTGAGGCATTTAAATGTTCTACTTTTATTCTGTTTCGATCAGTCAAGCAGTGACAATGTCTACTTACAGTAACCGCGAATACCTTGACATGATAAAAGCTTTAGGAGTTTGTCATGGAAATGCAACAGCAGCATCTGAATATTATAGGCAACAATTTCCAAATCGTCGCTTTCCGGACAGAAGAGTGATACAGAGGGCAGAACAAAGATTAATTGAGTGTGGTTCTTTTCACAATTATCATAAATCTGGCGGCAGTAGAAGATCTCTAAATTTAGAAATAGGAGTTCTTAATACCGTTGCTAATAATCCTAAGATAAGTATACGAAAACTTAGTGCTTGTCATAATACCAGTACCAGAACTGTTGGTCGCATATTACACGGTAACAAAATGCATCCGTATTCAATACTCGGAGTCCAAACACTCGAAGAACCTGACCGTTTCGCACGATTAAGCTTCTGCGACTGGCTGCTTCAACGATATGATAACGATAATCAATTTACATCGTACATTTTGTGGACCGATGAGTCAACTTTTACTCGAGATTTTGCAATTAATCGACGCAATGCACACTGGTGGTCATCTGCAAATCCACGCGTAATTCAAGAAAACTACTTTCAAAGGAAATGGAGTATTAATGTGTGGGCAGGAATAATTGGCTCGTACATCATAAGACCATACTTTCTTCCGAATAAGCTGAATGGGCCAGTTTACTTGCAATTTTTACGCGAAGAACTACCGTCATTACTGACAGACATTCCTCTGTCTATTGTACAGAAATTAATTTTTCAACACGATGGAACACCACCTCACTTCTCACGAAATGTACGGCAGCTGTTAAATGAACGACATCATTGTTGGATAGGCCGAGGCGGAACAATAAATTGGCCAGCAAGATCACCAGACCTTAATCCACTCGATTTCTACTTGTAGGGCCACGTTAAAGAAATTGTGTATGCGGAAAGAAGTGAGAATTCTCTTTAGTTGAAGGAAAAAATAATAAACGCTTTTGAACAAATAAAGTGTCGAAGTTCATTGGCATCAGTTCATGAATCATTAATAAGGCGGGCAATGATATGTACCCGTCAACAAGGACAGCACTTTGAACAACTTATTGAATAATGTTGTAATGTCAATAAAATTAATAAATGTATTATTCCGTAGATTAATATTTCTTATTTACAATACATATTTAAACCTAGGGACAGTGCAGTGCACACGTACTGGATAGAACTTTCAAACTCGATTTTCTCGAAAACGAAGCGTCAGACGGAAAAATGTTATTTCTTTTTTTTCGAATTATTTTTACATGTAGTGTCACCCCCTGCTCGGTTGTACCACCCGTCCGGCCACACCCTGTATAGTGTAACCGTTCGGCAGGGTCGCCGAAGCGGTGACATAATGTAAGGGGCATCATGTAATGACCCCCCGCCACCTCTATGTGATAAAAGCGAAGGCGCGTGCCTATCCCCTCTTTGCGTGTGTCGATCATCGGCCAAATAAAAGGACGTGTCGATCCGATGATCACTCTCTTGTGAGCCTCTCTTGCATTCCTTTCCTGAAAGGCTTTCCTTGGTCTACTTGCCAATGTCGCATTGACAATACAATCATCGGCGATACAAACTGGATAGGTCTATTTGCCATCTAACCGAAATTATCAAATTTCGGAAGATACGTGAATAGTCTCCCGGCGCGTTACGTTGCTACGGTGGCAGAGTCAGCAGCTTATATCCGTGGGTGATTTCGCATTAAAGCATATAAAATGCTTTTCTAAATCTTTCCAACACATTTTGGTAATTGCGTATGTTAGAGGTTTTGAAAGTACGCGCGAATGGTTAGAACAAATGAAATGACGAATGAGCGATTAATGCGAGGGGTTCTAAGAGCGTGAGATAAAGTATGAGAGAATGAGTGAGAGAGAGAATGAGCTAAGGGAATAAAAGCGCGAGCTGCCGGAAATCGGCGCGATATCAGACCGAGTTAAGACCGCGTAGGTAAAGGCGAATATATAGCTAGCGAGTAGTTTCGAACAAATACAGTCAAGTCCCTTCTTTTTGTTCTTTTGCATTTTATTTCATTTCTATATCTCCTTTCTGTTGCCCCAATAAAATTATCCAACAAAAGTTTCGATAAGAGAAGAATATGTGATTTTGCGACTTAACGGCTAGTCTACTATTATTTCAATGGTTTTCGTATTTACCATTACTTCGAAAATTCTATGTAAATACTTCTTCCGGAACATCCGACTAAACCTTATTACAAGTATAGAAGCACTTCAAACAGGGCTAATAAATAAACAAACTTTTGATCATTACTGCCGTGCGCGTCTCGGATCGGCGAGAAGATGGGTCACATGTATAGGTTCTTACGACAATAGCTTGCACTTTTCTCCAAATACCAATGCGTTTCGTATTCTATAGGCTTTAAAGTAGCTTTTTAAATAAAAAAAAAAAAAATGACTTTTTTGAGTCCATCTACATAGAGGTCCCCACTTAAGATTTACGCTCGCTAATTTTCCACGTCTCTACAGGGTCTCGCCGGGGCCTGGTCAGCGTCAGCTCTTAGGCCCTTGCGAACCTTTTCACTTTTCTTATTTTTACGACTCTTTTCCGCTGTGTCTCTCCCTTGCCGAATTTCTCAACGGTTTTCTCAGTCCTTTCCCACGTTCTTAATTTTCTCTCTCTAAATCTATTTCTTTCCTTTTTTTCAATGACTTTTCGTGGAGGAGATGTAAACGGCGGACAGTCAGTGGGATTTAATTTTTCGTAGGAGTCACATCGAGCCGATAACACTACCCGTCGCGGATCTTTAATAAATATTCAGAATCATCGCTCAAGAACACGCATTCATTATTAACCGTATACCCCTAATCCCACAAAGTTATATCGACCAAAGGACAGTTCGACAATAGACAGTTTAATAATCCCAAACTACGACAGAAATCTCATAGAAAGTGCCGACATAGACCACAATAAACTACAGACTGACGCAAATAGTAATTTTATAATCACAGACACTACAGACAAACTGAATATACTAGGCGCTCATTTTGAATCCGTGCACGTGCAGAACGATCATATGGGAAAAATTCAACTCTCAAATATAATTAAGCAAAAGATTGATCAGCTCGGGCAAGAAATTGAAATGGATAAAGCAAACGGTACTACAGTAACATTATTCTCCGATACAAACTTAGCTACAAATCCAAACTCTGAAAATATTCCGGAAAATTATTTCATATCCTCCACAAATCTTTATATAAAATTCAAAAACTTAAATAACAAAAAATCCTCGGGTTTCGATGGGATACCAAATATAGTGCTGAAAAAGCTTCCCCCTCAATACATAAATTATTATACGGTTATATTTAACAATTGTCTCAACCTGCATTACTTCCCCACCAAATGGAAAACCGCTAAACTGGTGGCAATTAAGAAAAAAGGCAAAAAGAGCGACGACCCTTCTAGTTATAGACCAATAAGCCTCTTACCGAATATAAGCAAAGTTTTCGAAACCATCATAAACGATTTAGTAAATTCTTTTTGCAAAAACAATAACATTATACCAGACACGCAATGCGGGTTCAGATATAAGCATTCTACAGTTCATGCAATTTCAAAATTTACTTCCGATATTTGTTGGGCAAGAAATGCGGGTGACTGCGTGGGTGCAGTATTCATAGATCTAGAGAAGGCCTTCGATACTGTCTGGCTGGATGGTCTGTTCTTTAAATTGTTAAAAAGAAATTTTCCGATAAATTTGGTTAAAATGCTCTGGCAAATGCTGCATGACAAGCAATTTATAGTGGTTGAGGGTGAAAATTCCTCAACCAAAGCCTTTAAAATTAAAAATGGGTTACAACAAGGAACGGTAAATTGCCCCATCCTGTTTAGTATATTTTTAGCTGACTTATTGCACATGTTCGGGTTAAATCTGGATGGAAAGAGATTTGCTTTAGCATTTGCGGATGACGTACTAATTTATATTAGAGACAATAAGCCGTCAATAATACAAAAAGAGCTACAAAAGATACTCTCCAGGATACTTGACTACTTCTATACGTGGAAACAAAAAATAAATATAAGTAAATGTGAAACCATACTATTTAGGCCATACATTTCGAAAATATCCGATGCAAATTATAATGTCCGTAAATACGCAAAAACATTCCAGTTACATGACCCGAATGACAACAATATAAAAATCCCACATAAGAATGTGGTGAGGTATCTTGGAGTGTATATAGACTTCAGATTGAATTTTAACAACCATGTGCATATACAGTTATATAAGGCGCAAAGGGCTTTTATGCAACATAAAAGATTGTTCTATGCTAAAAATCTATACCGTAAAGTCAAAATTTTATGCTATAAAGTATTGATAAGACCTATTCTAACCTATGGATTTCAAACGTGGTTTAATATTAGTGCAAGTACGATGGAAAAATTAAGATGTTTCGAGAGAAAATGCATGTGTGCGTGTATAGATATGTATCGTTCGCGAGAATCAAATTTCACTAAATACATTCGTAGCGCAAAATTATATAGTACATCGAACCTAATTAGAATCGACCTATTTATATTAAAATTAATTAGGAACCATTGGGCAAACATTCATAAAATTACTGACAATAGTCTCATATTCAGTTCTGTTTATCCAAATCCCCTGTATTTCTCTAAAACAAAAGAATCAGGTTATATACCCCCCGAAGCATTTATATATTTGGACAGTGAAGGATTAATACAAAACCCACGAAATTTACCGTTACTCTATCATATCAATAGAAAAACATATGAAAAAAAAATCTGGCATAGCTGCGACATACGGGATGATGATCCTAACATACGCTATGATACCAGACTATCAAAAATAGACAAAGAGGACAAGCATAGGTCAAACACAAAACTGTACTGGTGGTTAGACTAAATAGTTATTAATGATAAAATACAATCAAGTGCAATTATAAGGCCATTAGTGAGTAGATAATATAAATTCATAACCAAAGAGAAAATACTGTATTCCATCCTCGATAGTATAGCGGTTAGTATCCCATTCGCTCGCCAACCCTTGAACGTGACGGACGTACCTGCTTCGACCGTACCGCCAGTGTGTTAGAGTGACTTTTCGCTAAGCGTTTTTGCAAGTGCTTGTGCTTTAATATACAGTGCCTAGAAGAAACCGATATATCCAGCAGCAATAGACTACCAAATACCACAGTGTCAAATAACAAATACAATACATAACAATAGACAATATCAATCCTCAAGAGGACGCATGTCCCATTCAATCAAAATCAAAGTTCAGTGCAGTGAATACACATGACCTAATTAAAACTATTAGGGTGTCCCATAAGTTTCTTCCGCGCCACGCTATGAATGAGTCTGACTGGCTATGTTTATATAAACATGCAGGCTTATCTCTTAGCCGTTTATGGCATCGGTTTCAGTCGTCCCAGAGCTCTTTCAAAGTACGTTTCGTTGGTGACAAAGTCTCTTTTAAAATTTTTTCTGCCCCGTTCAATATGGAGAACCAAAAGAAGCATTTACGGCATGTTATGCTTCATTGCTTTAAAAAAGGCAATAGTGCAAAGGACACTGCAGACGAGATTTGCACCGTTTACGGGAGTGGTACTACGACCATTAGGACCGTCCGCAATTGGTTTAAGAAATTTAGAGCCGGCAATTTCGATTTGCAAGATGAAGACCGCAGCGGCCGCCCAGTAACGACGGATGCGGACCTTATCAAGACTGTGCTCGCTGAAAATCCGCGATATAGTGTGCGCGAGATAGTGGATGACACTAACATTCCCAAGACAACGGTACATAAGCATTTGATCAAGATGGGATATGAAAATCGGTATGAAGTTTGGGTTCCACACCTATTGACGGAGACCGGCCTTATGAACCGCGTCTCTACGTGCGATTTGCTTCTTCAGCGACATGAAAGAAATCCTTTCTTAAAGAGTCTTGTCACTGGAGACGAGACTTGGATTTTCTATCAAAATGTGTCTCGAAAACGCACTTGGTCCAAGAAAAATAGACCTTCAACTGTTGCGAAGCCTGGACTTCATCCGAAGAAGGTTCTTTTATCCATTTGGTGGGACTGGAAAGGTGTAGTGTACTACGAGCTCCTTCCTCAAGGTGAAACGATCAATGCTGACAAATATTGTAATCAACTTGATCAACTGAAAGCCGCCATAGCAGAGAAACGGCCAGAACTGGCGAACCGACGAGGAGTCGTTTTCCATCACGACAACGCAAGACCGCATGTTGCAATGGTCGTGAGACAAAAATTATTACAGTTCGATTGGGACGTTCTACCTCATCCTCCGTACTCCCCAGACCTTGCTCCTTCCAATTATTACTAGTTCCTCTCCTTAAAAAATTCTCTCCGTGGTAAATCTTTCAAATCCATAAGCGAAATAAAAACGCACACAGATGAATATTTTGCAAGTAAGCCTCAACAATTTTGGAAAGAGGGCATAATGAGGCTTCCTGAGAGATGGAAGAAGGTTATAGAACAGAACGGTTCATATATAACACAATAAATCAACCTCAAACAACAAATATCGTGTATTCATTTCGCATCAAAAAAAGGGAAGAAACTTATGGGACAACCTAATATAAAAAAAGAGCACATCTTATCGAGTGAAAATATACCACTACTTTCACGCATAAATAAGTCACTAGATAATGTCGTTGTAAAACGACTGAATCCAAGACCCAAATTAATATCACGGAAAGAACTTACCACGACAACAGACCAGAGAACCATGAAGGCCAACAAGGGAAAAACGATGCAATCCCAGACAAAAAGTGCTGAAGAAATTAAACCTTCTTATGAAGATTTAATTAAAATGATCGCATCGTTGAATAAAACGATCGAGAACCTTTCGAGCCAGCTAACGGAGGAAAGAAAGCGGAAAAACCCCAAAAAGTTGGAAAATACCGTTCGAGCGGAACTACCTGCTCCGTAACCCCAACCGGCGAAGGAGCCATCGGCACCAGCCCCGAGCCCCCGCGACAAGGACCAAGGCGGAAACAATGAAGGAGACCCGTGGCTAACGGTATCCGCGAATAAAAGAAAGTCGCCGAATTCAGCCCCAACCAACGCAGCAACACAGAAGGCCACGAAAGTAGCATCTATGGACGTAGACACACCAAAACCCTCGTCAAAGAAAGCTAAAATCATCGGTGATCAGGTAACTGTATCAGATCAAGTCCCAAATAAAACAAAACCACCCCCAATATTCATTTACAATAGTCCGAGTAAAAACACCATCGAACTAATAGGAAAAATTAGTAAAGATTTTACAATTAAAAAAATTAACAACACAAAACATCTCTTGCATACGTCCACACTAAATTTATACAAAACAGCATGCGACACTTTAAAAATAAACAAAATCGAGTTTTTCACGTATACGCCAAGGGAAGAGAAACCGATAAGTATCCTTCTCAAAAACATAGACGGTGACTTCGACCCGGAAGCGGTTCTTTCAGAATTGCAGACGAAAAATGTACCAAATGTAGAATTTAAAAACGTAAAAAAATTCACCACCCAAAGATCCACAAAGGAAGGACGTAACCTTCCCATATACATCGTCCAACTCGCGCACAATAGTTCCGTCAATAATTTAAAGTCGATAAAAACTGTCCTCCATTCGGTAATCACACGGGAAAAACTCATTAAAAAAGATCGGATTCAATGTAAAAGATGCCAACGCATAGGGCACGTGGCACTAAACTGCAACCTCGGTTACAGATGCGTCAAGTGCAACCTTCCCCACAATCCAGGAGAATGCCCGCGATCTAGTGTAGACGTGAACAATACGGACTCGAAACCGTATTGTATAAATTGTAAAGAATTCGGACATCCAGCCTCGTATAGAGGATGCCCAAAAATTAAAGAAATTAAACAAAAAATAGAAGAACGTAAACTTAAATTACAAGAAGAAAGAGAAAAAAAATCCAAATTTTTCAAAAACACGGTCAAACCCAACATTTCGTATAGTTCCATAGCAGCTAACAACAAATCGGAAGCCGCGTTACAGCAAACCCCTAAAATCGCACCACAACAAAATATAATTACACAGACACCGTCGCAAACCCTACTCGAAGAAATAAAAAAAATCATAACGGATACCATCAGTAGAAATATTGCTCAACTTTCCGAAAGCATAACAGAAAACGCGAACAAAATCAACATCATAGCAGAAGCCCTCGAAATCGAAATTTAAAAATGCCTACTAATATCTCCCACCAAAACACAGCCAACAAATTATTACTCCATAAACTTAATATAATTCAAATCAACGTAAATTCAATCATTACAAACGAAAGAAGAGTCACACTCCTGGATTGTCTCAATAGTCATAAACCAGATGTAGCCCTACTCTCCGAGACAAAGCTAAACCCTAATCATAAAATTAACTTCAAAGATTACACCTTTATTAGAAGAGATAGGTTAAACTCCAAACAGGCGGGAGGCACGGGAATATTAATTCGGAAAGACATCAAATTTAGAAACGTCCAGACAAACAGTATAAAAAATAGTACGTGCTTTGAAGCTACAGTTCTAGAGATTAAATTCCAAAACAATTGCAAATTATTCCTTATAGCAGGTTATGCCACCAGTAGCTGCAAAAAGGAATTCATGTTAGAATTCAAGTCCCTTTTTGTCTCCCTAGAGTTGCACAAAACCAACAATTATTATCTGCTGGCCGGGGACCTAAATGCTAAACATTACACATGGGGAAATACTATAAATAATCCACGCGGAGTATCCCTAAACAAGTGGCTTTCTGAAAACGAAATCACTTATAGAACGACACTTTACAGCACGATTGTCCCATCCTACCCAAAAAGCGGAGCGTTTATAGACCTCTGCTTGGCGGACAATAGAATTAAATTCCACGACTTACCGGCACCAAACCTTTTACGGTCCTTTAAATACGACAGTGACCATAGAGCGACAAAAATTGTAATATCCGTTCCATCGACAGACTTTTTCTTATTTGACGAAGCAATTCCAAATATTAAGTATAACTTCAACAAAGCCGACTGGGAAAAGTTCAGGACGACTCTGTTGGAAAAAGACATAATTGACATTCCTAACAACCGAAACCTCACGACAGACGAAATTGACAAACTTATACAGAAATTAAACACACACATACTCCAAGCAATAGACTCAGCACTACCACGCACAGACAACAACTTCAATTCAACAGATAGGTACATTACCCCGCAAATAAAAAACCTCCGCAAACAGAAAAGCTACCTAATCACTAGAATCAATAGACTTTCTAATTTACAAAATTATACACAGGCCCACGACAGAATCATACAAAATCTTAAAAAAGAACTCAAAGATACCAGATACGAAATTAAAAAATCTTTCCAGGCATCAGTGAGCAGCTATTGGAAAAACCGCGTAACTAAAATTTCGCTGCGCAAACACAACGAACTCTTTCCATCCATAAACACGATATTTCGGACAAAAGATAGTAACGATATAGACACACTTAAAATTCCCATAGCAAACACCGAGCTTCTTGCCAAAGCCAACCTTAACATAAACGAATTAGCAACAGGCACAGACTCGATTTTAATCACAGATACCCAAAACAAACTCGATATTCTTGGTGCACACTTTGAAGGGGTACACGCACAAAACATGCACATGGGCAAAAAACAACACTCTAACATAATACAACAAAAAATAAACACCTCACAGCAGGAAATGGAACACAATAAGACAAACAATATCACAGTATGTACCTTCACCGACAGAAACACCGCAGACAACCCTGACGAAGAATCCATCCCTCCTAATTATTTCACGTCATATTATAAACTCCAGTATACATTTAAAAAATTAAATAGTAAAAAATCCTCCAGTTTCGACGAAATACCGAATATCGCTTTGAAAAATCTTCCTCAGCAGTACATTTATTATTATAGTATTATTTTCAATAATTGCCTAAACCTATCTTATTTCCCGACGATTTGGAAGACAGCCAAATTGATCACGATCAAAAAGAAAGGCAAAGACGGTAGCGATCCCAATAGCTACCGCCCGATCAGTCTTCTTCCAAATATTAGCAAGGTCTTCGAGACAACGATAAATGACTCGATTGTTGGTTTCTGCAACTCGAAAAACATAATCCCAGAATATCAATTCGGTTTTCGCCATAAACATTCCACAATACACGCGATAACTAAATTCACATCGGACATCTGCTGGGCCAGGAACGCCGGAGATTGCGTCGCCGCGATACTTATTGATCTTGAAAAAGCTTTCGACACTGTTTGGCTGGATGGACTCTTTTTCAAATTGCTAAAGAAAGAATTCCCCATCCATTTGGTACATATGATTTGGAACATGCTGCATGAGAAAGAATTCTACGTAGCTGACGGTCAGCTGCGTTCTAGCAAAAGTTTCAAAATTAAAAACGGCCTATAACAAGGCACAGTAAACTCCCCCGTTCTGTTTAGCATTTTCATAAGTGATTTGCTACTAATGTATGGCCTAAATATCGACAATCTCAAATCGGCAATAGCATTCGCGGACGACTTATTAATTTATCTCCGAGGTAACAAAGCTTCTGCATTGCAATCGGCATTGCAGGAAATTTTTGGAAAAATACAAGATTATTTCCACGCTTGGAAATTGAAACTTAACATCAATAAATGCGAAACAATTCTATTTCGGCCCTACATTTCGAAGATTTCAGACGCTAACGCAGATGTACGAAAACACGCAGGCAAATTCCACATTCGCGACGCGAAGAATTCCGGCATCACAATTCGTCACAAAAATATTGTTCGATATTTAGGTATACATTTAGATTTCAAACTAAGTTACAACACACACATTAACACACAAATAGAAAAAGCCCAGAAAGCCTTCCTATCCCATAAAAAACTATTCTACTCGAAAGACCTTGATAAATGCGTCAAAGTTTTATGTTACAAGCTCCTCATTCGGCCCATCCTGAGCTACGGATGCCCGATTTGGTTCAACATCAGCCACGGAACCATGGAGAAGCTGCGCATCTTCGAAAGGAAGTGCCTACGAGCCTGTCTCAGCAAATACAGATCACCGGAATCAAATTTCACAAAACTCATCAGCAACTACAAACTGTACGAAGAAGCAAAAATCACCCGCATAGACTTATTTTTATTAAAACTCACACGAAATCACTGGGCAAACACAAGCAAAATAACATCCAATAGCTTAATACACTGTTCCACATACCCGAACCCGCAATATTTTACAAAGACACTGACAACAGGCTATACTCCACCAGAATCTTTCATCTTTTTAGACAGTGAAGGATACATTCAAAACTCGGACAACATTCCAATCATTTACCACGCGTTTAGAAAAACTAACGACCAGACAATCACATACAATAAAAACATCCAGTTTAATGACCCAAATATTAGATTCAACTACAGACTATCCAACATAGATCGACAAGACAAACACAGATTACACACAACCGAATATTGGTGGCTACAATAATAAACAATTGAAATACACAACATAAAATTAATTCCTTGCCAGCTCCTCGGTAGTATAGTGGTCAGTATCCCCGCCTGTCACGCGGGAGACCGGGGTTCGATTCCCCGCCGGGGAGAAATACATTTTTGCTTCTTTTTTCCATCATTTTATTTTCAGATATGTAAAAATTTGTCAAATTAATAATAAATTCTTCAATACACACTCCCCCCCATCCCCCAATCCTTCTTCCTCCCTCCACACTCGATCTATCAACGACTATATAGTTTTTCTTTTGCCAATTTCTATATAATGTAAAATGTAAATATATAAGTAATTAAGCTTAGTGTAAGATGTACATAATGTAGCATTAAGGGCGATATACAGTGAGAGTCAAAACTGAGTATACACCTCGAGAGCGCGGCATTTATTTAATAATTATTAGGTACATGTTACATTTATGAAAAATGTTATTTGAAAAAACATAAGGTACAGGTTGATGGCAATTGAATGTAGAAAATGTTATTCATTTTAATAAATAACATTTGAAATACAACATAAAATAGTTGAGAATCTGCAAAAATATGAATCAAAAGTGAGTATACACAATAACAGTAATTAGTCTGTTATGAAATATAGTCCAGAAAAGACGTTTTCTAGAAGCAGTGATTTCCGAATAAGCGTAAATTAGTGTAAATTTTCATCAGTGTTGATTACTTCGAAATTTTTAATGCATAAATAGAATTATGAATGAAAAACGTACAGAAACTTCAAAAGACATGAGGAAACTTATTGTTAAATTAAGAAACGAGGGCAAATCATTTCGGGAGATAGGGGAAATAGTAAATCGTTGTCATGGAACTGTAAAGAAAATCATAGACAAGTATAAAGGTAGAAAAAGTGTAAAAAGCTTTCCTCGGTCCGGCCGCCCGAGAAGGTTAAATGAAGCAGGTAACCGATTAATTACACGGATTGTGAAGAAAGATCCCACTACAAGTGCAGTTTCATTAGCTAAAGAAATATCTGAAATACAGCAAAAGTCTATCAGTGCGAGTACGATTCGTAGAGCATTAAATTCTCAAGGTATGCATGGTCGTGTTCCACGCAAGAAACCAGCGATAAGTGCAAAGAATCGCGTTTGCGATTGCAATTCGCAAAACAATTCATAAATAAACCACTTGAATTTTGGAATACCGTATTATTCACGGATGAAAGTAAATTTGAAATTTTTGGAAGGAAAAGGCAACCAAAAATTTGGAGGAAAAAAAATACGGAATTAGAACCGAAAAACCTTGTTAGTACCGTCAAGCACGGCGGTGGTAATATTATGGTTTGGGGTAGCATGGCAGCCTCTGGAGTCGGGGAATTAGCTTTTATTAATAGTACAATGGATAGATTTCAATATCTCGATATTTTAAGAACAAATTTAGCTGGAAGTGTCAGAAGAGTTCAGTTGCCAGATTCGTGGATCTTTCAGCAAGATCGAGATCCTAAACATACAGCAAAGATTGTTAAGGAATGGTTGCAACAAAATGCTCCAAATCAACTAAATTGTCCACCACAATCCCCAGACCTTAATGTAATAGAGAATTTGTGGGAAATATTAGATTTGAACTTACGCAAAATAAAAATTACGAACAAAGATAATCTTAAAATCGAACTATTAAAAGTATGGAATGATATTTCTGTTTCAACAACACGTAAGTTGGTTGAATCCACGCCAAGACGATTAGCTGCCGTAATTAAAGCTAAAGGTGGACCAACAAAGTATTAAATGTACGTAATTTTATTAATAAATGAAAATAAATCATTCTTAATGAGTTGTGTATACTCACTTTTGATTCATATTTTTGCAGATTCTCAACTATTTTATGTTATATCACAAATATTATTTATTAAAATGAATAACGTTTTCTACATTCAATTACCGTCAACCTGTACCTTATGTTTTTTCAAATAACATTTTTCATAAATGTAACATGTACCTAATAATTATTAAATAAATGCCGCGCTCTCGAGGTGTATACTCAGTTTTGACTCTCACTGTATAATTAACGCCACTGTATAGATTGTGCGTGCTCCATGTAGGAGCCTTTTATCTTGTTAAGTTTGTTGTTGTTATACTTTTTTGTACGTTTTGGTTTATTGCATTTTGTATATATTATTTATTGGCAATAAAACGTGCTGTTACAAAAAAAAAAAAAAAGTGGTCAGTATCCCCGCCTGTCACGCGGGAGACCGGGGTTCGATTCCCCGCCGGGGAGAAATACATTTTTGCTTTTTTTTCCATCATTTTATTTTCAGATTCGTAAAACTTTGACAAATTAATAATAAAATACTTTATCACTCCCCTACCCCGACCCCTTTGTCACCCTCCTTTTTCCTCCCTCCATACTCAACCTGACAACGATTATATAGTTTTTGCCAAATCCTATATAATGTATAATGTAAATATATATGTGGGGATGGTAGAGCATGAGTGTGCTGTGTGAATGCGCATGTATGTATGATGATTGGGCAGAAGACAGACAAGGGTTGAATGAAGAGAATGAATGCGGCAGACTGTATTTTGATGAGGCATGTTTCGCGTGTGACGTTGTTTGTTTTTTGTATTACAATTGTAAAAAGCGTTGAACGGGAATCCTTGAATTGGAATCCGTTATAAATAAACTTTAAGTTCTCTCTAATATCAAACCATCCTACAATTTTGGGGGCTCGTCCGGGATAGTAAGAGCTAGAGAGAAATAATATTCGTGACGGAAGTGAGGAAATTTCGAGAAATTTCGACATTTTGTTTTGTTTACGGATATCGGATATCAAAAATCAATTATGGAAAAGTTTCAAGAACTTTCGGTATTGCGACTGAAGGAGGAATTAAGGAAATTGGAATTGTCTTCTTCGGGGACAAAAAGTGAAGTGATACAGCGTTTGATGACTGTGGACCCAACTGGATTAAATTTTGCGGATATCGCGTCGGAATCACAGGCGGAACGGTCTGAAATGGACGGGGACGTGGTTCCGGCGATGGATGTTAGCGAGCGTGAGGTGCAATTCTTGCGACGCGAAAATGAACTCATGAGACCTGAGTTGGAGCTGCAGCGTCGCGAAATGGAGGTACTACAAGGGATGCGGACTCTGGGAGTTAGAGAGGCAGGAGCAGAAATAAGAAGCTCTCGAAAGAAGATAAATATCACGGCGATCGCTGATCTGCTGAATTATTTTGACGGCGACGGAAATAAATATGAAAGGTGGGAGAGACAATTTTCTGTTCTTAGAGCGTCCTATAATTTAGAGGAATGCGAGCGTCGTATTTTAATTGGATCTCGGTTGCGTGGAAAAGCCGTTGAATGGTTTCAATCAAAACCTGAATTTGTAATGTTACCAATCGAGCAATTTTTAGTGGAAATGAGATCAATGTATAATCATCTGCCAAGTAAAACAGCGAGAAGGAAACAGTTTGAGCAGCGTGTATGGAAGAAAGGGGAGCCTTTTGGAGAATATTTTCATGATAAAATCATATTAGCAAATCGTGTTCCAATTGAAGAGGATGAACTCGTGGAACTTATCATTGAAGGTATTCCTGATGTCACCTTACAAAATCAAGCACGTATACAGCAGTTCGTAAATAAAACATCATTGCTTGCAGCGTTTGGAAAGGTGCGATTAGACGCTGAGAAAACTCACTCTGTTAAAAAATATATTTCAAAAAAAGATGACTCAACCCAAGATGTACAACTTCGACAAGCAGAGGTTATTAGAAGGTGTCGCAGTTGTGGAGCGAAGGATCATATGTTTGCGGATTGTTCAACAAAAGATAAAGGGAAAAAATGTTTTGAGTGCCGGGAATTTGGACATATTTCTACGTTCTGTCCGACCAAAAAGCCAGTAATAAAAGACAGTTGCGGCATCAACGAGGTTGTAGTAAAAGGTAAATATTGTAAAGATACAGAAATTAATGGTCGCGGCGTTAAAACTTTAATCGATACCGGAAGCAATATCAATTTGATGCGAGCAAGTAAGTATATTGAAATTGGTATGCCGGAACTAATGCAAAAAGAAATTGTTTTTCGTGGTTAGGCTCGCGTAATCATAAAACTCTTGGCGAATTTAAAATTAATATTGTGATTGATAATGAAATATTCGAAATTAAAATCAATGTAATTCCTGATATTCTAACAACACATGATTTAATTGTTGGAACTGATTTTTTTAATAAAACGGAAACTACAATTAGGGATGGGAAAATTTCGATCAAACCCATTGTACGATGTAATAACGCTGAACATGAAGTACTAAGTATAGATTGCGCCTATGAGCTAAATAGCGTGGATTTATCAGATATTTCGAATAAGCAATATCGAACTGCGGTCGAGACTTTAATAGCATCATATAGTCCTTCGAAAACTCGTGAAGTAAATATTGAAATGAATATAATTGTTAAAGGCGATCAACCGGTTTACCAACGCCCGAGACGTTTATCACCAAAAGAGAAAGAGGTGGTGAATAAACAAGTAGAGGAATGGTTTCGCGACGGTATTATTCAGCCATCCTTGTCGGACTATGCGAGTCCAATTGTTTTAGTTAATAAGGAAGACGGTAGTAAAAGACTTTGCGTTGATTATAGGTTATTAAATGCGAAAATAATCAAGGATCGATACCATTTACCCCTCATCGAGGACCAGCTGGACCGTCTGTAGGGTGCACGAGTGTTCAGTACTCTTGATTTAAAGAATGGATTTTTCCACGTTTCTGTTAGTAAGGATAGCCGTAAATATACATCTTTTATACTTCCGGATGGACAATATGAATTTTTGAAAGTTCCGTTTGGGTTATGTAATGCACCTGCTGTCTTTCAAAGATTCATCAACACAGTGTTTAAAAACTTAATTGCAGACGGGACAGTATTGTCGTATATTGATGATCTTATTATACCTACGAGCGGATATGAGAGCGCGTTGTCTAAGCTTAGATTAGTATTATGTTAGAAAGACCAAATATTCAGGCTGATTACGCCATCTCTGGATGTTAATATAAGGTATTGTCGCTGGGCTTAAACCTTTTTTGTTTATAAGGCACGAAACGCTCGTGTTGCCTTTCTTTTTTTTCTTCCTTCTTCCTCCGCGAGCCGTTAAACTGTAAACACGTGTTCTGCGATAAATTCAATAAATCGATTTACTCCAATATATTAGAAGTAGCGGCTCAGTCTGGACTGGTAATTAATTGGAAGAAATGTTCTTTTTTACAAAAACGTGTTGAGTTTCTTGATCATATAATTGAGGATAATAGTATTCGACCGTTTGAGAAAAAAACCACGGCTGTAATTAATTTTGAAAAGCCAACAATGTTAAAAGTCTTCAAAGTTTTTTGGGTTTAGCGGGACATTTCCGTAAATTTATCCGTAACTATTCAATTATAGCGCGACCATTAACAAACTTCTTGAAAGCGAATTGTGAATTTGTATTTGGGGAAAGAGAGGAATATGCGTTTAAAGAATTAAAAATGTTGTTGTGTGAGAAGCCGGTGTTGAAAATATATCGGGTGTGTAGGCGACGTATAATGTACAGACGACTTAGAGGGTAACATCGTCATCGCTGCGTACATCTAGACGCGATATGTAAGTTAATATCGTCATTGTCTTGGACGTCTAGACAGAGTCGCACCGATGATCGTCGCGTCGAACATAGTTGCGACGTACCGTTTTCGGAAAACGGGAGAAGCAGAGCGACGTCTCCACGACGTGCTGATCGACAGTCAGTCTGCTTCGACCCTTTCAACGAATAAAATCACTTATCACTTAACCTGACTTTTATTTATTCGGTCACACCTTTACGCTACAGGTGGGTGCAGATACCGAATTGCATACGGATGCGTCCAGTGCTGGTTATAGAGCGATCCTTTTGCAACGCTATGCAAAGGATAATGCGTTCACACTGTTTATTATGCAATTGGGAAAACAAATACGGCGGACGCTAAATATTCTAGTTATGAGTTAGAAGCGTTAGCTATTGTTAAAGCGATTAAGAAATTTCGAGTTCATTTGTTAGGCGTGCCGTTTAAAATTGTTACAGACTGTAAAGCTTTTGCTCTAACCCTTAAGAAAAAAGACTTGTGTGTGAGAGTGGCTAGGTGGGCACTTCTTCTTGAAGAATTCAAATATACGGTAGAACATAGGTCAGGAAAGAGTATGTCACATGTTGATGCGCTTAGTAGACATCCATTACCTAATTGTTTAGTGATTGACCGCGAGGAAGAAGGATTGATGGTTCGGCTTAAACGAGCACAGCATGAGGACAGCAGCTTACGGAAGATATTTGAAGCATTTCAACATGGACATGTTGATAGCTTCGTCGTAAGAAATGGTGTCTTGTTTAAGGAGGTGGATGGTGAAATTCGTTTGGCGGTGCCTGCAAGTCTTCAGTCACAAATAGTAAAGCGAGATCATGAAAAAGGACATTTTCCGGCTGGGAAAACGTTGTTACTTTTGAAAAGGGAATTTTGGTGTCCTAATATGAGTTCGAAAATAGAGAAGGTAATTAGAAATTGCGTACCGTGTATTCCGGCAAACAAAAAACAGGGCAAACAAGAAGGACTTTTACATCCTATTGATAAAGGTGATACGCCGTTACAAACGTATCATATAGACCATCTAGGTCCAGTGCCGTCAACGCGGAAAAATTATAAATACATATTTGTTGTAACAGATGCATTTAGTAAATTTGTTTGGCTATATGCAACGCGATCCACGGATACAGCTGAAGTCATCAACCGGTTAGACAAACAATCAGCAATATTTGGTAATCCAAGAAGGATTATATCGGATAGAGGAACTGCGTTTACATCTCACGATTTTGAACATTATTGCGAGCGAGAAAATATTCAACATATAAAAATAGCGACTGGTGTCCCGCGCGGAAATGGACAAGTAGAACGCGTTAATAGAACTCTGATACCATTGATTTCAAAATTGTCGGCTGCGAAACCAGAGGAATGGTTTAAGTATTTAGACACGACATAAAGGTACATTAATTCTGTACCGCATCGGAGTACGGGAATGACACCATTTAAATTTGTTGAATGTATGATTTATGATTGGTATGCATGGTTTTACTTTGTATGATTGGTACGAAAACAAAATGCGATCGCTCCCTCTCTGTATGCTTCCCGTGAACGTGCGATGCGTGTAAAGACCTTTTTTGTTGCAAAAGCTAAACTAAAACTGAATACTTTATAATAATTATCACAAGTAAATATACTAACTATAAACAACTCGAGGCCTATTTAATTCTAACAAAATTATTATTCGGAACAGATATGAGATTGCGTGAAGATCCAACGATATGTGAAATGTGAAATGAGGAAATAATTGCTACATTTCAGGAAGATCGCGACGACTTGCGGAAAGCAGCGAGGTAGAAAATATTTCAGATTCAACACGAAAATAGGAAAGGCTTCAACAGGAAAAGAAAGAAATCACAGAGTTACAAGGAAGGTGATTTAGTAGCTATACAGCGGACACAAGCACTACCAGGATCAAAATTCACTTCAAAATTTTTGGGTCCGTATGAAATTACCAAGGAGCTGATTAATGATCGCTACTTAGTAAGGAGAGTCGGAGATCATGAGGGTCCACTGCAGACTTCATCAGCAGATCACTTGAAGCCCTGGGTCACCAACGTTAGTGAAGACGAAACCGATAATTATGACGATCATCACGAACCGATTAGCGACATCTGAGGGCAAGTGTCAAATTCAGGACTGTGTGAATGCGCATGTACTGTCGAGAGTACGAGAGCATAAGAGCCAAACCTGCGCGGGTCTAGAGGGACGAAAAGCGTATCTCAGTGGTCAGATTGTTACGTTGCCGCCTATTCTCACACGCATTTTCGGCATTAACGCGCTATTCGCCGTGGAGGACACATACACTAATCGGTCGCATGACGCGGAGAGTGGGTCAGATATATGTAGAACAACCGAGACACGACGAGCGATGCGTCGAACGGCACTCCATTGTCGTAATGTCCTCGAGTTTTTAGCTAACGGAAAAAAGAGCGTTACTTATATCTCTTTCTTTTCTCAGAATAAATTCTACATTAAGGACCACTCACCCTCGCAAACATCAGTTTCAAAATCTAATAAAGAGAGTGGTTATTTTAAGACGTTATTTTTAATTCCGTACAATTGCCATCCCCCGGGTTCACGACATCATTCATAAAGAAATTTTCGTTGCAGGTACATTCGATTTCTCAAACATTTCATTTACATCCGTAAAACTAAACAATCTTCAATCGCGACTGATCGGCAGGCCCTTGGGATAACGAATGTGATCGCCACGTTACCTAATCCCAGATACATAATTATCGAATTAGCTTGAAATAAAATAGATTCTCAAACATAAGGAATTTCACAAAATATAAGTAAGTGCTTATTTAACAATTAAGTTATCTTTCATTTTAATTTATTATAGTAGAAATATATAGTATTTCTACACCAATGTAAAAGTACGTCATTACGGATGAACGGTGGGAGCTACGCGTGAGTCGAAAAGTGGGGATTGGGTGGTCCTAGCGGGCTACCCTCTTTGCCCCGTCGCGGGCCAGGTTCGTTTACTCCTATACTCTCGACAGTATGTATGATGATTGGGCTGAAGACAGTCAAGGGATGAATGAAGAGAATGAATGCGGCAGACTGTATTTCGATGTGGCATGTTTCGCGTGTGACGTTGTTTGTTTTTTGTATTAGAATTGTAAAAGGCGTTGAACGGGAAGCGTTGTATTGGAATCCGTTATAAATAAACTTTAATTTCCCTCTAATATCAAACCATCCTACATATAAGTAATTAATCTTAGTGTTAGATGTTCATATTGTAGCATTAAGGGCAATATATGTATATGTTGCAAGTCATTAGATAATAAGAAAAAAAAGTGTTGATCATCTTTTAAGACTATTTTATAAATGTGCTTTCTGCTGATTTAAGTTATATACATTTACATGTACTAAAATTTGTATTATCTTTAACTGTGATAAATTTAACAATTCTTACATAGTTCAATGCTTTTCGCTTGTTATGCATCGAGTGATTTTTATAAATATACATTATTAAATTTCATTATAGATTGAAGTAGAGCACTTTCAAAAGTGAAATGTAAGTCAACAATACCAATAGTTTCAAAATGAAACAAATGTCATTTAATAACTTAATCCATCTAGCTGTTAGAGAAATTCATGGTACAATATTAAAAAATTTTTGTCTTGAAGGACGCATCAATAGACAATAATATATAATATAATAGACATATATATAGCCGGCAACCCTCACATAGACGGTGAAGACTACCGATTGTTTATAGTTTTTGGGTCAACTAGTGTGCGTGACCGCTCGGACCAGTAAATTCCGCCGCCGAAAATGCGTCAGACTCGATGCAACCATCTTTTTTTGTTTCGGCCAATTTCTGCCGTCGCGTCGGAACGTCTGGAAAAATCTCCTCACCGGCCAAGGTGAGGGTTGCCAGCTGTAATAATATATATACATATTGTATATAAATAGTTATATAACTAAGTGTACATCGGTATTCAAAATCAGTACTCAATGTAATAATTAATACAATGATAAATCTGTATTCAATATAGGTATATGTATTTTTTAAACATACATACACACTTATGCATACACACACATAATTGAACAAGGGTGCTAACACTAAATTAGGAGATTGAGCCATTATGAATTATTTTCGTTGTTGTACCACAACAAACAAGGAAAACAGTCAGATATACATGAAGTTAGTTGACATAAAAATATGTTGATCTCATAACAAACAGTACAACCTGGCCCATTTCAGTCGCAACGCCTATAATTCCTTGAATTACTTTATTAAAACTGGCTTTTAATTCTATCAGAATGCATTCTATACATTTGAAATTGTCATAAAAAAATATATATTTTCTTACCTTATTCATCTTCAGAAGATGTGTATTCATTTCCAGATTCATCTTCACTTTCGGAGCTACCACTCATAATTCCAAAATTATCTACGGCTTCTTCTATTAATTTATCTCTCTTCCAATATTCTTTCTCCAACTGTTTTACATGTTCCCAAGACTTGTGCCAATCAGCCAATTTTATTTCATTAACTCCTTCAGTAATATCTGCTACTAAATCATTGCTTGATATAAAATATGTATCATTTTCTTCTGTTTTTATCCTTACTTGCACCCAAGCCTGCTCAGTAGGATTTAGGCAGCTCATATTTGCCGGTATTCTTAATATACCATGCCCATGTGATCTCAATGTTTCGTCGATTTTAAATCTTTTTTCGAATTTTGTATTCTTTTCTATCAGATCATACAGTTGATATTTTCGCATATCTGACCCATGTGGGATTTTATTATCTTCTAACCATTGAATCATTTCCTTATTTGTAGAATACTTTGAAGGTGGTTTGCTTAATTTCACGAACCAGGGTGCATCATCCATAATCACCACAGATTTTGGAGGAATATTAGGCAACAATTTTTCGATAAGCCATTTTTCAAAATTTGCTGTGTGTATTTGTCCATGGCTGCAACTAGTTGTTGTAAATGATTCAAATACTAACTCGGCTCCCCTTATAAAACCATTTATTCCTGCAGCATGAACAATATTGAATCGATGTGGTGAGCTAGTATTTTTCAGAGGTTTTTGATTGTCCTGACCTTCCCAACTCTCACGAAAATACAAAGTATTGTCTACACATGTCTTACCAATGTAAATTATATTTTTATTATCGTTTCTACAATATAATATTGATTCTAAATATCTAGACCTCTGACTTACTATATTTGGATGTTCAACTAATACTCTTCTAATACCGTGAGTCTTTTTCCATATGAAACCCATCCGTTTTAGTAATTTATACAATGTAGTTAATCTCCATGGGAAGTCAATCTTTTCTTGAATAGCCTTTAATAGCGTATGGCCTATTGGTGAGATCTTCTTTTCTAGATAAAACTCATAAATAATATTTCTGATTATTGTTTCATCTTCAGGTGAGCAAACAAATTTATAATCTTCACATTTCGGCCGTTTTTTTCCTGGCGATGGTAGTGATTCATTTTGTCCATATTTTGTATCCTCTTTCCGAATCCGGGTAATACTTCTAACAGATACCCCAGTATATTCCGCAGCACGTAAGTTTGCTTGCTGAAGTGGATAGAGTAATTGATATTTACGTGATTCTTCATCACATTTTCTTACAACCTGACGGATTATATTCCGGGCTTCACTGTGTATTACTTGGCCCGGTTTGCGTTGCATAGTGACATTAAAGTAAATTAAATTATTATTATTACACTATTATTATACTTCAACACTACAATTTGTAACTAATGTCTAACCTAAATGCTAAGCTTTAAAACAAAATGTTTCTAACATTAAACTGAAATACTGAACAGAAAGTTGAAATAACTATGAATAACGAATTACTAAACAGTAAAGCAATTAATAATCACTACTTGGATCCTTCAGAAAGGTGGCAGAAGACTGTCTGTAGCAGGCACAGCATCATATCAAAGCGACGGGTAAGTAATTATGTACACAGTATGTATGTATACATGCACTTGTCAAGAAGAGACGCTGGAGCAAAACCGACTGTAATACTAACCGTTGTAACGCTATCGCTTGAAGTTGAATCAAATAATAGGGATATAAAACCGCGTGAATGTTGTTACGTAGAGATTGCGCCCTGTATTCTTATAAGCGTAAATTAAGAGCGAAATTTAAACGAACAAACATGTACATGTGGCATGCAGGATGTTATTGTTAAGATATTCGTCGTAGGCGAGCGAACAAGGAAAGTCGAGAAACCAGAGAACAAAAAGACCCTTCAGTTTAGTTATCACAAAAGCGTAGTTTATTGCGGACCGTACAAACTTCGATATTTTTCTCAGAGTCACGTTCGATACTTGAGAAGTAGCAGATTCCTCGCGATGCAGCGCCTATTCATTCATTTCAAGAGGACCATAAATTTACCGACGTTATTTATTTCCGTCAACGCGGGTTGTCCTCAACATTTCGTACTTCTCTAGGTCCCCCGCTTTCCCTTGATACGTGTGCACGATATCGTCCTGACTCTCGCCGAGGCGCCGCCACCTCCACCCGTTCGAGGGCGGACCAGGACCAGGAGAAGGAGACACCACCGGACGGGGACGGACGCCACCACCATTGGACTAGGGGAGGACCGGGATGATCAAGAGGGAGGACCCAAAATTCCAGCGAAAAGGGGATCAGCCGAAATCGCGCGAAGATCTTCTCTTGCGGAATCGGATCGATATCGAGTACCGACTTAGTAACACGTTTTCTTGCAAACGCCTTAGAAAAGCTCAAATAAAGAACTTACAAGGAAAGGCATGGAAGAAAAAATATTTTATAGCAGCCCAATCCTTTATGAATAAAACAAAAAAAGATTTAGCACAATCGGAAGAGTAGTTTCTGGGGAAAAAATTCGTAAGTGATGCTTATTTTCGCAAAAAAAGGCATAAATTGCAAATTTTGAAGGCTCGTAATTTTTAAATAAATTCGAAATCGGCAAAATGATGACTTAAACCCTCCCTACTTTCACATAGACTACAACATATTTTGATTAAAATAAAATCGCAGATCGTGACGTCAAAAAGTGATCAATTCGGCGTGAAATGACCCATAAATAATAAAAATCTCGGGAACTGTAGGAGGCAATTTCTATATATCAATGGATTTGGAATAAAATTGTCTACACTTTTTGTCATTATGCAAATTTGCATAAGTTGTAAAATAAGGTTATGAACAATTTTTTTGTTATAAACAAATTATATTTCGCCGAATTTGATAATATCCTGTTATTATACGTAAAAAACCATACAAGTTTCCTATTAGCAGTTTTAATGTATCTCGTACGGTTTTCGCGATAGCACAAGGGGGTCGAAACTTTAAGGGGTCGTTTCACCCCTTAAACTCGAGTCTCAGCCGATAAAAAAAATACGTGTCCGTTATTTTTGCCTGCTTAACAAACGTACGAAGTTTGATCAAAATCGGAGGGGGACACTCAAATGCCTTACCTTGTTAGTTAAAAGTATTAAATTGTTTTATAAATCGCGCCCCGAGTAGAGTGCTTTAGCGCCCCATAGGCACCTACCTACGCCTTCTAAATTCCCCAAGTTGCTTCTTTCCGCCAGTCCCACAACAATAGCATGATACTCACTTGCTTGTTGACATCCATGGTCCGCCGTACGTTGGAGCTTCGCTCTCGCGTCTGAGCGCACTCTATTCTCGCGGTCCGATTGGTCGATGCTTTTCCTTAATAATTTGAAAACGAGAACCTATACCTCATTTTTGCAAAGGAAAAAGTTGCTTAGAATCATCTTAGAATCACGTCCTTATAACCCCTTTTCGGAACATACGCGAATTAGGAGACACCCTGCATAAACTGTGTTTACCCCACTACTCCTATACTCCCTCGGAAATAGGAGAGAAGCCGCATGCGGCTCATGAGCCTCAGGTTGTCTAGGCCTGCTATAGTCTATGAGGAGTGAAGTCTGGAATAGAGTTGTAAAATAAACGAACCTTTATTCAATAGTTCCTAATTACTCAACAGTTTTACTTCTTGCCTATTTATACATATAGTTAGAGCGAAATTTCGCAGAGCAAAAAGTACACACGTAACTTTAGCTAGTGATTCACAGTCGTTTCGTCAAAATGTTTAGTTGGCTATCCTGACACACATGTTTTTGTTCCACCGGCATAACGCTCCACATTCAGTTTTATCAAAGCATTGTACTAACATTCAGTTCATGTTTTTTAATATAGCAATTATAACTGTATAATTTGACAATTTATTCCTGTTTTATTATGTTTAATTCAGGTTTTTAGTTCAATGATAGTAATATTTTCTATTAAAATTTAGCATTTACATTAAATTATAGTGGTAAATGTTAGTGTTAGAAAATATTGGTAGTGTTTTTGTCCTGGTTCCTGTATACGTTATTTGTAATTTTTATAATACATTTAGTAGTGTAGTTCTTATATTAATTTTTGTTATGATTTCATACATTTTTTGTAAATTTATATTTTTATTATCATAATTTTATTACTGTTAAGTCAAATATTATCACTATGAAACGAAGACGAGGCCAAACAATACGTAGTGAAGCCAGAAATATAATCCGTCATGTAATACGAAAATGTGACGAAGAATCACGTAGAGCTGAACTCCTTTATCCACTTCAGCAAGCATGTCTCCGTGCTTCGGAATATGTGGGAGTATCTGTTAGAACAATTAGCCGTATCCGAAACGAGGATTCAGTGTATGAAGAAGATGAATCAGTACCATCACCAGGGAAAACACGTCCAAAAACCACTGATAAAAGATTACATTGCTCGATTGAGGACCAAGCAATAATTAGAAAAATTATTTATGATTTTTATGCGGTAATGAAAATTATACCAACAGGTAAAGTATTATTATCAGCCATCCGAGAGAAGATCGACTTTCCATGGGCAGTATGTAGTCTATATAAATTACTTAAACATATGGGATTCACATGGAAAAAGACCCACAGTATTAAAAGGGTATTAGTTGAAAATCCAAATATAGTAAGTTTAAGAACAAAATATCTAGAATCAATGGAATATCATAGAAGTCAGAATAACAACATAGTTTATATTGGTCAAACATGCGTGGATAATATTGCATGCTTTCGTCAGTGCTGGGAATCTCAGGAGAACTTAAAAACTACAAAAATCACCGACCCATCACATCAATGCAATATTGTTCATGCTGCAGGGAAGGAGGGTTTTATACAGGGGACAGATTTAATATTTGAATCTTGTTCAACAACAGATGACTATCACAGACAAACGATAGTGGCAAATTTTGAAAAATGGTTTCATGAAAAATTGTTGCCCAAAATCCCACCAAAATCTGTGATAGTTATGGGTGAAGTTCTTCATCGCACAGATCAACTGAAAAAACCACCATCAAAATTTTCTGCAAAGAAAGAAGTACTCCAGTGGCTAACAGAAAATAATATTCCACATGGGTCTGACATGAGAAAATATCAATTGTTTGAACTGGTGGAAAGTAACAAAAAATTAGAGAAATATTTAAAAGTTGATGAATTATTAAAGCCACATGAGCATATTATATTACGAATACCACCACATATACATGATCTAAATCCTATGGATCTTGCTTGGTCCCAAATAAAATGTAAAATACAAGAAAGTAATGCATTCCTATTAGCAAACAATGATACAAAAGCAGATGTGATTGAGGCAATTAATGAAGTCAAACTGACAGATTGGCAGAATTTTTGGAAACATGTGGAACAAGTGGAGAAAGAATATTTGCAGAAAGATAGAATAATAGAAGAAACTATAGACAATTTAGGAATTATGAGTAGCGACTCAGAAACCGATTCTGAAGGGAGCACATCTTCTGAGGTTGAGTAAGGTGAGACACTACAAGCATTTTTAAATTTTTATTGATGTAGTGTATACCAATAAAAATTAAAATTACTTTTAACAGGGTAATTCAAGGAACCAAGGACTCTGGCTGAAATGGAATATTTAACATGTTTGCTACTAATACTATATACATGCACTCTCTTCATGTTTCCATAGGAAAATTAAATTACTTTAGATGACCTTATAGATAATAAACATATATTATTTCAAAATAAAGAATATGACTAATAATTGGCAAATTTCCAGTTGAGGTAGCAAACGTGTTAAATTTTGTATGTGTGCATGTGCGTGTTTATATCTTTCAGGAATGTATGCATATGTATTAAATATTTATTTTGTACATGTATAAGTAGAGAATATGTATATATTAAATATTGATTGTATATACATGTAAGTAATGTGTATGTTAAGTATTAATTTTATATCTTTTTTTCCTAATACTTAATGCTTAAATATGTGTTCATAGTATAAATATACATTAAACTATTATTAAAATATTATTTTTTTTTTATTATTTATTGTTTGAAATACTAATTTAGAAGTGCGCTGAATTGTGATTGTTATCAAAAGATACTTGTAAAGTTAGTAGTAATGTGTTACTGAACATATGACAAAAAATAAAGAACTATTTTCTTTGTGTTAGTAGTGATATTCTGTTACATTCTTTTACATAGACTTATGCAAATAGACTTCATGGTTTGCAAGAAAAGTTGAAGCCGAATCACATCACAGACAGGCAGATAATTAGAGGTCAACATTAGTTTTATAAGAGTTGCATGTTTCACTAGGCAAAATTGGCACAGTCTAACATCCAATGAAAGGAGAGGCCCGCATGGAGGTATTTGTCATTAATTGATCTTAAATACTCTTAAATATCAGAACATTATCAATAAGTTTATACATAACAAAGTTAGAATAAAATAATTTTAAATAATTTAATACATATTGTTTTTATTTTAATTTTATCTTCTTTTTGTAATCATAAACTGCAGTAATATAAATTATGACAACTTCAAAAATTATAGTTTATTTAATAATTACTATATTAATTTTTATTCTTACAAAAAGGGTTTGGATTTTCATTTGTTTGCCTAGTGTCGGAAATCCATAGATGTGGCTATGCTTGCTATTATAGATTTTACACATGTATAGATACTAGTGAAGAAGCCCTGATGATTGCTAAAAGAACTGGCCATTCATAGGTAATATTTATTTCAATATTACTATTTATATACAGGCTTTACTAAATTGTAAATAATAACTCAACATGATTTCAAGCAGTTGAAATTACATTATTTCGGGCCATGTACAATTATGTTTTAATCTAATCCCAATTTAAATGTTGAGAACATGAGGTCTGTAATTTTGCAACTTGGTTTCCTTATTTTATTTTATTTCTTAAATCAGTAAAAATTGTTACCAATTCCTTTGATAATCTGCTTCAATTTTATTATATAATGGTAAAACATACGTAATAATATTAGGAAATATATTAAAATAAGACATTTACAAACAGAGAATGAGAAATGATTTTTACATATCGATATAATGCAAATATACATATGTATATGATGTGCCTATTCTCTGACATGTACTTATTATTGCAAATAATTAAAGAAATATAAATATATATTTGTGGCTTGGTACAAATAGTACTAATGTCAGTATTTATAAGATATTTAGGTATTGGCATTTATAGTTCCTACGCCTCTTTTACTCTATTTTTTTTTTGTTCATGAAATTACAAATGTGAGCAACAAGGTTTGGAAAACAATTCTAATGTTCCCGATTTGTTTAATTTCGACTCCGAAGAAAGGGACAATGTGGAAGAATTTACTGTACTCATTCTGTCAAGTATACAATAATGCAAATAGAATATCAGCATTTCTTGCGTCAAATCATGCAGTGAGGAGCATAACTGAACCAACAACCACTAGTTTTGTATAAATCTTTATTCATTGTTAAGAATGTAGAAGAATATTAAAAAATGAACATAATAGTAAATTTCATTACAGTTAGAAGTAACATCAGAAATTTTTTCAATAATTAATCTCTCCTCGTTTAGCACTAACAAACAAAATGGATTGACTCGGTTTTACACCACGTTCAATATTTGGCAATATTTAATATATTATTTATTTTTAATATTTCGTTCACAACCCTTTTGCTTGCAAAACTGCACTAATTCACTTCTGCATACTTTCTATTAATTTTTTGCAATAATCCGGAGATATTTTGTCCTCCTTTGAGGGTTCTTTGAGCTGTCCACTTGCTTACTTGTATGTATATCCGTATCATCTTTTAATAATTTTGCGGCCATGGTTGCGCTTGAAGCTTCACCAGATGTGACAAATCGTATAATTCTTCGTTCGTCCTGCGGTGATAATTTTTTGGTCTTCCTCCAACATTTAATAACATACTTTTACAGTATTTTTTTCTTAGTCTCTGCACTGTCGACTGACTAACACTACAATTTTTCGCCGTCTGACGCGTTAACAAACCGTCATTCAAAAAAGAAATTACTTTTTTTAAACAATTTGAAGCAATTTTCTTCATGTTTGCTGTAATTCATTTGCGTACTTTTCTGTTCGACTGCTAGAAATTGAGTGCTGAGACGTAAACTAATATTTTGTAAACATATTAAAGTGCTAGATGTTAGCGCACGGTGTACACGCGTACCACCAAATGCACTCTGAAGCTCAACTAACTAATATGATAACCACTTGTACCAAGGAGAGTCAAAGTTCTTTGGTTAAACTGATTTATTTTAACTATTTAACTGATGATAACAATTGACTCCTAACTGAGTACTCTAACTTATTCTAATGGTTGACTAGTTGTCTCTAAATCTTGCTGTGGTTTTATCGTCTCTGAAGTTCGTTTGTTTCTGGTTGTCGTCTCTTCCAGAACCACCCTTGTCGACTTTTCGTCGACATCCCACCTTTGCCACGAGGATGATGGGGGTGAGAAGGCGGTCTTTAAAAAGTACGAATAACTAATCAGCGGCCGAGATTGTCTCATCCCTTCCAGTGCGCTCGTAGCGCATTGAGTTCCGGGGTGGGATGGCAACTCGGCCGCTGGTGGACACATGTCCGAGATACCGAAAAAAGGCCCTTGGTAATAAACCGTATCGAAATTATACCGTCATTGAGTTGTAAGCTCAACGCGGACTTAGGGTAGAACTTTATGGCGAGGCCGGTTTGGGTCAAGCAGGGCACTTAATTGCACGGTGCTCACCTAAACCGGCTAATACTAAAAATCCCTTGACCTGGGTATTGACAGCGTGCATAGCATACTAAAGAATAACTTTATTGTTTTATGTTTCTCAAATTCCGTACTAGAAAATAAACTCCTATTTCTTATGTATCTCGAACAGCTAGATGTAAACATATTGCTAAAACATGCCATATAAACATTCCTTTTACGAACCGGTGCATAACCGAGTCAATCCATTTTTTTTGCCAGTGCTAAACGAGAAGACATTAATTGTTGAAAAAATTTCTGATATTACTTCTAACTGTAATAAAACTTACCGTAATGTTCATTTTTTAATATTCTTCTACATTCTTAGCAATAAATAAAGATTTATACAAAATTAGTGGTTATTGGTTCAGTTATGCTCCTTACTGTAAATACGTAGATAATAAACATGATTTAAAAACATCAATTTTATTCAAACCTCGTACAGTTACAAAGTACATAAATGGTAATCATTCTGAGACATAGCACGCAACTATTTAAAATAAGCGAGAAATTTACGTTCAAAGTTCAAGAATGTATTGCATCCGGACGGAAAAGTCGTTAGATTTATTAAACGAAGGATCGTGGGACCGAGACTCTTCCATTTCTTTTTTTACCGAAAATGATTTAAGAAACAAATGTTATCAAAACCCAACAGAAAGAAATTAAATGCAACAAATGTTTGTATTTCCTTAAATTTTCTATAAAATAAAAGGAAAGTGAATGCAGATTTGTTTTATTCAATTTTTATTGTTGGTAACATACTATTCATAAGCAGTTAAATGTAAATTGCAAGACTATTAAACCTAAATTACTCTACTATTTTAGAATAATGTGCGTTATGATCATGTAAAAAATTTTACTTTCGATATATCTTACGATTGTACGAAGTTCGAATGAAATCGGTGGTTGGAAGAACGTGAGAGTTCCTTAGAAAGAAATAAGACGTCTCTGCTTTGGTTTGCAGCGACTTCATATTTCGAATTACTTAATTACAATGAAGATAAATTCGCGAAGGTTACCGTACTTGATATGGTGTTCACTCATAAATTTTATATCAGTAGCATTCTGAGTGTATTCAAGCTATAATTATCCCTAGTTTTTGAAGGAAAATATGTTTGTAATAAATAACTTGTTACACGAAAATGTAAAAAAAAAAACAGTTTATTTATTACAACAGAGAGATAGTTAAAAACTGATGGTTTTGAAGATAAAAGATGACTGATCTTTAAAGTAATTCATTCAAAGGTAAATCTCAGAAGTATCCTGTTGATAACGAGCTAACACAGTTGTACATGAGACTTATCTAAGAATATAATCGTACTTTTAGGGAAATATTCTATTACGAATATCAGATTCGTAAATGATAGAAGATATTAAAAAATGTAAGAAACAAAAATTATACCGTTTCTTTGGATGCGTCTATTTGACCAAAAGCAACGTTAATGCCGTTCTGCAAGCTCCATATTCACCTGAAAAGACCTCGTGTGATTTCTTTCTCTTTTCACGACTCAAATTACCACTTCGTGGAAAACGTTTTCAGACGATCGAGGCGATGAAAGAGAATTTACAAGAGCGAAAGGTGATTCCAAAATCGGCCTGTGATAAGTGTTTTGAAGATTGGAAGTCGCATTGGAATATGTTTATTGCTTGCTATGGAGATTACTTTGCAGGAATTAAAATAAATATCCATGAAAAATTTAACCGTTTTCTTTTTATTGATAAATTCCGGATATTTTTTGATCAGAAGGTAAATTTTGAAGTTTTTAAATTTCTAAATTCGAGCTACTCAGATTCTCAAATTTGTATATTCCGTAAATCGCAATTCTATAATTTTCCAAGTTTACTAATTTACAGTCAACAGATATTAATAAATATTCAGTACTCCGAAATGTTAATTAATCATTTAAAATTTAAGGTTTAAAATCTTACAGTGCTATGAAATCGTGCCCGCGCGCCTTTGAAAGTAAATAGATATTAATTAAATCTGTTAACATTGATTTTTACAAAGTATTATAGAATTAAATCAGTTTCCGAAAAAAAGAAAAGCGAAAATAGTTTGCAACGAGTTTTAAAATTTTGATTCACATTTGATAACATCTTATCAAGGGACAACACAAAAATAATCTTTAAAAATATTTACTATTTTTTACCAACCGCTAGTATTTTTTTAATTAAAAAATTATTTTGAAGAAGTACTATAAATTATGATAAAAAATAGTTTATATATTATGTGCTATAAGGAATAATGAGGTTGAATGGAAAATAAAATGTTGATTAAATTTTCCATTTCAACATATGTTTATTCACAAATATTTTTCTGTCGCAGTTTTCTTTTTGTATCCTACAATTCATCGACAATCATCTACGATTTACGATTTAATAATATAAAATGAAATATTGGGTCATATAAAATGTCTCCGCGGTATTTTGTACATTTTTGAATAAAAATTCTCTTTACTAAAAATCGATTTGAATCAAATACGTATTGACCATTTTTATCTATGACCTTTTGCCATTTTTCGGGTAACTGAATAACCCCTCAGTGTACAACTTCTGTGGTTTATCGTCGAAGAATTTAGCCAACCGATTTTAAGCGCCGCTTCGATCGGTCAATTTTTTACAATCAAGAGAGTTTTGCAAAGATCGAAACAAGTGGTAGTCAGAGGTTGCAAGATCCGAGCTATACGGTGGATTAATAGAATTAGGGTATGGTTTGAATAGTTTAAAATAAAATATACACACTAAATTAAATAAAACTGAAACTTTATTCTATGAACACGAAGGATGTCTGCACTGTACGACAGCTAAAATCGAAGTAAGAATAAAAGAGAAAGCTTGGAAGAAAGAAACCTTTATTGGGCCCTCTTGAAGAAAACTCAGAGAAGTGCACGTGTTGTTTTCAACTCGGACCTTTCCGGAAAGACAAACTGCAGGCCTTCAATTTCTGACCTGAGGCATGTTAGGCTATGAAAAGACATTGTCACTGTCCTTCGACACACGACTTATTTTTGCAGCTAGATATTCCAACATGGATGCATCAAAACTTCCCTACCAAGTTCGGTTAATTTGTTGCGAGTCATCAAAAATGTGTGTGGCCGCGCATTGTCATGATGGAATGCAACTCCTTTTCTGTTGGTCCATTCTGGTCATTCTTTCTGGATTGCTTCGTTCAAACGGTTGAGTTGTGCACATTACATGTCCAAATTAATGGTTTCACCAAGTTGCAGCATCTCATAATGAATAATTCGCTTTCAGTACCATTAAACATTTAACATAACCTTCTTTGCCGAAAATCTAGGCTTTTAAGTCATTTGTGTAGGATCACCAGCCTTCGACCATGATCGCTTGTGTTTGAAATTTTGGCATTTCACCCATTTTTCATCGCCAGTAATGATTCGCTTCAAAAATAGTTCGATTTCGTTGTTTCAGCAGCATTTCACTTATGGTAATTCGGTCTATTAAATTTCTCTGCGTTAATTCATGTGGCACCCAACCATCGAGATTCTTTTGGTAGCGTGCTCTTTTCAAATGATTTCAAACTGTCATGTGGTTAATGTTTAGTGTCTCCGCTATTTTGTGACAGCTCGCGTGCCGGTCTTGCTCCACCAGTTGCAAAACTTCATCGACTTTTTTACTGACTGGCCAACCAGAGCAAGGTGCATCTTTCACATTGAAATTTCCAGAACGGGATCTACTACACTACTCCTGGGTCCTTCGTTCACTCACGGCATTATCATTCTACACTTCACAAATGTCTTGGCATGTTTCTGCAGCGTTTTTACCTTTTTTAAAGTAAAAAAGCATCACATAGCGTATTTCTTCAGATATTTCACTCATCTTCAAATTAATATAATTTTTTACTCGAGCAACGAATCAGAAAACTATCTGCACAAAAAATGTAAGCTGAAATGTTACCTTTTCAGCACATATTCGTTTGAGACAATCGGGTGAGTATTTCCCGATACATATATGGCCATCGACACGTTCTAGTGGCAAAAAACCGCGGAGACTTTTTATATGACTCAATATTTGTAGGTATGTTTAATGAGCAGGTATAAAAAAAATTAGCGGTTCAAATAACTCGTTTACTTTATTACATACATCTTGTTTGCATGCTGTATAACGCTCATTTCTCTCCCTTTGGCGCTCGCGCTGACCTCTTATACCTCCGCCAGGCGACCTATTCGAAAATCCTCAAAGGTCGGGCTACTTGAAAAATCCATCGCTATTTCAAATTTGGTTATGTTCTTTTGATCACCTGGCGAGATTATTGCCCTTGTGACGTTGTCAGTTCATGATAAACAGAGAAAACGACACCAACGCATTGGTCTGGTTTAGCAACACGTGCATGTAAACATTTCGTTTCGGCAAGAAATGTCGCGGTATACTGCAAAAGCTACATGTGCTCTGTGTCGACGCTCGGAGCTCACCTAGGCAAAAACTTTTTTCCTTCGTTTTTGCAATTGCCGGTGATCGCATTAAATTAGAAATAAATTCATGCCCCACATATCTAAAATTGAATTGTGAAAAATCCATGTACGTAAAAAAAATATTTAAATTTACGTTGAAGTTGGATTTAACGAATGGAATAATTAATAATCAAGTTTTATTCAAGAAGGAAAAGATAAGAAAAGCCAGCAAGCACGCTCAGTTCCTAAGCGGCACTCATCCACATACTATCTGTGCTCAACCCAGGCTGACTTCGGTGATCGAACGAAAATCTTCTCATGTAACGAAAAACTCTACATATAAATAGAGCACACATAATCCTCATCACGTGTCATTTAGATTACACTTAATACTACGAACTTTTTAGAGTTGCCCACAAAAATTGTTTACATTCTTACAGCTAAATCGGCCATTTTTCCAAAAGAGAAATATAAAATAAATATATTTATAATATATGTATAAGGAAAAAGCAGACAATTTTTTAAGTTTGCTCCACATTATATGACTCCCTAGTACATTCTAGCAACAATTTTAAGTTACGAGTCTAAATATGATATTTACAAGAAACTTTAAATTATAAAAACTATATACGTGTAAGAAAAAGAGAAATATATACACCCTGGCGGGGAGTCGAACCGCGGTTTCCCGCGTGACAGGCGGAGATACTGACCACTTTTTTTTGTAACAGCACGTTTTATTGCCAATAAATAATATATACAAAATGCAATAAACCAAAACGTACAAAAAAAAAGTATAACAACAACAAACTTTATAAGATAAAAGGCTCCTACATGGAGCACGCACAATGTATGCAGTGGCATTGATTATATATCGCACTTAATGCTACATTATGTACATCTTAAACTAAGCTTAATTACTTATATACTTACAATATACATTATATAGAAATTGGCAAAAACTATATAATTGTTTATCAAGATGAGTACGAAAGTAGGAAGAGGGAATGTGACGAAGGGTTAGGGGGAGGGGCTGAGGGGAATTGAAGTTTTTATTATTAATTTGTCAAAGTTTTACGAATCTGAAAATAAAATGATGGAAAAAAGCAAAAATGTATCCTCTCCGGCGGGGAATCGAACCCCGGTCTCCCGCGTGACAGGCGGGGATACTGACCACTATACTACCGAAGATTTTACACTAGCAGTGAGTTTGGATTATCGTTTTGAGGTTATAGCCACCAGTACTGATTGGTATTTTCTCTATGGTTGTCTTTAACATCTAAGTTTGATAATTTGTAGTTGAAACGCATAATAGGGTCTTCAAAATTTAGGTCTCTACTGTACGCGATGGTTTTGTCATAGGTTTTTCGAAATACGTGGTAAATTAAGGGAATATTTTTAGAATTTTGAATATAGCCTTCACTGTCTAGATAAATGAATGATTCTGGTGGCAGGTAACCTGGTTTCATACTGTTCGTGAAATACAATGGATTCGGGTATACAGAGCTGTGTATTTGGCTATTGGACGTTATATGATGGATGTTGGACCAGTGGTTTCTAATTAATTTGAATATAAATAAATCGATTCTTCTTCGTATAATTTGTAGTTGCTGATTCCCTTTGTAAAATTCGATTCCGGTGTTCTGTATCGATTGAGGCAGGCGCGGATGCACTTCCTCTCAAAGATCCGCAGCTTTTCCATTGTTCTTGGACTGATGTTGAACCAGATGGGACATCCGTACGTCAAGATGGGTCAGATGAGTACCTTGTAACATAAAATTTTCACGCATTTATCGAGGTCTTTAGAATAAAATAGCCTTTTATGTGCCACGAAGGCTTTTTGTGCTTTGTCTATTTGTATGTCTATATGTTGCTTGTAGTTAAGTTTAAAATCTAAATGTATGCCTAGGTAGCGCACTACGTCTTTGCGAGGGATGTTGTTATTTGTGTTTTCACTGCCTACAATTTGGAATTTACATGCGTGTCTGCGAACGTCAGTGTTAGCGTCTGAAATATTGGAGTTGCAGGATCTAAATAGGATGGTTTCGCATTTGTTATTATTTATCATAAGTTTCCAGGTGTTGAAGTCATGTTGAATAATTTTCAGCATTTCCTGGAGAAGCGACTGCAATTTGAAGGCTTTATTATGTCGGATATAAATTAAAAGGTCGTCCGCGAAGGCTATTGCTTTTTTGTCGATGTCATTATTAAGGCCGAATAATTTTAATAGATCGCTGATGAAAACATTGAGTAAGATAGGAGAGTTTACTGTGCCCTGTTGTAGTCCGTTTTTAATTTTGAAGGATTTCCGAGATGAAAATTGACCGTTAACTACGTAAAATGATTTGTTGTGAAGCATATTCCAAATGATTTTAACTAAATGTGATGGGAATTGTTTTTTGATAAGTTTGAAGAAGAGTCCGTCTAACTATACCGTGTCGAAGGCTTTCTCTAAATCTATGAATAAAGCTGCGACGCAGTCGCCCGCGTTCCTGGCCCAACAGATGTCTGAAAGCGAATTGTGTCTCCGGTATTATATCCCTGGACTTGCAGAAACTAACGATTGCATTATTAATTGTCGCTTCGAAGACTGCTGATGTTAGGAAGGAGACTTATTGGTCGGTAGCTATTCGGATCACTACCGCCCTAGCCTTTCTTTTTTATGGTTATTAATTTGGCTGTCTTCCAGATAGTGGGAAAATAGGATAAATTTAGACAATTGTTAAAAATAATGGAGTAATTATAAATATAACGTTGTGATAGATGCTTCAGGGCTATATTGGGTATGCCGTCGAAACTGGATGATTTTTTATTATTTAAATTTTTAAATGTGTTCATAAGTTTATATCAGGATGTGAAGTAATTAGGAGGGATACTGTCTTCGTCCGGGTTGTCGGCAATATTTGTCGCGTTAAATGTACAATGCGCGGCTGTGTTTTTCGTTTCCTGTTTGAGGGTGTCGATTTTTTGATTAACTATGTTCGCGTGTTGTGCTTTGCCCATATGGAGATTTTTTGTGTGAACCGTTTCAAAATGTGTACCTAATATATCGAGGTTATCCTGTGTGTCGGTGATTAGTACTGTGTCGTCCGCGTCTTTCCGTAGGTGGTTGACGTTAATGTCCGAATTCTTTATAAGGTTCAATCGTGATGAAGGGATTTTCAGTGTTGCAATCTCGTTACTGTAGGATCCTTAGATTGAGGTCTGATCGAAATCAGTTCAGACGACGGACTTTTCTTTAAAAGAAGTTTATTACAAAATATAATCTTTGATACTCAGCTCTTTCTCCTTTTCTCTCTCTCTCTCTCTCTCTCTCTCTCTCTCTCTCTCTCTCTCTCTCTCTCTAATCGCACGCTCTACAAAATTCTCTTATCTAACTCTCGCTTTCCGCCGCTAGCCTAATATATACGTCTAGCTTCCCCTACTCCTACCTAAATGTATGGCACGGACTTTATTATCCCGTCTTCGTCTGGCCCTATCGTCGCGCTCTTTCTCGGTCGTGCACCTCGATCACATGTTTAGGTTTTTTCGGCGACCACTGTTCCGCACACGGCGTGCGGCGCTTCCTTTGCCGATTACTCATCGGCCGCCTGTTTACGGTTTTTGCCCTTTTTTGCGGAACCGTTAGTCGCCGCGCTCGAGGTAAGCATCCTAACGCTTTTTTCTAGTTCCGACCTGGTCCCCTACATTACTGTCTTTCAGTCTAAATATGCTATTTACGGAGGGGAACATCTCGCGGGGTTTGTGAACTGAAATTTTTGTTATTCTCGGTTTCCAGTAATTGCTGACACTATCTTGGAATGCTATTTTAATTTCGTTTCTAATGCGTCTATTTCCAGTTTGTTATTTGACGTGTAGTTTACGATTCGCGATAGTCTATTGATACGCGTAATTAGGTGGCTTTTACGTTTGCGTAATTTTTCTATTTTCGGAGTTATGTATTTGTCCGGTGAATTGAAGTTTTCTTCGATGCGCGGTACCGCGAAATCTATGGCGTTTAGTATGTTTATGTTCATTTTGTCTATGTAGGTGTCTATTTCGGTCTTCGATAAGTTTCTGTCATTAGGTATGTCTATGTCGTCGTTCTCTATAAGAAATGTTTCGTATTTCTAGCTAATTAATGGCGTTTCTTTGTGGCATGGGTCGCATTGATTAAAGGTCGATTTCCAGCGCGTTTGCAATGATATTAATGCGGTTAGTATTTGCAGCAATACTTTCTGTTAACTGCGAAATTTGAGAGGTGATCGTGACTGAAACTATGTTTTTGAGTTCATCTAACAATGACATGTGAGATGTGTTAATGTTTGTGTTTGATTGTGTCGGTGTTTGTGGTGGTTGTTCAATATTCTGTGGCTTTTTAGTGTTTGATACCATTGCACTATACGATATGGTTGGGTGAACTAATTTGTTGACGAGTTTTAGCTTCTTTTCCTTATCTGATTTTATCTGCTCTTTTCGTTCCGCGATCTTTTTCTTGATTTCTGAAATATTAGGGCGGCCTCTGTAGGAAGCGAGATGGCCGAATTGTTGGCAATTTACACAGTAAAGTTTTTCGTCTATGTTGCTGGTACGCGGGCATTCTCCAGGGTTGTGTGGTTGGTCAAATTTCACACACCTGTTATCTAGATTACAGTTGTGTGCTACGTGTCCAATGCGTTGACACCTCTTACACTGAATGCGATTTTTTTTATTAATTTTTCCCACGTTACTAATGAGTGTAACAGGGTTTTAACTTCTTTAATGTTATCTAGTTTGCTATTATGGGATACCTGTACTAAATAGATTTTGAGGTTCCTACCTTCTTTTAAGGATCGTTTTTACGGCTATGAATTCTAAATTCTCTATTTTTTGGTTATTTAGTTGTTCTAGAATGGTGTCGGGATCGAATTCACTTTCTAGATTTTTCTGAAGGATGGTAGTTAGTTTCTCCTCTTTGGGTGTGTACGTGAAAAATTCAATGCTGTTGGTTTTGAGCGTGTTACAAGCTAATTTAAATGACGGGATATCGTTAATGTGCAGTATGTGTTTGTTGTTGTTAATGCGTTTTGTGTAAAAGTCTTTTGTATTTTTAGAAATTAAGTCTATGGTATTTTTGCAAGAATTGCTATAGATCATTATTGGCGGGTAAAGGATAGGGTTGCGTGATATTAAAATGATAATCACAGCGTTGGTTCTCGTGTTTCTTTATTGAGCGCGTACGTCAGTGTGGATTCTTGATCTTACAAGTCGTGTTGTGTCTTATTTCTTACTCTCATTTCTCGCTCAATTCCGATCTTTTAAGATCTTGTCAGAGACTTTGGCCAACCCCTGACAAGGTGGGGTTAACCAATTATCGCAACCTAAATCCCGCCAAATCATAGAACCTCCCTCTTGTGCCCGAAGCACGCTTCCTTGAAGCGGGGTTTTATTCTGTGTCCGGCCCACCGTAGATGGGACGCGGACGTGCCTCCTCACCCGAACGGGTATATGCAACGATCACCCCTCTTTCAGACCTCGTTTCCAAAGCCCCTGAGAGTCCAACTCCATATAGGCATGACACCGGGCCCTTGCGAACCCGGTGGGGCTTTCACACCACCCTCAGTCCCTGTGTTGGCGAGAAAAGAACTACGACCCACGTTTAACAGGTCATACGCCAGGGCGTGGCCCCGAAGGGCGGGTTTCCTGTACAACACTTCTAATACTGCTAGTGGCATCCGTTACTCAGAAACCTGAGATTGGGCAGCTCCGTAGTAGCAGTTTTCAAGGGTCAAGAGTCGTGTTGTCTGCATCACGATCTCGTCTCGGATACTAGGCAGGACTAGGTCCATCCGCCCGACACCTCAAACGACGGCCGTGCACTCAACCAATCCAGAGCTCATACGAGTCACCTCTTCCACGCACGTCTGCACACCAATGGCATCGGTTACCCGGGGATCCGGGATTGGGTAGCTCCGTAGGTGGCTTTTTAGGGTTGGCGGTGCGTGGTCTCCAGGATCTCGTCTCGGATACTAGGGCTAAACCCCGACACCTCAAACGACGGCCCCGCCACGCCAACCCTGGGGATCGAATCGAAACTCATACCACATCTTCGTACTGTCGGAGATCGCTCTTTGCCCAGGTTCCTGGGATCGTGCGCCGTCCTGCGCGACAGTTTTATGGCCCTTGAGACTGTGGTCTGCCCAAGGGCCCCTTCCTTGAAGCGGGGGTACGATTCGACGGGGGTAGCGTTTGCTGGTGGAGGTGGCAACGCAGCGGAATTTCCCAGGGCAAGCGGTCAGCTACGCGACCGGCCGATGGTCGCTTGACCTCGCGATGAAGACCCTTAGGGAAACTCAGGGTTTATGACACTAAGCGTTTTACTGTCGAGACCATTAGCAAAATTCTAAGTACGGACATGCATTCTCTAAAAATCCTAAAACGGTTTCCTCAAAAACAACTCCGCTGTCGTCCGTGTCATAAACCGTGCTGGTCGTTTGCACGTTCGATGCTCTTTACAAATTTACAGATTTATGACCAGCCGCTACAGCATCATGAATATTTCAGAACACTGCCACGTGCAGAGCATAAGTAAATACTACCAACATCTTGTAATTTTAACAATGTAATTAACGTTTACAATTAAAAATACTACTTCCATTTTATATCGTGTCATTATTTATAAATAAAATTGGATTAATATGAAGTATATTTTAAGTGATATTTGATTTTCCAAAATTGGAATTGAACGATTTTTACAATCGACTAATTTTGAAAGTGGTGTAAGTCCACTTTCAGCCTGAAAATATACATTATTTTAGTTAAATTCGCCTAAAACAAATATATTCAAATTACATATTGATAAATCAGTAGAAACATTGCCTGACTTGATGTAATGAACCTAAATTTTTCAATTGACAGATATGCTAACCTTTAATTTTCTCGAAACTAAGGAAAATGGACTTACACCACTTTCAAAATAAACGGTCCTTATAAAAGTAAGAGCATAACTACTTTAATGGATTTTAATACATGCGAAATTCGATTTTTATTATTCCTACTGTTGAATAATTAACAGAGTGTTTGTTTCCAAGAACGGAACGAATATTTATTATAATAATACAAGAGTCAACAAAAATGAAAAACTTAGAACAAGTGTTCAGTCCTGATCGCGCTGCAAACTCAATGACTGTTCTTATTAAGTGCTGGTACAGAAGTAACTGCATGGGCCGTGGTGCAGGAGGCTGTTTTACGGGAAAAAATGGGAAGTTTGACCATGCACGCCCTAGAAGAGAAAATCGCGCTTTCTCTTAACGGTCAGCTACGACCTCGGCGCAAGATTCGAACTGACCGTTTTTTATTACCCTTAGCTATACCCGAACTATACCCGTTGAACGCAGTTCTTTGCTTGCGAAGAAAAGCAACCATTCGCAGAAGTATACAAAAAATTATTTCCAAAATATTTCCCGGGATTTATGCAAAAATGCAACACCTACAATGTTGAGGCACGTTTTTGTGCCACCAAATGGTCCCACCAATGCTCAATGGGGTTGAAATGGGGGCTCTGAGCCGGCCATGGCAGTAAATGAATTGAGGGAAGTTTAGGGTTAGTCACGGTCGAGGTGTGTCTCGTATGGCATTCCGCAATCGACAAACTTTTTCTTGTTCGTCGGCAATCGCATCTTGACTGTCCTTCACCCCCCCCCCCCCCCCACACATCTCGAATGTTAATTTTCGCCACGGAATCTGTTAAATTTTGCTGCAAAATGTTGACATATTTGTAAGACAAATACGGGAAATAATAATAAGAATAATAATTCCTTCTCTGACTTATGAATTTAATAGGTGAAATTGGTAAGCGTGTACAGTAACGACTACGCAGAATATCGATAATATATATTTATTTGTCAGAGGCCAAAATGTAGGCGATGCAGCGTGTTCGAATGTTCTTAGATGAATGCCAATCCTCGAGGTTGCGAGAGGTTTCCTCTCCCTCGCAAAAGGGCCTCGTTGTTTATAATCCTTGGCGACGTTATGCCGGGCCCCGGCGCCTTGGTGGTCGTCGCGCTGAGCCATGTGTCCTGTGTCGAGTATTATTATGGGTTGATCCGGAATTTTCTTACATATCTTTCTTCTGTCAATATCCCTTCTACAAATTGCAGATTGCCTGTACCAGCCGATGAAAAGCAACCCCCTTACTCGTCTTCGTATATATTAGGACAAAGTTCACACTTTGACTCGTCCGTGAATATCACATGTTTCCAAAAGTCGATTGGTTTATTTACATATTGCTTAGCAAACGCTAATCTTCTCTGAGTGTTACGTTTACTAATAAGTGGTCGTTTTCTAGACACTCGACCATGATATCTTGCTTCTTTTATTCTTATACGGATTTGTGTTTCTTTGATGGGAAGATTCAATTCAAATTTCAATTGTTTTGATGAAATATTGCGGTGTTTGAGTACCTCCCTCAATATCATGCGATTTTGCCGCACTGTAGTTTTCCTTGGACGTCCCAATCTCGGAAGATTTTCGACAGTACCGTTGGTTTCTAAACGTTCTACCATCTTGATAACACATTCTGCCGATACATTAAAATCAGCCGCTGTTTTCCTCAACGTATTTCCTTTCAAACGCTTTATTAACACTATTTCTACCAAGAGGTGTCAAAAGACACCTTTCAAATTTTAACATAAAATTAGTCTCTATGTTGAATCGTTTCTCCACAATTAATTTCTTTACTTTTCATACAATGATTGTTCAATTAATTCAGCTATATCATTTTTCTCCAGTTAATTTCCCTTGTTGCATTTTAATATACATCACTGCATTGATTGTATCTTAGAGTGTCCCATAAGTTATTTCCTTTTTTGATAGACATTTATGCACAATATTTATAGTTTAAAGTTGATTCGTTGCATTAAGTGTTCAGCTGTATCAACCTTCTCTATCCCTCTATCCCATTTTGTGTCATATTACAAAAAGGAAGAAACTTATGTGCCCCTAATATTTTGTAGCTTGATGAGTTAAATAATCTCCAATAAATACACATCAGTGTATCAATAAATATATTCCTCAAATTATCTGCGTTTAACTCATAATTTGAATATCCAACCAGTTTCGGCAATGATTTGTATTTAAAAGCCGTCAAAAGACACCTTTTGGTTGAAATAGCTATACACAAAATCGTGGTAGAAATAGTGTTAAATATTCCAGACTTTTGGAATATTTTTTCCAAAAAATCTGACGGATTTTTGGCATTCTACAATAATATTCGTTTCTACTAATGTTTTTGTAAAAACATTAAAGTAGTAAATAAAACATACAATTTAGAAATTAAGCAAACTTAATTTCACTTAATTTTTAAGAAATTAGAAGCTAAATATAAATGTCAACTTACTTCCTGCCTGATGCTAAATCAACGTTTGCACAATATACACTTGTATTCAACTGCAAGGACAAATTTCAGCTGTTTATACCGCGCTAATAAACACTGGTAGAGTATTCTGAAAATGAACAGTTGACACGTTGAGTTTACAACAAAGATAAGTAGAAACTTCAGATTTTCTGAGTTTGTGAACATACTTTCCACGGCGAGTGCATATCCCAGGCCACAGCTGAGTTTGAAAATTTTTATTCCATATTTGTGTCTCTTCTGTTTCATGCATTGTTGGAATACGATTCGTCCACGAAATGGGATCATTAATTCGTCCATACAAATCAATTCCGTCGGATGATAATACTGTTTGAAATTTTAGTTCAACTTGTTAACAATTGGATGGATTTCATATAAACGGTTGGTGACATCTGCTGTTTCATTGTTACAAAAATGTAGCATCCTCAAGCGAATTTCAAATTGGTTCCTGCTCATTTCTGAACCTGTTATGATATACGATGCACTTAACGCACTTAATAGCAAAGCGGAAGGTTGAAACAAAAACACTTGTATTAGTGTGGGGTAAAGGTACGGAAATAAATGTATTAATACTTGGTGTGCACAAATACTTTATTATGAGACGTTCAACAACATGCGCTCACGCCGTATCGGTGGAAAAGGAACTGACCCTGCGCTTGCTTTCCTACGGGTTTTTATAGCCCTTTGCGAAGGTGAGGAAACCGTAGAAAAGCCCGCGCAAAAACGAGCGAGAAAGGTAGCGTCGCCAAAAAGACCGGGAAAAACTCCGTTCGCACAAGTGGTCACCAAATGTGAGCCCACTTACGCCTTCGCTCTGAGAAAGCACCGAGCCTACAGTAAAGACCCTCATAGTGCGAAAGAGGCCGGAATCGAAATTCGCGCTGAGCGGGACAGTTGGAAGCAAAATTTTATGCTCGGCGGCTCGGTTGCTGGGGGGATCCCCCTTGGAATCAGTCAAGCATTAAACACGATCGGTACCGAAACGACCGAACATCGGTGAGACACATACTAACGCAAGCAAAGAAAAAGATTGCAATTTCCTTATTTCCTATTATTTTTTCATGAAACTTGTACCATCGTATTCGTCTCGTTTTTCTGATTAAAATGATACCAAACACGATATAATTAGGATTATAATTACCTGTGTAACAAGCCATAAAAGTTTCGGACGTTACATTTATGTCAGAGATACGAATTCCTTAGATTCTAACGTCCGAAACTTTTATGGCTTGTTACAAGGGTAATTATGATCGTAATTATATCGTGTTTGGCATCATTTTAATCAGAAAAACGAGACGAATACGATGGTAAAAGTTTCATTCACGAAAAACCAAAAATAAAGAAGTTTGATTTTTTAATTTAAAAGACAGAACACGCAGGAGTGTTTCATGTTTGCCGAACGTCTCGAACCTCAGTCCCTCCCTGTTTTTGTATCGCTATCCACGTTCGGCTCACGGACGTGGACCGAATCAAACTTTTGCACTGAGTGGGCCAGTGGAAGCGAAATTTGATACTCGGCGGTTGTCCTTCCACGCCGCCGCCAAAAGAACAAATCGCCGCTAAGGCGGCGCAGCATTGAAATGTGGAGCGCGGCTGGTTCAAGCGAGGCGAACATAGGCGCAGCAATAACGCACGCATAAGCGCAGGAAGAGACGTTTCGCACTGTGTGGGACAACCAAGCATTGCACTGAGAGGGTCTTTACTGTATATCTATCCTTACTTCTCGACTATACAATACCGGCAAGGCCGCTACATTAGTAATTAATATAACGTTTATTCATAGTAAGTAAATGAAACTAATTCCGACATGAACAGCGTACCAAGCTAAGCGTTTGTAACAGCTCGGAGCCAACTGGCTTCTTTACGTGTAATTATAATACGGCTGCCGTGTAACCGTCCGCACCACCAATAGTAAATAGGTATTGGAGCTTCTAACAGGACCAATATAAATTTATGAATGAATATTTTACCAATCGCATCCAGATAAGAGTTCAAATAATCGCTTTATTTCTTCTTTTCGTACAGACTCATTGATTTAGACTCCTTGAAGCACTTATTGATATTTTTGGTAGCGCGTACACATTTGTTTGGTCACCTATTTCCTAAAACGCCCCTTTTTTTTTAATCTCCCACACTGCGGAAATTTTGTAACTGGATATTACGTATGTCAACACCACATTCGTTCGTAAAAGCTGTGATGTTAGGTTGTCTTCCTCGTAGATCGAACCATTCCTGATCACTCGTTGTACTACTATCGATACGCTTATTTTCTATTGAACTTTCATCTTCTGACGAACGCAACACACGACGATAATGAAGTCTAGGCAACAAAATTTGTTCGCTTTATGTACCACTTGATGACATATCCACTTACAGGCCAACAAAATTCAGAATTTTTGGTCAACATAAAGTTCGAGGAAAGTTTGGAAATGAATGAAACTAGGCTGCTTATCTTCTACCAAGAAGAAGATGCTATAAGAATACTGTTGCGTGAACAGCGCGGATTCGAGCACCCTACGCTAATTCTGACTCAACTACAATTTAATGAACCTGAGTCTAGTTGAAATGATAGTTGATTACAAGTGTTCGTGTTGTAAGATGTTTCTCGATTCGTGATGTTAAATATTTCGATCTCAGTTGTTTACTTTAAATTTCTTATTAGCATAGCCATCAACAAGTGTTACGAACGTATTTGTAGCCCACCGTTTGATGACATGAAGCGCGGTCCGGGCTAGAGACAGGATTAAATCCGAGGTCAGGGGTGTTATGAACCCTGTAGTAATTATTAAAACTAGCTGCCTGTGTGGAAGGCACTTTTACTCCGCATATGGTAAAAAATACAGTTTTTACCCCACCTTGAACGTTTACTGTAAGAAGGTCTGGAATATTGGATAGAATTGTTCCGACAAGTACTTATAGTGCTTGGAAATGGTTTTCCGACCGTCGGACACACAGTTTTTGTTGTTTCTACGAAGGAAGAGTCCCTTAACAGACAAACGCCAGAATTTAGTATACAGTCCAGTAACATTAAACCATTTTATCACTGAGTTATATCCCACCGATGTAGCAGGTAGAATAGCAATCGCAAGAGGAAAAATTGGGTCGTAGACCCAATTAAAGGAGGTGCGATGAGAAAATCAACTGTTTTGCGCGAATTAAAACGTATATTTTTTACGAAGTATTTATGGTGGAGTGCTTAACGAGAGTGTCGCCTCTTCGTTCTGTCTTGATAAGGAAAGCATCAGGGTTAGGAGTTCTGGCGCGAGGGGGAGGGAGATTTCTGGTACGTAAGCAGGACAGGACAGTAGGACGGTGGGAATGGGATTATGCTGTTCTTGTATATTATTATAAGGTTACACTTATGCTACTAGTTTATGGTATTTGTTTACAGTGAGATGATTACAATAATAATAATAATAATAATAATTGTAATTATAATAATAACAATTATGACGACGGGAGGAGTACGATATAACACACTGATTTCAAATTTAAAATTGAATAGAAGGGGACTATGTCGAATTAGAATTGAAATTCGGAATAACATTGAATAAACGAAATTAAGGAAAAAATAGTAAAAAAAAGCCAACAGCACGCGGAGTTCCCAAGCGGTCACCCATCCAAGTACTATCCGCGCCCAACTCAGCTTGACTTCGGTGATCGGACGAGAACCGGTATATCCTGACTAGTATGGCCGTTGGCTGGGGAACATGTTATTTTATTACAATTTAATGAAGACACTTCCTAAACTCTGCATAGGACACATATGGCAACGTCATGATAACCATCACGGCGTCGGAGCCCAACAACGCGGTGAAAAAGCCATAAACCAAGCCTAGGCAACCTATTCCCCACCATCGCTACGTTACTCCCACTACTCATTTGTCAACTCCCCCACTACTGACCACACCATGCTTTACACCTCGCACGCCTCACACTGCTCACATGACTGCAAATATATATCCACATATATATAAAATGACGACTGTGTGCTTGGTCGAGTTTAATGCTGGGATGCGCTGAGGAGTAGAGAGGGAAGCCGCGTGTAGTTCATGAGCCACATGTTGTCCAGGCCTGCCATAAACTATTCCGAGGCCCTTGAGATTCTTGCTAGGGACTAAAAATCCGTCGGAGGGTCAGGAAAGTTTCACTTTACGGGAAACCATCGACTACAAAACATTGGCCGCAGTATTCACCTTTTCTGGTACTTGAAATTTCGTAGTTTTTAGATTATATTTTCATTCGTTGTATTTTTTCCTAACATTCGTGTTCTGAAGAATTGCAAACATAGCATTTGTTACCTTACTCTTCAGGTAATCGGAGTAAAGCCAAATATGATGCAAAATTGAACAGTGCTAGTTCTAAACAGAATATATTTGAAAATTTTGCATTTAAAACAGTACAGATTGAATAAGAGGGAATTGTATGTAGTTAATATTGAAATATTTAAGATGTAATAGAGGAGAGTTCTATCAAATTCAACTTGAAACATTTAAAACTCAATAGAGAAATATTTAACCGAATTGAAATGAAGGTATTCCAAATTGGATAGAAGGGGACTAAGTCGTATTGGTGTTGCGATAGTCAATTAAATGTACATGTTATTGAATTGACATAAATAAAGAAAAAATAGTAAAAAGAAAGCCAACAGCACGCGGAGTTCCCAAGCGGTCACCCATCCAAGTACTATCCGCGCCCAACTCAGCTTGACTTCGGTGATCGGACGAGAACCGGTTTTTTTTTTTTTTTTTATAACAGCACGTTTATTGCCAATAAATACTATTTACAAATGGAATAAACCTAAACGTACAAAAGGTAACGAGAAAAAAAAAATAAAAGATAAAAGATTATAGGCTCCTGCATGGAGCACGCGCAATCTATACAATGAAATAACGTATACATGGCACTTAATGCTACATTATGTACAACTTAAACTAAACTTACTTAATTATACATTGGATATATAATATGTACAGAAAAGGCAGAAACTATACAATCGATGTTAGGTGGAGCAGGGGGTGGGGAGAGGGGAAAAGATTATGACGGGTGCATGGTACATTTAGAATATTTGTTAAAAGTGTGGTTTTCCTGTAAAAGTAATTATAACCACCAGTATTTTTTTGTATTCAGTCTATGGTTGTCCTTCAAGTCTACACTGGATAATCTGTAATTAAATCGCATGGAGGGATTGCCGAAATCTATGTTCTTATTGTAGGTGATGGTTTTGTCGGTGGCTTTCCTGAATACGTGATATATTAGTGGGATGTTCCTAGAATTTTGTATATAACCTTCGCTGTCTAAATAAATAAATGACTCTGGTGGCGTGTATCCGGTTTTCATAGTTTTCGCAAAGTACAATGGATTGGGATATGTTGAACAATATATTTGACTATTGGAAACTATTGTGTTGATATTGGCCCAATGGTTTCTTATTAATTTCAACGCGAATAGGTCGATCCTGATCATTTTTGCTTCTTCGTATAATTTGTAGTTGCTGATCCGTTTAGTGTAGTTTGATTCTGGAGACCGGTATCTATTGAGGCAGGCACGAATGCATTTTCTTTCAAACACTCGCAGTTTCTCCATACATCCTGGACTGATGTTGAACCAAATGGGGCAGCCGTACGTCAGGATTGGTCGGATGAAGAGCTTGTAACAAAGAATTTTTACGCAGTTATCTAGGTTTTTTGAATAGAATAGTTTTTTGTGGCTTACAAAGGCTTTCTGTGCTTTTTCTAACTGAATTTCTACATGTTTATTGTAATTGAGTTTAAAGTCTACATGTATGCCTAAATATCGGACAACATCTTTGTGCGGAATTTTGATGTTAGAGTTTTGACTGTCGTGAATGTGAAATTTTGTTCCAAATGTACGCACGTCGTTGTTGGCATCGGACGTAACAGATATGTACGGTCTAAATAAGATAGTTTCGCATTTGTTCAAGTTTAGTTTTAATTTCCACGTGTTGAAATAATCTTGAATTTTATTGAACGTTTCTTGTAGGAGGAATTGCAATTTCGATGGTTTGTTGTGTCTAATATAAATTAGTAGATCGTCCGCGAAAGCTATTGCCTTTTTGAAGATGTCGATATTCAGGTCATACAGTCGTAGCAAGTCACTGATAAAGATATTGAACAAAAGGGGGGAGTTTACCGTACCTTGTTGCAAGCCGTTTGTGATATCAAAAGCTTTACTGGATTTATACTGACCGTTGACTACGTAGAATTTTTTCCCGTGTAACATGTTCCAAATGATTTTTATCAAATACATCGGAAACTGTTTTTTAAGGAGTTTGAAAAATAGACCGTCCAGCCAGACCGTGTCGAAGGCTTTTTCTAAATCAATTAATATGGCCCCTACACAGTCTCCCGAGTTTCTAGCCCAACAAATATCTGACGTGAATTTAGTGATTGCGTGAATTGTGGAGTGTTTATGGCGAAAACCGAATTGCGTTTCTGGTATTATGTCCCTGGATCTGCACGAATCAACAATTGCGTTGTTTATTGTCGTTTCGAAGACTTTACTAATATTTGGAAGAAGGCTTATTGGGCGATAGCTGTTAGGATCACTCGGATCTTTACCCTTCTTTTTAATGGTAATTAACTTTGCCGTCTTCCAAATTGTAGGGAAATACGATAGATTGAGGCAGTTATTAAATAGAATGGCGTAGTAGCGTATGTAAGATCGAGGTAGATGTTTCAGTGCTATATTGGGGATGTTGTCAAAACTAGAGGACTTTTTGTTGTTTAGTTTTTTAAAGGTATTCTCTAAGCTGTACATAGAGGTGAAGAAACTAGGAGGAATCATGTCACTGTCGGGGTTGTCTGCGTTGTTTGTGGTAGAGAATGTGCACGTTGCAGCGGTATTCTGCAGTTCTTCTTTAAACGAGTTTATTTTTTGCTTTATTATATTGGAGTGTTGTTGTTTTCCCATGTGGAGGTTTTTCGAGTGTACCGTTTCAAAGTGTGCTCCGATAACGTCTAGCTTGGCTTGCGGGTGCGTGATTAGTACTTTATTATTAGTGTCCGTCGGTAAATGTTTAATGTCAAGTTTGGCTTTATCGAGAAGGTCGGTATCGGAAGAGGGAATTTTAAGGATTCCAATTTCGTTGCTGTCTTTTGTTCTGAAAATACTATTTAGGGACGGGAACATTTCATTGGGTTTGCGTACCGAAATTTTACTGATTTTATTGGTCCAATGGTTGCTCACTGATTCTTGGAATGCTTTCTTGATTTCGTACCTAATTTTGGAGAGTGCTTTTTTTAGTGTATCTATTAACGGGTCGTTAGCTGACGTGTAATTCTGTATTCGGGTTAGTCTATTAACTTGTGTGATTATTTGGCTTTTTTGTTTTCGTAAGTTTTTTATCTTTGATGTTATATACTTGTCCGTTGAGTTGAAATTGTTATCAATGCGCGGTACTGCATAGTCTATTGCCCCGAGAATATTTACGTTCAATGTTTCTATGTGGTTGTCTATTTCGTCCGTTGTAAGGTTTCTGTCGTTTGGTATATCTGTTTCGTCGTTCTCGATTAAAAATGATTTAAATTTAGTCCAGTCGGCTTTACTGTAATTGTATTTTATATCTGGTGTTGATTCTTCGAAAACAAAGTCACCTGACGCGGGGATGGATATGATCATTATGGAACCTCTATGGTCACTGTCGTATTCAAAGGATCTAAGAAGGTTTGTCGATCGAGTGTCGTGGAATTTTATTCTATTGTCGGCTATGCAGAGGTCAATATACGCGCCGCTTTTGGGAAATGATGGGACTTCTGTTCTATATAAGGATGTTCTGTAGGTGATTTGGTTTTCGAGGAGCCATTTGTTTAGAGAGATCCCGCGTGTGTTGTTTAGCGTATTTCCCCATGCCTGGTGTTTGGCATTTAAGTCTCCGGCCAATAAAAAATAGTTGTTGGATTTATACAACTCCAGGGAATTAAACAGAGATCTAAGTTCTATCATAAATTCTTTTTTACCGTTGCTTGTTGCGTATCCTGAAATTATATATAATTTGCAATCATTTTGAAATTTAATTTCTAAAACTGTAGATTCAAAACTTGTATTATTTGCGGCACCGGCTGGCTGGACGTTTTTGAATTTGAGGTCTTTTCGGATTAAAATTCCCGTACCTCCCGCTTGTCTGGAGTTTTTTCTATCGTTTCTTATAAAATGGTAATCTTTAAAAGTGACTTTGTGGGTTGAGTTTAGTTTGGTTTCAGAGAGCAAGGCTAGATCCGGTTTATATTGGTTTAGACAATCCAGGAGTGTGACTCTTCTTTCGTTGGTTATTATAGAATTTACGTTAATTTGGATTATTTTAAGTTCGCGTAATAGCAGTTCATTGACTGTGCTTCTATTGGGTATCGACGACATCGGACCTATATATCTATTTCTAATGCCTGCGCTATGATATTTATCCGGTTAGAATTTGCGGCGATACTTTCAGCTAGTTGTGAAATCTGAGAATTTATGGTGATTGTGATAATATTTTTTATTTCTTCTAATAGCGATGTGTGTGGTGTGGTGTTAGGGTTTGGTTTCAGTGGCGCCTGCGATGGTTGTTCATGTGTGTTTGTGTGACTCTTGCTTGCAACTATTGCGCTAAAGGACACGTTAGGTTTAACTAATTTATTTACCATATTTATTTTGTTTTCCCTAGCTAATTTTAATTCTTGTTTTTTGATCTCTATTTTTTGTTTCATTTCCGTTAATTTCGGACATCCTCGGTAAGAGGCTGGATGTCCGAATTGCTTACAATTTGCGCAGTAGGGCTGCGCTTCTGTTGTGCTAGTGCGCCGGCACTCTCCTGGATTGTGCGGTTCGTTACACTTAACGCACCTGTATTTAAGGTTGCAGTTAAGTGCCACGTGGCCGATTCGTTGACACCTCCTACACTGTATTCTGTCTTTTTTAATTAATTTTTCCCATGATACGAGGGAGTGAAGGAGTGTTTTTATTTTAAACAAATTTTCGGCTTTACTGTCTTGAGAGATTTGAACTAAGTATATTGGGAGAGTTCTTCCTTCTTTAATTGATTTTTGGGTAGAAAACCTTTTTACTGATTTGAACGTTACATTTTCAATTTCCTTCTGTTTCAAATGCTCCAATACAATTTCGGGTTCGAACTCTCCTTCTAAATTTTTTAGAAGGACCGTTGTCACCTTTTCCTGTTTTGGAGTATAGGTGAAAAATTGTACATTGTTTATTTTTAATGTATTGCATGCTAGTTTGAATGATGCTACATTATCCAGGTATAGGAGGTGTTTTTCGCTGTTGACTCTTTTGGTATAAAAATCGTTTGTGATTTTCGTTATTATATCTATGGTGTTTTTGCTATGGGTGCCATAGATAATGATTGGAGGGGGTTTGCTGGGATTTGTGGAGTAAGATACATTTACCTCGTTTGCGATTTTTTGTTTCTTGTTTTGAAGTGTTTGGGACGACGTTGTTGCCTTCTGTAAGCCATCCTTTGTTTTAGCCGGTAGCGTGCTGGGGTTCGATTTCCTTTTAGGCCTGGTGATTGTTGTCCAACCCTGTGCGGTCCGTTCGGGCTCTTCGCTGGGGGTGTCCGGTGAATCCATTTCTACCTCAGGTAGATTTTCGCTGGCGGTCGTAGCACGGCTAACGGTATTTTTCCGTTTCCTTTCTTCGTCCAGTTGCTTGGATAAATTTGCAACCGTTTCATTTAAATTTGCAACTAGTTTTATTAATTCCTCGTAGGAGGGCTTTGATGGATCTTCTTGGCGTTTTGCCTGCACCTGTTTAGCTTTGGTCGCTTTCATAATGGCGTTTTCTTCTGACTGCGTTTTCCGTGGCGTTATGTTTGGCTTAGGGTTTAGCCTTTTCACACTGTTTTTCCCTGTCAATTTGGTGACGTGGACTAGCAGTCCTACGTTTTCTTTTTTCAGAAAGTCTTTATGTTTGATGAGTTTTATTAGCTCATTCGTCTCATGACTTTCTGTGGTTTTTTCGGTTTTTTTGGGAAACACGTCACTTGGGGGTGACCCCCCTTGTAAATTTACACCTGTCTCTATGTTCGTGTTTTTAATATTTTTGCACTAAGACTTGTTTGATGTTATATATTTAGATTTAAGACGCAGAAATTTTCACAAACGTTCACTCGACACTATTGATCGATGGATGTCACTTGTAAACTCAGGTATGAAAAATTGCACTCAGCATGCGCAGGTAGTGGAGACCGCTAAGGGTACGTCCGACTCCTACGAAGGTTGATGAGCAATTTAGGTGGACGAGAACCGGTATATCCTGACTAGTATGGCCGTTGGCTGGGGAACATGTTATTTTATTACAATTTACTAACAACATTTACTAATCTCTGGATAGAACACACGAGGCCACCTCATGGTAACCATCACAGGGTCGGAGCACCGTTTGATGTGCCGGGGTTTAGCTCTGGCATCCGAGATGCCGAAGACCACGCACCGCCATCTCTAAAAAGCTGCCAACTGAGCTGCCCATTCCCGGATCCCCGGGCAGCGGATGTCATTGGTACGCAGACTTGCGTGGAAGAGGTGACACGTATGAGCTCTCGAACAAGGGTGAGTGCATGGTCGTCGTCTGAGGTGTCGTGCTATGCCTAGCATCCGAGACGAGTCCCTGATGCAGATAACCAGATGCGGTTTACACACCAGGCCTACTAGTTCTAGGCTAAGAGCGACGCGGCAGGAGGAGGCGCTACGCGCCAGCAAGATCCGCCAATCTTATTAATGCACTGTATTTAATAAAATAAAAATATGTCACGATTGGCAAGATTGTAAACAGAGTGCAACCAGCCCTTCTCACGTTGGTACACTTGTGCGATCTTTATTTCTTTCACGTTGTGCTTCTATGCCGCGTAAAAGAGAGGGAAGTTGCATGTATGTTTCACAAGAAATAAAAAAGAAATCTTTCTCGTAAAATGTATGTATCAACCATCCTTAAAATTATTAAACTAATAATTATTTTGTAACATTTGCACTGTTTTACTGGATAAATGAGTGTTAATAAGCTGAGTGGCGCCCAGCGCCGCCAACTAACGAAAAAACAAGAAGAAAAAAAATTACTTAGTGTTAAAAAAATACCGCGAATTGAAAATTTTTTCTTGCATCACGAAACAACGACGCAATTGGACGTTCGGGCGAGGTAAATATCGACGCATCCAATAATTAAATACATCTTCTGCGTTACCACACTCCTGCAATTCCTATTTCCTCGCTCTCCTGATTTCAGCAGTTATCAAATTCCAGTGTACAATGTATTGTCGGAAATAAAGAAAAGGAGAAACAAGCTGACGAAATCACGATTATAGCAGGTTCTGTAGCAAACCTCTACGTTACCAGTCCTGGGTTTTTCCGAAATCAACTGACGTCACATTTAGGCGGTCACTTCAGATTCCACACCACTAATTTTCCGACCAATCAGGTCAATTTCCATGTTTCCACCTACGACTTTATTTAAACGAATCACAGACAACACCCCCATCACATACATCTATACACATTTACCTGCACGACGCTTTTTCATCTCTAAGACAGAATATTACCATCTCTCCGAGAGAATACAACATTCACTCAAACAGAACTCATTAGAACTCGTTAGAATAGGGAACAAAAAAATCAGTAAAACACATAACACTTTATACAGGGTGTCCCGTAACTCTCGTTTGACCCGAAACGGGGTTGTAGGGGCGGTGATTCTATGTAACTTTTTCCTTTGCCAAAATGGGGTCTGTTCAGAGTTGCATGATTTTTACAATATATCATCCGAGGCCAGGGAAACTTCTTTAAGACAAGCTGAAAAGGTTTTAGAGAAGAAGAAACCTTCTTGAGAATCTGGACGCCAGTCCCGAGTTTCTCATAGTTTAATAACACTGTGCAACAAATTTTTACTTTTTCATTTTATATGAACTGCCACTATGAAATTCTTATAGATTTTTGCAAGCTGAATACGGATCTGAAATCCGTTTTTCTCTGATACGTACAGTTTTTTAGAAAATTAATGTTGAAAAAAATTGCAAATTTTCTACTTTGGGAAATTTTTGTGCTTTTACTATACCAGCTATTCAATGGCTTCTTGCACGAGAGAATTCTGTGAACTTTAGAGAATAAAACTATATAAATTGTTATTACATTGTAAACATTTAAATATGTTTAAACAACGATCGAAGTAAAAAAGACCCCAAATATGCACCAATTTTTGCTGATATTTTTAAATTTATTTAAAAAACTATGGGTCTAGGTGAAAATCTAACCATCGCTCGCAATAGAGCAGACATTTCTATTGCAGAAAGCATCGAGCGAAGTTAAAAAATCACATTCGTTTACATTTTATACGAAAAATAGTTCGGCAAAACACGCGTCGCTGCAAGTGGTGCTCAATGTTGGCGCGGCGCGGTGGTCTCCCTACCATCCGTCTTGGCGTAACGGAATAACTGCGCGCCGCGCCGCCAACATTGAGTACCACTGGCAGCGACGCGTGTTTTACCGAACTATTTTCCTTATAAAATGTAAACGAATGTGATTTTTTAACTTCGCTCGATGCTTTCTGCAGTAAAAATGTTCGCACTATCGTGTGCGATGGTTAGATTTTCACCTAGACCCATAGTTTTTTAAATAAATTTAAAAATATCAGCAAAAATTGGTGCATTTTTGGGGTCTTTTTTACTTTGATCGTTGTTTAAACATATTCAAATGTTTACAATGTAATAACAATTTATATAGTTTTATTTTGTAAAGTTCACAGAATTCTCTCGTGCAAAAAGCCATTGAATAGCTGGTATAATAAAAGCACAAAAAACGGATTTCAGATTCGTATTCAGCTCGCAAAAATCTATAAGAATTTCATAGTGGCAGTTCATATAATTTTTGGCTGTTGGACAGTGTAATTAGTTTATGGCCGCTCGTAAACGTATCATATAACTTAAACCGTTCCAAAGAGCCTTGCTGAAGGCCGGAATATTAGCCACGAGTCGAAGGTTGCCCTATTTCTTTCATAAAGAGTTTTCTTTTCTGTGTCCTAAACTGTGTACCCCCTGGGGTGCTAGTGTTTATAAGAATCCGCGTCAATGCGGCAGATGTCGACTCTCGTGCTCAAGCACTTAAAGCCATGCACGTGCAGTTTATCTCTCGACCGAGATTTAAGAAAGAACCCACATCAGTCAGTACTTGGGTCTCAGATACATAACTACGGACGCCTTCGACCTTCGTAACAGGAAGAAGGGGCTCGCTATACTATTCGCTCAACCTTGTCACCAATCGGGGTTTTTCGCCTAATTATGGACTGGCGCTGATTGGTCCTCACTGGGAAAGACCGTCACGAGTCGCCCAACCCTTCAAGGTTTCCTGTTGGATTTTCCTTGGAGAATCGAGGACTCTTGTCAAGCTCTTCTTGGTGATCACAAGTTTGACCGTTACAACCTCGAGGTCCTTACCTACTCATTTACATATACCTGTTCCTCTTCGACGGGCCATGCCCGCCGAGGAAAGGTTTCACATTCAAATATGCCGGTCCTCTCGATAGTCCATGCCTTTGGAGGAAGGATTGTTTACACATATACCTGTTCCTCTTCGACGGGCCAAGCCCACTGAGGAAAGGTTTCCTTTACACTTGACAAGATTCTCTTCGACGGGCCATGCCCACTGAAAACACATCATACCTGCCAATTTCCTCTTCGACGAGCCATGCTTGTTGCGTGGCATATCCACGGAACGTACTTAACAATATTCCGGTTTCCACAATACAATAGATCATAAAAATACAGACCCCGTAGTTCCCTACATGCTACGAGGAAACCCTTCAAAAACATACAAAACATTTATTTTCTATAGATGGATGGCAACTTATAAAAGGGGACAACATCTGAAGTGCAGATTGCCAGCACGTTTATTGCACGCAAATCCTTAAAGTCGTTTTTGAGAGTTAGTTTATTTCTTAAGCCGGTAGTATATATCTTCGATTTCACGGTCCTTCGTCCTCAACGACTAATTGCATGTGTCATAAACGTGCATTTCCAAAGGGTCTTCAAAACGGACACGATGCCCGTCAATACGGTCAGGTATCGAGACCCTACCCGGCGGAAATTCCATGACGTCAAATTCATCCTTTCTCATTACTTTTCGGTTACTCCTCCTAGTTTGAGACATCGCGTTTCGAACGCACAAAACTAGAGAGGGGCCATACGATCGCATCTTACGATTGGGTCGAACAATTTACCAATCGGACAAATGGGGTGGACTCTCAATTCTAATCTCGTCCAGTTAAACATTAAACATTTTACCTTAAACTCACTAGAGAGACAACACTTATTCTCTACCAGATTTACATCTCTTATACTTAATCATACCATCTCTTGTAATTGTCACTGTTAACTAGTATCTATATTTTATTATCTCAATAAACATTATATTTGTTTGTTGCGCTAAACTAATTCTACTTATTACTCGATACATGATCGAGCTCACACCCCCAATTATCCTTATACCCGTAAAAAGGTCATAGGGTCACGCGCGACGAGTTGTCGATTAGAAAATCGGTCGGAGATTTACTACCTCCGATGACTTCGGCCTTAGTAACCGTGTAGTCGCAGTGTCGTCGCGTGTTACGTAAAAACAGTGCTCACTGAGGAGAATTCGTTCAATATTCCAACCTAATATCTCCACCTCTGTAACAGGTCGTGGAGAAGCAATGGATGCGTAGTGCGAAGATTTACAACCTTCGTCGTCTGACCATCCGACGGAATGGACTCACCACGATTCATTGCTCGCGTAACAGGGTCTAGGCTCTCGTTTTTGAATTATTAAGGAAAAACACGTGAGTTTTTTAATTTGTTCTCGATCCAAATGAAAAAAGAACTACAGTCGTGGACAAAATTAATGGGCAAGTGTCATAAATAACAAAAGGTTAACTTAATTTATCTAATAATGCCTATAAATCAAAACTTTATTGCACGATTATATACATTAAATAAATGTTTTTTCAAGTCTACAAAAATATTTAACGTTATAATTTAAAATTTATTAAAAACATTGTAATAAAACAAAAAATATTTTTACATTTCTGCAATGTCCACTTAATTTTGTCCATGAGTGTATGTTCCGATATCCTCCGGATTCGTCTTGAAATCCTCTAACAGATAGGCGTAAAAAGATTATATATTTATTTGCAAAAAATATAAGGTGACCTTTCAAAAACATAAAGAAGGAGAGTTGAAAAATAATTCTTCATTGTCACGTTAAAGCTCTTTTAAAACCATGCAAAAGCTGATAAAAACTTTTTCGATCGTACTGCTAAGAACAAAGCAATTTTCACTGATCACGATTCGAGATTCACCCTGTATAGTATATACAGTGTGTTACGCGGACAGATTCCGCGTCCAGTATTTTCATCGATTATGACAATACTTGTCGCCAACCATAAAAATTCCTAACCATCGCCCTTGCGAGCTCCGAACCCTCTACAGCAGCAATAAACTCATGAAGCCATTACGGTTTCCGCAGATTTCTTTAAAGTCACAGTTTTACCTACGTTTATTACCAGTATGTTAGCGCCGTGTCCTCTGTAGAGGACATGCACACGCCAAAAGTGGTACACGTGTCAGAAATCAGTATGCTTAAGGACTGTGACCCAGTTTCCAAGGGTCTTAAGATATCGTTGTTATAAACATATATTCCTCATTAGTCGTACGATCGGTGGTAACCGATAGCTAGGGATCGCGACGAAGTTGTACGAGTCGCGGATGTTTAGATTAGGTTTCGATGCCTTTCTTCAATAAACAACTGAAGGTGTCGCGCCCCGTGGCCGATGGCCCGACGTCATGGTGCTGCGTGGCGCGTGCAAAAGATATAAGGGTTTTCTATGAGGATCTGGCCACAGAGTGGGGACACTTACCCCAGAACCTCGATAGCAAATAGTCTCATTAGCATTTCTAAAAACTATATCTAACATATATTTACATTACACATTATATAGGTTTTGGCAAAAACTATATAGTCGTTGATAGATCGAGTATGGAGGGAGGAAGAAGTATTGGGGGATGGGGGGGGGGGGGGAGTGTGTATTGAAGAATTTATTATTAATTTGACAAATTGTTACATATCTGAAAATAAAATGATGGAAAAAAGCAAAAATGTATCCTCCCCGGCGGGGAATCGAACCCCGGTCTCCCGCGTAACAGGCTGGGATACTGACCACGTTTTTTTTTTTTAACGAATGTTTATTGTGTCATAAAAATTTACAATATAACAATACAACAATTTAAACGTACAAAAAATTAACACTTACCACTAAAACTATAGTAAGGCTCTTGTCACATTTTCTTGCATTTATTGCTACGGTCTTTAAGTAGTTATTAACAAAATAATTGTTAATCTTTCTACAACTAATTGGTCATATATACAGAAGAGGCACCGAGGTTCTGCATACTCTTGTCAGTCTTACAGATGTCAGGAAGGTATGTACTGTACATAGTTTAGTATTACTAGAAACTATTACATAACATTCATATATATTCTGTTAATTTAGCGATATACTATTTGAAAAATATAAAGATGAAAGCGTATAGAATAAAGAAAAAACAAAAATAAAGACATATTAACTTTGGTCAAAGCTATATACTAAAAAAAATACAATCACATAGTGGGTGTAACTATTTATACTAAACTATGAGGTATGAACGAAAATACAGTGTGAAAAAATAAAAAATATATACTCCCCGATGGGGAGTCTTTTCCTGTTTCGTTCAGCAAGCAGTAGCAATACTACCGCATAATACTGAAACAGCATTAGGCGGAGCAGTGTTAAGCAGGGTCTTACTGTACTAGATCAGAATGTAACCCAATGATAATAATAACTGAATTTTACATTTATAATGGAAGTACATAGACATTTTACTGTTTAAACAAGAGATAAAAAGAAGTAGTTTATTATAATGTAAGTAATTTAGAGTATTTTGGAGTTTCCACATATACATGCATTCTAAAATTTGTAGTTTCAAGTGTGCAGTCCAAAAATGTGGCAGCTCATTTTTATTACTATTCGTCACTTCTAGATGGCGCATAACACTGAAACAGATTTTCACACTAATGTATTAGTACTTAGTTATAATAAATAACCATGCGTGTAAGGCACAAGCCTGGTAGAATGCCTTATTGACCACGACCATTAGCAGGTCCCAGACAAAAAACACTCTCGTCCTTACTTTTCCCGAGTCACACATCTTTTGTTGGTGTCCAATTCTTACAAGAAATAGCAGTAATCTATTTTCTTCTGAATTCCTCACTCTTTGGAGAATAAAAGTATTGAAAGATATTTATTGCCCTTTAAAGTACTATCATAATTTCCTTTACAATTGAGAACACAAGAACGTTATAACATTATTAATTAATAAATATGATGTGATATTTGGAAAGCTACACTACATGTAAAACAATGTTTTCAAAATAGTCTATATATGTATGATAAATAATACTAAATTGAAGTGAATTAAAAAGCTTTTGCTAAATAAATATGTACACAGAATTAAACATCTGGAGAGTTATTTTAAATAAATACAACTTATCTTCAGTATTGCACTTTCCTGAATACATTCCCTGCTACTGCATTAATATAAATATTCGAAACGTGAACGGGAAATTGAATTGTTGGTAGACGGAGTCAATGCAGTCGAGTACCTGATAGTTACAAGAGCCGGGTAGAATAGATTAGGTTATGTATATCGAAACCACATTCTCGCGTTGTTGCCACTTTTACCTACAACACGGTTAGTACTACAGTATGTTTTGCTCCAGCGTCTTTTCTTGACAAGTATATGTATACATAATTACTTCTTCCGTCTTTCTGAAGATTCAAGTAGTGATTATTAATTGTTTTACTGTTTAGTAATTCGTTATTCACAGTTATTTCAACTTTCTGTTCAGTATTTCACTTTAATGTTAGAAACATTTTGTTTTAAAGCTTAACATTTAGGTTACACATTAGTTACAAATTATAGTGTTAAAGTATAATAATAGTGTAATAATAATAATTTAATTTACTTTAATGTCACTATGAAACGCAAGCCGGCCCAAATAATACACAGTGAAGCCCGGAATATAATCCGTAACGTTATAAGAAAATGTGATGAAGAATCATGTAATCATGTATTACACTATCCACTTCATCAAGCAAATTTCCGTGTTGCGGAATATACTGGGGTATCTATTGGAAGTATAACCCGGATTCGGAAAGAGGATACAATATACGGACAAAATGAATCACTACCATCGCCAGGAAAAAAACGGCAGAAATGTGAAGATTATAAATGTATTTGCTCGCCTGAAGATGAAACAATAATCAGAAATCTTATTTATGAGTATTATCTAGAAAAGAAGATCTCACCAATAGGCCATATGCTATTAAAGGCTATTCAAGAAAAGATTGACTTCCCATGCGGATTAACCAGATTTTATAGATTACTAAAACGGATGGGTTTCATATGGAAAAAGACTCACAGTATTAGAAAAGTATTAGTTGAGCATCCAAATATAGTAAGTCAGAGGTCTAGATATTTAGAAGCAATATTATATTGTAGAAACGATAATAAAAATATAATTTACATTGGTAAGACATCTGTAGACAATACTTTGTATTTTCGTGAGAGTTGGGAAGGTCAGGAGAATCAAAAACCACTGAAAAATACTAGTTCACCACATCGATTCAATATTGTTCATGCTGCAGGAATAAATGGTTTTATAAGGGGAGCCGAGTTAGTATTTGAATCATTTACAACAACTAGTTGCAGCCATGGACAAATGCACACAGCAAATTTTGAAAAATGGCTTATCGAAAAATTGTTGCCTAATATTCCTCCAAAATCTGTGGTGATTATGGACGATGCACCCTGGTTTGTGAAATTAAGCAAACCACCTTCAAAGTATTCTACAAATAAGGAAATGATTCAATGGTTAGAAGATAATAAAATCCCACATGGATCAGATATGCGAAAATATCAACTGTATGATCTGATAGAAAATAATACAAAATTGGAAAAAAGTTTTAAAATCGATGAAACATTGAGATCACATGGGCATGGTATATTAAGAATGCCGCCAAATATGAGCTTCCTGAATCCTACTGAGCAAGCTTGGGTGCAAGTAAGGTTAAAAACAGAAGAAAATGATACGTATTTTATATCAAGCAATGATTTAGTAGCAGATATTATTGAAGGAGTTAATGAAATAAAATTGGCTGATTGGCACAAGTCTTGGGAACATGTAAAACAGTTGGAGAAAGAATATTGGAACAGAGATAAATTAATAGAAGAAGCCATAGATAATTTTGGAATTATGAGTGGTAGCTCTGAAAGTGAAGATGAATCTGGAAATGAATACACATCTTCTGAAGATGAATAAGGTAAGAAAATATATATTTTTTTATGACAATTTCAAATGTATAGAGTGCATTCTCATAGAATTAAAAGCCAGTTTTAATAAAGTAATTCAAGGAATTATAGGCGTTGCGACTGAAATGGGCCAGGTTGTACTCTTTGTTATGAGATCAACATATTTTTATGTTAACTAACTTCATGTATATCTGACTGTTTTCCTTGTTTTGTTGTGGTACAACAACGAAAATAATTCATAATGGCTAAAACTCCTAATTTAGTGTTAGCACCCTTGTTCAATTATGTGTGTGTATGAATAAGTGTGTATTTATTTATTGTATGTATGTTTAAAAAATACATATACCTATATTGAATACTGATTTATCATTGTATTAATTATTACATTGAGTACTGATTTTGAATACTGATATATACTTAGTTATATAACTATTTATATACAATATGTACATATATTATTACAGCTGGCAACCCTCAACTTGGCCGGTGAGCAGATGATTTTCCCAGACGTTCCGACGCGACGGCAGAAATTGACCGAAAATAAAAATAGATGGTCGCATCGAGTCTGACGCATTTTCGGCGGCGGAATTTATTGGTTCGAGCGGTCACGCACACTAGTTGACCCCAAAACTGTAAATAATCGGTAGTCCTCACAGCCTAAGTTGAGGGTTGCCGGCTGTATATATCTATATTATGTATATTATATATTACTATATATATTTGTCTATTGATGCGTCCTTCAAGACAACATTTTTTAATATTGTACCATGAATTTCTCTAAAAGCTACATGGACTAAGTTATTAGATGACATTTGTTTCATTTTAAAGCTATTGGTATTGCTGATTTACATTTCACTTTTGAAACTGCTCTACTTTAATCTATAATAAAATTAAATAATGTATATTTATAAAAATCAGTCGATGCCTAATAAGCGATAAGCATTGAAATATGTAAGAATTTTTATATTTCTCACAGGTAAAGATAATAAAAATTTTAGTATATGTACATGTATATAACTTAAATCAGCAGCAAGCACATTTTATAAAATAGTCTTAAAAGATGATCAACACTTTTTTTGTTATTATCTAATCACTTGCAACATATACATATATCGCCCTTAGTGCTACAATATGTACATCTTACACTAAGCTTAATTACTTATATATTTACATTACACATTATATAGGATTTGGAAAAAACTATTAGGTCATCCCATAAGTTCGTGCCAACTTTTATGCATACACTTCGCGCAACGATATCTAAACAACCGGTGATAAGGGATCAATGCACTTGAGTTTATTTGTTCGAGAACAGTCTAAAGAAGGTATTCGTGGATATAAGATCGTGAAATTTTGAACATAGTGATTCCTATCCGTGGAAAATCATGAGCGATTTTCGTATTCATTTTCGACATCTTACGTTATATGAATTTCGGAAAGGAAATTCAGTAAAAATTGCCACGAGTAACATACAGTTGCCTCGGAAAGTAAGTTGACATGCGTTCCAAAAATGCGTTCGTTGCCATGGCGAAAACGTAAACAATATTTCGGCTAATTATATATAGCTATTCGAAAACAGTGACTTTCCATTGTTAGTTTGTCGCAAATAAGAGTAGCGATCGGACGTTGTTCGTAAATTATAGTAGAAGACACGAAATTATTCTGAATATTGCGAAACGGAAAGTAAGTTGACATGCATTAATTATTTATTAACAATTAATTATTAATATAAATATAATAACATGTGCAGTGAATATTACTCTCATCATTTTTGGTAAATGAAATATAACAAATATATCAATTTTAGTCCAGGAAATATTAAAAATGCCAAAATATCGTGAAGTCACTCCCGCAGAAAGGATGCAAATTTATAATCGGAGAATGAAGAGAGAAACCCTAAGGGCAATATCTGCAGATTATAATATTAGTGCAGAAGGAGCCAGAAAAATAATACTACGCATAGAAAATACTGGTGGAGTAGAAAATGGAGTACGATCAGGAAGCCCACGCAAGACCACTGAACGACAAGATCGTCTTATTCGGAGGAAAGTTGTTGCAGAACCGTTTATATCTGTACGAAGATTGAAAGAAGAGTTGAATTTGCCTATTCAACAAACGCAAATTCGCAAACGGATCCACGACGCCAATATGTATGGACGGGAAGCGAGAAAAAGACCTCATATTACCAAAGTCAATGCTCTTAAACGATTGGCATTTGCAAAACAATTTGGTAATCGTCCATTAGATTTCTGGAAAAGGGTTTTATTCACCGATGAATCCAAATTTGAACTTCGGTCACAACGTAGACGCAAATATGTTTGGAGAAAGTCCGGTGAACAATTTAAACAAAATTTAATTGTGCCTACTGTGAAACATGGTGGAGGGTCTATTATGATATGGGGTTGCTTTTCGGCATCTGGGGTTGGCAATTTGCATTTTACCGAAGGTACATTAACAGGGCAAGGATACGTTAATATATTGCGAGAAAATTTACAATCGTCTGTAGAGAAACTTGGACTTGACGAATCATTTATCCGACAACAGGACAATGATCCTAAACACACTTCAAAAGTAGCAAAGGATTATTTCGAAGGAAGTGGAATTGAATTGTTGCCATGGCCACCACAGAGCCCAGATCTCAATCCCATCGAACACATATGGGATCATCTTGATCGTAACATTTTGGAAAGATTGAGAAATAATAAAAATTCTTTAAAAGAAGCATTGCAAGAAGTTTGGGTACAAATAGACAGTAATGTTATTAATAAACTTATTAATTCAATTCCAAAAAGACTTCAAGCTGTTATTCGTAATAAAGGATATCAAACAGCATATTAAAATATCTATACTTCTAATTTTTTGTAATATTTGATGCATTATTCCGTGTTGTCAACTTACTTTCCGAACGCTGTTATAAATAAAGATTTGTTTTTGTACAATATATAACAATGTTTTCAATATTTTTTCCACACATAATTTCAGATTACATATCTAAATCGAGTATACCGCGATTCTAACTACATATATAATACCTTTTAGTTTCTTCAAATACTAAAAGTTTATTTTTCAACTGTGTCAACTTACGTTCCGAGGCAACTGTATGTTTTGTTTACGGAGAAATTGCGCTTTCATCTCGTATAGGTAGCAAGTGGTACCAACGTTTCAAAGCTAGGAATTTTCGTTTAGAAGACGAATAACGTTCTGGGCGTCCTGTTCAGACGGATGAAGTTAAAATTCGCGATCTAGTCGAACAATCACGATGTTTATCAGTTCAGGAGATGTCAAATGCTTTAAAAATATAAAAAACAACAATAAATAGACATTTCAAAAAAAAGGGGATGGTATCAAAGTTGGATATGTGGGTGCCGCACGAACTGTCGGAACGGAGCCGTCTGGACCGAACGCCAGCGTGTATGTTACTTTCACGGGACGAAATTGACCCATTTCATAAACGCCTGATAACTGGTAACGAAAAATGGATATTATATGAAAATTGTGAACGGAAACGGAGTTGACCCGAAAGAAATCAACCACCTCCACGATGTGCAAAACCGGGCTTACATCCCCGTAAGGTTCTTTTGTGTGTGTAGAGGAATACTGCATTTTTAACTCTTACCAAGCGGTGATACCATGAATTCTGGCAAATATTGCATGCAGTTAGAAAAATTAAAGGAACCACTTGTCGAAAAACGTCCAGCTTTAGTGAATAGAAACAACGTCATGTTTTATCACGACAACGCTAGACCACGTGTTGCAAAAAACGTTATAAAAAAATGATCTGAATATAATTGGGAAATTTTACCACACCCTCCATATGCCCTAGATATTGCCCCATCTGATTACCATCTGTTCTGGGCATTACAACATTTTTTAGTGGGTAAAAAACTTGAAAATATTAACAGCCTCAAAAATAGCTTACAAAATTATTTTGAAGATAAAACAGAGAATTTTTATCAGAATAGAATAATGGCCCTACCAAAAAAATGGGAAAAAGTCATACAACGAGAGGGTAATTACGTTTTTTCGTGAAACTTAAAGGTATGTATAAAAAAATCAAATATGCAACCGCGCGCAAAATGGCACGAACTTATGGGATGGCCTAATATACTATAATCGTTGTCAGGTTGAGTACAGACGGAGGAAGAAGGGTTGGGGGACGAGGGGGGGGGGGGGTGTATTGAAAAATTTAATATTAATTTGACAAACTTTTACATATCTGAAAATAAAATGATGAAAAAAAAAGCAAAAATGTATCCTCCCCGGCGGGGAATCGAACCCCGGTCTCCCGCGTGACAGGCGGGGATACTGACCACTTTTTTTTTTTTGTAACGAACGTTTATTGTGCCAAAAATTTACAATATAACATTTACAAAAATTTAAACGTACAAAAATTAACACTTACCACTAGAACTAGAACTAAAGGCTCTAAATGTAGAGCACGCATAATCTACATCATATGTCATTTATATTGCACTTATTGCTACGATCTTTAATAGTTACTAACAAGAGTAGTTGTTATTTATCCCACAACTAGTTTGGTCCTATATACAGAACAGGCACCGTGAATCTGCATACGCAGTCTTATAGTTACTAGAGACTATTGCATAACATTTTTATATTCTACTCATTTAACGATATTCTATGGAAAAATATAAAGGTATAAAATATATGTAAGAAAAAATTTGTATCCTTGGTCAAGCCTCTGTGGTTTCCATATATCCTACTGAGGTTTTCACTTACGGGTGTAATTAATTATAACCTCTACAACTATAAACGTATATATATACAGTGTAAAAAAGAAGAATAAAAATAAAAAAATATGCACTCCCCGACGGGGAGTCGAACCCTGGTTTCCCGCGTGACAGGCGGGGATACTAATCGCTTTTTTTTTTTTTGTAACAGCACGTTTTATTGCCAATAAATAATATATACAAAATGCAATAAACCAAAACGTACAAAAAAGTATAACAACAACAAACTTAACAAGATAAAAGGCTCCTACATGGAGCACGCACAATCTATACAGTGGCGTTAATTATATATCGCCCTTAATGCTACATTATGTACATCTTACACTAAGCTTAATTACTTATATATTTACATTTTACATTATATAGAAATTGGCAAAAGAAAAACTATATAGTCGTTGATAGATCGAGTATAGAGGGAGGAAGAAGGATTGGGAGATGGGGGGGAGTGTGTATTGAAGAATTTATTATTAATTTGACAAATTTTTACATATCTGAAAATAAAATGATGGAAAAAAGAAGCAAAAATGTATTTCTCCCCGGCGGGGAATCGAACCCCGGTCTCCCGCGTGACAGGCGGGGATACTGACCACTTTTTTTTTTTTTTGTAACAGCACGTTTTATTGCCAATAAATAATATATACAAAATGCAATAAACCAAAACGTACAAAAAAGTATAACAACAACAAACTTAACAAGATAAAAGGCTCCTACATGGAGCACGCACAATCTATACAGTGGCGTTAATTATATATCGCCCTTAATGCTACATTATGTACATCTTACACTAAGCTTAATTACTTATATATTTACATTTTACATTATATAGAAATTGGCAAAAGAAAAACTATATAGTCGTTGATAGATCGAGTGTGGAGGGAGGAAGAAGGATTGGGGGATGGGGGGGAGTGTGTATTGAAGAATTTATTATTAATTTGACAAATTTTTACATATCTGAAAATAAAATGATGGAAAAAAGAAGCAAAAATGTATTTCTCCCCGGCGGGGAATCGAACCCCGGTCTCCCGCGTGACAGGCGGGGATACTGACCACTATACTACCGAGGAGCTGGCAAGGAATTAATTTTATGTTGTGTATTTCAATTGTTTATTATTGTAGCCACCAATATTCGGTTGTGTGTAATCTGTGTTTGTCTTGTCGATCTATGTTGGATAGTCTGTAGTTGAATCTAATATTTGGGTCATTAAACTGGATGTTTTTATTGTACGTGATTGTCTGGTCGTTAGTTGTTCTAAACGCGTGGTAAATGATTGGAATGTTGTCCGAGTTTTGAATGTATCCTTCACTGTCTAAAAAGATGAAAGATTCTGGTGGAGTATAGCCTGTTGTCAGTGTCTTTGTAAAATATTGCGGGTTCGGGTATGTGGAACAGTGTATTAAGCTATTGGATGTTATTTTGCTTGTGTTTGCCCAGTGATTTCGTGTGAGTTTTAATAAAAATAAGTCTATGCGGGTGATTTTTGCTTCTTCGTACAGTTTGTAGTTGCTGATGAGTTTTGTGAAATTTGATTCCGGTGATCTGTATTTGCTGAGACAGGCTCGTAGGCACTTCCTTTCGAAGATGCGCAGCTTCTCCATGGTTCCGTGGCTGATGTTGAACCAAATCGGGCATCCGTAGCTCAGGATGGGCCGAATGAGGAGCTTGTAACATAAAACTTTGACGCATTTATCAAGGTCTTTCGAGTAGAATAGTTTTTTATGGGATAGGAAGGCTTTCTGGGCTTTTTCTATTTGTGTGTTAATGTGTGTATTGTAACTTAGTTTGAAATCTAAATGTATACCTAAATATCGAACAATATTTTTGTGAGGAATTGTGATGCCGGAATTCTTCGCGTCGCGAATGTGGAATTTGCCTGCGTGTTTTCGTACATCTGCGTTAGCGTCTGAAATCTTCGAAATGTAGGGCCGAAATAGAATTGTTTCGCATTTATTGATGTTAAGTTTCAATTTCCAAGCGTGGAAATAATCTTGTATTTTTCCAAAAATTTCCTGCAATGCCGATTGCAATGCAGAAGCTTTGTTACCTCGGAGATAAATTAATAAGTCGTCCGCGAATGCTATTGCCGATTTGAGATTGTCGATATTTAGGCCATACATTAGTAGCAAATCACTTATGAAAATGCTAAACAGAACGGGGGAGTTTACTGTGCCTTGTTGTAGGCCGTTTTTAATTTTGAAACTTTTGCTAGAACGCAGCTGACCGTCAGCTACGTAGAATTCTTTCTCATGCAGCATGTTCCAAATCATATGTAGCAAATGGATGGGGAATTCTTTCTTTAGCAATTTGAAAAAGAGTCCATCCAGCCAAACAGTGTCGAAAGCTTTTTCAAGATCAATAAGTATCGCGGCGACGCAATCTCCGGCGTTCCTGGCCCAGCAAATGTCCGATGTGAATTTAGTTATCGCGTGTATTGTGGAATGTTTATGGCGAAAACCGAATTGATATTCTGGGATTATGTTTTTCGAGTTGCAGAAACCAACAATCGAGTCATTTATCGTTGTCTCGAAGACCTTGCTAATATTTGGAAGAAGACTGATCGGGCGGTAGCTATTGGGATCGCTACCGTCTTTGCCTTTCTTTTTGATCGTGATCAATTTGGCTGTCTTCCAAATCGTCGGGAAATAAGATAGGTTTAGGCAATTATTGAAAATAATACTATAATAATAAATGTACTGCCGAGGAAGATTTTTCAAAGCGATATTCGGTATTTCGTCGAAACTGGAGGATTTTTTACTATTTAATTTTTTAAACGTATACTGGAGTTTATAATATGACGTGAAATAATTAGGAGGGATGGATTCTTCGTCAGGGTTGTCTGCGGTGTTTCTGTCGGTGAAGGTACATACTGTGATATTGTTTGTCTTATTGTGTTCCATTTCCTGCTGTAAGGTGTTTATTTTTTGTTGTATTATGTTAGAGTGTTGTTTTTTGCCCATGTGCATGTTTTGTGTGTGTACCCCTTCAAAGTGTGCACCAAGAATATCGAGTTTGTTTTGGGTATCTGTGATTAAAATCGAGTCTGTGCCTGTTGCTAATTCGTTTGTGTTAAGGTTGGCTTTGGCAAGAAGCTCGGTGTTTGCTATGGGAATTTTAAGTGTGTCTATATCGTTACTATCTTTTGTCCGAAATATCGTGTTTATGGATGGAAAGAGTTCGTTGTGTTTGCGCAGCGAAATTTTAGTTACGCGGTTTTTCCAATAGCTGCTCACTGATGCCTGGAAAGATTTTTTAATTTCGTATCTGGTATCTTTGAGTTCTTTTTTAAGATTTTGTATGATTCTGTCGTGGGCCTGTGTATAATTTTGTAAATTAGAAAGTCTATTGATTCTAGTGATTAGGTAGCTTTTCTGTTTGCGGAGGTTTTTTATTTGCGGGGTAATGTACCTATCTGTTGAATTGAAGTTGTTGTCTGTGCGTGGTATTGCTGAGTCTATTGCTTGGAGTATGTGTGTGTTTAATTTCTGTATAAGTTTGTCAATTTCGTCTGTCGTGAGGTTTCGGTTGTTAGGAATGTCAATTATGTCTTTTTCCAACAGAGTCGTTCTGAACTTTTCCCAGTCGGCTTTGTTGAAGTTATACTTAATATTTGGAATTGCTTCGTCAAATAAGAAAAAGTCTGTTGATGGAACGGATATTACAATTTTTGTCGCTCTATGGTCACTGTCGTATTTAAAGGACCGTAAAAGGTTTGGTGCCGGTAAGTCGTGGAATTTAATTCTATTGTCCGCCAAGCAGAGGTCTATAAACGCTCCGCTTTTTGGGTAGGATGGGACAATCGTGCTGTAAAGTGTCGCTCTATAAGTGATTTCGTTTTCAGAAAGCCACTTGTTTAGGGATACTCCGCGTGGATTATTTATAGTATTTCCCCATGTGTAATGTTTAGCATTTAGGTCTCCGGCCAGCAGATAATAATTGTTGGTTTTGTGCAACTCTAGGGAGACAAAAAGGGACTTGAATTCTAACATGAATTCCTTTTTGCAGCTACTGGTGGCATAACCTGCTATAAGGAATAATTTGCAATTGTTTTGGAATTTAATCTCTAGAACTGTAGCTTTAAAGCACGTACTATTTTTTATACTGTTTGTCTGGACGTTTCTAAATTTGATGTCTTTCCGAATTAATATTCCCGTGCCTCCCGCCTGTTTGGAGTTTAACCTATCTCTTCTAATAAAGGTGTAATCTTTGAAGTTAATTTTATGATTAGGGTTTAGCTTTGTCTCGGAGAGTAGGGCTACATCTGGTTTATGACTATTGAGACAATCCAGGAGTGTGACTCTGCTTTCGTTTGTAATGATCGAATTTACGTTGATTTGAATTATATTAAGTTTATGGAGTAATAATTTGTTGGCTGTGTTTTGGTGGGAGATATTAGTAGGCATTTTTAAATTTCGATTTCGAGGGCTTCTGCTATGATATTGATTTTGTTCGCGTTTTCTGTTATGCTTTCGGAAAGTTGAGCAATATTTCTACTGATGGTATCCGTTATGATTTTTTTTATTTCTTCGAGTAGGGTTTGCGGCGGTGCCTGTGTAATTATATTTTGTTGTGGTGCGATTTTAGGGGTTTGCTATAACGCGGCTTCCGATTTGTTGTTAGCTGCTATGGAACTATACGAAATGTTGGGTTTGACCGTGTTTTTGAAAAATTTGGATTTTTTTTCTCTTTCTTCTTGTAATTTAAGTTTACGTTCCTCTATTTTTTGTTTAATTTCTTTAATTTTTGGGCATCCTCTATACGAGGCTGGATGTCCGAATTCTTTACAATTTATACAATACGGTTTCGAGTCCGTATTGTTCACGTCTACACTAGATCGCGGGCATTCTCCTGGATTGTGGGGAAGGTTGCACTTGACGCATCTGTAACCGAGGTTGCAGTTTAGTGCCACGTGCCCTATGCGTTGGCATCTTTTACATTGAATCCGATCTTTTTTAATGAGTTTTTCCCATGTGATTACCGAATGGAGGACAGTTTTTATCGACTTTAAATTATTGACGGAACTATTGTGCGCGAGTTGGACGATGTATATGGGAAGGTTACTTCCTTCCTTTGTGGATCTTTGGGTGGTGAATTTTTTACGTTTTTAAATTCTACATTTGGTACATTTTTGGTCTGCAATTCTGAAAGAACCGCTTCCGGGTCGAAGTCACCGTCTAAGTTTTTGAGAAGGATACTTATCGGTTTCTCTTCCCTTGGCGTATACGTGAAAAACTCGATTTTGTACATTTTTAAAGTGTCGCATGCTGTTTTGTATAAATTTAGTGTGGACGTATGCAAGAGATGTTTTGTGTTGTTAATTTTTTTAATTGTAAAATCTTTACTAATTTTTCCTATTAGTTCGATGGTGTTTTTACTCGGACTATTGTAAATGATTATTGGGGGTGGTTTTGTTTTATTTGGGACTTGATCTGATACAGTTACCTGATCACCGATGATTTTAGCTTTCTTTGACGAGGGTTTTGGTGTGTCTACGTCCATAGGTGCTACTTTCGTGGCCTTCTGCGTTGCTGCGTTGGTTGGGGCTGATTTCGGCGACTTTCTTTTATTCGCGGATACCGTTAGCCACGGGTCTCCTTCATTGTTTCCGCCTTGGTCCTTGTCGCAGGGGCTCGGGGCTGGTGCCGATGGCTCCTTCGCCGGTTGGGGTTGCGGAGCAGGTAGTTCCGCTCGAACGGTATTTTCCAACTTTTTGGGGTTTTTCCGCTTTCTTTCTTCCGTTAGCTGGCTCGAAAGGTTCTCGATCGTTTTGTTCAACGATGCGATCATTTTAATTAAATCTTCATAAGAAGGTTTAATTTCTTCAGCACTTTTTGTCTGGGATTGCATCGTTTTTCCCTTGTTGGCCTTCATGGTTCTCTGTTCTGTTGTCGTGGTAAGTTCTTTCCGTGATATTAATTTGGGTCTTGGATTCAGTCGTTTTACAACGACATTACCTAGTGACTTATTTATGCGTGAAAGTAGTGGTATATTTTCACTCGATAATATGTCCTCTTTTTTTATACTTCTCATTAGGTCATGTGTATTCACTGCACTGAACTTTGATTTTGATTGAATGGGACATGCGTCCTCTTGAGGATTGATATTGTCTATTGTTATGTATTGTATTTGTTATTTGACACTGTGGTATTTGGTAGTCTATTGCTGCTGGATATATCGGTTTCTTCTAGGCACTGTATATTAAAGCACAAGCACTTGCAAAAACGCTTAGCGAAAAGTCACTCTAACACACTGGCGGTACGGTCGACGCAGGTACGCCCGTCACGTTCAAGGGTTGGCGAGGGAATGATACTAACCGCTATACTATCGAGGAATAGGACGCTAACCGCTATACTGACGAGGAATACAAGTTTGAACTTCTTTTGTTTCAGGTATACTAACCGCTATGCTAACAAGGAGTAGGATACTAATCGCTACACTGTCAAGGAACACTAGTTTGCACTTTTTTGTTTCACAATTTCTGTAATACGCTATTAAATGATTTTATAACTGTTTGAGAATTTAATATTTAAGAATTAATTATACTAGCCACCAATACAGTTTCACGTTGGACCTATGGTTGTCTTTTTTATCAATCTCCGAGAGTCTGGTAAGAAAACGCATTTGCGAATCGTCGTTCTGTATATCCTTACAATGCCAAATTTTCTTTTCATAAGTTTTTCTATTTACATGATATAATATAGGTAGATTCCTTGAATTTTGTATTAATCCCTCGCTGTCAAGATAAACAAACGCTTCGGGGGGTATATAACCCGTTTCTTTAGCTCTTTCAAAATATAAAGGGTTTGAATATACTGAGCTGCATATCAAATTATTTTCAGTTATTTTAAATATATTTGCCCAATGGTTTCGGATTAATTTTAGTATAAATAAGTCAATTCTAATTAAGTCTGCTCTATTATAAATTTTGATGCTACTGATATATTTAGTGAAATTAGATTCCGGAGATCGATATAAATTCATACACGCGCGTAAGTATTTTCTCTCAAAAAGCCTTAACTTTTCCATAGTGCTAGCACTGATGTTAAACCATATTTGACAACCATAAGCCAAAATCGGCCTTATTATTACCTTATAACATAAAATTTTAACCTTACGATCTAAATCTTTGGAGTAAAACAGTCTTTTATGTTGCATAAACGCTTTGTGTGCCTTATCTATTTGAATCTGTATGTGTCTATTAAAATTTAATCTAAAGTCCAAATGAACACCCAAATATCGTACAACTTTTTTGTGTGGTATTTTTATATTATTGTCGTTCGGGTCATGCAATTGAAATGTTTTTGAATATTTTCTAACATCTGAGTTAGCGTCGGATATTTTTGAAATATAGGGCCTAAATAAAATTGTTTCACATTTGTCTATATTTATTTTTTGTTTCCATGTATGAAAATAGTCCTGTATTTTATTAAGAATTTTTTGCAGTTCTTTTTGAATAAACGAAGCTTTATTATCTCGTATGTATATTAATAAATCATCGGCAAAGGCGATAGCAAATTTTTTCCCGTCTGTGTTTAAACCAAACATATGTAATAAATCGCACAAAAATATGCTAAACAGGATGGGGGAATTTACTGTTCCTTGTTGTAAACCGTTTTTAATCCTGAACGTTTTGGTTGACGAGTTTTCACCCTCAACCACTACAAATTGTTTACCGTGTAGCATCTCCCAGAGCATTTTGACAAGGTTTATCGGAAAATTTTTTTTCATTAATTTAAAGAAAAGACCATCCAGCCAAACAGTATCGAACGCTTTTTCCAGATCAATGAAGATGGCGCCTACACAATCACCAGCATTCCTTGCCCAGCAAATGTCAGATGTGAATTTAGAAATAGCGTGAATGGTTGAATGTTTGTATCTGAATCCGTATTGAGTTTCGGGTAAGATATTGTTGTCTTTACAAAAAGAATTTACGGCGTCATTTATTATGGTTTCAAAAACTTTGCTTATATTTGGCAAAAGGCTTATTGGTCTGTAGCTAGAAGGGTTGTCGCTTTCTTTGCCCTTTTTTTTAATTGCAACTAATTTAGCGGTTTTCCATTTGACGGGAAAGTAATGTAAATTTAGACAATTGTTGAATAACACTGCGTAGTAGTTAATATATTGAGGGGGAAGCTTTTTTAACACTATATTGGGTATTCCATCGAAACCAGCGGATTTTTTACTGTTAAGGTTTTTAAATTTGGAACATAATTTTGCGGACGATGTAAAATAATTTTTCGGAATATCATCGGAGTTTGGATCTGTTGCTAAATTTGTATCGGAAAAGGTGATTACTGTGATATTATTTATTTTATCTGTTGAAATTTCCTGTTCGAACTGTTGAATCTTCTGTTTAATCAAATTTGAGTGCTGAGTTTTTCCCATAAAGTCATTCTGCGTGTGTACCGATTCAAAATGAGCACCCAATATATTTAGTTTATGGTTTGTCTCTATAATTAAAAAGTTACCATCCACGTCAGATTGCAATTTATTATGATCTATTTCAGCGCCATCTATCAGGTTTCTGTCATAATTTGGAATTTTCAGATTATCTATTGTAGATCTTTCTTTGGGCCGGTAAATCTTATTAATAGAGGGGAAAAGCTCCTTAGGTTTCTGCAAAGAGATACTTGTGATTTTTTTCTCCCAGTGTTTACTAACCGACTCGTGGAATAATCGTTTTATTTCACGTCTGGTCGTTTTTAATAAATTTTTAATTATTTTAATTTGTGTGTCAGTCGTGGTATCGTGGCTATGTAGTCTATTAAGGTTATTAAGAGTAGTTATTAATTTACTTTTATGTTTTCGCAGTTTGTTTATTTGTGGCGTTATGTATCTGTCCGTCTAATTGAAATTATTTAATATGCGTGGTACTGATTGTTCGATAGCATGTCGTATGTTAGAGTCTATTGTGAATATGTGTTTGTCAATTTCTTCCGCTGTTAAGTTTCTGTTACGTACTAGGTCGTGTATTTCTGAATCTAATAAAGTATTTTGAAATTTGTCCCAGTCCGCGTTAGTGTAGTCATATTTAATTGTGTTGGGGCGTTCTTCAATGATAAAATTACTTAGAGATTCAATGGATATCTCCATTACAACGGCCCTATGGTCGCTGTCATATTCGAAAGAGTTAAGTCTGTTGTTTATTGTGTTATTGAATGAAATTCTGTCGTCCGCAATGCAAATGTCAATGAATGAACCGCTTTTTGGAAAAGATGGTACGTCCGTTCTGCGTAAAGATAGTCTAAAATTTAGTTTATTGTCATTGAACCAATTTAGTAGTGTTGTTCCCCTGTGGTTATTTATTGGGTTACCCCAGACAGAATGTTTGGCATTTAAATCACCGGCTAGCAAGAAAAAATGATGTGGCTTATAAAGTTGTAAAAATTCAAATAAACTTTTTAATTCAGACAGGAATTCTTTCTTACAATTACTAGTTGCATATGCCGAAATTATGAATAATTTTTTATTGTCCTGAAGCTTGATTTCAATTACCGTGCATTCGAAACTTACTGTGTTTATATAACTGCTTGACTGGACGGTCTTAAATTTAAATTTTTTCCTAATTACTATGGCAGTTCCCCCACCCTGTTTAGTATTTGGCCTATCGCTTCTTTTTAATGTAATAATCCTTGAGACTTAGATGGTGGGATGAACTCAACTTTGTTTCACACAGCAGCATTATATCAGGTGAGTGTTTGTTTATAAAATCTACTAGTGAGGCCCTTCTCTCATTTGTTATAATGGAATTAACATTGATTTCGATAATTTTTAACTTATCTAGATAATAGTTTTTTGTATTAATTGGAGCGCCTGTGGTGGACGAGAATACTACATTTCCAGATCTAATGCTTCTGCTATTATGTAAATTGTATTAGAGTTTATTTCCACTGCTTCGCGGATCTGTGCAATTTGTGTTGTAATGGTGTCAGTTATGATTTTTTTTATATCGGTAAATAATGTGTTATATTGGTCGTGTTCTTTTTGTGTGGGAATTTTATTTGTATTGTATTCTGATGAATGCTGTACTACTTTATTTTGTGAAACAATTTGGCTAAATTGTACGTCTTTCTTAATAAACTTGTTATATGTGGCTATCTTTTTCTCTTTTGCTATTTTAAAAATTTCTTTTTTTTCTGCTATTTTTTTTTTTGAACTCCAAAAGCCTTGGGCAGCCCATGTAAGCCGCAGGGTGACCAAAGCTCTTGCAGTTCACACAATACGGGCTTGTGTCCGTGTTCGAAACAATAGAGCGGGGGCACTCACCGCGTTTTCACTGCAACATGGCCTATTCTTTGGCATCTTTTACACTGTATTCTGTCTCTTTTTATTACTTTCTCCCACCTAACTACTGTGTGAAGCAAAGTTTTAATTGTTTTCAAATTAGTACAATTGCTATCCGCAGAGAGTTGGACTAGAAATATTGGTAGGTTACGATTTCCTTCTATTGAGCACTTCGTCTTGAATTTCTTAACCGCTAAAAAATTGATGCTATCGACTTTTTTATTTTTAAGGGCAATTAAAACTTCTTCCGGCTCAAAATCGCCTTCTAGATCTTTAAGTAGCTTTGTGATATTTTTATCGCTTTTAGGCGTATACGTAAAAAACTGAGTACCTATTGTTCATTTTTAGCATTTCGCAAGCGCGCTTATAATTTTCTGTACTATTTATGTATAATGTAAATTTATTCGCATTTACTCTTTTAATAAAAAAATCAGCAAAGTTACTTTGTAGCATTTCTATTATTGGTTTGGGTGAATTGATATGTAGTGTAATCGGTGGAGGTTTCTTAGGGTTTTTGTCATACCTGCTTTGCTTGATTACATCAGGTTGCGAACTTATCTTAGTATTGGCAGCTTGGGCCTCGCTGATTTGAGTTCTGCGCTCCTTTCGTGGGTAGACAACCTGGTTATGTTGAAAACGTTCTGGGGAGACTCGGCCGGTACGTTCGGGTAGACCACCACTGGGGCCTGCGCCACGTGCGTCCTCGGCGCGTATACCTGGAGTATTGTTCTTCTGCTTCTTGGGAGACTTGACTTTCGTCCACGTTTTCTTAGTCGTTTCACCGTCTTCTATTTCATCCGTTTCCATGAAATCTTTTGTAATCGGTTTATCCAATCTGGTTGGTTTCGCGGGCTGTATATGACTTTTGCTGATGAGCTTCTCCTTCTCTTCAAGCTGTTTTAGCAGCTTCTCCATTAGCTCATTTAACCGCCTGTTCGATTCCAGAAGCTCTTCGTAAGAAGGTCTATTCTCGACTTTGTCGGTTCTCTCCATGTCCGCTATCGTTATCGTATTCGTCGGTATTTCAACATTTTCCGTTGCTGTCTGTTTTTTAGTACGCGTTCGCGTTGGCGGTTACCGATGTAGGGAAGGACGTGGAAAACCAACAACACGAATTACTGTACTTCCTTGTAACCTTTTACAGTTACAAAGATAATATATTGTCTGTTTATAATAATACTGTCTGTATGGATGTGTTGGAGAATACAATTGTCGAAGTAAATGAATTAAGTAAAGACGCGTGATGTGAAACTTGGACTGCTTAAACTGGTCAGAACGAATGTTATGTATAGTAGTATTCGCGACTCAGGATGGAATTTACGATTTGAAGACGTTACTCGATGACTGCTTGAGAAGTTCTGATCTTACGATTTTAGTCCTGAACATCTTTCCGTGTCAAAATCCAGCACGATGCCGCAGGGCGAGAGTCCGGCGAGGTGGGCGTTGACCCAAGTAACCATTAGCAAAACGTTTGGAGTTTTGGATAATGGTCATTGGCTGAATTGTTCAGCAAATCAGTTCGCCGGACACGTCCCATGTAAGCTGCTGAAAACCCAGCCGGCTGTGGTGTACGTGGAAAAGTCAATGTATGTGACTTGAGCCTGCAGGGGCCCAGGCGTGAGCGTGGTTAGCTCAAGACCCTCTATGTTGGGTTGTATATCTTGGTGATATATATGGTCATTGGACCGTTGACGCCTGGGCATGCTGTATGTGGCTCGAGACCCTTGGTGGGTCAGTTCAGACTTGGCTGAATTGTGCGTTACAGGGGGTCATGTCTAAGACACGGAAAGGAAATCTTAACAATTTACAGAGTAAAAAATAGGAAGCGCACGTGTCTTCCTTTAAGCTAACAGGGTCGAATGTCGAAATGAAGGACCCATAAAGATTGTAAAGTGTTCGTTGCGAGTTTGGTAGACAATACCCGTTCGAGAATACCGGCCTGAGTTTTGTAGGACCTTGTCTATAGAAATTCCGTTTCCTGTCTGGAAATGTGCATGGCAAATGTCTTATACGTGACAATTATGGTTCCGACCAATTTAAGCGATCCTTTTTAGGATGAGCTGTGTACCTAAGCGTGACCAATGGTGTTTTTAAATTAGTGTAATAAATCGTCAGTCCTTAGGACTTCGAACCGTAATAGGTTTACAAGATAAGCTGAAATATGCTAAAATACTTTCTATTATACATATTGCAATGCCGCGAAACACTGTCGTCTTAGCCTTCTTTTTCACCATTGTCGATGTCGGGTTGAGTCTTTTCACCTGTTTTCTTGTTTTAACTATCTTCGTTGTATACCTCTTAAGCGTAACATCACTGAGGTGTGTCAAGCTCGTATTCGATACGATGGTTGGATTATTTTTTAATGTCGCGTTTTCATTTATCACTTGTGGGGTAAAATACAGGAACGAAATAATATAGTTCAATTAACAGTATCTATTATTAGATGCGTAAGCGTTGGCAACGGCGTGACAAATATTATAAGATCAAAAACTAAACTCGAGATAACAGTAACAGACACAACGCATAAGGATGACAGCGAAACTAAAACTGAGCGAGCGGGCCGTTTTCCCAAGGATTTTTATAATGAGTCCCAAAGGCGGAAAAGCGGGGGAAAAGCCCGCGCAAATTTTAGCGGGAAAACAACCGCGTCTCCAGAAAAACGCGCGAAAAGTAAGCACCCAAGTGCTCGCCAGATGCCAACGGTAAGACGAACATTTAGAGAAACTTTCACCTTACCGTTGCCAACCAAGACCGCGGCAAAGCCGCTACACACTGATTCAGCTAAATCATAATTTAGCGCGATTTGCGGATTTTGAGTCGACCGTTTACCTCCCGAGGAAGGGGGACCTCCCTCTTCTATATCACGCGCCGCGTCTATTTTGGTCAAACAGTTGTTAATGTCCTTCCTATTTATTATTTTTAATTTGAGTGTCTGCGCACACCGCACGTCACTGAGCACCACTTTCTCACTTCCTCTTGTCAGCACTTTCGCACTCCTTTCTACCTTCGAAGGGTCTCTTAGGGTACGTCCGACGCCTACGACGGTCGAAGGACGAATGAGGGATACTGACCACTATACTACCGAAGATTTTACACTAGCAGTGAATTTGGATTATCGTTTCGAGGTTATAGCCACCAGTACTGTTTGGTATTTTCTCTATGGTTTTCTTTAACATCTAAGTTTGATAATTTGTAGTTGAAACGCATAATAGGGTCTTCAAAATTTAGGTCTCTACTGTACGCGATGGTTTTGTCATAGGTTTTTCGAAATATGTGGTAAATGATGGGAATATTTTTAGAATTTTGAATGTAACCTTCTAGATAAATGAATGATTCTGGTGGTAGGTAACCTGTTGTCATACATTTCAGAGAGTTTACTGTGCCCTGTTGTACTCCGTTTTTAATTTTGGAGGATTTCCGAGATGAAAATTGACCGTTAACTACGTAAAATGATTTGTTGTTAAGCATATTCCAAATGATTTTAACTAAATGTGATGGGAATTGTTTTTTGATAAGTGTTATAACCCCGACGTTGATTTTAACGACGGTCGGGTGAGAAAATAAATTAAAGTCTTTTCTCAACCAAAAACAAAGAAATATATTTATAATTTCTAAGTATCAGAGACGGATCGGTATGTGACCGACAATGTTTAATATTTCGATGTTTACTCTTTGCGAGTTATTGGAATTCTGCTGGAGAGACAAAATAATGTTTCCCTCCAGAATAAAATACGTAGTGGGGGTTGGCATGTTGCTAGGGTGGACAAACGGACACCTCAAAATTAAAGTAATTTCATTGGTGATCGGAAATTGAAGAGAAGTGGGCAAGAACCGCCCTTACCAAATACTCAGCGCAAGGTCACTCTTTACCTGAGTGACCTAAGTAAAAATACGACGTCGTTTGTCACCTAACGGTTAGAGACTCATAAAATAATAAACCGCGCTGGCTCTCGGAAATCATGCGAAATTAACATAAGTTAAGACGATAAATTGCACGTTATAAAGAGCAGCAAAGCAGTTGTCGAATATTTCTGAATTTTCTAAAGTTAAAATTAAGCACTGTTTAGGCCCACTATTAAAATATAACAATTCTTATGGCTAACAATGTCTTTAGCATTAGAATAGAGTTTAGAATTTGAATATAGTAATTAACCTAAGACCGTCGTCCCATCGAAGGGTTCGCGGACCGTGCCGTGGCAGCCATGAACCCAGGAAGCCATAAAGACCCGCGCGTTTTTTATGTAGTTTTTCTAGTCATTGTTCGCATCTGGTCGCCAGATTAATATTTTACCTTTTTTGATCCCGTTACTTCTAGCATGATTAGCCAAAGTCAGCGCGCTTCCTGACCCTTATTACCTGCCACGGTCCAGGAGCAAAACGTAGAATATTTGCGAGTGGAGGGGCCCACGTAGGGCGTTAACTTTGTTGCCCTTTCACAATTTGTACATTTGTACTTCGCCAATTAGAACGATGCACCACCGTCAAGTCTACCCGACCGAGGTGACATCGGATATGTTAGATATAGTTTTTAGAAATGCTAATGAGACTATTCGCTATCGAGGTTCTGGGGTAAGTGCCATGCTGTCTCTCACGGTCCTCTTCCCAAAGGATGCAATATCCTCCCCACTCTGTGGCCAGATCCTCATAGAAAACCCTTATCTCTTTTGCACGCGCCACGCAGCACCATGACGTCGGGCCATTGGCCACGGGGCGCGACACCTTCAGTTGTTTATTGAAGAAAGGCATCGAAACCTAATCTAAACATCCGCGACTCGTACAACTTCGTCGCGATCCCTAGCTATCGGTTACCACCGATCGTACGACTAATGAGGAATATATGTTTATAACAACGATATCTTAAGACCCTTGGAAACTGGGTCACAGTCCTTAAGCATACTGATTTCTGACACGTGTACCACTTTTGGCGCGTGCATGTCCTCTACAGAGGACACGACGCTAACAGATAGATTTGGTAGAATCTCCGGCAGTTAAAAAAAGTATTTGAAATAGAATAGCAAAGGAACGAGTATAGTAATAGCATTAGAATCTCGAACATAGTATCTAGTATTGTTGAATATAGATCATTTGTATAATCCCGAGCAATCAGGTGGTCCTTCGAGATCGTGATAAATAAACTAGTCGGCACACCACGTGCAATATTCACCAAAGCTCGAAAGAATTTATTTTCTACCACGAGCGTAAACAAGCACAACGGCTTTATGATTTTATGAATGCGCCGCGACAGAAAAACTTTACAATATAATACTCAATGGGATTCAACAATAAGTTTGAAGAAGAGTCCGTCTAACCATACCGTGTCGAAGGCTTTCTCTAAATCTATGAATAAAGCTGCGACACAGTCGCCCGCGTTCCTGGCCCAACAGATGTCTGAAGTGAATTTTGTTATTGCACGAACCGTGGAGTGTTTATGTCTGAAACCGAATTGTGTCTCCGGTATTATGTCCCTGGACTTGCAGAAGCTAACGATTGCATTATTAATTGTCGTTTCGAAGACTTTGCTGATGTTAGGAAGGAGACTTATTGGTCGGTAGCTATTGGGATCGCTACCGTCCTTGCCTTTCTTTTTTATGGTTATTAATTTGGCTGTCTTACAGATAGTGGGGAAATAGGATAAATTTAGACAATTGTTAAAAGTAATGGAGTAATTATAAATGTTACAGTGTGATAGGTGTGTGGGATTAGGGGTATACAGTTAATAATAATGCGTGTTCTTGAGCGATAAGTTAAAGTATTTATTAAGAGATCCGCGACGGGTAGTGCAATCGACTCGATGTGACTCCTACGAAAAACTAAACCCCACTGACTGTCCGCCGTTTACATCTTCTCCACGAAAAGTCATTGTGAGAAACGGAAAGAAATAGATCTAGAGTGAGAAAATTAAGACCGTGGGAAAAGACTGAGAAAACCGTTGAGAAATTCGGCAAGGGAGAGACACAGCGGAAAAAAGTCGTAAATATAAGAAAAGTGAAGAGGTTCGCAAGGGCCTAAGAGCTGACGCTGACCAGGCCCTGGCGAGATCCTGTAGAGACGAGGAAAATTAGCGAGCGTAAATCTTAAGAGGATACAAAACAGAAAGAATCTTTAGAAACTTTAGAAAACGGAAAAGATTGAGAAAGAACAGAAAAAGGTAACGTCGTGTGTGGTGCCATGGGCGCCACAGGTGTTCGAGGACTATATTGGGTATGCCGTCGAAACTGGATGATTTTTTATTATTTAAATTTTTAAATGTGTTCATCAGTTTATATCGGGATGTGAAGTAATTAGGAGGGATGCTATCTTCGTCCGGGTTGTCGGCAGTATTTGTCGCGTTAAATGTACAAAGCGCGGCGGTGTTTTCCATTTCCTGTTTGAGATTTCCTGCTTTGCACATATAGAGATTTTTTGTGTGAACCGTTTCAAAATGTGTACCTAATATATCGAGTTTATCCTGTGCGTCGGTGATCAGTGCTGTATCGTTCGCGTCCGTAGGTGGTTGATGTTAATATTCGAATTCTGTAAAAGGTTCGATCGCGATGAAGGGATTTTCAAAGTTGCAATCTCGTTACTGTCTTTCGGTCTAAATATGCTATTTACGGAGGGGAACATCTCGCGGGGTCTGTGAACTGAAATTTTTGTTATTTTCTGTTTCCAGTAATTGCTGACACTATCTTGGAACGTTATTTTAATTTCGTTTCTAATTTTGGCTAAAGTCTTTTTTAATGCGTCTATTTCCGGTTTGTTATTTGCCGTGTAGTTTGTGATTCGCGATAGTCTATTGATACGCGTAATTAGGTGGCTTTTACGTTTGCGTAATTTTTCTATTTTCGGAGTTATGTATTTGTCCGGTGAATTGAAGTTGTCTTCTATGCGCGCTAACGCGAAATCCATGGCGTTTAGTATGTTTGTGTTCATTTTGTCTATGTAGGTGTCTATTTTAGTCGTCGATAAGTTTCTGTCATTAGGTATGTCTATGTCGTCGTTCTCTATAAGAAATGTTTCGTATTTCGTCCAGTCCGTTTTGCCGAAATTGTTGTAGCAGCCTCGCCGTTATTGTATAGTTTAGATGTAAGAATATATTTAGGCTCGGAGCTTTCTCCGAGCGTCGGTAAGTGGGCACATTTGGTGACCACTTGTGTGGACGGAGTTTTCTCCCGCACTTTTTGGTCACGCCAACTTTCCCGCTCGTTTTTGCGCGGGCTTTTCTGCGTTTTTCCCGCCTTCGCAATAAGGGCTATAAAAGCCCGTAGGAAAGTAGGCGCGCGGTTAGTCCTTTTTAGAACGTTACGGCGTGAGCGCGTGCTAGTGAGCGTCTTGTATTAATAAAGTATTTTTGTGTACACGAAATATTAGACAATTTATTTCCGTACCTCTACCCCACATTGTATTTAATAGTTGGGGTGTTTTGTTCGAGCGCCAGGTAGTTGGTTGACAGGGTGGAAATGGTCATTACAGAGGCTCTATGGTCGCTATCGTATAGGAAAGAATTGAGTAAATTGGGAGCGAATATTTTATGGAATTTTATTCTGTTATCCGCCAAGCAGAGGTCGATAAACGCTCCGCTTTTTGGATACGACGGTACTGCAGTTCTGTATAGGGATGTTTTGAAGGTAATTTGATTTTCTAGGGAACCATTTGTAGGGTGTGAGGGAGATTGAGGTGCGAATGAAGAGTGTTTATGACCGAGTAATTGGGATCGAGTGACCGAGAAGGATGTTTGTAACCGAGTGACCGAATTAGGGAGATTGAGGTGCGAATGAAAAGTGTTTATGGACGAGCGATCGAGATCGAGTGACTGAGAAGAGCGTTTGGGACCGCGTGAACGAATTGGTGACATTGGGGGGTGCGAGGGTAGAATGTTTAGGTTATAAGATAAAAAGATGCGTGAATACGGGGAGCGAGGTTAGTCGTAGATGAGAAGCAAGAGAATACAGAGCGAAAGAGTATAAAGAGAGTATTGAGAGAGTATAGAGCGTAAAAGGGAGTTGTTAAAGAGAGTCTTCCCACACACATATATATTATTAAATAAAGACTGTACGTGTTCGTACGAGGAGCATAGGTGAATCGGTCGAAAACCTCCGTCGGTAAAAGCGATCCGACGACGATTCGCTTAGCGATAATCGCGCCACAACCTCCCGAATTCTGCGATCCTCGCGCCGCGCGTTCAAAAATTCTACCGTGACAAACGGCCGGCCTCTTTGTCTTTTCGAAACTGCCGAAAGAGATAGTCGAGTATCGTTACCATACCGTTCGTGGCAATTACCCAGCGAAATTTGTTTGTTTTTTTTTGTTAACATAATTTGTTTAATGTATCAGTGATTGTATATCGTGACGATTGTGATTAATTATATTAATACAACAAGTAAAAATTAGTCCATTAGTGGTACGTGTTCCGCCTCGAAATCCAAGTCCCTATAAAGACTGCAACCAGCCGTTAACCCCTTCGGAGTGGTGCAATTCCGCATCAAAGCCATCATCATCCGAAACAAAGACGTTATTAAAAATCCTACACATTTATTTAGGGAGACTTCGCGACTATTGTCTATGGAGTTACCCCACGCGCTGTGTTTAGCATTTAAGTCTCCGGCCAACAGGTAATACCTGTCCGGCTTGCGCAATTCCAGGGTGTCAAATACCGATTTAAATTCCACCATGAATTCTTTTTTGCAGTTGCTGGTCGCGTAAGCTGCTATGAAAAATAATGTATTATTGTTCTGAAATTTAATTTCTATGTCAGTGGATTCGAAGCAAACGCTGTTCACGATACTATTTACAGTAAAAGATCTCGTCGTGGACGGCAGGTCGGAATCCAAAGTGTACTCGGCGAGAGCCGTAGAGGCGAAATTTGATACTCGGCGGCCGTGCCTTCCTCGTCACGGGCCGCGGCCGACGAAACGACGAAGGTCAAATATAGGTGAAACACATACTAATGCAAGCAAAAACAAAGATTAAAATGTTCTTATTTCCTATTTTTTTTCATGAAACTTGTACCATCGTATTCGTCAGGTTTTTCTGATTAAAATGACACCAAACATGATGTAATTACGTTAATAATTACGTACGTAACGGGTGATTAAAGTTTTTAACGTGAAAGAGGACGGCGAGTGAAAAAGACAGAGAGGCAGAAGGTTGAAGCGTTCGGCAAACATGAGACTCCTGCATGTTCTGTCTTTTAAATTCAAAAATCAAAATTCTTTATTTTTGGTTTTTCGTGAATGAAACCTTTACCATCGTATTCGTCTCGTTTTTCTGATTAAAATGATACTAAACACGATATAATTACGATCATAATTACCTGTGTAACAAGCCATAAAGTTTTATTTGTATCTCTGCCGTAATTGTAACGTCCGAAACTTGTATGGCTTGTTACACAGGTAATTGTGATCGTAATTATACCTTGTTTGGTCTTATTTTGATCGGAAGAACCTCACGAATATGTTAAAAAAGTTTGCAGTCAAAAAAATATAAATATTAAAAAATTATATTGGTAAATTTGTAACTGGAGATTTGTCAGCCCGCATCAAAGGGACCGCGGCGAGAATCGTGTTACACTTGGACTGAAAAAGACGTTCGTCCTCGGGCGGAGCGGACCAAGTAGTACACGAGGAGAGCTTTTACTGTAGTTCTATTTTTCTGAACTTTATGTCTTTTCTAATTAGTATGCCCGTACCTCCTGCTTGTTTGGAGTTCACTCTATCTCTACGTACAAAGTGGTAATTTTTAAAATTGATTTTGTGGGTATGATCTAATTTTGTCTCAGATAGTAAAACTATGTCGGGGTTGTGCTTGTTCAGCCTGTGTGTGAGAGTGGCTCTTCTTTCGTTGGTAATTATGGAATTAACGTTCATTTGGATTATATTAAGTTCTCTGAACAGTAAATCATGAATGGCGTTTCTTTGTGGCATGGGTCGCGTGGATTAAGTGTCGATTTCTAACGCGTTCGCGATTATACAGGGTGGCTGGAATCATCTGTTACTAAGTAAGTTCATACTGATGCATCTGTCGATACGCTCACGCAATCCATCTGAAAGTTGCCATATTTATAGTTCATTCAATTGTTTATATGCGTACAGAAGCATTTTCGTATACTACATTTCAAAGTAAGGTTATTGTGATTGCTTTGAAGCGTAATTCTGTAATTGTTTTATATTTAGCTGGAACATCAGTTCCAATTATCGTTCGTGAGCTCCAGCATTTGACTGTAATCTATTTAATGATTGAATGTAATGTATTTGGGCTATTTTGGAAACCAAGGTTCATGTAATGAAACATCGAAGTTTGGACGCTCGAAAATCAGCACTTGTCCGGGAATGGAAGAAGATTCCGCAATCTCACGTACGGGCAGCGTGCGATTCATTCTTTCACCGTTTGAATGAAACGAAGCACGGGATTAGCCGAATGCTTTTGTTTTCTTACTCTAAGAATGCCTACCTAACGACTTCAATTGTTTAATCATACGCAAAAACATCTCCCAGGATGTAGACAACAAAGGCTCGTTCATATTTGATTGCCCCACGTATTTGCTCCTTTCCTCACTTCTTCCAATTGTTTTGATAGATGCGCTATCGTGTCGTTGAGGCTAGCAATTAATTTGACTAGAACCTCGTACGGCGGTTTTTGAGATTGTTGTATTTCAATATAAATGTCCAAAGACTGTATATATATTTGGAAAGAAAGTATACTTTCTTTAGGCAAATGTTGTGAGTCACGCGCATGTGCGACGGTAGTATAGTTGTAAATCGGCTCGAAGGATAGTTAGAAAGATAGAGAGAAGAGAATAGGGCACGTGTGCAAAATTGTTAGAAGAAAACGGGTTAGAAAGAAGTTAGGAACGCGAATCGAAGAAAGATAAATTAATTACCTTTAATTGTTGTTACTTTGATTTTCAGGTGAGCGTGTATATAGTGTATATGGTGTAAATAATTCAATGTTGTTAGGAACTTTTGCGTTTTTGTTAGTGATTCTTGTTCTTGTAAAAATTGGTAATTTGTCTTGTATGTTTGTAAGAAAATTCCGGATCAACCCATAATAATACTCGACATAGGACACATGGCTCAGCGCGACGACCACCAAGGTGCCGGGGCTCGGCATAACGTCGCCAAGGATTATAAACAACGAAGCCCTTTTGCGAGGGAGAGGAAACCTCTCGTAACCCCGAGGATTGGCATTCATCTAAGAACATTCGAACACGCTACATCACCTACATTTTGGCCTCTGACAAATAAATACAGTAAAGACACTCTCAGTGCAATGCTTGGTTGTCCCACACAGTGCGAAACGTCTCTTCCTGTGCTTATGCTTGCGTCATTGCTGCGCCTATGTTCGCCTCGCTTGAACCAGCCTCGCTCGACATTTCAATGTTTCGCCGCCTTAGCGGCGATTTGTTCTTTTGGCCGCGGCATGGAAAGGACAACCGCCGAGTATCAAATTTCGCTTCCACTGGCCCACTCAGTGCGAAAGTTTGATTCGGGCCACGTTCGTGAGCCGAACGTGGATAGCGATACAAAAACAGAGTCGGACTGAGGTTCGATACGTTCGGCAAACATGAAAGACTCCTGCGTGTTCTGTCTTTTAAATTCAAAAATTAAAATTCTTTATTTTTGGTTTTTCGTGAATTAAACTATTACCATCGTATTCGTCTCGTTTTTCTGTTTAAAATGATACCAAACACGATATAATTACGATCGTAATTACCCTTGTAACAAGCCATAAAAGTTTCGGACGTTAGAATCTAAGGAATTCGTATCTCTGACGTAAATGTAACGTCCGAAACTTTTACGGCTTGTTACACAGGTAATTATGATCCAAATTATATCGTGTTTGGTGTCATTTTAATCAGAAAAACCTTACGAATACCATGGTACAAGTTTCATGAAAAAATAATAGGAAATAAAGAAATTACAATCTGTTTGTGCACCAGGAAATATTGAAATGAATACTTCGAAAGTGCACTGTGTAAAATTCAGTTGAGTAGTTTTATTAGTTAATAAGTAAATTAATCGAAATAATAATTAACTTATACTAAAATATATATAAGTACGAGAGTACGCTCGATACTTTGAAAATACAGGAGTTCGCCCGGAGAAATCTTATCGCAAGTACGTACGATTTGAAAATTCTGAAAATTCTGCTCTTTTACAAAAAACGCTGGCCTTTATAGGTTCGTTGTCAGGGTTGTCGATGGGGGTGACTTCCCTGATTGGACAAGTAATGTTGTCTTGGTGGATAAGGAGGCGGTTTTAGTACTTCCTATTTCTTGGCAAAAATTCACGCCCAACGTCCTGGTCACTCTCAGGTAGGGTGGTGTCCGGGGGTGATGTTATGAAGGCGCTTAAAAATGTTCTGTGCCTGTGCTGCACGTTTTGGATTACAATAGACCGGTTTTCCTATACAGCGTAAAAAGTCCAAACACAATCTTTTTCTTTGCTTGCGTTAGTATGTGTTTCACCGATATTCGGTCGTTCGGTAACGATCGTGTTTAACCCATTGACTGCCATGCAAATTTAGTGCGCCTTGCCCTGGGTGCCGCAGTTTTATTTTAAAGAAAACGAACTTTTACAAAATATGATCTAATCGCCTTAGTTATAATTTTAATAGTTTCAATAATAATTTTAATAATAAAAATTGATAATCAGTATGTTCTCTACACTATATACATTTTGCATTCATCCTTTCTAATAATTCCTACCTCAAATAGCCATTTGTAGCCAATCTGTACTTGCAGCACTCACTACGAGATATCTCGTAACTGGCAGTTTTGGTACAGACGCTTATTACGAGATATCTCGTAGTTGGCAGTCAATGGGTTAATGCTTGACTGATTTCAAGGGGGACCCCCCCAGCAACCGAGCCGCCGAGCATAAAATTTCGCTTCCAACTGTCCCGCTCAGCGCGTATTTCGATTCCGGCCTCTTTTTCACTATGAGGGTCTTTACTGTATATACTATCGATATTCCGCGTAGTCGTTACTGTACACGCTTACCTTGCAATTTCACCCATTAAACTCATAAGTCAGAGAATAAATTGTTATTATTATTATTATTTCCCGTATTTGTCTGACATGTTTCAAACGATTTTATTATTCATAACATTCGTGACAACGAACACCATATTGTAATTGTCATTCAAATTAAAATAAAAAACAACGGTGAGTCATCGACGCCGCGTGATTTGCCGCGGGCCCAGCGTCTCTCCCCGCTGATTCCGCGACCCTCTTGGGTAGATCGAGCAGCTCAGGACTTAGCGGCGGGGTCGAGGGGGGACTGCCAGGAGTTCGAGCGAAATCGATGACTCATTAGTATTGTTTCGACCAGCGATATAGAGCATTGCTTTATAGAGTTCCGTCGATCCCCCCCGTATTAAATACAAAGAACATTTCCGTGACATGGAAATCCGGAATATTTAAAACAAATGTATATAAATTGTTGCGTACTGTTTTCCTTCGCAATGAAGGTGAAACGAGTACAAAATAATTCGAATTTAGTGGACTGTATTTGAAGGTAGTGTTGTGAATTTAGGAGGGATTTTGGGAGGTATTTTAATCAAGGCTCGCTGATGTGTATTAATATGTTTCAAGTTCCAATATATTCAACTTCTAACAATATTCTAATTCTGACAATATCCAATTTCTGTTCAAGTTCTATCTATTTCAATCTATATTCAAATTCTCCCGATATGTTTCTGTGTCGACCTATATAAGTGTTTTTTGGTAGGCGTTTACTAAATTCTTCATGTTTTCTATTGGTGTTTGTAGATTTTCTTTTGCCAAGTAGACTGGTGGTATTCTAATAAGAGTGGAGTCTTCGCTCGCGGTAACTAAGGTACCGTTGTACTCCGAGTGTCCCTTCGAGGGTGTCTAAACTTTGACCGTAGTAAGTAATAAAACCAAGGATCGCCTCCACTTTTACCCAACACGTGTAAACTATAAACTTTAAGACCATGTTCGAATGGTCATGCTCACAAAAAGCTAATAAAAATGTATTTACTAAGTATCGGGTCCTTGGACATTATTGCTGCACGGTAGAAACGCTTAAAATATAAATGTACAAAAGCCTATTGAATTCACAGAATTATAAAGAGGGTTCGCGGCGTGACATAAATAAATAACGGAATTCTGTGATTTTCAGAGAAACAAATTATAGTTGATTATTGACTACAATCCTCAATTAATAGTCTTATATATTTATTCAAGTGACTTACAAGAACTTATTGGTGTATATCCTTTCGAAGGATCATTCGGCACGTGTACACACTATGCCGGTCGCAGACGGAGAGAGCGAGCACGTGCCGGTTCATTCGGTAAGAATTGCTAACAGCGCACCTGACAGCAATCACCTTGTACATACGCGCGATATTCGACTGTCCGAAACAGAGATCCTTTTTGTTTTGGGGTTCGTCCCGATTTTGCTTTTGTCGTCTTCATTGTTCATTTTCCTCCGGAGTTTCTTCTGGTAAGAAGATTTGGCTTTGGGTTGAGTTATTTCGGGTTACTCTTCCCTAGCATTTCGAAACGCGGGCCTGAAGCGCTACGTTTTCGTTGCTTAATGTATTTGTGTTTTTTCTAATATTGAAAATCCCTTTATTCGAGTCTTTTGGTGATGCATTTTCGACTTTCGTCGGAAATGCTTGGCTTGGGGATGGCCCCCCTTGTATATTTGCACTGTTATCTATTTTAATGTTATATAAAAATGTCAAATATTTAAAATTAAATCTACGCTTATATCGATAATGAAACACTAGCCGGTTTTATATACGCACTGAAGGGAACACTGTATTGTCTGCGAACACCTAATAACTGCACTCTTAATTCACAGATAGGAAGGATTGCTCGGGGCACGTGCGACCCCTACGAATGTTGGCGAGCGACTGGGATACTAACCGCTATACTATCGAGGGTCAATGGTATTATATTGGTTACGTATTTATATTACAGACTAACAAATGACCTTATAATTAATTACATTTCATTCCTAATAACTGTTCAGTCTAGCCACCAGGATAATTTTGTATTTAGCCTATGCTTCTCTTCTTTGCCGATTGCTGAAAGCCTGGTATCGAAACACATATTTGGATCATAGTCCTGTATATCACGGTTATGCCAGATTTTCTTTTCGTATGTTTTCCTATTTATATGATATAGCAATGGTAAATTTTGTGAGTTTTGTATCAATCCTTCGCTGACCAAATATGTAAATGCTTCGGGAGATATATAGCCCGATTCTTTCGCTTTAGAAAAATACTGAGGATTCGGGTAAACAGAGCAGTATATGAGGCTATTGTTGGTTATTTTATAAATGTTGGCCCAACGATTCCTAATTAGTTTCAATATAAATAGGTCTATTCTAATTAACTGTATTATATAATTTAACGCTACAGATATCTTTGGTATAATTTAATTCCTGCGAACGGTACATGTCCATACGCGTACGTATACACTTCCTCTCAAAATATCTTAATTTTTTCATCGTACATACACTAATGTTGAACCATGTTTAGCATCCATAAGTTAATATCGGTCTTATTAATACTTTATAGCATAATATTTTTACTTTACGATCTAGGATTTTTTAATAAAACAGCCTTTTGTGTTGCATAAATGCTCTTTGTGCATTATCTAGCCGTATTTGTACGTGGTTATTAAAATTTAGTCTAAAGTCTATATGCACACCAAGATACCTTACTATGTTTTTATGTGGGATTTTTATATTACTATTGTGACGTCGGACGGACGTCCGTCGTTCAATTAGTTAAGCTTTATATTACTCATTAGACTCAGGAACCCATATTTACGCAATACTTACCTCGTGAGTTCATAAGACCACACAAACATCACATTTTTATAGGACATCCGTTACATACGCACATTATTCATACTATTCGCACACCCGTTATATCTCATATAAACATCCGCCGTCCGAATTCACAAGACGATTATAAAACAACACACTATCACACTCATCATGTAAAATATCTGACAACCGATACCCTGGCGATAGACTCCAGACTCAATTCACCGAAATCACCACTGTAAACATCCGACAAACGACACCCTTGCGAACCAACTCACCTCACCAGTCTCATAACAATTGTTATCTCATGCTCCGAATTCGACAATAATCTCACACCCCTCTCAGTCTTCAGGACTATATAAACCCTAAAGACTCGGAGCGATCGGTCACACTCCCGCATCGGCATTAGGCCGATACCTCGGTCAATCCCGCGACGACGTTAGGCCGATACTCGGCTAGTTAGTTTCAGTTCGGCACTTAGGCCGAACTCAATCTTAAAGCATTTCTTTTCTATTTCGTTGGTATCAGGGTTAGAGCCCCTTCACGCCAACACTTCGCGTTACCAATTCAAACACTTCTAATTCTCGTTTTGTACTTACTTATAATTTTGTACCACGTTCCAATCATATTTTTATTAATAAATTGTTATTATTAATTTTACTACATCTCGTTCACATATCGTTCACGTCTAGTTCCTCGTACGTCCCTGGTTAATCCGCAGTTAAAGTCATTACTTCGTCCGATCTAAACTCAGTGGTGCGAGACATAGCCGCACGGGGTTTATAAAAGGTTAAGACGAGCGCAACCAAATCTGTGCAGTATCCAGTGGTGCGAGACATAGCCGCACGGGATACATCTGCACATTTGATAATAAATTGTGTACGAATATTCAGAGGTGCGAGACACAGCCGCACGGGATATTCGTACTTTTGCTAGTTCGACGGTTCATGGGACGTACGAGACACGGTGGACGCCATTACTACCTCCGAAAGTTAACGCGCGATCTTTACACCCCCGTTCGTGTCGATCGCGCTCCTATTTCGCGAGGAGAGTTATTCGCGCCGGAGTGGAAACTCACCACCGTAGACATATCGTTATCAGTGCGACCGATAACAGTGCAAGACCTGCACCCCGACGATCCACGACGCGTGCTGGTCAACCTTGAAGGCAGTGTACCGTGATTTGGTGAGTATTGAGGCGTCACGTATACACACGGGTCCCTAGCAGACGACGGGCGTACGTACCGCGTGGCCAAAAAGATTGTGACAAACGCGAAACAGGAAAAGCATAACTCGCGACGCACGCGAAGCCCTACCTGGGACGTAACACTATCATTCGGGTCATGTAAATGAAATGTTTTTGAGTGTTTATGGACATTGTGGTTAGCATCGGATATTGGTGAAATGTATGGCCTCAATAATATAGTTTCGCATTTGCTTATATTCATTTTTTGCTTTCAGGTATGAAAATAGTCTTGTATTTTGGAGAGTATTTTTTGTAGCTCTTTTTGGATTATCGATGGCTTATTGTCCCTAATATTAGGCCATCCCATAAGTTCGTGCCAACTTTTATGCATACACTTCGCGCAACGATTTCTAAACAACCGGTGATAAGGGATCAATGCACTTGAGTTTATCTGTTCGGGAACAGTCTAAAGAAGATATTCGTGTGTATAATATTGTGAAATTTTGAACACAGTGATTCCTAGCCGTGAAAAATCGTGGGCGATTTTCCTATTCATTTTCGACATTTTATGTTATATGAATTTCAGAAAGGAAATTCAGTAAAAATTTCCACGAGTAACATATGTTTTGTTTACGGAGAAATTGCGCTTTCATCTCGTATAGGTAGCAAGTGGTACCAACGTTTCAAAGCTAGGAATTTTCGTTTAGAAGACGAATAACGTTCTGGGCGTCCTGTTCAGACGGATGAAGTTAAAATTCGCGATCTAGTCGAACAATCACGATGTTTATCAGTTCAGGAGATGTCAAATGCTTTAAAAATATGAAAAACAACAATACATAGGCATTTCAAAAAAATGGGGATGGTATCAAAGCTGGATGTGTGGGTGCCGCACGAACTGATGGAACGGAGCCGTCTTGACCGAACGCTAGCGTGTATGTCATTACTTTCGCGGGACGAAATTGACACATTTCTTAAACGCCTGATAACTGGTAACGAAAAATGGATAATATATGAAAATTTTTAACGGAAACGGAGTTGATCCCAAAGAAATCAACCACCTCCACGATGTGCAAAACCGGACTTACATCCCCGTAAGGTTCTTTTGTGTGTGTAGTGGGATTACAAAGGAATACTGCATTTTGAAGTCTTACCAAGCGGTGATACCATTAATTATGACAAATATTGCATGCAGTTAGAAAAATTAAAGGAACCACTTGTCGAAAAACGTCCAACTTTAGTGAATAGAAAGAACGTCAGGTTTTATCACGACAACGCTAGACCACATGTTGCAAAAACGTTATAAAAAAATGATCTGAGTATAATTGGGAAATTTTACCACACCCTCCATATCCCCTAGATATTGCCCCATCTGATTACTATCTGTTCTGGGCATTACAACACTTTGTAGTGGGTAAATACTTGAAAATATTTACAGCCTCAAAAATAGCTTACAAAATTATTTTGAAGATAAAACAGAGAATTTTTATTAGAATGGAATAATGGTCCTACCAAAAAAATGGGAAGAAGTCATACAACGAGAGGGTAATTACGTTTTTTCGTGAAACTTAAATGTATGTATAAAAAAATCACATATGCAACCGCGCGAAAAATGGCACGAACTTATGGGATGACCTAATATATTATGGTTACCGACCATCACTCTTTAACAATTTAAAGAACAGACCATCCAGCCAAACAGTATCAAAGGCTTTCTCTAAGTCAATGAATACTGCACCTACCCAATCACCCATATTTCTTGCCCAACATATATCCAAAGTAAATTTTGAGATTGCATGAACTGTAGGATGCTTATATCTAAACCCGTATTGTGTATACGACATAATATTATTGTTTTTACAAAAAGAATTTATGGAATCATTTATGATGGTTTCGAAAACTTTACTTATATTCGGTAAGAGACTTATTGGTCTATAGTTGGAGAGGTTGTCGCTTTCTTTGCTCTTTTTTTATTGCTACTAGTTTGGCGGTTTTCCATTTGGTGGAAAAGTAATGCAAGTTAAGACAGTTATTGAATAAAACCGCATAATAATTAATATATTGAGGAGGAAGCTTTTTTAATACTATGTTTGATATCCCATCGAAACTGGAGGATTGTTTATTGTTTACGTTTTTGAATTTTGTATATAACTTTGTGGAAGACATGAAATAATTTTCTGGAATGTCTTCGGCACTTGGGTTTGTAGCTAAATTTGTATCGGAAAATATTGTTACTGTAATATTGTTTGCCTTATCTGCTGCGATTTCTTGTCCGAACTGATCAATCTTTTGCTTAACACGTTCGCGACGGGGTGTACCACCGGTGGTACATTCTTGTCTGTCCCATGGGACGGGGTGAGCCACCGGTGGTACATACAAAATTGTTCCATCGAACGGGATAGAGCCACCGGTGGTACACACCGGTGTCAATCTAATAAAAAGGCCATTATTATAATTAACAAATTTATTTACATAAATGCAGGCCCGGCACAAACGTGTCAATTTCTATAACGCGGAATTGGTTTTGTACTACCGAGGGCTCAGCCCGTCCGATGGGCCCTAGCACGAAAAACAAGCCCGCCGCACGGTGCGGCCAGTGAATTCAGGCCCCATCGCGAACATGTTAATTGCATTTGAAAGTTGGATTTTTCCTATACACGGTGTCCCGTAACTTTCGTTGGACCCGTATAGGAGTTGTAGGGGAGGTGATTCTATGTAAGTTTCTCCTTTGCCAAAATGTGATCTGGACTCTCGTTTTTGAATTATTAAGGAAAAATACCGACTAATAAGAGCGCGAGAATAGTGCGCGCTCGGACGCAGGAGCGAAGCTATACGGCCGACCGCAGACGCGAACAAGCAAGTTAGTATCGTGCTATGTTACGACAAAGTTAAATCACGAATACGGAAATTAAGAATAATGTTCAGTTATTCATTTTTACCGAATAAGGGATAAGACAATTAGTCGTTGTTATTGAGGGTCTTTAATGAAATAAAGGATACTCAATCACTTGTAGCAAAATTAGAGATGTTTATTAATATTATGGAAAAAATAAAAGCACGGAGGCGAAACCTTTACACTGCTTAGGGTTGTCGCACGACTGGCTAGAAAAATGGAAAAACGCTTATTATATACTGTTGCCCCATGGTCAGCGGACCCATGGCTTTTATGGCCCGACCTGAGTCGACGTGTAACGGCGTAAGGCGCAACGGACAGGCATGCAAAAAGAAAACATTCAAAATATCATTTTCTCTCAACAGTTGTTCCGATTGGTCGCGCACAAGCAACCAATCTGGTAATGAGGCGCGAATTTACGCACGTGGGCGCCTCGGTCGGCTGTGCGTGACTTTCCTGATAGCCCCCTTCTAACTTCGCGTAGATCAACACCTCGCTCGAGCTCGATTTTCAAAATTCATTCGTTGTCGTGTATATGTTGCCGTACCGGCACGTGCTAGCGAGCTGGCTAGAAACCCTCTCCGTACTCGGATAATTTTCGATTCAATTTACCTTAAAACAAACTGTCGTTTTAAGCGCTTAAGATAAGTTTATTGTTAAGTTTAGGTATATAGTTCGCGTTAGCATATAGTTAGGATTAAGTGTAAATAGTCTGTGTTATTACAAAAGATTAAATTAAGTGTCTTAGTTTAAGTGAACTTTATTAGTTTTCCCCGCCGCTTCTACTGTCCACTCTTTCGGAGCGAAGAGTTGTGCGTACGCGTACAAAGTCGTTATTCATGGAAATGAAATAAATCGAATTTTTTATATTCGTTATATTTATAGTCGTTATTTGAAAAGAATAAGAAATAAAGTATCAAATATTATTTCTGCCATTTGTTATGGAAATACAACATAATTAATTGATGTATTTTATAGCATAAATAATTATCACATTGAATGAAAAAGCCTTTTGTAGCGGCTGGTCATAAATCTGTAAATTTGTAAAGAGCATCGAACGTGCAAACGACCAGCACGGTTTATGACACGGACGACAGCGGAGCTGTTTTTGAGGAAACCGTTTTAGGATTTTTAGAGAATGCATGTCCGTATTTAGAATTTTGCTAATGGTCTCGACAGTAAAACGCTTAGTGTCATAAACCCTGAGTTTCCCTAAGGGTCTTCATCGCGAGGTCAAGCGACCATCGGCCGGTCACGTAGCTGACCGCGGGCCCTGGGAAATTCCGCTGCGTTGCCACCTTCACCAGCAAACGCTACCCCCGTCGAATCGTACCCCCGCTTCAAGGAAGCGTGCTTCGGGCACAAGAGGGAGGTTCTACGATTTGGCGGGATTTTGGTTGCGATAATTGGTTAACCCCACCTTGTCGGGGGTTGGCCAAAGTCTCTGACAAGATCTTAAAAGATTAGAATGGAGCGCAAAAATGGTTAGTAAGAAATAGCACACGTCACGACTTGTAAGATCAAGGGTTCACACTGACGTACGCGCTAAATAAAGAAAACAAGAAAAACTAACGCTGTGATCATCCTTTTAATATCACGCAACCCTATTCTTTACTTTAAATCAATACAATAAGTGAATTAACTCCAGTCTACTTTAAATTTACAAATAAATGTACGAAGAATTTAAATCGGACTCACCCATTGTGTGAAAATAATCCTATTTCAGTGAAAATCGGCCCTCGCTGCTGGGTCCTTTTACCGATTTTGACCTTCTATAAAATGCACAAACACTGTACAACAGCTGGTGTTATCCAGAGGTTACTGAACTCTCTTCGCTGAGGATACGGTCACTTTCACTGTCACTTGACCCATATTTTCACAGTAGCCCCTAAAGTGGCTAACTGTTTCGGAAAATTTTATGGTCCCGAATGGGGCCGATGGATTTCTGCTCTTTCGTAAATTCAACCGTAATCGATCCCCCGAATAAATAATAGGTGGCCCCGAACGTGAAAAAAAAACGATTATTATAATAACACTGTCCAACAAATTTAAACTTTCTTTCGACGTTTTAAAATCCGATCAGTGATAACACTGTACAACAGCCAAATGATTTCGCAACCGCAACTATGATATTCTTACAGATTTTTGCGAGCTGAATACGAATCTGAAATCTGTTTCTCTCTATGTCGTACAGTTTTTGAGAAAATTGATGTTGGAAAAAATTGCAAATTTTCAAATTTGGAAATTTTTTGTGCTTTTATCATAGCAGCTATACAGTGACTTTTGACACGAGAAAAATCTGTGAACTTTCCCGAATAAAACGATATAAATTGTTATTGCATTGTAAACATTTAAATATGTTTAAATAATGATCAAAGTAAGAAAGACACCGAAAATGCACCAGTTTTCGTTGATATTTTTCGATTTATGTCAAAAACTATAGGTTTAGGTGAAGATCTGACCATCGTACGTGATAGAGTAGACATTTCTGCTGCAGAAGGCATTGAATGAAGTTAAAAAATCACATTGGTTTACATTTTATAAAGGAAACAGTTCGGCAAAACACGCGTCGTTGCCAGTGGTACTCACAAGGGAACATATCCAACACGAACACTCCGATTTTGATCAAACTTATGTGAAAGATAGTTCTCAAAAAAATATTTGACACGTATTTTTTTTTATCGGCCATCGTTCACATTGAAGGGGTGATAACAGCCCTCAAAGTTAAGGGCTGAAAGTATATTTTTGGGAATATCTCTGAAACTAAAGGAGATAATGGAAAACTTTTTTCTTTAAATTGTGAGTCTTCAAATAGGGAATTATTCTGCGAAAGAAAATTTTAAAAAACCTCATTTGTTTAAAAAATATATTGAAAATTTATAATTTTTTTTTAAATTTTTGTTACTAAATGTTAATCTATTCTGTTGCAACTTTGTGTGTGTAAACCATGGACTAAAATAGAGGATACGTGTTTTTGGAATTTTTCGTTTTAAGCGAGGATTATTAGTTAAATAATTTTAAATCTCATCCTATGAAGAGGAGCAACCGGGCATGGTTTGTTAAAAATATCATTATTTTTACAATCTTTTACAATATTTTCAAATATTATGAACCTCTTTATATGCTGTTAGTTGATTCGTGAATAACTATTGGAAGTACCGCAGATATGAATGCGACGCGGTGTAGTCATCGCAGCCAGAAATAATGGCTTATATGGCCAATACTACCTTTGTAATTTTACGACTGTAAAACCTCCAAATACAATATTTGCAACTTTTGAAACCTTTGGGAATTTTAAAAAAGTGAAGGCAGAGTGTTCTTCGTTTTAAGCTTATAATATTTATCATTCCCATCATTTTCAGTAACATTATTCACTGTCAGAAGAAAAGCATTTGGTAACTTACATTCTCTAATTCACGTAATCAACTTCTTGCAGAGCTGCCATAAGCTTAGAACGAAGAACACTCTGTCTTTAATTTCTTAAAAATCTCTTTTTTTGAGAACTATCTTTCACATAAGTTTGATCAAAATCGGAATGTTCGTGTTGGATATGTTCCCTTGTCAGTGTTATATCGCGCCGCGCCGTTCACTTCTTCCGTTATACCAAGGCAGTAGGCATTGTTAAAGTTTAAAGCTAAAGAGCTTTAGAAAGTCAAGAGGTTTGTTTGTCCCGTAGCAGGAATAAGACCCAGGGAATCGTTACATTTCGTCGAGAATTTTTCGTGTCTTGTTTAGTCTTATCTGGTTTTCATCGTCCTTTACCTTAGAGTCATTGTTTCGTATTTTCTTTACATGTCGAGGTATTCCTTAAATTTATTATTCGCTACGGACATTTTGGAAACGCCTCTGTCCCTCTCCACATTTTCATTTCCGCCCTAATTTCCTTAACGAATCAGAAAATAGTTGCAGTTTTTCCCTCACCTTTTCCCAAAACTTACACGACCACTCCAAGCTTTCTTGGATTGTAAGAAGCTTCGGAAATTCATTCATTCTTTAGTTTTCATACAGTATACATACATCTAACTTTGTCTTATCGCATTTTGGTATAGTACCTATTAGTTGTACTTTAACATTTATACATTTCATCAACCAAGTATTAATAAAGTTTAATTGTTACTGTTAATTGTTTCGAAGTTACGTACATCATTTTTAACACTAGATTTACGGTACCCGTCAAAATGACGGATCTAACATTTTTTGTTTTGATTACGAAAATTATTAAAAGGTTCATCTCAAAATGCATGTTAGAGAAATTGTTATTTTGATGCTATGTCGATCAAGGTTCTGGGGTAAGTGCCAAGAGGTCAAGCTTAGTCCTCTTACCGGAAGGCATTCCTGCCTTCCCCACTCCGTGGCCAGATCCTTAAAGAACAACACCCCTAAGCAATGCAACGTCGGGCTGCTTGCCTTTTCCAGAACATCCCATACCTCTTTTTAAACAATCAACCCGGCGACACCCGATGGCTACGTGACTCCGTGTCACTGGCCATCGTCGACCGCCCGGTTTGCCATTCATACAAACACCCTATCATAAATGGTCCGAAAGCAAAATAGCGGCGGGCTAATTGCCTTCGTTGACCCTCACAAATACGTTGCCGCTAACATGCATGTTAACCTTCATCGCGATAAAGAATCTTTTTATAAACCGATGTATGTATTATCCATTATTTACTTATTTTTATAATTCATTTTCAATTCAGACATAAGTGGTCATTAAACGTCCGTAAATCTAGTGTTAATACAGTCCACTAACCGTAGTTGTCGGGATTGCCATTTAATCCCACGCGCCGTCCAATCGTCACGAAGATAATTGTTGACACTGCTACGCACATACACACTTAGCCGACCACGAGCACGCACCGAACTGTACGATTTCCACCACGTTCGAGCAAGCCAAACTGCGCTGCCCACCACGCATATTTCACAAATGACGCGGACTCATATTCGGTACAAATCAAAGAAGTTTGAAAATTATTTAAATGGTCAATTATATCTTTCGGTAACAATTTCGTTTAACGATTTCACATATTGTTTATACAAAACATGAAATTAAAAGTATATAACATTTATTTTTTGTAGATTGTTCAAAAGTATAGGTAGTAGAGTATGAAAATTATGAACATTAAAAATGACTGAAGACAAAAACAACAACTCATTACTTAAATGTTCACTGTTATTTCTTGACATTTTTAACGGTATTTTTTGTATACCCTAACCTTTATTTTTTAATATTTGTGTTAAGAATGTATTAGAGGGTACATCAGTTTATGACTTGACCATCGGTCCGGGCCTGTACCAGGGCCAAATTCGAGGACAGGGGTGTCATAAACCGCGTGCGCTGAGTACAAGCGGCCAGCTACGCGGAAGGCACTTTTTGCCGTCCGTAGAAATTAGGAAAATCGCCAACCCCACCTTGACCACGATTGCAAGAAATTCTGGAAGGAGAAACTACGGAAGTGAGTTTGTTCCTTTTGAAGTTGAGACAGATTGATTTTGGCTAGCACTGTGCTATGAAGTGTTGCTCCGACCGTCGGACACACAATATTGTAATTTAACGAAGGGACAGACCCTTAATATTTCAATCGTCCAAAAATTCATACAGTCCACTTAATAAACAGTATTTTTTTTCCTCTCAACTTACATCTTCATTCCACGATCATTTGAGCGCGAACAATTTGTAACACTATCAAATTGATGGGTTTCATTAGAGAAACAGTTCGTCAGAAGAGAACAACTCGAGACCAAACGGCAAGTACAATGTAGATAAATAAAAAAAAATGAAACGCGTAGCTAATGACAACGTGAGAGATTTCCACGATCGGTCGGCTACCGACTTACATTGGAACAGGCAGATCTACTCGATTGGTCGCAAACCGACTTACATTGGAACGGGTAGATCTACCCGATTGATCAGCTACCGACTTACATTGGAACGGGTAGATCCTACCCGGTTGGTCGGCTACTGTTCCGTCACACGTGGAACAGAAAACGCGAGGATTTCTAAAGAGAGTTTATGACGGTTGTTCTACGAAAAGCTATTTTTGAGATACACATTTTTCGCTGTACCGTAATATTCATTTACCTTTTTCCGACAATAGAGTTTATATTTTAATTTTCGTTTTGTTCTCAATAGCTGCGCTCGTGTCATAAACTCGACTTTCTCAAAGGGTCATCTAGCGATCCGTGAACCTAACAGGACTTCGCCTTCGAGGGCCTACCTGGCGGGAAGGTCCCAAACGCAGTCGGTCTTTGGGGGTCCTCTCGATCGTGGCGGTAGCGCTCCCACCCTCTTCCTAAAAAGGCGCGTCCAGGGCGCAAAAGAGGGTGGACACTACCGTCAAGAAGCATGTTGATTGGGAAATTAACATGACGAGCGAAAACCAATCAGCATGCTTCAACAACTTCCGAATTTTCGCGGAAGTATGAGCGACATCGAGTCGTTAGAATTAATACGACCTTCAAACGCTTCGGAAGGTAAAAGAACTCAATCGAATACGGAGAGAAGTCAATCGATCGCGGACATAACTCATTCGAAAGAATTAATAAGACCTTCAAACGCTTCGGAAGGAAACGAATACTCGAATCGACACTTCAAAACGTTCGGAAGTAAGGATTCAATACAACGTGTAACATTCCGGAATTCTAACGCCATTGTAAATTCAAAATACAGTCCACTACATCGAAATAAACGCAATCTAACGGATTCACTGTTGGACAAACGACAAATAGTTGCTTCAAAGTTAATTCCGCGAAGTAACAACAATCTCGTATTGTCAAATAACATCACGCGGATGCATGAGATTTGTTAGCTGCCGACTTACATTGGAACAGGTAGATCTACCCGATTGGTCGGCTAAGTGTTAACATATATAAAATTGACTACGGAAGAATTTAATCGAAGTGAACAGCCAATTACACGTGAATGTTACTCAGTAGATAAAAATAAAGAAAAAATAGTTTAAAAAAAAGCCAACAGCACGCGGAGTTCCCAAGCGGTCACCCATCCAAGTACTATCCGCGCCCAACTCAGCTTGACTTCGGTGATCGGACGAGAACCGGTATATCCTGACTAGTATGGCCGTTGGCTGAGATACATGTTATTTCATTTCGAACCACTAATGCAAGCGTAACTATTACGTATTGTAAATAAATATACTTCATAACTTCTTCTGCTAACACGCTAACTATCGTGAAGATCATATTTGAAATCGGACTTTGAAACTTTGTTATGGGAAATCCTGTGGTGACCAGCACTAAATTCTGTACATAACACACATGTGCTCGGCGCAGTAACTATTAGGACGTCGCACAGTGGAGTATTTGTACCGAAAAGGCGGACAAAACCGAATTTTAAAAATTTTGCATTAAATGTAAAATTTCTGGTGCATGAGTTACTTAAATATATGACAAACAATGTAGCAACATCCTTTTATTGATTTATGCAATCATATAGCAATGTTCTTCAATGCAACTGAAGGATTTTATGACGCGCGTTCCTTCCCGAAAATTTGTCCAAAATGCGACGCTTACATTATAAAGATTTTTCAATACTTTGAAAAAATTTTATATATTGTTATTATATGAAAACTTTGCAGGCAAGAATAATCTTCACTTTCCAACAGGTTTTACTCTGTTATCGTGCATATTTGTCTATTAATTAATGTTTGAAAATGATCAATAATTTAATCATCTTTTTTTACGATTTTGTTATACTTCCGGGTGCGTCCCGATGCTTTGTTTGGTATCATTATATTCTGTAACATATTCTGATTGTAATGAAACAAAATTTGGCTCCGACCGCGTCCGACCGCGGATGTTATAGCAAATTGAAGTTTAATTGTCGCCGCGTTTCGTAGGCTTGTACGCCCGCGCTCATTGACCATCCATGAGACGCTCAGACATTCTTCGAAGGAATTGTTTAGACTATCGACGAGTAAGGGTCCATGAGATGTTTATACTATGATACAAATAAGACTTCGAGTCTATTCTCTATTTTCTGAATGCATTCAGTTGAAAAAGTGCCTTCAGAGACTACGGAGAGATACATTCACAGAGCGATATTTTTTACATAATTATATATCTTTGTTTTAGCTATATATATTCTAATTTTTGAATTTTATTCAGTATAAGTTTTGTGTTGTGTAGTTTATGTTTAGTTTATATTTTTCAAATACTTATTAAGTGCGATTAGTTCAGTTATTCATTTAAACTTTTATTTAAATGTTCTCCTTTCTATTTCTATATTGAAGTTCATTTAATTTATACCTGGTAAGTACACTTAAACATGCAAGTATATTTTTTCATGCAATTTGTGAATCGTGAATATTATTTAACTCCAATAACTGAACATATATATATATCAAAATGTCTGAAAATTAATCGGAACCAATTGCAGGGCCGTCTGGCGTTAAAATAATGACTAGAAGACAATTATTTCATATATAGCAGAAACAGAGGATAATACTCTCTAATAATATGTTTAAAAATTGCAAGAAAGGTGTTTGCAGTTTGTAGTATTTGACAAATGTCGAGAAATTTATACGTGTTGAAGTACTCCTCCTTATATTCCGTTTCTGCCTTTTTCGTACCAACTGTGATAAAAGTAGTTAATAGTCTAAAAAATGGGAATTTCAAGCTTTAAAATAGTCTTTGTTTCATTAATTTTGGACTAATTTTGATAAAGTTATGGAAGTTTGAAGAGCGCGACAATTTTTAAAGAAGAAAAATCGGAAAGAAATGTGAAAGAAAAATCGGAATAATTGTTGAATTATTCTTCATTCATGAATAATAAATAGACTAATTCGTCTTTATTCACGCAGTCAGAGTAAATCAAATTTATAACGGTACTGTAGTTCGTTATCGCAAAGAAATAATAGATAAAATATCGAAAATTACACTCGATAAATGTTATGACGATGAAAAAGGACAAACTCTCATTTTGGAAAAAAATACATTTTTCCATTCTGAAAGAGAATGAACTTTTTTATTCACCGAAAAATATTTTAAATCTAATAACTAGTAAATGTAATAAGGCCTGTGTACGTTCAATGAAGAAATGTAGAAGAAATTTGAATACGACTTACCCATTGATTCACAAATAATCCTGTTTCGATGCAAATGAATTTTCGTCATTAGAACGATTCTTACAGTTGACAAAATTATTTTCATCGCACAGAAACTCTCAATCCACTTCACTGTGACATTTTGCATTATTATTATTAAATTAATATTCTGTAAAAAAAAAAAATTGAAAAAGATCGGCCCATTTAGAGGCATAAATTTATTTCTGTTAGTCTCTAATTTCGTAAAGAATATTTTAATTATTAAACGATAATTGATATTATAAAACACTGTGATGTATCTAGTATAACATGCAGTTAAAAAAAATAAACATTGTTAAAATAATCCACCAGGTTTGATGAACACAAATTTGTGAAACCGGGCACATCCATCGGTCATTGTACGAACAGCTGATGTTACAACTGAGGCAATGAACTCTCGATTTATACCACAGTAATTTTTGGATGGTCGCATAACATATGATTATCCCCAGTCTCCAGACTTTAACCCCGTCGAGAATTTGTGGGACCAACTAGAACGACGGATTAGTAAAACTGCAATACACTCAAAAATAGAATTAATAATTCGACTACAAGAAGAATGGAACGATATTACTAGTGAATGTTTAGAAAAAATCATTTCAAACATGGCTGAACGTTTAAAACAAGTTATTCATCATAAGGGATATCCAACGAAATACTGAATTTTTGTTTAGTCTTAGGTAAAATGTATGTACTTACCTACATAACGTAGATTTTTGTTGTGTCCGAATATTTTTGTAACGCGTAAACTAGACATTGTTTTGTTTATCCTTCAGTACGTAATGACATGTTGCAATTACAAAATAATTTTTTATGTTTCTGTTGTCTATAATAAATAAGTTAATATTGTAAAAGACTAGCGCATAAACATTTTAATAATTTAGGAAAATATCAAGCATTATACTTGAAGGTATTATAGTGTCCGAATATTAAAGTGAGTAACTGCATATTCCGTTGTGCTAATCCCGCTAATTACTAACAAGGTACATATAAAACATGTACTTTTACATTTTTGATTACATACCGAAGTATTTCGGAACATGAAAAAACTTGACATGTTTAGACCAAAATTCGCAATTTTATCTCACTGTGAAAGGGTTAAAAAATTGATTACAATCTATTAATCATCGCGAGATTCCTTTATGAAATTCTTTCAGATACGTTTCTATATGTTAAAATTCTGTGTTGACCGCAAACCTCCAGGTTTCGTGATACATATGTACATATGTACTGTTCCCCAAATTTTCCAAGAATATAGTTGCGTCTTTAGACAATGGTTTTATTTGATGTCCATTATATGCTTCATCTTGTCCCTCGGTGTTTACATCACTCATCATTGTCGTAAGAGTGTCATCACTAGAATAATATTTTTCACTCCTCTTTTTATTTGTATAGATTGTTCGTTGGGGATCCTTATTTACGAAAAAATATTTTAAATCGAATAATTATGTAGGAACAGATTTGGGAGTGGTATTGAAATGATTTTTCAAGCCCACGCAAATGCACTTAATCCTATCTTTATTACTAACTAACCCTAACCTTACACTATTCGCCCTAATTCTAACTTACTACCTACTCCTTATACGCCCCTATGTAATCGCCTTTCTAATACGCCTTTAGTGCGCCTTGTTCGCTTTTATGTCGGTTACATCCGAATGTTTTGTCCTACCGGTCGCCCGTGGAATTTATACACAATTCGGAACGAACCGACCTACCGTTTTTCACTTATTTGCCGCTGCGCTCGCCGGATCGGTGACGGTCGCGTTTAGGTAAACAGCTGACCCGGGTCACCGACCTGTGATAAGCGGCACGTGCCTCCTAGCTACTTTTTATTATAGCTACATTGTCAACGACTCGATTAATAACCGAATCGTTGGCCGCCGACTATGTTATTACATTACTTCTTTCGCTTCTTTTTCTATTCGAAGAAACAACAGTTCCTTACCGTTTACTTTTGTAGATTCGAAACTTGTGCTATTTGCGGCGCCGGCTGACTGGACGTTTTTGAATTTGAGGTATTTTCGGATTAAAATTCCCGTGCCTCCCGCTTGGTTGGAATTTTCTCTATCGTATCTTATAAAATGGTAATCTTTGAAAGTGACTTTGTGAGCTGAGTATATTTGGTTTCAGAGAGTAAGGCTAGATCCGGTTTATATTGGTTTAGACAATCCAGGAGTGTGACTCTTCTTGCATATTGGTTATTATATTAGGTTGGTGCATATGAAATGTCGGATTTTTAAAATATATAAAACTGCATATCTTGTTTCAAAAGCCGTTTATTTAATTAAAATATGATCCATTTGCTTAAGTACACTTTTCACAACGAGATTGTATTATAATATATAAACGATTGTATTAAGGAAATTCTGATCTTGGGAGCCAATAAACTCTGATATTGAATTTTTCAGACTCTCTTCATTTTCGCTTCGTATAGGCCGTGAAAACAGTCCTAAATGTTTAAAACAATGAAAGTTAGTTGACGAGATATCTGATATATGACCTCAGTGTTGAAAAATTTCAAACTTCAACTCATTTAATTTCACGATTGTTTTGTGCGACGCATGCGGCCAAGCGTTGTCTCGGAGGTGCCGATTAATGAGTGATGATGAGTGAATTTTCAATTTTCTTTTTGCATTTCTCAAACCAGCCGCACATTTCGTTCGATTAAATTTTTTCCCTCAAACGCATGGTTTATATTGCCGGTAGCTCATGCAGCATTATTGCCAAATTTATACCCGTATACAAAAAATTACACGAATATCGGCTGAATTCGTGTCGGTACAAAATACAAAACAAATAACAAAAGGAAACGCTTTTAAGAAAACCTTCTTTGTTGAAATGTGACTATGACAATGGACAGTACAGCTATGAAAGAGGTTGTGCCAAAAACGTAAGCATAAAGGAAACATGGTGACAAAGGTTCACATGTACAGAAAATCCGACATTTCATATGCACCAACCTAATAGAATTTACATTAATTTGGATTATTGTAAGTTGGCGTAATAGCAGTTCATTGACTATTGTTGGATTCCGTACGAGGGAATAAGTACAACACTTATAATATAAACTCGGAGGCTTTATTCGCTGACGATAGGTTCCGCACGCAAGTACCAATTATGGAATACTGACTAAATGTAGAAAGAGGCCTAGTTATATATATTGAGATGAGGGTGAGTAATGGAAGTGCAAGCATAGTGTAAGGGCAGCGCGTAAGACAGGATGACTAAGAGGTTAGATGAGTTGGCGTTTGAGGAGTGAAATCAGGATGTTTTTGGCAGGATGATTCAATGTGGTGATAAGCTATCTTGTTTTCGATGAGTTGGTCGTACAACACTATGCTTCTATTGGGTATCCGCGACATGGGATCTATACAGGGTGTCCCAAAAGTGTTGATGGAGCCGGAAATGGGAGGTAGGTGGGGTCATTCTGAGCAACTTTTTCATTTGCAAAAATGTCGTATGGGGCTTCGTTTTTAAATTATTAACGAAAAGCACCGACCAATCAGAGCGCGAGAATCACGCTCAAGTGTAGGCCCGAGTTATAATTGGCCGTGGTCGCGATCGAATCGCGAGGTAATAATTCTGTTTTCTCTAGCTAATTTTAATTCTTGTTTTTTGATCTCTATTTTTTGTTTCATTTCGGTTAATTTCGGACATCCTCGGTAAGAGGTTCGGTAAGCGGCGGCCAGTGGCTCAGTGCGAGCGTCGACGGACGAGAAACAGCATATCCTGACTAGTATGGCCGTCGGCTGGGGAATACATCATTTTATTACAATTTACTAATCCGCGTCTCACCTCGGGAGGTAGCATATCCGCGTCTCACCTCGGTGAGCCGGATTTACAATAAACCTGTCCCTATCTACTTTCTAGCGAAATTACAATTTACTACTGGGCCCTTGGGCAGACCACAGTCTCAAGGGCCATAAAACTGTCGCGCAGGACGGCGCACGATCCCAGGAACCTGGGCAAAGAGCGATCTCCGACAGTAGGAAGATGTGGTATGAGTTTCCACTCGATCCCCAGGGTTGGCGTGACGGGGCCGTCGCTTGAGGTGTCGGGGTTTAGCCCTAGTATCCGAGACGAGATCCTGGAGACCACGCACCGCCAACCCTAAAAAGCCACCTACGGAGCTACCCAATCCCGGATCCCCGGGTAACCGATGCCATTGGTGTGCAGACTTGCGTGGAAGAGGTGGCTCGTATGAGCTCTGGATTGGTTGAGTGCACGGCCGTCGTTTGAGGTGTCGGGCGGATGGACCTAGTCCAGCCTAGTATCCGAGACGAGTCCGTGATGCAGACAACACGACTCTTGACCCTTGAAAACTGCTACTACGGAGCTGCCCAATCTCAGGTTTCTGAGTAACGGATGCCACTAGCAGTATTAGAAGTGTTGTACAGGAAACCCGCCCTTCTGGGCCACGCCCTGGCGCATTACCTGTTAAGCGTGGCTGGGGTCAATTTCCCGCCGACACAGGCACTGAGGGCGGTGTGAACTAACCCCACCGAGTTCGCAAGGGCTCGGTGTCATGCCTATTTGGAGATGGACTCTCGGGGGTAGTAAACTCAAGGTCTGAAGTAGGGAGATGATGCGTATACCCGATCGGGTGAGGAAGCACATCCGAGTCCCATGTAGGTGAGCCGGATTAACAATAAATTACAATTTACTAACAACATTAACGAATCTCTGGATAGGACACACCTGGCCACCTCATGCTAATCATCACAGGATCGAAACTCGACGACGTGACGGCAAGCGCATAGACTATCCCGAAGCCCTTGATATTTTAGCGAGGGATTAGGATATTTTCGCAGAGTCGGGAAACATTCAGCTTTCGGGCTATAATCGACCACGGGACATCGCCCACAGTCTTCGCCTTTTCTTGAAATATGTATAGGAGATACGGATTAACCGCCGCGTCGAGAACCTGCTCGAAGGATCACGAAACGATAACGCCAGTTCGAACAACGGATCGGTTAATCCGTGACCTATATTTAACGGTTGAGCGCGTGGATCTAGCGCGAGTATGTTTGTGTGTGTGTATATGTGTGTTTTGGAAACGCTAAGCGAGGCGAGGTAACGAGCGTCGAAAATTCGCGAAACCTTTGAAAAGCAGCGTCGAGAACGTTCCGCCGCCGCGAGGATAAAAGGGCGCGATTGCGACGCGTCCAGGAACAGTAAGACGAAGTGAGCTAACGAGATACGATACGATACGATACGATACGATACGATACGATACGATACGATACGATACACTACGATACAAATGATCATAAATTACGGACTACGGCTACGAATACGGTTACGATTATCCATTACGGTTCTTCATTTCGGTCTACAAGATTATCGTTTCTTGCGTGTGGTTGTCCTGTAAATTCGTGTTCTGTCTTTGTACTGTAATAAAGGGATAGATCCAAAAAATTTTATCCTACATTTGTGTATACATGAAATTACAGGGACTTTTCAAATTATATCTTTATTCATTTCGTCTGCTTCTACCATTGGAGTTCCTCACAACTGCAATTGTAGCATTCTTAATCTTACGCTTCATACGACCGCATTCAAGGAAAGAATGTTGACAGATTGAACAGTGCTCATTGTCAACAAAACATAATTGAAATCGTTTCCATTAAAAAATATTTTAAATCGAATTGAAGAGAATTTTATCTAGTTAAAATTGAAATATTTAAGATGTAATGACGGACACTTCTATCAAATTCATCTCGAAATATTGTAATCTGTATAGAGAACGATTTAACTGAATTAAAATGTACAGAAGGATGGTCCAAAATAAAATAGAATGTTAATATTATTTGCTTTATTCTACGAACTTGTGTCGCGTAAGACGCCTGCATCCTGTCTGTTCGCATTTGTCTCGGGGACGAAGAGTCTGGACCCACTTGAGGGTACGTGACCCTGTCAGGGTGGTCCGAATTGCCAAAGCACTTCTCTCGTAACCCCACGAGGGCCTGGACTATCTTCAAAGTCCCCAAAACGGATTCTCTCAAGCTATAAATAAACCTACAAATGAAAGTATTTAAAATTGAATAGAAGGGGACTATTGGTCGTATTGGTATTGCAACAGTTAATTAAATGTGAATGTTACTGAATAGACATAAGTAAGGAAAAAATAGTAAAAAAAAAGCCAACAGCACGCGGAGTTCCCAAGCGGTCACCCATCCAAGTACTATCCGCGCCCAACTCAGCTTGACTTCGGTGATCGGACGAGAACCGGTATATCCTGACTAGTATGGCCGTTGGCTGGGGCAAATATTATTTTATTACAATTTAATGAAGACACTTCCTAAACTCTGCATAGGACACATATGGCAACGTCATGATAACCATCACGGCGTCGGAGCCCAACAACGCGGTGAAAAAGCCATAAACCAAGCCTAGGCAACCTATTCCCCACCATCGCTACGTTACTCCCACTACTCATTTGTCAACTCCCCCACTACTGACCACACCATGCTTTACACCTCGCACGCCTCACACTGCTCACATGACTGCAAATATATATCCACATATATATAAAATGACGACTGTGTGCTTGGTCGAGTTTAATGCTGGGATGCGCTGAGGAGTAGAGAGGGAAGCCGCGTGTAGTTCATGAGCCACATGTTGTCCAGGCCTGCCATAAACTATTCCGAGGCCCTTGAGATTTTTGCTAGGGATTAAAAATCTGTCGGAGGTTCAGGAAAGTTTCACTTTACGGGAAACCATCGACTACAAAACATTGGCCGCAGTATTCACCTTTCCTGGTACTTGAAATTTCGTAGTTTTTAGATTATATTTTCATTCGTTGTGTTTTTTCCTAACATTCGTGTTCTGAAGTATTGCAAACATAGCATTTGTTACCTTACTCTTCAGGTAATTGCAGTAAAGCCAAATATGATGCAAAATTGAACAGTGCTAGTTCTAAACAGAATATATTTGAAAATTTTGCATTTAAAATAGTACAGATTGAATAAGAGGGAATTGTATGTAGTTAATATTGAAATATTTAAGATGTAATAGAGGTGAGTTCTATCAAATTCAACTTGAAACATTTAAAACTGAATAGAGAAAGATTTAACCGAATTGAAATGAAGGTATTCCAAATTGGATAGAAGGGGACTAAGTCGTATTGGTGTTGCGATAGTCAATTAAATGTACATGTTATTGACTTGACATAAATCAAGAAAAAATAGTAAAAAGAAAGCCAACAGCACGCGGAGTTCCCAAGCGGTCACCCATCCAAGTACTATCCGCGCCCAACTCAGCTTGACTTCGGTGATCGGACGAGAACCGGTATATCCTGACTAGTATGGCCGTTGGCTGAAGACAATGTTATTTCATTTCGAAAAACTGATGCAAATGTAAATGTTACATATTGTAATTCAAAAATATACTTAAGAAGGTCTGCCGTCATGCTGACTCTTGTAAAGATAATCAGTCATCGACTACTCGAATACCATCGAATAATCGATAGAAGAAACGTTAAATGAAAATTAGGACTGCACTGGCGTAGCGGCGTGTGGATCGCAGCGTCAAGGGAAATGGCATTAACCACTTACAGATGCTTGTGTATATTTAATTAGGCCTATCCTAAAGTCTATAAGCTGGCAAAATTATTTTGTACTTTTTAGTACGTGTCTAGCCGAACAGACAACCCTATTGCGAACATTACCAGCCATGTCCTTTAATGATCGGTACAGTCGCATGACCATTGCAACCCAAATATTGTTGTACACGCGATGATCACGTTAACTATACCCCTACCGAAAGGCAGGCGTCCACGGAGAAGTCAAGAAACCTCCACCCTGCCCGTTTCAAGGTAGTAAAGCCTTCTTACAGATATTGTAAGTAGAAAAAGGGCGCACAGGGCAGTCGAGAAAACAGTACAAGTGTCAGTAGAACAGTTAGTCAGTATTGAACAACATTCAATAGTCTTCTTCACTCAGTATTATATTGGCATAAGTTCGATCTTCCGCACACTACCCCCATTCAACAAATTATAATAAATCCTATTCGCCAAAATATTGTATCTCTCTCCATTATCCATCACGATCAGTCTGTCATCCCACTTTTGCGACTGAAATTGATAATTTCATTGTAACTGGTAGCAAATAGATGTTTTGAATTGAAAAATGGATTATTCATGTTGGGAAACCCTAAGTTGATGCGTATTAAACTATGAATAGGACACACGTGGCCACGGAACGGGTGGCATTACAACGCCAGGGCCATAAACTACCCCGGGGCCACTCATTTTTTTGCGAGGGACTACGAAATCTTCCAGATCCCGGAAAGTTTCACTCTTCGGGAAATCATCCGCTACGGGATGTAATCATTTTATGTAGTAAAATTGAAATATTTAACAATGTAATTATTGCTTTACGGGTTTTTGGAAAAAGAAAACACTCAGGATGGAGTGAAATAAAAAGGATTTTTACTTGAGCACATAAACTGATGGTAACATTAGTAATGCATATAAAAGAAACAATTGACAATAAACAAAAAATTCAAAGCTCCAGGCGACAGAGTGTGCCTCGATCGTTCTTACGTCGTAACAAACATTACCTATCGACATTATAATTTAACAATACAAAACATAAATTCTAAGAGTAGGTTTACGACATGACAAAAAAATAGCCGCTTTCGAAAAGCCTTAAATTTAATATCCGTGCCATTCATATACCCATATTAAGATGGTATGTGACAATTTTAGTTTTTAGTACATACATTTATTGCTATATTCATTTGTAGAATTTGTAGCTTCAGCGGCACAGGTCATGTCATAAACCTCGAGTACCCTAAAGTCTAAGCCGGACCTGGAACTTAACGGTTTCTAGGGCTCCTGCACTGACGTCAGTGAATTTTGGAAAAGCCCAAAATTTCCCCTACAACCGCCGTCCTCCCCAATGCAGAAACTATGTTCCCCTTCTAAAAATATACCACGCCAAGGGTGCAACGGAAGGGAGAACAGAAGTTTTAAATAAGGCAAAATATACGAAAATCGTCAGAATAAAATAAATCATCAAACAAGAAGAATCAAACATAGTTTAAAACACAAAACACACTCAACACCTAATACAATTAATCATCCAAACGCAATTAGTTCACTATCATTGTAGTTCCCTTAAATAATTCTTTGTTCTGCAAAACCAGTGTCCATTTTTTATAATATTCACCCGTCGTTAAGTCAGCGCGTGAAGCGTAGCATACCAGAAAGTTTCTTTCACCGGTAAAATAAAACCTTTGCTCACGCCAAAACAATCGTATATAAAAAGGATTTTTCGCAACAGTAATGAATGAGGGTTCTATCAAATTTAACAGAAAATACTTAACCTTTTCGTTACAGCGGTTCCATCCGCCGTAGTGCCACTCCTGAACGGGATCTCCCGCCGAAAGTGTGCACATTGCGCGTAGATAGTGTATTTTGGAAAAAAGGGATTTTTCCTTGAAACAATATACTCATAATATCTACATAAGATATAAACTTATTTAATGGGTAAAAAAAGTCTCATTAACAATTAATAAGAGTGAAGAAACAATGTAGCGATTTTAGTGACTCAAGGACTGGTTTTATACAAAAAGGAATATTTAATATATAAAAACAAAATATAAAACACGCTCGCACGACTTCTTTCTTTTAACTCCACGCTCAACTTCTCTCTTTTAACTCTCACGCTCGACTTCTCTCTGTTAACTCTTATGCTCAACTGATTTTCATTCTACCCTTACAATACTCTTCTCCTCCCAAATCCTCTTGTACACAGTCACACCCGCTGACCAATTCGTACCACATGCATTCCCATCGCGAAGAACTGTCACCCGATACAAACACTCTTCATTCATACATCTCTCGGTCCAAACACTACATCCGAACCTCGCTCGCATATCCTTATCCCGCTCCTCACAATACTATACATATAATATATGTATGTGGCGGCACAAGGGTCGCAGCGTCGAAGGAAATAACATTGACCGCTTGCAGGTATGCTGTATAGGCAATTAAACCTGTCCTAAAGTCTGTAAGTTGGCGAAATTATTTTATATTTTTTAACACGTGTTTAGCTGAATAGGCTACCCTTCATAAACGCTGCCAGCCATGTGCCGTCACGGTTAGTACGGTCGCATGACCATCGCGTCCCAAGGATTATTGTACTCCTTTTAGTGTATAACAAATTCTACCCCTACTGGAAAGTCAGGGCATTGACAATGGTACTAGCAAACTCCACCCTCAGTATTCTGAGGTGGTTACGCCCTCCTTGCCAATGTTATAAGAGAGGAAGAACATCGCGACATAATCAGAATACTTCAGAATACAAGCATTACTTTAATTAGAATAACTCCGGTCAACCAGTTAGAGTCAGTTCCGTGTCTTCCTCTCGCACTTAGAAAATCATCCGTCAATAGTTTTATATATTTGTGAATAATCATATTTCCTGGACACTACCTTATTTATTTAATAAACTGTATTATCGCACACTATAAATCAATCACACCTATCACGCATCCTTCAGCAACGTTGCATATCCCGGCTCTGCGACTACAATATAGAATAACAAAATAAAACATATATATTATGTCGGATATATCCGGCGTTCGGCTCCTCGGATTTTCATGTGGATGACGGATATATCCGTTGTTCGTAGCGAAAGTGTTCAAACCGAGTAAAGAAGAATTTTATCGAATTGAGATTAAAATATTTAAAATTAAATGGAAGGGAATTATGTTGAATTAGAATTGAGATAATGAAAATTGTATTGAATACACTTAAATAAAGAAAAAACAATAAAGAAAGCCAACAGCGCGCGAAGTTCCCAAGCAGCACGCATCCAAGCACTATCCACGCCCAACTAGGCTTGACTTCGATAACACTGTACAACAGCCAAATGATTTCATGACCGCCATTATGAAATTCTTATAGATCTATGCGAGCTAAGTACGAACCAAAGATCCGTTTTTCTTTTTTTTGTGCTTTTACCATAGCAGCTATTCAATAGCTTTTTGCACGGGAGAAATCTGTGGTCTTTCATAAATAAAACGATATAAATTATTATTACATTGTAAACATTTAAATATGTTTAAACAATAATCAAAGTAAGAAAGACCCCACAAATGCACCAATTTTTGCTGATATTTTTAAATTTATTTAAAAGATTATGGGTCTAGGTGAAAATGTAACCATCGCACGTGATAGAGCAGACATTTCTACTGCAGAAAGCATCGAGCGAAATTAGAAGAATCGTTTTTTGTGGCGTTCGGGGCCACCTATTATTTATTCGAAGGATCGATTACGGTTCAATTTACAAACGAGCAGAAAACCATCGGTTCCTTTCGGGGCTATAAAATTTACCGAAACAATTAGCCCCTTTAGCAGCTACTATGAAAATATCGGTCAAGTGACAATGAAAGTGACCGTATCCTACAGCAAAGTGAGAACAATAACCTGTGGGTAACATCAGCTGTTCTGCAATGCTTGTGCATTTTATGGAAGATCAAAGTCGGTAGAAGGACCCAGCAGCGAGGGCCAATTTTCACTGAAATAGGATTATTTTCACACAGTGGGTGAGTCCGATTAAAATTTTTCGTACATTTTTTTTGTAAATTTAAAGTAGACTGGAGTTAATCCACTTATTGTGCTGATTTAAACACTTTTTCATTCAATATGATAATTATTTATGGGTTAGACCCTTGATCTTAGGAAGCAATAAAATTAGGATGCGCCTTAACATTGAGAAAACATACATATTTCTAAGAATAGCGAAAAGCGAAAGAACTATTACAGGTAATAAATATAGGTAAAACTGCGATTTTAAAGAAATCCGCGGAGTTCGTAGTGGCTTCATGAGTTTATTGCTGCTATAGAGGGTTCGTTGCTCGCAAGGAATTGAAAGTGTTTATGGTTTCACGCGGTACCTGCCAGCGTAACAATTAGCATGTCAGCAGAAGAAGTTTGTCCATATATTTTAATTATAACATTATGCCTTTTAGCCAACGGCCATACTAGTCAGGATATACCGGTTCTCGTCCGATCACCGAAGTCAAGCTGAGTTGGGCGCGGATAGTACTTGGATGGGTGACCGCTTGGGAACTCCGCGTGCTGTTGGCTTTTTTTTACTATTTTTTCCTTATTTGTATCTATTTAATAACATACCTATCTTATTGATTGTCTCACTTCTACTTCGACGTAGTCTCCTTCTATTCAATTGTAAATACCTTAATTTCAATTCGGTTAAATCTTTCTCTATTCAGTTTCAAATATTTCAAGTTGAATTTAATACAACTCTCCGCTATTATATCTTGAATATTTCAATATTAACCCTTTCGCGGCGAACAGCGCCAGATGGCGCTCAGCTATAGATGCTCATTCTCAGCGAACAGCGCCATATGGCGCTCAGATATAGATGCTCATTCTCAGCGAACAGCGCTGTTCGGCGCTCAGGCAAATTTACCCGCGGCGGAAAAACGGGTAAAATAATTAAAAAAATAAAAAATAAAAAAATATTATTATTATTATTTTAATTATTAAAATAATTTTTTCGCGTATTTTGTCCGCGCGGTCGATCTGGCATCGGCTGCTTAGAGCGCAACTCTTTCCAGAGCATTCCGCCGCGAAAGGGTTAAGGGGTAACGCCACTCTAGGATGTTCAAACAATTTTTTTTTTTGCTTAAATGATGCTATATTATGTCTAGAATATGTGAAAAAAGTTTGAAGTGGAGGAAAGGTCGGGCACACGATTTTTTTTTAACTGGACTGCAATAATTCGCAGTGTGCTGCTCATGCAGGCAGCATGATAAGTGTCCACTTGGAGGGAATTCCTGGTATTCCTGGCAAAAGGCGAAGGATACCGGCACATTAGATCAATATAAACACAAACTACGAATATCAAGTAGTTTTCTTCTGTATGAAGATCTCGTCAGCGACGACTTACTGACGCGCTGCAGTTTCAATTCAATGGTGTGGTCTACTGCTCCGAAAACTGTATCCAGTGGCAAAAATATACTTGAAATTGCTGCAAATATGTCTGTGTTAAGGCCAACATGCCCTTACATTTGACAATAGATTTGGAATTTGAATATAGTAATTAACCTAAGACCGTCGTCCCATCGAGGGTTCGCGGACCGTTCCGTGGCAGTCATAAACTCAGGAAACCATAAAGACCCGCGCGTTTTCTATGTAGTTTTCTAGTCATTGTTCGAATTTTGTCGTCAGATTAATATTTTACTTTTCGAGCCCGTTATTTCTAGCATGGTTAGCTAAGGTCAGCGCGCTTCTTGATCTTCATTACCTGCCACGGATCGGGTGCAAAACTTGGAATATTGGCAAGTGGAAGGGGCCCGGGCAGGGCGTAAACCTTGCGTCCCTTCCACAAATTTGTACATATTTACGTAGCCAATTATAACAAGTCACCCTCGTCGAGTCTACCCGACCGAGGTGAGATCGAAGAGATATCGTAGAACGTCAGATGAGTTAAATCATGGAAAGATAGTTAAGATACATATTTGATAATGAATAGTTGGATTGTAGTTGCATTAGACATAGTTGAATTATACACACATAGAATAGTTGAAACATAGATAATTGTATAGTCCCGATCACATCGGGTGGTCCTTCGAGATTATTATAATAAACCTAGTCGGCACACCACGTGCAATATTCAACAAGGCTCGAAAGAATTTATTTTCACCCACGAGCGTTAACAGTCTGTTTGCATATTCAACGACGGAATGTCCACTATAATGCAAGTAATGAAAGACTTGGATATGTCTATCGGAGAAAACTGTTACAATTTCTGCCTGCAAGCCGACGCTCGACGCATAGAGTTTTCAGACCGATCACTGAATAAAGCTACGAAAAAAACAAAATGGGACCTCAGATCCAGCAGGAAGCAAAAGAACGAAGAGGATATTAATATAGAAGGTCAAATGTATGGTGCAGGCATCACTGATTAAAAGTATATAACAAATTACTTACGTTGAATGGTAATCAAAACTTTAAACGTATTTTTCTCGGAATCACTTTTTTCGAACTGGTCGGACCAATAACTCGAAGAGTTTTCAACTAATCGACTTGAAATTTTGTGGAGATGCGTAAAATAACATAACTCAGTGAACATCGTACGGATTTTTTGATTAATCAACTAATTCATTTTTTATTAACAATTTAATGCTAAATTTTCTGACATTTTTCCCAAAATTTCCTTCATATCGACGCCAAATGAACAATTCTTAATATCTTTAAATTTCCGTACGATGTTGACTAGACAAGGATATATAATATCAGAAATTTTTTGATTTTTTGTTTTAGGACCATGCGTTAATGAGAAAAAGGTCCGGCCAGCAGCCCACTACACAAAAAGATGTTATTGCTTGCTAGCACTTACAGCCGCCATTTTTAATTCGATTTGTTTGAAAAAATTCTCAAACCATCTTCAAAACATATGTAATAAAGCTCTTTTGTCCCTGACTTAATATCTTGTATGGTTCTTATTTTAAAAATTCCCGAAAATCACCTTTTTTTCTGTCCTGTAGAGTGGCATTACCCTTTAACTACATATGTTGGAATATGCGTTTGACAAAAACCACTCGCCACAGGGCGAGACAAAGTTCTGCCCCATCTACAGAAGCTGAGTATATGACTTTTTCAAAACTGTAAGAGAGGCACTATGGTTAAAATCATTGGTAATTATTATTAATATAAATATGTCTAACCCAATAACTATATGTATGTTAGCGACAACGTATTTTTGAGGGTCGACGAAGGCAATTAGCCCGCCGCTATTTTGCTTTCGGACGACTTATGATAGGGTGTTTGTATGAATGGCAACCTAGGCGGTCGACGATGGCCAGTGACTCGAAGTCACGTGGCTATCGAGTGTCGCCGGGTTGATTGTTTAAAAAGAGGCATGGGAATGTTCTAGAAAAGGCAAGCAGCCCGACGTTGCATTGCTTAGGGGTGTTGTTCTTTAAGGATCGGGCCACGGAGTGGGGAAGGCAGAAATGCCTTTTGGTAAGAGGACTAAGCTTGACCTCTTGGCACTTACCCCAGAACCTCGTTATAGAACAGTCTTATTAGCTTCTGTAAAAATTATATCTAACATGTATGTATGGTGCGTAAAGTATTTTCTTGTTGTTATCTGTGGGTTGTATGTGGTAAATAATTGGGGTATGTTGTGTATATCTTGCAACCGTCTAACTCAGGATACGCGGATACATTTTGTTGGTTTATAATAATTTTTTCATAACACTGACAAATAAAGGTTTTAAAAGTTTCTCAGTAGATAGATGTATATGTAAGGACATAAATTTATTTATGATTTAATGCGATAACGGGCAGTTACAAAAACGATGAACAGAAGTTTTTGCCTTGGTGAACTCCGAGCGCCGACACAGAACATATGTGGTTTTTGCATGTATACCGCGTCATTTCTTGCTGAAACGAAATGTTTTCATGCACGTGTTGCTAAACCAGGCCAATACCCCAGTGTCGTTTTCTCTGTCTGCCATGGACTGGCAACGTCACTAGGGCAATAACCTCGCCAGGTGATCGAAAGAACACACGCAAATTCGAAATAACGACGGATTTTTAAGTAACCCGACTTTCGAGAATTTTCGAATAGGTCGCCTGGCGGAGTTATAAGATGTCGGTGCGAGCACCAAGAAAAGAGATTAACGTTGTACGCCGTGCAAGCAAGACGAGTGCGATAAAGTTAACGAACTACTCTGAGCGTCAATTCTTTCATACTGTAGCGGCTGGTCATAAATCTGTAAATTTGTAAAGAGCATCGAACGTGCAAACGGCCAGCACGGTTTATGACGCGGGAAACAACGGAGCTGTTTTTGGGGAAACCGTTTTAGGATTTTTAGAGAATGCATGTCCGTACTTAGAGTTTTGCTAATGGTCTGGGCAGTAAAACGCTTAGTGTCGTAAACCCTGAGTTTCCATAAGTATCTTCATCGCGAGGTCAAGCGACCATCGGCTGGTCGCGTAGCTGACCGTGGGCCCTGGGAAATTCCGCTGCGTTGCCACCTTCACCAGCAAACGCTACCCCCGTCGAATCGTACCCCCGCTTCAAGGAGGGTCACAAAGGTGCTGCAGGGAGTGGTGCCCCTGTCGCGCCAAGAGCCAACCCCAACCTCCACGCGGTGTGACCTGGAAACTCCGCTCTTTACGGGCGGTAGGCTAACGGGGCGAGGGCTACACGACTCTGAGAACTTTGCTGGGAGAGTCTGTATCCGGCGGAAAGATCTTTGAGACAATAACAAAATTCCTTGCAAGTGCCGAGTCAAGCGATGTCTTCTCAGCCGTTGATCTACCTTGTCCCTACCGGAAGCGGTGGCTAGCTGGGAGGGACGATAGGTAGTTTATTGCGTATGCCCAAAGAGGCGAGGAAGCAGATTCGTGCCCATCTCGGTGGGCCGGATTAATAATAAACCCCGCTTCAAGGAGGGTCACAAAGGTGCTGCAGGGAGTGGTGCCCCTGTAGCGCCAAGAGCCAACCCCAACCTCCACGCGGTGTGACCTGGAAACTCCGCTCTTTACGGGCGGTAGGCTAACGGGGCGAGGGCTACACGACTCTGAGAACTTTGCTGGGAGAGTCTGTATCCGGCGGAAAGATCATTGAGGCAATAATAAAATTCCTTGCAAGTGCCGAGTCAAGCAATGCCTTCTCAGCCGTTGATCTACCTTGTCCCTACCGGAAGCGGTGGCTAGCTGGGAGGGACGATAGGTAGTTTATTGCGTATGCCCAAAGAGGCGAGGAAGCAGATTCGTGCCCATCTCGATGGGCCGGATTAATAATAAACCCCGCTTCAAGGAAGCGTGCTTCGGGCACATGAGGGAGGTTCTACGATTTGGCGGAATTTAAGTTCCGATAATTGGTTAACCCCACCTTGTTGGGGGTTGGCCAAAGATTCCGACAAGATCTTAAAAGATCTCAATCGAGCGCAAAATAATTAGTAAGAAGTAAGATACAACAAGACTCGTAAATACAAACAGTTCATCACTAACATACGCGCTCAATACAAAACAAGAAAGCTAATTCTGTGATCATTATTATAATATCACGTAACCCTATCCTTCAATACATATCCCATCAAAACCACCTATGTATACACATATACATACATATATGTATATTTCAGATAAAGGTGATATATCGAAAAATGTATACCTAGTACTTTATGTAGACGACCTTGTGATTGCAACAGCTAATATTGAAGAAATGATGCAGCTTCAAAAATTATTTAACGAATAGATTTAGAATGGTGGATTTAAAAGACATTAAGCTTTTCTTAGGAATACGAATTGAAAGAGTGTAAGACGAATGTCAGAGTGTAATCCTGTGAGTATGCACATCTCTAGAAAGTAAATTAGATTATGCAGCTCTACATTCTGATCAGATATGTGACACTCCTTGTCGAAAACTTATTGGATAATGTCTATAATTCTTTGTACTCGACCTGATTTACGTACAACTGTTAATATTTTAAATAGATATTTAAATAAAAATAATCAGGAGTTATGAAAATGTTTAAAAAGGGTTTTGAGATATTTTAACACTATTTCTACCACGATTTTGTGTATACCTATTTCAACCAAAAGGTGTCTTTTGACGCCTTTTGAATACAAAATCATTGCCGAAACTGGTTGGGATTTCAAATTATGAGTTAAACATAGATAATTTGAGGAATACATTTATTGATACACTGATGTGTATTTATTGGAGATTATTTAATTCACAACGCTACAAAATATTAGGGTCACATAAGTTTCTTCCTTTTTGTAATATGACACAAAATGGGATGATGGGATAGAGAAGGTTGATACAGCTGTAATTAATGCAACGAATTAACTTTGAACTATAAATATTCTGTATGAATGTCTATCAAAAAAGCAAAGAACTTATGGGACACTCTAATATACAATCAATGCACTGTACACTAAATGCTAAATGGTGTACACTAAAATGCAACAAGGGAAATTAGCGAACATTAGCTGAAGTAAAACGATATCGCTGAATTAATTTAACAACCATTGTATGAAAAGAAAAGAAATAAATTGTGGAGAAACGATTCAACATACAGAATAATTTTATGTTAAAATTTGAAAGGTGTCTTTTGACACCTCTTGGTAGAAATAGTGTTAAAGGTTCAATTGATATTAAATTAGTTTTTGTTCGAGGTGAATATAATGACATATTAAGTGGTTATGTTGACTCTGACTGCGGAGGTAACGATCAAAGTGATAGAAAAAATACTATGTACACGTTACCTATTTAAATTGTTCTAGCGTTGCACTATTCGCTGGAACACCAGAAAGCAAATATCTGTTGCAACCTCATCTACTGAGGCTGAATACATGGCTCTTTTTGTAGCTGTTAGAAAAGTATTATGGCTAAAAAGACAGTATTTTAAATATTTCAAATCCGATTATTATTTACGAAGATAATAATGGTTGTATTAGCATTGCAAATAATTCAACTGATCATAAAAGGTCTAAACATATTTAATGGGATATATTGAATTTTACTAACTAATATTAAAAATCACAAAATTATAATTTATAATAACGATTTTATTTAAATGGTAATTTGAACGTCTTTACTGATGTATGTAACGAAAACGAATGAAACATTCTGGAAAAGGCACACAGGAAAATAAAAGATTGCCGTCCGGTAACACCGGCGACTTTCGTTTTAATTTCTAAATATAACGTGATAGAATTTTATTTCTAATGATCAGTGTTTCTCAACATAAAGATTTATTTTTGATTAATTTTTAATAATATTATTCCAACAATATTGATATAAAGTATCACTTTTCAAGAGAACAGATTGAAAAAAATGTAATAAATATATTTTATCAGGTAATAAGTTAGCTGATGTGTTCACGAAGCCATTACCTGCAGCCAAGTTCCTGGAGTTTAGAACTCGTAAGGGCTTAGAATAAATTACATTTAATCACCTATGACAGGGGTGGCCAAACCTTTCGCATGTCATGCGCCGTTTTGGTAGAAAGCGAATCCAGATGCGCCAAAAAACTTAAACACCTTTAACAAGGATCTCTATCAGAGATCTGGTCTCTTGGATATTGTTTGTATTTTTAAGGGAATATAAGCTTCTTAAAAGCTAATTAATACCCAAGTTTTCGTAAACCCTGTTAGAGCTTTCCACAAGATCATACGCGTTAAGCTTTTTTAAAATGATTCTATCAAGAGTTTAATGAGAAACTTATAATCGCCAATGCGCCAAGAAAAACCCTGTAATGCACCAAATGTGGCGCATGCGCCATGGATTGGCCACGCCTGACCTATGACATAGGTTCTATGTTAACGTTTGTAGATATACAAATATAGTTTCAATTTTAATGGTCTAATGAGGTTTTCCTGGGTTTCTCTGGTTCTTTACAATAAATGTTGGACCATATGTATTTCCCAGGAAAGGTAATGAAGGATAGGTTTTAATGTAGTACATGTATATACTATATGTGAATATAATAATGTCTGTATTAGATTAGTTTAAGTATAGCCGATACATTTTTGAAAGGGCGTGTTGAATTATTACAATTTTTGTATACATACAAAAATGAATCACGGCAATGAGAGACGCTGTTATTAAACTAAAGAAAGTTTTTTATTTATTCCCAGTTAAGAAATACAACGATGAATTACTTCCTTCAGATCCTTCAAAATAAAATCTTGTTACAACGAAATAATCTGAGTTATTTAATTACAATTAATCCCATATTCCAATACATTTAAATAAAAATGGAATTTTTATGGAATTAAAACACAATACATCTAGAGTTCAGCGACAAGAGAGCGCTCATCGAATCGACACGCACTTAAATTGATCCGGTGATCGATTTGCGAAGAGGGAATAGGCACGTGCCTGCGCTTTTATTCTAGAAAAGTGACGCGGGATTCATCGCCTTCTGCCCCTTACAATTATGTCACCGTTTCGGCGACCCTATCGAACGTTTACATGTATCCCCCTCGCCGCATAGGAGGAGTATTGCCGCCTTGCAATGCGACAATCAAACGGAAATACAGCGGTGCGTGATTTGTACAACAAAAAAAGAAAAGAGTGTCTTTGAAAGAAAAGAAAAGTAACACGAGGTTTTCACACTTATTTTACTTCACTGTATTGCAGTTTATAAAAAAAGGGGGGTTTTACACTTATTTTACTTCACTGTTATTGCAGTTTGTCAAAAGGGAAAAAGGTTTTTTTTTTCGCTTAGTTTACTGCACTGTCATTGTAGTTAAAAAAAAACACAACACGGCCACCATGCACCATTTCACTAGAGGCATCCCTCTGCCTCTTCCTCCGCCAATTTCCACAGGTCGAGGGAGTCGATGGCATCAACCACCGGGATGTCCAACTTCGGATCCGGATCTTGGTGTTGTCCCCTGACCTCTAGCGTGGATGTTCCTATTGAAACCGTGGCCTCTTTGTTGGGCCCTTTCCTTCAGGATCGGTGTCCCTGATGTCGATGGCTGCGAGTGCGCCTCCTCCTTCGTGCTGCGTCTCGGGGCAAACACAACTGTGTCCCCTCTTCCCTCCTTTTTCAGCTATCCTGCTGGACACTGCTGGCGGGCGTCTGGGTCGCTTTGTTGTTGCGGCGTCGTCAAAGTCGTGGGATGTTCCTTGTAAGGGGGTTCCTGTGGTGGGGTAACCATCCTCGCTGTTCTCCCTTCTGTACGGCCATAGGCTGGATACATGGAAAATTCCTCGATCTTCTTCCGATTCGGGGCATTGCAGCACGAACGTTGACGGTCCTTTTCTTTCCCTCAGGATATACGGTCCCTCGTAGAGGTGGAAAAATTTTGCGACTTCTCGGTCGACTGTGTTTGGTACCGGATCTGCTCGCACCAGGACGTAATCGTCGACTTTCCAAAGGTCGGGCATCTTTCCGTTGTTCGCCCGCTGGAGCCGCTTTATCGCCTTCGTTTTCGTGTTTGTCTTTGCGAGTACGAGCTTCGCACGGTCCGGTATATCTGGAACCTCGCGCTGTTCGTCGCTGGCGATCCACCGCTTCCATAATCTCTTCGGAAAATGTTTGGTCATCAATTCGCGGGGAGTAAATCCGGTGTTACTGTAGTACAAATCGTTACAACACGTTTCGATCACCGGCACCCATTTTACCCACGCAGTATGTTTATCGTCAATTAATGTTCGAAACATTCTCCCAATTTCCCGACTAACGCGATCGTCTGGGTCACTTTGGGGATGTCTTATCGTGGATAGAACGTGAGTAATTCTCTCTTTGTCGAGTACGTTTTTCCACGCTCGTGAGGTAAATTGAGTGCCGTGATCGGTGACTACTCGATTCGGCTTGCCTACTTCGTGTACAAAATTTTTCATTAGACGATTAATCGCTGCTACGATCGACGCCCGTTTTAACGGATAAATCTTAACATACTTCGAGAAGATGTCTTCAAAAACTACGAGGTATCGCATTCCTTCCGCGGCCGGAAGAGGCCCAAAATAATCAACAGAAACTAAGTCTAACGGTCTGGACGCGGGTACAATCATTTGCATGTCGGCGTGTAACGCGTGCGTAGAACATTTTGCTCTTTGACAATTATCACAATTTGCGATAAACTTACGCACTTTACGAGCGAGCTTTCGAAATTGGAACGCCTCGGTAATTAACTTTATGCATTTACTGGCCCCTGCGTGTACATAAGCCTCATGTACGTCGCGAATCAGAGGCGTTTCCCCGAATGACGGAATGACGCATCTCCAACTATCTGCTTTACCCCTTTTGTATAAGACTCGGTTTATGACCCGATATTTATGGCTGATGTCGTCGGGATTATCAGCAAACGTTTGGAGAACGCGACTTAAACCAGGATCTTCCCTTTGGTGCGGGATTATATTTTTCAAAAAACTGATCGTATCGCTAGATAGTTCCTTAGCTAGCGTTAGTAGGATTGGAATCGGATTTTCCTGGTCTGCATCCGTTTCCTTTTCGCTGACGATTAACCGGCTTAAGCAATCCGCGACGATATTGTCTTTCTCTGGACAGTGTCGAACTTCTATATCGTAATTTTGGATCGCCAATATCCATTTAGTAATTCGTTTGCTCATGAAACGACTACTCATTAGAAAAGGTAACGCGTGGTGGTCGGTCATTAAAACAATTTTCGCGCCCCACAAGTACGTCCGGAACTTTTCTAACGCCCAAACTACGCTTAGCAATTCCTTTTCAGTCGTGAAGTACGCGAGTTCAGCATCTTTTAACATACGGCTTGCGAACGCTACCGGTTGCAGGTGACCATCTGAGTCATGCTGCGCCAGTGCTGCTCCTAACGCTTCGAAACTTGCATCCGTTGACAGATAGAACTCGCGACATGGATCGGAATATCTCGGGATTGCCTTAGAACAAAATAGTTCTTTGGCTGTCTGAAATGCCGTTTCCATCTCATCGGTCCATCTCCACTTCCTACCCTTTTTCGAAAGCTCTAATAGCGGTTTTGTTGCTTCCGCATAATGGCAGGTATATTTACTATAGAAATTAATCAGCCCGAGAAAACCCCTTAACTGTTTCCCGTTTGTCGGGGTTGGAAAATGATAGATGACCTGTAGCATCTCCGGGTCCTGCTTAATACTTTTCGCGGAAATAACGTACCCGAGATAGTTAATTTCTCGTCTTATGAATTGGGACTTATCAATATTTATGGTGAGCCCGTGCTCACGAAATCTATGTAGCAAAACGCGAAGGTGACATACGTGTTCTTCAAACGATTTCGATATGCACACTACGTGGTCGGTGAAATTTACTACGCAAGACTCCATTCCGTGGAGGACGATCCGAAGTGCTCTGACAAGACTCGCGCTACTGGTTTTCAACCCGAAAGGTGTAACCAAATGCTCATAACATTTTCCGCTGTACAGGAAAGCCGTATATTTTCTAGATTCCGGAGTTAGCGGAATCTGCCAGAAGCTGTTTGTCAAATGGACACTCGACATGTACGCTACGTTCGAAAATCGTTGAAGAATTACGTTTATATTTTCGGGCATTTCGCGATCTGCACGTAGGACGCGGTTCAACATTCTCGCGTCTATACATAGTCTCAGAGAGCCGTTTTCCTTTACGATCGGTACTAGCGGGTTTAAATACGGACTCGACGACGGTTGTATTATGTTATGACGCAGCATGCGCTCAATCTCTTGGTCTGCCTGCTCGCGGTACTTATATGATATCCGATACGTTCTTTGCATGAACGGAGCTTGTTCGTCTACCATTAATCTATGTCTGTAATTCGTCATGCGTCCTGGTAAATCGTTCCAGACCCCAGGGTTTTCAAATATAATGTCCCTCAATTTTTCGCGTTGCTCGGTAGTGACGTTACACGAGTCGAGTTTCTCAAGGATACGCGTATCTATCGATCGTTCGATTTCTAACTCCGCGTCCACGCTTGTCTCGGACGTCATTACCGCATCCGTTTCCGGCTCATCCACCGGTTCTCCCGAATTCGTGAGGATTCGGACGTCTGCCCTGTGGCCATCCATCTCGACAGTGAGCGCGCCTCGTCTGAAATCTACTACTGCAGCCAGAGATTTCAGGGTGTCAATCCCGACGATAAAATCATCTGTCAAATCGGCGACAACTACGGCCGGCACGGAAAACCTGATACTCTCGAAGCGGACCTCAACGAAAACTTGCCTCCGTAGGCTTTCGGATCGCGATCCCGTTATTCCAATTATGAAACCTGTTATCGGAAGGGTCGGGCAATCCTTTAGGTTTTCGGAGTTTTTCTTGTACCACGATTCGGACATCGCGGTTACCGTGCATCCCGTATCGATTAGCGCGTTCACCGGAATCCCATTCACGTGCACCCGCACCTCTGGACTCCTATATATTGCTGCCGGGCGACGTGCCTCCTGTTCCGTTCGCGAAAGCTCCTGTCTCGGGTCGGAAAACATCGTGCGCGACGGAAATTCAACCTGTTTTCCCTGAGGTTTGGCCTCTACGACGTGGCTATGTACACTCCTATTTTGCTTAATTCGTTTCACCTAACGAATTTAACCTAGCAAAGAAATTTAGGCGGCCTTTCTTCCGGATTCCCTTCGTAAATCGAAAATTGCGTTTTGACCGTGAATAACCGTCCCTGCAGGGTCACGTCCTCGTTCCTGTATTCAGTCGCGTTTTCCTAAACTATTGGAACTGTCGTGGAGGGGGCAGAGTAGAGTGCCCGCTCGCGTGTCCGTTCCATCACAGCTTTCAATCCCTGAATCGAGTCTCGAAATCTTAATACGTCCTCGCGATTTCCTTGGGAAAGACCATAACCGTCTAGAAAAGGGACTCTCGGTTAATGAATGCGTCGACCTCAACCATAATATATTTTTCCGACTGTTGGCGATGACGCTGCTACCAGGCAGATGACGTTACTTGGCCTGGTTCCGTACCCTGATTCGCGTGAGTATTTTTTATGTGACCGTTGAACGAGTAGTATACTAACAAATCCGGTGTCCACGTTCTCGTCCGCTCACTCGCACTTGTCCGTCGACGCATCACGGTCTGCGGTCGTTTGTAGTGTTCTCTTAGCGCGCGTTCCGTTCATTTTGTTTATAATTAACTAACAAAGAGAGAGAGAAAAGAGAAAAAAAATGTTGAATTGCAGAATCTGAGGGGTTTTTCGTGTCCCCTGTCCGAGCGCCAATTTGTAACCATCTAATTTGGGATAGCCGTAAACATTTACATAAAAATGAAACTTTTTAATTTGAAGGGAAGAAAAACGTTCGAGATTTTCGAGATTATTGATTTCAACGAGACGCCGCGGTTCTTGCCGTTGAATTTAACAATTGTAAGTTGCCTGTTTTCAAACAGGAGAAATCTTGCCGATGTTTACCACTATGGCAACGTAGCTCGCCGACGACTATTCACGCATTTCGAGGAATTGTAAATTCCGGTTAATTTGTAAATTAGTCTCTAGGTTACTAACGTAGTAAGGGCCGTCACGGAAGCGACACCGAAACACAGAATCTCTGTAGTTTCAAGCTTGCTTGCGCATAGCGAGAATTCCCTGGAGAAATCTAAAAACCAAAGAGACGTTCGTACACATCTAGAGCTCAACGGCAAGAGAGCGATCATCGGATCGACACGCACTTAAATTGATTTGGTGACCGATTAGCGAAGAGGGGATAGGCACGCGCCTGCGCTTTCCTTCTAGAAAAGTGGCGGGGACCACATCGCATTCTGCTCCTTAGAATTATGACACCGTTTCGGCGACTCTGTGGAACGGTTGCAATCTGTGCTTCTCCGTGTCTTACGAAGGTATCAAGAATACCTCTGGTGGGATGTATGTACCTAGTGTACGTTTGTGGAATTCGTCCTACGGATAAAGTGCTTTATTTATTAAAGAGTTGGAGCTAGTATTTTTAATATTTGCGAAGTAGTTCCGTGTTAATTGCGCCTTGAACGAATCAATACGCGGTGCAGTAAATATTCGATATCTGCACATCTTTCGGGTCTGAACTCGTGCACATATCGTACAGGTCCTAAGTACATTGATTGATGTTTTGCCGAACGTAGAAAAGGACAGTGTGTGAAGGAGAGCGATCGTAAACAACAGTAATATAACGGTGGGACAATACTAATGCAAGAGTAAAACTTTTTTATTTTCGACTTTTTCGTTATGAAAATTTTACCAATAGATTTTTTACATTTTTCTGATTAAAATGAGACCAAACACGGCATAATTTGCACTATATTTACGATTTATTACGATATTGCTCTAAAGTTAATTCGGCAGAGCAACGCGTAGTTGAAAACCGTATTCGAAATCGAGGCGCGAGGCTTACAACCTGCGTCACGGAATAAAAATCCGTGCGGTGATTCGCGACGCGAGAACCACGTTCCGAACGGTTACACTATGCATTGAGAGAACATAAACAAATAATGGCTTATGTTACTAAATTAAATTAAAAATGTTATTGAAAAATAATTGTTTCCACTTTATTTGCAACTTTGCAGTTGTCCCGCTAAATTTATAAATCGTTTAATATTTGTCACAGTTAATTGGTTCCAATCGTGTTTCGCTTATATCTATCGAGAACTTTATTCTAATAAGTTATTGTAAGTAAATATAACTCGAATTACGTCGTGTTTGGTCTTATTTTAATCGGGAAAATGTCAGGAATACAATGGAGAAAGTTGTATTAAAAATGAATTAAAAATAAAAAAGTTAGCAACGCATTCGGATTGTAAACAATTTAACAGACTTTTGATCTTTGCCGACTGGCCATGTTCGCAGCGTCCCTTTCTTTTTCACTGGCTACCCTCTTCTGCGTCACAAATTTGTATCGTCAATTGAACCAGTAAATATAGTGCAAATTATGTCGTGTTTGGTCTCATTGTAATCAGAAAAGCGTGAAGAATCTATTGGCAAAAATTTCATAATGAAAAAATCGAAAATAAAAAAGTTTTATATTTGCATATATGTTGTTTCACGGATATACCCCACCCGTCTCACGTTACATTTCTCGGCGAGCGAGCTTCTTGGCGTCTCGAGGGGTCTTCCCCCCCAGTGGTGGGGATAACTGTTGTGCGCATATCGAACAGATCATTTGTGCAGATATCGAATATTTACTGTATAGTGCAATTATAGAAACATTTATGTTGTAACGGTCTAATGAATATGACGCGGGTACAGTAAAGAAACAGTTTATTGAAAGGGAACGAAAGAAAATTTTATTGATAGAATTCTGAATTTACGTCTTTAATCGGAATATTTCTCAGAACAATGCGATCACTCGCGGATAGACTGTTACATAAGAAAAACAAGCTCGATCGACGGACGGCGATTGGAAATACGAAAATAAACGAAATTCGCATGTGTGGCGGTTACGGAGAACAACACGTCATGCCCTCTAACGGTTCGCACGATTAGCTGGAACGCAAAATAAAATATACCTTCGCGTCACGCTTACGCAAAATAATACAGTTAAATTCGCAAATTAATTGATAAAATAATCAATGAAATTCGAATCGCGACACATTGGCATTAATAAAAAAAAATCTGTTGTAAGAAATACAGTGGGCCCTCGACTTTCGCACACAATTGGTTCCTGAAAGTGTGTGCGAATGCTGAATGTTCGAAAGTAGAGTGATTGAAAAAAATATGCACAAAAAACGGTGCTTTAAAGTATTTATTTAGCTTTCGGATGTTTTCTTTGTAACCGTCTGAAAAGTTAGTTGAGTACGTTCTTTTTTTTCTTTTCGTGATAGAGATTTCTATAACACACAGTGTCTTTTTGCATTGCCCTACGTACATGAGGTGTGCGTTCTCCATTGGCATCGCATTCTTCCATAATAGTTAAAAATTTCTCTATATTGGGAATTAAGAATTTGGAAAATTGGGAATTTGGGGAATCGGGGAATTGGGTATTTGAGAAATTGGGGGACTGCGAATTTGGGGAATTGGCAATTTGGGGAATTGGGAATTTGGGGGATTGGGAATTTGAGGAATTGGAAATTTCGGGGATTGGGAATTTGGGGGACTGTGAATTTGGAAGATTGGGAATTTGGGGGATTGGGAATTTGGGGGTTTGGGAATTTGAGGAATTGGGAATTTCGGGAATTGAGAATTTGAGGGACTGTGAATTTGGAGGATTGGAAATTTGGGGGATGGGGAATTTGGGAAATTGAGGAATTGGGGAATTGGGAATCTGGGAAATTAGGGGGATTAGAAATTTGGAGAATTGAAAATTTGAGGAATTGCATAAAGACTTTATTCGTATTTTTAACTGTCAAAGTCTTGACGTTGAAAGTTGAATACAAAGTTGAATTTCTAAAAATGTGCGAAAGTCGAGGGCCGTCTATAGATTTCTTCTTGACATGAAAAGAAAGTGGTGGTAGGTAACGTTGTAGTTTTTTTTTATCGACCAAGTGGATCTTCTTTACCGATCGAATAGACGGCCACCGCACTAGTGCTCCTTACATTATGTTACCGTATCGGCGGCCCTGTCGAACGGTTGCAAAGTTCAAAGACTCTCATTGTTTCAACGATTGGCGAACTCATGTTAAGCCATACCGGGCAGCCGTATGTTTGATAAGATTGGTCGAATTAACATCTGGTAACACAGCAGTTTGACTGTTTTGCTGAGGCTAGGTACTAGGGATAGTTTGCTGTTCGTGTGAAATGCTTTCCTCGCTTTATCCAGTTGTGTTTTCACATGCTCGTTAAGGTAAAGGAGTTCATCAAGGTTAACTGCGAGATATTTGATTAGTTTTTTGTGGAGAATCCTCGCTCCGTTGACTAATAAATGAAAATTACTGTAGTTTTCCGGAAAGTGTAGCCTTGAGATTTTATTTTCTTCTGAACAGGATTATCTCGCATTTACTTGGGTTTATTTTTAGTTTCCACGTTTTGTAGTAGTCTTGTATTTGATCATACAACTTCTGTAATTGTTCTTAAAGCTTTCTGATGTTCTTTCCTTCAATATATATGATTAGGTCGTCCGCAAATTGCAGCGTTATAATGGATGACGATGCCGGGCTGTCGATGATGTGAGGTAGTTCTGCATTATAGAAGTTAAAGAGTGTAGGAGCCATAACGATGCCTTGTTGAAGCCCGTTGCCAGATGCAGTGTCATTTCTGATTTCGCCCCGTTGTATTCAGTCTAGAACTTTCTTCCATGTATCATGTTTATGTTGAAGTATGTGTAATTTTGTCCTGTACATGTTGGGTATAGTCAGTGTTATATAGTTACTGTACCTATAGGGAACGTAGCGCGTCTGTTGTATAGAGTACGCTTAACACTATTTCTACCACGATTTTGTGTATACCTAGTTCAACCAAAAGGTGTCTTTTGACGCCTTTTGAATACAAATCATTGCCGAAACTGGTTGGGATTTCAAATTATGAGTTAAACGTAGATGATTTGAGGAATATATTTATTGATACACTGGTGTGTATTTATTGGAGACTATTTAATTCATCAAGGTACAATATATTAGGGTCACACAAGTTTCTACCTTTTTGTAATATGACACAAAATGGGATAGCGGGATAGAGAAGGTTGATACAGCTGGACAATTAATGCAACGAATCAACTTTGAACTATAAATATCGTGTATGAATGTTTATCAAAAAAGGAAAGAACTTATGGGACACTCTAATATACAATCAATGCGGTGGTGTACACTAAAATGCAACAAGGGAAATTAGCGAATATTAGCTGGAGAAAAATGATATCGCTGAATTAATTTAGCAACCATTGTATGAAAAGTAAAAAAATTAATTGTGGAGAAAGGATTCAACATAGAGAATAATTTCATGTTATAACCTGAAAGGTGTCTTTTGACACCTCTTGGTTAAAATAGTGTTAAGCACGATGAAGGCGAGAGAAAAGTATCCGTTAATATATATATAATCGGGTGTAAACATTGAATAAATAAGTATTATTATTATTTCTTATATAACTGTGAGTGTATTTAAAAATTATTTCCTCACCTAAGAAAACCTTTCATTTAACAGTTTACAATAATTTTGATGAGGTGTCGGAGACATTTCTTTTTTATGAGTGTTGCGTGAACTGCGCGGATTCGGGCACCCTACGCGAATTCTGACCCAGCCACAATTTAATGAGCCTGGATCTAGTTGAAATACTTGTGTTGTACTGAGTTTGATCACGATATTGATTCGCGATCTTTTATTTGATGGTTCGATTCGAGTTTAAGTGTTATACGTTCGTGTTCTTAATCGTGTTGTAAGTTGTTCTTATTCTAATCGTGTTATAATTTGTTCTTAGCCTAATCGTGTTATATTTCTCGTGTTCTAAATTTGTTCTGTCGTTTGCCGAAAAAATGACCGTCAACGTCACCTTCGATTTGAAAATTCGGAAGGGAGTAAGATTTGTGATTGGCTATGGTTTTTCAGAAGTTGCCGCCCTCGTAGAGGTGATGGTCATCTCTGGAAGTGGCAACGACTAAGGGGGGTGACGTGCGACGGATGTCCGCGTGTTTTAGGGATAAAACCCGTAGCAGGTAATAAGCTGCAGAAACGCTCTGACTCTGAGTACGAAGGGTGAATTTAACGGGGTCGAGGATTAACACGTGGGATCCAAAGTAATAAACTTGGGTCGTCGTCGCGAAACTATTTTTTCTAAAGAACGATGGTCAATGATTTCATAAACTTACTGCTGGTACGGGTCGGTTCGGATTTATTTGGCTATTGCCGTACAAAAATAGAAATTCCGAACCTGGAGATTTACGAGGGGCCTTCGAGGTCGTGTGTCGATAATAATTTATAAAGATTGATGCATAACCGTTTAAAGTGATGCGACAATGAGTGTACCACGTTCCGTGCCATGTGTACCACCGGTGGTACACGTTAAACTTTCTCTTCATGCCACGTGTACCACCGGTAGTACACATAGTCATATTTATTTAATGCACTGAAAACATGTATTTTATGGCAAATGTAATTCTGTAAAATGTATTTCTACCTGAAAAATGAGTCATTATACAAAATACAATTTATAACTACTCCAAACAAGAGAACTACTTATGCATTGATAATGTAATGAAATATTGTGTAATAATATGTCAGTCTGTAGTCAAAATATCAAGTGATCTGAACAAGAAGTCAGGCAAAAATGGCTTGGCGGGGGACGTGTTATAAATGAGTCCTTTGATTCAGACTGTATGGAAGGCCATTTCGATGTCGATCAAGCAGGCGGCAACGCAGTTATTTTTGAGCAGAGCGTGTTGTAAATCTGATATAAACTTGTGTAGCGTGTGTACTGTGCTGTGTTTGAATCTGAAGCTAAACTGTGTATTCGATATTATGTTGTTATATTCCCGGAATTTTTCGAAATTTGATTTAATCAGTATTTCAAAAACTTTTGAAATATTAGGTAGTAAGCTGATTGGTCGGTAATTACTCGGGTCCGTTGGATCCTTTCCTTTTTTTTTAATGGGTATAACTTTTACTAATTTGCAGGCTTTGGGGAAGTAGTAGTTGTTGAGGCAGTGATTAAATACAACGCTATACCTGTCGACTATGAAGTTGGGGAGGCTTTTCAGTGCCACGTTGGAGATCTGGTCGGGACAGTGAATTTTTTGTTGTTGAGTTTTCTAAATGAACTTCTAGCGTACGCTGGTGATGTGAAGTAGTTGTTGTATGTTTCAGATTTCGGGTTGCTAGATAGGCTTCTCCTGGAGAAATTTTCCAAGTGCTCGTTATTTTCTGCATCGTTCCTTAATTCCTCCATAACTCTTTTTCTATGATTTGTTTTTTAATTTTTTAATTTTTTAATTTTTTAACTTCGTTTGCGATGATGATATGTATGAACGTTTCTATTCGGCGAGTGGTTTGTTTGGTCGGTGAATGCTTTACGTGGAAGTTCGGTTTTATTTTTATTTACTGTGAGGTTGGGGATTTCTATGGATTCTTTGTTTCTAAATATGCTTGTTAGCGGTAACGTATTTTTGAGAGTCGACGAAGGCAATTAGCCCGCCGCTATTTTGCACTTGGACGATTTACGATGGGGTGTTTATATGAATGGCAACCCAGGCGGTCGACGATGGCCAGTGACTCGAAGTCACGTAGCCATCGAGTGTCGCCGGTTTGATTGTTTAAAAAGAGGCATGGGAATGTTCTGGAAAAGGCAAGCAGCCCGACGTTGCATTGCTTAGGGGTGTTGTTCTTTAAGGATCTGGCCACGGAGTGGGGAAGGCAGGAATGCCTTCTGATAAGAGGACTAAGCTTGACCTCTTGGCACTTACCCCAGAACCTTGATCGACAAAGCATTAAAATAACAATTATTCTAACATGCTGTTAACGCCAGGGAACATTTGTGAGGTATTGTGGGAATGTTTCTAATTTTGATTTTCCAGTATTGACTAATTAATTTTTGGAATCCCTGCCTAATCTTGGTTTTGCATTGCTGGATAAGTTTCTTGGTGGATTCTATTATGCGATTGGTTTGGGGTGTTGGGCGTCTGCGTTCGTTTGTAGGTGTCGTCGTAGCGAACTTTTCGCTTTCTGTAATTTCTTTATTTCTGCATTTATGTATAGGTCTGTAGAGTCATAGTCTGAGAGGGTAGGTACATTTCGTTTGATTCCGTCTAAAATTGTTGTGTTCAGTTTTGTCAAAAGGATGTCAATTTCTTGATTCGTGACGTTCCTGTCGAGTGGTATTTCTGTCGTCCAGTTGCTAGTTGAGTGTGCTCGAAATTTGTCCCAGTCAGTCTTGTTAGCATAGTTAAGTAGGCATTTAGGGTTTATGAATGGTATACGGTCTTCAGTCGCGTGTAGGTGTATTTTCACACAAATTGCACGGTTATCGCTGTCAATGTCTATGGTAGGGATATTATTATTGTCTATGATATTCGCGATTTTTAGTCTACTATCTATCACTCCGATGTCAACGTAGGCGTTACTTCTGGGGTATGTGGGTATTTTGGTTGTTAGAATTTTGATCTTATATTGCGTGGAGTGTGTGCTAATCCCACACACTCCATTCAATGCCCTCCCCCTGTCGTTATAAGTGCTATTAATGTAGGAAGCAAAAGTTAACCGTCGCGATAGGAAAAAGTATCGAACGTGCGAGGACGCCCGCGATAAAAACGGGTACATATAGTTATTGGGTTAGACATACTTATATTAATAATAATTGCCAATGATTTTAACCATAGTGCCTCTCTTACAGCTTCGAAAAAGCCATATACTCAGCTTCTGTAGATGGGGCAGAACTTTGTCTCACCCTGTGTCGAGTGATTTTTGTCAAACACATATTCCAACATATGTATGTAGTTAATATTGAAATATGCAAGATATAATAGCGGAGAGCTGTATTAAATTCAATTTGAAATATTTGAAACTGAATAGAGCAAGATTTGACCGAATTGAAATTAAGGTATTTATTTTATTTATATTTATGTTATTAAATTGATACAAATAAGGAAAAAATAGTAAAAAAAAAGCCAACAGCACGCGGAGTTCCCAAGCGGTCACCCATCCAAGTACTATCCGCGCCCAACTCAGCTTGACTTCGGTGATCGGACGAGAACCGGTATATCCTGACTAGTATGGCCGTTGGCTAAAATATACAATTTTATTTTTGAATGTAACTGTAAAAAACTACATGTTAAGCATTACAATTGTAACATTCGTACATTTTTTATATTAACACAATAATTATAATGGAAGTCACTAACGACAAACCATTATAAGTTTAATAAAGTCGTTACCGATAGGAAAAAGGAAGGAGAAAGAAAAGATATGGGATAATGTAATAAAAAATATCTCTGACCTGATTCTACAATATAATGTACCATTCGATAGGTCTCCAACAATTATAATCGTAGACCACGTTTCAACCATATATCTCAACCCATATGGTAGTTGCCAGTGAAATCTGAATTATCAAATTTCATCACATTGTCTCTACAGTAAAGACCCTCACAGTGAAAAAGAGGCCGGAATCGAAATGTGCACTGTGAGGGACAGTGGAAGCGAAATTTTATACTCGGCGGCTCGGTTGCTGGGGGGATGCCCCTCGGAATCAGTCAAGTATTAAACACGATCGGTTACCGAAACGACCGAATATCGGTGAGGCACATACTAACGCAAGCAAAGAAAAAGATTGCAATTTCTTTATTTCCTACTATTTTTTCATGAAACTTGTACCATCGTATTCGTCAGGTTTTTCTGATTAAAATGACACCAAACATGATGTAATTGCGTTAACAATTACGTACGTAACGGGTGATTAAAGTTTTTAACGTGAAAGAGGACGGCGAGTGGAAAAGACAGAGAGGCAGAAGGTTGAAGCGTTCGGAAAAGATGAAAGGCAGGCGGAGCTCAGACCTTTAAATTAAAAATTATAAATTCTTATTTTTGATTTTTCGTGAATGAAACTTTTACCATCGTATTCGTCTCGTTTTTCTGATTAAAATAATACCAAACACGATATAATTACGGTCGTAATTACCTATGTAACAAGCCATAAAAGTTTATTTGTATCTCTGCCGTAAATGTAATGTCCGAAACTTTTATGGCTTGTTACACAGGTAATTGTGATCGTAATTATATGTTGCTTGGTCTTATTTTGATCGGAAGAACCTCACGAATATGTTAAAAAAGTTTGCAGTCAAAAAAATATAAATATTACAAAATTATATTGCTAAATTTGTAACTGGAGGTCTGTCATCCCGCATCAAAGGGACCGTGGCCAGTATCGTGTTAAGCTTGGACTGGCTCGAGCGAGGCGAACATAGGCGCAGCAATGACGCACGCATAGGCGCAGGAAGAGACATTTTCCACTGTGAGGGACAACCAAGCAGTCGAGTGTGAGGGCCTTTACTGTACTTACAATTAGTGGCATGTGAAAATTTCAAAAAGATTCAAAAACATTATACATGCCATAAAGTGAGCTAAAGACATTTTTTGTCCGTTTTTCGTTTCAAATCACAAATGCAAAAAGTGAAAAATTAAAAAAAAATACTAGAAGATATAGATCTTGTATCGAAAAATAGCGAACATTTTTTTTCCTTTTTAGTGCTACATTCCGAACAACGATTTTTTTTTTAATTTGTTTAATCTCCTTGTATCGGACGGATACGATGCAATAATGCATACAGTATAGCACACTGTATAGGATATCAGTAACTCTGTAATGGAACGCAGAAACGGTCTTCCATACTTTAAGCGAGTCTATCTCATACAAACAAAACTGTGATTGTTAAAATAACAAATTTGTTCCTTAAAATCACCATGGCCCCATGGCCCCAAATCATATTAAATAACTTTTACTCCTAAACATCACTGGATATACACTTTAAGCTTCATTCGGGTGATGCCATTATCAAAATTTCAATTGCAATGAAGGGTAAAAGAAATATTCGAATTCCAAATATATGAACGAATAAATGATTTATTGCAATAATTAACATAAGATTATACAAAGTGTAAAAAAGTTAACTTTTCTTCATACGCGGATGTCAATGAAAATGGAATCTACGTCAGTGTCGTAATTCTTTTATAACACCATTGACTAAAGATATAACAAGACTAGTCATGTCTTTACCCTGATAAAAATTGTTTTTTGTCATTCTTTTTGCGAAACTGACAGCGATTACTTTAAAAAAACTGCGAGCTGTGTGCACACTAGTGCATATTAGCGAATCATTTCAGATATTTCTGTTTTAATCTCTAGTTATGAAACATGAAAGGCCATAATAACATATTAATATAATTACTGCATTAGAATTTTTCGGATTTTTCGTTAAGGTTTGCTGTATTTAACTAACTCAAAAACTACCCGAAATAAACTCTTGTTTCGAACTTCTATGACTCCTTTTTTTAATCATATTGACACAAATGATATCTAAGCTGAATAAATAACATTTGTTGATTAATTAATGATTAAGATCTTTGTTCCGTAATTCGGGGAAATAACTTGTTTAAATGTAGGTGCTCTGGTCCTCGTTAAAACTTCAGTTTTATTTTTATAATACTAATTTTTTGTTATTAAACCTAAAACAATTAAAACTAAAAACTAAAATAATATTTTCAAAGAACATAAACTTATTTGATTAAATAATTATTGAGAATGAGATATTAAAATATCTCATCTTAAAAGATCGAATTTATGTATTTACTTAGCGTACAAAATATAATACAATAGCAGTCTACTGTTACCTTTAAAGTAACCGTTGCAATACGAAGTGTTTCATAATTTTAAGCTAAAATAGAGCAGATGTTTTGTGTTAAAATAGATAGGTTGCTGTGATAACGAAATAGAAGGAGAACGCTGCATACAGAGTCCTTCTATCCTTTTCTTCTGGCGTATGCGCACTAAGTATGCACACATGTAATGAATTATAACTCTTCACGACGGTATACACTCCACGATGTTTGTTAGACTTCCTAAAGTCATTTAAATTGGACTATTGATTTTGACGTTATTACATTTGTAATCAAATCAACAAATAGACATGCTTACTTCAATTTAGACATACGTAAGATTCCTACCTGGGCATCACAAGTTATATGTACATGCCAATGTACAATTAGTTCCACTAGATTACTAATAATGCAGGTGATGAGAATGAAGTTTAGGTTTTTGCCTAGATTACCGCAGTTCCTAGTTGGATTCCAAACATGTCTTTCTTTTTATAACGTATTTTGAAAAATAAATAATGAAACATTTCTATATTATACGCGATCAAGCATTTGATTTTCATATAAAATTACCAAGCGCAATTTACTCCTGATATACGTTTCTTGCAACAACCTTTGCCTTAAAGATTACAAGCTGATTGCTGTTCATTCATTTTATTATTATTTTGCCTTTTTTTTTTAATTTCTAAAAGATATTAATTTTTTTTTATTTTCTAATTTGTGTATGATATAATAAATGTAACTGATAGTATTAACTTAAATAATGTTTGGTTGTATGTTAAAAATCGAATAATTTATAATGTCAATTATATTATCTATAATACCATAAATTAATACCATAAACGTTTATATAATGATTTTTTTAAGAAAGGATCATTGTGGATAAATAGTTTTCTTGTGCAGCGCAAATACAACTAAATGCTATTTGACTTTTGTAAATGATCTTTTGCTGATACGCAATTTCATATATCATAGATATATTATACATAGACTTCATGCATTGTATTTGGCTCATGAAGGAACAAACCTACGATCTTCGATCTAAAAGTGATAAGTTGGCGAACTTAATGTATATATTGTCGTTGTGCCGGCATGGCGCCTTGCCAAAAAGCGTGGTTATGTCCTGTTTTTGAATGTATTTTCGTAGTAATCGGTGAACGTTTTGTGATGTCTTCTCTCTAGCGACTATAAATATTTTATTTAATAGTTTATTTCATTTTTTATTATTTCTAATATTAGAATACGGCTTTATGGTTTTGTGTTAGTAATAATTTGTATAAAAGTTCAGCATTTTGACAGTAAATATTAATATTAGAGTATAATGTTAGTATTCCTTTCATCATTTCTTTATAACCTTATAAATTTGTATAATCGCTCAATGATTCGGCTTATGTAGTATTTTATTTATAGTTTTCCGGTCTTTTTATCTTAGACTGATAACTTTCTTACTGTAATATTACTGTTGTTACATTAAGCACTTCATATTCACTATGAGCCGTAAACGAGGGCAGACAATACATACTGAAGCACGAAGTATAATTCGCAATGTAATAAGAAAATGTGAAGAAGAAGCACTTACTGGTCAATTCCTTCACCCACTTCAGCGAGCAAATCAACGTGCTGCAGAATATACTGGAGTATCTGTTAGAACCATTTCCCGTATCCGGAAGGAGGACTCAATGATTGGAGAAGACGAATCATTACCATCGCCAGGAAAGATACGTCGAAGGAGTGAGGATAGAAAATTTCGTTGCTCGCCTGAGGATCAAACAACCATCAGAAATATTATTTATGATTTTTATATAGTAATGAAAATTCTGCCAACAGGCGACAAATTATATGCAGCCATCCAAGACAAAATTGACTTTCCATGGACATTAGGCAGTCTATATAGGTTACTTAAGCGTATGGGCTTTATGTGGAGAAAAGCCCATCATAGAAAAGGATGGGTTGAAGATCCAAACAACATACGGTTGAGAACTAAATATCTAGAAGCAATGAAGTGTTACAGAAGTCAAAATAGGAATATAATTTATATTGGTAAGACATGTGTGGATAATATTGCATGTTTTCATCAGTGCTGGGAAGGTCAAGAGAATTTAAAAAGTATGAGAGACAATAGGCCACCACATAAGTGCCATATCATACATGCTGCTGGAAAGGATGGATTTATAAAGGGAACAGATTTAATATTTGAATCTTGTACAACAAGTGATGACTATCACAAACAAATGGTAGCAGGAAATTTTGAAAAATGGGTTTCTGAAAAATTGCTACCTAACATTCCTCCGAAATCTGTGATAGTTATGAACGGAATTCCATACCACACGGATCAACCAACTAAAACACCTTCAAAATATGCTGGAAAGGAAGAATTGATCAAATGGTTAAAGAAGAACAGAGTCTCTCATGGGTCTGGCATGAGAAAATATCAATTGTATGAACTAGTGCAAAAAAACCAAAAAATAGAGAAAAATTTCAGAGTCAATGATGTATTAAAAGCACACAAGCACAGTGTATTACAAATACCATTGCATATGCTTGACATGAATCCTATGGATCTTGCTTGGTCGCAAATAAGATATAAAATACAAGACAGTAATACATTCTTACTAGCAAACAATGATTTAAAGGCAGATGTGATTGAGGCAATTAATGAAGTAAAACTGACAGATTGGCAGAGTTACTGGGAACATGTTGAACAACTGGAGATAGAATATTTGCAAAAAGACAAAATAATAGAGGAAATTGTAGATAATTTAGGAGACATAAGTAGTGGCTCAGAAAGTGAGTCTGAAGGTAGCACATCTTCCGAGGATGAGTAAGGTAAGAAAATCTATGCTGTTTTAAATTTTTATTGTTATATTATATACTGCTAAAATTATGCTGCTGATAAAATTATTTTTAACAGGATTGTTCTTGGAATCATGCGTTCTGTGGCTCCAATACAATATTTAACACATTTTTTATTGGCATTTATATAAATGTGGTGCGCTTGATTCTCCATTCGATTTTATAATTAATTGTTTCTATGCTTTGAACCAGATGACAATTAAATTTTATTATATGATCTTAAATATAGTACAATAAAGATCAATTTATAATAATCTAAAATAATATAATTATTATTTTATATTCTGTTATTTTATGGAAAAGAAAATGATTTGTATTAGACAAATTTCCAATTAAATGCTAGTAGCAAACGTGTTGAATTCTATGTGCGTGTTTTTATGTTTAAACATGTAAATAGTATACATATCTGTTAGGTAGTAATTTTATACTATATTTATTTTTGTAAGTAAATACTTGATACATAAATAATTTTTTTATGTGTAAACATGTAACAAATTTTCCAATGTATAAATATCTATTAAATTGTTATAACGTTAAATATATTTTTTCATACCAAACTATAATTCCCGAAGGAGATTATTGTTTACCACTAGAATAAGTAGGGTTATTTAGTCGGAGATTTTCTCGTAATGCTTTCAGACCAGTGACATACACAACCGATTATAATAGCGAAGCGTATGACTCGCCTACCGAATCCCCTACGCCCCTCACTGATAAAAACTCAAAACAAAAGTTTGAAGAAACTGTCGAAATTAAAAAATATATTTATCGATTTAAAAAAGAAATGATTTAATAATACACTGAGCAACAAAGTTAGCGCAAGAAGAATTTTTATACGTACACAAACGTACACACGATGCACAAAATACAACCAGCAACCTCCTCGTGGTGTGCATCGAATAACGCTAATGTTGGCGGTAACAAGCAAAAACGGACTAAAATGCATGGGTAACTAGTCAACGTTCATAACTCCGCCAAAAAAAATCGTAGGGACTTCAATTTTTTTTTCAATTTATGCACAAAAGTTTGTACTTTGCAGCAATTTTTGGAACGTTGGCGAAAAAAATTTATTGTACTCCGTAGAGCACACCAAAGTATGCAAACTTTTTAAAATAAAACATGTCCTCACATTAAAGGGGGTGGCGAGGGTGGGGAAAGGCGGAAGTCAAATCTGATAAATTTTGCTCAAAGTAGAAACTTCAAACATTAAAATAAAAAAAGAATTTGTAAGATATGACCATTTTTCACGAGGTTACGATTACTTAAAGTTGAGTGAAATTTTGATAAAAATTCTTCTTGGGCTAATTTTGTTGCTCAGTGTAGTTTAACACTATTTCTACCAAGGGGCGTCAAAGGACACCTTACAAATTTCAACATAAAATTATTCTCTATGTTGAATCGTTTCTCCCTAAATTAATTTTGTTACTTTTCATACAATGGTTGTTAAATTAATTTAGCGATATCATTTTTTTCCAGCTAATGTACGCTAATTTCCCTTGTTGCATTTTAGTGTACACCACTGTATTGATTGTATATTACAGTGTCCCATAAGTTCTTTCCTTTTTTGACAGACATTCATACACAATATTTATAGTTGAAAGTTGATTCGTTGCATTAGTTGTTCATCTGTATCAACCTTCTCTATCCCTCTATCCCATTTTGTGTCATATTACAAAAAGGAAGAAACTTATGTGACCCTAATATTTTGTAGCTTGATGAATTAAATAATCTCCAATAAATACATAGCAGTGTATCAATAATTATATTCCTCAAATTATCTACGTTTAACTCATAATTTGAAATCCCAACCAGTTTCGACAATGATTTGTATTCAAAAGGCGTCAAAAGACACCTTTTAGTTGAAATAGATATACACAAAATCGCGGTAGAAATAGTGTTAATACTTTATGACTGAAACAAAAAAATATGTCTCTAAATCGGACAAGTAGTATCTGAGATAAAAATTCGTAAGTGAAGCCTATTTTCGCTAAAAAGGGTAAAAATTGCAAATTTTGAACGTTTGCCATTTGGTCAAAAATTCGAAACCGGCAAAATGATATCTTAACCCTTTCTCTACGGGCGGGTTCTCCGCCGCGGTACTTCTGCTGAACGGAGCGCCGCGACATTACTGCACGCTACGCGACGCCGATCGTCAGCGAGAGTACCGCAGCGGAGAACCCAAGCTGCTTGAATGTTTACGGACGAAAACATTTTTTTTTTTCGGGCCACTATAGGGGCCCGTATTACCTCAGTGGCATCTTGCGGAGAGCCACTATAGTGGCCCGTAGTACTCCAGTTACATCTAGCGGAGAGCCACTATAGTGACCCGTAGTACCTCAGTGGTATCTTGTGAAAGGCCACTATAGTGGCCCGTAGTAGCGGAAGGCTTAAGGGGGGACCTCCATGTAGAACACCGAAATTAAGCCGATTCTCAATAATTTTTTTGAAGGATAAGGAGTGAATAAATATTTTAATGGTTTTAAGGACTATTTAAGTAATACGTCTACTTCATTTTGGAATTTCTTTGTTGAAATAAAATACAAAATGGCGGAGATACAGCCTGTTGTGCTAGAAGCATCATGAAGCGACTACTAAAACGGCGTACACTCTAGTGTCGGTTCTTATTATCCGAAACAGCCAAAACGAAGACATTATATTAGTACATAGTTGTAGTAAATGGCTGAACTTAAGATACCGAAAAAAAATTAAAAATTAGAAGAATGGCAGACCTCGGAGCAAAAAGTTGAAATTTTATAGAAAAATTGTAGTCTTTTTTGCAATAGAAAAAACGTTTATTTCCATGATTTTAACTTACTTGTAGGTTCATCCAGGAGACATAACTATCATTAAAATGTGTACAAAATTTCGGTCGAGTAACTTTCAAGTAATCGTGTACACCGATTTTCAACTTCACGACGAAACGAGTTTCGAGAAAATCGGTGTTAAAGTTTCGGTAATAGAAGAATATGTGATTTTCCGACTTACCGGCTATTATTTCAGTGGTTTTCATATCTACCATTACTTTGAAAATTCTGCGTAAATACTTCTTCCGGAACATCCGATTAAACCTTATTACAGATATAGAAGCACTTCAAACAGGGATAATAAATAAACAAACTTTTGATCATTACTGCCGTGCGCGTGTCAGGTCGGCGAGAAGATGGGTCACATGTATAGGTTCTTACAACAATAGCTTTGCACTTTACTCCAAATACTAATGCGTTTCGTATTCTATAGACTTTAAAGTAACTTTTTAAACAAAAAAAAATGACTTTTTTGACTCCATCTACATAGAGGTCCCCCCTTAAATCCTCATTTCACACTGATTGCAGTAAATTCGCCCATAGTGCAAAACGTCTCTTCCTGCGCCTATGCGTGCGTCATTCCTGCGTCTATGTTCGCCTCGCTCGAGCCAGTCCAAGTGTAACACGATACTCACCGCGGTCCCTTTGATGCGGGCTGACAGATCTCCAGTTCCTAATTTAGCAATATAATTTGTTAATATTTATATTTTTTTCACTGCAAACTTTATTAACATATTCGTGAAGTTTTTCTGATTAAAATAAGACCAAACAAGATATAATTTGGATTATACTTATTGTAGGCTTTAACCAAAAGCAAGAGAATTATTCATTTATTTATTACAACGAGTAACAACCAAAAAGTAAACAGGGAAAAACACACAATTACTTTAGAATTAAAAGAATTCGCGTCACACAATTCAATTATATACAGGGTGTCCCAGCAGTCGACGTCAAGTCGGAATCGGGTAACAGGCTAAGTCATAATAGTTATTAGAAAAATATAAAAAAAAATCTAAGTCACTTATTTTTAAAATTATAGACATTTCAAAAATATCGGGAAAATCTATACTCTGTGACGGTCTTTTCAATCCTATTACTACAGATATTTACTTTTTTAATTATTTTTTTTGTTATGCAATCCCGAATACAACTGCTTCTTTAAACTCTGGCCAAAAATTTGAAGTCAACTGCTTCGGCTTGGAAGTAAATGTTACTTTTTGCCCAACCAAAGCTTCAAAATTAATACTTAGCCTAGCTTTAACTGACCCTACTGAAAAAAATTGTACTAGACGAGTTTGGCAAGTAACTTTAAAAGTTGGCGCATTTAATAAGGATTCCAAAATGGTATGACACTTGCTAATTTATTTCTTAAAACCCAGTTTTGAACAAATTTTTCTTACCTACTTAAAAATGTGTCTGTGGCTTTCCTTAAGGCCATAATTTTAAGATTCCAATTGGAGTGAGATGGAACGAGTTAATTAAAGTAAAGAATTTTTTGCAAAATGATTAACCAAATCTATTGGAAGACGTGCAACTAAGTACATACTTATAGAGACATGTGGTTCCGGGAACACGGCTGCCGTCCCGGCTAATCCGAGTACAATTATTTATTTATTTATTTATTTTTTTTGTTTTTTTTTTGTCAAAACATAACTGTACAATGCAGTCCCTTAGCTTATAACTAATACACAATTTTCAATGAATATACTAGTATAAAGAAATGGATACATTAACACAAAAATGAGCACACTAAACAAAATACACGTTTCTTACCGCTAACGAATGTCCTACCCTAATTATACTGAATTAAAATATTGAACAAAAGTACAACTCCTAGTAAGCACATTCACACAGCATTCACGTCCTGTTCGATCGATTCCCTTTCGATTAAAATACGAACGATCCATGACGCTACACGGATATATAGGGTGTCCCAAAAGTGTTGAAGGAGCCGGAAATGGGAGGTAGGTGGGGTCATTCTGAATAATTTTTTCATTTGTGTTTCGGACGCCGGTAGAGGTTGGATGCTCGCAGAGAAGGAAGGTCATTATTTGAAATGGGAGAATAAAACGGTATACGATTATACAGGGTGTTTCAGAAGTCGATGTCAAGCCGGAACCGGGTAACAGGCTAGGTCATAAGAGTTATCAAAAAAAAAAAATCAAATTCACGTTATTTTAAAAATTATAGACATTTCAAAAAAATCGAGAAAATCTGTACCCTGTGACGGTCTTTTCACTCTTGTTACTACAAATATTGACTTTTTTAATCATTTTTGTTTTGTTTTGTAATCCCGAATACTGCTTCTTTAAACCCTGGTCAAAAATTTAAAGCCAACTGCTCGGGCTGGGAAGTAAATGTCACTTTTTGGCCAACCGAAGATTCAAGCAGAAAACTTAGCCCAGCTTTAACTGACCATACTGAAAAAAAATTGTACTAAGCGAGTTTGGCAAATAATTTTAAAAGTTGGCACATTTAATAAGGATTCCAAAATGGTATGACACTTGCTAATTCGTGTAGAAATACAGAAAAATTTTCGGATTCAACGGGACTCAAACCCGTGCGATCCTCAGATCACGAGTCGCGACGCTACGCACAGAGCCACTAGCGTCCGCCTGATATTCGTCCTTACCGTAATCCTTTTGTCTTTTTCGAGTATGGAGTTCAGAATTCAAAACCCAGTGTTGGAAAAATTTTTCTTACTTACTTAACCCCTTGCCGTACAAGTACGAACTACACTCGTGACGCACTCGCTGTTCAAAAATGGTAGATATTGTTAATATTTTTAATACGGTTTGAATGTTCAACTTCGGTCTAATTGTAATTTGCGCATCCGAGGATCACTAAATGGGAAACAGTCTTTACATTCGAACTTTATTTAATCACTGTAATGTTGTAGCAATTAATATATCGTTATGTCTGACGCACTTGCTGAATAAATCGTAGCACAAGGGGTTAAAAATGATTCTAATGTTCCCGTGGCTTTCCTCAAGGCCGTAACTTTAAGATTGCAGTTGGAGTGAGATGAAGAGAGTTATTTAAAGTGTGAAAGAGACAGATAGGGACGCTATTAAATTAAATTATTAAATTAGTCATCAATAGTTTGGATACTTAGATTTATTAAATGCACATCAATTGTTTAACATCAATTCTTTGCATTACAAGAGATGTTCGGTGAAGTTTATTTGAATTTTTTACAAAATGATTTACCAAATCTATTGGAAGACGTGGGTGCCAATAAGTATTTACAGGGACATGTGGTTCCAGCAAGATGGCTGCTCAGCGCATTATGCTGTTGCAGTTAGAGAGTAACTTGATGAGGAATACACGGGCAGATGGATAGGGCGGTCTGGTACAATCTCGTGGCCAGCCCGCTCACCTGATTTAAATCCATTCGATTTTTTTACTGGGGAGCGGTGAAAGAAAAGGTTTATTCAAAGTCAATAGAAAATTTACCTGAGCTGTGGCACAAATTAATGGAAGCAGCTGAATTTCTTAGGAATTGAAGATTCGCCCGTCAGATAACCCGATCTCTTTTAATATGATGTCGAGCTTGCATTGCGGCTGAAGGAAGGCAGTTTGAACATCGATTCGGCGTGGAATGACCCTATTAGGTGAAAGCCGGTTAAGCAGAAAAATCGGAATAATTGTTGAATGGTCTCGACAGTAAAACGCTTAATGCCATAAACCCTGAGTTTCCCTAAGGGTCTTCATTGTGAGGACACGCGACCATCGGCTGGTCACGGAACTGACCGAGGGCCTTGGGATATTCCACTGCGTTGCCACCTTCACTAGTAAACTCTACCCCCGTCGAATCGTACTGTTACGCGGACAAATACCGCGTAAACCCATAACCCATCTTGACCATCGCCCTTGCGCCCAAAACCCTCTATAGCAGCAATAAACTCATGAAGTCACTATGAACTCCGCGGATGTCTTTAAAATCACCGTTTTACCTATGTTTATTAACTATATGTTAGCGGCAACGTATTTTTGAGGGTCAACGAAGGCAATTAGCCCGCCGCTATTTTGCTTTCGGACCATTTATGATAGGGTGTTTGTATGAAAGGTAACCCGGGCGGTCGACGATGGCCAGTGACACGAAGTCACGTAGCCATCGGGTGTCGCCGGATTGATTGCTTAAAAAGAGGCATGGGAATGTTCTGGAAAATGCAAGCAGCCCGACGTTACATTGTTTAGGGGTGTTGTTCTTTAACGATCTGGCCACGGAGTGGGGAAGGCACAAATGCCTTTTGGTAAGAGGACTAAGCTTGACCTCTTGGCACTTACCTCAGAATCTTGATCGACATAGCATCAGAATAACAATTTCTCTAACATATAATAGTTCATTCATTCTTCGCTATTCTAAGAAATGTGCTTTCTTAACGTCAAGGCACATCCTAACTTTATTGCTTGCTATGGTCAAGGGTGCAAAACTATAAAACCTCGACATCACGAGTTCCTGGTTTTTCCAGAAGCGACTGACGTCACATTTAGGCGGTCACTCAAGACCCCGCGTCATTATTTCCACACCAATCAGGTGATTTCCTATGCTTCCGCCGTCAACTTCATGTCCGCGAATCGTAGAGAACCCCCCCATCATGCACACCTAGACGAGCTTACCTCTCCCCGTATTTATGCGTCTCTAAGACAGAATGCCAATAACACTCAAACAGACTACAACAAACTTCCGACACGATCCTCTACTTTACATTACTCTCGTTTACGAATAAATTATATCTGTTAATTTTAAACAAGTCTAAGTTCTAATATAAACCCTTAAAGAATTATCCTGACTCTATTAATTTACTAGTCAGGAAATACGCTATCTAACGACATCGAATAATCTAGTGAGGATTTACGACCCTCATAGTCGCGAGCTGCAACGGTTCGGTCTTGTCGCGGGTGCGTATAACACGTACGTTCTCTTCAAGGAAGCGTGCTACGGGCATAAGAGGGAGGTAGTATAATTTGGCGGGACTTAGGTTCCGGCACCTTGTAGGGGGTTGGCCAAAGATTCCGGTAAGTTTTTAAAAGATGAAAATCGAGCGCAGGATAGTCATTTAAATGCGAAATACAAATACAACCTGCAAAAAGAATAGTCTATCGCATTAATACGCGCGCTAAATAACATAAGGAAATAGAAAACGTAACTCTGTAAGTGATCATTACATGTCACACAGCCCTACCCGTCATTGGTGACTCCCGACGTGATCGCAGTTAGTTTTCCGTTTTAAGTATAAATTTAATGTGTCGTTTAAATATGCCGATGACCAGGAATCAGGAACATCCGCGCCCGGTAACACGTGCGAAAACTCCGTAGTGATGCTAGAAGCGAATCGTATTAATATTCGCGTTTCGCCGTTTTGGCCCGAACAGCAGGCAGTGTGGTTTCATCAAATTGAAGCACAATTCGTGTTAAGTGGCGTGACAGTGGACAACACGAAATTTTATTACGTAATGGCGTCATTAAAATCTAAGTACGTCGCGAAAGTGCAGGACATTTTCGATAAACCTCCGAAAACAAACATGTATGAGACGCTCAAAAGTGAACTAATACGCCGTCTCACAGCTTCGCAAAGTAAACGGATCGAACGCTTGCTCGCGAAGGAAGAGATGGGTGATCGGACAGTTTTTACGTACGCTTTGGTCGCGACCTTTACCGGCGACGACCCGCGCGATAATAAATTCGCAACCCGGCTTACCGCTTGTTAGAGTTTCATACAAATGAGGTTTACGACATGGCAGAAAAATAGCCACTTTTGAAACCTTTAGTTTATTATCCGTGCCATTTGCGTGCTAGCAGTACGATGGCACGTGACAATTTTTAGTTTATCAAATCTATTCATGCAGCATTCATTGTTCGAGTCCATTCTTGGCATCAGCGGCACAGGCTAGGCCATAAACCTCGAAGACCCAAACATTGAAGGGTAACTTGGCCCTGGAAATTAACGGTTTCCAGGGTCACCAGCTAAGGACGAGCTTTATTTTGCAACTACGCCGTCTCCGCATAAACGTGTGACAAAACGCACAATTTTGTCTCAGATTGCACAGATTTTTGATCCATTAGGTTTAGTCATCCGGTAATAACCAATGCAAAATTAATAATGCAGCTATTGTGGCAACTGCAGACAAACTGGGACGAATCAGTTTCCCAGTGTTTGTACAACCAATGGATGGAATTTATGAAAGAGCCAGTTTTTTTAAACGAACTGAAGATTCCTCGTCGAGTGCTTATCACTACGGGGAGAGTCGAGCTAGTTGGCTTTTCCGACGCATCAGGGATGGCGTGTGAGGCGTGCGTCTACCCGCGGTCAAGCATTAGATCAGGTGAATGGGAGTCTGGACTCTTATGCTCCAAATCAACAGTTGCCCCTTTGAGAACCATAACTTTGCCTAGGTTAAAGCTATGCGGCGCGTTGCTACTTGCAAAATTAATTCGTAAAGGAAGATCGTCAGTTAAAATCTCAATAGACAGGGAATCGTACTTTTCTGATTTGACAATTACACTTGCTTCGATTCGCGGTTCCTCAAGTAAATGGAAGATTTTTGTCGCAAATCGAGTCACGCAAATCCAATTATTAACCGACAAACGGAATTGGTATCATGTTCGGTCAGATGAAAACCCAGCTGATTTAATAACGCGTGGAATTACCCCCAAATTACTGGGCGTTAGTGAGTTATGGTGGTCAGGTTCGTTATGGTTAAAGAATGAGTCGGACCACTGGCCACAATCAATAGAAGAGACAGTTAACACTTTGCACTTGAGTGGCGCCGATACGGCGCCCGTTACCTTTTTCGGTTTTTTCGCAATCTTTTCTGTTCTCTAAAGTTTCTAAAGATTCTTTCTGTTTGGTATCCTGTTTAGATTTACGCTCTCTAATTTTCCACGTCTCCACAGGGTCTCGCCGCGGCCTGGTCAGCGTCAGCTCTTAGACCCTTGCGAACCTCTTCAGTTTCCTTATTTTTACGACTCTTATCCGCTGTGTTTCTCCCTTTCCGAATTTCTTAACGATTTTCTCAGTCTTTACCCACGTTCTTAGTTCTCTGTTTCTAAATCTATTTCTTTCCTTTTTCCAAATGACTTTTCGTCGAGGAGAAGTAAACGGCGGACAGTCAGTGGGATTTAGTTTTTCGTAGGAGTAACATCGAATCGTTTACGCATACCCGTCGCGGATCTTAGAATAAATACTTGGAATCGTCAGCTATAGCCACATTATAGTAACTAAAAAGTGTTTGAGCCCTAAAAATATGGAGGAAGATCAAATCAGCTCGAGTTCGGACGAATTCGATTTTGCCGGTTTGGATGATGAACTTACATCGATTTCCGACGGATTACGCCGCGACACAAACGAATCCAGTGGAGAAGACAGTGATGCAGTAAGAGGCGCGAGACGACGGAAAATTAGAATTATAGAGAGCGACAGTGAAGTTGACAGTGATGTTGAAAGAGAAGTTGAAAGTGAAACTGTGGAAGGTGGAAGCAGTTCGACATGGGAATTTTGCGGAGACTAATATATAGTATATTATATAGTATATTATAATATTTATTTATTAATTATATTTATTTATTATAATATTAATATAATATATAGTATAAATAAATTTGGGGACGATGCCATTGGCCAATTTGCAAGAATATTGGTCGAGGAATGTCGTCAGTTATATTCCTTTCTATTCGGATACATTTACCCGAGACAGATTTAGCCAAATCTTCTGGATGCTTCATCTGGAAACTATTCCAACACGCAACACATATCCACGAACGCGCCTACAACGCGTAAGCTGCTTTTTGGACTATGTCAACTCGAAGTTTTTGGATTATTTTATCCCGGGCGAGCACATATGTGTGGACGAGTCAACTATAAAATTCAAGGGTCGAATTTCGTTCATTACATACAATCCGAAGAAACCGACAAAATGGGGTATCAGAGTTTATGCTCTAGCCGATTCAAAGACTGGCTACATTTGCTGCATTTTGCCATATTATGGATCACTCACCACAGAACTTTTGGTCTGACCCGATTTACCAGTTTCATCCAGAATTCCAATACACTTGTATCAAATGTTGTTAGAGAAAATTTCAGGTGCTCAGGGGCACCATATGTACATGGACCGCTACTGTACTAGTTATTTCTTAGCTCAAGAACTTGCCAAATTAAAATGTAATCTTACCGGAACAATTTTAACGAACAGGAAACAATTGCCCAAGGAAATAAAAAAGCCAAATTTTTCGACAAAATCCACGGTCGCGTATCGACAGGGCAACACCTTAGTTTTAGGGTGGAAGGATAAGAGGGTTGTCACTTGTTTGACTACGAGGGGTGACACAGGAATGGCGACGGTCAAAAGAATTACACGAGGTGGTGTGGACATAATGGTCAAGAAACCCACTATTGTATTGAACTATACAAAACATATGGGTGGTGTTGATCGGACGGACCAATTAGCGTCAACCTATTGTTTTCTGCGAAAATCGCTTAAATGGTGGCGTAAGCTTTTTTTTGGGGCATGGAAATTTCCCTGATCAATTCGTACATTTTGTATAAATTAGAAAAGGCCAAAAAAGGGGAAAAGCCACTGAGTCATCTGCGATTTCTGAAGACACTTGTCGAGCAATTAAGAGGATCATATCGCCAGCAACGTGAGCAAGCATCTACGTCGCATTCCGATGAAATCCGACTGAACGGGAAGCTTCACGTAATACTAAAAGGGCCAAGAAGGGACTGCAGAGTTTGTTCTGACCGTAACACGCCTGGAGATAGGCGGGAAATTTCGTATTACTGTGATACGTGTCCCGACAAACCTAGGTTACATCTTGGATATTGTTTTACAAAATACCACACCAAAACTCATTACAGACTGTAATATTTATCACAATTTGTTGTTTTCGACATATAAATCAATAAACTGGTGAAATTTTATTAATTGTATACGTTTGTTTGTTTATAAATGTTTTTAAAGTACTTGTAAAGTGTTTGCCGAATTTGGCCGAAATCGTCTCGAGTTGCTGGATCGCGCAAGCGAAAAAGGCCTCGAGTGCAAGGGGTTAATATCCCCGAGCAAAAGAAACACATAATATCAGTAGCCATCGCCACCCTTACCAACAATAAATTCATTGACCGATATGCTGACTTGGACCGATTATTGAGAATAACAGCTTATTGTCTCCGGTTTAAATTCAAATCAGATAAATTAACAAGGTCAGGGAACAGTAGTTTATCAGTAGTAGAATTGCAAGAAGCGCAGAAAACATTAATGCGAGTGGTACAAAAGGCAACATTTCCTAACGAATCCCTCGCGCTAAGTAAAAAGCAAGATATACAGAAACAAAGCCCTTTACAGGCATTGGCCCCGTTTATAGATGCAGCAGGAATTATTAGAGTCGGCGGACGCTTAAGTAATGCACCTATTACATACAATAAAAAGTATCCCATTTTTTCCCCGCAAAACGTCATTTTGCTGATTTAGTTATTAAACGTGAGCACATTAGATTACTTCGCCCGGGTTGCCAACAGGTCATTGCATCACTGCGTGAAAACTTCTGTGGGGTGTGAGATAAGGATGTTCGAACGAGATGCGGATGAAGTGTGCTTGGACCGAGTGACAGTTCTTCGTAATGGGAATGCGTGTGGTGCGAATGGGTCAGTGGGTGTAACTGTGTGTAAGTGGATTTGGGAGAAGAAGCGCATTGTAAGGATGCAAGAAAGTTAGTTGAGAGTGAGGATTAGCAGAAAGAAGTTGAGCGTGAGAGTTAGAACAGACAAGTCGAGAGTCGAAAGAGAGAATTGCGTGTGAGAGTAAAAGAGAGAAATTGTACGAGCGTGCGTTGTATTTTGTGTTTTATATGTTGAATGTTCTTATTTTTATTAAAACGGGTCCTTCTGTCACCAAGATCCCTACACTTCTGGCCGATAAATTGTACGAGAAATGTAAAAAGAGTTATTAGAGGCTGTGTTAGGTGTTTCTAAGCTAACCCACGGGGTGTGCAATACCCTATGGGTCAATTACTTGCTGCTAAGGTAACACCAGCACGAACATTCGCCATTGGTGGGGTAGATTATGCGGGTCCATTCTTAACTAAGGAACGTATTCGTAGTAAGGTAGCAATAAAAGCATATATATGTATTTTTGTATGTTTCCCCACTAAAGCGACACACATAGAATTAGCAGTAGATTTAAGCACAGACGCATTTATAAATTGCCTCAAACGTTTTATAGTTCGTCGAGGTCGTTGGCACACCATTTTTTCGGATAATTGAACAAATTTTGTAGGGGCGAAAAATAAACTTAGTGATTTAGATTCCTTAGTAAGAAATGATTATAACACGCGCATCAGTAATTTCCTGAAAAAAGACCAAATACAATGACAGTTTATACCTCCTCAAGCTCCACGCTTTGGAGGATTGTGGAAAAGTGCTGTCCGACTGAGTTGTCGGGATTGCCATTAATCCCACATGTCGTTCATTCGTCACTAAAATAATTATTGACGCTGCAACGCACGTACAAATGTTATAGAAAATTGTCAGAACGCGTGGGCACCGTCATAGCCGCATAAAAAGCCAAACGCGTTACTACATTTTGCCCCCTTTGCGACAATCAGCCGGCTTTGTGTATACAATATTTTGAAGAAATTCACAAAAAGAAATAGTTCTCTTATGTATATAAATATGTAAATAAATATAGGGATCTTGGTGACAGAAGGATTCGTTTGAATAAAAATAAGGATATTTAATATATAAAAAACAAAATACAACACGCGCTCATACAATTTCTCTCTTTTGACACTCACGATCGACTTCCCTCTGGTGTAACTCTCACGCTCAACTTCTCTCTGCTAACTCTCACACTCAACTTCTCTCTGCTAACTCTCACGCTCAACCTCTCTCTGCTAATCCTCACACTCAACTTCTCTCTGCCACACGCATTCCCATTGCGAAGACTCGTCACACGATCCAAACACTCTTCATTCACACTTCTCTCGGTCCAAACACTCTACATCCGTATCTCGCTCGAACATCTTTATTTCACACCCCACATAAATTTGTTAATTACAATAATCGCCTTTTTATTAGATTGACAACGACGTGTACCACCGGTGGCTCATCCCGCCCGATGGGACAACTCTGTATGTACCACCGGTGACTCACTCCGTCTCACAGGACAGACAAGAATGTACCACCGGTGGTACACCCCGTCGCGAACGTGTTAAACAATTAAATGCAATGTTAGTGACGACCCACCTGAGAAGAACCGTGTATCCGGTAGCGAACGGATTAGTCGAGCGTCTTCATCGTCAGCGCAAAACGGCAAATAGATGCCATAGCGATGAGCGATGGACAGACACGTTACCGATAGTTTTGTTAGGTATTAGAACAGCCCACCGATTAGATTTGTCGGCGTCCGCAGTTGAATTAGTGTATGGGGAAAATATTCGTTTACCCGCTGAATTTGTTGTTACAACATCAGGAAATAGCATAGGTACAGTAGATTTTGTGGACCAATTACGCGCGCTTTTTAAGAATTTAAGACCGACAGTCGAATCGAGACATAGAGAGCGAAAAATGTTCATTATTAAAGATTTAGCGACAGCCGCTCATGTTTTTGTACGCGTCGATGCGGCGAAAGGACCATTGCAAGCGCCGTATGAAGGACCTCGTAGTGTCCCGACCGCCGAAAACGTATGTAATCCGGATTAGAGGTAAAGATATTACGAAAAGGTAAGGAAGCCTAAATAAGAAGTGTGAAACAAAGAAAAAGAGTAGTATGAAATGTCACATGAAGACGACAGCGAGCAAGATTATAACGAACCTACTCTGCTAAGCAGATGTCGTGGAAGACCACAATTGGGAAGAACCGGAGGGCGCGGTAGACCGGGAAAACTACAGTCGTGGACAAAATTAAGTGGACAGGTATCATAAATAACAAAAGGTAAATTTAATTAACTAATAATGCCTATAAGTCAAAACTTTATTGCACAATTATATACATTAAATAAATGTTTTCTCAAGTCTACAAAAATATCTCACGTTTTAAATTTAAAATTTATTTACAACATTGTAATAAAACAAAACATTTTTTACATGTTAGCGGCAATGTATTTTTGAGGGTCAACGAAGGCAATTAGCCCGCCGCTATTTTGCTTTCGGACCATTTATGATAGGGTGTTTGTATGAATGGCAACCCGGGCGGTCGACGATGGCCAGTGACACGAAGTCACGTAGCCATCGGGTGTCGCCGGGTTGATTGTTTAAAAAGAGGCATGGGAATGTTCTGGAAAAGGCAAGCAGCCCGACGTTGCATTGCTTAGGGGTGTTGTTCTTTAAGGATCTGGCCACGGAGTGGGGAAGGCAGAAATGCCTTTTGGTAAGAGGACTAAGCTTGACCTCTTGGCACTTACCCCAGAACCTTGATCGACATAGCATCAAAATAACAAATTTCTCTAACATCAGAAGTGGGATACTATAATCCAATCGCCCTACACAATTACCTGATAGAATCGTTGTGCGTGTATAGTCCACTTAAAACATTTTTGTGCGTTAAAATGGCAGAATCTGGTGAATCGAGTGTTCCCTCGTTCGAAGCCCTTTTCCGAAAATTCATGGAAACCATTACCACAAGTGCGGTGCCGGGTGTTTCTGGTGTGGTGCCTCCCGTTGTCGTCGATGCGATTCCGGAGTTTGGAGGCGCTGATCTTGGTGAAGACGCGAAGAAATGGTGTGAAACGGTGGAACGCATCACCGAAAAACTACCTCTTCCGCAGCGACTGAGCCTTGCGACTCACGCATTAACCGGACCAGCGAAAAAGTGGTACCAAACTTGGGAAGGCAAGCCAAGAACGTGGGAAAAGTTTTCTCAAGACCTGTGCTCCGTATTTGTTACCGAAGATAGACTTTGTGAACGATTGGCTCGTGCTGTGGCCTACACGAGCGATTCCGCGTCTTCGTATTCGGAGTATGCGCGAAATAAACTTAAATATTATGGGCAGACGCAAATAGCTTTTGAACAAAACGAGCTAATTAGTTTGGTGATTGGACATGTGATGGACGATACAGTGCGTCAATCTTTAATGAATGCGCGTTATGAAACCACGACGGATTTACTTAGTGGTATATCGAATTTCGTGAAGGCGACGCGTAAAGAAAAAGATGAAAATACAAAAAGTGTTCGCAATAATCGTGAGCATGGTGATATCGTTCGGAAACGATGTTTCCAGTGTAATGAGACAGGACATTTACAACATGACTGTCCCAAAAAAAAAAAACGGAAAGCAGAGGAGCTTCAGAAAGACTATGTTAAAAAATCGAATGTGCCAACGTGTTCATTCTGCTTAAAAAGGGGACACGTGGAGAGTGATTGTTGGATTAAAAAACGGTCACTTCGCGAAAGAAAGGACGCTGCAAAGGGTGCCGACCGCTATGGAGGGCCGGAAATAAATTCCTGAATTTGCAGTACGGACCGCATGCATTGCGAAATCATTTCAGAGGAACGAACAATAGCGGTGAGACGAGAAGCATGAAAATGCGCGGCAACATATATTGAAAAAAAAAAAGATAAGTACAAATCTGTTATTCGAAATTTTCAATCCGAAAAGAGAAACTGAACTGCGTACTGATGCAAATGCATTAGGATACAGAACTATTCTTTTCCAAAAGATAGTTGGAGATATGAGGGTATTAGCATATTAATTATTGTAGATGCTTTTACTACATTTTTGCAGATAATTCAATTGAGAACTATAAGCGGTAACGAATCTTTTAATAGTAGAAAAAATAGAGGAAAAAATATTTTGTTTAAGGAATGGCCGAGCTGGTTAGTCAAGTTTATGCTATTGTTAAATACGACTGTACAGAGGATCACTGGGTTTCCTCCGGACCCCCTGTTGTTTGGGTTAGACCGAGGTACAGGTACTGTTGACCGCGTAGGGGTTGAGTTGCCGGATACTAACGAACGCGTTAATGTAAATGCAGATAGGGATTTGGCGTATAACGGTTATTGAAAAATCCTGACGAACGGAATAGAAGATTTAATCCGAATTGTTCATCGTCTGTTCGGGGTAATGTCAAAGATGAACCGTGTTAGCGGTAGTTGTTTAGACATAAATAATTTGATAATCATATTTTCACATACTACGTTTGGTAGTGATGATGTTACTTGAGTTTATTGACCGTCGTTTGTAATAATTACTTTGGTCATCTCTAATTTAAAAAAGAAAAAGAAAAAATTAAAAAAAAAAAGAAGTTAAATTTTGTATTGTATTATTCAATGCATGAGTTTCATTTGTTGGAAAAAATAATGATTCAATGTTGTCTGTTGTTGCGGAGTGTTTGCGAGCGCTGCTGCTGTTATGGGAGTACTTGAGAATACTACCTTATGGGCGTTAGATTGAGAGACAAGCTTTGGTGAATTGTCTGAGATTGTTTTAGAATGTTTGATAGCATTGTTGTAAGATTGAGAGTAACGGCAACGGAGTGGTAATGACACAGGGTTGCGACTGTTACGTTTTGAATGCAAAGATGGGTTGTATTTTGTAATACAACAGTTGAAAACAGAATCATTTTGTGTCTGTTGATTTGCATATATTGTGGTATGATTGAGATTGTGATGTATCTCAGAGATTTGTGATAATACTTGTGTGTATTTATCGCTGTTGCAGCATACTTACGGGTATGGTCTGTGTTTAGGGTACGCATCTGCGGATGGTACTGCTTGTTGACACGGTAATTGTGAATACCGGTGTTGCCGGATGATACTTGAGGGTGTCATCTGGAGGTGACGCACTTGCGAGTGTAGTCATCGAGAAAATAACGTATGAAAAGCGATAATGTTGTGTACGGAATAGAGTAACGTTATGTATTCGGAAGTGACCTCTATCATGGGTGACAATAAGGCCACGGACTTGATAAGTTGCTTTGCGAAAGACGGCGTTTGAAAGGTACACACATTACGCGGAATAGAGGACGTTATGATCTTGTTGGAAAACGGCTATGAGCACACGTTGTGTGTACTAGCAAGAGAAAACGGCTATGGGCACACGTTGTGTGTACTAGCAAAAGATGGGCTATGAGGACACGTTGTGTTTACTAGCAAATGGTTGGCTGTGGCTGCCGGACGACAGTTGTGGGTGTCATTCGAGTATGAGATGTTCATGTTATTTCGATTGGAGAATGCTTGTTAGTATTTCCTCTTGTGTTAGAAGGACGACTGTTGAAGTTGAGAGTTACTGCATGGTATTAGGTATCAGGGATATCTTAAATGAATCGAAAATAAAGGATGCTTCTCGAGAGCGCGAAGCATATCAGGTTGGCCGTGTTAGCGGCAATGTATTTTTGAGGGTCAACGAAGGCAATTAGCCCGCCGCTATTTTGCTTTCGGACCATTTATGATAGGGTGTTTGTATGAATGGCAACCCGGGCGGTCGACGATGGCCAGTGACACGAAGTCACGTAGCCATCGGGTGTCGCCGGGTTGATTGTTTAAAAAGAGGCATGGGAATGTTCTGGAAAAGGCAAGCAGCCCGACGTTGCATTGCTTAGGGGTGTTGTTCTTTAAGGATCTGGCCACGGAGTGGGGAAGGCAGAAATGCCTTTTGGTAAGAGGACTAAGCTTGACCTCTTGGCACTTACCCCAGAACCTTGATCGACATAGCATCAAAATAACAAATTTCTCTAACATACATTTCTGCAATGTCCACTTAATTTTCTCCATGAGTGTATATCATAACGCAAACCGCGCAAAACATCATTTTAAAGTACCGAATACAGTCGGGGAAGCGATACATTCGCCCGAAAAATCATTCTGACTCGATGCATTGAAATCCGAATTCGATATGTTCAAGCACAACAATACTTGGAGTTTGGTAAATAAACCATTGAACAAAAAGGTATGAAAGAACAAATGGGTTTACAGAATAAAGCGAGGCCAGGAAAGAAATATTGAAAAATTCAAGGCTAGGTTAGTAGCGCGCGGAGACCAGCAAATACTGTGACAGGTTTATCATGAAACATATGTGCCTGTTGCAAAATTTGAAATGTTGAGAATGTTTTTGGTTATAAGTGTCGAAAATGGAATAGTATGAATGTGATTTCGGCGTGCACACAGGCTGAGTTGTCGCATGAAATATACAGTAAAAGCTCTCGTCGTGGACGGCAGGTCGGAATCCAAAGTGTACTCGGCGAGAGCCGTAGAGGCGAATTTGATACTCGGCGGCCGTGCCTTCCTGGTCACGGACCGCGGCCGACGAAACGACGAAGGTCAAATATAGGTGAAACACATACTAATGCAAGCAAAGACAAAGATTAAAATGTTCTTATTTGCTTGTATTTTGTTATGAAACGTATACCATCGTATTCGTCAGGTTTTTTTCTGATTAAAATGACACCAAACATGGTCTAAATGTTCTCCCCGTGGACAGGCGGCCGCAATCAAAAGTGTACTCGGCGAGAGCCGTAGGAGGCGAAAATGTATTCGGCGGGAGCCGTTGCTGGTGCGATCCCCCTCGGAATCAGTCAAGCATTACATAAACACGATCGGTTACCGAAACGACCGAATATCGGTGAGACACATACTAATGCAAGCAAAGAAAAAGATTGCAATTTTCTTATTTCCTATTATTTTTTCATGAAACTTGTACCATCGTATTCGTCAGGTTTTTCTGATTAAAATGACACCAAACATGATGTAATTACGTTAATAATTACGTACGTAACGGGTGAATAAAGTTTTTAACGTGAAAGAGGACGGCGAGTGAAAAAGACAGAGAGGCAGAAGGTTGAAGCGTTCGGAAAAGATGAAAGGCAGACGGAGCTCAGACCTTTAAATTAAAAATTAAAAATTCTTATTTTTGATTTTTCGTAAATGAAACTTTTGTCATCGTATTCGTCTCGTTTTTCTGATTAAAATGATACCAAACATGTTCTAATTACGATCATAATTACCTGTGTAACAAGCCATAAAGTTTTATTTGTATCTCTGCCGTAATTGTAACGTCCGAAACTTTTATGGCTTGTTACACAGGTAATTGTGATCGTAATTATACCTTGTTTGGTCTTATTTTGATCGGCAGAACCTCACGAATATGTTAAAAAAGTTTGCAGTCAAAAAAATATAGATATTAAAAAATTATATTGCTAAATTTGGAACTGGAGATTTGTCAGCCCGCATCAAAGGGACCGCGGCGAGAATCGTGTTACACTTGGACTGGCTCGAGCGAGGCGAACACGGGCGTAGCGATGATGCACGCATTGGCGCAGGAAAAGACGTTCGTCCTCGGGCGGAGCCGACCAAGTAGTACACGAGGAGAGCTTTTACTGTACATGGAACAGCCGGCATTATTTTCGATAAAAGGAGAAGAGGATAAAGTATGCAAGCTGCATGAATCACTATACCTACGGGTTGTAACAGGCAGGTAGCGAATTGTATAGTAAATTAAAGAAGTATTTGATAAGTATTCACGTCCGAAATAAGCCCGTGTATATATGCCGATAAGCCAAATAAAAGTGATATTATGTATGATCCGTAAATTGATGTTTGATCGAAATCACCCAAGACGATAGACTTTTCCTTAAAAGAAGTTTATTACTAAATGTAATCGCTTGACACTCAGTTCTCTCCTTCTCTCTCTCTCTCTCTCTCTCTCTCTCTCTCTCTCTCTCTCTCTCTCGCTCGCTCGCTCTCTATAATCTCACTCTCTACAAAGTTTCTCTTATCTATCTCTATCGCTTTCCGCCGCTAGCCTCAATTCTCCCTACTTCTACTTGTTAGATGTATGACACACGGTACATAGACTTCTTATCCCATCTTTGTCTTGCCCTATCGTCGCGCTCTTCTTCGGTCGTGCACCTCGATCACCTGTTTGGATTTTTTCGTTGTCAACTGTTCCGCACATGGCGCGCGATGCTTCCTTTGCCGATTACTCACCGACCGCATGTTTGTGGTTTTTGTCTTTTTTACGGAAATATTAGTCACCGCGCTCGAGATGAGCATCCTAACACTTTTTTCCCAGTTCCGACCTGGTCCCCTATAATTATAATATTAGTTTACGTAGATGACTTATTAATAGCTTCTGTCGATTTTGAGGAATTGAGAGTAGTGAAGGGCTTACTGAAAAAGCAATTTAAAATGAACGATTTTGCCACCAGTAACAAATATACTGGGTGTTTGCGTTGAAAGACAAGGTCAAAGAGGAAATATAACGTTAAATCAAAGTTTATATATAGAAGATTTCCTTGAGAGGTTTAATATGAGCAATTGAAAAATAGTACATTTCTGGAAGCTAAAATAAATCTACAATTAAAAAATTTGAAACCGCTGACTTGAAAGATTTGAAATCAACGAAATGAAAGAAAAACTATATCGTTAATTAGTAGGAAGTTTATTGTGTTTAGCAAAATACAACTAGGCCTTATAGAATGTTTGCAACGAATTTGTTACGTCACTTTTGTGAAAATCCAAGAAATATGCACTGGAAAATGACGAAACGTGCGTTAAGATATTTACGAGGAACAACTAATTATGGTATTAGGTATGAAAAGACAAATAAGCCATTGTAGGCGTATGTTGATTCTGATTGGTGTAGAAATCCTGATAATAAACATTCGTGTTCCGAATTTGTAACATTTCTGGCCGGAGCTCCAATAAGCTGTGCAACCAAAGAACAAAACTGTGTCGCACTCTCCACCATGGAACTATTTAATCTTAGAAATATAAAACTTATATAGGTGTAAAGATTGAAGGCTTTATGTTAAATGATGCTACAACTCTTCTTAAATATAATACGTTTTATTAAAAAAAATCAGTATGTACATTATAAGTCGATATGAACAGTTATTTTGACTCGATTATCTTACTAACTAATATTTTGTATAACCGCCTTTAGGTTTTAATATTGCCGCAATTTTGGAATACTATCAACTAATGTCTTGCAAATATTCGTTTGCAATATTTCTCCATTGTATTTCAAGATTTTTCCATAAATCTTCAATATTTTTATTTTCTGAATTACAGTCTGCTACAGCGCTTTTTAGTACATCTCATAGATTATCTATGGGGTTAAGTTAATGTCAGCAGATTGTGGTGGCCATTTCAATACTTCAATACCCTGATGTTGTAAGCACGAACATAATCTTTGGCCGTCATTTTTCCTTCCATTAAATGTACATTTCCAACCCCTTTAGCCATCATGCATCCCCAAATCATAATATTTCACCCTGCAAACTTAACACATTCGAGGCCGGCAAATATTTTCCGTTTTTACCGGTGAAAATAATGAAATTCTAAAGCTGGTTGCCGGAAACTTGTATCGTTAAAATAAGGATAAATATTATAAAATTTGTTTGAAATATCAATGTTGCAATTGAGTGTTGTTTAAAATAAAAAGATTCTTATAATTTGTATATTTGCTTTGTATGTAGACGATAGATCACTTGTTATTATCGTGCTGAATTTATTTAGTATCGAAAGCGCCTAATGTTACTGCATTCAGAAACAAAAATTGCAGGTCGTGAATTCACGTCAGCGGGATCGTCAGAAGCACAGTTTAAAATTTTTTTTAATTCATATCAAAAGTAAGCAGGAACAGATTTTGAGAAGATGTGAATTCGCGTCAGCGGCAATCAGGAATGAAAAATAAAATTACATGTATTCACGACAGCGGTTACCAAGAATAGAACTCGAAAAGACGTGAATTCACGACAGCGGCAATCAGCAAGAGAATTTAGAATGACGTGAATTTGCAACTGCGGCAATCAGTAACCGGATTCGAAAAGACGTGAATTCACGTCAGGGATCGCGAATGTGTTAACAGTGGGGCGAACGTGTCCTCCTTGTAAATTTTCTTTTACATTTCGTAAAACTCATCTTTTTCTATCCGATTCAAATCTGTTGATTTTTCTTTCATCTGACCAGATAACTTTACTCCAAAATTCTTTGTTACAATCTTTATATTTTTTGGCAAATTCCAAACCCATTTTCATGTGGCGATCTGAAAGTAGCGGTTTCTTTACTTTCCTACGTCCTCTCATACCTACTTTTCTGAACTCTTGACGAACAGTATTCTGCACTAATACCCAAATTATCGATTAATCTTCATCTTTTTTGTATTTGGACAGCATTTTTAGTTTCTCCAGATCTAGTACTACTTATAATTCTTCTTTTAGCGATTCCCGAAAATTTTGCTTTTGGTCTTGATCGATTTTTTGGAACGTTTAAATTGTATACCTTTTTTATTTTTATTATTAGGCCAATTGAATATTTGTATTTCATCGCTATCTGACGATACGACATCCCTTCCTTAAGACAATCTACAATTTTTTCCTTTAAATTTTCAAAAACTGGCTTTATAGTTACACTTCCTAAAGTAAACACGCATTTAAAAAATTTAAATGCATTGAATAATTCAACGTATTTATTGCTACGTGATATAATGATTAATGATAGATTTAACGAATTTTTGTAATATATTTTCGCTGTAAATTTGTTTCCCAAACATTTCACGCGGCTCTCACAAAACTGTTCACGTAATGGGTTCAAAAATTTTAGCATAAATGAAGTAAGATTTTGCTACTTACACGTAGAAAGGTCTTCGAAGGTAATAATGAAATGTTATTTAAAGAACAACGGTCGAATATGTGAGTCACTGTATAACAATTGAGTGAATATAACACAAAATATTATTTTTTTCTCGAACCTTTTTCCCAATGACCACAAATAAAAACCATGCCGTTCGCGATCGAATTAATAATGCTCTGCCATAAAATTATTATCATTGCGGAGAAAAAAGTAAAACTTTTTTCAAATATATCGTCGGCAACCTTTAAGAGCGCCGACCAACGAAGAAAACCGGCCTTAGTTTCTGTATGGTCTGACTCACTCTCACGGTTCGGGAGCTTGGTGCACGAGGTAGACCCGTGAGAGTGAGTGAGAGGCGCAAATAAACAGCTGATCGGCCGTTACACACGCGGACAACTGAACGGCGATTTTTTAAACCAGTTATGTGTGTTTGACGACTATACCTGTCATAGAGATGTGGCAGAATTTTGTGTCATGACGACTATATCCGTCATGCGTAAAATTTAGTTACCATTGGTTATCTGAATTGAAAGTTTCGCAAAAGTTATTTGAGAGGAGAGATACATTTAGAACCGCTAAATTTGCTGTATTTTCGCGAATTTTTTTGGACAGGAAGAAGTAGTGGTATACTTTTGAAATATTGACATTTACTAACACGTATATCGACGGACAAAAACATATTTTTTTTAACCTCGAATTTTTCAAAATGGCTGACTTATTGATACGATAGTCCAACAAGTTCGCGCGGAGGTGGTCAATTGGCGGGACGTCTACTTCCTGTTGTATCAGTCTGATATTCGTAAAACTGAGATAACTTATTATTTAGACCCGTACTTTCTATTTGTACCTAAAAGTAAGTTTAAAGCTTGAAAATTGGAAAAGTTATATGCTTTTAAAAAAATATTCGGATTTTTACGGTTTTTACGGTACATTTTGTATATTTTTTGCAATAAAAAAACACTTTTTCCATAATCAGTTAGGTTTGTCGACAATGACGACCGGTGACACCAATGTGATGCCATAGGCAGGCCAGTCGTTGTTTGCCGATGACACTTACGTGGTGTCACGTGGTGTCTCCCATGTGGTACCTACCATTGGTCAGCCATTTGCAAAGCTTTTTGGAACGTCAGTTGTTTAAGACTTTGAGATTGAATACTATCGCTAGGAACTGCGTACTTTTTCACGAAATACGTTTCAATTTTTGCTTATTGATAAGCAACAAGGTATGTTTTTTTCTGAGAGTGTTGCACGGATATGATAAAATAATGTCATAAAAAAGCAGTTAAGTTTGTTATGTTGTCCTGAATTTTGTTTTACATTTGTACGTTTTAATAATTGTCACACAAAAAAAAAACATTGTTGTATAATAATGCTGAATTATTTCGTGAATTTATGTAAAGTTGTTTTTCATTAATTCTCCAAAAATATTGCCAGCGTTTGGCGACGTTTCACTGCGCAAACATGCGGCCGTGAAAGTGTTAAACTGTAATTTTTCGTAGATTCTAACAAGGAAAGGCATGGAAGTGTCCCCCTCCGATTTTGACGAAACTTCGTACGTTTGTTAAGCAGTCAAAAATAACGGACACGTATATTTTTTATCGGCTGAGACGCGAGTTTAAGGGGTGAAACGACCCCTTAAAGTTTCGACCCCCTTGTGCTATCTCGAAAACCGTACGAGATACATTAAAACTGCTAATAGGAAAGTTGTATGGTTTTTTACGTATAATAACAGGATATTAACAAATTCAGCGAAATATAATTTGTTTATAACAAAAAAATTTTTCATAACCTTATTTTACAATTTATGCAAATTTGCATAATGATAAAAAGTGAAGAGAATTTTATTCCAAATCCATTGATATATATGCGAAATTGCCTCCTACAGTTCCCGAGATTTTGATAATCTATGGGTCATTCCACGCCGAATCGATCATTTTTTGACGTCACCATCTTTGATTTTGTTTTAATCAAAATATGTTATAATCTATGTGAAAGTAGGGGGGGGGGATTGAAGTCATCATTTTGCCGATTTCGAATTTGTTGAAAAATTACAAGCCTTCAAAATTTGCAATTTTTGCCTATTTTTGCGAATATATATATATATCAATGGATTTTGAATAAAATTCTCTTCACTTTTTGTTATTATGCAAATTTGCATAAGTTGTAAAATAAGGTTATGAAAAACTTGTTGGTTATAAACAAATTATGTTTCGCCGAATTTATTAATATCCTGTTATTATACGTAAAAAACCATACAACTTTCCTATTAACAGTTTTAATGTATCTCGTACGTTTTTCGAGATAGCACAAGGTGGTCGAAACTTTAAGGGGTCGTTTCACCCCTTAAACTCGCGTCTCAGCCGATAAAAAAATCCGTGTCCGTTATTTTTGCCTGCTTAACAAACGTACGAAGTTTCATTAAAATCGGAGGAGGACACTGCCATGCCTTTCCTTGTAACATGTTTGGAACATTTGGAAGCCAAGACGCAGTGAAACGAACAAATGAAATGAATAAATAATTTGTGATAAATTTATGCATCCTGGAGCTACTCATTATCGTCGATTTTCACGACACATATAGCGTACACGATTACTCAAAAGTTACTCAACTGATCGGACTGAAATTTGAAATGGTAGTAATGTCTTCTGGATGAATCTAACAGTGTGTTAAAATCACGGAAATAAACATTTTCTAACTATGTACGTATGAATCAAATTTCTTGTTTGGCTGTTTCAGATAATAAGAACCGATATTATAATGTTCACCGTTGTAGAAGTCGTTTCATGTTTCTCCTAGCATAACAAGCTGTATTTCCGCCATTTTGTATTTTATTTAACCAAAGAATTTGCAAAATGAAGTTGAAGTGTTTATTAAATAGTTCTCAAAACTATACAAATATTTATTCATTCCTTTTCCTTCAAAATAACGACTAAAAAGGGGTTTAATTCCGGCTTCCTATATAGAGGTCCCTGGTTAAGATTTGTATTTTTTGCCCGATCTTACTATTTCTTTTTGTTCGACATTTGTAAGGATGTGTGCATTACTTTTCAGTCTACGTTCGTAATACCGCGATTTGCCGCTAGGAGCGCATAGAGCTAACATTCCCGAACCAGTAAACTAAATAGCGTCGCTGAAAAAGGTTAGGACTAGTTTCGGCAGAGTTTATAGTAACAATAATTTTTTGTAATTGTAATTTTTGCAATGGCTGATTTTCGTGAACAAAGTGTGGCGATGAAATTCTGATTTTTGCTCCGAAGAAGTCGAACAGAAATTCTTGAAATGTTAAAAACGGCGCTCAAGGACGATGCTACGGGGAAAATTAAAACCTTCACCTTACATTTAAACACACCTATATAGTCAAATGTTTATAAAAACTCGGAATAATTATTGGTTTCAAGACACATAGATGAGACATAGCTTTCTACTCTGCATTTTGTTCAATGTCGTGCTTTTTTAAGTGCATTAATACAAATTTTCATCATGAGTGAAAACAAAGTGAATCGTAATATAAAAGGAATGAAACAAAGAAACGGACATGAAAAAAGATCAAAATGATCAAGTAAACGATCTTTGAATTGAAAACATCGGGGGATACGAATGTTAGTGTCTGCAAAAAACTTGAAAGACTCTGCTGAAGAACATAACACTGAAGTTCAGTCGGGGACAAAAATAAGTGGACGGTTACTGGAAATAGGTAAATATGAGGTTTAACTTTACTAACGTAACTGTTATGAACTTCTGTGATGTTTATTATTTATCCTTAGAGTATGTACAGTCAGTTTCATAAGTATTCGTACCTTTGATACTTAAAAAAATAATTTGTTGAAATCAAGTGATGCATGTAAGATTTTGTAACAATTTTTTTATTATGAATGAACATACGTATGAAATGTCTTTATACAACGTTTTAACAAAATTGAGTTATTAATAACAAAAGTATATTAATTTTAATCTACATAGTATGTAATAACAGCCTACAAAAATATTCCTACCTTGGTTAACAGAGTTGATTTTGTTTTATTCACAAACATTGTTTCACGTTGAAAATGTTTTCTAAAGTTCACATTCGAGTAAGTGAGTTTCAGCTATTTATTTCAAGTCGAAATATTGTTGAAGTAACATTAATTATACAGTATTCTCTCCATAAGTGTGAAAACTTCGGGTCTGGAGTTTTAAATTTATGGAATAGGTACTACATTCTTTGTAGTGAGCCGAACGTAGAAATGGATAGCGATACAAAAACAAACAGGGATTGAGGTTCAAGACGTTTGGCAAATATGAAAGACTCTGCGTGTTCTGTGTTTTAAATTCAAAGATTTAAATTCTTTATTTTTGGTGTTTCGTGAATTAAACTTGTGCCGTCGTATTCATCAGGTTTTTCTGAATAAAATGATACTAAACATCATATAATTACGATCATAATTACCTGTGTAGAAGCCATAAATGTTTCGGACGTTACATTTACGGCAGAGATACGAATTCTTTAGATCATCCGTACATGTAACATCCGAAACTTTTATGGCTTGTTACACAGGTAATTATGATCGTAATTATATCGTGTTTAGTATCATTTTAATCAGAAAAACCCGACGAATACGATGGTACAAGTTTCATTCACAAAAAATCAAAAATAAAGAATTTTGATTTTTGAATTTAAAAGACAGAACACGCAGAGTCTTTCATGTTTGCCGAATGCTTCAACCTTCGGCCTCTCTGTCTTTTCCACTCGCCGTTCTCTTTCACGTTAAAAACTTTAATCATCCGTTACGTACGTAATTATTAACGTAATTACATCATGTTTGGTGTCATTTTAATAAGAAAAACCTGACGTATACGACGGTACAAGTTTCATGAAAAAGTAATAGGAAATAAGAAAATTGCAATCTTTTTCTTTGCTTGCATTAGTATGTGTCTCACCGATATTCGATCCTCGTCGTTTCGGTAACCGATTGTGTTTACTGCTTGACTGATTCTGAGGGGGATCCCCCCAGTAGTGGGGATAAAATTTTTACTCTTATGGTAGACATCTTTTTCACATTTACGGAGAGAATACTGCAGTTCGCGAGTGGATACTTTATCACACTCTCCATTTTTTATGTACACATCCTTAGAGACCGGATATAAATCCTATAGAAAATTTGTGGACAGAAATATGGAAAAGACTATGGGAACACGAAATTTCCAATAAACAAATACTTGAAGACAAAATTTTGGAAGCGTGGAATAGTATTGAACCAAGAATCACTTCGAAAATGGTGGAAAGTATGCAAAATCGATTAAATAGAATTATTAGGCATCAAAATGGACCGAAAAAATACTAAAAAAAATTACTACTAAATAAGAAAGCTATTGTAATACGATTTTTTTATAAAACGTACAGTGATACGAATACTTTTGTGGGCTGTTATTACGTACTATGTACATTAAAATTAATATGCTTTTGTTATTAATAACTCAATTTTCCTAAAATTTTGTGTAAAGACATTTCATACGCGTGTTCATTCGTAATAAAACAATTGTTACAAAATCTTACATGCATGACTTGATTGCAACAAATTATTTTTTTAGGCATCAAGGGTACAAATACTTATGGGACTGACTATACATTATTTAGCAAATAACACTGTCCAACAGCCAATCGACGTTCTGAAATCCGATCATTGATTATTGTAGAGTTTCTTGCTCTGATTACGAATCTGCAATCCGTTTTTCGCCAGCATGTACAGTTTTTGAAAAATTTGATTTTGAAAAAAGGTCATTTTCGAAATTCAAACCACTTTTGTGAAGTAACTATAAAAGATTCTGAAATTCCGCTTGCATAAAAAGATTCTGTAGACTTTCCTGAATACAACGGTATATGCCTTTTACGCATTCTTTTTTTTTTAACATGTTTAAACAATCATTGAACGCGGAGAGACACCGATTTTGCAACAATTTCTACGCATATTTTTCAATTTATCTTAAAAAGTAAGGGTGCAGTGGAAAATCGAACTACATATACCACGCGATAGAGCAGATTTTCACCTTTAAAACGCATCAAAATAAAGTTGAAACTTCGTTTTTTTTACGATGCTAGATGCAAAAATAGTAACGCGAGAGACGAAGCGAGAACAGTGGTTCTCTGCGTCAGAACGGTCGTTCCGTGTCTCGCCTAAATTAACGCGATGCAAGCGCCTTAACAAACTTCATCAGTTTATTACACTTATTATTATTCCTACTATTGTTGTTGTTATTGTTACAGCACGAGCTAACCGTTCACATAGTTTATTTTCAGTAACAAACACTGAACACAAATCTTGACAAAATTTGTCCCACGTTTTTGGATTGTACGGAAACTTGTGATTAGTTTACTGTAGACGCACGCACTAACATATCAATATATATTTTATTCATAATGTTAAATTTTATAGGCTGACTTATATTATACTTTTTTAATAATATTTTGTGGCGGCACGTGGGTCGCAGCGTCGAAGGAAATAACATTGACAGCTTGCAGATGCTCAGGTATAGGCAATTAAGCCTGTCCTAAAGTATGTAAGTTGGCGGAATTATTTTATACTTTTTAACACGTGTTTAGCTGAATAGGCTACCCTTCATAAACGCTGCAAGCCATGTGCCGTCACGGTTAGTACGGCCGCATGACCATCGCGTCCCAAGTATTATTGTACACGTGATGGTTACTTTTAGTTTATAACAAATTCTACCCCTACCGGAAAGTCAGGGCGTTGACAGTAGTACTGACAAACTCCACCCTCAGTGTTTTGAGGTGGTAACGCCCTCCTTGCCAATATTATAAGAGAGGAAGAACATCGCGACCCAGGCAGAATACTTCAGATACAACTAGCATAACTACAATTACAAGAACATCTAGTAAATCAGTTAGAGTCAGTTCAGTATAGTCCACTGTGTCTTCCTCTCGTACTTAGTCAATCATCCATCAACAGTTTTATATGTGTGTTAAGTGTTATATTTTCTGCTCACTAATATTATTCACTTAATAAATTATTACGTTCACATAAATCACTCGTAACCATCACGCATCCTAATAATTCCTCGTTTCCAAGTCTGCGACTACAATTTATAATAATCCTGTGGCGTCTATATCTACATCATAAAAAGTTATGAAAAAACTGATGCTGAATATTATGAAGGGGGCGCTCTATGTAGAAAGCCGAAATTAAGTCGACTTTTTAATAATTTTTTTGAAGGATAAGGAGTGAATAAATATTTTGATGGTTTTGAGGACTATTTAAGTAATACTTCTACTTTATTTTGGAATTTCTTTGTTGAAATTAAATACAAAATGGCGGAGGTACAGCCTGTTGTGCTAGAAGCATCATGAAGCGACTTCTAAAACGGTGTACACTCTAGTGTCGGTTCTTATTATCCGAAATAGCCAAAACGAAGACATTTTATTAGTACATAGTTATAGTAAATGGATGAACCTAAGATATCGAAAAAATATTAACTTGTTGAGCCCGGCGTCGGTCTCTGGGGACCGACAGTGAACTTTCCGTTTGGCTCGCGTCGGTGCCTGGGGACCGGCAGTGAACTTTCCATTTGACCGGCGTCGGTCGCTGGATCCGACAGGATCAAAATTAAAAAAAAAAAATGTGATAATTTCAATGAAGTTTATTAAAACATTGTAAACAAAGGTATGGTTGGTCTTTGTATGCATTACAGAATGTGACGACTTTTTTAGTTAAATTTCTTGCCATCTTGCGTCCTAATAGCCTTGAATTTTTCTCATAACAGCTAGAACAATATTTTCGGATTTTGTGAACATCTCCTTCCTTTTTTTGTAATTTATAAACACTTTTTTTTCGTAATATGCACAGGAATTTCTTCATCCGATTGTTGTACAAGTGCATTCACCAATTTTCTTCGAAACGATGTCACTGATATTTTTTTCCACGTTACTAACTTTTTATACCATTTTATAGTCCTTCTCAAGGGACTGCTATAGGCACTCATCTGGTTGGATAAATCAATCGTGGTTTTTGCTTTATTATACTCAGTGATGATTCTTGGTTTGAGGCAAAGTCCTCTTTTTGTTTTTACATATACGGTTTCGTTTGAATATTTGGTGGATGAGACCAAAATGTCCCTTTTATCCTTCCATTTCAACACGGTAATGCCATTATTATTTTCTTTGGCGATCATTTCTCCACGTTTCAATTTAGCAGTTAGCACGTCGCTTGGGTTTCCTTACCAATTTGCTCTCAGGGTGCTAATTAAATGGGTATTTTTGTTTATTAGTTTTTTTGCCAAATCGATACTGGTGTACCAATTATCAGTACATAATGTGTGGCCTTTCTCGAATAAGGGGTCAAATAAAGACATTATAATGTTTGATGGTGTCATATTTTCCTTATCAAGCGTTTTTCCGGCGTAGACTTGAAAACTATATGTATAACCTCGACCACAGCACAATTTAAATATTTTTATTCCATATCTATGTTTTTTTTGTTTCAAATATTGCCTGAATACAATTCGCCCTCGGAAAGGGATTAGTGATTCGTCAATTTACACTACCTCGGGTGGATCATAATATGTTTGAAAATTTTTATTCAATTTGTATGATAAATTTCATTTTTGATAGAAGGTCACGTGCGTCAACGCTTTATTATTTGCGAAATGTAATACTTTTATGGAGCGCGCAGGTAGTAGGCAAGAGAAAATAATACTCTGACTTGCGACAATAACTCCGAACAATTTATTCGCGGAGTCTGACCGACCCGTTCGACGTACAGTGACTTAATGAATTAAGAAACATTCGGACTGCATTCAAACCATCTTACCCTCCCCCTCTTGCACACCAACGCATCCTCTCCCAAAATCATTCTTTCTTCTTTTACACCGTGTCGCATTCACTCTAAACCAATAATTCACGATAACCTCGTACTCTCAGGCATTCCTTGAAGTCGAACACCCAACGCGACACTCGATCCGATTTTCCAAACGTTCTCATGCAAACACTTTAAATACCACTCAGCAAATGTTCACGCGTTCAACTCATTTATACATTTCATTCTCACCCGCTATCTTAAACCTAGACTAAATAATTATATTATGGCAGGGACGTGGCGACCGCATATCGACGTCATACTTTCATTAGTATTTCAAACCGTTCCCTGCTCATTACTTTTCGCGGGAATGTTTGAGCAAAGAATGGATCCCGAGTCCAATACATACGTAAGGATGGAAGTTTCACCACTCTCATCCATATTACCAGACCAAATAAACGTTTGATCTCATTTTTGTTTGTTGGCGTCCATTTGTCTGTTGGTCTAGAGCCGATCCTGGATTGAACAGCATAAATATTTGTCTGCTCACTTATGTGGTCAAAAATTTCATCAGTAACAAAAAGTCCATAAAATCTTCGACTGCACTGCAATTCTGCACTTTGTCATTGGTTTTCTTGGCACCGTAGGCGCTCGTAAAAGGCACAAGATTCGGCTGATTGCCTCTTGGATCAAACCATTCATTTTCATCACTCCTTTCGGTCGCACTTATGCCAGAATTATTGTTGTCAAGCTTCATTGCCTGGTCTGACGAGCTATAATCTTCCAACGATGACAACCGTGATACACAGCGACGTCGACGCGTGGATGATAAAAATAATTCACTGGATGCGTCACTATCGTTTTCTCTTCCGGACATTTTCGGTTTTATGGGCAACAAGTATTGTAACGCATTTTCACGCATTTGTCACGTAATATTCGTGAGAAAATAATAAAAAAAACTTTTGTTCTGCTAGCCGTAGCTAACAGTACGTTAGTTGTTTATTTCACAAGTATAATAAGTACAATAAGTATAACGTAGATATATCGTATAAGTAACTTCTTCGTAGCTGGTCAAGATGACGACTGACTGCTGTCTCCGAGCCCTCCTTTTATACTCTGGTGGTAGGGTCCGGTGTGACGTAGTATTTTAGATAAGGATTTGGTCTGTTATCAGCGTCACACATTCGTCGTTGCGTACGGGTGTTCGGACAGGGTGGTTCGGATACAAACGAGAACTCGTGAATTACTGCACACGGTTTATTGTATAGAGTCTGGTAAACGAATGATTATGATTAACAGAATAAACAGTCTTTTTCGCATCACAGAGTCCTTACACACAATTATTATACTGTACGTTCTGACCATGGTCGTTGTAAGCGACACGTGGTTTAGAGTATTCTGAAGGTAAATGTATATTATACCACGGTCGTTGTATACGACACGTGGTCGAGAGTATTCAGAGGTTATTGAGATATTATTGATCTCAGAGCAGTCTATGATTGTATTAATCACTCGCGGAGCGTTCTGTTAACAATTGCGCGTTCTGAATGGACTGTTTAACTATACAACACAAATTAGACTTCATTTAAATGAGCAGACCGTAACGAGCGGACAGAATAGATCGCGGACATTTTTCGACTGTTAACACGCGGACAAAGAGTCGACAGTTAGAAGTCTCTGAGATTACTTCACGTTATTAATCGATCTAAATATCGATTAATCGTAGCATAAATCATTATGACTGCTCATAGATGACGCTATTGGTATTAATCAACGCGTGATCGTCACAGACGCTCATTAATCACCACAGGCACATATAGATGACGCCAGTGGTGTCATTAACTGCTAAATCTTCAACAAGTATTTTCAAATAGAACCAAAAATTGTTTACTCTCGAAATCGTCTATACACTGCCGTGGCTTCTTTCTAACTGATAGTCTCTTGAACGTCGTCTTTTTGCCGGTTGTATACATATGCACCGACTGCACCAGTCCGGAAAAGAAGTTGAAGAAGTTCTCACATTTTACCCACGCACGTGTCACGTAAAGTCGAGTAAGGAGAGAAGGAAACTTGGAAAACTTAGTTCTTCTCCTTAACACTTTATTATAGTTACGATACAAAATGTGACTGTTTATTAAAAATGAAATCTTAAGACTGGCCTCAGACGGTGGAGTACATCTATTTATATGTTTTTCAATGGTCACTATGGAGGTGGAAAGAAAGGAAGCGTTTTCGGGAATTGCACTATGAACTATGAGTGTGACGATGACTAGGATAGCGGAAAGAAAGGAGAGTTGTTGTTGGGTTTTGGGTGACTGATGGGAACAAACATTTAATTTGGGTGACAAATGCAGGATGACGAATAATGTAGAGTGTATAGCGTTGTGTATGTCTTCTGATATGTGGCTGTTGTTACACACGCGCCGTTAAGGGTATCGTTTGAATAGTTTAATAATAAAATATATACACTAAATTAAATAAAACTGAAACTTTATTCTATGAACACGAAGGATGTCTGCACTGTACGAAAGCTAAAATTGAAGTAAGAATAAAAGAGAAAGCTTGGAAGAGAAAAACCTCTATTGGGCCCTCTTAAAGAAAACTCAGAGAAGTGCACATGTGTTGTTTATAACTCGGACCTTTCCGGAGAGACAAACTGCAGGCCCTCAATTTCTGACCCGAGGACTGTTAGGCTATGGAAAGACATTGTCACTGTCCTTTGACACTCGACTTATTTTTGCAGCTAGATATTGTAGGGGAATTGGTGTTTCGGGGTGAAATAACTCTTGATTCAATTAAAAGAATTAAAAATATACTTTATTATAGTCTATTGTGAACGCTAAATCGTTAATCACTCAAAACTCTCACACTCGCTATTACGCTGCTCGCTGAAGACTAAATCATTCACCCCCGAAAACTATACATTCTTCCCCACACACTCATCATGCATCCATTCCGAACATCCTCGCGATCACGTCCACCATCCTTATCCGTTTCCTTTCTCACGATCCTCGCACGCTAGGTCTTGTCATACGCTTCCAAACACTTTTCTTTCGCACCTCAGCCTCTCGAACTCAGACGCACGCACTCATGCTGTCTGCATTCGTCTAGACAATCCGTCGCTCGCTTTCCCAAACACACCCAATTACACGCAGCATAAATATCCTGATCCTACAATATTCCAACAAAATCCCCAAATTAAATCTTCCCGCAAGTCCCACACGCAACATTAATTGGTGACAGAGGTGGGATATTAAAAAAAGGGTATATTTAAAAAGTAATTTTACTGGCTTAGGAGTGCGCGATTAAATAAACTTTTACGTGGAATTGAACAGTAAACTTTGTGTTTCATTATTCAATATTTTATTGAACTGTTACGACGAAAGTGGACTACGCGAAATTGGTGCAACCTCTTTCTTTTGGGTTTTGGCACGGTTTCCCCAAAAGTGAAAAGGTGAATACCAGAGACGGGTGATTTCGGCTGCCGCGCAAGTCATCCACCGGAATCACATGCACTTCGCCTACATCATCGACTGACGGAACTGGAATTGCAGCCTTAAGAAGGAGTGGGACGAGCAGCATCAACTTGAACACCTGAAAACCCTCCCGCTCAACAGGATCCAGCTCAACCGATGTCTACTCAAGAACAAGAAACAGATTTTGTGAACGTTAAGACGATCCTTTTCGAGTTACATCAGAAATTAAAAGCGTTAGTTATAATCGTTAAGTAATACAGTCAATATTTGATAAGTGCACATCTTTCGGGTCTTAACTCGTGCACTTATCGTACAGGTCCTACATTGATTGATGTTTTGCCGAACGTAGAAAAGGACAATGAATGAAGGAGAACGAACGTAAACAAACAGTACATAACAGTGGGACAATCTAATGCAAGAATAAAATTTTTTTATTTTCGACTTTTTCGTAATGAAACTTTTACCAATAGATTTTTTACATTTTTCTGATTAAAGGGAGACCAAACAGGACGTAAGTCGAGGTATATTTACTTACAATAACTTATTGGAGTAAAGTTCTCCATAGATATATGGATATATGGCAAATATTAAACGATTTATAAATTTAGAGGGACAACTGCAAAGTTGCAAATAAAGTAGAAACAATTGTTTTTGAATAACATTTTTAATTTAATTTGGTATCATAAGCCATTATTTGTTTATGTTCTCTCCATGCATAGTATTCATCTTGACTTTATTCTCGCATATTACCTAAAAGAATGATTTTGTATCATACTTAGAATAATATGATGCATTCATTAATATTTAATTACATAAATTAAAAATTGTCTTACCTACAATTGATAATTTTAATCCTCTTAAATGCCATTGTATTGGAAGGTGGTACTCATCTTTAAATTCTTCCAAATATTTAAACCCCTCCATTATTTTTTTTCTTTTTTCTTCCATAAGTGGAAGTCCAGGATATGACACTCCTTCACCTCCGCCGCTTTCTTCAGTGTTTTCTTCACCCCTTTCTTTTTCCCTTTCTTCGTTCGTTCGATCGCTTTTTTCTGTCTCCATTTCTTCGTCTTCATTCTGGTTGCCCCCTTCGTCAGCTTCTTCAGCCTCTTTTGAAAATGTATTTTCTTCTGCCGTACATGTTGATAAATATTAAGTTTATCCTTTAGATTTGCGTATTACTAATATGAGGATCCCTGTGAATAACTGCCAGTATCACAAACACACGAACATCCATCTCATCATAAGCGTGACATCTTTGCGTACGGACTAAATGTCCTTGTAGAGCTTTCAAATGAACACTTCGAATGGTCTTTTGATCAGGATGTCTTCGATAAGGGAAACGTTCTTGATAAATTCGTGCAGCTCTACAATAATTCTCTTGGGATAGACCAAGAATCATAATCATATCGACACGTTCTCGTGCAGAATAATCCGGCATGATCACAAACAAAAGACTTTTGATTTAATTTTTAATGAAATTTTTAACAACAAAAAATTCACTTCAATGAACAAAATATCGTTATTCTGTTTAAAATTAGTGAAACAAGCGAAAAAGCTAAGTTGCCGTATGTCATGTGTTTTCGGCGACGAGGTCTATTGGTCCGCGTGGTCACGCACACCAGTTGACCCGAAAAACATAAACAATCGGCAGTCCCCAATCATCAATCGGAGTCAAGTTTGCTGCAAGATTTAGAATTATGCATTCAACAAGATGGAAATGTTTTTGAACAATTACTATAACCTACTTCCCTATGTAATTAACAATTGATTAATTTGGAAAATAAATGTAAAATACTTTAATAACGTATTGTCTTCGTTTATGTTCCTTCATATGATGAACGGGGTAAAACAGACCACACACATGACACCTAAATGAAAAATTGGGTAGATCAATTTTTGTCTAAAATATTTTTCACTAAACATTACCCCTGCCCGATCATTCATGTGGAAAGATTAAGAAAAAAAAATAAGGATGACCTACACATGACCTTGAGGGTCACCCGAACCACGACTATGATACCTCATCTTAACGTAAAATTTCCCGCTCTTTCCGAATCCGAAGTCAAAAATAGGGGTATCTATTTAAAATGACGAAATTGACCTTTAAATAACCTGGAAAATGACCACCAAGGTCAAAGGCAAAGTCATGATGATATTTCCCCCTCGAAATTGAGCAACTTTAGTCGGAAACATTTTTCGCTAACTCCCACAGTTTCCGAAAAATTCTACTGGGGAATTTAAAAGGGAGGACCCTGTATAACTTATTGGTCTTTGTCCCTTTCAAAATACTCCCCTCCTCTATTCACACACTTATTCCAAGGGTGTTTCCACTTTACCATGCAGTACTGGTAAGCTTCTTTAGGAACATCCTTCAATGCCAATGACGAATTGTGTTTAATGTCTTCAACTGAGTCAAAACGCCGTCCTTTCAGCACTGATTTTAATTTTGGGAATAAGAAGAAATCGCAGGGAGCAAGGTCTGGGGAGTAGGGAGGCTGGGGGAGGACAGTCATCTGATTTTTTGCACAAAACTGGCGAATTAACAAGGCTGTGTGGCCAGGCGCGTTATCATGGTGAAGAAACCGTGAGTTGTCTCGCCACAACTGTGGTCTCTTTTTGCGAATTTTTTCACGCAACCTTTTCAGAAAACCTTCGTAGCACTGGTGATTGATTGTTTGACCTTGAGGCAAAAACTCGAAATGCACAACTCCATTAAAATCGAAAAAACCGTGAGCATCACTTTGACAGAGGATCGAACATGTCGTGCTTTTTTTGGGCGTGGAGATCCTTTGCCAACCCATTGTTATGACTGCATTTTCGTCTCAATGTCGTATCCGTAAACCCATCTCTCGTCTCCTACGATGATCCTTTGAATGAATGTTTCATCATCGTCGGCTTTTCCAAGGAGTTCCCGGAGAACGTTCACTCGATGTTCCTTCTGCTTTTCGGTCATCAAACGAGGAACAAACTTCGCTGCAACTCGATGCATGTTCAAGTTTTCTGTCAAATTCTCATGACATGATCCAATTGATATTCCAACCTCTTCTGAAAGTTCTCTGACAGTCAGACGACGGTTGGCACGCACAAGATCACTGATTTTCTCAATGCAAGTGTTATCAGTCGCGGTCAAAGACCTTCCTGGTCGAGGGTCATCTTCAATTGATTGACGACCATTTTTGAATCTGATAAACCATTCATAACACTGTGTACGAAAAAAAGCATCACCCCCATAAGCTTGCTTCAAAAGTCTAAACGTTTCCGTGAATGTTTTCCCCAGTTTCACGCAAAATTTCACGTTGCACCGTTGCTCTCGTGAATCACACATTGCGAAAATCGCCGCGCACACTGAAACACCTTGCTGATCTGTAAAATGCTTGTGACGCAGTAGGTTATGACAAATGAAATGCTGTGGACCGCTCGGCGCTATGACGATCCATTGCCGCGTAATTACAAAAGTTCGGTTATTTTTTAATAGACCTCGTATTTGTTGGAAACACAGTAGGACCCGACATACCTCTAAAAGCTTCATTATTATCCATAATTTTATCAAATTCTATTCAGGCGGAATCCATTTCTTTGTCGCTTTCATCAGAATAACTCGTTAAAGGCGTGACCCGTCGTTTTTTTCGCAGTCCAGTAATAATATCGGAATCTACAGATTTTACGTCACTTTCACTTATCTCTTCTGAATGACAATCTTCAGGAACATCAGAAAGTACATCAGCATAATTATCTTCTAAGGTATTCTCTCCTTTGTAATCCATTATTAGGGAATATTTTCACAATGTTCCTGAAATTATATAATGAACTACAATGCGACGGTCCGAAAACAGGCCTTCGATCGTTTACCGAAGTCTTACTGTATTTGTCCAGAAATTATTTTATCATATCCGTGCAACATTCTCAGAAACAACATACCTTGTTGCTTATCAATAAGCAAACATTGAAAGGTATTTCGTGAAATAGTATGCAGTTTCTAGCGATAGTATTCAATCTCAAAGTGTTAAACAACTGACGTTCTAAGAAGCTTTGCAAATGGCTGGCCAATGGTGTGTACCACGTGGGAGTCACCACGTGACACCACGTAAGTGTCACCGGCAAACAACGACTGGGCTGCCTATTGCACCACGCTGGTGTCGCCGGTCGTTAAAGTGTTAATAGCGCGCTGAAACACTGCAGGCGCATTGGACAGCCCGAGAGGCATGCGTAAGAATTCATAATGCCCGTCGGGCGTTGCAAACGCGGTCTTTTCTATCGATCATTTCGCTATTGGAATTTGATAAAATCCTGACGCTATATCGAGCGTACTGAAAAATTTCCCCTTATCTAAACGGTCTAGTTGATCCTCAAAGGTAGCGGATAACGAGCTTATTCAATGCTCGAAAATCTACACACATGCGATCTTCTCCATTTTTCTTCTTTACTAAAATGATAGGACTCGCGTAGGGGAAAATGCTTTCTCGGATAATATTATTTTGTTGTAACTCGGAAATAATGCCACGCACCTTTTCGAATTATAATGTACCACACGATCCTCCTTTGTCACGATCTTCATCTCTCCCGTACTTACTTTTCGTACCTGACTCCCCGTAGCCAACATATGCTTGTACCGATTCAGAAAATCCGAAAGATCCTTCCTAGTCTCGTCGCTGACACTGTTCAAGGTGTAGCAGATCGGGTACTCACTAGACGTCCTCTCTCCTTCACCACCCGTTGCACGTTGGAGGGTCGTTGATCCGTATCGGTGATGATGCGAACACCGCCGTTGGATAAAACATTTTTTCCCACGATGAGCCCATATGGAATGGAGGAATCCGGAACAGCAAATAAATCCAGCTCCACCGACAATCCTTCCGTTCGTATAAACGCCGTGGTGCTTTCGACGATGGTAGCAGAGGAGTCGGACAACCCTTTAATTGTTGTAGCGAACGGGTTAATTTTGCAATTCGCCCGTTTCGCTACTGTCTCCTTCACCAGTGAACACGTTGCACCGCTATCGACGAGACTCCCTCTTACAAGGGTATCGCGTAAGAGGATCGGTGTTAACTTGTAACCCACCGAAAAACACACGTTTGGTTGTCGTTGTCCGGCGTTGGTAGAAGGCCTCCTGGATTCGCTTTCCTCGCGGCGTGCTCGCTTGACCCAACAATTTATTTCGCTGTGTCCTTTCTTGGAGCAGTAGGAGCACGTAGAAATGTTCCTCGGTGGGCTCCGTTTTCTGCCCGTCCACGACCGTCTCGAACAATAATTCGCCGTGTGGCCCCACTCCCCGCAACCATAACATTGCCTTTTTAAGGGAAGCCGTCCCTCTTCTTCTTGCGAATCGCGGACCGGTTCTTTGTTGCTTTTCGCCTTCACGAATTGCGATATCCCCGACAATAATTCCACCGTGGAACCATATCTCGCATTTATTAAGGATTGACGCACGGTTGCATCGGGCACGTGTCCTATCACTAAACTAATCAGTTCGTGCTGTTTAAACTCAATTTGCGTTTGTGCGTAATACTTGGGTCTGTTACGCGCATACTCGGAGTACGATTCAGCGGCGTCACTCGTATAAGCCACAGCACGAGCCAACCGTTCACAAAGTCTATCTTTCGTAACAAATGCTGAACACAGGTCTTGAGAAAACTTTTCCCACGTTCTTGGTTTGCCTTCCCAAGTTTGGTACCACTTTTTCGCTGGCCCGGTTAATGCGTGAGTCGCAAGGCTCAGTCGCTGCGGAAGAGATAGTTTCTCGGTGATACGTTCCACCGTTTCACACCATTTCTTCGCGTCTTCACCAAGATCAGCGCCTGCAAACTCCGGAATCGAGTCGACGACAACGGGAGGCACTGCACCAGAAATATCCGGCACCGCACTTGTAGTAATGGTTTCCACAAATTTTCGCAAAAGAGCTTCAAATGGAGGAACACTTGATTCATCAGATTCTGCCATTTTAAACGCACAAAAATGTTTTAAATGAACTATACACGCACAACAATACGTCAAGGAACTGTGTGGGGCGATTGGATTAAAGTATCCCACTTCTGATGTTAGCAAAAAATTCGATATTTATTCGCTTACGGTTCTGGGGTAAGTGCCGTGCTGTTCCTCACAGTCCTTTTACCAGAAAGCCTCCTCGCTTTCCCCACTCCGTGGCTAGATCCTTAAGGAACAACACCCCTATTCGCCTAAGCAATACAACGTCGGGCTGCTTGCTTTTTCCAGAACATACCCACGCCTCTTTTTAAACAATAAATCCGACGACACTTGATGGCTACGTGACTTCGAGTCACTGGCCATCGTCGACCGCCTGGGTTGCCATTCATATAAACACCCTCTCGAGTTCCGGTCAGAATACGTCCCTATCATAAATCGTCCGAAAGCAAAATAGCGGCGGGCTAATTGCCTTCGTCGACCCTCAAAAATACGTTGACGCTAACAGGCATGATATACGGAAAGGCGTTAAATATTAGGCCGAGTCATAACTATAATAATTTCCGATGCAGCTAAGTAGAATCTATTATTCGTATCTACCCGCTATGAGTTACCGGGATAACAAATTTTTGTTCACAATATACATAGATGATGATTCAGTTAATCCTTCATCAACTGTTTTATGTGATGCACGTTACACTATACGGCCGACAAAAAGTCCGGTGAGGAGGTTGTCCTGAAACATAAGACGTACGCGTTCGCACCTCCTACCCCCACCTAGAATCGTCGAAACTTGACACCGATTGACGATTGCAGACTATTGATTGTTTACGGTCTTCGGGTCAACTAGGGTGCGTGACAGCGCGAACCAATAAATTCCGCCGCCGAAAATGCGTGAGATTCGCTGCGACCATCTTTTTTTTCGGCCAATTACTACCGTCGCGTCTGAACGTCTGGCCAAACATCCTTACCGGACTTCTTGTCGGCCGCATAGTGTACTTTAAACTGTTTTTCTTAACCTGTAAAATGGAGAGTCGAAAAGTGCGCATTCGTCATTTAATGATTTGGGAATTTAACACATTCACGCTGGGGCCGATTTTCATGTTTTTCGCTATGGGGCGGCGCTCGAATTCACGCTGCGCTTCATCTGGCGGCGCACGATTGTTGCTTGTACTGATCTGTATACCCGTTGTATCTGCTCGGATACAAAAAAAAATGTTTATAAATTTATTTGTTAAATTTCAATTAAGTATTTCAATTTTCAACTATACATCAATTTTTTCTAGTTACTAAACGAACTATATTTTTGATGGTGAGTGGCGTCTAAACGAATGTTCAAGCATGACCCACCGGTGATGCATGACAGCGTGAACGTGTTAAGCAAGGCAATAATGCTAAGGCAGAGCGGAGAAAATATACAATGTATATGGTTAAGGTCTAATAATTGATTAGGCAGTTAGAAATTGGTTTATAAAATTACAATCTGGAGATACAAGTTTAAAAGACGAACCGTGAGCGGGACGTCCTTCCCACTTTAACAATTTTTTAAAGGCAATATTGGAGCAAAATCAACGACAATCAACGAGAGGAATAGCAGAAAGGTTGAATACGTCACAATCAACTATTAATCACTACCTGGAGAAGTTAGAGAAAGTCATTAGGCTAGGAGTACGGGTACGTCCCAATCTTAGTGAGCGAAATAAAGAAGATCGCATGTCAATCGCACACAAGTCTGCTTTGATGAGTAAAAATCGAGCCTTTTTTAAACGGGATTGTAACAGGCGATGCAAAATGGATAACCTATACAAATATCGTCGGCAAGAAACAGTGGCTCGATAAGAATCAACCACCTCTATCAGGTCCAAAAACAAGCATACATAGCAAAAAGATTGTATTGTGCGTATGATGGACTTGTCGAGCCATAATTTATTACGAGTTGTTGAAGCCAAATTTAACGATTTCTGCGGATAGATACGTTCAACAGCTGCAAAGAGTGCAATGAAAGGCATCCTGCACTTGTAAATGGCAAAAACGTTATTCTTTTACGCGATGAACGACCACGGTGACGGAAGAAAACATTCTTGAGCTTGTATTGTCTATTTTACCACGCCCACCTTACACCCCGGGCATTGCCCCATCAGATTACCACCTTTTCTGTCCCTTGCAAAGTTTTTTGAATGGAAAAGCCTTCAAATCTAACCAGCAAGTCAATCAGGCTATCGAAAACCTTTTCCAGTCCAAACCAACCACGTTTACAAGAAAGGAATTGATAAACTAGCAGGAAGATGGGAGAAGGTTATATTAGGGTGTCCCATAAGTTTCTTCCGCGCCACGCTATGAATGAGTCTGACTGGCTATGTTTATATAAACATGCAGGCTTATCTCTTAGCCGTTTATGGCATCGGTTTCAGTCGTCCCAGAGCTCTTTCAAAGTACGTTTCGTTGGTGACAAAGTCTCTTTTAAAATTTTTTCTGCCCCGTTCAATATGGAGAACCAAAAGAAGCATTTACGGCATGTTATGCTTCATTGCTTTAAAAAAGGCAATAGTGCAAAGGACACTGCAGACGAGATTTGCACCGTTTACGGGAGTGGTACTACGACCATTAGGACCGTCCGCAATTGGTTTAAGAAATTTAGAGCCGGCAATTTCGATTTGCAAGATGAAGACCGCAGCGGCCGCCCAGTAACGACGGATGCGGACCTTATCAAGACTGTGCTCGCTGAAAATCCGCGATATAGAGTGCGCGAGATAGTGGATGACACTAACATTCCCAAGACAACGGTACATAAGCATTTGATCAAGATGGGATATGCAAATCGGTATGAAGTTTGGGTTCCACACCTATTGACGGAGACCGGCCTTATGAACCGCGTCTCTACGTGCGGTTTGCTTCTTCAGCGACATGAAAGAAATCCTTTCTTAAAGAGTCTTGTCACTGGAGACGAGACTTGGATTTTCTATCAAAATGTGTCTCGAAAACGCACTTGGTCCAAGGAAAATAGACCTTCAACTGTTGCGAAGCCTGGACTTCATCCGAAGAAGGTTCTTTTATCCATTTGGTGGGACTGGAAAGGTGTAGTGTACTACGAGCTCCTTCCTTAAGGTGAAACGATCGATGCTGACAAATATTGTAATCAACTTGATCAACTGAAAGCCGCCATAGCAGAGAAACGGCCAGAACTGGCGAACCGACGAGGAGTCGTTTTCCATCACGACAACGCAAGACCGCATGTTGCAATGGTCGTGAGACAAAAATTATTACAGTTCGATTGGGACGTTCTACATCATCCTCCGTACTCCCCAGACCTTGCTCCTTCCGATTATTACTTGTTCCTCTCCTTAAAAAATTCTCTCCGTGGTAAATCTTTCAAATCCATAAGCGAAATAAAAACGCACACAGATGAATATTTTGCAAGTAAGCCTCAACAATTTTGGAAAGAGGGCATAATGAGGCTTCCTGAGAGATGGAAGAAGGTTATAGAACAGAACGGTTCATATATAACACAATAAATCAACCTCAAACAACAAATATCGTGTATTCATTTCGCATCAAAAAAAGGGAAGAAACTTATGGGACAACCTAATACATGTTGGCATACCATCGTTATCCTGAAATATTTCATTGTATATCTCTGAATTAGTTTACCCGCCCCAAGAGTCTATTAATAGCAGCAATTTTTCGTTTTTTATGTGCGGCTTTAAACAATTACGCAAATATTCTTTATACAATGCAGTAGAGAGCTTTTCTGACTTCGAACATGTTATAACCACATTTGTATACCTGGTAGAATATTCATTTATTAGTTTTTGAACCTTCGGTCCATGTTGAATCCCATTGAGTATTATATTGTAAAGTTGTGCTGTCGCAGCGCATTCATAAAATCATAAAGCCATTGGGCTTAGTTTTAACTTTAGAAAATTCAGAAATATTCGACAACTGTTTTGCTGCTCTTTATAACGTGCAATTTATCGTCTTAACTTATTTTAATTTCGCATGATTTCCGAGAGCCAGCGCGGTTTATTATTTTATGAGTGTCGAACCGTTAGGTGACAAATGACGTCGTATTTTCACTTAGGTCACTCAGGTAAAGAGTGACCTCGCGCTGAGTATTTGGTAAGGGCGGTTCTTGCCCACTTCTCGTCATTTTCGATCACCAATGAAATTACTTTAATTTTGACGTCTTCGTTTGTCCACCCCCAGCGACATGCCAACCCCCACTGTGTATTTTATTCTGGAGAGAAACATTATTTTGTCTCTCCAGCAGAATTCCAATAACTCGCAAAGAGTAAACATCGACATATTAAAACATTGTCGGTCACATCCCGATCCGTCTCTGATACTTAAAAATTATAAATATATTTATTTGCCTTGGGTTGAGAAAAGTCTTCAATTTATTTTCTCATCCGACCGGCGTTAAACCCAACGTCGGGATATAACAGTCCAAATGTACTTGATGGCTCTTGAAGGCACACGAAGGCCGTTGGTAATAACTTGAGAATGGGTGATCTTATTAATGTTTTTCCTTTGCACAGTAACTACTTTTGACCCTCGGTCGGCGATTGTTCTATTGAATGTCGATTGGTTTTGGCAACCTGCGTGGTCCGTATTTATAACAAAACCGGTTTTAAAGGTAGGTATTAAAATACGAATTTGTGCATGGAAACTTTCCGCTGCAGCCCACGTTTCTCCTATTGTTCTGCTGTCACTTTCCGAAACATACTTGTTGATTTTTCGTTGCCCCTATTCCATGTTTTTGTTTGAAAAGTGTCACCCACGTATCACAAGCTTTAAACTCAAGCTCCCGAAACTGACTTGCAGCAGCTACAGCCCATTGCTGCAGGTTTCTTGTTATTACTTGCTGACGAATCAATGATCGCATATTTGTCAAAAATGGTTCCACCACTTTTTACATGATTTTCCCACTTTGCCAGCTCATCCATCCGTTTTAAGCGAGAACATCCCTTCTTTTGCAGCATCTGAAGGTTCCAACCAGGATGCGCCTTTGCAATATTCACAGTTTTAATTTTATGTTCCATTGGAATATGGTCACTTTTGGTCCTCTTCTCTTCTGGATAGTAATCTTCGGACGAACTGGATCCTTCAATCGCTTCCGACGCGTTCTCCTCGTCAAGTTCATCTTTCATCATAAGCTCTTCGTCTTCGACGAGTTTCATCTCGTTCAACATCTTTATCGTACGGCGGTAAATTTCTTCTCCCAAGAGAATTGCCTCGTTACTAATTACTGCTGAAAAGTGTGATGAAATCATGTTATTTTGAAGAAGGAGTTTCTCAAAATACTCCGGTTCATTATCACATGCAGATTTTCTGAATAGCACCGTTGATTTTTTGATAGATACTATAATAGTTCCCCATTAGATTTAAGGGGTAACACCACTGTAACAGCTTCAAAAAACGCGTTTTTTTGACAATTTTTTTTGGATGGAAGAAAAGGTAGTAGAATAATAATATTGGAGGAAATGATTAAGTATATATTAAAGTATTAAATAGAAAATGGTCATCGACAAATATTCAAAAATGGCGACACCGGAGCCATTCTTGCGAGGCATGTCAAATTCCAGGCGTTCTGCGGCACGCAGTGTAGCCGGTGCAAATTTGAATCTAAAAAAAAAAAAATATCACTTTAATCTACATGCTTATAGCTAGAGAAATACGTATGGGATTTTAAAAATATTAATTTTTATGTGATTGACGAGTATTTGAATTATAAGCGTTCAATTTTTCATAAAAAGAAGGCAATCATTTGTTAATAAATAATGTTTAAATTAACTTATTAAAAATCCCGTACGTATTTCTCTTCAAAATGTTATTATAAAGATACCTTTAAAATTTCGAATGCAAAGAATGAAAATTGTTGGAGTTATGCTGCGTGCCGTGTTGAAAAATCGTGTTTCGAGAAAAACACGTTTAAAGTTTTGAAATGTGTTATAGACATGAACAAATGAAAAATTCGGCCGTTTAAAATTTTTTACCATTAATCTGCAATCCCAGGACCATAAAGTTGCCCTTCAATGTTCAAATATTCCTCCTCGTTTTGTTTTTTCGAAGATTTCGAGCTTGAGTGTGCCTCTTTTGCCGCATCTGTCAAAGACAGCTCGGCGTGCTTAATCCACTTTGAATCGGCTTCAATACAAAAATTGTAGGATTGCAAGCCAATTTTCATCTCCAAAACTTTCATAATTTGCAATATGCTTGTAAGACCAGCATTAAAATTGCACACAGCAATATCAGTCGCTATATTCAATACTTTTTTTGCCACTTGAATAAGATTTTGGAGCCAAGTTCCAAACGGTAGCATTAAAACTTTCATTGCTATTTTGTGTGTAACCTCCCAAGCAACGGTGTAGCAGGTCGTCTCGGCTCAACTCCTCATAAACTGGCTTGATCGTTTCAAAAATTTCTGTAGGAAGTGGCGGCTTATGATGGAAATTGTGTAGGGAATTCGCTGCTTGCGCTTTTTTCCAGTCACACCAAAACTCTGAGCATTTTTCGTGTTGTGGATTTTCATCTGTTGATACTTTGTGGTACGACGTCGCCCAGATTTCATTTTTCATATTTTGTACGGAATTCGGATTCCGTCGTATTGCTAAACCATAATAAATAGTTAATTTGTCGATTAATTTGGAAGTTAACTTACCTTTTCCTCCAAGGCCTTTCACTTTTTTCTTGAGACTTCTCAATCGAATGCCCATTCTTTTTTGAATGTGGTCAATACACTCTTTCTTTTGTACCTCAAAATTTTCGTACGGATTTATATCCATTATCCCTTTAAATGTTTTACTATCTCCGTCACCGATATAATTTGCATATTTGAGGCCGTACAAACTTTCGGAGCGTACAAACATTTCGACGACAGCATCTACCTCCATCTTACCAGATAAGCCTTCATGGTTCGCTTGACATTCATCAACGTGTTTTTGGTGCCATTCTTCATACTCAGATGTTGCTAATTTCGATTTCCCGAGCGAAAGGAAAATAGCGGCAGGTAATTGCCTTCGATAACCCTTAAAAATACGTTGTCACTAACATAGTTTTGTTTGGAAATGCTTCTAATTAAACATAAACACTTTCTAATGACATTCGTTATGTATTAGAGAAGTTAAAAATCAAAAGGCAAGACATTCGCTTGTACGTTTCTAATAGGGATTTATTAAATGCTGGTAGTCATTTCGTAGCGGTCCGACGCGCTTGGGGAAAAGATTAAAAATTTCAAGAAAAAAATTTCTTTGAGATAATAACGTTTTTGCCCCATATTCTAAAAGGTTTAAAGCATCTTTTAAGCCAATAAAAAAAAAATCAATTTTTTGAAAAATTTACAGTGGTGTTACCCTTTAATAAAACGAAAAGCCTTGAATGACAATCTGTTTATTAACAATGATATAGAATATCACCTCACTGGTATTGAGTCTGGAAAGGTTTTTACAAAAGGCGCAGTCACCTTTTCATTTTAAGATGTTCCAATAAGTTTTCAAGTAGCCGAGGATAACATCCCAATTAAAGAAGCTAGCCTTCTAAGAGTTTCATTTTTGCAAAGACAACAGGCCACCCTTAAGTTCTCAGAAAATTTCCCTTATATTTTGCAAATTGAGAGGAAAGGTCTACTTACCTCTTCTGTTTCATCACATAGTTTGCTTCGCGTCCCAAGGTTCTAATTTCACTTCCAACAAAAAGTAGTAGTCAGGCGAATTGACGCGGGCCCTGGTACATTCATAGGAGAAGTTCTAGCGACCCAACAAAATGGTTTGGTTAAAGTATTTGCCATAAATACCACGTTCGATAATGTTAACCTCACTTTGCCCCCAGTTGAACTAGATGAATTTGTATCAAAACCCCCTGCATTTCGTTCTTCACGAACAGGAAACCCAGATATTCAAAAATCAGCCGATCATCCCCAAAGAATGAGTGAGCTGCTTAAATTGTTAGATTTGAGTCACTTGCAGGAACAGGAGCTAACAAGCGTCTTAGAACCAATTTCATTTCCCCACCGATAAATTAAAAGCAGCCACTGTTCCCCCATTACAAAGGCGCAGGATGGCGTGCAGGGTGTTCGTTGTTTAAATATTCGTCGTGGGCGAGCGAACAAGGAAAGTCGAGAAACCAGAGAACAAAAAGACCCTTCAGTTTAGTTATCACAAAAGCATAGTTTATTGCGGACCGTACAAACTTCGATATTTTTCTGAGAGTCACGTTCGATACTTGAGAAGTAGCAGATTCCTCGCGATGCAGCGCCTATTCATTCATTTCGAGAGGACCATAAATTTACCGACGTTATTTATTTCCGTCAACGCGGGTTGTCCTCAACATTTCCTAGTTCTCTGGGTCCCCCGCTTTCCCTTGACACGTGTGCACGATATCGTCCTGACTCTCGCCGAGGCGCCTCCACCTCCACCCGTTCGAGGGCGGACCAGGACCAGGAGAAGGAGACACCACCGGACGGGGACGGACGCCACCACCATTGGACTACGGGAGGATCGGGATGATCCAGAGGGAGGACTCAAAATTCCAGCGAAGAGGGAATCAGCCGAAATCGCGCGAAGACCTTCTCTTGCCGAATCAGATTGATATCGAGTACAGATTTAGTAACACGTGTTCTTGCAAACGCCTCAGAAAAGTTCAAATAAAGTACTTAGTTAAAAGTATTGAATTGTCTTTCATATATCGCGCCTCAAGCAGAGTGCTTTCGCGCTCCACGGGCACCTACCTACACCTTCTAAATTCCCCAAGTATTTCTTTCCGCTAGTTCCACACGCAACATAAATTGGTGACAGCGGTGGGATATTAAAAAAAAAGGGGATATTTAAAAGTAATTTTTGCCGGCTTAGGAGTGCGCGAAATAAACTTTACGTGGGATTGAACAGTAGACTTTATTTTTTATTGAACTGTTACAACGGAAGTGGACTACACTAAATTAGTGCAACTTCTCTCTTTTGGGTTTTGGCACGGTTTCCCCAAAAGTGAAAAGGTGAATACCAGAGACGGGTGATTTCGGCTGCAGTGCAAGCTATCCACCGGAATCACACGCACTTCGTCCACATCAGCGGCCGACGGAACTGGAATTGCAGTCTTGACAAGGAGCGGAACAGCATCATCTTGGACATCGGAAAACCCTCCCGCTCAACAGGATCCAACTCGACCAAGGTCTACTGAAAACGAAGAAACGGAGTTTGCGAACTTTAAAACGATACTTTTCGAGTTAGATCGAATATTAAAAGTGTTATTATAATTGTAAATTGTATTAGTTAAAATGCCGCCATTTTTTAAGAAATTTGTTCGATCCAGGAAGGGTCGCAAATCAGGTCTGCGTGGTTCGAATACAATTATTATAGAGGATGTGTTACCGGGAACACCTAGCGTCGGATCATTCTCTTCTTTTAATACTATGCAGCCCCAATTAAATGAGTCTTCTGTAGTTTCCAGTCAGTCCGTAATGCAAAATTGGGGTATGTCCAACGGAAAGTCAATCACATCCAGCAATTCCCTTGAAAATACCGCCATGCAACCACTCCTGAATACAACATCTAGTTCTTCAAGATCTGAAGAAACGCAAATAGTCGGCACAGGTTTAATATCAACCCCCCTTCAAACCGTAGAAACAAACTTCACCACAATTGAAACATTACCACTCCCTGTTTCTGATAGTACCCATAGGGAACATTCAAAAACATCGTTTATTTCTTCGGAACCAACATCGCGAACACCGTTTGATGTGGTTGCCAATCTCATTCCACATTTTAATGGCAAGTCATCCACGTTGAACGACTTTATTTCACAATGGCGGTTATCCGATTCCCTGGTCAAAACCAGTGATAAAAGCTATCTGATAGCAATAATACGTAGTCGCATGGGAACCCAGGTCAGAGACGCAATAATTGGTAGAGCGGAACCCAAGTCGGTAGAAGAAGTCATAAATTTATTAAAAGCGAGCTATGTTTGTGACTTTAGAATAGAGGACGCGCTAGAAGAGTTACGGGCATTACGATGTATCGAGAACGAGTCAGTCGCTGAATTCGGAATTAGGGTTCAATATATATTAGAACATAACATGCAAATTGCTAGGGAGACTTCCGACCCCCAGAAACTTGAGGGAATTAAAACTCTTTTAAGTAATCACGCGATACAAGGGTTTTTAAGGGGATTAAAGAATGACGCCGTTATTGCAAGTGTAGTGACCGGAAACGAAGTATTAGACCTCAAAGCTGCAGTAAGATTAGTCTCGAAGATAGAAGCCTACGCGAAACCGTTACGAACATTTAGAAGCCCGTATAATTTAGATGAGCAGCACAAAGTTTTAGCCGTGCAAACGCGAGAGTATAAATGTTTCGGTTGCGGGAAACCCGGTCACATCCGCGTAAATTGTATTATGCGAGGGGACCGTCGATCTGCAGGATCTAGCCGCGGTATAGGTAGGCGTCACGAAAATAGGGCCCATCCATATCCGCCGCGTCGCGAAAATAGATTCCTTCCGCATCCCTCGCGTCGCGAAGAGAATCATAGTCACAAATGGGCAAAATCGGAACCTGAGAATATTCCAGGAATCGATAGAGTAAAAAACTCTTTAAACTTAGAAGGGGCTCCGACAACGGGCGCAGCGCGGAGAACACCCCTTGTTAGCGCACGGTGTACACGCGTACCACCAAATGCACTCTGAAGTTTAACTAACTAATATGATAACCACTTGTACCAAGGAGAGTCAACGTTCTTTGGTTAAACTGATTTATTTTAACTATTTAACTGATGATAACAATTGACTCCTAACTGAGTACTCTAACTTATTCTAATAGTTGACTAGTTGTCTCTAAATCTTGCTGTGGTTTTATCGTCTCTGAAGTTCGTTTGTTTCTGGTTGTCGTCTCTTCCAGAACCACCCTTGTCGACTTTTCATCGACATCCCACCTTTGCCACGAGGATGATGGGGGTGAGAAGGCGGTCTTTAAAAAGTACGAATAACTAATCAGCGGCCGAGATTGTCTCATCCCTTCCAGTGCGCTCGTAGCGCATTGAGTTCCGGGGTGGGATGGCAACTCGGCCGCTGGTGGACACATGTCCGAGATACCGAAAAAAGGCCCTTGGTAATAAACCGTATCGAAATTATACCGTCATTGAGTTGTAAGCTCAACGCGGACTTAGGGTAGAACTTTATGGTGAGGCCGGTTTGGGTCAAGCAGGGCACTTAATTGCACGGTGCTCACCTAAACCGGCTAATACTAAAAATCCCTTGATCTGGGTATTGACAGCGTGCATAGCATACTAAAGAATAACTTTATTGTTTTATGTTTCTCGAATTCCGTACTAGAAAATAAACTCCTATTTCTTATGTATCTCGAACACCCCTAATGTCTTGCGCCGGGTCTACCGCGTCTGCCGCGAAACCGATTTAAATCATATAGCAAAATCACCCGTAATTTCCTTATCACACACGGATTTTAGGAATAATACCGTTGATTTTTTAATTGATACCGGTTCCCCATTAAATTTAATAAAACGGAAAGCTCTGAATGATGATTTGGTTATTAATAATGATATAGAATACCACCTCACTGGTATTGGCTCGGGAACGGTTTCTACAAAAGGCAATGTCACCCTCTCATTTTATGATGTCCCCATAAATTTCCAGGTAGTTGAGGATGATTTCCCGATTAACGAGGCTGGCCTTTTAGGAGTTTCATTTTTGCAAAAGCAACAGGCCACCCTCAAATTCTCAGAAACATTCCCTTGCATTTTGCAATTCGAGAGGGAAGGTCTATTGACTTCCTCTTTTTCATCCCATAGTTTGCCTCCTCGTTCTAAGATTTTAATTACACTTATAACAAAAAGTAGTATTCCCTCCGGTTACGTTAGGCGAATTTACGCGGGCCCTGGTATATTCATAGGAGAAGTCCTAGCGACCCAACATAATGGTTTAGTTAAAGTATTTGCCATAAATACCACTTTCGATAGTGTGAATCTCACTCTGCCCCCAGTTGAATTAGAGGAATTCGAATCAAAACCCTCCGCATTTCGTTCTTCACGAACAGGAAACCCGGATATAGAAAAATCAGCCGATCATGCCCAAAGAATGAGTGAGCTGCTTAAATTGTTAGATTTGAACCACCTGCAGGAACAGGAATTAACAAGCGTTTTAGGAATCATAAACGCATTTTCGTATCAGTTTCATCTCCCCACCGATAAGTTAAAACCAGCCACTGTTCCCCCACACAGTATAAATACAATTGATAATACCCCAATAAATACGAAACAATATAGATTTCCTCCAATTCATAAAGATGAAATAAAGAAACAAGTCGATTCCCTTCTTCAGAATAAAATAATTGAACCGTCAGCATCCCCATATAATTCGCCCCTTTGGATAGTTCCCAAAAAGCCCGACCCTTCTGGGAAACCCCGATGGAGAATGGTCATCGATTATCGGAAATTAAATTAAAAAACAATAGCAGACGCGTACTCTCTCCCGAACATCACAGAAATTTTAGATCAGTTAGGAGGTGCAAAATATTTTAGTACCTTAGATCTCACGTCCGGTTTCCATCAAATCCCTACGGACCCAAAATCAAAATTTAAAACAGCCTTTTCTACCCCTTATGGCCATTATGAGTTTAATCGAATGCCCTTCGGATTAAAAAATGCCCCAGGAACATTTCAAAGAGTTATGGATCTTATACTGTCCGGTTTGCAAGGCATCGAACTCCTCATCTATATGGATGATATTGTTATTTACGCGGCTTCCCTTCAGGAACACGCGCGGAAATTAAAAACCCTTTTGGCCCGATTACAAAACGCCGGATTAACCCTTCAACCGGAAAAATGTTGCTTTCTAAGGAAAGAGATAGCTTATCTTGGGCATATTATCTCTAGCGACGGTGTAAAACCCGACCCCGGAAAAATCAAAGCCGTGAAAGGATTCCCCGTACCGAGAAATAAAAAGAATATTAAACAATTTTTAGGTCTTGTCGGATATTACCGCAGATTTATTCCCAATATGGCTAAAATTGCTAAACCCTTGACTCAGCTTCTTAAAGAAAGTGAACCCTTCCGTTGGACTCCCGATGTGCAAAATTCATTCGAAATTTTAAGAGACACGATATGTTCTCAACCCTTGCTGTAGTTTCCCAATTTTTCACAACCTTTTATAGTTACTACCGACGCTTCAGATTTTGCTGTAGGCGCTATTTTAAGTCAGTGACCTATTGGTAAGGATCTTCCAATAGCATACGCCTCAAGAGTTCTAAATGAAGCCGAATCTAATTGTTCAACAATAGAGAAAGAATTCCTCGCTATTATATGTATATGGTGTTCAATATTTTCGCCCCTACCTCTATGGTCGACAATTTACCTTGGTTACCGACCATAGACCCCTCGTTTGGTTGCTTAACATTAAAAATCCCACATCAAAATTACTTCGGTGGCGTATTAAATTGAATGAATACGATTACAATGTTGTATATAAACCCGGAAAAATAAACGCAAACGCCGACGCGCTTTCACGAAATCCTGTCGATTTAACTAAAAATTTTGCTCGTAAAATTCCAGGATCTGCACAGACAGATGTTGATCGTAATGATGACCGTGATAAACATGACAGTGACAGAAAAGACAAATTGTTAACGCTCGGAAATGAAATAATGGTGGCAACTGCGTTCTTGGCGCGCGAGAAAGTAGTAGCCGTATTAACTGAAATTGTTGAAGATGTTCCCACTAAGGTACCTGTGTGCCTGAGGCGCAATCAAGGTCATAGCATACGGGCGGAGTCCCTGGGATTTAAGCTAACGCCGTCATGCCTAATCTCGGATTCGGGTGAGTGTGCGGGTGAGGTTGTGCAATTCCGACGCCACCCCGCCCCGCGTGACATGGGTGAGGAGCCGATGACCAGGGTGAACGGGATGTTCAGTGGGCACGTGGAAATGCCGCCTTTGATGGTAAAGTCAGGTGGTCACGTGTGGGAGATGTCATGCGAGAGATGTCACGCGACAGATGGTTGCGACGACCTGATGTGCACAGGGGAATTTTGTGATAGAGCGGAATTATTGAAAGTACCTGGAAAGGGAAAATTAACGGTAAATGGAAATGATAACGAAATTCGAGAAACTAGACTACTGATTAATAACGTGGATAAATCGTTAAACAGACTGACGACACCTCCCCCCTTCTTTACCAAATATAATCAGCGTAGATGATAATATTTTCACGCGACGAGACAACCTTGTTCATTTTATTCCTGTAATTGATGATGATATCTCCCGAACCACCGAAGTACTCTTGAGCCGAATTGGATATTCCGTAGAACAAGTTCAACAATACCAGACTGAAGTTGGTAGTGCCATTGCCTTTCCTCGCGATAAGTACTGTATTTTCTTCCTATTTCTTCCTATTTAATCATCATTAAAGTCCGTCAAGGCCCTTCTGGCCACCATAACTTTAGAAACCTTTTTTCTTTTGTTAGATTCAGAAAGATTGAATGCCTCCGAACGAAGTAGTATAATGGAACTTTTAAATCAAGCTTTTGTAAATTCAAACTATAGGATTACCACGTGTACTAGAGGGGTAATAATTCCGCGTGAATCAAGTCGTCTTCGTATAATCCAGGAATACCATGAATCTCCGATTGGAGGTCACAGAGGTATTTCTAAATTACTTCAGCTTCTCCGAGAACGTTTTTATTGGCCAGGTATGGCGTAGGAGGTTACGGAATTTGTCCGCTCTTGTCCTACCTGTCAGAAAAATAAAAATTACTGTATGAAAACAAAGCAACCTATGCTAATCACAGACACTCCCCAACGAGCTTTTGAGAAAGTCCAAATGCATATTGTAGGACCTTTACCTAAAACCGAAAAGAGGAACTAGTACTTGCTCACGTTACAAGATAATCTTACCCAATATTCTGAATTCCAATGAAATCCATAGATACGGTAACTATTGCCCAAGTGTTCGCTGAACAATTCATTAGTAGATTCGGTTGCCAAAAAATAGTTCTGTAAAATCTTTAAAATTCGAACTATAACCTGAACAGCGTTCCATCCTCAATCCTTAGGATCTCTTGAAAGGGCACATCGTAGTTTCATCAATTACTTAAAATTATATTGCACCAAAACAGACTGGGATCATTAGATTAGATTCTGCATCTTTTCTTGTAATATTTGTGTGCATGAAGCTACTGGATTTACTCCACACGAATTAGTTTTTGGTGTTAAAGCCAACATAACTGCCGAATTTGCTACAAAACCAGCACCTCGAACTTTTGTACAATACTTCGATGACCTCCATGCTAGAATCACCACCACGCAGACCGTTTCGGCACAAAACCTAGAAAGAGCGAACCAGAAGAGTAAAATTTATTATGATCGAGCGCTAAATCCAAGTTTGAAATAAATGATCTTGTATACTGACTCAGAGAACCCAGAACCTCAAAATTTGATTGCGATTGGTTAGGTCCATATAAGATAAATCGGAAATTTAATGATTTAACTGTAGAAATAGAAATAGGTAAAAATATATTTAAGATTGTACATACGAATAAACTTAAACTACCATATACAGGGTGTGCACGGAAAGTAATGCAATTTGTTTATTTCCGCCAGTTTTCCTTGTCCGAGCGTGTTCGGACTTGTTGGGATAGATGGAAGGGACTCTTAACCCATTAACGCCCAGTGTCCTCTTTTGAGGACATCTTGTAAACATATTTCTAGAAATTTGCTGATGCCTTGTGTAGTTCTAATTTTAGGTACTAGGTGGCAGAGAAGTATTGTTTTTACTTGACATGTGTTAAGTTTTGTGATAACCTTAATTGTGTCCATGCTGTGTGTCTCTAAACTTGTGTACATTTTGAGCTCTTTGCCTTCTGACATATAGATACTTATAGTACTGTTTATTGATAAGGTAGGTAAAAACATTTTTTTATTTTCATGAAGCCCTTGTATGTAAATTGTAATTTTAATAAATTGCAATAAACTTTGTTGCTTATATTCCTATAAAAAATACAATATATTTAACTGTCCTCAATCGAGGACACTGTGGGCATTGACAACTTCTGTTGGTAATTCATTTATATTATATTTATTTTGTTATATTGCAGTTTTATAACCAATGTTTCGAAAAACCTTTTTAACTCTGGAGGAAGTCCTCGAGTATGCATTTTCTGAAGAAATGAATGCAGATATTTTGGCTCTTCCTCCTGAAGTAGATGAGCTTACAGACGAGGAAAATGTAAATGATGATGAGTTGGGTGCACCTACAATTTTGGATAGGGGAGACCGGGGCTAGTTGACTAATTGCCTTTAATTTTTATATTATAAAATGCATGCGGCTGCAATCGATGTTTTTAAACATATGAATGTCTAAACCATCATGTAGTTTGTTACCGTGACAATATTTTGCATTTTACATCAGTGAGAGCGAAATATTCAAAAACGAAAGCGGTAAGTAAATATTTTCCTTCTGACAATTTATAAATTTTTATCTAGTAAGTACAGCTTAATATTTTTTTTATAAATATTTAAAAGAAGTGTGATATGTTGGCTATAATTTGCAGTTTTTACTTTATTCAATGCGTAAGGCTTATTAATATAAAGCAACCAAAATGTTAAAGATGTCGCATGGGGCTATTTGACTAATCATGTTCGGGGTTATTTGACTTAGTCAACTAACCCCGGATATTGTTTTTGTTTCATTTGTATTTTTTGTAATTATCAATTATAATTACTTTTTAATTATAATTTGTAATTTACAATTTCTTGCAGGCATCAACATGTGGAATTACAAACGAAAAACTGATAAGGGAAAAACACCGACAGATATTATTTTGCGGGCAATCAAAATCGTTATAAATGAATGTAGAAGCATTAATAGCGTCGCTAAAGATTTTTTAATTTCACAAAAAACGCTTGAACGCTATGTTAAAAAGGCGAAATTAACAACCGGTGAAATTGCATTAAACCGTGTTGGTTATTTTAATGGGAGACAAGTTTTTTCTCAAGAAGCAGAGAATCTTTTATCTGACTATTTAAAACAAGCATAGGATATTTATTACGGATTGACGCCGAAGCAATTTAGAAAATTTGCTTATGAATATGCAGTTTCGAATAAACTTGAAATTCCAAATAATTGGACCAAGAATAAAATGGCAGGGCCAGATTGGTATGCTTCTTTTAGTAAACGAAACAATAGCTTATCTTTAAGATGCCCAAAAGCAACAAGCTTATCAAGAGCCACCTCATTTAATAAAACAAACGTAGAAATGTTTTTTTCAAATTTAAAGATAGTGTATAATCGACTTATAGTCTTGAAGCTAAGGATATATGGAATGTTGATGAGACGGGTATAACCACAGTGCAAAAGCCAGATAAAATTATAGCTCGACGTGGCTTTAAACAGATTGGTAAATTAGTGTCAGCCGAAAGAGGAACACTTGTAACCCTCACTGTTGCTGTATCCGCAAGTGTAAACACGATTCCTCCTTTTTTTATTTTTCCACGAGTGAATTACCGGAATCATTTTATTAGAGACGCGCCTACCGGAAGCTTGGGTGATGCCAATCCATCCGGATGGATGAAGGAAGAACACTTTGTAAAATTTATTAAGCATTTTGTTCATCACACGAAATGCACGAAGGAAAGGCCCATCCTTTTGTTGCTCGATAATCACGATTCTCACCTTTCGTTAACCACTTTAGATATTTGTAAAGAAAATGGCATCACGGTTTTATCGTTTCCACCGCATTGTTCGCACAAATTGCAACCATTAGATAGAAGTGTTTATGGACCACTAAAAAAATATACCAATTCTGCTATTGATAATTGGATGGTAAATAATCCTGGTAAAACATTTTCTATATATGACATACCTGGAATTATAAAAACAGTTTTACCATTAGCTGCTACACCAGTGAATATAATGGCTGGCTTCCTCTGTAGTAAACATAATGAACGATCCGACTCACGATACGAGTGTAAAGAGTGTGATGTAAATTCATAATTAAAATATTACATCAAATATATTTTTTGTTATCGACACTTATGCCAGTACCAGTTGAAATGACTGGTGCAAGTTTCCACGTGATGAAATGACATTGGTGCAGCTATAACTATTGATAAGTACTGCAACATTTTTCGGGACAGAATATATTATCCGGCAAAATCTGATGCAGTGCGTGTGGAGGCCCTTGGAATTGTATATTCGCTTAGAGTTTTAAGCCCCACATAAGGTTCTCCTTGGCTTCCGGACACTTAGCTATCTGTTAGTGCAAACTCGATGCTCGGGGTTTCTCAGTGTCTTTTCCATGATTGAGCCGTGACTCGAAAAATTTCTAGCACTAGCCCTCCCAAATGTTCGTCAGTTCCTGGGAACATCTCTGCTGATTTTTGGGAAAATCTGCCCTTACCAGTGGAAGGCGTCGTTCGGGTGACTTCACCCCCATCTTTTGGTGGGACCCCGATGTTGCATATATTGGGTTGTTCAAAAAGTAATTTTGTTTTTTCCCGACAGAGGATTTAATTGTATTTTTTCACACCCAACTTCACATTTAAGCCAAATAATCGTTATATGTATGTTTTGAGAGCTGATATAACAAGGCTTGTGTGCGAAAAAGTCCAATTATTTCTACGCGGTATTTTTTGGTTGGTGCCCTTTTAAATATAGAGAGCAAGAAGCAGTATTTTCGTCATATTTTACTTTTTTACTATAGGAAAGGTAACACTCAGCATAGTGCACTAGTGCATCAAACTTTCATAGTTATCGCCAGCCTCTGAAAATGGTAAAGTGAATGGAACCTTTTGCGTATTCAGAAAATGTAACTAGCATGCCTATGGAATGTTCGGATGTTGAAAATACTGAACTTTCAAGCAAACGATCCGGGCTTGGCCGACGCTTCGTAACCCGGTGGCATCCTGGGATGAGTGGTTCGTTTATATTTTGAGGCAGAAGCTGAATAAGAAGACTTAGCTCGTCTGGGAAACTTTGCTGTCTAACAGCCGGGAGATACCTCATTTCCAGGAGCTTGCACATTTCATTGAGAACCACATCTAGGCCTTGGATGCGGCTCAAGCAACGGATTCGGTCTTCCACCCCGCACCAGTAAGATATTTGGCGCCTAAACCATAATCAGTGGTCAGTATAAAGATTAGGGCCGGCCAAGGTATTTGTGGCAACAGCTAAAGGCCCTACCAACAGGATGTGCCCGTTGTATACCGGAAACCACACTTTGACGTATTCTTCCAAATTGAAGGCGTTTGAATTGGCCAACGGAAGAGGTGTTTTATTCCACCTGGACAACGCCAGGCCATACACTATAGTGTATCTAGTGACTCGTCAGAAACTCCAGGAGCATGGTTGGGAAGTTTTGATGCACCCACCAGATAGACCAGGTACCGAACGATTACCATCTTTTTTTTTGCATCGCAAAACTTTCTTAGTGATAAGGAATTGGTATCAAGTGAAGATTGTGGAAATCGAGTACTAGAGTTATTCGTGAATAGGGACCAAGACATCTATGAGAGAGCCATTTTGAAACTACCTTTAAAATGGCAATAAATTATCGAACAAAACGGTGCATATTTGACCCAAATCGGACAATCGGAACCATGTTAAATAAAGTCTTAAAGTTCGCGTAAAAATAATGGATTTCTTTTTCCCCAACCTAATATTTCGCATTTCCTTGAAATTTTCTATAGTCTCTTTCGAGCAACCAAACGAAAAGTTACGCTATCAGATTTAATCTATATTATATTATTGTTCCGAAATAAAATTAAACCCAAGGTACTCCTGAATTTATTTACGCTCCTGCAAACGATGAGCGGTGTTATATGCGCCCTAATCCCTCCCGCGCAGGATTAGCCGACCGCCACGCCACCGATCGGTAGATCATGCGATCGATGACCGTTTTGCGATTCGAAATACCTAGACCTGTTTCGAAAGTCAAAGAGAAAACATTAACCGCGACTTCATCCAAGTAATTTCAACCGCTATCGTTTAACCGATAACTCATAAATCGTCGTATTTTTGTCCAGTCTCTCGTCGTGTTTTTTTTTTTTTTTTTTCATTGTAACACTGTGTATTCAAAGTATTGTTTAGTAAATCATTATTTATTGTGTGGTGTTCTGACTGTGAATTTGACTGTGAATTAGCAAAGCCTTGCCCCGTATCCTCTGCTAGGATAGTACTAGCCCTCCTTCGTGCGTAGCCGACTCGACCTAACTCGTCGCGCTCACGTGTACATAAAACAATTATTATATTCAGTGTATTTTATAGTGTGTAGCAGCTTTTATTGTTATTATTTATAGTGCTGTGTTACAACTTAGTAATAATTCTATTTTAATACAATTAATAGTTTAATATAAATAACAATGTCCCGTGCGGTGTGTTAATCAGCCAAATAAATTTTGTTATGTGTGTGGCGAAGTGGTGTTTAGAAGTTCAGTAAGAAACATTACAGAACCTGTAAAACGTGCCTATCAACAATATTTTAAATGCCAACTTGGCGACCAAGATAAAGACTGGACACCTCATGTAATTTGCAACAGATGTAGTGTCGTATTATTTCGGTATATGAGAGATGGGAAAAAAATATGCCACTTGATGTGCCAATGGTTTGAAAAGAACCAACAAATCACAGAAGTGATTGTTATTTTTGTCTTACTGACATTGCTGGATACAGTTTTAAAACCAGAAAATATATTTCATATCCAAGTGTTTCATCGGCTATACGACCGATGCGTCTCGAAGACGAAGCTCCGACTTCGGTCGTCGAAGCTGCGGCTACATTTCCAGATTCAGGAGAAACTGCAGTTACAGCGTCAAGTTCAAGTGAAACTACATCCGATGAAACTGATGAAAAATTTTCGAGACGAAATAATATTCACCTAATCACACAAGCAGATTTGAACGATTTAGTACGAGATTTACAGTTGACAAAAACTAAATCAGAACTTTTGGCCTCCAGGTTACAACAATGGAACTTACTTGCACCGAAGGCAACTGTAAGTCGCTCCCGAAAAAGAAATGAAGAATTAAAACAATATTTTGCATTTCGCAACAATTTATGCTACTGCTCCAACACATAAAATTTGTTCAACGAATTACATTATAAACATCATCCTGAAGATTGGAAGCTCTTCATAGACTCATCAAAAACCAGTTTGAAGGCAGAACTATTACATAATGGCAATACATATCCGTCAGTACCAATTGCATATGGCAGAAAGAAGAAAGAGACATATGATATTTTTAAAACACTTCTACTCCGTATAAACTACAATAGGTATAAGTGGCATATCTGTGGAGATTTAAAAGTTATTGCCATATTAATGGGTCTACAGAGCGGCTATACCAAATATTGTTGCTTTTTATATGAATGGGACAGTCGTGCAAGATCAGACCATTATGACATTAAAACATGGCCACTAAGGAAAAGTTTTCATCCCGGGAAACAAAATGTACAGTACAATAGTTTAGTGGACAAGCAGAATATATATTTGCCGCCACTCCATATCAAATTGGAAATCATGAAAAATTTCGTAAAGGGCATAGACAAGAACGGAGCAGCTTCTGAATATTTAAAGTTGAAATGCCCAGCTTTGTCAGAGGCAAAAATTAAAGATGGCATTTTTATATGGCCACAAATACGCACCTTATTTAAAGATCAAGAATTTGAAAACAAAATGTCACAAATAGAAAAGAATGCGTGGGTAGCATTTAAAAACGTTTGTGAAAATTTTCTTGGGTCATATCGTTCACCAAATTACGTAGAAATTGTTGAGCAATTGCTTCGAGCGTGTAAAAAAATGGGGTGTAATATGTCATTAAAAATGAATTTTTCACACACCCATTTAGACTTTTTTTCCAGAAAATCTTGGAAACGTGAGTGATGAACATGGTGGACGATTTCATTGAGACATCAGTGTCATCATAGAAAAACGCTACCTTGGAAAAAACATACCTGCCATGTTAGCCGACTATTGTTGGCAGTTGAAGACTGAAGCAAAAGAATTACATAAACGTCAAGCAAAAAGAAACTATTTTTAAGTATATATACAAACTTGAGTATTCTCGCATTCTTTATAAAATAACTTATAACTACTAATTAGATAAATAATTGTAGTGTCGTAGTTTTTAAGAACTAAGTATACGGGTGGTCCTCTTAAGACTTTTGCGAAGGCAGGAAGAGGACCATAAAAAAGAAAGCGTCGACGGACAAACTCCACGAGCGTACGATGCGTTTTTAGGAAATGAATGAGAGGGGAGAAAATGGTCCTGCGAGGATTTTCCTGACCGAAGGGTCAGTGTCGAATTGAGAGTTGTACCGCGTTGTTAAAGAATAGGATTAGTTGTGTGTCGTTACCATAGTCGAATAGTCCGATAGTATATATTTCATTGTAAAATAATTAACCTTATTACCAATAAACTAAGCACTTTATATTATACAGGGTGGACCATTTTAAATTCCCCATTAGAATTTCTCGGAAACTATGAGAGTTAGCGAAAAATGTTTCGGACTAAAGTTACTCAATTTCGACGGGGAAATATCCTCATAACTTTGTGTTTGACCTTGGAGGTCATGTTCAAGGTTATTGAAAGGTCAATTTCGTTATTTTAAATAGAAACCCCTATTTTTGACTTCATATTCGGAAAGAGCGGGAAATTTTACGTTAAGCTGAGGTATCATAGTCGTAGTCCGGGTGACCCTCAAGGTCATGTATGTAGGAAGTTAAAGTTCTCAAGAATGGTATTAACTCCCTTTATTACAGAGTGTAAGTCGAACAGCACAAGAAAAATCACAAACCGAAATGGAACAGAACAGAAATGAAACAGAACAGAAATGAAATCGAGATCGTATTCGTAATCGTTCCTTCGTATCGTGTCGTTGCTTCGTAAATTCTGCCCGCCGCGCCGCGGTCGCGTCCTTTTATTTGCGCGGCGCCCGAACATTCTGGATACATTTGGATTTTTGCCCGATAGTCTAGCGTTCGTTAGTTCGCAACCGTTTCATACCCGTTCATATTTACTGCGTTCGAACCGCACGCACACACACACTCACACGCACTCGCTCGCAACCGACGCGCCTCGACAATAAGCGAGCGCCGATCAGCTGTGCCCGATTTTGCTATCGTTCTTATGATCAATTTCTTGCCGCGCTTCTTATATCGCCTTTATGGCACGTCGGTTACCGTTCGATTCCTACATGTATAGATCATCATTATTTTTTTTCTTAATCTTTCCACGTGAATGATCGGACAGGGGTAATGTTCAGTAAAAAATATTTTAAACAAAAATTGATCTACCCATTTTTTAATTTAGGTGTCATGTGTGTGGTCTGTCTTACCCTGTTCATCATATGAAGGTCATAAACGAGGACAATATGTTATTAAAGTATTTTACATTTATTTTCCAAATTAATCAATTGTTAATTACATAGGGAAGTAGGTTACAGTAATTGCTCAAAAATATTTCCATCTCGTTGAATGCATAATTCTAAATCTTACAGCAAACTTGACTCCGATTGATGATCGGAGACTGCCGATTGTTTATGTTTTTCGGGTCAACTGGTGTGCGTGACCGTGCGGACCAATAGACCTCGTCGCCGAAAACACATGACATACGGCAACTTAGGTTTTTCGCTTGTTTCACTAATTTTATACAGAATAACGATATTGTGTTCATCGAAGTGAATATTTTTTGTTAAAAATTTCATTAAAAATTAAATCAAAAGCCTTTTGTTTGTGATCATGCCGGATTATTCTGCACGAGAACGCGTCGATATGATTATGATTCTTGGTCTAGCTCAAGGGAATTATCGTAGAGCTGCAAGAATTTATCAAGAACGTTTCCCTTATCGAAGACATCCTGATCATAAGACCATTCAAAGTGTTCATTTGAAAACTCTGCGAGGACATTTAGTTCCTACGCAAAGATGTCACGCTTATGATGAGATGGATAACAGCTTTTTACAATTTATGCAAAATGAATTACATGAATTACTGAGATAAGTTGACCTTCAAACAAGACTGAGAATGTGGATGCAGTTAGATGGAGTTGCTGCGCACTACCGCAGAAATGTCAAAGCTTACTTAAAACAGTAAAGATAGAGAAATAGTATAGGAGATACATAAATATTCACACACACACCTATACCTTATTTTTATCATCGCGAATAAACAGTTATTTTGTTACATCACTACGTGTAGTTACTAACGGGCCTAATTCCGTCCAAAATAGGGTGGTCCTTTGACAGTACTTTAGACGGCACGAAGTGCAATACTCAGGGTCATGAGCTCACCCTAACAGCAACGAAGTCAGAGTTAATTTTGAATACCTCAGTGCAAATGATCATTCAAATATTAAAGATAAAATAGGTGATTTCACATTATCAGAAGAGCGTTTAAAGATATTTACGGGGTTAAATTGGGAAAATATTGTCGAGTTACAAGAGATGATGGCATCTATGAGGAAATCGAATCGTCGCGATATAATTCAAGCTCTTGTAGTTTTTTTATTTAAATTGCGTACTGGTAATTCTAATAGTATGGTAGCTGCAATTCTGGGTTTAGAGCACGAACAACAAGTTTCGACATTTTGCAAGTCGGTATTAAATGCGTTCGAAAAAGATATTTTACCAGTACATTCCGGATTCGCGGCTTGTTCACGACAAAACTTAATAGAACATCAAACATCTACTGTTGCTAAACATTTGTACAGCATAACTGATCAGCTAGCACTGATTTTTGATGGGTTATATATTCGACATCAAAAAAGTTCTAATAACGAATATCAGCGTAAATCGTATTACGGCCAAAAAAAAGTTCCTCTTTGTAAACCATTTACAATCTGCACCACAAATGGCTACATTGTGGACATCCTTGGACCTTATTATGCAACGCAAAATGATGCGCAAATTATGAAAATTGCCATGCAAGAACCGAATGGTTTACAAAGTATTATGAAATCAGGAGACATCTGTATTGTTGATGGTGGGTTTCGGGACGTAGAAACTTATTTGAAACAATTAGGCTATAGAGTTTTGATGCCCGCATTAAAAGGCAACCGGAGCCAATTAACAACAATAGAATCAAATGCTTCTCGTCAAGTTACAAAAATTAGATGGGTCGTCGAAGCCGTACACGGTATAATAGGGCAAAAATATCGTTTACTCCATAATCAGTTAGATAACAAGTTGCTTCCATCGATTAGTTCATATTGTAGAATTGTAGGGTTTTTGAACAATAAGTTTGGCAAACGTCTAAATTCAGACATAGAATATACAGATGAAATTATAAATCGCATGTTAAATCAACAACACATTACTAATTCCTTAGCGTTAGAAGTCGAGACAAACCGTTGGTATAGACGAACAGTTCCATTTAAACAAATAGTAGCTTCAGATCTTCTCGATTTTCCAGAGATGACAGAAAGCGATTTAAAAATTCTTTTTACCGGCTCGTACCAATTATCTCAAGCAATTTCTTATTTAGCTGAAATTATGGATGAAGAAAATAATATTAATATTCTTATCTTGAAGGAACATGAGCATATAGTTAAGTTTCAGGTCAGGTCGCGACATATAAATAGTAAAACGTACAGATGTTTCATTGATTATACACCAAATTCGATAGGCTATTCAGGCATTAAGCGTTATTGTTGCGAATGTGCGAATGGTAATCGTACTATTGATTGCTGTTCACACGTAGCAGCAATAATATATTACTTAAGCCATGCACGGTACTTGTCAACGATTATACGACCTGGAGAGATTTTAAGTAAAATATTTCAAACGGAGCAAGTGATACCAGTCATAAATGAAGACAGCGATGATGATTAATACCATAGGCATAATATTTCTTCCACAATGGAAAGTGGTAAGTTACGAAAAATTAAACATTTAAAATTAAAAATATATAAAGTCGTAGCACAATTCAGACATGTAATCGAAATACTGAAACTTATTTTTATTTCAATAGGTAGTGGGGGCTGTAGTGGGGGTTTTAGTGGGTAGTCTGCGACTAACGTAGGAGTCCCACACTAGTCCGAAAACACCAGGACTGTGCGTAAATGCATTTCCCCCACTGGAAAAAAAAAAAACAAACCTTGAATTATGCATAAGATACATTAGAAATGTTTTCAAATAAGTAGTATCCATTGCTATATAATCAGAATAAAAGGCAAATAACAATTTAAAAAAAAAAAAAAAAAAAAATTCAGGTGGGATCGAACCAGCGCCAAAAAGAGCGCGCAGCGGTTCGCGAGTCAGGAGCCTTAGCCGCTGCGCCACCGATGCTGTTGAAAAATGGTTCAACATTCTAGTATATAGATAATATAACTTAAAATTAATTAATTAAGTTAATTCCATTGTTGTAATTCTTAAATCATTTGTGTGAACGTGAATCCTCTTAAAATCACTTAATACATATTTTATAGGAAAAGGGCATAAAAATTCAAAGCAGAAGTTTGTTTTTCGCGCGAAAAAATCAGTTTTTGATTTTTTGAACTACGGCGCACCCTACGGAAAAATCTGAAAAAATTAGGGGATAATAGTTATACCAATACCTAACTACCACATTAATATAAAAGTAGCCGCCAGACATCTTCAATAAAAAATCGCATTTTTTCCGATTTTTTTTCGGTTTTGATTTTTCACAACCAGAATTTGGGATCAAAAAATCTTAAAAAATTCTATAATATGCGCTATACGGACCTTAATGTTTCAGAATTTTTGTACGAAATTAAATAGGCAAAATAGGCCAAAAACCGGAATTTCGTTTTTTCCCTTTTTCTACCCCCACGGATGAGATAGGGGGTTGACAACTGGTGTGAGATGTTTTTTTTAGATATGCTATCGACTGACGAATTGGGTTTCTCATTTGACTCAAGGGCACATTTCACTACCTTATTCGGCTAGACCCTTTTTCTTTGAAACTTATAATTTCGTAGATATCTGAGGTGCTAATGGTTATTACCCCACCCTGTATATAAATAATGTTGAGTAGTGTTAAATATTGTTAAACAGCATTAAGTAGCATTAAATAGTGTACACATTGTTCGAGAATCCAAGCAAGGAGGTACAGAAAAAGCAGGTAGCACTTCGAGGAGTTATAGTTTTTCTGGTCAACGACAATAACACCACCGAAATTCGTTGGAGTTTACCTTGTTTTTCTAGGCTAGTTGTTGTCGCTACTCCAACCGTCAAACCGGCGCACGGCAACAGCTAGGCCAATCAGTAACGCGGTGAACTGTACTCCTTGTTTGGATTCTCGAACTGCCGAAACGGCGACAAATCAAACCTGACCAATCGCGACGATTCCGTCAGGTGAATATAAGAAGCGTCGAACGGCGGGCGGATCTCTCTCAAGTAAAAATCAGCAAGCGAATAGTGTGAAGACGAGATTTACGTTTCTGCGAAACTAATCTTTATTCAACTTACCACGACTGCGGGCGGGCCCTTGGGCAGACCACAATCTCAAGGGCCATAAAACTGTCGCGCAGGACGGCGCACGATCCCAGGAACCTGGGCAAAGAGCGATCTCCGACAGTAGGAAGATGTGGTATGAGTCTCGACTCGATCCCCAGGGTTGGCGTGACGGGGCCGTCGCTTGAGGTGTCGAGGTTTAGCCCTAGTATCCGAGACGAGATCCTGGAGACCACGCACCGCCAACCCTAAAAAGCCACCTACGGAGCTACCCAATCCCGGATCCCCAGGTAACCGATGCCATTGGTGTGCAGACTTGCGTGGAAGAGGTGACTCGTATGAGCTCTCGATTGGTTGAGTGCACGGCCGTCGTTTGAGGTGTCGGGCGGATGGACCTAGTCCAGCCTAGTATCCAAGACGAGTCCGTGATGCAGACAACACGACTCTTGACCCTTGAAAACTGCTACTACGGAGCTGCCCAATCTCAGGTTTCTGAGTAACGGATGCCACTAGCAGTATTAGAAGTGTTGTACAGGAAACCCGCCCTTCGGGGCCACGCCCTGGCGTACGACCTGTTAAGCGTGGCTGAGGTCAACTTCTCGCCGACACAGGTACTAAGGGTGGTGTGAAAGCCCCACCGAGTTCGCAAGGGCTCGGTGTCATGCCTATTTGGAGATGGACTCTTAGGGGTAGTAAACTCGAGGTCTGAAGTAGGGAGATGTTGCGTATACCCGACGGGTGAGGAAGCACATCCGAGTCCCATGTAGGTGGGCCGGATTTAAATTAAATTACCACGACTGCGGGGTCACAAAGGTGCTGCAGGGAGTGGTGCCCCTGCCGCGCCAAGAGCCAACCCCAATCTCCACGCGGCGTGACCTGGAAACTCCGCTCTTTACGGGCGGTAGGCTAACGGGGCGAGGGCTAGACGACTCTGAGAACTTTGCTGGGGGAGTCTGTATCCGGCGGAAAGATCATTGAGGCAATAATAAAATTCCTTGCAAGTGCCGAGTCAAGCGATGTCTTCTCAGCCGTTGATCTACCTTGTCCTTACTGGAAGCGGTGGCTAGCTGGGAGGGACGATAGGTAGTTTTATTGCGTATGCCCATAGAGGCGAGGTAGCAGATCCGCGTCCCATCTCGGTGGGCCGGATTCATAATAAATTACCACGACTGTGTGCCATCAGGGACCGTGCAAATTCAGCCCCGGATACGGAAGACACGCCTCCCTTCTCGGAGGAAGAAGTTGTAGCAGCCGCAAGGACTTTTAAAAACAACAAAGCGCCGGGACCGGATCTCATCGAGGTTCGTGCCCTAAAGGCCACTGTAAGGGTAATCCCCGAACAGATACACTCCGCGACAAAACTATAAGACATGTGCGAAATTCAGTGAAAATTCTATGTAAGTCTTCAGTTCTGTCCTTCTTAATTTATAGTGTTATTATTTACGATATATGTAAGTATATTCTGCAGTTCTACAAAATGTCGGTTGCTGCAATTCTAAGAATTTGGGAAATGTATGTAAACAGGCTATTCCGTTCGCGACAAAACTATAAAACAGTTGCCTGTCGACAGTCAACCTGACACTCTGGTCGCAGATACAGTATTTGTAGTCATTGTGTAGTTACAATTAAACATTATTAACTTTGTTTTCGCATAATATAACAAAAATGCCCCGTGGGAAAAAGCTATCAGAGAGTGAAATGCGAGTGATGGACAATTTAAAAGAGAAAAATACTACCATTTCTGAAATTTCAAGAGTGGTTGGCCGAAGTCGATGTGCCGTGTTCAATTATTTAAAGAATAGGGAGAATTATGCAAAAAAACATCCTGGTGGACGTCCAAAAGCGACAACCGAGCGACAACGGCGCACCATTCTGAGGGTAGCGTCAAATTCGACCTTGACAGCACGACAAATTGCAGCTGAAGCTGGCGTTCAAACCAATATTCGTAATGTGCAACGAATAATTAAACGATCTCAACACCTAAAAAGGCGAAAATTGCAAAAAAAAAGACGCCCCTTACGCATGGACATAAAGCAGCCCGGGAAGATTTTGCCGAGAAACACCTGCACTGGAAAAACAAGTGGAAAAGAGTCATTTTTTCCGACGAAAAACGTTTCAATTTGGATGGACCTGATGGCCTATCGTATTATTTTCATGACCTGCGTAAGGGAGAATTACATTTATCAAGAAGGCAAATGGGCGGAGGAGGCATCATGGTATGGGCTGCTATAGGGTACCACGGTAAAACCGATATCAAATTTATTAATTTATTAACACTACTATGAATGCCAGTAAATACATAGATATATTAGAAGAACAACTAACACGTCATGCAAGAACTATTGCATGTGATGATTATATTTTTCAACAAGATAATGCCCCTGTTCATACAGCGAAATGCGTGAAAAAATATTTTGAAGACAATAATATACGAACCTTACCATGGCCTGCGAGGTCTCCAGATTTAAATATAATAGAAAACATCTGGGGAATTTTAGCCCGCGCTGTATATGCAAATGGGAAACAATTTTTGTCGGTGGAAGAATTGAAAACACAAATTGAAGAACAATGGGACAAATTAAATCACGAACAAATAAAAAACTTATATAAATCGATTCCGCGGCGATTAATTGAAACTATAAAAAATAAAGATGGCACAACACATTATTAATAAATAAAATAGAAATAGTATTCATTAAATTCCGTCTACTTTTCTGTCACAAAATATACCTTGTCTTATAGTTTTGTCGCACCCTATTTCATAAAAATTTGGAAATTTTAATGAAACTTAATTCAGTCAAATCCGACAACATTGCCGCTATGGAAATGTATGTACGTTAGTTGATTCTTTGGATTAATAACGAAAACTATTACTAAAAAGATGAGCATTAATACAATATCAGCAAAAATCGCACGTGTCTTATAGTTTTGTCGCGGAGTGTAGTCCGGCTCTTCAACGGATGCCTTCGATGGGGTGTCCTCCCATCAGTATGGAATGAAGGATCTCTCCGAATCTTCTTGAAGGGGGAGGACAAGGACGAAAAAGATCCCAAATCTTACAGACCTATCTGTCTCCTCTCCGTTGTAGGGAAACTCTTCGAAAAGCTTCTCAAGAAGCGAATACACCAGACAGCGTTGAAGCCGGGACAGATCTGCGCTCGACAATTCGGGTTCACGCCCGGAAAATCGACGGAAGACGCGATCGTTGACCTGCGTCGCGCGGTCGATGCTTCACAGCACCGATACGTGACGGCGCTGCTCTTTGACATTTCGGGCGCCTTCGACAATATCTGGTGGCCCCTGGTACTAGATAGCTTACGTAGGAAAAATTGTCCGCGAAACGGATACGAAGTTATACGTAACTACTTCTCGAATCGCAACGTTTCCATAAAAATCGCGTCAGAAAAGGTATCCAAGCAGGCCACGAGAGGATGCCCACAGGGCTCCGTGCTCGGCCCGGACTGCTGGAACTTAATGTTCGACGGTTTAATCGCGCTTTTAGAGTCGTTAGGGTTTCAAGTGATCGCTTACGCTGACGATCTCCTCGTCGTCGTGTGCGGCGACAGTAGACGGGAACTCGAAATCAACGGACAGCGTGTAGTAGACATTATACTAGAATGGTGTTCTTCGGCCAAACTCGAGATCTCAGCTCGCAAAACTGAGGCAATTACTCTCAGAAGCGACTGAATCAAGAGGGCCCCGATAGGTCGACGTGGAGGAGCACGCCCGGACAGGAAACGCAAAGCAGTCCGCAATTCCAAAGCGGACCTTATGCGTAGACCGCCGAGCATCAAGATAGGCAACGCGAATATTAAGTTTAAACCCTCCGTAAGGTACTTAGGTGTACACTTTGACACTGGCATGGGTGTTCACACTCATTTCCAGTACCTAAACGCGAAAGTAGTGCCTCTCTTCGCGAAATTGAGTAGGCTAGCGAGATGTCAATTCGCTTCGACGCTCTCTCTGTGATCTTACAGGGGCGTGTTCATTCCGGTGGCGACGTATGCCGCCGCTGGCTGGGCCGACCTGTGCACAGCGGGAGACTTGAAGACGCTTCGCTCCTTACAACGCCGGATTCTGATCTCGGTGACTGCGGCTTACCGCAAGTCATCGTGGGACGGTCTGTGCGTGGTGGCGGGCACGGAACCGATTGATATTCTCCTAGAGAAATATAGGGCATTTTCCCACCTCTGCAAGGGAGAGGACGCGAAAATGGGGCAGACGCTGATTCCAGCCCGTCTGGAGGACGCCAAACAACGCGTAGTTGAAGAGGTGTACAACGTGTGGCAATCCCGATGGGAATCTTCCCCGCGGGGCCGCACAACGTACATCTTCTTCCAGAACATCCGCGATAGACTAGCAGCAAAGTACATAAAACCGGATCACTACAGCACACAGGTACTCACAGGCCACGGCAACTTTCGGTACCTACTCTTCAAGTACTGCGTTGTCGAGGACGAGTCCTGTATTTGCGGCGCAGAATCCGATACTTTGGAGCACTTCTGTTGGATTTATTTAACACAATTAATTGTGTTTTTTCTACAAAAATTATCTTCTTCTTTGTACGAGATAACGGTCAAGACAAAAGAACCTCGTATGCATGTTCAGACATGTATAGCCGCAGTCTTTTGTTACATGACGCTACCGAATCTTTTATTACGATTGAGCTCTTGAATAGAACAGATCGTAAACGTTCCTTTCCGTGTTTCTATTCCGTGTTAAATATAGTCTAATTTAAAATTATTTATTATATTCTCATTTGTTACGACCGGAAACACCGAACCGACTCAGCAACGACCATCATCAGTTTCTGAAAACGCGTAGTCGAGAACGAGCGCTTCTAATAATGCAGACCGCCAACGACCAATTCTAGGAAAGCATAGTTGCAATCTAAACGCCTGCCCCTCCTTAAAGAAAAACGACTTTATAAATACACCGAAAAAATAGAATAAATCGCATTCTTTATAGTTCAGCCGAATCTGTGACTCATTTATTTAAACCTTTTCCATTACTAATTAAATAGAAACTAACTTTTAATTCCGCATTTATATCAGTGAGCTGTGCTCAACTTTCAAATTTTCATTTTTATCCTACTAAAAATTAATCCCCGTCACACATTTTATTCTACCGCCTATTTCCAACAACTTCCTTCTGGAGTGCTCGCTATTCGACCCCCAAAGAGAGGCCCTACGAGATATCGTCCCAGTTGGTCGGTGGAGTTGGCCGGAGGCGGCACAATATTTCGTATCGTCACCAGAAAGCTTCTCCTTACTGACCGACTTCTGCACGGAAACCCTGTATATTAAGAACCACCTTAAATCGGACTAATACAGAAGAGCTGTACGGCCATTTAATCGCGCACACTTTTATTTCCAGATATTATTTTCAGATTCTCGTCATAGGAAATTTTATTTCAGAGCCTTTATTTTCAGGATAATTTAACTATTCATTTATTTCCCTGCGACTCCCTGGATTTTTCCAAGACCGTTCTCTCGGCGGTGGCCGAAGAAAGTAGACGGGTAGTTGTATTTGCGTATGCCCTCTCGGGCGAGGTAGCATATCCGCGTCTCACCTCGGTGAGCCGGATTTACAATAAATTACCACGACTGCGTCGTTAAAATCCAGTTAGAGTACAGAAACTCGTGAGAACAGACTCAATATCCGTTGTGTAAACCTCGCGTATAAGTGTAGACACTAAGACTAATTAACGTGTGTTCATTGTTTGTGAATAAAGTCTATCGTGTTCGTTCTTTGACAAACTGACAATAAAGTGCTTCATTTATCGCTAAATTTAATAGTTCACTCTACCTATCATTCTCCCACGCTACCGAGCTCAGCGCTGAGCTTGCCGGAAAAGTCGACAAAAACATCTAAGTCGAAACATTGGTCCTTCGAGCCGGATACGGTCACGTGGTTGATTAAAGGTGACGGTTTTTTAACGCGAGTGAATTAATCATCATGACTCAACTCGTAGCTAAACAAGAACGCTTGCACTATTCAATTGAACGGGCCATCGTCAACTTTAAAAAAATTGGCAAGGCCAATATCACCATCGCCACAGCGCGATCCCGCATCTCCGCCCTGAGGGAGGTTTGGCAGCAGTACCAGGTTGACGATCTTCTCCTGGCGGAACGGATCCCAGCAGATCAGCGAGCTGCAGTGGACTACTTCCGAGCCAAGCAGATTGAAGCCACCGAAGAGGTGTACCAAACTACGATGGACTTCTACGAGAACTTCCTGGAGGATCTTCGGCCCTCGACCAGCGCAGCGTCCAGTGCGGCGGCAGTTGCAGCGCCCTCGAGATCAGGTCATCTGCCGCTCGTCCAGTCGCCTGCCATCCAACTTCCTCCGTTCGACGGCAACCTCGACGAATGGGTAAGCTTTCGGGACCAATTCGACTCTCTTATCCTGAAAAATCCGGAGATTAACGGGTTTGCCAGGATGCATTATCTAGTTTCGTCGTTAAAAGGTTGCGCGTTGGATTGTATTGCAAATCTTCCCGTAACGGCGGATAGTTTTGAAATAGCATGGAATGCGTTGAAAAAGCGATTCGAAAACAAACGGCGTTTACTTACATCGCATCTATCCTCGTTACTCGACTTTGCGCCTTTGTCGCGTGAGTCTGCGGCGGAACTACAAACACTTCGCGACCGCGTCAATTTTACCGTCCCGTCGTTGAGAAACTTAGGACGTTCGCCTGCGGAGCTGTGGGATGACATGCTAGTCCACATAATTACGCAAAAATTAGACTCTCCGTCGCGAAAGGCATGGACCGCGCACACCAGCGAAAATGATGATCCCCCTGCCTTTGCTGCCTTGCAACTGTTTCTAGACGCCCGCGTTCGCGCGTTAGAAGATTATAATAATGCCCCATCGTCCAAACCCGCCAGCAATCCGATAACTTCGGCTCGCGTTCACGCGACTACGACGTCGACTAATTCGCTCAATATGTGTCCCCTTTGTAAGGCGCGTCACTACCTCGTCGCTTGCCCCTCGTTCCTAGCGAAAACACCGCGACAGCGCGCCGAGTTAACAAAGACATACTCACGTTGTTTTAACTGCTTAAGTCAAAGTCACCCCGTCCAGGAATGCCCGAGCAAATATTCGTGTCGAATATGTCAAAAGCGGCATCATTCCTTGTTGCATGAGGAATCAGTTTTTCCCCGCGCAGCTCCTGCAAATGCGTCGAATCAAACTAACCTTTCTTCTCCACAAGCGGAGTGGTCGGAGATAAATACGCACCTCGTGTCCGCTAAAGTAAAAGCTCCGTCTCCTGTGTTGCTGACGACTGCAATGGTAACCATCCAAGTCCCTTTCGGACGCCACTTAACTACTCGCGCACTAATCAATTAAGGCTCAGAGGCAAGTTTCATCTCTGAGGCCCTTGCAAAAGCGTTACACGCTAAACGTGCACGAATATCAGCTTCGATTTCGGCCGTCGGCGGCGTTCATGCCGGCACCGCGTGTCATGCGACGCAAATTAGTGTTTCTCCTTGCGGGCCCTCTACTCCGGCTGTTACCACGACGGCACTGATTCTCAATTCACTGTCGAAGTATTCTCCGAAGCGTGCTTATAAAACCCAATCCTTAATCAGATCATTCTGGAAGGAGTTCGGAAGGGTGGGCGGGGTAAACCCATCGCCCAGCGGTCAATTTTCGGGTGGGTCATTTCTGGGCCCTCGTTCACTAGGTCTCCCCCCCCCCCCCCCTCGCGTTTTGGTGCATCACAGTACCGCGGAGGACACGCTCAACTTTGAACTGCAAACATTTTGGGAAGTCGAGGAGCTTCCTCCCCGAGTTGTCGCCCGTTGCCCTGACGACGAACGATGCGAACGGTTTTTTCAAGCCACTACCTCACGTTCCTCGACCTGCCAATACATTGTCCGTCTCCCTTTTCGTGGTGAAGGTCCACCCCATCTCGGACAGTCTCGTAAAAAAGCGTTAATTATGTTGCAATCCCTGTTCCGAAAGTTCCGTGCACAGCCCTCACGCGCGACTGACTATCGACAGTTCATGGAAGAGTATGAGAATCTAGGTCATATGCGACGCGTTTCTCGTTCTTTCTCTAACTACAACCGTGTTTATATTCCGCACCATCCTGTCATCCGAAACAGAAGTATGACAACAAAACTTCGCGTCGTATTTAACGCTTCTAGCTTGATGTCAAACGGTTTATCGTTGAATGAGTTGCTATTGCCCGGCTCCAAACTTCAAGCTGACCTTTCATCCGTTGTTAATCGATGGCGACAATTTCGGTTTGTCTATACGGCGGACATTGCAAAAATGTATCGCCAAATATTAATTCACCATGATGACGTCGATTTTCAACGGATCCTATGGACCAAATCCGAACCCCATCAACCGAACGAATTTCAATTGCTCACGGTGACATACAGCATGAGCTGTGCCCCGTATCTCGCGCTGCGCATAATTCAACAGTTGCTGCACGACGAAGGTGACGCCTTCCCCCTCGCGGTCACCATTCTGCGAGATTGTACTTACGTAGATGATGTTCTGTTCGGTGAAAATGAGTTAGATTCGTTGCAACGAGTTCGCGAGCAATTAATTCGACTCGTTATTGGTATTCATGTGAGCATATTTAAGCGTCACAACATGTTACAACTTTCTGAAAGTCAAATTTTGTATCCAAATATACCCTACTACAGATATAATAATGTGATACCGTAAGAAATATTCGTTGAAATAACGGTGAAACTTTCAACTCTGTTTTTCAAGTGCAGGATCCATTTGCGACCTATGGTGCCTTTAAGACTTTTGTTTTACCGAGCGAGTACTATACAATGCAATAAAAAAAAAATTTGACCTTAAAATTCAAGGAAAATGGAAGTAGATGCGATGAAGCAAATGTTTTTATGATCGATGGAAAAATTCGGCGTGAAGTATGGAAATTATATCGGGGATGGAGACTCTAAAACTTTTAAAGCGATTTTAGATGCGAACCCATATGGCGATGATTCAATTGTTGTAAAAAGCGACTGTGTCGGCCACGTCGAAAAGAGGATGGGCACTCGGCTCCGAAACGTAAAAAGGGAAGAGAAACTCGGAGGAAAATGGAAATTGACGAAGACCAGTATAAACAAGCTTACTTATTATGGCCTAGCTATTAGAAAAAATATTAATAGTACTGAAGACATGAGAAGAGATATCATGGCCACCTTGGGTCACAAAGGCACTCCAGGGTTTGGTGCCGCCCTGGTGTTGCCAAGCGCCAACCCCACCTCCTCGTGGTGTGACCTGGAAACTCCGTTCAGTCGGTAGGCAAACGGGGCTATGGCTATACGACTCTGAGAACTTTACTGGGGGAGTCAGTACCTAACGAAAAGATCATTGAGGCAAGAATAAAATTCTTTACAAGTGCCGAGTCGGGCGATGTCTTCTCAGCCGTTAATCTACCTTGCCCCTACTGGAAGCGATGGCTACTTGGGGGTAGGTGGGTAGTTTATTGCGTATGCCCTAAGTTGGCGAGGAAGCACATCAGCGCCCCACTTCGGTGGTTGGATTTATAATAAATCATGGCCACCTTCTACCATATGCGCTCGACGAATGAGAATCCGCAACATGAATGCTGCCCGCCGGGAACAGACAGCTGGTGTAAATGGCAACGATGTAAGGCAACAGGAGCCAAATTTGATCACCCTAAACCCCTCGACCCAGAAAATCAAAAACATATTTTACCAATATATGAAGACTTATCCAAGGAAGATTTATTAACAACATGTTTAGGCGGCCACACACAAAATGCAAATAAAAGTTTCAACTCCACAGTTTGGCGACTCGCCCCTAAACAACTACATCAGGGGGGTGTCAAACTCGCGGCCCGAGATGATCATTTTTGCGGCCCAGTCAATGTATCCGACGTAAAGTAAAAATAAAATAGAAATGTGAATTAGAAACGAAACCAGCATATAAAATTATAATATACTTTATTTATAAACTATACGGATCATTTTAAATTGTACGCGCGAAAATGTAAAATTCTAATTGGCTGAAATGGAGTCCGTTTCACACTAAGCTATCAACGGCAAACTGCTACGCATTAGTTGATATACCTAACGTAATAATACGTAATTATACATACGTTATCTTACAAGTGGTTATGCTTAATTTATATTACGCTTATTGATTTGTGCAGTTATTCTCTGCTTGGTAAGTTAATATTCAAGACAAAACATTGATATTGTAATTAAAATGTTTTATTATTTTCTGTTAACAATTAATCATTACGAACATGTTTGACATAATTAAAGCATTCAAATGTAAACTATTTCTTTGGGAAGGGCAACTGAAAAATGAAGATTTAACGCACTTCCCAACGTGCAACAAGAACACTTAATACCTCAGTGAACATGATAATTCAAATATTAAAGATAAAGTAAGTGATTTTACATTATCAGAAGAGCGTTTAAAGGTATTTACGGGATTAAATTGGGAAAATATTATCGAGTTACAAGAGATGATGACATCTATGAGGAAATTGAATCGTCGCGATATAGTAGGGGCTTGCATGTATTTTGATCAGCGATATCTGTTGGTGAAAATGCGAAGTATCAATACAAATAAATTAACCTAACTGTTCATTTCGATGGTTTCGACATTTCTCTACATAAAATAATAGTTTTCCATTCATTATTATTGAGTTATTCAGTGTATACAGACGCTAATCATGGAACGCTCAACATTGCATTTACGTTTGTTGTTTGATTTGAAGAAATCTGCTGCCGAAGCACATCAAACACTTTTAGAAACTTACGGTGACGCTACTCCGTCATATCCCAATTGTCAGTTTTGGTTTCAAGGATTTAAATGTGGTGATTTTTATGTCAATAACAAAGAACGACCTGGAGGACCAAAAAAGTTCGAAGACAATGAACTGCAAGGCTTATTGGACGAAAACCCAGTTCAAGCTCTGAAAGAACTTTCAGGCAGATTAGCAGTTGACGAATCAACTGTTTCCAGACGTTTACATGCAATGAGAAAGATCTAAAAGAAGGGAAAAAGGGCAACCACACGAATTCACAGAAAATGCCATTTCGATCCGCTTCAACATCGCGGTTTCATTGCTTGTCCGGTAAAAAAAGAAGAGTTTTCTGTGGCGTATTGTGTCTGGCTATGAAAAGTGGATCTACTACGACAATCCCAAGCGCAAAAAGTCATGGGTTAGTCAAGGAGAGCCATCCACATCGACATCGAAGCGGAATATTCATGTCCATAAAGTCTTGCTGTGCACATGGTGGGATCAGCAAGGTGTAGTGTATTACGAGCTGTTAAAACCGAACGAAACTGTCACTGAAGATGTTTACAAACGTCAATTGAACAAATTGAACAACGTATTGTTGCATAAAAGACCAGCAATAGCGAGTAACAAACGCAAAGTCATCCTCTTGCATGTCAACGCTCGGCCACACGTTGCAAGAGTTGTGAAGGATACACTGTTTCAGCTCGAATGGGAAGTTCTGCCGTACCTAGCGCACTCACCAGACATAGCGCCTTCTGATTACCACTTGTTCAGATCGATGCAGCATGGCTTGGCTGGCACACGATTTCGAAATTCTGAAGAAGCGTGGAAATGGATCGATGATTGGATCGCTGTCAAAGCAACCTCGTTTTTTTCCGACACGGTATCGCCATGTTGCCATAAAGATGGGAAAAAGTTGTAGAAAATGATGGAAAATATTTTGATTAATGTACACCTATATTGTACCAATTCTTCTTAACAAATGCCTTTTTAAAGTGATAAAATGATCAGAATATATGCAACCACCTAATAATTCAAGTTTTCTTATTTGAATTACGTACTGGTAATTCTAATAGTATGGTAGCTGCAATTCTGGGTTTAGAACATGAATGACAAGTTTCGACATTTTGCAAGTCGGTATTAAACGCGTTCGAAAAAGATATTTTACCAGTACATTTCGGATTTGCGGCTTGTTCACGACAAAACTTAATAGGAAATGAAACATCTACTGTTGCTAAACATTTGTACAGCATAACTGATCAGCTAGCACTGATTTTTGATGGGACATATATTCGACATCAAAAAAGTTCTAATAACGAATATCAGCGTAAATCGTATTCCGGCCAAAAAAAAGTTCCTCTTTGTAAACCATTTACAATCTGCACCACAAATGGCTACATTGTGGACATCCTTGGACCTTATTATGCAACGCAAAATGATGCGCAAATTATGAAAATTGCCATGCAAGAACCGAACGGTTTACAAAGTATTATGAAATCAGGAGACATCTGTATTGTTGATGGGGGGTTTCGGGACGTAGAAACTTATTTGAAACAATTAGGCTATAGAGTTTTGATGCCCGCATTAAAAGGCAACCGGAGCCAATTAACAACAATAGAATCAAATGCTTCTCGTCAAGTTACAAAAATTAGATGGGTCGTCGAAGCCGTACACGGTATAATAGGGCAAAAATATCGTTTACTCCATAATCAGTTAGATAACAAGTTGCTTCCATCGGTCAGTTCATATTGTAGTGTAACGCTATCGCTTGAAGTTGAATCAAATAATAGGGATAGAAAACCGCGTGAATATTGTTACGTAGAGATTGTGCCCTGTATTCTTATAAGCGTAAATTAAGAGCGAAATTCAAACGAACAAACATGTACATATGGCGTGCAGGATGTTATTGTTAGGATATTCGTCGTAGGCGAGCGAACAAGGAATGTCGAGAAACCAGAGAACAAAAGACCCTTCAGTTTAGTTAACACAAAAGCGTAGTTTATTGCGGACCGTACAAACTTCGATGTTTTTCTCAGAGTCACGTTCGATACTTGAGAATTAGCAGATACCTCGCGATGTAGAGTCTATTCATTCATTTCGAGAGGACCATAAATTTACCGACGTTATTTATTTCCGTCAACGCGGGTAGTCCTAAACATTTCGTAGTTCTCTGGGTCCCCTGCTTTCCCTTAACACGTGTGCGCGATATCGTCCTGACTCTCGCCGGAGCGCCTCCACCTCAACCCGTTCGAGGGCGGACCAGGACCAGGAGAAGGAGACATCACCGGACAGGGATGAACGCCATCACCATTGGATTAGTGAAGGACCAGGATGATCCAGAGGGAGGACCCACAATTCCAGCGAAGAGGGGATCAGTCGAAATCGCGCGAAGATCTTCTCTTGCGGAGTCAGATCGATACCGAGTACCGATACGATAACACGTTTTCTTGCAAATATCTTCTAAAAGCTCGAATAAAGAACTTAGCCAAAAGTATCCAATTGTCGTTCATATAACGCGCCTCAAGCAGAGTGCTTTAGCGTTCCACGGGCACAAACCTACGCCTTGTGAATTCCCTAAATATAACTTTCCACCAATCCCACACGCAACAGTAGAATTGTAGTGTTCCTAAATAATAAGTGTTACGGATTCGCGGACGGGCCCGTGACGTCACGCCACCTGCCAATCAAATCGGCAGCGAGCTAGTCGCGACGACTAGCTGATTGGCAGTGCGGCGTCGCGGAGGCCCTCTAGTAATCACGATGATAATTAGATTGCATGTCGCTTCGCGCTGCGATGCGTGCCAAAATCACGTATAACATAAACAAGAGTAAACATGCGGTGTCTCGCTCACGCTCACGACCCCCTTATGACGCACTCTGTCGCGCTCACACGACATAGGAGTGTCATACGGGTTTCGTAGGCGTGATGCAGTTCGAATAGACAAAGGAATATTCGAGAACGACAAACAGTTGTCGACGGGCCGTTTGCCTTTCGAAGATGTTGGGTATTTACGGAGGTTTAAAGTAGTCCCGAGTTCTTCCGTTAGGAGAAACGCGGGAGCGAGGAGCTCGAGGAGCGGCGCGATGACGTATGATCGTTTTTTAAGAAACGAAGCAAAAACAATGCGGCGACTTACCGACCTGCGAAAGACCTTTGTCAGTACCGCACTGTAATTGTAATTAGAATAACGGCCGTACCGCATATCCATTGTAACAGCAATCACGCCTGTATCATATTAGAATATTAAATATACTATCGATATTAAGTAAATACATAACAGAAGACTCCACCATTACTATAGTACGAGCTAGCGAGTAGTCAGGACGGCCTGAGCAAATTAAGAGTGAAACGAGCGAGCGTTTAACGAGCCACGCGAACAAGGCGGAGCATTTAAAGACGAATTCGAGCGAGCGTTTAGTTAAGAATTTAATCTTGTGTATTTTCGTGATATCGTGTGCTTCGTCCTGTACAATAAACTAGTGTTCTGTGTAACTTAACGTTAGATTAAAATTAATTAGTTCTAAGCCTATGTTACTCTATTACTAAACCTATCTTATTTTCTTATAGTAAGACTATCTTATTCTAAACAATAAGTTTGGTAAACGTTTATATTCAGACATAGGATATACAAATGAAATTATAAGTCGAATGTTAAGTCAACAACATATTAGTAATGCTTTAGCGTTAGAAGTCGAGGCAAACCGTTGGTATACCAGGTGCGTCCTTAATTACTTTCCAGTTTTTCTAAAAGATGTCACAGGTCATAAGCACACTGCGTATCAAAAGTTTAGACGCACCGTATTTTTTTTTACAAAAATATACCTGTATATAGTATACCTTGAAAAAGTATGGTTACCATCAAAAACATTGATATGTTGTACTGCAAAGTTGTGTTTTTAATATAAAGGTAAAAAGCAACTGTATCAAAAGTTTTGACGCACTTGCCTTTTTTATTGTTTACAGCTCATTATAAACCAAGAGCTATATTATAGGAATAATGCTGTTAAGTATGAAGTAAGTCACCATGAAGGTAGCTGTAAGATTTGTTGCTAGGAAACGAAGTCGAAATGAAAATATAAATAAATAAAATATGGTTAACTGGCAAGAAGTTTAAGATTGACGTGTGTGATTATTTGTTCGTTCTTATTGACTTTTAGTCTTGATTTATTACAGTGCCCAAAATTTCCATAAAGCCACCTATATTTTGACGCATTTCCTTTTTAATATTATTAAAAATACTACTTTTGCTACTCTACAATTACATATATTTACATGTGTTTACATTTTTTGCTGCATGAAGCGCAATATAAGTGCGAAATTTCTATAATGCCATTTAGTTTGTGTTTTGTTTTTGAGTGAATAAGTCTATAAGTATTTGCGTAAAAATTGATCTGTACAGTTTTTGAAATCGTAATATGTTATATTTTAATTTCTTATTAGTAAAATGCCACGAGGACAATTGTTGACCAGCGAAGAAAATGTATCCATTGATGCTTATCCGAATATGGGATGTTCAAATCGCATAATTGCAAATAAAATTAATCGATCACGTACCGTGGTAAATAATAATGTCGAATTGGAAAAAGATTATGACAAAAACCACCGCAAAGGGGGATGTCGGATTGAACTTCAAAGATCATGTATGTGCATGAGCGTATGCGTGAGTCTCGGGCAGCGTGGCTCGGGTTAGGCGAGGGGATGCGGGAGTCGCGAGAGTCCTTTGTTTTTTGATCGAACCGTGATGCGTAACGTGTCATTGCCGAAAGCCAGTTGACTTCCGTCTTCCCGGGTGCGAACATGTAACCGATTTGTAAGAAAAATATACAGTGAATTTCTACACGCGTGTCTCTTCTTATTTACCCGTTCCCTGCGTAATAGAACAGGGGAAATCAAAAACTGACCAAGAGACAACATTCATTGGTAATAAGATCTGCATCAAAAGAATTCAGAAATGCGGCTTAACTTCGTGTTGAATTAGTCTTGCCAGTAAGTACGAGACGCGTACAACAAATTTTAAAAAGTTCCAAACGATTTCACTGGACAAAAATGGTGCAGAAACCAGCACTCAAAGCAGAACACAAACAGGCTCGTCTTGATTTTGCAAAAATACACATGTTCTGGTCCAAACAATGGGAATTTGTTATTTTTTCCGATGAAAAGAAATTCAATTTAGACGGGCCAGATGGTTTTAAATATTACTGGCACGATTTGAGGAAAGAAAAAGACATAACAATGAGTCGCAACTTTGGTGGTGCTCCATTAATGATCTGGGCTGCATTCAGAGCTGGAGCCAAGACACCAATCTGTCATATTACTCCTAAAATGAATTCTCAAACATATACAGAATTATTAGACATATTTTTAATACCATTTATTTAAGATATTGAACACGATAACTTCGTTTATCAACACGGCAACGCTGCTATCCATACATCAAATTGCACGAAGCAGAGGTTAGATCAAAAAAATATCAAATTTTTGACATGGCCAGCTTGTTCCCCAGATCTAAACCCAATAGAAAATTTTTGCGGTATACTCACAAGGAAAGTTTATAGCAACTGTAAACAATACAGTACTATTCATGAGTTATGGACAGCGGTGAACGAAGCATGGTCATCTATTCAAGAAGACACACTTCAAAGTTTGATTTCGTCAATGCCCCATCGTATTTTCGAAGTTATTCGAAGACATGGCGGTTCTACTAATTATTAGTAAAAAAATAAAACAGTACTCATTATTAATTTTTAACATACTTATTTAACAAATATGTGACTTTATAGAAATTTCGCAGTTTATTTTATTATTTATTTTTTTAAATAAATACTATTTTTATTATTTCAATCGATATATATGTGTTATTAATACGCCTAAAATGAAATCATACTCAAATTTATCAGAAGTACAGAACAATTATAAGATACTACCAAAAAACGTGGTGACTTTATGGAAATATCGGGCACTGTATTATTAGAACATTGCTTGAATATTATTAACTTGTCGCTTTATTATTTCCGTTTATTACTTTATTATTAGTAAGGTAAGTTATCCAATACCTGACACTTCACCAATAACTGACACTTGCAACTTTGTAATTAATTAGTAAGGAATCTATAAACAATAGCCGTTTCTCATTGTGTGTATAATGAAGTGTGTATTATGCAGCGCCATCTCTGATTTATGAGGATCATTATTCGTGAACTTATCCAGATTGTGCAATTGTTTTTCACACGTCGGCACGTAATTTTCATTAGCGGCTCGATTCCTCTATCATTTAAGGTTAGAAACACGTCATGATATTTTGCTTTGTATTTATTTTATTAAATTATTTTGAGGGCAATCTTATATTTCCCTATTATGATTAAAGATTATAGTCCTGTTTTTTCTTTGAAGGCTTTAAATAGACCGTCTAATATGATGGGTGTTAGGGGTGTCAATTTCTGGGATACGAACATAACCCTGACATCCATGTCAGATATTGATCGAAACGGTTATATTTTTACTTTACGTTGCTTTAAATTAAAATTAGATTAATTTGAAAGAATTCATTAATAAACATTACATTTAGTACCATATCTCTACAACTTCCAATAGTTGACAGGTGATGTCAGTTACTGGGTGGTGTCAGATATTGGTACATTTGAATAAATTTCGATTTTTGATTTTGAATACAGAATGGCATCAAAAGCAAAGAAAACTATGAGATATGCGGCAGAAGACTTGGAAAAGGCTTTAGACGCTATAGATGGAGGCATGCCAATATTAAAAGCGAGCAAAATTTTCAAAATTCCAAGAACCACGCTTATTTATAAACACAAAGGAATATACTCTAAAGAATGTAGAAAAGGACCACCAACAAATTTAACACTTGATGAAGAAAAATATTTAGTAAAATGGTTAGGTCATATTAGTGACTGTGGCTTTCCTGCAACAAAAAGTCAACTTTTAGACTCTGTAGAAACGTTGACGAAAAATTAAAACAGACCTAACAATTCTATTAATAATCAGCCTGGAAATAAATGGTATTCTTCTTTCATGAATCGTCATCCGGAATTATCAGTACGAATGTCACAGAATTTGACAAAGTCGCGATCGAATATGATAGAGCAAAAAATACGCAAATGGTCCGACGAAATAGAAAATTACCTAAAAAATAATAATTTTTACCATATATTAAATGACAGTCAACGCGTTTTTAATGCAGACGAGACTGCTTCTTTTTAACCCAAAAGTAATGAAAGTTATAGTTACAAGAGAAGAATCCACGGTATATAACTTTATTAATAACGACGAAAAGGAGTGCCTGACAACACTTATAACTGCCAATGCAGCTGGTCAGCTTGCACCACCAATGGTCATCTTTTCCTATGTAAGAATCCCCTCACACATAATAAGTTTGATGCCTAATGAGTGGGGCGTGAGAAGAAGTTCTATCGGCTGGATGACTGGACAGAGTTTTTATGAATATACAATATTACAAATGTATTCTATAAATGACTATTGAAGAAAGATATTCCTTTGCCAGTCATTTTATTTGTGGATGGTCATGTTAGTCACCTTACTTTGTCCCTAAGTGAGTTTTGTACAGAGAAAGGAATAATAATTATTGCCCTTTACCCGAATGCAACACACATCTTACAACCAATGGATGTATCAGTATTTCATCCATTGAAAAATGGTTGGAAAGATTCTATGCAGAAATGGAAATTTGAGCACGATGGGCAAGCAATTAGAAGAGAAAACTGTGCTCCATTATTACAAGAAGTACTTTTAAAATATGTCAAGCTAGAAACTATTGTAAACGGTTTTAGAGCTTGTGGTATTGTTCCGTTCAATGCTTCAAATATTGACTTTAAAAAATTGTATAAATCTAACAAAGAAATTAATTCAGATCTCCCTTCATCCAATGAAACGTCAAAAAAATATTTAACGCAACTGAAGCAATAATTGATTTTTTTAAAATCAAAAATTGCATCGCAGACTTTGATTGAGTTTAAATCATGTGGAGGTGTTTGGTCAGGTAGAATGGAAGACACGTCTTTGTTTGAAGTTTGGAGTAACATTTCTTCCGAAGTTAATTTATTAAAATTAACAAGTACACATTCCGAAAACCAAGATACTAATAGCAGTACATCTAACAATGAATTTGATATATATTCGGACGCGAACGAATATTTCTTTCAATACCGAGAATTTTACAAACAAAGAATAGAATTTCTCAAACGTCATGCTTTGTCAAGAAGAGTTCTCGAGCAATCTATATAGATGTATATATCGAGATTTGTTTGTTTTGTCGGCTTCCGTGCGATTCGGATCGGCGGAAAGCACGCCACCGATTTCTAAAAACATGTTAGCTTTTGTCGAGACAGTTACGGGTCGGATCGTGTCGCGCCACGTGTCCTGTCGCGAATGTGTGAACCTTGTAATTCGGACTACAACGTAATCGCGAGTCGCGCTACCGCGTCACCGTGAATCTGTACGTCGCGAAGTATTCGCAAAGAAATACGACATTCACTGTACACACACACATGCGGTCATATTCGGGACTCGTAGAGGTGTCAGCGATGACCACCTTAATAATTCAGGCTCAGATTGAGCATATGATTGTATTAAAGCCGATAATGCAGACTAAAGCCCGCTCCATCGAGCGCCTATTGAATATAATTAATGACTATATTCAATTGGTGGCCAAGCTCGACCAAGACCACTCATCAGACCGTTTCATGGTCCATATAATGTCAGGGCTATTCGACCAGGAGAGCCTGCAGATTGGACGCACATTGGACGCCATATAGACTTCCCGACCGCGAGCACCTTGGTGGCACTTTTGAGAGACAGAATTGTGATCGTCGAGAGCTTCGAGAAGGCGAGGCAAACCATCATAGGAGGGCGAACCCCAGTCTCCACAACAACCAGCACGAAGACCACTCAAGGCGCCACAAGGAAGCTCACGGCCACTGCTTCAAGGACCACTCTGTCTGCTCCTGCCAGCAACGTGCCCACTCAAAAAACAGTGCAGTTTCCGTGTGACTGTTGCGATGCATTACATTTCATCGCAACATGTCACACGTTTCGGTTCATGGCATTAGGGATCTAAATCCGATTGAGTATTTATGGGGTATTCTTGTACGAGATATTTACAGCGTTTGTCGTCAATATAATACAGTTCAAGAATTAAAAAATCGCATTATGGCAGCATGGGCGAGATTTAAGCCCGGAGCCATAAAAAACTTAATTGCCAGTATGCCTGATAGAATTTTTTCAACCATATAGTGCTCTGGCGGATGTAAAAAATATTAGTTTTGTCTATTTACTCATCTTTTGTTATTATACAATAATAAATTTTTATTAAGTGCGTCTAAACTTTTGATACGCCCTTTTTTGCCTTTAAGATAAAAACATATCCCTCTGCTGGTGCATATGAATGTTTCTGATGGTAATAATAATTTTTCAAGCTATTCTATACACAGGATAAAAGAAATCAATCAAACATTCAGTAGGGGGTTTTATTCTGTGTCCGGCCCACCGTAGATGGGACGCGGACGTGCCTCCTCACCCGAACGGGTATATGCAACGATCACCCCTCTTTCAGACCTCGTTTCCAAAGCCCCTGAGAGTCCAACTCCATATAGGCATGACACCGGGCCCTTGCGAACCCGGTGGGGCTTTCACACCACCCTCAGTCCCTGTGTTGGCGAGAAAAGAACTACGAGCCACGTTTAACAGGTCATACGCCAGGGCGTGGCCCCGAAGGGCGGGTTTCCTGTACAACACTTCTAATACCGCTAGTGGCATCCGTTACTCAGAAACCTGAGATTGGGCAGCTCCGTAGTAGCAGTTTTCAAGGGTCAAGAGTCGTGTTGTCTGCATCACGATCTCGTCTCGGATACTAGGCAGGACTAGGTCCATCCGCCCGACACCTCAAACGACGGCCGTGCACTCAACCAATCGAGAGCTCATACGAGTCACCTCTTCCACGCAAGTCTGCACACCAATGGCATCGGTTACCCGGGGATCCGGGATTGGGTAGCTCCGTAGGTGGCTTTTTAGGGTTGGCGGTGCGTGGTCTCCAGGATCTCGTCTCGGATACTAGGGCTAAACCCCGACACCTCAAACGACGGCCCCGTCACGCCAACCCTGGGGATCGAGTCGAAACTCATACCACATCTTCCTACTGTCGGAGATCGCTCTTTGCCCAGATTCCTGGGATCGTGCGCCGTCCTGCGCGACAGTTTTATGGCCCTTGAGACTGTGGTCTGCCCAAGGGCCCGCATTCAGTAGGGGGTATGTTTTTATAAAAAAAAAGTGCGTCTAAACTTTTGACACGCAGTGTATGCATTGTTCTGATTTGATAAATATCTCATTTGTTTCTATTGCCATTAACCTCAAAACCACAAAAGTTACATTCCGACAAAATAACAGCGTCATAGATTTATAATTTTTTGAAAATGTCGAGTTTTGTGCCTGAAAACGTGCATTTGCGGCACGCATTACTTTTCTTATTTAATCAGAAGAAAAACGCCGCTGAAAGTCATCGTTTGCTCGTAGAGACTTACGGTAAGCATATTCCAACCATAAGGACATGTGAAACCTGGTTTCGACAATTTAAATGTGGCGATTTCAAAGTTCAAGATAAACAACGTCCCGGCAGGGCAAAAACGTTTGAAGATGCGGAATTGCAAGAGTCATTGGATGAAGACCCAACACACTCAGAAACAGTTGGCAAAAAAGTTGAATGTGGGCCGAGTAGCAGTTTGTGAGCGACTACAAGCGATGGGAAAGATCCAAAAGATGGGAAGATGGGTGCCACATGAACTGAATGACAGGTAATTGGAAAGTCGAAAAATTGTCAGTGAAATGCTGTTTCAAAGGTACGAAAGGAAGTCATTTCTGCATCATGTAGTAACGGGTGATGAAAAATGGATTTATTTCGAAAATCCCAAGCGAGAGAAATCCTGGTTATCACCTGGCGAAGCCGGCCTATCGACTGCAAGGCCAAATCGCTTCGGTCGCAAGACCATGCTCTGTGTCTGGTGGGACCAGATTGGTGTTGTGTATTATGAACTACTGAAACCTGGAGAAACAATTAATACTGATCGCTACCGACAACAAATAATCGATTTGAGCTGTGCATTGATCGAAAAACGTCCACAATACGCTCAAAGACACGATAAGGTGATTTTGCAACATGACAACGCGCCGGCTCATACAGCAAAATCAGTTAAAGAAGTGTTGAAATCACTTGGATGGGAACTTTCACCGAACCCGCCGTACTTTCCAAACTTGGCTCCATCCGACTAGCACCTTTTCGCATCGATGAGGCACGCGCTTGCAGAGCAGCACTTTGCCGATTTCGAAGAAAGTAATAAATGGCTCGAAGAATGGTTTAGATCAAAAGAGAAACAGTTCTTTTGGAATGGCATTCATAAATTGCCTGAGAGATGGGCAAAATGTATCGAATCAAATGGCCAATACTTTGAATAAACAAATATTAACTATCCGTTCTAAATAATGTGTTTTCTTTAGCGAAAAACCGGAAAGTAATTAGCGACATACCTGGTAGGCGAACAGTTCCATTTAAACAAATAGTAGCTTCAGATCTTCTCGACTTTCCAAAGATGACAGAAAGTGATTTAAAAATTTTTGTTATCGGCTCGTACCAATTATCCCAAGCAATTTCTTATTTAACTGAAATAATGGATGCAAAAAATAATATTAATATCCTTATGTTGAAAGAACAAGAACATATAGTTCAGTTACAGGTCAGGTCGCGTCATATAAATAGTAAAACAGATGTTTCATTCATTATAGGGGAAAGTAGCCTAATGCGGACCGCTGTGGTATCCAAAGATTGATAAAATCTGTGCGATTTTAGATAGGCAACTTGTTATACGCACCTTGTAGACGAGGTTAATGCAATCGTGTTTGTGAAGAAACGTCTCATGGTTACATTGAGAGAAGTGTCATTTTTTGACTACGTAGAAACTTTGTTATTTTGATGTAAGAGTGAAAGCCGTTAATTCGTCCGAACGTAAGTAATTACAGGTCTTATTATATCATCACAAAGCTTACTTATCTACCTATCATTTCCTGTTACAATTTTATGAGGTTATGCTAGTCTGATGTTTTTGTATAATATTAAGTATAAAATATTCAAGTTGCCCAAGTTGGACCGAAAACAGTTGCCGAAATTAAACCGGTCCAATCTCGACGACCACATTTCTTTTATAGAAATACTAAATAAGAAAAAATATTTTCAGGGTTACAATGTCAGAAAGAGGACGCTATGGATTGTGGTCTGAAAATGATTTATTGCGATACTGTTGCCGCGTATAAAAATGGTGATTACGGTTTGAATGAATGCAGTTGTGTGTATGGAGTTCCAAAGGCAACTATCAAGAGACATGCTGATGAGAAAAACTCCGTTCGTAACAATGTTAAAGCATTTGGTAGACAGTTTGTATTTTCTACAGATACGGAAAGAATTATTTCTGAGCACATCCTTCACCTTGAAGAATGCTATTTTGGTTTAACAATTAAGCATGCCAGAAAACTAGCTTTTGATGTTGCAGAAAAATATGCCTTACCACATTGTTTCAATACAGATAAAAAACTGGCTGGTAAAAAATGGTTTTACTCATTTTTGAAATGAAATCCCCATCTTTCGCTCCGGAAACTCGAAGGAACCTCAATGGCCAGAGCCAGAGGCTTTAATAAAGAAAATGTCAATCATTTTTTCGATCTTTTAGAACGAATTGTCGATAAGCATAAATTTACAGCCGACACTATATTTAACGTGGACGAATCTGGTTTTACCACTGTGCAAAAAAGTCTCCCAAAAATAGTTGTTCGTAAAGGGAAGCACCAGGTAGGAAGTCTAACAAGTGGTGAACGAGGCGTCGATACAACTATGGTATGTGCAGTTAGTGCTGCAGGTGTATATATGTAAGGAACTACAGTAAATCCTCCCATAGTGCGACACTCGATTCCCTCCCACAGTGCGACACGTCTCTTCCTGCGTCTATGCGTGCGTCGTTGCTGCGCCTGTGTTCGCCTCGCTCGAGCCAGTCCAAGTGTAACACGATACACTCGCCGCGGTCCCTTTGATGCGGGCCGCCAGATCTCCAGTTCCAAATTTACCAATATAATTTTTTAATATTTATATTTTTTTGACTGCAAATTTTTTTAACATATTCGTGAGGTTCTTCCGATCAAAATAAGACCAAACACGATATAATTACGATCATAATTACCTGTGTAACAAGCCATACAAGTTTCAGACGTTACATTTACGGCAGAGATACAAATTCCTTAGATTCTAAAGTCCGAAACTTTTATAGCTTGTTATACGGGTAATTATGATCGTAATTATATCGTGTTTAGTATCATTTTAATCAGAAAAACGAGACGAATACGATGGTAAAGGTTTCATTCACGAAAAACCAAAAATAAAGAATTTTGATTTTTGAATTTAAAAGACAGAACATGCAGGAGTCTTTCATGTTTGCCGAACGCTTCAACCTTCTGCCTCTCTGTCTTTTCCACTCGCCGTCCTCTTTCACGTTAAAAACTTTATTCACCCGTTACGTACGTAATTATTAACATAATTACATCATGTTTGGTGTCATTTTAATCAGAAAAACCTGACGAATATGATGGTAGAAGTTTCATGAAAAAATAATAGGAAATAAGAAAATTGCAATCTTTTTCTTTGCTTGCATTAGTATGTGTCTCACCGATATTCGGTCGTTTCGGTAACCGATCGTGTTTAACGCTTGACTGATTCCGAGGGGGATCACCCCAGCAAGGGACAGCCGCCGAGTATTAAATTTCGCTTCTCCTATGCTCACAGTGAGCAGTTTCGATTCCGGCCTCTGTTGCACTGTGGGAAGATTCACTGTACAAAGTACCCCCTCCCTTTTCATCCGAGTGAGCTTGGCGCGCTGTGAACGTAGGAAGAGAGAGAGCACGTGGAAGAAGCCAAAGATTATAAGTTATAATTAGTATAAGTTAGAATAAGGATAGGGAACGACTGACGTGTAATGTCGTTTCTCATTATACAGGTAAGCTTTGTAAATAATGTAAATTAGAATATAAAATAAAAATAAATCTCTTTATATTTTTAAGAGGAAAAAATTTCACCCTGACCTTAAAATTGGAGCATCTCCCGCCAGTATTGTTACGATTTCGAACACAGGATACATTAACTCAGATTTCTTTGTTGAGTGGCTGATGCATTTCCAAAAGCATATCAACTGCATTGTAGATAATAAAGTTCTCCTACTGCTTGATGGCCATACAATACACAGCAAAAAGTTGCAGGCGTGTGAGTTTGCTAGAACAAATGGAATCGTCCGACTTCAACTGCCTGGCCATACCACTCACCGTTTACAGACTCGATAGACTATTCCGGCATTAAACGTTATTGTTGCGAATGTGCGAATGGTAATCGTACTGTGGCTGTGTCCGCCACGACGTTGTTGTCAACTTTCTCTTTTTCCTGAGTTTTGCTAAGGACTTCCTGCCTATTCTTCAATTTCCGGTTTCTTTTCCAGGGTCTCGTGCAACCCTGCTCTTTGTTAGATTGCACATTTGGCAGCCAGATTTGCGCGAACCTAAGTTTCCGTTGACTTTCCTTTCCACCCTTTCAACTGTCCACTCTATACTTCTCCTTTTCTTTGCCTACGTCTATCCTTTCCCAAAAAGGACATAAAAACACTGATCATCGCGCCGCTCGAGACACTCGTGATTTTCCTACCATCACGTTTACATCCGCACGATCTTAGACGCTCTTACTGCTACTCGTTATTTGTCTGATACCGTTTGTTGTTGCTTTTGTTAAATCGTTGCTTTTCTATTGAATATATTTGTTATTGAGTGACTGTTAATTTCTTTATAATTCATTCACACATACCCTACGTCCTCAGTACCATTGCATTGGTTGCTGTTCACACGCAGCAGCAATATTTTATTACTTAAGTCATGCACGGTTACTCAAGTCATGCTTGTCAAAGATTGTACGACCTTCAGAGATATTAAGCAAAATATTTCAAACGGTGTACCTGATAACTGTAATAAATGAAGACGTAGATGACGATTAATACACCAGACATAATATTAAATTATTTTTATTTCAATAGATAGTGGGGGTTTAGCGGGTAGTCTGCGATTAACGTAGGAATCCCACACTAGTCCGAGAACATCAGGACTGTGCGTAAATGCATTTCCTCCACTGTTACCGGCCGCTCGCCGCACTGGCCCGACCCTGGACACGAAGACCTCGAGCACGGACGAGGTTCCGTGGTCGCAGGTGATCGGTCGTGGCGCCAAGAGGCAGACCACCCAAAAGGCGAAGGGGGCGGGGAGCGCAGCAAAATACTTTGAGGAAAATAATATAATACTTAAAAACATTAATGTAATTCATTGTCGAAGCGTTCGTTATACAGGGTGTCCCGCAACTTTCGTTGGGCCCGAAAAGGGGTTGTAGGGGAGGTGATTCTATGTAAGTTTTCCTTTGCCAAAATGGGGTGTGGATTCTCGTTTTTGAATTATTAAGAAAAAACACCGAGCAATCAGAGCGCGAGAATAGCGCGCGCTCAGACGCGAGAGCGAAGTTATACAGCCGACCGCAGACGCGAACAAGCAAGTTAGTATCGTGCTATGTTACGTCAAAGTTAAATCCAACATAATAATGTTCCGTTACTCATTTTTACTGAATAAGGGATAAGACAATTTTATTTGGGCAATTGGTAATTCTGGGAATTGGTAATTCGGGGAATTTGGAATTTGGGGAATTAGGAATTTGGGGAATTGAGAATTTGGGAAATTGGGAATTTTAGGAATTTGAGGAATTGAAAATTCGGAGGACGTGATATTTGGGTATTTGAAGATTTGGGGAATTGGGAGTTTGGGAATTTGGAGATTTGGGGAATTGGGAATTTGGAAATAACAATGTTTACTTATTAATTTTTACTAAATAAGTGATGAGACAATTTTATGTGGGATTTAACTGTGTCGTAACATAGCACGATACTAACTTGTTTGTTCGCGTCCGCGATTGGTCATATGTTCGGGGCTTCGCTCTCGCGGCTGAGCAGGCGCTATTCGCGCGCTCTGATTCGTCTGTGTTTTTCCATAATAACTCGAAAACGAGAGCCTAGATCCGATTTTTGCAAAGGAAAAAATTACTTGGAATCACCTCCCCTACAACCCCTTTACGAGTCTTACACTTATTACGAGACACCCTGTATATATATTTACTAATCCCAACAGATTCTAATCCTTTAAACCGCTCCAGAACTCATCAAATCCCATCTTTCTTAATATTGCCCGAGGGCACAACAGAATTATGACTTAGAAATTGCAGAAATATAATTGGAAGCCTCTAGTGGACATAGCTACCCTTCTCCAGGGTCCACATATAAAAGAGATAGTTATGTATAACCTTCTCATTGTTGTGGTCTCACTAACTGAAAATTCAATCAGTAATAACTCTGGGGATGGGCCACCTGTCAATTAAGGTACACATTGCTAAAAAATAAAATTACTACAAACAAGTTTGAAGATATATGGATATCGTATAAACCATTGACCAAAGTGTTAGCGCACGGTGTACACGCGTACCACCAAATGCACTCTGAAGCTCAACTAACTAATATGATAACCACTTGTACCAAGGAGAGTCAAAGTTCTTTGGTTAAACTGATTTATTTTAACTATTTAACTGATGATGACAATTGACTCCTAACTGAGTACTCTAACTTATTCTAATGGTTGACTAGTTGTCTCTAAATCTTGCTGTGGTTTTATCGTCTCTGAGGTTCGTTTGTTTCTGGTTGTCGTCTCTTCCAGAACCACCCTTGTCGACTTTTCGTCGACATCCCACCTTTGCCACGAGGATGATGGGGGTGAGAAGGCGGTCTTTAAAAAGTACGAATAACTAATCAGCGGCCGAGATTGTCTCATCCCCTCCAGTGCGCTCGTAGCGCATTGAGTTCCGGGGTGGGATGGCAACTCGGCCGCTGGTGGACACATGTCCGAGATACCGAAAAAAGGCCCTTGGTAATAAACCGTATCGAAATTATACCGTCATTGAGTTGTAAGCTCAACGCGGACTTAGGGTAGAACTTTATGGCGAGGCCGGTTTGGGTCAAGCAGGGCACTTAATTGCACGGTGCTCACCTAAACCGGCTAATACTAAAAATCCCTTGACCTGGGTATTGACAGCGTGCATAGCATACTAAAGAATAACTTTATTGTTTTATGTTTCTCAAATTCCGTACTAGAAAATAAACTCCTATTTCTTATGTATCTCGAACACAAAGACTGATTATATTAAATAAGCTATATGTTAGTGTAGTATATGTATAAAGTAAAAGACATATGGAATAAATGACGATCGCATGGCGCGGTGGCGGAACCTGACTGCACGCGGAGCAGTTGGTAGCGTGACGTGGATGGAGACGCGTGAGGTGTAATACAGTTAACACCATTTCTACCAAGAGGTGTCAAAAGACACCTTTCAAATTTTAACATAAAATTATTCTCTATGTTGAATCGTTTCTCCACAATTAATTTTTTTACATTTCATACAATGGTTGTAAAATTAATTCAGCGATATCATTTTTCTGCAGTTAATATTCGCTAATTTCCCTTGCAGCATTTTAATGTACACCACTGCATTGATTGTATATTAGAGTGTTCCATAAGTTATTTCCTTTTTTGATAGACATTCATACACAATATTTATAGTTTAAAGATGATTCGTTGCATTAATTGTTCAGCTGTATCAACCTTCTCTACCTTTCTATCCCATTTTGTGTTGTATTACAAAAAGGAAGAAACTTATGTGACCCTAATATTTTGTAACTTGATGAATTAAATAATCTCCAATAAATACACATCAGTATATCAATAAATACATTCCTCAAATTATCTATGTTTAACTCATAATTTAAAATCCCAACCAATTTCGGGGATGATTTATATTCAAAAGGCGTCAAAAGACACCTTTTGGCTGAAATGGGTACACACAAAATCATGGTAGAAATAGTGTTAATAAAAACTATTGTTTTGGCTTCGAGTTGGTGAGAGTTTTATTTACAACAGTTAGCACAAAGACTAGTACCACAAGATAGGATTCTATCCCTCCTATGAGTTCTATTGTAAATAAACTAGAGGGTTGTAATAATAAAAAAAAAGGAAAAAGTATCAAACGTGCATAAGTGATAAACTGAAAAACTCCTTTGTGCCAAATAAAGAGCATTTGCGGACAGCATTAATTTTTTGTTTTCATTTGAAGAAATCTACTGTTGAATCATGCCGATTGCTTCGAGAAGCTTTTGGTGAACATGCTACATCACAAGATACATGTGAATTATGGTTTGGGCTTCTCAAAAGAGGCGATTTCGACGTTGCAGACAAGGAACACGACAACCCGCCAAAAAGATATGAAGATGCAGAATTGCAAGCATTGTGGGACGAAGACGATGCACAAACACAAAAACAACTCGCACAGAAATTAAGAGTTAGTCAACAAGTTGTTTCCAATCGTTTATGAAAGATGGAAAAGATTCAGAAGGTCGGCAGATAGGTACTACATGAGTTCAACGAGAGGCAGATGGAGAGGCGCAAAAACACATGTGAAATTTTAGTCGAACTATACAACAGAAAGTCGTTTCTGCGTTGTATTGTGTGGGTAAAACCAGGCACACTATCCACATCAACTGCAGGACCGAATCGCTTTGGAAGGAAAGCCACAAGGTTGTGGTCTAATATAAGCTGTTAAAGAAATTAACCTGAACAACGGTCAATACTAATCGCTACCAAGAACAATTGTTTGATTTGAACCGTTCGCTGCTCAAAAAATGACCAGAGTAGATGGGAAAAATGTAACTAATGATGGAATATATAATGTTTTGAATAAACAACTTCTTATCATTCTTTGGAGTTTAACAGGCTTTTTAAAAAAAAATCCGCATTTTATACTTGTACACCTGGTAGATATACTAGACTGTTAAGCTTTGTACCTTTAATGAGGCCCTGTGTTACAAATCATGATACACCTAATTCTCTTTTTACACGAATTTGATTTAACACGAGTTAAAAAGAAAAAAATGTCTCTTTTTACACGAATTGATTTGTTGTAACAGGATTTTCAATATTCTATGAATTTTTCTTGAATCTCATAGAGCAAATAGAGCGAGATTTTTCGACGTGTGTACGAAGCGTAAACGTATGCGTTTATTGTCAGACAGCGATAATGCATAAAATTTTGTTATGTTTATATTATTTTAACTTTTTTTATATTAATGAATTTCAGATATTATTTGCTTTTCCTCAAAGTATAATTTATTTTTTATAATATATTTAATGAATTAAAATGTGTAAGCACGAAATAAATTAAGTGAACTCTAACAAGAATTTTTTAATCTTGTTTACACCTAATTCTCTTTTTACACGAATTTTTTGGGAATGTATCTATCGTGTAAAAAGAGAATTAGGTGTATAAATTTCCTCATCAACAACGTAGCAAAATTTTCAATTAATTTACGATTACTCTTATACAGGGTGTCCCAAAAGGGTTGTAACACCCGGAAATGGGAGGTAGGTGGGGTCATTCTGAAGAACTTTTTCCTTTGCAAAAATGTCGGATGAAGACATTCATCTTCATCTTTAAATTATTAAGGAAAAACACCGACCAATCAGTACGCGAGAATCGCACGCGCTTGGAGGCAGGAATGTAGGCCCGAGTCATAGTTGGCCGTGATCGCGATCGAATATACGGCGCGCGCGAGAATCGCGTTCTGATTGGTCGGTGTTTTTCCTTAATAATTTAGAAATGAAGCCCCGTACGACATTTTTGCAAATGAAAAGGTTGTTCAGAATAAATCCAACTACCTCCCATTTCCGGGTCCTTCAACACTTTTGGGACACCCTGTATAAATTCCACTTAAATTCGTACACCACAACGCTTTCCAATTATTAGCAATTTCCCAAAAATAAGTACACTACAATATTTTTATTTAATATACACAGACTGCAAACAAAAGATATTAGTAATATGAAAATGCCGTTCGTTGAAAATCATGTGCATATACACAACAAACGTTACTGTTGTTAACAGAAAATTCGGTTTTTATTCGATCACCTAACTCAACTTTTCACACAATTTTTTCGATATATTATCTCAAACGCTACTCTATTATTCTCTTATTGTATCTCTGATCTTGTTATTTTGTAAATTTTTATGAAAATATCACGTCAACTACATCTTTTGGCGTTTCGGAACTATTACCGACATAATAATTATTCGACCTATACTTCGATAAACTCCAGAAACCGTAACGAAATCCCTTCGCATGAAACATAAAAAGTGATTTAGCACCTTAAAAATCACATTATGTTGTCTAATGGGGCAAGGTAAACTAAAAAGCGAAGTTGCACCGCAAACGTATACACATAACTAGGTTTGAGTGCAACTGTATTAATATAATCTAAAATATCTTAACACTTTCACGACCGGTGGCACCAACGTGGTGCCATAGGCAGGCCAGTCGTTTGCCGGTGACACTTACGTGGTGTCACGTGGTGACTCCCACGTGGTACCTACCACTGGTCAGCCATTTGCAAAGCTTTTTGGAACGTCAGTTGTTTAACACTTTGAGATTGAATACTATCGCTAGAAACTGCGTTCTTTTTCACGAAATATGTTTCAATTTTTACTTATTGATAAGCAACAAGGTATGTTGTTTCTGAGAGTGTTGCACGGATACGATAAAATAATGTCATAAAAAAGCAGTTAAGTTTATTATGTCGTCATTGAATTCTGTTTTAAATTTGTACTTTTTAATAATTATCGCACAAAGAAAGAACATTGTTGTATAATAATGTTGAATTATTTCGTGAATTTACGTAAAGTTTTTTTACATTAATTCTTCAAAAATATTGCCGGCGTTTAGTGACGTTTCACTGCGCAAACATGCGGTCGTGAAAGTCTTAATATCAAATTATTCGTTTTCGCGTAGGATTTGCGACACAACTAAAAAACAGACAGCCAAGTATTTATGAAGTGCTAGGTTACTATGTCCGAACGCTTTCAAACATTATCAAGTATGATAACGTTTGAAGGGCGTAATGGTTTCAGAAAGTGACATTCCATTGTACTGAATTAAACTCGTGCATTTTTTTACAGTTTTATTATAATCTATCGTCCGATATTCTAACTGTTTCTAGTTGCTATAGGTATATAATTTTGAGTGTTACTAACTATCTTGTTCGCGTTGCTTCATTATTAACGTAGTTAAGGAGAGCGAATTTCCACAGTCAACGTATTCACTGCTTTTTCGAAAGTCACCATCTAAAATTGGTTAAACCTAACATAATATAACATCTACGCAACATTTTGGATTCATTCGCTGCAAGTTCGATTTCATGTTTATCTTGAGTCAATAATAGAATGTAAACAGCAACATTTGTATCTCAAAATATATATAAATGTTATATTTCTGTAATAATTGCTTCTTAACCTCTCAGGCACTACGCGCCACTATAGTGGTTTTCGACATGTCATCTCTCTGTACGACGCGCCGCTATAGTGGCTTTCGCAAATGTCATCTGAATTGTATCTGAATTATTAGAATAAATTGTTAAAGTTAAAATGCGTGTATCATATCTTTAAGAAAAATTATAATTTAATCATCAAACACTTCATTCGAATGTACTCGTGTAAAGAACAGCATTATTCGTCACACATTGCAGTGCCGTATCATTTACACGTAATTCCCGTGGAACTCTGCCGTACAGAGAAACATCCGCGCGCAAAATTCAGCCGTGCCTAAGAGGTTAAATTTCTGTCACGCAGTGAAATATTTGTATTATATTCGAGATTACGATGATCAACTACTAAATCATACCAAGTACTAGCGTAGAAATATACTGCGATTTAACTTTTTTATCAAATTTATGCAGTACATACAGTCGTGGACAAAATTAAGTGGACAGGTATCATAAATAACAAAATGTTAATTTAATTTAAGTAATAATGCCTATAAATTAAAACTTTATTGCACAGTTATATACAATAAATAAATGTTTTTTCAAGTCTACAAAAGCATTTCACGTTCTGAATTTAAAATTTATTTCAAACATTGTAACAAAACAAAAAATTTGTTACATTTCTGCAATGTCCACTTAATTTTGTCCATGACTGTACATGGGCTATTCATTTGCCAAAATGAATACTTCTCAGAGCAAAAGAGCTACGTATTTTCTCATTCTCAATGTTTCACATTTAACCCTTTGCGGTCCAATGTCGAGCTACGCTCGACATCGCGCTTCTTTTGGCTCGTATAAAGAATTCAAATAAATATATTGGTTTGAAGATGTTTTCATTTCTCTGTCACTTGTAATAAATTAAAAATATGTTTGTTACGCACCCTGCATAATTGCAATACATTTCATTGTAAACCCACTTCTTGATCTATTTTCTAAATTAATAAAGGAGCTGTAGGTAAAAGAAAGCACGGTCCGCAAAGGGTTAATCGACTGCTGTAATTTATATTATAATAAAGGTCGAGTAAGTTGCTTTGACTTCTGGACGGTTCATTCGCAAAAAAACGTCGAGTATCCAGACTTATGTTCGCGTACACAAATACGTACTATGGATACATGCTTCCTTTAGTAACAAGCAACTGCAAATTCAAAAAAGCACGAAAATGTCGCTTTTATACAAACTCCTACATTCTTCCGTCGAAAAGTCAATTCCTTTTGTGTCAATTACACCAATGAATTATATCTTAAAACAATCCATATTGCCACTTTCGTAGTTAACGATTCGACGAACATTTCTTCGATGAGAAGATACAAAATTTCAGTTTAGCCTCTTTTGAGCGAATTGCGAATTCGTGGTAAATTGAATGCCACGTTGTTAATTCCAGACATAGTCTGTAGCACGAAATCACTACTATTTTTAGTTCTTCAACAACTTCGAAAAGGAATCTTACTAGACAGATATTTCTTTTTACTCTTTTTACTAATGTCCTGTACTTTTCTTCAGCGCTCGATAAAGAACTTATTGCGTCAGCATATTATTTGAACATAAATCGGTAATGCGTACATCCAAATCAGCATCTGGGGAAGTCCTTTTCTTGGCCTCTACTTTTCTTCAGTACTCGGACACCTCGTATTTAAATGTTTCATCGTTGACTCAGTGACGTAGAAATAAGCTCGAAGTCACCCACATTGAAGGGTTTCAATAAATCTTTTACGTACACATTTTGCAATATGGCGGAATTCATTTCTCGCTTTGTATCTCGAAAACTCCACTCGAAGGCAATAAATGAAGCTGCCTTATATCCTACATTTCAAATGATCTAGCGAGAGTACTCCGAAATTCAACTTCTTCAGCCTTATATCAAGCATGATGTATCAGTAATACCTACGTTGTTTCAATTAGTACATCCCTCTTTCATTAATGAGGTACCAAGACGTATCAAGAGTCGAAACAATGCTCATTGTTTTTTACGATTCCAGGGGGATTATCGACAAAGAATTCGTTCCAAGTGGTACAACAGTTAAGGCCGAGTATTATCTTGAAGTGTTGAAACGTTTCTTAGAACGTATTCATCCTATTCGTCCTGAATATCGAGAACCTGACAGTTGGCGATTGTTGCACGATAATGTCCTGCTCATCGTTCACTAATTGTGACTGATTTGTTGACCAAACATCATGTATTGTTGCTTCAACATCCACCGTACTCACCCCTCCACGCGGTGTGACCTGGAAACTCCGCTCTTTACGGGCGGTAGACTAACGGGGCGAGGGCTACACGACTCTGAGAACTTTGCTGGGGGAGTCTGTATCCGGCGGAAAGATCATTGAGGCAATAATAAAATTCCTTGCAAGTGCCGAGTCAAGCAATGTCTTCTCAGCCGTTGATCTACCTTGTCCCTACCGGAAGCAGTGGCTAGCCGGGGAGGACGATAGGTAGTTTATTGCGTATGCCCATAGAGGCGAGGAAGCAGATTCGTGCCCATCTCGGTGGGCCGGATTAATAATAAACCCACCGTACTCACCCGATTTAGCTCCATGCGATTATTTTCTATTCTCGAAGCAGGATTTGGCTATGAAAGGAAATCGTTTTGCATCAATTGAAGACATTCAACGGGCAACGACAAGCAATCTTAAGACCGTTCCAATCAGCGATATAAAAAAGTCATTTAACGCACTTCTCGAACGTCCAAATCGCTGTATTTCTGCTATGGGAGAATATTTTGAATAAATAAAATGATTTTTGCCAAGATTTTTCACCTATTTTTGTTTCTGTATAGCCATTCCGATTATTTTTGCGACAGAGGGTGTATTCAGTCTTATATCAAGCTTGATGTATCAGTGATACCTACATTGTTTCAATTAGTACATCCTCTTTCATTAATGACGTACTTCGTTTCTGGACAGAAATTGGTCATCTTCTAATATTGTAGCTGTATATCTTTGTTGATATTTTCCATGTAAATAGACACTGGAAGAATCAAGATGATGAACTCCTACGTCAAATTATTCTGCTGTGAATCCAATCTTCATTCGATTTCGATTTCATGCTCCATACTTTCATTACCATTAACATTAGAAGTTATTCGTTGCCAGTTACATTTTATGCTGTCTTCCTCGTTCACCAATTTCGTTTACGTGCAGCTTTGTACTGCATAGGGACAGCGTATGGTTGCATTTCAAATTAATGTCGTTAATCACTTTCATATATTGACTTTGAACACCATGTCCGATCTTGATTCTAGGCACAACTTGTACCTAGTGAATACTCGATACATAAGCTCCTTCTGCTAATTTCCTGAAACATTCATCTCTTTCATGTTATGGTGTATAGAAATTAATTCTTTGTTCATCAAAGTACTTGATAAATATTTCCTGAGTTCGAATTCACAAACTAAATACTAGGTCGGTGAGGAGCATGTTCAACTTGCAACGGCTTAATTGTGTGATGTATAGAGCAGCTAATTTGCCGAATGATGGAAAATTACAATGTACGAATGGTCACACAGAGTTTTCTGCAACAGTTCTCAATGAATGTTTAAGCAAATTAGTTCATTTTAAAGATTACGAATAATCCAATTCGCCATTCATATTGTTCTGTACAACAGTAAGTAGAGTAGTACATGTCCTTCTGTAAGTTAATTTAGTTTGAAGGTGTAAGGGTATCTTCGTCTGTTTCTTCTGAAAAGAGTACAGTTGTGTACCCGCTTTTAACAGAGGCTACAGATGTTTGCCTTTTCTTCAGACGTTTAAATCGTACTATTATAAACCGGGACGATTATTTGACTCTTGTTATCGCATTAACCTCATTTAATTAGAGAGATTTAAAGAGTCTTGCTCTTCATCCCAATTATTTTGCCGCAGTCTTGTTAAGGCATTCGTCGAGATGCTTGTCTACTTCGGCCATCATAGATCACTTGTGACCTCGTGGTTTTGAAGTTTGAAAAAAACTGAATACGCCTCGATTCCAGCAGTTAGTGAAAAATGTCGCAATATTTAAGATTGTATACATTTTTTTTAATTCGACTAATACAGTCCATTTGAACAAGTGCGTTATGTCCTACCTCCTTTAGAAAATAAATTGGCATGGGTAGGTTTCCATTACACTTTAAACAAATTTGTATTTTTCAGGCGTTGTTTTATATTGCATCTATCTGCAATATAAAATACAATAAAAATTGCTTTTTACTAAAAACATGGAGGATGGCAAAATTGAAACTGTATGCATCTTGCCATTTCCACCAGTGCTCCAAAACCGTTTTATCCAAGGTTATACTGTATTTTAAGTTGATGGTATGCCCTATCTTTCTTCAAGAACATCTCCAGTTCGTTCTTTCGATATTCCGTCCCATTACATGACTATACGGTCATATTTACTTGTTTTTTCTTTGTTAGAAAATGAATTTCGCAGCATCGCTATTTGTCGTCAATAACGGTTGCTAAATCCTGCATGAAACTACAACTACCACTGGACCATAAAGATCTACATGAATCAATTTCAAAATTTCTGAGTATCCGAGAAGTGAGTTTGACTGGTTCGTGTCTGTTATCTTTCAACATAAATTTTGCAAACAGATCATTCTTCATCGCCATTTAGTGCAACTCCGTGGCTTGTACGATTGCAGACTTATTATTCATACCATTAATGGCAGATGAATACGTTCGCACGTAAAAAGTTCGCATTTCTGTCTTGTTCCATTATGAAATACAAATCTTCTTCCAGATCGTACGTAAAGATTTTTTCTCCACTTCTTCCGTCGATGATTGTAACACCACGTTTCCAAAATAAGACATTAGGTCTACTCGCAACAGAGCAACGCGGTGTTCTGAGAAAGAATATTATCTAATGAATCGATGAAAAATGTTTATCCATTTTCACAGCAAACAATCCAAATCTACATTTCGAAGTTTATTCGGAATTTATAAAACGTGATCTGTATATATTAGATTACACAGAATCATTCAATTATTGTTTTTTGAAAGCGAACATCGTACTATTATATTAAAATCTAAGCACCAATTGATTTTCAGATTGGGTGCCGCTTTTTCTAATATTTTAAAAAGTACGCAGATGATACAATGTTTGTAGTAGGGCTATTTTTAGCGTATTTTTTTTTCGGCTTACAAAAGACCAATTCGATATTTTCTGTGAGGTGTTACTTCCAAATAACCACGAGTTACACTTCAATGACAATCATTTGATATTTCCATGTTCATGATGCTTACAGACTAACTTAAATGCACTATTACCAAATACGCAACACGCAAACAAATAAGTGTGAACAACGTTTCCGAATAAATGGTTTTGAAACGAATATTAGCAAACCGTTTTGATATCGTAGCACAACAGTTTTTATGCTACATTTAAACACCTGGTTATACGTTTGCGCACAAAGTCATATAGGCTTTAACAAGACATAATACGTAACCAGAAAAACTAATGTATAAAATATTATATCGATACTTAATAATTGTAAAGCCGCTCAAAACTATTTTTTATACAGTCGTCAAGTCGTTTTACCAGATAAGATTATTCACATATCAAAATCTAGGACTTATTATAATACGAGAACAGTTGAATGAAGGACAGTGTTGCGTAAACTGCGTGGATTCGTGCACCCTACGCGAGTTCTGACCCAGCCACAATTTAATGAGCCTGGATCTAGTTGAAATACTCGTGATGTGTGGAGTTCGATCGCGATATTGATATAAGATTTTATTGAAATATAAGTGTTCGCGTTGTATTACAATACTCGCTTGTGTTTTACGCTGTTCGCGTTCGAGTTTTCAAGTATTCTAGTTCGTGTTATAACGTGTTCTAATTCGTTGTTGTATTTCGTTCTTAGTCTAATCGTGTTATAATTTGTTCTTATTCGTGTTATGCTTGTCGTGTTCTAAATTTGTTCTGTCGTTTGTCGCAAAATTACCGTCGACGTCACCTTCGCTTTGAGAATTCGGATGGGGGTGAGGTTTGCCATTGGTTATGATTTTTCGGAAGTTGCCGCCCTCGTAGAGGTAATGGTCATCTCTGGAGGTGGCAACGACTAAGGGGGGTGACGTGCGACGGATGTCCGCCTGTTTTAGGGATAAAACCCGTAGCAGGTAATAAGCTGGAGAAACGCTCTGACTCTGAGTATGAAGGGTGAATTTAACGGAGTCGAGGATTAACATGTGGGACCCAAAGTAATAAACTTGGGTCGTCGTCGCGAAACTATTTTTTCTAAAGAACGATGGTCAATGGTTTCATAAACTTACTGCTGGTATGGATCGGTTCGGATTTCTTTGGCTATTGCCGTACAAAAGTAGAAATTCCGAACCTGGAGATTTACGAGGGGGCTTCGCGTTCGTGTGTCGATAATAATTTATAAGGATTGATGCATAACTGTTTAAAGTGATGCAACAGACAGAAACAAAAGATTGTGAACCGTTGAAGAAAAGGAAAGTGGGTACTGTCCTATTCTTCACAATATACTAACGTCAACGATTTTCATTGACTGACATTTTCTTTGCATTTATATTGCATATATTTAATTGATCTATAAAAAATTAAATTTCCCATTTCCAGTCAGTACATTAAATAAAAATATTTAGAGATCACGTTTACAGTTAACGTTCCTCATAAATCTGCGGTAACAATATTTCTTAAAGGATAATTTGGGAAGAGTGTATGCGCACAAATTTAAGTGTAAATCACTGAACAGTAAAAACTCGACAAAAGTACAGAATTCGTGACGACAGCTGAACAGTTACTGAAAATGAAAATTGATTCATTCGGACACTGTATACTGTAAAATCGAGTGTTAACCATCGCGCCGGGTATGCTAACGAACTCGCTTTAAGAAACACGACAAATGTTACGGCGTAACAACCAATACTCATATACATGTTATTGTAAGAATCCAAAAACATAAATTTCAAAGAGTAGGTTTACGACATGACAAGAAAATAGCCACTTTTGAAAGACATTCAATTTAATATCCGTACCATCCGTACACCCGTATTAAGATGGTACGTGACAATTTTCGTTTTTAGTAAATACATTTATTGCTATATTCATTTGTAGAATTTTCAGCTTCAGCGGCACAGGTCATGTCATAAACCTCGAGCGCCCTAAGGTCCAAACCGGACCTAGAATTTAACGGTGTTTTTAGACCTCTGATAATGACGTCAGAGAATCTTGGAAATTCCCAAAATTTCCCCTACGACCGCTGTCCTCCCCAAATGCAGAAACTCTGTTCCCCTTCCTAAAATACAGCACGCCAAGAGCGCAACGGAAGGGAGAACAGAAGTATTAAATAAGGCGAAATATGCCAAAAATAGCGAGATATACAGAATCATCGAACTAGATAAAAATAAAAGGTCCAACTAGTATAGACAAATTTAAACGAAACTTAGCCGTCCAGAAAACTTATACATTTACCATCAATTCTTGTTATTAAATATATTATAAGTGTTATATGTATCACTTGTTGTTCACACTCCACCTTTCCAAATATTCACACGCCGTTAACGTCAGCGTGTGATGTGAGCATACCACGAAAGGCTTACTTTCAAATTATTAATCACCTTTGCTCACGCGGTAACAATAAAAATCTTCCGATATAAACAACTGATCGGTACCCGTCTATTTCCCAAGCGCAAGTGACTATTATGTGTGAGTGTGTTTGTTTCTGTTAGGACTATCAACACCTATCATACTGAACCCAGCAACAACCATCGTTCAGTTCTAGAAACGCATAGTCGACAACGACCAATTCTGGAAACGCATAGTTGCTGTGGCGTCCCTTATATTGGGGAAATCCAATGACCATTTTAACGTACTTGTTAGCGGCAACGTATTTTTGAGGGTCGACGAAGGCAATTAGCTCGCCGCTATTTTGCTTCCGGACCATTTATGATAGGGTGTTTATATGAATGGCAACCCAGGCGGTCGACGATGGCCAGTGACACGAAGTCACGTAGCCATCGAGTGTCGCCGGGTTGATTGTTTAAAAAGAGGCATGAGAATGTTCTGGAAAAGGCAAGCAGCCCGACGTTGCATTGCTTAAGGGTGTTGTTCTTTAAGGATCTGGCCACGGAGTGGGGACGGTAGGAATGCCTTCTGGTAAGAGGACGAAGCTTGACCTCTTGGCACTTACCCCAGAACCTTGTCAGAGAACAGTCTTATTAGCTTACCAAAAATTATATCTAACATACTGTAGGTAAATTCTGACCAGCGGAAATTTTTTTCTAGTTTACCTGACAATGGTCAAGGGTTCTAACTATAAAACCTCTACGTCACGAGTTCCTGGTTTTTCCAAAAACTACTGACGTCACATCTAGGCGGTAACTCAAGACCCCACACCAGTATTTTCACACCAATCAGGTAATTTTCTATGTTTCCCTCTCCAACTATATTTCCGCGAATCATAGACTACACCTCCAGCATACACATCTACACGAGTTTACCCACACGACATTTTTGCATCTCTAACCGAAACTCAAGTAACCTTCAAACCGAAACAATCTAATAATCTTCTGAGTAAGATATAACCGAATAGGGTCGGTTGTTGAACAGTGAACCAACCAGGAATATTGAACCACCACCATGTTGAAAAAACTGCGAAGTTGCCAATTCGACCGATCGTGTTAAAACTTGTCTCGTAGGCATCCTTCCCCTCTACCGTAGTTAGCCGGTGGCCGCGGCTTGAGCGTGACGTGTGACAGTGGTTTGTTTGTTTCTCGCCAAAAAAACATAGAATTCTCACGTAAGTGTCTCGAGTTTTATATATTTTGTTATTAATTCTAGCACCAAAAGCTTTATGGTGTCGATATTGTTGTAGTTTTAGACGTTTTATGAGCATATTGCTTTGTGACAATTCAGCCTACAACCTATTTTTTTTAAATATTATAAGTTGAATAGTGTGTGTATTGAACAGTGAACCAGGTTCGCATAGTACACAGTGAACCGGTTCACAGTGTACCTTACGATCCTGGTTCACTGTTCAATGATAGTGTTATGCTGATAATCAATAATATTATTGATTGTTTTACGATGCCAAGGCCAAGAAATAAGGAAAGAAAAATTGGAAAATACAAAAAAGACGATATGATGTCAGCATTACTAATGATAGAAAATGGTAGCTACATTAGGACGGCGGCAAAAACCAGTAAAAGTCCCTACCCTACATTGCGCCGTTACGTTAAAAAAAAACGTGAACATGGTGATAATATATCACTCGAACCGAGGTATAATATTAATAAAGTGTTTACTGAAGAACACGAACAAATATTATTAAAATACTACAAAGACTATGCACTAATGTTCTACCGTTTGACCATCGAAGAATGTAGGAAGGTGGCGTACGAAATGACAAAGGTTAATGGCATTAAAATACCAAGCTCATGGGAAAGGGATAAAATGTCAGGTTTGGAATTGTTTCGTTTATTTAAAAAAAGACATCCTGATATTTCAGTAAAGAAACCAGAAGCTGTAAGTCTCGCACGAGCTACCTCATTCAATCGGGAAGCTGTGGCAATATTTTTTAATAATTTGGAGGAATTGCTAAAACGGGAGCCTAGATTCGTGGATGGAACTTGAATATTTAATCTTGACGAAACCGGCACAACAACCGTTCAGAAACCACAAAGAGTTGTGGTTCCAACAGGAGCTAAAGTAGGTAAAGTGACAAGTGGAGAAAAAGGCACTCTTGTCACTACATGCTGTATCGTTAGTGCCACAGGTCATGCCCTGCCCCCCTTGCTTTAATATTTCCTCGGAAAAACTTTAAAAACTTAATGATGCACGGTGCACCTCCAAGTAGTTTAGGTCTTGCGAGTTCTTCAGGTTGGATGACTAGTGACTTATTCGTGGAGGTAATTAAACATTCCATTAACACGTTGAGCGCGGCGCCAATATTTCTGATCTTTCCGCTCTGCCGGCAGCGAGTGGGCGCTCCTCTAATGGTGCGATAATGTAAGATGATCCGAGACTTTTAAACATACGATTTCAAGCTCTGCGTAGGCTTCGTGTCTTGTTACCTTATCGGTTTCGGCTCACTTTTGAAGTCACGTTCAAGATAAAGAACAGTTCCGTTTTTTCTCTTTGAGTGAAACAATGGAAGGGGAAATGCATGCGTACCTCCAAGAAGGTTTCAGTTGCAAGAAAGTCACACAAGTGTACAGATCGTTTGAGAGTAAAAAATTTTGTTTGTTCTTGAGAATATTTATCGCCCATAAAACCGAAAATGTTCGAAAGAGAAGACAGTGATACATCAAGCGAAGTTTTCTTATCATTCAGATGTCGCCGGGTATTACGGTTATCGTCATCAGAAGATGATACTTCAGTAGACGATAAAGCGGAACTTGAGAGAAGAAGTAGGAGAAGAAGCAGAGGTGCTAATAAAATCTGTGACGGAACTGAATGGTTTGATCCAAAAGGGAATCAACCAAATATTGTTCCCTTTACGCGTACCTCCGGCGCCAAAACAACTAACGAGAAAGTGCGGATTTGTACAAAAGCAGAAGAGTTTTATGCACTTTTCGTTACAGACGAAATATTTCAGCACATCAGTAAACAAACAAACCACTATGCTACTCAATGCAGAATCATTTCTAAACGTACAACTAATTGGACACCAACTAACAAAAATAAGCTGAAGCGTTTATTTGGGCTGCTAATATGGATGGGTATGGTAGACCTTCCCTCCTTACGTCTATATTGGTCTCAAGATCCATTATTTTCACAAACATTCCCACGAACAGTAATGAGCAGAGACAGATTTGAAATTCTAATGAGAATGTTGCATTTCGCTGACAACGAAGCAGCTGTCGCAAATAACCGATTATCAAAAATTCAATTCATCATAGACGAATTGAATACAAATTTTCAAAAATATTACGATCCACCAGAATTATTATGTATTGACGAATCGCTAATTCCATTTCGTGGGCGCATTGTATTCAGGCAGTATTTGAAACAGAAAAAACACAAATACGGTATAAAAATATTTAAATTATGTTGTGGTCATGGATACACTTATAACTGTCATGTGTACACCGGAAAAGCTCTCGATAGGGAAAACACAACCCCGTCAAATGTTGTAATGTTTCTATTGAAAAACTTATTTCATAGAGGCCACACATTGTGTACTGACAACTGGTACACCAGTATCGATTTAGCGAATCGTCTAATAGAAAAAAACACACATTTGATTGGAACACTGCGAACACATCGTAGGGGAAACCCAAGTGAAGTGATAAAAACTAATTTGAAACGTGGACAAGTTATAGCTAAAGAAAATAATCAGGGTATTACAGTGTTGAAATGGAAGGACAAGAGAGATGTTTTGATCCTTTCCACAAAACATTCAAACGAAATGATAAACGTAAAAACAAAACGCGGATTTTGCTGTGAACCCAAAATTATAGTTGAATATAATAAAGCAAAAACATCAATTGATTTGTCAGATCAAATGAGTGCGTATAGCAGTCCCTTGAGGAGAACTCTCAAATGGTATAAAAAGTTAGCCTTTGAGTTATGTTTGAACACTGCTGTGGTCAATTCGCTGTTCGTCTTTCAAGAAGTAACAGGACAAAAAATATCAATTACGGAATTTCGGAGACAACTGGTGAATGGACTGACACAGAGAGAAGATGAACAAATTCCGCGTCCCGCAGAAAAAATTCTTCATAAATTGCAGAAAAAGGAAGGAGACGTCCATAAAGTTCGGAAATATTGTTCTGGTTGTTATGCTGAAAATTCAAGATTATTTGGGCCCAAGATAGCAAAAAATTTAACAAAAAAGGTTGTTACATTTTGTTACATGTGTAAATCCCAGCCATACTTTTGCTTAAAATGTTTTAATAAAGCTCATTAAAACTATATTTGACTACATTTCATTCAGGCGACATTTATCTTTTAACTTTAATACTGCCGATCCCACCAGACCGATATCGGCCTAACGAAAAGTCTAACGCCGGTCCCCAGGGACCGGTGCCGCGCTCAACGTGTTAATGTAAGCTTGTTATTTAGTACTCATTACTATTTCTAGAGTACAACGCTGGACTACAGTTACAAACTTTAGACGTTACGCGCGTTCACTAAAATGTCGACTATCTTGGTGTACGTTTTACGCAAGAATGAATCTCGTTACGAGCAGGAAAAGCCACTTTCCAGCGGGACACTTGACCGGAAATACAGTCGGTCACAAAAAGATTCGAACACTAATGTAGTTTTAGTTTGTGAAGTCTGTATTTTCAGTAAACGTACAAAGAGCAATGAAAACTTTCTGCATTATGTTACATGATACTGTATATATAATTGGAGAAAAAACTTTTGAGTTATTATCTGTTGCTGTCAAAGTAATAAAAGAAACATTCAAGTGCTACCTTCTATCGTGGACATTTTGATGTCGGCGCCACCCCATGGAAGATTCGATGTAATTAAGAAGAGGATCGTCGAGGCTTTCGACGAGTACGCTGAGTCGAAACATCGACGGCTCCTGCGAGGATTCGAATTCGGGGACAAAAAACCGTCGCTCCGCTTACAGAAGCTAAGAAATGTAGCTAGAAGGCAAGTAACCGAAACAACTTTACGTTCGCTATTTTTAGAGTAACTCCCGGAAAATATTCGGAGCATTTTAGCAATAAGCGAGACTAAAGATCACAAACGCGCATTTTTGGCGGATAAGATCGTGGAAATGTCCGCACCCCGCGTGGCAGCCATGGAAGTCCCGGCAGCTGCAAACCCTGCTGCTTCGAGCAGATTTGAAGCACTGGAGGGAAGAGGAAACATGGCGGCGATATTGGAGACGGTAACACTTCATCGGGCCCGCCAACAGAGACGCCAGTCCCGTCCAACATGGCGGCGTCGGAGCAGTTCAAGAAGAGGTCGCCACACATCGTTCGATCGTGCGCACATTTCACCTCGAGGTGTACCATCTAGGTACTACGTGATGTATACGTTCGCGCCGAAACAGAATAGTCAGTCGTTGGACATGGTCGCTACAGAGAAGACGTTGTCTTAATTTTTTTTTAACCCAACACCTTAAAATTAATGACCCTGACGTGAGCGGAATAAATTATAGCGATCTGAAGTAGTAAAAAGTCGTGATGCTGTGAGACATGTGATTGTGCGAAAACCGTTAATTTCTGGATAGTGCCGGTGATCGTGTTAATTTATGGTGCTCGTGGCATTGGTGGCGCCGTATAAAGGACAAACTGTATAGTATAGTAACTAACCCTTATTTGTATATAAGACAAATTATCGAGGTTTTGAGTCAATAATCAACTAGAATTTGTTTTTCTGAAAATCACAGAATTCCGTTATTTATTTATATATATTGAATTCTTTACGCCATACACACGCTCTCCTGAAAATCAAAGAAAAGACAATTGAAGTTAATTAATCTATCCTCCTTCTATTCGTGCTCCTAATTTCTTTCAAACAGTTTCTTTCTAACAATTTTTCACACGTGCCCTATTCTCTTCTCTCTATCTCTTTCTACCAATCCTCCTAGCCGATTTTCAATTATTCTACAGTCGCGCTTGCGCGAAACTCGGTACATCCGCCTATAGAAAGTATACTTTCTCTACATGTGCAAGGGCTCAAAGTTAAACTCGGACACTTGCATACTTTTATTTTATGAGGGGATAATTAATGTAGAGCACGAATTAAATGAACGATTGAGTATTTTTTATTAAGCTACAGTTGCAGTCATAGAAGTCCATGAAACACAAAAACAAAATTAATGTATTAATAAAATAAGAAACAAAGTATCAAACCGAAGGGAAATTCATCTCAAACTAAAACTCGGACAAGTGGCAACGTTGTAATTATACCGTTATATATTAGATCATCCCATAAGTTCGTGCCATTTTTCGCGCGGTTGTATATGCGATTTTTTTATACATACCTTTAAGTTTCAGGAAAAAACGTAATTACTTTCTCGTTGTATGACTTCTTCCCAATTTTTTGGTACGGCCATTATTCCATTCTAATAAAACTTCTGTTATATCTTCAAAATAATTTTGTGAGCTATTTTTGAGGCTGTTAATATTTTCAAGTTTTTTACCGACTAAAAAGTGTTGTAATGCCCAGAACAGATGGTAATCAGATGGGGAAATATCTAGGGGATATGGAGGGTGTGGTAAAATTTCCCAATCCTATTAAGATCATTCTTTTATAACGTTTTTTGCAACACGTAGTCTAGCGTTGTCGTGATAAAACATGACGTTGTTTCTATTCAATAAAGCTGGACATTTTTGGACAAGTGGTTCCTGTAATTTTTCTAACTGCATACAATATTTGTCAGAATTAATGGTATCACCGCTTGGTAAGAGTTCAAAATGCAGTATTCCTTTGTATTCCTTTGTAATACACACACAAAAGAACCTTACGGTGATGTAAGCACGGTTTTGCACATTTGTTTTGGTTTTTGTACATTTGTACTTCGCCAATTAGAACGATGCACCCCCGTCAAGTCTCCCCGACCGAGGTGACATCGGATAGTTAGTTAGAAATAGTAGTTAGTTAAAAACAGTATTTGAAATAGTAATAGCATTAGAATCTCGAACATAGTATCTAGTATATTGTTAAACATAGATTATTTGTATAGTCCCGAGTAATCGGGTGGTCCTTCGAGATTGTGAAAAATAAAACCTAGTCGGCACACCACGTGCAATATTCAACCAAGCTCGAAAGAATTTATTTCAACCACGAGCGTTAACAGTTAGAATATTTCTTACATTTGGTTCGCCGGAAAGTAAGTTGACGTAAACAAGTTTTTATTTTATTAATAAAATTTCGACATTAAACGTGCATTTAATAACTTGATAATATATTTAGTCTCTTATATAACGTCTGTTTGCTGTATATTGTTATTGTTGCGTGCTTATTACTTGTAGCATGCTGAAAACGCGGGAATTACACGAGTCTGAAAGGTTGATAATTTATAAAAGAAGAAGAAAAGGCCAAAGATTGCAAGAGATAGCCACAGATTTTGGAATATCAAAGGAAGGGGTGCGAAAAATTTATAAAAAGATAGAGACTACTGGGAAACCCGAAAATTTAGTTAGAACGGGAAGAAAAAGAAAAACAACTCCCCGTCAGGATCGAGAAATTGTGAAAAGAACAAAAAAGGAACCATTTATTACTGCCAAACAGCTTAAAGAAGACTTAAATTTGCCAACAGGTACTACACAAATAAAATCCCGTTTATATGAAGCTGGGTTGCATGGTCGAATATCTAGAAAGAAGCCACACATTTCCGAAATAAATGCGCGCAAGCGCCTAAATTTTGCAAAAGAGCATTACAATAAACCGATTGCGTTCTGGGAATCCATAATTTGGAGTGATGAATCAAAATTTGAATTACAATCAAACAAACGAAGAAAATATGTATGGAGAAGACAAGGAGAAGCATTTAAACAAAATGTCATCACTTCCACCGTGAAACACGGTGATGGGTCTATAATGTTATGGGGCTGCTTCAACAATCACGGTGTCGGTAACTTAACAATTATTGATGGTGCTTTAAGAGCAGTGAGGTACATCGACATTCTAAAAGAAAATTCGTTTCCATCAATTCAAAAATTTGGGTCAAATACAGAATACATATTCCAACACGACAATGACCCGAAACATACTGCAAAGATTGTTAAACAATTTATCGACGAAAACAATATATCGCTCCTTTCTTGGCCCCCGCAGAGCCCTGACTTAAATCCTATTGAGCATTTATGGGACGAGCTCGATCGAAAAATTCCAAAATCGGACCGCTATACGAAAATAAAATTGATAGCCGCACTAAAAAAGGCATGTGAAGAAGTACAGCCACAAACGTTAAAAAAATTAATAAACAGTATGCCAAATCGTTTAATGGAAGTAATTAAAGTCAAAGGGTATCAAACTGCTTATTAAATATTTTTTTTATTGCTCTTTATAGAATTATTATTGACTTTATAAACTTACTTACCAATGGACGTTAATTACATAATATTTGTTTATGCTATTGTTATTGAAAATATCATAATTCTTATAACGACGTTATTGACTGAAGACACGACTAAATCTATTTTCGTTAATATTTTGTATTTTATTTATGTTTATTCTATCCTTTTACCGCTATTTTATAAAAATGATAAGTGTCAACTTAAATACCGACGCGACTGAGTTTTATCATGGATAAAACGGACGTGGTATCTAATGAAGAGGAGGCTACTAAGCCCACGACTTCTAACTCTTCCGCGAGGAGGAAGAAACGTCCAGGCAAGGCGTCAAAACAGCGATCCACTGACGCTTATCGCTTGCGCATCGGCACTAAGCACCACAATGAGAATCGTGAGCGTAAGCTTCGAAGTTTTGGGAGGCTCGATGAGTCATGCCTGCAGCTGGAGAAGTCACTGAAGAAGATGGCCGTTACCGTCCAGCGTCGAGCGATACCACTACCTGTGGCTACACGCAGTGATACCAGAAAAGAGCTCCTGCGCGCGCACACTCGAGCTCTTCCAACTTCCAACCACGTACTCACGTTGTCATGTTGCGGGCGCACATGCGTGGAACACCCCAGTTTTGGCGGGCTATGGGTTAGGAAAACTGTGGCGGAGTTGTGAGTGTGAGATTAGTTGGTGTAGTTTTTTCCGGAAGCCCTCGCAGCCATAGAGATCAAGAAGGAAAAGAAGTAATATGAGATAGCAGAAAAAGGTAAGTAGACAAATACGTAGTGCAATATTTAGTGCAATATTTAGTGCAATATTTAGTGCAATATTTAGTGCAATATTTAGTGCAATATTAGTACATATTTTTGTAGTGCAATGTTTTAAATAAATATAAAAATATAATATGGAGCTAAATGTTTCTACAGGAGCTGTTAAAAAACAGAATAGTAGGAAGTTTAATTTTTCATGGCTAGATGATGATATTTTTAAAGGATGGTTGGCTCCCCATTCAGATAATAATAAAGCCTTTTGCACTGCATGCCAAATTACTATCACGTGTTATAAATCACATTTAATCAAACATTCAGAATCGGCCGGGCATATTGAAAAAATAAATAGTCAAAGCCTCAGTAATAATAATTCTTTAAATTCATCGGTTTCTCCTAGTGCTAAAGAAAAAATTAAACGTGCCGAAATAAAATTATCAGCTTCTTTTGCTGAACATAATATCGGTTTTCAATTAGTGGATCATTTAATTCTTTTATTAAAAGATATTAATTTAGAGCCCGAACTTGTACAATCTCTTTTTCTAGGCCGTACGAAATGTCAGCAAATAGTTAAAGAAATTCTTGCAAAACGCGAAATAGAAGATCTTTCAAAAATTTTACAAACGCATAAATTTTCAATTTTAATTGATGAAAGCACGGATATTACAGATACAACATGGCGATAGTTTCGTAAACGAATGTCAACGAATATAAACGAACGGTTCAACAGTGACGTGGCGAAGTTAAGGCTAAAAGGTGCTGTGGTGTATTTCGAGCAATTCCTTGCTCAAAATAACATGATTTCATCGCACTCTTCAGCAGTGATTAGTAACGAGGCCATTCTCATGGGAGAAGAAATTTACCGCCGTACGATGGAGATGTTGAATGAGATGAAACTCGTCGAAGACGAAGAGATTATGATGAAATATGAACTTGACGAGGAGAACGCGTCGGAAGAGATTAAAGGATCCAGTTCGTCCGAAGATTACTATCCAGAAGAGAAGAGGACCAAAAGTGACCATATTCCGGCGGAACATAAAATTAAAACTGTGAATATTGCAAAGGCGCATCCAGGTTGGAATTTTAAGACGCTGCAAAAGAAGGGATGCTCTCGCTTAAAACGGATGGATGAGCTGGCAAAGTGGGAAGACCATGTTAAAAGTGGTGGAACCATTTTTGACAAATATGCGATCATTGATTCGTAGATGTATGACCGGTTTCAAGAAGCCCGCAACAACGGTCAGCAAGTAATAACAAGAAACCTGCAGCAATGGGCTGTAGCTGCTGCAAGTCAGTTTCGGGAGCTTGAGTTAAAAGCTTGTGATGCGTGGATGACTCTTTTCAAACAAAAACATGGAATCGAGCAACGAAAAATCACGAAGTATGTTTTGGAAAGTGACAGCAGAATAATAGGAGAAACGTGGGCTACAGCGGAAAGTTTCCGTGCACAAATTCGTATTTTAATACCTACCTTTAAAACCGATTTTGTTATAAATACGGATCAAACGGGTTGTCAATACCAATCAACATTGAATAGAACACTCGCCGACCGAGGGTCAAAAGTAGTTACTATCCAAAGGAAAAACATTAATAAGATCACCCATTCTTATACAGCGCAGTACACGGTTACATTATCTGGGAAATTATTACCGACGGTTTTCGTGTGCCTCCAAAAGCCATCAGGTACATTTGGACCGAGGGTTCAAAAGATAATAAATGAGTATCCGGCCAAGTATAAAAATGTGGTTATACAGGGTGACCAATGGGAATGTGTTGAAAGTAAACGGTTATATATCCTCTCCCCGATTTCGCTAATTGTTTTATCGACTAAGGTCCGCTACCTAAGACCCGTCAATTTCATTTGAACCGTCGTTTAGACAGGTTTGCGAGTTATAGGATGGACGCGCAAAGCATCGAAGAAAAAGTGTTTCTCATCGACTGCTTTTATATGATAATAGAGGGATAAACTATAGACAGACGTATCGTGGATTCCGTAGTAAATATGGATCTAAACAAGTTTCAAGCGAAACAATACTCAGAAGGTATGTTTTTGATACTTTTTACCCACGTTCCCTCTCCCTGGAATCGCGTCATAATTCCAATGTTGATTATGCGAGATTTTATTTTTATTTTTCGATATTTTTGGCAGGTTTATTGATAATTTTGGTATGTATGGCACTTTGAACGATCGTAGACATGATTTACCTGGCCCATCTCGTACAGTTACAACGGACGAAACAATTGTTGATGTTAAAAGATTTGTTGACGAAAATCCAAACACCTCGATTAGGAAAGCTGCTCAAGTTTTGGATTTAAAGCGAAAAACTCTCCGAAAGATTATGAGGGACGTCATTAAACTGCATCCCTGCAAAATCACTACACATCAATTGCTGACAGAGAAGGCGATGGAAAAACGAGTTGAATTTTGTAAGGTGATAACCCATATGTTTGAAAGTGAGGAACTCAATGAAAGACAAATTATATTTACGGACGAAGCTCACTTTTGGTTAAATGGATATGTCAATAAACAAAATTATCGGTTTTGGGGACAGGAAAATCCAAACGTGTCTATTGCCGTTCCTCTTCATCCTCAAAAGGTTTCCGCGTGGGCTGCAATTTCTGTTAAAGGGGTCTATCTGCAATTTTTTGAAGGAACTGTAACTAGTCAAAGTTATAGAGAATTATTGGAGACTAAATTCTTTCCCTATGCAAAGAAACGCGGATTAGTAAAGAACTTCCATTTTATGCAGGATGGCGCGAACCCACATCGTACACGCGAAGTCTTTGAGTCAATACACGAAGTGTATGGCAACAGAGTAATTGGGTTAGGATACCCGAAATTTGCTCATGGAGGTCTGGAATGGCCTCCTTATTCACCTGATTTAAACCCATGTGATTTTTTTCTTTGGGGTTACCTCAAAGACAAATGTTACACCGTACAACCTCAAAACCTCGCAGAACCGATAAATAGTATTAAAAAATGCAGTCGCAGCATTACTACATCTATGTTAGATAATGTATTTCAAAGTTTTTACAAACGATTGCAGTTCTGTGTTAATTCCAATGGACAACACTTTGAAAACATATACCACTAATTTATATGCGCAAGCAAAAATTGTCTGTTTTTTTTATATTGTGTATTTCAATTGTTAAATTATTATATATCTCTTTCATATATATGGTAAAAAAATTGACAAGTTTTCTCTACAAAATGGCGTTTAATTAATTTCATTTGGCCTACTCGTTACGAAGTAATAACTATTTACTTTTAACACATCCCCATTGGTCACCCTGTATTACTGTCTAGTTTACATCGAGATCATAGCATTTCAGAAGAAACTCATAACTACAAACCTGAAATTATTACTTATTACAACTCTACAAAAATTGGTGTAGATATTTTAGATAAATTACTCAGGGAATATTCGTGTAAAAGGTGCACACGACGTTGGCCATTAGCACTTTTTATACACTACATCGATATGGCTGCTTATAATTCATTTGTCGTGTGGCAAATCAAAAATTCAACATGGGAACAGGATAAGTCACTACGTGCGAGACGCAAAATATTCATTGAAAATTTAGGAAAAGAATTAGTATCAGAGAACATCAACCACAGAGCAGAAGAATTTGAAAATAACAAAATGTTTTTCTCGAAAGAAATAATAGGGGCAATAGAATCCACGGGGCGCAAAATTATAAAAAAAAAACAGAAGTTCGTGATCGAAAAAGAGGAAGATGTTATTTATGTACCGGAAACGATAATAAGTACAGGGCAAAATGTAATAATTGTGACAATCATATTTGTAAAATACATTGTATACTTGAAACGTACTGCACTAATTGTATTTAACATAAATAAACGCATTCTATGTGTATATATTATCCATTCCTATAATATTCGTGTTATTTATACTAGTAAAAGAAATCAATCACCACAAATAAGCAAGAAATTTTACTTGGGTCCGGACGGACCCGGGCGTAGCCGCCGGCGGTCCGCCGTCCGAGTGTTAATTGTGTAATAAATAGTGTAACTGTTGTAAATATAATGTTGCAGTATTGTCGACTGCATCAATACGAGTCCACACGGCATTCTATTCATTTCCGTAACCCTTTCCGTTATAAGCGTCCAGCTTATAACTTACATACATACAAGATAAACAAATAATTCAAAGATATCACAACTTTTTTCGGGCATTTAAAAAAATTGAAGAAGTGTCCACATACTTTTGAACGGCAGTGTACATACACTGTCAAACAATCGTTAATATTACACATCAGCGAGTCTTGAATAAATCAACATCAAAATCCCTCCAAGTTTCACTCACTTATCATTAAAATACAGTCCACTAAAATCGAACTAGTTTGTACGTGTTTAATCATCATCGCGAAGGAAAACAGTACGCAACAAAATCAATGTTTGAAAGTGTTTGTGAAAAAGCTGTCAAAGAAGAGCAAGAAAAAATGTAGAAAATGGGCGAAATGCAAATTGTTTGAAGGTTTCCGGCGATGGATCGTGGAAAAAGCGGGGCTTCACTCCATTGTTCGGTGTAACAACTCTGATTGGACATTACTCTGACAAAGTCGACCTTATCGTTAAAAGTGCATATTGTCATTCGTGTGCCCTAAATAAAAACAAATTAGACGAAATAGAAAAAACGAATTAGAGAAATTTCTGTTATTAATATTGGGTTGTTCGGAAAGTAATTTCGTTTTTTCCCGTCAGAGGACTTAATTACGTTTTTTCGAAACCAACTTCACACTTAAGCCGCAAAACCATTATATGTCTTGAGAGCTGATATTGCAAGGCTTGTGTGTGAAAAAGTTCTATTAATTCTACGCAGTAGTTTTTGGTTGGTGCCCTTTTAAATATGGAGAGCAATAAGCAGCATTTTCGTCATATTTTACTTTTTTACTTCAGAAAGGGTAAAAATGCTGTCCAAGCGAGAAAAAAATTGACGGATGTGTATGGAGAAGGCGTGTTAACAGTACGCCAGTGCCAGAACTGGTTTGCAAAATTTCGATCCGGCAATTTTGATGTCGAAGATGCACCACGGTCTGGAAGGCCGGTCGAAGCTGACAAAGATGCGATAAAGGCATTAGTTGATGCAAATCGGCGAATAACCACACGAGAGATCGATGAGAGATTAAATTTGTCGAATTCGACTGTTTATGGCCATTTGAAAGGCATGGGCTTAACCTCGAAGCTCGATGTGTGGGTGCCCCATGTCCTTACGGAGCGAAATTTGTGTCGTCGCGTTGACTCGTGTGATTCGCTCCTCAAACGTCAAGAAAATGATCCATTTTTGAAGCGGATTATTACTGGGGACGAAAAATGGGTTGTATACAACAATGTTAAACGCAAGAGGTCATGGAGCAGAAAAGATGAACCGGCTCAAAGCGCGTCAAAAGCCAACATTCACCAAAAAAAGGTGATGCTCTCCGTTTGGTGGGATGTCAAAGGAATCGTTTTTTTTGAGCTTTTGCCGGACAATACAACGATTAATTCAGAAGTCTATTGTCATCAGCTGGACAAATTGAATGATTCACTTAAAGAGAAGAGGCCCGAATTAATCAACAGGAAGGGTGTAGTGTTCCACCAGGATAATGCGAGACCTCACACAAGTTTGGTCACTCGCCAAAAACTTTTACAGCTTGAATGGGACGTACTGCAACATCCACCATATTCTCCAGATCTGGCGCCTTCCGACTACTATTTGTTCCGGTCCCTGCAAAATTTTTTGGATGGCAAAACCTTTACCTCAAATGAAGATGTCAAAAACCACCTGAACCAGTTTTTTGCCAGCAAGGACCAAAACTTTTATGAGAGGGGAATTATGTTACTGCCAGAAAGATGGCAAAAGGTGTTGGACCAGAATGGCCAATATATAATTTAATAAAATATTTATTCATTATACGAAAACTGTCTTTCATGTTCCCCAAAAAAAACGAAATGACTTTCCGAACAACTCAATATATTGTATCGTGGGAGATCCCAGATGCAGCTCGTTATACGGATCATCGAGTTTTTACGAATGTGCACCGTTTACTCTTCTCGACTCCCAAGCTAAGTATGACGTGAAGGAAGATGTCCCGTCCCTTACGAGGATGTCGTATTAGAAGCTGTTGAATAAGATCCGAGTACTTCAGTACGTGCAATAGAATTACACACAGAAGTGCCCAAAAGTACAGCGCATCAAATACTGCAAAAAAATCAGCTCCACCCGTACCACGTACAGCGAGTACAAAGTCTGCTGCCCCGGGACTATCAACCCCGAGTTGCTTTTTGTCGAACAATGTTACAAAGACACCGGGAAGTCCGCAATTCTTTGAGAAAATATTATGGTCGGATGAGTCGACATTTAAAAAAGATAGTTATATGAACCTGCATAACTTACACGAGTGGCATCTAGAAAATCCAAATTTGATGAGACAAGATACCGGGTTGGCAAATACAATAAGTGATTGCCGATTTTGTCGGTAGATGTACTTTACACTTTCTTTTGTTTTGTAACATGGTCAAAGCATGTAACCTATATTTTCTTCTTATTGTTTGGACTTCTACCTTTAATTTATTAAAAAAATGATATAGATTAGTGCTCTAGTTTTGTTTTGAACTCAATTTAAAAATAGAAGAACAGGATGTGCACTTCAGACATATTTTATTGTATTACTTCCGAAAACGCAAGAACGCATCGCAAGCACAAAAGAAGTTATGTGCCGTATATAGAAATGGAGCCGTGAAAGAAAGGCAGTGTCGAAATTGGTTTGCCAGATTTCGTTCTGGTGATTTTTCACTGAGAAATTGTGAACGATCTGGCCGTGCAGTCGAAGTTGATGAGACCCATATCTAGGTCATTATCGATTTAGATCGTCATATCACAACACGTGATATTGCAGAGAAGCTCGATGTATCGCATACATGCATTGAAAAAAAAATTAAAAATGCTTGGTTATGTCAAGAAACTCGATGTATGAATCCCTCACCAGCTTAAGGAAATTCATTTGACGCAATGCATTAGGATCTGAGATTCGCTTTTGAAGCGCAAGGAAATTGATCCATTTCTGACAAGCCTAATTACTGGCGACGAAAAGTGGATAGTTTATAACAACGTTAATTGAGATCGTGGATGATGCAAGATGAACCAGCCCAAACGACATCAATAGCAGAGATTCGCCAAAAAAAAAAAAAGATTATGCTGTCAGTCTGGTAGGATTATAAAGGAATTTTGTACTTTGAACTTATGCCATAAAACCAAACGATCAATTCAAACGTGTACGTTAAACAACTCGCCAAACTGAGCGATACAATTCAAGAAAAGCGGTCGGTATTGTCAAATCGTAAGGGTCTTGCTTTCCGCCATGATAATGCAAAGCCCCACACGTCTTTGGTCACTCGCCAAAAATTATTGGAACTGGGTTGGGATGTTTTGTCACATCCACTATATAGCCCCGATTTTTCGCCTTCACATTACCATTTGTTTCGTTCCATGAAGAACTCCTTAAACGGTAAAATTTTTAATAACGCTGGTGATGTCAGATCACCTTTAATTCAGTTTTTTGATAGCAAAGATCAGAAATTTTACGAACGTGGAATTTTGACACTGCCAGAACGATGGCAAAAGGTCATCGACAAGAACAGACAGTATCTACAATAATTGAATAAAGTTGTTATATATTTTTAAACAAAAATTTTAAATTTTCCTTCTTATTTGAAATCGGCAATCACTTAGTTGCCAACCCAAGAGATCACTGTATCGACTTAATGTAACCACGTGGACAGGAATATTAAATGAGAAAGTAATTGGGGCTTTTGAGGCGCCAGAGGTCTTGGATGGTGAAGTTTATTTGAATTTTGTACAAAATGATTTACCAAATCAATTGGAAGACGCGCCACTAAGCACTTACAGGGACACGTGGTTCCCGCAAGACGACTGCCCAACGCACTATGGACAATGAAGGGAGATACGCTAAGGGCAATATCTGCAGATTATAATATTAGTGCAGAAGGAGCCAGAAAAATAATACTACGCACAGAAAATACTGGTAGAGTAGAAAATGGAGTACGATCAGGAAGGCCACGCAAGACCACTGAACGACAAAATCGTCTTATTCGGAGGAAAGTTGTTGCAGAACCGTTTATATCTGTACGGAGATTGAAGGAGGAGTTGAATTTGCCTATTCAACAAACGCATATTCGCAAACGGATCCACGATACTACTATGTATGGACGGGTAACGAGAAAAAGACCTCATATTACCTGTTCGGTCGTAAATTACAATAAGCACCGAGACCATTAGGCGACCGCCCAAAGTTCCTTCGACCACTTTAGCTTTAGAAAGTCAAGAGGCTTGTTTGTCACGTAGCAGGAATAAGACCCAGGTAATCGTTACATTTCGTCGAGAATTTTTTGTGTCTTGTTTAGTCCCATCTGGTTTTCATCGTCCTCCACCTTAGTATTAGAGTCTTTGTTTCGCATTTTCTATACATGTCGAGGTATTACTTAAATTTATTACTCGCTACGGACATTTTGGAAACGCCTCTGTCCCTCTCCACTATTTCCATTTCCGCCCTAATTTGCTTAACCAATCGGAAAATAGTTACAATTCTTCCCTTCCTTTTTCCTAAAATCTACACGGGCACCCCAAGCTTTCTTGGATTGTAAGAAGCTTCGGAAATTCATTCGTTCTTGCATTTTCATTGAGTACTTATTAGTTGTACTTTAACACTTATACATTTCATCGACCAACTATTAAATAAAGTTTAATTGTTACTTTTAATTGTTTCGAAGTTACGTACATCATTTTAATACAGTCCAGTAATCTTAATTGTCAGGATTGCCATTTAATCCCACTCGCCGTTCAATCGTCACGACGATAGTTTTTGACGCTGCGACGCAAATACATTACCAAAGTCAATGCTCTTAAACGATAGGCATTTGCAAAACAATTTGGTAATCGTCCACTAGATTTCTGGAAAAGGGTTTTATTCAACGATGAATCCAAATTTGGACTTCGGTCACAACGTAGATGCAAATATATTTGAAAAAAGTCCAGTGAACAATTTAAACGAATATTAATTGTACCTATGTCAAACATGGTGGCGGGTCTATCATGATATGGGGTTGTTTTTCGGCATCTGGGGTTGGCAATTTGCATTTTATCGAAAGTACATTAGCAGAGCAAAGGTATGTTAATATTTTGCAAGAAAATTTACAATCGTCTCTAGAGAAACTTGGACTTGACGAATCATTTAACCTGAAACGGGATAATGATCCTAAACACACTTCCAAAGTAGCAAATTATTATTTCGAAAAAAACTGGAATTGAATTGTTGCCATGGCCACCGCAGAGCCCAGATCTCAATCCTATCAAACACATATGGAATCACCTTGATCGTAATATTCCGGAAAGATTGAGAAACAATAAAAATTCTTTAAAAGAAGCATTACAAGAAGCTTGGCTACAAATAGACAGTAATGTTATTAATAAACTTATTAATTCAATTCCGAAAAGTCTTCATGCTATTATTCGTAATAAAGGATATCAAATAGTATATTAAAATATCTATACTTTGTAGCGTAGTGTTAGATTAATTGAAACTAGTCTGTAGTATAGTTTAGTTTTAAGAAGTAAAAACGAACATACAGTGCGTTGCACAACTTTAGCATCACACGTATTTTTGAATGTTTCAAACCTTTGGCTTAGAATACATAAAAATCATTTAACTCAATTTAAAAAGCATAATAAATAATCAACTTCAGCGAAGTAATTTAAAAATTGGCGCTATTCGTGAAGCTGTGCACACAAAATAATGATTTTCAGTTGTTGCGTAACTATAGCACCAGATAAATAATTTCACTGCGGCCTTAGTTCAGACTATTTCAACGCACCTGAACAGATTCAATACAGTTTTTTAAAAAATTATAAAACATTCTACGATTTCCAATTTACGTCTCACGATTGTATAATTTTTATTAAACGATGGCACGTGGGAAATACTTGAGCGAAGCAGAAAAGGGCGCAATTCTAGCTTACAAGGAAGAACATCTTAGTGTAAGAGAAATTGCTCGAAGACTGGGAAGGTCCCATAAAGCGATTTTGAATTTTTTGAACAATCCTGACACGTATGGTAAAAATAAGAAAGGTGGCCCAAAAAAGAAACTCTCTCCACGTGCAGAAAGATTGATCATAAAAATGGCAAGTAATTATTTAAAAAGCTGCAAACAAATTGCGCACGAATGTAACCTTGATGTTTCGCGATGGACGATGTATCGTTCCTTGAAAAAAAATCCCGATATCGTAAGACAAAAATTAGTATCTGCACCAAAACTTTTAGTTAGGCATAAAACTGCAAGGCTTGAATACGCACGAGTCAACATGAACCGCGACTGGACAAACGTAAGTTAGTTTTAAATATTTCAATGTTCATCAATGCTCTTCAACATTTTCGGTATACAGGTAGGTCATTTTTTCGGACGAGAAGAAGTTTAATCTCGATGGACCTGACGGTTTCAACAGTTATTGGACGGATTTGCGTAAAGATCCGAAATATTTTTCGAAAAGAAATTTTGGCGGTGGAAGCCTTATGGTTTGGGGAGCGTTCTCCATTAACGGAATGCTAGAATTCGCTTTTCCATCTACCAAAATGTATAGTGTAGAATACATAAGAATTTTAGAGAACAAATTATTATCTTTTATACAAGAAAATAACACGGTTGAATGGACATTTCAACAAGATAATGCTGCCATTTATACAAGCCGAAGAACAATGACATGGTTTGAAGCAAATCGAATTAATGTTATGAAGTGGCCGGCATGTTCTCCACATCAGAACCCAATGGAGAATATTTGGGGCATCATTGTGAGATATGTTTATGCCGAAAATCGGCAGTATCAAAACGTTGCAGAATTAAAGCATGCAATTATCGCAGCGAGTAATGCAATTCATGCAGAAATATTCACAAACCTTATTAATAGCATGCCAAATCGCATTTTTCAGTTGATATCAAATAAAGGTGGCCCCACTAATTATTAGTTATAAGTATAAAATTATGTTGTTATATTATAATTATCCTTGTTTAAGATTTTTATTCTGGTGCTATAGTTATGCAACAATAACAAATCATATTTCTTAACATACCTCATTTTATTTATTTTAAATTTCAAGAAAATTTTGCTCAAATGTATTGTTTATTATGTTCTTTAACCTCAGTTAAATGACTTTTATGTATTCTTACTCAAAGTTGCAAAACAGTCAAAAATATGGGTGGTGCTAAAGTTGTGCAACGCACTGTAGTGCACTGAGTCAACCGGCATACCGCGAGCCTCGTCGCGCTCCCAGGTAGTAAGTGCAATAAAATCGCTCCGAGCGCAGCACGCCTCGCTGATTGGGCGGGCCTAGCTGCACTTTTCTGTATAAAAACGGCCTTTCTTTACCCAGAAAGGCAGTGCACTCCTCAGCCTATCCAACGCTAGACTACTCTCGGAAACACCAGAGTCGGAATCGGCAAACTTCTTTTCTTCTCAAACTAAATCGACTTGGAACACCAGTCGGTAGACCCAACTCGCAGCTTGGAACCCAAGTCGAGTTGGCCGATCATTCCTTCCCGTCAATAACTCACTTCTCGAAAAAAACCTCGTCTCACGAAACCCGCACACCAAATCGTTTTGGCCTTAAGAAAAACGTTGGTAAAAAATATTCTATCTCATTTCATTTTGTAAATAAAGTAGCTCTATTACAACTTCTAATTTTTTGTAATATTTGACGGGAAGACCTGATGCTCGACTAAATGACCCTATTCATACCTCGAAGAGTATATTAATAACCACTCTTGGCCAATGACACATTTTTAGTTATGTCAGATTTAATCCCGGAGTAATCTCAGTGCGATGCGTTTTTTTGGTCATGGGATTAAAAGTAATAAAATCGCAAAAGTTGGTGGATTCTAGGAAACATGCCGAATTTGTGCGCCCTACTATAACCGGATAATCTATTTATTACATGGAGCCAAAGGGCATTACCAAAGAATTTTCTTTAAAATATAAGAAAATAGAAGAGAGCAAGCTGAAATTTTATTTGCTGAACCAGGTCCATCGGGATTATAGCACGAAGAAATATTAATACTAGTAGTGACAGTTCTACAAATGTTTCAATGGAAATTAGGACCGGTAGTTATTGTCAGTTCTACAAATATTTTATCGTCATTGTGGCGGCACGTGGGTCGCAGCGTCGAGGGAAATAACGTTGACCGCTTGCAGATGCTCAGGTATAGGCAATTAAGCCTGTCCTAAAGTCTGTAAGTTGGCGAAATTATTTTATACTTTTTAACACGTGTTTAGCTGAATAGGCTACCCTCCATAAACGCTGCCAGCCATGTGCCGTCACGGTTAGTACGGCCGCATGACCATCGCGTCCCAAGGATTATTGTACACGTGATGGTCACTTTTAGTTTATAACAAATTCTACCCCTACCGGAAAGCCAGGGCGTTGACAGTGTGACTGACAAACTCCACCCTCAGCGTTCTGAGGTGGTTACGCCCTCCTTGCCAATATTATAAGAGAGGAAGAACGTCGCGACGGGAGAGAATACTTCGGAATACCACAAGCATAACTTCAATCACAATAACTCCCGTTAGTCAATCATCCATCAACAGTTTTATATGTGTGTTAAGTGTTATATTTTCTGCTCACCAATAGTATTCACTTAATAAATTATTACGTTCCCGTAAATCACTCGTAACCATCACGCATCCTAATAATTCCTTGTTCCAAGTCTGCGACTACAGTCATCATTATGTGATTCCTCCGTTACACATAAAACTTTAAGGCCAAGTAAACGTACATCAGAAATAATATACCAGATTTCGAAAAAATTAAAATCACATTTGATAAACACAGACAATAGCCTTCTTGATATGAAAAGGTAAATTTAATGCAGAGGTAAATGATAGTGAAAAGATTCGGATTCTAACTGCTTTGCCTAAATCCTGGAGTATTCGCAGGATTGCTTCCGAATTTAAAACCACTTATCATATGGAGACACAAGCGAAGCAATTGCAAGTCAATTACGGAGTAATGGTTACTCCAAATCCAAAGCATGGCCGTCCATTACCAGATGCTACGAAGTCATTAGTAGAAAATTTCTATCGTAGTGACGATGTAAGTAGAGTAATGCCAGAAAGAAAAGACGTTATATCAATAAAACAAAATGGATGTAGGCAACATTTTCAAAAAAGAATAGTATTAGATAATCTTAAAGAAATTCACGCCTTCTTTAAGGAGAAATATTCCTCCTATAAAGTAGGATTTAGTTCGTTTGCAAATTTGCGACCGAAGGAATGTGTTTTAGCTGGTTCCAGTGGAACACATTCCGTTTGTGTTTGTGTAATACATCAAAATATCAAATTAATACTGATTGCCATAAAAACAGCAATAACGACGCGTGGCATAGATTTAATCGCCGTTAGAACAGACTATAAATTAATTTTAAAATCTATTATGTGTGAGGTCCCAACTCCATCATGCCACTTACGGAAATGTAATTCTTGACCCGGGTTTAATATTATTTCTGCAGAATTTGAAAACTTTTTTGACCACTATTACATAACAGACATAACTTTTAGAAGTTGGACCAATAGCGACAGATGTTCCTTGAATACAGGGTATGTCCGGAATGTAAAGTCAGTGACTTTATTGCCATAATTTCAGAAACATTAGAACATAATGCAGCCGCTGTTCATACTTAAAAAAAAAAATTAATAGATTGGCTAAAACATTTATATCCGGAAAGCGTAAAAAAGATTATTTATTTTTCTGACGGGGCAGCTGCGTAATATAAAAACAAAAAGAACTTGATTAACTTGGCTCATAATGTTAACGATTTTGATGTTTCTGCTGAATGGCATTTTTTTGCAACAGCTCATGGTAAGGGACCATGTGATGGTATTGGAGGAAGCATTAAAAGACTTGCAATGCGTACTAGTTTACAAAGACCATTAGACAGTCAAATACTCACGCCTAAAGATTTATTTGAATGGGCAGAATCATCATTTTCAAATATAGTATTTAATTATGTAACAGAAAATGAGTATATTGAACATGCTGATTGTTTACAAGCTCGCTTTGCAACAGCATTATCTATAACAGGCACTAGAGGTTTTCACAGTTTTACACCATTATCAAATAAAGAAATGCTTTGTAAGACTTGCTCGTGCGATATTGATGGATCTGTGTTTAGTGTAATGAAATAACGGTTAGTTTAATTTTTCTTACAATTCCTAAGTCCACCCACACAATGATCCTGACGATAATTTTGTTTATAACGTCTCCTTATCCCTCCCCGATGGAAGGAAACCACCACCTTCTCGCGGTTTCCATTGAGCCATGACGCCTTTTATGTACAATATGAACAATAAATGTAGGAACCAATATCTATAAATGAAGTTATGATTACAAAAAACGTGTCATTGGCCAAGAGTGGTTACCAATACACTCTTCGAGGTAAGAATAGGGTCATTCAGTCGAGTATCGGGTCTTCCCGTTTTGCTTTGGGACCAGTGGCATAAAACAACCGATCATAAACGCGGAGCGCACGTCTCGCTTACCTGAAACGGAGGTACACCGCGTCGTTTCCCACTTATTGTGACGTTAATTTTCGATCCTCCATTATTCTGAACAGCTCACTTTAAAGGGGAAGCTTCAGGGAATATAATATGTTTTTTTTTTCAAATTTTAAACCATATGCTTTTGAGTTTACCGCGCCTTTATGTAAGATCGGAATGTACATATGTATACATGTGAAGTGGGGAGTCATGTATCCCCACTCCAGAAAATACGCGCGAGCCGTGATAGCAGCGCGGTGTTCGGGCACGTGCGTAAACGGAAGTATTCATAAGTGCGTTGTTAAGATTATTTATAATATAAAAAAAAGCAGAAACTGGTGTAATCGTTTGCGGGGTTTTAGAACCCTAGAACGAATCCTCGACCTGTGGAACAACGGCTTTTCTTCGGCTTCTCCAGGTGAGAATTGAACCACGTGTCGTCTAGGTTATCCGTAGTTGTAATTGTTTCATTGTTTGTCCGAATGTTAATTGTACTTTTCAAAAATATAATATTAAACTCCAGATTTTTGGAAGAAATACCGACGTTGCACTATTCCTCAGTGAGAGAGAAAAAAAACCACCCTACCAACCAAATACCTTACATACATATCTGCGAAGTAACGCTTAGTATATACTTCTGTTACCTTAACTTCTAATAAACTAACCGCCTTGTGTGTTATGGTCATATTCACGCTTGTTCTAATATATTTATTGTAGTGTATTGAGGAGATTAAAGACACTCACTGTATATAACAATATATGTATTCTAGAATTATGTATTACAAGTATACGATACGACGGTCGTTCGGTAACTAACTGCGTGCCGCGATGCCGGCGCAGAGAGGTCACCAAAACAAAACACACTCAGCCTTCTATATCCAGGGATGCAGATACATTACATTTATTATTTCCTGCATTGAAATAAGCTAAGCTCAACAAACCGGTAATAATTTTTATTGAAAGACGTAAAAAAAGAATTAATTTAAAATTTTTCATATTATATAACAAATTAACGAAGTCAGAAAAAATATTTTACAGTAGCCCAATCCTTTATGAATAAAACAAAACAAAATTTAGCTCAACCGGAGGAGTAGTTTTTGAGAACAAAATTCGTAAGTGATGTACAGTTGCGTGCAAAAGTTTCCGGCCACTTACATTTTTCGCTTTATAGTTCAGAAGTGATATCCACAGGAATTTTCATTAACACTTGATAAAAGGGATGCAAAAGGGAAGGGAAATAATGCAGCAATATAATACTGTTCGTTACAATGAATCCACTTATTCACATTATTGTTAAAGTAGTGTGTTCAAAAGTTTCCGGCCACTTTCATATCTTAAGATATTCAGCACCTTCAAATGTTAACATTTGAATGTTCATTAGCAACAACACGTATCTTCATATGTTTATTCACTAGAACACTTGGATCAGTTGTAAGTACACCGTCGAAACAGTAACATGCGTCGAAACATGTCTATCGATTTGCGAAGAAAAGTAATTGAATTATCACGGAGTGGCAGATCTTCTCGTGAAATTGCTGCTTTATTATTAATAGGGAAATCAACTGTTAATGATATCCTAACGAAGTATCGGGCAGGACATGGTTTAGAAGATAAACCACATAGTGGAAGGCCAAGAAAAACCACAGAAAGAATCGAGCGCATGATTAAATTAAAATCTGTTGGAGACGTAAAGAAGACTGCTTCTCAAATTGCTCATGGATTGCACGAAGAGGGTGTGACGATAAGAAATTCTCCGAAACCAACGTCCAAGGATGAGCTTCAACCCACACCACACGCCTGATAAGGATCCCCCACCAGGAGTTGGACACTAATATAAAAGACCGATACATGATGAGAGCGGTCGGTCGTCAATTACTAATCCTACTATTAACATCTAAATACTATAATATTGTATACTCTAAACATTGTAATACTGTGTACTTATAAAATAAAGGTATCGTTCACTACGGTGAATCACCCAAAGTTTTTTTATTGTTTCAAATTAAATTTTACGTGACACTTGCATCGTCACGTCGTGGTGACGTTGCTCCGTTTCATCATTTCACGAAATCGGTACGTCGTACCTATGTGCGACGATCATCGATTTCGATCGAGTCTAGACGGATGAGAAATTCTACGAACCCCATCGTCGAAAAGAGTCGTCAGAATATAAGTCGTTATAATATGTCGTCATGCTGTAACATATATAAAGTATCGATACGACGTGCGATCTCTCACACGGGAAAAAAAAAACTTGATAATAAAAACTTAATTAAAATAAGTGCGTGAGTGGGTATATATATAAAAAAAAAAGAAAAAAAAAATGAGTGAAGAAGCATCAAAGACCAAGCGGAACATCAAGCCTTTTGACGGCGAAAAGTACAGGATTTGGAAGTATCGTGTTCGTGCTTTAATAGCGGAAGGAGATGCATTGAGGGTATTAGACGGTGTACCTCCTGACCCTGAAAGTGAAAAGTGGAAAAAATGTGAAAGAATAGCTAAAGGTATAATCATTGAGTACCTGACAGATTCCATGCTTAGCTATGAAGCTTTAGCTTTGAGCGATCTGTTTCCCAGAATTTATTGGATTGAACTTGCATCGTTTCACTCCGCGCATACTGGTATTGTGTTACCAATGTTTCTAAAACATTATAATTGCAAGGCGTGTTTTGTTTTCTCCGGTTCTCCGCAATATTTCGGAGAAAACTGCTGGTCTCTAATCGTCACTTTTTTCGACGCAATAAAAATAGTATTGAACAGCTAAAACGATTTTTGTGGAAGGATTTATGTGGAAGAAGACGAAGCGCATTAGAAGGTTATTAATAGAAAATCCAAACATTGTAAATTGGAGGAGCAAATATTTGAGGGCGATTAAGCAATATCGCAGCCAAAATCGCAACATATTTTACCTGGACGAAACGTGGGTAGACAATACGTTGTGCTTCAGCAAGTGTTGGCAAAGCGATGATATGGTAGGACTAATGCGGCCAATTAGATCTACCAACAGACTTATTGTTGTCCATGCTGGAGGAAAAAGTGGTTTTGTTAACGGAGCTGAATTGATATTTAAGTCTAAAACGACTACTGGTGATTATCATGGGCAAATGAACGCATACAATTTTGAAAAATGGTTGAATGAAAAGCTGCTGCCCAATATTCCACCAAATTCAGTCATCGTAATGGACAACCCTCCGTACCATTCAGTTCAATTAAACAAACCACCGACAAAGTTTGCAAGAAAAGAAGAAATGATCCAGTGGTTGGATAAAAACAACGTAGCTCACGGATCATCGATGAGAAAATTTGAACTGATAGAAAGAAATAAGAGTACGCAAAAAATGTTTAAAGTTGATGAAGTATTAAAAGAAAAAGGACACATTGCATTGTGTTCGCCACCCTACATGTGCGAGTTGAACCCAATAGAATTAGTATGGGCCGAAGTGAAGAGGAAAATTCGAGAAAAACGGGAAAAAAAAGTCCGAGGTTCGCTTACTAAAAACGACACTTCGTTACAGATCGGTGAAGAGAGAACATCGTAATTATAAAACAGTATATCGTGTATCACTTATTGGAAATAACACATTACATTACCTGCTTCCATATCCAAATAAAATTAATCGATCATACACCGTAATTAATAATTATATTAATTTACGTGACAATTACGGAAAAAATCATTTTAAAGGTGGAAATACAAAATTATCAAAACGACAATATTCATTATTAATGAGGTCCATGGCTAAGGAGAGGAAAAATGCAGCACAATTTCGAGCTGAATTGGAGCTCCCAGTTACAGTAAGGCGTGTGCAACAACTTTTAAATTCTTCTGGACAATTCGTGTGGACAAAAATGCAACGTAAAAACCAGGCCTTAAAGAGGTACATAAACAGGCCCGTCTTATTAATTTCGCACGGGCACACGTGTCTTGGACGAAAGAATGAGAATCTGTGATTTTTTCTGATGAGAAAAAATTTAATTTGGATGGGCCAGATGGTTGCAAATATTATTGGCACGATCTAAGAAATGGGAAAAGTGTGAGAATGAGTCGGAACTTTGGAGGTGGTTCCCTAATGATATGGGCTGCGTTCAAAGCCGACAAAAAAACTCCGATGTGTTATATAAATCACAAAATGAATTCAGAGTATTACACAAATTTATTACACATGGTTCTAATACCTTTTACAGAAAATTTTATTTATCAGCATGGTAATGCTGCAGTACAGGCGTCGAACCACACAAAGCAATGGCTTCATGATAGAAATATCGATGTTTTACCATGGCTAGCTTGTTCTCCCGATTTAAATCCCATTGAAAATGTTTGGGGTATCATTGCGCGCCAAGTTTATAAAAACTGCAAACAATACAACTCCATTAGCGAACTAAAAAATGCTATTCATGAAGCGTGGGCATCTGTTAAAACAGAAACGCTGCAAAAGTTAGTGTCGTCAATGCCCAATCGTATTTTTAATGTAATTCAAAAAAATGGAGGTTACACTAAGTATTGAAATAAAAATAATAAAAAAACAGTTGTTAATTTCAACTTTATTCGTGTAAAACGAAACTGACATTATAGAAATTTCGCAGTTTTTTTTTGTGTAAAATTAAATTTTTATTTCTTTTTATCAATAAATGTTGTATTCATGTTTTAAAATCTGTGTGAATGATTTCTTTATGTAATCCCGAAATGTCACCAAATACAAATTTTTGATTACTAAGGTATAACTATAAGAATTCACAACAAAACACAGTGACTTTAGTATGAACTAAAGTCGAGAGACGTGAAACGCCGATTACGCATGAGTGAAATGCTGCTTGCCAGGCATAAAAAAAGAGTTTTTTGCATCGTATAGTCACTGGTGACGAAAAATGGATCCACTACGATAATCCAAATAAGAGAAACTCATGGGTTAAGCCCGGCGAACGATCAACAGCTAAGCCGAATATTCATGGAGAAAAACTCATGCTGTGTATTCGGTGGGATCAGTTTGGCGTCGTGCATTATGAGTTGCTCAAACCGAACGAAACCATTACTGGAACTCTCTACCGAACACAATTAATAAGATTGAGTCGGGCACTCAAGGGAAAACGCGCCCATTACTACTCCAGACATGACAAAATTATTCTCCTACACGATAATGCTCGTCCACATGTTGCGGCGCCGGTAAAAACTTACCTGGAAACACTCAAGTGGAAAGTTTTACCTCACTCGTCGTACTCACCAGACCTAGCCCTTTCTGATTATCACCTGTTCCGCTCGATGGCACATGGTCTGTCTGAGCAGCGCTTTACATCATATGAAGATACTGTAATGTCGCAATGAAACCTGTTTGCCAACATCAGCCACGAAGCCTGACAAAACATTCTTCCGGGGGCAGTCACATTAATAATGCAAACCTTAAACGGTCCAGGAAGGCGTCCCCACTTGAATGTTGGTCATTTGATTCAAGTTCAATAACGTATAAAAACCTCTAGGAGCCACTGACCGAGACCTTTTGTTCGTTTAACCCCTTTGGCTACTATGGGCGCCTAAAGGCGCTTAGAAATTTTGCGTTTGTGATACTGAGAGCGCCTAGAGGCACCCGGCGCAGTTTGGCTTTATGACACGGAGGGCACATAGAGGCGCTTGACGCAGTAAGGCTTTCTGACACGAAGGGCGCCTAGAGGCGCCGCGGTAACTATATCGATATTTATTTTATTATATGCTTTTCCAAGAAAAGCAGCAAGAAGAAAATGCAAAGTAAGATTGTAAAAGTAAGTTTTCATATTTTTTCTTACGATTCAAAGATTTTTCTTTCGCAGTTTGGCTTTATGACACGGAGGGCGCCTATAGGTGCCGCGAAAATTATATCGATATTTATTCTCATAAATCTTAGTTAAGAGAGAGTTAATGTTCATTGCATCTTCTACTACCTGCTACCTCAATATTTAAATATTAACGAAACATAAAATAAGGAAAATTAGACGGAGTGGAGACACGCGCTTTGTTATTTATATCCTCAGGAGCAGACAATAAGCGAATTATAAAGATATCACTTCGTATTCTGGTGACTATGTTTTTCTCAGTGAATCATTCCACACCGCCTCATCTTACAATTTAAATTTAAATTTTACAATTATTTTCTTGTTTTATCCCTAGTATGAAAAATTCGAATACGAAATTGAACAAAAAAACGTACAAACATGGTGCACCATATAATTCTGATTCAGAAGCAAGTGGTGTTGAAATGCCCGTTCCTTTTTACAAGCGGGAACTTAAGAAACGTCGCCTTTTATCTTCATCAGAATCGGAAGATGATAGTATAAAAGTGGCACCAAAGCAAACAAAACGTAAAACAAAATTTTCCTGGACGCGAAGACATTTTGAACCAACAATTTACGAATCTGATAACCAGAATAGTGGTATCAAAACAAATATAGCTAGAAAATCATCCATCCTCGAAATGTTTCAAACGTTTTTTTCGGAAGAGTTAATAGAATCCATTGTAGAGCAGACCAACAAATCTTTCGAAAATAATACAAGAGGCGACATACACAGTACTAAGGCAACTACTGTACCAGAAATGTATAATTTTTTAGCCATTAACATGTTAATGGGGCGAATTCATAAAATATCTTTATCAGAATACTGGTGTAAAGATAAGTCAATAAGAACAGAGTCATTTCGAGAAATAATGTCTAGAGATAGATATACGCTATTGCTAAAAAAACTTGCGTTTTTATGATAACAATATTATGAATCACGATTCGATTATGAAAATACGTTATATTGTTGAACAATTAAGAACATCATTTAAAAGTGCATTTTATCCATTTGAGAAATTATGTATAGACGAAAGCCTGTTAAAGTTTAAAGGAAGATGTTATTTTAAACAATTTGTACCGTCGAAACGAAGTAGGTTCGGCATAAAATCCTTCGTATTGTGTGATATTCAGACAGGCTACATTCAAGATTCACTCGTATATTCCGGGGCAAACATGATAATTTCTGAAGATATACCATCCAAATCAATAGGAAAGTCCGGGCAGATCGTGATGACACTTCTTAAACCTTATCTTGGCAGAGGTCACACACTCGTCGTGGATAATTGGTATAGCAGTCCCAGTTTATTTCTCGAACTACATAAAAACCTAACCAACGCGTACGGAACGGTAAGAAAAAATAGGCTGGATATACCAGACTTGAAAAAAAAGATTAAAAAAGGCGAATACGTATTTCGGTCAACGGAAAATATGTTAGCTTTGAAATGGATGGACAAGAGGGAAGTCTGGATGATTACGACCTATCATTCTGCAAATATGATCGAGACAGATAAAATACATTACCTTACAAAAGACAAAATAATTAAACCACATTGCATAGTTGATTATAATAATACAATGGGGGCAGTTGACAAAGTTGACCAGATTTTATATAGTGTAAATTCAACCAGGAAAAGTTTAAAATGGTACAAAAAGTTTTTCTTTCATTTATTAGATTTAGCTATATATAATAAATTTACATTATATAAGTATATAACTGGAAAAAACCTATCATTTCCAAAATTTCATTTACATTTAATAAAACAATTTTACGCAAGTACCTAGCAAATAGAGCGACATATAAATCAATAGGCGGAAATCCGAATAATCTGCCTTTTCGATTAATACCAACACATTTTCCATCTCCTTTCATAAAAAACGGATTAATAACAAAAAACGTCAGACGCAAATGTGTCGTATGTAAAAAACATAACAAAAGACGTGAGACACATTACCAGTGTGAGAAATGTGATGTAGGACTCTGCATTCATCCGTGTTTCGAAATGTATCACACTTTATTTGATTATTAAATATTTTGTTATTTTTTATTTAGACAGTGTTTATTAGATATTTATGCTAAGATAGATTCAAGAAAATAAATAATATTGTTTTAATATAGTAAAATTCAGATTTTTGATTATAATTTTAACATTTGATTATGATTTTTGACATCCCGTGAAATTGCTCAAAAAGCTGGCAGCACTGCAAATGTCCGAATTGTTCGTCGTATTCTTCAGAAGTGTAAATTTATTCAAAGATTGAAATTTAAGCAAAAACCTCCGTTAATAAAATACCACAGAGAGCAACGATTAACATTCGCAAAAGAACACATTCATTAGAAAAAGAAATGGAAACGAATTTTATTTACTGACGAAAAAAGTTTAACCTGGATGGCCCGGATGGATTTTAATTCTACCACCACGATTTAAGGAAAGACAGATTAGTAAAAAAAACGAAGACAAATGGGTGGGCATGGTGTGATGATCCGAGCTGGAATTGGATACAAAGGCAAAACAGATGTACGGTTTCTTGAAGGAAAACTGAATAGTCAAATATATATAAATTTAATCTCAAAACAAATTAATGAACACGCAATAATTAATAAAACACGAAACTAATTAATAAAACTTGAGAATTTTTAACTGAAACATTTTTTCGCATTTCTCATGTAAAAGCACTGAAAATCAAAAAATATTGTACAAAAGGGTCTTTACCTGGTGCAAGCTATAAAATGTGCCTTATACCTGCCTTGCATTATAACAGACGCTTAACATTTGTTTACAGGATCTTCAGATAGTGAAACACGTTCCACTAGAAAAGAAATTTGGTTGATGGTTAAAGCCTACATAAATAGTCCACTGAAGGTCATTCTTGAACATTTAGAGGAGCAGCTGACCGAGAAAACTGGAAACGCTATTCGGATAGTTGAAAAGGAGATGAAATCGGCATTATCAAAACTCTTTCACATAATGCGAAAGAAATGGAATGAAGTGAAACGAATGGAACATAAATTCTTCAAAAATTTTTAGGAATGGCTTCATGTTTCGGTAGCGTTTGGCAAACCTGCCGTGATGTCGGAAACACCAAAATGTAAAAGCGGTCGACCTTCTTCGGAATTGACCACCTCCAGCAAAAGGTCAAAAAGGATAAAAACCTAGGAGATTCGAAGAAAATTTTTCTACCGAACAATTATCATATGCTACGTGTGGAGTCTTCGGAGCGAAGGAAAAATAGATGCGTCAGCAGTGATCAAAGATGTAAAATCAACGAGTCCGTCACGAACTAGGACTTACAGAAAATCCGTGCTAAAAATTGCAGAAACGCCACTGTCTAGCGATGCTGCTCTGTCAGTATTAATTGAAAATAAATTGTCGAAGAAACAATATTTAAGATTGCGGAGTACAAGCAAAGCGCATCACTGCAATCTATACCCGCCATATAAAATGGTATTAGAAGCGAAGCGAAAGTATTATCCGTCAATAGTAGATATCACAATTACGGAACACAGTGCAGAGGTGAAACTGCAATCTTTATTAGACCATACAAGTCGACGGATTTTGTCGACAGAAAATGTCATTAAAAACTTAACTGCGTCAAAAGAACGACATATGACGTTGATCAGCAAGTGGGATTGTGATGGAAGTTCCAACCAAAATATGTATAAACAGAAATTTATTATTGATGGAAAATCAGATTCCGAAATTTTTTTAACCTCGTTTGTGCCATTGCAGTTAGTATCTGAAAGAGGAGTTATTGTATGGAAGAACTTGAAGCCATCGTCTCTTCGGTTTTGCAGACCCATAAAAATTCAATTTCTCCATGAATCACAGGAAGTTACTATCAACGAAACAGCTGATATAGAAAACCAAATTCGCGAGCTTATCCCCTTCGCTACAACAATAGATAGGAAAGAAATTTCAATTGCATACAAGCTGGCATTAACGATGATTGATGGTAAGGTATGCAACGCCATTTCATCCACTTTGTCAAATCAACGCTGCTATTTATGCGGAGCAACTGCAAAAGAATTTAATAATATTAGTAAGATGCTGGAACAAAATATTAACAAACACCATCTTCGTTTCGGACTGTCCACGCTACACGCGTGGATACGCTTTTTTGAATGTTGTTTGCACTTGTCATATAAATTGCCAATAAAGAAGTGGCAAGCAGGCAGCAACGAAGAAAAACAAATTATAAAAGACCGTAAAGAATTAGTACAAAAAAGTTTCCAGTTGCAGTTAGGTTTATTAGTGGATCGTCCGAACCCTGGATTTGGTAGCACCAATGATGGGAATACGGTTCGCCGTTTCTTTGAAAGCTACCAAATATCTGCATCAATAACTGGTGTTGATGAAGGTTTGATTAAGAGTTTTTATATAATACTTCAGGCAATTTCAAGCGAGCACGAAATCAATCTGTATGCATTTAAAAAGTATGCTGCTGAAGTTGCAACAAAGTTTGTAGAATTGTACCCGTGGTATTACATGCCAACTTCGGTACACAAAATTTTAATTCACGGTCCAGAAATAATAAGTACATCATTGTTGCCAATTGGACAAATGTCTGAAGAAGCTCAAGAGCACACGCATAAATATATCAAAAGCTTTCGTAGAGATTTTTCACGAAAATGTTCTCGTATAAAATCAATGGAAGATATATTTTTGCGACTTTTAGTGTTATCAGATCCGCAAATTTCTACATTAAATAGCCAACCAAAAAGAAAGGTCAAGAAATTAACGCCAGAAGCTGCAAAACTCTTAATTTTACCACCCGCCACTGAAGAAAGTACCGATAATGACACTGACATGAGTTCAGACGATTTCATCTAATATTTCTATCGATTTTTATATTTCTCATTTATTACTGCTGATTATTAATTTAATAAATATAATATAACTTGTGACTTAAGTATTCTCATTTACAAATGTCTCTTAATTCCATCACCAGTTACTATCTGCATCGATTATTTAAAAATAATAATTGTATAATTTTTAATTTTTAGAGTTTTATAATTTTACGTATTTATTTTCATATTTGGAGTTTTAATTCCGATTTAGCGATTCAAAAATGCTATTATACTCATTTTCGAAAAGAATAATACAATTTTTCGATATACACATCGCTCATATCGGAGTCGCCATTATGTTTTTTAAAACTTTCACTTCTGACTTGTAATCAGTAACATTAAATACTCCTATACACCAAATTTCAGCCAATTCTAATACCTTTTTCGTACATATGGTTCCTATATTGGATCCGCCATTTTGTTTTTTGTAATTTTGACTTTTGATTTGTAATCACCGATCCCGAAAACTCCTAGGTACCAATTTTCATTTACATCGAAAAATGCCTCAATATTTGGCCAGATTTTTGCGATTTGGGACCACTGTGCAACTGTGCACAAAAAGAATTTTTTGTGTCGATATGTAACAACGAATGAAACATGGATCCACTACTACACGCTGGAATGAAAAAGATCGGCAACTGAATGGACAGCAGTCGGCGAATTTGGTCCAAAGCGACCAAAGACACAAAAGTCAGCTGGCAAGGTTATGGCATCCGTATTTTGGGACACCCATGGTATTTTATTCATAGACTATCTTCAGAACGGTAAAACAATCAATACTGAATATTATAAAGCATTACCCGCAAAACGTCTTTGAGGTAATTTCCAGTTACTTCAAAGACAGAATAGTGAAGTTGACAATAGGGGCAACGGAGGTCTTCTCCAACAGCCAACGACGGGATGCCCACAGGGCTCTGTCCTTGGCCCCGACTGCTGAAACATCCAATTCGACGATCTTTTGAGATCGGTAGAGAGGGAATTTGGTGAATGCTATGTAGCGTACGCGGACGATTTTCAAGTCGTCGTAAGCGGGGATAGCAGGCGCGAAATCGAGGTAAACGGGCAGCGTATCGTTGACCATATCTTAGAATGGTGCAACAAGGCCAAACTCGAGATCTCAGCGCGCAAAACCGAGGCAATTGTGCTCAGGAGTGGCTGGATCGAAAGGGCGGCAATAGGACGACGGGGAGGATCGCGTCCGGACCGTAAACATAAGGCAGTCCGATCCACCAAAGCGGACTTGTCTAGTAGACCACCGACTACCCGAATAGGGACAACGACCATCAAATTCAAACGATCGGTTAGGTACCTCGGCGTCCGTTTCGATAGTGGCATGGGTGTTCGCACCCATTGCCAATACCTGAGCGACAAGGTCGGACCGCTTTTCCAAAAATTAGGGAAGTTGGCGAGATGCAAATGGGGACTTCGCTTCGGCGCTCTATCCGTGATTTACAGGGGAGTGTTCATCCCGGTGGTGGCGTACGCTGCTGCAGGGTGGGCGGACCTCTGCACGGAAAGAGAGCTGAGGGTGCTCAGGTCGGCGCAACGCAGAGTTCTGATCTCGATGACTGCGGCTTACCGCAGATTATCGTGGGAAGGCCTGTGTGTGGTGGCTGGCACGGTCCCTGTCGATCTCGTTTTACAGCAATATAGGGCCTTCTACAGTCTTCGTAGAGGAATGGATGCCAGGATCGGAAATTCCGTAATCTCTGCAACACAAGAACGGCCGAAGGACCGTATAAAACAAGAGGTGTACAACGTGTGGCAAACCAAGTGGATCTCTTCCCACAAGGGTCGCACAACCCACGCCTTCTTCAGCGACATTCGGGTGAGAATGGCTGCGCAGTGGATGAAACCGAATCACTATTGCACACAGGCTCTCACAGGCCACGGCAAATTCATGTCACGCCTGAAGACGTACGGAATTGCCGACGGCGAGGCCTGTTTGTGTGGTGCCGAGGCGGACACAGTCGGTCATTTTCTCCTCGAGTGCTCGCTGTTCGAACCGCAGAGAACAGCACTTCGCGAACTCTTTAATCCCGAAGAATGGAGATGGCCGCAGGCGGCACACAAATTCGTGTCGTCCCCAGAGGCCTTCGAAATCTTCGACCTTTTCTGCAATGAGACCCTTTAGTTGAAGGGGATCATGGTAGATGAGGCCTTGGAAATGCAGGAAGCAGCGCGTGACTAATTATTAATTGAAAACTTTATTTTCAGGATCATTTATTTTCAGGAAATCTTATTTTCAGGAACACTAATCTATTTATTTTCAGGAAAATATATCAATCCTCATCCCCAACCCTCTTCCCATCCCTATTTCCTGTCGCACTAACAGGGTCTCGGCGTGCGTACAGGCGTGTACGTGGCGAATCCGCCTCCCCGTGGTTCCCCGTGGACGCGGTTACCGACTTCGGTCGGTACCGTGACCAAAGGATTCGCTCGCAGATCGGCCCTGCGACGCCCTCGATTTTTCCAGGACCGTTCTCATGGCGGCGGCCAAAGAAAGTAGAGGGGTAGTTGTATTTGCGTATGCCCTCATGGGCGAGGTAGCATATCCGCGTCTCACTTTGGTGGGCCGGATTTATAATAAAATGTTATAAAGCATTATTAGATAGATTGAGTGCTGAAATTAAGGCAAAACGACATCGCATGCAAAAGAAGAAAGTGCTGTTCAGCAAGACAATGCTCCGTGCCTTAAGTCGATGAAAACGATGGAGAAATTGAACGAATTACGTTTCGAATTGCTTCCCGACCTACGGAACTCTTCAAATCTGGTTCCCAGCGACTACTGGCATTTTGCAGATCTCAAAAAGATGATGCAGGGAAAGAAATTCGACTCAAACGACGACGTGATTGCCGAAACTGAGGCCCATTTTGAGAGTAACGACAAATCATTTTACAAAAGAGGCATAAAAAAGTTAGAAGAGCGTTGGAATGAATGTTGTTAAATATGGGTAAATTTAACTTTATGCGTAGTGTATGTATGTATGTGCGTATGTCTGGCTGGCGCGACTGAGAGGAGTGTATGAAGAAGAGAGTAGCGTCCGTACGCGATGTGTGACGCAGGAACGAATAAAAGCAGATCGACGAAATCGTCTGCAGAAGAAAACACGGTGTGCGACGTAAATTGTATTACATCATTAAATAAATTAATCCATAACATCTCAGTCAAATTGTACATTCAATTTTACAAATGTGATTGTGTAATGTGTTATATCGCAGTTATTTAGTTAATAGTAGACGGGAAAATCCTAGAAATATTTCTGATAGACGAGATTTTCAAACACTTGAGGAATGCTTTCACGACTTGGAAATGACTGGTATGAATCGTGGATATGGAAGGGCAGGTCGACCGCGCGTTCACTGGAGGAAAGAGGATCGCGTTATTGCCCTTGCATATACTCATCCCGTTATGGGTTTACGTTCGTTTATGTTACGCAATATTGCACGTCAGGTTGGTGTTTCGCATATGACTGTTCATCGTGTTATTCATGATGAAGGACAACGTCCATATCGTGTTCAGAAAGTGCAAGCACTTCAACACCAAGATTACTCCATGAGACGCAAATTTTGTCATTGGATGTTGAGAAAATTAGACCGCGATCCATAATTTCTTCAGGATGTGTGTTCACAGACGAAAGTAACTTTTCCAACACAACTTATACAAATTCGCAAAACACTAGAAGCTGGACACGTAGAAATCCACACGCGATGATTCAAATATTTAATCAAGGCCGTTTCTCAATTAATGTGTAGGGAGGAATCATTGAAAACCATGCTGCTGTTTGTTTAAGGATCATTTGTTTCTTATAAACACCAGCGAGTAAGTTCTCCAGACTGTATTTGAACTTCGTCACGTCAGTCTTTTAGCTAACGTACGAAACGAAACATCTCAAAAGAAAAAGCGTAAATTCAGTGTATTAAAATTTATTATAATAGTTATATGTTATGTTCTTAGTTATTAGTTATAAAGTTATTAGTTATAAAATGTGCAGTGTGTAGTTATAGTTATTTATAAGATCATAATAATGTCAGAAAAACCTTTAAGTATGTTTTATTTGTTTCTCACTTTAAATTATCTTATTTGGACAAGGTTAAATATTCTTATTTTTGTAGACGAGTATCATTTCAAGCACGAGAATCTATTTAACATTTCGAATAGCGAAAGTGATTCAAGTAAGAAATCAAGTCCTGTTATCACATTTATTTTTGATGCGATAAAAGATACTAGCATTTCTGATGAATACAGACGAGCAGTTGAGGAGAAAATTCCTAAATATTGCTACAATTTATATAAACGATGGAGAAGTTATCACCGATTAGCAGAGAAGTTCAAAATAAAATATCATGACTGGTTGCAAAACCAATTTACGTCTTTCGTACGAACAGAAATCAGATAGATCGAAAAGCGAGAGGCATCGGAACTTTCCGAAGACACGGATCAAAAAGTAAAATTAATAGTTCAAGCAGCATCCATAACAGCCCACAAAGAAGGTAACACCGATTTAGATGTTATTTTAAAAGAATCGACGAAAAGTCCCAAAAGGGCAAAAATAATGAAATTGCTTTCATCAGCTAAAAAAGAACCAATTCCTCTCTCACTTGATGAAGCCATAGCATTTTTTTACAATAACAACTTAAGTAAAAGACAATACATTAACATCAGACTGGAAAATAACAATAGAAATTGCAATATATATGCCACCTATAATTCTCTTATTGATACACGAAAAACATGTATACCACCTGGAATATCAAAAACTGAGACAACTGCAAAAGTTCCATCGAAAGACCTATTAGAACACACAGTGAAAAGAATTGTGTTATTACAAGAAGAAGTGATTGATAGTATAATTTCAAATAATGAAAACAATACACTTGAAACCGAATTCATTTTTAGTTATGGATTTGATGGCAGCAGTGGACACTCGGTATATAAACAGAGGTTTGAAGGATCTGAAATTTCAGCCGGATCTGATTATTCTCTTTTTACTACCACATTGATACCTTTAAGTTTTTCCACAAACAACAACGTAATATTATGGAACAACAATACACCACACTCTATTATATTCTGTAGGCCACTAAAATTACAGTACATAAAAGAAACTACAGAACAAATTCTCAAAGAAAAACAAAATATAGATTCCGAAATTGACAATTTAGTAAATCTCATGCTACAACAAAATAACATAATTTTTTTTATTAATTTCACATTAATTTTAACACTGATTGATGGAAAAGTATTAAGTACGATATCCAAAATCAGCTCGTATCACCGTTGTCTCATTTGTGGAGCAACATCACAACAAATTCTAAAAATAGATAATTTTAGAGCTACAGAATTTACAACGAAAGAAGAAAATTTTCCGAATGCATTATTAATATATCTTACTGTTGAAGATTTCGCATTTTAATGCACCACTGGCGTCATCTATATGCGCCAGTGGTGACTAATGAGCGTCTGTGACGATCACGCGTCAATCGAATATCAATAGCGTCATCTGTGAGCAGTCACAATGATTCACGTTACGATTAATCGATATTTTGATCGATTGTAACGTGAAGTTATGTGAGAGAACCCCCAACCGTATTTACTTTGTTCGCGGTTAACGGTCGTAAAAATGTCCGCGATCTATACCACACGGTCGATACGGTTCGTTCATAAAACTAGAGTTTAAATATGTAAATTATTAAGAAAGTAGTGTCAGAACGTGCTATTGTTCACAGAACGTACAGACAGTGATTAGTTAAATCCACAGACTGCTCAGAGATCAGTAATATCTCAATTTATTCGGACTGTTCGTAACCACGTGTCGCTTACAACGACCGTGATAGACTGACTAATTATAATTCGGAATATTCATAAGCACGTGTTGCTTACAACAACCGTGCTCGAAATGTACATTAATAATTATGTGTAACGTCTCTGTGATGTGAAAAGACTGTTTAGTTGTTAATTATACGTTTTACCAGACTTTGTACAATAAATTGTGTGCAGTATTTCACGAGTCATCGCTTATATCCGGATCACCCTGTCCGAACATCCGTAAGCAACAACGAATGCTTAAAAATCGTTACACTTACAGAAGAGAAATCGAAAAGTGGCAAATTAAATCAGAAAACAAAGACAGATTTCTTGCGAGAAAAAAAGAAGTTCGAAAACAACTTCGAGAGCAGTTAGGATTAAATGTTGACAAACCTAAAGCAGGCAGTGGGAATACAAATGACGGTAATACCGTTCTCCGAGCTTTTTAGGATATAGACAAATTTGCAAATATAACAGGTGTCGACATAGACTTACTAAAAAATTTTTAAATAATTTTAATAACTAGATTGCCGAAATGTTGGGCATTCACCATTCAAGCGTTCATGACCATCTGAAGAAGCTGGGATACATAAGCAGGCTCGATGTTTGGGTTCCTCATGAGCTCAAAGAAGTTCATTTGACGGCGCGTATAAGCATATGCGATACGCTCATCAAACATCAGGAAAACGACCCTTTTTTGAAGCGGCTAATAACTGGTGACGAAAAATGGATCGTTTATAACAATATTGTGCGCAAAAGGTCTTGGTCCCAACGTGATGATCCGACTCAAACGAGATCGAAACCAGAGATCCACCAAAGAAAGGTTATGCTCTCTGTGTGGTGGGATTTTAAAGGTGTAGTTTTTTTTGAACTCCTACCAAGAAACCAGACTATTAATTCTGATGTGTACTGCCGACAATTAGAGCGTTTGAAAGAATCTATTGAGCAGAAACGCCCAGAACTTGTCAACCGTAAAGGAGTAGTGTTCCACCACGACAACGCGAGACCGCATACAAGTTTGGTCACTCGCCAAAAATTGCTGGAGCTTGGATAGGATATACTGCCTCATCCACCCTACTCACCTGACCTTGCGCCATCAGATTTTCACCTGTTTCGCGCTCTACAAAATTCGTTACGTGGTGTAACATTTGGTTCTGATGACGCCGTGAATCAGCACCTTATTCAGTTTTTTGCCGATAAAGACAGCTCCTTCTATAAACGAGGGATCATGAAGCTACCAGAAAGATGGCAAAAAGTCATAGAACAAAATGGGCAATACATTATAGACTGATTTTTGCGCTATATTTAAATAAATGATTTTGAAACACATAGAAAAAATGCGTCATGACTTTCCCGACAACCCAATAGAAGAAAAACTCAACATCTCAAAAAACCCGAATTACCTCCAGAAGTACTAGTATTATTACTTTTACCATCTATTGAATATCTGGTAAAAATTTCAAGTAAAAATACCAAATATTGACGAAGTTATAGCTGAAAGAGTACACATGTTTGTCGGACGGTCGCCGCGCCGCGTCGGGTCGCTCAGGTAGCGGCAAATCAAGCCGCTCTCCTAGCATGACGTGGCCTGTCCTTTCGGTTTTTGTGCTCAGATCTATTGTGTATACTGCTATAACGGTATTTATTGGGTTGTTCGGAAAGTAATTTCGTTTTTTCCCGTCAGAGGCCTTAATTACGTTTTTTCGAAACCAACTTCACACTTAAGCCGCATAACCATTATATGTCTTGAGAGCTGATATTGCAAGGCTTGTGTGTGAAAAAGTTCTATTTATTCTACGCAGTAGTTTTTGGTTGGTGCCCTTTTAAATATGGAGAGCAATAAGCAGCATTTTCGTCATATTTTACTTTTTTACGTCAGAAAAGGTAAAAATGCTGTCCAAGCGAGAAAAAAATTGACGGATGTGTATGGAGAAGGCGTGTTAACAGTACGCCAGTGCCAGAACTGGTTTGCAAAATTTCGATCCGGCAATTTTGATGTCGAAGATGCACCACGGTCTGGAAGGCCGGTCGAAGCTGACAAAGATGCGATAAAGGCATTAGTTGATGCAAATCGGCGAATAACCACACGAGAGATCGGTGAGAGATTAAATTTGTCGAATTCGACTGTTTATGGCCATTTGAAAGGCATGGGCTTAACCTCGAAGCTCGATGTGTGGGTGCCCCATGTCCTTACGGAGCGAAATTTGTGTCGTCGCGTTGACTCGTGTGATTCGCTCCTCAAACGTCAAGAAAATGATCCATTTTTGAAGCGGATTATTACTGGAGACGAAAAATGGGTTGTATACAACAATGTTAAACGCAAGAGGTCATGGAGCAGAAAAGATGAACCGGCTCAAAGCGCGTCAAAAGCCAACATTCACCAAAAAAAGGTGATGCTCTCCGTTTGGTGGGATGTCAAAGGAATCGTTTTTTTTCAGCTTTTGCCGGACAATACAACGATTAATTCAGAAGTCTATTGTCATCAGCTGGACAAATTGAATGATTCACTTAAAGAGAAGAGGCCCGAATTAATCAACAGGAAGGGTGTAGTGTTCCACCAGGATAATGCGAGACCTCACACAAGTTTGGTCACTCGCCAAAAACTTTTACAGCTTGAATGGGACGTACTGCAACATCCACCATATTCTCCAGATCTGGCGCCTTCCGACTACTATTTGTTCCGGTCCCTGCAAAATTTTTTGGATGGCAAAACCTTTACCTCAAATGAAGATGTCAAAAACCACCTGAACCAGTTTTTTGCCAGCAAGGACCAAAACTTTTATGAGAGGGGAATTATGTTACTGCCAGAAAGATGGCAAAAGGTGTTGGACCAGAATGGCCAATATATAATTTAATAAAATATTTATTCATTATACGAAAACTGTCTTTCATGTTCCCCAAAAAAAACGAAATGACTTTCCGAACAATCCAATATTATGACGACGGGAGGAGTAGGATATAACAAGGTAAACCATTAATAGTGGAAAATATTGCACCCAACTTGAAAAACTGAAGGACGCAATTACGACAGAACGTACTGAACTGGTGAACAGACGTGGCTTCGTGTCCCACCACGACAACGCGATGCAGACGTCGATGAAGGTAACTCCAAGTCCCGCAGCTATGGATTGTTGCAGAGCTCATTGTTTGGAAGAACACGTAGGAATGTTTAATTTAACACAAGCCGGTTATGCAGAAATCGAAACAGAACAGGAGTTATTGTTTGAACATGATGTAGATCAAGATAAATTTCTATCATGCAATCCACATGAGTGAGAAGTAAGTATATCACCATCACCTTTAGAAGTGAGTAAATCTTCGTCTAATTCGCCTGATGAAAATACAATCGGAAGGGAATATATTGATATTGAGTACAAAAAGAATGCTGTAAACTTTTGGAAGAGTGGTAGGCAAAGACCACTATCGTTCAAAAGTGTACAATCGAAATTTAGAAAATTAAAGAGTCGTGTAGTTATATAGGTGGGAAGAGCAAATTAAGAGCGATGGATCGCGAATTGAGGAGCTTAATAATATTGCAAATATTGTATTAGAGAAGTTTGTTTTAGCTCGTAATAGGAACATTATAGTTCATGATATTGATTTAAGACGCTGGGCGTTGCAAGAGAAACAAAAGTTGAATCTTGACGGATTTCAAGCATCGCATACGTGGTTATGGAAATTTAAGCATGCTCATAATATTGTATCACGTAAAACTACGAAATTCATTACAAGAAATTATTCTGAACATTTGACTGATATAAAGGCGCGAGCTAACGAATTTGTATCAAACGTATTACAGTACTTTCATAGTCATGGCGCAACAAACGTTTTCAATTCCGACCAAAGTGGATTTCAACTAGAAATGCATTCTGGAAGGACGCTTTCCTGGAAAGGCGAAAAACATACCGAATCAGCTACACAGTCCTCGTCTGCAATGACACATACTTATACCATACAAACAACCATATCAGCAAATGGTCAACTTTTGTTTCCCCTTTTTGTAGTTTTGAAAGAAACAAGTGGTCAGTTAGGGCCTCGGGTACGAAGCAGAATGTTTACGACACCTAACATTGTTATCGGGGAATTTGCATCAGGAAAATTGAACAAAGATCTTTTGAAACAATGGTTAGAATCAGTATTTTTTCCAAATGCACCAGAAAATAATATCTTACTACTGGACTCATGGACAGGATATGACCAAAATATGATAAGAAATATCACCCCTCCAAGTAAAACTCTTACAGTTTTAAGTATTCCAAAAAACACTACTCGATTGATACAGCCTTTGGATGTACAATACTTTCTGATGACATAATTTCCCCCTCCAAACCTTCTTACAACTCTCCCTTATGGGTAGTACCCAAGAAGTCCAGGCCCGTCAGAACTAAAAGATGGAGGATAGTGGTAAACTATCGTGTCCTTAACCCCTTGGGTACATTTGACATCTGAGACACGTCATTCACTTTTTTCCCCTAAGAGCGGATGACGTGTCTAAGACGTCAAACCAAAAATTAAACTTTTAGGTACATTTGACATCTGAGATACGTCATTCACTTGGTTTCACACTTCCCCGAGAACATTCCGTCAACTAAGTCCAAGCAACACCCTGGAAAAAGGTGCCGTGTTTGTTATAAGCATAATATTAGGAAAGAGACTACGTGGCAGTGCAAACAATGCAAAGTAGCACTGCATTTACCTACTTGCTTTGAAAAATATCACACTCTGCATAATTATTAGTAGTTGTTTTTTTTTTATAACTTGAATTTATTTAATTTAGTTTTATTTTGTTGTTATTAATTTATTTTTGTTTTGCAATTCTAATTAGTTGAAGACATCTTAATACTACATATGCCACCAATATTTTAGAAATAAATACATTCTTACGTAAAATGTACTGCCTTTACATACTACTCCAAGCAACCAAAAATTATTTCCGTTTCACATGCAAATATTTTCTCAAATAAATCCGTACCCAAGGGGTTAAGGGGTTAGACCACTATAGGATTTTCAAAAAATCGAAAATTTTTGTTTCGCTTAAAAGGTGCCTTGGGGTCTTAAGAATAAGGTACAATATCATTGATAGTCGGGAGAATTTTATAAGTGCCTTTATTTTAATCCCGACCGATATCACCTCCTGCGCGCTCGGAGCAATTAGAAGGTGTAGCAAGGTGTAGTGTATTACGAGCTGCTAAAACCGAACGAAACTGTCACTGCAGATGTTTACAAACGTCAATTGAACAAATTGAAGGATGTATTGTTGCAAAAAAGACCAGCAATAGCGAGTAACAGACGCAAAGTCATCCTCTTGCATGACAACGCTCGGCCACGCGTTGCAAGAGTTGTGAAGGATACAGTTACAGCTCGAATGGGAAGTTCTGCCGTACCCATCGTACTCACCAGACATAGCGCTTTCTGATTACCACTTGTTCAGATCGATGCAGCATTGGCTGGCACACGGTTTCGAAATTCTGAAGAAGTGCGAAAATGGATCAATGATTGGATCGCTGTCAAGCCAACCTCGTTTTTTCGATAATATTTTGAAAATATTTTGGACAATATACACCTATATTGTACCAATTTTTCTCAATAAATGCCTTTTTAAAGTGAAAAAATGATGAGAATATACTATGCAACCACCTAATAATTCAAGCTCTTGTAGTTTTCTTATTTAAATTGCGTACTGGTAATATTAATAGTATGGTAGCTGCAATTCTGGGTATACATCATGAACAACAAGTTTCGACATTTTGCAAATCTGTATTAAACGCGTTCAAAAAAGATATTTGACTAGTACATTTCGGATTCGCGGCTTGTTCACGACAAAACTTAATAGAAAATGAAACATCTACTGTTGCTAAACATTTGTACAACATAACTGATCAGCTAGCACTGATTTCTGATGGAACATATATTCGACATTGTTGAAGATTTCGCATTTGAATGCACCACTGGCGTCATCTATATGCGCCAGTGGTGACTAATGAGCGTCTGTGACGATCACGCGTCAATCGAATATCAATAGCGTCATCTGTGAGCAGTCACAATGATTCACGTTACGATTAATCGATATTTTGATCGATTGTAACGTGAAGTTATGTGAGAGAACCCCCAACCGTCCTTACTTTGTTCGCGGTTAACGGTCGTAAAAATGTCCGCGATCTATACCACACGGTCGATACGGTTCGTTCATAAAACTAGAGTTTAAATATGTAAATTATTAAGAAAGTAGTGTCAGAACGTGCTATTGTTCACAGAACGTACAGACAGTGATTAGTTAAATCCACAGACTGCTCAGAGATCAGTAATATCTCAATTTATTCGGACTGTTCGTAACCACGTGTCGCTTACAACGACCGTGATAGACTGACTAATTATAATTCGGAATATTCATAAGCACGTGTTGCTTACAACAACCGTGATCGAAATGTACATTAATAATTATGTGTAACGTCTCTGTGATGTGAAAAGACTGTTTAGTTGTTAATTATACGTTTTACCAGACTTTGTACAATAAATTGTGTGCAGTATTTCACGAGTCATCGCTTATATCCGGATCACCCTGTCCGAACATCCGTAAGCAACGACGAATGCTTAAAAATCGTCAACAGACATCAAAAAAGTTCTAACAACGAATATCAACGTAAATCGTATTCCAGTCAGAAAAAAGTTCCTTTTTGTAAACCATTTACAATCTGCACCACAAATGGCTACATTGTGGACATCCTTGGTCCTTATCATGCAACGCAAAATGATGCGCAAATAATGAAAATTACTATGCAAGATCCGAATGGTTTACAAAGTATTATGAATCCATGGGACGTCTGTATTGTTGATAGGGCGTTTCGGGACGTAGAAACATATTTGAAACAATTAGGCTATCGAGTTTTGATGCCCACATTAAAAGGCAACCAGAGCCAATTAACAACAGTAGAATCGAATGCTTCTCGTCAAGTAACAAAAGTTAGATGGGTCATCGAATCCATACACGGTATTATAGGGCAAAAATATCGTCTACTCCATAATCAATTAGATAACAAATTGCTTCCATCGATCAGTTCATATTGTAGAATTGTAGTATTCTTAAATAATAAGTTTGGTAAACGTTTAAATTCAGACATAGGATACACAAATGAAGTTATAAGTCGAATGTTAAGTCAACAGCATATTATAATTCCTTAGCGTTAGAAGTCGAGGCAAACCGTTGGTATACCAGGTGTGTTGCTAATTACTTTCCGGTTTTTCTAAACGATGTCACTGGTTATAAGTACACTGCGTATCAAAAGTTTAGAACCACCGTATTTTTTTACAAAAATATACCCCCTGCGAATGTTTGATTGATTTTTTTTTATCCTGTGTATAGTATACCTTGAAAAATTATGATTACCATCAAAATCATTCATATGTTGCACTGCAAAGTTGTGTTTTTAATATAAAGATGAAAAGCAGCTGCATCAAAAGTTTTGACGCACTTGCCTTTTTTATTGATTACAGCTCATATTATAAACCAAGAGCTATATTCATTATAGGTATAATGCTGTTAAGTACGAAGTAAGTCACCATCAAGGTAGCTGTATGACTTGTTGCTAGGAAACGAAGTCGAAATGAAAATATATAATACATAAATAAAATATGGTTAACTGACAAGAAGTTTAAGATTGACGTGTGTGTTTATTTGTTCGTTCTTCTTGACTTTCATTCTTGATTTATTATTATTAAAACATTTCTTTAATATTATTAACTTGTTGCTTCATTATTTTCGTTTATTAGTTTATTATTAGCAGTACTTTAATTGAATTACTTACAAGTTTCATCGGTATTATTGTACGTTATTGGTTATTACTACAGTAAATCCTCCCACAGTGCGACACGTCTCTTCCTGCGTCTATGCGTGCGTCGTTGCTGCGCCTGTGTTCGCCTCGCTCGAGCCAGTCCAAGTGTAACACGATACACTCGCCGCAGTCCCTTTGATGCGGGCCGCCAGATCTCCAGTTCCAAATTTACCAATATAATTTTTTAATATTTATATTTTTTTGACTGCAAATTTTTTTAACATATTCGTGAGGTTCTTCCGATCAAAATAAGACCAAACACGATATAATTACGATCATAATTACCTGTATAACAAGCCATACAAGTTTCAGACGTTACATTTACGGCAGAGATACGAATTCCTTAGATTCTAAAGTCCGAAACTTTTATAGCTTGTTATACGGGTAATTATGATCGTAATTATATCGTGTTTAGTATCATTTTAATCAGAAAAACGAGACGAATACGATGGTAAAGGTTTCATTCACGAAAAACCAAAAATAAAGAATTTTGATTTTTGAATTTAAAAGACAGAACATGCAGGAGTCTTTCATGTTTGCCGAACGCTTCAACCTTCTGCCTCTCTGTTTTTTCCACTCGCCGTCCTCTTTCACGTTAAAAACTTTATTCACCCGTTACGTACGTAATTATTAACATAATTACATCATGTTTGGTGTCATTTTAATCAGAAAAACCTGACGAATACGATGGTACAAGTTTCATGAAAAAATAATAGGAAATAAGAAAATTGCAATCTTTTTCTTTGCTTGCATTAGTATGTGTCTCACCGATATTCGGTCGTTTCGGTAACCGATCGTGTTTAACGCTTGACTGATTCCGAGTGGGATCACCCCAGCAAGGGACAGCCGCCGAGTATTAAATTTCGCTTCTCCTATGCTCACAGTGAGCAGTTTCGATTCCGGCCTCTGTTGCACTGTGGGAAGATTCACTGTAATGGGGAAGTCGAATAAGTTGGTGGATTTTGAAATAGGCCAAATAATGTCACTTTTCTCGACCGGAAAGTGTAAAAGGGCAATAGCCAGAACCATAAAACGATCGGACCACGTTATACGAAATTTTCTGTCGAATCCAGAAGGGTATGGTAAGACAAAAGTGTCAGACCGGCCACCTAAATTATCGCCACGTCAAAAGCGATCAATTATTAACACGTTGAGTGCCATGCGTTTTTCTAAGACAATTCGGCTCAGGCCACACGCGCCGCTTTGAAGCGGCGGTATTGTAGGACCGATGCTCCCTATCGCGGTAGAAGGTAGTTTACGTTTGAAATGTGATTCCTATGGGCATTCATTCAACACGTTACGTTCCCACAAATTTGTTTTGTTTTCTTTACCGTTTGGGCCGCTAGATAAGATTTTATTGAAATGGATTCGTGGCTGGCGTTCCTTTTGCGACAAGTCAGTTCATTACAGTTCTTGGCATCGCGCAGACAAAAATTTGCTTTAGCCCTGAGCGTCAAAATGTCAGTCCGAGAGTGTGAAAGCGATAGCAGCAGTGGAATTATTCATGCTAGAAAACAGCCTAGACTGGATGTATTTTTATCATCTGACGAGGAGGAGGAGATTGTGGAAGAATGGCATGAACCGATGGGTAATCAGCCAAAGATGGTGCCATTTACACAGCCTTCTGGGTTTGTACGTGAACATTTGCCCATAGGATCAGATCTAACCATAGAAACCAGCTATCAATTATTTGTACCGGATGAATTGATCGAGGGAATTGCCGAACAAACAAATTTATATGCATCGCAGAAAGTAGAAGGTGTATACTCGAAGCGCTTGGCAAAATGGAGCGAAACAAGTAAATCTGAAATGAAGAGATTTTTTGGACTGATTATGTGGATGGGATTAGTAAAATTACCAGCTATACACCACTATTGGTCCAAAGATCCTGCTTATTTGCAAACGTTCCCGAGAAAAGTCATGTCAAGAAACAGATTTGAACTGTTACTAAGAATGGTACATTTTGTAGACAACAGAAACAATAATGGTTCCGATCGCTTATATAAAATACAACCAATTTTAGACACTTTGGAAACGAATTACCAAAAATATTACAATCCAACCGAGGACATATGCATTGACGAATCCTTGATTCCCTTTCGCGGCCGCATTATATTTAGGCAATATCTAAAACAAAAGCGCCACAGATATGGAATCAAAATATTTAAGTTGTGCTGTGGTTCGGGATATACGTATGCTTTCCGTGTGTACGCAGGGAAAAATTTAGAAACAGAAAATACTACACCCGCTAACGTCGTAATGTCTCTTTGCAGAGATTTATTCGACAAGGGACACACCCTCTACACTGACAACTGGTACACGAGTTTAGAATTAGCGGAAAAATTAATTAAGAAAAACACCCATTTAGTGGGAACATTACGTTCAAATCGACGAGGAAATTCGCACCAAGTGATATCAACAAAATTAAAACGAGGAGAAATCGTGGCAAAAGAAAATAACAAAGGAATAACCATGTTGAAATGGAGAGATAAGAAGGAAATCCTAGTTCTATCGACAAAGCACTCGTCAAAAGTGGTGAATGTTGAATGCCGATCCGGAAATAAGTGCAAACCAGAAATTATAGTAGACTACAACAGACACAAAGCAGCAGAACACAAATGAATGCATACAACAATCCGTTACGCAGGACCATAAAATGGTATCGAAAACTAGCCTTAGAATTGTTACTAAATACTACGGTTGTAAATAGTTACATTCTGTACAAAGAACTTACAAAACAGAAAATTAGTATTACTGAATTCCGGAAAGAATTAGCACTGTCCCTTACAAGCTCTGAAAAAGAAGATATTCCAATGACCACAAATGCAAGAAGATCTAAAAAAGAGCAACATAAACTCCAGAAAAAGCCGGGAAAAGTCTCTGAAGTACGGAAATATTGTAAACTATGTTATGACAAAAATGTAACAGAGGATGGTAGAGCATTGGCCAGAAAAAGGACTAAGCGAGTTGTCACATTTTGTAATAGCTGTGAAGGAGAACCGTTTTTATGTTTACCATGCTTCAATGAAATGCATTAAAATTTTGTAAGTTTTAAATAAATATTCTGTAATTCCATAAAACAGTGTACACTTTATTGCTGTATATCGTCTTACCCGCTGTCAGCCAGTGGTCGTCGGCGCAATCTAAACGGAAAATATAGTGTCAGCCACCGATGGCTGACGTGGCACTCAACGTGTTAAAGAATCTTCGAATTCTACAATGAGTATCAAAAAGATTAATGATACGTTGGGTAAGAGCATTTTGAGCTATTCTTCATATGTATTCCGAATCATTGCGTCTTTTAATGCCATCTTTAGGGTGTAGCGTAGTGTAATTATTAAGAGTTAAAACGAACAGAGTGCACCGAGTCGAACGGCATACCGCGAGCCTCGCCGCGCTCCCAGGTAGCTAGTGCCATAAAACCTTCCCGAGCGCAACTCTCCTCGCTGATTGGGCGAGCCTAGCTGCACCTTTTCGTATATAAGCGGCCCTTTTTACCGAGTAAAGACAGTACAATCCTCACCTTAAGCAAAGCTAGACCACTCTCGGAACCTCCAGAGTCGGAATCGGCAAAACTCCTTTCCTCTATAACCAAATCGACTTGGATCCCCAGTCGATGCCTAACTCGCAGCTTGGAACCCCAGCCGAGTTGGCCAAACTTTCCTCTCCGTCAAAACTCACTTCCCGAAAACACCTCGTCTTGCGAATATTGCATATCTAACCGTTTTGGCTTTAAGAACATTTTTGTTGTAAGAAAATTTTTGTCACTAGCGTTATCTTAAATAAAGTAGCACTGTTACAAGGGTTAAATGTATCAAAAATGACAACCTGGAGAATACTCAATCAGGACCCCAATATTGTTCGTGCAAAAATGGCGATTTGTCCAAATTTAAAGCAAGAACATAAGAATCGTCGTCTTCTTTTTGCAAAAAATCATATGACGTGGACTCACGAATGGGACAATGTAAAATTACAAGTTACATTCTTCACCTTAGTAAGAATTGTTTAAACATACATACATACGTTTTAGGTGATTTGGGGTGATGAAAAGAAATTTAATCTGGATAGGCCAAATGGATTCAATTCATATTTGCGGGATTTGAGGAAGGAACCGAAATATTTTTCCAAAAGGAATTTTGGAGACGGTTCAATTATGATATGAGCGGGGTTTAGTGCGTTCGGCGGCACAGAAATTGCATTTGTACCATAAAAAATGAACAGTGTTGCGTATCAAACAATCCTTAGGGACCATTTGCTGCAGTACGTTCGCCGATTTCCAAGTGTTAATTTTATCTTCCAACAAGACAATGCTTCCGCACATAAAAGTACAAGCACAAAAAAGTGGATTGAGGATAAAAATTTAAAAGTTATGGATTGGCCATCACGAACACCTGATCTAAATCCGATGGAGAATTTATGGGCTATTCTTGTACGAGATATTTAGAGCGATTGTCGTCAATATAATACAGTTTAAGAATTGAAAAATGGCTTTATGGCAGCATGGGCGAGAATTAAGCCCGAAACCATAAAAAACTTAATTGCCAGTATGCCTGATAGAATTTTTTCAACCATACAGTGCTCTGGCGGATGTACAAAATATTAGTTTTGTATATATACTCATCTTTTGTTATTATAATAAATTTTTATTAAGTGCGTCTAAACTTTTGATACGGCCGTTTTTCGCCTTTAAGATAAAAACATATCCCTCTGCTGCTACATATGAATGTTTCTGATGGTAATCATAATTTTTCAAGGTATTCTATACATAGGATAAAAGAAATCAATCAAACATTCAGTAGGGGGTATGTTTTTATAAAAAGTGCGTGTAAACTTTTGATACGCAGTGTATGCATGGTTCTGATTTGATAAATATCTGTTAAGTCGTAAATTACAGTAAGCGCCGAGCGAATTAGTTGACCACCCAAAGTTTCCTCGATACAATAGTCCTCGGTTTTTTCGTCCCTTCGACCACTTTACCATAGCTTTAGAAAGTCAAGAGGTTAGTTTGTCCCGTAGCAGGAATAAGACCCAGGGAATCGTTACATTTCATTCAGAGTTTTTCGTATCTTGTTTAGTCCCATCTGGGTTTCATCATCCTTCACTTTAGTACTAGAGTCTTTGTTTCGTATTTTCTTTATATGTCGAGGTATTCCTTAAATTTATTACTCGCTACGGACATTTTTAGAAACGCCTCCATCCCTCTCCACATTTCCTTTTCCGCTCTAATTTGATTAACCAATCCGAAAATAGTTGCAGTTTTTCCCTTCCTTTGCCTAAAATCTCCACGCCCACCCCGAAGCTTTCTTGGTTTGTTAGAAGTTTCGAAAATTCATTCCTTCCATATTTTTCGAACAGTACACAGTCATTCTCTAGTTTTCGTTTAGTTACATAATATTCAACTTATAGTATTTTAGTGTTAGTACTCATTAGTTCTACGTTAACATTTATATTTTATAAGTTAACTACTAATAAAGTTTAACAATTATTTGTAATTGTTTCGGAGTTACATATCATTCCAAATACAGTCCACTATTCGTAATTGTCGGGATTGCCAATAATCCCACGCGTCGTTCAATCGTCACGGATATAATTGTGGACGCTGCGACGCACATACAATATCTCATATGTTTCTACTGTCATTCCGACAAAATAACAGCATCATAGATTTATAATTTTTTGAAAATGTCGAGTTTTGTGCCTGAAAACGTGCATTTGCTCACGCATTACTTTTCTTATTTAATCAGAAGAAAAGCGCCGATGAAAGTCATCGTTTGCTCGTAGAGACTTACGGTAAGCATGCTCCAACCATAAGGACATGTGAAACGTGGTTTCGACAATTTAAATGTGGCGATACCAACGTTCAAGATAAAGAACGTCCCGGTAGGCCAAAAACGTTTGAAGATGCGGAATTGCAAGAGTTATTGAATGAAGACCCAACACAAACTCAGAAACAGTTGGCAGAAAAGTTGAATATGAGCCGAGTAGCAATTTGTAAGCGACTACAAGCGATGGGAAAGATCCAAAAGATGGGAAGTAGAGTGCCACATGAACTGAATGATAGGCAATTGAAAAGTCGAAAATTGTCAGTGAAATGCTGCTTCAAATGTACGAAAGGAAGTCATTTCTGCATCGTATAGTAACGGGTGATAAAAAATAGATTTATTTCGTAAATCTCAAGCAAAAGAAATGGTGGTTATCACCTGACGAAGCCGGCCCATCGACAGCAAAGCCAAATCGCTTCGGTCGCAAGACCATGCTCTGTGTCTGGTAGGACCAGATTGGTGTTATGTATTATGAACTACTGAAACCTGGAGAAACAATTAATACTGATCGCTACCGACAACAAATAATTGACTTGAGCTATGCATTGATCGAAAAACGTCCACAATACGCTCAAAGACACGATAAGGTGATTTTGCAGCATGACAACGCGCCGGCTCATACAGCAAAATCAGTCAAGGAAGTGTTGAAATCACTTGGATGCGAACTTTTACCGCACCCGCCGTACTCTCCAGGCTTGGCTCCATCCGACTAGCACCATTTCGCCTCGATGGGGCACGCGCTTGCAGAGCAGCACTTTACCGATTTCGAAGAAGTTAAAAAATGGCTCGAAGAATGGTTTAGAACAAAAGAGAAACAGTTCTTTTGGAATGACATCCATAAATTGCCTGAGAGATGGGCAAAATGTATCGAATCAAATGGCCAATACTTTGAATAAATAAATTGTAACTATCTATTCTAAATAATGTGTTTTCTTTAGCGAAAAAAACCGGAAAGTAATTAGCGACACACCTGACAGACGAACAGTTCCATTTAAACAAATAGTAACTTCAGATCTTCTCGACTTTCCAGAAATGGCAGAAAGTGAATTTAAAAATCTTTTTACCGGCTCGCAACCATTATCACAAGCAATTTCTTAGTTAGCTGCAATAATGGATACAAAAAATAATATTAATATCCTTATATTGAAAGAACAAGAACATATAATTAAGTTTCAGGTCAGGTCGCGCCATATAAATAGTAAAACGTACAGATGTTTCATTCATTATAGGTACACCAAGCGACTATGTGAATGTTGACATTCACCGGCGAAACTCGACATTCTCTAGATTTCAGTGCTTCACTGTAACGTACACCCCCGTCCATAAGTCACCGGACACTTACTCGTTTCCAGCAAAAGCATTATTAAAACACAGATACAACTCTCTAGATTTATTGTATTGTTGATCTTGTAATATTTAGGTATTTTACGATAATTTTGGTATGTAATAATAGAAATAAATATTGGTAATTTCAAGAAACATTTAAAAAAAGGAACGCAACGCGCAAGCACTCATTTTAGAAATTTTCCATTCGGTATATGTTGGGATATATTATTCGTTTTGGACGTTCAAAATCATCATAGGACTGAATTTGGAACATTGTAAAGAGTTTATAAACACTTCACGAGGAGTTATAGAGTAAACAGAGATAAGTATGGACCCGCGAAGGCGAAGACGCGGTTTCTTCTTCATTTCGAGTTTGACAGTGCATATGATCATCATGAACAGTTCCAGACAAGAATTATCCCTTCAAAATCGTTCGAGAATTATTACTCTTGCTAAAGAAGGCTATTCTGTGCGGGAAATTGCGATAAAAACTAAAATACCGAAATCTACAGTGCATGATACAGTGAAGAAGTTAACGGATACCGATACTTTTGAATATAAAAAACGAACGGGACGGCCTAAAAAAACAACAGAAAATGAAGATCGCTATATCCAAACGTTAAGTAAACGAAACAGGAGGATGACAGCAACAGAAATTGCAGCAGAAGTGAACAAAGTGCGAGATGATCCAATTAGTACAACAGTGAAACGACGTCTTTTGCAAGTAGAGCTTCGCGGGTGTGTTGCAGTTAAAAAACCGCTCTTAAGGCCTCAAAATAAGAAAAAAAGATTTCAGTGGGCTAAATTATACAAAGATTATACTGTTGAAGATTGGGAAAAGGTGTTATGGACCGATGAGTCCAAATTTGAAGTGTTTGGTACAAAACGACGAATCCATGTGCGTAGGAGAAAAACTGAAAAATTAATTACCGACTGTATTGTACCAACTGTGAAGCATGGGGGTCAATCTGTGATGGTATGGGGTTGTTTTGGGGTAAATAAAACTGGCGATTTAATTCAAATTGAGGGAATTTTAAAAAAAGAACAATATTTGCAAATTTTACATGACCATGCAGTGCCGTCTGGGAATCGCTTAATAGGACGAAATTTTATATTTATGCAGGATAATGATCCCAAACACACCGCCAAAATTTGTACAAAGTATTTGAAAGATTTAGAAAGTAATCAGGAATTAAAAATTATGGAATGGCCTCCGCAATCACCCGATCTCAATCCAATAGAGAAATTATGGGAAGAAATAGACAGAAGTGTACGCAAAGTGTGCCCAAAATCAAAAAAACATTTATGGGAATTAATACAAAGAAGTTGGACAATAATAAATTCCGAAAAATTAAAAAAATTACTCAACAGGATGCCTCTACTAGTCCAAGCAGTGATAGCCGCGCGCGGTGGATATATTGACGAAAAGAAGATATGACACATTTCGGTAAGATTTTGGACATTTCTCCACTAATTTTCGTAAAAATATTATCGTAAAATAGTTTAACATTACAAAATTAATAATAAAACAACTCTAGGGAGTTGTATCTGTGTTTTAATAATGCTGTTGCTGAAAACGAGTAAGTGTCCGGTGACTTATGGACGGGGGTGTACATCAGTAAAGACATTCAAATTACCTTTAAAATAAAATCGTTATTATAAATTATAATTTTGTGACTTTTAATATTAGTTAGTAAAATTCAATATATCCCATTATTCACTAATTCGATGTGCGAGATGCTTTTCAAAATTATGTTTTATTTGTTTTTACAAGTTTCACTATTGTACGAACAATGCGGGGTAAGAAACTAGTCATATTTTTATACTAATTCTGTTAATTTCATAAATATTTTACTTATTGTGCCCTTTCACAATTTATTGTTTCCAGGCACGATTAACCGGCATTTAAAGGGCTTTTCCCTTGTTCTTCTCGCGAAATGCATACATTGTTTTGTAATAAATATTAATAAAACTCTTGTAAGGTTTCTAATCATTAAAGACATTTCATTTCCAATTTATTTAAACCCCATTATGTATCTTTATATGTAAAAAAAAAAACATTAAATTTATTCAAAAGCTTTGCTCCCTAACGACGAAGAACACCGAGCCGTTGCAGCTACGCTAAACCCATTACATGCAAACAATTGCTACAGAACTGAATTTGAGAGTGAGTTGCATCTTCAATTGCAAATATCTCAAAAATTATTGAGTAGTGGCCCCCATAACTATATATCTTCATGATTAGGGAAACTAAATCTGTCATCCTACAAAGTTTGAACAAAATCCGTGTCCCCAAGACATTGCACTCTCCTTGTAAAAAAGCACATAGTTTCCTCGCTGAAATCACGGTTTTTGTGTATTGTGTTGATTTTTAACAGTTTATTTGTAAAATGAGTGACGAAGAAGTATATCCGGGAAAGAAAGGTACGAAAAAATCATATCCAACGCGGCGTCGGAGCAACGTGACATCGAGATGACAGTTAAATAGATTCGAGGCTGAGAGCGATTTGGAAGGAGTTAGTGCTTCTGCCAAAAAATTAAAACTTGCCGATGAAGAATTTCATGTAAACAATGAATTTGGCTATAGAATTATAAATTTTTTCGCCGTTTTCTCTGCCATTTCGCAACATGTGAAGTGTAAAACTTGCGATTCAGACATCACGTTTCATGAAAGAAGTCCTAGGGGCTTAGGCTTCAAAATAGTTATCAGTTGCCCTAAATGTCCAGAAATTGTTATTCCAAGTAGTAAATTCATACGAAATGCATATGAAATTAACTGTCGAATCGTGATAGCAACGTGACTACTAGGAATAGGGCTAAATGGAATAATAAAGTTTTGTGCATTTATGGAATTACCACGACCGATATTTCAATCCTTTTACGACAAGGTAATAGATACGATTTCGGTCGCAACGGCAACAGTACGTGGCGCTAGTATGAAGAAGGCAGCGCAAGAAAAAAAGAAAAGTGAGGAAAATGGACATTGTGAAGGGATAAGTGTTTCCGGTGATGGTTCGTGGAGGAAACGCGGACTTTCGTCGCTTTTCGGAATCACCTCATTAATTGGATGGCTTACAGGCAAAATCATTGATGTTGAAGTTAAGTTAAAGTACTGTAAGTCTTGCGAGCACTGGAAATCCAAATTAGCAACATCCGAGTATGAAGAATGACAAAAAAAACACGTTGATGAATGTCGAGCGAACCATGAAGGCTCATCTTGTAAGATGGAGGTAGATGTTGTCGTCGAAATGTTTGTACGCTCTGAAAGTTTGTACGGCCTCAAATATGCATATTATATAGGTGACGGAGATAGTAAAACATTTAAAGGTATAATAGATATAAATCCATAGAAAAAGGTTGAGGTACAAAAGAAAGAGTGTATTGACCATATTCAAAAAAGAACGGGCACTCGATTGAGAAATCTCAAAAAAAAGTGAGAGGCCTCGGACGAAAAGGTAAATTAACTTCCAAATGAATTCACAAGTTAACAATTTATTATGGTTTGGCAAAACGACGGAATCCGAATTCCGTACAAAATATGAAAAATGAAATCTGGGCGACGTTGTACCACAAAGTATCAACAGATGAAAATCCACAACACGAAAAATGCTCAGAGTTTTGGTGTGACTGGAAAAAAGCGCAAGCAGCGGATTCCTTACACAATTTCCATCATAAGCCGCCACTTCCTACAGAAATTTTTGAAGCGATCAAACTAATTTATGAGGAGCTGAGCCGAGACGACTTGTTAAACCGTTGCTTGGGAGCTTATACGCCAAATAGCAAAGAAAGTTTTAATGCTACCGTCTGGAACTTAACTCCAAAATCTTATTCGAGTAGCAAAAAAGTGTTGAATATAGCGACTGATATTGCTGTGTGCAATTTTAATGATGGTCTTACCAGCATATTACAAACTATGAAAGTCTTCGAGATGGAAATTGGTTTGCAATCTTACAATTTTTGTATTGAAGGCTACTCAAAGCGGATCAAGCACGCCGAGCTGTCCTTGACAGATGGGGCAAAAGAGGCACGCTCAAAAATTTGTCGAGATGAGGCATAAAAAAAATGATCGTCCACAATGTCGATTTGCGACGATGGGCAATCAGACGACCAATTTAGAAGGTTTTCACGCGTCTTCGTATTGGTTGCGGAATTTTAAACATTCACACAATATAGTGTCCAGAAAAACAACAAAACTTATTTCCCGTCACTATAGCAATAATTGAAATAATATTAACGCATCAGCAGAAAATTTTGTATCCCGTGTACGGCAATATTTTGCAAGTTACGGGAGTAAAGAATATTTTTAATACTGACCAGAGTGGTTTTCAACTTGAAATGCCTTCTGGTAGATCCTTAACATATCAGGGGTCAAAAAGAAACAGGTGTTTTCATACTGTTATGGGTGACACATCATCATCGATGTCTCATCCTCCACAGTCACCATGATCTTCTATCACCGATAACTAGAGAACAACATCTTCGTCACCATCCATGAGTCACAACCGCCCTATCACTCTACGCGTCATATCTTGTTTTGCAAAGGGCATAAATACCCTGAAGATCTCCCCAAAATCCCTCAATTCAATCTCAGCCTCAGTTTACCTCAGTTCAGTTCACTCTTAGTTACCGTTTATCCGCCGATCTATAACATAGTGCTCTGTACGTGATCCCGAACGTTTGTGTATAATAAAAGGTAATTGTGTGAAGCAACTGCGAGTCTCTTCACCCCGTTCCCGTTGCTGCGGCTTAACAATACAATCGATGGCAGCAACGACCCACAGTTATACGATTCAACCGACAATTTCAGCCGACGTTGTAGGAAGTAAGTTCGGACCACGGATAAGTAAGAACATTTTTAGGGCACTCAATATTCACGTTGAAGCATCGACTTCGGGAAAATTGACGAAGAAGTTATTTAGAACGTGGTTGACAACCACCTTATTCACACATATTTCAGAAAAGGCAGTTTTGCTTTTGGACTCATGGACTGGATACGACAAAGAAATAATTCAGAATGCAACACCACATGGTAAACAATTGGAAGTGCTGCAAATAACAAAAAACTCTCCACCTCTCGTTGAACCACTCGACGTATATGGAGTTCGAATTTGGACAAAACTTTGCTTGGAAGATTTCTGATATGACAATTACGCTAAATATTAATATACATTTATATGCAAGAGATAATATATTGAAACTACAATCATTAATCCACAATCAACTATCAGCACCTCTTTACAAATATTTATTTCAATATTTTTGGTACCGCTCTCGCTATACAGACAATAGGCCAGAAGAATTCGAAAGTCCTGTGGTTTTTTGTTCTACACAATTGGATACTGTAATATGCCATCGTTGTGAGGATGTGGTCCCACTCAAATGTTCTTGGTGCAAAGAACACTTTTGTTTTAAACATTTTTTCATAGAATTTCATTATTGTGAGAATTATATACAGCAATTATTCTATATTACGATTCTCATCATTTTCAATATCATTATTCGTTATCAGAAGGAAAGTATTTGCAAACTTACATTTTTTAACACAATCACCTCTTTTTAGTTGAAAGACTGTTGTAAACAACAGTCAATAAACCTATCTCTTTTAGTTGTTAAACATCTGCCCCTGTTACTTTATTTTATCAGGGATTCCCTTGTATATTCCCAATCCGCAAGGGTCAAAATCCCACATGTATTAAAAAAAAAAACAACAATACGATTTTTTTGAGCGTTTAAGACCCACCTAACCCCTTAAGTTCTATTGAATGTTGAGCTCGTGTGAGGGTGGATGGGATAGCTCATGGGTTTTTCACTTCAAGTGAATTCGGTTTTCTTCTCCTCGAAATTCGCCCTGAATATTTATTTTACTTTCAGGTTTTAATTAAGTTCAACTGAATGTTGAGCTAGTGGGAGGGTGGATGGGAGCTCATGGGTTTCTCACTAAATGTGAATCCGGCTTCTTTCTTCTCGAAACTCGCTTTTAATATTCTTCTTTATTTTCAGGTATTAAATAATTTCTGGTTAATGTTGAGCTAGTGGGAGGGTGGATGGGAGCTCATGGGTTTTTCACTTCATGTGAATGCGGTTTATTTCTTCACGAAATTCGATTTTAATTTCTCTTTTATTTTCAGGTTTGAATTTATGATAATGAGCTAGTGGGAGGGTGGATGGGAGCTCATCGGTTTTTCACTTCATGTGAATCCGGTTTATTTCTTCACGAAATTCGATTTTAATTTCTCTTTTATTTTCAGGTTTCAATTTATGATAATGAGCTAGTGGTGAGTGGATGGGAGCTCATGGGTTTTTCACTTCATGTGAATCCGGTTTATTTCTTCACGAAATTCGATTTTAATTTCTCTTTTATTTTCAGGTTTGAATTTATGATAATGAGCTAGTGGGAGGGTGGATGGGAGCTCATGGGTTTTTCACTTCATGTGAATGCGGTTTATTTCTTCACGAAATTCGATTTTAATTTCTCTTTTATTTTCAGGTTTGAATTTATGATAATGAGCTAGTGGTGGGTGGATGGGAGCTCATGGGTTTTTCACTTCATGTGAATCCGGTTTATTTCTTCACGAAATTCGATTTTAATTTCTCTTTTATTTTCAGGTTTGAATTTATGATAATGAGCTAGTGGGAGGGTGGATGGGAGCTCATGGGTTTTTCACTTCATGTGAATCCGGCTTCTTTCTCCTTGAAAGTCCGCTTTTAATATCTTTTATTTTCAGGTTTTAATTAATTTCAATTTAATGTTGCAGGATAGGTTTCACCCGAAGAAAGAAGATAGAAGAATACATCATCCACGGACCATCGAAGAATCATCGTGGGACCATGGTGGGATCATCGTGGGATGCGTACCTCATTGTACCTTAGTATTAAGTTCGTGTGCGGGCGTTTCGTTCCCCGTGCCTCTTGTTCGGAGTTGCACTCATTTTCACGACCGGTCGTGAATTTTTTATCGCGTTAAACAGTAGAGTCACCCAATTTTCTGTCAATTGTTCCGGACCCAAATGGCCATAGGTGATCGAATATTGCAGGGACCATGAGACAGATGAGGACTAGGACTACTGATCAGTTCCTGAGATGTGGACTGCGTGGCGGTGCGCTGTCGAACGCTGTCGTATAACGACTGAGGCGGCGTCTCTACCCTTACGGCTGTGGAGCAATGGGAGCCTGATCGCGAACGCTGTCTGAGGAATAGGGATCCTCTCTTCGGTCAGACCTCCCTCATCCGGCGGCGGTGGAGAAACGGGATCCTGAATGCAACATCCGTCGTCTTGGCACTAGGGTGTCCTCTCTACCTTTTTGTTGTGGAGAAATAGGAACCCGAACGCCATCACGTCACTCGGACTACCGGTACTCTTCGTTGGATTCTATCTCGCGTTTCATGTAAGTTTAATCACCTTTTGGTCCAGGAGGGCGAGGTTCTCTTGACAGAAAATGCTCATACCGCCCTTTTGCGAAAGTTCTTCTAACTTTCTTGCTCCCCTCTCCCTCGCCCCCACACCCCTTTGCTTTTTTTTCATCGTAAATAATACGAGTGCAATTTTCGAATAAGAGGTACATTCGCGTTTAGGATAAGTATGCGTGCGTAATTACAGAATAAAGCGCGGGGCCCCATAGTATTAGTGTTAAGTGCGTGCGTAAGCGCTTTCGTTTCTATCTCGTTTCTAATTTTTATTCTATTTGCAGGTTTCATTGATTAATAATGAGCTAGTGGGAGGGTGGATGGGAGCTCATGGGTTCTTCACTTCATGTGAATCCAGCTTCTTTCTCCTCCAATCTCGTTTCTAATTTTTATTTTATTTGCAGGTTTCATTGATTAATAATGAGCTAGGGGGAGGGTGGATGAGAGCTCATGAGGTTTGCACTTCATGTGAATCCGGCTTCTTTCTCCTCGAAAGTCCGCTCTTAATCTCTTTTATTTTCAGGTTTGAAATAATTTGTGGATAATATTGAGCTAGTGGGAGGGTGGATGGGAGCTCATGGGTTCTTCACTTCATGTGAATCCAACTTCTTTCTCCTCTAATCTCGTTTCTAATTTTTATTTCATTTGCAGGTTTCGTTGATTAATAATGAGCTAGGGGGAGGGTGGATGGGAGCTCATGGGGTTTTCACTTCATGTGAATCCGGCTTCTTTCTCCTCGAAAGTCCGCTCTTAATCTCTTTTATTTTCAGGTTTGAAATAATTTGTGGATAATATTGAGCTAGTGGGAGGGTGGATGGGAGCTTATGGGTTCTTCACTTCATGTGAATCCAGCTTCTTTCTCCTCTAATCTCGTTTCTAATTTTTATTTCATTTGCAGGTTTCATTGATTAATAATGAGCTAGTGGGAGGGTGGATGGGAGCTCATGGGTTCTTCACTTCATGTGAATCCGGCTTCTTCCTCCTCCAATCTCGTTTCTAATTTTTATTTTATTTGCAGGTTTCATTGATTAATATTGAGCTAGAGAGAGGGTAGATGGGATAGCTCATGGGTTCTTCACTTCATGTGAATCCGGCTTCTTTCTCCTCGAAAGTCCGCTCATAATATCTTTTATTTTCAGGTTTGAAATAATTTGTGGATAATATTGAGCTAGTGGGAGGGTGGATGGGAGCTCATGGGTTCTTCACTTCATGTGAATCCAACTTCTTTCTCCTCTAATCTCGTTTCTAATTTTTATTTCATTTGCAGGTTTCGTTGATTAATAATGAGCTAGGGGGAGGGTGGATGGGAGCTCATGGGGTTTTCACTTCATGTGAATCCGGCTTCTTTCTCCTCGAAAGTCCGCTCATAATATCTTTTATTTTCAGGTTTGAAATAATTTGTGGATAATATTGAGCTAGTAGGAGGGTGGATGGGAGCTCATGAGGTTTTCACTTCATGTGAATCCCGGCTTCTTTCTCCTCGAAAGTCCGTTCTTAATATCTTTTTTTTTCAGGTTTCTATTATTAATACTAAGCTAGCGGGAGGGTGGATGGGAGCTCAGGGGTTTTTCACTTCAAGTGAATCCGGTTTTCTTCTCGAAATTCGCACAGAATATTTATTTTACTTTCAGGCTTTAAGTTCTACTGGATGTTCAGCTATTGGGAGGGTGGATGGGATAGCTCATGAGTTTTTCACTTCAAGTGAATCCGGTTTTCTTCTCCTCGAAATTCGCTCCGAACTCTTATTTTACTTTCAGGTTTTAATTAATTTCTATTTAATATTGTAAGTTCGTGGGAGGGCGCGAGGATCCCCGTGCTTCTTGTTCGAGATTGCACTCATTTTCACGACCGATCGTGAATTTTTTTCCGCGTTAAATAGTAGAGTCACCCAATTATTTTTTATCAATTGTTCCGAACCCGAACGGCCATAGGTGACGGAATATTGCAGGGACCATGAGGCAGGTGAATACACGATGTACTGGCCAGTTCCTAGGACATGGAGTTCATGACCGATGTGCTGGCGAACGCTGTCGTATAACGACTGAGGCGGCCCCTCCATTGTTAGACTTCCCTCACCCGGCGGCGGTAGAGAAACGGGAACCTGAATGCACGATCCGTCGTCTGCGGACTAGGGTGTCCTCTCTACGTTTTCACGTGGAGAAATGAGAACCCGAACGCCAACATATCACTCGCGCTGTCAGTACTCTTCATTGGATTTTGTCACACGATTCATGTAAGTTCAATCACCTTTTGCTTCACTCGACAGAGGATGCTAAACCACCCTTTTGCGAAAGTTTTTCTAACTTTCGTCCTCCCCTCTACCTCATTACCCCTTTGCTTTCTGTATCATAAATCATACGAGTGCAATCTTTGAACAAGAGGTACATCAGCGGCGCTTAGTATACGTATTCGTGCGAGATTCTAGAATAGAGCGTGGGGCCCCATAATATTAGTATTAAGAGATCTAGTCATGGAGTGAGGAAGACCAGGCTGCTTTTTGGAAAGAAAACTGTGTTGGACCCGCGAGCATTTTCCTGAAAACTGCCGAAAAGTACACATCAGAATGCCCACTACTCGCACGACCACAGAAAATTACATGTTTTTTGTGTATGCACAATGTAATGGCAACGCGGAGGGAGCTGCACGCGTGTATCGCGAACGATATCCAGAAAATCCTCCAAGTGCTCATTGCTTCCGTCGATTGGTAAGCTGATTGCATTTGGGTGGCACGTTACAACCTGCTCAGTCTGAGACAGGACGCTCGCAACAGATCAGTACGGTACGAGTGGACGAAGAGAAATATTAAAATATTCTGAAAAATGTATTTTTTCTTTCAATAATAGATTTTTGTATTCTATTCCAGTATCCCTCGGTCTACGATACACCACATACTTAAAGGAAATTTAATGCATCCGTATAAATTCATGCGAGTGCAAACATTGACACATTGTGGACAGACGAAGCCCTTTTTACAAGAGAAGGGTGCTTCAACGCCCACAATTCACATGTGTGGGATGTACAGAATCCGATAGCGATTCGCCCACGAGCAGCACAAGACCGCTGGTCAGTCAACGTATGGGCTGGTATTTGCGGTGATTTTATAATTGGACCGTACCTTCTGCCTAACAAATTGGACGGTGCATCATATCGGAATTTTCTGGAACATATTCTTCCGAATCTCTTGGAAGACATTCCATTAGAGATTCGAAGGAACATGTTCCTCCAACACGATGGTGCACCTGCACATTATGCCGCAAATGTCAGGTCATACTTAGACGAAGCCTTGACAGGTGGATTAGCCGCGGCGGTGCTGTTGCGTGGCCCCCAAGATCACCAGCTTTGAATCCGTTGGATTTTTTTTTCTGGGAACACTTGGAGGTATGATTATAATTGTTAATTATTCTTTCATATTTTCAATAATGTATGTAAAATACTTAAAATTTTAATTTTTCCTTTAATTCTTTCAGAACGAGGTGTATCGTGAACCGGTGACAACGCCGGAGGAGGTAATCAGCCGAACTCATGCCGCGATAACAAAAATTACGCCATATACATTGCATGCCGTTAAAACCAATATTGTGAAACGTCTGCGCGCATGTGTTGCAAGTGGTGGGGGGTACATTGAGCCTGTATTATGATATAATTATCCGGCAACAATCGGCCCCTTTCGGTGCCACCTATTATTTATTCGAAGGATCGATTACGGTTCAATTTACGAAAGAGCAGAAATCCATCGGCCCCCTCCGGGGCCATAAAATTTACGGAAACAATTAGCCCCTTTACGGGCTACAGTGAAAATATGGGTCAAGTGACAGTGAAAGTGGCAGTATCCTTGGCAAAGAGAGTTCAGTAACCTGTGGGTAACATCAGCTGTTGTACAGTGTTTGTGCATTTTATGGGAGGTCAAAATCGGTAGAAGGACCCAGCAGCGAGGGCCGATTTTCACTGAAAAAGGATTATTTTCACACAATGGGTGAGTCCGATTTAAATTCTTCGTTCATGTTTTTGTAAATTTAAAGTGGACTGGCGTTAATTCACTTATTGTATTGATTTAAAGACTTTTTCATTCAATGTGATAATTATTTATCCCATAAAAAACATCAATTAGTTATGTTGTATTTCCATAACAAATGGCAGAAATAATATTTGATATTTTATTTCTTACTCTTTTCAAATAACGACTACGAGAATATAACAAATTCGATTTATTTCATTTCCATGAATAACGGCTAATTGTCTTATCCCTTGTCTGAACGCGCGCTATTCTCGCGCTCCGATTGGTCGGTGTTTTTCCTTAATAATTCAAAAATGAGAGTCCAGACCCCATTTTGGCAAAGGAAAAACTTACATAGAATCACCTCCCCTACAATCCCTATTCGGGTCCAACGAAAGTTGGGACACCCTGTATATGGAATTTTTCCACGAAAAACGCCGACCAATCAGAACGTGATTGTTGTTAATTATTTAAAAATGAAGCCACATACGACATTTTTGCAAATGAAAAAGTTGTTCAGAATGACCCCACCTACCTCCTATTTCCGGCTCCTTCAACACTTTTGGGACATCCTGTATACCGAAAAAAGATACTGATTATAACCAGCGTTATATATTAGGGTGTCCCATAAGTTTCTTCCGCGCCACGCTATGAATGAGTCTGACTGGCTATGTTTATATAAACATGCAGGCTTATCTCTTAGCCGTTTATGGCATCGGTTTCAGTCGTCCCAGAGCTCTTTCAAAGTACGTTTCGTTGGTGACAGAGTCTCTTTTAAAATTTTTTCTGCCCCGTTCAATATGGAGAACCAAAACAAGCATTTACGGCATGTTATGCTTCATTGCTTTAAAAAAGGCAATAGTGCAAAGGACACTGCAGACGAGATTTGCACCGTTTACGGGAGTGGTACTACGACCATTAGGACCGTCCGCAATTGGTTTAAGAAATTTAGAGCCGGCAATTTCGATTTGCAAGATGAAGACCGCAGCGGCCGCCCAGTAACGACGGATGCGGACCTTATCAAGACTGTGCTCGCTGAAAATCCGCGATATAGTGTGCGCGAGATAGTGGATGACACTAACATTCCCAAGACAACGGTACATAAGCATTTGATCAAGATGGGATATGCAAATCGGTATGAAGTTTGGGTTCCACACCTATTGACGGAGACCGGCCTTATGAACCGCGTCTCTACGTGCGATTTGCTTCTTCAGCGACATGAAAGAAATCCTTTCTTAAAGAGTCTTGTCACTGGAGACGAGACTTGGATTTTCTATCAAAATGTGTCTCGAAAACGCACTTGGTCCAAGGAAAATAGACCTTCAACTGTTGCGAAGCCTGGACTTCATCCGAAGAAGGTTCTTTTATCCATTTGGTGGGACTGGAAAGGTGTAGTGTACTACGAGCTCCTTCCTCAAGGTGAAATGATCAATGCTGACAAATATTGTAATCAACTTGATCAACTGAAAGCCGCCATAGCAGAGAAACGGCCAGAACTGGCGAACCGACGAGGAGTCGTTTTCCATCACGACAACGCAAGACCGCATGTTGCAATGGTCGTGAGACAAAAATTATTACAGTTCGATTGGGACGTTCTACCTCATCCTCCGTACTCCCCAGACCTTGCTCCTTCCGATTATTACTTGTTCCTCTCCTTAAAAAATTCTCTCCGTGGTAAATCTTTCAAATCCATAAGCGAAATAAAAACGCACACAGATGAATATTTTGCAAGTAAGCCTCAACAATTTTGGAAAGAGGGCATAATGAGGCTTCCTGAGAGATGGAAGAAGGTTATAGAACAGAACGGTTCATATATAACATAATAAATCAACCTCAAACAACAAATATCGTGTATTCATTTCGCATCAAAAAAAGGGAAGAAACTTATGGGACAACCTAATACTTAAAAATACAGTCCACTACCTTGAAAATAACGAAGTCTAACAGATACACTGTTGGACAAACGACAAACAGTTGTTTCAAAGTTAGTTCCGCGAAGCAACAATAATCTCATTTCGTCAAATAACAGCACGCGACGACATGAGAATTTTCACAGAGAAACAACCTTAAAAGAACGAAATATTATAATAGATCATTATAAAAATGAATCTTCTCTTAAAAAAATTGGTGAACTGTTGGAAAAAAGTCATGCAACCATCCAGTATATTGTAAGTAAATATAAGACACAGGGAACCCTAAAAAATAAGCGTCGTTCTGGACGGTCGCCAAAGTTAAACGATAGAGATGACAGATTTGTTATTAAAAAAGCTAAAGAAGATCCATTCAAAAGTGCTCCCAAAATTGCAATGGAATTAGAAGTAGCCACTGGAAAACACGTTTATTCCAAAACAATATGTAATAGACTTAAGGAAGCTGGATACCTTTCACGTATTGCTAGGAAGAAACCATACGTTAATGAAATAAATAGAAAGAAAAAGCTTGAATTTGAAAAAAAAAAAAAAAAACAAATAAGCCGTTAGAGTTTTAAAAATCTGTCATTTTCTCCGACGAGAGTAAAGTTAATATTTTTGGAACAGATGGAAAATGTTTAGTGTGGAGAGAAAAAGGAAAAGCTTTAAATCCAAAGAATATAAAGCCTACACTAAAGCACGGTGGCGGGAGCATCATGATATGCGGGGCATGGCCGCGAATGGTTTCGGTAATTTGCATTTTATTGAAGGAATAATGGATAAATATGAATACCTGAATATTTTTAAATTGAATTTGAAACAAAATGCAGAAAAATTAGGGATATCGTATTGTTATTATTTCCAGCAAGACAATGATCCCAAACACATGTCTCATTTAGTTAGAGAATGGTTGTTATACAATACACCACATGTCCTGGAAAAGCCACCACAGTCTCCAGATATTAATACTATAGAACGCATATGGGAAGAACTGAAACGTCGTGTTCGAAAACATACAATTTTGAACAAAAACGAGCTAAAAAATGCGTTAAAAGAGGAATAGCCAAAAATTGATAAAAATATAACAAATAATTTAGTTGCATCAATGCCCAAGTGATTGCAAGCCATAATAGACAGTGAATGATATCCAACGAAATATTAATTCATTTATTAATTTGTTATTTTGATTAGTAATTCAAGAAAGTATCTACTGTATGAATACTTTTTTCCCAGCGGTTTCCGTACTCATTAAGAATTTGATTATATAATATGTATTAAGATGCTTCGATTTTAATAAAATATGTATCGTTTAAAAGCTGCGTTAATTTCCTATATTGTACCATGTTTCGTTGTTAAATTAATGTTCTGTAGAAAAAGTTAACGACATTCAAAGTATAGCTCCTACTGGTGTATGAATACTTTTTTCGCTATCTCTATAATATATACATAGCGACTTATCACCAAAACTCGTCAAGACTTTTGGGGACGATGGTATATCCAATATTTAAGAGAGCTACGGGTCACAAAGGTGCTGCAGGGAGTGGTGCCCCTGTAGCGCCAAGAGCCAACCCCAACCTCCACGCGGTGTGACCTGCAAACTCCGCTCTTTACGGGCGGTAGGCTAACGAGGCGAGGGCTACACGACTCTGAGAACTTTGCTGGGGGAGTCTGTATCCGGCGGAAAGATCATTGAGACAATAATAAAATTCCTTGCAAGTGCCGAGTCAAGCGACGTCTTCTCAGCCGTTGATCTACCTTGACCCTACCGGAAGCGGTGGCTAGCTGGGAGGGACGATAGGTAGTTTTATTGCGTATGCCCAAAGAGGCGAGGAAGCAAATCCGCGTCCCATCTCGGTGGGCCGGATTCATAATAAATTTAAGAGAGCTACAGGAACGCCAAAAATTACTAAAACCAAGTGTCAACCTAAAACCTAACGACATGGTCATCATTATGGATAAGAATCAGCCTTGTTTGCAATGGCAGTTGGGTCGGGCCGTGGACGTTCATCCTGGAAGCGACGGAACCGTTCGAGTCGTCACTGTACAAACAGCCAACGGCACATTTCAACGGAATGCAACACTATTGTGCCCTCTTCCAAATATGATATAAATGCGATCATGAAATTACTTTGTTAAAACAATATGTAATTACCCATTACACATTACACACTACACATTACACACATTACCGAATAGGGTTTATTACTCGCAAACGAAGCGTTCGTTTATATTTGTTTCTATTAATTTACGAAGCGATTGCGATGCGAGACAAAGGGGCAGCATCTGATTTTAAAAAAGTATCCTCCACCGCGGGGCGGGGAATCGAAGGGAAAACGTGGCGCCTTTGCCTCGGCAAGGGCGTAGTCGCGGAAATTCGGTCGCGGTGAAGGGTCGTTCGCGAATGGGCAGAATATTCGTATATTGTTTTTAGAAATAATGTAATACTCAGCGATGAATGTAATTCACTATTTTTAATTTAGATGGAAAAAATAAAGTTTGGAGACAGCCAAAAACGCAAATGAAACAAAAATATTTGTATCGAACATTTAAACATGGAGGCGACCGTGTGATGGTTTGGGGCTGTATGAGTGCTGCAGGAGTTGGATACATGACATTTATTGATGGCATTATAGGCCAAAACATTTATTTAAACGTTTTGAAAGGAAATTTGGTCTGCAGTTCATTAAAATTAAATTTAGAAGAGTCGTTTATTTTCCAACAAAGTAACGACCCTAAGTATACGGCGAAGAAAGTCAAAGAATGGTTACTGTACACTATGATCAAGAAGTTTCGGGAATTTGTATTTTATATGATGCACGCTTTACCGATTTGAAAAAAATTGTTGTGTCTCACGTTGGTAAACGTTTCCCGAGCACATCCGTCAAACGTGATCGTGATTGTATCATTAGTATTTTGTTTGGCATCTGTTTACATCAGTCCATGTTTTGTACCTCGTCGCATTTCAAAATGGAAAAAAAATATTGAGCAAAGAGTTTGCCTGAAATTTTGTGTTGCCAACGAAATTTCGTGTGCCGATGCATTAAAAATGCTGCAGAAAACCTACGGATACTCTACTCTCTAGAAAACACGAGCATACGAATGGTATTTGGTGTTTAATAACCGGTGTCAAAGAAGTTGAAGATGCACCTCGTCGTGGACGCCCGACGACATCGACAAACGATGATAACGTCGAAATAGTTAAGGGAATCGTGCTCGAAAATCGCCATACAAGCCTGAGAGAGATAGCTGATGATCTCAACATTGCGTATGGTTCAGCATAGCACATTGTAGTGGATATTTTCGGCATGAAACGTGTTGAAGCACGACTTGTGCCAAAAGACCTGAACTTCGTTCAAAAACAATTCCGAAAGGCAGTGGCTCAGGAGATGATTTCTGAGGTCACAAGCGATCCGGCAATGATGAAACGTATTATTACTGGTAACAAAACCTGGGTTTATGAATATAATGTCCAAACGCGCCAACGATCATCCGAGTGGCGCTATGAAAATGAGCCAAAACCGAAGAAGGCGCGTCAAAGTCGATCAAAAATCAAGGTCTTGCTCACAGTTTTCTTTGATTATCGAGGTATTGTTCGTTATGAGTACTTGTCAACGGGTCAAACCGTTAACAAGGAGTATTATCTGGCCGTAATGAAGCGTTTGAGAGATGCTGTGCGTAGAAAACAACCAGAATTGTGGAAAAACGACTCCTAGATTTTGCACCATGATAACGCTGTCTCACACAAAGCACGCATTGTAGGCGACTATTTGACCAAACACACCGCGAATGCCATCCAACAAGCACCATATTCTCCAGATATGGCACCCTGCGACTTTTGAGATTTTCGAGCATAGACGAAATAAAAGACAATGCGACGCGGGAGATGAAAGCCATTCTTTCATCGGATTATGAAAAGTGTATGGATGAATGGATTAAGCGTTGGCATATGTGCATTGCTTCCGATGGATCCTACTTTGAAAGAGATAAAATAAATGTATCCGTAAATTAACAAAAAACGCGTTTTATTTACAAATTCCCTGAACTTTTTGATCATAGAGAATAATGCCCCAAAGCAACTTCGTACGCTGCCTCAATCACCCAACATGATCATCGAACATTTATGGGGTGAAATAAAAAGAAAATTAAAAAGTCACAATATTAAAAACAATGAAGATCTGGAATCCACAATACTATTAGAATGGAATAATATTCAACTAGATTTAACTAAAAAGTTGGTATGCACAATGCAAAAAAAGGTTACAAGAAATTATTAAACTAAAGGGAGAACCCACCCATCAATAATCTTTTTTGATCATATTTTTGAAACGTTTGTACTTTCGCTTATTATATTCCGGCAATAAATCGATGTACAGTGAGTCATAGCCAAAATCGTACATTGCGTATATGAATACGTTTCATCTCATAAAAAAGTCCAGGGAAGATATAGGGGAAAAAAGATTATGAATCTATATTGTAAATGTATTTATATTTATTATGTAGTAGTATCAAAAGAAACATAATTGTCTAAATATAAAAAAAAAAAACTTACTATGATTTAGTCCGGAAAACGCCTCACAACTAAAATCGTACAGTATATATTTTTTAGTATTCCCTAAGGGGAATCCCTGAAAAACAAATGAAAATTGTGGAACAAATGATAGATTACATTATTTGGCTCATTCGCAATTGTCGTTTAGCGTCGTAAAATTCGTAGTTGAAAAATAAAGAGAAAAATAGTAATAATGAAGCAGACAACGATAGAAGTACGACAAATAGTTATAAGAAATTTTCAAAGTGGAAAAAGCTATCGTGAAATTGCAAAGATTGTTGATAGAAGTGCCAGTACAGTACAATACATTGTAAAACGATACCAAAACGGAAATAGAATTAGTAATGCGCCAAGAACAGCTCCAAACAAAAAGTTCAACGCATACGACGAAAGGTGGATAGTGCGAAAAATTAAAGAGAATCCGAAGATTAGTGCACCCAAACTTACTAATGAAGTAGGGACATATTTAGGGAAAAGTGTCAACCCAGAAACTGTAAGAAGGGTACTCCGAAAGCATAATTTTCATGGTCGTACAGCTCGAAACAAGCCTCTCATAAACGAGAAGAATAGAAAAAAGAGATTAGATTTCGCAAAAGAATATTTAGGCAGAGATTTTGATTTTTGGAAAAAAACTATATTTTCGGATGAAAGTAAATTTAATATCTTTCATTCAGATGGAAAAATTACAGTATGCCGTCGACCAAATGAGGAGTTTGAAATACAAAATTTGAAGAGTACCGTGAAACATAGAGGACAATCAGTAATGGTTTGGGGATGCATGTCCGCTGCCGGAGTCGGTAACTTAGCGTTTATCGAAGGCAATATGAATAAATATGATTACATAAACATTTTGAAAAACAATTTGAGGGACAGTGCCGAAAAATTGGGGATTTTGGATTCGTTCAAGTTTTATAGCGACAATGATCCCAAACATACATCGCATGTCGCTAAAATGTGGGCACTGTATAATTGGCTCAAAAATTGGCCGAAATCATCAGTCCGTTGAAAAAATGCGGAATGACATCTACGCGACTCTGGAGTACAAACTATCGACTGACGCTAAACCAAGACATAACAAATGCCCGCGCGGAGAGAACTCGTGGTGCTCATGGCAGAAGGTACAGGCTGTTGGAGCAGAACATACACATAAACCACCTCCCTCTAAAGAAGTGTACAATGCAAATTTGCCCATTTATGACGAACTAAGTCGTGATGAGTTGCTTTTTCGTTGCATCGGCGGCTTTATGCATAATAGCAACGAGAGCTTCAACGCTACTGTTTGGTCAATGGCTCCAAAATCGACCTCCAATGGCAAACACATTGTTGATAGGGCAGTCTATGTTAGTGCAGGTATATATAATAACGGCCTATCAACCGTCATGAAGTTAATGCAGAATTTAGATTTGACAATTGGACTGAACTGCTACAACTTCTGCGTGGAAAGTGATAACCGCCGCATCGATTTTTCTGAAAGGTCGCTTAGTGATGCTGGAAAAATAGCCAGATCATCTTTAAAAGCATCCCGGAAGGTACAGAAAGAGGCGAACATCAACCTTGATGGCCAAATGTATGGTGCAGGCATCGCAGATTAGAGGTGAACAGAAACTGCAACGATTCAAACGTTCCTGAAACTTTAAACGCGTTTTTCTCGAAACCGCTTTTCGCATACTGGGAGGAAGGATTTTTCGGTGACTGTTGCATGGATCGAATTGAAATTTTTACAGTAGCTGCACAATAATACTATCTTTGGAAGTACGTAGCCGTTTTTTGATTGAATGCAAACTTTTTTTTTATAAACAATTCAATGCTCATTTTCGATACAAAAAGTCGATCCATTTCTTTAAATATGCATAACTTCTACAAAAATTGATCAATCAAAAAACGGCTACGTACTTCCAAAGCCAATTATATGTGGATTATAAATCTGTTTGATTTTTTATTCCAGGACTCACAGATACCGAGAAATCCTTCCTCCCGTGGGGGTGTTTCTACAAAAACTGTTTCCGCAGATGGGCTCTGTCGCCGCCATTTTGTACGAAAATGACAATAACAAAAATAATTTTTCGTACTTCAATATGTGTTGAACAAACCCTCTTAAAAGAAATTCGATCCCGATTGTCATACTTCCAAAATAAATTGTCAAACTTAGGTCTTTTTTTCTGGCTCTAGAGTGGTTTTGCCCCTTATAAAGCGTACATATAAATATCTGAAAAACCAGTTAGTAGCTCTAAATCGGCCAAAGATCGGGTGACGTTCTTGTTATGTAGTGACAAATTTGGCGATAAAATGTTAATGCTTCTGTTAATCAACAAATCTTTTATGCCACGATCGTTAAGAAGTAAGAATATTAAACAACTTCTAGTTCATTTGATGGCGAATAAAAGGGCATGGATGACGGCTGATCTGTTTACAAATTGGTTTAATAACTGCTTTGTTTTTGAAGTCCAAAAATATATAGAACAAAAAGTTTTGGAATTCAAAATAATTTTTCTCGTTGATAATGCGCCCAGTCATCCATTCCTGAATCATCCAAATATTCAATTGCTATTCGTGTCAACTAATACTGCGTCGCTGATTCGGCCAATCGATAAGGGTGTATTATACAGGGTGTATTAGATTCAATGGAATAAAAAAATTTGTTGTGCAAGCATAGACAAAGTTCATGATTATGGACTGTTGTACACATGCTTCTTTTACCATCAAACACTTACGCCAATCGATCTTAAATGTTTGTTGGACAAAATTTTGTCAGCATGCATCAAAAGTAGAATTTTCGTAGTATAGAAATCATATGTATATATTATGCCTAATATGTATTTTGAAATTATAATACTATCAAATGCAATTGGTGACGGAAGTTTTAACATGTAAACGGCTGGGTATCGATGAACTGATGCGAGAAAGTCCTTTGGATGAGGGCGATTTGATCGAATTTATGGCAGTTTATGTTCATAATAACTAAGTCAAATATGAAGTTCAGCCATTAACGGCTGATTTAATTCGCAATGGTTTGAAATTTGCTATAAGTATGATATAACATTTTATTACTCATGATCCTGATGAAGCGTGCATTAAACTTTCAACACAATGTTAAGTTTTGCATAGCTGGATATCAGGAACCATATAAGCAAGTTGAGAAACTAAAAAAAAGGGTCCTAATAACATTTTAGAACAACAAAAAAGAACCAACAGATGCCGTTAATAACGAACGAAATTCGTTTGAATCAAACCTGTAATACACGTGCACGTTTGCTATCAAGTAGCGATAAATATATGCAAAATTCATTTTTAATTCTCATTTCAATTTCAATTTGCATATATTGTACTTACGAACTGAATCTTCATTGTACACTAATTCTAATTTATTTTGTGATAAAACTGTTTTTGTTTTAGAAGTATGTAATATGGTGTATTATGATTACGTCTTCTGCACAATTTTTTGTTGGAGAAAATGTTTACTGTTTTTGCATCTTACACGATTTTTTAAAGTTGAGAAACATATCCCCAAATTTACCATGTCGCAAACAACAGCCCCAAGAAAAAAAAAATAATACGCTATTCCTGGCCAAGTGTTGCCATTGACCTCAACATCAATACCCAAGCCAAATATTCATGGTTCGGTGGTCTTGTTGTGTATCTCAAGGTTGTATGCTATAAGCTGCTACAACCTAGTGACTCAATTATGGGCGATTGGTATAAGCTATAATTAATTTGTTTGAACCATACATTATGAGACGAATGGCTGGAATACGAGCAATGACATGAGAAAATTATACTTCTGCATGATAATGCTCAGACTCTCAAAAGTTTTAAAAAAATATTGCTCCTGATTACTGGTTCTTCCACTGAATGCAGTGTGATTTGAGACCTTCTTTCGAAATAGAATTCAAAAATAGCCTAAGATGTGGGAAAAAGTAGTAATCATCGATGGACAATACGTTGATTAATCTGTTTATTCATTTTGTTCTGAAATAAATGCATTCTTTACCACAAAAAAACAGACCGAACTAATTTGTACTCCCAATACTAAATAATTAAGTAATTCAGCAATCATTATGAAAAATTAATACATATAAGCAATAAACTTATTTTCTAAAAAATGTATGAATTATTTTAAAACTTTTGTGTCAGTATTCATACATCTTCATATGATATATGCAGTATTTGATACATGGATAAAATTGATTGTTTAATGACTAACCTTTTATCGCATGGTATTCATACCTCATTAGATGCAATGGAACTTATTATATATAATGGCAGAAACAATCCAGTTGATCCAGCATTCGTTGGAACTAGAAGGATAGATATCCTTCAATTATCGGCATTAGAATTTCTATATAGCTAACTAGACATTAAAGAAGTTAGCCCAGTCTGGCATATGCAACCTCTTTATTGATTAACAATGCTGAATGGTATACATGAAAATCACTGATGTCAAGTCAATACCCTTGTCTAGACATCTTGGACACAATAGGATGATTCTGAAACAACCAATCTACATCAATACTACACAATCTACATCTTAAGGTTTTTATAATTAATATAAAAAATACATACCAATCTGCATGAATGGATTTGATTTAAGGCATCTCCATTAAAACAGCATTATTTTATCTCTACTTCAAGGGAATAGAATCGTTTAGTATCAACAATTAAATTTTGGATTTTATGAGAGAATACTTACCATTAAACCGGGTCCTAATAAATATGGCGAGAAACAAGTACCTTTGTCAATTATGATGATTCGTTATTATGCTCACAAATATAAAGACATTTGGGCAAAAATCAGAATATTCAACTACATTATTCACGTACCGCACAAACCCAAATTTATTCGAATATCATCAAGAAAGAATTTTGTAGAATTAAGAAAATTGATAAAATTGCCAAAAAAGCTGTTTTAATACTTGAGAACTCAAAATGGAATGTTCATTTTTAACAGAAAGGGGCAAACAAAGATAATGAAAGTCAACTACAAGAAATTATCCAATCTATTTAGAAACCTTTTTACAGTTTCATTAATTTTAAATCTAAAAAACATCGTTTCACGAATATGACTTTCAAATTACTATAAATGTCACTGAACGTCTGTTTAAAATTAAATAAATAAATAAGTCGACGTATTATTGCAAAATTAGGAAGCATAAATTCAACCACATATTAAAGTAACTTTCGCGTGACGGTTGATAGACACAAATTAAAAGTAGTGGGAAACGGCATGTTTTGTCGGTTGCGAAACTCGCCTACCTTCAGTATACTCCCCACCACTTAGTTACCGTACATGCTTTCTGCGTTTCCATCAATACACACGGTGTATAAAATGTCCAAATCCGAAAAACAAAAATGATCATATTGTATGTATAGACATTTGAATATTTTAAATATTTTGGAATTTGCATATCTGAAGAATGATAACTTGGAAATTTGGGAATTTGGAAATGAGAAAATTGGAAATGTGTAACGGGAGATTTTGTAAGTTAAAATATTTCAGAACTTCCGAATATAGAAATTAAAAAATGAATACGTGTTGGAAATTTGTGGAACTTGTAAATTGAATAAATCTGAAGTTTTCAAATAGAGAATTTGGTAATTTAAAAGTCTGAGTATCTGAAAAATTAGGAATTTAGAAACATGCTTTAGAAATTTGTAAGTTAGAAAATTTTGATCACTAAGTATATACGTTTGGCGCTAGAAATTTTCTAAGTACGCATGTGCGTGATTATGATACTGATTGGCCGGTTTTTGCACAAATTACAGCTGCTGTACGCACGAAGAATAGAATTTTCAAAATCTCAGCATTCTGATTGGTTAAATCTCTGAGAATTTCAGCAAATCACATGCAGAGTTAGTTGCAGGCAAATTTAAATTCACTTTTGCATATTATTCAGAATAAATGTATTGAATGTTTATTACTTGAATTTTATATATTAAATATACATGTATATACACAATTCATATTAAAGTTAGTATTGTATTATAGTTATTTTGTTACGATCTTGGTTACTATGATTATTGACCCATAAAAGTTGATATCTAAATGTTTCAATATTTGTCCTGACACGCATTAAAAAATTATTTTAAAAGCATATAATTTTAAGAAAAAAATGGGACTGTTTTGAAAGAGAAAAGATGACGGCAATTTAGGTGATGAAATCACCAGACGTTCATCGATTCTGTCAGATCTTATAAAAAGAGTGGTTTAATTATTTTCGTTGCATATCGGTGGTTATGATTGTTCCAATGTAACAATTAGAGTAATAAGACGATAACTTATAATACGGTGAAATATTTGTAGGGTTATTTATAAATCGCTATTTTTTTCCTTTCATTGGATTAACAGACCGGTTTGCAGACAATATGCAGCACATAACGATTCATATCACAGATTATTTATAATTATTGTCTATTTTTTAGAATCAACCCGCGTGTCATAAAACTATGTTTAAGTAGGTCCTTTGGGACGTGTCTCTATTATTATGCCAGTAACTGGTGCCTTGGAAGTAGTATGGCGAATTTTTGCGTTTCTTGCTTCTCCTGTGCCATGGCTGCCGTTTCAAAAAGGAAAGAAACTTAAGTTTCAGTACGCAAGAAAAAATATACTCAATTTGTACCAATAGTTACAGTCGCAAACTACAATGTCATCTTAACGGCAAATCATTGCCATAATTTACCGGAAGTATTTCTGATACGACCGTTGATAAAGAGGAACATTAAATTAATGACACAGTACACATAAGCAAGCAGTGACAATATAAAATATATTATAAGGGTGCTGCAAATGCTTTGTCCTCACTACTCATAAATCCGTAAAACCACCTTTGCCTAGAACTTGAAAAATACACGCGTGTGACGACCATTTTTATTTTTTCACACATTCGGCGCTAGTGTCGCATGCTAAACTGCACTATCAACGGAAACAATAAAAAACTGTGTTGATAGAAAGGTGTTCTTTATTTCTATACTTATCAATCCAAAACAAATTCTGTTTTGTCTACTTTCGGTTCGTTACATTCTGCGTTTTAATAACGCGGGCAACGATTCATAACATTAATTATATAATTAATTTCATACATTTAATACTAGATTTACGGAACCCGTCAAAATGACGGATCTTAGATTTCTTATTTCACATTACAAACATTATTAACACTAGATTTACGGAAGTTCAATGACCACTTAAGTCTAAATTGAAAATGAACTATGAAAAGAAGTGAACAATGAATAATACATATACCAGTTTATAGACAGATTCTTTATGTCGATGAAGGTTAACATTAATTTCGACATAAGCTTTTTAATCATTTTCGCAACTGAACATAAGAAACCTAAGATCCGTCATTTTGACGGGTCCCGTAAACCTAGTGTTAAGAAATTTTTGTGAAAATGTATTGTAACCTTAATTGAGATAAAGAATTATTGTATAAGCTGGCTTATGTATTATCCATTATTTAGTTACCTTTATAGTTTAGCTTCAGTTTAAGGACAAATGATCATTAACTGTCCGTAAATCTAGTGTTAACAAAATTTTAAAGCCAAATTGTAATTTTTTCGTGAATTTCATTTACATCTAAAAATCGTAGATTCTTTGAAATATTGTTACAATTTCGATTAATTGCTGGAAATGTGCCTTGGAAAATGTGCTATGGAAACAAATATATGAACAGACTTCTTTTCCAATTGCAAGAACATATTTGCTGTCTCACATTATGTCCCCCACAGATAGAAAATCATCATTTCTCCCATCCTTCCCGTGAGTTGTCCCGCGTCATCAAAAATGGTTTTTCCGGAGTAGGACATAAAAATTTTTCGTACAACGGATGAAGGACTTTTGATTTATTACCGACTGGTTCCAACAGATTATTCCACAGTGCGTTGGCATCTTGGAAATAATACAGATTGAGAAATTAGTACTTTAAGTATAACAATAGAATTTAGTTTACTGTAACAAAGACGGTGGGTATTTCAATTATTATAGACAAATATTCGTGTCTAAAATAATAATTAAAAATGTACAGTGTTAACACTATTTCTACCAAGAGGTGTCAAAAGACACCTTTCAAATTTTAACATAAAATTATTCTCTATGTTAAATCGTTTCTCCACAATTAATTTTTTACATTTCATACAATGGTTGTTAAATTAATTCAGCGATATCATTTTTCTCCAGCTAATATACGCTAATTTCCCTTGCTGCATTTTAGTGTACACCATTGCATTGATTGTATATTAGAGTGTCCCATAAGTTATTTCCTTTTTTGATAGACATTCATACACAATATTTATAGTTTAAAGTTGATTCGTTGCATTAATTGTTCAGCTGTATCAACCTTCTCTATCTCTCTATCCCATTTTGTGTTGTATTACAAGAAGGAAGAAACTTATATGACCCTGATATTTTGTAACTTGATGAATTAAATGATCTCCAATAAATACACATCAGTGTATCAATAAATATATTCCTCAAATTATCTATGTTTAACTTATAATTTAAAATCCCAGCCAGTTTCGGCGATGATTTGTATTAAAGAGGCGTCAAAAGACACCTTTTGGTTGAAATGGGTATACACAAGATGGTGGTAGAAATAGTGTTAAATGCGTTGAATTGATTTGGACATTTGGGTGCAACGTGCACTTCTCTTCGTTAAGAATACGTTCAGAAGAGGGGTCTCTCACGGTTCATCTTGATGCTTAGAATAAGCTAGGATCGTATGGAAAGACTTGAAAAATTCCAATGAAATCAATAAGGATAGTTTATGTAAAAGTCATGGAGAGCGTCTGAATAATGCCGGAACAGTCTGAGGATAGTAGGAATGTAGGACTACCTACATTGTGCATTCACTTTCTGGACAGGATGGAAACAGTCGATGGAGAAATACGTATCATCTATCTGTCCGTCCTCTGCAATTGGCGGTGTATAATTCCGAAGTACAGGCAAAGTTACAACAGTGAAATCTTCTCTATGAAATTCTGGATAATTAACGACTTCTTCATCTACGTCCGACCACCTATAAACGAAGAAAATAAACCTACTGGAGTAATTTTGCAGTTTTTGTGAAATTGTATAAGCTTGCGCGATATCTTTTATCGGTATCGTATAATGCTTTTGATTTATGAACGGTAAAAATAAGGATCGTACATGTCCGCTGTGAAAATTGTGGTACATTTTGAATCCGTCAAATCATACCTACCTTTTCATTATGTTATAATATTCTGGTATACGATCTCGATATTGCAAACCAAACAAACAGGGGCAGAACAATTGTGTTAAAAGATAACACCTCAATATTGGTTGAGTTTTCATTGCATCAACGTATGTATGGAAAGACGGCATCATGAGAACCACGACAAGAGTCCTCGGCAAGTTATCACGTAATATTCTCAAGGCATCGATTAGGTCGTTTTTGTAACTTTCCAAAATCAACGACGGTGATGGGGCAGCACATATTTCGGTGCAAAAATCGTTGTGTCCAATAAGTATATTGATCAGCTGTAAGGAGAGAGAATTATTATCTATTATGTATAAAAGGTATACACAACAGATTATGTAATGTCAAAGTTTAATGTAGAAATTGTAAATACAGTAAATTCTCGCACAGCGCAGCGGAGGCCGGAATCGAAACTGTGCACTGTGAGCATACTGGAAGCGAAATTTAATATTCGGTGGCTGTCCCTTGCTCATCGTGGCTCGCCTTTCCCGGCGGCCAAACACAAACAAACCGTCGCTGAGACGGTGAGGCATTTAAATGTCCGACGATGTTCGAACGACGCACTGTCGCGATTTAGTATGTCTTTTCAAGCCAATCTGAAGAGGGATACGACGCAAACCGAACGTAGAAAGAGATAGCGATACCAAAACAGAGAGGGACTGAGGTTCGAGACGTTCGGCAAACAAGAAAGACTCCTGCATGTTCTATCTTTTAAATTCAAAAATCAAAATTCTTTATTTTTGGTTTTTCGTGAATGAAACCTTTACCATCGTATTCGTCTCGTTTTTCTGATTAAAATGATACTAAACACGATATAATTACGATCATAATTACCCGTATAACAAGCTATAAAAGTTTCGGACTTTAGAATCTAAGGAATTCGTATCTCTGCCGTAATTGTAACGTCCGAAACTTTTATGGCTTGTTACACAAGTAATTGTGATCGTAATTATACCTTGTTTGGTCTTATTTTGATCGGCAGAATCTCACGAATATGTTAAAAAAGTTTGCAGTCAAAAAAATATAAATATTAACAAATTATATTGCTAAATTGGGAACTGGAGATCGGTCAGCCCGCATCAAAGGAACCGCGGTGAGTGTATCGTGTTACACTTGGACAGCCTCGAGCGAGGCGAACGTAAGCGCAGCAATGTCGCACGCATAGGCGCAGGAAGATACGTTTTGCACTGTGCGAGAAAACCAAATGCTGCACTGTGCGAGAATTTACAGTAATCTATTAGGAAACGATACTGGCAGGACGTCCACAAGCATTTCTAGAGAATAGAATATTAATATTATCGGTGCTGTAGTAAGATAACTGATGCAGGTTTGTTTCATCTATTTCGCTATATTCCTTAGAAAGGACATACACGCGACTGCATCCATTCGCAACTTATGTTATCTAAAAGAGAAAACTTTCAGATTAATGAAAGCTGCACTCGAAACGTGACTCGCCTTTGTTTAATACAGCGATTTGGAATAGGTACTTTTTTTTTTAACTAAATATATTGTGTTGTACATATGATATATAAACATAATGGAACAGCTAACAATGTAAAGTAATAATAGGGAGATAATAACTTCGAAAGAAATAATCAAACTTTTCAACCAAAAAGTTTTAGAGTTGCTATCAGCTACCGATAAAAATACCTTTGAGTCAAAATGGTTAAATAAAAGAGACAAATGTGGTATAAATGACACTGCTATATAGGGAAAACATTTGAAGACAAGACAGATAAACCTACGTTAAACTTCAGTATAGAAAGATGTTGCTCTAGGGCAGAGTTTAAACCAAGCGAAACTATTATGTCAATCTTGGACATAATTCGTTATTTTCAATACTATCGAAATGTGTATTGCGAAACAATTTATTTAATCCATTTAGTGACTTCAATTGATTTTGTTGATTGCTTGAAAATACGAACCTTCCAGTGTTTATTGATATTCACTCGTGAATCCTGTTTCATTCGATTAACTAGATATGTGGCCATGAACGGCAAGTCTTTAGTCATTGCACCAGATTCAGCGACGTTGAACTGCGAATCCGGTGAATAAGTGAAGGAATCTCCAAGCGAATAGCCTATTAAATTCGGATTGAATTCCTGCGTACAAAAATGTTTAAGATCATCGATATTCGAACGACGGCCAATCAAAAGACAGGCCATACTGTAGTAACACCTAGATCAGTGTTTCCCGACCTTTTTTGTGACATGCTCCACCTTAGCCTTTCTGAAATTCTTATGCCCCCATATGTAACATATATAATTTTGAATATTAGAAAATTGAATTGAAACACTACAGAGGTTGCGATGGACCATTCAGGTGCGAACAACTTTGTTGTTTAGCGAGATTTTAAAACGTCCGGCGTTCCCTGTAGAGCCTGCCGTCTGTCGCAGGGAGGCTTACTTGACGACGCCAAAAACCCAGTTGATACAGTAAAAGCTCTCCTCGTGTACTACTTGGTCCGTTCCGCCCGAGTACGAACGTCTCTTCCTGCGCCAATGCATGAGTCATCGCTACGCCCGTGTTCGCCTCGCTCGAGCCAGTCCAAGTGTAACACGATTCTCGCCGCGGTCCCTTTGATGTGGGCTGACAAATCTCCAATTCCAAATTTAGCAATATAATTATTTAATATTTATATTTTTTTGACTGCAAACTTTTTTAACATATTCGTGAGGTTCTTCCGATCAAAATAAGACCAAACAAGATATAATTACGATCACAATTACCTGTGTAACAAGCCATAAAAGTTTCGGACGTTACAATTACGGCGGAGATACAAATAAAATTGTATGGCTTGTTACACAGGTAACTATGATCGTAATTATAACGTGTTTCGTATCATTTTAATCAGAAAAACGAGACGAATCCGATGGTACAAGACTCATGAAAAATTAATAGGAAATAAGAAAATTGCAATCTTTTTCTTTGCTTGCATTAGTATGTGTCTTACCTATATTCGACCCTCGTCGTTTCGTCGGCCGCGGACCGTGACGAGGAAGGCACGGCCGCCGAGTATCAAATTTCGCTTCTACGGCTCTCCCCGAGTACACTTTCGATTCCGGCCTCCAGTACACGAGGAGAACTTTCACTGTATTTTGGTCTCGTCAAGCGAAATTACATCTAATAATTATTTACCGCAATTATTTAAGAATTTGCTTTTTTTTGTTTTTGGCACCGAAATCTAGCATTGCATTTAAATGGCGCGGAGCAAAAGGTTAAACTCGTGTCGAGTCCATTTTCGAATTGCCCCCCCTTATAATCAAATTGTCCCTCTGTGGGGCGTGGGTCCCACGTTGGGAAACACTGACCTAGATACTTCCCAACATCAGAGTTACTCGCGTTTAGAAGAGAAGTTGCGGGAGTTTATGCAAGTTGGAGGATATCGAGACTTTACTGTACGAAAATTGTAGGTGGATGCAGGTGAAATGGACCACATGAACAGATGAACTACATTGCGTGACGCAATCATGTGCTATCTTGGGAGATAGAAATAAACGGACCTTGAGAATGTTAGGAAGTGTTAAATACGTTCGCCAATTTGCCTGACCACCGATGACCGCAGCAGCTCCTCTACTCTCGATGCTAAACTGCATCAGATTAAATGCAAACATAGCAGTACCAGCTGTCACAGAGTCGCCCATCGCAGCAATCACGTCAATATCACCAGGTCTTAAACGATGAACTGATTCCGGTACTTTTGGAGACCTACCATCTAGCAGACAGTACCTTTCGTTATCGACGTGGAAAAGAAAGAAGCTTACATATGTCGGTTTCAATAGATTTTAAACGTTTCTAATATTGTTAATTGGCTACCAGTAACATTGCAGAGGAAGGGAACATCTTGAGGTAGTTGCCTTTGAACCCGTCGTAGATACGCCGGTGTAGGTCTATGTAGCTGGTCTCCACCTGTGAAACAGTGTTTCATCACGTTATTAATGATCGTTTGCTATAAATTTTAAGATTTATGACTCTTATGGTCTACCATACATTGCACAGGTATTCAGATTTTCGTCTTTCTATGATATCCCTCTGCTGATGTCTATATCACGTACCATGATGTCTAATGTAAAAAAGTTATGTTTATAAGAGATTCTTTTTAATCTTATCGCCCCAACATGCAGTTATAGAGAGATGCTTCAGCCAGCGTGCTACTCCAACCGGCAGTATCACTGTCAGAATTGTTTAATCTCATTATTATTGCATCCAGTTTACTATAAGCCAGCGTACTCTTCACGTTGTAATTGTCGAAATATCTGTCATCATTATTAGATAAAATATTTGATTTAATTTTCTTAGTTGGGCGCAAATCACTCTATAAAGTTCCTGGAGTGATAAAAATTAATTGAAGTACATGCACTTACGGTCTCAATTAAGAATTGCTAATATTGAAAATTTCTACACAGCATTAAATAACATAACTTTACATCACACGTAACGAAATGTCTACAGAACTGTCAGCTGAAGACTGCGTCGTAATATGCATGACAAAAACGTACTTATATCTCTCTGCTCCTGTTTTATACATACCCAGAATTCAATCGGTATTTCAATATGAATATTGTCTGAGTTTGAAATTCAAATTACTTGCATAATTATAATGTCAAAATTTAGGTAGTTGATAGATATGAAGATAATTCACAATTATCACTCATAATTCACAGAATTTGTTGAAAATCAATTATGTGGCTGCTTGGTAACTTACATTCAGCTTTTTAGTAAATTATTACTTAGGACATGAACATCTACTACTATTGTGAGAACCCGAATGGCAATTGTCTCGATATTTCAATTTACGTTTTAAAGTAATGCCAGCTATATTTTTATGGTGCATCCATTTTAAAAAATCCTGTGGTTCTACAAATTGGTGCTACAGATACATTTTTCATACTAAATTGGCCTTTACTTTTGAATAATACTTGTTCTACACTTCACAAAATTTTCTCTAATTTCATCACGTTTGCAATGTCCTATAAATGGTACAATTACATTGTAGCGTCCTTATATTGGGGACATTTCAAACCAATTGTTAGTATGTACAATAGAAACAAAATCCGATGACCATTTTAACATGCTGTAGGTAAACTCTGACCAGCGGAAATTTTATTATACGAACACCTTGTAAACGCGACGACCCTAACAGCCAAATTTCTAGTTTACCTGACAACGGTCAAGGGTCCAAGCTATAAAACCTCTATTTACCCCACGAGTTTCTTGTTTTTCCAAAAACTACTGACATCACATCTAGGCGGTCACTCAAGACCCCACACCAGTATTTTCACACCAATCAGGTGATTTTCTATATTTCCGCGAATCATAGACTACACCCCCATCATAGACACCTACACGAGTTTACCTACACGATATTTTTGCATCTCTAGAAAGAATACTATTAACTTTCAAACCGAGAATACATCTAACTTTCAAAGTGAACACAAATAGCATTCAAACTGAGAACACTAGTAAACTTAAAACCGAAATTATCTAATAATCTTCCGAGTAAGATCTAACCAAATATATATAAGTTATTTTAACCGATTAATTATATTTATCAGAACTTAGGCAAATAAAATCCAAGTTCAACCAAGTCTATATAACCTACAATTTCATTTAACTCGCGAAACCAATACTTGCGACGTTACCCGCATCTAAAGGGTAATACCTATCGTGCCGCCTTCAAAAAACGAAAAACGAAGAGCATGACACAACATACGTTTTGAAATAAATACTGTATTTTACTTCTCTCAGATCTGTTAGTAATACGTTTTCAATGAACCTTAAAACTAAAACGCCTGTAATTCATTTACCCAAGCGTTCTGACAATGAGAAACGTCTCCTTCAATGTACGATGTGAAACATTCTACGCCATTTAGTGATTCAATGACGAAAAACAATTTATGTCATATTGTAATTATACAAGGGTACATACTTCTCGTGACGAAATTTCGTTCACCCTCGAATTCTCTCGTATCATCAAGAACAGTTTCTCGGGAGTAGAGTACAGAATTTTTTCGTACTATATACAAAATACTGTACATGTACCAGTAATTGTATTCGTTACCAGCTGATTCCAGCGGATTGTTCCACAGTCCAGTGCCATCTTGAATATGTAACTGGACAAACTAGTGTCTTAACTATAACAATAAAATGGGTGGACAAATAGGATGAGCTGTAATTTTTAACGGATTAATAAACTTATCATAATATTTATCTGATCCTTGTACTTACCAATGTCTGTTTAAAGGTGGACGTATCAGTTAACGATCACGTTCCCATAACTGATCTTTTGATTGAAACCTTGTGTTGCAAGTGTTGTGTTTACTGCTTTTAAAATTGTTCTCTGAAATACTAATTTTCATCGACGTAGTTATAAAATACAATTAACACAGTGGACATCAGCTGCATAACTTTTCAACAATTTTCTAATAAATATTAAATACTGTACTTAAATACTAGTTTAGTTTAAAAATTAGGAAGATCAGCATCGGATGATTATTATTTCATGCAAATAGCTATAAACGTTGTTAAAGTATTTGTATTTTTAAACAATAACACGCTTACGTGTCGGTTAATGAGATCGATCACCTTATGCCTAAGAGGTAAAATGAAATATACTCCATAAATTAGGCTACTTGGCGGTCCATAACGTGTACCAACTCAAAAGCGAATACACTTTACCTTGCATCTGTTGCATAGAAAATATGGGAAACAGCACAAAGGTATTAATAGAGTGGTGTAACACATAGGATTTTTGTATATTATAATATTGTAGAATAGATGTAAGATAAAGTGTAAGAAAACGCCGACCATAAACTCCCTTCATACGCGGAGTTGAGCCTTGCTGATTGGGCGGGCCTAGCTTCGCTATTCGGTATAAATAGCGGCCTTTTTCCGAGAAAAGTTCAGTTAGCGAGAAGGTGTCCTACGGGTAATTTAGAAGAGCAAGACGACTTACTGCTTGGCACTCTCTAAGTCTAAACGATCTTCGTTTAACATAGAGTGAAGACGACGGTCTGTTTGGCACTTTCTAAGTTAAACCATTCTTTCCCCGTTTATCTTGGAGTGAAGACGACACTTTGTTCGGCACTCTCTAACTTTCGTTTAGAGAGCAGACGACGGGTGTTTGGCACTCTCTAAGTACAACGATCTTCCCTTCCTTAATCTGTAAGAGAGAAGACGACGCTGTGTTCGGCACTCTCTTATAGAATCCTAACTCAACCCCTACAAGTCGAGGAAGACGTGGTTACGGCACTTCGACTTTCCTTTAAAGAACTAAAAAGAAGACGTCGCCTCCGGTGAACGACACTTCTTAGCTTCTAACCCCATCGCCTAATTCTACACCTCCTCCTCACCTTCAGCGAATCTTTCGGCATCGCGACTTTTAACGTGCGAAATCTTACAGTCCCCACGGAAACGCGAGTTCTTGTTTTGTTGTATCATAGTTTTTTGTATATAATAAATAAGTTCTACGCTCCGAACATTAAAAGTGTTACAATCTTTCTTTATTATCTCTGCTCTCGGCAAAGGCCTATACAAGAATGTCTTCAGGGACACCAAATTCGTACCAAGGACACTCTCGTTAATATGGTCGTTCTTTAGGGCTTTAGGGCCCGGAGAAACTTTCCTGAGTGAGAGAAAGTGCTGGCAAAATGCATATGGCCTGCTTCGACTGTTCGTCGATTTCTAATTTTCTTACAGTGCTATCAAAATAACATCAAGATTGTTATATTAAGTTGCGTATTGCTTTCAGCATGATCTAATGGCATTAGCTTGTAAAGGATTACTGCTTTTAAGTACTAGTAATCAATAGATTTATATCTCTCGCGAACATGCACCGAAGTTGCAAAATGATATCATTTCTTGAACAGATAATCATGAGACCGCAGTACAAATTAAGTCTAACTTAACCGGGAAATTTGAAACGTATTTGTACGCACTGACTTACTCATATGGCACTCTCCTCAATATGATACGCGATACAGACATTATCAAGTGACCGCCTATGCGAAATCGTGATGTCAAAGACGTTAATGTCTTATGTAACACATTAATGCTGTTGCCTCGCAGACCCTTCAGGTCAAAGCAACAAAAGAATAGACCCAAAACACTAGCTACGCGAACCAGGACGGCGTACATCATAAACACTCTCGCTACCTACGAACCCTCGACAGCAACAATAAACTCATGAAGCCATTACGAGCTCCGCGACCTTCGTTAAAATCACAGTTTTGCCTACATTTATCACCGATAATATTTCTTTCATTCTTTACTATTTTTACAAATATGTTTTTACATCGTCAAGGCGCATCCTAACTTTATTGCTTGCTATGGTCAAGGGTACACACCGTAAACCTTCTACGTCACGAATTTTGGGGTTTTCCAAAATTGATTGACGTCACACTTAGGCGGTCACTCAAGACCCCACACCACCACGTTCCCACCAATCAGGTGATTTTCTATGATTCCGCCTCCAACTTCATTTCCACAAATCACTGACAACACCCCCATCACATCCTTCACTCCAAGTTTACTTCCAACACGTTTCCTCATCCTTACATCAGAATAACACAGCCAATCAGTAAACACACAACAAAACACAACTACAACTCGTTACACTACGTATTACAAGTTCATACCTATATCACTCAACAAGTTGTATTATATTAGGTTGTCCCGTAAATTCTTTCCTCTTCTAGTAGAAATGTATACACAATATTTATTGTTCAATATTTGTTGCATTAAATATAAGGTGTTCTACTGTATCGCCCTTTTTTCATTCCTCAATAAATATTATGTACTCCTTGATTACTTGCAAAATATTCCTCGAAGTGCGTTTTTATATTTTATCAAAGAGGGAAGAAACTTATGGGACAACCTAATATATCGTATTTATTTAAGTACATATTATTTATTCTACAAGTGTGTACCTCATTTACCATATCACAACATCCTCAAATAAGAACTCCAAATATTAATTTATTTCGGAGTTCGCTAAGGCAATCGAGAGCGAGACGAATTACTTCGTTCTTAAGCCGAAGCATATACAAATGCGTTATGTAAACGCATCGGATTTGATGTTTCGGTACGATAATTTCATTGATTGGATTTGAATAGTGTTTGATAGGACTTCTGTTACACGGCGACGATATTATCATCATTAGCCGTGGACTCTTATCTATCAGCAAATACGTCATTCAGCAATCATTAATCTTTGGACAATTGTGATGAATCGCTCGTATGTCGACATTATTGCAATATTAATCGTACGATCAAGGTGTAAGTACGTAAACAGCTTCAGACACGGAGAAATATGCAAACCTGACCATTTTCAAATTTTAACATCCGGAAAGTTTTAATTTTCAATTTTCCAAACTTTCCAATCTGTATTTTTTAAAATTTAAGTTTAATACGGTTCTGTTGGAAATTACGATGTGCATGTATCCATGCTCCAATAAAGCAATTCGGTCAGGGGGGCCAATCAGGAAGAAAGAAAACGGGTCTACAGTTTTATGGCACATTTCCCTAAGCACCAAGGACCAGGACACTTGGGAAGTGGCCAGTCGTCGAGAAACCATAACAGAGTGCAGTCATCCAGTCCTACCCTATTGCGTTAATGTCTATACAATCAATTTAAATTCTCTTCATTTAATTTACTATCTCAACATTTGCACTGAACGGAGTGTAGTATTTATACAAATACATTTAGTTTTTCATTAATGATTCATATCCTTGATGCTTACGAAACAATTTGTTGAAATCAAGTGATCTAAGAACGAAGAAGAAGACATCGCCTCCGTACGGCACTTCCTAGTTCTGACATCCTCACCTTGTTACACACGCTCAGCGTTTTTTTTATTAAAATCCGAACCCGTGTGTCTCTACAGCATTTTACGGCTATAGAGTGGTATGTTGTTAAAAATGAACTGTTGGATACTTGTTAACGTTCAATAAAATGTTTAATGTATTAACACTTAAAACTAAATTTACAGTTGGTTGTTCTAAGTGTAACTGTGTTGTGTAAGAAATACTGTGATAATGTAGAATACTGTCGGATATACGTGAAGGTTGCAGAGATGTTGATACTGTTAAATGTTGGTTAAGACTGCCTTCCTGCAGGAAAAGTTCCTGAGGTGGAAAAGTAGGAAAACCGGGTGGTTGTCCTGATTGGCTTACTGTTTTGCCAATCGTAGTGTCGAAAATTGGGCATCATCCTACCCCGTGCGATCTTAGTGCAGTCCGCGCGGAGTAAGATGTGTCGCGTGGAGGTGGTAAAAAGAGAAAACGGGCCTAAGTCAAAATTTCCTTTGGGTGGTCGTCAAGGGGGTTCTGGTTACTGTCTCCGAGGCCCTGTCCTCGAACCCTCCGGAAACTCACATTTATGGCATTGCAATAAACTGTTGAGACCGTCGAAAGCACTTGAACATAGAAATCGTGAAAGAAGAAATATATGAAAGGACTCTCAAAAACAGCTATGGTCGTTGCATGCCATGAATGTGCTAACAATGTGCAGGCCAACTGTTGTTCCTGTGTACAAATTGCTAGCTGTCCTAATTACCGTAACGATCCCTTTCGATAATTAATAATTCAACTCTAGGGTTGTAAACACACCTAATTCTCCGCCTCCTCTTCATCTCCGGTGATCATTGTCTACGTTACATTCTAAATTTTCCAATATCCAAATTCTTATCATGCGGGCAGCGTGCTGACGCGCACGCGAGATCAACGCTGCATCACGATTCAAATGTTATAACCACGTAGTTGTATAAAATTAATCGGACGCGAGTGTTTATGAACAGTGTTTTAAATGAATCGTGGCTGAACGTTGACACGGCCAGATATCCGAAACGGAAGACTTTAATAATTTTGTTGATCGTCCGAATCGTTGACGATGTAATTATTTCTTAAGACTTCCGAAGCATTGAAGTTGTAATGATTTCTTAATCGTCCGATACGTTTGACGACTTGTGATATTCTGACGAGTCGCTCCCGTCCGAACTTCTGCGAAAAATTGGAAGTTTTTTTAGGCATACTGATTGACTCTCATTCGGAACGTTATTTTCCAATCAACATGCCTCGAAACGCCGCGATCAAGAGGACCCCCAAAGACCGACCGCGTTTGGCACTTTCCCGCCAGATAGGCCCTCGAAGGCCAAGTCCTGTGTCACGGGGAACGACGCACAAAACTTTAGAAATTGAAGATTTCTCCACTCACGAGGTCCCTAATTCCGTAGAAAAAGGAATATCGGGCAGAGGTTCGACGTAGTAACAATTTTAGAAATACACTGATCTTTATTTTGTGGTGCAAGCGATCTTATATACATCTAGTTTTACGGTGGAGGGGCCTAATCAGGTTTAAGGGTTTGTAGTGACTCAGCGGCAGGAGCAGACTCCGAGGTTCCTCAGGAGTCAGCGATGACTAAGTGTTGGCAATGACGAATCCGTTATCAGGGCATGACACCTGTTAGGTTCGCGGATCGCTAGATTACCATTTTGGAAAAGTCGAGTTTATGACATGAGCGTAGCTATTGAGACCGAAACGAAGATTAAAATATAAACTCTATTGTCGAAAACGGATGGGGAAAAAGAAATCCATTATTTCTTCGGTAGATGGCTGTTGTTATCTATATCTCGTAAAGTATCGATCAAACAATTACAGATTTATGCTCGTTGTCAAGGTGACATTTTGCACTAAACAAATTCTTTCACTGTTTTTTGTTTCGTCGATTCAGTTTTGAGTCACAGAGCATTAAAAATGGAAATCAACAAAGAGAAAATTCGGTACATTTTACAGTTTTTCTTTGATGAAGGTGAAAGTGCAAGCCAGGCGGCTGAAATTGTCAATGGTGTTTATGGTCCCGATACTGTAACAGGTAATTACGTGCAATTTTAGTTTCGTCGATTCCGTTAAGGTATTTTTGATGTTAAAGATGCACCTCGCACAAGCAGGCCCGTCGTCGAAAATGTCGATAAAATTACAGAAATAATCGAAGTTGACCGGCATGTTAGTAGTCGTAGTATCGTCCAGGAGCTACAGATCGACCATAAAACAGTTTTAAACCATTTGCACAAAGCTGGATTCAAAAAAAAGCTTGATGTTTGGGTGCCACACCAATTAACACCAAAAATCATGATGGATCGAACTTCCATCTGCGAAGGCTTGCCCAAACGGAATAAAATCAACCTATTTCTTAAACGGATGGTGACTGAGGATGAGAAATGGGTAACATATGACAACATTTTGTGAAAATAATCGTGGTCAAAGCGCGATGAAGCAGCTCAAACGGTGGCCAAACCAGGTCTAACGGCCAAGAAAGTTCTGCTGTGCATTTGGTGGGACTGGAAAGGCATCATTTAGTATGAGTTGCTTGAATATGGCCAAACACTAAATTCAGATCTCTACTGTCAACAATTGGACCATTTGAAGCTAGCGATTGACCAAAAACGGCCAGAATTGGCCAACAGAAGAGGTGTTGCCCTCCATCCGGACAACCCCAGGTCACATAGTACGTCTATAGGGACTCCCCAGAAACTGTTGGAGCTAGGTTGGGAAGTTTTGTTGCATCCACTATATAGTCCGGACCTGGCACTAAGCGATTACCACATTTTCCTTGCATTGCAAAACTGTCTTAGTGATAAGAAATTGGCATGAAGGGAAGATTGTGAAAATCGATGACTACAGTTTTTCGCCAATACAGACCAAGACTTCTATGAGAGAGCCATTATGAAACTACCTTTAAAATGGCAACAAATTACACTGTACAACAAATTTTGATTTTTTTTTTATTTCGTAGCCGCCACTATGATATTCTTATAGATTTTTGCGAGCTGAATACGAATCTGAAATCCGTTTCTCTCAATGTCCTACAGATTTTGAGAAAATTGTTGTTGAAAAAATTGCAAATTTTCAACTTTGTAAATTTGTTGTGCTTTTATTATAGCAGCTGTACAGTGACTTTTCAGACGAGAAAAATCTGTGAACTTTCCCGAATAAAACTATATAAATTGTTATTGCATTGTAAACATTTAAATATGTTTAAACAATGATAAAAATAAGAAAGATGCCAAAAACGTAACAATTTATGGTGATATTTTTCAATTTATTTCAGAAACTATGGGACTAGCTTAAAATGTAATCATCGTGCGTGATAGAACAGACATTTCTGCTGCAGAAAGCAGTGGGTGAAGTTAGAAAATCAGTTTTGTTTTCATTTTATAAAAAAAATAGTTCGGCAAAACACGCGTCGCTGCCAGTGGTATTCAGTGTTATATCCCACCGCGCCGTTCAGTTCTTCCGTTATATCAAGGCAGTAGGCATTGAGTACCACTGGCAGCGACGCGTGTTTTACCGAACTATTTTTCTTATAAAATGAAAACAAAACTGATTTTCTAACTTCGCTCAATGCTTTCTGCAGCAGAAATGTCTGTTCTATCACGCATGATTGTCACATTTTAAGCTAGTCCCGTAGTTTCTGAAATAAATTGAAAAATATCAACCAAATCTGGTGCATTTTCGGTGTCTTTCTTAATTTGATCATTGTTTAAACATATTTAAATGTTTACAATGCAATAACAATTTATATCCTTTTATTCGGGAAAGTTCACAGATTTTTCTCGTGTGAAAAGTCACTGTATAGCTGCTATGATAAAAGCACAAAAAATTTACAAAGTTGAAAATTTGCAATTTTTGTTAACAACAATTTTCTCAAAATCTGTAGGACATTGAGAGAAACGGATTTCAGATTCGCATTCAGCTTGCAAAAATCTATAAGAATATCATAGTGGCGGCTACGAAATTTTTTTGGCTGTTGTACAGTGTTATCGAACAAAACGGTGCATATTTGACCCAAATCGGACAATCGGAACCATGTTAAATAAAGTCTTAAAGTTCGTGTAAAAATAATGGATTTCTTTTTCCCCAACCTAATATTTACATATATTTACTAAGCACAATGTTTCTTAAATTAATTTTTAACAATGTTTTCGGATGACGAGTTAGATGGAATGTTTGACGTTTAACGTTTGAATGTAGTTTTGAATCTGCTGCTTTGTAATTAACATTGTTTTGGTATGGTTTTTTTTTAACAACGATTGTGATTGGTTCTTTAGAAACTCGAGAGATGGAAAATCACTTTACGCTGACTGCCGTCAGACATCAGACAGGTTTCCAGACTTTAGTGAGTGTTGACGGTTATAAACTAATTTGGATTTTCCCAACTCTGTTGTACGACGAGAATCTTCATCGTCCTCTGGATAATGGGTAATGCATTTCATTTTAACTATTGATAACGGAATACTTTTGAACAAAACGCTTATGTTGTCTGAATACTTTACTTTACCTCCTGGCGACATTTATTATTTTTTATTGTGATATTTGGCTGTCTCCGAGCGAGCCATAACCGTAGTCACAGCAGCAAATAACTAAAATTCGCGGTTATTTTTCTATATTTTCTAATCTTTATGATTCGCAGCTCCAATCGAATCGTAATTTCGATTTGAATTTTATTATCGCTTCTTTTGTTACGTAGTAACACAAGTTTCCGAACTGTCAAATTCCTAATGGGACGTTGATTTATTAATTTACTATCGAGAATGAAAGTAATCTCTTCACGCTTGGTTAACAACGAGACTTTTTGTCCGTATAAGTATGTTCGAAATATTTCCAACGTCTTCACGGTAGCTAACAGTTCTTTTTTGATGGTAAAATACGCTAGCTCAAGTCATTTTGTTGCGTTACTCAACTGCAATGCTTAACGCTGAAAATCTGACGTCAGTGGATAAGAATTCTTTATTAGTATTCGTGTATTGTGGAATGACGTCCTTGAAAAAAGCATCTTTACCGTTTTCGAACGCCGTTTGCATCGCGTCGTCCCAGACACAATGCTTTCTTTTTTAATAAGGCTACTAGAAAAGTCGTTTCGGCTTGTTTCTCGACGAATTTGCCATAATTGTTAACGAGATCCAGGAATCTACATAATTGTCTTGTATTTTCCAAGGTGAAAATGAAATTCGGAGAGTAATAAATTTAGTTTTCCTACAATGTCGAGTTTGCATTCGTATTAGGTTGGTGCAAAAATAATTGCGTTTTTGAAATGTATACTTTGAAACAATATATTTTAGGTTGGAATAATGTTTTTTAATTAAAATAGTGTGGGATGGATGAGTCGGTACGTGTGCGACAGAGCGGTATGATTGAGAGCGGTGCGATTAAGAGTGGTGTGCTTGAGGACACGTGCATATGAGCGGCGTATGACTGAGACGCGGCGCGATTGATAGCGGTGTGTTTGAGGCCACGTGCGGATGAGCGGCGGTATGACTGAGACGTGGCGCGATTGATAGCGATGTGTTTGAGGCCACGTGCTGATGAGTGGCAGTGTGACTGAGACGTGGCGTGATCGAGAGCGGCGTGATTGTGGAGCGGTACGATTGAGTTGCGGAGTGTTTGAAGTAACGAGTATATAAGGAGGCCTCGTAGAGGCCTCGCGACAGAATATTGTGAGCTAAGCGACTGAAATTTTTGATTTCTGCGTGCGAAAGTGTCCTACAATAGGAACCATTCGATTCTATACACTTCTGCCAGCGTAATGCAAGTGTGTTTATTCCATTATTGTAGAATTCTGGTATCCTAGAGCCGACGAATTCTTTAAATGCTTTTTCCGCTTCGGTCTGAGTTTTGAATTTTTTCTCATGCAAAAAGTTGTCCAGATATTTGAATAGATGATAATCTGTTGGTGAAACGTCTGGTGAGTACGGTGGATGAGCCAAAGTTTCATATCTTAGTTCGTTAAGTTTTTGAACGGTTATTTGTGAGACGTGCGTTGATGCAATAGTATAGGTCCCTTTCAATCAACATATTGCGTGATGCTGGTTCGAGGACGGCGATCATGTTTCACATTGTCAACCCATTTACGTCCTCCCTTAAATTTCTTACACCAAGCAAACACGCGAGCCCTTGCCAGCGTTTGATCTTTGAATTATGCAGTCAATCTTTGCAGAATTTCTGTTGGTTTGACGTCTTCGTGGGTGAGAAATTTAATAATTATGCGTTGCACAATTGAACCGTGCACTTGTTGCTCTGACATCGCAAAAACTATCGCCAAACTCTGCACACTCCAAACATACCTAATAATCCATTCTAGAAACGGTAACCCTCTTCCCTTAAACAAACAAGTTCAGAAAGAAAAGTCCCGTTCATATTTGATCCGCCCTCGCATTATGCATTTTTTGGATTTCCTCGCAATATGTTATTGCTGTGATCGTTTTGCCAGGTGTGAGAAAATTGTAATGGATAACACCAATTCTGGACCACCAAACAGTGACCACAACCTTTTTTTGATGAAGGTTTGGTTTCGGAAAATGTTTTGGCTTTTCATCTTTGTCTAACCATTGAGCAGATCGCCGTCGATTATCGTATAATATCCATTTTTCATCGCACGTTATGATCCGATCAAGAAATGGGTCGTTTTAGACCCATAAGAAAAGAGAAACTCGCACTGAGAGATTCGATTAAGTGCTAGCAGGGTACGGTTTCTTGAGCATATTTGTCAAATTTATCACAATCAACTTTATAATTACTTACCATAACATGTAGAATATTGCCAAATCTTTCTATTAACCTTTGATAATATTAATATTTTCTCAAGGAAGCATAATATACATATATTCGAGCATATACGGACGTGTTTATAACCATAATCATATAACAGTTTATAATTTACGAAGAGGCAAGTAGAGGCAAGCAATATTTTTTGTACATGTTGCACGCTTCTAGGAAGAGTTTTAATTTAACTTGATTCATTTTCATGCAGTTTCATATATTAAATTAAGTATCGAAAGATTGAATCCTTATTCTATTTCAAGTGCTTACATCAACACTTTGCTTATTAATACTAAATGCGACAACATTTTTCGAAAATTAAATAACACTAATAGTTTTGTATAAAGTACTCTCAGGTCTGACAAAATAAATTTTTGCACACTTTATCGAGTCTGTTTGGCTATTTATGAGTACGCTGAAGAAATAAAAACATACTCAGGAAAGAAAGAACAGAACATTCTTATCAATCTTTATAAATATATTCTGTGTTACATTTTCAGTATTTTAATATATTTTACTTGGTTTTGTGTACTTTGAGATGTTATAAAAGCGAGAACATAATTACTTTAATGGGTTTCAATACATGTCAACCTCTATTTTTGATCACTTTTCCCGAATTTGATTCACTATGAGGCGCTAGGACGAATGTCTCATGTTATCATTCGGGACATGTTAAAATTCGCGGATCCAACGAGCCGCTGTTGAAAATTCGAGGATCACTTTTCATTAAATTAAATCATAAAATATTAAAACGAAATGTGATACAGAACCTATAGAAAGCTTCTACAAGCTTACACACTCTTGCGGTGCATTTATAAAATCATAAAGCCATTAGGCGTATTTGTAACTTTAGAAAATTTATAAATAACAACTGCCTATTGCAGCTCTTTACAACGTGCAATTTATATTCTTAAACTTTTTTTTTAATTTAGCATTCCATTCGAGAGCCAGCGCGGTTTATTATTTTATGAGGGTCGAACCGTTAGGTGACAAACGACGTCGTACTTTTACTTTAGGTCACTCAGGTAAAGAGTGATCATGCTATGAGCATTTGGTAAGGGCGGTTCTTGCCCACTTCCCTTCAATTTTCCAATGAAAATACTTTAATTTTAACTTAGTCGTTTGTTCACCCCCAGCGGCATGCCAATCCCCACTACATATTTCATTCTGAAGTGAACGTTACTTTTTTCTGTTCAGTAGATTTCCAATAACTCTCAAAGAGTAAACATCAAATTTATATGTATCTTTTAAAATCAGTTGACAGTTTTCGAGGTGTTATTATTTTTCATAAGTGCTAATTCCAGTCTCAGTTTTAATAAGGCATAAACATTTTACCCTCGCCAGTTGTTTGATTATTTTCATCTTTCGAGTGGATTCACTGATTCCACAACGTAACTACTTTGTGGTTCATTAAGTTGAATCCCGAAGATCACACATTTGTACACACACACACACACACATAAATGTAAGAATAGCTGTCAATAAAATCGATTACGCAAAATTTGAAGAAATTTCTGTAAAACATCATAATACGAAAACTTGAATCCGTAGCATTTTTTCTACATAACGAATGCAAGTTAATTCCAACTTGCGAACTTCTTTAAAGAACTTCACGGTTACATCTTCACTAGATAGAGATATTGTCTTGAAAGTTTTTTGATATTCAACTCTGGCTTCATTAAATCATTTGAAGCGTCACGAACACGAACGAAACTTCTTCGACTCTCCTTCTCGACAAATCTTTGGTTATTACATAGTTAGGTGCGTATAAAGCAGCATAGAATATAATCATTTTATACTACGACGTGTGTTTATTTATTATATAAACACTTAGGTTAAACATTTTTATTGTTGCAACGATGAACGGTGTGTAGTTTGCAATTTATCATAAATTGCGACATTTTCGGTTTTTAATTGAGGGTAAATGTAACATTACATTTGGTTGGTAATAAAATAATTTCATAGTTATTTTCGATATACAAGGTGTGCCCGATATGATGGTACAACTAAAAACGTAGTGAATTCATTTGAGAAAACAGATTAAAATTATACAATAAAATTTGTCCATATGTAGCTTCATTTAAAAAAAAAATTCAGTTGGAACAGGTTTGAAGTATTTGTAAAAATATTGTGCGGCACAAAAAATGAAAAGTGAAACGGCCTTTTCACTAACTTAAGGATTAATGAATGTTAATTGTTACGGATATTTTCGAAGGCTCCGCGCAATCGTCTTCCATATTACCTTTTATTCATTTGTTTTACCTTTGCGCGGGACCTCGTGCCTTGGAGGAGGAGAAATGGATGCACAGAGTCACGAACCACGACAGCAGAAGGTTGCCAGCGTTTTTGTATGCGACCCATTTTGAATATAATACGTTTCTATACCGAAGTGTGTTTTCGTATATATATCCTTTTTCGTTACATACACAACAGTTAATGAATAAATAAATTTAATCACTAATACCACAAAAGTTTATTAGTCGTTGTTCATAATATCATTGATGTACCTAGGTACAATTTTATTATGTAATGTGATGAATTTAGATGATGATAACTGTTACGTAAGTGCGCGGATTCGGGCACCCTACGCTAGTCCTAACTCATTGTCAGCCACAATTTAATGAGCCTGAATCTGATTGACATGCTAGTTCGTGATTTGGATTGTTCGATTGCGATATTGGTACAAGAGTTTTTATTCGATAGTTATAAGTGTTCGTGTTGTAATACAGTACTCGATTAGTGTCTTAAGTGTTCGCATTTGTGTAACAAGCCATAAAAGTTTCGGACGTTACATTTACGTCAGAGATACGAATTCCTTAGATTCTAACGTCTGAAACTTTTATGGCTTGTTACAAGGGTAATTATGATCCTAATTATATCGTGTTTGGTATCATTTTAATCAGAAAAAAGAGACGAATACGATGGTAAAAGTTTCATTCGCGAAAAACCAAAAATAAAGATTTTGATTTTTTAATTTAAAAGACAGAATACACAGGAGTCTTTCATGTTTGCCGAACGTCTCGAACCTCAGTCCCTCTCTGTTTTAGTATCGCTATCCACGTTCGGCTCACGGACGTGGATCGAATCAAACTTTCGCACTGAGTGGGCCAGTGGAAGCGAAATTTGATACTCGGCGGTTGTCCTTTCCACGCCACGGTCAAAAGAACAAATCGCCGCCTTAGCGGCGAAGCATTGAAATGTCGAGCGAGACTGGTTCAAGCAAGGCGAACATAGGCGCAGCAATGACGCACGCATAAGCGCAGAAAGAGACGTTTCGCACTGTGTGGGCCAACCAAGCATTGCACTGAGAGGGTCTTTACTGTAGTAGTTTAAGTAGAATATTGATTCTACAGGGTGTTCCATATAAAATCGGTACACTTTAACACTTTAACACTTTAATAATAACAATAACAATAACAATGAACAACTGGCACGTGAGACGTACCGATTTTATAAGGGACACCCGCTTTCACATCATGGTATGTTTTTACAGACTCTTTTGTGAAATCAATAAATTAAACAAAGCTTGTCATTTTTTGCATTGGCATACATTACAGTTTAAATAACAGACAGGAAATTTCTGACTATTTTTGTAATACGGTTTCTATTCAATTTTTATAATATAAAAATCTGCCTTGATTCCTCCGTTGAATTAGATAAATAATATTGGATAATGTAGCTTCCAAGTACCTTTTCAAATATTACCCTGACCAGCACATTCAAATATGTGTATTTGGAATACACGAGATGAGTCGTTTTAAACGCAAGGTCATTTTACTCGACATTACCCTGTCCTTGATGAAAATAGTTGAACGTTCTATACCAAATATGAAATGCATTTTAACATATTTTTAAATAAACAAATATTTTTCACATCCACTTTCAGAATGAAATTTATTATTGAAAAAAACACACTGAATTTAAAAATTTTTACGCATGGTTAATAGTGTCTGAGATGCTTAAAAAAATAAATATTTCGGTCTCAAATTTGAGAACTATTTTCATCCCTTTAACACGAGGGATTGCTAATACAAGAAAAATATATAACAAATATTATTTTCGGTTCCTTATCGCGTTAAAAATATGTAATGTTTCTTGTTAGACACAAGAAAAATTCATTATACGTTACAGTGTAGAATATAACTTGAAAATGATTTCTTTTAAAAATACGTAAAATAAACTTTAGGTCCGTTCAATTCATACATCACTGTAGATTTGACAGGTTAGATTTCAAAACCGATGGAGAGCGGACTCTGCTGAAGAGTTTTAGTTTAAAACGTGGTTTAGCCTAACTCCCGGGAATTTCGATTCAAAACTATCTTCAGACGCCACGAGATAGTTTGCCTGGAACTAGATTTCTCTCTCCCTTGGGATACTATCTATTTCGTTCTTTCGTTTCCTTTCTGTAAACTAGTTTGCTTGCTGCTCCGCTATCCATCCTAATTGCAGGCTGAAATCCACGGCTCACGTAGCTATCGCATCTTATTCTTCAACTTGCGTAACTCTTTGCAGTCTTTAATTTCTTTTACCTACAGCCCCTTAATTAATTTGCACAATAGATGAAGAAATGGATTTTCAATAATATGTATTCTAATAATGCGGATTACGTAACAAATATATTTCTATTATAATTTGTTACAAGTGGCAACGAAATGAAAACGTCTTGAATCAACGTATTTATCGGAATTATTTCCACGATCAAAGAGAAACGCCATGTCGAGCCATACTCGACATAGGACCGCAAAGGGTTAAACTACGAATTAGTATTATCAATTGCACACAACACTACTGGTGCTTACTTAATGTGGCCCATTCAAACATTTACTGGTATACATGTAATTATACACGTATTACACTGTCCAACAGCCAAAAAAAGTTTTAAATGCCACTATGTGATCATTATAGTGTTTCTCGTGCTGATTACGAATCTGCAACCCGTTTGTCTCCAGCACGTACAGTTTTTGACAAATTTGATTTTGAAAAAATAACACATTTTTCAAATTCAAACTAATTTTGCGAGGTAATTATAAAAGATACTAAAATTCTGATTATATCAGAAGATTCTATAGACTTTCCTGAATACAACGTATATATTTGTTATGCGTTCTGAATATTTAAACATGTTTAACAATCATTGAATGCGAAGAGACACCGATTTTGCACCAATTTTTGCGTATATTTTTCAATTTATCTTAAAAAGTAAGGGTCCAGTGGAAAATCGAACTATATCACGCGATAGAGCAGACTTTCACCTTTAAAAAGCACCCAAAGAATGTTGAAACGTCGTTTTTTTTACGATACCAGAAGCAAAATTGCAACGCGGGAAACGAAGCGAGGACAGTAGTTCTCACGCCACAGGGATCGTTCCTTGCATCGCGTTAACATAAGCTGGATACGGAGCGACCGGTCTGACGCGACGAACCACTGTCCTGTGGTATATATAATTATATAATTATATAATATTATAATTATATTATTATATAATATTATAATTATATAATAATATAATATAATATTATAATTATATAATAATATAATATTATAATTATATAATTATATAATATGTATAATGTACCAGTATATTAAATATACTGGTAAATCTTTTGTTTAAATAAGAGTCTTTAATAAAAACGCTACGAACTTATTCCCCAACCTAATACATATACATGGTAACTAAAACCTATACGGAACATTCGATTTTTCAAGCTTTCCAAGAAACAGAGACGTGTTTTCTTTTCGACGAACGTTACAATGTCACAAAATTAATAAATATTCGTATGTTTAACTTAAAAATTGAAGTGTCTTTAAATTATGTTAAGAATCGTAAAAAGAAGTGAAAAGCGATGAGTTCAAAAAACGGTCCCTAATATGAAACAGGTGGGAAATTTGTAAAGAAAGTTGACGTTACTATATTTCTGTTATGAAAAGTAAATATTTATTTTGGTAACAAGATTAAATGCATAGATGTGTTCGACTTTCTTTTAATTTATCTTGTATGATATTATTTGTCTTGGACCTCTGCAAAAGCACTATGTTCACGTATGATCACTATCATCACTGTGATGTACTTACTTATCGTTAGACTGGTAAAAATATAACTTATAAAAATATAATTCTATATAATATTAACAAGGGACATACTTAATACAAAGTATGTTACCTATACTCAATGTATTCACTCAATATATACACTCAACTTCATGATTTTTAAATTCATTTCCTTTAAATAAATTTCATTTTTAAATTTATTTTGACATTTCTAAATATTCAAATTTCCAAAATTAAAATCAAAAGATCCAAATTTCCAAATCCCCATATTACTATAATATTAACATACTTAACATGAAATATGTTTCTTATTACGTATACTCAACGTGCTCCCATATTGAGTGCATTACAGTCCAGGATGGGTTTCTGTCGAACAAGGGTAGAAAAAGTTACTTTAATATTCAGTAAATTTCAGTTTTAGATTTAAGTTTTATTCAGTACATTTATTTACATCTCCACAAATTGTTAAAGTATTTAGTACATTGCTTTTTGTCATATTTCTTTCGTTATTATTGTTGGGATGTTTCGAGGGAAAGAAGAAGCAAAGTCAAACGTTCGACCGTAGAATTTATTTCTCTTACTCGGCTTAGACAGCGACTGTCTGCTCGCATTCCAGCGTGAATGTTTATATCCCTAATCGGGCGATGTCCCCACAGAAATTACACGACAAATCGAACGATAGGTAATTGTATACACGGAGAGAAATTTAACTTTTACCGTCGCGCCAACATTCTGAATAATCAAAACATAAGCATATGTTCCTTGGTTGTAATATTTTATTATATATCAAATTATACATAAAATAATGTCTCATTTCTATGTTACAAAAACCTGCGGATACTATCAAAATGTAATATTTTATTTATATTCTTTTAAGTTAAATATAATTAATATTTTGTAGGATCATTTTTTATTTGCAATTTATGCTTCTTTGAAATAATCGTAGCTATGTATTCCATACTAATCTTATTTCACGCTTTCTTTAATACAATTTTTCATTTTGTCTTGGAATATATTGACTTCCTTTGTATTTTTCGCTCCAGCTCAGCCCATAACACTGTACAACAGTCAAATGATTTCATAACCGCCACTTTGAAGTTCTTGTAGATTTTTGCGAGCTGAACACGAAATCTGTTGAATCATTGTTCTTCGGGATTCAACTTAATGAACCACGAAGTAGTTAGGTCGTGGAATCAGTGAATCCACTCGGGAGACAAAAATAACAAAACAAACTGACGAGGGTTTTTGAAATGTTTGTGCTTTATTAAAACTAAGACTAAAATTAGTACTTATGAAAAATAGTAACACCTCGAAAACTGTCAACAGACCTTGAAAGATAAATATGAAAGGTCTACGGGGTTGAAACTTGGTGTGAGATGTTTTTGTTAGATATGCTATCGACTGACGAATTGGGTTTCTCATTTGACTCAAGGGCACATTTCACTACCTTTTTCGGCTAGACCCTTTGATGTGTACTCTTTGAGAGTTATTGGAAATCTGCTGAAGAGAAAAAATAATGTTCTCTCCAGAAAAAGTATGTAGTGGGAATTGGCGTGCTGCTGGGGGTGGACGAATGACTAAGTTAAAATTGAAGTATTTTCATTGGTTCTGGAAAATTGAAGGGAAGTGGTCAAGAACCATCCTTATCAAATGGGGTCACAAAGGTACTTCAGAGAGTGGTGCCCCCTGCTGTGCCAAGAGCCAACCCCACCTCCACGCGGTGTGACCTGGAAACTCCGCTCTTTACGGGCGGTAGGTTAACGGGGCGAGGGCTACACGACTCTGAGAACTTTGCTGGGGGAGTCTGTATCCGGCGGAAAGATCATTGAGGCAATAATAAAATTCCTTGCAAGTGCCAAGTCAAGCAATATCTTCTTAGCCGTTGATATACCTTGTCCCTACCGGAAGCGGTGACTAGCCGGGGAGGACGATAGGTAGTTTATTGCGTATGCCCATATAGGCGAGGTAGCAGATTCGTGCCCATCTCGGTGGGCCGAATTAACAATAAACCATCCTTATCAAATGCTCATCGCGTGGTCCCTCTTTACCTGAGTGACCTAATGTAAAAAGTACGACGTCGTTTGCCACCTAACGGTTCGACAATCATAAAACAATAAACCGCGCTGGTTCTCGAAAATCATACTAAATTAAAAAAAGTTTAAGAATATAAATTGCACGTTGTAAAGAGCAGCAAGCGGTAGTTGTTGATTATTCATGAATTTTCTAAAGTTAAAAATAAGCCCAATGGCTTTATGATTCTATGAACGCGCCGCAACAAAATCCGTTTCGCTCTAGTTCATGAAGTTTTTGAAAAGTTATTGTTAAATAAATTGCAAACTTTCAATTATGGTGATGTTTGGTGCTTTTACCATAACAGCTATGCAGTGGCTCTTTTCACGAGAATTTGTGAACTTTTTTGAATGCTTACTGCCTTGACATAACGGAGTAACTAAACGACGTGACGCGATGTAACATTGAGTACCACTGGCAGCGACGCGTGTCTTGCCGAAATATTTTCCATATAAAATGAAAACAAAGTGACTTTGTAACTTCGCCCGATGTTTTTTGCAGCAAAAATGTCTGTTCTATCACGTACGATGGTCACATTTTAAGCTAGTCCCATAGTTTCTGAAATAAAATGAAAAATATCACCATAAATTGTTACGTTTTTGGCATCTTTCTTATTTTTATCATTGTTTAAACATATTTAAATGTTCAAAATGCAATAACAATTTACATCGTTTTATTCAGGAAAGTTTACAAATTTTATCGCGCAAAAAACCACTAAACATCTGCTATGAAAAAAGTACAAAAGATATCCAAAGATGAAAATTTGAAAAATTTTTAACATTAATTTTCTGAAAAATTGTACGTCCTAGATAGAAACGGATTTCAAATTTGTATTCAGATCGCAAATTTATTGTATTGTGTAAATTTCCCATTGGATCGTAAGGTATGTAGTTTGTAAATATGGGTATGTAGTTTCTTTGTAAAAATGTAAAAAAAAAAAATTTAACATAACGAACAAAATTTTTTAAATGTCACATTTTGTAACATATTGTTTGAACAAATGGGAATTTTGCAAATCTTTTTGGACAATCAAATTCGTCATTCGAAAACAAATTTTTTCAGTATACAGTAGTGCTCTATCTCTAATAGTTTCCGAGATATTAAAAAAAATGTGTTCTGCCCCCCCCCCCCCCCCAAGCACTTTGAGAGCTGATTTCATTCCCTTAAAGTGAATATTAGCAGCCGCAAAAAATACATGTTGAATATTTTTCTAAGCACTACATTTCTGCTAAGTTTCACAAAAATCGGAGAGTGACACTTCGGTATGGTCCTGTAGCGGCTGGTCATAAATCTGTAAATTTGTAAAGAGCATCGAACGTGCAAACGACCAGCACGGTTTATGACACGGACGACAGCGGAGCTGTTTTTGAGGAAACCGTTTTAGGATTTTTAGAGAATGCATGTCCGTACTTAGAATTTTGCTAATGGTCTCGACAGTAAAACGCTTAGTGTCATAAACCCTGAGTTTCCCTAAGGGTCTTCATCGCGAGGTCAAGCGACCATCGGCCGGTCGCGTAGCTGACCGTGGGCCCTGGGAAATTCCGCTGCGTTGCCACCTTCACCAGCAAATGCTACCCCCGTCGAATCGTACCCCCGCTTCAAGGAAGCGTGCTTCGGGCACAAGAGGGAGGTTCTACGATTTGGCGGGATTTTGGTTGCGATAATTGGTTAACCCCACCTTGTCGGAGGTTGGCCAAAGTCTCTGACAAGATCTTAAAAGATTAGAATGGAGCGCAAAAATAGTTAGTACGAAGTAGCACACGTCACGACTTGTAAGATCAAGGGTTCACACTGACGTACGCGCTAAATAAAGAAAACAAGAAAAACTAACGCTGTGATCATCCTTTTAATATCACGCAACCCTATCCTTTACAATTTTATCATAACATGTATGTATAATTACTTAAATTGTACTTAAAAGTCGATATGATAAAAAGTCAATATATCGATAGAATATAGATTTGAATTACTAACTCAATGACTAACACAGTAACTATAGTATGTAATTACTAACTTTTTAGAAGGTGAAAGTGAAAAATACATTTTATCTGTTCGTGGTACATTATTTACATGTAAGACCTGCACGAGGTAATTATTGACTATAACGATCTTTTACTAACAATAAGAGAAAAAATCTTTCTCAAAAGTGCACAGAAAATCTGATGGCAATTTCACGGACAAATAACCGCCTATTTTGCCAACATGACTCTCGACGCAAAGATTTATTTTTGCACTTTGCTTCGAATGATAACACTGTACAACAGCCAAAAATTATATGAACTGCCACTATGAAATTCTTATAGATTTTTGCGAGCTGAATACGAATCTGAAATCCGTTTTTCTCTGATACGTACAGTTTTTTAGAAAATTAATTTTAAAAAAAATTGCAAATTTTCAACTTTGGGAATTTTTTGTGCTTTTACTACACCAGCTATTCAATGGCTTGTTGCACGAGAGAAATCTGTGAACTTTCCCGAATAAAACGATATAAATTGTTATTACATTGTAAACATTTAAATATGTTTAAACAACGATCAAAGTAAAAAAGACCCCAAAAATGCACCAATTTTTGGTGATATTTTTAAATTTATTTAAAAAACTGTGGATCTAGGTGAAAATCTAACCATCGCACACGATAGTGCGGACATTCTTACTGCAGAAAGCATCGAGCGAAGTTAAAAAATCACATTCGTTTACATTTTATAAGGAAAACAGTTCGGCAAAACACGCGTCGCTGTCAGTGGTACTCAATGTTAGTGCGGCGTGGTGGTCTCCCTACCATCCGTCTTGGCGTAACGGAATAACTGCGCGCCGCGCCGCCAACATTGAGTACCACTGACAGCGACGCGTGTTTTGCCGAACTGTTTTCCTTATAAAATGTAAACGAATGTGATTTTTTAACTTCGCTCGATGCTTTCTGCAGTAAAAATGTCTGCTCTATCGCGTACTATGGTTAGATTTTCACCTAGACCTACAGTTTTTTAAAAAAAATTTAAAATATCAGCAAAAATTGGTGCAGTTTTAGAATCTTTTTTACTTCGATCGTTGTTTAAACATATTTAAATGTTTACAATGTAATAACAATTTATATCGTTTTATTCGGGAAAGTTCACAGAATTCTCTCGTGCAAAAAGCCATTGAATAGCTGGTATAGTAAAAGCACAAAAAATTCCCAAAGTTGAAAATTTGCAATTTTTTTTAACATTAATTTTCTAAAAAACTGTACGTATCAGAGAAAAACGGATTTCAGATTCGTATTCAGCTCGCAAAAATCTATAAGAATTTCATAGTGGCAGTTCATATAAAATGAAAAAGTCAAAATTTGTTGTATAGTGTAATCACGGCCTGTGCGCATATCAGTGGCAGATAAGGCGATGCGTTTCCTTCATTCTCAGAAATTTCATTCATATCAAGTATCAATAAATGAGTAATCTTGTGTACGAGGCTCTGTAGAACGCATGCAATTTTATGAATGGTTGCTACGTTAGATGCAAAATACAAATGATACATTTGTATTTAGGAACTCTTTAAATATATGCAATGAATGCAAACTAACAATAAATAGTAGAGAGTACAAACTCAAAAAGAAATCATTGCAGTTCAAATCGGGTCAATATTATGACAAGTGATTATTTGGAAAAAAAGAGCGAATTTGGTGAACTTTATATTCTTTATACGATTTACCATTCTGCGTTGAATATTTACCATAAAAATATCAAGGCGTTTCAAAATTACGAAGTATTAAAAACTTGTTAAATAAAATATTGTAAAGTTTAAACTACGCAGACCTGTTCGAAATGTAAAAAATATGTGTGGCAAATGTACATTTGAGAATAAAATAATTTGTAAAAAATTTAGTAATGTCAAATAAGATTTATATGCATATATAAGTTTAATTTAATTTTTGTTTCACATAATTTTAGACGTGCGGAATGTTAAGTTCACATCAGAAATATGTTATCAAGTGGAGTTTTGGTTATTTAAGGTGATAATTGAAAATATGTAAAACTATGATTTGACGAACTTTTACAAAAGTTCTCATTTAATTATCACGTATTCTGAACCAGCATGGTATAACTTCTTTATCAGCTTCACAAATTTTCCTGTCGCCGGATTTTCAATTGAATTTCATTTTGATCCAGTATTCATATTCTTTTATTATATTTCCGTGTTACCAATCCCTAAAATTCTTATGTCTGATATTCCGATATAAGCAAGTTTTTTAATTCTCCAGTTATCGATTACAAAAGCTTTTAAACTTTTATAATTTTTAAATTCCTAACTTTTCAAATCTGCAAGTTAGAAACTTCCGGAATTGATCAATTCCTGATTCGTATTAAAATTTCTGAGTTTTCAAGTTCCAAATTCCTAAATTTCCAATTATTTGAAATAAACGATCTTTAAATTATCTTTTCAAATTCTTAAATGTTCAAATTTCGGAATTTTTAAATTTACAAATGTTTACATTGTCAAATTCTCGAGTTCCCTACATTTTCAAAAGTCCTATATTCTCATGTCACCAAATACGCTAATAACCCTTTCACCTTTTCCCCAAATTCTTGAAATTTAGAAATAAACAAATTTCTCAAGTATTGAATCTTCGTGATTCTATTTCCTCCAATTATTAGACTTCCTAACTTCCCAAGTAATTAAGTTCCCAAATTTCCATATCTCCAAACTTCTACATCTCAAAATTTCAAAATTACGCAGTTCCCAAATTTCCATACTTATTTACATTACTCCATGAATTAAAAAATTTCACATTTGCACTACATTCACTGTCGACTATACTGAAAAAATTTCAAATCGGTCCATACTCTGATTTTTCACAATCAGGTCAAAAAATTGAGAAACAAATATATGAAAAGAAAATGGTTGAAGATTTCGAAGGTTTCAAACAAGAATTACTCATATATACTTCGCTTAATTTATTAAAAACAGCAAGAAGATGTTCGTGTTGTCAGTGAATATCTGTTACTGACTAATTAACAAATTGTGCCGATTTCAAGTCTATCATTTGCTAAAAACGAAGCAACGGGAATAAAATCACAGTACAGATTGTCCGCGGCAATATTTCCGATAATAATTTAATGAAGAAATTCGCAGAAAACTTTTACGATCGTACGGTTACATAAAATAGTTGAAATCGATGACTCATCTGTTTGTAAACTATGTTTATAATTCATAATTTCAAACTAACGCTTCGTTGCGTTAATATTTACTTTACGTGCATACCCCCACCAATAATTCATTCAGTGATAAAGCGATATATATAAATGTAACGTGAACTCTTCCTTGGTAAAATCGTACTTGCGAACCTAAAGAAGATAACACGATACCACTTATAACGTGTCCGAAAAAATTTGCCATAAAGAAATCTGAAAAAGAGAAGCGCTACAAAGGAAAAACAAAAAAAGTTTCACTGTTTCCGCCACAAAGTTGGCAAGGAAATGAAGACTATTTTCGATTTCTCACTTGTTAAAGGTATGTAACAATACGTCGTTTCTGTATCAGCATTCTTTATTAACATCTTATATTTATTTGACACCAAAAATTTTGATATTAACATACAGCGAGTAACGAAAGTACTCGAATGCTTATGTTCACTATTTATAATGAACGAAATGTATATGTCTAACTTTGTTCATAACAATATGTATAGTAGAGGGAAGATTTAAAGATTATTTTAGAAAAACTTGAAAATGATTTAACGACTTATACAATAGTAATACATGTATCGAAAACGTGCATCGCCAGTAAATTTACATACATATGCGTACATACCCTTTGTATACAGCGTGACCTACGTAACACATTCCACGATTTTTCAAGTACTTGCGACAATTTGAGATAATATTTATTTTATTATTTGAAAGTAAAAATATATTAAACTAAAGTTGATCGGTTGTTTATTGGCCACAAATTGCGATAAAACAAACTTTGATAAAATGTTTGTCTATAACTTGTTGATGTTGCCTTCCATATTTTTTAACAGGACTTTATATGGCACGTAATTTTTACCGATATTATAACCAATAGCAAGGTCAATTGAACGACTTAGTATATCATGACCATCAGACGACCTTAAAGGAAGAGAATTTCAACGGTATATGATAACACTGTACAACAAATTTTGACTTTTTTGTTTTATATGAACTGCCACTATGAAATTCTCATAGATTTTTGCGAGCTGAATACGAATCTGAAGTCCGTTTTTCTCTGGTACGTACAGTTTTTTAGAAAATTAATGTTAAAAAAATTGCAAATTTTCAACTTTGGGAATTTTTTGTGCTTTTACTATAGCAGCTATTCAATGGCTTGTTGCACGAGAGAAATCTGTGAACTTTTCCGAATAAAACGATATAAATTGTTATTACATTGTAAACATTTAAATATGTTTAAACAACGATCGAAGTAAAAAAGACCCCAAAACTGCACCAATTTTTGCTGACATTTAAAATTTTTTTCAAAAAACTGTGGGTCTAGGTGAAAATCTAACCATAGCACGCGACAGAGCAGACATTCTTACTGCAGAAAGCATCGAGCGAAGTTAAAAAATCACATTCGTTTACATTTTATAAGGAAAACAGTTCGGCAAAACACGCGTCGCTGTCAGTGGTACTCAATGTTAGTGCGGCGCGGCGCGGCGCGCAGTTATTCCGCTACGCCAAGGCAAAAGGTAGGGAGGCCACCGCGCCGCGCCAACATTGAGTACCACTGGCAGTGACGCGTGTTTTGCCGAACTATTTTCCTTATAAAATGTAAACGAATGTGATTTTTTTTTCCGAATATATTTCTACGGATGTCATTGTGATAAATATTCATTGAATCATTTATCTCATTTTTAAAAGTTAATTTCAATTAATTATTTCTTAAATAAATTAGTTAAAATTGCTTTTGAAATTATAATTTTTATGTTTTTATTTAATGTTTCAAATTTCTAAGAGATCTGGAAAGATTTCTTATAGTTAAATCGCCTACATGGAAAATCAATTCTTACTTTAGATTAATATTGTATATTCGTAGATAACACTATATCATTTCACAAAAAAATATATTAGTGAGTTACTATCACAGCAACATCGAGACAGCGTGCACCGAAGATAGCGGTTTTAAAATTCGTTTATAAGACTTTAAATGTGATAACTTAATATTAAAATATCCCTTAAGGGGTTAGACCACTCCAGAGCGCCAAAAAGTTACCTAATTTCAAGAATTTTTTCCGGACAAACTATAACGAAAATGAAAAATATGTTTACGGGTCTTTATTACCTATACATCGAAGTGTTAAACTAAATTTTTATAAAGCAATTGAAAACAAAATGGCGGTTCAGGAGCTGATTGACTGGAACGCTGCTCGGTGGGAATACCTCTGCGGCCGGAAAAGATTTTCCTCCGATTTTAAATAAAGGCACTTATAAAATTCTCCCGATTATAAATGATATTGTACCTTATTCTTAACACCCCAAGGCACCTTTTAAGCGAAAAAAAAAATTTTCGATTTTTTGAAAATCCTAGAGTGGTCTAACCCCTTAAAATAATAGTTCCTCGATACCACAGCATTCGTCGGATGATTAAGTAATTTTGGAAATCAATAAATTAAATGTTACATATTTTCTAAAACTGAGAGTATTTATAAAAACGGTCATTTATACAGGGTGACCCAAAAGTGTTGAAGGAGACGGAAATGGGAGGTAGTTGGGGTCATTCTGAACAAATTTTTCATTTACAAAAATGTCGTATGGGGCTTCATTTTTAAATTATTAACGAAAAACACCGACCAATAAAAGCGCGAGAATCGCGCGCGCTCGGAGGCAGAAGTGTAGGTCCGAGTTATAATTGGCCGTCGTCGCGATCGAATCGCGTAGCGCGCGATTCTCGTGTTCTGATTGGTCGGTGTTTTTCGTTAATAATTTAAAAATGAAGCCCCATACGACATTTTTGTAAATGAAAAAGTTGTTCAGAATGACCCCACCTACCTCCCATTTCCGGCTTCTTCAACACTTTTGGGACACCCTGTATATCACTTCATTCTTGGCGTACGTTTATTAGAAATAGTTTTATCATAATCAATGTGTGATAACCGCTTTATTATCATGCTTCGTATCATTCATTTTGCTGATTATGAAAGAATTCATAATTCATAATCTTCTGTGAACCGAATGTAAGAAGTTAAAAGGCAAATATTTCGATCAGTAATCAGGTATTCCGTTTTCAAAAATTTTGCAGGCACAAAGATGATGTTTACAGTAACAGCATTGATTCTTTCAACCTCATTGGTACTCGGAGATTTCCATCAGCATCCAGAATATTGCAAGAACGACACATTAAAAGTGACAGAATTATCCAGTAGCAATCTTCTAACGAGTTTCATGGTTTCGTCCAGTTTAAAATGCATTAGCATAACAGATGGCAGTATTCAGTACGCAGAAGAAGGCGCCTTCGATGGCGTACCAAATTTGATGTATCTAAATCTCGAAAGCAATTCAATTCGACCGGAGAATCTGTTCTCTTTTGGTAATCTGCCAAGTGTCAGAATATTAATTCTCGGTAATCAGGTCAGTCGGTTTGAACCATGGGGAATTGTTCAGGATGTCATGATAATAGGAACCGTGTACCCAGAACTCTTACATTTGAATGCGAAAAATAATAATATTACATCCATACTAACCAACGGACTTAATAATTTTCCAAAGTTAACGCACTTAGACCTCTCAAATAATAAACTCACCTGGTTTGACTTGCAATCGTGGAGTGATTCACTTACGCATTTGAATCTTAACGACAATCAAATTTCAAAAATCGGGCACAAAAAACTGACGAATTTGACATCGTTGACGATTGATACTAATAAGATTGAATATGTAGGGGAGAGTCTTGATCTCGATCTGTCGGGCCTGAGCAGTCTCGAATACTTATCGATCTCCAACAATCAAATCAGATATATTGCTAAATCAGCGTTCGCCGATAGCGTTAACCTTCGGTGTTTGAACATGTCCGAAAATAGTCTAGAGACATTGGATATGAATATATTTACACCTTTGACCTCTTTGGAGGTTATTGTATTGAACAAGAACATATTCGACACGATACCGTTGAACGAGCCACTGAACATAACGACGCTGTTGATGGATTGCAACAAAATAACGGAGTTGACACCGGACTCGTTGTCTCAGTTACCAAATCTGAGGAAACTGTCTTTAGCTGGAAACATGATTTCGAACATTCACGTGGACACGTTTAAGTTTCAAGAATTATTGGAAGAATTATATTTGAACGATAACGAGCTGGAGTACTTGCCAGTACATTGGAATTTGTACACAAAGAACCTTCGATATTTAGACTTGTCAGGGAATAAATTTAGTTTAATACCATTTTTCTTAAACACGCCCAACATCGCATTGGAACAAATTTATCTAGATGAGAATCCTCTTCAATACATCGGTGGTAACGTGACGATACCTGAAAATATGACGATTTATCTGAACATTGGCCAGGAGCGTTTAAAACCTGTTTGTAAACAAAACCCGACTGAAACCGAGCCTAGAACAGAACTGTTCCCCACAAGCTACGATCCAGGCCAGTTCTATCGATGATTAGTATGCGTCTAAAAATTATTAGTTTATGAGATATTTTAACTAGAATTTTGTAATACTCTTTACATCTTTTGCATCCTTTACATTTGCGTTCATCGGCGAATAAAAGCGGGCTATCCCAGGTATGGTCAATATACGAGCCGCAATTTTCCAATATCACCACTTAATTTCTAGTAATTGATCGGATGAACACTTTAGTAATGTTTCGGACAACTTATATTTGTGAATAAACTATTTCCTTTATGAATCTAAATAAACGTACAACAAGATCACGATTAAATGATTTACATTTGGAAGCTGCGTTAAGAATAGTTAGTACAAGTATTGAAACAGATATTAAAAAAATAATAGACGATGCAAATCGCCTCAACACTTCGCATTAGTTATTATGTTAATTCATTGTACTGGTTTACTTACAATTATACATAAATAAATTTTATAATAAAATCTTTTTTGTTTACTTAAAGGAATGAGTATTTTTCTAAACACTTTTTAATTTTAATATTTAAAAACAGTTGTCCATGCCTGGTCTATCGCATAATTTGTTCGTGCGAGGAAGATGAAAATGTAAGATTTTCGATTATTTTGAACCTATGTAAACGTTTTAATGTAATGTCATTTAAGTATCGAATAAATGCAGTCAATCAAACGATTAATTTTTGTTAAGCCCTTCACTCTGCGATAAACGTCGAGAAAGGTTAATCGTATCATAGGTAGGTTTTAAATTGCGACTTACACCGAGAATGGCGAAGCTTTTCGTGTATGCGAGCACTGCTGAGAAAGTATGTATATCGAAATAATCGAAAGGACAATCAAAAATAATATTTATTTACTGGAATTCTGTGTTGAATTATTATTGTACGTACGGAAGATTGAAACAGTGAAAATCGGAAGGAATGGAATTTGAAAAATCAAGACATTGAAAATTGTAAAATCGAATAAATTATAAATTCAGATATATGGAAATTGTAAAATTTTTAATATTTTCAAGTTTTCTTACCTATCCTTATTCAAGAGTGTAACACATGTTAGCGGCAACGTATTTTTGAGGGTCAACGAAGGCAATTAGCCCGCCGCTATTTTGCTTTCGGACCATTTATGATAGGGTGTCTGTATGAATGGCAACCCGGGCGGTCGACGATGGCCAGTGACACGAAGTCACGTAGCCATCGGGTGTCGCCGGGTTGATTGTTTAAAAAGAGGCATGGGAATGTTCTGGAAAAGGCAAGCAGCCCGACGTTGCATTGCTTAGGGGTGTTGTTCTTTAAGGATCTGGCCACGGAGTGGGGAAGGCAGAAATGCCTTCTGGTAAGAGGACTAAGCTTGACCTCTTGGCACTTACCCCAGAACCTTGATCGACATAGCATCAAAATAACAATTACTCTAACACACATAAGATTTTTTATAAGAAAAATATTGTAGAATATATGTAAGCTAGAATGTAAGAAAACGTCGAGTACGCTCGGCCGACGTACAACGCAGGTCAGGTCATAAAAATCCCTGCGTACGCGGAGTTGGGCCTCGCTGATTGGGCGGGCCTAGCTTCGCTTTTCAGTATAAATAGCGGCCTTTTTCCGAGATAAGGCAGTTAGCGAGAAGGTGTCCTACGGGTAATTTAGAAGAGCAAGACGACTTACTAATTGGCACTCTCTAACTTTCGTTTAGAGAGCAAGACGACGGTATTGTTCGGCACTCTCTAAATACACTCCTTCCCTCACCGTGTATCTTAGAGTGCAGACGACGCTTTGTTCGGCACTCTCTAAACTTACATTTAGAGAGCAAGACGACGGGTTGTTCGGCACTCTGTAAATAAGTATAACGATTTTTCCCTCCTTAAACTGTAAGAGAGAAGACGACGCTGTGTTCGGCACTCCCTTATAGAATCCTAACTCAACCCCTACAAGTCGACGAAGACGTGAATACAGCACCTCGATTTTCCTTTAAGAACTAAGAAGAAGACGTCGCCTCCGGTGTACGGCACTTCTTAGTTTCTAAACCCCATTGCCTAATCCTTCACCTCTTCCTTACCTTCAGCGAATCTTTCGGTGTCGCGACTTTCAACGTGCGAAATCTCACTATACCTACGGAAACGCGAGATCTTGTTTCATTGTACCATAGTTTTGTATATAATAAATAATTTCTTTATTAGGAACATCAACCGTGTTACAAGTATGAAAATACACATTAATAGAAAAGAAAGAATATACAATATTAAATTTAAATAATACATATCAGAAATATGCAGTAGGCCAAAAAAATATTCATTGAGTGCATTACTTATACTTTCATCCTCGTTATTTTTGTCTTAAGACAATTACTTTTACTGTGATATACATGAATGGGAAGCATACAAGATACTCATTGAAATGATATACATAACCCTTTATTTCCATTAACACTAAACGTAGCGGCATTTTTTTATACCTAATCTTACCATCGAGGGTCATTTGACCCCTTATGAAATAAACGTTGATTTTTCATAAAAAATTCTTTATTTATTAAAGGAAGTAATTTGCAACATCATTTCTTATTCCGTATAAAATTAAACACACAATTTATTATTGTAAACAAAACAATCAACTAATTACATTTCATCTTCACCTGAATTCACATCACTTATTTGTCGAATTCTTTCCAACTCTCTCACTGACCGTGCGGACATATTCAGGGTTACCGTGAAACACAAGTCCAATTGAATGTAACAGAAATTGTCAAAATATAACTTAAACTAATCTTTGCTCTACGACTCTCAATATACGACTGCATTTCTATTTCGTTTAGCTACAGAAAACTTATTGGAGGGTGTGTTGCTTGTGAATCTCCGATAAGAGTCCGTTCTGTTCACGCGTTAGATCATTTGGGTTGTCCAAGTGCTTACGCCGAAACCAAATACACATATCAGATTCTGACAAATGAAAGAGTCACTTGAGAAGAGTATCTGAATTTAGAACGAAGCTTCCAGTTGGAAAACTGCTGAAAAATGCGTAAACTTCGTATGGGGTCAAATGACCCCCGTGGTACGTAAGTAGGTAAAGATTTTTTGGTGGTAAAAAATAAGCTACAAGAAAAACGGAAAGCGAGAAATTGAATAATCAGATGATATATGAATTTACAGAAAGTCAGATGACCGAGAGAAATAACACTAAATGTACAAGTGTGCAGTGTACGGCATTTAAAATTTATTGAATGCATTATGCACTAATTTAGTTGGTTAAATATTTTACAAGAAAATTGAGAAGAGAGTACAATAAAATTAAATATTTCGGATAACTATTATTTCCAGCTGGATAGTGATCCGAGATATACCTTCCGTATTGTTCAAGAATGGATATTGTATAATACAGGGTGTCCCGCAACTTTCGTTGGACCCGAAAAGGGGTTGTAGGGGAGGTGATTCTATGTAAGTTTTTCCTTTGCAAAAATGGGGTCTGGACTCCCGTTTTTGAATTATTAAGGAAAAACACCGACCAATCAGAGCGCGAGAATAGCGCGCGCTCAGACGCGAGAGCGAAGCTATACGGCTGACCGCAGACGCGAACAAGCAAGTTAGTATCGTGCTATGTTACGTCAAAGTTAAATCACATAACGAATACGGGAATTAAGAATAATGTTCAGTTATATATTTTTACTGATTAAGGGATAAGACAATTTTATGTTTGATTTAACTTTGACGTAACATAGCACGATACTAACTTGTTTGTTTGCATCCGCGATCGGCCGTATGTTCGGAGCTTCGCTCTCGCGTCTAAGCGCGCGCTATTCTCGCGCACTGATTGGTCGGTGTTTTTCCTTAATAATTCAAAAACGAGAGTCTAGACCCCATTTTTGTAAAGGAAAAAGTTACGTAGAATCACCTCTCCTACAACCCTTTTTCGGGTCCAACGAAAGTTGTTGGACACCCTGTATAATGTGCTTCATTTACTAAAAATGCACCCCTATCTAGAACTTGTGAAAAGAAGTGTACAGAAATCTCCACAAACGTAATATAGGTGCTAAGGGGGAACTAAAATAAGTTCTCTATGAATAATGGGTTAAAATTGATTGAAGCAAGGCAGAAAATTTAATTGCATCTTTGCCACGGAGATTGCAAGTCGTTATTCACGCAAAACGATATCTCGCAAAATATTACACCTATTTCCTTCAGCTATGCAGCATATTATACGAATACTTTTTTGATCATAATCTTACTATTGTTTATAAAACAATAATTTACCGGCATTATGTTAATGAAAATAAAGATATCACATTAGAAGTAATTGTCTTAAGATTAAAATAATGAGGACGACAGTATAAATAATGCACTCTATGAATACTTTTCTGGGGCATTGTACATATATGTTGCGTCCTTATATTGGGGACATTTCAAATCTATTATTATTATGTACAATAGGAAAAATCCGATGACCATTTTAACATGCTGTAGGTAAACTCCGACCAGCGGAAATTTTATTACACGAACACCTTGTAAACGCGACGACCCTAATAGCAAAATTTCCAGTCTACCTGACAACGGTCAAGGGTTCAAGTTATAAAAACCTCTACGTCATTAGTTCCTGGTTTTTCCAAAAACTACTGACGTCAGAGTTAGGCGGTCACTCAAGACCTATACCCGTATTTTCACACCAATCAGGTGCTTTCCTATATTTCCGCCTCCAACTTCATTTGCGCGAATCCTAGCCTACACCCCCATCCTATTCACCAACACGAGTTTACCTACAAGATATTTCTGCATCTTTCAAACAGAATTCAAGTAACCGACAAAGCGAACAAACCTAATATTCAAACGTAGAACTCGAGTAAACTACAAAGCGAACAAACGTAACTTTCAAAGCGAACACAAATAATCTTCCGAGTAAGATTTAACCAAATACGTATAAATTTAACCGAGTAATTATATTATCAGAACTTAGACAATAAATTCCAAGTTCAAACCAATATTATATAACCTACCAAATCATTTCACTCGCGAAATCAACAATCGCGACTTACCTGCATTAAAAGGGTAATACCTATCGTGCCGCCTTCAAAAAACTAAAAACGAAGAGCGCGACACAACAATATGAAAATTGAAAATTTGTAACGTAGTGTTACGGTTGCCGATACAAAATTCTTTGTTTGATCACTGCACCCTTCATTTAAACCATTTGCAAGACCCTTGCAAGATAAGAGACCAGCCGGAGCCAGACATATAAACATAGAACCAAATCAAACAAGAGTACTTTCAGTTAGAATTTTTTCTTAAAACAGCACATGCCCGATAATCAAAATAGTAACCATATGCATTTCCTCAAGATATCCTGTCGGAAATTATTCATCTGTAGAAAAAGTCATGTGATCAATCTTCAGCTAGTATATAAACCCTTTCGTTCGTATACTCGATGGACAGTAGCTAACTTGCATCAGTGAAGGGACAGTAGCTAACTTGCATCATTGAAGGGACGGTAGTTAACTTACATCAGTGAAGGGACAGTATCGAGTGAACAGTTTCAAAAGTTACATATTTCGACGTGAACACTTCGCTGCGACGCAACCAGTTAGCTCTACGTTGAATCCCCGCATTGCCAGTGCGTCAAAACCGTGCATAAGGGAATAGGTAACACATACACACTCTTCATTTTCGCGACAGAAACAATTGTAAGAGAATAATGTTGTAATACATAATCGTGTTCTGTAAAAGGTGTTATCCTATTTGCTATATTAATATACCCGAAAGATCCTAGTGACAGTTCCCACTATTATACATCCTAGCCGCTCAGGGTGCGTGAGATTATAAATTTAATAAAAGTTACGTGGCTTAATTATCATTTAACTTCTCGGCGCTTTTCACGCTGTTCAAAGCCCGGCCCGTAACAGTAGTAAATCCCAGTAAAGTAAAAATAATGAAAAAGTTACTTCTTTATTATTATTTTGTAAATGTTCACGTTGCTTTATGCGGCCTCTTAATTTCACGGAAGATTTTCCATTTATCCCATCAACAATCCTTACAAGACTATCATATCAGTTTACAAAGTTTATGCAATGAAATTAATGATTTTAAAAATATATATGTATTTAGCAATTTATTTTATTGAAATCTGTAATTATAATATAAATGTTTATAAACACTTTAGTACGTAAAATAAGTGTAACTTTAATGTGCTAGGGTGTTTTTAATAAAGTTTAAGAAACTGTACGAAGCAATTGGTCGTTAATGGTTATCTTATTCAGCTAGTAGTATAAAATTTTATGAACTAAATATCAGACTTAAGTTAACAGATAGAGGAAAGTATTTCATTACCACACACTTTTACGTAACACCTTATAGTTTATTAAAAAGTTGGATTATATGTATACATTTCTTTTAGATGAAGTTGCAAGGTATCATATATGTAATAATATCGTTAGATCGTGCGGACAAATTGTAGAAATTCGTATTAATATTTCATTTCATTTTTTATGAGTGTACAAACAAATATCCAATGTCGGCCATGTAGTGTTGTACAGACAATTTTCAGTTATGTAATAGTACTTTCTTAAATTATTGTATTAAAATAAGTTACAAATATAAATCTTCTTTATATCTAAATTAAGATTTCTGTCATGTCGTAGTTGGCAGTCAATGGGTTAAGCATGAACTGGCGTTACATAATTCGTGAGCAAAGGATTCTGATGAGTTCGAGTAACTCCACAAAAATTCTTCGGGCGTGGTTCGCCGATGTCCAGGTGAATCGTCACATTTTCTGGCACCACATTCAGCGCGTTGTGTTTGATGTATTTGAGAGGATTACCATCGAGATAAAGATGTTCCAACGGCATATTAGGTGTATCGAACATGTAATTGATGGAGGTGAGTTTGTTTCCCGACAGATCCATATATCGCAGACTCTTTAAGTATTTGCACCAATACTCCGGCAAGTAATTAAGCTGGTTATCGTTCAGATATAATTCTTCTAACATTTCCTGTGACTGAAACGTGTCCGTGGCTATGCACGAGATCACGTTCCCGGCTAGAGACAACTTCTTCAGATATATCAAGTTCACTAAGGAGTACGCCGATAAGCACATTATGTTGTTGCAGTCCATCGACAAAACGGTCAAGTTCAGCGGTGTTGTGAAGGGTATAGTATTGAGCATATTATGATCCAAAATGACGACCTCCAATGAAGTCAAATTGACGAACGTTTCAGAGTACGCGGTCATCAATGCATTTCTCGACAGATCCAAGTATCGAAGTTTAACCGTGTCGTTAAATGCCAACCTGCTAATGTAATCGATTTTATTGTTCACCACCGAAAGCTGTTCCAGGTTCTTCAGGCCCGTTAGGTCAAGATTATGCGGACCTATACCTCGAAATTTATTATTATCCAACGTTAACGATTTCAGATTGCTCGATTCATTGAGACGGACACGCGAAAGTCGATTGTCGTTGATTCTCAGATGCGTCAACGTGCCGTTCCATAATTGGACAGGTTCGAACGAAGTTAATCTATTCCCGGAGAGGTCCAGATGCTTCAAGGTACGAAAAGGATAACTCACGTTGTTCGATATCGCAGTGATTGGATAATATCCTAAGTTGTTGCTTAAATTCAAATATTCCAACGGATCGAATAGGTAGTTTATCGTCAACACTCCATCGGTAGGTCGAACTCTTTGATCATTCATGAGCAGTCTCTTAATGTTCGGCAAACTGCCATAAGAGAACATGTGTGCCGGCGCGATGAAGTTTCCCTCGAGGTTCAGGTACACTAGATTTGGTACTCCATCGAAAGCATCTAATTCCGCGTACTCTATGTCGCTATTTGCAACGCTCACGCATCTCAGATCGAGAGATTGAATGAATTCTGCATGTAGCTTGCTTCCGACTGAACTGTTCAATTTCAGAGTCAAGTTGTGACAAATATCGGGGAAGTCATCGGTCACGATCGCTGTTCCATGCATCAGCAAAGATGAGAGAATGATTGCAAACAGCAGCATGTTGGCGACTGAAACACTTATAAAAACAAAGTGCCTCGGATTATTAAGTGAAATTTCTTATACGTGTTTTTAAAAAAGCAAAACTTTTCAAAATTTTTGAATATTTCTATATGATTTATAAAGAATTTAAATTTTTTATAATTCAATTTTTTAATTTTTAAAGTTTATAATTTAAAGAATATTAGTTAAATTAATAATATTTCAATTACAGATAAAAATTAGTTAACCCCTTCTTGTGCTACTTATTTTTCAAATGCGCCAGACAGAAGTAATTCTCCTAGCTATAATATTACATAACACTTTCACGACCGGTGACACCAACGTCGTGCCATAGGCAGGCCAGTCGCTGTTTGCCGGTGACACTTACGTGGTGTCACGTGGTAACTCCCACGTGGTACCTACCACTGGTCAGCCATTTGCAAAGCTTTTTTGAACATCAGTTGATTAACACTTTGAGATTGAATACTATCGCTAGAAACTGCGTACTTTTTCACGAAATATGTTTCAATTTTTGCTTATTGATAAGCAACAACGTATGTTTTTTTTCTGAGAGTGTTGCACGGATACGATAAAATTATGTCATAAAAAAGCAGTTAAATTTATTATGTCGTCATGAATTTTGTTTTATATTTGTACGTTTTAATAATTGTCACACAAAGAAAAAACATTGTTGTATAATAATGTTGAATTATTTCGTGAATTTATGTAAAGTTTTTTTTACATTAATGCTTCAAAAATATTGCCGGCTTTTGGCGACGTTTCACTGCGCAAACATGCGGTCGTGAAAGTGATAAGACGAACAAAGGAAATTTAAGTGCTATGAGAACTTTATATTCAGCGATCCTTGACTACACGAATTATAATCAGACCTAAATGTCAAGTTGAGGTGTATTAAAAATTTGAGTAAAGTTTGTTACATTGTTCAACGACCTTTATTCGACGAAACTGTTTGCAAAAACGTATAGACTATGGATGGGCAGGAGATACACACGAGCAGTTTACACTGAAATTGACCTAAGTCAATTTATTTTAAAATCAACATATTTAATGCTCATATGTACAGTCGTGGACAAAATTAAGTGGACAGGTATCATAAATAACAAAAGGTAAATTTAATTAACTAATAATGCCTATAAATCAAAACTTTATTGCACAATTATATACATTAAATAAATGTTTTTTCAAGCCTACAAAAATATCTCACGTTCTAAATTTAAAATTTATTTACAACATTGTAATGAAACAACACATTTTTTACATTTCTGCAATGTCCACTTAATTTTGTCCAACCGACTTTCGTAGACAACTTTCCACGACCAACTACTACGCCCTTGCTTTTGCAAAGACGTCGCCTGCGCTTCAAGTCCTCTCCCCCCGACTCCGATGCGGGACACTTCTGTAAAAAACAGATACTCCCTTTGTCTCGAATCGGGATAGTTCGCTAAACGAATGCAAACGAATATAAACGAACGGATCGACAGTATATAAGAGTAAAACCGGACTGTAAGCCATACTCGCACACTCATGTGGATGCAAAGTCGGAGCACGCGATGTTGGATGTTGTTCCCATGTAGCCATGATTTTATGATACTTTGCATTTGCTCGATTTCAAGCTTCAATTAATCTGCCTGCTGAGTTCCTTACTACTTATTTCGAAGGCGGATATCCGAAGAAAAAGGCGACAAAATGTAAAATATACGTAAATTTCGTTATAATTACATTCATATTTTGAACGTATTTTTCACAACTTTACCATCGTTTCTCGGGAATGTGATAAGGGAATTTTTTGTTCCTTGGGAGACACTCTAAAAGATCCTGCACGAATTGTTCATTTCCAGGCGATGCCAAAAATGGGCATTTTTTAACACCCTCCTTTGGCTTATATTTTCACCATGATTCAAATTCGAGCTTAATTTTAATTTCAACCCGTCCACCAACGACTGCCATATACAAAATATCCCTGACATTTGTATAATCTTTGTCTGTCTCAACATTACAACGATAATTAAGTCGGCCTGTATGACGCACTTGCCGATAAAATCATAAGTTAAGGGGTTAAACCGTGAACAAGTCAAGTACTACTAAACACAAGGTGTTAATAACCCGATCGAGCATCAAGAATTACAATCATCATTCTAACTGGATTCAGGCTCATTAAATTGTGGCTGACACAGAATTAACGTTGGGTGTTCGAATTTTTGCAATTCAAGTAACAAATAGGCTTTGCCAAATATCAAAGGTACCGTTCGTAGTGTCACCTCTTGTTGTCTCTACTTTTTTCTGCGATAGCGAAGAGTGCTCGTAGGTCAGACAACATACATAGTGGTGCGCATTCGAGGTAATGCAGTGTGCGATAAGATAGTCGGCAATATACGATGTAATAGAGAACAATGTATTTTCATTTTAAAGTCCATCGTGCACTGCTAATCGTGAACATCGCGCGGTTTTATTTTTTGTTGATGCTACTGGTTGTAATATTACACTGTACAACAAATTTTGACTTTTCCGTTTTATATGAACTGCCACTATGAAATTCTTATAGATTTTTGCGAGCTGAATACGAATCTGAAATCCGTGTTTCTCTGATACGTACAGTTTTTTAGAAAATTAATGTTAAAAAAAATTGAAAATTTTCAACTTTGGGAATTTTTTGTGCTTTTACTATCGCAGCTATTCAATGGCTTTTTGCACGACAGAATTCTGTGAACTTTCTCGAATAAAACTATATAAATTGTTATTACATTGTAAACATTTAAATATGTTTAAACAACGACCGAAGTAAAAAGGACCCCAAAAATGCACCAATTTTTGCTGATATTTTTAAATTTTTTTAAAAAACTGTGGGTCTAGGTGAAAATCTAACCATAGTACGCGATAGAGCAGACATTTTTACTGCAGAAAGCGTCGAGCGAAGTTAAAAAATCACATTCGTTTACATCTTATAAGGAAAACAGTTCGGCAAAACACGCGTCGCTGTCAGTGGTACTCAATGTTGACGGCGCGGCGCGCAGTTATTCCGCTACGCCAAGGCAAAAGGTAGGGAGGCCACCGCGCCGCGCCAACATTGAGTACCACTGGCAGCGACGCGTGTTTTGCCGAACTATTTTCCTTATAAAATGTAAACGAATGTGATTTTTTAACTTCGCTCGATGCTTTCTGCAGTAAAAATGTCTGCTCTATTGCGTGCGATGGTTAGATTTTCACCTAGACCCACAGTTTTTTAAATAAATTTAAAAATATCACCAAAAATTGGTGCATTTTTGAGGACTTTTTACTTCGATCGTTGTTTAAACAAATTTAAATGTTTACAATGTAATAACAATTTATATCGTTTTATTCGGGAAAGTTCACAGATTTCTCTCGTGCAACAAGCCATTGAATAACTGCTATAGTAAAAGCACAAAAAATTCCCAAATTTGAAAATTTGCAATTTTTTTTAACATTAATTTTCTAAAAAACTGTACGTATCAGAGAAAAACGAACTTCAGATTCGTATTCAGCTCGCAAAAATCTATAAGAATTTCATAGTGTCAGTTCATATAATTTTTGGCTGTTGTACAGTGTTATCGCTCTTCGTTTAGTGGCGAATGTGACAAATCGATCTAAGGAGAATGGCGATATAAGAGAAGAAAATTATACAAACCGTTGATTTGTTAACGATTAATTTTCGCATGTACGATCTTCTAGATTTAGAAACTTCAGAATTTGAGATTGGAAACGATTTTCGGAATTAACCTCTTAGGCACGGCTGAATTTTGCGCGGAGCTGTTTCTTTGTACGGCAGAGTTCAACGTGAATTATTGTAAATGATACGGCACTGCAATGTGTGGCGGATAATGCTGTTCTTTACACGCGTACATAGAAATAAACTGTGTGATTATTAAATTATAATTTTCCTTAACACGTTCCGTGCCACGCCGTTTTTGCCCAACATGATCTCTAGGCCATTCGCTGTTTTGACTAAAAATTGATATATTGTCACACAATATGTCATTACGTCATCAATCCATAAGTAATTAGCTTGTTTAGAATAGTTGCGACACCGTGTACCATTTAGAAAACGATTAGTTAATTATTTATGTTACTGTGAGGATAACAACAACAATTTATCGCCTGAGATTGAGAAAACCTCTAGAAAACGACACGAAATTAAAAAACAAAAGGGCAAAGCGGGAAATGTTAGAAAAAAAATGTAAAACACTATGGTACTCAAGTAGCAAGGCAAAAAACCAAAAGAGTTGTGACTTTTTGCAGCGATTGCCCGAATAAGCCATTTCTATGCATCCCTTGCTTCAAAAAAATCAACCATTACTTGTAGTTCATAATTATTGTACATATAGCAAATAAACAAATTTATGGGCTTTGTTCTATACTGCATTTTGTTTAATACCTCATTTTTTTAGTGGAAATCTATTTTATAGAATTAAATTTATCATAAAACATATGTTTTTGGCGGATTAAATGAATATGTCTGCGTGTACCATTTATGGTACACGTGGCCTGTAGATCAAGTTTGACGTGTACCATAAATGGTATACGTGGCACGGAACGTGTTAAAGATATGATACGCGCATTTTAACTTTAACAATGTATTCTAATAATTAATAATACAATTCAGATGACATCCGCGAAAGCCACTATAGTGGCGCGTCGTACAGAAAGATGACATCCACGAAGGCCACTATAGTGGCGCATAGTGCCTAAGAGGTTAAAGGCGTGGAAAAATGACTTTGGAATTTGGGTATTAAAGATTTGAAAATTTGGTAAGTTTGGTCTTTGGAAATTTTGTAACTTTGATATGTAAGAATTAGAGACCGGAAAATTTAGAAATTTGGTAACATCAGCTTTTGAGAATTAATAATTAAGGAATTTGAATTAGGATATTTTGGTTGTTGTGAGTTTGGAATTTTTCCATTGGGAGCATTATAATATATTTTAATATATTTTTAGTACGTTTCATAATTTATATAACAGAAAAGTTTTTATATATATTTTGTCTATATATAACATTTCAATAAGCGAAAACTTGTTCCCATAAGATATTTTTTATTTTCAAACCTGTTTTCACTGGCCTTGGCACTTGGAGCCTCGTTTATTTACACTCTCCATTTAATCAATATAACACAAAACAAAGTAAAATGTTCAACTACATTTAGAATTTGGACTTGCACCAACATACATATGGATGATTAGGCTAATTTCACAGTATACCATTATTTAATTTCACTAAAAATAACTACTATTCGAAGAAACATTTCTTCATACAAATAAATGAATCATTAATCATTTATTTCACGATGCTACACTTTGTTTCGTATCCAAACTCACCTATAAAACAACAATTAACATTTCCGATCAGACTGAAAATGTATACATTAAATTTATCACAACATAACAACATTTAAGGGGGAAAACTTTTGGTGCTGTCCGGTTGTATGATTGTTGAATAAAATTAAATCATGCCCATTGGAAAACTTATGCGCATAGTGATTATGTATCTGTTAACATAGAGCATGAGCGATAACAACTAGCTTACAATTAGTTCAACCAGGAAAAACTCAGAGTCTGTTTTACATCGATGGAATACACGTTTAGTTCTTATATGAATTAACGACATTACATACACTATACAAAAGATAAGGGAAATCACTTACCGACCTCTCCCCTTTTTGATATCATTGCTTTCTCTCTCGTTCCTACCAAATTCTTTCTCGCTTGCCATCTCTCCCTCGTTCTGCAACGATAACTGTCAAAACACGCACGCTAATATTAGTATCGAATCTCGAGTAATTCGCACCGACTGACAGAAAGTTCAATCTTGCATTTACGCCGTGGCGATTATAATGTATTATAACACAGGGAACGACAAGAATTAACGAACATATTAAAATAATACAACTTATAATTCATATAATGTAAATATAAAAGAAACATAATGCTGTAAGTTACGTTTTTCAGACAACTAACGTATAACTTTGTCCTAAAGTCAGAAAATGATCACTGTTGTTTCTGTTATTTCAAGAATTGTTAAAACGCGAAAGGCTGTATGACAGTGTCTGTCAAGATTGTCGATCAGTTCATTTAACATTTTACAAAGCAGCAAGATCGAGAGTGATCGTGTTCTCGTTTTGGTGCAAAGTTACAGCTCACAGCATTAGCTTCTCATTTTGTACTTCACCATCACAATCAGCGATTATAAATACAGAAACAAATTTGTACATGATTGGTAACACTGTTATTTGACAATTTCTGTCTCGGACGACCACGGTCTCTCGACACGTACCTCACGATTTTCCGGTAAAGAATGGCGCATTTTACAATCTTCGTAGAGCACAGAGCGATTTCATCCTAAGATTGCTTCGCGAATGTTTCCGACGAATCAGGTTTGCGACGCTCGCGCCAACGATCATGTTTGGCTGATTCACCTACACATAAAAGAAGCGCGTGTCATCCCACACATTGGAATTTGTTTTCTTACTCATATAGGTTTTTCAAATGAAATTCCTCTTTTTGAAAAACAAATTCAGGAATGTAAGATTAAAAGGAAAATGGAATGAACGATGAAGTTTGCACGTCACCGAATAAAAGTTGTGTGGGCGTATTTAAAAATACTATCTTTCTTTATTATCTCTGCTCTTGGCGAAAGCCTATACAAGAATGTCTTCAGAGACACAACTTCGTACCAAGGACACCCTCGTTAGTATGATCGTTCTTTAGGATACTAGGGCCCGGAGAAACTCCTCTGAGGGAGGGGAAGCGTTGACGAAAAGCATATGGCCTGTATCGACTATTCGTTGATTTCTATTTTTCTTACAGGAGATACTATATTGTTAATTACATGGTCAGCATTACATAATTAAATTATAATTAATATAATTAAAATTAGCATTACATAATTAAATATTACATAATTACATATGGAGATGAAGGCATGTATGAGGAGTGTGTACAGATAATTTCATAATTCAACAGTGATAATAATAATAATTCAAGGAGAACTGTTTATAGACTAGATCAGGGCTACTTAAACTTTTGTCATTCACGACCCCATTTATGATTGCGAGTTTCTTGACGACCCCATACAAATATAAAAGAAAAATAAATTAATATTTTTTGATGATTTATTTATTAGGTAACAATATACATATGTAAGTTTGACGTTACCCCAAACTTAGTGTGCCCGCCAATGCCACGTGACAGGTGGAGTGGGGGCGACTACGCAGTGCCCAAGAAAACAACAAAACCGAGTCAGTGTAACGAAAGACTAAGAACGAATGTAAACACCGACAATTTGTACGGTTTTAGGTGCGGTATACGTATTATGTAGATAGAGTATTATTGTTCATTATTATTGTTTAATTATTAATTATATTATAGTTTTTAACTGCAACCACGGATTGTTGTGTTTATTTATCCTGGCATAAAGTCCACCCAAGAAAGGCTTACACATATACATATGAAAATATATAAGTTTAGAATTCGTTTTGACATTAAAATCTCTCGCGACCGCAGAATTTTGCTACGCGACCCCAAATGGGGTCGCGACCCATAGTTTAAGAAGCCCTGGACTAGATTATAGGTGCGTATGTATGTAAGCCTTTCTTGGGTGGACTTTATGCCAGGATAAATAAACTTATTTCCTGCGAAACCGCCTATCGTATCTAGTGCAACGATCTCGAACGGCTCTGAGGCTGGGCCTAGTTGTGATAGTGGGGCTTTAAAGTTTCCTATTCTGGTCTTATTTTTAATGCAAGTTTCGCATGAACGACATATCATTTTAATATGCTTATGCATATTTTTAAAATAAAATTTTTGTGTGATTGTCAATTCTAATTGTTTTGTTCCTATATGCCCTTGTTTATTGTGTACATCTTTAATTAGAGAGATACCAAACTCTTCAGTTAACCAAATTTTCCCTTTATTATTTAATGTCTTATAAATTATGTCATTTTCAATATCATAATTGTTATCTAATTTTAATTGTTTTTGATTGTTTATTATTTCGTCTATTTGTAAAAAATGTACTATTTTTATTACTGATGTTTCGTCGTCTTCGTTTTCTTCTAGAACCGGGCTTCGGGATAAACAATCAGCTTCTAAATTCTTTTTACCCGGGTTATAAACTATGTCAAAATCAAATTGAGAAATATAGTTTAGTATTTGATTCAATTCTGGATCATTGCATTTTTTTACATTAAAGTTTTCGAGCGGCTTATGGTCCGTAAATATAGTGAATTTTTGTCCCATTAAATAATACTGCCAATATAGAATAGCTTCTTTTATGGCCAGACATTCTATATAAATTGCCCTTTTCTTCTTCTGTGATTCTGACAATTTTCGCGAGAAAAAAAAACTGGTTTTATAACCCCGTCATTTTGGGGTTGTTTTAATACTGCCCCCACCCCCTGTAAACTTGCATCCGTATAGATATAAATTGAATTCGTAGGATCAAAGATGGCCAAAATCGGCTCTGAGCACAAGTAATTTTTTATTTTTTCAAAACTTTCATGACACAGTTTTGACCATTTAAACTCTACATTTTTTCTTAAGAGGTTATAGAACGGTTCTAATATTATTTTCGACTGGGGAATGTATTCCAAATAAAAATTCAATTTTCCCAAAAATTGTCTCACATGTTTTCTTGTTCGTGGTATTGGAAAATTTTTTATAGCGATTACATTATCATTTATGGGTTTTATATAATTATCGCCTATTTCATGACCCAAATATGTTATTTTTCGTTGTGCAAATTTGCACTTTGATAGATTCAATTTGAAGCCATATTTTTGCAACGCATTTAAAACTGATTCAATATTTTCCAAATGTTCTTCATAATTTTTGGAATAGATTAAAACATCGTCAATGTAATTTATCGTAAAAGCCGCTAAATTACTTTTCCTTATGACGCTGGACAAAATTCTTTGAAATATTGCCGGCGAGGATTTTAAACCGAATGGTAAACAACACCATTGCCAGTGCCCTTGATGCGTCACGAATGCCGTTTTATATTTGTCTTTGTTACGCACCGGAATCGACCAAAACGCCGAATTCACGTCTAACTTTGTGAAATATTTACAATTTCTTGCACGTAACGTTATATCTTCGATTCGCGGAAAAGGTTGACTCTCCGGGACTACTATTCTATTCAGCTCTCTATAATCAATACATAAGCGAGATTTTTTTGCTTCTTCTTTTTTGTATACTAATGTAATCGGGGCCGCATAAGGACTGCATGACTCTTCAATTAATCCTGCTTTTACTAATTCTTTAATTTGATTCTCTATTTCTATTTTATCTTGTATCGAACATTTATATGGTTTTTTCGATATGTATTTGTTTTCCGTTAGCTTTATTGCCGCTTCATAATTTTTAACTCTACCTACATCAAATTTTCCTTTTGCAAACACTTTCCTGTAATTTTTTAATATGTTTTGTATCTTGCGATCAGCAGTGTATATCTTATCGGACATTTCCTGTTCTTTTTCTACCTGGTTTATTTCCGTATTATTGATTTGTCTTATTTTTAAATTCTCGTCTTGACATAATTTAAATTCTTTTATAAAATCTAAACCAAGTAGTGCATCATCTTTAAATGAATTGCTTTTTACTATAAAAAATGGAAATATTTTTTTTCATGTTAAAAACCTTTACCGGTAAAGTAATCATACCTTCGGATTTTGAAATTCCCGAAATAGTTTTTATATTTTTATCCCCACTTATCTTTTTATCTAGATTTTGTTTTGCCCAAAAATCATAATTTATTAGTGAAATGTTGGCTCCTGAATCATAGAGACCAACAATTGGTTTGTCATTCACAAGAATTTTTAATTTTATAAGTGGGGTCACTATACGTTTTTTGCCTCCTCGGTAAAAGATACTGCATCTTCGATCTCTATGTTATTAGCTATTTTGATTTTATCATTTTTGTCTGTTTTTCGGTTTGCTGTTTTTGTACGACATACCTTCTCTGGATGGAATCTATTTTTAAAACCTACACTTTCACAATATGCACAAGGCTTCCGCGAGCGTTGGTTTGTTTGTCTATCTTCATTATATTTTTGTTTGTCATCTTTTTTCTCATTGAAATTTCTATTATTTATAGGTTCCATTTGACTCAGTAATGACATTAAGTTGTCTATGTTTGTTAAATTTTTCCTCTCTAATCGCGATTTAACAAAGTGCGGAAGAGCAATTACAATTAAGTTTATTTGTGAATTTATCGTTAGATCTGGGTCTATGTCTATTAACATATTTCTCTTCTTCAAGGCAAAGTCCAAAAAGGGTCCATTTAGATATCTAAATGTGTAGGCATACGCAATTTCAGACCACGATTTTTGATTGAATGTATCCATAAATGACTTATTCCAATGTTCCCATTCACACGCTAGCGAGTTTGTCTTTAAAAATATTGAAAACCAAATTGAAGCGGGACCTTCTAAGAATAATCTTAAGACCTCTGGATATTTATTTTCTTTTATTTCGAGTCGTTTGCATTCTGCCACGAAAATCTTCATCCACGACTCCGCGTTAAAGTTTTTTCCATTAAACTTCTCCAATATTATATTTTTCGAAATAGAATGGATTGGTTTTTCCCGGGGTGGGTTTTCAGGAGCAGGATGGTTTGATGGGATAGGGGAATCAGTCTGAATCGCTTCCAAATAATACCCATCAAAAACAACATTACCTTCATGATCCACATAACTGTCTTTCAATTTGCCTTCCGCCAAGGTGATGACGACGTTCCGAAATTTGTTGCGCAATTTCAAGCTTTTGACGACTCCCTTCGTTACTTGATTTTTAAAAAGATTTGGGTGTTCAGCCTTTGTTTGTGCCGCTTCAGGGAATTTGAAAATTTCCGGTTGTCCCACCAATTGAATTGTCTTGACCTTAATCTCCGTAGTTTTGCTGTCCACTGCCTCGGAGACGAAGTGGAATCTTGCTTTTATGTCCCCCATATTTGTACGGTTTTGTAAGCCTTTCTTGGGTGGACTTTATGCCAGGATAAATAAACACAACAATTCGTGGTTGCAGTTAAAAACTATAATATAATTAATAATTAAACAATAATAATGAACAATACAGTGAATCTTCCCACAGTGCAACAGAGGCCGGAATCGAAACTGCTCACTGTGAGCATAGGAGAAGCGAAATTTAACACTCGGCGGCTGTCCCTTGCTGGGGTGATCCCCCTCGGAATCAGTCAAGCGTTAAACACGATCGGTTACCGAAACGACCGAATATCGGTGAGACACATACTAATGCAAGCAAAGAAAAAGATTGCAATTTCCTTATTTCCTATTATTTTTTCATGAAACTTGTACCATGGTATTCGTCAGGTTTTTCTGATTAAAATGACACCAAACATGATGTAATTATGTTAATAATTACGTACGTAACGGGTGAATAAAGTTTTTAACGTGAAAGAGGACGGCGAGTGGAAAAGACAGAGAGGCAGAAGGTTGAAGCGTTCGGCAAACATGAAAGACTCCTGTATGTTCTGTCTTTTAAATTCAAAAATCAAAATTCTTTATTTTTGGTTTTTCGTGAATGAAACCTTTACCATCGTATTCGTCTCGTTTTTCTGATTAAAATGATACTAAACACGATATAATTACGATCATAATTACCGGTATAACAAGCTATAAAAGTTTCGGACTTTAGAATCTAAGGAATTCGTATCTCTGCCGTAAATGTAACGTCTGAAACTTGTATGGCTTGTTACACAGGTAATTATGATCGTAATTATATCGTGTTTGGTCTTATTTTGATCGGAAGAACCTCACGAATATGTTAAAAAAATTTGCAGTCAAAAAAATATAAATATTAAAAAATTATATTGGTAAATTTGGAACTGGAGATCTGTCGGCCCGCATCAAAGGGACCGCGGCGAGTGTATCGTGTTACACTTGGACTGACTCGAGCGAGGCGAACACAGGCGCAGCAACGACGCACGCATAGACGCAGGAAGAGACGTGTCGCACTGTGGGAGGGAATCGAGTGTCGCACTGTGGGAGGATTTACTGTAATACTCTATCTACATAATACGTATACCGCACCTAAAACCGTACAAATTGTCGGTGTTTACATTCGTTCTTAGTCTTTCGTTACACTGACTCGGTTTTGTTGTTTTCTTGGGCACTGCGTAGTCTCCTCCACTCCACCTGTCACGTGGCATTGGCGGGCACACTAAGTTTGGGGTAACGTCAAACTTACATGTATAGTACATATTGTTGGGAAACCGGATTCGGAATAAGAATGATTAACTCTTGGACAAGTTAATTTATTGTAACAACTTAATCCGAGTCTAGCTCCTAACGTAAAATATATAAAACAACTTGAACCAGCTCGGAAGAGTACTACAGTAAATTCTCGCACAGTGCAGCACTTAGTTTTCTTGCACAATGCAAAACGTCTCTTCCTGCGCCTATGCGTGCGACATTGCTGCGCTTATGTTCGCCTCGCTCGAGGCAGTCCAAGTGTAACACGATACACTCACCGCGGTCCCTTTGATGCGGGCTGACCGATCTCCAGTTCCCAATTTAACAATATAATTGGTTAATATTTATATTTTTTTGACTGCAAACTTTTTTAACATATTCGTGAGGTTTTTCCGATTAAAATAAGACCAAACACGATATAATTACGATCACAATTACCTGTGTAACAAGCCATAAAAGTTTATTTGTATCTCTGCCGTAAATGTAACGTCCGAAACATTTATGGCTTGTTACACAGGTAATTGTGATCGTAATTATATCGTGTTTGGTCTTATTTTAATCAGGAAAACGAGACGAATACGATGGTAGAAGTTTCATTCACGAAAAACCAAAAATTAAGAATTTTGATTTTTGAATTTAAAAGACAGAACACGCAGGAGTCTTTCATGTTTGCCGAACGCTTCAACCTTCTGCCTCTCTTTCTTTTCCACTCGCCGTCCTCTTTCACGTTAAAAACTTTAATCACCCGTTACGTACGTAATTATTGACGTAATTACATTATGTTTGATGTCATTTTAATCAGGAAAACGAGACGAATACGATGGTAAAAGTTTCATTCACGAAAAACTAAAAATAAAGAATTTTGATTTTTTAATTTAAAAGACAGAACACGCAGAGTCTTTCATGTTTACCGAACGTCTCGAACCTCAGTCCCTCTTTGTTTTTGTATCTCTCTCCTTTTCTACGTTCGGTTTGCGTCGTATCCCTCTTCAGATTGGCTTGAAAACACATACTAAATAGTGACAGTGCGTCGTATCCCCCTTCAAATTGGCTTGAAAGGACATACCAAATCCGCGACAGTGCGTCGAATCCGACCACAGATTGGCTTGAAAGGACATACCAAATCCGTGACAGTGCGTCGTTCGAACATCGTCGGACATTTAAATGCCTCACCGTCTCAGCGACGGTTTGTTTTTTCGGCCGCCGGGAAAGGCGAGCCACGGTGAGCAAGGGACAGCCACCGAGTATCAAATTTCGCTTCCAGTATGCTCACAGTGCACAGTTTCGATTCCGGCCTCCGCTGCACTGTGCGAGAATTTACTGTAGATGGAATCTGATACGAAACTGAAAGTGACTTGCGAGCAAACTTACTTACAGAAAGACTATTGGTTAAAAAGGTGTTTGTACGAGGGTGGAGGAAAAGAATAAAGATGAGGTAAAGAAGGGAGGGAAAATGGATTTCGGGGAGTGGGAGTTAGGAGTACCTGGACGGTCTAGCGCTGGTGACAGGGAAAGGGCCTAAGTTTAAGGATAAGAAAAAGGAAATGGTAAAGAGAAAAGGGTGCAAATACATAGTTGAGACCTCCAACAATCTAATCTATTCTATTGTGGGATTAGGGGTATAAGGTTAATAATGAATGCGTGCTCGTAACCGACGATTCTAAGTATTTATTAAAGATCCGCTACGGGTATGCGTATACTGCTCGATGTGACTCCTACGAAAAACTAAATCCCACTGATTGTCCGCCGTTTACATCTCCTCCACGAAAAGTTATTGAGAAAAAAGGAAAGAAATAGATTTAGAGAGAGAAAACTAAGAACGTGGGAAAGGACTGAGAAAACCGTTGAGAAATTCGGCAAGGGAGAGGCACAGCGGAAAAGAGTCGTAAAAATAAGAAAAGTGAAGAGGTTCGCAAGGGCCTAAGAGCTGACGCTGACCAGGTCCCGGCGAAACCCTGTACAGACGTGGAAAATTAGCGAGCGTAAATCTAAAGAGGATGCGAAACAGAAAGAATCTTTAGAAACTTTAGACAACAGAAAAGATTGAGAAAAAACAGAAAAAGGTAACGACGTGTGTGGTTCCATGGGCGCTACACTATAAATGTTTTCCTTCAGTCATATACAATATACATATTATACTATGTACGAGGTCTGTTCAAAAAATAACCGAACTTTTGTAATTACGCGGCAATGGATCGTCGTAGCGACGAGCGGTTTACAGCATTTCATTTGCCATAACCTTCTGCGTTACATGCATTTTACAGATCCTTTATATCGCGTTTAGTTCCCGAGTTATTGTAATTTGAGTGCAAGGTGTTTCAGTGTGCGCGGCGATTTTCGCAATGTGTAATTCACGAGAGCAACGGCGCAACGTGAAATTTTGTATGAAACTGAGGAAAACATTCACGGAAACGTTTAGATTTTTGAAGCAAGCTTATGGTGGTGATGCTATTTCTCGTACACAGTGTTATGAATGGTTTATCAGATTCAAAAATGGTCGTCAATCAATTGAAGATGACCCTCGCCAAGAAGGCCTTTGACCGCAATCGATAACACTTGTATTGAGAAAATCAGTGATCTTGTGCCAATCAATCGTCAGTACTACGAAGGTATTTTGAAAAGGTTGCGTGAAAAAATTCGCAAAAAAGACCACAGTTGTGACGAGACAACTAATGGTTTCTTCACCATGACAATGCGCCTGCCCACTCAGCCTCGTTAATTCGCCAGTTTTGTGCAAAAAATCAGATGACTGTCCTCCCTCAGCCTCCCTACTCCCCAGACCTTGCTCCCTGCGATTTCTTCTTATTCCCAAAATTAAAATCAGTGCTGAAAGGACGGCGTTTCGACTCAGTTGAAGACATTAAACACAATTCGTCATTGGCATTGAAGGATTTCCTATAGAAGCTTACCAGGACTGCATGGTAAAGTGGAAACACCGCTGGAATAAGTGTGTGGATAGAGGAGAGGAGTATTTTGAAGGGGACAAAGACCAATAACTTATATATCAAATAAAAAAAATTAGAAAAATAAAGTTCGGTTATTTTTTGAACAGACCGTATACATACATATGTACATACATACATATGTACATATAAATGGTTCTCCTGCAATAGCAGTTGGTAACTTAACATACATATTCATGTAATAATTATAACAATTTTCAGACGTAACAGTTTCGACAGAGTTATTAATTACATTGTAAGAATTAATTTAAAATCTAATAACTGTTCGTCGACAGGTGGCACCAGCCACTGGAGTAGTATTAAAAAACTACATATGTACTTACAATAGAATGTTTTCCGGAATGCTCTCGAACGATCGCCAGGTAAACATATAAATACGGGTCGAACAATGCCTCCTCCTCTTTTGTATACCAACCGTCTCCAAGTGTTTATATATCTCTATATACAGGGTGTCCCACAATTATGGTACGAGCCGAAAAGGGGTGGCAGGTGGAGCTAGTCTGAACAACTTCTTCCTTTGCCAAAATGTCGGATAAGGCTTCATTTTTAAATTATCAAGGAAAAACACCGACCAATCAGAACGCGAGAATCGCGCGCGCCGTATGTTCGATCGCGACCACGGCAAATTAGAACTCGGGCCTACAGTTCTGCCTCCTAGCGCGCGCGATCCTCGCGCTCCCATTGGTCGGTGTTTTTCCTTAATAATTTAAAAATGAAGCCTCTTCCAATATTTTTTCAAAGGAAAAAGTTGTTCAGAATAGCATCACCTACCATCCCTTTCCAGCTCGTACCATAATTGCGTGACACCCTGTATATACAGAAGTCGGAAGCGGGTGACAGAGTAGGTTATAAGAGTTATCAGAAAAATATTTTAAAAAATCTAAGTCGCGTTTTTTAAAAATTATAGACATTTCAAAAAAATCGAGAAAATCTGTACCCTGTGACGGTCTTTTCACTCCTGTTACTACAAATATTGACTTTTTCAATCATTTTTTGTCTGTTTTGTAATCACGAATACTGCTTCTTTAAACCCGGGTCAAAAATTTAAAGCCAACTGCTCGGGCTTGGAAGTAAATGTCACTTTTTGGCCAACCGAAGATTCAAAATGAAAACTTAGCCCAGCTTTAACTGACCATACTGAAAAAACATTATACTAGGCGAGTTTGGCAAGTAATTGTAAAAGTTGGCGCATTTAATAAGGATTCCAAAATGGTTTAACACTTGGTAATTTGTGTAGGAATACTTTTCGGATGCAACGGGACTCGAACCCGCGCGCTCCTCTGATCACGAGTCGTCGACGCTACGCACTAGAGCCACTAGCGTCCGCCTGATATTCGTCCTTTTCCGCATCCTTTTGTCCTTTCTGGTCTGGAGTCCCCGCCAATCCCACATTACGAATCTAAATTAAGAAGAAATTAACACTTTCGACTCCGTATTCGTATCAGTGAGCTGTGCTCGACTTTAAAGTTTTCATTTGTATCTTATTAAAAATAATCCCCGTAACAGATGGTTCTCGATTCGTGATGCTAAATGTTTCGCTTCGTGATTTTAGTTATTTCTGGTTGCGATATTGTTTTGTGCTTTTGTTTGTCGCAAAGGTGACCATCAACGTCACCTTCGACTTGGGAATTTGGAAGGGAATGAGGTGGTTGATTGGTTACTGTTTTCTTGTAAGTTGCCGCCCTCGTACAAGTAATGGTCACCCCTGGAAGTAGCTGCGACTAAGGGGTGACGCGCGAAGGATTCCACGTATTCTGGGAAAAACCCGTAGCAGGTAATAAGCTGAAATAGCACTCTGACCCTGACTACGATGGTTGAAAATAATGGAATCGAAAATTAACATACTGGCCCCAAAGCAATAAACTTATGCTGTCATCGCGAAAATGTTTTTACAAAAATTGTAGATTTCGAACCTAAGTTTTATGAATTGTCTTCGTAGTCTTATATGGTTATTTATAAAGACTAAAACTGATGCATCGCTCTTTAATGTGATGCAACATAAACCATACCCAGTTTAAGGAGGGACCTCTATGTAGATGGACTCAAAAAAGTCATTTTTTTGTTTTATTTAAAAAGTTACTTTAAAGCCTATAGAATACGAAACGCATTGGTATTTGAAGTAAAGTGCAAAGCTATTGTTGTAAGAACCTATACATGTGACCCATCATCTCGCCGATCCGAGATGCGCACGGCAGTAATGATCAAAAGTTTGTTTATTTATTATCCCTGTTTGAAGTGCTTCTATGCCTGCAATAAGGTATAGTCGGGTGTTCTGGAAGAAGTATTTACGTAGAATTTTCGAAGTAATGGTAGATACGAAAACCATTGAAATAATAGCAGACTAGCCGTTAAGTCGCAAAATCACATATTCTTCTCTTAACGAAACTTTAAACGCGATTTTCTCGAAACTCGTTTCGTCGCGAAGTTGAAAATCGGTGTACACGATTACTCGAAAGTTACTCGACCAATCGGTCTGAAATTTTGTACACACGTTAATGATAGTTATGGCTCCTGGATGAACCTGAAAGTAAGTTGTTAAGGCCACCAGTGCCCTTACATTAACAATAGGTTTAGAATTTCTACATAGCAATTAGAAATAGCACCGTCGTCCCATCGAAGGGTTCACGGACCGTTCCGTGGCAGCCATAAACTCAAGAAGCCATAAAGACCCGCGCGTTTTCCATGTAGTTTTCAAGTCATTGTTCGCATTTGGTCGACAGATTAATATTTTACCTTTTTTGATCCCGTTACTTCTAGCATGATTAGCCAAAGTCAGCGCGCTTCCTGACCCTTATTACCTGCCACGGTCCAGGAGCAAAACGTAGCATATTTGCGAGTGGAGGGGCCCACGTAGGGCGTCAACTTTGTTGCCCTTCCACAATTTGTACATTTGTACTTCGTCAATTAGAACGATGCACCCCCGTCAAGTCTCCCCGACCGAGGTGACATCGGATAGTTAGTTAGAAATAGTAGTCAGTTAAAAACAGTATTTGAAATAGTAATAGCATTAGAATCTCGAACATAGTATCTAGTATATTGTTAAACATAGATTATTTGTATAGTCCCGAGTAATCGGGTGGTCCTTCGAGATTGTGAAAAATAAAACCTAGTCGGCACACCACGTGCAATATTCAACCAAGCTCGAAAGAATTTATTTCAACCACGAGCGTTAACATAAGTTAAAATCATGGAAATAAACATTTTTTTTATTGCAAACAAGACTACAATTGTTCTACGAAATGTTCAACTTTTTGTTCCGAGGTCTGCCATTCTTCCAATTTTTAATATTTTTTCGATGTCTTAGGTTCATCCATTTACTACATCTATTTACTAATAAAATTTCTTCGTTTTGGCTGTTTCGGATAATAAGAACCGACGGTAGAGTGTACACCGTTTTAGAAGTCGCTTCATGATGCTTCTAGCACAACAGGCTGTACCTCCGCCATTTTGTACTTTATTTCCACAAAGAAATTCCAAAATGAAGTAGAAGTATTACTTAAATAGTCCTCAAAACCATCAAAATATTTATTCACTCCTTACCCTTCAAAAAAATTATTGAAAAACGGCTTAATTTCGGCGTTCTACATAGAGGTCCCCCCTTAAGAATTTACTTAATGTCCAATGGACAAATTGTCAAGTAACATTTAAGAATAAAGAAACCGCAATTTGTAGTTCATGCCCAATAATAATTTGCACTGCAAAATATAAAATTGATGTAACATTTCAACTTTACTTATTTGTGTTAATATAAGCTCTAATTAGGTAGTTCTGGCTGACGCACTCGAAAAAAAAAGTTATAAGACACATTCTCATTTTATGCATAACCTCGATTTACCTAAAACATGATGCACATTTGACTGACATAGGCTTCTTTTCAGTAATGATTAGTGAACCTTAAACTTTCATATTTTCAAATTTATTAATTTTGAAGTCTTTAAATTTAAGAATAAAAATTGTTCAAATCTTCAAATCTAAACTTTTTTATTATCATATTATTCATACCCTCCAGTATTCAAATCTTTTCATTTATAAATTTCCAACCTCTCAAATTTTCTACATTTTCTAAGATTCCAAATTTTCAATTTTGAAAGTTTCCAAATTACCACATTTTCGAATTTTCAATTCTCCAAGTTGTCTATATTAACAGTTTGATTAAATTTTTTAATCATACTTTTCTTTTCGAATTTTCCAAATTCTAAAATATCTTAAATTCGTACATATTTAAATCCTTCAATACCGAAACCTTATCGAATTTTCAAACTTCATAAAGCACTTGTGGAAATTCGAAACAGTTTTCAATTGTGTTGGATTTGAGCGACCCGCGTATTGCGTCTTCTTTTATTTAGCGTTACTCTTTCTTGTTGTTATGTTTCTTAGTTCAGTATGTTCGGTATGTAAACTACGTCTGTGCGTTCTCTTTCACAGTATGTCTATTACATCTTGCTACATATATTAAATCCTAATTGTATTCAAAGATCACACATGTGTTCGCATTCACTTGCAATCCCAGCACCTGTTAACAAATTGTTTTCAATATACACTGAGAAGAATTTGCGAGATTTCGAGTAGATTTTAATTAACACTAGATTTACGGGCGATAAATGACCATTTATATTTAAATTGAACCTAAGTTATAAAAATAAGTAGATAATGTACAACACGTAAACTGACTCCCGCAATGATTGTTTATTTTGACGAAGGATAGGATAAAATATACATTTTGACGCGACTTTCTTACTAATTCTTTTAAAAAATCAATAGGGTTTATAAATAAAAGGCATCTTTCAACATTAGAAATGCAACGGCGTCGAAAATTCTAAGAAAATTTATCCGGACCATGTTTATCATTTATAGGCACTTAAACAAAATATAATTCTAGGACATGTTCTTGCTGCAGATGTCTATTGGCGACCAATACTGTCCGTCCACTATCTTTTTCAGCGACAAAGTTTTTATGTGGAAAGGAATACTGAATTCTCACCTTATTCATAACTGAATCATAAAACATTCATATACTTCATACAGTATGTCAGAAGTTCAGCGTAAATGTGTAGGTTCCTGCGCATATATTTAGTATTTCTGGATCAGAAAATGAACACATCAATCTTATGTAAAATTATTTATGAAATCAGACCGATGAATTATTGGCCGACGTCTCAGATGAAGTAGCACATCGCAGGTAGTTTGTTCATGGCGGTACATGTAATTAATTGTTTATCGAAATATCTGGTAAAGTATACATATTTTGAACTTTCCTCTCTATATACATAGTGCAAGAAATACACAGAAATTAAATTGAAGAATGTCTACTTCATCAAATAAAAATGTATTGAGTTACTTCACAGTGGAGCACATTAATACAACTCTGGAGCAAATTGACACACATGTAGAGTATTTTATTGGAATTTATAAGTGTTGGATTTTTGCAGAAATCCTAGATATTTTGAACGAAGTTTAAATATGTTTGTTAGCTGCGAAAACGTACATTCAACTACACGTAGGTATATGTCAGAGCCATAAAAAACGGTCAGATCGAGCCCTGCGCCGAGGTCGTAGCTGACCGTTAAGAGAAAAGCAAGACTCTCTCCTCTAGGGGGTGCATAGCTGTACTTCCCCTTAGCTTATGCGTAAAATAGCCTTTTTAGCAGTACAACCTAAGCAGTCGGTTCGGCAACAACACACAGCAAAGACAGTCTCTGAATTTAGCGCGTTTCAAGACTGAACACTCTTATACATATTTTCTAATTTTACTGTTATATTTAATAAATATTCGTTGGCGTTTGTTGGAAACAAACCAACTCTATGGTTGATTATTCAACAATAAGAACTATCTCTATTTTTATATTTTTTACGTAAAGCTATATCTAATTTTTTAGGAATCTATGATGTCTTCCAGCAACTTATGTACTTAACCCTTTCGCGCCGAGCGCCGCATATATGCGGCATCCACTCGACGATTTGTGGGTACGAGCGCCGCATATATGCGGCATCGAAATTGTGGCGACCACGCATGCAACGCCATCTAAGCAAGTACACTTCGTAGTTAATTGTTTTTACATACTTTTTACGTATTACTTATTACATTAGAACAATGATTGTTTTATTCAGCACAGTTCCTATTTAAGACTTAGAACAACATATATACAAAAACCACGCGCACTGTGCATATTTTCGGCGCGAGTTTCCGTTCAGGGACGGTACTTCGGCGGACGGGGAGCTCGGCGCGAAAGGGTTAATTAGCATTGAAAATTCGCAATATTTTAAACAGCTTATTTTTACATCAGGATTCCTAGTTTTTTATGAAGATACATTAATAAAGACGTTTTATTTACTTTTCACACATTCGGAATTTTTTTGCGATGGCTGTTAATAAAGACTCTTTGCTAATTATATTTGATAACTATGTCGATGATAATTAGTGTTTCAGAGAACAATTTTAAAAACAGTACACAAAACATGTGTAACACAAGGCTTCAATCAACAGGTCGGTTTAATTATCATTTTCAATAATATGAAATAAATAATTGATCACTAATGGGGACGCGTTCGCTAATTGGTACACCCACTTTAATAAACAGAAGTTTGTAGCTCATCCTATTTGCCTTCCCATTTTATTGTTATAGTTAAGATACTAATTTGTCGACTGTTGTATTTTCAAGACGCCACTGGACTTTGGAATAATCCACTGGAACCAGCTAGTAACGAACCAAATTGCCGGTATACACAATATGAAGAAATTCTGTGCTCCACTCCAGAGAAGCCGTTTTTGATGACGCGAGAGAATTCGGGGTTGAACGAAATTCCGCCACGAAAAGTATGTACCTTTGTATAATTACAATATAACTTAAACTGTTTTTCGTTATTGAATTACTAAGTGACGGAAAATGTTTCATATCGTAAATTGAATTAGACGTTTCTCATTGTCAGAACGTTTGGTAAAACGAACTACAGTAAAACCCCTCACAGTGTACTACTTGGTTGGTCGTCACAGTGTAAAACGTCTCTTCCTGCGCCAATGCGCGCGTCATTCCTGCGCCCGTGTTCGCCTCGCTCCAGCCAGTCCAAGTGTATGTATTCACAGTCTTAGTTAAGTTTGTTCTTTAGAAAATATTTTAAATAACATTAGAAAAATGATACATGCGATGTTATCAGTAGCAATTTACTTTTGTGCAATTGGAAGTATTATTTATCATACATGTTATAAAAAAAGTATAACAAATTTAATTCATAACATTCAATACATTGTTTCATCTGTTTTACTACGTCGTGTTTACGAGGTTTGTTCAAAAAAAAAAGGTAACTTTATTATTCTCGAAAAATATTTATTTATTCATTCAGATCAATTTTGTCCTCTTCAAAGAAATTCCTCTTACAATTAGATATAATACACTTGTGACAGGGCCTTTTGAAATCCTCTAAGCACTTCTGATATGCGCTTTTTGGTATGGTCTTGAGCTCTTCTGGCGATGCGGCCTTTATCTCCTGAATCGTAGCAAACCTTCGTCCTTTCATGGGTCTTTTCAGTTTTGGGATGAGGAAAAAGTCGCAGGGGACCAATTCCGGTAAATACGGTGGCTGAGGCATGATTACAGTGTTGTTTTGGGCCAGAAAATCACGAACAAGCAATGCCGTGTGCGCTGGTGCATTATCGTGGTGTAATATCCATAACTTGTGTTTTCACAATTCTGGAAATTTTTTTTGTATTGCTTCACGCCAACGACGCATAACTTGAAGGTAATATTCCTGATTGACCGTACGACCTTCTGTCAAGAACTCATGATGCACCACGCCATTGTAATCGAAGAAAACCATAAGCAAAATCTTCACATTTGACCGAACCTGACGTGGATTTTTCGGTCTTGATTAACATTTTCTTAACATTCTGTGAAGAACTTGTACCACTTATAAACACTTCTTTTGGTCAAAATAGACTCGCCAAATACCACAGTCAATATTTTAAATGCGTTGGGGCAATTAATTTTATTTTTAACGCAGAATTTAATATAGATTCTTTGATCCATTTTTTTCGATAACAAAAAATCGCCAAGCATATCAAAACACGTCTTACCTTTGTATCCGACAAAAACAAACTAAAAACGCAAAATGGCTGATAATGTCAACGTATGTTGGGAACCATGTACCAACACAAAACAAAAAAGAAATTTGAAATCGAATGTATGTAGTAGGCGTAATTTTAAAAGTCACCTTTCTTTTAACAGACTTCGTATATGGCATATGTTTAATATACAGGGTGCCCCAGAAGTCGACGTCAAGCCGGAATTGTGTAACAGGCAAAGTCATAATAGTTATCAGAAAAATATAAAAAAAAATCTAAGTTACGTATTTTAAAAATTATAGACATTTCAAAAAAATCGATAAAATCTATACTCTGTGACGGTCTTTTCACTCCTGATCCTTCAGATATTTACTTTTTTAATTATTTTTTTTTATGTCATCCCGAATACTGCTTCTTTAAACCCTGGCCTAAAACTTAAAGTCAACTGCTCCGGCGTAGATGTAAATGTCACTTTTTGCCCAACCTGTTCTGCGCGGTGTAGTCTCGAGAATCGGAGCGACTACACTTGTCACGACCGATCGCACGGATTTAGGGTGACCGTGGTATGAAGTTGTAAGGCTCACACGAAACGAAATTCCGACCCGTCGCGGCGTTTTACTCCGCAAAATTAATTGGAGAGTAATAGTTCAATAAAAACACTCCTCACGAACGTTGAGGATGATTAGAATTTATTATGAATCCGGCCCACCGAGATGGGACGCGGATCTGCTACCTCGCCTCTATGGGCATACGCAATAAGAACTACCTATCATCCTTCCCGGCTAGCCACCGCTTCCGGTAGGGACAAGGCAGATTAACGCCTGAGAAGAGATTGCTCGACTCGGCACTTGCAAGGAATTTTATTATTGCCTCAATGATCTTTCCGCCGGATACAGAGTCCCCCAGCAAAGTTCTCAGAGTCGTGTAGCCCTCGCCCAGTTACCCTACCGCCCGTAAAGAGCGGAGTTTCCACGTCACACCGCGTGGAGGTTGGGGTTGGCTCTTGGCACAGCAGGGGCACCACTCCCTGCAGTACCTTTGTGACCCAGTACCTTTGTGACCCAGTACCTTTGTGACCCAGTACCTTTGTGACCCCAGTACCTTTGTGACCCCAGTACCGTTGTGACCCGGTACCTTTGTGACCCCAGTACCTTTGAGACCCGGTACCTTTGTGACCCCTTGAGGATGATTAGTGTTTCTTAAAAAGACCGAACGATGTCTTGTGTCCCGAACGATGGACTTGCGTTTACTTTTCCGTGTGACTTTGTTTCGTAACGCCAACTGACCTTGCTCTCGAACGGTCGAACTAAGGTGTTTAACGTTTGACGAATGTTAGAATTCTAGACTTCCGAAGCGTTTGAAGTACTAGAGTTAGCGAGTGAATGTGTACTTTCGGTGATCGAATGATTTCTGGCTGATCGATGGACTTCTTCTGGCGACTCGTTGTCGCTCGCACTTTCTCGAACGATTGGAAGTGGTTGAAGCATGCTGATTGGTTTTCGTTCGTTATGCTAATTTCCCAATCAACATGCTTCTGGACGGTAGTGTCCACCCTCTTTTGCGCCCTGGACGCGCCTTTTTAGGAAGAGGGTGGGAGCTATACCGCCACAAGCGAGAGGACCCCCAAAGACCGACCGCGTTTGGGACTTTCCCGCCAGGTAGGCCGTCGAAGGCAAAGTCCTGTTAGGTGCGCGGATCGCTAGATGATCGTTTGGGAAAAGTCGAGTTTACGACACGACCGTAGCTATTGAGAACGAAACGATGATTGAAATATAAACTCTATTGTCGAAAAAAGGTAAATGAATATTACGGTACGGCAAAAAATGTGTATCTCAAAAATAGCTTTTCGTAGAAGAACCGTCATAAACTCCCTTTAAAAATCCTCGCGTTTTCTGTTCCTCGTGCGACGGAACACAACCAAAGATTCAAAATTAATACTTAGCCCAGCTCTAACTGAACATACTGAAAAAAATTGTACTAGGCGAGTTTGACTAGTAACTTTAAAAGCTGCCGAATTTAATAAGGATTCCAAAATGGTATGGCACTTGCTAATTTATTTCTTAAATTGCAGACAATTTTTTCATTTTCCAATAAAACCCAGTTTTGAAAAAATGTTTCTTACTTACTTAAAAATGATTCTAATGTACCCATCGCTTTCCTCAAGACCGTAACTTTAAGATTCCAGTTGGAGTGAGACGGACAGTGTTATTTAAAGTGAAGAATTTTTTACAAAATGATTTACAAAATCTATTGAAAGACGTGCAACTAAGTACTTACAGGGACATGTGGTTCCAGCAAGACGGCTAAGAAACGGCAAGTAAGTAAGAAAAATGTGTTCAAAACTGGATTTTATTGGAAAATGAAAAAATTGTCCGCAATGTGAGAAATAAATTAGCAAGTGTCACGCCATTTTGGAATCTTTATTAACACTTTAACGACCGCTCACACAGCATGTGTGTGATAGCTGGAACAACCGTTAACGACCGCTCACACAACACGTGTGTGATGCTACCGCCGAAGGTTGTTGGCCAGTACCACAATCTCTGTGTGATAATTTATGAACGCAAGCAAGTGTGGATATTGCTATTGGCTTCGTATTTCATCGCCACGTCTTTGATTTTAGGTAATTATTTCCTATTTTTAATTTTAGATTTTACACTACAGTGGTGTACCACGTAAATTATGGACCAAATATCGGCGGCTCTACGTTAGTGTCGTACGCTAAGCTACCGTACAAGCGCTAGTGTCGCGTGTTTTCTATTAACTTTGGTGTTATGTGCAAAGCTACTACTACACAATTGTTGTTGTTTTTGTTTTATGTTAATTTTTTCGAGAATTTAATAAACTTTCTTTAAATTAATTCTTCAAAAATATTGCCGGTCCCTCGCGACCTTAGACCGCGTAGACATGCGGCCGTTAAAGTGTTAAGGTGGTACATACATTTACAACCTTCAAAAAATCGATTTTTTTTATTGTAAACGATAGATTCTATATTTGTAGAATATTTTCACGATGTTTCAAAGCGGAATTTATAAAACTTAGGTAATTACAGCCCCTTGAAGCTTCGCGTCACGCTCGGATTTGCAGCATGCACCGCGCGTAGAATCGAGAACACTAAAGAGCAAGTATTCCGGAACCTTTCTTTTATTTTGTAATTTTCTATTCGAATTTTTTCCTGATCGAGCATTTTTCCCTGAATACTCAATAGGACAGAAGTCATTAAGAATTCTATGAGTGTAAACCGACATACAGTCGTGGACAAAATTAAGTGGACAGGTATCATAAATAACAAAAGGTAAATTTAATTAACTAATAATGCTTATAAATCAAAACTTTATTGCACAATTACATACATTAAATAAATGTTTTTTCAAGCCTACAAAAATATCTCACGTTCTAAATTTAAAATTTATTTACAACATTGTAATGAAACAAAACATTTTTTACATTTCTGCAATGTCCACTTAATTTTGTCCAGGAGTGTATGTAACTAGTGCTTTGTATATTAGATAAAAAGCAGTGTTTGTTCTTTCCTTCAAACGATTTCGAGGAACAATTTTGTTAATTTCAAATTGTCTTGTCAAAAAGAAAATGCCTAAGCGGCATTTTGAAGAAAGAAATGCGTCAGTAGGTGACAGTGCTAGTACTAGAAAACTCTCCAGTGCAAGCAGTGACATTGAATTTTTTACGTATTCGCGGAGCTTTCGAATTTTATAATTTGGCTAGAGTCTAAAGAAAGTGTTGCAGTTTAAGAAAATGCAAATCATGGAGTCAAATATGGTCCAATCCATATGACAATGATTTATCAGTAAGTAAAAATGAGTGCATTAGTCACGTCGCAAAAAGAATGGGTACACGGCTCCAGAATGCAAAAAAAGAACACAATCATGGAGGCAAAGGTGAACTGATAGATGTACTAATGGAAAAAAGGCTTTCTACACATTATGGTCTGGCAATCAGAAGACGTTTAAATAGCATACAAAACTGAAAAAAGAAATTTTAGTCACATATTGTCCAGTGTTGTCTAGTTAAAGCCGAACAGAGGCGCATGCAGAAACATGAACGGCACGGTCTTTCGGCAACTAAAAAGGCCTGTACAGCACAAAAAGAAGCTTTGTTAAAAAGAAAATCAGTTTTATAAACAAGCGGAAGGCTTATTATATCGGTGTGGTATCGCTGATTAAGGTATATAACTCCAATTATTGGTTTTTTAGAACGCCAAATCGTTAAACGCGTTTATCTCAAAACTACTTTTTCGAAATTGGCGTGCAAGATAGCGCAAAAACTATTGATCCGACCGACCTGAAACTTTGTACACATATTCACAACATTCCTAGTTTCTATATGGCGGAAACTGATTTTCAAGATTTTGACCAGAAATTAATTTTTTTAAGCGAAACTTTATGAATATTTCGCGAAATTTCACAATTTTTTCTTTAAACGCGTGCCATTTAAAAAAAAAATGTTTTTTTTTCAATTTTGGCCGACGACATATAGAAACTATATATGTTCTAAATAAAACTCTTCAGCTGTTTTTTTGCAAATCAAAGAATGCAGGCACGTACACTGCAAGCCGTTTTTATAACACCCGCTGCAATTTGCGTCACAGCTCCGCCATTTTAGTCACAATTTCATAAAAAAAATTTTTTTTGTACACATAAATGTTCTATTTCAATATACCTACAAGTTCATAAGCATAGAATAATTGCATGTTGTTAATAAAAATTCTCAAAGATCGGCAAATTTTTTGCTGTCTAATTGGATGTCCCCCCTTTAAATGCGCCAACTTTTAAAGTTACTTGCCAAACTCGCCTAGTAAAATTTTTGTTCAGTATGGTCAGTTAAACTAATGTTGGACTAATTGTAAGTATTAATTTTGAATCTTTGGTTGGGCAAAAAGTGACATTTACGTCCAAGCCGGAGCAGTTGACTTTAAATTTTAAGCCACAGTTTAAAGAAGCAGTATTCGGGATTACATAACAAAAAAAAATAATTAAAAAAGTAAATATCTGTAGTAACAAGAGCAAGAAGACCATCGCAGGGTATAGATTTTATCGATTTTTGTGAAATGTCTATAATTTTTTAAATACGTAACTTAGATTTTTTTTTTATATTTTTCGGATAACTATTATGACTTATTGTTAGCCTGCTATTTGATTCCGGCTTGATGTGGATTTCTGGGACAACCTGTATACATGTGCAATCGAAGTAACTAAATACAAGCTGAATTTTCTGTTTAATTTCTATTATTTATTTGTGATAACTTATGATAAAGGTTACCAAAATGTCATATTGGCTAAGGATTGTATCTATTCTTACATAACTGCGAATATTTATTGGTCAGTCGGTATTCATACCCATAATAATGATTTATTAAAAAGCTAGATGTGTATTATCAAGCAACCAGATAATTAGTATTCAACATATTCTATGATTATTAACTTCATATCTTCCAACTACCTAACCTGTGCTTACTACCGTGCTTACTACTGTAATTTGAATTTCAAACTCAGATGATATTCATATTCAAATACCGACTGGACTGTGGATATGCATAAAACACGAATTGAGGTATATAAGTCCGTTTCTGTCGCCCGTGTCACGGCGTAGTCTTCAGTTGACAGTTCAATAGACATTTCGTTGCATCATTTTTACTAAGCTCTGGTAGAAGAAATCTCACGCCATACTACATTTTCAAAACAGACTTCATTTAATGTTGGTGATTATGTACGGTTAGAAGTGCTCGATGTATCTGTTTAAGAAAAATCATGCACAAATTTCTATTTATCGTACTGTCGTGCGTGCTGATCGCGGCTCAGAAGACAGAATGGGACTCTTCAGAAAATTTGCACATCTTCCGGAATATTCGTAAATGGATATTTCACAATTTTGGTAGGTGGCAACTCTGCATCAGTGAGCTCATGTGTTTCTTCTTCGACGTCGCACGGTGCCACGGTGCAAAATGTATGTGATTCTTCATAAAAATCTCGACACTTCTGTCATATTTTTTTTAATATGATAAATATTTGTTTCATTTGTTACATGTTCCAAATCCCGTGTACCTCACCGTGAAATCGAGTGCGTTTTAGTTTTTCATCGACTTACTTAGACTTACTAGACTATTTCAGCTGAGTCTATATTCTATGAAATGTGCTCACATGACTGGGATACGATAGACTACTTTTAGTAAAAATGATCCCGGCAAAAAGTGTAGCTTATTCCGTTAATTGCACTTTATATACAAATTATAGATGGCGTATGATATAAAGAAGTTATGTTATTTAATTCTATATAGATGTTTTCAATATTAGCTATTCTTGATCGAGGCAGTAAATGCACTTAAATCAATTAAAAGTAATCTGTTAAAGGTTGTAACTTTTTTACATTAGGCATCAAGGTACGTGATATAGACATCGGCAGAGGAATATCAGAGAATGAAGAAAATGTGTGCAGTATATGGCTGACCATAAGTGTCATAAATCCTAAAATATATAACAACCGATCATTAATGATGTGATAAAATATTGTTTCTCAGGAGGAGACCAGCTATATAGACCTACACCGGCGTATCTACGTCGGGTTCAGAGGCAACTACCTCCAGATGTTCCATTCTTCTGCAATGTTACAGGTAGTTAATTAACAATATACAATACGTGTTAAATTCAATAAAAACCGACGTATGTAGCATCTTTCTATTCCTCGCTAATGATGAAAGGTACTGTCTGCAAGGTGGGAGGTCTCCAGAAGTGCCAGAATCAGTTCATCGTTTAAGACCTGGTGATATAGATGTGACTGCTGCGATGGGTGATTCTGTGACAGCTGGTAATGCCATTTGGGCGAATAATATGATACAGTTCGGTATCGAAAGCAGAGGAGTCGTCAGTAGCATCGGTGGTAAAGGAAATTGGCGGACGTTTTTGACACTTCCTAACATTCTGAAGGTACGTTTATGTAGGATTGAATTTTATTTATATTAATCGAGTGTGGAATTAACGAACATTTGGAAATACAGATTCTTAATACAAAAACATAAGGAAATTACATAAAACGTGAGAAAGAATTAACTACGGATTACTAAAAAAAATTATAAAGAAAACAAAGACAACGGTCACGTTCGAGCATGTCGACGGTGATCATACGTCTCTCCGGATTTTTCCATCTGATTTATTTCTATCTCCAAAAATAACATGTGCCTGTACCACACAACGCAGTTCTGCTTCTATACGTTCATGTCAGCCATTATACCGAGTATGTGGGTGTGTGGATCAAAAGCAGTTTACTTAACAGTCGCTTGACAAAATATATTTAACAAATAAACAGAGATTAAATAGCAACAGAGTAACAAGAGCGTCAGCGATTCCGCGGATGTAAGCATGTCGGCACGGAAATCACGAATGTCTCGAGCGACGCGATGACCAGTGCTTTTACGATCTTTTTGGGAAGAGAAAGGAGAAGTACAAAGTGAAAAGTTGAAGGGGTAAAAGAGAAAGTCGACGGAAAAACTTAGGCCTGCACAAGTCTGGCTGCCAAATGAGCAATCTGGCATTGACCAGACTTGCACGAGACTCTGAGACAATTGCAGATTGTAGATTAGACAACAAGTGCTTAGAAATATTCAGGCAACAGAGAAAGTTAGAAAAGTTAAAAGGAAAAGATAAATTCGAAAGAACGTAGTGGTGAATACCGCTACAATACGTACATCCACATGACATTGTTATGCAGTAGAGCCTGGATATCTTCCAACTTGCATAAACTTCCGTAACTCCTCTTGTAAACACGAGTAAGTCGCTCATGTGCGCACTCTGATGTTGGAGAATATCTAGGTGTCGAAGCGTTCGTTATATATTCGTTAATATTCGTCAATATTCGTCAATATTCGTTAATACTCGTTTACAAAACAGTCGCGATTCGAGACAAAGGGGGCCTCTGGGTTTAACGAAGTACAGTAAATTCTCGCCCAGTGCAGCGGAGGCCGGGATCGAAACTGTGCACTGTGAGCATACTGGAAGCGAAATTTGATATTCGGTGGCTGTCCCTTGCTCATCGTGGCTCGCCTTTACCAGCCGCCGAAAAAACAAACTGCCGCTGAGACAGTGAGGCATTTAAATGTCCGACGATGTTCGAACGACGCACTATCGCGATTTGGTATGTCTTTTCAAGCCAATCTGTGGGGGGATGCGACGCACTGTCACGATTTGGTATGTGTTTTCAAGCCCATCTGAAGAGGGATACTACGCAAACCGAACGTAGAAAAGGATAGCGATACAAAAACAAAGAGGGACTGAGGTTCTAGACGTTCGGCAAACATGAAAGACTCCTGCGTGTTCTGTCTTTTAAATTCGAAAATCAAAATTCTTTATTTTTGGTTTTTCGTGAATGAAACTTTTACCATCGTATTCGTCTCGTTTTTCTGATTAAAATGATACCAAACACGATATAATTACGATCATAATTACCCGTGTAACAAGCCATAAAAGTTTCGGACGTTAGAATCTAAGGAATTCGTATCTCTGCCGTACATGTAACGTCCGAAACTTGTATGGCTTGTTACACGGGTAATTATGATCGTAATTATATCGTGTTTGGTCTTATTTTAATCGGAAAAACCTCACGAATATGTTAAAAAAATTTGCAGTCAAAAAAATATAAATATTAACAAATTATATTGCTAAATTGGGAACTGGAGATCTGTCAGCCCGCATCAAAGGGGCCGCGGTGAGTGTATCGTGAACACTTGGACTGCCTCGAGCGAGGCGAACATAAGCGCAACAACGTCGTACGCATAGGCGCAGGAAGAGACGTTTTGCACTGTGCGAGAATTTACTGTATCTTGCACCGGTACGAGGGGGGTCGCAGGTCACACGCGTCACAGTTCCTTCTGTAGAAGTAGTTGTCAAAGGTAGTAGCGCGAGTGCGGTCGCAGTGAGGGGGTCGTTCGCGAACGGGCGAATTGTACGTGCATTTCCATTTGAATATGTATACGCGATTAAAATTTACACTCAAATTACACGTACATTCTTTGTACATACGCGGAACGCTACTTATCCAATAATTCGTTGAAAACACACGAATTGCGGTAATAATATTCGTACATTCTTTGTACATACTCGGGGCGCTCCTTACCCAATAATTCGTTGAAAACGCACGAATTGCGGTAACATTACACAGTGCCTTGCTAGCACTTAATCGAATCTCTCAGTGCGATTCTTTCGCACTGAAGATTCTCGGAACCAAGTTCCTGTATAACACAACATTCAATACATCAATGGGAATTGCTTCCCAATGAATCATTTCTGGAGTCACGCGATTAATTAGCAATTAATCGCTGACGGGCGCCCACCCATCGTGCACGATATAATACATTCACACGCAACACACTTACACATTCATTACAATACAAATTTCAAGAGTTTTTTACGCCTTCGGGCTTTTTCCCTTACATACAAAACATCAAGGGTTTTTTAGGCTTTCGAGCTTTTTCCCTTGCATAATATTCAATAAACAACAGTTTTTACACTTCATAAATCCATCGAATTAATTTTACGAACCTTCCTCGAACCATTCCTACGTCAATCAAGCTCAATTATAATATATCAGATTTATTTATTTAGATTTTATACAGATTTTTTATATAGAATTTTATCGAATAGATTGAAGGTCTTCGCGTTGAAGAGTTTCGATCGTACACTAGGTTTTGCTACAGCGTGGCCTATCTTTTGATTGACCGTCGTTAGAATGTCGATGATCTTAAACTTTTTTGTACGCAGGAATTCAATCCGAATTTAATAGGCTATTCGCTTGGGGATTCTCTCACTTATTTTCCGGAGTCGCAGTTCAACGTCGCTGAAGCTGGTGCAATCACTAGCGACTTACCGTACATGGCCACATATCTAGTTAATAGAATGAAGCAGGATTCCAGAGTAAATATCAATAAACATTGGAAGGTTCGTATTTTCGAGCCATTAGTAACATTAATTAAAGTCGCAAATGGATTAAATAAATTATTTCGTAATAAACATTACTATGGAATTGAAGATAATGAATTATGTCCAAGGTCGATGCAACAGTTTCGCCTGTATTTTCTGTACTCAAGTTTAAAGTAGTTTCAAATGCCATGTTTTCAAATGTTTTCCCTATGTAGAAGTGTTATTTGTATTAAGGTTCTACCCTGATTTAATCTCTCTAAAGGTTCCTCCCTAAAAAATATGTTTTTCCATGACATATAGTCACAGACACAATAATCCACTTCCACCGTCTCTTTACTGCACCGGCAGAGGAGATTAATGCTGTTTCCTAATCATCGATTTACAATTCTTAGTTTCTAATTGGTTAATACTTAATTTTAATATAATATCGTTTGCGCTTAAATAATGTTAATTCTGTTCCTTTACAGTTGATCACTATATCTATTGGATATAATGATTTCTGCCTTGAAATATGTCACACGCCATCGCCGTCGTCTTTTATGGAAAATTACAAACACAATCTAATCGATACCTTGAGAATATTACGTGATAACTTACCAAGGACTCTCGTTGTGATTCTCACAATGGCGTCTTTACATGGGTACGTTGAGAAAATGAAAAGTCAACCAATATTGAGGTGTTATCTTCTACCACGATATTTTTGTTCCTGTATGTTTGGTTTACAATACGCAGATCAAGTATCAGAGTATTACGATATAATGAAAAGGTGAGTGTGATTCAACGAATTCAAAATCTACACAAGTTTATACAATTATACAAGGATTGAAAAATTGCTTTGGAATACAGGGCGTCTCATTATAATCTTTCCACGCGATTATGTCACAAAATATTGATTATTCGAAACAAATGTTTGAACAAAGCATGCTCTATCTGAAGGGGGACATTCAATGGTGTACAGTGTTTTTTTCTAGATGGAAGCGCCTCCGAGATTTGGAGGTGACCTTCGTCTTTTTAAATGGAAATGTAGTATTTTCACGCTAGACACATACCTTACCTGAAGACAAATCCATTGATCTACATTATGTTGACCTTGAAATGTCATTCAAGGTCTACATTATGTTGACCTTGAAATGTCATTCAAGATCATTTCAATGGCTTGATTTTTTCTTCTTCACTCCACATCCAGAAAATGTTTCTTATCTTCTAAATTCAAAAGTACGACCTTGAACATTTATACAGCACCTGATTCTATCCCTAAATGACAGTCAACTTGTTCTAAAGTTTCTCTAGTAATTTGCCTGCAAGCATTTATTATCCCAGCCTTCATATTTTCAGCTGTTGTTGGCTGTTCCACATAAACTGCATCTTTTATGAAATCCCACAAATAAGAATCCAAAGGTGTTAAATTTGGTGACCTTGGTGGAAAAGGTATCGGACCTCCTCTACCTATCCACCGTCTAGGAAACATTTCATTCAAAGCTTGTCGAACATGGCGATTGTAATGAACTGGAGCACCGTCATGCTAGATCCTCAAGAATTACAAGGCATTGAAATAATCTCGAATGACATTTTAAGGTTAACATAATGTAGATCAATGGATTCGTCTTGAGGGAAGCTATATGTCTAGCGTGAAAAAGAAACTACGTTTACACTTTAAAAAACAAAGGTCACGTTCAAATCTCGCAGGTGCCTCCGCCCAGAAAAGAATAGTGTATACCATTAAATGACCACCTTCAAATAGAGCATGTTTCGTTTAAACATTTTTCTCGACCAATGAATATTTTGCGAGATAATCGCGACGGAAGATTATTATGAGACATCCTGTATATTTTATTTTCTTCGTTTATAGATGGACGGAAGTGGAGGACGAAGTCGCTAATTACCCAGAATTTCGTACAGAAGATTTCACTATTGTACCGTTACCTGCACTTCGAGACTATACTCCACCACTTACAGAAGACGGACAGATAGATTTGACATATTTCTCATACGATTGTTTCCACCCCGTTCAGAAATGGCATGCAGAATGTTAGTAATCAATCTATTCAAACCGTTACACCCGTGAAGTGGATGATGATCAGGAATCGCTGTTAGGATATCCTTTCTCTTCACTGGTATTATCCAGAAGCTCTCCATAACTTTCACGCAAACTCTGCTTACCGATTTCATCGAAACTTTCCAAATCTCTCCCTACGAAGAACAAGCTCTACAAGCTTACAAGCCCTACAAGCTTGTTCTAATCTCCGACATAAACCATGGCAGATGCTTTTCCTAAACGCACCCTTAACGAAGAGAAGTCCACGTTGCTCCCAAATATACAAATCAACTCGACACATTTAACATTGCACTTGCTTAATTGTTATTGTAGACATGAATATCTATATGCAATAATTGTAATACCCGCCGCATTTATTATAGTAAATTAAATTCGATTATTACACTGAAAGTATTAGTCAATGGATTTATTATTTTCAAGGTGCAAACGGGATGTGGAACAATCTTTTGGAACCACACGGTAATAAATCAAAAGGCCTGCTTCCTTTATACGAAAGATTTTTGTGCCCTACTCCGGAAAAACCATTTTTGATGACGCGGGACAATTCACAGGAGGGATGGAAGAAATGATGCTTTTCAGTAGACGACACTTTTCAGCAAATGCTGCCATTCGTGATCTTACTGATTTATTAATCGCGAAAGAAAAAAAGAGCATTTCTAACAACATTATGTTTCTATTATGTTTTACAATCTTTTCAAACAAATATTCAGAATCATCTTTATGTTAAAACTGTCCACACGTTCACCATATTTATTTGCTCTAACGTTTTCGCAACCGAAATAGTGGTGTTTTCAATAATAAAAAATATTTTCGTTGGAAATAAGGAAAACGCATATAAAAAATAAGAGGATTCATTTATTTTATATGCAACTGTTGTATTTTCTTGTGGAGCATCCTGTACATATCTTACACGTGCAATGCTTGTTTATGTGAATTGTATCATTAAAAATAAAATTCCAGAGTGTATTCTACAAAACGAGACAAATTAACATTACCGATAATACTAAAAGATCCAACTCAAAAATTTCTCGTCATGAAAGAACTGTCGCTGTTCGAGATATAAGCATAAAACAATAGCAATTTGTTCTTTCAGTGCAGCGTGTAGGCCTGTCTGCAGCTAGGCGAAGGGATAGAAATATTAGCCGGTTTGGAGGTACACCGTTTAATTCACTGTCCTCTTTAACCCAAACCGACCACATCATAAAGTTATACCCATGTTCCCATTGAACTTTACAGCTCAATGATAGAGTAATTTACGATATGGTTTATTACCCAGGGTTTTTTTTCGATATCTCGGACATGCGTCCACCAGAGACCAAGTTGCCACCTCACCCAGGAACTCAATGCACTACGAGCACACTAGAAGGGGTAAGACATTCATTGTCGCTGATTAGTTAGTCGCATTTTTCAAGGACCACCTTCTTACCCTCCGTCATTCTCGTGGCAGGAGTGGGATGTCGACGAAAGTCAACAAGGGTGGTTCTTGAATTAGAATCAGTTAGTTATAAGCAACAAATCAACAAGATAATAAGAAGCAGTTAATTAGTAATGTGGCGGTGTCCGCCACTACGTTCTTCCAAATTTATCTTTTTGTTGGATTTTCTGCGTAAATTACAAGTGAATATTTTGGAAATATTTGTAATATACATAAGCGAATAGTTGCTTTTCTTAAGAAAGCAAAGAACTGCGTTCAATGACGTCAGGTATAGCTAAAGGTCATAAAAAACGGTCAGCTCGAGCCGTGCGTCGAGGCCGTAGGTGACCGTTTTGAGGAAAAGCGAGATTCTCTCACTTCTAGGGGGTGCATAGCTGTACTTCCCCTTCGCTTATGCGTAAAATAGCCTTTTTAGCAGTACAACCTAAGCAGTCGGTTCGGTAACAACACATAGCACAGTCTCTGAATTTCTAGCGGGTTTCAGGACTGAACACATTATACAGTAAATATTCGATAAGTGCACATCTTTCGGGTCTGAACGCGTGCACTTATCGTACAGGTCCTACATTTCTTGATGTTTTGCCGAACGTAGAAAAGGACAGTGAGCGAAGGAGAACGAATGTAAACAAACAGTACCATAGCAGTGGGACAATACTAATGTAGAATAAAACTTTTTTATTTTCGACTTTTTCGTTATGAAATTTTTACCAATAGATCTTTTACATTATTCTGATTAAAATGAGACCAAACACGACATAATTTGCACTATATTTACGATTTATTACGATATTGCTCTAAAGTTAATTCGGCAGAGCAATGCGTCGTTAAGAACCGTATTCGAAATCGAGGCGCGAGCCTTACAACTTTGCGTCACGGAATAAAAATCCATGCGGTGATTCGTGAGCCGAGTAAACACGTTCCGAACGGTTACACTATGAATTGAGAGAACATAAACATATAATGGCTTATGTTACGAAATTAAATTAAAAATATTATTGAAAAATAATTGTTGCTACTTTATTTGCAATTTTGCAGTTGTCCCTCTAAATTTATAAATCGTTTAATATGAGTCACAGTTAATTGGTTCCAATCGTGTTTCGCTTATATCTATCGAGAACTTTACTCCAATAAGTTATTGTAAGTAAATATAACTCAAATTACTTCGTGTTTGGTCTTATTTTAATCGTGAAATTGTCAGGAATATAATGGAGAAAGTTGTATTAAAAATGGATTAAAAATAAAAAAGTTACCAACGCATTCGGATTGTAAACAATTGAACAGACTTTTGATCTTTGCCGACTGGCCATGATCGCAGCGTCCCTTTCTTTTCACTGGCTATCCTCCTCTGCGTCACAAATTTTTATCGTCAACTAAATCAGTAAATATAGTGCAAATTATGTCGTGTTTGATCTCATTTTAATCAGAAAAGCGTGAAGAATCTATTGGTAGAAATTTCATAATGGGAAAATCGAAAATTAAAAGTTTTATATTTGCATATGTATTGTTTCACGGATATACCCCAACCCATCTCACGTTACATTTCTCGGCGAGCGAGCTTCTTGGCGTCCCGAGGGGTCTTCCCCCCAGTGGTGGGGATAACTATTGTGCACTTATCGTACAGGTCATTTGTGCACTTATCGAATATTCACTGTACATCTTTTCTAATTTTACTGTATATATAATAAATATTCGTTAGCGTTTGTTGGAGGCAAACCAACTCTGTGGTTGATTATTCAACACTTTTCTTCTAAACTTTTCTAACTTTCTCTGTTGCCTGAATATTTCTAAACACTTTCTAAACAAGTCTGGTCAATGTCAGATTGCACATATGGCAGCCAGATTTGTGCGAACCTAAGTTTCCGTTGACTTTCCTTTCCACCCCTTCAACTGTCCATTCTATATTTCTCCTTTTCTTTTCCTACGTCTATCTCTTCTCAAAAAGGACATAAAAACACTGATCATCGCGCCGCTCGAGACACTCGTGATTTTTCTACCATCACGTTTACACCCGCATAATCTTTGACGCTCTTACTACTCGTTACTGCCTGATACCGTTCGTTGTTTATTTATTGAATATATATTTATTGTTGAGTGACTGTTAATTCGTTTACAATTCATTCACACATACCTCACGTCCTCAACAGTAATTAGTGATAAGGCAATGCTATATGTAAAACTATTGTACTACAACCTAACAACTGCAATGCTTTTTAAATAAGAGAAGATTTAGAATTATGAACTGGTTACATAAAACGATGAATAATGAAATTAATTAAACAGATTCATTAAGTAATTAATTAAAAAGGTACTAATGTGAATTTAAAAAAACGCCGAATGAATTTTAATTTATGTACGTTCAGAAAAATTTGCGAAATTTCCAGTGGATTTTAATTAGAGGTACACTACAATAAAAACAATTTGTAGAAACTCTACAGTAGATCCATTACGAGAAGAAAACAAGCAAAGGAGAATAAACTTTCATCATTATGTATGTACTAATTTTGTAACAGATAAACAAGTGGAGTAAACAGAGGAAAGTAGTTAAACTAAAATAATAACCTATTTAAAGTGAGATCCAACAGTGTAGTACAGTTCCTTCCTCTGAAAGAACTACTTACAGGCGCTGTTAAAGCTTAAATAGAAACTGGTGCAAAGAAATAACAAATAATAGGAATATAATATTAATATGGTGTAACGAGTACACACTAAGCACAGTTTCCAAACTATGTTTGGAATGCCGCGATTGGTTCATAGGAGACTACGCCAACAGGATTGAATTTCAGAATAAAAATCACGTTTCAACATTGGACATATGACGATGTGGAAAGTTTTAACAAAACTTGTTCGTACCGTATTTATCATGCATAGACACATAAACAGGTTATTATATTCTAAGAAATCTATTTCGTACGCGATTGTGTATGTCTATTGCGAGTCGCAACTGGCTATCCATTATTTTTTTTTTACCGATGACGTTCTTACCGAAGAAGTATTTAATATTTCTTCACTCAAAGATAAATACTCGTACGCTTGTAGCCGATAGTTGTCGCACAAAATTGAGGTTGGCCTTCTCCCTAGTGCTCGTTGAGCATCCCTTATTCTTCTATTACATTCCTGTCCATTTTTACCACACATTACCCGTGTTTAAGCCACGGACTTGTTGGAATACATTACTGACCAAGTCTACTGATAGCACAAAACGCTCTCCCTTCCTGGCTGATTCACTTTTCCGACCATCACGGTTCAACAGACAATCGTCAAAATATTACACATCCATGAGTTTGAGAATAGACAGAATCATATTTCTGTATAGTTACTATTAACATTAATGCGTAGAGTGAAAGACATAATTATTTTAATACAATAATTATTCACAATGCGTTAAATTCACCAAGACTGATTTGTTTAATAATTCGATCTCGTTTGAAACGGTATATGCGCCGATGTCGTTTAATGACTGGTCAATGCAATGTAATCCCTATTATTTAATAAATCCTAAACCACTTTACTATCTAATCTAGAATTATATAACCTAAATTAATTACAACCTTAACAAAGGACTCTTTCGTTAACTGAACCATGATACAGGTTTCAAAATGTTAAATCTTGCAGTATTGCAGAATAATATTTTTGTATGGTAGGAGTACTGGAGTTATAGAAACTTATAATTATATCCATGTAAAGCTAATACATTATAATTACTTGAAACGTTCAAAATAAGCAAAAATGTTATTATTATCAAAATTCACATTCAATCGTTAATGGTCTGGTACTCGATTTAGCATTTAAATGTTTATCTTATTTATTTCTCCTTGGTAGTTAGTAAAATGCTTCTCAGAGCTACTTTTTACTTTTCTACAGAATATACTTAAGTAAGTAGGACCGGGACAAGTTGATACAGGGGCAGATTGATGCAGTGAAATACTCTGGAGACAGTGTACGTATAGTTTGATATATTGTACTGCAAATTTAACACTATTCTTATCTGAGATAATGGTATAAAATGTTGCTTGTTAACTCCCTATGATTCTACTATTATTCCGATCGATCAACATTTGGTAATTGCGATTGCCATCGAATCAACATCTAACATCCTTTCAATCACAGTAATAAAATTATGCACTGCCCTCTTGGAATTACTATGTGAACATTTCTTCTAAGTGTCACCAGTAATGAAAGTCACTATACATATGTCTATATTCACTGATCACACTCATTGCGATTCAATTGCTTTTGTTTTTATGCAAAAAGAATAAATATTTATGTTCACCTTTTAACCTGTTTTGGAACTATATATTAAACTTTACGACCTGCATTAGTTTGACTTCTTATTAAGAGATTTGAGGAACAATAGTATATTACTATATCAACACGTTCTGTAATGACTTCATGTGGGACAGGTTGAAACATCCTTCTTGGGATACGACGATGCAGCGTATCGATTTACAGCAACTATTTCGAAACGGATTCTCTTTATTCACTTCTATAAAAGCAGTTTGAAATTATTGAAAGGAAACAAATCGAAAGAAATATTCACGAAATAAATTACAGAATGATTATTATGTCGAAGAAAACTGTATTTACTCGTTCCACGGTGAAGTTGATATACATCTGGAACCCATAGAAACGTGTGTAAAATGTTTTACTGTAATTTGTATTAGGTTGGTGCAAAAATAATTGCGGTTTTCGCAACCAGAGACTTCAGCGATTAATATAAAATAAATTGTTTTGAATCTACGTTCATATGCTATACCATTTTAAAGCATGAAGTTGACTCTGTCAATATACGTTTATCACTTATTTTTCTTTGTTGACATTTTTTCATATTTGGTTAGAAAAGACAAAATAGAACGTTACAAATTCGTGCGATATTGTTGTACGAGTATAAACTTCGACGTAAATGTTCCGTCGCACACGGAACAGAAAAACGCGAGGATTTCTAAAGAGAGTTTATGACGGTCTTCTACGAAAAGCTATTTTTGATATACACATTTTTCGCCGTACCGTAATATTCATTTACCTTTTTTCGACAATAGAGTTTATATTTTTATTTTCGTTTCATTCTCAATAGCTGCGCTCATGTCATAAACTCGACTTTCCCAAAGGGTCATCTAGCGATCCGCGAACCTAACAGGACTTGGCCTTCGAGGGCCTACCTGGCGGGAAAGTCCCAAACGCGGCCGGTCTTTCTGGGTCCTCTCGATCGTGGCGGTAGCGCTCCCACCCTCTTCCTAATAAGGCGCGTCCAGGGTGCAAAAGAGGGTGGACACTACCGTCAAGAAGCATGTTGATTGGGAAATTAACATAACGAAAAAGAACCAATCAGCATGCTTCAACAACTTCCGAATCTTCGCGGAAGGACGAGCGACATCGAGTCGTAAGATATAACGAAAACCTCAAACGTATCGGAAGTCCGAGATTTAACGAGATACTTCAAAACGTTCGGAAGTAACGATTCGACAAACGTGTAACGTCCGGAATTTAACGTCTTGATACTTAAAAATACAGTCCACTACCTTGAAAATAACGAAGTCTAACAGATACACTGTTGGACAAACGACAAACAGTTGTTTCAAAGTTAGTTCCGCGAAGCAACAATAATCTCATTTCGTCAAATAACAGCACGCGACGACACGAGATTTTTCATAAAGCTGCAGAAACTGCTCGCAACATTAACAGAGCCTTTGGCCAGGGAACTGTGACTAAGCGTATAGCACAACATTGGCTCCAAAAAGTTCGTAGTGGTAATGAAAGGCTTGATAACGGAGAGGGTCGCGGACGTCCCTGTGTGATCGACAATGACGAGTTAAAGACAATTATCGAAACAGATCCCCATAAAACGTCTCGAGATATTGCAGAGGTACTAACTGTAGATCACTTAACGATTGTTCGACACTTATTTCGAATTGGCAAATGCAAAAAACTTAATAAATGGGTACCGCACGAACTAAACAAAAATCAAAAATTTTGTCGGTTTGAAATTTGCTTAGCTCTGCTTTTAAGAAACACAAACGACCCATTTCTTGATCGAATCATAACGTGCGATGAAAAATGGATCTTATACGGTAATCGACGGTCATCTGCTCAGTGGTTAGACAAAGATGAAAAGTCAAAACATTTTCCAAAACCAAACCTTCATCAAAAAAAGATTATGGTCTCTGTTTGGTGGTCCAGAATTGGGATTGTCCATTACAATTTTCTCAAACCTGGCGAAACTATCACAGCAATGAAGTATTGTGTGGAAATCCAAAAAATGCATAACAATTTGAAAGATTTATGCCTAATACTAATCAACCGAAAGAGACCTATTCTATTGCATGACAACGCTCGACCGCACGTCTCACAAATAACCGTTAAAAAGATTAATAAATTATGATACTAAACTTTGGCTCATCCACCGTACTTACCAGACCTTTCACCAACAGATTATCATCATCAATTCAAACATCTCGACAAATTTTTTCGCGAGAAAAAATTCAAAACTCACACAGAAACGGAAAAATAATTTGAGGAATTTGTCGGCTCTAGGATACCAGAATTCTATAATAATAGAATAAACAAACTTGTATTACGTTGACAGAAGTGTATAGAATCGAATGATACCTATTTTGATTAAAAAACATTATTCTAACCTAATATATTGGGTTGGCAAATAAGTTCGTTCAGTTTTTCAAGGTGGAATAAGACACAATTCTTTCATGCACAATATAAACTTAAATCAATTATGTATTGGCCATTTTTATTAATGACTTCTTGCCATCTTTGTACCAACTTCATTATGCCCCGTTCGTAAAACGTTTGAGGCTTCTCGGCGAAAAACCAATCCAAGTGATTTTTGATGGCCTCTTCATCTCTGAAGGTTTTTTCGTTCATGGAATTCTGCAGAGACCGGAACAGGTGGAAATCGGAGGGGGCAAGATCCGGTGAGTACGCAGGATGAGGTAAAACATCCCAGCCAAGGCTAATCAATTTATTCCGAGTCGTCAATGACGTATGGGGTCTGGCGTTATCGTGGTGAAAGACGACGCCCTTGAAGTCCCACCAAACCGAGAGCAATATTTTTTTTTTATGTAATCCCGGTTTTGAGGTTGTTTGTGGGGCTTGCTGATGTGCCCCCATGATCTTTCACGCATTACATTATCGTAGATGACCCCTTTTTCGTCTCCTGTCACCACTCGTTTCAAAAATGGGTCGCATTCTTGGCGTCTCAGTAGCGAATCGCATATGCGATATGCGTGCGGTCCAGTTAGCTTCGGTTAATTGATGCGGTACCCAAATATTCAGACGAGAAACATAACCCAACTGGCGCAAATGGTTTTCTACACTTGTATGGGATACATTCATAGCCATAGCAATCTCTCAAACCGATTGGAATAGATTGTCTTCGATTATAGACTGAATGTCACTTGAATTTATCTCGGTCGGTCAACCCGAGCGGGTCGCATCATTGATGTAAAAATTTCCAGAACGGAATTTGGCATACCACTTGTGGCACACACGTTCTGTCCAGGCATCATTTCTGTACACACGGTATATATTTTTATGAGCATCCACAGCTCGTTTGCCTTTTTTAAAATAATAAAGTAAAATGTGACGATAATGCACGCTATTTATTTCCATGTTCACAACTAGGTAGCAGACACAATATAGATGTTAATAGAACGAAACACAGCACAAAATAGGCAGTCAAACGTCACCTTTCAAACGTGCTATTGGTTTCCATGACAACGGTAACAGAAGAAAAGCTAATCCAATTGAATCTTGCGTCGGATCAAAAACCGAACGAACTTATTTGCCAACCCAGTATATTGCTTTACAGTTTACATTTCAAAACCGCAATTATTTTTGCACCAACCTAATAACATTTTCACGCGTATTTACTTACATTGGTCATCGTATAGGTATCAGTTAATAAATAAAGAGCAACTTTATAGAAAGTCATATATGTTGTCCTTTTATTTCCAGCCCTCCAGTCTCATTCAGTATAATAACACGTTAATCAGCCAACGTCCATACTAGTCGGGATACATGTATTATATATATACATACCTGTACATGTGTATAGGTTTTCTTCTCACAATTAGTTAAATTCAGTGCTTCGTCCAGTCTATTGAAATGAAATTATTTTTCTGAATTAGTTATCACAATGAGCAGAGTAAAAAGAATGTGTAAAAAAAAGGGACGAAAAGATGAGACAAAACCAAAAGAAATATAATAATAAATAATGAACTAGAGAACGCTCACTACTGTGGACTATTAGTATCAGGTGCTCAATTAGTCAGGTAAGTCTGCTCTTTTGTTTGGGAGTATATTGTAATTTTGTTTTATGTAAAACTGACGCAAGCAGATAATCTTAAAAAAATATATTCTTCGGAAATTCCATGCGCTTGCTGTTGGCTATTTTTTGTCGGTCCTCCTTCAATAAAAAAAATTATTCATAATTTTATTCGTCGAGATCATTCTTTTAGGTATTAATATTAAATATTTTAATTTTCGGCAGAAAAACTTCTTCGCTATGCAGTTTTAAATATTTCAACAAGCTATTTTTAAATTGAATATAACATTATTTTATCTAAGTTTAAATACCTGAGATAATGACTTTTTTAAATATATCTCCATTCTTCAAAGAACACACGATATTAAGATCATCTAGATAAACCGTTAGTTTTATCAAAGATAACGCTTTCTTTGTAACAGTTTTCTTAAAGTTGAAAACTACAAAATTATAAATTAAGGAAATTTTATCATTTACCATTTACTAATTAACACGTTCCGTGCCACGTATACCATTTGTGGTACACGTCAAACTTGATCTACAGGCCACGTGTACCATAAATGGTACACGCAGACATATTCATTTAATCCGCCAAAAACATATGTTAATGATAAATTTAATTCTATAAAATAGATTTCCACTAAAAAAATGAGGTATTAAACAAAATGCAGTATAGAACAAAGCCCATAAATTTGTTTATTTGCTATATGTACAATAATTATGAACTACAAGTAATGGTTGATTTTTTTGAAGCAAGGGATGCATAGAAATGGCTTATTCGGGCAATCGCTGCAAAAAGTCACAACTCTTTTGGTTTTTTGCCTTGCTACCTGAGTACCATAGTGTTTTACATTTTTTTTCTAACATTTCCCGCTTTGCCCTTTTGTTTTTTAATTTCGTGTCGTTTTCTAGAGGTTTTCTCAATCTCAGGCGATAAATTGTTGTTGTTATCCTCACAGTAACATAAATAATTAACTAATCGTTTTCTAAATGGTACACGGTGTCGCAACTATTCTAAACAAGCTAATTACTTATGGATTGATGACGTAATGACATATTGTGTGACAATATATCAATTTTTAGTCAAAACAGCGAATGGCCTAGAGATCATGTTGGGCAAAAACGGCGTGGCACGGAACGTGTTAAGGTCATTTTACAAAACTTGATTCATCTATTTCAAAGATATTTGTTGTACCATGTTATAAAATTTATGAAAATGAAATAGATTGGAACTCCAGTAGAAGAGTACACCAGTTTGTACTTGGACATTCGTTCGACACGGAGAGTTCGGCGACAATTCCTGAACACCTGTCGGATGAAAAAGGACAGAGCATCTCCTTAGACGCCCATGTTGTACAACGGGAAAGGATATTTCTGGTCGCCCATCCGATATGGAAAGTTCGGCGATAATATCTGGACGCCAATCGAACAAGAGAGAACAAAGTTGCTCCTGGACGCCTGGCTGAATGTTAATCATAATGGAAAAGATTAAATTTAATGTAAAAGAATATTGTACAAATTGTGTAAGAAAATAATCTATTTCCTTGCTTTGATCCTATAAATGCCTATCCTTCACAGAATCTTATTCCAATCAATTCATTCCATGGCTACAATTTGAACTTATCAGAATACTGTAATTTTCAGAATTTACTTGTCCTTTCGTTGTCTACTTTTTTTGACATTGTTACGGTCGCCGATAAAAATAATGTGGGATATGGGATATCGATATTAGCTAAAAGGTTGAACGCTCGATCGCGATCGATTTTGAGTAGAGTGAATTGAGCGAAAAGGCAGGATAAAAGAATTGGCAGTCGTGGCGAGAGTGAGCAAAGAAGTTTTGAAAACAACGTTACTTTTGAAGAATTGCGTTTTAAGAATTGCGTTTTAACACTATTTCTACCGCGATGTTGTGTATATCTATTTCAACTAAAAGGTGTCTTTTGACGCCTTTTGAATAGAAATCACTGCTGAAACTGGTGGGGATTTCAAATTATGAGTTAAATGTAGATAATTTGAGGACTATATTTATTGATACACTGATGTGTATTTATTGGAGATTATTTAATTCATCAACCTACAAAATATTAGGGTCACATAAGTTTCTTCCTTTTTGTAATATGAAACAAAATGGGATAGAGGGATAGAGAAGGTTGATACAGATGAAAAAAAAAGGAAAAAACTTATGGACCACTCGAATATACAATCAATGCAGTGGTGTAGACCAAAATGCAACAAGGGAAATTAGCGTACATTAGCTGGAAAAAGATGATATCGTTGAATTAATTTAACAACCATTGTATGAAAGTAAAAAAATTAATTGTGGAGAAACGATTCAACATAGAGAATAATTTTATGTTAAAATTTGGAAGTTGTCCTTTGACACCTCTTGGTAGAAATAGTGTTAAGAGTCGCGTTTTAAGTATTCGCGTTGTTCTCATTTGTGTTTAAAATTGGTTAATATAGAGATAAAAGGATATATACAGGGTGTCCCAAAAGTGTTGAAGGAGCCGGAAATGGGAGGTAGGTGGGGTCATTCTGAACAACTTTTTCTTGCAAAAATGTCGTATGGGGCTTCATTTTTAAATTATTAACGAAAAACACCGACCAATCAGAACACGAGAATCGCGCGCGCTCGGAGGCAGAAGTGTAGGCCCGAGTTATAATTGGCCGTGGCCGCGATCGAATCGCGTGGCGCGCGATTTTCGCGTTCTGATTGGTCGGTGTTTTTCGTTAATAATTTAAAAATGAAGCCCCATACGACATTTTTACAAATGAAAAAGTTGTTCAAAATGACCCCATCTACCTCCCATTTCCGGCTCCTTCAACACTTTTGGGACACCCTGTATATATTAAAAATATATATAATATAACGTGCTTAGTTTATTGGTAATACGGTTAATTATTTTACAATGAAATATATACTATCGGACTATTCGACTATGGTAACGACACACAACTAATCTTAATCTTAACAACGCGGTACAAATCTCAATTCAACACTGACCCTCCGGTCACGAAAATCCTCGCAGGACCCTTTTCTCCCCTCTCATTCATTTCCTAAAAACGCATCGTACGCTCGTGGAGTTTGTCCGTCGACGCTTTCTTTTTTATCGTCCTCTTCCTGCCTTCGCAAAAGTCTTAAGAGGACCACCCGTATACTTAGTTCTTAAAAACTACGACACTACATTAATAATAAAGTGCGTTGTGAGTTTAGTATTACTATGACTCTATTCCTACAATAATTTCTCACTCGCCACCTTATTCACCCAAAGCATCTCAATAATTACAAAAAGAACAACTAAACGACTAATGACCCCTGCTCCCGAAGAATAATAGGCCTTTTGTACGATAAGAAATCGGCCGGGATTAAACTTATAAATAAATAACCGACAGACTAGCCAAGTGCATCCGCAATTAGATTTTCCGAAAACAGGATAAGCCCGATAATCTAAATAACAACAGCCATCCGTTCCTGGAAATATTGGAGAAAATCGTCCTATCCGTGGTAATAATCACGTACGCGACCCTTTTAAATAGTATACAGGGTGTCTCGTAATAAGTCTAAGACCCGTAAAAAGGTTGTAGGGGAGATGATTCTATGTAACTTTTTCCTTTGTAAAAATCGGGTCTAGGCTCTGGTTTTCGAGTTATTAAGGAAAAACATCGACCAATCAGAGCGCGCGAATAGCGCACGCTCAGCCGCCAGAGTGAAGCCCCAAACATAAGGCTGATCGCGGATACGAACAAACAAGTTAGTATCGTGCTATGTTACGTCAAAGTTAAAGCACACATAAAATTGTCTTATCCCTTATTCAGTACAAATGAATAACTGAACAGTATTATTCCCAAATTCCCAATTCCCCAAATCTCCAAATTCCCAAATCTTCAAATTCCCAGTTTCGCAAATTCCCAATTCCCCAAATTCCCAATTTCCTAAATTCCCATTTACCTAAATTCCCGATTCCCCGAATTCCCATTTCGCCAAATTCCCGAATTCCCATTTCTCCGAATTACCAATTCCCCAAATTCCCAGTTTCCCCAATTCCCCGAATTCCCATTTCCCCAAATTCCCGGTTCCCCGAATTACCAATCCCCCAAATTCCCAAGTCCCCAAATTCCCAATTCCCAACTTCCCCAAATCGCACATAAAATTGTCTTATCCCTTATTCAGTAAAAATGTATAACTGAACATTATTATGTGCGATTTAACTTTGACGTAACATAGCGCGATACTAATTTGTTTGTTCACGTCCGCAATCGGCCGTATGTTCGGGGCCTCGCTCTCGCGGCTATTCGCGTGCTCTGATTGGTCGCTGTTTTTCCTTAATAACTCGAAAACGAGAACCTAGACCCCATTTTTGCAAAGGAAAAAGTTACTTAGAATCACCACCCCTACAACCCCCTTACGGGTCTTATGCAAGTTATTATTAGTGAGATCAGGTCTAAGTCTCCTTCAAGCAACATCAACCATATGGAATCATCGAACAGGAAACAGAATCATCCTACTAGGCAAATCAATTAACTCTACGTTGTATCCCTGCTTTGCCAGTGCAATGGCAAAACCGTGCAACAAGAAATCGGTACATAGTTACACTCTTTATCCTCGCCACCAAAACAATTGTAAGAGAAAAAACTTGTAATACATAATTGTGTTCTGTAAAATGTATTGCTATATTTGCTATATAAATATATTGTATGTTCTTGTGTTCTTCGGGATTCTTCAGGAAAGACAAAATTAACAAAACAACTGATGAGGGTAAAATGCTTTATTAAATTCGTTATTAAAACTAAGACTTGATTTAGCACTTAAGAAAAAATAACACCTCACAAACTGGCAATGGACTTTAAAGGATAAATATGAAATTGATGTGTACTCTTTGAGAGTTATTGCAAATCTACTGGAGAGAAAAAATAATGTTCTCTCCAGAAAAAAGTATGTACAGTAAAAGCTCTCGTCGTGGACGGCAGGTCGGAATCCAAAGTGTACTCGGCGAGAGCCGTAGAGGCGAATTTGATACTCGGCGGCCGTGCCTTCCTCGTCACGGGCCGCGGCCGACGAAACGACGAAGGTCAAATATAGGTGAAACACATACTAATGCAAGCAAAGACAAAGATTAAAATGTTCTTATTTCCTTGTATTTTGTTATGAAACGTATACCATCGTATTCGTCAGGTTTTTTCTGATTAAAATGACACCAAACATGGTCTAAAAGTTCTCCCCGTGGACAGGCGGCCGCAATCAAAAGTGTACTCGGCGAGAGCCGTAGCAGGCGAAAATGTACTCGGTGGGAGCCGTTGCTGGTGCGATCCACCTCGGAATCAGTCAAGCATTACATAAACACGATCGGTTGCCGAAACGACCGAATATCGGTGAGACACGTACTAATGCAAGCAAAGAAAAAGATTGCAATTTTCTTATTTCCTATTATTTTTTCATGAAACTTGTACCATCGTATTCGTCAGGTTTTTCTGATTAAAATGACACCAAACATGATGTAATTACGTTAATAATTACGTACGTAACGGGTGAATAAAGTTTTTAACGTGAAAGAGGACGGCGAGTGAAAAAGACAGAGAGGCAGAAGGTTGAAGCGTTCGGAAAAGATGAAAGGCAGACGGAGCTCAGACCTTTAAATTAAAAATTAAAAATTCTTATTTTTGATTTTTCGTAAATGAAACTTTTACCATCGTATTCGTCTCATTTTTCTGATTAAAATGATACCAAACACGTTATAATTACGATCATAATTACCTGTCTAACAAGCCATAAAGTTTTATTTGCATCTGTGCCGTAATTGTAACGTCCGAAACTTTTATGACTTGTTACACAGGTAATTGTGATCGTAATTATACCTTGTTTGGTCTTATTTTGATCGGCAGAACCTCACGAATATGTTAAAAAAGTTTGCAGTCAAAAAAATATAAATATTAAAAAATTATATTGCTAAATTTGGAACTGGAGATTTGTCAGCCCGCATCAAAGGAACCGCGGCGAGAATCGTGTTACACTTGGGCTGGCTCGAGCGAGGCGAACACGGGCGTAGCGATGACGCACGCATTGGCGCAGGAAAAGACGTTCGTCCTCGGCCGGAGCCGACCAAGTAGTACACGAGGAGAGCTTTTACTGTAGTGGGGTTTGGCGTGCTGCTGGGGGTGGACAAACGACTAAGTTAAAATTAAACTCATTTCATTGGTTCTAGAAAATTGAAGAGAAGTGGACAAAAACCGCCCTTACCAAATGCTCATCACGAGATCACTCTTTACCTGAGTAACCTAAAGTAAAAATACAACGTCGTTTGTCCCCAAACGGTTCGATGATCATAAAACAATAAACCGCGCTGGTTCTCGAAAATCACGCTAAATTAGACAAAGTTTAAGAATATGAATTGCACGTTGTAAAGAGCAGCAAAAGGCAGTTGTTGATTATTCATGAAATTTCTAAAGTTAAAAATAAGCCCAATGGCTTTATGATTCTATGAATGCGCCGCAACATATACCAAAAAGATTCTAGTGATAGTTCCCACTATCATACATTCTAACCGCTCAGGGCGTATGAGGCTATAAAATTAATAAAAGTTACGTGGCTTAATTACCATCTGAATCTCTTGGCGCTTTTCACCCTGCTCAAAGCCCGGCACGTAACAACATTACTTTTTACTTAAAATGCACGTGAAATTGTGGTTAAGGTAAGTTTTGTAATATACAGGGTGGGGCAATAACTTTGTCCACCTTGAATATTGTCGTTATTTGTAATAATATGAAAAAATGTCATATACGAAACTTGAACGGTGCAAAGGGGGACATATTATGATACATATATTTTTTACCTGGGTGGAGGCATAGAGGAGATTTGAAGGTCATGACCATTATTTTTAAATGGAATGGTATGTTTTTTTTATCACCATGTGTTAGCCGGCGTTGAGACGACTTCAACAAGCTATCGTTCAAGGACATGCAGGTCAAATATAGTTTTTAAGTAAACTTACAGATATCATAGAAGGTGTCCGATGCGGTAAAAAATTAAAAGAAACCGTGGAAAAAAAGAGCCCACTGACAAAATGAGACACGCTTCATAAAATCGGTACCGTGTAAGTCTTGAGGTAGACTAATATGATATGGATGAAATTTACACCGTGCAAGAATTCGTAGCACACTCCTTCTACTGATAGCCGATTCCTGTTCAATCTGTCGAGAACTAATCTGTGGATTATGTGCTACAATTGCAAGAACATCAACTTCGCTTCCTTCATCAGTTGCTCCTTTACGACGATTGCTCTTACGCGTATCCAAATTCCCGGTTTCTTTTAATTTTTTACCACATCGAACACTTTCTATGATATCTGTAAGTTTATCAAAAAACCATATTTGACCTTGCATGTCCTTGAACGATAGCTTGTTGAAGTCGTCTCAACGCCGGCTATCACATGGTGATAAAAAAAACATACCATTCCATTTAAAAAAATGGTCATGACCTTCAAATCTCCTCTATGCCTCCACCTAGGTAAAAAATATATGTATCATAATATGTCCCCCTTTGCACTGTTCAAGTTTCGTATATGACATTTTTTCATATTATTACAAATAACGACAATATTCAAGGTGGACAAAGTTATTGCCCCACCCTGTATTTTCAAGTTTTATCACTACAGAACCTGCCTTAAAAACATCTACAGTATCAGATCTACTTCTGTGCACAATTTCATGAATAAAATATGCAGTAGTTTTTGCGCGATAACGCGACATATGTACATGGAATTGAACTGGTATTTCTATGTGCAAAAAGATATACAATTATACCAGAAAAATAGTCATGTTCCTACATTCAAATTTTCCTCGTAAATGATTATTTCGTAGAGGTATTAAAATATATCAATAAGAACAGTATACATGGTTTGCACTATACCATATGCATATTGTGGATCGTCAAAACGTATATAATCGTCATCATTTGATTATTTATTACCGAGTAAATAACAGCAATAAAGTACTAAATCATAAATGAAGGCAGAGATCAAGGTTCGGTGCATTGGAGTGTTAGTTCCCCTTAACAGCAAAATTTATTGGTTCATAAAAAATAATAATTTAGTGGTATTATTATTAAAAATAATTTAGTGTTTAATGAAAATAAACGGATATGTATATCATTTCATAGTGTATTTCAGGTGTTTTCTATTCATGTTTATCGCATTACAAGAAATTGTCTGAAGACCAACATAATGAAGATAAACGTATAATTAATGCACTGTATGAATACTTTTTTGGCCCACTGTACACTTACAAGAGATCATACTGAAGTGTCAATCACCAGTTTTTATGAACCTTAGAAAAAAGGAAGTTTTCAGAATAATATGCGACATGTATTTTTTTGTAGCTGCTGTTGCGTCCTGTATATTGGGGACATTTCAAATCTATTGTTATTTTGTACAAAAGGAAAAATCTGATGACGATTTAACGATCTGTAGGTAAACTCTGAACAGCGGAAATTTTATTATACGAACACTTTGTAAAATGCAGCAACCCTACCAGCGAAATTTCTAGTCTACCTGACAACGGTCAAGGGTCTAAGCTATAAACCCTCTACGTCACTAGTTTCTGGTTTTTCCAAAAACTACTGACGTCAGAGTTAGGCGGTCACTCAAGACCCCATACCAGTACTTTCAAACCGATCAGATGATTTCCTATGTTTACGCCTCCTACAATATTTCCGCGAATCCTAGTACACACCCCAACATACTAACCTATACGAGTTTACCTACAAGATATTTTTCCATCTCTAAGACTGAACTCAATCAACCTACAAAGAGATCAAACCTAATATTCAAAGCGAACATATCTAACTTTCAAACCTAATAATAATCTTCCAAGTAAGATTGAACCAAATATATATAAGTTAGTTTAACCGAGTATTTATATTATCAGAACTTAGACAATAAACTCCAAGTTCAAACCAACACTATATAACCTACAATCATTTCACTCGCGAAATCAACAATCGCGACTTACCCGCATCTAAAGGGTAATACCTATCGTGTCGCCTTCAAAAAACTAAAAACGAAGAGCACGACACAACAGCTGCTAATAATCACTTTTCGGGTTTGAAATCAACCCTCAAAACAGCCTTGTAATAGAGAGTGCAACGGAATTAAATTTTATTTGGCATTAGCACAAAATTTTTACTATTTTGAGGAGTAGCTCGCAAAGCATACACCATATGGAGTGCAAAATACAAAAAACGCTAAATATTAAATATTTTTCTGTTATCCAAAAAATAAAAATTCGAATTTATCCGTATTTCTTACATGGATGTGTAGTTTCTTTATACAAATGAAGAAGGAAAAAGATTACCATACAATGAGAAAAATAAAAAATGTAATATTTTTTAACATATCGTTTAAACATATTGCAATTTTGCAAATATTTTTATACTATCAAATCCGTCGTTCAAAACCACAAATTTTATCACTGCGCGGTACTCCTCTATATCTAATAGTTTCCGAGATATCCAAGAAAATATATTCTGCACTTCTACCTTTGAGGGTGAAAGTGAATATTAGCAGCTACAAAAAAAATACGTATTAAATATTATTCTGTGAACTACATTTCTGCTAAGTTTCATCAAAATTGATGATCGATACTTCGGTGTGACCCCTTGTTAGAATTCCTCACTCGTTTTAGTGATCACAACTGGTAAAAATTACTCTAAGCTACTTTCATTGCGAAATTTGCTTTGTAAACGCCTTTTCTTTCTCTGTATCGGAACACTTACAAAAATATAAATGTGTCTTAATTAATGCAGTCAAGAAAGAAGGAAAAGTAATTTGTGTCCCATAATAATTTTTCAAGTGTTTTAAATAATGTTGCAAAAAAATTTCTTTGTGTTAAAGCTATTTAGTATGTTGTATATGTTATGGACGTGCGAAACGTCACGAACTAACAACGTCAGAGATACGATGACTCACATAAGCGATCAATAACAATGCTATTCATATTCGTAAAATCGTTCCCGTCGCGACGCGACATGAGATACAATGGTAAAAAATGGCTAACGTTGAAATCCAGCGAAAAGAAACATTTTGTCACTTCGTTCTTCTATATGTCAAAGAGTCTGTGGTGTAACTGTATCTAATATGGAAACATCTGGTTCTAGCAGCTTACCAAAAGTAAAGACATGCTATCTTTTCATCTTAACTAACGTTAAAACGTGAACAAGTTGATATACATATATTCGTATGAGCATTGTTGAATAATGCTAAAATTTAAGTGTCTTTAAATTATGATAAAAGGTGTAAAAACATTGAAAAGCGAAGAATCGAAAAAATTTGTCACGAAAGCCGACAAAACATCATTTCGACTGAGAGAAGAAAATATTCATTTGAATAAAGCAGACAAACAAATAAGGATCTTTAATACTTTTTAAATTTATCGTACACAATATTATTTGCAGATTGTTCGGATATGAATATATTGCACTCCTTTTTCTCCATTATTGACGCCAGGATATACCTAAACTGGTGAAAATATAACTTCTAATCTAATGTAATATTAACAAGGACCATGTACCATTAACAAAACAACGTCTTCCACATAGCGTATACTCGAATGTAGAATAGTTTTGCTTTATACAAATATACACTTACTCATTTTAACACTCTGATATTGCAGTGCATTGAAGTACATTTATTTATATTTTCACGAATTGTTGAAAATGGACCATGTAGCTCTTTTCGTGCTAAATTGTTTGTTATGAATCATAAAAATGACAACAACTGTTTTGTGGTTGTAATATTTTATTTCACGATCAAATATAGACAAAATTATGTTCAATTTCTATGTTACAAAAACATTCGGTTACTGTCAAAATATAATTTTGTATTATTACAAAACTTTGAACTTCAAAAATATGAAGATTAGAAAATTTGTAAATTTTGGACATTCGAAAATTAAAAATTAAATATCTGTAAATTTGGAAGTAGGGGAACTGGAAAATTTGGAAATTTGAAAATGAAGAATTGAAGAAACATGGAGAAAATTTAACATGTTTGTACATTTCGGATTTTAAAAACATAAAAAAATGACAAAATTTAGAAGTTTAAAATTTTATAACTAGAAAGAAATATATAAATTTGGAACTAAAAGTTTGAAAATTAAAAAACCTAAACAAGTCATTTCAAATAAAATGTTAAAGCGTAAACAAGTAAAATTTAATGTACAACGGAAATGAAGAAATAACAGTTGTGATAAAAGACAACTGGTCATTTACCATAAAGAGAAACGCAAAAATGATCGAGAAATAACACTGTTAGTAATTGTTGAAATTTGGCAACGCGTGGCTGAATGTGTGTGTTCGTGAGTGGACGGTGAACTTTGCCACAAGTTGCTGCGTGTGTCCCGTCTTTTATCTGCGTAGTATGTTTTGTTTTCCTAATGTGTCGTGCGCCACGTGGTTCTATCATAATATATATGTAAACTAATGTAATAACAATAATAGAATAGATGCTGATTGTATCCTGTACTTAGAGGAAATATTTATTATTTTATAACCCCATAATTCTAGTAGTTTATGGGCCCAGCTTGGTAAGAGAGAAGAATTCCAGTGTTGAGGTTAGGTTAACCACGTGCGTGGTGTGTAAAGATGAGTTTAAATTTGTCGGGAATTGAAGCTTTAAATGACAGCAATTACAATACGTGGCGAATACAAGCTGAAGCATTGCTAGTAAAAAATGATTATTGGCAATATGTGTCTGGTGAAAGAGTTAAGCCAGAAATCGTACAGGGTGATGCAAATTCGGTATTAGCCTATAATAGATGGGTAACAGAAGACAGGAAAGCATGGGCAGATTTAATACTTACTATTGCACCAAGCGAATTAAGGCAATTGAAGGGATGTAAGACAGCACGTGATACATGGTTGAAGCTGGAATCAATATATGCTTCAAAGGGGCCTGCAAGAAAGACTGCACTATTAAAACAGTTAGCATTACGGAAGATGCAGGAAGGGGATGATGTGAGAGAGCACGTTAGTAAGTTTTTTGACGCAGCAGATAAGTTGGCAGACATGAATATAGAGATTAAAACTGACGTGTTGTCAATAATGTTGTTGTATAGTCTGCCTGAAAGTTATGAGGACTTCAGGTGTAAAATTGTGTCTCGAGATAATTTCTGTGAAGTTGAAACACTGAAAATAAAAATATTAGAAGAGAGTGATGCAAGGAAACAAAGTTGCAGCACGAATGGGGTTTCAAACACAATGTTGGTGGCAATGAAAAGGAACCAATCTGTCTGCCAGAATTTTCAAAAAAGAAGAAATGATGATAACAAAAGCAGATATGACAACAAAGGTATGTCAAAGGGAAGTAATCCAAACTATAACATAACATGTTTTAGATGCAATAAAAGAGGGCACATTGCTGCAAAATGTTATGCGAGCCTTCCACCAAGAGGAAATAAATCCTCCCATGGTAATAAAGGAAATGCAAATATGATGGAAGAAACATTTTTTGCATTTGATGCATGTAAAACCATATTTGGGGAATTGGAAAGAAAATGATGCTGAGATAATGATGCACCACTCATTTATGTAAAAATGAAGAGTTGTTTCATGATATGGAGGGATGAAAATGGGGATGAAAACTTCAAAAGTATTAAAGGCAAAGGAAAAGTTAGAATAAAGGTTATGGATGAGAACACTGAAAACTTCATAAATTTTTAGAATACATTTTTGATGTCAACCTTGTGGACCAATTTAGTATCAGTTGCACGGATGGTCGACAACAACTATGAAATAGTTTTAGGTAAGAATGTTGCCACTGTGAGAGATTATGAAGGTAGTATAAAGTGGGTGGCAAACAGTTGATAACCTGTATTTTATAAAACAACCAGAAGTACAAATGGCTCAAAAGATTGGTGGAAATAATAGAAAGTTACAAATGTGGCATGTACATTTGGGCCACTCAAATGTAAGACTTAATAAAGCTACTAAAATATATGAATATAAGTATAGGAACTGGCAGTATGATTTTGAAATGTCGCATATGCGCTTTAGGTAAGGAGAAAGTATTACTGTTTAAATCATCACGTGAAAGGGCCAAGAATAAATTAGAAACAATTCATAGTTATATATGTAAACCATTTAGACAATCTATGGGGGCACAAGATATTACTATTCTTTTGTTGATGATTACTCTAGGTATTCTAAGGAGTATATTCTGAAAAAAAGTGAGATATTCGAAAAGTTCCAAGAATACAAAAAGATTACAGAGAATCTATATGAAAGGAGAATTAAGTATCTATAAACAGATAATGGAAGAGAATACTGTGATGATAAAATCAACAACTTTCTAAGGGATTGTAGAATACAAAGAAGATTATCTGCACCATGCACACCCCAGCAGAAAGGGTACAGACAATATATTCCAAAAATGGGAAAGATCATCGTTTCAAAAGATGCGATTCATGAATAAAGCGGATGGGTACACTGATATAAACTGGAATGAGCTGACCACTAGAGAAGAAAAGGATATGGATATTGATCTATCAGAAATATTGGTTCCAATTAATGAAAGCTAACAAATTGATAATGATGAAGAGAGTGTATGCCTCGGAAAAAGATTATGCCAAAAACCAACACTAATCCGTACAGGTAGGCCAGGCAGACCAGTAAAATCGTGTTGAACAACATAATACACGTGGAGAACAACATAATCAATGTAGAGAAAATCATCGAGCAGGTAAAGATCAAGCAAGAAGCGATGACGAAGACGAGTTTTTTTTTAGGATGCATGGGAAACTACTTAGAGATAGATCTACATGATGCAGTTAAAAGTGAACATAAAGAAGAGTATGAAGCAATTGTAAAGGAGTTCAAAAATTTGTTGAAAAATGAAACTTGAGATATAGTTGAAAGACCATATGATAAGAACATTATTGCCTGTAAAGTATTATTAGGAATAACCTTAATAGTCGCGGAGAAATATTTATAAAAAAAGCTAGCTTAGTGGCGACAGGTTTCAATCAAAGAAAAGGCTATGACGATGATTAGACATTCGCACCAGTTCGTAGCCTAGAGTATTTTAGAATGTTAATAGCTTTAACGGTACAGTATATCTTAATTGTATACCGAATGAATGTAACATCTGCTTTCTTAAATGGAAAATTAGATGAGGAAATTTTTATAGAAATACGGGAGCTATTGGGGGGTTATCAACATTATATTCGTTTTGTAGAGAAAAAGAAAATAAAAAGTACATTTTTACTAACATTTTTCCAATCTATGCTCATGTTTGCTGTGGCGAATGAAAGTCTGGCTGATTTATCCGCATTCATTAATCTTGGTGCCAACATCATTTTCGAGCGTACAACGTGTGGAGATGATACAATGGTTCTATAAACAGTACTTTTTGAAACATTCAAATGAATTGTATCTCGAATTGTAACTAAATTCTTTACGGAATTAGAAGCTTCACGAAGAATGGTACGTTTATCTCGAGGAGATAGTTTTGAAGGGCGACCTGAGCGGATTTTGTCTCCACAATTACGTATTTTAGTTGCATAATCTGCAACTGCACTTTTTGATCGTGATATTTTTTTGCCATATAGCCATAACCTTTGCCTTCTATCCGGAAAGTATTGATCATGGCTTTTTTCTGTTTCTGACAACTCTTTTTCACGAGGTATTTCACTTTTTAACCTTTGTAAGTGAATTTTAGAAAACAAGTGACAAGTAAATGTAGATAACAACATGAATTTCTTTACTTTTCAAATTCAGATGGTCACAATATAAAGAAAATGTATAAAGTTAGTATATTTTTGAAACACTCGAAAATCAGTTTTTATGCAATTCATCTTAATACTTAAGTTAATATCGACATTTCTTTTTTTATAATTTGTTGCTTGCACACTACGAATTACTATTCTACGAATATAGGCCATAACTTTTTCAAAAAGACTGGTATCATTAAAAATAGGAGGGTTGGTATATTTATGCAACGCACTGTACCTACAGTCAGATACTTCTAAAACCCTTAGTACATCATAACGCGTTTTCTAGTTCCTCCTAACGTTTTCCTTCCGTAAAACATGAAACAGACAATTGTTGGGTCTCAGGGTACTCTGAATATCTCCTTCGTAAGTCCCAAATTTCTCCTTGTGCACTTCTATCATCCTCTCAGTAACCAACCTGAACCCTAGCAGCCCCTCTCCCTAGATAGTTTTCCCCACCTACTTCTTCCTCGACCTCTGCCCGTTGAAAACCGTCAAGGTTCAACCTTCAAACAGTCCAATTCGCCACAAAAATAAAGAGACTGGTATTCTAATTGTAAGACTTTGTCTAATTTCGTACAACTACCATCCTTCGAGTTCACATCTACATACCTGTCTAAAAGTTTTAGATACATTACCACAATACTCGCACACAAATAATTTAGATCAAAGAAGTAGAAAAATACCAATAAATTGAAAAGTTGAATAACAAACAAGACTGAAGAAAGAATGGCATTATGATTCTTCACAATATTAGAAAAAAAATTATTTCTGACAAACATGAACAAGTACTTACATCGTTACCTTTTTCTGTTTTTTCTCAATCTTTTCTGTTTTCTAAAATTTCTAAAGATTCTTTCTGTTTCGTATCCTCTTTAGATTTACGCTCGCTAATTTTCTACGTCTCTACAGGGTCTCGCCGGGGCCTGGCCAGCATCAGCACTTAGGCCCTTGCGAACCTCTTCACTTTTCTTATTTTTACGACACTTTTCCGCTGTGTCTCTCCCTTGCCGAAGTTCTCAACAGTTTTCTCAATTCTTTCCCACGTTCTTAGTTTTCTCTCTCTAAATCTATTTCTTTCCTTTTTTCTCAATGACTTTTCGTGGAGGAGATGTAAACGGCGGCAGTCAGTGGGATTTAGTTTTTCGTAGGAGTTACATCAAGCAGTATACGCATGCCCGTCGCGGATCTTTAACACTAGATTGCCGGAGGTTGGTTGTATACCTATTTTGCCTGATTGAGTCAATTGACTCAATCGTCAAAAATGCAGGTTTTTTAAAGTAATAAAATTTTATTACAAATAAACTTTATTTCAAACACTTTTTGCATACATATTTAGTTTTTAAAATACACTTTCCGCATATTTTTTTATTACATTTGCTACAAACGCCCTTGCTTCTGTTTCTGTTGCATGACACTTGTACCTGGCAATTTGCACGGTTTTCAATATTTTGTATATTAGATAAAGTCGAAGTACTTTCGGCTTCATTATCGTAATTGCCGCTTAATTCTTCCGCCAGTTGCAAAAGAAATTCTTTTCTTGACATTTGTACTTGAGTCACATCTTTATATATGACCCAAGCATTGATTGCTGCCAAATCTAAAATGTTGTAGAACACATGAACGGGCCATCTGCGGGAACCTGCTTTGGTACTATATTTTCGCGCCATTTGATCCAGTATATCGACTCCATACTTAGTATTATTATAAAACTCTCCCACCAGAACGTTTGCAACAGGTTTTTATGAAAAGGAAATAAGTTACGTGTGTCTAAAACGGTGAGTCAATTTGACTCGCATCCGGCAAAATAGGTATAGCACATATGAATTATTGGAAGTAAGGGAGTAGGGAGGAATAGGAATTACTTTTTGTATACCTTTCATTGTTCTATGAAAAACCAAAAAATGACTTAAAATTGTTATGTATATCACAGTAAAAGTGCAAATGAGTCAAATTGACTCGCTCCGGCAATCTAGTGTTAATAAATACTTAGAATCATCGCTTACGAACACGCATCCATTATTAACCTTATACCCCTAATCCCACAATATTAACACTTTCACGACCGGTGACACCAATGTGGTGTCATAGGTAGGCCACTCGTGGGCTGCCGGTGACACTTACGTGGTGTCACGCGGTGACTCCCACGTGGTACCTACCATTGGTCAGCCATTTGCAAAGCTTTTTCAAACATCAGTTGTTTGACACTTTGAGATTGAATACTATCGCTAAAAAATGCGTACTTTTTCACGAAGAATGTTTCAATTTTTGCTTATTGATAAGCAACAAGGTATGTTGTTTCTTAGAGTGTTGCACGGATACGATAAAATAATGTAATAAAAAAGCAGTTAAGTTTATTATGTTGTCATGAATTTTGTTTTATATTTGTACGTTTTAATAATTGTCACACAAAGAAAAAACATTGTTGTATAATAATGTTGAATTATTTCGTGAATTTACGTAGTTTTTTTACATTAATTCTTCAAAAATATGGCCGGCGTTTGGTGACGTTTCACTGCGCAAACATGCGGTCGTGAAAGTGTTAATGTTCTCTCAAGGAAGCACACACTCCAGCATATACGGGCGCGTTTATAACAATAATTATATAATAGTTTATAACTTGCGAAGAGGCAAGTAGAGGCAAGCAAAATTTTGTTTAAAACATTTTGCACACTTTGAGGAAGACTTTTAGCCTAACTCGATTTAGTCTCATGCAGTCTCATATATTAAATCACGTATCGAAAGATCGATTTCTTATTCTATTTTAAGCGCTCAAATCAACACTTTATTTATTAGTACTAAATGGAACAACATTTTTCGAAAGTTAAATAACAACAATACTTTTGTATAAAGTACACTCGGAGCTAACAAAATAAATTTTTGCAAATTTTTCGAGTCTGTTTGTCTATTTATGAGCATGTTGAAGAAATAGTATACTAAGTAAAGTAAATAGTATACTAAATAAAATATACTCAGGATAGAAAGAACAGGAAATTACTATTAATCATTATAAATAAATTCTAAATTTTCAGTATTTCAGTATATTTTACTCCGTTTTCTGTACTTTAAGATGTTATAAAAACGAGAGCATAATTACTTTAATCAATTTTAATACATGTCAAATTCGATTTTTGATCACTTTTTCCGAATTTCGCCCACTGTGCAACGTACAGAAACCGTCTTACTCTAACCCTCGTACACCCTGTCGCATTCTTTCCCAAAGTCATTCTCTCTTCTACCAAACCGAATCGTTTTCACTCTAAACCAATCTTTTAACGATAGACACATATTTCTGAAGAATTCCTCAAACTGAACCGCTCAACGCGACACTCGAACCGATCATTTAAACATCCTTTCGCAAACCCTACACAACATTCACTCGGATAGATTCACGTGATCAACTGAGTTACCCTCTTCGTTCTCCCTCGCATTTTTAATATCTAAACTAATTATACATATGGTAGGGGCGTGGCGACCGCCTATGGACGCCACAGACATAACGACAGAAAAGTAGCTCGAGAAGCATTCGATTCAATGTCTCAAGTTTGGCTGTATCGATTTTGTCCTCCGAATATTTGCAGGCATGAGTCATAGCTCAGCGATATGATTGGGCAACTCTTGGTCATCTAGGATAAAGGTTCAAACCAGGGCAAAGGTTTCGAAAAACTCGTGCCCCACCTTTTGCACAAACATTGATATATAAATGCAGTAGCCGGGAAGAAATGTCCAGTACATACTAATTCCAAAACTGTGACCTTGTTACTCTGCGCGTGTGTTTGGCGAATAGTTATAGTTTTGTAAAATATATAATATACATCTATACCGATAAAAGACTTAATTAATTTATGTTCTCAAACGTATGTGTTAGACATAATTTTTGAGAAGCTATTAACCCTTTGCACTCGAGCGGCGCCTCTCACTCGCCATTTGATTTAATTCAACAATTTTAAATAAATATCTTTTAACTAAATTTATAGTATTATACATCTGGTGTTCAAACACAGTGAAACAGACAATATCGGCGATTAATAATAAAAAAAATAATGATTTCCAAAAAATTCATCAAACCTTTCAACTAGAAAATTTTGCGGCTGCTGTTTGCAAACAATGAAAATGATTTCGAGTGCAAAGGGTTAAGACCGTTCTCTAACAAGGTGCTGGGACTCGTACAACTTCGTCGCGGTCCTTAGCTATCGGTTACCACCGATCGTGCGACTAATGAGGAATATATGTTTATATCAACGATATCTTAAGACCCCTGAAAACTGGGTCAAAGTCCTTACACACTTTGACTCCTGACACGTGTACCACTTTTGGCGCGTGCATGTTCTCTGTAGAGGACACGACGCTAACATATGGGAGCTGCTCTAGAAGATATTTTCGTTTGACCGGGGCATAACATAAATTAAGCCTTTTACAAATTTATATATATATATATATATATATATTTATCACAACTATAACACTTCACCAAACTGACGGGCAGAGTAAGAGACACAATTTTAAAAAGTCTAAGGCAAACTGTGTTAAGGCGACCAATGCCCTAACATTGACAATAGATTTAGGATTTCTATATAGCAATTAGCAATAAGACCGTCTTTCCATCGAAGGGTTCGAGGACTGTTCCGTGACAGCCTTAAGCTCAGGAAGCCATAAAGACCCGCGCGTTTTCCATGTAGTTTTCGAGTCATTGTTCACATTTGGTCGCCAGATTGATATTTTTACCTTTCGAGCCTGTTATTTCTAGCATGTTTAGTTAAAGTCAGCGCGCTTCTTGATCTTTATTACCTGCCACGGCCCAGGAGCAAAACTTGGAATATTTGCACGTGGAGAGGCCCGAGTAGGGCGTAATCTTTCCGTCCCTTCCACAAACTTGTGCATTTTTACATAGCCTATTAGAACGATTCACCCCCGTCAAGTCTACCCGACCGAGGTGACGTCGAATAGTTGTAATAGAATCTCGACTAGTTGGAATAGTAACACGTACAGCATATGTAGTTGGAATAGTAACACCAGTAATAGCATAGTAACACGTACCATATAGTTGTAATAATAACACGTACAGCATAGTTGGAATAGTAACACATATAGTATCGAAGCATAAGAACATAGTAACTTGTGTAGCTTAGAAGAACATAGTAACTCGTATAGTATCGACAAAGAGATTTTGTATAGTCCCGAATACTTCGGGTGGTCCTTAGAGTTAGTTATTGTATTTTGTTGGCACAGGCCTGCAAAACGCATACAAAGCTCGAAACTCCCTTCTTGGGTAGCCACGAGTATTTAGCAAACTGTTTTTTGCCGATTTTTTTATTTATATACCAGGGCTTGCGCAAGACGAGGGCATAAAGTTTCTTGAATTTGTGTTCTAAACTAAACTTTTATCCTGGATAACTAGGAGTTTGAGGTGAAGAGTGATCGAGGTACATATCGCGAAGCTGTGACTCACGACGCCAAGTAGTAAAAGGAGGGTGTCCATAACATGTATTGTTCCATAGTCGTTCCACCCTTCCAAAAGATATCAATAGAACGGAGGTCGCATCATGAAACCCCTCTATGAATCGCAAACGTCATTCTTTGTCACTAAGCTCCGCGAAAGTCACAAAAACCTTCCCAACATTGTAATAATCAGCTTATGACACATTATTGTGTACGTGATCCCGAACTTGCATAATAAAACTGTACGAGAAGCAATTTGAGTAGTTCTTCGTCTTGTTTTTTTTCTCTTTTTGATACAGGACGATACTCCCCCAAAATAACAGGGAGAGACCAGATCGCTTAGATATGCTAGACATATAGCTTAGACTAACTCTACACATTTGAAGGTCTGAACACAATGCTACAAATCAGTCAAGTCCTGAGTGGCTTTTTGGTCGCTTTCAGCAAAATTGTTCTGGGGGATCCTGTCCAAGTTAAATAAAAAATTGTTTTTCCATATATCGTCGGATCCTTGGCAATTTATACACCCGCGAATCCGGATTTTTGCAAGCGCGTACCTGTCACTGTACAAGGTGACACGAATTCAACCCCATAATAAATGCAAATTCGCTAAGTATAAATTCAATTTCTTTAATTAGACGATAATTAATAAAAGGAATATATGATCGCTAATAATATATTTTGATCTATGATCAACTAACATTTTTAGTCCTTGTTTAAGAACAGTACCGACCTCGTTACAAATCAAAGCTGCATGAAGTATGACATACGCTCAATTGGTAAACTTATTATGAAACGTTATGTATAATATTCGAATCGCGAGACATCTTCCGGGTTGATGTAGTTGGTACAAGAAGCTAATATATCTTATCAATAAATAACATTTTGATAAAGAGAAGACTAATTTCCACATAACATTTAGCTGTAGTATTTAGAGTCCGATATATTTCGATTCTTCGATTAAAAAAGTATGTATTACATATTGAAATTCAAATACATTCTAAAGTTTGCTATACTAACACATTAATTGTTATAGGAGTTTAACTCCTTCATTGTTGACACCGAAATAAACGTCGTACCAAATATTCACCATACTGAACTGCTAATTTTATGAATTCTGTGTTGTATATAATCAATCGATCTTTTCTTATGGAGTATAACTTATTGTTAAAATATTTGAATTAGTAGCGACGCCTATTTACTCTTAATCATTCTGCCAGAAGGTACAATTTGGTATTTAAGTTTTTTGTCATTTCCCTGCGACACAAACTGCGATGCAGATGACTTTATTCATTCTATCATATGCAAGCAACCTATCCTGTATAAATGATTTGGTATGATGGTTTAGGAATTTTTTAATCTGTTCAGTGAAAATAAGTCCCTATATTGTAAGACATTGAGATCAATACAATTTTCTAGATGAATCACATTAAATACACTGTGTCGTCATTATTCCCGGGAGTTAATAATGTAGAGCCCTCATCAAGAAAAAAACCCTACACGTCGAGCGCACATGGCGCCATCTCTTAGAAACGGAATTGAATAAATTTCACGCTGCGTTTCGTCACGGGAATTTACCCACAGTGCGCATTACGAATATGCGAATATATCAATATTTCGATATTTTAAAGATTATAATGCCAGGTTATTGTATATTATATGTAATAGAAGTTTAAATAGATAAATGTTACTTGAAAACATATAAATGTAATTTCTTACATTTAATCAGAAAAATGCCAACATTAAACCATTTCATTAATATTGTTAAATATACATATATACAGAAATAATTTCAAATATCGCGCCATAAGGTTCCTTCGCTACTAGTTACAAGATGGTACTAGTATACCTATGAAATGACAAACGAGTGAAACCTCGATATAAGCAAAATGGTCTACACGATACATGCGAGAAAGTTACCCCATCACTTAGGAGAAAATCGAGACGCCGAAAAGCTCGCTCGCTTCTCTACAAAATTTTTTCATTTTTGAGTTTTTGGTTATGAAACTTTCACCAATCAATTTTTTAAAGTATTCTAATTAAAATGCTATGAGAGATGACGTAATTTGCTCTATATTTAATGGATTAATTGAGGATAATGCGCATCAACATAATAGAAAGGACAACGAGAGAAGAAGAAAAAGATTGGGCAGCATTAAAGACACAAAATGTATTGTATTATTTATAGTGCCAGTATGTTTCTAACTTTCTTTTTCAGCCCTCCTGTTATACAATCTTTTCCAGAACATTAGTCACATTTTCTTGATCAAAATTACGTGAAATATGGAACGATTCGAAACATACTTACTTCTAACCACTTAAGCTCTCAAGATTAACGAAACTATTAATAATTACATGTAAATATCTGTAGTCCGAAATCCGTCGAATCAAGAAAATGTCACATACGTTCTGGCAGAAATTTCATTAAAAAAAAAATGAAAACAAATGTTTTATTCTTGAACGAAATTACATTCATACTTTGAACGTATTTTTGACAACTTTCCCATCGTTTCTCGGGAAAGTGATAAGGACATTTTTTGTTCCTTGGGAGACGCTCCAAAAGATCCTGCACGAATTTTTCATTTCCAGGCGATGCCAAAAATGGGCATTATTTAACACCCTCTTTCCATCACCAAGTAGTGGAAGTGCTATCACAATTAATCGGAAAATAACTGTAATAGATACGCGAGAAATGATCAGAATTATCTTCGTTTTTCAAGTTTTACATGTTTTATAAGAAGTGAATTGGAATATATTTCCTCTTATCAGCGAAAAAAACATTCTTCCATCAATTTTAACACTTTTCAACAAATTTTCTAACGAAGATCAGTCCTTTTTTCGGAATAAACACATTAATTATTCAGGGAGCCAATCTCACAGAAAAGTTAAACAAACTCTTCTTTCTTGAAAAAGTCGAACAATTCTTCGTTACTCTAATAACTCTTGTTTCTCTCAATAACTTTTACTTTTCTCTGTATAATAAATTACAAGTTGTCCCTTATCAAAATTGATATTCATTCCTTTCCATTGCATGATAAATTTTACTTATTTTCGCTTCGAAATACAACTTTAGATTAAAATAGAATTACATTCCAGACATTTGTGTACAAAACAAACCCATGACGCAGTTCAAATGGCTTCTAAGTAATTGCTAACTCGTAGAAAATGAATCAGTGAATGTTGATTCGGCGTTCGAATAAAACATTATGATTAAAATGATTGGTTCGTCTAAAAATTATAGCGGAAATAAGTTTTATTTTTAATTAACAACGAATGGTTTTGTAAAATAAGAACTATAATGTCCAGATTAACATCTCTTATGCAAAACAACGAACAGGAATAGTTCTGTGTCCAAATATTAATTAGAGTAGGTATGTGTTTAATCTGTTTATATTAGTTATGTTCACTTTCGGAGGTTGCTGTGTACCGGTCCTGTTAGAAAATACATACATCCCATACTGAAATACCACAATTATTTACGAATTTGCAAAGTAATATATTTTATTTTTAGCCGATGTCAATCTTGCATTGCTAATTACGGTGCAAACGTCGAGACCGCGTATTAATTGCATCTTGCATAAATAGAGAACATAAATATTGCTTACCTGTTTTTGTATTATATCACAATAACTGTGAAATTGTTACTGTGCCCTTCGTTTCGTATTACTAGTATAACTTTCGTACGTAGATTTGTAGAAAGTTTGATACATCTTTAAAGTATTTATGTAACATATTTTCCTTATTTCAGCACAAAAAATATACTAACAACATTTGTCCGTTTAATCCTAGGACATTTTTTCTGTATAATAAAACATTTACAAAGTAGTGAAGAAAAACATTGATAACCAATAACATGAAAACTTACCAAAATAAAATACTTCACCCAACGTCAGTTAGTTTGACGCATTTAAATTTCTCTGGTAAACATAATCTACTTTCAAGATAAATCTTCTTATCGCGTCACTGTTATGAATCTCTATTTCTGTATCAAATTGAATAACATATCTGTTACGTTTTAATTCAGCTATATGTACATTTTCGCAAAATGCAAAGTGTTTCATTCTTTAAATTGCAACTCTGTTCACCATTTGGCCCATTGGTACCTAATTGACTCATCACGATTTCAAATAATACAGTTATTAACTAAACTTGTCTGTCAAGGTAGATCAACAAATAATAATTACAGCACAGCATTTAGTAGCCATGCAATAATCATCCTATTAATACCCAAAATAAGATATGCATATGCAACAGTTTACCATGTCGTTTTGCAGTTATAAATTTTTATTTCTTTTTGTAATTATGTACATGATGTTAATTTTAATCCATAGATGTTTATAATACTGTAATTAAATATTTGATTATGTTTATCTTACAACATATTTTTGTTTGCAATAGAGAATACTACGTTAAAAATACAGTAACGCCCCGGAAGCTTAATCCCAGTATACAAATTTTTAGGTTATGTACCTAATTTGACTCGCGGTTTCACATTCGTAGCGCGATGTCGTTTGTTTCGACAGAAAAAGACAACGCATCATTTAAAAAAGGGATAAAAATCATACATTATAATTTAACGAATAAAATTGTAAGATATTATTTCAGTCAACATTAAAACATATACAGTATTCTCTCCATAAGTGTGAAAACTTCGGGTCTGGAGTCTCACATTTATAGAATTGGTACTACTACATTCTTTGTAGTGAGCTGAACGTAGAAATGATAGCGATACAAAAACAAACAGGGACTGAGGTTCGAGACGTTCGGTAAACATGAAAGACTCCTGCGTGTTTTGTCTTTTAAATTCAAAAATCAAAATTCTTTATTATTGGTTTTTCGTGAATGACACTTGTATCATCATATTCGTCAGGTTTTTCTGATTAAGATGATACCAAACACGATATAATTACGATCATAATTACCTGTGTAATAAGCCATAAAAGTTTCGGACGTTACATTTACGGCAGAGATACGAATTCTTTAGATCGTCCGTAAATGTAACATCCGAAACTTTTATGGCTTGTTACACAGGTAATTATGATCGTAATTATATCATGTTTGGTATCATTTTAATCAGAAAAGCCTGACGAATACAATGGTACAAGTTTCATGAAAAATTAATAGGAAATAAGAAAATTTCAATGTTTTTCTTTGCTTGCATTAGTATGTGTCTCACCGATATTCGATCCTCGTCGTTTCGGTAACCGATCGTGTTTCACGCTTGACTGATTCCGAGGGAGATCCCCCCAGTAGTGGGGATAAAATTTTTACTCTTACGGTAGAGATCTTTTTCACATTTACGGAGAGAATACTGTAAGTAGTGGTCGACACTCATTCAATGATATTAATACTAAAGTTACCGACGCATAATGCGCGATTATTTTGAAGTTAAAAATTAAGTTTAAAAATAAATAAACGAATGACGAAACATAAATTGATACAGGTATCAATACCTCGTCTTGATGGCAATCAGCAATGACTTCAAGAAAATCATCTTAACAAATTTTGTAATTTGAAATAGGAGATTTGTGAAACCGTCATTTGACCGCTTTGATAAGTTTAGTGTTAATTAATGAGCAGTAACAGAAATTGACTAATATTGGAAGTCATTTGTAGCGATAATAAATTTTATAAATGACTAATATGGGAATAAATTTCGCGCGAATTTCATCTGCGTAGTTTGCGTTTCTTTTAGAACGTTACGTTATATTATTTCCTTATTGTTAAGCATATTCCTTGTTATTTACATAGATTCTTGCGTTAAATGTCACAACTCTCATTATCACGGCTCAGTTCCGAATGTTTTCGTCATGGATATTATGCAAATTAGTCGTTAGTGTATTATCATATTAACTTCGTATTAACCAGCAATTTGCTAATCGACACATAATGCGGTTCGTTTCGTTGCAACTGTCACGCGATGTAATTGTTAAGCGTCATTGCATGGCGTTATAATTATATAATTTTACGTCATTAGATGATTTTTTAACATTTTTATGATTTCGTACTCTCATACAGAGTTGTTGATTATAATTCGATATGAGTTTTCGCTTTATTCACTGAGCACCTTTGTTCAGAAAATTAATCTATGGATTTTATTTCTTAATCGAACATCATGCGGATCCATAAATCCCTATTTGGAACTAGATACGAGTCGCTCAGTTACATAGAAACCGCTCTTTTATTTCACGAGTCAATATCTAGTTAAAGTTTATCCGAACCCAGTTTCAGTAGATGAAGATACACCTAAATTTCTAAAACTCTATATTTGTACATTTTTTATCATTACTGCACCAAACTACTAGATTCTGAAATTTATAAATTTATCAATTTGAAGATTTTTGATGTGAGATATTTTTAATTTTGTAAATTTTCAATGTAGCAAATCTTTATATATTCAAGAGTACGAAAATTAGAAATCAATAGTGCTCTAAAGAACGACCATACTAACGGGGACGTCCTCAGTACGAAGTTGTCTCTGAAGACATTCCTGTATATAGGCTTTCGCCGAGAGCAGATATGAGCCGTTTATTTTGAAAGTGCCATAAGTCACATTTTCAAAAAAATCGAGTTAATGGTAACAAAACATTACAATTGAACGGTGTCTTTTCATTTTTAAAAAATTTGCAATCAATAAGTTGAGAACTATTGAGAATTGTTCGGGAGAAGTTTTGCTAATCAACGGTATAACGCAAACCCTTAAATATTTAAGGGTCGACTTAAAAACAAAGTGACTTATGCCACTTTCAAAATAAACGGCTCATATAATAAAGAAAGATAGTATTTTCAAATATGCCCACAAGATTTATTCGATGGAGTCTATACTTCACCGCCTTTTATTACGTATAATCTTACACAAGTTTATAAATTATCAACTTGCCACATCTTCATATTTTCAAATTTTTAAATTACCAACTTCCTAAATTTTTCTATTTATAAATCTTCGAGGTTTCCGCAGTTTTACATCCATTAATCCCCAATTCTACAAATTCTTAAAATTATAAACTTCTATCTTTTATGACGTGTTAACACTATTTCTACCAAGAGGTGTCAAAAAACACCTTCCAAATTTTAACATAAAATTATTCTCTATGTTGAATCGTTTCTCTACAAGTAATTTTTTTACTTTTCATACAATGGTTGTTAAATTAATTCAGCGATGTCATTTTTCTCCAGCTAATTTCCCTTGTTGCATTTTAGTGTACACCATTGCATTGATTGTATATTAGAGTGTCCCATAAGTTCTTTCCTTTTTTGATAGACATTCATACACAATATTTATAGTTTAAAGTTGATTCGTTGCATTAATTGTTCAGCTGTATCAACCTTCTCTATCCCTCTATCCCATTCTGTGTCATATTACAGAAAGGAAGAAACTTATGTGGCCCTAATATTTTATAACTTGATGAATTAAATAATCTCCAATAAATACACATCAGTGTATCAATAAATATATTCTTCAAATTATCTATGTTTAACTCATAATTTGAAATCCCAACCAGTTTCGGCAATGATTTGTATTCAAAAGGCGTCAAAAGACGCCTTTTGGCTGAAATAGGCATACAGAAAATCGTGGTAGAAATAGTGTTAAATGAAAGAACATACGTTAAATTTGTTTTAACGATATAAAATAGGTAAAGAGTTAATATCATAGCGCGAAATTTCATAATACTATAATATTCATAAATACTTTTCTCAAATATGTCATCATAAAACTGAGAAAACTGTCGTCATAACTTCTGTCCCTGTTCGACTGTCACTAAACAATGCGGTGTATTATGATGGCAATACTGTATAAAGTAATGAGAACAAGAAACTATTCATACTAATAAGCAGAAAATATTGAGAGTACGTTAATATCTTCAGAAATAATAAATATTTAATCATTAGAATTTAGGAAAAAGTAAAATAGATAAAATCTCTTGAATATAAGCCCCGATATTTTTAATAACTGTGAAACAAGATATTTTAAATATTCGTTTAAAATTTTTTTCTGGCAAATAAAACATTTTATTTTCTAAAACCTAATCAAACATACATCAAATTTCTTGCTTAACATAGAAAATGTTATTATATTCAATGCCGATAATATAAATAACTCGGAAGAAATATAACATAATGAAAACTGCGTTGTTTTTAGCAATATTTGAAAACGCGCGTAGTAACTGTTGCGAGAACAATACACATATGCGAAGAGCCAGTTGTTGAATGCTTAGTATGCAGTTATATCTTATCAACGCATTTGGCAACATCCGATATTACAACTCGTGACGTTATTAGTTTAAGTAAATAATATTTAATTTTAATTTCCTCAAGGTCGGAATGTTTCCTTTCTTTGAAATATATACGTTTCAATCTAATCTATGCACAGTGATATTTATGAAAGAATTTAATAATATCGCGTACATAGAAGCAAACAAAGTATGTACGTACATCGGATATTTTTGCATCAAATTCATTTATCAAAATCGTGAGTTCCAAGTGATTATACGAAATGACAAAATAAAATAGCAGGGAAAACTGAAATAATATTGTGCCGTCATAAGCTGCATATACGCATGTATTTTTGTTTACTCTTTAATTTAAACTTAACATATGCTAATGCGATGCTATTGAAATGACAGCATTTCTTAAAAATATTATCACAAAATCTAATGTATTTGTTTACAACAATACTGCAGTTCCCATGTGTCGTATACAATATGTGTAGAATTTGTAGGAACCTGGTAAACTGGGGTATAATTGTATATATTATATATACAAATAAACTGTATGTAGGGAAACATTTTTTGTATCGATGCTTCGAGAATACCTTCAAAAATAGTAAAAATTTATTCATAGTTCTGAATGGAAGAATTTGAAACTTTATAATACTAGTTAATACATAAATATGATAGAACATGATTGTTATGTCAGTCATTGCGAAAAAATATCATCAAAATAACCTAATTGTTCCAAGGCAGGAAACCAGTTTCTTAAATTTAATTAGGATAATGATTTTAATTGGACCACGTCTATTTCTGATTATTTCAGATAAAAGCGTTTATTTGCGCATATAAGTACGTTTTATAAAAAGATAGCAAATAACACTGGGAGCACCCTGCAGTACACTGAACATAAATAAATGTGCATTTGACGAAATTATATTTGAAGAAGCAATGTAATCGATAGTAATCGAAGTGTGGAGAGTGAAGCGAGTGAGAGAATGTAGAATCAATAGTAATCGATTATATTTAAAAAGAATAAAAGAATGTACGATTAACAGGACGAGGCGGCGTTGGGAGATGAAAAAGACAGTCTTCGTCCAGCCTCGAGCGTGTTTGGTGTAACATTTCAATTTACTTAATATATCATTGATTACGTTTTGTTGTTAAACACTTTTGTCCGAGTCTTTTATTTCATTTACGCGGATCCTTGCTTTCAAAAGATCCTTTAGGAAGATTTGAAGGAAAGGCAGGATCCCACATTTATTTAAAAATATACTTATATTCTAGTAATCCTTTGCACTTGAAAGAATTTTTGTTCTTGGCAGGTGTTATCTCGACAACTTTTTAACCGAAAAGTGTAATCAATTTTCTGAAAATTACAATTTTTATTATTAATTGTCGCTGCTGATCATTTCACTATGTTTAAATTTCGCACGTATAACACTATAAATTTGTTTAGAAAATATTTATTCCAGTTGTTCTATTAGACCAAATGGCGAATTTCAGTCGCTGTTAGAGCGCAAAAGGTTAACGCATAAAGAATAACTTTAAAAAGCATTCAATAACATATTGGAAAGGAAATAAATATGCATTTAATAAAATATGCAATTGTCATGAAACTAACAATTTTTCCATTCGTAATAATCGGCATTGCAACCGCTAGTACTGTTGAAATGGATCCATCTCTTGTAAAATACACTGAATCCAGTTTTTAAACTAGTTCAAAAAGAGGGAGATTACTGAATATTACAAGCATATTCTTGTTGCTCCTACAATATGTATAGGACCGTTTTCATTTTTTCTTCGTTCTATTTCTTATGTCTTCCACGCTATAACATTTCTATCTTCAAAGAAAGTATAATATATATCGAGAATTGTGACATTGAGAATCTTTAAATTATTTGTATCATTTCTTTTGAAAGTGTGACAACTCCGTTTTCAAAAAATGAAGGTAACGATAAGAATAGACTAAATTCAATACAATATTTTTATCTGCGTGCAATATATAGTCAAAATAATTTAAATTTCTTAATATTTGTGAGGGAGAAGTTTGGGTGATCCACTGTATTAGAACGATGTTCATTGTGAAAGTGATGCAAGTCCATTTGAGGTTGAAATTATTTTTAGCCGAATATATATATTTCAGTACAATTTAGCTCCAGTAAATTTGAGCAATATTGACGATACTATGAAAAACTGAAAATTGTATAATATTAGGTTGGTGCGTATGAAATGTCGGATTTTCTGTACATGTGAACCTTTGCCACCATGTTTCCTTTATGCTTACGTTTTTGACACAACCTCATTCATAGCTGCACTGTCCATTGTCATAGTCACATTTCAACAAAGAAGGTTTTCTTAAAAGCGTTTCCTTTTGTTATTTGTTTTGTATTTTGTACCGACACGAATTCAGCCGATATTCGTGTAATTTTTTTATACGAGTATAAATTTGGCAATAATGCTGCAAGGGCTACCGGCAATATAAACCATGCGTTTGAGGGAAAAAATGTAATCGAACGAAATGTGCGGCTGGTTTGAGAAGTGCAAAAAAAAAATTGAAAATTGTATACCCATCACTCATTAAACGGCACCTCCGAGACAACGCTTGGCCGCATGCGTCGCACAAAACGATCGTAAAATTAAATGAGTTGAAGTTTGAAATTTTTCAACACCCAGGTCATATATCAGATATCTCGTCAACTAACTTTCACTGTTTTAAACATTTAGGACTATTTTCGCGGCCTATACGAAGCGAAAATGAAGAGAGTTTGAAAAATTCAATATCAGAGTTTATTGGCTCCCAAGATCAGAATTTCCTTAATACAATCGTTTATATATTACAATCACGTTGGGAAAAGTGTACTTAAGCAAATGAATCATATTTTAATTAAATAAACGGCTTTTGAAACAAAATATGCAGTTTTATATATTCACTTAAAAATCCGACATTTCATATGCACCAACCTAATAGCTTGCAATAAGTTCTAGTATAATTTTTAGTAAATATTCAGCAAAGTCGCAATTGTTCTTGTTGTATTATAGTATCGGTCCACAAAACCCGTTAACAGATTCACTGATACTTAAAAATTAATTACGAATTGTGGTTTATTTTATTACACAAAATGTAGTTGGGAATGATTTCAATGAAAATTATAACTGTGACACATTCGAAAGTGAAACTGGTAAGTAATGGTAAGAAAGTACTTAAAAATACTTTTCTTGGTAGCAATGCCATTGCAATAAAATTCAACAAAAATTGTCTTCAAGGAATTTTATTATTATTACTATGATTATAAAAATAGTACTCATGTGAATTGGTAAGAAATGAAGAATCTTGGAGTAGAATCTGAATATAAAGGCAATTCGGACCAAAATGATTTAACGAAATAAGGAAAAACAATATCAACTGAAATATTATCCGTTTAATTAACGATTACAATAGTTCATTAATTTTGGAAGCGAAGCAAGCTCAGTTGGGTGTAATAAAAGCTTTATATTTTATAGTCAGCACTTACATTATCTATCACTACAAAATACAAAGTTTGTCTACTAATGTTTACGAATGTCTTTAGCACTAAAATTATCAGCGCGCAATGTATATACACTGATTATTAAATTACAAATGACGTTGAAAAATTAATAGGCAAACAATGGAACATAAACTAACGTGCACATTAATTCTTTGACTTGATGAAAATTAACACAGATTAAAAGAAAACCATAAAAAAATTGTTATAACCCGCAATAAGAAACTTGTAATATGGTTTGACCGTTTTAATAGTTTTAGTGTAAAATTTATTGAAATGCAAATCCTCAAATATCTCGCAATAAAAAAAATTATTCAATAAGATTTGAATACGATACATATTAGAAGTGCTCATATTAGTATGACCAAGAAAACATGAATTTAAGTTGTCACAATATTGGGAACTTTAAATAAATAAGTTTATTTGACTGGAAGTACTAATAGCATAATTTTCGCCATGTTTTTTTTTTAAATAATAATATTTTAAATCTGTAATAACATATTAATTAAAATATGTAAACAAATTTATAAACTAATACGTTTTGTAATACGATTATATGTTCAAAAATTAGTTACTGCATGAATTACAAATATACTCTTCAGGGACATTTTACGGTGAACATTTTTTATGTGCTTGTTGACCACATACATACTGTGCAGTGCAACCCTCTCTCATAGTTTCATCAAAATTCTTTATAAAAGGACAAACTATCGTCCATATTTGTCAAATTTCGCTTTATATTTATGGCCGTAAATGTAATGGAAATACAAATTAACCAGTTTAAGTTATTTTTCAAGGGTATAATGCAGTATCCCATACAATTGGCTGTCTTATGCATGGACATTTTTCTTATTAACTACCTCCACGGTTTTTGAAAATCTTCCTCGCTCCATTCTGTCTTCGACGTAATTTCTTTTCTACGAAAAAAAAAAACAATATTAAAAGTTAAAAGCTTAATTTAGATTTAATTTCGAAGTAAAGGGGATATAATGATAAGCTTTCATAATTCCGTAATTATATCACATAAAAATGTTATTATAAAATTCACCGTTTTCAAACTGTTCCCATAATCACTGCAGCAAATGAGGGAGTATTTTTGTTAAAATTATAGTAAATTAATGTTTTATAATTTTTTAAATAGAAAAGTTGTTTTAGATTTATTAAATAATACGAAACTCATATAAATTTGATTTCTTACATTTTAGTTAATAATAGCTACATAACATTATTTTTAAATTGTATAACTATATTAACACAATATAACATTTTATAATATGCATTTAATCATTGTTCTTATGTTATAAAGTTACATACATTCTTCAAAATATCGGAGGGAAAGAAAAAGGAAAGATATGATACACAAACAAATGTTTGTACAGCAGTATAATAATTCTTTAAAGCCGAACATACTTCGTTCCAAGTTGCGAGTGCAAAATTCCGTGTGCCAAAATTAGTTCAGGAAAAAAGATCCGATGCAACGAATTTATTATAATTTAATATATCATTTTTATATCTGGACTTTGTTTTTATTAAATGATGGAAATAATCACATTAATATTTACTATTTGAGGCAGTAATAATTATTGACTAGAATATGTCATGAATATTGTTTAATTATTGCGTCACTTTCAGATTTTAATTAGTTGAAAACTTTTCCTTTCGAAAAAATAGATCCTTGTTATTTTATCGGAAAGTAGAAATTTTACCTTTTCGGTTAAACGTACTTGGTTATAATTTTACACTATTTAGATGCAAAAAAGGTGGCAATTATCTTAATTGCTTCTTCAATTGTATGACCACTGCTATACTTGCCTTATTAGCGATGCAATTTTCTCTGGCGTGGTTACTCGATCAATTTTTTTTTGCAATTCGCTTGTAACTTTGTTTTGTATTTTCATTGATTGATATACTGGAAATATTACGAAATCGATTAGGATAAAATGAATGATATCGTCAAAATTCAGTTTTCAGGTAATAAATATATCAGTAGTATTTTTATCTTGAGGAAGTTCATCTTATTTGATGGCGATAAATTATAATCCACCTTGACAAATTGTTTTTCAAGGCCGTTGTATGAATTTCAACAGCAGAAAATATAAATACCAGCTAACCCATCATTATGAGGCGGCTATATCACAACGAATACTAAATAAAAAATATTTATTTTTGCTGCCATAACAGCAATTATATTGGAAGCAGTAAAAATAAAATGGAATATATCACAAAAAATAATGTAAAAGAAAGATACAATTTCTAAATGCCTAACTTAATTAATGTTCAAACGCAACACCGAATATCTACAAAGAATTGTTAACAGAAATTACATGTGAATGTTCTTGGGGTTGGAAGTTGATGTCTCTTGTTACTTTACTGTTGTGTGCATATTTCTTGTTAATCTAATCAAATTATCATATAAGTTCATACATATTTTTATTATGCAACTAATGAGTATAGATATACATACTTATGTACCACATATATTTAGTAACTTAACTTAGTAAAATTTTCAATTGTACCTGTTAACAAACTCGGTATCACTATTTTTTATAGCTTTCTATGTTATTGCCAATGTTTGTTATCTTAAGCCTTATTACTATTTTTTGTTATTTTATACCGTATTGCTAATTTCTGTTATTATATACTATAGTACCTTTTAACACCAAACAGTGAGACAACCCTGATGCAAGGATAAAGCTTTTTATTTTTGATTTTTTGTTACGAAACTTTCACCAATAGATTTCTGACATTTTTCTGATTAAAATAAAACCAACGATATAACTTGGAATACCTTTACTAGCTTAATGCACGCTAATAAGTTCTGAATGCAGAACTTTTCTATGAATATGATTTTCGATTATATTTTTATAAGACTTTACATCAATGTCATTCTAATTTTCGAAAAAAATTTATATACACTGTTTGAAGACTTTATTTGTGTTAATTCATGTAACTGAAATATTTATTTTACATTAGAATCGTATATTCCTAAATTTATTAAATAAACACGTAGTCTAACCAGTTTCCTTAAAGGGGATTCATGTTTTAAATACGTGACTCACGAAAGTATTTGAACACTTACCATGAAATAATTTATTAATTATAATAAGTATATTATACAACACTAACTGAAATATTAATAACATAGTAAAGAGGTATGGCGATGAATACAATCCAACCAGCAACCTGTGCATCGAATAACGCTAATGTTGGTGGTAACAAGCATAAACTGCCTAAAATGCATGAATAATTTGTCAACATTCATAACACTGCCAAAAAAATCGTAGGGACCTCAATTTTTTTCAATTTGTACACAAAAGTTTGTACTTTGTAGTAATTTTTGGAACGTTCGCGAAAAAAATGTATTGTACCCCGTAGAGCGCATCAAAGTATGCACATTTTTAAAAATAAAACATGTCCTTACATTAGAGAAGGTGGCGGGCCTGAGGAAAGGCGGAAGACGAATTTGGTAAATTGTGCTCAAAGTAGAGGCTTCAAGCATTAAAGTGAAAAAAGAATTTGTAAGATATGACCATTTTTTCGCGGAGTTACTATTACTTAAAGTTGAGTGAAATTTTGATAAAAATTCTTCTTACGCTAATTTTGTTGCTCAGTGTATATTGTATATATCATACATATATTCATTTACATATAAATATATAAATGAAATAATAAACAATTATTTCTCATAATCGAATATTGTGGAATTTTTACATTAACACATTCATTATATGCTCAGAGGAATCGACCAATATTGTTCAACCACAGCGTTGCGCAAAAATAGGAAAATCAGATGGAAATATTTAAATGATATTGATATTTGACATATTTCATAACTAGGCCGTCATTAACGATCCACCGCTGAAATTTCATGAAGTTAAAAATACGGTATGCAATGTATAAAAATATCTATGAGTATTATAAATTTTGCAGATAATACGCATATATAAATAAAAATATAAATAAAAAGTACCCACGACATAATAATAAAAACGTGAAAAATAAATTAAAAGCTAGTGCCAATAAAAAGCTCTCTAACTACAATAAAATAAAACATTTTCATCACGTAATTAATATTCATTCGACTGTGTAGATAACTATAACAATGAATTTCAAATATTATTCGATGCGTTATCAATCCTTTATAGGCATTTAACGACATATGTAAAGTTTCAAATTTAAGAGTTTAGGAATCTTCCAAATTTTTAAATCTGTAAAATTAAAAATTTAAAATTGTATCAATCTGGAAGTTAAAAAATGTAAATTTTCGAACATGATACTCAAAATATTTATTAATTTTCAAATTCGGAATGATTACATGTCCATATTTGAAAATATTCAAGTTTACAAACTATTATATATGTATATAAATTTAGAGGTCCTTTCTTTTTTTAATTTTGGAGTAACTTCCAAATTAGAAATTAAGAACTATTAAATAAAGAAAAATTTTTTTTTTTTTTTTGTTTTCCTTTCAAGTAACCAGCAAATAGCAATAAGTGTCTAAATTAGTAAACAGTCGCTAATAACCTCTGATGTTGATGCGACTTTAAACCCCGAAATAAAAAAAAAAAAAAACAAATTTTTTTAATTTTTAAATATATCAATTTAACAACTTAAAAATTGCCCAATGTACAAACGAAAAAGTCGACAATTCTTAAATTATCAAATTTCCAACATGACATGTTAAAAAAAAAAAGTTTAAACATGGAGTTCTTAAATTTATAAAATATTTCTTCCTCAATTTTACAAAGTTTTTTAATTTTCCAACTCAAAAATGTGAAAATTTTCGAAGTTACATGACTACAAATTTAAGAATGAAAAAATTCAAAACACCGCAAATTTTAAATGATCGTATCTTGAAATTTGTAAATTTGTAAATTTTTATATTTGCAAATTTAAAAGTCTTCAAATTTACAATTGTACAAATTTAGAAACCTTTAAATTATCAAATTGCCATGTTACCAACGTGGCAAATTTGTAAATTCAAACTCTTAGATGTCAAATTTTATAAATTTTCCAATTTACAAATTTGTAACTTCCGGAATCATCGAATCAAGTTAATAAATGTATAATATAAGAAATGTTAACATATAGAAATAATCAAGTTAACAAATCTGCACATTTGCACTAGAAAGCTCCAAATTATCAAATTACCAGATTGTCAAATTTGAAAATTCAAAAACTTAAAAAACTACAATTTTAGGAATTCGCAAACTTTTAATATCACAAATGTGGATGAGATTTTTAAGACGTGAATTGATAAGTTTAAAATACTTCAAATTCAGAAATTAAAAAATAAAAAGATTGTAACGATTGAGGATCAAATCTTTATGTTGCAAATATACATACACCTAATTCTCTTCTTACACGATAGATACGTTACAAAATAATTCGTGTAAAAAGAGAATTAGGTGTAAACAATATTAAAAAATTCTTGTTAGAGTTCACTTAATTTATTTTGTGCTTACACACGAACACTTTTAATTCATTAAATATATTATAAAAAATAAATTATACTTTGAGAAAAAGAAAATAATATCTGAAATTCAATAATATAAAAACAGTTAAAATAATATAAACATAACAAAATTTGTTAAAAGTTTGTTAAATTGTGTCAAAACAAAACAATTCGTGTAAAAAGAGAAATTTTTTTTCTTTTTAACTCGTGTTAAATCAAAAGCGCGTAAAAAAAATTCCTGTAAAAAGAGAATTAGGTGTACATATGTTCAATGCTATATGAACCGTTAATTCTAATAATAAGGTTCTGTTTAACACTACTAAAATAGTAATTCCACATAACATGGTTTGCTACAGGATACATTTATTTTGGTTTTTCTTCGCACACATATATATCAATATTATATATGCCTAAGTTTAAATAAAAACAACTGAAAATTAAAGACAAACTATATTCTGCATTGTATAATTCTATATTTCTACGGGCTATGTACTATTATCACACATTGTCGCTTTCATCTAAAATGTCATTTTCTACGAACCTACTTTGAGGGCTATGCGAGGTATTACCGCACACATTACTATCGCAACTATTACCGGGATCTTATAAATGGATCAAAAAACCATCGATTAATCGTCAGTTCTACGTGAAACGAAGAAAAGCATAAGTAATTGGATCTCGAACGTGGCCGATTTTCGCCGACACAATATTTCATGTGACGTATTGTATCGGCAGTCGATGAGGGACGGTCGTTACGCCAGTCAAATAACCAGGCGTGTCAGTACTACGTCCAAATCCGCTAATTACCTGTCAACTATTGTCCATTAACAATGAAACCCTGTTCTTAATTAAATTCCATTCGTGGTGGCAACAGAAGGTCTTACTGTCGCTGTTCCGCGAAGGCTTTCAATTAATGATCTCGCGCATACCTCTCGAACGAAAGCTGTAATGATAACGGCGCCAGCGTAGTTCGGCAGAGAACAGTGCGTAACAGAGAGAACGTCAGTGCCATAGCGAAGGAGAAAGAAGCAGTGACCGTGTCCCCACCAAACAAGTCCAGTGGCGTGAGCGATCCGCGCATGCGCACTGGTCGCACGCCTTTAAAGCTTCGTGCCGCCAAAAAGCATTCCCATGAGTCAGTTGTGCTCAACCGGTCGCGAACTGAGGACTGTGCCGTACGAGTATATCGTTTCACTCTCGTACGTACGTACAAACGTTTGCCATACCGAGTGTGACACGTTTCTTTGCCCTCTTCCACGTTCCTTTTTCAAGGGAACCGCAACACGGTGTTCGAGGAACACTCGATTACTGGTGCGCGAAACTGATTTCGGAGTTTTTCCACTTTGTGCTGAACCTGTGACCACGACTACGAGGACTCCAGAAATGAGAAATCTTGTGGAGAAACAGCTGTCCTGGCTTGCTCTCTTGATGACTGCATTCTACTCCTGTGAGTAATTTTTGACAATTTTTGTCGCGTTTCTGTTACAACGCGTCCGCAATCGTTACGCATCACGATAGTGCAGTTTTCGCGAGGTTCAAGAATCCATTTAAAGCACATAGGTTGACTGGTAGCCGAGTATTGGTAGATCGAACGTGTGTGGTCTATCTTTAGCTATTTTCAGCCTATTCTTGGCGTGTTTTGCGGTTGTATTCTTCACAGCCATCGCATCTCGCGGAGCAACTGCGTCTTCGGGAATTCGTTAATCTGTTTACTTCTTCCGTGACGCCTCGATGACTAACGATTAACTGACCTACACAGCATTCGTCTGTCCTTGATTTCATTCAATCAGTCGCATCTGGTGCGCAACGTATCAACCGTATAAACAGTCTAATTTACAAGTTTCGACATCGAGTCCGATTATGTCTTCGATTTCGATATATTACGTCGACAAGTGACTACACAATTTCACTTTCAAAAGTGTTTGATACGTTGCAAGCAGTACTTTCATCGAACACGGAGTGATTGCATTTTATGTAGCAGACAATTGACCAATTAAACGGAATATAGTGCACAATTGTTGCGAATTGAAAGTTTTTACTCCATATGTTTTTATGTTTAGTCGTAATGCGATCGTTCTAGCAGCGTAGTTCATGATACGATAAATATCTGAAAATTGAAAAAATTGTAGAAGAGTCGATGATCGTGATAGATGAGGAAAATGATCGCGAAATTCTAGAATAGTCTTTTGAGAACGAGAGCGTACGATCGGTAGATTTTCTTGCAGTGCGATACTAAAATAACACGATACTTACCACGTGGGTGAGTCTCTCCGTTACATCGTACGAGATGACGTCGCGATCGTTGATTGGACGATAGGATGGGCGTGCGCCTGGCCTTACCTTAAGATATCGTAGTGATGGATTTGAACGCTTTTAGACGCCGTGAACAATATAATTGTTTAACTTTTTTAACGTAATTTTGTCGCGACAGTCGAGCTCAAAAGTCGGGAAATAAATTTGACAAATTTTTATCGAAAATATTTAATTGTAGAGAATATATTTTCTAATGTAATATTCATATAAACTGAGTAAAACTCGTTAGCAGAATAAAATATTTTTCTTGGCAGTCGCTGAATACAATCTGTCAGATAAGAGGCTCGTTTCATTATGTTTTATTTCGGAAAGTATGCAGTAAATAATCTTCATTTCTTTTTCTTAACGACTCCTTATTCTTTTCTATAATTCTTTAGTTTTATACAAACATTCGATGTTTGCCATGCCTTATCTCCGGATTTAAAAGGTTAACATTTTTATAATTCCTCTGGTGCATAGACCATATTATTACGTAAATCTGATAAAATTTGAGAGAAATTTCATAATAAAAGGTGCTCGTGATCCGTGACTTAGTATAAGAAGTGCCGATGTTATATTTTTTGTAAAAATGAGTCAAGTTTGATATTGATTTTATATACAATTCCATGCTTTGTATAAAATATAATAATTACAAATACTGTCCTAAAATCAGTGTAATAGCATTTGTATGTGCTAATGATAAAATTGCCAGTGACACTTTCTTCGCTCATGAGCTAATATTGATAAAAATCACAAACAGTTAATTTGCTTTTTTTCCTGAAAATAAGTGGAAATAGTAGAAACATTTATGTTAAAAATTGTTTGAATATGAGTTCTTCATGTATCTTTAAGTGCTTGAAATAATATACACTGTCCACAGAAATATACGGAATAATAAAGTTTTCGTTCATGGTTGTACAATTAAAAGTAATGTCAAATTTACTGTATTAAGAGATATTTTAAAAAAGTTTTGTAAAAAGTTTTATTTAATTTTGTTTCGCTGAGTCTAGACAGGATAGTAGAAAGGAGGAGAATTATGAATATATGAACATGTATGTATGTATACTTAATTGTTTCCGTGTGAGATTAGCTTACCAAAATTTCATCGCTGAAAATTAAAATATGTAAAACTTACAAATTTGTAAATCTAAAAATTTGTTGTTTTTAAATTTCAACTTGAAATTCATAATTTAAAGAAAAATTATCTAAATTGTAGCAATTTGAAAATTTTTCTACTTTTAAATCTCTGTGTTAAAAATTCGTTAATTTAATATTTTGTATTTGTGAATTTGACATTTTTAAACTTTAATTTATTTTAATTTAAGCTTATATTAAAAACTGTACAAACGTTCGAAATTTTTGGCTTTAAATAATTTTTAAGTTTTACAGTTACTCAATTTGAAAATTAAAAAGTTGCTAACATGAAATGTAAATTAGTATATTTCCAAGATCCAAATATGAGACATCTAAATTTTATTTTAATTTGTAAATTAGAAAATATCAAGATTTGTAAAGATGATGTGAATAAGTATGTGTAAAAGATAAAAGTGCCTCGGCCATATAAGGAGGTGTAATATAGTGGGAGAGTATCATATGTGGAAGGAGCAAGTACTTTCATATATTTTAAAATTATAAATTCAATTCGAAACCAATACATATGTTTTATTGAATAAATAAAAATGTTTGTCTTAGATTAATTGTGCTGAAGGTATTCGTAAAATGTACTTAATCGTGCAACTGCATCTTGATATATTCATTCTTTACAGTTAACGCGATGTTTATTTTGATGCATTCTTCAAATTCTTGTAGATATGTGTCAGACTCGTTAAACTTTTTAAAGTAATTGTAAAGTGGTTAGTGTAAACTTTAATGTAACAATACTTTTCGTTGTATACAATCTTTTATTCTTATTTTGAGGAAAAATGAAAATTGATCATTAGTAATTTTATAAATTTATGTTAATTGTTTTGCTTCTCCCTTTTGTCTTATCGATTCAAAAAGGGAAAAATAAGCAATTTCGTGTAATTTAACTTTATATATTGAAAATAAAATTTTTAATATATCTAAGATATAATATCACTATGCAAAATTTGAGTGGCCTAATTTAAACGTTACTAATTAGTTCATTAGAAGAAATGTCATTTATTATGTTATAATATATAAGCGATCGATTTCTACGGAAATTCACCTGTATAGGTAAAATGAAAATAAAATTGTCAGTACCCACACTGCTCCAACGCGAATTGCGCGAAGGGGCAAAAATTATATCATAGAAAAACTTTATTTATGTGAGTGATCTTACGTTCACGTCAACAAAGATACGAGCTACAAAAGAGAAAAATAAATTAACACATTGACTGCTACACGAAAGCAATTGCATCGGGTGGTATTTTCATTTTTGACAAATCTTACTAAATATTCACGCAATACTTTGTTATGTTTCTTTTCCCTAGTTCCAAATATCTAATTCGAGTATTTTCAGCTAGAAAAGTGAAGAAATTTTGAACAATATAGCTGATAAATGCGTATAGTAATTTGTATGGTCACCCATATATGGGTGATATGGCAGTCAAAGTGTTAAATCACCGATCTAATATATATGTGTATCGAGTAAACACAGATACGAAACACGACGGAGGAAAATAAATTGTCTCGTAATGGGTCAACGTAGCAATAACAATATCAATTTGCTTTAATCCATCGCTATGCCAGCAATGAGGCGCACGAACGAAACGAGACGCGTCAAGGTTTTCTTCGATCTGCGTAAAGGATGGTTGCATTCAAGCCTCAAAAACATCCTCGACTTCTTTTCCCCCGTTGATCGTTCTCTCCCGCGAGGAGAGCCGGTTTCTTGCTGTACATTCCATCGAGTTTCAGTTCTCCGCCTTTCGTAACCGACCGCGTATAGGTGTACACTCGAATGCAACATACGCTTCGTTTAGATAACGAGTAGATGTCAATTCGAAGATTTTTCAATTCGCCATTTTTATATTTCCGTATTCTCAATTTTTCGACGTTTCAAATCTTAACAACGCGAATTCACTCATTTTTCGACTTTTCTTTCCGAATTTTCGATGTTTCAAATTTTAACATTTTTAATTCACTAGCTTTCAAAGTTTCAATTTTTTTGTCAAATTTTCAGATTTCGACGTTCTCGCCGGTTTTTAAAGTTAACGAATTTCAAAGTTTAAAATTTTAACAGTTTCAAATTTTTATATCTGATTTTTCAGATTTTTCAGATTTATAAGTTTCCAAACTTTTATATAAAAATCTTCAAATTTCAGCACTTCCGAATTTGTAGATTTCAATATTTTCAGACATACAAATTTGTAGGCCCTTCAATTCTCAAAACCCCCCAAATCTTCAAATCCCTCAATCTCCAAGTTCCTAGATTCTCCATACCTTCAAATTGCGAAATCCTAAAAAATCATAAAAATGCACAGGTGGTTAACCTCTTTTCCTTTAGTTGCGCTATCTTTCATAGAGAAGCCAAAATTCAAAGTTTAAAAATAGTTATAATTCCAATTTTCATAATCCCTAAATTGAACAAATTTAAAATCCCCAAATTGGAAATTTTTCAAGCCCCCAGATTCCTAAATTTTGTAATTTCTAAATTTCGAGATTGTCCAATTTCTAAAACTACCAAATTTGAAAATTTCAATTGAACCAAATTTCCAAATACCTGAATTCCGCAATTCCCAAATTCTCCAAATCTCGAGAATTTCAAACACTAAAAATTCCCAAATTCTCAAATTCTAACTATAGTATTTGTACCAATCCAGAATGTGTGTGGTTTGGAGAATGAGATGTTTTGGATTTGGAAGATTTAGAAATTTAAAGATTTGCACGTGCAAATGTTACAATCCAAAAATATTGCCACTGTAAAATTTGCATTTGCAAAAATTCGGAAATATTGAAAGTTCGGACACTTAAAACTATGAAACGTCGGGTACTTGGAAATGTTGAGGTTTACATATGGGTACTTAGTCGCAGGAAGCTTGGTTAGACCAGAGTGTACACAAACAGCGAAGATAAACAGATGTCCGTACATCGATCTTTTTCGTCTTCCGTAACCACTTGCTATTACCGGAATGTGAACCGGAATCTCGTGATATTCAGATCCCTTCACTGTTTTCAAATTTACTGTTTATTACATGCTGTTAAATAACGCAACACGGTCATCCGCCGGAAGTTTTCTTGAGAAAGCACGAAGCAAGAGCTGCGTAAATATTTTCCTTTCTTTCTATTTCGAACTATTATATGTATTTACTGTTTATATTTTGCTATTCGTTATATGTACACTATTTCTTATTCTGCTGGTACGTTATACATGATACATAGTGCAGTCCATGCATTACAGGAACTTCCGGAAACTATGTAAATTTTGGGAAATTATACAAGGTACATTATTACCGAATTCAATCATTTTTTAAACAGTAGTTATACGGCAGTGTGTATAGTAGGTTTCCACGAAGAAAAACAGCGATTCAGGGGAACAATGCACCAATTGGAGTTTGCGTATGTTTTTAATTTACAAATTTGCGAATTTAGAAACTAGTAAATTTGATGCTTCAAAAATTTGGGAATCCAGAAATTTGAGAATTTTAGAAATCGAAAGTTTGAAAACTTGAGACTTTGAAAGTTTTTTTCTTTGATTTTTTGTAATTTGAAAGTTTGTCAGTTCTGGAATTTGAGAATTTAAGGACTAAGATTTTCATTTCTAAATTTAAAAATGTAGGAATTTGGGAATTTAGAAATTTGATTTTTTTGCATGTTTGAAAATTCTAAATTTTAAAAATTTAAGGAACTGACAGCTTGAAAATTTTTTAATTTTAACATTTCGAAATTTGAAGATTTCGAAATATAGGAATTTCAAAAGTATCGATATTGAATACATTCAGTGTGCGTAATAAGTGACATACTTTATTTTAAGTATGTTCCTTGTTAACATTATATAAAATTTACATTGTATTTTGATCATTGTAAATACATCATAACTATGATATTACAGAATCATGCGTCCATTGAATTCACACGTGAATATTGTGCTTAACACGCAGAAATCGTAAAAAAAATAATATCAGAATATAAATTTAAAAAGAGTGGAATACATTTATTCATTAAATTTTTGTTTATTAAAATATTTAATCTTCATAACAGAAACATAGTTATGTCAACTTTCTTTACTTTCCTGCGTGTTTCACATTAGAGACCATTTTTTAAACTCATAGCTTTTCACTTCTTTTTACGCTTTTTACCATAATTTAAGGACACCTTAATTTTGGGATAACCGTAGGAATGTTTATTAATTTTGTCATGGTTTAACCTTCGTTGAAAGGAAAACACGTCTCTGTTTTTTGGCAAGCTTGAAAAATCGAGTGTTCCGCATTGGGTTCAGTTACCCTACATATGTTATGAAGGTCAGTGGCATATGTAACCGCACTTAACCTTTAGTTTTGAATACACACAGTTACAAAACTATTCGCCCATTCAGTAAACGCACAATACACATATATCGATTAACTAAATAGTATTACTTTAAAAATTAATCATTGTTATTTAGATGTGCATAAATCTTGATATATATTCATAAAATTAAGATATATACAGTTAAATTACGTATACTTCATTAACCAAAATGCAGTCCGTTAAATCTGAAGTGAATTAAAATCAATTAAGTGAATTAAGTGAAAAATGAAGTGAATTAAAATGAAAATGTGAAACAGAGTAATCTAGGTTCGGTTTAATATAAGTTATAACAAATAATTGTATTTATAAAAAATAATAGTAAGTTACACAGTTAAAAGGAGTCTAAGCAAATGAAAGATGTTATTACTTATTATTCCAAGTTTATAACCTTTCTCGTTATTATCAGCATCTCTTAAGTTCGAATATTTGAATAATTTTAATCATTCAAATATTTAGAATCTACCTAAATAACTAATAATATCTAAATTTGAGACATTCGAGTGCAAATAGCATTTGAATTTGACATTCGTACATTATATATTGAAGAGCTAGAATAATCCAAATATTTCAATAGTCGAACATATCAATAGAATTTATTCTAACATCAGTAAAATTTGGATTTGAATAATTTGAGTGTTTAAATATTCTAATATTTTCAATATTCGCATATACACGATATTATTCATTGAAAATTCCTACGGGGCTCCTTTATAATTCTTTTAAGCGTTCCTTATACTTTGATTATGGCAATAAATGAAAGTCGTTGAAAAAATACCCCAGACAATTACCGATTAAGTAGCCTAAATATAGAGAGGCTTAAGGTCACGATTTTGTGTTTTGTAAGTATACGAGAGGTCAAAGGGAAGAGGAATGGCATTTAAGTACGTGGTACTCATTATTAAATATTTTGCATAATATACTCGTTCTACAACTTCGGTTATGTATCACATCACTTTTGACTAACAAGATTCTTTTGAAAACAGGCAACCATTGTCTGCGTAGCGAAAAAGATTTTCTTAAGAATTTCGAGCAATTATTACCGTCAGGTGTACAATTTTCAATAAACTCTAAGCACTATACTATATGGAACCATTGATCGTTTCAAAGCGTGTGAACACAAGATACAACGAACTCGTCCTCTTGCGCAATTAGTAAGAAGCTTCTATTATTTTTTTCCTTTAAGTAAAATGTAGTCTTCCATCCTTTGTATCTTTTTTTCAATGGAGCCCTTTCTGTTACGAACATGAGTTTTCAAACTTATTGTTAGCATTCAGAAATTAATGAAGATACTAACAACAGATTATTTATGACATTATACGTAAAACAATTATGTACAAAAAATTGTTGACCCATTTTTTTACATTTGTTTGTAAAGACGTTTTAATTTCTTACAAATTTCGAATTTTTTATAATTACGTTAAGTATAAAAATTACAAACTTTCAATTTCAGTAATCAAATTTTCGACATTTCGATTGTATCAATTCTCAAAGATCTAAATTTATAAGTATTCGAATTTTCATAAGTTTAAAGCTACGAGTTTTCAGTTTTACTCGATTGCGTTAAAATAGTTTTAGTTTTTAATTGTGCGATTTTTCTAATTTTCCGAGGTTTAATACTTCAAATGTACAAATTTTCAATGTTCTGTAACCCGAATTCTACCGTAGGACTATGATCGCGTTAAAAATTGGAATGCGTAAGATGCAATTCGGTGGGTTCCCCTGCGAGTGCATCCAGGCCCTTTTTGCATTCTAAGAAATCGACTGGAAGTGGAATTGACCAAATTAGTTGTATCTGTATCCAATAATAGTTTGACTGCAAGAAGAACGAGGGAAAGAAACGAATGTCAAGCAGCGAAGTAGAACGCTGCTCCGACGGCAAAAGTTGTATTCCTTTTCGGTCGAACGAGTAAAATAAGGCAAAGTGGGTAGAATTTAATCACATTGAGAGTATTCCCAACAAGCTGTTCGTTAACGATGATATTGAGATAGGTCAGTACTTCGGTCGACTCTTACGAGTTTCATCTCTCCGATGTACAGTCGACGGCAAATTTGGCCTCCTTGCGATACTTCAGAAATTCGAATATTTGGTCATTTGGTTTTCAATAGTCTGAGAATTTTCGGAATCGGGAAATTGGGATACTTGAAACATTTTTAGTTTCGATATCTGGGAATCGAAACGATTTAGTTTCGATATTCGCAAAAGTGAATATGTGAAGGGTTGGAAATGTAGTAATGTAGAAATTTGTGACGTTGGAGATTTAAAATTATGGAGATTTGTAAAATTTAGGAATATGGAGATTTACAAAATTTAAGAACGTGAGAATTTGAAAATTTAGGAATTTTCGAGTTTTGAAAGTTGGGAATCTGGTAATTTACACATTTTGGAAATTCGAGAGTTCGAAATCTAAAAATTTGATAATTCGGAAATGGAGAAACTTGGAATTTTGAATTTTTGTGTTTCGGAAATTCATGGATGTGCATATTAAAAACTGCGGTGATTTGGCAAGTTCAGAAATATGGATTTCTTCGAACTTGAAAACCCAAAAAGACTTAACCGCTTGAGTTTTGAAAAGGTTTTAATATTTTGTGAATTTGGGAATCCGAGATACGCAAAGTTGAAAATTTGGAATTTTAGAACAGTTGGAAAATAATATTTTCAAATTTGTAAATCACGAAATTGTAGAGACTTAGGATTTTTAGAAATCCAAACAAAGTAATAGCAATAAATACAAAGAATAAAATAAATTAAATAAAGTGAATGATGTATGCGATATAAGTAAAATTAAGTAAATAAAGAGAATAAATGAAGTGAATGAAGTAAGTGATATAAATAAAATGAATGAAATAAGTAAAATAGATCTCTTCCATCCATATTAGCATATTTTTCCTAAAAGTACCCAGATTTGCTATTGACTGTACATTCGACTTTATATACCTTAATCCCGACTCGAAGTATGTATTCGCAGGGCCATCGAAACCTAGTTTCTTTAACAGTTGTTACAAATAACGATGCGCAAGAACGTAAATGCATTGCTACAGAAGAGATCTGTATTTACTTTATTATCCGTATTGTTTCGTTCTAGTAATTTTTTCTTTCTTTTTCGAACAAACCGTAATCAACATGCCCATCCAGCAAATCCTCGAGTGAATATGGAAAACAATAAACTCGAAACTCCGCGGTGTTTCGATCATCTTGATTTCGAGGTGCATCGATTGTATCGCCGATTCTGTACGCGTTTCTCTTCGTTTTGCTTTTTTTCCGATTGAACAGCAAAATCAGGCTACGTTTACTTTGGATGCGGATTTATTGGATTATAGGTCTAAAACGCCTATATTCCTATAAATAGAAATATTTACTCGATTTTGTTTTCGGTTTACAAGGGAAATTCGGTTACTCGAAAATATAAAACGATTTGGCATTTCATGAAAGACCTTGAGTGATGTTTATCTGAGAAGTATTTTCTGTTTTAGCGATGAAAATATTGACTACTCGCAAATTTTTTAGTTCTTATTTATAAAATTTTCAAATTGTTCTGAAGTCAAAGCGATCGCTTGAAAAATATCAAATATTTATATTTATATTATTTATATTATATTTAAATGTATCCTGTACATTTACAAAACCGCATAAAAAATTCTGCACAAAAGTTGCAAATTTATGTGCTTTCCAGTATCCCAAGTTTGACACTTTTCGCAATATAAAGTTGTGAAATGAGAACAATACGAGTTTGAATAATATTAGTCTTTTATTAACCTTGTTCTGTACCTCCAATCTATATGATTCAAATCTTGTATTTAGAATTTGTTGGAATTTTTTATTGAACGCAGCTACTTAGACCTTCTGTGTACAGATTTATTTTCTATTTAATCAATACGTTTTGACTATTCACCTGCCAAATCCATTCTCCGTTCGACGCCTTCCCCCATCGCGAACCGAAAACTACCGATTGTTGCCGAAGCGCTCCGACCGGCCCGAACACGTCCTGTCGGAGATACACGGTTGTTAATGTCCCTTTTTAACAGAACTAAGGTCGTAGACAGAACTGTTTTTGACAGTTTTCATGTTTTCACTTCGTTACCGATGAACATTTGAAACAGCGACAATAGTAAATCACAATTATTTTGTCCATAGTTTCACAATATCTAATATCGAATAAAAGAGTGTTGCAGTTTTGTTCGATACGTTGCACCAATCACCGTTGCGACTATCACTCGCCATTTGATTCGTAGCAATAATTTTTCACTACATACATGTAGTATTATGCACGTGGCGTTTGAACACGGTGGAACAGACAATACTGGCAATTAATAATAAAAATATGATTATTTTAAAGAAATTGATCAAAATTTTTAACCAGAGAGTTTTGCAGTTGCTATTTGCTAATGGCATATATTCTAACGTCCGCAAAGGGTTAATGAGTAGTTAAACGCCCCTGAAAAAGAACTCCGTTACGCATTTATAAAGTGATGAATTTTCGTTCAAACCAACTGATTGATCGAAAGACATTTGTTCCAATGTGTTTCTTTAATAAAGCTCGATGAACGTTTTAGTGTTCGTGAAATTCTGCCGCTTTAAAATTAACCCGAGTTATTAATTTCGATCACGTATTACGTGCGCTCGGTAAAACAATATAATTCGAATATAATTCAAACACCAGATTCGCGGGCGCAGTTAATATTTCCGGATATTCTGAATTTCCGTTTTTTCGACATCGACATGAAACATAAAGGTGCAGTCGTTTTTCTAAAAAACGATGTACTTTAGATGACATTATTCTTATCCGATATGAATAGTTTCTGGTTCAGTGACGTAGAAACTTGATTTAGAGCTTATTCTCGTCCATTCTTCTTCGTCGAAATGTTTTAGCATAAAGGAATGGCCAACTAAAAGGTATTGGCACACACACTTTTCTTTAGACGATTGTAATTCTATGTTTTTTTCTTAGAGTGACGTATATATACGCTTTTTAACCCCTTGTCATACTTTGACGAGTCTCACTCGTGACGCACATGCAGCTCAAACGTGATAAAAATTACTAAAAATTTGTAATACTTTAATATATAACGACAATGTACAATTATAATTTACATAATCAAGGATCATTGGATACGAAGCGCGCATAACATTTTAACTTTTTTTGTTCGTATTAATATTATAGCTGCAAATAGTTGGTTCTGTCTGACGCACTAGAAAAATAAATTGTATGGCAAGGGGTTAAAGACAGATAGTTTGCAATGGACGTATGCAATTGAGAGGAGCGTAAATTGTGCGAAACATAATCCTATTTTTGTGATTGTTTGCGGTGAAATATTTATATAAATTCAAAGATATGTTCAAATTTCCAATATTTCCAATTTTCTGATACTCAGTTTTTAAAATTATCGAGTTTCGAAGCTTCCCAAAATTACAAAAAGGCTTGTATTCTTAAAATTTTTAATGCTTATACTTTGATATTATCAAACCGCCAACTTTTTGGAGACATCAATTCTTATGTTCCCAAATTCCCAGACTCATAAATTTGTTAATTACCACAGTTCCAAATTTTGAGACTTGTGAATATTTTAATTTCCAAATACCGAAATTTATAGATTTCTAAATTTGTCACGTTTCATATTCACGAATACCTGGCTATTTAAATTTGTTAACTTCCAACTGTTTAAACTTCAATAAAACCTCGAATTGCCATATTGCTTAAGTTGTAAATTTAAAGATTTGAATGTTGAACATTTTCAAACTTGTATTTTTAAAGACGCCGAATTTATACACTTTGTAACGTTTAATCCCCCGGCAAATTACGCACATTTACATTGAAATTAAAAATAGAGACGAAAAATAAATAGACCAACGATAAAACATAATTTCTTTATCTTCAGGGAAATCAACACATTTGAAGAAAACCACCTTATCAAATTTTATAATCAAATACAAGAAACTTTTGAAACAATCATTCTGTCGATGTGATAGTTTTAGTTTTCGTTTCAAAGTTTTGAAAATTTTGTTTTGAAAATTTCAAAATTTGAAGGTCTGTGAGCATAACAACTTTTCTTCTGCTGTCGTACGGAAAATAACAACATTAAAGTATAAAAAGTTTCGTGTGAACTAACTGCAATAATCAATTGTAGAATTTAGTTTTAAAAAATATTAAAAATAATGTCATTGCAAATTTTATAATTTTAATCATTTTATTCTATTTTATTTTTATTTTATTTATATAAAAATTTTATAATCATTTGTCAACGAAATGTTATAGTACATTTAACGTGGTTTCAATCGGTTCTATGTGTCAAAAATGATCGAAAATGACACCAAAATGCGTTTTTTTTTTTTAACCGTTTAGGCAACAATAGACGTCGATGGAGTCAACTTCCGGTCATCAGATCGTCGCTAAAATCCATACAGCGAATTAACCCATTAACTGCCAAATTTTTATTCCCACTTTACTGCGTGGGGTGTTAATTTATGTATCAAATACTTTTACAAGTCGGACGACATTGAAGCAAAAAATAATTTTAAAAACCAAAATGTAAACATGTACCGAATACACATTTTATTTAATATAACGTTGTTGCGAGTGATAAAAGAAAGATGTGTATTCAAATCCCTATTTGGGGGTCGTGGCAGCAAATGGGTTAAGGTCCCTTCCGAGTCTATCCTTAAGATTTTAACTAAAAACACCCAAAATTGCGGTCTGTGGCGTGACTCAAACAAACAAATAAACGAACAAATGCAGATCGAGTTGTGTCAGAAGCCTCACTACATTCGACAATTAACTCGTGACACTACATAATCGCTATGGTAGGAAAGTCTCGTGATTATGAAAATATTGGCACACAAATGACACAGGAATTGGCAGGATCATCCATCTGCTTCGTCAATGTATTGACTAGAGCCAAGAACGACAACAGACTCGTTCATATATCGGTCATTTTACTTACAGAAGGATGACAAACAGTTAGATTTATTATGCAACGTTGTGTGCAGATGAATTAAACAACTGCCGTTGAATAGCTGTGTTTTTTTATAGATGAAATACCAGCTTTAGATATTCAATTTATATCGACCTTATCACTGTTTTGTGGAAGATTAACATATCAGATTATGCAGAAAATATAACTGCAGGATATACGTGTTGAGTCCTATAACGTGACGAATTCATAAAACTCGTAAATCATTCAAATTGTAATGAAATTTTCCAAACAAAAGTTGCCAGTTTTCTATGTACGTTGCTGTAATTGCTTCGTTGATAGTTAATTCTTTTATATGGAGAAATGAAGATCACTTTTGGTTTTTTAAATGCAAAAACTTATTTTTTTCTTGGTTTAGAACGAAGAATGACGATTCAAATTAATCATCCTGTGTTAGGTAATAAATTTTAGTCAATACAAGTATCCTGTATGTGCATTAGAATGAATATACTACCCTGCATAAGTATTATACTTAATATAGACAAAATCCTAAAAAAAAAATTCCCATAATTCAAAAATTAAAGGCCCTTAAATTCCAAAACTTGACAACTGTTACATTTCAATATTAACAAATTTGAGGCTTACGAATTTTCGAAATCTTAAGATCTTGAAGTTCCAAATTGTTAATTATTAAAATCAGTAAAGTACACTTCTGAAAACGATCAGTATTCTGTCATTTCACTTTTTATGAATAGTCAAATAGTTATTACTTTTTGTAATATTTGGGTATTTGTAATAATTTATTACACGACGAATACGCCATTTCCATGTTTAATCTCGAGTCGAAACAACCCCGCACAGATCTTACGGAAAACGGCTCGCGATTTTATCTGAACTTTCTGTATGATAGTAGTTCATGATGTTTTGATCAAAAGTTCCAATGGGTCGAAGCACGTAAATTGAACAGTTTCCGTGATACGGAGGGTCAAAAGTCAATAATAGTTGGCTCATTCGAGACCACCACGTTTGAGTATATCTGGACGTAAGATGCACTGTTGCGCACTGTCTGTTTAGTTGACCTCTTAAAACCCGATAGTAGTAGGCCCTTAAATATGACCTCCTGACCCTGTGACACGCCTTCGGGGGTCAAACTAAAATATCGCTGGAAAAGTAAAAAATGCTTTTTCGTTGTACAAACGCGAAGCACCGTCGGCGTTAGCGTTACCCAATGTGCGCCACGAGGATGTTACTCGATCGGATTTTGAACACTATGTGCCAATGAAAAGGTCCGTTTTAATAGTTGTTTTTACTTTAAGAGAATGCAACAAATGGTTACTGCCGTACCTGTCAATCCGATGCCAGAACATTGGATACATGCGCGCATATTGTAAGTGTTTTTTGCTTTTTAGGATATATTCGTCATCAAAGGCATGTCAAATATTCGAACGACAGTTTTCTGTATACGACAAGAGATGCTGCCGATAGGGGGCATCGAGACAATATGAACGTTGAGATTATTATGGACGAATAGAGAGAACTATAAAAACGGCACTTTTCAGTGCATCGTTCTCGCGTTTTATCATGGAAAATTATGAAACACGCGTTGAAACTTTTAACGTGAAGCTTATTAAGTAATGAATCGTTGAAAACGCGATTGCTGACATCATTTCCGATAACAGCGAAAAGCTGCGAAATGATGTCTATAACGTTTTCACGCAATTATTGATAACGTGATTTATTTACAAACATAATTACGATTTCGCGTTCGTAAATACTTCAGATACTACCAAATTCATGCGATAATAATTGTACAACGTACAGTACATCAAATATTTGTTGCGATTAATTTTTCCCAGTGTAGCGAATGCATTTAGTCGTGAAGCGGCGAAATTACGCCGGAACTGACAAATAGAAATAAAGCAACGCTCTTCGATAATTTCGAATTCTGATTTGTTGGTTTATTCGATTTTTTTTAGTCAAAAAAAAGTTTGGAGTCCCTTGGGAAACTACGGTTGCTGAGAGACAACAGACATTTCAGTCGCTGGCTTTCAGGAATTTTTGAACATGCGAAAATTTGACTTTAATTCGGTGGCGATTCAAAGAGCTAGAGATTTCATAATCCAGAAATTTTCGTAGCGGAGTATTTGGGAATTCGAGATGTTGGGAATTGAAGAAGTCAGGAAATTTCGGAAATTGAAAATTCGGGTAAATGAATATTTGAGAACTTGGAATGTTGACAAATTAAAGGACTTTAGAATTCCGAGAAGAAGAGAAATTCAGGAAATTTGAGAAATTACGGACCTCATCATTTGAGAAATGCCAGTTATTGACGAAATTGCGGGTTTTAAATTTCGGGAAGTTTAGGAAATGAGAATTCGAGAGTTCGGGAAATTGAAAATATTGGGATATGGCGAGGTTATTTATTTAAAAATAAAATAAATCTAAATGTCCTTTTGAAGAAACTAACTTTATTGCAAACTACTCGAAAGGACGTGTGGACTGTTGGACAAGAATCGAAGTAAAAGTGAAGAGACTTTTCTAAGATGCACAGTAAAAGTGGCACCCACTTATTGACGAGCAATAACGGCCTGGGTCTGCAACGTTTTCGCGCAATTAGCCCTTAGGTATACACATGACCTGAGGCCCATTGACTCCGGTGACATAGTCAAGACTTTCCATTATTGTAGACCCAGTGACTCTCAACATAGATTTATTTTTGCTAATTATCTAATGATAATTCAACAGAACATTTGAGAATTCAGAAAATTTAGGAAATTGAGTATTTGATTATTCTGTGAATTTTAAACATTGAAGATTTTAGAATTTGGAAGATTTGGGAAATTGAGGGTTTTAGAATTCAGAGAATATGAAAAATTGACAATTTCGAAGTTACTGCAAAATTAACAAAATTCGCATTAGGAAGATTCGGCAATAAATATTTGGGCATTCAGAAATGAAATTGTTCATTTCTGATACAAAATTTCTTGTGCAAAATTCAAATCTGAAAATGTTCAAATTAGAAAGCTCCAAAATTTAACACGTTCACGCCGGCATGTACCACCGGTGGTTCACGACTGGTTCAAAATACTACATACAAAAAATATGCTGCCGGGAACGTGTTAAAGGTTTAAAAATCTACGACAAAAATGGAAACAAATTGGAGAAGCCTGACAATTTTCAAGTATCCCGATCCTTATTCAGTGGAAATCTACGACGCAGCAGTCTTTGAAAGACCAAAAAAAAAAAAAAAATAATTCTGATCGTGCTAGATGCTGACGATTTTAATTACCAGCGGTACCGTTTTATACCGGATCGACAGAAACAACTTCGTCGCTCAGTTTCACAGAATTACTCTTTGAAAGCTTAATTTAATGACGCCGATGCGCTCGTACGACCTGGCGTGACCCCAGGGTTTTATTTTGTACATTTCTCCTCTCCTTTCTTTCGTTCCTGTTCCGAAAACGCAAACGCGTAACGGACTATTATCTCTCACGGACGGATTGTAATTTGCTCGATGAAAAGGTCATTCCGTATCCGGTCCATGTGCGCGCGTTATCTTCATTATTGTCGTTGTTGTTGTGATGAAATTCGTGCAGACGACACGCGGCCGACGACGCACGATGACAACGTTATCACCCTCGTTTTGTCTGGCGTAGATAACCGATGCCGGTTAGTGGACGACGAACTTTCGTCACCCATGTTACTGTGTCATCTAATTTTAAGATGATTTATATGAACGACGTGCTGGAAACGCTGTCACCGATTAGTAATAAATTATCGATATCGCGTTGGTACTGATATTTTGATACAATCGTTAAATCCACCGAGGAATTTTATCGTTCGAGTTCATTTCCTGTTCGATCTTCGAACGCACTGAATGTGACATAACCTCTTACCGAACGATTTATTTATCAGACGCGTCAGCTGGAACTAAATGTTCACTGCTACGATATTAAAACAAAAAAAGTTACGGTATTATTTCTGTTGAACAATCAACCACAGAGTTTGTTTGCCTCCAACAAACGCTAACGAATATTTATTATATGTACAGTAAAATTAGAAAAGATGTACAGAGTGTTCAGTCCTGAAACGCGCTGAATTCAGGGACTGTCGTTATGTGTTGTTACCGAACCGACTGCTTAGGTTGTACTGCTAAAAAGGCTATTTTACGCATAAGCTAAGGGGAAGTACAGCTATGCACCCCCTAGAGGAGAGAGTCTTGCTTTTCTCTTAACGGTCAGCTACGACCTCGGCGCAGGGCTCGAGCTGACCGTTTTTTATGGCTCTGACTTATACCTAAGTGTAGTTGAACGTACGCTTTCGCAGCTACGAAACATATTTAAAATTCATTCAGAATAACCAGGATTTCTGCAAAAATCCAACAATTTCTATCCATTTATAAGGTGCGTCACGAAGAACTATTCACTGTTGCAATATTAACACTAAAACTACCAAAGAGATCAAATGACCCTTCTACAAATTTCTTACTATAAATGACAATTAGCATAAATGTCAAGAAGATCACCTTAACGAATTTTCGTCATCCAAATGAAGAAGCTATGAGTGTATTCATTTACGTGGGGCAATTAAATATGAGCGAGCCTTTATTGCAGTGTTTCCCGACCTTTTTTGTGCCATGCCCCACCTTAGCCTTTCTGAAATTCTTATGCCCCCCTATGTAACATACGTAATTTTTAATATTAAAAAATTGAATTGAAACACTACAGAAGTTGCGATGGGCCATTCAGGTGCGAACAACTGCGTTGTTTAGCGAGATTTTAAAACGTCCGGGGTTCCCCGCGGAGCCTGCCGTTTGTCGCTGGGAGGCTTACGTGACGACGCCAAACACCCAGTTGATATTTTGGTCTCGTCAAGTGAAATTATACCTAATAATTATTTACCGCAATTATTTAAGAATTTGCTTTTTTCGTTAAATTTGGCACCGAAATCTAGCATTGCATTTAAATGGCCCGGAGCAAAATGTTAAACTCGTGTCGAGTCCATTTTCGAATTGCCCCCCTTATAATCAAATTGCCCCCCTGTAGAGCGTGGGCCCCACGTTGTGAAACACTGCTTTATTGTCTGTATCTTGGGAAATGTTTTTGTGTATGATTAAACATTTGAAGTCGTTAGGTAGGCATTCTTAGAGTAAGAAAACAAGAACATTCGGCTGATCCCGTGCTTCGTTTAGTACTTTTAACAATGAGTGAGAAATCTGTGCCCGGCTCCATTGAGCAACGCGTAATAATAAAGTTTCTATCTCGTGAATCTGTAAAACCAGCCGAAATGTATCACAGACTGCATGCTCAGTTTGGGGTAGACACCCTTTCATGGTCACGACTAAAGGCAACATCTTAAACCAAGTTAGGCTTCAGTATAGACATAAACGGTTAGACTGTCCCATCCTCGAAGTATTGTTTCTGCACGACAAGTAAAGTTAATATCTTGTGGCTATTGATGTTTGTTGTTATGTCTATTGACTTGTCAGGTATGTCAAAAAGTGTTAGAGTCAGAATTGAGTTTATAAGAATTATTCTATGATTGTATAAACTTCTGTATTCGTTTAATATGTATGCGATGTAGTATTTCGATGCGGGTATGATATATCGATCATGGCGGGCATATACTGGAAACCGGCAGAATCTCGCAGGAACTGACTTCATATAAAATAAGAACGCATGCAGATGGTGGTCGAACTGCTCCAATAAAAGCAACTACAGTAAATTCTCGCACAGTGCAGCACTTAGTTTTCTTGCATAATGCAAAACGTCTCTTCCTGCGCCTATGCGTGCGACATTGCTGCGCTTATGTTCGCCTCGCTCGAGGCAGTCCAAGTGTAACACGATACACTCACCGCGGTCCCTTTGATGCGGGCTGACAGGCTCCAGTTCCCAATTTAACAATATAATTTGTTAATATTTATATTTTTTTGACTGCAAACTTTTTTAACATATTCGTGAGGTTTTTCCGATTAAAATAAGACCAAACACGATACAATTACGATCATAATTACCTGTGTAGCAAGCCATACAATTTTTGGACGTTACATTTACGGCAGAGATACGAATTCCTTAGATTCTAACGTCCGAAACTTTTATAGCTTGTTAGATGGGTAATTATGATCGTTATTATATCGTGTTTGGTCTTATTTTAATCAGGAAAACGAGACAAATACAATGGTAAAAGTTTCATTCACGAAACACCAAAAATTAAGAATTTTGATTTTTGAATTTAAAAGACAGAACACGCAGGAGTCTTTCATGTTTGCCGAACGCTTCAACCTTCTGCCTCTCTGTCTTTTCCACTCGCCGTCCTCTTTCACGTTAAAAACTTTAATCACCCGTTACGTACGTAATTATTGACGTAATTACATTATGTTTGGTGTCATTTTAATCAGAAAAACGAGAGGAATACGATGGTAAAAGTTTCATTCACGAAAAACCAAAAATAAAGAATTTTGATTTTTTAATTTAAAAGACAGAACACGCAGAGTCTTTCATGTTTACCGAACGTCTCGAACCTCAGTCCCTCTTTGTTTTTGTATCGCTATCCTTTTCTACGTTCGGTTTGCGTCGTATCCCTCTGCAGATGGGCTTGAAAGGACATACCAAATCCGCGACAGTGCGTCGAATCCAACCACAGATTGGCTTGAAAGGACATACCAAATCCGCGACAGTGCGTCGAATCCGACCACAGATTGGCTTGAAAAGACATACCAAATCCGTGACAGTGCGTCGTTCGAACATCGTCGGACATTTAAATGCCTCATCGTCTCAGCGACGGTTTGTTTTTTCGGCCGCCGGGAAAGGCGAGCCACGGTGAGCAAGGGACAGCCACCGAGTATCAAATTTTGCTTCCAGTATGCTCACAGTGCACAGTTTCGATTCCGGCCTCCGCTGCACTGTGCGAGAATTTACTGTATTCGCTGTTGCAATATTAAAACAAATGTAGAAAGTTAAAATGTTGTGACTATTTATATTTAGCGATCCTTCGTTTGTTTTCATTTAAACTTTCTATTAAATATCATTAAAACACTGCATTTAATATAACACGTTACGAAGAATATTAACGTTAATCTGACCCTGTACTTTTTCTTTTGCGATGTAGAATTTTAAATATGGAGTCTTTCAGTGTATTCGCATGGAACGACAGTGACTTGAAATATAGGATGTCTGGTTATTTTAATATGCACTAATTCCTCGTTACCCGTGCGAATTAAGTTTTTACAATGTTTCACGGATAATTAACTTAAGAGGTCATATAAAATAAACACATGCAATTGTGTTCTGCGAAATAAAGGGAAGTACGGAGCGGAAATTAAACGAACAAATGTTGCGCAAATTATGCAGACTGTTGCTATGCAAGATTATGGTTTTAATTTTTGCTATTTATGTCAGGTTTGCTTTTGACCGTAGGCACAACAGCCATATCGTGTCAATAACGATCACCGTGGGACATGATTTTGTTCGATATTAAAAAAACTGGTCAAACAATTTCTGCCACAGGTGGATCAATAATATTTATCGAATTTTCAATTGCGAGAATTGTTATAGCAAATTGGTGTAATTTCTTCACCTAGACATGAACTGGTATGTAATGCGACACGATATGCCACAAACATAAGTTTCATTATTCATTTTCAAATTTTGAACAAAATAAATGTAGCCCTTCGATAAAAAATCGGAAACGCTCATAATTTTCAACATGTCTCACGTTTTTAGTGGCATTTAATGATACGAATGAAATTTAATTATATATTTGATTTGTTATTACTAATTAATCAATCAACTACATTAATAATAATTTAACCACATTAGTCACCAATAAATTAACTATATTTCATATATTGATATCAACGATATACACTCCTGGACAAAATTAAGTGGACACTGCAGAAATGTAAAAAAAGTTTTGTTTCATTACAATGTTGCAAATAAATTTTAAATTTAGAACGTGAGATATTTTTGTAGGCTTGAAAAAACATTTATTTAATGTATATAATTGTGCAATAAAGTTTTAATTTATAGGCATTATTAGTTAATTAAATTTACCTTTTGTTATTTATGATACCTGTCCACTTAATTTTGTCCACGACTGTATGTATTGGAAGTACAAAAACTCATTCGTTTAAATAAAATAGTAAAATAGGAAAAATAGCTAAATAGTACAATAATACTTGATAAAACGGTGCATGTAATACTATAGTAGCAGAGTAGAGTAATGAAATAATATAATATTAATATAACGAAATATTATAAATAATGAAAATGACCAAATATCACAAAGTAGTAAACAACAAGATCGCAAAATTATACATAAAATGATGAAAGAAAATATAGAATAGTATAATATTTTATATATTATTCGATACTATAAAGGGCAGTTGAAAATTATGAATGATACTAATTTTTTATTCGGCTAAAGTGCAGGGCTTGATAGAGTTAACCTGATGGAGAAAATATCGCGTTAATTCGCTCACGTTCGGTTACAAAATGTTTGACACCTGTGACGTTAGACGGAATGTTGTCTGCCATACGTTGAGATCCCAGACGGACTATAACAAGGTCATTAAGTGATTTCATTAACCTAATGCACCCCCGTGTCCTCGTTGGTAGTGTTCCGCTAGTGCCGTGCAATGGACGCCAGTAAATGGTTTTATTACTATTGTGAGACTTCCAGACAGTATAATAAGAGGAATCGTGAGAGTGCTGACGGGGTCTGATGGTTCTGTGTTGAACAAAAGTTTCGGGTTTGATCTTTTGCTTTTATCGTATAGTTTCGTCATTGATTGAAGTTCTCCGATCGTCCAAAAGGATAGCGACGGAAGGGAACGTTCGAACGATCGAACATAAACATACAGTAACATATCGATGAAACAATCCTAATGCAAATATAACATTTTGTTATTTCGTTGTTATGAAATTATGGTCGACATGTTTGTGAGATTTTCCTTATTAACGTTGGACCAAACACGTCGTAATTCGGAGCACCTTGTAATTTCAAGCATTTCGCTTACAGTGGCTCAAAGTAAAACTCGGACACTTGCATATTTTTATTTTATGAGCAGATACTTAGTGTAGGCCACAAATTAAATGAACGATCGAGTGACTTTTATTAACCAGTTAACTGTGGCGCCACCTTTCGAGAACGTGCACCTATATGTGTCGTGAAAATCGACGATGACGAGTAGCTCCAGGATGCATAAATTTAGCACAAATCATTTATAGATTTTATTTGTTCGTTTCACTACGTCTTGGCTTCCAAATGTTCCAAGCACCTTAGAATCTACGAAATATTACAGTTTAAATAACTTTTGCAAAACTTACTATTTGAATAACCAATGGTAACTAAATTTTACGCATGACGGATATAGTCGTCATGACACAAAATTCTGCCATATCTCCATGACGGATATAGTCAGCAAACTCACTAAACTGGTTAAGCTACAGTTGGAGGCATAGAAATCCATGAATAACGAAAACAAAATTACAACGTATTAAATAAATAATTCTATGTATTTCGCTTATATCGAGGGCTTTACCATATTTCCTAACTCACTTTACATTAAGGAGTTATATCTACTTGGGATCGGGAACAGTTACGAGATTTTCAAGAATTTTTTTTGCCATTTTAATAAATATTTTTAATAATTCTCAAAACACTATCAAAAAGTTCATATCTTAAGGTGTATATATAAATTTTTGCATAATAAAATATGAAAAAATAAATGAAATATAACTCGTCTCCAAGATCGTCAGTTTTTTTGCGGTGACCACGATATTTTCAGAACGCCTTATCCGAAGTCAAAATCCAAAAATAGTGCATTAGTACATTGCATTACGAAGGGCCTGAACGAAGGATTTTTCATTTTGTTTACAAAATTTTTTTTATTGCAAAAAAAAAAATAAAATCTGTCCACCTCGAACTATTGATTATTTCGTAAAATTGTTGTCATTTTTGTAAAAATCAAAATTTTACGAAACCCTTCGTTCAGGCTCTTCTTAACGCAATGTACTAATGCACTATTTTTGGATTTTGACTTTAGATAAGGCGTTCTGTAGATATCGTGGGCACCGCAAGTGGCATAAAAAAAACTGGCGATCTAGGAAATGAGTTATATTTCATTTGTTTTTTAATATTTTTTCATAAAAAAATTTATATATACACCTTAAGATATGCACTTTTTGATAGGGTTTTGAGAATTATTAAAAATATTTATTAAAATGGCAAACAAAATTCTTGAAAATCACGTAACTTTTCCCGATCCCAAGTAGATATAACCTCTTAATCGATTACAGTGCAAAAGATTAGGATTTGATATCAGGTATTAGCAGATTGTATCTTCATACCCTTACCATACATGTACGTCAATGAAGAATCGGGTGAAGAATTGAATAGTAAAAAACAGTAGACGTTCTTTGGTTATAAAAGTTGATTGAATACTGATTTGTAAACAGCTTTTATATAACAGAATATGCTTGGTTGGAAATGGGGGTTGTATTCAGTTTTCTTCGGCGGATTACGTCAGTTTGACGTCACGTCGCCGGCCACGTTATAAGAAGGTCAAAACATCTCATGCTTCATTGAGACAAGGACTAAAGAAAGCTATTTGGAAGGATAGTAAAACATATGTTTAAGGTCGCACACAGAACTAGTAATGCATATTTATTGAAATGAAGTAAGGAGGAAAAAAGCATCGAGTAGAAAATATTAATTTAAAAATTGCAAAACTGCAAGCGAACAAATGAAGAATTTGATAATATAGAACTGTGGCAGTACAGAACTAGAAAAATATTAAATTATTTCATTTAGAAATTGATAAATTTAAAAATTTTCAACTTGGGAATTTTTTAAATTTAGAAATTCAGGAATAGAAAATTTTCAAACTCCTCGATTTTGAAACTTAACTATTTGACAACATTTGAATATAACTAAATATTTGAAAGTAAAAAATTGCAATTTTACTTTATTTAAATTTGTCGAATTTTAGTTTAATAAAATTCTTTAAATTAAAAGTCTGGTGATCTAATTTTTGTTTAATAATCTAGTCCTACTTTAAAACCAAATTCAGGTCCTTCAGTTCAATTTTCAAAAGTACTGAAGAAATTGAATAAAACCCGGTCTTGCTCCGTCATAAAGTGTGTGCTAATACTTTCATCCGTTACTATACACTAGTGAAATTAATTCTGGACACTTTGAATAAAAATATTCTCTGTTTCATGTTTGGGCAGAATACGTATATACTGCCACGCTAAATTTATACCATAATATTTTTATTGTAAGCTATAATGTTTATAGTTACGCCCCAAAGTTAGAAAACATTGATTAGAATATAAAATGTAAACAATTGTATATTAAATAATTTGATTAAGTGCGAAATTTAACACTATTTCTACCACGATTTTATGTATACCTATTTCAACCAAAAGGTGTCTTTTGACGCCTTTTGAATACAAATCATTGCCGAAACTGGTTGGGATTTCAAATTATGAGTTAAACGTAGATATTTTGAGGAATATATTTATTGATACACTGATGTGTATTTATTGTAGATTATTTAATTCATCAAGCTACAAAATATTAGAGTCACATAAGTTTCTTCCTTTTTGTAATATGACACAAAATAGGATAGAGGGAAAGAGAAGGTTGATACAGCTGAACAGTTAATGCAACGAATCAACTTTCAATTATAAATATTGTGTATGAATGTCTATCAAAAAAGGAAAGAACTTATGGGACACTCTAATATACAATCAATGCAATGGTGTACACTAAAATGCAACAAGGGAAATTAGCTGGAGAAAAATGATATCGCTGAATTAATTTAACAACCATTGTATGAAAAGTAAAAAAATTACTTGTGGAGAAACGATTCAACATAGAGAATAATTTTATGTTAAAATTTGAAAGGTGTCTTGGTAGAAATGGTGTTAAGGAAAGATTTGAAAGCGTCCAGAATTAATTCTACTAGTGTATATACTTATGTAACTGCTTGAAGGCATACTATCAGTGCAAACACGCGCAGTTTATATTTTTTCCATACAAATAAAAAACATATCGCAATGAAAATATTGCTATTCATTGACTGACCGTCCCGTTATCGAAATGAATGAAATATTTCGCTTGCACATTTCTAGAGTATTGTATTATAAGAATGTGATCATAATTTTCACGCGGTACAAAAAGTGCTCGATGTTCATTCACCGATGAATGTATCAATTCCACTTGATCAAAATATTCCGTTCTTACGATGTTATCGTTCAGTTATTTTTTATGAATCGAGATGAAGAGAGCACTTCTAACTTCCTGATTGATAAGACAAATAAAAAAGACTCGCGCGTAACACAGATTATGCATATCTCGAACAGTTGTCTCTGTTTAGTCTACTCGGTTCGAGTGATAAGGGGACATACATAGCCTCGCGAACGACTTCGTTACTCCGTTATAGGAGATCGTTGTTTACGAGTTATTTTACAATCGTACGAGACATTTTTATCTAGTTACTTGCATAGTTATGTCTGGCGAGTGTCAATTGCATCTATTAACTCGAGGTAATCACGAAGTTTATCACAGACATTATGTAATTGTCTGATTCATTGACTTAACCGGTCACTGCGTACCACATGTGTACGCGAGAAATCAAAACTTAATATTGGTATGATTGACGTCAACAAATTGTTTATGCTGTGTATAATAAAAATATAATCCTTCGCCATTTTGTTAGACTTCGTTTGTGAAATTGTTAATAAGAGCATATGTTCTGTATTCGATATACGAGGTCTGTTAAAAAAATAACCGAACTTTTGTAATTACGCGGCAATGGATCGTCATAGCGACAAGTGGTTTGCAGTATTTCATTTGCCATAATCTTCTGCGTTACATGCATTTTACAGATCCTTTATATCGCGTTTAGTTCCCGAGTTATTGTAATTTGAATGCAAGGTGTTTCAGTGTGCGCAGCGATTTTAGCAATGTGTGATTCACGAGAGCAACGGTGCAACGTGAAATTTTGTATGAAACTGAGAAAAACATTCACGGAAACGTTTAGACTTTTGATGCAAGCTTATGGAGGTGATGCTTTTTCTCGTACACAGTGTTACGAATGGTTTATCAGATTCAAAAATGGTCGTCAATCAATTGAAGATGACCCTCGACCAGGAAGGCCTTTGACCGCAATCGATAACACTTGCATTGAGAAAATCTTGAGTGATCTTGTGCCAATCAATCGCCAGTACTACAAAGGTGTTTTGAAAAGGTTGCGTGAAAAAATTCGCAAAAAGAGACCACAGTTGTGGCGAGTTAACTCATGGTTTCTTCACCATGACAATGCGTCTGCCCACTCAGCCTCGTTAATTCGCTAGTTCTGTGCAAAAAATTAGATGACTGTCCTCCCCCAACCTCCCTACTCCCCAGGCCTTGCTCCCTGCGATTTCTTCTTATTCCCAAAATTAAAATCAGTACTGAAAGGACGGCGTTTCGACTCAGTTGAAGACATTAAACACAATTCGTCATTGGCATTGAAGGATGTTCCTATAGAAGCTTACCAGGACTGCATGGTAAAGTGGAAACACCGCTGGAATAAGTGTGTGGATAGAGGAGGGGAGTATTTTGAAGGGGACAAAGGCCAATAAGTTATATATCAAATAAAAAAAATTAGAGAAATAAAGTTCGGTTTCTTTTCAACAGACCTCGTACATTCCAGTCTTTGCGAGGGATTTTTAAAACCAAATTCCGTTGTCGATTACAGTGGATAATTTACATGAAATTCTTTATTCTCGATGCATAACCGAGATTTTTGCCTCTAAACTGCATAGATCAGTGGTAGAAAACTTTTTCCAACGTCATTGTTTTCTGCATGACAACAGCACAAAAATTATTATCTTCGCGAGCCTTCTAATTTAGAAGTTTTCGAATTCACAAAGTTTAAAATTTTGAAATTAAAATTAAACCACCACATCGATCGAATGACCGTCTCACAAGTTTCTTACTTGAAATTATAATGTTTGTTGAGGGGATCTCCTACAAATGCGCGTTGCTTTTCCTCAAGACAAGGAATTTATATTTCATCGTTTATTTATTTATTTTACGACATTATTTTAAGGTAAACTTGTGCAATGTGCCGGTATATTAAATATTAACTGGTGTATAAATTCGGAGTTTTGAAAATTTGTAAACTTTCGAATCTTTAAATTTAGAACCTTGAGACAATTTGAGGATTTGAAAATGTTTGAATTTTGAAAATGATTGAAATTTGAAAAATTGGAAATTAACAAATTTTAATCTACAGAATGACTTAAAGAAATTTTTGAAATTTCTGTAAACTTTTTAGAGAGGGTGAAGATAGTTGTTTTATTTCCTTCTATTATGGTGAAGTCTCACTATATGACTCGCAATGATGCTATAGGAATGTACCAAATGAAACTACTAAATAAACGGAACTCCTGTTCCTAAAACTAAAAATGATTAAAAAATGTTATATAAACGTAAGCTATTAAATGCTTTATCGAATGATTATAAGGCTTACATGAACTGATAATGGACGATTTTCTCCTTCGATACTACATGAAAATAATTGTTGACTTCGTATTCTTTTTAATAACTTTTAATAACGCACTCAAGAGCCTGTTTTCATATAAACATATTTTCTTATTTTTATCTACGCAATGGCTAGTAAAGTTATACAGAAAAATGGTTCATTCTGTACATGATATCGAACGACGTAGCAGTTCGTTATAATTTCGTATTATTGTTTGTAATATTTTTAACTCTTTGCACTTGAGCGTGACTCTCACTCACCATCTAATTTAATGTAACAATTTTAAACAAATAACTTTTAACTACATTTGTAGCATTGCACGTGTGATGTTTGAACACAGTGAAAGAAATATTGGCAATTAACAATAAACAAATAATAATTTCAAAAGAGTTCATCAAACTTTTCAACTAGAAAGTTTAGCAGTAGCTATTCGCCAACAATGAAAATGCTTTCGAGTGCAAAGGATTAATAATGTGTTTGAAACCCTATGGTGATATAACATTGTTTTATTTTTACGAATAGAAAATGGTCATAACGTTTACCAGTAGAATGTTGGGACACCCTATTTATTAAACTATTATTTATACATATATTTTATATGAACAAGTTTATACGCTCTATATATCAAAATGTTAATTATATATTTTATATAGACAAGTCGGTATATTCTATATATCGAACTATTATTTATACATATATTTTATATGAACAAGTTTATACGCTCTATATATCAAAATGTTACTTATATATTTTATATAGACAAGTCGGTATATTCTATATATCGAACTATTATTTATACATATATTTTATATGAACAAGTTTATACGCTCTATATATCAAACTATTATTTATACATATATTTTAGATGAACAAGTTTATACGCTCTATACAGGGTGTCCCAAAAGTGTTGAAGGAGCCGGAAATGTGAGGTAGGTGGGGTCATTCTGAACAACTTTTTCATTTGCAAAAATGTCGTATGGGGTTTCATTTTTAAATTATTAACGAAAAACACCGACCAATCAGAACGCGAGAATCGCGCGCCACGCGATTCGATCGCGACCACGGCCAATTATAACACGGGACTACACTGCTGCCTCCGAGCGCGCGTGATTCTTGCGCTCTGATTGGTCGGTGTTTTTCGTTAATAATTTAAAAATGAAGCCCCATACGACATTTTTGCAAATGAAAAAGTTGTTCAGAATGACCCCACCTACCTCACATTTCCGGCTCCTTCAACACTTTTGGGACACCCTGTATATCAAACTGTTATTATCCTTGTAAATAAAACTATTCAAACTATTTATTATTATTGGCGTGGGTGATGGAGTGGGTGAATTCGCAAAATCATAGAGATAATAAAACTTATCGAACTCATGTTCTTCGAATTACAATATGTCACAATCCATCCTTGTGAAGCTTATCAGCCAGGTTAAAAAGTGGCAATTGTCGGATCGGTGGGGTGATAACGAGACAAGAGAAGAGAGGATCGTGTCGGCTAGAAAGTTTCATCAACCCGATACACTTTCACGGTGTTACCGTCTGGGCCGCAACCTAACTATCGTTGATTTATGCTCGTTCGTAGTCGTGCCACCATTCAGCTATACATAGTTCGCGCATAGCCGGTCAAAATTAATGAACAGGGCATGAAAATAAATTGGTAGCAGAATCAACGAATGTAGTATCATTTATAGAAATATCATTTTGTAAAATTGACGATTTAGGAATTTTTTGAATTTGCGGATCTAGGGATTTGGGATCTTGAGAATTTGACGGTCTAAAGATTTGGGTACCTTGGAATTTGAGAATCCAGAGATTTTTCGTTTTAAAAATTCGAGAATTTAGGGAATTCCGATTTGGGAATTTAGGGAACTCGGGACTTCGAAATTTGGGAATCAGTTGATTCGGGAGTGTAGATATTTAGGAATGAAGGGTATTGGAGATTGCGAATGTTAAAAATTGGGAAATTTGAAATCTTGGAATTTCAGAACGTGAGTATTTAAAGATTCAGGATTATTTTCTTTGGAAATTATTGTAATTATGGAATAGAGTTTCGGAAACGTGCTACAGAAATTTGTTGAATTTGAGAATCAAGAGATTTGGGGATACCTAAGTTTGAGAATCGAGACATTTTCGAATTTGGACATTTGCGGATCTAGGTAATCAAGGAATAAGAATGTGGAAATGTACGGAGTTTTTTATTAAGCATTTTAAGGCGTTGGGAAATTTACCGATCGATGGATTTGAGGGTCTGCTGGATCGAGAATTTAAGAATACGGGAACGTTAGGATTTCATACCTTTGGGAATCTACACGTTCTAGACGTTAGAAACTAGAAATTCACAAGCGAATTTTTCGTTTTAACTTTAATTCGCGATTGTCGAATCACAATTATTCTAGTATACCACTTTACTCCACACTTCCATTGTAAAACCAGTCTGAAATTGTTCAGTTTCAACTCCTGTTCCTCGTGCCAGTTTAACACATTATTTTTGCAGAAATCAATTCGTAACGTTTATGATACCTCTATTAAATTTATATCCAGTATGGTAATACTTGAATGTGCAACGTCTAAAGCATTTCTTGGACGCTTTGATATCTTACTTTCTATGCTGTGAAATCAGGCTGATTAAAATTTAATTAAATGTTAAATAATAATATTTTAGATGCCCGTTTATTGATATTTTGACTGACGAATGCACGTACTATTAAGTTCTTAATTAATTTATGGGTTCGGTTATCATCGAGCTATAAAAAAGTAATAATTGCTATTATTTAAGCAAGTTCAACAGAATTCAACTCGTCTCGCCTGATGATGTTATGTGCGAAATAGATTTGTATGAACCAGAAGCGACTGTTCTTGAAAATTGTTGCTTTACAAATTTACTTTCTGATAATATTTCGATGTTAATGATTTGAATGTTTTCCTGAAACATAAAATTTAGTAGCTGAAAGCAAATAAAAATTTAAAAATTATTAATTTGAAAGTTGAAAATTTAAATATTCAGATATTTTCACCGAAAGAAACATATGTTTATTTTTATAATGATGCAAAACGATAAAATCTGATTTGTAAATAACGCGTCTTAGTGGGGTTTTTTGATCAGTTTTACTCCAAAAAACTAGTCACTTGCGTCAGAAATTTCTAGTATTGTAATACCATGCGTAAGTTATCATATTCAATTGCAAAGACGAGTGTAAAATATTCTGATATGCAAATTTTGGAAGTCGCGAAACTGCTGGTTTATTTACAGCCGTTCGTATTTTACAGAGTGTTTGCTTATTGCAAACAAATGTTGTGTAAGTAAATGATGAACTACGCTAATTTGTTATAAATAACATAATAACTCATAGCAATCTGTTATATGTACAATGTTGTTTGAAATACATTAGATTTAATTTTCGATAGAATGTAATTGTTTGTTTATATTATTTGAAAAAAGCGTTAAGAAGTTCGCATGTATTGGTAAGAATATAAGACTGAACCAACCAGTGTATAAAATTAAAAATTAAGAATGAATTAAAATAAACTTCCTAAATCTTCAAATTAAAGGCAATATATTTTGAGTATTTGAAAATTGGGAATTTCAAAAATATAAAAATATGAGAATCACAAATTTTCGAAATTTCAAACTCACGAATGAAGTAATCTGGAAATTTAAAGTATAATAATAGCTTTAAATTTTCACATTTTTAAACTGTTAAATCGCAACGTTTTTAAAATTTGTAATTTGGAAAATTAGGAATTTAGTCAGATTTGCAAATTAACATACGTCAAATCTTCTAATTTTATAATAATTTTTATTCTACCAGTTTCAAATTTATATATTCGATAATTTGCAAGTTTGTAAACTTTCAAGTCCAATAGATGCCAGATTTAAACATTTTTAGATTCGGAATATTTTGCTTAGTATATAATTCACTGTCACATGCAACATGTATGAAAAACATCTTATAACAATTTATCATAGAAAGGAAAGTGATACTGGTCGAGAAATAGCAGAGTTATTAGTAATGAAGATCGCATCTAATTTCTGAAATAAAACAGTTTCTAATTCTGAATAGAAGGGAAGAAAGAAAATTAATATGCTGCGTTAACAAAAATCCGCATTGTTGTGCTGTACAATTAGCTTCAGAGGTTTATTATGAAAGTGGACAGAAAATCAGTTACGAGATTGTGCGTAGAACAGTGAAAAACAGTGGGTATAATGGTCGAATAGGAAGAAGAAAACCGCACATTAATGACATAAATTAGAGAAAATGACTGATTTTTATGGAAAATTTGTGGAAAAATCTCACGATTGGTGGAGTGATGTTAAATTTCGCTGATGAGAGTAAATGTATTTGTCGATCAGATAGTAGATAATGTAGTAAAGAGAAAATGAAGGTTCAACACTAGAACTACCAACCAGTCAAAATAACTGGTTTCGGGTTTGGCATTTATATTACAAAATTTTATTGCCGTCCTTTTGTCAAAATGTCTGTCATGTTTTATCGAGTTAATGAATGGTTGTATATGTTAGGTGATGCTGCAATATTTATTTATTTATTTTTCTAGTTTATTTTCAGTTTTGAAGTAAGCATGCATTTAATGCCGGTACTTCTAGCGTTAAAGACCCTTTAAAACACGGAGGAGGCTTCATGATTGTACGGTGGTGTATTTCCAGTGTAAGAGTTGGTGTTCATTGACGATATCTTAAATAAGAGATATTTACACCTCTAAAACAAATTGACTAAAGAGTGCAAATAATATGGGAAAAGAACTTCCAAATTTTATCATAATAATGATGCAAAACATGGATCATAAATCTCGCAAATCTCATTGAGAATCTGTATGATGAATCAGACCAAAGAATAACAAAAACAGCAGTAAATTCAATAGTTAAATTATAAACAAGACTCAAAGAAAAATGACATTCTGTTTCTTTAACATATTAAAAAAAAAAATGATTTTTAATATACCCAATTGCATGAGATTGTTGTTTAAAAACTAAAATAGGTTTGCAACAAAGTATTAATATTGTAATTTTTCTCGCACTTCATATAACAATTCTTTATGTTTTATAAAATGTCAAAACATCAACGTGTGGTGAAAATGTGATAGCACGTTATTTAAAATGTATTATACATCGGAATGTTACAGTTGGAAAGAAATTTTGTTTATAAACGATTCATGTTTTTGTAACATAATGATCATGATATATGTATAAATCATCCCTTCCTATATGCAATAACAAATATTCAAACACTGGATCGTTTAGATATTAACATCTTGACTGCCATACGGAAGCAATCGAAAATTGCATTACGTAGTATTTTCATTTTCAACAAATTTTACCAAATATTTTCACAATACTTTGTTATATTTATTTTACGTCGTTTCAGATCACTGATTCGAGCATTTTCAGTTGGAAAAATGAACATATTTTGAATAATATAGCCGTTGAATCTGTGTAGAAATATCACCCATATATGGGTGACATGGCAGTCAAAGTGTTAATGCAACTGTCTATATTCGTGAAATAATTCCAAATCAAATGTGGTCGTTAATAATACGAGAAGGTGCGTGCATTAACCCATTAACTGCCAAATTTTTATTTCAACTCTACTGCGTGGGTTGTCAATTCATGTATCAAATAGTTTTACAAGTTGGATGACATCGAAGCAAAAAATAATTTCAACTACTCGAATGTAAGCACGTACCGAATACACATTTTATTTAATATAACGTTGATGACAGAAGAATGTATGTAAAAATGTATATTCAAATCCACATTTGGGGATCATGGCAGCAAATGGGTTAATCATTAGTTTAGAAAAGAAAAAGCGACCTGATATATGCGATAAGTTCGTATCGATGTATTCGAAGTTGCACTCGTCATGTCCCGATAACAGTTTCAAATAAACCTCGAGTTCCGCTGAAAAATTTGGATTATTCATTTGTACAGCTAATATCTGCGTGACAGGTAACGCATGTGTGTGTATCCAGTTAACGTACGCGCTGACGCAGCGGTACGGGATCAGCATGGTGGTCGTGTAGGGAGGGGAAAGGAAACGGATCTTATTTATAACGAGACGGGACCATCGTACGATGCCGGCACAACCAATCGCAAGCCATCTCGTGGTCTGGCCTTGCAGACCGCTTTACCGCTTTGCACGCATACGTGTGAATCGCGCGATTCAGTGACGCCACCAAACCGCGCTGTTTCTCTAACCTGTATGAGTTCACACGTGGGCGTCATGCGCGTCGACGTTTCCCGACGAATGCAACTCATACTTTCGACCGAGGAATTCGGTTAAATTAAAAGACCTAATACTTGGAACAGAGAAGTCTTTATGGACGATCTACGATTGTTGCGGCGCATTCATAGAATCATAAAGCCATTGGGCTTATTTTTAACTTTAGAAATTTCATGAATAATCAACAACTGCCTTTTATATTCTTGTGCAATTTATATTCTTAAACTTTTTCTAATTTAGCGTGATTTTCGAGAGCCTGCGCGGTTTATTATTTTATGAGTGTCGAACCGTTAAGGGACAAACGACGTCGTATTTTTACTTTAGGTTACTCGGGTAAAGAGTGATCTCGCGATAAGCATTTGGTAAGGGCGGTTCTTGTCCGCTTCTCTTCAATTTTCTAGAACCAATGAAATTAGCTTAATTTTAACTTAGTCGTTTGTCCACCCCCAGCAGCATACCAAACCCCACTACATACTTTTTTCTGGAGAGAACATTATTTTTTCTCTCCAGTAGATTTCCAATAATTCTCAAAGAGTACACATCAATTTTATACTTATCTTTTAAAGTCCGTTGTTAGTTTGCGAGGTGTTATTATTTTTCTTACGTGCTTATAAAGTTTTAATAAAGCACAAACATTTTACCCTTGTCAGTTGTTTTGTTAATATTGTCTTTTGAATGGATTCACAGTACTTTGTGGTTCATTAAGTCAAATCCCGAAGAACGCAACAACATACAACGATGTTATTATGAGTAATGTTTGTCGGATGTCTTCCTACAGTGGCTTAAAGTAAAACTAGGGCACTCGCATATTTTTGTTTCATGAGTAGATAATTAGTGTAGCGAGCGAATTGAATGAATGATTGAGTTACTTTTATTAACACATTTGCTGTCACGATCCCCAAATGGGGATTGGAATATACATTTTTACATACATTTTTCTTTTACCACTTGCAACAACGTTATATTAAATAAAATGTGTATTCGATAAGTGCCATTCTGGTTTTTTAAATTATTTTTTGCTTCAATGGAGTTCAACTTTAAAAGTATTTGTTACATAAATTGACAACCCACGCAGTAGAGTTGAAATAAAAATTTGGTAATTAATGGATTAAGCTGCAGTTATAGGCATAGACATCCGTAAAAAACGAAAGCAAAATTACAACGTATTAATTAAGTAAGAAACAAAGTGTCCAGCCGAAGGGAAATTCGTATCAAACTAAAACTTGGACAATAGAGAACTTTTATTTATATATGTACATCTTTTAAATTGTTTTCAATAATTAGTTGTCAGCCTTTTGTTTTGACAGCTTTCAATCGATTCGGAAATAATCGCACTAATTTTTCACAATATTAAACGTCAATGTTTGTTCATTATTCTTGCAGTGCCCTCTCTAAGTCCTTTGCATTTGATTTCCTTTCAGCTTGGTACTCTGTTTGTTATTTTATTAATAGATTGTAATTTTGTTTTAGTTTTTATGGCTTTCTATGCCTGTAACTGCGGCTTAATAAAAGTTACTCTATCGTTCATTTAATTTGTGCTCTACACTAATTATATCCTCATAAAACAAAAATATGCAAGTGTCCGAGTTTGACTTTGAGCCACTGTATGTTGTCACATTATTTGTCCGATACTCGTATACGCGACTTACGCACGATACTTTTTTACACGGTAATTTAATACCATTTACACGGTGGTTTTTGTGCGAGATCATAATTTGTGCAGACGGAGAATATCTTTTCCTGGAAGTTTTAACAGTCACAAATGTGTACACTTAATAGCCGGAACACGCCAGTGAAAAATAATATTTTTCAACAAACATTCACGAGGAAAATTATGAACTTCCAAATATTTCCAGTGATGAAAATTATTCGTTTTTGCTAATTGAAAAGAAGCGGTTGATTTTTAATTATTCTAGCGATAGTGATACCAAATAGAATTTACTTTTCTCTGAAACATCGTTATCTTTTTTTGAGCAATTTTAAATAAATGTGTACTTCTGATATATTTATGTCTGCTCAATAATATATTTGTATGTATTAGCTTTTATTTAAAAAATTTTCTCTTTTGTACCGGCAGACTTTATTTAAGCGATTTGCATTCGTATAAATTGAGAGACAGGTGAACTAATTCTTGTTTTTGGGGACGGTTACGAGGTACAAGAATTTTTCTGCGAGTGATTAATGGACATCTAGAATAAACATTTTTCAACAAAATATAAATAAAACAGTTAACATCTAACAGTAACAAATGGTTCATAATCTGTTGCGTAAAACAAAGGCTGGAATGTGAAACTCGAAATTTTGTGAACATCTGTCGATTTCGAAATTCTGCGAAGATCTGCCGATTTCAAAAGTTTTTGTGGATCTATTGATTTCGAAATCAATACGCTTAAAAAATTATACGCTGTAAATTAAAATTGGTTTTATTAAATTTACGCGTTCGTGTATGGGTGCAGTGAAACAAGAAAACATCGAAAAGCTTGACCACCTGCACTGTAAACGTCGCTTGTTGTTAATTGGATAGCAAAAATGAAATTATCGGAAAGATTATTTTATACTATAATTATTTATTTAGCGGTAAATATTCTTCACCTTCATCATTCTATTTTAATGATAATATTCACGCGATGCTTGAAATTTGTGTTGTAATAGTACATATAAATAAAACTTCAAAGTTATTCGTTTAATAATAAAATATTTTTGCTTAATTTTGTCAGTTATTTTCACGAACTTTATAAAGACGAAATATACCGAAAACAATTACAAGAAGGAAGACACAAAAATAACCTCAAATAAGAAAAAGTGACAACAGGAACTGAAGAATTCAATGACAGATACGAAATAAAATTGAGTCACGAAAGATGACTAAATATTGAAGAGGAAACAATTAATATGTCGCTACAATTTTTCCTTCTCCTTTTCATCGACAGCTATCTGTTAGCAATTTGTCCATTAAACTCATAAAACAAAAATGTTTAAATTATATTTCACGCGTTTGTACCATCGATTAATGTCAGGAATTTTCCTGCTTTCCTATACGTTTTGTTTATGCCTTCGAACTGCGCATTCAAGTTCATGCCAATATGATTACGTTGCATATACGCATTTGATATGTAAATGAATTTTTACAATATATTCTATCGTATGAGCGATTATGAATGTATATCGATACTGTATTCTTCTTCGTAGACATCCTGAAGGACATCTTCCACTGTGTTTTCATTCTTATACATCTGCATATGCGACGTAATTTGTTTTTGAAAATGTGATCAGTGCTGGGCGAAAAATATTGTAATACCCGCCTCTGATTTTAAGAAAGAAAATTAGTAAATCTAAAAATTTCCAAATTCGTAGATCTTTTAATTTCTTAATTTATGAACTTTTGAATTACTTAGTTAATACATGTTTAAAATTTCTATATATTCAAATTTACATACATTATACATTCCAAATTTCTATATATTTAAATTTGCAATTTTTTAAATTTATATATACATATCTAAATTTTCAAATTTTTAAATTTCTATATATTTAAATTTACAAAAATGTCTATAATCCTATATTTCTAAATTTCTGTATAGATACATTCCTCAATTTCTGTTTCTGAATTTCTAAACTTGTTACTTTATAAATATTTAGTTTTCTAAATTTCCAAGCATCAAAAGCTTTAATTTTCCAACTTTTCAAGATTCCAAGCTTCCAAATTTGTTATCTTATAATTTTCAAATTTTTATTTATAAAGTTTTTGAAGTTTATAAATTTTCATTTATAAAGTTATCGAAGTTTACAAATTTTCATGTTATAAAATTTTTGAACTTTGAAAATTTTCATGTTATAAAATTTTTGAACTTTGCAAATTTCTGTTATAAAATTTAAAAATTTTCAAGTTTTTAACAATTTCGCTGTTATGTGAAAATTAATAACAGATTGTGATTTATTTTATTGACAAAACTAAGGTTCATATTTTTTATAATTTAATCGCATCAAATAATTTCACCGACAATTGTAACCATGATGCATCTGGCAGTGAAGCTGGTAGGCAATAATAAGAAAATAAAAATACTTTTCTGAGTTGTAGCGTCACTCCCATAAACTCCTCGTTTCCAAGGAATTTTATTATTGTTACTATCTTTTTAGAAATAAGACCCATACGCATTGGTAACAAAACAAGTATCTTTGAGTCAGGATCCCAATATGAAGACACTTCGTAACAAAATGATTCGAAGAAATGAAGAAAAAGAATAACAAAATAACTAAAACATTATCTGTTCCATTAACGATTAAAAATAATTCATTAATTTTAAAAGTGTCCATTCAGTTGTAATAAAACCCTTATTCTTCTTATCCAGCACTTTAAATACAATTGGAAAATAAACATACATTATCTAACAGCGCAAATTACAAAAAAAATGATGTCAGTCCCTGAAAACCCTATTTGACATCGGAGATAGAATAATTTACAGTGTCAAATGGTTGACGGTAATGTGTATAAATGGCATGGACTTGAAGATCTTTTTTTGAGCAATTAGCAAAATTCTGTTGGTTCGTGCGATAAAACGTTCACCTTGCTAAATTCTCTGTTCCGGTCCGAGAGGGGAAATACGCCAGCGAAGGAAAGTTGCGCTTGTTAAGTTTGTTCAAGCGTCCTCTCGGATTTGTGTGCACAAAGAACATCGTTGCGAATCATGGTCTCGTATTCCATTGACACTGACTCGAATCTCCGGGGAGTAGCGACTAATTATTCCGCTGCGCGAAGGAAATTTTAGGGAGCACCTTGTTTGAGGTTTTCTCGGTTGACTTAATTCTTGGAGAGCTGACGTTGTCGGTTGCTAAATTTTCAACTTGATCCACCCAGAAAAATTTACATTTCAAGCTGCAGTTATAAATCGACCAAGACAAGGTCGTGTAATGTGAGGTTCCCTTCATTAAATGTTTATAACTCACCATTAACACGTTCGGCGCCGCGTCACCCGTGCTTGGGTTACGGGTATGCTTCCGTGGGGACCACGTCACCCATATATGGGTTACGCTCTTCTTGTTCAAGTTAAATAAGATTTTCAGTTGCATTTTGAAAAAAAATTTAATGAAACAAGTACTGAAGTATAAATATAGAATATACAACATAAAAATATGAAAAATACACAAATTACACTCTACTTTTATTAATTTATACCATATGTAGGATATCATAAATATTACTTTACCTACGCCGCATTCGTTGAAATAATCCAAGCACATCTGTGGCGATTTTGGGCAATTCTAACAATACGTTGTCGTGTTTTAAGGTTTTTTTTTGCTTGTTGGCGTTCGACAATTTGCCTCTTCTTTTGGTAACACAGGACGCAGATCCTTCTTACAGGCTTACCCTGCTGATTCTTGCGAAATTTGGGCACGCGAGTAACTCAACCGAATCACGCTTGGCGCCGAACGTGTTAAGAACAGTTTTATTAGGATACACCTGTTAAGAATAACGAACAGCGAAGAGCAAATCTGGTCTCTCGATGAGCGAAACGCAAATATCGAGATGAGCAGATCTGAGGGATTTTGGCAGATATTATCACTTGGAAATTTGAGTATTTCGAAAGATGGAAATTGAAACATTTCGTAAATTTACGTACTTCGAAATGTCGAAATTTGCGATATGTCGGAATTTCGTATTTGGGAATTTAGGCGCTTTAGGAATTTTTCAATTTGAAAATTTGCGAGATTTCAACATTTGAGAATTTGAGAAATGCAAGGACTTAAATATTTCGAAATTTCGGCAGTTTAGGGATATTTAAATTAGGGAATTTGCAAGATTTAGGGATTTCAACATTTGAGAATTTCGACAATGTACGGATTTCAATATTTCACAATTTCGGCAGTTTAGGGACTTTTAAATTAGGGAATTTGCGAGATTTAGAAATTTCAACATTTGAGAATTTCGACAATGTACGGATTTCAATATTTCACAATTTCGACAGTTTAGGGACTTTTAAATGCGGAACTTCGTGAAATGCAAAGATTTGAACAGTTTTGAATTTGGTCGATTTAGGGATTTAAACATTTGGAAATCTGCGAAATGTAAGGATTTCAATGTTTACAAATTTGGGCAATTTAGGGATTTGTGAACTCGAAAATTGCGAAATTTAGAGATTTTGAAAGTAGGAATTTTCCAAAATTTTGGGGTTTTCATGTTTGGAAATTTAACTATAAAAAAATTTTAGGAATTTGCGAAATTTCAGTATTTGAAAGTTTGGAAATGTGCGAAATTTTCGGATTTCAATATTTAAGAATTTAGAAAATTTGTGATATTTGAGAACTTTAGAAATATGCAAACAAAAAGTTCTTGACAAAATTTATATATCACGAAATCAATTAAATCGGAATTTTGGAAGATTAAGGTTTCCTTGATCAAAAAGCTGATCAATAAATCGAGTTGAAAATTATAGATTAATTTTGGTACAATCTTTTTGAGCATATCGGTTCGTTTAACATACGAAATATGAACATTGCGAGCAATTTTGCTGAAGTATAGAAGCACCCCGTTTCGGAAATTGAGCACCACTGCATAACGGGCTAAAGTTACGTCACGATCGGATCGTAGACGTCACTCTATTTTTCCGAGATGATGCTAACATTTTTCGCGTAAACGATATCGCTAGAGGAAGAAACTCGATCGACCGGACCGAGTGGTAGATTCAGCATAGAAAATAGACTGGTAAATCGATGCTTTAGCTTGCAGCTTCAGTACTCGTCGATTACCTGCGGTGAATAAGAAAAGTATTTCTACTCTCTTAATTTAAAGATCAAGTTACCTTGACCGGTTAAAAGATTCTGTGTTTTTGTCATTTATTTTTAAGCGGTTACAACAAAAATCTTTGATCCGAATTTTTCTGCGGAAGTGGAGACTTGTTTTTGTTCAATTTTCCTAAACAAGTTTGTTTCAGAAACTTGTCCGTCGGAACAAATGTAGACTTGTCTGTGCAAACGATGCAAAAATAGTGAACGAGACAAAATACATTGACTGCAGATTGCTAATTTGTTTGAAATGTTTTTAAAACATTTTTTGGTTTCATATTTTAGTTGCTATCCCTCAGTTCATTTTGATGTTTTTTGTTTTTGATCTGTTGTGATTTGCTGTTGTGTTGTTGTGTTGTATATTTGTTGTTGTGTTGTGTTTTGATCTGATGTTTTTAGATCTTTTGATCAGATGCAATTTCTTGGAGTTCATTGAGTTAATGTTTTATGTGCATTTATAAAAAGTACTTATGCTAATATTAGAATCTGTGAAAAACGAAACTAAAAAAAGGTGGCAATTTTATTGAGTGGTTCTAAAAGAAATGTTCCTAGAAACGAATTGTTTTTCTTTATTTGGACATTATTGAGATCGTGAACATAGAAAACGACCCTAAAGCCAACAAAACACAACGTTGCCAATCGTTAACGTTGAGGATCACTGTCAGTGTTTCGTGTTTCACGGAACTATTTTATTTTCTCAATCGAAAATAAACTTCGTTTTGTAGCTTTCGCGCGAGAAAGATCAGCTTTATCGCATGGTGTAGTTAGATTTTATCCCTAGCTCCTTATTTTCAAAGCAAGTTGAAAAATATCTGAAAATTTGACGGACAACGGTGTGCCCTTTTCTCTCTTTACAAATTAAACATTGCGTTGAAACATTTATAATGTTACTAAAATACAACAGGTATTCCTTACATCGAGGTACTACATACATCCAAGTGTAGAAAGTGATTCTACATAAATATGAGATTTCTGTATACCATTTATTACCTGTTTCTACGCATGTTTAGCAATCCTTCTTTGCGCCGGTGCGTCCTGTACAGTTTTCTTTGTTTTTATATATAAATTTGTATGCATAAATCCATTACTTTAATCTAAAGAATAAAAATATTCTACTTAATACACGACTACATGAAAAGTAACTAAAAAAGTCGAGGTTGAATACTTACTGAATACTCGTGCACTCGATTAAACGCAAAGTGGTAGTTCGTTCACTCAAATCACTGGTGTCTTCGTGTAGTATGATTATGAATAATGCAGATAATGTTAATACTGATTTTTTTCTTCAAACTGTGACATAATGATATCGACTGCGATTGCGATTGCGATTAGTATAATGAAATACGGAAGCACCGTACTCTGTGTTGTTTTCTGCATCAAGGTAAATATTCGTGTCCAACTGTTCATTTAACCTTACTGAAAATGACAAATTAAATAAAAATCTTAAACCACAGAAATGAAGTATTTTACTTAGTATTTCAATGATTGCTGTTATATTAAGGTATCCGTCATACAAATATAAAGGAGATTTTTAGAAGACAAGTTAACAAAGACGTATTTTTAAAGTTATATATAATAATGTATGCCAATTATATATAAACAATTGAAATATTAATATCTGCATATATAATAAAATAATATATGTATATAATATATATATACATAATGAATTTGTATACGTATAAATTAAAATTGTTTTATATTGATATATTATTAAACACGAAGGAAAGTATTATTTAATAGTGTATATAATTTTTATTAAGGAACAAAAAATTAAAAATTATTTCGATATAAAAATTAAATTTTAATTATGTTGAACATTTTACGTGAAAAAAACTTGATGCTGCTGGGAGAATTTTGGTGCATAAGATTTTTCACATAAAATTTGGTGGATGAAATTTCAGTTAATTATGAAATGTATACATGTTGGAATTTTTAATTGAATTGGAATTTTAATAAATTAATTTTAGAGTTACTTGTAATACGAAAAATAAGATTTTTAAGTCTCTCGAAAGAAAACTAGTAATATTTCCCCACATTTGATTATATTAAAATTATGCTTTACGAATTACGTATTATTTGTATCGAACAATTGGCTGCAATCTAAAAATTTTTTAATATTTAATAATGCAAATACTTACAATTAATTAGTGTCCTTCGCCGAAGATTTATTTTAAAACCAGTTTTATAAACACGAACCACCGTGACTTTTCTCACGTACGTCCAACGATTAGTAATCAATTTTGAATTTTGATCTGTGAAATGTGCCGATCGGTCACGGTCAAGGATTCATGAACATTCGGCAGAATTTCTACAAATTGTGTTTCGGGAATTTTTCTGACAAGAACCAATGTTAGCTAGGATTTCGTCTAACGGTGCTGTGTGTAACTCTTCAGATTTGAATATTATTTTTCTTTCTCTTGTTTTCTTTACTCTACCTCGTTGACCCGATTTTTCCGAGCGACTTTTCCGTGCAATTCTGCTCCGATCATATGTCTATCTCTGCTACTTGTGACTGATAAAACAAAAAAGACACATGACAGCAGGAATATCGCATGGAAAAAAGTCGCTCGTATACATCGGGTGTCAGGGATCAAAATATTGCGACGCAGTAAACAGTTACAACGGCTTTAACCTTCGCAGGTCTTCCGAAAAAAAACTGTCTACATATATAACAACATATTCTTTTAATAACATGTCGACATCTCATCGCTACATTAGGTTTTCATTCATCGGAAAGAACGATGTTTTGCCATTATTAAAACATATTTAACATAAAATTTGTATAATCTAAAGACGAGGATCGCAGGATATACTTTTAACCATTTTGGTCAAACATCTTTTCAATTTAACCCTTTGCAGTCGAGCGGTGACTCTCACTCACCATTTGATTTAATGTAACAATTTTAAACAAATAACTTTTAACTATATTTGTAGCATTACATGCATGATGTTTGAACGCAGTGAAACAGACAATATTGGTGATTAACAAGAAACAAATAATAATTTCAATATAGTTCATCAAACTTTTCAACTACAAAGTTTTACATTAGCTATTCGCCAAGGATGAAAAAGCTTTCAAATCCAGAGGGTTAACCTCTTAGGGACGGCTGAATTGTGCGCTGGGCTGCTTCTCTATACGGCAGAGTTCAACGTGAATTACGCGTAAATGATACGGCACTGCAATGTGTGAAGGATAATGCTGCTCTTTACACGAGTACATTGGAATTAAGTGTTTGATGATTAAATTATAATTTGTCTTAAAGATATTATACGCGCACTTTAACTTTTATAATTTATTCTAATAATTAATAATACAATTCACATGACATCCGCGAAAGCCACTATAGTGGCGCGTCGTACTGAGAGATGACATCAGCGAAAGCCACTATAGTGGCGCGTCATACTGCGAGATGGCATCCGCGAAAGCCACTATAGTGACGTGACGTACAGAGAGATGGCATCCGCGAAAGCCACTATAGTGGCGCGTAGTGCGTACGAGGTTAATGTTTCGTCGCACGTGGAAAACGCGAGGATTCCCAAAGGGAGTTTATGACGGTTCTTTTACAAAAAGCTATTTTTGAGATAGATATTTTTTGTTGTGCCGTAATATTCCTTTACTTTAACAATTTATTCTAATAATTAATAATACAATTCAGATGACATCCGCGAAAGCCACTATAGTGGCGTTTAGTGCCTAAGAGGTTAATGATCCAAATTCTCAAATCTTGATATAGGGTGCGCTTGAGTTCTCGTATGTGCACGATGTGTCGTCTGAATTGTATCTCGTGAAGAACCACACAATCTGTACGGATTGGGGCTGTTAATAATTTACACGTGGTGTTGTAACAAGAAAACTATTTACTTACTATATCAACGAGTGTGTTATGTTTGTGTATGTGTTTTTCTATGATTACTCGATTCTATCTAAGTGTTCTATTCTGTCTAAACTGCTTTATTCTAACTGTACTGTTCTATCTTTCTATAGTTTCTATCTGTTCTAAAGTTCTGTGATGTTTACTCTGTACTATATAATTCTAAAACTCTGTAGTTACTATGTTTTCTATGTTCTATCTAGTTCTATGGTTCTATATTTTCTCCGCCCGTTTTGGCATTTTTGCCATATTTAAAACCTCCCTTTCTCCCTTCCATTGTGCCCTTAGCGTGGTACTTTGCTGATATGGGAACGGGTTTCCCATTTTGAAGTTTGGGTTTAGAAAAACCCAAATTCCGTGACGTATTTCTCGGAATCCTGGAAATCGTTAATTTCCAGGGTCAAGCTACCCTTCGACCTTTGGGTCTGTGAGGTTTATGGCATGGCCTCTGCCGCTGAAGCCAAAAAAGACTCTAACAATGAATGCAGCATGAATAGATTTGTTACTAAACTAAACTAACTAAAATATGTCACGTACCATCGTATTGCTGGCACTCGGACGGCACGAATAATAAACTAAAGGTTTTCAAAAGTGGCTGTTTTTTCTTGCCATGTCGTAAACCTCATCTGTATGAATCTCTAACACTTGAATGTAAAAAATTCTTTGCATATATTCATCTGTAGAAGTATTTAGAATGATCACGCGAGACTGGTTCACGTTTATCAAAGGTTTTGAAACACGCCGTAACTGAAGACAGCAACAGCAAAACAAAATAGTAAAAGATAAAAATACGAAATCGAATCAAATCTAAATTCTAAAGTTTGAGGAAAAAAGTGCGTTTACCGATGCCTTCAAGGACTGAGAAATACATTATGTATTACACGTACAGTAAAACACGATATTTAGGAAATATAATTATACACGTCAATGACCTTTCTGGTTCCGGTAGATGGATGTAATTCGCAACATGAGTGATAGCTCGGCAGTTAAGTATGAAAATAAAAAAGTTAACTTATAGCAATTTATCAATATTTATATACAAGTTCATTAAAAACATTTAAAAACTCGGTTGACCTTTACGTGTTAAAAGTTTCAAACTTTAAGCAAGTTTTTATACATTATTGGAGAAATGGTGAATTCGTTCATTTCAAAAAGTGATCCTATACAATAAAGTACAAAGTATAAGCCATAAAATGATGTAAAATATAAAAAAAATCGCACACGTTACTGCTATTTGAATGTTAATAATTAAGAAATTAAGAGAAAATTTCTAAGTTAAATAATTATTCAAATTACTCAAATTAATAGTTTTCGCTACTGGGAACATTGTTTTTATAAAGTTAATTAAATTTACATCTTAATAATATATTTGCCAATAGTACATAAAATTGATAAAAAGAACAAACAAATACCCTGTATAATGTAATTGACTAATTTTATTACAATCAACAATAAAAGACTACTCAAAATATATTCTTTATATTGTATTTGGAAAATTTATAGCTTTAGGGATTTGAAAGTGTTATAAACCAAATTAAAAAATAAATTAGAATTGCAGAGCTCGCTGCTCATTGTACGCGTACTTAACGAATTTTTAACCTCGCTTTTTCCTAAAAATTTGATTCTCCAAATTTCGAATTATATTTTCGCTCAGAATCATTCCCTGTCCAATTATACAATTTACAGAACATACTGTGTATAATTTTATTTGAAAGCGTCTATAGAATTATTTTCTATAAAATGTATTTTTATAACGAGTACGATTAAAGCTTAAAAAATTCGTAGATGCAGTACTATAATCTTTTCGCGAAATTAAATTTTTTCAGTACCGAGAGAAAAAGACCGAGCATGAAAATGTACAAAAATCATTTGTTGTTTGTTGTCGAACTGAATTCTTTAGTTTTTATGACGCGTGCATCCGAAGCACAATAAACGATCTCTTTTTCAATCCCTTTTTTTGCTCACGGCGTAACGACAGTCGATTCGTATTTTCAACGTCGAATACAGGTGATGTACATCACAGCATGATATGGACATCACACCTTTACTGAAAAATACACTTGCAAACAGAACACTCGTTCAATGGTGCAAACTCCGAGGACCGATCAATTCCAGCCAACAGGATTATTTTCCTCTTCAATTTTACGTCGAATATACCGATTCCGAACTGTTCTCTCTATGCTCCAATAGTGTAACTTTGGGGTGACCTGTAATCAATTTCATTTTAAATGAAACTTAAAAATAAATCAATTAAATACAAACAGAAATAAATCCTCTTCGTGCTATTGAAATAACTTTGCACTGGACACCTGTCTCACTATTCCGTTTAATACAACAATGCACCGTACAGTTTCATTTAATATAATAATTTCATTCATAATTTGTGTTAATATAACAATTTGACTCATAACTCGATTTAACAGTTTGACTCATAATTCAGTTTAGTACGGTGTTCCACGTAAGTCGAAAATTTGAATTATCTTCACGATGAAGTAACAATAATTTTGAAATGAAATTTACAGTAAACGTTACATACATTCAATTATCAAAATAATCATATAAGCTCTAAAAGTGTATAAGGTGTTATCACTCATGTTCGTTTAATTTTAATCGCCATGAAAATAACTTCGATATTAGACTTAAAAGGAACACCGTGTATTATGTTTAATACAATACTAATCCGTAATACCGGTTGACATGGAATATTGTATAATAGAAGCAATCCATACAAAGAGAAATATGCATATTTGATAAAAACCACCTTTACAGCGTGCTTCCATTTAAACAAGACTTGTGTCCATGATCAAGCTATTTTTATACATATAATATATACAATTTTATGCGTGAAATTACATGCGTGACAACCTAAATGATCTCTGCAATAATAATACTGAAAAAACGTGTTCATGTTGCATGCGAGTAGAGGATACTGGAATCAATGTATCATTTAATATTAATGTAATCATTACTACTGTCTAAATTTTAATGTTACAGATATAAATTTTTTACTCGCACGCGTTTCTCTCAAAGCCGGATTTTTGTAACTGAGACATGCACGTTAATGAAAAACCGATGATGCCACAAAGATTGGTAACTTTACACGAGTGACACGAATATTCCTCCGGATATATGCATTTATCATGAATATTTTAACGGCTGTTTCCAGTAATTATTAATATACATATTTATATATGTATATCTAAAAGTAGTGCCCACCTTGCTGTTCTACCATCGACCCATTAATAATGCAACATATCTTGAACCAACGAATAATTAAGAAGATAATAGCATTTATGGACTAAAATGGGTCACCTTTTGTATAACCTCACAAATTAGAAAGACGAAACGTTTTCCGAGACCGCACGACCGTAGTTAGGGGTTAAAAAGTTTCACGTTCACGATAAGGATCTTATTATCCCAAGAGAGATGGGATGAAAAGCTAGCGGATAACGAACCTTAAGAGTTGGAAGTCCGATGTAAACAGAAAACAGATACTGGAAACTGACTTTTCATCTTACGATGGTTCAGCCAGATTATTTGAACCATTTTTGATTATTACGGTTCTCTCATCATACGTACAGTTAAAAACAAATCTAGTTTCCTTAGGGATGACATGATAACCAATGAAGTAGTCTCTTACTCTTCAATTGTTGCGGATTTGTAAATTTGGGAAAATAGAGGGTTGAAAATTTAGAAATTGAGATATTTAAAAATGTAAAGGATTTTGGTAATTAGAAATATTAAATTTTTTAAATTTAGAAATTTGGATACTTAAAAATCCAGAAATGTATATTGGTTCATTTGAAAATTTTGATTATTTGCAAATCTGGAAATTAAAAAATTTAAAATTTGAAATTCGCTAATATCAAGTTTAGTAATATTAAATTTTCAAATTTAATAAGTAAAGCATTTTTAATATACTCCTTTTGGAATTCAAATTTTCCAAATTTTCACAATTATGAATAAAAAAGGTGTCCTTTTCTATAGTAAGTAGTTGCGCTCGACTGTACGTCTTCGTACCCGTAGCTTGTAGCATTATCTATATCCCGACGATACAAATTTCTACTTCCCCCGACGTTTCCTGTTCGCTTTCAAGGGTGGCTACCCTCCTCCGTATAATCCTTTCACTCGTTATTTTAATGATCGTAGCCGAGTAAAAATCCAGCGTGCTTCGATTCTGCAAAGCCTACGGAGGAATTAATGTTTGCCAGCTTCGACTGTTCCCGTCGGTGCAAAGGAGGGAGAAACGAGAACGGAAGATGAAGCGGCGGTGAAACGAGGAATCGAGAGATATTTGTCCAAGTACGAATCACACGATCGAGCCCCCTTTTCCTCGCTGTTCGATAATTTCCGCCCCTCGACATCATTAATCTACCTATTCCTTCTTTTTCTCGGCAAAAGAGGAAGACTGTCTCGATAACGTACGAGAGTATTCGACAGAGGATAAAATTGATTCCCGATTATCGACCGGCTAAAACGAACCTCGAACAGATTCGGATGGGAATGCCGATTCGGCATGACAGTAATTACAGTGTTGGACAGGTGTATAAGGATAAATGATTTTTTTATACAGTTGTTGATAACTCAGTTAAGAGGTGCACTCTTATTTTAATGAACATAATAAAAATAATAAAATTCCTCGGGAATGAGGATTTTATTGGTTGACGTTATTAGCCATAAGAATATGTTTAATTTATTATTATCATCTAGCAGCGTCGCTTTCAGATGCCATGGCTGTTATAATTTTCATCGAAATCATTCTGAGCCATATATATATTTTTTTTTTTAGTAAAATAAATCACACTTTGTAATTACTTTTGAAATAATAGTGAAACCGTTAAGGAATTTTATGTATCGTTATTAGCCATAAGAATATGTTTAATTTATTATTATCATCTAACAGCGTCGCTTTCACATGCCATCGCTGTTATAATTTTCATCGAAATCATTCTGAGCCATATATATATTTTTTTAGTAAAATAAATCACACTTTGTAATTACTTTTGAAATAATAGTGAACCGTTAAGGGATTTTATGTATCGATATTAAGACAAGAACTGTGTCGACTTTGTTGAGTATTTATTAGAAACTGAAGTAGAACTTGCGAGCTAATAATAAGTGCAATAGTAATACTATCTATGCAAACCTACAGTATATACTCACCAGTAATGTGATTACCTATGGCAATATTATACAATTTGTAGTTTTTCACAGTATTTTCAGCTTCACAAAAATTTACGGGCTACATTATACCGTAATATATTCTGTTAAAAATTATTTCAATCTAAGGTGGGTCTACACCGCTTTCAAAGTACGCATTTTTCTAATACCGTGAATCACCCAAAGTTCCATCGCCCAAATACTAGGGAATTTGAATTATTTTGATTATAGATCACTTTCAGGTGATAATATCTCTTTTTATTTAAAATCTGGTGCCAGGATTGCAGGTTACAATACACGAGAGAAACTGCTTTCATTGCAATAAAGAATTTTTTTAAAGGAATACGTTAAAAGGATGAACGCCATTACAAAAACACGCGAAAGACATCATTCGGAGATGCTCGGTAAAAATCCGAAGGCGCCCGAACGCCGATTCGCATCGAACCAGTGCGATATAAACCGTCGAAGCAGACATGCGATCCAATCGCGCTACATTTGAATAAAGTTCCAATGTCTCGTTAAGTTTTATCTTGTTATCATGTTCGTGTTTTTCAAAAATGGGCTTGTTTCATTTTCAAAATAAACAGCTCAAGTGGAGCGCGCAGGAAATAAAAATGCTGGTGTCTGGATTCATTTGTCCGATACTGTATTTATCGATATAATGCGTTAAACGCCGAGCTGCAAGCGACTCCGTGATCATAAAAGCACAGCTAAGGAACTGAACGATTAAAAGTTTCTCCCGAACTTATCCAACTATAAGTTGCTGGGCTCGTTCGGAATACGTTGCTTCCCTGCGATATACTTTCGAAAGCAATTTCTACTTGAACAAATTAGTCTTGGAATTTTATCGCGGCGGAATGTTTGGGGAGTTTCGAGTGGGGAAACATTAGGGCGAAACTGGATAGTCCTGGCTTTCCGTGATAAGTGTAGCTGCTGTTCAATGAACTCCTAATGACTATTGTATCACGCCAGGACGCTTCTTGTGTAACGGATTCAGCAGTTGTGACATTCGTAATTATGATAAACGAACTAATTTTTCGATAGTTTAGAACGTTAAATCAGTTGCTTAAACACGGTTATTTAGATAATATGTATTGCCTCGTTTGAATGTTCATAAGTATTTATTTTTTAAAGTTGTAAACTTGAATATTTGAAAATTTGTAACTATTCTGGTTTCTAAACTTGTATATTTAAATATTTGACAATTGGTGTTTTTATTTCATAAATTTGTGAACCTATATAGTTGAATATATGAAAATTTGTACGTTCTTTATTTTATGAACTTGTAACATTCAGTATTTAAATATTGGCAAATTTTAAGTTTTACAAGATTACAATTCTGTGCACTTAAGTTATGTTAAATCTGTAAATTTGAAGTGTTTTTAATTCATCAATTTAGAATATAGTAACTTGTCAAATTTGATTACTTAAAGCTTTGTAAATTTCTTAGTTTATAAGTTTAAATGAGTATGAATTTCTCAATTTACATATTTTACCACTTGAAAATTTGACGATTTTTGTATTTCATAATTTGTATATTTAAGAAATTTAATGAAGTTACAGAATTATCGAATTTAAAGATCCGAGTTGATAAAAATTTTAAACTTTGAAAATTTGTAAACGTGAAAATAAGATTTAATAATTTATAGCTCTATAAATTAATAAGATTTCAAATTTGTAAACTAAAAAATTAGATGGTTTCAAAGTACTTAAACATTTTTAAAGTTGAAGGTTTTAATTGTTAAATCGGTAAATTAAAAATGTAAATCCGTTAATTTGAAAAATTTATAATTTATTGATTTAGCAATTTTAAAGTTTGTAAATTTATCAGTTTGAAAATGTGAAAATCTGAATGTTCTTAATTTGTAAGTTTGTGAATTTTACATACTTTTAATTTGTAAATCTCAAAGAACTTTGAAAATTTGCTAATTTCTTAATATGGAACTTCGCGAAATTCGAATGTTTACAATTTTGTCATTTCTAAATTCGAAAAGTTCTAAATCTGAAAAAATGAATTCTAAATTTGAAACTTCATCAATTTTCCAAGATATTAAAGTATAATACTTAAATATTATGTAGTACATAATACTTTATGTACATAAATTTATTAAAACATAAAATTGATTTTTCTCGACATTATTTCGTCATCTCTGCATTCGGTTATGAAATCAAATAAATTTTTGTTCAATGTTTCCCTTTTGAATGCATTTCAAAACAAAGGAAACATAATATACGAGATTAATGGAAATATTCGAAATTTATTCGGATGGAATTAAAACCGCATTCAGGCTACAGAAATATTTCATTCCCTATTCTTCGTTTAATAACAGTAGCGATTGTTAATTAATGACATATCGAATGATCGAAGGCAAAGTCAACATCAAGAACCATAACTTTAATTAATTCTGATTGCAATTCGCTTCTAGAGTTACCAACACAAATACTTTCGCCGAGAAGATAGTCGCAAACGGTTCCACGTGCCTTCCTTGAATTTCTACATTCTCCTGAATTTTCGTTTTAATTATGCCCAGAGGCGGGATCCGTATATAAATATATACAATTACAAATCTTGAATATCATCAGTAATTTACGAAGACACTGAGTTGAATAATGAATTGATAATCATCTATACATTGCAAGTCGCTTTATTTACAAAACAGAAACCAAAAAATTGGAATTTTTTCTCGTTAGTAATCGATATTATTATTATTCGTGCACACGAATAGAAATATGATAAACTCTAGTTATATTGCCGATTAACAGTAGAATGTGTTTTCATTGAAAAATTTTGAAAATCTTACGTGACCATTATAATGATCGAAATGGCCGTGCAACAGGTTTCTTGTTTTAAGTTACAAAGTCTCGGTGTCGGCTTTAATTTTTTTTATCATTTAATTTACGTTCGTGTATTTATTTTACAACTTCATTTTTAATTTCGAGGTAAGTGTGCATTATATGCCGGTAGATTTAATATTAATATAGTAAAACACTGCATTTGTTTTCGAAACTGAAATACATGATTTGTCCAGAAAGAAATGCAATTAAGTATGTAAATAAAAATTTATTTGTATTATTGGCACAATCCTTTAACTCTTTGGGGCACGGTGGGATTAAAAGTGTCCCACCTTTTTTATGTATCTGACGGCATGGTGGGACATTTCTAGTCCCACCTCGAAATCTTGCAGTAGCTGCATGTTCATAGTTTTATATTTCGTCTTATTTGCGTAAAGCAGATGGTAATGTCTTCAAGCAATGTTACAAATGTATTCACTTGTGTTGGTAACATTCAACACATAATTATTGGTTGACCAATTGTTATAAGCGGTAGATTTATCGCGCTAACATTTTCTTCCTAGTTTCGTCTGAAAAATCGCAGACGTAAGCTAATTTTTATAAAAATTAGTTCTTTACATGCGAGTAACGAGTTTTATAATCAAATTTAATTAACTATTACTACTTTCTTATGTTTTCACGGGATGTTATACCTTTATTAATAAAAATATTCCAATTTTGTTTCATTTAAAACCCGATAAAATTCCTGTGCAACATGGGTCTATTTTCTACCTGAAATCCTCTGCCGCAAAAAGTTAAAATCCCTTAAAGTACTCCCCTTGAGTATCAACACACTTTCGCCAGCGACTTTTCCATGCTTGGTACGTATCCTGGAAAGCGTTGATGGAGACCTCGTTTAATGCCTTCGTCACGGCGGATTGAATCGCTTCTATGGATCCAAAATGGATTCCTTTGTGATCAGTTTTAATTCTCAGAAACAGGAAGAAATATGCTAGAGCCATGTTAGAACTGTAAGGGGGCTGTGGTAACGTTAGCAAGCTGTGCTTGGCTAAGAATTCTTGGACACGCAGAGCGGCATGGCAGGGAGCGTTGTCATGGTGCAACTACAGTGAATCTTCCCACACTGCAACAGAGGCCGGAATCGAAACTGCTCACTGTGAGCATAGGAGAAGCGAAATTTAATACTCGACGGCTGTCCCTTGCTGGGGTGATCCCCCTCGGAATCAGTCAAGCGTTAAACACGATCGGTTACCGAAACGACCGAATATCGGTGAGACACATACTAATGCAAGCAAAGAAAAAGATTGCAATTTTCTTATTTCCTATTATTTTTTCATGAAACTTGTACCATCGTATTCGTCAGGTTTTTCTGATTAAAATGACACCAAACATGATGTAATTATGTTAATAATTACGTACGTAACGGGTGAATAAAGTTTTTAACGTGAAAGAGGACGGCGAGTGGAAAAGACAGAGAGGCAGAAGGTTGAAGCGTTCGGCAAACATGAAAGACTCCTGCATGTTCTGTCTTTTAAATTCAAAAATCAAAATTCTTAATTTTTGGTTTTTCGTGAATGAAACCTTTACCATCGTATTCGTCTCGTTTTTTTGATTAAAATGATACTAAACACGATATAATTACGATCATAATTACCCGTGTAACAAGCTATAAAAGTTTCGGACTTTAGAATCTAAGGAATTCGTATCTCTGCCGTAAATGTAACGTCTGAAACTTGTATGGCTTGTTACACAGGTAATTATGATCGTAATTATATCGTGTTTGGTCTTATTTTGATCGGAAGAACCTCACGAATATGTTAAAAAAATTTGCAGTCAAAAAAATATAAATATTAAAAAATTATATTGGTAAATTTGGAACTGGAGATCTGTCGGCCCGCATCAAAGGGACCGCGGCGAGTGTATCGTGTTTCACTTGGACTGGCTCGAGCGAGGCGAACACAGGCGCAGCAACGACGCACGCATAGACGCAGGAAGAGACGTGTCGCACTGTTGGAGGGAATCGAGTGTCGCACTGTGGGAGGATTTACTGTACCACGTAGCGGCGATCTCTTTCCGGGTGCGGACCTCCCTTTTCCTCAACCTGTCAAGCACTTGTATGTAATATGTGGAATTGACTGTCTACCCTTGAGTTAAAAATTCTTTATGGAGCAAACTCTACGTGTCAAAAAAAAACAACGAGCATGGTTTTTCGTCAATACCGGTGTTTGTCGGTTGTCCAGATCGGTGGTCATCTGCCACGTTTTCCCGACCATTGTTGAACAAATTCAATCACCTGGAAACTTGAGAACAAGAGAGAGGAAAGTCCCTGTATGCTTCTTTAACCATTTGGTAGGTGTCGACGAGGCTTTTATTCAAGTTAGAACAGAATTTAATCACATAAGATTGTTCGACCATTGCGCGTCGTGACACGGGCATTGACAATAGGTTAAGGTTTATAAAGATTCTGACGCCTCCGAAGTGCGGATCAGGTCGAGGTTGTAAACAAATGAAGTTAAGAGTCCCTTCCATCTATCCTAACAAGTCTGAACACGGTCGGACAAGGAAAACTGGCGGAAATAAACAAATTGCATTACTTTCCGGACAGACCTTGTAGTTATGTGATAAAGGACCGCACGTCCTAATGAATATGTGCCTGTGTCCGCCAAGACGTTATTTCCAACTTTCTCTTTTTCCTGAGTTTTGCTAAGGACTTCCTGTCTATTCTTCAATTTCCTGTTTTTTCCAGGGTCTCGTGCAACCCTGGTCTTTGTCAGATTGCACATTTGGCAGCCAGATTTGTGCGAACCTAAGTTTCCGTTGATTTTACTTTCCACCCCTTCAACTGTCCACTCTATACTTCTCCTTTTCTTTTCCTACGTCTATCCTTTCCCAAAAAGGACATAAAAACACTGATCATCGCGCCGCTCGAGAAACTCGTGATTTTTCTACCATCACGTTTACACCCGCACAATCGTTGGCGCTCTTACTGCTACTCGTTATTGTCTGATACCGTTTGTTGTTTGCTTTTGTTAAATCGTTGCTTTTCTACTGAATATACAGTCATGGACAAAATTAAGTGGACATTGCAGAAATGTAAAAAATTTTTTGTTTTGTTACAATGTTTTAAATAAATTAAAAATGTAGAACGTGAAATGCTTTTGTAGACTTGAAAAAACATTTATTTAATGTATATAATTGTGCATTAAAGTTTTGATTTATAGGCATTGTTAGTTAAATTAAATTAACCTTTTGTTATTTATGATACCTGTCCACTTGATTTTGTCCACGACTGTATATTTATTGTTGAGTGACTGTTAATTCGTTTACAATTTATTCACACATACCTCACGTCCTCAAATATTATGGCGCAGGAAGAGAATTTCGAATGCTTTAATTTGGCGGGAAAAGCAATTCTCTGTGCTCGAAATGTACTCGTGCCGATCATGCGCGAGTAAACGAACATGATCGTTGTTCGTCTCAGCTCCAAACTTAGTATGTATTACGCGTCAAAGACAAAACGGATAAACTGACGATAGTAATTTCGCGTAGAGCACACTAACCGTGCACACACGAAACTTTGGATTGGCACGATTTACTCCAGACAATGGAACACATCCCTCTCGTCCTTTAAAGCCACCTGGTAAACGAAACGACTGTTTCCATCGAACACGTGACAATTTTCTTTGAATTAATTAATTTTGCTTCCAGCGTATCGTTAACTTGGAACGTTTTCCTTCGGCGACGGTCGTAGACATTATTCGAATTATATGACATCGGTTTCGATTAAATATCTAAAAGTGAACACCGCGTATTTCTTTATGCAAAAATAAGAAAATTTTTGTTATTGTTACGGCGTGAGCAAAAATGATTGATTGAAAATTTGAAAGTAAGCCTTTCTTAATATGCCCACTTTACACGCAAAATTAACGGCGAGTAAATTATTGGAAATTTCGGAAAATGAATAAGACAGTGGTGAAATGTAATGCTTATGTATATTTTAAACAAGAATTTACGATAAATAGAATATTTCTTAGGACGGTCAGTTTTATATTAAATATTTATCTTTACTGGTTGGACTTTGAATTTGATCTGTTCGCTGTCGCTGATTTTTCTATCGTTGTAACTTACTTTGGCTTACAGGCATAGAAGTCCATAAAAAACGAAAACAAAATTACAATGTATTAGTTAAATAAGAAACGAAGTGTCCAACCGAAGGGAAATTCATTATATAAAAATAGAATATTTATTTAAAATATCATGGTTATGTTTAAAAGCAATACAAACGTGAATTTGGAAGGAATTTACGACATTTCAGAATTACGTAAATGACGTGTAATTAATATTGCAAGGCTGGTATTTCGTGCACGTCACAGTACCAATATTATTATAATTACATTGTCAATAATTATTTACGTTAACAAATTGATGACTTTGGCTGTGTCTAAATATGAACATAAATAGAACCTCGTGCGGTGTATTTATATGCAGCCTGTTGAAATTTAATTTCTGTAATTTGAAAAACGGAACAGCAGAAATAATATCATTAAGTTGTTGCATATTAAATAGCCAATTTCGAAACGTCAAAAGTTTAACAAAGTTTGACAGCAATGTTCACTTAATACTACCAGTTATTTAAAGCGTCACATTTGTTGCAAATTACGTAGAATATCCGTACATGCTTCGGATACCAACTGATTGATCGTTTGCCTTAATGTTTCATGATACACAATAAAATAATTTTATAATAATCAACAATATTATAATAAATTATAATAAAGATACATAGATGATTTATAATTATCGACAGCAATAATTAAAAGACAAAATATTTTTTATTTTACATAGTTAACTTAAAGTATAAACGTTATTACACTAATATTATAATAAATTTGCTGACCTACCGAACATATTTAACAACAAAATTAATTAATTTATCATATTTATCAATATATGAACTTTTGAGTATGACTTTTCTGATGTGGTCATTTTAAAATTAATAAAAAGATCTCCTAATCACGCTTCAGTTTAATTAAAGAAATTATTGAGATTCAAATTGATATAGTGCAAGTGCTGCTTCCATTAGCAATTCGTGTCAAACTTTTGATGTTTTGTAATCAGCTATTTAGTATGCAACAACCTCATATAACTCCTTAACTAAACACGAGTCTCGACTGCATGAATTTTCATCGTGAAACTTAACTTTAACGATTTCTGTATAACAATCAAAGGATCTGAATGCTGTAGTACCTACTAATTTGCACAAACTGTCGTTTAAAATCGACTTAAAAAATATAATCATTTGAGAAAACACGAGTTAATTCGTGGCCAGTCAACAGTGTTTTAACACTTTGGCTGCCATGGCACCCATATATGGGTGCAACTCAAATTTCTACACAGATTTAACAGCTATATTATTAATAATTTGTTAACTTTTCTAATTGGAAATTCTTGCATTAATTACTTGAAACTGTCGAAACTAACTATAACGAAGAATCGTGAAAATATTTGGCGAGATTCGTTAAAAATGAAAATACAGTATTCTCTCCGTAAATGTGAAAAAGATCTCTACCATAAGAGTAAAAATTTTATCCCCACTACTGGGGGGATCTCCCTCGGAATCAGTCAAGCGTGAAACACGATCGGTTACCGAAACGACGAGGATCGAATATCGGTGAGACACATACTAATGCAAGCAAAGAAAAACATTGAAATTTTCTTATTTCCTATTAATTTTTCATGAAACTTGTACCATCGTATTCCTCAGGTTTTTCTGATTAAAATGATACCAAACACGATATAATTACGATCATAATTACCTGTGTAACAAGCTATACAAGTTTCGGATGTTACATTTACGGATGATGTAAAGAATTCATATCTCTGCCGTAAATGTAACGTCCGAAACTTGTATGGCTTGTTACACAGGTAATTATGATCGTAATTATATTGTGTTTGGTATCATTTTAATCAGAAAAACCTGACGAATACGATGGTACAAGTTTCATTCACGAAAAACCAAAAATAAAGAATTTTGATTTTTGAATTTAAAAGACAGAACACGCAGGAGTCTTTCATGTTTAGCGAACGTCTCAAACCTCAGTCCCTGTTTGTTTTTGTATCGCTATTATTTCTACGTTCAGCTCACTACAAAGAATATAGTACCTATTCTATAAATGTGAAACTCCACACCCGAAGTTTTCACACTTATGGAGGTACTGTAGTACCTAATGCAATTTTCAGTTGCTTACGTGTGGCAGTCAACGTGTTAATAAAGACAAGTTCCTTATTAAAGAAAATCCAAATTCAACGTGACACTACAGAGCCAATAGCTTCTGTGAAAGGATTGTGTGGTCAAATTCGAATTCTGTTCGAAATTGCCTCGCATCCCATTGAATCGATACTCGTTGGTAAGTGCTTGTGCGTGTAATCTCTCGATTGGTACGCAATGATAGGAAGCAATGCCGTATGGTTAACCATTTGACCATTCAGATTGGTTAAGCGATTGTCGATTAATCAACGCAATTTTCCCCGTCCTCCGGTTAATTAACGCTTTTCCACGTCGCTTCGTCTGATTCTTCTGCAAAATCAACCATTTATCTCATTAAATTTTTTCGTCTGTTTCCGTTTAATCCACATCGTCGACAGTTTTACGTTTTTTCTAGGAAAAATTTCCTCTTGTAAGAATATTTCGTCATTGAAGTTTTGTTTAATTTTTATTTTATTACCAATTGTTCTCATTGTTAGTTATACGCCAAATTGAATAGTACGCAGTAATAAAATATTTTGTCAATTTTTCTATTTTATTTGCAAGTTCTGATTCATTTTAATTAATTCAAATAGTAAACAGTAATCAAATTATTTATTTGTAATCCAATGTTTGGTTTTCATCTACGTGCTCAATGTATGTAGTGTAGTATTGCATATTAGTGTTGCAATGAAAATAATATGTTTTATTGTACAATTAGTATGTTTAGACTCAATTGTAGCTTACATAATTAGTTACAAAAACCGAAAAATATTTTATTGAATCGAGTGTACGACATTAAAAAAAATGAAATTCTAATATAGGTGATTGAATTAAAATGTATTTACAGTTATGTTATTATATTTTTAAATTTCAATACTTCGGTTCGATACATGTTTTTTCCATAGTTGTTCATATTATGTATACATAATTTATGATTTCTAAATTTAAAATATACAATGCTGAATTTTACTATAATACGAGTGATTTTATTATACGTAAAACGCAGTGGATAATGCAAAGATGATTGAGTTGACAATAGTATCGATGTTCACTATTCTGAAACTTGAAATAAAAAAGACCATTGTCTATATTAAAATACACTAACATTTTTGCTATCATTTTTATGTCTGATATTAACATTGCTGTATAACTTTTTGTAGAATGAGACTGTTAATACAATTTGGGGCGACCACTGCATTTGGTTTATTGCTGTTCTTAGTTAAGCGGTTCGGTCGTTCTACTCTCCTAAAATATCGATTTGTATGAACCATTCGAAGAGAGGCAACGCTAATGTTATGCAATTCGTAGAATATTTCGTACAGCTTAATTATAGTTCAATTGCGTTAGTGGAATTGCATTGAATTTCTAGACCTTTGTACTAATATTGTTCGAATAAAGTAATTTTTATATAATATAAAATAGTTGTAAATTGATTTCGAAATTGCTACAATTAATTTCATCCAATTAATTTTAAAAGTATTTTTAAAAAGTCCACAAATTTATGTTAGCAAACTGGTTTTAATTAAATTGATTTTTTTTAAATTGATCTTAAAATTAGTTAAAAAGAAAAGTGGATTTTCAAATTAAATAAAAACAACTTACAAATTATCTTTAAAATGAAATAAAAGGAAACTATAAATTAATTTTTATATTAAATGCAAAGATATTATATATTTTTTATATTAAAGCGATGGAAATTATAAATTAATTTTAGAATCAAGCAAAGACAAATTATAAATCAATTTTAAAAGTAAATAAAAACGAATAGTAAATTAATTTAAAATTAAGTAATAAAAGACATAAGTTTAAAAGCATTGTACAAAGTTTCATACAATTGATTTCATAGAATATGTGTTCCAAATCGTTATTCGGAAAGCAACTGAACACACTGAACATTCATTAATCTGTATAAAAATGCGGAAAAGAAATTTGCAGTGCAAAAATTTACTATCGCAATATTCGAAAATACAATTCTGGAAACGGAAGTTTTAACGAAAGTTTAATGAAAAACCAATATTTTTGCAATTCTTTTTTTTTAAGTATTAATTGCTGAACATTTTCTGCAAGATCGAAATAAAAAGAAGAATGGGGAAAATGATAAAACCTGTATTTTTTTAGAAAATAAATTTCGTCGTATCGAAGATAGAGATCGGTTAAAATGTACCCCACAGAAACGTCGGTAGATGTATTACTATATTTTCAGTGCTTCGCTGCATAGAACATCGTGTCCTGTTTTCTTCGATGATATAGCTGGTGATTCGATAACGGTCAATCTCGTGCAAAATAAGCAAGGCAAAATTTACATTCAAATTCAACGATGTGTCTCTTCTCCGTAAAGATTGAAAATTATACTTCGATTTATTATACTTTTTCTTTCTAACGTTTGCTCAAAAACATCGCGAATACTAACACACGAATGACATAAAATTATAGTTATTTTGAACGAATCGAACACTTCTTTGTCAGTCCACAATTAATTAAAGCGCATATATCTGTTTCAATAGATTGCTATAATCTATTCCATGATATTTGCGTTTGCATTTGGTCTTTTTCTTTATTTTTTATATTCTGCGCCCTCCGATTGTTAATTTAGAAATTTGGTAGTTGGACGAGTAAACAAGTTGAAGATATAGGGAGTTGAGGAAATTCGTTATAATCTGGAAATTTTGAAATTTCAGTTTTGGCGATTTAGAAAAATTTGAAAAGTAACGAATTTAGAAATAGGAGAATTCGTGGCTTTTGTCGGCATAGAAAAATTTAGAAATTTGGAAATTAAAAAATTTCAGAACTTGAGGTTGTTGAAAAGCTTGGAAATTTTGGGTTTTAAGATTTTTGAGAGGTTTCGAAGTTTTGGAATTTAACGTTTTAGACAAATTTGGAAATCCAGAAGTTTAGAAAATGAAATTTTAGAAACTTGGAAATTTTGAAATATACAAATTAGGCAGTTTGAAAATATGGAAATTTAAACACGTAGTAGTATTTAAATTTGTGAATGCGTTTCATTTAACACAACAAATCTCACTTGAAATTCTTGGAAAATATAACTGTAATATAATAATTTTCTGTTAAATCATTTTTGTGTAATTTTACAAATGATAAAGCAATTACAAGTATTCGATTTAAGTAACTTTTTTTTAAAATGTCAACATTTCATTATTTTAACACAAGCATCATATTCTACACATTTTAACTTCAGAAATGTATCCTCCAAATATGTCCAATGCAACGATTTCCGTAACAGAGTTTCGTAAACTGATTTACCATCTGATGTAATTAGCTCAAAGACTTGAAGAGCTAATATCGACGGAGAAATAAGGATATTACAGTCAGAAATTTTGACAGCGTTTATAGAATACGCCGACCAAAGAGCTATTCTATGTAAGACCGTAAATGGGAGAAGCATTTGCGAGGTATAATTTTCTACAAATAATCTATCAGAATCTGAGTGTTGTATAGTTTACTCCAAATAAATGAAGGTAATAATATGCACCTATTTAACTAATGGAAGAAAAAAGTTAGCAGTTTTAATCTACAGTCGTGGACAAAATTAAGATGACAGGAATCATAAATAACAGACGGTTAATTTAATTTAACTAATAATGCCTATAAATAAAAACTTTATTGCACAATTATATACATTAAATAAATAAATTGTATATTAAATAAATGTTTTTTAAAGTCTACAAAAACATTACACGTTCTAAATTTAAAATTTATTTAAAACATTGTAATAAAGCAAAAAATATTTTTAAATTTCTGCAATGTTCACTTAATTTTGTCCATGACTATAGTTTTAAAAATGATCATTATCAATGTTATCCTATATTTAGCCATAGTATTTATGTCATTTACTGATATTAATACTCTGATATTAATACAGCAGAGACATGCTGTATACGCTCTGAATAGCTATGAATAATTACATAATAATGATACAAATAATTATATAACTAGTTCCGCACAAATACCCCGAGATCAGTAATATTAATGGGCCATTTCCCGCTAAACCGATCGCTTATTGACATCACCATCGGTGATTTTGTTTCAATCGAAATATGTTGTAATCCATGTGAAATTTGACGGCTTTAAGTCGTCATTTTCCAGTTTCAAATTTGTTACAAAAATGGCAGGGCTTTGAAGTGGTGTGGAAATTCAATGGGAACGGATGAAATGGAAATTTGTAGCTATTCTGTTGTTTTGATTTAAAAAATAATGTAACGCGTGGGTTTATGCAGCTTCCTGTGGTATGTTGGTTTTACAGCACAGAGAAAAAAAAAGGAAAGAAAAATCGGGATGTAATATAAAGCCGGTTTTGCTTTGGTACAGTGTCACGGGTCATAATACGTGATAAAAATAGTAGAAAAAGAAGAGCGGAATTGCGAGAGGCCAGAGAAAGAAGAACGTGTCCACCTGTTCCGACGAACCAAACAAAACACCATTAAATCCGAATTAACTTTTTTAATTTAAACGAATGGTTTTTTACCCGTCGTTGTTACACCGTGATAATAACTGCGCTTATTCGTCATCATTAAGTATCCAGGAAATGTGTTTTCTGTGTTTGGTATACGGATTCACCAAATTGTTTGTCGACATTCCAGTTACACGGTTTATTGAAAACTTTATTAATCTTATCGTTATTTGTTAATTTGACAAAGAAAGAAGATTGGCAATCTACGTACACTTATTTATTTATCTTTTTATTTATTTAGTGTATTAATTAATCGATTGATTTCTGCGTTTATTTATTTATTGATTTACTCTATTTCCTTGCTTATTCTGTTATTTACTTATTTATTTATTTAGTGTTATTATCATAATCTTATGATTAATAACAAACTACTAATTGTACGATTGTTACAATCTACGAATTTGTTTATGTATTGTACATATATTTATTTTTCATGTATAATTAAAACAATTCAAGGCATATTTATAAAATTATTTGTAAATAAAGAATTTCCTACGTTACTGTAATAGTATTTTGAAACAATGATCGGTAATTTATATTTTAAATATTTTACAGATTGTGTAACTATTGTAAATCTGAAGAGGGTCAAAACCTTGTCTGTAAAAGCAAAGTAGCAATTTGTTCCAGAACTTGTTAGCAAATATTCTGTTAGTAAAAGTAAATATTTTTTACTTGCGAACTGGGTCAATCGATATCAATTTATTTGACTGTCCACGAAATAAAACAAGTTCTGGAGAACAAAATTGATGCTATTTCATACTGTTATATAACAATGTTGCAAACATTGTATCAGAAAACAATATGATTACTTGGTACTATTTTGCCTTTCATTTTTAAAGTAAAGTTCGATGAAATTCTCTTTTTAGTAACTCCAATCCGTTACACGGTATTTCATCAAAGTTCATAATACGACTGAACAAATCAGCATCAAATTTCTCAATAAAAATTGTACAAAATTTACATTTTATGTATACATATGTGTACTTACGTATACCGCACAACGCTTCTTTGATTTTTGGACGAGAGCGAAATTAGGATGCCGTGGGATCTTTGAACAAGAGCATTACATGTTGCAAGTATGTAACATGTGTAAGTAACCGAGCAGGTGTGCATGGCAGTTAGTTTATGGAACGTTAGCTAAATTCTCGTTAGCTTGGCGGCAGTGTTGGCCGCACGTAATCTCCTTTAATCCTCGCAAAAAGACGAATCGGGGCTCAAGTGGATCAACTTGGTATTGCTCGAACGTGCAGTAGTGCATCCGTACCAAGGCTGCTGCTCCACTGTTCGATAAACGGACTCAAACGTCGATTTATCACGGTCTTTGGTTGCAGCTGCTTTGTCGGAGTTGCAAAATCCAGTTTGTTTAATTATCGATTGATTTGGTTAAAAATTTGGAATAATTGATAATCGGTGACGGGGAGGCAAGATGAACGCTATTTCTAAATACAGGCGGCCCCCGACTTTCGCACATTCTATTCGGTTGGGGAATAAGTTCGTAGCGTTTTTATCAAAGACTCTTATTTAAACAAAGGATTTACTAGTGTATGTATATAATATACCGGTACATTATATATGTAATTATATATACATATAATAATTATAATAAATTATATATATAATATAATAACAGGTATGTGAGTATACCTATTTCTACCAAAACCAGTCATTCTGACCGGTGTTTAGAAAAAGTGCTTGGTGGGATTTCAATTCTTTATTTACTTTTGAATAAAAAGTAAGTATTTATTTACTTTAAAAAAATGTCACATGCAATAGGAGTTTTTAATTGAAATTGTAAGTTATTTTGACTGGTTTGGTAAATCTAGTGTTAATCAATTATGTATTCGACAATTAGTAGTCCTTTTTAGTGCAGAAAGAGCTCTATCGAATGAATATTATACACTTTGTCAAGCAGCAAAAATATCGTTGTAAATAAAAGAAAATATAAAAACGCTACGAACTTATTCCCCAACCTAATACTTTCGCACAATTCGCTATTTCGCACATTTTAAAAAATTTATCTTTCTATTTAACTTTTAACATAAAGACTTTCAAGACTTGAGAATTATAAATATAAATGTAGCCTTTATGTATGCAAACAAATATTTAAATATTTGTTAAATATCTTTCTATTTAATTTTTAACATAAAGACTTTCAAGACTTGACAATTATAAATATAAATGTAGCCTTAATGCATCTAGACACTTTTTTATATTATATAAAAATTAATATATTTTTTATTAATATATTTTTATATTAATAACTATTATAGAAGAATGCGATCCCAATGGAGAACGCATATCTCAAGTACGAAGAGCAATACAAAAAGGCACTGCGTGTTATAGAAATCTTTTTCACGAAAAAAACAAAAACTTGACAAGTTTATAAAGAAAACACCCGAAAGCTAAATAAATAAATAACTAAATACTTTAAAACACCGTTTTTGGTGCATATTTCTTTACATCCCTCTACTTTGGAACATTCAACATTCGCACACACTTTCAGGAACCCATTGTGTGCGAATGTAGAGGGCCCACTGTATATAGCTTTTCACTCTGTATTAAATTTTTCCGCATTACAAATATATCCTTGTATGCGTATAAGTATATTAATAATTGTTGAAATTAACAGTTAGAATCATCATCGCGACCGCGTGACTCCGGCGGAATGTTCGTGTGTCACTCGGATGAACTCGGCCATCTTCGTGGCGCGTGCCGGTTTCTTATTCACGAGCACATGGCAGTCACATAAAGTCAGCTTTGAAAGAAACACGTGCAAATAAAGAAGTTATATTTAGAAAATCGAAACTTAAACAATAATAATGATAGTGATATTAAATAATACAGTGATTCCAGTTTCCTCTGCTCATTAACAACATGGACGAGTTTTTTTTTTCAATGCGTTATTGTAATTATTTGTCTTCTTCTACCTCGATCCTTCCGAGCGCCACCGAATTGTTACGAACCTTTCCGAAGTAACGTGTACACACTGCAATCTTCGGTATTTCGGTTCCAAAAACATTTCTATCGCTATCATTATTTTTTTTTATCTGCGATGTTCCTTATAAGGTGGCGAAGTTTCATAAACTAGTGAGCAACTCTTGGGGAGTTTCCTCTCGTTCGACAAGCAATTAACAATAGTAGGTAATACGTAATCAGTTTGATCGAAGACAGACAAATTAATTTGGGTCAAGTGTCTGACCGAGGTTACGATCGACTTTTCTCTCGATGGTTTTACCACGCAAAGAATAACTTACTAAGAAAACGCTGACCAAATGATTTTACAAAAGTGCTGTTGTGGAGATCAAGTCGAAGACATATTTGCTTTATACATTCATGAATTTTGGTGTTTTGTTTCCTCTATTATTTGAAAATGTTTATTTTCTATCAAGAACTAAATGTAGAGAGAAATTATTCAGTTTTATGTTATTGTCTTTGATTGCAAGTTAAACATTTTCTGTTTCATTCAGTATTGTCTTGAATGTACTTGCAAATGAAGGGATAATTCCGTGGTTTATTTAAACCTTGTTAATAAAGTACTTTGAATTGTATTAACGCTTTAAATTAACGATATTTAATTACAAAGTCGTAAAACAGGTTGAAGTGTAGAGAAGAGATTAAAACTTCCAAACAAGTAAAACATCTACAGTTATAGAATTTGTGGTACATCGCTTAAAATATAATGTTTATTTTATCGAATAAACTTTACACATTTTATAAATCTTAGTGATTAGTTCATACAAATTTTGTTATAGTTTTTGGAACTTTTCAGTAATTAGTTAAATTATTACGTTGAATTAGAAAAGAAAAGACTTAATGAGAATTGAATAATAATTTTTTTGACAGTGAAATGTGTATTGTTAATTATTGAAATATAATTCGGCGACATAAGTACTCAATAGAAAATTGAGAAACATTGGTTGTAACATTTTCGATTTTATATTTTAGAATTGTAATCTTCTTTATTAATATGTGTGTATGTATTTTGTACAATTCTCAATTGGAATCGAATTCTTCAAGATTTAGTATAGCATTAACTAAACGAGATAAAGCAGTAGTGAGTAGCTGAACTCGCAAGTATAGTAGATGTACTTAAGTATTTGTTCTATTTGTTGTATTGCCTTGCACGGAAGTAAAACGGACGTAAAATTGGAAAATTAGGAAATACGAAATTTATAAAATGAAGATATTAGGGAACTATGAAGTTCGGAAACTAGAAAATTGAAAAATTAGCAATCTCCGAAATTAGAAAATTAGAATATTTGAATAGTTGAAAGTTTGAAAATTAGACAATACGTATATTTGAAAGTTTGAAAATTTGCGCATTTAGACATTAGAAAATTCAAAATTTGTAAGCCTTTAGATTTAAGGATCTTCAATCTTTTAAATTTATAAATTTGTAAATCACAGATTTTAAAATTTGTAAATTTTGGAGATCGGAAATCAGAAAATATCTAAATTTTTGAAATTTCGTATTTCCAAATTTCGAAGTTTTTAAATTTTCAACTATCCCATTTTCTGAATTTGAATATTTAGAAACTTCCAAATTAAGAATTTGCCAGATTTGGAAATGTGAAAACTTGAAAATTTGCAAGTGAAAATTGGATGTTCGTAAATTAGTAAATTTGTTGATCCGTAGGTTTGAAAATTTGAGAAGAGGAAAATATGCTCTTATATTTTCGTAAGAACAAAATGTTGCCTTTCTTTTTCTTTATGGGCGATGATGTGGATAAGTAAAAGACCCTCTTTCATCTACGCCAAAGTTAAAACATGAATATGCAACTATCAAAATTATTTCCCCTAAAATGTTGCTAATTACATATTCGGTATATAAGAACTATTTACGTGTTAACTACTTACGTGTTAACTATTTACCTGTTCGTTTGATATAAAGCCTTGTGAAGTACTCGTTCTATGTATGCCAACGAAGCGTCGAGTCAGGATAACAAATGTCCAGAATAATATCACGATGTGGTGTCTGAGGATATATATACGAGCGTAATAAATGCTCAAAATTGTTAAATGAGATATTTTCAAGAGAATTTCATCGTTTCTTTCCCATTATTCATCCGGAACATAGCTTATCATCAAGTTTAAACTTCATTGCTCATTTTCACTTGCTCTCGATTTATATTGTTATGGCGTTTCTGTTCCAGTGCTCGGCAGTTGTCGGAGCCAGGAGTGCGGACACGAAAGACTTGTCAAGTGTGGAAGACCATTCGAGAGGATCAATAATAACGATTTGAGTTTCGCTACAAAAAAAGAAGATCTGCAGCAATTATGCCCGTAAGTTTTCGTAATTGTAATCTCGAATTTTATTTAACCAGTCGTTAGCGCTAAATTTAGGTTTGTAGGAATTATTCTATGATCGCATAAACTTTGATATTTGTTTAATACGTGTATGGTATAATATTTCGACGCGACTATGCGATCATGGCGTGCGTAATAAAAACCGGCAGAACATCGTAGGCAGTGACGTCATATTGAAATATAGGAACGGATACAAATGGCGCTCGAATAGAACTATTCTCAAACATGTTAACTGCGTTCGATATACATACGTGCCAATTAAAAATTTTGTTTCGATGAGGTAATAAATTGTTTATCTTTAACGAATAAAAATGTAATTTTTTCTCGTTTTGTTATCCTCTTTTTCAAAAGTTTTTAATAAGTGCATTTGTCATGTATTCGACATATATTCTCCTTACTGTTTGATTTTAATTAGGCATCCGTTAGGGATTTTTAAAACTAAATTCCACTATTGATTATCGCGATTTGTTTACACGAATTTCTTTTTTATATTTGACAGGCAGCGAACTCTTTTATATGTAACTTTTACGGGCCAGTGGTAGAAACCCCTTTTTCTACGTCGTTATTATTACGTGAACAAAAAATTCTATGTCCACAAGGCTTCTAATTTAGAAATGTTCAAATCCACAAACATTACAATTTTGAAATTAAAACCTTATTTCTTATTCAAGTTGCTCATTCTAAATTAAGAAATTTGTTAAGGTGGTTTAACTCAAATCTGTGTTGATTTTTTTCAGAATAAAGGATTTATTTTATCATTCATTTATTTATTTTTATGATTGTTTTTAATTTAAAAAAATGTTCGATGACGAAATTGAGATTTTTTTTTTCCTGTTACTATGGTGTCTCGCTATACGGTTTTCCTCCTTCCACATAACTTCTATATACTCTGAAATTTCCAAATTTTAGTATTTGTATATTTAAAATTTTTTTATGGACATTGTAGAAATACAAAAATATCTATTCATAGAGTATAATCGTTTTACGTAATATAAATTTGATGTGTCCTACTACTTATGGACGTAGGTATACATGCATGTATGTATGTTTTTTTTCTGCCACTTTTTGCAGATTATTTGCTTGATTCTATTATAGACAAAAATTATAATATAATGCACTTAAAAAGTTTCACGTTGAATAAACTATTTTCTATGTTCAAAAGTTGTTCATCAATTTTGTAGAAATTCCTGTATTACTAAAAGATAATTCTCTGTAGAGACGCATGGTATAATTTGATTTATGTATGACATAGTTTGAGTACACTCCAGTAATACTGCTCGAGAATTTGTCAATAATAATTACATCGAATGGCAGATAGACAGTGAAAGACCAATCGATTGCCTGGCACCAGAGATATACCTGAAAGCTTTACTTTAAGGCATATGTCAAAGTCTCTTTTTGTATGTTATTTTGTACAATTTTAAATCTGTTTGTAACTTATTTTTGAGTTTAAATAAATACGTTTGTGAATGAAAGCATCGCAATGCGTTTAATTAAATAATTTTATTAAATCTCGCATAGAAGATGAATCTTGAAATATGTTAATTTTAAATAACTTCTGAAATATCATTTTGAACGTTGCATAATGTAAAGTCTATTTCTGCTTATATGAAATAGGTAAATAACTTCTCCATTACAATTCTGTCTGTAACAAGTAGTTTTCGAGATATTTTGTTGAATATTTTGTCTTAAATTCCTTTAAGAGGAATTTCATGATCACTTTACAAATTAATCTACCTCTATTTGAAGGAAAAATAATTCTATTTAAACTATTAATTTATATATCAGTTTAGGTTAACGCAGACAAATAATTTCACAATTGCTGAAGAATTAAATTATCTCAGCTTGAAACAAACATAATTCACTTTAAGGGATAAACTTACGTACATATTAGGTTAACTTAGGTTAGGTTAACTTCGAAGATAAAGTTTATTATCATTTCGAAGATAACTTAAACTAATTTGAAAGAAAAAATAATTCAATTTGAACGATAAATTTGCGTACCTGGTTAATTCAGAAGTTTAATCGAGAATAAGTACATTCGAATGAAGCAGGTGAGGTGCATCAAAGCTAACTACACTGGAATCTTTAATCCAGTTGCATCAGTTAGTTTGTTTTCGTGTTAGCGATGAATTAATTTTCCGCTTTTTCGTAGAGTTTGCGGCAACTGTTGAACGCAAGAAGTTTGAGGAAGATGTTTATCAAGTGATCGTCGAACTCTGACAGAGTGCACCAACATTCTTGCTTACTGAAGCTCGTTAGTATTTCGTTGGTTTCGAGGGGAAACGGATTTTCAGTGTTGGCCAACCCACTAATTGTTCGATCAATCGACGAAACTTTAATACGATTTGCATTTTTTACGCGGTGTATACCTACTTTTCCAAATTGATCGACTGTTCGTTTATTTTCTCGACGGAATCGCTCGAGAAACGAGTTCCGAAGATTGAAAGAGAATTCTAATAGACCATCCTGTTAATTTGCTGAAAGTTCCAGGAAGGAAGGACTCGAGATTTCGTCGGTGTTTTAAAAAACCTTTCAAAATTTCCCGATAAATTTCTTTAAAACATTCATCATTATACATTGCAAGAAAAAGTTTTCACTTCTCATTATTGATAGGATTTTTATATTATATTATAATCCACACCCTTTACTTATAGAATATATATTAACTATTTTACATATTAAAGAAAACTTGGAACAGAGCCATAGCAATTAACCCCTTACCTACAATTTTTTAAACAGTCGCGTCGTCCACAGCTACTTAATTATTGCTACAACGTTAAGGCAACTAAGGAAAGTTAAAATGTTGGGCACATTTTGCCATTCAGCGATTCTTCGCTTAGCAAATTATAATTGGGATCGAACCGAAATTTAATTGGAGTGAAAATATCAGTCTGTTTTATCGCGCTCGAACTGTACTGTGCATTACGAGTGTGACACGATATTGTAGGGCAAGGGGTTAATTAAAAAGTTTCAGCGCAGTATACACACAGAATTCTGTCTATAGAGACATAATTAACACAGCGGTGTAGTAACTGCCGTAGTAGGTAATAATGTCCTCAACCTGAGAATCTACATACAGAGTGTCCCACATGCATAAAATATATTATTTTATAAACTGTAACGCATGTTTACTTTAACCTCATGTTTCACATATTTTGACGTGTTGCATACGAGTACGATTTTCGTTTCTGATGGAAATAACAAGCTGTCAAAAATTCGCAAATAACTTGTTACAAATACGAAGAAAGAGTGTAGTCATGTAAGGCAATCACAGGTATAACAATCTTCTGTTTGTGTACGATGAATTTGTGAACTTATCACTTATGCATATACCAGTAGAAGATAACATTTGAGTTCTTCTACAAATATTGGACCACAACACAATTAGATCAGGGTATGTTAATTCAGGTGGAAATGCTCTAAAACTCGGTGATAACTGTTTTGAAACATTGAAATTATTTTATCTTGCTAACAAAAAACGCAAACCATAATATGAATACAATGGTAAATGTATCAGAGAAATTCCTAGTGGAACCTTTTATTGATACATACTCTCTATTGGTGGCTACCTATTGTGGCATTGGTTGCTCGTTATTTAACAAAGGTGGATACTACAGTGGAGATTATTGTATTAATTATAGCTGTATAGGAAGAATTCTTGTGTTCTGTCAAAAGTTTTTAATTAATATTTCCGAAACTAATAGCTTGCTGCAGCTACTGCATTTCATTTATAGTGTATGTTAGGTTGATATTTACGGTCTTCACCTCTCGCCAGAGGGGCACATTCCCTCCACCGGGGTACTTTTGCATTATATCTCAGTTATGTACTAAATTATTAGCTACTAATTGGCAATATTATCAAATGCTTTGTAAAATTTCAGAGTTCATTAATAATTCATTATCATGCAATTATGAATAAATATTTTGCAGAGTAATTAGTTTCCTGATACTTGAATATTAATGTGAACTATCGGCCCTTTCGTACGCTTTAGTAGTACAATCATTATAATTTAGGAATTATGGTAGGGTCAAATTTGAACCTGCCAAAGCAAACATATATTTTTTATATTACATTAAAATTATTTATTGCAAGAACCATTTTAACTACAATAGTATGTAAAAATAAGACTATGGTACAATTCGATATAATTCAAATATTGTCAAATTTCCAAATTACTAAATCACTAAATCACTAAATCACTAAATCACTAATTCACTAAATCACTAAATCATTAAATCACTAAATCACTAAATCACTAAATCACTAAATCACTAAATCACTAAATCACTAAATCACTAAATCATTAAATCGCTAAATTACTAAACTACTAAATTTCTAAATTACTAAATCACTAAATCACTAAATCACTAAATCACTAAATCACTAAATCGCTAAATTACTAAATCACTAAATTACCAAATTACAAAATTATTAAATATAAACATTTCTAAAACTTCCACAAATTTACAAAATTCTAACATATTCACATTATAAATTAAAAGTTTGTGAAACCCTATAATTCTCAACTTTCCATTTTCCTATATTTGTAAAGTCAGAAATTTACAATTTTAGAATTCTTTATATTTCCAAATCCTGAAATTCAAACCGATGTCAAATTTCATTATTTCCGTATTATCAAATTCGACAATATCTATTTCCCAAAATTATTTGATTTCCAAATTTTCTAATTTCGAGATAAAATCTAAAAATTTCCAATTTTCAATTACAACAATTTTTATTTTTCACAATCTAATTTCTAGTTCTCCCGATTTTCTAACCCCCATATTTTCAAAATTAAGAATTATATTCTCCAAATGTCCGAATTTGCAAACTATTTACAAACTCAAAAATTTCAGTTATAATATTGTAGTAATACCCAAATTAAAATATTCCTAATGTACCATATTTTTGATTTTGATAATTTAATACAGTATATATTTCCGCTAGCATATATGTACATGTGTATACATATATTGTATATCTCCTACGGATATACAATACATTAACAAACAATGACATTTAATAACAACAATACCGCAATCAAACATACGAATCTCTTTTCGAGACTACCAAAGTGACATGTATTTTACGCATGAAGGTGCTGAATACATAAATCAAATCTCTATTTTGGTGGCAGCGAACCTTTGTCGCTTAGCTTGAAAAAAAAAACATTCGGTGACACGTGTATCGTGTTAAATAACGTGAATAAAAGTGCAATAACAGCATGACGCCCGAGGATATTTTTTTATGAATATCGAAATCAACTGTAGCATTTCTTTATTGATACAATTTCCGATACATTAATCTGAAACCGTAGCTTCATTTGTTCGTTCGTTCGTCCGTCTAAAATTATTCAAAAATACCGGACGAAAATACTTTCATGGAGGCAAGCGTTCCTTTCATTTTGCAATAATACGAAGAATTTCATTAGTTCGCTCGTAATGTTCAAAAATTCATTAATTACTTCATTTGTTTCGCTATTCTTTTGAAGGCGGCTTTCTAGCGAAAACTGTTACTTGATAAACGTACCTGGAATACAATATTATTATCTAGTTAACACATTTTTCTACGAAGTTTAGTTGAGCTATTTTCCACAGATCTGTACAGTGCTGGTTGTAATGATAAGTTTCCTTTATCTGTAACTAACTTTTATTATGGTTAATCCTATCAGCTTTGCTTGTTGCTGTATCACTCAAGAATGCTAGAAAACGGTGTTTTCATATACATATCTACTGAATTATTGTTCGTATGGAAAATTCTATTTGTGGCTCCAATAATGATATAAAATAACGTGCGACGAGCAATTCTTTCAATAAATTAACAACAGAAGCTGTTTTAACACATTGAGGCCATGCCACCCATATACAGGTGATGTATGAATTCATACATAAATCTATCGCTAATTTTAGCGATAAACATTGAAGCAGTTAACATTTAACATAACGAAGTATCAAAAATTTTTGTAAATATATTAAAGCTTATCGAATAAACCAGGGTAGAATATTATGAACATTGTCTATAAAATTTATCGAAAATAAAATTACTTCCTAAAAGAAATTGAAACTGTTTTAGAGTGGCACTGAAGGTGTTATCTAATTAATTGCGTTTAATTAACTGAATGATTTGGATTTTCATCTTCTCAACAAAGTTCTCAAATTCCTCTTTATTAATTCTTTTCCTTAAACTCAAGGAACGACGATTTCTGTTTCTACGACTGTAGCATAATTTTTGCTTCTTTTATAAATCAAGTCTGTTAGTATTCTCTGCGCAGATCGACCGACCATTTACAAATTTGAACATTTTTATCAAGTGATGATGCGCTCACCCTGATGCAAATAGGAACAGATAATTTGAATACTGTTTAAATTTCACTGATATTTGAATATTTTCTAAAGAGTGCAAATGTGACTGAAATTACTTGATCTTTTCCGGTATTAACTTTTGCATCGTAAGTTCCTCATATGGTTATATTATCTACTGCCAAATTACATTTTAAACCCCTTATTTCGATAAAAATCAGCACAGATTGCGAGAAAAGTATCTGAACAATTTTCGTAATTTAAAATAATGGCCTTGGGGACGGTTTGCTAGTTTTGGTGCCAAGGTTACGAAGGATCATTCAAACTATAAAGATCAGAAACGTAAAATAGCTGGCAGAGAAGATAAAGATAAATACGACTGTAAAATTTCTCCACCTTTCTTGCTATTATTTTCGCAGTTGGGAATTACAACGATACATTGAAGACACCTTAAACTACTGTGTTATCAACCGTAGAAGTACTTTTAAGTTATTTATGTAGGATGGTTTAATATTAAAAAGAAATTAATGTTTATTCGTAACGAATGTCAATACAACGCTTTCAGTTCAACGCCTTTTACAATTCTGCTCTAAAACAAACCACGTAACACACGAAACATGCCAGTTCAAAATACAATCCGCCGCATTCATTCTCTTCATTCATCCCTTGACTGTCTTCAGCTCAATCATCATACATACATGCGCATTCACACAGCACACTCATGCTCTACCATCCCCACATTTATATCAGTAAAAATCAACACCATCAAAATTAGATTGCAAGACAAACATCACAAACTTAGATCACAAATTTTTTTAAATTTGCATTGTTTAAAAATTGACTATTCTTAAAGTATTACAGTCTTAAGTAACTTATAATGTAATATCGACCATTTTCAATTTGTACAATTAAGCAACTTAATTTTGATACATTTAGGTCATGAAATAATCTTCTGACCCACTGTGTATCAAGTAGCATTTTCCATAATCAAAGCAATAATTCATTTTGTTTGTAAAGCGTGCAAGATCTTTCCTCATACATTATTTTCCTCATAAGGTTGATATCAATGCGATAACCGCAGAAGAACAACACAATAATAGTATTATTAACCCTTTGCACTCGAAAGGTGACACACACTCACCATTTTGTTTAACACAACCGTGTGGAATAGGTACTCTTTAACTAAATCCATAGTGTTGTACATATAATGTATAAATATAATGAAACAGCTAATAACAGTAATTAATAATAGACAAATAATAACTTCAAAAGATTTCACGAGACTTTTCAACCAAAAAGTTTTAGGGTTGCTATCTGCTACCACTACAAATACCTTCGAGTGCAAAGGCTTAATGTCTGGAAATTAGCTACCAATGTTAACACTTTCACGACCGGTGACACCAACGTGGTGCCATAGGCAGGCCAGTCGTTGTTTGCCGGTGACACTTAGGTGGTGTCACGTGGTGACTCCCACGAGGTACCTACCATTGGTCAGCCATTTGCAAAGCTTTTTCGAACGTCAGTTGTTTAATACTTTCAGATTGAATACTATCGCTAGAAACTGCGTACTTGTTCACGAAATTGGTTTCAATTTTTGCTTATTGATAAGCAACAAGGTATGTTGTTTCTGAGAGTGTTGCACGGATACGATAAAATAATGTCATAGAAAAGCAGATAAGTTTATTATGTTGTCATGAATTTTGTTTTATATTTGTACGTTTTAATAATTGTCGCACAAAGAAAAAACATTGTTGTATAATAATGTTGAATTATTTCGTGAATTTACGTAAAGTTGTTTACATTAATTCTTAAAAAATATTGCCAGCGTTTGGCGACGTTTCACTGCGCAAACATGCGATCGTGAAAGCGTTAAGGACTCCAATTTATACCAACAGGGTATAATCTAAACCGAAATATAAGAAATCGTACAGATTTACTCTTCCGGCGTACGCGCGTTATTATAGACAGATGAAAATTGGTTCGACAGGAAAAATATTTGAACTATATTCGACGAATTCAAACGAGCTGGCTGAGTCAAATCAGGAAACGGAACAATAACGCGCAAGCGTGCACGCGTATGCAATATCCGGTGGAATATGTATGTAAAAACCGACACCGGGAGATTCCGCCTGGAAAAACAGAGGAAGATAAGAAAAAATATAGAATAAAATTTGTTGATCTTCGGTCAGCTTTCAAGAAACTCGTATTCAAAAATTTAATTGCGTCCCGCGCTATTCCGGCAATTATTTTCTATAATGATTTTCAACGAAGAGTCTTGTGTTCCATCGAGCTTTAGCCGAAATATAAGATTGTTAGAGGATAATTATAATTATTGCATAGGATGTCGAACTTAAATTATTTGAAAACAATTATCCTGAATTTCATATAAAATAAAGTTACTTTTATTATGATGTTACTAAAATAAAAATAATATATTATTTTAAATGATTGTTTTTTAGTTATGCATTATTGGAGTCGTTTAATGGAAAAATTCAATGAGATGTACCATTTTTAGTGTAATGGTTGAAATTTCCTGTCTATTATAAATATTTTCGTTTATTTCTCACTTTGACAATTTAAGTTAAATTCATTTTTAATCGTCACAGTACATAAAAATAATTGCTTTTCATCTTAAATTGACCATTGTTATAATTTGACAATTATTTTATATAATTTTGTATTTCAAATATAATTATTTTAAATGATCTTTCATAAATAAATGACCTTTTAAATAATGAGCATCGAAAGATTCAATTTTGTATTTTATTCTTACTGTTTTGTGGAGAATTACGTGACGACCCCTTTTGCATGGTATTCGGTCGAGTCCTGTATAAAATTCCTGAATGCAGGAGCGCGTGAGATTTTCCAAGCAGCGGCAGCAAACCGTTTCGTGAGCGATAAATTTCCGCAGTTGGGAAATTATGCCGCGATTTCTTTTCGTAGAAACGAGATCGCGGAATCCCAAAAGTAGCGGGTAGCGAGCAAAATCGGGGAGAAGTTAAATGGATAACCTTATTAAATATCGGAAATATACGCATTAGGTTACGGAAATATTCGAAAGCTTTACCTCCAAAATTATACGATTTAACAGTTCAATAAAGGTACAAATTGGACCAGAAAACGTACACTAGTGTTATTTCAAAACAGTGGGTATTTTTTGGCACGGGCTACGAAATGATATGCACTCCTGACGATGGGGTGATCAGTTTCTCTATCTTTTAATTTGAACATTTATTAACCTTTTGCACTCGAAAGATGACTCACACTCACCACTTTGTTTAACCCTTTGCGGTCCTTAATCTCTTTTACCTACGACGCTATAATCAATTTACAAAATACATCAAGAAGTGAGTTTACAATAAAATGTATTGCAATGATGCAGGGTGCGTAGCAAACAATTTTTAAATTTATTATAAGTGGCAAAGAAATGAGAACATCTTCAAGCAACCTACTTATGTGAATTATCTCTACGATTCAAGAGAAACACGATGTCGAGTCAGGCTCGACATAGGACCGCAAAGGGTTAAACCTCGAATATTAATTTTCGCTGTTATCTGTTTCATTATGTTTATACATCATATGTGCAACAATACAGATTTAGTTAAAAATCGTCTATTCCAAATTGCTGTATTACCCTTTGCGGTCCTATGTCGAGCCTGACTCGACATCGTGTTTCTCTTGAATCGTAGAGATAATTCACATAAGTAGGTTGCTTGAAGATGTTCTCATTTCTTTGCCACTTATAATAAATTTAAAAATTGTTTGCTACGCACCCTGCATCATTGCAATACAGTTTATTGTAAACTCACTTCTTGATGTATTTTGTAAATTGATTATAGCGTCGTAGGTAAAAGAGATTAAGGACCGCAAAGGGTTAATAACTTCAAAGGAATTCAGTAAACTTTTCAACCAAAAAGATTTAAAGGTACTATCTGGTATACTTGAAAATACCTTCGAGTGCAAAGGGTTAATTTTATGTTTTTGCAATTCAAAATCTACAGATTACTAATCCTTTAATTTCTCTACTCTTAGAATTTGACATTTATAAATATTGATACTAGATGTATTTTGATAAAAGTCATAGTTCCGCTAACCATTCGGCGATACTATGTATAATATGTCTTTTTCGTGCTTTTAGTCAGTTTTGCAACAACCCTCAGCAGTGTAACGATTTGCACTCAAGGTTAAAGATCCTTAAAGATCCTCTTAAAACTTTCATATACTAAGTTTGTATATCTGTACACTTAGCCTGTTCTCAACTCCACAGTATCTCGGATAATATATTTTTAAATAATAAAATTCCTAAAATGTCAAATTTCAAAAGTTTTAAATGTTCAAATTTTGAATTTATAAATTGAATATTTATATTCAAATAAATTAATAATAAATTTATACACAATTTTTAATAAAACGCTGACTATCTTAAACACGTAGCACGATCTAAGAGATATATCCTCAGAAGAATTATCGTCTAATTCATGCTGATGCTCTGGCAGAATATTTAAAGTTCTCTTCGTAACTATGCAGATACTTACAAGTCAAATTGTATTCATTTTCAAATATTTACTTTTGAGAATAAGAAAAATTTCTCTCCATCGTTAGCCGAAAGAAGAACCGTTAAATTTGTATTCCTGCTGGAACAGTGTTTCTCCCAATGGAGTGGTGGTCCAACGGATAATCTTAAATTTTGAAAGCATCGACTCGTGTATGCGTCGTTCTTCCCCCCGTTTCTTCAATTTCCTGGGTTCGTGAAATTGAAATTGAAATCTGAAATTTAAATGTACCTTTCCAAATAGGGATGTGATACTCGACCACGAAGGGATGGTTAAAGGGGATAAAAGGGAAACTGTGGAGATCTCTCCAATAAGCAATAGCAGGATAATTGCTTCCGGCTGTGTTATTGGAACCTATCATACTATGTTTCCTTTTTCTCCATTGCACTTGTTATTGGTGATAATGAAATTGTTGCTTTGCAAGGACATCGAGTTCTCGTGCAACATGCTTTCAATTATTTCTCTTGATTAAAAACAATGAACGTTGTTGTATAGACTTTTCCTATGGGGTGAAATATTCTGCAACTGTTTCTGTTTGAACATATGTAAACCCGCGTGTAACGCGTGATAGTGATTCTTCGTTAAAAAAAAAAAAAAAAAAAAACAAATGGAAAATGTAGAAAGAATTTTTTTGAATTAAGGTTGTCATGAATGATGATTTTAAATTAGTTAAAAATTAACTTGCTTGTATGATGTATTTGTAGATGTTAAGTAATTGAATATATATAATCATATCTTCGAGAAACTTTCACGATAATTTTTATAAATTGGTTTAATGTATTAATTAATCTGTATCCATTAATTAACCTTATTTGCCCGTGCGATGTTTCGTAAGTTTCAAGTATTTAAGTAGTATAAGTAGTATAATCAAATGTTTAGAGAAGAAAATAGTTATGATGTTTGCAACTGGTTTAAAATTACCTAATATATTAATTAATCTATAATAATTAACTTGCTTGCACGGTATTTTATGGGTTTCAAATACTTCTAATTTGAAGTATTTATTAGAAACTGAACTAGAATTTACTTGGAAACTGATAATAGGAAAAAGTAATAATACTTATGCAAACATACAGCATATCCTTACTCATACTGAAGTTACTTATACCAGTATTATATAATTTATAATTTTTCACAGTACTGTCTCTATGGAAAAAAATATATCGCGGTTAATTTATTTGGATTAAAAATAATTTCAGCCTAAGGTGAAAAATAAACACCTTTCCAATACTGTGCATTACCCAAAGGTCCATCGCCCGAATATTAGGAAAATTAAATTGTTTTGATTATAGATTACGTACAGGTAATAATATCTCTTTATTTAAAATCTGGTGGCAGGGTTGCAGGTTACCAATACACAAAAAAAAACTGATTTTATTGAAACAAACAATTTATTGAGAGGAATACGTTAGAAGCATAAACGCCAATTCAAAAATACGCGAAAGATATAATTTGGAGATGTTTGGTAAAAATCGTAAGGAATCTGAAAACTGTGTCGTATCGAATGTATATTCGATGTGTTGGCATGTAATAACATCCATCAAGTTTTATTTATCGTATAAAAGCAATATTAAGTCGAGACTTTGTTCTTTAATTTTTCAAATTTCTCATATGCTTTAAACTTCTTATTTCGAATTATTCGCATTTATCAAATTCCTAAAATTTTTTACATGAATCGAATGTCTCTAATTTCTCCAATTCCTCAAAATTCACAAATTCCTCGACATATTTCGAATTTCTCTTAAAAAAATGTCGTAATATAATGAAAAATAATATTAAGTTGAATAGAATGAAGTTTGAAAAGTCAAAATAACCTGAAAGCAAAGGAATGGCAATAATAACGAATTTAAAATTAAAAGGGTGGAAATAATACAGATTCCAAATTGAGAACAATGAAAAGAATGTAAAACCTAAAATTAAATTTAAATCATTTGCACAGCGGTCCACCGAGGTGTAGTACAGTATTCACATTAACACGTTGACTGCCATGGGGGTCACCGGTGACCGGCACTTGACTTGGCTACAGCGTCGTGGTGGCCACCGGTGACCGGCGACGCGAAGAATAGTGAAGATACAAAATTAGGGTAAACATCGATCCGATAAATTTTTGAATAATACCATTGTTGCCATAACGTTTGAAGAAATTAATGCCATACAGAACATGTAAAAATAATTTTAAAAATTCAACTTATCTGCTGTAAATAATATTTTAACATAATACGCATCGCATAAGGAATAATCTACTGTGGGGCCCTGGGCAAGTCACGTGAAATTCGTGCGGCAGTCAACGTGTTAAGAATAATAATTATATTTAATTATCATAATCGTTAAAGATTTAATGTAGAAATTACGTATGTTTCGGATTTTGCGACATAATTGCTGTCGTATTATTTGTATTACAATCTTCGTGTTAATTAATTAAATTATCCAAGTTTGATCGCCGAATATTACTTAACATTTTCTTGTTGTTCTTGCAGAGATTTGGAGGCTGGTATAAGGTGTATTCAGGCTTACACGTACGACTGTATGAAGGAGAAACAAAGGGAACACTTCAATTCTCTGTATACCGGCACCAATAAAGTAGTCATGGAGCTGTGTCAAGATGGCCCTTATCAGGATGGTATGTAGTTTAACTAGATTGTTGTAGTATTATGGCGTACATCGTAATTAGAAGCGTCCTAAATGTTATCGAATCGACCCTTGTGCTAAATTTACGTTTTCGAAATACAACTGCAGCGGACGAATCAGTATTAATGGATCGCTCAATAGATTCAGATTGAGGATTCGTTTGTTTGATCAAACTTTTTCACTTTAGTTGAAACTAAATTGAAAAGCACAATGAATAATGGATAATACGAAATTTAGCTTGTAAAATGATTCTTATTCATTTTTTTAGTTACTGTTGTTCGTCAGAGTTCACTGTGCAATCTATTGCTGGAATGGTGTGTGACAATATGCGATGCATCGTTTCATCAGTAATCGTGTGCGTGTTACTTACTGTACAAATTTACAAACTTATGAAGTTACATGCTTATGTACTTACATATTTACAAATGTACAATCTTACAAATTTTGCAAACTTATAAATTTATAAACTGAAAAATCTACAACCTTATAATCTTACAAATTTACAAATTTACAACCTTATAACTTTACAAATTTACAAATCTAAATCTTATAACCTTAAAAATTTACAAATATACAATGTTATAACCTTACAAACTTACAAACGTAGAAACTTACAAATTTAAAAATCTTCAAATTAACAAATGTTTGAGTTTACAATTTTTTAAAGCAACAAAGTTTGAAATATATAAATGTTAAAAATACATTAGTTGTAAAATTTAAAATGTACATTTCAAATTTTCGAATCTTGGTTACTGTCTTTTCCCTCATTTTTTAACCCTTTGTTACCACACGATTTCTATTTTTAACAAATAGCAACTGTAAAACTTTCTAGTTGAAAAGTTTGACGAACTTTTTTGAAATTATTTTATTTTTATTAATAATCGCCAATATTGTCTGTTTCACTATGCTTAAACATTACGTGTGTAATATTATAAACTTAGTTAAAAGTTATTTATTTAAAATTATAGCATTAAATCAAATGACGAGTTAGGGTTGCAGTCGAGTCGAAAAGATTAATTTTGAATAGTATTAGGAAAGTGGAAACAGATACACTTTCATCTTGAAATTTTCTTTTACATTAGCCCGGTTTGAACTGATCCTCTTTTTATATTCCAAATTGCAATAATTTTCCATTTTCACTGTGTCTTCCGTAACAGTATAATGAAAATCTGTAATATACACACTGAATCTTACACTTGAAATCGTTCGCCAGATAATCTTTATCTCTTCATGGAATCCAATGTAAATTTCCAAAACCAATGTTTATCCTAATGTTTCACTAGTATAGGAATTAATATTCGAATTTTGCTGAATTAATATTGGGTTAAGATGTATTTTCCTAACATAAATTACGTAATTAAGAAAACGGTGAAATGATCGTATTAATATTGCAATTTCCCAAGTTACCTTAACGAATGTATCATTAATCACAACCAAGACGATAGGCACTTTACAGTAAAGAAAAATTGGGTTGCGAAGATACAGTTCATTCATAGTTGGATAATTAATTCAATTCCATGCTCTTCCGATGTTATTCCAGTGGTTAGCAATGGTACAAAATAGATCAATATTATATATACTCTCGTCTTTCCGCTTTAAGAAGCTACTTCATCGTAAAATAAGCCATTCTGCAACGAGCATCGACGCAACACTTCTGTTTTTGTGGTATTTTTGCTTAAATTGAAGATACTCGAAACAAGCGTCGATGTAGAAGCAATTTATTTTCGATAGTTTCGTCAGGAACAAAAAGCTTTTTGTCAGGATAAAACGTTTTGTCTTTAAGGTTCTGAGTTCTCATTATCCCACCGGGATTCCGGACGGTCTTATATCGATCAGAATCCGAGATTAGACACAGCTCACGATATTCCGATGATCTCGAATGTGCAGAATGCGTTATTGGACTGAATACCTCGTGACCGACCCTTGTTCCTTAACTCGTCGATATCTCGAAATCTGTCCGATTGTCTTCGAGAATCTCAAGAACCCTTAATATAGAACACCCCAATTTCACCGGTAAGTGGACCTGTGAGGGACAGAGAGATCTGAACGAATACAGATTATACTACTGCATCTTGACGCTGAATTTACGGGACATTTTAGACTGACTGATCCAAGATTTATTAGTTTAAATTATAGAAATTACTGTTAGGATTGTTGCGTACACGTTTCCCTTCGCGGCGAAGATTCACCCTTTGCGGACGAGTGGCGGCTCTCACTCGTCATTTGATACAGTGCAACAATTTTTAATAAATAATTTTTAACTACATTTGTGGTATTATACACGCGAAGTTTGAATACAGTGAAACAGACAATATTGGCAATTAATAATGGAAAAAGGTTTATTTAAAAAAAAAATGATTGAACCTTTTAACTAGAAAGATTTACAGTAGTTATTTGCTTCTGGTAAAAATACTTACGACCGCAAAGAGTTAAACACGTACAACTAGCTTGATATGAGTGGGCTGTATTTAATGATGAGCGAGTGAACTTGAAGGAGAATTTGTGATGTGTTTATTTCAATTCTCGCTGATATTTATTGGAATATCTAGCTGCAAAAATAACTCGAGTGTCGAAGGACAGTGACAATGCCTTTTCTTAGCCTAACAGTCCTCAGGTCAGAAATTGAAGTCCTGCAGTTTGTCTCTCCGGAAAGGTCCGAGTTGTAAACACACGTGCACTTCTCGGAGTTTTCTTCAAGGGGGCCCAATAGAGGTTTTTCTCTTACAAGCTTTCTCTTTTATTTTTACTTCGATTCTAGCATTCATACAGTACAGACGTCCTTCGTGTTGCAGAATAAAGTCTCAGTTTTATCTCATTCAGTGCGTATATTTTATTTAAAACATTCAAACCATACCCTAATTCTATTAATATCTAATGTTAACTATTGGTTGACAATCTATCGAATATGTTAAGTCTAGTTGAATTCTTGTGGACATTTTGTTAAACTCTGATCTTAGGTGTCTGAGTATACGTATTTATGAACTTTAGAGTAGGCGTATACAACAGTGGACGCGTTCGCTATTGGTGGTTAGAAGTGTCTTTTTTCCAAAAGTGGAGTGGTGGTATGTTAACTGAGTGGTGATCTACACTCTTCGCCCACGGCACCATTGTATCCTGAGTGCCCCTTCGAGGGTGTCCAAATTTTGGCTACATAATGACCGTAATAAGTAATAAATCCAAGGTTCCGTTCGACTTCTACACAACACGTGGAAACTATAAAATTTAGGGCTATGTTCAAACTGGTCAAATTCAGAAAAAGCTAATAAAACTATAATGACTAATTACCGGTTCTTTGGACATTATTGCTGCTACGGTTGAAACGGGTGAAAACAAATGTTTCTTGAAAAGCATACCACGTCATAGCGGAGGCGAAATAAATATATGGTCAATTTTCACAAAAACACTTTTCCGTTGCCTTTGCTGAATTATATCCACAGGGTGTCCCGCAACTCGATATCAACCGATTAGGACGTCATTCTATCATTTACAAATGAGTAAAAAAATACCGAATACAATTTTTTTTTCGAGTCTCCGTTTTCGAGAAAATCGACAGATTTGTAAAGTTTAAAATTTTAATTTACAAATTCCAAATAAGATCTAGAAATTTTTTGTTTTTAAATTGTCGCTATTTGAAGTTTTTAAACATTGAAATTTGGAATTATTGCGAATGTAGTCCTTTAGGAGTTGAGATACTTAGAAATTTAGAAATTTCCAAATTGTCAAAACCAATTTACCAATTTTCAATCTGACCAATTCTCAAATATGAAAATTTGGAAGTTTTTTTAATTTTCGAATCATGAAACTGATAAATTCAAATTAAAGTAGAAATCAAAAGTCAGAAAATCTGAAAAGCTAGAAATCAGATTAATTTAGGAATTTAATTACGTTTTAATGTTTCTTAGAATACTTTACGTTTTTACTTTTAATAAAATAAATTGGATTTTTTACGACACACTGCGTATGTCATCCTTGGTTTTTTGTGTTCCATTTACTAATTATATTTTAACGCGTGGATTTCGATTAAAACATCCGGCAGATGCGTGTCGGAAGCTTCACAAATTGTGATCTTAAAGTAGATTATTACTTAATGTGTATACTTTTAATAACCATTTATTCCATACATGTACTCGATAATTTGAAAAAAAATTCGGAGACTTCGCGTACGTAATGAAAAATTCATAATATTTATTACCAAATAATTGAAATTAATAATTAGTTGCACATATTATATACATAATTAAGTTTCTATGATTAGTGAATACGCATTGTACGTTTGAGTATATGTGTATTTGTTATGTATTTATTATGTGACTGATGTTTTAGTCCCACTTTACGCTTCATAAATAATATAAATCACTTAATCGGAACCAATTTATCAATTATGATTAACACGTTAATTTTACAAAACGTTCCTTAATTCATTCCGCTTCATTAAGCTCGAAACACAGACTAATTTATCCTCAATTAAACGAAAAATTTGATAAAGATTCATTAATTATACGAGGACCGTGCAAATTCAACGCTGTCAAAATAGAAAATATATTTATCTATGCCGTGCATGTTTGTTTGTTTGTATCGAGATAATGGATTACTGTTCATGACAGTTAAATACGAGTTAAAGAGGAAGTTATTGATTGTAGTACATATTTATTTGTTTCAGTTAAGTGCTATTTATATGATATTTCAATTTCGTTATTTAAGCAATTACTATGAATGAGAAGCGTAGAAAGGCAAACTTTGTCAAATAACATTAATTCAATTCACAATTACTATTCGTTTACAATTTAATTGATAAATTCTTTGTGGAATTATTCGAATTTTTGATAGTGTTATTGAGGCTCTGTTATAGTATTCCATATTTAATATAGTAGGTACAATTCTGTATTAGCTACAGTTACATAATATTTTCATTACGAGCTAAAATACGTAACAAATTTATGTTGGATTAAGTTATTGTGCATTTATGGAGATCAATGAAAATCTGTAAATGCTACGTTTGATAAATACGGCGAGTAAGGTGGACGATCTTAACACCACCACCGTATTTTATAGTTGATCTAACACGGACGATGCTGCGAAATAATACCTATGTGACAAATAATAATAGATATGTGAAAACCTGCTAATCTGCGTGTTTCATCAGTAAGCCATCTTCGTTACTATACTATTACTACTTATTTAATTTCTGGTGTTAAGATTGATCGACTTTTTTTCATATTTATCTTCAACGAATAACGAACAGGTTGCAGTATGATATACATGTGCCCATAATTATGAAAATGGTCTAAGTCAATTCCAACTTTAAAAACATTTCTGTACGAGAATCATACAAAAATTTCATGTTCATAATAAATTTTCATTAATCGAGACTAATAGAATTCTATTTTAAAATGTTGCATGATATAAAAATATTTTTTAATCCATTCAAATGTAATCCATTAAATATCTCGAAACAAGAAATGTGTGACTTAGACCACTTTCATAATTATGGGCACATATCTCAAATGTATGTAAATAAGAAATTTGTGATACTTTCCTAAATTATAAAACACACAAATTGCATTATGTAATTTACACACATAAAAAGCTGTTCTAAACAGTAGACATATCACGAAATTCTATTTATTCGTGTAATCGCGTAACGAGTCTTCCGTGAAACTTGAATTTGGTGTTCTAACCACAAATCGTTTTGCGCGCGGATAATTTTAACCAAAACTGCACGACGTTCCGATTCAGGCGCATCGTTTTGCATCGTAGAAAACGAAATAATGCATACTCGTTCGTGGCCATTCGTTCGTTTGCTCAATTACTTCTAGATTCGACTGAATCCCCTGAGATATTTAGGAGTACGTGCGTCTGTTCGAAGCTCGTTATCCTCTACGTCCTGTTCTGCAATTTTCCTGCAACGTTGAATTGCCATATGGATATTGCACTATACGGTTCGCAACCTCTCCATAATAATGCAAATGTGTGTACCTCCAAAATCGTAATTAAGCAGATAACTACGATCATTGTGTGTAGGTGAAGTTTTCCTGGTGCTGTACGGTTTTTCTTAAATAGAAAAAAAATAGAGTTATATTCGCTTTATTCTACTTTATTTATAAGTAAACAACATTGGAAATGTAAATAACGGAAAAAAATATCCAACATTATCGGTAATTAATTTAAATAAACGTTGAACTTTGGTATATGATTTTTAGAGAGGATTAGGTTATATCTAATATCAGACATGGCACAACTTACTACCTTAACACGATATTTGTTCAGTATACAGTAAAGACCCTCACAGTGCAATGCTTGGTTGTCCCACACAGTGCAAAACGTCTCTTCCTGCGCCTATGCGTGCGGCATTGCTGCGCCTATGTTCGCCTTGCTCGAACCAGCCTCGCTCGACATTTCAATGCTTCGCCGCCTTAGCGGCGATTTGTTCTTTTGGCCGCGGCGTGGAAAGGACAACCGCCGAGTATCAAATTTCGCTTCCACTGTCCCGCTCAGTGCAAAAGTTTTGATTCGGGCCACGTTCGTGAACCGAACCTCCGGCGTGTTATCTTTTAAATTCAAAAATTATAAATTCTTATTTTTGGTTTTTCGTGAATGAAACTATTACCATCGTATTCGTCTCGTTTTTCTGATTAAAATGATACCAAACACGATATAATTAGGATCATAATTAACTTTGTAACAAGCCATAAAAGTTTCGGACGTTAGAATCTAAGGAATTCGTACCTCTGACGTAAATGTAACGTCCGAAACTTTTATGGCTTGTTACACAGGTAATTATGATCCTAATTATATCGTGTTTGGTATCATTTTAATCAGAAAAACGAGACGAATACGATGGTAAAAGTTTCATTCACGAAAAATCAAAAATAAGAATTTATAATTTTTAATTTAAAGGTCTGAGCTCCGCCTGCCTTTCATCTTTTCCGAACGCTTCAACCTTCTGCCTCTCTGTCTTTTCCACTCGCCGTCCTCTTTCACGTTAAAAACTTTAATCACCCTTTACGTACGTAATTATTAACGCAATTACATCATGTTTGGTGTAATTTTAATCAGAAAAACCTGACAAATACCATGGTACAAGTTTCATGAAAAAATAATAGGAAATAAGGAAATTGCAATCTTTTTCTTTGCTTGCGTTAGTATGTGTCTCATCGATATTCGGTCGTTTCGGTACCGATCGTGTTTAATACTTGACTGATTCCAAGGGGGATGTCCACAGCAACCGAGCCACCGAGCATAAAATTTCGCTTCCACTGTCCCGCACAGTGCAAATTTCGATTCCGGCCTCTTCTTCACTGTGAGGGTCTTTACTGTAACTTCCAGTGATGAAATATAATGATCCAGATATTCGTGAATATCGGTAAATTCTCCCTGTGTCCAATTTTTGTCAGTTCGAACACTAATTATAGCCTTTGTTGTTTTCCAAACAAACGATTCCGATTTATCTCTTCTAGTTTTATCATTCCCACCGTTCTTAATTCAAAAGACCAACTTTCCTCTTTGTTCGCGTTACATAGATACACCGTTATATCGCTGAAAACAAAATGATAAACATTAAGGCAAGTTGCAACACATAAGGCACGGTGGATAAAACCAGGGTACAGCGAACATCTAAAACATTGTTTCTTTATCAAAACCGGTGCATTAGATGTAGAAAATGCAAATGTACATGACAAAGTATTTATTCAAGGATATAATAATTCAACCTAAACCATTCCAACAGAAAAATTGGTAGATATAATAAACTATAATGTATGTGCACCGGATTTACTGTCAAATGCAACGATCAATTAATCCTTTAGATACATGGATTATGTCAAAGCCAAATCATTATTTATTCTATCTTCTTTATGAATTATGCGAAAAGGTGGATCGATAGCGTTTCAAATGCGATAGATATAGCTAATATCTGGTTTCAGGTTCTGCTCAGTCATAGGGGTTAATTTATGCCATAAAATCGTATTAGACTTTCGATGTTTCAAAATCGTCCATTTTGTACGGAATAACGTAATAAACGAGAAGGCTGTTCATTGGCAAATGACTAGTTTTTTCGAGAAAAATGTTGATAATGATAGTACATATTATTTAACACATAATTACTTTATATTACTAAATACATAGTAATAATTGTACAGAAAATTGCAATAATAAAATAAAATTATGTAAGAATAGATGATTTAGATTAGATAGATAAGAATAAAATTATCTAAGAATTTTCCCCTTCCAGAAAGGTACCACGCTAAGGGCGCAATGGAAGGGAGCAACTAGGGCAAAAATGTTTCAAATAGGGCAAAAATGACAAAACTAGGATAGAACGGACAGAACTTTAGAACAGAGAACAGAGTAAATATAGAGCTTTAGAATAGTAGAGATAGAGTAACAGTTTAGGAGTTATACAGGGTGTCTCAAAAGTGTTGAAGGAGCCGGAAATGGGAGGTAGGTGGGGTCATTCTGAACAACTTTTTCATTTGCAAAAATGTCGTATGGGGCTTCATTTTTAAATTATTAACGAAAAATACCGACCAATCAGAACGCGAGCATCGCGCGCCACGTGGTTCGATCGCGACCACGGCCAATTATAACACGAGCCTACAGTGCTGCCTCCTAGCGCACACGATTCTCGCGTTTTTATTGGTCGGTGTTTATCGTTAATAATTTAAAAATGAAGCCCCATACGACAATTCCGCAATTGAAAAAGTTGTTCAGAATGACCCCACCTACCTCCCATTTCCGGCTCCTTCAACACTTTTGGGACACCCTGTATAGTAAAAAAAATAGATAGTAAAAGATAGTACCATCAGAGATTCAGAATAGATAACATAGAAATAGAATCAAACAGTTATAGAAATACTCACACACACTTGTTATCATAGTAAATAAATAGCTATTTTTGTTACATCACTGCGTGCAATTATTAACGGTCCCAATTCCGTCCAAAATTGGGTGGTCCTTCGAACTAGAAATTAGGCGGCACCGAAGTGCAATATTAAGGGTCTTAATTGCACTCTAACAGTTCTGTTAGTCTTGATTAATGGCAATTTATTATGAACGTGACATTTTGTGTGATTCTCGTTCAGAAATGTTGTTTTTAAAGTTTGAATTGACTTAGACCATTTTCAAAATTAACGGAATCACCTATAAATAACTTGAAGCAATAGAAAATTACGAGAATTAGAAACAATAATTTCAATGAAATAATTCATGAACATTTATTAATTATTTTTCAAAAATAATCCATTTTTATCATTTTTAGGCTTTCATCATGAGTTTTGAGGTTCTTAAAATGTTCCTAAAAAACTGTGGGGTTTAGTTCTCGGGAATAATGAAACTCAATTTTCTCAAATTTTTCACCTAGACCACTTCCATAATTAACACTAAATGAATTCCATATAATGTCGAAACAATAATCACTATCTAATGGTTTATTTTTGACGACATCGAAAAAATTGCATTGAATTAATTTAGTTTAAAATAATGTGATGTGAAATCACTGACAAACTCGTTCTTTTTTTTTTTTTTTTAATTTTGACTTAGACCGCTTTCATAATTATGGGCACAATTGTGCTCTGTAAAATGTATTGCTATATTTGCTATATTAACCAGTTAGCTGTGTTTGACGAGTATACTCGTCATGGAAAAGTGGCAGGCTTTTGTGTCATGACGAGTATACTTCGAAATCACGGCTAACTGGTTCACCAAATAAGTCAATATTAATAATAAAATTGTCTATTTTATAAAATAGACCCGTCTTTTCGATCCAATATTTTAACAACGAGACTTATTCTGTGATTGACAAATATACGCACAAAAGGTAACACCACGGTTAACTGGTTAATATACCTAAAAGATCCTAGTGACAGTTCCCACTATCGTACATCCTAGCCGGTCAGGGTGTATGAGACTATAAAATTAATGAAAGTTACATGACTTAGTTATCATTTGTATCTCTCGGCGCTATTCGCGCTGTTCAAAGCCCGGCACGTGACAAAGTATAAGATGTACTTACACTGTGCGGCCGACAACTTGGCCGGTGAGAAGGTTTTACCAGGCGTTCAGACGCGGCGGCAATAATTGGCCGAAAAAAAAGATGGTCGTATCGAATCTCACGCATTTTCCGCGACGGAATTTATTGGTTTGAGCGGTCATGCACACCAGTTGACCCGAAAACTGTAAACAATCGGCAGTCCTCACTGGCCAAGTTGTCGGCCGCCCGCTATACAAAGGTCCGATTTTTTTAAATGTGAAGTGGCAACTTGGTTATTGTGTCGCGATCGACGCACGCGTGGAAACGCATTACAGAGTTTCAGTCCCTGGAGCAGGGGGACGCGTTATTGAGTTTGAAGGGTGATCGAGTTCTATCGTTCGATCTGTACAGCTATCTCGAAATCGGTTACGCGATTAGCGCCTCGTTAAGGGAGCAATACTGGTAACGAGGCCGATTATCGACGTCGAATGGTCGAGGTTATTCGTTGCTGTCGAACCACGCTGGCACCTTGGCGATATCGCGCGCGACCGTGCCGGGTTAATTCCTTCGTTTTTAATTGCAACGTCGAAGTATTGAAAATCGATCGAACGGACGGGAAAGATGTAAAAGCGATTCCTACGTATAGACAGCAGGATGTGTACAGTTTGTCCCCTTCCTCGTTTATTAATATTGGTAATGGACTTCAAAAACGGTGGCCCACGTTTGATTCACCTCTAACGCCGCCTCTGCTATTAATGTTATTATGTTTATTCTGGTTTTTCCTCGCTGCGTCGGGAGAAAGCGGCGGAATATGCTGGGAAACTAATAACTTATCGATATACGAATAACGAATCAGTTGTATTAATGGCGCAGAAGTTGAACCGGTGCGATCGTTTCATGGTTTCATTAACTTATTGAGATTCGATGTTTTACTCGAGTTCCTGGAACTGATATTTTATCATTGAAGTTGTATCGCGTATCCAGTTTATAATGAAGTTTCTTTACAATTCAACTGAATGTAAACGTAATAATTGTTGCGAATCGATAGTGGGGAGGCAAGCTAAACATTACTTTTAGGTACATATGAATAAGTGAGCTGTTTATTTTGAAAGTGGGGTAATCCATTTATGTCTATTATTGAATCGAGATGTTGAAGGTTTGCGTCAGGTTAAATTTACAAATATGGGTCACGGATAACATTGTAGAATAATGTTTTTGGATTTCTAAGGGTGTCACATTTACCGTTCCAATTAGCATAATTAACACTACTTAAGAAATAATGTGTTTTTAATGACTATGAATGGACTTACACCATTTTCTAAATAAGTGCAATGACGATTTCAATTTTTTTGAAAGCACAAATCCATAGGAAAAGCAAATGTCCATTGGAATAAAAATATATGTATACTTTTATGTTATAAAATAAAAGAAAAATACTCAACTTTTATTCTTTGTTAAATAATTGTTACATCAAAATCAATATTATTTTATTAATTATTATTCAGTCTTCTCCACTTTGTGTATGTAGAAGGGATTTAAAATAACTATAGTGATAATGTGGTATATAATGTAACAAATCCATTAAGTCCTTGTATTTTTAGGTTTATGAGTGGTATTGTTTTTTTGTATAGAATTTTTTTGTGGGGATGGTAAATCAAATGTTTTGAATGGCGCAGCCTCGTTACAAAATCTTAACGATTTTAAATACATTAGTAACTAGTTGCTTAAGAATGAAAAGATCATGTAAAGATGTAACTATTAAGGTAGCCAACTCGATTTTCTTTTGGCAAATGGACTCACACCGATTTCAAAATAAACGGACCAAGTATATTAATAATTGTTGAAAACAACATTTAAAACATTATTGCAACTGCATGTGTCCGGTGGACCCGGATATATGTATATTCCGATAATTATTATTAGACCATTGCCAAAACGTATGTCAACTTTTGTCTGGACAAAGAATCAGTTTACGAATAAGTTCACTGATTATCCATTAACCGTGTTTTAGTTTTAATTTAAACATATGTGGTCATTGAACGTTCGCGAATTTAGGATCAAGAATTAAAGAATACTTGTTTCGGTTGAAATGGAAAATATATTCTGCATACACTGTGTTAAGTTTAACCCCTTGAACTCGAAGATATTTTTATTGATAGCACAAAGAAACTCTAAAATTTTTTGGTTGAAAGGTTTGATGTATTCTTTCGAAGTTATTGTGTCTCTATTATTAATTGCTACTATCGGTTGCTTCATTATGTGTATATGTTACCGTGAAAGACCGAAATTGGAAAATGTCGACTTTCGCCGGTGAATGACGACACAATCCAAATACGTCGGTGAAAGATCAAATATTTTATTACATTCTTGTGCATTCGTACCCTCACCGGTGTATGTCGATAATTAGTGCATGGTGAATGTCGGCATTTACCGGTGTAAGTCAGAAATAAGGGTACAGTAAAGACCCTCACAGTGGACCGGAGGCCGGAATCGAAATTGTCCACTGTGAGGGACATGAAAGCGAAATTTTATGCTCGGTGGCTCGGTTGCTGGGGGGATCCCCCTCGGAATCAGTCAAGCATTAAACACGATCGGTTACCGAAACGACCGAATATCGGTGAGACACATACTAATGCAAGCAAAGAAAAAGATTGCAATTTCCTTATTTCCTATTATTTTTTCATGAAACTTGTACCATGGTATTCGTCAGGTTTTTCTGATTAAAATGACACCAAACATGATGTAATTTCGTTAATAATTACGTACGTAACGGGTGATTAAAGTTTTTAACGTGAAAAAGGACGGCGAGTGGAAAAGCCAGAGATGCAGAAGGTTGCAGCGCTCGGCAAACATGAAAGACTTCTGCGTGTTCTGTCTTTTAAATTCGAAAATCAACATTCTTTATTTTTAGTTTTTCATGAATGAAACGTCTGCCATCGTATTCGTCTCGTTTTTCTGATTAAAATAATACCAAACACGATATAATTACGATCATAATTACCTGTGTAACAAGCCATAAAAGTTTATTTATATCCCTGCCGTAAATGTAACGTCCGAAACTTTTATGGCTCATTACACAGGTAATTGTGATCGTAATTATATCTTGTTTGGTCTTATTTTGATCGGAAGAACCTCACGAATATGTTAAAAAAGTTTGCAGTCAAAAAAATATAAATATTAAAAAATTATATTGCTAAATTTGGAACTGGAGGTCTGTCAGCCCTCATCAAAGGGACCGCGGCGAGTATCGTGTTACGCTTCGACTGGCTCGAGCGAGGCGACATAGGCGCAGCAATGACGCACGCATAGGCGCAGGAAGAGACATTTTCCACTGTGAGGGACAACCAAGCAGTCCACTGTGAGGGCCTTTAGTGTATTTAGCAAATATTTCGGACATACACCAATCGACTATGTGAATGTTGACATTTACCGGTGAAAGTCGACATTCTCCAGATTTCGGTGTTTCACTGTATCATATACATTATACGTGCAATACTACAGATTTTGTTAAAAAATACCTATTCTAAATTGCTGTAATAAACAAAGCGGTGAGTGTGAGTCATCTTTCGAGTGCAAAGGGTTAAAAACGGTACGTTCTCCAAGGATTAATAAAACCTATTTCGAGATAAAGTTTTAAAAAATTTTGCTGCAAAGTTTGAAAAACAGAGGTACCGTATACATACGTGTCCAAGGTTAAAATGTTTTCCCCGTTCGCGTGGTGAAACTTTTTCAATTTTCGTGTCCTCGTTGCAGCAACCTCAACGTTCGCCTTCCTGTCTGTTTACAGAATTCTTGCGGCACGCGGCTTGCATGCAAAAGGTGCAGCCCGAGTACGAGCTTTGCTACAAGAAATACCACAGGACCACGCAGGAGATCGAAAGAAGGAATCACACCGCGAGCTTGAACGGATCCCTCAAGTCCCTTTGCTGGTGAGTGAAAATTATGATCCCTCAAGGGTTTTCCTTTCATCCCTTAAACGAGTCATTTCTTGCTTGGAAACACTTTCTGTACATACCGCATTATTGAGGAAGGAACCGTTGCCGTTCGTGTTCCTCTTTTTTTTTTTTTTATTTCGTAGTCAGCATGATTTACTCGTAAACTTGTAAATGAAAATTGATTTACCTTGAAAGGAAAAATGAAAAAAGACCTTCTGGTAAACATATTTTCTGTTCCTTTGACGTATGAAAATTATGCTGTACTCGAATGTAATTTGACGTGTTCTTTTAACTCGAGAAAATCGTTTCCGTGGAGTCGGCGATGTGGATCTTTCTTTAATGTAGATCATGAAAATTTTATCATTCAGGACGTTTGTACTTTAAGAACGTTTTAATTTAAGAATATTTTAACTTAGGAATTTTATAATTTAGACATTTTCTTATTTAGGAATTTTATGATTTGGGGAATATGTTACTTAGGAATTTTGCAATTTGGAAATTATGTGATTTAGGAATTAAAAAATTTGTTAATTTTGTAATCTAGGAATTTTTTAATTCAGGGATTATATAATTGAGGAATGTTTTAATTTAGGAATGTAAAATATTTATGATTCAGGATTTTCGTCGTTTGGAGAGTTTTTAATCTTTTATAATTTAAGAATTTTCTAATTCTTTAACTTAGGTAATTTGGCAAATTTAAAATATTGATATTAACTATTTGTAAATTTAAAAAATTGGGTATGTGGAAATTAGGAAGTTTAAAAATTTGATAATTCTAATTAACTATAAGTAAAACATGGAAATTAACTAGAAAAAAAATATGAAAATTTTCTAATTTGTAAAATTGTAATTTAAAAAATTGTGAACTGCAAATTTTGGGATTTGGTGTTTTCGAAAATTGGAAATATAGAAGTTTAGTAACTTCTATAGAAATTTTAGAATCTTCAGGATTTGACAATTTATAAATTAGAGATATTTGGTAATGTTAAAAGTGTCAGTAATAAGATTTGGATAATTAGAGAATTTGAGAATGTAGATATTTGAATGTTTGAGAATTTAAAGTTTAAAGATTCTGAAATGTTACACTTTGATAATATATATATTTGATAATTTCACGATATTGCATTCAATTAATCTTTTATTCAACACGTGACGTCACATGATTGTTTAATCGGCGTTTCGCAGTTCAATCGTTTCTTTTATTTCCTGTGAAACGTTGCAAGCGATTTTGTACGTTATTCATCTAATCGTATATGTTTCTCAATTAATTTCCCGTTATTTCAACTAATGTTCGCCATGTTACGCACTAAACGTAGACCGATTTTACAATTATAAAAACGGTGCGTATATCGCGTGGAAATTAACGGCGGAGACTGACGAGGCATTAACGGGAGTCAAGGTTACTCTGCAGCTTTACTATACACATTTGACATAGCTACATTAATATTAATTACGATTTGCATATTACAACATTTGTACGAGGCATACGTGATAAACAAACGAGCGTCGTTAAAAATTATCAGATACGGTTAATCTTCAAGTGTGAGAAACAGTGGAAAAAACAAAACACGGCAAATTTCATTCACTCCGTTTTTTATCCAGGGACAAGCAAAGAATTTTTACTGTTGCTCATATTTAACACTAAACCGGCGCATAATGCATAGTTAGGGTAGCTCAAACAAATTTCGCGTTTCCCTCTCATTCTCCAAAAAGTTAGTATTACGGTGACCCATAAGTTTTTCCTATTTTTACAGAAACGAATACACAATTATAGTATATTGAATTTTCACGGTACCGATTTTTAACTATACAGGGTGTCCCATAAATGGTGAAGGAGCCGAAAATGGGAGGTGGGCGGGGTCATTATGAACAACTTTTTCATTTGCAAAAATGTCGTACGAGGCTTCATTTTTAAATTATTAAGGAAATACATCGTCCAATCAGAGCGCGAGAATCGCGCGCGCTCAGAGGCAGAAGTGTAGGCCCGAGTTATAATTGGCCGTATATCGCGTGGCGCGCGATTCTCGCATTCTGGTTGGTCGGTGTTTTTCGTTAATAATTTAAAAATAAAGCCCTATACGACATTTTTGTAAATGAAAAAGTTGTTCAGAATGACCCCACCTACCTTCCATTTCCGGCTCCTTCGACACTTTTGGGACACCCTGTATACGATGGTCAAATACTTTTGGGGGCAACTGTATATACGCTAACAAGGAGCGTGTTTGATTGAGTGTATATATGAACGTACCGTCACTACTTATTCTATTGAAACTGATGTCAATCTTCACTTTAACTATCTTGAAGTGAACAAATTTGTGTAGGTTTAAACTCTCTAAACAAGGCTTCAATCTGAATAACAAGCGATGTTTGTTAAAAGTATCTTGTGATTAATTATTTCACCTCACAGTTTTGTGATAAAAATGTCTGATAATTTTGTATATGCCAGAAAAGTTCTTCCAATTTTTGAGCGTTACTTACAAGTATAATATATTTGCTTTGCACATTATTTTCTATCCGTATTCCGTTTAAGTAACAATTGTTAATATTAACAATAACCGAATTAACTCGCGAATTTTATTTTTATGGACATCTTTGGAGTTTTCTTTGGTGTGGAAAAATTATGTTACAGATTTTTCTTTAATCGAGTAGAGATATTTTAGATAGATATTTTATGCTTAATAAAATTTATATTAACTTTGTCATATGGAATTTATATTCTAATATCACTAGAATTTTTATTTAGAATTGGAATATTCATTTTTTATTAATTTAATTCTGTGAACCTAAGAGTGATTAAAAATTATATGCATAAAAGAAAATAACTTATTTTTAGAATATTTTCCTTAACGATTTATCTCAGTCATTGAAGTTTATAAAATTACTCGTAGTTTAACAATTACCTAATATGAAGTGTGTTTTATTTTTGTTAATCCACGAAATCTTCTGAACTAAACATTATTCGAAGAAATATATAACTTCAACTATAATTCACTGTTTTACGACACATCATCAAATCTTGTCTCTGATCCTTTAAGACATTAAGATCTTATGATATGATTTTATGAAACTACTAAACCTTACGATGGCCATCAGACTTATTTAGGTGGAGGCATTTTCGAGATTTCAAGGTGATGTTTACTTTTTTCTTGAACAGAACCACTGATGTATTCTTGCATAATCAGGTTTGTAGCTCATGCCGAGACGAAGTCATTGAATTATAATATGGTGTTCATTGAAGGCCATTGAGCGTTGTTCATTGCCATTTGAAACTTAACTATTAAATTGTCGTTTGCCATTAAACGTTAATCTGAAATCGCTTAATTAATTTTTAAATTAAGGATTATAAAATTTTTAAATTAGCCATTCTGAAATCGTAAAATTATCATCGAATTACACAGAAATTTCTTCACACCTATTATATTCAAGCAAAACGCGGTTGCAAAGGATCCAGGACAAATATACATATTCTATGTAGAGCATATTCTGTGTTTCTTAATGCTTTTTATTACAAAGTGACACTATAACTCATTTGAATGCATAAATCATTGTAAACATGAACGTAAACGTCATTTTTAATATCCATTTCAATGATGTTATACAAATTGAAACATAAAATTTATCTTTGTTACGTAGACGAAAAGATAGTACAGTAGAAAAATCTACGTCTCCTAGTTGTATGTAAGCTACTAAGTGAATTACTGATTACAAAAGGAAGTTTAAATCTGTATCGATATAAAATAACAAACTTATCGAGAAGACGATATAAACGATACAATGAGTTTTAGACAAAAATTAAACACAAACTAATCATATACTATATTAAAATTAAGGGAATACCAACGAACAATTACAAAAATAGCCAAAATAATTAACACGTTCCCTGCCGCGTGGGGCGTATGCGCCCCACGTTGAACTTTCCGTTCAAGCCATTGAGTAAATTCATTGTACGATGTTGATTTTCAAAGAATGTATTATAAAGTCAGTTATGGCCATCTTAACACCTTGGTAACTACTCACAACAAATCCGTATAGTACCAAGAACAATTGTTACTTTTCGCTGATACACAAGTTGTGTGAAGGATCATTAAAATATTAAAACTATTGTTGCTTCAATAGATTGATTGTAGGGCGTATACGCCCCACGCGGCTTGAACAGAAAGTCTTCAGAAAACGGTTCGGCAGGGAACGTGTTAATAGGAATCGAAAAGTGATCACGCATTTCTTAAAAGGTCTCGAAAAATATGGAATTCGAGCACGACTGCGAGGCGAATTCCAGAGAATGTTGGATTAACAACTAATGTTAAGAATGCTCGACGTGTTTTAAAAAAGCGCGGACACTCAAAGCGAAAGAAATTACGACGAAATGCTTGGTCAAAGGAGCAGCGCAGAACTGACCGTTTGCAGTTTCTAGAGAAGTACTTATGCACGGATGAATAAAAAATGACGAACGATCATATGTACCGATGGGAAGAAGTTTAACACTTTCACTGCCATGTCACCCATATGTGGGTGACACTCAAATTTGTATACAGATTTAATAGCCATAATATTCAAAACTTGTTCATCTTTCTAACTGTAAATACTCGCATTATTTATTTGGAACAGCGAAGAACAAATATTACAAAGTATCGTGAACATATTTGGTAAGGTATGTTCAAAATGGAAATATTAAACTAATGCTATTTTCAATTACTTTCATGTGGCAGTCAGCGTGTTAATCCAGACCAGGCATGACCGATATATGGCCCGCGTAATGAATTTATGTGACACGCGAACAATTTTTCAATATTAGCATTTAACTTATAGTAATTAATCGAATGAATTCTTTAGTAATCTTTACCCTAAACTATATTTGCGAACAAATCATCTGTTTAATGAATCTAAATAAAATGAATCTCAATACAACAAGATCAATATTGAATGATTTATATTTGGTGGCTGTGTTAAGAATAGCTACTACAAGTATACAGGGTGTTCCACAATTATGGTACGATCCGGAAAGGGGTGGTAGGTGGGGCTATTCTGAACACCTTTTTCTTTTGCAAAAATATTGGACGATGCTTAATTTTTAAATTATTCAGGAAAAATACCGACCCATCAGAACGCGAGGATCGCGCGCGCTTGGAGGTAGAAGCGTAGGCCTGAATTATAGTTGGCCGTGGTCGCGATCGAACATACAGCGCCGGATTCTCGCGTTCTGATTGGTCAGTGCTTTTCCTTAATAATTTAAAAATGACGGCTCTTCCGACATTTTTGCAATGGAAAGAGTTGTTCAGAATAGACCCACCTACCACCCCTTTCCGGCTCGTACCATAATTGTAGGACAGTCGGTAGAAGCAGATATTAAAAAAATAATAGACGATGCAAATCGCCTCAACAGGTCGCCTTAGCTACTATGTTATTTTTTTTTATTGATTTATTTACAATTATTCAAAAACAAATTTCATAATAATTTCTTTGTTTGTTAAAGAAATAAGTGTTTTGATTAACATTTTTTAATTTTAATGTTTCGTCCGACCCGCATTTTTTTTCCAATCCAGCCCAGGAGTAAAAACAGTTGGCCATGTCTAATCTAGACGAACCGATGGCTTTCGCTATTACTAGGTCGAGACATAAGTAACTTCCGATGCAGCTAAGTAGCATCTATTATTCGTATCTACCCGCTATGAGTTACTGGAACACCGAATTTTTTGTTCACTATACAGGGTGGCTGGAATGATCTGTTACTAAATAAATTCATACTGATGCATCTGTCGATCCGCTCACACAATCCATCTGAAAGTTGCCATATTTATAGTTCATTCAATTGTTTATATGCGTGCAGAAGCATTTTCGTATACTACATCCCAAAGTAAGGTTATAGCGATGGATTTGAAGCGTAATTCTGTAATTGCTTTATATTTAGCTGGAACATCAGTTCAAATTATCGTTCGTGAGCTCCAGCATTTGAATGTAATCTATTTAATCATTGAATGTAATGTATTTGGGCTATTTTGGAGGCTAAGGTCAATGTAATGAAACATCGAAGTTTGGACGCTCGAAAATCAGAACTTGTCCGGGTGTGGAAGAAGATTCCATAATCTCACGTACGGGCAGCGTGCGATTCATTCTTTCACCGTTTGAATGAAATTATTCGTGCAAAGGGAGGTTATATCGAGCAATGAGCATTAAATCATTTTCTTGAATGTTTCTCGATTATTTTTTTCCCTTGGATAAAACAAAATATTAAAAAGTGTATCTGCTGCAGCGGTTTTAAGTTGTAACAGTTCATTCCAGCCACCCTGTATAGATGAAGATTCAGTTAATCCTTTGTCAACTGTTTTGCGTGATGCACGTTACGTTAAACTGTTTTTCTTAACCTCTGAAATGGGGAGTCAAAATGTGCATATTTGTCTGCATCATGGCTCTACCCGAAAAATGGCCGAACATTGTTAATAATAATGGAGCATATTTGGTTTGAATAAAATCATTTTCATACAATAAGAAAAGCAGTTGAAGTTTACTAAAAAAAAGCCACGAACTTTTTCTCAGACTTAATATAATAAATTAATATAATTTCTAATGACAGCGAAATAAATGTGTGACAAAAAAAGCGGAAGTTACTTATGACTCGACCTAAAATTAAGAAATGATTGACAGATTTTGAGTTTCGTGTCACGGTAGACAAAAGTGTAGCAGTTTGGATTTGCAGTGGATGTCGCGGAAGACGGAAATAATACTATGTCAGGCAAAATGAACAGTAAAAGATATAGTGAAATGATAGATAAACAGATCAATATACAGGGTGCGGCGCCAAAATCCGGACAAAATTCAATTTAAATTTCTCGCCGTCATGTACTTATTACGAAGTTCATGATTGGCAACCAAATAACTTGAAGTGTATATTAAATAGTCATAAGCTCAGAATAGTCGCCATGTCGAAACCAAGTGCAGAATTTAATCAAAGAGCCGCGAGTGTCGAAAGTATTCGCGCGGGCCGCACAGCGACAGAAATCATTCGCTTCTTGGGGTACCCGAGATCGACTGTATACATATGATGGCATCACCAAAGAAGGAATCTTCATGACCCTGAAGATCTTTCGATTGTCCCCGGAACAAAATTTCCACCGAATGTCCACGTACTAAGCGTCCTATCCAGTGAGGATCCAGTCATGACACCCCATTTCTTTGAAAAAGGCGAAAATATCACAAAAGAAGTGTACGGAGGTCTGTTAAAAAAATAACCGAACTTTATTTTTCTAATTTTTTTTATTTGATATATAACTTATTGGTCTTTGTCCCCTTCAAAATACTCCTCTCCTCTATCCACACACTTATTCCAGCGGTGTTTCCACTTTACCATGCAGTCCTGGTAAGCTTTTATGGCAATGCCAATGATGAATTGTGTTTAATGTCTTCAACTGAGTCGAAACGCCGTCCTTTCAGCACTGATTTTAATTTTGGGAATAAGAAGAAATCGCATGGAGCAAGGTCTGGGGAGTAGGGAGGCTGAGGGAGGACAGTCATCTGATTTTTTGCACAAAACTGGCGAATTAACGAGGCTGAGTGGGCAGGCGCATTGTCATGGTGAAGAAACCATTAGTTGTCTCGTCACAACTGTGGTCTTTTTTTGCGAATTTTTTCACGCAACCTTTTCAAAACACCTTCGTAGTACTGACGATTGATTGGCACAAGATCACTGATTTTCTCAATACAAGTGTTATCGATTGCGGTCAAAGGCCTTCTTGGCGAGGGTCATCTTCAATTGATTGACGACCATTTTTGAATCTGATAAACCATTCATAACACTGTGTACGAGAAATAGCATCACCTCCATAAGCTTGCTTCAAAAGTCTAAACGTTTCCGTGAATGTTTTCCTCAGTTTCATACAAAATTTCACGTTGCGCCGTTGCTCTCGTGAATCACACATTGCGAAAATTGCCGCGCACACTGAAACACCTTGCACTCAAATTACAATAACTCGGGAACTAAACGCGATATAAAGGATCTGTAAAATGCATGTAACGCAGAAGGTTATGGCAAATGAACTGCTGTAAACCACTCGTCGCTATGACGATCCATTGCCGCGTAATTACAAAAGTTCGGTTATTTTTTGAACATACCTCGTATTTGCGGGTCTTCACAAATGTAGTGAAGCCGTGGATGGAAAATGTATCGTCGGGAAAGCCGTATGTTTTCCAGCAGAACGGTGCTTCTGCCCACACCAGCCATTTAATACAAAATTGGCTATCCGACAATGTCGACATGTTCTGGTCAAAAGAATTCTGGCCTCCTAATAGCCCCGATTTAACTCCTTTAGATTTTTATGTATGCAGCGTAGTTGAAAGGGTCACCAACAAGCCCAGACACCCAAACGTCGAATCACAGAAAGCTGTTATTAAAGCAGTATTTGCCGATATGGATCGTGAAGCACTAAAACGGGACTGCAAGCGCTTCAGACCAAGATTAGAAGCAGTGATTCAAGCAGAAGGAGGATATATTGAATAAAAGGGTTCCATATGCCCTGACTAACAATATAGTAAAAAAAAATTGTAAATATTTTCGTTTCCGCAATAAAAATTATGTTCGAAAGTAATCTTTCATTTGTCCGGATTTTGGCGCCGCACCCTGTATATGCTACATGAATTTCCGGAATTAAATATGTTTTCCAACGCGATAATGCGACGATGCATACTTCGAAACGGTACGTGCATGCTTTTGAAGCTACTTTGTCGGAATAGTGTGCCGAAATGGAAGACAACTGGACAACGTTAGTAATTCAGAAAACTGTATCGTGAAAGAATAGTCATAATTACCAGAAAAGTCATTAAAAAACGACACAAATCATAGCCAAAAAGTATGATTGCAGTAATTGAATATTAAGGGTGAGGGACGAAATATGAAACATTCACCATGATCGCTTTGTCAGTCATCCTCAGCCATTTCCTGACACATGCACTATCTTTTGTATGTTTATTATATGCACATCTTCTTCCCGGGGCTGTTGTGAAAGAATGGTAATGATTACCACGAAGATCATTAAAAGAACTATATAAATCGTTGGGAACAATTAAATGATTAAATTACTAAATGTAATTAGTGAGGTACAAATTATTCAATTCAATAACCATCATTTCATTTTCACCAGTTTTTTCACAAATATGTTGTCTTCTTTCTCTCTTTCGACGTGCAATATTTTCATCTTGATTTGTATAACATCGTGAAAGCTAGTATTGGGGATGGCAGGCAACATGTTGAACTTACAACTCTACTCGCAGTTATTGACATGTCGAAAGATGTACATACAGTCGCTTCACTTTGTGATACAGAATATAAAATATGTTGTCTTTTTGTCTCAGTTTGTGCATCGACGCAACGATCGATTCTCTAAGCGTCATAAGGCTATTATATTTATTTGCGTAATGATTTTTACTTGATACATTTTTTTCCTTTATGAATTCCCCGAAGATAAATCTACGAACGTCATATATGACGATTTTTGAGGAACAGAAATTATACGTCCTCTTCCTATTTAGTGACTGGGAAACTTATTATCTATAATTTTACAAACTCGGCAATAATTATAAGTAGAAACCTCATCGTGTCAAAACCACATCCGTATCTAATAGGTAGTACATGTAATGTTTTTATATCGCTTGTGTAACTCGTTAAACAAGGAATTATTGTATTAAACTACGATTGATATTTCAGTAGAGAAATGTCCATCTTTCTTTTGTAATTTTCTTATTCCACAATTAAAAATTGGAATTAACTGAAAAAGAAACGGCGATATTTAAAAATTCAATTTTTATATTAAACGACACACAATATTAACAAATTTAAGAAATAAAATTTTGTGTGTCAGTTTCTGATCAATTTTTGTGATTGTTTAATCAAACGGTCTATTACTGAATTAATATTCTCAAAATCCTCAAACACCTTCAGCTGTATTCGTAGTTTCAATTTTTAGCAATTTCCACACGAATAATTAAAATAATCTTAAATTCTTTAATACATAAAGAAGAAAAAATATATGTTCAATGATAAAAATGTATTAGTACGCAACATAAATGTATACAAATGTATAATGTATAAAAATGACAAAATTATCAATATTTATGGATAAAACCTAACTCAATGTATATAAATAAATTTATGTTACTTAGCTCAAATAAATAAATGTAAATAATTTAAACAAAAATCACCTTGGATCTTAAAAACAACTTCAACAAAATAAATTTGATGATCACTGTAACTTTTTTTTTAAATACAAAATTGTATTTAATCGATAATTTCGAACGATTAATGAAGTGTGAAATAAATAGCGAAACAAATGAGATATTCTCAAGAAATGATAATAACCAATAAACGATATATGATAAGCATCGTCTGCTAAGTAATTTTGCAAGGAAGAAAAATTAAGCTATTTATAAAGTTGTGCACTCGTCCTGCTTTTCCGTTTTATTTAAAATTGTTAATTAATCGCGTTTAGCGAAGCCGATTACGGAGCTCTGCTAGACAAAGAGAGGACGCTCTATAGGAATTATTTAGTACGAACTATGGCCGAAATTCATGGTCTTCGGTACTTCGACGGTTTCACGTGCAGAATGATTAAACGTTTACTTTCCATTTTCCTATTTCTCTTATGAATAGGGAAGCTGGCAGATCAGTAATTAATGTTATAGGAACCATATAGAATACCGGACTATTTAACCCACAGTTATGCTAATACTCTTTTACGCTAAAGAGCTCATTAAAATTTCACTTAAGCTACTCAATATATAATTTTGTAATTTTTAACGCACATTTTGTACATGTTATCATATATTTATTCATACTTCTGAGCTATTTAATATATAATTTTGTAATATTTAACGCACATTTTGTATATGTTATCATGTATGTGCGTCGCAGCGTCAACAATTATAGTGACGATTAAACGGCGCGCGGGATTAATGGCAATCCCGACAACAACGATTTAGTGGACTGTATTAAATTGATACGTAATTCCGAAACAATTAAGAATAACAATTATACTTTATTAACAGTTAGTTGACGAAAGGCGTAAGTATTAAAGTACAACTAATAGGTACTAAACTATAATGCAATAAAACAATGTCTAATGTATACAAGTTGTGAATGTATGAAAACTAAGAGTTGAATCGATGAAAACTAACAGTCGAATGTATACTGTGTGAAAATTAAAGAATGAATGTATACTGTTTGAAAACTAAAGAACGAATGTATACTGTTTGAAAACTAAAGAATGAATGTATACTGTTTGAAAACTAAAGAATGAATGTATACTGTTTGAAAACAAAGAATGAATGTATACTGTTTGAAAACTAAAGAATGAATGAATTTTCGAAACTTCTTACAGTCCAAGAAAGCTTGGGGTGGGTGTTTAGATTTTGGGACAAGGTGAGGGAAAAACTGCAACTATTTTATGATTGGCTAAGCAAATTAGGGCGGAAATGGAAATGTGGAGCGGGATAGAGGCGTTTCCAAAATGTCCGTAGCCAGTAATAAATTTAAAGAGTACCTCGACATGTAAAATACGAAACAAAGACTCTAGTACTAACGTGAAGGGCGATGAAAACCAGATGGGACTAAACAAGCTAAGAAAAACTCTCGATTCAAGTAAAAATTTGGGTGGTCGTCTAATTAGCTCGATGCTTATTGTAATTTACGACCTAACATTGCTTTTAACGTTACCCCGTGGGTAACTGAGTCAGTTTCGGCACTAGGAAGGGGCTGTAGTAAAAAGAACACTAATAATTTGAAAACAGCGAAATCTTATTAACAGAAAAACTCAACGATTGATCAGTTCGTGACAATAATAAACGTGTGGATCATTTTAGAATATTTCGTGTGTCGGTATCTAATCCACGAGTCATAGGATCGCCATCACTCCCCTAGGAGCTTCGAAATGCCGAGCAAAAACGATTTATGGAACACGATTTCGGTCGTGACTCGCTATAAAAAATAACCGTGGGTCATAGACGCAGCAGGCGAAGCTTGAAAGCATTCCCTTTGAACGAGTTATTTCGTTAAGCGCGTTAAACGCGATAGGACGAGTAGAAAAAGATTTAACGTAAAAACGCACAGCGAAGGGTGCAATTGAATTTATGGAATAAGAGCGCTAAAGGAGCGTCGTGCTCATACACTCGGTGGATGTGTTTGAAATCGTTTTTTTCCCTCTTGCGTATCGCAGCCTTTACCACCCTTACTCTTCTCTGCTCACTTTCTACCGCATCTGCCACTTTTCCCTTTATGCACACTGTTTTTTTCATTTTCCCGTTCTCCCCCGTCGTTTTCTTCCTTTCTGTTACAACGTTTCCCTCTTTTACTATGCACCACTTTGTTTGCCTCTTCTTAATCCCCCCTTGGTTCTCTGTATTTTCTTGTTCGATCTTTTTTTTCCTTTCATCCGTTTTCATTCGTCTGCTCCTTTTTTCTTTGTCATACCTGTCTGCAAACATTGTCGGTCAGTTTTTTGCTCTTCGTTTTGTTGAAGTATTTATGTATGCATGATTTTATTTTCGTTTTCGAACTATCAACACGGGCTGGTTTTGCGAAATGTTTGTCCGCTAGCAGCGCTATTTTTCGAAATTCTGAATTCTCAAATTCAGGAATTACGAATTTTTCGATGGACAGATTTAAGAATTACGAGCACTTTGAAATTTAGAAACTTTTCAGGTTTTGGGAATCACATATTGTCGGGGTTATAAATCCTTAAAAATTTGAAATACTCTGATTCAAAAGTTTTCAAATTTACAAATATTTTATATTAAAAAATTCTCAATTTTTGATGATTTTCATTTTCTCAATTTAACATATTTTCATTTGTATTCCAAACTGATTCAGTATAAATTCTATTTCTAATACTCTCGTGTCATCAATTTCTACCAGACTTTCTTCTCCGAAATCAGACATCGTAGTTGGCAAACAGTTATTTTATATTAAGAATATTATTCATGGTTTTATACAGTCTTTTTCATTACGCTTTAAACTTCAAACTGACATGCCATAAGTGCCATTCGTCGCAACTTTCGTGTCATAAAAGCTTCTATTTTCCAAATCATTTCATACATAATAACTTATTACACGAGTATTTATCTGCAAATATCTCAGAAAGGTGATCTCAGCATCGGTATTGTCCGTCTCGACGATCCAATTATGTAATTGCATTTTTTTCTCCGTGCAAGTTCCATTCGTGAATTTTCTTTGTCGCCGTATTTCTACTTACTTGTTCTCCGTCCCCCATTTCCGTCTCCCCTGCTTTTATCCGTACTCACACCTTGGATTTTTTTCTGTTGGACGATGCACAATTTCAAAAGCTGCAACAGACCGTGGCAGAGATAAGCTAATGTCATTAGGTACTGTGTACGTACAACCATCAGCGTGAAAAGCATTCGCCCCCGCGCCGTGTTTACATGGTTCGACCAAAAAACAAACGCGGAGAAAAAGCAGTCACGAACGCGTTTCCACAATGAGGCCGAATGAATATCGAACGTTACATGTATATGTTACATTTTCGTCCGAGTTTTTTTAACCTATCTCTTTATTACACTCGTTCACCGGCGCTGTTCCAATTGCCTTACCGCTATACGATAACAGTCATAAATGGGCCGTTTATTTTGAAACTAGGGCAAGTCCATTTTTTCAAACTATAGCTGAAACTCGTAAACGCGCTGTCTGTAATAGCGTTGGAAATCGGAACGAACATGGTGTCTTTCTGTATCGTGCCACATTATTTTTTCCCTGAAATTTATTGTTCACTGGTTCGAACTTTCTGTTTTGCGTCACCCGATCATCCACCCTTAGAATTTTCGTTAGGCTCAGGATTTCTCAAGGATCTACGAAATGACTTCTACATCCTAATTTACCACTCCTTTTTAACTCTTTGGAGCACAGGATTTTAGAAAATAAAATAAACTGAGGTTGCACAGAAATTTGATCGTGTTTCAAATTAAACATAATTGGTATACCTTTATGAACAAAGGAATCACATAACATGAAAACATAATGAAATAGTAATTTAATTCAATTTGCTGTTATACGATGGGGCTGAAATAGTCCCTCCGTGCCATATGGGTACATATGTATTTATTGCAATGGTGGGATATTTTTAATCGCACCATGCTCCCAAGGGTTAAATCGCCATCTTTGCTACAAATTAGCCCATCATTTCTAGAGCGCCCACACCTTTATTCTCGACAGCAACCAAAAGTTTCTTCTTACAAGGTTAACGTTTTTCAACGTTTGCCAAGGGAACATATTTTATTTCAGTTAAAGTTAGTTTAACCCTTTGCACTCGAAGATATTTTTGCAAATAATGAGCCTAAAACATTTTGTTTGAAAGATTTGATAAATTCTTTCGAAGTTATTATCTCTTTTTTATTCATTTTCTCTATTAACCATGCCATTACGTTTACACAACATATGTGCAACGCTATGGATTTAGTTAAAAAATACCTATTCTAAATTGTATCAAACGAAGTGGTGAGTGTGAATCAGCCTTCGAGCACAAAGGGTTAAAACCTCACCACGTTTTCACAAGTCCGACACATGATGCATTCGCACTTGAATGGTGATAAATATTGCACGAATTTTTAATACACTTCGATTTGGTGTTCAAGTGCAATTATAATTCGCATAGTCGAGACTGATGTTACTTTGTTCGAACTGACGCACCTGGCAAATGAATCACAAGGCAAGGGGTTTCAGAATAACCCTGTACATTGTAGCGTAATAAACGTTTTATTGTTTGAAAGTCGACTTGATCCTGATTCGGGACTTCAACGATAGTTTCCAGAAATAGATATGTTACAGTGAAACACCGAAATCTGGAGAATGTCGACTTTCACCGGTAAATGTCAACATTCACATAGTTGCTTGGTGTATGTCCGAAATATATGCTAAATACCCTTATTTCATATATTCCTAAATACACTAATTGTCGACATACACCAATAAGGATCCTAATATACAAGAATGTAATGAAATATTCGATCTTTCACTGACGTATTTGGTATGTGTTGACATTCACCGGTGATAGTCGACATTTTCCAATTTCGGTCTTTCACGGTAACAGATATATTTAAATTTTAAATGATTTTGTTATGTTATAGAATTCACTTCAATTTCCTTTACCTGTATTTGTACTAACGATATTAATGACATTAATGAATTATCGGTATTAATGACGAGTCGAATTATCAATAACCTTGCCATGTTATTGATGGTTTCACCTCTATTTGAAGGTAGCTACGTTGGAATTTGTCCATTTAATATGTAGTAACCTAATATAATACGAAATTTGAAGATTATTAATATTGGTTTTATGTTTACTTTCATTTTCTCGATTTCTAATTGGTAACATTTGCAAAATCAGTCATTTGTATGTATACATTCCTGCAAGATGTCATTTTTATATAATTACTATATGTATATGTACTATGTATTTATTTAATCATTTATGATACACGTGTTTGTGAAATCAAATTAATTTGTTACTCATTTAAAGATTGTAGTTAAATGGCGAATACATACTTTTCATGTGATTATATATGCAGTACATATTATTATTATTATTGTTGTTGTTGTTGGTGTAATTATTATACATATAATATTTTTAATACATAGGGCCCATTAAAAGTGTGTAGCTATAACCTACATTAATTAACATTATATTTACGGACGTTTAATGACGACTTATGTCTAAATTGAAGATGAATTATAAAAATAAGGAAATAATGGATTTAACCTATATTAGTTTATAGAACGATTCTTTATCTCGACGAAACTCAACATGCACCTTGACATAAACTTTTTAATAATTTTCGCAATTAAAAATAAGAAATCTAAGATCCGTCATTTTGACGGGTTCCGTAAATCTAGTGTTAATAAGCATACCGCATTGTCTCAATTCGATACCTTCGCCTCTCAAATATTAAATATTTATTGCTTGTGCAGCATAAAAACATAGACGTGGCAAAAGAAAACATTTATATATTTACTCGAAGAATGTTACTTATAAACTTCTTGAGTATGTAACTGTTGAAGAGTTAAGAATATTTGAATGTTCCGAACAATAATATTTACGAATATTCTGAACAACTTAGCAGTTCGAAACATTCGGATAAAATTTCTATATTCTGTAGTTAAATATAAGAAGCAACTGTGAGTGATATGGCGAAATTAAATGAAGTGGCATATGTCTGTTGCAGTGGCTTCAAGGAGTTTTTGGAATGCTCCCATCATTCGATTCGTCGGCAGTGTGGCGATGACACGGCTCGATTTGCGAAGTCGTTCCTTGACAGAATGTCGAGTTCGCTTCTGAAGGTAAATATTTGCGATTTCGATAGGAGTCGTTGTTACTCTAACAAGATACACAGATTCGATTATACAGTATTGCATCGTGAAATTGTTTAACTCCACTTCTTTGCTTCGAGTATGCCCTCGGGATGAAAAGATAGGAATATAGTATAGGAAATTTATTTAACAGATTTAATAAAACGATTTAACACTATAATACTGAGATATATAATAAATAACAAATTTAACTATGATTAATTATATTTAACGACGCAACAAATTCCACGATGTTTTCAACTCAAAGGTTCAACTCCGACTCTCAACTCTTCAAATTATATTTCGTTTCCTCGTAACCGCAAAAGAACAAAAGATTATACATATCTCGAATCAATCGACTCACTTCCGTGTTATCTATTACATTCACGACGCCAGTATCGGCGACGACATTCCTAGAATCCTGCGCTACCCTACAATAGTGAACATATTGCAGCTACTAGAGATACCACATACATGTTATATTTCCTTATATTTTGTATTATAAAGTAAAACAACTACATTATGCTTTTGGGAACAACATTTCGATACGTCGATAATTGTGGGCATGGTTGTAATATTCTATGTGTTGACTGCCACTCGGAGAGGGACAAACCGGGAGCGCATTTGTTAAAAGATGGCTCATAATGACAAATATCGATTATGGTTCGTACTTCATATTTTGTGCTTCACCCTTAATATTCAATCACTGCAATTATACTTATTGGCTACGATCTATGTAGTTTTTAACCATTTTTGTGGTAATTATGACTATTTTGTCACGATATAGCTTTCTGAACTACTAACGTTTTCGAGTTGTCGACTTTGGTACACTATTCCGGCGAAGCAGCTTCAACAATTTTCTATAGTTTTCAATTTCGCAGTTCTTTGTGACCACTCCGAAATTTGAACCTTTCTGTTACAAAAGCATACTCGTACCGTTTGGAAGCATGCACCGTCATATTATCGCGTTGGAAAATATATTTATCTCCGGAAATTCTTGTACCATATATATTAATTTGTTTATCTATTATTTCAATATATCTTTTACTGTTCATTTTGGCTAATATGATTTTATTTCCGTATTCCGCGACATCCGGCGCCAGTCCGGACCATTACGCTATCGTCTACCGTGACACGGGACTCAAAATCTGTCGATCATTTCTTAAATTCTGATAATACCAGCGGAAGCCATCGGTCCTTCTAGATTACACATAGACAACTGTTTTTACCCCTGGGCCGGATTGGAAAAAAAATGTTTTCACGGGTCGGACGAAACATTAAAATTAAAAAATGTTAAGCAAAACGCTTATTTCTTAAAAAAAAAAATTATTATGAAATTTGTTTATGAATAATTGTAAATAAATGAATATAATAAAATAACATAGTAACTAATGCGACGTGTTGAGGCGATTTGCATCGTTTATTATTTTTTTAATATCTGAGACGGTTTGTTCGCAAATATAGGTTGAGCTAAAGATTACTAAAGAATTCATTCAATTAATTACTACAAGTTAAATGCTAATATTGAACAATTGTTCGTGGGTCATATAAGTTCATTACGCGGGCCGTATGTCGGCCATACCTGATCTGAATTAAACTTCTTCGCATCGGTACATGTGGTCCTTCGCCATTTTTTATTCATCGGTACGTACTTCTCTGGAAACTGCGAACGACGAGTTCTGCGCTGCTCCTTTGACCAAGGTTTTCGTCGTAATTTCTTTCCCTTTGAGTGTCCGCGCTTTTTTAAAACACGTCGAGCATTCTTAACATTAGTTGTTAATCCGACATTCTCAGGAATTCACCTCGCAGTCGTGCTCGAATTTTATATTTTTTCTAACTTCTCATATTTTTCGGGATCTTTTATGAAAGTCGTGATCACTTTTTTATTACTATTAATTATTTTAACTATTTTTCTAATTGCGCGTTGTTCTTCCCTTAATTTTAATATAGTACGTGATAAGTTTGTATTTCATTTCTTTCTACGACACATTATATTTTGAAACTATTTAGGATTTTAATTGTAGGTGGAAGTGTAATTGGAACTGTATTCGGATTGTATTAGGAATTGGCTTTAGAATTGGATTCGGAATTGGATTAGGAATTGCTTTAGGAATTGTACTAGATCGTGGTAAATGAAATAATTGCAAAATTCTGGGTTTCGAGGTATAACTACAGGGTGTCCCGCAATTATGGTGCGAGCCGAAAAGGGGTGGTAGGTGGGGCTATTCTGAACAACTTTTTCCTTTGCAAAAATGACGCATGAGGCTTCATTTTTAAATTATTAAGGAAAAATACCGACCAATCAGAACGCGTGAATCGCGCGCGCTGTATGTTCGACCGCGACCACGGCCAATTAAAACTCGGATCTACACTTCTGCCTCCTAGCGCGCGCGATCCTCGCGCTCTCATTGGTCCGTGTTTTTCCTTAATAATTTAAAAATGAAGCCACATCCAATATTTTTGCCAAGGAAAAAGTTGTTGAGAATAGCATCACCTACCACCCTTTTCCGGCTCGTACCATAATTGTGAGACACCCTGTATAATTTAATGTATTCAACGAATACGAATCACTTGTATGGTTTAGAAATAACTGAGTGTATTCAAGGAATACAAAACACTTTTGGTATAAAGATAATTACGGCTGTTCAACGAATACAAAACACGTCTTATCTTTCGAACGGTATTTGGTCAACTGCAGGGGCGGTTTACAACGATTGGCGCCCTAAGCCTGATGAAATTAGCGCCCCCATATAATGGTCAAAAAATATAGGACAAATTAAAAATTTTTTGTCTTTTTCTTTTTTTTTTAATTGACACTTTCACGTCGGGTAACACCAATGTGATGTCATAGGCCGACGTTTCATTTCACTAACATTCAGTCGTTACAATGTTAATAAGATTTGCGGATCTTGCCTGTGTCCGGCGCCCTAGGCCTGGTGTGTAAACCTCCCCTGGTCAACTGACCTATTTTTCCCGATTCCCGTGGTAGCGCTGATTAGTCTAATCGGCAAAGTGACGCTCACCGTTACCGACCGGGATTTTGGTTGCGTGGTTTCAATGAAATCGGTACAGAAACATTAACCCTTTGCACTCAAAAGGTGATACACACTCACCATTTTGTATAACCGTTTTAGTGCCACGCAGCGCGATCGCGCTGTTCACGTACTGTGGTGAACCGTATCGCTATTTTTTCTATTAGTTCAGAATGTATCTTGTTGCGAGTCTGTCAGAATTTCCTCTCGTAATTACAAATTTCCTTTCAAATAATCGTAAACAACCTGCATAATTAGCTGTCTTTCTTTAACACATTGAGTGACAAGGTTTATTTTTAACAATAAATTAAGGAAACGCTATTGCGCTTCATGGCACAATTCGACACGGATTTTTAAAAACCCCTGGCACTAAAACGGATAATACACCAATTTTTGAAGAGGTATTTTTTAACTAAATCTATATGGTTGATATATACGATGCGTAAGCACAATGAAACAGCTATTAGTGGTAATAAATAATAGAGAGATAAAAACTTCAAAAGAATGCACCAAACCTTTCAACCAAAAGAGTTTTAGAGTTTCTATCTGCTGAAAGTGAAAATTCTTTCGAGTGCAAAGGGTTAATATTATATTAATACGATGTTTATATAATTTTTTCGATAACTTTGGTATTTTATATCGATGCAGGTTTAATTAACTTTTTTTTTGTAATCAGTAATTCACTTAGTAGCTTACATACAACTAGGAGACGTACATTTTTTTCTTACTATTGTTACTTTCGTTTTGAATAATAATAATTATGTATAGTTGTTGATATTGTGCAGCATGATATTTATGTGTTCACTCGTAACAACATCGCCGAAATGAGCATTAAGATGAAAGGATGGATCAATAAATAACTCAGAGAATTATCCGTAATATATCTTTAATGTTTTCCGTTTCCCGGACACTTAATGAATGAATATCAGTCCGCGGCCGTCTCTTCGAGCGTAACAGCCAAAAGACAATCGATTATAAATCGATATGTACAAAATAAATCGAAATACATTCAACACCAAAAATTACAATAAATGTCAAATATTTACAAACAATGTCAAATATATATACAAACACGCATAACACATGCAATCATTCAGCCACTACACACACACCGCACACAGCCATTCTTACAAAGAATAGTATTGAAAACCATGCTCTCAATTATTAATGCAACCAAATTCGTAACGCAGTTAAGGTACAAAATATTGGGTAATTTGGAGTATCCTGTCTTTTTGTTCTAGGGTGTACATTTGCAAAGATGTATTGAGTAATATTTGCAAAGATGTATTGAGTAATATTTGCAAAGACCTAAGTAATATTTGATAATTTACTTAGGTATAATGCGTTATTCGAAGTCAAATAATACAGTTCTAATATTAGATACCGCAAAGTGTTCACGCAGCTTTTCAGTTAGAAAAGAAACACTTTTGACTTTAACTTCAGTCCATGCTTGCCTTTACTTGTCCAAATTTTTTTCGCGTGTCCTAACCGCAAATACAAATATTTTTGGCGAAGAAATTGATTAGATTAATTTGAAATTTGTTAAAAAATAGTATTGTTACCTATGCAGGGCTATTTCAGAATGCAGCCCTACATCATCATGCAAACGTTAATGAATTCTGATCAAGTTCTACGTTTCTGTTTTGTAATTCAAATTCATTTCCCGGTAATTATCACTGATTCTCATCTATCACAAGCTTTTTGTAAATATTTTTCTAAGTAGTTTTCTTGTAAATAGTTGTGTAAGTAGTTTTTTTATATGTGTATATTTTTGTGTTTTAAACTCATGCATGAACACAAAAGTTTATGAAACATTATCGATTAGTTTAAAGAATAAGTGATCGTAATTTTTTTTCATAAAATTGTATGTCATGTCAACATAAATTGCTCGAATCTTATTTTATTATCACGCATGAACTCTTTTCGGCTCTGAATACAACTTGAAAGAGACAGAAACGAATGTATTAATAAAAATTTTAGGTCAAGCTATCAACTTGTGACGCCTTCATGAAGCAATACGATATTTGTTCTTAAATCATTTGTTATGATGTGCATACAACGGTCAAAATAATAAAAATCAAGTCAGACTATTAAACAAATGAAACCGGCAGTGCAGCAGTGTATCAGTGTTTAGTGTATACTTAATATTAATCGAATATTTGTCATTACTTTGCGGTTGTGACTGAACGAAATTTTTTTATTTTTAATATTTTAATACAGTGAGCTACGCGCTTTTTAAAATTCTTTTTAAAAATAATTGGTTGTAGTTGATTGTCTACAAACTGCTATTTAATCAGTATCATTGCATTTATAAAGATCGTAATACTTTGAAACATGATTGAGTTATCACTCGTTTACTCTAACCATAACTATAATCTTATTACCATTATTACCATAATTATAATCTAATGATATATCAAGAACGAGTTTAAATATTTCACAAGGGTATAATTTTGTAAGAATGTTTAATTAAAATACAAAATTGATGGCAGTAGACTCACATTATTTTGTCACCCTTTGTATTGTTGATCATACGAATTTCTATACTGCATACTTCGTTAGTGAAACAACAATTTATGGAAACCTCTTCAATATTAACGATTAAACGCTCTAACTTCGAAATCAAAAAGTTCAGATATTCTCAAACTCGCGAATTATTAAATTTAAATATTCACGTGTTGAGAAATTTGGGAATTTCGTATTTATAAGCTTTCGAAACACCAAGTTCTTGTATTCAGAAATTCGTTAACTGAGATTTGTTTCTATAGTAATGATTATGCGGAAGAATGTACAACACCAAATTATTTGAAAACAATTTTTGGCACATACAATAAAATTTTCATGCAACCATTTTAAAAAGTTGAAGCATCAATAAGAGTTCAAATAAATATTTCTATTCAGGTTAGTGAATATACAACCCAGGAATTGGCACGTGAGGAGGTTATACTGAAACATAAGACGTACACGATCGCTCTGCTTAACCCAATCGTGAATTGAACGTGATGAATTTATTTTTACGTCATGTTGCTGCGATACATAGTTGTGAGACCATCTTATTTGCGGAGATTATATTTCGTGGGCTATCATTCGTACTGTTAAGCCGCGGCAACGGGAACGGGGCGAAGAGACTCGCAGTTGCTTCACACAGTTAACTTTTATTTTACAAAGGTTCAGGATCACGTACAGAGCACTGTGTCACAGGTCGGCGGATAAACGGTAACTAAAACTATTTTGGGGAGATGTTCAGGGTTTTTATGCCCTTTGCAAAACAGGGTATGACGCGTAGAGTGATAGGGCGGTTGTGACTCATGGATGATGACGAAGATGATGTTCTCTAGTTAGCGGTGATAGAAGAATATGGTGACTGTGGAGGATGAGGCATCGAGGATGATGTGTCATCCATAACAGCACACGCATAATTGAATGTCCTGGTCACTGAAAAAATTTGTTTTCGCTCTTACGTAAAATTAATCGTTTCAAACTTTCGGGTGAAAAATTTAGTTAAAAGAGTTCGGCCAAAGCAATGTAGAAGTTTACACAATAATAATAATAATTACATTTTTTCACCATTTTTTTTGTTTATTTAAAGCTATATATCAAGAGTTATCCACATATTATAATATAACCTTTGTATTAAGCAATTATAGCTACTTAATCGAATTTTAAATTTAAATATGCTTTTACTTATGTATTTAATTTAACTTGTACGGAAAACCGTGTAAGTTATTGTTTTTACTTCATATTATTTTTATTTCATAATTATTTTTACTACATGGTGGACATTCTTTTCGGTGTTGTTGCATTACTTTTATCGAACTGTACGAATGATCCTCGTTTATTATATTTTCTTTTCTGAATTGATTGCATACTGGAACGCATTATCGGTTACTGTAAAATACGGTTCGAAAACATGGGAATTATACCAAACGGCGCCGAAACGATTCGTTCTCCCAAATTTTTCACGCGTACGATAGTTAACAATAGAATATTAAAGCAATGAAAATTGTTGAAACCCATTACAGTATTATTTTGCTCATCAAAAAAATCCTCCGAAGGCAAAGCTCAATTAGTTTATCATTTATACCGTTTCTTCGCATTTGACCCTGATTAAAAATCGACGTACAACCGTGCAGTCCCATTTGCACACCAAATGTTGTATTTTCGTTATCCTAAGTCACAGGTATTTACTGTGACCTTTGGCGAATTCCGATGACAAACTGTCAGATCATCCCTTCTTTAAAACCAATATTCTATATCGGTTTCTACACCAATTCAGTCTTCCGACGAATTTTGCTCTTTGCGCTAAGTGGTGTACATAACCACGCAAACCAATAAATTCGGTCGCCGAAAATACGTGATAGTCGATACGTCCATTGTTTTTTTCCGGCGAATTAGTGTCGTCGCGCTCGGAATGTCTATGACAACCTCTTCACTCGCCAATTCCTGGGTTGTCACAGGTACTTTTGAATACCAAGTCGAAGAAGGTAAGTACTAAACCTTGTACAGCAATACTTATGCCATTACCTAGTACCAAAATGACAATATTTTCTAAACTACTGATTTATTATGACTGATAAGATCCAAATAAGTGAAGAATCTTTAAAATAGTAACTGACTTACAACTGTGATATATTAATACTTTCACAACCATGCCATAGGCAGGCCAGTCGTTGTTTGCTGGTGACACTTACGTGGTGTCACGTGGTGACTCCCACGTGGTACCTACCATTGGTCAGCCATTTGCAAAGCTTTTTCGAACGTCAGTTGTTTAACACTTTGAGATTGAATACTATCGCTAGAAACTGCGTACTTGTTCACGAAATTGGTTTCAATTATTTCTTATTGATAAGCAACAAGGTATGTTGTTTCTGAGAGTGTTGCACGGATACGATACAATAATGTCATAAAAAAGCAGTTAAGTTTATTATGTTGTCATGAATTTTGTTTTATATTTTTACGTTTTAATAATTGCCACACAAAGAAAAAACATTGTTGTATAATAATGTTGAATTATTTCGTGAATTTACGTAAAGTTTTTTTAAATTAATTCTTCAAAAATATTGCCGGCGTTTGGCGACGTTTCACTGCGCAAACATGCGGTCGTGAAAGTGTTAATATGTACATCATTTTAATTATCGTTTCCAATAAAATAAAATTAACGGTGGTCGGTAACGAGCACATTTACTTGACTTTGAGAATTTTTCACACTACTTGGGAATTTTATCGAACAGTCTTGTTTGTGGCAATATAATGAGAGTTTACTATACATAAGTTTTCGATATAAGCGAATTTCTCGCGCCTAAACCTTTGCTTATTTCGTGCAATTCGTACCCCATTCAAAATTTACCGAACGTACAGGTTGGTTGGAAAGTCTTGGAAGCAACGCCTATTAAGCAGTACGGGAATCTAAATTTAGACGCAATTTTAATATCTCATCTTCCATTTGAATATGCTAAAAATTGTATATCGATCTGTCAATGCATTTTTTGTTTACAAGGCATTTGAAGTTGCGGCGTCAGCGTATTTTGTTACAATGGTTTGAACATCCGCCGTATTCATCAGATTTGGTTTCCTCCGACTATTACCTTTTCACAAATTTGAAACAATTTCTTCGTGGAAAACGTTTTTCGTCGAATGAAGGAGCCATTGCAGTTGTGGAACAGTATTTTGTAGAGCTTCCGGAAAGTCATTACAGAGATGGTATAAAATTATTGGAGGATAATTGGAATAAGTGTGTTGAAGTTGAGGGAGATTATATTGAATAAAACAACTCATTCTTGCTTTCAAAACTTTTCAAGCAACCTGTAGGAAAAGGTCAGAAAGCGAAAGACACGCCTGAATGACCGAATATAAATAAACATTAACATATCGGTGGGGCAATTCTCGTGCAAGAATAAAATCTTTCCATTTTTAATTTTGTTACGAAACTTTTACCAACATATTTGAACCAGTTTTTTTTATATTAAAATAAGACCAAACACGAGGTTATTCAAAATAGATTTACTTGCAACTCCAAACGTTTCGCTTATATCAAGGACTTTAATAAGTTATTACAGGCGCATGTTCGGAATTATATCGTGTTTAGTCCCATTTTCATCGCGCATACGTCACAAATGTATTGGAAAAAGTTGCATAAGAAATAGTACCGAAAATAAAAGAGTTAGCAATACATCGGTATCGTATATAATACAAGTTTTTGATTCTGTTCGACTACATACCACAATCACAGCGTCTCTTTTCTCTACTCACTATAATACACCCTAACCGCATTACCGCCAATAAAGTCAGTAAATATAGTTCAAATTATATCGTGTTTGATCTCATTTTAATAAAACAAATTTTAAGAATCTACTGGTAAAAGTTTCATAACAAAAGAGTCGAAAACACGGAAGTTTTATAGTTACATTGGTATTGCCCCACGGATATACCCAAAGCCGGATCATGTTTCCTTTCTCGGTGAACGAGCTCCTCAATTCACGGGGTCTTTGTCCAATGAGATCATTTTTTCGCTTATATCGTGTGGATCATTTTCTTTTATATCAAAATTTTATTGTATCGACTTTTTACTGTATTTCTTTCGAGGCGCTATACCCTACTATATATAAAAAAAACCTTTCATTTAAAAAAGCACGGTTGACCTCCATATCTTCTAATCCCTCCACCTATAGTAACGCAGGTTTTTCTGTCTTTTGAATGCGAGCGAATTGTTCAACTGACTCGTTTCAACCTCTTGCGGTTTATTGAGATAATTATAAGAGTTTATCTTCCACGTATTTTTATAGAATTGTATATTTAATTACAATACAATTTATGTTTTTTTCAATGTATTCTCTTTCTATTTCATCAAGTAAAAACTTGGAAAGAAAATTTTCTTTGTTTTTGAATAGATCAAATTATATATTACCGATAGGGATGAAGTAATAAAAGACTATTCGTTTAACTGTTATATTGAACGGTTTACTTATAATTGATGGTGGAGATAACGGAAAACTGCATATAACAACGTTAAATCTGCAAAATAAATTTAAAGATCGTCTGCTGAAATCGAAATATAGTTGGTGGATACAAAGAACACAGTATTTTTGTGAAGCCTGTACGGTGGAACGTGCAATTCGCATAGGAAAGTATTTTAAAATATATCATACATTAACTAATTTTAAATTATAATTTGCTTTTAAAAGCAAATATATACGTAGTCTGCCCAATAAATACGTGAACTGCGTTTATGAAAACTTTATTCTAGATAATTTAGGGTACATCAACTTAATTTCCTTAAAAAAATATATATATCCTAAACTAATGATTTTTTTTACACAAATAGATGAATACTTTTTTGCAAAGAATATGAAGGGGCATTAGCTGACGTAAAAAATATATAAATCCATTAAAAAAATACATTAATGACCTTCATATGTTCTTTACACGTCCACTTACAACAAAAAATTTACCTTGAGAATGTGCCCCTCTCAAAACCAGTCAACTTCATTTGAAACATTGTTTGCTATGCGTAGTAATAATGACGTAAATCTAGGTGGCAAAATATGGTAACCTATCCTGTATATATTTATATTCATTACAATCGTGTTTCTTTTACATTTATTCAAATCGACTTATTTCGTTCCTAATATTAACTTGGACCTGACTACCAACGCTCTGATAAAGTCAGTGGACTGGAAAGGGTTAAATAATTCATCCTGTGTATCTGAATATTTTTTAGCAAAGGAGGGTATTAAAAAATGCCCATTTTTGGCATCGCCTGGAATTGAAAAATTCGTGCAGGATCTTTTAGAGTGTCTCCCAAGGAACAAAAAATATCGTTATCGCTTTCCCGAGAAACGATGGGAAAGTTGTCAAAAATACGTTCAAAGTATGAATGTAATTATAACGAAATGTACGTATATTTTACATTTTGTCGTTTTTTTCTTCGGATATCGAACCGCCTTCGAAATAAGTAGTAAGGTACTCAGCAGGCAGATTAATTAATGCTTGAAATCGAGCCTGGACGAATTTTTCATTTCCAGGCGATGCCAAAAATGGGCATTTTTTAACACCCTCCTTTGTTATCGCATATCAAAAAGTTGTTATAGCATATACATCCCCGAAGTAGATCCAATGATTGAGCATCGCGTAATTTGGTTTGATTCTAGCAACATTGCGCGGCGTTCACGGAAGAGGAGTGCGCGATCGGCAGCGGCGCGATCGCGATCAGGGCGAGCACAATGGCGGCGATGGCGTTGGTGGTGCTCGCGAGGTACTTCACGTAAGGCGATCAAGTAGCACTCGTTGCCGGAAAAAGGGAACAATTTCCGTGCACCGCGAGCACCCAGCTGAAACCGAGGCCCTCCGTTCGTTCTCCGTTCTTCAGATTCGCCAAAGTGTACCTTTTCATTTTCAAAGAGAAAATCGCGAAGGAGCCACGCACGCGCGAGCTTCTCGGATACTCTTCGTCGGAAGTGGATAAAAATCGAAAGGAGGACAATAACAGAGGGGCTAGAGGACAAGTTCGCCACGTTCTCCGTAACAACTTCCGCCCGGAAACACGCGCCATGCGAGGCGGCGCACGCGTTTCTCCGAGACAATGGGCGAACGAGAATCGTGGTATCCAGGATCGATGGCCAGTGAATAATCGAGAGTCTCATTTAGCGAGTAAATTGTTCCACTCGAGTACTGGTCATCCGGAGGGACACACGTCTCGCGTGTCGCGTGAGACGAAGGACAGATGCAATCTAGAGAAGATAGCATCGGGTGAAACGTTAGAAATGGCCGCGATCAACGGTCGAAATAAGTTCTATTTTTTATCTCGGTTATCAAGAACCACCGTGAACCAATACTCCAGAAATCTCGAGCCGATCCGATCGTTCGGCTTTCGATTCTCGGCCGTGGACCGTAAAGCCCGTTGAGGAGCTCAAGACGCGAGCCAAGTGTAATCAGAATTTCGTAAAATTTATTCGCACCAAGAATCTCCGAATAAGAAAATTTTCTTTCGAGCGCTTTGAATGACCGGTTAACGAGCTTCGGCGAAACTTCGCAGAGAATCGAAGAAGACCACGAATCCGTGACGAGTCGTCACTAGAAGTACAAACACGGTATTTACCGCTGGTAAAAGGATCCCTGGCGCACCGATTCGAACCTGTAAATAAACCATTTTGAGAAGCGACGTCCGTTTCGACGCACGGAGGTGCACGCGCGTTGAAGAAATGTCGCTGTTAAGAGAAGTCCGGGAATCGGGATGTTATTCGAAAAGATCGAATTAACGTACCTTTCGATTCGAGCATTATCGAGGGTATATCGAGCGAGTGGCTCCGTGCACTCGAGCGAACTGAAAGCAGGAAAGAAGAAAAAGACGGTGGGAGCTTTCAGCGGCGAGAAGAGGACGCTGTTCTTCCGGTACGTGTCTCGGTTATCGCTGTAAACACGGCAAGATGGCGGGGCCGAGCTTTCGAACGGTTGATTCTCCCGTTGAAAAGGAATTACTTCCAGAGTAGTGGGCGAAAGAAAGTTGCGCCGTGACAGACCGAGGCGTCGCAATCTCGCTGACCCGTCTTTTTCAGTTAAATTTTCGATAACGATTTAATGCCCAGACACGCGAAAACACGATAGAGAGGAAGAAGAGAACGAGAGACAATTCTCGCGGAGAAGAAGTTTGTTGTTTTGAAGGCGGCTTGCTTTCCCCACTGGGAGAAGAAGGCAATCAGTTATCGGATCGACGAGATATTATATTGCTTCGGCGATAAATGAGAAACTCCGTGGAGCAGGTGTATCGAAAGCTTTTGTATGACAGTCTGCTTTGAAATTGAGGTTATGTACGTTTCGCCGTCGTGCTGTTTTGTCGCATCTTTGTTTGGAGACTGCTCGAATCGATTCCCGAAAATATTGGAGTGAGCGGAGAAAAATATTCGCAAGATGTCGAGAGCCGCGTTGACCTCGATTGCATTTTATTTTTCGAATTCGGAGGAGGGAAAAGATGTACTGTATCGATTATGCTAGCCTTTTCTAGAGAAGGTGGTTACACGAAGAATGTTCCTTTACTTCCGTTTACTGTATTATATTTATTTTCACGTGAGAACTTTTTTTTTTATTGTATTCAGGTACAATGATGATTTTTCTTCGATTGAAGGGAAAGAAGATAAAGCGGAAGTTTTGTACTTAGTAATAATCTAAGTAGTACAAAGTAACATTCGGCCGTGTGAACTTTATATTTGAGCAAAACCGCTTCGCCATCTTTGCTTTGTCATTTTTTCTAGAGAAATCTACAATGTGTCATTCTATACTTAATGTTTGATTGTGTAGTGTAAGAAATTTGGCAAATTAGGAGTGTAAAAACTTGGGAATTTTAGGGTTTGGAAATTTGGGATTTATATAATTTATTTATGTAATTACTATTACTGTGTATTAGTAATTTATGGGTTCGAAGATTTGAAAATGTGATAATATGGAAATTTGGGGTTTAAATATTACGAAATTTTTGAATTTCAGAATTTGGGAATTTTTAAATTTGAAAATTTCGAAATTAAAAAATTTGTTTTTAGTTGTACGCGTGGTGTTTGGTTCTGTACTAGATTTCCTGTTTCATACGGTAATATTTGTCTATTTTTCATTAGACAATTTTACCACATTTGATAATTTACTGTAAATATTTCCTAGAAAAAATGATAACGTCTGACGATCTAAAAAATAACATTCTGTTTGATGTAGAATAAAGTTTCTCTAGAGAAAATGGTAGTACAGTAGAAGGATATTCGCTATAACACTCGTATTAATGAATAACCTTATATAAATACAAATACTGAGTATTTAAATAATAATAATATATGAATAATTAAATATGAAAAATATTCTCAGGAACTCGATTCTTCAAAAATTAATCCATCGAATATTCTAAAATTTAACAGAAAGTAAAAGATAACAAAATTTGTCAGATTAATTTACAGTTAATATAACTTCTTTTCATAATCACTATTTTTCTCTAGAAAGGACTACTATTTTCGATACTGTACAGCTTATACAAAAGATAGTATGTATATTAAGGCGATGTACAAATGTGTCATGAAACTTTAGCATTTTGAACGACGAATCCACACACTAGGTACTTAATTCAATTCAAGAGTGCGATTATCAACAAATTACATACCAGAAATGAAGAAGAAAAACACAATTTTTCACTAATAGTCAAATAATCCCAATAAAACTATCCCCACATAAAAAGATTGACTTTACCAGCCAAATGATATTATTTGCAAAATAGTTTTTTATAAATATGAAGTGACTGTTCTTAACGCTAATTCCAGCAACGTATAATCCATATTTACTTTGAAATTAAAAATGATGCTGAAATATGAATGAACAAATGGTAAAACACAAATTCGTGTACACTTATTGTACGTACATTAATTCTGTAACTTTACGAAGATCAACAGAAATTAAAAAAGATCATTTTAACAAATTTCGTAGCTTAAGATGTAAAATTTTTGTGAAACGATTATTTGGCCGTTTCGGTGATTTTGGTGTTAGAAACTGTTGCTTAACCAACTTTGCAGCGTAATACTATTACCGAATAAACTAAAATGTTTTGTTATTGGAAACAGCAAAGTGTCTGAAAATTATCCGTTTCAAGAAAGAAAATTGCACTCTTTTTCACGAAAAATGCGAAATTAATGCCTGGACTCGTGACGTTCAACCAAAGAAAATAAAACAAAAATGTAATATTACTGTTAAGGGTGAACAACAACTATTAACTGACATATTGACAGGATTCATCGAAAAAATAATTGTCGAAACATCGGCTTAATGTACATACGTTAGGTGGGAGGGAGCGCGAATGCAGAATGCATTTTGGGCGTCGAAAACGATCGTTTCCCGAAATGTTCTCCTGAAGGAGGGAGGAGAAGTCGAGCAGGAGGGGTCGATCGAGCACACGAAGAGACGAAAAAGGACAGGGTGTAATGGAAAACGGGGAGGAAATGGATCGTGTGTCAGCTGCTCGGACGAGGTGTGATTTTCGTGCACGTACCGTTTCGACTTCGTCTCCCGAAAACCGTTCTAAATAGCAAGCAGCCTGCGAGAGAGTCGAGAAAAATGATTTTCCTGCGTCGCACGTGGCACGATCACGGAAAAATCACCGCCGGAAGAGGATTACGCTCTTTTTGGTATGTGCCATTTCTATCTTAAACCCGGGAACCACCGTCCTCGATACGTTATTCGATTCTTTGCTTTGAATATTATTCCATTCGTGCGATTGATCTGAACTACCTGTTGCAGCAACCTCGAATATCGATACTCCGCGAGTTTCCGCTTAAAAAAATTGTCATCTCTGTCACGGTGAATCGTTGACCGCGTGTCTTCGATTGGATATACAGGGTGTTCTTCGAATGCTTCAGAATATCATGAATCTACATGAGAAATGAGTGAAAAGTATATGCTAAAAGTTTTTCTTATACGGCTTCGTTTTAGAGAAAATTGAACTTGAACACTGAAAAATATAGGGAAAAAACATTTGAACATTTAACACTAGATTGACGGAACCCGTCAAAATGACAGATCTTACATTTTTTGTTTTTGACTACGAAAATTATTAAAAAGTTTATGTCAAAATGCATGTTAACTTTCGTCAAGATAAAGAATCTTTCTATAAACCGATGTATTTATTATCCATTATTTACTTATTTTTATAATTCTTTTTCAATTCAAACATAACTGCCCATTGAACGTTCGTAAATCTAGTGTTAAAGAAAAATTTTCAAAATAAAATTTGAGCATTCAAAGAAATATTTTCAAAATAAAATTTGAACATTTGATCAAATGTTCGTTTACAACAAAAAAATGAACAAATTGTTGGTTAATTCTACAGTCAGTAGATTTAAATTAGTAAGTCTAGTCATTTATGTCATTAAACAATGTTTGTCTTCAATGCTTATGATACTTTTATTTCATTACTTCGTAGTGGATTCTTATTATCAATTAAACTTATCGTCTGGCGCATCAATATTTACATCAATAATGTAAAGATTGGGCGATAACAAACTTTACTGGCATTAATGACTATATTTATTCATTTAATAATATTTGTTATTTCTTAAACGAACGATAAATTTGTTGCATTTTTGTCATTTTTTGTGCGGTGAACGAATTTTTAGTTCTTCAGACACGATTTAAGTATTGGGTCGTTCGGAAACTGATTTCGTTTTTTCCAAACAGGAATACTTGCGAAACAATTCGACCAATTCTACGGACTAGTGCGTGATTGGTACCCTATCAAATACGGAAAGTGAAAAGCAGCATTTTTAGAATATCCTACTTTTTTAAAAATGCTGTTAAAACGAGAAAAAAAATATGCAACAAAAATTATTTCTCATTTTCATAAAAAAGACGAAATTACTTTCCCAACAACCTAATAGAATAAAATACAAGTGGTATTCGTTATTTTATTTTGCACTTTATGCTCATTTTTTCGCATCTTGTTCGTACCAACATGTCGCAGACACTCTGTATTACACTCAATATGTGCAAAACTGTTCTCGCAGGACATTTGAGAAAAAAAGACAGAAAGGTCAAAAAAATTAAAATAAAGCACATAAGATTACCTCCGTAAAACGAAATGTTAACAGGGTAGACAGGTTGGAAGATACTCGATAAAATCCAAGAATAAACTGTAGCTCATCCCCTGATTCAGCCGCGTTTCTATCGTAAAATGAGAGACTTGTCGACACACAAGATATCGATCGGAATAGCAGCTTCTCTGCGGGTGGCACGTTTGCATTTTCTCGATAGAAACAGCACGGTTGTATAGTGTATTTCGTAAAGCTATTGATGTTCCCCTTTGAGTTTCAATTACTTTGGCCTATCATTGAAAGCGACAAACTAATAAACAAGTTTTGTGGTCCTAGTTTCATGGAGTTTATTTTTCATGAACTCGATAATCGTTAAATAGTCAATTTTTTTTTTGTAATATCAATGCCTTGTTTTGTAATGTTATTATGACGATGCAGCGCGTTAAATCCAATTTTGGACTCCTTTTTTATATATTTTTGAATATTTCTTCAGATATTGTCCTTTTAAAATTATTTATTGTGAGAATACCGATGTTTACGTGCATGTTTTGGTATGTTTGCGCTAGGATAAACTTAGTTTCAACATTCGAAGGTTAGAAATTGATACTTTCTAATTAATCGTCTTTAATTGCATAATTTTTTGAGGAAATGGAAAATGCTAGTTATGGAATTTGAAGTTAGATGAGGCTGAAGCAGTGTATGTTTACTATTTGGCAGAAGATTGATTTTTAAGTTATTGCAAATTTTTACATTTTCTCCAAGTTTTAAATTACAAAAGTGAAATTTCTAAATTTTCGAATTTTTACATTGTCAAACTCTGAAATTTCTTAGTTTCTAAATTTTTTAATTTGAACACTTATTTTCAAACTGAAATATTTTAATATCCAAATTTCTACATTTTCGAACTTTAAAATCGAGTGATTTATAAAGTTTGAATTTCTAAGTTCCTATGTTTTCCAAATTTCGTATTTTCTCAATCTGAAAATCTCAATTTTTAATAAACCTATATTTTCAAATTGTTTAATTTTTTAATATCCAACATTCAAAAAGTTTTAAATTGAAAAATTTCGGTATTTCTTGGGTTTCAACTACACTTTTGAAACTGTACTTTTGAAATCTTATCATAAGTCCTAATCATCAAAATTCCTAAATTTTTAGTTCTCTCGTCAAGGAATTGTATTATCCTAATTGTATTATTTACTGAGAAACGTGTAACTGTGCTATAAACGTTCCCTCAAATGTAATAAAATAATGACAAAGAGTTTGTATTTTTTAAACACCCAGTGTACAAATGGGTTTACCAGAAATCGAATGTGTCGTTGAAGAGGGCGTAACTACAGACTCGACGCGTGTAATTTATGCAGGTTTCCATCGCGCGATAAGCTTGATGATGTATCTTGTAACATGTGATAAATAGATCTCATGCTGCTATTGTTGATTAGTCGACTCGAACTCGGCTGTAAAGTCATTCACGGAAATTGAGAAACAGCATTCTGTCACCACGTTTCGAGATTGTCTCCATTATATCGAATTTGGTGTTCGTTCACACAGTCTACAGGGTGATTTAAATTGTTTATTGATCTATTAATTGTTTACATCTGTGGGCGTCGACAGCTGCGGTCATTGCCATCAAATCGTTTATAATTCAATTTCAAATCACGATCAAAAGATTGTCGAGAGAAAAGTTAAATGTCGTCTAAATTTGTACGTTTTTATATAATTAGAACTTTTATTAACAGAATTGAAACGGTAATGATCCTTTCAACCGTTCGTTACATGATTTTGATAGTTTAAAAATACATTTTTCAATTCTAATGAGTGTTACTAATTAACGAATATCTTTTGTTCATCAAATTTGTTGAAAAGAGACATGGTATCGTCAAATTGCAGTAACATTTTGAGAAGACATAACTTTCGATGTTTACATTAATTACTACGTTTGCACTAACTGTCTACTTTAATCTTTTAACATCTAAATTAATATTAATTGCGTTTTTCCTACGAACTTTTAAAATCTTGAGAAAATATATTCTGTCGATTTTTTTTTTTTTGTTAATATCACAAATTATATAACTAACTCATTCTTGTTTACTGTAACTACTCTAGAGATTTCACAGAACATTTACACTCTCGTTGTTTACAATAATGATGTAATAAACAAGAATTTCATAGAGCCGGGGTTGCAATTGATTGATGTACGAAGACTTTGTACACTGGATATATGCATCAATGTCACAGATAAAAGCTTGACAATGCCAGAGAAAATGTTGGTTAAAAAGCAGAAAACGTAACAAAATTAATGAACATTGTCGACTAAGCGCACAAAAACTGAAGTATTCTGGAATTATGAAAAAAATTGTGAAAGGAAAACACGTAGAAAATTTGCGAAGAACAGTGAGAAAATTCCATTTTTTAAATGAAAACGTTCGTTCGCGAAAAAATCTCTTCCACTTTTTAAAAATGTATCTTGTATGACATTTTTCTTCGTGCTCTGCATGCGGAGCACGTTGCACGTACAAATGCATTATTGGACACATTTTTCTAGATATTTATCACTACGGTACACTTCGAATAGTAGGAATATAGTTTCTAAAACTGTAATATTAATAAGAAACCTGTTTTCAATATGGAGTAGGGTATGTGTATTTTCAAATGGTACATCTATAATTTTGTAGTATTTTTATATCAATCCATATTATACATTTAACATCATTAAATACCTAATACGCATAATTATTCTAGGTATTATGTGTTTTGTGTCTTAGTTTCATGAAGCTAAACAGCTTTACGAAAGCTACAAAGCTAATTAATTGTGTAATTGATAGAGTTAATTAAATGAATATGATATCAGTGGCGGTACACTTATTTTCATGCTTTCCGTAGTGTTTCAAATGTAAGGAAAAAGGAAAAGGAGAAAATGTAGCTGCAAAAGTGTGTCCATCTTAGCATCGTTCTAGACATAGATGTTCGATATTAGTTTGCTTGTCAACAAAATGTTGCCAGTTTATCTTCCGACCACCGTAACGGAAATACTGTTGGTAAACAGTAAGTTTGCAAATGTGTCAACTGCACTGTCTATGAGCGAAGGATTCGTACTTTACAGTCCTGGATCATGTACTGAAATATTGAGCGAGAAACTAAACGGAAATACGTATCTCTGTCCAGCGAAACTTTATTGTCAAATATTTTGTGTATCGTACGATATCTTAATTAAAAACTGATAGCGTAGATTTTTACAGAGGATCAAAGTACTAAAGAAAAATTGTAGGATGGAAGCACGAAGTCAACAAATGATAGTTAGCATACTGAGAATGACAAATGATTAGGATATTGGGAATAAAAGATAATAGTTAGGTTATTGAGAATAACAAATAATGATGAGGATATTGAGAATAAAAGGTGGAAAATATTGACAAAAGGGGAGACAGAGAGGGCTTGACCTTCACATGTGTTGTCGAGGTCGTCGTTCTGAGTAATTTTTCCCGATGACTTAATCGCCGCTCGTTGTTTGTTACAAAGTTATTAACAAGAAAATACTTAGAAGCACACTTGATTTACGGTTTAATGCCCACTTATATTGAAATTGTAACTGAGGTATAGAAATAAATAAATAATGGATAATGGTAATTAAACTAAATTTACTTAATACTAAGTGAACTAACTCACGCAATGATTCCTTATTTCGATGAAGGATAACTTAAATTTTGACAGCAGCTTCTTACTAAAATTCGTAATTTATGATCCATCATTTTAACGGGTCCCTCAAATCTAGCGTTAAATGCTAATCTAAACTAAAATTATTAATCTAAAATATTACTCTATACCAGCCTAATCCAACTTACAGTTAGTGTGTTTTATAGTTCGTGATATTTAGTCTTCGACATTAATTTTTTGTTATATTATAAAAGATATAAAAGAACAGTATTCCTCAGGTTTCATAACCCGAAATTCAAAATGATTCAGCTTGATTTATAAATTGAATTGTTATATACAGTTGTTGAAATATTATGGTGTCCTGTAAGTTTCTCCATTTTTTTTTATACGAAATACGCAGTATTTATTGTTTAACCTTGAATGATTTCATCAAATATGAACTGTTTTTCTCTGTCACCGTTCTCCGTCTCTTACGAAACCTCGTTATTTCTTCCTTCTAAACTTATTGAGGCTTGTTGCAAGATATTCCTTGTCCGTTTTTATTTCGTGTCAAAAATGGAAGGAATTGATGGGTCACCCTAATACTGAGCCGCTATCAAAATAGTCAAGTTTTTTAATAAATAATACGCAGCGATTTGGTTATAGGGAAATTTTACTAAGCAACGCGAACTTAATAATATATATCAATGTCAATTCCATTAGGCCTCTGCCCCTCTTTGTCAATATTGAACTAAGAGATTAATCCACTACTGAAAATAATTGTTGAGATATTCAAATTATCGTACTTGTTATGGAAAATCATACTTGTTACTGTCGGGAATATACACTGCCGCTCAACAATATTTGGACACTCCCTTAATTTCTCTAACGACATAAAAAGGTTGTGTTGTCTTCGATATATTTACCTAGTATGTGTTTCGGTTCGTGCATGGTTGGTGAACATATTTTAATAACGATTTGTTAAATACTTTACCGATTAAGATAACAAATAGTCACATGCATATATCTTTTACATCGTGTATCTTTTTATCGTTACGCATCCGTCGCGTGTCTTGATCGCGTTTACGAGTCGTTTCATTATTTCACTATCAATAAGGTTACACACCCTTACAGAATTTGAGATACCCTTTTTGATCTTGTCCGTTGATATGATCCTACAGTTTTCCTATGGGATTCAAATTAGGTGATTAGGCCGGCTATGTCATTATTTTCAATTCAGAGTTCCCTTGTAATTGCTGTAAATAATTTCTACATAGTCCGATGTGTCATTCGGGTCAACTGGTGATGCGTTGTTGTTTATAAGTGTGAAGTTATTTGTTTAACTAGTGATATTATTTGTTAATAAAAATATGCATTATATGTATATCACAAATTTTACGAGCATAGTAAGTGTCCACATACATTTGAGCGGCGGTGTACGTGGACGGGATGGATTAAATATAGTACGCGTTTTGGTACGAGCCTATAATATACGTATATGCATTTGTGTATAATATATACTAATCAAGGATTGCACACGATACATTTTCAATACAGTCTCCCTCTGGAATAGAGTACTGCATATATTCGGAGCAAATACTTACATACATATATGCATCATTTATTCATACGTTCCAAACACATTCTAAACACTGACAGAGCAATCTGACGCTTCAAATATCTTTTCCGATAATTACATATTTTATTTGTTATAACAAGCAAGAACAATGTTCGGTAACAGTTCGAGGGATTTAACAAATCTCATAATTAAGTATTTTCGTTAATGAATGGACGATTGTCTAGCAAGATCCGATAATAAAATTGAAATTCTGAGGAACTGCCGCGAAAGAAGAACAATGGAGAATAAAAATCAATGGGGGTGCATTAAAGGATAATTTCATTCGAGAGTAATAACAGTAGCTTGTCACCGTGATAATTTTATAGAATTTACTAGTTAGCAGACTATGAAATTATTACTTTTCCTTCTATTCGGTATGACTCATTTGGAATTCATTCAGTAATTGGAGACGTTTTGAGATAAATAGAATTTATTATTAATATTTTGAGAGAAATAAAAGATTAATCAATTTTTATTTTTATCCATTTCTGCTTGAGATAAATTAAATTTATTTAAATTCAGTATATAAACTAACTATATGTACTATTTTTTGGACAAGAATTTTAATAATAATTTTGTAAATGTTATTCTTCTCCGGAAGGTTCTCACGGTTCGACTCGACCATCGTAATTCGGTTCTTTTTATTTAAAATAAAGTTTTTAGCAATCGGTACGGAGATTACAACGAACCTAGAATGTCGTAGAAGCTCTTTCCGTTTATCCAGCTGTAGATACGCGGGCTGGAATGTCATGGAGTGACTAAAAGCTGTAGAATGAAAGGGAAAAAAACGAGTGGTGGTTGGCCTTTCATTCAGTCGTCAGAGTTGTAATTTAGTATCCACGCTCATGGACGTCGCAGAGTAATTACCAGGTCAGTTAATTGACACGGTCAATGCGTGGTCCGTTCGTTGAAACCCACAGGTTTCATCACTGGCCCTTTTCGAATCCTGTTTCTATTCAGGAATCGATCACAATTCGATCCCAGAGAACGTTTCACGGTATTTTGTGGTATTTCCCTATAGATATTTATCGTTTTTGTTTAATGTATGCAGGATGATTATGCAGTTTGGTAGTTTTTTTTTGTATTTCACACGTTTATGTCGATTCTCGGAATAATTAAATATCTCGTAGAGAGGTTGTTCAAAATATAAAAGTTTAGGCAAAAAGAAAATCTCAATTCAGTTTTCCGGATTTTTACATTTTTTGACATATTTGGGAACTTGTTAAATTATCGAGTTTCGGAACTTTCGGTAATTCTTTAAATTCTCAATTTTACAATTTTCTAATTTATCGATTTTTCGACTTTTAAGATTTCAGTTTTTCAAATTATCAACTTTTTAAATTCTTAAATTTTTCGAATTTGGAGATTGTTCAAATTATCACATTATCTTAATTTACAACTCGATTTTTGAATTCCTTAATTTGGAGGTTTGAAAATTTGGATATTTTTAAATTTAGGAAATTTAGAAATTTGATTATATGAAAATACTCTGTATTAGGAATTTGAGAATTTGAACTTTTGAAAAGTCTTTAATTTGAGAAATATTGTATTTGTGGATTTGAAAGTCTTAGTATTTAGGAATTTAAAGTTTCTACAATTCTGAAATTCGGTAGTACAGGAATTTGGAAAGGTATTAAATAACATATTTTATACTTTGGTAGCTTGGTAATGATTGAATTTACAAATTTTGTAATTTGGAGATATAGAAAGGTCGAGAATTTGGGAATTTAGGAATGCGAGAATATAAGAATTTTGGAATTTGACAATTGACAATTTGACAATAAAATAAAATATTTACATTATGAATAAGTAATTAACTTGTATACTTATTACAATCCACTACAATTATTCAAAATATAATTGTTTTTATTTCCAATGTAAACTTTGCATAGATTTGTTTCCTCAAAAAATTAATTTAATATTATTGTTACTTGAATTTACTGTATCAAATTTATATATTATATAACATCAATGTATTCACACGTTCTACATTTTGCCACTAATTAAGGAGACGTAATTACAGAGGTATTTCAAATTTCGCATACATTTCAGTTTTCTTATTTTTCGTTACTAATTTGTCCTTAAATTAAATCTAAAATTAATTCAAATTGAAATTTAATTTTTAATTTAACCATATTCAACTTTTAACCCAATCGGAGTATTAATAAAAGTGTTTCAAACATGCATCATTTTCTATTTAAAATTTGAATCTAATAAGTCTTTTTAACACCGTGTTAACCAACTGTGTAATATTACACGTCACTACTTCTGTAAGATGTGTAATTTGACACAGCTGGGTGGGAACGTGTTAAACCACCGAACTTAATTTACAGAATTTCATTAAATTAATAAAAGATATAACTTTACGTTGCTATTCTAGTCACGATGTTGAATGGTCCAGCAATGTTGATAAATAATCACCAATGATTTATTATTGATAAAAATAAGTCATAATATTTAATTTTGTCAATATAATTGTTAAAATTATTACAATATTTTGTACACTTATGTACGTTTATCCGAGGTTGTTGCACCAGGTATGAAAAAGCTCGTTTAATAAATAACATTGATTAATTTATACCAAATTTTTGTAAAATAAGAAGGGCGTTCTCCCATTTTCCTTACGATAGAAATGGACAGTTATATTCGCGACGTTATAAATCTGTATAATTGCGTGTTGATTTTGTAAGATATATTGCGTATTTTTATTTATTTATTGCCTTAAATTGTTTTTTCGAAAAACAGCTAGTCAGACGTTGTTAAATTTTCTGTCAAAGATCGGCTTTATATTTTATTGGATCAATGTATGTGAAATTATAATTCTCATTAAATTGTGACATTTAAAAAAAAAGTCTAATCGGTCGTAGTTGTTTCGTAATACATGAAATTATTTAAAAAAATGAATCATGTCACATGCATCGATCTAACAGCATGTTTAAAACGTGCACTTAATTCTCTCGTTTCTGCTTCCAACCCGAAGCAATACCAAAATAAATTTTGTTCATAGAAAATCAAGTGACCGTGTTAAATAAAATGTTTAACAAATTGAAAACAGCGTCCGTTGTATTATGCAAACAAAATGGCGCTTTAGAAGTATTCGATCACGCGTCAAATCGAATAAGTACTTGTTGTTATTTAGTTTTAAACAGTGTGCAGTACCTACTACATAATTCGCCGCTAATTAACAAAGTTTCGATATGAAAATTGACATTAGGGGAATTATTAATCCAAATGTTCAGATCCAAAAATTTGAGAATGAATACTTGGGTTTTCCATTTAAATTCAAACCCATCGATTTGAAAATAAAGTTTCGAAGTACGTTATTGAAGATTTACTTCTAAAAATTTTCAAATAAGATTTTTGATTTAAAGTAATGCAAACATTTCCAACCTTTGATTTGAAAATTTGAATCTAATCGCTGGATTTAAAAATAAGAATGCATTACATTAGTTTGGAAAATTCGCGTTTAGTAATATAAGTTGATATTCCGATTTGGTAGCTCGTATTGGAATATATTATTGAATTTAATTGTATAAAAATTAAAAATCTCTGATTTGATCATTTTTATTTGAAACATTGTGTTCGATATAGCAATGGGAATTTACAAAAATTCATGAGTTAAATTACTAGCGGCAGATTTTCGATAGTAGTGTACTGCAACGAAAATGATTATGCTACATTGTCAATTTCAAGACTTCTTTATTTCGGTAACTAAAACAGGATGTCCCAAAAGTGTTGAAGGAGCCGGAAATGAGAGGTAGGTGGGGCCATTCTGAGTAACTTTTTCATTTACAAAAATGTCGTATGGGGCTTCATTTTTAAATTATTAAGGAAAAACACCGACCAATCAGAACGCGAGAATCGCGCGCCACGCGATTCGATCGCGACCACGGCCAATTATAACTCGGGCCTACACTTCTGCCGCCGAGCGCGCGCGATTCTCGCGCTCTGATTGGTCGGTGTTTTTCGTTAATAATTTAAAAATGAAGCCCCATATGACATTTTTGCGAATGAAAAAGTTACTCAGAATGACCCCACCAACCTCCCATTTCCGGCTCCTTCAACAATTTTGGGACACCCTGTATACTCGTCAAAATAACGAGCATCCACTGCACGCATACACTATACAACTTACTGCATAAATATACGAGTGATCGAATACTTTGAAGCAGTAATGCGAGTCAACGACGCGCGAAATGAAGAATTTGTCAACAGTTAAGCGATTAAAAGAGATTACAGAGGAATAATAATACTTACTGTTTCAGTTGATCGATATCGAGATACATCCCACCGAATGCTCGTGTTCAATCGAACAATACGTGTAATACGTTCACAGTGTTAACTCATACAGCAACAAGTCAGTGGTGTGTCTGTCATGAGTCTTGTGGATCGCTTTCCATAATTTTATTTAAAGTTGTTCCTGTATGATGAATGCTCGTGACGAAATCGATTATGAATCACGTAAGGGCGCGTTTACATTAGGCGAACAAAGTCGTCTTCTGACATCGGCAAAATTAAAACGTGAGAACGAAAAACGATGTTAAACTTTGTCGATGCGAGGACGAAATAAGGACAAAAGTGACTCGTTCGTTCGGTGTGAGTGTACCTTTAGAAAATATGAATACAATGAAATATGGAAAAAAATGGAAGCATGCATTTCACGAAACATTCTACGATTAGCGAGTAACTATGTTTACCGAATTTACGTGGAAATGTTAAGAAAGCGTAACAAAGTTCCACGTAATGGATTCTAAAGCTTTAACGATTAGTTTAGGCGATATCCGACCGAGAAGAGGCGAGAACGCTAAATTACTTGCCGTGTGAACACGGTTGTCACGTTGCGTCATTTAATTGTAAGTTTAATACTTCGCTGTTGATTGAAAATTAAATTGGAAACGAATTTAACTGGTTCAACACTGGGTTTGCGGACGTTCGATGAGCAGTTACTTCTAAATTAAAAATAAAATACAGCAATAAACACATCTGAGATGAAACAGACGTTGATTTATACAATTATTCTTCGTTTCAACAAAAGTTAACATGTCGATAAAAGCATTTTAAAATGGGGAGGCCAACATGCGTCACTCTAACTGGTTTCGTGAACCTAGTGTTAAATCGCATCGGAATTTTTGACCCGTGAGAAATTTTGTTGTTTAGATTATTTGTAAATTTTAGAATACGTATTTACTAGATTTTGTTGTTCGGAACAATTATTAAGATTGTTTTTTTTGCGATGGACTTTCGTGCACATATGAGGCGTGTACCGATCGAGAAAATGGCGGATACTGGTGAGCAGGAAATCTCTTTTTGAAAGGTGAAGAATTTAATGTATTTCTACATATTTGTTTTTAATTTTATAAATTTTTAAACGCGATAATTTAATAATTCTGAGTTCCTAAGTTTCTATGTCTTTAAATTTGAATATTTAATATTGTTATGTTTACAAGTTTCTAGGTTTGATATTTAAAACTTCTGTATTTATAAAATCCAAAACATCATATATTTATAAATTTCGAATTTTTCAAATTTACAGTTATCTAAATTTCTATGTTTAAGAATTTCTAAACGCTTAAATTCCAAGATTTGTATATTTATAGTTCTTAAATTTTGTAATAACCAACTTTACAAAATTTTGGAACTTTGATATTTCCAAATTATTAAATTTCTCAGTCCTTAAATTTTCAAATTCGAATATTGAAAATTTCTGAGTATCTCCATTTTTTATACTTCTAAATTTTGTAATTTCCCGAATTCTTAAATTTTTAAATACTGAAATTTGGAATTCTTAAAATTGAAATAGAAGTAAAATGGAAATTATCAGAATATTGAAAATTTTTAAATTCAAATGTCATATTTTCAGAGTTATAAATTTCTGAATTTGAAAATCTAAATATTAAATTTCATTTTCTATTTCCAAATTGTTTAAATTTCTGAATTCAATCTCTTTCTAATCACTGTTTTATAAATGTGTAAGTTTGTAATTTCCTAACTGTTTATTTTTTTAGATTTCTACATGTCTAAATTTTTAATTTTATAGTTTTCAAAATTTCGTAAGTGCTAAATTTCCAAATTTGTAAGTTTGTAAACTTGTAAATTTGAGATTTACAATTTCAAAAATATGAAATTTGTACATTTCTAAATTTCTAAATTCGAAAATTACATACATCGTGCACACCAGTGCCCGTAAAATCATCCGCTGGCCCATCACCTACATAATACGAACTAAGTTTCCATGGGTCACACGTCAAAGTGTATAAAGAAAAGAGTTTTATGGCGGCTATCGTGCGAAACGCTAACACGTTCATAAAAAATTATAGCAAATTAAATTGTTATGTCTGTTGCGATAAAGAAAATTCGATAAAATTTAATGGATATCCCATGATAACAACGTTCGAAAAGTTTCTCGCTTGACTCCACTCGAACAGCTACGAATGCGTTACTTTTACAAAATTACATATAAACGTGTACTGGATATTTCAAAACATGTGTTCCGCTTTAATAACTACGTAGCACGTAAACATTGGGAACGTAACATTTCTGTCAACAGGTGTGTCCGTAATAAACTGAACTAGCCTAATAAAATAATTTTACTGCTCTGATTTTACAGAGGCTCCCAAAAATGGGGTACATTTATCGATTTGGAGCTTCCATTGCGAGATACAAAATTTTTAGAGTTGATATATTCAACTAGAGACACATTTATTATGTTTTGTACACTGTTCACATTTTTAGTACGTTGTATGCAAATTACAAACATATTGTGTGCAAATTATAAATTATAAGTACACTGTATGCAAAATATAAGCACATATGTACAAAGTACAGGTGCATCGTGTACAAAGTACAATACAGGGTGTTTTAATAAAATGTTCTAATACCACTATTGTGTTTTATATTAATATTTGTATACGTATAAAATGTATTGAAACACCCTGTATTTGAGTCTATAAATACATTGTTCAATAATTTTCAGTCAGTAGATTTCGTGTTACCAGAATTTAATTGTACAATTATTCAAATATATTACATTTCAATTTCGCGTCAGTTTCATTCCATTGAGAAAAAATTGCTTCTAAATTGAATGAAAATCTAATAGTTTCTTTTTATCTGCGGGTTATATTAAAAGAGTTATATACATATATAAAAGTAATATATTTAACAACTAAAATATGGTACCATTTGATTCGATTATTTAAGGATTACCGAATAATTCTATGACTGTAAAGAGTAGTATCAAGTCAGAAACTTTCGAATCCTGTATCAGAAATAAATTCTAGTCGGCAATTTTTAAACGACAGTGAAGGATTAAAAGCGCTAAACGGTAAAAGGGATGTGGTCCTCGCAGGGCCGTCGAGTGACAGCGCCGGGCCCGGGGTGAAAATGTACACGAGCACGAATTAGAAGAACCAAATAGCGGGGTTATTTGTGGGCTTCGGTGTTGCTCTCCTCGGCCCTTTGACGTCGAAAACGACGCAGTTATTCTATTTTTGTACAGGGCAAAGATTAACAATTACCCGGTTCCAAAACGAGGCTGAAAGGCTTCGCGAAAATTGGGTGCGGGTACTTCTTTATCTTCGCCGTTCTCTTTAATTTAACTTTCCTTTTTGTAGTCACTGGTTGTATCGTGGTCCCTGCGCTCGAAAAGGGGCAAAATGTTGGATGACTCGCTCACAGTCCTCGTCTGCGCCATTATTTAGTCCCGACGGCATCGTTCGGCCATTAATCGTTAATGGACATGTACATAGTAGTTATTAAACGCCAATCTAGGAATTATTACGTGGCCCTGTTCGCGATACACGGGGACACCGGATACAAAGATGAAACTTGAATATTTTGTTATTTAGAAGTATCTGTGTAAGGGCGAATAAATCGATGAGCCAAATTTGATGAGAGATAGATATTTCTTAGCTCTATTGAAATGCAAGTATTATTTTAATCATCTCAGTGTGCAAGGTGTATGCGTCTTCTTATTCGAATATTTATTCTCACCAATTGGCGTTCACGGAATTTGCACTTTGTATCGCGTAGCTCATTATTTATTTATTTATAAGTGGAATAAATGCGTTTATTAAAAGATATTCTTGAATTTTTAATCGAAACCTTATCCATAAGCATAACCTTAAATACCTTATCTGCAAACAGAACGTTATACCCTTGACTTACATATAATATCGTACCCCACACGTGACGCACATAACTGTGGAAATGCGACAAATTTGGTTTATATTTTCACCACGGTTGAAGTTCGAACTTAATTTTAATTGCACCCTGTCCACCAATGATTGCCATATCCAAAATACCCCGAACATTTGAACAGTTGTGTCACAACATTTTGTGACATGAAGATGTTACAAATGCTGATTAACCTAGGGATAAATTGCTAGGGATAATTCAACTTGCTCCACAAATGGGGCTTTTTCGCAGGGATAAGTAATATCATCACACCTGAAATTATAAATCCGGCCCATCTACATGGGACTCGGATGTGCATCCTCACCCGATTGGGTATACGCAACATCTCCCTACTTCAGACTTCGAGTTTACTACCCCTGAGAGTCCAACTCTATATAGGCATGACACCGAGCCCTTGCGATCTCGGTGGGGCGTTCACACCACCCTCAGTACCTGTGTCGGCGAGAAATTGACCTCAGCCACGCTGAACAGGTTATGCGCGAAGGCGTGGCCCCGAAAGGCGGGTTTCCTCTACAACACTTCTAATACTGCTAGTGGCATCCGTTACTCAGAAACCTGAGATTGGGCAGCTCCGTAGTAACAATTTTCAAGGGTCAAGAGTCGTGTTGTCTGCATCACGATCTCGTCTCGGATACTAGGCATGACTAGGTCCATCCTCCCGACACCTCAAACGACGACCGTGCACTCAACCAATCGAGAGCTCATACGAGTCACCTCTTCCACGGAAGTCTGCATACCAATGGCATCGGTTACCCGGGGATCCGGGATTGGGTAGCTCCGTAGGTGGCTTTTTTGGGATGGTGGTGCGTTGTCTCCAGGATCTCGTCTCGGATACTAGGGCTAAACCCCGACACCTCAAGCGACGGCCCCGTCACACCAACCCTAGGGTTCGAGTCATCCCCCAAACTCTACCACATCTCACTCTGTCGGAGATCGCTCTTTGCCCAGGTTCCTGGGATCGTACGCCGTCTTGTGCGACAGTTTTATGGCCCGAGAGACTGTAGTCTGCCCAGGGGCTCAATCACACCTGAAATAATAAAAGACAATAGTTCCGCATAGAGTCGGTTTGGTGGCTAGCTTGAGCGTACCGAGTAACGTTCTGCATAGTCGTTAAATTATCATAAATGTGGAGAGTGAAGCAAGCAATGTAATCGATAGTAATCGAAGTGTGGAGCGTGAAGCGAGTGAGAGATTGTAGAATCAAAAGTAATCGATTATATTTAAAAAGAATAAAAGAATGTACAATTAACAGGACGAGGCGGCGTTGAGAGATGAAAAAGACAGTCTTTGTCCAGCGTCGACCGTGTTTGGTGAAACATTTCAATTTACTTAATATATCATTTATTACGTTTTGTTGTTAAACCCTTTTGTCCGAGTCTTTTATTTCATTTACGCGGATCCTTGCTTTCAAAAGATCCTTTAGGAAGATTTGAAGGAAAGGCAGGATCCCACATAAATATACTACTTTTATATAGTTTTGACACGTTTTGTATTATGAGTGGCCGCGTTATTAATACATAAAGTAAGTATTTTCAAGGTACAAATAAATTGAATAAATTTAAGTCTCCCTACAAATCTAAATGGTTTCCTGTCAAAGAAGAATGTCTCGTACTAATGAATGATGACTGTGATCTATACCGATATTTTTCAACGATTGCGATGAGAAAAACAGCAAGATCGATACAATGAATCGTGCCACAATTGAAAAACAGTACGATTTACAATGCGATACGCTCGCTCTCCTTTTAGGTAGTTTCAACCATACTGCATATTTTAACCTCCACGTTGTAAGGAAATCATTTATGTATCCGATTTAATTCTCAGGATGGGCCGGATGGCCGAAACAAAATTTTGTCCTAAAATATTCGGTTGAAATCGGTTTCAACTAAAGATGGACTTGCAACGCTTTCAAAATAACAGTTTTAAATAAATAGTATTTAACTACATTTACAGTATTATAAATCTGATGTTTGCGCATGGTGAAACAGTACAAAGGGACAAACATTTTTCCAAAACCAACAATCCGTGACTTTCCTCGCTCCAAATACTAGGGAGTTTTCAATTATTTTCACTATAGATTGTTTACAGATCATATCATATTAGATTTTATATATTGTTACAATTATTTACAAGTTCTTTTTCAAACATTGGCGTCCCCACTTTATAACACATCTAATGTTAAATATGAAAATGAGAATTTAAGTACAATTGAAAAATACTTGTATTTTGACTCATACATATTAAGATTTGATAAAATTTGTTTTCGAACTGTGAATAGTGTAAAAAGAGTTACAGAAGTTCCATTTGTTTAAACCGTTTGTTGACAAATTTGTCTTTAATTTGTCCAAAGAAACAACACAGCTATGTACGAAATACGGATAAATTGGAATTTAGAATTTTTCGTTACAGAAAAACATTTTATATTTGGCAATTTTTCCTATTTCTTTCTGTACGAAGTACCAGATAGCATATAATACAATTAACACTATGGTTTAGGGTGTGTTGGTTACTTACACTACACTGTGCTTTGCTAGCTGGTACTCAAAATGGTAAAAACTTTGGACCAACGACAAATATTGAAGCTTATTACGTGCATTGAGCTCGCTATTACAAGGCAACATAAAAAGGTAAGTAAGACTTTAGTCTACCGATTGCAAGACCTATTTATGAATGTCATACTTACATTATTAATTTATTAATTCCACGCTAAAAGCGTACATCTTTATTTCTAATAGTTTCTGAGATATCCAACAAAATATACAGGGTGTCCCATAATTACTGTAGGAGCCGGAAAGGGGTGGTACGTGGGGCTATTCTGAACAACTTTTTCCTTTGCAAAAATATTGGATGGACCTTCATTTTTAAATTATTAAGGAAAAACACTGGCCAATCAGAGCGCGAGATTTTCACGCGCTCGGAGGCAGAAGTGTAGGCACGATTGACCGTCGTCGTGAACAAACATATGGAAATCACGATGACAACTCATCGGATCGGTTACCCAACGATAGGTAAACGATAGGTAACACCAGATGTCGGTGTAGTAGAAGCCTATTAGGTGAAAGCCGGTTAAGTAGAAAAATCGGAATAATTATTGAATTATTCTTCATTTATGAATAATAAACAAACCAATTAGATTTTATTTCTTTCCGATAACGAACCACAATATCGTTATTACATTCGATTTGTCCTGACTACACGAATACCCCTTTCCGGCTCCTACAGTAATTATGGGACACCCTGTATATTGAGGGCCGACTTCAACCCCTAAAAGAGAATATTAGCTACAAGAAAATACGTGTCGAATATTTTCTCGAGTACTACATTTATACTAAGTTTCGTCAAAATCGGTGACAAGCACTTCGATATAGTTCGTTGTTGGTTAAATGCTAAAACAATGAGATTTCATCGATATACAAAAACTTAAGGGGGGACCTCTATGTAGATGGACTCAAAAAAGTCATTTTTTTTTTTTTTTATTTAAAAAGTTACTTTAAAGCTTATAGAATACGAAACGAATTCGTATTTGGAGTAAAGTGCAAAGCTGTTGTTGTAAGAACCTATACATGTGACCCATCTTCTCACCGATCCGAGACGCGCACGGCAGTAATGATCAAAAGTTTGTTTATTTATTATCCCTGTTTGAAGTACTTCTATACCTGTAATAAGGTTTAGTCGGATGTTCCGGAAGAAGTATTTAGAAATAATATAGCAGAGTAGCCGTTAAGTCGAAAAATCACATATTCTTCTCTTACCGAAACTTTAAACGCGATTTTTTCGAAATTCGTTTCGTCCCGAAGTTGAAAATCGGTGTACACGATTACTCGAAAGTTACTCGACCAATCAGTCTGAAATTTTGTACACATGTTAATGATAGTTATGGCTCCTGGATGAACCTAAAAGTAAGTTAAAATCATGGAAATAAACATTTTTTTTATTGCAAACAAGACTACAATTTTTCTATAAAATGTTCAACTTTTTGTTCCGAGGTCTGCCATTCTTCTAATTTTTAATATTTTGTCGATGTCTTAGGTTCATCCATTTACTACATCTATTGTATTGCTTAAATAGTCCTCGAAATCATCAAAATATTTATTGACCCTTACCCTTCAAAAAGATTATTGAAAATCGGCTGAATTTCGGCGTTCTACATAGAGGTCCCCCCTTAATCGTAACAAAACGCAGTACGGACGTCAATCGTAGAATAGTATTATGCGTCTTCTCCATTCTCAGAAATGTTATTCACATCGAATGCAAAATACAAACGGTAAGTATATTTGAATAAAGTATTGTATGGACTGACGAAGCAACATTTACAAATCGAAAAAAAAAGAAAGTTTAAAATTGAATGCGCTACGACGTGGCAGAGAATTCGCACCGGTTTCGTAAAATCAGCCATTAACACCGGTGGAATGGTCAATGTTTGGAGCAGCATAATTGCTCATCGGATTACCGGACCGTATTTCATTAATGGATCATTCACAGATCATATATATTGCCCTTTTATTTCCGAAATATTAACAGGTCTGTCAGGGGATGTATCCAGTACGTTTAGGGGATTCGATACCAATATGAGCACTGTTTTGTACATAATACTGGACAAACATGGCGATGTTAAACAGAACGTTTCGCTGGGTCCAACGCGATAGTAGCATCAGCTGTTCATCCCACTCGCCATACTTAGCACCATTTGATTATTTCCCTTGGGGAGCACTAAAAATGAAGTTCATCGCGAACTGTTGGTTGCAATCGGGAATAAAATAAAGGAGGGTGTTAAAAAATGCCCATTTTTGGTATCGCCTGGAAATGAAAAATTCGTGCAGGATCTTTTAGAGTGTCTCACAAGGAACAAAAAATGCCCTTATCACTTTCCTAAGAAACGATGGGAAAATTGTCAAAAATACGTTCAAAGTATGAATGTAATTATAACGAAAGGAGGATATTAAAAAATGCCCAATTGTAGCATCGCCTGGAAATGAAAAACTCATGCAGGATCTTTTAGAGTGTCTTCCAAGGAACAAAAAATGTCCTTATCACTTTCCCGAGAAACGATGGAAAAGTTGTCAAAAATACGTTGAAAGTATGTAAGAGTAAAACCGCACTGTAAGCCATACAGTAAATCCTCCCACAGTGCGACACTCGATTCCCTCCCACAGTGCGACACGTCTCTTCCTGCGTCTATGCGTGCGTCGTTGCTGCGCCTGTGTTCGCCTCGCTCGAGCCAGTCCAAGTGTAACACGATACACTCGCCGCGTTCCCTTTGATGCGGGCCGACAGATCTCCAGTTTTAAATTTACCAATATAATTTTTTAATATTTATATTTTTTTGACTGCAAATTTTTTTAACATATTCGTGAGGTTCTTCCGATCAAAATAAGACCAAACACGATATAATTACGATCATAATTACCTGTGTAACAAGCCATACAAGTTTCAGACGTTACATTTACGGCAGAGATACGAATTCCTTAGATTCTAAAGTCCGAAACTTTTATAGCTTGTTATACGGGTAATTATGATCGTAATTATATCGTGTTTAGTATCATTTTAATCAGAAAAACGAGACGAATACGATGGTAAAGGTTTCATTCACGAAAAACCAAAAACAAAGAATTTTGATTTTTGAATTTAAAAGACAGAACATGCAGGAGTCGTTCATGTTTGCCGAACGCTTCAACCTTCTGCCTCTCTGTCTTTTCCACTCGCCGTCCTCTTTCACGTTAAAAACTTTATTCACCCGTTACGTACGTAATTATTAACATAATTACATCATGTTTGTTGTCATTTTAATCAGAAAAACCTGACGAATACGATGGTACAAGTTTCATGAAAAAATAATAGGAAATAAGAAAATTGCAATCTTTTTCTTTGCTTGCATTAGTATGTGTCTCACCGATATTCGGTCGTTTCGGTAACCGATCGTGTTTAACGCTTGACTGATTCCGAGGGGGATCACCCCAGCAAGGGACAGCCGCCGAGTATTAAATTTCGCTTCTCCTATGCTCACAGTGAGCAGTTTCGATTCCGGCCTCTGTTGCACTGTGGGAAGATTCACTGTACTCGCACACTCATGTGGATGCAAAGTCGGAGCACGCGTTGTTGGATGCTGTTCCAATGTAGCCATGATTTTATGGTACTTTGCATTTGCTCGATTTTAAGCTTCAATTAATCTGCCTACTGAGTTCCTTACTGCTTATTTCGAAGGCGGATATCCGAAGAAAAAGACGACAAAATGTCAAAAATACGTAAATTTCGTTATAATTACATTCATACCTTGAACGTATTTTTAACAACTTTCCCATCGTTTCTCGGAAAAGTGATAAAGACATTTCTTGTTCCTTGGGAGACACTCTAAAAGATCCTGCACGAATTTTTCATTTCCAGGCGATGCCAAAAATGGGCGTTTTTAACACCCTCCTTTCATAGTGCTCTTACGAGTTCCGGCAGTTAACTGTTCGGTGGGAATATTGTTAACCCTTTGCACTCGAAGGTGACTGATACTCACCATTTTGCTTAATACGGCTATGGAATATGTACTTTTTAACCAAACCTTTTAATGTTGTACGTACGATCTGTAAACGTAATGAAACAGCTAATAGTGGTAATTAATAGTGGAGATATAATAACTTCGCACGAATTCATCAAACTTTTCAAGCAAAAAGTTTTACAGTTGCTATCTGCTATCGGTAAAAACACCTTCGAGTGCAAAGGGTCAATAATAACACTTGTGATTATTTTGAAGGCGTAAATTAAATAAGATTGCATGACAGTTATGAATTTTGATAACTCAATACTTACATCGCGCAAAAATATTCAATTCGACTAAATTTAATTCGATGCGATTTAACTCGACACGATTCAATTCGTATAAATTTAATTCGATGCGATTTGACTCAACACAATTCAGTGCGACATAACTCGGCACATTTCAATCAGATACAGTCTCATTCAACATAATTCAATTCGACCGGATTCAATCCAATATTGTCCAATTCGATCCGATTTAGTTTCATATAATTCTATTTGATTTAATGCAATGCAATGCGATATACTCCTACACGATCCACGTTGACCTAGTTTAATTCGTTACAAACTTATTTGAATTGTATTTATTAACTTGTGATATGTTGGTGTTTTCTCATAATCTAATCAATCAGTTGTAGTTGCATATTTATGTCATAAATAGACACATAATACAAATGGCTGTTCTGTTTATTGACGCATATAACTTCAAAGAATTTACTAAAAAAAATACCTATATAAACTTATAGTAGTCTAATTAGTTTCATAATCTAACTAAATTAATAATATCATTTAGTAATAATCTTTAATAACGCTAATTTCACAAATAGTTTCATATAGTAATTAAACTAACACGTGTATTATAATGTTCATTCGAGATTAAATTCAAGACATTTAAAAATAATGGGCTCGAAGTAATAATCAAAACGAAAACTGTCCAGTTACATGAAGTTCAGTTTAATGTAAATTACAAACTATATTCGCTTTTAACACGTTACTATTAGCAGACAGTTCTAAAAATGAAATGAACGACGAATTTAATTTAATCACTAAAAAAGAAATATGATGCTTATCTGAAGCTTTTGATGTCAAATGTACAACAGCAAAGACCTCTGTAATAAATAGTTCCACGGAAACTCTTGTAAACAACGAAAAAAATGTTGTGATTAGTTCAGTAATTGGTCCTTTAAAGGATTTACATGTAAAATTGTAGTACAATTATATTACGTTTTTGGAAGACACTTTCTTTGTATATTTCTTTTTCGTACATGAAATTACAAATCGTTACGAAATAGTTATACCCTTTTGTATTCATTACAATATTAAAATGTAGAATAAATTGTCACGTTATTAACACTATTGTTCACCTTGTGTGTTCTTAAAAAATTGATGTAATATTTACATTAATTTCTTACCATAATTTGTAGGCTCCTTGTACCAGAAAATTTGTATTTGGTTAGTTATGGATTGTTATAATGTGGCAACTTATAGAATTATAGCCTGGGGATCAGTGTACAAAACTAATTAATTAGCTGAACTGTGCACGTAACAGAGTTAGTAGCTAAATGCTAGAGGTAGATAAAAATGGCGTAATGTCACAGAATTTGCATAAGGAAATATGTGATGGAAACGGTTATATAAATTTAAAAAAGTAGCATTTCAATGTTCGGAAATGAAAGGTGATAATTACCTAAAGTTAACAAAGAAATTTCTTCAAAGAAATCATAAGTTGGTAACTGCAATATAATTTTATAAACAAGCGATAACACATTTAAAATATGTGCATACCAAAAACTATAAAAAGGTAGAACTGGGATTCAAATCAATTTATGTGTTACACGATTTAAAGCAAAATTCTACCGCTTTTTAAAACGAAATTATTAAAAATAAAACAGTAATAGCCCATTTTCTTTGGTCCCAAAAATCTAATTAAATAATTCTGAAACATTTTCTTAATTCAACCGCAAATAAACTTTTGTAAGCATTTTAAAATGTTATATATTTGCGGGAGTGTACCAGTATTAATGCGAGTGACTGTATATAAAAACCTGACTTATTTTAGAATATATCAAGTAGGTACTGATAACTACTTTAGCGTGAACAAAATTTTATTTTATATTTGAAAGGGACTTCCATTTATGCCATGTTTCATTCTCTGAATTAACGACTGGTGGATATTATGCGTAAGTAAGATGTATTCTAAAATTACTTTTGTAACGTTGGTTAGTTACAATTTAAAAGTTTATTAAATACATTACAATAGAGACTTAAACTATTACTGAACTGAGTCTAGTCAGATGCGCGAAGCAAAATATACAAGTTCGCGTACGAGGTAAAATACTATACTCAAACTCTGTCCTGGTTGGTCCCACACGGGGAGCGCTTTAGAAGCAGAGTTGTACTTGCTTATCCGTCCGTAGACTGTTCACACAAGGGAGCAGTTAATGAATCAGATAAGTCAAGTCGTAGCTGAGTGCGTAAAAACGAGAAGTTTTTGGCTATTTATTCTGTGTACTGGGGTTGGGCGCTAGGGTAGGGGTAGGTCCCCGGTACAGTAAATTCTCGCACAGTGCAGCGGAGGCCGGAATCGAAACTGTGCACTGTGAGCATACTGGAAGCGAAATTTGATACTCGGTGGCTGTCCCTTGCTCACCGTGGCTCGCCTTTCCCAGCGGCCGAAAAAACAAACCGTCGCTGAGACGGTGAGGCATTTAAATGTCCGACGATGTTCGAACGACGCACTGTCGCGATTTGGTATGTCTTTTCAAGCCAATCTGTGGGGGGATTCGACGCACTGTCGCGATTTGGTATGTCTTTTCAAGCCAATCTGAGAGGGGATACGACGCACTGTCACGGTTCGGTATGTGTTTTCAAGCCAATCTGAAGAGGAATACGTCGCAAACCGAACGTAGAAAAGGATAGCGATACAAAAACAAAGAGGAACTGAGGTTCGAGACGTTCGGCAAACATGAAAGACTCCTGCGTGTTCTGTCTTTTAAATTAAAAAATCAAAATTCTTTATTTTTGGTTTTTCGTGAATGAAACTTTTACCATCGTATTCGTCTCGTTCTTCTGATTAAAATGATACCAAACACGATATAATTACGATCATAATTACCCGTGTAACAAGCCATAAAAGTTTCGGACGTTAGAATCTAAGGAATTCGTATCTCTGCCGTAAATGTAACGTCCGAAACTTGTATGGCTTGTTACACAGGTAATTATGATCGTAATTATATCGTGTTTGGTCTTATATTAATCGGAAAAACCTCACGAATATGTTAAAAAAGTTTGCAGTAAAAAAAATATAAATATTAACAAATTATATTGCTAAATTGAGAACTGGAGATCTGTCAGCCCGTATCAAGGGGACCGCGGTGAGTATATCGTGTTACACTTGGACTGCCTTCAGCGAGGTGGACATAAGCGCAGCAATGTCGCACGCATAGGCGCAGGAAGAGACGTTTTGCACTGTGCGAGAATTTACTGTATTCGGTATTCGGCGAAGGTGCGACCGAGGCGCTACTCTGGCGACCGCTCGGGGCATTTGCTACACTTTGAATATTGTTGTACGACAGTGTGAGTGACTTTGAATGTGCTTACTGTTCGAGGGTTTGTTGAATTCTGCTGGACATACATTTCGATAGTTACAATGAAAGTTTTAAACTCAGTACTTTTTTGGGGAACGTTCCTAACTTTCGTTTTCACTGATCGGTCAATTTACAAATGCAGGTAACCCTCCTATAACACGGTAGTTAGGTTCCTAGAAAATGCCGTGGTGTGTGAAACCGTGTTGTATGAGACCCAGAGCCAGTACAAAAAGGGGGGTTACGTTCTGAAAACTTATTAAAAACAAATATTTTTTCTTTTCAATTCTACATAATCAACTTAATTTTTACTAAAGATATAAATGTATGCGGATGTCGAAGATCCTGCAGCAACTGCACTTCTTACTTCTTTTTCATTTGTCTTAATAATCTGGGCTATTGCTTTCCGCAACAGTGTATCTTTAACACTAAACCAATCAAAGGGGTCAGAACGATCATTGAACAAGTTCGTTATTTTAAGTTAGGAAGTATGTTAACCCATTCGAGACGGGGATTTTTTTCGAACACGGTCCCCAGGAGCGAAACTAAAATGTGAATTTCGAAAATCCACAAAAAATGTTTTTTTTTTTGGTACGCAATAAAACCAATGCAAAATTCTGTTTTTCTATACTTTACAGATACTATGAACTCAAAACAAGTCTCACCTCGACGACTACTTTACTCGGAATAACATAATTGATCATTACTGTTATTGCACACACGGTGTGCAGGCCATCTTATAGCCTCGGAAATTCATTGCACATGTTGCCTCGCAGACCCTTCAGGTCAAAGCAACAAAAGAATAGGCCCAAAACACTAGCTACGCGAACCAGGACCTCGTACATCATAAAACACTCTCGCTACCTACGAACCCTCGACAGCAGCAATAAACTCATGAAGCCATTACGAGCTCCGCGATCTTCCTTAAAATCACAGTTTAGCCTACATTCATCACCGGTAATATTTCTTTCATTCTTTTACTATTCTTACAAATATGTTTTTACATCGTCAAGGCGCATCCTAACTTTATTGCTTGCTATGGTCAAGGGTACACAACGTAAACTTTCTACGTCACGAATTTTGGGGTTTTCCAAAATGGATTGACGTCACACTTAGACGGTCACTCAAGACCCCACACCACCACGTTCCCACCAATCAGATGATTTCCTATGAGTCCGCCTCCAACTTCATTTCCACAAATCACTGACAACACCCCCATCATATCCTTCACTCCAAGTTTACTTCCAACACGTTTCCTCATCCTTCCAGCAGAATAACACAATCAATCAGTAGACACACAACAAATCACAACTACAACTCGTTACACTACGTATTACAAGTTCATACTATATCACTCGACAAGTTGTATTACATATCATATTTATTTAAGTACATATTATTTATTTTACAAGTGTGCAACTCATTTACCATATCACAACATCCTCAAATAAGAACTCCAAATATTAATTTATTCCGGAGTTCGCTAAGGCAATCGAGAGCGAGACGAATTACTTCGTTCTCAAGCCGAAGCATATACAGCACACACGGTGTGCAATAGGTCTCGAATGGGTTAAGGTGGGGTTTTTGAAATTCATGTTGATTTTCACCAAAATAAGAAATAAATATGTACATTAATTTGTGTTTTATCGTTCGTTTATTCATTTTTCAACTGCATTTTTAATTTTAAAATAAACCTGCATTATACGCCGGTAGGTTATGTTAAGAAGGCAAGCATGGCCGCGACAGAAGAAGTATAGTGTTGTACAAAGGTTTTTGCAATTTTCTTATCGTGTTAGAGCGAAACCGTGTCGTAGGAGGCCTACCTGTACTTAATTGCTTTTTGAAAATTAGGCATTAGCTTCTCGAGTCCGGTCGGAGAATCGTGTCTGGGCAAAAGCAATAAGCCTGATTCAGCCAGAGTAATAAATAGTGACGTTACGTTTGCAATTCCTACCAGCGATTGTAGGCTGCAAACGAATTTAGATTAGTTTATTGGACTAATTGATTTTTCAGTTAGCCACATACGGGCAATAAACTATTTGTACTGAATGTAGTATCGGTGATTTCTAAAGTTTTATTTCTTCTTTTTCTGTTCGGTGGTTTATGAGGGATTTCTATGCTCCAATATTGTTACGAAATTATTTAAATTTTGTTGTTACGCAGTAACAAAAACTCTATTACAACAGTTCTGATTACACGGTTATTTTTATAATTTCGTTTTGAAGTAGATATTACGAATATAGAACAGCAGAACTGTCCATAAAAATTAGGGACTCGGGTTAAAAATCGATGTTGTTTTCAACAATATTGCATTCTACTAGTAACAGGCACTGATAAATTCATTGAACGTTTATTATATTGTTTCGTGGAAAACTATAACAACGCATGAATGTTGTCAATTTACAAATATCTAAATTTGAAGACCATACATTTTGTAAACTTTTCACGTTGAAGTATTTCAAGTACCGAAAATTTCAAATTCGATAATTTTTGTTTCGAAGTATTGCCAAATTCGAGAAGCTGTTATTTAGAAAATAAGTAAGTTCGAAAGTTCGTGGTATTGAAAATCTACAAAAGTAGGAAATTTCTATATTTGTAAGTTCTAAAAATTATGATTTCGAAAATTGCTAAAATTCGAAATATTTTAATATAAAAATTTGTAACATTAAGAACTTATGAATCAGGGTATTTGAAATTTTGCAGAATTCTAACCTTGAACATTTGGGAGTTAAAAAATTAAAATTTCTATATTTTTGATTGTAAGTACGAGTAATTCTTTTCTCCGATTTGATGATTTTTAAGTTCGCGAATATAAGAATTTGTGGTTTTGAAAATAAATAGTAAATTGCATAAATTTTCGTAAATAGTAAATAGTAAATTTGCAAATTTCTAGATTCGAAGACCTCAAATTTTGCAAATCTCTAAATTCGAGATTCTCACATTTTACAAGTTTCTAAATTTGACGATCTCAAATTTTGCAAATGGTTTAATTTAAGTTTTTCAAGTACAGAAAATTTCAAATCCGACAACTTATGGTTTGAAATATTTCCAAAACCAAGAATCTGTGATTTAGGAAATATGTAAATTCGAGAGTCTATTAACTAATTACAATTGTATCACTTTCATATTCTCAAAAACAGTGACGCGAGTATAATAACATGGACACCCATTACGACACAAAGTGTAGACATTCGAGCGTGTTTTTGTCCATTAGCGTGTATTCCGCTGGTTTCTCGAGGTTCCAAAAATCTAAAACCCTTCTACCATTTTGTCACGAGATGCGGATCGCCGAGAAAGAAAAGAGAAAAAGCGTAGGAGAAAAGCCAGCTGAAGGGAAACACACCGCCCGTCGTAGTAATTTCTCAAACGATTACGTTGGTCCATTTAAATTTTCTTGAAAACGCATTTCCCTGCGCGGGCATTAAAAAACAATATCCGCGTGAAAGAATGGCTGACGAAGGACGGAGAAACAAAGCAAGAAACCGTAAACGCCAGCCGATAAAATACGCTTCGTAGACCGGGAATCGGTTTTTCCTCGTTACATTTTTTCATCGTCGTGTTCCGTTTGACACGTATTCCAGTTTATCCGGCGTTATACCGTCGCGTGTGACATCGTTCGAAAGTCGTGGTAGCTCGTTAATTTACGGGCTTCCCGAAGGTATTATAACAAATCCGACATTGCTCGATCCGGGAATAAAGGCAAAAATCCTGTTAATATTCGAAGGTGAATTAATCAACGAAATTGCTGCTCTCCTGGGGCACCGTGAATTACGTTAATGTTCGACATTGGTTAGAACGTCGAACAATAGAAACATTCACGATTTTTTTTTTTTTTTGCCCGTGTTGCTATTACCGTTCCGACTTCTGAATAGCTTTTTCTGCAGGGAAATTCCCATATAATAGCGTAGGAATTTTTGTAAAACGCGATGGTTTAGCGAACACTGCTGATAAATGAACGTTGAGGGGCCTGTACACATCGAAATGCGTTACTATGCATGCATCGATTCCTGCTTTTTACGAAATTGTGTCAGTTTCCGACCGTCTTTGCGTTACTGTTTCTTGGCAATTTTTAATTTTTTTTTTATGTTATACACTCATGGACAAAATTAAGTGGACATTGCAGAAATGTAAAAAATGTTTCGTTTTATTACAATGTTGTAAATAAATTTTAAATTTAGAACGTGAGATATTTTTGTAGACTTGAGAAAACATTTATTTAATGTATATAATTGTGCAATAAAGTTTTGATTTATAGGTATTATTAGTTAATTAAATTTACCATTTGTTATTTATGATACCTGTCCACTTAATTTTGTCCACGACTGTACAGGGTGTCCCACAATTATGGTACGAGCCGGAAATGGGAGGTAGGTGGGGTCATTCTGAACAACTTTTTCATTTGCAAAAATGTCGGATGAGGCTTCATTTTTAAATGATTAAGGAAAAACACCGACCAATCAGTAGGCGAGAATCACGCGCGCTTGGAGGCAGCAATGTAGGCCCGAGTCATAGTTGGCCGTGGTCGCAATCGAACATACGGCGCGCGCGATTCTCGCGTTCTGATTGGTCGGTGTTTTTCCTTAATAATTAAAAAATGAAGCTCCGTCCGATATTTTTGCAAATGAAAGAGTTGTTCTGAATAACCCCACCTACCTCCCATTTCCGGGTGTTGCAACACTTTTGGGACAACCTGTATAATAGCATCGCACTTAATCCCTTGCACTGCAATGAGAAGCTATACTTGTGACGCACTTGCAGTACGAATAAGATAAAGATTGTTTATATTTTTAATGCGGCCGAATGTTTAATTTGAGTCTAATTGTAATTTGCACAGTTAAGGATTCCCAATTGCAAAACTGTCATGACATTCGAACTTTCTTTGGTCACCTTAATGTTGTGGCAGTGAATAGTCCGTTATGTCTGATGCATTTACCAAATAAAGTGTAGTGTGAGGTGTTAATATATCAAATATTAAATACTATAACGTCTCTGTTGTCAGTAACAGAGTTTCAAAATTACTAATAACTCCATGATGAATTAATCAATTAAATTGCAATCGATAACTAAATGCTTCTTAATTAAAAACTTCCCACGTTTCTCATTTATACTAATTGCTTAAATAAAGAAATTGAAATATCAAATAACTACTATTCAACTGAAGCAAATAAAAATTGAGCACGTACTACATACAATCAGTAACATCTCTGTCCCGGTTTTAATTATCATTGACAATAATACATTATTTCGATGTAAATAAACAAACATGCACGGTATAGTTAAATATACATATTTTCTAATTATTGTAACAGCGTTTTAGTTGTCTTTTCATGGTGTTCAGATAATGAATGAATTATTATTAAATTTTCAAGTTAATGAAGAATTAATTAGTCTGTTTTTCGCGTTTAACGAAACAGGATAGATTAAAGAACGTTGTGTAAAATTATTGTTTTAATCATAATTGATAAATTCGTTCAAATTAAGTGATTTATATTATTCATTAATTGATAAATTGGTAAGCAGTAAACAGATACACAGACGTACTATTCATATTTAATAATTATGGAAATTAAATTATGTTTATAATACATGTAATTAATTATTAAATTCAATTAACGCATTGGATATTCGGTAATAAATATAATAAAGCTTTCATTAGCTATGTAATATCTCGGAATTTTTCTATAAATAACGAGTACCTGTATTTAATAGATGGTTATTAAAAGTATACACATTAGGTAATAATCTACTTTAAGATCATAACTTGTTCAACTTCTGGCCTATTTCAGCCAGATATTCTAATCGAAACTGACTCGTTAGTATAATTCTGTTAATTAGTATAAATGAGAAACAAACCAAGAGCACATACGACGCGCCACGAAGAAAATCGTATCGCTTGCATTAAGAAGTAAATACATATAATGAAATTTAATTTGAATGTTTAGAAGTTTGTAATTTTGAAAATATAAAAACCTATATCCTCGAAAAGTATGAGATATTTTACTGTGCAATTTGTGATTTGGAGAAACTGTAAATTTCAAACTTTGTAGGATTTCAAACTTTTTAATTTTTGCAATATGAATATTTGTAACTTCCTATATTTTAACAATTAAAAATTTGATAATGATCATTAAAAGTGAAAGTGTTCATTAAAGTGTTCGTTGAAGTGATCATTCAAAATTTGTTAATTCAAAAATTTCTGAACTTTATCATTTCTAAATTTGAATATTCCTATATTTCTCAATCTGAATGTTTTAAAGTTTATAATAAGTTTGTAAAGGCGAAAAATTGCAATTTAAAAAATTTGAAAATTTCCCCATTTGAATATTTCGGTATACGTAGAGAAATTTCGGACTTCTTAAATATGTAAGTTTTCGATTTGAATACTTCTAAATTTGAGAATTTGTTCTTATACGGTAATATATACTACTTGTTGTTATACATTAGTCATTACGGCTATCGATTTTATCATTTACTGTTTTGATATGTGATTGTAAATGCAAATGCAAGTAATAAGAAGAACTCAAAGTTTAAACAGTATGAGACGCAAAATTATTGATGATTTGTTTTCTATCACAATGTCGTATTTAGTACCAGTATTCCATATTTGGATGTCTATTTCTTATTAGATACATTATACTGTTCTAATATTAGTTTAATATTGATAATTAAAGAAATACAAATGTGTCTGTAAGTTGAGCGTAAGAAAGAGCGATAATTTAATATTCGAAAAATAAAACGATGTTCCATTGTTTGGCTATTTTACTCTAATACTGTAACAATGATGTTAAAACCATCTCACTATCCGATATAAACATCGCAACCTAAGTATATGTATGTACGTTGAAGTTGATGTTACTTGTCGAAATGTTGCATTGAATTATTGCATAATTTAATATAATTGCTGCACCCTAATATTTAGAATTCAGACTTAATAATTAATCTTGATAATTAACAGTTGATTGGCAATTTGTTTATAATAACATTTCTGCCTTTTTTGAATGTTTAAAGTAATGTAGGAATACGGAAAAATATCCGGACCGAAACGGGAATCGAACCCGTGCCCCTCAGATTACGAGTCGTCGACGCTCCCAACTGAGCCACCGACGTCCGCCTAATACACGTCCTTTCCGTATTCCTTTTGTTCTTATCGGGTATGGAGGTCCCGCCAATCCCACAGTAATCAAAATGTAATAGCAGAATGCCTCGACTTAACATGAACATAAGTGTAGATTCTTACTATTTCATCTGAAGTTAGAATTTTTACCTTTTCGAATAAACGTATTTCGTTACAACTTAAATGACACGTATACAGAAAATTGGAATTATCTGAACACGTTGGCGGACGTTAATGCAATAGTATTCATTTTCGTTGTGATGCAAAATGACCTGAATGCTATGGCATTCAGAGTTTAAAATATTGAAATTGCGATTATTATTCATTTTGTTTTATGTAACTTTAAGTTTTTTTAATTACCATGCAGTTCAATGTAACGAACATCACATTCATTCATTACGAATTTTCATATTATTTTTCACTAAATTTTTACTATCCGCAAATGTCTTAACTGCCTCCTCAATCGTTTTCCTTCTATAAGATTTATCGCATTGCAAGTATCAATTACATAAATTTTCATTACACATATTTCTATCGTTCAATTAAACCATCGAGTCTGAGGACTTAAAATCTGATAGAGCAGAAACGAAGCATATTGTCATTCTTGTCCTTGATTACTTACAGATCCATAGAGTTTCATTCGAACCAATGAATAAGTATTCGTAGCGTTTCTCAGTAAGCTATACTTGAACATTTGAATAGCAAATCAATTCCGAAGCCGATACCGATGAATTTCGTTCAACATACAGACAAGGAATTTCTCAATGTTTGTCGAAAAGGAAGATTGGATCACTGTCGTAGTTGTTGCTTCAGTTATTCATGAAGCTGTCTACCCTGTAGCCGACAAATTGTACGTGTCCATGTTATGAAATGCCTGTAGATAAGTTACGATAAAATATGCAGGAACGGAAAAATTGTTTCGAAACAATTTCGCAGGATGATAACGCGGTCTTGGGCTCGAATGCATGGAGAATGGTTGCAGGAGAAACAATATCGGTATTATAATACGTTCATGCCTGATTATTGCTGCTGGTAAAATTTGATACAACGAAATAGAATGCGTATTACATGTACGCAGTTTCACAGGCATATCAAATTTAATTCACAACGAAATTCTAATTAACGGAGCCGTCGCGCTAACCCGAAATTAAAGCAATTCTACAATGTACATCGTGAAAGTATTCTTGGTAGAAAATTATCATTTGTCAAGTTGATATTAGGGTACACGTTTTATGAAAACAAAAATTATAGAACATTCATCATTATTTGATATAAAGCTTGAATACCCATTTCTAATAGAGTCGCGTTAATATTCGGATACATTATTATGCATGCTTTTCTTGTTTTAAACAAAGGAGTTCATGTAGATATTTTTTTTTTTTATTTGAAGCTGATTAAACCCCTACGGATTTATTTAGCTTTGTTATTATATCAGGACAGAAATTATAGCGTTATATACATATATACATTCCATTTACATAGTAATTTAAATATACAGGTTACATTCTTGAAGAAAAGAGAAAATGCACATACATACATCTATGTTGGGTGTTGCTATGAACATATCAATATCAAACGGCGGTTGGTATTCTAATCTAGATAACGAGTTTATTAGTTTAGGTCTTTTTGAATTATAGAGTTCGCATTCCCAGATAACATGGTTTAACGCTTCGTAGCTTTGGTTACATTTACATTTCGGGTCACTAATAATACTAATGCGGGCAAATGTAGATATTATATCACTCATTTTATAGAATGATGTACTATGCATTAGAGATTAAAAGTGCATCAAAAATTTCCTTACCCTATGATGTTTAGTAAAATTAATTAAAATTAAGTTCCTTTTACAGAGTATAAAAGGTTTCTTTTGTAACATAGAATATAAGTAAAAGTCCTGTTTAACTTAAAATACAGCTCCCCCTTTTGAGTTAAAATTTGTAAAACGAAAGGAGAATTTTGAATGTTGTCGCCGATGGTTGAAAATCTTATTTTTACCAACGATGTGGAAGGTGCTAAGATGATATTTATAACGCTTTTTGTAACTGTGAAAACTATTGAAAAAACAAATTAACAAAAATATGTGGTTTCTGAACACCTTTATTTATGATTTTACCCTTGAAGTTGATACATGTACATTGAGAATATAATTAGTGCTCCTAATATTTTGACGGAGCACTATACACATATGATTTGACCAGTACAGTTTGAAAGTTTGGAAATTTTGAAAGCTAGAAATACAGAAATTTTTAAGTTTACAAATACAGAGTGTCCCAAAAGTGTTGAAGGAGCCGGAAATGGGAGGTAGGTGGGGTCATTCTGAAGAACTTTTTCCTTTGCAAAAATGTCGGATGAGGCTGCATTTTTAAATTATTAACGAAAAACACTGACCAATCAGAGCGCGAGAATCGCGCGCACTCGGGGGCAGAAGTGCAGGCCTGAGTTATAATTGGCCGTGGCCGTGATCGAATCGCGTAGCGCTCGATTCTCACGTTCTGATTGGTCCGTGTTTTTCGTTAATAATTTAAAAATGAAGCCCCATACGACATTTTTGTAAATGAAAATGTTGTTCAGAATGACCCCACCTACCTCCCATTTCCGGCTCCTTCAACACTTTTGGGACACCCTGTATAGTGATTAAAAAGGTTCAAAATTATAAAGTTGACTACCTATCAGTTCAGTTACATATCACTGAATTTGTATATGTAACGAAAAAGTCGCTAAGTTCAGAAGCATTTCTCCAGTTCTTAGTTATGTTTGTACTATCACCACATGTTCTAACAACTAACTTTGATACTAAGTTAGTGAGTCCTATCGTTCTCTTTTCCCAAACTCAAAGTGAATCTTTGTTCCTGTTATCTGTGTTTCGATAGCTTTCATTTTATACGAATTGCTGTTTGCAAGATTTTATGATAGAATGCATGTTCCTTTAGAAAAGAAGTACATATTTCCTGAGCACTTTTATTTGTAGTTTTTCGTTTGATGTTGATACATGAACTGAAAATTCAATTGCTATCTTCGCTATATCGGCAGAATAATGCACATCCTTATCATGCATCCCTTTAGCTCTAGAAAATGCTTAAAAATTATTATTCATACTTTATACTGACACGTAAATTATGTAAGTGCCGAGTGTCACGTTACCATTCACGTACCGCACCGCTACTACGCACAGCACGACAAAGCATCGATTAATCAGTGAGCATTATACAAATTAAAACATTTCGTGTATATAGGAAGTATAAAACGTCTGCCATATGAATTAATAAAGTCCAGTTTTTCATTATCATCATTGCGTATTATAATGACTTTGCTTCATCCACATAATACATTGTAATTTCCATACTACGTGTAACAGAGAAGATATGATTGTGACACAGAATCGAGAATGTTTTACAACTCAATTCATATTTTTAAACGATTTTAAACATCGATGAAAGAGAATTATATATTTTGTGGACATTTTATTGCACTATTCGTATGTGTACATTTTATTGCATCATTCTGCAAGCGAAACCTCATTTTGGGGCACCATTTTTGTAAATCTTCATTTACATAATTAAATAGTAATCGATAAATACAGTTGAACTACAATGATTCTGAGCGTCGAAATTCATTGAAAGGAGTTTCAAGGTCTTGTTCCTTCATCATTCATCAGATACAGATTACAAATATAGAAGAATATGAGTAGTATTTGTCGAACCGTTCGTTTATATTCGTTTATATTCGTTTGCATTCGTTTACGAAACTATCGCGAGTCAAGACAAAGGGGGCATCTGTTTTTTAGAGAAGTGTCCTGCACCGGGGGTAGAGGACTCGAAGCGGATGCGACGCCTTTGCAACAGCAAGGGCGTAGTAGTCGATCGTAAGAGTTGATCGTGAAAAGTCGTCTAAGAAAGTCGGTCGCGGTGAAGTGTTGTTCACGAGCGACAGGACGGTCTTGCATTTTATATATATGCGATTCAAAATTATTCAATAATTCGTTAGAATTACGAATTATAATACTACATTCATATACTCGTACATTCTTTGTACATACATAGGGCTACTTGCCCACTAATTCGTTGAAATCACACGAATTATAACACTACAATCAAAACACACGTACATTCTTTGTACATACTCGGAGCGCTCCTTACCCAATAATTCGTGGAAACTACACGAATTGCGGTAACATTACACACAGTGCCTTGCTAGCACTTAATCGAATCTCTCAGTGCGAGTCTCTCGTATTGAAGATTATCGAAACCAAGTTCCCGTATAATACAACAATCAATATATTAATGGGAATCATTTCCCAAAAATCATTTCCGGAGTCACGCGATTAATTAGCAATTAATCGCTGACGGGCGCCCACCCATCGTGCACGATATAATACATTCACACGCAGCACACTCACACTAATACAAATTATATTTAAAAAAAGGGTTTTTTACGCCTTCGGGCCTTTTCCCTTATATACAAGATCATCAAGAGTTTTTTATGCTTTCGAGCTTTTTCCCTTGCGTAATACTCAATAAACAACATTTTTTATACTTTATAAATTCATTGAATTATTTTCACGAACCTTCCTCGAACCATTCCTACGTCTATCAAAATCAATTACATAGACAATTTTTATTTTGTCTAAATTTAATACAGATGTTTTATACAGATTTTTTATCGAATAGATTGAAGGTCTTCATGTTGAAGAGTTTCGATCGTACAGTATTGGTTAGTCTAAATATTCAGTCGTAAGTAGAATGTTTCTCAAATCAATTTATATCTTTACGGCGGTGAATGCTAACACACGCGACTCCTATGTGATTGTACTCGTAATATACAGGGTGGCTGTAATGATCCGTTACTAAGTAAGTTCACACTGATGCGTCTGTCGACCCACTCACGCAATCCATCTGAAAGTTGCCATATTGATAGTTCATTCAATTGTTTATAAGCGTGCAGAATCATTTTCGAATACTACATCGCAAAGTAAGGTTATAGCGATGGATTTGAAGCGTAATTCTGTAACTGCTTTATATTTAGCTGGAACATCAGTTCCAATTATCGTTCGTGAGCTCCAGCATTTGAATGTAATCTATTTAATGATTGAATGTAATATATTTGGCCCATTTTGGAGGCCAAGGTCAATGTAATGAAACATCGAAGTTTGGACGCTCGAAAATCAGCACTTGTCCGGGAATGGAAAAAGACTCCACAATCTCACATTCGGGCAGCGTGCGATTCATTCTTTCACCGTTTGAATGAAATTATTCGTGCAAAGGGATGTTACATCGAGCAATGAGCATTAAATCATTTTCTTGAATGTTTCTCGATTATTTTTTTCCCTTGGATAAAACAAAATATTAAAAAGTGTATCTGCTGCAGCGGTTTGAAGTTGTAACAGTTCATTCCAGCTACCCTGTATAATAGTGAAGCGTCTACAATACTAGTTATAAAGGAACGTGGTAATATTGTTAGTGACATTGACACGGACCATTTTCAAAGTTACGCAGGACTCGATGCAGAAGGTTATATGCGCAAGAGTGATAATCGGTAATAAAAACGGTAAAGAGTTCGTAGGCAATTATAATGTACTTTGAACTTCAGTTAGTTCGCGATGCAATTTCTATGAAACTTTAACTAAATTGAATTTAATGAATGATATTTTGCGTTAAATACGCGTAATCAAAAGAAGGAATGATACCGGCGTCCTGCAAAAGACTGGGTCAAAGGGAGAGGACGTTTTTGCAACAATGAATTTGCACCTCAATTGTGCGAACATTTGTAGCGATAATTCTGTCGCCGAAATAATGTCGACCTAATGGCAACTCTGATAGACACGATTCGAGAGCAGTATATGTCTTATTAAATAATAAAATTCACCTAGTTACCACATTAAAGTATTCAATACATCGAAACATTACTCTCCCGTCCTCACTCTTTCCGTTTTCCGACTTTTCCTCTCCCACCTCTACCAAAACATCATAACTTCTTGGCCCTATAAAATCACAAATTTTCCTTTCATCTCCACAGCAAAATCTCATTTTCCACCAACAATAAATAGTTTTCATCGATACCGAGGTTCCCTGCATCGATGTTCGAACAGGGACAGTCGGAACACGATCAGATATAACACAGAACTCATTAGAACACAGAACAAATTATTGTAGAACTCAGAACAGTTGAACATTATCATATTAGAATACTTGAAAACACTTAACGCATAGTAACTTGTATTATATGTTACATTATTTTAAGTATACCTTAATTATTAAAAAGTCTCTACTTATCTTCTACATCACAAACATTTTTAACTTGAGCTCCAACCATTAATTTGTTTCGCAATTTGCTGAGGCACTTGAGAGCAACTACTTCAATCTCAGGCCGAAGCATATACAGATTCAAAAAATGGTATTCCAGAAGGAAGTAGGTGCACTTATTATGCTTAGGGAGTCAACAATTATGATACTGTGGCGGCACGTGGGTCGCAGCGTCGAAGGAAGTAACATTGACCGCTTGCAGATGCTCAGATATAGGCAATTAAGCCTGTCCTAAAGTCTGTAAGTTGGCGGAATTATTTTATACTTTTTAACACGTGTTTAGCTGAATAGGCTACCCTTCATAAACGCCGCCAGCCATGTGCCGTCACGGTTAGTACGGTCGCATGACCATCGCGTCCCAAGGTTTATTGTACACGTGATGGTCACTTTTAGTTTATAACAAATTCTACCCCTACCGGAAAGTCAGGGCGTTGACAGTAGTACTGACAAACTCCACCCTCAGTGTTCTGAGGTGGTTACGCCCTCCTTGCCAATATTATAAGAGAGGAAGAACATCGCGACCCAGGCAGAATACTTCAGATACAACTAGCATAACTACAATTACAAGAACATCTAGTAAATCAGTTAGAGTCAGTTCAGTATAGTCCACCGTGTCTTCCTCTCGTACTTAGTCTATCATCCATCAACAGATTTATATGTGTGTTAAGTGTTATATTTTCTGCACACTAATATTATTTACTTAATAAATTATTACGTTCACATAAATCACTCGTAACCATCACGCATCCTAATAATTCCTCGTTTCCAAGTCTGCGACTACAATACTATGTATGATAAAATGTACACTTCGTAAAACAATCGTGCAACGCAGGATAAGATAAATGAATTATTTTTTTGCTTATTTTCTACATCACTTGCTCGGTTTCTTCTGAATTGCCTAGTGACCAAATTGAAGTATAGGTAGCCCTCCTACAACACGGCATCTTACAACACGGTTTCGCTATAACACGATAAGAAAATTGCAAGAACGTTTGTACCAACACTGTGCTTCAACTAGCAGCAGTCCAGACTATTGAGAAAAATGAAAAAGAAATATGAAGTGCAGTTGCTGTAGGATCTTTGACATCTGCATAGCTTTATAATTTTAATAAAAATTAAGTTGTTTATGCAGAATTAAACGAAAAATTTGTTTTTTATATGTATAAGACTATTGAGGATTGTAGTCAATAATCAACGATAATTTGTTTCTCTGAAAAACAAAGTATTTTATTATTTATTTATTTACATTGAATTATTTACACTATACACACGCTCACCTGAAAAACAAAGAAACGACAATTAAAGTTAATTAATTTATCTTTCTTCGATTCGCGTTCCTAACTTCTTTCTAACCGATTTCTTCTAACAATTTTGCACATGTCCTATTCTCTTCTATCTATCTTTCTAACTGATTTCTTCTAGCCGCTTTTTGTACCTATGCTACCGTCGCACTTGCGCGTTACTCACCACATTCGCCTAAAGAAAGTATACTTTCTTTACATATGTACAGTAAAACCTCGCACAGTGTACTACTTGGTTGGACGCCACAGTGTAAAACGTCTCTTCCTGCGCCAATGCGTGCGTCATCGCTACGCCCGTGTTCGCCTCGCTCGAGCCAGTCCAAGTGTAACACGATTCTCGCCGCGGTCCCTTTGATGGGGGCTGACAGATCTCCAGTTCCAAATTTACCAATATAATTTTTTAATAGTTACATTTTTTTGACTGCAAACTTTTTTAACACATTCGTCTCGTTTTTCTGATTAAAATGATACCAAACACGATATAATTACGATCACAATTACCTGTGTAACGAGTCATAAAAGTTTCGGGCGTTACATTTATTGCAGAGATACAAATAAACTTTTATGGCTTGTTACACAGGTAATTATGATCGTAATTATATCGTGTTTGGTATCATTTTAATCAGAAAAACGAGACGAATGCGGAGGTAAAAGTTTCATTCACGAAAAACCAAAAACAAAGAATTTTGGTTTTCGAATTTAAAAGACGGAACGCGCAGGAGTCTTTCATGTTTGCCGAACGCTTCAACTTTCTGCCTCTCTATCTTTTCCACTCGCCGTCCTCTTTCATGTTAAAAACTTTAATCACCCGTTACGTACGTAATTATTAACGTATTTACATCATGTTTGGTATCATTTTAATCGGAAAAACGAGACGAATACGATGGTACAAGTTTCATGAAAAAATAATAGGAAATAAGAAAATTGCAATCTTTTTCTTTGCTTGCATTAGTATGTGTCTCACCGATATTCGAGCCTCGTCGTTTCGTCGGCAGCGTGCCGCGGCGAAGAAAACATAGCCGGCCAGTATCAAATTTCGCTTCCAACGTCGCCACAGTGTACAATTTCGATTCAAGCCCCCGGTACACTGTGCGAGGTTTTACTGTATGTGCCTTGTAGCGTCAGCAGTATTAAGTGACGATTAAACAACGCGCGGAACCAGTACAGTGAATCCTCCCACAGTGCGACACGTCTCTTCCTGCGTCTATGCGTGCGTCGTTGCTGCGCCTGTGTTCGCCTCGCTCGAGCCAGTCCAAGTGTAACACGATACACTCGCCGCGGTCCCTTTGATGCGGGCCGACAGATCTCCAGTTCCAAATTTACCAATATAATTTTTTAATATTTATATTTTTTTGACTGCAAATTTTTTTAACATATTCGTGAGGTTCTTCCGATCAAAATAAGACCAAACACGATATAATTACGATCATAATTACCTGTGTAACAAGCCATACAAGTTTCAGACGTTACATTTACGGCAGAGATACGAATTCCTTAGATTCTAAAGTCCGAAACTTTTATAGCTTGTTATACGGGTAATTATGATCGTAATTAAATCGTGTTTGGTGTCATTTTAATCAGAAAAACGAGACGAATACGATGGTAAAGGGTTCATTCACGAAAAACCAAAAATAAAGAATTTTGATTTTTGAATTTAAAAGACAGAACATGCAGGAGTCTTTCATGTTTGCCGAACGCTTCAACCTTCTGCCTCTCTGTCTTTTCCACTCGCCGTCCTCTTCCACGTTAAAAACTTTATTCACCCGTTACGTACGTAATTATTAACATAATTATATCATGTTTGGTGTCATTTTAATCAGAAAAACCTGACGAATACGATGGTACAAGTTTCATGAAAAAATAATAGGAAATAAGAAAATTGCAATCTTTTTCTTTGCTTGCATTAGTATGTGTCTCACCGATATTCGGTCGTTTCGGTAACCGATCGTGTTTAACGCTTGACTGATTCCGAGGGGGATCACCCCAGCAAGGGACAGCCGCCGAGTATTAAATTTCGCTTCTCCTATGCTCACAGTGAGCAGTTTCGATTCCGGCCTCTGTTGCACTGTGGGAAGATTCACTGTAGATTCCCAATAAACGATAAAAGTGTACTCTATCGAAATGAATGGATCAGACTTCGGATGACTAGATTTTATTTTGATGTGTACTTGTTAACTATTGTGTCGAGAGTGCCTCTCCGAAGACGTTTTACATTTTACCAAGACTCGGAGTAGGCGTACAAAATTGGGGAAGTTGGTGAGGGAAAACAGTTTACTACTTTCTATTGGCTAACTAAATTCGAGTGGAAATGGAAATATCCGTGATGTATAAAGCTATCTGGATTTTCCTCAAAATGATCGTAGCGAGCAATAAACTCAAGGAGTACCTCGACATGAGTGGGAAAGTGCAAACAAAGACTCTAAGGCTAAGGCTAAGGGCTCTGACATCCAGGTATGACTGATAATAAATCAATAAAAAACTCGTTAAAATGTAATGATTCCTTGCGTCCTATGTCGGCTACGGGTAAAGACTATTATTCTAAACTACAAATGTATCTAAAGAAACGAAAAAATCTTTGAACTATTGTTTTGAAGGAAACTTTGACTGAGGTCTAATCCTCTCGCTGCAATATATATTCTACGACTTAACAGAGATTACCTATTAACGGACGATTAGCTGACTGCGAGAGCAAGACTTGGAAGATGTTCTACTATTCTGTATTCTGATTTCTGACTTCTGTATCCTGTATTCTGTATTTTGTATTCTCTCTTCTGTACGCGTTCACCTTCCTCTCTTATAACTTTGGCAAGGAGGGCGTTATCGCCTCTAGAACGCTGAGGGCGGAGTTTGCTAGTTCCTCTGCCAACGCCCTGACTTTCGGTAGGGATAGAATTTGTTGTTAACTATAACGTGGTCATCGCGTTCATCAGTTGCTCTTTTACGATAACTGCTCTTACGCGTATCCAAATTCCCGGTTTCTTTTAATTTTTTACCACATCGAACAGCTTCTATGATATCTGTAAGTTTACTTAAAAACCATATTTGACCTTGCATGACCTTGAACGATAGCTCGTTGAAGTCGTCTCAACACCGGCTATCACGTGGTGATAAAAAAAACATACCATTCCATTTAAAAAAATGGTCATGACCTTCAAATCTCCTCTATGCCTCCACCCAGGTAAAAAATATATGTATCATAATATGTCCCCCTTTGCACCGTTCAAGTTTCGTATATGACATTTTTTCATATTACTACAAATAACGACAATATTCAAGGTGGACAAAGTTATTGCCCCACCCTGTATAATACGCTACAAATGTTGATTTCTCCTTCCGAAAGACCCGATGTTAATTCTATAAAACATTTATGAGCGGAAATTAAAAAAAGGTTTAGAGAAAATATTAAAACAAACTAATAGATATTAAACGAAAAATGAACAGAAATTGGGAATAATATGCAATCTAATTACATTTCAAATCTCGTTCACGGCATGCCAGATCGTCTCCACAGTATTATACAAGCTAAAGGAGGTCCAATTAAATATTAATTAAACAATTAAGTTCATAAATCGTATTAATTTGAAAGAGTATGGATAGTTTTGTTATATTGATTTTCCATCTACTTGTAAAAAGTCACGTTTATATAATACTAATTTTTTAATTCACTAATGAAATTCGTATCAAATGAAAGCTTATTAAATGTATTATCTTACTCCATAAATAACTTCTTTGTTACGATTTGTTAAACATAGAAATAATAATTTGGCGTTCGAAGTTGTGAAGGTACGAATAATTTTGGGACTCTCTGTATATAACTTTGTTACCAGTTCCGGTACAGAAAATTGTCAAACGAAAAAGATAAATGGTGTAATGACTATATTCGTGGAACCAAATTTTTTTTAGAATTACAGTGGTGTATGTGCATTCAAAAATTGCATTACCGTTTCAAACGAAAATGCATAATTTTTTGCACAGCTCGATTCCTCTCACCATTCTACAAAAATATCAGAAAATTCATTTAATTAAAAATGTCTTTCACATTGTCCCTTAGCGCGGAATCGAAATGGGACAATTCGGGAGTGCCAGAATCGAAATTCATATCGAACAAAGAAAAAGACAGAGAGTAAAAGGCATCGACGGAAAGCGAGTCGAGGTAACCGAGGGATTTAAATTCGCGCGTATAAAATGGTATATTAAAGGTAAAATAGAAATTTTTGTATTATTAACTTTTTCCATACGAAAATATTTTCAACGCGTTAGTGATATTATCTCCATGAAAATGAAACCAAACGTGACATAATTTGCCCCATTATTACTTATTAATACTTACAGAGTTTGCAACCTCCGTTATGTTACTAATTGTGTTAAACTGAATAACAAGACAGATTGTTGCAATAATGTATGAAATACTTGTACACGATATGCATTCAATGCATAAATAGTATTTGGGGAATGTGAAAGAACGGTCCATGTTTTACGGTGTTACATCCCAGGTAGGGCTTCGCGTGCGTCGTGAGTTATGCTTTCCCTGTTTCGGGTTTGTCACAATCTTTTTGGCCACGCGGTACGTACGCCCGTCGTCTGCCAGGGACCCATGTGTATACGTGACGCCTCAATACTCACCAAATCACGGTACACTGTCTTCAAGGTTGACCAGCACGCGTTGTGGATCGTCGGGGTGCAGGTCTTGCACTGTTATCGGTCGCACTGATAACGATATGTCTACGGTGGTGAGTTTCCACTCCGGCGCGAATATTCTCCTTGCGAAATAGGAGCGCGATCGACAAGCACGGGGGTGTAAAGATCGCGCGTTAACTTTCGGAGGTAGTAATGGCGTCCACCGTGTGTCGTACGTCCCATGAACCGTCGAACTAGCAAAAGTACGAATATCCCGTGCGACTGTGTCTCGCACCTCCGAATATTCGTACACAATTTATTATCAAATGTGCAGATGTATCCCGTGCGGCTATGCCTCGCACCACTGGATACTGCACAGATCTGCTTGCGCTCGTCTTAACCTTTTATAAACCCTGTGCGGCTATGTCTCGCACCACTGAGTTTAGATCGGACGAGGTAACGACTTTAACTGCGGATTAACCAGGGACGTAGGAAGAACTAGACGTGAACGATATGTGAACGAGATGTAGTAAAATTAATAATAACAATTTATTGATAAAAATATGATTGGAACGTGGTACAAAATTATAAGTAAGTACAAAACGAGAATTAGAAGTGTTTGAATTGGTAACGCGAAGTGTTGGCGTGAAGGGGCTCTAACCTTGATACCAACGAAATAGAAAACTGTTTTAAGACTGAGTTCGGCCTAAGTGCCGAACTGAAACTAACTAGCCGAGTATCGGCCTAACGTCGTCGCGGGATTGACCGGGGTATCGGCCTAATGCCGATGCGGGAGTGTGACCGATCGCTCCGAGTCTTCAGAGTTTATATAGTCCTGAAGACTGAGAGGGGTGTGAGATTATTGTCGAATTCGGAGAATGAGATAACAATTGTTATGGGACTGGTGAGGTGAGTTGGTTCGCAAGGGTGTCGTTTGTCGGATGTTTACAGTGGTGATTTCGGTGAATTGAGTCTTGAGTCTATCGCCAGGGTATCGGTTGTCAGATATTTTACATGATGAGTGTGATAGTGTGTTGTTTTATAATCGTCTTGTGAATTCGGACGGCGGATGTTTATATGAGATATAACAGGTGTGCGAATAGTATGAATAATGTGCGTATGTAACGGATGTCTTATAAAAATGTGATGTTTGTGTGGTCTTATGAACTCACGAGGTAAGTATTGTGTAAATATGGGTTCCTGAGTCTAATGAGTAATATAAAGCTTAACTAATTCAACGACGGACGTCCGTCCGACGTCACAACGGACAATGTGAGAATACAAGTTACGTTTTACAGACAACGATGGAAGTGGTGTATGTCTTACCGGTGTATGTCTTATCAACACTGCGTCACGATTAAATGTTATAACCTCGTAGTTGTATAAAATTAATCGGACACGAGTCTGTTCCAAAGAAATTAATCTTATGAACAGTGTTTTAAACGAACCGTGTCCGAACGTTGACACAGTAAGATATCCGAAACGATAAACTTTAATAGTAATCTTGATCGTCCGAAACGTTGACGATGTAATGATTTCTTATTACTTCCGAAACGTTGAAGTTGTAATGTATTCTGGATCGGCCGATACGTTTGACGATATATGGTATTCTAGTTCGTCCTGTTAAGCCGCGGCAACGGGAACGGGGTGAAGAAGCTCGCAGTTGCTTCTAGTTAACTATTATTATTCACTATGGTTCAGAATGACGTACAGAGCACTATGTCACAGATCGGTGGATAAATGGTAACTAAGCTGTTTTTATGCCCTTTGCAAAACAGGGTATGACGTTTAGAGTGATAGGGAGGTTGTAACGCATGGATGATAACGACGATGTTGTTTTTTTGTTATCGGTGCCCTATGGAAGTACACGGTGATTCTGGAGGATGAGGCATCGATAGTGGTGCGTCATCCATAACAGTCCGATACGTTTGACGACTTTGACATTTCTGACGAGTCGCTTCCGTCCAAACTTCCGCGAAAAGTTTGAAGTTTTTGGAGGCATGCTGATTGTCTCTCATTCGGAACGTTAGTTTCCTATCAACATGCCTCGTGACTTATATCCACCCACTTCTGCGCCCTGGACGCACCTTTTTAGGAAAAGGGTGGGGGCGATACCGCCGCGATCGAGAGGACCCCCAAAGACCGACAGCGTTTGGATCTTTCGTGCCAGGTAGGCCCTCGAAGGCCAAATCCTGTTAGGTTCGCGGATCGCTAGATGACCCTTTGGGAAAGTCGAGTTTATGACATGAGCGCAGCTATTGAGAACGAAACGAAAATTAAAATATAAACTCTATAGCTTTTCGTAGAAGAACCGTCATAAACTCCCTTTGGAAATCCTCGCGTATTTTGTTCTGCGTGCGACGGAATAATGGAAGAGGATTTAAATGATTAAAGTAATTAATATGCTACAGCTGCCGATAAAAATAATTTCTCACTCGCCACCTTATTCGCTCAAAGCATGTCAGGAATCAGAAAGGGAACGTCCAAACGACCAATGACCCCTGCTCCCGCAGAATGGTAGTTCTTTGTACAATAAGCGATCGACCGGCGTTAGACTCAGAAATAAATAACCGACAGACTAGCCAGGTGGATTTGCAATTATAATTTCCGAAAACAGGATAGGCCCGATAATCTAAATAATAACAGCATCCGTTCCTAGAAATATTTGAGAAAATCGTCCTATCCGTGGTTATAGTCACGTAGGCAACCCTTTTCACTAGTGTGAGGTGTGAGATAAGGATGTTCGAGCGAGATGCGAATGTAGAGTGTTTGGACCGAGAGAAGTGTGAATGAAGAGTATTTGGATCGCGTGACAAGTCTTCGCAATGGGAATGCGTGCGGTACGAATGGGTCAGGGGGTGTGACTGTGTATAAGTGTATTTGTTAAGGGTATTGTAAGGGTATTATAAGGGTATTGTATTACAATAACAAAATTAAAGTTACGAAGTATCATACAATAAAGCTATTTAATTCTTCAAATTTTTATTAGCAAAGAACAATTAATTGTCAGTTAATAGTCATCGTTTCGAAAAATATTCGAATAGTGACGAATTACATTAATTTTATATAAAATAAAAACTTTTTTACTATATTATCATTGCATAATCTCGGAACTCGATTCTTCGCTGACGGAATTATCGAAAACTGGGACCGGTGTGCTCGACGGCAAATTAATGTCGTGAGGACGCTTTTGGTAGATGGTATGATGATGAACGAGTATTTAAACTGTTACGGCGTAACAAACAATACCTATACACATTTTACTGTAACAATACAAAACATAAACTTCAAGCGTAGGTTTACGACATGACAAGAAAATAGCCACTTTTGAAAAGCATTCAATTTAATATCCGTACCATCCGCACATCCGTATTAAGATGGTACGTGACAATTTTCGTTTTTAGTAAATACATTTATTGCTATATTCATTTGTAGAATTTTTGGCTTCAGCGGCACAGGTCATGTCATAAACCTCGAGCGCCCTAAGGTCCAAACCGGACCTAGAACTTAACGGGTTTCCGAACTCTGACACTGACGTCAGAGAATCTTGGAAAATCCCAAAATTTCCCCTACGACCGCCGTCCTCCCCAATGCAGAAACTCTGTTCCCCTTCCTAAAACATACCACACCAAGGGTGTCGCGGAAGGGAGAACAGAAGTTTTAAATAAGGCGAAATATGTCAAAAACGACCAGAACACAAAAAATCACCAAGTTAGAATAACATAAGAATCAAACATACGCTAAAACATTATACACTCAACACCAAATATACTTTATTAATAAGTTCACTATCACTGTAGTTCAAATAAATAAGTTTTCGTTCCTCATCATCAGTATCCAATTATTAAAATATTCACACGCAGTTAAGTCATCGTGTGAAGCGTGGCATGCCAGAAAGTTTCTTTCACCTGAAAAATTAACCCTTTTGCTCACGCCATAACATAAACTTAACACTTATGTATTAAAAAATAATGTTGTTAAACACTGTCGTTACAAGGTGATGTTTTAGAATGTAATAGTGTGTCGTGTGGTGTTTGAATGTGAACTTGGTGTATACTTGTTGGTGATTGAAATTAGTCTTAGTGTGTACTTGGTGGTAGTTTAGATTATTCTTACAATTAGTGTAGTTGGTGATAATTGAACTTGTTCTTAATGTGTATTAGATGGTGGTAAAAATTGTTTTTAGTATACTTGGTAGTGTTCAAAGTTGTTCTGTCTTTTCTTGACTGAGTTGCCAAAATGTAAATGATTTTGGGGTAGGAGTCGATGGTGAATTGGTGGGAATGTAGGAAGGAACTTGGTGAAAAAAGGGAAATATTGATTAATCATTGGATTGGGACTTTTGGAAGATGGAAAAGTTGGAGGGACGAGGTGGTGGAAAGAAGTTGGTAGTAAGGATGGCGAGAGGAACTGTACATTTTGTTTTTTCCATGTTTTATGAGGGGCCTGCAACGGGCCGCGGACTTGGCGCGTACGTTCGAGGTTTTGCTCTATTTATGATGTATTGGAATTTTAATGACAGTTCGATTTGCTGTCTTTTTACCCTGAGGGTCTACAGGCTCACAGGTATGGAGGCCTGTGCTGTACGATGCGTTGTAAAACCGTACAATCATAATATTAATGTTTTGTCGATTGACCTTTCTGTGTTATTACTTCATGTAATCGTTGAGCACATTATATATTATTTTACTTAAATAATCCAGTGAAATCCGTTTCTATTCGTCTAACAAACGTTGTTTCGATTCTATTATTGTTCTTATAGGCGTTGCACGAATGCTGCGGTCCAACTGATCCCATAAATTTTCAATCGGATTTAAATCCGGCGATTGTGGAGAAGGATGCAGTGATTTGGGACAATTCTATAGTAAATATTCTTGCAGAATTCTCGCATTCTGCATAGGATAATTGTTCCGATAAAACTGGAATCTATGACATGACTCCATATTAATATCATTTGGGATTAAATTTCTTTTTAAAGCTTCAAATATTTCATTTTGTCCATAATGCTCTAGATAAAAACTAGCTCACCTACACCTAAGGACGAGGTACAACCTCACACTATTACACTCTGACCACCGGAGCTTCACAGTCGGTTTTAAATTTGAAACGTTTAACTCTGTGTTGAACAGAATTGACTGTTTGCAAAATTTTCAACTTGAAAAAGAAAAAGAAAGCCAACAGCACGCGGAGTTCCCAAGCGGTCACCCATCCAAGTACTATCCGCGCCCAACTCAGCTTGACTTCGGTGATCGGACGAGAACCGGTATACCCTGACTAGTATGGCCGTTGGCTGTTAATCGTAGCTTTTCATTCCGAACACCTCATGCAGAAAAGTATTACATTCAATTAAAATATACTTAAAATTTTCTTTTGATAACATACTGACTAATGTGAGGGTCACCAGTGACTGAGAGTTTTTCGTAGAAGAACCGTCATAAACTCCCTTTGGAAATCCTCGCATATTGTGTTTCATCGTATGGTCGCAACATAAATGTTGTGCAAATTATATCCTGTTTGGTGTCATTTTAACCGGTAAAACATGGCCAATGCGATAGAAAAGTTTTCAGTTAAAAAAAGTAAAATTAAAAATGTTATAATATTGTTTTTTTAATTGTCAAACTGTAAAGTCTCATCAAAAGAGCTGTGGGGTGTACCATGTGTTAACGCTCGTAGTTGAAAATAAATTCGTTCGAGCCTTGTTGAATATTTCACGTGGTGCACCGACTTACTTTATTATATCAATAATATAACCAATACTCGAAGGACCACTTCAAGGTTTGGAGACTATACAAAATGTTTCTAACTATGTTACTATTCGAGTCTATTTTCTATACTATGTTCTATGTCCGTCTGAGCTATACAAGTTACTACTATTCTAACTTTGGCGAGTTACTATATTCCAACTTGTTTCATCTGTACTATGTGTAACAACTAACTAGTCGAGTTTCTAACAAATCTATCCGATGTCACCTCGGTCGAGTAGACTTGACGGGGGTGCATCGTTCTAATTGGCTAAGTAAAAATGTACAAATTTGTGGAAGAGAAGTAAGCTTTACACCCTATTCGGGCCCCTCCACTCGCAAATATACAAGTTTGCTCCTGAACCGTGGCAGGTAATAAAGATCAAGAAGCACGCTGACTTTGACTAAACATGCTAGAAATAACGGGGTCGAAAGGTAAAAATATCAATCTGGCGACCAAATGCGAACAATGACTAGAAAAACTACATAGAAAACGCGCGGGTCTTTATGGCTTCCTGAGTTTATGGTTACCACGGAACGGCCCGCGAATCCTTCGATACGGTTTTACGGTTAATTGCTATATTCAAATTCGAAAGTCTATTCTAATACTAAAGACATTGTTAGCCATAAGAACCTTTACAGTTTAATAGTGGGCCTAAACACCGTGTTATACAGTTCCACTGCACTATTGTATGTCTACAATACATCTACGTATATTTCAGTATTGAATGTGTGACGGCACGTGGGTCGCAGCGTCGAAAGAAATAACATTGACCGCTTGCAGATGTTCAGGTATAGGCAATTAAGCCTGTCCTAAGTCTGTAAGTTGGCGAAATTATTTTATACTTTCTAGCACTTGTCTAGCTGTATAAGCTATCTTTCGTAAAACGCTGTTAGCCCTGCGCCGGCACGGTTAGTACGGTCGCTTGACCATTGCGACCCAAAGATGGTTGTACACGTGATGACCACCTTTTAGTTTATAACAAATTCTACCCCTACCGGAAAGTCGGGACGTTGGCAGTGGTGCTAGCAAGCTCCACCCTCAGCGTTTTGTGGTGGTCACGCCCTCCATATCAATACGAGTATTATAAGAGAGGAAGATCATCACGACAGAGGAGAATACTTCAGAATACAACTGAAATAACTCCAGTCCATCAGTTAGTTCCGAACAGCTTCCGTGTCTTCTTCTCTCGCTTAGACAATCATCCGTCAATAGTTCTGTATATTTTTTAACACTTTGACTGCCATATCAGCCATATATGGCTGACACTCGAATTTCTACACAGATTTAACAGCTGTATTATCAAAAATTTGTTCCATATTCTAACCGAAGATGGTCGCATCAGTTACTTGAAACTATGAATAATAAATATAACAAAGTATCGTGAAAATATTTGGTAAAATTTGTTAAAAATGAAACTACTACCTAATGCAATTTTCAATTGCCCCCATGTGGCAGTCAACGTGTTAATAGTTGTATTTATTGCACACTACTTTATTTATTTAATAAACTGTATTATAGCACACTATAAATCACTCGCGTCTATCACGCATCCTTCAACAACATCACATTTCCTCAGCTCTGCGACCACAAACGAAAATTATTTTCTGCTATATCTATTTTGAAATGTTAATATCGAAAATTGTTCAAATTTCATTCATTTTGTTCATTTTAATCATTAAAAGTTTGTTCACTTCGACTAATTAAAGGTTATATCGAGTGCTGGAATATATCTTTTAGTCGCGAAATTACTAGTAACTCTGTAATACTAAAAGTTACAAAGATATTATTATTTTGAAAATTTCTCCGTAGAAAATCGGTGTATCCGAACCCAAGAAAATTACTGTTGTAGTCCTTGAAATTCTATCTGCAAATTGGATGGTGCCGTTAACCCATTTTCTTCGTGCTTCAATCTCCTTTTATTGAACGATGCTCGGTACTTCAGGTACGTATTAACAAGTCCCGGAAATATCAAGAATTTTATATTTTTTGAAATATAGTTATACGTATATACATCAGGCTGTTTCAAAGCAAAATTTTTCTCGCTCTCACCATCTAAAAAATTAGTGTTTGGTGCAAAAAAATCTCGTCGAAGTTTGAACTAAAAAATTTTAATTCGAGGGATCAGTCAAAGCAATTCGAAAGTTTGCGAAATAAAATTAAAAATAAAACTTTTTAACTCTTTTTTATTTATTTATTAATAGCTATTCTTCATACTATCCAATTACAGGTATTCTATCGAATTTATAATTGAAATATACTTTGATGTATTTAATTTAAGTCTTACAGATTTTTTTCGCACATCTTGTAATCATCCTTGTTACACTATTAATATTATTTTCGATGTTATTGCACTACTGGTAATAAATATTGTAGTTGATCGTTTTCAGTTAAACGTTTATTTAATTTTCTATTTCCAAAGTTTTAAGTACTTCTTAACAATTCTTATAACCTCCATTTAAAATCCATAAATTAGTATGCAAATCTGGGAGTTTACATGGTAATTCGAATTGTTCAAATAAAATTAACGATATTTTTATGAAGTCGTTAAGATCTTTTGTAGACATTGAATGAATATTGTTTGGCACTAAGCAATATGAAAATTTTAAACAATCATTAAGTAAATTCACTATTTTCATACAGTATTCTTAATTAATTAACCTTATTTATTATTCATTGATTTTTCAACCATGTAAATATGGTTAAGTCACCTGGTCGACAGGTTGTGAAAGTTAATACCAACTTTACTTAATACTGACGTTAAAACTGTACTACTGACTTCAATTGTAGTTACAAAACAATATGATAAAAAATCGATATATCGATGGAAAATTGCTTCGAACGATCTTTTCAGTTTACATTATTGAGATCACCGTTTGTGTGCATTTTTTATGAGACTAGTACTTCATGTACTAAATTTTTAGCGGGGTGAGGGCGAAAAGAAATTTTTCTTTAAGCCATCCCAACGTAGATACAATAAAAATAAATTTGACGATAACGGTATATTTTTCATGTTTTTACGGTTACGCATGATGCAAATAAGTTACGTTACCCTGTTCGTCGAGCAAGACCGCTTGGATGCAACAATTTCGACTTTTTTCTTTAAAAAAAGAAGTCTCGTATTCTCTTGTAGTAGAAATTTGAGAGTGGTGAGCTTGTACGTGTTTTTATACCGGCCGTATTTCATGAAATGTGACCACAGCAAGAACGAAGTTGTCTGCTATGTTGCCATGGTGTTTCAGCAAAAAAATAGAAAATTTATAGTTTCTCTTGCAGGGGGACCTTTAATAATTGCCTGTATGTATTTTATATTTCTTGCGATTTATAAAAAGGTTCTGCAACTTTATGTACTTCGGTTTTATGGTGTTCTGTGATATGATCAAACGCGTAGAGCAAATGATGCATTTGCCACACATACTGTCTACAATTTGAAGTTTTCAAATTTTCAATTTACAAATCTTCAAATATTTAATATATGTATTAAAATGTTTATAAAGTCTCACAAATTATAAATTTTAGATGTTAGCAATTTTCTAATTTTTTAATTTCAGAATTCAGCACTTCTTAAGCGTTATAAATTCTCCCATTCAGAAACCCTTAATTCTACAAATTTTCAGATTCTGATATTAAAAAATTTTTTAATTCATAATACAAATTCAAACGTTTTCAAACATCTAAATTTTTATATTAAGAAATTCCCAACTGTAGAAGTTTAGAAACTTGCAAATGTCCAAATATTTAAATTTAATAATTATCAATATTACAAATTCTTAAATTTAGGACTTTAAAAATCTTTAAATTCAGAAAAATGACCATTTATGCGTACAAATTTTTATTTTCACACTCCAAAATATTCAAGACTGGAATTTTATAAACTTGTAATTACAAATATTTATATTAAAAAATTTCTATGTTTGGCAATTTTCAAGAGCACAAGTTTTCAAACTTAAAAATGAAGAGATTTCGTCATTTTTTTGGGTTTCAATATCACGTCACATAAATTCTCAAATTTATTTATTTTCTTAATCACGGATTCTCGGATTTAGAAATATTTCAAAACACAAATTTCCTCATTTGTCATTTTCAGTACCCGAAATATGCGAATTAAAAAATTTAAAAAATCTACGGTCCTCCAATTTAAATATTTGCACATAGATAACATTCATGCGTTGTTATAGTTTCCCATGAAACAATATCATAAATGTACTTAAATGTTAAATGTACTTATCAGTGTCTGTTACTAGTTGAACGTCGCATCGAATATTGTTAAAAGCAACATTAATTTTTAACCCGAGTCCCTAAACTTTATCGACATTTCTGCTGTTCTATATTCGTAATATCTACTTCAAAACGAAATTATAAACATAACCGTGTAATCTGAACTGTTGTAATAGAGTGTAAGAAAATTCCGGATCAACTCATAATAATACTCGACATAGGACACATGGCTCACCGCGACGACCACCGAGATGCCGGGGCCCGGCATAACGTCGCCAAGGATTATAAACAACGAGGCCCTTTTGCGAGGGAGAGGAAACCTCTCGCAACCCCGAGGATTGGCATTCTTCTAAGATCTGTCGAACACGCTGCATCGCCTACATTTTGGCCTCTGACAAATAAATATATACTATCGATATTCCGCGTAGTCGTTACTGTACGCGCTTACCTTGCAATTTCACCCATTAAACTCATAAGTCAGAGAAGGAATTATTATTATTATTATTATTATTTCCCGTATTTGTCTTACAAGAGTATCTGTTACTGCGTAACAAATACATTTAAATAATTTCGTAACAATATTGTAGGATGAGGATATTTTTGCTGCGTGTAATTGAGTGTGTTTGGGAAAAGCGAGCGACAGAATGTCTAAACGAATGCAAAAGCGTGATTGCGTGCGACTGAGTTCGAGAGGCTGAGGCGCGAAAGAAAAGTGTTTGGAAGCGTATGACAGGACCGAGTGTGTGAGGATCGTGAGAACGGAAAGCGATAAGGATGGTGAACGCGATCGCGAGGATGTTCGGAATGGATGCATGATGAGTGTGAGGGGAAGAATGTACAGTTTCGGGTGTGAATGAAGTTAGTCTTTAGCGAACCGTGGAATAGAGTAGTAGAGTCTTGAGCGAACAGTGTAATAGCGAACAGCGAGTATCAGCGAATAATAGCGAATACGTGATTGAGAGAGAGAGAGAGAATAGCGAACCAGCGACAATAGCCATTATAATAAAGTATAATATTATTTGTTTTATTTTAAATCAAGTGTTATTCACCCCGAAACACCAATTTCCCTACAATATTGGAGCATAGAAATCCCTCATAAACCACCTGTCAGGAAAAGAAGAAATTGTTTTTAGCACTAGTTCGCGATATTAGATTAGGAAATAATACCCGAATTGCCGCGCTTCCTTACCCCTGGTACAGCAGTAAGGATAATAATTAGTTGGATAGTTGTATTAAATGTCTGTTTATTTTTGAGTGTGTATTACAAGTGTTTGTGTAAAAAGAATAACTGAATGCTCGGACTCTCACGATTGACAATGCAAAGAAAGGTAGTTGTTTTTCGGACCGTTTTCGAAAGGACAATGTATGTGGGGATCGGTAACGAGCGATGGTGTGCGTGTGTGTGTATTTTTGCGTAGTATGATCGGAAAGAAGGATGCAAGATTCGGGTGTGAGAGAGAAAGAATGCTTGTGACAAAAGAAGTGCGAATGTCAGAATATATAAAGCGGGAGAAGCGTGGAGAAGGCAGTAGCGACAGACACGTTGAATAAGCAAAGTTGATTAATTTCTTTTGTATTTCTTTTATTATTATTAAATTTATCTTTTGTTACTTTAATCTGTTTCTCGTCTTCTTGCTCCCATCCTACATGTATTCCTCTTGGTTTCTTGGAAACCAAGTCCACTCTCTTTGAGTCGACTCCTACTTGGGGGTTGTAACGAAGTCGACACTCTTTGGGTTGACTTCCAATAGGGTTCTTGTAAACGAAGTCGACACTCTTTGAGTCGACTTCTTATTGGTTCTTGTAAACCAAGTCGACACTCTTTGGGTCGACCCCTACTTGATTTCTTGTAAACCAAGTCGACTCTCTGCCCGTGCCCCAACCAAGTCAGCCTAAAAGCCTCAGGGAATTGGTCTAGCGTGGGTGTCATCAAAGGCCACCAATCAGTGTGGTGTCAGACCCTTGGCGAAATGTCATAGGCTACCATGGTTTCGCAAATCAGCACGCTAGATACTGCCCATGTATGCTAGCTGAAAATCCTGCTGGCTGTGGTGCACGTGAGCCCCAAAAGTGGCGGCTTAGTCCCTTTACGTTGGGACTTGTCCTTGATGTATCGGTTCAGAGACGCTCGCAAGCTAGACCCCCTGGTGGATCTTGTCTCTTACTTGGCGGACGGTACTACAGGAGTTCCGTTGATGACACGAAACAGAGAGTTAGACATTGCATCGAGTTAGTTGTACAACGCGAGTCTTGGACTTTTTCCGAGACCCTGGTCAAATGAACGCGAATGTAAAAGTGCCCGGAAGTCGTAAATTATCTACCCTACGATAGTCGAACAATACATACTTTCGGAGAGAGTTTCGAATCTACGAGTACCTCCTTAAGGAAGGTTATGTTCAATGTTAAAGAAGCCTTAAAACCTAAAAGGTTATTGCTTCAGTATGTGCCAATGAGTTGTGGAAATTAAAATTGCAATCCGAAATTCTAAAGATATACGACCCGACATAAATTACACGTAGGTCTGATTTCTGTTACTATGATCCTTGAAGAAGTTATTTAAAGATAAATGAGTGGACTGCAAATCAACGTGAGCTTAATTGTTAACGGTCAGTTCGTCCTGTTGTACTGTGTTATGTCCAATATTATTTATTGCTGTACGTTTTTCTAAGTGTTTTATTATACCGCGAAACAGAAATTAAACTTTAGAAATCTTCGATACTACATTCGGTTAAAATACAATAGTTTATTACCCGTATGTGGCTAACTGAAAAATCAATTAGTCTAATAAACAAATCTAAATTAGTTTGCAGCTTACTGGTAGGAATTGCAAACTGTAAGGAATAACCGACCGCCGCGGCCGCTCGCTTTGTAGATAGGTCGCCTCGCCGACAATCGCCTTACCGACGCCAAAAGGCGAAACCGCCCTTGCGGCGGAATCGCGTGCCGACACAGGGGTACCGGTCCCTGTGTTTTTCCGCGCCTCGCGCGCGGCGGAATCGGCGGGTGTCCTCAAAGAGTGTGCCCTTGCGACCCCCAAATATACCAATGTGTTGTGTCCGTGTAATGATATAGAAGACCAGCGTAGCGCGGAAAGCGCGGACTCTGTAAAATATCGTCATCGCCGAACGATCCACCGACCACTCGACATCCTACAAAACGTAGTCACCATTTATTACTCTGGCTGAATCAGGCCTATTGCCTTTGCCTCACACGATTCTCCAACCGCACTCGAGAAGCTAACACCTAATTTTCAAAAAGCAATCGAGAATTTGTAAATTCACCGATCAGTGAAAACGAGAGTTAGGAACGTTCCCCAAAAAGTAGTAAGTTTGAAACTTTCATTGTGATTGTCGAAAAATAAGTCCAGCAGAATTCAACAAGCGCTCGATAGTTGAATCAGGCATTACCTGAAATTTCGATTACGTATTACAATACTCAATAAACGAATGTGAATAAACAGCTAAAGCACTTGAATTTAATTCAATCGGCATTTAATTTAATTTAATTGGCAGAACTTGAAATTAAGCTTGAACTGGCAGTGGCTGCGCTTAAATCATTATTTACAATGTATAAAACCTGATCAGATCACGTTTAAGATTAAGCTGTGACACAATGTGATGTTGACTTCAAAAAAATGTCCTTTACCACTGTTATAAATGCTATGTAATTATAGCAATGCGCAAAACACTGTTTCTAATTTTGTAGAATAAGGGAAAAGTAATTCTGTAAGTAGTACGAGCAGAGTTTAATAGGCCACGATATGATTTTCGTTATCCCGTTGTACGTTTTTTAGAACGGACGTTGTACGAGAAGTTTTCCATGTTAAGTCTTACTGCTTTTCCCGTATTTATGTTTCGTATTTACATTTCTGTTTTGATACGGTTTCATATACAGTGACTCTCATTAATATTCGGACACCACAGTGTTCTATCAATAATTGCCCTCTAACTTCGACCATAATTGAACTAACAAATTTTTTGATTTTTGTTATAATAAAGTATATACTCTTTTTTGCAATGAACGCCAATGTTGTTTAGTTAAACTAATTTGTTTATTGTATAACAAATAATATGTTGGGAAATGTACAATTTGTACGTCGCAAAAGTATTCGGACACCGAGTATTTATCCGTATTTTACAAATTTAGCTTATAATATTTATCATTCCCATCATTTTCAGTAACATTATTCGCTGTCAGAAGGAAAGCATTTGGTAACTTACATTCTCTAACACACGTAATCAACTTCTTGCAGAGCTACCATAAGCTTAAAACGAACACTCTGCCTTCAATTTCTTAAAATTCTCAAAGGTGTCAAAAGTTCCAAATATTGTATTTGGAGAAAAACGAAAAATTCCAAAAACAGGTATCCTCTATTTTTGTCCATAGTTTACACACACAAAGTTGCAACAAAATAGATTAACATTTAGTACCAAAAATTAAGCAAAAACAATAAATTTTCAATATATTTTTTAAACAAATGAGGATTATTAAAATTTTCTTTTGCAGAATAATTCCCTATTTGAAAACTCACAATTTAAAAAAAAAATCTTTCCATTATCTCCTTTACTTCCAGAGATATTCCCAAAAATATACTTTCAGCCCTTAACTTTGAGGGCTGTTATCACCCTTTCAATGTGAATGATGGCCGATAAAAAGAAATACGTGTCAATTTTTTTTTTTGAGAACTATCTTTCACATAAGTTTCATAAAAATCGGAGTGTTCGTGTTGGATATGTTCCCTTGTAAGAAATAGAGTAATATAGAATATTTAATATATTTCTTTAATTCCCGACCTTTGTAGGTTACAATCATGAACGCAAATATATTCTTCTTGTACCATTCTTTCATATCCCATTAAAGGACATAACATTGCATTCAAAAAATTAAAACTCATCATTTCTCGATAACTAATACAAATATGAACAGGTGGTATAAGTAACTGTGTTGCTAGTGCAATATAAATTATAGTGCAACTTTTTCCTCTTTTATCTTTTTTAAACAATTTGTTTATGCAAGAATCCATGTTATTTCAATCACCGTGTAGATATTACGCGTTGAAAGTGTAACATTTTGTAATTGCTACTGTAATTGTAATTTTTGCAATTGTATTTTGTTTGTGTAAGTGTAATTTTTTCCAGAGAAAAGCTATAACTTATTTTGGATTAAGTAAAGTGTATGTTTGACGAGTATGGCATTACATTTAAAATGCATCTAACAGCTTAATAATGTAAGTTACAACCATACCAGTATTTCAAAACTTGCTTCAAATTTTAGAATCTTTCCTAAAAAAACACTGTTCTAACAGTTTGTAGACGAGGTTGCATAAGAAGGTCTCATATTTACTTATTTCCGTGTTATCCTCAAAATGATTCCACGGATATAAAATCCATTTATTCTCATATATCAACTGTATTCTTTGTAAGTCATCGAATTGCACGCCCTGAATTGAATGGTTCTGAAACATTGATGTCAAACGGCGTTCACGTAATGTAACTTTTGATCGATCGATCGACTTCTAATCGTTCAATTATAAAGTTTGCGCGACTACCTGGTCAATCGAGATGACTGATGTATTTATATTCTTATTGCTATTCAAAAGATCGGGTGCGTGTATTACTTACAAAAAAAAAACTTTAAATTGTCTATTATTGTTCCAAATCGAACTATGGACCCATAAAATTGTAACATAGACAGTTACTTATTTAAGTGCACGTACAGATATTTACAGAGTGCTGGAATTCGTTTTAGTAATCTCTTTATTTTCAGAAGGAGTCTAAGTTATCTAATAACAATTTGGTTGATCACAACAAGGTTTTCCAATTAATATAGGTAAGTTCTATGAAATAAGTATATTAAATTTGTTGAAAATAAAATTGGTGACATTGGGAAAATCCTGTACTAATTTTGCACGGTACTTAAAGTAAAATAGAAATACAAAAGTATTCAATCTTTTAAATACGGTGTATAGATGTTTTAACAGAACACATCGATTATTTCAGTTATCTACCGATGATTTTACAACTTTTATTATTTTTATAATCACAGTATAGTTGGCATTACTAGCTCGAGCCAAAGTAGATTAATTAAACAATCGAAAGTACTTTCAATTCGACTGAAAATCAATTAATGCACTCTAACCAATGTTAATGCCGATTTTGTCATCATATTTTTATTCTCTTATATTTTTTATGTTTTATATAATATATTTAAAATTTGTATATCTCTTATTCTGCAAGGGTCAGCATATTTTTATCAAAGTGCAGGACCATTTTCTCGTATAAAAATAATATTAAATATGAATTTGAATGAATTTAAATTATGAGCGAAATGTAATCTCAAGAAGGACTCTCAATTGCAGAGTCAAAACATTTTTTTTTAACAATTTTTACTTTCACTTTTTGTATATATTGACAGTTTAGTATCTCATATATTTTCCGGAATCTATTTCACAAATTTTATATGTATATAAATCATTCCATAATAACTTCCTAAATCAATCAGTAATATCGTAAATAGCAATGTATCATTATTCGGTAGACGAGAAGACGGATATGTTACGTATTTATTAACAGTGCAATAGAAATACACAATACTGAGGTAATACTGAAATTGACTTGTTATGGTGGAAATTAAAAGTAGACACACTGATAGTGATTGACAACATCATCTGATTCGTATCAATAAGGAATTCTTGTAAACACATTGGTACGCAATATTCCAATTGTTTCTTCATTTCTGACCTTCCATGACATTGAAGGTAATTGTGTAGCATATGGATGAATTCGTCTTTTCACGCGCTTTCATATGATATGAAAAAATACACTGAGCAACAAAATTGGCGCAACAAGAATTTTTATCAAAATTTCACTCAACTTTAAGTAATCGTAACTCCGCTAAAAATGGTCATATGTTACAAATTCTTTTTTCATTTTAATGTTTGAAGTTTCTACTTTGAGCAGAATTTATCAAATTTGACTTCCGCCTTTCCCCACCCCCGCCACCCCCTTTAATGTGAGGACATGTTTTAGTTTAAAAAATTTGCATACTTGTCCGAACTAGTTGTTGAGCTACTACCTGAAGATGTTCCTGCATATTGATGCAGCATCTTATTGCATCTTGAGGAATTTCGGGCCATTCGTATTGTAACGTTCACTCTAATTGTTAAAGGATAGTTGGCGATCATTCTAAATTTTGATTTCTAGTTGCTCAAAAACTAGTTGGCAATACACGATATTACATGACAGTACACGCACCCACAGACGCGCACTCGCATACACAAACAGACACACACTTGCATACACAAACACACACACACGTACACAATATGCACAAAATACAACCAGCAATATCCTCGGGGTGTACATCGAATAACGCTAATGTTGGCGGTACCAAGCATAAGCTGGCTAAAATGCATGGGTACTTTGTCAACGTACATAACTCCGCAAAAAAAATCGTAGAGACTTAAAAAAAACTGGCGGTCTAGGAAATGAGTTATATTTCATTTGTTTTTAAATTTTTTTTCATACAAAAATTTATATATACACCTTAAGATATGCACTGTTTGATAGTGTTTTGAGAATTATTAAAAATATTTATTAAAATGGCAAAAAAAATTCTTGAAAATGACGTAACTTTTCCCGATCCCAAGTAGATATAACCCCTTAATTTGTAACTTGAAAGTAAGTGCGGGTTGTATACAGGTAGATTTAGTATCGAATGCAATTAACATTTGAAATTTGACTTTCAAAGAAGTGAGCTATAATTTACATAATATTCTTGTTACCTGTTATTTCTTAACTCCACGCACTTACACGCATAAACACTTTAAGAACCGTTTAACATTGTTTAGGAGTTGGTGAGGACAGAAGAATTAAAGTCTTTATTTAGACTTTATTTCTTTCTGTACGAAGTACCAGATAGCATATAATACAATTAACACTATGGTTTATGGGGTGTTGGTTACTTATACTACACTGTGCTTTGTTGGCTGGTACTCAAAATGGTAAAAACTTTGGACCAACGACAAATATTAAAGCTTATTATGTGCATTGAGCTCGCTATTACAAGGCAACATAAAAAGGTAAGTAAGACTTTAGTCTACCGATTGCAAGACCTATTTATGAATGTCATACTTACATTATTAATTTATTAATTCCACGCTAAAAGCATACATCTTTATTTCTAATAGTTTCTGAGATATCCAACAAAATATACAGGGTGTCCCATAATTACTGTAGGAGCCCGAAAGGGGTGGTAGGTGGGGCTATTCTGAACAACGTTTTTCTTTGTAAAAATATTGGATGGACCTTCATTTTTAAATTATTAAGGAAAAACACTGGCCAATCAGAGCGCGAGATTTTCGCGCGCTCGGAGGCAGAAGTGTAGGCACGATTGATCGTCGCGACGCGTCGTCGTGATCAAACATATGGAAATCGCGATGATAACTCATCGGATCGGTTACCCAACGATAGGTAAACGATAGGTAACGCCAGATGTCGGTGTAGTAGAAGCCTATTAGGTGAAAGCCGGTTAAGTAGAAAAATCGGAATAATTATTGAATTTTTAGGAGTCGGTGAGGGAAGATGAACGAGAGTCTTTATTTCGGTCGGAGCGATGATTTGTTTTATTTTACAAGCGAGGTGTTTCGCGCGGTGGTCTCCACATAACTAACTTTTTTGCTCTCTATGATTTTCTAACACGCGCACGACACCCCTTGGTGGGGGGTTGTCTTCCAAACGAGAAATTTGGCAATGCAGCGGGATTCCTGATGACCACTTACCTTACTCCTGCACGGTCAGGGACCGCCAGGCCCGGAACCGTGGTCCCTTCGGAATCCCCGGCTTATGACCTCGTACGTAGCTATTGAGACCGTCGACGAAAAACTACAAAACATACCTAAAGACAAATATAACGGTATCCTCAAAAATAGCTTTTTCGACCGTATACGTCGTAAACCGTGCTGGCCTTTTACGCTTGCAATGATCGCTTAAAATCACGGAGCCAGCCGCTACACATTGATTTTGTAAAATTTTTACACTGTGTTAATGAAAATTTTTTCTCTGATTATTCAGTTGCATCATAATGCTCATTTTTATCCTGTTCTACCCGTATTTTTTTACATTCCTCATTTTTCTATGGTACTTAGGATAACGTGAGGTAAAAGTACGTAATTGTGAAACACAGATTAACAGACAACAAAATATATTTAAACAATAACAGCAATATATAACAGTTAGGCGTCTGTACTAATGACGGTAATAAAGACTATGGATATAACACGATGTGAAAGGTACGAGAGCCTGTTGCTTTCTGCCAGGATTTTCCAAAACTCTTTCTCTGCCCGTTGGAAAACATGTGGCATCGAGAGCAACCCTGACGAAGAAACCCGAGGGCCTACTCGCTAAAATATTCGAACGAGCCAGGGTCCTCAAGGACTTCCCAGGCACTCGAAATAAATTTACGACTTAACCGCTGCAAAACTTAAATCTAAGTAGTCTAAATTTTGAATACACATTCGAATTCGCGTGCGGTACAAAATTCATAGGTCATTTACGGATATTTAATGGCCACTTCTGTCTAAATTGAAAATGTACGATAAAAATAAGTAAATAACGAATAATACATAAACCAGCGTATAGAAAGATTCTTTATCTCGATGAAGGTTAGCATACATTTTGATGTAAGCATTTTAATAATTTTCGTAATCAAAAATAAGAAATATAATATCCGTCATTTTCATGGGTTCGGTAAATCTAGTGAAGACAAATGGAAGATGTCGATCATATTTTCAAAAATGGAGCTTACGTAAATTTGAATTATGCGTAAGGAAATTGAACTAGGATATTACGTACACTTCGCTCACGTTGCTTAATAAGCTATCGCATTGAACATAGCTATCATGTTATGTACAGTTATTCTAGAACATATTGTAGAACGTATTAAATTACGTTGCAGTAATTAATAATATTTCGCGATGGGGGATATTCAGCCTCCGAAATTCTATTTCAGTGCTTTATAGCTGACTGCGTTCGATGTTTTTGCCCTGGCTACAAGCCATTAATAATGCAAAAACTGAAATACGCCGGATTCGACATGTTTCGTTTGGAATTCAGCCACGGTAAAAAGAAAACTCGGGAATTATTGATAAGAAAAAGAGGAAGGAGCACGTATAACCCCTTTGAAATATGCCGCAACCCACAGAAATTCATATGAAGCAAATTACTAAGAAGAATTTCTGCTTTGAGGATGCTCAGCGTTGACAGTCTTTGTGAAAATATTAATTGTACCATAAGACTAGCTGAATAGAAATATCTTTGCGCGAACTAAAGATGGAAAATTACTTTCATTCTGAACGCTTAAAACGTAGTTATAAAGCCTTCATTCACTATTGTGCTCCGCCACGCTTGTTTGTAGCTTAACTTTATACCCTTTCTTCTTAAAGTGACTTATTTCTATTCGTCAGTTGTGAAGGCGTGCAGAAACGCTCGTTAAACTTGCAGAATGAAACGAAAGCAACTGCTAATTCTATTTTTACTTTATTTAGGAAAAATTTCTGTAAAGTGTAATACAGTTTATGTTTTTGGTACTTTTTTTTACTTTAGTGAACATGACAACATCGTATTCTTTTCGTTGTTTATACCGGATAATAAAAATAGCATATTTCATACTTTTCAATATTTCGTGCTATAAATTAACACAATTACGAAGCCTGATATATCAGTAATTGGATTATGATTGTAAATTTAATACGTTGAATGTGATCTGTTTTTCTGATGTCGATATTGTACGAATGAAAATAAATATACTTTATCAGATGAACAAAAAGATAGCATATTCTATATTTTTTAATATTTTATATTATAAAATAATGCACTTACGAATTAGGATACATTGTTTAGAAGCGGTGTTCTGAACGTCATTCCTAATACTCGTTACAATGATAATATACATATGAAAATGTGGCGGCACGTGGGTCGCAGCGTCGAAGGAAATAACATTGACCGCTTGCAGATGCTTAGGTATAGCCAATTAAGCCTGTCCTAAAGTCTGTAAGTTGGCGGAATTATTTTATACTTTTTAACACGTGTTTAGCTGAATAGGCTACCCTTCGTAAACGCTGCCAGCCATGTGCCGTCACGGTTAGTACGGTCGCATGACCATCGCGTCCCAAGGTTTATTGTACACGTGATGGTCACTTTTAGTTTATAACAAATTCTACCCCTACCGGAAAGTCAGGGCGTTGACAGTGGTACTGACAAACTCCACCCTCAGTGTTCTGAGGTGGTTACGCCCTCCTTGCCAATATTATAAGAGAGGAAGAACATCGTGACCCGGGCAGAATACTTCAGATACAACTAGCATAACTACAATTACAAGAACATCTAGTCAATCAGTTAGAGTCAGTTCAGTATAGTCAACCGTGTCTTCCTCTCGTGCTTAATCAATAGTCTACCAATACTTCTGTATAAGTGTTAATTGTTATATTTCTTGCACACCAATATTAATTGTTCAATCAATTGTTTAGGTCACATAATCACTCGCAACCATCACGCACCTTAATAATTTGCATTATCAGTTCTGTGACTACAAAAATATAAATATTATATTTTTTTTTTTCTTCACAGAATAGACAAAACGACAGCACAGCAGTGAAATGTACATCTCTTTTTCGTACTTACGCTACTAAGTGAACAATAATAATTGTAGAAAGTTATGTATGTAAATGTACACAACTATAAAATAACATAAATTTATAGACAAGATAAATTCATCCTCTCCTACTTTTTAGCAAATGAGTGTTTTGTTCTCCTTGCGAAGTATATTTACGTTTGCATTCATATAACACCGTGAAGGGATTCGGAACGACACTCACCATATTGAACTTACAAACATACTCGCTAATAATATACTATTGGATTAGCAACTAAGTGATTGCGGATTTTAAATAAGAATTCAAAATTTTTGCTTAAAAATATAACTTTATTCAATTATGTATTGTCCGTTTTTATCGATGAGGTTTTGCCATCTTTCAGGCAATGTCATAATTCCAAGTTCGTAAAACTTCTGATTTTTGCCAGCAAAATATCGAATTAAATGTGATTTTACGTCATCAGCGTCATTGAAAATTTTACTATTCAAGAAGTACTGCATGGAACAAAATCCTCTGAACGAAATTTGGCAAACCAATTTTGACACTGCCTTTTTTTCAAGGTTTCATTACCATATACGGTACATAATTTCTTGTGTGCATGCGAGGCGTTCTTACCTTTTCGGAAATGATGTAATAAAATATGTCTAAAATACGCGCCCGGCTCTTCCATCTTTAACCTTTTCGCTTCGAACGACGAATATACCCGTCATCCACATGAAAACCCGCAGAGTCGAACGCCGGATATATCCGACATTCACATGATCGTCCTCTGCAAACGAACGCCGGATATATCCGACATAGCACGCGTGTGCTATCTTTAATTTCTCGTGTTAGAATTATGCTAGCGTGAAAATTTTAAAATACATTGAAAATGTAGCTTTCGTGAATATGTAAACAAAACATAGATTGACTTTACCTCAATGAGTTGTCTGAGTTGGAAGGAAAACACATAATTTGACAAAGACAAAATGATAGCACACTTGAGAACTAAAGATATATATTTCATATAACATAGCTATATGTTTAATGAAACAAAAGTATATGCATTTCTTATATCAATATATCTACCAAATTATATTTTTGCAATAATGTTTGGATCCTCCTTTGTTTCCTATCACTTCCACGTAATTGTTTCCTATCACTTCCATCCTTTTACGTAAAGATTTGTATAGTTTTTTAACTATCGCTTGAGCTAAATTTTCTCATTCACTTGTAATGCAAGTTTTTAATTCATTTGTATTCGAAAATTGTCGGCCTTCGGCATACACTGCTTGCAAAAGCATTGCCTAGCAATTTTCAATGATATTAAGATCAGGTGAACATGCCGGCCATTGAAGAGTGGATATATTTTCGTTTAAAAAATATTCCTTAACAATTTTAGCGGTATGTACTGCAGCATTATCTTGTTGGAATATATATAGTGCTTCAGCAATGCGTTCTTCATATGTATAAATTTGATTTTTTATTAGTTATACAGGGTGTCCCACAATTATGGTACGAGCCGGAAAGGGCTGGTAGGTGAGGCTACTCTGAAAAACTTTTTCCTTTGTAAAAATATTGGATGAGGCTTTATTTTTAAATTATTCAGGAAAAACACCAACTAATGAGAGAGCAAGGATCGCGCGCGCTAGGAGGCAGACGTGTAGGCCCGAGTTTTAATTGGCCGTGGTCACGATCCAACACACGGCGCGCGCGATTCTCGTGTTCTGATTGGTCGGTGTTTTTCTTTAATAATTTAAAAATGAAGCCTCATCCGATATTTTTGCAAAGGAAAAGGTTGTTCAGAGTAGCCCCACCTACCACCCCTTCTCGGCTCGTATCATAATTATTGGACACCCTGTATATATTGTATACTGTGTGTTATTTTAGTATTCTATATTATATATTATTTCTCACTTTTTTTACTTGTTAATGAGACTTCTTTTACCAATAAAATAAGTTTATATCTTATGTGGATATTTTGAGTATATTTTTTAAAGAAAAATCTTCAATGTGTACACTTTCGGTGGGAGGTCCCGTTCAGGGGTGGCGAAAGGGTTTTTGGATAAAAACGAAACTAAATAACTGATCGATACAATTTTTTTACTAAATTAAAGGTGGAAGTCGAAACAACAAGGAAACAATACATATTATGTGCTTTGAATACGTTGATAAACAAAGGAATGCGCGAAAACCATCTATTGACAAAATCCGCAATCACTTAGTTGCCAACCCAAAATACTGATAGGTACTAGTATAATAATTATTTACGTATAGTATTGTTGCCTGCGAAATTGCAACGTAAATGTTTCATATTATGACACAAAATACAAGAAAATATAATCTGCCCTATCTGTTGTATAGTGAGGTGAACAGCTCGCCACCGTTGTAGATTCAGATTAGGGAAGGTATCGCTTTTAGTATCTTGTTCGACATTGCCACAAGCCACAATAATGCTACTACGAGGACACATTTTGGACAGCACAGGTTTAGTCATATGCATTCATTGACTTGCTAGGCGACGTGGCGGAGAGAATAGGGTGCTCGCGCGTGTGTGAGTAATGGGTGTCAGCAAACGCGGTGCTAACGGCATTTTAAATGGCGGCGCCTTACCTGTCGTTCAGTGTATTTAGTAAATCAATACTCTTCTCCAATGTCCTGCGGTATAAGGACCCATTCAGACTAGACAAGTAGTTTGGCAAGCAGGTTGACAAGTGAGTAGTTGCAGTACTTTTACATTTCGCGTTCTTTATTTTTATTTAAATTTAAGCATTGAATATAATAATACATCGTTATGTGTCTCTACACGACGTTCGTTTAGTGATTTTCTAGAGAATGATACAGATTATTGCCATGTTAATTAAAATTGAAAGAAAAACTGAAGTTATTTGATCATAAGATGAAGGCGATAACAACTTCCTGTGGCGGTAAAATTCGAATCTATTTTTATGCAGACGATTTTATATAGTAAAGTACTAATTGTCTTCTTTATAACAAAATTCTTATACATGATCAATTTTTTTACGTATTTACTAAACTATTTCTTGTTTTATAATAAACGCTGTTCTATCTATATTAAGTACAGTTACTCTACTACATGTATATTAGAAATGCATGTTGTGTTGCTTCAAATGTTTTGCAACAGATTGAATGTGCATCGAACTAATGGTTTATAAACATTTCCGAATTTTATATTATTTAACGCCTACTTTCCATGTAATTATTTTACACCAGATCCTATATCTTGGTTAGCTGTAGGTTGTGTTAAAAGATGATAATAATGTAGCCAGCGGTGAGCAAATGGGAGATTGTGGTTGCGGTATTGCAGCTTCTGAATTTCGCCAATCATCCTTCCCTCATGTAAATTGAGTAAAATTAACAACGAACGGATAAAGAAAGAACACAAAGCGTAATAATAATTTTGTTGTTGCAAAAATTGTCGTTTAACTTCATAAAAAATTATATGTACATTAAAATGATCCAATTTGCGATAAAGAATTCAATCTTACTGTTGCATCACTTTAAAGCGCGATGCATCAGGTTTACAGTAGCGGACAAAAGTTTAAGACGATGTTTGATTTGAAATATTATACGAACTTCGTTCCCTTTTTTGTAACTTCGCTACTAAGCAAAATACCAAAATGAAATTTTTTGTATAAGTGTATAAATAAATGTCTAATTAATTAACACCGAAAGTAGAACACTATTTATAGTTTTTATGAACAGTAAATCAATTATTTATTTTTTCCATTTAGTCTTAAACTTTTGTCCACTACTGTATACATATATTTTAATAACTACACAAGACATCGAAGTCTCCTCGAAAAAATCCAGGTTAGGAAATTCTAATTTTGTACGGCATTAGCCAAAGAAATCCGAACCGACCCGTAACAGCAATAAGCTTATGACACCATTGACTATCTTTCTTTAGAAAAAAATACTTTCGGGACGACAACCCCAGTTTATTACTTTGGGACCAACATGTTAATCCTCGATTCCGTTAGTTTCAACCATCGCACTCAGGGTCAGAGTATTTCTCCAGCTTATTACCTGCTACGCGTTTTTTTCCTAAAACACGCGGAAATCCTTCGCATGTCATACCCTTGGTCGCTGCCACTTCCAGGGGTCACCAGGGGTGACCATCACTTCGTACGAGGGCGGCAACTTACAAAAGGTCGTGGCCACTCGTATCCCTCACCCCCTTCCAGACCATCAAATCAGAGGTGACGTCGATGGTCATTTTTGTTACAAACAACAGAATAAATTATAACACGAGCGAGAACAAATATAAGAATCAAGTTAACAACACGAGTAGAATAAATTATAACACGAACTAGAACAGTTAAACACGAACTTAGAATAAAAAAAGCAAACATCACTAACAGAACAAGATATATCACGAACAACTCAAAACACGAATCGAGAATCATATTACTACACGAACACTTATAACTAACTAATAAAAACACTTGTATTAATATCGCGGTGGAATCGAACAAAAACACGAACTATCATTCAATCAGATTCAGGCTCATTAAATAGTGGCCGAGTTAGAACTAGCGTAGGGTGCCCGAATCCGCGCAGTTCGCGCAACACTTATCACAATGGATGCTGCAAAGAACAAATTAATAAATATGTTTAGGCCCACTATTAAGACATAACAATTCTTATGGCTAACAATGCCTTTAGCATTAGAATAGAGTTTAGAATTTGAATATAGTAATTAACCTAAGACCGTCGACCCATCGAACGGTTCGCGGACCGTGCCGTGGCAGCCATAAACCCAGGAAGCCATAAAGACCCGCGCGTTTTCTATGTAGTTTTTCTAGTCATTGTCCGCATCTGGTCGCCAGATTAATATTTTACCTTTTTTGATCCCGTTACTTCTAGCATGATTAGCCAAAGTCAGCGCGCTTCCTGACCCTTATTACCTGCCACGGTCCAGGAGCAAAACGTAGAATATTTGCGAGTGGAGGGGCCCACATAGGGCGTTAACTTTGTTGCCCTTCCACAATTTGTACATTTGTACTTCGCCAATTAGAACGATGCACCCCCGTCAAGTCTCCCCGACCGAGGTGACATCGGATAGTTAGCTAGAAATTGTTGTTAGTTAAAAAGACAGTATTTGAAATAGTAATAGCATTAGAATCTCGAACATAGTATCTAGTATATTGTTAAACATAGATTATTTGTATAGTCCCGAGTAATCGGGTGGTCCTTCGAGATGGTGAAAAATAAAACCTAGTCGGCACACCACGTGCAATATTCAACCAAGCTCGAAAGAATTTATTTCATCCACGAGCGTTAACAAAATATAAAGTGTAGTTTCTAATATATTATCTTAAAACATATACAAAATGATGTGTGTAAGTTTTGTTTTTAAAAATATGAATTCTAAATTTGGAATTTTAAAAGTATCTAGTTCTCACAGAATAGGAGCCGTTGGAATCGGACGATGTGAATTCTCATTAAACAGTTCGTTTTTTTTTAACCTGTAAAAAACGAAGTATGCTCATTAAATGAAATCCTATATGTGAATGTGCATATTATTAAAAATTTTAAACTTGCTCGTGAATTACTGAGAAATATTAGGAATCGTTTTTGAAAATGTTAAAGATAAAACAGTTACAATGTTTCAATATGGAATCAGGTGTCAATTAGTGTACATTTCAAGCCGTAGTTTTGGTAATACCTACTATGTTACCTAGTTTGAAGGCATTACTATACAATTACAATCTCGTTTATAAATCAAATTGTTTGATGAACCAAATTATATGAAGCTTTTTAATGAGGTTGTTAACGAAATACTTTTCTTAGAGAATTCTAATTATTAAACACGTAATTAAGTTATAAATTGTATTTTTATATTTTATTCCAGTATGTATTACTAATTTGATTTACTTATGGAATTATATTTTATCATAATATTATAGTACTTCACCAAAAAAGTTGAGCCATCACTTAAGATTATAGCCTTTATTGCGAATATTATAGTTCTATCTGTTGCAGTTCATTACATAATAAAAATATGTTAAGAGGATAGATTTAGGATTTCTACGTAGCAATTAGGAATAACTCCGTCGTCCCATCGAAGGGTTCGCGGACCGTTCCGTGGCAGCCATAAACTCAGGAAGCCATAAAGACCTGCGCGTTTTCTATGTAGTTTTCTAGTCATTGTTCGCATTTTGTCGCCAGATTAATATTTTACCTTCGAGCCCGTTATTTCTAGCATGTTTAGTTAAGGTCAGCGCGCTTCTGGATCCTTACTACCTGCCACGGTCCAGGAGCAAAACGTAGAATATTTGCGAGTGGAGGGGCCCACGTAGGGCGTCAACTTTGTTGCCCTCCCACAATTTGTATATTTGTATTTAGCCAATTAGAACGACGCACCCCCGTCAAGTCTACCCGACCGAGGTGATATGGGATAGATTTGATAGAATCTCTAGCAGTTAAAAAACAGTATTTGAAATTGAATAGCAAAGGAACGAGTATAGTAATAGTCGTAGAATCTCGAACATTGTATCTAGTATATTGTTGAACATAGATCATTTGTATAATCCCGATCATTCGGGTGGTCCTTCGAGATTGCAATAAATAAACCTAGTCGGCACACCACGTGCAATATTCACCAAGCTCGAAAGAATTTATTTTCATCCACGAGCGTTAACAATTACCTTTCTATTACATCTTCGTACGCGATCTTCCGCCTATTCCTGTCGTGAACCATTCGAACATTATGTCGATTGACGATCGTAGACTGCCGATTGTTCATATTTTTCGGGTCAACTGGCATGTGTGACCCCGCGAACCAATAGGTCCTGCTGCCGAAAATACGTGAATGTCGATATGTCCATCTTATTTTTTACTGGCCAATTAGTGCCGTCGCGCTTGAAACGCCCGGGACAACTTCTCTACCCAATTCCAGGGTTGTAGCTAATAATAAGAAAATGGAAATACTTTTCTGGGTGATAACGTTATTTCAATAAAATCCTCGTTCCAAGTATTGTATACGGGCTAGGGCAGCACCGTACTGCCGAGTAATGCTATGTATGTGTGTGTGTGAGTGCGGGTCGCGATGGGCTGTCGCGGAAGGGAGGGCTCATTAACTACCGAACCGCGCAGTACCACACTACACTTAAATTGTAATTATTAATTGAATATTGTTCGATCAAGGATTATATTGTAATTGTACCTGAATATTCTGCGTTTAAGTATTAAACTCCGTGTATTAATTAAGCTACCGAACCGCTCAGTACCACACAAGGAATTTTATTATTTTTTTTACGCATCATATAAAATGTTATACGAAATTTCGATGGAACAATATGCCGTAATTAAAATTCTCGATTTATTGCCACAACAAATTGTAATTTCGAAAATATAAAGTCTCCTTCTTTGAATGAAAGAACTAAATCAACTACATCAGAAAAATACAGGCTGTCTCATTATAATCTTTCCACGCGATTATCTCGCAAAATATTCATTATTCGAAAAAAATATTTAAATGAAACAACGATACACACTGTTTTTTTTGGGGTGGAAGCGCCTCCGCGATTTGAAGGTGCCCTTGTTCTTTTAAATGGAAACTTATTTTGCACGTTAGACTCATAGCTTCCCTCAAGACGAATCTATTGATCTACATTATGCTGACCTTGAAATGTCATTCAAGATCATTTCAATGGCTTGAAGTTTTCTTCTTCACTGCACGTCCGGAATCTCATCTTCTAAATTCAAAAGTACGATCTTCAACGTTTATGCAGCATCTAATCCTATCCCTAAATGACAGTTCAACTTGTTCTAAAGTTTCCCTAGTAATTTGCGTGCAAGCATTTTTATTATTCGAGCCTTCATATTTTCGGCTGTGGTTGATTGTTCCACATAAACTTTATCTTTTATCAAAACACTTTTTTTTGCATTGCTTCCATATTTTATCGAATGAATTCATATTTATAGGTATAAAATTGCACAGTATTTTGTTTTTAATACGAGAAAGAGTGCTTCAACTGAAATATTATCCGTTTAATTAACGATTACAACAATTCATTAAATATAAAGTGAGACAACTCCATTTGGGTATAACAAAACTTTTATTTTTTTTATTCAGCACTATAAATACTATCAATAAACATACACTATCTAACACCACACAATAAAAAAGACTGGTCTATTAGAGCTTACCACTATTTCTAAATTTATTGAAAAACAAATCCTAAAATACGTTGCGATAACAAGAAATGGACTTGCCCGGCTTTCTAAATAAACTGCTCATTTTGAGTCGGTTGAGTGTGAGATTTAATGCCAGAATACAGTCTTAAGTTTATTTTACAATGTTTTGTGTCGAGAAATGAATATTTTCGCTTTTATTGATATCAATGCTTTTTACTGAAATTTTTCAGCGGTTTTAACTAAATTATATTTTTGTGAGCAATGTTTCTACTTCGAAAATATAAATCTGCATGGCCGATGTCAATAACGATGCTCAGTGAATCCACATTAGCAGCGAGGCGTTAATGGTCTATCTTATACATTTTTGATGAAATTCTTCTTCAATACAGCTTCGTACATAAAATTTTCCATTTGATCTCAAGCGATTAATTTTTTATCTGTCCATAAAAAGTACTGACTTCGCTTCAGTGATGTTGTGTCCATCTTATGTTTTTTTCAAGATGTAGCACACTTGTAATGTTTTTCAGTAGACTGTGTTTGTGCCATAATTTCTTATTCATTATTTAAATAAATCATATTCAAGGCAATTTTAATTTAATATTTTCGTTTTTCGCAAGTGAACTTTTGTCCGAATGTACTTCATTTCTGATGTTGCAACATTTTATGTACGTAGGCGTGAAAACAGGTTCTTTGAATTATAATATGTCTGTTGTTTTGATTAACACTTTTAATATTTATATATATCTACGGGGTAAGTCCATTTCTAAAAATGCATAAACTTAAACAATTTAATACTGTATTAACTTGCTGGAAGCACATGGGTAAAAGACGTTCAGTATTTCGGCAAAAGTTATCATTCTAAACTTCTAAACTTCTAAACTTCTAAACTTCTACATTTATTCTACATTTCTACCTTTCTACATTTCTGACATTTCATTATGCGACTGCAGTACGTCTATCAGTTACAAGCGGAATCCGTGAATTTTATCCTGTCAAAGCTTTCTGGAAGTAATCAGTGCACAATAGCACCGCATATCCCTGCTCACGGCTATAATTCGGTTTTGGATCATTTCGTTATAAAAATTGATATTTGGGGATTTTTTTAAATAGAGACATTTACTTCAGACTTCGAATACTTAAATTTCGAAAATATTACATTAGCTTAAAAAGGGTGCTTTATTTAAAACATTTTTAATACATGTATATATTTACTTCAGAATATTCTTTTGAAATTCTCAAGGTAAAATTTTGATTAAAGGTTTGAAATTTACGGTGTTGGATAAAATAGATATCTTTTAATATTCAAAATGCACATGTGAATATTGAAGTTCTTTTTTACTTAAATTAGTATTACATTCATAACTATAGTTATTTACGGGTTTTCAATATTAAAGCTGCCATAATACGATGTACATTTTATTTAAATAAACAATGTAGTACACGAATGAATCCACAGACTATAAAATGTAAATTGATTGTACATATTAATTATTTATCTGAAAAAGGTCACTACAGATTACAAGAATAACACTATAACAAATTTTGTAATTGAAAATAAGAGACTTGCAAACGGTTTACTGCTTTTAGTATTAAGGCAAAAAAAAAATAATTCTAGATTTGAAAATTAAAAACTTGCAATAGGGGATAAGGAAGATAGATATGTCTGAAGAATTTTTAAGCCCAGTCAGAATGATGATCAAAATCAATGGTTAATTATATATATTTAATTATATTAAAATAAAATTTTATAAATGATGTGTCGACCATGTCAAATGGCTGGATGTTATAAATAATTTTCAATGTTTCTAGTTATTCAATGTTTTCAATGTTTCTAGTTATTCAAGTATTTCTAAATAATACAGTTTCCATGCCCAAGGACTATGTATCACAAAAAAGTTTTTAATATATTCGTTTACTACACCCATTACGATAAACAGTTTCTGCAAAATTAAATATTCCTCTTTAAATACGAAGACCAGTAATATCATAATAAATAATGATACTAAAGTAGGATAAATAAAAAGCAGGGTTAAATTGATACAACAAATTCTCATCCACAAGGAGTTGAACCCTAATTAATTACATTCCATATCCAGTATGCTACTACTACTCCACAACGGTATTTGTTATTGTTAGCAATTAAGAGAGTATTTATCATAATGGAAAATTTACAGTCATAAATATCTAAAAACAATCATAAAATATTTACTCTTATAACGCTATCTTTCTATAAACAGAATATTGAAATCTGCCGGTACACATAGTCCGATTTCAGCCTTACACTTCGATTGTGATTCAACCTTGCATTTTCCTTGCGAGAAAATCAGTAACTGTTTCACTGATTCGGATTCAAAGAGTACAGAAATACATTATTTCAAAACTTCGTTAATTTCGAGGACTAAAACTGGCTAGTTTCTTTCATTTTCTTTTGTTCATTTGGGCTTGCGGCTTCCCACTTTGTTGATTGCGGTTAATCCGTCGTTTGACTTCGGTTCGTTCCTAGTTTCTTTGATGTCGGTTAATTTCTCGGTTTTAATTTCTTTGATTCTTCGACAATTCTCAGAGACATTTGTCGGTATCGTGATATCGAGGATCTGGACAGAGGGTGAATTTCTGTTTCAACTAATAAGGCTTCATAAAATTACGGATAACCGTGATTGGTTCGAAATTCCTTCTTCATTATCCCCTCAAAGTGAGAGTGGTGGTGCACGAGCAGGCTTCTCGTGCTGACAATGAGACAAAACCTTCTCTAAGTAACTTGCGAGGTTAGACTTGACGTCGGCCATATTGGAAGTGGGTAGATAGAAGTAAGAAAAAGAAAATATTAAATAGATCAATCTTTGATATACACTGAGCAACAAAATTAGCACAACAGGAATTTTTATCAGAATTTCAATCAACTTTAAGTACTCGTAATTCCGCGAAAAATGGTGATATCTTACAAATTCTTTTTTCATTTTAATGTTTGAAGTTTCTACTTTGAGCACAATTTATCAGATTTGACTTCCGTCTTTCCCCACCCCCGCCACCCCCTTTAATGAGAGGACATGTTTTATTTTAAAAAATTTGCATTTTTAGCGGAGTTACAATTACTTAAAGTTGAGTGAAATTTTGATAACAATTCTTGTTGCGCCAATTTTGTTGCTCAGTGTGGTACCGATAAAATAAATCATATCATGATAAAATACCTGTAAGTATAGTACGGCACGGCATTGTATTGTGGCGGTGTACGCCATGACGTTCTTTCTAATTTTATCTTTTCTTCTTAATTATTCTAACTTTCTCTTTTGCCTGAATACTTCTAAGCACTTCCTGCCTATTCTACAATTTTCTATTTTCCCAGTGTCTCGTACTAACCTGGCCATTGTCAGATTGCACATTTGGCAGCCAAACTTGTGCGGACCTAAGTTTTCCGTTGACTTTCTCTTTCACCCCTTCAACTTTCCACTCAATACTTCTTTTCTTTTCCTATGTCTATCTCTTCCCAAAAAGGGCATAAAAACACTGAGCATCGCGCCGCTCGGGACATTCGTGATTTTCGTACTGACACTCTTACACCCGCACAATGTCTGACGCGTTTGTTACTTGTTGTTACTTGTTGTTATTTAATCTTTGCCTTTTTTTGTTAAATATATAATATTTTGTTGAGTGATTGTTAAATTGTCTACTGTTCATTCACACACACCACGTCCTCAGTATCTTCTTGGATACTAAAAAATCATTAGTGTAATTTAAATTCTCGAATTTTTACAAATTTAAAATTGAAAAATGCATCTATGAAATTCTTTCCCTTATAAACTTTTAATAAGCAATAAGATTCTCATCCCGTCGAAAGTTTCGAGAGCCGCTCAGTGGCAGCCATATACTTATGAACACATAAAGACCCGCGATTATCCCTATAGTTGTTCGAGTCATTGTTCTCTTTTAGTTGCCAGATTCGGCATTTTTAATTTTCTAGCCGGTTATTTCTAGCATGTTTGCTCAAGGTCAGCGCAGTTTCTGACTTCATTATCTGCCACGGTCAAACACAGAACTTCGCAATATTTGCGGCCGGAAGAACCCAAGAGAAACGTAAACCTTTGCCTCCCTTCCACAATTTTGTATAGTTTGTGCAGGCTATCGAGATGCCCCCCCGCCCCAAGGCTACCATGTCAAGGTAACATTGAATAGCAAATAGCTAGTAGTTACAGGTAGTTCTAGTTTGTCAAACAGATAAATAGTGAAAACACTTCGATAATTGTTGTTAGCCAAACCGATAGATAATAAAAACACTTAGAAAGTAATAACACTGTACAACAAATTTTGACTTTTTTGTTTTATATGAACTGCCACTATGAAATTCTTATAGATTTTTGCGAGATGAATGCGAATCTGAAATTCGTTTTTCTCTGGGACGTACAGTTTTTTAGAAAATTAATGTTAACAAAAATTGCAAATTTTCAACTTTGGAAATTTTTTGTGCTTTTACTATAGCAGCTATTCAATGGCTTCTTGTACGAGAGAAATCTGTGTACTTTCCCGAATAAAACGATATAAATTGTTATTACATTGTAAACATTTAAATATGTTTAAACAACGATCGAAGTAAAAAAGACCCCAAAAATGCACCAATTTTTGGTGATATTTTTAAATTTATTTAAAAAACTGTGGGTCTAGGTGAAAATCTAACCATCGCACGCGATAGAGCAGATATTTTTACTGCAGAAAGCTTCGAGCGAAGTTAAAAAATCACATTCGTTTACATTTTATAAGGAATATAGTTCGGCAAAACACGCGTCGCTGCCAGTGGTACTCAATGTTGGCGCAGCGCGGTGGTCTCCCTACCTTCTGCCTTGGCGTAGCGGAATAACTGCGCGCCTCGCCGCCAACATTGAGTACCACTGGCAGCGATGCGTAGTTGCTAATTAATTTAAACATTTAAGTTTTTACAAACGTAAAATTTTAAAATTTAGCTATAAATTCATTCTCTCATAAACTTTTAAATGTAACTCTCAGGTATCGATACAAAATTATTAATGTTATTAGTAAGTTACAGTTAAAAACCATTATTAAATTGTGATAATATTCTAATTAATCAAAAATAATAGTAAAAACGAAACAGTGAGGAGGAAATATGCGTATCAATGAAAAACGAAATAAATGAGGTTATGTATAAAAATTACAGACGTATGATTTCTTTCTCAGATACATTAACCAGAATTAAGTATTTACAGCTGCAGTATCAAAACAAATAAAGATAGTTGAAATGCTATTATATTATTACGTATTCAGTGGTCCCTGACTTGACTACATTTAATACCGTTAATGAACCAAATTTCCATCGCCAAATAGTAGAGAATTTCCATCATTTCCGCTAAAGATTGCTCACTGATAAAAATATCATATTAAATTTTATTTATTGTTATCATTATTTTCATTTACTTCAAAAAATGGACTCGCACTTTCTAAATAAATGGCCAAAATAATGAAAATCACACCACGACCTCTTAAAAAGAGCCTGTCAAATTGACACGGGCGAGAAATGGAGGCAATATAATTTCGTCGAAAGGTTTATACCCGTCTGATGGCCTCGAGTTCCACACAATTTACGTGTCATGAATTTGTCCCAGTTTCCTCTTTTGTTTTACCTCCGAAGATCTTTTTCTTTCCTCTCTATTTCTCGTACGAGCATCGTTACTTTCTCCCATAAGGGTTTGAAGTTGCAGCTCGTTACGGGGTTATTCGTAAGTGTACGTGGCCAATAAGAGCTTCCAAGAATCGTAGTTGGCAAGCTTCCTAAAGTTCTGTGCCCAGACTTAAGCTATGACGCTACCATTCACGACTTTTGTGCCATCTACATGCACGGATCCCCGGGAACTCCTTCCCTTCCTTCCTGTCTCATCCTCTTGTATCCGTTCTTCCGTGTATTTCCGGCCCGCGAAACTCGAATGTGCACGCATTTTGCTTGCTGAATAGTCCCGTAAAAACGGTTTGTCGAACTATCCTGTTACTTCGGAGTTTCCTCAACCAATTTCGAGCTACGTTAGACGGATCTGAAAGATCCCGCAAAATGAACGAACAAGTTTGCTACGGTTTTAACGTCCTGAAATTTCTTACTAGGTAAAATGTTCGGTACAAAAGTTTAAAAGAACGTGTTAATTACGCAAGGTTAATGCTGTTTCGCGATGTCGCGAAATACATAATATAAAGCATTGTATTACAAGTTGAACACGGTTCTCAACAGCTCAAGTTAATTCACAGTCGACTGATAAATCTTAGTAACTTCTTCGAGGATCGCGGGAATAGAAATTCAGTCTACGCATAATTTATTATCGCTCTTAACCCTTTGCACTCTAAAGGTGACTCACAGTCACCACTTTGTTTAATACAGCAATTTGAAATAGGTATCTTTACACTAAATCTATAGCGTTGCACATATGATGTATAAACATAATGAAACAGCTAATAATGCCAATAAATAACAGACAGATAATAACTTTGAAAGAATTTATCAAACCTTCCAAAGAAAAAGTTTTTCAGTTGCCATCTGCTAACAGTGAAAATACCTTCGAGTGCTAAGGGCTAAGATGCTTGGTACACGTTGAAGCAATAACCTTCTACGTTGTTAAGGCTTCATTAACACTGAACACGACCCGCCAGAAGAGGTCCTCGTACGTTCCAAAGTCACTTCGAAGACCGTATTGTTCGAATATCAAAGAGGTACAATTTATGATTTCCGGGACTGTTTCGGATATATTAGCCCGGCAAACTTTGAGAAACCTAAATTTACATCACTATATCGGCTTGCTGTAGCCCTCTAGCTTTCGACCGTGTCATCAACGATCCTCCTACGGTGTATAGTTCACGAAGATAGAGACAAGGCCCATCGTAAGAGTTCTGTAAAGTGTCTTATGTCATGGAGCAACTTGTCATTACTGGGTCTCACACATGCACCGCAGAAATTAGGGTCTTGAGCTAGCATACATAGAGAGCGTCTAGCGCTGTTATTTGCTAAACCATACTAGCCTATTACGTATGGTTCACGAGTGAATGAGACACCACACTGATTGGTGGACTTAGGTGACACACGCGTTAGATCAACTCTCTGAGGCTGTTCCCTGACAGGGTTATGACACGAACAGAAAGTTAACGGGGTTTCCAAAAAATGTATCCCTTAAAATACATCAATTAGTTATTTTGTATTTTCGCAACAACTGGTAAAAGTAATGCTTGAAATTTTATTCATTATTTGTTGCGGCGCAAACTAATAAACAAGTTAATCTTCACGGAGAAAATAATCGCGCTATTCATCAGAATGCATTATCCTTAGATTCTATTTATTAAGATCCGCACAATAAAGCAGTTCAGAGCTTTTCATATTGTAAATGGCCCGAGCCATCCTAAAAGACCCTAAACTGACCTGTAAAAAGAATAAGTTTATGAAGCCATTGAATATTTTCTGTCAATCTACGATCGTCTTAGCGTCAATTGTTCCTGTTTGTGACTTACTATTGTTAGCATATTTCTTTAACTTCGGCATGTTTTTGGTAAATTCAAAGGGCTTCATAAAACTATTACCTGAAACGGTTGACGCGTTGGGAATTTCCATATACGTCACTCGTGGGTACCTGCAGTACCCGAGGGTACCGTTACTTCGTAGACGGTTACCTTCCTCAAACCAACAGAATTCTACCAATAGCAAAATTTCACCCCCATCAGCTTGTAGGCGGTTACATTTGCAAAAATTATATGTTTAACCAATGACAATCCATCACCCCCATCAGATTACCTGTACCGAGGTGATTTTAGAAGAGCATGTTGCTCGACATGACAGATCCTCAATACTATTCAATACAATACAATTTTTTTAACATTCAAGTACATCACGAGTCTATAACCTTAAACATTACTCGTTATTCTATATTTTTTAAACACACTGTTTAGTTATTAATAAACACATGTTATTTGTTGTCACTTATGCGACCTTCTTCAACACCTTCCGCTATCCAAAAATTAACTAATCCGTTCGTCATTAATGTTGCCGTACGGAGTGAGCATACAAGAAAGCTAACTTTCAACATTCAATAATTTTACTTTACTCACGCCTCATCATTATTCTTTTCAAATGGGGAGTACGAGTAAATACTCAAAACATTCTATTTATTTCATTTACATAAATAACGGATAATTTACTTATCCCTTATTAAGTAAAAATGAATAACTGAACATTATTCTTAATTTCCTTATTCGTTATAAGATTTAATTTGGACGTAACATAGCATGGTACTAACTTGCTTGTTCACGACTGCAGTTAGCCGTACGTTCGGATCTTCGCGCTCGCGTCTGACCACGCTCTAATTGGTCGGTGTTTTTCCTTAATAATTCGAAAACGAGAGCCTAGACCCCATTTTTGCAAAGGAAAAAGTTACTTAGAATCACCTCCACGACAACCCTTTTTCGTGTCCCCAAAATAACGGGTGTTACGAGACACCCTGTATATTCAATACAATGTATTCTCATAATTGATCTCGATTACGTTCGGCAATTTAATTAAATATCTTCTGGATCATTAAACACCTGTCTCCTGAAGCTGAGTACGTGAGTGTATCCAGGCTCGTTCATTCCTGCTTTAATAACAGATATTTAAGACCGTAACGGTGGTTTGTTACAATTTAAAGTTTATTAAATAAATTACACGAGAGTCTTAAACTATTTCGGAACTAACACTAGTTAGATGGGTGAAGTAAAAAAATGTATGTGTTCGCGTACGAGGTATGGTACTGTACTCAAAACTCTGTCCTGGTGGGTCTCACCCGGGGAGCGCTTTAGAAGCAGAGTTGTACTTGCTTATCCGTCCGTAGACTGTCCGCACAAGGGAGCAGCTAATGAAGCAGATAAGTCAAGTCGTAGCTGAGTGAGTAAAAACGAAAAGTTTCGGCTATTTATTCGGTTTGCTGGGGTTGGTCGGTACGGTAGGGGTAGGTCCCAGGTATTCGGTAGTTGGCGGGGGTGCGACCGAGGCGCTACTCTGGTGGGCGCTCGGGGCATTCGCTACAAGACTTTATTGTGACGTTACATTCCAATAATTTGCACTCAATAACACTGTGTGGAATTATTGGGCAAACATTAGAAAGTACAGTAAAAGCCCGCACAGTGCACTACTCGGTTGTTCGCCACAGTGCAAAACGTCTCTTCCTGTGCCTATGCGTGTGTCATTGCTGCACCTATGTTCGCCTGGCTCGAGCCAGTCCAAGTGTAACACGATACTCGCCGCGGTCCCTTTGATGCGGGCTGACAGACCTCCAGTTCCAAATTCAGCAATATAATTCTTTAATATTTATATTTTTTTCACTACAAACTTTTTTAACAGATGCGTGAGGTTTTTCCGATCAAAATAAGACCAAATAAGATATAATTACGATCAAAGTGTCCATTCAAAAATTAATCACTAGAATTTTAAACATGTAAACACGCCTTATCAGTAAGAAAATTCGACAAAAGTCGATCGCCTTTGGGATTATATATGAATCTTCAAAGAACGACCAACGTGAAGTTCACGAAAACAGATTTAACATATTGTGCGTCTTTTATTCATTTCTGCTTGTTCGCGGTGAAACAATTTATTTGTATCGCGTTCTACAATTTATTCTCAAATTGTCACTTAGTGTTCCATATACTTAATTAACTCTTAATTTTATCGAGTAATAATTGTGAATTATTACTGTACTAACTCGCATTATTAACTTATTTTGATTAAGAATTAAATTTTAATTGTCCGCTGAGCAATTCTCTAATTGAAAATTAAAATATAATTTTGATGATTTTCAAATTAGATCAACGCTTTTTAAATTAATGATTAATTGTCGATGGATAACAAACTTGCACAAGATCCTGCGAAAATTAAAGTTTGCAAAATAGGCAGGAAGTGTTTAGAAATATTCAAGCAAAAGAGAAAGTTAGAAAAGTTTAGAAAAAAAGATAAGATTACGAAGAACATAGTGGCGGACACCGCCACAAGCGGTGTTAATTTAAAACTGAAATTTAAGTTATTATTAGAAAATTAAATTTAAATTTCCGCTCGGGTGATTATATTTAACATAATAATTTATAACATATGCCGCAGCCGCGAACCACTAACTAGGACGTCAACCACGAGGTGGCTACTGCTACACTCGCAACTAGTGAAGCCGCACCAGCGTGTGTACAGGGTGTCCCAAAAGTGTTGAAGGAGCCAGAAATGGGAGGAAGGTGGGGTCATTCTGAACAACTTTTTCATTTACAAAAATGTGGTATGGGGCTTTATTTTTAAATTATTAACGAAAAACACCGGCCAATCAGAACGCGAGAATCGCGCGCCACGCCATTCGATCGCGACCACGGCCAATTATAACTCGGGCCTACACTTCTGCCTCCGTGCGCGCGCGATTCTCGCCCTCTGATTGGTCGGTGTTTTTCGTTAATAATTTAAAAATGAAGCTCCATACGACATTTTTGCAAATGAAAAAGTTGTTCAGAATGACCCCACCTACCTCCCATTTTCGGTTCCTTCAACACTTCTGGGACACCCTGTCTATAAGACTCGGGCAGCAAACCATCGACCGGAGAGCGCACCGTGTTAGCGAAAGTGTGTAAGCGAATCCGTGTAAAGCGGATACTGACCGACACCGTGTCACGCTCACTTGATATTTTGTATTCCTATTTTCTTCCTCTGCCAGAGAGTACGTCGAGTGGGAGTGTGTAACTGCAATCCCTCGGCGCTGCCATTCCTCTGATTTCCTCGACTCTACGCCGTCAGCACTGCCACGAAACGAGGACATCCAGGCCGCCCAGTAGACACGTGGAGCTGCAGCGTGTTTTCGGAGTAACGGCCTCATGACAGGGAAGGGCTGTAATGCTGCAACCGCTTCACCTCACGATCGCTACCGTCCATTCTCCATCGCCCTGACTTCCCCCTTCCCACTAAACCGTGCCTTGTAAGCAAGCGTCGAAGGCTCCGCGACCGGACTCTCCTCGCGTAGGAGTGTGCGAAACGTACGAACCTCGGGCGTACCGACTGAACCGGCGAAAACCGGCGAGTTGCGTTACATTAGCAGCCCGAAGATGCGAGGAGCTGAACCTGCAACGTCGACAACAACCACGGGAGCCCAGTCGAGCTTACCTGACCAATCTCGAAATCTTGCTGCACTGCTATGGGATTTTCCTGGGAAGGTAAGACTGGACCGATGCTACCGCAACCTGAGCCTGGACTACCGGGGCTATATTCGGCGGTCCGATATTCACACCCGGATCGATCTGCTCCGCCAGATCGCGGAGTACGAGTACCTCAAACGCGAGCACCCGTCCGCCCCACCGCCGCGGAGTTACGACCGATCCAGGGACCAGGCATCCGACATCGGACCAGGTTACCACCGGGACACCAGCTGCTGGAGATGTGGCCAAGGTGGACACTTTCGCTACGTCTGCCGACGACCTGGACGATTATTTTGCAGCCACTGCGGGGCCCAATTCACTACCCCTGAGAGTCCAACTTCAAATAGGCGGTGCACCGGGCCCGGCGAACCCGTTGGGAATTCCACACCACTCTCACTACCTGTGTTGGCGAGATATGACCTCGAGCCACACAGAACAGGTCATGCGCAAGGGCGTGGTACAAAAGTGCGGGTTTCCTCTACAACATATCTGAGAATGCTAATGGCAACCGTTGATCAGAGACTTGAGATTAGCTCCGTAGTAGCAGTTTGAAGGGCAAGAGTCAAAACGACGGTCGTATACTCATCCTTTGAATATTTTGTTGCACGTGTCTGTTGTTCCGCATCGTTCGAACGGGACTCGGTCGAGAGTTCAGCCGAGTCACCCCTTTCACGCAGGTCTGCGTACCACTGGTATCCGTTACCCGGGGATACGGGATTGGGCAGCTCAGTTGGTAGCTTTTTAGGGTTGGCGGTGCGTAGTCTCCGGGATCTCGTCGCGAATACTAGGATTAACTCCGAATTCTCAAGAGGCGGCCTTGACATGGCAACCCTTGGAGCGAGTCGAAACTCTACCTCACCTAAATTCTGCCAGCGGTTGCACTTTTCCCAAGTTCCTGGAACTTACGGCCCACAGCAGTATGGTCTGTCCATGGGCCCACCGAAGGCCGTCAGTCCCGTGACTGCCCTCACCGACCGAGGGCGCAAACGGCACATTAGCCGACGTACGAAACCCCGTCAGGCCAGGAAATCCACAGACGCTTCCTTTCAACCAGTAGGCGAGAATGAACGAATCTACATCGGCTTCACGGTTCATTCGTACAGAGGCAAAGCTCTCGTGGACGCCGGGGCTATCCGCTCCTACTTCCGAAGCAACCTGGCCGAACACTAACAATGGCACGGTGACCTATGGGACCAGGAACCAAAGGGGGTACGCGTAGCAGACTGGAGCCAGGCCACCATCGCAGAGGAAGCCACCGTAACGACTACCATCGAGGAGTGTTACCTACGGCATCAATTCGTTATACTGTCTGCCATGGGCCACCACATGTTGATCGGGATTAACCTGCTAAGATAGCTGGGAATGATGATTCGGGTCGGTTCCCGCCAGTCAGAGTACGCCTGCAACCGCAAGATCATGGAGACCACCGGATCGGCATCCTGCACTCTGGGACAGCAGGAGCAACTCCTGGCCGAGGAAGTTCTACGTTTCTACCAGCTACCAGCCACAACCACTGAGCTCTTCGACAACCTTGATCTTACACCCGAACAACGACCAGGTGAGCTGGTGGCATGCTCGTCGTCCAGGAAGTCACAGCAGGGTCGACAGACACAGACGACGAGGAGGCTACTACATGGCCAGGCAAGCTGGCGGCCTGCTTGATATCTAGGAGGCCAGAACAGGGCCGGCAGACACAGACACCGAGGAGACGGCTACACGACCAGGGGACACAGACGCCGGAGGGGCCAGAACGGACCAGGCAACGTAGACAAAATAACCATCGCATAATCCTACCCAAAGGGTCCTCTCCACGGCCCACGGATATCAGCGGTGGAAGGAGTTTACTGTTGACCTCCACTAAGTAACCCACAGACAGTCAATCACCATAACCCTCCCCAGCGGCCACCAAGTCTCTTTCCGAAGAATGGGCCAACAGTAATTACGCTTTCGGATCCAATCCGGCCAGTACAACTCGCTCCCAACGAGCCAACTCAAGAAGTGCTGGACTCGCTAGACAAAGTGCTCGCGCACCTTTTAAATTGGACACTAAAAAGTCAACACTGGTGGTGAGTAGTTATAAGTTTAGCCTGTCAGACGTGATGTACGTAGTTCATCCTGTAAGATGTGACAGCGAAATCGATGTACGTACACTATGCGGCCGCCAAGTTGTCCGGTGAGGAGGTTGTCCTGAAACATAAGACGTACGCGATCGCTCCTCCTACCCCCACCCAGAACCGTCGAAATTTGACACCGATTGACGATCGCAGACTACAGTAAAAGCTCTCGTCGTGGACGGCAGGTCGGAATCCAAAGTGTACTCGGCGAGAGCCGTAGAGGCGAATTTGATACTCGGCGGCCGTGCCTTCCTCGTCACGGGCCGCGGCCGACGAAACGACGAAGGTCAAATATAGGTGAAACACATACTAATGCAAGCAAAGACAAAGATTAAAATGTTCTTATTTCCTTGTATTGTGTTATGAAACGTATACCATCGTATTCGTCAGGTTTTTTCTGATTAAAATGACACCAAACATGGTCTAAAAGTTCTCCCCGTGGACAGGCGGCCGCAATCAAAAGTGTACTCGGCGAGAGCCGTAGCAGGCGAAAATGTACTCGGCGGGAGCCGTTGCTGGTGCGATCCACCTCGGAATCAGTCAAGCATTACATAAACACGATCGGTTGCCGAAACGACCGAATATCGGTGAGACACATACTAATGCAAGCAAAGAAAAAGATTGCAATTTTCTTATTTCCTATTATTTTTTCATGAAACTTGTACCATCGTATTTGTCAGGTTTTTCTGATTAAAATGACACCAAACATGATTTAATTACGTTAATAATTACGTACGTAACGGGTGAATAAAGTTTTTAACGTGAAAGAGGACGGCGAGTGAAAAAGACAGAGAGGCAGAAGGTTGAAGCGTTCGGAAAAGATGAAAGGCAGACGGAGCTCAGACCTTTAAATTAAAAATTAAAAATTCTTATTTTTGATTTTTCGTAAATGAAACTTTTGCCATCGTATTTGTCTCGTTTTTCTGATTAAAATGATACCAAACACGTTATAATTACGATCATAATAACCTGTGTAACAAGCCATAAAGTTTTATTTGTATCTGTGCCGTAATTGTAACGTCCGAAACTTTTATGGCTTGTTACACAGGTAATTGTGATCGTAATTATACCTTGTTTGGTCTTATTTTGATCGGCAGAACCTCACGAATATGTTAAAAAAATTTGCAGTCAAAAAAATATAAATATTAAAAAATTATATTGCTAAATTTGGAACTGGAGATTTGTCAGCCCGCATCAAAGGGACCGCGGCGAGAATCGTGTTACACTTGGACTGGCTCGAGCGAGGCGAACACGGGCGTAGCGATGACGCACGCATTGGCGCAGGAAAAGACGTTCGTCCTCGGCCGGAGCCGACCAAGTAGTACACGAGGAGAGCTTTTACTGTACTGATTGTTTATGGTCTTCGGGTCAACTAGTGTGCGTCACCGCACGAACCAATAAATTCCGCCGCCGAAAAAGCATAAGCGACCATCTTTTTTTTTCGGCCAATTAATGCCGTCGCGCCTGAACACCTGGCCAAACCTCCTCACCGGACAACTTGTCGGCCGCATGATGTATAATAGTTGAGCCCGTTAGATGTGATGCACAAAGAAACAAAAGACTAAGGTGTTGGCGCCTCCAAAAAAGAAGGGGGGGGGGGGTATCGGACGTATACCGCAGGCGCGAACTACTAATTAGGGTGTCAACCGCGAGATGGCTACTGCCACACTCACAACTCACCGGTGAAGTACCAATAGCGAGTTAATTTATTAATTTAGAGAATTTCCAGTTAAGAATTATAATTAATTTGGACTGTTATGAGATTCGATGAAAAAGCAAATTGTAATATTTCGTAGGATGAGATTGAGGTAGAAATTAAATTTTTATTTTCACTTATGTAAAGTTTCGATTAACGATTGACATTTTCTTTTCATTTCACAACGTACTGAATACAAATTAACGTTCGATTTATAATATCACACGTTTGAATTAAAAATAAAAATTTTATTTTCAGTCAGATGGGGTCAGCATTAACGCTCTTAATTGAAATCGCAATTAATTAAAATCAACGTTCCATCGCCAATTGTTCACGTTTGAATTAAGAATTAAATTTATATTCTCAATTAAAGCCAGCTAAAAAGTATTTAATTGTCGATTATGATTTTGTTGACACAAATGCATTGTGAAGTATCCTCGATGTCTATAAACCGATTAAAAACGATATTCCGGTGATTGGATTGTTCTTTTGCTGTTTGCTCTTCCAGCGTTTGCTTCGCATCGTTGATATATTTGGGCTGTGCATTTTGAAAGTGGGTCAAGCGCACTTGTTAAAAAATGAAGGCAATGATAACAATACCTAAAACTTAATTTTGGCTGATTAATTTTTTAGACTACGGTGTGATTAAAAATGCCCCATCGTTTTTGATGCACCCTAATGCATGGTGAAACATTTTTAAACCAACCCCGAAATATTGCGATAACTGCACGTCCTATAAGAACAAATTGAATTGAACTTGTTGGAAATTGCAACGATTTCACACCGCATCCACATATAGACTTCAATCGAAACCAATACGGTTAGGAATACTAATCAGTATGACTGAAAACAAACGCACAGTTTTATGTGCTGAAGTCCATTGTGGTAAAGCCCATACAGTCAATTTAAATTCTCTTTTAATTTAATTTACTATTTTATCTTTGCATTGCACGGATTTCCACTGTGTAATATTGATACGAATAAATTTATTTTCATTTTGGCTAAAGAATAGATATTCCAACATAATTATTATTTTTTCCATATTCTCATACTATGTTATTCCTCCGCGGATAACAATATATCAACTTTATATAATTTAAAACGCGATAAAACTGTTGTACGGTTTTACATCACCGTACAGCATACGCCAATATACCTGCGAGCCTACAAACCCTCGGGGTAAAGGCAGAAAATTCAATACCTCATTAAAATTCCAATCGACCATAAATAGTCCCAAACCTCGAACGCACCCCAAGTCCGCGGCCCGTTGCAGGCCCTCATAAAAACTCTGGAAAGTCCAAAAAGTCCCGTTCCTCTCGACATCCCTACTGCCACGTCTTTCCCACCACCTCGTTCTTCTAACTTTTCCATCTTCCAAATATCCCAGTCCAATGATTATTCAATATTTCCCACTTTTCGCCAAGTCCATTCCTACATTCCCACCAATTCATCATCGACTCCTACTCCAAAAATCATCTACCTTTTTTGCAACACCAACAAGCAACAAGTTCTATCTCAACCACCACTAACGAAACATCAGAACATTTAAAACCACCACCTAGTACACATTAAAAACAACTTTGAACACCACCAAGTACTCAAACACTTTTGCATTATTGTCAACCTACTAAATATTGCTAAATAAATTAAGTGTTATATTTAAACATTCGTTCACCACCATACCACCATCACATCATCTACGCAAAGCGTCCTCACGTCATTAATTTGCCGTCGAGCACAACGGTCACAGTTCTTGAGGATTCCACGATCGAAGAATCGAGTTCCGTGACCGTACAACTGTCGTGGAACAGGCGTCTATTTCATTTTCTGAAATCCTGTGCCCTAAAGAGTTCATGGTATTGTAAAGATGTATGGCGTCAATATGCGGCCGCTACGTCCTGCCATAATATAATGAAGGAGTTTGTTCTTCCTGCTTGTAAAAGGTAGCGCCACCTTTTGATCTTAATTGTTTCTACCATTAGCGAGCGATAGATCACTTTCTTTTGAACCGTCTTTTAGTAACGGGTATTTCTGTATTATCAAAATAATTGTTGTAATGCGTAAATACAGGGTGTCCCGCAACTTTCGTTGGACCCGAAAAGGGGTTGTAGGGGAGGTGATTCTATGTAAGTTTTTCCTTTGCAAAAATGGGGTCTGGACTCTCGTTTTTGAATTATTAAGGAAAAACACCGACCAATCAGAGCGCGAGAATAGCACGTGCTCAGACATTTTTGCGAAAATGGACTTTACTGACGAATTTTTTGCTCTGAAACTACTCGTCCGATTGAGCTAAATTTTTTTCTGTTTCATTCAAAACGGATTTGGCTACTATAAAATATTTCTACCGATTTCGTCAATTTGTTATATAATAAACAAATTCTTTTTTTACATTTTTTAATGAAAAGCATATCGGATTAAAATTTAAAAAAGGTATGTTCATATTTCCTGAAACTTCCCCTTTAAAATGAGCCCTTCACAACGATGGAGCCTCGAAAATTGACGTCACAATAAGCTGGAAAACGACGCGGTGTTCCTCCGTTTCAGGTAAGCGAGTCGTGTGCTCCGCGTTCGAAAAATGGGCAGAAACTGGAAATTTTTATGGTTTGCAATTTTTTAACAAATTCGAAATCGGCAAAATGATGACTTAACCCCCTCAATTTCACATAGACTATAACATATTTTGATTAAAACAAAATCGCAGATGGTGAGGTCAGTGAGTGATCGCTTCGGCGTGGAATGACCCATACGATTCATATAAATCATGCTATGAATTATAGTACTAATTTGTAACGTAGACATGCAAAATTCAATTTCGTTTGGAGTATGTAATATTTAAATTATTATTATATGAATATTATTTTTCCTATAATTATTATATGGTACTATATTTCTATTAAATTTCTATTTTTTTATACAGTGCGTGTTTCGTACAAAAATTCGTATTATTATTATATACTATTAATTTTTTATTGACATTCTTGTTATTATTGTACACTATCACTTTCCCGTGAAAATTTGTATTATTATCATCGTATACTATCATTTTCCTATTAATATTTCTGTATTAATTAATATTATAACTAATATTTCCTATTAATTATAAATCCTCCCTTACATTTAATCAATATTTCACGTATTAGATTTACTGGACAGTAGTGTTTGTTTCTAAATTAAAAGATAATAATAGATTTCCGATACAATTGTTAATTATTAATTAACGATGTAATTTACTAATGACCTCTTCTCAGCATGATGGTAGTCTGTGGATTTCATTTCTATAGAATGAAATTTAATAGTTCTCATAAGTGGACAGAAGAAACTCAAGCAGTGGCATTATCTAACAGAACTTTCCGGTAGACTTAATATCTAGGTTCAATTTATCAAAATTAGGGTACCCATTTAAATTCTTAAATCATCATTTAATTTTATATGCCGTCTTCTCGGATCATACCACAGTCCACTGTATGGTGCACACAAATCTTATTACAGTACAATGCTTGCACGACAAATATCATCTTGATTAACATTTGTTAGAAACGTACATTTGCCAAATACAAGCACACGCATACTACTCCGTTGTATCGATAGATAATGGAACATGCATTGTGTCACGTAGAACTGCCATATATTTCTTCATAGAGAACATGAATATACAGTGTGTTCTATGCAATTGGAACAAGTTATATTTTGAAAATTCTCAATTCCTTAATCTTCAATTTTTTCTTATCTACAATTTGACGCGACGATAACAATTGCATCATTCAGAGTTAACTAATTATTGATACTTTTATAATAGATACTTTTTTAGGTAGCTGCGTCATTCAAAGCCAATTACTTACTGCCACAACATTAAAATAAATAAAGAGAGTCAAAACGTTAGGGACAGTTTGCATTTAGCGATCGTTGATTTTATAGATTCAGAATAGAATCGAACTTAAAATTCGATTAGAGTGAAAGTACGAATTTCGTTCGTCATATTTGAAGTATACTGTGTGTCACGTGCGTGACATTGCATTATAGGATGAGGGGCTAAGGATAGAAGAATGTTGTAAACAAAAAAATTGACGGATGTTAGAAACCCTAGTTTCTTACGATTTCAATATTGTATATTTACATTTTTGTATTTCAATATTTTGTGTTCATACAGTATATAACATATAATAATTTTTTGAAGGTTCATTTATCAACGATATTTAACAAATAATTAATCAATAATGTATTCTCCTTTGTTTAAAACTTCTTACCAATATTCAACAAGATTACCGATACCTCTTTGGTAGGAACTACTAGGTTTCGAATCGAAAAATTTAGTAGATTTAATCGCTCTTCATCGAACTCAACTGGATAGTCTGACAGAAACAAACATAATGTATTAACAGAAATAACAAAACACAGATTCTGGCCGAACAAAATATCCTCTGCCTAATAATTAAAAACATTATGCCAAAAACGTTTAATGACATCCAGAATGTTAAAATGTAAAAAGAACGACAAGAACTTAATTACATACCAACCCAATATATTTTTTATTCTGATACTATTAATATTTTATATTATACTGGAACATATTACTGCTCTTTTTTAGATAAAAATAGAAAAAATGACGTCCTAACTTTCTATGACCTTATTTTTTATATGGATGCACCTATACAACCGCTAAGTGCAATTGCATTTTATTCTTCAATGCAACTCAATTTTGCTAAACCGATCGATGCCTTTTATTATCCTACGTATAAAAGTCTAACTGAAGACATTTTATGTGAGAAACGCACTTCATTACAATAAGTGTTTGAATGTTTCTATCATTGCACTCTAAACGGAGGAATAGTTATCAATCCACATAAGGATCAGTATGCAGTTACATTCAACACTGAAACTTTCAAACCGATCAAATGGCTGTTTTATAAGTTTCTTATTTTAATTCACAAAATGTGTTGTTAAATTGTTATTCGAAGTAAAGTGCAAAAATTACTGTATTGAGTGTCACTGTGTCACTAGTAAAGAAAATCTTTAGCTCTGTCACCAGACTCAATGGGCATTGATCCGTATTCATACTTAACCAGTTAACTGTGGCGCTCCTTTTTGCAAGTACACTCGTCGATCACAGAATAAGTGTCGGTGTTAAAATATTGGACCAAAAAGATGGATATATTTTATAAAATAGACAATTTTATTACTAATATTGACCTATTAGATGAACCAGTTAGCTGTGATTTAGGAGAATACTCATCTTGACACAAAATCCTGACACTTCTCCATGACGACTATACTCGTCAAACACAGCTAACTGGCTAAGGGCCAATTGGGCGAACATATTGCAGACCTAGACCCCGTCATTTTTCTGTGAAGTGGTCGTCAGGCTCTCTATGCATTTTTGGAAAAGATCTTGTTAACGATTGAGATTGAAATTAATTCCTTTGAGACTTGTTGTATATTGCACGTGGTGTGCCGACTAAGTTTTTACAACAATACTATAACCAATACTCGAAGGACCACTCCAAGGTTTGGAAAACTATATAAAACTATACAAAACGTTTCTACGTACTATTGTAAGCGTCAGGATTAAAAATGCGGACTCCGGAAATCGAACGCGGGTCCTCAGTTTACGAGTCGTCGACGCTCTCCCTGAGCCACTGGCCGCCGCTACTTTCGGGTGTTTTCGGGCGCTTCTTAACGTTCGGGCGTGCAAGGCTCCCCACCACCGATCCTTAACCGGGTACTACCCGACCCATTTTCATAACTAACTTAATTAAACTCCTACACTATGTTACTACTCGAGTCTATTTTCTATACTATGTTCTATGTTCTATTACTTGTTCTCTCCTTCTAAACTATTCGATTTATTCTTCAACTATTCGTTCTATCCTCCCGTACTGTTCGTTCTTATTCTTATTCTTCGATACTATCTGAATCTGTACTATGTGTTACAACTAACTAGTCGAGTTTCTAATAAATCTATCCGATGTTACCTCGGTCGGGTAGACTTGACGGGGGTGCATCGTTCTAATTGGCTAAGTACAAATATACAAATTGTGAAAGCGCAACAAAGTTGACGCCCTACGCGGCCCCTCCACTCGCAAATATTCCAAATTTTGCTCCTAAACCGTGGCAGGTAATAAATAGTAAGAAACGCGCTGATTTTATCTGAACATGCTAGAAATAACGGGCTCGAAAGGTAAAAATATCAATCAGGCGACCAAATGTGAACAATGACTAGAAAAACTACATGGAAAAAGCGTGGGTCTTTATGGCTTCCTGAGTTTATGGGTGCCACGGAACGGTCCTAGAATATGGAAATTCCAAATCTATTGTAAATGTAAGGGCAATGTTGGCCTTAACAGATCTTTACTCTTAATTCAATCGTTGACACGCGCAGACATCCTTCCGCTTTCAATAAATTGAATATTCTAAATATTGTAAGTTCTATTTAATTTAATATATCACCTGCTCATATCCCAATATACAGTTAACGCAGTTGATCTTTACCAAGCTTCTCAACGTGTACGTTAATTTACGTTTTACCGATTATTTGCTTATTATTTGACTTCATTTTCATGGTAAGAACATATTTGTTGAACGTAGTCATCATTCAGTGGAGGTTTCTGTGACAAAGGCTGCATTTGCATTTTTTAAGCGCATCATCGCATGTGTCGTCACTATACATATTATATTAGTCAATCCTGTCTACAAGAAACAAACTTCAATATCATTGTTTTCTTAGTAATTTAGTTGAAATCAGTAAGCGTTTCGTGAGTTAAGTCAACTAACTGCCTGGTCATTCAACACCCGTTCTCTGCCTTAACTACGTAGCTTATAACAGCACCTATTATGCCGTACTGTAAATTCGAGACGTTATGCAACAGATTGGTTACCTCGATTCGACCCAGCACCCCGACGATCGCGTGTGGTCCCAGCTGGTTTTTCTTGCAGCAACTATAATTTCATCGTAGCGGCTAATTTTTTGAATATTCCGTACGTAGCCGAAGCAGATAGAACAATGCGACAAAACAGCGATCATTGCGACGCCTTGTAGATAATTTGGAACTGACCTAATTTCTCATTGTAGGAAATACCTGGCAAGCGGGTGGATCGGAGACGGTGCCCAGAACACTGGGAGAATCATCCAGGAGAAGATGGTTCCCGGTGACAAAACGAGCCAAGTTCCATGGAGGATGGAAGATGGTGATTTAGCTGTGGAACGGTCGAGATCGTAAATCATAGAAGGAAGTTGCGGTGCATCGGACGAGAGAAAGAGAAAGCCTTTGGACGATAACGAAAATTCGATAAGAAACTCGTCGCTCGATTTATGGACAATTATAAAAGTATCAATTCGTTCATTCTAAATCTACGGTGTATAAGAAATGCGAGTGTATTTCGCGTTATAGTAAAGTTTTGTGAATGATGCAATGTTATTGTAGGAATTACTTAAAGTAGTTTAAATGGCATACGATGTAATTGATGTACAGTCGTGGACAAAATTAAGTAAGTAGACAGGTATCATAAATAACAAAAGGTAAATTTAATTAACTAATAATGTCTATAAATCAAAACTTTATTGCATAATTATATACATTAAATAAATGTTTTTTCAAGCCTACAAAAATATCTCACGTTCTAAATTTAAAATTTATTTACAGCATTGTGATGAAACAACACATTTTTTACATTTCTGCAATGTCCACTTAATTTTGTCCAGGAGTGTAAGTGAATTTTATAGAAGGCGTTTGTGGAATGGTGGAACAGCGAAGAAGAGTCTACGTGAAAAAATAGTATATGGAATAAAGTCAAGAATACGAAATAGATTTTGATTTAATATGACCTCATTTTCTAGAAAATTGAATCTTTATATTTTTTTAAGTATTTATAACAAAGTTTGTTTACAATGGAGACACCAATAAAGCCAACGAATTGTTGGTTAATTTTGTAGGCAATAGATATCGTAAATCGGTGACAGTCATTCTTAATGTCATTAAAATAAGGATATTTTCATCAATTATTACATACAGGGTGGTCCACGCAATATGTGCACCGTTATAACTTTTGAAATATGCGTTGTATGAAAGAATGTCATATACAAAACTTGCATGTTTTCAAAGGATACACTGTATACTGCATTCATTTTTTTTTATAGGCGGCGGCATTTCGGAGATTTAAAGGTGAACTTTGTTTTTTTAGATTACTATATTATTTATACTAAAGTATGGTAGAGTATCGAATTGTCAGTAAAAATGGTATTGGCCATTATTACCCCCGAACCCAATATCTGACGAGTAATTTCACTTTATTATTTGAAAATTTTCTTCACATAATATCAAGTTGGATATTCAACCTTATATCACAGATTTCTGCAGGATATCGATGTTTATGTGACAGTGTTTAATAATATGAGTGACTTACTGGCTTAACCTTTTGCGGTCCTTAATTTCTTTTACCGACAGCTCCTCAATTAACTCACAAAATAGATGAAGAAGTGGGTTTACAATAAAATGTTGTTGGATTCCGTACGAGGGAATAAGTACAACACTTATAATATAAACTCGGAGGCTTTATTCGCTGACGATAGGTTCCGCACGCAAGTACCAATTATGGAATACTGACTAAATGTAGAAAGAGGCCTAGTTATATATATTGAGACGAGGGTGAGTAATGGAAGTGCAAGCATAGTGTAAGGGCAGCGCGTAGGACAGGATGACTAAGAAGGTTAGATGAGTTGGTGTTTTTGGCAGGATGATTCAATGTGGTGATAAGCTATCTTGTTTTCGATGAGTCGGTCGTACAACAATGTATTCTAATAATGCAGATTGCGTAACTAATATATTTCTAATTTGTTACAAGTGGCAAAGAAATGAAAACGTCTTGAATCAACCTATTCATCCGAATTATTTCTACGATCACAGAGAAACGCCATGGCCAGTCCACTCGACATAGGACCGCAAAGGGTTAACGCAATTAATGCAAGTGTTTAAAGTGATATTGGCATTAATACAGTGATGCAATCTATTAACGAATGAAGAAACTAATGTGAAACAGTTTATTAGGAAGTTATAACAAAAGTATAAATGTATTATTTTCTATTATTAATTGCCACGCCTATAATATTTATACAAATTATTGTATTAGACCAAATGGCGGATGTGTGCCACCGTTCGAGTGCAAAGAGTTGAAGTTTTATAGAAAGATTATGAGAACTATATCAAATGATAATGGACGATTTTCTCCACCGATATTACGTACGAGTAATTGTCGATTTTCATTTTGTTTTTAATAACTTTTAATAATGCATCCAAGAGCCCATATTCATATAAATATTTTCTCTTACTTTTATTTTTAAAATACGCTAGTAATGTTATAAGGGCGAAATTGGAACACCCTGTATTCGACATCGTGCATCAAAGCAATCCGGTACCATTTTGTATATTTGTTATAACTTTTTAATAGTGATATTACATTCTTGTTGATTTTTATGAATGGAACACGTGCAAAAGAACTGGAACACTTCAGATATACATATTGCAGATATTATATTTTTATCTGTGAAATCGAAGAAGAGGGTACAAATAATTTGCAGCCATTTTAGACTATTTAACTATAGAAATAGACGTATTTTTAAATGGTTGACATCATTTTTTTTTTAACAGATTTTATTTTAAACTACACGCACGACATGCACAAAACCGATATTTCCCAAACATAACACAATTAATGTCAACTGTAACAGTTGACACTAGAAACATTTATTTTTCATGGTTTCCAAATATTTAATTTATTATTCGAATTGTACTGACACGGTTTGGGAATATAAACGTTCATAGACATGAAAATTTGCGTATTTTAGAAATCGTATATTTGTAAACATATAAAATTGGAGACATGTGACTTTTAATATTTATTATATAGATAGGAAATTTTGGAGAATTTGAAATACTTGATGACGAGTAGACTTGCTAATTAAAAAAATGGAAGTTTACTCACTTAAATTCTGGAAGATTTGGAAGTATGAATATATAATAACGAGAAAACTTTGGGTATTTGACTATTTAAATGACTCCAAATATTATAGATCCTATCAAAAACCACTCCCCGATTTTATAGTTCTCTCTATTTATCAATAAGAATCTCAACATTAATATTGTCTTAATGCCATCTATCAGCAGCATCTCTGGTCGTATTCAGAATCCTATCACCTAGATATTTGGCATAGCTTTGATGGCGAGCATATTCAAAAAATCAGAGAACGCTTGCATTGGTCTGACACCTGATTGACAGGTGTAGCAATAACTATTTATTGCTCTCTCTTAAACTAAACAAAAGTCTACTAAAACGGCCCTTTTCGGGGTCACACGGTGTGCAAAATCCGATCGAGCAACCACCTCGTTTAAACGATTTTTTGTTTTGTTTCCTGAAAGGGAGTTCGAAAGTCAAGGGGACAATGGATTATATTATTGAAGATTATATTATTATTATTCCATTGACTACAGTACTATTATCGAGATTTAAATTCAAATGTGGTAATCTTGAATAAGTCACTATTATTGACATTTCATCTAATTGTAAGATATCCATCCATATTTCATTACGCGTAAATGTGAAAGTTATGCATTTTTAAATTTCTAAATTTTAGAGCTTATAAATTTGTACATTCGTGTTTGATTATTTAAAATCTGTAAACTTGTCAATTAAAATAGTTAAAAGTTTTGAAACTGAATAATGAGAATTATTTTTAATTTTGCATTTGATAAGTTGAATATTTTACATTTTATAAATTTGTGTTTGAAAAATAAGTTTAATAGTTTCAATTTTATTAAAATTCCTGAATTGGAATATTCGGAAGCTTGTAAATGTAGAATTTATTAGCAGCGTATAACAAGTTTTATTGAATGAAATATACATCTGTATAAATCAATAAATTTAATCCGCTCACGAGGCGACGTTAAATCCGAATAAAACACAAGATATCATATCGGTATAAATATTCTCCAATATCTAAATTGGCTGAAATAAAGGAAACTTCACAGTAAGTTTGTCATCTTGCAAACTGAATATATTTCAAATTTAAAAATTTATAGATTTAACAATTTTTTAATTTAAACGTTAAATAATTTGTATGCCCAATAGCTTGCAAGAATTATTAACTTAATAATCTGAAAGCATATTAATTCGAACTTTTAATAATATGTTTATGTGTACAATTTGTTAATTCGAATATTTGAAAGCTTGAAAGTTTGGTATTTTTGAAAATTCATAAATTGAAAAATTTGCACACCTGTAGATTCAAATGTTTACAGTCATGTGAATATAAATTTCTAAATTTACTATTTGAAAGTGTGAAAGTTAATAATTTGATTTATTATAAATTCGTAAATTAAATATTTTCAGATTTTAAATTTGATGGTTTGAATTTTGGAAAATTTGTAAATTAAAGATTTGACAATTTTAAAGCTTGATATCGGGAATTTTGCACAATTCGTAAATTAAGGATTTGAAGATTTCAAAGTTTGATTGTTTTTGAAAACCGATAAACTTGTAAATCTAGAAATCTCCAAGTTCAAGTATCTGAAGGCTTATATAATAAATTTAATACTGTGGGGGACTTGAACATTTAAAAATTTGAATAGTTAGAAATTCTTTAATTTGTAAATGCCGAAATTTGTAAATCTGTACATTTGAAATCTGTTAAAACTCGTAAATTTGCGAAATTATAAATTTGTAAGTTTATAAATTTGGAAATGTATATAATAAAACAAATTTAATATATACAAATTTTTAGCTGCTTGTAAATCTGTAAACTTATGTAATTAGATAGTTGAAAATTTGTAAAGTTAGAAACATGAAAAATAAATTCAAGTTTACAGTAAATTCAAAAGTTTACAAGCTCGAAGAATAGTAAATTTAGTACCTTACAAAGTAGTAAATTTGAAAATTTTGTATCCTAGAAAGTAGTAAATTAAAAAATTTGGAATCTTGGAAAGTATTATAGCAAATTCTGAAACTTGTAATCTTGGAAAGCAGTAAACTTGAACATTTGGAGACTCGGAGAGCATTTGCAAATATCAATATTAGTATTGTATATTTGCTATTATTTATAACTTACAAATTTATAAGCCAAAAAAGACAATTCTAAAATTTTGTGACTAATAAATTTGGTAAGTTTGATATTAGTGTCACGTACACATGACTTTGCAAAATTATTACTATATAACTATACTAAAAGCATAGATTTGAATCGTATCAGTGTTTCGAATGTCATGTACTTGTAATAAAATACCTAAATTACTTCAAACTCAGCACAATAGGTAAATATCATTAGTATCTTAAATTGTATCATATTTAATAATCGTAATTAACGACTGAAATATTATTATGGTATAACATAACGTGTCATATAATTTCTTATCATTAATACAGTACACAACAAATGTAATATACAATGTCATTAACCTCCACAAAATAAAGTATTTATAAAAATAAAAGGCCCCTAGAACTTTTCGGTACAATGAAAAAGTTATTATATTATCAACCTAATGTTTCCACATGGGCAATGAAAACTTTCATAACATAGAACAGTTTTCATTTTAAACGAGGTGTGTCAATATACTTTTATTAAAAACGGTTCAAAATGACTGATATTTCCACATGAACCAAATATTCACCGCGACTGCTAGGAACTTTTGCATACTGATCATATTTAATCCTTCACATCCACGAAACGAAGTCCTGTATTTATATTTTTCGTCAAACTGGTGGAAGTTGAATTCATTTGAACCGGATGGACGAAAAATCGCGTGGAGTAAGAGAAATCAAGTGCTTAATTTTAGAAATTTAAATCCGACAACCAAACACGGAAGTGGATATGTTACTTTTTGCAGCTGTATTTCGTCGATAGGATTTGGTTACCGTGGTTCAATTAAATATTTAGACTCGAGAGACACACTAAATTTGCTGTATAGATTTTTATGGCAATCCCGCGACAACAACTTGTCTTCATCACAGTCGATCGTCGTCGAATCGATAGAAAACCGTGTTTTACTATCGTTTTCAATCATTTTTGACACGTAGAATCGACTAGAACCGTGTTAAAGTCTCTGTAACTCAACATTCACGACAATCCTTGACGGTCGTTCATGTCAGTCGTCACGGAATCAACAATAATCGTGTCTGCTATCGTTTTTGGAAGTTTCAGACACGTTTAACCGTTCAGAATGAGTTTAAAATTTTTAGATCACATTTTTGTTCTACGTACATGTTTGCTGTAGGTACTCGAAATGTTCACAGTATTTCTACCAAGAGGTATTAAAAGACACCTTTCAAATTTTAACATAAAATTATTCTCTATGTCGAATCATTTTTCCACAATTAATTTTTTGACTTTTCATTCCACATTTGTTAAATTAATGCAGCGATATCATTTTCCTTCAGCTCATCCTGGATCTAAAAATGTGCATATGGTATACTTATTTCTATAATACCATGAGGTGTCTTTCCACACCTTAAGGATTTCATGAGAGTGTCTAATTTTAAATCATTTTACATATAAATATCAACAGCATTTTGCAGCATCATATCAATTATAATCAGATTAGAGTAACCCGATTTCAATTACAACGGAAAATACAAGAGTAGCCGCATAACTTTAATATTCTCTTATTTCCAACGTTGCATGTTACTTTACACCGTTGCACTTGTGAGTGTATATTTTGTAAATTGATGAAGTAAGCTAGAATTTACAACGTATTTAAATAATCTCCAATTAACTAACATCAACGTGTAACTAAATATATTCCTCAAATTATCTACATTTAATTGGTAATTTGAAATCCCAACCAATTTTGGTAATTATTTGTATTCAAATGAAAAAGCGTCAAAAGACACCTTTTGGATGAAATATGTATACACAAAGTCGTGGTAGAAATAGTGTTAAATACATTTTCAAATTCGTATAAGGCACCCGATCTGTAGACCCACTAGTTGACACAATACTGTGGGGTGTGAAATGCGGATGAAGTCTGTTTGGACCGAGAGTGTGAATAAAGAGTGTTTGAACCGAGTGACAGTTCTTCGCAATGGGAATGCGTGTGGTACGAATGGGTCAGCGGGTGTGTCTGTGTGTAAGTCGATTTGGGAGAAGAAGCGTATTGTAAGGATGCAAGGAAGTTAGTTGAGCGTAAGAGTTAGAACAGAGAAGTTGAGCGTGAGGATTAGCAGAGAGAGATTGAGCGTCAGAATTAAGAGAGGCAAGTCGAGTGTGAGAGTCAAAAGAGAGCGAAATTCTGCGAGCGCATATTGTATTTTGTTTTTTTATATTTAAATATCTTTTTGTTTTAAAACAAGTCCTTCTGTCACCAAGATCCCTACAATACTATAGTGTCCGAATATTAATGGAACACCGTATTTTTCGTCATCTTTCGCGGAAAGGAAAGAACGTTGAAGCGTATTGCTGAGTACAGAGGTCGGATTTTCATCGCGAAAAAGGATACTCGGCGAAACACGTACTCAGAGGTCGAAGGAAATGTCGTACACGTGTTTACCGTGGTTAGATTCGCTCGTACGTGCTGGAAGACACGGTATCGGAGACGTTACCAGCACGTACAGTATCCACCAACCTAAACACGAACTACCACAACTCCGAATTTGCTTTCCTGAATCGTCCTTTTTCGTCCAACTTGGGCTGTCCGTTTGCTGTTAGCGACCCACTGTGATCCTATATCGTTGAACGAATGTAAAACGGAGGAAAAATGATAAAATCATATGTGCGGTCGACAGCGAGTTTGGTTTCTCAAGAAAAATATAGCAACCGAGGATGAACAGGAAATTAGTATGTATCATATATTCAATTGTATCGAATTGTTCGTCTTTTTATCTTTACACCTTATTTTTAGAATTAATTTATGTGTGAAATAATTACAAGCTATGTAACATGAAACTATTTGTGAAATAATTACAAATGATATAACATGAAACTATTTGTGAAATAATTACAAATTATATAACATGAAACTATTTGTGAAATAATTACAAATTATATAACATGAAACTATTTGTGAAATAATTACAAATTGAGTAACATAAAATTATGTGTGAAATAATTACCGATTACGTAACATAAAATTGTTAATAAAATTACTTTTTAATAAAATTATGTATGACATAATGAATGTAATATAAGATTATGAGCATTACACGCTGGTATAGTCAGTGTTAATCAATATTGTTTCGAATATCACCTAGCGCCCACCAGAGTAGCACCCCCGCCGAGTTGCCGATTACGTGGGACCTACCCCTATCCTAGCGGCCAACCCCAGAAATGAGAATAAATAGGGGATAATTTCCACTTTTTTCACTCAGTCACTTCTTGACTTTTCTGCTCTATTAGCTGCTCCCCTGTGAGGACAGTTGACGGACAGTTAAGTAAAGAAAAACTCTGTTGCTAAAGCGCTTCTCGTGTGGGACCCACATGGACAAAGTTGGAGTACAGTCGGTTACCCCGTACGCGTAGTTATTATATTTTTCACGCGTCCGCCAAGACGAAGTTCGAAAATAGTTTCTTAAGTCTACAGTGTAAATTTTAACAAATAAACTTTAATTATAACAGTAAATGTTATAATATACAATTATACAAATTGACTATTAACGCTCGTGGTTGAAAATATTCGCTCGAGTCTCGTTGAATACTGCACGCAGTGTGCTAATTAATTATGTTGCTTCCATGCCGTACTACGACTATTGTCTTACTCAAAATCGGGGACTATGTTAACTATCACGATTCGTTACTAATATTGTTGAAGTATAAATGCTTAATCTTTTGAGAACTAATTTTTTTAAGGCTCGGTGTAGACGCAAAATTTGTATTAACGAAGGTGAGGATAACAGTTCTTGATTTCTATTGGTTATACAAAATTGTGGAAGTGAAGAATACTTAAAATGATGTTGTATATGCTTTTGCCTGAGATTGATGTAATGTCTTAATCTCAAGTGCCTCAGCGAACTCCGAAACACATGAATGGTTGGAGTTTAATTTAAGAATGTTCGTGATATATGAAATAAGTAGATAGTTTTTAATAAATAATGTGTACTTAATATGTGATTTGTAATAGAGGTTACTACGTGTTATGTGCTTTCCTAAGATCTATGTGTCTTCGATGTTGCTAGTGTTCTCTTTGTCTCTGATCGAACATCGCTGCAGGGAACCTCGTTATCAGTAGAAACTGTTTACTATTGGTGGAAAATGAATTTGTGCTATGGTAATGGAAGAGAAATTTGTGATTTGATGGGGTTAGGAAGTCGTGATTTTTTGGTAGAAATGGGAAAAAGGAAAGAGTGAGGACAGGAGAGTGATAGGTTATTATTCGCTTTTTGTCACATGCTTTTAAAAATCATAATGACCTAACCGATGGGGACGCTAATAAAAGTTGACCGGGTCGTGGTTTACGATAGGTGGTAAATGTTCTGGGCCTATGTTCTGATTGCCCTGACCTGAAGGATCTACGAGGCAACAGATGTGTACTGCATGTGTGTCGCAGCGTCAGCGGTTCTTAGCAACGAGTAAACGACGTGATGGAATCAATGAGGATTCCTGACAAATGTATACAGGGTGTCCCAAAAGTGTTGAAGGAGCCGGAAATGGGAGGTAGGTGGGGTCATTCTGAATAACTTTTTCATTTGTAAATATGTCGTATGGGGCTTAATTTTTAAATTATTAACGAAAAACACCGACCAATCAGAACGCGAGAATCACGCGCCACACGATTCGGTCGCGACCACGGGCAATTATAACTCGGGCCTGCACTTCTGCCTCCGAGCGTAGCAAGTAATACAATTACGCGATACATCGGCATGAATGGAAGACTGCAAATGGAGGACTCTACTGTCAAAATTAAGGACTCCAGCAACCAGACGTGACCGGTAACGAACTAAAAGTAATCGATAGAATGTACGACTCCTTGAGAATTTTTGTTATAAAATTATCCGAAGAAATTAAGAATGATACATGAAAAATCTCGTGTCGTCGCGTGCTGTTATTTGACGAAATGAGATTATTGTTGCTTCGCGGAACTAACTTTGAAACAACTGTTTGTCGTTTGTCCAACAGTGTATCTGTTAGACTTCGTTATTTTCAAGGTAGTGGACTGTATTTTTAAGTATTAAGACGTTAAATTCCCGACGTTACATGTTTGTCGAATCGTTACTTCCGAACGTTTTGAAGTATCTCGTTAAATCTCGGATTCCGATACGTTTGAGGTTTTCGTTATATCTGACGACTCGATGTCACTCGTCCTTCCGCGAAGATTCGGAAGTTGTTGAAGCATGCTGATTGGTTCTTGTTCGTTATGTTAATTTCCCAATCAACATGCTTCTTGACGGTAGTATCCACCCTCTTTTGCGCCCTGGACGCGCCTTTTCAGGAAGAGGGTGGGAGCGCTACCGCCACGATCGAGAGGACCCCCAAAGACCGGCCGCGTTTGGGACTTTCCCGCCAGGTAGGCCCTCGAAGGCCAAGTCCTATTAGGTTCGCGGATCGCTAGATGACCCTTTGGGAAAGTCGAGTTTATGACATGAGCGCAGCTATTGAGAATGAAACAAAAATAAAAATATAAACTCTATTGTCGAAAAAAGGTAAATGAATATTACGGTACGGCGAAAAATGTGTATCTCAAAAATAGCTTTTCGTAGAAGACCGTCATAAACTCTCTTTAGAAATCCTCGCGTTTTTCTGTTCCGTGTGCGACGGAACAATACATTATTGTATCGGTAGAAAGTTTGATCGAGGTCTAATTCCGTAGCTGTGGTCATAGGATAAAATACAGATTCTAAAGCCTAACAGTGAGACCAAACACGTACTCAAAGTCTGCGTCATTGGAACACATACCCCACCGTTACTCGATGCCCATATTTATTTTATTTATCAGTTTTCGTAACAAGTAAAGAAATCGCATACAGGTCTTTTACAGAATAATTCAGTATAATTGGTGAATAGACTTCAAAAGCAGGATAGACCAGTAAAATATTCTTCATGTCTAGACGCCATTGAGTCTTCTCGGGACGGAATCTTCTTATGAAACTTGGAAACGTAGGAAAAAGGAGCATCTGCAATTATAATTAAGCTTCAGCGGTGCTAAAATCGTCTGCGTCAAAGAACCAGACGGACCAATGGAATGTTCGGGTAAAAGAAAAAATAAAATACGAGCTTTACGATTTCTTGTGTCCCCAAACGTCTTGATATTTCTGTTTGCTCCTGTTCATTTATATACATCTTCTTCTATAACCTGTGCAATGGGAACAAATCTACTTTATTACCTTGTTTATTTTGTTTTAAGAATTTGAAGCAAATGCAGAAAGTTTTTGCCGATCGAAGCATTTTTTAATACGAGTTTTTACATTCGTGGTTTTGTTTCTCAGTAAATAATGTCACGTTGTTAAATGATTTATTCAAGAATGTTTTTAACAATGATTCCAGTGATTGTCTCATTTGTTAACGATGATAGCAATGGTGGTATAAGTTTTTAACAATGATAGATTAGCTTGTTAACCATGACAGACTAGGTTGTTAACAACAATAACAATAATAAAATAATTGATTAACAACGGTAACATATTTTTTAGTAAATTATGATTTTTATTTATTGTGTTCCTAGCATTTATTGTCACTATTTTTTGAGGTAGGATTTATTACTGTACTGTATATTTAAAAAATGGTTGAGAAGTTATGAAACAGTGTAACAAAGAATATTATATTTCCTATTATAGTGCATGTAACTATATGTTTTCCTCTTATTTTTTTCAATTTAAGATAAGAAAAATGTTGTTATTCTATTATTATGCAATTCCTAACAAATTGAAGATTAATAATAATTAACGGTAAATGAAAGCACGTATTTTTTCATTTTATGTACATACGTGTCTTAACACGTTTAATGTTAATATTTAATTAAAAATTTTCGTTATTCATAACTTACTTTCTATGTTACGAAATAAAGTGTGATACAACATGCCATACAGACTTAATAGACTTGAAAGAAAAAATGTTCTTAATCGATGCGTATGTGTATTATATCAGCCAAATGAATCAATATTTTGTGGAAGTTAATGTATTTATTAGTCTAAATTTATCAAACCAATGTTCACTAAGCATGTGTGACGTCACGGTATAGAAATTGTAGTTTATTTATTTTAAAACTAAAATTACCGTCATATAATACACAATTACTTTGAAATTAGCCCTTTGCACTCGAAAATATTTTCACTGGTAACAGATAACAACTCTAAATTATTTTGATTGAAAAAGGTTCATAATATTTTTGGAAGTTAATCTCTTTATTATTAATTGTCACTATTGATTGTTTCATTGTGTTTATACATCATATGTGCAACGCTGTAACGTTAAAGCTAACGTTAACATTATGTGTTAAAGACTGAATTTATTGTTCGTTACTGTTCTACTCGACTCTGTGCAATAAACGTTGTGCAGTAATTCACGAGTCATCGTTAATATCCGAATCACCCTGTCCGAACACCCGTACGCAACGACGAATGCGTAAAAATCGTTACATTTGCTCTAAATTGCTGTATTGGCCAACGTGGTGAGTACGAGTCACCCTTCGAGTGTAAAGGATTAGAAATGAAGTTGAAAAATAAGAGAACAGACGACGAAACATAATCAACGCAGTTTTCAAGAAAATCACTTTAACAAATGTCGGAATTTCAATTAGGAAATTTGTAAAACGGCCATTCGACCGTTTTGATAATTTTAGTGCTAATATCATTTGATTGAGTTTGACAACTATTTCACATGTAGCTTTCAATCGGTAACAGGGGATATCCAAAGTTTCGTTCGACAAGAACAGAAAATCATTTACGGAAGGATAACAATTCTAAATTGTTATTTAGCGAATAAAATTGAAGGAAATTGGTTTACTAAAAAACAAAATATATTATCAGCGATCAATTATAGGTTGTTAAGTTCGATCTTTGTAGGTATTTGGCTCGCTTGTACCAACAAATTACAATAACCTCACTCGACGGACCACCCGAATAACTTTGGAACTAATACGACTCTTTCTACGCTGCGTTTGACTCTATTTGCTTCCTAAACGCGATATAGATCTTGTCTATCTAACTATGCGATGTTGCATGGGCCTAGCGATGATTTCTAAGTGACTAACGATCATTATGTGACTCTATTAACTATTTCTTATCTTAACGTCATTTCGATTCACCTTGTGAAAGTGCACAAAATTCTGGAAGGAAGAGAAAAGTTTACGCTCTTGTTGGGCCCATCCACTTGCAAATGACCTCGACTAACCCTTTCGCTACGGCAGTCCGCTCCGCCGGAGTGACACCACTGAACGGGGCACCGCGTCGAAAAGTGTGCACAATGCATGTCGCTAGTTTTCGGTGTTCGCTATTGCGTCTTTCAACGGCACCTTGAAATTCTTTTATATGTACACTATGGATTAGAGAAAACAAAAGAAACGTGTTTTAAATCCTTTTACTAGGATTAATTCAATATGGGTCCATAAAATCAAGAGATACCCTACCGATAATAAGTAATTTTCGGGTACCGGCTATTGACGGCTATTGACCCGTACACACAGGTCGTCAAGTGGATGCCGGATATACAGTAAATTCTCGCACAGTGCAGCACTTAGTTTTCTCGTACAATGCAAAACGTCGCTTCCTGCGCCTATGCGTGCGACATTGCTGCGCTTATGTTCGCCTCGCTCGAGGCAGTCCAAGTGTAACACGATACACTCACCGCGGTCCCTTTGATGCGGGCTGACCGATCTCCAGTTCTCAATTTAGCAATATAATTTGTTAATATTTATATTTTTTTGACTGCAAACTTTTTTAACATATTCGTGAGGTTTTTCCGATTAAAATAAGACCAAACTGGATATAATTACGATGATAATTACCTGTGTAACAAGCCATACAAGTTTCGGACGTTACATTTACGGCAGAGATACGAATTCCTTAGATTCTAAAGTCCGAAACTTTTATAGCTTGTTACACGGGTAATTATGATCGTAATTATATCGTGTTTAGTATAATTTTAATCAGAAAAACGAGACGAATACGATGGTAAAAGTTTCATTCACGAAAAACCAAAAATAAAGAATTTTGATTTTTTAATTTAAAAGACAGAACACGCAGGAGTCTTTCATGTTTGCCGAACGTCTCGAACCTCAGTCCCTCTTTGTTTTTGTATCGCTATCCTTTTCTACGTTCGGTTTGCGTCGTATCCCTCTTCAGATTGGCTTGAAAACACATACCAAATAGTGACAGTGCGTCGTATCCCCCTTTCAGATTGGCTTGAAAGGACATACCAAATCCGCGACAGTGCGTCGAATCCCCCCACAGATTGGCTTGAAAGGACATACCAAATCCGCGACAGTGCATCGTTCGAACATCGTCGGACATTTAAATGTCTCACCGTCTCAGCGACGGTTTGTTTTTTCGGCCGCCGGGAAAGGCGGGCCACGGTGAGCAAGGGACAGCCACCGAGTATCAAATTTCGCTTCCAGTATGCTCACAGTGCACAGGTTCGATTCCGGCCTCCGCTGCACTGTGCGAGAATTTACTGTAGACGGCACCCGTAGCGAAAGGGCTAAGCATACTAGAAATAACGGAATGAAAGATAATGACTTGATAAAACTGCAGGGTAACTCGCCAGTCTTTATGGCTTCATGAGTTTATGACTGCCACGGAGCAGTTCTCGAAATATTCAACGGGCGGTTATACGATCGCCAAAGGATGAAGGTCTTATGGTTAATTACAATCTAGGATTCTAAACCTATATAAAGCCAAGAGGTACAGTAAGTCTTAACACTATAATAAAATAATTAAATCTATATATGCGCAGTTCATCTTGAAAGTTTATCTTGTATTGAATATAACATAACCTCACCTAATACATGAGTGACATTCATTTGTAAATGAGTTTTAATTGATATTTTCATCTGAATCGTTACAAATTTATTTTGGTCGATAACTTTTTAATAAAAAATGAACAACGATTACAACTTCATGTAGGCGACTCATAAGGATGACCTTGACAACATACGTTAAGGTCAAGGTCATTGGATGGTCTGTATTACTAAATAATTGCCAATAATTATAAACTTATGAATTGCAAGGTTGTGAATACATTGTTTTGTAGAAGGATATTAACACGTTGACTGCCACATGGAAACAAGTGAAAATTGCATTAGGTAGTATTTTCATTTTTAAGAAATCTAACCAAATATTTTCACAGTACTTTGTTATATTTGTTTTCCATAATTCCAAGCACCCAATGCGAGTATTGTTAGTTAGAAAAGTGAACAACTTTGGAATAATATAGCTATTAAAACTGCACAGAAATTTGAGTGTCACCCATATGTGGGTGACATGGCACTCAATGTGTTAAATCGTGGATTCCACTTTTTTAGCCGCACACTATGTTAACCATTAGAATACAACTACATAGTAGTTGCTCAATTAGATAGAAACCGCTCTTCTACCTCTCGAGCGCAATTAACGCTTGAACTATGGTGTCAGAAACGTTACACGTGTAAATACATATGTGTGTATGTTTAATCGTGAATTTCTCTGGAACCACTGAACCGATGCTGGTGCAACTTGTTGCGTCTCATTTGACTTTCTTCGACCTCGATCATGAAATGTACTTAACAAAAACGATGAAATAATGTTGAAGATGTAGAAAAAATTTATTCTACATAATTAAGAATCGTTTTATTAATGTTCAAATGCCAATCATAATGCATACACTATTTTCATTATTATTATACACCTCCCGTTGCGAACTATGCGTATTTTGAAACGGATTTCAAGAGAAGCAAGTATATCTGCTAGTCGTATACGAAATACAAGGTGAATCTTTCCTTTACAAAAATGGGATCGGGACTATCGTTTTCGAATTATTAAGGAAAAACACCGACCAATCAGAGCGTGAGAATAACGAACGCGAATGTGAACAAACAAGTTAGTATCATGCTACGTTACGTCAAAGTTAAATCACATAACGAATAAACAAATTAAGACCTGGTATACATTAAGTTTACGAAGAGAGTATAAAAATAGTAAAATAAAACTCGCCTATTTATTTGAAAATAATCCTGCTACTGTGGAAAGGGTTCCTCGTTATTGGGTTATTTAATCGATCCTGATCTTTCGTAAAAATACTAAATATGTACCTTCTTTTACTAAAGAAATGTATTTCCTCACTATCTTTCCAGTGTTAAACGTCCTTGTTGTAAGGGATTGTTCCAATACCGACGTGTGTCTAAATTTTCCGTCCACAACGTTCATTGCTCTGCGAACAGCAGTTTAAGACATACCGTCCAGTGTTCGAGATCACAGAGAAAATAAAAAATCGTGAACATTATTTACGAATAATTGTTCGCGTGTTTTCATTCGCGTCCTTTATCCGCGATCATTACATTAGGCAGTTAGTGAAAAGTTACAGGAAAATTACAGTGAACTGATAATGAAAAGTGACAGTGAAGTGAAGTATGTTTTTTTTTACAAAAGATCAGGGTCACTGGAACAACACAGTCACAAGAACATACTTTTTCCCCGAGACAGGACTATTTTTAAACGATGGGTGAGTCCGATTTAGATTTTTTGTAAATTCAAAGTCGACTGGAATTAATTTATTGTATTGATTTAGAGCCTTCTTCATTCAATATGTTAGAATAATTGTTAATTTGATGCTATGTCGATCAAGGCTCTGGGGTAAGTGCCAAGAGGTCAAGCTTAGTCCTCTTATCAAAAGGCATTTCTGCCTTCCCTACTCCGTGGCCAGATCCTTAAAGAACAACACCCCTAAGCAATGCAACGTCGGGCTGCTTGCCTTTTCCAGAACATTCCCATGCCTCTTTTTAAACAATCAACCCGGCGACACCCGATGGCTACGTGACTTCGTGTCACTGGCCATCGTCGACTGCCCGGGTTGCCATTCATACAAACACCCTATCATAAATGGTCCGAAAGCAAAATAGCGGCGGGCTAATTGCCTTCGTCGACCCTCAAAAATACGTTGCCGCTAACAAATATGATAATTATTTATCCCTTAATATACATCAATTAGTTATGTTGTATTTCTATAACAAATGGCAGAAATAATATTTGATATTTTATTTCTTATCCCTTATTCAGTAAAAATGAATAACTGAACATTGTTCTTAATTTCCTTACTCATTCTGTGATTTAACTTTGACGTAACATAGCACGATACTAACTTGGTTGTTCACATTCGCGGTCAGCCGTGATTGGTCGGTGTTTTTCCTTAATAATTCGAAAATGAGAGCCTAGACCCCATTTTTGTAGAGGAAAAAGTTACATAGAATCACCTCCCCTACAACCCCTTTTCGGGCCGAACGAAAGTTACGGGACACTCTGTATAACCGTATACACGGACTGCGGATGTTTATATCCTAAATACATATATCGAAGTTTACAAGCTGCACATTAATAATATATCATGCTATCTACGGAATATGGATCTGGCTGATTATATAGATTCATGTATAGTTTGTAAGTTCAATACATCATAAATGCATAAACTTCGTATTGTACGTGTGTTTATAAATAATTAAGCGTAGGAATTTATTAATATTATGGTTACAAACAGTATTACGTATCTTATCAATATTTGTATCTCATAGTACACTCAAATGAATATCCAAAGCAAAAGTTTTTCAAGCAAAAATTTTTCAATGAAACATTGAAAAATGTAAATTTCAAAATAGCGATGATATTCGTTTCTTAATTATCCAGCAATATGAGATATACATTTTCGCGTATGTTATATAAATAACGTATAGGGTGCGAAGAAAATTAATGTATTGAATAACTCATAAACTCATAAAGTACAGCAGTGAACATCACCATCAATTTTGAATATATGTATGTATGTATATGCGTAAAAGCCACTGAAACTGTGCATACATTTTTTGAAGCACCCTAATTTATATAGGGATAAAAAATCACTCAATTATAAATATAAGTTTTTATTTACACATGTAATCATGCCTGATTTGAGATTATAGTCCACAATGCTCTCGCGGATATTTAATAATGTTCCTTCAATACCTACACTTTTAAATATTACATACTATAGAAATGAAAATGTTCTTTTTTTACATGTACAAAGAAATATTATTTTCTTATTTATACAATTTTTTACTAATTTAATTATTAAATCATTGAAGGATATTCTCTCATTTTTATAAAACGAAATTTTCAGTTCCGACATCTATCACTAGTGACATATATAAAATGTTCTAAAAAACGACCTATTATACAAAAATGTACGTCACGTCATAAATGCATTTACGACACAGAGTAAAATACGTACATGACTGCTGCTAATTATGTTACACATTGCAGTTCATCCCATTCCTATTCACTGCTGTGCCACAGCAGAGGGACGTACTTTTATGTCCATTTAATTCAAGACTGTAACACATAAGATTTTCGAAATATTATAATATTGTATAATAGATGTAAGATAGAATGTAAGAAAACTTCGACTCCGCGCGACCGGCGTGCAACGCAGGTCAGGCCATAAAATCCCTTAGTACTGTTATGGGTGACACATCATCATCCATGTCTCATCCTCCACAGTCACCATAGTCTTCTATCACCGATAACTAGACAACAACATCTTCGTCACCATCCATGAGTCACAACCGCCCTATCGCCCTACGCGTCATACCTTGCTTTGCAAAGGGCATAAATACCCTGAAGATCTCCCCAAAAACTCTCAATTCAATCTCAGCCTCAGTTTACCTCAGTTCAGTTCAGCCTTAGTTACCGTTTATCCGCCGATCTACAACATAGTGCTCTGTACGTGATCCTGAACCTTTGTGTATAATAAAAGTTAATTGTGTGAAGCAACTGCGAGTCTCTTCACCCCGTTCCTGTTGCCGCGGCTTAACAGTACGCGGAGTTCGGCATCGCTGATTGGGCGGGCCTAGCTTCGCTTTTCCGTATAAATAGCGGCCCTTTTTACAGAAAAAGTCAGTTAGCAAGAAGGTGTCCTACGGGTAATTTAGAGAGAAGACGACTTACTGCTTGGCACTCTCTAAGTCTAAACGATCTTCGTTTAACTTAGAGTGAAGACGACGATACTGTTCGGCACTCTCTAAATTCAATCCTTCCTTCCCCGTGTATCTTAGAGTGCAGACTACGCTTTGTTCGGCACTCTTTAACTTACGTTTAGAGAACAAGATGACGGGTGTCCGGCACTCTCTAAGTACAACGGTTTCCCTTCCGTAACCTGTAAGAGAGAAGACGACGCGGTGTTCGCCACTCTCTTATAGCGTTCCTAACTCACCAAATCCCTACAAAGTCAAGGAAGACATCGATACGGCACCTCGATTTTTCCTTTAAGGGGTAAAGCCACTCTAGGATTTTCAAAAACTCGATTTTTTTTTGGGGGGGGGGGGCTTAAACGATACTTTAGGGTCATAGAAATAGAATGCCATTTGATTTATAGTGGAAAACAAATTTTAAAAAAGTTAATTATCAATTTTTCCGCAGCTTCTCAGAGGCGCGATTCATCGCTTTTGTATTACTTTTACCACTTAAAATAATAATTTTTCCTGTTACCTACATTATTAGGATTCCTGGAGAGGTAACTAGAATATGATAACATTCTAGCAAACGTGTTATGATAGAAAGGAATCGCAGATTAGAGGTAAACAAGAACTACAAGGATTCCACACTTCATAAAACTTTAAACGCGTTTTTCTCAAAACCACTTTTCTCGTACTAGGAGGAAGGACTTCTCGGTGACTATTGCATGGATCGAATTTAAATTTTTACAGTAGCTGCACAACAATATTCTCTTTGGAAGTACGTAGCCGTTTTTTGATTGAATACAAACCTTTTTTTTTTATAAACAATTCAATACTCGTTTTGAGTACAAAAAGTCGATTCATTTCTTAAAAACTTTTTGAGTTTTTATTTTAGGACTCACACATGTCGAGAAATCCTTTCTCCCGTCGCGGTGTTTCTACAAAAGTTGTTTCCGCTGATGGGCTCTGTCGCCTCCATTTTGCACAAAAATGCCAATGAAAAAAATTATTTTTTGTTCTTCAATATGTGTTAAATAAACCCTCTTAAAAGAAATTCCTTTTCGCTTGTCGTACTTCCAAAATAAATTGTCAAATTTAGGTCTTTTTTTCTGGCTCTAGAGTGGTTTTACCCCTTATAGAACTAATTGTAAGAAGAAGACGTCGCCTCCGATGTACGGCACTTCCTAGCTTCTAAACTCATCTCCCAACTGTTGTTCTCCTCCTCCTTCACCTCCCGCGATATTAAACGTGTTATAAGACGATTTAAAATGCTGCTTCTGTTTACTCATTTATTTATTTCAAAGCTGACACCTTGACCTTTTGAGAATCGAGGCGGAGATTAACACAGAAATGAAAAAATTACGAGAACTTGTCAGCGAATTTGTACTGACATTGTTATGAATATTTATGTAGAAGTAGGAATCTTCGTTATCATATTCTTTTACGAAACACTGTGCTGTTTACTGAAATGATGGATTTGACATTTTTTTATCATACGATGTTGCACTGTAATAAGTATATTCAGTGGAGATTTTTTAGTGTTTGTGCACGGTAACAATATTTTGTATCCGTAAAAATATATTAATTTTTATCTTGTAGGAAATTAACACCATTACAAATATACTGTATTAACTCTTATCACATATTAAAAAATTAGTACATCCTGAAACGTCTATTCATATTTATATTACAAACAATTATTACATTCTTAGGAATACGTTAATTTTTATACAAAGAAACATTTTTACGTCCCTACAAATATATTAATTTTTGCATTATAAAAATTATGTCTGAATATGGTAAGTTTTATTGTTACTTTTCAGGCACATTAAATTCTGACTGACAATGAGTCAGAAATAGCGTAGCTTAAGCGAAATCGAATTAAAAATGAAACTGTGAATTTGTTATTGGGAAAGTTGTAATTAGTGATTGAAAGTAATTATTAATTGAAAGAATTGTTAATCAAAATTAATGAGTACTCTTTAATTCGACGAACTTATATGCAATATTAAATTCTACTTTTCAATTATAAAATCATTCAATTAATAATAACGTTTCTTATTTAAAATTAAGAAATGTTCAGTCACCTATTATAATTTAATCTTTGAAACATTACAAGATTAGAAATCTAAATTTTATAATCTTGCTACGAAAAAATGATTTAAGAAAATAATGCAGCATTTATTCCAACTAAGGAAGAAAATAAAAGTTAAAAAGTATAAATGTATATGTGGGCATATGACTTTAAACTCATACAGTATTGTAAAAGTTTAAGATAATACTGTAGATTTTTTCTTAACAATTATAAGTAACATCAAATCGTATTGAATTAAATTCTTTATTTTTATTTATTACATTGTACTTAAAATTTCACGAGGTAAGGAAATTGTAATTAATATTTAAGAGCATAGAAAAATAGGAATTTTTAAAATTAATTTTGCTTATTTTCAGTGAATAATATGCCTTAATCCGTAATTTGAAAATGTAATAATTATTTAAAGACTCATTTTACATTCCAAACATGGACAAATGACAAAGAAATAAGAAGTGCAGTTACTGTAGGATCTTCGACATCCGCATACATTTATATTTTTAATCAAAATTAAGTTGTTTATGTAGAATTAAAAAAAACAAATTTGTTTTTAATAAGTTTCCGGAACGTGACACCCTGTTCCGTCGCACATGGAACACAATACGCGAGGATTTCCAAAGGGAGTTTGGACGGTTTGGAAATGACGGTTCTTCTACGAAAAGCTATTTTTGAGATACACACTTTTTGCTGTACCGTAATATTCATTTACCTTTTTTCGACAATAGAGTTTATATTTTAATCGTCGTTTCGTTCTCAATAGCTACGCTCATGTCATAAATTCGACTTTTCCCAAATGGTAATTTAACGATTCGCAAACCTAACAGGACTTGGCCTTCGAGGGTCTACCTGGCGGGAAAGTCCCAAACGCGGTCGGCCTTTGGGGGTCCTCTCGATCGCGGAGGTGTCGCTCCCACCCTCTTCCTAAAAAGGCGCGTCCAGGGCGCAAAAGAGGGTGGACACAAGTCCCGGGGCATGTTGATTGGAAAATAACGTTCCGAATGAGAGCCAATCAGCATGCCTCAAAAAACTTCCAACTTTCGCGGAAGTTGAGACGAGAGCGACACGTCAGAATCAACCAAAACTTCAAACGATACGGAAGTTTGAATAAAATAGTACTACAAGCGTTGCGGAAGTCAGAGTTATACACATCGTCAATCGTTTCGGACGAACAAGATCTTTATTAAAATCTATCGCCTTAATCACTCTTACCGTGTCAACGTTCGGACACGGTTTTTCAACTACTGTCGAAAGGATTAGTTTCTTTTGAACAGAACCGCGTGCGATTAAATTTGTACCACTGCGAGAATAGAACATTTTTATCGTGACGCAGTGCTGATTCCGTACGTCCGTCAGCACACACCCCTTTTTGTACTGGCTCTGGGTCTCATACAACATGATTTCGCACAACACGGCATTTTCTAGGAACCTAACTACCGTATTATAGGAGGGTTATCTGTATTTCTTAAATCTACCCTAAGAATTTCAAAGAATTTGAAAAGACTTCAAATTACTGTAACGCAGACAAACAAGTAGACAGGAGAAATGCAGACCGAGTCGTTCCAGGAGGCTTGTTATGTTCGGTAATAAGTTGCATGATCCACAGCTATTAACTTCTGATTCGCAGGGGTTCGCCATACTGTTCACATTGAAGGCATTTCTGCGATTAGACACGTACAGCGTTATAATTCTCTGCACACGTGCGTTCTTAATGCGTTCCGAAATTATGCGACGTTTGCTATAATAACGCCGCTAATTGCGATAACGAATGCCGCGCTATAATTCAACGCCGTGTGTGCTACTATACGCAATCTATGAAAGGTAAAGTACGTATTAACGACGTACAATATTCGCGATATTTCTTCTGTGCGTACTCGCACGATGGCTTTGCGCATTAACCTAAACGAAGTGGGAGTACATCGGGACAATTACCCTTGTTATAGCATTATCGAAACATTCAATGTACTTTCTGAAATATTGAAAATCTTTTAGGGCTGTGTGAAATTCATAATCCAACACTATCCTTTGTCCTACATTAGTTCACTTATGTTTGGAATGTAAAGTTAGTCTTGAAATAATTGTTACATTTTCAAATTACGGATTAAGGCATATTATTCACTGAAAATAAGCAAAATTAATTTTAAAAAATCCTATTTTTCTATGCTTTTAAATATTGATAACAAATTCCTTACCACGTGAAATTTTAAGTACAACGTAATAAATAAAAATAAAAAATTTAATTCAATACGAATTGATGTTACTTATAATTGTTAATGAAAAGTCTACAGTATTATTTTAAACTTTTACAATACTGTATGAGTTTACAGTCATATGACCACATATAAATTTATACTTTTTAACTTTTATTTACTTCCTTAGTTGGAATAAATGCTGCATTATTTTGTTGAATCATTTTTTCGTAGAAAGATTATAAAATTTAGATTTCTAATCTTGTAATGCTTCAAGGATTAAATTATAATAGGTGACTGAACATTTCTTAATTTTCAATTGAAATGTTATTATTAATTGAATGGTTTTATAATTGAAAAATAGTATTTAATATTGCATATAAATTCGTCGAATTAAAGAGTACTAATTAATTTTGATTAACAATTCGAGGAACTGAAAAACTGAATCGAGATAGAATTTAGGTATTTAATGTTCGAACAGCAATAGATGCTTGGTTAGAATGGGCATTAGTCGTTAAAATAACATGCGGAATTAACGTTCCAGCTAATGGCATTTACGCTTGCGCAAACAATTAATATTCGTTAAACAGATTATCTACAAACTCGATACCGTAATTGCATTGTCGATTTATTTTGGGTTATCCGCACTGATTGGTTTATTCCGCTAATCAGTTTCATGATTTTTTTAATAATACATATCGAAAATGTAAATAAGTATTTCTATTTTTATAACGAATACACGAACAAATGATTATGCGAATAATGAATGAGGTTATTGTTAAGTAATTAAAGTATTAAATATCAATGTAAAATTACATTTATAGTTTAGAATTCCAAATAGGTTAAATATATATGTACTATAATGTTATTATAACCGATTTTTATTCCGATGAACTATTTTTCAAATTTATAGAGTTAATTCCGTACGATCATAATTATATATTTCTTAATCTGAGCTTGCATTTTCTGACTTAAATAACATAATTATTGGAAATATTATTTTGTACATCCTGTAACTTTCGAATATATTTTTTACTTGTGAACATTGCATACTGTTGTAATTTATTCTGGAATTTTAGTCATGATTTATCTCACATCAAATCTACTTTAACGCTTAACATATTCCATGTTTTCAACGAATCATATACAATCATTTTCATAATTACAATACATTATATGAAATTTAGGAATCACAAGATTTAAAAATTCTGAATTTTGAGAAGTTAGAGCTTTGAAAATTCAACAATTCAGTGATTTAGAAATCCTAGAAATTCCGAATTTGAGAATTAAAGATTTGAAAACTTGAAGATTTCGAACTTCAGAATCTTAAGTATTTAGTACATATGCGTATAAGTTCGGAATTTTTGAAATTTAATATTTTGAAAATTTTCTTGTACTTTTTATACTTGAAATGTGACGGTCATATTTAAAAAATGAACATACTTTTTTAGAATCGGATTGTAATCATACATAGTTCCGATGCGGGCGTATTCAGAAATTACGGACCCATAAATTTTCCATTTTCACTACTAATAAATAAATAACAGTGTTCTTGCGTAATCAATTCCAATAGATTCATTATTCGATTAAGATATACACGAAACGATGCAAAACTATTACAGGCGTGCTGTATTTATGCCATCGAGCAGAATACTCAAGAAAACGTACGAGACGATATTTGTATGTTTTGCGTAAAAAAAGAAAATAAACTGTAGTCTCAAAGGTTACACAAACTCATAAAAAATATAAATGTACTATATACAACACCTGAAGTTTCATTCGTAACAGTATAACTATCGTTGAAATCCATTGGGTCAACAGCTATATGTCGTTAAACTTTGATGGTTGTGGAGCATTTTATAGCTTACTTTAATGTGATAACTAGGTAAATTTTATTATTTAGTAAAACACACATCGTGCTCGTAACGGGGCTATTAAAAATGCTGTTTCGACGATGGAATTGTCGCCATAAATACACGCACGGTCGAAGTGCAAATTTATTGTCACAAAAACGTTCACTTTCTTTCATCCACTTTGCTGCAGGACCTCGGAATGATTCCACTTTTTTTTTTTAGTATGTACGCCGTTGTTAGCTAATATTTATTACGTTCTATTCGGTTAAAGTCTCATCGAAATTTCGCCGTGATCTAACCGAAATTCAAAGTGATTATACTTGCTTATGAACTCTGTCAGGTCTTAGAATACATATTGCAGCGAGAGGATTAGACCTCGGTCCAAGTTTCCAGAAATACAATAGTTTAACCCTTTTAGCGCTATGAACCCATATATGCGTTCTCACACAACCATACGATTTTGGCTACGAACCCATATGTGCGTTCTTACACAACCATTCGATGTTGGCTATGAACCCATATATGCGTTTTTGCTAAACCATTCGGTTTAGGTTATGAACACATATGCGGGTGCTTACAAAACCATTCAATCTGTGAAAAAGGAATCTATGAACAGATATATGTTAAAAATTTTCGATTGTAAATGAATATCACAGTTCAACGGTTCTGGGGTAAGTGCCAAGAGGGCAAGCTTAGTCCTCTTACCAGAAGGCATCCCCGCCTTCCCCACTCCGTGGCTAGATCCTTAAGGAACAACGTTCCTATTCATTTAGGCAACGCAATGCTTAACTGCGTGCCTTTTTCCACAACGTCCAAACGGACAAACAAACAGTCCTGCGACAGCCGATTGCCACGTGACTCCAAGTCAATGGACATCGTCTGTCGCCCCGCTTTCTCTCTCAGAGACATCCTCTGCATGTAGACCTCACACAGTCCATCCCTATCATAAATCGTTTAAAAGCAAAATAGCGGCGGGCTAATTGCCTTCGACGACCCTTAAAAATACGTTGACGCTAACATATATGTGACTGGTGCTTGTAAGCCTATATAGATATTGTGGGGAGCGAAATAAGGATATGCGAGCGAGGTGTGAATGTATAGTGTTTGGACCGAGGGAAGTGTCAATAAAGAGTGTTTGGATCGGGCGACAGTCCTTCGCAATGAGAATGCGTGTGGTATGAATTGGTCAGCGGGTGTGTCTGTGTGTAAGTTGATTTGGGAGAAGAAGAGTATTGTAAGGATGAAAGGAAAATCAGTTGAGCGTCAGAGTTAAAAGAAAGAAGTCGCGCGTGCGTGTGTTGTATTTTGTTTTTATATATTAAATATTCCTTTTTTATTTAAAACGAGTCCTTGAATCACTAAGATGACTAGAATATTAAAAAGACAATAAGCGTTTAAATGTGCTTTTGTGCAATCGGGCAAGTATACTCAACTTGCGCTCTTTCGTAAAAAGCACGCAGCCTACGGTAACCTTTTTCGTACGGAGTGGGCAGTCCACGGTGCACGCTTAAGTACAGTCCTTTCGATACATTTGTAGTTTAGAATAATAGTCTTCACCCGTAGCAGAAATAGGATCCAAGGAGACATTACATTCTAGCAAGTTTTTTACTGATTTATTGTCAGTCATTTCTGGGTGCCAGAACCCGTAACCTTAACCGCAGAGTCTTTTGTTTGCAGTTTCCCATTCATGTCGAGGTACTCTTTAAGTTCATTACTCCCTACTGTCATTTTGAGGAAAACGCAGACAGCTTCATAAGTCATTGATATTTCCATTTCCACTCGGATTTCACTAGCCAATAGAAAATAGTGAACTGCCTTCACTCACCAACTTTCCCAAATTTGTACGCCTACTTAAGGTCTTGGTAAAATTTGATACGTCTTCCGAGAGGCACTCTCGACACAACAGTTAACAAGTACATATCAAAATAAAATCTAGCCATCCAAAGTCAGATCCATTGATTTCGATACAGTCCACATTTTCACTTATTGGGAATCTACTAGTCTCTACGCGTTGTTTAATTGTCACTTAATATTGCTGACGCTGCGACGCACATACAAACTCTTTACCCTGATTAATACTCTTGTGCATATTGTTTGTGTGAATTCCGCTAGCGATATTCACGCGTTCCTTTATACACTCACGGACAAAAAGATAGCACACGCCTGCTATTTAATTTGTCGTGTTAAAATTATGCTAGCGTGGAAATTTTAAGATATTAGGTTGTCCCATAAGTTTCTTCCCTCTTTGATAAAATATAAAAACGCACTTCGAGGAATATTTTGCAAGTAATCAAGGAGTACATAATAGTTACTGAGGAATGAAAAAAGGGCGATACAGTAGAACACCTTATATTTAATGCAACAAATATTGAACAATAAATATTGTGTATACATTTCTACTAGAAGAGGAAAGAATTTACGGGACAACCTAATACATTGAAAACGTAGCTTTCGTGGATATGTAAACGGAACGACTGACTTTACTTCAATAAGTCCTCTGAGTTGGGAGGGAAACACATAATCTGACACAGACAAAATGACACAACTATATGTTTAATGAAACAAAAGTATATGTATTTCTTATAACAATATATGTATCAAACTATATTTTTTCATTAATGTGTGGAACCTCCTTTGTTTTCTATCGCTTCCACCATTCTTTCAAGTAAATATTTGTATAGTTTCTTAACTGTCGCCTGAGCTAAATTTTCCCATTCACTTGTAATGCAAGTTTTTAATTCATGTATATTCGAAAATTGTCGGCCTTCAGCATACATTGCTTGCGAAAGCATTGCCCAGCAATTTTCAATGATTAGGGGATGATATTAAGGTCAGGTGAATATGCCGGCCATTGAAGAATGGATCTGTTTTCGTTTAAAAAATATTCCTTTGAGGACGTGAGGTATGTGTGAATGAATTGTAAATAAGTTGACAGTCACTCAACAATATATATTCAATAAATAAGCAACGATTAAATAATAACAAGCAACAAACGGTATCAGGCAATAACAAGTAGTAGTAAAATCGTCAGAGATTGTGCGGGTGTAAACGTGACGGTATGAAAATCACGAGTGTCTCGAGCGACGCGATGATCACTGTTTTTATGCCCTTTTTGGGAAGAGATAGACGTAGAAAAAGAAAAGGAGAAGTATAGAGTGGGCAGTTGAAGGGGTGGAATGGAAAGTCAACGGAAATTTAGGTTCGCACAAATCTGGCTGCCAAATGTGCAATCTGACCAAGACCAGGGTTGCACGAGACCCTGGAAAAAACAGGAAATTGAAAAATAGGCAGGAAGTGCTTAGCAAAACTCAGGCAAAAGAGAAAGTTAGGAATAACGTCGTGGTGGACACAGCCACACCTTAACAATTTTAGCAGTATGTACTGCAGCATTATCTTGCTGGGAGTGTAACTGGTATAGTGGACGCTTCACGATTATCAGTTACAATCGGCGGTTGTTTATATGAGTGTCGAGCATTCTTAACACCTGATCGTCTACTTTTCCGACACAATTGTATCGTCGTAAAGCTCTCCCTTCGGCGATCTTAAAAATTGTTGGAGAACCCGATTCAGAGAATACGGTGAACTAACGTCAATAGTTGATTTATTTTCACACGATAATCTTAGTCTGGCTCTCTTGCAAGAATATATGGATAATCTCTGCCGAAAAACGTCGCTGACTCGGAAAACGTAAACTAGCGGAATTGAACGATTGGCGATCTTTTAGGATAAGGGCGTGAAAACTGGAAATGCCATTGGTTGATTTTGTAAGATGGTGGAGATTTAAAGGAGTGGCGAAATTAGAAGGTAGTGGGAAGATATTTAGCGGTCCTTGGGAAAATCTTGAAGTTAACGGAAATTCTAAAGAGGCATGTTTGGGTGACATAAAACAGACGGGAAGGCTCGAACTAGTGGACAACAGGGTGAAGGAACTAAAGAAAAGGGACGAATGGAATAGAAAGTTAGCATGTGCGTTGGGACTTGCAACAAAATTAAATCGAACTATGAACCGATATATGAAACATTCTCAATAAGACTGAATATTTAGCCTGACCAATATTAGTCATATTCTTCGATACTTAAATAAATGACCTGTACAGGGTGGCTGGAATGAACTGTTACAACATCAAACCGCTGCAGCAGATCCACTTTTAAATATTTTATTTTATCCAAGGGAAAAAAATAGTCGAGAAACATTCAAGAAAATGATTTAATGTTCATTGCTCGCTATAACCTCCCTTTGCACGAATAATTTCATTCAAACGGCGAAAGAATGAATCGCACGCTGCCCGTGTGTGAGATTGTAGAATCTTCTTCCATTCCCGGACAAGTTCTGATTTTCGAGCGTCAAAACTTCGATGTTTCATTACATTGACCTTGGCCTCCAAAATAGTCCAAATACATTACATTCAATCATTAAATAGATTACATTCAAATGCTGGAGCTTATGGACGATAATTGGAACTCATGTTCCAGCTAAATATAAAGCAATTACAGAATTACGCTTCAAATCCATCGCTATAACCTTACTTTGATATGCAGTATACGAAAATGCTTCTGCACGCATATGTAGGATTAGTATTTTTTACAACTAAGCCTTTATTAAAGCACGAATAAAACAGTGAACAAAAATACACGAAAACTCACAAAGAACATACACGCACGCACGCTCAAGTACAAGAAGTCCAAAACCGCAGAGTCCAAAAACCGTAAAGTCCGTAAAACCGTAAAGTCCAAAACCGTAAAGTCCGTAAAACCGTAGGCCGTAGATCGTGATCGTAATTGCAAATCGTAATCGTGATCGTCGCGTACTCGCTCGTCTCTCGTACTCGCTCTCTTAGCTTCTCCCTGTCGTTCCGCGGACACACCCATATATTAACGTGATCGAACATTCTCGAATTCGGCGTTTGAACGATTCGCGAATCTTCGGTTACTCGAAACTTCGCGATCGTTTCTCAACGTTCACGCGTTTCTCATTCTCTCTCTCTCTCTCACACACACTCTCTCTCGCACTCGCACTCATACACGGATGACACGCTTGCCGGCAACGAATTCGTTTGAAGGGCTGTTTATGTTTTCGTTCTCGAATTTTCGCGGAACGTTCGCGGCACAACCGTTATCACTGTCCTACACTCGGCCATCCTAAAAAGGCATATGCCCTCAGATGCCTTTTATAACCCTTCTTCTGCCTCTTCTTCTATTTCGTCTTCACTTTCGCTTTCCTCTAACCATGGCTTCATGTGGTCTGCCGACGTTGACGTTTGGTTTGGTCCTTCGTGCTCGCCGACCTTGACCACCAAGTATCGGTCATTGCGGAGGACTCGAGAGACTTCGTATGGTCCCAAGAATTTTCCGGCTAGCTTCAATCCAGGCCCGAGCTGCGTCCGCTGTATTGCCACGAGATCGCCTTCCTTGTAATCTCTTGCCTTTTTGCGCCGCTTGTTGTATTGTTTTTGGTTCTCCTGCTGAACCCGCTGCAGCTGTTCTTTGGCATGTTGACGTATCTCGTCCCGATCGGCCTGAAACATTTCTCGGAATTCCGTTTCGATTATCGCTCTTACCTCCTGGTCATCTTTAAGACGCATGCGAGTGCCCACGAGCAGGGTAAAAGGAGGCACTCCGGTGCTGCGGTGAGGGGTGGCGTTTAGAAGTTGCTGAACCCCTGGGAGATGTTTGAACCAATCCGCGGGGTTGGGAGCGGACATCTTCGTGAGGAGCGGGATCAGTGTCCGGTTTACCCGCTCTACCTGGCCGTTGCCCCGTGGTACGCCCGTGACGATAAGGACGTGTTCTATCCCCTCCTCGTTGCAGTAATCCTTAAATGCCTGAGAGGTGAAGGCCGTACCTCGATCGGATATGATTCTGCGTGGGTTGCCGAATATTGCCGCCTGTTTCCGCAATCGTTCGATGATTTCCGCCGTATTGGTTGTCTTCGTGGCGTACAGCCACACGAATTTCGTGAACGCATCCACTGCAATGAAAATGTGTCGGTACTGTTTTCGGGTGGAGGGTAGCGGACCGAGGTGGTCAACATGCAACGTATCGAGAGGACGATCTCCTTTATCGATCATGTGGAACAGTCCCTCTTGCCGACCCTTTTTTCGTTCGGCAAGTATGCAGTCCACGCAGTTGCTTACAACCTTTTCGACCTTTGCCTGCATGGCCGGAAACCAGTAGTCGCGTCGGAGCATTGCTTCTGTTTTTGCGCTGGAAAAATGCCCCTGTTCGTGTGCCCTGCGTATGATTTGCGTCCGCATCCCCCTCGGAACCACGATGCGCCAATCGCCGTCCATTCGTCGGAGTAGGAGCCCCCGCCTCAATGCATAGCCATCTACCCCGCGTTCCTTCACGCCGTTCATTATTTTTTGTAGGTCGTCGTCTTGTTCTTGGGCCCTGCAAATCCGTGCTGTCACACTGTCCTCGCTCTCGATCGTCAAACAGGCCGCCACCGGGTTTCGGCTGAGCGCGTCCACGTGTTTCATGGCATTTCCGGACCGATGCTCGATCGCGTATTGGAATTCTTCTAACAGCAACGCCCAGCGCGCTACGCGTACGCAAAGGTCTTTTTTTCGCATGGTCAGTGCGAATGCCCGACAATCCGTAACAATCTTAAAAGAAATACCGAGCAAGTAGACCCTGAATTTTTTTAGAGCCCTCACTATTGCTAAAACTTCGAGTTCGTAACTTGAATACCGCTGCTCTGCTGCGGTCGTCATCCCGCTCGCGTAATACACGGGGTGAAACGCGCCGTCCTCGCTGTCACGCTGCAGCAGAATCGCCCCGTAACCGTACATTGAAGCGTCGGTGTGCAATTCCGTTTCCCGCTCAGGCCGGTAAATTCGCAAGACTGGTTTTTTGAGCAGAGCTTCCTTGAGCGACTGGAACGCGTTTAGTTCTTCCGGTCCGAACCGGAAGGGAACGTTAGCCTTTAGTAGTCGTGTCAATGGTCGTGCAATCGTAGAATACTCAGAGATGAATTTCCTGAAGTATCCAGATAGCCCAAGAAAACTCTGCAGCTGTCGAATCGTTGTCGGAGTTGGAAAACGAGCTACCGCTTGGGTTTTACTTTCGGATGGACGCACCGTACCCCCCTCCACCACGTGCCCGAGGTACTCCACCCGCGTTTTAAGAAATTCGCATTTCGCCCAGTTAATGTGCAGTCCGCATTCTGCCGCTCGTTTGAGAACATCTTTTAACCGTTGCACCGCGCTTTCAATATTCGTATCGGGTACAACTAAATCGTCAATGTACGTGAGAACAACCCTTTTCGCGATCAAATCTTGAAACGCGGCGTTTACGAACCTCTGGAAAACGGCGGGCGAATTACACAATCCGAACGGTACTTTTAAAAATTCATATTGTCCATCAGGCACGATAAAGGACGTATATCTCCGACTTCCCGGTTCCACTGGCACGTGAAAAAATGCGTTTCGTAAATCTAACGCGCTGTATACGACAGCGTCGCGCAAAGCGTCTAGCTGATCCTCGATTAGTGGGAGGGGGTAACGGTCTCGGACAATTTTCGCGTTTAACTGTCGGTAATCAACGCAAAGACGGGCGGTGCCATCTTTCTTTTTAACTAAAACGACCGGACTCGCGTACTCTGAAAGAGAGGGTTGTACAACGCCGTCGCGCATCCACTCGTCTATCTGTCTGTTAACCACATCTCTCTCGGAGGGTGAAAGCCTTCTCGGGCGCTGATATACCGGTTCGTCGTCCTTGACAATGATTTTCATTGTTACCCCAACGTCACGACTCTGATCGGGCTTGTAATTGCGAACGACCGTTTCGATTTCTTTTCGTAATTTCTCGTCTTTAACGTGCGACAGGTCGATCGCGCCGTGTTCCTGATCGCAACCAACGTATAACGTTTCAAGCGCGAAATTCTGTGCATTCGGCTGATTTGCTAAAATCATCGTTCCGTCTTTTGCTATCCATTCCGCGGCGTTTATAAAATCGTAACCCAGCAACACTCCGTAACTCAAAACTGCGTTTTCAACGACATGCAGCATCGCTTCGCGTATTTCTCCGTCAATCACGATTTCTGCTTTAAACTTCCCGAGGGTTCGGTACTCTTGCGAGCCTATTCCGCGAAGACGTATTTTATCGTTCGTTAAAGCCGGTGCCCCGATATCGCGGTATACGTTTTCACGAATTAGAGATACGTCGCTACCGGTGTCAAGGACGGCTACCGCGGCGCAACCGTTCACGCGAACATCTTTCCTACATTTCGTATCTGACGATTCTGCGACAGCGAGGACGTTTTTAACCACCGTGTTTTTTTTTGTCGGACATTCGCGGGAAATATGACCATATTGATTACAATGGAAGCACTTACGACCTTTGTCTTGCGTGGGGCATTTCGCTGTTGGATGTCCTTTATCACCGCAGTTGATGCACCTTCTCGCTGCCGTTGCTGCACTGGCCGCACTATCGCTTCGAGGTTTCGACGTTGACTCTCCTCCTTTGCCCGTGGTGTTCGTCGCTTTCGGTCTCAAGGTGATATTGCCGAATGCTTCCAGCAAATCGGCGTTCGTCTTGAACCTCTGGAGCCGGGCCTGGTCCTGGAGAATGGGATCGGGGATCCCGTCGATGACGTAATCGATGAGTTCCTCTTCGGGTAGGGAAATCCGGTTCGCCAGGATTACTTTCTCGTGAAGGTAATCGGCGAAAGTTTCCCCTCGGTGCCACGTCCGCTCTTCGAATCGCCGTCTCGCCACCAACCGGTTTGGCCGTCGATCGTACATTGAGCTCATTCGCCCCAAAAGCATCTCAAACGTCATCGTCATGTGCTCAGGGCGGGAATGGAACCATTCCTGCGCTTTCCCTCGGAGCCGTGACACAATGAGGAAGCGACACTCATCGTCTTGCAATCTGTAGATTTCTCGTAGGAGCTGTAGTTGCCTCGACCACGTCCCAAATACACCTTCTGATCCATCGAAATGGTTCAAAAGATCCGCAATAGCCGTGATGTTCATGCGGAGGGGTTCGGGTGTCGCCGCCGCGACCTCCGCTCTCGTTGATGGTTGACCTACGCTACTCTGAGCCGCACGCGCGAATTCCAGCTCGCGCCTCGCCAGATCTGCTTCTCGGAGGGCCATTTCCTTTTCTTTTTCCAAGAGTTCCAATCGTAGTTTCATCAGCTCAAATTCTGTGGTTTGAACTGGTGTTTGATGCGTCGGTATCAGTTTGCTGTCGTTGCCGTGTAACGTCTCGCCTCCGCAAAAAACATCATCCACCTCGGTGCCGTGTTCGAGCAGTCTCACCACTAATTCATTTTTCGTACCACTCGTAGAAAGAGCTTTCTCTCGTAAGATCTCTTTTAATCTAACCGTGGTCAAATCTTGCAAAGATTTTTCCTCCATTTTATCGTAAATGTCCGTTTCACAAACACTGCTTTATCACGCACTTTGGATCGTTGTTGATATCCCGGACGAGCCCCCAAATGTAGGATTAGTATTTTTTACAACTAAGCCTTTATTAAAGCACGAATAAAACAGTGAACAAAAATACACGAAAACTCACAAAGAACATACACGCACGCACGCTCAAGTACAAGAAGTCCAAAACCGCAGAGTCCAAAAACCGTAAAGTCCGTAAAACCGTAAAGTCCAAAACCGTAAAGTCCGTAAAACCGTAGGCCGTAGATCGTGATCGTAATTGCAAATCGTAATCGTGATCGTCGCGTACTCGCTCGTCTCTCGTACTCGCTCTCTTAGCTTCTCCCTGTCGTTCCGCGGACACACCCATATATTAACGTGATCGAACATTCTCGAATTCGGCGTTTGAACGATTCGCGAATCTTCGGTTACTCGAAACTTCGCGATCGTTTCTCAACGTTCACGCGTTTCTCATTCTCTCTCTCTCTCACACACACACTCTCTCTCGCACTCGCACTCATACACGGATGACACGCTTGCCGGCAACGAATTCGTTTGAAGGGCTGTTTATGTTTTCGTTCTCGAATTTTCGCGGAACGTTCGCGGCACAACCGTTATCACTGTCCTACACATATAAACAATTGAATGAACTATAACTATGGCAACTTTCAGATGGATTGCGTGAACGGATCGACAGATGCATCAGTATGAACTTACTTAGTAACAGATCATTCCAACCACCCTGTATATGCCTCGACAACGATTAGAGAAACGGACTCTGCGAATTCTAATAAACATTCAAGAAACTCAAAATTGCTATTTTGAGCCTATATAGTACGTAATCTATATTTTAAAATTAGTTCGTTTGAATTGTAAGAAAGTGCAAAAGAAGTTAAGACATGTTGTTCAAGAGGGAAGTTTATCCAAATCATCCTGTGACAGAACAATTAAGGTGTTGGCACATGCTTTTTATCGATCATTCTCAAATACTTTGAACATTTTCGTTCCGAAAGTGAAAAACGCATCGATCGTCGAGTTTCATTCTGTGTGATGTCGTCCTCGGACTAGAGAAAATATTGAAAAAGGTGGATTCCTTCCAACGTTTCAACATCCTTCTGTAACAATAACGAAGGTTTTTCGTCTCGAATTGATCGCGATCAATGAGCAGATGGCAAGATGGGACGGATCGTTCACCGAGAGAGAGAGACTAAAAAGAAACGTGAAAGAGGAGATAAATCGAGGGACGAAGTGGGTACGTTCGGTGGTAAAATGTGAACGGGAAGGGACAGCAGAAGCGAAATGACATAGGGAGCAGCACGAATGGAAGATAAATGATCAGATGAAAACGGTGGAGGAAGAGGTGGTGGAAATTGGAAGGATAGAGATTTAAAAGTGTAAAGCACGGTAAGAGATAGAAGTTAAAATTTATCTTCTTGAGAAAACAGAAAGAATAAAGAAATAAATATAAAGGAATGAAGGCAGGTCCAGATTCAAGGTGGATGCGATAAAGTAACTTTAATGTTTCGGGCAGCGGTTTTCGACCGATGGTATGGCTACTGTTGCATGGGTGACCATATATCTTTGAAAAATATAGAGAACAAATTAGAGATTGTCTCGTAATAAGAAAAATAAGATACATTCATTGTTTTCTGGAGGTTAAAAAGGTTTACATTCATTGAAAAACATTCGCAAAATTATGAAAATATATTCGTAAAATATGGAGATTATGATGGTATTTGAAATTCAATTTTTAAAATATTATTTAGATACCCAAATACCTTGTTATCTGAGGCAGGTTCTGTCGAATATTAATGGACACAGTTTATTTCATTTTATTTAACATCGTAATTAAAATGAATATGTAGAGTCGAAACCTTTAAACATCGGAATTATATTTCTTTTATTTGGTATTTTAAATATAACTACAGATTTTTATAAGATAAGATACTTAATACACGAGTGTTAAAATTAACACAAAATATGTAATTTGTAGTCTAATAAGAGGGACATATTAATTTTAATTTATAATAATTGTACAGTATTGTGGTAGTTAATGAAGGAGATATTAAAATATAGGTATGTCATTTTGTTAATTATTTTTTGCTAAGTCGTTAATGTTACATTTCAAAACTCGCTTGGAAACTTTTAAAGAACAGACGTGGAACGTCTTAATTCTATATTATCATTAATTATTATTTAAATTCATTGTCCAATTAAAGGATTTGAATATAGATATATAAATATGTATTATAAATATATTGATTATTTTTAATTAGCATTTATTAATTAAAGACTTTAATTTCATATTGCAAATTCGCATAACCTTTTTACATCATCGAATTCTGTTAGTCTCAAAAATAAGGATGAATTGCGTGGATTTATTTTACGATAAATATTATATAGAAAATCAATTTATTATACAAAGTAACGTTTATGTTAAACGGTTTAACGTCTTCTCTGTAATACACCGTAGACACGAGTTAAGGATTAAAGGAAATTTATGTCAATTTATTGTTAGATCATAATCAAAATTCCGGAGTATATTACTGTACTATGATAACTTATTCAAAAAAACGTCGATTCAACAATTAAGGAATGTACAAAATGATATTTTCAATAATTTTGTATTTCATACCCGAAAATCAAGCACAGAACATAAAGTAATGAAAAGTAAATTATACAATTAGCTCTGCAAATCTCAAAAATTTAAGCGATATATAAAACAATATTTTCAGAATATAAAAAAAATGAAATATGTCGCTCGTAATTACTCAATTTGTATACACAATAGATTCGGATACACGCGACTGACTGTAGTAACAATAATTGAATTCATGAGGTGTCCAGTGATAATTGAATCAATAGGAACATTTCAGAAATGATTGTTCACAAAAGCAGATACAGAAATTATTATTTATATTGAATATTCTCTACATTGCCGTTAAATCGTAATCGAATTTCAAAGTTAATTAATGCCTGTCATTTCATTTTATTGATGGTTTGCCTATCGGTGTCCAGTCCACCGTTGTATCGTGTCCGCAAAAGTACGTACGATAACTTTCGATGAAGACAAATGAATCCCATGGCAGCACCATCGCTAATTTGGAATTTACGGCCACGACTGTCGGCGCATGGCCCCATTCAGAAATCCGCTTGACGTTTACTCGTTTGCTTCATTACGATTTATAGCACGATCAATCTTTTATCACTTCCGCTCCTATAGACGCGAAGCGATGATGACTAGTTACAAAAGTATCGCTGTTAGCAAGTTAACGGCGAGAATAGTACGCTATAAATATTTTACTCATATCAGAATCGTCACCGTTTTAACGCGTTTCATTCATACTCTGTTCCATAAAATGATCCGCGTTCGAATTTGCCGCGATTTCTACGCACCATGGCGAGGCGCCCTGAGCTTCCGTTCGGAATGTCAAAGATTTTTACCTTCCAGTTTTATTAACGTTTTCTTTTTGTAAAAGTAGACAAAAAAATCATGTATTAACTATGGGTTTCAGATACTTTATTAGAAAGTCATAATGAGCTTTAAAATACGCTTTCTTAATTGATATGTTGAAGTAAGTTTACATTCCAATCTAGATAAGAAGACGTACAGTGTAGTAATTGTACAAAATGTATTAACTAATTGTACATTTTTGGAAATGTATTTAATTAATAATTCAAACAGTTAGGTTATGCAGTAAACAGAATACTGAATGTGATCAATAACGTGACTTAGCATCAAATAGTTTTTAATATTTTGTATATCCGCGTTTACTGTCAATAACGGCTCGAATTCCCCTGGACATGCTTCCTCAAGTTTTTTAAATTGTTCAGCTGTAATTTTGTTCCATTTTTTAAGAACGTTTTCACATAATAAGGATAAATTTAAGTTTGTTTCATGAAAATCGGCCGTCTACTTTTTTAATTGGCTCCAAAGATCTTCAATTGAGTTCAGGTCGAGTGACTGAGGTGGCCACTAATACATTAAAATTTGTACCGTGGAGCCATAATTTAGTTATCTGTGCCGTATGTTTAGGACCGTTGACATGTTGAAAAATGGTGTCCTTCATATTTAGTTGGAGCTTTTGCATCCTCCCATCTATACGATGAATAAACTAGTCATAAACTATTAGTTTATTTATTATTCATGAATGAAGAATAATTCAACAATTATTCCGATTTTTCCGTCATCTAATAGCCTTCTACTACACGGTTATCTGACAGTCACAGTTACACGTGCCTACACTACGCCCCTGAGCGTGCGCGATTCTCGCACTCTAATTGGCCGGTGTTTTTCCTTAATAATTTAAAAATGAAGTCTCAGCCAATATTTTTGCAAAGGAAAAAGTTGTTGAGAAAAGCCCCACCTACCACCCCTTTCCGGCTCGTGCCATATTTGTGGGACACCCTGTATATATGTACTATATATTACTTACTGATTACAGTTGAATAATCTAGAGTTCAATAGGCAAGGAAAAAAGTTAGCAGGAATCAACAAAAATTCATACTCATAGAAAGTCGAAATTCACAAAATTGGTCAAGTGTACCAAACAACACTACTTGTCTACTTCGGACATTACTAACTACTTCTGAAGGATCAGATCAACTGACTTGTTTTTCAGCGTCAAGGGGAGATGTTGAAAAACATATTACGTGGCATTGTTTGAGCGTCCACTGTTCTAAGAAAGCTGTTTTAAAAAAAAACTGGAAACAATGTTACTATGTGATCAATTTCGTGAGTCACTGTATGTAAACTGAAAGATTTTGAATGCTCGAAATTTTCGTATTTCCAAATGTCTAACATTTTATTTCCACATTCTCAAAATTTCGAATTTTAATAATTTCAATTTTTAAATTCACAAAGTTCAAAGTTCCCAAATTCTTAGATTTTTGAATATGCTAATTTTCAAATTTCGGTATTCTTAATTCACTGCGTCCTCAAATCCCTAGCTCCTCTCATTCCTACATACCGAATTACTACATCATCCCAGACCAAGTCGATGTTGCAATTTTCAGGTACCTACATCCCGAAGACGAAGTCATAGAGTGCAAAGCGATCTAGCAGTTTTCGATCTGTTTTTGCAAGAATAATGCAGTTTTCACATCGTATTTTTCGAGCATCATGTACATATATGAAAGTTGACTAAAAAATCGTTCTTCGCAAAACTAGTTTGATGAGGATTAATGAAAGTAGAAACAGTAGAAATTAAGAGAGGACTGTTGGTTATTATGGTTACTAGTTGTTATGTTGGTTATTGTAGGTAAACTATGGCACATAGTTATCAGGTCAGTCCAAAAGTTCGTGCGCCTTTTGGCGAAATTTTTAAATGGTGTAAATAAAACACAATTTAACATTTTAATCTATGATATATTTTCCTCCGCTATCTACAATATCTCGCCATATTTCTGATAGCTTTTTTATTCCATTGGTGTAAAAAGATTCTGGTTTTGAAGCAAAAAAACTTCTGAGTTCATTTTGTATATCCTGTTTGAATTGAACTTTTTGCCTTGGCAAAAATTTTGTAAGGCACGAAATAACTGAACATCACTTGGGGCAATATCCGGGGAGTATGCAGGATGAGGCAAAAGCTCCCAATTCAGTTCATTAATTTTTTGCAGCGTTGTTCGAGCCGTATGTGGTCCAGCGTTATCATGGTGGAACAATACTTTCTTCGTATTCACCAATCGCGGCCGTTTTTTAATCAATTCTGAATTTAAACGGCAAAGTAGTTCACTGTATACATCTGCATTAATGGTTTTATTTGGTTCTAACAATTCATCTTATCGATCTGGTAATGAGTCATCGCGAATCCCATACATGCTACTAATGCGCACGAACTTTTGGACTGACCTGATAATTCCATGAGCTGCAAAAAAAGAACAAAATGCCTAAACTATCAAGCACCCTGAGGAATTACTGATAAGTATATGATACAGTAGAGTCTTGATGTAAACTAACATGATCTACAGGATACCCGCGACAAAATTATTAGCACTACGTCTCAGCATTACTGATTTTTAGTTCTGAAACTTTGCTAATTTGTAACATTTTTCTAATTAAAATGAGATCAAACACGATGTATTGGGTTGTTCGGAAAGTCATTTCGTTTTTCCACATCAGTCTTGCTTGTGAGAAATTCTTGAAATTTGAAACTTTCAGAATATGGAAACCTGAAACTTTGGATTTTTCGGAATTTGGAAATCTGAGAATTCGGATTTTTCAGAATTTGGAAATATGAGAATTCGAATTTTGCAGAATTTGGAGATCCGAGAATTCGGTTTTTTCAGAATTTGGAAATATGAGAATTCGAGTTTTGCAGAATTTGGAAATCCGAGAATTTGGATTTTTCAGAATATGGAAGTATGAGAATTCGAATTTTGCAGAATTTGGAGATCCGAGAATTCGGATTTTTCAGAATTTGGAAATCAGAGAATTCGGATTTTTCAGAATTTGGAAATCTCAGAATTGGAGAATATGAAAAGTGAAAAGCACCATTTTCGGAATTCTTCACTTTGTTAAAAATGCTGTTCAAGCAAGAAATGAAGTATCCCGAAAATTGTCTCTCATTTTCATAAAAAAAAAGAAACGAAATAACTTTCCGAACGACCTAATAAATTGTACCACGCGATATAATATGTATCATACTATGTATTGTGGGATTAGGAGTATAAGGTTAATAATGATGATACGTGTTCGTGAGCGATGATTCTGAGTATTTATTAAAGATCCGCGACTGGTAGTGTAATCGACTCGATGTGACTCCTACGAAAAACTAAATCCCACTGACTATCCGCCATTTACATCTCCTCTGAAAAGGTGCTCTAACTGCTCCAGATTGTTATTGCACGGTAGTGCCGTCTATTGCCCGAAGGACCACCCAGTCGTTAGATTGGGAAAAAATATGACTCCAAACTATTTCTCGCAATCAATGATTTATTGGTTATTGTGTGGTGTGGTGTGTAGAGGTGTGGTTGTGTGTGTTGTGGATGTTTAATACAAAGTGTAGTTTGTGTATATTAACAAAACTCTATTTTAATCTATTTGCTAACTCAAACTAATAGACTTGTACTCTCTTTGCTAATTCAAATGAGAGATGCTTTTCTGACTGACTTTTTTATATAACTGATATCTCCGAAGCTTTTTCACTTGAAGAAGGTTCGGAGTGGGCGTATAGCCTTTGAGAAAGAAGAAAGGGAAAATACTAACTAATTCCTTATTGGTTACTTAAATTAGGGCGGAAAGGGATTGTGGAGAGGGATAGAGGCGTTTCCAAAATGTCCGTAGCAAATAATAAATTTAAGGAATACCTCGACATGTATAGAAAATATAAAACAAAGACTTTAGTACTAAAGTGAAGGACGATGAAACCCAGATGGAACTAAACAAGACACGAAAAACTCTCGACTAAATGTCGCGATTCCCTGGGTCTTTTTACTGCTACGGGACGACAAACCTCTTGACTGTCTAAAAATTGCTATCTTCGAAGGGACGAAACAGGATGTCTATTGTATTCTAAACCTTTGGGTGGTCGCCTAACGCGTTCAATGGTTACTGAAATTTATGACCAAACAGTACATGGTCCTATACTTGACTCTACTAAACATCCTCCATGAAAAGTCATTGAGAAAAAAGAAAAGAAATAGATTTAGAGAGAGAAAACTAAGAACGTGGGAAGGGACTGAGAAAATCGTTGAGAAATTTGACAAGGGAGAGACACAGCGGAAAAGAGTCGCAAAAATAAGAAAAGTGAAGAGGTTTGCAAGGGCCTAAGAGCTGACGCTGACCAGGCCCCGGCGAGACCATGTATAGACGTGGAAAATTAGCGAGCGTAATTCTTAAAAGGATACGAAACAGAAAGAATCTTTAGAAACTTTAGAAAACGGAAAAGATTGAGAAAGAACAGAAAAAGGTAACGTCGCGTGTGGTGCCATCGGCGCCACAGTATAATACTAACATGAAACATGAGAACAAGTACCCAGTATCACAATAACGTAACGTTAATCCTTGGATAGCTCTTACGAGTTGACGCATTTATGACGATAGGTAGCTAAGGTATTAACCAACGACATTTTCGGAGCTGTGAAGTTCATCGAAATTTACTTACAACAAGCGAAGAAAGGGATCGCATAATAATCGTAGGTAAGGGATATTGTCGGAAGCAGGTACTGTGAAATTAACATGTCAGACGGGTGATTGGTTGACAGAGCAGTGACGTTTGTCATAACGGATCACGTGTCCCGTTTTCTACGTAAGTTTCGATCTTGATGTACGGTCTTAGAGAACTTTGAAGAGCTTGGCTCGAAGCAACCCTTCATAACGCAACTTTAGACGGCAAAGGATGCGTTCAATTCAAGACGATGCTCCTTTGATTATTCCTGAAGTGCACTTTCAGCGTGTAAACTTGTTCACCTTGCGAATATTAAAGACTAACTTGATAGTTTTGCTTATTGAGACTCGGTGTTTAGGGGATGTTCAGTTATTGCGTATTAAGGTAAATGTGTTTATACAGGGTCGTCCATAATATTTCTGTTTATTTTGAACGTTTAAATGTAATGACAAAATGTGTTGCATTTATAGATATATGTAAAATTATAAGTTTGGATAATTCAATACTTATATGAGACAAAGATATTGTTGTACATGTACTCGAATATTTGACGTTTTCAATATTCTTTTAGAATGACTTAAGTAAGCGAGTGAGTATTTTTATTACAACTGTAATGAATTAATGTTATACAATTATTGTAAATAGTAAAGTTGTTTTAGGTTTATTAAATCTAAATTAAATTTAATTAGAGAATTCAAATTATCTTATTTTTTATTAATTTTGTTCGAATGTTGAAATTAAGTATTTCGTTTTTTGGTTTAGTTGGTGAAAATATAATGGTACGAAATACAATCTGCCTTCGATGGCATTTAACTTCAATTCTTCCATTGTTAATATTTTTATCGTATTAAGTATATATTAACATAACTGTAGGATTATTTTGGTGGTGGTAAATAAAAATTACGCGTTCGATGAAAATTAAACTGAGTAATATATTAAACTAATGAGATATACGACTAATACTTTCGACACAACAGCGATAATAACTTCAACGCAAGGACGCTAATATTTTCTAAGCAACCACGGTACATTCTGATCTCCGCAACTACGCTAATAATAATTTACACTAAAGATTCCTTTTTTTCGACTGTCCCCTCGACTTTTCCGCTCTCCCCGACTTCCCGCCCTTATTTTCTCTTTCTCTCAAGTGGACCCTTTTTCGAGCCCAAGGGAACTACGTTGCGCGAAGGAAGAAACGCAAGCCTTCTTCGCAAGCAGGCCTGTGAACCTCCCCTCGCCACCACGGCTCTACCATAAAACGATACTAATTCTAAGCTACGCACTTACATGTATCTATTTTATTATCCTAAATAACTATACGCTTACGTTAATAATAACTATAAAAGATTACAATTCAGCTTATTTTTAAACTCGTCTGAATATCAACATAACCTAAAATTGTATAGTATGCTTTTATTAATTTTCCTTGCAATATAAAGGCACATAAATTCCTTGGAATTCTGAGGGAAAAGGAAAAGGACAAGACGTTCATGCAGCAGTACAATTAATTCTCGAAATAAAATCCTATTTAAATTGATTAAATTAATTTATTATAAATAAAATATTTTCATCACACATAATATTATCATTTTCAGTCGTTTACTTATTAAATAATGAAAATAATAAAATTAATATATTTTTTGATATTTCGGGCATTAATAATTAACAACTAGAAACATGCTATTAACATTATTTAATTACTGAGCCATATGAATCATAGGATTTTAATTATTTTAAACTTTTTCTTTATAAAGGGGAATTCTTAATTTGTTTGCTATGTTTTCTGTATGAAATTGAGATAAATTATAACATGATGTATGTACACAGAATGTCTCGATAACATGTATGCGTATTTTTTGTCATTAGATTGCAAATGTTGATTCATTCATAATACATATATCGAGATTTGAAAATGTACGTCAGATTGCAAAGTAAGAAAATTCTTGATCTACTAGTTACAGTACAGTTACTCATTTTCAATAAGATATTGTTAACGAAAAATAAAACAAATGTTTTTTTTTCTAACAATATTTTGTACCAAATTTTTCTTGTTATACTAATTTAAAGTTAAAATAAATGATTTCTTATTTTGTCTTGTTATCTGATACGACACATTAGAAACTTGTGCCACATAGTGGCATATTTTAATAAATCATTCCTTAAAATAAATATTATTAATTATTCATTATCTATTGCCCATTATCTATTTTTATTACCTGTTATTTATTATTCAGTATTTATTACTGATTATTTGTTATTATTTATTTAAAAACTTGTGTTATTATTCTTTTACTGATAATTGTTTTTAATAACTTGTAGCGATGAAAATTTTGATCGTTTAGTGTATACATAAGTAAATAAAACATTTAAACGGATTTAACGACGTTTTAATATCTTTTTCGTTCTTCCTTTGGTTATTAGCTTTTCCGAAGAGCGTGCATTTTTATACTTTAACAAAACTTAAAAACGGAATAAACTTCCGTGGTTCCCGCATATTAATAATTTACCAACAAACGAAATTAATTTACCCGTGCAGACGCATTATTATTAAATATTCCTTATACTTCAACGCTCTCATTTATATTTATGAATGTTATTTATCATACTAATACAAAAACAGACAATATATTAATGTGTATTAATTTTCAAATGAAATTAAGATTGATGAGTTCGATATTAAATTCGAATGGACTGGTTAATTGTTCGTGATAAAGTACACGGCATACTTTTATAAAATAGTACGTTTTCTTAACTGTCAATTTGTAATTCAATACTTCTTTTTTAGCCAATGTATCGTCGATTGATTTAATGCTTGCTATTTGGAAAGTTTTAGATTAAACACGATTTGCACGTCCATTCGTTTCTCTTAAACCAGGGAAACATGGACACCGATGTGAAATCGGATTATCAGTGTTCACTGAAATTGTAATAACGATTTGGAGAGGATGTTGAATAACTTGTCGATATAACATGTGAAATATGAATAAAACTACTGAAATGTGAGTTGTGACAAAAAAATGTTTCGTTTAGTTTTAAATATGATATTTGAAATAAATATAAAAACATATATATATATATATATATATATATTTGTTTAAACGACTTTTTTGTCGATGTTCAATTGCTTCATTTGAAAGGGCAATGTATTTTTATATTAATTTAAATTAAATATTTGCTAAATCTGAAATTTCGCAATACTTTGATAGTGCTTGGTTAACAAATTTGAAAATTTAAAACTGTAAAAATATTTTGATATGAAGAGAAATATTGAAGTTTCAAATCTTGAAATTTTCAAATATTCTACTGGAAAGTTTAGAAATATATTTAAGAATTTTAGTGCGTTAAAAATTTACGAAGTTTGGAGGTTTCTCTATTTCTGAATTTACATTGTTTGAATTTATACGGAATTTTTGATTGTCAAATTTGAAAAACATAGAAATTTAAAGATCTAGGAGTGTCGGAATTTTAATATTTAAATATTGAGAAATTTGAAAATTTAAACATTTAAAAATTTAATAATTCAGAAATCCAGAAATTTGGATATTCAGAAGATTAAAAATTTATAAATTTGTAAGTTCAGAAGTATAGAAATGCAGGGAGTTGGGAATTTAGGAATTTAGAAATACAATGATTTTAAAAATCATAGATTTAGAAATTCAGGGGGTTGGAAACTTACAATTATAAGTTTCGTAAAGCGTATCACAAATCTTATCTTTGAAAATAAATTTCAGTCCTGTAAGTATAAAACGTACACCACCGTTACAAATCCGGTTGGCTTTCTCATTTGAAAGTCATACTCAGTTTGAATAATCTGGTACACGTGAACTTGTATAAGGGAAGTAACTTTCGTGAATGTTTTAAAATATTAAATCACTTACTCCCCTATATCGTATAAAAAGGAGACTTTAAGCGCTGTATAAAGCAAAGATTACGTTCAAATTTTTTACAACTAAAGGGTGAAGTTGTAAAAACTGCCACTTTAACACTCAAACAATCAAATCGGACGTTTGACAAATTCACAATTCTTCTATTTTATATTACAAATTTATTAAGATGCATTTCTTGAAAATTGCGTTGAAATAAAAAATTAATGTGGCTTTTAATTTATTTTATGCCGTTTGCTTATTTATTTTCCTTATTCAACTGATTATTTATTTCTATCATTAATTGTTTTGTTTGTTTTTTTTGTTAATTTAAATAGTACTTTAAATAGCTCTAAGAATTAAAGTTTTATATATTGCATCTCATATTACATTATATCTCATTCTTTCATCAGTTTGTTTTTGTATTTAAACTTTAATTTCTGTTTTTATTTGCTCCAACTGATTGTAAAACGTGCTTTATCTTTTTCTCCTATATTTTGTTTGTTATATAAAGTGGTTTACTCTGTCAATAGATAAATTAATTAATTAATAAAAAGGTAAGCAGTATAGGACTCTCGATGAAAAGAATATTATATTAACAATACAAGGGGCGCCACGATACTGATTTTTACGCAGCCACACTGCAAGGGCTACCGTTAAAAGCAATCCACGATTAGCAATGCAGTGCAGTGTCTATACAAACCACGTACATATAGGGAGATCGAGGGGCTCCATTGTGATTCTACTACAGCAGTCAATATTGATTAGAGACAATTTAAAAAGATATAATAAATATTTTCTGTAATTACTTGTATATCTGTAAGATATATTTAATTGTTATTCCCCACATTATATTATAAAAAATATTTTCTGTAAGTACTTGTATATCTGTAAGATATATTTAATTGTCATTCCCCACATAAATTCTTTTTTGTACGAAGGAGCTTACACCGTAAATGAAGAAGGTTGATAAATGTGATTGTTAAGGCCACCAGTGCCCTTACATTAACAATAGGTTTAGGATTTCTACATAGCAATTAGAAATAGCACCGTCATCCCATCGAAGGGTTCACGGACCGTTCCGTGGCAGCTATAAACTCAAGAAGCCATAAAGACCCGCGCGTCTTCCATGTAGTTTTCGAGTCATTGTTCACATTTGGTCGACAGATTGACATTTTTACCTTTCGGGCCCGTTATTTCTAGCATGTTTAGTTAAGGTCAGCGCGCTTCCTGACCCTTATTATCTGCCACGGTCCAGGAGCAAAACGTAGAATATTTGCGAGTGGAGGGGCCCACGTAGGGCGTCAACTTTGTTGCCCTTCCACAATTTGTACTTTGTACTTCGCCAATTAAAACGATGCACCCCCGTCAAGTCTCCCCGACCGAGGTGACATCGGATAGTTAGTTAGAAATAGCAGTTAGTTAAAAACAGTATTTGAAATAGTAATAGCATTAGAATCTCGAACGTAGTATCTAGTATATTGTTAAACATAGATTATTTGTATAGTCCCGAGCAATCGGGTGGTCCTTCGAGATTGTGATAAATAAAACCTAGTCGGCACACCACGTGCAATATTCAACCAAGCTCGAAAGAATTTATTTCATCCACGAGCGTTAACAGTGATGAAACCTTGAATATTTATCAAACTAACCGTTTTTCAATGTATGAAATAACCATTTATTGAATCTTTAACCATTTTTTTTTTTATTCTTTGCACTATAGTGATCAACGAAAAACTATTCATCTGTCTAGTAACTACGCAAAAAGCTGTGTTGTATTCTACTAGCTCAATCAGACAACATATTTATTACATTCGCCATTGCGCGTTAGAAATTATAAACTCGTCGGTCAATTTGATAAATATTCAACAATTCATCGCATTTAACAAGTTTACTTGAGATTATACATAATAATCGGTAATTGAACACAATCACCATTGTATTACGTTTACCGTGACATTTATAAGCGATTGCAATAACCGCGGAAGAAATATGATTGTGTGAAACCTCGGTTTTCAAGCGAGGCCCCTAAAAAAAACGATTTTCACGGTCACAATCCAGTTTTTTTTTCGTGTTCACGTGTAACGACCGATTAAATCAATCGAGTGAGGCGGTCACCACTATTTTGCAGGCCGTCAATGACCGTTACGGCACAGTAACGAACTGCAGGCCGGATCGTTAGGGTGATGAATCGGCACACGAAGGGTTGCCTGCACTGGATACAGGCTGACACGCCGGATGACGAAGGATGTGTGTAAATCACACACGTACCAGGTGACTCGAACGATGACTTCCTGGAGTCTGGCCAAACATGGACGAACCGCCACGGCAAAAAGACGGAAATAGACTGGAAAAGACTCGAGGATACATGGGTACAAACTTTCGCGCTTAAAAGCACTCGCAGCTTCCACCTTTTTCATTCTGTTGAGTGTTATGTTGCAGCAATGTCGCATTTGCATGTATGCATTATGACTATTTGAGGTACAAGGGGATTACAAAATATCCCACCTTTTTGATGCATGGTGATGCACGTTGGGCGAGTTTTAGACCCACCTTCGAATAGGTACGATGTGTGTTACAGGGTTAACCGTATTTAGTAACGAATAAACGTGTTGACGCTCGTGATTGAAAATAAATTCGTTCGAGCCTTGTTGAATATTGCACGTGGTGAGCAGATTTAGTTTATTATATCAATATACTATTGGGTTGTTCGGAAAGTCATTTCGTTCCTCCCCATCAGTCTTGCTTGTGAGAAATTCTTGGAATTTGGAAATTTGGGATTTTGAAACTTTCAGAATTTGGAAACCTGAGAATTCGGATTTTTCAGAGTTTGGAAGGCTAAGAATTCGAAATTTTCAGAATGTCGAAATCTGAGAATTCGGATTTTTCAGAATTTGGAAAGCTGAGAATTCGGAATTTTCAGAATTTGGAAATCTGAGAATTCGGAATTTTCCGAATTTGGAAAGCTGAGAATTCGGAATTTTCAGAATTTGGAAAGCTGAGAATTCGGAATTTTCCAAATTTGGAAATCTGAGAATTCGGAATTTTCCGAATTTGGAAAGCTGAGAATTCGGAATTTTCCGAATTTGGAAAGCTGAGAATTCGGAATTTTACAAATTTGGAAAGCTGAGAATTCGGAATTTTCAGAATTTGGAAATCTGAGAATTCGGAATTTTCCGAATTTGGAAAGCTGAGAATTCGGAATTTTCAGAATTTGGAAAGCAGAGAATTCGGAATTTTCCAAATTTGGAAATCTGAGAATTCGGAATTTTCCGAATTTGGAAAGCTGAGAATTCGGAATTTTCCGAATTTGGAAAGCTGAGAATTCGGAATTTTACAAATTTGGAAATCTGAGAATTCGGAATTTTCCGAATTTGGAAAGCTGAGAATTCGAAATTTTCCAAATTTGGAAATCTGAGAATTCGGATTTTTCAGAATTTGGAAATCTCAGAATTGGAGAATATGAAAAGTGAAAAGCAGCATTTTCGGAATTCTTCACTTTTTTAAAAATGCTCATCAAGCAAGAAAAGAAGTATCCCCCGAAAACCGTCTCTCATTTTCATAAAAAAAAAAAAAAAAGAAACGAAATAACTTTCCGAACGACCTAATATAATCAATACTCGAAGGATCATTCCAAAGTTTGGAGACTATCCAAAACGTTTCTAACTATGTTACTTATCGAGTCTAATTCAATACTTGTCCTTGGTCTATTCTAATTTCCAATTATGTGTGACAACTATGATTCAACTGTTCGCTCTATTTTTGTTCCAACTATGTGTGTCAACAAACTATAATTCAACTGTTCGTTCTATTTTTGTTCCAACTATGTGTGTCAACAAACTATAATTCAACTATTCTTTATCAACTAGCCGAGATTCTATCAGAACTCTTCGATTTCTCCTCGGTAGGGAAGACTAGACGGGGGTGAATCGTTCTAATAGGCTATGCAAAATGTACAAAATTGTGGAAGGGAAGTAAGGTACAATATTAAGGAACAATATTATGAGCGATTTAACTTTGACGTAACATTGCACGATACTAACTTGTTTGAAAACGAGAGCCTAAATCGCATTTTTGCAAAGGAAAATGTTACTTAGAATCACCGCCCTGACAACCCCTTTACGGGTTTTACACTTATTACGTGAAACCCTGTATATTAATACTATGTATATAATTTATAATTAATTATGTGAATTTATATGTTAATGACACCAATAATACTGTGGATTGTCAAGTTTATTAGATTTATTGAAATACAAAGAAAAGAATACAATATAATGGATCGAATAATACATGCTCTCTTTACGACGTTTTAGCAGCGACTGCGGAAGCACGGTAAAATCAGCACGGTGTCCCGTAGAAAAAAACAAAAGATGATCGTGTCACGTGCCTCCGATCTATAGTTCGGTATCGTTAATACCATTGCAACGTCGAGATAGCTCTCGTGTTATTTACAACAAAGTTGTATAATGTCGTTAGCATTTAATTATTTATTACCTAATAAACAGCAGAAATAATGCATTAAATAATAAATCAGATAAGAAGCCAATTCACGTCAATTCGCGTTTTGCGATCTCTTCAAAAGGATCATCCCAATTGTAGTCTAGAAGTTGTTCAAGTTACGATGTATCGTTAAATTCATAGACATATATGCATATGTACATATGTATATCAACGCAAAAATAACCGGCGGCGGCATCTGTTTCAACGATCGAACGTACCACGGATATTTGTGCTGCGACTGTTAAAATCGAGCATGCCATTGGCACCCTTGTTCATCTGTCAAGTCGGTCGTACCACGAAATTATATTGATACACAATAAACTGGATAAACTAAAAGTAATCAAGAAAGATAACGCTGATTTATACCTTCTCGCTTTTCTCCTTCTTTCGTATACGACGATTCAATCTACTATTCACTTTGACGACACTGGTTTTACGATCGCAATTGTTCTAGCCAGGAGCCAACTCCCTTGTATCTGTCCAAACCAGTCACATATTTTTCACTGTTTTGTCGATAATATGACAAGAGATGTGGGAAGCAACGATGAAAGGGTCTGGTATTGTTCACCTTTATTTCCCATTGAAATCGAAACAAAATATAGATTATTCCACAGCTACGTATGTCTGCTTAAGCGTGCTGGTGTACAGGATGTCTCAGAAATACTGAAGTAGCTGAAGAGGGGTAGGTTCATTCAAGGGGTATGGTAGGGTCATTCTGATCAACATTTTCCTTTGCAAAAATATCGGATGGGGCTTCATTTTATCAAGCTTCAGATTTATTTTTATAATTAATTTTATTTGATTTATTTTTTTGAACGGTAATGATTGGCCCAATAACGAAAATTCATCTGCATCGAAGCAGGATTATTTGCGAATCAATGGATAAGTCGTATTTAAACTGTTTGTACATTTAATCATTTAATGTACGCAGGACTTATGCAAAATTACTGTGGAATAAATCGAGAGTTCATTGCCTCAGTTATAATATCAGCTGTTCGTACAATGACCGATGGATGTACCCAGTTTCACACATTTGTGTTCATCAAACCTGATGGATTATTTTAACAATGTTTATTTTTTTTGACTGCATATTATACTGGATACATCACAGTGTTTTATAATATCAATTATCGTTTAATAATTAAAATATTCTTTACGAAATTAGAGACTAACAGAAATAAATTTATGCATCTAAATGGGCTGATCTTTTTCCATTTTTTTTTTTTTTACAGAATATTAATTTAATAATAATAATGCAAAATGTCACAGTGAAGTGGATTGAGTTTCTGTGCGATGAAAATAATTTTGTCAACTGTAAGAATCATCCTGATGATGAAAATTCATTTGCATCGAAACAGGATTATTTGTGAATCAATGGGTAAGTCGTATTCAAATTGTTTGTACTTTTCTTCATTGAACGTACGCAGGACTTATTGCATTTATTAGTTATTAGATTTAAAATATTTTTTGGTGAATGAAAAAGTTCATTCTCTTTCAGAATGGAAACATGTATTTTTTCCAGAATGAGAGTTTGTCCTTTTTCATCGTCATAATATTTATCGAGTGTAATTTTCGATATTTTATCTATTATTTCTTTCCGATACAGTATCGAACTACAGTATCGTTATAAATTTGATTTACTCTGACTACGTGAATAAAGACGAATTAGTCTATTTATTATTCATGAATGAAGAATAATTCAACAATTATTCCGATTTTTCTTTCACCTAATAGCATTCTACTGCACGGTCATCTGACAGTCACTGTTACTCATGCCTACACGGCGCCCCTGAGCTCGCGCGATTCTCGCGCTCTCATTGGTCGGTGTTTTTTCTTAATAACTCGAAAACGAGAGCCTACACCCCATTTTTGCAAAAGAAAAAGTTACTTAGAATCGCCTCCCCTACAACCCCTTCACGGGTCTAACACTCATTACGAGACACCCTGTATTATTGCAGTTATTAATACAACACTTGTTTACAGTTTTTTACATTTAGTTAATAATTAACATTTTCACAAACAAAAAGTTATTTGTCTAATTGTACCACTCACAGCCGCATTTATTCCCACCATTGAATTACTAACAACTGCGTAGGATATTCTATTATGCCTTCCTTATTTTCTGGACATCATCCTTCAAGGTTATTATTTGTTTTCGCCCTCAAATAGTTCGAATCATCAAAAAACTTCGCTTCATTGAATGATCGAATGATCACCCCAATTTATACGCTACAAATGATTCTAAACAGTTTTGGAAAGAATGGTATATTGCGCATGATTTCATAATATTCTATCATTGATAAAATTGTTCACACGTTACAGATAGCAAGAAGAACCGAAAGAACTTTAAGGATCGTCCAGTAATATATTATAAAACATGAATTTTTGATTTGCAGTAATGGAAAATAGAAATGTGTATATGTCTGACCAGTCAACGGCCATTCTACTTAGGAAATACCGGTTCTCGTCCGATCACCGAAGTCAAGCTAAGTTGGGCGCGGATAGTACTTGGATGGGTGACCGCTTGGGAACTCCGCGTGCTGTTGGCTTCTTTTTTTAGTATTGTTTCTTTATTTAAGTATATTCAGTAACATTCCCTTCTACCTATCTATGTAAATTCCATTTTGATATTGTCTCCTTCTGTTCAATTCTAAATACCCTAATTTCAGATCGATTAAATTCTTTTCTCCTCAAGTTCAAATATTTCAACTAGAATTTTATAGAACTATCTTTTGCCGCGGAGGTGCAGAGATGTTAAGTGTGTGATTATGGCGGATGGTATAGCGTGAGACGATACAGTGTGGCGATGTGTTTTATTAAATAAATAACAGTAGTGCGCGGGAGATATAACTAATGACAAATGTACAAGACAAACTATAAACTTGCCATTAACTGAACGCGAGAGGAAGACTTGGAAGACTGTTCTGTTCTGGCTGCTCCGTTCTAATTGATCTGTTGTACTCTGACTGATCTATGTTCTGTGTTATTCTATATTCTGATCTCTAGCGGTTTCATCTCTCTTATAACGTTGGCAAGGAGGGCGTTTCCACTTTAAAACGCCGAGGGTGGAGTTTGCTAGTTCCTCTGTTGACACCCCGACTTTCGGCACGAGTAGAATTTGTTATTAACTATAACGTGGTCACCATGTGTACAGCGACAATCTTTGGGTCGCGATGGTCATGCGGCCGTACTAACCGTGGCAGCCCATGGCTGGCACCGTTTTACGGAGGATAGCCTATTCAGCTAGACACGTGCTAAAAAGTAGAAAATAATTTCGCCAACTTCCAGACTTTAGGGTAGCCGTAATTGGCTGTATCTAAGCATCTGTATACGGTCAATGCTTTTTCCCTCGACGCTGCGATCCACGTGCCACTACATATCCTTTATTATATGTTAAATACTTTAATGTTGTTACGTCCCAGGTAGGGCTTCGCGTGCGTCTCGAGTTATGCTTTCCCTGTTTCGTGTTTATTACAATCTTTTTGGCCACGCGGTAAGTACGCCCGTCGTCTTCCAGGGACCCGTGTGTACACGTGACGCCTCGATACTCACCAAATCGCGGTAGACTGTCTTCAAGGTTGATCAACATGCGTCGTGGATCGACGATGTGCAGGTCTTGCACTGTTATTGGTTGCACTGACAATGAGATGTCTATGGTGGTGAGTCTCCACTCCGGCGTGAATACGAGCGCGATCGACACGAACGGGGGTGTAAAGATTGCGCGTTAACTTTCGCAGGTAGTAATGACGTCCACCGTGTCTCGTACGTCCTATCAGCCGTAGAACTATCAAAAGTGTGAATATCCCGTGCGGCTGTGTCTCGCACCTCTGAATTATTCGTACGCAAATTAATATCAAATGTACAAATGTAACCCGTGCGGCTATGTCTCGCACCATTGGATACTGCACAGATCTGGTTGCGCTCCTCTCAACCTTTTGTAAACCCCGTGCGGCTATGCCTCGCACCACTGACAATGAGTTCAGATCGGACGAGATAATGACTCTAATCGCGGAATAACCAGGGACGTAGGAGGAACTAGATGTGAACGATATGTGAACAAGATGTAGTATATTTAATAGTAATTTATTAAATTTATTTAATAGTAATTTATTAATAAAATATAACTAGAACACGATACAAAAATAGTAAGTAAGTACAAAGACGCGACTTGGAAGTATTGGAATTAGTAACACGAAGTGTTGGCGTGAAGGGGCTGTAACCCTGATACCAACGAAATAGAAATGCTTTAAGACTGAGTCTGGCCTAAGTGCCGAACTGGAACTATCTACCGAAATGGGACTAGTCGAGTTTATTATAAATCCGGCCCACCGAGGTGGGACGCGGACGCAATAAACTTCCTACCCACCCCCCGGCTAGCCACCCCTTTCAGTAGGGACAGGGTAGATTAACGGCTAAGAAGACATTGCTCGACTCGTCACTTGGAAGGAATTTTATTATTGCCTCAATGATCTTTTTGATATGTACAGACTCCCCCAGAAAAGTTCACAGAGTCGTATAGCCATCGCTCCATTCGCGTACCGCCCGTAAAGAGCGGAGTTTCCAGGTCACACCACGAGGAGGTGGGATTGGCTCTTGGCAACACCAGGGGCACCAATCCCTGGAGTACCTTTGTGACCCGGGACTAGCCGAGTTTATTGTAAATCCGGCCCATCTACACGGGACTCGGATGTGCTTCCTCACCCGACCGGGTATACGCACATCTCCCTACTTCAGACCTCGAGTTTACTACCCCTGAGAGTCCATCTCCAAATAGGCATGACACCGAGCCCTTGCGAACTCGGTGGGGCTAATTCACACCACCCTCAGTCCCTGGGTCAACGAGAAATTGACCTCAGCCACGCTGAACAGGTAATGCGCGAGGGCGTGGCCCCGAAGGGCGGGTTTCCTCTACAACACCTGAGATTGAGCAGCTCCGTAGTAGCAATTTTCAAGGGTCAAGAGTCGTGTTGTCTGCATCACGGACTCGTCTCGGATACTAGGCGTGATTAGGTCCATCCGTCCGACACCTCAAACGACGGCCGTGCACTCAACCAATCGAGAGCTCATACGAGTCACCTCTTCCACGCAAGTCTGCACACCAATGGCATCGGTTACCTGGGGATCCGGGATTGGGTAGCTCCGTAGGTGGCTTTTTAGGGTTGGCGGTGCGTGGTCTCCAGGATCTCGTCTCGGATACTAGGGTTAAACCCCGACACCTCAAGCGACGGCCGCGTCACACCAACCCTGGGGATTGAGTCGAAACTCATACCACATCTTCCTCTGCCGGAGATTGCTCTTTGCCCAGGTTCCTGGGATCGTGCGCCGCCCTGCGCGGCAGTTTTATGGCCCAAGAGACTGTGGTCTGGCCAGGGCCCTGGGGACTAGTCGAGTATCGGCCTAATGCCGATGCGGGAATGACCGAGTATCGGCCTAATTGCCGATGCGGGACTGACCGATCGCTCCGAGTCTTCAGGATTTATATAGTCCTGAAGAATGAGAGGGGTGTGAGATTATTGTCGAATTCGGAGAATGAGATAACAATTGTTATGAGGTGAGGTGAGTTTGTTCGCAAGGGTGTCGTTTGTTGGGTATGTACAGTGATGATTTCGGTGAATTGAGTCTTGAGTCTATCGCCAGGGTACCCGTTTTCGGATGTTTTACATGATGAGTGTGATAGTGTGTTGTTTTATAATCGGGTTGTGAATTCGGGAGACGGATGTTTACATGAGATATAACGGGTGTGCGAGTAGTATGAGTAATATGCGTATGTAACGGATGTCCTATAAATATGTGATGTTGGTGTGATTGTATATTGTAATTGCATGTTTGAATGTGATTGCATAAAGTTTGAGATGAAGGACGTAATAATTGCACTTATTCAGAACGCGAATATTCACTTTTCGATTTAACATGTCTATCTGCTACCTTTCGGATGAAACATGATATACATAAATACGGTTTCCATTTTCCATTAATATTTTCTTTATCGTTTATTAGATTGCATTGAAGCACTCAGTCACTGGTGACCCTCACGTTAGTTAACATGTTGTCGGAAGAAATTTTCAAGTATATTTTAATTAAATTTAATACTTTTCTGCATGAGGTATTCGGAAGGCAACGTTACGATTAACAGCCAACGGCCATACTAGTCAGGGTATACCGGTTCTCGTCCGATCACCGAAGTCAAGCTGAGTTGGGCGCGGATAGTACTTGGATGGGTGACCGCTTGGGAACTCCGCGTGCTGTTGGCTTTTTTTTTCTACAATAAGAAGTTTATTTGTAACATGCCGGGCTTGGAACAGCGTGAAAAGTGCCGAAAGATTCAAATGATAATTAAGCCACGTAACTTAATTGATTTGCCTAATAGAACTATTCCATGATTCTGCATGGTTAATGGTTGCTTGAAGGAGATTTAGACCAGATCTTACTAATAATAACTCATGTAGCAGCGAAGTGTTCACGTCAATAATGAAACATGATACAGTCCACCGAGTATACGAACGAAAGAGTTTATACATTAGTGTTGGGATCTTGGTGACAGAAGGACTCGTTTTAATAAAAATAAGAATATTTAATATAGAAAACACAAAATACAATATACGCTCGCACAATTTCTCTCTTTTGACTTTCACACTCGATGTGTCTCTCTTAATTCTCACGCTCGACTTGTCTGTTCTAACTCGCCACCGCTCTGTTTCAACTCTGACGCTCAACTAACTTTTCTTCCATCCTTACAACGCTTTTCTTTTTCCAAATCCACTTATACACAGTCACACCCGCTGACCCATTTGCACCACACGCATTTCCATTGCGAAGACTTGCCACACGATCCAAACACTCTTTATTCACACTTCTCTCGGTCCAAACACTCTACATCCGCACCTCGCTCGAACATCCTTATCTCACACCCCATACTAGTGAAAAGGGTTGCCTACGTGACTATAACAACGAATGGGACGATTTTCTCAAATATTTCCAGGAACGGATGCTGTTATTATTTAGATTATCGGGCCTATCCTGTTTTCGGAAATTCTAATTGCTGATGCACCTGGCTAGTGTATTGGTTATTTATTTCTAATTGTAAGTCTAACGCCGGTCGATCGCTCATCGTACAAAGGTCTACTGTTCTGCGGGAGCAGGGGTCATTGATCATTTGAACGTTCCCTTTCTGATTCTTGGGATGCATTGCGTGAATAAGGTGGCGAGTGAGAAATTATTTGTATCGGCAGCTGTAACATATTAATTACTTTAATCATTTAAATCCTCTTCTATACTATTTCATGTACTTCGGTGTTAAATCATGAAGTGCATTGGTTATTCAATTTTATTCCGTCGCACGTGGAACACAAAACGCGAGGGTTTCCAAAGGGAGTTTATGACGGTTCTTTTACGAAAGGCTATTTTTGAGATAGACATTTTTTGCTCTACCGATCATCTTCATTTACCTTCTTTCTACAATAGAATCTAAATTTTAATCTTCGTTTTGTTCTACATAGCTACACTCATGTCATAAACTCGATTTTTCCCAAATGATAATTTAGCGTACCGTTGACCTAACAGGACTTTGCCTTCGAGAGCCTACCTGGCGGGAAAAACCTAGACGCGGTCTAACTTTGGGGGTCCTCCCACCACCTCGGTATCGCTCCCACCCTCTTCCAAAAAAAGGCGCGCTCAGGGCGCAAAAGAGGGTGGACACTATCGACAAGGGGCATACTGATTGGAAAATTAACGCTATGAACGAAATCCAATCAGCATGCTTCAAAACACTTCCGACTTTTCGCGGAAGTGGGAGCGACATCGAGTCGACAGATTAAATAAAATCGTCAAACGTATCAGACGAATTAGATTATCGAGAATCGTCAACCGTATTGGACGATTAAGATCAATAACGAGAACTTCAAACGCTTCGGACGTAAATAGGTAATTCAAAATTATCGTCTTCCTGACTTTAACACATTCAATCGTATCGAAGATTAACGTGATTTTAACGGGTCCATAATTGGACAATTGGGAAACAGTTATTTCAAAGTTAATTCGGCGAGATAACAGCAATCGTCTAATTTCGTCAAACGCGACGGCGAGAGATTTTTCAATTTTAAATACTTAATTTTCAATAAAATAATGTACTGTTTTATTTAATATCAAGTATCTAACACAATAAGTCTTTAAATACAGGGTGTCTCGTAATGAGTGTTAGACCCGTGAAGGGGTTGTAGGGGAGCTGATTCTAAGTAACTTTTTCCTTTGCAAAAATGGGGTCTAGGCTCTCGTTTTCGAGTTATTAAGGAAAAACACCGACCAATCAGAACGCGAGAATCGGGCGAGCTCAGGGGCGTCGTGTAGGCACGAGTAACAGTGACAGATGACCGTGCAGTAGAATGCTATTAGGTGAAAGAAAAATCGGAATAATTGTTGAATTCGTCTTTATTCACGTAGTCAGAGTAAATCAAATTTATAACGATACTGTAGTTCGTTATCGTAAAGAAATAATAGATAAAATATCGGAAATTACACTCGATAAATATTATGACGATGAAAAATATGCGACCATCCAAAAATTACTGTGGAATAAATCGAGAGTTCATTGCCTCAGTTATAACATCAGCTGTTCGTACAATGACCGTTATTTAATATTGTAACTTATTGTAACTTTATCGATTGCAACGAATAAAATTTTAGTAGCGAAACCATGAAAGTTTATTGATACAGCAGATTGAAAAATATTGAGGATAAGTGTATGAAATTGTAAGTATTTTGTATAACAATTACTCAATTGTATTTCTGACATTGTAACACAAAAATTTTTTAACATAAACGTATGAACCGATTCAGTGGTTCGGCTATGTTTTTATACCCGCTTTCGGTATGGAATAGACATAGAAACGAAAAAGGAGGGCTACAGAGTGGAAAGTCGAAAACGAAAAACAGAAAGTTTACGAAAAACATAGGTTTGAACAAGTCTGGATGCCAAATGTGCAATTTGACATTGACCAAACATGCTTGGGACCCTGAGAAAACTGAAGATTAGAATAGCCATAAATCGTTTAGAAATATTTAGAAGAAAAAAAGAAGTTAGAAAAATTTGGAAGGAGAGATAAATTGACCAGAATATGGCAAACGATGTCACAGTATTAACCAGTTAAGTGTCTTTGATGACTATATCCGTCATGCGTAAAATTTAGTTACTATTCGTTATCTGAATTGTAAGTTTTGCAAAAGTTATTTAAACTGTAATTTTTCGTAGATTCTAAGATGTTTGGAACATCTGGAAGCCAAGACGCAGTGAAACGAACAAATAAAATGTATAAATAACATAAACAATAAAATGTATAAGTAGTATAAATAATTTGTGATAAATTTATGTATCCTGGAGCTACTCATCATCGTCGATTTTCACGACACATATAGGTGCACGTTCTCGAAAGGGGGCGCCACAGTTCACTGGTTAATAGAAAAATCATTTTGAAAGAAGCATTGTTTATAATGAACTATTATTTTTTACGATGATCGATATCGACGAGTGACGTGAAGGACATTTAAATTTTTACTCAGATAGTCGAGCGAATGTATCGAAATTTAGCATGGAACTCTTCGTTGCCGCGTTAAGCACTTTTCAACACGAATAATTGATAAACACTGCTAGAGAGTATCCGATGTTTACAGCTTATCGGCTCCTATAAAAGCACCGGTTTTATGAATTATTGAGATCGTAAAACCTTGTCTAAATGGTATTACTACGATATTATAACTGCGGAGAATGAACTCACAATTCGCTACTTGAACTGCAACATTTTAATTTATAAAATTGCACTTTTTTTGTATTATTAAGATTACGAAACCTTCTTTATATTATACTACTTTAATGGGTACTACTATAACATAATATTAGTAGAAAACGATTTAGAATGTACTAAAATTGCAATTCAATATTAGGGCAATATTTTCAACTCAATGTGTCAGGAATTTGAGAATTTGGAAATCGGAGAACTTAGAATTTTAGAACCTTAAAGCTGAAAAACTTAGGAATGGAAAGTCTGATTTCTGTAAACTTATAATTTGGAAATTTCAAATTGCAGAGATTGAAGAGTTCAATTTTTGAATCCTTGAATTTTCGAGATTTGAGGTTAAATTACGAGATCTGCAAAATTGTCAAGTTGTGGAATTTGAGAATTTAAAAATCTAGATATATCGAAATTTGGGGATTTGAAAAGTGAAAAATTCTCGAATTTGAAAATTATGAGAATTTTGTAGCTGCAAATGTGAATATTTTTGAACATAAAAATTTAGAAATTGAAAATTTTGTCTTTGGAAACAGTAAATTTAAATACTTGTATAGTTGGTAATATTGGAACTCAGCAACTTAAAAACTTAGAACTCGGAAACTTGTCAATCTGAAATTTTCGCAAATGAGAAATTTGGAAACTTCAAGATTTTTAAACACAGAAGTGTACAAAATGAAAGGTTTGAAAGTTTTGTCTTTAGGAAATTTGAAATTTAAGCATTTTTAAACCTTAGGAGTTTAAAACACTTGGAAAAGATGAATTTGTAAATTAAAGAATTTAAGAATTTGGAATCTACATATTGAAAATTAGGGAATTAAAAATGTTGGAAATATAGGGATTTTAAAATTTGAAGATATCGAAAATTTGAAAATATGACATTTAGAAGTTAAAAGAATGTAATTTAATAAAGGGTGAATGTAGAAATTTGGGAAATTATTGAAATTTTGGAATTTAGGAACTCAGGAATTTCAAGAGTAAGAAATTTAGGAAGTTTTGAATTTTGGAATTTAGAAATTTATACGGTTAGGGGTTTCGAAACTTAGAAATGTAGGAGTTTGCACATTTATAAATTTGGAGATTTGGAAATTTGTGTTTTTGTGTATTTTAAAATACAATTTAAAAGTTCATAACACATATGTACACATATACGTGAGTACATATTTTCACGTATGTACGTACCCAATAGAGTTTCTTATTATCCGTGGGAGATTTGTGAAGTAAGTGTTATATCCCGACGTTGATTTTAACGATGGTCTGGTGAGAAAATAAATTAAAGTCTTTTCTCAACCAAAGAAATAAATATGTTTATAATTTATAAGTATCAGAGACGGATCGGGAATGACTGACAATGTCAATATTTTTGATGTTTACTCTTTGCGAGTTATTGGAATTCTGCTGGAGAAACAAAATAATGTTTCTCTCCAGAATAAATTATGTAGTGGGGATTGGCATGTCGCTGGGGGTGGACAAACGAAGACGTCAAAATTAAAGTAATTTCATTGGTGATCAAAAATTGAAGGGAAGTGGGCAAGAACCGCCCTTACCAAATACTCATCGCGAGGTCACTCTTTACCTGAGTAACCTAAGTAAAAATACGACGTCGTTTGTCACCTAACGATTCGACACTCATAAAATAATAAACCGCGCTGGCTCTCGAAAGTCATGCTAAATTAAAAATAGTTAAGACAATAAATTGTACGTTATAAAGAGCAGCTAAGCAGTTGTCGAATATTCCTGAATTTTCTGAAGTTAAAACTAAGTCCAATGGCTTTATGATTTTATGAATGAGCCGCGATAGAAAAACTTTACAATATAATTCTAAATGGGTTTCAACAGTAAGTTCCCGCAAATATAGTAATTCTGTTGTACGACTTAACGTAGAATTTCAGCCAACACGGAAAAGAATGAGAAACAATGACACGCGCACACATATTCTTAACGAACCCGCCACAAATATGTAGACGGTCAAATTAATTACGAAGCGAGGCAATTTATTGTAAACATGAATATTTATACTTCCTCCCAGTTATAATGAGATGCGGGAGGGGAAGAAGCGGGTATTATCAGGAACAGCAGGAAGATAAAATTACAGTTTCAATTAAGAGATCAGTAAGTGGAAAGTTGAAAATAAATGAACGGCGAAACGCGATTTCCCGTTAAACTTTATTTTAATCCGTAAGAGAAGAAGTCACGAAGAATCTACGAAATACTGTCGGTATACACATATAAAATAATCGTAATTTCTTCCAACAGCGAAAATATCTTGCCTCGTCACATCGTCGGCCAGCCGAACGGAACTATACGCCAGGAACATATACATATTTCCACCGATGAATCGTCCAACAAATTTAAATTATCGGAAATCGATATTATACATTTTACAGGAATTTTCGTTCTGAAATTTTCACTTAATCTCAATTCATATTTCAACTTTAGCTTCTTTCTCGATTCATTTGAATGATTGAAAAGCTGTGTTCTTTCGTCTAACGCTATCGATTTTACTAATTTAATAATATTGACATGCCTACTCGTTGCCAGACTTTTGGCAGCATTAATGCATTGACCCAATGATTGGAACTTTCGACGTATCTTGTAATTCATTACTTTGTCCTGACAGGCAAAAGTGAAGCAAGATAGAACATTTAATCGGTATCTTAATATTAGATCGTTGAATAATTTTGATCCATTAAGCCGTTGTTTTAAGCTTCACGAAGCTGATATAATTATAAAATCGTATTGTCTTTTTGTTTTGAAAATGACAGAACGTTCGAGCGAATAAAACGAAGAGAATTTTGGACAAAGTATTTTTACTTTGTACGCCGCACACAATGTCCGCGCATGTGTTAACAAGGATAATTTGAATATTGCGTACCAATGTATTTATAAGAATTCCTTATTGATGCGAATCAGATGATGTCAATCGTTATCAGTGTGTTTACATCTAATTTCCACCATAACAAGTCAATTTCAGTATTACTTTCTGTTGCGGCCTTATATTGGGGACATTTCAAATCTATTATTATTGTGTACAATAGAAAAAAATCCGATGTCCATCTTAACGATCTGTAGGTAAACTCTTACCAGCGGCAATTTATTGTACAGACAGCTCGTAAACGCGACAACCCTAACAACTAAATTTTTAGTCTACTTGACAACGGTCAAGGGTTCAACCTATAAAACCTCTATGTCACGAGTTCTTGGTTTTTCCAAAAACTACTGACGTCAGAGTTAGGCGGTCACTCAAGACCCCACACCGATACTTTCACACCAATTAGGTGATTTCCTATGTTTACGCCTCCTACGATATTTCTACGAATCCTAGAATACACCCCCATCATACTACCGTATACGAGTTTACCTACAAGATATTTTTGCACCTCTAAGACAGAACTCAATCAACCTACAAAGAGACCAAACCTAATATTCAAATCGACAACATATCTAACTTCAAAAGCGAACAAAAATAATCTTCCGAGTAAGATTTAAGGGGTAACGCCACTCTAGGATTTTCAAAAAATCGATTTTTTTTTTTTGCTTGAATGATGTTATATTATGTCTAGAATATGTGAAAAAAGTTTGAAGTGGGGGAAAGGTCGGGAACACGATTTTTTTTTAACTGGACTGCAATCATTCGCAGCGCGCTGCTCATTCAGGCAAAACTTTAAACGCGTTTTTCTCGGAATCACTTTTTTCGAACTGGCCGGACCAATAACTCGAACAGTTTTCGACTAATCGACTTGAAATTTTGTGGAGAGGCGTAAAATAGCATAAGTCAGTGAACATCGTACGGATTTTTTGATTAATCAACTAATTCATTTTTTATTAACAATTTAATGCTCAATTTTATGACATTTTTCCCAAAATTTCCTTCATATCGACGCCAAATGAACAATTCTTAATATTTTTAAATTTACGTACGATGTTGACTAGACAAGAATATATAATATCAGAAACTTTTGGATTTTTTGTTTTTGGACCATCCGTTAATGAGAAAAAGGTTCGGCCAGCAGCCCACTACAAAAAAAGATGTTATTGCTTGCTAGCACTTGAAGCCTCCATTTTTAATTCGATTTGTTTGAAAAAATTCTCAAACCATCTTCAAAACATATGTAATAATGCTCTTTTGTCCCTGACGTAATATCTTGTATGGTTTTTATTTAAAAAATTTCCGAAAATCACCTTTTTTTCTGTCCTCTAGAGTGGCGTTACCCCTTAACCAAATACGTTTAAATTAGTTTAACCGAATAATTATATCATCAGAACTTAGACCATAAACTCCAAGTTCAAACCAATACTTTACAACCTACAATCATTTCACTCGCGAAATCAACAATCGCGACTTACCCGCATCTAAAGGGTAATACCTATCGTGCCGCCTTCAAAAAACTAAAAACAAAGAGCACGACACAACACTTTCTAAATCATTCCATTATTACTTCTAAATCGATCAGTAATATCGTAGATAGCAATGTATTATTATTCGGTAGACGAGAAAACGGATATGGTACGCATTTATTATCACTGCAGGAGAAATAAATAATACTGAAGTAATACTGAAATTGACTTGTTATGGTGGAAATTAAAAGTAAACACACTGACAGTGATTGACAACATCATCTGATTCGTATCAGTAAGAAATTCTTATAAACACATTGGTACGCAATATTCCAATTGTTTCTTTCATTTATGACCATGCATGACATTGAAGGTCATTGTGTAGCATACGGATGAATTCGTCTTGCCACGCGCTTTCATATGATATAAAAAAATATATGGCATTCCATTTAAAAAATAGGAGATCACCTTGGTTTCTCCCAAAATAATGCGAATACAACAAAAATACATGTTTTGTAGAGCATAAAAAATGGTACAACTTTTTCCACTTTCATTTTTTTCTCACAGTCACTCTTTTTGAACAAAATGCTGGGTAGTAATGGCCTGAACACTCTGTATAGTAATTAATAAGTATCGCTACGTAAATGTCCTATTCTAAAAATCAGTATCAATTAATATCTGTTTAATAATTCATTTTTATTGCAGAGTTTGTTTTAAGTACACGTAATAAAATCTTAACGACTTATTCAATGAACTAAGAACAGATATTTTTATCTGCAACGTGGAATCTTTTCGGTTGTTCTGAAATTTCGATGTCTCTATTTTGGAGCCTGTTTACATTTCACTGCTCCCTATTATGGTGTTTTTTAATGTCGTTCTAATCTAGCATTTATGAAATACATAATTCTTCGTGTGATAACTCACGACACATATTTCCATTTTGGAGTTTTGAACGAATTTGAAGTTACGGCAAGTATCTAATTATGAGTAATAGTCTTTGTTAAGTACTCGTGGTTACCCAAGAAGGGAGTTTCGAGCTTTGTAGGCGTTTTGCACGCTTGTGCGAACAAAATACAATGATTAACTCGAAGGACCACCCGATGTAATCGGGACTATACAAATTATCTTTGTTTCAACTATTCATCCAAGCTATGCGAGACGAGTTACTATGCGGTTCTAAACTATGTGTGTTACTATTCTATTTTTCTCTCTATTCGTGTGGCTACAATTCAACTGGTCGAGATTCTATTAAATCTATCCGATGTCGCCTCGGTCGGGTAGACTTGACGGGGGTGCATCATTCTAATTGGCTAAGTACAAATGTACAAATTGTGGAAGGGCAACAAAGTTCACGCCCTGCGTGGGCCCCTCCACTCGCAAATATTCTACGTTTTGCTCCTGGACCGTGGCAGGTAATAAAGATCAAGAAGCGCGCTGACCTTAACTAAACATGCTAGAAATAACGGGCTCGAAAGGTAAAAATGTCAATCTGTCGACCAAATGTGAACAATGACTCGAAAACTACATGGAAAACGCGCGGGTCTTTATGGCTTCTTGAGTTTATGGGTGCAACGGAACGGTCCTCGCACCCTTCGATGCGACGACGGACTTATTTCTAATTGCTATGTAGAAATCCTAAATCTATTGTTAATGTAAGGATACTGGTGGCCTTAACAGTCTTCGTATTATGGACAAGCTTGAAAATTTCGCGATAGTACAAAATTTACACAAAATTGAGAAGTGATACCTTTATAAGCGTTGAGTTTATTCTCTTCTTACTACTTTAGACCATTTTACAATCTTACATACATTTTATACGGCGCAGATAACGTTTATGATTGATGTATGTGAAATAGTTCAATAAACGTTTGTTAAGGTTTCAGATAAAAGCTTCTATGAAACTGGTCGAAGACGTAATTTGCGTTTCCTTGATAAATATGTACGACAGCAATATATTCAAATTGTCGTTTTTTACTTTGAACTTTCTTTGTTAATAATTATACTTAATTAAGCAAATTCTTTTTATGCTTATATTTACATGTATCGTTCTATCGATAATTTTTACGCAAATGTTCCGTAATTGAAACACACTCCGTAATTGGTATATTTATTCTGTATACATTTGCGACCATCGTAAAAGGGCCATTAGCGTTTAAGTTTATCTTTATTACCATTTTAAGCAAGTTTGTTAATTTCAACCATAAAATACAGAGTATTTATTTCTCTTCTGGGTTATTTTGAGAACGTACTGCCATTGAACTACAAATGTAACGATAATTATTTTTGAATAATTTAATAACAATTTTTTAATTATCTTTTGAAATGAATAAAATCATTAAATTAACGAAGCCATTAAGATTCGTGAAATATGCTCCATAACTCTGAATATTTATTACGTTTAAAATTGTTATAAGTTAAACATGTTATAAGCAGAGGTTTATATAAATTTAAAAGAAATAGGATGTGAAAGGAGATCGTAATTTAATCGAACCGTTATTAGAAGAAAAATAATGTTTTCGTTGCATCACTTCGAAGCGCGATGCATCAGCTTTATGTATCTCAATAACTACACAAGACCTTGAAGTCTTCTCGTAAAAATCCAGGTTAGGAATTTCTAATTTTGTACGGCATTCGCCAAAGAAATCCGAACCGACCAGTTACAGCAGTAAGTTTATGAAACCATTGACCATTTTTCTTTGCAAAAAAAATACTTTCGCGACGGCAACCCAAGTTTATTGCTTTGGGACCAACATGTTAATCTTCGATTCCGTTAGTTTCAACCATCGTACTCAGGGTCAGAGTGTTTCTCCAGCTTATTACCTTGTTCCGGTTTTTTTCCTAAAACACGCGGAAATCCTTCGCTCGCCACCCCCTTGGTCGCTGCCACTTTCAGGGGTCACCAGGGGTGACTATCACTCGTACGAGGGCGGCAACTTCCAAAAAGTCGTGGCCAATCGTATCCCTCACACCCTTCCAAACTGTCAAATCAGATGTTACGTCGATGGTCATTTTTGTGACAAACGACAGAATAAATTTAACAACACGGTTAGTAGAATACATTATAATAAAAACCAAAACAAGAATAAACAAAAGTAACATCATGAACAGAACAAAGTGTATCACGAACAACTTAAAACACGAATCGATAATCATATTACAACACGAAGACTTATATCTAACGAATAAAAACACACTTGTATTAATATCGCGATCGAACCGCAAATACAAAAACATGAACTATCATTTCAACGAGATTCAGGCTCATTCTTCAGTTTTATTATTTATTCTGATATATACATCTATAGAATAAATCTATAGAAAATTAGAATGAAGATGAAGTAAGTTTATAACACCATACAATATTATAAAAGTGTGCTAAAAATCGTGATATAAACAGTCACGTACTGATTTTATAAGAACAAATAAAAGAAAAGAATATCGCTTTTTCTATATGTTCTTTCATTTTAAAAAAAATTAGATTTGAAAACACTGTCAAAATATTTCTAACTCTGGCAGCTTCAAAGTCATAAATTTATATGTTACACATGCAAATTGATATGACTATTAAAATCTCTGACATTACTATTAATGTTGTAATTATTATTAACACGATAATTTGAGGTCATTGTAATTTGACATTACTCGTGTGTGCATTTATTACACATTAATAATTACATTACTTCTACATGTATTTATTATACACTCAATTAAATCTATTACACTCGAAATATATGATGGATGTATCATAATACCCCTATAATAATATAAAAATTAATAACTAATAACATATTGCAACAGTCCTAATATTCACATTTAGTCATTTACAATAGCTATCAACTGTTAAACTAATACAAAATTAATTGACTGATACAAGAGTTGTAGACATTTTTTGTAGTAAATGAAAATTTCATACATGGCATATTCAAAAATTTTGAAATTAAATTTTTTGTTAAATAAAACCGAATACGGAAAAATGTCAAATCATTATGCAACTACTTAGACCACAATCTTTGAGGCACCCTTATAATCAGCCAAAATCAAATATACATGCATATATTGTAGCATCATGAGAATAGACCTCACATCTCCATTTCAAATTTGTTCCATCGGTGAATTGTGCATTCATTCAGTATATTTTGGTCAAATACGGCATGAATATTACAATGAGCGGTTAGAGTATTTTAACCGCTTTTCCGTTCGAGTAAAAAAGCAGCGATGAAAATCGCATCAATTGACATTTAGGAGAAAACTATGGATATTGCGGTTAAATCAGAAAGAAAATCAGTAAAGGAACAAATGCACAGCTTTAAAATGATTAGTACTATGTCCTCACTACAATAATTGTATCATAATTAAAACAATACGTTATGTACCAAAGTTATAAAATTTATTGGACAAATAGGAAGAAAAATATATAACATTAAAAAAATGTGAAACTATTTAATTTTCATTCAAGCATCATTAACTCCTGCTAATGTAAAAAATATGCAACTTTAACAATATTTATAAAATCTGACATTAATAAAATTAATGTAACGAAATATATTTCTCCACCAGGACGAATATGTTTATAAAATAAAAACAATAAATACCTGTCTGATAAGTAAATAAAATGTCGTGCTCTTTGAGTTTTAAATAGTTTAAAAAGTTTATATTTAAAGAAAGATCAAATTATATAAATTAACATTTTTTTTTGTCACATGTTAAAAAATAAAATTTTTATTTTATTTTAAGAAGATAAAACTTCAATTTTATCTTGAAGAGATAAAAATCAATTTTTTTTTAATTTAAAAATAAGAAATGAATTTTATTTTAAAAAGATAAAATGTATGTTGTATCTCAAAGAAGGAAAATTTTCCTTTCAACATGATTTTATACAAATTTTTAAGTTACTGTAGAAGCTAGTGAAAGAATATTCGAAAAAAGTTTGAGCAGCTACAGAGAACCGTAGAGAAACGTCGTGTATCAATTACAGAACGTAACAAAGAATCGGAAACAATTTATTTGTTTCGATTCTCGTCGGTGTAAAGTATACGGACCTTCAATTTCGTTGGAAGACGAGCGAAGGAAAGCGGAAAACTGCATCGTTCTCGTAAATCTGAGACTGGTACAAGGTCGCCATTGTTTGTCCTGGAATTAAGCGTTCTTTGTTGCTTCTTGATGCGAGCAAATGTGCTCTTTCCAAGCAAGCGAGACTGGCATTTGTCCTCCCACCTGCCACCTTGCTGCACAGGCAAAAAAACCAACGAAAATGGAGGGTGTTCGAGGAACAAAGCTATTGTAGCTATAACGAGTGCTCCGAAACGTTAGCGTACAGCTGCACGCAATTCGCCTTCTATCCGTAGAATCAAGAATATTGGACTTAGTTTATGATGCGAACCGAACAGAACCGACGATGTATGGTATTAGATCATGCAACGTCACGAGAAGTTACAAAGTAGAGTAAATTGTAGAAGGATATGCACTTTCAGTTAAAATTTTACTTTGAATGGATATGAGTAGGTACACTATCAGGGAAAATAACTGCATACGCAGTCCGCGACAAGACCGAACCACAGAAGTAATTATACATGTTTCCTTACTGTTAGAGATTTAAGAGGTCAAGCAGTAATGCGAGGTTTATGGCAGGGAGCTAGCTTTACATTCACGGTAGAAAATCCCGTAGCATCGGTTCACAAGCTTAGGTTGGTACAGGATAAATTTAGTTTTCTTTTCTATACTATTGCCTTCGATTAAGGGCTAACCTCTTTTTTAGAACTCAGAGACCCGTAGTGCAGGCCCAGCCATAAACAGCCAAGACTCAAGGGGTTATTCAGCGACTGACTACATCATCAAGCCTGGGTTTTCCAAAAAAACCGATGACCGTCACTAACCCCCATCTCCACCACTTTCTCTTGAAGAAAGCACTGTTCTCCTTCCAGAAGGGTAGCATGCCAAGGGCGCAATGGGAGGGGGGACTTGAGGAATGAAAAGGGATTTTTCGCGCTCAGCGAGGCAGAGAAAAAACAGACAGGAAACAGAGAGAATTAGACGTCAAATAAATAGGAGACAGTGACAGTATAGAAAATATACAGTACAACAATGATCCAATAGTAGACATTAGTCTTTCATCACACACACCCAGACACAATCACATTTCCACACACACTCCTGTAAATAAATCATAACAAGCAACAACCTAAGAATCTTCATTACCGTCCCGAGTCGGTTAAACTCGGGTGGTCCTTCGAATCGTCAAACGACACCCAAGTGCAATAATCAGGGCTCGATTTAGATCCCTAACACTTGCCATAAACTAATATGGAAAGTATGATTCACTGTTACACTATTTTTGAACTTTTTAAGAATGATATTTATTTTGAAATGAGGTCTAACGCGAGTTAAATGTGATGATCGTGTCGGACGTAAGTTTTGTTTTGTCTTGCGTGGGAAGAAAACGCGTTGCAGGAAAACTTGTGTGGATTTGTTTGACGGGGGTAGTTGTCTATGATTCGCGAGATAAGTCGGAGGGCAGAAAAAAGCAACTGGAACTGATAGGATGAAAATTATTGGTGAGGAGTTATAAGTGACCGCTTAGTCCTGGCGTCGCTAGTTTTGGGAAACCACTGGAAAGGTCACTGGAAACGCTGACATTTTATGATTGAAATTTTTGAAACTGGACGATTTTAAAATATGTGACGTTCATAATATTACCAGTCCTGTCGACTCGAATAGTTAAATATCTGTAGATCAAATACCTTTATGGGTGTTTTCCAGGAAATCACCGGTTTGAACAAATTGTAAGGTTGTATTTTATAATAAGTACGGTGTTCGTTCGAAAAATACCCGGTTCAGGGGCTTTGGAGGCAGGCTTTTCCAAGAAACGGGTATTAAGCGGTTATTTGGCGAGCGAGCATTGCGTATATGTATGTAGTTGTGTAATTACGAATGAATCAGAAGAAATCGTGTAAAGCTGGTGGGCGAATGCAATGTTCATGTTAGCGTAACTCAAAAACTATACATAGATGTAAAATTAGTGTTATGTAGATTATACAACAATGGTTATGACTTCTGAAACTAATAAAGAAAATTTAATAATAATAATATTAATAATGTAATAATAACATTATGAAAAACATTTTGTTGCTATTGTTAAATGTAATCATAATCAGCTGATTTGTAGATAGCTTAATTGGCATAAAAAAATTGTATAAAGCAGAACATAGTAAAGCAATTAATATCTTCATCAATGTAAGTTCTGTTCCAATAGCCATAATTTTTAGTAATCATTATTCAACATGAAAATTTCATTTGGACTATGATCAACAAACAATAACGAAGGAAATTTAATATTGCTTATCTAAAAACAATAGAAATATCCAAATTTTCCTTAGTTATTAGTAACTATTACCAGTAAATAGTAAAAAGAATTAAAAATATTCTTTAAACTAATAATAAACAAATAAATAACTGTTTTACAAGATTCTTTAAGAAAAAATTATTTTCCTAGTTTTAAGATAAATGAAATATTGGTTTTATAAAATAATATATTCGTTAATTAATATTAATCCTAATTATTCATATTAAGTTTATATCATAGTCTATTAATTCATAATATTAATTTTAAATTATAGTAGCCTATTAATTAATAATATTAATTTTAAACGATAGTATATTAATTAATAAATATTCGCTGTACTTATTGACATCAACCTTATGTTAAAAATAACTCTATTTTTTCATGTATCTTTATGTTGACTTTTATTTAATAATACATAGTAATACATATAACTTCATAATTAATTTTGTTAATGAAAGTTAATACGTTGTTATGAAATAGTGATTATTAGTAACATTAATAACTACTGAAGCAGACAAAATTTGTACTGTCGATATCATTTTGTTAGCGATAACAGTAAGATTTATCGATAGCAGTACTGGTAATCGATAATTAAAATAAAATTCCAGTCGCGGTTGATGGTAGTAAACATAAATTATGATCATTTATATTTGTTATTGCTTATCGAATACTTATATTGGTTACAAACTTAAATTTTTTGTTACTGACAGTAGTTATCGATGACCAAAACAATTGTTCCTTATTACTAATAGTTATTCTTAATTGGAATAATTACAAATTACTATAATTTAGTACATTAATTTCATACATTAAGAGGTATCATTTGGCTTCAATGATAACTCCTTTTTATTTAAATAAGATGAAACTTTTCTGAATGACTATATCAGAAAAATTGTTTAAATCACTATTTTTAATTTCTACAGATTTGTTACTTATGGCACACCCAAACGGTGAAATAAGTATATCCACTTTTATCAAAACATCTTCGTTGATTTCGATAACTTATAATATTTTAAAGTTTGGATGTAACACGATAAACGTTCAATCGTGTCAGTTTCTCTGTTCCTTCACTTTCGAGCACTTCGTTCAAAAAGGAAAGAAAGAAGAGCCGCTAACTGAACGGGCAAGCAATGAAAAGCCAATTAAAAACGTTTCCCGGTGAAAATTCTCGGAACATGGAAACGCGGATGGATCCAATAGACGATCTGATACGTACGGTTCACCATATTTTTCTCTTATTCGTCGAATCTCGATCGATGGTGAAACCGCTGGAAAAGAGACGAAGTCATTTGACGGGCGCATATAAAAGAGAAAAGGAGCTTGAAAGCAACGGTGATCGGTGCCGAAAAAGGTATACCAAAGACGGCCACGAAATATTTAACGGGACACGATAAACCGAATTCCATTCGTTCACTGGGTAACGAGCTTTTTCCATCAGAACAGGAATGAAAAATCGCCGGGAATGGAACAACACTAATTGCCAGGGAATTCGTGACGCTTAAATGAACGAGGGAAAAGGCAGAAAATAGGGTCGTGTGGAGGAAAGGACCGGCGAAATAGAAAAATCGAGTGAAGAGAAAGAGAGAGAAACGACCGGGGACTCTGACGGTGACAGTTGGACGATTAAAAATGTCTTTCCCTTCTACTTTCGGTTCCTGCGACCCTTCGACTAGCACTCTAACCACGTACGTCCATTCTGATTTGCCAGGACTCCATCAGGACCAGCGGATATCAATCGACAACCGTTTAGCGAAATCGCTACGGGCGCTGTATTTCAATCGAATTACTGTCCATTTGTTTCGATGGCTTTTTTCTTGTTACGACGTAACAAACAATACTTATACACATTTTATTGTAACAATACAAAACATAAACTTCAAGAGTAGGTTTACGATATGACAAGAAAATAGCCACTTTTGAAAAGTACAAAATTTATATAAAATTGAAAAGTAATACTTTTATAAGCGTTGAGTTTATTCTTTTCTTACTACTTTAGACCATTTTATAATCTGATATGCATCTTATACGGCGAAGATATAGTTTATGATTGATGTATGTGAAACAGTTCAATAAATATTTCTTAAGCTTTCAGATAAAAACTTCTATGAAAATTGTTACGCGGACAGATTCCGCGTTCGTTATTTTCATCGATTGTGACAATACCTTTTCCCAACCATAAAAATTCCTAACCATCGCCCTTGCGAGCTCCGAACCCTCTACAGCAGCAATAAACTCATGAAGCCATTACGGTCTCTGCATATTTCTTTAAAGTCACAGTTTTACCTACGTTTATTACCAGTAATAGTTCTTGCACTTTTCGCTATCCTTAGAAATATGTTTTCTCAACGTCAAGGCGCATCCTAATTTTATTGCTTGCTAAGATCAAGGGTCAAATACATAAAACATCAATCGTCCGACACGATCCTACAATTTACATACATCTCTTTACTTATAAACCATCTTGTCAAGTTAAATAAAGTCTAAGTTCTAAAAATAAACACTTAAAGAATTATCCTGACTATATTAATTTACCAGTCAGGAATTACGTTTCGAACGACATCGAATAATCGAGTGAGGATTTACGACCCTCATAGTCGCGAACTGCAACGGTTCGGTCTTGTCGCGGATGCGTATAACACAAATCGTCGTAGAAGTAATGTGCGTTTTTTTTATAAATATGTACGACAGCAATTGGAATTACTGTCCATTTGTTTCGATGGCTTCTTTCTTGTTACGGCGTAACAAACAATACTTATACACATTTTATTGTAACAATACAAAACATAAATTTCAAGAGTAGGTTTACGACATGACAAGAAAATGGCCACTTTTGGAAAGCCTTCAATTTAATATCCGTACCATCCGTACACCCGTATTAAGATGGTACGTTACAATTTTCGTTTTTAGTAAATACATTTATTGCTATATTCATTTGTAGAATTTGTAGCTTCAGCGGCACAGGTCATCTCATAAACCTCGTGCACCCTAAGGTCCAAACCGGACCTAGAACTTAACGATTTTTCGAGTTCTGACACTGACGTCAGAGAATCTTGGAAAATCCCAAAATTTTTCCTACGTCCGCCGTCCTCCCCAATGCAGAAACTCTGTTCCCCTTCCTAAAATATACCACGCTAAGGGCGCAAAGGAAGGGAGAACAGAAGTTTTAAATAAGGCGAGATATGCCAAATTCGACAGAATACAACAAATCATCAAGTCAGAATAACACAAAAATCAAACATACGTTAAAACACATTGTTAACGCTCGTGGTTGAAATAAATTCTTTCGAGCTTGGTTGAATATTGCACGTGGTGTGCCGACTAGGTTTTATTTTTCACAATCTCGAAGGACCACCCGATTACTCGGGACTATACAAATAATCTATGTTTAACAATATACTAGATACTAGGTTCGAGATTCTAATGCTATTACTCTTTCAAATACTGTTTTTTAACTGCTTACTATTTCTAACTAACTATCCGATGTCACCTCGGTCGGGGAGACTTGACGGGGGTGCATCGTTCTAATTGGCGAAGTACAAAGTACAAATTGTGGAAGGGCAACAAAATTGACGCCCTACGTGGGCCCCTCCACTCGCAAATATTCTACGTTTTGCGACTGGACCGTGGCAGGTAATAAGGGTCAGGAAGCGCGCTGACTTTGGCTAATCATGCTAGAAGTAACGGGATCAAAAAAAAGGTGAAATATTAATCTGTCGACCAAATGCGAACAATGACTCGAAAACTACATGGAAAACGCGCGGGTCTTTATGGCTTCTTGAGTTTATAGCTGCCACGGAACGGTCCGTGAACCCTTCGATGGGACGACGGTGCTATTTCTAATTGCTATGTAGAAATTCTAAACCTATTGTTAATGTAAGGGCACTGGTGGCCTTAACACACATTATACACTCAACGCCAAATATACTTCATCATTCTATTATAATTAGTTCACTATCACTGTAGTTCAATTAAATAAGTTTTCGTTCCGCAACATCAGTATCCATTTATAAAAATATTCACCCGCCGTTAAGTCAGTGTGTGAAGCGTGGCATAACAGAAAGTTTCTTTCACCAGTATAACTAACCCTTTGCTCACGCCAAAACATTTCTTCTATCTCATTAACGGGGTAGACCCCGTTTTGTTTTGCGATAAAATAGAATGGAAAAATTGTCGACAAAATTAGACGAAATATGTGTTCGCGAGACCAAGTTTTGGTATTTATAGTTGATAATTGTCATTATCAAACTTAAGGAAAACAAGTTCCTTCTTATACTGTTTTATTTATGTTACGGCTCGTTTTTGTAATATTTTATATTTACTGAGGTGAACCCAAGTTACAGCAGAAAATTTGGAGGCTGAATTATCATGTACTATGATTTTAATGCAATAGAATATGTGATAGATCAACAGTGACAGGCGCGACAATCTTAATACAATAGAATAACTGATGGAGGAAATGGTACATGGAAACTTAAATAGAATTTATAATTTATTCAATTAAATGAGTTAGTGCATGATAGTCTTAAATTGAGAAATGAAACGTTAATGTTTCGAATAATTGCAACCGTAATTTATTTCATTTATACAGTATTTTTCATTAACTCTGTTACAGAACCATACATTCGTCATTTTTAATGATACATGAAAATATCAAACAGATGAATTGTGTGGTTCAGAGGAACGAATATTATATTATAATAAATAAAAATTTGTCCTCGAGATCATATGATTCAAAATTCCAAGTCAATTAGATATTTTCCTTAGCGAGACTGCATATTTGCAGTATCATACCATAATACGAGAAGTTGAGACCGATCCAATGATTTGCAAAACTGCGACGATAATGTAATCTGATGTACACAAAATTTAGGAATATGTGGTAACGAATGTAAATAATAAAAAAATTACAGTTATTCTGGATATTCAGTAATTACTACCAAAACATTAATAACGATGTTATCATGCCATACTTATCAGTTTAAACGAAGTTCTTCTATTACTCCCACGACTATTAAAATCTGATATTATGTATTACAATTACAATACATTTGATAATCTTCTTTTCTCTCATACGAACATAATCGACTCGAAATAACGAACTTAAATAGCACTGATATTATTAGCAGCTTAAAATGGTAACACGCAAAAATTTCCAACCCAAAAAAAGAATAGTCACACTGTAAATAACTATACATAATTACACTTATGCCTTACACTATATTTTAATATAGTGTCAAAATTATGAAATATTAAATGATACACGTTATAATCTAAATATACTTAAAAATTCGTTATTTAACATATATAAAATTGAACTTATTATTTGAAAATTTGTAACGTTCAAAATTAAGAAACTTCGAATATTTTTTAATTTCCAGGAATAGTGAAGCATCCTCTCTTTATATTAATATTTGTTTAGGGGAAGAAAAAGTTTCCTAGCAATGTACTTTGCTCTTCTAACTCATCAAAAAAGAACAGATCATCGAGAAAATGTTACTCAAGAGCTGCTGCAATGAATTCGTTCATGAAAAGGATTGAAATAAGTTACAGTGCAGTGCAGAGATTAAGAAAATATTAATCGACTAATGGGCGGACATTAAAAAAAATTTGTATTGTAGTATAAGTCTTCTGTTCTAAACGTGTCCTTGTTGACATCACTAATTTGTAATTAATAATGATTATTAATTACTAACTACAATAATAATCACCTGTGAGAATTCAGAGGCAGAAGAACTCATCATTAATGGACGGCAACTTTTCATTCGCTGCAAATTAGAAAGCAGTCATTCCTTTTAATTAGTAATTGTTACTATCAAAATTAAAAAAACAATTTACTTCTTATACTGTTTTATTTATGTTACGACTCGCTGTAAGGTGAACCCAAGTTACAGCAAAAAATTTGGAGCAGTTAGTACTGCACGACCTTCCATTACTGCATAGTCTACGAAAAGTTCTTGTTGCGGAACGAAGGAAACATGAATTTACATATAAATGCCAATTGAACGTTTATAATAAATGTAATGCATATGTAAAATAAATGCGGGAAATCTTGCACTACTCTTGTTTTTAGGAAAATGAGCAAACAGCGAACAAAACAACACCATTAATTTACAATTAATTACAGTGTGTGCATTTATCAGAAATTTCAGTAAACGTACCCGATTCTTGAAATATTAACAATTTTTCGAAAATAACACATATTGTACAAACATTTTCTATCCATAATTCGCATTGTTCACTTACGGTATACTTCTAACCGAAGTTATTCGGATATTTATAAGCTAAATTGTAAATTGCATGTTTTCAGCATTTGGAATAGGATAGTGCGCATCGTATCACTTTTTATTTGTTTTTCTGACTTCCTTTTCTTTGTCATTAACGAGATATGCTCTTTTGTTTTGCGACAAAATATGATGGTATTGGGAGTAAAAATTAATTCGGTCCGTTTTTTTGTGTTCAAAAATGCATTTATTACAGAATAATGTGTAGGAACAGATTACTGAAAGTATTGTCCATCGCTGCTTACTACTTTTTCCCACCTCTCTGGCAATTTTCGAATTCCATCTCGAAAAAATGGCTCGTCTTTCGAGGCGATCCAAGTTTGGAGTTAATTTTCGATTTCTGCGAAAGAAGTGAACCTGTGACCTGCCAAATCGTGCTGCATCCGTCGAAACAACCAGTAGTCAGAAGGAGCAATGTCCAGAGATCTCAAATGAAGTAATTGTAGCCTATACCTATCATCCGTAATAGGAATCGCCAGGTTGTAGCAGTTCATAGTATATAACACCATTTTGGCCCCACTAGATACTCAGCATGACCTTTGAACTATGCATTTTCGGTTTCGGTAATGATATTGAGGTCGATGCTAACGATTGACCAGGAATAGCCTAGTATTTTTTTCCTCTTATTGTTAGTTTTCTTATTGTCAGTTGGAGCATTGTCACCATAAACTTCCACACGGATTCGATGCGCTTCTGCTGTACTTTTATTCCAATTAAAGTTGAAAACTAAAACCTCCCGCAAATGCAGCATAGTTAACACAAAATTTGACATATTCAACACAGTAAAAAACAATATTTCTGTATGAAACTTACAGCGATATAAATTGAATATTATTGGCAGATACCTAATGTCTCTGAAACAATCGAAGTTCTCTGTTGCTATTAAACATTTATAACAGCCAGAGATACCTTTTAAAAACGGACCGAACTAGTTTGTACACCTAATAAAATTGTCGAAAAAATTAGGCGGAATATGGGTTTGCGAGACCAAACTTTTTGTATTTAAAGCTGATGAATTTCGGAGCGTAACGAGGCTCATTTGAAGATGAAAATTCTCCGCAATGCACGTAGTCATGGCTCAATGATTTTATGTTAACGTTCAGTAATACGAGTGCTAGAAAGATAAGCAAAGATAAGCAATGATCAACTCGATACAGCCGAGGATTTCAACTATTTTTTATACCATTGAAAGATTGTTTTGGATGCGATCTACAGGGTGTCCCACAAATGCTTAAGTAGCCGAAAAGGGGTGGTAGGTGGGGCCATTCTGAACATCTTTTTCCTTTGTATAAATATCGGATGAGATTATCGACCAATAATAAAAAATATAATTATAATTTTACAATTTCTTTGTAAAAATATCGACCAATCAGAGCGCGAAAATCGCGCGCGCTCAGAGGCAGAAATGTAGGCCCGAATAACAGTTATTCGGGTATTTATAAGCGAAATTGTTAATTGGATGTTTCCAGCAATTAGAATAGGCTAGCATTACTTTCTATTTATTTTTCTGGCTTCCTTTTCTTTCTTATTAATGGGATAGTCTCCGTTGTTTTGCGATAAAATTAAAGTGGTGAAATTGTCGATCAAATTAGACGAAATATCGGTTCGTGAGAAATTTTGGTATTTAACACTATTTCTACCAAGAGGTGTCAAAAGACACCTTTCAAATTTTAACATAAAATTATTCTCTCTGTTGAATCGTTTCTCCACAATTAATTTTTTTACTTTTCATACAATGGTTGTTAAATTACTTCAGCGATATCATTTTTCTCCAGCTAATATTCGCTAATTTCCCTTGTTGCATTTTAGTGTACACCACTGCATTCATTGTATATTAGAGTGTCCCATAAGTTCTTTCCTTTTTTGATAGACATTCATACACAATATTTATAGTTTAAAGTTGATTCGTTGCATTAATTGTTCAGCTGTATCAACCTCCTCTATCCCTCTATCAGATTTTGTGTCATATTACAAAAAGGAAGAAACTTATGTGGCCCTAATATTTTGTAACTTGATGAATTAAATAATCTCCAATAAATACACAGCAGTGTATCAAAAAATATATTCTTCAAATTATATATGTTTAACTCATAATTTGAAATCCCAACCAGTTTCGGCAATGATTTGTATTCAAAAGGCGTCAAAAGACACCTTTTGGTTGAAATAGGTATACAGAAAATCGTGGTAGAAATAGTGTTAAAGTTGAGTTTCGGAGTGCAACGAGACTCATTCGAAAGAGGAGGGTTCACCGTAATGCACGATGTCGTGGTGCAATGATTTTATGTTAATATTCAGTAATACGGGTGCTAGAAAGATGAGCAAATATCAACTCAACAGAGCAGAGGATTTCAAGTATTTCTATATCATTGAGAGTGCTACAGCGCAAATTATTAATTAAACAGCTTCTCACGCCCAGAAAATAAGTTCGCTGTAAACTAAATTAATCACCGTGGGTTTTTATTTATTACAGTATACATTTAAAAACAGTTAAGAGTTTTTATTCTGAATGTTGCCTTGGCCATCTGAAAAGATTGTCAACTGACCCGTAGCAAGAGTAAGTATGAAGCCGTTGAATATTTTTCGTCCTTTACGATCGTTTTGTTGTCAATTGTTCCTTCTTCGTGAATTACTTCTGCTAGATTATTTCTTTAACTTTAGCATGTTTGGATAAATTCAGGGGGCTTCATAAGCGGGGCTCTATATTACCTGACACGGCTGATGCGTTGACGATTCATACACGTCATTCGAGGAAACCTTTGGAATTCGCATGTTTTTGGGTTATTGAATTTTGAAATTTTGAAACGTTTTAATTGCCAAATCTTGAAATGTTCATATTTTCGAAATTCCGATCTTTCAGATTTTCAAATTTTCTAAATATTAAATGTCCTCCCTAATAAATTTTCAAGTTTTCAAATTTTCCAATTTCAAAATATTCATGTTTTGAATAGTGAAATTTCGAATGTTGAAATCCTCAAATTCCGAGGTTTAGAATATTTAAATATTTAAATTCTCAAGTTTCTTTATTTCACAATTTCAAAATTCTTTAGTTCAAAATTTCTGGATCCTAAAATTCTCAAATTTGAATATTCCTATCGTCGAAATTATACTGATAAATACGTCAAACAAAATAATGGTACAAGTGACCTTTCACAGTAATAATTAGTAGAATCATGTAATGAGAAAAATATGCCTAGTCGGAAAATTCAAGAATATCTGTACGAAAATGAATTTTCATAATTAGATAACCAATAACGAAAAATAACAACTATTTGCTACATTTTTTCTAGATAAAGATATCCGGGAAAAATTATATATTTATTAATCAGTATTACATATAATATTAAAAATCGTGTATTAATTATTTAACGTAAATGAATAAACATTGCCATTTAATGGCATCGCTCTTATTTAAATGTAAAAATAGCGGCTTCAAATCTCAATGTTTATTTATTCATAATCTATCCAATTATTCATATTTATTTATTCATAAACTTTGACCCTTTATTTCACGCTTTAACGAGTTTGACTTTTGTGACGCACTCGTAGTTCAAATGCAATAATCTTACTCGAATTTTTAATACACATCAGTCTGAAATTTAATTCCAATCCAAAATGTCTATAGTGAAAAAACACTGAATACAAAATTGACATAACATTTTAACTTTCCGTATTTGTTTTAATATCGTAGCAATTAATATCTAGTGCTGTCCGAAGCATCTGAAAAACGAATCGTAGGATAAGGGATTACAAATATTAATTTTTAACTGCTGTGATTATTAATAGCTGTGATAGTTATTAATAAACGTATTAACAATGAATGACTGAAATTTTTCCAGTAACAGGCAGAAACTGGTTTCGGTTATAAATATTCGTTATCGGCAGACTACGAACGTGCATGCACATTTATGATTCATCGAGGTCTGTAAAGTATCAATAAATTTATAAGATCCGCAGTGTGGATTACATAATTTATATTAACTTTGCACAGTTCGATATACCATAAATGCAAGAACATATGCGGTCAAGTTATCGACGCGACGGGTAAATTTAATTTTGGTTAGCATTAACGAATATAAATGATCGACATTTCTTGTATTCTTTACCAATAACCATTATTGATGATCTGAATGTTATTAATGCTGTCGATAACCGTTATCGACGATAAAAAATCTTTCTTTTTTATTGTGTAGTTAATACCAATGACAAACATTTTCTCTCATTAAATTTGATCATTATTAATTATTACTAATAGTTATAATACTAATTCAAGATGGAGAGATTTGATTATTTTATGAATTTAAAATTGGAGAACCCTGGAATTAGAAAATATGTGAATTTTTTTTAATGTGATAGTCTGAAAATTCGGTTCTGTTGAAAGATTGGTATTTTGCAATTTTGAAATTTGAGAATTTAGGAATTTGGAAAACCTATAAACTTAAAAATTCTGAAGTATGATTATTTGGCAATATTACAATTTCGGTAATTTGCAAATATTGGAATTTCGATATTTGATAATTACCAAATATTGAAATTTGGAAATTTTTAAACTAGATTATTTGGTACTTTGGAAATATTGTAATTTTGCAATTTTACAATTTTGATATTTAGAAATTCGGTAATGTGGAAAAATCGGAATTTTGCAGTTTTTATATTTGAGAATTTAGGAATATTTAGATTTTACAATTTGGAAATGTGGTGATTTGAAAATTTTTAATTTTGCAATTTGGAAATTTAGAAATTTAGAAATTTAAATGTCTCGAAATGTTGCATACTAAACGTTTGACAATGTACAGGTATTATAATTTGAAAAATTGAGAACTTATAATACTACCATCTGAATTGTTTCACTAATTGAAAATCACTAACAAAAGATAAAATAGTGACGAATTTTACTTTTCAATCATAACTCTCGTTTCTTGATTTTAGAATTTCATAAGATTTGTAAAAAGTTACTGAGTTGTGAAATGTAATTCGTTAGTTTTAATAAACGACATCACTAACTGTAAGATCCTTTATATCTTTTATAAGATTATTGTATAAAAAATAATAAATGTAGAGCTTAATTTATAATACTGTACTGTCGGATTCAATCAAAATGTCGATGTAACGTTTATTAGAAAAAGTAGCTTATAGCAGGGTCACTTTTTTTTAAACAATAATTTATACACGAATTTTTACTATTTAATTGGTCATAAACTAGATAATATTTTTTGCTAAAGTATGTTTATTTTCAAAATCAAGTAACGTTTGAGTAGTTCACAAAAATATTCATTCGCTTCTTCTTTGAAATCTACAAATATGAGTGAAATAGTGACCAACTATTTATTTCATTTTATTAGAAATAATAAATAAATCGGTTTACTGATCAACGTCTTGAACCACTGAAGATAAAAGTATTTATATTAAAAAATATCACGATAATTTTAACGAAGCTATTATAATAGATTTTTTGATTCGTTATTTTATTTATTATTTATGTTTGTATTTCATAAATGGACTTTTCAAAAAAGGACCAACCAAACAAATTTAACAAGGCTAGTTTCTAGATACATATTTTTAAGGTTGCAAATTTCGCAACAAAGAAACGTATGAGCTTTCCCAATAATTTATCCAAATTAGCAAGAAACACGCAGTAAACAATAATATGACGCGAAAACGTCAATTTCCATTTATGTCATGCCAAATACAATTTTCATTAATAATTTGTCTGTGAATATTCAGTATCGCACTCGAAACTTGATTTACTTAGAAATTCCGAGAGACATGACGCTCGACGATGAATATTTTATGCAGAAATCTGTATATGTCAATTCAAATTGACTATGTTTTAACGATCGTATTCGTACACGTTCGCAAATTGAATTATATAGACAACGATATCCCCTAGAACGGAATAGTGTGTTTTTTCTGCCTTCGAACGTTGACGCGACAAATTAAGTAAATTAATGCCAAATTTTCGGAACATAATAAACAGATACGTCCAATTGATTAAAACGTGGTCATCTATCTTTGATCCCTGTATAAATCCATGCTGTTTGGCAGTTTCCCTACCGTATTTACACACGGAGCCACACCGAATAACATAAATATTAATTTTACATTTGCCCGATACCAGTAGCGTGCCAATTTGTAAATTAATTGCTTTTACGGTAATTACAAGCGTCAATCAGGCAGTTTCGGTCACGAATTATATGTTACCCTTTCGTAATCGAAAATTTAATTTATTCTGCCGTTTTAGTTAGCAACAATTACTCGAACAAGAGATCAAAGTTTAGAAATTATGTTTCAAAATTAACATTGACTCTCGGTATTTTACAAAATGTTTTGAATGAAAAGAAGGGAATTACAATAACAATCAATGATATTAATGTTACAAGATTTAGAGGACTAGATTAACACTTTGATCGCCACGTCATCCACATATGGGTGATGCTTAAATTTCCATATGCATCAATCATATATGTAGTGTTTGGACCTTTACGCTGTATAGAAAAATCGTTCTATCGTAATCCGAAACGTGCAGCACTGGCACAGGACATTTTAAGCGTTAATTTATTACAGTGCACCATAAAACATCGCCAAAAACTAACTCGATAACTGGTGCCATAAATTTAAGGCATCTGCAAACCATAAGGAAGGGTCCTGCAGTGTTTCGACCCAAACTTAAGATATTTACAAATTCCCGGACACAACCCTCGTGACATCACCCCCCGGACACCACCCTACCTGAGAGTGACTAGGACACTGGGCGTGGATTTTGCCAACAAATAGGAAATATTAAGACCGCTTCCTTATTCACCAAGACACCATGACTTATCCAATCAGGGAAGTCACCCCCATAGACAAGCCTGACAACGAATTAATAAAATCCTGCGTTTTTTGTAAAAGACCAGAATTTTCAAATCGTACGAACTTGCGATAAGGCTTCTCCGGGCGAACTCCTGTATTTTTAAAGTATCGAGCGTACTCTCGTGCTTACACATATTTGTAGTATAACTTAATTGTTGCTTTACATTCATTTACTTATTAAATAATAAACATCGATCAACTGAATTTTACACAGGGCATCATCGAAGTATTTATTCCAATATTTCCTGGTGCATAAACATGTAGTAAGAATTTGTTCGTTTATTTAATTGGAAACACTAGTAGTAATTACTTGGACCTATGAATCATAAATAAAGCAAAATACTGTGTACATATTTGATAGGATTTATTTATTATAAAAATAATCTCTAGTACAATTTTCAACTGCGTTAGCGGGGTAGTCAACGTGTTAATCTTACAAGATGTGGTGGATTAGAGTAATCTTACTAGACGTACAGTACTAAATTAATCTTGCTGGATGTAGAGTTTTTTCTAATTGGATACAAATTGTAATGCAAAATATCACTAGCCATTTATTAGTTGCTTTTGTACAAGAGATTTGTTTATGATTTTACTTTGTTTTTATTTACGATAGCTACAAATCAACAATACTTTTTTATTATTTTTTTATGTTACGAAATTACAAATGAAGGAATACTGAACTAGTCAAGGACGCAGTCTTTTAGCAACTAGTTTAATGAACGAAATATTAATAATATTGTTTTCTTACCATTTTATGCTATGCAAATACTGTGACACAGGACTGTGACACGTCTTCAAGTTTTAAAGCCTTCTTGGGTTTAAACGAATGTTCGTTAACACTTCTACCGTGTCATTTCAATAACCGTTAGGTTTCAATGATGTTAAATATTTGTAGTACAAATTCCGTGTAACAGAATTGTACACCAAACCTATCGACGTGCAATCTATACTTACTTTTAAGTTAAAAATGAAGTTTATCAAGAAAGAAGACAAGAAAGAAAAAAAATGAATAAACAAGATTTTGTAAATTATGTTCAGTAGAAATTAAAAAATCGGCGAATAATGGAATTTCATAAATTTAAAATCGATAACATTCATATCAATATTATAATATTACTTTATTTACTTTACGATAATTGTCGCGTAGCGAATCCTCTTTACGAGGACTGCTAAAATGGTCCTTGAATAGCATTTTGTAAATTTGTGTTTTTAATTGTTTCTACCGTAGCAGCAATAATACCCAAGGAACAGGTACTTAGTCAATATAGTTTTTTTAACTTTTTCTGAAGTTGACCAGTTCGAACGTAGGCCTAAATTTTATAGTTTACACATGTTGGGTAGTAGTCGAAGCGATTCTTGGGTTTATTACTTACTACGGTCATTATTCAAAATTTGGACACCCTCGAAAGGGCACTCGGGGTATAACGATATCTCAATTTCTGTGGGTGAAGAGTGAATAAGATCCCCGCTCAGTTAAGATACCACCACCCTACTTTTGGAAAAAAGATACTTTCCACCACCAATAGAGAACGTGCCCACCTTTGTAAACGCCTACTCAAATGTTTATAAATACGTATACTTAGAAATTCAAAGATAGAATTCAACAAGACTTAACATATTTAACATATTCAATTGACCGTTACCCACAGTTAATATTAAATATTAGTGAGCCTTAAAATGAATACACAAGTTTCTCTCACTCATCATCAAATACAATCCACTAATATGAAATTAATTGTGTTTAATCTTCATCGCGAAGGAAAACGTGTACGCAACAATAATATTTCTTTATTTTGTTGTTCAACTTGTGTTCATCAATATACAGTCGTGGACAAAATTAAGTGGACAGGTATCATATATAACAAAAGATTAATTTAATTTACTTAATAATGCCTATAAATCAAAACTTTATTAGACAAGTATATACATTAAATAAATGAATTGTATATTAAATAAATGTTTTTCCAAGTCTACAAAAACATTTCACGTCCTAAATTTAAAATTGATTTAAAACATTGTAATAAAACAAAAATTTTGTTTACATTTCTGCAATGTCCACTTAATTTTGTCCATGACTGTATAACAAGATTGACAACAATAAATAAGTAGAAGAAATGAATTGCAAAATTCGTAACGAAAAATAATGTGATATCAAGTTTGTAACATTTATAATAAAAGAAAAGATTATAGAATGTATGCGACATGACAGAAAAATATTGCGAGCAACGCTGATTGCGTAGACCTAGCTTCGAGAATTAGTATAAATATAATGCCAGCACATTTTGCATGTCGATTCAGAAACACCGAGGTCTACTAAGACGTCGAACTCTTAGAGAGAAGACCATATCGTGCCCTCATCGGCAGTCTCTGAACTCGGACCTATCTGAATCTCCATCCTTGTCCAGAGGAAGATATAGACACGATACTTCGACCGTACTTTTTCCCCCGTTCACCTTTGAAAGAAGACGTTGCCCACAGCTTAAGGCATTTCCGAAGTCTCATGGGCAATCCGATACCTTGTTTTCTCCAACCCCCTCAGTTTGATCTTAACTTTGCCACATCAAACTTATACGTGCTTAAACCTGACCCTCATAAATCTAACAGTTGTATTTTCACATAGTAAAATAAACGCATTGCTATAAAATTAGTCTACTCAGTTTCTTAACATCAGTTCGTGATATTAGCTCACGCAATAATATCCGAACCGCCGTGCTTCCTTGCTCCTTTTGCAGTAATTTTTGATTCCTAGAATCACAATAGGCATTGAGAAAATTGAGCTTCGACCCAAGGTTCCGACAATACAATAGACGTCATTTTTCTTCCCTTCAACACTGTAGTTTTTAGAAGTCAAGAGGTTCGTCAATCCGTAGCAGCGATAAGACCCAAGGAATCGTTATATGTCGTTGAGGGTTTTTTAGTGTCTTGTTTAGTTCCATCTTGTTTTCAGAGTCCTTCACCTTAGAACTGTAGGACACTTTCGCACGCAGAATGTTACACTCAGTCGCTTCGCTCACAATATTCTGACCCGAGGCCTCTACGAGGCCTCCTTATATATTCGCTACTTCAAACACTCCGCAACATAATCGTACCGCTCCACAATCATGCCGCTTTCGATCATGCCACTTCTCAGTCACACTGCCGCTCATCCGCACGTGGCCTCAAACACACCGCTTTCAATCGTGCCGCGTCCCAGTCATACGCCGCTCATCTGCACCTAGCTTCAATCACGCTGCTCCCAATCGTACCACGTCTCAGTCATACGCCGCTCATCTGCACGTGCCCTCAAACATATCGCTCTCGATGGCACCGCTCTCATTCATACTGCTCTGTCGCACACGTACCGACTCATCCATCCCACAGTACTATACCTCATTCGACGCCGAATCGATCACTTTTTTACCCCATCACCTGCGATTTTGTTTTAATCAAGATATGTTATAGACTATCTGAAATTAGGGGTGGTTTAAGCCATCATTTTGCCTATTTCGAATTTGTTAAAGAATTACAAGCCTTCTAAGTTTGCAGTTTTTGCCCATTTTTGCGAAAATAGACTTCGCTTACGAATTTCTTTCTCAGAAACTACTCGTCCGATTGAGCTACATTTTTTGTTAGCGTCTACTATTTGACATTTTTTTATACATGTCGAGGTATTCCTTTTCATTACTCGTTACGGGAATTTTGGAAACGACTGGTCCCACTCCACACTTGCATTCCCATCCAAATTTGTTCCATGCAATCAGATAATAGATACAGTTTTCTCTCACTTTTTCCCCAAACTTACATGCCCACACCCAGCTTTCTTGGATTGCAAAGAAGCTTCGGAGATTCATTCAACTTTAGATTTTCATACAGTATTCATTCAACTTTAGAAATTCATACATTAGATTTCAACATTAGACATTCGCTTATCACATGCACATTCTAGTTTGATACACATTTTAGTTTTTATGCATTCGTAATTTTTATACACTCAATCAGTCAATTTTGTAATAAAGTATAACTGTTACTTTAATTGTTCGGAGTTATATTCATTCAATTTGATACAGTCCACTGATCTTAGTTGTTGGGATTTCCATTAATCCCACGCCTCGTTTAATCGTCACTAAAGTAATTGTTGACGCTGCGACGCACATACAGTACTAAGAATATTAAATATGGATGTGCACAGTATGATTGTCCTTTTTATTTAACAGTGTATAGCATAAGTGTTTTTGTGTGGACAAAATATGAGTATTGACTTAACTTGTCACTGTTGACGATGGAGACTGTACGTTTTGTTCGAATACTGTTGATACAACGTTGTTATTTGAAGACAAGTTGTCCATGCGACAGTTTTGAACTGAATGAATGATTTCGGTATTTTTTGACAACGCGTTAACTTTCTGCGTGTGTCACAACTTAGTCAGCGAATTGCTTCAGAGAATTGGTCTAGCGCTGTCGTCAACTAAGTCCACCAATCAGTACGGTGTTGGACCCGTGAACCACTCGAGATAGTCTAGTAGGGTTTAACAAATCACAGCACTAGACGCTTGCCCTATATGTTTGCTGAAGATCCTAACTGCTGCTGTGAAATTGTGAGACCTGGTAGCGATGACCTTTTACAGTGTGACTGTTCTTGAAGTATATGCCAAGGAGCACTTTGTAGAATCCCTACAATGGGCCTTGTCACTAACTTCGTGGACTGTGCATCGCTGGAGGTCCATTGATAACACGGCAGGATGTCAGAAACTACAGCAAGCCAGCTCAACAATGTAAATTTGGATTTTCCCAAACTTAGCTGGGATAATGTTCCACAAAGAGTCTTGGAAACCGTAAGTTGTACCCCTTTGATATTCGAACAATACGGTTTTCGAAGTGAATTTTGATTGTACGAGAAACTTTTCTGGTAAGTATTGTTTAATGCTAAAGAAGCCACAAATATCTAGTGTTACACGCTTTCAGCAATTTTTTAATAATTTCCGAATACAGCGTTTTACGTAATTATTTGATTTTAAGTAACAGATTTAATATTTGACCCTTAATATTAATATTGACACTATGGTTACAAGTGGTTGTTTTTTAAAATGTGTATTTGCGACTGTGCAAATAACGCTAAGACCTTTTTGATGTATGTAAAACTATAATATATGTAAGATCGTGAAATGTATAAGACTTTGAGAGCGATGTATAACCCTTTGCGGTCGAACGGCGACTATCACTCGCCATTTGATTTAGTGAAACAATTTTTAATAAATAATTTTTAACTACATACATAGTATTATGCACGTGACGTTTGAACACAGGGAAACAGACAATATTGGCACTTAATAATAAAAATATGATTATTTCAAAAAAGTTGATCCAACTTTTTAACGAGGAAGTTTTACAGTTGCTGTTTGCTGATGGTTAAAATACTCTCGACCGCAAAGGGTTAAACTGTGTAATGTACGTAAAGACCGTGCAGCGATGTTTAGACTGTATGATATGCGTTAAAACTGTCTCCTTCAGAATGAGTTCCACAGGAGAAAAACTTGGAAAACCGGATGGTTGTCCTGATTGGTCCATGTTTTTACCAATAACGGTATTTGGAATTGGACATCATCCGAGTACGATGTGCCACGTGGAGGTGGAAGAAGTGTAAGTGGACATAAGACCGAATTTCCTTTCGGTTGTCAGCAACGGTGACCTGGTTAATGTCTCCTAGGTCCTGCCCTAGGACCCTCCGTAAATTCACATTTAAGGCATCTGCAATTAACTGTTGAGATCATTGAAAGAACTACGGCGTACAAATCGTAAACTTAACCCTTTGCACTTGGCACCGTTCCGGACCTAAACTACCAGTTACTTTGTCGCGAAACCATGCATTTCTAAATTCGCTTGATACTTTCTGCAGCAGAAATGTCTGTTCTATCACGTACGGTTGTCAGATTTTTACCCAGACTCATAGTATTTGAAATAAATTGAAAAATATCAACGAAAACTGGTGCGTTTTCGGTGTCTTTCTTACTTTGATTATTATTTAAACATATTTAAATATTTACAATGCAAGAACAATTTATATCATTTTATTCGGGAAAGTTCACAGATTTTTCTCGTGTAAGAAGTCACTGAATAGCTGCAATGATAAATGCACAAAAAATTTCCAAAGTTGAAAATTTGCATTTTTTTTAAACATCAATTTTCGCAAAAGCTATACGACCTAGAGAGAAACGGATTTCAAATTCGTATTCAGCTCGAAAAAATCTATAAGAATATCATAGTGGTGGTTGTGAAATGAAAAAAAATCAAAACTTATTGTACAATGTAATCATTAATAAATTTCAATGTCCCCTCAGAGGGGACAGCCGAGTGCAAAGGGTTAAAAATATAAAGGGACACTCAGAGACAGCTATGGTAGTTGCATGTCATGAAGGTGCTAGCAACGTGCAGGCCAAATGTTATTCCTGTGTACAAATTGCTAGCTGCCTTAATGACCGTAACGAACCCTTCGTAAATCTAATATTTTAATTTGAACACCTAGAAAATTACTACTTCAGTGCGTGTCAATTATCTCGAAAGCGATAATAGATAAATTATGCGTAGACCTAATTTCCATTCTCACGATCCTTGAAGAGACTAGTAAGATTTATTAGAGAACTGAAAATTAACTTGAGTTGTTGAAAACTGTGTTCAACTTGCGATGTAATGTACTTCGCGACATCGTGAAACAACACGATACACCTTTGGTGGACAAATAACGCCAGATTTTCATGTTCCACCATTGCACCCGTCCGAATCATGTAACCGAGTGTCGGTCTGCGGCTTCGGTGACGATACCAAAACGTCGATCACCACTGATCGAATCAAATATATTTTTCGGACTTTATCACCGCGGATATCGCGCCCTTCGTGTCCGCGGATTCATTCGCGCGTACTATTCTACGGACTATCGATTCCCGTAATTTTCAATTCTGTCATTGTGTGAGAACGTAGCTGGCAAAACGACTTTCCTTTCGTTCGATCGACCGCAATGCCAATTTTAGCTAGAAATGGTGCGGACAAGATCTCGCCAAACGAAATTTCGAGATTTTTGACATCAGCAGAATTATACGAGGTCCATTCGAGTAACATGTAAAATCGAACGACGTATAATACCTAATGGGAAAATGGGAAAAATATGAAGAGCAGAATTTCTCGATTTTCAGGTCAGTTTTCGAGAAAATCGTGTTTGAATATTCCCCGCGTTCCTGTAATGTTATAGCAATTATCTTTTTTTTGAGCGGTATAGGGTATTGTGCTCCATGATACTTTAATCAAGATATAAGTTAGATAAAAATAAATCTTTTATGAATTTTTAAATGACAATCATGGTAATTGTCCAGTTCTTTAGGTGTGTCTGCTTTTTGGACGAGAAGCTTTTAAAATTCACATGTTTCAACATACTAATTGTAAGTATAAAATTTATTAACTATTTGCGCTGGAAGGACATGACACACACGTGACGCACCCGCGTTTCAAGTATAGTAATCCTTGTCTATATTTTTCATATATGTAATATACATAGTTGTCGTGTCTGATGCATTTGCAGAATTAATTCCAGAACAGGTGGTTAATAACATTATTATTCGGATGATTATTTAATTGATGAGTGGATTATTTAATTTAATTCAGATGCGTATTTATTTATATATTCATATTCGTATGTTCTACCAACAACAATACTTTATGAAGCAATATTTGAGGAACTTTATAGTTAATACTCACTAAAATAATACTTAATACTGTAATATTTAACGAATTTTATATTAAAAACTTAAGAAATTATATGGTGGATGTTCAATAACAACAAAGCAATATTTAAATAATATTTTTCAAAATCTTAATTTCAAGCTTCATTAAATGTTATTACTATCAGAACAATTAATTGTTTTGCATAATAATATTATATATTCTATTAATAACAATACCTTATTGTTATATCCCGACGTTGATTTTAACGACGGTCGGGTGAGAAAATAAATTTTCTCAACCAAAAACAAATAAATATATTTATAATTTCTAAGTATCAGAGACGGATCGGGAATGACTGACAATGTTAATATTTTTGATGTTTACTCTTTGCGAGTTATTGGAATTCTGCTGAAGAGACAAAATAATGTTTCTCTCCAGAATGAAATACGTAGAGGGGATTAGCATGTCGCTGGGGGTGGACAAACGAAGACGTCAAAATTAAAGTAATTTCATTGGTGATCAAAAATTGAAGGGAAATGGGCAAGAACCGCCCTTGCCAAATACTCATCGCGAGGTCACTCTTTACCTGAGTAACCTAAGTAAAAATACGACGCCGTTTGTCACCTAACGGTTCGACACTCATAAAATAATAAACCGCGCTGGCTCTCGAAAGTCATGCGAAATTAAAAATAGTTTAGGACGATAAATTGCACGTTATAAAGAGCAGCAAAGCAGTTGTCGAATATTTCCTGAATTTTCTAAAGTTAAAACTAAGCCCAATGGCTTTATGATTTTATGAATGCGCCATGACAGAAAAACTTTACAATATAATAATACATGGGTTTAAACACTTATTATGTAATACGTAATAAATTTTGTAATTAACACTCAATCAAACCATACTAAATAAAATATTATTATGAATAAAATAAGCACACCGTTCATGATCAAAGCGTTGAATTTTGCACAAGTGAGGTGAGAACAAGCATTTGCTGAGTTAGTGCAAATATATCCCGATATACAAACCTTGACGTAGCATTTAAATCATTCTACCGTTCATTTATTTAATGCGCGTCTCCTAGTTTTGTAATTACACCTAAAGAGCACCGTCTGTTACGTTACAGTTAATCAGATGGAAACTCTCAAATACCAACACTCCGAACATTCCAGTTCTATAGAGCACTTGCCTCGTGGATAGTAAATGAGCCAGATCAGCTACATACTCGTCTAACTACTGATACAAGTACCTAACATGCTGTGAACGTTAAAGTAACTACTCCAACTCGTTTATTTCGGATTTCGAGTATCTTGCCTTGCCGTGTATTCTTGCATCAAAGGATAAAAGGTAAGAGCTGAAACATGTGTCGAACTACGGTTTCATATTCGTTTCATCCCTTTTATGTCAATCAGTGCATAGGTTTTCGTGTAGATGGTTTTTTCTGATCGAGTTACTTGTGGCTTCATAGTAATGCAACCTAAAGTGCACTCACTTTTTATCTGAGAATTATTAACGTTCTAGAGACATTTCTGCGGTGAATTTTATAAAAGCATGAAAATTTTAAATGTACTGCAGAATTTAAACTCTTCACTTATAGTTATATATATGTAAGTCTAACGTGAAATTAATTATGTTTGAAAGTGATTTCATGATTGATAAATTGCTTGTATCAAAAATGAGCACTAGATTTTTTATTTCTAAATTTATTTTGGAATTTAATGATTTTAAACTACTTATTTTTAGATACGAAAGTGATTAACTTTTTACAAAATGTTAACATCCGTTCAAGTAAAGAATCATTGTATAAGATAGTTTGCGTATTATCTTTCATTTATTTATTTTTATAATTTAATTTCGATTTACGTTTAATTAAGACAATTTTATGCCTTAAGTGCAGAACTGTCGAGGATAATGTACGCTGTAGGGAAACGAATATTAAATTTGTAGGGAGCAATTTATTCTGATATGAAGAGTAAACAAACATGGCTAATTATCACGTGATCAGTGATAATTACATTATCGAGTGACTAATGTCATCATCCGCAATCGCTTTCATTAATCAGTTTTGCTTAATCCCCTTTGCAAATATCCATTTAATATAATCCGGGGAATTACTGATCAAACAATTAATACTGTAAATTACATTCGAAGTTCGCAGATTGTCTTCAATTTGGGTTAATCGCGATAATTTTATTTAAATCGATTTTGTTAAAATTATTTACAATATTTTATTAAATGTATTATAGGATAAATGGTTACTTCGTCCACTTGTTATTAATAATTACAACGGTTATTATTTTACACCGTGCAAATATGAAAGAAATTGCAGTTATCTTAAGGGGTTAGGTGGGTTTCAGACGCTTAAAAGAAGCGTATTTTTACTGATATTTTTTTAACACTATTTCTACCACGATTTTGTGTATACCCATTTCAACCAAAAGATGTCTTTTGTCGCCTTTTGAATACAAATCATCGCCGAAACTGGTTGGGATTTCAAATTATGAGTTAAACATAGATAATATATTTATTGATACATTGATGTGTATTTATTGCAGATTATTTAATTCACCAAGTTACAAAATATTAGGGTCACATAAGAGTCTTCGTTTTTGTATAATAATATGACACAAAATGGGATGGAGGGATAGAGAAGGTTGATACAGCTAAACAATTAATGCGACGAATCAACTTTAAACTATAAGTATTTTGTATGAATGTCTATCAAAAAAGGAAATAACTTATGGGACACTCTAATATACAATCAATGCAGTGTTATACACTAAAATGCAGCATGGGAAATTAGCGAAAATTAGCTGGATAAAAATAATATCGCTGAATTAATTTAACAACCATTGTATGAAATGTAAAGAAATTAATTGTGGAGAAACGATTCAACATAGAGAATAATTTTATGTTAAAATTTGAAAGGTGTCTTTTGACACCTCTTGGTAGAAATAGTGTTAATATATCAAATGAAATATTTATTGCAAACAATTTAGCAAATCAAAGATACATATTTAACAGGTACTTTGTGAAATTTTTATTTAAAAATTTTGAAAATTGAGCCATTGAGACCTCATTTCCGTTAACCTCTAAAAAAAAAGTGCTCTCGGCGTGGACACGATAAGTCATGACTGGTTCATCAGAAATTAAAAACCCAAATATTTTCTGTCAGCAGATGTATAAAGCTCGTACTTGAACGAAGGAAATAGAAAAAAATTAAAATTTGAAATTTTGGCGGAGTAATGAACAAAAAGTTCCATTTTTTGGTCAAATTTTCACCACATATTTCCTCGTAACATAAGTTGTGATAAAAAAAAAAAAAAAAATCCTTCGTTTAAGTACTAGATAATAGTATTTTTAAGAAGTGTGCAAAATTTGAACAAGATCGGTTCATAACTTTTTCAGAAATCATGTCCACCGACTTCATAAACAGAGTTTCGAGAAAAACGCGATTGAAGGACGACGCGTCAGGCTGCGTGGCTTGATGGGCGGAACTTCCGAAGGGTCTATCTTTTAAAGTTTTACTCCAATCGATTCAAAATTTCCGGAGAATATTGTGGATTTTTTTTTAATTTTCAAACCCACCTAACCCCTTAACTGCTCCCTTAATCGGTCGATCTGTGCGACATTTAACTTATGATTGCAACAAAAAGCAAAGGGAGGTTTGTAACTTTGACAAATCGGTGGAAAAATCTTTAGTACCGTGTCCGCACCCGTGGCACATTGTGGATCCTGTTCGAATCGCCTTTGTCCGTCTGTTTCCATTCGCAAATGAACCAACCGTTCAACCGCAACCCACGAATCGCCCCGTAAAAGTGGACCTCTGCGAAGTTCCTAACCAATCCCTGGTCACGACTCGAATTTCGATTTCGCCGCAAACCAACCACCCCATTCGATTGTACACTCGAGTGCAACGTAGGCTTCCCTTAGATAAGATACACACATCAACTAGACAATCTTTTAATTACTTCACTTCTCATTCGAAAACTTTTTTAATTTTCGTTTTTGAATTTTGAAATTTTTGAACTCCCAGATCGCAACATTTTCAAACTTACAAATCCTACAAATATCAAATTTACGAATCCCTAAGTTTTCAAACTGACAAATCTTACAATTGGTAAGCTCGCAACTTCTACAATTTTCAAATTTGCAAATCCTACAACTGTTGAACTTACAACTTCTATAATATTCAAACTTACAAATCCTACAATTGCTAAGCTTACAGTTTCTACTATTTTCAAACTGACAAATCTTACTATTGTTAAGCTTGCAACTTCTACAATTTTCAAATTTGCAAATCCTACAACTGTTGAACTTACAACTTCTATAATATTCAAATTACAAATCCTACAATTGCTAAGCTTACAGTTTTTACAATTTTCAAACTGACAAATCTTACTATTGTTAAGCTTGCAACTTCTACAATTTTCAAATTTACAAATCCTACAACTGTTGAACTTACAACATCTATAATATTCAAATTACAAATCCTACAATTGCTGAACTTACAACTTCTATAATATTCAAACTTAAAAATCCTAAAATTGTTAAGCATACAATTCCTACACTATTCAAACTTACAAATCGTACAGTTCGAGAATTTACAAAATCGATAGATTATAAATTTATAAATGTAAAAATCCTTGCACTTGTCCCAAGGATCTCATATACCAAGTTCCTAAATTTTCAATTTTCTATGTTTGCAAAATATAATCTACCCTCGTAATACCACAGTAATCTAATCGAATCTAATCAAATCTGTTTCCAAATCTCAAGGACGTGAAATATCGATATCCTGACATTCCTAAACCTTCAGTTTTGCTGGAAGTTCAAATTCTCCAAATAACCTAAACTAATAATCGAACAAATCTATTCTATTTTCTAGTTTCAAGATCTTCAAACGTTAATATCCACAAGTTTCTAAGCCTCCTGGTTTCTACATCTCGAAATTTCCCAACTAATATAAACACATAATGTAGAATCAAATAACCTAGCCTCATCAAACCTATCATCAAGTCCCAAGGGCTGCAAATATCCATATCCCCATATTCTAAAATTCCGAATGTCGAAGGATCTTAAATCCATAAACCCCAAAATTTCAGAATTCCCAGTTTTCAACGTCATCAAATTCCTAGATTCCAAATTTTCTATTCTCTCACATGCCTAAATTCCTATATCTGTAAATCCTCAAATTCAAAAATTCCAAATGTTGAAGTTTTCTAAATTCAGAAATTCCCAATTGTTAAAATTCCTACATTCAGCAATTCTGAATTTTCAAAGTCCGTAAATTAAAAAGTTCTCAATCTTTGAAGTTCCTAAATTCGTGAATCGCCAATTTTCAAAGTCTTTAAATTAAAAAACTCCCATTTTCCACAATCCCCAAATTCCGATGCTCCTAAATTTTTTCTCCGTTCCCAAATTTTCCAATTCCAAAAAATTCTTAAAACTCAATGAATCGGAAGGTTTCATCCCTCTTGATTGCATTGATTTCCCCGGGGAAGCCTGCGATATTCGCCGATGTATAATCCGTTTTCAATTGATGTAATAAACAACGTACGTTTCCTTTACTGGCACTGCAATCCCTTAATTCCGATTGGATGATACACACTTATGAAAAAGTTAAAAACCTCCGTTTCAGCTTCCATAGTTGTCGGGAATGGCTTAACAAAGTCTGTGCATACATTGAACAAGTTTTTGGCATAAATGGGAGGAAACGACTTTCATATTTTCTGAAGTTGGTAGGATAGCTATTTCAGTCGCATATACAGTCATGGACAAAATTAAGTGGACATTGCAGAAATATACAAGATTTTTTGTTTTGTTCTAATGTTTTAAATAAATTTTAAATTTAGAACGTGAAATGCTTTTGTAGACTTGAAAAAACATTTATTTAATGTATATAATTGTGCAATAAAGTTTTGATTTATAGGCATTGTTAGTTAAATTAAATTAACCTTTTGTTATTTAAGATACCTATCCACTTAATTTTGTCCACGACTGTACGTTCTCTCTCGAACTTCCTCTTCGTGATAATACAAATGTTCTAAATTAAATATTATTATTCTATTTTCATACCGTACATACATTTTCAATTCATAGCAAACACATCTGGAAATCATCAGCCCACTCTTAAATAAACTATTTACCCCATTCTTAAAAACATGCAACACGTTTTCGAATGAAGGTATCACACTCAACGATGATGTCGTTAATAATTATTTCGTTCCGAGTTCCTCAGTTTTCAATGTAATAGTGTGGGGGTGGTAGAACATGAGTGTGCGGTATGAATGCGCATGTATGTATGGATAGAATATATGATTGAGCTGAAGGCAGTCAAGGCAATGAATGCAGCGGGTTGTATTTTGAAGTTGCATGTTTCGCGTATTACGTGGTTTGTTTTAGCCAGAATTGTAAAAGACGTTGTTCTGAAAGCTTTGTATTGAAATCCGTTACGAATAAACATTTCTCTTAAGTATTAAACACCCTACAATAGTTTAAAAATTATGCCAAGTTCAAACATTGTATCGATTCATTGCACTCGAGGTTTTTCTCTCTTAATCGAACCAGCAACTAGATTTTCCGCATATTTGATCAATTTCTCACAGCTAACTTAATATGATTGCACATTTAAAAGTAACGTATGAAACTATCATATTTTAATAGTTAATGCATTCTTACATCGGAAAGGAGAAACTTTGTTAAACACTGAGCTCTGTATTTTTTCCCTGTACGGTATTTTATAAAACAATCGGCGAGATGCATTCCCAGCTTGCCGGGGAAAGTATCGCAGTAATACACTGCTCGATGTCTTTCGTCGGGATTTTTATGATGAGAGTAAACCTTCCGATCCTTCCTTTCTCCCGTTAGAATAACACGTAGCTCTCCATTCCATCGAATTTCATCGAAACTAGAAGACGAAGTAAAAACTCGATCGTGTCAGGCGAAAATCTTCTCTCAATTGATTAAGTAAACTTTTCACATATTTTTAACAGCGTACTTATTTAGAATATATTGTGTTAATGCCAACATTGCCCTTACAATTACAATAGATATAGAATTTCTATACAGGGTGTCCCAAAAGTGTTGAAGGAGCCGGAAATGGGAGGTAGGTGGCATCATTTTGAACAATTTTTTCATTTGCAAAAATGTCGTATGGGGCTTCATTTTTAAATTATTAACGAGAAACACCAACCAATCAGTGCGCGAGGATCGCGCTAGGGATTCATCGTCACTAGGGAGACACTCCATTGAAGCGAAGAGACGAATAAATATGAAATATTATTCAATAAATATGGATGAAAAGGTTTTATCAAAGCAATTTTTATAAACAAATTCAGAGTTGGAATACTTTGTAACGCAGCAAGATCCCAATTTTGACAGTTTATAAATGCGTAGAATAAATTATGTTGTGATTTCTAAATTGAAGAATTCGTGATTTCGAAAAATTCTATGAAAAATCTATGTTTACAAGATGAAAAGTAATGTAAATTCATTTACAGACACTTAATTTGTTATTAAGAATTATATATTCTTTTTGTTGTACATATTATTAAAGATTATTTGAGTGCTCATATTGTGCTAAACGAATCTTGTTTATTTTCTTAAGTGCTTCACATACTTACGTATCGGTTCTAACAATAATAATAAAATGAAAAACTCCAAATTTGTTCGAGACGTTTATACGTAAATGTTTCTGAGAAAACTGCCGCAACTGTTTCTTGTTTCCGCTCTTTAAGGACTTCGTCGAAAAATAATGGAAATAGATATAGAAGAAGAGATAAAGGAAATCGTAGAGACAGAAACGAAAGCGGTCGAAAGTTCAGGAGCTCAACTAGTCTGATTGTTCAATGTTCAATTTGACGTTAACCGAATTCGTACGAACGTTGAGAAAAAAGGATTATGTAGCAAAATCCAGAAAAAAGGAAGTCGCAGAGAAAAGGATTTTTCGCGACTTCAGCGAAGACGTGGTGTCAGTGATGTAGGTACTATACAAAATTTAACAAAAATTTATGTTTATAACTACCAAAAATTATCTATACTGCAGAGTTTGTCCATTTAGAAAATCATCAGTTTCTAAGTTGTCAGATTTCTAAATTTTCAGACTTGCAATTTTTAATTTCAAAACTTTGAAAAATTGAATAGTTGAAGAATCGACAATTTTAATATTTGGAAGCTTGAATAATTCATTATTTAAAAAATTGAAATATTTTACAGACCACTAAAAATGGTAACATTTGAATTATTTGAAATACTTGAAATATTTAAAAGATTTGAAAGATTAAAAGAATTGAAATATTTCAAAAATTTAAATGCGTTCAAAGTATTGAAAATTCGGAAATTTTTATAAAGAGTTGAATGATTGGATAATTTAATGTTTGCATATTTGAATACTTGAAAGTTTCAATATTCGAATATTTAAACATTTGAAGGATTTAAAGAATTAAGAAACTTTGAAAGAGTGGAAACATCTAAAAAAAACTAAAAAATGTGTTATATGCGAAACATTTGAAAAATTTAAAGAATTGAACAAATTTTAAACATTTGAAAAAGTTAAGGGGTTAGACCACTAGGATTTTCAAAAAATCGAAAATTTTTTTTTTCGCTTAAAAGGTGCCTTGGGGTGTTAAGAATAAGGTGCAATATCATTTATAGTCGGGAGAATTTTATAAGTGCCTTTATTTAAAATCGGAGGAAAACCTTTTCCGGCCGCAGAGGTATTCCCACCAAGCAGCGTTCCAGTCAACCAGCTCCTGAACCGCCATTTTGTTTTCAATTGCTTTATAAAAATTTAGTTTAACTCTTCGATGTATAGGTAATAAAGACCCGTAAACATATTTTTCATCTTTGTTATAGTTTGTCCGGAAAAAATTCTTGAAATTAGGTAACTTTTTGGCGCTCTGGAGTGGTCTAACCCCTTAAGAAAGTTGAAATTACTAGAATATTATTATATGTAAACTTTTTGAAAATTTGAACGTTTGCAAAGTCAGAAATTTGTGTATTGATGGATTTGATTATTTGAATATTAAAATACATGGTCATTTGAATATTTAAAAAGTTGCAGATCAGGAAGTTTGGAAAATAACCAATTTTAAAACTTAAAAATTCGGAAACCTAACAAATCTTTCGTCTCTAATTTCGAAAATTTGTTACCTTGTATATTTAAAAACTTTGAAAGTTAAAATGGATGCCCTGGCATACATATATGGTGTCCGTGCAAGAACCCAATTTTCATTTAGTAAGTACTATGATACCTTTAAATCGAAATATAAAAGTTACACAGTAGCACAAATACCAACATAAGTATAAAAAAATGTTGCAAATATTCATAGAAGTGAAGAAGTTAAGAGTTGGCAGATAAGTTGCAATGGTTTGCAAGAAATAACCATACAGAGCAAATTTCCTGTCAATCTCGGAGTCCGTTTATTTCACATTTTTATCGTTTCTCGCTTCAAATATCATGGAAACATCTGACAGAAGAAAGGTTCGCATGGATCGAGCAAAGCTGCGAGAAAGTTTCGCGATAGGGAAGCATAGCGAGGAAACTTTGAAAATTTATCTGAAACCGAAGCGTTCTACGATGAGTTATCGTTGCTACTGCAGCATCAACTCGTACGCAGGAATAATATTTATGCCCACGTCTGGAAACGGACTGCCGTGATATAAGTTAGGAAAATTGCTCGATGAATAAATGCTGGCAATACAACTCCCGCCATTTCCTATTCTTTCTATTTCGCAGCAACACAATTTCGGACGAATCTATCAACGTCGTGAAATAGAATAGATTGCAACATTAAGTAACCCAATCTAAGCTCTCAAGGAGTAAAATCACGTACTCAGTTCCTCATCAACTTACAGTCGTGGACAAAATTAAGTGGACAGGTATCATAAATAACAAAAGGTTAATTTAATTTAACTGACAATGCCTATAAATCAAAAATTTATTGCACAATTATATATAATAAATAAATGTTTTTTCAAGTCTACAAAAGCATTTCACGTTCTAAATTTAAAATTTATTTAAAACATTAGAACAAAACAAAAAATCTTTTACATTTATGAAATGTTCACTTAATTTTGTCCATGACTGTATATTAGAAAGACAATTTAGAAATATTATATTGGTGTGTAAGTTGAAACATAGTTTCCAAATTTCTAATGTTACAAATGTTGTGATTAAGATCGAAATTTAAACAAATCATGTGAGTGCTGCGAAATCGTGTTTATTTCCGCGTGCATAATATGTACAAAATAATTGACAAAACCGCGGTCTTTAACACATTGAGTACCACATGGATGCAATCGAAAATTGTATTAGGTAGTATTTTCATTTTTAACAAATCTTATCAAACATTTTCACAGTACTATCTTATATTTATTTTCCATAGTTTGAAGTAACGGATACGGCTATTTTTAGTTAGACAAGCGAACAAATTTGGAATAATGTAACAGTTAAATGTTTGTAGAAATTTGAGTGTCACCCATATATAGGTGACATGGCAGTCAAAGTGTGAACAGTCGAATGTCCTATCCTAAATGATCATTTTATGGTGACATAAATACAGGATAGTCGGTACGTTCAGTGTGTGTATGTGTATACGCGTGTACACAAGACTTTCTTATTTTGTCAGTTATTCCTTAATTTTGAACAAAATTTTAAAGTTATCAAAATATCAAATTACTAAATTACTAAATTACCATTATTAAAAACAATTGTTTTATTAAGCATAGTAATTATTTAAGACTTAAAAAACGTGTATACAAAAACCACGAGCACTGTGCACATTTATGGCGCGTGCTTCCGTACGGTGACAATACTTCAGCGGACAAGACTGCCGAAACGAAAGGGTTAACCACCACCAAATATACCAAGATCAAATCCAAACACCATACAACACACTAGTGCATTTTCACAATGACACACGCCTTGTAACAACTATTTTTAACAAAGATACTCTTAAATAAATAATTGTTAAGTTTTAAGTATTAGTTCACCGCCAAATCACCTACAAAACGCGTCCTCACGACATTAATTTGCCGTCGAGCACACCGGTCAAGGATTCGATAATTCCGTGCGTAAAAAATCGAGTTTCAAGACTCGATTGTATATAGACTACGATTGTATATAGACTTCACATATAAGCTGATTCAAAATTTTATTAAGATTTATTATGTGTAACACTAGATTTACGAGCGATGAATGACCATTTATACTTGAATCGAAATTAAGATATAAAAATAAGTGAATAATGGACAACGAGTGAACCAATTCATGCAATGATTCTTTATTTCGATGAAGGATAAGATAAATTTTGACGAAAGTTTCTTACCAATTTTTCTTGTAAATCTAGTGTTAAATTATGAGTGCGTTACGAGTCACACTCGTCAAAGTATGGCAAGGACAACTAATTGTCTTCTGTAAAATCATTTAATTCAATTATGAATATAAATACAAATTCAAGATGTTTGATTAACCTTTTTTATTTAGTAAAATTAACAGAATAATATAAGCATATACTGAACAGAATAATACAAACGTTTATTGAACAGTATAAGAATGACAGTTTGTTAGACGCCATAGACCAAAACAGATGAAATGCAAAGAGAACATAGAATAAATTAATCAAAGATATAACATAGATGAGAAAACATCAAGGAAACTAACTATCGCTGCCAAATACATTATTTGACCATAAACTTATTTAACATAAAGAATACAACGAATGCGATGAATGGACGAAGCTATTGCTATTTACAAAAATATTTTTGTTCAAAACATTACATAGGGTTTAGAAAAATAAAATTGTATCATTATTTCCTGTATGTGCGTCGCAGCGTCCACAATTATATTCGTGACGATTGAACGACGCGTGGGATTATTGGCAATCCCGACAATTAAGAATAGTGGACTGTATTTGGAATGGTATGCGTAACTTCGACACAATTACAAAGAATAGTTAAACTTTATTAGTAGTTGGCGGATAAAATATAAATGTTTAAGTACAACTAATGGGTACTAAACTAAAATACTATAAGTTGAATATATGTAAACTAAACGAAAACTAGAGACTGTATGTATACTGTTCGAAAACTATGGAATGAATGAATTTCCGAAGCTTCTCACAATCCAAGAAAGCTTGGGGTGGGCGTGATGATTTTAGGAAAAGGTGAGGGAAAAACTGCAACTATTTTCTGATTCGTTAACCCTTTGCCTTATAATGACGCCTCTCAGGCGTGACGCACACAACCGCTGCAACGCGACAAATTCGGCCCCTAATTTCACCACGATCGAACTTCGAGCTCAATTTTAATTTGATCCTGTCCATCGATGATCGTCATATCCAAAATATCCCTAACATTCGAGCAATGTTTATCCATCTTCACGTTCCTACGATAATTGAATCGCTCCGTCTGACGCACTTGCCGGCGAAATGATAAGTTAAGGGGTTAAGGAAATTAGGGCGGAAATGGAAATGTGGGGAGGCATAGAGGCGTTTCCAAAATGTCCGTAGCCAGTAATAAATTTAAGGAATACCTCGACATCTATAGAAAATACGAAACAAAGACTCTAGTACTAAGGTGAAGGATGATGAAACCCAGATGGGACTAAACAAGATACGAAAAACTCTGAACGAAATGTAACGATTCCCTGGGTCTTATTCCTGCTACGGGACAAACAAACCTCTTGACTTTCTAAAGCTATGGTAAAGTGTTCGAAGGGACGAAAAAACCGAGGACTATTGTATCGGGGAAACTTTGGGTGGTCGCCTAATTCGCTGGGCCCTTACTGTAATTTACGACCTAACATTTCCTTTAAATAAGTTATGTTACAAATATAATTATAATACGAATTATAATTATGGATTTAATTATGATACAAATATAATCATCATATGAATCATAGTATAAATTGAAGACGATGTTACGAAACTGAAAATTTTCGATTTCACAAAACTGTTAATTCGTAATGCGATAGCAGTGTTATACGCAGAATGAAATACGCAAACGATCATTTTTCGACGAAAGAAAAAGGAAGAATACTCGTGACAGGAACGATTACATATGAAAATATTCTGTTATCGTTAAACGTGCAATGCTGAGGGAAATTTCGAGGACTAAAGCTTCCTCGTCGCAAACAGTGCAACGTTTTCAATTACACTGACATTTATATTTGATACCAAAGTGGAATGGTAAGGAGAAAAGGCAAGAAGAGAAGAGGAAATATGCTAAATATTTGACGAAACCACCCCTCAGCACACAACACGTGGAACTGTGTTTGATGTTTGCTGAGAAATTCGTTATACAGCCAGAGTTGTACAAACACGTTATGTTCAGTGATAAAAAAGGCAATCTGAACGAAACTGGGGGGTTTCCATGAAAAATAACTGTTAATATACGATAAATTATTGTCATTGTTCATTAGATTATTAAGAGAACTTCCTCGAACTTATAAGGATTCACCACATTGTATTATTGTCAATCTTATTAATTAAAGAAAATAGTAACACAAATTATAACATATTTAATATTAATACCTACAGCTAGCCCTTCTACAACACGGTATCTTATAACACGGTTTCGGTCTAACACGATAAGAAAATTGCAATAACCTTTGTACAACACTGTACAGTAAATCCTCCCACAGTGCGACACTTGTTTCCCTCCCACAGTGCAAAACGTTCTTCCTGCGCCTATGCGTGCAACATTGCTGCGCCTATGTTCGTCTCGCTCGAGGCAGTCCAAGTGTAACACGATACACTCATCAGGGTCCCTTTGATGCGAGCTGACAGATCTCCAGTTCCTAATTTAGCAATATAATTTTTTAATATCTATATTTTTTTTACTGCAAATTTTGTTATCATATTCGTGAGGTTCTTCCGATCAAAATTAGACCAAACAAGATATATTGCGGCTTTGCGCCGCAAAATTAATTGCAGAGCAATTGTTCGAAAGAAACACTCCTCACGAACGTTGAAGATTATTAGCGTTTCTTGAAAAGACCGAACGATGGACTTGCGTTTAGATTTCCGTGTGGCTGTTTGTTGTAACGTAACTGGCTTTGCTCTCGAACGGTCGAGCCAAGGTGTTCAACGTTTGACGAGTGATTTGTTTTTTACTTCCGAAGCGTTGAAGTATTTCTTTCGGTGATCGAATAGTATCTGTTTTACGTACGATTTTGTTCTGTTAACGTTCGATTGATTTCTCACAATGTTCGATTGAGTTCTGACGACTCGTTGTCGCCCGCACTTCCTCGAAAGATCGGAAGTGGTTGAAGCATGCTGATTGGTTTTCGTTCGTTATGTTAATTTCCCAATCAACATGCTTGTTGACGGTTAGTGTCCACCCTCTTTTGCGCCCTAGACGCGCCTTTTTAGGAAGAGGGTGGGAGCGATACCGCCACGAGCGAGAGGACCCTCAAAGACCTACCGCGTTTGGGACTTTCCCGCCAGGTAGGCTCTCAAAGGCAAAGTCCTGTTAGGTTCGCGGATCGCTAATGACTGTTTGGGAAAAGTCGAGTTTATGACACGAGCGTAGCTATTGAGAACGAAACGATGATTAAAATATAAACTCTATTGTCGAAAAAAGGTAAATGAGTATTACGGTACGGCAAAAAATGTGTATCTTAAAAATAGCTTTTCGTAGAAGAACCGTCATAAACTCCCTTTAGAAATCCTCGCGTTTTCTGTTCCTCGTGCGACGGAACACCCAACATATCTCATTTATGTCATTAGCTGGTAACGAGGATGAAATTAATGTCAAACATGGTTAACAGATTTTGTAGTAGGACAATCTTTATGCGGACATCAATTTATCACAAGCTGTTATTTAATTGCAATACTACCAACTGTACTGAATGTCATTAAATTTAAAAAATTTCTTTACTCGGTCGAACAAAGCTTTTATGGTCATGGAGTTACATCGTTTATTTAATAGTAACCGAACTCAAAATAATAGTCGAAATATCGTTAATACAAATAAACAGCGTGATTTGTAATCAGGTTTGCGTAGTGGAATTCAGTTATTTAATGATCATTCAACGTAACGAAAATTAGTCTATTTAGATCGAGTGCAGCTGCTATCAAACTAAATTAATCTACAATATACACTACAAATATTTATCTTATTAAAATACAGTATCGAGTGATGAATCTTCCTCTTGAAATTTCATTTTCATCTTCCACGCTGTCTTATTTAAACTCTCAACTTTCATACTTTCAAATAGTTTGTGTTAATTAATTTTTCAATCATTATATTTATATCTCTGTATGTACTATGTTTGTATCTATATTTAAATACATTTATTATTACTTTACATTTATAAATGTTCAAACTGAAAAAAACTTTCGAAGTTATAAATTTGCAAATTAAAAACTTTGATATTTCAAATTTCAAATTTTCCAAATATTTGCACTTCTGAATTTTCAAGTTTTTAAGTTATCCCATTTTTAAATTTTTAAATTACACACGTAACTTGATAATCTGTTGATTGCTTATTTGATAACTTGATAACTTGATAATTTGATAATTTGGTAATATATTAACTCGCTGATTGCATAATTTTGTAATTTTTTCATTGAGTAATTGGTCATTTGGTAATATGACAGTTTGGTAATTTGGTAATTTGGTAATTTGGTAATATGACAGTTTGGTAATTTGGTAATTTGGTAATTGAATAACTTGGTAATATGCAGATTTAGTAGTTCAATAATTTGAAAATTTGCTTATTTAGAAATTTTTCAATTTGAAGGTTTATAAACTTGTATATTTGGTAATTTGGAAACTTAAATAGGCATCCGAAAGTTTGAAAAATTTGAAATTGTGTGCACGAAATTTTTGAACTTACATATGTGTATCTTCAAATATTTCTTCACTTCGAAGATTCAAAAATTCAAAATTTCTAATTTCCAAACTTCCAACTTTTCAATATTCAAGGTTACCAAAATATCCGTTGGAAAAAGTTTAAAAATTTGATAATTTAGAAGATCAGTAATCTGATAATTTTTTAATATAACAATTTTATATTTTTCAATTTGAAAGAATATATCAAATACAATAAACACAAGTAAATATATTGGTTAACAATAATTTATTCGGCTACACCGTTTACTTAATTAGCGGTACAAAATGGCCGAATTCCAGCGACAAATCCCTTTTGAATAAGAACTCGAAGATACGTGGTTTCGCGAATCGCATTCCAGCTTGATTAATTCATCATAGTTTCCGGTGAAGTTTTAAGACGATCTATAAACCACCACAAGGCGTCTTCAATTTGTAAATACGATTCACAGACGCTCGTATCTAGGACGTCTCAACAACGACGACAACGTCAACGACGAGAAAGTTAATATCGAATTCGCGACTCGCCTTAGCAATGTTGTCGAAACTTGTGTCTGTGCTTTCTTCGTTGCCGCAATGCTGCCAATTAATTTAGGTCCTAATTTAACGGGCTAACTTATAATATCATCTTCCTCGAAGATGAATTAATATTCGCGTATATGTCGGCGAAAAAGGAGTCAGACCTAATGACCTGGATCGTGACATATAATAGGGCATGTTTCTGAGTCACTTAAGGGGGGACCTCTATGTAGAACGCCGAAATTAAGCCGATTTTCAATCATTTTTTTGAAGGGTAAGGAGTGAATAAATATTGTTATGGTTTTGAGGACTATTTAAGTAATACTTCTACTTCATTTTAGAATTTATTTGTGGAAATAAAATACAAAATGGCGGAGGTACAGTCTGTTGTTTTAGAAGAATCATGAACCGACTTCTAAAACGGTGTACACTCTAGCGTCGGTTCTTATTATCCGAAACAGCCAAAAGGAAGAAATTTTATTAGTACATAGATGTAGTAAATGGATGAACCTAACACATCGAAAAAATATTAAAAATTGGAAGAATGGCAGGCCTCGGAACAAAAAGTTGAACATTTTATAGAAAAATTGTAGTCTTGTTTGCATTAAAAAAAATGTTTATTTCCATGATTTTAACTTACTTTTAGGTTCATCCAGGATCCATAACTATCATTAACATGTGTACAAAATTTCAGACCGATTGGTCGAGTAACTTTCGAGTAATCGTGTACACCGATTTTCAACTTCGCGACGAAACGCGTTTCGAGAAAATCGCGTTTAAAGTTTCGTTAAGAGAAGAATATGTGATTTCGCAACTTAACGGCTAGTCCACTATTAGTTCAATGGTTTTCGTATCTACCATTACTTCGAAAATTCTACGTAAATACTTCTTCCGGAACATCCGACTAAACCTTATTACAAGTATAGAAGCACTTCAAACAGGGATAATAAATAAACAAACTTTTGATCATTACTGCCGTGCGCGTCTCGGATCGGCGAGAAGATGGGTCACATGTATAGGTTCTTACGACAATAGCTTTGCACTTTTCACCAAATACCAATGCGTTTCGTATTCTATAGGCTTTAAAGTAACTTTTTAAACAAAACAAAAAAAAATGACTTTTTTGAGTCCATCTACATAGAGGTCCCCCCTTAACCTACTTGCCATATTTTCATGAGTCTGTGGCGCCCATGGCACTACACACGTCGTTACCTTTTTCTGTTCTTTCTCGATCTTTCCTGTTTTCTAAAGTTTCTAAAGATTCTTTCTGTTTCGTATACTCTTTAGATTTACGCTCGCTAATTTTCCACGTCTCTACATGATCTCGCCGGGGCCTGGTCAGCGTCAGCTCTTAGGCCCTTGCGAACCTCTTCACTTTTCTTATTTTTATGACTCTTTTCCGTTGTGTCTCTCCCTTACCGAATTTCTCAACGGTTTTCTCAGTCCTTTCTCACGATCTTAGTTTTCTATCTCTAAATATATTTCTTTCTTTTTTTTTCTCAATGACTTTTCGTGGAGAAGTAAACGGCGGATAGTCGGTGGGATTGAGTTTTTCGTAGGAGTCACATCGAGCAGTATACGCATACCCGTCGCGAATTTTTAATAAATTCTTTGAATCGTTGGTTACGTACAATCATTCATTATTAACCTTATACCCCTAATCCCACAAGTCTAATACTCATGATAAATCTCACTCGAAATTTTAATATGCTTAAATGTGCAGTACGGGTACAATTATTGTATAATCTGCGTAGTCAAGGATTGCTAAACACAAAATTAAACCTTTGTACTTCAAGATATTTTTACTGGTAGCAGATAGCAGCTATAACACTTTTTAGTTGAAAATTTTGAGGAATTCTTTCGTAGTTATTACCTCTCTATCATTAATTGCCACTATTAGCTGTTTTGTTATATTTATACATCACATGTGCAACACTATATATATATTTAGTTAAAAGATACCTGTTCCAAATTACTGTAGTAAAAAAAATGGGGAGTGTGAATTACCTTTTGAGTGCAAAGGGTTAACATAACATTTCGACTTTCTTTATGTACTTTAATATCGTATCTTCGATTAGTTGGTTGTAACTGACTGCCTAACAAATAACACATAAGGCAAGCGGTTAATCGACGCTTCTTAATTAATGGTTCTCTATTACTCAATCGTCGTGCATTGTTTATTACAAAGTTATAACTTATAAAATATTTGCAAAACTCAAGATTTGTAAGTAATCTTAGAGCGAAAAACTTGGCTATTTTGTCAGCGATTGAGAATTTGGGGTCACATCTATCGGAAGAAATTCAGGGTGTCCTACGCAAGTGGATCATTTTCCTAAACAGTTTAGGCTATAATATAATGTTACAAGAGAAAGTTAAATGATATCAGGCGGTGCAAAGGATGCAACTAATTTTACGTACTTTTGTGCAGCAGTGTATCAGAAAGTTGCTATATCATTTGTTGAGGTGTGATATGTTTACTTCGCACGTCAAAGTCAATAACGAACTGATAATTATTATTCGGATGACGGAAGGTGTCGATAACACTTCGCACAGGTAAGAAAAAATAACTTAGTGTTTATTAATAACTAAACAGTGAGTTTAAATATTAACGATAGAGTTCTACGGGTGATTTGTATCGATTGAATGTTTAATAGAATCTAGTAGTATCGAGTGAATATTGTTGACGATCTTGGGTGTTTAAAATGTTTTTGACAATACTAATTGTACCGACTGAATCTTAAAGGGAATCTTATTGTAGTTTAAAGTTTTGAGAGAATCTGTTTTGTGGAGCTACATGCTCTTGTAAAATTTCCTCTGTGAAGGTGGACTGATGAGGATGACAGCTTGTGTTTGGCTAAAAATTGTAATATTTTAGGAAGGTCTCCGCCTATGCTAACCATAGTCCTCAGGTAATGCACTTACGTACCCACGAGTGCGGTATGGGAATTCCCAACGCATTAACCGTATTAGGTAACAGCCTTATGAAGCCCCTGAATCTACCCAAACATGCAGAAGTTAAAGGAACAAGCTAGCAATAGTAATTCAATGACTTCATAAACTTATTCTTGCTACGGGTCAGTTCAGAATCTTTTGGGATAGATAGAGTTATCTGCAGTATGAAGACCTTGAACTGTTTTACTGTGTTTACCATAATGAAGAGAAACTAACGACGACCAATTTGGTTTATAGTGCGATTATTTTCTGAATTTGAAAAATTGTTTGATTAGTAATATACACCGTAAGAACATTTATATCTTGAATGTGTATCTCTGTCTTCGACTGCATCGGTCGATACATGCTCCACATAAAAGTCCCTGAAAAGGTGCTCTAACTGCTCCAGAGTGTTATTGCACGGTAGTGCCGTCTGTTGCCCGAAGGACCACCCAATCGTTAGATCGGGAAAAAATATGACTCCAAACTAATTCTCGGAATCAATGATTTATTGGTTATTGTGTGGTGTGGTGTGTAGAGGTGTGGTTGTGTGTGTTGTGGATGTTTAATACAAAGTGTAGTTTGTGTATACTAACAAAACTCTATTTTAATCTATTTGCTAACTCAAACTAATAGACTTGTACTCTCTTTGCTAATTCAAATGAGAGATGCTTTTCTGACTAACTTTTTTATATAACTGATATCTCCGAAGCTTTTTCACTCGAAGAAGGTTCGGATTGGGCGTATAGCCTTTGAGAAAGAAGAAAGGGAAAATACTAACTAATTCCTTATTGGTTACTTAAATTAGGGCGGAAAGGGATTGTGGAGAGGGATAGAGGCGTTTCCAAAATGTCCGTAGCACATAATAAATTTAAGGAATACCTCGACATGTATAGAAAATATAAAACAAAGACTTTAGTACTAAAGTGAAGGACGATGAAACCCAGATGAAACTAAATAAGACACGAGAAACTCTCGACTAAATATAGCGATTCCCTGGGTCTTATTACTGCTACGGGACGACAAACCTCTTGACTGTCTAAAAATTGCTATCTTCGAAGGGACGAAACAGGATATCTATTGTATTCTAAGCCTTTGGGTGGTCGCCTAACGCGTTCAATGGTTACTGAAATTTATGACCAAACAGTACATGGTCCTATACTTCAATACGTTCCTGTTTTGCTTTCCCGTAATTTTGGATACTTCTTGCTGAATGTGTTGTTGAAACTTTTCAAAATTAGTAACGGGGCGCGAATGTACTGTATCGTTTAACCAGTTAAGTGTGTTTGATGACTATATCCGTCATGGAGATGTGGCAGAATCTTGTGTTATGGCGACTATATACGTCATGCATAAAATTTAGTTACCATTGGTTATCTGAATTGTAAGTTTTGAAAAAGTTATTTAAACTGTAATTTTTCGTAGATTCTAAGATGTTTGGAACATTTGGAAGCCAAGGCGCGGTGAAACGAACAAATAAAATGTGTAACACGCTTTTCGTCGGTGTTGGGTTTCTCCAAACCCAAACTTCCGCGAGTAACCGCTGTTCTCCCCCATGTAGGAAACCCGTTCCCCTTCTAGAAAAGTAAAAGTAATGAAAGGGAGCAACGGAGGTTTTTAATAAGGCAAAAATGCCAAAACTAGCAGAATAACTAAAGAGCTTGAGAAGAGACACTATAGGATCGTAGACTTAGATAGAATTAACAGTTAGATTATAACACACAAGTTTACACACACACACGCACACACGCACACGCACACACACACACACACACACACACACACACGCACACAATCATACAGTAAATGCTCCCACAGTGCAACGGAGGCCGAAATCGAAACTGTTCACTGTGAGAATAGTAGAAGCGAAATTTAATACTCGGCGGCTGTCCCTTGCTGGGGTGATCCCCCTCGGAATGAGTCAAGCGTTAAACACGATTGGTCACCGAAACGACCGAATGTCGGTAAGACACATACTAATGCAAGCAAAGGAAAAGATTGCAATTTTCTTATTTCCTATTATTTTTTCATGAAACTTGCACCATCGTATTCGTCGGGTTTTTCTGATTAAAATGACACCAAACATGATGTAATTACGTTAATAATTACGTACGTAACGGGTGATTAAAGTTTTTCGCGTCAAAGAGGACGGCGAGTGGAAAAGACAGAGAGGCAGAAGGTTGAAGCGTTCGGAAAAGATGAAAGGCAGGCAGAGCTCAGACCTTTAAATTAAAAATTAAAATTTCTTATTTTTGATTTTTCGTAAATGAAACTTTTATCGTCGTATTCGTCTCGTTTTTCTGATTAAAATGATATCAAACACGTTATAATTACGATCATACAATAATTACCTGAGTAACAAGCCATAAAAGTTTATTTGTATCTCTGCCGTAAATGTAACGTTCAAAACTTTTATGGCTTGTTACACAGGTAATTGTGATCGTAATTATATCTTGTTTGGTCTAATTTTGATCGGAAGAACCTCACGAATATGATAACAATATTTGCAGTCAAAAAAATATAGATATTAAAAAATTATATTGCTAAATTAGGAACTGGAGATCTGTCAGCTCGCATCAAAGGGACCGCGGCGAGTATCGTGTTACACTTGGACTGGCTCGAACGAGGCAAACATAGGCGCAGCAATGTTGCACGCATAAGCGCAGGAAGAGACGTTTTGCACTGTGGGAGGGAAACAAGTGTCGCACTGTGGGAGGATTTACTGTATAGACAAAAAAACTGTTTTTCTTGTTTATTGAACATCATTAGTTGAATTCATTACGGTCCCAATTCCGGGTAAAATTAGGTGGTCCTTCGTCAGAACATTAAACGGCACGAAGTGCAATATTCAGGGTTCTGACCTCACCAGTTTCCGTTGTGTGGAATGATGAATACTTTGAAGGCGACGAAATTGATTTAGAAAAATGAATAAAGACTTTTCATTTTATAAACAATTTCGTCTTATTTTTTGATAGCAGTAGTAGACCGATAATCCATTTGTAAATAATTCCACACCAAACGTTTATGCTTGGTATTTTATTGAAACGTGAATTTTCAACGGACCATGTACATTCATTATGTCGATCGAGCATCCCGTTGTTTGCGAATGTTGCTTCGTCCATAGAATTTGAAATAAGAAGTTTTTACTTTCTTGAATACGTCGCAGAAAATGTCGGCAACAGTTCAATCTTTGGACCTCGTCCCCAGGCTGTAATGTTTGCCCAATGGAAAACCGATAAGGATAAAAGTTCTGTGTTCTCAGAATGCGTAGAACCAAAGATTGTAAAATTCCACATTCTCTAGTCAGATCTCTTGCGGAGGCACGTGGATTTAATTCGACATTCGCCGACAACGCTATCGCATTATCTTTATTTTCAACGGCTGCTTTCGGGCACGTTTCGTTTTGATTCATGGAAGGAGTCGTGTTGGCGTAAATTGGATTTCAGTTTGTAAAAATATGAACGCGGAGGCTGCTGCCGATTGGGATGTGTTTTTCGATATAATTTTGCAGCGTCGGTAACATTTTCCGTTCATTCGCTAAACAAGTTCGTCAGATTATTTGCTATTCATAAATGCCATGATGCCGAAACACTGGATCGCCAAACAACTGAACACGGGTGGAAAATATATGTACATACTTATACAGAGTGTTCAGGCTATTACTACCCACCATTTCTTTCAAAAACAATGTCTGTTAGAAAAAAATGGAAGAGGAAACAGTTGTACTGTTTTTTATGCGCTACAAAACGACATATGTATTTTTGTTGTATTCGTATTATTTTGGGAGAAAACAAGGTGACCTCCAATTTTTTAAATGGAATGTCATGTAGGGTGTGAGGTAGAGTGAGGTGCGAATGAAAAGTGTTTATGGACGAGCGATAGAGATCGAGTGACTGAGAAGAGCGTTTGGAACTGCGTGATCGAACTGGAGACATCGGGGGGTGCGAGGGCTGAATGTTTAGATTATAAGATAAAAAGGTGCGTGAATGCAGCGAGCGAGGTAGTCGTAGATAAGAATCAAGAGAGTTAAGAGCGAAGAGAGTATTTAGCGAGTATAGAGAGTATAAGAGTGTAATAAAGAGTATTTGTCCACGTGATTAATAAAGAGAGTTATTATATGTCTACTACATAGTATGTCATTAACTATATTTGCTAAAATTGTTCATTTGATTCAGCGTGTTTCCAATTTGGTACAACTTGTCAGAAGGTGGTATATAACAAATATACATAAGTAGAAAATAGGAAATATAATTCTTTTGTATGTGATAATATTTATATATTGGATTATATCGTATTATATTGTATTACATTGTATCATACTGTATTATATTACATTATATTGTATTATACTCAACAACATTATACTATACATGTTATATTTATTATGCTGTATTATAAACATAAATTACATTTTCTTAATATAATATGCTGAATTATAATGTAATAATTATACAAAAGTAGCATCATGTTTCGCCCATGAAAACCAAGAAAAAATGTTAACTTCCATTATAATTTTTAAATAGACAAATATTTTGCAAAATAGTTTGCGCAGTAAAATTTTTTGCTTAAAAACAACAAATTTTCATACATAACATTTCTTTGTATTGTAAGGAGATTTTATGATGTTGACAAAAACATGTTTCGTTTCCAACTTCAAGGATTTTCCACCCATTCCCCCAAATATGGATGATCGGTGGTAACAAGAAAGTGTCAAATATTCTTTCAGAAACTACTATTATGATTAACATCTGTACGACAGAACTCTGTAAGTTTCTGTACATTCGGTAATTACTATTTGAAAAGGCTCCTTCGCAAGATCATTCGATTAGAGTCTTCTAATGAACTAATATTTCGATGGATATGTCGAGCCGATTAAATAGATGGATGTCTATGAGAATGATTACCTTGCATACTTTCTGGACAACATTTAATCATAATTTGTACCTTTTATTACCTTCAAAAGACAACTGCTGGAAAAATTTACCGTCTTCCATATTTTTTCCGCATTTCACTCGCCGCAGGATCATCGTTACGACGTGCGTGTTGACATCACTTGCGATGAATGAATTAGCGTCAGTTTCGTTAAGCACGCGTAAAAATATAGATATAAATTTTGACATTAAATAAACGACATTTGGTACAAATTTTCATTTCTATTTGGTTGCTCAAAATGTTTTGTCACTTTTTAAGGAGAAATTCGATTAAAAATTGTATGTATGAAACGAAAATTATATTTTACAATATTTTAGCGGAATATAGTAAAAAAAAAAAATACAGTAAAGTTAATGTGAAAAATATATTTGTGACCTTATATTTGTAAAAACTTAAGGGTATTCTTATCCGATAATTACTTTGTTACCTGCAAGTCTTTATATGATAATTGAAACGATCATTTTCTAACAATCCTATAATCAAGTGTTATTAAAGTTACAATGCATGTCATTACGTAATGTTATATTGACAATATAATCATTCATCTTATTTGTGAGAAAATTTATTTACAATACGAAAAATGATAAATTCGATATCATTTATGTCATGATCCCCAATTGTCAATACGAAATGTTGTAAACATTTCAGCATCATGCAGTAATTCTACGTGGAAAAATAAGTCGAAAGAAACAAGAATATTTGTTTACATTCGGTAATATTTTCGAAAAAATCAAATGAATTTGAGTAATTGTTCAGTGTATTTGTAAGAAAAATAGTTTATTTTACAAGAAAGTAATAATTTTAATAGCATTTTAATTAATTTAATAATCAATGAATATCACAATTTATTAAATGTGATAGAATATGCAATAGAATGACTATTCTATATGATATTATTGATGTACCAAAACATTGCAATATAAATTTTTGTGATAAGAAACTGCATTAAAAATCACTTTGAAAGCAACAATTTAATTAATTATTACGTTATTCATTTATAACAAATAATATAACATCCCATAGTTACTAAATTAACCAAACAAGCGTTGAAATCGTCATCTATTGTCCCAATCAAATTTTTCAATGAATATTTGCAACTGTTGTCAAATTCAGTTTCCTCACAAATGAAAGCTCGTGTAAAAAGAAGTTATTATTTTTACTTATTTTTACATGCATAATTATCCCTCAAACCATAATAATCAGTGGGTGTAGTAATACATTAGCTTTAGCTTATGCATGATTTTTCTGACACCTATATTTGTAACGAAATGTTAAACGAAATTATGTAAAAAACGGATTAAGTTCGATCAAACGTTAGGTCACATTTAAAGCAATGTTCAAAATATTTTTTAATTTTCAACAGTACATAAAATAAAAATATGAAGCTTGGAAGAAAGCAAATGCAATGATAATACCCTGAAAAGAGATTTCATAACGTTATGTAAAGCCTTGAGAAGAGAGTAACTTCTTTTCTTGGAAAACTTTCTTTCACTGACGTGGTTCAATACTGAAATAATGAGTGCAGTTTCTGAAGTCGAGGCTAGTAGCTGAAAAATCAATTGCATCATCGTAATTGTCATAGTTTGTAAACAAATTCATAATGAATGAAATACGGTTTCCATAACGCCTGTCATTTAAAACAGTTACATTCTAAACTGTGAGTTTCCTTTTATAAATTATACGAAAAAGAGTGCAGAAGAATTTTAAACAAAATTGTGTTCAATTGAAAATTAATGAATAAAATTAAATTTAATTTTGTTAACGTCCGAGAACTTAAGGAATTTTTTTGATTTCCAAGTTCCTACAGTATTAAATTTCTAAATGTACAATTTAATATATCTACGGTTTCAGATTTCTGAAGTCTTAAACTTTTGACTTTCTAAATTTTCCGAATCTATAAACTTCTGTATATTTAAATTTCAATTTCCAAATGTTCGAATTGTCAAATTTTTCAATTTCCATGTTTTCGAACTTCTATATTCTTGTATTTCTCAATTTCTAAATCTCTAAATCTCAAAATTTCTTAATTCTAGGTGTCTAAATCTTTACATTTATAAAGTGCTGAATATCTGAATGTCTTAATTTTTTAATTTCTGAATGTTTGAATTTCCCAATTTCTCAATGTCTCAATTTCTAAACATTCATATTTCTGAATTTCGGAAGTTTCTAAATTTCTGAGTTTCTGAATGATTGAATATCTGAATGCTTCAATATCGGAATTTCTAAATTTTTTAATTTCCAAATATTCAAATTCTCATATTTCATTTCCTTTAGTTTCCGAAATTTCCAAATTATGTACATTCGCAAATTTTCTAGTTTCTACATTTCTGTATTTCTGACTTTCAAAATTTGAACAATACTTAATATCCGAATGTTGAAATTTCTAAACGTCTAGATGTATCTATTCTCAAATTTCCATTTTTCTTTAATATCCAAATATTCAAATTGCCAAACGACCATTTATACGAAATTCCAAATTTTCCAGACCCGTATTTCAAATCAATCAATTACGGCGGCTGACGGAAGTGGAATAACAGATTGAGACAAGTCGTTGAATAAGAATCACTTTGTACCGAACCACTTCACGTTGCCGGTAAACAGAACAAGTAACGAACAGGAAAAAAGAGAAAAATGAGCGTGGATATACACGCAGGGGAAAAGTACAGAGAATACAGAATAATGAGTTTTGTTAGGCGACATAACAGACTATTTCATAACGGCGTTTTGAAGGGCTACGGCTAAAAATATGATGTTTGTACAATGTTCCTTAACCTAACCTAATCCACTCTACGATAAAGTACCGAATAAAAATCTCGTTACTGTTGAGATAGAGTTATGGTCACTAAGTAACGACACTGATATCATAACGTAACTTTAATGAAGAAATCTACATTTTAACGTTCTCGTTGCTGTGTACAAACCTTTTTCCGTGTCTATACACTTTCGTAACACTTTCGTAACACTTTCGTACGCTTTCATTTTCTACTGAACAGGGCAGTTACTGCAATACGACTTCAGTGAAGTGATGCTCACGTTTTGCTGTGTGCTTTAATTCATAATTGGTTTATTGTATAAGATGATAATGATTCTTGCTTATATCGAGTTATAATGGAATTATGTCTTGTGTCTCACAAATTCCGTAACACCGCGATGTTTTTGTCGATTTTAACACTTTAACGACCGCTCACACAACATGCGTGTGCTAGCCGAAACAACCGTTAACGACCGCTCACACAACATGTGTGTAATGCTACCGCCGAAGATTGTTAGCCAGTACCACACTCTCTGTGTGATAATTTATGAATGTAAACAAGTGTGGATATTGCTATTGGCCTCGTATTTCATCGCCACGTCTTTGATTTTAGGCAATTATTGCCTATTTTTAATTTTAGATAAAAATAGCATTATAATAATGCTATTATAGTATATTATAATAATGCTAAAGTAATAGTATATTATAATAATGTTATAAGTAAAATACCATTATATGTAGGTGATTGCTTTAATAATTATCATACAATGGAGAAATATTAAATTTGTTGTTAAATTGTTGTTGTTTTTTGTTAACTTTTTCGTGAATTTAATGAAGTTCTATAAAATTAATTTTTCAAAAATAGTGCTTGGCACCTGGCGACGTTTGACTACGAAGACGTGCGGTCGTTAAAGTGTTAATAGTAAACAGGATTTCGAAAATACAAATTTTTTAATTCTGAAAAACAAAATTTATTAATTCCTATTATACATTTTTAAGGTCCTACGTTTTCGTATTTCTAAATTCATACATTTTTTAATTTCTTCATTTTTTGTTTGCTGAATTTGTTGACTCCGCGATTTCCTAAATTTTCTATTTTTCGATTCCTCCATTTCGTAATTTTTCCAAAGATACAAATTCTAAAACTATCCAACTTTCAAATTTTCCATAGTCAATCATCCCAAATTTTGAAATTTCCTCATTTACTAATTTAGGAATCACTAGATTTCGAGATATCAGTGTGTTAAAATGTATACATTCTTTAAATCTAAAATTTATACATTTCGGAAACCAATAATTCACAAATATCTTACATTCCCAAACTTCTTAAATTCCCAAACGTTCCATTTTTTAAAATCTCCATTGTCAGCACCCCAAGTACCGCAAATAATCACATTCTGAAATACATACATTTTTACATTTAAAAATTTTCAAATTCCGAACTTTTGATATTCTGAAATCATCAAATTTAAAAGTCCATAAATTTGCAAAATATATAATTCTAAAATTTTCAAACTCCCAAATTCCTAAAGTTCTTAACATTTTAAATCCCTAATTCTAAAATTCGAAAACTTCAGATATCGAAAGTTCTCAGTATCCTAACTTTAAAAATTTTCATATGCACGTACTTCTAAAAGTCACTACCTTCAATTTTTTTTAATTTTCAAACACCAACGTTCTCAAGCTTTTTAGATATCCAAATTTTTTAATTTCCAAATTACGCAATATATGGTGCGTTCGAAATTACTTTGTAAAATGATATCCGAGTTTTTAGGTACCCATTAGATAGTTGTTACGAATATCGAACATTTTGTTCCTCGTAAATTTCGATCCAACAGTCCACAAGACACTTAACACAAATTGTGCGTCGTTAGAAGTTCGTTCCAGTAACCAATGACATAATGTCATTTGTGAAACATAACGACGATATGTAAGTTATCATTGTTTACAAATGTGGCAAGGGTGCAGTTTATCGTCGTATAACATACGACTAACGGCATATATACTCACATCGTGTGGTGGGCAACGGTTTCCTGTACTCGTGCCAAACGCATCCGTTACGTCTCGCAAAACTCCATCTTCCATGCTGATATTAATTCGACGATGACGACTTCCATGTCGACGTAGTTGTTCAAAAGAACCACGTTACTCAACAATTCGTTCTGATCTGTATATAACTCTGCCATCGGGACGTTGACGATTTGGATATCGGTATTTGTAGCAGTTAACTGCGATCGATGCATTATCGCCCCATATGCACGTAACGCAAGAATCATACGCGTACACTCATGGACAAAATTAAGTGGACATTGTAGAAATGTAAAAATATTTTTTGTTTTATTACAATCGTTTTAATAAACTTTAAATTATAACGTTAAATATTTTTGTAGACTTGAAAAAACATTTATTTAATGTATATAATTGTGCAATAAAGTTTTGATTTATAGGCATTATTAGATAAATTAAGTTAACCTTTTGTTATTTATGATACCTGTCCACTTAATTTTGTCCACGACTGTATATTGTCGTTTACTGCACATAGTTGTATCGACCGTCCGATGCAAACTCACAGTTTTATTCGGTGAGTGTAAAAGTAAAGAGAGAGTGATAGAGAAGTTGATAACACCGACGATGTTTGCAGTTAGGACAATGGTTTTTGAGGATACAGACGGTCTACGACGAAATCTGTTGAGTCGAAACTCGGTCAACTGTGCGTACCAGAGCAGATTTTCTCGAAAATAGTCTGAAATGTATAAATTTTATTCTATATACTTGACTTACAATAGTTTTTCGCGTTAAAATAGGTCTTTATACAGTTACACTATCAATTAGATGACACCCTGTGCAAACTATTTATCTCATGAACTTTTAACTCGTTAGAATTTTGTTTTTCTATTGGACAAATAATATAATAGCATTAAACTATTTAACCTCCTTTTTCAGCATCATGTATATCAATATTACAAAATTTCGGAAAATATAAGAAACTATATGTACATTTGTATCGTCTTACTAGTCATATAAAGTCAGTCGGAAAGAATTTATCCTCACATCTCGCGAAGGGAATTGTTTTTTAATACTATAGTGACGTAATACATGTAAAGCAATACCAACATTATATTCCATATTCCTGACTTATTTTTCTACGTTGAATCAATCTCTGTTCTATTGTAACACTAGTTATAGTCTCTGTTGAAACCCATTTAGTATTATATTGTAAAGTTTTCCTGTCGCGGCGCATTCATAAAATCATAAAGCAATTGGACTTAGTTTTAACTTTAGAAAATTCAGAAATATTCGATAACTGCTTTGCTGCTCTTTATAACGTGCAATTTATCGTCTTATCTATTTTGAATTTAGCATGACTTTCGAGAGCCAGCGCGGTTTATTATTTTATGAGTGTCGAACCGTTAGGTGACAAACAACGTCGTATTTTTACTTAGGTTACTCAGGTAAAGAGTGACCTCGCGATGAGTATTTGGTAAGGGCGGTTCTTGCCCACTTCCCTTCAATTTTTGATCACCAATGAAATTACTTTAATTTTGACGTCTTCGTTTGTCCACCCCCAGCGACATGCCAATCCCTTCTACATATTTTATTCTGGAGAGAAACATTATTTTGTCTCTTCAGCAGAATTCCAACAACTCGCAAAGAGTACACATCGAAATATTAACATAGTCGGTCATTCCCAATCCGTCTCTGATACTTATAAATTATAAATATATTTATTTCTTTGGTTGAGAAAAGACTTTGATTTATTTTCTCACCAGACCGTCGTTAAAATCAACGTCGGGATATAACAGTCTCTATAACATTGTAATTAGAACTGTGCAGAAATAATATGTACCATTACCCTATTTTACCTTTTCTTTCAGTACCGTGAATATCAGATCTCGGAAGACGATAAAATATTGCATATTTGTATCGTTTTACTAGTCGTATAAAGTCAGGTGGGAAAGAATTTATTTCTACGCCTTGCAAGGAGGAACTCTTCAAATCGTGTTGCAATGTGCAGTCAATAAATCTGGATTTATCACGCAGAATGATTACTAACTTTACGAGCTTTGAATTTCACAGTACAATCAGGAAACAAAATTTATTTTGTAGATACTACTAGATACGATCCTTGGTTTCGTTTTACACGGCTTGTAATCGTGATATACAGCGCCCGACAACTCGTTCGAGTTTAACCCTTTCGTGACCAGCCAGACATATCCGCCCCACTTAACTTTTTTGCCCTTGTACACAAGAGGATGATAAAAAATCCAATTTAGAATGTTCTGCTATCTGGTAGGACGTTCAAATATCGCGCGTGATAAAACACAGTAAACTCTACATATTTGCTAATCGTGTGACAAGTTGGCAGTTGCTGTCCGAACTCCAGTGCCGGATATTGTAGGAGCTTTACTGGAACTTTATTCGATCAAGAATGACCAATAAATAATTAATGATTAATCGTCTATTTATTATCTGAGTTGTTTTTTTGCATTTCGACAAGGAAATGTTAACACGATTTATGTTATGTCGCTATATTACAATTTTGCTGACAAATAAAGAGTATTCGACTGCAGCTATCATGGCTCCAAAATAATTAATCGTAAAAATCGTGTATGGCAATATGAAGCTTTTCCTCATTTTTTTAAATATTTTTAATTTTTTTTTTATATGTGCACCTTCGAAAAATCTGAAAAAAATATCAATTACTAACTGTAACAATAGCTTTATACTATATAAACAAAAATGTAGTCATTCGAAAACTTCGGTAAAAAATCGACAATAAAAATCTTGTAGAATTTTTTAAAAATCAGGCTTGTATCAAAAAATTCTGAAAAAATTTGCAGATATGTTTATCCGTTAGTACAATAACCACGATTTTTTTCATAATTTTTTATCAAGCAGTACGGGAAATTTAAAGCAAAAGCCGAAAAATGATTTTCACACCATAATGACCCGGGGCTTCTTCGGACAACCTATCGAATAGTATAATTTCTATTTAATTAGTCTTGAGGGTACTTGCACCATGCTTATTCAGCTAGACCTTTTCAATTTTCCATTAATCTACTATTATTGTCTTCTTGAAATCGATATATGATTTGATGGAAACGAAATACCTCATTGTTTAAAATCGGCTTAGAAAAAAGTAACGCAATTCATTCATTTGCTCTTAATGCTCAATCGTGATTCTACTGTAATTTCATTATTTCATTCCATTTAATGTAATTCTTTCTTTTTTTTTAAATCGATTCAATTTCTTCTAAAAAATTTAATTACTTTTTGTGGCCGATATCGAATTATTCAGTGACTAAGAATTTGTTTCCCATTTTCATATTTCTTTTATCTATTATGCAAACTAATTTTCGAGTTGTTTCGATTTTTTGCGCGATAATAATTGCAATTCGTGCAACCTTTCATACCAGTATCAGACTCACGATACAGGCAACATAAATATTCGATTCTTCGTTAATAACTGGATATACATAGTTTGGGTATTATAGTCTCCGATGATAGAAAAGCTCGAGGCGAGCTTAAGGGAAGGCACAAAATTGCACAAAGGACGACTCCGATGTTCCACTCATTTAGGAATTAGAAATTACTTTACCAACAACTTCGGTCAAAGACATGCAGGTTACGTCCTTATGTACTGTCACATATGGAGACTACACTGTATTTTGCAGCTTAAATGATAACTTGCGGGGACACGTATCTCCCTGTTTTAAGTAGTAGCCATTGAAAGGCTGCCAAGCAAAGTGCAAGTATACTAATCAGTAAGTTAGAATTGCAACGTTGCCAGGCACTACTTGCAAGTATGAAATGCACAACTTTTGATTACACTGTACAACAGCCAAAATTTATATGAACTGCCACTGTGAAATTCTTATAGATTTCTGCGAGCTGAATACGAATCTGAAATCCGTTTTTCTCTGGTACGTACAGTTTTTTAGAAAATTAATGTTAAAAAAAATTGCAAATTTTCAACTTTGGGAATTTTTTGTGCTTCTACTATAACAGCTATTCAATGACTTCTTGCATGAGAGAAATTTGTGAACTTTCCCGAATAAAACGATATAAATTGTTATTACATTGTAAACATTTAAATATGTTTAAACAACGATCGCAGTAAAAAAGACCCCAAAAATGCACTAATTTTTGGTGATATTTTTAAATTTATTTAAAAAACTGTGGGTCTAGGTGAAAATCTAACCACCGCACGCGATAGAGCAGATATTTTTACTGCAGAAAGCATCGAGCAAAGTTAAAAAATCGCATTCGTTTACATTTTATAAGGAATATAGTTCGGCAAAACACGCGTCGCTGCCAGTGGTACTCAATGCTGGCGCGGCGCGGCGGTCTCCCTACCTTCTGTCTTGGCGTAGCGGAATAACTGCGCGTCGCGCCGCCAACATTGAGTACCACTGGCAGGGACGCGTGTTTTGCCGAACTATATTCCTTATAAAATGTAAACGAATGTGATTTTTTAACTTTGCTCGATGCTTTCTGCAGTAAAAATATCTGCTCTATCGCGTGCGGTGGTTAGATTTTCACCTAGACCCACAGTTTTTTAAATAAATTTAAAAACATCATCAAACATCGGTGCATTTTTGGGGTCTTTTTTACTTCGATCGTTGTTTAAACATATTTAAATGTTTACAATGTAATAACAATTTATACCGTTTTATTCAGGAAAGTTCACAGATTTCTCTCATGCAAGAAGTCATTAAATAGCTGCTATAGTAAAAGCACCAAAAATTCCCAAAGTTGAAAATTTGCAATTTTTTTTAACATTAATTTTCTAAAAAACTGTACGTACCAGAGAAAAACGGATTTCAGATTCGTATTCAGCTCGCAAAAATCTATAAGAATTTCATAGTGGCAGTTCATATAAAACAAAAAAGTCAAAATTTGTTGTACAGTGTTATTATCTATTATAAAATTCACATGAGCAACATGACAACGTGAAGTTATAATTGATCGAAAATTGAAATTTCAGTTTTTCAAATTTAAACCTTTTGTTTTGAATTAACCCATTCTCACTACATCATAAGATTTAAATAAGGATTTAGATAAATAACAACTAACAATAATAATATGTCTAATAGTAGTAACATTATCAATACTAATATAATCTGAATCATCTTTTTCTTAAAGAAAAATGGGCAGATTAATTGCTATACAAAACTGAAGCGGTAATTAATTTTGTTTGCCACATCATTCAAGACTGCCACCTTTAACGCGACACGCGATTTTTCACCTACTTGCAGGATAAAACAAAGTTTAGAACTAGAGTTGTGGGGGATAGAGAGTATAAAGACAATTCGAAAACAATCTGTTTTTCTGGCGCAATCGATATCTTGGGTTTTACAAATAAGACATTTGCATACGAAACCTGGATCACACTCACCATTCAGATTACCATAATAATTTGAAATAAATACTTTCCAACTAAATTCAAAGAGCTACACGCGTGATGAACGGAGTGAAACAGGCAGCAATAGTACTTAATGGCAGACAAATAGTAACCTCCAATTTATCAAGCTTCTGAACTAGAAAATGTTAGATTTCCTGCAAAAATACCTTCGAGCGTAAAAAGCTACACTTAACTGAAATCTTTGTATGATTCCTTTTTATTTTATCATAATTATACGAAATTTCAGAGTGACGCGATAAGTATCCGCCTGATATCCATTTCATAGATATAAATGAACAAAACATTTGTGGTGTGCCTGGATTGACAAATTTTTCTTATTAATTCAAACTATGCTCGATGCAGTGGTTGAACGAACATGTTTTCGATACCATACTTTGTTATAAAATGGAAACCTGAAACGGGTTTACTTCCAATCGATCCGTTTACACAAAGTTAACCCGGTGTGTGAAATATTGTTCACAATAAGTTCAACGATGAACATACCGCAGTATAAAACACGCGAATAATGATTCATTTGCGAAAGTTTAAACTCCGAAATGAAATACATGCCTTTTATGCATTTCAAACTTGCGCGTTACGCGAAAACGATATTTTGAACGAAAATACTCAACAAAGCTTTACAAAACATTCTTTTGTGTCGAAATCTGACTACAATAAAGCTTTGGTTATTCGAACGAATCGAGAAACGAATACGTCCCGATAAGCGGTTTCCGAATAATCTCTGTACGAGAATATGATGCATGTTTGAAAACATGCTGCAAAAAATAGCACGTAAAACTAGTCTTGACACTTAGCCGACCGATCGGGTAGATCTACCCATTTCTATTACCTATAAATTTTGAATAAGCAATAGAAAATAACTATTATAAACTTTTAACCAGTTAGCTGTGCGCCCACTTTTGTGGTATACTCGTCAATAACACTATAAGTGTCGCTGATAAAATATTGAGTCAAAAAGATGGGTCTATTTTATAAAATTGTCAATATTATTGCTAATATTTTCTTGTTTGGTTAACGAGGTACATGTGATCAAGCACATATGATACCCTCTATCATATTTTTATCAATTTTCTTTTAAACATTTAGGATCGGGGGAAATGTTATTATTAACAGAATTTTCACTCAGTAGTCAATTACTTCTATTCCTTTCAACACTAGAATATTCACCATATTTTCTGTTACACACGATCAGAGTTTTTTATTAAAATCCGAACCCGTGTGTCTCTACAGCGTTTTACGGCTATAGAGTGGTATGTTGTTAAAAATGAACTGTTGTATACTTGTTAAAGTTCAATAAAATGTTTAATGTATTAACACTTAAAACTAAATTTACAGTTGGTTATTCTAAGTGTAACTGTGTTGTGTAAAGAATACTGTGATAATGTAGAATACTGTCGGATATACGTGAAGGTTGCAGAGATGTTGTTACTGTTAAATGTTGGTTAAGACTCATTTCCTCCAGGAAGAGTTCCTGAGGAGGAAAAGTAGGAAAACCGGGTGGTTGTCCTGGTTGGCTTACTGTTTTGCCAATCACAGTGTGTAAAATTGGGCATCATCCTACCCCGTGCGACCTTAGTGCAGTCCGCGCGGAGTAAGATGTGTCGCGTGGAGGTGGTAATAAGAGAAAATGGGCCTAAGACAGAATTTCCTTTGGGTGGTCGTCAAGGGGGTCCTGGTTACTGTCTCCGAGGCCCTGTCCTCGAACCCTCCAGGAACTCACATTTATGGCATTGCAATAAACTGTTGAGACCGTCGAAAGCACTTGAACATAGAAATCGTGAAAGAGGAAATATATGAAAGGACTCTCAAAAACAGCTATGGTCTTTGCATGCCATGAATGTGCTAACAATGTGCAGGCCAACTGTTGTTCCTGTGTACAAATTGCTAGCTGTCCTAATTATCGTAACGATCCCTTTCGATAGTTAATAATACAATTTTAGGTCTGTAAACACAAGGAGTATACTCAAAATCCTGCCACTTCTCCGTGACGAGTATAGTCGTCAAACACAGCTAACTGGTTAATTTCGAATTTTGTATAAGCAATATGTGAACTCGTTGAACGAAATTTTTGCCGTAAGATATAACTGATCACATAAATAATTTTTGGACGTTTTTATTTCAAATAACGTTTACAGCGTAACAAACAATACTTCTACACATTTTATTGTAACAATACAAAACATAAACTTCAAGCGTAGGTTTACGACATGACAAGAAAATAGCCACTTTTGAAAAGCATTCAATTTAATATCCGTACCATCCGTACACCCGTATTAAGATGGTACGTGACAATTTTCGTTTTTAGTAAATACATTTATTGCTATATTCATTTGTTGAATTTTTAGCTTCAGCGGCACAGATCATGTCATAAACCTCGAGCGCCCTAAGGTCCAAACCGGACCTAGAACTTAACGGTTTTTCGAACTCTGACACTGACGTCCGAGAATCTTGGAAAATCCCAAAATTTCCCCTACGTCCGCCGTCCTCCCCAATGCAGAAACTCTGTTCCCCTTCCTAAAATATACCACGCCAAGGGCGCAACGGAAGGGAGAACAGAAGTTTTAAATAAGGCGAAATATGCCAAAAACGACAGAACACAACAAATCATCAAGTTAGAATAACATAAAAATCACACATACGTTACAACAGATTATACAATCCACACCAAATATACTTTTTCATTCCACTATAATTAGTTCACTATCACTGTAGTTCAAATAAATAAGTTTTCGTTCCGCATCATCAGTATCCATTTATTAAAATATTCACCTGCCGTTAAGTCAGCGTGTGAAGCGTGGTATAACAGAAAGTTTAAATATAATTTGTATTGTAATGAATGTGTGAGTGTGTTGTGTGTGAATGTATTATATCGTGCACGATGAGTGGGCGCCCGTCAGCGATTAATTGCTAGTTAATCGCGTGACTCCGGAAATGATTTTTTGGGAAATAATTCCCATTGATGTATTGAATGTTGTGTTATACGGGAACTTGGTTCCGATAATCTTCAGTGCGAGTTTCTCTTTCACTTTATGCTGCCTCGTTTCATATTCTGGTCGTTCTTCGTCCAATGTGCGTCTGAAGCGGATAATTTGTTCTCGATAGAGATCCCTTGTAACTGTTTGATCAGATTTCTGCAAATTGTTTTTACGTTTGACTTCAACTTTCATCCACCAAGCTCTACAACTCTTCATCTTCGAACACCCGTGGACGTCCTAAACGCTCTTTGTCCTCCACAGTAAAGTCTCCATTTTTGAAGCGGCGGAACCACTCCCTACAAGTTGTATCGGAAAGAGCACAATCATCATAGACTTCTACAAGCATTCGATGAACTTCAGCTGCACTTTTCTTCCAACTGAAGCAAACAATTAACACTTCGCGCAACTGACGCTTATCTGGCTAAAATTTCGACATGTTCTGTGTAGAAGAAAACAATATTATTCTTGCAAATGTATACTTTTATGTACTGAATTTTATTGAAAGATGTCAAAACAAAACAATAAATACCACATTAGTCATTACAATTAAGGACAGTTCTAATTTCAGCTTCTCGACACAAAATGGACGGGACTTTCCGATTAACCTAATATAACCGTAATAATTCATTGAATGAAATATAACCTATAAACATTCCAGGAATAATAACGAAACAAGGGTTGGAAATTTCGCTGAAAATTAGTTCATTAGTGTAGGGATCTTGGTGACAAGAAGGAGTCTTTTTAAAAACAAGAGATATTTAATATATATATAAAACAAAATACAATACTCGCTCTCACAATTTCTCTCTTTTTAATCTCTCACGCAATTCTCTCTTTAAACTCTCAATGCTCACTCTCGACTTCTCTCTACTAATCCTCACGCTCAACTCCTCTCTACTAATCCTCACGCTCAACTAACTTTCCTTGCATCCTTGCACGCTTTTCTTCCCCGAAAACCACTGACACAGATATACCCGCTGACCCATTCGCACCACACGCATTCCCATTGCGAAGAACTGCCACTCGGTCCAAACACTCTTTATTCACACTCTCGTTCCAAACACTCTACATCCGCATCTCGCTCGCACATCCTTATCTCATACCCCACATTAGTTTAAAATATTATAGAGCATTTATAACTCGACGAACTAACAAACTTCATCTTTTTATAGGATACTACGGTTAATTATACTTAACCCTTTTCTGCATGATTTTTAGACATAGCTAAAAAAATATATGTTGTTACCTTTGATGTTAGTGATCCAGAAAAGTTGGCAAATTTCAAAAAATCGTTTTATTTTCCAAGCATAAGTCGCTAGCATGTCAGGAAATGTTCATTTCTGGCCTAACATGCACGAGAAGATTGTGAACTTTCAAACCAAGAAATAACGGCTGTTTTTGTGGTTTGGTTCAGATATGAACCATCGTGCAGTAAAGGGTTAATTAAAATTTTTGTTTCGATTTAGCCCATACTGCGATAACACGTAAATGCAACTTTAGTTACCACGCGCGCAGTTATTGCTGCTGAACCGAAGATAAAAATCAAAATGGCGGCATAAGAATGTGATCAACCACGTTTTACAAGCCACCCGGTTAATACAAGTGAAAAATGGTGGCTTTAGAAGATTCCCAGGAGCACGATATAAAACACTGGAAACAGCGATCGGAGCGAATGAAACGGGTCCGTATTCTACTAAAAGATCGTTTACGGCTCGTGGGAGTTTCTACTTGCCTGCTACAGCCGGTCGAAAGTTATTAATTTCCCTCGAAATTAATCCTTTTCATAATGCACAAATTCTGCATAATCTTTATTCACGAAGTTCAGAATCATTGTAATTTTGTTTCTAATAGAGAGACCGTTTATGATATATGATCAAATATTGGATTAGCAACTAAGTGATTGCGAATTTTAAACAAGAGTTCAAAATTTTTGCTTAAAAATATAACTTTATTAAATTACTTATTGTCCGTTTTTATGGATGACCTTTCACCATCTTTCAGGTAGTGTCATAATTCCAAGTTCATAAAACTTCTGATTTTTGCGAACAAAAGACTGAATTAAATATGATTTTACGTCATCAGCGTCATTGAAAATTTTATCATTTAACCCTTTACCGCATATGGGCCCATATATGGTATTGCAATTTTGATTCAATTTTATTTCCAAATTAAGTATTATAAAATAATTCAAACTATTTTAATACATCAAATATACAGAGTGGTCCTTTTATCTTAAGACAGGTTAATATCTTTTAAACAACATATTTTTGAGAAAAGTGTTTCAGACAAAAGTTATCGTGTGTCAGGGGGCAAATTGGATGGTAGGAATGGATTTTTTCAGGGAGTGCTCCTGAAAAACATATGAAGGTCAACTTCATTTTTTTAAATGGAACCGCCCTTTTTTATTTTACCATCATATTCTCCAGGAGAAAATAAGTAACTTTTGTCCGAAACATATTTTCGTAGGGTGTCTACTTCTTGAGATAAGGTACTAAATATTTATTCAATAAACATTTTTATTTATTATTTAAGAAGGTGCTCAAAGTGTTGATGGCGATGGTAGAAGTGTGGGGGGCCATGCTGATTGGTTTTTCCCCAAAAATTAGAATCCGATCAGCAGATTCTTTCAAAAATTACCACTACCCCTACATCCTCCGTCTATTGTAAATGTGCAGTAGTGGCAATTTTTAAGACAATCTGCTGATTGGATTCTAATTTTTGTGGAAAACCAATCAGCATGGCCCCCACACTTCCACCATCGCCATCAACACTTTGAGCACCTTCTTAAATAATAAATAAAAATGTTTATTGAATAAATATTTAGTACCTTATCTCAAGAAGTAGATACCCTACGAAAAAATGTTTCGGACAAAAGTTACCTATTTTCTCCTGATGAATATGATGGTAAAATAAAAAACGGGGGGTTCCATTTAAAAAGATAAAGTTGACCTTCATATGACCTTCAGGAGCACTCCCTAAAAAAATCCATTTCTACCATCCAATTTGCCCCCTGACACACGATAACTTTTGTCTGAAACACTTTTTTCAAAAATATGTTGTTTAAAAGATATTAACCTGTCTCAAGATAAAAGGACCACCCTGTATAATTGTGCAATAAAGTTTCGATTTATAGGCATTGTTAGTTAATTAAATTTACCTTTTGTTATTTATGATACCTGTCCACTTAATTTTGTCCACGACTGTATGTAAAATAACCTCATAATCGGTTGAGCATGACACCCTGCATAATTATAAGCGGTATTTGCATAAGGAACGTGCATTTCCTTCTTCGACCAAACAAGTTTCGATGAACGTATAATTTATTTCCTGAATTTAAATATTTGCTTCAATACAAGCATATCTTTAGCGAAAACTGCAGGTGTTCACTTACACTTGTTCTCCACTGTACTTTTGTTGTCTACTGGTGACATGTGAAACTGCTACCGTCGCAAATAGGTTAATTCTACTTAACGAAAGCGTAAATCGAATCGACAGGTAGAAGAGTAAATATCGAGACAAAGTACAGGAGAGGGTTGCACGATGCTTTTCATTATGTTCATTTTGGTAAAGTCGGAGAGAATAGTTGGCAAGAAGCATGCTCGATTCCTTAGTTGGCTCGTTAACCAGTGACTTCTTTCTCCTCTCGCGGACTGTTAATTATCCCTATAGTTTCCAAGAGACTGCCACCCCATTGCCAGAACCCACCCTCACCTTCTGTAACTGCCGGGCCGAGTGCTAAGCTTGCGAGTTCGATAATCTCTACTCTTTCGCGATAAGCTCTGATTTATGAGGTTTTCAACGTTCCTAGGCTCACGAATCCGCCAACTTTTCGACAATGAAAAACACTGTTGGCCGCAGTTACCCGACGGAACTACTTTTGCCACAAAGTGGCTGTACTTTATTTTCAGCTACGCGAGTGACCCACTTGGCGTCAAATCGATCATCGGAAATCCTTGAGACCTGTTTCTCCATTATTATCGGTATAATGTGATTTATAACGCTATGTAATATTAACAAGGTGTAATATTAACATATACAGGGTGGGTCACCACATTTTGCCACCTAAATTTACGACATTATTACTACGCATAGCAATCAATATTGTAGATGAACTTGATGGTAATTTTTTTTGTAAGTGGCTGTATAAAGGACATATTGTAGGATTTTTAATAACTCTTTATTTACTATGTGTGGAAGAATACTCTTTATTAAACTCTTAAACTCTCTTTACTCGCTCTTTACCCTCTTTATACTCTTTCGCTCTGCACTCTCTCGATTCTCGTCTACGACTTCCTCGCTCGCTACATTCACGCATCTTATATCTTATAACTAAAACATTCAGCCCTCGCACCCCCCAATGTCGCCGGTTCATTCACGCGATTCTGAACGCTCTTCTCAGTCACTCGATCTCTATCGCTCGTCCATAAACACTTTTCATTCGCACCTCAATCTCCCTAATTCGGTCACTCGGTTACAAACATCCTTCTCGGTCACTCGATCCCAATTACGCGGTCATAAACACTCTTCATTCGCACCTCAATCTACCTCACACCCTACAATATGAAGGTCATGAATGTTTCTTTGAATGGAATCATATATTCTTTATTGCATCAACTGATGCTCCTTCATATTCTTTGCAAAAAAGTATTAATCTATTTGTGTAAAAAAATCATTAGTTTAAGAGATATTTTAATTGTAATATCTATTTCCAAATAGGTATTAAACATCGAAATAATTATGCATTATACGTCGGAAATTTTAGTGTTAATACATAGCATAATTTTTATATTATACCACCGTAATAATCATCTATAACAAATTGCACCCAACTATTGAGTGATGATGAATGCAGCTTACTTCGTTTACTAATTTATCGTGAAATTTATGAATAGATCTACTTGTGACATTGGAAAAATACATACGAAACATATAGGATGCGAGGGAGACGCAAGTATACAGGATTCATCACAGTTTGTGTCACGAATTTGATAAGAAATACGAAAAATTGTTTTTCAACGGTCATTTTTTCAACCGTTTTTGTATAATCTGCGAAGGATCTAGGACCTTCCAATTTATAGTCAAGTATTATATTAATCGCTGAAGCCTCTGGTTGCGAAAACCACAGTTATTTTTGCACCAACCTAATAATTAACCGTGGAAGCGCCTCCGCAAAATACGCGGTTCTTTGGCCGTTTTTTGGGCCCTCTAAATCAAATCTGAAACATGGTGTAAATGATACATTACGATACCCTGATTTTCAGAAAAAAAATTGCGTATATGAACGGTTTCAGAGATGCAGGGGGTCAAAGTTGAAAAATTGTAGGACCTTTGTATGTCAAAATGGGCCAAATCAGAAGCTTGTAAAATTCATTCTAAGGACGAAGACGTACTTCAGTGACTGTGCCCTCATAGTATTGCCGAAATACTGAAATACACGCTGAAATTTTTTTCTGAGAATCTGAGAATCATAAGGTCATTTGCATCATGTTTCAGATTAGATTTCGAAGGCCCCAACAACGGCCAATTTTGTGGAGGCTCTTTGTACACTCTGTTGTAAATTGAATTTATTGAAAAGATATTTTGATAAAAATATGCAGTGAAATATCCGCGAAATGTATAATGAAACGTGACGCGAGAAGTCCCGAATTACAATGTACCGTTTCCAGGCGATTCTTAGTTTTTATATGTTGTACCGAATCAGAAGAAATAGACTATCGCGTGGTCGGCGCAGCTGATGTGACATCGCTACATCGTTGAACTCCAACACACTCATATTGGATTATGTGAAAAGAATGAACTCTTAATTCATATTTTCAAATAGATATTTTATTTTAAAAGGACGTGTCCATTGTTTCACGAACGTGGCAAGAACGAATCCGTCTGAAAATCAACTGCTCCTGGGCCCTAAATGTGTTTATTGCTCTAAACTTAGGTCGTCTGTTTGATATACAGTGCCTCTTAACGTAGAGATTCATTTTTGTATCGACTAAATTGTATTAGTCCAACAATCGACATCATTATAAACCGTTTGAGTGCCAAGCGGCGATTTTGCGCTTCTTATGTTCTGTTCGAAAAGTGCCAGCGCTCTAGGCTGCAAGGCTGACAATTGCAACACGCTCGGTTTCTATCGATGTTTTTTTATTTATTTTATATAATACTTTTTTATTTATATGATTTAAACACTCTGGTGTCACTGCTTATACTCAGAATACTAAACTAAACGAATTAAGATTTATTGTATATATAAATAAAAAAACAGCGCAATCGCGCTTCTCGGCATTTTTGGATCCGGAATTCGACAAGCGCTATTGTGCCGTTTGGCAATTTTCGAGTAGGAAACAAAAAAGATCCGTGGCACTCAAGCGGTTATAAATTTTTTATTCTTCAAAATCTTAGGAGCATCTGACACTAATTAATAACGTGTGGATAATTAATCGTTTGCTTCCAAATGTGGCGCAAACGCGTTCAGTAGAACAAACTCCATAAGACAGTAAAGATTCATTAATACCTAAAAAGTTCGGGAGTTTTCCTTGTTAACCATGCACGCGTATCGATGTCGTTTTTTCACACTTTTACCCAGGAACATCGGGAGTATTGCACGGGCAATGGACCGATTTAAAAAGTAAATGAGAACAGTTGCGAACGAGGATCAACAAACAACAACGCGCTAGCTCGAACAGTGCCAGACGATGAAAATATATCCAGATAGACAAAGTTTCGTTGTAGTAAAAGGATATTTGGATTCTACGGGCGCGAAACACGACGTTATAAAATACTGAAAGAGCGTTGCTTGCATGAAAAAAATATAAGCAGAAGTTAGTTCTGATCTGTGGTACTCGCCGTGTCTCGCTGTTCATTGAATGAGCCAACAGTTTGGAAACATCGTTTACGCTCGCAGCTTCTCGCGGATCAGAGCTCGCGCGGTGTAATGTCCGCGTACGAAACTTGTGTTTTCGAAGAGTCGTTACCGTTGTCTTACGTTATTTCTCGAGAATATTCATGCCGCGGCAGTCTATGGAACACGCCTGTATAATTAATGTGGATGTTTCGCGTGGTTTCGTGAGAACATTAACACGCTACTTACGACGTTAATGTGCCTCTGCCTTCAAAACAGACAGTCATATACGTAACCGAATTCCGTAGATGAGGTACAGCTCCAATGTTAACGTATCAGCGTTAGTATATGTGGACATAACGTTTACTAGGTGCACTATGTAACTGGTATAAACTGACAGATTCGGAGATTTAATGATTTATTCTCATTAACTTTGTAGGTAGAAATATTTCAGAAGATTGTTATGTGCCGGGCTTTGAACAGCGTGAAAAGCGCCAAGAGGTTAAATGATAATTAAGCCACGTAACTTTTATTAAATATATAATCTCACATACCCTGAGCGGCTAGAATGTATGATAGTGGGAACTGTCACTAGGATCTTTCGGGTATATTAATATAGCAAATAGAATAACACATTTCACAGAACACGATTATGTATTACAAAATCATTCTCTTACAATTGTTTCGGTTGCGAAAATGAAGAGTGTATGTGTGTTATCTATTCTCTTATGCACGGTTTTGACAATGCGGGTTAAGGTAGAGTTAAGCGGTAGAGTTTCAACGTAGAGTTAAGTTATTTGCATCGCAGCGAAGTGTTCACGTCGAAATATGTAACTTTGAAACTGTTCACTCGACACTGTCCCTTCACTGATGTAAGTTAACTACTGTCCACTCGAGTATACGAATGAAAGGGTTTATATACTAGCTGAAGATTGATCACGTGACTTTTTCTACAGATGAATAATTTCCTACAGTATATCTCGAGGAAACACATATGGTTACTATTTTGATTATCGGGCATGTCCTGTTTTAAGAAAAATTCTAACTGAAAGTACTCTTGTTTGATTTGGTTCTATGTTTATAGGTCTGGCTCCGGCCGGTCTCTTATGTTGCAAGGGTCTTCTATTTTTTTGGAAGCGGATGGCAGTGGTCGGTTAAATATTTTCCCTTCTTATTCTTTGAAATGGCTTAAATGAAGGGTGCAGTGAGCAAGCAAAGAATTTTGTATCGGCAACCGTAACAAGATACTTAACCCATTTGCAATCATGGTCACCCCAAATGGGGATTTGAATATACATTTTTACATACATTTCCCTTTTATCACTTGCAACAACGTTATATTAAATAAAATATGTATTCGGTACATGCTTACATTCGGGTTGTTAAAACTATTTTTTGCTTCAACGTTGTCCAACTTGTAAAAGTATTTGATAAATCAATTGACAACCCACGCGGTGGAGTTGAAATAAAAATTTGGCAGTTAATGGGTTGCTATCCTACTCTTCAGTTTTTGGGAATAATTTTGCTAAAAATGAAACGCTATCTCTCTTGGAGCTTCCTAAGTTTAATTTGGGGGTACTGCTTCCACTTCAGCTTTGGTAGTACTTCCACATTAGACCACATTATACCATTTAACTTAGGTATAACCAGTAAGAATGAAGAACTGTTTCCCTCCCCCTTAGTAAAAATTATACATCTACAACAACAGTCAGTCTTAGAAATTGATAGTACTTGTAACATTCAGTTTTAGTCAATCATAGCATTCGCTCTGCAAGAACCATAGCATTCATATTGTGGTGTGTGTGCTTGCCTGGGTGGTCGCATGAGTGAGATGAGTGCATGGTGCGAATGAGAAGTGTGTCGAACTATGTGACTGTTTAGACTAAGGAAAAGACATTGGCGCCAAGCGACCTACGGGACAGTGTCGATGGGTGCGAGGGGTGCGAGCGAGGGTGGCCCTAGAGGGAAAATGGTTCGGCCCGCAGGCCCAGAGTGTTTTTGCGAGTTATAGAGAGAAGAGCTAGAGAGTTGTATTGCATGTCATAGTGAGTATCATTGCGAGTTATTAAGAGTAAGGCGTACAGTCGTGGACAAAATTAAGTGGACAGGTATCATAAATAACAAAAGGTTAATTTAATTTAACTTACAACGCCTACAAATCATAACTTTATTGCACAATTATATACATTAAATAAATGTTTTTTCAAGTCTACAAAAGCATTTCACGTTCTACATTTTAAATTTATTTAAAAAATTCTAACAAAACAAAACATTCTTTACATGTCTGCAATGTCCACTTAGTTATTTGCACGACTATATATAGAGAGTATTGAGAGTTAAATAGAGTTTTGCGAGTTTTAGAATTGCAGAAGCTAACACATTATTAATAAAACCAATATATATTTATATATTACTATCACATTTTCTACATAAATTTGTCATTTTCTAATAATTCTGACTTTGAGTGTTTCAAAGTTTAAGAGTTCCAGAGTCCGAGAGTTTGAAAGTACGACTGTTTGACAGTTTCACAGGTTGAGAGATGGAGAGTTCGACAGATTGGGGGTATGAGAGTTTAAAAATGTGAGAATTTGGCAAATGGAGAATCGGAAAATTGGAGAGTTTGACAAATGGAGAATATAAAAATGTTAGAATTCAGGATTTTGGAAATTTTACCATTTTGGAAACCGCAAGAATTGGGTACTTTATGAGTTTTGAAAGTTGTGAATTTACAAATTTGTTAATTTGTAGTTTTGAAAATTTTCGTGTTTTATAATATTACGATTTGAGAGTTTGAGGACTTAGATATTTGGATATATCAATATTTGGGTTTCTAGAAATTTTTATTTTTCGGTTAAACACGGTTACATGTTTATTTTTCGAACATATTTTTGAAGTCAAACTTTTTTGACGATGATGCTTTAAATAAAAAAATGTCATTGCATATTTTCGATTAAATTTTTCATATCGAATTAGACAGTATTCGATTATACTACCGCTGTACTGGCATAATTATCTTTCTTTTTTTTCGTTAAATGAAACTTCGAAGTTATCGAAAAATCGAAAGGTATTTGTTTCTACGTTCAGTTCTTGCACCCTTATTTTTTTGTGCTCTTTGTCCACTTTCATTTTTGGTCTGTTTTTTCAATTTCTGCTGTGCCTCGGCTTCGCATAGCACGAATCTCACGTGCATGCGTCATATCTGATTCTTCCGCATGGAAATACGATTGCCGTTGACTGCATTGCAATATTTTGTGCGTCGAAAGCAATAAATTATTAACACGTGTATGAACACTTGGTTTCCTTCATCGCCAGTTGAGCTTGCCAAAATTAATTTCTGCATGTGTTGATGTGTCTATACCCACGCGATAAACGTACACATGTGTCACGTTTAAAATGAGAAATACCACTTTTTAATTAAATATTTCGCGAAAAATGGCTGCCGACGTTCACGTTATCAGTCGTTTCGACATACGGTAATGCGGACGTCGTTTCATATGTGGACTCGTTTTATTTTTAGGACAGGTGTGCACTATTTAGCCATAACGCGATCAACTCGTACACAAGCTTTGCTATAAACGCGCAGCAAGGTGTTTAATAGGACTCTCGTATCCGCGGGGACTGGCGCTTAACCCTTCCATAGGTACATGAATCTGATAATAGTTGCGAATCCTATTATGTATCTGTGCACATACACACGTGCTTCAGGTTCGTGGATAGCGTACGTATTTACTTATGCTAACTGTCTTATTCATTAGACGAAGATGAGTGCGAAGTTTTAACAATTTCGATAGTTTTTAACCGATTTTTATTTAATTCATACATATAATAATGTCATTATATCACATATAATGATTATGAACTTTAGGTCTTACAAACACATTACATTAACATATATTTTGACTAATAGTTATGTATTATATTTATGAAAGTAATAAAATCTAAAAAACAAAAACTAAACAGGTTAAAATAGAACCGCATCCTTCTTCATTCCATCTTGCTTTTGTAATCGAAAAATTTATTGGGAACAGTATTGTTAAGATTCAGGTGGAATTAAGAAAGATAAGATGTTGCTGCTATCGAGTAATTTATGAGAATGAATAAAAGAAAGACGGTAGCTTCCTTTACAGTAGCGCGAAGTTTGTCGCTACATGAATGCAACTGCATATTAAAACATATGAAAAGTGTAGAGGCTTGTATCATATATGATATAGACTAACAAGTACTCGCCTTTAATAATTATAATTTTTGTCACATTTTCCTAAAGTATAACACATTCACATTGCACCATTTTTCTTTATCAGTAAATTTTGTCAACCGATAATATTTGTTCCCAGTGTTTTTCTATATGTATCAAATTTACGTTATATCTTTTTCTTAAATAAGCTTTGCTAACAGAAGATATTGTAGGGATCTTGGTGACAGAAGGACTCGTTTTAATAAAAATAAGAATATTTAATATAGAAAACACAAAATACAATATACGCTCGCACAATTTCTCTCTTTTGACTTTTACACTCGATTTGTCTCTCTTAATTCTCACTCTCGACTCGTCTGTTCTAACTCTCAACCGCTCTGTTTTAACTCTGACGCTCAACTGACTTTTCTTCCATCCTTACAACGATTTCCTTTTCCCAAATCCACTTATACACAGTCACACCTGCTGACCCATTCGCACCACACGCATTCCCATTGCGAAGAACTGTCACACGATCCAAACACTCTTTATTCACACTCTCGGTCCAAACACTCTACATTCGCATCTCGCTCGAACATCCTTATCTCATACCCCGCAATATTTCTTTATTATTACTATATTGATAGTGTTATTTGTAATCATTTAAAAATAAATCTTCCTCTGAAATAAAAAATCGTGGAGGTGTTATCCCCATAGTATATAATTTTTTCGGTCAGACATAATAATTAATTATTATTGTAATGTTAAGACATAAAGAATCTTATACTGTTATGGATACTTTGCAATTAGCGATGTAGGATTATTAGCAAATAATTATTTGCAAAACTGAATCTAACGATGCGAAACACTATTATCTGCATTAGAAAACCATATCATCGGGTCTAAGGGCCTCTAACTGTTTGTCACCGCAGGTCTGGGTAATAAATAGTTTGAATTTTTTTTAAGTGGATAAAAAACTTCATTTTGAGGGTGTTAGCGTCACCTCATTTCCCGTTTGATACAGAAAGAGCCAAGACGTTCTCCTGCTGAGCTAAATAAAATTGAAACTATAAAAACGTAAAAGACTTACGTGGTTTGTTATTCACTCTTTTTCAATAAGCGATCATTGATTGCGCTGGCTATAATAACAATTTGAATAAAAATTGAACAGTGATAAAAATATGAGTCAGGTTTGTCACATTTCAACAGTCACGCGCGCAAGGCATTAAAAAAGATAAAAAGATACCACTTCTTTTTTTAACAGTCACAATAGAGAGATCCCTTAAGTGGGGACCTCCAAACATAATACTTGACATTGTCTGTTTGTATGTAGTTTGCATATTCAATGACGAATTGTTCGCTATAATGCAGGTAATTAAAGCTTTGGATATGTCTGTCACTGAAAACTGTTATAATTTGTGTCTGCAAGCCGATGACCGATGCATAGAGTTTTCAGAGCGATCACTGAATGAAGCTACGAAAAAGGCAAGATTGAACCTCAGATCCAGCAGGAAGGAAGAGAACGAGGAGGCTATTAATATATAAGGCCAAATGTATGGTGGAGACATTGCCGATTACTGGTATATAACAAATTACTTATAAAGAATGATAATCAAAACTTTAAACGCGTTTTTCTCGGAATCACTTTTTTCGAACTGGCCGAACACATAACTCGAAAAGTTATCAACTAATCGACTTGAAATTTTGTGGACAGCTATAAACGAACACATCTCAGTGAATACCGTACGGATTTTTTGATTAATTAACTACTTAATTTTTCATTAATAATTTAATGCTAAATTTTTCGTCATTTTTTCCAAATGTTCTCTCATATCTACACCAAATTAACAATTATTAATATTTTTTTATTTCCGTACGATGTTCCGTAGATTACGATATTATAATATCAGAAAATTATTGATTTTTTGATTTATGACCATCAGTTAATGAAAAGAATGTTCGGCCAAAGAAAAGATGTTATTGCTTGCAAGCACTTTCACCCAGCAGTTTTAATTCAATTTGTTTAAAAAAATTTTCAAACCATCTTCGAAACATATAATAAAGCTCTTTGGTTCCTGACCTTATACCTAGTATGATTTTTTTTTTTAAATTTCCGAAGATCACTTTTTTTTCTGACTTCAAGAGTGGTGTTACTCTTTAAACAAAACAAAAAAATGACTTTTTTGACCCCATCCATATAGAGGTCACCCCTTCAAATATTTGTCTGACCGCAAACATACAGGGTGTCTCGTAATTGTGAGGTTATTTTTACAATTGATGTTGGTATGAGTGCTGAATGAGCGAAGTTGGTATAAGTGCTGAGGGAGTAAGGTTGGTATGATTGAGGGGGATGAAAGAGTTTGAATGAAAGGACGAGAGTGAACACGTGGATGTGAGAGATGAGTTATTTCTAAAGAATATGGACAAGAAGTTTATAAATATTCAAATATATACACATTAAATATTATGATTAGGAGAGGCGTTTATTTAATTCCCCCACAGTAATAAGTGTAAGACCCGTAAAGGGGTTGTAGAGGATGTGATTCTAAGTAACTTTTTCCTTTGCAAAAATGGGGTCTAGGCTCTCGTTTTCGAGTTATTAAGGAAAAACATCGACCAATCAGAGCGCGCGAATAGCCCACGCTCAGCCGCGAGAGCGAAGCCCCGAACGAACGGCTGATTGCGGATGCGAACAAACAAGTTAGTATCGTGCTATGTTACGGTAAAGTTAAATCGCACATAAAATTGTCTTATCCCTTATTCAATGAAAATGAATAACTGAATCTCCAAATTCCCAATTCCCCAATTCTCAATTCCACAATTCTCAATTCCCCAATTCTCAATTCCCCAAATTCTCAATTCCCCAAATTCCCAATTCTCCAAATTCCCAAATCTCCAAATTCCCAATTCCCCAAACTCCCAATTCCCAATTCCCTAAATTCTCAATTCCCCAAATTCTCAAATCTCCAAATTCCCAATTCCCCAAACTCCCAATTGCCCAAATTCCCAATTCCCCAAATTCTCAATTCCCCAAATCCCGAATTCCCAATTCCCAATTGCCCAATTGCCCAAATTCCCAAATTCCCAATTGCCCAAATTCCCAATTCCCCAAATTCCCAAATCGCACATAAAATTGCGTTACCCTTATTCAGTAAAAATGAATAACTGAACATTATTATGTGTGATTTAACTTTGCCGTAACATAGCACGATACTAACTTCTTTGTTCGTGTCCTCGATTGGTCGTACGTTCGGGGCTTCGCTCTCGCGGCTGAGCGTGGGCTATTCGCGCGCTCTGATTGGTCGGTGTTTCTCCTTAATAACTCGAAAATGAGTGCTTAGACCCCATTTTTGCAAAGGAAAAAGTTACTTAGAATCTCCATCCCTACAACCCCTTTACGGGTCTTACACTTATTACGAGACACCCTGTATATGCTCTATGTCTCCCTTTGTCCACCGACCCTATTCTACTTATCTGTCTATGTAATATTCCGCTTCAACTCGCCCGACTTCGTATCGCTCGTATTCCACTTGTCTTACCAAGTAGCGACCCTATTCTACTTGTGTAGTCACGTATCTACCGTATTCAACTTGTCAGTCGACTTCAGGTATGCATAGCGAGTCGGAAGGCAAGTTGGAGAGCTTGTCGTAACTCGCGAGAAAAGTGGTGGATTAACACGTTGACCGTTTCAGTAGAATACACCAGACGGTCCTAATCCAGCGGCACAACCGAGAAGCAAACAATTCTACGTGAAAAAATGCGTTGTAAATATGAGATCAAATTTGTACACATGCAAGTTTATCATTGGACTACACGTTTAACAAAAACCGATGGTATGGGTCACTGTTACGCATTCAAATATGGGTCATTCCACGCCGAATCGATCACTTTTTGTCATCACCATCTGCACCATGATTAAAAAATGTGTCATTGGCCAAGAATGGTTACTAATATACTTTTCCAAGTAAAATCAAGGTCATTTAGTCGTGTACCAGGCTTGACCAAGACCAGTGAACGCGGATTGCACGACTCGCTTACCTGAAACGGAGGTACACCGCGTCGTTTTCCAGCTTATTGTGACATTAACTTTCGACCCTCCATTATTCTGAAGGGCTCATTTTAAAGGGGAACCTTCAGGGAATATAATATATGTTTTTTAAATTTTACTACCTAGTAGTTTCTATTGAAAAACATAAAAAAAGAATTTGTTTAATTTTTTTCATATTACATAACAAATTGTCCAATTTATAAAAAATATGTTATGGTAGCCCAATCCTTTATGAATAAAACAAAAAAAAATTTAGCTCAATCGGACGAGTAGTTTTTGAGAAAAAAATTCGTAAGTGATGCCTATTTTTGCAAAAATAGGCAAAAACTGCAAATTTGAAGGCTTGTAATTTTTAAACAAATTCGAAATCGGCAAAATAATGACTTAAACCCCCCCTACTTTCGCGTAGACTATAACATATTTTGATTAAAACAAAATCGCAGATGGTGATGACAAAAAGTGATTGATTCGGCGTGGAATGACCCATATAGGACCATAGTGAGGGAATTGGAATTCAATCTAAGTTTTTGTAAATGTATGTTCTTCGGGATTCGACTTAATGAAACACGAAGTAGTTAGGTTGTGGAATCAGTGAATCCACTCGAAAGATAAAAATAACCAAAGAACTAGCGAGGATAAAATGTTTGTGGTTTATTAACCCTTAACGCTCCAGGTGTACCTCTCAGGAACCACCGATGTGCAGCGTTATTATAATTAATATAAATATTTTTGTCAAAACTATAGTACTACTGAGATGAATGAAGACTGTTTTGAGTAAGTCAATATTATTATTTATACAACACTGTAGCATTTAAAATCTGACACTTAAAACTTGCAAGTAGAAGTGCGAAGTTGGAGTTGCAGGTCGATGTTCACACTTAAAAGTTGGAACGTTAAGGGTTAAAACTAACCCATGTAATTAGCACTTAACCCTTTGAGCGCTATGAACCCATATATGGGTTCTTACACAACCATCCGATTTTGGCTATGAACCCATATATGAGTTTTCGCACAACCATTCGATTTAGGTTATGAACGCATATGAGGTTGCTCACAAAACCATTCAATCTGGGAAAAAGAAATCTATGAAACATCTATATAGATATTGTGGAGAGCGAGATAAGGATATGCGAGCGAGGTGCGGATGTAGAGTGTTTGGACCCGAGAGAAGTGTGAATAAAGATTGTTTGGATCAGGTGATAGTTCTTCGCAATGAGAATGCGTGTGGTATGAATTGGCCAGCGGGTGTGTCTGTGTATAAGTGGATTTGGGAGAAGAAGAGTATTGTAAGAATGAAAGAAAAATCAGTTGAGCGTCAGAGTTAATAGAGAGAAGTTAAACGTAGAGTTAAAAGAAAGAAGTCGTGTGCGAGCGTGGGTTGTATTTTGTTTTTATATATTAAATATTCCTTTTTTGTTTAAAACGAGTCCTTGAGTCACTAAGATCTCTACAATATAAAAAAAGACAATAAGCGTTTAAATGTGCTTTTGTGCAATCGGGCAAGTATACGCAACTTGCGCTCTTTCGTAAAAAGCACGCAGCCTACGGTAACCTTTTTCGTACGGAGTGGGCAGTCCACGGCGCACGCTTATCGTCGGGCAACTCAGCGCTCAAAGGGTTAAGAAAAATAGTAATACCTCGCAAACTGACAACGGGCTTTGAAGATAAATATAAAATTGGAAAAACACCGACCAATCAGAGCGCGAGAATCACTACGACCGAGAGCCTCGTTCGACATTTTTGCAAAGGAATAAGTTGTTCAGAATGACCCCAGCTACCTCCCATTTCCGGATGTTTCGTTCGTTTTGGGACAGCCTGTATATATATCTTCCCGGTAAGGGAAGGGAAGGGAAACATAAGGAGTGGGAAAAGGGGTGACTTTCCCCAAAGTGAGAAGTCCCACTTTTCCCCGCTAGCGGCCATCCGGCCCAAACCGTTGCCGGTGGCCCCTTCGGCACACGACATTCTATAAATCATCGTAATAGTAATAAACCAAATCAAGGATCGCCTCGATCTTTTCAAACTGCATGTGGAACCGAAAAAATACAACTATGCCAGCCTCGGACTCAATATCATTGATCACCGTGCATACCAGCGGAATAACATGGACAAGTAATGGTTCCTTGGTCTTTTATTGCTGCTACGTTGAACCTTCAATACGCTAAATGTTTCCTACAATCTATAATATCGTCTACACTATGTAAGAAATCATATAACATTAAGTAATTATAATTTTCATAAAAGTACTCTCTTATCGTTTGCGAGGAGTTTAAGAACGACGAATCTTTGAATATTGTACAATAACATTTTTGTGTGATGTAAGCATTGATTTATAGCAATTGATTATCATATATGCGTAAAACTCATCCACATTATTATTGCATTTTGATCTGTTTAAACATTCAAAATTAGGATAAATGTTATTATTGAATCTTGGAACATCGCAAAATAATATTTTAGAGTCATATAAACGCTGATTTATAGAAACTTACGATCGTATGTATATACAGCTAATCCACCTTGCTATCATATTTTTATCAATTATATTTTAACCTCTTCGGCACTATGCACCACTATAGTGGCTTTCGCGGATGTCACCCCCTGCCTGACGCACCACTATAGTGGCTTTCGAGATGTCATCTCTCTGTACGACATGCCACTATAGTGGCTTTCGCGGATGTCATCTGAATTGTATTATTAATTATTAGAAGAAATTGTTAAAGTTAAAATGCGTGTATCGTATCTTTAAGAAAAATTATAATTTAATCATCAAACACTTCATTCCAATGTACTCGTATAAAGAACAGCATTATCCGTCACACATTGCAGTGCCGTATCATTTACGCGTAATTCGCGTAGAACTCTGCCGTACAGAGAAACATCCCCGCGCAAAATTCAGCCGTGCCTAAGAGGTTAAACATTCAGGATCAGGGGAAATGTTGTTATTAACAGAATTTTCACTGAGTAGTCAATTACTTCTATTCCTTTCAACACTAGAATATTCACCGTATTTTCTATTACAATGCTGACATAAAAAATACTAAAACGTCATACCTATTTCATATTTACAATTCTTGACTTGTTCGGTCGTAATATTACAATAAGCATCGAGCAACTTAGACGACCACCCAAAGTTTTGTTAATACAATTGACGTCGCTTTTCGTCCCTTCGAATACTTCAGTTATTAAAAAAGCAAGGGTAATCGTTACATTTTGCCGAGAGTTTTTCGTATCTTGTTTTAGTCCCATCTGATTTCAGAGTCCTTCACCTTAGTACTAGAGTCTTTTGCTTCGTATTTTCTATACATGTCGAGATATTCCTTAAATTTATTACTCGCTACGGACATTTTGGAAACGCCTCTGTCCATTTCCACACTTCCATTTTCACTCTAATTTGGTTAACCAACCAGAAAATAGATATATTTTTCCGTCACCTTTTCCCAAAGGTTACACGCCCATTACAAACTTTCTTGGATTGTAAAAGGCTTCGGAGATTCATTCAACCACTAGTTTTCATACAGTCGTCCTCTAGATTTTCATACAGTATACATTCGACTCTTATAGTTCAGTACATCTTAGTTGTACTTTAATATTTATACACTTAATCAACTAACTGTTAATTAAGTATAATTGTTACTTTAGTTGTTCCGAAGTTACGTTTTAATTATTATAATATAGTCCACTAATCTTAGTTGTTGGGATTGCCATTTAATCCTACGCGCCGTGTAATCGTCACTAAGATAATTGTTGACGCTGCGACGCACATACACTGCCGCTCAAAAATATGTGGACACTTCCTTAATTCTTGTAACTACGTAAAAAAGTTACGACGTCTTCGGTAAATTTGATAACCTAGTATTTATTAGGGTATCCCATAAGTTTCTTCTTTTTTTGATTGAAACGAATACTTGACATTATTTTTTAAGGTTGATTTGTTGTATTAAATATGAACTTTTCTGCTCCCTCACTCAAGAAATATCATAATTTACTCTTCACAAAATAACTGGTGATTAGCTGAAAAATATTCCTCGAAATGCGTTTTTATTTCATATCAAAAAAAGAAGGAAATTCCTATGTGATTCAACTCGAGTGGTTGAGCCGGCCATGTCATTATTTTAGGTTCAGAGTTCTCTTGTAATTGCTGTAAATAATGTCTACATATTGCAGAGGCGTGATTCGGCTCATCGTCGTGCATAAGTGTGAAGTTATATCTTTAATTAACGATAGTATTTGTTGATAAAAATATACATTATACATCACACATCTCATGAACATAGTGCGTGTCCACATACATTTGAGCGGCAGTGTACATGACTATGAAATTAAAATTAGATCAAAACTAAAAGTGAGACGGCGTTAAGATTACAACAAAGATTAATCGTACTCGAACTCCGAGTGCATCGCGAGTATAACTCGTCATTACATTGCAATGGTTTAATCAAAGTTTCCATCGCAACCCGAATAATACTCCCAAGGTATATCCTTGACTTTAGGGCAATATCGGTCGCCCCATTTATCCTTTCTATGGGAATAAAAGATGGTACCGTGCGCGTCTCGCGATGTAACTAGCGGTAGTTGAATTGGAAAATATCTACATTTGGGACACCCGAAGCAGCGAAATCGGGTACGATTTCCCTTTGAAAGCGACTCGAAAGCACGGGATTCTGCAGCTGCTACAACAGACTGCCTCTATTCAAGCACGAGTTACTTCACGCCGCTTTTCTGTGCCGTGATTTCGGCTAATACACCTAATGCATCCGCGTCGATGAATCACGAAGCATATAACGCGAAGAACAATGCGCGTCGAACGAATTCGCGATTGCTATCCTTTTTCCTGTTCTTTTCTTCTTGCGCCGTGGATTCGCTAGATAGAGGATTTATCGGGATCTTTTATTTTCAAATCATGAGATTATGCGACGCATTTCGGGACGGTGACGTTTAATCCTTGTATACGGTGACCACGCGTCCGTCGTAAGAGGATATTCGTTTGTTTCACTCTTTTGTGTTTTGGATTAATTTTTGTCTTTTGATGGTGGTCCTTTGTTTTGAAAAACGAAACACTGGGTGTGTAAATAAAATGTGTACACTCGTTATTATTAAGGAGTCCCACGTGTTTCTTCCAGTTTGATATGAAATAAAAACGATCTTCGAGGAATATTTTGCACGCAAGCTGGACAAATTTTAGAAAGGGGAAATAATGAGGTCTCCTCGAGATGGAAGAAGATGATAGGGCAGAACAGTGTATATTTAACACTAAAACTACCAAAAGGGACAAATAACCCTTCTACAAATTTGGTACGTCAAATGACAAATTAGGTTAAGCTGGTCTTCTTGACATTCATACTCGTTGCCATCAAGATAAAGAATCTATATGTGTATTCAATTATGTTTCATTGTTTGTTCATTTATTTTCCAATTTCATTTTTAACATCAAAATTGTGCATTATACGTCAGTAGTTTTAGTGTTAATGCAATGAGTCAACCTTAAAAAATAAATATTGTGCCTTCATTTCATATCAACAGAGCAAGAAGATTATGGGACACTGATAATACACGTATAAATTAATAGATAAAATAAATTGGTAAATGTTTTAGGGACATATTCTTGAATAATTTGGTAAATAGTATTTTAAGTATATGTATAAATGAGTTTGTGAGTACTGTTAATTTACCTCATTTACACACGTACATTTTTAACTGATTATCGTGTCCATAATTATATGACAATATAATAAGTGAACTGTGGAATATATATTGCTAATTGAAGTACAAGTTGTGGTAGTAAATGTGCATGAACGATGTTGTTCTAGATGTAATTTTATAAATGGAGCAAATTCATGTTAGGTTTATGTTATGTTTGGTATTTGTAATCTGAAGATAACCAAAATGAAAATTGTCTAATATTCTGTATACATGTATATGTATATACATATATGCAAGAAAACAATTTATGAGTATTATTAACGTAATCCATATACTGAGTACGGTTAATTGAAAATTTTTAAACTTCATAATTTAGGGATGGGATTCTTAAAAATTTGAAATTTGGAAACTTTAAAAATTTGAAACCATACAAATTTCAAAGTTCGATAAGATTATTATTTTAAGATTCTAAAATTTGAGGATTTAGGGGCTTAGTAGTTCAGGAATTAAAGAATTTAGAAAATTAACAATTTATAAATTTAGTAATTTAGGAATCTCGGAACTTGTTTAGACAATCTGAAACTTAATATTGTAAAACAATTTAGAAATTCCGGTATGTGAAAATTGAGAAAATAAAATAAAAGGGGGCATGAAATAAATTGGAAAAGAAAATAAAACAGCTACTGAAATGAACTAAGAAAGAAAATAAAGAAAGAACAAAAACTAAAATAGGAAAGAAAATAAAACTAACCGCAAAATAAAATAGAAAAGTACATAAAAGTAAACGCGAAATAAAATAGAAAAGTACATAAAAATAAACACGAAACAAAATAGAAAAGAACATAAAAAAAGAACGAAATAAAACAGAATACAAAACAAGAAAAGAATATAAAATAAAATGGAAAAGGAAATAAAAAAGAACATGAAGTAAAGTAGGAAAGGAAATCGAAACTTGTATAATCTACCTATTATTATACATAAAACCTTAAAAAAAAGTAAAACATATGAAAAAGCTGAAGTTAGTTAAAATGAATTGATTGTGAAGAACCTACATATTTATTTCGTTATTTTAATCCAGCCACAGTTTTCCAACAATTATCAAACAATTTAAATAAACCCTTTTCAGCTTGAACGATTATAATTATTACTTGAAGTACAGTACTCTTTAATCAGTCAACTGCGGAATTCAATTTTAAAAATCCATCACGGGATATGTAATTAAAATCAAACAATGACGAGTATACTCGACGAACATAGGACAAATGTTCCTATTATAAATTTTGCGGAAAATTTCAAGCAAAACGATAAAGGATTGCATTTCTATTCGATGAAAAATTAACATTACGTGAACGTCGATTGCATCGAAATATAATTTTGGATTAAATATCAATAACAATCACGTTATTGTTCAGAAAAAAGTCAATTTGTATAAGTTTCGTTAGAATGAGGTTATGTATACATACATATATATTACATAATCTCATTGTAACAAAATAATTAAAACTTAATTTATTTTTCTTATTATATGTGTTATTTTAAACTGTCATGTCATTATTTTCATAAAACTCAATTTTTATCTTTTCTAAGAGAATGGATTTTTCTTTTTTAAATGTCTTTCATAATGTGCATAGGTATTATTATAAACAATTGTCTTTACTTGGAAACGATTATATTTGTATGACCTTCGCAAATATCAACATTGCTGCTGTTAATAAAAAATATTAGTATCATAGCCTTTTTTTAGAAAAAAAAAAAAACGTTTCAGTATTTATTCTCTTTTATATTGATAAATTTTAATAGCCGCTTACAGATTTGGCGAGGATCCACATTAGATGAAATTGCCTTAAATAAATTACGCAAAAAAGTAACTTGTACATCATTTGTTATTATTTATTATTTTGATATTGGTACATATTAATGACCACTAACAAATTTTGTCAAGTTCTATTTTAGATACAGTTACAATAATGAAATTCGTAAAAAGTATCTTGTTTACTGTTTACAACAGTATCAGAAAAAAAACAGCACATTCTACATTCTCGGTCATTTAATTATTTCATATGAAATCTCGAATGCAATTTACTCATTGAGTAATTTGATTAGTAACTGTCATTCAGGCATTCGTCGTCGCATTGATTTCGAATAACCGGAATAACGAAATTAATTCAATCGAATCAATATAAACCAAAGACAGTATGACCTGCATCTCTATGTCAATCAATTACCCTGTCCCACAAATTTCAACGTCTTCTAGACGTTCTAAAATTCGATCAATGATTATTACAGTGTTTCCTGTGCTGATTACGAATCTGGAATCCGTTTTTATCCAGCACGTACATTGTGCTGATGGGCGTACGAATTAGCACTGCGTCACGAATAAAAAGTTCTAACCTCGAAGTTGTATAAATTTAATCGGACGCGGATCTGTTCCAAAGAAACTAATCTTATGAACAAGGGTTTGAAGGAACCGAGGCGTCACATTTACACACGGGTCCCTGGGAGGCGACGAGCGTACGTACCGCGTGGTCAAAAAGATTGTAATAAACACGAATGAGGGAAAGCATAACTCGCGACGCATGCGAAGCCCTACCTGGGACGTATCAACAGTATACTTACACGTCATGTACTACAGGGTGTCCCACAATTATGGTACGAGCCGAAAAAGGGTGGTAGGTGGAGCTATTGTGAACAACTTCTTCCTTTGCCAAAATGTCGGATGAGGTTTCATTTCTAAATTATTCAGGAAAAACACCGACCAATCAGAACGCGAGAATCGCACGCGCCGCATGTTCGATTGGGACCATGGCCAAATAAAACACGGACCTACACTTCTGCCTCCTAGCGCGCGCGATCCTCGTGCTCTCATTGGTCGGTGTTTTTCCTTAATAATTTGAAAATGAAGCCTCATCCAATATTTTTGCAAAGGAAAAAGTTTTTCATAATAGCCTCGCCTACCACCCCTTTCGGGCTCGTACAATAATTGTGGGACACCCTGTATAGCGAGATGTTTGAAAGTGAGCTTGGTCAAGGTATAGTAATGTATTATAAGTAACGGTTGACAATAGTGTATGCTATGTAATTATTACAATAATGAAGATCGTTCGTAACTGTCTAAAGTTTCATAAAACTCTGTATATCTCCGGGCTTTCCTTGTGAGAAAATTTGCGAAATTCGACCGCAAATTGTTAACCAATAAGTCTGAATAATAATAATAATATATAAATTATCACGAAATTTATTTAAGCAAATTTTTTGAAAATGAATGTAAAACTTAGTATTTATAATATTATGTTATAAATGATAAGTATATTTTACATGTATGTAATATTAATTTAGATTTCAATTATTGTTTTATTATTCTATTATTTGTTAACTATTGTTCTATTGAAATAAACTACGCTATTAATTACTTTAATGTAATTAAAAAACTGTTTCTTGAACATTTTAATGTTACTACATTCGTTAATATAATTAAAAAAGTTTAAGTTTTTAAAAAATCTCATTAAAATTCGATAGTTATAGTAACATTGCAAAATAGTATTCTAAAATTTAATTTTTACTGTGCACTTCATTATTTTTTATTAAAAAAATTCGTAATGTGTTTGTTAATAAGTGTAAATGAAGTATTGACGCGATTTAAAGACACGATAGGAGAGCAGCTGTTGTGTTTTGCATGGTATGTAATCGAGTAAATAATAAACAGTTATTGATCACGAGAGAAACATCAAACACTTTAGAAATTAGCAGGTTTCCGATAGTGGATAGTTACAATTAATTAATCTTGGAAGCAATTAAGCCTTCAATGGCCTCTTAACAGCCAAAGCATTGAGGCTTCCATCAAATTAGCGAGTGATGGAGCACAGTTTACATTCTCCGGGCGAAAATTAATTATTAATATTTACTTATTGGTTAATTCGTCGGAAAGATGCAGTGCTGTTTAAGTTTTGAGAAGCAGTTCGTCAACAATATCGTTTATCAAAGAAACTATTGCGATAAAATAATTTGAAATTACCAAAAAACCCTGACACACGCCACAAGTTGTGAATCGTGATCGATTTTTGATGTTGAAAAATTTATTTAATACGCAACGATATCAATATTAGAATTGATGTACGATTTGTGGTAATTGTCTATTTAATTATAATTTGTTAATTACTGTATTCTTAATACAGTTCCGTTGTAAATGTATTTCATACTGTTGTTTAATTTAACAGAAGTATGAGAATGAACAAATATTTGTAACAAATGTTTAATAATTTGTAATCAAATATATTTAATATTTTATATGGACCTAACTACCTGGTGTATTTGATACAACACTTAATCTGTCAAATTTTATACATACATTATATGACAAACATTATTTGGATTTGTGGAATAGTTTGAACGAATATAATTTTAAATATAATTAAATTCAGTAATTATTAAAAGTGGTACATAGAAAATATGCTTGTTTTAATGATATGCTGGTTACTACATACTTTAGATAATAAGATGTTCTAATAAGTATTAATAAAGCTATTATAAATAGTGTTGACAATTTAAATAAAATATTTCTTTAAACGCTAAAGCATTTATTTCTGATATATAGTATCCTTACAGTTAGATGCCTTATAACTGTAAAAGTTAAAAGTTCACAAATTATCAAATTTTCGCATTCAACAAATTTCGCAATTACCAAACTCACATTATTATGTCATTAAACATCCAAATTATCAATTCCTTTACTTCTGACGAAAATCCTTGGCGTACAATACAAATATCAAAAATCTTGAATTTCCAAACCTCCCATTTCAAAAGGAAATTAATACAGAAATTAAAATATTTTCAGTATTAACATTTTTTAACTTTCCAACTGTCTCAATTTTCAAATATCCAAATTTTTGTGCTTTCAATGTTTCAAATTCTGGATTTTCAAATTTTCAAAAAATCAAATCCCAAATTTTTAAACTTCCAAACCATAATAATTTGAATTTTCAAATTCTTAATTTCTTATTACTCAAATTTGAAATCTGTAAATTCTAAAATCTAAAACTTTTAAATGCTCAAGTTATCCAAATTTGAAAATATTTCAAAATTTGCAGGTTTCCAAACGTCGAAAATATTTCAGAACTAGCAAGTACTTTCATTTCCAGTGCCTAATGAAATAAAGGAGTATACGCAAAAAATACATAAAGACCAATTCAAATGTTGAAAAATATCGAAATAAAAATAAAAATAAAAATGTATAACGAGATCTAAAGTGTATAGAAAGATTGAAGTTATCAAATTAAAAAGATGTTGCTTGTAAAAATGTAGACAATTAAATTTGACTATTAGTGACACAAAATAAAATTAATATTAGCGATTAAAACTATTTTTGTATTATAAATGTACACTATTTGAGATTAATAACCGTTCTCAATTAACTAAAATCTAAAATTCTTACCGTTTTATATAATCTTTCGTATTATTAATTTCATCAATAGTCACGAGTGAAAAATCGAAAATTGTGCTCCTATATTGAAAAGGAGTGTAAAATGGTTTCATGTCTCAGTATAATTAATTATTTTAAATATTTGAAACTGTATTTTACACAATATTTCATATTTATATTTCAATTACGTTTAAAATGTCAAGCTTGTAATATTACGTTTCAAACAATATTTATAATATTTTGATTTTACGTACTTTTTGTATACAGAAAATTGTTTTTTTCCGCAAAGTCAATGTATTTTTTTATTTGTCAAACAATATTTTAATTTCTGTCGTTTCTGAATGTAGAAAATTGCTTTTTTTATAAAGTGGATGTATTTTTTCACTTTTCAGACAATATTTGTAATATTTTAAAGTTGATGTACTCTTTTATTTTTTATACGTGTCTTATCTTCGATTATATTATTAGCGAATGGATAAGAATTAACTGAACTGTTAAAGTATTAATATACAAACTACTTAATAATTAACTGATTAAGGTACTAACTACTGAACTACTTTACTACTTTACTAAAAGTGGCCAGAAATGATGCAATAATGAATCAAACAAATATCCAAATTTTTCTTACCGAAGAACAAGCATTTTGTGCTTTGAAGTACGATTATTAATTACTTACGATTTCAATAATTAGTGGAGTCAGGTAGAGGATAATGAGTTGGTATAACCGTAGCATGCATCGTATTGTTTGTATGCAATGGAGAATTTATAATGGCTTGTACGCTTCCAGCATTAAATCTTGCCTTAACGTTTACACGCGGCCAATTTGAAATATATTTTCATGCGTTTTCGCAGCTTATTAGATTTCAATGACGTATACTGCCGTTCAGAAGTGTTCGAGTTATTGAATTCCACAGAAATTTGATACATAATTTTCATACGGTATGAATCTACCTCATAAAATATTTTACAAAATAATTTAAATTACTAAATTACTAAATTACTAAATTACTAAATTACTAAATTACTAAATTACTAAATTACTAAATTACTAAATTACTAAATTACTAAATTACTAAATTACTAAATTACTAAATTACTAAATTACTAAATTACTAAATTACTAAATAACTAAATAACTAGATCACTAGATAACTAGATAACTAGATAACTAGATAACTAGATAACTAAATAACTAAATAACTAAATTACTAAGTTATTAAATTATTACGATACTAAATTACTAAACTGCAGAAATAGTTCAAATATTCAAATTTGGGAGTTTAGAAACTTAGAAAGTTAGAAATTCGGGAATAATTCGCACACATGTTCAGTTTTTCCAACCTAACAATTTTGAAAGACATAAATACGAAGAAGTATAATTTAGTAATACATGAATTAGAGAATGACTATGTTTATTTGGAAGAAAGATCAAGAGCGAATCAAATATATACAGGATGTTACCTCTAATGTGGCACAAGGTGTTTCATTTACTTGCAGAGTTTTACAACTAGAAACAATAGGAAACCTTCTTTGTACTGTAGGGATCTTGGTGACAGAAGGACTTGTTTTAATAAAGAAAAGAATATTTAATATACATAAGAAACAAAATACAACACGCGCACATACAATTTCTCTCTTTTGACACTCACGATCGACTTCTCTTTGTTAATTCTCACAAAGACTTTACTTCCATCCTTACAAAGCTTTTCTTTTCCAAATCCACTTATACACAGTCACACCCGCTGACCCATTCGTACTACACGCATTCCCATTGCGAAGACTTGTCACACGATCATTCACTCTTCATTCACACTTCTCTCAGTCTAAACACTCTACATCCGAATCTCGCTCGAACATCCTTATCTCACACCCCGCAGTACCATATTGAATATTCAGATGAATTCGAAGTATTACACGATATTTTGATAACATACTATTCGACTTACTTACATATTTTAAATGTATTCTGTCTTCTGAAACAAAAATAACATGATGACATTCTAGTAAGGTAAAAGTACCAGTAATTTACCAATTAAGAGAAATCTTCTACGGAAATAATGGTAACCTCTTACTCTGTCAATAAATGGCGATAGTCGATACTTGGAGACGTTCTTTAAACCTTCTAAATTATGCACGAAGAGCACATTTTAAAAAAAGTTGAGTTATACAAATTTGAGAAATATATTTAAAAATTCGGCGAATGCTCCAGTAGTTGACCATTCTTGAAAACGAAGATTAGCAATATCCAGAATTTGACCATTAAACAATTATTGCTTTTCCAGGTTACAATAATAAAACCGATGTATTTATTATTTATAAAACACTATGAACATTTAAACAGTAAATAATTCCATATGGCTATTATTCACAGAAACATCAAGGAAATAGAAATATAATAGCATATTACTTATCTTATTGAATTCAAACGTTCGTTGTTAATAATCATGCTTTATTTCACATGCAATTGTTGAAAAATTTCATCGACATATGCTGCAACGTCTGAAGCTTACTTTCATCGAAAGTCGACAGCTTATAGAAACCTTATTTTTTTTATGTTTTTTGAAAAACGGTCAACTACTGATACATGGTCAACTACTGGTACTTTTACCTTAATACATATATTAGAGAAAGTATCGTACAATGTGTTTTGAATTTGTCTCCATGCCCCATGTAGTATGGTAAAATGAAAAATATGTTTCTATTAGCAAAATCTTAGGCGACATCGATTTCATCAAGAAGATAATATATTTTCGAAATTTCGTTCACTAATATTTATTGTACGCGTCATATTATTGTTCTAAACCTTTTTTTTTTTTGTTTGGTGTCTGCAAGTGGGTGAAAAATTGTACGTAGCGATGGAGGTAAAGCCCTGTACTTTAAAGGTCTACTAAACAATAAATTCATTTCGAGAGACATTTTCTTTTTCAATACTTTTCATCATTCCCCTACGTGCGCGTATAAAACATCGTTCAAAATGCAACGATTATTAAACCGGTTTTTTTTTTATAGCTGAAAGCGGTAGAATGTAACGAAACACAGTTGAATCTGTAAGAGCGCTTTTTAGATCATAAAAAAATCATTGCGTATTTCTTCAAATCAAATATTTATACGTTTTAAAAGCAGAATGTTTTATCAAATGGCGATTAACAAACTTTGTTCTGCATGATCGATGCAAAAAGTATTCAAGTGAAAAAGAAACTGTATCATTCGCAACAATTAAACAGAGGTTAAACTTTTTTTTTGCTATTTTTTAGTCACAGATATAAATAGTACATTATTTTCAGCATTGTAATGAAGTTCATTGGCTGTTGTTAATATCTGTCATACGAACATTTCGAACGATCATTTCTCTACAGAATTTGCTTTGCTACATTTTAATAACCCACTGTGCATTGAAACACTTGCATATTTAATTATATCGATCAAAACAAAAATCCTCAAAATCGTGTATGTATTGTAAGTGGTCCGTTTTAAGGAGTAATGCTGCATGGAAATATTCAGAAAAATTACTCAAGCCTAATAGGAATTAATTAGTATTATTCATATATCAAATTAGTGAGATTCGCTGTCGTTTTTTATTATTCACTTATAATTCCACGTTTTCAAATTATTATATGATAATTTTCAGATTTCTGAAAACTTTTAACTCTCAAAATTTCCAATTTACAAATTCCCAAATTTCCATATTCGCAATTTTACAGATGCCATAATTTTTAAATTCCTGATTAGTAGAATTCCAACATTTAACAATTCTTGAATTCTCAAATTGTTAAGTTTATAAATACGTAGTTTGAATTACACTGTACAACAGCCAAAAATTATATGAACTGCCACTATGAAATTCTTATAGATTTTTGCGAGCTGAATACAAATCTGCAATCCGTTTTTCTCTGGTACGTACAGTTTTTTAGAAAATTAATGTTAAAAAAAATTGCAAATTTTCAAATTTGGGAATTTTTTGTGCTTTTACTATAGCAGCTATTCAATGACTTATTGCACGACAGAAATCTGTGAACTTTCCCGAATAAAACGATATAAATTGTTATTACGAAGCGAGGACAGTGGTTCGTCGCGTCAGAGCGGTCGCTCCGTATCCCGCCTATGTTAACGCGATGCAAGGAACGATCCCTGTGGCGTGAGAACCACTGTCCTCACTACGTTTCCCGCGTTGCTATTTTGCTTCTGGTATCGTAAAAAAAAACGACGTTTCAACTTTCTTTGGGTGCTTTTTAAAGGTGAAAGTCTGCTCTATCGCGTCATATAGTTCGATTTGCCACTGGACCCTTACTTTTTAAGATAAATTGAAAAATATACGCAAAAATTGGTGCAAAATCGGTGTCTCTTCGCATTCAATGATTGTTTAAACATGTTTAAATATTCAGAACGCATAACAAATATATACCATTGCATTCGGGAAAGTCTATAGAATCTTCTGATATAATCAGAATTGTAGTATGTTTTATAATTACCTCGCAAAATTCGTTTGAATTTGAAAAATGTGTGTTTTTTTCAAAATCAAATTTCTCAAAAACTGTACGTACTGGAGACAAACGGGTTGCAGATTCGTAATCAGCACGAGAAACACTATAATAATCGCATAGTGGTATTTGAAACGTCGAAAAAAAGTTCAAATTTGTTGGACAGTGTTATCGCGCCGCTCGAGACATTCGCGATTTTCGTACCTACACGCTTACAGCCGTAGAATCGCTGACACTCTCGTTACTTGTTCTTATTTAATCTTTGCTTATTTGTTAAATATATTTTGTTGAGTAACTGTTAACATATCTACTTTTCATCCACAGACCCACGTTCTTAATTATTTGTTACTGTCATTTGTTGCACAAAAACACGGACCCACTGAATGCATCACACGGATTTCCATTTTCACCCAATTCTGAATAGCCAATAGAATTCAGTTTCCCTCGCTCTTATTTGTAATAATTGTACGGCTACATCGAACTATCACATTTGTAAAATAAGCATTCGAATCTCAACAACCTTGGAAACAAATCAGCACATAGTTAACATAATTTCCAATTTAGCATGGTCCATCGAGTATGGCACATAGTTATAGTATAGTATAGAAACATCATAAGTAGTCGGTACATCATGTGCAATATTCAACAAGGCTCGTACGAATTAATTTCAATCACGAGTGTTAACAGTTCAAACAGCCATTTCAATCGATTTGTCACCTTTCCATCTAACTTGTTCCGTTACATAGAATAAATAATGTTTTAGGTCAATTATATGTATTATTGTACTTACATTATACACTCCTGGACAAAATTAAGTGGACATTGCAGAAATGTAAAAAATGTTTTGTTTCATTACAATGTTGTAAATAAATTTTAAATTTAGAACGTGAGATATTTTTGTAGGCTTGAAAAAGCATTTATTTAATGTATATAATTGTGCAATAAAGTTTTGATTTATAGGCATTATTAGTTAATTAAATTTACCTTTTGTTATTTATGATACCTGTCCACTTAATTTTGTCCACGACTGTATGTAACGGTTATATGTGTTATTGTAGATATATTATATATGTAGAACAAATATTATATAAAAAGTATTTTTCACTCAAAAACGTTAGCTTTACCATGAAATTTTTCTCAGCTCTAAATTTGAAAAATAATTTATTTATTACACTCTAACGTCTTTGACGATATCGAACAACTTTTGTTGAAATATTTCTTCTATAACTTCAATTCTTTGCCAGATATTTCATTTCCAGTTTAACGGAATATGGTGTAGAATCCTAGACATTCCTTTTCTCTATCGTGAGACATCTTGTGAACGTTTGCCAAATACCTTGACCAGTTTTTTTGATCTAGAATTTTAAGATTGTTGGGGAGCGACGTTACAAAGTGCCACACGATCCTGTTATAGGAGGAAGAAGGGCCTGCGTCCCTAATAGGATGGGAAGTATGTCGATACCTCTTACGTAAACTCAGTTAAAATCTAACTCTACTTTGATCATCGGCCAAATTAATATTGACCAACCCGTTCAAATAAGATTGAATTCGCGAGATTGAAGATACATCGTTGAACATGAACGAGAATATTTGATTTTCTTGGCCTAAACGCTGCACCAAAGCAATAGCAAAATGTCAGAACGAAAATATTTATGTGATTAATTTTTCAATCATCTCGTAATAATTGACATATAAAATTTAAATTCCGTGACACGTTCCATCGATGTTTACACCAGTTTGAATAAATAATTTATGAAATATGTAGGAATTGTGAAATTGAGATAGGCAGAGGTTGCAAGACCATTGCTTCAGATTTTAAAATCGAGTTTATTAAATTTGCAAATTTTTTAATTTCCTTATATCCAAATTCGAAACACTTAAAATTTTCATGTGCGTCAATTTTTTTAATTCTCTAAGTGTTCCAGCTTCTAAATCATTAGATTTACACATTTTTAAATTAATAGAATTCTATATTTCCAAATCCGCAATTTCCAAAATTTCTAAATTTCTAAATTTCTAAAGTTCTGAAGTTCCAAAGTTCCAAAGTTCCAAAGTTCCAAAGTTCCAAAGTTCCAAAGTTCCAAAGTTCCAAAATTCCAAAGTTCCAATGTTCCAAAGTTCCAATGTTCCAAAGATTCAAAGTTCCAAAGTTCCAATGTTCCAAAGTCCCAATGTTCCAAAGTTCCAATGTTCCAAAGTTCCAATGTTCCAATGTTCCAAAGTTCCAAAGTTCCAATGTTCCAAAGTTCCAAAGTTCCAAAGTTCCAAAGTTCCAAAGTTCCAAAGTTCTAAAGTTCTGAAGCTTTGTCATTCCCAAATATCTAAATTTCCAGATCCGCAAAGTCGACCGCCGAATTACTAAAGCACCAAGTTTCTAGATTCCACATCACTGTATTGGGAAAACCTCTATTTTCCAAATCCTAAAACCTCCAAATCCCAAAGTCCTAAACTTTATATATACCTTCAAACTTCCACATCTGGAAAAGTCCCTAGAAATCCATGATTAAAACGCCACCTCCTCGCAGAATATCATATTTTTGCTAAGGTAATAAGATTTGCTGCTGTTATTACGGATTTTATTACTCAACATGTCATACAATTGTACTTCAAATATACAGTCCATGTGTTAGAAAAACATTTACAATATTCGTCACATAAGCACCTATTTACCCCATATCTGTATTTTCCAGTGTTATTCTGCAAGTATAATCCCGGGTATAAGAAATTAGGACAACGCGTGGTCTAAGTGCTACTCCGTGTTTCCACAGGTGCAAATTTACCTAGTATTCTTAGTATCCTTTTACCGAGATTAATTTTGAAGGTAATACACGAAACGCTTTTCAGTGGTATACAGAGAATGTTGTAAGATGATGATATTATTACATGTACAGAAAATAATCTAAATATTAAAGATACAAATTTTAATACGAAAGTACTTCTGACCGTTGTATCTTCACAACCAGAGCTTTTCTGCGGTATTCAATATGCATTTTATATTCTGCAATTCTAACATTCTATCGTTACGCTACACCCGATATTCTAACGTAACACTTTAATCATAACATCTTAAACCTTAAATCTACACGATTCTACATTGAGGGTACAGTTTTGTGTTATACTGATAATAAAGGTATAGTTCATCATAATGCAATTACTTATGGGAAAATAGATAAATTGTATGGAACAAAATCTTTGAGCTCTCAGTCCAGTTTCTAAATTGGAACATTCAGTACATTTGTTTACTACATATTATAGCGTGATCTGACAATTTTAAATAAATCGTAAATTGGTCACACCAGTACACATTTTAAAAGTAAATTGAATGGTTTATGAGACACCTACAATGCTGCAATTGTTTTGCTGTTAATTTGCCTCTTTGTGGAAGTGCGGACACTCCCTTCAGTTTCTGCAACAAAGTGCATAGTTTTGAAGTATGATACGTCGCGGAAGAATGATAAGAATGACTGTGACTGAAATTGATATTTGCCCAAAAGTTTTCATAACTCGTTTAAGTTCAAAGAGCAAAAGAAAAAGGCCCCAGGACGAAATTTGTGCGTTCAATTTCGTTGACAGTTTTTACGCATCTCTTATCAAAGTGATCTAAACTGTGACGCACCCTATGCATTTCCGTTTTACTTCGTAACGCACCCTGTATGTTTTATATGTACTCTTTCAATGTCACAATTAGATCTACTCGTGAATTTATTGACAAATTAGTAAAAGATGAAAGCTGCATTCATCGCCACTCAGTAGCAAATAATTGTGTGTAATTTGTTATAGATGATTGTTACGTTGCTATAATATAAAAATTATGCTATGTATTAACAGTAAAACTAGCGACGTATAATGCACAACTATTGCAATGTTTAAAATGAAGTTGAAAAAGAAATGAACAAACGATGAAACATTATCGAATCCACTTGTTGATTCTTTATCGTGGTTACAGTCAGCACAGATGTCAAGAAAACCATCTTAACAAATTTCGTCATTTGACGTAGGAAATTTTTAGAAGAGTCATTTGACTCCTTTGGTAGTTTTAGTATTAAACACGATAGGAGGAGACATAACAAAATCGTTGCATTCTGATTCTCGTTTGCTATGTTATCTCATAATCGTATTCTGGTTATACTATAATATGGTATACATGATATAATCTCAAAGTTCCCACTTCTTCTTTTCAGTGATTCTGACCCAGAGATACTAGTATAGGTGTGGATTACTGGCAGTGATATCAAAGTTTCCTCGCTCTAGATTCACTCTCTCCCCTATCCAGATCTATTGAAATACGAGATGCTATATGAATAGTCCAAGTGTTCCCATAACTTGAGAATAATCCGAGCTACATCAAACGTGACAAGCAAGAACTAATATCGAAGGCGGATTTCAAAAATCCCAAGGAGTGGATAGAATTAGTGGATTTGACAAGATCTCAACTTCATCGACTTTATAAAAATTCTTTGTGTTAAATGCGCGTGCATAAGTACCTACTATATTTAGATATACATATGAAGAATATCAGCTTGATCAAAGTTTCGACCAAATTGTAACGAAAAAGTTCTAATGCTGCTTTATGGCCCAACATAGTATGAAATCTGGGACATATCAGTGCAATAAAGATTGTTTTAAAAGCTCTAGAACTTAACTTATTATGCGGCAATAATTGTAATTACTGACCACAGCAATGTTTAATTTGATAACTAAACTGGAGGTCTTTACATTTTTTATTTCGTACAATTACATATTATTATATGTCACATTGAAATGTGCAGTACAATTACGAGTATAGTATATGTTAGAATAATTGTTATTTTGATGCTATGTCGATCAAGGTTCTGGGGTAAGTGCCAAGAGGTCAAGCTTAGTCCTCTTACCAGAAGGCATTCCTGCCATCCCCACTCCGTGGTCAGATCCTTAAAGAACAACACCCCTAAGCAATGCAACGTCGGGCTGCTTGCCTTTTCCAGAACATTCCCATGCCTCTTTTTAAGCAATCAACCCGGCGACACTCAATGGCTACGTGACTTCGAGTCACTGGCCATCGTCGACCGCCTGGGTTGCCATTCATATAAACACCCTATCATAAATGGTCCGAAAGCAAAATAGCGGCGGGCTAATTGCCTTCGTCGACCCTCAAACATACGTTGCCGCTAACATATATATTACTTTATGTAATTTAAATACATGTACACTCATGGACAAAATTAAGTGGACATTGCAAAAATGTAAAAATATGTTTTGTTTTATTACAATGATTTTAATAAATTGTAAATTATAACGTTAAATATTTTTGTAGGCTTGAAAAAACATTTATTTAATGTATATAAGTGTGCAATAAAGTTTGATTTATAGGCATTATTAATTAAATTAAGTAAACCTTTTGTTATTTATGATACCTGTCCACTTAATTTTGTCCACGACTGCACATTAAGTACGTCAGTTTATACAGTAATATATGTATATGTGTTATGAGTCTTTATCTAAGTATAAAGAAAGATTTATGAAATTGTTATTTATATACCTGCAAAATTTAATTATATTATATGTTACCCAGAAGTATTTGGAAAAAACGAATTTTCTACTAGAAGCCAAAATTATTTCTGACCGAACACAATAGTGACGATAGTATTTTTCCCAAATTATTAGTTAATACGTAAAAAGATTATGTTCAGTCGAATACGCGAAGCGGTGAATTGGAACTCGCCCAAAAGGATGGATATCGGACGGAAAATGGAAAACCTTTCCCTCTAATTAATCGTACCGGTTGATTACAAGCGTGCGGTTTATCATTAAGCGAGCGAGATGAAAACGCTGCAGGCCTTTATGCATCGTAATTGGAAAACATGTCCACATAGGGTAAATCGGTTTGACTTTTCAGAATGAGTAAATTAAATATAATCGGCCGATTTTGACCGAATCAAAGGGCGTTGCTGTAATCGCTAAAGCTCGAAATCATTCATATGGTTAATTAACGGCCCCCTGTCCCAAATAAATCTACCTACTTTGAATCATGGATCTATAAATTTCTCTCCTATTATTTCGCTTCGATTTCTCAACCGTTGGTGCGTTGTTTTTTTTCGGGAATAAATTGCACTCATATAAAAACTTCTCATACATAATTTATTTATTAGTGAAATAAAATCAACCACGGTCGTTTTAGTAGGAGTGAAAACTCCGGGTGTGCAGAGAGAGTAAATGTATTAATTAGGGAACCCGTACAGATTACAAAGCCATTATGTTAAAATTATGAATAAAAAAATGCACGTATATAAGTCAGACGAAATAAGATGTTTTAAATTAAAGACAATTACTAAGGAATTTCTATTAAAATTATTAATATGCATAGAGGCAATAATATCGCAATTGGCAACGATGAATATTAATAACAATAATAATTTCGGATACTTCAATAATTATATTCATTGGTTCGTAACTGTAATTTATATCTCTACAACTCCAAACAGTCAGAATGACAAATATTTTAAACAATTTTCAAATTTTGTTCTCTGAAAAAATGAAGACACACAAAAATTTTGTAAGTTTATACTATTTTATCTGAAGAATAAGTATTAGTTTTTATTTTTGAGTAAATTTTGTACGGTTGCGGAATTTCCAAGCTTGTCATTAATGCAAAGACTATTACTTTTAAACGGATATTCGCCATAACCTCAAACTCATTTCAAACTTCAAAATGGAAATGTGTGTCCTGGGGTACCATCCAACGAATTATGTATTTTATTTTTATAAAGTTATTTTGTACAGACTGACTGAATTTAGAAAAATATCGTCATATATCATAAAAACTAGGTTAGTGCGAAATCCAAAAATACTGTAATAGGGGGATATATGGAAAAATACCATAATAGAAATTAAATCATTGAGATTTAATTTAATTTCTTGTACTTAAAAAAATTATCCGATAGAAGGCAATTATTATATTTAATAACAGATACTGGTTTTCAGAATATGACATTTATGCAACGATAATTTTATTACTACATATGTATATAATTGCACTATACTATAATATTATATTATAATATATTATAACTATAATATCATTTATACAAATCAATATCAAGTTATGTTATCATAGCTCCATGAAATTTGAAATGACGAATAATCAGTTTAATAAAATAAAATTACTTAACGATCTAAATATTAATATTAAAATGCCAATTAAATAACCTACATCAAAAATGTCTTCACTGAAAATAGTTCTTTTAAAAAAAGGAATTGTTTAACAACAGATATTGATTAAAAAGGTACAGAACATAACCAATACGTAGATTTCGTCCATAAATGTTAAATAAAGTTTATATTAAATGATTTGAATAATACGTACATTAAAAGGATAATAATCAAGCTTTGTACTAATATAAATTATAATTAATAATTTTGATTTAACATTTCTCTGTATTCATATATTCCTCAACGCCACATTTATTCTACGTAATAAACTACAATACCCTTTTAGATAATTTTACGTTGTTTAAATATACAAAAAATTGCAATTATCTTAATTGCTTTCAAAATCGTTTCACCACTGGAACATTTACCTTATATAACGTTCGTCGGTCATGAAAAGGATGTCCAATAATTCGTAAAGGATTCGTGCCAACAATCCCCGAGGTCCATTTTATCGACCTTGACAACTTGTGGTATGTTCCATGACATGGATATTCTGAGAAACGAACCGTACTAAATGGGCCAAGGCAACACTTTCCGAAGGGACTTTCGAGTTTGCTGTCAAGAAATATGTTAGGATAGTCGCCGATGTGGCTGGCACGTTGCGTTTTATCGTTTCGTACTAATAGTAATAACTGTCGTCTAACCTATTTCAGAACGACGACTATGCGAACAAAACGTCTCGTTTTAACTCTCTGTAACCTAGTTCTTCTTTCCTCGAAAATAATACACTACAGTATTACTTAAATATGAACGACCATATTAATTTTAACGTACAAACATTTTGTTCGTAATGCTAGAACTACCGTTAAATGCACACTTCCTTTTAAATTGAAAATATAGTGGAAAACTAAATATTTCTTATGCGTCAACAAACATTCCTTATCTCAACAAGATACCAAAGAAATTATTTTGTAATATTTTGTAGTACTACCAAATTTTTAAGTACAAAATATAAAATCTGAAATTAATCATTTATAGCTGGTAGTTCTGGTGTTGAAAAAATGATTGTACCTTTCAGATTACAGCAATGTGTAAAATTTACAGCAAAACTGCAATTTCAACGATTAAGTAAATATGCAGAATAAGGAACCACCCCCGATTTCCATGACCTTGAAATATAGTAGCAATGGCATAATTCTGAACAACTTTTCACTTACACATCTGACAATTAAAGCTATTAGAATAATTAATAGATACCAATTACACAACTGAAAACTAATAGTTTAAAAGTTATAATGTGAAAATTACAATTATGAAAGTGAACATTTGTAATTCAATGTTAATTGTTGTATCCCCAAATCCTCGGTAAAATGAACTGCAGACCTGTTGTAATATAGGAAATAATGTTCTGCAGGGCTGGGATCACGCCCAAAAGCCTCAAACAGAATTACCTGCAATAAATTAGGCCATGGAAGCTCGAAAACTCCGAACACGATAGAGGTTGATACAGGATCGATACATTGAACAGCTATAAAGTGTACAGTGGATGAATAATTGCAAGTTCTGCAGTTAAATAAAACGGCTGATCAGAGTTGCTTCGTGTACACGCCGAAACTAGCACATAAAGTAGCAGCTGTCTGCAACCTAATTCTTGTGTATGAGTCCACAGGAAGAAGCAGGGCTTCTAACGGTGTTTATTGCCGGTTTATATGTCTCTGTGGCGAGTTCAGGCCACAAGGTAACACTAGAGGCGGGTGTGAAATGTTGCGTTGCAGTTTACTTGACCCGGCTCGGAAATTCCAGTCTGAATTAGGGAGGATAGTTCTGTACGTCAACGAGAAGTTTACCACGAGGGGATTTTAAGTACACTAGAGATGATGAAATTATTCGTAATATATACATATGTTTAAAATACAGTGGCTAGTGTGTCTACATACCAGGCGCATCGCGCGTGATTAAAATTTAGAGTATCTACTGTAAATTTCAAATGTGCTGATCTGGTTATTTTAAGATAGCGCTGTGAATATTGATTGTTAAACTACTTGAAAATTTTAGAACCGACGAGAATACAATGCGAATGTTAATAACGTATAATGATATGTTATAATCTAGCCTAGTCTATCCCATAGTATAATTTACAACTGTAATAATTAACTATATTACTCACTTATTAATTAAAGTAGTTTAGGTTAGATTAAACATTATAGCAAGCGTAAAACTTCGTGTTTTGAAGTTAAAACGCAGTAAATATTATAATGTGATTGAAGTGTTACACTATGATATCGTCTTTAATCCATAAAAGGAAGCTTTAACTTTTGTAAAATCTTCAAATAAACAGTTATTTTGCAAAACAGTTTGTGTAGTCCAATTTCCCACTGGGAGTAACAAATTTTCATATAGAATAGTTCTTTATACTACAAAGAGGTTTAAAAATATTGAGAAAAACATGTTTTCGGTTCCCAACATCAAGAATTGATTTCGTACACTACATATGGATGATTGGTGGTACTAAAATATGTGCCAAATATTCTCACTGAAACTACTGTTATTCTTAATAACATTGTTATTATATAAGTTTCACGAAATTTGGTTATTAATATTTGAGAAAGCTCCCTTGTAAAATCATTATTATATTTAACACGTTGACTGTCACACGGAAGTAATTCAATATTGCGTTAGTCAATATTTTCATTTTTAACAGATCTTACAAAATAGTTTCACAATACCTTGTTATATTTATTTTCCATAGTTTCAAATAACTAATGCGAGCATTTTCAGTTTGAAAAGTGAAAAAATGTTTAATAATATAGCTGTTAAATCTTTGCAGAAATTTGAGTGTCACCCATATATGGGTGACATGGCAGTCAAAGTGTTTTGTGATAAACTAATTCTGATTAACATATGATCCGATGAAATAAATGAATGTCTATGAGAATGATTACCATGTATACATTCGGGAAAACATCCAATCATAATTTGTACTTTTTATTACCTTTTGAAAAACTACTTGCCGGAAGAATTTTCCTTCCTCCATACTTTTTCCGCTTTTCACTCATCGCAGGATCGGACATCGTTACGACGTGCGTGTTCGCGTCACTTGCGATGAATGAATTACCGTCAGTTTTTTTAAGCACGTGTAAAAATATACATACAAATTTTGTTATTATATAAACGACACTTGGTGCAAATTTTCATTTGCATCTGTTTGGTCAAAATGTTTTGACATTTTTTAAGCGGAAATCCGATTTCAAATTTTATATATGAAACTGAAATTATTATAGATTACACAGTTTGTCAGTGGTCGGCAACGTTTTTTTCAAGTGGGTCGTTTTTCAATTTTTTTTTGCAGAAATGTTAGCTGGTGGGTCTCATCACTTCTATTTTAGATTACGCATTATCTGGGAATGCAGAAAATAAAAACATTATACTGATGGGATAATCCAATATATACTTTAAATATAACATTACAAATTGATTATCATCAAATCTATTTTTACAATTTGAAATAAATCAAGAAATGTTAGCCGAAATGTAAACACCATGTAAATAAATTGAATACCTATTTAATTAAGAACATTTAATCTTTTTAATGGTTTCCTTAATGCATCATTAGTGCTTCATAATGCTTAACACTATTTCTACCACGATTTTGTGTATACCTGTTTCAATCAAAAGGTGTCTTTTTACGAATTTTCGTTTGAATACGCATTTTTAGATCCACGATGAGCTGGAGGAAAATGATATCGCTTAATTTATTTAACAACTATTGTGTGAAAAGTCAAAAAAATAATTGTAGAAATTGATTCGACATAGAGAATAATTTTAAGTTGAAATTTGAAAGGTGTCTTTTGACACCTCTTGGTAGAAATAGTGTTAATGTTTCATTATCCCTGTACGGTTTGAAATATTTGAGTGATAATTTGTCGTCTACAAAAGACCACATAATTCAGAATTTTTGTTAGTTAACCTGAGCAACCTGTCTTGCAATGAATTGAGAATGACTTTTATTTGAGAAAATACCTACTCACACGAGTAGCTGGACTCAAAAAGCACCCATTTTTATTCGTTGGCAAGAATACCTACCGATCCTCATAATTAAAAATTATTTACTGGGTGATTAAAATTTTCCCAGTGGGTCACCAAGTGATCCCGGGGTCATAGGTCGCCAACCAGTGCAATATGTGAATTGCTTTTATTGTGTACAAGAGAAATTATTACTGATCAAGATTTTTATTTAATCATTATTAGGTCTTTTGAAATTGTACTTGATCTTCATGAACGTGACTCATTTTTTGTAGGAGAAGTTTCAATATTTTCAGAGACTTAAATAGTCTCATTCTAGTTGAAATCAGTATTTTTTTTAGTTATGTTGTTTATTGTACTTTGTGATTACTTTCGTTTGGTAGTTTGATTGTATTTTATTATTTTTTTATTTGCGTTCCTTGTATTTAATTATTTTTCTTTATTTATGTTGTTTAACACTCTTTATTGTATCTTTTATTTATATTTTTTCTGTTTCATTTTTTCTTTTCATTTATATTCTTTATTGTTCTTTATTATTTCATTCATTTATGTTGTTTATTGTTTGATATTATCTCTTAACGACGATTCTTATTTTCTGTTATTCATATTGTTCATTGCCTATTATTGTTTCTTTATCTATGTTCTTGATTATTTGCTATTATTTCTTTATTTACTTCGCCTTTTTGTGTTTATATCACCCAGTTCTACGATTTAATAGTAATGAATTACTATGAACAATCAACATTTATGAAAAAATGCAATAGTTTTATAAAATTAAAAAGGAATCATATTTTTGTCTTGAAATAATTGTTTATAAGAACCCAGTGAATTTTTTATAATATTTAATAACATTTTTATTTGCTCAGCTCGACTGGCCTAAAATTAAATCCTGATTTGACAATTTAATGTCAAATTACAAGACGAGTTTCCCAAGCAATTCAATGTTCTTGTATTTCTGTCGAGACGAAGTGTATCGCGAAATTGAAACGAAAGCTAGTACGATGTTAAAATATCGATAAAGTTTGAAATTGACAAGGAAATGCGTCTGCTATAAATTTTCTCATCGAAAAAACGATGAAAAAACACATAAAAGACTGTTTGACAGTTGCTTCGAATGGAGTCGAGTCTAGGAACGCTTGGCAATAAATTAATAGCTGCATCACTTCCAGCCGATTAAACAGAACGAGGGAAGACACCGTATCGGCGAAATATACAGGATGTCGCAATATTCATAACACATTTTACCTACAAAAATGAAGAAGAAATGTATGGTTTTATATAGCAATCGAAAAATATTCGGTGATCGAACGTTGCTTTTAAGAGCATTAAAATTAAAAAATATTCTTCGATGTTTATACAATAATTTGTTTATATCGAAGAAAGTAACAACTGTAACGACTTGTTTTTTATTCAAAATGATGAATGTCATATATCGTAGTCATAATGGCCAAAATATGGTTATTTAATTAATTTTTAACAAAGTTACACGTTTTGAAATTTTTCATCTGTTTCTGCGAATATATTAGTCCTTTATTGCAAAATTTGTCTATGTAATACTAGTAAGAAAATAACAAAAATAGTGGCTTTTATCTAAATTTATTTATTGGAAGGTGATATATAAGTTTGATAAAAGTAAACAATGAAATATTGTAAACATTGCAAATTTTTAACGAGTTATAGTGAAAAATAGTAATGAACGAAGAGAAATAATTTACAGTAAGTTTGTCAGTTATAAAATTTGCTGTTAATTTATGTTCCAGAGCATATGTATTTCGTAGTACATTAAGTTATGCAACATATTTAGAACAGAAAGCAACGAAATTTATTCATTCTTATCACATTTATTGAACTTATATAGAGTAAGCAATGTAAAATATAAGTCTTTAAACCTGTATCACTGAACATCAGCTGATTATCAATGAATAGTGGGAAAAATTATCATTTTCAAGTAATCATCAGTGATTCATTTATATTAGGGAGTCCCATAAGTTTCTCCTTTTTTTGATAGAAACGAATATACAATATTTATTGCTTGAAGGATGATTTGTTCCATTAAATATGAACAGGTCACCATCTACCATCCCTCAGGATATATCATTATGTACTCTTTCTAAAGCTATTATCTAAAGCTATTAAATTACGTCTTTATATACTAAAAATGGAAGATATGGGACATCTTAATACATTATTTCATGTTCAATAATTAATAATAAATATAAAAGGAGTCCTGAGTAACTTTTCCTTATAACTTAATTGCCGTTCATTATTGACTACAAAATTCTTAACAAAAAAATATTTGGAAAAATATTAATCTGAGTTGTAACTATGAATCTAAAATATTAATCAAACTAACCTAACCTAGACTATCACGTTTTGTAATTCACGGTATACATTCTCTAATATTATTTTCTTAATTTTAGTATAAAATATGTTGGGGTCAGATTAGAATAGTAGTCTTGGGGTTACACGAGCTGAAATATAAAGTGGATGAAATCGATTTAGCTTGATTTATAAATTCAGCCGTTATACATGTACAGTAGCGGACAAAAGTTTAAGACTAAATGCAAAACATAAATAATTGATTTACTGTTCATAAAACTATAAATAATGTTCTACTTTCGGTATTAACTAATTAGACATTTATTCATACGCTTATCAAAAAAATTTCATTTTGATTTTTCTCAGTAGCGAAGTTACAAAAAAAGGAACGAAGTTTGTATAATATTTCAAATCAAATCATCGTCTTAAACTTTTGTCCGCTACTGTACCTCCCGATAGGAGAGGCCTCAAATACAAAACAGCTGCCGAATCTTCACGTATTTCGTTGTCAGATTACATGGAAATCTTGATTTTTACAAATCCTGCACGCTAAATAATTTTTTAATAAACCATGATTGATGATTAAGTGAAAACGATTAAGTAAATTGATGATTAAGTAAATTTAGTTTTAAGTGTTAATACATTAAACATTTTATTGAACGTTAACAAGTATACAACAGTTCATTGTTAACAACATACCACTCTATAGCCGTAAAACGCTGTAGAGACACACGGGTTCGGATTTTAATAAAAAAACTCTGATCGTGTGTAACAAAATTCGTGAACAAAAAAATAGAATAAAAGATAGAAAGGCATCACGAACTAAGCAGCGTTTACCCTGCTTACATGCGATATCTTATACGAAGCGTATCGTATGTGGGTAGAAGAGGAAGCGCTAGTAAATCGGGTTTCGTTACGATCGTAACGATTTTCGAAGTCGTAATGCGTCTCTGGTCGTGGAACTCGCATTCTTCATGGAATGAAGTTCCGCTATAATTCCTAATCCGTTCGGTATTTCAAAACTCCATCCGGGATCCGTAGAAATATCTGCTCGTTTCGCGTAATTTATCGACATCACGAAGTCGCGGGCGCAGTATCGTCGGGAGTAATCTTCTTGCAAAAATCGCCTCGTATTTCAATTTCTCATGCAAATAACTGACATTAATCGGAACAACGTTACTCGATCGCGTGTTTCTCTCGCGAGCACCCCTCGACTTTGCTGTATTTATTATGGAACACCTAGTGATCCATTTCTTCGCCGCGCCATTACTTTTACGAATGTATTTCGGCCAGAAAACAATAGCCATCATCAAGCATCTTTATTTAACCAATTTATTTTTGTATAATTGCAAGCTTTGTTATTTATGAAACGTTTGTTGGGTCGTTGTGTATCGAATGGACGGATGTGCAAATATTGGGCGATTTTGTTCAGGTTTATGAAATATGCTGTTACACGAACAGAAACGTTATTCTATGATTGTTGATACCATTGAACTCCTTGACATATGATTCATTTATCTCATGCTTGGATAAATGCTATTTACTCCTACTATATTAAAACGAAACTTAAGGGGTTATATCTACTTGGGATCGGTAAAAGTTACGTGATTTTCAAGAATTTTTTTGCCATTTTAATCAATATTTTTAATAATTCACAAAACTCTATCAAAAAGCTCATATTTTAAGGTGAATATATGAATTTTTGTATGAAAAAATATTAAAAAACAAATGAAATATAACTCGTCTGCTAGATCGGCAGTTTTTTTTATATAACTTGCGTTGACCACGATATCTTCGGAACGCCTTATCTGAAGTAAAAATAGAAAAATATTGCGTTAGTACATTGCGTTAAGAAGGGCCTGAACGAAGGTTTTCGTACAATTTTTTTCATTGCAAAAAAACCAAAATCTGTTCATCTCGAACACTTGATTTTTTCGTAAAATTGTTGTCATTTTTGCAAAAATCCAAATATTACGAAACCCTTCAGGCCTTCATTATAAATCTCTAACTTTTATTCTTTAACAATTTGGAAATTGGGTCTTTTGGTAAACGGTAGATTCGAAATTTTACAAATGTCGACAGTTTCAATTCCCAAGTTTACAAAATTCGTAGCGTTACATGTCAGCATCTTTTTCAATATCATCAAATTCAAGAATCTTGCATTCCACCTCATCAGCGGCAATATAACGAGTCTACCATACTCACCAGTCTCCCCGTGAACGTACGTAGTTTGCATCTTCGTGATCACGGTACTCCAACACCGGTGCAGATCGTTCAAAAGAATTGAAACAAAAATTTATAAAATAACTTCAACTATAACTTTGAATCGTTTGGAATAAAAGTTCTTTAAGCATTCTTTCGGTTGTTCAGAATCTTTCTTATTTTGATTAAATTAATGTTCCAATGCGAGTCCGGTTCGCTAGCACCGTTAACAAGAAGCGATGTCGATTTTCCATGTTCAATACGACACTCGTTAGCACGAAAACAGGACACCTGTTCTGCTTTCTAATAAGAGAAGCTTCTTTCGTTAGGATGGCTCTGAAAAGGAAGCGCCATTGGATTCACACGTATTGTCGATTCAATGGATAACGTCGGAACGATGACAAGCTCTAAAAGGAAAAAGGATCTTTGGAACGAATGTCAGAGGGACATTGCTCGGCTTCGTAATTGTTCGCAGACCTCATCACGAGTTGTAATTAAAGATCGAAGATGCCAAAGAGAGGATGTCGTGTTCATTTCCTTTAGGTAAAAAGTAGGTACAACAGGAGCCGACACTCTGGGCGGTATCTTTGATGTACGGCAAAGCCTGTCCCCTTAAATTGGTTGTACAGACGAGCGGGAAATTTAAATCGAACGAGTTTAATTTCACCCGAAGCTCCAATAACACTGTCCAACAAATTTTAACTTTTTTTCGACCTTCTAAAATCCGATCAATGATTACTATAGTGTTTCTCATGGGGATTACGAATATGCAATCCGTTTTTCGTCAGCACGTACAGTTTCTGAAACACACGTTACTTGGGAAAAGTTAATTATTACGCCTCTCTACGTTAAAGATTAATTGTTTCAGCAAATTCAGTTAATGGTATTAGTTACCGTAAATTGTAATAATAGTTTCATGTTGAGGATATTAATAGATAACGTTGTCCAACAGCCAATCGACGCTTTGACTCGAAGAACCACTGTCTTCGCTTCGTTTTCCGCGTTGCTATTTTGCTTCTGGTATTGTAACAAAAACGACGTTGCAACTTTCTTTGAATGCTTTTTGAAGATAAAAATCTGCTCTATCGCGCGCTATAGTTTGATTTTCCACTACACCCTTACTTTTTGAGATAAATTGAAAAATATACGTAAAAATTGGTGCAAAATCGGTGTCTCTGCGTGTTTGTTCAATGATTGTTTAAACATGTTTAGATATTCAGAATGCATAAAAAGTAGATACCGTTGTATTCAGGAAAGTCTATAGAATCTTTTGGTGTAAACAGAATTATAGTATCTTTTACCGTTACCTCGCAAAATTGTTTTGAATTTCGAAAATGTGTTTTTCTTTTAAAAATCAAATTGCTCAAAAACTGTACTTACGTGCTTGCGAAAAAAACGGACTGCATATTTGTAATCAGTACAAGAAATACTATATTAATTATTGATCAGATTTTGGAACGTCCATTCGTTGTTGGACAGTGTAATTACAAATCTATGTGTCGTGAATTGTCTGTGTATTACCTGTATCAATTTTCGACACTTAAATGATTATAGTACAGTAGCGGTTCTTAACATTTTTAGTGGTCAGCACCCCCTTGAATGTGAAAATAAGCTCTTGCACCATCTTCAAAAATGTGTGTATAGTTTTTATTTAAAAAAAGAACATTCATTGCATAAACAAATGTTGTGTCGATTTACAATGTGTTACCATATAGCATAAAAAACAATATTCAAATTTTAATGGCTAGGTTATTGTTTATTTATAATAATGTTATTAAAACACGGCTCGTTTTTTTAAAGAGTCACGCTTAAGTTATCAAATGCATTTAAATTTAAGCGATTTCTGACATTTATTTTAATGCGCAAAAATGTTGAAAATTCCATTTCACAAAGGCACGAGGTGCAAAGTGGCAAAATTGTACCTAATGCTACATTTGCCAGTTGTACTAATTAACTTTTTAAAATTCTCTCGCCCCTCTGGAAATGCTCTATCGCACATTCAAAAGTGTACGGATCCCACGTTAATAACCACTACTATGCAAGATATATCTGAAGAACATAATATTACAGAAACGGTTAGTACAAATAACTTGTGAATAAATTAAGCATTTACTACAAGAAAGTACGCATGAACGTGTTACAGGAATGTGAACAAATATTTGTTACAAATAGATTACGAGTGAATGTGTTTCGGGCAAGGGGAAAAATATTTACTACCAGGCCATTTTTTAAAAATAAGTTACAAATTATTTACTGGTGAATATGCTAGTGTATTCTTTGCCGGATGCCATTTTCCAAATACCGTGTCGAAATCGGATTCCGATTTCGTTTCATTTGGCATTCGGATTTAAATTGGTTGTTATCCCGTCTCTCTCTAAAAGTAATTTCTTTGTCAGAGATTCGCTACTTGCAACACCTACTGCTTGCTTTGGGCGTCAAAGCCCCTCGATCGATATTGCAGAGTCAAGAAAAAAAGAACATGGATTATTTAGCAAAGTTTAATCAAGTAGCTTCCAATATGGTGGAAATTATTACAATCTGTTCCGTACTTGGAATATTTTTATTTTTTATTTCTCTTGGTATTCAAGGAAAGTTTTTACATTTAATTTAAAACTATGGTTTTAAAACGGTATTATGATCAAAGTGAAATAGTTCTGTTAAATCCCCAAATTTCCGCTTGAGTGAATTCATAAATTCTTAAGTTCCTAAATTTCGAATCACCATAAAATTTAAATTCCTAAACGTTCAGATTTCGAAATTTTCCATTTCTGAAGTTTCCAAACATACAAATTTCAAGATTCTACATTCCTAGACTCCTAACATTTCAAACTTCTAACTCTTAAAGTTTTGAAATTTAAAAATTTGCAGATTTCCAAATTCCTGACTTCCTAAATTACCAAAATTTCAAATGTTCAATTTCCAAAACCTAACTTAGAAAATTCTAAATTTCCTAAATTCTTAATGTCCTAAATTTCCAAATATTGAAAATTTCCAGATTCCGGAATTCTTAAATTCTTAAATTCCCAAATTTCCAAAAACCTAAACTCCTAAATTCCCTTTTTTCCAGGTTACTAAATTCTAAAGTCTCAAATCGTAAAATTGCTAAACCTTCAAATTCCAAAGTATCTGCAATTTTGCATTTAAAAATTCTGAAGTTTCTATATTCAGAAATAATAAAATTCGAAAATTGACAGAAGTTGTAAATTTTTAATTCCTACATTCGCAAACTAAGATTATTTTATTTAAAACTTTTTAATTTCCTAGCATTTCATATTCTCAAGTTTCTAAACGAAATTTCAAAATTTCTGAACGATTAAATTTGTAAGCATCTAAATTCCTGATTTTAGAAATTTGGTTTTCTGTATATCTCAAAATTTGATAGTATGGGAACTTGAAAATTTAAAAGTTAGAAACTTTGAACATTGATAAGTGGTTACATTAGAAAATACAAGATAATTGTAGTTTTAAATTTCTGAATTTTGAAATCTCCAGATGAGACCAAGGTGGTTCACATCGCTTCCACTCTGAGAGCCCTGATCACTGCGCGTACGTTTATATAATAAAATGTTTTAAATATCAGAATAATTCATACGTATATAAGTAAATTTTAATTACTGATATATAAGCAGATTGTAAAATGATTTGTGTATAAAAGTAATTCATTCATTTCACTATATCATCCACTAATTTTTAAATACTTTCACTTTTGTTGTACATTTTGTGCCAAAAAGGAACCTTCAGTATCTGAAATCTAATAATTTATCTAAAAATACGGTCTTTTTATGAAGAGAACATAAAAAGCTGATCCCTTTGGAATAAAAGAACATCATAAATCAATAATTCATTGTCCCCCATTTGATATTGTTGTGACTGAAACATAACATTCAATTGAAGAAATATTTCTGTATTACTCCTTGAATGAAATATATTTGCAGCTTGACTAGTCATACTTTTCAATACGCAATTCGATAAAGAAACCGCGATATATTGCCTACGTGGTATACATAACAAATGAAGAGCCCTTTGCAAGATGGATGAGTGCGAATGTAATTTAAAATAGCATCAGTTGTAAATGGAGTTTCCAGCACTGCAAAACTGTTAGGTCCTATACAAAAACACGATTTATTTGACATTCATTCCGGGTTGTACAGTACATGACACGAAAACGTTTCAAAACACGCTTTAAACTGTTACTTATACATGTTCAATAACAAAATTAAAGTTATGAAGTATCACACTGAAATATCACAGCTATTTAATTCTTTAAATTTTTATTAGCAAAGAACGACTAATTATCAGTCAATAGTCATCGTTTGTGGAGAAGGATGCAGTGATTTGTGACAATTGTACAGTAAATATTCTTGCACAATTTTCGCATTGTGCATAGGATAATTGTTCTGATAAAACTTGAAACTATGACATGACCCATATTAATATCTTTTGCGATTAAATTTATTTTTAAAGCTTCCAAATATTTCATTTTGTCCATAATGCTCTAGATAAAAACTAGTTCACCTATACCTAAGGACGAGGTACAACCTCAGACTATTAAACTCTGACCACCGGTGCTTCACAGTCGGTCTTAAATTTGAAACGTTTAAGTCTGTGTTGAACAGTGTAGTCGCAGAGCTTTGATATGCAATGTTGCTGACGGATGCGTGATAGGTGTTAGCGCACGGTGTACACGCGTACCTCCAAATGCACTCTAAAGTTTAACTAACTAATATGATAAACACTTGTACCAAGGAGAGTCAAAGTTCTTTGGTTAAACTGATTTATTTTAACTATTCAACTGATTATAACAATTGACTCCTAACTGAGTACTCTAACTTATTCTAATGGTTGACTAGTTGTCTCTAAATCTTACTGTGGTTTTATCGTCTCTAAAGTTCGTTTGTTTCTAACTGTCCTCTCTTCCAGAACCACCCTTGTCGACTTTTCGTCGACATCCCACCTTTGCCACGAGGATGATGGGGGGTGAGAAGGCGGTCTTTAAAAAGTACGAATAACTAATCAGCGGCCGAGATTGTCTCATCCCTTCCAGTGCGTTCGTAGCGCATTGAGTTCCGGGGTGGGATGACAACTCGGCCGCTGGTGGACACATGTCCGAGATACCGAAAAAAAGGCCCTTGGTAATAAACCGTATCGGAATTATACCGTCATTGAGTTGTAAGCTCAACGCGGACTTAGGGTAGAACTTTATGATGAGGCTGGTTTGGGTCAAGCAGAGCACTTAATTGCACGGTGCTCACCTAAACCGGCTAATACTAAAAATCCCTTGACCTGGGTAATGACAGCGTGCATAGCATACTAAAGAATAACCTTATTATTTTATGTTTCTCGAATTCCGTACTAGAAAATAAACTCCTATTTCTTTATGTATCTCGAACAATAGGAACGAGTTATTTATAGTGTATGATAATACAGTTTATTAAATAAATAGGTAGTGTGCAGGAAATATGACTATTCACAAATATACTAAACTATTGACAGATGATTGACTAAGTGCGCGAGAGGAAGACACAGTAGACTGATCAGAACTGACTCTATCTGATTGCCAGGAGTTATTGTAGTTGAAGTTATGCTTGTTGTATTCTGAAGTATTCTGCTCTTGTCGCGATGTTCTTCCTGTCTTATAAGATTGGCAAGGAGGGCGTAACCACCTCAGAACACTGAGGGTGGAGTTTGTCAGTACCATTGTCGACGCACTGACTTTCCGGTAGGGGTAGAATTTGTTATAAACTAAAAGGTGTACAATAATCCTTGGGATGCGATGGTCATGCGACCGTACTAACCGTGGCGGCACATGGCTGGCAGCGTTTATGAAGGGTAGCCTATTCAGCTAAACACGTGTTAAAAAGTATTAAATAATTTCACCAACTTACAGACTTTAGGACAGGGTTAACACTATTTTTACCACGATTGTGTGTATACCCATTTCAACCAAAAGGTGTCTTTTGACGCCTTTAGAATATAAATCATCCCCGAAATTGGTTGGGATTTTAAATTATGAGTTAAACATAGATAATTTGAGGAATGTATTTATTGATACACTGATGTGTATTTATTGGAGATTATTTAATTCATCAAGTTACAAAATATTAGGGTCACATAAGTTTCTTCCTTTTTGTAATACAACACAAAATGGTATAGAGAGATAGAGAAGGTTGATACAGCTGAACAATTAACGCAACGAATCAACTTTGAACTATAAATATTGTGTATGAATGTCTATCAAAAAAGGAAATAACTTATGGAACATTCTAATATACAATCAATGCAGTGGTATTCACTAAAATGCAGCAAGGGAAATTAGCGAATATTAGCTGGAGAAAAATGATATTGCTGAATTAATTTAACAACCATTGTATGAAATGTAAAAAAATTAATTGTGGAGAAACGATTCAACATAGAGAATAATTTTATGTTAAAATTTCAAAGGTGTCTTTTGACACCTCTTGGTAGAAATAGTGTTAATTGCCTATACCTGAGCATCTGCAAGCGGTCAATGTAATTTCCTTCAACGCTGCGACCCACGTGTCGCCACAAACAGAATTGACTGTTAGCAAAATTTTAAACTTAAAAAGAAAAAGAAAAAGAAAGCCAACAGCACGCGGAGTTCCCAAGCGGTCACCCATCCAAGTACTATCCGCGCCCAACTCAGCTTGACTTCGGTGATCGGACGAGAACCGGTATATCCTGACTAGTATGGCCGTTGGCTGGGAAACGTAATATTTCATTGCGGACACATCGTGCAAACGTAAATATTGCATGTAATTAAAATACACATGAACATTTTTTCTGATGATATTCAGACAATTGTGAAGATTACCAGTGACTGACAACTTCAATAGAATCTAATAAACGTTAGAGGAAATATTAAGGGGGAATTGAAACCATATTGATATCGTATTTCAACCGATAGATAGCAGATAGACATTTTAAATCGAAAAATTAAAGTTCGCGCTTTGAATAATTGAAATTATGACGCCTTTCATGTTACACTTCATACCATCGTATTCGAGGAAAAATTGTTGAAACATTATTGTGATAGGAGAAGCGGTGATAGGAGAGGTGATTCTAGGTAGCTTGTTTCTTTGCAAAAATGGGGTCTAGGCTCTCGTTTTCGAATTAAGGAAAAATAATGTTCAATCAGAGCGCGAGAATAACACGCGCTCAGACGCGAGTGCGAGAATCCGAACATAAGGTCGACCCCGAACGTGAACAAACAAATTAGTACCATGCTGCGTTACGTCGAAGTTAAGTCACATAACAATTAAGGAAATTAGGAAAAATGTTCAATTATTCATTCTTACTGAGTAAGTGTATGTGCGTTGCAGCGTCAGCAGTATTAAGTGACGATTAAGCAACGCGTGGAACCAGTAGATTCCCAATAATCGATAAAAGTAGGCTGTATCGAAATGAATGGATCAGACTTCGGATGACTAGATGTTATTTTGAAGTGTACTTATTAACTATTGTGTCGAGAGTGCCTCTCCGAAGGCGTTTACATTTAACCAAGGCTTGGAGTAGGCGTACAAAATTGGGGAAGTTGGTGAGGGAAAACAGTTTACTATTTTGTATTGGCTAACTAAATTCAAGTGGAAATGGAAATATCCGTGACGTATGAAGCTATCTGGATTTTCCTCAAAATGACCGTAGCGAGCAATAAACTCAAGGAGTACCTCGACATGAATAGAAAAATGCAAACAAAGAATGTACGGCTAAGGCTAAGTGTTCTGGCACCCAGGTATGATTGACAATAAATCAATAAAAACTCGCTAGAATGTAATGACTTCTTGGGTCCTATTTCTACTACGGGTAAAACCTATTATTCCAAACTACAAATGTATCTAAAGGAACGAAAAAAGCTTTGCACTATTGTATTGAAGAAAACTTTAACTGGGGTCTAATTCTCTCGCTGCAAATATGCATTCTACGACCTAATAGTAAGGGATGAGACAATTATTCGTTATTGTTCCATCGCATGTGGAACACAAAACGCGAGGATTTCCAAAGGGAGCTTGTGACGGTCCTTTTACGAAAGGCTATTTTTGAGACAGACATTTTTTGCTTTACCGGTCATCTTCATTTACCTTCTTTCTACAATAGAATTGTTGCGTACTGTTTTCCTTCACAATGACGGTGAAACGAGTACAAAATAATTCGAATTTAGTAGACTGTATTTGTTTGTAGTGTTGTGAATTTAGGAGGGATTTTGAGAGGTATTTTAATCAAGGCTCGCTGATTTATGTTAATATCTTTCAAGTTCCAATATATTCAACTTCTAACAATATTCTAATTCTGACAATATCCAATTTCTGTTCAAGTTCTATCTATTTCAATCTATATTCAAAATCTGACGATATGTTTCTGTGTTGACCTATATAAGTGTTTTTTTGGTAGGCGTTTACTAAGTTCTTCATGTTTTCTATTGGTGTTTGTAGTTTTTCTTTTGCCAAGTAGAGTGGTGGTATTCTAATAAGAGTGGGGTCTTCGCTCGCGGTAACTCAGGTACCGTTGTACTCCGAGTGTCCCTTCGAGGGTGTCTAAACTTTGACCGTAGTAAGTAATAAAACCAAGGATCGCCTCGACTTCTTCCCAACATGTGTAAACTATAAACTTTAAGACTATGTTCGAATGGTCATGCTCACAAAAAGCTAATAAAAATGTATTTACTAAGTATCGGGTCCTTGGACATTATTGCTGCTACGGCAGAAACGCTTAAAATATGAATGTACAAAAGCCTATTGAATTCACAGAATTATAAAGAGGGTTCGCGACGCGACAAGAATCTAAATTTTAATCTTCGTTTTGTTCTCCATAGCTATATTCATGTCATAAACTCGGTTTTTCCCAAATGATAATTTAGCGTACCGTGGACCTAACAGGACTTGTCCTTCGAGAGCCTACCTGGCGGGAAAAAACTAGACGCGGTCTAACTTTGGGGGTCCTCCCTGTAGATAATTATGTATATTCTAATGCGAGTTAGAAGACGGTACGAGCGTCCGTAGTTGGTGGGGGGCAATGCGAGGGCGACACTCCTAAACAATAAGCGTAATAGAACTAGTCCTCTGTAGATAAGCGAGCGATATATACCGTATTCGTAAAGTGTATATTAAAGTGTCTAGTACAAAGCAAATCTTCATTGAATCTTGTATAGTTAATCATAAAAGTTATAAAGTTGACAACAGTGTAATTTAATTAACAACACTCCCGAACACCTCGGTATCGCTCTCATCCTCTTCCAAAAAAGGCGCGCCCAGAGCGCAAAAGAGGGTGGGCACTATCGACAAGAGGCATGCTGATTGGAAAATTAACGATATGAACGAGAACCAATCAGCATGCTTCAAAACACTTCCGACTTTTCGCGGAAGTGCGAGTGATAGCGAGTAGAGTCAGATAACATAGAATCGTCAACCGTATCGGACGATTAAGATCAAAAAGAAACTTCAAACGGAATTGTGGAACTGAATCGATTCGATCCTCACCAGTGTACCGACATATAACATCCGCTGCAGTACTCTTGATTATATTTAATAATTTGACTACTTGTCGCTATGATTTTCCCTTTTCCTTGTGTTAAATAACCAATTGTTGTATTTCAAAAGACGTATTTCTTCCTTTTCGACTCACTTTCATAATTAATCTGTTTAATATCACCAAAGCCTCTTGTGCTATTGAATTCTCATAAGTGTTGTACGACCAACTCATAGACAACATGATAACTTATCATCTCATTGAATCATCCTGCGAAAAACATGCTGACTTCACTCCTCAAATGCTAACTCATCTAGCCTTCTTAGTCATCCTGTCCTACGCACTCTGCCCTTACACAATGCTTGTACTTCCATTACTCACCTTCATCTCGATATACAGGGTGTCCCACAATTATAGTACGAGCTGGAAAGGGGGGGTAGGTGGGGCTATCCTGAACAACTTTTTCCTTTGCAAAAATATTGCACGAGGCTTCATTTTTAAATTATTCAGGAAAAACACCGACCAATCAGAACGCGAGGATCGCGCGCGCTCAGGGGCAGAAGTGTAGGCCCGAGTTATAATTGGCCGTGGTCGCGACCGAACATACAATAACATTACTTTTTCTCTACAGTTCATTTCCAATAACTCTCAATGAGTACACAACCAATTTTATATTTATCTTTAAAGTCCGTTGTCAGTTTGCAAGGTGCTACTATTTTTCTTAAGCACTAAATCAAGTTTTAGTTTTAGTAGATCAAACATTTTACCCTCGCCACTTGTTTTGTTATTTATCGTGGTTCATTAAGTTGAATCCCGACGAACATACATTTTTCAAAATCTTTGTACGAAAAAAGATAAATGAATATTGTTGCGAAAAGGAAAAAGTCATTCCAAAATTTTCACATATTGTGTTCCAACGGTTACAACATCACATTTGTGTCCGGTCCTCGTGATAACATCCAGAAGTGCTGGTACAGGACTCAGAGGGCCACAGTGCCGGAGTTTCTACCCTTACAAGAAAGGACCGCTGAAACCAACAGGAAAGGACCCCAGTGGAGTGCAACCACTCAAACGGCCCCCACGAATGGACAAAGAGGTTCAAGTTGAAGTTTCGTGGAGGAAGATTAGGAATACCCAAACTTTGTCTCCCAGGACTGTAGCAGATACTGCTAGCGAAATGAAGAAAACGGGGTGACGGAATCACGGGCGCAGCGAGGAGGATCCCACGTTGCACAAAAACCTATCACGGTACTATACTCGGAGAAATCTCGCAGGAGCAGGACTACTTCCTCAGAAGGGCCACATCGAACCACCGTTGTGGTTCCCGGATGTTTGATGGAATTGCTGACAGACGAGTCACAAATATTCAAAATGTCCTACGCCCGAGATGAGGAAATATTGTTTCTCATGACTTCAAACATTTTGCACGTCGCACAGTGGAGTATTTGTACCGAATAGGCGGACATGAGTATCTAAAAATTGTCGCGCTGTTTAACCCTTTCGCGCCGAGCTCCCCGTCCGCCGAAGTACCGTCCCTGGACGGAAACTCGCGCCGAAAATATGCACAGTGTGCGTGGTTTCTGTATATATGTTGTTCTAAGTCTTAAATAGGAACTGTGCTGAATAAAACAATCATTGTTCTAATGTAATAAGTAATACGTAAAAAATATGTAAAAACAATTAACTACAAAGTGCACTTGCTTAGATGACGTTGCATGCGTGGTCGCCACAATTTCGATGCCGCATATATGCGGCGCTCGTACCCACAGGTCGTCGAGTGGATGCCGCATATATGCGGCGCTCGGCGCGAAAGGGTTAAACTTCCATAACTTTATCAAAATTCGTCCAAAATTAATGAAACAAAGACTATTTTAAAGCTCGAAATTCCCATTTTTTAGACTATTAACTACTTTTATCACAGTTGGTACGAAAAAGGCAGAAACGGAATATAAGGAGGAGTACTTCAACACGTATAAATTTCTCGACATTTGTCAAATACTACGAACTGCAAACACCTTTCTTGCAATTTTTAAACATATTATTAGAGAGCATTATCCTCTGTTCCTGCATTATATGAAATAATTGTCTTCTAGTCATTATTTTAACGCCAGACGGCCCTGCAGTTGGTTCCGAGTAATTTTCAAACATTTTGATATCTATATGTTCAGTTACTGGAGTTAAATAATATTCACAATTCGCAAATTGCATGAAAAAATATACTTGCATGTTTAAGTGTACTTACTAGGTATAAATTAAATGAACTTCAATATGGAAATAGAAAGGAGAACACTTAAATAAAAGTTTAAATGAATAACTGAACCAATTGCACTTAATGAGTATTTGAAAAATATAAACTAAACATAAACTACACAACACAAAACTTAAATTGAATAAAATGCAAAAAATTAGAAAATATATAACTGAAACAAAGATATATAATTATGTAAAAAATATCGCCCTGTGAATGTATCTCTCCGTAGTCTCTGAAGCCACTTTTTCCACTGAATGCATTCAGAAAATAGAGAATAGAGTCGAAGTCTTATTTCTACCATAGTATAAACATCACATGGACCCTTACTCGTCGATAGTCTAAACAATTCCTTCGAAGAATGTCTGAGCGTCTCGTGGATGGTCAATGAACGCGGACGTACAAGCCTATGAAACGCGGCGACAATTAAACTTCAATTTGCTATAACTCCCGCGGTCGGAGACGGTCGGAGCCAAATTTTGTTTCATTACAATCAGAACATGTTACAGAATATAATGATACCAAATAAAGCATCGAGACGCACCCGGAAGTATAACAAAATCGTTAATGAAATCTTAAAATCGTAAAAAAAGATGATTAAATTATTGATCATTTTCAAACATTAATTACTAGACAAAAATGTATGATAACAGACTAAAACCTGTTGGAAAGTGAAGATTATACTTGTCTGAAAAGTTTTCATATAATAACAATGTATCCAATTTTTTCAAAGTATCGAAAAATCTTCATAATATAAGCGTCGCATTTTGGACAAATTTTCGGGAAGGAACGCGCGTCATAAAATCCTTCAGTTGCATTGAAGAACATTGCTATATGATTGCATAAATCAATAAATGAATGCTGCTACATTGTTTCTCATATATTTAAGTAACTCAAGCACTAGAAATTTTACATTTAATGCAAAATTTGTAAAATTCGATTTTGGCAGCTTTTTCGGTACAAATATTCCACTGTGCGTCGCAACAGTTCGACGAGAATGATATATTGCTAAAATGTAATATCTGACTCGTTCGTCGATCGTTGATGATATTGAATGCCACGCAAACACGCAGTGCCTGTTTACATATCGCAACGAATGATACATAATGCAAACCGATAATTGATTAGAGAAACAAGGGCTTCGAGTAAACACTTCATTTAACAGTTAACCAGTTTCAAATGCCTCATCCTGCGTGCTTACTCGGTATATTAATTTGTGCAGATTCAGTTGCTTAAAACGAAATTATGTATCTTCGAAAACCGTCATCCTATAATCTACTTAGCTTACAGCCGAGTCTTGATTGTGAGAACGGCTATATTACTGTCGTTGACGTGGGAGTAAATATTATTGTCGTTAAAATTAAAAAATGATCTCACTAACCTGGTGCACGTAATAGAGTTGTGGTTGCACGAGGCGTCGGTGCACGCAATTGCAGTGATGCATGGCGAGCATTAAGCAGACTTTGCATAGACGCAGTGTAGCATACGTGTACGTGTAAGTTGAAGGTTCGAAGCTGAGTCCTCCGGAATTTCGGCTCCATATTCCAAGATGTGTATGTACACATACTGCTAACACCACTTACCCAACTTCCACGTAACGTCTCGCGTTTGCACAAGCCTATGACCTCCCAAGAGGCTCATAGCTCAGGGAACATGAAAGCTTTCGCTTATGGATATGGGCTACAATGTATTCAATATTGGACCATCTCGGGATATTGCATAATGTAAGAAGAAAATTGACGTCCGGTGCGAATTCGAAGCAATTTATAGCCGTTTATTGCAACGCCAGATTTTCAGTATTTGGGCTGTCAATGTGTTTTATTGCTGTGTCTCGAAACGAAACGCTTTCCATGTATTTCATAATTCTATCGAATTAGAAATGTCAACGTATTTTTATATTTGTTGTATTTTTACTTCTTGGAATTCATATCATTTGGAATTCATATCATTGTCACAATATGTATTAGATTAACCTTTGATCACCGAGATGGATTCATTGTATCATAATAAATAAAGTGGTGTTCCAGAAAACTGCCATGTATAAATACTTATATATGTATATATATGTATGAATGTAACTATATATGAATAAACATATATGAAAACTATGAATAATTGTATAAAGAATTAACTATAATTTTATTTCATGTATAAGTAGATTAAGGAAAATAAGGTTTATAAATGATAATAAGAATGATTATATGAAATGTAATTTCTTTAAATTTTCAATTTGATGAGCTGATTTCAAGTTTTGTATTTGATTTCATAATGAATTATTACATGTAGATTATATTAAAGAAGGAGTTTCTTCCAATTATGAACGTATTATCTCTCAATAACATTTGATATTAATTATCTCGGAATGATATTTAAATCATGTAGAAACGAATAACCAAGATTAATAGGTCCTTAAGAATGCTATAGATTTTAGACGCAGAGGAATATAAAGTTGACAAAAATGTAGTGGAAATAAAAATTAATTTATTATTTGGAAATAAGAAATTATATTTGTAATATTTACGGTTATATCAATATATGTATTTGAAGTTTCATAAAATCTTTATAAAAATAACTTGAACTTATGACTCAAATAAGTATAATCCAAGTTTTCAAATTCTTAAATTGACTGTCTTATAAATTTATAAATATAAAAATGTGGAAACACTGAAACTTACAAATATCTGAATTTCGAAAATATCAAAACTTTCCGGCTTTAAGTTGAAAATTTATATTTAAAAAATTCCAAGTTTTTTACATTTTAATACACCCACTTACAAACTTATAAATTTAATCAAATAAAGAAACTTATAAATTTATTAACTTACAAACTTTCTAGTTTCGACACAGAGAAATTTTTGAACGTCCATACTGACAGACTGACAAATTTCAAACTTTCTATAATAATTGTGTGATTTAGAAATTTTGTAAGTCACAAATTTGCTGATTCAGAAACTTTAGAATTCCCAGATTTTCAAATTTAAAGATCTTCAAAAATCTAAATGTTAAAATTGAAACTCCGAATTTTAGCAATTTTTAAATTTGTATTCGTGTTTATAGATTAATTAATTATATTTATAAATTTAAGTATTAGAAATGTAGACATATATAAGCTTAAGAAGTTTTACAGATATTACTTTACAAATATTCAAATATCAAATTTAGGAAATTAGTGAACACTCTCCACTGCTACAAATTTTCAAATGCACAAATTTAAAAACTTCAAATATCAAGTTTTACAAATTTTTGAATTTTCGCTTTTACCAATAATCATATTTAATATTATATAATTTAAAAAATTACAAAGTAGCAAATGTTTTAATTTCCTACTACTTACACTTCCAAGTTTACAATTTGACTACTATCGAAATTTTTAGATATAAAGGTTTATACGTTAACGCATATAAGAATATTCCATTTTCAAATTCACCAGTTTTCAAAGTGAAATACTATAATGCACATAAATTTCTAAATATTGAATATTGGAATGCACAAATTTTCAAAGTTCAAAATTTTTTAATGTAAAAGCCTTGAAATTTAATAAGTTTCAAGTACAATTTTAGAAATTTCTAAAAATTGTAGGTTTTTTTTTTCACATTTACATGAATATAAACATACAATATTTTACAGCTTCAAAATTTAGAAATCCTGAAATTTTAGGATCTTCAAATTTTTTAATCTTCGCTTTGTCACGTTGAAAATGATGTCAATATGCAATACTTTGTTCCTCCGAAATGTACAATAATAAGTTTATAAATCTGTATGTTGTCACATTAAAACTGAAAAATGGATAAATTTTCCAACTCCCAAGTTTGTAAATTTACGAATTTGTACTTTTCGGTATTGAAATTTACAATTTCGGTTTCACAAATTCGAAGATATAAACGGACTCATGCGTGTATCACACGATCCAAGCTAAAGTAAGCCTTCATCGCGTAAAAGTGTACGTGCGATATACAAATAATACTACTGGAAAGAGTACGGCGATAAATCATAATATTATCAAAAATGAAACGGTTTAAGCAAGAGCGATGGAAAACAGTTGCATTTGATGAAATGCTTTAAATAGCACAAATAAGACCAGGAGATGTGTAGACAGTATTTTAAAGAAGTGGTGCAGGAAATTAAAGAAGAGGAATAAGAGGAGCTACGAGCATAGGTTTCATAAATTGCACCCGGTGGAAATTAAGTTGCAACAGATCACAGCCTCCAGAGAACAACAGAGAAACGAGATGAAACATATACAGAATGTACAATATGTAAAATATGGTAGTATTATGAAGTACACCTGTACAATATTGCTGAAATCAAATTCATGCAATTGAACGTTCTATATTTTACTATTTAAATTATTAGTTTCATGTCGTTCCACACAGAGTTTTTGTTCTTATATAATGAATATCGGACAGATTGAAACTTGATTTATTTATATATAATGATACTCGCGACTTGCAATAAAAAATTTTGGAAACCTTGGTACATTGAAGTCATTAATCATTAAAATTACGCAAAACTGACTATAACGTGTACATACAATCAGTCAAAAAAGTCTCCGTACACCGAGCTAAGGTTTATTGAACGTTGTATATTATGCAAGAAGCAGGTTAGAAATAAATAATTTTTATATAGTTATATTCAGAAACATAAAATTTATTATTAGTGAAACATTCTTTTGAAAAGAATGGTTATTGCATAATCATTTATTATTGCATCGAACATTTATGGAGTGCAATAAAAAGAAAATTAAAAAGGTACAATATTAAAAACAAGGAAGATCTGAAATTCAAAATACTATTAGAGTGGAATAATATAATATTCAACAAGATTTAACTAAAAAGTTGGTATGTACAATGCAAAAAAGGTTGCAAGTAATCATTAAACTAAAGGGAGGACCCACCGATCACTAATTATAAAATTATAGTTAACAAATTTATGTGTACGGACACTTTTTGACCTCATTTTTCTTATGTTTCTACTTTCGTGTATTATACTTCGTTAACAAATGAATCTATGCCCATTCCTGTTTCACTACTAATAAATGTTATGTTTCTGAATATAATTATATAAAAATTATTTATTTCTAACCTGCTTCTTGGCTAATATACAACGTTCAATAAATCTTAGCGCGGTGTACGGAGACTTTTTTGACTGACTGTACATGTGGAACCATAGAGTATATTTCTTGAATTTTAATTTTTCATTATTTAAGCTTAGCTATGTGAAAATGTATGATTAAGTGTTCTGAATGAAATAGGTTGTTTTATAATGATAACAATTGATAAAATTATATTATACTTATCTTTAGAACGACTCTGACATAAATTCTGAATTAAATGACGCAGGATAAGACCTTTGATGTCTTTGTTATTGTTAGGATTTATCTTGAACTGAATTATAAACCCCTTGCCGTACTTTAACGAGTCTGGCTCATGACGCACTCACAGTTTAAACGTGATAAATCTTACTAAAATTTGTAATACACTTAGGTATAAAGTTCATATCTAATTATAATGTACATAATCAAAGATCATTGATCATAAAATGCCCATAACATTTTAACTTTCTTCGTTCGTGAATAGTTAATTGTGACACTAGTTGCATCAGATAAATAATTTTTATTACAAAGGGTTAATTCTTGTTACAGGAGCATTAGTTCATGCTAGTGTCAGTTGTTGAATTTGTGATGCTTCCGCATAGGATAAAAAACATCGTTCTATAACACATTAAAAGACAATATGACTCGATATTGAGTTCTGATCATTATGAATAAGTATTTTAATTGAAAGAACAAACAATTTTTTTGTGATTTAAAAGGTACTCTTACTAATTCAACTATTTTATTACATTCTACCGGTTTTGGCTATAAAAAACAGTTTAATTATCTGCACATTTTGAACGATGTTTTATGTGCGCACGCAGAAAAATGATAGAGAATATTAAAAATAAAAATATCTTAATATGAATTTTTTGTTGATTAGATGTTTAAAATACACCTGACAACAAAATGTTTAAGATAGTAGTTTTAGAGTATGGAGCGTAAAATATATATCGGTAAACGAAATTTCGAAAACAGTTTATTTTCTGGAAAAAATCGAGGTCGCCTAAGCTTCTACAAATAGGGACACATATTCTTCCTTTTACCATATTGTGGAGAACACTGATACAAATTCAAAACACGTATTACATAGTGTTGGATTATTAATGATTTGCAAAAATGAATTATGGCAATGAGAGCCACTGTTATTAAACAAAATAAAGTTTTTCATTTATATATAATTAAAAAATAAAAGAATAAATTACTTCCTTCAGAGCCTTATAAATAAAGGGTCTTGTTGCAACATATTAATTTGAGTTGTTCAGTATCAATTAATTATATATATTCCAATTCATAGTATTTGCTCTAACATATAATTAGTATTTTAATATGTATAGTATCGATATACATGGAGTCCCAAAAGTGTTGAAGCAGCCGGAAATGGGAGGTAGGTGGGGTCATTCTGAACAACTTTTTCATTTGCAAAAATGTTGTATGGGGCTTCATTTTTAAATTATTAACGAAAAACACCGACCAATCAGAGCGCAAGAATCGCGCGCGTTCGAAGGCAGAAGTGTAGACCCGAGTTATAATTGGCCATGGTCGCGATTGAATTGCGTGGCGCGCGATTCTCGCGTTCTGATTGGTCGGTGTTTTTCGTTAATAATTTGAAAATGAGGCCCCATACGACATTTTTGTAAATGAAAAAGTTGTTCAGAATGACCCCACCTATCTCCCATTTCCGGCTCCCTTAACATTTTTGGGACACCCTGTATACACATTCGAATTCGTGCGAAGCAGGAGCTCTTTAACGCGTCCAACAAACGATCAAATCTGACTTCCTTCAGGAAAAATTGAAGAATGGTCAAGTTCAGTTAGGATAAAATTGTACAATATGCAAATCCCCCGTAGTAATGACTCTAACTTGTTTTTGCTACAGAGTTCTCCAACTTCGCAGTAATGTTCATTTCGTAATTAATCGCGTACGCGTGTTCGATGTATAAAATGAATTTAAAATTGATTATCACTGCTTAAATCTATCTACATATAATTCGGGCACGCGCGTGAATTGAAATTAGAAATAGAATCAAGACATAAGTAAACAAACGGTGAAACATAAATTAATTTACATTTTAATTCTTTGTCTCGATAAAAACCCACACAGATTTCAAGAGCAATATTTGAGCAAATGTTTTGTCGTCGAGGTACTCAAAGGATCGATGTGTTTTATAATTGCATTATGTTTATTGTTAATCTTTTAATTCACAAAACTTATACAATGGTCCCGGACAGAGGTCCGACGTCGTCGTAGGTTAAAGATTAAAAAGACTCTCCCTCTTAGCTGTTCCCGTTCCCTTTTTATATTGGAACTTTGGAGGAAAAACTAAGGGTAGGGGTTTCTGGAATTTGGGGGTAGTAGTCCAGCCATGAGACGAATAAATAGCATCTGGGTCTCGTCAGCGAGGGACTGACTCAGGAAATAGATAAGGAAAAAGAAGGGTCCGTTTAGGAAAGATAGTTTATTCAAAATAGACAAAGGATCCAGATCTATAAATAAAGAGAAGGAAACTGAAGGGTAAGACGACCTGGACTGATTGGGATAGCAGTGTCGATAAGGCTTAGTCGACAGTTTTAATTTAAGAAACAAAACTTGTGAACGACTCAAATAACCTATTTCGTACTTTTAACAATAAACATCTTGAATAATGATACATTTATAAAATATCCTGCCACAATGTTTTTGTAGTTGTTCAATTCAATTATGAATACTTCAACGATGCTTAATATATAATCATTTTCATATATACTGTTATACAAGGTGATTCTGGAAACTGCAATAAGTTATTGTTCTTTTTAAGTAAAAATAGAAGAAAACGTGGTGTATTACAATACGTCTTACTTTTATGCACTTTATTCTTTAACTCCATTTTCTTGTCACACCAATCGCTTACTTTTATTATTCTGCGTATAAAAGTATTAACCCAAAGTCATCGACATATCAATTCTTCACGAAATATGAAATATTTTATGACTGAAATATATTTTATTACAAGTGTTCGAATGTTCCACAATTGCGCTCTAAACATTTTCTAATGCATATCTTTAAATTTCTCGTTACATATTTTATTATAGTTGAATTGTATATACATTCGAACTTAAAATTGGGAAATTAAGGAATTCAAAAATCTAAAAATTGGAGGATTTTGAAATTTTATATTTGAGCATATGAGAATTTAAGAACATGGGTGCTTATAAATTTAAAAATTCAAAAATTTGCAGATTAAAACATTAAATTACAATTTTAGAGATAGTTAAAAATGTGATTTTGAAACTGCAGGAAATAGAGAGTTGTGAAATTTGTTTATAAAAAATTTGGTTCATTTAGTGTATTGTGACCTCCGCTTCATTTATTATGCAATTCACTATAAATGGAACACGCAATCAATATGGCAGTCCGAAAAATGAGCAAAATTGATAAAGTATTGATTTATGAGATATTGCAATTACTGTGGGAATTAATGAGAAATTAATGAAGCAATTAATTTTAAATTTATACAGAGTTATGATACAGTTCTTATATGCTATTAATTTAAAATTGTTTTGAACGTTTGTATGAATTTAACTTTTAATATCGATATATGCTGAAATAATTGTTATATGCGTCTTTATTAATTAAAATTGTTTCAGCAATTAACACTTGCTGTAAGTAAATTTAATTGTGAGCAACGTGTCATCATACGAAATCATTGACAAAACATTTTTATTTAATTTTCAAACAATGTTCAGCTTATTTCTTGAAAAATAGTCTGTATATTTGTTTACAAATTTGAGGAAAGCCAATTTTGCTTATTTTATAGATTTCACTGTTTAAATGTTTTATATTTATTCAGAAAGGTTCTCAATTACAGTTAGGACAATCTGGCAATAACTTGTAGTAATTTGAAATAAACGAAAAAAAGTTTCATAATAAATATAACTTAGCGTACGGAAACCATTTTTTGGTATTCGCAAGATTTAGATGTTTATTTTTTACTTAAATATGAAGCGTATTAACGTTTAATTACAATTAATTAAAAATCGATTATTAATTAATTTCAAAACACTGATAGATTGTTCAATTTTAAGTATTAAAAGCTGTTTTCTTCACTTATATGTGTATTAATTTATTTACATGTTTACTACTTTATTTATTAATTTGTTTATGATAGTAAAAACAATTATTTTAGTCATTCTACAGACTGTTCTACTAATTGAAGGCTGTTTTCAGCAAATCTTTCAAAAAGGATCACCATAAAATGGCAACTATAAAATTGTAAAATAGTAAATAGTAAACTAAAAAAATTAGTTTATCAACGTTGTGCGAACAGAAAAAGTTAATCGTTTATTATTATAATTTGTGTAATCTTTTCATTATAAATTGTTCTCTAATTTAAAAAATAATTAAGCGTGACTGTTTTGAAATATTAAATGATAATGGATATTTATTTTAATGTAATCATACATGTGTTACACGATGTAAAAGGTAAATAAGGTTAAATGAACTAACAGTTAGTCTTGTCATACTGAATAAGTTTAATAATAAATAATAAGGAATATGTTTCGAATGGTTTACTGTCACTCAAGCGTGAAGTACGTCGTAAACCTTTCGAATACAATTTAAAATAAAAACGTCGCATAGAAACGGGACGGAAATGCATTAAGCATGACACAGTAACGTTTCGTATTATTTACGACATGCAGTCTATACCATTTCGCATTATTTATACACGCGATTTACGTTTCACGTAAGTTGAGAAATTGCTGTCACAGAAAGTAGACGTCGATACGACAGATGCATATGTGTGCATGTTTTCACTGTATTGTTCGCTGAATTCGTTTCTCGACACGATAAAAATTGTCGGCGATTAATCTAACCAACTGCGATTCGCGATGTCAGCAGAGGACGTGCCAGCAATAATCAGTATAATTATGCTATTTACGAAATATGCTCGGATTGAATTTACATTTCTATGAAATAACGAAAATGTACGGTCTTGGAATTCGATTCTTCGATCGCGGAATTATCAAGAACTGGGACCGGTGTGCTCGACGGCAAATTAATGTCGCGAGGACGCTTTTTGTACATGATACGATGGTGATATGATGGTGAACGAGTATTTAAACTTAACTAACCTAACTACTTAACCTAACAGTTAATCATTAAACAATAATGTTAAAAACAATCGTTACAAGGTGACGTTTGAGAGTGTAATAGTGTGTCGTGTGGTGTTTGAAAATGATTCTAATGTAGTTGGTGGTGGTTTGAATAATTCTAAAGTTCTGAAACAAACACCCAACGAATGATCCTGACTCTATTAATTTACCAGTCAAGTAATACGAAATCTAACGACATCGAATAATTGAGTGAGGATTTACGACCCTTATAGTCGCGATCTGCAACGGTTCGGTCTTGTCGCGGATGCGTATACAGTAAAGACCCTCACAGTGAAAAAGAGGCCGGAATCGAAATGTGCACAGTGAGGGACAGTGAAAGCGAAATTTTATACTCGGCGGCTCGGTTGCTGGGGGGATCCCCCTTGGAATCAGTGAAGCATTAAACACGATCAGTTACGGAAACGACCGAATATCGGTGAGACACATACTAACGCAAGCAACGAAAAAGATTGCAATTTCCTTATTTCCTATTATTTTTTCATGAAACTTATACCATCGCATTCGTCTCGTTTTTCTGATTAAAATGATACCAAACACGATATAATTAGGATCATAATCACCTGTGTAACAAGCCATAAAAGTTTCGGACGTTACATTTACGTCAGAGATACGAATTCCTTAGATTCTAACGTCCGAAACTTTTATGGCTTGTTACAAGGGTAATTATGATCGTAAGTATATCGTGTTTGGTATCATTTTAATCAGAAAAAGGATACGAATGCGATGGTAAAAGTTTCATTCACGAAAAACCAAAAATACAGAATTTTGATTTTTTAATTAAAAAGACAGAACACGCAGGAGTTTTTCATGTTTGCCGAATGTCCCGAACCTCAGTCCCTCTCTGTTTTTGTATCGCTATCCACGTTCGGCTCACAAACGTTGCCCGAATCGAAACATTTGCACTGTGAGGGACAGCGGAAGCGAAATTTGATACTCGGCGGTTGTCCTTTCCACGCCGCGGCCAAAAAAACAAATCGCCGCTAAGGCGGCGAAGCATTGAAATGTCGAGCGAGGTGAACATAGGCGCAGGAAGAGACGTTTTCAACTGTGAAGGACAACCAAGCAGTCCACTGTGAGGGTCTTTACTGTACATAGTTTATTCAACGTTTTTCCTACTCGTTGCATAAATCCGGTCTTTAATCTTACATGAACCAATCAGTAGCAATAAGTTCCGGAAATAAGCTCCGGAAAACAAAATGTAAACTCAGAAACTAATAACTAATAAAATATTGATCCCCGAATTGAAATTCTATTTTGTTGCAGTGACTTCGTAGATATATGGTTACATTTTAAAATTCAAACACACGTAACCTTTCAACGAAAATTACTTTAATCTAATTTAATTTAGATTGAATGATCAAATGATAATTAGATCCAATTGAAATTATCACGCTATTAGAGTTATAATGAATTAAGTAATTAAGTTGATAAATGGGTTATCTGTCGTACTCGAATTATGTGAATCACTGTCCCATATATTATTCATTTCTAATTACCAGTTCACTAATTAGTATGGCCTCAATACAAAAATGAATCATCGTTAAATGTCTGAATGGAAAACGTGTCTTTTCTTTTACAATAAGGGGTATTGATATAACTTGAAATTTTGTTACGATTTTATTGTACAAAAGTGCTAAAAATGAACAAAAGTAAATACTGACTAAAGAACAGGAGCACAAAATACACTTAATTACTTTAGCTTCTGATTGGTTCATTTATATCAGAAAAAAACATACATTAACTTAACGTAGAGACATTTATATCCTACTGAAAGAAATAATACCAAATTTTGCATTTATTCAAGATGAAAAACCATAACTTTCTATAAAATGGTACACAATTGTACAAAATTCTTAAATTTTATTAGCAGATAAAATTGATTAATGAGTAATCCTAAAAAATCATTATGTGAAGATAAAATGTCTTTGAAGATAAAAATGTGTAATGCACTTGTTGTGTAAGAATTTTCCACTATTTAGTCCTTACTTGTTGCAGTGTTTGAAATAACATTCCTATAAGAGAATATTGAAATACGTTTTTTTATTATTGTATAAGTTGGTGATATTTTCGAAGTTATCAATACTTATAACCTGTTTTATTATTAAAAACGAGTGTTGTAAATGATCATTGAATCGTAAAACCTAATTGTATATGTTGATCATTCTAAAATTCCCAAATTATATAAAACAATGTAAATAACCCGTTTACAATTTAAATTTGAAATTTAAATGTAAAATTTAAATTCATCAAATCACGATATTCTGAAGACCAAATTCTTGTCTTACACCTAATTTGAAAATCGTATATTTATTGGCATATACAATGTAATGACACTTAATAATTGCATCAGAAGAGAATGTTCATGAAACGCGTTACAAGTACAGAATAAAATTCAGTCCTAACATCGTTCAGAAGCAAATCTAACAATTAAATATCTGTAAAGCTCAGGTCGGATTAAACATTGACAATAAATATAAAGCTTAAATCTTGTTCTAGTAGAAACAATGCTTACGTATTATCCATTCGTTAAAATTTCGCATTCCGTTTCATGCGAATTACAATGGTCTGTTTGTTTATAGATAATTGAATAAATACTATGAAATGATGCAGTGGCGCAAACATTATGTACGTTTACTTAAAACGCAGGTCTTGTGCCAATATTAGGGAACATTTTTGGAGTCTCGATTATTGATTCCTGTAATTATAGAATTCGCAGCAAAATTCGATACAATTATTTTAACTAATAATTTTACAAATATTTCTCAGTTTATTTAAACCTGTGTTACACACGATAATTTAATAATGCAAAAAATATTTATTGTTTACAATTTTTATGTTCTTGATGTAGACAGTAAAGAATTTATTTTAACCCAACATGTCACTCCTTAAGCAGTTACGACTGTCAGAGCTAACAAATCATTACTGCAATATTAAAAAGAATAAAGTAAGCATATAAATGTAAGTATAACTTGAATTTTACGATCCTCGATTGCGCTAATTATGTGAATTCAAAGTGTAACTCGATATTACGAACTGTCAAGGTTTTAATTATACTTACACCTTATTTGATCCGAATGTAAATTTATTGTTATAATTTGTTTAATTTGCGTTTAATGTAACATTTAAAACAATAATATGCATTTAAAACTGCTATTTTAATTTTGACATTAAAACGGCTATGTAGCTAACACACGCGAAAGAATATACTAAATGTTTAATCATACGTTATGACGACAATTGGCAAAATGGTCTACGTAATAATTTGAGTACAATGTATTTGAATTCGTGATAAATTAAAGAGTATACTTTCGAGATTTAACAAAAATATTAGGCATTTCAATAAAACAGACTATGTCTTAATAATTAGAACCAGATGAGTAATTGAGTCATTTACCTCAAGAATGACTGTAATAATCCCGCTGTCAGAGAAAGTTAACAATTTTTATTTTCGCAGTGAACATATTGATGTTCAATTAACAAAGTACACTCGACATTGTAATTTAAAATAGAAATCATGACTAATTATAATCGCTCGATTGCTTTTCTTATACCTTGTACTATTCGTTTTGAAACTTTATTGCAAAAGGGTAAGATACACTCGAACATTTGCATCGCAAATCAACTCTGTTGGTAGTGTCGATGAATTTCATTCGACATGATTCGGATAGAGATTTCCTCCGTGTTTGTCGAAGAGGAAAATTGGATTATTGTTACTGTGCTTGCTTCTTCAGATATTCGTGAAGTTGTCTATTATATTAACGTTGAAAATGAGAGACGATTTTCGGGGGATATTTCTTTTCTTGCTTAAACAGCATTTTTAAAAAAGTGAAGAATTACGAAAATGCTGCTTTTCACTTTTCATATCCGATACGGTAACAACCATAAATTATTCGGACTTATTCACGAGCAAGACTGATTTTTCTCCTATTCTCAGATTTCCAAATTCTGAAAAATACGAATTCTGATTTCGAAATTCGCAAAACTCAGAATTCTCAGATATCCAAATTCGGAAAATTCCTAATTCTCAGATTTCCCAATTCGGAAAAATCTGAATTCTCTGATTTCCAAATTCGGAAAAAGCAGAATTCTCAGATTTCCAAATTCGGAAAGTTATAAATTCCCAGATTTCCAAATTCTAAGAATTTCTCACAAGCAAGACTGATGGGGAAAATCGAAATGACTTTCCGAACAACCCAATACATTATAATATGCACTTTATCGAAAGCCGAAACACCATAAAACGATGAAACAGTTCTTTAATGAAATTTGGTTTCGCATCAAAGTATGTTGAAGAAGTAGAAAATAATTTCTGTTTTATTTACACGACTATGCAGTCACGATTGGGGGAACTTATTTATTTATTAAACAAAATATCAACTCTTTCCGATCCGGTTTTATCGTAATTAAATAAACATTGCAAACTGCATGTGTAGTAAACAGCTTAATAGTACCGAATTTCGAACTTGTTTTAATATACCAGACACGTTTCATTGCTGGAAACGTACTGAAATATACTTGATTTCGTAAAATTCATTTCCCAGAATTTTAATTTAAAACATAATAAATTTGATATACGTTATATTGTGTAGAATCCTTGAAAGTGTTAAATACATAGCGAACTATTGGGAAGCGACGGAAAATAAAAAATAATACTATAAATTGTATTATAATATGTTACTGAGATTATTTGGAGACTGCATATAGAATGGTATTTGACGCGGGTTATATAAAAATGATAAGGGTTGCACAGAATATTTACTACTGAAATATATATACTTTCAAAAGAATAGGAGTGTGTTCATTACAGTCCTTATATTTTTCAGTTTAAAGTTCACACTTTCAAATTTGTAAAACTGTCAAATTTAGAAAATTAGGATTTTAAGAGCTATCATATTTTAACACTTGGAAACTTGTAAAGTTGAAAATAGATATATTTACCAATAATATGTAGCATATTTAAATATATATAAATACAATGAATAAATATATAATGTATATATATATAAGTATATATAAGTATATACACATACAGTTGCGGACAAAAGTAGAGATCATCTTAAGAAATAATATGTTTATTTTTATTTATTTAAATTTTACAAATGTGCCTAAAATATAGCCCGACAAAAGTTTCCGAACGATTGAATAATATTTGGTTACATTTCCTTTGCTGTCAATGACCGCTTGACATCTTCTTAGCAAACTTGCAATTAGCTCATGCAGATAAGATTTTGATATGGAATTCCATACACGGCATATTTCTTTAAACAAATCGGCGCGTTTTCAAAATTGTCTTCCTCTCTTTAATCGTTCTACCTCACCCCATAGCTTTTCAACGGGATTAACACTTGACTGCCATGTCGCCCATATGTGGTCGACACTAAAATTTCTATACAGATTTAATAACCTGTGGGATTATGGGTATATGGTTAATAATGAATGCGTGTTGCTAACTCCGCTATTCAAGATATTTATTATAAGATCCGCGACGAGTATGCGTATACTACTCGGTGTTACTCCTACGAAAAACTAGATCCCACTGACTGTCCGCCGTCTACTTCTCCTCCACGAAAAGTCATTAAGAAAAAAGGAAAAATATAGGTTTGGAGGGAGAAAATTAAGAACGTGGGAAAAGACTGAGAAAACCGTTGTGAAATTCGGCAAGGGAGAGACACAGCGGAAAAGAGTCGTAAATACAGGGTGTCCCGCAACTTTCGTTGGACCCGAAAAGGGGTTGTAGGGGAGGTGATTCTATGTAAGTTTTTCCTTTGCAAAAATGAGGTCTAGACTCTCGTTTTTGAATTATTAAGGAAAAACACCGGCCAATCAGAGCGCGAGAATAGCGCGCGTTCAGACGCGAGAGCGAAGCTCCGAACATACGGCCGATCGCGGATGCAAACAAACAAGTTAGTATCGTGATATGTTACGTCAAAGTTAAATCAAACATAAAATTGTCTTATCCCTTAATCAGTAAAAATGAATAACTGAACATTATTCTTAATTCCCGTATTCGTTATGTGATTTAACTTGGACGTAACATAGCACGATACTAACTTACTTGTTCGCGTCTGCGGTCGGCCGTATAGCTTCGCTCTCGTGTCTGAGCGCGCGCTATTCTCGCGCTCTGATTGGTCGATGTTTTTCCTTAATAATTCAAAAACGAGAGTCCAGAACCCATTTTTGCAAAGGAAAAATTTACATAGAATCACCTCCCCTACAACCCCTTTTCGGGTCCAACGAAAGTTGCGGGACACCCTGTATAAGAAAAGTGAAGAGGTTCGCAAGGGCCTAAGAGCTGACCCTGACCAGGCCCCGGCGAGATCCTGTAGAGACGTGGAAAATTAGAGCGTAAATCTAAAGAGAATACGAAACAGAAAGAAACTTTAGAAACTTTGGAAAACAGAAAAGATTGAGAAAAAAACAGAAAAAAGGTAACGACGTGTGTGGTGCCACGGGCGCCACAAACCACATTATTCAAAATTTGTTCACCTTTCTAACTATAAATACTCGCGTTAGTTACTTAGAACTGTGAAGAACAAATATAACAAAGTATGGTGAACATATTTGGTAAAATTTGTTCAAAATTGAAATACTAACTAATGCAATTTTCAACCCCTTTTATGTGGCAGTCAACGCGTTAAGGTCCGGCGATTGTACAGGCCCATCCAAAACATTGATTTTTTTGTGTCCTAACCACGTTTCAACAATTTTGGCAATACGCTTGGGGTCGTTGCCATGTTGGAACCACCAATGTGTAGCAACCACCAATCTATCATGTGTAGATAAATGAATACATTCAAATAGATGTAATTATTCACAAATATAAATAAATATATTTAAATGGATATTTACCTTGCCATGTTTTATTTTCAACAATCTTTCAAATTCATGTGTCGCACATTCGATGAAGTTGCATTATTGGATACGCGCCGATCAATGTATCCGTGCAATATACGAGAACAATGTCCCCTGCTTGCCGGAAGAACTGTAAATTTTCCTTCCATGGAGTTTTTTGATCGTGTACAGGTTTCCGTGGAAGTAGTTTAGAAAAGATGGAAGCGTCTAAAGGTGCATGAAAAGTTGTTGGTGTCCTGTTAAAAGTTCGTGTAGTTTCAAAGTTTTTTGAAATACAAACTGAACACGACGAGGTGTGTACTATTGAGTAGCCGCGGTACGTTATACACCGGTCACGTTTGAAATCGAAAAGTTGTACACCATAGAAACTCGCTTCGTTCGAAGTTTCGCGCCAGTTTCGACCATGTGGACTCATCAGTGAGGAATGATGGAATTATAAGGCTGTAAAGGAGAGTAAAGAGGAAGAACAAGAAAATCTCATTAAACTTGCACGCACAAACGAAACAATCGGCTGAAGTACAGATTATTTTGACGGACGGAGAATTGCTGATTAGTTTTCGAATCGGATAAGATTCTATAATCTTTGTTCATAGCATAAGCAAGGACACGTTTTTATATGCGGAGGAGTTTTAAATATAACGATTATATTTCACCCGGAGAGGTTACTAATATTTAAATTGTTTATACACATAAGTATATGCAAGCGTGTCATTAGTGAGCCAAGGTTACCCTTAAATTATCTAAATATTTTATATCTAAAGCTGATTATAAATTATATAATTATGTAGTTGTATACGATGTTGTGTGTATTATATACAAGGTGTCTAATAATAAGTGTAAGACCCGTAGAGGTGTTGTAGGTGAGGTGATTCTAAGTAACTTTTTCCTTTGCAAAAATCGGGTCTAGGCTCTCGTTTTCGAGTTATTAAAGAAAAACACCGACCAATCAGAGAGCGCGAATAGAGTCCGCTAAGCCGCGAGAGCGAAGTCCCGAGCATACGGCCGATTGCGGACGCGAACAAACAAGTTAGTTCACGCATAAAATTGTCTTATCACTTATTCAGTAAAAATGAATAACTGAATATTATTATTCCCAAATTACCAATTCCCCAAATCTCCAAATTCCCAAATTCCCAGTCCTCCAAATCTCCAAATTCCCAAATTCCCAAATTCCCAGTCCCCCAAATTCCCAATTCCCCAAACTCCCATTTTCCCAAATTCCTAATCCCACAAATTCTCAATTCTCCAAATTTCCAATCCCCCAAATTTTCAATTCCGCAAATTCCCAATTTCCCAAATTCTCAATTCCCTAAATTCCCAATTCCCCAAACTCCCATTTCCCCAAATTTTCAATTCCGCAAATTCCCAATTTCCCAAATTCCCAATTTCCCAAATTCCCAATTTCCCAAATTCTCAATTCCCTAAATTCCCAATTCCCCGAATTACCAATTCCCCAAACTCCAATTTCCCCAAATTACCAATTTCCCAAACTCCTATTTCCCCAAATTCCCAATCCCCAAATTTTCAATTCCCCAAATTCCCAATTTCCCAAATTCTCAATTTCCCGAATTCCTAATACCACAAATTCTCAATTCCCAATTCCTCAGATTCCCAATTCCCCAGATTCCCAATTCCCCAAATTCCCAATTCCCCAAATTCCCAATTCCCCAACTTCCCCAAATCGCATATAAAATTGACTTATCCCTTATTCAGTAAAAGTGAATAACTGAACATTATTATGTGTGATTTAACTTTGACGTAACATAGCGCGATATTAACTTGTTTGTTCGCATCCGCCATCGGCCGTATGTTCAGGGCTTCGCTCTTGCGGCTGGACGAATGCTATCCGCGCGCTCTGATTGGCCGGTGTTTTTCCTTAATAACTCGAAAACGAAAGCCGAGACCCCATTTTTGCAGAGGAAAAAGTTACTTAGAATCAACCCCCCTACAACCCCTTTACAGGTCTTACACTTATTACGAGATACCCTGTATAATTAAATGTCTTTCATTTGTATCTGGATTTTATAACGTAACCGTTATTACATCATATATTTATTGAGAAAAGTAAATTATTAAAATTATGTTACCAGTCTAATCAGAATAATTGGTTCTCAAAATACAAGTAAAAATTACAAGTTTTTTTCTTAAAATCTAAAAAATTTTCAGCTCAAAAAAACCCAGAATTACTTAGATATCAACATACGAGTATTTAAATAATATTTTATAATCTTGTTTCAGGACTCTGAGCACCAAAGTATTGACCAGATTTGCCGATATCTTTTGAAATCTACCAAGACACGAAAAACAGACCGCATGAATGTTAGGTATCAAGGAAATCATTACTTTTCAACATCGATAGTTCTCAATTCTAGTTTGCAAGTACACTTGCTTGCGATTACAGATTGGTTAGTTTTACCAAATCAGTTTTTCCGCGGGCGATTCTTAAGTTGAACCAGAGAAATTCGTCGAACAATTTGCAGAGCTTTCCTCTGCTGTGATCGATCGTCCCCATGCCACCCGGTACCACCACAATTAGACAGACCAGTCTTCTATTATATTTACCCTCCGGCCGACCCATTTCACGAGTTTATTTCCAATCGTTGCAAAACCTTGGTTCGCATGCTTCTCCGGCTCGCACTAAAGGGAGTGTTCGGCTCTAAAGGGACCCAACAATTCGATTATTTTATTTCTCTGGTAATTGAAAGCCGGTGAACGTATTTTTCAAATATTTTTGTGAAATCGAAAAATGACCTCCTACAAATCGTGCGGAAAAAACGATTATCGCCAAATTTTTCCGCATTATGTTCCCCAGATCGCATCGATTGAAAACCCTAATCGATAAGAACTCCAGAAATTAAGCTCCAGAGGCGTGACAAATTTTAGTCGTGACTGTATAATATTTTAGGATTTTATCAGTGGTAACGATGCTGTTCAATGTGTATAATATTTGGATTTGGGTCATTTTGATCAAGCGTATTTCGTAAACTCTTATGGACTGTATACGAATTTACAAATCATTGTGTCTCGCTTTGTAAGTCTTTGAGAAATTCGAGTTTAAAGAAGTGAGAAATGCAAAACTTGAATTTTTGAAGGCGTCTTATGTTCAAAAGATAATAATTATTCCGTAATTATAGTCATAAAATGTAGAAGATACTCTGACATCACAGACGGCTGAATACGATTAAAAATGAAAATGACAGTAAAATCGCAGTTTTGAGATAATTACTTCTGAGATGATACGTTAAAATGAATAATTTCTTAACTATCAATCAACCACCTTCTATAATAAATGGCCTAGCGAAATCATTTTTAGAAAGTTGTAAGATTTAAGTTAATTCTCTTTATCCGTTATTTTATGGTATTTTTAAGGTATCAAATTGAATCATTTATTCAGATAATATACAGCGAGTGAATATGAATTAGATCAATAATACCAAAATTGTACAACACGGTATCATGGGACCACATGGCTGTTCTCACGGCTGTCATCAAATAGCCTATTGATAGTTCGCGAACTAATTCGAAATTGGTAGCTTTAAGTACTAGAATAAAATGTAGTTCGAAGTAGTAAATCGATATTTTTTTGGAGTTTTCGAACTTTGAAGTACTGGGATTGAAAAATTTTGAGAGAATTTGGATTTCGGAATTTTGGAGCTCTGAAACTGCTGAATACTATGATTTTATAATTTCAAAACAGCGAGATTTTGAATTTCGAAATTTGGACATTTTAGAAGTTATAGAACTTTCAGGTTCCGAACTCTTAAAAGTGTAAGGCTTATTTTAAAAATTATACAATTAAACAATTGATCTTTGAGGTTTTACAATTTTGGAACTTCGAGGCATAACAATTTTTACAGGTTTAAAATTTTTTACTAATAGAGCTTTGAGATTTTACAATTTTGGAACTTCGAGGCCTAAACACTTTGAAATTTGAAATTTTTAAACTTTGTCATTCTGCAACTTTGAAATTTATAATCATTGGAATGTTAGATGTTTGAGATTCTGGAATTTTTGAACTCTCAGGTTTACATATTCTGAAATTTACGATTTTGGGACTGGTGTTTTGCAACTCCAAAATTGTTAACATTAAACTTTTAAGATGAGAATTTTTTAACTTTGAGATTTTTATATTTTTGAACTTTTGATTTTATGAACTATGTAAAATATAAAATAACGTTGCACGAATTTTTCGAAATATACGAAACATTTCTAAAACTGGAATCATTCAATTTTTTTTTTAAATTGTAAACAGCATAAACGGTAACAATTTCTACAATCGCACTTAGTATTATAGAATTATAAGGATCATTTATTGCAGACTATAAAGCCTGAAAGGTTCACAAGTTATCGAACAGCGTAATTTATGTTTATTTACATATGGAACATATGTTTGCTACAAATCGTACATTTTTATATTATTTACAAATAAATTATTAGTTCATGAAGATTTTTTTAACATGATTACATAATTTATTTAATGTACTTTAAGTAGATATATTGGTCGAGCATTTAAAATAGATCTACTTGACTTTCAAGGCAGCAAAGATGCATTCGACGGAACTTGATATCCGGAGAAATTAGAAACTTAATATCATTATCTGATATTACTATTTTCTTTCTGCAGGAAGAAGCGTGAAGGAGACACGATGTCCATTTCTGTTTTTTGTTTTTAACGAAATAGTGTAGTTTGTTATTTACGATCAGATATAGTGTTTCAAGACGAGTATAGTGACCTATCATGAAGGGCGTTCAAAATTACTCCATGTCAATGAAAACAGGACATAAATTATCTCACGGCACTGTGCAACAATCGATAATTTATACTTACATAACATGTTTACGCATCTGCTGCCGCTACAAGTATTCCAAATGGCGGCTTTGAAGGCGGATACATAGTTTAACCCTTTTAGTGCCGGGCGAAAAACGAGTGCCTATGCGAGCCTATCCGATATTTCAATCATATTTACATGATTGAAATTGCAACGTATTCAGAACGAAATAGAGAATAAAGCAATGACACTAATTTGTCAATATTATGTAGACGATATTTTTAGATTGTAGGAATTTAGCGTATTGAAGGGTCAGCGTAGCAGCAGTAAAAGACCAAGGAACCATTACTTTGACCGTTTTACTCAGCTGGTAAGCACATTGAGCCCGAGGTTGGCATAGCTGTATTTTTTCGGTTCCTCATGCAGTTTGAAAAGTCCAGGCGATCCTTGGATTTATTACTGTTACGGTAAATTATAGACTGTCGTGTGCCGAAGGGGGCCACCCGGCAACAGTTTGGGCCGGATGACCGCTGGCGGGGAAATGGGGGCTTCTTGCGTTGGGGAAAGTCACCCCTTTTCCCACTCCTTGTTTTTCCTTCCCTGGACACCGGGAAGACGGATATATATTGTATGCGAGCGAAGAAAACGAGGTCTGTCTGAAAGTCTGAAGTCTGTCTGTAACCATCGGTCTCTATTGATATTCCCGCGAAGTAAACGTCACTCTAGTTATTTTGTTATTTAATTGATTTGTTATTGCTTTTATTGTGTTTAATTTAATTTGCTCTATATCCTCGTCTTCCGTTTTCCTCCTCTCCCTCCGTTTCAAATTCTAAGTCTACAATTAATTGAAAATCATATGATTAACATAATTATAAATCATTACAAAAAATATAAAAATCGAGTTCTCTCTTTCAAAACGTTTTTACACATAGGAAAAGGCATCGTTGCATCACAATTTTATATAAACCACTTAGTACGCATATACAGGGTGGTCCTTTTATCTTGAGACAGGTTAATATCTTTTAAACAACATATTTTTGAAAAAAGTGTTTCAGACAAAAGTTATCGTGTGTCAGGGGGCAAATTGGGTGGTAGGAATGGATTTTTTCAGGGAGTGCTCCTGAAAAACATATGAAGGTCAACTTCATTTTTATAAATGGAACCCCCGATTTTTTATTTTACTATCATATTCTTCAAGAGAAAATAAGTAACTTTTGTCCGAAACATTTTTTCGTAGGGTGTCTACTTCTTGAGATAAGGTACTAAATATTTATTCAATAAACATTTTTATTTATTATTTAAGAAGGTGCCCAAAGTGTTGATGGCGATGATAGAAGTGCGGGGGACCATGCTGATTGGTTTTTCCCCAAAAATTAGTGTTAAGGCCACCAGTGTCCTTACATTCACAATAGATTTAGGATTGCTATACAGCAATTATAAATAAGTCCGTCGTCCCATCGAAGGGTTCGAGGACCGTTCCGTGGCAGCCATAAACTCAAGAAGCTATAAAGACCCGCGCGTTTTCTATATAGTTTTCTAGTCATTATTCGCATTTGGTCGACAGATTGACATTTTTACCTTTCGAGCCCGTTATTTCTAGCATGTTTAGTTAAGGTCAGCGCGCTTCTTGATTCTTATTACCTGCCACGGTCCAGGAGCAAAACGTAGAATACAGTAAATCCTCCCACAGTGCGACACTCGATTCCCTCCCACAGTGCGACACGTCTCTTCCTGCGTCTATGCGTGCGTCGTTGCTGCGCCTGTGTTCGCCTCGCTCGAGCCAGTCCAAGTGTAACACAATACACTCGCCGCGGTCCCTTTGATGCGGGCCGACAGATCTCCAGTTCCAAATTTACCAATATAATTTTTTAATATTTATATTTTTTTGACTGCAAATTTTTTTAACATATTCGTGAAGTTCTTCCGATCAAAATAAGACCAAACACGATATAATTACGATCATAATTACCTGTGTAACAAGCCATACAAGTTTCAGACGTTACATTTACGGCAGAGATACGAATTCCTTAGATTCTAAAGTCCGAAACTTTTATAGCTTGTTATACGGGTAATTATGATCGTAATTATAACGTCTTTGATATCATTTTAATCAGAAAAACCTGACGAATACGATGGTGCAAGTTTCATGAAAAAATAATAGGAAATAAGAAAATTACAATCTTTTTATTTGCTTGCATTAGTATGTGTCTCACCGATATTCGGTCGTTTCGGTAACCGATCGTGTTTAACGCTTGACTGATTCCGAGGGGGATCACCCCAGCAAGGGACAGCCGCCGAGTATTAAATTTCGCTTCTCCTATGCTCACAGTGAGCAGTTTAGATTCCGGCCTCTGTTGCACTGTGGGAGGATTCACTGTATTTGCGAGCGGAGGGGCCCACGTAGGGCGTTAAGTTTGTTGCCCTTCCACAATTTGTATATTTGTACTTCGCCAATTAGAACGATGCACCCCCGTCAAGTCTACCCGACCGAGGTGACATCGGATAGATTTGATAGAATCTCCAGCAGTTAAAAATTGTAGCCACACGAATAGATAGAAAATAGAATAGTAATACACATAGTAGAATTGTCGTTGAATAAAGAACATAGTCATTCGTATAGTTGAAAGATAGATAATTTGTATAGCCCCGATTAATCGGGTGGTCCTTCGAGATTGTGATAAATAAACGTAGTCGGCACACCACGTGCAATATTCACCAAAGCTCGAAAGAATTTATTTTCATCCACGAGCGTTAACAATTAGAATCCAATCAGCAGATTCTTTCAAAAATTGCCACTACCCCTACATCTTCCGTCTATTGTAAATGTGGCTCTCGAAAGTCATGCTAAATTAAAAATAGTAAAGACGATAAATTGCACGTTATAAAGAGCAGCAAAGCATTTGTCGAATATTCCTGAACTTTCTAAAGTTAAAACTAAGCCCAATGGCTTGATGATTTTATGAATGCGCCGCGACAGAAAAATTTTACAATATAATACTAAATGGGTTTCAACAGCATTAAAAACGTAGAGTTACTTTTGGTATCTCCTTGACACCTCTAACTTAGAAAAATATCCTAATCCATTGTGATCTTTTCGATACCAAATAAATTTAGGATAATGCATCGTTGTTAATATACTGGTATTATCTAAAGCGCGCAAGCTATTCAGGTTACTTGCTTTAAATACGCCATGTTGTATAATTTATTTCGTGCAGTTAAATATCAGCTTTTGCTGCCAGCAGGTGTTACTTTTAGTAGCCACTGCACATATTACAAACTTCAAGCATTTTGCACTTCGTAGTAATTCAACGAGAATTAAATGTTGCCACAATGCAATATCTGATTCGTTCGTCGATCGTTGATGATATTAAGTGCCACGCAAACATGCTGTGCCTGTTTAGATACCGCATCGAATGATATATAGTGCAAACCGATAATTGATTGGCGAAACAAGAGCTTCGAGTAAACACTTCATTTAACAGTTAACGTAGAGGAACGAAATTAACGTTAAATTTAATATCCTCGTTGCCGAGCAAGATAGTTGCAGTTCTTGTATCACGTAATTCAGTTTATAATTTTTCCCCTTTATCTTAATTTGCGTTTTAATTCACAGGGAAAACGGTTATCATTGCAGAATTATATATCTCCAGTGTGAATTCTAACTTTAATCACAACAGTTTATATGTTAATTTCATGCAACTAATAATGCTTGTTCACATTAAGGTTCTAAAAGTTGGAATATTCTACGATTCTACTGTACAATAACGAAATGAACTTATAATCGTCACTATGAAACACGTATAGATTTTTGTGAACTAAATAGAAATCTAAAATCCGTTTTTCTTTAGATCGATCCGTTTTTCATAATAGAATTAGGGTATGGTTTGAATATTTTAAATAAAATATACGCACCGAATGAGATCAAACTGAGACTTTATTCTGCAACACGAAGAACGTCTGTACTGTATGCATGCTAGAATCGAAGTAAAAATAAAAGAGAAAGCTTGTAAGAGAAAAACCTCTATTGGGCTCTCTTGAAGAAAATTCAGAGAAGTGCACATGTGTTTACAACTCGGACCTTTCCGGAGAGACAAACTGCAGGCCTTCAATTTCTGACTTGAGGACTGTTAGGCTAAGAAAAGGCATTGTCACTGTCCTTCGACACTCGAGTTATTTTTGCAGCTAGCTATTCCAACATTTCAAAATATTAATATAGAAAAAATGTCAAATTTTCAACTTCGGAAATGTTTTGTGTTTTTACCGTAGAAGCTATTCAGTGACTTCTTACACGAGGAAAATTTGACAACTTTCCCGAATAAAACAATATAAATTGTTATAATATTGTAGACATTTAAATCTGTTTAAATAACGATAAAAGAGTAGGCGCCAAAAACGCACCAATTACTGATGATATTTTTCAATATATTTCAAAAACTGTGAATCTAGGTGGAAATCTAACTATTGCACATGGTAGAACGGACATTTCTGCTGCACGAAACAGGGAGCGAAGTTACAAAATCACTTTCGTTTTCATTTTATAAAGAAAACATTTCGGCAAAACACGCGTCGCTAGTTCATCGTTAGTCAATTGTGAATTCTCGTTTCTAAATCTGTGTATGTTTATTAATCATTTATTTGGTAAATATTTAGTTGTCAAAAATATATGAGTTCACCTTCGTAGCGTAAGAGCGTTGTTGTGAAATTAAATTCATTTGAAACTGCAAAATTTTCTGAAGCTATAAATTTCCAATTTTTTCATTTTCGAATTTATACATTTTATAACCTTTACACTTCGGCATTCCCATAACTTCGAGTTTAAAAAGTCATAAGATACTGTATCTTTGAGTTTTCGGGACATTTAATAGTTACCTATTGTTAAGGCAGAAATTAAAAAATTTCGATTGCAGGAATGCACAATTTTTTAAATTTATGAATCTAGAAATTTTATATTCTCAAATTTACAAGTTTTTAAAAGTACAAATCAACATATCCTTATTTTCGCAGATAGTCAAATTTACAGACTTACAAATGTCCAATTTTCTGAATTAATGACAAATTTTTAATGCAGAAATCTTAATTTTCCAAATTTCCAATTTTTTGAATTCAGAAATTTTTAATGTAGAAATCTTAATTTTCCAAATTTCCAAATTTTTGAGTTTAAATTTCGAATTCACAAATATAAGAATTTCCAAAATCTCAAATTATCACATTTCCAAATTTCTAGATTTATCAATATTGAATTGTCGAATTTCGGTAACAGTCTACATCACAAAGATGAAACTCCAAGATCCTACAATAACCATTGTTTCTCTCAATGTAACCTCATATTTGGAAGAAAAACGTGAGGACATCCGAATTTCTAATGAGTAAATACTTCACTCACTGTTTGAAACGAACGCGCCATGTATCGAAGGTCCAACTTATACTCGACATAGCTTATAATTTGGTAGTTAAGGTGGGTGCAATGGCAATCGTATAAAATATACAGTCAACAATATCCGCGATCGCATTCGGTGCTTGAAGAAATTCAATAGAATTTTATGAACTTCGTAAATACTTGCCTAAGCTGACTCGTGGGAGCTTGTGGCTGCAACAGGGTACTTTACACATGTTGAAAGTGCAAAACTTTATCGGATTTCAATAATACACGTGTTCCTGAGGAGATGTATTTTACAAGATTTCCATAGTTTAATGCTAGGGACGAAACAGAATCACCTGCCGATGATTCAACGACATGAAATTTATTTTTACAAAGACGAACCACGATTTGATAAAAAATTTTAACGAACATTGCAAATTGATCGAATGAGAATCCAGACATTTATAATGTTGGTTTTTTTATTATAGCACAATTTATTTCTTATACGAGGTGTGTTAAAAAAAAAGTGACTTTTTATTTTTCTCGAAAAATATTTATTTATTCATCCAGATCAATTTTGTCCCCTTCAAAGTAACCCCCCTTAAATGTAATACACTTGTGCCAGGGCCTTTTGCAATCCTCTAAGCACTTCTGATATGCGCTTTTTGGTACGGTCTTGAGCTCTTCTGGCGATGCGGCCTTTATCTCCTGAATCGTGGCAAACCTTCGTCCTTTCATAGGTCTTTTCACTTTTGGGAACAGGAAAAAGTCGCAAGGAGCCAATTCCGTTAAATTGCGGTGGCTGAGGTATGATTACGGTGTTGTTTTGGGCCAGAAAATCACGAACAAGCAATGACGTGTGCGCTGGTGCATTATCGTGGTATAATACCCATGACTTGTGTTTTCACAATTCCGGGCATTTTTTTCCCATTGCTTCACGCAAACGGCGCATAACTTGAAGGTAATATTCCTCATTGACCGTTCGAACTTTTGGCAAGAACTCATGATCTACCACACCATTGTAATCGAAGAAAACCATAAGCAAAACCTTCAGATTTGACCGAATCTGGCGTGGATTTTTGGGTCTTGATTAACATCTTCTTAGCCTTCTGTGAAGAACTTGTACCACTTACAAACACATTTTTTGCTCGAAATAGACTCACCAAATGCCACAGTCAATATTTTAAGTGCGTCGGGGCACTTAATTTCATTTTTAACGTAGAATTTGATACAGATTCTTTCATCCATTTTTTTTCGATCGCCAAGCACATCAAAACACGTCTTACCTTTGTATCCGTTAGAAACAAACTATAAACGCAAAATGGCTGATATTGTCAACTTATGTTGAGGACATATATATCAACACAACACAAAAAAGAAATTTGAAATTGAATGTATCCAGTAGGCGTAATTTTAAAAGTCACCTTTTTTTTTAACAGACCTCGTATACTTAATATACGTATATTTAAGATTAACTAGTAATTAATTAATACTTTTTATTAATAACTTATTAATTTTACATGTATTTACTAAATATATTTACTTCATACTTATTAATTGTAATGTAACATTATATTTATTATTTTGTACATTTTTTTGCAAATTAAAAATTAAACACTCTGCAAGTAAACATGCGAAGACAGATGTGCATGCGAATGTATGACGCATTCGGGTTCAAAATGGCCGCACATTGGCGATGTTTAAGAGGACCAAAATGTAAGTTATATTTTGTTAATCTTCATTTGTGCCACGTTCGCAAATATATTAGATTTTCTTGTACAAACAACGAATGTATTGCGGATACAGTGACGTGGAAAATTTTCGGTGTGAAATTGCATAACGCTGAATAAACTTTAATGAAATGTACCGAGGCGAGGATTTGTATTTAACCAAACCAGCTCGATTTTGATAAGCCGGTTTGCCGAGAGCTCTCTGTACTTTATATTGTCCACAAGAACTGATACTAATTTACATTTTTATTACACAAATCGCGATTATTCCGCGTAATTAACATTCGTGCGTTTATCTCAGGTATACAGTGTGTTCATAGATTTATTTGCCAGCGTGCTTTTACTTTAACGGTAAAGAATTAAAAAAGATGGAAGTGGAAGAAGTATTAATATACTTTACTAATATTACGTGAATATATATCAAGTCTTTATATTTTCATTATTTTTTGAGTAATGAAGGTGATCATTTTTTCAAATGGAATTGCATACATTTCTTAATATTAAGGCTAACTAATTACTACTGCAATATTAAAACAAATAAAGTATGTATGTATATATATATATATTTGGAGAATAAAAGAATACGGTGGAAGTACTGTTGGAAAAAAGGATCGGTGTAAGCACGGTGGAGGCACGGTAAGAACTAACTAAAAATTGTCCAGGCAGTACATACGGCGGTACCTGGAGCATTGCAGGCCCCAAACACTAAACAATAGATGTTATAAAAGTATGCTGAGTTTTTCTCTAAAAAGAGGTATACGCACCGTTCGTGCTTTACCTCAACAAAAATTAAGGACTGTGCAAAATATCGAGTATTTAAATGTCACATTTACCGCAAATTAAACAAATTATAACAATAAATTTAAATTCGAGACTAATAAGATTTAAATATAATTAAAACCATGGCAATTTACAGTAACGTATTATATTTAGGACGCACATTGCAATTCGTGTGACAAGCCTTATTTCCATTTGTACTACGACGAAATTATGAATATAATACTAATTATAATTTGTACAATCGAGGATCGCGAAATTCAAATTATACTTTCTACTCTTATACAACAATTTTCAAATATGATACCAACGTTAAAATAGAAATATGCATTTGGTCAACCCCATACATATTTTACTGCTTTCGACATTAAAAAATAGGTTAAAACGGCTATGTAGCGAACAAACGCGAAATAATGTATTATTTAATCATGTGATGATGTAAATTGGCAACACAATCTACGTGATAATCTGACTCAGTACAATTTATTTGAATTTGTGATAAATTAAGAAGTTTGTAAGTATACACATATCTTTTGATATCATATGGAAGCGTGTATCCGAATCAGTTCAACCCTGAACCATAGACTCATATGCACCAAAGGGCAAAATTAAACGAAATACTTTAAACATTTCATATAACTATGTGCAATGTGAGTTCTGCTGAGCTACAATTCACATTTCGGTTCTATGCAATGCGCTTTTAGTGGTTTCTGCTATTGCTGTTTAAGAAATGGACGCACAGACCACTGTTATTTTTTGTTATAACACAAAAACTGCCGACATACATAGAATGAGCAATTACTTTGAAGTTAAGAATGAAGTTAAAAAATAAATTAACAAACGAGGAAGCATAAATTAATACACATACGAATTTATGATAAAGTCATAAATCAGAGTCATTGGCCGAGAAGATCCTTTCATAGACATTGCAATCGTACCTGTTATTTGTAAGCAACTAATTATAAAATTGTGAACACCGTGGTAAATCACTTTCTCTTCATGATTATACTATATGGTATTTAAAATATTTGTATTGTGCAATTTTTTAATTTTGTGATTCGATATTATTGAAATGCCATGTATTATTGAAATGGGTTGCTGCTTTTCGGGCTCAGCTTTTATTTTATTTTTTCTTGTATTTTGTCTTTTATTTTTTATTTTCTACGAAACTCGTTACATCCAAACGTTTCGCCGCTAAAATCAGTTTTCAATTGATGTCACTCTATTCGGAAGTTTTTCTCTGTATTTCGTCACGTATTTGACTTTTGCCGCGTTTCTAATGAATTCGCACCATCAGAAGAATATTAGTATATATTAGAAGTTGTTGCGTACTGTTTTCTTTCGCAATGAAGGTGAAACGAGTACAAAATAATTCGAATTTAGTGGACTGTATTTGTTTGTAGTGTATGTGAATTTAGGAGGGATTTTGAGAGGTATTTTAATCAAGGCTCGCTGATGTGTGTTAATATGTTTCAAGTTCCAATATATTCAACTTCTAACAAGATTCTAATTCTGACAATATCCAATTTCTGTTCAAGTTCTATCTATTTCAATCTATATTCAAATTCTCTCGATATGTTTCTGTGTCGACCTATATAAGTGTTTTTTGGTAGGCGTTTACTAAATTCTTCATGTTTTCTATTGGTGTTTGTAGATTTTCCTTTACCAAGTAGAGTGGTGGTATTCTAATAAGAGTGGGGTATTCGCTCGCGGTAACTCAGGTACCGTTGTACTCCGAGTGTCCCTTCGAGGGTGTCTAAACTTTGACCGTAGTAAGTAATAAAACCAAGGATCGCCTCGACTTCTACCCAACATGTGTAAACTATAAACTTTAAGATTATGTTCGAATGGTCATGCTCACAAAAAGCTAATAAAAATGCATTTACTAAGTATCGGGTCCTTGGACATTATTGCTGCTACGGTAGAAACGCTTAAAATATAAATGTACAAAAGCCTATTAAATTCACAGAATTATAAAGAGGGTTCGCGACGCGACAGAAGTATTATAATATTAGTATTATAGTTGTACGGTTTTACATCACCGTACAGCACACGCCAATATACCTGGGAGCCTACAAACCCTCGGGGGTAAGGACAGAAAATCCAATACCTCATTAAAATTCCAGTCGATCATAAATAGTCCCAAACCTCGAACGCACCCCATCCTTTCTAAATATCCCAGTCCAATGATTATTCAATATTTCCGACTTTTCACCAAGTCCATTCCTACATTCCCACCAATTCACCATCGACTCCTACTCCACAAATCATCTACCTTTCTTGCAACACCAACAAGTAACAACAAGTTCCATTTCAACCACCACTAACGAAACATCAGAACATTTTAAACCACCACCTAGTACACGCTAAAAACAACTTTGAACACCACCAAGTACTCGAACACTTTTACATTATTGTTAACCTACTAGATATTGCTAAATAAATTAAGTGTTATATTTAAACATTCATTCACCACCATACCACCACCACATCATCTTTCGAAAAGCGTCCTCACGTCATTAATTTGCCGTCGAGCATAACGGTCACAGTTCTTGAGGATTCCACGATCGAAAACTCGAATTCCGAGACCATATAATAGTAGAATATCGCTGTACGCTTTCTGAAATAAATTCGAAATAATTCTGTACACTTTGCAACGGAAGTAAATACTCTGACAGCAACAGTGCGAACGGTATCGCAATACAAAACTGACAAAAGTGTATTCTAGCTAATGAAAGGCACATTGGACGCGAAATGTAAACATGACAATGAGAAATATCGGTAATAGTATTACGAAATGTTATTATGTTTGTAGTCTTGGTTTGACCCGAAGGCCATTGTATGGCTCATGGTTGAACTTGTTTTGATACTCGCTTTCGTATGACATAAACAAATACATATAGCATACCGTTTGGAAAACTGAAGATCACCTTCATCACTCAAGCAATAATGCATGTGCATAAAACTGATATACGGGATCACGTTGCCAGTAAGGAATATTAAAATTTGTTCCTCTTTCTATTTGTTCGAACTCTTTGCCTGTAGCGTCCCTTATATTGGGGAGATCCGAAGTCAATTGTTGCACCGTATGTTACACACGATCAGAGTTTTTTATTAAAATCCGAACCCGTGTGTCTCTACAGCGTTTTACGGCTATAGAGTGATATGTTGTTAAAAATAAACTGTTGTATACTTGTTAAAGTTCAATAAAATGTTTAATGTATTAACACTTAAAACTAAATTTACAGTTGGTTATTCTAAGTGTAACTGTGTCGTGTAAAGAATACTGTGATAATGTAGAATACTGTCGGATATACGTGAAGGTTGCAGAGATGTTGTTACTGTTAAATGTTGGTTAAGACTCATTTCCTCCAGGAAGAGTTCCTGAGGAGGAAAAGTAGGAAAACCGGGTGGTTGTCCTGATTGGCTTACTGTTTTGCCAATCACAGTGTGTAAAATTGGGCATCATCCTACCCCGTGCGACCTTAGTGCAGTCCGCGCAGAGTAAGACGTGTCGCGTGGATGTGGTAATAAGAGAAAACGGGCCTAAGACAGAATTTCCTTTGGGTGGTCGTCAAGGGGGTCCTGGTTACTGTCTCCGAGGCCCTGCCCTCGAACCCTCCGGAAACTCACATTTATGGCATTGCAATAAACTGTTGAGACCATCGAAAGCACTTGAACATAGAAATCGTGAAAGAGGAAATATATGAAAGGACTCTCAAAAACAGCTATGGTCGTTGCATGCCATGAATGTGCTAACAATGTACAGGCCAACTGTTGTTCCTGTGTACAAATTGCTAGCTGTCCTAATTACCGTAACGATCCCTTTCGATAGTTAATAATTCAACTCTAGGTCTGTGAACACCGTATAATAGGAAAAACATCCGATGACTATTTTAGCGTACTGTAGGTAAATTCTGACCAGCGTAAATTTATTATACGGACACCTCGTAAACGACCCTAACAGCCAAAGTTTTAGTTTACCTAACAACGGTCAAGGGTCCAAACTATAAAACCTCTACGTCACGAGTTCCTGGTTTTTCCAAAAACTACTGATGTCACATTTAGGCGGTCACTCAAGACCCCACACCAGTATTTTCACACCAATCAGGTGATTTTCTATGTTTCCGCCTCCGACTATATTTCCGCGATTCATAGACTACACCCCCCTCATACACATCTACACGAGTTTACCTACACGACATTTTTGCATCTCTAAGGAGAACACAAGTAACCTTCAACCCGAAACAATGTAAGAATCTTCCGAGTAAGATCTAACCGAATATATACAAGTCATTTTAACTGATTAAGCATAGTTATCAGAACTTAGACAAATAAAATCCAACTTCAACCAATTCTATATAACCTGCTATTTCATTTAACTCGCGAAACCAACACTCGCGACTTTACCCGCATCTAAAAGGTACTATTAGCCGTGCCGCCTTCAAAAATCAAAAAACGAAGAGCACGCCACAACATTGCCGTTTATGCAAAAAAAAGGCATTGGCCAGGAGTCTATGAACACCCTGTATATACGGCTCAAAATTAACAGATACAGATGTATATAATGACGAATTCGCTGTTGTCACATCAATTTAACGTGCGCAATTATTCGTCTGGTGAAACGAACGCGCACAGAGGCGTCAGTTTTATTATTTCAATTTGATATTATAAACGATTTCTGGAAAATTGAATTGCATCGGAGCCACGGCATAATTAAAACTTTTCTTTCGTAGCTCTAGCTATGTTTATTTTAATGAGAGCATCCAGGTGCAATCACCTCGATGCATACAATTGAATCGGAGTAACATCTGTTCCATGAGCACACACGGATTCGCGACGGTCTGTGAATATTTCATTGGGCCATTGTTAATTTCGTGCTAGGTAGATGGCCAAAAACGTAGGTCAATCATTCCCGAGATACGCGATAGCCAGTTGGATAGAATGAAAATTATTCATTATCGCAAGTTGATTCTGTGCCGTGCATTTCATATCCGCCTAGGTCAATCCAATTAACCCTTTCGTTACAAAAGAGGTACATGTGTGTCATCGAAAAACGATTGTTACCACAGAAAATTAAATGTACACGTTCTGTTGCAAATCGGATTGAAATCGAAGTTGTACCTTTGGAGTAGAGGAACTTCTGTATGATTCAATTTATTTATGTCTAGCCAAAAGAGGTGAACGTACGACTGTATTATCACGGATGCGTTATATCGTGAGGTTATGAACGAATATTGTGACGCTTTCATTTTTTGTTTTATTTGGAAATTTTGAAATTTAGAATTTGGAAGAAAGTTCTTGTATTTACACGATAAGGAAGTTTCTGTGTATCAACATTTTTCGGACCCCCCATTTCCTGAATTATTCAGTACAACTGAGCGAACAGTCATATTTTCTTAAATTTCTAACTTTTCGAATTTGTAAAATTGTAAATGTCCAAATTACCGAATTTCAAAATTCTTAAATATCTAAACTTATAAATTCTTAAATTTTTTAATTTTCAACTTTCTAAACTTTCAAACTCTTAAATTTTTTAATATTCAAATTTTCCAACATTTAATTTTCAAATTAATAAATTTTCAAAATTAAAATGTCCAAATACTCAAATTTTTAAGATTCAAAACTATTCAACCTCCAACGAGTTATCAAAATTTCAAATTTTCAAATTTCCAAACTTTCAAATTTTCGTACGCACAAATTTTTAAATTACTAAATCTCGAAATTCTAAATTTTCAGCATTTCAAATCCTCAAATTCCGAAATTCTCAAACTGCCAAGTGGTCAAATTGAAAAATGTTCAAACTTCTTAATTTCTCAATTTCTTTAATGGGCTATATGGGATTTTTATGAACTAATAAAAACCACCAAATTACACTTTTAATAACGATTTTATTTATAGGCAGTTTGAATGGTTTTACTATTGATTGTATCGATAACGAATAGAACTTTTCTAGAAAATGCACGCGGAGAATAAAAGATTGTCGCCCAGTAACACCGGCGACTGTCGTTTGTGTTCCTAAATATAAAGTGATAGCTGCTTTTATTCCTAATATGCAGTGCCTCTCAACATAGAGATTTATTTTTGATAAATTTTAAATAATATTATTCCAACATTCTTAATTTCTTAATTTCTTAATTTCTTAATTTCTTAATTTCTTAATTTCTTAATTTCTTAATTTCTTAATTTCTTAATTTCTTAATTTCTTAACTTCTGAATCACTGAACTTTTAAAAATATCAAATGAAATCAATCTTAAAAAGGCGCGTCCAGGGTGCGAAAGAGAGAGATTAACGCTATGGACGAAAACCAATCAGCATGTTTCTAAACAATTCCGAAGTTTCGCGGAAGTGCTAGCGATAACGAGACGTTAACACTTTACCGACCGGTAGCGGTTCGAGAATCCTATGCCCTATGTCCGAGACACCGGCTCGGCTTCGGCTTAGACTATCGCACTGGAATATAAGCACTTTTCTTATGTTCTGATAAAATTGTACGCTTTGTGTTATTATAGGATAACCAAATTTAATAAAATCGTTTTATTTTAATGATATTAGTGCTGAACAATATTTATGTTATCTATTACCATCATTTCCAGTTTAATATTAACATAAAATATACCAAAATCGATTAATCTGCTACCGGTCGGTAAGTAAAAGTCGATTAATCGACTTTAGTATATTTTATGTAAATATTAAACTGGAAACGATTGTAATAGATAAAATAAATATTGCTTAGCACTAATATCATTAAAATAAAATATTTTATTAAATTTGGTTATCCTATAATAACACAAAGCGTACAATTTTTATCAGAACATAAGAAAAGTGCTTATATTCCCGCTCGACAGTCTTACGAAAGTCGATTAATCGACTACCGGTCGGTAAGCGCTGGCAACAAAAAGTCGATTAATCGACTGCCGGTCGGTAAAGTGATAAGAATACATCAGATCGTCAGACGTTTCGGACGATAAAGAATACATTAGAACTTCAAACGCTCGCAAGCCAGATTAAAACTGAACGTCAAACGCTTCGGACGTCTTGAGAAAGGATTAAAACGAAATTTTAAACGCGTCGGAAATCTAGATCATTAAATGGAATAACGAGGAGGTCAATCGTTACGGACACTTCGATCGTCTTCGTGATTTTACCTATTCAATTGTATCGAACATTATCATAACCTCAATGGGTCCTCTAGTGGACAATCGGGAAATAGTTATCTCACCGTTAATTCGGCGAAATGACAACAATCGTCACACACGCGATGACGATTTTTTCAGTTATTAATAAAAACATGTTCTTTGTTGTCACTTATGCGACCCTTTTCAACACCTTCCGCTATCCGAAAATTAAGTAATCCGTTCGTCATTAACGTCGCCGTACGGAGTGAGCATACCAGAAACATAACTTTCAAACATCAACAGTTTACTTTGCTCGCCCATCAACGCCATATAATGTCGAAACAACATTCACTATCTAATGGTTCATTTTTTACGATATCGTAAAAATTGTATTGAATTAATTTAGTTTAAAGTAATGTGATGTAAAATAACTGATAAACTCGTTTTTTTTTTTTTTGTAATTTTGACTTCGACCACTTTCATAATTATGGACACTATTGAATAATTAACCACAGAGTTGGTTTGTTTCCAACAAACGCTAACGAATATTTATTAAATATAACAGTAAAATTAGAAAAGATGTATAATGTGTTCTTAGTCTTGAACCGCGCTAAATTCAGAGACTGTGCTATGTGTTGTTACCGAACCGACTGCTTAGGTTGTACTGCAAAAAGGCTATTTTATACATAAGCGAAGGGGAAGTGCAGCTATGCACCCCCTAGAGGAGAGAGTCTTGCTTTTCTCTTAAGGGTCAGCTACGACCTCGGCGCAGGGCTCGAGCTGACCGTTTTTTTTATGGCTCTGACTTATACCTAAGTGTAGTTGAACGTGCGTTTTCGCAGCTAACAAACATATTTAAAATTCGTTCAAAATATCCAGGATTTCTGCAAAAATCCAACAGACACATTTGAATTTAAAACCATAGTAATTACTTCGGATGATTGTTTATCGTTCGTGCTGCCCTATTATCAATATGATTATTCAGTATTTAACATTTTCTCGATATGGCAGCTTATTCGAACAGTGCATATGCAGATATGATTCATCGTGCCCTTTAGTTCACCAGTAAAAGATTTTTAATGTGAACGCTATGGGCATTGGATAGATCGTGGTGGGTCACTACTTTGGCTACACCGACCACTCGATTTGCACGTTTGGTGTAATGTTAAAACTATAGTGTACTTCAAAGAAGTCAAGAGTGAAGAACATTTAAAAAACAGAATGTCATATGCGTTTGAGTGCAAGGGCAGCATTTTGAAGAATTTGTGAATCGATAAAATACAATTATTGGACAAATTTTATTTTCATACTTAATTCACTTCCTCACCATACGCTAAGAATAATCCAAACGATGAATTATCAACCGATAGTTATTACTATGTCTTTAAATAAAAGTAAGAATCAGAACAAGATTGCATAGTGAGATTCAAAAACTCGACATGTACCGAATATATTTGTACAGAGTAACTTCTCAACATTGATTTTCTCAAAAGCGAAAATTCGGTGGAAAATATTGTATTCTTTTTTTCGACTCATTTTTACATGTAATATGACGTCGTAGCCAAATGATGACGAGTCACGAAACACCCTGTATTCTTATATCACGTTACATAAATACGTAAAAGTTATCTCAGCACGACATTAGCCATTCATCGCAGCCCCAATCCCGACATAAATAAATTGACATTTCCAACGAGTGCGTGTGATCGATAAAGGGGGATTAAACGATAATCGGAATTAGAACGCGAACGTCGAAGACGATCTTTCGGCTGGCGCGGAATCGAGTGGAATTTCATTGTGAGAAGCGGGAATTCTGTAAGCAGACGAATTAGCGGTCGTGTCCTCGTTCCATCGAGTCAATTCCCACTGATATTCAACGATGTCAAGTGGTGTTAAGTGTCACGATGATCGTACGATGTACGTTTCCACCAATGAGAATGCTCTTCACTCAGACGAGCCTCCTGAACAGCATTGTGCAATCCGAGGGGTCGTCGATGGTGACGAGGCTGCTCAACCATCAAACCTTTTCATTTTGTTCAACTCGTAAGGTCAACAGATGTACGTATTTCCTTCTAGAACGTTTAGTATTCGTTTATAGCCGGGTATTGCGAATCCTTATGCGATTTATTGGGTTATTACGTAATAAATCGTCGAGTACTGACACACAGCACAACGGGACAAAAATAGTACTTGCGGACAAGTCAATCTGTAACCTACATTTTCCATTCGATTTGGGCCGTTTTTCGTTCGATGATAACACCAACTAAATTTCGTGTTAGCGAATTTTTTTAATACTCTCTCAAGTTTTTTTATTTCGCGGCAAAATCGGACTTATTCGGAAAGTTATTTAATTGGCGTGAAAGCTATGTCGCAGTACATTTCAGTAATGGGAATGAATAGAAAAACTTGTTTACCATTGAAAATTGAACAAAAGGAACAAAACCGGTTCTTGAGGATTTGCAATGTTTAGGCACTTCAAATTTGTAATTTTTATGTAAAATGTAGTAGAAATTGTTAGTTTAATTATGATCAGTTAAAAGAATTAAAAGAATTAATTAATAATGTGCTACGTGTTGTTTTTTTTGTAATAATACTTATTATAATCCTCAACTACTATTAATAGTTTAAACGACGTCTAGAAATAAATATATACCACGACTTTTTTGATGAATCAAGACATTTTATTACGAATAAACGTTATCCTTTTTTGCGGAATTAACTAAAAATTGTACAATACCTAGTTAATCACTGGCAACTGTTAATTGTTTAAATTATTTCAATAAACAAATACGTAGTTTATCTTCTTCATAATAAATACAAGTATTTTGTTATTAATGATGGATTAACTAAAAATATGTTGCAAATTGCTTTTTATAATAATTTCTTATTGACAATCGTTACTCATTTGACGATTAAAAGTATCTTTATCTTTATATTTATTGTTGCATTGTTGTATTAAACAGTGCAACGATGTCCATAAACAAATTTATCGTTTGACTGCTTTGCAATAAACAGATCCAATTTATTTTGTCGATGGTTCAGGTGAAAACAGTAAATTTCACCAACAACAATGATCGCAAAATACATCAGTTTAATAATTGACAATTATTATTCACGAGTAAAGTATAATTGAAAAATACCAAGTATTATGGAAAAATGATTTCAGTTGATTTTGAAAAAAAAATTGATTGTATCCGTGGTTTTAAATTTAATGTAAAAATGTGTGTATAAATTTAATGCAAAATTTTGTAGTTGTAAATATTTAACCTAAAAACGCATAATCAAAGATTTATTACAAATTTAAATTTCTGGAACCAAATTTCGGTAATAAACAATTATAAAACTTGCAAAAACTTGCGAAAAAATCTGTACTAATGAAATAGATAAATAACAAAAAATTAATTTTCGCAAAGAATTTATTTTTAATAATAATGCAATGTAATAATAAAATACCGTTACGTCCCTTAATAAAAATTCAATATTTTTAATTGATCTGAAAATTGAATATAAAAAAAAATTGAAAAATTAATAAACAAAAATATAATTATTATTTTATAATTAAATAATCAAATGAACAGTTATTTTTAATCATAGCACGTCGTTTTAGGCTAGTTTTCATCGCTTCAACCGTGGATACACACGAATTACTGATAAACAAATATTTATTAACTGTTTATCAATTGGCAAGAAACGTTAGCGATAATTTATTAATTTCTGATAATAATAATAATTTAAGAATTAAATACTCTGATATACAAATATTAATGCGAGTGAGTGATCGGTAACTTGTACGGATACAGTAATATCTTTATTTTATGCAATCATGTTTCATAACATTATTACTTTACGTTTCCTTGAAGAATCGCCGATGTTTATTTTACGGACATCTCGCTATTGGAACAAGAGAATCTACTTTGCCAAATGTTCTTGGTATTGTAGGTATCCGCTTATTGAACTTCCCGGTGGAACTTCTAAAAGAAAAATTTCAAGATGAGAATAGGGGAAATAAGAATTGCAAATGGACAATAATGGTTAATGGAGTTCATTTCATCATATTGGTTAAATTATACTGGTTTATTCGAAAAATAAATTGTTAAAATACAGTGAATAGCGACTAATTATTGTAGAATGCAGTAGACTATGAGTTAATTGAATCATGATTATGTCACATACATATATCAAGGTGTCAGTTATGTGATTGAATAATTGCAGTTATATAGATTGAATTTTTTGTAACCACCGAATTAATACTAATATAAGATCGGTTGTAACTATTTCTTTCTATTTACAGACCTAACCAAACGATAAGCACAGTGGGCTCATTATGAAAAAATGTCAAGATTATGAATTTGTAAATTGGCAAAAATGTTCAAACTTCTAAATTTCTGAATCCAAAAACTTCCAAACTCCTTAAACTTCCAATTTTCCAATTTCCAATTTCCAATTTTCCAATTTCCAATTTCCAATTTCCAATTTCCAATTTCCAATTTCCAATTTCCAATTTCCAATTTCCAATTTCCAATTTTCCAATTTCCAACCTACTAAATTTAAAAATTCTCAAGTATTTAATGTCTAAATTCCCCAAATTTCTATATTTCCAAATATTTAAGTTTCCAAAGTTCCACATTCCTAAATTATCAAATTTCCAAATTTTGAATATCCAAATCCCTACATTTTCAAATTTACATATTTTCATATTATCCAAATTTCCAATAACAATGACAAAATAAAAATAACAACATAGCATAAACAAGAACAAGAACAGTAACAAAATAAGAGGGACGAGAATAATAACAAGAACAGGAGCAACAGTAACTACAGTCATGGACAAAATTAAGTGGACACTGTAGAAATGTAAATAAAGTTTTTGTTTTATTACGATGTTTTAAATAAATTTTAAATTTAGAACGTGAAATGTTTTTGTAGACTTGAAAAAACATTTATTTAATATACAATTTATTTATTTAATGTATATAATTGTACAATAAAGTCTTGATTTATAGGCATTATTAGTTAAATTAAATTAACATTTTGCTATTTATGATACCTGTCCACTCAGTTTCGTCCACGACTGTAAAACCATAGCAACAGAAATGACAATAACGATAGTAAAGATAGTAATAATATGTAGTAATAGTAGTACCAGTGATAGAAATAATGGTAATAATTGTATTGACATAATAATATGAATAGTAATATCGATGATAATAACAACGCAACGTATAATGTAACAATAGCTCTACTTCGTTTTATGACACAATACCGTATAAAGAAAATTAATGCTAAAAAACTATTCGCACGTACTCTCGTATATTTCTTTATGACCCTTGTTCGTCTAATGTCATCATCTCAAAGAGTCAGCAAAAACGTGCAGCGAAAGACGATTCCTTCGCTATCGCGTGTACTATCATACAATAAGTTATGTGAAAAATATTAAATCAACAATTTTTGGTAATAAGCTATAAATTTTCAGATCATAACAGAATTTATGATTATGACAATGTTTGCACTTCCTAAAATAACAAAAATTTGCTAAAATCACAAAATATATGTTCATCGTGTTCGTGTTAGTACATTCGCGAATAACGTAGGATTTTCTAGCGAAATTGTAAAATGGAAGATTTTATTGTTAATGTCTTTTAATTATACATACGTTAGGTTAGGTTAGGTTACATTTTATACTATACTTATAATTTAATAATTACTTATAATTTCTATAATTCTAATATTTCTGCCTATTAATTTATGTGTTTATGAATTTTGGGATCTACAGATTTTGAATTTGGGGATATAGGAATCTAGAAATTTTAAGATCCAGGGTTTCATGATCTGCAGATTTGGAGGCTTAGCAGTGGATTTTAAGCTTTGATCATCTACTAATTCGATTTAGGATTGAGAGCTTTGGACGTATAATAATTTGAGGACTTAGGTATTTAGCGATTAGAGTCTTTAGGGATTTAAGCGTTTAAAGATTTGGGGATCTAAAGATGCCTAACCCAGCGATTTGTGGATCTAAAGAAATTTCGAATATAGGAACTTTTTTGATTCTAAAATGCATAAATTTAGAAGTTTAAAGGTTTAGGAATGTAGTGATATTGAGATTTGAATGTCTAAGGATATGGATTTCCAAGAATTTGGACATTTAGAACTTTGATGACCTTATGATTTGGAGGTCTAGGGATATCAAAATCTGGGGACTTGAATATTTGATTACCTTACGACATTAATGTCTGGAAATCTGGAAATGTAGAGATTTAGAGATAAACAGATTTGCGAATTTAAAAATCTGAACAAATAAAAATCAAGAAATATAACGATTATAAAATTTTATATTTGAAGATACAGAAAGCTGTAAATTCGTAAATTCGAAAACTGAAACACTCAGAAATAGAATGTTCGAGAGAAGGAAGATTGTCGAGTTTACATATGGACATTTATGCAAAAGAGTCCGCAATGCACTCGAATGTACATTACGATAAGACGAAACCGCACACGCCTATTATTACTCAACAATTCTTAGCACGAAATTTACTTCCACACAATCTCTCATCGGCCGACTTTTTTTACGTCCCTCGTCTAACACAGAAATTAAAAGAACGACCTTTTGACACGCGAGGGTAAGCAATCGAGAAATCGCATAAGGAACTGGTCTTATATCGCTGCACACGCCGAAATCTATGATAAACGATGCTTATTACGATACTTTCGAAAATTCAATAAAATTTCATGGATACATAAGAGTTGAATTTTATTCATGTTTAACCGGTCACGAGTTAACTCGTGTTTTCGTGCCCAAACGTTTTTGACGTTTGCTATTTCAATTTATGAAGCCATGTGCATAATAGAATATTTCACAATTTTTCTTCGTTCTGTTCAATCGTGCCCGCTTTATTATAAAGAAACTACTTTTCTTGGTACATAGGCTAAAATCGTGATGAAAAGAAAACTAGAACGAGCAAAGTATACTCTGCAAAAGGAAAGCGCTGCGAAATGAGATGAATTTGCAAAATCTGTTGTGTACCATTACACGTAGGTGATCGCTATACAATTTGCTATCCTAAAAGAAAATATTAAAAGTTATATAAAATATACGCCGAAAGTTCCATTTGAATTCGTTGTGTATAATTAACGAATACAGGGTGACCTCATTATAATCTTTCCACGCGATTATCTCGCAGAATATTCATTATTCGAATAAAAATGTTTAAACGAAACATGCTCTATCTGAAGGGGGACATTCAATGGCGTACACAGTTTTTTCTGGCGAGGCGTCTCCGAGATTTGAAGGTGATCTTTGTTTTTATAAATGGAAATGTAGTATTTTTTCAAAACGAATTCATTGAACTACATTATGTTGACCTTGAAATGTCATTTATATCATTTTAACTTTGTATAAGCAAGAATTCATGCTAACTAGGATATTAATTCAATCTGACCTAATTTAACGCTAAAACTACCAAAGCAGTCTAATGACCGTCTCTCAAGTTTTTCATTTTAAGCTGCAAAATTTGTTATGGTGGTTTCTTTGAAGTTTATGTTTGCTCTCATCAACATAAGGGATTAATGTGTATACTAATTTATATTTCATCGTTTATTCATTTATTTCCCTATTTTATCACTACTTTCAAAGTATGTGTGAATTCTACGTCAGTAGCTTTAATGTTAATCAATAAATGGATAATATAATTACATTTTTAAGTTAGTTCCACTTGAATTATGTTATGTTAGTTACATAACTTTAACTTTATACACACAAGATTTAATGCTAGCCAGGACATTAATTTAATCTAACCTAACTTAATCAGTACGTGAATAATGTAATGACTTACTAGGTTAGGTTAGATTATATCAGAAAGAAATATGTCTACGTCAGCATGAAGTACAATTAAAACGTGAAATTTATTTAAATTCTCTTTGCGAATATCCCGGGAAACAAAAAGAAAGTGACGATAACAGGCAGACAAAAAACGTCCAAACGGTGTCTTTGATAACAAGATCGTCAAAATCGCTATCGATTAAGTAGAAAGTAAATTAATGGTGTTTGTGCACCAGGAACTTTAAAATGAATAACACAAGTGCACCGTGCAATAGTACATATTATTTAAAGTAAAAATTGTGGAAATGAACATACAAAATGAGTTTAAGTGACAATCGGATAATTAGTTATTATTTGAACGAGAGTTCACTCGCACGAGTGAAAATATAATGTCGCAAGTTCGTACGATGTTTTTTACAAAAAATCTGATCTGCTTTCCGAAAAAACACTCGTTTGAACAACTTAGTTTGTCGAGTGTCGAAAGGGGTGACTTATCTGATTGGTTTATTCTTTCGTTCTTGATGAGCAAGAAGGCGGTCATCTTTTCTGCCATTCGTTTGACAAATCCACGCCTCCAAAGTCTAGGTCACTCTTAGGTAGAGTACGAGTGATAATAAAGTCATTTAGTTTTTAACACCTTGAGTGCCACCATAAAACAGTTTCAATTCCTTTTGGGAAGTAATTTTATTTTCGATAAATTTTATAGACAATTTTCATAATATTCTATCCTGGTTTATTCGATAAATTTTAATATATTTACAACAATTCTTTATCTCTTATTATGTTACATGTTTCAACTAAAATTAGCGATAGATTTATGTATGAATTCATACGTCACCCGAATGTGGGTGACATGGCACTCAAAGTGTTAAACACCGTTTCTTGTCAAACTAAGTCCTGTTTTCTGTACTGCACATGGAGGTTTGCAATTCAAGGGTTTTCTAAAATAAAAAAATCCGAACAAATTAAAATTAAATGCCTGAAGATTATTTCAAACTGTCATAGTAAATCAAACGGCAAGTGTATCACCTTCCCAGTGCGAGGTGTCGAAAGCAAACTTTATTTATTAAGGGTTGAAAGCGAACTTCCGTTTTTGAGCGCCGAAAGAGGACTGCAGTTAACGCCCGTATCATCATGCAGCAGGCGAATGCCAATAAACGCGTTTGCAACAAAGCAGCAAGTTCATAGGGGATAGAAGTTGATTTGGTGTACGAAGAGAATGTTTTCTCGAGAACGAGACGTTGCGAAAGCTGTTCCCTTTGACGTAGAACAGGTCGAGAAGATTGATTGGTGGCGACAGAGGTCTGTCGTGTGTATCGTGTTGCACTCCCCGGTAGATTTATGCAGGTCGGGAAAGGAACCCTGGTCGCACGTGCTGCCGGAACTTGGGGGTGGAATAATTTGTTAAGGATGCATGCATTCCAACCTTTCTGTTTTGTTTAGACGATACAGCCGAAAGTTTCCGGCTACAGGATAACTAGTCTTGCTCGGGACCATCCTCCTGCTTGTACGTTACGTTTATTGGACTATTGAACCTCCGGCGCCCTCTTCGTCCGCCGGCAATGGGTGCGTTACACCCTACCTTCTTTTCCATTCTTCTTTTTTTACGTCACACGACGAAATTTGGTGAAATTACAACAAATCTTATGTTGGATATTAGATTGGAAGAGACGGCGAACGTTGTGCTGTTTCAAATGTACACTCATGGACAAAATTAAGTGGACATTGTAAAAATGTAAAAAATTTTTTGTTTTACTGCAATGTCTGAAATAAATTTTAAATTTAGAACGTGAAATGGTGTCAGATCTGCCAAAGGAGCATCCATCATTTGGAGCACTCGCTACAACTTGTAACTCCTTCGATGTTTCTATTAGTTGCTTCACTCTGTCCATCAGTGGTCTACTTCTTATACAGGTAGCCCTCCCACAACACGGCATCTTGTAACACGGTTTCTCTATAACAGGATAAGAAAATTGAAAAAACCTTTGTAGAATACTGACCACTAAAATCTAAATTGAAAATGAACTATGAAAAGAAGTAAACGATGAATAATACATTTACCAGTTTATAGAAAGATTTTTTATCTCGATGATGGTTAACATTCATTTAGACATAAGCTTTTAATAATTTTCGCAATTGAAAATAAGAAACCTAAGATCCGTCATTTTGACGGGTGTTCCGTCGCACGAGGAACAGAATACGCGAGGATTTCTAAAGGGAGTTTATGACGGTTCTGCTACGAAAAGCTATTTTTGAGATACACATTTTTCGCCGTACCGTAATACTCATTTACCTTTTTTCTACAATAGAGTTTATATTTTTACCATCGTTTCATTCTCAATAGCTACGCTCGTGTCATAAACTCGACTTTCCCAAATGGTCATTTAGCGATCCGTGCACCTAACAGGACTTTGCCTTCGAGGGTCTACCTGGCGGGAAAGTCCCAAACGCGGTCGGTCTTTGGGGGTCCTCTCGCGCGTGGCGGTATCGCTCCCACCCTCTTCCTAAAAAGGCGCGTCCAGGGCGCAAAAGAGGGTGGACCCTACCGTCAGGAAGCATGTTGATTGGGAAATTAACATAACGAACGAAAACCAATCAGCATGCTTCAACCACTTCCGATCCTTCGAGGAAATGCGGACGACAACGGGTCGTCAGAAATCGACACAACTCAATCGAACTCAATCGAAGACAGACCAGAATCAATCGTACGAATTAAAATCACTCGTCAAACGTGACATTCTCAACACACGGAAAGGTAAACAGAGTCCATCGATCGGGACACAGGACAACGTTCGGTCCTTTTAAGAAACATAAATATCCTCAACGTTCGCGAGGAGTGTTTCAACTGAATCATTACTTCCCGATTAATTTTGTGGAGTAAAGCGCCGCGACGGGTCGGAACATCGTTTCGTGTGAGCCTTACAAACTCATACCACGGTCAACATAAATCCGTGCGATCGGTCGTGAAAGGGTATAGTCGCTTCGATCCTCGGGACTACGCCGCGCACAACAACGGGTCCCGTAAACCTGGTGTTAAACATACACTGTTGCGGAAAGCAACAGTCCACACTATTCACACAAATGGAAAAGAAAGAAGAAGTGCAGTTGCTGCAGGATCTTCGATATCCGCATACATTTATATTTTTAATAAAAATTAAGTTGTTTAAAAATTTGTTTTTAATAAGTTTTTGGAACGTAACCCCCTTTTTGTACTAGCTCTGGATCTCATACAACACGGTTTCAGACAACACAGCATTTTCTAGGAACCTAACTATCGTGTTATAGGAGGGTTACCTGTATGTGTTTTGTGGTCAAGGTTACATAAAGAACACAGTGTTATAACTCTTGAATCCTTCCTGACCTCAGCACTCGTACCATGATGATGAAAATAGGTTGTTCCATTTAAAACAAATTCGATAACCTCGGAATCTCGTAAAAAGTGTCCTTAACACGTTCACGTCGGGGTGACCCACCGCTGGGTCACGTTTGCCTATTTCGTGGGGCGTAGTGACCCACTGGTAGGTGGTCACGCTTAACTATCACGTGGGGCAACGTATATCATAGGTGGATCACTTGTTTTCAGAAAATAAGTCGAGGTAAGGAGTCCAGTTTCACACGAACAAACGTAAATATTCGCCCCAGCGTGAACGTGTTAAAAACAATTCCTTAATCATCATAATATGTGTCCCGTCGAACAGAATCATGTTTCCTTCTGAAAATTTTCTCTATCACAAAAATTCAGCAAGATATACAAGATGGTTAAGTTAGGTGGAATACCCTGTACACAATTAAAGTAGCGGTTATGTGCCTTTAAAGTTTATTTAGTATCATTTTATATCGTTCTTTTCGGTATCATCAGATGAGAGTGAACGAAAGAAGAGATGATTTTATTTTCCTGGCTCTTTGGCCACTCTAAATTATCCGTTATCTTCATAACTTGGATACATTTATTCTCCGCTATCTCTGCCACTTCGAGCAGCGTTCTTTATGGTAGCTTAACTGAACTCTAAACTGGACTACTACAATTCCGGTTACATTATTATATTCTTAGTTGCAGCACAAAGGGACAAAGTCATTGAAAATTAGACAAATATATGGGTCGATGATTCGGGAGATATTTTTGAGAGAGTCTATCAAATTTTCAAGCTACAGTGGTAGCAGGTGATTCTGTTGAAAATTATTTGCGATTGTGAATGAGATTTGAAATTGAAACTGTAATTAGAAGCGTGAAATAGAGACAATTATGAAAAATGTAAAGCAATAGAGACAAGTATGTCAGGTAAATTATGCCATTATTTAGCGAATTTAATAGCGCAAAATAAAAAGGTACGACTTCTATAAGTAATATATTTACATTTATTTGCTGTATATATTATGCCTTGCTGTTGTTTCATTGTCAAAATAGCTAGTTTGCTATTTGTTTTTATGTGAAGTTTTGTATTTAAATGCAGAATATTTTTTTTTAATATTTACTTTAAATTTTGATAACAACAGATAAAGTTGCATTTAAAATTTCTAAACTGCTATTGTTAAGTTCCAACATTTTTATGTTTCCACATTTCTATGTTTCTACATGGCTACATTTTAGCATTTTTGTACTAATAAATTTAAAAATTCCTAAATTCCAGAATTGCAAAATTTCAAAGTTCCTAAATTTTTAAATACCTAAACTCGCAAATTCTATGTATATCTAAAATTCTAAGTATATATAAAATTCAAATTATATGTATATCCAAAATTCACAAATTTTTCAATTTTCCAAATACCCAAATACCCAAATGCTAAAATTCCAAAATCTTGATTTTCCAAATCTGCAAATTTCGTAAATTCACAAGTTCTCGAATTAGGGTACGTAGGTAACATGCGGTATTAATTACATTTTCGAAGGTAAAAAGATGGAATTACGTATTTTAAACTTTATTTCATTCTGATTCAATATACTCGAGATGTTCAAAAGAACTATAAGGTATAATAAAAAAGTTTGACGCTTATTAAAGAAGTTTCGTAAACAATTTGAAGAGGTATTTTATACGGGATTAAAACTCAAAGTTTATTATTTAGTTTCGTGTCGTTAAAATCATTTTAAACTTCTTTCACTTGAAACAAAACCGTATCACTATCTGCAAGATTATTTGTACGATGTGTTTATTGAATATTACGAGCAATTTTGTATTGTATGTATTTACAACTGCAAATGCAGAAAGGACCACGTCATTAAAAGTGTACTTTCATAAAAATTTTCAAGAAATGAAAACTGTATCATTATACATAATGCAATATCTTTTCTTCGCCGTTCTATTACCATAATTGAGATTTATTGATTTTAATTTTAATGGGCAATTATCTAATCATTAAATCTTGCAGCAATGTTACATTTGAACATTTTTATTATTATTTATTTAATTCTGATATAATATCTTATCTGAATACACGTGCCTACATGAATATATGTTGTTAAATTGTTATTTTGATGAAGTACTTGAATCTACAAACGGAAATTTGAAAATCTGGCAATTTCGAAATGTAGAAATACAAGAAGATAATATCGTCAAAATCTAAAAATTCAGAAAGATAGAGAATTTGGGGTTTAGACATTTGGAAATTTGAAAATTCGAAAATGTGTAAATTTAGTACTCTAGAAAATAAAAGATTGGGAAATTTAGAAGTTTGAACATTTATAAATTAAAAAATCTAGAAATTAGAGTTTAAAAATATAGAAATATGGAATTATAAAGATGTAAACATTTACAAATTTAGTAGCGTAGGAATTTAAATAGAAATTTAGAAATTTAGCAATTTGAAATTAGAGAACTAAAAAATTTGTGTACTACTGGTGCTGGATTACTGGTTACGGGATTTTTCCGTAAACGAAAATTTAAAGTACTTTCTAATCTCAACATTTTTCGTTTCATTCACTGAGAATTACTCTGTTTTGCTTCCGTTTTTACATAATCAATGATTTCAAACATTTATATTGTTTTTTATTACTAACAATGTATTAAAAACAGTTATTGCATAGCGATTAAACGAGAAAGATAAATAATAGTAATCGAATAAAACAGGTAATATATTATAAATTTATTTATTTCTAATCTTTTGAAGTGTTCAACACAACGTCAAATAAGTCTCAGTTATTGAAACTCCATTTCTTCACTTCAGATATTTGAAATACGTACTGTAGGATTACGGAAAAAATTCGGACTTGAAACGGGAATCGAACCCGTGCCCCTCAGATTACGAGTCGTCGACGCTCCCAACTGAGCCACCGGCGTCCGCCTCATACACGTCCTTTTCCGCATCCTTTTGTCCTTTTGGGTCTGGAGGCCCCGCCAATTCTACAGTACTGTATCCAGTAAGTTGGCATTCGAAAACACTACGAGTCCAGTTAGATCGCGTGTCAATTTATCAGACGCGTACAGACTATGTCAAACGTTTCAATCGACACTCCATGTACTATTGTATTCCTGAAAAACAAATTTGCTTCGCAAATACTCCCTTTGGGCATGTCGATACCGAAACACTAAGAGATTTAGGATGCTTTTGACTGGTTATTGGATTATTCAGGAGTGGAGTGTCTTTCCATCCCGAACAAACGCGAGGAAATCTTGAGAGGTTCTTTTCTTCCGTTATCCAGCAGTCGATGCGTTTCCCAGACATCGGAGTAAGCCGTCTTTGCGACACAAAGTCACCAGACAATCATGAATAACCAATTCATTTTCGCGCCACTGAACGCGTGTCAACTGGCTCATTGTAACGCGGAAATGGCTTTGGTAACTCTCGTCGTTCGAGGATCCACTCGAAGAGCGCTTGAATAGTTTATTGGCGGTGGAACATTGCCCGGATTAGGTTTTATTTCTCTTGTTCCTGGAACGGTACCCTTCTCGCACTCACCATCGGAACTACACATCTTCTGTCACACAATTGGGAGAAGAGTATCTAACCTCGTCTGAACTATATATCCCTGCGGGAGTTTCCATTTTTTCGTTTCTTCGTGGTGAATAAATTGGTTCTTTACTGGTAGCAGTAATAAGACCCAAGGAGTCGTTGTTCCGTGGTAAATCCATAAAGCATATTCAATAGAAAAATCTAATTTCAATGGTTAGATCAGCAGTCAACAGTTACAAAACAAATCAAAAACATTTATTTTCTATAGATGGTTAGCAATTTGTACAAGGGACAACATTTAAAGTGCCAATTGTCAGCACGTTTATTACACGTAGAGCCTCAGAGTCGTTTTTGATAGTTAGTTTATTTCCTAATCTTTTTTTTCGGCCAATTCCTGCCATCGCATCAGAACGTCTGAGAAAACCTCCTCACCGGCCGAGTTGAGGGTTGCCGGCTGTATGTGTGTCTAGTGTTTTGTACCGGTCACTGTTTACAGAACTTACACGATATTTAACATGTTCACTGAAATGGATCACAGTTGTGAACGTGGGGAAATTCGCGTGGTAGATCGTGAAATGAAGAAATTTGTGATGTGAAGAATGGGTTAGGAGAGGCGGGCAGCGATCACTCTTTCGAAGAGTTTGCCCACCTCGTCCAGCAGACACAGAGGCCGGTAAGCGGACGGGGAGTCTGCGAGCCGACCCTTCTTCCTCAGGAGGACCATCTGTTCTTCCCTTCAGGAAAATCGCCCTATCGAAGGATGCAGTCAAATGTGTCCTTCAACGCTGGGCCGAGAACGTCCGACGCCATGACCCAGGTCGAGCTCCTCATAGGAGACCCCCATTCGTCGGACCAGGTGATCGGTTCCGACGGCCCCGCCGCGGGCTCCATCTCCCTACCCGAAGAAGGGGGGAAGAGAGCGTCCACGACACGACGGAGCACTGGGAGGTCAAGGGTTTCCGCCACGGGCGGCGCTCATGGCCTAAGCCGGCTCAGCTCCAGCTTATAGGGGCGCCCCCATGGATCCCGATCGAGTAGCTGCGAGGACCTCCTGCCAGGCCTCGGCCTTGGCAGCCTTAATGGCCCGCTGCAGGACGACTACCAGCTCGCGGCAGCGCCCATATACTGTTTACACCCCCGCAGGTCCGGCCTGCTGCGCCAACGGGCGCAGGTGCGCCGGCATCGCGCGCGCACGCATTCGCGGTGGTCCGAAAGGGTCTCAACCCCCTCCTCCACCCTCCAACTCGACATACGACGCGCGACAGCAGGCGACGCGAACGAAAGGTCCACGATGGACCCTCCCTGCTGCCGCACGCACGTATGGACCGAACCTGAGTTGAGTAACCTCAGGGCCAAGGGCCCTTGGGAGACCACAGTCTTAAGGGCCATAAAACTGTCGCGCAGGACGGCGCACGATCCCAGGAACCCGGGCAAAGAGCGATCTCCGACAGTAGGAAGATGTGGTATGAGTTTCGACTCGATCCCCAGGGTTGGCGTGACAGGGCCGTCGCTTGAGGTGTCGGGGTTTAGCCCCAGTATCCGAGACGAGATCCTGTAGACCACGCACCGCCAACCCTAAAAAGCCACCTACGGAGCTACCCAATCCCGAATCCCCGGGTAACCCATGCCATTGGTGTGCAGACTTGCGTGGAAGAGGTGACTCGTATGAGCTCTCGATTGGTTGAGTGCACGGCCGTCGTTGGAGGTGTCGGGCGGATGGTCCTAGTCCGAGACGAGTCCGTGATGCAGACAACACGACTCTTGACCCTTGAAAATTGCTACTACGGAGCTGCCCAATCTCAGGTTTCTGAGTAACGGATGCCACTAGCAGTATTAGAAGTGTTGTACAGGAAACCCGCCCTTCGGGGCTACGCCCTGGCGCATTACCTGTTAAGCGTGGCTGAGATCAATTTCTCGCCGACACAGGTACTAAGAGTGGTGTGAAAAAGCCCCACCGAGTTCGCAAGGGCTCGGTGTCATGCCTATTTGGAGATGGACTCTTAGGGGTAGTAAACTCGAGGTCTGAAGTAGGGAGATGTTGCGTATACCCGACGGGTGAGGAAGCACATCCGAGTCCCATGTAGGTGAGCCGGATTTAAATTAAATAACCTCAGGGCCAGTCCGACCGCCCAGAGTTTTGCTTAATTATGGACTGACCCTGGTTGGGCCTCGATGAAAGAACCTCCACGAGTCGCCCAAGCCTCCAAGGTTTCCTGTTGGATTTTCCTTGGAGAATCGAGGAGTCTTGTCAAGCTCTTCTTGGTGGTCACGCCAACATTCTTTTACAACGTGGAGTTTTTTTTACCTAATATCACGTCCTACCTTTCTCTTCGCCGGGTTTAACTCACTGAGGAACCTTTTCCTGCCAAAGTTCTCTTCCCCAGGTCTAACACACCGAGAACACTTTTTCATACACATTTATACAGGATGTCCCACAATTACTGTCGGAGCCGGAAAGGGGTGGTAGGTGGAGCTATTCTGAACAACTTTTTCCTTTCTCCAAAAATATTGGATGGGGCTTCATTTTTAAATTATTATGGAAAAACACGGACCAATCAGAACGCGAGATTTGGAAACTCATCGGATTGGATACCCAACGATGAACGATGGGTAACGCCAGATGTCGCTGTAGTAGAAGGCTATTAGGTGAAAGCCGGTTAAGCAGAAAAATCGGAATAATTGTTGAATTATTCTTCATTCATGAATAATAAATAATCCAATTAGTTTTTATTCACGTAGTCAGGATAAATCGAATGTAATAACGATAATGTGGTTCGTTATCGGAAAGAAATAATCGCATAGATAAAATTTCGAAGATTATATTCGGTAAATTATGATGATAAAAAAGGACAAGCTCACATTCTGGAAAAAATAAATTTTTCTATTTTAAGGAGGGACGAACATATCCCTTTAACAACAAATATGTTTAAATCTTATAATTAATAAGTGTAATAAATCCTACATTCGTTACATAAAAAAATGTGCGAACAATTTAAACGCGACTTACCCATTGATCTACAAATAATCCAGAGATTTAGAGATTTAGAGATTTAGAGAATTAGAGAATTGAGCAACTGGAAGAGAGCCGAAAGTGAGCAAATCGGAAAATTTGAAAACTTGTAAACTTATGGTATTACAAATTTCGAGTCTCGAGAATTTCCTTTTTCCGGTTACACCACCAGGCCGAAAAGACTGGAGATTTGCTTCCTTCTGATTACTGGAAGGCAACTTCCTTCTCATTCAGTTTATCCTAGGAAAGTCAGATTTGCTCGTAACTGTATATATTGTACATAACATTGCCCACGAAAACTTCAGAAATGTGATACACTTTCGGAAATTAGTAATGGTCTAAATGGTACAGCTCTTTAACAGTCAAACGATATTGGAAAACGCACAACTGTTCTCCAATCTCATTCTACATTGAACGAACCTCTTCAAAATATTTAATTAATTTACTTACTATACAACAAGGATCACGTTATTGCTGAAAACATAAAAGAAGATATACAGAGGATTCTAACTTTTTACCGCCAAACTTTATTAATATATGCTGTTCGTAAAAATACAAAAAGAGCGTTATGTCAACGAAGAGTTCCTAACACTTTATTAAAAAGTTCTGACAAAAATATGAAATGACAACGGACTGCTCTGTCCTCCGATAGTTGCGGGCAAAAGTCCGCAACTATTTTTGCGAAAATAGGCATCACTTACGAATTTTTTCTCAAAAACTACTCGTCCGATAGTGCTACATTTTTTTTGTTTTATTCATAAAGGATTGGGCTACTATAAAATATTTTTTCTAAATTGGGAAACTTGTTATATAATATGAAAAAATTTAAACAAATTATTTTTTTATGTTTTTCAATAAAAATTATACCCGATTAAAATCTGAAAAAAAATGTATTATATTGCCTGAAGCTTCCCCTTTCAAATGAGTCCTTAGAATAATGGATGGTCGAAAATTAATGTCACAATAATATAATAGTATGTTGGAGTGTTACTGGGGGTGAACAAATGATTAAGTAAAAATTAAACTATTTCATTGGTTGAGAAAAATTTTAGATAACTGGGCAAGATCAGTCCCTACCAAATGATCGTCGCAAGGTCAATATAACCTTAGGTAAAAAATACGAAGTCGTTTCTCAGCTATCGGTTCGTCACACATAAAATAATAAACCGCGCTGGCTCTCGAAAATCATGCTAAATTAAAAAAAGTTTAAGAACATAAATGACACGTAGTAAAGAGCAGCAAAGGGCAGTTGTTGATTATTCATAAATTTTCTAAAGTTACAAATATGTAATCCCAATGGGTTTATGATTCTATGAATGCGCCGCAACAGCAAGTACGTGCCTAACAACGATTGTCCGAATTTTGGTGTTACAGCATCGTGTCAAGTTTCCGTTCTAGTTTGTTTAGATTACAATGTATTACGTTACACCGAGAGATTGCACTGACGTCGTCGCGATCTCGAGTCATCAGATGCAACGTGGACAATGTGCTAAGTGTGCCATTTCTAAACGCTAATTGGCCCAACTGACAACACGTAGCTTTCAGAGAGTGTGCAGAATGTTCCACATAAGTAAAATTTTCATTTTTACAAAAATGACAACAATTTTACGAAAAAATCAATGGTTCGAGGTGGACAAATTTTAGTTTTTTTGCAATAAAAAAAAATTTTGTAATCAAAATGAAAAATTCTTCGTTCAGGCCCTTCGTAATGCAATGTACTAATGCACTATTTTTGGATTTTGACTTCAGATAAGGCGTTCTGAAGATATCGTGGGCACCGCAAAAAAACTGACGATCTTGGAGACGAGTTATATTTCATTTGTTTTTTAATATTTTTTCATACAAAAATTTATATGTACACGTTAAGATATGAACTTTTTGATAGTGTTTTGAAAATTATTAAAAATACTTATTAAAATGGCAGAAAAAATTCTTGAAAATCTCGTAACTGTTCCCGATCCCAAGTAGACATAACCCCTTAAGGAAAATGGAAGTTCTTATAGTGTATCATAATTAATTATTAAAAGGAGATCGCAATGATCGCTTGCGAATACTCGAAAAAGGAGCTCAATAATAAAAGATAAGCCAGGATTGTATGCACGGTTCGAATTATAAAGAACCGGTTGTGTTTCAACAGGTCACCTATTATGTGATGCTTATAACGATGTTAATTTATTAGCAGTTAATCCGTAGAGATTAAAATATTAGTCGTTATTAAACTGATTTCCTAGTGTATTGCTAAAACGATGTTAAGATTAATTCCGGATTATAACAGGTCCTTTGTGCTAATGGGTCGTCATAGGAAGAGGAGAATGAGAGGTGGTGGAACACCTGTCACATCTAATTAAAGAACTATCTAACGAGTACGTACACTGGGTCGAATTATCCCGCGGCATTTTGGGATTAAAATCGTGAAATTATTTCCTTCTGTCCTTTTAATTTGTTAAATAATGCATACTTCTTCGCGCTGAGAAGACATTATCGAATTTTCATGAGATGTGTATGCAGAGACGTATAACGATTTATAATAATCAATGAATCATTCGAAGTTAAGCAATAAATAAATGCAGCAGATTATTTGATGTAAATATCAGTATGTTCTACATTAAATCTACTCTTCGAAATATTTGCTACATATGTAGATTGGGTTGGTTAAAATGTTTGACAGGTTTTCAAGGAGATATTCGATTATCAATCGAACGTGTTTAAACAAAATCTTGTATAACACATTAATTGTCTTGTCAGTATATAAGAAGAATTATTGTTGATCAATTATTGGTAGACTTTCATTTAATGTCCATTGACTATAGTCCTTTTTTTTTTACACCAGAACAGCATTTGTAGATATATTTTCGACATAAGATTTTGTACACTAACATTGAATCTAATAACTATTGGTGCAACCAACTATATGTTATACATATATTTTTATATTTAAAAGAAGTTTAAATCAAAACAGCATTGAAAAGAAGATGTGCAGTGTAATATAATATCAATTTCTTCCTTTCGAAATACTTAGATTTCAATATTGGGAAAGTTGGGAAATTTGGGAAAAACAAATTAAAAATTCTGAAATTTAGGATTCATGATTTCAAACATTTGTGAATTGGTAAATTTGATAATTTGATCATTTCTGAATCCTTGGTCTTCTGAATTTCTGAGTTTTTTCATTTCTACATTTCTCGATTTCTCAACTTTTAAATTTATCCATTTCTAGATTTGCCTATTTTTGATTTCAACATTTAAAAATTTCCGTTCTTGAAAAATTTTAGTTACAAAATTCCTGAATCTCAATATTTGAAAATTCAGAAACTAAAAGTCTAAAAATGTAAACATTTCTGGGGTCAGATTGTTATTTTTCAAACCCGGTAAAGCCGATATAAAAGAACTAGACATTGCTAATTATTATCATCACATTATGAACTCTCTGAAAACCAGGTCTGGCCCGATATTCTCGGGCATCACATCAATATCTGACGTTTTAAATACTTAATAATACATCCCTATCCGTGGGAAATGGTAACACATCCTACTCTTTCGATTAGTACATAACACGTTTCGTTCGGACCCTCGGAGGATGGTACTATGTTACATTGTAACACTATGCCGTCCGAGGATCTTATAGATAGATTCTTCTGTTTGACGCCGGCAGAGTAGCATGGAAATTTTGGATTTTATAAACAATTTTTCGAAGACAGCAGTGATATACATTCCTAAAATGATGATATGTCCCTTAAGCATCCCCGTATTCTATTCTTACTTAAATAAAAACAACGCTATAGTTAGTTTTCCGGCTTTTAACACCCAAGAAAGATAGATCAAATGCTATTTCAGTTTTTTAAATATGGCACCAAAGTGGTACCACCAGCACCCAACAGATACATTTTGTATGGCACCAACGTGGTGCCACCAGACGGCATGGTGTTAACACAAACACTGTATACTTCGGGGGTTAGCATTTAACAGAAATCGGGTCCCAGTGTCCCTTTAAGTATTATCAACCTTATAGAATCAGTGCACAGTTCCATTTTATACAATTTCTAATTCATCATTGAATCACTGCATTGCCAGTGCGTCAAAACCGTGCATTCATCAATAGGTAACATATTTGCATACATTATTTCCGCGACAAATACGATTGTAAAAGACCGAGTTTGTAATATATTATTGTGATTTTGGAAACGTGTTGCAACCATTCACCCCGCACATGTAGAGAACACATCCACGTAACAGTTCCCACTGTACTACAATTTAGGCGCTTAGGTTGTATTAGAGAATCAAATTAATAAACGTTGCATGGCCAAATAACTATTCAAATCTCTTTTTTGCAGAAAATATTTTTCAAATATTTTTGCTTATTTTTATTAATAGACTGTGCTAGTAAAATTGTACGGGCAAAGTTGAAACACCCTGTACGTCATCGAAGAACAAAACAGTCTGTTGTTGTTTCGTACTATTGTTACAGCTTTTTAGTAAGGTGTTCAACTCACTATGTCGATATAACACTCTTTTTTCATTTTTACGAATGGAATATGTTGATCGAATTCGGCAGTAAAAAATTTGGATGTCCTGTATAACTGGTTCAAGATAATTAGGACGAATTATTGAGTAAAAATTCAATGGTACTATTTTCAAGGTGTATTTATATAGGTCTGCCTATTAGTCGAGTTAGGGAACTTAACTGGCTGGAATGTCCGACATTCTCTTTCGCATAATCACACCGTTGTACTCTGGATTTCGATCAAAGTCCGAGATAGCATTCAAACGGGAAACGGGGTTACGACCCGAGCCTTATTTGAATGCCAACCTTTGGAATAAATGGAAAGCTATGCAACGTTCACGGGAAACTTTCGTCGAATTTCAGCCATATAAAATATGAATACCGTAGGTCTTTCATATATTTTCGAACTGAGCAAGAATCGACAAACAAAATCTACCATATTACAAAATTTGATTGGGCATCAGTGTATGAATGTTTCACAACTATCTCGTTTTTGTCTAATTTAACCCTTTCGCTTTGGCAGTCCAGTCCGCCGAAGTGTCGTCACAGTACGGAAACACGCGCCAGAAATGTGGACAGTGCTCTTGGTTTTTATATACACGTTTTTTAAGTCTTAAATGATTACTATGCTTAATAAAACAATTACTTTTAATATGAATTATACAATTAATATACAATAAATACAATATACATAATAAACACAAATAGGTAAATAAAAATAAATACGTATAAATAGTTAAAATTAAATACAAAAAAATACATAAATACAATATACATAATTGTAATATACAATTATTTTTAATTTGAAAACACTTGTACAAAATTATATTAGTTACTCTAAAGACATTAGAATAATCGCAGTTGACATATTTTTTGGATGCCGGATAACCAGAAGATTGGATCTCAATCCAGTAATCGATACAGATACAGTAATGTACCATTTTTAAAACTGTTTGACCGTGCAATCAATAGTTTATACGTATGTGTCAGTGTATTATATATCAGAATTCAGAGGGTAAACACTTATAATTGTTAATATCTGTTAGACAATTAGTCGGTTGCTAAAAAAATTGAATATACGAATATTCAATCGAATGTTCTCTATAAGTTGGCATAGTTTCACAAAACAATCGCGACGTACCTCTTAGTAAGTATTATAAGAAGTACTTATTTCTTCTTCAAGACATATTTAATAATTGCAATAATAGTTATAAGTTACCTCTGTTCAATGAAATTGAAGGTTGAGTATAATGGTAAAAATAAATTAATAGCTTTTTCAGTATTATAAATCCAAAAGCGAGACAAGTCGAACAAAAATTTTAAGCGAATTAGACATAATTTCATCAGGGTCTTCAAGTTTCAAACTCACGTGATACTCATTAATTAAGAATATGCATAAATTAGCATTAATCTAAAATACACTCGGTAGCATGAGGGGGTATTAATGTAAAATGCACTTAGTAATATGAAGTAGCATTATCGTAAAATCTGAAAGGAGCAAAAATATCGTTTTACATCGTTTTATCCAAAAATGGCGATATCTAAGTGAATAACAAATGCATTTTTTTAAATATATTTTTGCGCAACACAATTTTGTCTGGACTACGTGATTATGTAAAAAAAAATTGTTAAATTGTAGTATCCTTGAAAAAGTTATTTTTACTCGTCCACCGTGGGTCCAAATTTTGGTAAAGTGTTCATATAGAATATTTCCTTTTGTCGAACATTGAACTTCAAACTAAAATAGCGGAAGCGTTGTATCGTGAGACTTTGTACGACAGAATCGTGTCAGATTTTCTGTTCCGAAATAACGTTGTACAACACACGGCAAAAAAGTCCATGATCCTTTATTAAAAAGTTGAAACGAAAATATAAAACGCGAAGTAAACATTGTAGGCTAGTTCCATGAATAAAGAAAAGCGTGTTCGTTTGACGTGAACGACAAAGCTTCCCCCACGAGGTTCTTTTTTTATGTACGCTGACGCTATTTTACCGACATGCTGTTTTCGCCATCATGCATTTATATTCAGATTGTTTTCCTCAACGACGGATTGTTTGCCTCTATATTATTACAAATTCGCGCAGGTACTTGGACAAATTATTATGTGCGTATTGTCACGATACAACGTATATTTCCACTACAGAGTTATGAGGCAATTAGGATAAATGCCATTGCGCTCAAACGAGTCCCATTAATTAATGATCGAATGCGAATTTTGTTAATGATAACATTTCTGTTTATTTGGATCGTTTAAACTAATCATAATATAATTTCAAATATAAGCAATTATAATTATAAGGCATGATTGCAAGCTTTTCTGATTCAAATCAGAATTTTGCTTTAATTCTTTTACTTATTTCGCTCGAAAATATTATCGAACATTCCAAGATTTAAGGGGTTAGGTGGGTTTCAAAATTTCAAAAAATCGATGTTTTTTGTCTTATTAAATAGTACAATGTGTCTAGAATATTCTCCGGAAATTTTGAATTGATTAGAGTACAACTCTAAGAGATAGACCTTTCGGAAGTTTCGCCCATCAGGCCACGCAGTCTGGCGCGTCGTTCTTCAATCGCGTTTTTCTCGAAACTCTATTTCTGAAGTCGGTGGACATGATTTCTCAAAAAGTTATGAACCGATCTTGTTCAAATTTTGCACACTTCTTCAAAATACTATTATCTAGTACTTGAACGAAGGATTTTTTTTTTTTATCAGAACTTATGTTACGAGGAAATATGTGGTGAAAATTTGACTAAAAAATGGAACTTTTTGTTCATAACTCCGCCAAAAATTCAAATTTTAATTTTTTTTTTTGTTTCCTTCGTTCAAGTACGAGCTTTATACATCTTCTGACAGAAAATATTTGGTTTTTTAATTTCTGATGAACCAGTCATCAGTTATCGTGTCCACGCCGAGAGCACTTCTTTTTGAGAGGTCAACGGAAATGAGGTCTCAATGGCTGAATTTTCAAAATTTTTAAATTCACAAAGTAATTATTAAATATGTATCTTTGATTTGCTAAATTGTTTGCAATAAATATTTCATTTGATATATTAAAAAAAAAGTCAGTAAAAATACGCTTCTTTTAAGCGTCTGAAACCCACCTAACCTCTTAACCTTTTTAAATTTGTTTCATAATGACTCAAGTAAGAAATTTTGGATTAGGTTCTATAGTTCCAAAATAAAATTCAAAGTTAAAGTTTGCAGAAGTTCTAATTATTTAATGTTACATCATTTTTTAAACGGTGGAGATGTTTTTGGTTCATTAAATAATAGAGACGTCAAATTAATCCAACTTTGTATTAATTTTGTTCAAATACTGAAAGTATCATGCCTTTTCTTGTGTTTTTCGCAGTACGTTGAAACATAATATTGAGCGTCAAACACTATCGATATTAGTGAATTAATTATGTTTTTCGCCGCAGTATATTTGTTACATTATTAATACTTATTGCAGTAAATTAATTATGTTTTGCATTCCATATATTTGTGATTAACTGCACAAGAATATAATTCTATTTATTTTTAAACTCGTGGTAATATCAGCATAACCAAAACATGTATAGTATATTTTTAATCAGTTTTCATACGTTGTGAAGTCACATAACCTTGTCAGAATGCAAAAGGAAAAGAAAAAGAAACAATTTTACACGCAAAAAGATGTTTGTGCAGCAGTAAAAGCTCCTAAAATCATGTTACAAGTCGTCAGTGTAAAGTTTCATGTGACAAAATTAATATTTTTCGTCAGAAAAATCAATTGTAATCAATTAAATAAGTGCTCAAAAAACAATAAAAGTTTTCTCCATAAAATGTTTTTATATTCGTGAAGATTTTTAAGACAATATGTTTTAGCTTGAACTCTGAACCAGAAGTATTTTATGCGATTAAATTAAATTTTCCATGCAGACAATATTAAAATACTGGCTATTCAATTTTATACGCATAACGAACGTAGAACTGTGATGTAAATGTTCGAAACAGAAAACTCGATCGAAATGAAAAAAATGACCTCATTCAAAGAAACGGTTGTTCAATTACATCGTAACTAGTCCACCGTTACATTTACCAAAAAAATTAGTTCATACAAAATAGAACTTGTACAATTCAACTTTTTTGCTCCCTCTTTTTACGCTTAACTAAATGGTAGTTATAACTCGTCCCAATTGCGTGATTAATTTTCTCAGTTTGTTAAACAACCAGGTCAGTGAAGTAAAGTTGCAATGGTTCCAAATGCAACATTTTCTGGAAAATAGGTGACATTTTAATAACACCGATACAACATTGTTTCGTTAATACTTTAGCTAATGTAATTTCTGGGATGTAAAGTGAAACGTTATAATTTTAGGAATATCGATAATTTTAGAAATTTAACCATTTTTAGAATCTTCGAAATTTTATGAATCTCAGAATTTAAAAAAAATTGAGAGTTTCCAAGCTTGGAGGCTTCAGTGATTCATGAATTTTAAAAACTAAAAATTGCAAAATTCCAAAAGTTGAAAATGGGAGAAGAAGATAATATGAGAATTTTTTAATTTACGTATTCGTACTTACCCAAGGAAAGCATACGTTACGTCCGAGTATGCGAATATGTTCGTCCGTCGAGTAGTTCTTTCGGCGAACAAACGCGTACCATTTAGAGCCAAATATTTCGAGCTTGTACTCGTTCATTCGGGAAACATTTCTCCACTCTTCTCCCGTCTAATTTTCGTGTTCTTTTACCTAAGGTAATATTTTTCGTTTACTCACTGCACGAAAATACAGTTTCCTTCTGAGGTATGCTTTATTTAAAAGCTGTTTCACTGTTGAAACTGACATAGTTCTGTCTTTTCCGTTATAAAGTTCTCGGGCAATTTCAGTAGTCATTAATCTTCTGTTACGCTTAGTAATTATTGTAATGTACCTGTCCTTCTGTTATGAAGTACATTTCTTTCTTCCGAACCTCTTCCTATTCATTACCATAGCAATGACTTTTCTCTTTATAATATTTCGTGCGTTGCTCTTGGATATCTTCGGCTTGTTCGCAATATTTCCAGTAGAACTGTCTTTGTTATAAAGCATGTGTACGATCGAAACTCTTCAACGTGAAGACCTTCAATCAATTCGATAAAAATCTGTATAAAATCTAAACAAATAAAAATTGTCTATGTAATTGGGTTTGGTAGACGTAGGAATGGTTCGAGGAAGGTTCGTTAAAATAATTCGATGAATTTATAAAGTATAAAAAATGTCGTTTATTGAGTATTACGCAACGGAAAAAGCTCGAAAGCATAAAAAACCCTTGATGAAATGTATGTAAGGGAAAAAGCCCGAAGGCGTAAAAAACCTTTTTTAAATATAATTTGTATTAGTGTGAGTGTGTTGCGTGTGAATGTATTATATCGTGCACGATGGGTGGGCGCCCGTCAGCGATTAATTGCTAGTTAATCGCGTGACTCCGGAAATGATTTTTTGGGAAATAATTCCCATTAATATATGGAATGTTGTATTATACGGGAACTTCGTTTCGATAATCTTCAATGCGCGAGACTCGCACTGAGAGATTCGATTAAGTGCTAGCAAGGCACTGTGTGTAATGTGTATATGCTTCGGCTTGAGAACGAAGTATTTTGTCTCGCTCTCGATTGCCTTAGCGAACTCCGAAATAAATTAATATTTGGAGTTCTTATTTGAGGATGTTGTGATATGGTAAATGAGGTACACACTTGTAGAACAAATAATATGTACTTAAATAAATACGATATATAATACAACTTGTTGAGTGGTATAGTTATGAACTTTGTAATACGTAGTGTAACGAGTTGTAGTTGTGTTTTGTTGTGTGTTTACTGATTGACTGTGTTATTCTGGTGTCAGGATGAGGAAACGTGTTGGAAGTAAACTTGGAGTGAAGGATGTGATGGGGGTGTTGTCAGTGATTTGTGGAAATGAAGTTGGAGGCGGACTCATAGAAAATCACCTGATTGGTGGGAACGTGGTGGTGTGGGGTCTTGAGTGACCGCCTAAGTGTGACGTCAATCAATTTTGGAAAACCCCAAAATTCGTGACGTAGAAGGTTTACGGTGTGTACCCTTGACCATAGCAAGCAATAAAGTTAGGATGCGCCTTGACGATGTAAAAACATATTTGTAAAAATAGTAAAGAATGAAAGAAATATTACCGGTGATAAATGTAGGCAAAACTGTGATTTTAACGAAGGTCGCGGAGCTCGTAATGGCTTCATGAGTTTATTGCTGCTGTCGAGGGTTCGTAGGTAGCGATTTTGTTTATGATGTACGCGGTCCTGGTTCGCGTAGCGAGTGTTTTGGGCCTATTCTTTTGTTGCTTTGACCTGAAGGGTCTGCGAGGCAACATAATGTTACCGCAATTCGTATAGTTTTCACGAATTATTGGGTAAGGAGCGCTCCGAGTATGTACAAAGAATGTACGTGTGTTTTGAGTGTAGTGTTATAATTCGTGTGATTTCAACGAATTAGTGGGCAAGTAGCCCTATGTATGTACAAAGAATGTACGAGTATTTTGAATGTAGTGTTATAATTCGTAATTCTAACGAATAGTTAGAATTTATAGTTATAGAAAAGATAAATTTGGAAGAACGTAGTGGCTGTATCAGCCACACTAGAAATAACGGGCAAGATAGTAAAAAATGTCTAACCTGGTAATTGAATGCGAACAATGATTAGAAAACTACAGTGAAAATCGCGAGTCTTTAGGGCTTCGTGAGTTTATGGCCCTCAGAAAGCGATTGTCGAAATCTGCCAAGATCTTCTTACTAATTAGAATCTACAATTCTAAAGCTATGCAAAATCAAAAATCTACAGAAAGCCCTAAAAATATCAGTATTCTGTTTTATTTCGATTTGTTGAATTGTGTCGCGTATTTCGCTGTACGATTGAAAATTATATTAAACCCGTTACTTCAAAATTGACAAAGAGTATTTTTAATTGATCCTTTCGAATTTTCAATTTATTCCATTTTTTAATTTTTTAATTGAGCTATTTATCAGTCTTCGTCATAAATAAATTTTCAGACTTATTTATTTATCAATTTTCTGATTCAGGAATTCTTAAATATTATTTTTAATTTTTCGAATGTTGAATTGTTCAAGTTATCTAATTTGCAAAATGACAAGCATTTAATCTTTCGGTTTCTCGGATTTAGAAATTTATAAGTTTAATTCAGATATTTATAAGTTTGAATCATTAATATACGAATTTATTATTTTAAAATTTCTAAATTTAGTAGTATGTATCGCATTAATGTTAGCCCTTCGTTGTATCCCAAACTGTTTCACATAACTTTTACGTATTTTAGAAGTAAGTTTCCAATCATTATCGTGCACGGACACAGAATTACTGCTAATATCGCGAATGAAACAAATAAATGTACGAAATGAGGTGCGTAGAGATGTGAAATGTGCAAAACAATAAATGAAGCTCATTAAAAATGACTATGAAATTTAAATTATGTGTTTGGAGAATGAATCGAATCAAGTGATTAAAAAGTAACAAACACAGGAGTGTGTGATTAACTAGAAGAATTTTGAAGCATCCTTGTATGAGATTTATTTGGCAAATGCACTATATTTAAGTATATTGAGTTGTAGCATAAATATTTCACGAAATAATAAGGAAAATACACCTACACTGTACCAATTAAGAATAAACACTTCTCTCGTAAACAAGTAACAAGGCAAATAAAACAAAAGTAATGTTAATAAACACTTTGTCAATAAACCAAATTGCTTAATCAACAGAAACATAGTTGAAAATACTTAACCTTAATACATAAAAATGATTTATATTTAATGTTTATTTTGTATTTTATACCGATAATTGCATTCTGTGTTCAAAATTCGGTATTATCCTAATTGCAGTGCTTACCATAAAAATACATATAAACAGATAGAAATTATATGTAATATATAAATATTAAATTTCGAGAAACTATTAATGCTATCATTATATAGTAATAAGTCGTTAATTTTCAAAGTGAGTGAAAGGAATGAAAATAATGATATCAATACATAAAACTTAATATGATATTGTTATCGATAAAGAACCTATACAGTAAAATCCCGCACAGTGCAGTACTTAAAATTGTCACGAATATAATTGTGGACGCTGCGACGCACATACACATAGTCCACATTCGAAATGCTTATAATCAGCTTCACTGAACGAAGTGGACGCTATGGTACTTGAAACAATACAAGGTCACCACGTGCGCGGGGTTCACAAGGCCAATTCGCGTAGAATCGCAATGTTAGGCTGGCCAGGCCACGTTAGGCAGTCGGAACAAAGCCCAGATGAAAGTGGAGCGTAGTGAAACACAGTGGTGTCTCGTGGATAACAAGAAGAAGCGTGTTGCAGCCGATGTAGACGAAAGGTAAAGCTTCCGGTATCCCTGGGGTGGATTTGTCATAGGGAATCCAGTAGGAAAAAGGAAAAGAGGAGATGGCAGCATGGAGCGAAGAATGTGGGAGCAAGATGAGAGAATGGGGCTGAGCACGTAGCTTGTTACCACTTGTTTATCCAGCCACGGTGTAGGGTTGTTCTGTACCAACCTTAGAAAACCAGGAGCACCTCCCCTGCAACCCCTAGTCCCTGCTTCTGCCTTTACCCTCGAATGCCGGAGACATACTAAACGTACAGCTGTACGTGCACTCATTAAGCTTTCTCGAAGCTACTCTATTCCTCTTCTCGTCTTTCTCGCTCTCTCCCGTTCGGTACTCCCTATCTTTTGTTTCTCTCTTCAGTGTCGATCCACGTATCCGTTTATACCCTTTGTTTTTTTTCTACCCTGGCGTCGTTTCTGGTCCTTTGCCTTTCTTTCTTCGTCAGTGTCTCCTCTTCGCTAAGTCCATTTCTCTCGCTGCTTCTTCCGCTCCTTGAGTTACTCCCCCCCCCCCCATTTCTGCCGCCAAATCACGAGACACGAAATCGAGCTACACTCGATCCGCGAGGTGTATTTTCGAAAGGTTTCTTGAAAAAGTTGTTTTTAACAAGAACAACCCAAGGAGATCTAACCTAACTCCCGGGAGTACGTTCCTTTGTGACGAGAATCTTAATCAGTAATGCGAGACTCTCTGTTACTGGTACGGGACGCATAAGGAGAAATCTCTTCGCATCTACTTCTAACGTGATATTTGCGTTTATAATTCGTTTAGAAGAACTGTAAGTTCAATTCTCGGTTACCACGCATATATTCAATCGTAATTAATACTGGATTTGGATATACTTTTCAAACGCAAATTTCGAAGCAGTTTTTTGGAAAGCTTTGTGCAGCTTTTTGGAGACACTTTGAAAGATATTGATAGTAGACCCTAACTTAACAGGTAACATTAAGAAATTGGCGAACTCTTTCAGAGAAGGTATACAATATAATTGCATGCAATTTCACAATATAATGTAATATAAATATAAATTTATCGAATTTAATCAGAAACATTTAACTCAAGACAAAAGAGTAGTGCACCGAAATTAAATTAAAATGCCAAAAATGAAGTAGAAAATAATATTGTCGAATTAAAGCTAAAATATCTGAAATTTAGCGAGAAACAGTTGCACCGAACAGAATTAGCAAAATTTTTAACTTAAAATGAAAAAAAAGCCAACAGCACGCGGAGTTCCCAAGCGGTCACCCATCCAAGTACTATCCGCGCCCAACTCAGCTTGACTTCGGTGATCGGACGAGAACCGGTATATCCTGACTAGAATGGCCGTTGGCTGCGAAATATAATATTTCATTTCGTGTACCTCGAGCAAACGTAAATATTGTATGTAATTAAGATACACATGAAAGTTTGTTCTGATCATATTGACTATGGTGAAGATCACCAGTGACCGACAACTTCAATACAATCTAATAAACGTTAGAGGAACTATTAAGGGAGAATTGTAACCGTATTGATATCGTATTTTATCCGAAGGATAGCAGATAGACATTTTAAATCGAAAAATGAAAGTTCGCGTTTTGAATAACTGCAATGATGACGTCTTTCATGTTACACTTTATACAATGGCATTCAAGGAAAAATTGTTGAAACATTATATGTATATACTGTTCATTCTAGACAAATGTATATTTGAAGACTTTCCCATTTTGAATATTCAAAATTGAATAGAGAAGAATTTTATCTAGTAAAAATTGAAATATTTGTCATACAATAAAGGATTGTTCTGTGAAGTCAAACTTGAAATACTTGAAACGGAGCAGGAGAAAATGTTATAGAATAAAATTAAAATGCTAAAAATGAAGTCGAAAATAATATTATGGAATTAAAGCTAAAATATCTGAAATTTAGCGAGAAAGAGTTGTATCGAACAGAACTGTTAACAAAATTTTAAAACTTAAAAAGAATAAAAAAGCCAACAGCACGCGGAGTTCCCAAGCGGTCACCCATCCAAGTACTATCCGCGCCCAACTTAGCTTGACTACGGTGATCAGACGAGAACCGGTATTTCCTAAGTAGTATGGACGTTGATAAGTCAGACACATTCAGACTTTTGTTTCGTAGAATTACTGCAAATCGAAAAATCATGTTTTATAACATATTAATAGATTGTTCGTAAACTTCTTCCCGTTCTTCTTGCTACCCTTAACGTACACACAATTTTATACATGATAGAATATTATGAAATCAAGCACAACATGTTCTGGTCTATGTTTTTCCTCCATTGCTTTGGAAGTCTCATGATGTCATTTTTTTCTAAATTAGTTAGAACTGTTGAACTATCAGTCGAACTATTATCATTCTGCTGTCCTACTAACTATCATTAGGATCATTAGTGATTGGATACTCGAATACAATTGAATAAACGACATAAGAAACATTAGAGGCAAATTGGGGCAGCATTGCTGTCATATTTCACTGGGAAGATAGCAAATAGGTATTTAAAACTGAAAAATGACGTTCGCGTTCTGAGTAACTGGAATTACTGCGTGCTTCAGCTTATACTTTATACAATCGCATCCAAGGGAAAAATATTGCAAAATTACATAGCAATCATACTAGTCAAAGTATATTTGAAGACTATCCTATTTAAAACATTTAAAAGTGCATGGAAGAGAATTTTATCTAGCTAACATTAAAGTATTTAACATGTAATAAAGGATAGTTCTATAAAATTCAACTTGAAATATTTGAAACTGAGGAGAAAAGAATTTAATCGAATTGAAATTAAGGTATTTTGAATTGAATAGAAGAGGACTATATCAAAATGGAATTTAGATAGATAGTTACAAGGGAATGTCACTGAATATACTTAAATAAAGATAAAATAGTAAAAAAAAGAAGCCAACAGCACGCGGAGTTCCCAAGTGGTCACCCATCCAAGTACTATCCGCGCCCAACTTAACTTGACTTCGGTGATCGGACGAGAACCGGTATTTCCTAAGTAGTATGGCCGTTGACTGGTCAGACATATAAAGACTCTGGTTTTGTACAATTACATTGAAATTCATGTTTTATAAAGTATTAGTAGATTCTTCTTAACCCCCGTCCGGCTCTTACTGCTATCTTTAACATATACACAATTATACAGGGTGTCTCGTAATAGGTGTAAGACCCGTAAAGGGGTTGTAGGGGGGTTGATTCTAAGTAACTTTTTCCTCTGCAAAAATGAGGTCTAGGCTCTCGTTTTTGAGTTATTAAGGAAAAACACCGACCAATCAGAGCGCGCGAATAGTGTCCATTCTGCCGCGAGGGCGAAGCCCCGAACATACAGCTGATCACGGACGCGAACAATCATGTTAGTATCGTGCTATGTTACGTCAAAGTTAAATCACACAGAATAATGTTCAGTTATTCATTTTTACTGAATGAGGGATAAGACAATTTTATGTGTGATTTGGGGATGTTGGGAATTTGGGGAATTGGGAATTTGGGGATTTGGGGATTTGGGAATTTGGGGATTTGGGGATTTGGGAATTCGTGGAATTGGGAATTTGGGGAATTGGGAATTTGGGGAATTGGGAATTTGGGGAATTGGGAATTTGGGGGATTGGGAATTTGGGGAATTGGGAATTTGGGGAATTGGGAATTTGGGGAATTGGTAATACAGGGAATTGGGAATTTGGGGAATTGAGAATTTGGGAAATTTGGGGAACTGGGAATTTGTGAATTTGTGAATTTGGAGATTTGAGGAATTAGGAATTTGGGAATAATAATGTTCAGTTATTCATTTTTACTGAATAAGTGATAAGACAATTTTATGCGTTATTTAATTTTGACATAACATAGCACGATACTAACTTGTTTGTTCGCGTCGGCGATCGGCCGCATGTTCGAGGCTTCGCTCTCGCGGCTCTGATTGGTCGGTGTTTCTCCTTAATAACTCGAAAACGAGAGCCTAGACCCGATTTTTGCAAAGGAAAATGTTACTTTCGTGGCCTCCCTACCTTCTGTCTTGGCGTAACGGAATAATTGCGCGCCACGCCGCCAACATTGAGTACCACTGGCAGCAACGCGTGTTTTACCGAACTATTTTCCTCATAAAATGTAAACAAATGTGATTTTTTATCTTCGCTCGTTGCTTTCTGCAGTAGAAATGTCTGCTCTAACGCGTGCGATGGTTACATTTTCACCTAAACCGACAGTTTTTTAAATAAATTTAAAAATATCACCAAAAATTGGTGCATTTTTGGGGTCCTTTTTACTTCGATCGTTGTTTAAACATATTTAAATGTTTACAATGTAATAACAATTTATATCATTTTATTCGGTAAAGTTCACGGATTTCTCTCGTACAAGAAGCCATTGAATAGCTGCTATAGTAAAAGCACAAAAAATTCCTACAGTTGAAAATTTGCAATTTTTTTTTATCATTAATTTTATAAAAAACTGTACGTACCAGAGAAAAACGGATTTCAGATTCGTATTCAGCTCGCAAAAATCTATAGGAATTCCATAGTGGCAGTTCACATAAATTTTGACTGTTGTACAGTGTAATCAATAAGTAGGCAATAGATAGCAAATGGTAGCAGAAACTAGATAGTAGCAAATAGCATAGCTAGATAGTTAGGAATCAAGTTAGACCACATAGTTAGATAGGCAAAAGTTTACCTCGCGCATAGTGAAATAGAACCTGTATTTGATCAGCATAAGCGTGCAAAAAGTTTGAACTCCCTTTCGGTAAACGACAAGTATCTAACGATAACGATAGACATATCAATTTAATGTCGTTTTTTTGAATACCGAAATTATAACTAATTACCCGGCGATTTAATTAACGAATCGCCATTGTCCTTTTACTACTCGTAAAGTGAACCGTTTTAGTTTACCGACCATAAAATATCACTAACGGTTTAATTATTATTATGCGTTTTTGGTCATTCTTGTTTTTCGCAGAATTTATGATATCTAAATATCCATACACACACGCACACATGCGTGTATATTTTATGTACATACATGTATAATTTGTACTTTCTCTTAAAAGATTGTTAATTGTAACCTTCACCCCACCTATATTTACTTGAGCGAATTTAATTATTAAAAGTGCTGGAATAATTGCGTCTGATCGATGTGTTTTCCTAGGGCTGCTTCGTTGCCCTTTTATTATCACTTCATTTCGTAGTATGTAAGTACGCGTTGCACTGACTAGCATATTTAGTAATTATTTATCGAATATATTATGTTTCGGGTGTGTCTGCGTGGTCATAATATGAAAATCCTATGAGAAAGGTATTAATCTGTAGATTATATTCGTTACCAACACGCCATACGTATTCATGCCTCTTATATTATAGTTAAATACGAGTCGCTCGATTAGGTAAAAACCGCTGTTTTGTCACAACGAGCTCTGTTAACGGCTCAGCATAGTTCCACGGACATTACTCATTTATGTTAAATCGAGGTTTGCAACGCATGAATAAATCATGATATTAGACGATCCAGACTGTGTTTTACCTGCTTTACATTTCCTTTGCAGAGTTCATTATGACATAAATGCATAAGCAGTTGTAGTCTACACGCAAAACACGTGGCTTGAATTGTGATCAGAGATAACAGGATAAAAGTTAGTCCATCGCTTTTTAACGAAAAATCGAACTCGTGCAACTAGTAAAATTTAATTAAAAACTTGATTGGCATAACCCACATTGTAATATCACGCGGTAAAATAAAGCAACATGAAATAAAGTTACAAAAGTGAAGTTTCCCTTTGACAGTGAAATAAAATACATTGCTATCAAACTTTGTAACATTGAATTATATTGTAACCTTATTGTAGAATAATTTCAAAGTATTAAGCTGAATAATATAAAAATGTAATATTACTTATGTCGTAACTCATTAATTATTTTATTCATCATTAATAGTAATTCACATATATGTTCACATCAATCCTATAACATTTTGAATAATTCGAACACTATTTTGGTATTCGAATATCTTAAACATTAGAAGCATTCGATTTATTCGAATTTCAAATCGAAACTTCATTTACATTAAAATATTCCAGTATTCATATTTCAAACCCGAATTGACATTTGAATTTCAAACTCAATTTTTATTGATATTCACATATTGGAACAAATAGAACTTCAAACCCGATTTTTATTCACATTGAAGTATCGGCAAAATTTGAGTATCAAACTCGACATTCATTAACATTCACATATTCGAGTATTCGAATTCAAGTCAAGGCTTCATCGACATCTCAATATTTGAAACAGTAGAACTCTAAACCCGAATTTAATTTATATTCACATATTGAAATATTCGAATTTCAAGGCAAGGCTTCATCGACATTTAAATATTTAAAATATTCGAATTTCAAACTCGAATTTCATTAACATTCACATATTCAAATATCAAGTCGACGTTTCACTGACATTGAAATATTTGAAACATTCGTGTTTTTTAGTACGCGTTCGCGTTGACGGTAACCGACGTAGGGAAAGACGCGGAGAACCAACAACACGAATTACTGTACTTCCTTGTAACCTTTTACAGTTACAAAGATAATATATTGTAGTTTTATAATAATATTGTCTGTATGGATGTGTTATTTAATACAAGTGTCGAGGTGAATGAGTTACGCAAAGACGCGTGATGTGAAGCTTGGACTGCTTAAACTGGTCAGAACGAATACTATGTATAGTGAGATTCGCGACTCAGTGTGGAATTGACGATTCGAAGACGTTATTCGATGACTGCTCGAGAAGTTCTGATCTTACGATTTTAGCACTGAACATCTTTCCGTGTCAAAAATTCAGCACAGTGCCGCAGAGAGATAGTCCGGCGAGGTGGGCGTTCACCCAAGTAACCATTAGCAAAACGTTTGAAGTTTTGGATAATGGTCATTGGCTGAATTGTTCAGCAAATCAGTTCGTCGGATACGTCCCATGTAAGCTGCCGAAAACCCAGCCGGCTGTGGTGCACGTGGAAAAGTCAATGTATGTGACTTGAGCCTGCAGGGGCCCAGGCGTGAGCGTAGTTAGCTCAAGACCCTCTATGTTGGGTTGTATATCTTGGTGATATATATGGTCATTGGACCGTTGACGCCTGGGCATGCTGTATGTGGCTCGAGACCCTTGGTGGGTCAGTTCAGACTTGGCTGAATTGTGCGTTACAGGGGGTCTTGTTTAAGACACGGAAAGGAAATCTTAACAATTTACAGAGTAAAAAATAGGAAGTGCACGTGCCTTCCTTTAAGCTGACAGGGTCGAATGTCGAACATGAAGGACCCGTAAAGATTGTAAAGTGTTCGTTGCGAGTTTGGTAGACAATACCCGTTCGAGAATACCGGCCTGAGTTTGTAGGACCTTGTCTTTAGAAATTCCGTTTCCTGTCTGAAAATGTGCATGGCAAATGTCTTATACGTGACAATTATGGTTCCGACCAATTTAAGCGATCTTTTTTAGGATGAGCTGTGTACCTAAGCGTGACCAATGGTGTTTCCAAATTAGTGTAATAAATCGTCAGTCCTTAGGACTTCGAACCGTAATAGGTTTACAAGATCAGTTGAGATATATGAGTGGACTGTACATTGTTGAGGATTACATTTGATTGATGTTAAAATACCTTCTGTTATACATTTTCGCCATGCCGCGAAACAATTCGAATTTCAGGCCCAAATTTCATTGGCATTCGATTATCGCCAAAATTCGTATTTGACACTCGAATTTCATTGATATTCGAATGTTCAGGTATCTGAATCTCATTCTTTGAATTTTGTAGTCACTTGAACATTCCAATTTTGAACCAGAGTTTCACCGACTTTCAAATATTCGTATATTAGAATGTCAAATCCAAATTCCATGACGTTTGAATATTCGGAAATGCGAATTTAGTTTATCGCCTCAGTGCAAATGTTAACTAAACTGTTAGAAAAAGTAAATGGTATATCATTGTTTTGAAGGGTGGAATGTGCAAAATTTCGAAAGGCAGTACCGTAACAACTAATGAGGAATATTGTACGTGTCTAGCAGAGCGTTGATTAACGCAGTATGGGCAGATTTTGACCGCGAGAGATAAGGTTACTGGAGAGGTGGACCTGAAATTCCAGAGGTAAACGTCACTCAAATGTCAGCTCTCTCTAGTGAGTTACATTAGTGTTAATTACATCTCGCTGTATTTGCATACGTATGGTAGTTAAGCAAAAACGTAGGTTGTATAGAACCTCAGAAGTTGGTGTCATACGGTATATGCGATTTGTTTCAATACACTCAAATATTTCGAAAAATATGTATGATACATGAAAAAGTTTCGTAATGATACAAATTGTACAATGCCAAAGTGTACAGGAGATGCTATTGTCCATTTGATCTCGAAATGATCTCGTACTATTTTGTGAAGGCCATACTCAAATTTTTAAATTATATGTCATATGTTTTCTTACATAAATTGGCTTTTCCGAAAATTTTGTTAAAAAAGTGTTAAGGTACAATATTAAAAATGTTAGTATATTTTAAATTGAAAAATGAGATATTTTATAGTATACGAAAATTTAAAATATCTTTTGCAATATTGACTCTATATTTCTTTATATTGCATTGTTCTAATACCTTTACACATAAAATGTTTCAAAGATCCGTGAGAAAGTCAATATGAGGATATGAAAACAGTACTTAGGCTAAATAATTAATGCAACTGTACTTTATAAAAAAAAGAATTATCATATTGTTTATTTAATGAAATCGAATTTTTGGAATGTTGCGCGTGAAAAGATGCAGTATGATGAAAACAGAATCAACAGTTCATGGGATTATTTTAACATTTTTCATGAAATACCACAATTTTGTGTGTGTAATATTTCACGAACTGTAGATCTACTTAATAATATAAATCTTTATGTAAAATGCTCCGCTCAATCACACCATACAAAATAGGATATAATAATTCGTTTAAAAATTTTACTATGATCTTTGCATTTTGTATTCGAGTCATTGCAAGGTCAAATGTATACTAGAGTACATATAATATGTATTCTTATTGACATTATTCAATTTTTGTCCGAAATGCTTTTTCATGTCATTTACATTATTTTTGTTCTTAAAGACACCGAATATAGTATACAACAATACTAAAACGGAACCAAAATGTAAAGATCCATTACTACTCGTAATTACTAAAATAACTAATCATAATTATTTATTTATTCTTATTTTTTAAATTCATATCAACTCGCAAAGATAAACGATAGCATGTTGCTCTTTGATGATTTATTTCGTTTAACGCTATTCATGCATTTTTACAAATGTTAACCCATCGCGCTCCAAAGCAGACTTATTTCAAACTTTCTAGTTGAAAAGTTCTATGTTTCAATGTCACATGTGTAATAACGTAGATTCGTGGTAATATAAACCAGTTGGCGAATGCGAGATCTCTTTCGAGTGCAAAGTGTTAAATGTGTTTAATAATATTCTATAAATCAAAGAAAGGTTTCGTAAAAAGAAGTTAACTTCAATTATGGATAGTATATAAAAGTTGCCAGTGTATACCACTGATACTACTTTTGTTATAGCGCATTTTTTATTTTCTGCAATCATTCTATCGAAACATTTTAGTCAATGGAAACATGGTATATTTTATCTGACAGTATTCAATGACTGTATATACAGGATGTTAACAACAATTCTACAGTTGGAAAATAATAGCCATTGACTATTAATAAAGAGAAATATGTATTGTTAATAAGCAAACTTACTGTTTATTTATTCATAACACGCCTATTGTGAATAAATTATGATGATTTTTTTAGCTCTAAGTATTCAATTTATCAAATTCGTTATCAAGCAGTAGTTCATTGCAATTCTCATTTAAATTTCTTACAATTAACGGTAACATTTCATTATAGCTTATCGGTCGAATAACGAGCACACGTGATTTTAATGAAATATGATTTCTAAGCATGCAACGTATCTTGCACGCAGCTGTAATTACGTTTCATGAACTGTTTTTTTTTATTACAATTCATACAAATTAAAATCGTTATTATGCCAATATGAATTAAAATGAATGTACCTATAGATCAATACTTGTGTAGTATATGAAAATTGTCGGATTCTGTATCAATGAGAACATAGGGACTATATTTTTTGTGAATGTTGAAATCCGCTGATAGAGAAAAATTTCTTATATACATAATGTTCGTACATACGTAAGTAAGTACTCGTATATTTAATGGTTCGTTTATGCTGTACGTACTTATGATAATATTTTCATTCTTACAAGAAATATATACTCGGATGCAATGTAGGCTTTTTTCAGACAACTGTGTCAAACATATTATTGAAAATTTTGAAAACCTCATTTTTTCGAATTTTTTAATATACATATCGACACATTATTCAATGTCTACATTTTCAAAATATTCCATGAAAAATGGTTCATAATTGTCTGAAAATACACTCCTGGACAAAATTAAGTGGACACTGCAGAAATGTAAAAAATGTTTTGTTTCATTACAGTCTTGTAAATAAATTTTAAATTTAGAACGTGAGATATTTTTGTAGGTTTGAAAAAACATTTATTTAATGCATATAATTGTGCAATAAAGTTTTGATTTATAGGAATTATTAGTTAATTAAATTTACCTTTTGTTATTTATGATACCTGTCCACTTAATTTTGTCAACGACTGTATGTGAATATGTATATGTATAAATTACTCTGAAGTGCATATGAGTCTCATATCAACTGTCAGAGCGGAAGATGTGAAATTATGTTTCGATATTACAAACAGATTGAAGTGAGGAAATAAAAAGAGGCAGCATGGTGCCATTTAACAAAATTCCTCTCTGTTTTCGTTCATGCTAATTACAGGAAAGACCAATAAACATAGAAAATAGTACTATTACAATTACTATTACTGCAATCGTTTACCGTTATTATAAGCAATAAACATCGATTCATTTCGTTAAGAAATAACATTTTGACAAAGAAACAGCCGTTCATATAACTGCAGCAGTTGTAGCTTCATTTATTGTCACCTTTCACTTGTTAACGTTTCCGTACAATATTCTACTATATCTTCGTTACACTTGCACATTGCCTTTTCAGGTTATTACTTGCTTTTACCATAAAAAAATTCGCATTGTTAACAAAATTTGACTCATAGACTGATCGTTAAAATCACCCCGGTTAATAGTCTGCAAATAGTTCCAAACAATTTTGGAACATGGCATAAGGAACATTCCATAATTCTATATCATTTATATAACTGTGTGTGCGTTAAAGATAGTAGGAAGAATGGGAAGGAGTTTTATTCTGTGTCCGGCCCACCGTAGATGGGACGCGGACGTGCCTCCTCACCCGAACGGGTATATGCAACGTTCACCCCTCTTTCAGACCTCGTTTCCAAAGCCCCTGAGAGTCCAACTCCATATAGGCATGACACCGGGCCCTTGCGAACCCGGTGGGGCTTTCACACCACCCTCAGTCCCTGTGTTGGCGAGAAAAGAACTACGAGCCACGTTTAACAGGTCATACGCCACGGCGTGGCCTCGAAGGGCGGTTTTCCTGTACAACACTTCTAATACTGCTAGTGGAATCCGTTACTCAGAAACCTGAGATTGGGCAGTTCCGTAGTAGCAGTTTTCAAGGGTCAAGTCTCGTCTCGGATACTAGGTAGGACTAGGTCCATCCGCCCGACACCTCAAGCGACGGCCGTGCACTCAACCAATCGAGAGCTCATACGAGTCACCTCTTCCACGCAAGCCTGCACACCAATGGCATCGGTTACCCGGGGATCCGGGATTGGGTAGCTCCGTAGGTGGCTTTTTTAGGGTTGGCGGTGCGTGGTCTCCAGGATCTCGTCTCGGATACTAGGGCTAAACCCCGACACCTCAAACGACGGCCCCGTCACGCCAACCCTGGGGATCGAGTCGAAACTCATACCACATCTTCCTACTGTCGGAGATCGCTCTTTGCCCAGGTTCCTGGGATCGTGCGCCGTCCTGCGCGACAGTTTTATGGCCCTTGAGACTGTGGTCTGCCCAAGGGCCCCAATGGGAAGGAGTTTAAGAACAATCTCCTAATACATTATAAAACATGAATTTTAGATTGGCAGTAATTCTGCAAAACGAAAGTCGTAATATGTCTGACCAGCCAACGGCCATACTACTTAGGAAATACCGGTTCTCGTCTGATCACCGTAGTCAAGCTAAGTTGGGCGCGGATAGTACTTGGATGGGTGACCGCTTGGGAACTCCGCGTGCTGTTGGCTTTTGTTTTTTTTTAAGTTAAAAATTGTATGCTCGATTCCGTTCGATCCCACTGTTTCTGGTTTAAGGAGGGTGTTAAAAAATGCCCATTTTTGACATCGCCTGGAAATGAGAAATTCGTGCAGGATCTTTTAGAGTGTCTCCCAAGGAACAAAAAATATCGTTATCACTTTCCCGACAAACGATGGGAAAGTGGTCAAAAATACGTTCAAAGTATATAAAAGTAAAACCGCACTGTAAGCCATACTCGCACACTCGTGTGGATGCAAAGTCGGAGCACGCGTTGTTGGATGCTGTTCCCATGTTGCCACGATTTTATGGTACTTTGCATTTGTTCAATTTCAAGATTCAATTAATCTGCCTGTTGAGTTCCTTACTACTTATTTTGAAGACGGTTCGATATCCGAAGAAAAAGACGACAAAATATAAAATATACGTAAATTTCGTTATAATTACATTCATACTTTGAACGTATTTTTGACCACTTTCCCATCGTTTGTCGGGAAAGTGATAAGGACATTTTTTGTTCCTTGGGAGACACTCTAAAAGATCCTGCACGAATTTCTCATTTCCAGGCGATGCCAAAAATGGGCATTTTTTAACACCCTCCTTTGAAATGTTTTAGTTTTAATTCGATAAAATTCTCTTACACGTAATTTTCATTATTTCAATTCAATTTCGGTGCACTTTTCGTCCGTTCAGTTTTAAATGTTTCGCATTAAATACGTTAAATTTAATCGTAATACTGACATTACATGCCATTTTATAGAATTTTCTTGAAATCAGTTTGAAATTTGATTTATTTTAATTGAATATAATTATCGTTTTCAGAATATCATGTATTTCAAATTTAATACTTTAAAATTTCCTTTCATTTAATTTAGTTGCTTTAACAGAGGTGATATTCAGACATATCTTCATCGTAATAAATAATATCTACAAAATTGTAGATTTTGATAGTTCGCCATATTGAAGAAACTCGTATAACTTCTATTATGTTTTCCCCTGAAGTGAATACTATATAATAACTTACTATACTTTCCAATCATAACACTCTTTGACAAACTTATATTCTATTCAATGTTAAATACTATGATTTGAGTTGCCTCAAATACTCTTTAAATTAATTAAAGTTTAATTTAACCAAAATTAAATTGTATGAGTATTTTCAATTAAAATTAAATTAATAATTTTGAATGATCTATCTATCTGGAGCTATCGAAGTGAGGAATCTCAGATTTCTTATTTTAAATTACGACAATAATTAAGAAGTGTTTGTCATAATATATGTTAATCTTGATAGGTCGAGGAAAAGGGTGGTTCGTACCCGGAAAGAGATCGCCGCTCCGTGGCAGTTGCACCACGGCAACACTCCTTGCCATACCGCTCTGTGCGTCCAAGAATTCTTAACCAAGCACAGCTTGGTAACGTTACCACGGCCCCCTTAGAATCCCAACATGGCTCCAGCAGATTTCTTCCTGTCCCTGAGAATTAAAACTGTAGGATGAGGATATGTTTGCTGCGTGTAATTGGGTGTGTTTGGAAAAAGCGAACGATGAAATATTTGTGCGACTATAAACAGCGTAATTGCGTGCGACTGAGTTCGAGAGGCTGAGGTGCGAAAGAAAAGTGTTTAGAAGCGTATGACAGGACCGAGCGTGCGAGGATCGTGAAAACGATTAGGATGGTGGGCGTGATCGCGAGGATGTTCGGAATGGATGCATGATGAGTGTGAGGCGAAGGATGTATAGTTTTCGGGGGTGAATGAGTTAGTCTTTAGCGAACAATGAAGCAGCGTGCATCAGAATATTAGCGAGAGTATTGACAGAACAGCGTAATAGCGTGTGTGAGAGTTTTGACTGAATAGCGATTTAGCGTCAACAATAGACTATAATAAAGTATATTTTTATTTCTTTTAATTGAACAAGTGTTTTTCACCCCGAAATACCAATTCCCCTACAAAACTGACCTCAAAGGAATTCATTTAGGAACCATAGAAGCGATTCAATCCGCCGTGACGAAGGCATTAAACGAGATCTCCATCAACGCTTTCCAGGATGCGTACCAAGCATGGAACAGTCACTGGCAAAAGTATGTTGATGCCTAAGGGAAGTACTTTGAGGAATTTTAAAGGATTGTGCAAATAATACAAATATTAGGTCATCCCATAAGTTCGTGCCATTTTTCGCGCGGTTGCATATGCGATTTTTTTTATACATACCTTTAAGTTTCACGAAAAAATGTAATTACCCCCTCGTTGTAAGACTTCTTCCCAATTTGTTGATAGAGCCATTATTCCATTCTGATAAAAATTCTCTGTTTTATCTTCAAAATAATTTTGTAAGCTATTTTTGAGGCTGTTAATATTTTCAAGTTTTTTACCCACAAAACGGGTTGTAATGCCCAGAACAGATGGGGCAATATCTAGGGGATATGGAAGGTGTGGTAAAATTTCCCAATTATATTCAGATCATTTTTTTATAACGTTTTTCGCAACATGTGGTCTAGCGTTGTCGTGATAAAACATGATGTTTTTATTCACTAAAGCTGGACGTTTTTCGACAAGTGGTTTTTTTAATTTTTCTAACTGCATGCAATATTTGTCAGAATTAATGATATCACCGCTTGGTAAGAGTTTAGAATGCAGTATTCCTTTGTAATCCCACTACACACACAAAAGAACCTTACGGGGATGTATGCCCGGTTTTGAACATCGTTGAGGTGGTTAATTTCTTTGGGATCAACTCCGTTTCCATTCACAATTTTCATATAATATCCATTTTTCGTTACCAGTTATAGGGCGTTTAAGAAATGGATCAATTTCGTCCCGTGAAAGTAATGACATACACACTGGCGTTCGGTCAAGACGGCTCCGTTCCGTCAGTTCGTGCGGCACCCACACATCCAGCTTTGATACCATCCCCATTTTTTTTTAAATGCCTATGTATTGTTGTTTTTGATATTTTTAAAGCATTTGACATCTCCTGAACTGATAAACATCATGATAGTTCGACTAGATCTTGAATTTTAACCTCACCCGTCTCAACAGGACGCTCAGAACGTTCTACACCTTCTAAACGAAAATTCTCAGCTTTGAAACGTTGAAACCACTTGCTACCTATACGAGATGAAAGCGCAATTTTTCCGTAAACAGAACATGTGTTACTCGTGACAATTTTTACTGAATTTCCTTTCCGAAATTCATATAACGTAAGATGTCGAAAATGAATACGAAAATCGCTCATGATTTTTCACGGCTAGGAATCACTGTGTTCAAAATTTCACGATCTTATATCTACGAATACCTTCTTTAGATCGTTGTCGAACAAATAAACTCAAGTGCATTGATCCCTTATCACCGGTTGTTTAGATATCGTTGCGCGAAGTGTATGCATAAAAGTTGGCACGAACTTATGGGATGACCTAATACTTTGTTGGAATATCTAGCTGCAAAAATAAGTTGACTGTCAAAGGACAGTCCTCAGGTCAGAAATTGAAGGCCTGCAGTTTGTCTCTCCGGAAAGGTCCGAGTTGAAAACAACACATGTGTACGGCACTTCTTAGTTTCTAAACCCATCTCCTAACCCTTATTTTCCTCCCCCTTCGCCTCCCGCGATATTTACGTGTTACAACTTTAATACTGAGATATATAATAAATAACAAATTTAACTATGATTAATTATATTTAAGGACGCAACTAATTCCACGATGTTTTCAACTCAACGGTACAACTCCGACTCTCAACGCTTAAAATTATATTTCGTTTCCTCGTAACCGCAAAAGAAAAAAAGATTATACATATCTCGAATCAATCGATTCACTTCCGTGTTATCTATTACATTCACGACGCCAGTATCGGCGACGACATTCTTAGAATCCTGCGCTACCCTACATCTTGTTACTGCAAATATTTCCTTTTTAATCAGAGAGAAACTAAACTATCCAAATCACAAGTAATCAAGTCCAATATACGAAGGAAAAATTGGTAAGTACGAAATCAACACGAACGAATCGCTTTTCATCTCTGTGACGTAGCGCCTATCTGTCTCGCTCATACTTCGTAAAATGACTCAGTCCGTCTCACTCCAACTGGAATCTTAAAGTTACGGCCTTGAGGAATGCCACGAGTACATTCAAATCATTTTTAAGTAAGTAAGAAAAATTTGTTCAAAACTGGGTTTTATTGAATCGTCACAGAGTGTAGATTTTCTCGGTTTTGTTTGTGTGGAAATGTCTATAATTTTTAAAATACATAACTTGGATATTTTTTTATATTTTTCTGATAACTATTATGACTTAGCCTGTTACCCGATTTCGGCTTGACGTCGACTTCTTGGACACCCTGTATGTATCATAAATTGTAAAGTTTTGCACTTTACGCGTTTTTTTAACCGACTTGATAATAAAATAAAACACAGTTCCTCATCCAATAGAAAAGATAAAGCATGGCGATGTATGAAAAGTCGTCTTTCATTAACGTCCTAATAGGCACAGATTTCGTACAAAATAAGAATTGAATAAATCGAGTCAAACATATGTGGTATCAAATGATCAAATAATATTTCTCGCGTAGAAAATGGTAATAGCCTACACTAATATTTTAGTAATTAAACGAATAGGTAATAGAATTCGAATAATTTCGAATTATAAAATAGTAATTTCTAAATAGTCGATAACGTGATAGATGGCAATAAAAAATGTTAATCAAAAGTTTCTATTTTCCAAAATACGGAAGATCGAAGAGATCAAAGTAGCACATACAAAGTAAAGTCTTTGTTAAATGTACTGCTTGTAGCTACAAAGTTTCTCCAAACCACGTATTACTAAACTTGAAGTTAGCACTACGGATAGAAAGGATCGTTAACTTAATCCTTCTTTTGGATCAGTTTCAACTTCTGCGCATTGCGGCAGTAACTGATATTAATAATTCTGGCCAGTAACACGAAGACACGAGGAGACAACACAGATTTTACTTGAACGAAAGTACAGGCAGATCATTTTTTATCTCCTGCTTTCACTATCAAATACAGGACATCATGGCGGTAGGTTAGTTTTCACGACACAGTCGACTTGCGATTTGGAAGGCGAATAGAAAATGAAAACACACGTAATACTTCTTTTGTTTCTTTCTCGCCGAATTAACACTACATTTACGGCTGTGTAATGACCATTTATCTTTAACCCTTTGCGGTCGGTGCCGCCACTGTGGCGGCATTTCAAAACTGTCGTAGAAGTCGGTGTCGCCGCTGTGGCGGCATGATCACGTCTCGAAAGAGCAATGCAGAAAAACTGAGATTAATAGAATGCTAGCCATTTCGGACGACTCACGCGTTATTTTACCATCGAGAAATATATGATGAAAATAGAAATCAATTTATAAATAAATAAAAATATAATAAATTATAAATTGAATTTCAAAGTTTAGTAAGAAATAAACATTCCAATTGTGAAGCTCAGCAGTCCACATCTTTTGTAGACAACATATTAGATAATAAGCTGTATATAATGCATTCAGGGACTAAAAAAGATTGTGCAGTATGTTTCGACAGGAAACCCCCCCGCAAAAGGCGAGAAACAGACACATATTGTGATACATGTATTCGGAAGCCAGGGCTTCATATTGGCGATTGTTTTGAAAAATATCACACGATGTCAAATAACAAAAGCTAAATCTTTCCGTTTTGATGTAGTTTAAGCCCTATTAAACATTACAAGTGCATTGAAATGTAGATATATCCACCTTAAATCGCTTAGGGAACAATGATTCCGAAAAGCTAAATTCGCCCCGACTTGCTGGTAGTCCCAGCCGAAGAATCTGCCGACCGTAAAGGGTCAACACTATTTCTACCACGATTTTGTGTATACCCATTTCAACCAAAAGGTGTTTTTTGACGCCTTTTGAATACAAATCATCGCTGAAACTGGATGAGATTTTAAATTATTAGTTAAACATAGATAATTTGAGGAATATATTTATTGATACACTGATGTGTATTTATTGGAGATTATTTAATTCATCACGTTACAAAATATTAGGGTCACATAAGTTTCTTCCTTTTTGTAATACATACAACACAAAATGGAACAGAGAGATAGCGAAGGTTGATACAGCTGTACAATTAATGCAACGAATCAACTTTAAACTATAAATATTGTGTATGAATGTCTATCAAAAAAGGAAAGAACTTATGGGACACTCTAATATACAACCAATGCAGTGGTGTACACTAAAATGCAGCAAGGGAAATTAGCGAATATTAGCTGGAGAAAAATGATATCACTGAATTAATTTAACAACCATTGTATGAAATGTAAAAAAATTAATTGTGGAGAAACGATTCAACATAGAGAATAATATTATGCCAAAATTTGAAAGGTGTCTTTTGACACCTCTTGGTAGAAATAGTGTTAACGTAAATGTTCAGCTGATTCGTACAGAAACTAATTTTCGGGCTGTCCAATAAAAATACAAAACATAATAAATTATCGTGTTTCCGCTAATTATGTCGGAAATTCGATTTGACATACTACCAATAAGATTGTGTACTGTATTTTCTCATACATCGTTCCATGCACTAGTTGTTACAAATTTTAATTAATCTTTATTTGAATAAGCACGATTGTTCGAAAAAGTCTTTCGTACCAATATTCCCCATAAATTCTCTGTGGAATTAGCGACAGGGAAACGCGCAGTCCTACCTAATAACGGAATGTTGTTTTCAGCAAGTCATCTTAAAGTATCCACAGATTTGTGATGCATTAGCCTACAGACAACTATGTTTTCGTTGCTCAACCCCTTAGGCACAGCTGCATTTTGCGCGGGATTGTTTCTCTGTACGGCAGAGTTCAACGCGAATTACGCGTAAATGATACGGCATTGCAATTGTGTGACGGATAATGCTGTTCTTTACACGAGTACATTGAAATGAAGTGTTTGATGATTAAATTATAACTTTTCTTAAAGATACGATACACGCATTTTAACTTTAACAATTTATTCTAATAATTAATTGTTAGTAAATGTTAACACTCGTGGATGAAAATAAATTCGTTCGATCTTGGTTGAATATTGCACGTGGTGTGCCGACTTAATTTATTTATCACAATCTCGAAGGACCACCCGATTGATCGAGATTATACAAATGATCTATGTTCAACAATATACTAGATACTATGTTCGAGATTCTAAGACTATTACTATACTCGTTCCTTTGCTATTCAATTTCAAATACAATTTTTAACTGACTTTTCCAACTGATTTCAATCTTCACGTCACCTCGGTCAAGTGATCTTGACGGGGGTGAATGATTATGATTGGATGAGTAAAGCTACAATTTTGTGGAAGGGAAGCAAATGTTTACGCCCCTTTTTCGACCCTTCCACTCGCAAATATTACAATTTTCTCTCTCTAGCCGTGGCAGGTAATAAGGGTCAGGAAGCGCGCTGACTTTGGCTAATCATGCTAGAAGTAACGGGATCAAAGAAGGTAAAATATTAATCTGGCGAGCAGATGCGAACAATAACTAGAAAAACTACATAGAAAACGCGCGGGTCTTTATGGCTTCCTGCGTTTATGGCTGCCACGGCACGGTCCGCGAACCCTTCGATGGGACGACGGTCTTAGGTTAATTACTATATTCAAATTTTAAACTCTATTCTAATGCTAAAGGCATTGTTAGCCATAAGAATTGTTATAGCTTAATAGTGGGCCTAAACAGTAAAGTAATATTGCTGGGTTGGTAATCCAGGCCGATCGTGTTTTGTCATTGCGAGACGACACTCTGCCGATCCTTGCGCTTCGTTCACTTCGTTCCGGCATGTGTAGTGTGCAACCACGCTCTAATAACAATTATATTATTTCTTATGGTAATCGTGCATTTAGTCATTTCACTACAACACCAACATTAATAGTACAATTCAGATGACATCCGCGAAAGCCACTACAGTAAATCCTCCCACAGTGCGACACTTGTTTCCCTCCCACAGTGCAAAACGTCTCTTCCTGCGCCTATGTTCGCCTCGCTTGAGGCAGTCCAAGTGTAACACGATACACTCATCGCGGTCCCTTTGATGCGAGCTGACAGATCTCCAGTTCCTAATTTAGCAATATAATTTTTTAATATTTATATTTTTTTGACTGCAAATATTTTTATCATATTCGTGAGGTTCTTCCGATCAAAACAAGACCAAACAAGATATAATTACGATCACAATTACCTGTGTAACAAGCCATAAAAGTTTTGGACGTTACATTTACGGCCGAGATACAAATAAACTTTTATGGCTTGTTACACAGGTAATTATGATCGTAATTATAACGTGTTTGATATCATTTTAATCAGAAAAACCCCACGAATACGATGGTGCAAGTTTAATGAAAAAATAATAAGAAATAAGAAAATTACAATCTTTTTCTTTGCTTGCATTAGTATGTGTCTCACCGATATTCGGTCGTTTCGGTAACCGATCGTGTTTAACGCTTGACTGATTCCGAGGGGGATCTCCCCAGCAAGGGACAGCCGCTGAGTATCAAATTTCGCTTCTACTATTCTCACAGTGAACAGTTTCGATTCCAGCCTCCGTTGCACTGTGGGAGGATTTACTGTATAGTGGTGCGTCGTACAGAGAGATGACATCCGCGAAAGCCTCTATAGTGGTGCGTCGTAGAGAGATGACATTCGCGAAAGCCACTATAGTGGTGCGTCATAGAGAGCGATGGCATCCGCGAAAGCCACTATAGTGGCGCATAGTGAATAAGAGGTTAACAGAGCTGTGAATAGTTTTCAGCTGTATGCGGATAACTATTAATGTTCATTTTGTAGGAAACAGATGTTGTAGAGCATATTTCTCGTCTATTCGTATATTGTGCCAATACGAATTAAAACCATCTGGCCCATGTAGAAAGAATTTTTCCGCCTGAGTACATATAACCTACAGAATGCAAATTGTAATTACAAAACATTTGTTCCGTATGAAATAAATATTTTTACTACTATTTTCCGATTCGGTATTCGTGTTTCCTTCAGCGCATGAAAGTTTCGTTGATTTACATATCTTCGTTTTTCAGTTGTAGTGTTGATATCACTTTCGCTTTCACAATGTACGGAGTTATTACAATGGTTCTGTGGATGGATTCGGCAATATTTAATATGCAATCTTCTCGCAGATAAACCAACGGCATTGCCCAGTTAGAAGATAATCGTAGAATTTTACAATTATCTCGAGAATACACTTTTGGAGAGCCATTTAAACGCTTCTTCTCTGATTGATTATGTCTGTTGCTGGCATAATTGACAATGGTATTTTCTGTATAACCTACTGTTTCGGGATGTAACCTTTGCCTTCAATGCTAGGAGCATCGATGATCGTTTTTTCTCGCCCTGAAATTCTTTTGTGGAAGGCACCCCACTTGACCGTTAAAACCGAACCTTATGAATATAAAATAGAAACTATACAATAAATTTTGTTACTTATAAAACTCGACTGACGTTAATGTAAAGGGAACATACAAGCTTGATATATTTATGAAATGCCTGAAAATCAGGTTTTATGAAACCCAGCCTAATATTTACATTAATATGTCCATTTTTTTATACAATTTATTTATTACGTAGTACGAATTAGTATTTTCAGAATACCGATCATAATTTCCTATGAGAAGCTGAGGCTGTGGTAAATATACGGGATTGATACATTTATGCATCGCACAGTATTTCGAAAAAGGAAAATGAGCTTTTCTCTAACAACATAGTTAAAAGAATGGAAGAGAAAATGGTTTTTCGGCCCGTACGGTCTCGGAACTCGATTTTTCGATCGTGGAATCCTCAAGAACTGTGACCGTTGTGCTCGATGGCAAATTAATGACGTGAGGACGCTTTTCGAAAGATGATGTGATGGTGGTATGGTGGTGAATGAATGTTTAAATATAACACTTAATTTATTTAGCAATATTTAGTAGCTTAACAATAATGTAAAAGTATTCAAGTGTACTTGGTGGTGTTTCGAATGATTTTAAGTATGTACTAGGTGGTGGTTTTAAATTGTTCTGATGTTTCGTTAGTAGTGGTTGAAATGGAACTTGTTGTTGCTTGTTGGTGTTGCAAAAAAAGGTAGATGATTTGTGGAGTAGGAGTCGATGGTGAATTGGTGGGAATGTAGGAATGGACGTGGTGAAAAGTGGGAAATATTGAATAATCATTGAACTGGGATATTTGGAAGATGGAAAAGTTAGAGGAACGAGGTGGTGGAAAGGAGTTGGCAGTAGGGATGTCGAAAGGAACGGGACATTTTGGACTTTCCAGAGTTTTTATGGGGGCCTGCAACGGGCCGCAGACTTGGGGTGCGTTCGAGGTTTGGGATTATTTACGATCGATTGGAATTTTAATGAGGTATTGGATTGTCTGTCCTTACCCCGAGGGTTTGTAGGCTCGCAGGTATATCGGCGTGTGCTGTACGGTGATGGAAAACCGTACACGGTCTAACAATGTACTGATTAACTATAATGGTTCAATGGGCGGTTTCTGTGACATTTAATTTGCAATCATATCGCAGATGAACACTGACATTGTCCAGTTAGAAGCTAAGCGTGTGTTAAGTACTCGTGGTTACCCAAGAAGGGAGATTCGAGCCTTGTAGGCGTTTTGCACGCTTGTGCCAACAAAATACAATAGCTACTCGAAGGACCACCCGATATGATCGGGACTATACAAATTATCTATGTTTCAACTATACGAGTTACTATGTTCTTTATTCAACTATTCAACTATGTCTATACAAATCAACTGTTCTATCTGTCCTTACTTCAACTAGTCTTGTCTATCTATCTCTATGCAACTTCCCGAGATTCTATTAAGTCTCTTCGATATCACCTCGGTCGGATAGACCTGACGTGGGTGACTTGTTCTAATTGGTTATTGACAAATGTACAAGTTTGTGGAAGGGACGCAAGGTTTACGCCCTTCTCGGGCCCCTTCACTCGCTAAATATTCCAAGTTTCGCTCCTGGACCTTGGCAGGTAATAAAGATCAAGAAGCGCGCTGACCTTAACTAAACATGCTAGAACTAACGAGCTCGAAAGGTAAAAATGTCAATTTGTTGACCAAATGTGAACAATGACTCGAAAACGACATGGAAAACGCGCGGGTCTTTATGGCTTCTTGAGTTTATGGCTGCCACGAAACGGTCCTCGAACCCTTCGATGGGACGGCGGACTTATTTCTAATTGCTGTATAGCAATCCTAAATCTATTGTGAATGTAAGGACACTGGTGGCCTTAACAGCGTGGAATTTTACGTTTATCTCAAGGAGACACTATGCGAATTATTATATAAGGAATACGGACGGTAATGTCCTACAAAAAGTTCAGATTAAAGATACATGGGGTTGATATACTTGTGTAACTGGTAATAGTAGAAAAATTCACTACTCCTTAATAATACGACCTATTTCCCAGTAACACACTAAAAACTGTCTGAATTCAAATTTCAGTTCCAGGATTATAACTTTATAATACCGTCGAAAAACGGATTCGAAAACAATCTGCTCGGAATCAAATATAAACAGCGGCGAAAGGTAATCAAGTTTCAGTTCTCAAGGTCCCAAAGGAATTCTTTGCGCGGTTGTTTTATCCTCTCGAAATCACCGGCTACCTGCACATTTCCCACCATTCTACATTATTCTAATTTACCTTGTGCAGAAACTGAAATATTCAAAATCACTCGAGGAGACCCTCGCGTGCTTTATAATTGCTGATTCGAAAAGTTATGAATGTTCGTTGACTGAAAAAGCAGAACATTCGCGAAATTGTTCAACATCGTGAATGAAATTTGTATGTTCAATAATGAAGTGAATTATTTACATACAATCAATACTTCTATAATACAGTACCCTGGGGACAGGGTCTCGATATAATACTCCGCAAAATTTTGTAGCATTTCTCATTTAACATAGTCAATATGTTAGTATATACATCACAAGTTTTATATGTTATAATATATTAGGTTTTAACATATTAAACTGTTCCGTAAGTTCCATCTTATTTGAGACAAACGAATACACAATATTTATTGTTTAAGGTTAATTTGTTCTATTAAATATGAACTGTTATGTTATATTATTCGAAATAAAATATTACTCGAAGTGCATTTTTATTTTACATCAACAGGAAGAAAGCTATATGAAACACCTATTAATATTGAACTAATTAGCTGTGTTGTATGAAGTCTGTATATTACAATAGAATGATTCTACGATATAACACAGTCATTTTTTTCACAAATTATCAAATTCTTATCTGTAATTATAGGCGTGGCAATAAAAAATACTACAATTTTTATGGACTATATTTATTAGAGATTTAATGATATTAGATAAGTGTGCATGTCTGTATATAATGTCAAATAACGTCAAATTATATACAATATATTTACGCTAGTACTTTCTTAGATACTATCCGTTTAATAATCTCTGCATGTGTTTTCAAAGCACCTAAAAAAGTCCGTCCTAAATGGATTTATGGTTATTGTCGTCGCCAGGGTTGGGGGGGGGGGGTCCCCAAACCAATACAGGAAACTCTAGTTGCAATTTATTCACTATTGGAAATATTGGCAGTAAAGCACGTTATTTTTTCAAATACCTCGAAAACTAAAAGAGTCCGACTATCACATGTATAAGGAAAAGTTGTTGAGATTGATGACCTTGACAACATATTTCAAGATGATCGAAATCGGAGGTGGCTCCCTTATTCTAAATATTTACCTGATTTCATGTTAGTCATTCATATTTCTATTTATAACAGCGTCATTAATAATATCTAGAATACTAGAAACGTCTGATCATCTGTAACTGATTTACGTTACATAACAAATCAGGTTTGTTACATTACTACTATTAATACTAGTACTACTACAAATTAAAAACATATGTTGCATATTTTATATACTACGAAATGGAAAGACCATTAATATTAAATTATTACTGAACAACCGATTCATCACCTAAACCCTTTGCGACTCACTTCGTCATCAAATTTAATGCAACAATTTTAAACAAGTATTTTCTAACTAAATTTACAGTATTATCCACACGATGTTTGAACATTTCGAAGCAGACAATATTGTCGATTAATAATAGAAGAAGAATAATTTCAAAAAAATTGAACTCTTCAATTAGAAAGTTTTACAGTCGCCATTTGCCAATTTGCTTAAAAAAATTGATTAAGGAATATTAAATTGATCATACAGCTAGCAATCCGAGATTGGGCAAACAGAATACCGCAGCATATTACTCTGTATCATTATCTCATGTTATTCCTTTTTCGTTAAAAATATCTGATTATCGATCCGTGTTCCATTCATTCGCGTAATAATACTAGGCACATTTTATTCGCCCTTCAATTTTCAACAAGACCAATAAAGCACGCTGTACGAATGACATTCCTTCGTTGTGACTTCCTTTGGGAGTCGAAATATTGTAGCTCGTCTGCAGGAAGCCGTAGAACGGAAATGGCGGACTCTATTGTGGACTTTTGGATAACGTCGTGAGAGTAGATAATTAAAAAGAGATCCGACAGTGACGCGCGACCCCAACGAGGACGCGGATTTAAAAAATTTCAACTGAAATAAACGAAACAATTGCAAGTTCGGCGGAACAGCGTTTCGATTCAATTTATGTCGATTTAATTAAAGGGATTAACTACTGGGCTACACGTCGAACGTTTTTATTGTTTCGGTCTACTTTCTCTATTGCATTAAATTCGATTAAACAAAATGAATATCGAGATTGAATATTATAGATTTTGTTAATAATTTGTTGGGGTGTTAATTGGGTTAGGTTATATTACTTAATCTATTGCTTAAAATCCTGTTAAAGGATCCTGTGGTTAAACAGACATAAAGACATCTCTAGAAACGGCTGTCACAATCTCCAGACATCCATAGATCTCGATATACCGAAATACAGATTCCCTACATCTAGGTAACCCCAGATTCAGAAGTCTCCAGATTTAGATATTCACACATTCAGATACTCCCACATCTCGATATTCCCAGATCTAGATATCCCTAAGCACAGATATTTCTTGATCCAGATATCACTAAGCACCGATATTTCTTGATCCAGATATCACTAAGCACCGATATTTCTTGATCCAGATATTCTCAGATACCGATTTTCCCAAACACTGATATCCCCACATCTACATATTCCCAGATGCTGATATCCCTACATCTACATATACCCAGATACAAATATTCCGAGATCGAGATATCTCCAGATCTAGATATCCCTAAGTAGCAAAATCCCTTGATCAATATGTCATTAGATACTGATATCACTAGAATCACATGTCTCTAGACATACCTAGATAGCATTATCCCTTCATCCAGATGTTCCTAGATCCTGATCCTAGGTTCCAATATTTCTAGAACCTGTTAGCCTACAGTTCGATATTCTTAAATTCTGGCGTTTTTGAGTCCAGGTATTACTAGGACTCAATATATCCAGGTCTGGCTGACCCTTGAGTTTGATATACCTAAATTCTAATGTCGAAATGTTCGCCAATACCAATACCGCCGGAATTCTATACTACCGAATTCGTAATCCATCCCGAAATAATGACACCTTTAAAAGTTCCTAAAATTTACCTAACTAAATTCAACTAGTGAACTGACAACTTTTCCATAGGGAAATCAGATTGATTTTGAGTGAACAGCGATGCTGTATCTAGTTCAGTAGAACACTCCCGTCCACATCGTGTTCAAGCGGTTAAATAAATACAAATTCAGAATGTTTTTGATTAAAATATTTTGCCGACATTGTGATAAGTTCCGCCACAAAAATGCTTCAATTGCAAACTGTTTATCAGTGTCTGATTACCTGTTGTCATCGCTACTGCAAAATTGTGTCTGATTTATAAAAAATGATCGAAAATGTAACCGTTACTTTGAAAAATAGCGGCACAGAAGATGTTTATGAAACCTATACGACCCCCCCCCCCCAACTTTTGTACGAAAGTTACTATCTCATGCTTTCACGAATATGTCAAAGACATTATGTTATTTTTAGCGAAACTACAAATAAAAAGTATCGCGCCAGAAAAATTCTAAATCTTACAAACTTAAGTCAAAAATAATGCAAACTAGTATAATCCATAACAATTAAACAGCCGATACGGATTCAACATTAGATTTACGGAACCAGCCAAAATGACTTATAATATATTTTCTATTTTAAATTACAAACCTTACGAAAAAGCTTTTATCAAAGTGTATGTTAACTGTTGTCAAGATAAAGGATCGTCGTATAAGACAGTTCACGTATCATAGTTTATTTATTATCTTTTCTAGTTTAGTTTTAATTTAACACTATTTCTACCAAGAGGTGTCAAAAGACACCTTTCAAATTTTAACATAAAATTATTCTCTATGTTGAATAGTTTCTCCACAACTAATTTTTTTACATTTCATACAATGGTTGTTAAATTAATTCAGCGATATCATTTTTCTCCAGCTAATATTCGCTAATTTCCCTTGCTGCATTTTAGTGTACACCACTGCATTGGTTGTATATTAGAGTGTCCCATAAGTTCTTTCCTTTTTTGATAGACATTCATATACAACATTGATAGTTTAAAATTGATTCGTCGCATTAATTGTTTAGCTGTATCAACCTTCTCTATCCCTCCATCCCATTTTGTGTCATATTATTATACAAAAACGAAGAAACTTATGGGACCTTAATATTTTGTAACTTGGTAAATTAAATAATCTGCAATAAATACACATCAATGTATCAATAAATATATTTCTCAAGTTAAACAGAAAGCGTAATATTTCGAATACGTGTTTCAAAAATCTTAAGACAGCAAGATTTAGGAGCAAGAATTATTTCTCCGATTAAAACAAGGACAAGAGCGATATAATTTACTCATTTAATGTACGATAATAAATTCCGAACGCAAAGGAGTTTGGTGCGAGAAAAAATTAGACAGCGATTCTGACAGTCGGCAGATATAAATAATTTTGTTGAACTGTTTATACTACCAATGCGTTGCAAACTTCCATATTCTTAGTCCTTTTTTTAAACAACTTTTCCCAACATATTCGTGACATTTTCCCGATTAAAATGAGACCAAACACTATGTACTTTATAACATATTTACTTACAATAACTTATATCAGTAAAGGCATTGGTACAAGCGAAATGCTTGGAATTACTTCGTATTTAAATTCATTTTAATCAGGGAAGTACGTTGGTGAAATATTCATGACAAAAGAAGCAGCAATAAAAAGGTTTTACTATTGCATCGGTATTGTCTGATCGATACGTTCACTGTTTGCGTGCGTTTGGTCGTTCGGATGTTTCCTTTGCCCTCTGTCCTTTTCTACGTTCGGCAAACTTCAATCAATGTAGGAACTATACGATACAAGCTATAGTTCGAACCCGAATGATTAATCATATCGAAGCTTCACTGTACTCTGTTGCTAACAACTCGGCTGACTAGCTATCGGGTATATTCTACTTGTCTGACCACTCAACGGTGTCGTTCTGCATGTCTGGACTTCTACCAACTTCGTTCAGCTCGTCTGACCGTATTCGGAGTCTAATACAATTGTTTGCCTTCATACCGACCTTATTCTATTTAATTAATTGACTACCGGGTCATTCCACGCCGAATCGATTACTTTTTGACATTACCATCTGCGATTTTGTTTTAATCAAAATATGTTATAGTCTACGTGAAAGTAGGGCGGGTTTAAGTCATCATTTTTCCGATTTCGAATTTGTTTAAAAATTACAAGTCTTCAAAATTTGCAGTTTTTGCCTATTCTTGCAAAAATAGGCATCACTTACGAATTTTTTTTCTCAAAAACTACTAGTCCGATTGAGCTACATTTGTTCTTGTTTTATTCATAAAGGACTGGGCTACTATAAAATATTTTTTATAAATTGGACAATTTGTTATGTAATATGATAAAATTTCAACAAATTCTTTTTTTATGTTTTTCAATAAAAACTACCCGTGATTAAAATTAAAAAAAAATATATTATATTCCCTGAAGCTTCCCCTTTAAAATGAGCTCTTCAGAATAATGGGTGGTCGAAAATTAATGTCACAATAAGCTGGAAAACGACGCGGTGTACCTCCGTTTCAGGTAAGCGAGTCGTGCAAGCCGCGTTCACTGGTCTTGGTCAAGCCTGGTACACGACTAAATGACCTTGATTTTACTTGAGAAAGTATATTAGTAACCATTCTTGGCCAATGACACATTTTTTAATCATAACTTCATTTAAAAATATTAATTCCCACATTTATTGTTCATGCTCTACAAAAAAGGCGTCATTGCTCAATGGAAACCGTGAGAAGATTGTGGTTTTCTTCCATCGGGAAGGGATAAGAATGGGTTATAATCAAAATTATCGAGAGGACCATTGTGTGGCTAGACTTAGAAATTGTGAGAAAACATAAAATGACACCTATTTCATTACACTAAATACAGGTCCATCAATATCATACGAGCAAGTCTTACATAGTAGTACTTTATTTGTTACTAAATAAATCTTCTTACAATGCGAGCTTACGAACAATCGGAATATTCAATATATTATTTTGTGTTACATAACTAAATGCTATATTTCAAAATGATGATGATGAATAAAAAAAAATGTGTCACTGGTTCAATGACTTTTTTGACTCCATCTACATAGAGGTCCCCCCTTAAGCGGCTATACAGGGTGTCCCGCAACTTTCGTTAGACCCGGAAAGAGGTTGTAGGGGAGGTGATTCTATGTAACTTTTTCCTTTACAAAAATGGGGTCTAGACTCTCGTTTTTGAATTATTAAGGAAAAACACCGACCAATCAGAGCGCGAGAATATCGCGCGCTCAGACGCGAGAGCGAAGCTCCGAACATACGGCCGATCGCGGATGCAAACAAACAAGTTAGTATCGTGCTATGTTACGCCAAAGTTAAATCAAACATGAAATTGTCTTATCCCTTAATCGGTAAAAATGAATAACTGAACATTATTCTTAATTCCCGTATTCGTTATGTGATTTAACTTTGACGTAACATAGCACGATACTAACTTGCTTGTTCGCGTCTGCGGTCGGCCGTATAGCTTCGCTCTCGCGTCTGAGCGCGCGCTATTCTCGAGCTCTGATTGGTCGGTGTTTTTCCTTAATAATTCGAAAACGAGAGTCCAGACCCCATTTTTGCAAAGGAAAAACTTACATAAAATCACCTCCCCTGCAACCCCTTTTCAGGTCCAACGAAAGTTGCGGGACACCCTGTATAAAGGTATAGTAACCAATTCAATATTCAATTTGAAACCTTATAATAATCAGCTTCATAACTAAAACAAATGTAAATTAATTTCATAAAGCTAAAATGAATTTTGTTACATACGGAAAACATCTTTAAGCGACTAATTTAATCTGCGAGTTTAATTTAATCTCTTTGTTTAATTTAAATTGAAAAATATGCGCAGAAAATGTTATTCGTTAATATCGGAAAAATTCTCCCAATATTATTGACAATTCAGAAATATTATTTCCGTCGGAGCTATTGATTAAATGTCTACCGATTTCAGATATTGCGCTGTCTGTTTCATTTAAATTCATCATTCATGTTGTGTCTCATATGTATCGAACATATTAAATTGTTGTTATATTGCTACGACCAATACAGCAACAGCGAAAAATTATTGGAGATGCTAATATACATACGAACGACTGTTTCAAAATAGGTATAATTGATGAAATTCCATAACGAGAGAATTTGTTGCCCCTGTTCAAAAATCGCTGATACTTTAGAAATCGAAAATTTTCAAACTTGGAAGTTTGAAGTTCGCAAATGATTAACTGCAAGGATTTGATATTGTGAAAGTTTGTACGCTTATTTTGTGAACCTATAACTTTAGAAACTTGTATTCGATTTATTTAAATATTATGGTGTTCCATAAGTTTCTTCCTTCTTTGATATGACATAAAACATACTGCAACGAACATTCTGCAAATAATCCTAATAACTTTAGAAAAAAGTAAATAATGATATTTCCTGAAGGGTAGGAGAGGATGATATAAAAACAGTTCATATTTAATGCAACAAATCAACTTTGAACAATAAATATTGTGTATCTGTTTCTGTCAAGAAAGGAAGAAAGTTATGAGGCACTCTAATCCAAAAAACAATTATGTGCTTACGAGCAATCACCTTTATTTAAACAAAATCACAACTACATAAAACATAAATATGTTTGTATCCCGACGTTTAGTTTAACGCCGGTGGTGATGAATTAAATAAAGTTTACTCTCAACCGAGTATATAAATTTTATGTATTTTATTCGATAATGTTCCGATAAATGGATGGGCGTAACCAGGTTACTGTCTCATAATTTATTTTAATCCATTGTAGTTTTGCAAAATTCTAAAAACAAAATGCGTGCTAAAGAGAGGTGTGCCAGCGTAAACAATTCAGTATGACGGAAGGAATTTTGTGTATTGGTCAAAATTATATTAAGGAGAGGGTGACTTCACGGTCTGTCATCATAATTTCCCAAAGGTCACGGTAGATACATGTGATGTTTCGTGACGAAAATATACGAGGTGTGGCTATTAAGTAACGAGACTGATGCTATTACAGAAAAAGTACGCATGCGCCAACATCTACGGACTTATTGTTTTTTAGCGCGAAGCCTTCTCTTTCGATAGCAGTGGCTCTCGTTTACGTAAACAAATCCGTAGAGCCATAGCCTTAATTTTCGTTAGCGTTGTTTTTTCGTTCCGCCGGAAGAAATGATGAGTGTGTTAGAGGCGACGTATTTTTGAGGGTTGACGAAGGCAATTAGCCCGCCGCTATTTTGCTTTCGGACCATTTCTGATAGGGTGTTTATATGAATGGCAACCCAGTCGACGATGGCCAGTGACTCGAAGTCACGTGGCCATCGAGTGTCGCCGGGTTGACTGTTTAAAAAGAGGCATGGGAATGTTTTGAAAAAGGCAAGCAGTCCGACGTTGCATTGCTTAGGGGTTGTACGATCGAAACTCTTCAACATGAAGACCTTCAATCTATTCGATAAAAATCGGTATAAAAAATCTGTATTAAATGTAGACAAATAAAAATTGTCTATGTAATTGATTTTGATAGACATAGGAATGGTTCGAGGAAGGTTCGTTAAAATAATTCAATGAATTTATAAAGTATAAAAAATGTTGTTTATTGGGTATTACGCAAGGGAAAAGAGCTCGAAAGCATAAAAAACCCTTGATGATTTTATATATAAGGGAAAAAGCCCGAAGGCGTAAAAAAAACCCTTTTTTTTTAAATATAATTTGTATTAGTGTGAGTGTGTTGCGTGTGAATGTATTATATCGTGCACGATGGGTGGGCGCCCGTCAGCGATTAATTGATAATTAATCGCGTGACTCCGGAAATGATTTTTGGGAAATAATTCCCATTAATATATTGATTGTTGTATTATACGGGAACTTGGTTCCGATAATCTTCAATGCGAGAGACTCGCACTGAGAGATTCGATTAAGTGCTAGCAAGGCACTGCCTGTAATGTTACCGCAATTCGTGTAGTTTCCACGAATTATTGGGTAAGGAGCGCTCCGAGTATGTACAAAGAATGTACGTGTGTTTTGATTGTAGTGTTATAATTCGTGTGATTTCAACGAATTAGTGGGCAAGTAGCCCTATGTATGTACAAAGAATGTACGAGTATATGAATGTAGTATTATAATTCGTAATTCTAACGAATTATTGTGTAATTTTGAATCGCGTATATATAAAATGCACGAACGTTCTGCCCGCTCGCGAACAACACTTCACCGCGACCGACTTTCTTAGACGACTTTTCACGATCCACTACGATCCATGGCCCACTACTACGCCCTTGCTGTTGCAAGGGCGTCGCATCCGCTTCGAGTCCTCTCCCCCCGGTGCAGGACACTTCTCTAAAGAACAGATGCCCCCTTTGTCACGTCTCGCGATAGTTTCGTAAACGAATGCAAACGAATATAAACGAATATAAACGAACGGTTCGACAGGGGTGTTGTTCTTTATAGCCACGGAGTGGAGATGGCAGGAATGCCTTCTGGTAAGAGGATTAAGCTTGATCTCTTGGCACTTACCCCAGAACCTTGATCGACATAGCATTAAAATAACAATTATTCTAACAAGTATGACTACAGAGCAACGAATTGATGCGAAGTTTCACATGGAACTTGGAAAAACCGCTACTGAGACTTACAGTATGTTGAAAATAGTGTACGGGAATGAATGTTTATCGCATGCACGCGTTTTTAAATGGTTCAAACGTTTTCAAGATGGACCAGAGGACGTAGAAGATGATGCGAGCCCGGGTCGCTCTCCGACGTCAAAAACGGATGACAATATGGACAAAATCGGTAATTTGGTTCAATGTGACTGTCGGTTAAGTATTTGTGCAACGAAGAAAAAAAGAAAGAATAAGGAAAGAACATCCCGTATTGTGGAAAGACAATCATGGGTTCTCCACCAAGACAATTCTCCGCGCCTGCTCATTCCGCATTGTCTGTCAAGAGATTTTTAACCAAATACAGCATCCCGGTATTAGATCATTCGCCCTATTCGCCGGATCTTGCACCGTGCGACTTCTACAGTAAATCCTCCCACAGTGCGACACTGGTTTCCCTCCCACAGTGCAAAACGTCTCTTCCTGCGCCTATGCGTGCGTCATTGCTACGCCTGTGTTCGCCTCGCTCGAACCAGTCCAAGTATAATACGATACTCGCCGCGGTCTCTTTGATGCGCGCCGACAGATCTCCAGTTCCAAATTTATCAATATAATTTTGTAATATTTATATTTTTTTGACTGCAAATTTTTTTAACATATTCATGAGGTTCTTCCGATCAAAATAAGACCAAACACGATATAATTACGATCATAATTACCTGTGTAACAAGCCATACAAGTTTCAGACGTTACATTTACGGCAGAGATACGAATTCCTTAGATTCTAAAGTCCGAAACTTTTATAGCTTGTTATACGGGTAATTATGATCGTAATTATATCGTGTTTGGTATCATTTTAATCAGAAAAACGAGACGAATACGATGGTAGAAGTTCCATTGACGAAAGACCAAAAATAAAGAATTTTGATTTTCGATTTTAAAAGACAAAACACGCAGGAGTCTTTCATGTTTGCCGAACGCTTCAACCTTCTGCCTCTCTGTCTTTTCCACTCGCCGTCCTCTTTCACGTTAAAAACTTTAATCAGCCGTTACGTACGTAATTATTAACATAATTACATCATGTTTGGTATCATTTTAATCAGAAAAACCTGACGAATACGATGGTACAAGTTTCATGAAAAAATAATAGGAAATAAGAAAATTGCAATCTTTTTCTGTGCTTGCATTAGTATGTGTCTCACCGATATTCGGTCGTTTCGGTAACCGATCGTGTTTAACGCTTGACTGATTCCGAGGGGGATCACCCCAGCAAGGGACAGCCGCCGAGTATTAAATTTCGCTTCTCGTATGCTCACAGTGAGCAGTTTCGATTCCGGCCTCTGTTGCACTGTGGGAGAATTCACTGTATCTGTTTCCTATGGTGAAATCCGCATTGGAAGAAACAAGATTTGAGTCCGTTGAGGCTGTGAAAGAGAAAACGGCACGCGTCCTGAAGGAGCTGACAGAAAAACACTTCCAGCACTGCTTCCAACAGTGGAAGATTCGCATGGAGCATTGTAGGGATAGAGGAGGGGTGTATATTAAGGATGATAATATGTAAATAGGTATGAAGTGAAAATAAAATGTTTTACAGCGTCAGTCTCGTTATTTAATACCCACACGTCGTACATAGACATATGGGGTGCAAATGAAACTTCGATTTCTAACCTTTCGCTCTTTTATGAAGGTGGAGCCCGGAGTAACGCTACAAGTTACAAACTAAATTAGTTTTTAATTTAGTTTTGCATTCGGAGGATTTTTTGGAGGGATAACATAAGAATAATAATATTTCAATGGGTGTTGTTAGGTCATATAATACATATTGCAGCGAGATGATTAGACCTCGGTCCAAGTTTCCTGCGAAACAATAGTTTAACAGTTTTTTGTTTCATTAGATACATTTGTAGTTTAGAATAATAGCCTTTACCCGTAGCAGAAATAGGACCCAAGGAGTCAGTACATTCTAACGAGTTTTTTATTAATTTATTTTTAGTCACATCTGGGTATTAGAACCCTTAGCCTTAACCCTAGAGTCTTTTGTTTGCAGTTTCCCATTCATGTCGAGGTACTCCTTAAATTTATTACTCGCTACGGTCATTTTGAGGAAAATGCAGATAGCTTCATATGTCATTGATATTTCCATTTCCACTCGAATTCTGCTAACCAATACAAAATAGTGAACTGTTTCTCCTCACCAACTTCCCAAAATTTGAGAGTCACTCTCGACACAATAGTTAACAAATACACAACAAAATAAAATCTAGTTATCCGAAGTCTGACCCATTAATTTCGATACAGTCCATGTACGGTCTCGGAACTCGATTTTTCGATCGCGGAATTATCAAGAACTGGGACCGGTGTGCTCGACGGCAAATTAATGTCGTGAGGACGCTTTTTGTAGATGATACGGTGGTGAACGAGTATTTAAACTTAACACTTATTTATGTAACAGTAATGTCGTTGAAAACAACCGTTACAAGATGATGTATTATTAGGTTTGAGAGTGTACTAGTGGTGGTCAAAAGTGTTCTGTGTGTACCAGATGGTGGTTTAACTTATTCTTAATGTACTTGGTGGTGGTTTGAATGATTCTAAAGTGTAGTTGGCGGTGATTGAAAGTATTCTGTCGTAGCTTGTGCAAGTTGCAAAAAAGCTAAACTTTTGTGTACTATGAATCGATGGTGGATTGGTAGGAGTGTAGCAAAGGAACTTGGTAAAAAGAGGGTGTTTAGGCCCACTATTCAAATATAACAATTCTTATGACTAACAATGCCTTTAGCATTAGAATAGAGTTTAGAATTTGAATATAGTAATTAACCTAAGACCGTCGTCTCATCGAAGGGTTCGCGGACCGTGCCGTGGCAGCCATAAATCCAGGAAGCCATAAAGACCCGCGCGTTTTCTATGTAGTTTTTCTAGTCATTGTTCGCATCTGGTCGCCAGATTAATATTTTACCTTTTTTGATCCCGTTACTTCCAACATGATTAGCCAAAGTCAGCGCGCTTCCTGACCCTTATTACCTGCCACGGTCCAGGAGCAAAACGTAGAATATTTGCGAGTGGAGGGGCCCACGTAGGGCGTTAACTTTGTTGCCCTTCCACAATTTGTACATTTGTACTTCGCCAATTAGAACGAAGCACCCCCGTCAAGTCTACCCGACCGAGGTGACATCGGATAGATTTTGTAGAATCTCCAGCAGTTAAAAACAGTATTTGATATAGAATAGCAAAGGAACAAGTATAGTAATAGCCTTAGAATCTCGAACATAGTATCTAGTATATTGTTGAACATAGATTATTTGTATAATCCCGAGCAATCGGGTGGTCCTTCGAGATCGTGATAAATAAACTAGTCGGCACACCACGTGCAATATTCACCAAAGCTTGAAAGAATTTATTTTCTACCACGAGCGTAAACAGAGGGAAATATTGATATATCATTGGAATAGGCCTTTAGAAGGTGGAAAAGTTGGAGGAACGAGGTGGTGGAAAAGAGTTAGCAGTAGGGATAGCGAGAGAAACGGTGCTTTTCGGATTTTCTGTATGTTTTACGAAGGGCCTGCAAGGGGACGCGGACTTGGGGTGCGCCCGATGTTTAGGTTTATTTATGATCGATTGGAATTTTAATTATGGTTGCATGACTGTCCTTACCCTGAGGGTTTGCAGGCGCGCAGGAATATTGGCATGTGCTGTACGGTGCATTGTAAAACCGTACAGTCCACTTTTTCGTTTATTGGGAATCTACTGTTTCCACGCATTGTTTAATCGTCACTTAATATTGCTGTCGCTGCAACACACATACAGGTGTCAACAAGTACGAAGAACATTACATCAGACATCCAGCTTCGTATATGAGGTTATTTTTTAGTTGTATCGTTGTCAGCACTGAGCCTACGGATTTGTTCGATCCGCTATCGATGTTTCCTTACAAAGTAGAGTACGTTTATTTTTGAAGGAGGATTATACACGGAGTCAAGTGTACACGCGCAATTTAACGTTTTTGTATTAAATATTAAGAGTCGTGACGTGTTTTCAATTACATCCTCATTACCATCCTGGTTCACATCGTAATCATTTCTGTGGTCGGTCGGAATTGTCGAAGCGAAAGGTGGGGCTATTAGTTATCTGATGAAACTCATAAACCAATAAATAGTTCAACTTTATGCATTAGCAAGTGCCTCTGTCGTTTTTATTCGAGCGTTTTACAGCGTGCTTCGATTGCTTCAAATAAGAGCGCTTCAGCTGCCTCCGTTCAGAAAGTTAAACCGTGCGGAAATGTAGCGTTAAGCGGAAGAGTTTTGCGGACAGGAAAAGAAAGGAAGCAGATAAAAATGGAGAAGAAGCAGAGACGAGTGGAATACGAAAATAAATGCGCAAGTAGAAAAAAGAATGTAATAAAATGCACTGAATGTAGTACAAGAAAGATGGTAAAAAATATGGGACATAAAATGACGCAGTGCACAGAGTAGACACGGCACTTTTCAATATTTTAATCCGTTTTAGAAATAATCGTTACGCGACGAAGAATAGTATATCAGTTTATTTGTAATGAGTAGAAAGATTACGAGTAAAATGAGATTTCAATATTGTAATATTCATTTTAATATTCGAGTCATTTTACCAATGATTTTCCCAAGTCATTTTACTTGGTATTGCTTTCCATAGTACGTTGCTATCACTGATCCAATATGTATCACTGTATGACATGACAGTTATGTTCGTTTATTAATCATATGTTGTTTGATTGACATTTATCAACTGAATTCAATCGATCTTTCATTTAATCAAATAACGAATATGTTAAAAAAGTTTGCAGTCAAAAAAATATAAATATTAACAAATTATATTGCTAAATTGGGAACTGGAGATCTGTCACACCGCATCAAAGGGAACGCGGTGAGTGTATCGTGTTACACTTGGACTGCCTCGAGCGAGGCGAACATAAGCGCAGCAATGTCGCACGCATAGGCGCAGGAAGAGACGTTTTGCAATGTGAGAGAAAACCATGTGCTGCACTGTGCGAGAATTTACTGTAACTGCGCGCCGCGCCGCCAACATTGAGTACCACTGACAGCGACGCGTATTTTGTCGAACTATTTTGCTTATAAAATGTAAACGAATGTGATTTTTTAACTTCGCTCGATGCTTTCTGCAGTAAAAATGTCTGCCCTATCGCGTGCGCTGTTTAGATTTTCACCTAGACCCACAGTTTTTTAAATAAATTTAAAAATATCACCAAAAATTGGTGCATTTTTGGGGTCTTTTTTACTTCGATCGTTGTTTAAACATATTTAAATATTTGCAATGTAATAACAATTTATATCGTTTTATTCGGGAAAGGTCACAGATTTCTCTTGTGCAAAAAGCCATTGAATAGCTGCTATAGTAAAAGTACAAAAAATTCCCAAATTTGAAAATTTGCAATTTTTTTTAACATTAATATTCTAAAAAACTGTACGTATCAGGGAAAAACGGATTTCAGATTCGTATTCAGCCCGGAAAAATCTATAAGAATTTCATAGTAACAGTTGATATAAAACGAAAAAGTCAAAATTTGTTGTACAGTGTAATCAACAGCATGAATGTAGTGTCCTATTAGACGGATGTTCTCAAAGCAATGTTATTTCTACACAGTTAGGAGAAAGACTAAAAGTAGAAAAACAGAACATTGATCTACGATTTGCAGGATAAGGTCAACTTACCACGCGAGCAAGGTATAGAGATCAAACTAAAATTAAAATCAAAATAAATAATTTTGAAACAGATGTAGATTTCATGACATTATCAACAATCACAAGTGCCTCGCGACAAATCAATCGACAAGCTATTGCTATTCCTCGGAACATTAGATTAGCAGATCCAGAATTTGACAAACCTGACGAAATCGATGCACTAATAGAGACGGCATTATTTTATAAAATATTGAGCAACGTACAAATACAACCAGAGCATGACACGGAGGTAACGTTCCAAAAAACATTGTTAGGTTGGATAATTGTGGGAGAAGTCGGAAAGTTTAATTGTAATTCGAAACCTAAAGTTTGTCGTTTAATTACGTCGTTAGATAGTGTTACGGCGTAACAAACAATATTTATACACACTTTATAGTGACAATACAAAACATAAATTTCAAGAGTAGGTTTACGACATGACAAGAAAGTAGCCACTTTTGAAAAGGCATTCAATTTTAATATCCGTACCATCCGTACACCCGTATTCAGATGGTACGTGACAATTTTCGTCTTTAGCAAAAACATTTATTGCTATATTCATTTGTAGAATTTTTAGCTTCAGCGGCACAGGCCATGTCATAAACCTCGAGCGCCCTAAGGTCCAACCGGACCTAGAACTTAACGGGTTTTAGAGCTCTGATACTGACGTCAGAGAATCTTGGAAAATCCCAAAATTTCCCCTACGACCGCCGTCCTCCCCAATGTAGAAACTCTGTTCCCCTTCCTAAAATATACCACATCAAGAGCGCAACGGAAGGGAGAACAGAAGTATTAAATAAGGCGAAATATGCCAAAGAAAGGAGAAATACAAAAATTCATCAAACTAAATGTGGGATTGGCGGGGCCTCCAGACCCGAAAGGACAAAAGGATGCGGAAAAGGACGTGTATCAGGCGGACGCCGGTGGCTCAGTTGGGAGCGTCGACGACTCGTAATCTGAGGGGCACGGGTTCGATTTCCGTTTCAAGTCCGAATTTTTTCCGTATTCCTACATAAATACAAGTCAAGAGTCCGACTATTGTAGTATCGACAAAGTTAAAATAAAATTAGCCGTCCGAAAAACTTATAAAATTATCATTTTCTTGTTATTTAAATATATTTTAAGTGTCATTTATCACTGTTGTTCACATTCCACCTTTCCAATAATTCACCCGCCGTTAACTTCAGAGTGCTGTGAGCATACCACAAAAGGCTTACTTTCAACTTTATTAATCAAGTTTGCTCATGCGGTAACAGATAGACAGTTAACGCGATTTTGGAAGGTACAAGAAATACTTTGAAAAAGTCATTATTCACAGAAGAATCATATTGTGAACGGTTATTTGCGGAAATCACGACTCGAGATTTAGAAGGACGATACATAGTATAATACAATTACCGTTCAACGAATTAAAAAACTCTCTTGGTTAATCATATAACATGACATTACGTCGATTCCACACGTTGGAAAGAAATTAGCTAGAAATTATGAAATAAAACAACAATACTCAGCATTTCCTGAAAGAATATTTAGATCTCGAGCATATGTGCGAAATTACGCAAATTAACGTTATTCAGGAAGGTTATTGCATACCTCACCACGCAGTGATGAGAAATGAAAGTTTAACTACAAAGGTTAGAGATGTCTTTGATGCATCAGCTATGAGTACCACAAGTATTTCATTAAATAATGCGTTAAAAGTTGGACCAACCACACAGGATGCTCTTACTTTTATTATCATGAGATTTAGATTACATAACGTGGTATTTGCAGCTGATATACAAAAAATGTATCGGCAAATTAAAATTAGTGATTTAGACGGAAGTTACCAAACAATTTTGTAGCGAGAAACTGAACATGAAACTTTTACGAGTATTTAAATTAACTACTTGCAGCGAGAACATTGCATCAATTATGAAATGATTATTATAATAAATATTCTAAAAAATAACTTGTATGTTGATGATTTACTCTCCGGCGCAATCACAATTCCAGAAGCATTGAAAATGAAAATTCTATTAATCAAACTTTTAAAACTGGGTGGATTTCAACTCCACAAATAGGGATCGAATAAGCCGGAATTAACAGCTGAATGCAAAAACAACGATAATTGATGCGACCTTACACACAGACATAAAAAAAACGATGCTAAAACAGTTGCTAGGAGTGCATTGGACTTCTATTAAAGGCATAATAACTTATTTAATTCAATGATTATCAATAACAAGTGCGTTACGAAACGCAACATAATTTCTGAAATTGCACAGTTATTTGATCCATTCGGATTGTTAGATCCAGACGTTGATTTTAACGACGGTCGGGTGAGAAAAGAAATTAAAATATTTTCTCAACCAAAAACAAATAAATATATGTATAATTTCTAAGTATCAGAGACGGATCGGGATGTGACCGACTATGTTTAATATTTCGATGTTTACTCCTTGCGAGTTATTGCAATTCTGCTGGAGAGACAAAATAATGTTTCTCTCGAGAATAAAATACATAGTGGGAGTTGGTATGTCGCTGGGGGTGGACAAACGAAGACGTCAAAATTAAAGTAATTTCATTGGTGATCGAAAATGACGAGAAATAGGCAAGAACCGCCCTTACCAAATACTCAGCGCGAGGTCACTCTTTACCTGAGTGACCTAAGTGAAAATACGACATCGTTTGTCACCTAACGGTTAAACACTCATAAAATAATAAACCGCGCTGGCTCTCGGAAATCATGCGAAATTAAAATAAGTTAAGACGATAAACTGCACGTTATAAAGAGCTGCAAAGCAGTTGTCGAATATTTCTGAATTTTCTAAAGTTAAAACTAAGCCCGATAGCTTTATGATTTTATGAATGCGCCGCGACAGAAAAACTTTACAATATACATAATACTAAATGGGATTCAACACGGATTGTTAGGGCCGGTAATTGTAACAGCCAAATTCATAATGCAAGCATTATGGAAGGGGAACCTTAATTTGAATGAGTCAATTCCAAATGCATTACTCACAAAATGCACGAATTTTAAACACAATCTTCCAATACTTAGCGAACCTAAGGTACCTAGATAGATCATTTTAATTAATTTTGTTGTTACGTGTAATTATTGTACTCCAAATTCTGTATAGCACCAATTAAAACAATGATCACACCGAGGTTAGAATTATGTGCAACCTACCTATTGGCAAATTTAGTAAAGACTGTATCAGAAGCACTAAAATTAACATTTAGCAAAATTCATATGTAGCCCGACTCTACAATTGTATTGCACTGGATTAAAGCTTCTCCACATACATTAAAAACCTTTGTAGCCAATTTTGCGGAGATTCAGTCAAAAACCAACATTAATGATTGGCATCACATATCTAGTGAGGAAAATCCCGCGGACTACCTCTCTCATGGTCAAAATCCTTGCTATTTATTAAAAATAGTCTGTGGTTACAATTTCCCATATGGCTTACACAAAATGAGAGTCAGTGGAACATCAAGCAATTGCCCAAAATAGCTATTCCGGAACAACGAGTTGCAACAACCCTTCTTGTCGAACCGTTCGTTTATATTCGTTTGCATTTGTTTACGAAGCTATCGCGAGTCGAGACAAAGGGGGCATCTGTTTTTGAGAGATGTATCCTGCACCGGGGGGAGAGGACTCGAAGCGGATGCGACGCCTTTGCAATAGCAAGGGCGTAGTAGTGGGTCATGGATCGTAGTGGATCGTGAAAAGTCGTCTAAGAAAGTCGGTCGCGGTGAAGTGTTGTTCGCGAGCGGGCAGAACGTTCGTGTATTTTTATATATACACGATTCAAAATTACTCAATAATTCGTTAGAATTACGAATTATAACACTACATTCAAAATACTCGTACATTCTTTGTACATACGTAGGGCTACTTGCCCACTAATTCGTTTAAATCACACGAATTATAATATTACATTCAAAACACACGTACATTCTTTGTACATACTCGGAGCGCTCCTTACCCAATAATTCGTGGAAACTACACGAATTGCAGTAACATTACACGCAGTGCCTTGTTAGCACTTAATCGAATCTCTCAGTGCGAGTCCCTCGCATTGAAGATTATCGGAACCAAGTTCCCGTATAATACAACATTCAATATATTAATGGGTAATTATTTCCCAAAAAATTATTTCCGGAGTCACGCGATTAACTAGCAATTAATCGCTGACAGGCGCCCACCCATCGTGCACGATATAATACATTCACTCGCAACATACTCGCACTAATACTAATTATATTTAAAAAGGGTTTTTTACGCCTTCGGGCTTTTTCCCTTACATACATTTCATCAAGGGTTTTTTATGCTTTCGAGCTTTTTCCCTTACGTAATACTCAATAAACGACATTTCTTATATTTTATAAATTCATCGAATTATTTTAACAAACCTTCATCGAATTATTTTAACAAACCTTCATCGAACCATTCCTACGTCAATCAAACTCAATTATATAAACAATTTTTATTTGTCTAGATTTTATGCAGATATTTTATATAAATTTTTATCGGATAGATTGAAGATCTTCACGTTGAAGAGTTTCGATCGTACGCTTCTGGTTGCAAACCAAGCACGCGATAAATCGGATGATAAATCTGTAAATGAATTAAAAATTGACACATTTGGGCAATTTTCGTCCATTAACGCTTTAAACAAATTCGTTGTATTTTGACATAGGGCAATGATAAGTACAGTAGAAAAGAAGAGGTAAAAATTATGGAACCATACGCAGCATGGGAATTACAAAATGCACATTAGGAAAAAATAATTAGAATAATTCAAAACAATCATTTTTCGCGGGATATAACAAATTTAAGTGATGGCAATGGCTTAAAAGCGAAAAGCAAACTTACATGTTTATATCCGATATAGTGTGATAGATTACTGGGTTCACTAGGTTAATTATCTACTGCAAGTGTTATTAGGTTAAATGATATATAATCTATTACTTCCTTAACAACCATATAATGATTACTGTTGATTTACTATTAGTAACTTTTATTTTTTATTGTTAGTTTAATTATAACATCTCGCTCATTACCATACGAATTCGTTCATAAACCATATGGGATAAACACATATATTTGTACATTTAACAGTTTTACGAATTGATAATGCTTTTTTCATTTTTCTAAATTACAATATTGAATGCAACTGTGGCTGTGTCCGCCACGACGTTGTTCCTACCTTTCTCTTTTGCCTGAGTTTTGCTAAGCACTTCCTGCATATTCTTCAATTTCCTGTTTTTTCCAGGGTCTCGTGCAACCCCGGTCTTTGTCAGATTGCACATTTGGCAGCCAGATTTGTGCGAACCTAAGTTTCCCTTGACTTTCCTTTCCACCCCTTCAACTGTCCACTGTATACTTCTTCTTTTCTTTTCCTACGTCTATCTCTTCCCAAAAAAGACATAAAAACACTGATCATCGCGCCGCTCGAGACACTCGTGATTTTTCTATCATCACGTTTACACCGCACAATCTTTGACGCTCTTACTACTACTCGTTATTATTTGATACCGTTTGTTGTTATTTAATCGTTGCTTTTCTATTGAATATATATTGTTGAGTGACTGTGAACTTATTTATAATTCATTCACACATACCTCAAGTCCTCACAACCTTTATTTAAATGTTTTAATAAACTATTGGAATTTAAATTTAATTTATTCAGAAGATAGCAATTTGATCTTGATTTAATGTTTTATGTATATACAATTGTGCAAAGGAACTAGAAATTATATTATATAATTATATTAAATTTTCTAATCACTATATACATCACATACTCGTTAGTAAACTATATGATTACAAAATCGAAGTTACAAAATATTCAGTTCCTTCAGATACACAGCATTACTTCCTCCCTGCTAATTTTTTTGTATGAAAAATGTTGTCTCTGCGAGAGAGTGTAGAGAGTTTAGTTCATTAAATTCTCTAAAAAGTTCATCCGAAACAGTGTACTCGGACAATATTTTTTTAAACGAGAAAACGAACAGAGTGGACGAGAATCGACGAAAAATCACACAGGCATACGGAACGAATCAGATTCTTACGCTGTTGAACAGGTATGAAGCCGTGGTTACAATTCGTGCGACGATTTGTGTACACGCGAAAACTGTTTGCTCTATGGTCAACGAATACCACGACGATCCCCGAATTTCCATTTGTGCTCGATGGCGTGTGTAATGTCGACTGTTTGACGCGACGCTGTCACGAACCAACGCGGACTGTTTGACCCAATTTTTGGGAATCGTGGAAACCCACACAGAGTGAACGGAACGGACGATTACTCACGGTACTCGGATAATATTAACTTCGTCTTTTCCATATACTTGGTGCACTGCTAACTTTGTTACGAGATAACATCGGAACAAAGAGGAAACGCAACAAGAAGCAAAATTCTGACATAGAAATTACTTTTACCGATAGACGGAATGCAACGTATAACATACATGGTCTGTCCGGAAAGTAATGCAATTAAGTACGTAAATAAAAATTTATTAAGTCATTCCATAAGTTCGTGCCAACTTTTATGCATACACTTCGCGCAACGATATCTAAACAACCGGTGATAAGGGATCAAGGCACTTGAGTTTATTTGTTCGACAACAGTCTAAAGAAGGTATTCGTGGATATAAGATCGTGAAATTTTGAACACAGTGATTCCTAGCCGTGAAAAATCATGAGCGATTTTCGTATTCATTTTCGACATCTTACGTTATATGAATTTCGGAAGGGAAATTCAGTAAAAATTGTCACGAGTAACATATGTTCTGTTTACGGAGAAATTGCGATTTCATCTCGTATAGGTAGCAAGTGGTTTCAACGTTTCAAAGCTGAGAATTTTCGTTTAGAAGGTGTAGAACGTTCTGAGCGTCCTGTTGAGACGGGTGAGGTTAAAATTCAAGATCTAGTCGAACTATCATGATGTTTATCAGTTCAGGAGATGTCAAATGCTTTAAAAATATCAAAAACAACAATACATAGGCATTTAACAAAAAATGGGGATGGTATCAAAGCTGGATGTGTGGGTGCCGCATGAACTGACGGAATGGAGCCGTCTTGACCGAACGCCAGCGTGTATGTCATTACTTTCACGGGACGAAATTGATCCATTTCATAAACGCCCTATAACTGGTAACGAAAAATGGATATTATATGAAAATTGTGAATGGAAATAGAGTTGATCCCAAAGAAATTAACCTCAACGATGTGCAAAACCGGGCATACATCCCCGTAAGGTTCTTTTGTGTGTGTAGTGGGATTACAAAGGAATACTGCATTTTGAACTCTTACCAAGCGGTGATACCATTAATTCTGACAAATATTGCATGCAGTTAGAAAAAGTAAAGAAACCACTTGTCGAAAAATGTCCAGCTTTAGTGAATAAAAACAACGTCATGTTTTATCACGACAACGTTAGACCACATGTTGCGAAAAACGTTATAAAAAAATGATCTGAATATAATTGGGAAATTTTATTACACCCTCCATATCCCCTAGATATTGTCCCATCTGATTACCATCTGTTCTGGGCATTACAACACTTTTTAGTGGGTAAAAAACTTGAAAATATTAACAGCCTCAAAAATAGCTTACAAAATTATTTTGAAGATAAAACAGAGAATTTTTATCAAAATAGAATAATGGTCCTACCAAAAAAAACGGGAAGAAGTCATACAACGAGAGGGTAATTACGTTTTTTCGTGAAACTTAAAGGTATGTATAAAAAAATCAAATATGCAACCGCGCGAAAAATGGCTCGAACTTATGGGATGACCTAATATTTGATACATAAATTGACAGCCCACGCAGTGGAGTTGAAATAAAAATTTGGCAGTTAATGGGTTAATAATGAAATTATACAATGGTAAGTAACTTTGACCCGTTATGTTGATCTCAAATTTATCGCTTGGTACATTTGACACATTTCTTCCCAGAAGTGGAATACATTTATCGTACTGTAATTTACTAAGGACGTTCTGTCGTGTATAGTTAGTTCCAGCAATTATGCAGAAATGTATGATAAGTGAATCATGATATATCGTATCGTTAACAAGGTCTCTCGAGGACGGAGATACGAGCATAGCAAACAAGATACCTACGTTTCATCGATTTCTAAAGTAAATTAGTTGAGCGAATCGAAAATTTGTGAGTATGTCTCAATTTCGTTCGAATCAATATAACATATCTAATCACCTTTGTATTGTTCGATTAAAAAAGATTCTTGTTGCGATGTATTCATTTCAATTATGATGAGAGAAAACAAGTAATAAAATATTATTACTTTTCGTTCGAATTAACAAAAATGTAAGCATACTACAAAATTAAGATAAAATGTTAAATTTGATTTAACTTCTGAATGATTTATCTTATACAATATTCGTATTAAAATGAGCAATATGAAAATGAAAAAATTTGTGGACGTACACATCTAGACATATAGCAATTCGAAAATACAAGGTGTGGAATACAGTCAATACACTGAATTCCGAAATTCTTCCCTGACCTGAAAGTTTAGATCACTGAAGTATGCAGACAAAATGAAATTAATAAATTGTGATATCTGTCAACTGGTACTGCTCGTGAAGTGGAGGTGATTCTATATGAAAATATAAGTCGAAAATATGCACCAAAAATATGTCATGCCAGGTTTCGTTTTCGAGAAAAACGACTTTGAATTTTGCACTTCATCGTGTCTCCCTTCGTTTGACTTTTACTTATGGAGACATATTAAATTGATTGCGTATTCTGAAGAAATCACAAGTTCCGAGCAATTGAAAGTGAGGACGTGAAGTATATGTGAATGAATTATAAATAAGTTAACAGTCACTCAACAATATACAGGGTGGCCCAAAAGTGTTGAAGGAGCCGAAAATGAGAGGTAGCTGGGGTCATTCTGAACAACTTTTTCGTTTGCAAAAATGTCGTATGATGCTTCATTTTTAAATTATTAACGAAAACCACCGACCAATCAGAACACGATAATTGCGCGCCACGCGATTCGATCGCGACCACGGCCAATTATAACTCGGGTCTACACATCTGCCTCCGAGCGCGCGCGATTGGTCAGTGTTTTCCGTTAATAATTTAAAAATGAACCCTCATCCAATATTTTTGCAAAGGAAAAAGTTGTTCAGAATGACCCCACCTACCTCCCATTTCCGGCTCCTTCCACACTTTTGGGACACCCTGTATATTCAATAGAAAAGCAACGATTAAATAACAGCAAGCAACAAACGGTATCAGGCAATAACGAGTAGTAGTAAGAGCGTCAAAGATTGTGCAGGTGTAAACGTGACGGTATGAAAATCGCGAGTGTCTCAAGCGGCTCGATGATCAATGTTTTTATGTCCTTTTTGGGAAGAGATAGACGTAGGAAAAGGAAAGGAGAAGTATAGAGTGGGCAGTTGAAGGGGTGGAATGGAAAGTCAACGGAAATTTAGGTTCGCACAAATCTGGCTGCCAAATGTGCAATCTGACAAAGACCAGGTTGCACGAGACCCTGGAAAAACAGGAAATTGAAGAATAGGCAGGAAGTGCCTAGCAAAACTCAGTCCAAAGAGAAAGTTAGGAATAACGTTGTGGCGGACACAGCCACAAAAAAAGTGTTATACTAGCCTTTTGATACAATAAATCAACGAAATACGTTAGAAAGCGTTCATAGAAATTTAATTAGAACGGCAGTGTACGGTTTTCCATCACCGTACAGCACACGCCAATATACCTGCGAGCCTACAAACCCTCGGGGTAAAGACATAAAATTCAATACCTCATTAAAATTCCAATCGACCATAAATAGTCCAAAACCTCGAACGCACCCCAAGTCCGCGGCCCGTTGCAGACCCTCATAAAAACAATGGAAAGTCCAAAAAGTCTCGTTCCTCTAGACATCCCTACTGCCAACTCCTTTCCACCACCTCGTTCCTCTAACTTTTCCATCTTCCAAATATCCCAGTCCAATGGTTATTCAATATTTCCCACTTTTCACCAAGTCCATTCCTACATTCGCACCAATTCACCATCGACTCCTACTCCACAAATCAACTACCTTTTTTGGCAACACCAACAAGCAACAACGAGTTCCATCTCAACCACCACTAACGAAACATCAGAACATTTTAAACCACCACCTAGTACACACTAAAAACAACTTTGAACACCACCAAGTACTCAAACACTTTTACATTATTGTTAAGCTACTAAATATTGCTAAATAAATTAAGTGTTATATTTAAACATTCATTCACCACCATACTACCACCACATCATCTTTCGAAAAGCGTCCTCACGTCATTAATTTACCGTCGAGCACAACGGTCATAGTTCTTGAGGATTCCACGATCGAAGAATCGAGTTCCGAGACCGTACAGGCAGTATTCTACAGAATGAGCAACATTTCCAGTAATTTCGATCATAATAAACTTTATATTTCGATATTCTATTTCATTATGTACACTGACGCTCAAAAGTATGTAGACACCTACCGTGGCCGTGAAATTTGTGATACATAATGTATAAATTATGTTTCCGAAATTAAGTTAAATTCCCGAAATTTAAGCTTCGGAAATTTGAGAATTGGGGCTTTAGGAATTTGGAGATGCAAGTTTCGGAAATCTGAGAATCAGGGGATGTCGAGACTGGGAAATTGTAGAATTTGGGGGTTTAGGTGATACGGAAGATTGAGAATCTGGGGATCTAGAGATTCGGAATTTGCGAATTTTTAGATTTAGAGATTCGGAAATTTAAGAATTGGGGGTTTATGGATTTCGAAATTTGAAATTCGGAAATTTAGAATTTCGGGTTTTGAAGATCCGGTAATTTTGGAATTGGGGCTTTAGGAATTTGGAGATGCAAGTTTCGGAAATTTGAGAATCAGGGGATGTCGAGACTGGGAAATTGTAGAATTTGGGGGTTTAGGTGTTTTAGAAGATTGAGAATTTGGGGATCTAGAGATTCGGAATTTGCGAATTTTTAGATTTGGAGATTCGGAAATTTGAGAATTGGGGGTTTATGGATTTGGAGATTCGGAATTCGGAAATTTAGAATTTCGGGTTTTGAATATCCGGTAATTTTGGAATTGAGGGTTTAGGAATTTGGAATCTCGGTACTCGTAAAATTGAGAATTCACTGAAGACATCGTAACATTTTTACGTATTACGCACAATTTTTTTGATATTAAAAATGAAGTTGAAAAATAAATGAATAAACAATGAAACATAAATGAATACACGTATAAATTCTTTATCTTAACGACGATCAAATAAAGTCAAAAATAAATGGCAAACAAAATTTCGTCCTTTGAAGTAGAAAATTTGTAACAGAATCAATTGACCCCTTTGGTAGTTTTAGTGTTAACAAATCATTATCAAAATATATTCACCAACCATACACGAACCGAGATACACACTAAGTAATCAACTTTATCGAAGACATGGTAACTTTTTTAGGTAGTTAGAAGAATGAATGAAGTGTCCACATATTTTTGAGCGGCAGTGTATCTTCAATTTTATGTTACGATACAAGCAAGCTTAAACCGTGATACTATTCATAGAAACATTGATCTATAGTGATATCCGTTATAACATGAACGAAGTCGTAGTTTGCACTGTACTGAGCGCGAGACAGACAAATTTCAACTGCAGCTTGCGTTGCCTGCATTATGCAACTGTCCTTTTATATTGTGATTAACCTTTTTGTTTCCTTCAGATGGACTTAAATGTTCCAGTGGTCAAAGGGCTAAAGAAGCAGTTGAGATAATTGCAATTTACTTTATATTCAGACAATATAAATTATCAAATGCTTTCACTCGCAACAATAAAATTTCTACTTTCAAATAAAATGATAAAATTCTGAATCTGTGACAGAAATATTAAAAGTTCCTTTTTACAGTCCTACCAAAAATTGCGTTACTGCAACAAGTTACCATAAAAGTTACGAACAGCGATGTTCATGGTTGTAATTTATAACTTATCAATGTTTGCAAACGTTTTATCAATGTTTTTAAAACTTATCATTCGACGATAAGTGTTTATAATCTTTTCCCTTGCGCCTCTAGTTATTGAACACCCGGTACATTGATTTGTAAATACGGAAAGATATTCCGAGTATACATATGTTTGGAGAATAAAAATAAACATCAGGGAATATAATATGATATTTTCAAATTTTAATCAGGTATAATTTTTATTGAAACACGTAAAAAAAGAATTTGTTTAAATTTTTTCATATTATATAACAAATTAACGAAGTCAGAAAAAATATTTTACAGTAGCTCAATCCTTTATTAATAAAACAAAAACAAATGTAGCTCATTCGCATTAGTAGTTTCTGAGAAAAAAATTCGTAAGTGAGGTCTATTTTCACAAAAATAGGGAAAAACTGCAAATTTTGAAGGCTTGTAATTTTTAAACAAATTCGAAATCGGCAAAATGATGACTTATACTCCCACTGATTTCACATAGACTATAACATATTTTTATTACAACAAAATCGCAGATGGTAAGGTCAAAAAGTGGTCGATTCGGCGTGGAGTGACCCTTCTAAATGTTTAAAAAAGGAAAAGTCAATTGGCGAAAGATCCGGTGAATAAGCTGAGTGCTACCAAATTTTATATTTTAATTCGTTTAATTTGGCAATTGTTTTGTACGAAGTATGTGGCTGAAGGTTGCCGTGCAGAAGTATTGAGCTATGTCGATTAACAAGCAATGGACGCATAATTTTCAATTTTTCGTGCATTTCATGAATTTGCTGGCAGTACTCTTCGGCTGTAATTGTCTTTCCAGTTGGAAAGCATGAGTTGTGAATTACTCTAGTCACGTTTCACCAAGCTGTTATTAAAATTTTCCGTGGATGGAGCGATGGCTTTGGAGTATGAGCACAAGCCTCATTCCTATTGAGCCATGAAGCACACTGTTAGGTCGTAAATTACAGTAAGCGCTGAGCGAATTAGGCGACCACCCAAAGTTTCCTCGATACAATAGTCCTCGGTTTTTTCGTCCCTTCGAACACTTTACCATAGCTTTAGAAAGTCAAGAGGTTTGTTTGTCCCGTAGCAGGAATAAGACCCAGGGAATCGTTACATTTCGTTCAGAGTTTTTCGTATCTTGTTTAGTCCCATCTGGGTTTCATCATCCTTCACCTTAGTACTAGAGTCTTTGTTTCGTATTTTCTATAGATGTCGAGGTATTCCTTAAATTTATTACTGGCTACGGACATTTTGGAAACGCCTCTATCCCTCTCCACATTTCCATTTCCGCCCCAATTTGCTTAACGAATCAGAAAATAGTTGCAGTTTTTCCCTCACCTTTTCCTAAAATCATCACGCCCACCCCAAGCTTTCTTGGATTGTGAGAAGTTTCGGAAATTCATTCATCCCATAGTTTTCGAACAGTATACATACAGTCTCTAGTTTTCGTTTAGTTTACATATATTCAACTTATAGTATTTTAGTTTAGTACCCATTAGTTGTACTTAAACATTTATATTTTATCCGCCAACTACTAATAAAGTTTAACTATTCTTTGTAATTGTGTCGAAGTTACGCATACCATTCCAAATACAGTCTACTATTCTTAATTGTCGGAATTGCCAATAATCCCACGCGTCGTTCAATCGTCACGAATATAATTGTGGACGCTGCGACGCACATACACACACCTTTTCCTATTGTCGTAAAGAAGCCATTTTTCATCACACGTAATAATCCGACCGAAAAATGGCTCAAAATGAAATCGGTTTAGTAACGATGAGCATACGTTCAATCATTCCAGCTTATTTTGCTCGGTTATTTCGTGCGGTATCCACTTATCCATTTTTATCACCTTGCCAATTTCAGAAAGATGTCGCAATATTGTTGTGTGGTCATATTTCATTCTAGTAGTAAATTCCCTTGTAGATACAGTTGGATTCGTTTCCACCAATGCTTTCGGAGCATCATTTCTCACACAACTTTTACGTCTACCACGCGGTTTATTTTGTAAGGTAAAATCATCAGACAAAAATTTTTAATCCAACGCTGCGCTTTTTGATCGTTAACGGTATTCTCCTCAAACCTCTGGTTTACATTGCTATTTTATAGCGTCATTATCAAGTTTATATTCGTATAAAACAATTACACGAATGTTGGTTGAATTCATATCCTTACAAAATTCAAAAGAAATAATAAAATGGAACACTTTTGAGAAAATCTTCTTTGTTAAAATGTGACTCTACAATGGATAGTACGACTCTAAACGAAATTATGCCAAAAACAAAAGCATAACGAAAACAGGGAGACAAAAATTCGCACGTAAAGAAAATACATTTCATATGCACCAATCTAATAATTTGGAATCGTAAATAATTGCTAGGATAATAATATGGGTATGTAGTTACCTAGTAACATAAAAAATCTGAGAAATAGAAATTCGAAGGATGTAAAAATTTTTGGTCAATCATTTAGAAATATAGAAATTTTAAAATGCAGTAACTTTGCAATGTAGGAATTTGAAAATACAGAAATTTAAAAATATACTGTTCCAAAAAATATGAGACTTTGGGAAGTACAGAAATTTGCGGATACAGACATTAGAAAAAATAGAAATTATAAAACACAAAAGTAGAAGTATATAATAATTTATTTAATTCATATAAATCTTATATCATAGGTATTCTAACAAGAATAATAAGTAGACAATGCTAACAACGATACATGATAAATGACATAAAATAAGACAGAATAATATTCTATGCAAAATTCTATTAAAAAATGTCAGCTGTTCATTTTTCATAAGCTTCCAATTTCCTTAGGGAAACCTACCAGGGTATGAACTTCTTTCTTAAACATATACTTTCTTTGTTTAATTTCATTCTTGACATCTGAAATAACGATCGAAACTTTTCTTACCCTTTGCTAATAATTTTTTCAGTCAGTAAAAGTACGAAGTGCCTCCCATGTTATTATTCCGCACTGTTATTACTAGTAACACGTTATTTTACCATTTACATTCTATCGTACACGCAATCGCAATAAAATTTTACACTGTTACAGATATTCTAAAATTGCAGTCGTTATGAAACGCGTTGCCCGGTTTGCGTTCGTTCAAAATCACAGAATAAATTGTTGAGCAGAAACCTACATGAACTTTCTATTGTGCCGTGAACAACCGACCCCAATTATACAACGTAACACCAACGAAAATTCCCGGAACTTGTTTTCCAGGAATTGTAAACATTGTAACAAACATTTCACAAACATATTCGTCAATATCAACCTTTTATAAAGTATATTTCACGTAGAGTAACTCAACCTGAAAATTCTTGTTGGTATATAGTCAAATTTTTTATTTGTATCGCATTCGTAAAAAGTTACATTGTACTAGAACATTGCTAAACGCTTTCTAAAATAATACTGAGACAATCCTGTACACTTTGTAATAGTAGTAAATTCTCTGACAAAATTATAAATAGCGCAATAAGCTACTATCTGTTAGTTCTAGTACAATATGGTATTTAAAAGGTTTATTAATTATTGAATTTTTAAGTTCTATGAGTCGATTTAAGTGAAATACGATGATCGGTTATTGCTTTTCGCCGTGAGCTTGACGGATTTTCTTGAGAATGTAGCAAAACTTCCAATTTCTTCGCTTCAGATATAATTTCCGGATAATCGTGTTTTTTATTTTCTGCAAAACCTGCTTCGACCGAACATTTTGCCACTAAAGCCAGTTTTCATTCGATGTCACTTTTTTTGGAAATTTTTCTCAATACTTCGCCACGTCTTCTACTTTTTACAATGTTTCTAATAAATACGTACCACTAGAATATTACTAAACGCTTTTCGAAGTGAGGCTGAAAAAATTCTGTACACTTTGCAATAGAAGTAAATAGTGTGACAATACTCTGATATGTAGGCCGTCGCATGGTTGAACTCCTTTTGACACACTGTTTTGTATACTATAAACAACTACATATCGTACCATAGAAAAAACTGAAGATCAGCCTCATTTCACGAGAAGTAATGGAAATATAAAAAATTGATACATATCCTCGTATTGCCAGAAAAATTTTTAAAACGTTTTCCACTTCCATTTTCTTGAATTCCTTACTGCTTGCGAAAGAAACATAGGGAAGTATTATAAGTCTATGAACAGTCAGTATGCCGTGAACCGTGTAAGCTTTCTGCAATTAACTATCGAACATAAAAGCACGTTGAGAGAAGAATTGAAATTAGGATATTGAAATCTGTGAACCTTTGCAGACGAAGATTTATTATTTAATTTAAAAATATATAAAACAGATATAAAACAGATTAAATATTAGTTCGGTAATATAGATTAATAATCAGTCTTATTTCACACAAAAAAAAAAAACTGTCCGTTAGTAGAACATTCAGGTTTTGTCGCTAATTAGACGAAAGTTTCTCCCTATAATTTAATTCGGAAAAATAGGTGAATAAAAGTAATTGGTACACGAAACAATGTCATATCTTCGGATGCTAATCAGTAAAGAGCATTTAAGTATAATTTTATCGAGAATTTTCATATCTCCTTCCCCTCCCCCACTTTTAATCGTAAGCTTCTTCGCTGTTCAGAAATGGCTGCATCTCATAAACTGCTTTCCAGCGGAGTTAGCAACTGCTTACGCGAATCATTTTCTCTCGGCAATAATTACTGTAATTAAATGCTTCGCATTTAGCTAATTTCCCAGTGCAGCGGGAGAGCGAGAAATAATATGTACCGCTGGAAAATTAGAAAGCAGCCCCTCACTTACTTTATACCGCGAGATTGAAATATGGAGATACCCGAATTTTAATGTTTCGTCGTCCAAGCACCGGGCACGAAAAATTTCGTCTTTTCTGCTAGAAACGAGAAACATATTCTTTCTCCGTTTTAAATACTGAAATTTAATTAACAGAATGTGTAAAAAATTGTGGTGGGATATTTTAAGAGAAAAGGTATAATAATATAAAGTAACGTTGCGCTTGCTTGAATTTTCGAAGCGGTCATCGTTTAAATATTTTATGCAGCAATTAAAGATACTTTGATTGTCTTATTGCATCAAATATGATGATATCGTAAATAGGATTTCACAGATTTTTCAAATGAAAGATATGACAAATGCGTTTATTATTAATAACAAATGTGATGTCTGTGAGATGAGGAGAAATATAACTTTGTTAATAAATAATCTGAAGGGAGTATTACTGTTTTTAAATAATAGTACAATTCTCCGATAGTAGAAGCTTTAATATGCTGCTGGTGAAAAATATAAATTCATTTCCTTTTTACATGACTTACTGATATGGATACAACTGTTGCTTTTTCCTTTTTAAGTGACACCTAAGAAACGTTAGAGAAGGTGGTAGTATAATATAAATATAAAGGTGCAATAGTACTTTTATTATTCTATTCTTTTTTCGAGAAAATTAAATTCAAAATTTATACAATATTTGAATAAAAATTTATTTATGGGAGAAATTCCGACACGTAATGGATATTATTAATAAATATTAAATAAATGCTGCTATTAAGGGACGTTCTTAATAAATATTTCATAAATACTACGATCAATAAACGTTTTCAATGAATTTTTAATAAGTACTGCTATCATTGGACGATATTAATGAATTAGTAATCAGTACTTCTACTAGCGGATGTTATGAAAAGAGAGAAGCAAAGAATTCTTTCTTTTAACCATAAAGAAAAAGGAGAGTATTAAAATGCATCGGTCGAATTTCAAATCAACGGAAATATGCGACGAAAAGTGTGGAAGAATGCATTAGAGCATGTGTAAAGTGCAATGATGAAACATTCTAATGCCTATTATAATAAACTACGCCTATTACATAAAATAGTCACATATCTCGTGAAATATTGATATGTCGATGACCATGGGTAAGCATTTTTATAACGCGGTGCAGTAAATGTCCTCACATTGGAGTGCTTGGTTGTCCCTCACAGTGGAAAACGTCTCTTCCTGCGCCTATGCGTGCGTCATTGCTGCGCCTATGTTCGCCTTGCTCGGCATTTCAATGATTCGCCGTCTTAGCGGCGGTTTGTTCTTTCGACCGCGGCGTAGAGAGGACAGCCGCCGAGTATCAAATTTCGCTTCCACTGTCCCTCATAGTGGACAGTTTCGATTCGGGCCACGTTCGTGAGCCGAACGTAGAAAAGGATAGCGATACAAAAACAAAGAAGGACTGAAGTTCGAGACATTCGGCAAACATGAAAACCTCATATGTGTTGTCTTTTAAATTCAAAAATCAAAATTCTTTATTTTTGATTCTTCGTGAATGAAACTTTTATCATCGTATTCGTCTTGTCTTTCTGATTAAAATGATACTAAACATGATATAATTACGATCATAATTACCTGTGTAACAAGCCATAAAAGTTTCAGACGTTAGAATCTAAGGAATTCGTATCTCTGCCGTAAATGTAACGTCCGAAAATTTTATGGCTTGTTACACAGGTAATTATGATCGTAATTATATCGTGTTTGGTATCATTTTAATCAGAAAAACGAGATGAATACGATGGTACAAATTTCATGAAAAAATAATAGGAAATAAGAAAATTGTAATCTTTTTCTTTGCTTGCATTAGTATGTGTCTTACCGATATTCGGTCGTTTCGGTAACCGATCGTGTTTAATGCTTGACTGATTCCGAGGGGGATCCCCCCAACAACCGAGCCGCCGAGTATCAAATTTCGCTTCCACTGTCCCTCACAGTGGACAGTTTCGATTCCGGCCTCCGCTCCACTGTGAGGGCATATACTGTATAATGAAAGCGATTGTTAGGGTTCTGGATCGATCCCTGATTATTGCATTTCGATGCCGTCTGAAGTTTCGAATGACCACCCGATTTGTACGGATTGGGGCTCTTAATAATTTACGCTCGGAGGCAGAAGTATAGGTCCGAGTTATAGTTGGCCGTGGTCGCGGTCGAACATAATAATTTAAAAATGAAGCCTCATTCGATATTTCTGCGAAGGAAAAGGTTGTTCAGAATGACTCCGCCTACCTCCCATCTTCGGCTCCTTCACCAATTTTGGAACACCCTGTATTTCCGAATTTCTACATTTCCAAATTTTCACATTTCTAAATATTTGATCCACAAATTTTTATATTCTTCGAATGCCTATATTTTTCAGATGTTTTATGTCATCAATTAACTACATCCCCAAATTATTATCTTACGAATTTTCTACGTTCCCATATTACTATGTTACTAAATTTCTTTACTTCTAAATGTTTACGTCCACAAACTTTTATACTTATTTTTATTCTCTAAATATCTGTACGTTCGAAATTACTTTCCAAATTTCGAAGTCATCACACAGAGTGTTTGAAACTGGTGGTACAAGCAAAAAGATTATAAACACTTATCATTAAGCTTTAAAAACGTTTACAAACATTGATATGTTATAAATCGTAACAATGTAAACAGAAAATTGTAAACAGAAATTAAAAAGAATTTCTCTTTCAGAAATTCAGGACTTTATCATTTTATTTGAAAGTAGACATTTCGTTCTTCAGAGTAAAAAGCATTTACTGATAATTTTATGTTGTCTGAAGATAAGGAAATTGCTATTATCTCAATTGCTCCTGTAACCCTTTGACTGGGACATTTAAGCCCATCTGAAGGAACGAAAGAGGTTAATTGTAATATAAAAAGACAGTTGCATAATGCAGATAACGCAAGCTGCAATAAATTTGAAATTTCTCTGTGTCGCTCTCATTGTCAGTACAGTGTAAAGTCAGGGGCGGTTTACCCACTAGGCCTATTAGGCCCAGGCCTAGGGCGCCACGGGCGGAGGGGGCGCCGGTCGTGAAAGTGTTAACTAAAAAAAGAAAAAAAAAAAAAAGGAACAGAAAAAAAAATTTTAAATTTGTGTTATATTTATTGACCATTATATGGAGGGCGCTAATTTCATCAGGCCTAGGGCGCCCATTGTTGTAAACCGGCCCTGTGTAAAATACGATTTCTTTCATGTTATAATGGACATCACTATAGATCAATGTTTTCGCGGATACTATAGCGGTTAAGTTTGCTTGTATTGCAACATACAATTGGGAACACACGATGAAATAAAATGTTGAAGTATTCATAAAATTTATTATTATAGAAATTGTTGGAAGAGTTGCCCATTCTGCCGAATTATGCTGTTTTAATTTTTCTATGGACGCTTTTTAACGTATTTAATTGTTTTATTGCATGTATGACTTCAATGATCTCCTCTTTTAATTGCTCGCAAATTGTGATTTCTTCAGAATACGTAATCAATTTCATTTGTCTCCATAAATAAAAATCAAACAAAGGGAGACACGATGATATACTCCCAGAAAAAATTCAGAGCCGACTTTCTCGAAAACTAAGTTCGCTCGAAAAACATTAATGTCTATTTTCGAATTACCTTTTCATACAAAATCACACCTTTTTCGCTTGTACCTCCAGATACCGAGCACACTATATATGGACTCTGTAATGGATCAATGTATTTATACTTGTTCGTACTACAAATTTATGGTTTATTAATTTTAATTTTGCCTGCATATTTCAATGATTTAATATTTCGCATCGAGAAACGGTTCTCGAATTTCTTTTAAAACACGGTTGAAAGAATCTATTTCTTGTCAGGTCGCTTTTTCCTACTAACGCAATTGAAGACTTTTAATGTTAAATAAAGGTAATAAATCTGCACGATAAAAATACATGGACATGTGATATTAAATGAAAGCCAATTGAGATTGAACGTTTATTTTACACAAACGTTCGTATTATTTTTGGTGCAAAAAGGAAGGAGGAAGGAAAAATGTATAAGATGGCAGGAAACAGAAATTGCAAAGATTGAAGAAGGAAAGATTAGACAGCACTGTGAAAACAGGTCACCGACGTAGATATACGGCGAAATAACATTCTTCCCTCGAAAACTCGAAAACGTATATGTAAATATATACACTATTTTACGACTTCTCGTTTTTATTAGTTTATTTCCGTTAATAAGGATCGTTAATATTTATACCGTTAATATATATATAATATATTACGTTTATGGCGATTGGAGTACACGCGCAAATAAATCTGTCAAATACTGATGACAGTTTAGAAAATTAGATTATCTGGAGTTCATAAATGGATTTCAAAATCAAAAAGTTTGAGAACTTGAGAAATTTAATATTCAGGGATTTAGGAATTGGGAAATTAGGAATTTAACTGAAACCTGCGAATTTTTGAAATTCAGAATGTGAGGATTTAAACATTCGTAAAGGGAATTTGAATATTTGAAAATTTTGAAACATGGAGAACTGCAAAATCGGAAATTCGGAAGTTGAAAATATACGGATTCGAACATTTTCAGAAAAAATTTGAGTATTTCAACGTTTTGAAAAACCGTTAATTCAGTAGCGACGTATTTTGACGTTAGGATAGCACACTGATTTTCTATCTAAAATTATTATTTAATAAATCTTCCTTTAATATCTGTTAATTATTCATAATATAAGCTGTGCCCCGTGAGAGTACGTCTACTAAGTCTGCTAGAAAAGCTGTGATGACTATACAAAATACCTATTTTAGGAGTCGGTGAGGGAAGATGAATGAGAGTCTTTATTTAAGACTTGTTTTATTTTACGTTAAGTGTTTTGCGCGGTGGTCTCTACGTAACTAACTTTTTCGCTCCCTATGATTTTCTAAAACGCGTACGACACCCCCTTGTCTTCCAAACGAGAAATTTGGCAATGCAGCGGGATTCCTGATGACCACTTACCTTACTCCTGCACGGTCAGGGACCGCCAGGCCCGGAACCGTGGTCCCTTCGGAATCCCCGGTTTATGACGCCGTACGTAGCTATTGAGACCGTTGACGAAAAACTACAAAACATACATAAAGACAAATCTAACGGTATCCTCAAAAATAGCTTTTTCGACCGCATACGTCGTAAACCGTGCTGGCCTTTTACGCTTACAGTGATCGCTTAAAATCACGCAGCCAGCCGCTACACCTATTATCATAAATATCGAAATTGATAGCATAGATGATGCTTTCGTAGCTTCCTCTTTGTAACAGCAGAAAATGTTCTCTCTCAGGTTGGCATTAATCAATTAAGTGTGTTTGACGACTATATCCGTCATGTAGATGTGGCAGAATTTTTCGTCACGACGAGTATACTCCTAAATCACAGCTAACTGGTTCACCAAATAAATCAATATTAATAACGAAATTGTGTATTTTATCAAATAGACCCATCTTTTTGTAATTGACGAGTATACTTACAAAAGGGAACGCCACAGTTAATTGGTTAAGAAACTTTAGGGATAAATCTGTAACTTTTTAGGTTCGGTACATTTGAAAAATATCTTTTTTAACACACATCTCCTACTTCGTCAATTTTGTGATAAATAGTAAAATTATTCTACAGTCTTCTACTTACGTGTACCACAAAATGGTTAGAATTATCGCCTCTGAAATATCGTGGTGAGATAACATGTTTCTCTATGTCTATTGTAGACTATGTTGATGTATACTATTGTATATTATTGTGATTTATAGTACCGTTGCATATTAATCTAGAACAAATAATAATAATTTCCGGAATTAGATATACTGTAACTTGTTCAGTTACTCTTGTCTGTTTACTCATTCTTCAAAAAAACTACATTTATTTTTAAAGAAGTACACATGAATTTTATTACTAATTAAAGAATGTGCGTGTTGTACGAAGCATCACAATAACAATAGTATAATACTACATAATTATATAAATATATACAAACGGGGAACCATTGACTGCAACCCTGAAATTTGTTCCCATGACTGACAAATTGCTTTAAATTTCAAGATTTAAGAATCACGAAGTTCGAAAATTTGGAAAGAAAGTAATTTCATCTTTCTCATTTTCTTAATTTCGATATTTACAAATGTGAAATTTAAGAAGATTGAAAATTTAAAAATAAAATGCTTTTATTTTCCCATACTTCGACATTTTCAAATTTATACAAATATAAAAATTTGATATTTTTACACTACTATATTTTTAGATATGTCTTATGAAAAATTTGAAATATCTCTACGCCTAAATTCCTGTACAAATTTAGGAATGTAAATTTGGTGGTTTATGCATTTGGGAACGGTGGAATTTGGGAATTTGCATATTATCTACATTTTTTTCATATGGATTAAGCAAAATGAGACGATATGTAACTCAAACGACATATTTGTATCGAAGACAACCAACAGATTGAAATATAATAGCAATTTTTTCATCGTTCAAAAATTCTACCGTTATCATGTTCTTGAACGAACTCATTTTCTGGATGTTACATGCTACAAGGAATTCGCGTTCCGTTTATCGCGTGTTTCAAAGCGATTCGTTCGAGTAAGAAGAGTCCTGCAGGGGGGTTATGTTCCTGTAGGCCATCTCGTCCGCAACGATAATTAGAAATCGTTTACATACACACTTAAGTTTCGTGGAGGATGGCGTATTGTGAAGAAGCGAAGCATAGAAAACGGGAAGGATCTGCATAATAACCGACTATTGTTACCCTGGTCGTTACTACTGGCCCAGCTCGATCGCTATTATCGTACAACGACCATCTAAATTCACCGTCCTTCACTTCCAACTTCGTTGATTTACCGATAGAATTTAATAAGATTGATCGATAGTTGCGGAAAATTAATTATTTTCTCTCGAAATTGAAAGTCACCCTTGTACGATCGAAACTCTTCAACGCGAAGACCTTCAATCTATTCGATTGAATTTATTTTATATAAAATTTATATAAAATATCTGTATAAAATCTAGACAAATAAAAATTGTATATATAACTGAGCTTGATTGACGTAGGAATGGTTCGAGAAAGGTTTGTTAAAATAATTCGATGAATTTATAAAATATAAAAATTGTCGTTTATTGAGTATTACGCAAGGGAAAAAGCTCGAAAGCATAAAAAACCCTTGATGATATAATTTGTATTAGTGTGAGTGTGTTGCGTGTGAATATATTATATCGTGCACGATGGGTGGGCGCCCGTCAGCGATTAATTGCTAGTTAATCGCGTGACTCCGGAAATGATTTTTTGGGAAATAATTCCCATTAATATATTGAATGTTGTATTATACGGGAACTTGGTTCCGATAACACTGTACAACAAATTTTGACTTTTTCGTTTTATATGAACTGCCACTATGAAATTCTTATAGATTTTTGCGAACTGAATCTGAAATCCGTTTTTCTCTGATACGTACAGTTTTTTTAGAAAATTAATGTTAAAAAAAATGGAAAATTTTCAACTTTGGGAATTTTTTGTGCTTTTACTATAGCAGCTATTCAATGGCTTTTTGCACGAGAGAATTCTGTGAACTTTGCAGAATAAAACTATATAAATTTTTATTACATTGTAAACATTTAAATATGTTTAAACAACGATCGAAGTAATAAAGACCTCAAAAATGCCCCAATTTTTGCTGATATTTTTAAATTTATTTAAAAAACTATGTGTCTAGGTGAAAATCTAACCATCGCACGCAATAGAGCAGACATTTTTACTGCCGAAAGCATCGAGCGAAGTTAAAAAATCACATTCGTTTACATTTTATAAGGAAAATAGTTCGGCAAAACACGCGTCGCTGTCAGTGGTACTCAATGTTAGCGCGGCGCGGCGCGCAGTTATTCCGTTACGCCAAGACGGATGGTAGGGAAGCCATGATCTGTGATTCTTCTACGAAAGGAAATAGCGATAGAAACAATTCAGAAGAATAATATTTTTTCTTTATATTCGTATAACCGAGTTTCCATGAAGTTCTGTAAAACGAAGTGTACTCTTTCAAATGGATATTGATTTTCCTCCCAATACACAACGTATCCGATGTACAAATTCGTTCACAGATTGCTCGTGCTCGTGTCTGTCGAAATGTAACGCTTTGTACTTTACCCTGGCACACGGAAATCCGTATGTACACGTGTATTTATATTTCACGGCGAAATCAAATGGATAGCTTGTCCCCATAAAATTCCTGCAAAAATTTTATACTGGTTCACGAACATAATCGTTTGTCGAGAATTTATACGGTACGCTGTTGCTCGTAATTTGAACTGTCGATTCAGTTCGCTTCAAAGAACCGTGCTTGAATAAGTATTCCCACGTGACTAATTTGCAAGCTGTAATTTTGTTATTTAACGCGTTGTTTCGATAATGAGCGAGCCACTTTTGTGACATTTAGAGCGCCATGTGTGGAAAGTATTAACTGTGACTTTAGAATCTTTAATTAATTAAAATTTGTTTAATTTAAATATTAAAATTAAAAAATTAAAAAATATAATTTTAATTGTTTTGACACATCGCAATTTTTTAACCTTCGAATTTTGTAAATTTTCAAAACTATATATCTTCATGGGTTTAAGAAGTCGGAGATTAAGAAATATTGAGAACTCTGATATTTGGCGTTTTAGAATGTTTGAATTTAAGAACTTTCGGTTATTGCAGTTTCTGGAAGTTTAAGATATTGATGATTTTAGTTATTTAGAATTTCAGAAGCTTGGCTTATTGGGAATTACATGTTACAAGGTTTTTGGGAACTTTTGGAAATTATGCATTTAAACTTGTGAACCGTGCAACTTTCGGGAGTTGGAATTTAAGAATTTCAGACGTATGGGAATTTGGTCTTTGCGATCATTAAACGTATGACAATTGGAAATTCGGAAATTTAGAAATTTCAAAATCGAAGTAGTTTGAAATTGGCAATCTGTAAAATTATAAAGTATAGGAATACAGAAATTTGTAACTTTTATATTATGTACTTTTTTAATTTTTTAATACTTTGAACCTAGAAATTGTAGAATTTGTAGATTTTGAAATTTTTGTATTATAGAGTTTCGAAATTGCCAAAATTTGGAGACTTGGATTTTGAAATTTTTTCAATGTTGGGGTTTTGGAATCTTTTGAATTTCCAAATTTGATATTTTAAATTGTGTAATTTTTGAATTTTTGAATGCTGCAGTTTTAGAATTGTGAAACTTTGAGAGATTTTGGAACTTATAGATAGTGGAACTTTAGAATATTTAAATTTTATGATTGTTGGATTTTTGTATTATTATTGTTTGGAAGGTTTGAGTTTTCAAGTTTTTAAATATCTCAATTTTGGTTATCTGGTACTTTGGTATTTAGGAATGTTGAAATCTTAAAATCTTGTAATTTCGGAATTAAAAATTTGTAATTTTAGAATAATAACATTCGAGAATGTGAAGCTTTTTAAATGATAATATTTGAAAACTGTAGAGTAGAGATTTCTAAATTCGGGAATTAAAAAATATTATGTGCTAGACACTTGAAAATGTAATGTGACATATAAAATGTACATATTCCACATTAATGCGAAAATATAACGCGATGAAGGATTAATGTCAGCTAATGAGCGTTTTAAGAATCCTATTTTAATATTCAGTAGCGGACAAAAGTTTAAGACAATGATTTGATTTGAAATATTATACGAACTTCGTTCCTTTTTTTGTAACTTCTCTACTGAACAAAAATCAAAATGAAATTTATTGTATAAGTGTATAAATAAATGTCTAATTAGTTAACACCGAAAATAGAACACTATTTATAGTTTTTATGAACAGTAAATCAATTATTTATTATTTCCATTTAGTCTGAAACTTTTGTCCGCTACTGTATATCAATATTAAGATGAACATAAAAATCTAATATAACAATATGAAGATTTAACATAATCGTTGATCCGAATTAATCCTAATTCGCGTTATGTTTTTCAGTCCGAATTGAAGTGCAGTTACTTATTCAAGTTGATGATATATTCGAACAGAAAATTTGGATTATCATCAAACACGATATCATACCTTTCATTATTTTCATTTGCAAAAAAATATAACGTCGAACATTTTTCTTGTATCATGTACTGTTTGGAGATGTACATTATTCAGAATTAAATCGTAACTATAAGAATTGTGCTACAAGAGACAACCACTGTACTTGGCAGTGTGCCTTCAAACTTTCTGCTGCCCATTCAGTATCATTAATGCAAGAACTACAGTACGCAGATTAGATTATGCTCTTCTATTCAAGAATAAGTTTAATTAGTTTGCAATGTGGTGTTTTGAGAGCCTCAGCGTTCTTGAAGGGGTTCAGGATTCTATAGCTCAGTCTCAGCGATTTAAGACTAAGAAATATTTCTGTGATGTGTCGTAAAATATAAATTGAACAAAAATATAATATCTAGATCCCTGACAGTGTTCAATGTTGACAGTAATTGACCAATTGTATAATTACAAATGATGTCATAACTCCTATGAATAAATCTATCAATGTTAGTGTTGGTTTTCGAATTCCATTTCACAGCGAGAGGATTTGACCTCGTCTTAACTGTTTATCGTTACAAATGTTTTTTCGATCCTTCGGTTACTTTGTATAATTTTGAATGAGTAGGTTATTTGAGCATATTAACAATAAGGCCCAAGGTAATGTTACATTCTTCCGAGTTCTTTTATTTTATAATTAGTCATATCTGGTTGTCAGAACCCATAACCTTACCAGTAGAGCTGTTCAGAGATGCGTGATTTTTACAATATATTATCCAAGGTCAGGGAAACTTCTTTAAGACAAGCTGAAAAGGCTTTAGAAAAGAAGAAACCCTCTTGAGAATCTGGACACCATTCCCGAGGTTCTCATAGTTAAATAATTAGTTTATGGCCCCTCGTAAATGTATCGTGTAACTTAAACCATTCCACAGAGCCTTGCTGAAGACATGAATATTTGCCACGTGTCTAAGGTTATACTATCCTTCCATAAAGAGTTTTCTTTTCTGTGCCCTAAACTGTGTACTCCCCTGGGGTGCTAGTGTTTACAAGAGTCCGCGTCAATACAGAGGATTTCGGCTCTCGTGCTCAAGCACTTAACCCTTTACTGCATGAATTAATAAAGCGTTGAAAAAAGATTTGTTTCACGGTGGAAATAGCTTTATTTGATTATCAATAAGACATATTAAAAGAAAAATAATGTAAAAGTTTTACTCTGTTATCGTTTTTTAAATCGCATGAATCACTCCCACTTCAATTCCGCTTTTATACCCACTTACACAAAAGTGAGGTTATTTCAAAATGTCATAAATTCATAGACAATTTTTTTGCGTTTTATTATTGCTAAATATATATTTGATGTATTAAAATAGTTTGAATTATTTTATAATACTTAATTTGGAAATAAAATTGAATCAAAACTGCAATACCATATATGGGCCCATATGCGGTAAAGGGTTAACAACCATGCACGTGCAGTTTATCTCGCGACCGAGACTCAAGGAAGGGCCCATATTAATCAGTACTTGGGTCTCATATACATAATATCAAACTCCTCTTTGACTTTCGTAACAGAAAATAAGGGCTCGCGATCCTATTCGCTCAACCATGTCACTAATCGGTGCTTTGCTTAATTATGGACTGACGCTGATTGGTCTTCGCTAGAAAAGACCTCCTCAATTCGTCCAATCCTCCAAGGTTTCCCGAAGGGTTTTCTTTGGACAATCGGTGGAGTCTTGTTAATTTCTTCTTGGTAAACACACGAACGTTCCGTATCATAACGCTGAGTTTTCCTACCATATTCACACGCTCCACCTGTTCCTCTCGAGCCATGCTCACTGAGGAAAGGATTCATACATACCTGTTCCTTTTCATCCTAATATTCCACCTCTGTAACAAGTAGTAGAGACGCAATGGATGCATGGGGCGAAGATTTACAGTCGTGGGCAAAATTAAGTGGACAGGAATCATAAATAACAGATGGTTAATTTAATTTAACTAATAATGTCTATAAATAAAAATTTTATTGCACAATTATATACATTAAATAAATAAATTGTATATTAAATAAATGTTTTTTCAAGTCTACAAAAACATTTCGCGTTCTAAATTTAAAATTTATTTAAAACATTGTAATAAAGCAACAAATATTTGTACATTTCTGCAATGTCCACTTAATTTTGTCCATGACTGTATAACCTTCGTCGTCCTGACCGTCCGTCGGAAAGGACTCACCACGACCATTTGCTCACAAAACAAGAACCCTTTCTTTGCAGTTTTCTATTCTTGTAGAGGTTTTACTACTTGCTACTGTCACTTTGGGATACTCTACACCCGCTACACACATCACTTGGATTTTCATTTCAACCGGAATGTGTCTAATTGATAGAAAACTAAAAACTCCTTCTCACATTTCATAAAAATTGTACGCCCACTCTGAGTTTTCTTAATTCTTCGAGGCACGTTAAGACTAAAAATGTCTCTTTTGGATGCGTAATGCATGGTGCGTGTTGCAGCGCATTCATAGAATCATAAAGCCATTGGGCTTATTTTTAACTTAAGAAATTTTATGAATAATCAAAAACTGCCCTTTGCAGCTCTTTACAACGTACAATTTATTCTGCGAACATTACTTTTTCTCTTCAATAGATTTCCAATAACTTCCAAAGAGTACACAACCAAATTTGTATTTATCTTTTGAAGTCCGTTGTCAGTTTGCGAGATATTACTATTTTTCTTAAATGCGAAATCAAGTCTTACAGGAATTGTAAGAATAATAATTGCGAGATTCGGGAATTTCGAGATTTCTTGCAAACGATAGCAGCTATTGCACCTGTACATACGTAAATTAGGTTCAAGCCGCAGTACCTGGGGGCTCGTTTATCCTCCCGAGGGAACATAACGTTAGAAATACCATGATTGGTTCCGTATATTTTCAAGCTCCACGAACCTTTCAACAATATTTGCCATTTTGCTGACATTTTGTCTTCTACTTTGCTCATTCATCTTAGTGAATTTTTAAATTTGTAATGTTCAAATATTTGAATCTTCAAATTGCTAAACTTCCACATTTCCAAATCAATAACTTAAAATCTTTCGAATTTCTAAATTTTCAAGTACTCAAATGTGTCAATTTTTGGCTGTCAAATTTGCAATTTTTCACAATTCCCATCTTGGAATTTTGCAAATTTCCAAGAATTTGAATTCGAAATTTTTAATTTTCGAGATATCTAATTTTTCGAATTCTGACACTTTCAAGCGTTCGTTTTCCAAAATTTGAAATTTGAAAATTTGAAAATCATCATCGAAACTTCCGAATAACCAAATTTCCAAGTTTCCGAATCCTTCAATTTCCAAATTTTCAAGTTTCCAATATCCTAAATCTGAAAACTTCCTGATTCGAAAATTTTCAATTTTGAAATTCCCGATTTTCCAATAACCAAATCTTCCAAATTATCATGCTCTGAATTTGTCGGATTTCAAAATTTTCTAATTTGAAAATTTCCAAATTCTCAGCATGTTCGCAGTGGTCGATGACCTTTGTTAATAATTGAAAAACTATGCATTAAGGAACATTCTGGTAAAGGAAAAAGTTGTTCAGTATCATTGCAGCTACCACTTCCTGAAGGGTTTGGAATCTAAAATTCTGAAATACTGACATACCGAAATCGAAAGAGTTTAGAGTTTTGGAAATTCGCGTAACATCTTCTGTTATATTATATATTCAGACACATGAAACTTTTACTTGCTATTAATTAATCGTAAAAGTTGATTACCAATGCTTTCCGTTTTTTCTAATCATTATAAATGACTTCTTTCTCTGATTTCCAATCATTCTTCTCTTTGCTGGTTACCTATAATTCTTTTTCGGTAACTGTACTGAGATCTATGTTTAACCTTGTCCTTTTCCTGCCCATATACAAAAAGAACCCTATGCTTCGTCTTTTACTTTCGTGCCTCCTTTTAAAGTGTTGCCTTATGACGATGCTATTTCACAGCTTTTCTATTTTAAGTAATCATTTGCTAGTGATAGTTATCTGATCGCACTTCCTTTTGCATTTGTTTCATTCAAAGAAGGATACATGTTCTCATCACGTATGATTGACACATATCTGTTGCTTTCTGCCTCTGCAACACGTTTTATGCATACACCACACGCCGACATAACTTCTGCAAAAGTTGTAACAATTTCTCTTATTAGCTGATTATTGTATTAGCTAGTTACTATGGGAGTTTATTAAAATAACGTTTGCCCACCTTATTGCATTTATACAGAGTGTCTCGTAACTCGCGTAGGACCCGAAAAGGGGTTGTAGGGCAGGTGATTGTAAGTAACCTTTTCCTTTGCAAAAATGGTGTCTACGGTCGCGAGAGCGAAGCTCCGAACAGCTGACCGCGGATGTGACCAAGCTAGGTAGTATCGTGCTATGTTACGACAAAGTTAAATCACATAACGAATAAGAAAATTAAGAATAATTTTCAGTTATTCATTTTTACTGACTAAGGGATAAGACAATTATTGGTTATTCATGGAAATAAATCGAATTTTTTATATACTCGTACTCGTTATTTGAAAAGAATAAGGAATAAAATATCCAATATTATTTCTGTCATTTGTTACGAAAAAACAAAATAACTAATTGTATTTGTATTTTAAAGGATAAATAATTATCAGGCTGAATGAAAAAGACTTCAAATCAGTACAATAAATGAATTAATTCCTGTTTACTTTAAATTTACAAAAAATTTACGAAAAATCTAAATCGGACTCACCAATTATTTAAAAATAATCCTTTTCGGAGAAAAAGTATGTTCTTGTGACTGTGTCGTTCCAGTGACCTGGCTTCTTGTAAAAAAAACATACTTCAGTTCACTGTCACTTTTCATTATCACTTCACTGTAATTTTGCTGTCACTTTTCATTATCACTTCACTCTAATTTTGCTGTCACTTTTCACTCACTCTAATTAAGATATATTTGAAAACCTCTACTGTTCAACTAAATAAAAGAGAACTTTAACGAATTAAATATCAAATACATGAAATTTGTAAGAAAGAGCATTTATTAAATTAAAATAGAAAGGATTTTAAATTGAATGAAACGGAAATATACACAATTGCATGCAATCTCGATATTACAAATAAATGGACAAAAATTCTGCACAATTCACTCGCAAGTATTTAAACTAAAAAGAAGCGAAGAGTACAGAAATAAAATTAGTACAGTAAAAGCCCGCACAGTGCACTACTCGGTTGTTCGCCACAGTGCAAAACGTCTCTTCCTGCGCCTATGCGTGCATCATTGCTGCGCCTATGTTCGCCTCGCACGAGCCAGTCCAAGTGTAACACGATACTCGCCGCGGTCCCTTTGATGCGGACTGACAGACCTTCCAAATTTAGCAATATAATTTTTTAATATTTATATTTTTTTCGCTGCAAACTTTAATAACATATTCGTGAGGTTCTTCCGATCAAAATAAGACCAAACAAGATATAATTACGACCACAATTACCTGTGTAACAAGCCATAAAAGTTTCGGACGTTACATTTACGTCAGAGATACAAATAAACTTTTATGGCTTGTTACACAGGTAATTATGATCGTAATTATATCGTGTTTGGTATCATTTTAATCAGAAAAACGATACGAATGCGATGGTAAAAGTTTCATTCACGAAAAACCAAAAATAAACAATTTTGATTTTCGAATTTAAAAGACAGAACACGCAAGAGTCTTTCATGTTTGCCGAACGTCTCGAACCTCAGTCCCTCTTTGTTTTTGTATCGCTATCCTTTTCTACGTTCGGTTTGCGTCGTATGCCCCCTCAGATTGGCTCGAAAACACGTACCGAATTGTGCACTGTGGCGACTATTCCCCCTCAGATTGGCTCGAAAATACATACCGAATCGTCACTGTGCACATCGTATCTCTCTGTTTGAACATCGTCGGGCATTTAAATGCCTCACCGTCTCAGCGGCGGTTTCTTTTTTCGGTCGTCGGCAAAGACGAGCCGCGGCAAGGAAAGGGCAGCCACCGAATATCAAATTTCGTTTCCACAGTCGCCACAGTTCACGTTTAGATTCCGGCCCCCGCTGCACTGTGCGGGCTTTTACTGTATATTGAAAATTTTGTGAAATTTATAATATTTTAATGTAATGAGGAAGAGATATATCGAACAGGATCGTCAATAAAATATTTAATATAAAAAGAAAAAAAAAAGCCAACAGCACGCGGAGTTCCCAAGCGGTCACCCATCCAAGTACTATCCGCGCCCAACTCAACTTGACTTCGGTGATCAGACGAGAACCGGTATTTTCTAAGTAGTATGGCCGTTGACTGGTCAGACATAACCAAATTTTTGTTTTCATATATTACTGTAAATCGAAAAATCATGTTTTATAATATATTAGTAGATTTGTAGCGGTGCATAGATCGCAGCGTCGAAGGAAATAACATTGATCGCTTACATATGCTTAGGTATAGCCAATTAGGCCTACCCTAAAGTCTGTAAATTGGCGCAATTATTTTATACTTTTTAGTACGTGTCTAGCTGAATATGCTACCCTTCATGAAACGCTGCTATCCATGTGTCGTCACGGTTAGTACAGTCGCATGAGTATCGTGACCCAAAGATGGTTGTACACGTGATGACCACGTTTTAGTTTATAACAAATTCTACACTTACTGGACTGTCTGTGCGTTGACAGTGGTACTAGCAAACTCCACCTTCAGCGTTTTGAGGTGGTATCGCCCTCCTTGTCAATGTTATAAGAGAGAAAGATGAACGCAACAGAGTCAGAATAATTTCATTCAGTATCAAACAGTTAGTTAGTTAGTCAGAATTCCTCAGTATTTGTCAAGTCGCAAACCCTCTTTAGCATTTTGTAAATTGAATAGCCTTTTGTAAATTTATATTTTTAAGCGTTTCTACCGTAGCAGCAATAATGTCCAAGGGCCAGGTACTTAGTCAATACAGTTTTATTAGCTTTCTGTGAACTTGACCAGTTGAACATAGTCTTAAATTTTATAGTTTACACATGTTGGGTAGAAGTCGAGACGATCCTTGGTTTTATTACTTACTATGGTCAAATTTTAGACACCCTCGAAGGGGCACTCGGGGCACAACGGTACTTAAGTTACCGTGACTGAAGATCTCCACTCAATTAGAATATCACCGCTCTACTTGGCAAAAACACACTAACAACCACCAATCGCGAGCGTGATCAATTTTGTAAACGCCTAACAAAAGATCCTTAAATACGTCTACGCAGAAACCTAAGAAGAAGTTAAACATATATTGCCAGCAAGAACACATAGAAGAAGTTAAACATATATTGCCAGCAAGAACACATAGAAGAAGTTAAACATATATTGTTCCGTCGCACACGGAACAGAAAAACGCGAGGATTTCTGAAGAGAGTTTATGACGGTCTTCTACGAAAAGCTATTTTTGAGATACACATTTTTCGCCGTACCGTAATATTCATTTACCTTTTTTCGACAATAGAGTTTATATTTTTATTTTTGTTTCATTCTCAATAGCTGCGCTCATGTCATAAACTCGACTTTCCCAAAGGGTCATCGAGCGATCCGTGAACCTAACAGGACTTGGCCTTCGAGGGCCTACCTGGCGGGAAAGTTCCAAACGCGGCCGGTCTTTGGGGGTCCTCTCGATCGTGGCGGTAGCGCTCCCACCCTCTTCCTAAAAAGGTGCGTCCAGGGCGCAAAAGAGGGTGGACACTATCGTCAAGAAGCATGTTGATTGGGAAATTAACATAACGAACAAGAACCAATCAGCATGCTTCAACAACTTCCGAATCTTCGCGGAAGGACGAGCGACATCGAGTCGTCAGATATCACAAAATCCTCAAACGTATCGGAGGTCCAGATATAACGAAAACTTCAACGTAGCGGAAGTTCGAAAATTAACGAAAACCTCAACGTATCAGAGGTCCGAAATTTAACGTAAACTTAAAAAATACAGTCCACTCCATTAAAATTAACGAAGTCCAACAGATACACTGTTGGACAAACGACAACCAGTTGTTTCAAAGTTAGTTCGACGAAGTAACAATTATCTCGGTTTCGTAAAATAAGAGCACGCGACGACACGAGATTTTTCATATATTGTCAGCAAGAAGACATAGAAGAAGTTAAACATATATTGTCAGCATGAACACATAGACAATTTTAACATATATTGTCAACAAGAACGCATCTCGACTTAACATACATATGTAGGATTGGCGGGGCCTCCAGACCCGAAAAGACCAAAGGATGCGGAAAAGGACGTGTATAAGGCGGACGCCGGTGGCTCAGTTAGGAGCGTCGACGACTCGTAATCTGAGGGGCACGGGTTCGATTCCCGTTTCAAGTCCGAATTTTTTCCGTATTCCTACAAATTGGGGGCTCGTCCGGGATGGAGGTAGACATAAAAAAAAAAACACCGACCAATCCACACAAGGCACACGAGGCAACAAGATATTGTTGATTAAAAGAAGCGTTTTAACGACGAAGCCGTGGGCCTCTCTGACACATGTGCGTTGCGAAGTTCAGAGTTTAAGAGTTTAAAGAGGTGTGTCGAGAGATGGCGCTGCGTGAGAGAGATATTACTGCGATTACGAAGACGATGATTACGACGATTACGAAGATACGAAGAATTACGAAGATTTACGAAGATTTACGAAGACTTGTGTGAGTTCGTGAGGAACTAAAAAGCGAAGCTGTGACGGACATTCGAGGGCGAATGACGTTGCAGGATGGCCGAGTGTAGGATTGGCGGGGCCTCCAGACCCGAAAAGACCAAAGGATGCGGAAAAGGACGTGTATCAGGCGGACGCCGGTGGCTCAGTTGGGAGCGTCGACGACTCGTAATCTGAGGGGCACGGGTTCGATTCCCGTTTCAAGTCCGAATTTTTTCCGTATTCCTACACATATATCGATCGTTAATATTAGACATCAGCGAGCCTTGAATAAAACATCATCAAAATCCCTCTAAGTTTCACTCACTCATCATTAAAATACAATCCACTAAAATCGAAATAGTTTGTACGTGTTTAATCTTCATCGCGAAGGAAAACAGTACGCAACAGTATTGAATAGTTGCAGTTACAGTCAGATCCGAACAGTCTTCCGTGTCTTCCTCTTGCACTCAGTTAATCGTCCGTATATAGTTCGTCAGTTGTTATTTTTCAGTACACTATCATTATTTATTTAATAAACATACAGCCACACTGTATCGTCTCAACACACTAAATCATTCGCGTTAATTGCACATCCATAACATCTTATTCCAAGCTTCGCGACTACAGATTGTTATTTCAATAATCTACTTTCTTCTTTATTTAAAATTAACGATTCTAACGTTGGTGATTACAAGGTGTGTATCTGAATTTATTCTGGTGTACGATATCGTATTTGAAATTGTTGTAATGTATTGTATCGTGGTTGAAATTGCTCTGTCATTACATGGATTGTTCTCAAAAAAGAAAAATATTTTTGACTGAGAATCTATAATTGATTGGTGGGAATGTAGAGCGGAATTATGCAAAAAGAGGGCTGTTCTTGTATTAGGAGTTCTGTAAAGGGGAAAAGGTGGTGGAAAGAGGTAGTAGAAAAAAAGCTGGCAGTGAGGATAGCGAGATGAACGGTTCTTTTGAGGGTTTTCCACATTTTTCATGATGGGTCCACAACAGGACGCGGACTCGAGTTGCGAGCGAGGTGTAGGTCGGTTTATGGCGGATTCTCGTGTTAAGTATTATGGTCCAATTGTTTTTTTCACCCGGATGGTTTACAAAGCCACATGTAGCGTGACCTATGTTGTACAGTGCGTTTTGGCATCCTACAAGTATCATACAATTTGCATGATAACATTAGGACAAGAAAAAGCGATTCGAGCATTTACATTAAATGTTGTCGTATGACAATATTGAGGAAAAAGTTGAAGAGTAATGCTTCTTCCGGTATAACAAATTTTCGATCATTAGATGTTGCATCACTTTAAAGAGTGATGCATCAATTTTTATATATTATTATTGACACCATACCTCGAAGACCCCTCGTAAATCTCCAGGTTCGGAATTTCTATTTTTGTACGGCAATAGCCAATGAAATCCGAAGCGACCCGTACCAGCAATAAGTTTATGAAACAATTCACTATCTTTCTTTAGAAAAAATACCTCCGTGACGACGACCCAAGTTTATTACTTGGAGTTCAACATGCTAATCTCTGATTCCGTTAATTTCAACCTTCGTACTCAGAGTCAGAGCGATTCTCCAGCTTATTACCTGGTACGGGTTTTCTCCCTAAAATACGCGGACATCCGTCGCACGTCACCCCCCTTGGTCGTTGCCACTTCCAGGGATGACCATCACCTCTACGAGGGCGGCAACTTTTGAAAAGTCGTGGCCAATCGTATCCCTTACCCCCTTCCAAATTATCAAATCAGAGGTGACGTCGACGGTAATTTTTGCGACAAGCGTCAGAACACAATCAAGTATAACACGAATTAGAATAAAATTACAACACGATTAGAACACTTTTAAGAATCAAGTATAACACGAATAGAACGCGATTAGAATTACAACACGAACACTTACAACTATCGAACAGAACTCGCATACCAATATCGCGATCGAGCACTGCAAATCACGAGCATTTCGAACAGATTCAGGCTCATTAAATTGTGACTGGGTCAGAACTAGCGTAGGGTGCCCGAATCCGCGCAGTTCACGCAACATTAGATGTGTGAATGTTATTTTCTGAAAGTTCCGTTTGTCTCGAAGATGGTACTACAGCAGCTGGAACTTTCTGTAGTAAAATTATCGATAAAAAAGCACATATACTTTTATGACCGATAGTATCGTAAGTATTAATAATGCCAGGTATCAATTACAAAATCAAAGTTAAAAAATTAAACAATTACATTGTTTACGTTTGACTGGTAATATACGTGTTAATATATCGGTTGATACAAAAAACTATACGACATTTGTCTGTAAAATATAGCAGAATTAGTGGAATTCCTTGCATAATCGTTTTCGTTATGGTTAAAATATATTCCTGTTTTAGTCACTTAACATTTAAGAAACAATTTCAATTACTTAAAATGACATATCTGAACATTTGATTCAATAAAAATCATAACACATAATTTTTCTATGCATAAGAATTTTGATGGAATAAAGGTATTGAATAATTTTCAGTTCCAGAAGGGCATAATACATTATTCCCATTCAAAGGACTTAAGTTAAATAAAAGGAAAATTTTACGTATTAAATTTGAAGTGACAATATAAAAATGAGAGTTATATTGAATTAAAACGGACGAAGCTTTAAACTGATCGCGAGAGAATGATATTTAATTGCATGCAATCTCATTATTAAGAATAAATTTATCGAATTTAATCAGAAACATTTAAATCAGAACAGAAGAGCGGTGCACTGAAATTAAATTAAAATGCTAAAAATGAAGTAAAAATTATATTATCGAATTAAAGCTAAAATATTTTAAATTTAACGAGAAAGACTTGTATCGAACAAAACTCTTGGTAAAATATTTCATTTAAAAAGAAAAAAAAAGCCAACAGCACGCGGAGTTCCCAAGCGGTCACCCATCCAAGTACTATCCGCGCCCAATTTAGCTTGACTTCGGTGATCGGACGAGAACCGGTATTTCCTAAGTAGTATGGCCGTTGACTGGTCAGACATATTGTAGGATTTTTAATAAGCCTTTATTTAATATGTGTGGGATAGATACTTTTTACAATTTTTTCTCGCTCTTTACTCCCTTGATACTCGTCTTCAACTGCCTCGATCGCTACATTCACACATCTTTTATCTTAAAACTAAAACATTCTACCCTCGTAACCCCCAATGCCTTAAGTTCGTTCACGCGGTTCCAAACACTCTTCTCAGTCACTCGATCGCTATCGCTCGTCCATAAACACTCATTATTCACACCTCAATCTCCCTAATTCGGTCATTCGGTTTTAAACATCCTTCAATTACTTGGCCATAAACACTCTTCATTCGCACCTCCATCTCCCTCACACCCTACAATATCCATATTTTTGTTTTGTACCCTTGGTTAAGATTTACTTTATTTGAAATAAGGATCTGTGAAGGAATAGGAATTTATTGAATCAGGGCTTATACAATCTTGTGCAATTTTCAACCACAAAAATAATTTAACTTTCCTGTTGTACACCAGGGGCGTCCAGGAGATGTTCTGTCCTCTCTTATTCGACAGTCGTGCAGGTATTATCGCCTTACTCTCCTGCCAGAGTTCCCTAATATTGCGAGCCCCTCTCCGACAGGCGTCCAGGTATTGCCGCACTCGCCTGTCAGAGTCCCCTAACATTACTATTCCCATCTCCAGCAGGCGTCCAGGTATTATCGTCAAACTCTCCTGCCAGAGTCCCTAAGCTGTTCCACGAGCGGACGTTGGTACCTACCTTGTCCTGGGAAGCTGAAGAGGCCCTAGCACTTTTCGTGGTATATTTTATATGCGTTGGTTGCTAACCACGGCAAGCGCTATCAACAAGCCCGTTGCCAAGTTCGCGTCTCGCGGAACCGTGAAACCCTCCTTACTTCCCGCTCCGCGGAGTACCGTTCTCGCTTCACGATCCTCCCTTGATACATTTCGACCTTTCGTGAACTTTCGTTTTTCTAGAACCTTGTTAACGCTCATGATTGAAATAAATTCGTTCGAGCCTTGTTGTATATTGCACGTGGTGTGCCAACTAAGTTTATTACACTATCTATAACCACTCCAATGGTTGGAGACTATACAAAATATCTATGTTTCTAAACTATGTTAATTTGAGTCGAGCTTGTATACTTATGTTCGAGATTCTATGACTTGTTCTATACTTCTAACTATTCGTTTTATTCTCCCGTACTGCTCGTTTCTATTCTTGTTCTATACTATCTGAATCTGTACTAGACGAGTTTCTATTAGATCTCTTTGATGTCACCTCGGTCGGGTAGACTAGACAGGGGTGAATCGTTCTAATAGGCTATGCAAAATATACAAAATTGTGGAAGAGATGTAAGGTATACACCCTACACGGGCCCCTCCACTCGCAAATATTCCAAGTTTTGCTTCTGGACCGTGGCAGGTAAGAAAGATCAAGAAACTCGCTGACTTTAACTAAACATGCTAGAAATAACGGACTAGAAAGGTAAAAATATCAATCTGGCGACCAAATGCGAACAATGACTAGAAAAAATACATAGAAAACGCGCAGGTCTTTATGGCCATATTTTAACCTTCAATGATCAGAGTATTATGCATTAAATACATTAGTTAATAGGCTACGTCTATTCACTAGTGTTTATTCGATTAATACTAACAAGAACGGTAGCATCTTCAGTTTTGCATTATTCAATGAGTTTCTGTGCATAAAGAAGTTACGAGTTTCGAATTTTAGAGATTACAAAAGTTGAAGTTGTAAATAAGAAATTTTATCTTGTCACGTACAGTCGTGGACAAAATTAAGTGGACGGGTATCATAAATAACAAAAGGTAAATTTAATTAACTAATAATGCCTATAAATCAAAACTTTATTGCACAATTATATACATTAAATAAATGTTTTTGCAAGCCTACAAAAATATGACACGTTCTAAATTTAAAATTTATTTACAACATTGTAATGAAACAAAACATTTTTTACATTTCTGCAATGTCCACTTAATTTTGTCCAGGAGTGTATATTCATGTAATTACTTTTTGCAGTAGTTTCAGTTAAATCAGTATACTCCTAAAGTGCTCTGAGTGTTATTAAAATGCATTCAAATTCATGAAAGGTGGAATAAACGAAACTTTTGAAAAATTTCTATTTCAGTTTTAATATAGTCTAAAGATCCTGTTGAAATTAGCAACATTTTATCTTATTGCACATTATGCGACAGTTCTTATATTTCTAACTTACGTTCTTGTGCATTTTAGTTTTCATGTCACTCCACGGTAAGAAATCTATGGGATTCGAATTGACGTGGCTACATCAAGGTATCATACCATATCATCCATCTTTCTGAGAAAATGGCTATTTAAAAAGGCTGTCACATCTCCTACATAATGTGGAGGTATTCCATCTTGTAACTACAACATTTTTCATCATTCTTTATACGTACGTCATCTTCATCTGCAAAAAATCTTTAACGCTCCTTTTTGTAAAATGTGATCTTATAAATAATGGATTTATTAGTTAACAGTACAAATTCAATATTCAATAACTGTAGATTTATAAACTAATCTGGCAAACAAGGTGATTGATTTCAAGTTTTGTACAGTTACGAGGAGCATTATTTTGTGTAACTGTAGTTCTGTATAATTTTAGTACATTTTTTTCAAGAATGGACAAATACAGCTTAAACAATGTGAGTCAAATTTTTAATTTTCCAAATCCTTAAGTTTATGTTTAGATTCTCAAAGTGTATCGCTTTTGAAATTGTCATGTTCTGATACATGTTTCTGAATGTTTAAGTTGTCTACCCTCAGATTTTCAAATTCTCAGTTGTTACAGTATTCCAATTTTCAGATTTGAAAATTCCTAAATGTCCTATTTTTGAAATTTTTAGATTTTCAGTTATTCAGATCTTTAGATTTGCAAACTTTCACGCTTCTGTATCTTTAATTTCCTGTCCCCAAAACTCATCAATATTTAAATATTTCTGCTATTACAGGTAGAGATTTTTAACTATTCAAATTTACAAATTTTTAAATATGAAACCGAAATTTTTGAATTTTCAACTTTTCAAACACTAACTTGTCAAAATTCTGAATTTCCACACTTCCAACTTTCTAATTCACGATCTAAATTTTATTAAATGTAAGTTGATGACAACATGTTAATTTTATGAATATATTAACTCATGTACAGGGTGGTTTAAAAACCATTACCTTAATTATTTAAACATCCTTGATTATTTCAACAGTGCAGTTTTACGATTACAAATCGTAATAATGATAATTTCCAGGTTTTATTTTAAAGTCAGGTACAGCTCAGCTGTTTTGAACAGTACTATATGTATATACATATATATTTATAGTTACAGTATTATTTGAGTAGTATTATACATATATATTGTTAACTTTATTGTACGCAATATCAACGATCTAATATACCCTGATCTTAACGGAACTTTAACATAAAATAAAATTATTAAAATTATTATTATTTGAGTAGTATTATACATATACATATATTGTTAACTTTATTGTACGCAATATCAACGATCTAATATACCCTGATCTTGATGCGACTTTAACATAAAATAAAAAACATTTTAATAATACCGTTCTTCCCCTAAATTATCTTTGTGATACTTACTAATTAATGTACTTCAAAATAACATCTTAACTGGATGGTCCAACAAAACATTAAAAATATTCAGAATGAAACTAAGCTAGTACTAAATATATTGCGACATAATATAATGTAACAAATGTTATACATATCCCACATTGTATACTTGTAATTTTAATACGCGAACAAACAAATTCTGAATTGTACATAAACCATCGTCGTCTTTCGCAGACGGTCTTCAACTCGAAGTTATACCCACATTTTTGTTACTTCAATATTGTTTTTCCAGGAATAAAATAACTTACAACACGGGAGAGACCCTAAGCCACTCCATGATTCGCAATCTCTCTTGTCGTTTTATCACGATTCGTGGAAACCGAGTTGAAGAGCAGCGATGGCAAGCCATTATTTTCCCAGCGAAATACAGTTTCGTATAGACGCATCATTATATCCGGAATCGCAATCGTGTTTGCGTGTCCCCTACCTTTCCGCTCTGCTCGATCTACTACCCTGTACACTTCTTCTCTTTTTCGTCGCCATTATACCGTTGGTTCCTTTTCGTTTCCGGTGTGGGTCTGTCCTGTCACGCTTTTCACTCCTACCGACGGCTATCGTGCTTCTTCCAGCCTTGTTCACGGCCTTGAAACATATCTATAGAAAACCTATCAAATGGAAAGAAGATACAAGAAGCTGTCGTCCTTGTGTGAGATATTATTTACACCTTTGTTATCCATAAAAATAGTAATTATGTAGTGTGTTCGGCAACTAGCGGTACAAACGATAAAGAGGTTATTATACGTGAATAAATGAATTGAAAATATACAATAGCAATTTTTTATGTGAGCCTTTGTTTTCGTGAAAATCGACTTAAAATTTTCACCAGATACGCCTACACTTGATCGTGTCTCCCGCCGCTTCACTTTTAAAAGTGTCATATTTGTTAAGGCAAACATGCCCTTACATTTACAATAGATTTAGCGTTTCTATATAGCTATAAGCAATAAGACCATCGTCCCATCGAAGGGTTCACGGACCGCTCCGTGGCAGTCATAAACTCTGGAAGCCATAAAGACCCGCGCGTTTTCTATGTAGTTTTCTAGTCATTGTTCGCATTTGGTCGACAGATTGATATTTTTACCTTCCGATCCCGTTATTTCTAGCATGTTTAGTTAACCCCTCGCGTTACGATTTATTCAGCAAGTGCGTCAGACATAACGAGCTATTAATTGCTACATTGTTAAAGTGATTAAAGAAAGTTCGAATATCAAGATTGTTTCCCATTTAGTGATCCTCGGATAGGCAAATTACGATTAGACCGAAGTTGAACATTCAAGCGTATTCAAAATATTAACAATGTCTATCATATTTGAAGAGCGAGTGCGTCACGGGCGTAGCTCGTAGTTGTAGGACAAGGGGTTAACACTAATTCTACCACGATTTTGTGTACACCTATTTCAACCAAAAGGTGTCTTTTGACGCCTTTTGAATACAAATCATTGCCGAAACTGTTTGGGATTTCAAATTATGAGTTAAACATAGATAATTTGAGGAATATATTTATTGATACACTGATGTGTATTTATTGGAGATTATTTAATTCGTCAAGATACAAAATATTAGTGTCACATAAGATTCTTCCCTTTTTGTAATATGACACAAAATAGGATAGAGGGATAGAGAAGGTTGATACAGCTGAACAATTAATGCAACGAGTCAACTTTGAACTATAAATATTCTGTATGAATGTCTATCAAAAAGCAAAAAACTTCTGGGACACTCTAATATACAATCAATGCAGTGGTGTACACTAAAATGCAACAAGGGAAATTAGCGAATATTAGCTGAAGAAAAATGATATTGCTGAATTAATTTAACAACCATTGTATGAAAAGTAAAAGAATTAATTGTGGAGAAACGATTCAACATAGAGAATAATTTTATGTTAAAATTTGAAAGGTGTCTTTTGACACCTCTTGGTAGAAATAGTGTTAAAGTCAGCGCGCTTCTTGATCTTCATTACCTGCCACAGATCAGGAGCAAAACTTGGAATATTTGCGAGTGGAGTGGCCCGGGTAGGGCGTATACCTTACTTCCCTTCCACAATTTGTACATTTTGAATAGCCTATTAGAACGATTCACCCCTGTCTAGTCTACCCAACCGAGGTGAAATCGAAGAGTTCTAATAGAATCTCGATTAGTTGAAAGAAAGTTGACAAACATAGTTGGAACATAGATACATAGTTAATAAAGAATAGTTGAATTATAGACAGACAAGATTAGTTGGTTGTAACACATAGTTCTTTGTATAGATCGACTCGAATATCGAACATAGATAATTTTGTATAGTCCCGAATACTTCGGGTGGTCGTTCGAGTATTGGTTATAGTATTGATAATAAACTTAGTCGGCCCACCACGTGTAATATTCAACAAAGCTCGAAAGAATTTATTTTCACCCACGAGCGTTAACAATATTAAATCAATTACGTATTCAGAAGAAATTACAAGTTGAAAGTAATTAAAAGAACAGATTATTTATTTTTAATTTATTCAGTAAGAACTAATTGAACGGAAGTGTTAGATATTGTAACCATCTAACTCGGAATAGGCGGAAATATTAAATAAAAATGAAACCTTTATCTTGAAAGAAACAAAAACGTTTATTTGTAGAATAATCTAATGGTATTCCGAGAACAGGAATTTCTCAGAAACTGCGCTCACTCGTTCAAGGATCGCGTGACACGCAGAAACACAATACGAGCTTTCGACGCACGACGATTGGAAACGCAAAAACAAATAGGATTTCGTACACGCGGGCTGTTACAAATAATATGATACATCCGCCAATACGTCGCACGATTACCGAGATTATTAATTTCAACGAGACGCCTCGATTCTTACCGTTGAATTTAAACAATTATAATTTACTTGTTCTCAAACAGGAGAAATCTTGCCGACGATTACCACTTTGGCAACGTAGCTCGCCGTCGACTATTCACGCATTTCGCGGATTGTAAATTCCGCAAATTAGCAAAATTGCAAATTAGCCTCTAGCTATTGCTAACGTTGTAAGGGCCGTCACGGTAGCGACACTGAAACAGAAAATCTGTAGTTTCAAGCTTGCTTGCGTATAGCGAGAATTCCCTGGAGATATATCTACGAACTGGAGAGGCATTCTTACGCATCTGGTGCTCAGCGACAGGAGAGCGATCATCGAATCGACACGCACTTAAATTGATCCGGTGATCGATCTGCGAAGATGGGATAGGCACGCGCCTGCACTTTTGCTCTAGAAAAGTGGCAGGGGGCTCACAGCCTTCTACCTCTTACAATTATGTCACTGTTTCGGCGACCCTGTCGAACGGTTACGAACTTACTTTAGTAATTACATCGTGTTGAAGATTCAGCAGTTCAATAACACCACTGGCGTCACCTATATGCGCCTGTGGTGATTAATGAGCGTCTGTGACGATCACGCGTCGATTAAATACCAATAGCGTCATCTGTGAGCAGTCATAATGATTCGCGTTACGATTAATCGATATTTAGATCGATCGTAACGTGAAGCAGTCGTCTCAGAATCTTCTCAACGGTCTGCTCGTGTCGGTTACGGTCTGCTCATGTGCTCGCTCGTACGCTCTTTATGTTGTAACGTGTTAAAGTACGCTCAGAACTCTCATAAGAAAAGACTCCGCGAGTGATTAATATAATCACAGACTGCTCATGAGATCAGTAATATCTCACAAGTCCGTTTCCGGTCAACTCTTTGTCCGCGTGCTAACACGCGCGTCGTTACGGTCCGCTCAACGGAAGAACACTTTGTTCCGTGTTACATATTAAGAAAGACTTCTCAGAACGCGTAATTGTTAATAGAACGCTGCGTGCATGATTACTATAATCATCGTCTGATCAGAGATCAATAATATCTCGAATTAAACTCTGAATATTCACGACCACGTGTCGTATACAACGACCGTGGTCAGCACGCTCGTTAGAATAACTGTTCTGTGAATACTCTGTGATGTGTTAAAGACTGTATATTTTCGATTGTTACTCGTTTACTCGACTCTGTACAATAAACGTTGTGCAGTAATTCACGAGTTATCGTTTATATCCGAACCACCCTGTCCGCCCATCCGTACGCAACGACGAATGCGTAAAAATCGTTACACATCGAAATTAATTGAAATCAATTTTATTTTATTTTTAGTTCTGCACAATATTATTTGCGACGAAAGAGAAGATTTTAATTTGCTTCAGCCTCAAAGATGGTTTAACCTAATAATTTATTAGTCAATGAACGTTATAAATTAATAACGCTAATTTATAAATGTATTTATAATTTGGTAATAATAAAATGTCGCCATTTATGATGTCAAATGTCAAATCAATCATTATTCTCTGTGATAATGTACATAAATACGTACATTTTTCTTCATCAAATTCGACAGTGAAGTTGGCAGATTGATATAAATAACTGCTGAAATGATAATACATTTTCAAATCTTGTACACCGGAAGTTATTGTTATACAGGATGAAAATAAATAAGAAATTATTGTAAAAACTGAAAAGCTGATAGGAAACTCATGATATCTGTTGCTACTTCTGTATGGGAGAACAAAGTCCGACAGAAGCGGACTTTCTTTATGTTTCAAAAATAAAAACTATAAGGAAAAATAAAAAGGTACCCGCTCACGTGTTGATCTTCTTTTCGATTTCGCGCATTGCTCTCTGCGTCGTGAATCCGCAACAAAATATGAATTACTTATTTTTCGACAAAATTGCCTGAAATAATAACTTTCACTGGCGTCTGGAACATTTATGAATTTATTAGTCAATTTTCAATTTTAACGATTTAAAGACGGTATATTTTCTTCGTTATTGAAAATCGCGAGTATTAAAAAGAAATTTTCCGTTACATTTTCCTTTTATTAATTACCCGATTATACGTAAAGGTATGTTGCTGGCAGAATTTGTTTTTGCTTGTTGTACATATACCAAATAAATCCTGACGCAATTTCATTTAATTCCACTTCATTTTTTACGGGTACGGAAATATCTCCAACTTTGATAAATCCATGTCGTATCTTCAATTTTTCCATTTCTATCTGTGAAAGCGACCTATAATTATTTCTGTCCGTGCTCCACTCTGCGAAAATTACATTGATTTCTACGGGATAGTCATGAAATTTTCCGTCCTGTGTAATTTTCCCATCTCTTACACTCACTATTCCTTTTTCGTTATCAAGAGTAGTCCAATCAATGAAATGTCCGGACGTTGATATTTCACGAACTATATTAATGGGAAATGTTTTTCAGTTGAAATGTTTTTCAGAATCTTAAAAAGTAAAAAAAGGAAGTTTAAAGGAAAACAGATCAATAATTCCATTACTGCCGTTAAAAATGACGCAACATGCAAATTTTAATCAAATACCTTGTCCACTTTCTATTTCAAATATTATATTATGTATTAATATTCAAACTGCAAGTTTAAATTATCCTAATCTTAAGATAAATGTGTTAAATTTGAAATCTAAATATTCTATAAGTAAAAGGTATATGTTATTATCGTAAATCTTATAAGGAGAATTAAGAATAATTTACAAACTTAATCTTTTTGCAATATCCCAGTTTTACGTTAAACAAATCTTTTAACACAGTTTTATTTTTAGTTTATCATAAATTGCAACCAATAAATGAGTCGTTTATTTTGAAACGGAAGCAAGTCTTCCTTCTGTTTAACGAACTTGCATTGCAGTAAATTAAAAAATATTGGTCAGGGCTAATAGATAAATTTTGTGCATTTTAATGTATTAGATAATGTTTATTATCCAGTAGTATTTAAAGTGCAGATTTAAAAAACAATGAAGGTTTTATTATACTCAAATGGATTTGCTTTACTTTAAAAATTAATGAATTATTATAGCTGCTAATTAAAAAAATAATATTTCAGTTGAAGCAGCCTTTTGTGAACATTAAAAACAGAATAGTGTGCAATTTTATATAAATAATACTTCATTTGATAAACAGTAAAATCAAAATAAAGAAAATAGTCTTTAAATATTATGGTAAAAAACATGATATAAAGACAATTCACTTTTACGGTGAGAATTTCAATAAAATTATGCATTTTCGTTTATAATTTCCATTACGTCGCGTCTATAATTTTGAATTTATTTAGGATTCAACATTTTGAAATATGTATAACAAACGATAAGTGCATATAGTAATAAATCCATCATGTCTTTATGCTTGTCTGATGTAGTTGTACTAAATTTTTCATACAAAAGAGATAGTTCTATGTTTCCGTAATTACGTGGTCTTCCTCGTTGTGCTAATAAATAGAGAATTTTAAATTCAGCATACGGTTTCGTCAAAGTCTGGTATAACATTTTATATGATTCATAAAATAGATTACAGTCATAATTACCTTCGAAATAATTTCGAGTCACATTTTTTTAATAAAATAAAGCACACTTCATAATTCATTTTCAACGAACAGAAAAATTGTTAAGATTACCGGTGCTCAAACAATAACTCTCGACTTTGTTATTATAAACAACTTTGTTATTGATTCTTTATTTCTTATCATATAAATTGAAGTAGAACTTACTTGATAATAGAAATCAATAATGATATCTAGCACATCCCCATTTATATTGAGGTTATCTGTACCACCAATATTATATAATTTGTAGTTTTGTAATATATTTGGCTACAAATAATTTCAGCCTAAACTAGACTTATTGTTAGACTACATTCAAAACACTTTTTGAAATATCGTTAATCAGCCAAACTTCTATTGTCCAAATTTTACCCAATTTAAATTATTTCTACTAGAGATTATTTACAGATAAAAATATCATATTATTTCGTCTGTCATTCTCATTACAGTCGTTTCTACAAAGAATGAACTTCCCTTACTTTCGAAATAAACGTCTCATTTATTCGGTGCAAAATACAACCGATAAAAATGAAACTACGTTAAAAAATTTGTTTAACATTGAATTGTAATGTTGAAAAGAGACTAAATTTATAAATTATTATTAATCTCTTTTACACGATTTACGATAGCATATACCTTTTATTAGTAGTGTGTGTACATTTAAAGTCTCAGATATTTATTTTAAGGTTATGATAATTTAAACAGAACAGTTACTAGTCTGTCAAACAGTTTATGCATTGCTGCATTTATCTGGCTTTTACACAACGCATTTCTCATTTTTATCGTTCGTCATCCTATTTTCAATTTCATCGTAATTAAGATATCGAGTATAATGTAACAGCGGAGAATCCATTTCTTACTGAGGAAATGAATTTCGTATCAACGCGATAATTCCCACATAATAATTTGCGATAAATTGAGGACGAAACCAGTGTGAAATGATAAATGAGAAATGACAATCGTTGTGATGCTATTACAATTATAACGTTTCGTTCGAATGCATTAAACGATTTACTCGGTAAGCGATTTAGTACAATTCAGTCACGCAATCAAAGAAATACTGCAAATATGTTTGTCTTATGATTCTCTTTAAATAATATTTTGTTAAATGCGCAGAATTACAAAAGCGTTTGAACTCTTTCAATTAAACCATTCAAGAGCAAATTTTTACATAAATTCAATTTGCATGCCAACTAATAGTATATAGAAAATGTGCAATTTTAAAATAATGTTTGTTTTTTCTTTGTAAAGTCGTAATGTTGTCGAATAATCAATGTGATCATATTTAATTTAGGTAAAAATAATTTTGTATGGAAATTAAAAAAACTAATTCTATAATATAGCCGTATGTAACTATCGCCTGAATCATAAACCAATATATGTAGTAATTATGAAAAATTCAAAACATGGAAGCTTACTATATTTTAATAATAAATTCATTTTTTATATCTTATTCTACCAATTATGAGGAATTAATAATGTGAAAAATATTTACGTTCATTTTATAAACGCATACTTCATTTATAATTTACACAGTAATTAATAATAGTAGGTCTTTAGTATCATTTAGAATAATCTAATCTCAGATAAATTACTGTATTATGCATACGAACTTGGTTTTCATTTACAATGCAAACTGTAATCGGTATAACTAGTTCTGTAATCTGTCCCATTATTACTACGATTTTTAACCTAACATAGCCTAATAATTATATAAGATTAGAAAGATAGATTAGCAAGACGATTAATTATATATGCTAATCTAACACAACTTATGACTATCTACAACATAACCTAACCTAAGTACTACAAATTAATGAAGTAATTAACGTAGTTATCAGAGACTGCTATAAATTTGATACGCTCTCATTTTTCATAAAAAAGAGTAACATCGAAGTTAAAAAAAGAATGAAACATTACGGACGTTGTACTTACTATCTATCACATTCAAATTTCTCTCGCCAAGGTTCTTATATCCCGACGCTTAGTTTAATACCGAAGAAGAGGACATATTTTTCTTTGTATTTAATTCGACGATGTTTCTGCATCAAACCTTGAATGACATTTCGAGGTCAACATAATGTATATCAATGGATTGGTCTTGAGGTAAGCTATGAGTCTAGAGTGAAAAAATACTACGTTCCCATTTAAAAAAAAGCAAAGATCACCTTCAAATTTCGTAGACGCCTAAACCCAGGAAACAAAACAGTGTACAGCATCTAATGTCCCCCTTCAGAAAGAGCATGTTTCGTTAAAACATTTTTTTCGAATAATAAATATTTTGCGAGATATTCGCGTGGAAGATTATAACGGGACACCCTGTATATAAGTTCGAGGGAAGAAACGCGAACAGAATGACAACGTCGCCACGCGTCTACTTTCATATCTTTCGATCCAATGCAGCCCGTTAGGTACTATCAGAAAAATAAAAGACGACGAGCAACTTCCTTCTATTTTCTCCAAGCAGGACAGCATACACAATTTCTCCTCTATCCTTCTTTTACCAGATACCGCCTCCTGGGCTCGAGCGGAGGATAAAGCTAGCGGCGAAAGTAACATTTTATTTGTGCCCGTAGGAATATGAATTCCCACTTTCTGCGTCGGCATTCGATGTCAGACACGGTAGGGAAGTCACGAATTTTGGCACCTCGACTAACGCCGAACAATGTCGTCCTGTTTCATTTTATATTTCGACAATAAGGAATAATTCTAAACACATTGATAGGCAATATTCCAATTGTTTCTTCCATTTCTGACCTTGCATGACATTGAAGGTCATTGTGTAGCATATGGATGCATTCGTCTTGTCACGCGCTTTCATATGATATAACAAATATATGGCATTCCATTAACAAAATGGGAGGCCACCTTGGTTTCTCCCAAAATAATGCGAATACAACAAAAATACATATGTCGTTTTGTAGCGCATAAAAAACAGTACAACTTTTTCCTCTTTCATTTTTTTCTAACAGTCACTGTTTTTGAAAAAATGCTGGGTAGTAATAGCCTGAACACCCTGTATATTGCGCGTATTTCTTTTGAATCAATATCATTCACGTGCCATGTAGACATTGTTTATAAGCACAATATCCGTTTATGACACTTGACAGAAGATATTACTACTGTAACAGGACGGGAACGCAGTGGATTTTCAAATTTGATTCTCTCGAAAACTGAGGTAAAAATCAGCAAATTCTACTGTACATCATTTTCTTAGATTTCCATAAGGAATTATGTGATGGCCGATATTATTATATTTATTATTAATACATGTTGCTCTTTCCGTGTACGAAAGGAAGCTCAATTTATTTTTAAACTACGTGTATAAACGGCTTTAATCGTACAAAGCAGAATAATAAATCAGAAGGATCCTTAATTAATCGTAAATTATTCTGAACATACGAGAATAGTACCGTCTCTGCGCCTATTTATCGCTAATATCCAACCTCTATTACATAGAGATATAATTATGATTATACGCCATCCTTTGTCGACTCAACAAAAGACCGTATCATGAATGGAAGTACAATTCACTCTCTCCTGCAGCACACTTCTAGCGCTGTCTTAACTATCACCAACCGCTTTTATCAAGATATTTCATTACACCGTTCAGTGAACTCTAAATAAATTTGAAATATTAATAGGAACATATTCCTTATATATAGAAGATGAATGGAAAAGGTTAAGGTAGATCGGTGATGAGTAGATCGATCGTATACCGGAGAGTGTACGTTCATAGATGAAATACAGTGACAGGTTATGATATAGATTTTTACTTTGCATTTTTGAGACTTCATATTTTTAAATTAAAAATTTTGGAAATTGTGGTTTTATGAATATAGGAATTTTGGATTTATGGAATTTAGGAATTGAGGAATTTAGGAATTTAGGAATTTAGGAGTTTAGGAATTTAGGAATTTGGCTATATGTGAATTGGAGAATTGGAGAATTTGAGAATTGTAGGAATTTAGAAATTTTAAAATTTTGAAATTGAGAAATTTGCACATTTTCGAAATTCAAGAATTTACGAATTTGGGAATCGAAAAATTTGCAAATATAGAAATTTAGGAACTTAGGAATTTAGGAGGTTAGGAATTTAGGAATTTATGTATTTAGGAATTTCAGAATTCTGGAAATTCAAGAATTTACGAATTTGGGAATTGAAAAATTTGCAAATATAGAAATTTAGGAACTTAGGAATTTAGGAGGTTAGGAATTTAGGAATTTAGGAATTTAGGAATTTAGGTATTTAGGAATTTCAGAATTCTGGAAATTCAAGAATTTACGAATTTGGGAATTGAAAAATTTGCAAATATAGAAATTTAGGAATTCAGGAACTTAGGAATACAAGAATTCAGTAATTTACGACTTTTATAATTTAACGAACTAGTAGTTTTGCAAATTAGAAATTTAAGTATGTGAGAAATATCGAATTCTCTAGTTCTTAAGTATCCAAAGTTTCAAATACAACATTCCTGAATATAGCCATTTCAATTTTACAAATCTATAAAGTTAGAAAATTATAAACTTACAATTGTTAGCAATTTGTAAATGAAATTTATAATTTAATATCTACCAATATAGATGTTGAAATGAAGTATGTTAAATACTCGCGTTTACCCAAAAGGGAGTTCGAGCTTTCTAGGTGTTGCACGCTTGTGCCTACAAATTACAATAACTAATACTTGAAGGACCACTCCAATACTTGGAGACTATACAAAACTATTCGATTCTATAACTTGTTCAATACTATGTTCTAAGTGCTCTAATACTGTTCACTATGGCAATTAATTCTAATCTATTATTCAATCTCTTCTAAACTATGTTACTATTCGAGTCTATGTCGTCTATACAAGTTCTTCTATACTATAATGCTATTCGTGTCTATGTGTTCTATACAAGTTACTATACGATGTCTTGTTCTATTAGCCCTTTACACTCGAAAGGTGACTCACACTCACCACAGTGTTTAATACAGCTATTTAAAATAGGTACTTTTTAATAAAATCTGTACTGTTGCACGTATGATGTATACAATAAAGCAACTGGTAGTGGCAAGTAATAATAGAAATATAATAATTTCAAAGACTTCATTAAACCTATCAAACAAAATATTTTACAGTCGCTATCTGCTATCAATACAAATATCTTCGAGTGCAAAGGGTTAGATTTGTTCTGCGTACTATATGCTCTATAACTGTGCTACTATTTGCGCTATAACAAGTGAAGTTCCTATATGATCTATTCGATGTCACTTTGGTCGGGCAGACTTGACGAGGGTGAATCGTTCTAATTGGTTATGTAATAATGTACAAATTCTGGAAGGGAAGCAAATTTGACGCCCTACTTGGGCCACTCCACTCGCAAATATTACAAGTTTTGCTCCTCGACTGTGGCTGGTAATAAAGGTCAAGAAGCGTGCTGACCTTGGCTAAGCATGCTAGGAATAACAGGCTCGAAAGGTAAAAATATTAATCTGACGACCAAATGCAAACAATAACTAGAAAAACTGCAGGGAAACTCGCGAATCTTTATGGCTTTCTGAGGTTATGGCTGCCACGGAACGGTCCTCGAACCCTTCGGTGGGACGACGATCTTACAGCTAATTGCTATATAGAAATTCTAAAATCTATTCTAAATGTAAAGGCATTGTTGGGCTTAACAAAGTAATTTAAGGAAAATTCAGGTTAAAAAATTGCAGGCTGTCGCCGTTACCGCGGCAATAAAGCAATTTGAATCTGTTTTGGTTATAATCACAAAATGCTGCCTGCTTGTAGTTAGTTCGATACAGGAGTCGATATAGGCTGGATAAACCTACATGCATCTTTCTTTTATTTATTGTTGAAGCTTTTTTATTTAGCTGTGTCTTTTGTAATTAAGAATCTCTACTGTCAATCATAACCTTAACAATAAATATTGTTCAAAATCAAAAATTCAAAATCTTTCCACTCTGAAAACGAAATTGAAAAGCATTACGAAATTAAAAAATTGTTAATGAAAACTGGTATGTTCTTTAATTTAAATTGACAAGTTTAGACATTTATAAAGATGTGAACATCAAATATTAAAATTTACGAATTTACAAATTTAAATATAGAAATATAGATCGTTTGTATAAAGTTTAAGAATCCGCAAGCTTAGCCATTTTTAAGTACAGAAGAACATTAATATGAATATCATAATTTGTGCATCTTCTACATTTTTTCATTTGCAAATTTGAGATATTGTAAATTTTCAAAATTCAGAAATGTACGAATTTATTAATCCTGAAATTCTCGAATTTAGACGTTTCAAATTAAAACATTTCGGAACGTAATTATTTATAAAAGAAGTTGGGAAACATACAAATTTAATACTTAAAAAATTTAGCAATTAGTAAATTAGAACATTTTTATATTCTAAAATGTGTAAATTTGTAAAAGCGATATTAAGAGCTTCAAATTTCATCTTTTCAAATTTTCAACTTGACTTCGTATCAGTGCCCGCGATGGCACGCCATTTGCCCGTCGGTGTGCAGTGGCCTCAAGGGCGTAGTTGTCCATCACTCAGCCAGATACATTGCCTGGCTACAACTTTTCAACTCCGCATTGTACTTTAATTTTCTCGTTTGGAGTTATATGAGAATGAGGAGAACGGATAAAAATGCTGCTTATATGTGTAGAGTAGAAACTTGTGAAATTGCCCAGCGGGACGATACAGGATCCTGCTAGCAAAATCCCCATAAGAAATGTTGTAGAGCGAATATAATATGCTGCAGGATTGAAAAAATAACTAACATGAAATTTATGATGACTCAATGAAAATTCTTCTCTCAATCTCATCCATTCAAAATATATTCTGGTTGTTCAACAACGTTCCATTTCGCTCTCACCCTCTAAAAAGTTATTATGTGGTATAAAAAAATCCCGTCTAAATTTCAACTAACAAATTTTTATTTATAAGGTTCCTCAAAGGTATTTAAAATTGTACAGAATAAAATTTTTTTCTTCCAAATATTCATTTTTATTACGTAACGGATACTCATTTCGATGTTGATGCATTAGTTAAGCATTTACTAAATTCTTTTATCAACGATACTCCTTCCTCTGCTGTATCTTTACAACTTGCCAACTTTTTAGTACTTCTTGATGATTGTGATAATTTTCATTTAAAATTCATAAATTGGAATGTAAGTCGAAGAAATCATGTAATAATTCGAACTGTTCCAATACAATTGATGGTTTGCTTGAAAGTATTTATTGTTAATCTTCTTTTATTTTAAATAATTACATGTATAAATTAACTGCTCCTAACGTGGATTGACACATTTTGCGATTTCTTTTCTAACGAAGCTAATAAGAAATATGATAAATTTATTCTTCTCATTATTTATTAAATTATCCAAAATTTAACAATTTTCCTTGTCTTTTGCAGACTTTCATGAACACTGAAACACAACAATGCTCTACACACAATTTTACACATTCGACTGATGTTCAAACGTTACATATGCTACTGTATAGGTATTGTTGTATATTATACGCTGTTCCATATTAGGTACCTCTACTCATATGTACGAGTATGTATACCTATATAAGTATATAATTACAGAATTATATATTATTACAGAAATATACTTTGTGTTTAATCCATGTCTCACAATTTTTTATTGAATTTTAAATAAATACAAATTTCAAAAATATAAATAAAATGACTGAACTATGATTCGGGCTACCATTTTTTTAAACATCTTTTTGTATAATCAATTGATATAGATAAATGAAAAAAATGTAAATAAATGTAGTAAAAATACAACGATTTAACACAAAAAATTAAACAAGGAATAGTGTTCCGAAATGAAATTTACGCAGAAGAATCTGTATAATATTTGTATTCAGTGAAAAGTTTATCAGGAAGAAAGTTCCACAATGATCAGATTAAATGAAAAATCAATTTCATGACTCATTGAAATACACAGTAAAAGAATATTAGAGCAACGAACGTAAATAATTCAAGTATTTATATAACTAATTACATTTCGAAGAATTTCTTATGTTCCTCGACAGTCGTGATATTGAATTTGAAATTTAGAACTAATTGGTACCACTAATTTCCATAAATTATACCACTAACAAGAATACGGTGGAAATCAAAGGAACGGAGAAGCTGCAGATATCATTTTCTCCGTTGCAGTGAGCCTATTCTAGGTTAAAAGTTTTTGAGACGATAAGGGAAGAAGGTCGACGAGAGGACGAGAAAGGTTCCTCCTTGAAGCGTCCTCAATCTCGCAATAGAGGATCGAGGTTAAAAGAAATGTAATTAATCGCACAGAACACGTCGCGGTATTGAATCTAAGACAGTGGCCACTTGTTTACACAGGGAATGTAATTTACGCGATATCAACGAAAGAAAAGCCCTCTTTAACCCCAAACCATGTGGCATAACAAAGCATTCATTACTCTAACCGGTACAAAAGGAGGGAGTGATATAAGGAGAGAAGAAATGTTCCAAGCGATTAAAACGAACGACCCCATTATTCGAATGGACGAAAGATATAATATTTGAGAACCACCGTCGAATTACTTCCGCTTTGAAAAGTCTTTTCTTCTTTTCGCCTTACAGTCTGTCTCAAATAAATGTAGACATGGATATTTCATGGTGAAAACTGATTGGATGGAAATTTTACTAGATGTAGGAGGAAAATGTTTTTTTCACGATGAATTATAATTAAATTCGTCACAGTGTTTCGATTATAGCATTGATATAGTCAAAAACTCTGCAACAAAGTATCGTTAAGTACAAGAAAGTCTCGAAGGAATTTTGATACGTTTTGTGAATGAAGCTTATTTAATAGTTAAATATATGTTATAGCGTTTGTCAAATGATCAAACAATTTCTGCAACTGATCAACTGCGCATTTATGAACAGGTTTAACACTCTGAACATTATGTTAAATTTTTGCACTCAAAAGATGTTTCTTCGTTGGCAAATAGAAATGTAACAGCCCCTATTTCAAGTTTCTGCTGTCTTTATTATTTGTGGACAATATTGTCTGTCTCACTAAGTTCAAACATTATGTGCATAATACTATAAATTTACTTAAAAGTTATTTATTTAAAATTGTTGCGTTAAATCAAATTGCGAGTGAGAGTCGCCATTCGAACGCAAATGATTAAATTGGTCAAAGGAACAAAAATAAAATATTCAAATAGTATTCTACTTTTATTCACAATAATTTTGGATAAATTTTAACAAATCACATAATTGTCAAATTTTAACAAATCACATAATTGTCAAATTTTAACAAATCACGTAATTGTCAAATTTTACAATTGCTGGATACTTGGAAAATATCATCAATGTTTACAATAGATTATATCAAATCACAGTTTTTTACATAAAAGAAAATATTATAACGTTATAATATTTTTAGCGTAAATAGTGGTTGTGTGTGATAAATTAAAATTTATTATTTACAACTTCAATTTTTGCAAAAATTTCTTTAAAATTTGAAATTCGTAAATCATAAATACGTAGCAATTCAATAATGCAAAACTTGAAACGATATCGTTCTTGTTAGCAATAATAACATAAATACTAGTTAATAAACAGCCATTTAATGTATAATATTCTGACCATTGAAGTTTGCAACATGATTGTATTTAGATTTCCCGGATAGCTTAACTACATTTTAACTGCAATATAATTATGCTTCTTATAGTCGAACAAAGTGAAACAACATGTCTGATAAATCAACGACCGTACTACTTATGATATTTACGTTTGCGTGTAACATAAAAGTCCTATACATAGAAAAAAATATGATAACGATTTAACATTTTCAGGTTAAATAAACGACAAGAAAATAGGTCTATCGGGTGAAGATAGAAACTACATTAGATTGACAAGTACAAGTATATATTATAGTAGATTGGAATATTGTGTGATGTACTGCCCTATATGTATCAATTATGAAAATAAGTGATTTTTAATCGAAAAACAGGCTTTTCGTTTAATTAAAGAAGTTCAGTTGAAGTGGGCACAGGAAATAGTAACCGGGCAGGTGACCACTTGAAACTCCTCTGCACTCTCGATTACCTTTCTCTTATTGACGTATCAAATTATTAATGAATTTAATTTAATTAATTTAATTAGCTACCGTAATAAGACTATTTAATATAATGCCTGCTACAGTAAACCATGACGTATATGGTCAGAAAAATAGAATCCAGATTATAAAGAATACATACAGGGTGTCTCGTAATAAGCGTTGGACCCGCAAAGGGGTTGCGGGGGAGGTGATTCTAAGTAACTTTTACCTTTGCAAAAATGGGGTGTAGGCTCTCGTTTTCGAGTTATTAAGTAAAAACACTGACCAATCAGAGCGCGCGAATGGCGCCCGCTTAGCTGCGATAGCGAAGCCCCGAACATACGGCCGATCGCGGACGCGAACAAACAAGTTAGTATCGTGCTATGTTACGTCAAAGTTAAATCACACATAATAATGTTCCGTTATTCATTTTACTGAATAAGAGATAAGACAATTTTATGTGCGATTTGGGGAAGCTGGGGAATTGAGAATTTGGGAAATTGGAAATTTGGGGAATTGGGAATTTGGGCAATTGGGTATTCGGGGAATTGGGAATTTGGGGAATTGAAAATTTGGGAAATTGGGAATCTGAGAAATTGAAAATTTGGGGGACTGGGAATTTGGGAATTTGAAGATTACGGGAATTGGGAGTTTGGGAATTTGGAGATTTGGAGAATTGGGAATTTGGGAATAACAATGTTCAGTTATTAATTTTTACTAAATAAGGGATAAGACAATTTTACGTGCGGTTTAACAATGACGTAACATAGCACGATACTAACTTGTTTGTTCGTGTCCGCGATCGGTCGTATGTTCGAGGCTTCGCTCTCGCAGCTAAGCGGGCGCCATTCGCGCGCTCTGATTGGTCAGTGTTTTTACTTAATAACTCGAAAACGAGAGCCTAAATCCGATTTTTGCAAAGGAAAAAGTTACTTAGAATCATCTCCCCTACAACCCCTTTACGGGTCTTACACATATTACGAGACATCCTGTGTAGATAATTCACTTTTCAGATTCGTCCAGTAATTTGGCAGTGTATACCATTTCCCACATTGACAATATCCAAAAGTTTATTTCCTCTTGGGTAGCTTCAAAGCCAAGAGGTTCTAGGAGAGGTAATTTTAAGCAACTTTTTACTTTACATAAATGTAGCTCGAGGCTTCATTTTTAAACTATTACGGAAAAACACCGACCAGTCTGAGCGCAAGAATAGCACGCGCTTGGACGCGAGAGCGATAGCACCGAACGTAACGGTTGAGCGTGGTCGTGAACAAAGAAGTTAGTATCGAGTTATGTTATGTCAAAGTTAAATCACATGACGAACAAACAGATTAAGGATAATGTTCAGTTATTAATTTTTAGTGAATAAAAGATAGAAATAGAAATCAAATAAATCGAATGTTTTCAATACTGGTACTCGTTATCGGGCAAAAATAATGAATAAAATATCAAATAATATTTTTTCCATTTATTAAAAATATACAAAATAACAAATTAATGTATTTCAAGAAATAAATAATTTTAATATTGAATGCAAAATTTTAAATCAATACAATAAATGAATTGATTCCTGGCTACATTAAATTTACAAAAAAAATGAAGTGACAATTTAAATTACACTGAGCCATTGTTTAAACCCGTGTCAGTAAAACTATGTCATTGTGACTGTGTCGTTTCAGCGACCCAGATCTTTGTTATAATGTTCTGAATATTTAATTTCACATTCCTGATATACAACGAATACTAGTATTTTATTCCTTCGACTTCCATTAATAACAGACTTTTAATTTATCTTTTATTTACGGAGATGAATAACTGAACGATATTCCACATATGTTGATTCGTTAAGTGATTTAACTTTAACATATTATAGCATGATACTAATTTCCTTGTTCACGTTCGCGGTCAGCCGTGCGCTCAAAGCTTCGCTCTCGCGTCTGGGCGCGTGCTATTATCGTGCTCCAATTGGTCGGTGCTTTTCCCTAATAATTTAAAAACGGTGCCTCAAACCCCATTTCTGTAAAGAAAAATGTTAGGTTGTAGTATTGCAATAAGCGTCGAGAAAATTAAGTGACCACCCAAAGTTTCGTCAATACAATAGACGTCAAGAGGTTCGTCGCTCCGTAGCAGAAATAAGACCCAAGGAATCGTTACATTTCGTCAAGAGGTTTTAGTGTCTCGTTTAGTCCAATCTGGTTTTCATCGCCCTTCACCTTAGTACTAGAGTCTTTGTTTCGTATTTTCTATAGATGTTGAGGTATTCCTTAAATTTATTACTGGCTACGGACATTATGGAAACGCCTCTGTTCCTCTCCACACTTCCATTTCCACCCTAATTTGGTGAACCAACCAGAAAATAGATATACAATAGTTTTTTCCTCACTTTTTCCCAAAACTTACACGCTCATTTAAAAGGCCGATCACCGGTGATCACGGTTACAGCCAATGTGATAAATTTCTCTTCAACAATTTTGCTGTCGATTATTCAATTGCTTGAAACTTGTAGTTTCGGTCGTTGTTTATTCCTATAGCAATTAATACGTTAACGGAGGAAACTCTCACATATACCTTGATCGTAGCACTTAATATTTAGGTTTCCACCTGATGTTCGAAGTGGAGGTTCATGTCTGACAGCCAACGGCCATACTACTTAGAACATACCGGTTCTCGTCTGATCACCGCAGTCAAGCTGAGTTGGGCGCGGATAGTACTTGGATGGGTGACCGCTTGGGAACTCCGCGTGCTGTTGGCTTCTTTTTTTACAATTTCTTTTTTATTTAGGTATATTCAGTGATATTCCCTTCTAACTATCTATCGAAATTCCATTTCGATATAGTCCCATTCTAATCAATTCTAAATACCTTAATTTCAATTCGATTAAATTCTTTGCTCCTGAGTTTCAAAGATTTAAAATTGAATTTTATCGAACTATTCTTTATTATATGTTATATATGTAGGGTGTGAGGGAGATTGAGGTGCGAATGAAAAGTGTTTATGGACGAGCGATAGAGATCGAGTGACTGAGCAGAGCGTTTGGAATTGCGTGATCGAACTGGAGACATTGGGGGGTGCGAGGGCTGAATGTTTAGGTTATAAGATAAAAAGGTGCGTGAATGCAGCGAGCGGGTGAGTCGTAGATGAGAATCGAGAGAGTGCAGAGCGAAAAGAGTAGTTAGCGAGTAAAGAGAGTTAAAGAGAGTAATAAAGAGTATTTGTCCACACATATTAATAAAGACGTTATTAAAAATCCTACATATACTTTAATGTTAACTAGATAAAATTCTCTTCTATGTGCTTTTAAATATTTTCAATAGAAAAGTTTTCAAATATGCTTTGACTAGTATGATTGCTATGTAATTTTTCAATATTTTACCCTTGGATGCGATTGTATAAAGTATAAGCTGAAGCACGCAGAAATTGCAGTTACTCAGAATGAGAACTCTCATTTTTCGGTTTTAAATGCCTATTTTGCTATCTTTCCAGTGAAATATAACAGCAATGCTGCCCCAATTTGCCTTTAATGTTTCTTCTGTCGTTTATTCGATTGTATTCGAGTGTCCAATCACTAATGTTCCCGATGATAGATAGTATGACAGCAGAATGATAACAGTTCGACTGATAGTTCAACAGTTCTAATTTAGAAAAAAATGACATCATGAGACTTCCAAAGCAATGGAGGAAAAATATAGACCAGAACATGCTCTGCTTGATTTCATAATATTCTATCATGTACAAAATTGTGTGTACGTTAAGGGTAGCAAGAAGAACGGCAAGAAGTTTACGAACAATCTATTAATATATTATAAAACATGATTTTGTAAGAGCGAATAGGGCGAACGATGGGGTTAATGGCCGACGTGACGATGAACCGGAGTCGTCGTCGATAGTCATATGGTACAATCATGAAGACAAAGGAATTTTGGAGTATGTTGGTCTCTATGGCAGCGGGGCTCGCGGGGATCGCCCCCACGAAAACGCTTGACGAAGCGTGACGTCGTCACTTGTCATACGGATAGACGCGGAAACGGAGCAGTTTTAATCGAAAATATATTATATTAAAAAGATATTCTTTCGTGAAGATTTATTTTTTAGAAACCCAACCATCCTTACAATTTTTCGATTTGCATTAATTCTACGAAACAAAAGTCTGAATGTTTCTGACTTGTCAACGGCAATACTACGTAGGAAATACCCGATGTCGTCCGATCATCGGAGATAGACCAGAATATGTTGTGTTTGATTTCATAATATTCTATCATTTATAAAACTGTGTAAACATTAAGGATAGCAAGAACAGTCTACTGATATGTTATAAAACATGATTTTTCAATTTGCATTTGTGGCGTCGATATGCGGCCGTCACGTCCCTGCCATAATATAATTATTTAGTCTAACTTGAAGATATCAGGTGAGAATGTGATGGGTAAATGAGTCGAACGCGTGAACGTTTTCTGAATGGGCACTAGAAGTGTTTGCGTGAGAACGTTTGGACGATCGGTTCGAGTGTCGCGTTGAGTGATCGAGTTCGAGGAATGTTTGAGAATACGCGTGTATAGTTCAACGATTGGTTTAGGGTGAAAACGACTCGGTTTAAAAGAAGAAAGAATGATTTTGAGAGAGCATGTGTTGGTGTGCAAGAGGGTGAGGGTAAGATCCTGAGATCCTATGAATGCAATCTCAACGGATACGTTAGTCATTAAGTTACTGTTACTAGTAAGGGTCGGTCAGATCTGTGGAATAAATTGTTCGGAATTGTTGGACTAAACAAGCGTTAACAACCAAGTCATTAAACCTTGTCCATCATTTCATCTCATACATATAATGCATTACGACTTCAAAACAAAAGTTTCTATATGTCTGACCAGTCAACGGCCATACTACTTAGGAAATACCGGTTCTCGTCTGATCACCGAAGTCAAGCTAAGTTGGGCGCGGATAGTACTTGGATGGGTGACCACTTGGTGGGAACTCCGCGTGTTGTTGGCTTCTTTTTTTTAATTACAAATTTTATTAATGGTTCTGTTCGATACGTCTCTCTCATGAAGTTTAAAGTATTTTAATTTTAATTCGATAATGTTCTCCTTTACTTAATTTTCAGTATTCTAATTTTACTTTTGTACTCTTTCCTTTTATACAGTTTAAATATTTCAGATTAATTTCGGTAAAATTTCACGTTTATTTATTTTTAATATATATATATATCGCATGCAATCGCAATATGACAAATAAATAAACGAGAAATTTTACCGAAATTAATATATATATATATTTATTCTAATCAGTTTAAAATTCTCTCCATATTAATTGAATGTAATTCTCCTTTTTACGATTTCAGGTACTTCAACTTTAATACATTAAAGTTCTCTTTTATTTAGTTTAACAACACTAAATGTAATGATCTTCAAATAAATCTTAATTATAGCGAGTGACATTTAGGAGTTTAGTAGTTCCCCGAAATGAAGAAACATGCCTGACCAATCTACCGCCAATACTACTTAAGATGTATTGGTTGCAATTCTTGGTTTCAATTCGTTTTTGGTTGTATGGACGACAAACGTCATTTTTATAATAAGATGTTTTTAACGAAATGAACCGAATTATTAACAATTTGAGTATCGCTTAAATGGAAAATCCTTTTAGTTAGTAATTTTGTTCTCAGCAAATCTAGCAAACATTCTTCATAAAAGTTACTCGTTGCTGGGCAAATGCTCACATAATTAACAAAATTATTTATTTTACTTAAAATAATTGACAAAAGTATGTAAAAATATAAGTTCTTACTTCTCCCAGAAGTAGGCGACAGGACAGTGAGTTAATATTTCATAAACATGAGAATATATTAAATTACTATAATACGAGAGACAGTGCCCAAAATACATCTGCATTACATTCGATTCGCAGATATTCTCAGCTAATTAGTGCATTTCGATTAATTCTCCAGACAGCGGTAAATGCTTCATTCAAACACCAAATTGGAGTATAAAATCGTGTAGAGTGACGTTCAAGCACGTTCAATTTCCTTCGGCACAAATTACGTGCAATAGTTGCAATTTTCATTTCATAATTCATGTTATACCGAACACAAGTACCTTTGTACGTGCGGCTGAATTGTGCTCGTGTCTCCGCTCTTCACGTATTGTAATTTAGGTAGGTAGTTCCCCCCAATCCTGTCTTACACGCGACAACGAACGCTTTTGTCGGAAATGCTGCATTTTGTACGACAGCTTATTAAACATTCCGTAAATTACAATCCCAAAGAATTTACTGCTGCTTCGACACGTTCCAATGACATCTTGCGTGATTCGACAATTCCGCTCGTAATCTTTCTATTTTTCATTTAGAATTTGCATTATGTTTAATTTATTCCTTTTTCAACAATTTTACTTAGATATACAGTAGCGGATAAAAGTTTAAGACTAAATGGAAAAAATAAATAATTGATTTACTATTCATAAAAACTATAAATAGTGTTCTACTTTCGGTGTTAACTAATTAGACTTTATACACTTCTACAAAAAATTTCATTTTGATATTTTGCTCAGTAGCGAAGTTACAAAAAAAGAAACGAGGTTCGTATAATATTTCAAATCAAATCATCGTCTTAAATTTTTGTCCGCTACTGTATGTTGCGGTGCATCCATAGAATCATAATGTTTGGACTTTTACGCTCTATAGAAAAATCGTTCTATTGTAATCCGAAACGTGCAGCACAGGCACAGGATATTTTTAAACGTTAATTCATTACAGTGCACCATAAATGTACGGGTTTACATCACCGTGCAGCACACGCCAATCTACCTGCGAGCCTACAAACCCTCGGGGTAAAGACAGAAAATCCAATACCTCATTAAAATTCCAATCGATCATAAATAGTCCCAAACCTCGAACGCACCTTAAGTCCGCGGCCCGTTGCAGGGCCTCATAAAAACTCTGGAAAAACCAAAAAGTCCCGTTCCTCTCAACATCCCTACTGCCAATTGATTTCCACCACCTCGTTCCTCTAACTTTTCCATCTTCCAAATATCCCAATCCAATGATTATTCAATATTTCCGACTTCTTACCAAGTCCATTCCTACATTCACACCAATTCACCATCGACTCCTACTCTACAAATCATCTACCTTTTTTGGCAACACCAACAAGCAACAACGAGTTCCATTTCAACCACCACTAACGAAACATCAGAACATTTTAAACCACCACCTAGTACACACTTAAAATCATTCGAAACACCACCAAGTACACTTGAACACTTTTACATTATTGTTAAACTACTAAATATTGCTAAATAAATTAAGTGTTATATTTAAACATTCGTTCACCACCATATCACCATCACATCATCTTTCGAAAAGCGTCCTCACGTCATTAATTTGCCGTCGAGCTCAACGGTCACAGTTCTTGAGGATTCCACGTTCGAAAACTCGAGTTCCGAGACCGTACAATAAAACATCGCCAAAAACTAACTCGATAAGTGGTGACATAAATTTAAGGCATCTGAAAACCATACGGAAGGGTGCTGGAGTGTTCGACCCAAACTTAAGATATTTAGAAATTTCCAGACACAACCCTCGTGACATCACCCCCGGACACCACACTATCTGAGAGTGACCAGGACTTCGGGCGTGGATTTGTCAACAAATAGGAAATATTAAGACCGCCTTCTTATCCACCAAGACACCATGACTTACCCAATCAGGGAAGTCACCCCCATCGACAACCCTCACAACGAATTAAGAAAACTCAGCGTTTTTTGTCAAAGGACAGAATTTTCAAATCGTACGAACTTGCGATAAGACTTCTTCGGGCGAACTCCTATATTTTTCAAAGAATCGAGCGTATTCTTGTCCTTACATATATTTGTAGTATAAGTTAATTATTACTTTAGATTCGTCTATTTTATTAAATAATAAACATCAAATCAACTGAATTTTACACAGGGCATCTTCGAATTATTTATTCCAATATTTCCTGGTGCACAAACAATAAAGCCACTGGAATTATCTTCAACTTTTGGAAAATTCATGAACAATCATCAACTGCCCCTTGCAGCTGTTTTTTCGAAAGTCAGTGAGGTTTATTAGTATATGGCTGTTGAACAGTTAAGTGACAAAACGACTTCATATTTTTTACATCGGGTCATGTTGACCTCAAGACGAGTATTTGGTAAATTCGGTCCGCGCCCCCTTCCCATATATTTTCCACAATCAATAGTTTAATTTTAACTTAGTCGTTTGTTCATCCTCACCAGCATGCCAACCTCCACTAAATACTTTTTCCTGGAGAGAAAATGGAACAAGATTTTACTAACAACTCTCAAAGAGTACACGAACAAATTTTAAACTCCGTTGTCGGTTTTTGAGGCGTTACATTTTTCTTATGTGCTAAGTCGAACTTCTGGTTATAATAAAGCACACAATTTATCATCGCCTGTTCTTTAGTTATTATTGTTTCTCAAGGGGATTGACCGATCTCACACTCTAACTAGCTCGTGGTTCATTAAGTCAAATCCTGTTGGAATATGGGATTAATTGTAATTAAATAACTCAGATTATTTCGTAGTAACAAAATTTTATGATGAAGGCTCTGAATGAAGTCATTTATCGTTTTATTTGTTAACTCGAAATAAATAAAAAAAAACTTTCTTTTGTTTAATAAGAGTGTCTCTCATTACCGTGTTTCATTTTTATATGTATGTGTTGGATTTTTGCAGAAATCCCGAGTAATATTTTGAACGAATTTTAAATATGTTTCATAGCTGTTGAAAACGTACGTTCAACGAAATTTAGGTAAAAGTCAGGGTCATAAAAAACGGTCAGCTCGAGCCCTGTACCGAGGTCGTAGCTGACCGTTGTAACCGCACTTTGAGGATAAGGCGGGAACAAATTAATAAGAATGATTGCAGGAAATAAAACAAGATTTATTAACGCAACTTGATAACTTTATGAAAGGAACAGATTTATTAAACCACGTGCTTGCAAAATAATACTATAATTTTGATTAACGCTTCCTTCGCTCGTCGATGAATTTAGATATTACAAATTAATGTACGCACGAGATTCTACGAAATTAGATTCTACGCATTTATGGAAACACGCGTTCGCTCGGTCGCCGGTGTGAGGTCGCGTAACAAAAACAGTTGACGGTTAGGACGACGAAGTAAACGGTAATACGATACGCAAATGAAAGTGGTTCTCACGCCGCGCTCACGCAAATAATAATTCGATTTTCGAGAACAGGTTAAGATTGAAAAGAAAGTAACGCAAATTGCACGCTCACGCAAAAGATTGATTTGATACACAAAATGAAATAAGATTGAATTGAAATTACGCAAATTACACGGGCCGATCGGCGAAAAGTTTAACAAAACTTTACGAGAAAAATATAATCATAAAAGAAACGCAATTTACCCAAAGAGTATGATATGAATTTGGAAAAGGATTTATTGGCTTTAAGGAATTACCCCCGAATGCTGGCAGCTGACGCTTCCTACTGTCACGGTACGAGTCGCAGGCTACTCACGGATCTTCCGAAAGTCGAGACTTTCGGACAGAAGGCAAATAGACCTGTGATGCAGTAACGGTACAGAGGTTTGTCACGGTGAACGGGTCCAAACGCGATATTCGCGACTTCGATCCCGCCAGCGTATCACAGTCCAACACCGAAGGATTTCAGGAACGGTGTCCAAGTAATATTGGCAACTAGGCCAAAGAAAGGTTTGAAGAAATACTGCAAGAGAGCGATTATCGGATCGACACGTCCTTTTATTTAGCCGATGATCCACACACGCCAGGAGGGGATAGGCACGCGCCTGCGCTATTATTACATAGAGGTAGCGGGGACTCATTACTTGATGCCCCTTACATTATGTCACCGTTTCGGCAACTCTGTTGTACGGTTACACCGTTAAGAGAAAAGCAAGACTCTCTCTTCTAGGGGGTGCATAGCTGAACTTCCCCTTTCCTTGTATAAGATGGCTTTTTGCAATACAACCCAATCAGTCGGTTCGGTAACAGCACATAGTAAGCACAGTCCCTGAATTTCCAGCGCGTTCAGAACTGAACACATTGTACATTTTTTCTATATTTACTGTATATAATAAATATTCGTTGCGTTTATTGGAGGCAAACAAACTCTGTGGTTAATTATTCAACAATATGGAAAGATTATAATAATCCATAAATCTCGAACGACAACAATGTAAACGAAGTACAATAATTTCAATTGCTGATATTCATTACGAGTCTAAGAATCTGGTTCCTTAATTGTTTTTTCTAACATTAATAGTAGCATGGTTTCATAAAAACAAATGATATTTCTTTAACCTCCCTTGTTTTCAGGTTTATTTGCCAGGTGAATCAGTCAGAACTAACCAGAGCTACAATATTAAAATAGATAATGAAAGTTGAAATGTTATGTCAATTTTGTATTCAGCAATTCTTTGCTATGTAAATTATAATTTCACTTGAACACCAAATTGAAGGTATTAAAAATTCGATTAAGATTTATCGCGATTGAAGTGCGACTGCGTCTCGTGTAAGACTAATGGAAACATGGCAAGAGGTTAAAATATTATTCTATTTAGTTGCAAAACTGTAATATGATTGTGCATAGTTGCAAACCACCGTAACAGAAGGTACAATATTGTTCACATGGATATGTTAAAACCCAATACAAGGTTTAACTTCAAACTCGTGGATTGATGTCAAAGTTAGTTTGCTTTTGTAAAAATATACTCCAGATTACGCTGTTGGCGAACAATAGCACGTTGAACGAATGTATAATGCTCGAGTATCAAAGCTGATGTCGCTTCGACGCTTGTCTTGCAACTACACCTTGTCTCGCGAAAGCTCAAGCTTAATTGAGTTTATTAATTATTGATCAGTTGTAACAAGATTAGCTCGCTTGTGCGCTTCGTGGGACAGTGAACCATTAACTGTCACTCTGCTATGCCGTTGTACGCTTTCGAATTACGACTCAACATCTGAAGATGCGCTACTAATTTTTTAATCGTTACAAAAAACGTTACAATCGATCGAAAGTGTCGTAACAGCGACGAGGATAGTACATGCTAGAATCAGTAATAAAATAAATGGTAAAAATTGTCAGAAAGGAACATAACTGAACACAATGAATGACAATGTTCTCGCTCGCAGTCCTGAGTAATCCTTATAAATTAATCTTCGCTCGTTGTTTGTTACAAAGTTATTAACAAAATAATATTTGGAAAAATATTAATTTAATGTAACCTAATCTACTGTAACGTGTTTCATAATACATGCTATTCATTATTTGACATTGGTTATTAATTATATTATAAAACATATTAAGTCGGGTTTTGTTTGAACAGAATCTTTAAGGCCACACAACATGAAATTCAAAATGACCGAAATCTGTTCTGCTGCATTTATAAATTCAGCCGTTATATTATATAAACGATAATGTTACGGTTTAGAATATAAATAAAATAAATAGTAATGTAATAGCGTGAAATAATAATAAAATAAATGGTAATATAATAGTTAGAAGTAGTAATGAAATAGTGCAATGATAAAAAATATAAAAGTTGGAAATAGTAATAAAATAGTAAGTGGAAAATACAAATTAAAAGTGATTAAAAACTGGTCTGGCCTGGAGAAATCAACAAAGCTGGAAAAAAAGAAAAAAAAACGCGCGAGGCACATTTTATAAAAATAAAATAATAAATAAATAAACAAATATCATAAATTTCATTTTCGAATAGTGTATCTTGTATTTTGTTATTCTCTTGCAAACGTAATTATTTGCATGGAAAATTGGCGAAGTAATACTTTTAATCAATTACAACATTCATAAATAAGATTCTTATTATAACATTCTTAACTAATTTAAATTTGATTATAATTATAATCTGATTTACACTTTCATCTCGAGAATTTTTTAATTCTCTTTAGATAGAATTTTAGTTTGCAATTCTACTCCCAGTTTTTGGCAAAATTCTAATTTTACAATTTTATTAAAAGAATGTTCTTTTGAATATTAAAAATGTAGTATCAACACTGTTATGGCGTTTTAATGTAATTGATAAGTGTGTTCCATTAAATTACTCATATATTCACGCGTTTGATTTACCATTACCATTGTCTCGTAATATTGAAACCCTACTATCGCGTAAAAAATCGTTATGTAATACTTAACGATTAGCTAAATTAATATTGTATGTATATAATATAATTACTTAGTAGAATTACATTTCGAAACACATAAATAAACAGCAAACTAAGGGTGTCAAACATTTTTAACTCACATATTTGTTATGAACTGGTCACCCTATGTCTACAATGTTTTCCAGGAGGCTATTAACTAATTTAGCACAATTTAGAAATAGTTGTGTAGGTTACTGAGTTAGTCCTCTATAGGCAATAAGCAATTTTAATCAAATGGAGTTTCGGGGATTTCTAAAGTTTAATTTATTCTTTTTTTGTCTGGCGGTATATGAGCTGTCTGTGTGCTCGAGTATTTTTACAAACATAATTTAAACTGTATTGTTACGTCTTAATAGAACATTGTTTCGAAAGGTACCTAAATTTGAAATATTATTCTGTTTTTCATATAAAGAATATTTATGCGTTGACAGAATTACGCAATATTTAATATGAAAGAACTGTTTATTAATATAAAAGAAGATTAAAGAGTAACATAATAATATACATAGAAATATAACTATAATTAACGGAAACGCGAAACACACGCACGTGCATCTTGCACAGAACCGAGTACAGAACAGAACAGAGCTGAATTGCAATACAAAAAACAAAAGAAAAAACATTATCATTGCTACCATCGTAGTAAAAACTCAGACTATATAGATTTTCATACCAACATGCGTACTGAGTCAAGAATTTTATGTAAATTTAACTTAATATTACATGGCCAATAAAATATACAGTATAACTTTTCAAATTGCTATTACGTAATCGATAATTTCATATCGATTTCAATGAAAATGTTACTTGTTCGTGAACGATTATTATTTATATATTTCTCGAACATGTTTATCAAAATCTTATAAGTTATTACATCGCATCTCAAAGATCATTGCGCACGTTGAAAATGTATACATATAACATCAGAAGTTACTATTATATTAATCAATAAACAATTACCAGAAAATCATAACAATTTTGATTCGAATTTTACTGCTTCATTGATTTCTATTCATATGGTTTACAAATATGTTTATCGAAACATTGTAAATAAAACAATAAAATATATGTGTCGTCAGAAGCTGTTATTATATTAATAACTAAGTACGATACAATCATAACGATTTCAATTCGGATTTTCTGCGTTTATTGATTTTTATTTATATAATTGACAAACATATTTATTGAAGCGTAAAATCCACATTGCGCTTTTTGTATATTTTCAACTTCTAATTCACAGCTTCGACCATAACATTTTGTTTATGCGAGTGTTATTGGATATCGTGCACCTCTGAAAATATTATCACAGCCGAGAAAATGAATTTGAATGAAAATTGAAGTTTCGATCTACACATGTGCGACGTTGGTATTAATTCGTGAATAAAGTTCAATGTATTTAATTCCGTGTAAAATTCGTGGCACGGTTTATCGATAAATTTTAATTGTACTTCAGAAATAAAATTATTATTTATTTCACCCGTTATTTATAAATCAAAGTTTCCGATAGACATAATAACGCGTAGAATAGTCATTTGGTTGAAATAAATGAGTGTTAACAAAGTGAATTATTGTACGGTAATCGTACTATCATACTTGTAAACACGTAAATCATTTTCATACCACCAGTAGCCGTAAGGAAATTACTACTGCAATAATATACATATATGTAGGTAGCGGAAAAAATAGATTACAAGAAACAGCGAAAAGAAGACCGTTGCGAGCGGCAACGGTTAGGATAAGAAAAAAGCGGAGAAAGAACTTGTACATATAAGATAGTTTTTAGGATGCGTGCGAAAGTCGCTCACCGTGTCAACGGCACAGGTAATAAACATTGCCGGAAGGTGAGTGACCGCGGAAGTAAGAATGAGAGAGAGAGAATGAGTGTGCGAGAGAGAAGGCGAGGTAAAGGGCGATAACCGCCGAAAATCTATGTAGTAGCGAATGTATGCGAGAGTGAATATATAAACATGCGTGCGACAAAGGAGGACATTGTATTAGAAACCGAGAGTTAGAGTGTATCAGAGTGAGTAACAGAGAGATAGAGAGAAGTTTATAGAGAGAAGATTGAGAGAAAATAAAGAGTTAAGTAAATTCAGACCACGAGGGATAGTTTTCTTAACAGAATCCAAAAAATATCCCTACATATATTATAGTATTATTATATAATGAATTGTATGTAGTTAATGCAAATAATAACATCAAATGTAAAAACGGTAACAGTAGTATTAAATGATATTGTTGTTGATGATGATTATTTTTGACATTCGGCATTACATACCTATCAACTGAACTTATGTTCATGATTTTATTAAGTCATGTGATAAAATGTATATACATTTTTCTGGATCACCCTGTATATGTTTTAATGTAACAGCGTAGTTACAAATGTTTCCTAAATCAATGACCTTTTTAATATAAATACTGTACATTGATTATATTAGTATACTGCAAATATTGTAATATAAACTTTGTATAATAGTTGCACTTTCTTTATAATCAGATATATTAATACGCAAATTATGTTTCACGTGAGTGAAGCAAAACACTAAATCATTTTCGTTTAATATAATTTTATTTATAACAATAGTGATAATTTAATGATATTGACGATATCGTGATGATTTATTGAATTTCTGCGTAATAAAAATGAATTATAGGAGAAACATACTGCGATACAGGATGTGCATTCGGAAAAGTAACATAACAGCTGAAATTCCAATAGTACAATATTAAATTTGGAAACAAACTTTTGCTACCTAGATTTTTGTTAATATATACTCTGTTTTTAAATAGATAACAATATGAAAAATGAAAATTAAAAGTTTGTTAGAATCTATTAAAAAAAATTACTATACAATTCTAAAAATGTATTGTTCCAAATTAACAATTTACAGAAATAGAACAGTATACAATACAATATGAAATATAAAGCACAATATGAATAGATATACCTGTAAAAGAGGAATAGATATAATTATTTGAGCAGAGTAGATAATTTATGTAAAATCAAGTAAAAATAAAGTATTATACATGAAATAAATAATTCGAGTTAAATAGCTAATTAATTCCTAAAAAAAAGTATCACAAGTAATTTTAAGTAAAATAATTAAAATAAATATGCAAGAATAATTTCTAACTAATAAATATTTTCAACAAATTTATGACAAACAGGACATCGCCTGAAATAACAAACACTACAATTTTATTTCGATAAAATTTTAATAATAGTAATATTACATTATATCACCCATAGTATTTAATACACTTCCACATCTTACAAATAATGATTCGATTATACTCAGCTGAATAGTTAGCAAATTTATATTTAACCAATCAGTTTAATTAATTGAACAGCTTACCTTCGTTTCGAGAACGAATAGAGGGTTCTTGATAAAAATAACCACACTAGTTGCTATAAAATCGCGAGCCATAGGAGGTCTTTAAGAAATGAAGCAATTTATACATATCTATGTTTGCTTGACATTTATTTACTCCAGCGAGAACGGCATCCTTTGAAGTACATCAAAGGCGTTTCTTATTTTGCGTGGAACCAGCATTTCACGGTTAATTAATCAATCAATATTCATTTTTTGCTTTGTATTTTTCTAGTAATAAACAAACAAGTGCTGTGTCTCAGTCCGAAAACGAACTATATAGCTGTATAGAAGGTGAAATATTTAAATGTTTATTCTTTACAATGTGAGATGACATTTTGTTATACGAAACGTAAGAATCATCGTAAAACGACCATTTTGTATTTTAAGTACAAATTAGTTCGGTCCATTTTCAAAAGGAACAACTCTGGCTGTTATAAATGTTTCATAGCAACAGCGAATTTCGATTGTTTCAGATACATTAGGCATCTGCCAATAATATTCAGTTTATATCGCTTTGAGTTTCATTCAGAAATCTTGTATTTTACTGTGTTCAATATGTGAAATTTTGTGTTAACTAAGCAGCATTTGCGGGAGGTTTTAGTTTTTTACTTTAATTTGAATAAAAGTACAGCTAAAACGCATCGTATCCTTGTGGAAGTTTATGGTGACAATGCTCCAACTAACAAATCATGTAGGGAATGGTTTCGACGTTTCAAAAATGGTGACTTCGGCGTTGAAGACAAGCCTCGCTCTGGACAGCCGAAGAAGTTCGAAGACACGGAATGCGTTCGAAATGAGGAGTATCTGGTGGGACCAAAAGGGTGTTATATACTATGAACTGCTACAACCTGGCGATTCCATTACGAGTAATAGATATGGGCTACAATTACTTCGTTTGAGTCGTGCATTACGAGAAGAACGCCCGGAATACGAGCAAAGACATGATACGGTTATTCTTCTGCATGACAACGTTCGGCCACATGTTGCAAAAGTCGTGAAAACATATTTGGAAACGATCAAGTGGGATATTTTACCGCACCCGCCGTATTCTCCGGACATTGTTCCTTCTGACTACTGGTTGTTCCGACGGATGCAGCAAGGTTTGGCAGGTCACAGGTTCACTTCTTTCGCAGAAATCGAAAATTGGCTCCAAACTTGAATCGCCTCCAAAAACGAGCCATTTTTTCCAGATGGAATTCGTAAATTGGGTGGGAGGTGGAAAAAAGTAGTAACCAGCGATGGACAGTACTTTCAGTAATCTGTTCCTACAGATTGTTCTGTAATAAATGCATTTTTGAAACAAAAACGATTTTCACAAAAAAACGAACCGAACTAATTTGTGCTCTCAATAACTTGCAAATTTCCATAATTCCAAATGTTCAAAATCTTACTATGTTCACACCGGTCGGAGTTTTTGTTAATAATTCAAAAACTTTGCCTTAGACAACATTTTAGTAAAGGAAAAACTTTACAAAAAAAAACTAGCCGAACACTGTGCATAGACGAAGTATAAAATCAGCGGGGTAAGAATGTTCTTCATAAAGTGACGACTAGTGATAAATCGGTTAACTTCGTTTTCCTTCGGCTCTACTCGGATAATCACGTGATATGTCCTACAGTCGAACTCATAGACTTATGACGAAATACAATCGGAAACAATGAAAGAGGTTATTATGAAAAGAATATACGTATATAAATGAATGAATGTTTAACATCTTAAGTTTGAATGATTGGTTGAAAATAAAGAAAGAAAATGACTGGAAATACTTCTATTTTTACGAAGAGAATTTATATTGAAAATTTAACACATCATGCAGTTTATGCAATATCTTTCTAGCAATACGATTATGAATACGTGAATTGTTAGTTACGTATCTGTATTTATAATGCAAACGTATGAAATACAATAGCGTTATTATTCATACTTTCATTTTCTAACTGTTTATAGTTTCTGTTCTTCTCACAATTTGCTCGGCCGTGTACGGAGCGAGAACTCACGGTTTCACACAAGTTCATACCCTTTTCAAAAAATATCCTCATCAACTTGCCTCTAACGCAGTCTATACAAAAAGCCTACGATGTTGACATGAACCGAATGCATCCGAAAGTATCCGATTTACCACTACTGAATTTCTGCTGCTTCCTCAATAATCTTAACGATTTCCTATTTTCCATTCGTACTAGATTATGTTTTAATCAGAATCCGAAACAGTCAAGAAGATTAGGTCAATTGTGATATTTGTACGTAGGACTCGTAGCGCGAAATTCAAATTATGAAGCATGAAATGGACAACTATACTTTGGTACACTTTACTATACATGATACATGGAAACATATAAGATACATAAATAATATACTTTATAAAATATTATACTTATTGCCTCTATTTTTATATGGCAAATGCTGTAAAAATCTTAACTTTTAAATTTTGATAAATCAATAATTTCGCACTTAACCCTCTGTCCACCAAGCGGGTCCATTGGACCCGACTGTATGTGGATACTGCGGTTATTTAAACTTAAAATTCTTGGGATCTAAATTATGTGCCTACTCCAAAAATATGTAATACAAAGATATTACTTGTAAAATTATTAAATATATAAGTTCAAAGTGAATAAATATACCGTATATTGCACACGCGTCCATTGGAACAAGTACGGTAGATAATGAAAGTTTTTCTTACGGTAGACAGAGGGTTAATGTATAATGTATTATTGTGTCATCCAATTTATATACATAAAAATTAAATTTAAGTTAAATTCCGACATATTTTGCTGAAAAATGGTTGTACTAATCAAAATCAATACTGTTACTGTGTACTTCTAATTAGAGGAAACCCACTCTAGATTTTCGTAACGTAATAAACACGTGTATATAATGCTGCTAATTAGAATAATTAATCTTTGGCTCAAAGGGTGTTTACCTCCTGTGTATAATGAAATACGACATTTACAAAAGAAATGATAATGGATATTAACGCATTCATGCATAGTAATCATATGAAAATATGGAAATATAGTGGTGCAACATTGAATACAAGAAGGATTGAAGGAAATATTTAAGATATTGTATACATAATATTTTATTGTGTACATAAATACAGGGTGATATAAAATGCGCGATACAAGTAGTAGGACGATGATTCGGTATGCAAAAATAAGTCTATAAGAAGAATAACACTTTTTTAGATTTGTATTCGAGTTTAAGAAAATGAAACGCAAAAATTCTTGAAATATTTATAAAAACTTTGTTTATGAATAATGAAGATAATTTCAATTTTCTTATAAATTAATAAACGTAATTATTAATTAAATTATCGTGAAGAATAATGATTAATAATGTATTTCAACAGTTATAATGTTTACATTTATTAATTTACCATCAATTATTGAATTAATGAAAATGATATTGAGATGTAGTCGCAGAACTGATAATGCGGAATTATTAGGATGCGTGATGGTTGCGAGTGATTTATGTGAACTGAACAATTTATTAAACAAATAATATTGGTGTGCAAGAAATATAGCGATTAACACATATACAGAAGTATTGGTAGACTATTGATTAAGTACGAGAGGAAGACACGGTAGACTATACGGAACTGATTCTAACCGATTGCCTGGAGTTCTTGTAATCGAAGTTATGCTTGTTGTATCTGAAGTATTCTCCTAGTCTCGCGATGTTCTTCCTCTCTTATAATATTGGCAAGGAGGGCGTAACCACCTCAAAACACTGAGGGTGGAGTTTGTCAGTACCACTGTCAACGCCCTGACTTTCCGGTAGGGGTAGAGTTTGTTATAAACTAAAAGTGACCATCACGTGTACAATAAACCTTGGGACGCGATGGTCATGCGACCGTACTAACCGTGACGGCACATGGCTGGCAGCGTTTATGAAGGGTAGCCTATTCAGCTAAACACGTGTTAAAAAGTATAAAATAATTTCGCCAACTTACAGACTTTAGGGCAGGCTTAATTGCCTATACCTGAGCATCTGCAAGCGGTCAATGTTATTTTCTTCGACGCTGCGACCCACGTGCCGCCACAGAGATCACTCTTTCTTCATGTAAACGATTTTCTCTTACAAGTACCTTGAAAAGTTTTTCAAATGCAATTTTTTATGTTGAAAGTACCATTATACCTACTGTAACCAATTTTTTGCTTCAGATATGTTGAAGTACTTTTCAAATGCAAGTTCAGCCAATATTTTAGCAAAGGAAAAGGTTGTTCAGAATCGTCACATCCACCACTCCACTTCGGCTCCTTCACTAATTTTGACACACCTTGTATATTTACATTTACTTTTACAGTACTAAAGCCCAAAAAAGAATAACAAAAATTATGAGAACGAAGTATCCAGTCATGTTATTCAAATCGACGTTGAAAAAAGTTTAAAATGTAGTTCGAACTGAAGCAGACAATATTGAAGTCCGGAAACATTTTGTTGATTGTATTTGATCGGATCTCAAGTAACCGGAGCTAGCAATTAATTCAATCTTTCCTGTCTCTCTTCGGTTTCCTCCTTTTTCCTCTCGTATTCTTTGATTTCCACCCATTGTTTTCCACTCTCGATTCACCCTCTAGTTCAAACACTCCGCCTCGTATTTTACTTTTCTTCCTTTTGTTGACACCTATTCTGTACCGCCTCGTCCGCTTTCGAGAAATTCACGGTTCCCGTTTGCTTCTCGGTGTTTGTTCATTCTTTGACGTTTTTAATTGGAAACAGTGGTCGTCGTGATTACCTGACACGAAAGCAGATCTATATTCTTCGTATTTATTGATTCGAAGCGAAGGCGGGTATTGGTACAGGCACGGTACACTCTCGTTGTATCTGTACCATTATACCACACCGGTCCAGACAATTACTTTTTGTATGAACTTTTACATACACTGTAGTTGTGTACTCCTAGTGTACTTTTGAAGATAAACCTTCGTCATTATTAACACATTGTCTGCCACATGGGAGCAATTGAAAATTGCATTAGGCAGTATTTTCATTCTTAACAAATTTTACCAAATATTTCCACGATACTTTGTTATATTTATTTTTCATAGTTCCAGGTAACTGATACGACCATCTTCAGTTAGAATATTGAACAAATTTTTGATAATACAGCTGTTAAATCTGTGTAGAAATTTGAGTGTCAGCCATATATGGCTGACATGGCAGTCAAAGTGTTAAGGGGTAACGCCACTCTAGAGGACAGAAAAAAAGGTGATTTTCGGGAATTTTTTTAGTAAAAACCATACAAGGTATGAAGTCAGGGACAAAAGAGCTTTATTACATATGTTTTGAAGATGGTTTGAGAATTTTTTCAAATAAATCGAATTAAAAATGGCAACTGCAAGTGCTAGCAAGCAATAACATCTTTTTTTTTTAGTGGGCTGCTGGCCGAACCTTTTTCTCATTAACGGATGGTCCTAAAATAAAGAATCCAAAAGTTTATGATATTATATATCCTTGTCTATGGAACATTGTACGGAAATTAAAAAATATTAAGAATTGTATTTGGTGTCGATATGAAAGAAAGTTTGGGAAAAATGTCAGAAAATTGAGCATTAAATTGTTAATAAAAAATGAAGTGGTTGATTAATCAAAAAATCCGTACGATGTTCACTAAGTTATGTTATTTTACACCTCTCCACAAAATTTCAAGTCGATTAGTTGAAAACTGTTCGAGTTATTGGTTCGGCCAATCGAAAAAAACGCGTTTAAAGTTTTGTCTGCATAAGCAGCACACTGCGAATGATTGCAGTCTACTTAAAAAAAATTCGTGTTCCTGACTATTCCTGCATTCAAAACTTTTTTCATATATTCTACACATAATATAGCATCATTTAAGCAAAAAAAAATCGATTTCTTCAAAATTCTAGAGTGGCGTTACCCCTTAAACCAAAGATTATAGATACTTACATACAATGTTACAGGTAAACATCGAAATTTTTTAATTATTGTGTTTGCACAACTATACATTTTTTAATTTGGCAAATAAATTTTCAATTCATCAAAACCAATAATTAATATTTCAGATTCTCTAAACTTTAAGCCTCTAAAATCTTAAAATTTATAATAAACAAACCTGTAACATTTTGGAAAAATAAATAGCCTAATACTCAATTACACAAATGTTCATAATTTCAAAATTTCGAACTTCGCAAATAAACTTCCAAGTATCGAGATTAATCTCCAACACGTTGGAATTCATTTCCAATCCCGGGGATTGTATTCCAACCCGTCGCAGTTAATTTCAAACTAATGGGATTAATTTCCAACACGCCTAAATTAATTTCCAACCCCCGAAATTAATTCAGAACCCGTCGCTGTTTACTTCCAATCCCTGGGATTAATTTTCAACACCCAGGATTAATTCCGAACCCGTCGGAGTTATTTTCAAACCCCTGAAATTAATTTCGTAAGCTGAATTCTCAATACGCCGGAGTTATTTTCGAACACTCGAGATTAATTACAAAGAAGGTACAGTCAATGTTCAAACTCTAGGATTAATTTCCAACCTGTCAACATAAATTTCCAACGTGTCAGGGTCAATTTCGAACCCCCACGATTAATTCCCAACACATTGGAGTTATTTTTCAAAGTTCGGCATCCATTTCCAAAACCGTCGGAGTTAATATTTAACTCCTGAGATTAAATCCCATCCGGTTGGATTTAATTTCTTAATCCCAGGATTAATTTACAATCCGTCGCGGTTATTTTCCGAACCTTCATATTAATTTCGAACTCGTCGTAGTTAATTTCCAACCGTGCAACTTTCCAACTTTCAATTATGTAAATTCATAAACTTCCGATTTTGTGAAGAACCAATTATCAAATTTTTTTAATTCTCAAATTCAAATATTCCCAAACTTCAAAATCTTCGTATTTACAAATTCCAGGATTTCTGATTCTCCAAATTTACAATGTTCGAAAATTCCGCATTTGAAAGGTTTTAAATATTAAAAATCCTAATAATAAATCTCTAAATTTGCAAACCCCGTAATTTATAGATCTTGTATATTCTGTTTTCTAAGTGTGCAAATTTTCATATATCAAAATTTCAAATACCTCAAATTCTTCAACTTCGAATTCCGGGATTCCCAAATATATCTAAATTCCTGAATTCCAAAATCATTCCTGCAATTTTCAAATAATAAAATTGCCATAGTACTAATTCCGAATATCTAAAAATTTTCAAATTCTCCATTTCTCAAATTGCCAAACTTACAAATTTTCGAATACCAAAATTCCCAGATATTCAAATTTCACAATCCTCAATTTCTATGTTTCCAAATATCAATGTCCCCTTATCCTCAATTACACATTGTTGAAAAACTGCGAGTTTGAAAAGAGCTCTTTATTTGCACACGAAAACACGGCCACAGATACACTTGTTGCTCACAACGGTTCACGGTTCAAACAGACAATAACAAGAAGTGTACGAAACATCGATCGTCGCCTCGAATCGACACCCGAAAAATCAGTACTGTAAGGTGGCGACATATGTACTTATTTACTACATACAATAGGAAACGGCGGGAATACGCGAAAAACTATTCTAATACACATATTCTCAATTTGCAAACTTGCGAATTTGCGTATACCAAAATTTCCAAAATTCGAAAATCCTCTTATCTCCGAATTTCCTAATTCTCAAATTTCTACTTTCCCAAATTCTTAAATAACGAAATCCCCAAATAACATTGCATCATAACAATAGTGAAATGATAGCGATTAATTAACCGAACACCATTTTGCTACCACAACGGGGGCGCCTTAATAAATGCACAGTGCAGTAGTCACTGTTTATAAGTTAGATACTCGTGTCACACTTAACAAGGGAAGTTAGGGAAACCGGAAATTCAGAAGATTATGAAACTTCGCATGCAAGCGGAGCAATTCATTCGCGATACGAAATTATCTTTCGTCGGTGTCATAATACGATTTTAATAGGTGAAACTGTACTCTCGAACGAAGGTACAATTTTATTTTCAACGTTACAAAAATGATTATTGGGCGGAAAAAGGCTGTAGTACTTAAACTAAATATAACACTAATATATTTGAATGTTAAATACGGTAAAATACCTATAATTGGTTAATAAGAGCGATTGCTGAGGATGAATTAATGTTTTGAAATAAATAAAACAATTGTTAACAAATTTTATTTTGTAAACACTTAAATTGGATTGAGCAATCATTTAAAAACTATAACTAAAACTTCGACAGGAATTTCCCTAAACCATTCGCTGAATTTTTAGAGGAATTATGGAATTATGCCCACCTCTAGCCAAACACTAACATAAACGAAATGTAAAATTAGCACGGTAATAGTATTTTTCATAAGGAGACTAGTGATAAACCGATTAACTTTGTTTCCCTTCGGTGGTTTTCGGATAAACATGTGATATGTCAGACAGTCGAAATCATAAAGCTATGAACTTTGCAGGAATTTTTCTAGACCATGTACTGAATTTGTAGAGAACGAGAACAGAAAAAGAATTTGTATCGCCTCACTCTAATAATAAATATAACTAATGTCCGTTGACGCTTGCACTATTCGCTGTTAGCTCTACTGTCCACTGTTAGGTGCACTATCCACTGCCAGGTGCACTATCCTGTTAGATGTTCACCCGGTTACCTGCAATTTCATTAAGAGCGTCCGATCACAAGTAGCCGAGACAATTGAATTAGTCGATTGTTGGTCGAATGAGACGCAACCAATCATGTAATCAAGAGAAGTTGATCGAACAGAAGGAAGTCTATCCAAGAGGAAAGCATTATCTCTAGGATGTCCATTTTCGGAAGCCAAGGCCGAACGGAAAGGCTTCTCGTAACATGGAGAGGGCCGGTTTCCAAGGAATTTTTCCAAGCACGTCCGTACCCTCTTTGAGCTTCCGGACGAAAGCGGCAAAGGCGATAAGGCCGAATGGAAAGAGACAAAGATAAGGGAGTAGTCGAATGGAGAAGAGATAGATGGGTGGCCGGTCGCTCGAGAAACTTTCTCAGGAAGTTGTCTCCCGGTTCCCTGCCAACTGCAAATCCGTTCTTCTGGCAACGACATCGACGCCCGCGTTCCGCCACACGCCTCGAATTATTATTCCGTTGAGTCGAAAGTCGTCTACTTGATCGAAAGTACCTCGAGCACGCGGAGATACCAGGATCAAAGAATTCGCATAACCCTGACGGAATTAATACTTTACTCGCGTTCAATTAACACGTTGAGTGCCACGCGGTTTTATAACGACTTCCACGTCAGGCCGCGCTGGTATCGTTGTACAGCAATGTACAGTGTGCGTAAAAAGTTCCCGGAATTATTTCGTTTTTTTAAATAGTTTGTCATTTTTTTTCAAATCAGTCAGTCAGCAAATTTATATAACACAAATCTTCTTTTGTTTAATAACAACGAAATGTAACAAAAAAATTACAACAAATGTTCAAAGTTTCCTCTATCAGCTTCAACACATTTTTTAAGGCGTTTTGGAAAATTTCCGACTATGCTCGCACACTGTTCTACAGTTATTTCGTCACAAGATCGTATCAACGCTCTTTTCAGCGCGTCCACCGTGTTGTATCTTCTTTCTGAGATTTTTTGCTCTAATATTGACCACACTGAGTAATCCATTGGATTCAGGTCCGGTGAATTTGACGGCCAAACATCCTCGCAATTCAATTCAGTTCTGTTCTATTCTGTACTCGGTTCGGTGCAAGATGCACGTGCGTGTGTTTCGCGTTTCCTAATTATAGTTATATTTGTATGTATATTATTATGTTACCCTTTAAATATCTTCTATATTAATAAACAGTTCTTTTATATTAAATATTGCGTAATTCTGTCATATGCAGATAGAGATATTTTCCCACCTTATTTCCATGCCTTTGATATCGAACACACGTCCACAGTCGAAGTACTTATAAAACGCAAAACGATAGCTTAAGACAGATTTCTTGTAACGTTGCACTTGGAGCAGTACAAATAAATTATTAAACAGCAGAAGGCCAAAATCAGCAATTGCTTCATATCCTAAAATTCATTACATTGGTACACACGAATTTAACAAATTGTGTTGTGTACTGTAAGGCGTTAACTATTGGAAATGTCTGAATACCAAACCACGTAGAATCTTTTGTATTTCAATACTTTGAACTTAATTTTTACTTTGCGAAAGAACGTCTCGACTCTCTCAATACCAAACAGAAAGCGAGTAGACGCTCAGACCTCTAAAAAGAAATTTTATATCTTTGTAAAGAAAACGAAAAACTATGCTTGCTGCGTACTTATTACCCTGGCCTTCGGTGGCTAACAGTTTCACACCTGATGGTGGCAATACGATTTTCTTATGCAGACAGTAAACAATGTTTCTTATCGTTAGAACTTGTTTTGTTAATAATTATTTACTAATAATCCGGCATCAACGCTCATGATTGAAGATAGTGGTTCGAATATCGTTGAATATTGTACATGGAGAGCCTAATTACTGCTTTTTAGCACGAGTTCGTGGTACTAGTTTATGCAACAATATTCAAACTGCCGCGTTCCTTAGCCTTTTTACAGTAATAAAGATATTAAATATGAATGTGAGTAACATGATTGCCTTTTTTATTTACTAGCATGTATTATAAGTGTTCGTCTGTGGAGAAAATATGCGTATTGACGCAAATTGTCACTGTTGACAATATAGACTGTACGTTTGAACGGATGCAACGTTCGTTTCCGATTTACAGTAAATGTCCTCACAGTGGAGTGCTTGGTTGTCCCACACAGTGGAAAACGTCTCTTCCTGCGCCTATGCGCGCGTCATTGCTGCGCCTATGTTCGCCTCGCTCGAACCAGCCTCACTCGACATTTCAATGCTTCGCCGCCTTAGCGGCGGCGGTTTGTTCTTTTGGCAGCGGCGTGGAAAGGACAGCCACCGAGTATCAAATTTCGCTTCCACTGTCCCTCACAGTGCACAGTTTCGATTCGGGCCACGTTCGTGAGCCGAACGTAGAAAAGGATAGCGATACAAAAACAAAGAGGGACTGAGGTTCGAGACATTCGGCAAACATAAAAAACTCCTGCGTGTTGTCTTTTAACCCTTTGCGCTCCTATGTCGAGCGTGACTCGACATCGGGTTTTATCCCAGCAGCTCCTTTGTCGAGTCCCACTCGACATTTTTTCAATACAAGCAGATAGTTGTTGCACATTCGTACCTCCTCCATTTAATTTTAATTGTGGCTTTATCCCACTAGAGAGCTTACTGGATTAGTGCAATATTATAGCAATAAGGCAAGAGACCTCTCGGTACAAATGCCGCAAGTACTAGTTTTATATGATCTTTGTATACATCCAATAAATTCATTCGTTCTTATCGAATCGATTTACTGTTACCCAGCATATACGAACCTGCTAAATGTCTGAAAATTATGCACCAGGAAACCTCTAAATGCTTGTAACGAGTGAATATCACAAAACTTAAATGCTTTTGGAGCTGTCGGTAACAAAATAGAAATATAATTCGGAGCGCAAAGGGTTAAATTCAAAATTCTCCATTTTTTATTTTTCGAGAATGAAACTTTTACCATCGTATTAGTCTCGTTTTTCTGATTAAAATGATACTAAACACGATATAATTACGATCATACTTACCTGTGTAACAAACCATAAAAGTTTCGGACGTTGGAATCTAAGGAATTCGTATCTCTGCGGTAAATGTAACGTCCGAAACTTTTATGACTTGTCACACAGGTAATTATGATCGTAATTATATCATGTTTGGTATCATTTTAATCAGAAAAACGAGACGAATACGATGGTACAAGTTTCATGAAAAAATAATAGGAAATAAGAAAATTGAAATCATTTGCTTGCATTAGTATGTGTCTCACCGATATTCGATCCTCGTCGTTTCGGTAACCGATCTTGTTTAACGCTTGACTGATTCTGAGATGTCACGTAATGAACGATTGTTCAAAAACACGCACCGAATTCTCACTTTGCAACGCATCCCCGCTCAGATTGATTCGAAAACACACACCGAATTCTCACTTTGCAACGCATCCCCGCTCAGATTGATTCCAAAACACACACCGAATTCTCACTTTGCAACGTATCCCCGCCCCCCTCCCCGATCCAATTCCCGTACTGCAAACACTGTTGGAACATCATCGGACATTTAAATGTCTCACCGTCTTATACTATGTGTAACTAACATAGGAACATGTAAAGGAACAAAGTAATTTGACTAGTATAGCACTTTGTATAGATCACATAGACCTGAATAATAACATAGCTAGAAACAGATAATTTGTATAGTCTCGAATACTTCGGGTGGTCCTTCGAATTAGTTATTGTATTTTGTTGGCACAAGCGTGCAAAACGCCTGTAAAGCTCGAAACTCCTTTCTTGGGTAACCACGAGTACTTAACACTTATGAAATAACAAAAAAAATATAAATTTGTAGTACAGTGTTATCAGTTTCCCATACTACTAAATATGAAAAAATTATAAATTTAAGAAATGAAAAGCTTTGGAATTCGGCGATTCAAAATATTTATATTTATATTTCTAAATTTATAGATTGAAAACTTATTGAAAACATTTAGATATTTTGAAATTCCTGAATTTCCAATTTACCAAATTCCTAAGTACATAAATCAAAATGTTTGAAGATGTGAGTAGGTGAAAATGTTTAATATATTCATATCCAAAATACTGAATAATAAATTTGTTCATTTCAAAACGTAAACATTCGATCTCTTTGTTAACATATAACCAACTTTCCACATTTCGAAGCTACCAAGTCGTCTAAACTTGCAGATTCGAAAATTTAAAAATTTGAATACTTCAAATGTCCATATTCCGAAATATCTCGGTTCTCCACTCGTCGTGGCTCGAGTTACAATATAACGAGCGAACGCTGCAGTCGAACGACAAAGTACAACAGAGTCAGAAACCCAAGAGGTTATAAAAAAACGATCAATTTAACAAACCATCCGTAACAAGAGTTGATCGGTATATTTTTAGGAAGTAACTGCTCCAAGGAGTAACAGAAATTTACATTTCCGACGTACCACCAGTTATCTGACACCGTGCATAAATCTGCCTGTCAATATTGAAAATTTAGTTCGAGAATGTTGTCCTAGTTTCCCGCTGCTTCATCCGGGGAATATATTTCCTCAAATTTCCATAAAGATTTCTGCCGTGAGCGTCTAAAATTACATCGTTCGTTTTACGACCGATCGTTTTTTGTGCAAATCAGATCGAGAAATTATGACGAAGCGTTTTCGCTGGAATTCCCATGGCTGCTGGAACGCTTTTCTTGTTCGCTAAATCAAAAACGAAAGTACCCTAGTTGCCGAACGTAAGAAGCCTCGTGGGACGTGTCGACCTGCATTTATTCCATCCTTTATTTATCTGTGCCACGATACAGGCCGTAATTTTTAGTATTTTTGCTTGAAATTTTGACGGTAGATTCACGCTACTCCCTAAATTTGGTCTATAGATTTTTACGATCAGGAACCTGTCATTTCTAAATTTTCCAATTTCCAAACTACCAAATTTCTAAAGTTTAACATTTCAAAGGCTTGGGACCTTATACATTTTTAATTCCTACATTTTCAAGCTTCCAAACATTTAGAAACTGGAAAGTTCACATTGATATATTTTATAATGTCTGACTAGAGGAGATGATGTTCATATATTTCCAGTTTATAATTTTCCTAATTTCCAAAGTATCCAATTTGTTAATACCTATATGTACAATATTTATATGTACATGCTGTATATGTACATAGACAAACAATGTCTATATTACATGTTATAATACACATGGACAAAATTAAGTGGACATTGTAGAAATGTAAAAAAATTTTTTGTTTTATTACAATGCTTTGAATAAATTTTGAATTTAGAACGTGAAATGATTTTGTAGACTTGAAAAAACATTTATTTGATATACAATTTATTTATTTAATGTATATAATTGTGCAATAAAGTTTTGATTTATAGGCATTATTAGTTAAATTAAATTAACATTTTGTTATTTATGATACCTGTCCACTTAATTTCGTCCACGACGGTATTTCCAGTTTATAATTTTCCTAATTTCCAAAGTATCCAATTTCTTAATACCTATATGTACAATGTTTATATTTACATGCTGTATATGTACACAGACAAACAATGTCTATATTACATGTTATATACATCTTTTAATACGTTACGTATTAAAATTTGTGTACGTACAGAAAATTAATAAATTTTCTATGAATAAAATTTAATAAATTTTTTATAAACAAACATTAATAAATTTTCTGTAAGCAAAAATTAATAAATTAATCTGTACACGAAGAGTTAATTTCACGTTTAGTGAAAATAGTTAAATTCTTAATTGAGCTTCATTTGAAAATAACCTCTCGACTGAGTTTTAACGATAATGAAACGAAAATCAGAACTGAATCGAGAAAGTTTGAATGTGGGAGGAGAAAACAGTTTTAAACAACTCTTTTAGAAAATGCATACACTTACGAGTACGATTTAATTTTATCGAAGAAAGGTGAAGCGAGGACTACGTTCGAAAAAGGATCCTGAGTACAGAAAAAGAAAAAGCAAATTAAAACAAATAAATGCGACAGAGGAAACGGTAGAAAGAGAGATTGTAACAAACGAGAGCCGTGAAACGCCTCTTTACCGACAATCGAATGGATTTCATTCGGGTTCAATCCCATTAACGAAATTGTTTATGCTACGGATTATAACAATGACAGTAATAATTAGTCCTTTCCGTTGACCCACCATTACGGTCGTAATTACAATTGAACGTAGTTTCACTTAATTCTGAAATGTTCGGAAAAGGATAAAGGGAATATACACGAAAATTAATTCCCACTTTATTCAATTATGACACTTGAGTATGCTTTTCATTTCCTATCAAATGTGGCGATTTATAGAAGTATATGATTGTATTAAATTAAATGAAATTACAAATATATCAAATTCAACCATTTATATGTATATGTATATTAAAAATGTATACAATTACATAATATATTAGAATTACAAATGTAAATAATTACGTAATACACAAAAATTGCAAGTAAGTATACAGAAACAAATAATGCATATATATTACACTGTATAGAAATTGAGAATATATGAAATTACATAATATACATAGTAGGAATGAAAAATATGTAAGATTATATGTATAAAGTGTAGCAATTAAAAATTATATAGAATTATTTAGGACTGATAATTACTTACTAAATATAAATCAATAAAAATTACCTTTTCGTAACTGTTTCAATGTATTGTTACACTGTTTAATAAACATTTAATATTTAATATCCTATTTTAGTACAGAATGGAGGAAAATCTCAATTTTTAAAATCAATCTGTTTGAATTACACTGGCCTCGTCATCACGGTCAAAATCATAAATATTAACCCATTAACTGCCAAATTTTTGTACCGAATACACATTTTATTTAATATAACGTTGTTGCAAGTGATAAAAAAAAAATGTATGTAAAAATGTATATTCAAACCGCCATTTGGGGATCGTGGCACCAAATGGGTTAAGTATTCCAAATTGTTGCAACTGTTCTATAAAAATTCCATTGTCATATGAAAATATAAACTAAAACAGCATAAAATATTTTTATACTAATTTATTATATACCGAACGAAAAAAATGAAGCGTTTTTTGTTTCAATTAGACTTCAGCATTACCGGAGGATTAAAAATATTAAACACTCTAAATCAGTGTTTCCCAACGTGGGGCCCACGCCCCACAGGGGGGAAATTTGATTATAAGGGGTGGGCGGGAGGTAATTCGAAAATGGAATCGATACGAGTTTAACCCTTCCGCTCCGAGCCATTTAAATGCAATGCTAGATTTCGGTACCAAATTTAACGAAAAAAGCAAATTCTGTGCAGCAAGCATCAAGCGCAAGGATCTCACTAAATTAAAATAATAAATTAATATAGGAAAATCTTTATTAAAATTATTTGGAATTTGAATTTCAGTTTTTCATTATATGTTTTGAAAATTTACTTACTGTGTTTCGTTAACAATTTCCTAGTGATTTCTTCCTAAAACCTATCATTTAAGTTTCGTAAGTGAACAATTCAATTTTTTAATATTAAAAGTTACGTATGTTACATAGGGGGGCATAAGAATTTCAGAAAGGCTAAGGTGGTGCATGGCACAAAAAAGATTGGAAAACACTGCTCTAAATGATCCAATAAAAGGAGCGAATGAACTAATGAATAAACAAATAACAAATTTCGCACGACATCGAGGAAAACAATGTTCCACTTACGACGTACGAAGTCCCATTTTAACAAGTGCTTTGCCTCAAATCGTGTTTAGAAACATTCAAGCAACTGAACTTTGTATTTCTAACTTGAACGCTTTTCGCAAGTTGACATACCAGCGCGCCGTTTTCTTCCCTCGAAACTCCATTGTCACTTGTTATTCCGTAAATGGTTTCGATTTCTTCGAAATTCCCTTCTCGCTACAATTTCCATCCCTTTGTCGTAAAGTTTCGCTGTCCAACTTCTGCGAAACTTCATCAACTTGTTCCAATCGCATTGAGAATCTACCGTTCTTTATTTCCTCTGGAAACAATTTCGCCGATAAATAAAATTTCCTCCGGAACATCGCTGCGTAATTCGTAACGTTCACCTTTTAATTTCAATTATGCGCTACTATTTATTTACGGAAAAAATATTAATCATACTTTAAATGCGTATGTGTACGCAATCGATACCACTACGTATACCATATAAAAATGGCCGATTGAATTAATAAAATCGTTCACTGAAATTTATCATTTTGCAATAAAACATTTTCGTTTTAAATGAATATGTAATTATATCGAATTTTTGTTATTTCTCGAATAAGGTATCGATATTTACACGTTACAAATATACTGTTGTATAATTATTGCCGAATTTGTATCACTCTTTGAATAAAGTACTGATATTTGTACATTACAAATATATTACACAATATACAAATATAAATATACAATATATAAATATACCAGCGAAAACACCTTCGAGCGTAAAGGGTTAACTCTTTACACTTGAAGATATTTTTATTGGTAGCAGATTGCAACCCTAAAGCTTTTTGGTTGAAAGATTTCATAAATTCTTTCGAAGTTATTATCTCTCTATTATTAATTGCCACTATCAGCTGACTCATTATGTTTGTACATCATACGTGCAACACTACAGATACTGTTAAAAAATATCTATTTGTAGTGTGTGTGCGTGTGTGGCATGAATGGTCTGACATCAGCTGCGTGCATAGCGATAATGACGTATGCTTGTGTTACTTTTCGTGGCTCCGGAATACAGCGACAGTTCGGTATCGACGATTGCCATGATTACATATGTTAAACAATTATAGGATATATTTCAATAAATGTTCTAATAAATATATTACATATCCTAAATTAAACAAAGCTGTATTAAACAAGATAGTGAATGTAACTCACCGTTCGAGTACAAAGGATAACACTGTCCAACAAATTTGAACTTTTTGTCGACGTTTCAAATACCACTATGCGATTATTATAGTGTTTCTCGTGCTGATTACGAATCTGTAACCCGTTTATCTCCAGCACGTACAGTTTTTGAGAAATTTGATTTTGAAAAAAAAAAACACATTTTTCAAATTCAAACGGATTTTTCGAGGTAATTATAAAAGATACTAAAATTCTGATTATATCAGAAGATTCTATAGACTTTCCTGAATACAACGGTATATATTTGTTATGCGTTCTGAATATTTAAACATGTGTAAACAATCATTGAATGCGAAGAGACACCGATTCTGCACCAATTTTTGCGTATATTTTTCAATTTATCTTAAAAAGTAAGGATTCAGTGGAAAATCGAACTGTATCACGCGATAGAGCAGACTTTCACCTTTAAAAAGCACCTAAAGAAAGTTGAAACGTCGTTTTTTTTTACGATACCAGAAGCAAAATAGCAACGCGGGAAACGAAGCGAGGACAGTGGTTCGTCGCGTCAGAGCGGTCGCTCCGTATCCCGCCTATGTTAACGCGATGCAAGGAACGATCCCTGTGGCGTGAGAACCACTGTCCTCGCTTCGTTTCCCGCGTTGCTATTTTGCTTCTGGTATCGTAAAAAAACGACGTTTCAACTTTCTTTAGGTGCTTTTTAAAGGTGAAAGTCTGCTCTATCGCGTGATACAGTTCGATTTTCCACTGAATCCTTACTTTTTAAGATAAATTGAAAAATATACGCAAAAATTGGTGCAGAATTGGTGTCTCTTCGCATTCAATGATTGTTTAAAAATGTTTAAATATTCAGAACGCATAACAAATAGATACCGTTGTATTCAGGAAAGTCTATAGAATCTTCTGATATAATCAGAATTTTAGTATCTTTTATAATTACCTCGAAAAATCCGTTTGAATTTGAAAAATGTATGTTTTTTTTTTCAAAATCAAATTTCTCAAAAACTGTACGTGCTGGAGACAAACGGGTTGCAGATTCGTAATCAGCACGAGAAACACTATAATCTTCGCATAGTGGCATTTGAAACTTTTTTTGGCTATTGGACAGTGTAATCAGTGTACAAGTTATGCGATATAACCGAATCTTCCTACCCGAAAAATTCGCTCATCGTTACGTTGTCATTTTCTTCGTGAAAATGGCGTTACAGTATCGTCAGTTTCCTAATGAGAATCTACAGCAGACTTTAACGTGCTATTATAAATTGTTCGAAAATAGCGTTATATACGCCATTGAAAGAAAAAGGCATTAACGATCGATGAACATTCTATTCCCGTGTCTAATCCTCTCTTTGTTTGAGAAGAAGTTGCCGCTTTGATGCCTACGACAAGGGAGATTAATGATCCCGCTTTTCCCATTATACCAACGATCGATTTGTCCAGGGAACAGAGATTGGTTTTGGTGTAATAAGAACACGGTGTTCACCGCTGTAGTTATACTCTTCATTCTCTTTGATCCGATCTCTATTAAAGCGGAGTGTATGTACCGAAGGATGCCGCAATAAATGCTGCTGCATAACGTAATGAAATATTTTATGGAAGTTCGGAGAAATCAGACTTGTGTTTGTATTCTCAGTAACCTGTCAATGTAATAACGAGTGACTGGTCGTAACCATTCGACAGGTTATTTTATACCATTATTATTCAGTATGAACAACTTAACGCTAGCACAACGGATGACATTGTAAAAATATATTTTAGAGAATGGTCCCCATTTATTAAAACTTTACGTGCTATGAGATGGAAGTATGGACGCAATTTTAACGTCACGTGGAAAACTGTATCGAATATTATTGATAATTTTCGTGATGGTAGTAATGTTCGTGACCGTGCAAAGAGTGCAATACAGAGGCCAAAGAGCAGTAACAAGCACATTCAGGTTGTTCAGCTCGATGTTGAGAAGAAGAAAATTGTTCCCGAATCGTCTAATTTCAAAAAGTGGCGATTACGAATCGCGTCCGCGGTCCCCTGATTTGACGGCTTTAGACTTTTTTCTGTAGGCATATTTAACGGATATTTTTCCGTAGGGTTCCTCCAGGAATTAAAAGATGCAATTCGCAAAGAAGTAACGCAAATAATGCTCGAAACGTTGCAAAAAGTTATGGAAAGTGCCCTAAATTGTGATCAGATTAGAGAAAATCGACTTCAGTTGTAACAAAAAATACAGGAGTTGCGACATAACTTTAATATTACCTTTTTTCCCATGTTGCATTTTAGTATACACCGCTGCACTGATCGTATATTTTGTAGACTGATGAATTAAGCTAGAATTTACAACCTAATTAAAGAATCTCCAATAAGTACACATTAATGTGTCAATAAATATATTCCTCAAATTGTCTACTGTTGCCGCGTGGGCAAAGGTGAATTAATAAATTTTTGAAAGTAAGCCTTTCGTTGTATGCTCACTTCACACGCTGACTTAACGGCGGGTGAATTATTGAAATGTTGGAAGATGACCAACAGTGATAAATATAACACTTAGACTATATTTAACCAACAATTTTAAATATGTCTATACTAGTTGGACTCTTGATTTGTATCTAGTTTGATGATTTGTTGTATACCTCTCGATTTTGGCATATTTCGCCTTATTTAATACTTCTGTTCCCCCTTTCGTTGCGCTCTTGGCGTGGTATATTTTAGGAAGGGGAACAGAGTTTCTGCATTGGGGAGGACAGCGGTCGTAGGGGAAATTTTGGGATTTTCAAAGATTCTCTGACGTCAGTATCGGAGCTCTAAAAAACCGTTAAGTTCTAGGTCCGGTTGGATCTTAGGGCGCTCGAGGTTTATGACATGACCTGTGCCGCCGAAGCTAAACTTCTACAATCAATATAGCTGTGGCGGCACGTGGGTCGCAGCGTCGAAGGAAATAACATTGACCGCTTGCAGATGCTCAGGTATAGGCAATTAAGCCTGTCCTAAAGTCTGTAAGTTGGCGGAATTATTTTATACTTTTTAACACGTGTTTAGCTGAATAGGCTACCCTTCATAAGCGCTGCCAGCCATGTGCCGTCGCGGTTAGTACGGTCGCATGACCATCGCGTCCCAAGGTTTATTGTACACGTGATGGTCACTTTTAGTTTATAACAAACTCTACTCCTACCGAAAAGTCAGGGCGTTGACAGTAGTACTGACGAACTCCATCCTCAGTGTTCTGAGGTGGTTACGCCCTCCTTGCCAATATTATAAGAGAGGAAGAACATCGCGACCCAGGCAGAATACTTCAGATACAACTAGCATAACTACAATTACAAGAACATCTAGTCAATCAGTTAGAGTCAGTTCAGTATAGTCCACTGAGTCTTCCTCTCGTATTTAATCAATAGTCTACCAATACTTCTGTATAAGTGTTAATTGTTATATTTCTTGCACACCCATATTAATTGTTCAATAAATTGTTTAGTGCACATAATCACTCTCAACCATCACGCACCCTAATAATTTGCATTATCAGTTCTGTGACTACATAGCAATAAATGTATTTACTAAAAACGAAAATTGTCACGTACCATCTGAATACGGGTGTACGGATAGTACGGATATTAAATTGAATGCCTTTCAAAAGTGGCTATTTTCTTGTCATGTCGTAAACCTACTCTTGAAATTTATGTTTTGTATTGTTACAATAAAATGTGTATGAGTATTGTTTGTTACACCGTAACATCTACATTCTAATAATTTGAAATCCCAACCAGTTTTGGCAATTATATGTATTCAAACGAAAAGGCGTTAAAAGACACCTTTTGGTCGAAATAGCTATACAAAAAATCGTGGTAGAAGTAGTATTAATCATTTGTGAAATCACGGTACATCCAGCCATACAAACTAGAAAAAAAAACACGTCCAAAACTAACGTCCCCGCTGTCGTCTGCTGAAAAATCCAAATGGTAGTATCGATTTCCAAATATAAGCAATTAGAGGATGGACAGACAAAATGGAAAATGCATCGAGCACACACATTTGGGATTGTATGGTCATACGGAATGGCTAACCATGAAGGTACACGATCAAACGAAAACACTGGAACATACGATCAGAGATGCACACAAGTGTACAAGGGGATTCGCACACTAAATCCTATCAATAATGTTCCTCCTACCAGACGAATTAAAGGAGAATTCTGAGGACGGCACTGCAGTTTCAACGCTGAAACATTCAGCGAAGAGAAACACATTTATGTCCGAGTGTATTCTCCCTGGAAGTTTGTCTACTATTTAAGCGGCGACGAACTTGCAGCTCGAAGTTTCTGCCACGATTCCGTCTAATTTTAAGTAGGGTTACGGCACCGGATACGAAACTCCATTTATGTTTGATTGAATATCGGAGAACAGAAAAGGAAGAAGTTCGAAGTACTGGTGCTGCTGCATTTGTGATTCGCGAACATGTACTTGAAAAGAGCTTGAAAAAGATTTGAGACGACGCAATTAACACTAGATTTACGGAATCCGTCAAAATGGTGGATCACAAATTTCTTATTCTCAATTACGAAAATTATTAAAATACTTATTGCAAAATGCATGATAACCTTCTTCGAGATACAGAATCTGTCTACAAGGTGGCTTATGTATTTTATTTATTTGTTTGTATAGTTCATTTTTAATCCAGACATAAGTGGTCATTGAACGTCTGTAAATCTAGTGTTAATAAATATGGTATCATTACGGCATAACAACACGGTTTAACCCTTTGCCGTCCTTAATTTCTTTTACCTACAGCCCCTTAATTAATTTGCAAAATAGATGAAGAAGTGGAATTACAGTGTAATGCATTCTAATAATGCAGATTGCGTAACAAATATATTTCTAATTTGTTACAAGTGACAAAGAGATGAAAATGTTTTTAATCAACCTATTTATCCGAATTATTTCCACGATCAAAGAGAAACGCCATGTCGAGCCACACTCGACATAGGACTGCAAAGGGTTAAATGATTTTTGGGAAAATATTCTAGCACACAGACCGCTCATAAACTATCGGTGAGATAAAGAACAAATTAAACTTTAGAAATCCCCGAAGCTCCGTTCAGATAAAATAGTTTATCGCCTGTACATAAGTAATAAAAAAACTCAGGATTTACTAAATTATTCTTAAAATTTTCTAAGGTAATTTTCAGCTGAGAAATTAGGAAATTTGGAAATTTAGAAATCTAGAACTCTAGAAATCTAGAAATCTAGAAATTTAGAAATTTAGAAATTTAGAGGTTCAAAAATTAAGGTGATTAGAAATTTTAAAGTTTAAAAATTTGTGGGGTTGAAACTTAGATATTTTTAAATCTTTGGATTTAGAAATTTAGGAATTTTGAAATTATAGAATTTGGAAAATATAATAATTAAGAAAATATACATTTAATATCTCGAGCAGTAATAATGAATAACTAGGACATATCAAAATTGTTTAATTATTGGGGCGTATGAATATTTTCAAATATTAATCAACGTTAAATCTTTGTCTTTCATAAATATTTTTCATATTTCATCTGGAAGAGTAAATTTTATCGAGTCAGATAAATTAAGCCACAATTTATAAATATTGAGCTATAATTTTGTATAAATATAAAAGAAATTCCCTTAACTGTTTGTTTCATTGTTTAACTACTGGAACATTCATTTTACACGAGTAGCATACGTTTTTTGCCAGTTGCCAAAAAGCGATTTATCCGAAATGCAATTTCAGATACTGTTCTAATCGTGCGAGCTTGTTTCGCTGTATCGCTGCTGATAACCGCATAGAAAATTCGAAATATTCCATAGCAATTTTACGCAGCATACAATCCGGACCAATAACGTTTTACAGGGTAGCCTTAGTTCTGTTACGATAACGGTTAATGGTACTGGCTCCCTTGTTCCCTCGCAATATCTGTTATCAGCATTAATGTAAAATTATCTTTCAATGAAACGAAACGACACAGTTTTGACGACCCTCATATAACCATTGCATTGCCATTACGATTGAAAAAGCGGAATTTTCTTCGCGACACATGTTTCCAACCTTTTATTTCTTTAAGTTACAAATACTAAAGCATACTACATGTTGGAGATCAATGATCGATAAAGTATTATAGAATCTTTGCTTACTAAATAAATGTTAAATGTTTTAAATATCGTCGTCCTACGTGACAATTCCTGGTTTGTCTACAGTACGTATATGTTTACGAAAAGATTTTACAAAACCTAATAGGGAAAGCTGCTCTTTGAATGAACTGCCAACTAACCTAAAGCGCAGTGAATTAAACACATGAATCGATCATACCAGATGTATGCATAAGTTTTTTCCGGTTGAACTAAGAGATGGCTTGAGCGAAAAGTACGCAGGGTATTAATTCGAATCATACGTCATTATGTTCGTCTGACAGTAAACGACATGCACGTATAAGTTGAATCCGCCAAAATCTACTGTCTTTGTTTTATCGTTCAGTGATCATGCCGAATTTTGTGCTCGAAAAAGAACATTCGCCGCACCCTGTATGTCAAGATCATCGGTGCTGAATCCCCATTCATCATTATTGACCCCACTTTGTTTGATCTCGAGAAATTTAATCGAGTTACAGAGAATTAATAAAAGCGAAGTGCCTTACAGAGGGAATATATGGACAAATGTCGATTGTAGATGGCTCAAGATGAAAACGAAAGAAAGAAGTATGAACTCTCGATAATCTTTACCTTCTAACCTCGAGAAAGGAAATTGTAGCCGTGTCAATAGAGTTTTGCAGTAGGTCAGGTTAAGTGGAAACGGCAGTAATCCCGATGGAAGACTTAACTGTCGCTGGAAATAGTTGGTCGTTCTCCGTGGAAACTTCCTCTTGTCGTTTGCTTCTCTGATCCCCAAAGGAAATTATAAATTGAACAGCTTGCGACTTCCCTCATCCCTGTCAGAGAATACACGACATGCAGTATGCAAACAATTTTTGGAAAAGTTCTGAACGTTTATTTCCTCTTAATTTCGATATTAATTTACAAATTGTCGATTCGATATCTATTTTCCAAGTAAACACTTTGTTTCCTTTTTTTATTGTTGTTTTGGACACGGATAAGCGTCACGGGAGTGGCAACCGTTGTTTACAGTTCGGAAGCCTTTGTTTGTCAAAGCTTCCAATTTTATTTTAAATAAAAAAATATAAAAAGTAACTACAGGCAATAATAAAATTGTTTTGGTGCGCGTTCTAAACGGTTGAAATAATTCTCAATATTATGATACAGCAGTTTTTATTTATTCGGCAATCACGGCTCGCGTACATATGTATACTTTGTTACATTCGAAGTTCAGATTTTATGTTTACAGAGTCGTGTACTAACTGTCAAAGCGTTCGGACGTATTTAATCGAGCTCAGAGTGTTTATACGTGTTTATATTAACAATTTCACGACCGCATATTTGCGCAGTGAAACGTCGTCGAACGCTGCTAATATTTTTGAAGAGTTAATGTAAAAAAACTTTACGTAAATTCACGAAATAATTCAACATTATTATACAACAATGTTTTTTCTTTGCGTGACAATTATTAAAACGTACAAATATAAAACATAATTCATGACAACATAATAAACTTACCTGCTTTTTTATGACATTATTTTATCGTATCCGCGCAACACTCTCAGAAACAACATACCCTGTTGCTTATTAATAAGCAAAAATTTAAACGTATTTCGTGAAAAAGTACGCAGTTTCTAGTGATAGTATTCAATCTCAAAGTGTTAAACAACTGACGTTCGAAAAAGCTTTGCAAATGGCTGACCAATGGTAGGCACCACGTGGGAGTCACCACGTGACACCACGTAAATGTCACCGGCAAACAACGACTGTCCTGTCTATGGCACCACGTTAATGTCACCGGACGTAGAAGTGTTAAGTGCGTTTACGGAACAGCCGACAAGGAAAGGCAATCAGAAATTCGGGCCAATGAATATCATATTCTAGATAAGGACAAACAACAGTCATTCGACTAGATACCGATTCTAATCGGTTATATAGTCAGTCAAAAAAGTCTCCGTACACCGCGGTAAGATGAATCGCCTCCATGAAAATCTTTTATAAACCAAGTCAATAAACGGAAGCGTATTCGTAAATTTACATGTTAATAAAAAGCAAATCTTCTGGAATAATGTAATATTCAGTGATGAATGTAAATTCACTACTTTTAATTTAGATGGCAGAAATAAAGTTTGGAGAAAACCAAACACGCAAATTGAACCAAATCACAGAGGCGGCTGCGTGATTGTTTGGAGGTGTATGAGTGCTGCAGGAGTTGGATAAATGACATTTATTGATGGTATTATGGATCAAAACATTTATTTAAACAGTTTTAAAGAAAATTTGGTCCATAGTTCATTAAAATTAAATTTAGAAAGATCGTTCATTTTCCAACAAGATAACGACCCTAAGCATACGGCGAAGAAAGTAAAAGAATGGTTATTGTATAATGCTCCAAATCAGCTTTGTACGCCTCCTCAATCACCCGACGTGGACCCCATCGAACATTTATGAAGTGAAATAAACAGAAAATTAAAAAGAAATAAAAAGAAAATTAACATTAACAATATTAAAAACAAGGAAGTTCTGAAATCCAAAATACAATTAGAATGGAATAATATTCAATCAGATTTAACTAAAAAGTTGGTATGTACAATGCAAAAAATGTTGCAAGGAATTATTAAAATAAAGGGAGGACCCACCGATCACTAAGTATAAAATTATAGTTAATAAATTTATGTGTACGGAGACTTTTTTGACCTCATTTTTCTTACGTTTCTACTTTCGCGTATTATACTTCGTTAACAAATGAATGTATGCCCATTCCTGTTTCACTAATAATAAATGTTAAGTTGCTGAATATAACTATATAAAAATTATTGATTTCCAACCTGCTTCTTGGCTAATATACAACGTTCAATAAATCTTAGCGCCGTGTACGGAGACTTTTTTGACTGACTGTATCTAGCTCGAAATGGCGTCCAAACTTGTTCAAATCCTTGACCACTATCTGCAGGCAAGCACTAGGCCCCTCCGTGGTAAAAGGATACCTCTACTGATGCAATTGACCAAAACAAAAGAAGAAAAAGGATCGAGACCACAAATAGAAACGATAACGCCACATTGGCTCCATCAAGGAGTTCTGTAACAATATCAAATAGATTTTCAATCTTAACGATGCGGTTCAACTATCAATTCGACACTGCCCCTCCGGTCAGGAAAATCCTCGCAGGACCCTTCTCTCCCCTCTCACTCATTTCCTAAAAACGCATCGTACGCTCGTGTAGTTTGTCCGTCGACGCTTTCCTTTTTATGGCCCTCTTCCTGCCTTTGCAAAAGTCTGAAGAGGACCACCTTACTTAGTTCTTAAAAACTACGACACTACATTATTCATTCTAAAATTATCAAATTATTTGTTACTATAACGTTCATTAAAATAAATACTATTAGCGGTGTTAACACGTACATAGAATACGAAAATATAATTAAATGATAAAATCCTTACTTTCGTTTCGTGGAGTAAAAAATAAAAGTCCTTTTCAGGAATTTCTCGTATGTGCAATATATGGGAAGTCGTGATTTCCCCTTTTGGAACGTACCAATCGTTTGCATAAGCAACGATAGAACATTTGAGTAAAAGGAAAAGGAAAAATGGTAGATAGTCGACTTCTATACTTCAGTTGCCCTTTTACCGGATCCATGAAAGTACAGAGTCAAAGGCGATATTCGTTTAATTTTCCTCGGCGGAAAATCGTCACAGGTGACCCGATTTCATCATACTGTAAGCAAATACGATCGAGTAAATGGCAGCAGATCTCTAGAACGGGATTTCCATCTTTCGATATTTATCCGTCGTATTTATTCGTCCGAAAAAAACCACGACGGTCAAAGTTCGATTTTAATTGATTCCCAATGCGTAACAGTCGTGGTGTGTAATATAATACGCTTTTTTAAAAATATTAGTCGCTGTTAATTAGAGAAAATAAAGCAAAATAAAAGGATACGTGGCCATGTTCGACCACATTTACCAACAGTTCATAGATGAAAGGACGCATGTTTTCCCTTTCTCGTTTCTTTGTTTTTCTCTGTTATACATTTTTCCCGCATTTTATACGATAAAGGGAAGCTCTTTTCCTTTTTTAAACCTTTGAATATTGTGAACCACGCCGTACAAAAGCTTTTGTAAAATTTTACGTAAATGCGAAAAAAAGAGATGAATAACGTGTTTGTATCGATTAATAAGGCTTAAGAGTTAATATATGCATACATATGTATGCGTAAGATAATTATAGCTAATTTGGAACATTTGGTGTTAAAAGAGTGTTAGAAACCGATGTTTGCGTTCCGTCGAAATCAAAACATGACAAAATGGAACTGTAGGAACAATTGAAGGATTTTGTACGGAATTTTCGTTATGTGCCTATTGTTCCTATTGCCGACTGTGCAAAGCCTTTAATATTCGCACTTTTACATAGAAAGCCTTAATTTCTCTAATTTAATGTTTTTAAATTTGGCAATTTTTAAATCGAATATTTTATCAGTTCTTTAATTTATGGACATTTGTAGTTGCAAATGTGCAAACTCAAGACTAAAAAACTGCAAATTTGTATATTTGTTAGTATAAGAATTCGGTAAATTAAAAATTGTGAGTTTGTCATTTCGTTAATTTGTAATTAACACAATTTCTGAATTTTCAGAATTGCGAACATCAGAATTTCGTAAACTGAGAATTCTAAGTTCGCAAGTTTGTTAATTTGTGATTAGTACAATTTTAAATTTGCGACTTTGTGAATTCGTAAATATTTTATTAATTTGTTATTCACACAATCTGAAATTTTTAAATTTATAACCTTGTAAATATAAAAATTTTGCAAATTTAGAATGCTAAATTTTATTAATTTTGAATTATCATACATCGTAATTTTGTAAATATGAGTTTTGGCAAATTTCAAACGCCAATATTATAATATTATTAATTGATAATTAACACAGTTACAAATTTGTGAATTTGTAAATTCATAAATATATTCGTTTTGGTAAAGTTAAAATTTTAAATTTGTAATTTCAATTATTTTGAATTATCACAAGTTTGAATTTGTAAATTTTACTGATTTAAGAATCTAAGAAGATTTAAATTTACAAATATCCGTACTTGACAATTTCTTACTATACAATCTTGCATATTTTCAAATTCACCAAATCATCAAATTATGAATTTAAGAATGTTATTTTCGGAGTTTCTCGCGGCCGACGAAACGACGAGGGTCGAATATCGGTGAGACACATATTAATGCAAGCAAATAAAAAGATTAAAATTTTCTTATTTCCTATTATTTTTTCATGAAACTTATACCATCGTATTCGTCTCGTTTTTATGATTAAAATGATACTATAATCATCTATGATTAAACGATCATAATTACCTGTGTAACAAGCCATAAAAGTTTATTTGTATCTCTGCCGTAAATGTAACGTCCGAAACTTTTATGGCTTGTTACACAGGTAATTGTGATAGCAATTATATCTTGTTTGGTCTTATTTTGATCGGAAGAACCTCACGAATATGTTAAAAAAGTTTGCAGAGTCAAAAAAATATAAATATTAAAAAATTAAATTGGTAAATTTGGAACTGGAGATCTGTCAGCCCGCATCAGAGGGACCGCGGCGAGTAGCGTGTTACACTTGGACCAAGTAGTACACTGTGGGGGGTTTTACTGTTGTTACGTCCCAGGTAGGGCTTCGCGTGCGTCGCGAGTTATGCTTTCCCTGTTTCGTGTTTGTCACAATCTTTTTGGCCACGCGGTACGTACGCCCGTCGTCTGCCAGGGACCCGTGTGTATACGTGACGCCTCAATACTCACCAAACCACGGTACACTGTCTTCAAGGTTGACCAGCACGCGTCGTGGATCATCGGGGTGCAGGTCTTGCACTGTTATTGGTCGCACTGATAACGATATGTCTACGGTGGTGAGTTTCCACTCCGGCGCGAATAACTCTCTTTGCGAAATAGGAGCGCGATCGACAAGCACGGGGGTGTAAAGATCGCGCGTTAACTTTCGGAGGTAGTAATGGCGTCCTCCGTGTCTCGTACGTCCCATGAACCGTCGAACTAGCAAAAGTAAGAATATCCTGTGCGGCTGTGTCTCGCACCTCTGAATATTCGTACACAATTTATTATCAAATGTGCAGATGTATCCCGTGCGGCTATGCCTCGCACCACTGGATACTGCACAGATCTGGTTGCGCTCGTCTTAACCTTTTATAAACCCCGTGCGGCTATGTCTCGCACCACTGAGTTTAGATCGGACGAGGTAACGACTTTAACTGCGGATTAACCAGGGACGTAGGAAGAACTAGACGTGAACGATATGTAAACGAGATGTAGTAAAATTAATAATAACAATTTATTAATAAAAATATGATCGGAACGTGGTACAAAATTATACGTAAGTACAAAACGAGAATTAGAAGTGTTTGAATTGGTAACGCGAAGTGTTGGCGTGAAGGGGCTCTAACCCTGATACCAACGAAATAGAAAAATGCTTTAAAACTGAGTTCGGCCTAAGTGCCGAACTGAAACTAACTAGCCGAGTATCGGCCTAACGTCGTCGCGAGATTGACCGAGGTATCGGCCTAATGCCGATGCGGGAGTGTGACCGATCGCTCTGAGTCTTCAGGGTTTATATAGTCCTGAAGACTGAGAGGGGTGTGAGATTATTGTCGAATTCGGAGAATGAGATAACAATTGTTATGAGACTCGTGAGGTGAGTTGGTTCGCAAGGGTGTCGTTTGTCGGATGTTTACAGTGGTGATTTCGGTGAATTGAGTCTGCAGTCTATCGTCAGGGTATCGGTTGTCAGATATTTTACATGATGAGTGTGATAGTGTGTTGTTTTATAATCGTCTTGTGAATTTGGACGGCGGATGTTTATATGAGATATAACGGGTGTGCGAATAGTATGAATAATGTGCGTATGTAACGGATCTTCTATAAAAATGTGATGTTTGTGTGGTCTTATGAACTCACGAGGTAAGTATTGCGTAAATATGGGTTCCTGAGTCTAATGAGTAATATAAAGCTTAACTAATTCAACGACGGACGTCCGTCCGACGTCACACTGTACTCTTTCTTGTTGTTATGTTGCTTGGTTCAGTATGTTCAGTATGTTCGGTATGTAAAGTAAGTACATATGTCTGTGCGTTCTCTTTCACAGTATGTTTATTATATCTTGCTACATATATTAAATCCTAATTATATTTAAAGATCACACATGTGTTCGTATTCACTTGCAATCCCAGCTCCTGCTAACAATAACAATATTTGATGTCTATTTCGTTAACACTACGTTTGTAGAACCTGTAAAAATAACGGATCTTAGGGTTCTTTTAACCATTAATTTCTATCCTTCCACGACGCTTTAATTTGTGTCATTTTTGTTAAAATAAAAGATATTTATACAAGCTTGTTTACGTGTCACTCCTTATTTATGTATTCTTTTACTTCAGTTTCAAAAGAAAAACGAATGTCCGTGTATTTTAATGTTAATGTTAGATATCTGACAAATTATTACTTTACCGAATTGATTTCTCTGAAAGACACACTAATTACAATGTTCTTGTTATCTAGAAATACTGCATTCATGCATTCCGCTTCTCTTCTTGTTTCCAATTTGGTTCCGACGTCTTTTGGTGAGTCCTCAAGAGAAAAATTACTGTAAATTTTCGCTGTAAAAGGAAGTTGCAGCCGTGCTCTGTAATCAAACGCGACGTTTTCCTAGAATATTCTTTCAGGCAGCAACGAAGGACCCTTGTTTTCGTACTTTTTGATATCTTACTGAGTAAATTCGCCAGCTAAAGAATCTATTTCACCGATATTCTATAGCGCATTCTGCGACCATTCGCTCACTTAAGTAATCGGAAACCAAATTATTTTCGTAACATAAAAATGAACTAACAAGCATAAGAAGATGCCTTGTACAACATTATTTGTGCATGTTCCGAGAGTAATAACGTGACGTACATTGCTCGTAATTTGGAGAAAAATATATTTTGAAATAAAAGGAACATATTATTATATAGAAATACATTCTTATATACAGGGTGTCCCAAAAGTGTTGAAGGAGCCGAAAATGGGAGGTAGGTGGAGTCATACTGAACAACTTTTTCATTTGCAAAAATGTTGTATGGGGCTTCCTTTTTAAATTATTAAGGAAAAACACCGACCAATCAGAGCGCGAGAATCGCGCGCGCTCGGAAGCAGAAGTGTAGGCCCGAGTTATAATTGGCCGTGGTCGCGATCGAATCGCGTGGCGCGCGATTCTCGCGTTCTGATTGGTCGGTGTTTCTCGTTAATAATTTAAAAATGAAGTCCCATGCAACATTTTTGCAAATGAAAAAGTTGTTCAGAATGACCCCACCTACCTCCCATTTCCGGCTCCTTCAACACTTTTGGGACACCCTGTATTCATGCTGGAATTACATTATTATATTTCTATATAATATATAATGTAATATAACATAGTAGGCATACAGATAATACAATGTATTTTATGTGAAGGAGAAATATTCGTCGCATTATACATTAGTACGAAGTAATGTTATAATGAATGTCTGATAATAATCTTAAGTTGTAATAATAATTTGTACGTGTTGTAAGCAACACGAGAGCAGCCTCGCCGTTGCGAACGCCATTTGTTTTTTACGGGACACCGTGCTAATATTCATTAATATTCAGTAATATTCAGTAACATTCAGTAACATTCAGTAACATTCAGTAATATTCAGTAATATTCAGTAATTTTTTCATCGTTCTTTCAATCACTATAATTAATTCTTAAATTAATTAAAGTGCATTTATCGTTTGTTTACTTAAGTCCTTAGTTCTCTTCTTACAAATCTTGATAATTCTGAATACATTAATTCTAATTTTCTACGCAATATAGACTGTTGAAATGTAAATATTATAATAGATAGCTCAATTTTTTGGAAAATTGACTTGAACCACTTTTAAAACAGCCCAAAAAGCAGCATTTAATATAGATATATACTTAATAATTAAATATAAATCTACATTGTACTAAGTAGCTCGGTAGAGTACAATTAGCAGTCATTCAAATTGGTTATTTTTCTGTAGTCGCGTCCACGGTATATAAAACTATTTCCATGGCGAATTTATGTTCGTTCAGAACTTCGAATTTATCGATGCACGCAGAATAACATTGTGTATCTTTCTCAGACAGCATTGCGGGTATAGTTATTTGCAAACGAACCTCATTCACTCGCGAAGGGGAAGAGAATGTCGTAAAAATTAGCTTGATGTCCGTGGAATATTTTCCGCTTTCGTCGACGGACACTGAAATCAGGAGATCCTCAAATTACTTATTGTTCGAATTTCTACTAAATATTTGTCTCGTCGCCTACTCTTCGTTTTCGTCGCTATTCCAAAAGTATCTTCATTCTATGAATCGTTCAATTGCGAGCGAACAATTTTAAAAGAACTCGGAATTAAATAATATGGAGTAATCAAGGCTACCATTTTAGTTTTGCACGTACGCCGATGCGAAATCCATAACGAAAACTATTTGATGCTTCGCACTTGTTTATTTGAAATATAAAAAATAGTCGAAGAACTTGTTTGTGCGCGTGAATTTTTATTATACCAGCGGGATGTATGGAATTTTAATGGAGATTATAAAATACAATAAGCTTCTCATGTAGAATCCATCATATACAAAATGTACGGTATTTTATTATACGTGACAGAATATTATTATAATGGTTTAAATTCACATTTTTGCTCTGGGGGTTTTATTATGGATTGTTTTATAACGAAATTAATTTCATGCATTGTAATTTAACAATTATGACAGTTAAATATTGACAAAATAGGTATTAACAATGAAAATAAATTTTTGTTCGATGCAGTTATTGCATTTGGATTGTTTTATAACGAAATTAATTTCATGCATTGTAATTTAACAATTATGACAGTTAAATATTAACAAAATAGATATTAACAATGAAAATAAATTTTTGTTCGATGCAGTTATTGCATTAGGGTTGTTTTATAACAAAATTAATTTCATGCATTGTAATTTAACAATTATGACAGTTAAATATTGACAAAATAGATATTTACAATGAAAATAAATTTTTGTTCGATGCAGTTATTGCATTAGGGTTGTTTTATAACGAAATTAATTTCATGCATTGTAATTTAACAATTATGACAGTTAAATATTGACAAAATAGATATTAACAATGAAAATAAATTTTTGTTCGATGCAGTTATTGCAGTAATGATATTCCTTGAGAAAGTTCTTGAAACAAAAATATTGTTTACACTAACTGAACTTCGTACCCCTCGATCATAATATTGCTATAGAAAATGCACATTCTACAAATATTAATTAAAATTCTGGTAAAGTTGTACACTTTAAATATTCAACAGAAATTGAAGAAGATTTATATCTGAGTTTTAAAATTAATTAATTGCGCACTGGGTACAATGATAATCTACTAATTTCTAATGCGCAAGATGCAGGAATTGCATCAAACAATAATAAACATCTTTCGTTATTACAAGAAATAGAAAGCGAACATAAAATGCGCAGTCATTCTCTTTCGGTCTAATTATCAAAGTGTACCGACATTGATTAAATGAAAACACGAATGATGTGAGCTGGAGGGTTATACACAAGATTCGGCAGAATGGATCATGAAACAACGATAAATACCTTTATATATTAGTTAATGTAGACTTTTATTGAATAAATATCTGGAAATATATTTAGAAAAAGATGGGAGTGAATTTTGATATTTCAGAAATTAAGAATTTGGAAATATTTATATTTCAAATTCTGGAGTTTAGCAGTCATTAGAATTACATACTCTCAAATTTAGTATTTTCAAAATCATATATTCTCAATTCAACAGTTTTGAAAATTACACATTCTCAAACTTCATATTCATTAACATCAGCCATTCTTAATTTAACAGTTTTCAAAATTACATATTCTCAAACTTCATATTCATTAACATCAGCCATCTTAATTTAACAGTTTTCAAAATTACATATTCTCAAATTTAATATTCTTCCACATCAGTCATTCTTAATTTAACAGTTTTCAAAATTACATATTCTCAACTTTTATAGTTTGAAAATTACATATTGTCAACTTTTATAGTTTGAAAAATTACACATTATCAAATTTAATGATTCTCGAAACTTTAAATTTAATGCTTTTAAAATGACAAATTCTTGAGTATACAAATTTTCAGAATAAAAAATGGCCATTTATGACGCTCTTCAAAATAACCTATTTTCAAACTACATATTTTCAAAATTGTGAATTTTGGAATTTATAAATTTTCAAAATCACAAATTCTAAAATATATAAACATTAAAACTCAGAAATGTCCAAAGTTACAATTTTTCAAATATGTATGTTGTATGCTCTTGCGTTCTTCGGGATTCAACTTAATGAACCACGAAGTAATTAGGTTGTGGAATCAGTGAATCCACTCAGACGATAACAGTAACAAAACAACTGATGAGGGTAAAATGTTTGTGCTTTATTAAAAATAAGACTTGATTTAGCACTTAAGAAAAATAACACCTCGCAAACTGACAACGGACTTTAAAGGATAAATATAAAATTGATGTGTACTCTTTGAGAGTTATTGAATATCTGCTGGAGAGAAAAAATAATGTTCTCTTCAGAAAAAAGTATGTAGTGGGGTTTGGCGTGCAGCTGGGGGTGGACAAACGACTAAGTTAAAATTAAGCTAATTTGATTGGTTCTGAAAAATTGAAGAGAAGTGGACAAGAACCGCCCTTAACGGTTTGTCCCTTAACGGTTGACACTCATAAAATAATAAACCGCGCTGGCTCTCGAAAATCGTGCTAAATTAGAAAAAGTTTAAGAATGTAAATTGCACGTCGTAAAGAACAGCAAAAGGCAGTTGAATATTCAAGAAATTTCTAAAGTTAAAAATAGGTCCAATGGCTTTATGATTCTATGAATGCGTCGCAACATACAGGGTGTCCCAAAAGTGATGAAGGAGCCGGAAACGGGAGGTAGGTGGGGTCATTCTGAACAACTTTTTCATTTACAAAAATGTCGTATGCGGCATCATTTTTAAATTATTAAGGAAAAACACCGACCAATCAAAGCGCGAGAATCGCGCGCGCTTGGAGGCAGAAGTGTAGGCCCGAGTTATAATTGGCCGTGGTCGCGATTGAATCGCGTGGCGCGCGATTCTCGCGCTCTGATTGGTCGGTGTTTTTCGTTAATAATTTAAAAATGAAGTCCCATGCGACATTTTTGCAAATGAAAAAGTTGTTCAGAATGACCCCACCTACCTCCCATTTCCGGCTCCTTCAACACTTTTGGGACACCCTGTATATTTAAAAAGTCAGTAACATGACCTTAGCCAGTTAACTGTGGTGCTCCCTTTTCTAACAATAAGTACAATACTCGTCAATAACAGAATAAGTGTCAGTGTTAAAATATGGGGTCAAAAAGATGGGTCTATTTTATAAAATAAACAATTTTATTATTAATATTGATTTATTCGGAAAATCAATTACTTCTGATTTAGGAGTATACTCGTCGCGACACAAAGTTCTGCCACATCTAAATGACGGATATAGTCGTCAAACACACTTAACTTGTTAATAATATCTGTCAAGGTCAAGATCATTGCTACGTTTCTTTTCGTCAATATTTATCATAAAATATTTGTGCTATAAACCATCCATACCTGTTTCATTTTGTCATCCGATGTATGAAAAATTCTGTCACAAATGTATCGAAATGACAATAACGTCGAAGAATCAATAGTTCGAACAAAGTCTTCGTCTTCTACTCGATCAGATGCGTGAAACGGTTATTTTATTTGACTTTCGACTATGGGAGCGGATAACACTTCATATTTCGCCGTTGACAATGAAGAAGTGCCCAAACGCGCTTTCAATATGATATATTTAGTTAATGGTACGTGCATGAAGGGATTACTCATAAATTTCTGAAAATGGAGTCATCCGTTATGGACTAGACACACTTCTCTCAAATAATAATCACTATCATCACTTTACGGTGCACCATATGCGTCATACTTTAGTATTCTTACTTTATCTACTTAGTGTCTACCGAGTTTACACATTTTCTCCATAATATCAGATTCTATGATGAAAATATGGAACAAATACATATTTCATTACTTATCAGTCCATTATAATATTATTAGGTTTACAAAAACACACATACGTACACACAATGCACAAAATACAACCAGCAATATCCTCGTGGTGTACATCGAATAACGCTAATGTTGGCGGTAACAAGCATAAGCTGGCTAAAATGCATGGGTAACTTGCCAACGTACATAACTCCGCCAAAAAAAATCGTAGGGTCTTCAATTTTTTTTCAATTTTTGCACAAAGGTTTGTACATTGCAGCAGTTTTTGGAAAATTTGCGAAAAAAATTTATTGCACCCCATGGAGCGAATCAAAGTATGCAAACTTTTAAAATTAAAACATGTTCTCACATTAAAGGGGGCGGCGGGGGTGGGGAAAGGCGGAAGTCAAATCTGATAAATTGTGCTGAAAATAGAAACTTCAAACATGAAAACGAAAAAAGAATTTCTAAGATATGACTATTTTTCGCGGAGTTACGATTACTTAAAATTGAGTGAAATTTTGATAAAAATTCTTGTTGCGCTAATTTTGTTGCTCAGTATATAAAACTGCATATCTTGTTTCAAAAGCCGTTTATTAAATTAAAATATAATCCATTTGCTTAAGTACACTTTTCCCAACGAGATTGTAATATACAAATGATTGTATTAAGGAAATTCTGATCTTTGGAGCCAATAAACTCCATTGTGATATTGAATTGATATTGAATTTTGCAGACTCTCTTCATTTTCACATCGTATAACCAATGGAAACAGTCCTAAATGTTTAAAACAATGAAAGTTAGTTGACGAGATATCTGATATATAACCTGGGTGTTAAAAAATTTCAAACTTCGGCTCATTTAATTTCAGGATCGTTTTGTGCGACGCATGCGGTCAAGCGTTGTCTCGGAGATGCCGATTAATGTGTGATGGGTATACAATTTTCAATTTTTTTCTCACTTCTCAAACCAGCCCCACATTTTGTTCGATTACACTATTTTCCTCAAACGCATGGTTTATATTGCCAGTAGCTCTTGCAGCGTTATTGCCAAATTTATACTCGTATACAAAAATTACAAGAATATCGGCTGAATTCGTGCCGGTACAAAATACAAAACAAATAACAAAAGGAAACGCTTTTAAGAAAATCTTCTTTGTTGAAATATGACTATGACAATGGACAGTACAACTATGAAAGAGGTTGTGCCAAAAACGAAAGCATAAGGGAAACATGGTGACAATGGTTCACGTGTACAGAAAATCTGACATTTCATATGCACCAACCTAATACAGGGTGTCCCACAAATATGGTACGAGCCGGAAAGGGGTGGTAGGTGGGACTATTCTGAACAACTTTTTCCTTTGCAAAAATATTGGATGAGGCTTCATTTTTAAATTATTAAGGAAAAACACCGACCAATCAGAGCGCAGGAATCGCGCGCGCTCGGAGACAGAAGTGTAGGCCCGAGTTATAATTGGCCGTGGTCGCGATCGAATCGCGTGGCGCGCGATACTCGCGTTCTGATTGGTCGGTGTTTTTCCTGAATAATTCAAAAATGAAGCCCCATACGACATTTTTGCAAATGAAAAAGGTGTTCAGAATGACCCCACCTACCTCTCATTCCCGGCTCCTTCAACACTTTTGGGACACCCTGTATATTGCTTACAGGTACAAATATTGTAAGAGGACGATGACATAATCATATGTTCAAGAGAGGTGTTTTGTCGACAGCAGCTGTTGGAACGATTACCGCTAAGAACGTACGAGTGCGATAGTACGAATGCGACAGTGCGAGCGAGATAGGGCGAATGCGAAGGATGGATGGAAACAAACAAAAGGGAAACACCTATGAATGAGAGAGAGAGAGAGAGAGCGAATGTGATTTGCAAAACACATAACGGCGTGAAAGTCAAGGTGACAGTTAGTTTTTGAAAAACAGCGAAGTCAGCGAGAACAGCGATAATGTATACAGCAATTTTTGGAAATACATATTCCTTTCGAATCGAAGTGGCGATTTATTTTAACCGTCCCGTACCCCGTTCCTACAGTATTATATTAAATTTTACCTATTGTTATCTTCATCTTTTTACTTTTAAAATAAACATTTCGAATGTTGACAATCAAGTAGACTCAGGTATTGATACATAAATAATCGAGCTTATAGTGGCCGTTTATTTTGAGATTCTGTCAAAAATTGGAAATACCCGTAAAATGGGTAATAGGGGAGAAAAAGGAGAATACAAATTGAGAAGGCACTAGGATTTCCTACAGCGGAGATATTGAAAGCAGAGCTTCGGAATGGTTTCTGTTATGGGCCATTTTTGTCGGCCATTGCCTGCTAAAGGAGCACCTTTTATTACCTCCATTTTCTCTTTCTGATTTTGCTTCCAATTTTCTCCGAAACATTCTTGTGGATTAACGATTCGAGATACACTTTATTTTTCATCAACCTCTACTTTTATTTCGTGTGTTAAATAAAAAGTCATACGTATATCCTCCTGTTCCTTTTACTTTATCATACTTTCGAACATTTCTTTGCGATTGAAATAATTTCATGCAATTTATTGCAAAGATATACTTGATGTTCGTAATAATTTGCGCTTAAAAATTCATTGAAATTATTAGCGATTAGCAGAAACGAATTAAGTTAATGGAGATTGATAGAAATTAACAAATACAAGTAGAAAATCATTAGACATTATTGGAAATTGACAAAAGTTGATAAAAATTAACTAAATGTATACTGTTATACACGTAATGTTTGATCACTGTGAAACAGACAATATTGACGATTAATAACAACAAATAATAATTTCAAAAAAATTCATCAGAATTTTCATAGATACTTAGATTGTTCATATAATTTAATGAAGACTAACAGAAGTCATAAAAAGTAAATAAAAATCAATCAAGAAATTAGTGAAATGGATAGAAATTAAAATACGATAATAAAGACTAATAAGTATTGATATAATTAATCTGAAATTACTAAAGTTAGTAAAAGAAAATAGTTATACTTACGAAATTTTATGAAAGTTCATACATGTTCATAAACTTCGATCAATGCAAATATACCTAGTTTTTGTACCCCATTAATAAGAGTAATTATGCAGTAACAATGACTTTTACCATAAACAAAACAGGAAGGAAGACAATTTTTTGGAATAAAAATGTAAGTAGATTTTTAGGCGAAAGGTTGCGTTTAATTCAGAGTTCACGATGAAACCTGAAATGGATCTGAAATTTTAATTAACTCTTGATACACGAAAGCGCTACTTCACAAAAGTTTAAACAGAGCAAGTGATGATCCATAAATATTAATTATTTGCTTGAGGCAATTTCTGATTATTCTTCATTTTAGCAATATTATGGTAATTCAAATTTTGTTAATTGTTCAGTAAATGAAATTTGATAGCACCAAGTATGCTTTCAAAAGGTAATCGAGTCCGTCAAACAATTTCAGCCGTTTAATACTTCATTCTTATATCAACGTTAATCCACATAAAAATTATGAGATAATAAGGGAAAATTACGTTGCATTTACTTCTCCTGCCTTTATTTAAAGTCGTAGAAATTAAACTGCGATTAAAACAGCACGTAAATTTTATCTCAAGTAATATTGTTCGTTCGTTGCAAGATTCGTTTCCAATTTTTGAAAAACAAACGAGTTTTTGAATTCTTTGTCGAACTAATTAGTCATAAATTAATTTAAAACTTAATGAAATTAAGAAATATGATAAACTAGTTAAAATTTGTTTTTAAAAATTAACAGTAAGATGAAGATAATTTCAATGCCGAAAATTAAAGATAATAACGTGATTACCGAAAATTGAGTAGTTAATCGACCCACATTCTTTCGGAAAACTTCTCACCAGGCGCAGTAGTATTTTCATGTCACTGAATTATTAGGTTGGTGCATATGAAATGTCGGATTTTCTGTACATGTGAATCTCTGTCACCATATTTCCCTTATGCTTTCGTTTTCGTACTTAAGCAAATGGATCATATTTTAATTAAATAAACGGCTTTTGAAACAGGATATGCAGTTTTATATATTCACTTAAAAATTCGACATTTCATATGCACCAACCTAATATGTCAGACTTTAATACTTCGAATTCAATTTATTATACAACACAATAAAAAAGTATTGTATTCCTTTATTTCTAAGGAAATGATACAAAATGATACGAACAAACGAAAATAATTAAATAGAATTACGAAGAAATAACTAAATATAAAAACTATACATCCATTTCATACTCGCTTTAAATTTACTAAGTGTGCATTAGAAAGTCACCTTAAGTTTATCATGTTTTAACAAAAAGTCTGTTATTTTCCTATGAAAAAATTCTTTACAATTAATCAACTATTAACACTAGAAGTACCGGCATTAAATGCGTCCTTACTTCAAAACTGAAAATAAAGTAGAAAAATAAATAAATAAATATTGCAGCATCACATAACATATACAACCATTCAATAGCTCAATAAAACATGACAGACATTTTGACAAAAGGACGGTAATAAAATTTTTTAATAAAAAATGACAAATTCGAAACCAGTCATTTTGAATGGTTGGTAGTTTTAGTGTTAAATTAAGTAAATGTTGACCAAAGGGGACCCAGGAAAATTAATCAGAAACATATCTTTAACTAGTTAGCTGTGGCGCCCACGTTTGTGGTATACTAATCAATCACAGAATAAGTATCATGTTAAAATATTGGATTAAAAAATGGGTCTATTTTATAAAATTGACAATTTTGTTACTAATATTTACTTATTTGGTTAACCAGTTAGATGTGATTGAGGAGTATACTCGTTATGACACAAAATCCTGCCATTTCTCTATGACGAGTATATTCGTCAAACACAGCTAAGTGGTTAATAATATACAGGATGTCCCATAATTATGGTACGAGCCGGAAAGGGGTGGTAGGTGGGGCTATTCTGAACAACTTTTTCCTTTGCAAAAATGTCGGATGAGGCTTCGTTTCTAAATTATTAAGGAAAAATACCGACCAATCAGAACGCGAGAATCGCGAGCGCCGTATGTTCGATCGCGACCACGGCCAATTAAAACCCTTGTGCAATCCTCGTGCTCTCATTGGTCGGTATTTTTCCTTAATAATTTAAAAATGAAGCCTCATCCAATATTTTTGCAAAGGAAAATGTTGTTCAGAATAGCCTCACCTACCACCCCTTTCCGGCACGTACCATAATTGTGGGACACCCTGTATATGTGAAGGTGAAGGTCATTGTGGCTGGGTCCTTTCTTGTCAATATTTGCCGTACGTTATTGTGAAAGGTGTTAGAATAAAATTATACCATGTTTTATATCTAATATGCATTTTATTGTTGGCCAAATACTTAGCTAACAGAAGTAAACAAGAATCGGTATTCCTTTGCTGTTCGAACAAAAGTTCTATCGTTTTTCTCATAACCTCACATTTCGCTCGATTGTACGCCTATCATCGGTATATACATATATATAAAATCAATGATGATAGTCGTCACGATCGCGTTTCTTCTTGTCAAATCTGCGTGCGCGTGTACAATATAAATATTTCACGGTTATACAGCGTGTCTCAAAAAAGTAGTACGCAATGAAAGTTACGAACAGGCGTCGCTTTACTATTATGCAATTAACAATATCGTCACCTCGAGATGTAAACAGTTACAAATTAGACATTGAAATTCTCGGACAACCAATTGCAAAATAATAATGGACCTTCTGTCTCGTATATGTCCAGTTTTCGGGTATGTACAAGGTTTTTGAGGCACTCTGTATAGGTACGTGTCTGTCTCTCCCTTTCTATTCTTAATCGTGTTAACAAACGTGTGTGCGCATTAAGTTCTCGACTAATCCATGTATCTTTGTCGTAGATGCGTTAAACTGGACAACTAATTGATTGTTAATCAATCATATAACACTGAGACAATGAATAATACACTGGTAGTAAGTATATTTTATAAACGGCTGGCTGATGTTTCTAAAAGCATAGTACGAAGACCTTTTCTATTCAGTACGTTACAGGGTGTCTCAAAAATATTCACCACATAAAAAATCGACGACTACTTCTTCCTTTCGATTATCATTTTATGATTCGGGGTTTTATTTTCGAGATGGAAATAGTAGAGAGAGACGAAGGATACTTTTCGATTCAGTTTTAAACCATAGTGTAAACGTAGTACTACATAAATATAACTTTATTTTAATTATATATTAGGATGTGGTTTGTCGAATTCATTTCGAATTTTTGATATTCGAAAATTTTGACGTTCGTTTAACGTTTATCGAAATGTGTGATTAGTAGCTTATTAAAATTTCGGTATTATAAAAATTGAATCATTGGAAATTTGATAATCTATGCAAATAATTCGAAAGTTTAGAGATTTAACACTTAAATTTTCACATTTCTAAGTTACGCAATATGGAAATAAAAAATGTAGATGAGTCGAAATATAAACTTTACAAAATCTAACAGCCGAAAATTTAAAAATTCATAAATCTAGAGGTATAGCAATTTAGAAATTTAGAAATATAGAGACTTCTTATTTTCAAATTAAAGAATTGATACTCATCAACAACTATTTACGCATTGGTTTATAACTGATTTACACAATCACGCGTTTACCTTTGTTACATAAGTGCTTACATCTGTACATCAACAGTTGATTCATGTATTAAAAATGGCGTCCCAAACGCCGAACAGCTGACTCCCATTCATTTTCATCTCGAAATCAAAATTTCATTTTCAACGCTCGAAAAGTCTTCTTCATTTTATTGTGCACAAAGTATCTACAAATTTTTTATGGTGTGCATATTTTGTCGAGGCACCCTACGAATTTCTCGTTCCATTCGCACATGCACACCTTTACACCCTCTTCGTTCGGTCTCATTTCCTTCCAAATACTCGCACTCGTTTCGTGTGTACGCGCCCTTTTTTTTCTGATCATCAGGATGGTATTCTGTCGATCGATTCGATTTTATCCTACTTACTTAACCCCCTTCGAATCGACGAGGATATTCTCTTGGAAACGATCGACGAACGTTCGCCGTACTTCTTACAGCTCTATCGAAAACGATTTTGACAAGTGATCTAGCGACAGTTTTATGTCTCTTCATTATTCTCCTTCGTACAAAAAGATCTGAGGAAATATACGACGCTTTTATACGCTTGTACTATTTCTCGTTTGACGTTTTACGAGCTTTCAAATACACAAGAAGGTCGAAAAGATGCGAAGGAGCTTGGGAGGTAAATAAATTTTTCAGTTTTAGGATTCGTTGTGACTCCTCAGGGAAATAAATATGAAAAATTGAAGTATTGGAGCAGCAATGAATGAATTTTACAAACTTGACATTTATAAGGCTAAAATAACTTCAACTTTTTACGTTGTTACTCTTTCTCGTGTTATAATTGTTAGACTGCATATTTGAAAAATGGTTTATTTTTGCAGTTGCATTCAAAAACAATAATAGTGCTTTGAATAAAATATCCTTTTATATCATATTTTCACTATACATACTGAAAATAATGAAAATATAATATTTTTGCTTATAATATGAAAGATTGTGTTTTATTGTTATGATAGATAATTTGATCTATTGCTACTCTTTATGCCTTGTTCTGATTATAAGAAAAAACTTCGCTTCTACAAAAACGATAAATTTTCATAGAACTATGTGAAACTGAAAGTAGAGAAAGCATTTAAATTTTATGTTATTGTAAACGTAATTATAACATTTCGACCAATTTTTCTGGATAAAATCACAAGTTCACCTAAATCCTATAATCTAATGTATATTAATGTATACCATTTTAATATTTCGCCATGTTGTAAATGATTCCATGAACAATTTTATAAATTTCATAAATTACTTTGATCTTAAAGTTCATCCACCATTGTCGTAAATGAAGAAATCAATTTTTTTATTCACTATTAGGTTAGGTTAAGTTAATATAAAATAGAAATTCTTTTATAAATCACGCGTCAGATTGAACAACTACACATATTTCAGAAACGATTCATTTATTTTATATTTGCTATAATAACTTCTTCGTATGTTGTCAAATCTAAATAATTTTAGCGTTCATAATAATTCTTTAAAATATTTTATATATTTCACAGTATAAATTTTTATGTGATTATTTTAAGGTTTCTGAAATGTAACAATTTTTTCTTATAATACCATATTTAAGTTGTTGGAATGATAAACATAATTTTGTTTAATATATTAAATGCTCAACAGAATGGTTCTGATACAACTGCTTTGAACTATTTTTATTCTAAAAGTACTTCATATAGTGCCTTTGAATGTTTTTAATGATAAACGTAATGTTCAAAGTATTTTAAATATTTAGTAGATTATAATTTTGTAGAATGGCTTTAAGATATTTTTCTCGTAACAACTTTTCCATACGGTGCCAAATTTAAATACCTTAACCCTTTGCGGTACTATGTCGAGTGTGGTTCGACATGGCGTATCTAACTGTTCGTCGAAATAATTCAGAAAAATAAGTTGATTCAAGACATTTTCATTTCTTTGCCACTTGTAACAAATTATAAATAGATTTGTTACGCGATGTGCATTATTAGAATAAATTTTCTTATAAACCCACTTCTTCATCTATTTTGTAAATTAATTATGGAGCTGTGGGTAAAAGAAATTAAGGACCGCAAAGGGTTAAATGAAAATTGTAATTTCCTAGGTTTGTAAACACGTGATAGAAAGAGACGAATAAAGAGTTCGTTGTCTTCTTATTTATTTTTTATAATGGTAGAAGCATAACACTCGAGGAATTGATTCAATGTTTTGTAAAGTGAAAGCTTCTGGCGCTGAATTTAAATATTTCTATTTCCATCGTAATTTAATAAATATTTTAATCACTCGACTAGAGAAATGTGTAAATTTCATCATACGCTTGTTTGTCCTCCTTCAAAATAAAGATCACAGGTGGCAAGGAATTAAAAGCGGTATTCGTAAAAATCAAAAAACTGTCACTCTTCATTAGTACGTTAAACAATTATCGTTTCAATTCGTTCTTGAACAAACGAACACTCGACTACGTTTAACGAAGCAGACGAAGTTCATCGACCCTGCGTGTCGTTTATTTCGATAGAAATGAGGAACAATTTTCCTGTTGAATTTTGTGCAAAAGTGCTCCTGTCGTTAACTGTCAATTTCGCTTTGACTCGAAGCGTCGTCGTCAACGAGACAATTTTATCACAGAATTTTCTCCCTTTTAGTTTTATTTCAACAATTTGGGCACCGCGTGATTCGCTTGGTTCTCACGTAAGTGATTAAACATCGAAAAATAATAGGCTCAGCTTCCATATACGATTGACGAAACAGAACGACATTCGATAAAACCGATATACATTTCAATTTCAGTTATAATTGATCGAGCAATGGTTAATCGTTGAAAATTTCATCGATTTTAATATACAGGCTGCACGCATTCAATTATGATTGTCTCGATATTTACAATACTAAACATGTAGCAGAATTGTTTGTATGGCGATTGTACGCTATTGATAATCGGATAATAAACTAGTGACGCAATTAAATTTCTGTTTTCATGTTATTATATAAGACAAATACTAAATGTTTGTAAACAAGTTCTTTTTTCCATCGTCATTTCAGACACTTATGATGAATGCACGTAAATACATTTCTCCTTATATGCCTTTCAAGACAAAAATAATTAAAATATATACAAAAAATTGTAGAATAATCTGTTTTATTAATCTGTATTTAAAGAAATTTGCAATGTTTTGTTAAGAAATGAAAGAAATTTTCAATTCTTTTTAAAGAAACTTCAAACGTCCCGCGTAAACAAGTATTATAGTACAATGTTAACAAAGTCAGCAATTTTTGAGATATTTCAAAGTTTTGAACTTAATTTATTTCCGAGATCTCGTGTTCGTATATCACGATACATTTCGATATATCTCTTAATTTAAAATATCTCGTGAATCGTCGACCTTTGGCATTCCACCATGACACTAGTTTATGCAGAAAGTTGCAAAATGTCATACATTTTTTTCTTTATATAAAATTTTCGTACTACACATCTTTTTTGACACATCCTGTATATTGATCCATAGGGTCCGAAGGTATTTCGGAGATGAATATCGTTCCGCTTCTCTGCTATGTTTATTATCAATCGTAATAAAAAGTTAGCGAAGCCTTTACAAGCGTTTCGAAAAGAGCCAAACGATGTTAACAAGACAGGTAAGATTTTGCTGCCTGTTCTTTAAGAATTCGTTAAAGCTGTCCCTAAAATAAAGCCGGTGTCTTATATCAAGTAGAGAAAGAGCCGCGTAATGTTTAAAATGAAAACAAAGCGAACAAGAAATATAAATTTATTTGTACACTAGTGGAATTAATTCTGAACACTTTGAATAATAATATTTTATATTTCATGTGTTTGGAGAATATTCTGCTACGCTAAATTGATACTGTAATATTTTTATTGTAATCTATAATGTTTATAATGACGCTCTAAAATTAAAAAGCAGTAATTACAATATAAAATATAAATAATTACACATTAAATGCGAAATTTAAGTTAGAGTTTAAAGGTGTCCAAAAATAATTCCACTACTGTACTTGGGTGCAACGTAGATTTCTTTTGGTTAACAGTGAATGTAGATAAAAGAGTCTTTCATTAATTCCTTTCGGTGTTGTAATAATTTTGGAATAATCTAGGGAGAATTAGAAAAAGGGTAAATACGTCTGTGGAGAATCTAGAGAAAACATAAAGGGAGTTTTTGGAGGAGTATTTGACAAAGCTTGGAGACATTTTAGATCAAGGAAATTACGATTAGGCAACTGCAAAATAAATTCAGGGAAATGTAAGGTATTCCGCGGAAGATTCGAGGTAAATCTAAAAAAAACCATAGTAATATCAAATAAACCCCCACAGAAAATTAAGGAGATTCTAGTAAAATTCGTAGAGACTCTGAGGAATCTCAAAAATAGCATAGGGAAACTCGAGTCGATCCCACAGAAATCTGAGTATGTTATAGAGAAGTTTAAGGAGAAATAAAGACTCTAGGGAAATTGCGGGGATCTTTCAGATCGTAAAAAGGTGAACCCTTTGCACTCCGAGTGTTTTTTTATTCAAGAGTGCAGCAACTCCGTGACATTTTTGCGTTGGGGTATCTGAAAAATGAACTTCTGTTTTACTAAAAAAAGACCTTAATGTTAACTACCAATGTCATCAGTATCACTCTCAATAACGCATATTTTCCGTTTTTTTTTTTGAACTATTACGTCGCTATCATCACTGCTATCAGTATCAGTATATTCACTTTGTTGGGTATTATTTCCAACTAAATTGTCTTCACAAAATTCCATATTAATTTCATTTTCACTTTCGTTTTCACTGATCTCAAAACTTTCCCAATAATCTCCTTCTTCCATATTTTCTCAATGGTAAATCTATCTAATATAAAACAAAATTAAAAATTCACTAAGAAAAAGTGCACAGCAACTTTGAACATAGAACCTGCTAGTCATTGAACGCAAACTACACAGGTTTTTCTAACTGCACTGAAAGCAACTAGCGCAATAGCGGCGCCTACGGAGTGCAAATGGTTAAGTAGATTTCAGAGAAGCGCAGGGAATCTATAACCCAGATGTTAGACCCTAGCAGGTTAGAAAAAATTAGGGAGATTCCAGATGGCCCTAGAGAAATTCAGAGGAACCTCAATGGAATCCAAAGAAATTTAATGGATCCTAGAAAAGCTTAGAGAAATTTAAAGAAACCTCAGAGGAACGCGGGGAAATTTGTAGGAGCTGGGAATAAGAAAACGTTTATAGGGATCCTGAACGATCCTAGACTAATTTACACAGATCTCGAAGAAGCCTAGGGGGATTTTCGGAGTTCACAAATTTAAGATTTAGTAAATCCTAGATAAACCTAAAGAAATTTAGAGAAATTTCGGAGCAACCTAGGGGAATTTCTACGATCTAAAAATATACAAAAGATGTGGATAGATCCTGAAGGATCCTAGACAAATTTGCACAAATCTCGAAGAAGCCTAGAAAAGCGTAAGGGGTTTCCAGATGATCCCAGACAAATTTTAAGAAATCCCAGACAAGTTTAGAAAAATTTAGAAAGTCCTAGACGATGCTATAGAAATTAAGAGAAATCTTGAAGGAGCGTAGTGAAATTTGTAGAAGCTAGAGGTCTAGATTTATCCTAGATCATTCTAATAAAATCAGGAGATCCCCTAGGGAAATCTACAAAATTCACAGAGAATCGAGGGAATTTCAGGAACATTTCAGTAGAATCTAGTAAAGCATAGACTGCATTTGAGGATATATTTAAGAAATTTAGAGGATGTACAAAAATCTAAGGACCATCTAAAGCAGTGTTTCCCAACCTTTTTTGTGCCATGCCCCACCTTAGCCTTTCTGAAATTCTTATGCCCCCCTATGTAACATACATAATTTTGGATATTAAAAAATTGAATTGAAACACTACAGAAGTTGCGATGGGCCATTCAGGTGCGAACAACTGCGTTGTTTAGCGAGATCTTAAAACGTCCGGGGTTCCCCGCGGAGCCTGCCGTCTGTCGCAGGGAAGCTTACTGACGACGCCAAACACCCAATTGATATTTTTGTCTCGTCAAGCAAAGTTATACCTAATAATTATTTACCGCAATTATTTAAGAATTTGCTTTTTTAGTTAAATTTGGTACCGAAATCTAGCATTGCATTTAAATGGCCCGGAGCGAAAGGGTTAAACTCGTGTCGAGTCCATTTTCGAATTGCCCCCCCCCCCCTTATAATCAAATTGCCCCCCTGTGGGACGTGGGCGCCACGTTGGCAAACACTGATCTAAAGAGAATCTGGGGAAATTTCAGAAAAATTTAAGGCAGACCTAAACACGTTTTCTACATTTTGTTCTCGAGAACTACGTTGAACCCAAGTATACGTTCACCATATCTCAGTATACATATAGTTTCTTTCACTTTTTTGTTATTTCTCGCACGTTTCATCAAAACTTTTGAATTTCACGTCTTTTCCGTATCTTTTTTTTCGTTTTTCGTATTTATTGTTACAAACGATCATCAGCCAATTGCCTTGCATCCACATGCATGCACGGCATTCACCATACAAAAAAGTGTCACGTAAGAAAATATAAATGAAATTCAATTAGTATCTCTTTGCTTATCTTGAAATCTTGTTCTCAGACTTTTGGGTTCGAATACACATCGTGCGTCTACTTAAAAGATTTCGCATTCTCACTTTTACCTTTTCACATCCGTTCATTGTGTCTCCTTTATTTTCTTCCGGTCGTTTGCACACACATGCACGAACTACCTCGTCTACCCGTGACTCACGTTATTAAAATATAATATAATTTCGATTCGTTAGAGTAAAATATTATCTTCTTTTCTTTATTCACTTTCTCTCCCTCTCACGCTTTCCGTACGTCTACACCATTAATATACAAGTTCGCACACACACTCTATCGTTAGCTTATCACGAATATTTTTTTCTCTATGATCAATAATCGGATATAATCAAACCCCCGTATCCGAGGCTACGAGACATACAACTTGAATAACAAAATCATATACGATGCGATAATCTTAAACCTTCCACAATCTAAAAATTATAAGAAACATTACAAGAGCTTTCCATTAAAATTTTGTTGGACCTTAGAAATAAAAGTATGAAAAATAATCTGTATTGTTCTTTTTATGTGATCGACGAATTGGAATTTTTTCCAAATCAAAGCACGTTTTGGAAAATTTTGTGATCTAATCTTTTGTCATATTTCAGGAAAGCTGATGTCTGGTTCGATTGTTAAAATATTATGCTGTCTTAAGTGTTGATGTAAGTTATATGCAAAATATTGTGCGTAACGTGATATTTGTGTAACTTAAAAATCCTTGTAAATGTTTAATTATATTTTGTGATTGCGATGTACAATAAGTTATAATTTATCAGTACTTAATGACTGTACAATACATTATAATTGTTCAGTATTTAATGACTAGAGAATGTATTACACTTTACCAGAAATCAATGACTGCACATTATAATATATCTGTAGTTCTCTTAGGTCACACAATTCAAGACGAAGTCGCATAAATCCACGGATACGGGGATTGAGTATTTATAACTTGACGAAAAAGGGATCCATTGTCATTGGCATAATAAGTTAACGATCTGTTTCCCTTGTACAATATTATCTTAACCCTTTGGGAACAAAATATGTCTAAACTTAACACTACGATGAACACTTATTGAAATATGAAGATAAGTGCGGTTATAAAATCGTTTGAATATGAAAAATTATGGATATGCGACGGAAAATTTGGTAGTAACTTTTTTACTGTCATTTGGAATTGAATGTGCTCTTGCTAATATTTATAGAATACAATTATAAATAACTATCAATACAATAAATGTATAAATATAATATTTATACAATAAATCTATAAATGTAATATTTATATCAATCATGCGTATAAGGGAAACACAAACGATTCCGTGCACTGTGCAAGTAATAAATATTTCTATTATTCATTCTTTTACGATCGCAATGTATCTGTGAATTCAATTGTAGTGTACATAACAGATTTTCTCAATGAAAATGTAAACATATAAAGAAAGTTACTTCCACTTGCTGTACATAAAAATGTTAAACTATAATTTTACTTTTTTATTTCTTCTTGTTTTATACTTTAGCGATTAAGAGATCAGCAATTTTTGACTCTCCAAAGAGATTGGCTGATCTTTTCAAAATATAGAACTAATTGATGAAAACATTTAATACGTCAAATGAACGATTTTCAAAGAAGTATTCATTTTCTATCGACGTAAAATTTGTTTCGTTTACGCTGAGACATATTTTAAGGAGCATGCGCAGCTAAGAATTATACGGTTTTTATTTTTCGAATTGTTAACTATTAAAAATTGTATATAGTAGTTCCAAGTTTTTGATAACCTTGAAAAATGAGAAAGTTATAGTGGATGATGATTTATGTAGAATATGTAGAATATACGTTGAGACGTATATAAAGCCAGTTCAGGAAGCATAAGCAAATTATATTAATGCAAATTAAATTCAAATAAAAAAATCGTTATCTTTTGTAAGTCAAAACAGAACAAAATGTGTTTTTCTCAAAACGAATTTTTTGTTAAACATGGATCAAACCGATTTGCATAAGTTTAATTAGACTTGTTTTACGTATAGTTATCTCTCGCACATCATTAGCATTTCTTCCTTACTTTTTTTATTATTTCAGAAGAAGCAAACAAAAAAAATGAGTCAAATGTCATCATAAAAATTGCTACATTGCTGCATTCAATTATCCACCATTTTGTAAACAATTTTGAAATTAACTTTGTAAAACGCTGTTGTACGATGTAAAATTCTATTTGACTACATAATTTACTCCAATTTTAAGGTAAAATAAATATTACAATCTTCTTAATATTATAAACTTTTCTCAAAACTAACTGCGATGCATAAAAATAAATTTCTAGAAATTCGCTTTCTTTACGTTTCTCAAATGTAATATACACTCTTTATTGACACTGTCACTTCCAACTATATTTGATAATATATTTTAATTATTACTCGAGAAGTCGTAGAGTCCCTCGAAAATAAAAATACACAAAACTAAAAAATACAGTGGCGATAAGGATCTAGTACGTTAAATTAGAACCGTGTAAAGATATATTTAACAGATTGCAATATTTTTTCCATGCCTTTGAGAGATACTTTTTTCGAGATATTTCAGTATCTGTTTTTTGATAGATTAATCTGTGATTACGTATACAGGTGACACGATCGTGGTACGATAATGCAATCCGTAAACAGTGGTTCCGTGTTTCTAGGAAGTAAAGTTTCCGAGAAAATGGATTTCGAATATTCATTAAGTATTTGTGCGTTCAATCAAGCGCCAGCTGCAGTTCATTCACTCAAGTTAGGTACTGTTTTGATTTAGCATGATTATGAATAATGCAACCGGTTCGAATGAAGATATTTATCTTCGACTCTGTTATACCGATATCGATTACGACAACGATTATTATAATATACGAAAACACAGTGTTCGATAAATGTTTGTTCTGTTCTTTGTATTGCTCTGTTAACACTAGATTGACGGCAGTTCAATGACCACTTAAGTCTAAATTGAAAATGAACTATGAAAAGAAGTAAACAATGAATAATACATTATACCAGTTTATAGAAAGATTCTTTATCTCGACGATGGTTAACATTCATTTCGACATAAGCATTTAATAATTTTCGCAATTGAAAATAAGAAACCTAAGATCCGTCATTTTGACGGGTCCCGTAAACCTAGTGTTAAAATGGCGTCAATTAGAGTACCGTTGTTTGTAATAATGTGCTGTAACAAAAAGCATTGCCCTATCAGGCTTCTGGCGCAAGAATCATATCAGCGTATTGACAATTACTATCTACATCTTGCCATTATAAAAGCTTAAAAAATACTGCTAAGTCTTTAGTAGAAATGACACGAGCCAATCACCACGAGATTAATGGTCTTCACATTGTGTTTAAACAAATAGTTGCTAATTAAATTGGACGAACTATAAAAGTTGCAACTTATTGACTGCGCGCGTTCTTAATGAATATTCAAATTCACGATGCTTGGGATTAAAACATTTCGTTCCATATTTTCAACTTATTTTTTCACTTACAGCAACTGTCTGCTCGATTGTACCATCATTTAATAACCTGTATATGTAAGAGATTTATATTGTTCATATTTACGTTTTTCCATTGTTACGTACACAGAGTGAAAAAATGTGACGTGTTTTGAAATTCAAGATGAAATTTTTCTGGCGTTTATCAGATTTTACTTGCGAAGAGAAGGAAGATGATAAGAGAAATATTTGGTAAATATTTTTAAGCGTAGTAGCGGACAAACCGTAATGTTTCTTCGAAAATCAATTTCTTGAGTATTTTGTGCATTGATTAACAGATAGTAGAAATGTCTTTAAACGTTATTTAATTTATTCATAATGCCCATATAAAACTATTCGAAAGGTACTGAAAGTAAAGGAAGAAAATAACCAAAGCTATGTTTTTTATACATTTATCAAGGTAAGTTAATTTGCACAGATTTTTCCAAGAAACACTCAAAAGTAAAGTTGCTCTTTTTAAGTGGGAACAGTGAACAGTTTTGTATAATCTTAATATTATTATTATTTTAATAATGCTTCAATCTGTTCTCCACACTGCCCAATAAATAACGTACATTTTTTGAATATACTAAAACTCATAGTATAGTATAATGCAATTCTTAATAATTCCATGCACTGAATACATATTTATGTAATAAAATAATTGTAATATCCTTCCAAGGTACATAAAAGGATATTGTAATATATTTTCACAAACTAAGATATATTATTAAAATTGGTTTATTATTAAAATTAAGTTGTATTATGAAAAATGCGTAGTTTAATAACTTCAGTATTATAAATACGCCAGTATTATAAATGAATAGTGCCTTATAACTCAGATGCCAAAGATGGTACCGTGTTTATTAATTTTGTAACAATAACCATGTTTTCTGAAAAATTCTCTCACGTGTCTAAATATTAAAGGTTTCATCAGCATTGATGCTATAATTAAATAAAAATATAGCATGACTCTAATTATAAACATTTTTTGTATTCTAAATATTATTTATTTTTATGCACATTATAAACTCTTAGAATTTAACAGTATTCTTTAAACTTCTTGCAATGCTTTAGCGATTTATTTATATTTAATTTGATATTAGACTAAAATGGCAATAAAAGTATTTGTTATGTATTTTGGGACTTATACGAATTTTAACATTTCTTGTTTTATCCGTAAGTAAACAGTTGAACTAAACAGACGTAATTTCGAATTTTAGTTTGAAATTGAAAAATTATTTATTGTATCCTTATATGGGACTATGGTAGTTTGTTATTGAAGTTTAGTGTTGAAAAAATATTTTTGACGTGTACTTTTAAAGTTTTTTTATGACATAAATTTGGAGGAGTAAAACAAAAGCTATGCAAATCGACCTTTATTATGATTATTTAACATTTTACTCAAAAAAGGAATTTTTAATACGTATATGTAAATAAATTCTTAAGTAAATTGTTTCTTTCCTCCAATAAATGATTTTAATATTAAAAATTACTTATATCTGACACATATGTATATTTTTCTTTATTAAATAGTTTACTGAAGTATGTAAAATCATTGACAGTCATTTAATCTAGTCATTATGAACTATAAATAAATGAATATGTGTTAAATATTTTTCCAAATTTTACATTATACTAAACTTTGACAAAAATCTATGTGTTGTTCCTATAAATAAAAAATAAAACCAGTTCTAAAATCCACAAAATAATATTTTTACACCTTGCACATAACCGTAAAAGAATTTCCATATACTTAGCTGACAGTATACTTAACGTTACACATATGCCATATACATACTTACATGTAAGTATATTATACGTACAATAAATTGTATAATATGTAAACCAAAATAGTTTACATTGATTCTAATAAATACCTCATTTAAATGAAGCATTCGATCACCGTTTAATCCAACTGTACTTCATTTAATTATTAATATTCGCACAATTTCTTGCCGTTTATACAAATAATAAGTATTGTCCGAGATTTCTTAAGGTATAGTCTGCTGCGAATATAATGAGATCAAATTTTCAGAATTAAAGTTTCAGGGCGTGTACTAGTCCCATAACAAACAAAATTTCTTTCCGTTCATTGTGATAACTATATTTAATTATATTTATCTAGATATTAGGATACCTCGTAATTTCTTCCTTTTCTGATAGAAAAAAATTCACAATGTTTATTGTTTCCTGTTGTTTTGTTGTATTAAATATGGACTATTCTGCCTCAGAAAACATCATTATATACTCTTTTTAAAACTATTTAAAAATCATTGTTTTGTCATATCAAAAAGGGGAAACTTATGGGACACACCAATAATTTATTACTGTAAATTGCACGAAAGATCAAGTATAAGATTAATCAAGTTTTAAGTGTAGAAATAAAAAATATCGGAAAACACGTGAATAATCGAAAAATGTTGAACGTCGAACTTATACCTATTCCTAAATGAAAAATAAATAAATGAAGGAATGGAAAATAAATTAACATATAGAATTATTCTTCATCTCGACAAAAGTCAGTATATATTTCGACAAAAGCATGTTAATAATTTTCGTAACTTAAAATAAGAAATCTGAAATCCGCCATTTTGGCGGGTTTGATTGTTCCAGCGTTTTACAAATTTTGGAACAATCGATCTCGTTACGTTTAAGATAGACCGCGTAAAATAATGTGGATATTATTTATTCATCGCTTGTGTAGAAATTATACAATGTTAAAGTAAGTTCTAACAAGATGTACGAAGACTTTTTCTTTATCGTCCTCAAAGGGTTAAACTTATCGAAAGAAACGTCCAACATACCATCTTTTTTTCACCCTTTTTCACCAATGTATATACACCACCATTCAAAAGTAATAGATTACTTGCTATATAAATTACGTTTATTGCCTAATTATCATAAAAGCGATTAGTTTTATTATTTAACTACTTTAAAGTTAATATACCGCTTCACTGGTTATGGACTTCAAGTGTTACGATCGATCCTTGTTTTGCATTATATTTTACTATGAAATAGTTACTTTTAGATAAGATATTCGAGCTTTTTTGTTGCTCGCGCGGCAATAATTATCTTATCAAAAGAAGAGTATTGTATTCTATTGGAAAGATGTAGAGGTAACCCTATTGTAACACGATTTTTGAACAATAGTTTGAAAATTGCAACAGCAATCGTATAAATATAGTGTTTCTAGAAAATGGTTTGAGAATTTACTTCTTTTTTGTGTCGCGAAGTTTTGGGAGAAATTCATGGCTAAAGTATTGTATTATATAGAGTGTTTAAAAAAGAGTTTGAGAAGATAGGGTTTTACAGTAGCGAATTGCATCGTCAAAATTCATGTACGTTTCTGTTTCAAAGCATGGAAAATTGTAAACATGAAAATTTAAGAATGACAAATTGTTATATTTCTCTTGTTTTAAATACCCAAATTTTTCAATTCCTAAATTCGAGAGTTGCAAAGTTTAGAAATTTATATCCCTCAAATTTTGTGTACTGTTAAATTAGCAAATGAGTGAATTTATAGACATGAAAATTTATAAATCTGATAATTTAAAAGTTAGAAGGTTTTAAAATTTGGTATTTTTACATTTCTGAACGTATACATTGTTACCTCAAAATGATCAAAGGTATAAATTTATAAACTAATTAATTTCTTGATTCCAAATTTTTTGGGTTTGAACTCTTAAAAATATGGAAATTTGAAATTTGTATATTCCGTATTTTTAATTTCGAACACTTTAATTCATTGAGCGTACTAAGTTTTAAATATTAAGTGTGAAGAAAAATTACACAATTAATAATCTTAGTGCTGTTAAATTCTGTAAATTTGTAAATTTATGAATTTGTGAATTTGTGAATTTATGAATTCGTAGACTTATAGATTAGACAATTTGTGATATAGCAGCTTTGTAAAATTAAAAATTTACAGATTTGAGAACCTTGTGCTTGAAAATTGTTAAACTGTCAAATATACTAATTTTTAAATGTTACGTAAAGAAATAAAGAATCCTTCACATTTTGAATTTTAGGGTGCCTCAACAGATTTGATTTGCAAATTTGCAGATTTGCAGATCTGGAAATTTGGTATTTTCATATTTTTGAACTTGTTAATGTATATTTCAAATATTTGTCTATTGATAAATTTCAATCATTACATTCTGCATTTATATATTTTTAATATAACGGGTTCTTTCATTTCCAATTACTTAAATTGAAACATTTCGAAGTTTCAGCACTTGAAATTTCTAAATTTAGTAGAATTGTACTAAATTCCACAATATCCAACTTTTTCCATTTAAATTCGTGACATTGTAAAAGTTTTCAAATTATTAAATTTATTAATTTGGTAGTCGAAAAATATATAAATTGAAAAGTTAAGAATTTCTGTATACCTACATACGTAAATTTGTAAATTTTCAGATTTGCAAATGTGTACATTTCTGAATTTCGAAGTTTATAATTTCTATTAAATATAATTTCTTTAAATTTTTTAATTTGTTCCTTTAATATCTCCAAATGTATAAACAAAGTTTGAAATATTCAAATTTGTGTTTTTTATTTCAAAACTTACAGATTTTCAAATACCTGAATTACTCAATTGTTTGCAATAATTCAACAATTGTTTCTTATTTGATGGATATATAAAACATAATTCCGCTTGATAATATATTATTAATGTCAACGGACGGTATTCAACAAAGTCAAACGTAGTACGGGTGTTCGCCTATTATTAAGCATGAAAATTACAAATACACATTTATGTATGGTTTGGCCAACAGAAATGCAACATTTTGTAGCCTCAGAGATTTGTTTCTATTTTTAGCAGTATTTTGACTTTGTTTCTCCTTTTTAACGTTGGATTTTCCATGTTAATACAATAGGTGTGTATATACATATTTAAAATATGAATATGTATATTATATTCGGCAAGAATATGGAGATAATGATAGCATAGTTTTTTACCGTTACAAGCAAATATAATATCCCGTTGAAAAGAAATATGTGCATATGTACACACATATTTATAAGAAAAAAATAATAAACATAAAAAACATGTCAAAGCTAATAATAATTAGATATTTGTTTCATTTCTTTCAGTTAGTACTATATCCCCTCAAATTATTATATTCTATATTTTAAAGTGCTCTACATAAATGCTTTTATATTCATATAAATTCCCCTGTAATATTATAAAAATCATAGTTTTAAGCGTTATTCAGACAAAGAAGAGTTTTGTAACAATAAAAATAAAAGTACATTTAACATTGTTTTTTACTGTTTACTACCATTACTCTATATTAGTTTAAACTGGAATATTTTAATAATATCAGTGTAGATTTGTTATCAGTTGTAGTTTACTTTCAAGTTTCTCTGATTTCTAAAATTATTCAAAATCTTCAAAGCGCCAATTCTTTTATTTAATTTTTTAAACCAAACATTAAACTTGACGAAGCAAGCTACGCAAATGCATTTGGGCAAGTAACTAATTCAACGTAAACAATTATTATTGAGTTTGTCTTTTAATCACTTTTATATCCATAACGTATTATAATAATGCATAATATGCGTACCGTGCACAATTATCATATACAATTAACGATTGTACTTATACTTTATGCTGAAGGTTCTTTCCGAAATACTTTTACAAAAAGTATTATAATATGAATTATAGTTACCAATACCAAATATTCCATCTTCAAAATTTGCAATCTTTAAATCCATAAATTAACAAATCTACTGCTTTGCAGATTTACAGATTTATTGATTTATGCATTTGAAAACTTATAAATCTATAGATTTACACATTTACAAATTCACATGTTTAAGATTTTGAAAATTTACAAATCTATAGATTTACAAATTTGTAAGTCTACAAATTTACTGATTTACAAATTCACAAATTTATGAATTTAAAAATATACAAAATGCAGTATATAGAAATTTAAACACCTGAAATCTCCAAATTTTTCAACAGTCAAGTTCAGAAACTTCCAAAGTTGCTCATTTAACAAGGAAGAAGTGAGCAAATGTTGGACTTCTTAATTTTTGCAATTAAGAAACCTATAGCCTTTTTCGCATACAGTGCCGTTGCTACGTTAACATTTCATAAATACCGCTACATTGGTACGAACTTAACTGATTATTCGCTTTATATCATCAAATATATTCGCAAAATAATAAAATATCGTTTCGGTACAACGCAATACGAATTTCAATGTTAGAATAGAGTTACCCGTGTCCAAAACTTTGTATTCAAAGCGTACACGAAATTCGCAAAGCACTTTATTACTTTTGAATGGTAGAAGTTTCATCGCAAAATGTCGGTGTCTCTTTTCTCCACCATGCTTATATAATATGTACAATAACGTGCGCTCGTTGAATGTCTCTTTTTTTTGTTTTTCTCATTTTTTGTTCTTTTCTGTCGCGAAACGCATTCATCGTTCCGATCGACGACGGATCGAGAAGGTATAAAAAAAAGGCCAGGGACACTGACACTTATCTCCATCCACCTAGAAACTAAGATATTTACAAATCTACAAGCGAATGTGCCTCGTCTACATTGTCTATGAGTAGGCTGCACAGAATCAAAGCGTATCAAAACGACACATTTCCTTTTTTGCGCGATAAAACGATTAATCCTCTCGTGGATCGTGGTGCTCCTCCAAAAGAATCGCACCGACCCGACGAATCCCTCGACTATACTTCGTCTCGTTTATTTTTTTTGCTTTTCTTTTTCATTTAACCCCCGTCTCGATTTTCTTCGCTCTTAAATTGAAAAAATACTATGTCATGTACAGATTGTACGCACTGTGCGCGATCGAATCGATCGACCTCAGAGGATAACAACCTACGTAACGCTAGAAATAGAAATAGAAGTAGAAATAGAATTCTATGGGAATCGACGAGGGTGTCTAAGACATGCCACTCATCGACCACGTACACTTACGATGCTCTATTTACACGACGACGATCGTACGCGTCATGATATTATAAGTACTCCGTTTGTAATTTCATTTTTCGTTTGTCGCCCTACGGTCTCGCCCGAGGGGGATAGCCCGTTTCGTCGAGATGAAATTCTAATCAGAAGAATGCGTGGCTATTTATTGTATTCGCAGTTTGTACTAAAATCTTGCCTTGTCTCGCAACAAGGGCTGAGAAACACGCTCGTGAACGCGGCATCTCAACTCGTGTATGAGTAGTCGGCGGAAAATCCAGTTATGATTGTGTAATATGGTGCAACTTAGGCTCTCGTTGGTTAGGAACAAGTATAGTGAATGTCGTTTACCGTTTGCCTGCGATTAAATCTAGGCAAAGACTGAGGAAACCCTGGGAAAACCTAAGTGGATCTAGAAGGATAAGATTAGAAAACTAGGAACAAGATTACGTAATTACAGACAAAGTTAACAAATTATGGACAAATTAAAAAATTAACAAGGATAACGATAGGAAAGTAGGGATAACATTAGGAACCCACTAAAAAGCTCCAGATCGTAAAACCATACAAAACTATATTACAATACAACTCAAGATTAACTATAAGAGAACTTTGTGAGACTTTAACACTAAAACTACTGACGTATAATGCACAATTATTTTGAAATTAAAAATGTAGTGAAAAATAAATGAACAAACGATGAAACATAAATGAATAAACTTAATGATTCTTTATCTTGATGACAATCAACACAGATGTCGAGAAAACCATCTTAACAAATTTCGTCGTTTGAGGTAGGAAATTTGTAAAAGGGTCATTTGACACCTTTGGTAGTTTTAGTGTTAAGAAGGAAATATTTATCCTGTATTTAACTATCCAATAGCTTAAGAATATAGGGAAATATATACATAGGAATTGTGGGACGTTGACAGCTGGGGGTTTTGAGATTTTGGAGTTTTGAAAAATTGGGGAGTTGTGGGACTTCAGGAGAATTGATGGGTTTTAGCATTTTAGGAATTTTGAGATTTTTAAATTATGGAAGTTTGGAATTTTTAAGAATTGTTGGAAGAGATCATCGATGAACATAGAAGAAACATACTCGGGAAGCTAAAGTAAACCTAGAAAGAACCTAAGTATAATCTTGGTGTACTTAGAAGCAACCTTGGAATGACGTAAGGTGAAACCGCAAGGATCCTAGGCAGATTCTAAAGAGAATTCAAGAAATAGTCTAGAAATATTGTGAGAGTCACCCAGGAAAAACCTAGGGGATTCTAAAACAGGTCCTCCAGTTCTTCCGCGCATAGACAACAAATAAAACTTCCTTACACTTCCGCCTAACTAAAGAGAGCCTAAGTTCTACCCGACCGTACTTCCGTTCGCGATTGATCCGTCGATCAATGCTCTCCTCGCAACAATAAGAATCCGTGCCGGAAGTGGTCGGTTCTCCGTTTCATTCGACCGACAGCGAAACGTCGCGGAGAAATAGAAAAATGATCAATTAGAAAAATGTCTTCACACGTTGCCGTCCGGCAAATATCAACTTGGAAACAGTAACGAGCGCGTAGCAAACAAAAAAGATGTAGCACCTTGTCTCGTATCACCAGCGACCTAATCGTCGTAAAACTTAAGAAAGAAGAGGAAACGGAAGGAGACAACTCTTCGCGATTAACACCTTGACGGCTATCAGTCACTGCACCGCGCGATTCGAAGGTTAGGTTGGGCAAAGTTTTTCCCACTTAACCGAACACGTCGGGGTAATCGGGTCAGGATAGACTTCACCCTAACCGTTGTAGTTCATTCGAAATGGCGGATCGTTCGTTTCCTCGAAACGAGAACGAGGAACTGACTACTCTACGGGTAAGATTCGTAAACGAGTGTCGATATAAGGCAAGAGGTTAAATACAAAATGGAGAACGTTGCGAGAGCTTGAATGAAACGCGAGGCCGTCAAAGCGTCGTTCTAAGTACGTTTCAAGAGTATTGGAAAGATTCGCTAAAAGCTCGAGGCTGTGTTAAAGAACAGGCCATTTTCTTCGATTGATCAAAATACAAGGTACGCGATAAATCTCTCGACCTTTTCTCTCGTGTGTATATGTATATGTATGTACGCATATATGTATGTATGTATGTGTGTACTTTTGTGTTCTTTGTTCTCGCGGTCAGACAACAATATTTAACACCGGTCTAACGATTAACAATCGGACTGCGATCCGATTTACGCTTACAGATTATACACGCTTAACGGTTTATGTACAGTTTACAGAATACTACGTGCCATTATTTACAATCGATAAAATTCTTATTGGCGCTTTCGTAATGCCACTCGGAATACATATTGCATCTCTCCTGTGTATATAATATTATGCGTTAATCGTCCGTACGACGATAAATCAGCTCGGGAATAAAACAGAATCGTTCGAACGCTCTTCTGTTCGCGCCGGGGCTCGAACCTTGCATAAAATATCAAAGTTTCAGAAATTCAAACAACGTTCGTTGAAACGTTCCAAAGTTCACGAGCTTCGACTTCATCGAAGCTATATACGGTACAACCGTCGGTCAACAGCTGTGTGATCGATTAAAAAAAAAGACTCAACGACCGTAACAACGTAATAACTTCGAAAGAAAAAAAAAGGAAGGAAGGTGTCTGGTTCAGCGCCAATAACAAACGAGACTTATGTCTCGTTACGATGACCCTGAACGTCTTCCGGATCGTATCGGATCACGATCACGAGTGTCTCTGATCCCGAAGAACTCGGGAATCATCCAGAAAGCTGGATTTACAGCGCGTGGCGTAGCGACGACCACGGCGTTTCGTTTATTTCGCAGTAATTTCTTTGCTGACGACAATTAAGTAACACCCGTTAACTTAATCGTCAGCTTTAGCTGTTCTCAAACAACTCCTGGTTGCATTGTCAACAGGTACGTGGTTGGGTCGTAGTAGCCAGCCAAATAGTATATGTCGTTGTTGTCGTAGATGGTCAAGTAACGGTGAGGCTCCTTGCCCAGCTTATCCGTGTATTCTTGAAGAGGAAGCACTTCGCATTTGTGGGAGATGGTTTGCACGTCGTTCTCGTCCATGTGGGGGGATTCGAATAGAGCACCCTAAGCACATCGATAAAATATAAATTTATGGTAACAAGAAATTCTAACGAGAATGCGAGTGTTAGTGGATTAATTTTCGAGCAGTTCAACGCCATATTCTGCATCTTTTAGTGTTCTACGATTTGAAATTTGTATATTTCTGAAATTGGGAACTTAATGATTTTTATATTTTTGAAATTCGGAATTTTTACATTTTTATGTTCCTCAAATTGAAAATGTAGAAATTTTTACATTTTTGAAGTGATTTTTGAAATTGGAAACTTTGAAATGTGTTTTTTTGTGTGTTTATGGAATTATTCAACTTTCGGACTTTCAGACTTTTAGGCTTCCGAATGTTCGGAATTCGAAAGTTTATAATTTTGGAACATCGAAACTTTGCAAATTTGGGACTTTGAAGCTTTCGAATTTCGAATTTCCAAATTTTTAAAATTGCTAAATTTGAAAGTTGAAAAGCATGTATGTATTTCAGAAAATATGAATATTTCTAAATTCGTGAATTTCTTAATCTGAACATGTTACGAATCTGAAATTTTCCAAGTTCAATTTTGATGTTTAAAAATTAACTAATTTCTAGATGCATGAATGGAAAATTTGAAAATTCACGAATTTAAAAACTGCATTTGTATTTTAAATGTGTAAAGTTTCTCTAAGCAATTTAAAGTTTTCAACTTTCAAACGTTTCAAATTTCTACTAGTTTACTAGTTTACTAATTTACAGTTTAATATAAAATTTATACTAATTTAAGTTTACTAATTTATTAGTTTACAGTTTAATAATTTATCATTTTACTAATTTACCAGTTTACTAAGTTATAAATTTACTAATTTACCAATTTATTAATTCACCAATTTAATAACTTGACAATTGTTAATTTAGGGTATTTATAAATTTTAAGATTGTAAAATTTTAATATTTCTAAGCCCGAAGATATGAAAATTTGTAACTTTCACAATTCTTAAACTTCTTTATTCATAATCTTGAAAACCTTCTCATTTTGAAACCTAAAAATTTATGAACATGTGAATGTATTAACTTATAAACTAGAAAATGTGAAAAATCATTCTCAGTGTTCATCAAACGTATTAAAACGAATTTCTTATTAATTTCTTCCCGCTTTATTATAATATCATCTTTCCGAGGAACGCCTACTGTTCTCTTTAGTATACTACTTCTAAAATTAATGCCAACACAATTGTCCACCAATACAACGACCCATTTAATTAGCAACAGAATCAGCCATTTCAAAAAACCGAAACTTCAGACCCGAATGATTCGCTCATGTCGCGGCTTTATCGCAGTTCTACCGTTAAAAGTTTGTTACGTTTCTTACCGGATATTTCAAATTCGTGGGGCAGCCGACAGTCTCTTCAGGATGGTAGAACCACTTGACTTTGACGATCATGTTAGAACTGGAGGTTTCCCACATGGACTCGATGCGTCCAATATATGGCCGATCCGGTCTGCCAGTCGACAAAAAGACGGCACTGTCGCCGATTTGAATCGTTTCGCTGCCTCGTTGAATCGCCCTGAAGAACTGTTTCTTGGCTCTGCCTTTAGCACCAGGTCGCCTGTAACCTTTTCCAGCCCAACCCCATAATTGCCTGGCTGGAAGGAACGCGGCCATTTTGCTTCGACTTTCCACCGACTCTTGTCGCTCGCGCATTTTTGACTTTTTATCGGACTTCTTCGGTTTCTCGGGCTTCTCCTCGCGGACTGGTTCTTTCACCGGTTCCGGGATCACTTCCTCTTCCTGCATCGGCTCCTCTTCCACTTCTTCCTCCATTTTGTATACCGTCTCCTTCGCCGGTTCCTCTTCGCTTTTCTGCCCGCAACAGCTCTCCCCACTGCTGAAAAATTTGTAAAAGAAACTGTCAGTATTGCGGACTTCTTATTACACCTCGAAGTATGCTTGTAGTGATAAAATAAAGTATTAATTTAGTAATATTTACAGACTCCGTATCACGAGTTTCCGAATCCTTTCAATAGCATTTGGGGAATTTACAAATTTTCGAACTTTCATTAGACATGAAACAATATATTAGGGTATCCCATAAGTTCCTTACTTTCTTGATAGAAATGAATACACGATACTTGCTTAATTGTTTAAATATGAACTGTTCTGTTCTATCACTATCTTCCATCACTCAGGAAATATCATTGTGTACACTTTCTAAAATAGGGATTACTTGTAAAATATTACCCGAAGTGCGTTTGTATATCATATCAAGAAAGAAAGAAACTTATGGGACAACCTAATACATAGATTTAACGAAATATAACATGTATTATATTGTACTCTTAATGTTCATACACTGTAATAAAATATATAATGTATCATATTGTAAAAACAAGATACATACATTGTAACGAGATACTGTAAATTATATTATATCGTAAAAACAACGTACATGTACAATGCAAGTCCATGCCATATTTTCACATGTCTGATACGTGACGCACTCGTACTTCAATTTGAATGAATCTTGCCCGGAATTTTTAATACAATCCAATTTGGACATCAAGTAAAATTATAATTTACATAATAAAGAGTGGCTGAGACCACAATTGACATAAAAGTTATATTTTCTTTATCCGTTTTAATATTGTAGCTATGATTGGTTAGTACTGACTAACGCACCTAACAAATAAATGATAACCAGGTGTTAAAATGAATGTACCCGTTTTGTTCCAACAATTCAAATTGTAAACTACAGAACATTTTGCTCGAGTACAACAATTTCAGTATGAAAGTTAGCTATGAATTTAAAAAACGGAACAAACCTGATGTGACTTCCATCGCTGTGGCTGCTATGATGGCTATGCTTGTGTTTGTGTTTCCTGTGTTTCCTGTGCTTGTGTTTTCTGTGTTCCTCGCAACACTTGTGTCTCCTGTGCTTCTTCTTTCCTTCCTGAGCCTCCTGCAATCTCTTCAGCTTGTCCCGCCTTCTTTTCTTCATGCGTTTCCTCTCGCGGTACTCCTCCAACTCTTTGCTGTCCATATCGTCGGACTTGTGTCTCTCCACCGACGGCGTATCGGACGACGTGACGTAACAATTCGTCGTGGAAGTGACGGTGGTCACAGCGTTATTCGCGTTCGATGTAACGACGGATTGACTGTTCGTCGACGACCGTTTGTCCTCCGTCGACACCGACGTCTGACGCCGACGTTTGCCCAGCGACAACAACGGATTCGGGTCGTATTCTAAAATTTTAAACATAATTATTAGGGTGTATCCTAAATGTACTGTTGAGACACCGGATTCGGAATAAGATTTGTTAATTCTTAGACAAGTTAATTAATTATAGCACAACTTAATCCTACTCTAGTTCCTAACTTAAAATATACAACAACTATGACCAGCTCGGAAGAGTACTTCATAGAATCTGATTTAAAAACAAGAATTAGCTTACGAACAAGGTTATTTGCAGAAAATCTATTGGTTAAATATTTGTACGAGGGTGGAGGAAGAGAAACAGGGATGAGGTAAGGAAGTGAGGGAAAGTGGATTTCTAGGAGTGGGAATTTGGGAGTACCTGAACGTTCTAGGACTGTTGACAGGAAAAGAGCCTAAGTTTAAGGGCAGGGAAAAGGAAACGGCATGGTAAAGAGTAATAAGGTTGTAAAAACATAGGTGGGACCTCCAACAGTACGTAAGTTTCTTCTTTGATATGGCATAAAAACGGGCTTCAAGAAATATTTTGCAAGTTCCAATGATGTTGTGGGGTGAGAGATAAGGATGTTCGAGCGAGGTGCGGATGAAGTGTGTTTGGACCGAGCGTGTGAATAAAGAGTGTCTGGATCGGGTGACAGTTCTTCACAATGGGAATGCGTGTGGCACGAAATGGTCAGCAGGTAACTCTGTGTATAAGTGGATTTGGTAAAAGAAGAGTATTATAAGGATGGAAGGAAAATCAGTTGAGCGTGAGAGTTAAGACAGGCAAGTTGAGCGTGAGGGTTAATAGAGAGAAGTCGAGCGTGAGAATTAAAAGAGAGAAGTTGAGCGTAGAGTTAAAAGAAAGAAGTCGTGCGAGCGTGTGTTGTATTTTCCTTTAATATATTAAATATTCCTTTTTTGTTTAAAACGAGTCCTTGTGTCACTAAGATCCGTACAATTATAGAAGTAAATGATGATGTTTATTGAGGGATGAAAGAGGATGATGAAGCAAGACAGTTTATATTTAACATGTTGACTGCCACGCTAAGTGCCAGTTGAAAATTGAACTAGATAGTATTTTTATGATTAATAAATCCTATCAATATGTTCACAATATTTTGCTTTATTTATTATTCATAGATCCATGTAATTACTACTAGTGTTTCCAATAAGATAAATGAACAAATTTTTACTTAATAGGAAATTTACACGTCACCCATATATGGATGACGTGGCGATCAAAGTGTCAATGCAACGAATCAACCTTAAGAAATAAATATTGTGTATTCGTTTCTGTCGAAAAAGGAAGAATATTATGGGAAACCTTAATACATTGTAGCAGACGCTGAAAATTGAAAAAAAAAAGGTGAACTTCATTGCATCGCAATTACTACACGGTAATTAAGCTCCTTACGCTGTAATGGCGAGCTATACTCGTGACGCACTTGCAGTTCAAATACGGTAAATCGTGTTTTTATGTTTAGTACGATTGAATGTTCCATTTGAGTTTAATTATGGTCTACACAGTTGAGGAGCGCTTAAATATAAGACAGCCTTGACATTCGAATTTTTTTTAAGCATCTTATAGTTGTAGCAGTGAATAGTTCAATATATTTGATGCACTTGTTGAATAAATCGTAGTGCAAGAGGATAAATTCCTAACAAATATCATGGTCTTTTATATTATTTTTTATTTATTTATTACACGGGTAATAAAACACTGTAATAAATATAATAATGGTATACGTAAATGAATTTCGTACAAAGGATAAAATTTTTTAACCAACTTTACCTTTCTTAATGATTAAATTGTTAACTTTTGAAACTTCCTTATTTTCCCAAGTTTTCGAGTTTAAAACTTTTGAATCACATAAATCTAAACATTGTCTAATTTTTTAATTTTTTAATTTCTAAAATTTATTAAAAATTTATTAAAAATCGAATTCTTAAATATCTAAGTTTCTATATTGATAAGTTTCCAAATTTGAAAATATCTAAATTTTTCAGTTGTTTAACGCTTAAATTTCGAAATTTGAATTTCAAATTTTCCAAATTTAAAAACTTCCTAATCTGTAACTTTTTAGACTAAAACTTTCTTATATTCCTAAACTTCCATACTTTCTGTATTTTACATTTACAAAGTATATAATTCCTGTATCTGCATATTCGCGAATTCTTAAATTTTGAGGTTTCTAAACTCCAATGCTACTAATTTAAAAATGCCTGCATTATCAAATTACTAGATTAAGCTCCCCAAATTCCAAAATCACTAATTCCCAAGTTTTCTGATTTTTAAATTCTCAAATTCTCTAACTGAATAACTCTCCGATTATTAATTGAATTTTTTTATCTTTCGAATTCCAGATATTCCTTTAAATTCTTTAATTGTAAAACTCCCAACTTTTCAAATTCCCAAATTCCCAAATTCATAACTTCTAGATACCTAATCCTTTGTTCGTAAATTTTTAAATTTCTAAATCACTAATTCTCACATTTTTAAATTTTCCAATCCCCGAATTTCAAAATCACATAATTCTCAAATTCTTCAAGACCTAAAATTCTAAAGTATCCAAATACCTGAAATTCAAAGGTCTAAATTTCTAAATTCTCAAATCGTCAAATATCAAAATTTCTAAACTCTTATATCCCCTAATTTTTGCTTTTTCAAAATTCGAATCGAAATTCAAATTCTCAGATCACCAAAACGTTCGTAATTTTGAAATCCTTAAATTCCCAAATCTGTAAATTCTCAAATCACTAAATTCCCAAATCCCCAAATTCTCAAATCATTAAATTTCCAAATTCCCAAATTCTCAAACCTCAAAATTTCCACAACCCTAGATTTCAAAATCTCTAAAGTACCAAATCCCTAAATTCCCAGATTTAGAAATGTCCACATTTTCAAACCTCCCAAATCTAATTAGTATTCGACTACACACAGTAAACACCCTCAAACTTGATTGTTCTCAACACTAGAACTACCAACTAGTCAAAATGACTAGTTTCGAGTTTGACATTTTATATCACAAAATGTTGTGTCCACCTTTTTGTCAAAATATCCGTCATGTTTCATTGTGCTTCCCTACTTTATTTTCAATTTTGAAGCAACTATGCATTTAATTTCGGTGCTTATAGTGTTAACACTAGATTTACGGAACCCGTCAAAATGGCGGACGTTAGATTGCTTATTTTAAATCACGAAAATTAGTATAATGCTTCTGACCAAATCTAAATTATCCTTCATCGAAATAGAGAATCATTGTGTAAGTTAATTTACGTATCGTCGATTATTTACTTATTTTTATACATTAATTTCGATTTAAATATAAGTGGTCATTAATCGTCCGTAAATATAGTGTTAAGCATGTTATTATTTTTGAAGATTCAAGAAAGGAAAAACGTACCGACAACAGGATAATCAGGTTGCAGCAACCTGATATCATCCAAAGCGATTCTCCCGCTGTCGCCATCATCGAATTCGACGCTGACAAACTTCTCGTCGAGTTCTGGATCAGGTTCCGTCGGCTCAACAGACGTACCTGGATATAAGCATCGATACTGTTGGCTCCAGTACGCGCATAATCTTGTACCAGGTGGCAATTCCTTCGTTGAACTGGGACAAACTTCTACAATCTGCGAAGATAGAAATTATAAACGTTAAGCTTATTACCGAGGAACTATGGCAACGCAACTTAAATGTAAGTAGGCTGCGAATTAGGATGGTGTTTATTTGATTAAACAAATTTTGTTGCATTCTGACAAAGATTTCTAACTCGAAATAATCTTATCTGGATTATTATTCTCACTAATTCGTCAAAATAATGTAGACAACTACTTTTAATAATTTTTAAAAATAATCTAGATAATCATTATCAATCATTTTTTCAAATAACCTGAATCATTAATATTAATGAATTTTAAAAATAATCTGAACCAACGAGTTGCAATAATTTTTCAATAATTTTATAATTATAATAATATATAATTTCTAGATAATCATTATCAATCAGTTATTTCAAATAACCTGGATAATTCTTATTAATGAATTTTAAAAATAATCTGATCCAACGAGTTGCAATAATTTTTCAATAATTTTATAATTATAATAATATATAATTTCTAAATAATCATTATCAATTATTTTTTCAAATTACCTTGATAATTATTGTTAATGAACTTTAAAAATAATCTGAACCAACGAGTTTGCAATAATTTTTCAATAATTTTATAATTATAATAATATATAATTTCTAAATAATCATTATCAATCATTTTTTCAAATAACACGGATAATTATAGTTAATGAATCTTAAAAATAATCTGAACTAATGAATTGGAATAATTTAAAATAATTATTTTCCGTTTAATTGAAAACAACTTCTGACTGAAAAAAAATCATCTACCGTTTTCTGATTATAAAGTGAACAGAACAAAACAGGCATTACCATAAATGTCCTGTCGACTTAGAAAAATTGCGATTCGTGCGAGGATCGTTACGAGCAAGAAGTATCAGAATGTTTTAAGCCCTTTGACCTCAGAATGTTATCAGCGGGATAGCAAGTTGCCGTGAATGCAAGAGATTTAAGGACGCTGTTACAACGACGGTACGTGCACCCAGTCACCCAGGAATTGTCGCATCGATTCATACGTATTTTCAGTGATAGGATCTTATTAGTTCGCGCGCACACGCGCATCAGTTGATTAAAAAAACATAAACAATTGGCAGTCGGCGATCGTCGATCTGCATGAAGCTTGAAGGATTTGCGGCGAGGATAGGCGTACTTCTTATGTTTCATTTCAACTTCCTCGCGCGCCAATTCCTGGGTGACGCGCTGTAGACAGGTAGCGTTCGAATAATTTCGCAACAGATTGTGCGCATCGACAAGAATTTACCGCATCTCGTAGAATCTCCTCTCTGGAATGGATATGGGGCCTGTTGCCACGTTCGCCGTCCAACGTGATGGCATAAACGTCAGGTGCTTGGACCGCACTGAGTCTTCCGGCGTAAAATAGACCGCCCATCGCAGTCAAGACCCTCAGCTGGTCTATGGCCAAGTGCGCGGACGTTAATTTGCATCTGTTCACGATTTCCGTCTTCTCCGCTCTCGCGGCTTTCGCGCACTCTTGGCACTCGAGCGATTTCCTACGCTTCGATTCCTTCTTCTCCCGGTCGCTCGACTTGCGCCTAGACGGCGACGACGAACTCGACTTTCGTTTCTTCTTCTTCGATTTCTCGTGCCTGATCTTCTCCGGTTCCGTGTCCACGCTCTCCGGTGTGTCCACGGGAATCTCCTAATTAATCGAGAAATACGGTACAGTCGCCGTAACTGAGCGCGATCAGTTACCGCGATCGGTCGCAGCGAACGCTAGGTCGAGAACCGTCGAACGAAACGAAAAAACGTACGATACTGATGGATGCAGCTGCGGTTATTGCATCCGTGAATTTTGTTATACGAATATACAACGTGTCCCAGTCGAACTTTTTGTGAAAAGGACTTTCGCAAAAATGTTTGTTCCGTGTTGGTAACAAAACTATGTGACACCGCGAGTTTTTGCATTAGTTTGTTCGTTTATGCGTATATGCGCAATGTCTTGTTGATTTTGTCGATGGATTGTTCCTCGAAATGAGATTTATGAAGTAACGGGAGTAGCTCTTGTTCAGTTATCGAGGGATATTAGTGATTCGTCATCGGAACTTTAGAACCTTACTTATGAAACTCAACATATTCGTTTTCTGCAAGTGCTATTTAACTCTTTGGGTTACAATGAGATTAAAAATGTCCCATCTTTTTGATGCATGGTGAGACATTTCTAGGCCCACTTCCAAATAAGTACCATTTAAGCATCCACGTGACACGGTGGGACTATTTGTGTCCCACCCTACAACAAATATGATCGACTTATTATTATTTCTTTGTTTTCATATTATTTGATGCCTTTGCTAATAATAATATATCAGATTGTTTAATTTAAAATGCGATAACATTTCTGTGCAGTGTGGGTCTATTTTACACTGAGCAAGAAAATTAGAGCAACAAGAATTTTTATAAAAATTTCACACAACTTAGGCGGGGGTGAGGAAAGGCGGAAGTCAAATTTGATAAATTGTGCTCAAAGTAGAGAATTGAGACATTGAAATGAAACAGACATTTTTAAGATATGACCATTTTCCGCGGAGTTACAATTACTTAGAGTTGAGTGAAATTTTGATAAAAATTCTTGTTGCGCTAATTTTGTTGCGCAGTGTATTTCCAGAAATCATATACCTCAAACAGTTAAATGAAGTTCATTTATGCTACAGTTGAAGATTAAACAATCTCTATAATTACAAATTTGTCACTTTTTGAAATAAATTTCTTAGAAACTAGACGTGAAGAAAATTAATTGATTTAAAACGCGAAATTAGTACATAACAACCTACATGAATCTACAAATCTAAAATTTAACGTCTACAATTAAAAATGTACAAATGTGTTAAACAGTATGAAAAAAAAATGCATTATGGAATATATAAATATATGCAGGGTGTCCCACAATTATGGTACGAGCCGGAAAGGGGTGGTAGGTAGGGCGATTTTGAACAACTTTTTCCTTTGCAAAAATATTGGACGGGGCTTCATTTTTAAATTATTGAGGAAAAACACCGACCAATCAGAACGCGAGGATCGCGAGCGCTCGGAGGTAGAAGCGTAGACCCAAGTTATAGTTGGCCGTGGTCGCGATCGAATATACAGCGCGCGCGATTCTCGCGTTCTGATTGGTCAGTGTTTTTCCTTAATAATTTTAAAATGAAGCCTCATCCGACATTTTTGCAAAGGAAAAAGTTCTTCAGAATAGCCCCACCTACTACCCGTTTCTGGCTCGTACCATAATTATGGGACACCCTGTATTGCTTACTGTTCAATAAATAAGTAGATTTTAAATTTGAGATCTATACATTCTAATGTCATTTTAATGACAATGAAATAAATAAATAACTTGAATAATTGAATAATTACCGGCACCGGTTCCTGCACAGTAAATTCTGGTATCGGGGTTTCAGCAACGCTGCTCGATTCATCATCTTCCCAAGTTTTCACCTTGGCCTCGGCCTTCAGCTTGGGTTTTATCTTGCTATGTTTTTCCAGTTTCACCTCTTGGCTCAATTTTGCCTTTTCAGCGATAATCGAGCTAATCACGTTTTTATTGTGCAATGGCGTCTGTTTCGCAGGTTTGGGCTTCGATTTTGCTGATTTGTGACTCTTCGACGAAGATCTCATGGATGATAGTCCAGACTTAAATGGCAGAGGAGTATAGCCAGATTTACCCACGTACTGTTCATAAGTGCAACGTTATAATTTATGAAAATAAATGAAATATGTAAAAATCTACTTTCAAGCTAATTTTTATGCAATCATGGTATATGCATAGTATAAAATTTACATAGTAGTATATATTATAAAATTTGCAGAAATATTCTACACGTACTTTGTAATTGAAGATACAGTTATAATATAATGGTGGAAGAAAGATGACCTTTTTTCATTAATATGATTTTTTCAGAATATAATATGTACAAAAAAATAGTAGGATACGATGTCAAAAGAAGCGAATAATTAATGAAACATCAAACTTTGAACTTTCAGTTTCGAATTTTAAATGTCTTACGTATTATTGATTTCCTTAATATTGTGTCTTAATATTTTTTAATGTTTCTTAACATTTCATTAATTAATTGAATTTTAATTGAATTTAATTGATTTAAGTAAAAAACAGCAGCTCTATAGAAAAAATAGTGCTGAAATTTATGAAGACTCTTAACGAAAACATTATCACTGCTTATTATAGTGTGTGAAATATTGATTACTTTTGTATATAATAATATACTTCTTTTATGTTGATATAATCGTCTAGGGTGAGAAATTTCAAAATTATTCATGTTATAAAATAATTTCCAGCTTCTGATAATAATACAATGACTTTACAATAATTTTGGATTTTATAATAATAAAAAGATTCTTCACATTTACAAGTTTAATTTTTCAAACTCATTTAACTTTCAAATGATAGCTTTGATTGATCACTTTTCAAATTTCTAATTTTCACGCCTGCAAACTTTTTCAATACACGAAAATATGATTATTAAATATCCAAGCACAGAAATTTTCAAAATTACAAAGTTGAAAATTTTTAATTCTGAAACTTTCAAGTTAACTAATTTTTTATTTTTTAGATATTTTAATTTTGACATGTAAGAGCCTACAATTTTTAACGGTTACAAAAATTATACACTATTTACTATTCAAGTTTATGAATTTACGAAATATTAAAATTACAACATTACAAAGTTTCACTTCTAGAATGTGCTAATTAAAAAATTAGAAATGTTCAAATGTTTTAATTTTCACATTTACAAAAATTGTAACAAGTTAAATATGCCAATTTACAAAGGTTATAAATAACTAAATATTAGAATTCATAAATTTCCAAAGTTGTATAATTACAAATTTTTGATTCTAAAATTTTTTAATTACAAAATTATTGAATTTTCAAATATTTTAGTTGTTGCGTTTACAAAAATACTAGTTAAATATTTAAATCTACAGAAGTTACAAATAATTAAATATTCAAATTCAAAAACTTCAAAAATTACAGAATTACAATTTTCAAATTAAAAATTTGTATATTAAAGATTTTTTCAATTTTAGAATATTTTATTTGCTACATGTACAAAAATTGTACGAAATTAAATATTCAAATTTACAAAAATTGTAATTAATTAAATTTGCAAGTTCACAAAGCTTTAACATTCAAAAATCACAAAATTACAAGTATTCAATTTTACAATTTTCGGATTAACAAATTTTTCTCTCATACAACTCTCTTTGGTTTCAATATAACAGAGTACTATATTATTATAAATACATTAAATGAACCAAATCCCGAGGAAGGAACTCCATAAATCGTTTTTGAAGAATCTACCGATACGTTTTTATTTCGTTGATCTTTAGCTTACAATGAATTTCATTCTTCGATGTTCCTAAAAAATATGTTCAAGCGACGAATAAGCCGAATGAATTTACCGTACAACATCTTTCTCATATACATATACAGCTTTTACTGAGCGAGCTTAATGGATGTTTCATGTTAACAATGTCTGACATCCAACAAGAACTGTGTTTACAAACATGACCTACCTTCGTAAACAGAGTTGTTCCGAACGTTGACTGAGCGAGAAAGTTCCGATATAAAATGATTTATATTTGCGAATGTTTCAGTGACTGTTTAATTTATCCTCTGTGCAGCTTAATACTTTTCATACGACGTCTATTATTACGTTATTATGAAATAATAGAGTTGTTATGTTATTTGGTAACATGAAAGTATTGCAGATTAACACTTATGGCATGTTGATCTGGTAGAAATTAATACAGAGGTCCTATGTTAAAATTCGAAATTCGAAATTATCAGTGGAAAATTATTTTTTTCTGGGGCGAATTATTTGAGATTGATGTGTATTAAAATTTGTTAAATTGGAAAACATTTTTTGTTGACAATTTTTAAACAGGACATCAAACGAATGGCATATTCTTTTCACGGCAATTGATTCGGTTAATTATTTTGAGCATGATAGTGGTAACATAAATTTAATAATATTAAATTAGTTTAGCTTCATAATATTAAACTAAATGTTTTATGAGACATCTTATATTTTATATAAAAATACTGGAACGGTAAAGAAGTATTTTTTCACAGTAAATGTGGTTCAACTTAAATCGCGTTTGATCTTCTTTTAATCACAAAAACGTCAAAAATCTATTTGTAAACATTTGAAGATAAAAGATAACGAAATTTTGTCCTGGCATTGGTATTGTTTCGCGAATATACCTACAAGATCACGTTACATTTCTTTCGGGCACATTTGTTTCTAGAAGATTCTATTCCCCGGGTGCAAACAATATCTTTACTTACAGTCGTGGACAAAATTAAGTGGACAGGTATCATAAATATCAAAAGATTAATTTAATTTAACTAACAATGCCTATAAATCAAAACTTTATTGCACAATTATATACAATAAATAAATGTTTTTTCAAGTCTACAAAGGCATTTCACATTCTAAATTTAAAATTTATTTAAAACATTGTAACAAAACAAAAAATTTGTTACATTTCTGCAATGTCCACTTAATTTTGTCCATGACTGTATATCGCGTAGATCATGCTCTCTTATGTCGAAGCTTCACCGAACACTTTCGATGTCATTCTATCTTGATTTTGAGGTCATTTTTAATCCGTCGTTGCGAATGATTGTCGACAAATGTCGATATGTGGTTCATACCATAATTGCATAAAAATCAACGATGTTTTTTAACAGTAAAATTACTCACTTTGGTTTGAAGGTGTCTATTTTTCGATGACAACAGGTAGCCAACAAGGGAACTCTTGCTTTTGGGTTTCTTCGCGACTATCGTTTCCGTTAGATGTCTCACGCTTCCGGAAGTGCACATCAATTTCCTGGGTCGGCCGACCTTCCGCTTCTTCGAAGCAGAACTTGAACTTGCCACCGTAGGTGCCGGTGACGATGTATCGTATCCCATCTATAAACATTTCAGTATAATCTGTAAAGATTTGTATTTAATAAATTTATAGAATGTGCTTTTATCATTTTCTTTGTAGGCTCGGGTTAAAAATAAAAAATGATCTTCATTATTTAATACGTGATACGAATGCAGGAAGGCCTCAAGTTTTCAAATTTCCTAATTTAGAGATGTGAACATTTAAAAGTTAGGAAATTTAAGGATTACGTTCTTGACAACATTCGACGATCACTGAAAACAATTAATGGACTTCGGTAATACTCTGTAATGATTATCTATTCAAATTTACGAATTGAAATGGTCGGAAATTTGAAATTATGTAGATATACAATTTTTATATTACAGTAATATACTATAGTTTTATATTTTATTGTAAGCTTTTAATATAAAATATTATATTAAATTCTTACAACATTTTGAAAATCGAGAACTTAAAAAAGGTTTGATTTTTAAGTATCAAAAAGCTCAAATCTGCGTAGGTAATCACATTAAATTCTTAAATTTTTAAAAATTTAGGGATTTAGCAATTTCCTAAACTTTCAAATTTCCTAGCTTACGAAAGTAAAAATTTCAAGTTTTTAACTGTCGATGTATTAAAATTTAGACATTTGAAATGTTTGGATCTGGAAGAATATGAAAATTTATACATCTGTAAATTATAACATTTAGAAGTACAGAAATATACCACTTTACATTCGGAGATTTGGGAGATTCGAAGCTACAAATTTCAAACTTCTAAATTCTCAAATTTACAAATTTTCGAATTTCCTAAACTTATAGTTCAAAGATTTTTAAGTCTCCGAAATGTTTACATTTACAAATCTAACAACTTGAAGATTATAAAATCTCCGAAATGTTTAAATTTATAAATTGAATAAATTGAAGATTATTATATCTTAGCAATGTTTAAATTTACAGATCTAATAATTTGAAGATCTCCAAATTCACGAATATCTGTCTTACAAATCCGATAACTCGAAGGTTATTAAATTCGCTAAGTTTCAAATTCCGAAACTGGACTGCCCAACAATACTCCAGAGTATGCAACACCGATACACCGCAATTTTGTGGATGCTGTTGACCATCATCGATATATCTAACGTAAAGAGATTGAAATTTGAAACGTACCCCTCCTAAACTCTTTTCATCGTCGTCCTGCGACGTCTTGCTGGCTGGCAACACGGTAATGGGTGAAGCCACTGGTGGAACCGGGATTGGAATGCTCGGTATACTGTCCAATAGTTTAATATGACTTCTCGGTTCACCCAGTTTCACCAAGTTTACGTTACATCTCGGCATCGCCAATACAGCCGAGGTCAATGGCGGTGGAGTTCCATCTGGTGATTGTTCTGGTGATTTGTGCGGAGAAGATATTGCCTCCAACATAGGTGGCGATCCAAGTGGCCCATGTTCAGAACTGCTAAAATTGTTTAATAAATATCTGTTATACCGTTGATTGCTAGGTGTTTTTTAGGATTTAAAAATTTGGAATTGGTTCAAAATTTTGGGACATAAGCATTTGAGGAATTGAAAATTCGGGAATTTATGAATATGGTAATATAGGGATTGGTGGACTACGAATTTGGGAACCTAGGTGTTCAAGGTCTCGGGTATTTCTGGATTTTGGTACTTGGGGACATGGGAATATCGAAATTTAAGAATTTAAGAAACTAGGGATTTGGCACTGTAGGAATTTGAAGGTTTCAATACTTGAGGATTTCGTAATTTCAGAACTTCAAAACTTAGGCATCTAGGCATTCGGAGGTCTAAGGAGTGAAGGATCAAAGAATTTGGAAATGTACATATTGAATCTTTCAAATGTGCATATGAGAATATAGGGACATATGGTTTAGGAGTTTTCGAATTTCAATTTTTGAGGTATCTAGAAAGTTATGAACTTTGAAATTTCGGAATTAGAATATTCAGGGTATTGAGTATTTCAGGGCTCAGAAATTTATCGAATTTAAATATTCCGGAATTTAATGAACTTCTGAGTACAGAAAAATTTGAATTTGAACATTCAAGAATCTCGGAATTTATGAACTTAGAAATTTTTGAATTTGCATATTTAAAAATCTAGGAATTTCTGAGCACAGAACTTTGGGAATTTTAATATTCAGTAACTCAGGAATTTATGGACTTCGAAATTTGAGAATTTAAATATTCAGAAATCTGGAAATGTGTGGACTCACAAATTCGGAAATTCGAATATCGAGAAATTGAGGAATTTGTGTACCTGAAAATTGAAGAATGTAGATATTCAAAAATTTGGGAATTTATGTATTCAGGAATTCGGGATTCGGATATGTAAAGATTTACGAATTTATTGGAAAAGATCGAGGAATTGAGAATTTTGGAAATTTGGACACACGCGAGTTAAGGAATTTTTTAATTTTCAGATTTATATGCGCCAACATATTGAAAGGAAGCTTGCGTACGCCCAAATACATAACATTTTACAAGATTAGTAAAATTTTCTGCAACCATCTTACCCTCGTTAGTATTTACCACAAATGTTGCTATTCACATAACAAATATAAAAGAGAACATCGTATATAAATACGTATAAACGAAAGAACATATTATTTTATTAACTGAAACATTATCGCCTCTCTAAACTATCCCCCACGTAGCTTCTTTGTCTAGTCAAAATGATAATCTCATATTTAATGAGCGTAAAGTCATAGTAACGCTCCTAGTGCTTTTTTAGTGCACATGTGCCAAAAAACCCACGATCGCGCTTCAATATCTTGTCCCACGGGTAATTTCATAATATGGACTTCTTAGAACCCTACTTACTGATCTTGACTATGTCAACGACCTAAATCGAATATAAAAAAACATAAAAGATTTACCTGGAAGAATGGCTCTTCTTCCTCGGCCTGCCAGGACTCTTCTTCTCGTCCTTCTTCGGCGTCAGTTTCGACAGCTCCCTCTGTTTCTCCCTGTACTGTCTCTGAATGTCAGCCAGTCTGACTCTCATATCCAGCTCCATGGCATCCATGTTCGGCCAATCCGCGTCATCGTCCATGTGTCCTTTCCTAGCGATGAACTTCTTCGCGTCCAACTTCGCTTGTAAATTGCTATAATCGTGACAGTCGCGATGGTCATCGCTGGACAGCCGTCTCTCCATGCCTTCTTCGGTCATTTCGGACATCTTCTCGCAGTACATGTCCGCGTCAGAGTCCGAGCCGTTGTCATCGACGGATTCCTTCTCGCTGTACGCGCCATTGTGCGCTTGATATTGCTCGAAACTCTCCGGCTCCTTGTAAGGATTACCGGTGACAGCGTCGTTGTTTAGCAGCAACATCTGGTCACCTTCGACCCCGTATCGTTCGCAGAACTCGATGCTCCTCCTGACCTTGTCCTTCATCCTGAACACTGCATCCTTGGCCTGCTGGTACGGCTCCTCCTCGTCGAGCTCGTTGGACTTCAACTTCTTCGAGGCACCGTAGTCCTCCTCGGCCAACTTCCTCTTCTCCTGCTTCTCTGGAGCGGCAGCTCTGCCCAGGTTCAACAGCAGCCTTCCAGCGTGGGATATCTCCTCGGAGCTGTCCAGGTTCAGCTTCCGGGGCACCTTGTCGCCCACTTCCTCCATGAACCTCTGCTCCGCGAGGGCACACAGCAGACCCAGCGGGCTGTCTACGTTGTTGTTGTTGCGTTCCGTCTGAGGAGACATCAGTTTGCCCTTCACGGGTGACTTCTCCAGCTCGGAAGCCGCCACCGTACCCGGACCCTCCGGCTTCAGCTGCTCCAGTTGCTCGATGCTGTTCGACAGCAACTCCAGACCGCTTATGTCGACCGCGGGCTTCTGTTTCGAGCCGACGACGACCCTCGGTTTGACGGTCTGATTCTCGCCGGTCTCCTCGGCCACTTCCGCTTTGCGATGCTTCTTAGGGGTGAGGCTGTCCGTGCAGTTCATCTGGGACACCTCGAAAATGTCGGGGGACGCGGTTTTCTCCTCCTTCACGACAGGAGGCTGGTTCTCGCCGACTTCCTTGATGTTATTGTTGCTGTTCCTGGCGTCGTTATTGTTGTCCTTGAGGTAGCAGTCTCTGGGACAGTTCAGCAACGAGTCGAAGGAGGATTCGGCCGCCGGTTGAGGCTTCTGAGGTATCTCGGGTTCTTTCGGCGTTTCCTGTTTCTCGACCTGCTGAGCATTCTCGCAGAACCTCAGCAAGTGCTTCTTCAGACCATTCTCCAGCTTCCTAGGCGTTATTTCTGGTCTGCGTGGCTTGTTGTCGTCCTCCTTCGGAGAAGCCGACTCCTGTAGGGCGGCGACCGCGTTCTTCTTCAGCTTCTCGACCACGTTCTCGATCCCCGGGTGAAATTTCTCCGTCGTATGCTTCTTCGACGTGTCCAGATACCTGGGTCGTTCGGCCATCGACATCGCCTCGCACCTGTACGGACAATCCTCGAACGCCGGCTCCTCGGCTTCCTGCTTAATCACCACATGCTCCATCTGCTCCTCGCAGTCGATATTCGGCATGTCGAACGATTTCACGGTGATCTGCGGACGTGTGAGCGGTTCAGGCATCTGAACGGGGTCGATGACGCGGTTGATCTCCGTTTTGGATTGGTCGGACCCTTTAGTTTGCGATTTACCGTCCTTTTCAAGGTCTTCCGGCGCAATCGCCGCTTGCCTATTTTCCGTCATTTTCGCGGCTTCCTCCGCCTGAAAAAATGGTTTTTGCTTCTTCTTATTATTATTCTTGGATTTAGTATAAAGATTGCAATAGAGCCTTCTGAGTTTTCTTGAGTGCTCTTTGGAGTCGACGTGCGATAATTGGTTCGAATTAGTTGTTTGGTGGATTATTAGAATTCAAGTTCAAGTTCATAGTTGTAGGAATCACGCAGCGCTTAACTTCAGTATCCACGTGATTTTTTTTCAAGATCTTCGTTTTTTCATTGTATATGTGCTATCTTTTTTAGGTAGCTGATGATAATAACTAAAAAATACGTACACCATCAGCCATAAGTATTTGGATGCTTGTAACTAGCATTAAGTTTGACTATAGCTTATATAAATTACTGAATTTTTAGCTCTTAATGATATATTAAATTATACTCATGTTTAGTACCGATGATTTGTTAAATAGGAAACTGATGCGATTGATTGAAGGATGGAATTAATTCTGTATGCAAATCATGCATATTTCGGACGTTGAAGGGTTTCTCGTGTATCAAACTCTCGTTATGTTGTGACGGATTTTGCTAGTTTGTAAATTCCTCAACTTGTACATTTGTTTTTTTGTGAATTCGTAAAATTATAATTTGTAATCTCGTAAATTTGTCAAGTTGTAAATATGTACCTTCATTAATCTGAAAACTTACTAATTTCGCAATCGGAATGTTTATAAATTTCTCGATTCAAAAATTCGAAACTGGTAAAATTTGAACAATTGTACATCTCTCATAGTAAACATTATAAACCTCTGCTTCTGAACGTATTAAACTTTCAGAGTTTGTAAATTTAATTTAATTAGTAAATTTTTCATTACAATTGTAGTTAAGTCAATAATATTGTTTTACTGTTACATAGGATGCCTCAATATTAATGTAATAGTCAAGAAGTAATTTTACGCAAAAAAAAAAATTAAAATAGCAAATAAAATATCTATTTATAATATAACCTAACAAAGAACTAATATTCCTGAACTATATTATTAGTTACTGCTTCTGGAGATATAATTCTAATTCCAATGTATAATCTGATAAATAGTATAACCTTATTATTTCTTTTTTGTAATGTAATAATACAATAAAAGAGCTAATAATTGCATTTGTTAATTTGTAACAGTCATTAATTTTTGAATTTACCAAAAAATTATCGAGATGATTACTCTTTCTGATAAAAAAAAATTTGGAACAAAAATTTTGAAGAATTTTCAAGTTTCAGTTTTCTAAAAAAGAGAGCAGTATACAAGAAAAATTTGTTTTATATTTCCAACTTATTTTTGCATATGGAATTATTTCTTTTCTGCTTATATTATTAAAACTGAGACATCTTATATGTGTTTCTGACATTTATGACGATGAAACAGTATAATTGCGAACTATCCAATAATTTCATATCTCGCTTTTAGATTCATCTCAGATTCTACACATATCCAAATACCAATGGCCAAGTACTAGCGGTAATACATACATTGCGAAGGAATTATTTTCATTTTTCTTTTTTTACGGTAAAACATGTTATTACTGCTTACCGATAAACATAACAGTGTATTATTAGATAGTTTTATCTTCCTGCGCAATTTAAATACATAACAGTCTCTGTAAAAAAACTGAACATGGATATACTAATTCTGGGAATAAATAAATATCGCAATATTCTAGTACAGTAATTTTGCACAATATTTATGTATACATACCATTGATTAAAAAAAAAAAAATAGTATAGAGGGTGGAAAATGTAATAGTAATTTATATTACTTTGCTAATTTTTATTAAAACGAATGACGTTGATGTCATAAAAATTAAGGGGAGTTTAACCAAATATTAAACATCAAAACAAAAAGCCAGTGAATTCGTTTGCACTGTTATTAATTTAACTAATATTTGATTTTTATATTTTTCCTCGTAAACTCTATTAGTATTTACTAACAATGATAATATAAAAAATATCCATGGAAATAATTGAATTTGCATTGCTCCTGTGCGAAAAATGCTTATTTTTATATCATGTAGAATATTAATTAATATATGAATTCTCCAGAAGAATATGGACTGCCTTAGTGTAGGTTTTATTAAACCTACGCCCTCAAAAACCAATGAAAATAAATAAGAAGATAAATTTTTTCATTATTATATATATTTATATAGTATATCAAAAGAAAGACCAAAACACAAATTGCTATTGGCATCGCAATAGTCACAAATTTCTATTCCTTAAAAAAGAAAGAATAATAGTAATAATAGTGGATCAAAAAAGAATTTACTATAATTTTAATTGAGAAACACTGTGTTTAATTTTAAAGCCTGAAAAATTAACACACTGACTGTCACACTGAAGCAGTTAAAAATAAGTTGTATTTTTATTTTTAATAAATCTTTCCAACTATCTTGCAAATATTTTGTTATATTTATTATCCAAAATTTCTTTATTTAACTAAATAACTAATCGATGCAATTTCTTTACTAAATTAAAGGTGGAAGTCCAAACGACAAGAAAAGAATAGTAAGTTATGTGTTTTGAACACATTGCTAAAACCATCTATTGACAAAATCCGCAATCACTTAGTTGTCAACCCAATATATCCATTCACTGTAATGTTAATCATCCGAAAGTTCAAAAATAAGTATCTGACGCTTACCTCGCTATTCTCCTTAGGCTCAGTCTCGTTCTGCTCCCTGTCAGCGGCATAGTACCTCTTCCTCTCCTTTTGTCGATCCACGGACCTATCCCTGGAGTGGTCCCTCCTCCGTCCGAAGAACTCCAAATTCTCATGAAAACTGTCGCAGTTTTCCTCGGTAATTTCGATGATCCTTGGTCCGCTCTTCAAATCCCTGCGCGACAATCTGTCCTCGACGATCGATTCGTCGTCCTCCTCGTCAACGTGAATCTTCTCCTCGTACTCTCTGTCTATCTGTCTGGCTACCACGTGTTCTATCGTCCTGTCGATGGACGTGACGCTCCTGCACTCCTTCGTGATGGAATATTTCGGACAGTCGGCCATGTTGATGACCGTGTTCTCGGCTTTGTCGACCTTGCCGACGATGCTGCAGACAGCCGGGTTCACCGTGGTCGTGGTCGTGGTTATTCGCACCACGTTGCACACCTTCTCCGGCGAGGCGGCCACGATCTCAAAGTTGGTCAGATTCGTCAGGTTCGTGGTGGTCGTCGTCAGGTTGTTGGGGCCCTGTAGCTGACAGGTGGCGAGATTTTGCTCGTGTTTCACGCACGCTTCCGGTTCAGGATCTTGCTCCTCCGACTCGGGCGCGTCCGTTTGATTCGAGGCGTCCTGCACGCCCACCATCGGCGCTACTTCCGGTGGCTCGATCGCGTGGATCGTCGGCATTTCCGGCGGCGGTGTCAGACACGACACGGGAGATGTTGCCTTCAACAGAAACGAATTTCGCTGCTACGCGCAGGATATTCGACGATAAAGTGTCTTGGCGTGTTAAGCGACGGCGGATTTCGATAAAGTTGGACTAAACCGTTCTGATTACGCTGTGACACGTGACTGATCGCTCTAGTGATCGATTTAAAGGTTCTACTATACTGTCTGAACCCTGTGCGCACCTATGCCGAGTGTGATTCGATATCGGTTCTATCTCAGCAGCTCAATCCAAACAGATATATTTTGAACATGCGACAACCACACACAATCTTCATGGAAGATTGTCACATTCGAACCTCCTTCGCTTAATTTTAATTGTCTCAACTCGAGAGGGCTTACTGGATCTCTGGTACGTATACCGTAAGTCCTAGTTCTATATGATCTTTGTATAAATCCAATAAATTCATTCGTTCTTATCGAATCGATTTACAGCTACTTAAACATAAAATTATATATCTGGAAACCACTAAATGCTTATAATGAACGAATATTAGAACATTTAAAAGCGTTTGGATCTGCTGGTAACAAAATTGAAATATAATTCGGAACGCAAAGGGTTAACCCCCTGACGTACGATTGGATCGGGTGGGTCAGTGGACACCGAGTATTTGTTGTTATAATTTAAAAAAGGTGAAAGAATTGAAATTAAGTATTAAAGTATTACAAATTCCAGTACAATCGATTTGTCACGAATACGTCACCAATCACACTTGTTACAATACGGTTAATAATCGGACAAGGAAGTATTGAGAGTTACTCACTTTTTCTAAAAGTAGAAAACGTCTACTCGACTTATATGATATATATGTTTTTTCTTAAACAAATACATATGTGACCTTAGAACTTTATTTTAAGCTATCTTGTTTAAAAGTGACAAATGTAATAAAGCAAGTATAATTCAAATAAGTAAAAATAGAATACATAGACTAATTTTGGCAATATTATGTTACATCATTCTCATGGAGGTTCATTGATTAAACTCCAAAAAAATAGGAAAAATAAGAGATCTAATGTTCGGATGTGGAATATTCAGCATGTGGAACTGAAGTTGAACACTTTTTCGATTATATAAATATTGATAAATTTTATAATTGTAGACAAATTGTTGTTATTTTAGATTAGAAATCATATAAGGCGAATAGAAATGTTTATAACCCAATAAAATAAATAGAAGTGTTGTAAACATTACAAAACTAATATTCATTATCTTTTTTTCTATATTATACATTGAATATGTACTATGTAGTATTTAACATTATAAGAATATATTCTTATTCCTCAACTGCATTCTAAATTTAAATATTTGTGACGAGATTTGTCACAACAAAAATATTATCTTAATTGAGTATAGTTACTCTGTCCAACTTTATTAAAATCTGCCGTGATGCAAGCAGTAGCTGCTGCTGTTTTTCTTTTTTCAAAGCTTCAAGCATGATTACAATATGGATTTTTATATTAGGCAAAATAATAACACAAGTAGAAATTTAGCAGTGACCATCGTAATTATATTTGCGAATACATCTAGACAATTATATACAGTAATTGTGTAGATTAATCGCGCTGCGATTGTTTTGTAATAATTTGCATCGTTTAAATACACTTTAATTCGTGCATAAAGAATTTTGTGTGACGTGGATACAATTTTATGAAAAAATAAGGTAAAAATTTTATATAAACAATTTTGTACTGACTTTTACTAAGATATTTACAATTAGAATATTAAAATGAATGTTTAATTATATTTAAATGGAATTTTGACATCTTATTAAACTTATGTTCAAAATAAACTACATTCCCATAAAATTTAAAAAATAGGAGTCCCATTACAGTAAAATACAAAAATATTATAACAAAAGATTTTTAACTTCTTAGTAATACTTTGTTATAAAAATATTAAAATAAAAGATCCTAATATTATATATGAAAATAGTAAAATGGAAGATCCTTAATTTCTTAGTAGCACAATAATATTAAACAAAAGAATGTCTATTTGCTAGGAATATTTCTGTCCAAATTCTTTACTATTGCAGTTATTTTAGCACAAAGAAATTTTTATTACGTTATATACTTCAGTCTAATTATTTACATTCGTTTTAAACAGTTTCTTGTATAATCTCTTCATCTTTCTTTTAAGGATTTTTTAAAAATAAAGGTAAATTTTTTAAAGTAAAGCCAAGCTAGAAATAATAGCAATGCAAATATAAATGCATAACTCAAACGTGCGCTCGACTAAGGTATAAATTCGTTATCAATTTGATATTCCTACTGAGCGAAACAAGTCGCTTAACTCGTTCAAAATTTATGTTCAATATTTTAAATGACGGGTATAATTTAAACAAAAAGATGTTATTTGCAGATCCTCGTAATAATATACAGAGATAACAAGGAGAAATATTGTCAGTGAATATAAGTGGAGATTAATTCCTAATTAATTAATTAAATTATGTCTCATTATAAAAATAACAATAAATAACAATATTATTTGCAGATTCTCGTAATAATATACAGAGATAAGAAGAAGAAATATTGTCAGTGAATATAAGTGGAGATTAATTTCTAATTAATTAATTAAATTATGTCTCATTATAAAAATAACAATAAATATCAATGTTATTTGCAGATTTTCGTAATAATATACAGAGATAACAAGGAGAAATATTGTCAGTGAATATAAGTGGAGATTAATTCCTAATTAATTAATTAAATTATGTCTCATTATAAAAATAACAATAAATATCAATGTTATTTGCAGATTTTCGTAATAATATACAGAGTTAACAAGAAGAAATATTGTCAGTGAATATAAGTGGAGATTAATTTCTAATTAATTAATTAAATTATGTCTCATTATAAAAATAACAATACTTTAAACAAAAATCGTAATAAAAATAAATATAAATAATAAAAATAATAACGAAGACAAATTTTCCTCAAATACAAATTTATCGAAAATATACAGGAACTGATTTTGGGCCACTAACAAGTTCTAAAACAAGAAAGTAATTTTCCTAAGTTTTTTTCGGCGAATAAAATAACGAAGGAAAGAAGAGTCGCGTTCGGTTATCGATAATCGAGCGAAAATTGCAGCTGGCTGAAAACTCGCTGCAAAGAAGCTTACGGAAACAAAATCACGATGATCACTGGCCTATAAAGGGGAAGCAACATTGAAGCAGTCGAAAGAAAATAAAAGCGTTCGATAGTGAAAACGAGAGAGAAATTACAGGGAGTGAAAGAGATGCAGGGAATGAAAAGGGGGATTCAATTGTAGTCTACGGTTGTAAAGCTCTTTGCGAGTATGAAAAGACGACTGTATATTTTAACGAAAAACGAAAAGCGCTAAAACTATATGGAGAGAATTATGATACTTTTCTGCAAACAAACAAGAGTTTAAACTCTTATCCCGTTAACAATTTAACACTCTTCAAGTCATGTAACGTTTGAAGCACAGTGTAAACAAGGAAACACTTTGAAGAATAAATTCGGAGAGGAAAAATTCAAATTTTGTTACGTCATTAATCTTTACAAGGCGAATGCATCAATATGTACAGTGTAGGGCCAAATTATTGTGTTCCATTTCGAATTTTCTAATAAAAATACTCAAATTCCACAGTTTCGAAATTTTTAAATATATAAATGTCCTTGTTTAAAAATTTATAAATTGCATAATTTTATAAGTTACGTATTCCGGAATTCTAAAACCCCAAATTAAAATATTCCTACATACCTATATCACAAGATTCCTAAATTCCTAAATTCACATTCTCCCAAATTCCTATACCTCCAAATTCCTAAATTCTTAAATTCCTAACTTCCTATATTACCAAATTCCATGAATGGCTAAATTCATGAATTCTAAAATTCCTAAATTCCTAAATTTCAAAACTCCCAAATTCACAAATTTACAAATCCCCAAATCCCCGGACACAGAAATAAAAAAACCCTTGAATCCCTAAATTCTATAATCTCATCATTTTTATATTCCTAATTTCCCAAATTTCAAAATTTCAAAACTTCTGAGATTCGTAAGCTCCAAATTTCAAAACTCTCAAATTTACAAATTTGCAAATCCCAAAATCCGCTGACTTACAAATAAAAAGACCCTTGAATCCCTAAATTCTATAAACTCATCATTTTCGTATTCCTAATTTCCCAAATTTCCAGCTACCCAAGTTTCAAAATTTTTTTAACTTCTGAGATTCGTAAGCCCCAAATTTCAAAACTCCCGAATTCACAAATTTACAAATCCCCAAATCCCCTGCCTCACAAATAAAAAAAAAACCTTAAATCCTTAAATTCTATAATTTCATCATTTTCATATTCCTAATTTCCCAAATTTCCAGCTACCCAAATTTCAAAATTTCAAAACTTCTGAGATTCGTAAGTTCCAAATTTCAAAACACCCAAATTCACAAATTTACAAATTCCCATATCCGCAGACTCAAAAATTAAAAGTCTTCCCAATCTCTGAATTTCATAAATTAAATTAAAATTTCATAATGTTAACGTTAAAGTAAGAAATTAAAAATCAGTCAAATCTGTAATCTCCATAATCTCGTAGTTTCCAAATTCCTAAACTTGATATTATTTTGTTATAATGTATTACTTTTTCATAATAATTATTTTGAACTGTATATTGTTTTTACAACAATGTAAATTGTATTGTAGAACCTTTATAACATAATATATTGCAAAAATAACATACGCATACTGTAACACGCTTATAATGCCACATTACCTTTACAATACAACATATTACGCTCGCATGCCATTGTCATACAATAAATCCTGCAACACAATGCATCATGTTCCAAAAACAATATACAGGAACGTCGCAATAAAAGTATCTGTTCCGTACCATCGACTGACGTTATAAAACATGAAAGTTATTCGAGCACGCTAATTCAGCCGGTCGCAGTTAGTAATATCTATGCAGATAGCGATGCAAATACGTTCGCGCATAATTAATGCACAATGCGCGATTATGCGAAGGGTTAGTCCACGCCCAGAGCTTCGAATAATTGGCCGGAGTTTACCGTCCCCTGTCGTTCGCCGTGGACAGTTTGACAAACAGCAGCAAAACGAAAAGCTCGAAAAATCAACTTACCTGCGATCTGCAATGCGTCGGTTCCGCCTGGCTGATTTGGACCAACGCGGGCGTGTGGGGATAATAGTGCAGCGTTGTCACTAGGGGCGCATCCGGAACTAGGGTGCCGGTCATCGAAGTCACGGTCTGCAACGCCTTCGTCGACTCCGTAGACGCTGCAGGATTCAGTATTTCAGTATAATCGTAACAATCGTTCGCATCGAATCCAGCAGAAACTTGCTGTACTCCGATTTCTGTTTAATCGTTAATCGCCGACGTGTAATAGCGTAACGTCGGGATGCTCATTCGCAAATTTTCAAGTCAGGCGTAGCAGGCTTTTCAATTGCTTTGACTCTATTTTTTTGGCTGATATGGTCTTTTAGAGGGTCTGAAAGTTTTCGTAGTCCTGACGGTTTTCAATGTCCGACAGTCTTGATACTCTTGCAAGTTTTAAAGGTCTTAAAAGTCTTGCAAATCGTAAAATTCCTGAAAATCTTGAAAGTTTCTAGCGTTTTAAGCGTCCTGATGTTGATATGAGCGACGAATGTCTTGATAGTCCGATAAGTCTGAAATGTCTGCTAAATCTTGAAAGTCTTAAGAGGTTTAAAAGTCTTGAAGGTGATAATAATGTCGAATATCTGATAGTCCGATAAGTCTGAAACGTCTGGAAAATCTTGAAAGTCTTAAATGTCATAAAAGTCTTGATGATGCAAACAGTGATGAATGTCTTGATAGTCCGATAAGTCTGAACACGTCTGAAAAATCCTGAAAGTCTTAAATGTCATAAATGTCTTGATGATGATAACAGTGACGAATGTCTTGATAGTCCGATAAGTCTGAAAAGTCTGCTAAATCTTGAAAGTCTTACGAAGTTTGAAAGTCTTGAAGGTGATAATAATGACGAATATGTTGATAGTCCGATAAGTCTGAAATGTCTGCAAAATCTTGAAAGTCTTAAGAATCTTAAAAATCTTGATGATGATAACAGTGACGAATGTCTTGATAGTCCGATAAGTCTGAAAAGTCTGCAAAATCCTGAAAGTCTTGAAAGTCTTAAAAGTTTTGATGATGATAACAGTGACGAATGTCTTGATAGTCCGATAAGTCTGAAACGTTTGCGAAATCCTCAAAGTCTTAAGGGTGTTAAAAGTCTTGAAGATGGTAACAGTGGTGAATGTCTGAGGAGTCCAATAAGTTTGAAATGTCTGTAAGATCATGTAGACTGAAAAGTCTTAAGAGATGTTCAAAAATGAATGTCTTCGAAGATATCGAAAGTGTTAAACGTCCTGAAAAAAGGGATGAAAAATGTTTGAAATCTTCATAGTCTTGAAAGCTTTGAATGTCTGGAAGTCTTAATGGTGTTCAAGATGATGAAAGTTTGAAAAGTCCGAAGAGCCTCGAAAATCTTGAAAATCTTAAGAGTCTTAAAATTGTTAAAATCCTTAAAATTCTTGAAATTCTTGAAATTCTTGAAATTCTTGAAATTCTTAAAATTCTTAAAATATTTTTAAAAACTAATATGCCTTTAACACTTCAGAAATTAAGTTTTAAAAGTCGAGAGAATTTTTAAAATCTTGAAAGACTTAAAATTACTAGTCATCTTGAATGTATTAAATGTCTTAAATATCTTAAATGTCCTAAATTCTTGTAGTCCTGTAAGTATTATATTAAAAATCTGTAAAGTCGTAAAAACTTGGAGTCTTGTAGTCCTGTAAAATTTTATAGTCTTGAAGGTCATAGAATTTGTATCAATTTTAAAGGTCTTAAAGGTCTGAAATTGTTGAACGTCTTGAAGGTTTCGAGAGTCCTGTAAAATATTTTATAGTCTTGAAGGTCATAGAATTTGTATCAATTTTAAAGGTCTTAATGGTCTGAAATTGTTGAACGTCCTGAAGGTTTGGAGAGTGCCGAGAATTTTAAAAGCCTTGAAGGTCATAAAGTTTATAGAAATCTTTAAACTCTTAAAAGTCTTAAACTCCTGAAATCTTAAACTTCAAATGTTCGTAAAAATTTAAGTCTTGAAATCCTTGAAAACTTTGATAAGTTCTGAGCCTCAAAGTCTTGAAAGTCCAAAAAATCCCGTAGGTCTTGAATTTCGTGGAAGTTCTAAGTCTTGTAATTTTAAAGAAAGTCCTGAAAGTCTTGGAATTCTTAAAAGTTGTACGTCTTGAAAGCGTTGTATATCTTCCAAGTCTAAAAAATTCTTGAAAGCCCTAAAACTCCTAAAAATCTGAAAGATCTTGAAGTTTTCAAAGCCTTGAAAATCCTGAAAGTCTTGAAAAGCTTGAAAGTCATAAAACTTGACATTTTTGACAATTCTATTCAATACGAATCATTATTATTATTATTATTATTAATGTATCGTATATTATTTTATTTACTATTAATAATGTATCTCACATTATTTTTTTTTATTATTAATAGTATATGTTCTATTTTCTTTTTCAATAACAGTGCATCTTATTTGTTTTCATTAATACTGTATCCTATTTTTCTTTTTTTAGTCTGTTTCCATTAGTTACAGGACACTGTTCTTCGGAACTGTTGCATTGCTCAAACTTGTCAAGACTTTTAACACTTTCAACACTTGCAAGACTTTAATGGTTTTGCAAAGCTTCACAAAATTTCAAACACTTTCAGCCATACCTAATAGATGTTCAAAGCGTTTTGAAACTTCCTGAGTGTACTGCCTGTAACTTGAAACATTCTGAGGCAATTTCTATTCCATCCATAATCCTTAGCATATTAAACTGCAAGTTCTGCGTAGGGTCCTTACATATTCAGTTTGAGGTTACATTGAAATCATTCACCGCGTTTTCATCGATAAGAATTCACCAACTGAAGCGGTAATAACGTTGGCTGATACGAAATGTTATAGACTCTGTATCAGTCTATAATTCGTGACAGCGGAAACTATAGAACACGCTTGTACAGAGTGTCTAAGTATACAGTCATAGACAAAATTAAGTGGACATTGTAGATATGTAAACAATATTTTCGTTTTATTACAATGTTTTAAATAAATTTTAAATTTATAACATGAAGTGTTTTTGTAGACTTGAAAGAACATTTATTTAATATACAATTTATATATTTAATGTAGTTGTGCAATAAAGTTTTGATTTATAGACATTATTAGTTAAATTAAATTAACCTTTTGATATTTATGATATCGGTCCACTTAATTTTGTCCACGAATGTATTTCTAATAGACGAAATTATAAAGTATTCTAGCAAAGACTGTCACTAACTACTCGACCGTCTTTAATTATTTCTATAACTTCGAATTATAAAAATCACAGTAACAGGAAAAGTAAAATTCAGTTTATTAAACATTGTTAAGAACACGATCGAGCCTGGTTTTTGCTTGAGATCATAGAGCAAATCCTAGAAAATATCTATTATGAAAGTATTGAACTATTAAACTATTAAGAGCAAGTAATAAACTATTAATAGTAAGGGGGATTAAACTGCTAAATTAAAAAGATAAATAGAGTCAAGATGTAAGATACAGCAATTCCGTAACATTCCTAGAATATAAATGTGTATAGAGAAAAGCACCTCATTATCTCGCAGATTCCAAACATCGTAAATTATATTTTTATTAAAATTATAGTACTTATGGCTGCTCTTGATATACATTAGAATAAAACGACAATATTCTTTATTAACACCAAATGGTCATAAATATTAATAATTAATTTGCACACTTTTCAAGTTTTGTGCACGTGCTACAGAAGATAGTTTCTTTACCCCAAAATAGCTAAGAACTTCAGGTTTTAATACTATCTGCAAAGAGAGTAAGTTATTTTTGTGGAAATAATTAGCAGTACTAGCGACGGGTAAAGCATATTTTTTACAGCATTTCTATAAAATATCTAAAAAACATCTGACTAGATCTTGTTCCATTTTTCCCCTATTCCCGTTAGCTTTGCATTATATTATATTACACTCTTTAGATGGACTTTTACACAATATTATTGGTACTTTGCCACTATTGTATATGACACTGAATATCACAGACCACAGTATGTCAAAGGAAATAATTTCTTAGCTCACCCAAAATATTAATAACAATTTTCAACAACTTTCTGCTCTTACGACTACGTTTATGGCAATGTAACAGAGTACAAAGCCCGTATTCTTCCGAAGATAATTGATTGAATTATTATCGATGAAAATAGTGTTGGTGATTTTAATGAATAAATCATTTTTTCGGTACTATTTGATACCGTCTAATAATCAATTATTAATTAGTTTAAATTAAATTATTGTGCAGTCAGCAGTATTAATGGAATTATTCCTGCTATGGTATTTACATCAAGTACAGTCATGGACAAAATTAAGTGGACATTGCAGAAATGTAAAAAATTTTTTCTTTTGTTACAATGTTTTAAATAAATTTTAAATTTAGAATGTGAAATGCCTTTGCAGACTTGAAAAAACATTTATTTATTGTATATAATTGTACAATAAAGTTTTGATTTATAGGCATTGTTAGTTAAATTAAATTAACCTTTTGTTATTTATGATACCTGTCTACTTAATTTTGTCCATGACTGCGTGTGTACTCATGTGTATGAGTACATGCGCTGGTACCTTGCTTATTATTTTTTATATTAATTCGGCATGCAAACCAATAATTTGAGTATTTTATTAAATTAATTATTTTAATAAATTCAATAAATTCAATAAACTCAACAAATGCAGTAAATTTTTTTAATTTACTGATTTTATAAGTTCTATAAATAATTTGTAAATTTAATAAATTATTAACATAATATCAAAAAAACAAGGACACAATAGTGCGTCAATAATAATTTCATTTTGCTTCTAATAATAAGTTTTCGAAGGTGCAAAATCGCTACGTGCCAATAGAAACACTAAAAACCATAACTGGCTCGAAATAAAAAATGTAGATGACTACAATACGATCAACTGAGTCCCGCACGAATTCAAATAACCTTAAAATTGGTTACGAGTTTTAACAAACTCAGTATTCGGTCGTCGACTACTTAAACGATTAGATCTCCTCCCAGGGGCACCCTAAATTTCAGCTGCAAATCGTTAGCGTTTTAATTACAAAAGCCAATTAGACGTTACTCACTGATTATCGTGGTAGGACTGTTACCACAGTCTGCCTCTATCTTCACGATAGGTAGAGTGCTCTGCTGTTTTCTTTTACTTTCGGTGAGAACCAACCTTGCACCACCAATATCGCTCAACAGTTGAAGAGATGGCGGGGGCGGTGGTAGCAAAAGGGGTGGCGGCGCAACATTTCCATTGTTGTGATTCGAGTAATTTGGCCACACTACAGCCTGCTGCATTTGTTCTGTCAACAAAAAATTGTAACATTCCGTCTTATAACACTGGTGACCGACATCACGAATTAATTATCCAGTTAATTTTATTGGATTTACATACGCGTCAGTACAAAACTTTAATTCTTTATTTTCGGAAAAGTTTTTATTTTCATCGTGTAACGTAACAAATTGCCATTTACTATAAGAACTTGATATTTCGATAGGAAACGATATAAATATTGTTTTCATATTGTTTCAATAAGAAGTAATACAAATGTCATTTGGTGATATGTTTCCCTTATAACAAATGTAAACTGTTGCTCCTAGGAATAAAGGTATTCCCTTAGTTCTTCGTTGCATAATTGTAATTCATTTTGAAAGACAGAATGTTTGTGCATTCCCAAAAATGATAGTGAGAGAAAAATAACAATAAAGATATTTTCGTGCTAAATATTTAACTCTCCGTTGCGAGCAAAATATTAAATTATTGCAGATGATTCGAAGTTATGATCCTATGAACGACACGAATATTATTTATGGTACTTATTACATATTTGTGACGATTGTTGCAAATAATATTTGTATATATTATTTGTAACATCTTTTCTTACTTGTAATAATTAACGAATGCAAAAATTAAAAATAATACATGTTTTCTGGTCATCGTTTTACGCTTTCCCGTTTGAAATATGGTACATAAATTGAAAATTTTACTAGCGCCTCTACAATTTTGGCGCAGTACTGAATATTTTTAAATTTACTTTCCCAGAAAAATTCATTTCATACGACTCTTTCTTAACTTTATTTCAAGCTTCAATGTTGAAATGTTAAAAGTTCCAATACAGGCCTAAAAATAACAAACATATCGATATATACAGCCATAAAAGATATATCACTTGAAATTCGCAATGTACTCTAGTGGAATTCATTTCGGACACTTTCAAATTTTTCCCTAAATTTCGCACTTACTCAAATTATTTAATATATAATTATTTATATTTTATACACTAATCCTTGTTTTCCAATTTTAGGTCGTAAAATAAAAAAATTATAGAATATTTTTGTTCGAAATGTCCAGAATTAATTACACTAGTGTAATATTACTTTTTGTCCCTTGATGTTCGTAACTAATTAATTATCTATGTTCTTCTTTAACATAAAATTCTTGTCAAAATAAGGATTCACTGCTCCGAATATCGATTAACTACTCTTTTTATAAAATAATTTTTAATGAAGAAATTCTACCTGCAGCGTGGATGAGAAGAAGATGACCCGTTGTTGGATCTCTAACCAATTGCAGACCACCTTGAAGTCCGACACCCATTTGTGGAAACCCAACTGGTTCCATCGGCATTGCTGTAACATGATTTAATTAATCACGATATTAGGTCAAAACGAAGTTTTTAGTCGAATTGTCGTCTACAACTAAAAATGTATAAATTTTTACCTTATACAATAAATTTTCTAGTAAAATACCTACAGTTTTTACAACAATCTACAGAATTCTTCTCTTAAGCAGTAAAAATTTAACCGTTGATTATATCAGAGTTTTTCGAAAATTGTGCATATAGTACCATTTTTTGAAATATAACGTATTAATAAAAAATACTTTCTAATAAAGAGAAACATAAGTACATATTCATATAAATTTCATAGTTTCATGTAGACCTGCATTTGTTCCTGAATAAGTAGTAAGTATATTATAAGTCAAACAAAAACCGGAAGATTGTCTAAACATTAAAGGCTTTTTAATTTAAATTGTGATCGTAATTCTTATGTCTTCCACCACAAAATCTTCGATGTGGAACTAAAATACTAGAGTACTAGAGTACGATGTACTCTATGATTCTAACGTCAGCGCCGCCATTTTGTCTTTCATTTCTGCATCAAAATATAATATTTTGATAACATAATTTTTAGTTATTACATATTATACAAATTATAATTTTATAACGTACAGTACAGAAGCTGCCAAAGGTCTCTCAGTGACTTGGACTTAAAAATAACAAGAAATATAAAATTACAAACATCATTGATTCCATGAAATGTATTACTATTAAAATATATTGAAAAGTATAAACTTTGTATAGATAGTACTCAGTCAATTGTAGTTTACAGTTATCTTTGATATGCAATAGTAAAATAGAAATTTACACTGCATATCAAATAAATAAAATTTAAAGCACTGTTAATAAAAAAAATGAAATGTTAAGCGCTGTATATCAGATAAATAAAATGTAAAACGCTGTATATCAAAGAAACGAAAACCTGTAAAAACATTAGAGCATTTAATGAATTATATGCATAATTATAGTAATATAACATTATCCAATAAAATAGGTTTTTTAACAATAACAAATTTCGTTAAAAAAATTTTGAAGACAAGTGAACAATGTGTAAATAATGAAAAGAATGATTGTAAACAATTACTTTTCTTTTTCCACATATAAGAGTATTTGTAGCAATATTTTAGAATTTAAACTAACCTAAACTGACTTTGTACTAGTCTGCGGTGCTTTTCAGCAGTCCGAGAGTTGCTCTCTAAATCTGAATCACTGAAAACTTCACTGATTTGCTCAGTGAACCAGTTTCCCACTGATTTTCAGTAGCTCTGATTGCGAAATCAGTGAATTCCCCAACGAACTACCGACAGTCGTATAGTCACTGACGAATCACTGAAATATTCCAGTTTCACACTATGCAGCCAATTCAAAAAGTGTAACTACCATACGGTTTGCACAATTTGCACTTTAATGATGTGAACCCACCAAGCGCTACGCACACTGATTTTACTAATATAACAACATAAAATAGCATAAATGTAAAAATATATTTATGTATAAAATTAAAAGAAATTTAGAAACAAAAATGCATAAAATTTTGTAGAAATTCAAAAGAATATATAAAAGTTACTGTATCATTGAATGTATTATTATATATTATGTACATATTGCCATGTGTGTTAATATGTATCACACTGTGGTCAGTAGCTATTAACGCAGCTATTATAAATAAAATAATTGTAAGGATCAATCGATTAAAACGCACACAGTTCACAATAGAGCAATATGGATTACCAATTATTAAACTCGATCGGTTCCATTGATTTATTTCCACTCATAATATGTGTATTATATTCACTTAAAGAGATATGTAATTTATTTTAGCTTTCAATAATTATATCTAATAAATAAAATCTAATCTAATAATAAATACATAATTAAATAATTATGACTAACTGAAGGTTCATCATTATATAAAATTCACTACATTTCCTAGATATAATATTTATAAGTATTAATTCATTACGAATTAATATTTTTACTGATTCAGATTTAGTGAATAATATACTACTGTTCAAAAATGAGAAGATTAATATTAAAAATTGCAGATAAAACAGCATTTCATACCAAGCCTAAATTCCACAGAAATATAGTACTTTAATATTTTTATGCTTTCCGAAAGTAAAACCAGTCTTTTCATGCAAGAAATAATTTTCACTGAATTTAATTCCATTGAACTTGACACCGAATGTTTTAAAAGGCGTCTCCATTATTTTCGGTGTAAATTATATTTTTGGATGTGCAATAAAGTGATTACGTTTCGCGAGAGGAAAGAAATCGAATGTTACGGACTTTTATTTCCGTCTTTTTTCATGCTTGACATTCGTTATCGTTCCAGGTCAAAATCTGTTTTTCATCGGGGCTGTGATACGGAAAAAGGATTTCCATGCTGACGTCTTTTAAATCGCAATCAAAAAATTGACAGACGGTCGAAATAAACGCGAAAAAAGAACTGAATGCACAAACTCGTTGAAAAGCAGAGTGGGTTGAAATCTCGCAAAAAAATGGAATGAATTTAACCCAGAATCATTTTGTATCTTTCGGGAACGTTATGGCACGAATATCGCAGGGTGAAAAATGAGAATCTGCATCGAGCAACGTTTGTTTAAAACATTTGTTCTTATTTATAATTAAGGAAGTAACTCGCAAACGTTTGAGAACGGTATGAATTAAATATTTAAGGCTCGATATGGTTAGACAGCAGACCTTCAGATTTTACACCTGCAGTCTCTTTTTATGGGGTTACATAAAACAGCATGCGATAGCCACTGCGCCATCTATAAAAGAAAATATAAAACGCGAGCTTTACATGCTTGAATAACCTCAGCTGGGTTGCAAAAAATACCGGAGAAGGAATTTATAAATGTTCAAAACTCTACATTATCTCGAACATTCCTTGAAACGATTTTTTTGCTACATTAAACTGGTTAATGTATTTCATTTTGAGTCGTCTTCAAAGTTTTCAAAGGGACCTTTTGTTATGTGCCTTTCATTGTACAAAATACGAAGAAGCGTTTCATAGAGGTATTGTTTTATATTCAACATAGTATCACAAATTAAAGAATATATACCTAAGCATATTATTTGTTCTGTGTTCGACGTATAAACTCGTTATTGCTTGACTTTAATTATACCAGTTGAGGATTTTTAAAAATAAATTCTGTACTTGCGGATTACTAAGACACTCTAAAATGTAAACTATAAGGCCACATATAAATATATTCAGAAAAAATAAAATGTTGACATATACAGGGTGTTCCACAATTATGGTACGAGCTGAAAAGGAGTGGTAGATGGAGCTATTCTGAACAACTTCTTTCTTTACCAAAATGTCGGATGAGGCTTCATTTTTAAATTATTAACCCTTTCGTTACCTTGAACGAGATATCTTGCGACCCAATACTGTCCGATTAACGCTTTTGACGAGATATCTCGCGACCCGGTAGTAGCGGATTAACGCTTTTGACGATAATCTAGTTTCCTAGCACAAATATTTTGACATTCTAGACAAATTATTTTGTGTTCTGCCTTTGAGTTTTTATGTCGCTTATGGTATGTCTTGAGCATTATGTTGATAAACATTGAAGCCGTAGTACAGCATTCATCGTATAGGAGTTTAGTCTTGATTCATTACTTTGGAGCGTTACAAGATGTTCAGTCGAAGAGTAAGAAATAGAATAATAAGTGATAGTGAAAACAGTGATGATTAACGAGAAACAGACGTCAATAGCATATATAATAAATACACTGTCTGATGATGAACTTCGGTTATCTAAAAGGCTGGATGAACTGCAAAAAGAAAGGTAATGGAAGATTGCAACAGCTAAAGAAAATTTCGTGTCAAAAATTATGAAGTATACTTATAATTGTAGTGGAATACAGTCGCAATCGAATATAAATGGAAATACGTTACCTACATCTATTTTTAAGTTTTTTTTCAACGAAGATCTCGTCCGGGAAATAGTAGAAAACACGAATAAATAGCTATACGAATAGAATTAGTTATAAAATATATTCATCTAGAATGTCGAAATATTGGTGCTAGAAAGCTAGATTATCGTCAAAAGCGTTAATCCGCTGCTAACGGATCGTGAGATATCTCGTCAAAAGCGTTGATCGGCCAACATCGGGTCGCGAGATATCTCGTCAAAAGCGTTAATCGGCCAGTATTGGGTCGCGAGATATCTCGTCCAAGGTAACGAAAGGGTTAAGGAAAAACACCGACCAATCATAACGCGAGAATCGCGCGCGCCGTATGTTCGATGCCGACCACGGCCAATTAACCTCTTAGGCACTACGCGCCACTATAGTGGCTTTCGCGGATGTCATCTCCCAGTACGACGCGCCACTATAGTGGCTTTCGCGGATGTCTTTTGAATTGTTATTAATTATTAGAATAAATTGTTAAAGTTAAAATGCGTGCATCATATCTTTAAGAAAAATTATAATTTAATCATCAAACACTTCATTCCAATGTACTAGTGTAAAGAACAGCATTATCCGTCACACATTGCAGTGCCGTATCATTTACGCGTAATTCGGGTCGAATTCTACCGTACAGAGAAACAGCCCCGCACAAAATTCAGCCGTGCCTAAGAGGTTAAAACTCGGGCCTACACTTCTGCCTCCTAGCGCGCGCGATCCTCGTGCTTTCATTGGTCGGTGTATTTCCTTAATAATTTAAAAATGAAGCCTCTTCCAATATTTTTCCAAAGGAAGAAGTTGTTCAGAATAGCATTACCTACCACCCCTTTCCGGCTCGTACCATAATTATGGGACACCCTGTACATTGAACAAATGCCATTTAAAGACAAAAACGGACTAAGCTTGCAACTAATGCTTATAAATCATAAAAATTGGTTACTCCATCCATTTTCTATAGAGTTACCAAATATTTTTCAGTATCTACTGGAGAAAATATACCACACAGCGTGACTTAATTGAAAAGAATAGGGTAATTATTTACTTCAGTGGTTCCTCACCGATTTCGATGACCTTGAAATATATCAAGAGCACCATTCTGAATAACTTTTCTCTAAACTTGTTACAATTTCTCGGCCTTCGTTTTTGAAATATTTGCAAAAAAACTTCAATTAAATTTCACATTGCGATTGCACTTCGTGCACAGATATATTTGTGTCGAATAGTATAACACAGCCTAACTTAACATAATAACTTAATTACACTATGCGGCCGACAAGTTGTCCGGTGAGGAGGTTTGGCCAGGCGTTCAGACGCGACGGCAGTAATTGGCCGAAAAAAAAGATGGTCGCAGCGAATCTCACGCATTTTCGGCGGCGGAATTTATTGGTTCGCGCGGTCACGTACACTAGTTGACCCGAAGACCGTAAACAATCGGTAGTCTGCGATCGTCAATAGGTGTCAAGTTTCGACGGTTCTAGGTGGGGGTAGGAAGAGCGATCGCGTATGTCTTATGTTTCAGGACAACCTCCTCACCGGACAACTTGTCGGCCGCATAGTGTACTATTATCCATCTATCCACTAAGTTACGTTAGATGAAATTAATATCCTAGATAGGATGAAATCTTGTTTGTACAAAGTTCAAATGGCGCGAATACTGCAACTGACAAACTACATGATACCACATTTGTAAATAGCTACATGTAAGGTATTGTAGGAGTTTGTTCGACGTTTGTAGTCGTATTTTGGATATTATCCTGGCAAAAGTGATTATTCTGCGATTTATTACTCATGCACAAAATGAAGCGATACGAATTATTGGACATATACAATGATTATAACAAGTTAATTGATTTTCTAATTATAAATTGCATTAGGTTTGGGGAAGAAATGAAATTTAACCGATAAAAATTAATGTTTTCATGCTACTCAACGTCTTACTCTAAAATTCGGAATAAATACCTTTTAAAGTACAATGTAATTTAAAGGATTTTTGTTTCGTTGCATACTTTCATAGAATGGAAGACATTTTTCTAATTTCAAATGAAAACTAAACAGTCATAACATGGGAAGAAAAATATTGAGAATAGTAATTTTGAAAATATAGTTGAAGGGCATTAAACTCGACGAGGAACCGCTAGAAAAAATATAGTGAAGTTTTCATATAACCTTGAATGATTTTCATACTAATTCGAACACGTGTCATTTCTATTTTGACCCTTTTGATGTGAGACATTTACGAACTGGTTTTAAAAACTTTTCTAAACTACATTTACTGATTTAATCGACGATAAATTTTGAACGCAGAGAACGATAGCGAGTGAAGTAGACAGAGACCCTGCGGTTATGGCAGACGGCAAAGGACTCTTGTATTATTCACGATGCCAATACGTTGCTAACTTTCTTATTTTCAGTCATTCTTTTATACGACATTTCGCACCATGTTCGAGATATTTTCCAGATTAAAATAACTCTGAACATGATGTAATTCAAGATATATATATTTGCAATAACTTATTGGTGCAAAGTTATCGATATAAGCGAAACGCTTTAGTGTCGTTTTTATAAGCGAGGTGTCACAAATACGGCAGTAAAAATTTCGAGACAAAATAAAAATGTTTTATTTTTGCATCGGTACTGCCTTACCGATACGTCATCGCTCGTTTACGTTCGGTTATTCCCATCGCTCGTTCTTTCTACGTCCTGTAAACTTAACTCAATATGAGAACTACACGACATAAGCAACAATTCAGTCCAAAAAAATTCGCTTGTATCGAAAGTGTACCGTAATCTCTACCATTGTATTCCATTTTCGTAAGTAGAAGTCTATGATTTCGACTGTCACATCTATCACGTCACATTATCCAAATAGCACCGAAGAGAAACGATGTTACCCGATGTGTGACTGCTTGTTCGTATTAAATTATGGGATTAAACAGAACAAAACACGACATATTTGTCCCTAAAGCTTTCTTATTGTATAAGTTAGGAAGGTCGCCTTTACTCTATAAAAACTGATCTAATTGTAAGAAGAAAACCTTGTAAAAATGGACGACTGAAAATCTGGTACTCACTTCCATAAAACCGAAATATCGACCTGTCTCTGCAAATTATACAACCCTTTAGGTCAAAATACGGCCAGAGATCCATTGACTGGATCTGTGTAGAGAACAAACTTGTAATACATAATTGTGCCCATAATCATGAAAGAGGACTAGTTGTAAGTGATATATTTCTTATTTCGAGATATTTAATGCATTACCTTTGAGTCAATAAAAAATATTTTTATGTTATGCAACATTTTAAATTAGAATTCTATTTGTCTTGTTCGATGAAAATTTATTATAAACATGAAAGTTTATGTGATCGGGTCGGGTAGTCTTGACGAGGATGAATCATTCCGATTGGCTATTAAAAACTAAGAAAAATCATGGAAGGGAAGCAATGTTTACGGCCTTCTCGGGCCCTAATCTGGCGACCAAATGCGAACAATAACTAGATAAACTACAGAGAAACTCGCGGCTCTTTATGGCTTCCTGAGTTTATGGCTGCTACGGAGCGGGTCTCGAAACCCTCGATGGGATGACAATCTTATGGCTAATTACTACCTAGAAATTTTTCATCTATTTGAACACTAAAGGCATTGTAAGCCCTAACAAAAGTTACGTGACTTAATTATCATTTGAATCTCTTGGCGCTTTTCACGCTGTTCAAAGCCCGGCACGTAACAGCATAAATGACGAGAGGACCAGCTTAACAAATTGTGTCATTTAAGGCAGGAGATTTATAGAAGGGTCACTTGACCTCTTTGATAGTTCCAGTGTTAAAGATTCGTTTCCGATCGAGACCTGTTGAGTCATCATTAGATAATTAGCAAAAATAAAGCCATGTTGATGGTCACTGGTTCTACAATAATGGAAAGCCTTGACTCTATCACCGGAGTCAGTGGGCCTCAGGCCATTTCTATACCCAATTGCGCGAAAACGTTGCAGACCCAGGCCGTTATATTTCCTCAATAAGTGGGTGCCAGTTTTACTGTGCATCTTAGAAAAGTCTCTTCACTTTAGTTCGATTCTTGAACAGTCTAGACGTCCTTCCGAGTCGTTTATAATAAAATTAGTTTCTTCAAAAGGACATGTAGCGTCCCTTACATTGGGGTGATCCGAAATCAATTGTTACACTGTACAAAAGGAAAAAAAACGATGACCATTTTAGCATACTGTAGGTAAATTCTGACCAGCGTAAATTTTATTGTACGGACACCTCGTAAACGCGACGACCCCAACAGCCAAATTTTTAGTTTACCTGACAATCGTCAAGGGTCCAAACTATAAAACTTCTACGTCACGAGTTCCTGATTTTGCCAAAAGCTACTGATGACAGAGTTAGGCGGTCACTCAAGATCCCACACCATTATTTTCACACCAATCAGGTGATTTTCTATGTTTCCGCTTCCGACTATATTTCCGCGAATCATAGACTACACCTCCATCATAGACATCTACACGAGTTTACCTACACGACATTTTTGCATCTCTAAGTGTAGTGAATGTAGTGTGTGTGTGTGTGTGGGGGGAGTGCATGGTCTGATATGAGCTGCATGCATTGCGATTACAACGTATGTCTTGTGTTATTTTGTTGTCTCCGGAATACAGCGTCTGTTCGGTATCGGCGTTTGCCATGATAACATGTATTAACGATTATTTCAATAAATGTTCTAATTAATCTATTACATAAGGGAGAATACAAGTAACCTTCAAAGAGAAACAATCCAACAATCTTCCGAGTAAGATCTAACCGAATACATATAAATCTTTTTATCCGAGTAAACATCTATTAAAACTTAGGCAAATAAAGTCCAACATCAATCAATTCTATAACCTGCATGAGTTCATTTAACCCACGAAAACCATACTCGGGACTTTACCCGCATCTAAAGGGTATTATCTACCGTGCCGCCTTCAAAACTCGAAAAACGAAGAGCCCGACACAACAGGACATCTAGATTTATTTTATTTTTAAATAAATAACCTCCCCATATCCCGATAAAAACATTTTTAAAAAAAGAGGGAATCAAGTCTCACCTGCTGCTGCAGCCGCCGCGGCGGCCGCGGGGTACTGCCATAAAGTTGGCGGCCATGCGGCTGTGGCCGCGGCCGTGGCTGCAGTGGCGGCGCTCGCCGCGGCACCGATGCTGCCCAACGTGGAATTCAAGCTGGAATTCAAGCTGGAATTCAGGCTGGATCCAAGAGCGGCGTTCAACGAGGGCGCCAGGGCTCCCGAGGGAATGGCGAGGTGGGCCGATCGCTCCTCCCCACCGGCTCCTCCGCAATGCACCAGGGTCGCACCGCCTACTGCCATGGCTGTACTCGTACCTAACAACAGGGCCCAACGATATGCATTTCTTGCCTCTTCATGTTAACACGATGCTGTCGACACATTCGAAATACAGTAAAATCTGCGTATACGCTCGGGAATTTGTCCGGAATAAGTACGGCGGTCGTACGCCTGGTTAGTGTCGTCGTTCACGGTGTTTGAATAGTGCGATACCCGTAATTACTGTTCAGTAAATTCAATGGCCGTTCAGTTACAATTCACCAGTAATTTCGATTTCTGCTCAATTTTAATTTGTCCATAATTACGTTAACGTATCCATAATTCGGTTCGGTAATACGGATTCTGGCTAAGTTACCTTCTACCCGTAATTACTGTTCTCTAGGTTCGATTCCGGTTCGATTACGATTTGCTGGTAATTACCGTTCTGTAGTTCTAACCCTTTGCGGACGTTAGAATATATGCCATTAGCAAATAGCAACTGCAAAACTCTCTGGTTAAAAAGTTTGATCGACTTCTTTAAAATAATCATATTTTTATTATTAATTGCCAGTATTGTCTGTTTCACTGTGTTCAAACGTCAGGTGCATAATACTACATGTATGTAGTGAAAAACTATTTATTAAAAATTATTGCTCCGAATTTAATGGCGAGTGATAGTCGCCGTTCGTCCGCAAAGGGCTAATTTCGCTTCGATTATAATTTACCCGTAGTTACAGTTCAGTAATTTCAATTTCGGTTTAATTCCAATTTTCCCATACTTACTGTTCACTCATTTTAATGTCAACCCGATTGTAAATTTACCCATAATTACTGTTCAGTCATTTGAATTTCGACACGATTGTAAATTTACCCATAATTACTGTTCAGTAATTACTGTTCACACCTGGAAAGAATGCATGTGTGACTTCTTTTACTTTTGCCTTCAGCATTTTCCTCTTGCTTGACACAGTTTCTCTATGTATAAATGGGCGTACCCCATAAATAAATGAATTATTGCAGCTGTTCTGATCATTCAAGCTTCAGATGATTAGTATAATACGATTTAATTGTGTGGATTCGATTTCATCAATTGATGCAGTGAGTGCAATCAGACTCGCGTGCATTCCTTCCAGTTTTGGAAAACTGCAAGGAGTGTTACCCTCCTGCCAGCCGATGACTTTTAGAAATTTTTAAAAATAATATTTCATCCGTATTCTTTCAGTATGTTATCGCTCGCTCCAAAAGTTAGGGCTGCATAACCTATTTTAGTAATACCTGGAAAGGCACATGATGTTTGTTGCAAAAGATAGTTTGTAATTTGTAAATTCGTGCATATTGAATTTACGCAAAAGGGTATTATATGTATCATATTTTAATGACATGATAAAAAGTTATACATGACATTCTTTATTTGTATTATATGATATTATGTTATGTTGACTGTTAAATGATTTTAGTGAAAAATGTACTTAAGTAAGTAGACTGTAGGCTAACACTCCTTGTTAGCTTTGCTTGTATTTTGCGTTAAGTGTACATACACAGTCGTTCACAGTGAAAATCGTATATTTGTAATAATGTTGGATCATTTTTACAAGAAGAAAGCCAGAATTTTAAGTCATTGATTTCAGTGTGCCTTATACATAGAAAATATAATAGGTTTCATTCATTTTACAAATCGTCCTCGTGAAAACAAATACTCAAATGTTTTGAGATATTTGCTTTCGAAGTTTTCTGTTTTCTGCTTTTAACATTTTCGTTGTTTTGGTGCAAAGATGGTATACATTATTTCGTTTTGTTTTCGACTGTTATAATTATCAGTTTATGACAAGATCATGTCATTTTACTGTGTGCCAATAAGAATATATGTATAGTAAAAAGTTTGTGTAGGGAAGCATATGATGTTTAATGTAGTTAGTAGTTAGTGAAAAATGAATAAAACACTGCAGTGATAATAATGCGAAGTGCATGTGTTGCACTTGTGTGCCACGTGAGTATAAACCATTTACTTACAATTTCGAAAAATCCAGTATTAAAACTTAAATTTTCTGTATTTTCAAATTTTTTAATTCCTAAATTTTCAAACCTTCCCAACTCTCAAAATCCTAAATTTTCAAATAATCAGTCAGGTAATATCTCTATATGTATATCCTTAACATGTTGACTGCCACGCTGGTGCAGTTCCAAAATTTGACTAGATAGTATTTTTCTTATTATCAGATCTTGGCAAATATGTCCGCAATATTTTGGTTTATTTATTATTCATAGATTTAAGTAATTAATTCGAGTGTTTCCAGTTAGCTAAATGAACAAATTCTTACTAAATAGACGATTGATTCATAGGGAAATGTGGGCGTCACCCATATGTGGATGAAGTGGCAGTCAAAGTGTTAAACACCCAATCATCACAAATTCCTAAAATTTCAAAATTCTTAAATATCAAAATTTACGCAAGTTTCAAATTTTCCACTCATTAAATTTCATGAGTTTTCAGTTTTAAAACTCCTAAAATTTCTGTATTTCCAAATTTTCAAAATACTGTAGTTCCAAATTTTTAAATCCCCCAATTTCCAAGATTCTAACTTTCCGAATCCTCGGATTGCTAAACTTCTAAATTTGAAAATGTATGAGTTTGAAAATTGTTAGACTTTCAGATTTAACATGCGATACAAATCAACCAGTGGTTAATTCGACCCATTCGAATAAATGTATATCTGAACCCCATCCATTATAATATAACATTTTCTCGATGCAATGAACACTTTCATAAAATCTATTCATACCCTTTATTTTTGAAGTATGCAGGAAACTTCATAAACAATTAATTCGAAACCTTCAAGTATCTGCCTCTACATACATATATAGCAGGTTAAGAATCATGATAGTACAAATTAAATAGCCGTTCTTACAACTGAAATTTGGTATTCGATTTTATAAAAAATTTCAGAAACGTACTACAAATTCAGAAACAGATTCCGAATGATTTAATTATACAAATTCCGAAAACTATAAAAAGATATTTATATATGAAAATTAATAGTAGAAATCAAAATATAGATAATTTAGTCGTGAACTATCGAATTACTATTACCTTATGCTACTATATTTATTGACAGAATTACACATATCTTTTAATATAAAAGATTTATTAAATATGACAAGATTATTACTAAATAATATACAATACAAAAGAATATTACCACTGCTGCCATCATAGCAAAGAGCAGCCAAAATAGATTTTCATACCAACATTTCTAAACATCTCGAGTACAGTAAGAGTAACGAGTAGAAATATACTATCCGCCATCTTTGTTGACGGTAAGCAAATGCTGCATTCAGGATTCAAAATGTAATTATTTCCTACTTTATGTTTAATCCGATCGACGCTTAAGACGTTCCATAAGGGCAAAAAAGGGTGTTCAGAAATCACAATTACAAATAGTTCGAAATTCACTTTATCAACTTAAAAAATTCCAAATTTCATGGTTCTTAACCTACTATATCGGAAGATGATTTGAAAAGAAGACGCCTGTTGTATTTCTTGATAGTCGCATTAAAATCGGCGACTCATTAGTAACTGGATAAAAGTTCAACCATCGATTTCTATTTGAACCAATTTCCACATACACACATAAATTGTATTCGTATTAAAGATTATGTAATGAAGTTTTCCTGCATTTGTCTAAGAAAATTGTTTAAAATGTTATGTTTTCAGATTCGTCTTCGAAGAACTCTGAAGATTATGACATAAATTGTTTACTTGCGATGCAAAACAATTTTTACTGTGACCATAGGTTCACGAATTTTAGTTCAGGGCCGCGTTTATCAACGGGCAAAATAGGGTTCGTGTCAGGTCCCTAGTGAAAGAAGGGGCACACGCCACGATTGCTACTTTCATCGCAATTTAAAAAATTCTTTGTCAAAAGACAGAAAACTCTATCAATTATGCAGGGCAAATGTATATTGGAATATATTCAAATATACAGGGCAAAATTTCCGCGTGCGGCCCTGAGAATGCATTTCGCGAACGTATAACGAGTTCTTACTGTACTTACACTCGAAACTTTTCTCGCTTGCAATGTCAAAACAGTCCCTCATCACGTTTCAATAATTTAGAGAGATTTTAGTGTATTCAAAATGTCCGCGTTGGTGAATCAATGTTAAAATCGCCGAAAATCTACTAGTGACACCTGTGGACTATTTTAACCAATCGACAACGAAAGAAAATGAACGATTCTATAGACTCCGCCATGTTAAATGTAAAAATAGTAGTTAGGATAATGTTAAGCAGGTAGCTTTAGAGTAGGCGGTTCTCAGCCTTCGAAGAATGATCGATAAGAAAAATGAACGTACCTGGCAAACAGCTCGTTCGCGTTGCGTTACAAGGAACAGCTGAAATCTCAAAATTTAGTTTTACACACAAAGCCAGAGCAGTAATAGCTCGCTGGCAGAGCCAGGTTAACTTCGACTGGAATTATTTCACGTTCAAATCGCGATTAGTATTGTTTTACGGTATTGGCGAAGCTGTATATTTAAAATATTTATGCGATCGCCATTTAATTTGCCGACAATGTTACTTTAATTATCCGATTATTCGTTTAACGATCAGAAATTCTGATTTATTTATAATCTTGTGTCAGTGTACGTACACTATCGTCCAAAATGATTCAGACACCTGCGTGTTTAGCGTTTGCTAATTTCTTTTTAGGTATTATTAATTGCTATGAATAATTAGCGTCTTATATCGATTCCTATCGGGCATAACTCAGTTTTCGAAGGATATGTATCGTTAACATGTTTTATAAACCGCTAAAATGCTTTAATTAATTGTTGTGCCAACATGATATCATTGAACAATCTACAGTGATGTAATTATTAGAACACCTACTTAATTAAACGATTTTACGTTTAAAAAATTAGAGAAAGTGGTCCGAATATGGATTATCATTTTTATGTCAGTACATGTTGACAAGTGTCTTAAGTATTCCTACATTTTTATTCACATTAAGTACATGTTTATATTATATTTGATATGCCCAATTTCACGAAGTTATTAAACGTATAGGGTTTGCAATAAAATATTAAAATCGTAGCGTTTCCTACATTTTATATGTATATAAATTTTCCTCATAAAATCTGCGAATATTAATCATGTGTGAACATGTGTGAAGACGTGATAGCCCGTTGTTTAAAACGTATTACACATTTAAATGACTCAGTTTTTGTAGAATGAGCAATATGATATATGAATAACATATTTCTTCTTTTATATAAGAACAAATGCGGAAGTATTGCAGTGTTCGAATATTAATGTAACTGTTTTTATTCGTAATAACTTATCAGAGTCCTGCACTTGATATAAGTGGAACACTTGGAACGACAAGTAAATATATTCCAAATTACATCATGTTTGGTAACTCACATTAATAAGGAAAACATCGCAAATATGCGTCAATGGCAAAGAGTGTAGAGATTGGTAAGACAGAGAAAGAAGTAGGCAATTAACTGCAGGATCGTTCATCGCGAAGTATATTTATATTTAGCTTCTGCGTTGAAGGAAGTTATTCTTACGAATTCTTATGTTCCAAATATCTATCTTCATAAATATTTGAATCTTCAAATTCTTGAGTGCACACTTATTACGTTCCCAAATTTCTAGGTCCAAAATCTCTAGATCCTAAAATTACTATGTCTACGAATTCCTTTGTTCCCAAATCGCTATACCCACAAATTGCTATAACTCAAAGTTCCTATATTCTGAAATAGCTAGATCTATAAATTGCTATGTCATTAAATTCCCATGTTCTTAAATCTTTAAATCTACAAATTGTCATTTTCCAAAATCATAGGTCCCCGAGTCGGTAAATCCACAAACTGCAGCATCCCCAAATTCTTAGATCTTGAAATTTCTACATTCACAAATCTCTATGTCTCTAAATACCTTTGTCCCGAATCTCTAAATCTAAAAATGTTCATTTTCCAAATTCGTAGGACCCTGATTATTTAAATTCAAACATTGCTATATCTCCAAATTCTTAGATCTTTAAATCAATAGATCCATAAACTGCTATGTCCTCAAATTCCTAGGTCCCCAAATCTCCAAATTTACAGATTGCTATGCGTTCAAATTCCTAGCAAATCTTTGAATCCACAAATCCCTGTGATCAAAAATCGTTAGAATGCCAAATCACTAGATTCCTGTATCCCTGGATCCTCAAATCCCAAGTGCCCAAAAGTTCCTAAACATGTGAATCTTTAGATTTTCGAATTCCTAAAATCCCAATTTTAGATTCGCTTATCTGTAAATGAACGATAATCCACAAATACGTATGTCTCAATTTTCTATGTCTCCAAATCTCTAGATCCCTAAATTGTCATTAAGTTCAACCTCTGCGTGGGACATTTCTATACAAGACTTTTATTCCAAGATTTAACGGCCAGATGTTGTTCGGACATTCAATACGTTCAGATAGCAAGCAAACGGTATATAAACATAGGTTTTTTATAGATGCGTTAAAAAGTTATGGCAGTAGTTCGAAGTGATCGGAACAGTAGCAAACTCCAGGCCATTGCGTCACGATGTAGAAACGGATCAGCAATATTCACGATTGTTTTGTTCAATGTTTGTTTAATGATCTCTTCTTATTACTAACCGCCTCTTATTACTTTCCCATTTCATAAATAGTTGCTGTATTTTTGTAAGAAGTGTACGAAGTTATTAATGAACTGGAAAACATCAACCTCAGGTAGCGAACATAGCTCATATAAATAGGGTAAACAAAATATCGTTGATCTGGGCAACATTTTAACACTTTGGAAGCCATTCACAGCAATTTCAATTTCTTGTACAAAATAATTTTATTTTCGATAAATTTTATAGACAATTTCCATAATATTCGGCCCTGGTTTACTCGACAATCTTTAATATATTTACCAAAATTGTGTATATTTTGTTATGCAAAATGTTTCCACTAAAATTAGTGTCAGATTTATGTACAAATTCATATGACACCCACATGTGGGTGACATGCACTCAAAGTGTTAATGAAGCTTCAAAAGACATGTGAATATATAACGCTTCTTTCTTGTTTCGACATACTGAATGTACCAGTAACGTTTGGCCGCCGAAACATGGAACACCCTGTATATTCTCGTAACAGTGGAAGAATGATAAACCCTGTTAATAATTGGAGGACAAATAAAGAAGTGGGAGAATTAATTTGGAACGTAGGAAGGAGAGTCGTAAATAGCAATAAATTGTCTGCACCTTGCACTGAGTTTGATATTCCTCTTTAGGAGTAATGTATGTGTAGATTAATGTATATACAGATTGTCTTAATAAAATGTATACACTTTTGGATGTTAACATCAAACGTGAACACCCTGTATACCGTGGGCTAGAGTATAGTTCAACAGAGAATTTAGTGATTTAGTCTTTACAATCACAGGAAACTAATGGAAAACTGGTTCATTATCAACTTAGTGAAATTTTCTGATTTAAGGTACAGAAAACACGAGTTATACTAGGTTCAGTGTCTGAATAGTTACACATCGAGTGTCTGAATACTTATGAACGATAGTGTAGATAATAAAAAGTATCTGGCAATCAGAAAAAATTACGAGGTTTCAGTTATCTAAATATATACCGTACAAAATCTTTTAAAATTGAAACCAACTATACCAGTACATTTCGTGAATAAAACTAACAAGGGAACATATCCAACACGAACACTCCGATTTTGATGAAACTTATGTGAAAGATAGTTCTCAAAAAAATATTTGACACGTATTTTTTTGTATCGGCCATCGTTCACATTGAAGGGGTGATAACAGCCCTCAAAGTTAAGGGCTGAAAGTATATTTTTGGGATTATCTCCGGAACTAAAAGAGATTACCAAAATTATACTTTCAGCCCTTAACTTTGAGAGCTGTTATCACCCTTTCAATGTGAACGATGACCGATAAAAAAAATACGCATCAAATATTTTTTTGAGAACTATCTTTCACATAAGTTTCATCAAAATAGGAGTGTACGTGTTGGATATGTTCCCTTGTAAAATAGAAATGTCATGAAAGCATGAGTGCAAACACGAAATCGATACTGTGGAATACAATGTATAGAAATTGAATTGATTATTGGATAAACGAAGTATCCGTAAATTGAGATTACTCTCAATGTTAGATGCAAAATGATGCAAATTAATTTGTATTGTTTTTCTTCCTTGCAGGTTTTAGCCGAGTTTAGATTAACTTTAGCTTAAATTTGCTAAAACTTTAACAGTTAGAGTTGTTCCATTACGAATCGGGTTTTTGTTTAATTCCAGCTTGAAGTTTATTTTAATCGAGCTACGGTCGAGATTTATAAGAAATATATTATATTAAAATATTAGTTTAAAAGAAATCGCTGTAAAATAAAAAATGATGTACTTCGTAAATAATTTTTAATTCTTGAAAAAATCGTTTGAACTGTTTTGCCATTTTGCTTACTACTGCTATTCTCAAAAGAGAATTATAGCGAAGACTAGATTAATCTATCCTAACGTCCCATAGCGTTCAAAATCTCTTATACATGAAAATCTGTAGCCTTTCAACAATATCGATTTTTGCCTCAGGCTCGACACACTCTAGCCCTGCTATTTGCAAATCTTTGAAGATGAGTACAACCCTTAGCTCAAAAACTATTAAACTTTGTAACGAATTCATATTCTATAATGAGTTTCCGTTTCACCCTTTATTAAAACCACATTTTCCAGTGGAAACTTGATAAAGTGTTTGGATAATTGACAAATGTTCATTAAGGATTAATCAGTTTGGGAAGAATTAATTGGCAGTAATTCAATAGGTGATTTTATATAAATCAATTAATATAATTGATTTTATATAAATCAATAGGTGTATGTGTAGATACGACAATTATTCGAATAAGATTAACCAATCATAATGCTTCATAAGACGAATTTAACAAAATTGATTCTATATTCTATACATCTTTTTGCTCGAAATTGTTTAATTAAACAATTCGGTTTTATAACGGAGGGGGGCGGGGGGTAGAGGAAAAAGTACCATAACTATATTTCTTTCATATGTACACTTTGATTACTATTTGGGTCAGTTTCAAATACTTTGATTTATTGTTACTCTGCCAAAAACGAACCACCGTTTTATATTATTTTTCATTTTGAATATACAAATTTCTATGTTGCAAAGCAATAGGCAAAAGTGACTGCACATGAATTCTCAAAAGCGGACTTGGAAACAGTTTATAGCTTTGTCGTATTAACTGATGTGTAAAATGATCTCATTTGCAATGGAATATTATGAGTGCAAAGTTAAAATAATAAAAGCTGTGGTAAATTTTAAGCATTATCTCCATGACATTTATGTGTTCTATAATTAATAGAAGACAAAATAATGTACAGGAGTAAATTTTTTAGAGGTACAATATAATTTTTGTTCGTAAGTTAAAGTCTGTCAAATGAGGCAAGAATTCGAAATACTATTGCAGAAAATTCTAATTACTCCGTTGCAAATTAATTGATTGTGATATAATTAGTAATTAAATTCGTTTCCATTAAGAATAAAACAGTTATTTGTAATTGAATGATTTTTAAATTTAAGTAAAAGTAAAAAGTTAATTCTTGAGTTTCATTTGTCACTTTACAAACTATTAATTAATTTTCGTCGAGGACTTTTCCAATTAACGATTAACTGTTATTTGTCAATTAAGATTCCCCCTAATAAAAATTAAAAATATAATTTTTTATCACATAGTGTCAAAATTAACGTTTATTTTAAATAAACTTATGCAAAAATAAAACAATCTTATGTAAAACGTAATTTTCGTTTTTAAATGTAATTTTTTATTTTCGAATCATTTTAATTTATTTTGTGATCAAGCTTTATATGAATTACTATATTCTCGTTTTAAAATTAAGATTTAGTTTCTTAATTATAAACTGTATTTTACTATACCTCGATAATACAATAAATTAACTATTCTACCTACAGATATCAGTTTGAATACACAGTTATTGAATACCACTAATAAATTGCAATTTTACAAAACACTAATCAAATTTATCCCATAATCGAAGGCATGAGAAAGTGGCAACCAATAGACTTATTGAACTATTTATAGATTTGGTACTGCACTATGTTTTTGAGACTGCCACACAAATTCAGCTACTTATTCTTTCCACTTAAAGTCGCAATTCTTTCCAACCATGTTACCAGTCATGTAACGTGTAATCTATACAACCAAAGAAAATCGTATTTTCCAGGAGAAAAATATGAAACTTCACCTAAGAACTAATAATATTGTTAGCGTCGTTACACTTATTTTCAGCCCTACAAAAGTTGCCATTCTATCTGGCCTGCAACAATGGAGTATCCTTAGTATACGATTTCAGCATTGTGGTAGAGGAAACGACTGACAGCTACGACAAAGATTCCTGTCTTCCTGCCTGACACAACCGTATTCATCCTTACCAACCTAGAAACTATTACTGATGATCGATTAATAGTCGTTAAAGCGACATTAATTAACGAGAAAACTACCGCCGCAAAATGCACAATTATTTTGATGTTAAAAATGAAGTTGAAAAATAAATAAACAAACGATGAAACATGAATGAATACACTTATAGATTCTTTATCTTGATGACAATTAGCATAAATGTCAGGAGGACCAGCTTAACAAATTTTGTCATTTTTAGTATAAAATTTGTAGAGGGGTGAGTTAACCCCTTTGGTACTTTTAGTGCTAAGAACTATATTGAACTACAGAATAACCCTGTAATCTGTGAAAATAGAAAACGAACACGTGCTAAACAAAAAACGAAGGATCGCCGTTAGAACCCCTAAACACAAAACTCCTGATTCAGATTTAGATTAACCTTTGTTGTACAAACAACAGGTGAAACAGGTCTAATTTAGGAAGGAATAATAACGTAAATTTTAGGAATGGAACAATTTGAATTACGAAGAAATGAAACGCTGTGGAGAAGTGGAATTGTGAAAAAGTGGAATTAAAACGGCCATCACAGTTTCCGAAGACAATGTAAAAGAAAATGTGACTGTGGTCGAATAGATGAAAAAAGTTCGTGTACACTTATGTTCGAAAATGCTTTATGGAAATTTGATACGCTTTCAAAGACGCTGTGGCGTGCAAAAGTTTCCGGCCAGTGCCATTATATGGCATATGTAACCAGTCATTATACAGGGTGTCCCAAAAGTGTTGAAGGAGCCGGAAATGGGAGGTAGGTGGGGTCATTCTGAACAACTTTTTCATTTGCAAAAATGTCCTATGGGGCTTCATTTTTAAATTATTAACGAAAAACACCGACCAATCAGAGCGCGAGAATCGCGCGCGCTCGGAGGCAGAAGTGTAGGCGCGAGTTATAATTGGCAGTGGTCGCGATCGAATCGCGTGGCGCGCGATTCTCGCGTTCTGATTGGTCGGTGTTTTTCGTTAATAATTTAAAAATGAAGCCTCATCCAATATTTTTGCAAATGAAAAAGTTGTTCAGAATGACCCCACCTATTGGAAATAGTAGTGAATGCATTTTGAACACATTCCCAAAATTATTGTTCACATAAACCCTAATTGTCATTGAGAATTGTAATACGCACACGATTCTGTATGATGAATTAAAACACGAATTTTGTGCGTAAATCTATAAATGCTTATATCTATCCAATAAAACATTTTCGGGTGTAAGTTTATATGAACTTTTTTCATCTGTTTCGCCCCGGTATTATGTAGTACAAGTTTGGTTCCAAGCTCTTTAGACATCCTATATGTGTTTACATATGCTAATATAATAGTACTTAATTACGTACATTAATAATAAAATGAACCTCCTGGTAATACGCATGAACAAATAATTGGTTTAAATGAAAATTTTTTTATTGACGCTGCTCACTAATCACCTCAAACTATAACGTATTATAAAATATTATAATGGAGTGTACTAATTTTACTGTGTGTAATTATTATACACGATTAGCGACTGGGAATATCTAACGTTATTATAAAAAAAAAATGGTCACTTTATTATAACAAATATGCTCGACCAATACCACTAAAAGATTGATATTAATTAATACCTTGAACACAACTGGGATAATGTACTTCTGGATCTCGATATGTAGCTAAAATCAATATCACCGTTTATACAATGTTCGTCTATGAACACGAATTTCTTCGAGCAATTTGGACAATGTTAAAGCAAACTATTAAGATAGTCAACATTTCGTTCACAAATGTCGAGGGCTTATTGAAGAAGAAACAGCAATATTTATTAAACGCAACTTGTTTTATTAAGAAAGAGAAACATGTAGATGTCAGGCCAAGAGGTAAGAGAGATACAACAGCGTTGTATGTAATATCCACATATGTTATATATTTTGTATTTTAATTAATGTGAGTGTTAATCAAATGTGTGTACTATTGTTAAAACATCCACATATCCACGTATATTATTTATTTTATATTTTAATTAATGTGAGTGTTAATCAAATGTGTGTACTATTGTTAAAACATCCACATATCCACGTATATTATTTATTTTATATTTTAATTAATGTGAGTGTTAATCAAATGTGTGTACTATTGTTAAAACATCCACATATCCACGTATATTATTTATTTTATATTTTAATTAATGTGAGTGTTAATCAAAGGTGTGTACTATTGTTGAAATCTAATAAAACCGATTAAAAAACACTACAAATATATAAACTTCCAAATCACTATTTAGGACTAGGCTATGCAACTCGAGTTTCGTAATGCGACAGCAAATAATTCAAATAACTTGAAAATCATTTACTCCAATACAAAATTTTCGAAATACAAATTACATGATTTCCGAGGAGACATAAAACTCTATAATCGTTATCTTCGCTTCGCTCTTTCATCGAGATACGAAATTTTCAGTTCCTTTAAGTAAAATGCCGTGTATTTTTTCTCGGATTGAGATACAGTATTTTGGATGAAGATAAATGCCGAGTAAAAAAGTTTTTGACACGTTAACAACAGAATTACAGTGCTATAGGCATCTATGAAAACCAATTTGTATTTATACATTTGTAAATACGAAACTTGCAAAAACAATGTGTACTGGTACATTTGTAAATACGAAACTTACAAATACGATTTGTGTCTGCAAATTTTCTGTCTCACCCTGTACATCTACGACTGACGTAGGCCTTCATTTGCACCGTGTTTATATGTACATACATGTATTTGGTAGCGGACTTCGAAACGAGAATATTTCTACTTGGGAGAGGAGGATACAGTCGCGATTTCAGTGAAAAATTATTCGCGATCAGAACGTTCATCCCTCGTCTGCTTTCTATTCGTAAAGTTGGAGTCAGTCGAGCGAGAAACTATCGATATTCCACAGGTTGCGATTGAATATCGTCTGATAGAGAAGAAAAACAATCGAGACAGAAACACCAGCCGTTGGATAATTACAAGGGAACATGTCTGATTCAGGAAGAAAGACGAAACGAGAAGAGAATCTGAGAGGAAACATTGGTAGTTCGAGTCACGCGTATTCGTTGTACTTATGCGAGTTTCTCGTGTCGAATCAACGACATACTCATCGAATACGCGAGGATCGACCGGCGTCAATTGAACGTCCAATTTTAATCCTTTGCAGTGGCTACAATCTGAATTCTGTAATATCGAACAACTTAAGAACACAGTCAACAATTGGGGAAGATATCCTAGACATGTATAAGATGATGTACGAGGTCTGTTCAAAAAACAAGGTAACTTTTAAAATTACGCCTACTACATACATTCAATTTCAATTTTTTGTTTGTGTTGTGTTGGTACATATGTCCCCAACATAAGTTAACAATATCAGCCATTTTGCGTTTATAGTTTGATTTTGATGGATACAAAGGTAAGACGTGTTTTGATGTGCTTGGAGATCGAAAAAAAATGGATCAAGGAATCTGTATCAAATTCTGCGTTAAAAATGAAATTAAGTGCCCCGACGCATTTAAAATATTGACTGTGGCATTTGGCGAGTCTATTTTGAGCAAAAGAAGTGTTTATAAATGGTACAAGTTCTTCACAGAAGGCCAAGAAGATGTTAATCAAGACCGAAAAATCCACGCCAGATTCGGTCAAATGTGAAGGTTTTGCTTATGGTTTTCTTCGATTACAATGGCGTGGTGCATCACGAGTTTTTGCCTGAAGGTCGTACGGTCAATAAGGAATATTACCTTCAAGTTATACGCCGTTTGCGTGAAGCAATACGAAAAAAATGCCCGGAATTGTGAAAACACAAGTCATGGATATTACACCACGATAATGCACCAGCGTACACGTCATTGTTTGTTCGTGATTTTCTGGCCGAAAACAACACCGTAATCATGCCTCAGCCACCGTATTTACCGGAATTGGTCCCCTGCGACTTTTTCCTGTTCCCAAAACTGAAAAGACCCATGAAAGGACGAAGGTTTGCCACGATTCAGGAGATAAAGGCCACATCGCCAGAAGAGCTCAAGACCATATCAATAAGCGCATATCAGAAGTGCTTAGAGGATTGCAAAAGGCCCTGGCATAAATGTATTATATCTAAGGGAGATTACTTTGAAGGGAACAAAATTGATCTTGGATGAATAAATAAATATTTTTCGAGAAAAATAAAAAGTCACCTTTTTTTTTAACAGACTTCGTATATCCTATTATCGTACCTTGATCATCTTTCAGATTACAAATGATGCTTCCTCATTGCCGTCATTTGTTTCCTCTAGCATAATACTGAAATCGTTTACAGGCAATCCTCGACTTTCGCACAATTGGCTATTTCGCGCATTTTTAAAAATTCAACTTTGTATTTAACTTTCAACGTGAAGACTTTGACAATTAAAAATATGAATGAAGCCTTTATGCATCTAGACAAATTTCTAACTAATATGGAAGAACGCGATCCTAATGGAGAGTGCATATCTGAGGTATTTATGTAGGACAATGCAAAATGGCACTGTGTGTTATAGAAATCTTTATCGCGAAAAGAAAGAAAGGACGTACTCAACGAACTCTTGACAAGTTTATAATGAAAACAATCGAAAACTGAATAAATAAATAAATAAATACTTTAAAACAGCGTTTTTCGTGCAGATTTTTGTACATCCCTCTTGTTCCGTACAATTAACACTGAAATTTTATTATTCTCGTACTTTCAATATTACAAGGACGCGTAATACAACTTTCTTCTTCACACGCCGAAATACAATGATCAATCCGTAATAGCTTGCGTCTTAACACGTTGCTTCCTCACTCGCCGAAAATACAATAAATCCCTCGCTGGCCTCCTCCGGGCCTTTTATGTCGTCCATTCCCCCGCCACGCCTCCCATCAGTTTTGCTGGTTTCTCGAAAGATCACCCTACCCCGAATTCTCGAAAAATCGGTACCACCCTTCGCCGAATCTTACTACGCCGCTCCGCCGCGGCCGAACCGCCGTGCCACGCGCCGACACAAGCGCCCGCCGGCAGCCCGCCCGGCCCGCGGCCGCACCACCGTGCCGCGCGCCGACAAAGCAACCCGCCGGCAGCCCACTCGGCCCCCGCCGACAAACGCAACGGCACTCTGGAAATATACGCAGCTGAACGCAGCGGTTCGCGGTTTTAATCTATATTTCTGGAAGTTTCTGGAGACGCCGCAAAGGAATGAACGATTTCTTATTTCGTGACCGACGTTCGCACCCAAACGATTCTCTGAAACTCAAGACTCTTTACCGACTAAATGTTCTTCTATTCTGAATTTTAGAATATACCGTCCGTCCTTTGACCACAGTTGGCTTTGTCCTCTTTGACAATAATTGTTTGCCGCTTTCTGGCTATCGTTTTATATCGCTTTCTTAAATTATTATATACCGATTTCGGGGCCAACGATCACGCAGACAGCCTTACCGGTCGCGAGACGAGCCAGCTCGTCCCCTTCCGGGTCTTACCTCTCCCGAGCAGCATGGGCTCTCGGTGCTATGGTAAGGACCACCACTCCCGGGCGGATTTTAACCCCCGGTATTACGGTGGCTTTTTCTACGCCAAACACTCTTGATGCTGGCGGGTACGGCCACGGGTTTCCCCGTGCACGTAAAGGCTTCTAGGCATGGGCGAACCCATGCACTACTGCTTGTGAGCTAGCTCACCCGAAATCCCTATAACTACTAATAATTCGGACGTGTATTTAATATTTCAAATGATGTTCAATTTTCTGGCTCTTTGTGCCAAATTCGTTTGCTTCTATCCGTAACAATCCTCCCCCTCGTACAAAATTTATTTAATTTTGTACCTCTTTTATTCCTAGCAATTTGATTAGCTTTCGTGTCGGTCGCACGAAACTTCCCGTTCGGGTGCGTACCTCGGCCACTCTAACTTCTTTATCGGCGCTTGGGAAAACCCGCGTGATTGTCCCCTTTCTCCAACTATTTCGCGGCGCTTGTAAATCTATAATTAATACTATGTCGCCTACTTCTAACGGGCTCTCTTTCTCGGTCCACTTTTTACGGGGTACTAAGGTGGGTAAATACTCACGTAACCATCGCTTCCAAAACGCATCAGCAAAGCTCTGCGCTATTCGCCATTGTTTTCGCAAACATACATTTTGTACATCGTATCTACCTAATTGAACCTCACCCGAAGATGCCCCTATAAGAAAATGGTTCGGCGTTAACGCCTCTTTATCCCGAGGGTCGAGGGACACGTGCGTAAGCGGTCGAGAGTTTACCGAATGTTCGACTTCGGCAAAAGTCGTACTTAGAACTTCCTCGGAAGGTGCTTGCTCTCGTAATATCGAATTTAACGCGACTTTTACCGACCTAATCAGGCGTTCCCACGCCCCGCCCATATGCGGTGCATCCGGCGGATTGAAGATCCATTTTATGCGCCTCGACAACGCGTATTCTTCGATTTTGGTTCGGTCTATACTCGCGGCCGCGTCCCTAAGTTCCTTATCCGCGCCATGAAAATTCGTACCGTTATCGCTGTAGACAACCAGAGGTGTGCCTCTTCGCGCGGCAAGTCTTTGCAATGCCATTATTGCTGAACTCGCACTTAACGAATGCGCGATCTCTAAATGAATAGCCCTTGTCGTGAGACACGTAAATAATACTCCCCAGCGTTTCTCTCTACGTCGCCCAATCTTTACATTCATCGGCCCGAAATAATCGACTCCGCAGTGGCTAAAAGGTCGTTGTCGAAAAGCTACGCGCCCTGCCGGTAATGCGGACATCAGAGGATTCTGCGGTTTGCCTCTGCGAATACGACATACGATGCATTTGCTTATTAGGGAGCGCAGAATCCGCCGAAGACCGATGATGTAATACTTTTGTCGCAGCTCGTTAACTACCGCGTCACTACTAGCATGGTAAAATCGGCGATGGTATTCGGCAATCAATAATCTAGTCGCGGGATGCCTTCCTTCAAGGATAATTGGCTGATTGTCAAAATTCTCAAGCCCTAACGTTGTCACGCGCCCGTTAGCCCTTAGAAGCCCTTGTTCGTCTAGATACGGATTTAATGCAGCAATTTTACTTCCTTTGCTAATACTATTACCGTTTTTTATCGCGTTTATTTCGACCACGAAATATTCACTCTGAATAACCCTATACCAGTATTGTTCGCTTAAATGGACCATTTCTACAGGATCTTTTTTACAAGTCTTCCCCTTCCATCGACAACAAATCGCGCGTATCCGTCTCGCGATGATAATGAGTCCGCGCCACCCCAATAACTTTATCGGTAATGAAAATTCGAATTTTGTTGTCGATACGGTACAAACGAAAGCTTTTCGTAGCTCCAAATTATTAATTGCCTCTTTTTCCTTCGTACCCAACGCTTTTTCTACCGGCCATTCAGATTCCGAACGTCTCAAAAATTCCGGTCCTTCAAACCATCGCGGATTTATAAAACTAGAGTTGTTTGCGAAACGCGTTGCATCGTCCGCGGGATTTTGCCCTGTCGGTACCCATCGCCACTCTGTGGTTCGAGTACTTTCTCCTATTTCCCCCAACCGATTTGCTACAAAGACTTGACGCGTTCGGGGCTCCGATCTAATCCAGGAAATTACCGTGGTTGAATCCGACCAGAAGAACCGTTGACTAATTTTGATCTCTAATTCCTTTTCGATGAATTTCGCGAGTCGCGTTCCCATCAGCGCAGCTTGCAACTCTAATCGCGGTATGGATAATGGCTTCAAAGGCGCGACTCTACTTTTCGCCATAATCAATGAAACGTGAGCGGTATCTTTATCATCGTCGTTCTCAAAACGTAAGTAGGCTACTGTGGCGTAAGCCGTTAAACTCGCGTCACAAAACACATGGAGCTGCGCTTCCGAGTTCCGCGATTTCGCAGACGTGTAACATCTCGGAATTCGACATTCCCTTACTTTATCGAGCATCGATATCCACTTTAACCAACGGGCAAACTCCTCGTCCCGCAACTGATCATCCCAGTTGATACCGCTTCGCCATATTTCTTGCATAATTATTTTCGATTTTAACGTAAACGGTGCAAGAAGACCGAGCGGATCGAACACCGACATGATAACCCGTAGAAACTCGCGTTTCGTCGGTTTTTTCTCGCCCCGTAGAATCTCTTTCGGTATATTCGTTAACCCTACGTTAAACGTTAACTCATCCGACCGCGTGTCCCAGAAAAGACCGAGTACCCTCTCTCCCCCTCGATCGCCTAACCGCATATCGCACGTGTCTACCCGCTGACCGTTGTTGACGGATTTTTGCAAAACTTCGGCTCTATTGCACGCCCAACCGTGCATTGCAAAATTTGCTTTCGCGTTTATTGCAATTACGTCGCGGACAAGATCGACCGTCTCTTGCACGGTTTTCTGACTCGACAAAAAATCATCCATATAGCTATTATTTATAATATTCCTAGACGCCTCCGGGTGAGTTTCATAACACATTTTCGCGTTTTTGTTTTTGATATAAATAGCGCTGCACGGGGATGATTTCGCACCGAAAATTAATGTCGACATTTCGTAGATGTCAGGTTCCCTATCTCTATCTGCTCCTCTCCACAGAAATCTTTGCGCGCCACGATCGCTTTCCCGGATATGCACGCGCAAAAACATATCCGAAATATCTGCCTTTACCGCGACCGCGTATTGTCTGAACCGGAGAAGTATACCGGGTAACGACTGTAATAGGTCCGGGCCCGCTACCAGTTGGTCGTTTAAACTTATCCCTTTGGTCTTTGCCGCGGCATCGAAAACTAGTCTAACTTTATTCGGCTTATTTACATTCTGCACGCCGAAATGAGGTAAATACCATACCCTTGGCCTTTCCACCGTTCTCTCAACCTTTTGGGCGTAACCATTGTCCAAAAAACGCTGCATCTCTCTATAATATAAACGTGCATATTCCGGGTCGCGATCTAGCCTATGTTCTATCAATTTTAGCCGTTTTTGCGCCGTGGACAAACCGTTTTCGATTGGAGCGTGGTCGTCTTTCCACAGAAGCCCAACTTCCCAAATTTTACCCGTATGCAAGCTCGTATCGTTCAATATTTTCAACGCGCGATCATGTTCCCCTTTACGTGCCCCATTGCCGCTCGTTCCGACATACTCTATCTCGAAATAATTTTTAACTAACTCGTCTAAAGAATCCTTCTCTACCTTTTCTTCGCAATTTCGCCATTCGTTCGCATCTACGTTTAATACCACGTGTGAGGAATATGACCGCTTGCTCGTGGACCCGTGAACCGCCCAACCCAGGAGCGAACGCGAAACCGCCAGATTCGTATTTTCCATTTCACGCAATTCTCGTGTTACTATCAGGTCCCAATTATCTTGGCCTATTAATATCTTCGCATTCGCCCTGTGGCCGGGCTGCATTTTCGTATCATCGACCAATTGTTTTACTCGCAAAACAGTGTCTCGGCTGATCGACTGGGAGGGAAGTCTTAAGTTTCTGGCTGTTATCGCCCCACGAATCTGATATGTGCCAAAGGCACCCGCTATATCGAAATTTACTTTCCTGCAGTTTCTCATTAATACTGCCCCTTCATTTATTCCCTGTATCGAGATGTCAATCCGCGACCCCTCTACGCCCATATCTCGCGCCAATTGCTCCTCGATCAAGGTGACCGTGGAACCCTCATCTAACAACGCGAATGTGTCGACCGTTCGTCTCGGACCGTGCGCGCGTACCGGAATGATTTTCAGTAATATACGTGGTTCTTCGAGTCAACTATTTGAACGACTGTTATCCCCGTTGTTTTCGACGTTAGACGCGACATAGGTTCGTCGAGAAACCCCGTTCTCGCCCGATGAAGCCTCACGCTTATTGCCTGCCTTCGCACCATTTGCGACATCCTGTTTATGCAATAGATTATGGTGCTGTCTTTGACAGAACGAGCACCCGCTACTTCTGCACTCCTCTCTCCTGTGCCCAGGTTTTAGACAACCGAAACATAAATTGTATTTCTTTACCAAGTCCCAGCGTTTACTTACTGGCTCTCGGGCGAAAAAGAGACATTTCGGCGACGGGTGATTATCCTTCTTGCAAAATACGCAATTGCGCGACGCGCTTGTGTTCGGATCGGTACGTCTACCTCGTTCGTTATCGCGATCCGCAACGCACACTACTGCCGTTTTCGGGGGTAGCCGCTTCGACCTACTAATCGTGTCCGATTTTTGCGTCGAGTAATCCGGCGTTATATCGATATTAAAAATCCCGGCTTCCGTCGCTAATTCGGCTTCCGAATGTATAAAATCGGCGAGTTTCTCTAATTCGGATTTTTCCTCCGTGACGCTCACGGCATATCTGTTATACGCGTATCTTAACGCCACCGGTATTTTACTCCCGACCGATTTTACCAATTCCGGACTGTGTAGATAGCCTATTAGCTTAAAGGTTTTAAAAGCTATCACGGCGCTCCTTAATTTTGTCGCGAATTGCACTAGCGTAATTTTTCCGGACTCTATATCTGGCAATACTTTCAATTCCGCGACTATTTTCTCGGCTGCCGCCCGCTTATTCCCGAAATGTAATTCGAGCGTTCTTATAATCGCGTCCGCGTCGCGGCTGCTAGCGAGTAACGTTTTGACTACGTCGCGTGCTTCGCCTTTTAATGCGTCAAATAACCGTGCTATATTTTCGCGATCGGTGTATCCGCCTAATTCGGACGATAACAAGTAAGCCTCTTTAAAATGAAGCCATTCTAGCGGGTCCCCTGAGAAACTCGGCAAGTTTTTCGTAGTCGTTAATCGACTCAACAAACGCGAATTTCCCTCCCCTCCGAGCGACGCCTCACGCACTGCCATCAATGTTCTCTCAATCGCCGCAGATAATCGATCAGCCGGGTCAATATAATATTCCTCACTTACATTTGACGGACGCCTTACTGGTAACGCAGTACTGTTGATCCATCGATGCGTCGCTCTGCCGCCGTCGGTTGCCTGGAACTCCTCTGCCTCGTCGAAGTAGTCCCCGCCGACGTCGTCTGCAGGCGCGGTGATAACGCCCGCTGCCCGCCGCTGTTGGCTGACCCCGTTGCCGCTATCTCCTGGCCGCTCCTGTTGACGCTGCTGCTCTCCGGTTCCGTGGCCGCTGTCTCCTGACAGCTCCTGTTGGGACTGGTCTCCGGTAGCCCTTACTGCCCTGCGTTTTCGCTGGATGACAGGCAGGATTGGAGACGGTGCCCGAGAAGGCCCCGCAGGAACGTTGGCTGCGTCTGCTGGCTCTGCACCCTTATCTGTCAGCGTTCTGGACTTCGCCGTTCTCCTCTGCTTGGCTGCTGGTTGTGCTGCCGTTGGCTGCTGTACTGCCGGTCGCTTCCCTCGTGCCATTCTCACGAAAGACGACTTATCAATTTGTGTATCACTGGTACTTTTTACCCAAGATACGATGGAATGTTATACCACCTTTTCCGGTCTGCTAGTTCCCGGGTTTCGGCACCAATAAATTGTTCCGTACAATTAACACTGAAATTTTATTATTCTCGTACTTTCAATATTACAAGGACGCGTAATACAACTTTCTTCTTCACACGCCGAAATACAATGATCAATCCGTAATAGCTTGCGTCTTAACACGTTGCTTCCTCACTCGCCGAAAATACAATAAATCCCTCGCTGGCCTCCTCCGGGCCTTTTATGTCGTCCATTCCCCCGCCACGCCTCCCATCAGTTTTGCTGGTTTCTCGAAAGATCACCCTACCCCGAATTCTCGAAAAATCGGTACCACCCTTCGCCGAATCTTACTACGCCGCTCCGCCGCGGCCGAACCGCCGTGCCACGCGCCGACACAAGCGCCCGCCGGCAGCCCGCCCGGCCCGCGGCCGCACCACCGTGCCGCGCGCCGACAAAGCAACCCGCCGGCAGCCCACTCGGCCCCCGCCGACAAACGCAACGGCACTCTGGAAATATACGCAGCTGAACGCAGCGGTTCGCGGTTTTAATCTATATTTCTGGAAGTTTCTGGAGACGCCGCAAAGGAATGAACGATTTCTTATTTCGTGACCGACGTTCGCACCCAAACGATTCTCTGAAACTCAAGACTCTTTACCGACTAAATGTTCTTCTATTCTGAATTTTAGAATATACCGTCCGTCCTTTGACCACAGTTGGCTTTGTCCTCTTTGACAATAATTGTTTGCCGCTTTCTGGCTATCGTTTTATATCGCTTTCTTAAATTATTATATACCGATTTCGGGGCCAACGATCACGCAGACAGCCTTACCGGTCGCGAGACGAGCCAGCTCGTCCCCTTCCGGGTCTTACCTCTCCCGAGCAGCATGGGCTCTCGGTGCTATGGTAAGGACCACCACTCCCGGGCGGATTTTAACCCCCGGTATTACGGTGGCTTTTTCTACGCCAAACACTCTTGATGCTGGCGGGTACGGCCACGGGTTTCCCCGTGCACGTAAAGGCTTCTAGGCATGGGCGAACCCATGCACTACTGCTTGTGAGCTAGCTCACCCGAAATCCCTATAACTACTAATAATTCGGACGTGTATTTAATATTTCAAATGATGTTCAATTTTCTGGCTCTTTGTGCCAAATTCGTTTGCTTCTATCCGTAACACCTCTACTTTCGAACAATCAACACTTATACATACTGTCAGGAACGAATTGTGTGCGAAAGTCGAGGGCCTACTGTACTTAGAATATTACTCCATTGTTACGAGCCAGATAAAATGGCAACTTGTATAAGTTCAATTAAACTTAACAACGTTAAGCATATTATTAGCTCATAAGGAAAGTTCCGTAGTTCTTTCCTCGGAAATATGATTTTCTTCGTTTGTATAGATTGCGTGTTACATAACTGGTGATATGATTGGAAAAAATTGCAACTTTAAATGGAAAATCTAAGCTCAGTCTGTACAGCGATCATACAAATATAGTTTGATTGTATATCTATAAATAGCATGTGTGGCATGGAATACGTATTGATTGATAAGTTATCATTTTCTCATTGCTTTCTCTTTGGAAATTTGATATGCACTCATGGACAAAATTAAGTGGACATTGCAGAAATGTAAAAAAATGTTTGTTTTATTACAATGTTATAATAAATTGTAAATTTAGAACGTGAAATATTTTTGTAGACTTGAAATAACATTTATTTAACGTATATAATTGTGCAATAATGTTTTGATTTATAGGCGTTATTAGTTAAATTACATTAACCTTTTGTTATTTATGACATCTGTCCACTTAATTTTATCCACGACTGTACAACTGTATGCATGCAACTGTTAACAAATTTTGTTTAGTATTACTGATACAAAATTGTGATTTACCATTAGTTCTTAATGACTATGCAGTTAAACTAGTATCTGTAGATGGTATAGTTTATTTGTTATATTATCGAGATATAGTACCGAGAAAGTGGTGACTGAAATATAGCATGGTCCCCGACTCTCCCATATTTTAATCACCTTTCGATTCTCTTTTATTGCTTGTTGTCAGTATTTCCTTGCGTCTTGTTCTTGCACGTATCTACTATCTATCTGTCCATCTACATGCATCTGCCTACATGTCTCGTTACTACGTAAGATGATTAATAACAGCAACATTCTCTTCGTATAATTTGTGTACGTATAATCCTGGCCGCGTATCTCTTACGTTTGCGGCAAATTAGCGTCTTATACGACGGAACTTGTCTTATATTTTCCTCGTTTGCTACTTTGTGATGCCACGTACAATAATGCAATGGCTTTACGAGAAGATTCGCCATCTTCCGGCAACCGGACAACTTTAGTCTGTATTCCGTGGAAATATTTCGTCTCATCTTACCGGACTGTTTACCGGACGAATATATACACCTGTTGTCATGTATAATTTGTGCTGAACAACATCAAACTAAGCTAAATATCATAGTGCTTAAACGAGTTCCAATAATTAACAGTTCAATCATCTTAACACTATTTCTACCAAGAGGTGTCAAAAGACACCTTTCAAATTTTAACATAAAATTATTCTCTATGTTGAATCGTTTCTCCACAATTAATTTTTTTACTTTTCATACAATGGTTGTTAAATTAATTCAGCGATATCATTTTTCTCCAGCTAATATTCGCTAATTTCCCTTGTTGTATTTTATTGTACACCATTGCATTGATTGTATATTAGAGTGTCCCATAAGTTCTTTCCTTTTTTGATAGACATTCATACACAATATTTATAGTTCAAAATTGATTCGTTGCATTAATTGTTCAGCTGTATCAACCTTCTCTATCCCGCTATCCCATTTTGTGTCATATTACAAAAAGGTAGAAACTTGTGTGACCCTAATATTTTGTAGCTTTATGAATTAAATAATCTCCAATAATTACACATCAGTGTATGAATAAATATATTCCTCAAATTATCTACGTTTAACTCATAATTTGAAATCCCAACCAGTTTCGGCAATGATTTGTATTCAAAAGGCGTCAAAGTCACCTTTTAGTTGAAATAGTTATACACAAAATCGTGGTAGAAATAGTTTTAATAACATCTCTTAACAACGATCTAATTCAACACATATAATTTCAATAATTTAGATTTAATAAATCAATACTTATATCACGCAAAAATATTGTTTGAACATTTAATTTAATCATATAAAAAATATTTTTATGAAGACTCAAGTAAGTGAAAGAGTTTCGTTAAAGTTCTAATTAATATCGTATAACTTTTGAACAGTTAAGTTGTTTTACACTGACTTAATGATATACAATTCAAATTGAGTTCATTTTTTAGTAATTTCGGTGAAATATTGAAATTAGCTATTGTGTTTTTCAAATTATTGTTTGATAATTTGCACAGTCAAAGGCTGCTGAATATAAAATTGACACAATATTCCAACTTTCGTTATTTGCTTTAATATCGTAGCTATGATTAACTAGTTCTATCTGACGTACCTGACTAATGAATCTGAAGGCAAGAGTTAAACATCATTCGCACAGACGCGATTTCGCGTAAGACCAAATTATTAAACGAATCAACCTTGGTGAATTTATTACATTGTTTGTACAAATTGTACTGAAATAAGTATGTTTTCTGTTTTATACATTTGTGTTAATAATTAAACAAAAACATAATTCTGCTTATTATTAAACTCGTCATAATATCAACATAACCTACAATTTTATAATGTACTTTCAATCAGTTTTCTTACATTATAAGGTCATATAAATTCTTCAGAATGCCGAAAGGAAAGAAAAAGAGAAACGATTACATGCAAAAAGATGTTCGTGCAGCAGGAAAAATCGTTAAACCACTTACTAGGTTACAAATTGCCAGAGAAAAAAGTAACGATAAAAGTAATTAAATTAATACATATTTAATATTTGGGGCAGTAATAATTTATGGCCAGAACGTAACATGAATATTGTTTAATTACTGGATCGTATGAACATTTGCGGATTTTAGTTAATTAAGAACCTTTTCTTTCACAAATGCATATTTATCACTTGACCTGACCGTACACGTTTTACTTTTTCGGATATGTGTGCATATGTAGGTATAATTTTATATAGCTTAAATGTAAAAGAGATTGCAATTATTACAATTGCTTCCTTGATCGTTTGAGCAATGGGCCATTTATCTTATATTCAACATTATACTGCATGAAATAAGTAAAATACATGTAATTTTTTACCTGTAACTTCATATAATAGTATACAGGGTGTCTCGTAATTGTAAGACCCGTAAAGGGGTTGTAGGGGAGATGATTCTAAGTAACTTTTTCCTTTGCAAGAATGGGGTCTAGGCTCTCGTTTTCGAGTTATTATGGAAAAACTCCGACCAATCAGAGCGCGCGAACAGCGCCCGCTCAGCCACGAGAGCGAAGCCCCGAGCATACGGCCGATCGCGAACGCGAACAAACAAGTTAGTATCGTGCTATGTTACGTCAAAGTTAAATCACACATAAAATTGTCCTATCCCTTATTCAGTAAAAATGAATAACTGAACATTATTATTCCCAAATTCCCAAATTCCCAATTCCCCGAATCTTCAAATTCCCAAATTCCCAGTCCCCCAAATTTTCAATTTCCCAAATTCTCAATTCCCCAAATTCCCAATTCCCCGAATTACCAATGCCCCAAATTCTCAATTGTCCAAATTCCCAATTCCCCGAATTACCAGTTCCCCAAATTTTCAATTCCCCAAACTCCCAATTCCCCGAGTTACCAATTCTCCAAGCTCCTAATGCCCCAAATTCTCAATTGTCCAAATTCCCAATTCCTCGAATTCTCAATTGCCCAAATTTCCAATTCCCCAAATTACCAATTCCCCAAACTCCCAATGCCCCAAATTCTCAATTGCTCAAATTCCCAATTCCCCGAATTCCCAATTCCCCAAACTCCCAATTCCCCAAATTCCCAATTCCTCAAATTCTCAATTGCCCAAATTCCCAATTCCCCGAATTACCAATTCTCCAAGCTCCTAATGCCCGAAATTCTCAATTGCCCAAATTTCCAATTCCCCAAATTACCAATTCCCTAAACTCCCAATGCCCCAAATTCTCAATTGCTCAAATTCCCAATTCCCCGAATTCCCAATTCCCCAAACTCCCAATTCCCCAAATTCCCAATTCCTCAAATTCTCAATTGCCCAAATTCCCAATTCCCCGAATTACCAATTCTCCAAGCTCCTAATGCCCGAAATTCTCAATTGCCCAAATTCCCAATTCCTCGAATTCTCAATTGCCCAAATTTCCAATTCCCCAAATTACCAATTCCCTAAACTCCCAATGCCCCAAATTCTCAATTCTCCAAATTCTCAATTCTCCAAATTCCCAATTCCTCAAATTCTCAATTGCCCAAATTCCCAATTCCCCGAATTCCCAATTCCCCGAATTACCAATTCCCCAAACTCCCAATTCCCCAAATTCCCAATTCCCCAAATTCTCAATTGTCCAAATTCCCCAAATTTTCAATTCCCCAAACTCCCAATTCCCCAAATTTCCAATTCCCAACTTCCCCAAATCGCACATAAAATTGTCTTATCCCTTATTCAGTAAAAATGAATAACTGAACATTATTATGTGTGATTTAACTTTGACATAACATAGCACGATACTAACTTGTTTGTTCGCGTTCGCGATCGGCCGTATGTTCGGGGCTTCGTTCTCGCGGCTCAGCGGGCGCTTTTCGCGCGCTCTGATTGGTCGGTGTTTTTCCGTAATAACTCGAAAAGGAGAGCGTGGACCCCATTTTTGCAGAGGAAAAAGTTACTTAGAATCACCTCCCCTACAACCCCTTTACGGGTCTTACACTTATTACGAGACACCCATAACAGTACTTCATATAATAGTAGTATTATAGTAACATACTGCTATTATGTGTATTTCCTTGATTAAAAAATACAAATAATTATTTTAAGCTAGTATTCTAATTCGGGTGCAAAATTTATAGATAAATTCTGAAGATATTACGAATTATTTTCACATGCAAAAGTATATTATAACAAATGAAGGAACAACATATTTCATTTCTTCTTATTTCATCTGGAAGTATAAAATTCGTTCACTACTATAAAACAATACTTAAGTCTTTCTTCTAACGCGACTATAGACGAATATGTATAGACTAAAATTCAAATTATTCGCATCAAAAGTAATCGTTTGATTTATCTGATATAATCTATCAATTTTTGCGCCACCACTGCCAATTAAATTCTTAATCGCCCCTACCATCCGTCCAATGACCGATGATATCAACCAACAAATTATTTGCCAAGATATAAGTAACGAAACTGTCGTGGAAGTAATTTATTAGCAATAAAATGTTATGATGAGACTCCCGGTGATCTTTATATTCGTGGTACGTTAACACACAACGTTAGAAGTTACAGAAAGGAAGAGACTCGTTCGAGATAATGAATATTTAAAAGAAACGTGATTAATTTCTTCGGTATATAGCTGTTATCGGTATATCTCTTCTTTAAGCTACCAAAGTTTCCTTTTTACAAGTTTATCGCGACTTCCCCGCCGTTACGAACAGCACCTTGTATATTATGTATCTGTTCCACGCATATGCGTACCAGTTATCTTCTGAAATCATGCACCTGCCGTAAAAATGGAAGCTCTTCGGCTAAGTTTTACGATACGATGCACAAATCCTTTACGCGAGCGCATGCAAATGGTTCGCGTATGGGGTGAGACATCAACTTTGTCGGCTCTGAATATTTCCACTGTTTCTAGAGATAAGAAGGTAAAGTTGTCCATAAAAGATGTATAGTAAGGAGAAGCTACTGAAACCTAACAGCTGGTTCTGGAAATAACTTTGTTACAGGAATGTCATCGTGGGAAGACGTTACTTTATTTGTATTTTAGATATTGAACAATTAGAACGGTGGAACATCGTTCTAATTTTCACAGAAATAGTTGTCATTCGAGAGGATCGAGATGTAAATTTTTGTTAGAAAAATATAATTGCAGTAAGACATTGCTTTCTGATATTATTTTATTTGTATTTTAAATATTGAACAATTGGGACGGTGAACCATCAATTTACTTCCCATAGAAATAGTTCTTATTTGAGAGAAAAATATTATTGTAGAAAAACATTATTTTCTAATATTACCTTATCATATTTTCAACATCGAACAATTAAGATGATGATATTATATTATATATATTTTACACATCTTTCTAAAATTAGTTTATCCGCAGTTTAAAAATTGGACTTTTAAAATGATAATATAATTTTAATAGAAAAAATCATTTTGATGCTAAAGAATTTTTGTTGGCGAAATATTATTGGAGAAAGATGTTTCTTTATATTACCTTACTTGTATTTTCAAAATTGAACTAGTAGAATGATAGAGGAAAAACATAAGAGAAATGGCCACATAATACAGAGGTAACACGATGGCAAAACAGTGAAAAAGTAGCAATGATAGCAGAATGGCAAAATGATATACTAGTAAGATGTTAACGTATTAGAAAAGTGAAATAGCTAAATATGGGAACAGTAACATGGTAACGTACTAAATCAGTAAAATAGTAAAATAGTACGACAGTAAGATAGTAAGATAGTAAGATAGTAAGATAGTAAGATAGTAAGATAGTTAAATAGTAAGATAGTAAAATAGTAACATAGTAACATAGTAAAATAGTAAAATAGTAAAATAGTAAAATAGTAAAATAGTAAAATAGTAAAATAGTAAAATAGTAAGATACTAAGATAGTAAGATAGTAAGATGGTAAAATAGTAAAATAGTAAAATAGGAAAATAGGAAAATAGGAAAATAGTAAAATATTACAATAAAAGAAATGCTGATATAATAAACAAAATAACACAATATAATAAAACAATAAAATGATATAACGCTAAAATGTTATCAACAGTGAAAATGGTGGCAGAACGGCAAAATAGTAGAATACTAAAACAGTAAAATAGTAGACTAGTAAAGCAGCAAAACAGTAAAATACCACAGTGACGCAGTAATCAAATATCAAAATGCTCAAAGAAAAATAGCGTTTCGTAAGAATAATACACAGACAATAATCGTTCATCTCAACAGAACAGCAAGAAACTGCACACAATTATGTAAATAATACCACCTATAAATATGTCATTTTGTACCATCATTTAATTAAACGAACGTACAATGTAAAAATTATTGTGCAATAATAAAATACAATATTAAAAACTCTGTTCTCTCGTACAGACTGAAACCTCGAACGACTAACGGCATTCCTTTGAAGGAGCAAAAAATTTAAAGAGGTCATACTCAGCAAATTCCCTATAATTCATCGCGAATTAACTCGCCGATGGGAAATAAAATCGGCACAAGTGAAACAGGAACAAACGAGAGGAATTCAGTCGGGACGATCGGATCGCAACGCGTGGAAGGATGATCGGTTTCGTACCCTCGAACGACGGAAGAGGAATTTCCGAAGAACGTCGCCAGCCCTTCACCGACCCTCGTTAATATTCCATCCAGATGTTTCAGATCGCTTTAAGAATGTCGATGACTGCGCCGTGGATTCAAACAGCCGTACATTTGATAGTGTTACCACGTAACAGCGCCCAAACATTAAGTTAAGTTGCATAACACTCGGAATAAATTGATACATTTCGAACTAACCCACTGTTCCGAATTAAAGTTGAAATACTGGGTTGACCAAGAAAACGACAATTACTTTCTCATCGACGAATGTATACATGGGAGCTTACATTTTACGATACTTCATTAAAGAAAGCAGTTCCAAGTATAATGGAAAGTTAATCATTTATTGGTACATTTATCTTGAGACAGGTTAATGTCTTTTAAACAACATATTTTTGAAAAAAGTGTTTCACACAAAAGTTATCGTGTGTTAGGTGGCAAATTGGACGGTAGGAATGGATTTTTTCAGGGAGTGCTCCTTAAGGTCATACGAAGGCCAACTTTATTTTTTTAAATAGAACCCCCCGTTTTTTATTTTGCTATCATATTCTCCAGGAGTAAATAGGTAACTTTTGTTCGAAACATTTTTTCGTAGAGTGTCTACTTCTTGAGATAAGATACTAAATATTTATTCAATAAACATTTTTATTGTTAAAAATTGCACTACAGGCAATAGTGGCAATTTATAGACACCCTACGAAAAAATGTTTCGAACAAAAGTTACCTATTTTCTCCTGTAGAATGTGATAGTAAATTAAAAAAGGAGGGTTCCATTTAAAAAAATAAAGTTGACCTTCGTATGACCTTCAGGAGCACTCTTTGAAAAAATCTATTCCTACCATCCAATTTGCTCCCTGACACACGACAACTTTTGTCTGAAACACTTTTTTCAAAAATATGTTGTGTAAAAGATATTAACCTGTCTCAAGATAAATGGACCACCCTGTATATGTCAAATGAAAAGTTCGTACGAAATATATGAATGATTCAAAATAGAAGACACGAAGATTGATTTTGACAATGTGTACTACAATATTTTTATAAAGGCAAACGTGGTTTAAATTTTAAGGAATACGTGTGTATTATACGTACATATAGTGAAACTTTGAGTTGTAAATATTTCTATCTCCATGTGCTCTTCCGAGCACAGATGCAGATGGTAAATAATTATTAAATAAAGATCTCCTTAAAAGATGTCAAAAATTTTTGGTTGATCAAATACTATGCTATAAAATACACCATAATCTAGAAGTATTATCGTACCATATATCGATGTAAATGTAGATAAATATTACAGTAGATGCGTTATTTGTGGTAAACTATAATCTTTTATTTAGAAGTTCAAAGAATCCAAATTAGGTTATATACGAGGAGACCGTGATATTTCTGAAACTAGATCATTTTTCTTGATGAAAGTTGAAATATTGTGCTATGTAATGTTTCAGAACGTAAATGCGGTATTGTTTATATACTATTGCGAATGTACATATTCATTATAAATAAACTACTTCTCGCAAACTGTAATATCTCACCGAAAATTCCGAAAATACCAATGGGGTTATGTCGTAACATGAAATCAAATACAGATATAAAGTATTAGACTGTGTCATATCAAACTTTCAATTTTGAAACGTAAAAAGTCTAACAACATTCTATACGATAGTGTCACAAAATAATACATATGACATACTGATTTGAACTATTTAACAGAATAGAAATGACCGCTATTTCTAGCATCAATTTATAGACATTTTAACATGTCTATAGACATTTATAGACATGAATTTACATAAATACATATACAAAAAATATAGGTGGTATTAAAATATAGGTGGTGTAAAAGACAATCAATGTTCCACTTGTCATTTATAAAACATAGTGGTCAATTTATATTATATTGGTTGTTTCTAGAATATCAATCTATTATAATATTAATCGATATTGATCGATATACATATTATGATAGATTAATTGAATTTTAATCGGTTTTCTACTAGTCATTTTAAAAATATTAACTGATGGTTCTTAAATTAAAAAATCCAAAAGTTTCTGATATTAATCGATATTGATCGATATACATATTATGATAGATTAGTACAATTTTAATCGGTTTTTTACTAGTTATTTTTAAAATATTGTGCTCAATTGATATTATATTGATCGTTTCTAGGATATCAACCGCAGTCGATATACCACAAGTTGTTTTTAAGATATTAACTTCAATCGATGCACTCCTAATCGTTTTACAATGTAATTGTCAACTGATGTCCTATCGATCGTTTCTGAGACATCAACCTCACTCGGCATTCTACTAATTGTTCCTAACAGATAGTGATTAAATTAGATACTACTGATTGTTTTTATAATAACTACCTCGATCAACATTCTGCTGATCGTTTTACTTAATATGAACCTCAATCAACATTTTACTGATTATGTCACAAATTAACAGTCCGTTTACGTAGTACTGATCGTTTCTAAAATATAGCGAACAAGTGATACTAAATTGATAACTTTTCGAATAACAATCTCAATTCCTATTCTACTGTTCGTTTTTATAATATCAATCTCAACTGATATTCTCTTGATCATTTTTAAAATATACAGGTCAATTAATGTCCTATTGTTCGCTTCTCAGGCGATCCTATTGATCGTTCCTAAATATTGATATCGATGGAAATAGTATCGTTGGAAGGAAAGGTGACGCAATGCATGCGCCATAAGCACAGCACAAGGAACAATACCAATACATGGCTGCACAAGTATGAAAAGTAATTAGCCTAGAATGAATTTTTCTTGGCGGGTTTCATATAGGTTCGCGAATGTAGTCGTCCCTGAACATTATTGCGTATCAAAGGCGTATAAACGCCGAAGAGAAAAACATTCCTGACCGAGATTTGTTATTTCGGCCTGGACACTGGCTCGATAACAGTATATCCATCGCACTGATGACCCCCCCCCCCCTCCAAATTTGCGCAAATGAAGTATCATTTATTAAGCAGAAAACCAAAAAGTGAAACTTTATGTAACGTCGTGTTTAGCTTTTGTTAGATTTTTACTGGTGTTTTAGATCGATGATTATATTGTTTACGTTTAATAATGATCCGTCAAGAAGAATTAGAAAGTCGAGTTAATGTTTCGATGATTTATGAGCAAAGAGGAATTGGTGATTTACTTGTTTATCTTTGATCGACTCCTATTTCTTCGACTGGAACAAGGACCGATTTAGACAAGCATTAATTTTCCCCATAAAACTTATTTAACATTGATTTATGTCTTCACCTATATTGCGATAGAGGAAGAGACAACATGTTTCATATTGAAATGATTTCGCAGTATGTTACAGCATGAGATAGTAATGGGGGCACAAGTATATACAGGCAGAGAAATAGTTTTGAAGCGTACGAGATTGTTCAATTTTATGGGGATACACCTTTCATGATAATAAGTAATAGCTAGCCTTGTTCCTACTTATTAATAGCAACGAACAGACGTAATTTGTATAAGCCTCAGCTTGTTAAGTACCTGTTCAAATTGCATGATCTCTCCAGCACTTCGTTGCGAGTTTTGAAATATTTGTACACCCAGGTGTAACGTAAACCCCTGTATTCAATTCTTTCGTCTCAAATTTTTTCAAAACATCGACTTTTCTGTATATTTTCATCATGTAATACTTTGAAAATATATGGTTAAAATTTTACGACAAAATTTGTACAAGTAAAATGTTACAGTATATTAATCCTATACTAATATAGTATATTAATAAAAATATAAGTATAACGAGTTATGAATATTTATGCATTTAAATACTCGAATTTCAAATCGTTATGTATGCAAATATTTAATCGATATACATTTAGATTATTCGTCTAATACTCCCTACTTGTATCGTGTCAATATCATCAACTATACAGGCTGTCCCACAATTATGGTACGAGCCGGAAAGGGGTGGTAGGTGATGCCATACTGAACAACTTTTCCCTTTGCAAAAATATTGGATGAGGCTTCATTTTTAAATTATTAAGGAAAAACACCGACCAATCAGAACGCCAGAATCGCGCACGCCGCATGTTTGATCACGACCGCGACCAATTAAAATTCGGGCCTACACTTCAGTCTCCAAGCGTGCGCGCTCCTCGCGCTCCCATTGGTCGGTGTTTTTCCTTAATAATTCAAAAATGAAGTCTCATCCAATATTTTTGCAAAGGAAAAGGTTGTTCAGAATAGCATCACCTACCACCCGTTTCCGGCTCGTACTATAATTGTGGGACACCCTGTATAGAGAATAGTGATTTCTATAACAGGAGTCCTAAATTCGTATTTTTCTCATAAAGATGAGACAATCTCAACCTTGTCAGACAAATTTAAGATTTATGTTATGGAAAGGTAAATATATGAACAAAAAATGTGCACATATAAAAATTCTTACCATTTACTACAGTGATAGATTTACAACCATGTGAATTATCGTTGATTTTATTTTATCACCAAGTCAATCGTCCTATTAAATATATTAAACTATATTAAAATAGTGTGAATTATATTAAATATATTTAAAAAACTAAATGAACAATTTATTTACCATTTTAGAACTATCTTCATAAAAGTTTGTAAACGATATTTTCAATCATACTCTACGTCGTTTTGTTTTCATATCTTATACAGATCTAAAATTGTGTAATTGTTGTCTACTGCGTTCCAGTAGGATTTATATTCTTGAATTGTTGATGGTTAATAAGTATAATCTGATTGAATAGAATTATCTTACAATTAGCTCCGCGATTCTATGTTCATAAATAATTCAGTATGCGTTATGAAAATTTATTGGTAAATAAAACTTTATCGTTACCACGAAATATGAAAAAATGCTTTTAATATGTTACAATCTTTTTTAAATAAGAGTCTGAAGATATATTTGTCAATCCAAAGGACCGTTTGAGACGAAAGAACTTTCAATACTTCGATGGCCACAGATTTTGAATCTTAAACTGCATTGCTATTATTTCTTGCCTCTACTTTATCAAATACTACACACAATTCGAAAATTGATAATTTCGCAGAATCAAATATAATTTTCGAAAATCAATAATTTTACAGTGTCTGCCAAGTGACGTTCTCAAGCACGATTCTACCATGTCCATTAACCCCTTGCGCTATAATTACGAGTTACATTCGTGACGCACTCGCAATTCAAGGATAATAAACGTTAATTACATTTTTAATATGGTCGAATGTTAAAATTTACTCCGGCTATGATTTGCGTAGTTGAGAATCGCTAAATGCAAAACCGTGTTGACATTCCAACTTTCTTTAGTCATCTTCACGTTGTAGCAGTGAAATATCCATTATGTCGCACGCATTTACCTAATAAATCGTAGTGCAAGGGGTAACCCCTCGACGTACAATATCGTGTCACTTGTGACACACAGTACAGTTTGAACGTGATAAACTACGAATTTGTACTGCAATTAAATTTGGAGTTTAATTCTGATTATAATCTGCATAATCAAGAATCGCCGATTGCAAAATATGCCTAACATTTTAACTTCTTCCAGTTGCCTCGACGTTGAAGCAACAATTACTTAGCTGCGAACGATGCAACTGCGTGGAAAATTGCAGGTTAAGGGGTTAGGACAATATGTATCAAGCATAAAAAGTAATACATAAAACGTTCGTCCATCAGAGCGTTAACTAAAGGAGGTTTAAGTTCCACCCGGGCGTATTGAACGAGCCAGAGACATCATCTAACTTCAGCGGGCGAAATTTACGGTTTTGGCAAACTGTCTCCTAATAAAACCGGAGACAACGAAGAAGGGCACGCGTTCACTTCAAAACGGAAATAACGGACGTGAACTTACCCAGATTGTCGGGCTGGAAATGATGATAGCTCGCGTGATGCGAGGTGTGATGGCTCAGAGAAACATTGCGCATGGAAGTTGAAGTTTCTTGATGCTGTAATCTCTGTCTGGCCACCGCAATTCCAACTGGTACACCACCGGCCCCAGCATTCGACACCACGATCCCTGTAACACGATTATATCCTTCATATAGTTTGTCAAAAAGTCTCACTTTACGATGTTGTTGAAACTCATTTACGATTGTTAATTCCTGCCGAGCTAAAAATTGCAACCGAGCGAACAATCTTAATGTCATATTGTTAAATTGTTATCCTCCGATGGCAAGTTGAAATTATTTTATAACGCCGTTGCTCCGCGCTTGACCCTACACCCTTACTTAAGGGGTAACGCCACTCTAGAGGACAGAAAAAAAGGTGATTTTCGGGAATTTTTTAAGTAAAAACCATACAAGGTATCAAGTAAGGGACAAAAGAGCTTTATTACATATGTTTTGAAGATGGTTTGAGAATATTTTCAAATAAATCGAATTAAAAATGGCGGCTGCAAGTGCTAGCAAGCAATAACATCTTTTTTTTTAGTGGGCTGCTGGCCGAGCCTTTTTCTCATTAACTGATGGTTCTTAAATTAAAAAATCCAAAAGTTTCTGATATTAATCGATATTGATCGATATACATATTATGATAGATTAGTACAATTTTAATCGGCTTTTTACTAGTCATTTTTAAAATATTGTGCTCAATTGATATTATATTGATCGTTTCTAGGATATCAACCGCAGTCGATATACCACAAGTTGTTTTTAAGATATTAACTTCAATCGATGCACTCCTAATCGTTTTACAATGTAATTGTCAGCTGATCCTATCGATCGTTTCTGAGACATCAACCTCACTCGGCATTCTACTAATTGCTTCTAACAGATAGTGATTAAATTAGATTACTACTGATTGTTTTTAAAATAACTACCTCGATCAACATTCTGCTGATCGTTTTACTTAACATGAACCTCAATCAACATTTTACGGATTATGTCACAAAATAACTGTTTCTGATATTATACAGGGTGTCCCATAATTACTGTAGGAGCCGGAAAGCGGTGGTAGGTGGGGCTATTCTGAACAACTTTTTCCTTTGCAAAAATATTGGATGGGCCTTCATTTTTAAATTATTAAGGAAAAACACTGACCAATCGGACCGCGAGATTTTCGCGCGCTCGGAGGCAGAAGTGTAGGCACGAATGACCGTCGTCGCGAACAAACATATGGGAATCGCGATGATAACTCATCGGATCGGTTACCCTACGATAGGTAAACGATAGGTAACGCCAGATGAAGGAAGATTATTAAAAACTTATTAACCATAAAAAATTTGTAAAAATTAAAATTTCTACGTAATCTAGTAACGAAAAACTGAAAGATTAATGTGAGAAATACTATTTTAACTTAACCTAGCTTAATATGTTCAATAATGTAACTAAAAATAAATGTTGGATAATAAGTACCGTGAGTTGTAAAAAGTGTTACGTTGGATTAGGTTAGTTTAGATTAATAGTTCTCGTTCAGATTAATATTTTTTTTATAATAACTTTGTAAGAAACAAGAAACGACGATTGAATTATAAACGAAAGTTATTCAGGACGACAATTATGACGGCATACGTCAAGGTCAAGATCATCGGGGCCCTTTTGTAAAAATTTATTGTTATTCATTAAAATATTACTTATTAACATTGAGTATTTTTACAAAAATGTCATAATATTATTTTTAATGTGATCATTATTTGTTAAAATTTACTAGTTTTGATCAGAATATTATTTTATATTCTTTAGTATTCTTAAAAAAATTTAGTACCCTGAATAAAATTATTTCTTAACAAAGTTTCAATGATGAAAGCAATTCTTACTTCTTATAAATATGCATGATTCCCTTTTAATTTTATATCACTGTGTGTACACCTTGCTATGCTTCTCGTAAAGTGTATAGTAACAGCACATATACAGCGTGGTCATAAATGTCAACGATCTGTAAACTAATGCGTGTTTTCCTACAATGAAAGAGCACGGCGTCGACTGATAATAATACAACACATATGACCGTATGTAGATTGCGGCTATAGAATTCTGAACAATATAACGGAAAAAGCTATTAACTAGGAGTCGTTTTATTAGGATGGTTGCCAATTTGGTTTAATATTCGAAATGTTTGGAAAAACATTCATTTTGCGTAAACTATTGTCAGCAATAAAGAAAGGCAGAATTACTTTGACAAATAAGTTCCAAATATTATATCTGAAAATATGCAAATTTGAAACTTTAGGAGTTAAAATTTGGTATTAAAATTTGAAGACTAGCAAGTTTACATTTGAAGATAAAATTTAAAAATTAGTGTATTTTGAACCTCACAAGTATCAAACCTAGGTATTTTTAAGATTTGTAAACATATACATTTATAAATCTCGGAATATTGAAATTTTATAGATTTGAGGACTGAAAAATTGGTAAACATGAGCTTCAACCGTGCAAATGCCAAAGGTTGAAAAACTTGTGGAAACGAAACTTCAGAAATTTGAAAATTTACGGATTTGGAGATTGAGAAATTTAAAACTTCGGACATTTGAAACTTCGGCAATTTGAAGGTTCAGAGGTTTGAAGATCTAAATATTGAAAGATTCGGGAATTTGAAAAGTTTGAAACTTTAGAAACTTGAAGATTTTTGAAGTTGAGAATCGGAATATTCTACGACTCCATGTTTTAAATTTCTTAAAATTTGAAACTAAGAAAATTATCAAGGTTTCGAATTCATAGTTTTAAGGATTTATAAATTTTTAATTTGAAGATTTTCATACTGTAAATATTTTTTATAAAGTATTTCTTATAAGATTGTAAAATATATCTTATTTGCAAATTTAACTCGTTTTAATAAAAAAATCTTTGTAAAATAATGTTTGATAAATAAAATCGTTCCTCGCAGTTGCAACTACGAGTAAAGATTTGAATATAAAAAATGTTAAATGTTTAGTTTAGAAACGCAAATTTTTAATTACAATTTTAGAAAGTTTGTATATTCGTTACAGCACATTATCAGCAGTTTTTATTTTTCAAGTCAATCGAGCTCGTGGTTTCTAATGAAACGCCTGTTTACAGATCAACAATTACATCATGTTTGGTGTCATTTTAATCAGAAAAACCTGACGAATACGATGGTACAAGTTTCATGAAAAAATAATAGGAAATAAGAAAATTGCAATCTTTTTCTTTGCTTGCATTAGTATGTGTCTCACCGATATTCGGTCGTTTCGGTAACCGATCGTGTTTCATGCTTGACTGATTCCGAGGGGGATCCCCCCAGCAGCCGAGCAGCCGAGTATCAAATTTCGCTTCCATGTCCCTCACAGTGGACAATTTCGATTCCGGCCTCCGGTCCACTGTGAGGGTCTTTACTGTACATATTTCCGTGCTATAAAGCAACTAGTACAGCTAGCATAATTTCTCTCGCGGAGTGTACAAGCTCACCTATCGATGTATCCGTTCGTTTCTTCCGATGCCCGTTCAGCATCGACGCAGCTTTTCATCGTGGATGCCCTCGACTCATCCGCGACGACGAAAAGCCGTCAAAGAATACGGAAAAAAACAGAGAGAAATCCGCGCCGCAGGAATAAAGGAAAATAAAGCGCAGAAAGAAAAAGATGAAGGTCCTTTAACGCGCGTCGACAATCGATTCCCGCCACGAACTGGAATCAGATCTACCGAATGAATTCTCACGCCGGCTCTCCCACACTTACACGACGCTCTTTCACGTTTTACTCGCGTGATGTAACGTTACAGTGAGTCACAAAATTATTGGCGCGCCTAAAAACCTCGAAGATATCGACGGATAAAATAAATAAACAAAGGAATAACATTTACTACGATTCTTTACGGAAAAATTAGAGTACTGTAATTTCTGAGTAGGCACAAAAGAATAATTACAAATTTAGCGCCGAAAGATGCGTTCCTTAACACGTTGATCGCCATGTCACCCATATATGGGTGACACTCAAATTTCTACAAACATTTAACAGTTGTATCGTCCAAAATTTGTTCATTTTTCTAACCGAGGATACTCGCATCAGTTACTTGGAACTATGGAGAATAAATATAACAAAGTGTCGTGAAAATATTTTGTAAAATTTGTTAAAAATGAAACTACTACCTAATGCAATTTTCAATTTCTCCCATGTGGCAGTCAACGTGTTAATTATAATTAATTATTACAATGATCTTGCAAGATGGAGCTCGTATAATATGGTCATAATTGTGATTCTGAGAAGTCGACCGAGTTAATGCTACTTTTATAGAAGAAAAAATTATATTGTGTGACATATGTGCCCATAGTAATGAAAGTGGTCTAAGTCACACATTTCTTCTTTCGAGATATTTAACCCTCTGTCTACATAGCGGGTTCATTGGACCGGACTGTAGATACGGTTATTTAAACTTTTAAAATTCTTGGGATCTTGTCGTTGCATGACTTTGTTACTTTTCTTATTTTTTATATTATTTGTAAAATTATTAAATATATAAGTTCAAAGTGAATAAATATACCGTATATTGTACACGGGTCCATTGAACCAGTACAGTAGATAATGAAAGTTTTTTTACGGTAGACAGAGAGTTAACGGATTATATTTGAATGGATTAAAAATATTTGTATTTCATGCAATATTTTAAAATAGAATTCTGTTAATCTCGATTAATGAAAATTTATTATGAACATGAAATTTTGTGCGATTCTCGTACAGAAATGTTGTTTTTAAATTTTTAATTGACTTAGACCACTTTCATAATTAACACTACATAAATTCCATATAATATCGAAATAACAACCACTAATGGTTGATTTGTGACAATATCGTAAAAATTGCATTGAATTAATTTAGTTGAAAGTAATCTGCCATGGTGTGAAATAATTGATAAACTCGTTTTTCTTTTTTAATTTTGACTTGGATCACTTTTATAATTATAGACACATATGAGCCGTTCAGTGCATACATCGACTAACTCCACAAAACAAAAAGTCGCGAAAAACAATGAAACAATGTAAATTGTTTATAAAATTCCCTTTATAATATGAATTTACATAAATGGTATCGAATGCATAAATAAAAATGTATCTTTCATCTAATGGTATGTAAAATGATTAAGTAAAAAGAGCCAAAAAAATAATCGTCCATAATGTTACAATTTTTATATGACCGGTGGAGTTAATCGATGTGTACAGCGAACGGCTCATATAGTGTTCTATCTCCTTATGATATATTTCATATGTACCCACCTCTAAACTCGACAGATACAATTGCACTTTATCCTATAATGTGATAAAACTGTTATATTAAACCAATCGATTGCTTTTATTATTCTGTGTATAGGACTAAACAAAATGTGATAATTGTTATTAAAATGTTAATACACCTTAAGATATTTGACGTCTTTTGCCAGAAAAGTGGTTTGTTATTGTAAGAACACTTGTCCGAATGTTCCATTGCGCTCTAATACGTTTTTCCATATTTTTCATTTCGTGTTCTAGTTGAGTTGCATTCGCATTCGAGGAATTTTAATGCTCTCGTTTTTTGCACGACTTTCGAAAAATGAGGTAAATTAAGCTCTTTGCACCCTTGGTCACGTACTTATGTGGACGCTTAATTTACGTGCTATATAAAACTGAATTAGTTTCCAAAACCGTGGTTAAAATAAATGTGCAATTTTTCCTAAATTCGCCAGCCAGGAAATAAATCACAATTGTCATGAGGAAAGTAAAAGGGAAATAAAAGTGACTTTTTAAGATGTTAGTAACGGCGCTGCTTTTTCTTGCGCGAAGTAAATTATAACTATGCGGAAGTATTATGGCTGTGTGAGGGTTAAAATAATTGTTAGATCTAAAATATATTTGCAACACATTTAAGTAGTGGTATTTGCTGATGTTTCCAGATGTAGTATATTGAATTTTTCATAAATAGTAAATGTCCACATTTACTTATTTATAGTTATTTTTTAAAATTCTGATGTGTGAACTTTATTTCTTTATACTGAATTTTCTTTAATGAGAATTACAGAAGTAAACGCAGAAGTAAATTAAAGCGGACTTAATGGTCGTTGTTTTAAATGGAATTTACAGGTTAACCCTGAAAAGATAAAATGATGCTACGAACCTACAACTTCATTTTCTTCGTCATCGCACAGATGTACCCAAAAAATATAAATATACTTTGTATTCAAACTCCTTGAACGATTTAGTGCATAAAAATATTAAGATACAATGTTTAAAAAAACAGTATTCATATAATGTTAAAAGTTAAGTTAAAAATTTTTGGGATAACACACATTATTTATAAAGATTTTGAAATTACGATGCTGGGCATGAAGTAATTTTGGAATCTACGAATTTGATCTCTGAATTTTGAAATGTTCAAATCTGTCAATTTAGGAACAATTTAGGAATTTTAGGAGTTTGGGATTAAAATTTGAAAGTTTGAGAATCTGGAAATTTCGAGATTTTAAATTCTGAGAGTTTGAAAATTTCGGCATTTATAAACCGGAAGATTTGGAAACACAGAAGTTAAGTAATTTAGAAATTTATGTATTTGGGAAATTAGAGAGTCGGTGCTTTAGAAGTTGCAGAAATTCGGAAGTTTATAAATTGAAGAAATTCGAAAGTGTAAAAACTGAAAAATTTGGAAATGTAGAGGTCTGCAAAGTTCGAATTTTTTCAATTTGGATAACTTGACAACTTGGTAACACATAAACTTAAAGATTTACAAAATGAGCAAATTTGAATATTTCCTAAGATTTAATAAGCCAAAATTTCATATAATATTTCACGCTTTTGTCGTGTACTTATTTTATTATTGCAATCACTGTTTATGTTTCAACAATATAATTTAATTCGTCCTTTCATGCCTTCAACAAAGAAAAATAGACGCGAATGTATTTTATCTTTGTGGTAATCACATAGAAATAAATAAATCTGCGTGTAAATATGTATGATAATATAAACATTTCATAGAATTATTATATAAGAATATAAATGTACATTCAAAACCATTCAACATAATAAGTTAGTCCGACGTTATACAATTACAATTCCATGCGTCCTCCTACAAAACGTACAACTTATCAAAACTATGTAATATCACATGAAATATTGACCTAAGCATTGTCAAATTCTTAATTTTGGTTCAGAAAATTTACACTGATTGACAAAAATTTGAGTTCCCTAACTCTATCCCAGCTTTTCGTAGCTGAGACACATACTACAACATAATTTTCTCAAGTTTGTGTTACAGTGAAAAGCATGAAACTTATAAAAAAATTGAACGTTAAATATGTTTTTAACTATTGATCGGTTACTCCCATAACCACACATAAGGAGATTAGTAGGAGCATGATTTATCACCTTGAGCAAGCTCATTAAAGTATGATAGGGATACTTAGGGTAGTTTCCTCGCGATCATATCTGATAATATACTCTTCGCGTGCGAATAATGTTCCGACACATCATTTGTTTATATTATACTGTTATATTAGTGAATGATTCCTACTGAACATCGATGGTTTATAACGTAACGTAAAAGATTTCCAGGTAGAACAATAAAAATCTACATTCATGGAAGAAAAATTTTCAAATCAATTAACCCTTTACACTCGAAAGGCGACTCACACTCAACACTTTGTTTGATACAGCAATTTGGAATAGGTATTTTTTTAAAATACCTTAACAGTTGCGTCAGTCAGAGCAAACTAATTATTGTTGTAAAGAAATTTAAATGTTAAGTATATATAGAAGTTGGGAACGCTGGATTATGAAAATTATAATTAGTATTAAACTCCAAGGTTAATCACCGTGCAAATGTGATTTAGGTTTTTTGCATCTGAAGTGTAATGTGCGTCACGAGTGCCAAAGGATAAACTTTGATAATGTCGCACATATGTATGATGTATAAGCATAATGAAACAGTTGATAGTGGCAATTAATAAAAGAGAGATGATAACTACGAAAGAATTCATTAAACTTTCCAACCAAAAGGTTCTAGAGTTACGATCTTTACCAGTAAAAATATGTTCGTATGCAAAGGGTTGAAATCAGTAAATGTGCTTATGACCCAGCAAATATACATGGCACGTGCTGGTCATTAATTATTACTAACACGACTATCGAGTATATAATAACGCGTTGACTGCCACGTGAGAGCAATTGAAAATTGCATTAGCCAGTATTTTCATTCTGAGCAATCCTTACCAAATATTATATTCACGATTCGTTGTTATGTTTGGTCTTTACAGTTCCAAGTAACTAATACAAGTATTTACAGTTGGAAAAGCGAACAAATGTTGAATAATATGGCTATTAAACCTGTATAGAAATTTCAATGTTACCACATGTGGGTGACATGGCAGTCAACGCGTTAACACTGAAACTACCAAAGTCGTCAAATGATCGTTCTACAAGTTTCCCATCTTAAATTACAACATTTGTCAAGCCCATTTTCTTGAAATCTATGCCAATCCTCTTCAAGATAAATAATTAATACGTGTATCGAGTTATGTTTCATCGTGTACGCATTCATTCCTCGACGTCATTATTAACTTCAAAGCAATTGTGCATCATACGTCGGTCGTTTTAGCGTTAACCCTATTATTTTCATCGTTTAATAAAAAGATGATGATGTAAAGCTAATACATTCAGATCCCCGTAAACGTCCAAAATATGCAGAAATTATCAACAAAATCCCATTCGACGGTTAATTACGGGGGCTCGTTTGCGCTCTAGGACATTTACCTTGCATAAACTCGAAAAAAAATGTATGGTGAATATTGGAACACGCAAAAAAGGAGAGCCGGAATTTGTTGGACGGTGTAATTAAAAAGTTACGTGTACACCCAATCGTGGGATAGAAGGTAGGGTCGAGAGTCTTTCGAGCCACGCCTTGTGTTTGTGTCGCCATGCATGCCACGCACCTCCTACTTAACAAGATCGTTTTTCTCTCTCCTCGTCCTCTCTCTTTCTCTCTCCTCTATCATTACTTTCCCACATCTTTCTCCTTCTCGACCCCTCCAACCTCTACCCTCTCCACTGTTTTTGTATTCCCTTTTCTCCACCCTTCTTCGAGTACTTTTTACTGTTCCGGGTGCGTTTTTCGCATTTTCCTTTTGCCATTCTTGCTGAAACCACCTTCCCCCGTTCAGTCGGTTACGATATCTTGTCGGAAATATTGCAAATGGATGAAATACTTGTATCTACCTTCGGTATAATTACTGTCGACTGGTCGATGACCTCAGCTACTCAACTGGCCACGTAGACTCTATATACAGAATGTAAACAACATAAACGAAAGACGGACTTGTTTTGTGACATCATCTCGTAAAACGCGAGACTGAACCACTTAGGCTCATCGTGTAAGTCTAAAACGGGTATGTTACTGTAAACTGAGATAACCTTGGTCCACTTATCGCGTCTTTTTTCAAAAGACATTCGTTTTAAATTCTGCTGTTCTGCGAATTGTCAATTAACCGATTTTCGATTGTTATATAGCTTTACCAGGTTTGACACTGCATGTTTTCTACCTTTTCGTATTTCAATACATTCAGGAAGTAACAAAATATAAAATCACTATTTTCTACTTTTGGAATGTAGTTACAGCAGAGTAAACCCAAGGTTGTACATCCTAACTCGCTAAAACTTCTATATTTCATTCATTTACATCGCTGTAACAACGCTATATCATATATAAATAAACACTTCGAAAGCAAAAAGTAAAGCGAAAAGCTAGACTCTACCGACAAGATTACATCTGTAAGACTATCAGAGCCAAACTACGCACGTACAATGCTAAATGTGGAATACAGTGAGCTGTTATTAACCCTTTGCACTCGAAAGGTAACTCACACTCGCCATTTCGTTTAAAACAGTAATTTGGAATAGTTTTTTTAACTAAATACTGTCGTACATACGATGTATAAACATAACGAAACATCTAATATTGGCAATTACTAACAGAGATATAATTCTTTTAAAAGAATGCACCTAACTTTCCAACCGAAAACTTTTAGAGTTGCTATCTGCTGGCAGTTAAAATACCTTCGAATGCAAAGTGTTGAACAACTAACACGAACAACTTATCCAAGGGATCAAACAATCTGACAGAATGAAAACAATATGAAATAAAAGTATAATATTGAAACGTTAGACGCCTTAATCTCCACACATCAAACTAATTTGGGAAACTAATTGAGACCTAAATAAAGAAACTTAACCAGCGAAATTTTACTAGTTTAGTTAACTTCTTCTAAATTGTCCGCCGGGGACGGTTCAAACGATGAAGAAAGGAGAGGGTTACACGTGGAAAGAAGTCGCTGTTAAACGTTTCGCTTCTCTTTCTCTTCCTCGGGGCCCTTTTTGTACGCAAGTTCACGCACACGAGTTATCCGCAGATGTTTGAAGGGAACCTCAAGTGGCTTGCACTCGACGGAGTCGATCTCTCATTGGTCGACTGCGGTTAACATTCAACCCTCCGTTTCCTCCCCCTAATTGTGTACCCACCGCAGAAATTAATCGACACACAGGAGTCCCGTTGGGTTTGGGCGGTGCTCCTTTTTTTATCGGGACGCTGTTCGTCCCTAAGAATTTTTCGTTCTGGTACAAATCGTCCCTTTAAGCCCTCCCTCTGTGTACAGTCAACGGCGAATCTGGTTTTTCTGGCGGAAATATGACAATCGAGGGTGAATAGGCCTTTCACCGTTTGATTTTTGGGAAAGTTTCGAGGATTAACTTATTTGGACATACACTCCTGGACAAAATTAAGTGGACATTGGAGAAATGTAAAAAATGTTTTGTTTCATTACAATGTTGTAAATAAATTTTAAATTTAGAACGTGAGATATTTTTGTAGGCTTGAAAAAACATTTATTTAATGTATATAATTGTGCAATAAAGTTTTGATTTATAGGCATTATTAGTTAATTAAATTTACCTTTTGTTATTTATGATACCTGTCCACTTAATTTTGTCCACGACTGTAGGTCGGCACTTTAGAAATCGTAGGATTTGGAGAGTCAGGGACTTTCGAAATTGGAGATTCGCGAATATGGAAATCTATGGATGTGAGAAGATGGATATTTGCCGATATAATAGTTTGGAGATTTAAGAAGTTGGAGAATTACGAATTTTAAATATACGTATTTGGGGACTTTAGAATTTGGGGATTTTCGAGTTTGGGTATTCGCGAATATGCAAATTGGAGAAGTCGAATATTTGGAGATATATCAAACTTGGAATCTAAGGATTTGAAAGATTAGGAATTTGGAGTGTAATATTTGGGGGTCTCAGATTTTGGAGACTTTCGAATTTGGGGATTCGCGAATATGGAAATTTATGGATGTGAGAAGATAATTGGAGGTATAACAATTTGGGAATCTACTGATTTGTGAGATTGGGTCTTTAAAACATACACATTTGGAGATCCACGAGCTTGAACGTTTAGGAATCTTTAATATATGTATTTGGGAATCTCAGATTTTGGAGACTTTCGGATTTGGGAATTTGCGAATATGGAAATATTACAATTTGGCAACATGGACATCCAGAGATATAACAATTTGGAGATCCAAGGATTTAGAGGATTAGAAATTTGATATATGCTAATTGAAGATTTTACCACGTGGAGACATAAAAATGGGAAATCTATGAATTTAGCAATTTAGGTGTTCAGAAATTTAGAATTTCGAAGATATAAAAATTTAGAAAGTAAGGGATTTAAAGAATTAAAAATTTGAATCATGGTAATGTAGGACCATAGAATTTAGAGGCTTAAGGATTTGGAGATCAACGGTTTTGGAAACCTATGAATTCAAGATAACAGGAATTTGGGGATTAGATGACTGGAAGCCTATGATCCCCAAAGACTGGATGTTTGAACATGAGTAGCTATTTGGAAATGTAGAGATATGAAAATATAGGAATTTGGGAACGTAAAAATTTCTGAATATAAGAAGTTGGAAAGCTGGAAATTTGGATCGCAAAAAATTAAAATATATAGTAATTTAGTGGTCTAGGAATTTGAGACATAAATATTTAGGGATCTTGGGATTTGGGAACTTTCAAAGTTGTTGATTTACAAATATGGCAACAGAAGAATTTGAAGATCTAGCAATTTGACAGTATAGAAATTTGAGGACGTACGAATTTCGAGGCCCAGAAAGGAACACAGTTATTTGAAAACATTCGAACTCCAAATCCAAAATAGAAAATCTATTTTACTTGAATTTATCTTTGCTCATTAAAGAAAATTCAATATAAAAAAGTAAAGTTGAAAAACTAGAACCTTGAAAAATAACTAGAAATAAGTAAATATGGACGTTTACTACTTATGGAAAACTCAATATAATATATATCTGGAAACATCAACAAATCCCACTAAATGTGTTGCAAATATATTTTTAGATCTAACAAATACTTTTACTTTTTAACAGCTACAATATTTCGACAAAACTATGACTTACTTCATGCAAGAAAAAGAATCAGTACCATTGTTCGAATGATCCTTTTGCACATGTTCACATTATAAAGACACATTTACTTCCCTGTATGTACTTGATTTAATTAATTTTGATTTATTTTCTGGTTAGCAAATCTATGCAAGATTGCAGATTTATTTTTGTAACAGTTTCGAAGACGGATGTAGCTTTATATAGGACGTAAACTAACTGTCTACACATGTGATGATGGACATGTAGAGGTTAATACCCATACCTTCGATCTGTATAAAATTTCATTCTTTGCAATTGTAACTTTAATTTCAACAACTGATTTTCGAAATATCATTGCATCATTGTTTATTTACTACATTATCGGCATGATGAACAATTTCTGATAAAAATTAAACCTGTTCGAAAGCATATAAACCAATCTCGTTGAATTGAGCACTATCTTGATTTAATGGTTAATGAAAAGGTTACTAAATACGACCATAGTTTGAATCTATTTATAAATAAATTTAATCTATTAATTTTTACATGGGGGTTAAACGGAGGTTAAAATACGATTAAATATGAATGAGGCTATACATATGTTGTAAATATACTATACATAATGAACCAAGTATATATATAATACATTAGATATAAGTATATAATCGTGAGAAAACAAAAAAGGCTAGAAAGCAGTCGAATCAGTTTCAAATTTTAATTTTCATAGTAAAAAGACTAGTTAGGAAAAGTAATTTTTTCAAAAAAGTTGGAAGTTCGACTAAAAGTCTAAAGTAATTTTCGAGGAAGTAAACTTAACCTTTGCCCTGCAATGTATAACTATGTTCTATTTGTAACACGTCAGAGTATGTACTTCGTCTGTGTCTCATATTTACCTTTTAACTAATCAACGTCAACGTTGTTCACCGCGTGTCACAAATTATTAATGATCTACGAATTCTTCAGATTTTAGCATCCGAGTAAATTTAACTCTTAAGGTCATTCTAAGATTCGCCATAGCGAAAGACTCGTTCCTTCGGTTCACGGATACTTTTGGATATTTTCGAACTTTTAAAAATATTTAATTATTTGAGAACTTATTCATAGTTCATATTTCGTTATTTTATAATCCATATGGTTCTCTATATTGTGTCACCTTATAATTAATTCGACTGTTCACGTTACATTATTTTTCAATTTATTATTTTACATTTTCTTTGACTGTCTACGTTTTACTATTCAGTAAAAATTTATTAGTAATAATAAATTATAGTAATTTATTATTCAGTTAAAAAGTTAATTCAGTATACATATTTCATTATTTTCTAATTTATCCGATTCTATATATTTAATTATTTTATAATTTATCCCACTTCGTTCTTTTATTAATTCACATTTCATTCTTTTATTATTTACTCAACTATTTATACTTCAATATTTTCTCATTTATTCAACTAACAGTATTTTATGATCCAGAATTTATTGAACTGTTTGTGCTTCATTATCTTATAATTTATTCGTCTGTCCATATTTCTTTACTTTTCATTTTATCCAATTATCCATATTCACATTTAATTCTTTTATTATTTACTCAACTATTCATGTTTCAATATTTTCTCATTTATTCAACTAACAGTATTTTATGATCCAGAATTTATTGAATTGTTTGTACTTCATTATCTTATAATTTATTCGACTGTCCATATTTCTTTACTTTTCATTTTATCCAATTATCCATATTCCCTTACTGAAAAATTCATCCGATTGTCCATATTTCGTTATTTTATACTTCATTCGATTGTTCATATTTCATTATTTTAATTCACTCGTCGCAAAAAGCAGCGAGGAAATAATGAATTTGAAACGGACACGTTTTAACGGAGCGACACCTTCACTACGGGACGGTGTGCATTTTTTCCGTTGTATCGGATTAGTTATTGTGGCTTCGTGTATGGCCGAAGGAATTCGAATAAAATTCACTCACCGTTTTCCGATTTGGAGGAGACTGGCTCTATTTTGACAGAGGTGGTGGTCGCATGAAGGGACGTCGAGACTTCGGCTACCTGGCAGGGAACCGAAGGCAACGGCTCCCTTTTCACCAGATTGTTACCGCCATTGTTGTTCCCGTTACAATTTGCATCCTGGCCGTTCCAGGACGAAGCCACTGGCAGTGTTCTGCTGCAGCCTGCATCGGAATGTACAGCTTTCGTCTTTCCTGAAATTCACAAAATCAAACAACAAAATATTTTACTTCCTTTCAAAGCAATATGTCAACGCATCTGTGTCTTGCATTTTTAATCACGAAACTGCTAATACCTTATATACATCATTACAAAATTGCACGGTTGGACAATTGAATTAATGTTCAGTTACATATTTATACAATTGCACCATTGTATTAGGGGGACAGGAAAGTAATGTCGTTTCTACGCATACCGATTTTCGTTTTTCATATATTTTGCTCAAAAATCAATTGATTTTTATCTAACCGGCATAGAAAATTTATACAATAGATGGCAAAGGGTTGTTTAAAAATAAAAACGCATTCAATATTTATCTGTTTAACTTTACTGCAAAAAAAACGACATTACTTCTCGGTTCCCCTAATATAACTAAGTACATTATTATACAATTGCGCTACTGTACAATCACCCATTTAAAAAATTGCATCATTGTACAACTGCATTATTATACAATCACACTGTTTCATAATTGTACTATTTCGCAATTGCAATGTTTTGTAATTACACTGATATACAATTGCATTTTTGTACAATTACACTATTACACAATTGCATGGTTGTGGAATTACATTGACGTTCAGCTGCAACATTATACAATTGCAATATTGCTCTAGTACACTACTCTAAAATTGCACTGTTGCACAATAACACTATTATAGAAATGTACTATTGTACAACTGCATTATTTTACAATTGCACTTTTGTATAATTATGTTAATGTACAATTACACAACAGTGTAATATAATAGAATTGCAGAATATATCATAACACTGGAATACACTTGCTTTATTGCACAATTTCATCATTCTGAAATTGCACTGGTGTAAATTTCATTATTATACAATTACACTATTGCTATAATAAAACTGAAATGTTGTACAATAATACTGTTGTAGAAATATACTACTATATGATTGCATTATTATACAATTTCGTTAGCGTATAATTAAGCTATTTTGTGCAATTACATTAATGTAGAAATACGCAATAATACAACCCAACACTGTACAACTGCATTATTGTACAACTATACTTCAGTACAACTGCATCGATGTACAATTGCACTATTAAGCGATTGCACTATTGTGCAATTATATTAATATAGAATTACACTATTCTATAATTGCATTATTATACAATTATTCTATTGTAGAATTACATTAATGTACAATTACACTATTACACAACTATACTTCTGTACAACTGCATCGATGTACAGTTGCATTATTAAGCGATTGCACTATTGTGTAATTACATTAATATAGAATTACACTATTCTATAATTGCATTATTATACAATTATTCTATTGTAGAATTACATTAATGTACAATTACACTATTACACAACTATACTTCTGTACAACTGCATCGATGTACAGTTGCATTATTAAGCGATTGCACTATTGTGCAATTATATTAATATAGAATTACACTATTCCATAATTGCATTATTATACAATTATTCTATTGTAGAATTACATTAATGTACAATTACACTATTACACAACTATACTTCTGTACAACTGCATCGATGTACAGTTGCATTATTAAGCGATTGCACTATTGTGCAATTATATTAATATAGAATCGCACTATTCTATAATTGCATTATTATACAATTATACTATTGTATAATTACATTAATGTACAATTACACTATTACACAATTGCACCATTACACAACTGCATTATTACACAATTGCATTATTACATTATTATTTCATTATAAAACTGCGGCATTGTACGATTGCACAAATATATAATTACACTATTGTGCTATCACTTCTATGATATAGTGCATTAACATAACATAGAGTTGCACTAAAGTGCACTAATTTTAAACTTTGAATTGATGTATCATAAATGTTAGTTTACGATACCTTTCATCAATTCATCATACGGTGTAAGAATTATTTTGAAGTACATTCGTATGATCAAATAGTCTCTATTTCTCAAATCAGCCATTTAATATACAACGACGTAGTAAATTAAAAACGTTCGCAGTTTCGTGAACGAGTCGCGAGATTGAAAAGATTTAACAATTGCATGAATAATGCGAACGTTAATTTCATCGGCAACGGTGTGCATCGCGAAAAAAAAAAGGGTAATCTTGATGTTATCGTGTGTGCCGTGAACATTTGTGCCACCAAGCGTGGCTGTGTCAGAACAATTACATTGACTCCCAGAAGTATTCATCCCCTCGTGCTATTATTGACCCACCGTACTTAACGATCTGGATCCTTCCGTTTGTTACCTTTTTCCGTTAAACTGTCACGAAATATTTCATTCTTTTGACAGAAATTTTTTACAACGTTGTTGCCTTTCATCGAAATCTACTTCTGGTGAAATGACCATCGCGACTTCCTTCAAGTTTTGTGAGCATTTTATACAGTGCAGGGGAATTCTTTTAACACGCCTCAAATTTTAGATTTTCCAAATGTTTCGAAGTGACTATGCTGGATATAAAGAATATATTTTGATTTATACGGCGACTATCAATTTTTAACCAATTGTATGCTATATTGTTGGTAATGGCTTCCTAATTTTGTAAATTCAACAAGTCCTAAATCTAAAAATTTTCAAAGTTCTCAACACTTCACAAAATAATGTCCACATTTTCATGGTTCAAAATTTTCAAATTTCTAATCTTGTAAATATTTTAATTTCAATATTTCACCTTCTCAACTTTTGTAGTTTCCAAATCTAAAAATTTTCATATTTTCAAATTTCTACATCTCCAAATCTTTAAATTTCCAAATTCCTGAATCTCAAAATTTTCATATTTGCAAATTTCCACATCCCTAAACCTTTAAATTTCCAAATTTTCATATTTCCAAATATCCAAATCTCCAAATTTTCATATTTCCAAATTTCTACATCTCCAAACCTTCAAATTTCCAAATTCCTAAATCTCAAAATTTTCATATTTTCAAATTTCCACATCCCCAAATCTTTAAATTTCCAAATACCTGAACAACCAAATATTCAAATTCCCGAATTTCCAAATCTCCAAACCTTCAAATTTCCAAATTCCTGAATCTCCAAATTTTCGAATTCTCATCTCTCAAAAATTTCATATTTTCAAATTTCTAAGATTCCGAAACTCTACATTTAAAAATCTTTAAAAATCCAACAATATAATATTCCAAATTTATAAATTTTCGTATATTCGAATTTCGAAACCTCGAGTTACAAATAATTATGTTAGTCATATTATATTATACAACTATAAATAGATACTCGACAAAACTAAAATTACAACCCAATTTATTTATGCAATTACTGTTACCAACACAACGAATTTACTCAATACGTAAGACATAATATCATATAATACAGTGATATGTAATACGTACAACAGGTGTCGATACTAACATTTATGCGTGGTTTTAAAATTAATTTATAAACATGCACTCCGATAGAAATACATGGTTTAACCCTTTACACTCGAAGATTTTTTACTGGTAGCAGATAGTAAATCTAACACCATTTGGTTGAAAAATTTGATGTACTTTTTCGAAGTTATTGTCTCTCCATTATTAATTGTCACTATTTACTGTTGTACTATGTTTATACGTCATATGTGCAACACCACATATTTAGTTAAAAAATATCTGTTTCAGTTTACTGTATTAAACAAAGTGATGAGTGTAAGTCACCTTTCGAGTGCAAAGGGTTAAAATTACACAATCAAACTCTTATTAAAACACTGTCATAGAGTTTATCGAAATAATCGACGCGCAATGCCATCGTGAATTTCAATCATTTTTTTTTTAATTAATTAATTCGGTATCGCGTTCATATAAAAATCGTCTTTCGAACTCAAAAGACTATTAAAAAAATACAATACCGACTAGATCACTGTTCCCGCGCGATGCTGTTGTGGGTTAACCAAATTTCTTTTTTGACAAGACTTTTCTTAATAATGTTTTTATATGAGATCTCCGGGGTGCGAAACGACAAGCGTTTTCAACAACGTTTTTGATCGTCCGAGCGATCGGTAGGAGAGCAGTAAAATAATAAATAGTACCGTTTCGCCGACTCAACGGTTACTTCACGAATAGCTTGGACCAAATACCATAGCTGAATGGAACAGTTTCTGCATAGAAGCAGGCTTTAAAACATTTAATGTATTGCGAACGAAATTGCGAATCAAGAAACGCAACGTACGATGTGTCGAGACTGGTTTGGGTCATATTTTAAGGGGTTAGGTGGGTTTCAGACGCTTAAAAGAAGCGTGTTTTTACTGATTTTTTTTAATATATCAAATGAAATATTTATTGCAAGCAATTTAGCAAATCAAAGATATATATTTAACAAGTACTTTGTGAAATTTTTATTTAAAAATTTTGAAAATTCAGCCATTGAGACCTCATTTCCGTTGACCTCTCAAAAAAAGTGCTCTCAGTGTAGACACGATAACTCATGACTGGTTCATCAGAAATTAAAAAACCAAATATTTTCCGTCAGCAGATGTATGAAGCTGGTACTTGAACGAAGGAAACAGAAAAAAATTAAAATTTGAATTTTTGGCGGAGTTATGAACAAAAAGTTCCATTTTTTGGTCAAAGTTTCACCACATATTTCCTCGTAACATAAGTTGTGATAAAAAAGAAACAAAAATCCTTCGTTCAAGTACTAGATAATAGTATTTTGAAGAAGTGTGCAAAATTTGAACAAGATCGGTTCATAACTTTTTGAGAAATCATGTCCACCGACTTCAGAAATAGAGTTTCGAGAAAAACGCGATTGAATGCGTGACCTGATGAGCGGAACTTCCGAAGGGTTTATCTCTTAGAGTTTAACTCAAATCGATTCAAAATTTCGGGAGAATATTCTAGACACATTGTACTATTTAATAAGACAAAAAAAAAAATCGATTTTTTGAAATTTTGAAACCCACCTAACCCCTTAATATTTGACCGCTAAGAGACCACTGTACTTACACTAGTGGAATTAATTCTGGACACTTTCAAATCTTTCCTTAAATTTCGCACTTGATCAAATTATTTAATATATAATTGTTTATATTTTATATTCTAATCAATGTTTTCTAATTTTGGGGGCTAACTATAAACATTATAGCTTGCAATAAAAATATTATGGTATAAATTTAGCGTAGCAGTATATACATATTCTGCCCAAACGTGAAATAGAGAATATTTTTCTTCAAAGTGTCCAGAATTAATTCCACTAATGTACAGAATGCATGGTTTCCATTTTGGTTCTTATGATTCTCAGCGATTCGTGCGGGAATAAATGAAAATTGACCGATAACGGCTGATCGATAACACTGGATTTATAGAACCCGTTAAAATGGTAAATTAATTTCTTGTTTCAAGTTACAAAAATTATTCAGAATTCTCGACACAAAAATGTGTCTAAACTTTCATGCTTCGACATTTTCAAATTTCTAAATGCGTTCTCTCATTTTGTTAAGAAACGTATAATGACTTTTGTCGAGATAAAGAATAATGTATGAGACAGTTTATGTTTCGTCCCTTATTTATTTACTTTGCTACTTTAATTTTGATTTAAATGTAAGTAATCCGTGAATCGCGTATTGCACAGCTTGGAAGATTAGACTTCGTATTTCGCAGAATATTTGTTTAAAAAGTGTTACAAACGACTTGAACGAATTGACACGTTTCTTTGAAGAATAGTCGGATTTTAGACATCGCTATACAACAATATAATATAAATAAATGCGAGTACATCGATTAACGATGATACATATTTCATGTTTTGTACGTCGAAGTCTAATCGTCACTTTTTATTATTTTTCCCTTCATATGCAACTTATAACGAAATAATTATACAAAAAGAATCGGTAGAATTTATGAGACTTTTGTAGATCGTATAAATACTATATAAAGTTCAATAGTTTGATTAATATTTAAACTTTTAGACGAATGCCTACAGCCATGAACAAAATTAAGTGGACATTACAGATATGTAAACAAAATGTTCGTTTTATTACAATGTTTTAAATAAATTTTAAATATAGAACGTGAAGTGTTTTCGTAGACTTGAAAAAACATTTATTTAATATACAATTTATATATTTAATGTATATAGTTGTGCAATAAAGTTTTGATTTATAGACATTATTAGTTGAATTAAATTAAGCTTTTGTTATTTATGATATCTGTCCACTTAATTTTGTCCACGACTGTATGTTATTGCAAATTTAATCGCTTACATAATTAGAGATACTTGTATAACTACTCAGAATTGTGGATCATAAATATAACATAAATTCCCGTATTAATTACTTGGAACTGTAAATAATAAGAATAATGAAATACCTGTACTTCCTACTTCGAATTGTGGATAATAAATATAAAAGAAAAACCTGCATTCACTACTTGGAACTGTAGATAATAAAAATAACGAAAATAATCATATCAATTACTTAGAATCATGTATAATAATTACGAGAGAATATTCATAAGCAACTACTGCAAGCAACACAGAAATCTTACAAAAATATTCCGAGAGATTCGTAAAGAATAAAAATACTATCTGACAAAATTATCTACTGCATCAGATACTTGCACTAAAGAATGATAATAAATGTTTTAAAGTTAAATTTAAACTGCTATCTCATTGCTTCAACGATAGTTAACAGTTTTACAATAATTACAAATAACGACGCATTTTTCATGAACAAATATCTATAGTAGCAGACAAAAGTTTAAGAATATGATTTGATTTGAAATATTATACGAACTTCGTTCCTTTTTTGTAACTTCGCTACTGAGCAAAATATCAAAATGAATTATTAATTATTATGAATTATTATTGAATGAATAATTAGTTAACACCGAAAGTAGAAGACTATTTACAGTTTTTATGAACAGTAAATAAATTATTTATTTTTTCCAATTAGTCTTAAACTTTTGTCCGCTGTACATACAGTGAACCTCTCTCTCCCGTAGAATAACGAGGATATTCTTAATATAATTCGCTATTTGCAAAACGTCAAAGAAAAATCGTCTATTCTAGATCAAAGTCAGTGGGGGAGCATCGTTTCTCGGTATTTCGTGCAATTTACCATGCAACGTTAGGGTAACGAATTGTGGCCTACAAAAGTCGTGGGAAGAGACGACCGCCGCCACGTGGTGGACAGGAATGAATCATGAAAACGAAGCGTAAAACTGACTCGGTCGAAGCGACGCCAAGGAGAAACTGCCAGAGACGCCGGTTGTCTTTTGCAATAAATATAGAAGAGAGACAGAGTCTTGCGTAAGCTTCATTCTCCCTTTTCTTTTTTCATCTTCCCGTTCTCTCTTCCTTCCTTGTCTCCTTTTATCTTTTCTACTATTTAACCTTCGGAGCTTCACCCTTTTACGTCACTTATTGTCGCGTTTTCTGGAGCTACTTACTCACGGTTCTACGAACCAGGTGCCTCGTACAAACTCGAATCTATCTTTAAAATTCGGAGTACCTACTGTGAACATACAGGTAGAACAAGAACGAGACGTGGGCATTTTATAGTCGTTCCAAACGATTGAATATGTCTGAAACTATTGTGACGGGGATTATACACAAGTGGATAAAAGGAAATGAAAATTAAAGATGGAGCACTGGTCATTGATATGAATATCGAATGTAAATGTTACTTTTACTTAATTTTGATTGTTGCGTCCTTATATTGGGGACATTTCAAATCTATTGTTATTTTGTACAAAAGGAAAAATCCGATGACCATTTAACGATCTGTAGGTAAACTCTGAACAGCGGAAATTTTATTATATGAACACTTTGTAAAACGCGGCAACCCTAACAGCGAAATTTCTAGTCTACCTGACAACGGTCAAGGGTCTAAGCTATAAACCCTCTACGTCACTAGTTTCTGATTTTTCCAAAAACTACTGACGTCAGAGTTAGGAGGTCACTCAAGACCCCACACCAGACTTTCAAACCAATCAGATGATTTCCTATGTTTACGCCTCCTACGATATTTCCGCGAATCCTAGAATACACCCCCATCATACTAACCTATACGGGTTTACCTACAAGATATTTTTGCACCTCTTGAACAGAACTCAATCAACCTACAAATAGATCAAACCTAATATTCAAAGCGAACATATCTAACTTTCAAACCTAGTAATAATCTTTCGAGTAAGATTGAACCAAATATATATGAAGGAATGCGAGAGTGCGTGGATGTACATGAGAACGAGTGAGATGAGTGCGTGAACGTTGTAAGAGAGAATACGAATGATTGCAGATGAACGTGTGTGCGAGTGAGAGGGAATGCGTGAGGTAACAAATGAATGAAGCGGACGAATTTCAGTTGAATGCATGATGCGACGCGAGCGAACACGTTTTTAGTAACTATTTTATATTATCTCCTTTTTTTAGTAAAGCTTCTTTATTTCGACCAAAGTGCGTGTGTTTTCTTCACACCTCCCTCTGGCCCGATCCTACATATATAAGTTAGTCAACCGAGTATTTATGTTATCAGAACTTAGACAATAAACTCCAAGTTCAAACCAACACTATATAACCTATAATCATTTCACTCGCGAAATCAAGAATCGCGACTTACCCGCATCTAAAGGATAATACCTATCGTGCCGCCTTCAAAAAACTAAAAACGAAGAGCACGACACAACATTGATCAATATTAGTGGTTATGTGCAAGGTTCAAAGAAATGTGTTAACGCTCGTGATAGAAATAAATTCTTTCGAGCTTTGGTGAATATTGCACGTGGTGTGCCGACTAGGTTTATTTATCACAATCTCGAAGGACCACCCGATTGATCGGGATTATTCAAATGATCTATGTTCAATAATATACGAGATACTATGTTCGAGATTCTAAGACTATTCCTATACTTGTTCCTTTGCTATTCAATTTCAAATACTGCTTTTTAACTGTCTTTCCATGATTCAATTCAATTAACTATTCTTTAACTATAAATTCAACTAGTCTTGTCTATCTATCTCTATGCAACTCTCCGAGATTCTATTAAATCTTTTCGATATCACCTCGGTCGGGTAGACCTGACGGTGGTGACTTGTTCTAATTGGTTATTGACAAATGTACAAGTTTGTGGAAGGGACGCAAGGTTTACGCCCTACTCGGGCCCCTCCACACGCAAATATTCCAAGTTTTGATTCTGGTCCGTGGCAGGTAATAAAGATCAAGAAGCGCGCTGACTTTAACTAACTGTTATATCCCGACGTTGAGTTTAACGCCGGTCGGGTGAGAAAATAAATTAAAGTCTTTTCTCAACCCATGACAATTAAATAAATATATTTATAATTTCTAAGCATCAGAGACGGATCGGCATGTGACCGACAATGTTTTAATATTTCGATGTTTACTCTTTGCGAGTTATTGGAATTCTGCTGGAGAGACAAAATAATGTTTCTCTCCAAAATAAAATACATAGTGGGGGTTGGCATGTCGCTGGGGGTGGACAAACGAAGACGTCAAAATTAAAGTAATTTCATTGGTGATCGAAAATGACGAGAAGTGGACAAGAACCGCCCTTACCAAATACTCAGCGCGAGGTCACTCTTTACCTGAGTGACCTAAGCGAAAATACGACGTCGTTTGTCACCTAACGGTTCGACACTCATAAAATAATAAACCGCGCTGGCTCTCGGAAATCATGCGAAATTAAAATAAGTTAAGACGATAAATTGCACGTTATAAAGAGCAGCAGAGCCGTTGTCGAATATTTCTGAATTTTCTAAAGTTAAAACTATGCCCAATGGCTTTATGATTTTATGAATGCGCCGCGACAGCAAAACTTTACAATATAATACTCAATGGGATTCAACACTAACCGTACTAGAAATAACGGGCTCGAAAGGTAAAAATATTAATGTGGCGACGAAATGCGAACAATGACTAGAAAACTACATAGAAAACGCGCGGGTCTTTATGGCTTCCTAAGTTTATGGCTGCCACGGGATGGTCCGCGAACCCTTCGATGGGACGACGGTCTTAGGTTAATTACAATATTCAAATTCCAAATCTATTGTCAAATGTAAGGGCATGTTGGCCTTAACAAAATGTGTCACGAATCTAATTAGGTAGCAAAGACTGCGTTTGTTCAATATTACGGTGAGCATTTATAACACCGTTATTTCTTGAGGTGGAGTTCGAAGTTTTGTTTATGGATGTCGCTGGGTTAAGTAGGTGTTGGTGGTCGTAACACTATCCAAAACGACACTGAACACGATTATAGTTGATTTCGCGATGATCATTGTCAATAACGACAGAACTATCGTCGTCGACGATGAGTTATAGTGCTTCCAGTCGATTCTATGCGTCAAAAATTATTGAAAACGATACCGAAACATGGTTTTTTATTGGTTCGACAAAGAAAAACGTCGATAACGGCAGTTTCCCGTCGTCAAATCTTTACCAAAATCCATACAGCAAATTTAGAGTATTTCGCCGGTATACTCTCAAAATTTCAATTGAACACACTCAAAATTGCGGCTTGCAGCGTGCGGACAAACAAACAGACAAACGAACGAATGCACGTCGTGTCGTCCCCGGTGCATCGCTACATTTGTCAATAACCGCAAACAGGACAAACCTATACGAAAAAAAGAAGTCACAAATGACATTTTTTCATATGCAGCTTTATTTTCGAAAAAACTGAACTTGTCCAATTTTCGACTATTTGCAAAAAATTGTTTATTAAGTTTTAGAATGAATGGATGTTAATAAATAAATCTAGTCGTTAATCACTACAGAACTACAGAAGTTTGTTGTCAGTAATTATTCATAACGTTATTGATGTAGGTATTAATGTGATAAGTTTAGTCGATGAAAAATACAGACATAAGTAATAATATGAGTTATAAGTAATGAAGATAAACATATTTCAGTGACAGTTATAATTACACTTATATCCGTTGACTGTAGAATTGTCAAATTTATTGAGTTTGTCATATTGTACGTTGCAAATGAATTTTTTTGGATGTATTTAAAATACGCTCGAAAACGTTTTTCTTGAAAATGTAGATGCACAAAGAAATCGTATCCAACACTTTGTTATGATTTTTATATGCTAGTTCATCCTTCATACGGTTGTTGCTGAACGTAGTGAGGCTGCGACGATTTCAATCTCATTTATTCGTTTGTCTGTTTGTCTGCACACCACATACCGCAATTTTGAGTCTTTCGACTCAAATTTTGAGGGTAAACTTGCAAAACAACCTCAATCTGCTGTATAGATTTTTGTAACGATTCGACGACGGGAACATGTCGTGATATACGTTTTCCTTCATCGAATCTATAAAAAAACCGTGTTTCGATATCGTTTTCGATCATTTTTGACGCATAGTCTCGACTGATACCACGTTGAAAGCACTATACGTGTAACTCATCCTTGACAACGATACTTGGTCGTCATTGACAATGATCAGCACGAAATCAAATATAATCGTGTTCAGTATCGTTTTTGATAGTATTACGACCACCAGCACCTACTTAAGGGGGGACCTCTATGTAGAACGCCGAAATTAAGCAGATTTTCAATAATTTTTTTGAAGGGTAAGGAGTGAATAAATATTTTGATGGTTTTGAGGACTATTTAAGTAATACTTCTACTTCATTTTGGAATTTCTTTATCGAAATACAATACAAAATGGCGGAGGTATAGCCCGTTGTGCTAGAAGCATCATGAACCGACTTCTAAAACGGTGTACACTCTAGTGTCGGTTCTTATTATCCGAAACGGCCAGAGCTAAGAAATTTTATTAGTACATAGATGTAGTAAATGGATGAACCTAAGACATCGAAAAAATATTAAAAATTGGAAGAATGGCAGACCTCGGAACAAAAAGTTGAACATTTTATAGAAAAATTGTAGTCTTGTTTGCAATAAAAGAAATGTTTATTTCCATGATTTCAACTTACTTTTAGGGTCATACAGGGGCCATAACTATCGTTAACATGTGTACAAAATTTCAGACCGATTGGTCCAGTCACTTTCGAGTAATCGTGTACACCGATTTTCAACTTCGCGACGAAACGAGTTTCGAGAAAATCGCGTTTAAAGTTTCGGTAAGAGAAGAATATGTGATTTTGCGACTTAACGGCTAATCTGCTATTATTTCAATGGTTTTCGTATCTAACATTACTTCGAAAATTCTACGTAAATACTTCTTCCGGAACATCCGACTAAACCTTATTACAGGTACAGAAGCACTTCAAACAGGGATAATAAATAAACAAACTTTTGATCATTACTGCCGTGCGCGTCTAGGATCGGCGAGAAGATGGGTTACATGTATAGGTTCTTAGAACAATAGCTTTGTATTTTACTCCAAATACCAATGCGTTTCGTATTCTATAGGCTTTAAAGTAACTTTTTAAATAAAAACAAAAAATGACTTTTTTGAGTCCATCTACATAGAGGTCCCCCCTTAACCCAGCGACATCCATCGTGCAGTTCTAGAAACGCATAGTTGCAGTTCCTAAAGAAATCTTCTAACCCTGCCTCAAGAAAAAACGATGTTATAAATACTCACCGTAATATTGAATAAGCATTGAATAAGCCGTAATATTGATAGCAGTCTTTGCTATCTAATTAGATTCGTCACATTTTTGTAAACCCTGCACATTACCACGAATATTGATCTGAATTAAGTAAAAGTAACATTTACACTTAGGTATAATCCCCGTCACAATAGTTTCAGGCATATTCAATCGTTTGTAACGACTATAAAATGCCTACATCTCGTTCTTGTTTTACCTGTACGTTCACAGTAGGTACCCCTAATTTTAAAGATAGATTCGAGTTTGTACGAGGCACCTGGACTGTAGGTCCACTAGTAAATAAACACCCTGTATATACCTACGTCTTCCCATCATGGCTCGAACAAGTTAACCTGATCCCTGTAGGAGGGGTAACTCGGAAGTAGTTTTACTCGTGAGCAAGCAGTTATGCAACTCTAGTCGGTGGTACAGGATGTTCCAAAAATTGCAATAACGAAACTACAATTCAAAAATCACTAATTGTCCGAATAAATTAGGAAGTTCTTCAAATATTTTGAAATTTACAGTCTTGTTATAGAAATATGTTTTAGTCGTTCACATTTCGAGCAAAATTTTTTATGTTCGAGGATTTCCAAATTTCGAAATTTTGAGCTTTTGGGAAGTTTGGAAATTCTTTCAGCTTGAGAATTCGGAAACTGGGACATGAAACCTTAGGAATTTGGGAATTTCGAGAATTTCAAGTTTTCGGAATTCGAATCTTGAAAAAAAGTTTGCAAGAGTGGCAATTTTGAAACTCGAGAATTGCGGTGTTCAAAATCTTGGGAATTTGAAAGTTTGAGAATTTAAAAATATGAGTCTGTTAGAAACGGTAAAAGTTTGAAATTCTGGAAATTTATGGATGTCGGAATTTGAGAGTCTCGAAATACGAAAACGTGAAAATATGAAAATTTGAGATTTTGTGAATTCAAGAATTTCGGCGATTCAGAAATTTGAGTCTTCGAAAATTTTGAGATCTTGGAATTTTTAAATTTGAGAATTTGAAAATTTTAGTGCTAAAAACTATAAATTTAAAAACTTTGGAATTTTGGAATGTTGGAAATTTAGAAATGTCGATAATAAAAGTGTACGAAGAAAAATGTTCTACGTATGCTTTATGAACGTCATTCGAATGCTCTAAGGGTACATTTACACAGAACGAACAAATGCTCATCCCCTTCCTACACGAGAGAAAGTTATTATTCTTTCCTATTCTGTTACATTTGAAGTTTGTCGGGAACAATAAACATTTATTTGTTCACTATAAACGCACTCTTGGTATATTCAAGTTACATTTTTTCAAACATTCCTGTAGCATTCTTAAATCATTTTAAAGCATTTTTAGAGTTTTTTTAGATTATTTTTAAAGTATTCTTAAAGCATTCTTAAACCATTTTAAAGCATTGTTAGAGCTTTTTTAGAGCATTCAATGAATATTTTCAAAATAGTCTTAGAATATTGGCGAAATATTTTGCAAGATGTTTTTGCGTTAAAGAAACAAACGCTTGTCTATCCTTCTTCGCAAAACTTAACTTCTTTTTCATTCCTTTCTCGTCTTTCGAATTTAAAATTTATTAATGTTTTTAAGGAAACAGCAGCTACTGAGCACTCGCTGAACCCAAGAAGAGCATCCCAACAGAGGAGTCACATTTTAAACTCCTTTACTATATAGTCATCCTTGATTTAATGTTTCAAGGCATCATCTCGCAAGTCGAGATAGGATTTCATGTTCTATCAATCTTCGAACGATTTTAGAACGATGTCTTTGAACCTCTGGTTAAGAAGCAGTTGGTTTGATGAGTGCCGATAAAAGTACAATAAAAGCCTCATTAAAAGCAAATATTTTGGGGCCGAATGTGAACTTCCCGAATTCCAACACACTCTAGTTCTTAAACCATAAATTCCCAAATTTCAAAATTTCAAAACTTCAATATTCTAAAATTTTAAGATTCTGGAAATGTGAAACTTCAGAATTTTAAAACTGCAGAAATTCAACCCTACAAATTTCAAAACTTTAATATTCCAAAATTGTAAGACTAGAAATTTAAAACTTTGGAATTTCAAAACTTCAAAGCTTAAAAACTTCTATATTTTAAAATTGCTGAATTTCAAAAGTTCAGAAAGTGAAAACTTCAGGATTTCAAAACTGCAGAAATTTAAAACTACAACATTTCAAAACGCTAAAATTGCAAAACTGTAAAATTTCATAACTAGTATTTCAAAATTTCGGAGATTCGAAGCTTGAGAATTTCAAAACTGAAAAATTTCAAAACACACAAATTGCCAAATATCCAACATTTCAAATGTCTAGTCCCGGCACAGCGGTGCTTCGGCCTTGCTATTATTTTTACAACCGGTTTCTAACCTCTGTCGACTGCGGTAATTACAGCGAATCTTTCTTTTTCACTCACGATCCTTCTCAGCATTCGAAACATATTGTTAATTAACACTAGATTGCCGGAGGTTGGTTGTATACCTATTTTGCCTGATTGAGTCAATTTGACTCAATCGTCAAAAATGCAGGTTTTTTAAAGTAATAAAATTTTATTACAAATAAACTTTATTCCAAACACTTTTTGCATACATATATAGTTTTTAAAATACACTTTCCGCATATTTTTTTATTACATTTGCTACAAACGCCCTTGCTTCTGTTTCTGTTGCATGACACTTGTACCTGGCAATTTGCACGGTTTTCAATATTTTGTATATTAGATAAAGTCGAAGTACTTTCGGCTTCATTATCGTAATTGCCGCTTAATTCTTCCGCCAGTTGCAAAAGAAATTCTTTTCTTGACATTTGTACTTGAGTCACATCTTTATATATGACCCAAGCATTGATTGCTGCCAAATCTAAAATGTTGTAGAACACGTGAACGGGCCATCTGCGGGAACCTGCTTTGGTACTATATTTTCGCGCCATTTGATCCAGTATATCGACTCCATACTTAGTATTATTATAAAACTCTGCCACTAGAACGTTTACAACAGGTTTTTATGAAAAGGAAATAAGTTACGTGTGTCTAAAACGGTGAGTCAATTTGACTCGTATCCGGAAAAATAGGTATAGCACATATGAATTATTGGAAGTAAGGGAATAGGGAGGAATAGGAATTACTTTTTGTATACCTTTCATTGTTCTATGAAAAACCAAAAAATGATTTAAAAAAAAAAATGACTTAAAATTGTTATGTATATCACAGTAAAAGTGCAAATGAGTCAAATCGACTCGCTCCGGCAATCTAGTGTTAAGCTAGCAAAAGTAGTCCAAATTATGTCGTACTTAGCCTCACTTTAATAAAAAACAGAATTATTTGATGATAACAGTTTTATAACAAAAGAATACGAAATAAAAACATTTTATCCTTGCATTGTTATCGTCCCGCGAATGTACACCAACCCATTACATTTCATTCGAGCGAACTTCTTATCATCTGGCATCTTCTCCCAGACGGTGGAGCTCGTTCTTTCGCTTATACCGTGCAGATCGTTTTCGCTTGTATCCAGGCTTCGCTGTAATTTACATTTTCTCGTTGAACACAGCGTGAGGTCGTCGCTGCGAATAAACCGCTCGCTAAGAAGCTGACGCGAGGGCATAGGAATCAAGCTTGAGGACTTACGTAAGAAATATGATTCGTTGAAGCGATGAAAAACGTCTCATTGAAACGACAACCGCGAAGTTTGCATTGAAGTTTAGTAGTCGCCCACCTTGCTAGGAAGTAGCTGCCTGCTACACCGATTGCGTAACATGCCACTCTTATATCCGGTTTTGTACTTCGCCGCAACCGAACGACTGATTACGAAGTTTTTATCGGTTTCTCGACTGCGCGACTGTCTTTGAGCGAAACTTCCAGCGACTTTGCAGGATTATATTAGGTAAATTTCTTCCTTTTGTGATACTAAATCAATGCACAATATTTATTGTTTAAGGTTAATTTGTTGTGTTAACCCTTTGAGCGCTATGAACCCATATATGCGTTCTCACACAACCATTCGATTTCGGCTACGAACCCATATATGCGTGTAAAGAAACGCGTCGTTGACGCACTTCACACGGTCGAAATGAGAGGGAGCACACGACCAACGAGATAAGACAGAAGAGAGTGATAAAGAAAGAGAGTGATTAAGATATTTGGAAACACGTGGCCGCTAAGGCAGTACGGACAAAGGGATTAAGAAATTGTAGCGTAGGACGAAATTAAATCGAAAGAACAAACTTTAAATGTCGTTTCGTGGATGTTCCAGGTAAGAGAACAAAAATGTAAGCAATTGTTATACCAAATAAAAAAACTTTCAAAACCGTGGATGTTCCAGGTGAAACCGAATTGAGTTTGTTTTTCATTTCTAACTGCGAAAATCCCCAATCAAGTCGATAATTTACCTTATATGCGTTCTTGCACAACCAATCGATTTTGCCTATGAACCCATATATGCGTTTTCGCTAAACCATTCGGTTTAGGTTATGAACGCATATGTGGGTGCTCACAAAACCATTCAATCTGGGAAAGAGGAATGTATGAACAGATACATGTGACTGGTGCTTGTAAGTCTATATAGATATTGTGGGGAGCGAGATAAGGATATGCGAGCGAGGTGCGGATGTAGAGTGTTTGGACCGAAAGAAATGTGAATAAAGAGTGTTTGGATCGGGTGACAGTTCTTCGCAATGAGAATGCGTGTGGTATGAATTGGTCAGCGGGTGTGTCTGTGTATAAGTTGATTTGGGAGAAGAAGAGTATTGTAAGGATGAAAGGAAAATCAGTTGAGCGTCAGAGTTAATAGAGAGAAGTTAAGCGTAGAGTTAAAAGAAAGAAGTCGTGTGCGAGCGTGTGTTGTATTTTATTTTCATATATTAAATATTCCTTTTTTGTTTAAAACGAGTCCTTGAGTCACTAAGATCCCTACAATATAAAAAAGACAATAAGCGTTTAAATGTGCTTTTGTGCAATCGGGCAAGTATACTCAACTTGCGAGCTTTCGTAAAAAGCACGCAGCCTACGGTAACCTTTTTAGTACGGAGTGGGCAGTCCACGGTGCACGCTTAACATCGGGCAACTCAACGCTCAAAGGGTTAAATATGAATTGTTCTGTTCCATCATTGTTAGAGTGTCGTGCAGATGAGGTTTACGACATGGCAGAAAAATAGCCACTTTTGAAACCTTTAGTTTATTATCCGTGCCATCTGCGTGCCAGCAGTACGATGGCACGTGACAATTTTTAGTTTAACAAATCTATTTTACTGTCCTCCCACAGCAATTTAGACGGCACGAAGTGCAACATTCAGGGTCTTGACCTCACCCTAACAATCATCATCTTTCGTCTATCAGGAAACTTCTTTTTAAAATTATTGGGGCTCACCTGCAAAATATTTTACATCGAAAAAGGAGGGAACTTATGGGACACCCTAATATTTCGACGATCTGACCTTTTAAGAGGTTGCGTCTGCAGAGCAGCCAGATGACGACGTATTTTTCGCCTTTCTTTCGTTCTTAACTTGAAAATTGTTTCTTGGCAAATATTTTGGCATTCGCTTGAACACTGTTTAACACTAAAACTACTGAAGCGCCAAATGACCAATTCACGAGTTTCTTGTCATGAGTTACTCAATTTGTTAAGATTTTTTTTTAAATTCACCTTGGTATTCATCGAAATAAAAAATTAATGTGTAAGCTAATATGTATTTTATCATGTAGCGTAGCGTTAGTGTAAATAAACTTAGTCTGTAACATAGAATAATTTTTAGAAGTTAAAACGGCATACCGCGAGCCTCGCCGCGCTCCCAGGTAGCTAGTGCCATAAAACCTTCCCGAGCGCAACTCGCCTCGCTGATTGGGCGGGCCTAGCTGTACTTTTTCGTATATAAGCGGCTCTTTTTACCGAGTAAAGACAGTATTTTCCACACCTTAACCAAAGCTAGACCACTCTCGGAACCTCCAGAGTCGGAATCAGCGAAACTCCTTTCCTCTATAACCAAATCGACTTGGATCCCCAGTCGATAGGCCTAACTCGCAGCTTGGAACCCCAGCCGAGTTGGCCAAATTTCCGCTTCGTCAAATCTCACTTCCCGAAAACACCTCGTCTTGCGAACATTGCATATCTAACCGTTTTGGCTTTAAGAACATTTTTGTTGTAAGAAATTTTTGTCACTAGCGTTATCTTAAATAAAGTAGCACTGTTACAATCATTTGTTTATTTCATTTTCGGTTTAATTATATTATTAATTTTAAATTAAACGTAAATTATACGATGGTATTTTTAGCTAGACATTGTGTGAAAATTGCAGAAAGATCCAGTCAGTTACAAATGTGCCCAAGTTTACTGCTATATGGAGCGAAAGTTATTTTTTATAAAAAACGAACTACCTCGATTTCAAAAAATGTTCTGTTGTGTACAGGACGTTATATACGAGTTAACTAATGTTGATTGATTAATTTAGTTGACAATATTAGGTACAAGTTCCTGAGAAGCACGTCTTTTCATTCTTTTTGTTGTGTCCGTATTAAAAATTGTAAGTGCAAATGACCTAAACTTATGCTAAATAAAAGACGAATAATTTCTCTTTACCTGAACATGAATTTCATGAAACAAAAATACCTAGGTACTATTCAAGCGTTAAAAGTACAAATTTTGTCAGGTGATATTCGGTATATTTACCTTGCACCTGTCATTATCACATAATTTGATGAACAAAATTCATTACCATTTAATTTAGTGAATAGACATTTCATTTATGAATTTGTCAGTTACCTTATGATTATGAATGTTACATTGACCAAAATTGAATTCATTATCATAACTATTATCATAAGTAACCACAACTTAATGAACAATAATTTAATGAATAGAGCTTACGTAGATATGTTCATTAACATTAATATGTTAATCAATATATTGTACTCGGAATTACAATATGTATTACAATAACCATCGTTGTCATCGATGCTATTTAATAGTATTGTAAAAATATTTACGTTTAATCCTTCTACTGTTACAGTAATATATAGGGTGTTCCAAGTTTTGACGGTCAAACATTACCGGTACATTCTATGTATCGATACAACAAAGAAGCGTTATATTGTATATTCAATGTCTTTTAAAGCTTCATTAACACTTTGAGTACCGTGTCACCCACATGTGGGTGTCATATGAATTTGTATATAAATCTGACACTAATTTTAGTGGAAACATTTTACATTACAAAATATAAATAATTTTGATAAATATATTAAAGACTGTCGCGTAAACCACGGTCGAATATTATGAAAATTGTCTATAAAATTTATCGAAAATAAAATTATTTCCTATAAGAAATTGAAATTGTTTTGGGTGGCATCCAAAGTGTTAAAATATTATCACAGTAATACGAAATAAACAATAGTTAATGCTCCGTGGTACTTCAGAAACGACGGCATACGCAAGGACCTAAAAATCCCAACAGATAAGGCGGAAATAAACAGATATGCTAAGAGATATAAAGAAAGAGTGAAAACTCATCCTAATCAACTAGCTGCGGAATTGCACACAGCCCGTACTAGAAGAAGATTAAGAAGGCTACATCCAGCTGACATTTAAATTAATACCACATAATACAATAAACACGTTGCGGTGGCACTTCAATGGAATCTGTCACCTACATGATACGTAACCCGCACCCTATACAGGGTGTCTCCAAAGTATTGATGGAGCCGGAAATGGGAGATAGGTGGGGTCATTCTGAACAACTTTTTCATTTGCAAAAATGTCGTATAGGGCTTCATTTTTAAATTATTAACGAAAAACACCAACCAATCAGAGCGCGAGAATCGCGCGCGCTCGGAGGCAGAAGTGTAGGCCCGAGTTATAATTGGCCATGGTCGCGATCGAATTTAATGGCGCGCGATTCTCGCGTTCTGATTGGTCGGTGTTTTTCGTTAATAATTTAAAAATGAAGCCCCATACGACATTTTTGTAAATGAAAAAGTTGTTCAGAATGACCCCACCTACCTCCCATTTCCGGCTGCTTCAACACTTTTGGGACACCCTGTATAATAATGTACCAAATGTCCAATGGACAAATTGTAAAGGAACATTTATAATAAAAAAAAAAAGTAATACGAAACAAGGAGAACGGTAGCAAATTCGCGGTTAATTCGATGCGATATAGAAACAGATCAGTGATATTTTGTTTACTCTGTTTGCATGGGCCACATTTGCTATCTATGGTAGGCGTTTACCAGTTCCATTTATAATTTCGTAGACTTCGTACTGAAATGCAACAAGTATTTACGAGTTCGGAAGGTAATAAATTTTCTTTTCCACCGATGTCAATCTGGTATTATCAAAAATGGTGGACATTTTAAATCGGTTATTAATTGTTTCTCGCATAAACAGAGTAATCGCGAATATTGCTAGCCTGTTTCTGTATCGTGTCGCAATGGCCACGAGTTTGCCACTGTTCCCTTCATTTCGTATTAACATAACTTTCTAACGCACCTACGTTTATATATAATTTGTTTGTTCTCTGAACGTATAAAATATACTAACAACGCTCGAGCATTTATTTCTAGGACCTTCTGTATACACAGTTTCGGATAAGTACACATAAATGTGAAAGGTATTCTGAGATCTCTTCATTAATATTTCAGGGAATGATATGGGTGTTAAATTTAGAATTGAAAGCTCCGTTTCGAATTTTGGATCAGATCGTTATTTATCGAAGTATTAACAATTAAAGTTGTCCAATCAGATATGCAATTAATGTACACGTAGTACTTAGGCTTCCTTTGGTGACACATAGAATTTCTAAATTTTCAAGCATTTGAATGTTTAGGTTTCCGAATTGTCGAATTTATAAATTTGTGAATTGTCACAAAGTTTCAATATTCTAAGCCGATAAATTTTCAAACATCCGAAGTTTGCAAATTTAAAAAATCACCAAGTTCTATTTTGTCTAACTCTTAAACTTCTATATCTACAAATTTACAAATTTCAGTATTCTCAACTACTCAAATTTCAATACATTCAGGTTCCTAAATTTCCGAATTCCTAAGTGGACAAATTGTCTAGACTCGCATATTTGTTGATTCTCAAAAAATTTAAAAAATCCATAAATTTCTCCAATCATAAATCCCTAATCCGCAAATTCCTAGGTTCACAAATTTCTATATTCGAAATCCCCAGATCACCAAATTTTTACATCAAATCCTAGGTCACTAAATCTCTAGATCCACAAATCCAAATTCCTAGATTCATAAATTCCTATGTCCCTAAATCCCTATGTTCCGAAATCTCTAGATCCACAAACTGATACATTCCCAAACCTGTAGCGTGTCGAATCCTTGAATCCAGAAATTGCTCTGCAACGTAACTGTTAGAATGCCACATCCTTAAATTCCCATATCTGGAGATACCTAAATCTGCAAATCCCAAATTCCGAATTCTCCAGTACTCCATACCTCCAAATCTCATATTTCCAATTGCTCTATCCTTAAATACCTATGTCACTGGATCCTTAAATCCACAAATCGCTATGTCCCAAAATTCCTATAATGTAGAATCTCTCAATTCCTATATTTGTAGATCTGAAAATCCAAAAATCCTCACATGCTACATTCATCAGGTACTCGTGTCTCTAAATATTTACGTCCTCCAAGTTTCTATGTCCTCAAATTCCTAGATTGCCAAATCCCTCTATTGCCATGTCCGTAGATTCCTGAATTCGAAAGTCCCTAAATCACAAATTCCCCAAATACTTATGCTTCGAAATTCTTAGAACCACAGGTTTCAAATTTCTGTGCACCCAAGTTCCAGGAGGACCAAATTCCTAGGTTTCCGTATACGAAGATCTCCACATTCCTATGTTAGAAAATTCTGAACCCACCCCTAAATTTTGACTTTCCAAGAAATTCGGAAAAAATCAACGAATTGGTGGTCTTTCCCTAGATCCCTAAATTCGAAAATCTCGAAGCCCCAAGTTTGTGAGCCTTAATATTGTTACATCCCAAAATTCCAGGGACCCAAATTCATACGTTTCCAAATCCTCAAGTTCTCAATTTCAAGATTGCCAAATTTCCAGATTCCCATATACGTGAATCCCCAAATTTCTGTACCACGAATTTCTGAACCCGGCCCTGAAGTTTTGTATTTCCAGAAATCCCTGAAAATTAACGAATTGAATGTCTCTTCCTAAGTCCCTAAATCCTCAAATTCCTAATCCTCGAAACAGTTGAGTTCCCAAATTTCTACATTACCAAATTGTTAAACTCCTAATATCGAGGTTCCCAAAGTTCTAAACTATCTTCTGATATACTCTTCCGCGTTCGCTAATATCTTCCCTAGGGAAAGGTAGATTTGCTGTTGACTGTACATACCGTTGCTGTTTCTGCAAACACAGGGCTGTCTACTCGATTTGTTCTCCAATTTCACTGGCTGGCCTTGAGTTGGCAGGAAGGCTTCTCGCTTCTTTCCACTGGATTGGACAACCTGGTTGCCAGTTTGCCCGCCCTGCATCACCATGGTGCTCGTGGTGGAGCTCGTCGGGCACGAGGTCCCGTTCACGCTGACCGAACATCCTGTAGACGAACCTGTCGGCGACTGATATTCCTGGAGAAGCACTCCTGTCGTTGGCACCACGTTGCCGGTCGAATTTGGTGACGAGAAACTGTTGATTGTCAACGTGGGTGCATTTCCGGTCACCAGAGACAATTGAGGCGAGAAAGCGTTCTGATGAAGTCCTCCTGTTAACAAAATTCGGTCGTGTCGGTAAAGTTTCAACGAATCAAACTTGATTATTCAAGATATTTTATAAATGTTGAAATTGCATTTCGCGCGTTCTAATCAATACACCCTCTTTTCTATTGCGTTTATTTCTTCCGATGTTCGGTTGTTATAAACTACGCACGATGTGTAACCACGTGTTTGTTCTATCATTACATTAATTCAAAGATATTTAGTTTTTCGTACTTAATTGTGTTCCAGTCATTTCTCGTACCTATATTCAACAATAAATAATTGTATAATTAATGATATGTGTTTGGTGCTCCATAAGCTTCGCCCTCTTGTGATATGACATAAAATGCACTTGGAGGAATTGTTTACAAGCAATCATTTAAGTTTGCAAGTAATCCCCAATAATTTTAGAAAGGGTAAATAATGTTTGATGAGGGGTGGAAGAGAGTGACTGGGTAAAGCACTTCACATTTAATGCAACAAACAGATCTTAAGCAATAAACAAATATCGAGTATTACTGTATGAAGAAACTTATGGGGTGAGTTGGAAACTATTTCATGAATTGTTCATATATGTATGTATAAATCAAGGTATATGTGCATATTCATATTATGTATTTATAATTTAGTCAATTATAAAAATATACACAGTGTGTGCCAGCTTTTGCGGTCAACATTTACTGACTTATAAATACTATTCGTAAAAATGAAAAAGAACGTAGCATCAACATAAGGTTTCAAACACTTTATAACAATGGTGTATATATATATTTTATAATTATTAAATGATGAATTAAATGATAACTATTCTTTTCTATCTCAAACTCTATCAGTTATAATTAAATATGAAGTATATTATTATTGTTATAGCTAATTATTATATAATGAATGGGTATCAATAGAAACATTTTTCAGCTGGATAATAAATTTAAATAGCAATTAATTGTAATACAGAATTAAGATATTAATTATTAAAGTGATATTAAGATATATGTTATGTATATAGTAATTATCAAATTTCATTGTTTAAGTTTGATTTGTTCAAATATCACTGTGAACATGTTTGCGAGATCTTGTATGATATATTTATTTTACTATAAACTGGAAGTAAATAATATAATATACGTATTTGTTAAGCTTCAAAAATAAAATAAATTTTCCGATTTTGACAATACATGATGTTGACAATAAATAGTTTCTAATATATGAATAATAGTTTTGATAGTTTAAAAATGTAGCAAATGAATTTATAAAAATGCAAAAACGATAAAATCGAAAATATTTGATCAACCAGTTTCTAATATCACCAAAAATGAAAATAAGTAATACATATTATACTATAAGTATAAATCTTTGAATTCCATTTTCAAATGTTATAATTTTTACCGTAATGTCAAATTAACTAACAGAATGTAAAAAACTCTTCTTCCAGGACACTTTTTCTTGTATATTTATCGATTTTTTAATAGTCCTCAAAAAATAATTCTGGAATCACAATTGTAAATTGAATTTTTTCAATATAAATTGGTTCTTGTAATTGCAGATTTGAATTGCAGATAAAAAATAATACAAGAACTTTAATTAATTGGGATAAAGAATTAATGTTGATAAATTCTACTGTTTCAGTATGAACAATTTTCAGTATGTAGTTAACAATTTCTGTTATTGAAAGAAACTGAACATTAATTGACGTGTTTCGAAGTAATCTTGAAAGTATGATAAAAACCTGAATTTCAAATCGATTTTTGAGCGAGCATACGTATATTACTTCAATCTAAATGCAAATATATGCAATCGATAAATCATACTCGATTTCCTTACCAGAATTTTTTGGAATTTTCCATAAAAACTACTCCCTTCCATGTTAAAAATGGCGGACGAGTTGTTGAGGAAGCACTCCACAAATCCACCACACAATTTTGGTAATAATAATAATAAAAGAAACAGAAATGTCAATGTCTGACCAGTCCTTGTAAAAATGATTTAATGCCTATACTTTCTTGACATATCTATTTGTCTGAAAATGTATGTAATTCTCTATTATCTCCTTAGATGTTTTAACAGTCACGAAATAAATTTGTTTGAACTTATAAATACGGAAAAACGTTACTTAAATGGCCCGAAGAAAAATACATTTAGAACTAAAAAATTCCTGAAGAATATAATATAACTACAACATTATTTAAGATTTAATATATTACCGCCTGATATACAGGGTGTCCCATAATTATGGTACGAGCGGGAAAGGGGTAGTAGGTAGGGCTATTCTGAACAACTTTTTCCTTTGCAAAAATATTGGGCGAAGCTTCGTTTTTAAATTATTCAGGAAAAACACCGACCAATCAGAACGCGAGGATCGCGCGCGCTCGGAGGTAAAAGGGTAGGCCCGAGTTGTGGTTGGCCGTGTCGCGATCGAACATACAGCGCGCGCGATTCTCGCGTTCTGATTGGTCAGTGTTTTTCCTTAATAATTTAAAAATGAAGCCTCATCCAACATTTTTGCAAAGGAAAAATTTTTTCAAAATAGCCCCACATACCACCCCTTTCCACCTCGTACCATAATTATGGGACACCCTGTATACAGTATTATGTACACATTATGAATGACGCATTTCTATGTCAAATCGATCTCTCCCCCTTCTTATGAATGACTTATTTTGGTAACCAAATCGCGAACTACGTCTTAGAAATGATGCGCTACTGAATCAAGATCGCAAAAAAGCGGAACCTACAATAAATCTTCCATTTATCACATTTCCCGCATTTTTGCGTCAAAGAACTAGGAACCAGGACGTTGAGTTAAAAAGACAAATTACATATCATCAAGTCACACTTATAACGCACACTACACTTCAGAAATGACAAATCAACATCGTAATTGGACAAGAAGTAAGTTTTAAGTTCACTACTGGTTATCATTTGAACAATTAAATATCGCTAAATTCAAAATATAGCGAACATCTCAGCTTTATTTATTTATTTTAACATTAGAGTTATAAATAATTCTTATCGATGCAACAACAAAAGCGATCATAGATTATGAACACGTTACGTATGAATTGTACGCATTTTCTGTAAATGTCCAAATGCTCAAACGATTAAAGAATCAATTAAAATAATTGCAATTTCTTTAGTATATAACCGGTGTAAAATTATAAATACATACATTTACCTGGAGGTGAAAAAATATTTATTTTCAGATGAAATAAAATATCTATCTTTAGTTAGAATGATACAAAATAAAATAAAATTTCTGCTTTTCGATAAGATAATAAGAAACAATTTCTAAAAATAAGAAGAATGTCACATAATTAATGTGATATTATTCGTATAATAATTCCTTGTTATATACGAAAAATGCATCAGACAAAAATTATTTCGTATCAAGAGGCTCATCATCCGATTTTACTAATTTTTCAATAAGTGAGGGCGTCAGGGAGATATGGAGGTCATCTCTGTTCTTTTGAATGGAACGGTATATTTTTTTACTTACATTCTGATACAGTATTTCAAGACGAATACAATGACGTATTGGTAAAATCATTCGTGGCCTGGATTAAGTTAATTATGATGGAAAATAATTTACTTTGAGGAACTGGTCAAGCACCGTTAATTTATTTATCAAACAGTAATACACGACTAATAAAAGTGTAAACGAGACTAATACGAATAATTCATAATCTCTTTACAAATTACCTATCAATTTTGAGCTTTCACTAGAATACTAACCATTCCGGTATAATAAATCCTTTATTCTGTTTAGTCAACACTTTAAGCACTATTGGATAATAAAAAAGTATTGTCTATTACCATGAAATACAAAAAATGTGTCTATTAGTGCTTACCAATATTTTTATATTTATTAAAATGTAATTAAATATAACTGTAATACATACAATATAATATTTATAGTTATAAATATAACTATAAATCCCGCAATAACAAAAAATGGTCGTGTCCACGTTCAAAATAAACGTCTCAAACATGCCATTATTTAAATTGAACGTATTAAATTATATCTATATAAAGATAATTAATTTTTCTACTGGATGTTGATTACTCCAAATGTCGTAATTAAGCAATAATGTTATTCTTAACGAAATTCCCACCTGACCGTTAATTGAGACTCCTTTAAGCACCGGAACGTTTACCCCATGTACAGTCGTGGACAAAATTAAGTAGATAGATATCACAAATATCAAAAGGTTAATTTAATTTAACTAATAATGTCTATAAATCAAAACTTTATTGCACAACTATATACATTAAATATATAAATTGTACATTAAATAAATGTTTTTTCAAGTCTACAAAAATATTTCACGTTGTAAATTTAATATTTATTTAAAACATTGTAATAAAACGAAAATTTTGTTTACATATCTGCAATATCCACTTAATTTGGTCCATGACTGTATCTTCGATTATTTTCGAAATAAGACTGGAAAAAGCATGAATTACTCACCATGATGAAGATGATGAAGACCGGTCAGATTGAGGGTGTGTTGCGTGTGCTGAGTGTGTTGTGTGTGCTGCGCGTGATGCAAACTGCCAACATTCACGCCAACACCCTGAAGACTGAGCGCCTGTTGACCAGGAGGAGCTAAATTGGCTAAATTCTTAGCTAACAGCTCGAGCTGCGTCACCGGAACAGGACTATAGGGTGATCCTGGGGGTGGTGTGGGAGCACCCCAGGTGTAACCACCCACGCCAACCCCGACAGCGGCGGAAAACACGCTCTCTGAAACTACAGAATCCGACGATTAATCGATCTGTTCCTCTTTTCCAGTCACAATGGCTGACGCTGAAACGAACCCAATTATTATCTTGATGTACAGCGTCCTGTCATTCCGTCATGACTATCCGATATTTTCTACAAATTTCTATATCGGGAGAATAAAATAGATTTCTTTTTAAACCGAATCAAATCAATTCGTACTTAAAGAGAATAAAATTTTTTTCTGGCTAGTAAGACGGCTGTCGATGGTACACTACACTCGGTTTTTCGGTTTTATTCAACAATGATTTTTAATATTATTGTGCGGTATTTATAGTCAGCATCAAAGTGTCAGAAGGGTACATGAAATGCAGTACATGCTACGTATCGCATGTTACATGTTACATACACGTGGTACATTTGTATTATTCGCACGTCACGGGATAAGCTCTAGGAATTAAGAAAGGTAAATCTGTTTTACTTGTTTTTCTGATCCTTGTATTAGGATGTCCCAAAAGTTTCTTCCGCTTTCGATAGAAACGAATACACGATATTTATTGCTTAAGATCGATTTGTTGGATTAAATATGAACTGTTCTGCTCGATCACATTGTTCCATTGCTCAGGAAACATTATTTAATCTTTCTAAAATTATTGAGAATTATTTGCAAACTGAAATTATTTCTCGAAATGCGTTTTTATGTCATATCAGAGGAGGAAGAAACTTATGGAACACCCTAATATAATCTATTGATGCAATCGATTGTTTCCTTCTCCCGGAAGTATTAGGTTGATGCAAATGTCGGATTTTCTGTACATGTGAACCTTTGTCGCCATGTTCTTGTGCTTTTGTTTTTAGCACAATCTATTTCATACTCGTACTGCGTGAGTCACATTTCAACAAAGAAAATTTTCCTTTTGTTTCCTTTTGTTGTTTTGTATTTTGTACCGATATGAATTCAGCCGATATTCGTGTAATTTTTTTGATACGAGTATAAAATTCAGAATAATGCTGCAAGAGCTACCGGCAATATAAACCACGCGTTTGAAGAAAATAGAGTCAATGAACGAAATGTGCGTTTGATTTGAGAAGTGCATAAAGAATTGAAAATTATAAACTCATCACTCATTAATCGGTATGATCCAATACTTCTCCGGGGCAACGATTGGCCGCATGCGTCACACAAAACGATCGTGAAATTATTGGGAGTACAAATTAGTTCGGTCCGTTTTCAAAAGGTACATCTGGCTGTTGTAAATGTTTCATAGCAACAGCGAATTTCGATTGTTTCAGAGACGTTAGGCATCTGCCAATAATATTCAGTTTATATCGCTTTGAGTTTCATTCAGAAATCTTGTGTTTTACTGTGTTCAATATGTGAAATTTTGTGTTAACTAAGCAGCATTTGCGGGAGGTTTTAGCTTTTTACTTTAATTGGAATAAAAGTGCAGCTAAAACGCATCGAATCCTTGTGGAAGTTTATGGTGACAATGCTCCAACTGACAAATCATGTGGAGAATGGTTTCGACGTTTCAAAAATGGCGACTTCAGTGTTGAAGACAAGCCTCGCTCTGGACAGCCAAAGAAGTTCGAAGACACGGAATGCGTTCGAAATGAGGAGTATCTGGTGGGACCAAAAGGGTGTTATATACTATGAACTGCTACACCCTGGCTATTCCATTATGGTTAATAGATATGGGCTACAATTACTTCGTTTGAGTCGTGCATTGCGAGAAAAACGGCCGGAATACGAGCAAAGACATGATACGGTTATTCTTCTGCATGACAACGTTCGGCCACATGTCGCAAAAGTCGTAAAAACATATTTGGAAACGATCAAATGGGATATTTTACCGCACCCGCCGTATTCTCCGGACATTGTTTCTTCTGACTACTGGTTGTTCCGACGGATGCAACACGATTTGGCAGGTCACAGGTTCACTTCTTTCGCAGAAATTGAAAATTGGCTCCAAACTTGGATCGCCTCAAAAAACGAGCCATTTTTTCGAGATGGAATTCGAAAATTGCTTGAGAGGTGGACAAAAATAGTAACCAGCGGTGGACAATACTTTTAGTAATCTGTTCCTACAGATTGTTCTGTAATAAATGCATTTTTGACCACAAAAAGACGGACCGAGCTAATTTGTACTCCCAATAATTGAGTTGAACTATGAAATTTTTCAACACCCCAATTATTTATCAGATACTTTGTCAACCGTCTTTCATTTTTTTTAAACATTTATAACTGTTCTCATGGGCTGAGCGCTGTGAAAATGAAGAAAGTCTGAAAGATTCAATATCAGCGTTTATTGATTCCAAAGATCAGAATTTCTTTAATACAATCATTTATACATTATAATCTCGTTGGGAAAAGTGTACTTAAGGAAATGGATCATATTTTGATTAAATAAACGGCTTCTGAAAAAGGATATGCAGTTATATATTGACTTAAAAATCCGACATTTTATATGCACCAACTTAATATTTATCGACTTTGCAAGAGATGCATTTTTCTCTATATTCTGCCAGGTCTCGTCTTGTGATAAGCGAATTCGCACATATGGATTTTGTTAATTCTGTTATGTTACACTTTAACATTGATTTCATAATAGACCGAACACTAAGATTGCAAAATTGTTCCTTTTCCAAATATTCTGACAAGCATACTCTGCAACCTGCGTAATTATCAAATAAAAACCTAATAAAGGTTTATTAAAAACATGTTAAAGTAAATGTTCCCATCAGTGACCACGTATTTGCATGACCAATTGTTTACTTCATCTTATTATAAATGAGAATTAAAATGTCCTGTTGGTCAAGACCCGGAGTATTTCATTAACTATTTTAAAAATTGTTATATTGTTCAATATTTTACGCTCTTCAAATGTAACAGAAAGATCTACCTAACTTTGAAACTCACCTGTTCTTTCTGCAAATGATCAGCAGCGTGAAAAAAGGAAAGAATACGTGAGAATCATTAATTGTTATCTTTACAAAAATGTCTGTATTAATACGCATATTAATTTTAATATGAATTTATCCATATTCCTCTTATTACATTTATATTTACACTTCTTTTACCACCGAATAATAATAAATCAAGATAAATACTAACAAATTCTGCAATTGAAGTAATTGAAAATTTACGATAATATATAAATAATAATGTACGTATATTATTATGTGCTTTTTTTACGATATATAAGCGCACAAAAGTAATAATCAGCAAGTCAACAAAAATTAGTAATTTAGTAAAAGATCGCAAAAATTACTACGAACTTCGGATTATAAATTACTTAATTCTATCACGTTCGTTTAATCACATCGTTAAGGAATAAACGGAAGTCAAGCTGTAATGAATCAAATATGTGACTTTCGAAATTGCGTTTCTCTGAAAGCTGCTTAATTAACATATTGTAAAAGTAAATAGAATTGAAAAGCTTGTTTCACGTTCAATAACGGATTATTGACAAAGACACGACAACGTGTACAAAATTCAACGGTCTTTCATTTTCTCCCATTGAGATAAATAAATATGCATTATTCAAATATGTTTAAAAATTAACAGAGCGAAATTATGCACACCTACCACGAAATGAAAGGTAAAAGTACGTCATTCGTGGAAAAAATTAAGTTTCTACTATTTGCAGGAACTTGAGGACAAAAATTTGGAGATTTGGATATTCAGAAATGAAGGGCTGTGTTCCTCAGCCCTAATAACGCGACACATACAGTTGTGAACAAAATTAAGTGGACAGATGTCACAAATAACAAAAGGTTAATTTAATTTAACTAATAACGCCTATAAACCAAAACTTTATGGCACAATTATATACGTTAAATAAATGTTATTTCAAGTCTACAAAAATATTTCACCTTCTAAATTTAAAATTTATTATAAAATTGTAAGAAAACAAAAATTTTTTTACATTTCTGCAATGTCCACTTAATTTTGTCCATGAGTGTATATGAGTCTTTTGGCTCTATCAGTTGTTTTCATCAAACGCATATATGAGTACCTCGGCCAAATTGACGGTTTACGCAGAGCGCATATATTCGACGTTCGTCCGCAAAGAGTTAAGAGAATCTGGTTTTGACAAACAATGTGCTCTTCTGAAATCACTTCCGTGCAGGTGAACTGATGGTGGTGACAGCTTGTGATTGATTAAATTATCATTTTTTGGAAATCTAGAAATCTGATGGGGCTGAAAACTAGCAATTTGTGAACTTTTGTATTGCTTGAGCAAGATAACCGCCTACAAACTAAGAGTCACCCTCAAGTTATGTAGGTACCCACGAGTGACGCGTATGGAAATTCCCAACGCATCATCCGTGTCAAGTAATAGCCTTATGAAGCCCTTTGAACTGACCAAAACATGCTGAGGTTAAAGAAATATGCTAACAACAATAAGTCACAAAAAAGGAACAATTGACGCTAAGACGATCGTGAAGGACGGAAAATATTCAATGGCTTCATAAACTTATTCTTGCCACGGGTCAGTTCAGAATCTTTTAGGGCGGCTAGAGCGATTTACAGTACGAAAACCCTGATATGTTTTATTGCGTGTTCAGGCCCTTCTTAACGCAATGTACTAACGCAATATTTTTCTATTTTGACTTCAGATAAGGCGTTCCAAAGATATCGTGGTCACCGCAAGTGATATAAAAAAAAACTGGCGATCTAGGCGACGAGTTATATTTCATTTGTTTTTTAATATTTCTTCATACAAAAAATTATATATACGCTAAGACGATCGTGAAGGACGGAAAATATTCAATGGCTTCATAAACTTATTCTTGCTACGGGTCAGTTCAGAATCTTTTAGGGCGGCTAGACCGATTTACAGTATGAAAACCCTGATATGTTTTATTGCGTGTACCGTAATAAACAGAAACTAACGATAATGATTTTTATGTATATCGCGATTATTTTCTTTGTTTTATTAGTTTGCGCCGCAACAGTTAGGAATTTGCAAAAGAAGTCTCTCGAGTCTAATAATTCGACCACCCACTGTAAATAAGAAGAAGTTTCGTCGAGGGGTCAAGCTAGAACCTTCAGCCTGGCACGTATTCTTTCCGGTTAGGTTCTTTTTGGTGTGCGCGTAGACACAGGGTCGTCGCGAACCGCGTTTTGGATTACACTTCGGACAATGAGGTCGTTAGGGTCGTGCGAAGGAAGCGGTGGAAAGCAGAAAGACGAAGCTCGCCACCCTCGCGTTTCGTGCCCCTCCACGTGAAATTCCCTCATCCTTCTCTATCGAACGGGAACTAGCCAAAGATCTCACAATCAGCATTTGGTCAAGCGACCCTGCTCCCCTTCAGCCAGCTCGGGCCCTCTCATTCACTCGTTTTAATTGCATAATTGCGCCATTGTGCCGGCGCGTAGGGGCCCGTGAAAGGCCCCTACGGCCCCGCAGACGAGAAAAAATGTCCACGGGCCCCCTTTGAGCCCTAACCACTCGGCCAGGTAAGCTTAACCACGAATTCGACGCGTACTGCTCGCGTCCTATTCTCGCGAATCTAATTAGTAATTAGCCGAGTTGAGGGAGAAGCGCGAGCCGATCGACTTAATCGATCAACCGATATCCCGCTAATGGGATTACGCGATGTGTCCTTATCTGCGAGCCTTTCAAGATATCGCGTACAGTCCACGGCAAATCTGCTCTCTTTGCAAGACACGTAACATGGTATAATGTAGGGATTTTCTAGGATTCGAAGATTCGGGAACGTTATTGAGAATTTTGGGACACACTAATTTCCGAATACAGGGATCTCGTAATCTGTAAATTTGAGGGCCACGGATTTTTGAGTGTTGGGACGATTTCGAGGCTAGGGACTTGAGTATGTATGAACACTAGACACTTTTCGGTTTTACACAGTTAGGAGTTCGACGATTTTCTGCGATCAAGAGTAGAGAGTATGTAGGATTTCTTGGGACTAGGAATTTTTTATTCGACGTCGTTGGGATATATTAGGGGGACCGGAAAGTAATGTCGTTTTGTTTGCAGTAAAGTCAAACAGATAAATTTTTAATCAATGATGTAATCACTCTCGTTATCAACAACCTTTTGCCATCTGTTGAACAAATTTTCTATCCCGGATCGATAAAAATCAATCGATTTTTGAGTAAAATATTTGAAAGAAAAAAACAAATATTCTCATGCACAAAAACGACATTACTTTCCGGTCCCCCTAATAGAAGTTTTTCATATACTCGTTATTTTGGCCTAGAAATTTGTTTATATTTAGTCTTTTGAATATAGAGGATCCGGAGATCTTCAGGAATCTAGGGAGTGGCTGCAGGTTTTTGGCTCGGGAGATTTAGTGATGCGGTAATCTTCGAGGATTTCTGAATTTGTGAATCTAGGAAGTTTTGACGCTGAGAATTCTATATCAGGTAATTTTCGTGACTAGGGAGAGGAACTAGGAAAATCTTGAGATCATTCGGTCTAGGTATTTTTGGAAATCTTGAGATCTTTTAGTCTAGGTATTTTCGGAAATCTAGAGATCTCTTAGATTAAGGATTTCTGGAAATCTGGAAATTTCGCACTCTATAGAGTTTTAATCTACGTGTTTCTGGAGTTTAGAAATGTGTGTGATCTATGGAATTAGGTCTGCGCGTATTTTTAATTCTATTGATTTTCTAGGTCCTGAGGATTTGAGGATCTAGAGATCTTTTATTCCGATCAAGATCATGTAAAATTAATATTTCCGCAAGTTTTTTATGACAGGTAGATCTGGGAATAAGATAATTTTAACCTTTTTAAATAAAATTATCTACCGCATTTCAACTTGTTTCAATTCTTTTCGAGATTTTCTAATAAATGAAGAGAAATTTCATCATTTCCCTATCGCATTTCCCTATTGTCCGATTTTCTCTATTTTCACCATTATTTTTAGACACGAATTTATCCTTGTTCTTTTAAAGTCAGAGTTTTTCGGCAACTCGTTTTACTTTAAATAAATGTTTCTCGGTTAGAAAACTTATTAAAGATTTTGTTACGTACGAACAAACCAATAAGCTTTATAAAACTGGCGAAAATCAAGAATGAAACAGTAGAAAACCGAAACGAGTCTATATTTTTATCGCAAGATTATTTTGTACAATTTCTACGTGATATTACATCAAGATCGCGCATCTTTTGTTTGAAGAACTCTATTATGGTGAACAGTTAGCAGACAATTACCAATAAATTTTATACATCATAGGAAAATATTCAGTATCACTCCATTATTGGAAAAATATATCATACATGAGCCTACCTTTTTGTCATAGACAACATTTCCTAGCAAGTTGCAAAATAATACGTACCTGATTTTTGTATTTTGATTATTACACAGCTGGAAAGTTTATTAAGTAATTTTTATTTCCATCAAATCATACCAGATATTTCCACAATTTTAAATCTGGTTGATTTTGAATAATTAAATTTATTATCCATATCTCCAAAGAATTATTACGACTATTTCGAAATGAGGTGAATAAATTCTTAATAACATACTTTATTAATTCGTATAAAAATGTTGGCGTCATCCACGCGTATGATTCAGCAATCAGAGTATTAAAATATGTCGTCAAATTTTAACGAAAATGTCGCTAATGAAGATTTATAATTTTCGGAAGAAACAGGACTCATATCAGATGACTTTACTTCTACCGAGAATAAAGTAAAAATGATACTCTATTATTTTCTTTCGCGTATAAAATGTTTCGTGCTTTCGAGTGTACGTATCTGTGATTTCGACTGTACATGTCTATGCTGTTCACGCAGTTATCGACAGGATCAACAGAGGTAACTGAAGTTTTTATCAAGCGTTGCCAACATATCTACCTTTGTAAATATTATATTCGTCACCACACAGAACACGGACAAAGAGTAAATAAAAAAGAAAAACTCGTATCGGAACTCGGACAGACTGTATACAATCAAATTCCGGTTTTCGTATTACTGTGATAGGTCAATGTGTCAAGTATCGATCACTGATAGAATAGACGTGTCCATTAACGCTAAGTTTTCGCCCACTGACGAATCTTAGATTTCCTGTCCTTAGCTTGCTTTTATCGAAACATATACGTTAATCTCCTCAGGGACGAATTTTTCATTTCGGTTATAACGAAGAAAATTAATTCTGCTTTAATTTACTTTTATTTATTAAAGAATATACAATATAAACAAAGTTCATGATTCGGAATATTTAAAATTAACTGTAACATTATTTAGCGTACAATAAATAAATTTGGAGACCCACGGATTTGGAAACCTAGGGATTTAAAATTATAGGAATTTGAGCGTCTAGAGACTGAAAGCTCAGGAATTTTGGGCATAACTATAATATTTGAAAATGTAGAAATATGGGAATCTAGGAATTAGGAAATCTAAAAATTTCGAAATGTATGAAGTTCGAGACGTAGGCATTTGGAAATGTAGGAATTTTGAAATAAAAAAATTTAAAGATACAATAATTCAAAGATCCAGAGATTTGGAGAATTAGAAATTTTGTGACATGGTGTTTTAGGATCCTCGGATTTTGAGATTTTCAGATTTTGAGGTCTACAAATTCGACGATCTAGAACATAGCTACTTGGAAATGTACAAATATGAAAATCTAGGAATTGCGGAATATAGGAGTTTGGAGACCAAGAGATTTGATAATATGGAAATTTGCGGACCAAGAAATTTTGAAATACAGGAATTTAGGGATCTAAGAATTTGGGACATTGGTATTTAAGGATCTTGGGATTTGGAAGTTCAGAAATGAAGACATTTGGGAATTTTTACATCAAAAAATTTGGATACTGGCAGTTTTATAAATTGCGGAATTTAGGGATATGAATATTTGAAAACATAGAAATTAACTTACTTAAATTAAGGGAAAAACAGCACCGTTTTATGATTGTCATTCCGGACATGTATGGTACATACATCTACAAAGACACTTTGTCTTCCTTTTTATTTTCCTTGTGGTAACTGAAATTTATTTTCCGGTTAGCAAATTTAGGAAAGGTCACATACACTTATTTTTGTCACGGTTTCGGAAACGGATATAGCTTTATAGACGTAAACTAACTGTTCACATTTGTGGCCAAGGACGTGAAGAAATTAACTTTCATCAGCAAAGAGAATAATTTTAGAGGTTACTTCACATTTCATCCGTTATTCACATATTTTCGCATTTTTTCCTTATTCACATCATTTTTAATCTAGCAATAATTAATCATCAAGAGTCCGTAAATATTGTGTTAAATAATTATACAATTTAGGAGTACAATTTATATAACACGATGTAAGTATTAATTATATTCTGGAAACTCTTCATATTAAAAAAATTAAAGTTATTTTTATGTATACGTTATTAAATCATATGGCGCTTCATCCAGATAATACAAGATACAATTAGTATCACACTGTCAAAAAGACATTAGAAACTTATTAAAAATGCAACACACATATAAATAAGATGATGTTCTCTTTTAAATCTTCAAAATCTTTCAAAATCAAAAGTAAAATTTGAAGAAATTGCAACTCGGTAGCACTCCATTGTACAACTATTATTGCATTATTAAAAATAAATAAAATACTTTTCCGTCCTTCGAATCTTTCAAAATCAAAAGTAAAATTACAAAAGAAAATAAAATGGCAATTTAGCGGAGCTCCAGCATGACACTATGGAGTATCGTACGATTAAATAGTCGTGAGTATCTTATTAAAAAGGGACAAGACATTTCAGACGTGTCTTAAATCATTCAAAATCCAGAGTAAAATTTCAAGAAATGGCGACCCGATGGTTCAACGATGCAAAATTATAACACTATCAAAATACATCGAAAATTTGTTAAAAATACGTTCGAGAAACGAATAAGATAATTCGTGTCAGTTACGTGATTTTCAAGAATTTTTTTTTCCACTTTAACAAATATTTTTAATAATTCTCAAAACACTATCAAAATGTTCATATCTTAAGGTGTATGTATATATAAATTTTTATATGAAAAAATATTAAAACACAAATGAAATATAACTCGTCTCCAAGATCGTCAGATTTTTTGCGGTGACCACGATATCTTCAGAACGCCTTATCTGAAGTCAAAATTCAAAAATAGTGCATTAGTACATTGCGTTACGAAGGGCCTGAACGAAGGGTTTTTCATTTTGATTACAAAATTTTTTTTTATTGCAAAAAAAACAATATCTGTCCACCTCGAACCATTGATTTTTTCTTAAAATTGTTGTCATTTTTGTAAAAATCCAAATTTTACGAAACCTTTCGTTCAGGCCCTTCTTAACGCAATGTACTAACGCAATATTTTTCTATTTTGACTTCAGATAAGGCGTTCCGAAGATATCGTTGTCACCGCAAGTGATATAAAAAAAAACTAGGAGACCAGTTATATTTCATTTGTTTTTTAATATTTTTTCATACAAAAAATTATATATACACCTTAAAATATGAACTTTTTGATAGTGTTTTGTGAATTATTAAAAATTGTTGTAAATAGCAATGGCTTCGTCCATTCATTGCACTAGTTGTATTCCTTATGTTAAATAAATTTATGGTCAAATAATGTATTTGCCAACGATAGTTAGTTTCCTTGATGTTTTCTCTTCTATGTCATATGTGTGATTAATTGATTCTATGTTCTCATCTGTCAACCTTATACTGCTCAATAAACGTTTGTAATATTCTGTTCAGTATATGATTATATTATTCTGTTAATTATATTCAAAAAAAATATTTATTAAAATGGCAAAAAAATCTTGAAAATCACGCAACTGTTCCCGATCCCAAGTAGATATAACCCATGAAAACCCCGAAACAAAAAGACGTAATAAAAAGCAAAAAAAGGTAAACAGAGAGTTAGTACGTTTGTAGAATCAAGGGAATGCCTAACATGTTTCCGTTGCCCTTAATTCTCCTGAAATTTCCCATTATTTGTAAGCAGCTGCAGCAGGTGAGCCACAACACGCGTCGGACAATCATTAATGCCGAGCTCGTATTATTTCATTTAGATCACATCTTGCCGGACAAATTATCGCCACGCACGTGTTTGAAGAGTCGCCTCTACGTGAAGCCGTTTCGTGGCTCCTCGAACGTTTCGATATCGAGTGAACAGCTGCCTGCAACCGGAATTTATTTTTCTTACTCCTAAAGTATCGACTTGTTCGTTTGTTTCGACCACTATTGGTTATTACTCGTGCAAAAGTTCATTTGAATAAGAAACACTTGCCGCATGATTTATTTGCATCATGCGTCGCAAAGTACCGCTCGCTCCTACAATATTAACCCTTTGAACTCGGACGGTGACTCACGATCACCATTTTGTTTAACACTAGGTTTACGGAACCCGTAAAAATGACGGAACTTAGATTTCACATTTTCAATTACGATAATTATTAAAGAACTTATATCCAAATATACAGGGTGTCCCAAAAGCGTTGAAGGAGCCGGAAATGGGAAGTAGATGAGGTCACTCTGAACAACTTTTTCATTTGCAAAAATGTCGTATGGGGCTTCATTTTTAAATTATTAAAGAAAAACACCGACCAATCAGAACGCGAGAATCACGCGCCACGTGATTCGATCGCGACCACGGCCAATTATAGCTCGGGCCTACACTTCTGCCTCCGATTCTAGCACTCTGATTGGTCGATGTTTTTCGTTAATAATTTAAAAATGAAGCCCCCTACGACATTTTTGCAAATGAAAAAGTTGTTCAGAATGACTCCACCTACCTCTCATTTCCGACTCCTTCAACACTTTTGGGACACCCTGTATAAGTAATATTTATACAAATATAATTAAACAAATAATGTAATCAAAAAACCTAACACTGCTACAAATATCGAAACGACTGTATCCGTTAACTTTGCGAATGAGAAAAAAATGATTAAATAATAATTTTTATTTTCTCATTATTTTATTAAATAAATCAATGCTTTATTTCGGACGCAATTGAATTTCTTTTTGAAACTAACACTGAATTAAAAAAAAGAAGTTCATTTACAGAGAAGTATTCCATGCGTTGAAAAATTGATTTTTCGGTGAAATAAATGAATAACGTAAGAAAATCTTTATGTAAATAAGAATAGGTTTCGTAAATGCAATGGAAATGCGAGAGGCAGAGACAAACAGAAGGAAATTCTAAAAGCTTGAAAAGCTGTCCAAAGCAGAAACCAACAAGGGAGAACAAATGTGCCCGATTTGTACAATGGAGGCGAGAATAAGGCACAGAAGCTTAGTAAAAAGACCCGTATTTAATTGAAACAAGCTAATAAACAATAGTTACGAGATATTGGTACTTATTTTCGTGATATCTCAGCTTCCACGTTATTAAAAGACCATTTCGATTAAACTATTAAATTTGAAACAATGTTAACTCTTATATAACATATATGAGTTGCGATGAACTTATTTATTTTTTATGTTATAAATTATAAGAAATTATCATTAAAATTATAATATCTATTACAATGGAAAATTATTATTGAATCGAAAAAGTAAAGGAACCTGTTGAAGCGTTAGACATATATCTTTATACGGGTTTGATCGAAAGCGTAAGTATACAGTTAGAAACAAAAGTATTGATACACATACACTCCTGGACAAAATTAAGTGGACATTACAGAAATGTAAACAATGTTTTGTTTCATTACAATGTTTTAAATAAATTTTAAATTTAGAACGTGAGATATTTTTGTACACTTGAAAAAACATTTATTTAATGTATATAATTATGCAATGAAGTTTTGATTTATAGGCATTATTAGTTATGGTTGGAGGTTGTCCAAAACCTTCAAATCTTTAGATTTTCAAATCCTTAATTTCCAAATCTCCAAGTTCCAAAATTGCAAATACCTAAATCTCTAAATCCTTAAGTTTCGAGTACCGTGCACCGTGATAATGCTCCGTCGCACACATCGATCTTGGTACGCGAATTTTTAACCAAGAACTCAACAAATGTGATCGAACAAGCACCGTATTCGCCAGATATGGTCCCGTGTGACTGTTTCTTATTTCCGAAATTCAAATTACCCCTTCGGGGAAGGCGTATTGAGTCGATAGATGCCATAAAAAAAAATTCGCAGAAGGAGCTGAAGGCGCTACCTTCTTCAACGTTTAAAATGTGTTTTGAAGACTGGGAGAAGCGTTGGCGTATGTGCATTGCTTCTAATGGGGCCTACTTTGAAGGCGACAAAATAAATTTGGATGGTTAAGTAAACAATTTGAGTTTTATTTACAAATTCCGGGTACTTATTTTACATAATGTACATATATTCTATATTATTATTTTTTTATTTTTTCACAACAAATGACATATTCTACCTGATATTGTACGTAAGAAAATTGTATAGAGAGAAAAGTATAAATTATTGTGAACTTACCCTTATGCGTTGTCGCGTGATAAGCTCTCGCAGGTGTGGGTGGTCCAGGGGTGGCGGGAGTGGCCGCGACGTAACTACCCCCGCCACCCCCAGGGAATAACGAGTACAGCCCGTAACGATTCACACCTGTAACATCGTTAAAATGAAGGTTATTCACACAATGACATACAATTAATGTACAATACTTGCATTCTGTGACGATACAATCAACCACTTGCGATCGAATATATTTTTATTAATGGCGGCTAGAAACTCCAAAACTTTTTACTTGAAATGTTTGATGAAGTGTTTTGATTATATTATTTCTCTGTTATTAATTGTGTAGAATTCGTATTGTTTATACGAGTAGAATTTGGATATTTCGAATATCTGCATACGCGCGAAATTACAATAATTTGAAGAGTAAAGGAATCTAAGTATTCAGGTACAGGTGGAGTTCAAATGTGAGTAAACGTCGAAAACATTGATTGATCAAATATTGGTAAAAAGTGTAAAAAATTTGAGTGTTCGAATATGGGTAAAATATGAAAAGAAGTTGACTGATCGTAAATGAGTACCTAAAGTTAAAATGAATATAAGTACCTAAGAAGTTTGAGTGTTAGAATATGTGGGGAATTCGTATACAAACACACTGCACATATTTCATCTACATACATATGTATATGTATAAATACGAATTGCATTCAGATAATTCAAATATTAGAATATGCGAAGTGTTTGTAAATGAACATCATTAAAATAGTGTATAATTCAAATAATTCGAATATTCGAATAATTAAACTACCTAGAATTTATCCGTAGTTTATTTAATGATAATCTCTGTTGAAGATCGATAATCAGCACAGTAAAATCGATGTACATCCAGTATACATATAAGCGACGATGTTTAAACAAAGTATATGTTCATTTACATTTTGCGTCTGCTTGTACGGATTTCTTAATATTCTACAAAAGTTTTGTTTATTTAGATTAACTTATTACAATAATTTTCTGCCAAAATTAATCGGTAAAGAATATGTTAACAATATGTCTCTTTGTTATGTTTAAATTGATTTTGTCATACATCCTTTTGCGCTAAAATATATTTTTGCTATTCGCAGACAGCAATTCTATAATTAATATTAACTCTATTATTAATTGCTGATGTGGTGCATTTCACTATATTTATGTATCACACGTGTAATACTATATATAGATTCAGTTACAGGGTTGTTTCAAATTGTATTAAACTGAACAAGTAGTACTTATGGGTGTGTTTCCGTCTGAATGCACAAAGTTAATATAATTGTACATGTACGATATTAATTTCTTATTTCTTTCGTTACTAATAATAATTATAAATAATTCAATTAATTTATTTTTCTTATTCATTTTTATTTTTTTTAATTAGCCGTTCTAAGTGTGATGTCTAGTTTTAATGTTGCTAATCTGGAAAAATATTTATATCTGAAATAGAAATTTCTAATTCGAAAAAAGAGGAAATGTTATTGATAGTTATAATAGCAATGAAGCGTGCAGTACATTTATGTTTGACAAGGTACAGTAATTATGTGACATATATTTGCAACTGAATGTAGCAAATATTAACAAAACAGTTAACAAAATGTTTGTAATTCGAAAGCTTCCCCGCGACACGATATAATACCACAAACATAATACAGAAATATTTATAATTATATTTAAAGTGCATAAACTATTTGAATTTTACAATGTTAATACATTCTATGCTCCATTATACAATTAAGCCATTTCCAATAAAAAAATGCGTAGTCCCTTATATCTCCTCTATGATTTGATTTATTGTTTAGTTTTAGATAAATTATTTTATTATTAGTATATTATAGCGAAGAAAACAATAAATATCACATAAATCGAATTATTATGATATTATATCGTGTTACATTCGTTATTTGTAACTCATATAATTATAGTAAATAATTTAAAATCCACCCGAAACCTCCCTTCTTTAATTAATTTATTAATTTAATTTATTACTTGTATTATTTTTGAATTTTTCTAATATATTTGATAAAGTAGAAACAATTATTTCTGATAAATAGAAAAATAATGCGAAGAATTCTGTTACCAAATTTCTAAAGAACCACAGTTAAAAAAAAATATAGCCAAAAGTTAAGTTACTGCTGAATATACCTTTCTTTTTAGTTACCTAAAAGAAAATATCAAAATATTGTAGTATTTATTCACAAAACCATGTAACTCTAGAACGAAACGAATCAATATTCGCGTACGTATATGAATAGTGATTAAATATACTGAAATTCTGCGGAACAATAAATAATTCAACAAACAAGTATAACTGCAATCACACAGTTACATAACAATAAAACATTAATACAAGATATAAGTAACCATTTAATATCGAAACGAAGTAAGAAAAGCTCGCGTCGACAAAGTAAACAAATTTACCCGAAAAAATTATTAAATTTAATTTAAAAAATTGCAAAATTATTATATTGTTTATCAGTAGTAAGAATATGAAAAAAGGAAAAGAAAAAAAAAAACAAAAAAAAAAGCACTTGCCGAAACCCGGGATCGAACCAGGGACATTTAGATCTTCAGTCTAACGCTCTCCCAACTGAGCTATTTCGGCTGTTGAGAAAGCGTTTCTTCTACGTCGTACTTCCATAGACGACGACGTAAATGAAGATAGAAAAAAATTACAACACTCGCTTGCCGAAACCCGGGATCGAACCAGGGACATTTAGATCTTCAGTCTAACGCTCTCCCAACTGAGCTATTTCGGCTGTTGAAGAATCCACCCTTCTACGACGTATTTCTATGGATTAAAATGCGAACGAAAAAAGTTTAAAAAAACACTTGCCGAAACCCGGGATCGAACCAGGGACATTTAGATCTTCAGTCTAACGCTCTCCCAACTGAGCTATTTCGGCTATTGAGAAATCAACCCTTCTACGTCTTATTTGTACGGATAAGAATGAAAACGAAAAGAAAAAAATTTTAATAAAAAAAAACACTTGCCGAAACCCGGGATCGAACCAGGGACATTTAGATCTTCAGTCTAACGCTCTCCCAACTGAGCTATTTCGGCCGATGGAAACCACCCTCCAACAGTTCCATTTTATATCTTTTTAAACAGCAATAAGTTAACATTGCGAGTTTCATGTACGATATAATTAATTAACAATAGAAAGTACAATTTTTTCTTATGTGAATTTAAGTCAGTAAAAATATACAGATTATTGGAATATATACATACATATATGTACTGCCATGACTGATACTTCGTACATAATTTATGAAATTCATTGAATTTATCAAAATAAAATTTAGTTTATGTTAAATAGTCTAACTCTCGATAAAAGTTTTGTTAGCTGAAATAGGTCGAACCATACTACCATTTAGTGTATACTAAACAGTCTGAAGATCAATAAAATTTTCTTTATACCGGGTGGTCTAAATCACAATAAAATTTGAAGTAGACTAAATAGTCAGAATCACGATAAAATGTAGTTCAGCCTAAACAGTTAGGATCTTATTAAAATTTACTGTAGACGAGCAATTTAAATGATGTTTTGTACAATCTTTTCAATGATCAACTGAACAAAAAAGGTTGCTTAACCCTCTTATTAGCTAATTATTTCACAATTCTAAAATAGTTATTTTTTTCTATCGTTATCTTCATTATATGGTATTACAAACGACTTATAAAAACATTTTAACATTTTAAAAACGCTGAATGTTATTTCTTATGCTGTTATTGGGGTGAAAAATAAATTTTTCATATCCGAAACTTGGTAATTTAAGTTATAAAGTAAAAAATATATTTTGTAATTTAAAACGTGCAGCCACGTAGCTATTATTGGATCCAGGGGATTAAAAGAGTAATTAAACAGATTTACGTTACCCGGAAAAACATAAACTTATATCTCTGTACAGTTATTTTTATAAATGCTTATGGAGTTTTGAAAATAATTTCCTTTTTCATCTGCAGTTCAATAAATGTTATACAAATATATCACAATTTTTCAATTTTACTTAATTTATTTTATAAACAAGTTTTCTTCCATTTTAATTGTTTTGTAAATACTTTTTAAGATAATTATTTCATTGTTATAGAATTTATGTTTTTTTGCGATGAATTGTTTCCATTTTGCATTTGCAGAAATATGAATTATGTAACTACGTGAGCACGCATATGCGCAAACGGTTATGAATGAGTAATGAGTCAAATAAATTATACAATTTTTGATGTATTAAATTATAATATTTTTGATGTATGAAGTTGTAAGATTAATATTTTCCTGAAAATTTTAATTTGTATTCTATATGATTGGATTATGATGATTTCCTGATGGCATGTCCAATTATAATTTATTTTAGCAATTTATTATACAAATACGATATTTAACAAATTCTTAAACATTATATTTCAAGATCGTGAAAAGATTTTACTGAAGGAATATTTATTATGTGTTAAGAATTTAAACACGTAGTACTATTTTTATTATAACTGAAAAATTGCAATCAATTATCGTTTGCAATATTATTTATTGTCCAACAAAACACAAGATATTTTGTCAATGTCAAAAAATATGTTCTTTCAAATAATACTGCAAACAGGGACATACAATTTTATTACCGAATTGCAATTATTAATGTATAATTCACATAAGTATTAACATGAAATATAACTGAAAAACATAAATTAATATATATGGGAAATGTTTCATAATATTGATTTTATACTAATTTGTTTGACAAACTGATTAAAATTAATTAATATTTTTGTGCAATTTGCAAATTTGTCACCAATTTTGTTCTGAACGTAGTCATCATTAATAAATCTTTCGATTAATACAAGTACTGAACTACGAAATAAAAAAGTAGATTATGTTCAAATTATCTTATAGATAAGACCTACAGCTATAGGAAATTGAAAACATGATAACAATATCGTTCCAAGTTTCAATAAGACATTAACTGCTACAGTCTTTATGTTAATAATAACATATTAATAGCAAATATTTAAAACTATTTAATATGTAAATCAATTAATTTACCCAATTATTATATTATTGTGAGTCAGATGTAGAATTTTTAAAGAAAAACTTGATAAAAACAGCTGACAGATATTTTGTTAACTTTTTCAATGCGAACAGGCTAGATTTTTGTTAATATAAACGATAAGTCCATTAATTTGTAGCTTCTTATTGTACTTTTGTATTATACTATTCATGTGCAATTATTCAATTTTCAGTTGTTTATATCTTAAAGTGGTGCTAGCATTCTCAATATATTCTATAATGGAAGATTAATAGTTTTCAGGCTATAAAAACATATGAAGTTTACAGAATATATATGAAAGTACTAAATATCGTATCATATACTTATCTTTATTTTTCAATAGATAACATCATCATTATCAACCTTTCCAACTTGTACTTCTAGTTTCTTAAATTTGAACAAGAAATTGTTATAAGTGATTAAGTAATACGATGAGTCGTAATATGACGAAGCAATATTTTATACCTCATTACGCACTAAATTTTGCTGTTAAACTTATTCAATTTTGTTAGTAGTTGTTAATTTATAATACATCTCGTATCTCAAATTATTGGTAGCTACCATGAAAATTTTTACGTTTTAAATTATAGTGAATTCAATAATTGCAAAATTTGCTACTTTCAAAGAAAGTTCAATGATCGATTATATTAATTATAACTTTGTAGTCTTTTTATTAGTATAAGCCTCATTAATTTATTTGGTATTCAAATATTCAGTTATGAAAGATATAATGTATGAAACTAATGAAAATTGTGTGGAATATTTGGGGTATTCCACATACGAGACTTTATTATATCGAACTACATACTCTTAGGAACTTGAAAGGTTGTTTAAACATATTTAAATGTTTACAATGTAATAATACTTTATATCGCTTTATTCGGGAGAGTACACATATTTTTCTCGTATAAAAAGCCACTGAATAGGTGCTCTGGTAAAAGCATAAATAATTCCCTTTGAAAATGTGCAATTTACTTCAACATTAATTTTCTAAAAAACTGTACGTCCCAGAAACAAACAGATTTCAGATCCGTATACAGCTCGCAAAAATCTACAAGATTTTTCATGAATTAACAAAAAGTCAACATTTGTTGTACAGTGATATCTGTGATTATTGAAGTTGTAATTACAGTTATAATTAAATATAATTAATTCCAAATTTCTACGCGATATTTGTGTTTGACACGATATTCGCAATAGCTACCACGATTGACACCGTTGTATTTGACCAAAATGAATATTCATAGATAATTTAATATGTATGGAAGTGACCATAGTCCCAGAGACAAACGGATTTCATATTCATATTCAGCTCGCAAAAATCTATAAGAATTTCATAGTCCCGGTTATGAAATCATTTGGCTGTTGTACAATGTAATCGTAAAATTTGCGTTTTGTTAATGTTTAACATGATACGAGAATTTCATGGAATATTGTTCTACGTACAGTTTGTCACCCAGGAATTGGCGCATCGACTCGCACGTATTTTCGAAGAACGTAAACAATCGGCATCAAGTTCGGAGGATTCACGGTGAGAGTAGGTGCACTTCTTATGTTTCATTGCAGCCTCCTCACGCGCCAATTCCTGCGTGACACGCTGTAGAATATTCGTAACGGAATGCAAGGGGTGATGGGGAGAGTTGGGGTTAATCGGCGAATCTGGGCAGATGAGAGAAACACGAATGTACCTTGATTGTGAGCCGGTGCGGGGGTGGCAGCCAAGGGTGGAATACCCTGAGACTGTTGACTCGGAAGCTGATTGGACTGCGCAGGCGCCAAGGGCCATAGGGTTGCTGCCGCGGCAGGGCCGGACGTCTGTTGAGCCCGGGCACCCGTATCGCCCACGGGACGATCCGCAGTCCCACTTTGGGCAACGGGAGGGACCAACATCGAACCTCCCCCTCCCGAGGCTGAAAACAAAATAACCAAACAAATTTATTTACGCTTCCGTGGCGGTGTGCACCACGGCGTTCTTTTTATTTTACTTTTCTTATTAAATTTTCTATTAGGTTGGTGCATATGAAATGTCGGATTTTTAAGCGAATACAGGGTGGCTCGAATGATCTGTTACTAAGTAAGTTCATACTGATGCATCTGTCGATCCGCTCACGCAATCCATCTGAAAGTTGCCATATCTATAGTTCATTCAATTGTTTATATGCCTGCAGAAGCATTTTCGTATACTACATCTTAAAGTAAGGTTATAGCGATGGATTTGAAGCGTAATTCTGTAATTGCTTTATATTTAGCTGGAACATCAGTTCCAATTATCGTTCTTGAGCTCCAGCATTTGAATGTAATCCATTTAATGATTGAATGTAATGTATTTAGGCTATTTTGGAGGTCAAGCTCAATGTAATGAAACATCGAAGTTTGGACGCACGAAAATCAGCACTTGTCCGGGAATGGAAGAAGATTCCACAATCTCACGTACGGGCAGCGTGCGATTCATTCTTTCACCGTTTGAATGAAATTATTCGTGCAAAGGGAGGTTATATCGAGCAATCAGCATGAAATCATTTTTTTGGACGTTTCTCGACTATTTTTTTCGCTTGGATAAAACAAAATATTTAAAAGTATACCTGCTGCAGCGGTTTGAAGTTGTAACAGTTCATTCCAGCCACCCTGTACATGAAACTTCAAATCTTTTTTCAAAAGCCGTTTATTTAATCAATATATGATCCATTTGATTAACCTCTTAGGCACTACGCGCCACTGTAGTGGCTTTCGAGGATGCCATCTCTCTGTGCCACGCGCCACTATAGTGGCTTTCGCGGATGTCATCTGAATTGTATTATTAATTATTAGAATAAATTGTTAAAGTTAAAATGCGTGTATCATATCTTTAAGAAAAATTATAGTTTAATTATCAAACACTACATTCCAATGTACTCGTGTAAAGAACAGCATTATCCGTCGCACATTGCAGTGCCGTATCATTTACGCGTAATTCGCGGAATACGTAATTCTCTGCCGTACAGAGAAACATTAGAAACAGTTATGAATCATAAATAGAACAAAATATTTTAGAACTCATTTATTGAGATTTATTAATCATACAAATACTTTCAAGTACAATTTTCAACTGTCTCAGTGTGGCAGTCAGCCTGTTAAGGGGGGATCCTGGTTTAGAGGATGTGCTCTAATAAATAAAACACGAATGTCGCATGTTTGTTGTATAAGCAGATATTTGGCAACGCGAAGACGGGTCATTTATTGCCCCTTATTTTGGATTTTTCCATTTTTGTCCTACCCCATGAACATGCCGTTCCGTAGACTGCGAATTCCAAAGACTTTAAACGCGATCTTCTCAAAGCAACACTTTCTGACGTTGTGTGCACGATTAAAACAGTTCTAGTGAACGGATTTTAATAAACCGGCGCTCATTTTAAAGCTTATTAGTATAGCTTCTATTGAAACTAACAATGTTATGTAAAAAATAATATTAAACAACGTTTTTTTGGAAATAATCATTAAAGTTTGTTAGTATTAAGCGAAAATTTCCTTCAACATTCAAACTTTCTAATGTTTTTTTGGTTCAAACAGAAGGTACAGTCATAAAGTTTAAAAATCTGTTTCAGTTACATGATTCAGAAAAAAAACGGCTGTTATCGTGTACACAGTAATCGGCTTTCCGCAGTATGGTGCCGTGAACAGTGACACATTTGTGGTATATAACACAATTATTTTTCAATAAAAAAAATTGGATTCATAAGTTGTTATCGCCAATGAAGAAAATAAAATGTTTTGAAATTGATTGCAATGATTTAAAGTTAAAAAAGATTGTGCAAATTTCCGCATTTTTCGGTGTCCTAAACCAGGTTCACCCATTAAGTTCCTGTTATTAGATGGCCGTCAAAATCTATGCAACTAATTTTGGGTGTCTCGCGAATCTACCCTTAAAATTTAAATTCAAAATACTAAAAATTGCCACTGGTAGCGTGCGGAAAAACAAACAGATAAACGAACAAAAGTAGATTGAGTTTCCCAGGAGTCTCATTACGTTCGGCAACAACCAAAAAGGGATTGAACCTACATGGAAAAATGAGGCCAAAAATGTAGAATATCATTTCATCATGTGCATTTTTATTTCTGAAAAAAAAAACGGAACTTGAACAATTTTTAATACTTGTAAAAAAGTATGTTCACGGCGCAAAAAATAACACGTGCGAAAACTTTTTCGTTAATTTTTAAGATGAATGGAGGTTAATAAATAAATCTAGTCATTAATAACCAAAGAGCTATTAAGGTTTATTGTCAATCATTATTCATAACGTTAATGACCTAGTATATGATAAGTCTAGTTGATGATAAATACAAACGTAAGCAAAAATATGTGATATAAGTAATAAAGATAAGCATATTTTGTTTATGTAGAATTCTCTTTAGAATTGTCAAATAATTTATTGATTTTGTCATATTGTGCGTTACAAATGACTATTTTTAAATACTGAGAAAATGTTCAAAAGACGATTTTCTTGAAAATGAAAATGCATAAAAAAATTATGTTTTTCATTTTTGCTTTCATTTTTTCATGTAGGTGCATTCTTTTTACGGTTGTTGCTGAATGCAGTGAAGCTATAAATGATCGATCTGATCTATTCATTTGTCTGTTCGTTTGTCTGTACGCTACAGGCCGCAATTTTGGGTTCTTTGACTTAAAATTTTGAGGATGGGCCCGTTAGATACCCTAAATTTGCAGTATACATACATTTCGGGGTGATCTGGCGACAGGAATTCATTTGTAAATAACGAAGATCAGTCGATCGTCGTGGAATCGATGAAAAAACCATATTTCGGTATCGTTTTCGATAACTGTTGACATATAGCAGGGGTGGCCAACCTTTTGCATGTCATGCGCCAATTTGGTAGAAAGCGAATCCAGATGCGCCAAAAAACTTTAACGCCTTTTACAAGGGTTCAGGTAAAGTGAGATATTGATGAAATACACTCTGCTTAGGATGCAGAAAGAGTTACTTAATCACACAACGGATATAAATTATAATAAGAAAGCTTTAACACGTATCTATAATGTCTTAATTGCTGTTTTCTAGAAAAAAATTTCTTTTGTGCGCCAAGAAAAACCCTTCAATGCGCCAAATTTGGCGCGTTCGCCATGATTTGGCCACCCCTGACATATAGGATCGGCTAGAACCGCGTTAAAAGCTCTGTAACTTATTTTTGACGACGATACTTGGTTATCGTTGACGTCGATCGTCGTCAAATCAACAATAATTGGGTTTAGCATCGTTTTCAATAGTTTCAGACACGGTTAATGGTTTGGGGCGATTTTAACCCCTCTCCACATTTTAACGAGTCTGACACGTGTCGCACTCGAATTACAACTGCGATAAATCTTCCTCGATTTTTTAACACTAGATTTACAGACGTGCGATGACCGTTTATTTTTAACTTAAAACTAAAATAGAAAAAATTATGAATGACAAGTAAACTGGCTTATAAAATGATCCTTTATGTTGACAAAGGTTAACCCTTTGCGGTCGGTGTCGCCACTGTGGCGGCATGATATATCGGCGATTGTTTTGAAAAATATCACACGTTGTCAAATTACAAAAGCTACATCTTTCCGTTTTTATGTAGTTTAAGCCCTATTAAACATTACAAGTGCTTTTAAATGTATATCCACATTAAATCGCTTAGGGAACAATGACTCCGAAAAGCTAAATTCGCCCCGACTTGCTGATAGTCCCAGCCGAAAAATCTGCCGATCGTCAAAGGGTTAAGATATATATTGATAAAATCTTCTCGATAGTTTTTGTAATTTATAATACGAAATGTGTCATGAGCCATTTTGAGTCGTTTCGTAAATCTACTGTTAAGACGCTTCACTTTGGAGTTCAAGTCCAATTATGACTTGCATGGTCAGAGATTGCCGAATACGAAATTGACATAACATTTTTTTATCTGTTTTAATATTTTAACTGTGATTAGTTAGTTCTGACTGACGCACCTGACAAATAAATCATAAGCTAAGGGATTGAAATCTTTAAATTCTGTTGTTACTTCTCTATATTTACAGTAGGTACTTTAAATTATAAATACACATCGAATTTGCCTGAGGCACCTGGCCTGTAGTCGCACTAGTTTAATATCATTCGTGTATTAAATTTATATTCTGAAGGAGATTTAAACGAGTATCGAAACGTCAAAATGTTAATAAATCCTTTATATTGAGAATATTGATCGCTCGCTTCATATTTTGAAATTGATCACTGTTCATTTCGACTGACATTCGGCTATTTTTTATTAAGAATATTATTTAATGATTTGTACGGACATTTTTCTCGTACTTTAAACTTAAATTTGCGTTTTGATCAAAATTATTCGATGGAACAGACATGACCACATTTGCGAGCATCAAATATTATGTTTTATAACATAATATATTGTGTTGAGATACTTTTATATCAAATCGTGTTAAGCTTTCTATGTTTAGAAATTTAATTTTATATGATATTATACGTATATATAATTTGCCAATTTGAATTATTAAACAGAATAGAAACGGCCACTATTTCTAGCACCAATTTATAAACATCTTAACATTTCGATTTTTAATTGGGTTCCCTCCAAAATATAAATTTACATAATTATATATACCAAAAACATAAATGATATTAAGACATAAAAACCTTGTTATTAATGTTACGAAATGTTATCATATACATTGTTTCGAAATTGAATTTAATATGTTATACAATATAAATAATACGTTACACAATGTACATTCGATTACTTGTAGGTTCGTGCATAATCTCAATTGGTATATTCGGAATTTTAAATGAAACCTTATGGTTCGCCAGATATAATATATTTATAATGAATATCTACATTCACAGTAATACAATATGTACTTATGTAGAGTAATGTATTTACACTCTGAAACATCTTGTAACGTAGTATTTTAATTTTCATTGAGAAAAATGATTAAGTTTCAAAAATATCAGTGTTTTCGTACATAACCTAATTTGCATCATCAGATATCTAAGAATCTTGGAATATTAATTTAAAATCTAGTATATTAATGTAAAGTGTAGAATATAAATTGACTATACTATTTCAAAAATATTATTTGTAATAAAAAATACGCATTTACTAGGAAACAGTAATTAAAAACGAGATATGCGTTTTTAGTTGAACTAATATTTGTAAATTAGCATAAATTCCCATAAAATTGTACGTAACGCAGGATCATATATAATAGATGAAAATTTTCATTAGATAAAATAAAAAAAATGACCACAATTGATCCAACAATCCTATCACTGTGAATTTAAAATTCTACAGAGTTTCCGAATTTCTCGAATATCGACAACTTGGAGATTTGATGTCCTCAATGTTTAAAAAAATGTTATTTCTAATGATATTTTGTAATTCTTTAAAATAGACAATAATTACTGGGAGCCATACCAGGTGGTTGTTGTATCAGTACTGTATTATTTTTGACTAAAAATTCACTAACAGGCAATAACGTGCGAGCTGATCCGCTCATTATCAGGCTGGAATCTGTACTAATTATCACTTTACAAATTATACATTTTTTTACTAATTGCTTCACTGTGCTTTGCACCATAGTACTGCTAATTGCAGAACATCGAGTAGAACTCTACAAATAAGAATATACGTAGTTAACTATGACACTTGCAATATAATACTCAATTATTCATTAGTTCGTTGAACTAAGAGTAATTATTCGTTATTGAACTACATTAATAATCGTACTTATCGAGTTTTACATTTTTTCAAGAACGTACTGCGAACAGGTTGCCCGTAAGAAAATCAAATTTTATTTCATTATTGACAACTGTTCAGTTTCAGATTTTGCAGGGTCGAATTTTTTATTCCAACTCTAAAGTTTTGCGTATAAAATGTCTACTCAAGTTATAATTTTTTGAATGGTAAAGGTGATTCTAAATTTTCGATAGTTGTAAATTCGTAAATAAAGACATTTAAACAATACCAAAGATCGGAGTAGAACTTTTTGTAGATGGATATTTATACGTAGATTTTGTAAATAGATTTTTACCAAATTGGGCCGAATGAAATATGATTGTTTTCCGTTGAAGAAACCTTAACAACGTGTTCATCTCTCATTATGATGGGAAGCGTATACTTAATTATCCTGCATCTCCACAAAATAATTTGATGTAGTTTTAATTTTCAATTACGAATTTAACGACCGTAAAGTTAGCTGGCTATATAGTAGGTTGAAAGAAGTAATAAATAAAAAAAAAATGCTAGCTTGTATTTCATTCCGTCATACTACACGAGACTGCAAAACATTATACGCACACTATTTCAAATTACGTCTTTACTGAAAATAACGTAGGAATTGTTCGTATTTTAATAAACATAAAAAAATGGAAAATTTAATAATTAGATACTGCTCAGTGTGATATGTTATAATTTGAAAATTGAGAAATTTAAATTTATATTTAGAAATTTGTGAATTTGAAGATTAGGGAAATTGACGATTTAGTAATTCGTGAATTTGATGAATTGGAAGATAAAAAATTAGGATAATGAAACTTTAAATCGTCAGAACTTGAGAATTTTATTTAATCGCTTCACAACATACTCAAATTATCTTCTTTTATAAATTTCACGAGTGTGGTTAACCATATTAAAATAACAAAACTTACATCGTTTGTAATAAACAAATTATCTCGCTGATCACATTTGAAAATACTATTATAAAGTATATTAATATATTATAAAGTCGATTTTAAAAATATGATCGTTCATACGTTATTCAGTATAAGTACTTTAAGGTAAAAGTACCAGTAGTTGACACTTTAAGGAACTGTTTGTCTATTTGCTCACATAGCTCAGGCTAAGTTCACTTTGTGGAAAATTTATGATTAGCAGTGGCTACACAAACTATTCCTCTGTTATATTACAACAAGTATTCATTTATAATGATAGTTGTAAATTTTTTTTCTTTTTTCTTCTAAACGTAAAATTTGATTCAATAGTTGACACCTAGTGGGTTTAGACAATTTAGCATTGTTTGTTGCCAATTTTAATAAATAAACCTCTTTTTAAGTTTCAAGCAACATAAGCAAATACCTTTTTTACTTACAATGACATGTAACAATTATTTTTTACTTGCATTTTAACCAAATCCTTACACAAGTTTGATTAATCGGTTGTTATGACAATTTTGAAAGGCGGATATACCCAGTAGTTTATAATTAAGCCACTGAAGTGCGGTACTATACAGATTACTAAGGTTTGATGTATTCCAACATTTGGTTTTCATATTTATTTACTTTTTTATGAAAAAGTGTCAGGTACTGGTACAGTGTCAATTACTGGTGCTCTTACCTTATCTCATTCCAGTTATAATATACAAAAACATTTTCCAGAAAGATCCACGTTTTTCTGGTAACTGAATCTGTTTTCATGCAAAAACAATCATTTTACACTTTTCAAATGTTTAACTTAAAGTTAATAATTGTTTAGCATTTAGCTGTACACAAAGAAATATATTTTATAACCAATTTTACCCCATTTTCCCCAACTCGCTCTGTACCATTAATTCTCGATTCTCGACCAGGCATATAACGTGTCGTACGCAGCAAAAGGGTTAAGCGCATTAACCCCTGGATTGCTGAGTTCTCTGAACGTAAATTCTTGCTAGGGACAGAACATGGTTGACAGGGAACACGAATGTACTTAAATTTCAACCCACATAAACGTATGGTTATCCAAAGCACAGATCACTTTTTCCTGTGCTGGTCTATGAGAGACAAAATACATTGTCTGTTTCATAAATCGTGATTCAACCGAGTAGAAGGTGATTATGCTTGAAAACGTAAGACTAAAAATTGGAATAAAACTTGTTTATCCGAAGCATAACTTTCGAGAAAATCGAGTCTGAATATTGTTGAGGTGCACTCGATTTTATCCGCCAGCTGCTGATTCATCCACTCATATTAGACACTGGTGTTTTAATTTATAATGATTGCAAATAACGCAGCAAGTTCGAACTAAGAGCTTTTTCTCCGACTCTTATAACGATATCGATTACAGCCACGATTATTATGATATACGAAAACACAGCGCTCGATAAAAGTTCATTCTGTTCTTTTACACTAGTGGAATTAATTCTGGACACATTCAAATCTTTCCTTAAATTTCGCACTTAATCAGATTATTTAATATATAATTGTTTATATAGGGTGGCTGGAATGAACTGTTACAACTTCAAACCGCTGCAGCAGATACACTTTTAAATATTTTGTTTTATCCAAAGGAAAAAAATAGTCGAGGAACATTCAAGAAAATGATTTAATGCTCATTGCTCGATATAACCTCCCTTTGCACGAGTAATTTCATTCAAACGGTGAAAGAATGAGTCGCACGCTGCCCGTACGTGAGATTGTGGAATCTTCTTCCATTCCCGGACAAGTGCTGATTTTCGAGCGTCCAAACTTTGATGTTTCGTTACATTGACCTTGGTCTCCAAAATAGCCTAAATATTAGGTTGTCCCATAAGTTTCTTCCCTCTTTGATAAAATATAAAAACGCACTTCGAGGAATATTTTGCAAGTAATCAAGGAGTACATAATATTTATTGAGGAATGAAAAAAGGGCGATACAGTAGAACACCTTATATTTAATGCAACAAATATTGAACAATAAATATTGTGTATACATTTCTACTAGAAGAGGAAAGAATTTACGGGACAACCTAATACATTACATTCAATCATTAAATAGATTACATTCAAAGGCTGGAGCTCACGAACGATAATTGGAACTGATGTTCCAGGTAAATATAAAGCAATTACAGAATTACGCTTCAAATCCATCGCTATAACCTTACTTTGAGATGTAGTATACTAAAATGCTTCTGCACGCATATAAACAATTGAATGAACTATAAATATGGCAACTTTCAGATGGATTGCGTGAGCGGATCGACAGATGCATCAGTATGAACTTACTTATTAACAGATCATTCGAGCCACCTTATATTTTATATTCTAATCAATGTTTTCTAATTTTGGGGCGTAACTATAAACATTATAGCTTTCAATAAAAATATTATGGTATAAATTTAGCGTAGCAGTATATACATATTCTGCCCAAACATGAAACAGAGAATATTTTTATTCAAAGTGTCCAGAATTAATTCTACTAGTGTATACCGTATTGGTCTATCGCAATAGTGGAGATTAGGCTACCGTTGTTTGTAGTATTCTGCTGTAGCAAAAAGCACTGCTTCGCAAGCTTCTGCTTCACATGTCACATCGGCTATATCTTGTCATTATAACAATTTCAAAAATACTGCTAATTCTTGAGTACAAATGACACGAGCCAGCCAACACAAGATTAATGGTCTCGGCATTGTGTATAAACAAACAGTTGCGAGCAAAATTGGATGGACTACAAAATTCGCGACTAATTGAGTGCACGTGTGCTTAACGAATATTCAAATTCGATTTTCTCCGAAACTATGTTTCAGATTAAAACATTTCATTGTACATTTTCAACTTAGTTTTTCACGGGGAGTCACTCTCTGCTCGATTGTACTACCATTTAACATCCTGTATAAGAAATTTATACTTATGCTTACACCTTTCCATTGTTATAAACACAAAGTGAAAAAGAATGACGCATTTTGAAATTCAGAATGAAATTTTTCTTGACTTTAGCAGATTTTACTTGTGAAGGAAAGGAAGGTGTTAAAAAAAATATTTGGTAAATATTTTTACTCTAGTTGTTATGTTTGCACGTGTCCTACTGGACATAGTGAGTTTTTAACGATTTCTTTTGTATTTTGTGCATTAATTAAGAAAAATTAACGATATGTAGAAACATTATTTTTTTCTTCGAAACGCTATATTAAAAGTTTGTTGAGAAGTATTAAAACTGAAAAAGAGAAAAGTTGTCAAGTTAATATTTTTAATATATTCAATTCGCAGACTGTTAGGCTCTTAAATTCCAAAAGTATTATATTTCCAAATTCCCAAGTTATAAAACTACCAAATTTACAAGTCTCCAACTTGTCAAACCTCCAAACTGTCGAATACTCAGATCTCTAAGTTTCCAATTTCCCAAATATTCGAACTGCGAAACAAGTTCTAAAATAACAGAACTTCTGAATCTCAACATGTCTAACTTCCTAAACTTTCGTTACTGATATTGATTACTGCGTTGCATAAGTGTGCCAAATCCCTTTGTTTTCATTAATCCGAATTTTGAGCTGAAAATTATGGTTCAATATTCTTACTTATGGTAATAATGATATTATTATTCTTACTTATGGTAATTATGATATTAATTATGGTAAGAATATTCTTACCATAAGTAAGAATATTATATCTTATATATTATATCTTAAACACTAATTAGTAGCGTGCAAACAACAAATTATACAAACAAAATTATTAATAGAAATTGATTTGCAGAGAATGTCATAAATATACTAATCATTTGAGAAATTTTCTCCTATATTTTACGTAAAACAATACGAAACTTAATACTTTATCGTCTTCCCAGCGCCACGTATTATATCAAAAATTTACATCTGATAAGATTTTTTACTATATTGTTCCCTATGCTGTTCTCTGTATTAATTACTGCAAGTTTTAATTCATCTACATGGGAAACGTACGATTACTCGAAAAAATCGCTAGTACCAATACTCCCCATAAATATTCTATGGGATTAACGTGAGGGGAACATGCAGACCAATTTAATAATCGAATATTTTCGGCTAGCCATCTTAATGTACGTGCAGATTTATGAACCGATGCATTATCCTGCATGAAAATTAAATTTTCGTTGTGGTGTTCTCTCCAATAGGGCTTTAAATTCTTTCCCAATGTATCGGTATAATTATTACTGTTCATTTTCTGCGAAACAAATACAGCGGAACTTTATTAAACCATAACATAGCCCCTAGCGTATTTGTGTCTCGTAAAATATTTCACATCTTTTCATTTATCGTCTTAATACGAATTAAAGTCATTTGGCTCATATAATTTAAGATTCTCTTCGTTATTAAATATAATCTACAGAAAAGAAATTGCAACTATAAAACGTTTGTTTCGTATAAAGTTAATATTTATGCGAACATTTTCCCAAACTCGATTCTCCCCAACATGAAACACCCCAAACATTGTTATGTTTACGAAACACTTGAGAATTAAGTTTTATATAACCAAGAGTAATATTTATATTAACAAGTCAATTTTCTTTTACACAATTTATTTTTCACTTCGACCTAACGTTGAAGAATTTCTAAACACAATTTCCCATTAAAGACACAGATTATTTAAAATACGAGATTGATATACTTTTAGCATAACATTTAAGATTTAGTAAATGCTAAAAGTATAACAACATAGTTACCAATTATTGGTAACACACAGCACTGAAACGATAAGAAAAATTATTCCAATTCATTCCGAATAATAAAAATTTAAAAAATCAATTGTTACTTTGTGTCTCAAATTGATGTACTGCAGCATTTGTAAAATTCGCTTTACTCGCATAATTTTATAAATGAACTGCTCAAATGACAGCATTACTACAACGTAGAGTTTCCAGCTTTCTAATATTCTAAGAAAGATTAACAGGAAACGCAAGAGGACATAATGTATCTCCGTTACCAGGGAGACGAAACAGAAGCAGAGGAAGAGGACGAGCGCAACAGAGATGGGAAGACGAAGAAGAAGAACAGAAAGGAAAGAAGGGGACAACGATAGATAAAGGTGGATCTGTAATATAGAGTGTTTTCAATGTGTTGAACGAAGCGAGAGTGTTCCATTTCCTTGCTGAGGGGTGAGATACCGAAGGGATAGTCGCGGAGGGTTGAAAGCCAGTGGAAACGAAGAAGGGGTAGCAACAGGTCGGCAAGCATAATATAGACACTTAGATACGCATACACATGTTTATGTTCTATGTCAACATGCCCATGTTACGTCTTTTAGAAATTTCTGTTGCCCATGAAAAGTAATATTAGGTTGAGGAATAAGTTTGTAGCGTTTTTATCAAAGACTTTTATTTAAACAAAAATCAATAGTTACAATAAATTAATCAATTACGTATTCGACGATTAGCACAGTTTTGTATTGGGTTGTTCGGAAAGTGATTTCGTTTTTTCCTATAAGTCCTGCTTGTGAGAAATTCTTAGAATTTGGAAATCTAGGAATTTGAAAATTTGGGAATTCGGAACTTTCAGATTTTGGAAATCTGAGAATTTGGAAATGTGAAAGTTCGGAATTTTCAGAATTTCGAAATCCGAGAATTCGGAATTTCCAGAATTTGGAAATCCGAGAATTCGGAATTATCAGAATTTCGAAATCTGCGAATTCGGATTTTTCAGAATTTGGAAATGTGAGAAATCGGAATTTTCAGAATTTGGAAATCTGGGAATTCGGATTTTTCAGAATTTCGAAATCTGAGAATTCGGATTTTTCAGAATTTGGAAAACTGAGAATTCGGAATTTTCAGAATTTGGAAATCTGAGAATTCGGAATTTTCAGAATTTGGAAATCTGAGAATTCGGAATTTTCAGAATTGAGAAATCTGAGAATTGGAGAAAAATTTGTCTTGCTTGTGAAAAAGTTCTAATAGTTTATGGTTGTTACCGTATCGGATATGGAAAGTGAACAGCAGCGTTTTCGGAATACTTCACTTTTTTTAAAATCCTGTTCAAGCAAGAAAAGAAGTATCCCCCGAAAATCGTCTCTCATTTTCATAAAAAAAAAGAAACGAAATTACTTTCTGAACGACCTACTAGAGCAGAAAGAGCTCTATCGAATGAATATTATACACTCTGTCAAACAGAAAAAAATCGTAAAACAGAAGGAAATATAAAAACGCTACGAACTTATTCCCCAACCTAATACAATTTATTTTACAAAAGAAGAAGTAGTATCGTATTAAATAACTAATGTTAGGCACAGTTATTTTATCTCAATCGCTTTTTTAAGTATTAACCTCTGAATGCCAAATCGTGACTCTTTTGATACACTGATCAAGATTTGTATATAGTTAAACAGGAATTTAGTAATATTCTTGAGAACCTGGGGCTATCATTCGAGGGGCGTTTTGATTAAAAAATAAGTGGATAGTGTGGTATTCATAATAAAACATGTAAGTCGTCAAAAAATAATTTTGTTGTGAATAAAAATCTCTAAAAGACAGTATTTTTCGTCTACTTTTAAATTTAGGTGTTTCATGTTTCAGTTTGTCATTATTTAAAATATCCTTGAAAGAAATGCTTATTTAAAATAAGAAACATAAAGTTTATTTAAAATAACCTTAAACAGTTTACTTAAGGTAATTTCAAAAGTTACCAAAGAAGTTATTTGATTATCAAGAATAATTGTATTTTAATGATAATTTGACAGGAAACCCATTTTTAAAAAATAACGAGTAATTTCTAATTTACAGACGTTTCTGCCTGGAATGAGACTTTATTTCATATTTCACTTGTAATAAATAAGTTATTCCTGTTTCATAAATATCTTCGTTCTATTAGAAATTTAGGACATATGATTATATAAAACAATGTTCCACAGTAGATGAAATTATGTTATATTTGCCTCAATTTTTATAAAGAGAGATTGAACAGGATGGCGAAACTGTAATAGTGAGTCAGTTTATTAAAAAATAAATATTGGGTAATCATTTCGTATCAAAAAAGGAAAAAACTTATGGGACATCCTAATATTATTACATACGTTACTTAAGAATCGCGTTTATATGATACATGTTTTAGCAAAAACTTAGGAACGATCTGTAGTACACGATTTTGATTGTGATTCGCGGTATACAGTGAGCCAAAAAAGTATACATACAGTGCATTAATTTCGTCCTCATTACTTTGGTCTTAATCTTACTACTATTCATAAAAAATAATAATTTATGTATATCATTTTAAAGTGTATTTTACGTGCTTCCTATACATGCCTATCACATTAGAAGTAATTGTATTAAGACCAAAATAATGAGAATGAAAGTATAATTAATGCACTGTGTGAATACCTTTTTGGATCACTGTACATATACAGGGTGTCCCAGAAGTGTCGCAGGAGCCGGAAATGGGAGGTAGGTGGGGTCATTCTGAGTATGTGCATTGCTTCTAATGGGGCCTACTTTGAAGGCGACAAAATAAATTTGGATGGTTAAGTAAGCAATTTGAGTTTTATTTACAAATTCCGGGTACTTATTTTACATAATGTACATACAGGGTGTTCCAAAAGTGTTGAAGGAGCCGGAAATGGGAGGTAGGTGTGGTCATTCTGAACAACTTTTTCGTTTGCAAAAATGTCGTATGAGGCTTCATTTTTAAATTATTAACGAAAAACACCGACCAATCAGAGCGCGGGAATAGCGCGCGCTCGGAGGCAGAAGTGTAGGCCGGAGTTATAATTGGCCGTGGTCGCGATCGAATCACGTGGCGCGCGATTCTCGCGTTCTGATTGGTCGGTGCTTTTCGTTAATAATTTAAAAATGAAGCCCCATACGACATTTTTGCAAATGAAAAAGTTGTTCAGAATGACCCCACCTACCTCCCATTTCCGGCTCCTTCAACACTTTTAGGACACCCTGTAGGTTTGATTAGATTATGCGTAAAAAAGTTTATTTATCACGATATCTTTTGTGCAACGCTATAAACGAAATATGGAGAAGCTGGACTCTATAGACAATGTATCTCGCATTGCAAAAATACTAGAAATATAGAAATATTTTGCACTTATTCTTCGGTGTTTGCAATAACTGAATTTCACTCGACGGATACTTCGAACAAACTACTCTACATCTGTCTTAGTTTCTAATTACTAATTAGTGAGTTTCAAATAAGTATTCTATCTCATATTTTTTAACAAAACATTTTGCATTCTAACAAAATACATGCGAGATATGTCGTCCGTACAGTCGCATACACAACAGACGAGTAAACAGATATTTCATCCGCCATTACAAAAATGTTAAGGTTTTAATTAATTGATTTTAAGAGATTTAGAATTTGTCTCGACGAATGTGACACTAACATTTCTTTATAACAACAGCGCAAGAAAAAAAACATTTTCCTCGTCAACCCACTACATATTTTACTGATTTTAACACTAGATTTACGGCTACGGAATGACCATTTATTTTTGCATTAAAACTAAACTAGAAAAGAAAATAAATAAAGTATGATACGTGAACTGTCTTATACAATGATCCTTTATCTTGACAACAGTTGACATACATTTTGATAAAAGTTTCTTCATAGTGTTTGTAATTTAAAATAAAAAATATGTTATGAGTCATTTTGGCTCGTTTCGTAAATCTAGTGTTAAAAGAAGATTGTAAAGCTCAATTTAACAATAAAACCATTAGTATAATACCAGTATCTACTTGATGTTAAAATAATTAATTTTTAATCGAATGTTTTCACATGTTAATAAAATGCATGGGTCACATCTCGCTTATAGTATCGCAGAAGCATTAAATGGATAACGATTATCCAAGAACTTGTCACATTAGCAAAATTTCGACGAGGCGCATTAAGGGTTAAGAATGCTTCCTCGCGCGTAGAAGAAAAGGAAGAAAGTTGGTGAACGAATGAGACTTTTAAAAGCACGTGTTCGCCATTTTCCAGCAGTAGAGGGATCAGCTCCACATCGCGTCTTCAGGTAGTCAGGGTCCCTAGCGATCCTTCTCGTACCCTACCGACCTGAAAACCTGTTCTTCTATCCATCCACCACCCCCGTGGTCCTTCGTCCATCTTCAACTACTTCCTTGCAGCGTCAGAAGCGAGAGAAATTATAAAATTAGGCCGCTGTCAGGACCACGAAACTTTTTCTTCACCTACTGAGTACAAACGCTCGTCCCGAAACTGATTTGTTGCCAATTAAATTAAAAAAAGTTATCGAAACTTACCCAATATTTTAATTATATACTCTATACATTATACTATATGAATAATGTACTTATTTATGTACGTTTAAAGTAACGAAAGATTGCTAGTAAATTAATAAAATACACAAGATTTAATGTGTTAAAACTTGAAAATCTTATACTGCACAACATTTAATGCTCGTAGTAGTAGCAGTAAAAAGACTTATTCAAATATCAAATTATAATAATATAGAATTTTCGAAATGTACTTCTGAGGTGAAAGATTATGCAGAATTTTTTAATAAAGTACATTTTTTCGTATCACAGAAATTAAGCTCTGAGGTGCTGCACAAACCAGTGAAGTTACTAGTCTACTATTATATTTAAGTAATACAGTAGCGGACAAAAGCTTAAGACTAAATGGAAAAAATAAATAATTGATTTACTGTTTATAAAAACTATAAATAGTGTTCGACTTTCGGTGTTAACTAATTAGACATTTATTTATACACTTATAAAAAAATTTCATTTTGATATTTTGCTCAGTAGCGAAGTTACAAAAAAAGGAACGAAGTTCGTATAACACTATTTCTACCACAATTTGGTGTATACCTATTTCGACCAAAAGGTGTCTTTTGACGCCTTTTAAATACAAATCATTGCCGAAATTTGTTGGGATTTCAAATTATGAGTTAAACATAGATAATTTGAGGAATATATTTATTTATACGCTGATGTGTATTTATTGGAGATTATTTAATTCATCAAGTTACAAAATATTAGGGTCACATAAGTTTCTTCCTTTTTGTAATATGACACAGAATGGGATAGAGGGGTAGAGAAGGTTGATACAGCTGAACAAATAATGCAACGAATCAACTTTAAACTATAAATATTGTGCATGAATGTCTATCAAAAAAGGAAAGAACTTATGGGACACTCTAATATACAATCAATGCAATGGTGTACACTAAAATGCAACAAGGGAAATTAGCGAATATTAGCTGGAGAAAAATGATATCGCTGAATTAATTTAACAACCATTGTATGAAAAGTGAAAAAATTAATTGTGGAGAAACGATTCAACATAGAGAATAATTTTATGTTAAAATTTGAAAGGTGTCTTTTGACACCTCTTGGTAGAAATAGTGATAATATTTCAAATCAAATCGTCGTCTTAAACTTTTGTCCGCTACTGTATATGGCGATATAAAATCACATGAACATAAAAATATGTAATAATTGTAAAAATTATGTTATTCTTATATGTATCACACTATGGTCACTAACGATTTCTTTGCTAATATTACTATGATAAGTAAATAATGAAATGTTGTCGATGTAGGATGTTACAAATGAGAACGAGTTTAATAATAAACTATATCTGAACCTTTCGATAGATTTGTCTTAATACAACATAAAATAATGAATGAAATATACCAATTTGAAAGTTAAATAATATTGATTAATGATTATTAAAATCGATCGGTTCCACTGAATAAACAAAGCTTTCGCAGATCGAAACAGTTACTTATTTTGACTAATTCTTGTAACTATCCATTGTACTGAAGCCATATACTTATGACTTGTTGAAATACTGATTATTCGCTGATGATCTGCTTATTTTCATAGATTGCAGGTTAAGAGGGTATATTTTCGGGAATAAATGCTGAAGTGTCTTCAAAGATATTTGTATTTCTAAATCATAATGAGTAATCACGAACCAGTACTTGTATTGTTACTCAGTAATTGATTCGTAATGATTCACGTAGATTATAGCAGCATTCAATGAAGATAACGTAGAAAAGGTTTTATATGTATACGTTTTCCTTCACCTTCCGTTTTCTTCACACTTTTCATATATTTAATACTTTTTCTTTCAGGTAATTCGATATTTTGCTGATCTTGTTTCAACAATTATTTGATATTTGATATATTTTTACATTTCCAACTTACCAAAGTTATGAAGTCCTATTTTATCCAACTTTTAAACTTCAGAGTATTCAAATAATGAAATATCTAATTAATTAGATCTCTACATTTTCAAATTTTCAAAGCTCGGCAATTTTAAATTGCTAAATTTGACATCGCGGGATTTAAAAAGTCTTAAAGTTCGAAGGCTTAAATTTTCTATATTTCCAAATATGCAAATTAATACATTTCTAAATTCGACGGTTCGTGAATGTAGAAATTTGAAAATTCGAAAGTTTAAAGATACAAAATTTCCGTGTCTCCATAATCCCAAATTTCTCAATTACTGAATTTTTTAATTTATCTGTTTCTCAAGGTCTCAAGTACCGAACTTTTCAATTTTTTAATTTCTGAATTTTTAAATTGACATGCCCAATTTATGGAATTTGTATTCATTATCGAAATTGTAACATTTAATTTCCAAAACACTAATTCCTACAGTACAATAATTCTCCTTTTGTTACCAGCAAATCAAATTTTCTGCATGACGTATTTTTTTCTAGTACCCGTTATTTTCCGCCTCCAATTTTCCATCTATCATATAACAATCATGAAACGAATTCTACATCAAACGTGCAGATTCCGACACAATTTTCGATAACTCAGATTAACCAGAAGCAGCATTTATTCGCTGAATTCATTTTCTGCGTTACGTCGAAAGTGAAGGATTAATCGTGGCCGTAAATTCAGTCAACGCCGATAAGAGCGAAATAGTGTCGGCAACTCGTAAGATGGTGTAAAAATGACCCAACACGCCTACTTCTTTCCCTTTATTCAGACTTTCTGACTTCCTGTGCTCCCTTTTGCTCAATTTGCCAGGTCGCCTCGCTTGCGCAATCCTGTGCAACCCTATTCTCAAACACGTGCCCCCGCCGTGCATGTATGCTCTCCAATACAACCCCTTCGCGGGCACACACACGTGCATACGGTAATATACGTGTGGTTATGTGTACACACATATCGATTTTTGGTGGAGCAGCGATGCTTGGACGGAAATTTCAGGAGGAACGGGTATAAATTCCCAATACCGAAACAGGAATATGGGTTATTTCTATCGAATCGACCAATCAATTCTGTTTTATACAGTTTTAGATCGAGTGCACATACATAACTGATGCTCAGTTTTTCATCGATGAAATTTTATTTGGCTCGGGGTAGCGGCACAGCACAGGATAAAGGTAGGTTTTGATTTTATTGTTAATTAATTTCGCTATGGATGAACAAATAAATTGATGCTACATTTGTACGTAATGTAAAGACCGGTCTTTTTTGTTGTATCTCGTCAAATATCACTGTATTGCATATTTTCTTACCGTTGTAATTGTCAATAATATTACTTTCTAATTACTTAGTAATATTATTTTGTAGTTGCTTTATAGTTGCTTTATAATTACCAATATTACTTTGCAGTTACTAATGTTACATGTACAGTAGGGGACAAAAGTTTAAGACTAAATGGAAAAAATAAATAATTGATTTACTGTTCATAAAAACTATTAGGTCGTTCGGAAAGTCATTTCGTTTCTTTTTTTTTTTATGAAAATGAGAGACGATTTTCGTGAGAAAATGCTGCCTTTCACTTTTCATATCCGATACGGTAACAACCATAAATTATTCGGACTTATTTACAAGCAAGACTGATTTTTCTCCAATTCTCAGATTTCCAAATTCGGAAAAATTCGAATTCTCAGATCTCCAAATTCTGAAAAATCCGAATTTACAGATTTCCAAATTCCCAAATTTCCAAATTCTGAAAAATCCGAATTCACAGATTTCCAAATTCTGAAAAATCCGAATTCTCAGATTTCCAAATTCGGAAAATTCCGAATTCTCAGATCTCCAAATTCTGAAAAATCCGAATTTACAGATTTCCAAATTCTGAAAAATCCGAATTCTCAGATTTCCAAATTCGGAAAATTCCGAATTCTCAGATTTCCAAATTCTGAAAAATCCGAATTCCCAGATTGTCAAATTCTGAAAAATCCGAATTCTCAGATTTCCAAATGATGAAAGTTTCAAATTCCTAGATTTCCAAATTTTAAGAATTTTTCACAAGCAAAACTGATAGGGAAAAACGAAATGACTTTCCGAACAACCCAATATAAATAGTGTTCTACTTTCGGTGTTAACTAATTAGACATTTATTTATACACTTATACAAAAAATTTCATTTTGATATTTTGCTCTCAGTAGCGAAGTTACAAAAAAAGGGACGAACTTTGTATAATATTACGAATCAAATCGTCGTCTTAAACTTTTGTCCGCTACTGTATGTGAGTTACATTTTCTACTAATGTTACATTTTTAATTACAATAAAGTTATATTTATTGCAATATCAATTTGTAACATTACACATTTCTTCTTGGAAAAAATGTATATTGCTAATGAAACATAGACTATAGTGATTATTTTACATACCCTTTTTACTAACAAGTAATACAACGATTTCATAATTTCGATACTTCAAAATTGTTAGGGAATAATCTTTCATCAAGTTGATCTACGCGTGCACCACTGTATTTAAGTTGGAAACGGAACAAAAAAAAGCGGTTTTGGCGGTAAGAGAATAAAACACACGTGTGCGATTAAACGTGCATGAAAAGACGCAGACTATCGTGCAAAAATGTTGACAACCTATTTTGACATCGTACTGTAATTTCTTCATAATAATTTATACATTTATTTATTATTTATGCATTTATAAATGCAGATGCATTTATTGGTTTTTCTCGATAGAGAGTAACGTTTATCGATTATAGAACGCATGCGCGGTCAACAAAAATGATATGACTCAAAGAAGTTTGTTTTTCAGAAAAAGCGAATATTATTGTCTTCCTTGTTATATAATTAAACAGTGTTAAATTCGTATTCAATGAATTGTAATTGCAGGGTGACATCATTATATCATGTTTAATTGCGTTATAATTAGCAAGTAATTCAGATGTCTGATCCGACTCAGTTGCAATGCAATTTATAATTACGATTGAAGTACAGTTAGTGTAAGTACTTTGTGTTATTACATTATACACAAAGTGTAATGTAATTGAATCAGAATTACAAATTGAGTAGCAATTAAATTTAATGAGAGTCAATAATAGTTCGCCTACATCATGGTGGTGAAGTTTGTAAAATATAGTTCCAAAGATATTAGTTTTGAAGTACTATTGCCAAACTGATGTGGAAAAATTGATATAAAATGTAATTAAAACGTAATATGTATATACTTAAGACTATTTCTACCACGATTTCGTGTATATCTATTTCAACCGAAAGGTGTCTTTTGACGCCTTTTGAATACTAATCATTGCCGAAACTGGTTGGGATTTTAAATTATGAGTTAAACGTAGATAATTTGAGGAACATATTTATTGATACACTGATGTGTATTTATTGGAGATTATTTAATTCATCAAGCTACAAAATATTAGGGTCACACAAGTTTCTACCTTTTTGTAATATGACACAAAATAGGATAGAGGGATAGAGAAGGTTGATACAGCTGAGCAATTAATGCAACGAATCAACTTTGAACTATAAATATTGTGTATGAATGTCTATCAAAAAAGGAAAGAACTTATGGGACACTCTAATATACAATCAATGCAGTGGTGTACAATAAAATGCAGCAAGGGAAATTAGCGAATATTAGCTGGAGAAAAATGATATCGCTGAATTAATTTAACAACCATTGTAGGAAAAGTAAAAAAATTAATTGTGGAGAAACGATTCAACATAGAGAATAATTGTATGTTAAAATTTGAAAGGTGTCTTTTGACATCTCTTGGTAGAAATAGTGTTAAGGTGTAATATAATAAGATGTAACTGTTTACCTATGTATAAAATGTATGAAATGTGAAAAATGTACGAAATGTATGAAATGTGTTGAAGAATGTGTAAAATGTATTACGTAAAGATAAAATTTGTTTACTATATATGATACATAACTACAACATATTAATAATAATATAAATATTGAACTTCTTCGGTAATTTTACACTCAATTACATTGTTTTATTTTCAGGCAAATATTGATCAATAGTATGAACTTTGTGTTCATATCACCCAAATAGTATTTTCGGTATTTTGAAAAATATGTAGAAGTATAGAAATTTGAAGTGAGATATATACAGATCGAGTATGTAAAAATGAGTATAAAACGTACTATGTAAAAATATAGAAATCTGAATATACAAACTTGGTAAAAATATGCCATGTAGAAACGAAGAAATTCGAGTATAAAATAATTTACAATTTTAGGTATCTTGTAATATAGAATTTTGGAAATTCGAAACTTGAATATGTAAGAGATTCGAGGATTTGAAAATTTAACACTGTAGAAATTTAGAAATGACAAAACTCAGAGATATAAACATTTAGGATAATAAAGATATGGAAATGTACAAAGTTGGAAATTTACGAGTTTCGAATTTTGGGTATTTAGAAATGTATGAACTTAGAAACTTGATAATTTAATGATTTGTGTCCTCAAAACTTTGGAAATAAAGAAGTTTCAGAATTTGGTATTTGGGTATTTAGTAATTTGTGAATTTAAAAATATCAGGAACCAAAAATATGGAAACTTACAAATTCGGAAATATTGAAATTGTTGAATTTAGAAATTTGGGAATTTACAAATTTGAAAATTTAGGGATTCGAGAATTTCGGAATTTCGAAATTAAAAAATGTTGTGACCTCACAATTTTGTCATTTAAGAACTTAGAAACTTAAAGAATTTGAAACTTTAAAACGTAGAACTGCAGAAACTTAGAAATCTGGAATTCCAGTAGTTAAAAAATCTCGAATTTCTAGAAATTAAGAAATTCGATTTGAACCCATCCTTAATATTTAGAGTTTGTTTTCCTTTTTACATATTTTGTTCAATATAAAAACTTGCACGTGGTAGGAAATCCGTTTCAAATCGAAACTATGTATGTATCTGGTATTTTAATGAGCCATCACAAAAAATTGTCTTCAATTAAAAATGCTCGAGTACGAGCTGATAGAAACCGGTTGGAAACTAGCCTAGCAGCATCTTTTTTTCTACTTTGTACATGATGAATGGAGTGTCCGAGGAAATGACTACGTAAGTCTGCTGTAAAATTTTGAAAGCAACTTGGAAATTACAGGAAACTGTTGGAGAATCCGGTAATTACTTGAAAGTGCTCGACGTATCTTAAATGTAGGTTAACAGTTTTTATTAACGTTTGAATTCAAATCATAAACTTACAAATTTCTAAATTTTCAAATCATTAAAATCTTGAAAATTACCAAACATTTTAATGTTCACAAATCTTTATATTTCAAGAATTATGTGGTTTGCATGTTTTCAAAAATTTGAAATATGGCTGTTAAGGAATTTGGAAATTTCACAATTTAGAAAATGGGAAATTTGAACACTTTCAAATTTGGAACTTGAAAATTTCGTATACGTGAAATTTCGAATCGTGGACATAGAGCATTTCGTATAAGAATTTCGTAAAGCATCGTATTTAGGAATTAGAGGATTTAAAAATTTGGAAATTTCATGATTCGGATATTTAGAAACTTATTCGTTCACAAATTAGGAAATTTGAGAACATGGGTATCTGAGAATTTGGAAATTCGCACTTTAGAAAATATCGAACTACAAACATTTGCAAATTTCGATATTTGAAAATTAGGGAACTTCAAAATTAGAAAATTTGAAAATGTAGGTGTTCGCAAATTTGGAAAATTGAAAATTGGGGGATCAGGAAATTGAGAAATCTGCAAATTTGATCATTTGCAAATTTGAGAATTTGGAAATTTAGATCTTTCTATATTTGCAAATTTGAAAATTTACGATTTTGAGAACGTAGGATGTTAAAAATCTACAAACATGGAAATACAGGAATCTGTCAATCTAAGAATTTGTGGGATTTGGGAATCTAGGAATTCGGGACATAGAAATTTGGCCATCTTGAAATTCGAGAACTTACACATGCGAATTTGGTGATACAGAGGTCTAGGAAATTAAATACCTTGGAATTTTCCTGCATGAGAATTTGGGAATCTCTAGAGTCGATGGTCTACAAGTATGGGAATTTAGATATCTGGAAACTAGAAAATTCTGGACTTTAGACTTTGAAGATGAAGAAATTATAGAAATCTTTCGATCTGAGGATGAACAAAAATAGGAATTCAGGTGTCTGTGAATCCAAGAATTTGCAAACCTTTAGATTCGCGGATTTAAAAACTTATGAATGCAGAGATTTGGAAAACTTCAGATTTGGGACCCTAAAAATGTAACAATCAGGTATCTAGAGGTCTAAGAATTTCAAGACCTTAGACTTAGTAATTTGTAATTTAAAGTCATAGAAATCTGCGAATCTTCGTCTTTGTGCTCCACAGATATACGAATTTAGAAATGACCTAAAAATTTCGCGGATCTCGGGATTTGGTGATCTAAGAACTCGAAGATTTGCAGAAACTTAACTTCAAGAAATTCGAATGTATACTAACAAAAATACACGAAAGCTTGAAAATATACAGATTCGAAAAGTTGAAAGCTTAAAAGTTTCGAGAGCTGTGGAGTTAAAAGGGCGAACCAGTTTGAAGATTCGAAAATGTTTAAATAACCATGTTTGCATAATATGTTTTGATCCAAAGGCAGCTACCGTTGCTCCCGAATGTACAAGCGGAGTACGCTTTGAAAGAGAAACACGAGGAGGAGGTGAAGGAGGAGGCGGAGGAGAGAGACAACTGTCTAAGGGAGTCTATTGTTGTGTCGGGGACTTAATATGCATCTTTCAGGGACGAACCACGTCTTTCCAAGGACCTGTGTCTCCGATCTCTGTTCCGAAACGCGGAATAAACGCGAAAACTCGTTGCTTCTTTATTTCCTAACGTGTTTGTTGAAACCCATTTATTATTTTATTTTGTAAAGTCTTGGTATCGCAGCGCATTCAGGAAATCATGAAGCCATTGGGCTTATTTTTTGTCGAGGGATGGCAGGGCGTTGGTTGAAAAGAAAAATTAAAGTGATTGAACAGCGTTTATTACAAAAGAGACGCGTGAGCGTGTACATGGTTAATGTAGAACGGCGAGGTAGCGTCACGCTGTAAAACAAAAGAATTGTTATAAAAAGGAGGGGACGTAAACTATGCCCGAAAAAGGCTAGATGGCCCCAGTGGTTTAATAAATGAGAAAACTGGGAAATTGTTCTTCCAACATTTTTAACTTTAGAAAATTCAGGAAGATTTAACAACTACTTTGCTGCTCTCTATAACGTGCAATTTATCGTCTTAAACTATTTTTAATTTAGCATGATTTCCGAGAGCCAGCGCGGTTTATTATTTTATGAATGTCGAACGGTTAGGTGACAAACGACGTCGTATTTTTACTTAGGTTACTCAGGTAAAGTGTGATCTCACGATGAGCATTTGGTAAGGGCGGTTTCCTTCAATTTTTCATAACCAATGAAATTACTTTAATTTTGACTTCATCGTTTGTTCACCCTCAGCATCACACTAATCCCCACTACATATTTTATTCCGGAGAGAAACATTATTTTGTCTCTCCAGCAGATTTCCAATAACTCGCAAAGAGTAAACATCAAATATTAACATCTCGGTCATTCCCGACCCGTCTTTGATACTTGTAATATAAATATATTTATTTTTTGGTTGAGAAAAACTTTAATTTATTTTCTCACCAGACCGTCGTTAAACTCAACGTCGGGATATAAAAATTACTATATTTTTTCTTTAACATTACAGTATTTCTTCATTCAAATTACTATACTTTTGTGTTTATACGATTATGTTCGTATCGAAAGGTGGTTCGATATCTACGTTCAATAGCGTAATATTCTTGCGTGATGCTTGATGACATATTTCCAGTTTATCAGATAAACGAAGCAAAAAAAAAGCAAGTAGTTTAAAAAATGCAAGCCTTCGTCACGTTTCTTGCATAGCCGCGGGAATTAAGATCAAACGATGCTTGAAAATCCTTCGTGTGAAAAATACTTGCGTGACAAGGGTAAATTTGAAATATCTAAAGGAGAAGAAAAACGAGACCTCTGACTTTTGCTTATTCAAATAAATTAGATGGAAAACACGGAACGTATAAGCCTTATATGCAAAGTCGGAGAAAAATATAAACATATGGAGGTATAATAAGTTTCAAGCGCTTGCAATCTACGCCCAATTAAATTTCTTATTTATGCTTTATTATAAAAGCATGCTCAACGAGATTTACAACCATACTATATTTCTGCGGCTAATACACTTTAACATTAAGGATGAAAAGATAGCTGCAAGAAGAGTGGGATTTTATCGCGTGATATTTAAGTAAAATGTGTTTGAATATGATAAAATATTTGTATGAAGGAATTGAATAAAATGGAACATTGATATACTCGGAAGAAGAGGTTGTCTTTAGTTCTTTTTATTGAAGAGAACGCGATCTTCATAAATGAAGTGTATGATGAGTGCTTATTGTTATATAAATTTATTCGATTGTAAATTTGTGATTTTTCTGATTCTTTCAAGTCACTTTTATGATTTTTTAAACTGCAGATATTTGTAGTTCTAAATTCTTACATTTTCAAAGTTCTAAATTTCCTATGTCCACCATGTCGCTATTAAATTTCCAAATTTCTGCATTTTTGCATATTCGAATATCTACATTTGTAAATTTCCACATCTGTATGTTTCGAAATTTCTCTACTTTTGCATTGTCAAATATCTATATTTCCGAATTTATAAATTCTTGATTTTCCAAACATTTAAATCCCCACACTTTTGGCTTTTTAAATTTCAAAGTTTTTAGATTTATCGATTTCAAAAGGTCCAAGTTTCTAAACTTCTCGAGTTTTATATTTCAAAATTTCTAGATTTCGGAATTTCTGAACTTTTAAGTTTATCGAGTTTTAAATTTCAAACCTTCAATATCTCTAATTTATCAAACCGCAAGTTTTCAAATTATTATTAGGTCGTTCGGAAAGTAATTTCGTTTCTTTTTTTTGTATGAAAATGAGAGACGATTTTCGGGGGATACTTCTTTTCTTGCTTGAACAGGATTTTTAACGCTGCTGTTCACTTTCCATATCCGATACGGTAACAACCATAAACTATTCGAACTTTTTCACAAGCAAGACAGATTTTTCTCCAATTCTCAGATTTCTAAATTCTGAAAAATCCGAATTCTGAGATTTCCAAATTCTGAAAATTCCGATTTCTCGCATTTCCAAATTTTGAAAATTTTGAATTCGCAGATTTTCAAATTCTGAACGATCCGAATTCTCAGTTTCCCAAATCTGAAAAATCCGAATTCGTAGATCTTCAAATTCTGAAGAGTCCGAATTCTCAGTTTTCCAAATTCTGAAAAATCCGAATTCGCAGATTTCAAAATTCTGAAAATTCCGAATTTTTCACATTTCCAAATTTTGAAAATTTTGATCGCAGATTTTCAAATTCTGAAAAATCCGAATTCGCAGATTTCCAAATTCTGATAATTACGAATTCAAAAATTTTCAAATTCCTAGATTTCCAAATTCTAAGAAGTTCTCACACGCAGGACTGATAATTCCACAAACCCCACACCATCGAGCGTCTCAATTATCGAATATCAATGACCAGTTACCGCTAATTTCGAGTTTACCAAATATCTAAATTTCTAAATCAACAACGTCGAAATCCCAAGAAAGGAAGAGGAAACCGATATAAATTTCTTTGTGCCGCGTTTCATCCCTGCGCGCACCGAGCACACCGTAGCCCCCGAGCTCCTCGGCGGGCATTCGATCTAGCCATCACTGTTCCGAAGAATCAAATTGGATACTCGTTTGCAAACGATATTGCCGTCAAACGCTGTTATCGGGTAACAGAAGGGCGATAGATATCCACTCTCTTTCTGAACAGGAATAACTTGCGCGTTATCGACGGTTTTCATTTTCGCGAAATGAAACGCGCCGGAACCGATGGTTTCTGTGGAATATCGAGCAGAACTTTGCCGCTGATTTTTGCAATCCCATCTCGTAATGTAACGAGAACGTTTTGTACGGAACAAAATGAAAAATTAGAGAAAGGAACAAAGAGAGCGTATAACTGCGTATGTACGGGGTGTCCCGCTTCTTTACTGCCAGACTTTAACAAAATATTGACTAAAATTTTAAAACTGTGAAATTGAAAATATTTTATTTGTCATTTCCACGATTGCTGTTATATTATGGTATGCATTACCGATCATAGTTCAGATTTTAACGAAGAAAGTTATTAAATATACAGGGTGTTCCAAAAGTGTTGAAGGAACCGGAAATGGAAGGTAGGTGGGGTAATTCTGCACAACTTTTTCATGTGCAAAAATGTCGTACGGAGCTTCATTTTTAAATTATTAACGAAAAACGCCGACCAATCAGAACGCGAGAATTGCGCGCCACGCGATTCGAGCGCGACTACGGCCAATTATAACTCGGGCCTCCACTTCTGCCACCGAGCGCACGCGATTCTCGCGCTCTGATTGGTCAGTGTTTTTCGTAAATAATTTTAAAATGAAGCCTCATACGACATTTTTGCAAATGAAAATGTCGTTCAGAATGACCCCACCTACCTCCCATTTCCGGCTCCTTCAACACTTTTGGGACACCCTGTATGAAATGTACCTGTCTGGATTACATATTCGAGACGCAAAAATATGAACAAGATATATTTTATACTTATTACACGCATACACGAAGGGTTTTCAATTCTCAAAAAGTTATAACAAAAATGCAAACTGTACTTCAAACTGCTTTATTCTTCGATGCCACCTACAGTGTGTCCCAGAATTAAAGAAGAGTAAATTTATGCGAAAAAACATGGCAGATATATAAGGTCGAAAAACTACATGAATATATACATATATATGTATATATAGTGTATATAGTGTTTATTTGCAAAAAAATTTGCTAATGCCACAAGAAATGACACATGCAACATTTTCATTAATTTCTAGAATTAATGAATTATACTAAATAAATAAATCTATTTATTAATACCATTAAAGTTTGTTATTAATCATTTTTCGTAACATCATAAGTAATATTATACAATGTTATAAATTTTATTGACAATAAGAATAAACACAAGTAGCAATACGTATTAGAATAATGAAGAAAGAATTGACCGATTTGCATTTGCTAACTGTAGAATCAACAAACAATTTTATTAAATTCAGTTTCCTCGAAGTCGTATAAAAAAAATTTGTTCTATATTTTTCGAAAAATATTCAAACTCAATGTCCTCGAGTCTCATAAAAATAAATTGGATTCTGCATTTTTCGAGAAATGTTCAAATTCAGTTTCCTCGAAAATGAAGTAACGCAAGAAAAAAATTTATTCTACGCTTTTTACTTATTCCTTCCAAAAGATATATCCATTTTTGGATTATATCGCTATTTCTGAAATACCCTGTATATAAATCCAAAATTTTCTTCGGAACTGACAAGTGTCAGCTAGCTTTTTCCCCGACAATGAATCCGCTTCTTCATTTCCTTTTGTGTCCAGTCTCCCCGTTTGTCAACTCGTTGCCGCCCTGTTTATTGACTCAATCCAAACCGAGTTTCAACAGTGTACGACAAAATGGCGTTTCGATTTTTAATTACTGCAGACTAGATTGTTTCTTTCTGAGCCTCGTTTCATTATATTCCGCGTCGATGAATAATTGTTCCCTATTGGACGCTGTTTAATGGAATGCGATTGAAATTTTTGGCACAATTTCCCTGTATCTCGTCCACCCGGCCAATTTCGTCCGATATCGATCGTATAAAGTAGATGTCCCGATGGTCGAACGATTAAGTTAAGTTAATTGCAATTTCTTTTGCATTTGGACTATTTAATATTGTAATTAAATATGTTTATCCGGAAATTAGTACCTTTGGATAATAAGAAACATATTAAAATTTCTACTTTCAGATAAAATAATAACATTGCTCCCATTTTCGAGTGAAATAATGAGAAATAAAATAAATTGTCTACCTCCGCATAAAATAATAGGAAACGAAATAATACTTTCCGATAAAATAATAAGAAATAAAATAGACTTTCTACTTTGAGATAGAAAGATAAGAAGTAAAATAAACCTTCTACTTTCAGATAAAATAATAACATTGCTCCCATTTTCGAGTGAAATAATGAGAAATAAAATAAATTGTCTACCTCCGCATAAAATAATAGGAAACGAAACAATACTTTCCGATAAAATAATAAGGAATAAAATAGATTTTCTACTTTGAGATAGAAAGATACGAAATAAAATAAACCTTCTACTTTCAGATAAAATAATAACATTGCTCCCATTTTCGAGTGAAATAATGAGAAATAAAATAAATTGTCTACCTCCGCATAAAATAATAGGAAACGAAATAATACTTTCCGATAAAATAATAAGAAGTACAATAGATTTTCTACTTTGAGATAGAAAGATACGAAATAAAATAAACCTTCTACTTTCAGATAAAATAATAACATTGCTTCCATTTTCGAGTGAAATAATGAGAAATAAAATAAATTGTCCACCTCCGCATAAAATAATAGGAAACGAAATAATACTTTCCGATAAAATAATAAGGAATAAAATAGATTTTCTACTTTGAGATAGAAAGATACGAAATAAAATAAACCTTCTACTTTCAGATAAAATAATAACATTGCTTCCATTTTCGAGTGAAATAATGAGAACTAAAATAAATTGTCTACCTCCGCATAAAATAATAGGAAACGAAATAATACTTTCCGATAAAATAATAAGGAATAAAATAGATTTTCTACTTTGAGATAGAAAGATAAGAAGTAAAATAAACCTTCTACTTTCAGACGAAATAATGAGAAACGAAATAATTCTTCCACTTTCAGAAAAAAATTATATGAAACGCAGTAAAAGCTTTCAGATAAAGGATAAGAAATAAAATGTGTTATTCCTTCACATAGCATTCATACAATAATGAGTTAATAATTACCAATATATTGTATATAGAATATCATAGCATTGTATATATACTATTATTAATATAATACTATTACAAATATACATATAATAATATTAGGTTGGCAACTAAGTGATTGCGGATTTTGTCAATAGATGTTTCGCACATTCTTTTATTTTATCAACGTGTTCAATGCACATAAACTATATTGTCTTCTTGTTATTTAGACTTCCATCTTTAATTTAGTAAAAAAATTGTACCCATTAGTTATTTAGTTTAGTTTTTATCCAAAATAGATGAAACAGCAAGACGCGCATTTCAGACATATTTTATATTATTACTTCCGAAAAGGAAAGATCGCATCGTAAGTACACAAGAAATTATGTGCCGAATATTGGAATGAAGCCTTGAACGAAAGACAGTGTCAAAATTGATTTGTCAAATTTCGTTGAGGAGATTTCCACGCAGAACTCCTTCAATAGTAAAATTTTCAATGACGCTGATGACGATAATGTGATAACATCACATTTAACTCAGTTTTTTGCTGGCAAAAATCGGAAGTCAATTAGAATAATGACACTAACTGAAAGATGGCGAAAGATCATCAATAAAAACGGACAGTACATAACTGTAGGATCCTGCCTTTCCTTCAAATTTTCCTAAAGGATCTTTTGAAAGCTAGGATCCGCGTAAATGAAATAAAAGACTCGGACAAAAGAGTTTAACAACAAAACGTAAGAAATGATATATTTAGTAAATTGAAATGTAACACCAAACACGCTCGAGACTGGACGAAGACTGTCTTTTTCATCTCCCAACGCCACCTTGTTAATCGTACATTCTTTTATTCTTTTAAAATATAATCGATTACTATTGATTCTTCATTCTCTCACTCGCTCCACTTTCCACACTTCGATTACTATCGATTACATTGCTTGCTTCACTCTCCACACTCGGCCTTCACTCTCCACACTTCCGTATTCAGCTCGAAAAAATCTATAATAATATCATAGTGGTGGTTGTGAAATAAGAAAAAAATCAAAATTTGTTGTACAGTGTTATTTGTTCAGCATCAAAATTAAAGCTTGTTGAAATTCTGATTTAATTGTATATAATTGTTTAAATAGTAAAGTTCTTTTTCTCATATTTATGTGGGATCCTGCCTTTCCTTCAAATCTTCCTAAAGGATCTTTTGAAAGCTAGGATCCGCGTAAATGAAATAAAAGACTCGGAAAAAAGAGTTTAACAACAAAACGTAAGAAATGATATATTTAGTAAATTGAAATGTAACACCAAACACGCTCGAGGCTGGACGAAGACTGTCTTTTTCATCTCCCAACGCCACGTTGTTAATCGTACATTCTTTTATTCTTTTAAAATATAATCGATTACTATTGATTCTTCATTCTCTCACTCGCTCCACTTTCCACACTTCGATTACTATCGATTACATTGCTTGCTTCACTCTCCACACTCGGCCTTCACTCTCCACACTTCCGTATTCAGCTCGAAAAAATCTATAAGAATATCATAGTGGTGGTTGTGAAATAAGAAAAAAATCAAAATTTGTTGTACAGTGTTATTTGTTCAGCATCAAAATTAAAGCTTGTTGAAATTCTGATTTAATTGTATATAATTGTTTAAATAGTAAAGCTCTTTTTCTCATATTTATGTGGGATACTGCCTTTCCTTCAAATCTTCCTAAAGGATCTTTTGAAAGCTAAGATCCGCGTAAATGAAATAGAAGACTCGGACAAAAGAGTTTAACAACAAAACGTAAGAAATGATATATTTAGTAAATTGAAATGTAACACCAAACACGCTCGAGGCTGGACGAAGACTGTCTTTTTCATCTCCCAACGCCACCTTGTTAATCGTACATTCTTTTATTCTTTTAAAATATAATCGATTACTATTGATTCTTCATTCTCTCACTCGCTTCAGTCTCCACACTTCGATTACTATCGATTACATCGTTCGCTTCTTTCTCTCACTCGCTTCATTCTCTCGCTCGCTTCACTCTTTCGATTACTATCGATTACATTGCTCGCTTCACTCTCCACATAACTGAAAAAAGTTATGTTTTTAAGCAGAAATTTTGAATTCTTCCAATTTAAAATCCGCAATCACTTAGTTGCCAACGCAATAATTAATAATGCCGAAATTGGTATGAAAACGTTAGGCCTGATAGTATCGTAAAATAATATTTTCGCCAGACATAAACATTAAATTATTCTAACGATAAGTACTGAATTATTAAAACTACTAGTATATAATGATGTACATGCGAAGCTAACACATTTTGCTATTATATTTCGATTAGTTCGAGCGTTAAACATAGGCAGAAACTTTATTGTTAACAGAATGCTGGCTCGATTGTTAATTACCGGGACTCGTGTGAGCACCAGGACATTTACCTTACGGATAATTCTTTCAGGTAAGTTAACGGGAGAGTCTACAGGAAACGTATGTTTTCCTTAGCATAAAAGATGGCGCTTGTGAAACGACCGATAGAAAGAGAAGACGGCTACACGATGCATCGTGGGAGGGTGCAGCAACTTTTATTGCATCCGCAATAAAACAGCCGGTGTAGTTGCTCGCGATTTGCTCGATCGTGTCGCAAGATGCTCGCTCTTTCTGAACGTGTATCTCATGGAAATGCGGTGAAATATGTCTTTATCTGGTAACATCCAATAGTTTCTCCTGGAACTTTGTCTTACTACGGAAGTATAGGTGTAACGCCACTCTGGAAGTCCGAAAAAAGGTGCTTTTCTGGATTTTTTAACCCTTTGCGGTCCTATGTCGATTGTGGCTCGACATCACGTTTCTCTTTGATCGTAGAAATAATTCAGATAAATAGGTTGATTCAAAACGTTTTCATTTCTTTGCAACTTGTAACAAAATTAGAAATATATTTGTTACGCAATCTGCATTATTAGAATATATTTTATTGTAAACCTACTTCTTTACCTATTTTGTAAAATAATTAAGGAGCTGTAGGTAAAAGAAATTGAGGACCGCAAAGAGTTAAAGTAAAGATCATACAAGGTATAAGGTCAGGGACAAAAGAGCTTTATTACATATGTTTTGAAGATGGTTTAAAAATTTTTGTAAACAAAATGGATTAAAAATGGCGGCTGCAAGTGCTTGCAAGTAACATCTTTTCTTTGTGCGGGCTGCATAGCTAAACAGTTTTTTCTTTAACGGATGGTTGTAAATCAAAAAGTCAAAAATTTTCTGACATTATATACCATAACCTATGGAACATCGCACGGAAATAAAAAAATATTAATAATTGTTAATTTGGTGTAGATATGAAGGAAAGTTTGGAAAAATGACGGAAAACTTAGCATTAAATTGTTAATAAATAATGAAGTAGTTGATTAATCAAAAAATCCGTACGATGTTCACTGAGTTATGTTATTTTACACCTCTCCACAAAATTTCAAGTCGATTAGTTAAAAACTTTTCGAGTTATGTGTTCAACCAGTTCGAAAAAAGTAATTCCGAGAAACACGCGTTTAAAGTTTTGATTACCATTCTTCATAAGTAATTTGTTATATACCATTAATCGGTAATGGCTGCACCATTCATTTAGCCTTCTATATTAATATCCTCCTCGTTCTTTTCCTTCTTGCTGGATCTGAGGTTCAATCTTGCCTTTTTCATAGCTTCATTCAGTGATCATTCTGAAAACTCTATGCGTCGGGCGTCGGCTTGCAGGCACAAATTATAACAGTTTTCACTAACAGACATATCCAAGGCTTTCATTACTTGTGTTATAGTGGACAATCCGTCGTTGAATATGCAAACAGCCATGTTTGCGGCTATGTCAAACATATTTCTGCCATTGTATACAGTTTTTGGAGCCATAGACCATACTACCGAATTGAAACTACAGCGCGTCAGTAAGTCGTCGCTGGTGAGATCTTCATACACGCGATAAATACCGGAAAAAACTACTTTTCATATTGGTAGTTTGTGTTTATATTAATCTAATGTGTCGATAGCCTTCGCCTAGGAACACCAGGAATCCTGTCCAAGTGGACACTTATGCTGCCTACACGAGCAGCGCACTGCGAATGATTGCAGTCCACATAAAATAAATTCGTGTTCTTGACTATTCCTACATTTAACACTATTTCTACCACGATTTTGTGTATAGCTATTTCAACCAAAAGGTGTCTTTTGATGCCTTTTGAATACAAATCATTGCCGAAACTGGTTGGGATTTCAAATTATCAGTTAAACGTAGATAATTTGAGGAATATATTTATTGATACACTGATGTGTATTTATTGGAGATTATTTAATTCATCAAGCTACAAAATATTAGGGTCACACAAGTTTCTACCTTTTTGTAATATGACACAAAATGGGATAGCAGGGTAGAGAAGGTTGATACAGCTGAACAATTAATGCAACGAATCAACTTTGAACTATAAATATTGTGTATGAATGTCTATCAAAAAAGGAAAGAACTTATGGGATACTCTAATATACAATCAATGCAGTGGTGTACAATAAAATGCAACAAGGAAAATTAGCGAATATTAGCTGGAGAAAAATGATATTGCTGAATTAATTTAACAACCATTGTATGAAAAGTAAAAAAATTACTTGTGGAGAAACGATTCAACATAGAGAATAATTTTATGTTAAAATTTAAAGGTGTCTTTTGACACCTCTTGGTAGAAATAGTGTTAAAACTTTTTTCACATATTCTACACATAATATAGCATCATTTAACCTCTTAGGCACTACGCGCTACTATAGTGGCTTTCGCGGATGACATCTCTCTGTGCGACGCGCCACTATAGTGGCTTTCGCGGATGTCATCTGAATTGTATTATTAATTATTAGAAAAAGTTGTTAATGTTAAAATGCGTGTATCATATCTTCAAGAAAAATTATAATTAATCACAAACACTTCATTCCAATGTACTCGTGTAAAAAACAGCATTATCCGTCACACATTGCAGTGCCGTATCATTTACGCGTAATTCACGTTGAACTCTGCCGTACAAAGAAACAGCTCCGCGCAAAATTCAGCCGTGCCTAAGAGGTTAAGCAAAAACAAAATCGATTTCTTCAAAATTCTAGAGTGGCGTTACCCTTTAAGTAAGTTTATTCCTGCAGTAAGTTATCGTTTATAGACTTTTGTTAAAATTGTTAATACTTCAGATTAAACTGTCAATATCCTATTTAAATGTTAAGTGATTGTAAAACTATGAAACGCGTTAAATCTCGATTACGTTATATTTCTTTCTGTATGGAGCTTAAGTCATGAATAAATGAAATGAAAGTAGAATTTCGGGATTCTCACGATCAGGACACATTTTTAGTATTTCAATAGTGTTGATTAACACTAAAACTACCGATGCAGAATGCTCAATTACTTTCAAGTTAAAAATGAAGTTGAAAAATAAATGATGCATGAATTAATACACGCATTAATTTTGTAACTTCATGAGAATCAACATAGCTTTCACAAAAATCATCTCAACAAATTTTGTTATTTGAACTTGGAAGTTTGTAAAACGGTCATTTGACCCCTTTGGTAGTTTTAGTGTTAACGCTACAATGACTTTTAATTGTGAATATCGATCGGTAACTCCAACTTCGTACTTTGATTTGCAAGTTTTTAAGTGTCAGATTTTAAATGCTACAATGACGTGTAAATAATGATATTGACGACATTCAAAACAATCTTTATTCATTTCAGAAGTAATATGATTTTGATTAAAATATTTATATTAATTATAATAACGCTGCACATCGGTGGTAACTGAGAGACACACTTGAAATGTGGTTTAATATTGATCCCAGGTTTGGAAATTTACAAATCATCAAATTTCGAAATTTTTCTATTTCAATATCGTTGATCTTAGGATTCTTGAGTTTCTGAATCTTTGCATTCCTAAATTGCTGAATTATAGAATTTACGAATTTCCAAATTTACAAGATCACAAATTCCCAAATTTTGAAATTCTGAATTACTTAGGCTCGAAAGTTGGTAAATTCCAAAACCCTGAAATTCTCAAATGCTCAAACTCTTAAATTTTCAAGTTTTCGAATCCGTCAAATTTCTAAATTACGAAATGCCTAAATTCTCTACTTGCAAAATCCTCGAATTTTGAAAATTATAAGTTTCGAAATTGCCAAGATATAAAAACCTCTGAATTTCAAAAGTAGTTCCTAAAATATTTATATTCCGAAATTAAAAAATTTTCAAAACATCACAATTACTATATTATCAAATGCCACAAACTCTCTACTTGTTAAACTCTCAAATTCTCAAATTTCTATATTGTCTAGTTATACAAATTTTTAAATTTCTCAAGCTCAAAGTTCATAAAATTCCTAAATTCCAAAATTATCAAATACTCACATTCGTAATCCTACATATATATAGTGTTAAAATTCGCATATTATTATAATTACTATAATTTTATTCCGGTTATCAAAATAGAAAATTAAAATTAAAATATCTCTTTTGTCTCGTTATAAATAAGTTTGTAATTTTTTTAAAGTGAATTATAAGCTATCTCGATGAGTGTATTAAAAAACATCAAACTTTTCGTTTCGCTAAAAAAGATATGAAAATAAACTTATATTTCCTCTACCTCGATGCCTAAAAAACAACAAACTCCAAAATGATGTCCCTCTCAAAACCGTTTCATTTTTATGAATTTACAAAAAATTTTACTAAGAAAAACCTAAGATGAACTAAAATATTTCTCAGATTTCATTAATATCTTACCTTCTTCATTTCATTCTGTTATTTCAACGACATACATTGAAGTAAATTTTGGTTGACAGTTATTTTTGAAACATTATAATTCAATTTCGTTTTATCTTTTTCCAACACAATTTCGTGCAGAAATATTCGCGTCAAAAATAATTTGGAGAATTGCAGAAGAATAACTCTGTATTAATTTCAAGAAATAATTGAAGAAAATCTTTTCTTTAGTTAAATTTAAAAACAACGCAAATTCATATTTTATTATTTCAAAATAACCGAAGGTATTATAAAATTTAAGTAAGAACTGAAAAAATATGAATTTTCTTTTGAAAAATATGTTTGCTCATCACAATTAACTCAGGTAATATTGAGTGACAAAATGAAACTCATCATGAACAGTTCAGACGGACTCAATTTAAATTTATAAGGAGTTGTATCTTTTATCTATGTATATCGCATATATTATGCTGTGATATCGAATTAGTCAGTGAATTTACATTTTTCAGACACAATTAGGTATTAAAATTCAACACGTAATAGACTGCGGGACAAAATTATAAGAGCACTTGATTTTTAATTAGTTTACTAATCCTATTGTATTTTCTTTTGCCGTATTACATTAAAATGCAAAGAAAACTAATATGAAGAGGGATTTTGCAATGTTTACATATGCAATGAAACATTGCTCATTTTATGGAAAATGCTGTTCGTATGTTCCACAAAAATAGAAGTTTACTTATAAAACTATGTACACAGTCACTAATTACGAGAGAAATTGTTTTTAATATTCTATCACTAAATGTGTAGAAGTATGTAAATACATTTGTGAAGACTAAATAATGGCGGAAAGCATATAAATAAAAACAGGACATCATATTTGTATACGAATACACTCATCGAAATTAAATAATGGTAGAATAAATACAATATAAAAAATATATTTATAAAAAGTAAATAGTAATTCAACGAATATAAATAAAAATATAAAAACGTATAAATATATGGATACATTCACAGAAATTAAGTAACCGAATGAATATAAATAGAAAAAAAAAAATTATTTGCCACAATGGGATTTGAACTCGTGGCTTATGGATTCAAGAACCTTACATTCTGTCACCTCCGCTAAAACGCCAATCCGCAAATACTAAAGTACTTCAGTATGATTGGAAATAAGAAAATTAAATATTAACTACTCTCCCAAATAATGCACATTGTCAGAAATACCCTAATGCAAATTGGTCCAATTCTGCTCTAGATTCGTCACAAAACATTCTTATCGAAATTAATAAACCAACATTTTCTTATTTAATGCTCGAAATGTTAACCCTTTACGGTCCTTAATTTCTTTTGCCTACAGCTCCTTAATTAATTTATGAAATAGATCAAGAAACAAGTTTACACTAAAGTGCATCGCAATAATGCAGGATGCGTAACAGACATATTTTTAATTTATTACCAGTGGTAAAGAAATGAAAACATCTGCAACTAACCTATTTATGTGAATTATTTCTATGATTGAAGAGTAGCGCCAAGTCGAGCCACACTCGACGTAGGACCGAAAAGGGTTAAATATAATACATTTGCACGTGTTTTCCAGCTTTTTTAATTCACATTATCTTATTAAAACAAAAATAACATCGGTTATAATTTGCAAACTATTTTGATCACTTTGAAATAACAAAATATGAATTTGTGATGTTTCTGAATTCGATTAGAGAGCAGATTTTCTTCAATCATAACTGTTATCATAACATAACAGAATACAGTAGACTCTCATTATATTGTCACAGAATGAAGCATCGCAGTGAAAAGATTTTCGAGTTGGGAATTATATTGGGTTGTCCGGAAAGTTCGTGCCGATTTTTATACATACACTTCCCGCAACGATTATCTGAAACGATATACGTCTCGTTGATCTGATCAATAATCGACAGAAATTTCGTCGAAGATATTTGCCTGAAATTTCACAAATTATTCGTCTACTCGTACGTCGCAACAGAGAGCAAACATTTGCAACGGCGAAATTCTCTAAAACTAAAACGAAACAATGCTGACACACAATCTGCAACGTCTAGAAAGAAAATAATGCTGCGGACGATCGTGCAAACGTGCAAAAATCTTGTTAGCTAGTAAAAAGACAAGCTGCTACGTTCTCATGAACTTTCGAACGTCTGAAAAGAAACACGCAAACGGCTACGGAATTTCGAGGGAAAAAATAAACGAACCGTGAGGGTGAACAAAACAGACAAGACGGAAGCATTTTTCTTCGGCTCGCTGATAGTAAAATGGACTCACCAGAAATCAGAAAATCGATCACAAACGATCTTTCTTTCCGTTATCCGAAGACTCTCTAAAATCCAACCGATCTGTTGAGACGGTACTGCCACTCGGATTATATTTTACGTTCTCCGTTCCTCTCTCTCTTTGCTCTGCAAGTTTCTGAACAATCAATGAATTTCGTTAGGAATATTAAAAGATATTGTATCTTTCTTGCGATAAGAAAGATAGTTCATTTTCTGTTATAGTGTAATTATTCGATATTGCAGATTTGATGACATAAAAGGTAGAAGTGCCATAAAATGGCTATCACGGCATATCAATTCGATATCCAAAGTATCGTAAAAAGGGCTACATAAACTCTTCGATAATATTCTTAGCATGAAATAATTGATCGGCAATTACGCAAACAATGTCCGATGTGGAGTAGGAAGTCTGATACAATTTCATAACACGAAAGTACTAAAAAATACTATTGATGCTATTTCAATAGAATTGAAGCACCGGTGAAAATAAATTTAATCGGAATTCATTAATTTTCCTTATAAAAATTGGCTATTCGTTAAACAACCCTGTTAGATTGTTCTACATGAAGTGAACGATTTTGAAACTTTAAAAGTGTGACAGAATTTAGTGACATAAAAATACCATAAAATATCACATATGTTGCTTCAGTTTGTACCTTAATATTCAACTAAAATGTCTACGTAAGCGTTTTACTAGTATCCTAAATATAAAAAGGCTGGCACTTATACCAACCATTGAACAATTTCAGAACATCGGAAATGTAATTTGATGACATAAAAACAATTTGATGACATAAAACGATCGTAAAGTAGTATTGCATCGATTTAAAGCTTGACGTCCGTTGAAAATAACCAGCCGAGACTTTCATTAATATACAGTAGCGGACAAAAGTTTAAGACTAAATGGAAAAAATAAATAATTGATTTACTGTTCATAAAAACTATAAACAGTGTTCTACTTTCGGTGTTAACTAATTAGACATTTACTTATACACTTATACAAAATTTCATTATGATATTTTGCTCAGTAGCGAAGTTACAAAAAAAGGAACAAAGTTCGTATAATATTTCAAATCAAATCATCGTCTTAAACTTTTGTCCGCTACTGTATGTGGTATAAAATTGTTAATCGTTCAGTAAACATCTTACCGCACATTCCATAGAGTAATTAATGATTTTCTGAAAATTGCCCAGTTTGTATTAAGAACATCGGTTCTTTAGAGTTGTTAGAGTTATCTCTAGAGTTCACATCTTCAGCAAACTTTAAGTTTCAAATTGACGTATCACAAGTTCTGCTGTATAGTACCTTTTACTTCAGCTTCCCTTATGTTAAAATGTATCAGACGTAGGATGTTTCGTGATTGACCATTTTATATAAGGAGTATCACAGATTCGACAATTAAATTTTAACAAATTGTATTCATAAAAATAAAATAATAGTGTTATATCAAAATAGGGAAGTTTCAATTTCGTTTAACTTTATTAACATATTCTATAAATAAAATTAATAAATAATATTAAGAAAAAATGTTTATATGAACACAGGCTCCTGAATGCGTTATTAAAAGTTATAAAAAAAAAAGTATGAAAGTCGAAAATTATTTTGAAAGTAGTATCGAAGAAATAAACCCTCGATTATAATATTTTTTATAATTTTTATTTTCCCGTATAGTAAAAAGTTTTACATATTAAATTGGAGCACACTGTATGTGGCATCAACGAACAAAGCAGTCCAAAGTCATTTTGTACTTTTCTTATAACATTTCAATAAAGTGTTTAAACCCTACGTCAACATAATACCTTTTCGTTATTTTTGCCTATAAAATATATCATATAAGTTCAGCAGTAGAAAAAAACAGGGACATCTGACGTATTTAATAACATCCCTTGTTTAAATCTGTACTATGTTCGTTAATGCATTGCATGATATAACAACAATCACTGAAATAGTGAATAAAATTCTGTGAATTTCAGTATATTTTTATTGGAAGTAAATAAACATTTAGCCGCCAACAGAGAAAAGGTCAATTAACAATACATACGAGCCATACAAATACAATTTTTAATTTTATGTGTAAAAACTTGCTAGCTTCAAGTTTGCTTTCTGTATCTTTCAGATAATGAAAATTGTTCGATCGATAAACGGGAAACAAAATTAAAAAAGAATATATCGGTAGTGGAACATGTACTCTGAACGATCGCGTTTATACGCGAACGAAACTCCGAAGCAAATACAGATTGATTTTTTACGGAAAAAGAAATATACTGCACTTTTTTAAGTAGACGCGAAATTGTTCAAATACCGCGTAACGCAGAACAAATAACGCAGTATTTACATTTAATTAACACAGCAAACACAGATATAGAGACACGCGAGTCCGCGATGGTCGATATGGTTCGATCGAAAAATGTTAGACCAGAATTTTTAAGGTTCCAAGAAGGGGAACAAATTTTTAAACCTCCTCTGGGAGTATTTCGATGATATATATTTTATTAAATTAAATTACTTTTTCTCTTCAATTCATGGAAGAATGGCGTGTTTACCCCACCCACTGAAGCGGCGCTTTCGAATTTTTAAACGAAGGATTTTCATTTATAGAAAAAGCGATATTGTGGATTTTCAAATTAAATTTTTCAGCTTCCAATCATGTGTCGTGTTGGCAAGGACTTGAATGAAACATAAACACATACAAAATCTCATTAATTTGAAAGGATAAAGGACGAAAACAAATATTCCATGAAATGCAGATAGAAAGATCGCAATGTGCGCTAAAAATAAAATAAAACGGTAAAGTAGCGAAATAACCAAACAGTAAATTGATGAAACAGCAGAATAATAATACAGTGAGAAGATAAAATACTAAAATGGTAAAACGGTGGAACAGCGAAACAGTAAATTATGTGTCCTATAAGTTTCTTCCTTTTTTTTTTATGTGACATAAAAACATCATATTTTGCAATTAAGCCCCAATAATTTTAGAAAGAGTAAATAATGAGGTCTCCTGGGAGATAGAAGATGGTGATAAAGCAGAGCAGATCATATTTAATGCAACAAATCAACTGTACACCGTAATTATTGTGCGTGTGTGTCTACCAAAAAAGGAAAACACTTATGGGACAACCTAATAGTAAATTAGAAAAATAGTAAACTAATAAAATAGCAAAGGAGTCAAATGACAAAATGTTAAAACTGGTTAAATCGTGAACGGTAACAATAAGAATAACAGTAACAGTACAGAATAATACACAATAGTAGTATAGTAGTAAAAGAATAGTACAATAAAATAGAAGAATGCTGAAGTAGTATATATATTTATATTTATACATACACTTATGATAAATCACGTAATTGGGACGGATTATATGTCAAATTTTGCAAGAGATAGAAAAAACTGGTGAAGATACAGTAAAGCCTAAGTACATAAGTACAACAACTGCATAAGTACAATATTATAGTAATACAGTAGTGTAATAGTACAGTTGTGTAGCACTCCAATAGTATATACAGGGTGTCTCGTAATAAGTGTAAGACCTGTGAAGGGGTTGTAGGGGAGGTGATTCTAAGTAACTTTTTCCTTTGCAACAATGGGGTGTAGGCTCTCGTTTTCGAGTTATTAAGGAAAAACAGCGACCAATCAGAGCGCGCCAATAGCCGCGAGAGAGAAGCCCCGAACATAAGGCCGATCGCGGATATGAACAAAGAAGTTAGTATCGTGCTATGTTACGTCAAAATTTATCCCTTATTCAGTAAAAATGAATAACTGAACATTATTATTCCCAAATTCCCAGCCCCCCAACTTCCCCAAATCGCACATAAAATTATCTTATCCCTTATTTCGTAAAAATGTATAACTGAACATTATTATGTGCGATTTGGGGAAGTTGGGGATTGGGAATTTGGGGACTTGGGAATTTGGGAAATTGAGAATTTGGGGAATTGAGAATTTGGGGAATTGGGAGTTTGGAGAATTGGTAATTCGGGGAATTGGGAATTTGGGGAAATGGTAATTCGGGGAATTGGGAATTTGGGGAATTGGTAATTCGGGGAATTGGGAATTTGGGGAAATGGAAATTCGGGGAATTGGGAATTTGGGGAATTGGTAATTCGGGGAATTGAGAATTTTGGAGACTGGGAATTTGGGGGGCTGGGAATTTGGAGATTTGAGGAATTGGGAATTTGGGAATAATAATGTTCAGTTATTCATTTTTACTGAATAAGGGATAAGCTTTGACGTAACATAGCACGATACTAACTTGTTTGTTCGCATCCGCGATCGGCCTTATGTTCGGGACCTCGCTCTCGCGGCTATTGGCGCGCTCTGATTGGTCGCTGTTTTTCCTTAATAACTCGAAAACGAGAGCCTACACCCCATTGTTGCAAAGGAAAAAGTTACTTAGAATCACCTCCCCTACAACCCCTTCACAGGTCTTACACTTATTACGAGACACCCTGTATATACAGGCTGGTTCACGCAACATGTTCACCGTTATAATTTCCAAAATATGCTTAACACGAAATAATGTTATACACAAAAGTTGCATGGATTCAAAGGATACACTATATACAGCATAAATATTTTATGTATAGAAATGTTTCGGAGATTTGAAGGTCAACCTTGTTTTTTTAAATAGAACACTGTATTTTTTATAACAAAATATGATAGAGTATGGAATTGTAAGTACAAAAGTGTTGACAATTATTATCCCTAAACCTAATACCTAACGAGTAATTTCATCTTATTACTTGGAAATTTTCTTCAAGTAATATCAAGTTGGATATTGAACCTTATATTACAGATTTCCGCACGATATCGAAGTTTACGTGACAGTGTTTATCAACACCAGAGGCATCTATTATGATTCGCAATCTTGTCCGTGTTCATAATCCAGTATTGAAGTAATCTTCGGTGTTTGTGCCTAATTACCAGGCAGATAAAAGTAAAAATAAAATGTTCTAATAGCGAAATAGTTGATACAAGACTGCATAAAAATGCAATAAGAAGAGTCAGAACCATGACGAAAGAAAGCACATGACATTCTTTCGTGCAACGCAGATTCTGGAAGTTATAACAGTGCACACGTTGAATAACCCTGTATATTATGTGCGTACTAAAATGAAATACTGGAATAATAAAATCGTACAATAATAATATAGCAAAAAAGGAGGAATCGTAAAATAGTAGAATAGTAGTAAACTGAAATACAGAAGTAATAGAATAGAGAAGGTGATTAATAGATTACTATAATGTGTAGTAGTACAATAGTATAATAGTAGCATAGTAGAATGGTAGAGTAGTAGATTAATAGAGTAGAATAGTAGAATAGTAGAATAGTAGAATAGTAGAATAGTAGAATAGTAGAATAGTAGAATAGTAGAATAGTAGAATAGTAGAATAGTAGAATAGTAGAATAGTAGAATAGTAGAATAGTAGAATAGTAAAATAGTAGAATAGTAGAATAGTAGAATAGTAGAATAATAGAATCTTAGATTAGTAGTCTAGCAGACTATTAGAATGATAAAATAATGGAATAGTAGAATGGTGAAAAGTAGAATAGTAGAATAGTAGGACTGTATAGTAGTAGAACACGAATGTCAGTCCTAAAATAATTCAATAATGGAGCAACAAAAGCACAAAATAATAAAACATGAAAATAGTACATTATTGCGATAAAATAGTATATTACCCGAAATAATAGCACACAAAGATACTGAAACAATAGAACAGCAAAATGTTAACACAGTAGCCTGCTAAAATCACAGATCAAGTGACAGAGCACCAACATAATGATATACCAAAACAAAATCATAACATCATAAAATAACGAAAAATAACGTCCACCCTAAAACAATATCAGACAGACAAACACCGTTCGCTCGAACAGATTCAGTATCATAAGTAACAGCAAACGCAAGAATGTAGTCCCGCCATTGTTCAATTTCGATTTAAAACAAAAGCATAGCAATCAGAACTGGTTATTTTTATTAAATTACGAACCGCGTTTTCCACCAGCGAACGAAAGGAAAAATTACAAGCGTGTTTCGATGACAGTGTTCCTTTTCTCTCTTTCCCGATGAAACCTTTCCATTTTATTCCTCGTTTCCAAAGAAACGTCCCCAGGGAATGGCATCCTGGCAGGACAGAGTCTATCTCGATAAACTTCCAGCCACCCCTTGGTGTGCACCGAATGATATTCTATTCCCTGCCACCCTCTGCGCTCGATGTCACAGTATTTCACTATGTGCAATATACAGTGTCCCAAAACGACTAATATAACCCTAAAAGGGGGTGATTCGCGAAGAGACGCTAAGTCAAAAACGTACAATACGTGTATCCCCGTTTTTGTATACAGACATGAACAAATCTGGCTGCTCCAGTGAAAATATAATAATTAGGAAAGATTTATTGCCTCCGTTGATTTTTACGGATTTTTTGGGAATTCGAAAACGCGTTGTACCTATATTTTCCAACTCGTGATAATATGATAGTTTGAAACTCAGAAATTTCGAAGTTTGTGAATTTAAAAAGACTACAATTTGGGAATTTGACGGTTCTGTAATTCGGGGATTCGAGGATTTAGAGAATGGGAAATTTTTTAATTTGAAGATTGAATACTTTAGAAATTTGATGATTCTCGATTTACAAATTGTGAGATATGGAAACCATGAAATTTTTCAATTTTGGTGTTTTGGTGTTTAGTCATTTGATAGTTTGAGTATTTGAAGATTTTGTAATGAAAAACTGAAATATTAGGAAATTTGGAAGTTTGGAAATGTGGAGGTGTGGACACTCGATTTTGCAAGTTTCAAATTTTTATATTTAGCATTTTGAAAAACTGCAAATTTCTACACACACCAAAAATTATTATATTGACAGTCATTAACAGTACAGGATGTCCCAAAAGTGTTGAAGGAGCCGGAAATGGGAGGTAGGTGGGATCATTCTGAACAACTTTTTCATTTGCAAAAATGTCGTATAGCTCCTTCAACACTTTTGGGACACACTGTATATTATTATATTAGCAGTCACTAACAGTTAAATTAATATGCTAGCAATAGTTAACAGCTGCATTATTATGTTAAGAGTCATTAATAGATAAATTATGATATTAACCAAATATACAGTAATATAAAATTGAACGAATAAAAATATGCACATAAAAATTATATTTTCATGTACAATAACTATGTGTCGGACCTAATCACGATAACCTCGCTGTTAATACGATCGTCATAAAAAAAATAGCCAAACAAATTTACAGAACAGATCAATTTAATAATTAAACAATGCTGATTAACAAGTATTGAGCTTTATCGGTACCCCCAATTAAATCATTGAAACTTTCACATATTAAATCAGTGACTAATTTATTTCGCTGATTCAATCATAATCCTCTGTTTTGCAGCGACATAATTTATTACAACAGCAATTATTATCTGACGATCAATCCATTTTCACCGATTAATTGTTTAGAGAGAATCCGACTGTATCAAATTTCACTGTCAAAAAACTGAAAGCAATATAACGAATGTACATCCGCTACAATAAACTGCAAATAATCTGGATCAAAGAGAATTGCAGAATTTTATTATTCGTCTCTACCCCAAAATTATTATGGCACATCTTGTAAAAAATGCAGTTTCTACGAAAGTATACAGGGTGTCTCGTAATAAGTGTAAGATCCGTGAAGGAGATGTAAAGGGGGGGGGGGGGTGATTCTAAGTAACTTTTTCCTTTGCAAAAATGGGGTGTAGGCTCTCGTTTTCGAGTTATTATGGAAAAACAGCGATCAATCAGAGCGCGCGAATAGCCGCGAGGGTGAGGTCCCGAACATACGGCCGATTGCGGACGCGAACGAACAAGTTAGTATCGTGCTATGTTACGTCAAAGTTAAATCGCACATAATAATGTTCAGTTATACATTTTTACGGAATAAGGGATAAGACAATTTTATGTGCGATTCGGGTAAGTTGGGGATTGGAAATTTGGGGACTTGGGAATTTGGGAAATTGGGAAATTGGGAAATTGGGAAATTGGGAATTTGGGAAATTGGGAATTTGGGGAATTGAGAATTTGGGGAATTGGGAGTTTGGAGAATTGGTGATTCGGGGAATTGGGAATTTGGGGAATTGGGAATTTGGGGAATTGGGAATTTGGGGAATTGGGAATTTGGGGAATTGGGAATTTGGAGAATTGGGAATTTGGGGAATTGGGAATTTGGGGTATTGGGAATTTGGGGAATTGGGAATTTGGGGAATTGGGAATTTGGGGAATTGAGAATTTGGGGAATTGGGAATTTGGGGAATTGGGAATTTGGGGAATTGGGAATTTGGGGAATTGGGAATTTGGGGAAATGGGAATTTGAGTAATTGGGAATTTGGGGAATTGGTAATTCGGGGAATTGAGAATTTGGGGAATTGAAAATTTGGGAGACTGGGAATTTGGAGATTTGGGGCATTGGGAATTTGGGAATAATAATGTTCAGTTATTCATTTTTACAGAATAAGGGATAAACTTTGACGTAACATAGCACGATACTAACTTGTTTGTTCGCATCCGCGATCGGCCTTATGTTCGGGGTTTCGCTGTAGCGGCAGAGCGTGCCCTATTCGCGCACTCTTATTGGTCGATGTTTTTCCTTAATAACTCGAAAACGAGAGCCTAGACCCGATTTTTGCAAAGGAAAAAGTTACTTAGACTCACCTCCCCTACAACCTCTTTACGGGTCTTACACTTATTACGAGACACCCTGTATTCGTTGCAATTGACTCTAAATAATAATCTGAATAAATGAGAATTAAAGAATTTTATAATTCGTCTCTGCCCCACAATTATTATGCCATATCTTGTAAAAAATGCAGTTTCAACGAAAGTACATTCGTTGCAATTAACTCTAAATAATAATCTGGTTAAATGAAAATTGAAGAACTTTATTATTCGTCTCTGCTTCTAAATTATTACGGCACACCTTATAGAGAATGCAATTTAACAATCCTGAACGCGCTACCCCATATCATTATCGAGTAAGCGTGTTTAACGGTGAAACTTTGCTAATTAAGTAAACGTCAATTTACCGAGTTTGTAATTTACTTCTCCTTTCGAACTATTGAAACACAGTTTAACGATTCTTCTTAACGCGCGTCCCCGTATCATTATTCGAGCTCCATAATGTCGGGCCGAATCATTGCATCGCTTGAAAAATTGAATATTTCGCACAGAAATATCGAGAGAATATGTATTCATGTTCGAACGGTGCAGTTTGATTTATCGTTACCTGATACCCTTTATATACATTCCCCCTTTTTTTCTGTTTGCCAGTTTCCTCCGGTTATTTAGTATCCGTGGCTCTCTCTGTTCGTGTTGGACCATTTTTCCGGACAACTGTGGTTCGCTAGTTTAAAACTGATCTATCGGAAACTTTTTATTCCGAATGCACCGTTGTGCTTCTTTTCTCTTTGCAATCGATTCGATAATGCCGTGACTATTGCCTTGATTTCAGACCTTATAGACACTGCATCGGTTGCACACCTTTATTGGCAACGGTTCTCGAAGGCAAACATACGCTTTGGACATCGTGACAATTTTCTAAACGGCCCTTTACACTTTCGAGACACACGATACTTTTCTATACACCCAATACTCTCGATGCACCTCATCGTACATTTTCTGTGGATCTAATTGAATCGAAACGTATTACAATTACGTGTACAGAGAGATTCGTTCGATGTAACATTCCCAAAGATGCAACGCAAACGAACGCAGAGCTCCGACGCCATATTGTTTGGAAAACGCGGCATATGCAAATATAAATATAGTTTTGCGGATTTAGATTACAGATGTTCAAGATATGTGAAACAATTTGGGCATAAATATCCTACAAATACATTATATACAGGGTGTGCCAGGATTAACACTTTAAATGCCATGTATCCCACATACGGGTGACGTATGAATTCATACATAAATCTGTCGCTAATTTTGAGTTGAAACATTTAACATAACAAAGTATAAAACATTTCGGTAAATATATTAAAGCTTATCGATTAACGAGGGTTGAATGTTATGAAAATTGTCAATAAAATTTATCGAAAATAAAATTATTTCCTAAAAGAAATTGAAACTGTTTTAGAGGGTGGCACCCAAGATGTCAAAGGATCAAACTTCACCAGCATGTTCTAATAATAAAAATAAGGACCAGATGTCATATAAACATAGGACCATAAATGATTAATAAAATAATGATAATTAATTTTATTAATTTTATAAATTAATAAAAACCACCAAATTACAATTTTTAATAACGATTTTATTTATAGGCGGTTTTAATGTCTTTACTATTGAATGTATCGATAACGAATAGAACTTTTCTAGAAAATGCACACGGAAAAATAAAAGATTGTCGCCCAGTAACACCGGCGACTGTCGTTTGTGTTTCAAAATATAAAATGATAGCTGCCTTTATTTCTAATGTGCAGTGCCTCTCAATATAGAGATTTATTTTTGATAAATTTTAAATAATATTATTCCAACAAATAATTATAATAAAAATGCGAAACCTAAAATCAATAGCGAGTTCTTTATTGGTACATCAGAATGTAACAATAAGCATTTATCAAGTCCGCCATGTTTACTATTTAAAAGTCGAATACGATAACGCAGAGATCGAATAGTGTAAATATATGTGTCTTTGAGATAAGCGAGCGTATTAATATCAGTTTCGAAATATCAGGACATAGTTCAATATTGTACAAAATGCCAAGGGTGTTTTCGAACGAGGAATATACTATTTTGCTTTATATTTACTGTTTCTGTGACGGAAATGCCCTGAACCAAAGCAATATAAAGACGAAATTCGGAAAGTGATAAATTCAGTTATCCTGAGACGTCGAGCTTGCATTCGTAATAGTGTACAGCATTTTGAAATGGAAACATAAATTTCGTTTGAATGTAATAAAGTATGAAAACAAAGCGTTTTCAGGCCTATGTTTACATATACAGGCTGTCCCACAAATATGGTACGAGCCGAAAAGGGGTGGTAGGTGGAGCTATTCTGAACAACTTTTTCCTTTGCAAAAATGTCGGATGAGGTTTCATTTATAAATCATTAAGGAAAAACACCGACCAATCAGAACGCGAGAATCGCGTGCGCCGTATGTTCGATCGCGTCCACGGCCAATTAAAACTCGGGCCTACACTTCTGCCTCCTCGCGCTCTCATTGGTCGGTATTTTTCCTTAATAATTTAAAAATGAAGCCTCTTCCAATATTTTTGCTAAGGAAAAAGTTGTTCAGAATAGCATCACCTACTACCCCTTTCCGGCTCGCGCCATAATTGTAGGACACCCTGTATGACATTTTTTGTCTTATTTTCACTCGTAGAACACGCTGGTTCAGTTTGATCGTGTAATTTTAGGACACACTGTATATGCATACTAGGGTGGTTCGATAAAAATTTCTTTTGTCACCCTCTAAAAATTTAGTGTCGTAAAAAAGATTCTTCCAAAGTTTGAGCTCAGAAATTTCAATTCATTTTGTAGGCTTTTAAATTGCTTTAAACCTCTCAAATTGAAATTTTTCAGTTCAAACTTTGAAAAAGCTTTCCCGATACTATATACCTTGTTTTTAGACGGTGAGAGCGACGAAAATATTTCTTGACACACTCTAGGACGGATAATAGAAGTAAAAGGTGACTCCACTAATAAATAAATGTTTAATTACTGATTCGTTACCCTTGAAGATTCGTGAAAATGAAGTTGAACACTGATTCCAAATAAACTTTCTTCGTTAAGTATATATTTAATCAAACCTCATTTTCTTCATTTTCACGAACTACCTTTTTTCTTAAATACACATTTCATGAAATATCTTCTTCCTGAAATATATATTTAACGAACTACCTTGTTTCTTAAATATACATTCAACGAAACACCTTCTTCGTCGAATATAGACTATAACTATTATTCTAAGTTTACGACGTTTGGACATCATTATATGAAACATAAAAGCTTGAAAACTGTAATGGCGTTGTAGTTATGCGCGACAGTGTGTGTTCATTACTTTGATGAATACACGGCCCTAAAGTTCGGCGCAGCTTTTTTTGAACATCCTGTATACGCGAGAGCACATATGAATAAAAGATGAGACGCGAACGAAGGAAACCTAATGAATAGTGTCAATGAGATGGAAAGACGGACGATGAGAGGAGAGACAGAGAACAAAACAACCGACTCCGGAAGAAATAAAAGCGACTGAATTATGGACCTACCGTGAGATCGAGCAAATTACCAGAACGGGGAAAAAGGTTCGCAGGTTCATCAAAATATTCGAATGCTATTACACTTAGAGTTTAATTGTACACAAATTACAGGGTACCACGTTCACCGTTGCACGGTGGAGCTGTGTCAATAACAACCCACTATCCACTGTCTACGGAACAGTTACAATGCAGTGATATTTTTTGGACACTGATAACACGATGGTATTGTTTGGATGGCGCATTGATACAGGAATATGATCTAGATACTGATGACACATTCACACAGTAATGTTTTTTGTATACTGATGATACTTCAATACCGTGATATTTTTTGGTCATTGATGGCGCATTGATACAGTAATATGATCTAGATACTGATGACACGTTCACACAGTAATATTTTTTATATACTGGTGATACTTTAATACCGTGATATTTTGTTGGATATTGATGGCGCATAGATACAGTAATATGATCTAGATACTGATGACACGTTCACATAGTAATGTTTTTTGTATACTGATAATACTTCAATACCGTGATATTTTGTTGGATATTGATGACAGATTGATACAGTAATATGATCTAGATACTGATGACACGTTCACATAGTAATGTTTTTTGTATACTGATAATACTTCAATACCGTGATATTTTGTTGGATATTGATGACAGATTGATACAGTAATATGATCTAGATACTGATGACACATTCACACAGTAATATTTTTTGTATACTGGTGATACTTTAATACCGTGATATTTTGTTGGATATTGATGGCGCATTGATACAGTAATATGATCTAGATACTGATGATACGTTCACACAGTAATGTTTTTTGTATACTGATGATACTTCAATACCGTGATATTTTGTTGGATATTGATGACAGATTGATATAGTAATATTTTTTTGGATAGTGATGACACATTGACACAGTGATATTTTGTAGACATTGATGATTGATAGAGTGGGATTTTGTGGGCATTGATACTTCGAGACTGTGACATTTTATAGAAATTGCACTTACAACTCAAACAGAACGAAATATTCAAAATTTATTATTTAATTAATGATTGCGAAATTTGGTGATGTTGGGATTCGATGCAGTGAATATTTGGAAAATGGGAATTTGAAAGCTTGGAAATTTTGGGATTCGGAGTTCTGGAAGCTTGGAAGTTTAGAAACTTGGAACTCCCAGACTTTATAAACTTGAAGAATTTGAACATTAGAAACGTAATACTTTAACAATATTTGAAAATTTTAAACCCGGAAATTTTGATAATTTAGAAATTACACAAACTTGATATTTATCAACATTAAAAATATAGAGATTTGATAATGAAAGAATTTGACGCATCGAATATTTCTATTACCTTAGACGTTTAATTTACCGCAAAGATTTGAAAGTTAATGAATTTGCAGTCTTGGAAATTTAAAGACCTAGGGACTTCCAGATTAACAAATTCGTAATTCAATAATTCTATAACGTTGGGACCTGGAGCTTCCGAAAATTAACAAATTTGCAAATTTGAGGATACGAACATTTGAACATTCGACAATTGAATGTTCATATACATTAAATAATACATCCGTAAATGTGTTACTTTTCCCGTCAAGTATGAACCAAACAAGTGGATCAATGAATAAAGTAAGTTCACCACCGCGCTATGCATCCATAAACAGAATATAAAATGTATGAATTCAAAAATTTATAACTCCATAACATCCTATATTACAGAAGCGCCCTAACATAATTTCAGTATATAGTCTCTTCACAACTCTCTATTCCCAAACTGATTGCAAGTGTCAGTGATTGTGTCAAGCATTCAGGCATCGAAGTGCCAATTTTCGGCAACAACCGAAGTTTCTTCAGCATCTCGATCGAGCTAGGATCACGCAGCGCCATCTGGAATAATGACGCGTCCCTTTGGTGCCACCTGTTCTTTCCTGAAGAGCAGGAGAATCCATCGTCGAGGAAGACGATGAGCAGGACTTAGCCACGATCGATTTTGTTGCAGCCGCGTGACTCATCATCCAAGCGAATCACCAGTCAAGGTTCTTCCTCGTGGGGAACTTCTTCTGGCCAAGGTCTCTTCTAACCGCAACAACCAAAGGGGAGAAAGAAAGAAATCCTTGAACGTTTTTTACGCGGACTCTCCAAGAATTATTCGTACATTTCGTGTATCTACAGGTACTGGATCTTTTCCTCAACTTTTAATGCCGCATTCAAATTAATCCCTTGAGTACTGTAGGTGTATATATTCACCCAGAAAAATAAATAAATTTAACACTAGATTTACGAGCGATGAATGACCATTTATAGTTGAATCGAAATTAAGGTATAAAAATAAGTGAATAATGGACAACGTGTGAATAAATTCATGCAATGATTCTTTATTTTGATGAAGGATATGTTCAATTTTGACGAAAGCTTCTTACCAATTTTTCTCATTTAAAATAAGACACCTAAGATCCGTCATTTTTACGGGTCTCGTAAATCTAGTGTTAATAACAATGCAAATGAATAATAATGGGAACGTATTATTTCGAGCAACAATGTTACAGAAAATGAATCGTTATCAGGTATCGACAATTTATTATACCAAAAAGATTAGTAGTACTTTGCAATTTATAATTCATACTTCTCCAACGTGCGTGTGCGGAGGGGATTTATAGTAATTATGATGTTCACGTAGTATGTAATGTAATAAATCCACTATTTTGTATTTTAGTGTTGTAATTGGTTTTCTTTTGTATATTTTGTCAACTCGATTTTATTAAATAAATTGTGCACACCATCGAATTACCATTATCAATATTTATCACATTAGTGAATTCTTATTTACTCGTTTCTTTGTGCTAATATATTATATTGAAACTACAAGGTGTCCCACAATTATGGTACGAGCCGGAAATGGGTAGTAGGTGAGACAATTCTGAAAAACTTTTCCCTTTGCAAAAATATTGGAAGAGGCTACATTTTTAAATTATTAAGGAAAAGCACCGACCAATGAGGGCGCGAGGATCGCGCGCGCTAGGAGGCAGAAGTGTAGGCCCGAGTTTTAATTGGCCGTGGTGGCGATCGAACTTACGGCGCGCGCGAATTTCGCGTTCTGATTGGTCGGTGTTTTTCCTTAATAATTTAGAAATGAAGCTTCAACCGTCATTTTTGCAAAGGAAAAAGTTGTTCAGAATAGCCCCACCTCCGCTCCTTTTCGGCTCGTACTACAATTGTGGGACACCCTGTATGTATTCGGTGGAATTATTATTATTTAAAAATTAACTGAGATAATTGGACAACGCTACTTTAACACTAAATTTACGGAACCCGTCAGAATGACGGATCTCATATCTCTAAAATGTCAGTTATTCTTTGTGGAAATAAAGGATCATTGCGTGAGTTAGCTCACGTATCGTCCAATATGTACTTATTTTTATACCTTAGTTTCAATTTGAATAGAAATTGTCATTAACCGTTCGTAAATCTAGTGTTAATAGTAAAACATTAGGCTCCTATTTCATCAAACTTTATTGTATAATGTACTTCGTGCCGGTTTGAAACTCTGAAAAGGAAACTCGAGCAACTTTCAAAATAAAAATTTCTATCATCCTATTAATCAACTAATTTTTCTCTTACAGACTCTGCGCGATTTTAGATAAATTAGTTACAATTCCCTTTCAAAATACATATACATATTCTAATATCTGGCTTCGTGTTTTCGCAAATTGGTCTTAGGCCACTTTCAAAACAAATGATTCATTTCTTCGTATCTCATATTTTTCATACAATAACATTTTTTCGCATAATACTTGATTTTCGAGAAAAATGAATTAAAAATTCATGAAAATATTTGTACGAATATTTGTTTGCGACACGAAAAATAACAATTTCAACAACACTTCAGTTAATTTTGACGATAAATAATAAAATTATATTTCATTTTTTAACTGTAATTATTTAGAAATATAAAGCAGGGTAGTAACATTCTCAAGTATCTTAAAATGCTTGTGAAAAATTCTTGGTCGTTGAGCTATTCGTGAAAGTATTTCATACACATCAGATGGACGAGTTCATTGCATTCTTTTGCATGTACACGGTGCCTCAAGCTTTTTCCGTTAGACTTTTTGATATAAATAGAAAATAAATGCATATATAGAACTGCCCACATAGAAAACATAAACCAGTTGAAGCTTTACCGAGTGTGCACCAAGAAAGGTATGTAAATGTCTCTAACCAAAAATAACCTATTAACAGGTTTGAATAATCTAATAAATAATAAAATAGTGATAATCGATATCTCAATGATAATTAATACGAATACAGAAAGAAATCGCTTAATTTGAGTGAAAATGTTACTTGCATTATTGCATGTTTCTAAATTCCCGAATTCCCGTATAGTTCACTTAGGTTAAATAATTTTTCTCTACGGAATATTTTTGGCAGTGAAAATGGCGGCGTGAGGAATGTGGATCTCGCTATTAACATGTAATCGTTCAAGCGAAAAAGCTTAATTTAATGACTATTATAGTAGATGTATTTTAAATATAAAATAATAGTTGTGTATCATGTTTTGGATAAGATTAGGTTAGATATGTATATAAGAAATTATTGCAGTAAGAACCGATTTGAAATGTGTGCACATATTTGTTGTGAATTTATTTCCAACTTTAAGGCAAATAGTGAACTTTGAAACAAATTAATAATCAGTCGATAAATTATTGAACCACTGAATATATATATTAGGTCGTTCGGAAAGTCATTTCGTTTCTTTTTTTTTATGAAAATGAGAGACGATTTTCATGGGATACTTCTTTTCTTCCTTGAACAGCATTTTGAAAAAAGTGAAGAATCCCGAAAATGCTGCTTTTCACTTTTCATATCAGATACGGTAACAACCATAAATTATTCGGACTTATTTACAAGCAAGACTGATTTTTCTCCAATTCTCAGATTTCCAAATTCTGAAAAATACGAATTCTCAGATTTCCAAATTCTGAAAAATCCGAATTCTCAGATTTCCAAATTCTGAAAAATCCGAATTCTCAGATTTCCAAATTCTGAAAAATCCGAATTCTCAGATTTCCAAATTCTGAAAATTCCGAATTCTCAACTTTCCAAATTCTGAAAAATCCGAATTCTCAGATTTCCATATTCGGAAAATTCCCAATTCTCAACTTTGCAAATTCTGAAAAATCCGAATTCTCAGATTTCCAAATTCTGAAAATTCCGAATTCACAGATTTCCAAATTCTGAAAGTTTGGAATTCCCAGATTTCCAAATTATGAAAGTTTCAAATTCCCAGATTTCCAAATACTAAGAATTTCTGACAACCAAGACTGATGGGGAAAAACAAAATGACTTTCCAAACAACCCAATAGTTATTGAGTTATTGAATTATTAAATTACTGAATCCTTAAATTACTATTACTAATACAACAACATACTGATATTTTCGAAAATTATTTCAGTACTGTTATTATATCGGTACGATAAAATATATGGTAATATTAGATAGTTAGTATGACGAAATCATAATTTTGAATCTCGCTTCGCTTTATCAAAATTACATTTTTAGAAATTTCTACATACAGTTTTATATTTTTAACGGATTTCTGTTCGCAGAGTGATGAGATTTTCTTTCATTGTATCGCCATTTTCCCTAGAGAAATTACCTGTGTACAGTATTACAAAACAGAAATTGATTAATAATATTTACATGCAGGTACTATATTTATATAAGCTTATCTGTGGTCAGATTCAGATAACAGTTATTGTTAAGTTTTTCTTTGCGAGCATGGACCGACACGGTATTCTTTTGTTAGAAAATTCACCACATAGCAAGTCGGCCATTCCCATCACAGGAGCCGTAAATGAAATAGATAACAGTATGTAAACAGGAATATCCATAAATATATGTACATTCTTTGTTCAAACTTAATTGCTGTAATCAGGAATACATCATAACTTAAGTGATTTTATTAGGGGATTCTTTATTGGTAAATTTTCACGTGTGCGAATAAGGCAATATGAAGCTTTCTTTCAATTTTTTAAATAATTAAAATTTTTTTAACACTGAACCTACCGGCGTATAATGCAAGTTTATTTCGAAATTAAAAATGTATTTGAAAAATGAGTAATCGCAGAATGAATACCAAATTAATGTACAAATTAATTCCTCATCCTGGTGAAGATCAACATGAATTTCAAAAAAGCCACTTTAACATACTTTCTAACTTAAATTACAAACTTGTTAAGTGATCATTTTGACCGCTTTGGTAGGTTTAGTGTTATACAGTGTGTCCCAAAAGTGTTGAAGGAGCCGGAAATGGGAGGTAGGTGGGGTCATTCTGAACAACTTTTTCATTTACAAAAATGTCGTATGGGGCTTCATTTTTAAATTATTAACGAAAAACACCGACCAATCAGAACGCGAGAATCGCGCACGCTAGGAGGCAGAAGTGTAGACCCGAGTTATAATTGGCCGTGCTCGCGATCGAATCACGTGGCGCGCGATTCTCGCGCTCTGATTGGTCGGTGTTTTTCGTTAATAATTTAAAAATGAAGCCCCATACGACATTTTCGCAAATGAAAAAGTTGTTCAGAATGACCCCACGTACCTCCCATTCCCGGCTCCTTCAACACTTTCGGGACACCCTGTATGTGGTCACTCGATAACTTCGATAAAAAATCGGAAATAAAGATATCTTTGAACTGTTTAAAAATCCAATTTTCACACAGAAATGCAGAAAAAATTCATAGACGTGTACATCAATTAGTGAATAGAATAACCATGATTTTTTCATAATTTTCACCTTCTAACTACCCTAAGAGTGGCGATAGGAGAACAAAATTCTACGGAAGGGGTATCTTCGGACAACCTATCGAATAGTATGAATTTTGCTCAAATTGTCTTGAGAGCACTTTTACCATGCTTATTCGTTTAGACCAGGGGTGTCAAACTCGCGGCCCAGTCAATATATCCGACGCAAAGTAAAAATAAAATAGAAATGTGAATTAGAAACGAAACCAGTATATAAAATTATAATATACTTTATTTATAAACTATACGAATCATTTCCAATTGTATATTTGTTGTCTGTGAACATTGATTTTTTTGCGGCCCACCTAGAGTTAAGCATTGTTTACTTGGCCTAAGTTAGCTCATGAGTTTGACACGCCTGGTTTAGACCGTTTGCAAATTAGAAAATTTAGAAATCAGGAAATTAGGAAAAATTGAAAAGTATGTTGTCACATAATTAGGAAGTGGGGACATTAGAAAATTGGAACATTTAGATATTTGGAAATTTGAAAATGAAGAAGTGAGAAACAAAAGAATTGGAAAATGAGAAAACTGGAAATATGAAAAAGCGATTTTAAAGATTTTAAAACTTGGAAAATTCTAAAGAATTTCGAAATTTGAGAAATTAAGAAATATGCGATATTTTGTAGACATTTGTGAATTTGGAGAATTTAAGAAATACGAATTGGAAAACTTGAAAATTTAAAACTTCAAGTATAAACAATTTTGAATTTCAGAAAATTAGAAAATCTGAAGACCTTTAACAAAAATATTTCACTTTTCCAATGGCAATGTTACAGGGAGAACAAGTTGTGTTTTATGGTCCCAATTCATTTTATATAACATTTATATGTAAACACGAGTAATATAACTAGAATGGATTAAATAATGAGACTAATTTGTGTAAATTTCGAGCGTTTGTCGTTGTTTGGGCAGTCGTACTTTGCATAAATTTCTCGATTGTTTCTCGTTTCTCGATAATTTATTGAGCCAGGTAGGGGATTCAACCGACGCAACGTCCTAGATTTATCGTTTAACCGATACGAGAATCGATGGTCGAATTTGCTGTTCCACGAGAAAAATTGCACTTTAATTTCCCTCTTTACCATCGAACTGCACATTAAGAAACATGGAGAGTGTTTCCGTTCAATATGTTTACGTTGAAAATATTAATTTGAGGACATTTAAATGTTGCATTAATTAAAATTTAAAATTATAAAAGAAATAATTTCGTAATCGTTTCATCGATGTTTTTAATACAAAATGGTTAATTATCGATAGTAGAAAACTATAAAATTCTATTATGTTATTACATGTTCCTCTAACTCTACTAAGTTATTATACAGGGTGTCCCAAAAGTGTTGAAGGAGCCGGAAATGGGAGGTAGGTGGGGTCATTCTGAACAACTTTTTCATTTGCAAAAATGTCGTATGGGGCTTCATTTTTAAATTATTAACGAAAAACACCGACCAATCAGAGCGCGAGAATCACGCGCGCTCGAAGGCAGAAGTATAGGCCCGAGTTATAATTGGCCGTGGTCGCGATCGAATCACGTGGCGCGCGATTCTCGCGTTCTGATTGGTCGGGGTTTTTCGTTAATAATTTAAAAATATAACCTCATAGGACATTTTTTCAAAAGGAAAAGTTGTTCAGAATGACCCTACCTACCTCCCATTTCCGGCTCCTTCAACACTTTTGGGACACCCTGTATACTAATCTATTAGATGAGTCCAAAAGTTCGTGCGCATTAGTAGCATGTATGGGATTCGCGATGACTCATTACCAGATCGATAAGATGAATTGTTGGAACCAAATAAAACCATTAATGCAGATGTATACAGTGAACAACTTTGCCGTTTAAATTCAGAATTGATTAAGAAACGCCTGCGATTAGTGAATATGAAGAAAGTGTTGCTCCCCCATGATAACGCTAGACCACATACGGCTCGAACAACGCTGCAAAAAATTAATGAACTGAATTGGGAGCTTTTGCCGCATCCTGCATACTCCCCGGATATTGCCCCAAGTGATTTTCACTTATTTCGTGCCTTACAAAATTTTTGCCAAGGCAAAAAGTTCAATTCTAAACAGGACATACAAAATGAACTCAGAAGTTTTTTTGCTTCAAAACCAGAATCTTTTTACGCTAAGGGAATAAAAAAGCTACCAAAAAGATGGCGAGATATTGTAGATAGCGGAGGAAAATATATCATAGATTAAAATATTAAATTGTGTTTTATTTACACCATTTAAAAATTTCGCCAAAATGCGCACGAACTTTTGGACTGACCTGATAATTCTGTTCTAACGTACTAATTAAGTTATAAATTATATTACTCCACGAACGTAGAAAGTTTGATACAGTTCAATATGCGGAATTATCCCGAAGGAATATTTATGACATATCAATTCAATGTTTAACCCTTTCCGGTCCTATGAGCGTGATTCGACTTGGCGTTTTCCTTGCATCGTAGAAATAATTCAGATAAATAGATTGGTTGAAAATGTTTTCATTTCTTTGCCACTTGTAATAAATTGAAAATATGTTTGTTACGCACCTTGCATTTTGCAATACATTTTATTGTATACCCGCTTCTTGATCTATTTTGTAAATTAATTAAGGAGCTGTAGGTAAAAGAAAATAAGAACCGCAAAGGGTTAAAGGTTTAAAATAAATGTATACACGGTTTATTAATATTATTGGCTGTTGAGTTGCATTAGAGAATAAAATTCATACGAGTAGTGTGTACATGATTTCGCATTGTGACTGTTCCATGTATATTTTATAGTTCATACATCTATCTAACGCTGGAAATAAATAAATAAGTAGCTCAAAAGTTGATTTTTTATTATCCTAGTATAAAAGTAGCAAAATGTTACATTTACCTAAACTAAAAACCTCGTGTACTTAATACTATCAGATATAACAAAATTATGTACAGCATCCACTGTAACGTGTAACCAAATTATATTCTACAAAAAAGTAGTATTATAAAATACTAAAGAAGCTCTGCTCAATTACGTAGTAAACAAATAATGGATTAACAGCTATGAATGAAACAAAAATTAGAGAATCAGGTGTTGATGAAGCTAATAGAGGAGAAAGAAATTTCGGTATTTATTATACGGTGCAAGGTATAAGACATTTTTTTTAACATTTTGATCGCCACGTCGTCCACATATGGGCGACACCTTCAATTTCCATATGAATCATCTATTTAGTAAGAATTTGTTCATTTATCTAATTGGAAACACTAGTAGTAGTTACTTGGACCTATGAATAATAAATAAAGCAAAATATTGTGAACATATTTAATGGAATTTACAGTCATGGACGAAATTAAGTGGATATTTCAGAAATGTAGAAAAATTTTTTGTTTTATTACAATTTTTCAAATCAATTTTAAATTTAGAACGTGAAATGCTTTTGTAGACTTAAAAAAACATTTATTTAATAAACAATTTATTTATTTAATGTACATAATTGTGCAATAAAGTTTTGATTTATAGGAATTATTAGTTAAATTAAATTAACCTTTCGTTATTTATGATAACTGTCCACTTAATTTTGTCCACGACTGTATTAATCATACAAATACTACCTAGTAAAATATTCAACTGCGTTAGTGTCAACGTGTTAAAAGTCGGAATCGAAATTGCGAGTATGGCAGCGCTCGTTTAAAACGACTAATTATGCGAGCAAGAAAATGAAAAATATACCATGGTTTCATATAAAAGAGAAAACACGGGCATATTAACATATTAACATTTATAGGAAGAATAAGATTACCCGTGCTTGTTCGCGTTCTCCTTTGCAAAAATATTTATTACTCGTTAACACGTTGCAATTTGTTGATAAAACGCTGTAAATCAAAGTCTCGTGACTTTATAAAGTTCACACTAATCCATTTCAGTGATTCCAGTTGTTAGTTTACAAATTCTTCGTGGATAATTTGAAGAAAATAACGTTGTGCACACCTACTTTATACACAACTGGGGTTTGAATAAATGTTATGATTTACAAAGCTACGTTACATGTTTCTGTTTGTGTGTGGAATTAGATGGATTTGTGAAACAAGAAAAACAGTATGTCGCTTGCAACATTTTACTTCTAAATAGTAGTTAGAAAACACAGGATCGAAAATTGACCAACGTCTTTTTCGAGCCAGTTCATGTACCACGTAAATACGTATACAGGGTGGCTAGAATGATCTGTTACTAAGTAAGTTCATACTGATGCATCTGTCGATCCGCTTACGCAATCCATCTGAAAGTTGCCATATTTATAGTTCATCCAATTGTTTATATGCGTGCAGAAGCATTTTCGTATACTACATCTCAAAGTAAGGTTATAGCGATGGTTTTGAAGCGTAATTCTGTAATTGCTTTATATTTAGCTGGAACATCAGTTCCAATTATCGTTCGTGAGCTCCAACATTTGAATGTAATCTATTTAATGATTGAATGTAATGTATTTGGCCTATTTTGGAGACCATGGTCAATGTAATGAAACATCGAAGTTTGGACGCTCGAAAATCAGCACTTGTCTTGGAATGGAAGAAGAATCCACAATCTCACGTACGGGCAGCGTGCGATTCATTCTTTCACCGTTTGAATGAAATTATTCGTGCAAAGGGAGGTTATATCGAGCAATGAGCATTAAATCATTTTCTTGAATGTTCCTCGACTATTTTTTCCTTTGGATAAAACAAAATATTTAAAAGTGTATCTGCTGCAGCGGTTTGAAGTTGTAACAGTTCATTCCAGCCACCCTGTACACAGATAGAAGATACATGTAGATCTTCCGAGTGTGTGTTTGCCTTAACAGTCAGTCGTCTGTTGATTCAAGTGGACTGTTAGCGAGACATCGCTAACGTAACAACGTTCCAGTCAACCATTTTCCCTTTCTCGATCATACAACGATCCCTGTGGCCGCTGGAATGCAATAAGGCAAATGTCCTAGTGCTCGAACAAGCCCGGGTAATTAACAATTCGATGGGAATTTTGTTAACAACAATATTTCTGCTCATTTTGGACGTTCGCGGTAATCCGAACGTAATGGTAAAATGCATTAGCTTCGCATAGATAATGAAATTGTTACAGTTTGAATAATTCTGTACTTATAGTTTGAATAATTCGATACTTATATCATGCAAAAATATTCTTCTACGATATTTACATTTAGCGCTTTTATGTTCGTTTTATAATGACACAAGCAAGGGACGTTCTAATTATTTGTTCAGCATCAAAATTAAAGCTTGTTGAAGTTCTGATTTAATTTTATATAATTGTTTAAGGGGTTATATCCACTTGGGATCGGGAAAAGTTACGTAATTTTCAAGAATTTTTTTTGCCATTTTAATAAATATTTTTAATAATTCTCAAAATGCTATCAAAAAGTACATATCTTAAGGTGTGCATATAAATTTTTGTATGAAAAAATATTAAAAAACAAATGAAATATAACTCATTTCCTAGATCGCCAGTTTTTTTTATGTTACTTGCGGTGCCGACGATATCTTCAGAACGCCTTATCTGACGTCAAAATCCAAAAATAGTGCGTTAGTACATCGCGTTACCAAGGGCCTGAACGAAGGGTTTCGTAAAATTTTGATTTTTACAAAAATGACAACAATTTTACGAAAAAATCAATGGTTCGAGGTGGACAGATTTTGGTTTTTTTGCAATAAAAAAAAATTTTGTAATCAAAATGAAAAATCCTTCGTTCAGGCCCTTCGTAATGCAATGTACTAATGCACTATTTTTGGATTTTGACTTCAGATAAGGCGTTCTGACGATATCGTGGGCACCGCAAAAAAACTGACGATCTTGGAGACGAGTTATATTTCATTTGTTTTTTAATATTTTTTCATACAAAAATTTATATATACACGTTAAGATATGATCTTTCTGATAGTGTTTTGAAAATTATTAAAAATCTTTAATGAAATGGCAAAAAAAATTCTTGAAAATCTCGTAACTGTTCCCGATCCCAAGTAGATATAACCCCTTAAATAGTAAAGCTCTTTTTCTCATATTTATTAAATAATAGAGACTTAAATTTCATATTATTTCTTATTAATCTTATTTAAACATTGACATTAAGTATCGTGTTTTTCTAATAGTGATAATGTTACACTCATCAATCAGATGCCATTGGTATTTTATTATCGATTTTATTACGTTAATATTATTAGTGATTTCATTAGTGAATTTATTACACTAACATTTACCGTATTAAAGTAAGAATTTATTGTAGTCTATACATTTATGTTAATAATAACAAAAATATCTGCTCGTTCTAAAATGCATCATATCTACATAACCTAAAATTATATAGTACACTTTTAATCATTTTTCTTACACTATAAAGTCACACAAATTCCTCGGAACACCGAAGAAAGAGAAAAATAAAAACGTTACACGCGAAGAGGTGTTTGTGTAACGGGAAAAGCCTTTAAAACAGGTACTTCGTTGGAAATTGCCAGTGAAAAGTTTCCTATGCAAAAACTAATTGTGGAGAAAAAACCCGTTGTAATGGATTAAATAAATTTGTTATAAATAAAATATTTTCATTTCACAAAATATTACCATTTCGATTTTTTGTATTAAATGATGAAAATAAATAAATTAATACAAATTTAGTATTTGAGTAGCAATCAATATAATAGCAGTAATTAATGTCTAGGATATGCTATGAATACTATTTAATTACCGCGTAATTCTCAGATTTTAATTAATTTAAAACCTTATCTTTCTCAAGTGTTCATTTTTATTATTTCATCTGACAGTCGAAATTTTACCATTTAGGATAAGAATACTTAATTATAATTTTACATCGTTTAAATATAAAAGAAATTTCAATTATCTTAACTACGTATTTACTTGATCGTTTGACCACTGGGACGTTTACTTTAATTAGACTGCTTTGTACAGGTTGTTCCATAATGTATGATCACAACTTTAATATGTATTCGGTTAAGCAAAAAGAACTAATTGTTTTGATAAAACATTGTTTTGATAAACTATAACACAAACACCCATTAAAGAAGATATGCCTGAATTAAAACTAAATTATTTATTCGAATTGTCATCTGAAATGAAAACTTGTTTTAATAAGTTAAAAATAATGTAAAATTCAGAATTCCAGTAATTACTCGAAATTAACGTATGAAGTGAAATTTTAATTGAAACAAAATTTCGTTTCATGCAAAAGTAACTTTCAATTAAAAACTGTTCGTTATTGTTTAAAAATGAATTCCGTTTACAATTTCTATTACGAAATTTATGAATAAATTTTCATTCGAACATAAAAATTGAGGATACTTAGATAATACCCAACTTTGACATGAGACACCAGAATTTAAAAGCCTGAGAAAAGTACAGACTTTTAGAGCATTTTCTTTACGAAAAATACTAACTTTCGATGACTTGCGTATTGTATTAAAGATTTCGTGACAAAAATTAATTACTCTACTCCGTTATTATTATTGCTATTATTATTATTGCTACTGTTATTCTTATTGCTATTACTATTATTATTATTCCTATTACTATTACTCCCATTATAATTATTGTTAGCACGGTTATTGAAATTACTATCACTGCTATTATTATTATTATTGTAACTTCAAACAATGTAATAGTTCCATGTTATCGAAAATGTTACTGCGTTAACTTCATACAAACGACATTGAAATCTGTATTCCAATTAACCCAAGATTTATCGTCCAGTAGTCAATGAACGAAACTTAAAAAAGAAAAAAAAGATAAAATAACTGTACTGAACATCGATCGCCTGATACGATAATTCAATCGAATTATAGACAATATACTCGACAGAATAAAAGGTAATGATTACTTTAGTAAGGGTTCGGATGCAAGAAAATCTCATTAAAATTGCTTTAATGTTTACCTTCCCTTCGTTAACGGAAGAGAGAGTACCTTTTAACGTAATTAGGCCAGTGTAATCTAATAACAATATAGAGTCGATGCAGGAAGCGTGTTCTCAGTTTAACTATTCTTTGTGCTCGAATAAGTCGAAAACTGTGAACAAAATTTTGCGGCAAGAGTTTTTGATTTTTTTAGCGACTTTTTCGCTATTCGAAATCGCATTATGCCGTTTTTATGTATATTCATGTCCATAAATATTGCGACACGGATTTATTTTACTGATTCACCTGATGAGTAACAATACTTTAAACAAGCAATTATTTTTACCTCGTTTTGCCATTTAATTTTGTTCATCTTTTTAATAGAGGTGTAGAAAAGTTTTTGCTGAAATTTAATGGTGAATACCTCGAAAATCATTCATAATATGAAATACAAAATGCATTATAAGAAATCACTCAATATCTCGAAAATCATTTCGACGAATTGTATTGAAAGACATTTAATACTGAATATCTCGGAAATAATTTTATGTTCAAAGAGGGTTGCAAATAATTAATTAAACGCTTTAGCTGACGAATAATTAACAAGTGAAGATAAGTTTTTAACGGAATGTTCTTTAATTAAAAATTATATCGTAATTATTTATTGAACAATAAACGGAGGTTTTAATTAAGTATTAGTAAGAATTAAATCGTTTATTAATAATAACTTTTATCAATAATGTAAATAATTTGTTTATTAATAATAAGCATTTCAATTAAGAATTTTTAGAAGAATGAGAAACTTATCAAATTAAAAAGTAAACGAAATTTCAATCGAAAACTTTTTAATTAACGGTCAACGTTAAATTATTAATTGAAATTTCTTCCGATTAAGAATAGAAATTTAATGTTTAATCCAGGCATGTATAATTAATGATCAAAAATAGTTTTAATTGGCTTTCGTACAAGTTAAACTAATTTTAACCTTTAATTGCAGCTTCTCGAAGTAGGTCATTGTGATTCATCATATAATTAACATTTCAACGAACATTTTAGTATTTGATACAACTTTTGCACAAAATATATTCATTTAATTACGTGTAAATTTAAAAATCGTTCACGTACGATGATTAGATTTTCGCCTAAACCCATAATTTCTTAAATAAATTCAATAATATCAGAAAAAATTGGTGCGTTTTTGGGGTCTTTCTTACTTTGATCATTGTTTAAACATATTTAAATGTTTACAATCGAACAAAAATTTATATAATTTCATTCGGGAAAGTTCACAGAATTTATTCGTGTAAAAATCCATTGAATAGCTGCTATGGTAAAAGCACGAAAAATTGCCAAATTTGAAAATTTGCAATTTTTGTTAACATTAATTTTCTAAAAAAACAGTACGTATAAGAGAAAAACGGATTTCAGATTTGTACTCAGCGCGCAGAAATCTATAAGAATTTCATAATGGCGGTCATGAAATCATGGAAAAGTCAAAATTTGTTATACAGTGTTTATGACGGAAAGATCCGTGCGTTTTGACGCAGAATGGCTCGTTCAGGAATGCGTGAACAAACGCGAAGGGAAGTATTCGAACAACCTTCCACGCCCCAAAGAAATCCGATTACGACTCAATAATGGAAACCACTCGAGGAATTTTTCCTCCCTGGACAAAGAGGCTGGCCAGAAAATACGTGATCTGCCAGTAACGGAGACGAAACGCGTTGTTGGAAAGGTGGGTCCTGGAGATCCAACCCGGGGGCCTACAAGGACCCGATGCACTTCGCTATACATAGGTATAGCGATAGGTAGGTACTTACCTATCCATCGAAACACCATCCCCCTTTACCTCTGACTCAGTACCGCATTAACACCATTCCGTGCCCTGTGCGTTTCAAACATTTTCTACTTTTACTATTATTGACGTTTGGGAACTCGGCAATTTGCAGATTTATAAATTTGGAGATTCGAGGGTTTAGGTGCTTGGCAATGTGGGAATTTCGATGTTGAGGATTTCGAATCTTTCGAGATTTTGATGTGAACGAATTGGTAATTTGGGGATTCTGCAGTTTGAAAAGTTGAGTGTTGGATAACTTGAAAATGTAAAGATGTAGATGTTGGAGAATTTGCGGTTTGGGGTGTTGGGGAGTTTAGTAATTTCAAGATTTTGCAATTTGAAAATTTGGATGTTGGGGGATTTGAAAGTGTAAACGTATTGGTGTTGGGCAATTTGGCTATTTGCGGATTGGGATGTTGGGGAATTTAGTAATTTGTGGATTTGAATGCCGGAGATTTTGCAATTTGTATATTTGGATGTACACTCATGGACAAAATTAAGTGGACATTGTAAAAATGTAAAAAATTTTTTGTTTTACTACAATGTCTGAAATAAATTTTAAATTTAGAATATGAAATGTTTTTGTAAATTTGAAAAAACATTTATTTAATGTATATAATTGTACAATAAAGTTTTGATTCATAGGCATTGTTAGTTAAATTAAATTAACCTTTTGTTATTTATGATACCTGTCCACTTAATTTTGTCCACGACTGTAGGAGAATTTGAAAACGTTAAGACATGGTTGTCAGGGAATATAATAATTTGGGAATTGTGATGTTGAGGGTTTTGGTAATTTGGGAATTTGGTTATTGGAGTATTTAGCAGTTCGTGGATCGGGATATTGGAGATTTGACAATTTGAAAATTTGAATGTTGGGGAATGTATACAAATCCAAGGTTTCAATGTTGGGGAATTCGACAATTTGAAGAGTTTGGATATTGGCAAATTTAACAATTTAAAAATGTGGACTGAGGAACTTGGCAATTTGAAAATTTGGATGTTGAAGAATCTGGCAATTTGAAAATTTAGATGTTATTGAATTTGGCAATTTGGGAATTTCAATATTGGGAACTTTGACGATTTGGATGTTAGGAAATTTGGGTATTTAGGGATTTTAATATTGGGAAATTTGACGATTTGAATAATTAAATTTTGTGGAGTTTAACAACTTTATATTGGGATATTGGGTATTTTGACAATTTAAAGTTCAGAATATGGGGAATTGGAAAATTTGAGGATTTTGGCAATATTGAAATTTCAATGTTGGGAAATTTGATAATTCGAGAATTCGTATGCTAAAATTGATGACGCCTGTTTTGCTTATTGGTTAATCCAGCACTGCTCTAACTGCTTATTTCATCTCCCTTTGTCCAGTTTCTCGCTTCTGCCCTTGGTTACTCTCTCCATCTTGTTTACTCGCCCCGTGGTCACGGTTCCTGTATTCTCCAGGGGTGCTCATTCTTTCTCTTTTCGCGCAAAAACTATCCCAAAATGAAACAAACTCTTTTACAAAATTATTAGCACACTCGCAACTTCGTAACATAGTTCTACAACGTTTCTGTTAAAATATGATTTGATTTTGCAACAATAATAAGATAAACTGTACAGCAACATGTTAAACTAACGATTTAAATTATTTTTCATTTTTATATTGTATAATTACAAGTTAACTTGTAGCTTGTGTCAATTATTATAATATAACTACAAATATGTTATAACTTGAATTTTATTATTATTTATCTTCCAATATAAAGGTAGAGTGCGTCGCAATGTTCCAAGGTAACGATTTCAGGTATTTTTTTATTTTTATAGAATTATAACTGTATTCATAGCTTCAAATTCTATAGTTTAAAATATCTACATTTATAGATTTATAGCTTCGAATTCTCAAGTTTATGTTAATCAACTCTGATACAAAAATCATCAAAGAAAAAAAATTAGAATAACTTTTACGAAAATAAATTTCAAATCGTCAAATAATTATTTTCTATTATTTTCGAATATGCATCATCTTTTTACTGGTTGTTGCAAACAATTTTCACTCGACACTGTTAACGAATATGATCGTCCCATGATTAATGATACATTGTGGGTCAATGTTGAACTAGGTTGGTCCATTTACAGTCCGCGACAAAAAAAGCCTCACTTCCTTTTTAGTTACCCCACACTTTTCAACCACCATAGTATTTCACAATTTCGTTCTTATAATATTATTTATAACCACATTCGTCATGTCATTTAACAAAAATAATTTGTTTATGGATTCCATAATTTAAAAAACGCAGTATGTAAATATCAGACTTGCAGAATGCATCAAGATATGTTTATATGAAATAATAAAGAATATATTAATATTAACATTTGAATTTTTTATTTTAATATTATACACATGTGCACACGTGGTATAATTAATTCAAAAATTCGTTTTGGTTGAATGTCATATAACTTTTTAGTAATTTTTGGATATTCTTTTTTTGCCGATATTCTTAAATACCCATTAATTGATTCGACGTTGAATACCGTGTATTATTTTTATAAAATCTTTTTTCAAGTAGTTCCCACACATGTTCTATTATGTTCGTGTCAGGTGAAGGAGTTGGCCAGTCCTATTTATTCATTTGATATCCTTCGAACCACAGTGCAATTAAGCGAACAATTTGAATCAGTGTACTACCTTGTTGAAATGTAAAATCCCTAATTCTAGACGTTTATGGAATCTGCGATTTTGCAGTATCGAGCACGTTTCTGTGCATCATAGCGTTCACTTTCCTATTTGAAAACACAATTTCACTTTTCTCTTCGTAGCCAATCTCCACCTAACTCATCCACCACCGACTCGCATTTTTGATCAAATCACTTCGTTCTTTCTTAAACAGTGATAATAATAAGAAAAACCATCTGGTGCATCCAACTTAAACATCTTATCATCTGAAAAAATGATCTAGTCATTGATCCATGACGTTTTCATCCAGCCGAACTTTGTGCTATTCCAGGAATTCTTAGCAGACAGCAACGTTTTCTATCTTTCTATATTTAATTGTCGGAGTAGTTCTTAATTAATGCTGAATACTAAGAACATCGGTTGTGACCTCAGCTTCCCATTGCATTAGAAGAGAGTCCAGAATTTGATGTGATCTAGTAAAATAGCACTTTTCTCCCGTTTTCTCAAAATATGACCTACCTGGAGGCTCAAACGTAGAATAATTTTTACCTTTTCTAACAAAGTTATCTACCTCGTATAAAGTTCTGTCGATTATCCCCGAAATTTCCCTACGAGAAACATCCATTTCTTTCTAGACACGAATTCATCCTCGCCCTTCCAAACTTACTGTCCTCCCATTAGATCTACCGAAAAGTTCTGCCCGTTTATGAAGAGAAAGAAAATGATGTAGTTTTTAATACATTCAACAATCTATCAATCATAACTTCCGTATATGGTCCAAAATGATTCATGGAGCCGAGTTATTTAACGTTATCAAAAAAGGGCCCAATATTATGCAAAAAGGATCATATTATGGTCTTCACAATATCAGCATGAACCAAAGTTGACCACCTAGATCGTGTCTTATCACTAAGGTCGAAATCATCTACTTCAAATATTTCGAGCCGTCTCACACACGTTCTTCCTGGAACACCATCTCCACCAACAACTTTGATCAAATTTCGACACATTTCTGTATCATTTCTATCCTGTTAGAATTTATACAACATACAGCGCAGCAAATAAACTTTGTCAGAACCCATGTTCTCATGATTGGGTCAAGCTTAACCCTTTGCACTCGAAGATGTTTTTGTCAGCAGCAGATAGTAACTCTAAAACCTTTTGATTGAAAGGTTAGATGAATTCCTTCGAAGTTATTATTTTTCTGTTATTAATTACCACTATTAGCTGTTTCATTACGTCTATATATCACATATGAAACGCTCTAGATTTAGTTAAAAAATACCTATTCCAAATTGCTGTATTGAGCAAAGTGGTGAGTGTGGGTCACCTTTCGAGTGCAAAGGGTTAATAATGACACGAGAGATCTTTGCCATAGTTACTTTCGAAGGACACATGTTTGTAAACGCAGTTATAAAGAAATTAGCCATATGTGGCTCAAAAAGAGACTGCGTATACGTGTTCAAACTTGAAAGGAAATTATCGGACAGAACTACTAGACCTAATACTTTAAACGAACCTTTCTCTGTCATAAATTTTACCAAAAATTGTTTACTTAAAGGTCAATAAGCTCGATAAAGCCGATGAAAATCAACAACAAAACGAAACGAACCTATACTTTCGTCGCAAGCTTATTTCGTATAATTTTTATGTGGTATCGTAGCAACGTTATGCACGAATTCCTTGAAAACTGCGGTACAAAGAGTTAACGGGTTGTTACTAATAAATTTGATGTATCGTAGATCAATATTTGATTGTCGGAAAATGATGAGTGCACTTATCTTTTTGCCGCGGACTGTAAGCATAAAACTCGACGTGGCAATTAGTTGCTTCACGTTCGAATGCTGATGTGTCGGTGTTAAGACTCCCGGCGGCTTACCATTCACATTGTACCTGTTTTCTTGCTAGCTGAGACCTTTCAAGGATCAAGGATCAAGGATACAGCTGGCGAGTTTTCCTTAGGGAAACTTTCACTCGGCCAGGCGGAAAAAGGAACGGCCAGATAGCACTGAGCTATCGCCCCTGATCGTTGTCCAATAATTATCTTTATCTTGCTCGATTCTTGTCATTATCGTTCCTACGTGCGATTGCTGAAGCAGCACACCTAGCCTCGAACACCGATAAGATCTTGTTTATCGCACGTTGGAAGACAGCCGGCTGAAAATCCTCCGACAACGTTACCAACGATGATAGAAGAGGAATTACAGAAAATATAAACGAGACTTTTTGCAAACACTCCCGCTAATAAATATTAGGATTATTATAATAATTTGCACCAGCTACCGGATTTGTATATTTATGTTATAAATACCTGGATATCTATTTCTATCTTTTATGTTCTTGTTGTTTTGTGTCAACTATTGCAAGTTTCTGATACTCGAACGTTAGAAACGTCGACAAAATGGATCCTTACTTTTAAGTAATAAAAATAAATAGGAAGATAGAAGAGTAAATACATAAATTATGAAGCATCAATTAATATATACAGCAGGGGTGGCCAAACCATGGCGCATTGAAGGGTTTTTCTTGGCGCACAAAAGAAATTTTTTTTTAAAAAAAGAGCAATTAAGACATTATAGATACGTCTTAAAGTTTTCTTATTATAATTTATATCTGTTGTGCGATTAAGTTACTCTTTCTTCATCCTAAGCAGAGTATATTCCATCAATATCTCACTTTACCTGAACCCTTGTAAAAGGCGTTAAAGTTTTTTGGCGCATCTGTATTCGCTTTCTACCAAATTGGCGCACGACATGCGAAATGTTGGCCACCCCTGATATACACCGTTTCAAATTAACAATTTTGAATATTTCAAAATATCTCTTGACCGCTTTAAAATATTTCTACATATTACTACTAAATCATTACGCGTTCAATATTTTTAAATAAATGAAGTTAAAAAGTAGAATACAGTTTTGTTGCATGATTTTAATACCTTCGTTTCGGGTGAACTTAATTGATGAAAACTGAATGTTCTGGATGTCGTGTAACCTTGAAATAACTGTATAATGATTGATTCTATATGAAAAAATAAGTCAAAAATTCAGAATTGTATATTTTCATATAAGCCTAGGTTTTCGATGAAACTGAAATCGAAAATTCGTTCACATATTTGCAAGAAAATTTGTAAGTGTGTGATAAGAAGAAAAATCTCAAAAATGGATCACTATTATTTTAAGTTATTAAATAATTTTGCATTGCATTTGTATACTGAATTTTTTTTAATTAAACTTAGATTGAACTCGCATAAAAGACTTATAAAACTGTATATGAGTCTTACAAGTAGTTGTGCATGAGGGTTACATAGATTTATGGATTTAATGATTTTTTTGTGGAGCGCGACGGTAGAATATAAGTACATTGACAATAAATGACCTTTTACACTCGTATGTTGTTTTTTATAAAAAAACCAACTGTAAATTACAAGGCACTCTCCGATGTTTAGTTTCTGAAGCAGACATCTGACATTAAGCGGTTAAAACAGACCGAGTTTGTTTAACTTTCAAATAGATTGGTTTTTTAGATATTTAGCAAAGGAGACATTTTGCATACTTTTCCATATTTCGGTTGTACTTTAAAAATCCGTATTTTCTTGCAAAATAAAAAAAAAAAATATCGAGTATTAATTACCAACAAATTTATAATATTCCCATCTTTATTTTCTTCTCCGTGCACATATCATCAAAAATCAGTTAAAAATATGCAATTTACGTACAATTTTTAACACGTTCATCGCCACGTCACCCAAAATATGGGTAACGCTCTCTGTCCTCGATTTAAATAGGATTTTAAATTAGGATTTTCGAAAGAATTTAATTGAACAAGCACTGATACATAAATATAAAATACATAAAATAAAAATATAAATAAAAAAAACACAAAATAAAAATATAAATATAAAATACATAAAATAAAAATATAAATATAAAAAACACAAAATAAAAATATAAATATAAAATACACAAAATAAAAATATAATATAAAATACACAAAATGGAAATATAAATATAAAATACACAAAATAAAAATATAAATATAAAATACACAAAATAAAAATATAAATATAAAATACACAGAATAAAAATAAAAATATAAAATACATAAAATAAAAATATAAATATAAAATACACAAAATAAAAATAAAAATATAAAATACACAAAATAAAAATATAAAAATTAGTATGAATTTGGGTCTTCCAAGGATACAAATTAAATTATAACTCAGCCCAATTACGCTGGGCGACGAACGTGTTAACACTAAAAGTACCGGGATGAAATGCATGCTTACTTCAAAACTGAAAATAAAGTAGAAAAATAAATAAATGAATATTGCAGCATCACTTAACATATACAACCATTCATTAGCTCAATAAAACATGACAGACATTTTGACGAAAGGACGGCAATAAAATTTTGTAATAAAAAATACCAAACCCAAAACCAGTCATTTTGACTGGTTGCTAGTTCTAGTGTTAAATGACACATTCATACATTTCCATCTCCCGAATTTCTACCGCGCTTTCAGTATACAAAGAGTCAGCGTCTAACTTCAGTCGAAGCATACCAAAGCAAATTTTGAATCACGATTGACCCAGCATCCTTCTTTCCGTCGTTAAAGAATCATTTCTAATCTAATTTCGGAGGTCTGGTCGCAGATAAAGATTTTTATAGCTCGACATGTTTCGAGCTATTTATCGACGAAAAATTAGGTCAATTAAGCCGAATTCGGAGTAACATTTTGTTGCACGAGCGGAAAAGATTCGATTCGAGGCGTTTTCGAGTAAATGCTAGATGGTTGTTGCACGGGGTACGCCCCGGAGGGATTACGGGGGTTTCCAGAAGCGGTCGCTAGGCAACTGGCGCCCTAACCGTCTAAGGACAACGTGTGTTTCCATGCTACCCTTGTCTATGGGGTGATTCGTCAAAATGCTACTATTTTTCGTCGAATTTCTACGCGACAAACGCTTCCAGTATTAACTTAAAATCGTCGCTAATTGTTAGGTTTTAACCCCTTGCCTTACAACTACGAGCTACACTCGTGACGCACTCGCTGTTCAAATATAGGGTGGCTAGAATGAACTGTTACAACTTCAAACCGCTGCAGCAGATACACTTTTAAATATTTTGTTTTATACAAGGGAACAAAATAGTCGAGAAACATTCAAGAAAATGATTTAATGCTCATTGCTCGATATAACCTCCCTTTGCACGAATAATTCCATTCAAACGGTGAAAGAATGAATCGCACGCTGCCCGTACGTGAGATTGTGGAATCTTCTTCCATTCCCGGACAAGTGCTGATTTTCGAGCGTCCAAACTTCGATGTTTCGTTACATTGACCTTGGCCTCCAAAATAGCCCAAATACATTACATTCAATCATTAAATAGATTACATTCAAATGTTGGAGCTCACGAACGATAATTGGAACTGATGTTCCAGCTAAATATAAAGCAATTACAGAATTACGTTTCAAATCCATCACTATAACCTTACTTTGAGATGTAGTATACGAAAATGCTTCTGCACGCATATAAACAATTGAATGAACTATAAATATGGCAACTTTCAGATGGATTGCGTGAGCGCACTTCTTTTACTTCTTTTAATGACGATAAAAATTAATCCGATACCATCTATATATTTTTTATATAAAAATGCTGAATTATTTGTCTATCTATACTTTTACTATCTTCGAATATAAATTTCTTTCACTTATTCCGATAGAAAACGTTCGATTTCTATTTGATATTTTGCGATTTGAATTTGGCGCCGCGCGATTTTCTCCATTGTATTTTCAAGCGTTTTCACTTTCAAACTCTCGCTGTATTTTCATTAAACAATTTTGTTAATAACGAATATTTTCTGTAATTTTCTATGTACAAAACGCATGTAAATAAATAATAATGCTTGTGTAAGTAAATAAAACGGAAGCGTGAAAATGTCGAGATATAATGTTTTACTTTTAACAGTTAGAAACAGTTCTAGTTATAATAAAAACATAGTGTATGCAGAAAAAAGTTGTCGTTTTAAATATGTCTGAACTATACTTGCAAAACATCGTAACAGAAATTAAAGTTCATTATTTCGGGGTGGAATATACATAAAAATAAGAACAAAATACAACAATTCAATAATTTCACTAATTTAAATCATTTTCCAACAATTATAAAGGTGAATTAACTTATCTGAACAATACATAGACCTGTATTATACAATGGACCAGCTATTCGCTATTTACATACTAACAGTTAAAAAATAAAAACAATCACAAGTAAGAAAAGATTAAAGAAATAAAACCGAGAACATTATAACTTAGATGATTCGTATTATAATGAACAGAATCAATTGTTAATTCTAATTATAGCTTTTAATTTTTAATTTTAATATATTTAACATTATATCTGACGTTAAAATGTTGCATAACAAGAAATAAAATTGACAAAGAAAATATTGAATTTAATCGTCGTTCTGGCGTCATTTTTAAATCCATTCTTCGTCGAACGGGAACGATTTTCAATTTACGATCAATTTTTATCTCTTTATAGGAAAAGCCACTTTTTTCACGGTTCTTTACAACACAAAGAAGTTTGAGAAGCAAGTGTGATCACCGATGGAACGTTCTATCGCCGCTTAAGGGTGTTTTCCAGCGATGCAAAAGAAAATGTTGTTGGTGGCTTTTAAATGTCTCGTTCTTTTCACATAAGTAACATACTTGTTGCAAAACGTATTAGAGACAGAAAAGTATTGTCTCTTATTCTTTAATCGCACCAAAGTTTTATTCAAAACGATTGAGAACAGTTCGATTATCAGAATTTTCTCTGTTACAATCACCGACATTCCGCCATTTTTTACCTTTTTTTGCTTTTTTAGCTTTTACACGACAGCAGTTTACGAATACTGTTGGTTAGAATTAGAAATTTGGCTATTTTAAACCAACAAATTTGTTTAAAATCGGATATCGTCAGTTTGTTTAAACTTTAACACAATTTCTACCAAGAGGTGTCAAGAGACACCTTTCAAATTTTAACATAACATTATTCTCTATGTTGAATCATTTCTCCACAATTAATTTTCCACAATTAAGTTAAATTAATTCAACGATATCATTTCCCTCTAGCTCATCCTAGATCTAAAAATGTGGATGTGGTATACCTATTTCTACCATGAGGTTTTTTTAACACCTCTAAGGGTTTCATGACAGTGTGTAATTTTAAACCATTTTGCATATAAATATCAGCATCATTTTGCAGCATTATATCAATTATAATCATACTAGGGAAACCTGACTTCAGCTGTAACAAAAAATACAGGTGTTGCGGCCTAACTTTAATATTGGCTTATTTCCCATGTTGCATTTTAGTGTACGCCACTGCACAGACTGCGTTAATCTAGAATTTACATTGTAATCAAATAATCGACGATAAATACACATCAATGTCTCAATAAATATATTGTACAAATTAGCTACATTTAACTGATAATTTGAAATCCCAAACCGGTTTTGGCAATTATATTTATTCAAACGAAGAAGCGTCAAAAGACACCTTTTGGTCGAAATATGTATACACAAAGTCGCGGTAGAAATTGTGTTAAACTATATAAATAACTGTATATCTGTCAAATGACGTAAAACTATATAAATATATATATGTATATATTTAACAAATAATGTAAAAAATATTATCTATATATATATTTGTCAGATAAATGATAATCTAAATAATCTGATAATCTGACAAGTAATCAACGTGGAATAGAATTTCTTATCTAAAAACAAAATCCAAGAAAATATAATCTAAAACGAAAATTATTGTGCAAACTTTTGTTTAAAAAATTCTGAAAATTATTAGAATTAGTGATCGTCAAAATCAATTTTTATTGTCTTATATGCAAAAAACTTTGTTCTAGACGACGTATAAAAAGTAAAGAGATATATCAAGATCGCAAAAATGTCAATTATGTACAAACTGGTCGTTTATTTGTATTTATGAAAAAGTCCAAAATGTATAACATAAATGTGTTACAAGACGGGTTTACGAATAATATTAAACAAATAACTAATAGCAATATTAAACAAGTTATTAATTATTTTATTAAACAACATATTAAATTAATGACAACTGATCAAAAATAATAAGTATCATAAAATATGTAGATGATTGTAAAAGTGATCTAAATCAACGTTCTAAGAGAATTAAACCATCCACTAATTACACCATTATCAACATAAATGTGACCTAAATTTTGTTCACACAGGGCAGAAAGAGTAACACGCCTTTTCCGCTCCCATAAACGTTTTCAGATAATTTGTTTTTCACAGTTACATGTATAGCTTGTTTGTTCCGTTAATCGACACTGAACCCTAAAATGAGTCGCAGGCTGTAGTTAAATTTAATTGGACACTCAGATCACTCAAACAAATTTCTACAATTTTAACTTTCCTCTTAATACTCACAGTTGAAACAGTCGTATTAAACTAGTCATTTGTCAAAGCTTTTTTAGATTATATCTTTACAAGTTCCTATAATTAATTTCAGTAAATCATGTGAAGTTTGTAGGTTATGATTTCTGTTTTGGGAAACGCAGTTGAGGGGGAAGGAACATGTTACTATGGAGACAATAATTGTAATTTTATGAAAATTGTAAAATCATGTCACATGTCATAATTGCGATCGTGAATAGATAAATAAACTACATACAGTCATGGACAAAATTAAGTGGACATTGCAGAAATGTAAAAGATTTTTTGTTTTGTTCTAATGTTTTAAATCAATTTTAAATTTAGAACGTGAAATGCTTTTGCAGACTTGAAAAAACAATTATTTACTGTGTATAATTGTGCAATAAATTTTTGATTTATAGGCATTGTCAGTTAAATTAAATTAACCTTTTGTTATTTATGATACCTGTCCACTTAATTTTGTCCACGACTGTACATTGTAGCGTCCCGAAGTACGGTAACTCGTAGGGATGCTGACTCGCGGCAGGACGGGTCTTGTTGAGATGATGCGAATTTAGTTTTGTAACTCTTTATTTAACACGTCTGCTCGTGTCGCGTGATTGCCTCGCAATGGCCGAGAAAAAACGCGGTTTTTGGGGATTCGTCGTTTCGTTGTTTTCCTAACTCCCCCGGTGATCGCGCCGTGGCGCGCCTTAAACCCCCCTCTGCTGTATTTACCGACGGATTTGATGATGGTAATTAGATATGTGGTTTTTATACAATTTACAATATCCGCCAGAGGTCGACGCTTGGACCGAACATACATGATACCAAAGAAATTCTCGAAGCTCGTTACTCGTTCTATTTTTCGTTATTTAAATGTAATATATTTATTTAAGTGTTCCTTTCAATTACTTCTTATAAGAAAAATCGTATACTGCGCTAGAAAAAGTATTTTCACTACATTCTCAACAAAATGATTAATGGTACTTCCGTTCTGATGCACGAGCAACGATGATAGTAACTACGAAATAGTACCATAGCTCTCTGGCTACACAGAGAAACCTTTGCATCAAAAGACCGATAAACATACATTTTTACATAATTTTCATTTAAAAGGACATTGCTAAATAGCCCAAATATAAAAGAATGTTCCTTTTCCCATTTTCCCATAATAATCAACTTTATTATGAATTAAAGTTAGAAACATTTTGGAACATTCTTTCGCGATATAATAAAATGAATTCATACAAGACAAACAGAAACACACAAAGTGAAAAGTTTAATTGTTTGTCAAATTTAAGTTTGACCACTTCCCTAATCGTCGGCACAATTAACCACGTCGCATATATTTAATGAAATTTCAAGACCGATTCACATAAATAAATTCGCACAAACATAATTTCAAGATCGATTCGAACAAATATAATTTCAAGATTGTTCGACATAAATAAAATTTCAATTTCGCACGTCGATCCATATCGATTATTTAAACGAGTATGTGGCTTGAGACGAATAGCTTTTAGATTCAGAGAAAGTCTGTGAACAACGAACTCTCGTCTTTTCATTCATGCAGCGAAACACCTTCCTTTTCTCAGCGAAGTGCCAATTAACTAGTTGTAACACTACCTCCTTCATGTTGCAATTAAATGCAACTAGAATTTTTTGCAACCTTCGTATGGATTTCACTACGTTTCACAGAGGAAGTTGTTAAATTGTTACATTTTGAACGACAGGGGTGGCTTTCGAAATGAAAGACCGATATTATTTATTGACATAAAGGTGCCTACCGTGAATCATAACAGTAATTACTTAATCTTTATAACATGTCACTCGTCACTCGAAATCGACACTGCTACCATAACATTATCACTTAATAATACTTCTAAAGGTTAAAAAATCTGATACTAGTCTAGTATGTAATTCCAAATTTATATCAGTTTTACAAGAAATTAAAACGGTTTAATTTTCTAAAGAAATAGAATTTAATTTTAAGAGAAATTAAAATACTAACACAATAATCATCCAATTTATTTAGAAACTTATATGCATATTAGTTTTATTACTTTAATTATCTGGTACATTATAAGTACTCTTTCCATATATTTTTCTAGAACCTATATTTCTGGGATTGGTTCAGAAAAAGTCTTGAGAAATACCCACACAATTTCGATAAGATTTTAGGAAAATACTCCGTATTCTAAAGAAAGTGAAATCGTAGAAAAGTAATAATTATCACGCTATTAAATTTTTCTGTCCACCCTTTTGTACTATCTTCTGCTACATTCGAGATATAATCCATTTTCGTTCTGTGACGGACACTCTACGATTTTGAAACTTGAAAATTTTGAAGTTCAGAAATTTGGGAATTGTACATTTAGAAATTTGAGAATGTAGGAAGTGGAAAATTGAGGAATTTGGAGATTTGAGAATACAAAATTTGTAAAGTCGCAAATTTGGAAGTTTAGGAATTTGGGAATTCAACAATTAGAAATTTGGGAATCTCGAAAGTGGAAAATTGGGGAATTTAGAGATTTCAGAATACAAGATTTGTAAAGCTGCAAATTTTAAGATGTCGGAAGTGGAAAATTGAGGAATTTGGAGATTTGAGAATACAAAATTTGTAAAGTCGCAAATTTGGAAGTATAAGAATTTGGGAATTCAACAATTAGAAATGTGGGAATCTCGAAAGTGGAAAATTGGGGAATTTAGAGATTTCAGAATACAAGATTTGTAAAGCTGCAAATTTTAAAATGTCGGAAGTGGAAAATTGAGGAATTTGGAGATTTGAGAATACAAAATTTGTAAAGTCGCAAATTAGGAAGTATAGGAATTTGGGAATTCAACAATTAGAAATTTGAATATCTCGAAAGTAGAAAATTGAGGAAGTTGGAGATTTGAGAATACAAAATTTGTAAAGTCGCAAATTTGGAAGTTTAGGAATTCGGGAATTCAACAATTAGAAATTTGGGAATCTCGAAAGTGGAGAATTGATTAATTTGGAGATTTGAGAATACAAAATTTGTAAAGTTGCAAATTTTCAAGTTCAGAAACTTGAAAAATCTCGAAACTTGAGAATCTCGAAACTGAAAAATTTAGGAATGTAAAAATCTATGAACAGAGGATTTGGAAATTATTAAATCTCAAAACTCGCAAATATTTGCATACTTGATACTTGAATAATTCATGAAGTATCCATATCGTAAGTTCAACAGATTTCGCCAGTTTCAGAAAACGCTTACAGCCGGTTTGCAACTTTCCGATCCGGGGTTTGGACAGATTTTACTGTCGTTGTTATTCGAGACGGCGTGCGAACGGCCACGACTAAAAATGGCGAGAAACGCAAACGCGTCTGCGATACAAATGCTAAACGAACTCGATTTACATAATGAGCAATGTAATTAGCGCGTGTCGGTGAATACGCTAAGATGACCGGCATAAAAGGGAAGATATTCCACTGTTTTCCTCGCTAAAACTTGGCGCTTTTCACGAAATACTCGATTACACGAAGTACCAGATACGACCAAACCGGGCAATAGCTCCGCATGAAGCAACGGGAGAATAAAATTTCATTAGGGAAAATTAAACGATGTCGAATGGAGCATCACGTGATGCATACATCGCTTCCCGAAATGGAAACGTTTGTATTATTTTAAAGTTTCCCTCCACGATTTCAAATTCAATTACGTTGTTACACGAAATTAGTTCTCGGAACGTTCTTCGTTAAAAAGTACTAGGGTGTCCCATAAGTTTCTTCCTTTTCTGATATAACGCACACAGAATATTCTGCAAGTAATCCACAATAATTTTAGAAAGAGTAAGTAATGATGTTTCCCGAAGGTGGAAAGAGGATGAGAGAGCAAGACAGTTCACATTTAATAATCAACCCTAAACAATAAATACAGCATATTCATTTATATTAAAAAAGACAGAAAGTTACACCCTAACATTAAGGTACGATGTCGAAAACATCAGCAGTTTGTGAAATATTTCAAATTTTTGTATGAGAAAGTACTTTATAATTTTCTTGTAGATAACAAATTGTTATATCATTCTTTACCTTAAAACATATATGTTACTATCGTATATAAATGATATATTTGAGCACTAGTTTTAAACATTAGAGCGCTTTAAGAAGGAACATCAGTATGAGTATTTAAACGTTCGCGTACTATTTTTAAACATTTGAACATTAGTTTTTAAATACTTAGGCGCTAATTTCAAGTATCGATGCATTTTCAAAGATCTGAATATTTCAAACAGTACCTCGAAAGTAAGAGTACTTTTCAATGAACTTAATTTCCTATATTGCTCGGTTTGTTACATTTCGCGAGCTCAATAAATACAGTCGTGGACAAAATTAAGTGGACATTGCAGACATGTAACAAATTTTTTGTTTTGTTACGATGCTTTAAATAAATTTAAAATGTAGGACGTGAAATGCTTTTGTAGACTTGAAAAAACATTTATTTAATGTATATAACTGTGCAATAAAGTTTTGATTTATAGGGGTTGTTTGTTAAATTAAATTAACCTTTTGTTATTTATGATACCTGTCCACTTAATTTTGTCCACGACTGTACATATCGAATATTTTAAAAAAAGAATTGAAGTTGCCGCGCTTTCATTACAAAAGGTTTATTTAATAAAACAGCTACGAGAGTGAAACGAATGTTTACACACAAAATTCTATTTATTCCATGAAATTTTTGTGTACCCATCTCGGCTGTGAGCCCGTTAACAAGAAAATCAATTTTGAATATTGTTCGAATCGACCTCAAACAAATATGTATTTGTTTTCAATTTTATTTATACACAAAGGATCGGCCCATTTACGGATACGACCGATCCCCATATATTTTTGCAAACCACTTTTCCTACCGTGTAACCTTTCAAAATGGCGCTGGTTCGCATTCATTCGCGTCACACCCTGTGCTGCCCATTCGCATTCACCTTCACCCAATCCCCCCGCACCCTCTGCTCATTCTTTCTCTCTGTTCCCCACCCCTTCGCCCATTCTTTCTCTCTGTTCCCCACCCTGTCCATCGTTCACGATTCTTATAATCGTTGCAACACCCTCGTCGGTTCGCGTGCATCCGCACACTTGTCAAAATCACCCCCAAAACTTTGACGACGTCCACTCGTTTCATTGACCCTCCCTACGATTCATTAAGGGTGGACATACGATTAGACGGTAAAAGTTAGTCAATCTTGAGAATTTTTATTAATAATATATAATTATTATACAGAGTGTCCCAGAAGTCGACGTCCAGCCGGAATCGGGTAACAGGCTAAGTCATAATAGTTATCAGAAAAATATTAAAATAAATCTAAGTCACGTATTTCAAAAATTATAGACATTTCAAAAAAATCGAGAAAATCTATAACCTGTGACGGTCTTTTCACTCCTGTTACTACAGATATTTAGTTTTTTAATCCTTTTTTTGTTATGTAATCCCGAATACTGCTTCTTTAAACTCTGGCCAAAAATTTAAAGTCAACTGATCCAGCTTGGAAGTAAATGTCACTGTTTGCGCAACCAAAGATTCAGAATTAATACTTAGCCCAGCTTTAACTGACCATACTGAAAAAAAAATTGTACTGGGCGAGTTTGGTAAGTAAGTTTAAAAATCTCAAATCTCTAAATGTACAATTTTCAAGTTTCTGAACTTCAAAATTTGCAACTTTACAAATGTTGTATTCTCAAATCTCCAAATTCCTCAATTTTCGACTTTCGAGATTTTCGAATTTGAAGCTTTATAAATCTTGTATTCTCATATCCCTAAATTCCTCAATTCCTTTGGCGCATTTAATAAGGATTCTAAAATGGTTTGACACTTGCGAACACAATTTTTTTATTTTCCAATAAAACCTAGTTTTGAACGAATTTGTCTTACCTATTTAAAAATGATTCTAATGTACCCGTGGCTTTCTTCAAGGCCGTAACTTTAAGATTCCAATTGTAGTGAGACGGAGAGAGTTATTTAAAGTAAAGAATTTTTTACAAGATGATACGACATTAAATAAATAAATGAAAAAAAAGAAAAACGTTCAAATAATAGCGGACTAACCAGTAAGTCACAAAATCATCTATTTTTCTCTTAAATTTGAAAAAGAAGTCGATGTATTTATTAAATAGTCCTCGATACCATAAAAATATTTATTCACACCTTATCCTTCAAAATAATTATTGGAAATCAGCTTAATTTCGGCTTTCTACATGGAGGTCTCTTGTTGGATTTGAGCGACCCGCGTATTGCGTCTTCTTTTATTTAGCGTTCCTCTTTATTGTTGTTATGTTGCTTAGTTCAGTATGTTCAGTATGTTCGGTACGTAAAGTACGTCTTTGCGTTCCCTTTCACAGTATGTATATTATATCTTGCTACATGTATTAAATCCTAATTATATTCAAAGATCACGCATGTGTTCGTATTCACTTGCAATCCCAGCTCCTGCCGACATCTCTCCTTAATCCGAATCCTGGAACATTTCCCTGGAAAAATCGGTACGTGTTTTCGCTCTAAAAATCCAGAATTTCTTTCACTCTAAAAACCGGTGATCGCTTTTCATTCCATGAACGAAACATCTTTTTTCATTCTAAAGATTACAGGGTCGTAGCACATGTCCTGTTACAACATTGCAAGTCAATAAACGATGATAATTCATCAACAAGATGTCAATGTCGAAATTCGTGTTAATTTGACTTATCGAAAGGACTTTAGTCTTATCGAATTTAGCTCCGGAAAATTGTGTTTGATTTTGTAGATTTTGGAAAGGATATTTTTGTGTCAATTAAGATTTGTTTCATATCGAAAGCCTTCACGGAAATCCATATAGACATGCGATAGTACAGGTTCTGACCTTCAAAGTAATGGCAAACAATTATATCGGTAAAAAATCGATCAGTACTTGCAATCGATCAACCCTGCAAACATTGCTTAGTTTCTATTTTTGAGGAAATTCTATAATACCGTGAGATTTCCGAGCTTGTCCATAATATGAATCCTCCAACCAGTAGTATTTGCCATAACCTCATGTTCGTTCTAAGTTCCGAAAGTGAACCGTGTACTGTGCGTTACTAGTCAAATAATTATGTACAGGTAACCCTCCTATAACACGGTAGTTAGGTTCCTAGAAAATGCCGTGTTGTGTGAAACCGTGTTGTATGAGACCCAGAGCCAGTACAAAAAGGGGGGTTACATTCCGAAAACTTATTACAAACAAATATTTTTTAATTCTACATAAACAACTTAATTTTGATTAAAAATATAAATGTATGCGGATGTCCAAGATCCTGCAGCAACAGCACTTTTTATTTCTTTTTCATTTGTCTTAATAGTCTGGACTGTTGCTTTCCGCAACAGTGTATGTTTAACACTAGGTTCACGGGACCCGTCAAAATGACGGATCTTAGGTTTCTTATTTTCAATTGCGAAAATTATTAAAAAGCTTATGTCGAAATGAATGTTAACCATCATCGAGATAAAGAATCTTTCTATAAACTGGTATATGTATTATTCATTGTTTACTTCTTTTCATAGTTCATTTTCAATTTAGACTCAAGTGGTCATTGAACTTCCGTGAATCTAGTGTTAAGACGGCAAACATCGTCGCGGCCGAAGAAGTACAGTGTTGTACAAAGGTTTTTGCAATTTTCTTATCGTGTTAGAGCGAAACCGTGTTATAGGATGACGTGTTGTAGGAGGGTTTCCACAATTTTTGAATCGTGTTATAATATGCCGTGTTGTAGGAGAGCTACCTATACTTCATTCTTATTAAATTACAGAAGCTTTATAAGTAAATTACATTAAAATTATGGTTCCGCAGAATTATTGCTTTTGATGTATTTAATAATTGTACGAAATTTCAATAAATTGGGGATTTCGAAAGTCACTATGTCTCTTTATAAGGTGGACCAGGTCCCCTAATCTCATTGAAACTGTCAAGTGTCCAGTGTTGCTTAATTCAAATATAATTTGCATTTAGTCATCCTACGCAAAGTGTTTAAAACCTTCAACTGCGGAGGTGGATTTTTCGTACAGTTATATCCGACATGGTGCCTCGGAGGCCGCCATGTTCGGGCGATCACCGTGAATGATTAATTAGATATACTTTCATTCGCTATTTAAATAGATTCCGCTGAAGTAAGGTTTATAAATGAAACTGTGATGAACGAAACAATTAACTTTTAATTTAAACCACGCGTCGTTAAGTTGAATTTCAAAATGGCAGACACACAACCGACACTGAAAAACGAGAGAAACGAATAATTATCACGAATGAAAGATATCATATTGCAAATAAATAAGTTTACCAAAAAATATTATTCTATTTATGTTCATGTATTGTTACAATACTTAATAGTTATTAATCTTTTTTGTATTAAATTATTTTCCACAAAATACTTTTCCACAAATACTTAATAGTTATTAATTTTTTTTTGTTTTAAATTATTTTCCACAAAATGGTAGTATTTAGAATAAAATCGTTTCATTGTCAAAGGTAGATCAGAGTGACATTTAAGGACACCATATAGGGGCACAGAAACGTAGAGAAACTCCAAAATAGGGGCATAGAAATACATCTGCAACAACTGAAAGGGCACGATAATGCGGACAAAAGCATTTGTTATTTTATTAAACACGTTATACAGTTTTCATTGCTTTTTTAACACTATGCGGTCCGCAGATCTCAGTCAGATAGATTCTTCTGTTTGACGCCGGCAGAATAGCATGGAAATTTTTGATTCTATAAACAATGTTTCTATAAATGATTCTATAAACAAGACAGCGGTAATATTAATTCCTAAAATGAAGATATGTCCTTCAAGCATTTTCGCATTCTATTCTTACTTAAATAAAAACAATGCTATAGTTAGCATCCAAGAAAGATAGATCAAATGCTATTTCAGTTTTTTAAATATGGCACCAAAGTGGTACCATCGGCACCCAACAGACACATTTTGTATTGCACAAACGTGGTGCCACCGGACAGCATAGTGTTAAGTAAAAGAAATTATTTAACAATAGATAAATATTAAATAATTTCTTTTTGGGAAAGACATTTTGGGTCTTTTTGGGAAAAAGAAATTATTTAACGATATATATGAGTTTTAAAAATTGTAACATTCATGCGGCAATGCTTTTCAATCAATGTATGATTGTAAAAACTGTCTTAAAGGTTCTATAATTCAAACATATACTTTAACACAAACTCTACCGATGTATAATGTATACTTACTTTAAAATTGATAATGAAGTTGAAAAATAATCAAACAAGCGACAAGGCATGAATACTGTGTGTTGATGAAAATCAACATTTCAAAACATCGGATTAACAAAATTTTTAACTGAAAATAAGAAATAGGTGAAACAGTTATGTGACCCCTTTGATAGTTTTAGTGTTAAGATATTGTTCTCCTGTACAAAGTTATCATGCTTTGAACACACGATATTATATAAAATTCGAGTTTCTTTTTATTCAATAAATCGAACGTTTGCGTTGAACTTGAATTACATATTTCAGTCCTTCTCGAGTTTCCTTTTATTACTAATACACAGAGCTTACAATTTTCAAACTCGTCATAACTAAAACATGTATAACTCAATAATTATTGAGTCCTGATAAAATAAAATAAAAAGCTAAAATAAAATAAAATTTGTAAGATAAATAATATTTGATGAAATAAAGAAAGTTATTCTCCCAAAATTTGATATTGAGAATTGACAATTGGCTACAATGAAGCATTATAATTTCTAATAGGCAAAAAATAATCTATCTGTGTTAAGCAGCTACATAGATAACACATTTTTCACTGTAACTGATTCATAATTTTATTGAAAGCTCTTTCAAACTACTTAAATAAGAGACTTCAAATTGTTAATGCACTATATCGAACTCTGCATAAGTCACTCACAACAAACACATATTTTGTAGTGTATAGTAATAACTAAATAATCGTATAACGTGCAGCTATTCGACTGTTACAATGTATAGCGAATGTTTGTACATTTATGTGATAGACAACAAAATAAACATATATTATACAAATCTAGAGTATCTAGATCTCTCACAGAATACCAAATGTATTTATACTTTGCAGGCCTCGATATAAACATCCGCGATCTAATAACAATTAACAGCAGAACAATGTTTCTACTATTAATTAATCATCAAATGGCGCGATGAAAATTAACTTCATAAAAAATAAATCTATAGTTCCACTACTAAAAAATTATTTAGGAAATGATTACGAGTTAAATACCAATAATCAATAATACCAATGTAAATAATAAAAAAAATCATAAAATTGAAAATCTGTTGAAAAAGTGTACTGACACTTTAGCTAGCTATTATTAATATATATAACTTTCGTCAACGTGTACAGTCATGGACAAAATTAAGTGTACATTGCAGAAATGTAGAAAAATTTGTTGTTTTGTTACAATGTTTCAAATAAATTTTAAATTTAGAACATGAAATGTTTTTGTGGACTTGAAAAAACATTTATTTAATAAACAACTTATTTATTTAATGTACATAATTGTGCAATAAAGTTTTGATTCATAGGCATTATTAATTAAATTAAATTACCCTTTTGTTATTTGTGATACCTGTCCACTTAATTTTATCCACGACTGTATATAGGCAGATCGAATGGAATAAATAAATAGAAAGTAATGAATTGTTAAGCAAATTACTCATTTTTTCTAAGTTTTTCAAGTTGTTTACACATTCGTAAATATTCACAAACATTCAAACCAGTATACTTTTTGGGACACCCTTCATTATATTTCAATATTTCTTAATATAGTATGCTTATACTATATATTATACAATATTTTTTTCCTGGATATCAAATTTATCTTTTATAAGAATAAATATAAGAAATTCATTAAAAGTAGAAATGTAATTAAGTACGAATAAAGTAATGGTCTTGAATGTATGCTATCCCGAAAATAAATCAAACTACAAATTATAAACAGATTGCATTAAAAGTTTATACAGTGAAGATTATATTGCACCGCTTATTTTCGACTATATCATATTAATATTAAATAATATTGTGTTCTTTTCTTTATCGTTACAGCTCAACATCTTGGACAGTAAACGGGTCAATGACCTGTGATAAATGTTTAAGAAAATATGTCACTGGTCCTATATAACGAAACTCCAGTAACAATTTCTAAACCGTAATCATTTTGAAAGGGTATAGATAAAGGTATTTGTAAGGGTAAATGCATTTGTTCGTTGTTTTATAATACAGCAATGGACAAGCGACGCATATCCCCTTGGATTAGAGATACGCACGCATCTGAGAATTACATCATCGCTATTATATGATGAACTCAGCACAGAACGACGCTTCGTGCTATTTGAATCGTGTAACGAACCGACGTTCAATGTTTAGGTTCATTAATTTGCGAAAAAGCACGCCTGTGCTTCCTTTATTACATATCAATGCTTCCGGTACACCGTTTATAGTATAGGTAGAACTTTGAGGAGAACTGAAAAATTGCAAAGGAGGATTCAGGACAATTTTCACATTTTTACCATTTGTGCAGATATGTACACAAAAAAGGTACAAGAATTGCAAATATCACAAAGTTGCGAAAACCTTCAAGTATTACGAATTCTGTAATTTTCGAGACGCATAATATAATAGCAAATTCTCTACGTTTCCAAAATATGGGAATTTGACACTTCGGAAATTGGTAAATTTATGAATTTGTGAATTTGTGAATTTGTGAATTTGTGAATTTGTGAATTTGTGAATTTGTGAATTTGTGAATTTGTGAATTTGTAAATTTGAGAATTTGTGAATTTGTGAATTTGTGAATTTGTGAATTTGCGAATTTGTGAATTTGTGAATTTTTGAATTTTTGAATTTGCGAATTTTTGAATTTGTGAATTTGCGAATTTACGAATTTGTGAATTTGTGAATTTGTGAATTTGTGAATTTGCGAATTTGCGAATTTGCGAATTTGTGAATTTGTGAATTTGTGAATTTGTGAATTTGTGAATTTGTGAATTTGCGAATTTGTGAATGTATAATTTGCGAAATTGTAAGTTTGTGAGTATGCAAATTTGTCAATTTGCACGTTCGTAAATTTGCAAATTTGTAAGTTTGCAGAAAACCGATGTCCAATGGTCAAATTCATTAATTTGCGAAACACACTGACTCGCTTTAGTGCATATCAAAGCTTCCAGTGCACTATGCTTAATACGGCTCGTAAAATGTTCAAAACTATTGAAAAGTGCCTAAAAACGAAGATTCAGAGCGATCTCACAATTTTACATCTTTAAAAATATATAAAAAGTTGTTAAAGTATTATTAAACTTCCAAATATTACATATTCTTAAATTTTCGTATAACTACAAACACCTGGATTCTAAAATACAAGAAATTCTGAGATTCCAAATTCTCAAATTCTCTATATCCAAAATATCCAAAATCTAGAAATTTGTTAGATAAAGCAGTGCTGAATTCGTGAATTTCTCAATTTTCCAATTTCACAAATTCTTAAATTTCCTAATTCCTCAAATTCTTCGATTTCCACATTCTCAAATCTTTAATTTCTTCAATTTCCAAATCATAAAATTCGCAAATCTCCAAATTTTTTAATTCTGAAATTATCAGATTTCTCAACATTTCTCAAAATTACCACAATTCCTAAATCTCCGTATCTCCAAATTCTCAAATTTCCATATTCCAAAATTGTCATATTCATGAATTCTAAAACTTTCAAAATTTCTCAACATTCGATCAATTCCGCTATTTCCAGAATTCAACAATTCCAAGTTCCCAAAATTCGCAAATCTCCGAATACACCTAAATTTCCAAAGCTCCAACAACTCCTTTTGCCCAAATTATAAAAACTCAATTTAGACTTTCTTAAATTCTTAATAAACAAAGAAAGATCTTCTTCTTCTTCTTCATTAGAGTTTTACGTCGCGTCGACTACGAGGTCATTGGCGACGGCTGTATGATTGGGTACTATATTTTATTGTACATGTTGGTTTCTTTCAGGAAATTTATAGTCAAAGAAAGATCTCTAGCAATATAATTTTACCAGTTACCAAGTCGTGCAAAGAAATGTTTATCGAGGTCTTTCAAGAACCCCAGCTTGCACTGTCTCAAAAGTTATTACAAAATATGGATCTGTAGATAGTTTAACATGCCAACCATGACGTACCATAATCACTTTCCACCATAAAACCCCTAGCGCCTCAATAACGACCCAAAATGATGCAATTATAACGTAATTAAGAACCTAGAGTACATAAATGAGTAGAGTAACCCAAGTGGTGTATAAAAGCGTTTACTTCCGATTAACGCGGTTATATGAAGTGTTCAACTTCATTTTCTATATTACATCTCGTGAAACAGCAACTTTTAATCAAATTTTCCTTACAATTTAATTAAACATTGCCCACGCGCCTACTGCACTTTCCTGTTATCTAATCCCCTTCAATTACAGTACGTTATCAGCGTAATACCCGCGGGATGATATTCACATGACGGTGGAACGAAGATAACCAACACGCCGGGAGAATGTTGCGGAAAAATTCGAAGAAAAATAAACAAAGTTCATTAAAAGGTTTAACGTTAAACGACGATTAAAGGCTTCCACGGATATCATTATTGCTGCTCGTTAACAGGTTCCTCACAGTCCGTTTCTTTTTACGAATTCACCGCCATTCGAAACGCGAGGCGCAGCATAGTATCAGAAATGGCAATAATAACATCCTCTTCGTCGTTACATTATCGCTGACACAATTTCGCGTCGATGTACACGGGGTAAACAAAAATAAACCGGAATACGAGCTCTGTTCAAAAAATAACCGAACTTTCTTTTTATAATTTTTTTTATTTGATATATAACTTATTGGTCTTTGTCCCCTTCAAAATACTCCCCCCCTCTATCCACACACTTATTACAGCGGTGTTTCCACTTTACCATGCAGTCCTGGTAAGCTTCTTTAGGAACATCCTTCAATGCCAGTGACGAATTGTGTTTAATGTCTTCAACTGTGTCGAAACGCCGTCGTTTCAGCACTGATTTTAATTTTGGGAATAAGAAGAAATCGCAGGGAGCAAGGTCTGGGGTGCAGGGAGGCTGGGAGAGGACAGTCATCTGATTTTTTGCACGAAACTGGCGAATTAACAAGGCTGAGTGGGCAGGCACGTTGTCATGGTGAGGAAACCATGAGTTGTCTCGCCACAACTGTGGTCTCTTTTTGCGAATTTTTTCACGCAACCTTTTCAAAACACCTGCGTAATACTGGCGATTGATTGGCACAAGATCACTGATTTTCTCAATGCAAGTGTTATCGGTTGCGGTCAAAGGGCTTCCTGATCGATGGTCATCTTCAATTGATTGACGACTTTTTTTGAATCTGATAAACCATTCATAACACTGTGTACGAGAAAAAGCATCACCTCCATAAGCTTGCTTCAAAAGTCTAAACGTTTCCGTGAATGTTTTCCCCAGTTTCACACAAAATTTCACGTTGCACCATTGCTCTCGTGAATCAGACATTGCGAAAATCGCCGCGCACACTAAAACACCTTGCACTGAAATTACAATAACTCGGGAACTAAACGCAATATAAAGGATCTGTAAAATACATGTAACGCAGAAGATTATGGCAAATGAAATGCTGTGAACCGCTCGTCGCTATGACGATCCATTGCAGCGTAATTACAAATGTTCGGTTATTTTTTGAACAGACCTCGTATGTGCGTCGTATCCACGTAGCGTCACTTATCTCGATGGGGCCTGCTGGTGGTCGAAATAAGGGTGTCTCATAAACATTCCATCCCCTCATGGTGCTCTGCTTTTCGTTTCGATAGTAACACCATAATTCAGAATTCTGTACCACCTTTCGTCAAGTAACCTGTTATAATTAAGTTTTAAATATCGAAAGCACAGAATGTGGTATTCGAGAATAGAAAGACACTTTTCTCGCATATTGAACATTGAGTATTCATATACAGGGTGGGCCACCACATTGTGCCACCTAGATTTACGTTATTATTACTACAGATAATAAACAATGTTTCAGATGAAGTTGAATGGTTTTGAGAGGGGCACATTCTGATGGTAAATTTTTTTTGTAAGTGGACGTGTAATGGGCATATGAAGGTCATTAATGTCTTTTTGAACTGAATCATATATTTTTTATTGCATCCGCTGATGCTCCTTCATATTCTTCATATACAGTCGTGGACAAAATTATGTGGACAGGTATCATAAATAACAAAAGGTAAATTTAATTAACTAATAATGCCTATAAATCTAGAACTTTATTGCACAATTATATACATTAAATAAATGTTTTTTCAAGCCTACAAAAATATCTCACGTTCTAAATTTAAAATTTATTTACAACATTGTAATGAAACAAAACATTTTTTACATTTCTGCAATGTCCACTTAATTTTGTCCAGGCGTGTATGTGCCCATAATTATGAACGTGGTCTAAGTCACACATTTCTTGTTTCGAGATATTTAATGTATTACATTTGAATGGATTAAAAAATATTTTTATATCATGCAACATTTTAAAATAGAATTCTATTAGTCTCGATTAATGAAAATTTATTATGAACATGAAATTTTTTATTGATTTTCGTACAGAAATATTTTTAAAGTTGGAATTGACTTAGACCATTTTCATAATTATGGGCACATATCTCAAACATTGTTTGCTAGGCATAGTAATAATGACGTAAATCTAGCTGGCAAAATGTGGTGACCCACTCTATATATTTTAGCTTATGTATAAATTCAGGTATAATTTGGTATGAAAATTAATTTTTAATTGCAATTTAAATTGTGCAAGTATAAAAGATACAATTTCTCGCACACGCGGAAACATTTCTTTTTGATGGGCATGTCGCGAACATGTTGCATCTACAATGTCTAATAACAAGCGTGACATCACGAAACACTGAAGATGTTCGAAAACTAATTCAGCGTAATCGACGCACGAAAATCGATGAAATTTTGTTCGGAAGTTAGCAGTTAGGTTGGAAGTTTCTGGAATTGAAGTTGTAAAGCATCATGGTCAGACGAGTTCCGTCGTTGGATCGCGGGAAAAATTGAAGAGACAAATTTAGACAATATCTGATCGACCGAAGTGAATTTAGGCTATTATTCTTTATTTGGTCTATTGGGAGAGGTATTACGATGAACTGCAACAAAAGGAGAGAATAATTTCTGCCGAACGGCGACGGACTAGAAATATGATTATCGATTATCGATATCTGTCTAATATTTATGAATATCGACGATAGCGTTAAGATATCATTAATAGTAAATAAAAAACGATGTCACTAGATTTGAGTGACTTGATGTACTTAGGAATTTAATAATATTGAAATTTAGTAACTTGAAAATGTGGAAATTGTAAGGATTTCGAAATGAGGATATTTCGGATTTAGAAATTTCCAAATGTAGAAATGTCGATATTTGAAATTTGGGAATTTGAAAATTTTGAAATATGGATATTTGAGATTTAGCTATTTGTAAATTTAGAAATGTGTGAATTACTAGTTCGATAATCTCTTTCTATATTTACCTTTGCGATATCTTAACAATATTATCAATTTTATCTACGTATTATAAAATTCCAATATTATCTGTCATATATCTATGACGATATTGATTCCCAGCCCTCTACTGCTAATATAACCTGAACTAGAGTTATTTCCCTAAATTAAAATGAAAAGATCTTTAATGTAATTGCAAAAGTATCGTAGACAGTTCTGCAATTCATATAGAAAAGTAATTTGCTTTTTTCAGGACAACTGTAAAAAAAATATGAAAACTTTACGGTTTATACCTGACTGGCCCATAAAATTAATCATACTCTTTCACTTTTCCCAGATTGCACAAATCCAGCTGGTCTTTTCGTTTATGGTTCACACTAAATTCGAGTTTTTCCATCATCCCGAAACTGATACCGCATTTTCGATTCTATATATGGCACGGGATGACATCAAAGCGAACATCGATGCTATGCGGCGTTTGCTAGCAAACCGTTCTATTGGAAATGGATGTTACAGGCCATCGAAACCCAAACGTTCCTTTAACGATTCCAGCAAAATTATTGATCTTTGAGTAGAAAGGCGGACGTGTGATCGCTTTGACTCGAAAATATCACGTTTTTTTCATTTTTCTATTCATCGATAGAACGCTTTTTTGTACGGTACTGGATGAAAATTATGAAGCGATCAATTTATCGAAACGATCTTCCCCTTTCAAACGAGTGTTTACTACACTGTCGTGTTTTGCGCAACAAACGTTCAACAGTTCGACGTTACGGTGCTCGAAAACAGGAAATACGGTTCAAACATAATCGTTTTTTATTTATTTGCAAAATGTAGATTTACTGTACGTTTGAGGCAAGTGGACGCAACGCAGGTTCTTCGAATTCGCTAAAGTAACACTGGGAATCCGAGAAGTAAGGATTAGAATGGACTAGCAGCATTAAGGTAAAAGTACCAGTAGTTGACCATGTATCAGTAGTTGACCGTTTTTCAAAAAACATAAAAAAAATAAGGTTTCTATAAGCTGTCGATTTTCGATGAAAGTAAGCTTCAGACGTTGCAGCATGTGTCGATGAAATTTTTAAACAATTGCATGTCAAATAAAGCATGTTTATTAACAACGAACGTCTGAATTCAATAAGATAAGTAATATGCTATTATATTTCTATTTCCTTGACGTTTCCGTGAATAATAGCCATATGGAATTATTTACTGTTTAAATGTTCACAGTGTTTTATAAATAATAAATACATCGTTTCTATTATTGTAACCTGAAAAAGCAATAATTGTTTAATGGTCAAATTCTGGATATTGCTAATCTTCATTTTCAAGAATGGTCAACTACTGGAGCATTCGCCGAATTTTTAAATATATTTCTCAAATTTGTATAACTTAACTTTTTTTAAAATGTGCTCTTCGTGCATAATTTAGAAGGTTTAAAGAACGTCTCCAAGTAACGGCTCTCGCAATTTGTTGACAGAGTAAGAGGTTACCATTATTTCCGTAGAAGATTTCTCTTAATTGGTCAACTACTGGTACTTTTATGTGAACTTTATGAAGAGGACAAACTCCGATTTGAAGCGATCTTATTACTTCCCCTTAGTATTTCAATACAGTTACACCCCTTTGAAAGTAACAAAATATATGTTTTTCGTGTTCCTCAAACAATGATGGGTCTAATTCCGCACGCAAACGTAGAGTTTTGGCGCAATTTTGAAAACGAGACCATTTATTCATACCCCTGTTGCGTACAAAGTAAGTGCACACAACGCCATTTTCTTCAAATTATTCACGAAAAATTAATAAATTAACAAGTGGAGTCGCTAAACGGTATTATCGTGAATTTTGTAAAGACAAAAAACTTCGATTCACTCCGTTTCATCGAAAATGTATTAGCTAGTAGTAAATATCTTTGTAAATGATGTGTTCGAGCATGGTTAATCTTACTCTTCGCGCGATGAATACGCGCTGTAATATGTGAACCAGTTACTCTAATATAAATGTTAATATGTTAATAAAGTTCGTGTTCTCTCTTTTATACGAAACCATGGTGTATTTTTCATTTTCTTGTTCGCATAGATATTTGGTAGCCTTAAACGAGCGCTGCCATACTCGCAATTTTGCCAGTGGCTTTCAACAAGACTTTCTTTTATCTTGAATGCATCGTGTAATAAATATTGAAATTTATTTCCGGCGTATTAGTTATTTCAACGACTGATTCTCTAATTTTTATTTTATTTATAGCTGTTAATCAATTACTGGTTTTCTACATAAATCAACAGAATTTTTTCAATATTTTCTGCGATGCGATATATATTTAAACATTAAATTGTCCGAATTTGATTGTATACTACTTTTTCGTAGAGTATAACTTGATTACACGTTACAGTGGATGTTGTGCGTAATTTTGTCACATCGCGACAGTATTACGTACAATATGTTTGCGATTTCGCTAAATGTAACCTTTTTTTAGTTTTATACTAGAATAATAAAAAATCAACTTTTGAACCGCTAAATAATTTCAGTCGTTGGATAAAAGTACAATCTACATTATACATTTGGAACTGTCACTAAATAGCTCCTTAAAGTAGATGTACGACGCTGAAACGTTAGCATGGAGAAGTTACGTGCATCTACTTTATGACTAATTGCTTAGTATTTCAATTACTATCTGGATTTTATCAGTTAGATGCTAATTAGATGTTACCGTGTTTTCTAACTTTGCTTCTATAAAACTTGTTCTCCAAAATTCAATGGACTTTCGCGAACTTTCCAAGACATTTGCCTTACCTGAAACAAAAGAAAGGAACTCGTTTTAGAATTAATTTTAAAATCTGACATATGCGCTTTAGTAATCATTTAAAATAATATAATAAATTCCGAAAGACGGAGTCGAAGTATTATACTTTAACGTTGATATACATTATGTAAGTTCTAGCTTACGTAATTATGAGGTATAGTAGATTGAATTAAACCCAGCAAAAAGGTATTATATTCTGGTAAATGGCTGAAATTTATATGTAGTAGTAGGGTTAGACTTATTGTTATTGTATTTGTCGACAATGAAACAAACTTGTATTTCGCAATTCATTATACATTGTCTATTGAATTGTTCGTTTCGATTGCGAAGTTATAATATTACATAGTGAAATAAAATTACACAATACCAGATGTATTATACCATTGCATAAAACCAGTTTCGTACACGAATTACAATAATTATTCCTTGTTAACTAGGCGAATCTATGCAACGAAGAAACTAAATAATTTAATTATTCTCGATACAGATTCCAAATTCTGTTTTATTAGCGTGATTTAATTTGTACGTACAGTTACTCGCGAAAGTCCGTATGCAGACTGTTCTGATTAAAATGGCCGACGAAACGGACATTTTGATTGATATAAACCGTGAGAAATGATACATGCTACTTTCAAACAACCTGTCTCTTTATCTCAAACGACGAATTTAAATTTTATATGACACATTTAAAGGTAAGACATTGGAAAATGCAATATAGTAAATAGGGAAGTTTCAAAAGTGCTTTTCAATGAAAGTAGCAGAAATTCTAGAGAAATCCATTGATATATATATATATATATATATATTGATATATATATATATATATATATCAATGGATTTCTCTAGAATTTCTGCATATATATATATGCGAAATTGCCTCCTACAGTTCCCCAGATTTTTATTATCTATGGGTCATTTCACGCCGAATCGATCACTTTTTGACGTCACCATCTGCGATTTTATTTTAATCAAAATATGTTGTAGTCTATATGAAAGGGGGGGGGGGGGGTTAAGTCATCATTTTGCCGATTTCGAATTTGTTTAAAAATTACAAGCCTTCAAAATTTGCAATTTTTACCTTTTTTGCGAAAATAGGCATCACTTACAAATTTTTTTCCCAAAAACTACTCGTCCGATTGTGCTAATTTCTTTTTTGTTTTATTCATGAAGGATTGGGCTACTATAAAATATTTTTTCTAAGTTGGACAATTTGTTACATAATACTAAAGAATTTAAACAAATTCTTTTTTTACGTTCTTCGATAAAAATTATATCTGATTAAAATTTGAAAAAAATATATTATATTTCCTGAAGCTTCAAAATGCGATGTCTATTTTCGCAAAAATAGACAAAAACTGCAGATTTTTAAGGCTTGTAATTTAAAAAAAAATTCGAAATCGGCAAAATGATGATTTAAACCCACCCTAATTTCACGTAGACTATACCATATTTTGATGAAGGGTTTATATCTACTAGGGATCGGGAACAGTTACGTGATTTTCAAGATTTTTTTTTGCCATTTTAATAATTCCCAAAACACTATCAAAAAGTTCATATCTTAAGGTGTATATATAAATTTTTATATGAAAAAGTATTAAAAAACAAATGAAATATAACTCGTCTCCAAGATCGTCAGTTTTTTTGCGGTGACCACGATATTTTGAAGACGCCTTATCTGAAGTCAAAATCCAAAAATAGTGCATTAGTACATTGCGTTACGAAGGGCCTGAACGAAGGATTTTTCATTATGATTACAAAATTTTTTTTTATTGCAAAAAAAACAAAATCTGTCCACCTCGAACCATTGATTTTTTCGTAAAATTGTTGTCATTTTTGTAAAAATCAAAATTTTACGAAACCCTTCGTTCAGCCCCTTCTTAATGCAATGTACTAATGCACTATTTTTTTATTTTGACTTCAGATAAGGCGTTCCGAAGATATCGTGGTCACCGCAAGTGATATAAAAAAAACTGGCGATCTAGGAGACGAGTTATATTTCATTTGTTTTTTAATATTTTTTCATACAAAAATTTATATATACACCTTAAAATATCAACTTATTGATAGTGTTGTGTGAATTATTAAAAATATTTATTAAAATGGCAACAAAAATTCTTGAAAATCACGTAACTTTACCCGATCCCAAGTAGATATAACCCCTGAAAACAAAATCGGAGATAGTGAGGTCAAATAGTGATCGATTCGGCGTGGAATGACCAAAACCTTAATGCGAAACGAATATGATCGATCATAAACTACCCTAACTGTACGTGACGAATAACGTAAATCTTAATGCGACACGAATAATGGTACAATCATGTTCGTTCGATATGATACAATTTTAAAAGCAAAGTTGTAAAAAGAGAAGACGTTGAAAGAAACGAAAAATGTCCTTTCAATAGCGCGAACAAACATGTAAAGTTATACCCGGTGAATTATAAGCGTTTCAAAGGTTTTATCGCTTAGATAAGCAGTTTCAATCGCGTAACTCGTTCCGCTCGATCGGCATCGAGTCATTTTATTCGCGTTGCATCGATTACCGTGCGGAAATGCGTCACCTTACCGGTTTCACATAATAAATTACGTTTCTTTTTTTCATCGGCAATCAACAACAGATAAAAAGTGGAAATCATATGTTGCCTACCATTCAACAATTCTGGAACGTTTGAATTTTACATAAACGATGAACTTTGAATGACTTTTATTACTGGATAGTTGTTAATTGTACGAGTATTCTATTTTTATGTGATGCAACGCGATCTCGTTCCAGAAAGAACCGAGAATGATGAATCGATCTAATAAATCGGAAACAGGTGACTAAAAATAAAGCAGTTCACATTGAAAATCGTCTACCATGCTCGCATTTATGTATAGAAAACACTCAATATGCGACAAAGTTTGAAAGTGTAGGGGGAGAATTTTAAAAGAACTAAGATGAATGAAAAAAGGATGGACTATATTTTTTTCTTATTGACTCATTCTTTGTTATAATCAAAACTTTACTACCAAGGTTTATGTGCGTCTATACAGGGTGTGCCAAAAGTGTTGAAGGAACCGAAAATGGGAGGTAGGTGGGGTCATTCTGAACAACTTTTTCATTTGCAAAAATGTCGTATGGAGCTTCATTTTTAAATTATTAACGAAAAACACCGACCAATCAGGGGGCGTGAATCGCGCGCGCACGGAGGCAGAAGTGTAGGCCCGAGTTATAATTGGCCGTGGTCGCGATCGAATGGCGTGGCGCGCGATTCTCGCGTTCTGATTGGCCGGTGTTTTTCGTTAATAATTTAAAAATAAAGCCCCATACCACATTTTTGTAAATGAAAAAGTTGTTCAGAATGACCCCACCTACCTCGCATTTCTGGCTCCTTCAACACTTTTGGGACACCCTGTATACTATCATACAAAGATACTACTCTGTATCATCTTTGGTCGTATACAGAAGCAAAGCTTCTTTTTCAGCTTACATTACAAATACATATAAACGTAAACTTGTGGTTGTTTCGATCGATGGATATGGGTAAGAAATTAAACCTAACATAAAGCAACAAAGTTGAAGACCTCGAATACGGTAGAATTTGAAAAGAGCAGCTGCAGATAGGAATAACGTTGCACGGTACGAAAAATGTCGCAGAGAAACGGATGAGAGATAATTTTCAAAATTTCAAGCTGGAAATTTTAATCTCGAATATGAGCCACAGCGTCAAACTTCAATGAAGGTTCTGCTTCTTGAAAAACCCATTTTATCTGGCACGGAGATAGAATGGGCTTTGATCATACAACATATCTCGGCATACAAACAAGCCGGGGTATGTTAACAAATTTGTACAGGATGTATATACTACTTGACCGGCCGCATTATCACGTACCAGTAGCCAAATATATGGTATCATTTTATTCGAAACTGTTGTGTATGTAACGAAAAAGGATATATACGAAAACACACTTCGGCATAAAAACTTATTATATTCAAAATGGGTCGCATACAAAAAACGCTGACAACCTTCTGCTGTCGTGGTTCGTGACTCTGTGCATCCATTTCTCCTCCTCAGAGGCACGAGGTCCCGCGCAAAGGGAAAACGAATGAATACAAGGTAATATGGTAGACGATTGCGCGGGTCCTTCGAAAATATCCGTAACAGAAACCTAATTTAATATTATCATAAGGACAATCCTTATACGGACATCTAATATTATTAACGCAGTAAGTTTTATGATAAGGTGTCCCATAATTGTTTTGTTTTTTTTTACTTTGCGTGTTATTTCGTTAAATATAAACTGTTCTGCACTATCACCCTTTTGCATCCCTCAGGAATATTGGAGTGTACTTGCAAAATATTCTTCGATGTGTTTTATTATGTTATATCACATAGGGAAGAAACCTATTGGCACTAATATATCTAATGTTGTTTAAGGAGCGATTGTTGTATATCTAATATCATTATTTTTTCTAATTAAACTTGTTTAACCAAAGTTTGACTCCTTGTAAATTTATTTGATTAAATTTTGACTTGTTATAAATTTGTTTTAAATTTTACTTGTTATAACTGTGTTTAACTGAAGTTTTACTTTTTATAAATTTGTTTAACTAAAAATGAGTATAACGATTTTTATACTATTTTTATGTTTATTTTATAAAGGGTAGTAATATCAATTTTGACAATTCTTATACACCTAATATTATGAAAGAAGTGATAATTATGACCAAATATTAAATGAGCAATCTTGAGAATGTGTCGAATAATTTTTACTCTTTTATTTATTTACAATGTAATTTCTCTTATAATGTAATTTATAATGTATGGGAAGAATGTTAAACATGCCTCATATGTTGAACATGTTAGTTTTACGATATGATGGAGTTTTTGAACATATTAATATTAAGACGAACTGAATTAACAAAATTCTCGATTCGATCTACGCAACCGAAATAACCAAAATTAGTGCAAGTCAACGCAAAGATTTTAACGAAACGAACTACCAATAAGTATTTTCAGGAAGAGAAAAGGATAGAGTTAAATTTCGACTGTGGAAAGTTTGTTCTGATCAATTTTTACAATTATTATTTTCTTCGTACATGTCACTGTAACCGTTTCTATCGAGCCAATAATATAAATTTCGAAGTTTTTATATTTAAAAATGAGAAATTTGAGGATGGTGATATTGAGATTTTTGGAGTTTCGAATTTGGTAATTCGGGATTTTGAGACTTTCAAAATTTGGAGACGTAACGACGTGGAAATTTGCAAATGATACAATTTGAAGTATTCGAATTTCAATACTGTGAGGATTTATGGTTTTGAAGATTTGAAAACTGAGGAATTTTGGAATTTACGGATTTATGAATTTAGTAATTTGAGAACTTTGAAATTTGAATATTCACGAATTTGAGATTTGTAAATTGCAAAAATTTGAGAATATAAAAATTTCTTATTCGAAAATTTATTAGTTCGATGATTTCAAAATTTGTGAATTTAGGGATTCGGATAATTGGGGCAATAGGAATTCTGGGATTTAATAATTTGAACGTTTGAGTGTTTAGAAATCCTCAAATTTGGAAATGTGGAAATTAAGAAATTACCTTCATTTGTCACCATTTTTCAATTTCCTTCTTAATTTCAAAACAAGTGTACATTATGTTTCAATTAAATACGTGATTATTCACTTAAATTGCGTTATGTTTAGTTCCAAAGCAAGTGTGCATTATGTTTATTTTCAATATATGATTATTCAATTCAATTGCATTATGTTTATTTCAAAACAAGTATGCATTAGGTGTAATTTCTATATGTGATTAGTCAATTTAATCACATTATGTTCATTTCCAAACAAGTACATGTATTATATTTCATTTCAATACATGATTGTTCGACTTTATTGCATTATGTTGAATATCAAAATAACTGTGCATTACATTTAATTTCAATATGTGATTATCCAATTTAATTGCATTATGTTTAACTTTACAATAACTGTGCATTAGGTGTAATTTCTATATGTCATTATTCAATTTAATCGCATTATGTTCACCGTAAAACAAGTATGTATTATATTTCATTTCAATATATGATTGTTCGTCTTTATTGCATTATGTTGAATATCAAAATAACTGTGCATTACATTTAATTTCAATATGTGATTATCCAATTTAATTGCATTATGTTCACCTCTAAACAACTATGTATTATGTTTCACTTCAATATATGATTGTTCGACTTTATTCCATTTTGTTGAATTTCAAAATAACTGTACATTATATTTCATTTCAATATGTGATTATTCAGTTTAATTGCATTTTATTTAATTTCAATATGTGATTATTCAATTTAATCGCATTATGTTCACCTCTAAACAACTATGTATTATGTTTCACTTCAATATATGATTGTTCGACTTTATTCCATTTTGTTGAATTTCAAAATAACTGTGCATTATATTTAATTTCAATATGTGATTATCCAATTTAATTGCATTATGCTTAATTTCAAAGCAAGCGTGCATTCGGTTTAGCGTTAACCGGATAAGTGACACGCTGCTGAATAAATTGTACAAAAGGGATGAAAAACAGAATGAATCCAAACGTAGCCGTAATTTGCGTGCACGAAAAGAAAAGAAAAAGGAAGCAGTAACAAATCTGCCTGTTTATCGTTAGCTAACGAATGACCGGTTGCCCATTTTCGACCGCTGCTCACCGCACCATTACGAATGCCGCCTTCTTAATCGCCTAGTCCTCCCATTTGCATATAGATGACGAATAGTAATGTATAACCTGCTTAGAACTAGCAGTTTATACTTTTTTTCGTGCTGCGTATCGTGAACAAGAGAAAAGAAACGGGCAACCATGAAACTCGTGCTTTTAGATTCCGTCAGCCAGTTCGACGGCCAAAAATGACCAAAACAATGCATCGCGTTTCGATTTCCCGATTAAACCACGATTTTAATGATCGAGACAATGAAAGCACTTGCGCATTAAACCACGAGCGTCTCTCAATGAATATAATTTGTTATTAGAGAATTTACTATAGACTATGGTATAATCGAAATAATAATGATAACACTGTCCAACAGCCAAAAAAAGTTTCAAATTCCACTATGCGATCATTATAGTGTTTCTCGTGCTGATTACGAATCTGCAACCCGTTTATCTCCAGCGCGTACAGTTTTTGAGAAATTTGATTTTGAAAAAAAAAACACATTTTTCAAATTCAAACAAATTTTGCGATGTAATTATAAAAGATACTAAAATTCTAATTATATCAGAAGATTCTATAGACTTTCCTGAATAGAACGGTATATATTTGTTACGCGTTCTGAATATTGAAACATGTTTAAACAATCATTGAATGCGAAGAGACACCGATTCTGCACCAATTTTTGCGTATATTTTTCAATTCATCTTAAAAAGTAAGGGTCCAGTGGAAAATCGAACTACGCCGTCATTTATGCGAGTTTCATACACACTCTAATATACATTTTTTTTACAATATTTACAAAATTTACAATAGTTACAACTTTGATTCTTTCCAGCCGCGCGCGCGTGATCGTGTTTCCCTCTCCTCGACTTTTATTCATGGAGTCATATTAAATTAATTGCGTATTCCGAAGAAATTACATAGTTCCGAGCAATTAGAAGAAAAAATTGTTGTTGCCTTTCATACATTAAAACAACGGAATACGTTAGAAAGCGTTCATAAAAATTTAATTAGAGGAGCAGAATTATGTATTCGACAGAGTAGGCACTTTCAGTAATTTCTGTAACAATAAGTTTTATGATTACTTCGACGTCCTATCTCGTTGCGTGTTTCTAATTTTCTGTTAAAATAAAAACTTAAACAGCGATGATATCTATCGGGACAATGATCTAAAGTGAGATGCCGTTCCAACGAGACACGATCGTGTGCATACTCAGGAATTCAGAGTCAATTCAAACTCTATTGTTTTGAAAACAAGATCCTGCACGAAACATTTTTATTATATTAGGTCTACCGGAAAGTCTACATATGCTGGCTTCCGTATATGGTCCAAAATGATTCATTGAGCCGAGTTATTTAACCCTTTGTGGACCGTACCTCTTTTACCTACGGCTCTTTTATTAATTTAGAAAATAGATCAAGAAGTGGGTTTGCAATAAAATGTATTGCAATTATGCAGGGTGCGTAACAAACATATTTTTAATTTATTATAAGTGGCAAAGAAATGAAAACATCTTCAAACCAATCTATTTATCTGAATTCTTTCTACGAGCCAAGAGAAACGCGATGTCGAGCTACGCTGACATTGGACCGCAAAGGGTTAACGTTATCAAAAAAAGGATCCAATGTTATCCAAAAGGGATCATATTATGAGAAACATCCGTTTCTCCAGACACGAATTCATTCTCGCCCTTCCAAACTTACTGTCCTCCCATTAGGTCTACCGGGAAGTTCTGTCCATTTATGAAGAGAAGGAAAATGATGCAGTTTTTAATACATTCAACAATCTATCAATCCTAGCTTCCGTATATGGTCCAAAATGATTCATGGAGCCGAGTTATTTAGAAAGATTGTAATATGTTATCAATGCATCGTTTAGCAAGAAATATTTAGAAAGTAAAGGTTGTAATATGTTATCAAAAAAGGGCCCAATGTTATCCATAAAGGATCATATTATGGTCTCCAGAATATCAGCATGAACCAAAGTTGACCACCTAGATCGTGTCTTATCACTAAGATCGAAATCATCTACTTCAAATTTTTCGAGTCATCTCACACACGTTCTTCCGGGAACACCATCTCCACCAACAACTTTGATCAAATTTCGACACGTTTCTGTAGCATTTCTATCCTGTTAGAATTCATACAACATATAGCGCAGTAAATAAACTTTGTCAGAACCCATGTTCTCATGATTGGGTCAAGCTAAACCCTTTGCACTCGAAGATGTTTTTGTCAGCAGCAGATAGTAACTCTAAAACCTTTTGATTGAAAGGTTTGATGAATTCTTTCGCAGTTATTATTTTTCTGTTATTAATTACCACTATTAGCTGTTTCATTACGTCTATATATCGTATATGAAACGCTCTAGATTTAGTTAAAAAATACCTATTTCAAATTGCTGTATTGAACAAAGTGGTGAGTGTGGGTCACCTTTCGAGTGCAAAGGGTTAATAATGACACGAGAGATCTTTGCCATAGTTACTTTCAAAGAACACATGTTTGTAAACGAAGTTATAAAGAAATTAGCCGTATGTGGCTTAAAAAGAGAATGCGTATACATGTCCAAACCTGAAACGAAATTATCGGACAGAACTTTACGGTATACCCAATATATTTTCGATTTATTCTTTCATGTAGAATCATCACCTTTTCACATGTATGTACCACCAATTACCGAACACCTTGTACACTTCGATCGCATCTGCCTTCATTCGCCTTAATAATATCTCACCGATCATCGTGATAAATTATTGATAACACTCCAATATTATCGATACTTATGGATAACGATATCGATAATCCCGCCTAAAATTTGCACTGTGCAAAATTAATCACCAATAAAAATAACATTGTTAATTAATACGTTAAACCTCAATGATTGCATGTATTTAACATATTCGGTCTCAGCTGCATTTTAAATCTTTGCACTATAAGGTATTTTTAATGATAGCAGATAGCAATTGTAAAACTATTTGGTTGAAAAGTCTGATAAATACCATTATTAGCTATTTCATTATTTTTATACGTCATATGCACGACACTACGGATTTAGTTAAAAAATACCTAATCAAATTGCTTTATTAAACAAAATGGTAGAGTTGCAAAAAGTTAACCCTTTGATACTTTTGTGCTGGTATCAAGTAGCAACTTCAAAATTTTTTAGTTGAAAGATTCTATGAATTTTGTCGAAGTTATCTATCTATTATTAATTGCCACTATCAGCTGTTTTATTATGTTTCGACATCATATATTCAACACTGTAGATATAGTTAAAAAAATATCTACATTAAATTGCTGTATTACAGAAAATGGTGAATGTGAGTCACCCTTTGAGCGCAAAGGGTTAAAACCACTTTTCACGATAATAATGATTTTTGAAAGACGATCGCTGAAACATAAAATTACGCGAAATTAGAAACTGTAGAGTCAGAAAGTACCCAATAGATCGGGTCCACGAAAAATGTGTTTCATAGATACAAAAAGGTGTAGTCCATAGATTTGAAAATATTTGAAACGCTTTATTACGGTCGAGCTGCACCTGCTACACAGAGATTGAAGGCGGTAATTAACGTAGACGGACAGATGGAGTTCGTTGAAATATATTCGTATTAACACGAGTATTTGGCAAAGGTAGTAATATATTTTTAGTGGAAGTTTTGAAAAATATTTGGAACTCTTTGCAGACGTATTTATGGGGATATATTTCGGATCGAATGAATCCTCGCCCACGTTCGTTATAACTCACGCGCTAGACAAACACAATTTGTAATAATATAATGTATGGCGATATGATGCGGAACTATTCGGTATATTGCAATATAAAGAGCGAATTTACTGTACATAATTATACGGTACTAATAAAACGCATTATAACACGAAAGGTAACAAGATACTGCGCCATAGAATGCACAGCAATACAGGGTGTCCCAACTTTACGTTTTGTAGTGTCGCGTTGAAACATCCTACATTACATTCTTTTGTATTGCATCACCTTGCGTTATACAGGGTGTCCCAAAAGTGTTGAAGAAGCCGGAAATGGGTGGTAGGTGGGGACATTCTGAATATCTTTCTCATTTGCAAAAATGTCGTATGCGGCTTAATTTTTAAATTATTAACGAAAAACACCGACCAATCAGAACGCGAGAATCGCGCGCCACGCGATTCGATCGCGACCACGGCCAATTATAACTCGGGCATACACTTCTGCCTCCGAGCGCGCCCGATTCACGCGCTCTGATTGGTCGGTGGTTTTCGTTAATAATTTAAAAATGAAGCCCCATACAACATTTTTACAAATAAAAAAGTTGTTCAGAATGACCCCACCTACCTCCCATTTCCAGCTCCTTCAACACTTTTGAGACACCCTGTATAATGTATGGCGATATGATGCACAACTATTCGGTATATTGCAATATAAAGAGCGGATTTACTGTACGTAATTATACGGTACTAATGAAACGCATTATATTAGGTTGTTCGGAAAGTAATTTCGTGTTTTTTTTTTATGGAAATGACAGACGATTTCTATCGGATACTTTTTTTCTTGTCTGATCAGCATTTTGACAAATATTCCGTAAATGCTGCTTTTCACTTTCAATATTTGGCTGTGTACCAACCACAAACTACAATCAATCGCACTGTTTCACAAGTAAGCTTGTTGGGGAAAAAACGAAATCATTTTCCGAACAACCCAATAATACGAAAGGTAACAAGATACTGCGCCATAGAATGCACAGCAACATAACGCAAGGTGATGCAATACAAAACGATGTAATGTATGATGTTTCAACGTAACACTAAAAAACGTAAAGTTATCGTAAAACAACATGAAACAAGACAGTTTTTATACCACGAGGCAATATAACACAATGTAACGAATCGTATAGTTAAAGCTACGAATTGTATAGTTTTTATATCACGTGGCGATATAATACGATGTAGCGAATAGATATGCAACACGTACATACGAGTACGATGCATTGCAACACAATGTGTCACTATATAATACGTATAAGTACAACACATTTCGATGCTGTGTGTGACTATACAACATGTATCCATACAACACATGGTAATACAATGCAATAGTTACTATACAACACTATACAACACTATGGGTTGATACGATACAAGCGATATAACTCGTGACGATGTAACGTGAAACCACACGACGCAAACTTATACAATGCGAAGCTATACAACGCAGAATTAAATCGTGTCATTATACAGCGTTTGGTGACATAACTCGCAGCAATATAACTTGTGGTTTTATGACGGGTGGCTATACTATGCGTTGCTATACCACGCGTGGTGATATAACGCGTGACCATATTACGCATTGGTATACAGTGCATGATGATACAACTTATGGTTATACAGGGTGTCCCAAAAATGTTGAAGGAGCCGGAAATGGGAGGTAGGTGGAGTCATTCTGAACAACTTTTTCATTTGCAAAAATGTCGTATGGGGCTTCATTTTTAAATTATTAACGAAAAACACCAGCCAATCAGAGCGCGAGAATTGCGCGCGCTCGGAGGCAGATACGTAGGCCCGAGTTATAATTGGCCGCGGTCGCGATCGAATTGCGTGGCGCGCGATACTCGCGTTCTGATTGGTCAGTGTTTTTCGTTAATAATTTAAAAATGAAGCCCCATACGACATTTTTGCAAATGCAAAAGTTGTTCCGAATGACCCCACCTACCTCCCATTTCCGGCTCCTTCAACACTTTTGGAACACCCTGTATTATGTATTGCTATATGGTGCGTGGTGATATTTCCTTTGATATTCGACGCGTAGTAACTTAATGTCTGACTATACTACAGTCGTGGACAAAATTAAGTGGACAGGTATCATAAATAACAAAAGGTTAATTTAATTTAACTAAGAATGCCCATAAATCAAAACTTTATTGTACAATTATATACATTAAATAAATGTCTTTTCAAGTCTACAAAAACGTTTCACGTTCTAAATTTTAAATTTATTTTAAACATTGTAGGAAAACAAAATTTTTTTACATTTCTGCAATGTCCACTTAATTTTGTCTACGAGTGTATGTATGTATGTATGTGTTGTTGTATAACGCGTGGCGATGTAACGAGTGAATATTTTATGCGTTACTATATCGCCCGTGGTGATACAATGTGTAACCGAATAATGGGTGACATTGTAACGTGTAACAACATACTGCACCTGGATACAATGAATTACAATATAACACGACGTTTCACAACGTGTAATTATATGGCACGTGGCGATACAACATGTAACAATATAATGCATGACAATATAACGCCTAACAATACCTTGCATCGGTGGCTTTAAAACGTGTGGCTTTATGGCGTATGGTGATATAACGTGCGACTATACTACGCGTTACTAAACAGCCCGTGGTGATATATTGTGTACCAAAATAATGCGTGACAATATAATATATAAAAATATACTGCACAGGGATACAACGAATTATAATACAACTTCTGGTTTCACGGCATACGGTTCTAAAACGTGTGGTTATATAACGCGAGGATTTTCGTTACAGTATAACACGGAAGAATATCCACCACGTTCAGTGGAGGATTTGCGATCGCGTACGCCGATGAGAAACTGGTTCAACTAGTTAAACAAATGGAGGCCATATAGCAACACTCGTCTGTATTAACCATTCTTGATGTATAGGAAAAATTTGCACGTCATTCAACTGTCAAATAATGTTTGGATTATGACAGGAGCGAATATGTATTTGTGAATAAAACTTACACACATGAACGCTGAAATGATGAACATTGCGACGGACGTTGCAATTATCGTAGCGTTAAATTGCTTTAAATAGGGCATAGGGCACAGGGCAGCGGGCATAGGGCAGTAAGATCAGTCATTTGATCTATGTCCACCAAATTTGATATGCATATAGTATTGACAACGTTGGTGATTGTTACGTGTATCGATCGAAAGGGAACTACTGAAGACGCGCTTGAAAATGTGGAAATATGTATATTTGTATGATTGTATGATTGTATGATTGCATGATTGTATGATTGTACGATTGTATGATTGTATGATTGTATGATTGTATGATTGTATCATTGTATCATTGTATCATTGTATCATTGTATCATTGTATCATTGTATCATTGCATCATTGTATGACTGTATGACTGTATGATTGTATGACTGTATGATTGTATGATTGTATGATTGTATGATTGTATGATTGTATGATTGTATGATTGTATGATTGTATGATTGTATGATTGTATGATTGTATGATTGTATGACTGTATGATTGTATAGCTGTATGATTGTGTGACTGTATGATTGTAAGGTTGTATGATTGTGTGACTGTATGATTGTATGACTGTAGATTCAATGTTCAATTGTATATTTCTATATTTGTATGTTTGTATAATTGTATATTTGTACAACTGCAAAATTTAGGATTTACCAACGTCTAAATTTTTTAATACGAAAATCCGTGATTTTCTATATTTTTGGTTTCCTAAATTTCTCAATACGATAATTTATAATTTTAAAAATTGATAAGCTCGAAAGTCTGAAAATCCCTGTATTTTTAAATTTGAACGTTTTTAATTATAACAACTCGAAACTAACAACCTAAAACTTTAATGAGTTAGAAGCTTGTAAATTGGAAGATTGTGAATTTGCAAATTTGGTCAGTGAAAGGTCCGTAAGTTTGTAAATCTCTAAATTTCAAAATTAAAAAACTTTTAAGTTCTAAAATTTTAAAAGAACAACGTCGAAGACAGACCCACGTTTGGTCCATAGTTAGGGAAGTAGGAACATATATTTTCTTAAAGTTTTCGACCCGCGGAGTAGAGTAGTGCTGTTAGAATTCACCGGAAGTCACTGGAAAGCTTGGAAAAGTTTCCTCGAAATTACGGTTTCGATATAGCATCATAAACTCTATAACTCCACATACTATATACCAAAAAATAGATCTGGGTATAATTGAAAATGCCTGAATATGGGTTAACAATTATTACTCGTCAGTATTAAAGAACTCTGATTACTATTCTAACCATAAATGATTGCTCTAACCATCTTAACTTTGCCTCCTCGAATTTTATAATTGTTACTTATACAGGGTGGCTGGAATGATCTGTTACTAAGTTCATATTAATGCGTCTGTCGATCCACTCACGCAATCCATCTGAAAGTTGCCATATTGATAGTTCATTCAATTGTTTATAGGCGTGCAGAAGCATTTTCGTATACTACATCTCAAAGTAAGGTTATAGTGATGTATTTGAAGCGTAATTCTGTAATTCCTTTATACAGGGTGTCTCGTAAGACCCGTAAAGGGGTTGTAGGGGAGGTGATTCTAAGTAACTTTTTCCTTTGCAAAAATGGGGTCTAGGTCCTCGTTTTCGAGTTATTAAGGCAAAACAGCGACCAATCGGAGCGCGCGAATAGCCGCGAGAGCGAGGCCCCGAACATATGGCCGATTGCGGACGCGAACAAATAAATTAGTATCGCGCTATTTTACGCCAAAGTTAAATCGCACATAATAATGTTCAGTTACACATTTTTACTGAATAAGGGATAAGACAATTTTATGTGCGATTTGGGGAAGTTGCGAATTGGGAATTTGGGGACTTGGGAATTTGGGGAATTGGGAACTTGGGGAATTGGGAATTTGGGGAATTGGGAATTTAGGGAATTGGGAATTTGGGGAATTGGGAATTTGGGGAATTGGTCATTCGGGGAAATGGGAATTCGGGGAATCGGGAATTTGGGGAAATGGGAATTCGGGGAATTGGGAATTTGGAGAATTGGGAATTTGGAGAATTGGGAATTTGGAGAATTGGGAATTTGGAGAATTGGGAATTTGGGAAACTGGGAATTTGGAGATTTGGGGAATTGGGAATTTGTGAATAATAATGTTCAGTTATTAATTTTTACTGAATAAGGGATAAGACAATTTTATGTGTGCTTTAACTTTGACGTAACATAGCACGATACTAACTTGTTTGTTCGTATCCGCGATCGGCCTTATGTTCGGGGCTTCACTCTCGCGGCTGAGCGTGCGCTATTCGCGCGCTCTGATTGGTCGATGTTTTTCCTTAATAACTCGAGAACCAGAGCCTAGACCCGATTTTTGCAAAGGAAAAAGTTACATTGAATCATCTCCCCTACAACCTCTTTACGGCTCTTACACTTATTACGAGACACCCTGTATTTAGCTGGAACATCAGTTTCAATTATCGTACGTGGGCTCCAGCATTTGAATATAATCTATTTAATGATTAAATGTAATGCATTTGGGCTATTTTGGAGGCCAAGGTCAATGTAATGAAACATCGAAGTTTGGACGCTCGAAAATCAGCACTTGTTCGGAAGTGGAAGAAGATTCCACAATCTCATGTACGGGCAGCGTGCGATTCATTCTTTCACCGTTTGAATGAAATTATTCGTGCAAAGGGAGGTTATATCGAGCAATGAGTATTAAATCATTTTCTTGAATGTTTCTCGACTATTTTTTTCCCTTGGATAAAACAAAATATTAAAAAGTGTATCTGCTGCAGCGGTGTGAAGTTGTAACAGTTCATTCCAGCCACCCTGTATCAACAAATTTTTATTAATCGGTTAGAGTTAATGCGAGGGTCCTGCGATCATAGTCTTATAAAACTTACTTCCGCCATACTGAATCCATTTTAAGTACAATTCTGGCGTCAACTTTGTAATCAATAACTCAAAAAACGTCACAGCACTTTGATCCAAGTAATTTTTCATATTTTTTGCAGTTCAATTTTTGTTTTGTAAAATTGTTCATAATGCTTGTGAATTTTAAGTGTCACGTGGATGTGGATATACGGATTTAAAAAAAAATGTAGGTTATATTTTGACAATAGATTTAGTGGACTACACAGACTATGGAATTGTAAAAAAATATCATTCTTGCAAAAATTGCTTCGAAATCCAGAACACTGCAAAATTTTTTTTGGGAAAAGATCGCATAACTTCAAATAATTAACCGCCCCTAATTTTCTAGTCCTATTAGAATTTACATCATAACGACTTAGTTTGTTGAAAGTTTTAGGGCAAAATATGTTTTAAGCTTCATCTGTTATGCTCCAAAAATGCATGATCATTAATACTAGATTGACGGACGTTTAATGACCACCTGTGTCTGAATTGAAAATGAATTATAAAAATAAGTAAATAATGGATACTACATACATCGGTTTATAGAAAGATTCTTTATGTCGATGAAGGTTAACATACATTTTGACATAAACTTTTTAATAACTTTCGTAATCGAAAACAAAAAATGTAAGAGCAGTCATTTTGCCTGGTTCCGTCAATCTAGTGTTAACATTTTTCCAGCGAGTGCTGGCATCAGGTTATTTTGCTCTCTAAACTAGTTCATTAATTTACGTTACTTAAAGTGATTAACTTAGTTAATTTACCTCACTTTCACAAATTAATTAATTTAATTCGTTTACGTCACTTTAATTAGTTAACCTCAGTTAGATAATATACTTAGTTAGTTTACATCACTTTCACAAATTAGTATCGTTTTCCCAAAGTAACATAATGAGACTAGAAAAAACAGTGATTGAATTTAGTGTCAGTTATGTCCATTTCAATATACTTAAATGTATTTCTACCTAACTCGACATACTTAGTGTTAATTATAGATATTATCAATTGTACCAGAACAGGTACACACAGCGAAAAACTATTATTGTAGACATTTTTCTAAGCAGTTGAGAAGAATAATACAAAGATTATAATAAACGAAGGTATCATGCGAATGACATAACCTATAATAATCAGCAATCATAATCTCTTTTTATCAGATTTGACTTTGTTGGCCATTAATTATTTTGATTTTTATTATCTCTATACTCTTATATTATACTCTTTTCATCTTGTCTTCCGAATTGTAAAATGTAGTTCGAACGAAAGGAAATAGCATGCGGTAATATAAATAGCGGCAATATACTTTCGATCAATATAAATTTAACTTCATTCCTCAGTAAATCTACTTCAATGTCTAGTCTACTTCAATGACTTCCACTACTAAATCAGTGGATTTTCTGATGAACTAACGAAACTAGTTCGTTACTAGTAAGTTACTGTCACGTCTCCAAGAAGTTACTAGATAGTAAGTTGGCAAGATTACAAGGAGTTTTACTTCGATAAGTCCTTGTAAGCGAGCCAACGCGTGAATTAAATAGTGAATTATGAGGACTATTAATATAATTAATAATAATATTAATATTTTTGGAAAAGTTAAATAAAAGGTTGAAAAATAAGTTAAAAATAGATTAATCTTAATAACAATATATAATGAAAAGAATACTAATATATAATTTTAGAATGAGGTTATTAATGTAAAACGCTGAATTTGATTATGCAACATAAATCAGAAAAATTATTATATTACTAGTGTATTATTTAATTAATATGTAGAACCTTAAAATTATACGAATGCAGAAATATATACGGATATAAATTATGGTATTATTGTGTGCATAACTGAGTGTGTATCATATCATCGTCACCAATAACTTTGCACTTAGTACAACCGCTATAAATAAATGATAAAAGAGTCAATACCATGCGGTAATTCGACAGTTAGACAATAATGATTAATGATTACTGAACTTGATTGGTTCCGTTGATCAAATGAGTGCAGCTTTTACAAATCGAATAAGTAATTACTTTATTTCACTGATTCAATCAAACACTATTCACTGCTTCGTTGTTATGTGCGTACAATTTACTGAAGCAATGACTATTCACTGACGATTAGTTGATTTTCAGACATTCGGATGTGTGTACTAGGTACTTAGGTGAATAGTGTGGACATCTATCATGAACTGATGCGGCGAGACAGTTACGAAGACAAAATCAACATTCGTGCGATTATAATAACCCATCCGTTGCGAGGTCCGCCATTTTAACGCACAATTGGAATCATACGAGGCGTTAAAATGACGACTGTCGACCGAAATCTTTGCATCTATACTATGTAACCTTCAGATGGTATATTGTTAGAGCAGGTTTTTTAGTCATGGTTTAAACAGCAATTTAAGCCTTTCGAAATATTGGGTTGTTCGGAAAGTCATTTCGTTTTTCTCCATCAGTCTTGCTTGTGAGAAATTCTTGGAATTTGAAACTTTCAGAATTTGGAAACCTGAGACTTCGGATTTTTCAGAATTTGGAAGGCTGAGAATTCGAAATTTTCAGAATTTGGAAATCTGGGAATTCGAATTTTGCGGAATTTGGAAATTTGAGAATTCAGAATTTTCCGAAATTGGAAATCTGAGAATTCGGATTTTTTAGAATTTGGAAATCTGAAAATTCGGATTTTTCAGAATTTGGAAGGCTGAGAATTCGAAATTTTCAGAATTTGGAAATCTGGGAATTAGAATTTTGCGGAATTTGAAAATTTGAGAATTCGGAATTTTCCGAAATTGGAAATCTGAGAATTCGGATTTTTTAGAATTTGGAAATCTGGAAATTCGGATTTTTCAGAATTTGGAAGGCTGAGAATTCGAAATTTTCAGAATTTGGAAATCTGGGAATTAGAATTTTTCAGAATTTGGAAATCAGAGAATTCGGATTTTTCAGAATTTGGAAATCAGAGAATTCGGATTTTTCAGAATTTGGAAATCTGAGAATTGGGGAATATGAAAAGTGAAAAGCAGCATTTTCGGAATTCTTCACTTTTTTAAAAATGCTGTTCAAGCAAGAAAAGAAGTACCCCCGAAAATCGTCTCTCATTTTGATAGAAAAAAGAAACGAAATAACTTTCCGAACGACCTAATAGTTTACTTCTGTTTTGTTTATACGGACGCAACTCGAACAAAATGTCTGAAAAATAACCTTGTAACTAAATTAAATTTGTGGCGGGTGCTCTCATTTTTTGAAAACTAAATCGATAGAGTATAAGTAAAGCATATTTCCAATTTGTTAGCGCTATAACTACGAAAGCGGTCAAATGACTATTTTATAAGTTTCCTATTTCAAATGACAAAATTTGTCGAGGTACCACAAGTTTGCTCATTTATTTTTCAACTTCAAAATAATTTTTCCACAATAAATATATTTAGCGATAAGTAATGATAAATAAACTATTGCGATGATTTTAAAAAAAATATATTACGGTGAAACTATCATTTCTTACCATTTAAATAATCTCAGTTGAATTACGTTTTAAATTGATCCACATTGTATAGAAAAATGTATGACATAAATATGATAATAGAAATTATAGAAATTTCAGTATAGGCTATAAAAGTGAAGTTTAAACTAAATTAACTATTAATGAAAGCCCGGTTCTTAGAGTTGTTCAAATGTAAAAAGACATGTTCTTCGCGAGCGTCTTCAACTGTATTTTGTTACATACTTCATGCGATTTTCTTCATGCGATGGTAAAGTACCAAAATGCCAAAATGATAAGATAATAAAATGGTTGGACGGTAGAATGCGAGAATGCTACAACGGTAGTGTGGTAAAGTGCTAAAATGATAAAATGTTAAAATGGCAAAATGGTAAAAGGAGAAAATGACAAAATGGGGAAATGATAAAAAGATAAAATTGTAAAATGGTTAAGTGCCAAAATATCAAAATGATAAGATTGTAAAATGGTTGAATGATGGAATGGTAGAATGCTGGAATGCTAGAATGCTAAAATGCTAGAATGCTAGAATCATAAAATACTAAAATGATAAAATGACAAAATGGCAAAATGGTAAAATAGTAAAATGGTACAATGGTAATGCGATAAAATGATAAAATGGTAAAATGGTAAAATGGTAAAATGGTAAAATGGTAAAATGGTAAAATGGTAAAATGATAAAATGATAAAATGATAAAATGGTAAAATTGTAAAGTGGTAAAATAGTAAAATAAATGATAACAATTCGACACTGCAACCAGATAGCTACTGTAAGCGTTAATATTTTTTAAAACTAATTTCAAAATGTGAGTGTTGTTACATACTTCATGCGATTTTCTTCGATACATCCTTTATTATTTAGTTAATGTGCTTAAAAATACAGGGTTTAAGTAATCGTATGTTTGTGCAGAAAGATATCGTGTCATATATTGCTGTATCAAACATAAATATAGTAGTGCACTTTGAAAACATAAAGGAACCACTCTTTCCACGGTTCTTCATTTCCTACGTAATATTTAACTGTATCAACTCGAATTGAAGTCCGTTGCGACGCTCATTATTGCAACACTCATATAACTTTTGTTTTGGACTTCGATAACTCACCCTGTGAGATTGGTGTCGTCCCAGAGTTTAAAACGATGTCCATCAAACAAAACACATGCATGTGAATTGTATAATAGTCGCGTGTAGGTTACTTGTACATTAATTCTGGAGTTACACAAAAGTTTCAAATAACGTCCATTAACTAAAACGTATTCACGCATTTTGTGGAATATTCGTGTTTGTATACATATCAATTCGAATCGACGTCCGTCGCAACGTCCGTTGCTTCAGTACTCATATGACTCCAGTTGAAACCTCGAGTTACACAGGCATTTATAACAATAGTAACACAACGACAATAGTAACAATAGTTACACAAACAACATCTTTGAATTTATCCGTATATTCTTTATGACAGTCATATGTGTTCATACATTCATCAATTCGAATCGACGACCGTCGCAACGTCCGTTGCTTCAGTACTCATATGACTCCAGTTGAAACCTCGAGATACACAGGCATTTATAACAATAGTTACACAACGACAATAGTAAGAATAGTTATACAGACAACATCTTTAAATTTATCCGTATATTCTTTATGACATTCATATGTGTTCATACATTCATCAATTCGAATCGACGTCCGCCGCAACGTCCGTCATTTCAATACTTACGTAATACCAGTCTAAACTGGAGGTTATACAAGGGTTTAAAATAACATCCTTCAAATCTATTCGCATATTCTACAGGACACTCGAATGTGTCTATACATACATCAATTCAAATCGACGTCCGTCGCAACGTCCGTCATTTCAACACTCACGTAATACCAGTCTAAACTGGAGGTTATACAAGGGTTTAAAATAACATCCTTCAAATCTATTCGCATATTCTATAGGACACTCGAATGTGTCTATACATACATCAATTCAAATCGACGTCCGTCGCCACGTCCGTCATTTCAACACTCACGTAATACCAGTCTAAACTGGAGGTTATACAAGGGTTTAAAATAACATCCTTCAAATTTATTCGTATATTCTATATGACTATCGTATGTGTCTGTACATACATCAATTCAAATCGACGTCCGTCGCAGCGTCCGTTATTTCAATACTCATGTAACACTAGTCTAAGCTTTAGGTTATACAAGGGTTTAAAATAACATCCTTCAAATCTATTCGTATATTCTACAGGACACTCGAATGTGGCTATATATACTTATATGTCTACACAAGTACATCAATTCGAATCAACACCCGTTACAACATTCATTACTTCAGCACTCGTACGACACGAGTTTAAATTTTGAGTTACACAAGCGTTTAAAACAACATCTTTCAAATCTATCCATACACTCTCTATGGCATTCATACATATTCGTACATGCATTCATTCGAATCGACATATATCGCAACGAACATTATTTCAACACTCATGTAACACCATTCTAAACTTGAAGTTATAAAAGATTTCGAGACATCATCCAAATCTATGCCAAACTCTCTATGACATCCATACGTGTTCGTACAAACATGCATTCGAATCGGCATCCGTCGCAACGTCTGTTATTTTAACGCCTAGTCAAAAAGCTTCATCTATTCGTTTGTCATATCGTAATTATCCCGTTAAATATCGCAGTAAAGCATGTAACGTAGGCACCTCATGGTTTAACAACGTTTGCTCCGCCGCTTTTGCAACACCCTGTATAGGAAACGAAAAAAAGGAGCACCTCGAACGATCATAAAGGGGATAGACAGAAAAGTGCGCGAACAGAGGCAGACCAAAGGAAGAGACTCGATCATGGTAGTACGCTATCCGCTTTAACGACGAGTTTCAGAGGCTTTCTCCTCCTTCTTCTCCTCCTCCTTTTCCACCTCTAGCTTCTTCGTCGTACTGCCTCTATCTCCACCTCCGCCGTTTGCTTTTGCCTCATCTTCGCTGCCACCTCTTCGAGGTCTTTTCGAATTTTTCACTCGTCACTCCCTCCAAACCGGTGTTCCCCCTACTTCTTCCTTTCTTGCTCCCTGTACAAGTAGTATGTTTTCCTCGCTGCTTCTCTGTCCCGTGGCCGTGTCCTCTCGTTTCTCCGGCTTCTTATCCGTCCGGTGCTTCCTTCGAGTTTATTCCTGCTGGTGATTATGAAAATGGTCCGAGAGACAGATTGCATCGTACGCGGTGTGACCATTTATTTTCGCGGTAAATTCGATAAAAAAAAGTAATAATTAGTTGCGAGGAACTTTTAATCCTTTGCACTCCGCTGTCCCCTCTGAGGGGACATTGAAGTTCATTAGTGGTTATTGCGAATAAACTTATTTCAGCAGAACTTTCCTAGAAATGCATGTTTCCTTAAAGTTTTCTATTGGAATTGCGCGAGAAATCAAATCATAACATGGTACAATTACTATGATATATGAGTGAGTCTCATTATACACATGTAGCGATAAATGCATGATCTGAATAGACGTTTGTACAGACAAGTTAGAAAAATGAATTCAGAAAAAAACAGTGGTAGCCATCGTGATATTGTTCAATTAATAAGACGACGTAGAAATCCCATAGATAGTGCTAGCAATATACAGGGTGGCTGGAATGAATTGTTACAACTTCAAACCGCTATAGCAGATACGCTTTTAAATATTTTGTTTTATCCAAAGGAAAAAATAGTCGAGAAACATTCAAGAAAATGATTTAATACTCATTACTCGATATAACCTCCCTTTGCACGAATAATTTCATTCAAACGGTGAAACAATGAATCGCACGCTGCCCGTACGTGAGATTATGGAATCTTCTTCCATTCCAAGACAAGTGCTGATTTTCGAGCGTCCAAACTTCGATGTTTCATTACATTGACCTTAGCCTCCAAAATAGCCCAATACATTGACCTTAGCCTCCAAAATAGCCCCAATACATTACATTCAATCATTAAATAGGTTACATTCAAATGCTGGAGCTCACGAACGATAATTGGAACGGATGTTCCAGCTGAATATAAAGCAATTACAGAATTACGCTTCAAATCCATCACTATAACCTTACTTTGAGATGTAGTATACGAAAATGCTTCTGCAGGCATATAAACAATTGAATGAACTATAAATATGGCAACTTTCAGATGGATTGCGTGAGCGAATCGACAGATGCATCAGTATGAACTTAATTAGTAACAGATCATTCCAGCCACCCTGTAAATAGTGTAGGAAAAAAGCACATCGGTAATTGATAACATATTGTCAAGTCACCGAGTCTGATGTTCCCCCAGCAACAATAAATTCTGTCCTTTTTTGCAAATATATGTTCCTCGATTTCTACATATTCATACAACACCATATCATTATAATATTTTACTTGGTCCCAAAACTACACTGTGTATATAATATGAGGATTTGTAAATGCATGTTTTCGCAACAAAGTAGCTGATAGGTAACATCCGGAATGATTCGGAGTGCAAAGGACTAATTGTCCGTATGTGTACTTTAGTGCAATTCGAGAAGCATAGGACAATTTAATATTGCAACGTAAAATTTTTTGTAAACATCGAACGTAACGTGTACTTATCTATGATCTTAGGAATACGACATGTATAAGTACTTACGCATGTCATTGTAAGAGAAATGTAAGCCGAGCGTCGGTTAAGTATGTGGACGGAACGAAATTGCTTTGGATTTTCACCTTGACGGGATATTTCATGGTCATTGAAATCGACAAAGCTGAACTCTCGTTGCGTAATTGCCAAATAAATAACTCTTAACAGTTCATTTTATACAGAAGTTGATTAACAGTTTATTTTTAAAAAAATTTCGTTAAGATTTCGTTTTATCCAAATTAGATTACGTTTGGTTTAAAAAAATTAGAATAATAGTTCATTTTAAACAAAAATTGGTTAAGATTTCTTTTTAACCAAATTAGATTAATAGTTTGTTTTAAACAAGATTTGAATAATAGTTCATTTTAAACAAAATTTGAATAACAGTTCATGTTAAACAAAATTTGAATGACAGTTAATTTTAAACAAAATTTGAATAACAGTTCATTTTAAACAAAATTTGAATAACAGTTCATTTTAAACAAAATTTGATCAACAATTTGTTTAAAAAAAAATTTGAATGACAGTTCATTTTAAACAAAATTTGAATAACAGTTAATTTCAAACAAAATTTCGTTAACAATTTGTTTAAAAAAAAATTTGATTAACAGTTCGTGTTAAACAAAATTTGATTAACAATTTGTTTTACAGAAAATTTGATTAACAATTTGTTTTAAAGAAAATTTGATTAACAATTCACTGTAAAGAAAATTTGGTCAACAGTTCGTTTTAAACAAAATTTGAATAACACTTCAGTCTAAGCAAGAAGTAATTTAACAATTCATCCTAAATAAAATAAAAAAAAGCAAGAAACAAAAATTTTGCCCATATATTTAAGCATCTCTGTATAGATCTAATTTGACACCGCCCTATAATTTGTATTATAACTATAATATATTAGAATTCATGTAGAGCTATGTAATTCTCTGTGTAGAATTTTAGTCGAATTTAAAAATTAAAAAATAAGATATAGTTGTTTTAGGAACACCGTTTGTAACAAACTGGCCTTTCACCGTACTGAAAATGAAACAATGTCCGCGTTGAAAGTCAGCCTTGCACGGTTTTTCAATGATTCCATGGTTCAGGAATGTCTGAATCGTGCGTATCATTCCACGGAAGTGGAAGTACAATAATTATAAATGGGTCTATGATTACGATAGTTTCCATTTAATGCTTTGTTGTTCCTTATAATCAGGAGTTCGAATTGTGGTCAAATTTCGAACACGCTTCGGCAATAAATTGCAAATAAATTCCAATAAATTCCAAATAACTTGGAAATACCTTTCGCGTGACTCCCTTTCGACGTTTTTTTCCAAATTCACCGCTTTCAAACCACTGACTCTAGTTGATATACCGAGTGAAACAAAATTTGTTTGTATAATAATATAATACGATAGAAACATAGTAAGACAGTAAAATGGTAAAGTACCAAAATGCCAAAATGATAAGATAATAAAATGGTTGGACGGTAGAATGCGAGAATGCTACAACGGTAGAATGGTAAAGTGGTAAAATGATAAAATGGCAAAATGGTAAATGGAAAAAATGACAAAATGGTGAAATGGCAAAATGGAAGAATGGTAAAATGGTAAAATGATAGAATTGTAAAATGGTTAAGAACCAAAATATCGAAATGATAAGATTGTAAAATGGTTGAATGCTAGAATCCTAAAATACTAAAATGGCAAAATGGCAAAATGATAAAATGGTAAAATTGTAAAATGGTACAATGGTACAATGATAAAATTGTAAAATGACAAAATGGCAATATGGCAAAATGGTAAAATGATAAAATGATAAAATAATAAAATGGTAAAATGGTAAAATGGTAAAATTGTAAAATAGTAAAATAGTAAGATAAATGATAACAATTCGACACTGCAACCAGATAGCTACTGCAAGAGTTAATATTTTTTAAAACTAATTTCAAAATGTGAGTGTGTAGAATCTAATAAGTACTCATCAAGTATTCAAATAGGCAGACGTCAATTACGTGAGTAACCAAGTACACATTTCGATATTCACAGATTCTCAAATTTCAATCGATGTCCAATTATATTCAAACTCGAGTCTTGTATATCCAACAACGAGAAATAGTAAATACGTAAGTAACCAGTAACAGCAAGAGTATGTACAAAACATCACTTCTACAACTTCATTTCCAGTAAAATCTCTTTCACTCTCTTCCTAGTAGAAGTCATGAAATTCTATCAAAAATCTAAACTCGAACATCTTCGCCGCTTTTGTTTTAGAATATCTTAATCAAATTCACCATTTTAACCCGTCAGCTACAGCGTCATATAAACGTCACACACATGACATCTTCGATTTTCCATACGGGATCATAATTAATCCTCTCAGACGCTTCCAAATAGACGGAAACCAAACTCTATCATATAATATCGAAAATACCGTATCATAATCTAATTTGCGATTACCTAAATTTATGTAACTTCGTCTCGTGTTATTTTATAATAAAGAAGGTTGTTCGATAAACGGGCCCGATTATTTCCGCTCAAGTGCTCGCAAAGAACGCGTTAAATACAAACAATGCGATGAAACACGCTGCGTTTGTTCTCAATACTCGATCTACCGAATTGCGCATCAACCCTGCGACGGATTTCGCAAAGCCGAGTGTCCGTGAGGCACAAAAATATCGCGTTAACTCCTTTCTGCATGATTTTTAGAAATAGTTGAAAAGATATATAGGTAGCCCTCCTACAACACGTCATCCTATAACACGGTTTCGCTCTAACACGATAAGAAAATTGCAAAAACCTTTGTACAACACTGTACTTCTTCGGCCGCGGCGATGTTTGCCGTCTTAACACTAGATTCACGGAAGTTCAATGACCACTTGAGTCTAAATTGAAAATGAACTATGAAAAGAAGTAAACAATGAATAATACATATACCAGTTTATAGAAAGATTCTTTATCTCGATGATGGTTAACATTCATTTCGACAAGAGCTTTTTAATAATTTTCGCAATTGAAAATAAGAAACCTAAGAGCCGTCATTTTGACGGGTCCCGTGAACCTAGTGTTAAACATACACTGTTGCGGAAAGCAACAGTCCAGACTATTAAGACAAATGAAAAAGAAATACGAAGTGCTGTTGTTGCAGGATCTTTGACATCCGCATACATTTATATTTTTAATCAAAATTAAGTTGTTCATAGAGAATTAAAAAAAATAATATTTGTTTTTAATAAGTTTTCGGAACGTAACCCCCCTTTTTGTATTGACTCTGGGTCTTATACAACACGGTTTCACACAACACGGCATTTTCTAGGAACCTAACTACCGTGTTATAGGAGGGTTACGTGTATGTTGTTACTTTTGATGTTAGTAGTGTAGACGATATTTTTAGATTGTAGGAATTTAGCGTATTGAAGGGTCAGCGTAGCAGCAATAAAAGACCAAGAAACCATTACTTTGACCGTTTTACTCAGCTGGTAAGCACATTGAGCCCGAGGTTGGCATAGTTGTATTTTTTTCGGTTCCTCATGCAGTTTGAAAAGTCGAGGCGATCCTTGGATTTATTACTGTTACGGTAAATTATAGACTGTCGTGTGCCGAAGGGGGCAACCCGGCAACAGTTTGGGCCGGATGACCGCTGGCGGGGAAATGGGGACTTCTTGCGTTGGGGAAAGTCACCCCTTTTCCCACTCCTTGTTTTTCCTTCCCTGGACACCGGGAAGATGGATATATACAGGGTGTCCCGCAACTTTCGTTGGACCCGAAAAGGGGTTGTAGGGGAGGTGATTCTATGTAAGTTTTTCCTTTGCAAAAATGGGGTCTGGACTCTCGTTTTCGAATTATTAAGGAAAAACACCGACCAATCAGAGCTCGAGAATAGCGCGCGCTCAGACGCGAGAGCGAAGCTATACGGCCGACCGCAGACGCGAACAAGCAAGTTAGTATCGTGCTATGTTACGTCAAAGTTAAATCACATAACGAATACGGGAATTAAGAATAATGTTCAGTTATTCATTTTTACCGATTAAGGGATAAGACAATTTTATGTTTGATTTAACTTTGGCGTAACATAGCACGATACTAACTTGTTTGTTTGCATCCGCGATCGGCCGTATGTTCGGAGCTTTGCTCTCGCGTCTGAGCGCGCGCTATTCTCGCGCTCTGATTGGTCGGTGTTTTTCCATAATAATTCAAAAACGAGAGTCTAAACCCCATTTTTGCAAAGGAAAAAGTTACATAGAATCACCTCCCCTACAACCTCTTTCCGGGTCCAACGAAAGTTGCGGGACACCCTGTATATTGTATGCGAGCGAAGAAAACCAAGGTCTGTCTGAAAGTCTGAAGTCTGTCTGTAACCATCGGTCTCTATTGATATTCTCGCGAAGTAAACGTCACTCTAGTTATTTTGTTATTTAATTGATTTGTTATTGGTTTTATTGTGTTTAATTTAATTTGCTCTATATCCTCGTCTTTCGTTTTCCTCCTCTCCCACCGTTTTCAAATTCTAAGTCTACAGTAGTCAAGAAAAGTTAGCAAATTTCAAAAAATCATTTTTTTGTCAACACGAGTCGCTAGAATGTCAGGAAAGGTTCATTTCTGGTCTAACATGCACGAAAAGATTGTGAACTTTCAAACCAAGAAATGACGGTTGTTTTTCGTTATTTGGTTCAGATATGAACCAAACCATGCGGTAAGGGGTTAAAATGAAATTCATCGATCGTATCGCGAGCCCGAAGAAGATTCAAGTGGTTTTTCGAAATTCACGTTTCATAATTCTTTGAGAGTTTGCAGACCGTGTCTGCGCGGTGGGAAATTCCGCAAACGTTCTTTCGCGTTCGCTCGCGGATACACGAGTTTTCGTGTACATCAAAAAACTCTCTTTTTCCCATCGCTTTTTCGCGTCTAGACGTGCCTCCACTTACAATAGTCGCCGACAGTCATCGCCGGAGCAGCGGCACAATTTACGTTTAATTCTCATCAACGTGCGCTTCGTGTACAGACGACAGCAAATCTGGTTGCCTTACGGAAAGTATGACAACTTTTGTAAAGTATGACAACTAGAGATTCGAGAGTTTGGAAATCTACAAGTTTCGAGTTGCACAAAGGAGGGTGTTAAAAAATGCCCATTTTTGGCATCGCCTAGAAATGAAAAACTCGTGCAGGATCTTTTAGAGTATCTCCCAAGGAACAAAAAATGTCATCGCTTTCCCGACAAACGATGGGAAAGTTGTCAAACATACGTTCAAAGTATGAATGTAATTATAACGAAATTTACGTACATTTTACATTTTGTCGTCTTTTTCTTCGGATATCGAACCGCCTTCGAAATAAGTAATAAGGAACTCAGCTGGCAGATTAATTGAAGCTTGAAATCGAGCAAATGCAAAGTACCATAAAATCATGGCTACGTGGGAACAGCATCCAACAACGCGTGCTCGGACTTTGCATTCACATGAGTGTGCGAGTATGGCTTACAGTGCGGTTTTACTTTTATACAGGGTGTCCCAAAAGTGTTGAAGGAGCCGGAAATGGGAGGTAGGTGGGGTCATTCTGAACAACTTTTTCATTTGAAAAAATGTTGTAGGGGGTTTCATTTTTAAATTATTAAGGAAAAACACCGACCAATCAGAACGCGAGAATCGCGCGCCACGCAAGTCGATCGCGACCTCGGCCAATTATAACTCGGGCCTACACTTCTGCCTCCGAGCGCGCGCGATTCTCGCGCTCTGATTTGTCGGTGTTTTTCGTTACTAATTTAAAAATGAAGCCCCATATGACATTTTTGCAAATGAAAAAGTGGTTCAGAATGACCCCACCTACCTCCCATTTTCGGCTCCTTCAACACTTTTGGGACACCCTGTATACTTGCAACGTATTTTTGACAACTTTGCCATCGTTTCTCGGGAAATTGATACGGATATTTTTTGTTCCTTGGGAGACACTAAAAGATCCTGCATGAGTTGTTCATTTCCAGGCGATGCCAAAAAGGGGCCTTTTTTAATATCCTCCTTTGTTCGGCTAGGGATTGGGCAGTTTAGAAATTTGAGGACATTGGAATTCAGTGATGTTGGAATTTGATAATATTGGGATTTGAAACGTAGATATGTGGCCATCTAGGGATTTGGATGGTTTAAAAATTCTGGCCGTTGAAATTAGCTGATGTAGGCATTTCGATGTGTAGAAATTTGAGGATATTGGAATTTGGTGTAAATTCGAAATCGGCGAAATGATGACTTAAACCCCCGCTACTTTCACGTAGACTACAACATATTTTGATCAAAACAAAATCGCAGATGGTGATGACAAAAAGTGATCGATTCGGCGTGGAATGACCCTACTACTATGGACTACACCGACATATTCTTCACCTTTCCACGCAAAGACTCAGTAAATAATACAAAAATATCTCGATTTTCCACAAGCGTACATTCATCCCGCTTATGAAAAACTGCTCAGAGAGTGACACTCGCGAGATACTAATTCATGATCGAAGGAAGAACGGTAATGGACAATGAGCACGAAAGGGAAAGAAGAGAAAAGAGGTTTTCATTTACGTTGACGGTGGTCGAAACCGGAAGTGGAGATTGTCTCAGGAGCTATCAGGGTGTTTCTTTCGCGGTGAGCATCGTTTTTACCGGCGCCGCGATCATCTGTCGACGATTTGCGCTTAACTTCTTCCTATGTACGTCACTATCGAGGGTCAGAAGAAGACGAAGAAGAAGAGGAGGGAGAAAAAAAGGATAAAAGAAGGAAGCGGAGGAACGAGACTCGCTAAGTGACTGAGCGAGCGAGTAAATACGCAAGAAAGAAAAGAAGAAGAGAGACAAAGTTTTTTGTATGCCATCGCTCGGAGGGTCTCTTGGCAGGGTTGGATACTCTTATTCTTCTTATTCCTCTTTTCCCTCTCATCTTTCTTTTATTACTCCTTTTACGCCACGCTCCACTCGTCTCCTCCCGTATCTCGACTTCGTACTCTGATTTTTCTTCTTCTCCTACTCCCTCTTTCGTCCATTTTGTTCGATTCTTTCCTTTTTTAAACACATGTGACATGTAGGATTTTCTAAGGACAATATTTACCTGGCAGTCCACGGCTCTGTATTTTGAGAATTCGCCGAAATTTCATTTATGTAATTACGAGCTTCAAACTGTATACTGTGTTGTATATTGTAGTAATAGTGCTATTGTATATTACACGATAGTGTATTGCATAATATCTTAATAGTACATTGTATATTACAAAAATCTATATATTAAATTATTTTCAAATCTGTTCATTTTTAAATTTATAAATTCAAAAATTTCCAAGTCTGCGAATTTAGTGATGTATGCGGTATTTTATATTTATAAGATATAGGTATTCCGTATTTGGTTTTCAGAAATCGAAAATGATACTTGCAAAAACTGTTGAGAATGAAGTTTGCTTTAAGTCGAAAACCATCCTTCTCGAACAAGATTGGTTTAGCTTATGTCGTCAAAACAGAACCAATTTAGGATAAAAGTAACGTAACAGACATATAAAAATTGTTCGTTTAACACGTTGACTGCCACATGGAAACAATTGAAAATTGCATTAGGTAGTATTTTCATTTTTAACAAATCTAACCAAATATTTTCACAGTACTTTGTTATATTTGTTTTCCATAATTCCAAGTACCCAATGCGAGTATTGTTAGTTAGAAAAGTGAACAAATTTGGAATAATATAGCTATTAAAACTACACAGAAATTTGAGTGTCACCCATATGTGGGTGACATGGCACTCAAAGTGTTAATAATGTCATATATGCAGAAACTACTTGCTTAATGACGTTGCATGCACAAAAATTGCTTCTTTAATAATATTATATTTCCCCAAAATTGTTAAACTCGTTCTCAAAAAAAAAGTGTTACACAAACATATCAAAATAGCTCTTTCAATAACAGTAGATTTGCACAAATGACTCCTTCAATAATACTAGAAATACAAAAATGGTTAGCCTTAATAATGCTAGAAGACTACTAAAAATACAGTTTCAAGTATTAGGATTAAAGTGCAACAAAAACGGTTAACCTTCGGTGTACAAATGAAAAGTTTCACTCACGGTCAAGATAGATGATCGCCTAACTATTGAACCTTCAACAGTCTGACTGTTAAATAAAGAGAAGAAGAGAGAGGGAAGCAGACAGTGAAGGCCGACCACTTGTCAAACGTCTCTCTCAGTATTTCTCGCTAAAAATTTTATCTATCCTACGCGCGTTTCGCGAGGTGCACCCCTTTGAAACTAGCAAACTATACGTTTCTCGTGTTCCCCGAACGATGATGGGTCTAATTCCGCACGCAAACGTAGATTTTAGGCGTAATTTTGAAAACGAGATCTTTTATTCGTATCCCGTTGCGTACGAAGTATATGTACACGACGCCATTTTCTTCAAATTATTCGCGAAAAATTAATAAACTAACAACTGGAATCGCTAAACGGGATTATCGTGAACTCTGTAAAGACAAGAAACTTCGATTTACAGCGTTTTATTGAAAAATTGCAACATATTAACGAGTAATAAATATTTTTGTAAAGGACAAAGTGTTCGAGCATGGTTACCCTTACTCTTTGCACAGTGAATGCTCGCTGTAATATGTGAAACAGTTACTTTAATATCAATGTTCATATGTTGATAAAGTTCGTGTTCTCTGTTTTATACGAAACCGTTCTATTGGAAATGGATGTTACAGGCCATCGAAACCCAAACGTTCCTTTAACGATTCCAGGAAAATTATTGATCTTTAAGTAGAACGTGTGATCGCTTTGAGTCGAAAATATCACGACTTTTTCATTTTTCTATTCATCGACAGAACGCTTTTTTGTACGGTATTGGATAAAAATTATGAAGCGATCAATTTATCGAAACGATCTTCCCCTTTCAAACGAGTGTTTACTACACTGTCGTAATTTGCGCAACAAACGTTCAACAGTTCGACGTTACAGTGCTCGAAAACAGGAAATACAGTTCAGACATAATCGTTTTTTATTTATTTGCGAAATGTAGATTTACTGTACGTTTGAGGCAAGTGTACACAACGCAGGTTCTTCAAATTCGCTAAAGTAACACTGGGAATCCGAAAAGTAAGGATTAGAATGGATTAGCAGCATTAAGGTAAAAGTACCAGTAGTTGACCATGTATCAGTAGTTGACCGTTTTTCAAAAAAACATAAAAAAAATAAGGTTTCTATAAGCTGTCGACTTTCGATGAAAGTAAGCTTCAGACGTTGCAGCATGTGTCGATGAAATTTTTAAACAATTGCATGTGAAATAAAGCATGTTTATTAACAACGAACGTCTGAATTCAATAAGATAAGTAATATGCTATTATATTTCTATTTCCTTGACGTTTCTGTGAATAATAGCCATATGGAATTATTTACTGTTTAAATGTTCACAGTGTTTTATAAATAATAAATACATCGTTTTTATTATTGTAACCTGAAAAAGCAATAATTGTTTAATGGTGAAATTCTGGATATTGCTAATCTTCGTTTTCAAGAATGGTCAACTACTGGAGCATTCGCCGAATTTTTAAATATATTTCTCAAATTTGTATAACTTAACTTTTTTTAAAATGTGCTCTTCGTGCATAATTTAGAAGGTTTAAAGAACGTCTCCAAGTAACGACTCTCGCAATTTATTGACAGAGTAAGAGGTTACCATTATTTCCGTAGAAGATTTCTCTTAATTGGTCAACTACTGGTACTTTTACCTTAATGTGAACTTTATGAAGAGGACAAACTCCGATTTGAAGCCATCTTATTACTTCCCCTTAGTATTTCAATACAGTTGCACCCCTTTGAAAGTAACAAAATATATGTTTTTCGTGTTCCTCAAACAATGATGGGTCTAATTCCGCACGCAAACGTAGAGTTTAGGCGCAATTTTGAAAACGAGACCATTTATTCATACCCCTGTTGCGTACAAAGTAAGTGCACACAACGCCATTTTCTTCAAATTATTCACGAAAAATTAATAAATTAACAAGTGAAGTCGCTAAACGGGATTATCGTGAATTTTGTAAAGACAAAAAACTTCGATTCGCTCCGTTTCATCGAAAATATATTAGCTAGTAGCAAATATTTTTGTAAATGATGTGTTCGAGCATGGTTAATCTTACTCTTCGCGCGATGAATACGCGCTGTAATATGTGAACCAGTTACTCTAATATAAATGTTAATATGTTAATAAAGTTCGTGTTCTCTCTTTTATACGAAACCATGGTGTATTTTTCATTTTCTTGTTCGCATAGATATTTGGTAGCCTTAAACGAGCGCTGCCATACTCGCAATTTTGCCAGTGGCTTTCAACAAGACTTTCTTTTACCTTGAATGCATCGTGTAATAAATATTGAAATTTATTTCCGGCGTATTAGTTATTTCAACGACTGATTCTCTAATTTTTGTTTCATTTATAGCTGTTAATCAATTATTGGTTTCTTACATAAATCAACAGAATTTTTTCAATATTTTCTGCGATGCGATATAAATTTAGACATTAAATCGTCCGGATTTGATTGTATACTACTTTTTCGTAGAGTATAACTTGATTACACGTTACAGTGGATGTTGTGCGTAATTTTGTCACATCGCGACAGTATTACGTACAATATGTTTGCGATTTCGCTAAATGTAACCTTTTTTTAGTTTTATACTAGAATAATAAAAAATCAACTTTTGAACCGCTAAATAATTTCAGTCGTTGGATAAAAGTACAATCTACATTATACATTTGGAACTGTCACTAAATAGCTCTTTAAAGTAGATGTACGACGTTGAAACGTTAGCACGGAGAAGTTATGTGTATCTACTTTATAACTAATTACTTAGTATACCCATTACAATCTTGATTTTATCAGTTAAATGCTAATTAGGTGTTACCATGTTTTGTTACTTTGCTTCTATGAAACTTGTTCTCCAAAATTCAATGATCTATCGCGAACTTTCCAAGACATTTGCCTTACCTGAAACAAAAGAAAAGAAACTCGTTTTAGAATTTGCTTTAGCACCTGACATATTATAGTTCAATATTCGATTGAAACAATATAAGAATCTCGGAAAAATGGATAGTATTATGATGGTATAATATTGTATCATTATAATGTATTTTCCATGTCCAATTGATGGTATCAAACATAGAAGATCTGATATGGTTTTATGACACGAAGGTATAACAAAATGGTATTTGTAACGTATCAATTTACAGCTTAAAGTTTGCTGAAAATGATTATACATAAAATGAGCCAAAACAGTATTCATACAATGCATTAATTATATTCTCATCTTCATTATTGTGGTCTTAAGACAATTACTCCGAATATGATATACACGAATGGTTATCACATAATATACACTCTGAAATTATATACATTAACCATTTATTTTCATTAACCACTAAATTATTATTTTTTGTAATTAATGCACCGTATGAATACTTCTTTGGCTTACTCTATTAACATTCTTAATACAAAATGACTAACCATTATAACGAACAATATTATGCTATTATGTTTGTATGTCAAATAAATTGTAGCAAAGTGGAAAGTATCCAATACAATTTCATCACACAAAAATATCACCAAATATGTAATACGTCAGTTTGAAGGTAAAGTTTTATGCGAATTACTATACAAGGTGTCCCACAATTATGGTACGAGCCGGAAAGGGGTGGTAGGAGGGGCTATTCTGAACAACTTTTTCTTTTGCAAAAATGTCGGATGAGGCTTCATTTTTAAATTATTAAGGAAAAACACCGACCAATCAGAACGCGATAATCGCGCGCGCTCGGATGCAGAAGCGTAGGCCCGAGTTGTAATTGGCCGTGGTCGCGATCGAACATACAGCACGCGCGATCCTCGCGTTCTGATTGGTCGGTGTTTTCACTGAATAATTTAAAAATGAAGCCTCGTCCAATATTTTTGCAAAGGAAAAAGTTGTTCAGAATAGCCCCACCTACCACCACGTACTATAATTGTGGGACACCCTGTATAAGCATGCGACGAACATTCTAAATACGAAATGACTAGTTATCGATTATGACAAACATTAATATTCTATTACAAAACATTATGGATGTCGAATAATTAGTAACGAAATATAAAATGTTTAACAAAATTTTATCATATTGGAGGATCACCATATACCACTTATGACGAACTAATATGAACATTTTTCGAATAAAATGGCTACTTCATCGTTCAAACAAACAATGGATGAACTGGTTCAATAACTTAGGGTCCACAATTTTAATGAAAGCTTTAGGAAATGTAATAGGCTTCTTCCTCTTTACAAATCATCCTTTATACGAGGGAGGATCCTCGAAAGTTTTTGACTTATTTGCTTTAGAAGTATTTTGCGTTGAACGTAAGTTATGTGAATGACTTAATGGGCACGTCCATAGTTTGTATTAATTTGGCAACGCAATTCACGGCCTTCTGGAACGTTTTAAGGAGAATATCATTGAGGAATTACGAATTTTTCAGAATTTATTCATCGACACATTGCTCATATTTGCTATGTTCTTCCTTCGTTTCATTTTTCTAATTGCATTTGCATTTATTTCCTGTTGCCGTTCTGTTTCTTCGTCCCTGCATCCTAAATTTATAAAAACATTCAAGTCTTTTAACGTTTCAATTTTGTACTACCTTTTAGTCGTTGCGTTTAAATTCGTTAACACATTAACACTAGAACTACCAACCAGTCAAAATGACTGGTTTCTGAATATCAAAATTTCTAGAATTCGTCATTCTTTGTAAGCTTAGAAATTTAACAAATTCTGAATAAGAAATTTATAAATTTCTAGATTCGTAATTTTGAAAATTCACAAATTGTATAATCTGTGAACTTCTAACTTCAAAAACTATTACATTCTACCATAGCACATAAGTAAATTAAAAATCTCCTAAATTTATTACTTTGCATTAAGAACTCGTGGTTTCCATAACTTAAAAATTTTTCAACTTAAGAATTTGCAACTTTGAAATGAAACTCCGTAATTTCAAAAATCACACAACTTCTGCGTTCATAATTTTATAATTTCGAAAACGAATAACTTCACTAACATCCGAACATAAAATTGCTTAACCCAAATCTCAAAATATTTCACTGATTCGACACCCACGATGCCCAATATCAAATGTTACGTTTTAAAATTTTAATAACAAAACGCGAGTTCTTTCGAAAGGAGCCGCCACTGATATCGCGTTATCTCTATTTCTTAAATTTCCTAAACACAAAAGAAAGATACGAGGCTTTGATCCCGGCTTGTTTCATGCTGGTACGCGTCTTAGGGAAACAAAGAGTCTGTCTAAGGAAAGGTGATCTCTTTTTCCTCCACTTCAATACGGTGCTCGCGAAAACGAGCTGCACCAGAAGAAGAAAAACGGCAATCTATTTCGAGGATTTTCGAGAAGGCTAGTTGCCAGCATTCGCAGACTCTCTGCATCTCGAGATCGTCCGTTAAATAATGCGAGCTTTCTTGGAAGTGATCGATCAACGTGACGCCTAAAATCGACCGATTACTTTTATTTTCCAGCCGGTATTTATTGCGCAGTGTGATATACGGATAAGGGAACAACGTTAAAAAATCTTATCTTTTTTTTATTATCTTAAACGTTATACCGACGTCAGATTTAAATCATTTATGTTGATGAGGTTTCAAGAATCTTTGCCTTTTGATTCTTGCAGTTTCTTCGATAATAACTAACGGAGATAGATTTGTTTCAATGCACCGTCTTCGATCGGACATTTGAGACAGAAAGAGGAAACAAAAAATAATCAAATTAAACGTACTTGAAACTGTGACACATAATTTTTATTAAGAGATATTTATTAGGTTTTCTTCTCCTTTTTTGAAAGAATTGTTTATTTTGTATATAAATAAATTTGATGCATTCATCGTTGCAATATTTGTGAACATGGATATTGATTAACGTTTTCTCATTTTACTCACATTCACCATTTAATTTAATGCAACGATTTTAAATATATAACTTATAAATTTATGGTATCGTAGACGCGATGTTTGAACATAGTAAAACAATATTGACGTTTACTAATAAAAAAAATAATAATTTCAAAAAAATATATAAAACTTTTCAACTAGAAACTTTGACAGTTGCTATTTGCCAGCAATGAAAATGCTTTCGAATGCAAAGGGTTAATATAATTTTAATTAATCATAACTGATTTTAGTTAATTATAGTAGGGTGCGATTGCTTTTAAACTCTATCTCGATTGATTTTATTTAATTATACGCGATTTGAATTGTTTTCAGTTCGTTTCAGTCATTTCTGGTTAGTCTTAGGTAATTTTAGATGATTCTAATTGATTTTTGTTAATTTTAGTTCATTCTAGTAATTTAGCTAATTATAGTTAAGTTTAACTAATTTCAATTAATTTTAATATACAATTGAGTTTTGAAACTTATTTCAATTATATAAAATATCTGTGTATAAATTACATAATTACAAATCATCGATGAATAAAACCAATTTGGAAAATTAGCATAAACTATTTTGCTCATATTTATTATCTCTTCCTTGATATAAAACCTATCAACTTAGATGGTACTTTTTAATCTCTTCAAGGATATCGACATTGTGTATTACATCTTCACGTTTTTTTTAAATTCAGTAACGTAAAATACATATACAGGGTGGTCCACTTATCTTGAGACAGGTTAATATTTTTTAAACAACTAATTTTTGAAAAAAATGCTTCAAACAAAAGTTATCGTGTGTCAGGGGGCAAATTGGATAGTAGGCATAGATTTTTTCAATGAGTGCTCCTGAAGGTCATATGAAGGTCAACTGTATTTTTTTAAATGGAACCCCCATTTTTAATTATACCATCATATTCTCCAGGAGAAAATAGGTAACTTTTGTCTGAAACATTTTTTCGTAGGGTATCTACTTAAATTATCATTTTTATTGTGTCGTTAACACTTTTGGAATTTTTTTCATTCGCTTTCTATCGAATTACTTCTACTAATTGCAAAAAGTCAACCCTAAAAAAAAACTAAAGAACGCAATTGTAAATACGACGCAATTAGGAGCGTTTCGAGTATTCTCATCTGAAACTATTAAAAGATCTATTTGTTAATTGCACTTTCTTACAGTATAACTTCTTAGATATGAATTTTCATGATTACGTGCATGAAATTAAAATTTATAATGATTCTAAATAAAACATAGGGAAGCAGTGCATCACTACGATATCTTCCTTTCGAATTCTAAACCATGATTCACAAATTACTTACCATGATATTCCAATGATAAATTCACCAATCTTCATACTTAACACGCGTGTAAAATAGTGTGACTATTTATAAATTCAATTTCGTTGAATATAAACTATGCATTGACGTGTACATTTTAATGGATTTTACTTTAAATAAATCTATTGAAAAAGCTTTGTCAGTAAAAATAAATACTAAAAATAATATAAAAAGGAACCTAACTACAAAATTTCACTCATGTATAAAAAAAGAGTGCATTTATTTATTTCAAATAAGGTGAAGAATGAAATAGAAATAAACTGAATTTCATTGGATACAAACTTTACATTTAAATATACATTTTTATGCATTTGACTTTAAATAAATTTATTAAAGGACATTTGACAGTAAAAATAAATAGTAAAAGTGATATAAGAACTAACGTAAGCTGAAAAGAAGTTGATTGAACTGATAATTTACCTTGTGAACTAGTATAATGTCAATAATGACAAAGACCTTTATTTTTTCATTTAAAGAAGGTACTTTCTACCATTTTATGACTACCATATTGTTAAAAAATTTTTTCTCCCGTTATCCTACTTCACGAGATGGTCACTTGCATACATATTAAATCATCTATGAATATCCTTTCGGAAAATATCGTGTCAAATACAAATACCGCGTAAAAATTTGGAATTAATTACATTTAATTATAACTGTAATTACGATTTCAATAATCACAGATAACGCTGTGCAACAAATTTTGACTTTTTTTTTATTTCATAACCGCCACTATGAAATTCTTATAGATTTTTGCGAGCAGAATATGAATCTGAAATCCGTTTTTCACTAAGGCATACAGTTTTAGAGGAAATCAGTGTTTAAAAAAATTGCAAATTTTCAACTTCGGAAATTTGTTGTGCTTTCACCATAGAGCTATTCAGTGGATTTTTACACGAGAAAGATCTGTGAACTTTCCCGAATAAAACGGTATAAATTGTTATTATATTGTAAACATTTAAATATGTTTAAACGATGATCAAAGTAAGATAGAGCCCAAAAACGCACCAATTTCTGCTGATATTTTTACATTTATTTTAAAAAACTATGAATCTAGGCGAAAATCTAACGATCTACGTTATAGACCAAATATTTCTGCTGAAGAAAACATCGATCGAAGTTATAAAACCACCTTCCTTTTCATTTTACAAGAAAAATAGTTCGACAAAACAAGCGTCGCTGCCAGTGGTACTCAATGCGTACTGCACAGAAAATTCCCAAAGTTGAAAATGTGCAATTTTTTTAAATATTAATCTTCTCAAAAACTGTAAATCTGGGATTTCAGATTCGTATTCAGCCCGCAAAAATCTATAAGAATTTCATAGTGGCGCTTATGAAATCATTTGGCAGTTGTACAGTGTAATTACCAAAAAAAAAAAACGCGACGACACACGCGAAAAGAGTTGCAAGACCCTGAAAACAAAGATAACCTAATAATTTATGCGATAAATCGTGAAGGAATTGACGACACCGAATAGAAATATCGCCTTAACCGGACACCGGGAGTTTTAATCGTTCAAATAATTATTCGAAGTTTCGTCTTTCTCGGTATAATGATGCCTTTATCACGCTCGAATAGGAAACAACTCCAGCAGCGATGCTTTCTCGGAACGAGGGAGCTCGTGTGTCGTGTCGACGAAACGGAAAGGCGCCTTTAGGGTCGCTTCCAAAGGAGCATCCAGCTACGCGCATTACCACCCTATCTGACACCCTTGCCACAGGGTGGTTAGTCGTTATCAGATCGCAAGTTAAGCACAGGTGCTACGAACGTTGATACACTGTACATAGACCTAAGTATTGGGACGAACAAATTTCGGAATGTTGGTAATGTGGGATTGGCGGGACCTCCATACCCGATAAGAACAAAAGGAATACGGAAAGGACGTGTATTAGGCGGACGCCGGTGGCTCAGTTGGGAGCGTCGACGACTCGTAATCTGAGGGGCACGGGTTCGAGTCCCGTTTCGGTCCGGATATTTTTCCGTATTCCTACAGTAATTATTGGGAGTAAGGCAAGAGATACTGTGGCGGTGTCCGCCATTTCGTTCTTTCTAAATCCTTTCTTCTAAACTTTTCTATTGGGAGTACAAATTAGTTCGGTCCGTTTTCAAAAGGTATCTCTGGCTGCTTACTTCTTTGCAAATTGCATCTTTTAGTTTCTGGAGGGACCGTGGCGCATTAACATACACTTCGGACTTTAAATATCCCTACAGTAAAAAGTCTGGAGCCGTCAAATCGGGCGACCGCGGAGGCCATTCGCAATCGCCACTTTTCGAAATTAAGTGACTTGGGAACAATCTTCTTCTTCTCAACATCGACCTGAACAACCTGAATGTTCTCGTTGCTGCTCTTTGGACGCTGTCTTGTACTCTTTGCACGGTCACGAACTTTACCACTATCCCGAAACTTATCAATAATTTTCGATACATTTTTTCACGTAACGTTAAAATTGCGTCCGTACTTCCGCCTCATGCCACGTAAAGTTTTGATAAACGAGGACCCTTCACTAAAATATACTTCTACAATGCCAATCCGTTGTGCTGGCGTTAAATTGTTCATGGTGAATAATAATGGTATTGGGAGTACAAATTAGTTCGCTCCATTTTCTAAAGGTATCTCTGGTTGTTATAAATGTTTCATAGCAACAGCGAATTTCGATTGTTTCAGAGACGTTAGGCATCTGCCAATAATATTCAGTTTATATCGCTTTGAGTTTCATACAGAAATCTTGTTTTTTACTGTGTTCAATATGTCAAATTTTGTGTTAACTAAGCAGCATTTGCGGGAGGTTTTAACTTTTTACTTTAATTGGAATAAAAGTGCAGCTAAAACGCATCGAATCCTTGTGGAAGTTTATGGTGACAATGCTCCAACTGACAAATCACGTAGGGAATGGTTTCGAAGCCTGATGTGAAATTCCGTAGCCAGATTTATAGTGTTTTATACCACAAAGAAGCTTTAACAGTCTAGTAAAAATAATTATTCTTCATCTGTATTTATATCGTGTAGACATTCCCATTGACTTTCTCAGTTCGATATCATGTCATACGTTTCAAATATCTGTATTTCGTCTTTAGACCGTTTCAGATTATTATGAACAATACCAAGAAGTTTTAAGCAACTCCAAAGCAATTTCACAAAAATTCTACGTGCATATGTACATTAGGTACAAATCATGTCTCGCAAGACTTCGATACTGCATGAATGTAAGCGACCGCCATTTTGTAGAAGACGCGTGATTTTGGAACGTGCAAGTAATCCTTGAATATCTCGAAACCATACGATCGAAATTGTAAATGCTGCACATAGTTGAATTTGTATTTTCACCCACTGTTAGCATATTCCAAACGAATGAGGGGTTCCACATAAAAAAAAAATAGCAATAACACTGTCCAACAGCCAAAAAAAGTTTTAAATACCAATATGCGATTGTTATAGTGTTTCTCGTGCTGATTACGAATCTGCAACCCGTTTGTCTCCAGCACGTACAGTTTTTGAGAAATTTGATTTTGAAAAAAAAAACATATTTTTCAAATTCAAACTAATTTTGCGCGGTAATTATAAAAGATACTAAAATTCTGATTATATCAGAAGATTCTATAGACTTTCCTGAATACAACGTATATATTTGTTATGCGTTCTGAATATTTAAACATGTTTAAACAATCATTGAATGCGAACAGACACCGATTTTGCACCAATTTTTGCGTATATTTTTGAATTTATCTTAAAAAGTAAGGGTCCAGTGGAAAATCGAACTATATTACGCGATAGGGCAGACTTTCACCTTTAAAAAGCACCCAAAGAAAGTTGAAACGTCGTTTTTTTTACGATACCAGAAGCAAAGTAGCAACGCGGGAAACGAAGCGAAGACAGTGGTTCTCATGCCATAGGGATCGTTCCTTGCATCGCGTTAACATAGGCGGGATACGGAGCGACCGCTCTGACGCGACGAACCACTGTCCTCGCATCGTTTCCTGCGTTGCTATTTTGCTTCTGGTATCGTAAGAAAAACGACGTTTCAACTTTCTTTGGGTGCTTTTTAAAGGTGAAAGTCTGCTCTATCGCGTGATATAGTTCGATTTTCCACTGAACTCTTACTTTTTAAGATAAATTGAGAAATATACGCAAAAATTGGTGCAAAATCGGTGTCTCTTCGCATTCAATGATTGTTTAAACATGTTTAAATATTCATAACGCATAACAAATATATACCGTTGTATTCCGGAAAGTCTATAGAATCTTCTGATATAATCAGACGTTTAGTATCTTTTATAATTACCTCGCAAAATTAGTTTGAATTTGAAAAATGTGTTATTTTTTCAAAATCAAATTTCTCAAAAACTGTACGTGCTGGAGACAAACGGGTTGGAGATTCGTAATCAGCACGAGAAACACTATAATAATCATATAGTGGTATTTGAAACGTCGAAAAAAAGTTCAAATTTGTTGGACAGTGTAATCTTAAAATCGTACAAGAAGAATGTCGTCAAGAATAATACTGCTCTATCAACTGATTTGCCTTTTGAAGTAGTACAACTTTGTTTATTAGAATTTTTACAGGTGACAAACAATAAACCAAATGATTCTTCTATTTAAATGATCCGCCCTGTATAAATCATGTCACATCGAACAATTGCATAAATGATACCATGATAAGTACGATTAAAAAATGATTAAATTGAATTAAATAATTTTGTAAAACATCAAATAAATAAACATAATGCACTCTATCTTCGAAATAACATCTAAAATTTTTACCCCAAATTTTAAACTGTACTATTCACTTTTGTAGTAATATCAATACATCGTAAATAAATTGAGGAATGCATAAATACGAAAAGCACTAGCTAGGTCTTTCGTTTGCTATTAAATTGCCAGCATATGCAGCGAAGTTACCGTAATCTCGGTTCACAAATTCGCAGCCTACACGTTTTTACGGCGTCTCATTAACATTTTCATTTTTTTATAACAAGGTGAATAATAAAGCAACACATTATCGTTTGCTCCGACGACAAAACGTAATCATAGCAATTACTATAGCTTCAAAACTTGCGACGAAGGGAAGGAACATCAGGGTATTTTCCGCCGATCAATATAAGTACCCTTCTGAACCAGCAGACGAGATTAACTGCCACAGCTTCTTCCTCGAAAATGTCCCTTGATGGTTTTCGGGACACGCGATTAACTCTCGCATGGCGGATGCAGGGCCATTTTCGCATAACAACAGAAGTGAAACGTTCATTGAAACTTCGAATGGTTGTATACAAAAAAAGAATGCAACTATAATACATATACTAAAAATATCTGGTAAAGATCATCATCTTCTGATAACACTGTACAACAAATTTTGACTTTTTTTTTATTTCGTAACCGCCACTATGATATTCTTATAGATTTTTGCGAGCTGAATACGAATCTGAAATCCGTTTCTCTCAATGTCCTACAGTTTTTGAGAAAATTGTTGTTGAAAAAAATTGCAAATTTTCAACTTTGGAAATTTTTTGTGCTTTTATCATGGCAACTATACAGTGACGTTCCACACGAGAAAAATCTGTGAACTTTCCCAAATAAAACGATATAAATTGTTATTGCATTGTAAACATTTAAATATGTTTAAATAATGATCAAAGTAAGAAAGACGCCGAAAATGCACCAATTTTCGTTGATATTTTTCAATTTATTTCAAAAACTATAGGTCCAGGTGAAAATCTGACCATCGTACGTGATAGAGCAGACATTTCTGCTGCAGAAAGTATGAAGCGAAATTAGAAAATCAGTTTTGTTTTCATTTTATAAGAAAAATAGTTCGGCAAAACACGCGACGCTGCCAGTGGTACTCAGTGTTATATCGCGCCGCGCCGTTCACTTCTTCCGTTATACCAAGGCAGTAGGCATTGAGTACCACTGGCAGCGACGCGTGTTTTGCCGAACTATTTCCCTTATAAAATGTAAACCAATGTGATTTATTAACTTCGCTCAATGCTTTCTGCAGCAGAAATGTCTGCTCTATCACGTACGATGGTCAGATTTTCACCTAGACCTATAGTTTTTGAAATAAATTGAAAAATATCAACGAAAACTGGTGCATTTTCTGTGTCTTTCTTACTTTGATCATTATTTAAACATATTTAAATGTTTACAATGCAATAACAATTTATATCGTTTTATTCAGGAAAGTTCACAGATTTTTCTCGTGTGAAAAGTCACTGTATAGCTGCTATGGTAAAAGCACAAAAAATTTCCAAAGTTGAAAATTTGCAATTGTTTTCAACAACAATTTTCTCAAAAACTGTAGGACATTGAGAGAAACGGATTTCAGATTCGTATTCAGCTCGCAAAAATCTATAAGAGTATCATAGTGGCGGTTACGAAATCATTTGGCTGTTGTACAGTGTAATTAACACTACATTTAGCTGAAAATTTTATCAGATAATATTTTTATAATTAACAAATCCTACCGAATATGCTCACAATATTTTGCTTTATTTATCATTCATAGGTCCAAGCAATTACTACTAGTGTTTCCATTTATACAGGGTGTCCCATTAGTGTTGAAGGTGCCGGAAATGGGAGGTAGGTGGGGTCATTCTAAACAACTTTTTCATTTGCAAACATGTCGTATGGGGCTTCATTTTTAAATTATTAACGAAAAACACCGACCAATCAGAGCACGAGAATCACGCGCGCTCGGAGGCAGAAGTGTAGGCCCGAGTTATAATTGGCCGTGGTCGCGATCGAATCGCGTGGCGCGCGATTCTTGCGTTCTGATTGGTCGGTGTTTTTCGTTAATAATTCAAAAATGAAGCCCCATACGACATTTTTGCAAATGAAAAAGTTGTTCAGAATGACCCCACCTACCTCCCATTTCCGGCTCCTTCAACACTTTTGCGACACCCTGTATACGGAAAATGTATACATTACAGTGTAAATTTATACGTTTATACGTTAAAGAAAAATACCCAATTCTTCGAGTAACTGTTCGATTATTATAATCTTTTCATACATACAAAAATGAATAACGGCAATGAGAGGCACTGTAATTAAACAAAAGAAATTTTTGTTTACTTATTTCGAGTTAGGAAATAAAACGATAAATGACTTGCATCAGACTCTTCAAAACAAAATCATGTTACAAGAAAATAATCTGAGTTATTTAATTACAATTAATCCCATATTTCAATAGCAACATACGCGCTCCGTTGTCCAATAAAAAATGTTAAGTAAAAAAATCTACAAATTTAATATCTTTTAGTTTCAACGTTTCCATGAAGAGAAAGGCAAAAAAATCGTTATTTTAACGTGACAGAATAATGATCGGGAACGATCGCATTTACGTGTCACATAACCTGATCTCGTTCCAAGTTGTTGGACTTTCGAAGGAAACAAAGGGCACACGCCGTTCCATATGCATCAAAAGTGGATGAATAATTGACGACAGATAACAATCACCTTCGTTCTTAATTCACTTCAACGAACGCGTGCATAATGCGTTCAATGAGAATTTCACGTCCCAGCTAACTTCTCTTTCGTTGATATCAGCCGGCTGAATGGCGCTCCTTAACGATTATCAACGATGCCATCGATAAATTCTGAAATCGATTTCGATGACGTGATTTTGTCGAACGTCGATCAGATTCTCGACACTTTTTTTTTCTCTCAACACTTCGAGTGCCGCGTCACCCACATACGGCTGACGTATGAATTCATACATAAATCTATCGCTAATTTTAGCTGAAACATTTAACATAACAAAGTATAACAAATCGTACGGTCTCGTTACTCGATTCTTCGCTGACGGAATTATCAAGAACTGGGGCCGGTGTGCTCGACGGCAAATTAACCCTTTCGCGCCGAGCTCCCCGTCCGCCGAAGTACCGTCCCTCAACGGAAACTCGCGCCGAAAATATACACAGTGCGCGTGGTTTCTGTATATATGTTGTTCTAAGTCTTAAATAGGAACTGTGCTAAATAAAACAATCATTGTTCTAATGTAATAAGTAATACGTAAAAAATATGTAAAAACAATTAACTACGAAGTGCACTTGCTTAGATGGCATTGCATGCGTGGTCGCCACAATTTCGATGCCGCATATATGCGGCGCTCGTACCCACAGGTCGTCGAGTGGATGCCGCATATACAGGATGTCTCGTAATAAGTGTAAGACCCGAAAAGTGGTTGTAGAGGAGGTGATTCTAAATAACTTTTCCCTTTCCAAAAATTGAGTCTAGGCTCTCGTTTTCGAGTTATTAAGGAAAAAGTCCGACCAATCAGAGCGCGCGAATAGCGCCCGCTCAGCCGCGAGAGCGAAGCTTCGAACATACGGCCGATCGCGGATGCGATCTAACAAGTTGGTATCGTGCTATGTTACGTCAAAGTTAAATCACACATAAAATTGTCTTATCCCTTATTTAGTAAAAATTAATAACTGAACATTATTATTCTCAAATTCCCAATTCTCCAAATCTCCAAATCTCCAAATTCCCAAATTCCCAATTCCCCAAATTTTCAAATTCTCTATTCTCCAAATTACCAATTCCCCAAACTCCCAATTCCCCAAATTCCCAAATCCCCGAATTCTCAATTCCCCAAATTCCCAAATCCCCGAATTCTCAATTCCCCAAATTCTCAATTCTCCAACTTCCTCAAATAGCACATAAAATTGTCTTATTCCTTATTCATTAAAAATGAATAACTGAACATTATTACGCATGATTTAACTTTGACGTAATATAGCACAATACTAACTTGTTTGTTTGCGTCCGCGATCGGCCGTATGTTCGAGGCTTCGCTCTCGTGGCTAAGCGGACGCTATTCGCGCGCTCTGATTGGTCAGTGTTTTTCCTTAATAACTCAAGAACGAGAGCCCAGACCACATTTTTGCAAAGGAAAAAGTTACTTAGAATCACCCCCCCTACAACCCCTTCACGGGTCTAACACTCATTACGAGACACCCTGTATGTGGCGCTCGGCGCGAAAGGGTTAATGTCGTGAGGGCGCTTTTTGTAGATGATATGGTGGTGATATGGCGGTGAACGAGTATTTAAACTTAACACTTATTTATTTAACAATAATGTCGTTGAAAACGGTTGTTACAAGATGATTGAGTTATTCTTAAGTGTATTTGGTTATTACGGCGTAACAGAAACAGAAAATTATTTTCTTTTAAAATAACATTATACTTGGCGCTTTACTACAAAACAATGAAGATAAATATTTCTAGCGAGAATAACATTTATTAAAATTACAAAAATCCGGTTTTATACGATTCTTAAGTATTTTATGAAGAATATCTCTAAACACGAAGTACGACAAAATATTGCTCTTCTGCTTAACACTAGATTTACGGACGTCCAATGACCACTTTTGTCTGCATTGAAAATGAACTATAAAAACAAATAAATAATGGATAATACATAAGCCAGTTTATAGAAAGATTCTTTATCTCGATGAAGGTTAACGTGCATTGTGCAATAAGTTTCTCAATAATTTTCGCAATTGAAAACAAGAAATCTATGATCCCTCATTTTGATTGGTTCCGTAAACCTAGGGTTAAAAACATTTACACTTACATGTTTAACACGTACATTTCCATTACATTTCTACACACTTCGAAACCAAATATCTACTATCCTTGTCTCGGCTAACCAAAACAGCATAAGGTCGCCGATGCTTATCAACCCCTAATCCCGAACCCTATGATTTACACTCATGGACAAAATTAAGTGGACATTGCAGAAATGTAAAAAATTGTTTGTTTTGTTACAATGTTTTAAATAAATTGTAAATTTAAAACGTGAAATGCTTTTGTAGGCTTGAAAAAACATTTATTTAATGTATATAATTGTGCAATCAAGTTTTGATTTATAGACATTGTTAGTTAAATTAAATTGACCTTTTGTTATTGATAATACCTGTCCACTTAATTTTGTCCACGACTGTATTTATCAAGTTGAGATTCTTCAATTGAATCTAACTAATCAGCTACAATATTAAAACAGATCAACAAATTTGAAATATTAAGTCCACTGTGTATTCTATAATCCTTCACTGTGCAAAATACAACTGGGCTCGAACTCCAAACTGCAGCATATTAACCCATTGAACTCGAAGGTACTTTTACGGGTAGCATATAGCAACTTTAAAACTTTTTGACTGAAAACTTTCATGAATTCTGTTGAAATATTCGAAGTGCCCGCGTAACGCGTGATGCATATCCTTTTTATTCGGCAATCGCGTCCTTCTTTTGTTCTCTTCTTCTTCCTCCTTATATCGCTCGTCGTGTTACCGTTCACACGTGTAATGTCTCGTAAGCATATATATTAAATTACTTTTCATTAATTCATGTTCCGCGGAGTTTTATTTTCACCTCACCTGGCCTCCGCTAAGCGAACTTCAACAAATTCTTTTGAAGTTGTTATCGCTGTATTATTAATTGCAATTCTTAGCTATTTCATTATGTTTGTACGTCATATGTGCAATACTATAGATTTAGTTAAAAAATACCTATTCAAAATTGCTGTATTAAACAAAGTGGTGAGTGTGAATCATCTTTCGAGCGCAAAGGGTTAAAAATTCGAGTAAAATTTATCGTGGCTGAAGAGCGAGTGCGTCACGTGTCGAACTCGTTAACACTTTGATCGTCATGTCACCCATATAAGGGTGACACTCATATTTCTACCCAGATTTACCAGTTGTATTATCAAAATTTTGTTCAATATTCTAACTGAAGATACTCGCATCAGTTACTCGGAACTACGAAAAATAAATAAAACAAAGCATCGTGAAAATATTTGGTAAAATTTGTTAAAAATGAAAATACCACTTAATTTTCAATTGGTTCCATGTAGCAGTCAACGTGTTAAAATATGGCAAAGGGTTAACCAATCGTTTACCGTTTCTACCGCTGAAAATGTAGCTTCCGTGGTGGACAATCTTTCCACATTTCTTATTTTTCGGGTTTGTCGTTCTGGCCGCAAACTCTTAGTATCTGTTTCAGGAGACAGTGTCAAACACGTGTCATTTACCGCATCAATGAGGCCGCCCATCATTGGTAAACACCGGTGAAAACATACACTACGGCAGGAAAATTCGGAAACCAGGAAGATTTGTAATGTTATCAAGTTTCGAAGTGAAGTATAGGAAAGATGGGAATTCGGAAGCTTGACAATACGGGTATTTGAAAATTTGGATGCTTACAAATTCAGAAACTTAAATGTCAGGAATTTAGGAACGTGTTTAATGTTATTAATACATTATATTTCAACCTTGATGTTAAGTACTCGTGTTTACCCGAGTAGGGAGATTCGAGCTTTGTAGGCGTTTTGCACGCTTGTGCCAACAAATATAATAACTACTCGAAGGGCCACCCGATATGATCGGGACTATACAAATTATTTATATTTCAAGTATACGAATGACTATGTTCTTTATTCAACTATTCAACTATGTCTATACAAATCAACTGTTCTGTCTGTTCTTAGTTCAACTAACTTGTCTATCTATCTCTATACAACTCTCTCAGATTCTATTAAATCTATCCGATGTCACCTCGGTCGGCTAGACTTGACGGGGGTACATCGTTCTAATTGGCTAAGTGAAAATGTACAAATTGTAGAAGGGCAACAAAGTTAACGCCCTACGTGGGCCCCTCCACTCGCAAATATTCTACGTTTTGCTCCTGGATCGTGGCAGGTAATAAGGATCAAGAAGCGCGCTGACCTTAACTAAACATGCTAGAAATAACGGGCTCGAAAGGTAAAAATGTCAATCTGTCGACCAAATGTGAACAATGACTCGAAAACTACATGGAAAACGCGCGGGTCTTTATGGCCTCTTGAGTTTATAGCTGCCACGGAACGGTCCGTGAACCCTTCGATGGGACGACGGTCTTATTTCTAATTGCTATGTAGAAATCCTAAATCTATTGTTAATGAAAGGGCACTGGATGGCCTTAACACTTGAATTAGTGAATATTATATTAATAATTAATATTAAAGTACCAATAACATTAAGATAATAATAAATAGAACGAGGAATGAAACTTTTTCCATATCTTTTAAATTTAATATAATTTAATTTAATCAAATTTCAGTTTTATATATGAAACTTTCGAAATGGTCTGATATCAAAAAGTCAGCCAAATTTGGAAACTCCAGTTCAATCGACGAGAATATGCATGCGAATTAGGGCACTTGTGCAAAATTAAAACGGGAAAATTCAGAAACGAGAAAGATTTGTCATGTTATCAAGTTTCGAAGTGAAGTATAGGAAAGCTCGGAATTCGAAAGTTTGACAATTCTGGCATTTGAAAATTTAGACATTTAGAAATTCAGAAACTTAAATGTCAGGAATTTAGGAATTATGAAATTGGCAAGTTCTTGGATTTAACACTTTCGGCATTTAGAAGTTTGGAAAATGTATGAATGTAATAAATTTGGGGACTTTGAAATTTTTTAACTTACGAATTTGGAAATTTGAGAATCTAGAATTTCTTAAATTTAGTTGTTTAGGACTTTAGTAATTTAGGGGTTTGAGTATTTCAGGGTCTGGAAACTTGGAGATCTGGAGATTTAAAAATTAGGGATTTGGAAATTTGGAAACTATTGAATTCTTAAATTTCAGAATTCGGCGATTTGAAAATTTTTGAAGTTACGAATTTGGGAATTTGAGAGTTTGAAAATTCAGGAATTTAGGAATTCGAGGATAGAGAATTTGAAAATGCGAAAACTTTTAAATTTTAGAAACTTACTTATTTATTAATGTGGGAATTTAGGAATTTAATAACTGGAGTATTTATTCATTTATGAACTGAGCTATTTAGTAATTTAAAAATTTAGTAAATTAGGAATTTAACAATTTAAGAGTTTGAGAACTTGAATATTTAAAAATTCAATAAATTCAAAATTTGGAAATATAAGAATTATGGGAATTGTATTATTTATTAATTTAGGAATCCAGTAATTTGATTACATAAGAATTAAGTGATTCAGTAATTTAAGAATTTTTGTATTTAGCTGTATATCTTAAGAATTTAGTAATACAGGAATTCAAGAATTCAGCTATTTGGTAGTTTGAAAATTCACTAAATCAATAATTTGGGAATTTAAATATTCAGAACGTTAACACTTTAGTAGTTTAGTTTAGGAATTTAGGAATTCAGCCATTTCATATTGTAATTTACTTCAAGACACAAAACCGTACCTCAAAAACGCATTAATAGTAATAAAAATGGACGCGAAAATAACAAATAGCAGAAATTTGAAATTTGTTCAATCTGGTCGTTGTACCTGCACAGGCATAAAGCCGATATCTCCGACAAAATCGCTGCAGTCAAAGTGTTATGCGTGTCAACAGAAAAACATGAAGTGTTAAGATACGTGAAATTACACGAAAAAAAAAAGAATTCTTGCGTATAAAAGCCTCATTGTCAGTTACGTCATAAAACCTTATCTGTCTGACATTTATATCCTCTATTAAAGCCCTTTTCACTCGTTACCTAGAAGAAAATTGTCAGAAAACGAAAAAAAAACGAATTCTCGCATACCTCGAGCTATTAACGCAGAAAAGGCGATAAAATCTTCTTTGGCCTAACTGAGGAATTTCTATTATACAATGGAAATCAAGTTCCACGCTTTTAAACTCGAAGAAAACGTACAAGTTTTTCCTAACCACATTATAAAACTGACAGAAATATCATTTAACTCACTGTACTATAATTATCTTTTTATTATCCTGTTTTTAGAGAATCACCTTTTTCGTGCACGATCGATTCCATAGGTTATTAGCGATAAATATTGAAATTAATTATTAAACGTACGATTTACGATTGAATGAAAAATACTTGCGAATAAGGAAAATTCTTGGAATTGGCAATACATACAGTAGCGGAAAAAAGTTTAAGACGATGATTTGATTTGAAATATTATACGAACTTTGTTCCTTTTTTTGTATTAGGTTGTTCGGAAAATAATTTCGTTTTTTTTTTTTATGAAAATGAGAGACGATTTTCGTCGGATACTTTTTTCTTGTTTGAACAGCATTTTTGAAAAAGCAAAATATTCCAAAAATGATGCTTCTCACTTTCCATAATTGATAGGGTACCAATCACACACGTCTGTGTAGAATAAGCCGAACTGTTTCACAAGTAAGCCTATTGGAAAAAAACGAAATCACTTTCCGAACAACCCAATAACTTCGCTACTGAGCAAAATATCATAATGAAATTTTGTATAAGTGTATAAATAAATGTCTAATTAGTTAACACCGAAAGTAGAACACTGTTTATAGTTTTTATGAACAGTAAATCAATTATTTATTTTTTCCATTTAGTCTTAAACTTTTGTCCACTACTGTATGTACTTATATTAAGTTAGTTCAAGAGTTAAGTTGGTTCATATTTGGTAGAATATAAACTTTGTAATTAATGATATTATCAGAAATATTTACATTCTGTTACTACAATTTTTAGTTCTGGCTCCTCGGTCTGCCATGTGAAATTTTTATAGACTTCATGTTCTGTAATTTCTTTTTTAATTATACTTTTTCGATAGAAAGTATTTGTTCGTTATTTCGCTTTATATATTTATTTTTGTGATAATTTTAAAACGTAGCCGTCCTTTCAATAAAAAATTGCATACAATGCTATAAACCTAACCATACGATGATATAGTGAGGAGATTTTATTTTTGTCCATGAAAGTTGCAACGTAGCGAGAGTATTCTGTATTTCTTTTTTAAAAAGTATTCAATAGTCGCACAGTATTATTATATGGCACATAAATGATTATATAATGTGATTTAGACTTAAAGGACATTAAAATTAACTCGAAAAAGAATTAATGAAGAAATCGGTAACATTAATGCATTGTTATTAATTTTCTAATTATACGGATAATAACATTAGCTACACATAACAAAATTAATTATAAAGTTAATAACATGAATATACAGTTAATACATAATAATATGTAATATTATTAACACATTATTTTAACCTTGAGTTAGTGAATATTATATAAATAATTGATATGAAAGTATCAATAACATTAAGGTAAGAATGAATAGAACAAGGAATGAAACATTTTTCATATCTGTCAAATTTAACATAATTTAATTTAAACAAATTTCAGTTATTTATATGAAACTTTCGAAATGACCCGATAACGAAAAATCAGCCAAATTTGGAAACTCCAGTTCAATCGACGAGAATATGCACGCGAATTAGGGCACTTGTGCAAAATTAAAAAGGCGAAAGGTGAAAATAGTGTGTATTGGAACGAAATCCGATAACCTGCGATTCTGAAGCTAAGAACTATAATCGATAAGAATTAGAAATAACAGTGATTCCCAAATTATTCGTAGAATTATATGTTTTTATAGACTTTGAATTCGTCTTAATGGAACTGAAATATTTCAAATATTCAGTTACAGAGACTGTTTTAAAATAAGCTCGTAATTACATCAGATACGTTTATGCAAACATTTTGCATATTGTATGAAAAATTTAATTTTTCCTGTTTGTTTTATATACATTATGCATCATAGTAATAACTTTCTTCGTCGAATCATAATAATAGTTACTTATCTATTTATATTTACAGTATTTTATTCTCTTAAATTAAAACAACAAGATAGCTCAAATTTATTTATGAGCATAAATATATTTATTAGGCAAAATCTATTTGCTTATTAGGTCAATTATTGTTATTAAGCAAACTGTATTTATTTACTAGCTCAAATATATATATTTGGAAAAATCTTCAGCAAATTTTGGTTCGAAACTGCTGTTTTAAAGGAACGTCGCAAACTTTTCTTTCTCAAAGAAACGATTTCAATAAATCTACCTAACTACGGCTTAAACGATTCCCCGCCAGATTTTCGTAATTTCAGCTCTCTTATTTATTTCAGAGAATTTTATTAAGGATAGTTTTCAGATTATCATAGTTTTACGAACTTCCTCCGAACTGAAACGAGAACCGAAACGTATGCCACATGAAAACGATTTCTGTATTATTTTCTATCGTTTGAGAACAGGACTTTTTAACAGAAACAGACGGAATTTGAGAATTCAAGAATTTTTTTATTAAGCTATTTAGGAATTTAGCAATTGAAGATTTATTAACTTGGAAATTTGAAACTTTGGAAATTCGAGAATATGGGAATTTGAGAATGTGGGAATGTGGGAATGTGGGAATGTGGGAATGTGGGAATGTGGGAATGTGGGAATTTGTGAATTTGAGGGTGTATGAATTTGGGGATCTTGGAATTTAAGAATTGGGGATTTGGAGATTTTGGAATTAAACAATTTAGAAGCTTGTGAAAAAACTATGTTTAAATAATGATATTTTATAATAATCTATCAATTCTGTTTTAACCTTATTTGTATACCTCTACTTTTGCCAAGTCGTCAAAATCAGGTGTTTCATATTAGGTTCATCTACCAAACGTCGTATTTTAGCAATGATTTTTTAATAAAGTATTTCTGTGCCGCCAGGAAGATCACTCTGCTCGTTTTTGTTGAACAAAATCAATTCTACGAGAACAAAGTGTGTCGATACCTTTTCTATGCTTCGTGATATTGTCGAGAAAAATTCAGAAATAACAGGATGGGGAACAAAGTGAAAGAACGACGTAGAAACAGCGACCAGTGATTAAACTAACCAGCACCTCTTCTAAGAACATTACGAAAGAAATAACGCAATTGGTTCCTAGGAATCAAGTATCACGAGAACAAACGATCCCATTGAAAGCCATGATTATACAGCCGCGACATGTAAAAAATACTGATCGCGTAACTTGTACATCTGCCATGAGGAAGATAATGATAAAACGCGCATGAAATATTTACTAGCAGCACATTCAGGACAACAGGCGTGTGTCACGAGAAGGAAAAAAAAATCAATTTCACACTGTGTCGACTGAGTTTAAATATCAGGTGTATGCAGAAGGTATAGTCGCAATTTTTTTTACAACGTCCTGGTACAAATCAATATGTTAAGTTGGAATAATTCAATGACAAACGTCAATTTCGAATAGATTTTACAATTAAACAGTATGAAGATACAAATTTTTCGTATGGTAAAATTATTGTTGATTTTATAACGAAAGAAAACTTTGTTTAAATCCATTGAAGGGAAAATTACTTGCATTTATAAAAATTTTCGAAATATAAATTTATCTAAATTTGTCAGGTGGAAAATTATCTAAATTTTTTTAAATATAAGTTTATTAACATTTTTTTAATATAAATTTAATTAAATTTGTCATGCAAAAATTTATTTAAATTTATTAAATATAAACGTGTTTAAATTTGATAAATAAAAGTTTATTCACATTTTTTAAAGAGAAGTTCATTTAAATATGTTACATAGAAAGTTATTTCAGTTTGAGAAATGAAAATTGATTCAAATTTATCAAATAAAAATTATTTGTGGGTAAAATAAAATATTGATAGCAACGTTATAGTTTATAATTATTAGTTATTATAATAATGTTAACAGAAAAATTAATATATATCATACGGAAAAAACAGTGAAATTTTTATGTAAAATAGTCTTGTAATTTTTGTTTAGTTATTTCCATTAATAAATTCATAAATTCTCAAACTTTTTGTTCAAATATGCAAGATTTCAAATGTACAAATTCTGTTGCATTTGTTGACTAATTGCTGTAAGTAATTTAATTTTAATTAACTGGTGGCTAGTTAATCCTACTTTAAATTTTCATTCAAGAGAATATTATTCTTAGTTTAAGATTAATATTATTCCTACTCAAATTTTCCGACTAATTAAAAAGAAACCTCGCAAAAAATTCAGTGAAATTCATTTATCAAGAATTGGACTATAGCTTGCGCGTAATTAAAATTAAAACCATAACTGAAGTTTAACTACGACAAAGTTAAAGATATGATTAAAGTTTGAATATCAGTAAAGTTTAAACGTGACCAAAGCTCGAAATATGACAAAACTATACTTCTATATATTATATATTCCATATAAAATATATTATATATTCCATATAAAATATATATTCCAATTTAACAAATGTGCACTCGTATCCCAACCTTCGTCATCTTAATGTTATTCTAATCTCCGTGTTAATTTTATATAATGCCCAATTTTGTCAAACGATACGTAGGGAAAAGCTAACCTACACTCCCGGACAAAAAGATAGCACGCGTGAGCTATCTTTAATTGCTCGTGTTAAAATTCTGCCAGCGTGAAAATTTTAAGATATATGGAAAACGTAGCTTTCGTGAATATGTAAACCGAACATAGACTGACTTTACTTCAATAAGTGCACCGAGTTTGGAGACAAACACGTAATCTGACACAGACAAAATGATAGCACACTTGAAAAATAAAGATACATATTTCATATAACACAACTACATATATGTTTAATGAAACAAAAGTATATGTATTTCCTATAACAATATATGTACCAAACTGTATTTTTTCAGTAATGTGTGGAACCTCCTTTGTTTCCTATCACTTCCTCCATCCTTTTAGGTAAAGATTTGTATAGTCTTTTAACTATCGCCTGAGCTAAATTTTCCCATTCACTTGTAATGCAAGTTTTTAATTCATTTATATTCGAAAATTGTCGGCCTTCAGCAAACACTGCTTGCAAAAGCATTGCCCAGCAATTTTCAATGATATTAAGGTCAGGTGAACATGCCGGCCATTGAAGATTGGATATATTTTCGTTTAAAAAATATTCCTTAACAATTTTAGCAGTATGTACTGCAGCATTATCTGGTTGGAATATATATGGTGCTTCAGCAATGCGTTCTCCATATGTATAAATTTGATTTTTTATTAAAGATAGCACACGCGTGCTATCTTTTTGTCCGGGAGTGTAGAATTCCCCGTCTCCGCAGACGAGAAACGTGGATAAATAGGGCAAGTGGTAAAATACTTCAGTTAAAGGAAACCTAAGCTGCACGTGAGCATACACCCTCTGACCTAACCTCAACCCTTCCTAAAGCGCGTGGCTTGCTAAGTAATGTTGCTCATGAGTTCTCTAGCAAGCCCTAATCGAGAAATACTCGTTGTTCATTCTTTTTCAGCTTTCCCCCACTCCATCTTCAACATAGCCTTCGCCATAATAGGATTATTGCCTTTTGCAACGTGGACAAAGGTGGCACAGTCTATCTTTTCGGTGCTGTTCACAAAGAAATCAAACTGGCAACAGCGAAAGCGAGAGAGACGGAGAGCAGTAGTAAAGATCCTCGTCGATTAGGCTCCTTTCTACCTTCGTTAGTAGCCTACAAACGTTCGTTAGTGTCGCTTCGAAAGGACTCAGTCCTTTGGTCGGTCGTGGCTAGTATTTATCCGGACGGACAAAAAATTTGTCCGTGAAAAGGGATCGATGACGCCTCGTAGCAGACTAGTTAGCTTCGTTAATTGATGAACCCCGTAGAGCTGCTGCTATTTCATTCTCATCGCGGCTTGTATCGGGACTTTGATGCTGCGCCATAAAATTATAATACAACGGATGTATCTTTGCGTTCAATCTCGTTGGAAGACGCAATCGTATAAAATCCCATATACTTGCTGCAAGGTACGGGATCTTGTATTTCCAATAAATAAATGTGGGTGGTTAATTGCTCCCCAATATCGTCGTGTGATGTACTTATCAATGGTTCTTAACCTTGGGTGCGTCCACCCCTGAGGGTGCGAGAGAAATTTCAAAAACTTAGACTTATTATTAGAACAGTTCCGTTGTAAACAGTTAGAAGCTTATCCACCACTGGCAAAAGCAGCACTAGAGACACTTTTAACATTTGCCGCCACCTATCTCTGTGAAATGGCATTTTCGACACTTTTGCGCATCAAAACAAAAGCCAGCATTCGCTTGAAGAATGCATCTGATGACTTACGCGTGGCTCTTTCAAAAAGGGATAAACAACAACAACCTAGCCATTAAAATATCAATATTGCTTTTCACGTTACGGGGTAATATATGAGCGGTTCAGTGCACAAATCGAGTAACTCCATCAATGAGAGGTCGAGAAATGCGACGAAAGAATGTACATTGTTTTTTAAAATTCCCTTTATAATATAAATTCAAATTTTATATTATAGAATGCATAAATACAGATATAGCTTCCATCTAACGGTATATAAAATTAATAAGAAATAATAGCCAAAAAATAATCGTCAGTAATGTTACAATTTTTATGTGACTGGTGGAGTTAATCTATTTTGAAAAAAAGTAATAAAGTTGAATTCAGTGTTTAAATTTGTAAGTTTTTCATTACAGAAAAAGTTAGTTATTATATACTTTTATTACAGATTTTACATAAACATGAGTGTTGCCAGTTCTATTATAATATATTATTTGTGATTCATCAGCAATATAGTCTTCTTTATCGGATGTATGCGAGGATTCGTCATTTCGATTTGTTGTCAAGTTCTTATATTAATTATGGTTAACAGGTGGAGTGAATTTTAGCATGTCCATGATGTCTTCCCTTTTTCCCTTGTCACAGATCTACCTTTAGGGTATGATAAAGGCTGATATACATTTTTGAAACCTTTTGAAACATTTTTGAAAACTTTTCTATCTGCTACAGATTTCCTAATATTAATGACATTAAATCCTGCATCTTCATTATAATCACAATTGAATTGTATGAGATAGGGTTTGGACCTTTCTAACTTTATCTAGGGTATTTTGATCCAATTTACTGGAAACCCTGTGACTGTTACTTTCCTGTTAATGATTGCATTTTTTAAAGGTTTCGTTGAAAAAAAGTCTTGTCATATGACCGTACTTAGGACCTAGACTAGGTGGTCCTTTAGTTAATTTATGAGAATACGATCATCGACATTTGATAGTGCATTCGAATTGCATCACTGAAACGATTTACAATAACGGACAAAAGATTAAGACTAAATGGAAAAAATATATAATTGATTTAGTGTTCATAAAAACTATAAATGGGGTTCTACTTTCGGTGTTAACTAATTAGCCATTTATTTATACACTTATAAAAAATTTCATTATGATATTTTGCTCAGTAGCGAAGTTATAAAAAAAGGAACGAAGATCGTATAATATTTCAAATCAAATCATGGTCTTAAACTTTTGTCCACTACTGTACATTAGACTATGGAGTTAATCAAAATGGTCTCCGAAATAAATTACTTAATTTTCAAAAGCCAAAAATATATTATCATTTAATGGTTTTAATCTTCATCATTCAGGAAAGTTATTAAAAATAGAAAAAGTTGAATATACTAAGTGCTTTGACACTTAAATTTAAGATTTTTCAAAAAATACAGTTTATCGATTTGGGCACTGAAGAGCTCACATATTTGAAGAGCAAACATTTTGTTTATACAATAAATGTTTTATCTTAAATAGAAATATACACGCATTTTTAAACAGGTGCAAAAGCTTGTTTACAGATTCGAGGAGTGCTGATCATTAAAAAGGATTAAGAACTGCTGATGTATATGTATGGTATCACATGATGGGCATAGTACGAAAGTGAAGGCGTTTGAAAAAGGTCAAGATCATGCCTACTTTTACGTATTGTGAATAAATATATCATGTATCATTATATATGTATACCTTACAAATTGTTATTTTTACTCTTACTTAATTGTTGATATTATGCGTTAGTGATTTACGATATAGAATATTGACTTTCAAGTATCCATATTAAATATGAAATTTCTTTTTTGTTGAGCTTCGTTTTAAGAAATTCTTAAAGTATTATTTAAATTCGGCCGTACTTTTACTGTTCCCAAATTTGTAATCTAGGATAACCTAATTCGCGATTCCACCATTCGTGTTTAATACTTGTTTGAAATAAAATTAGGTTCGATTTAAAGCGAGAATAAATACATTCAATGCATTAAATTGTAAATCGAATTAGGTTAAATTCAAAGTGTAAACTAGAGTAAACAGGTTTAACCCTTTGCGGTCGTACATATTTTTACCAGTAGCAAATATTAACTGTAATACTTTCTGGTTAAAAACTCTGATCAATTTTCTTGAAAGAAACATATTTTTATTATTAATTGCCAATATTGCATGTTTCACGCGATTTAAACTTCACGCGTACAATACTACAAATGTAGTTAAAAATTATTTATTAAAAATTGTTGCACTGTATCAAATGGCGAGTGAGAGTCGCCACTCGTCCGCAAAGGGTTAAAAAACGCAATTACACGATACATTCTTCAGGCTCTCGTTCGCCTTAACAATATTTTCGCGCCATTATCAACATATCGAATCATCGATAACATTTCGATATTAACGACACCTTGGAGACGTGTAAAGATCACCTTTAAGGCGTATAAACAAGAATAAAGTGAACGTCCATTGTAATAAATAACTAAACATTAATATAATTCAAAAGGAATGAAAATTCTTCCTTTTGTTTCCGTCAAACATTCATCGCTTATGTCACAAGAAACATTCTCCTCCTCTCCTGATTCTAGCAGTACGCGGTAGAATGGAATTGAATTAAAACGATAAGTATCGTCGTTGCGCTTTCACGCACGAGAAGAAGAGGGACAAACGACGCAACAAGGGTTACAAAGAGACAGGGAAATGAAAAGACTACGGGAAAGAGGTGGAGTAAAAAGTGGCGAGAAGAAAAAGCATAGAGAACGCCGGAGTGGAGGAAACGAGACGGAGATAGTGCAGGCATGCAGCAAAAGCAGAGATACCATAGTACGATATCGCGGCTTCGTATGCGCGCACAAACGTGCCTATGCGTTGCGCGCGCACGCGTGTCGATGTATGCGCGCGCACACGTGTCCGCGCATGCGCAGTGTGCTCGCCGTGAAACCAAGAACGCGGGCTACGCAGTGGGGCAGAATTCCAATAGGGAAAAAGTTTAACGTGCCATTTTTTTTCGCTGGCAATACCGAATCTGATTAAACTGCTTTATAAAAAAGTTGATCGATCCCTTCCTCGGAGAATGCGTGTATCAACACCTGATACGAACAACATTGTGACTACTTTAATTAGTTTCACGAGATAGTAACGATTTTTTCTTTCTGCTGATTGTCTTCGTTAGTACAGCAATTTAAAACGTGGTAGAACGGAGCTTATACGAATCTTAACTATCGAGCAATTAAATGGTTAACAATAATTAATTAAGAAAGATACGGAGATACGGGTAATTACACGTAACACTTGCTTTCGGCGGATTCGTTATGGAATATAAAAATGTGTAATCGATTATTCGATTGCGAGTATCTACGTACGATGAACGTGCAAGAAATATATGATGTTTGTGCATAAAATGCATGCAAATATGCACGAAAGATATGCAAATATGCAATAAAAATAAGTAAAATATGTGGATATAATATGTAACGTAATAAGCAATATATTAATGTTATAAAATGGCGAGAGACTCTGCGACCATGAGGGCGAGGTGCAAGTAACTGCGCTCGCAGGCATTTGTGAACTAACAATTTATCAATCTGATCATTTGAAGACTTCTAACTAGAAAAGCGCAAAACTTTTCTGTTTTCTATGTTTAAATGTCCAGATTTAAAAATTTTCGAAGTACTAAATTTGAAACTTTAGACATTATTGAATTTCTTTATCCGTATGTTTCTGAATATTTGATTTTGTTAATTTATAAATATCTGATATTTTGCGCTTCTCAATTTGCATTCTTCTGATTTTTTTAATTTCTTAATTTGTATATTTCTGAATTTTTTACATGAACATTTATGATTCTTCTACTTTTTAATCCTTGAATTTTTAAATGATTTGTAAATTTCAAATACCTACAAAATTTGGAAATTTGGAAGTTCAGTAATTTGAAAATTTAGTAATTTCGTAACAAAATTAATCCAGGTGCCATTGTTTCGCCAGCAACCGATAAACTGTGCATTATTAAAGCAATAGACTAATTATAAGTACTATCCACATATGATTTCAAATGAACATTTTTCTTCATATTATAATCCAAACAAAAATGTTGTTTTTTAAATTTTTGTATAATTGTAATGAAAGATGTATTCATACAATTTTTAAATAAATTAAATAACAATTGGCAAAATATTCATTATTTAAAATGTTATCGATTTTATTTCAAACAATTCGATGAACTGATATTTATAAACTGGAATTACGTACTCTATCATTTTTAATTAAACTATAAAATCAGTTACTAACTGCAAATTATTAAGGTCAAGTGATATAGCAGGTGTACAAATTTCTCAGCAAATGTACAAATTAATTTGATAGTCCACAATAAGATTTAGCAAATTCCTCTATCGTTGTTTTAACATTTCATATTAATATTGTATCACTTTACACATCGGTACTGCGATATTTCAGCGCGTTACATTATTATTCTACGAAAATGAAATTCCACAATTTTTAAATTCAAAAATTGTTTTCCTCTCTTTTAGAATTCTGCTCTGCTGTGCGTCGCGGAGGAGCGAAGAAAAAAGGCGGGAAAAAAGAGCGAAATATGTAGGGGCATATAGGAAAAAATGGAGTTAAAAAAACAAGGAGGGGGCCGAGAGAGTAAAAAGATGAAAGAAGGGGGAGAAAGAGCGGAGGTGGGGAGACGAGTTAGAGTAGGAGGACGGTGTATCCACGCACGTACCATGCGCGCTCGTTTTGTACACGAGTAGCGTGTCGTATATGGTAGGTGACGCTTGAATCCGAGCCCTCCTACACTCAAGAAAGCGGTGAACGAAGAATTCACCGCGGGCGTATGCTCATACACCCTATACCACGTCGACCACCAAGTATTACCACACTTGCTAAAAAGTATATAGTAACACATCACTCAATAAGTCTCCGGTATAACTAAGAAAAATAAATTCTTTTTTTTTAAATTTCACTTTATTTATTAACATACTCTTCTCCAAAAGTGACACATTCATTCCAACGCTCTTCTAACTTTATTATGCCTCTTTTGTAAAACGATTTATCTTTACTCTCAAAATAGGCCTCAGTTTCGGCAATCGCGTTTTCATTCGAGTCGAATTTCTTTCCGAGCAAAAAGCCAGTAGACGCTGGGGGCCAGATCTGGAAGGTACAGTGGATGGGGAAGCAATTCGAAACGTAATTCGTTCAATTTCTCGATCGTTTCACCCATTGTCTAGGTGGCCTTTAACACTAGGTTTACGGAACCCGTAAAAATGACGGATCTCAGATTACTTATTCTCAATTATAAAAATTATCAAAAATCATTTTGCAAAATGCACGATAAGCTTCATCCAGACAAAGAATCTTTCTACAAACTGGCTTGTCTATTATCCATTATTTACTTGTTTGTGTGGATCATTTTTAATTCAAACATGAGTGGTCAATGAACGTCCGTAAATCTAGTGTTAAGTCAGTTTGCGCAATCATATACTAATTCAAAAGTATACTTCATAAAATAAATATTTGTTACTAAACAGTTATTTTTTATAAAGTAATTTTTTTAAATAAAAGAAATTACGTTTTCCTACTGTATTTAACGAAGCACAAATAGCTGCCTTGGTCTATATTACTAACACCATTCAATAATTACGTATGCTGCCGCTCAAATGTATGTGGACACCATGTTCGTGAAATTTGTGATGTATAATGTACATTTTTGTTATTTTAACAAATAATATCACTATTTAAACGAATAACTTCACACTTATGCACGACAACGACCCGAATCATATCTCCGCAATATGTAGAAATTATTTACAGCAATTATAAATTTGAATTAAAAATAATGCCATGGCTGGCCCAATCACCTAATTTGAATCTCATAGAAAGACTGTAGGATCAAACAGACAGACAAGTTCGAAAATAGTGTCTCGAATCCGAAAATCATTTGTGGGAGACCTTAGAATCTGTGTGGAACCTTATTGATACTGAAATAATAAAACGAGTCATAATCGCGATCATAAAAGTATGTGAGGAATATGTTATGATAAAAAAATATACAATGTAAAAGGTATACATATATAATTATTTGTTATCATAATCGGTAAGATGTTTAACAAATCATTATTAAAATGTACACCAACCATGCACGAACTGAAGCAGATTCTAGGTGATCACATTTACTGATGACATCATAACTTTTTTTAGGTAGTTACAAGAATTAGGGAAGTGTCCACATATTTTTAAGCGGCAGTGTATGTATTTCTCTATATCAAAGTCATTCTATGTGTACCTTTGACAAATAAAACGATTTCATTCTAAATACTACTATGTTGTAGCAAATAATTTAACAAGAATAAAATTAATATTATTAATTATAGTGTACCGGACGTCGGTAATTATGTATACTAATGTTAATCAAAAGGGCGCGAGTCCTCGCGACATATTAAAACACGATCGTAAAACGCAGTTCCAATAAAGACTTCTCCGCGTCCGGATGTTTGTTTCATTTTCGAACCCTTAGCTTTCCTTAGAACCCTTCGAACAATTACTACATAATTAACAATATATAAACGTAAATACAATATTTTTTAATAAAATTATTTATTTGTAATACGATATGTTCAAACCGTGATGTCTATTAATTTTTTTAGTTTTCCAATGACTGCCATTTTGAAGTTTGTCTTCTGGTTTTTATTTATAAGCCTTATTTCATCAGAATCTACTTAAATAGCGAACGAAAGTATATCTAATTCATTTTTCACGGTAATCAGCCGAACATGACGAGGCCTCCGAGGCCCCACGTCAGATGTTGTACGAAAAAGCCAGCTCCATAGTTGAAGGTTTTAAACGCTCTGCGTAGGATGACAACATTCAAATTACATTTGAATTAGGCAATACAGGACACTTGACAGTTTCGGTGAAATTAGGGGACCTAGTTCGCCTTACAAGGAGACCGCGTGACTTTCGAAATCTTAAATTGATTCAAACTTCTTACTATTATAAAGTATACCGAAAGTAATGATTTTGCAAGACCATAGCGACTCTCCAATATACGGAAGTAATTTAAGTTTAGAGCTTTTGTAATTTGATAGGAATAAGATTTATAATTATTTGAGTAATAACGCATAACACACGCTTTACTTTCGGACCTTAGAATGAACATAAAGTTATGACAAATACTAATGATTGGATACTTCATATTGACAAATTTAAAAATCTCGCAGTATCACAGAATTTATTCAAAAATAAATACTAGAAAATGTTTGTGAGTGTTGAATTAATTGCTCTTTGCATGTATGCCGTTTATAATTGATTTATGTAAACAGTTTAGTAAACGCTTCTCGAGATTTTGATGAACTTGTTTCAAAAACATGAATGAGTTCAAGATAGTAACGTATTAAAAACGTCATCCTTTATTTTTGTTAATATTCGTTCATAAGTAGATTTAATTACAAACATTTTTTTTATACGCGTGCAATCTGCTTAGAATTATTTTAAAGATGAAAGTCTGCATTGACACATATCTATGTTAAGTTTCTTTAAAAATGTCTTCGAAAGTTTCCTTCAAAAGTGGAATCAATCTTCCATTTGTTGACGTTTGTCCCAAATTTTTCCAAAATGCGTTGACACTGTAGCGGTTAAGTCATAAATTTATTTCGAGTGCCTGGGAGGTCCTTGAGGACCCCGGCTCGTTCGAAGATTTTAGCGAGTAGGCCCCCGCTTTTCTTCGTTAGGGTTGCTCTCGATGCTACGTGTTTTCCAACGGGCAGAGAAAGAGTTTTGGAAAATCCTGGCAGAAAGCAACAGGCTCTCGTACCCTTCACATCGTATTTTTCCATAGTTTTTTATTACCGTCATTAGTACAGACGCCTAACTGTTATATATTGTTGTTATTGTTATTGTTTTATTTAAAAATATTTTTGTTGTTGTCTGTTAATCTGTTTCACAATTACGTACCTTTACCTCGCGTTATCCTAAAACACATAAAGGATAAATTTGAACCCTGTTCATTTGTATGATATAAACCAGAAATTAGTTTTCTAGTTACGAGTTTAAGAATTGGTTTTCTAATTGCGGCTTACATCAAATTGGAAAATCAAACCAAAACGTAACTTCGCCGTTTAAATTATAATCCCACTATATTTCTCCAAAGAAATATACGAGTTCCAAAATATACAAATCGAAATGTCGAAATACCTCAAAGTTCTAAAATATACAAATTACAAAATCCAAATACCTAAAACTGAAAATATAAAAATTCAAATCCTAAATCTAGAAATTGTGAAATATAAAACTTCAAACATTCGAAAGTCTTGAAATTCCAAGACATAACAATTTTTAAATTAAAAAATCTCGAAATCCTCAAATATAAAATTTCAATGCTTGCAACATTTCGAGGTCCAAACATTAAAAAATTCCAACCTTCAAAATCCCACGATCCCAAAATTCTAAAATTCCAAAATATTAACCTCTCAAAATTCCAAAATTCCAAAATATTAAACGCCCAAAAATCAAAAATTCCGAAATATTAAACTCCCAAAATTCCAAAATTCCAAAATATTAAACTTCCAAAATTCCAAAATTCCAAAATATTAAACTCCCAAAACTCTAAAATTCCAAAATATTAAACTCCCAAAATTCCAAAATATTAAACTTCCAAAATTCCAAAATTCCAAAATATTAAACTCCCAAAACTCTAAAATTCCAAAATATTAAACTCCCAAAATTCCAAAATTCCAAAATATTAAACTCCCAAAATTCCAAAATATTAAACTTCCAAAATTCCAAAATTCCAAAATATTAAACTCCCAAAACTCTAAAATTCCAAAATATTAAACTCCCAAAATTCAAAAATTGCAAGATTATAAAATGCTAATACCAACACCAAACTTCCAAAATTCTGAGCTTCCAATGTCCCAAAGCGTCAGAACGTGACAATCCTTAAATTCCGAACCTCGAAAATCCAAAAAAATCCACAAAAATAAATTCAACCTGACAATTTATCTACCTATACATACCAGAAATTGTTGAGAATGAAGGCCTACTTCGTGCAACACAAATTATTACATAATCAACAGAAATTACAAGCATCTTAATACTTATGAACGGCAGTGTTCGCACCCACGTGACCACACACGGTCACGCATGTCACACACGCGTATACGCGTGTCACACATGTGTCTTTCTCACAAACACACGTACACACACATACATATGTTCGTCTGTGTTGTTTCGCATCGTATCTTCCGCCTCTGAACGCTTTATCTTACTCGGTCACGTACCGCTTCCCTCGTCATTCTTCCTCGCTCTACCAACCTCGGTCCTTCGCTCTTTTATACATATTCTCTCCCTAAATGTCATAATCTAAGATCCATGCCATTTCATAGACGACATAATGGCTATAAAATTAGATTCGAACGATAATTTCGTGTTATACCGAGATAATCACCCAGAACTCCGTGTGCAGACATTTGTGTTGCGGAGAAAATTACGTTTGCGTTATGTTCTTGCAAAATTAGAAACTCGTATAAATCCAATCTTGATGGTTACATGATCTCTTCCTCTTTCAAATCATTGGAGTATAATGATCGAATTGGATACACTGTGTGTAATGCGTTCTTTTTTCATTTTCAATAGTTGACACAGCGCTGATCGGCAATTTTTTTCTTTCTGCTCGTTGCCTTTTTTCGAGACTTCGAGTACAATTAACCCCTTCAGACCTGAATTTTTTCGTCGTTTAACAAAAAATTATTTTATATTGTAGACAATGTTGAGCAGGAATATTAGCTGGAGAAAAATGATATTGCTGAATTAATTTAACAACCATTGTATGAAATGTAAAAAAATTAATTGTGGAGAAACGATTCAACATAGAGAATAATTTTATGTTAAAATTTGAAAGGTGTCTATTTCTATCAAGAGGTGTCAAAAGTGTTAACACTAGATTTACTGACGTTCTGTGACCACTTATGTCTGAATTGAAAATGAACTATTAGGTTGTTCGGAAAGTCATTTCGTTTTTCCCCATCAGTCTTGCTTGTGAGAAATTCTTAGAATTTGGAAATCTGGGAATTGCAAACTTTCCGAATTTGGAAATCTGAGAATTCGGAATTTTCCGAATTTGAAAATCATAGAATTCGTATTTTTCAGAATTTGGAAATCTGAGAATTTGGAATTTTCAGAAGTTGGATATCTGAGAATTAGGAATTTTCCGAATTTGGATATCTGAGAATTCTGATTTTTCTGGATTTGGAAATCTGAGAATTCGAAATTTTCCGAATTTTGAAATCAGAGAATTCTGATTTTTCCGAATTTGGAAATCATAGAATCCGGATTTTTCAGAATTTGGAAATCTGAGAATTGGAGAAAAATCAGTTTTGCTTGTGAATAAGTCCGAATAATTTATCGTTGTCACCGTATCGGGTATGAAAAGTGAAAAGCAACATTTTCGTAATTCTTCGCTTTTTTAAAAATGCTGTTCAAGCAAGAAAAGAAGTATCCCCCGAAAATCGTCTCTCATTTTCATAAAAAAAAGAAATGAAATTACTTTCCGAACGACCTAATATAAAAACAAATAAATAATGTGGGAATGAACTATAAATGAACTATAAAAACAAATAAATAATTCAGCGATATCATTTTTCTCCAGCTAATATTCGCTAATTTCCCTTGTTGCATTTTATTGTACACCACTGCATTGATTGTATATTAGAGTATCCCATAAGTTCTTTCCTTTTTTGATAGACATTCATACACAATATTTATAGTTCAAAGTTGATTCGTTGCATTAATTGTTCAGCTGTATCAACCTTCTCTACCCTGCTATCCCATTTTGTGTCATATTACAAAAAGGAAGAAACTTATGTGACCCTAATATTTTGTAACTTGATGAATTAAATAATCTCCAATAAATACACATCAGTATATCAATAAATATATTTCTCAAATTATCTATGTTTAACTCATAATTTAAAATCCTAACCAGTTTCGGCGATGATTTGTATTCAAAGGGCGTCAAAAGACACCATTTGGTTGAAATGGGTATACACAAAATCGTGGTAGAAATAGTGTTAATAACATTGGTGCTATAGTTACGCAACAAGTGAAAATCACTTTTTCGAATATATTGTTTCGTATAGAAGAGCAACTTCAATGAGACTTAATCTAAAATTGATTGCGTCCTACACCGTTTTAGCTCCTGCAGTTGATTTCTTGCATTTTTACTCTGAACTACGGAACAACTAAAAAAGTAGGTGGTGCTATGTATAGTTATGCATCACAGTGTATTTGTCTGCTTTTGTATCTTTCCCAGCGTTAATTGTAAAGTTCACTGTTGCGTTGCAGTGCCGTGATCATGGTTGCCATTAAAGTCGAGCAGCGAATTAACCTGAAATATCTTCTAAAATGTAAATAATCGCCGACTGAATGTCTGCAATTGTTAAGAGAGGCATTAATGCAATGTCACGTGCACCCTGTGTGTCCTATCTGTTCCCAAAAGTCGAAAGTGCATTGAAGGGAACACATTTTCTGTCCGTTGAACATGCAGAAACAAAAACGGTAAAGTCATTGAAGAGGCTGACAACTGATGAGCTGCAGCATTGTTTAAAACAATGGAAGACACGTATGCAACGGTGTATAGATAGAGAAAAAGAGTATGCCGACGGGGGTTAAAGTTAAATGCAACGTTATTTACGATAAATCGCATTTTTCATATCGGTCACGTTATTTAATTGTCGCACTTCGTACTATTATATTACGGGGATCAGAAAGTAATGTCGTCTCTGTGTATTCGGTTTCTTCAGATATTTTGCTCAAAAATCAATTGATTTTGATCGATCCGACATAGAAAATTTGTACAGTAAATCGGAAAAGGTTGTTGATAACGAGGGTGATTGGATCATTAATTAAAAATAAAAATGTATTAAAAATTTATCTGCAAAAAAAACGACATTACTTTCCGGTGCCCCTAATATTTTAATATTTTATGTATCCGTACATCGGAAGGAAGGAAATTTGTTCCACATTAACGAGTCGACTGACACATGGAAGCAATTAAAAATTCGAGAATTAAAAATCACGAAAATTAAAAAATGTGAAAATCCGAAAACACGAAAATTGAATAAGTTTCTCTTCCATGCCCGCGCATCGTGGTCTTTGTTCAAAGAACAAATATATTTTTTTTAATTCTACATAAACAACTTAGTGTTTATTAAAAATATAAATGTATGCGGCTGTCGAAGATCCTGCAGCAACTGCACTTCTTATTTCTTTTTCATTTGTCTTAATAGTCTGGACTTTTGCTTTCCGCAACAGTGTATGTTTAACACTAGGTTTACGGGACCCGTCAAAATGACGGATCTTAGGTTTCTTATTTTCAATTGCGAAAATTATTAAGAAGCTTATGTGGAAATGAATGTTAACCATCATCGAGATAAAGAATCTTTCTATAAACTGGTATATGTATTATTCATTGTTTACTTCTTTTCATAGTTCATTTTCAATTTAGACTCAAGTGTTCATTGAACTTCCGTGAATCTAGTGTTAAGACGGCAAGCATCGTCGCGGCCGAAGAAGTACAGTGTTGTACAAAGCTTTTTGAAATTTTCTTATCGTGTTAGAGCGAAACCGTGTTATAGGATGCCGTGTTGTAGGAGGGTTCCCGCAATTTGTGAATCGTGTTATAGCGAAACCGTGTTGTAGGAGGGCTACCTGTATTTATTTTTGGTCGAGAAGAAACTTTAATTTATTTTCTCACCAGACCGTCGTTAACCCCTTGGGTACGGATTTATTTGAGAAAATATTTGCATGTGGAACGGAAATAATTTTTGGTGGCTTCGAGTAGTATATAAAGGCAGTACATTTTACGTAAGAATGTATTTATTTCTAAAATATTGGTGACATATGTAGTATTAAGATGTCTTCAACTAATTAGAATTGCAAAACAAAAATAAATTAATAACAAGAAAATAAAACTAAATTAAATAAATTCAAATTATAAAAAAAGAACAATTACTAATAATTATGCAGAGTGTGATATTTTTCAAAGCAAGTAGGTAAAATGCAGTGCTACTTTGCATTGTTTGCACTGCCACGTAGTCTCTTTCCTAATATTATGCTTATAACAAACACGGCACCTTTTTCCAGGGTGTTGCTTGGACTTAGTTGACGGAATGTTCTCGGGGAAGTGTGAAACCAAGTGAATGACGTATCTCAGATGTCAAATGTACCTAAAAGTTTAATTTTTGGTTTGACGTCTTAGACACGTCATCCGCTCTTAGGGGAAAAAAGTGAATGACGTGTCTCAGACGTCAAATGTACCCAAGGGGTTTAAACTCAACGTCGGGATATAACAACAACGTTGCACCCGAACGTACATAACAACGTGTACCACCCATATTACGAAACATCTCATAGAAAATTTCGAACTTCCACGTTCCCGCGCCTCGTTGGCTCGTTTATCAATGGTTCCAGGAAATGGCGGGAACGACCACTTGACACTACGAAATGACTACTGCATATCGTGCACGTTCTAATTTCCCCTACTGTTCACGCTCGTCCCCCTTCTTTCACACATTCTTCCTTTCTTTGCTCAGTCATTTACCCGCTCGTGCAGCTTCTTTTCGTTTACTCTTTCGTTAACTCGATCATCGTCCCTCCTCGTCGTTCGCATTCCTCTAATCTTCAGGTCCACCGGCTCGTTTACTCGAGCTCGTGCTCCGTTCCCGTATTTCTACTTCCCTTTTTTTTTTTTTTTTATTCTTCTTCTTTTCCCGGTACGTTCCTGTTGGTCCGGCTCTCGCTTCCACGGAGAATCGCTAACGGAGAACTATAGTAACCTTCGGCAGAACGATGGAGGCCGACTGTTAGTGGGACACACGCGTCGTGTTTTCTGCAGTATCGCTTATGGCAGACCACACTTATTCGGAACCACGCAGATCGCGCAAGTGAACGAAATCGAAACGATGCGTTTCGCAGTTGCCGATTACGCTGTCCAACTTTCATTTCCTTCGCACACTTTACGATAAAGAGATATCAGTTCATAACACGTTAGAGCACCTTTCGCGGAATTGAAAAGTTGATTAATCTTTTATGAGATTAATTTTATTACATACCTTTAAAAATTCATATAACTTCGTTTTATGTACTTCTAATAAAACAGGCAACAATCACTGAAGCCAGAATAATAACCAAAACACGAGTGCAAATTTGCACCTACTTGAGAAACAAACAAACTTATTTGAAGCTATTTATAAACATAGTAATAGGTAAGCTTCGATCATAGTATTTGAACTATTTTAACTTAGTATAAAGAAGATTTCACGTTAGCTAGTATATCAATCTAATCTAACCTAACTGAATCGATGAATGGATAAAGTAATTAAGTTATTTAGGTTAGGTTAAATTATATTTTATTAGGACATGTAAAACACTTCACTTATACTAGTTACATCGTTCTAACTTACAATTAGTATAAACAAGATTTCATATTAGCTAGTATATTAATCTAATCTAACCTAACTAAATCGATGAATGGATAAAGTAATTAAGTTATATAGGTTAGGTTAAATTATATTTTATTAGGACATGTAAAACACTTCACTTATACTAGTTACATCATTCTAACTTAGTATAAACAAGATTTCACGTTAGCTAGTATATTAATCTAATCTAACCTAACTGAATCGATGAATGGATAAAGTAATTAAGTTATTTAGGTTAGGTTAAATTATATTTTATTACGACATGTAAAACACTTCACTTATACTAGTTACATCATTCTAACTTAGTATAAACAAGATTTCACGTTAGCTAGTATATTAATCTAATCTAACCTAACTGAATCGATGAATGGATAAAGTAATTAAGTTATTTAGGTTAGGTTAAATTATATTTTATTAGGACATGTAAAACACTTCACTTATACTAGTTACATCATTCTAACTTTGCATAAACGAGATTTCATGGTAACTAGCATATTAATCAAATCTAGCCTAACCTAATTGATACACGGATAACGTAATTAAGTCATTAGGTTATGTTAAATTGTATTTTATTAGGACACGTAACACTTTACTTATAGTATTTATAGTATGTTAACTTTCCATAAACGAGATTTCATGGTAATTAGTATATGAACCTGATCTCACCTAACACCACGTCAAGTCTCCTGAAATAAATAACGTTTCACGAGTCTCTTATTTTGTGTCACAAAATTTGTTAAAGCAGAAATCTTTATCGATTTTTACGAAGATAAATAATTGATACGTATAAAGGTATTCTTTCATCGTTTGTTTATACAGTCGTGGACAAAATTAAGTGGACAGGTATCATAAATAACAAAAGGTAAATTTAATTACCTAATAATGCCTATAAATCAGAACTTTATTGCACAATTATATACATTAAATAAATGTTTCCTCAAGTCTACAAAAATATCTCACGTTCTAAATTTAAAATTTATTTACAACATTGTAATAAAACGAAACATTTTTTATATTTCTGCAATGTCTACTTAATTTTGTCCATGAGTGTATATATCTTTCAACTTCATATACAAAAAGTATGGATCAGGCAGAGGTAATTTTGTACAAATATGACTAGAGGAAAGTCAAAGAAATATTTTATGATATTTTTAACGAAATAACATAATTTATCACTCAATCGACGTTCTAAAATCCGATCAATGATTATTACAGTGTTTCTTGCGCTGATAGTGTTGCACATATGATATATAAACATAATAAAACAGCTAATAGTGGAAATTAATAATAGAGAGATAATAACATCGAAAAAGTTCATCAAAATTTTCAACCAAAACTTCTTAGAGTTTCTATCTGCTACCAGTAAAAATACCTTCGAGTGCAAAGGGTTAATATAATGACAAACATTTCTCCAACTTCTATTAATAATAATTAAGAATGAAGTTCAATATTTTATCTCCAACAAGTCCGAGGCTAACTCAGATATAAAATTATTTTTGCAAATATCTTGAAAACGAAGACCACATGGGAGTAATACGAATAGAGAAGAAATGCTGAGAGCAGTAACCTTGACTACATATTTCATGGTCGTTAAAATCGGTTAGGAATAGCTGGAGTAAATAATTAATGCTTCCTAGATGCTACAAACGTAACACTAATAAGGTATACTACTTATGTGGAACGGTATTTCTTCTTTTTTGGACCTGTAGGGAGTACACATTTCGTGTCTCTTTCAAAAGATACATCGTGTCGGACATGTAGCACTTATCACATCAAAAGGACCGCCGTTGACACTTACTCAAACACGGTCTTCAACTGCGGATCATTAAATTTGTAAACGTTATATCTTAAACACTAATTGGAATCGGGTGTACACGTTATCGATTAAGAAATACCAGGGTTGCTTCATACGTTCTACGGCTCTTAATTTCTACCGTTTCTCATCGAATTAATTAATTAGTATACTAAAATATGTTTTGCACATTTTTTTGTAGATGTAAATAAAATTGCGAACAAGATACATAGCACAGATGCATTGACATATTTCAAGGTGGTGTAAATTAATATTGCTCTAAGGCATATTGGTACACGTGTAAAATATTTTACTGCGCCTTTTAATAAATATTTCTATTCCTTTATCCAAAGAGGTAACGCCTTGCTAAATTTTTGAGGAGTATAAAATTCATTCTTACACTTACAGTCGTGGACAAAATTAAGTGGACCGGTATCACAAATAACAAAAGGCTAATTTAATTTAACTAACAATGCCTATAAATCAAAACTTTGTTGCACAATTATATACAGTAAATAAATGTTTATTCAAGTCTACAAAAGCATTTCACGCTCTACATTTTAAAGTTATTTAAAACATTGTAACAAAACAAAAAATTGTTTACATTTCTGCAATGTCCACTTAATTTTGTCCATGACTGTATATCCTAAATTATCACTTAAAATTTGAGAATATCTTGAGAACCCTGATCTTACATTAGTATCTTTACTTCCTTTATTATGTTATCTTGACAAAGTCGTCTTATTTGTGGAACACCTTAAAATGTTTTCGAAATTCCATGCGAAAATTCATCAAAATAGCAAAGTTAATTGTTAATTTTAGATAATTTTGAACAACCTTAAATAATATTAAATAATTTTAGATGATTTTAAATTATGTTAAATGATTCTGTATTTACATAACTTAAAATGATTCTATATAATTTTATTCTGATTTCAAATAATTTTAAACAAGTTTAAATAATGATGAGTCGTTTTGAACAATTTTAAATACTCTTAGACAACAATTTTTATCCAGATCAATAAAGTAGCCACTTTTATATAGATTCAAATTATCTTTGAATATTTTTTTTAGACAAATACAAGGACGCCGATCGTAACAGCCATTAAAAGTACCATGCTGTGAAAACACTAATTTCAATAATAATGAAGATAATTACGGAAAACTTTCACCATGTTATCTCGACACGATCAAATATGCGTTACAGATTCTCAAAACCTTCAAACAGCAATAACCTAATAATTCTTTACCTCATAAATTACTTAAGATCAACAGCCCTGAATGGAAATATCTGCTTGAATTGACTACGGAAATTTTTATCGTGCATGTAAGTATTCGATTAAATATTTATTTTACGGTAGAAAATATAGATCCTATCAATGCTTTATCATTAAATAATTTATAACTTATTGAGCGTTTACGCCTGAAGCATATACACTTCGAAAGATTTAATTATTTGACTTTAACTTTATTTATTTGATTTTTAAATAATTAATTAATTTTATTATTTCAATATTATTTCATTTAACTTAAAATTATTATAGTAAATTTAATTAAATTTTTACCGAAAACAATTATAATAGATTTTATTAAACTTTTACTCAAAAAAATTATTACAGTACATTTAATTAAAATTTTACTTGAAACAAAATTGTTATAATAAATTAGATTAAATTTGTACTTAAAACCAAATTAGGTAAATATTTAAAATAAAGGAGCTACCACAGATTTCGATCACCTTAAGATATGTTGTCAAGATCATAATTCTGAACAACTTTTTGTTACACATGTGATAATTGGATTCTTTTAGTTGTCGTGATATTTGAAAAAATAGCGCGCTTAACTGCCAATATTTTCAAAAGTGAATAAATCGCAACTAGGGTTTCCTGTATTGGTTTGGGAGGTTGTCTTCCCCACCCTCACGTGTAGGGATTATTGAACGGATAGTATCTAAGAAAGTAATAACGTAAACACTTTACTATGTATATGGGTCAACGCGAGTACAATTTAAACGTGTACTTACACACACCGGGCAAGGAATACAAATATAGTCCAAAATTCAAAGACATTGGCAGGGAAGGGGTGCAGCCCTCCCTACAAAAATTATGACCTAACCAAACCTAATTATGAAAAAAAGGAGATGGTAATGATAAACCCGCTGAGATCGGTGCAGAAAGCACATTTTGACTCATTTCAGTTTTTCGCTTCTAGGAGGAGGAGTTAAGAGTTGGGATAACCACCATTGGAATGGTCACGTCAAGGGCTATTTATGGTATAAAAATCATCTCGATCGAAGGGTGCCCCATTTTCTAGAACCCAACCAAAATTTATGTAGCCTTAAGATGACTATTTTCTCAAATATCTCGAAAACTAAACGAGTCCGACTATTGCATGTATAACAAAAAGTTATTCAAAATGATGACCTTCGCGCTGACTTTAACTAAACATGCTAGAAATAACGAGCTCGAAAGATAAAAATATGAATCTGGCGACCAAATGTGAACAATGATTCGAAAACTATTACACATGGAAAACGCGCGGGTCTTTATGGCTTCCTGAGTTTATGGCTGCCACGAAACGGTCCTCGAACCCTTTGATGGGACGACGATCTTATTGCTAATTGCTGTACAAGGTGTCCCAAACGTGTTGAAGGAGCCGGAAATGTGAGGTAGGTGGGGTCATTCTGAACAACTTTTTCATTTACAAAAATGTCGTATGGGGCTTCATTTTTAAATTATTAACAAAAAACACCGACCAATCAGAGCGCGAGAATCGCGCGCGCTCGGAGGCAGAAGTGTAGGCTCGAGATATAATTGGCCGTGGTCGCGATCGAATCGCGTGGCGCGCGATTCTCGCGTTCTGATTGGTCGGTGTTTTTCGTTAATAATTTAAAAATGAAGCCCCGTACGACATTTTTGCAAATGAAAAAGTTGTTCAGTACCCCACCTACCTCACATTTCCGGCTCCTTCAACACTTTTGGGACACCCTGTATAGAAATCCCAAATCTATAGTCAATGTAAGGGCAGTGATGGCCTTAAAAGGTTAGATGGGTTTGAAAATTTCAAAAAATCGATTTTTTTTTTGTCTTATTAAATAGTACAATGTGTCTAGAATATTCTCCCGAAATTTTGAATCGATTAGAGTACAACTCTAAGAAATAGACCCTTCGGAAGTTCCGTCCATCAGGCCACACAGCCTGTCGCGTCGTTCTTCAATCCTGTTTTTCTCGAAACTCTATTTTTGAAATCCGTGGACATGATTACTCAAAAAGTTATGAACCGATCTTGTTCAAATTTTGCACACATCTTCAAAGTACTATTATCTAGTACTTGAACAAAGGATTTTTGTTTCTTTTTTATCACAACTTATGTTACGAGGAAATATGTGGTGAAAATTTGACCAAAAAATGGAACTTTTTGTTCATAACTCCGCCAAAAATTCAAATTTTTATTTTTTTTTCCTTCGTTCAAGTACGAGCTTCAAACATCTGCTGACAGAAAATATTTAGTTTTTCAATTTCTGATGAACTAGTCATGAGTTATCGTGTCCACGCCGAGAGCACTTTTTTTTGAGAGGTCAACGTAAATGAGGTCTCAGTGGCTGAATTTTCAAAATTTTTAAATAAAAATTTCACAAAGTGCTTGTTAAATATGTATCTTTGATTTTCTAAATTGTTTGCAATCAATACTTCATTTGATATATTAAAAAAAAATCAGTAAAAATACGCTTCTTTTAAGCGTCTGAAACCCACCTAACCCCTTAACAAAGGGGTTAACAAATTTTGTCATTTGAAGTAGGAAATTTGTAGAAGGGTTATTTGACCCCTTCTGGTAGTTTTAGTGTTAACGTTTCGAACGTTATCATGCAGGAACATCGGTAAACGATGCTCGAAAGATCATTCCGTGGAATCTTGAGAGGATAGAAATTTGGGACATCGCTGTGTGTGGCGAAACGCGCCGCAGACATTCAACGACCGTTGAAAATCGATCGAGATTGGCATAGCAATTACCGCCTCGATTGCACTTCCATCCGCGATAGTGATCACGCGCAGAATGCCGTTCAAGCGTTCGTCAGTCATCCTTCGGAACATCCAATGACCGAATCATTCTTCGCCCTTAATGCATATTCCAGATTAGATCCCTTTTTATTTCCGTTCGAGGACCTGGCAGAACGAGTCAACTTCGAGAGCCTCGTGCGGCGAAACTGAGAAGCTCGACACCATCCTTGTTCATCCTGCGTTATTTTGCACCAAAGAAACATAAAGCAGCAAACATTTTGCCACTCGAATATGCGACTTCTACAGTCATGGACAAAATTAAGTGGACATTGCAGAAATGTAAAAAATGTTTTGTTTTATTACAATGTTGTAAATAAATTTTAAATTTAGAACGTGGGATATTTTTGTAGATTTGAAAAAACATTTATTTAATGTATATAATTGTGCAATAAAGTTTTGATTTATAGGCATTATTAGTTAATTATTTATGACACCTGTCCAATTAATTTTGTCCACGACTGTGTATATTTGAGTGTCCTCTGATTTGAGGATTTCGGAGTACGAGTGGTTGGGGTTCTAGGGACGCTGGAATCTTTAATTTGGAGATTTAGAAACTTCGCTACATAGATATTTAAGAATCTTACGATTTGGAAACTTTGGAGTTTGGAAATTTTGGGGAGTGAGACTCTAAAAATTCGGGAAATGGGACAACTCGGAAATTTGAATATCCAAAAATGTAGAAAGTTGAACATTTACTAACTCGAAAAATTTGGAGATTGATACATTAAGAATTTAGAGATTTGGAAACCAGAAAATTGGCAAATATAGTAATTATATAATTTAGAATTTTGGACATTCGGTAAGTTAAAAATCTGAGAATTCTCAAAACTTAAAAAATTGGAAACTCGAACAGTTGTGAACTTGCAAACTCGTGAATTCAGAAGTTTGAGAGCTTAAAAACTTGAAAACTGGAACGTTTAAACATTCTAAAATATGTAACTTCAAGAACCTAATAGTATTACAATCAGAAATCTTGATACTTGAAAAGGTGAGAGCTTGAAAATTGAACCATTTCGAAGTTCATAACGAACGATAGCATACGAAAACCTCTTTTTAAAAACTTATTATATCAAAACTGCAAAACCTAACTCTACACGTTTATTAAGTACTGTATGAAGATTATCTCTTGGAAAGAAGTACGACAAGACATTACTCTGTGCCTTCAAAATCATGGAATTACTAAGCCGTCTTTTTGCAGATTCTTGAAAACCAAATATCTACTGCCCACGTTCCTCCTCACCAATACACCACAAGATGACCAAATATCTCCAGATTTCATCAATTTTCCTCCAGGCGCACCAATAAAATAATACTTAAGATATACCGTAAAATTATTAATATTAAGTTGTCCCATAAGTTTCTTCCTGTTTCGATATGAGATAAAAACGCTTTGGAACAATATTTTGCAAGTATGCCTCAATAATTTTACAAATATAAAATAATGAGGTTTCCTGAGGGATACAAGAGGATGATAGAACAGGACAATTCATATTTAATGCTGTTGAAATAATATTATAATTAGAAAACTCCCCATCGACAAACTCTCGAGGCACAATAAAATGGTTCGGCTCTCGAAGATGTTTTATTGCGAGTGACATTTTTCGACAAGTTAAAAATAGATGTACGCGTACCTGAAAAGGTACACCGCATGCTCGTTCGTAGGTATAAGTATTTGCGACCGTCTGCTTTTCAGCAGTTCGATGTAAAGATCGGTTTGGACACGACGTTGTTTCTGGGTTTTATTATTCCACACATTTAACCCCTTGGGTACGGATTTATTTGAGAAAATATTTGCATCTGGAACGGAAATAATTTTTGGTTGCTTGGAGTAGTATGTAAAGGCAGTACATTTTACGTAAGAATGTATTTATTTCTAAAATATTGGTGACATATGTAGTATTAAGATGTCTTCAACTAATTAGAATTGCAAAACAAAAATAAATTAATAACAACAAAATAAAACTAAATTAAATAAATTCAAGTTATAAAAAAAAAACAATTACTAATAATTATGCAGAGTGTGATATTTTTCAAAGCAAGTAGGTAAAATGCAGTGCTACTTTGCATTGTTTGCACTGCCACGTAGTCTCTTTCCTAATATTATGCTTATAACAATCACGGCACCTTTTTCCAGGGTGTTGCTTGGACTTAGTTGACGGAATGTTCTCGGGGAAGTGTGAAACCAAGTGAATGACGTATCTCAGATGTCAAATGTACCTAAAAGTTTAATTTTTGGTTTGACGTCTTAGACACGTCATCCGCTCTTAGGGGAAAAAAGTGAATGACGTGTCTCAGACATCAAATGTAGCCAAGGGGTTAAAGTTCTTTTCATTATTAAGATTACTTTCAACAACCTGCTTCCAACACACATATCCCTCGACAAATGCAACAAATCAGCCTTAAATAATAAATACTGTGAATTCATATCGTATCAGAAAAGGAAGAAACTTAAGGGATGCCCTAATAATTTTCGTAATTGAAAAATTAAAAAACCTAAACTCCGTCATCTTGTGTGAGTTCCGTACAATTATCGTTAAACAATCGACTTTAATGTTCGTTTATAACAGAAGCATAGCAACAGTCACGATGATCTCTGGTCCAAGTGCCTCTGATCCTCGCACCTCCTTTACGCGTGCTCGTGCAAGAAATTCGATCCTCGACGACACAATGTGACGGCTAACACTGACCAGGCAACACTTTGCCAAACTTGTTTTACTAGTATGATGCTACCGCAGAATCGAAAGTAACGCGATGCTTTCCTTGTGGCTTTTTCTGAGGGCTCTCTTGGACTGGATCTGTCGAACTTTTGATACTAGGTACAGTCAATAGCAAATCTATTAGGTTGGTGAATATGAAATGTCGGATTTTTAACACTAGATTTACGGAAGTTCAATGACCACTTAAGTCTAAATTGAAAATGAACTATGAAAAGAAGTAAATAATGAATAATACATATACCAGTTTATAGAAAGATTCTTTATCTCGATGATGGTTAACATTCATTTCGACATAAGCTTTCTAATAATTTTCGCAATTGAAAATAAGAAACCTAAGATCCGTCATTCTGACGGGTCTCGTAAACTTAGTGTTAAGCGAATCTATAAAACTGCATATCCTTTTTCAAAAGCAGTTTATGTAATCTAAATATGATCCATTTGCTTAACCCATTAACTTATGATTCTGCCGGCAAGTGCGTCACACAGGGCGACTTAATTATCGTTGTAATGTTGAGACAGGCAAAGATTACTCGAATGTTAGGGTTTATTTGGATATGGCGATCATCGGTGGACGGGTTCGAATTAAAGTTGTGCTCGAAATTCGAACGTGGTGAAAATACGAGCCAAATTTGTTGCGTTGCAACAATTCTGTGCGTCACGCGTGGGAGACGTCATTATAAGCCAATGGGTTAAGTACACTTTTCTCAAAGTGTTTAAGGAAATGTATTAAACCATTTACTGCCATGCAAATTTAGTGCGCCTTGCCCTGGGTGCCGCAGTTTTATTTTAAAGAAAACATGAACTTTTACAAAATATGATCTAATCGCCTTAGTTATAATTTTAATAGTTTCAATAATAATTTTAATAATAAAAATTGATAATCAATATATTCTCTACACTATATACATTTTGCATTCATCCTTTCTAATAATTCCTACCTCAAATAGCCATTTGTAGCCAATCTGTACTTGCAGCACTCACTACGAGATATCTCGTAATTGGCAGTTTTGGTACAGACGCTTACTACGGTATATCTCGTAGTTGGCAGTCAATGGGTTAACCAGTTAAGTGTGTTTGACGACTATATCCGCCATGGACATGCGGGAGAATTTTTTGTCACAGCGAGTATACTCCTAAATCACAGCTAACTGGTTCACCAAATAAGTCAATATTAGCAATAAAATTGTCTATTTCATAAAATAGACCTATCTTTTTAGCCTAATATTTTAACACTGACAGTTATTCTGTGATTGTCGAGTATACTTACAAAGGGAGCGCCACAGTTAACTCGTTAAGGATATTCTGATCTTTGGAACCAATAAACACTGGTATTGAATTTTTCAGACTCTCTTCATTTTCATAGCGTTTAGCCCGTGAAAGCGGATCTATAGTTAACCCTCCTAAAACTGCGACATACTACCTATAACACGGTACCTTTATAACGCGGTTTTTATTTAAAAGAATTTATTTATATGAATTTACAATGAAAGTTGATTATTTATGTTTTAGATTATGTAGTGGGTTAAGTGGCTTAACTAGTGGGTCTACGGACTAGGTGTCTCATAGGAATTCGAACGTGCATTTACAATTTAGAGAATCTACTGTAAACATATAGGTGGAACAAGAATGAGGTTCAGAGATTCTACAGTTCTTCCAAGCGATTACACTCGACTAAAACTATCGAAAACGACACACAAGATTACTGTTGATTTTGCGACGACCAACGTCAATTACCACCAGGTGTCGTTAACGATGAGTTACAGGGTTTCTAACATGGTTCCAGTCGATTCTGCTTGTGAAAATTACCGAGAACGATACCAAAGCACGGTTTTATACCGATTCGGCGAGGATGGGCTGACAACTTCTCAGAAGTCGCTTCTGTATGATAATTCTTCGTGGTTTATATTTTGAATTCGATTCAGTAGTTGTATACGGTTGAGCAGAGTGCAATTTCATCTTAAGTTAGAACAACAAAAATTGGTCCTGAAATGATTAATGCGGGCTTGGTAATATAAAATGTTATTTACTAGTGGGTCTACAGACAAGGTACAGTAAAGACCCTCATAGTGCGAAAGAGGCCGGAATCGAAATTCGCACTGAGCGGGACAGTTGGAAGCGAAATTTTATGCTCGGTTGCTGGGGGGATCCCCCTTGGAATCAGTCAAGCATTAAACACGATCGGTACCGAAACGACTGAACATCGGTGAGACACATTCTAACGCAAGCAAAGAAAAAGATTGCAATTTTCTTATTTCCTATTATTTTTTCATGAAACTTGTACCATGGTATTCGTCAGGTTTTTCTGATTAAAATGATACCAAACACGATATAATTAGGATCATAATTACCTGTGTAACAAGCCACAAAAGTTTCGGACGTTACATTTACGTCAGAGATACGAATTCCTTAGATTCTAAGGATTTAACTTTGACGTAACATAGCACGATACTAACTTGTTTGTTCGCGTTCGCGATTGGCCGTATGTTCGGGGCTTCGCTCTCGCGGCTGAGCGGGAGCTATTCGCGCGCTCTGATTGGTCGATATTTTTCCTTAATAATTCGAAAACGAAAGCTTAGACGCCATTTTTGCAAAGGAGAAAGTTACTTAGAATCACCTCCCCTACAGCCCCTTTACGGGTCTTACACTTATTACGAGACACCCTGTAGGTAACAGAAATTATGCACCGCAAAGGGTTAAACCTTGCAATATTTTCACGAGTAATTGTAATATATCCTCCTCAGATGTATAATTTATTAGACAGTTTCGAATGTAAATTTAATTATAACAGTATGTTGTATATCAGTGGCTTAATATCAACCGATAAGAATAATTGAACCGATCTTCCAGACAGGAAGAGAAACGAAAGGCGTTATCTTTCTTTCCGTTTCGGGATTGCAATCTTTCAACTAACATCTCCTTCCTGAATTTAAAAACGGTCGTTATTTCACGCGAACACGTCGAAGGGCTGACGAGGAACGAAGAGACGGCGGCGAAACAAAGAAAGAGGAGAACAGAAGTGTTCTACAGTTCGCATGGTTCAACTGATACGCGTCAGTCTCGTATTTCGTGAGAAAGACGATTACATTTGATTCGGCGAAATACGAGGGACAGTTATACGTATGTACATGCATGCTTACATATCAAAAGTGTATGTGTATCAATCTTTCTTTGTTTTTCGAAATATCTTAAATTCACGCGAACTCGTTAACGAAAATAGCGTGTTACCGAAACGAACCTTTTGAGAACGTGATTCGCATAGCGAGCAGCGCGGTTAGTTAATAAAATTTAAATTTCACGGTAAATGTGAGCAGACTTTCGAATTCTTGAATTTTTAAATTGACGAAGTTATAAATTTGTAGATTCACGAATTCGCAGAATCGCACATTCGTTAATGTGCAAATTCACAAATTCGTAAATGAGAAAATTTGCAGATTTATGTCCAAAAGTTTGAAATTTTCAAATTTACAAATTTATGACTTTCCAAATCTTAAAATTTTCAAGTTCTCCAACTTCAAGATATTTAAATTTATAAATTAGTAACGATACACATTTTAGAATTGATAAATTTATAAATTTTCCAATTTTTAAATTACCAAATTCCTAAAACTAAATTCCACAATATCAAAATCTCCACATTTCCTATATTTCAAAATTTCAAAATGAACAAATTGTCAAGTATTCAAATTAAAAAATTTTCAAACTCAGTTCTTTAAAAATTCTTAAACTGTACAATATCAATATTTCCAAATATTCTAAATTCTACACTGTAGAATTCCTAAATTCTGAAACTATGAAAATCTTCAAATTTCCAAATAGTCTAATCCCGACATTTCACAAATTTCCCAATCTATAAATTTCTAAAATCCCGAAATATCAAGATCCTCAAATTTTCAAATACCTGCATTTTTACATTTTCAAATCCCTAATTTCCAAATTTTCCTGTTGCAGAACTCATAAATTAAATTATATCCAGATTCCCACATTCCTAAATATTCCAAAAGTTCACACTTTTTAATTCCTAATTTTCCAAATCCTTAAATTCGTAATTTTTCAAATTTTTAACTTTTAGAAATCTAGGAATTTTGGGATCTTGAAATTTGGAAATGTAGAGATATGGAAATATATAAATTTCGAAATTTACAAGATTCGTGGACCTTGGAATTCAGTGGTGAAGAAATTTGGTAATACAGATATTTAGAAACCTAAGAATTTCGAGAATTTGAAATTTGAAAGTATAAAAATTCGCGATGCTAGAAATTCAGAGGTAAAGAAATTTGTAAATACAAATACTGAGAAGTCTAGGAATGTTGGGATCTTGAAATTTGGAAATGTAGAGATATGGAAATATATAAATTTCGAAATTTACAAGATTCGTGGACCTTGGAATTCAGTGGCGAAGAAATTTGGTAATACAGATATTTAGAAATCTAGGAATTTTGGTATCTTGAATCATTATTCCCGCTGGTGTCTCGGATCGGAGCAAAGGTGGGTCACATTTATAGTTTCTCGCAACAATATCTTTACTCTCCACTCCAAATACCGCTGCGTTTGTATTCTATAGGTTTTACAGTAACTTTTTAAACAAAAACAAAAAATGACTTTTTTACTCTATCCACATAGAGGTTCCCCCTTAAGTAAACCCCGAGCTCTGCGGTTTTCTTCGTGTTGGCGATGATTTCTATTCCCACCTGAAACCCTCCGATTCTTCTCTGCCAGGCGAGGCTCCGCCTTCTGCGTTCGCTCTCGCTCGGCGGAACAACTCGTTTCAGGATTTCGCGCTGTTATCTATCCCCTCCTTCGTTGCTGAGTGAGAAATAGCGTGATATTGCCTTTGCAGACCGGTGGGGATGACGACCTATTACTTGAAGAGGTACAAGCCTTGTCACATAGAGAGCCAACGCGCTTTTCAGACGCTGACTCTACGCGCTCGGTTACTGAATGGCGTAACAGAGATATGCATACCCGAATACAGGATACGCTTCCTCTCGATATGTACGCATATGTACAGGGTGCGCCAACTGTAGGTACTAGATGTTGAACGCAAAAAACAAATGCTATTTGTAAACATTTGGAAGAACACATTAGACCATTCGACAGGTTTTTTATATTGGGAGTACAAATTAGTGCGGTCCGTTTTTTTGTGGTCAAACATGCATTTATTACAGAACAATCTATAGGAACAGATTATTGAAAGTATTGTCCATCGCTGGTTACTACTTTTTTCCATCTCTCAGGCAATTTTCGAATTCCATCTCGAAAAAATGCCTCGTTTTTTGAGGCGATCCAAGTTTGGAGCCAATTTTCGATTTCTGCGAAAGATGTGAACCTGTGACCTGACAAATCCTGCTGCATCCGTCGGAACAACCAGTAGTCAGAAGGAACAATGTCCGGAGAATACGGCGGGTGCGGTAAAATATCCCACTTGATCGTTTCCAAATATGTTTTCACGACTTTTGCGACATGTGGCCGAACGTTGTCATGCCGAAGAATAACCGTATCATGTCTTTGCTCGTATTCCGGCCGTTTTTTTCGTAATGCACGACTCAAACGAAGTAATTGTAGCCCATATCTATTACCCGTAATGGAATCGACAGGTTGTAGCGGTTCATAGTATATAACACCCTTTTGGTCCCACCAGATACTCCTCATTTCGAACGCATTCCGTGTCTTCGAACTTCTTTGGCTGTCTAGAGCGAGGCTTGTCTTTAACGCTGAAGTCACCATTTTTGAAACGTCGAAACCATTCCCTACATGATTTGTCAGTTGGAGCAGTGTCACCATAAACTTCCACAAGGATTCGATGCGTTTTAGCTGCACTTTTATTCCAATTAAAGTAAAAAACTAAAACCTCCCGCAAATGCTGCTTAGTTAACACAAAATTTGACATAGTGAACACAGTAAAAAACAAGATTTCTGTATGAAACTCAAAGCGATATAAACTGAATATTATTGGCAGATGCCTAACGTCTCTGAAACAATCGAAATTCGCTGTTTTCCTACTTCGTTTCTGATACTCAACTTGTTGCTAATTCGACTCACAGATCTATCGAGAACCCGGTGTACGAATTCGTCGGTCAAAATATTAATAGATGCATATCATCCTCTAAAATACGAAAATTAACACCAAAATTACCAAAGTGATTAAATGGCTGTTTTCCAGATTTCTTATTTTGTATTTCAAAATGTGTTAAATGTGTAATAAAATTTGAATCATACCAGTTTCTTAAAGGAGCAAAATATTAAAATTCCCGAACAATATTTTGCAAACTTGGAAATTTTCAACTCCATCATACTGCAGAATCTACAGAGTATTCTCTGACTGGCGGTATAAACGAAAAGGGGATGATTCTACATGAAAAGTCAAGTCGAAAATGTACAATAAAAATTGTTCATTCAAAACTCTGTTTTCGAGAAAATCGACTTTCAACTCCCTCCGCCCAACTTTTATTTATGGACCCATATAAAATTAATTGCGTGTTCCAAAGAAATTACAATTTGCGAGCAATTAAAGGAAACGATTATTGAAGTCTTCCGTACAGTAAAACAACGGAATACGATAGGAATCGTTCATAAAAATTTAATTAGAAGAGCAGAATTATATATTCGGCATAATGGGCAAAATTTTGCAGTAATTTCTATAATAATAAACCTTATGATTGCTTCGGCATCCTACTTGATCGCGTGTTCCTAATTTTCCGTTACGATAAAAACAAACTTAAGCCGCGATAATATCTATCGAGACAATGATCTAAAGTGTGAAATCTGTTCAAACGCGACACGATGGAAATTCAAAATCGATTTTGTCGAAAACAAAGCCTCGGGTGAACAATTTTTATTGTATATTTTCGACTTATTTTCTAACGTTGAATCATCCCCCTTTTTCCTGGACCACCAATATTATCGAACACACTGTATAATAGAAATAAAGGAGTCTGCCAATGTGGTATTCGTGTTTTTACATAATAAGATTTGCAGCTTCTGTATTTATTCTTGAGTTACTATTAATTACAGTAAATAAATTACGAACGTTTTTTATCCATTATTGATTCATTTATAATTTTGAACATCCTCGTGCCTTTCTCGCTACTTTGTTTATATTCCGTTGCTTCTAGGAGGTTCGAAGGAAATCAAAGTGTATGTATTAATCAACTCTAGACATAAACCTGTTTATAGTCACTGCATTTGGTAATCTCGTTTCCTTGGAACATTTTATTGTAAGAAGTACTTACATTTGTATGCGAATAGTGGTCGAGCTCACTTTACAGAATCTGAGTTATCCCGAAAAGCTGCGAAGTTTTTTAATTTTCTAATTTACAGATTTATTAGTTTATTCATTTATTAATGTGATAATTTAATAAATTAGGTATTTAGTAATGTAATAATTTTTTAGTTTACTGATTTACTGATTTAGTAATTGACAGAATTACGCAGTATTTAATATGAAAGAACTGTTTATTAATATAAAAGATGATTAAAGGATAACATAATAATATACATAGAAATATAACTATAATTAGGAAACGCGAAACACAGGCACGTGCATCTTGCACCGAACGGAGTACAGAACAGAACAGAACTGAATTGCAATAAAAAACAAAAGAAAAACATTATCATTGCTACCATCGTAGTAAAAACGCAGACTATATAGATTTTCATACCAACAGTAATTTACAAATTCATTAATTCACGAAATTGTGGATTTACTTTTTTCAAATTTGCAAAATTACAGGTTTATCGATTTATTTTATTCACTAACACTCAAACCTACTAATTTTCAAATGATCAAAATCATGAATCTTCAAATATTTTAATGTAAAAGTCCTCAAATACTAAAAATCCAAAACATCCAAATTCATAACTTTACACATTTTCTAATTTCGAGAACTTCGAATTTCTGAATTCTCAACGTTACTAATTTTGAGGCCCCCGAATTCCCGGATTTTCTATTTTGAAAACTCCAAATCCTCAAGTTTCCGGACCTCCAAATATCCAACTTTTCAAATATCGAAAACCCCAACTTTTCGCATTGCCAGTTTTCCAGATTTCCAAATATCAAATTTACTAATTCTTAAAACCCGAAAATTCCAGTATTTCCTAATTTGAGAACCTTAAATTCTCAAGTTTCACATCCCCAAGCATCAAATTCTTCTCATTTCTAAATCCCAACATTACCGAATTTCTAATTTCTTAAAATTAAATTAGAAAAGTATTGCTGTTTTTTTTTTAAATGGAATGGTATTTTTTTATTTACATTCTAATAGAGTATTTCAAGACGAATACAATGACCTATTGGACAGGCCATACGTGGTCTGCATTAAGCCAAGTTTTAAATCCACGTTATGTAGCAAAAGTACACAAGGCATAACGTTATAAGGCGAAGCCATAAAACGAGTGAGATTATACAACATATAGTAACATCATTAAACAGCACTATTGTAATAATCTTCCTCCCAATTTTAAGTCCAACGAATAATATGTAATCAGAAAAATGAAAGATTCTAATATCAAGTTATACAATATACCTGTATATACAGGGTGTCCCAAAAGTGTTGAAGGAGCCGGAAATGTGAGATACAGTCATGGACGAAATTAAGTGGACATTGCAGAAATGTTAAAAATTGTTTATTTTGTTACAATGTTTCAAATAAATTTAAAATGTAGAACGTGAAATGCTTTTGTAGACTTGAAAAAACATTTATTTAATGTATATAATTGTGCAATAGAGTTTTGATTTATAGGCATTGTTAGTTACATTAAATTAACCTTTTGTTATTTATGATTCCTGTTCACTTAATTTTGTCCACGACTGTAGGTGGGGTCATTCTGAACAACTTTTTAATTTGCAAAAATGTCGTATGGGGTTTCATTTTTAAATTATTAACGAAAAACACCGACCAATCAGAGCACGAGAATTGCGCGCCCTCGGAGGCAGAAGTGTAGGCCCGAGTTATAATTGGCCGTGGTCGCAATCGAATCGCATTAATTTAAAAATTAATGAAAAATAAAAATAACATTTTTTGCAAATGAAAAAGTTGTTCGGAATGACCCCACCTACCTTCCATTTCCGGCTCCTTCAACACTTTTGGGACACCCTGTATACATATCTTTTAAATCAGGTGCACTTGAAGCGTCCACTGCTAATAATAACAGTAAAAAGAATAATAATTTTTAATAGTAACAACTTTCGTATGATTCACTTCTACTGCAACTTTATTTAATAATAATAGCATAATAAAAGTACTCTATTTCGTACTAAATGTAAATAATTATTTTTAACAAATTTTATTTCAGTAATATTTGAAGGTGATCACTAACTGATAAAGCTTTTGTATAGCTGTGTTCTTTCAACAATTTTGTAGTACATACTGAGATATAACAAAAAAGAAGTCAGATAGCATCGATTAAATGTCAGAGATGCACTTCTCCCGATATATGGCCATGAGTGGTCCATACCGGTGATCGTATATCAGAAGATTACAGTACACCTATCACTATTTTACACAGTATTTATACGATTTACACTTTATTTATACGACGTCGTTCTTACGGGGATTTAAAGGAAAAGCTAGAAGAAGTGAACATTTTGATAATAACAATACAAGAATAATACTTTATCAATACATTTTTAACATGTTTCTAACGAAAATCAAACTAAACAAGATTTAATTTTCACAATGTTTAATGATTTAGTTGACGATAATTTTGATTTTCATGGTTTTTAAAGTAACAAATTTTTAAAAATGTGTCAGGAATGAACATTTTCGTAATACCAATGCAAGGATAGAGGTTTTATATTTTTTACTCTTTTGTTATTAAACTTTCGTCAATAAATCTTTGACATTTTTCTAAAGAAGAAACTAAACACGATTTAATTTGAACAACAAAAAAGTATACTTATGTAGTGGAGAATATAATTGACAATAATTTCGATTTACTAGGCTTCCTAACAAAGTAATTTTCAGTGTAAATTGGGTAATCGGTGTATTTTCTTCTTTATGCGAATACAATTTATTTTTAAACGGCTCCTGAGACATTTTCTGGTTTTTAAATATTTTTGAATGACTCGATCGCGGTATGTGCAGAACAGGGAAGAGGCCGAAGAAGAATTACGGGGAAAATAAGCGTATCTCTTAAATGATTGATGACAGGACAAACCACAAATTGTTATAAGATGCGTCAGTAGCTACAAACTTATTTCTATCATGCTATAATTGTAATTGAGAGTAAATAAGTGTAATTGAGATGATCATTGAGATAAACGTGTTCCAAAATAAAATTGTTGACAAGTTTAACACTATACAGAATTACAAAAATATCGCAGAAAAGAAGTGCAAGTATCGAGGTGGCCAAAAACGAATATTTATCTAAAAAAGTCCTAACCTATTGCAAAATTTGAATTTCACAAATGACACTATCTAGCACCTCATTTTATTCTATCAATTCAAAACACGTAAATAACCCACTTAAGTATTTACAGGAAGTAATGTATCATGATTTTAAGTGGACTGGTTTTACGTGTAACACCCTGTATAATCTTACCGTAATCGTCGAATACTAATGTGCATAAAATTTATGTGTATAAAATTTTCCAAGCGAATTTTTCCTTAATCGATACCGAACACACGCTGCCACACCTTGTATTCTATCCTCAATTTGTCATGCTTATGTTCTGGCAAGGTTATTTAAAGTTAAACGAATGCACTTCACCTCTATAGTTCACACAAATCTTCCAGCGTAAACTGGAAACTCTGCAGGACAAGAACTTTAAGATAAAGTTAAATTACTAATCTACACCGGTATTTTTTATAAAGAAAATACAAGTATTTTTTATCAGTAGAATATCATTATTTTTTTTATAAATAAAACACCAGTATTTTTTATCAATACAATGCCAGCATTTTTTATAAATAAATTGCCAATATATTTTATTAACCGCTTGCCCATAATATCGTCTTCCACACGTGACGCACGTAACTGTAACAATGCAACAAATTTGTCTTATAGTTTCACCACGATTCAAATTTGAGCTTAATTTTAATTGCAAGTCGTCCAACAACGACTGCCATATCCAAAATATCCCTGACATTCGAGTAATCTTTGTCTGTCTCAACATTACAACGATGATTAAGTCGCCCTGTCTGACGCACTTGCCGATAAAATCATAAGTTAGGGGATTAATAAAATAATTCGTGTACACAAATATGTACAAAAGAAATTGCGTAGATGCACAAAATTTAAAAGTATAACAAATATCCGAAAACTACATAGTATAAACTTCCACGGCTGAGCGATTCACAAAATAAGTAATAACAAAAATAAACCCTGTGTGTAATAGAACGTTCGCAGTTGATATAATACAGTGTGAAAATAAACTAACGATGTTTACCAAAACAACTTCGTACAACATGTTTACTACATGAGCTGACGACGCTTTACTGAGATCTTATTTTTTATCTGAAGCAGTGATTGTATATTCGTTTCTGAACTTTTTAACGCCGCTTTATCAGTATTTTTAGAAGTTTCGCTTCTTTAAACGTTAACTTACGCGTGTTCAATTAAATGACTGTCCCCTATATTACACGAGACTCGTGCTAGATCAGAAAATGGTTGGAAGAAGAATATCGCAAGAGACAAGTTGGCCAAAGAGGACCCACTGTTAGGTCCGCAAGATCTCAAAATTTTACAATGGACTTTCATCCATGGGGAACTATGAAAGCGATAGCGTATCGATAGAACGGACTATCGATACATTCACCAAGCTGAATCAAGGTACACACGAAATTCAGAGAGTTTTAAACTCGATCTGCCTACGATGTCAAGTTTGCATTTGGAACGTTGCATGACATTGTGAAATGGAAGCATAGAGGAACATTTTTGTGTTACTAAAGCAATTGTAGTCCATCGAGTGTACAACATATTTTTCCTATTTTTGCTTACAGAACTTACCGGTGAAGTTTTATCGTTTACCTTTGAGACCAACGCAATAATTCAGTCGGTATAAGTTCGAGGGAATAACATTCTTATTCGTGCGAAAAAGGTTGAACGGAAGAACTGCTTCGATTCGACACCATATTACTTATTATAAGTATGAACTTGAAACTCCCCTTACCATTCGACACGACGAATATTTATGTTAAATGCATTAAAGCGCGTTTGATTGACGCTGATCGGATATGTACGTAATACTTATGGAATTTACTGGCAAAGTTTGATCGTTGAACTTAGGGCTTTGAAATGTAGCTACGACATTTAACCAATATCTGTCGCATCATGAGTGGAATCAATTACTTTTTCATGCCATTATTATTTTATGTGACAAAGCATATACAGTATCGTTGAAATGTAGTATAAATAAGTCATAAATGAACGTGCTTCAAAACTTGAGCAGCCACAAATACTCATTGTCACTCACCTTTCAAAATCGTTTCAAAACGTGATGGCCGATCATGAATCTCACTTTGTCCACAGGCACGCGATCTATGATCAATGACCACGTTCTAAAATTTCTTCTTTGTTCAAAATAATATTTTATTTGTTCGCTTTCTTATTTGCTTGTACTCTCTTATTTGTTTAACACTATTTCTACCACGATTTTCTGTATACCTATTTCAACCAAAAGGTGTCTTTTGACGCCTTTTGAATAAAAATCATTGCCGAAACTGGTTGGGATTTCAAATTATGAGTTAAACATAGATAATTTGAAGAATATATTTATTGCTACACTGATGTGTATTTATTGGAGATTATTTAATTCATCAAGTTATAAAATATTAGGGCCACATAAGTTTCTTCCTTTTTGTAATATGACACAGAATGGGATAGAGGGATTGAGAAGGTTGATACAGCTGAACAATTAATGCAATGATTCAACTTTAAACTATAAATATTGTGTATGAATGTCTATCATAAAAGGAAAGAACTTATGGGACACTCTAATATACAATGAATGCAGTGGTGTACACTAAAATGCAACAAGTGAAATTAGCGAATATTAGCTGGAGAAAAATGATATCGTTGAAGTAATTTAACAACCATTGTATGAAAAGTAAAAAAATTACTTGTGGAGAAACGATTCAACACAGAGAATAATTTTATGTTAAAATTTGAAAGGTGTCTTTTGACACCTCTTGGTAGAAATAGTGTTGAAAATGGCTGAATTTCAATGTCCTCCCAGAGGGGACAGCGGAGTGCAAAGGGTTAAAACTCACCTTACTGCTCGGCATTACAAATATTTACGTTCAAATGCATTAAAGTATGTGCGATTGATTATGGCCAGATTTGTACGTAACGCGTCTGCGAATAGCATAATTCTAGCGGCGCGTAAAAGTGGAGAACTTTCCGGGATTGCGTCGCGTGTCTTCCGTGTCTGTGAGGGTCAAGGCCGACAACCACACACGAACACTCGGAATACGCATTTAGATTCTTGGCATCACGCTACGCGACGCGTCGTCTCACAACACACAACACAGACTACGTACGCTGCTCCTTACAAACTGCTCCCAAACTTTTCGTTGATATTTACCAGCGAGAAGGACAAACTTTGTGTACACGGAGAAACCACCCCAAGCGCCCCTCTCATATTTTGACGCTAAAACTACCAACGCATAATGTATAATTGTTTTGATGGTAAAAATTAAGTTGCAAAATAAATGAACAAACGATGAAACATAAATGAATACACTTATTGATAAGTTGAAAAATAAATGAACAAACGATGAAACATAAATGAATACACTTATTGATTATTTATGTTGACGACAATTGCACAGATGTTGCGAGAACCATCTTAACAAATTTTGTCATTTGAAGTGGGAAATTTGTAAAAGGGTCATTTGACCACTTTGTTAGTTTAGTGTTAATTCAGTAAATGTATACGGTATGAATGTATATAACACTAGAAATACCAACATTAAATGCATACTTACTTTAGAATTGAAAATGAAGTAGAAAAATAAATAAATAAATATTGCAGCATCATCTAACATATATCACCATTCATTAGCTCATTAAAACATAACATATACATATTTTGACAACAGGTCGGCCACAAAATTTTATCACATAAAATGTCAAATCCTAAACCAGTCATTTTGACTGGTTGGTAGTTCTAGTGATAATTATTTCTTTATTATGTACCTTACAGTGGAAACATTAATTCACTAATTGTATACGGTATAACTGCATATAATTTTTTATTTATTATGTATGTTATAGTCGAAATTTTAACACTAAAACGGCCGAATTATTATGTACGATTCTTTTAAAGTTAAAAATGAAGTTGAAAAATAAATGAACAAATGATGAAACATGAATAAATACACTTATTGATGACAATCCAGCCCAGATGTCACGAAAACCATATTAACAAATTTTGTCATTTGAAATAGGAAATTTGTACAAGGGTCATTTGACCACTTTCGTAGTTTCAGTGTAAGAAATTTTAACAAGTTGACGAATAATGTTAGTGATTGTTTAATAAGCTGGAACGAGGTGATGAATCATTATTCGTTAACAATACTTTGTGAATGATTATTTATCAAGTTTGTACAATTAGTGATGCTACTGATTTGAATTTGAACAAGTTGATAAATGATGTTGTTATCGACTATTTAATAAGTTTGAACAAGCTGAAAAGTAATTTTATTATTGATTATTTGTTAAATTTGAACAAGTTTGTAAATAATGTTGCTATCGATTATTTCATAGATTTGAACAATTTGATGAATGATGTTGATAATGATTATTCAATAAGTTCGAACAAGTTGAAAATTTATTTTGTTACTAATTATTTGATAAATTTGAACAAGTCGAAAATTTATGTTGCTGCTGATTATTTATTAAGATTGACCGAGTTGATAAATATCGTTGCCATTTATTTAAAAAGTTTTAATAAATTAATGAATAACATTATTACTAATTATTTGTTAAGTTTGAACAATTTGATAGATAATGTTATTACTGATTAATTATCCAGATAAAAAAATTACAAATAAATTACAATTAATAATTAAGGATTTGAACTCACGCACATACAAAGAGTTACATCCTCATAACTTTTTGATGCACAACAGCTCAACAGCACAACAGCTTAATCTACCATTTCCTTTGTTAAAATTCTTAAAGTTGTGTTTTAGAACACGCAAAATGAATCCTGGCAAAATTTTAATATTAAATATCTTGTAAAGTATTGACCGTTGACATCTGGAACCGTATATAGAGAGATTCGTAAGAACATAATTTATGAACTTGCAAAGGTTCATTAAAACCTGAGAGGAATACTTGGGGTTTCTTTGTTAGAAGCGGGGACGACAATTGCATGTCAGTTCATGTTCTAGGCATTCTTTTTTAACTCTTATGCGGGTGGACTGTTTGTACTGATTGTTTCAGAACTAAACAATCAAATTTCACCTGCAGGTATTTTTCTGCAGGTGCAGAGAAATAACTAAGGTTTTTATTCAATCTGTTACAGCCCGACAAGAACTTGAGAAATATCTACAAAAAATTTTTTAATCCTCTTTCTATTTATACATCTATACATGTGTGTATGTATAATACATATAAAAAGACGCTATAAATAAATATATAAATACTCGTTTATGAGCAACTCCATTAGATCTACAACTGTAAATAAATATAGAATATTCGATTGAAAAGTCTGATTTCATATTATAATCATTTATAACAATATTTCATTTTTCTGACTAAATCTGAATAGTGTTGAAAATGATTATTGTTATTGCACCATGATACCACTTTTATATTCGTTGTTTATTAGTGAACTCTCCTTTGTCTAACACAGTTGGCTAAAAGTGGCTTAAAAATTTACATCATTTTATTTGGCACAGTTCTCAAAACCATTTGACGTAAAATACAATCAAATATCTGTTACATAGCAGGAATTTTTTAAGCACTAAATATAATTTTGTGATAATTATCAAATTTATTTGATATTTGAAATAATTATATTATTATTTTCAAACAATGATATTTAAAATAATTTTCAAATATATTTAGTATTTAAAATAATTTTTAAGTATATTTAGTATTTAAAATAATTTTCAAGCATATTTAGTATTTAAAATGATTTTCAAGAATATTTAGTATTTGAAAAAATTGTATTGTTATTTCAAAATATACTACATATCTAATGTAATTACATAGTTATTATGAACTAATAATGTTTGCAATAATTACATTACTATCTTGAAATAATATTTGAAATAATTGTAAAACATATCCAATAATTAAAAATCCGCATCTTTCTCCAAACCCAAATATCTCAAAACCTAAAGCTTCGTAAAAATTCGCCTCACAAAAATCGACAGTAGATTCGTATTCATCGCACAATAATCGTAAAAAGGTGTCTATTACAAATTCAAACGTCCGACCAGTAATTTACTACATTCGAGGAGCGTAATTTACCCATTAAGCTTGCGTCCCAGTATACCTCGATATGAATCTAAATTCCGAACGATGGTATACACTTGGCTCTAACATTTTCGAGAACGTGTATATACATCATCCACGGCAAAGGGGTTAAACGTGGCTTAACCAGTTTCGTGGAATCCATTCCCACACCCACAAACAGCCTTCTATTCGCCAGCAGCGAGCTCTGACTAGTGCTGTCCACAGGAGCTTTTACAGATCCAACCGAATCCCCACTCGTCTGCCTTCTCTGTGCGCGTGTGTGGCCACACGCACTTACCACTCGTTCCGAGGGTGGGGCTTAAGAGTAGTGATGGCTGTCCGTAGCTCCTTGTTGCTAGTTCTCAAACAATTCAACCTTCGAACTGATCCAAATTCCCCTCGAACCCTAAAACAGATTCTTCGAACTAATAGGATGTCCCAGAAGTTTCTTCCCTCGTTGATATCAAATAACAACTTGCCTCGAAAAACATTTTGCAAGTAATTGTTCAGAAAGAGGAAGTAATAAGGTTTCCTGAGAGACGGAGGAAGATGATCAAGCAGAATAGTTCATATTTAATGCAACAAATCAACCTTAATAGACAACCTAATAGAACTAAACAGATTCTTCGTTTGTCGCAGTCATTTCGTTTCACCGAGATTCTACTCGTGTGTCTAACACAAAACACGAAGAGCGGTAAAAATATATTTTTTTACGGACAGAAATCGAGTAACAAGGACGTTTCGAAAGAAGGTACTTTTTTAGCACCATCGGTGGTGTTACGTCAGTAAAGTCGGTAGCGTTTCGGTGTAAGTGTTGACTCTCGTGATTCATTGGTAGATGCTACGTGTCACAATCGTTATGTGCTCCTCGTATTCACAGGGACAAAACCAGCGAGCGGAGGTTGGTACGCTATTAACACTTTGACTGCTATGTCACCCATGTATGAGTGACACTCAAATTTTTACAAAGATTCAACAATTACATTATTAAAAATTTGTTTACTTTTCTAACTGAAAATATTCGCATTAGCTACTTGAAACTATGGAAAATAAATGTAACAAGGTATTGTGAAACTATTTGGTAAGATTTGTTGTAAATAAAAATATTTACTAATGCAATTTTGAATTACTTCCTTGTGGCAGTCAAAGTGTTAACCAGTTAGGTGTGATTGACGAGTATACTCGTCGTGGAGAAGTGACTGGATTTTGTGTCATGACGAGTATACTCAATGACAACTAACTGGTTAACCAAATCAATAAATATTAAAAATAAAATTATCAAATTTATGAAATAGACCGATCTTTTTGATCCAATACTTTAACAGCGACGCTTATTCTGTGATTGCCGAGTAACTTGCAAAAGGTGGAGCCACAGCTAACTGGTTAAGTGTATGTTTGAACTGTTATAGCAGAGAGTTTTGAATATCTATCACTACCGAGTCCCCACGAGGGCGCTTGTATGCTCGTGTTGGTTCTCTCCCAAAGAGAGACGGGAGTAGTGGCAGACCATAGCGCATTAGAGGCTCCTCCCTCTTGTCAGAGGGAGGAGGTCAGAGCGGTGCTGTCCAGCAGAGCTGATTTCAGAACCACACTTCTTCACTCCTCGAGTGTATATGTGTGGTACACATTCACGCACGGTTTGCGCGTGTGTCGGGGTTTGTCTGTGTCGCGGAAAAGACACGAGCGACGGGAGACTAAACCGTAGGGGCGTAAGGGACCTCAACAATAAGCATTGCTGCAGGGAACTTTTCGGCGCCATATGAACACCGTTCGCTATCTTCTTATGCAAGCACGCGTGTCGTACGTGGTTGCCTTTAAGTAGGAAAGCAATAAAGCGTTTAAGTGCACGATGGTGTCTGCGGTGGAGCAACAGTGACGCGGTTAGGCCAAAGATTTGGAACTTCACTGCCTGGTGCTGCCTTTTAACTCCTTGCCTTATAATATCGTCTTCCACGCGTGACGCACGTAACTGTTACAATGCAACAAATTTGTCTTATATTTTCACCACGATTCAAATTCGAGCTTAATTTTAATTGCAACCCTCCACCAACGACTGCCATATCCAAAATATCCCTGACATTCGAGTAATCTTTGTCTGTCTCAACATTACAACGATAATTAATTCGCCCTGCCTGACGCACTTGTCGATAAAAGCATAAGTTAAGGGGTTAACACGTTCACTGCCACACGGAAGCGATTGAAAATTGCATTAGGCAGTATTTTCATTTTTAACGAGTCTTACCAAATACGTTCACGATACTTTGTTATATTTATTTTCCATAGTTTCAAGCAACTAATTCGAGTGCATTCAGTTAGAAAAGTGAACAAATTTTGAATATATTAGGTTGTCCCATAAGTTTCTTCTCTTCTTGATGTAACATAAAAACGCACTTCGAGAAATATTTTTCAAGCAATCAAGAAGTAAATAATATCTCTTGAGGGATTGAAGAGAATGATAGAGTAGAACACTTCATATTTAATACAACAAATCTTAAACAATAAATGTTGTGTATTTTCTATTAAACGAGGAAGCAATTTACGGGACACCCTAATAGCTGTTAAATCCGTGTAGTAATTTCGAGTGTCACCCGTGTATGGGTGAAATGGCAGTCAAAGTGTTAAAAGCCTTTCACTGCTTGACTACCGAAAGTCCAGGAACGAAAAACAGACCAGACACAGACAAAATACGCGTACATACGTGACTATGTCTCATCGGACAGTTTTCGTGTTACGAGATCGTTGTTTATGTAAACGCGAGAACTGCGAACGCAGCTTATTTGGAGCTGATGCGATCTCCGTGTATGAATGTGGCACGTATGAGATATGAATTCTGTCATCAAGGGGTTAAAGAACTTTTACACTTTCTTTTTACAGATAATAAACGTGTTTATAGACAATTGAACGGAGCAACGGGATTGATCAGACGTTTATTAACCCTTTGACTGCGTAATGATGGTAATAATCGTAATAATACACGGTGTGCTACCGCGTATTACGCGATTTCTATCATTGTTTATAAATGAAAGTTAAGTCCGATGCCGTACGAGTGTCTGACACGTCATCCGTTGTGACGGACGTTGATTGGAATCGATTTAGGTGCAGATACCAGAGTGTTTGACGTACCACTTAGGCTTCTTTTGGTTCCAGGAAAGGTGAAATCTTGAGAGAACTGGGCAGAGCTTAGGGAGAACCTCGGGTGAATCTAAGAAAGATCTAAGAGGAGGCGAATGATAGTGAATGAATTCCGAGAGGAAAGCAAATACCCTAGGATAATTTAGGTAGAAATTATATAGTACTGTGAGAGAATTCTAGGGAAAGATTCACAAAAAACCAGTCAAAATCTATCGGAACATTATTGAACACACTAAGTATATTGTTACATTAATTTATACTAGCACAAATTATACTAGTATACATTGTACATTAGTAACACAATCATAACCACATTTATATTAGTGTATTTATACTGAATTAGTTTATATTAGTATACATACGGTGATTATTATAGTTATTTTGCAGTACAAATATACTAGTATACATATGATTATGGTCAAATATATTAATTGTATATACACTAGTAAAGTATATTAATATACAGTCATGGACAAAATTAAGTGGACATTGCAGAAATGTAAAAAAATGTTTGGTTTTATTACAGTGTTTCAAATAAATTAAAAATTTAGAACGTGAAATGTTTTTGTAGACTTGAAAAAACATTTATTTATTTAATTTATATAATTGTACAATAAAGTTTTAATTTATAGGCATTATTACTTAAATTAAATTAACCTTTTGTTATTTATGATACCTGTCCACTTAATTTTGTTCACGACTGTACATATATATATATATACATTAGTACTAATATAAATAAAACTAGTTCTACATTTATACATGTACAATAAATATGGTTATAATACTAGTATAAATATGATTATGGTTGCGTTAATAACGGAACATTTCGTAATAAATTCATTTTCATAAATCCTGTTTCCCGTCGATTCATTGTCAATATCATGCGTGACGAGAACTTATTACCTGGCTATACATATAAAAATCTTATTGGTCAACGGAACGATTTCGAGTTCAAGAATGCCGAACATAAAATCGCAAAGTTGTTTTAAGCAGAGCCGTACCGGAGGCAGTGACGTAAGTCCCATTTCCTGTTTGGCCGGGTATGACCCGACCCTGGTACGACCGTCGACCTGCGGTCTTTTTCTTCCATCGATATCGTCTCCTGATATACATATATGGCGGCTATAATTAAACTTACCCTATTTAACAGCCTTTACAAGGAAAACTATTGATCCCCCAGTAACGTAACATTTTGGCGAGTGCGCAGAAAAGAAATTATCAACAGGCAACTTCGTTCTTACCATTCTATTATTCGGTCCCGTCAGAGTCGAAAAAGTGAACGCTTCTCTCAAATCTCGCTTTTACAAACTCCTATATTTCTTCTCCTTGATAAGTGAATTAATTTATATTTTTTGTTCACAATTTACGGACGCAATATGACATTCGGACGCTGATTAGGTGGACAATGTAATGACAAAATATATAGGTTAGGTTTCACTAAAACTAACGAAGGGATCAAATGACTCTTCTAAAAATTTCCTACTTCTAATGAGAAAATTTATCAAGATGGGTTTCTCAACATCTGTACTGATTGTCGTCAACATGAATAATAAATAAGTGTATTCATTTATGTTTCATCGTTTGATCATTTATTTTTCAACTTCATTTTTAACTTCAAAATAATTGTGCATTATACATCGATAGCTTTAGTGTTAATTTTCAATTTTACAACGAAGTTTGATCCAAGATAACATTTATTAATGTAAAAAAGTTTGTTGCGTACAAATTTCTGTATCTGGTACATTAAATATTTTTGTGTATCTTTCTATCGGGATATGAAGTGACTGTGTACTAAATTAACCCTTTGCACTCGGAAGGTGATTCACACTCGCCATTTTGTTAAATACAGCAATTTGGAATATATATTTTTTAACTGAGATCTATGGTGTTGTACACACGATGTATGAACAGAATAGAACAGCTAAGCGTGGCAATTAATAACAGAAATATAGTAACTTCGATACAATTCATCAAACTTTTCGATCAAACATTTTTACAGCTGCTATCTGCAACCAGTAAAAATACTTTCAAGTGCAAAGGGTTAAATAGAATTTAGTATCTTAGAATATTCAATTTAATGAAAATTACTCGAAAGGACGTCTGCAGGTTTCAATGATTAAACCAAAAGTAATGAACTCTTAAAAAATGCAATATGTTGGCCCAATTTGCCCATGACTCCGATGACATAGTCTGGGTTTTTCTTATTACCAGTGACTTTCTACAAAAAAGATTTATTTCTGCACATTCTTCGAATGACACTTTTCGTCAATCGAATTAAATATTAAATAGTAACACTTTCGTATTAAATGTTAAATTTCTGTATCTTGTTCATGAAATATCGACACCTGTTTCAAATAGGATTGTAACTCCTGTTACATTGTTTTGCAACTATAATACAACAAAAAAACTGATCTTGGTTTGTAACAATGTATTTATTATAAACAGAGCTGTTGTAATAGTTTTCTATTATGATCTATTGGAATTGGAACTATTTTTCGCGGCGCTGGAAATACACCCTTAAGCGACGATAAAACGTTCCATTGACGATCAAAAGTGCTTTTCAAACTTCTTTGTGTTAAGGGACCGTAAAACAACTGTTTTTCCTACAAGGAAAGGGGAAAAAAATGTTCCTGGAGAAGAAAATTGATCGTAAATTGAAAATCGTTGTAACCGCGATTAAATTTTATATCTTTATTTTCAACTTTGTTTTTTATTACTTAACGTCGGACATAACTTTTTAACGTCAAACATAACGTTAATTAAAATTAAAAATTGATTTCATTTTTCCTAGTACGAATCGTGTAAGTCATGATTTTCTCATTTTTTGAATTATTTTTGAATTATTAGTGTGTCAATAAACAATGACTGGTTGATGTTACTTTATCTAAAACAGTTAATTTACCTTAATTTTTTAATAATGGCGCGGCGCCAACTTCAAATTACTTAACGCTAAATACAAATTGAACGTTTCGTATCAGAATTAATGCAAGAAATATATATTAGAAGATAACAGATGTCTAGATAAAAAAATAATTTTGCAATATTTATATAACAATTTATACATTTAGTACTTTTTAATTATTATTGTCATTAAAAAGAAACATTTAAAACCCATGTGACAAATAAAATAGAATTGCAACTCGCTCTTCTGTAAACTCAGTAATAAACTTCAATATTGTTTATAACAGATATCGATATGTAACATCGTATTTTAGCTCAAACTGTACAAACTTTATTAAGACTCTATTCAAATTTTAGGAATTTATAGTTTGAACGGATGTAAATGCGCCCAAAGGCGCGACCGCCAAAATCACATGGCGCCAAATTCAAACGGTGCAGCCCTACAAATCGCATAATGTCAAATAAAAATTGAATGTTTTGAAATTAATATAAAAGCTTTGGATTAGAATGATAATAGAAATAAAGCTAGACAAATAATCTATCAATATGTACAAAAATACATACATACATTTAATATTTTCAATTATCGTCATGAAGGAAGAAGAATGACACTTAACCGCGTTCAGAAAAGACGTGTGAAGTGCGGCGCATGGAGTATGCGCGGTAATTCAAAAGAGAAGTTTTGTTCTGTAAGGGCTTACACGAAATATTTTATTAATATGCTGATTTTAAGAATAATTATATTACAAATTATTAATCAATAATGAACCAAGAAAGTCAATGCTGTAACAAAAAGTCAAAGTATACTTTTAGCACTTAAATTAAAGTTTGCAGTTTCTCGCAAATATTTCACCCAAATTAACTGTAACAGTTATTAAAAGTTCGATGAGGCGCCAAATTTGATTATACTGAACGACGACTCTATTTAGTAGCATTACGTTACTATATATTACAAATTAACGTACAATTACACCGATCATTCCATCATAAAGTACGAAACTACAAATAAAATCGCAGAAATATTAAAAACCAAAAGAATTAAAGGGTTATATTTACTTGGGATCAGGAAAAGTTACGTGATTCTCAAGAATTTTTTTTTTCTCAAGGGTTTCGTAAAATTTTGATTTTTGCAAAAATGACAACAATTTTACGAAAAAATCAACTGTTCGAGATGAACAGATTTTGGTTTTTGTGCAATAAAAAAAAATTTATAATCGAAATGAAAAATGCTTCGTTCGCGTCCTTCGTAACAAAATGTACTAACGCACTATCTTTTTATTTTGACTTCAGACTAGGCGTTCCGAAGTGGTCACCGCAAGTGATATAAAAAAAACTGGCGATCTAGAAGACGAGTTATATTTCATTTGTTTTTTAATCCTTCTTCATACAAAAATTTATATATACACCTTAAAATATGAACTTTTTGATAGTGTTTTGAGAATTATTAACCTATTAACCTATTAGCTGTGTTTGACGAATATAGTCGTCATGGAGAAGTGTCAGGATTTTGTATCATGATGAGAATACTCCTAAATCACAGCTAACTGGTTCACCAAATAAGTAAATATCGGTAATAAAATTGTCCATTTTATAAAATAAGCCCATCTTTTTGGTCCAATATTTTAACACCGACACTTATTCTGTGATTGACGAGTATACATAGAAAAGGGATCGCCACAGTTAACTGGTTAAAAATATTTATTAAAATGTAAAAAAAAATTCTTGAAAATCACGTAACTTTTCCCGATCCAAAGTAGATATAATCCCTTAAGAAAATAAAATGAGGTAGTATCGCGTGCTATATTTATTGCTTTACTCGAAAACTAGTTAAAGCAAAAAAAATCGAACGTACACGTGTGCATGGAATACGGTAGACGTCGTTGGCCAGCACGAATCATGTTTCGCGTAGGACTAATGTCGTGAGTACATTTTACGTGCTGGTACCTGTTGGAGGACGTGACTGGTAAAAGCCAAAGAGAAGACGATGAAAAGAAAGAAAACAAACGGTCGAGCTAAGCGTACGAAAACAGACAACGAGACATTGCGCGTGCGCGCGCGTACCGAAGAGAGAAGAGGAAACGAACGACGGAAAGGAACTTCTTCTTTCTTTCGCACGAAAGAGAACCGGTTCCCCGTCAATCTTAGCGCCGTATTGCGAAATTTTGTCCAATCAACATCGTGGCTCTTCCTCCTTGCCTGTTCCCTCCGAACATGATTTATTCATTTATTTACGTCACTGCGAAACTGCACGATGGGCGTAATACAGTGAGACCAGCCGGTACTCTTCGGTACAACGTAAGCTCCCTTTCGATAAGGACAAGTGTAGGGCCAAATTCGCTCCACAAGCTGCTTTCGAATTTCGAGAACGAACATATAAATCTGACAGGTTTCGCACTGCAGGAGTTTCGCATTTTTACAGTTTCTTATTTACACGTTTTTGCGTTCTTTAGTTTAACAAAGTCGTACACTTCGCTGTTTACCATATTCTTATATTATTACATTTTTGTAGCTTTATATTCTCTGGTTTTGAAATTTTTATATTCTCTAATTACCACAATTTTAAGTTTTCATATTTCCATATTTCGATCTTCGCAAATTTTTATAGTTTTACATTTTCTAATTTTGTCATTTTTTTATTCTTTAATTACCAGATTCTTATGTTCTCTAATCTGCTACATTTTTACATTCTCGCATTTCCATATTGTTTTCTTCTCAAATTTGTATATTTCTACGTTCTCTAATTTTTATGTTTTTCGCATTCTCTACCGCATTTTTACATTTTCACAATTTCCATATTTTTACCTTCAATCATTTTTATATACTTTTGCGTTCTCTAATTTCGAAATTTTTATATTCTCTAATTACCACTGTTATACATTCTCACATTTCCATATTTGTATCTTCATAAAGTATACTTTATACACTAATCACCACATTTTCACATTAACATATTTTCTTAAGTTTTAATATTTTTACATTCACCAGTTTCTAAATTGCTGCATTCTAAAATTTCGGAGGTTTTAAATTCTCGCGTTAATAAATTTACAAATTTTTTAACACTCAAATTTCAAAACATTTAAATACTTAAATTTTCTAATTCATAAATTCTTAAATGCTTGAATACTCAAATTTTAAAATATCCCAAATTTTCCAAAGACTCAAATTTGTTGATATTCAATATTCCCTAAACTCTCCAATGTTTTAAATCCCCAAATTCCCCAAACCATCAAATAACTAATTTCATAAAATAAAAAACTTTACTTGATGTGCAACAATCAAAGAGTATGATTGATCAGTTACAATGACTTATCCTACTCATATTTCTTTAGTATTCAAACATCATTCAATTGAACTGACAACATTTAATACCGTATATCAATTCATATAAAACAAACAACTGTCGTTTTCACATTGGGAATATTCCAAAATCTGAGTGTTCAATTTTACTAATCTCTAAAAATGTTATCAATTTCATTTTAGAACGTGATCATTGATCATAGATAGAGTGCTTGTGGGCAAAGTACGATTCATGATCGGTCATCACGTTTTGAAATAATTTTGATTAGATTTTGAAAGATGAGTAACAATGAGTATTTTTGGTTGCTCAAGTTGTGAAGCACGTTAATTTATGACTTATTTATACTACATTTCAACGATACTGTATATGCTTTGTCACATAAAATAATAATGGCATGAAAAAGTAATTGATTCCACTCATGGTGCGACAGATATTGGTTAAATGTCGTAGCTACATTTCAAAGCCCTAAGTTCAACGATCAAACTTTGCCAGTAAATTCCATAAGTATTACGTACATATCCGATCAGCGTCAATCAAATGCGCTTTAATGCATTTAACATAAATATTCGTCGTGTCGAATGGTAAGGGGAGTTTCAAGTTCATACTTATAATAAGTAATATGGTGTCGAATCGAAGCAGTTCTTCCGTTCAACCATTTTCGCACAAATAAGAAAGTTATTCCCTCGAACTTATACCGACTGAATTATTGCGTTGGTCTCAAAGGTAAACGATAAAACTTCGCCGGTAAGTTCTGTAAGCAAAAATAGGAAAAATATGTTGTACACTCGCTGGACTACAATTGCTTTAGTAACACAAAAATGTTCCTCTATGCTTCCATTTCAAAATGTCATGCAACGTTCCAAATGCAAACTTGACATCGTAGGCAGATCGAGTTTAAAACTCTCTGAATTTCGTGTGTACCTTGATTCAGCTTGGTGAATGTATCGATAATCCGTTCTATCGATACGCTATCGCTTTCATAGTTCCCCATGGATGAAAGTCCAATGTAAAATTTTGAGATCTTGCGGACCTAACAGTGGGTCCTCTTTGGCCAACTTGTCTCTTGCGATATTCTTCTTCTAACCATTTTTTGATCTAGCACGAGTCTCGTGTAATGTACGGGACAGCCATTTCATTGACCACGCGTAAGTTTAAAGAAGCGAAACTTCTAAAAAATACTGATAAAGCGGCGTTAAAAAGTTTAGAAACGAATATACAGTCCTCCAGATAAAAAATAAGATCTGAGTAAAGTATCATCAGCTTATGTAGTAAACATCGGTTAAACGAAGTTGTTTTGGTAAACATCGTTCATTTATTTTTACTTCGTAATATATCAATTGCGAAATAGATGTATAATTATGTTCGCAGTTTATATACAGTGCATTATGGCAGGTTTACAATTGATATTTCTTAGATATAATGAGGATTGATTTTAGAAGGTATTTCAGTACTAAACACTGGTTTCTGTATACCTATGTGGATCATAATATCATAAAACGATAGTACTATCGATAATGGTAAACGATAATACTGTAATAAAAATAACACCGAACATATTCTAGATCCTTTTATAAACACTTACTACATGCAACAAGTTACTTGTTGTATACAAGTGATTTACTGGAAAGAATGCAATTTACACGTTGCAATAATAATCCTCAATTTTTATGATATTTGTGGATTTCTTGTCGAATTTCGACGTGTTTGTTAAAAATATCAACTGCAAACCGACCAGGATACAATATAGTGCATAGAATTTAAAAGTGGAAATAAAACAGGTGAAAATAAATAAATCATAAATAAGTAAAAGTGGAAGTAAATCATCATTTTTTATAATTCTACTAGTTGTTTATAAAAATAATATTTATAAGAGCAAAAATCAATAAATATTTATACAAAGTGCCTATAATTGTTTATAATTATTATAATCAACGAAGTTTTATACATTTTACCGTTAAATAATATTTCAATAAATAAAAGCTGTTTCTCAAGTGTTGTCATTTACAGACTTATTTATTTTCAAGGTACTGGATAGACATTTTATAGTTTTGTTATAACTTTTGAATAAAGTGTTTAAACCTTTATGTTTACGTAACATCAAATGGAATGTATTAACAAACTTTGACGATAAAAAAACTACGGCACCCTGTACAATAACACCTACTTTGAAATTGCACATATTATCGCTGATATTTTTTAATTGACATAGAAATATTGATATTAAAGTTACATATACGGAAATTATAAAAGAAATATTTCATTATAACCTAAGTTTTGTTAGCACAATCTATTTGTAAGTTCGAATATTGGATGGCTTACAAAATGCAATACGACAAACAACAATACTGTGACCATGCCACGACTTCATTTTGTGAGAGAATCGATGCCATTTTGTTCTTGCAAACAACCCCTTTCATAAGACCAGTGTTACGTATCGTAAACAAAGATTCAGACATAAAGTTAAAAAATTATAAAACTTTTGAAATACAACGTACATTTAACCGACGCACAAAATTATAGATAAAATTGAATTCACGCACTTGTAATCGATGTATAAAATTATAGGTCGAATTGAATTCAATGACTGGTAAACGGTGTACAAAATCATACATCGAATTAAATTCAATAACTGGTAACCGATCTACAAAATTAAAAACAGAATTGAATTCACCGACTTGTAATCGATGTACAAAATTAAAGACAGAATTGAATTCACCGATTTGTAACCGATATACAAAATTATAGATAAAATTGAATTCACCAACTTGTAACCGATGTAAAAAATTATAGATCGAATTGAGATCAGTAACTGGTAATAATCGGTGTACAAAATCATAGATCGAATTGAATTCATTAACTGGTAACGACATACGAAGTTATAAACAGAATTGAATTCACCGACTTGTAATCGATGTACAAAATTAAAGACAGAATTGAATTCACCGATTTGTAATCGATGTACAAAATTAAAGACAGAATTGAATTCACCAACTTGTAACCGATATACAAAATTATAGATAAAATTGAATTCACCAACTAGTAACCGATGTAAAAAATTATAGATCGAATTGAGATCAGTAACTGGTAATAATAGGTGTACAAAATCATAGATCGAATTGAATTCATTAACTGGTAACGACATACGAAATTAAAAACAGAATTGAATTCACCGACTTGTAATCGATGTACAAAATTATAGGTCGAATTAAATTGATCAACTTGTAACCGATGTATAAAGTTATAGACAGAACTGAATTCGCCACCTAAATGCAACGACCGATCAACACATAATTTCTAAGGGAACGTAATTATTAACGCACAGTTAAATTTTGGGGCAATTTCATGATAAAGCGTGTTTCACCCTAAAAGCTCGATAAAAATACGTACGAACGAAAAGCGGAGCCTCATCCTTCGCAGGCAAGTTGGCCGTGCACGCGTCGAATGATTTTCATGGTTCGTTAACCATTCGTCATTAATCGACGGAGTAATCGGTCGGTCTCCACCTCGGACGCCCCTTATTCTCGTATTTCACAAAGCTTCAACAACGCTCGCTGGCAGGCGTTAACCTTCTCGCTGTACAGTCACCGACAAATCTGGCTCCCGTAGGAAAAAATATCGCGACCAAGGAGAAACAGTCCGCCTAATCGTTCGTTTGCAGAGATTCTTTAGGATGGACAAATTTTAACATTGTTTTGTGAAGGATTTCTTCGTTAACAAGATCCTCGAACATGGCAACGTAAGATATATGGCGATTATTGAATTTAACCCTTTGAACTGGAAGGTATTTTCACTGGTACCAGATAGCAGCTGTAATACCGTTTGGTTAAAGAGTTGGATGAATTGTTTCAATGTTGTTATCCATCTATTATTAATCGTCACTATCAGCTGTTCCATTATGTTTATACAGCATACTGTAGTACGTGCGTGTATAGAGTGTGTAGAGTGTAGTACGTGCTACACTCTAGAATTAGTTAAAAAATACCTATTCAAAATTGCTGTATCAAACAAAGTGGTGAGTGTAAGTCACCTTTCGAATGCAAAGGGTTAAAGATCTAGTGATTTCAAGAGGAATTCGAGGATCTAGGGACTTACAGACTGAGACAGTCGAGGATCTAAAGATGTAGAGAGCTAGGAACTTGTAGATACCGAGGTTCGACGATTTCGTCGTTGAGGACCTAGGGAGTTAGAATGATTCGAATTTGGGGATCTAAAGATTTAGGAAGATTGGTGTTTAAGAATTTAGAGAGCTTACAATTTGGAGATTCAAAGATTTGGGAAGCTTGGAATGTAGGAATGAAGGTATTTAGGAAGCTTTGAATGTGAAGATCTGGGGATTTAGAGAGCTTGGAATTTGACCACCCAGAATTCAGGTATCTTGGAACTAGGGGCTTGGAGATTTAGGAAGCTTGGAATTTATGGATCTAGAAAATTGGGAAACTGGGGATTAGATAGCTACAAACTCGAGGATCTAGGTAGTCACAGAGACGAATTAATGGGGGGTCTAGGGATATAGAGAGCTGAGAATTTGGAGATATCAACATTTGGCAATTTCGGAGATGAGAACCTAGGGGTTTAGAAAACTTGGAATTTGGCGTCTTGGATTTAGGAATCTTGGAGAAGTTTCAGGATTTAGCAGGTAGGGATTTAACAAACTTCAAATCTGCTGATCTGGAGATTTTGGAAGCTTGGAATTTGGATCTAGGGATTTATATGACTAAGGATTTGACGATCTAAGGCTTTATGGCCGTACAAATTTTGAGATTTACGGACTTGGTAATATTGGAACTTGCTGTTGGTATGAAAATCTATACAGGGTGTCCCAAAAGTGTTGAAGCAGCCGGAAATGGGAGGTAGGTGGGGTCATTCTGAACAACTTTTTCATTTGCAAAAATGTTGTATGGGTCTTCATTTTTAAATTATTAACGAAAAACACCGACCAATCAGAGCGCGAGAATCGCGCGCGCTCGGAGGCAGAAGTGTAGGCCCGAGTTATAATTGGCCGTAGTCGAGATCGAACCGCGTGGCGCGCGACTCTCGCGTTCTGATTGGTCGGTGTTTTTCGTTAATAATTTAAAAATGAAGCCCCATACGACTTTTTTGCAAATGAAAAAGTTGTTCAGAATGACCGCACCTTCCTCCAATTTCCGGCTCCTTCAACACTTTTGGGACACCCTGTATAGTCTGCGTTATTACTACGATGGTAGCAATGATAATGTTTTTCTTTTGTTTTTGTATTGCAATTCAGTTCTGTTCTGTTCTGTACTCCGTTCGGTGCAAGATGCACGTGGGTGTGTTTCGCGTTTCCTAATTATAGTTATATTTCTATGTATATTATTATGTTATCCTTTAATCATCTTTTATATTAATAAACAGTTCTTTCGTATTAAATATTGCGTAATTCTGTCACTTGCGACTCTAGAAATCCAGGACTATAGATATTTAAGGACCTAGAAATTATAACATATAGAAATATCGGTATCTAGGAATTCGGGAATTTAACACTAGATTTACGGAACCCGTCAAAATGACAGATCTTACATTTTATGTTTTTGATTCCGAAAATTATTAAAAAGTTTATATCAAAATGCATGTTAACCTTCATCGAGATAAAGAATCTTTCTATTATATAAACCGATGTATGTATTGTCCATTATTTACGTATTTTTATAATTCATTTTCAGTTCAGACATAACCGGTTATTAAACGTCTGTAAATCTAGTGATAAAAGTCTAAGAACTTGATTTCGAAATTTGAGGAATGCAATAATTTGTAATTTCCGAAATTGAAAGTTGAAAAACTGAAAATAATCGAACAATTGAAAAATTGAAACGTAAATTGTTGAAACTTGAGAAATCGAATAATTGAGGAATTGACCAATTACACAGTTCGAAAGTTTCAACGATTGAAAACATAAGGATTAGAAAAATTCGAGATTCGAATTTTAATGATTTATATAAATTTGGAAATACCAGAATCGGAGAATTGACGAATTATCGAATTCGCAGTTCCATACGTGTGTTATCCGAAGGAAATCTACGTTGTACCTGAGTGTACGGGCGTCGTCTTTCGTCGACAGGCATTTTTTACCGACGTATTCGTGTTACGATGTCATTATAAGCATTTAATACACAGCATTTATTGAAAGTAGCCGTAATAAAGTCACTCCGCAACATTGAGTAATGTCTGATGCAACTAATCGTAAGTCGAAATGTCCTTATTTTATTTTTGAAAAGGAAAGATACTCGATAATTTGAAACTCGTACAAACATTCTTAGATAAGTACATTTTTTTCAAATTTTGGTATTTTCGAGAATCAAATTTCGAAAAAAGGTACACACTTTTGGAGAAAATTAAAATTTGCTAACGATTCGCCCCTTTACGTTTGCAAAAATTAAAAACATTTTTATTTCTTTCTCCACGTGTTTTATTTCTGTAATAAATTTTTTATTGGGGTTATTACATAAATGTTTCTATCTTGAAATTAACATTTTTTAATTAAAAACACGATATTTTGAACAAGGGATATCTAATACGTTTGCTATCAGCAGTCGATTGTAAATTTATTTATTATTGTCCGCTGACGATTATTTGTAAAATAATATCAAATATATTAATATAATTTCATATTTGTACATATTTTTAGTACATTATACAGGGTGTCCCAAAATATGGTACGCGCCGGAAAGGGGTGGTAGGTGGATCTATTCTGAACAACTTTTCCCTTAATAATTTTAAAATGAAGCCTCGTCCGACATTTTTTCGAAGGGAAAAGTTGTTCAGAATAGCCCCACCTACCACCCCTTTCCGGCTCGTACCATAATTGTGGGACACCCTGTATAGATTTCAAATTATATGATGAAAGAGAAATGACACTAATACCGAATATGTTGTACATATAAAAACGAGATATAAATTTATAATTACAAATGATGATTAAATATTTATTATGTCAAATTTATTTAAATTATACGTAACTGCGGAATGCATTTAATTACCAAACAAAGAAATGTTAGTATCAAATAATTCAAAACTGTTTAAAAATGATTTTAATGACTGAATGTCCAAATGATAGCCTTTACTTGCAACAGGTATGCAAATGTATAATTTTACTGTTTGCGTTCAATTTTGGAAGAATAAATATATGAATTTGTAGACTTTCAATTTTTAAAACCTTCATATTCTCAACTTTCTAAAGTTTAAAGTTCCAGTTCCCAAATTGTCATATTTCTAAATTGAGAATTCATAAATACATATTTTTTCAAATTGTTAAGTTTCTAAATTTGGAATTCATAAATACTTATTTCTCAAATTGTAAAATTTCTAAATTTGAAATTCATAAATACTTATTTTTTCAAATTGTCAAATTTCTAAATTTGGAATTCATAAATACTTATTTCTTCAAATTGTCAAATTTCTAAATTTGAAATTCATAAATACTTATTTTTTCAAATTGTCAAATTTTTAAATTTGGAATTCATAAATACTTATTTCTTCAAATTGTCAAATTTCTAAATTTGAAATTCATAAATACTTATTTCTTCAAATTGTCAAATTTTTAAATTTGAAATTCATAAATACTTATTTTTTCAAATTTAAAGATCTTCAAATTCCCACATCTCCAAATATTTAAATTTCCATATTTCTATGTTTTCATGTTCCGAGACCTTTAAACTCCAAAATGTTCAAATTCGTAAGTTTCCATATTTCTATGTCCCTAGGTCTTCAAATTCCCAAATTTCCAAATTCTCCAAACATAAATCCGCGTATTTCAAACTCATAAAATTTTCAAATTTTCGAAGTTTCGAAATAGAAAATTTTCAAATTTCCGAATGCGAAAACTTACAACATCGAAAATGTCTAAATTTTAAAATGTGCCAACTAAAAATAAGCGGGTGGTTCCCTAATGATTCCGTAAATAAACCTGTGATGCTCGCGAGCGTTCATGATCTCATTACAGCACAAACCGTATTATTACATTTAATCTCGTGCTCGTTCTAATTTGCATTAATAAATTTGATTTTTCATTCGAGCGCCTTTTTTCCACTTGCATTCAGATCGATACTAATTTTATCCAAGAACACTCATTACGCAAAAATGTCTACGATTTCCGCGTAACATTACGCCTATCGAAAAGGTTAACAATCTGTCAGCGGAGCCGACTCATCTTTGACCCCGAGCAATGTTATGTCAGAATTACGATGAATACTGTTTCGTGCCATTGATAATATTACACATGTCTCGTACTGTTCGTTTTAAAGCGCTTCGCTCGCTTCTGAAACTTTAAACTTTTTGTACACAGTCTCTACGATATTTCATACAGGGTGGCTAGAATGAACTGTTACAACTTCAAACCGCTGCAGCAGATACACTTTTAAATATTTTGTTTTATCCAAGGGGAAAAAATAGTCGAGAAACATTCAAGAAAATGATTTAATGCTCATTGCTCGATATGACCTCCCTTTGCACGAATAATTTCATTCAAACGGTGAAAGAAAGAAACGCACGTTGCCCGTACGTGAGATTGTAGAATCTTCTTCCATTCTCGGACAAGTGCTGATTTTAAAGCGTCCAAACATCGATGATTCATTACATTGACCTTGGCCTCCAAAATAACCCAAATACATTACATTCAATCATTAAATAGATTACATTCAAATGCTGGAGCTCACGATATAATTGGAACTGATGTTCCAGATAAATATAAAGCAATTACAAAATTACGCTTCAAATCCATCACTATAACCTTACTTTGGGATGTAGTATACGAAAATGCTTCTGCACGCATATAAACAATTGAATGAACAGATCATTCATTAGTAACAGATCATTTCAGCCACCCTGTATATCACCTAATTCCGAATGTGTTAACACTTAGAACATTAGTAATTACAAGAATGGTATTTGGAAGGTTGTCAATAGAAAAGAGATTGGCACTGAAAAGGTTGATTCTTGCAATATTAATATTTGAAATGTTGTTAGTTGAAAAGTTGGAATCTGAAGGTTCATACTTGTAGTGTTTACATTTGAAAAATTAGTATTCGTACGATTTGCGTTTGGAAAATTGGAATTTGGAAGAACTTCGCTCAGAAAATTGGTATTTACAAGTTTGATACTTACAAGATTGGTACTTGAGGGATTACATGTTACCACATTGGTCCTTGGAGGATTAGTATTTGGTAAGATAGTAATTACATTGTTCGTGTTTGTAAGATTGATTATGAGTACCAAGGAATAAAATTGCTCCTTGGAAAATTAGTGTTTGTAAGTTTAGGAATTACAAACTTGGTATTTATAAGGTCGGCAATTATCAACGTTAATACACCTAATTTTCTTTTTACACGCTAGATACGTTCCCAAAAAATTCGTGTAAAAAGAGAATTAGGTGTAAACAATATTAAAAAATTCTTGTTAGAGTTCACTTAATTTATTTCGTGCTTACACGTTTTAATTCATTAAATATATTATAAAAATTAAATTATACTTTGAGAAAAAAGAAAATAATATCTGAAATTCAATAATATAAGAAAAGTTAAAATAATATAAACATAACGAAATTTTTTGCATTGTCACTTTTTATTCGTGTCAAAACAAAACAATTCGTGTAACAAGAGAAATTTTTGTTCTTTTTAACTCGTGTTAAATCAAATTCGTGTAAAAAAAGAATTAGGTGTAATATGATCGTAAAACTGTAAAAGTTTTAATTTTAACGAAGGACCACATGAAACTAGGTTTCATAAAGTATCGGTATAGTATATTATAACAAACCCTGGGAGTATGATCCTGCCAGTCTTTACTTGGAAAGAATTTAATTTTCAATCTTGCAATATTACGACGAGGAATATACATTCTAACCTTACTAAAGGCTAAATTTGAGGTATAGTTTGACTCGGAGATATAGTGCGATCGTAAAATCGTTTGAACGCAAAAGAACAAAAAATTCAAGCATTGAAATACGAATTCGAAAAGATGAGTTAAAATTTACATGATTAATTTACTAATTTAATTTAAGCACTAGTTCAAATACATTTGATACAAATTTGTCTGTGTCATGTCTTTACTCAAGTAAAGTGTCTTTACTTACTACCTACATTTACAATCACACTATATCCACGAATCAAACTTATCATAATACTTTGGTACAACAGTAAAATTAAATATTTTCGATCAACGTACAGAATACTATATAAATGAAATTATAATTAATATTAAAACGAATATAAATTGTTCCTTTTATGATATAGTTAAATGAAGAAATTTTTACCATTTATATTATTATTGACATTTATTAACATTTGTTATATAATTGATGAAGCAGAAATTCACTGTGAGAATTTCAGGTTGAAAGACCATTTGAGAGGACCTGTGTCAAGTATCCATTTTGATATGAAAGAAGAATAAATATTAATTCACCGATAAATTTTGTACCAGTCAAATGATAAAAATTTTGCAAAAATTTGTGAAATTATTAACAAGATATGTACATTAAAATTGAAAACCGAAATTTTTAGACAATTTGCAATAATTAGAAAAATGTTTATTTAATATGTTTCAAAGAGTTCATGTATATTACATAGTGTTCGAAAGCGAATATAAATTTTAAATGAAGATGAACATTACGAATGAATAGTTCGAATTTGCATAAGCGGAAGAACCGGAAATTATGGCGAAATTCGTTTCGCTTTTAAGGGTAGCTGCAGTTGCGAACGATTTCGAAACGTGTTATTAAATTGATATATCACCTCTTTATGCGCGCAAGTTCATTTTTTATGATAAAGTAGTCGTAAAAGGTACGCTGTTAATGCAAGCAAAGTTCGTTTATGTATTTTAATTAATAATGTCCAGAAAATGCGTATAAAAATATTAGAAGTTAATAGACGTTATAACTGTTCGATTGTTATAGTTGTGTACGGAGATGTAGTCCGGTCATAAATTAAATTGATGTAACCTGGCGTGAGCTTGTATTTTACACTTTAATTTACGACTGTACTATATCTCTTAACCTAAATATACTTTACGTGTATTATATGTATATGTATATTATATACTGAAGATTAATTATTTGTACTGCTATATTGTCGAACTATAAATCATTGTTTTCGTTGTCTTTAAAATCTTGGATGACGACTAATTCTTTCATCTGTAAATTAATAAATTTTTGAGTTCACAAATTTTCAAAATTACAGATTCTCGTATTTAGAAATTCCTTTTCTTTAGAAACGAGGAATTTAGACAATTCTCCGAATTAGCAATCTAAACAGTTTTTAAGTTCTCAAGTTTTTAGTTTGAGAAGTTGTAATGATTCAGATCTAGAAATTAAAAAAGTACAGATTTAGAAAATAAAAAATTTCAGATGTAGCAGGTTTAAAACTTCAGATTTAAAACTTTAAGAACTTCAGATTTAAAGATTAAGAAATTTCAAATTTAGTGATACCTGTGAATTAACCTAATGAATTAACGCTAAAACTACCGATGGGATCAAATAACTCTTCTACAAATTTCTTACTTCAAATGGCAAAATTTATCAAGATGGTTTTCTTAACATCCGTACTGATTGTCGTCCACATAAATAATCAACAAGTGTATTCATTTATGTTTCATCATTTGTTTATTTATTTCTCAACTTCCTGTTTAGCTTGAAAATAATCGTGCATAATAAGTCGGTCGTTTTAGCGTGAAATTTTCGACTATAGCATACATGATAAATAAAAAATTGTATCGAGGGTTAGACTAGACGCGTCTCCGTCTTTCACCTCGCTGCCGAAGCTGTCACTTCAGAGAAAAGGTTAAGTATGGGTAAACACGTGTGATTCGCAGGCGACTCCGCTAAACTTCGTCATTTCCGAGCGTTGCTTTGGCAAAGCAGCCGGAACATCGCCTCAACCCGCTTCTACCCGCCTTTGCTCGCCACGATGTTTCGTCTGGCAAAACCAAGGACCGGTTTTTATAACCTTTGGAACACACGTTCGATGTTGGCTCGGTTCGTCTCGCCTCACCTCGCCACGCCTCGCCTAGCTTCGTCTAACCTAACCTCGCTTCCCAACTCCCAGCTGCGCCAACGAAATTCGTGAAATATTCTACCGCGTTACATTAACGTACCGATTCTCGGCCCAAAATTATCACTTAACCCCCGGCTACTAGGGCAAGACGAAAATTACCGCTCTACGTTATATTTCGCCGGTCTCAGTTCGAACGATCCTCTACCTGAAATCTTTTTACGTTTGTTCCGTACGTTCGTGTGCGACGTGGGATCCCTTCGGGTAAGTATTAGGTTGTTGCAATTGAAATGACCGTTTTTTCACATTTGAAATTTCCCGCATTCCTAGATCAATGTATTTTTCGACAGATCACGATGAAGTTGTATAATATCAAAAATACATGTCTCGTACGTCACTTTGTGTAATAATCTTATTGAATATTTATACTGTCTGTGAATCAAAATCGATTTTCTTTTCACCGTAGAGAAACAAGATATTCGTATAATTTACTTGTGCGAGTTCAAACTTGGGCACACTGCGTCTGAAGCTGCTAAAACCATAAATGCTGCTCTTGGCGAAGGTACAGCTAACGATCGGACCATTAGGCGTTGGTTTGAAAAATTTCCTTCCAATGACATGAGTCTATAGAATGACCCTCGTGGTCATAAGTTAGCAGCTACGGAAAATTCAATTCTAAAAGAGATAATTGAAAGGGCTTTTTGATTAACTGTTCAGGAAATCGCGAAAACAATCAATATACACTATTCAAATGTCTCCTAGCATCTGAAAGCCTTGGGAAAAATATAAAAGTTAGAGAAATGGGTGCCACATGAACTGACTGAAAAAAAGTGCACCATCTACAGATCAATGCTAGGCCATATGTTACAAAACAAACCATATAAAAATTAGCAGAATTGAAGTGTGTAATTCTGCCTCATCCTCCTTATTCTCCTGATCTATCGCTTAGAAATTACCATTTTTTCAAGAATCTAGATACTTTCTTAAGTGGAAAAATATTTAAAGAAGAATGTGCTGTAGAAACTGCAGTTGTTGGCTTTATTGCCTCTCGTTTATTAGATTTCTGCCAAAAAGGCATTGGGGCACTTGTATCGCGATGGCAGAAGTGCATTGATGTCGATGGAAATTATTTCGATTGATGGAATATAAACAAAATTTGGAAAATAAAAGTTTATGTCGAAAATTCAGAAACAGTCATTTCATTTGCAACAATCTAATACTTGTGCCGGCTATGAAAACTTTGTACCAACATTATCGATTGAAACATACGCAAATGATCATGGAACAAATCGTTAAAAAATAATGGTAATTATTGACGCGTTGGATTTAAAGTAAGAAACGGCGATAATGATTTATTACGATTTGGTAAATATTTATCGAAGAATCCGGATTACGCTTTCGATGATTCTGATAGTTCTTATAAAAAACTTTAACACTAGGTTTACAGAACCCGTCACAATGGCGGATCTTAGGTTTCTTATTTTCAATTGCGAAAATTATTAAAAAGCTTATGTCGAAATGAATGTTAACCATCATCGAGATAAAGAATCTGTCTATAAACAGATATATTTATTATTCATTGTTTACTTCTGTTCATAGTTCATTTTCAATTTGGACTTAAGCAGTCATTGAACTTCTGTAAATCTGGTGTTAAGGGATGCTTACTGAAATGTTTTATAAACGGTAAAACGGTTTAACACTTTGAGTGCCATGTCACCCACATATGGGTGGCACACAAATTTCTGTACAGACTTAATAGCTATATTATTCAAAATTTATTTACCTTTCTAACTGAAAATACTAGCATTAGGTACTTGGAATTAGGGAAAATAAATATAACAAAGTACTGTGAAAATATTTAGTTAGATTTGTTAAAAACGTATCGTATTAATACAGGGTGTCCCACAATTATGGTACGAGCCGTAAATGGGTGATAGGTGTGGCTATTCGGAACGACTTTTTCCTTTGCAAAAATGTCGGATGAGGCTCCATTTTTAAATTATTAAGGAAAAACACTGACCAATCAGAACGCGAGAATCGCGCGCGCTGTATGTTCGATCGCCACCACGGCCAACTATAACACGGGCCTACGTTTCTACCTCCGAGCGCGCGCGATCCTCGCGGTCTGATTGGACGGTGTTTTTCCTTAATAATTTAAAAATGAAGCCTCGTCCAGTATTTTTGCAAAGAAAAAAGTTGTTCAGAATTGCCCCACCTAACACAACTTTTCGGCTGGTACCATAATTGTGGGACACCCTGTATAATAAGAGAAATAAATTCGACACCTATAAATCTTTTGATAGGATATATCGATGCAGACCAATACATTAACTGCCCTCTCTTGCATTAATTATGTAATTAGTGAATTACGCGATTACTGCGCTTGCTTACGTTTTTCTTTTGTTCGTTTGGTCAAACAACTTCACTTCAGTTATGTTATGTTATGTTGCGTCGTACGGCACGTGTAATCAATCAATTATACTAAACATGAAAATATATTCTCTTTACGTTTAAACTGCGTTTAGTTATTCCCGCTCCTGACATCTTTCAACTTTCATTTTTGAGTAACTTCTATAATACCGCAAGATTTTCAAGCTTGCCCATAATATGGAGCATCCGAGCATCAGTATTTGCCATAACCTCGTTCCAGTCTCTTGTAATAGTAAAGCATGTGTGAAAATAATTATCTATTTTATTGTTATTAAATTACGAAAGCCTGAAACGTAAATTACTCTTCCATTTTGAAGAGTCACTACGGTTTTGTCGGATTATTACTTCTAGTGGACTTCATAATTGTACGAACTTTGTATGGATTCAGGATTTCGAAAGTCACGAGGTCTCCTCGTAAGGTGGACCAGGTCCTTTAATTTCACTCGACTGTCAAGTGTCTAGTGTTGCTTAATTCAAATGTAATTTGCATATAGTTATTCTGCCTAAAGTACTTAAAATTTTTAAATGCGGTGGTCAATTTTTCGTAGAGTAACATTCGACGTGGAGCCTTGAAGGTCCGTCATGTTGAGGCGATCACCGTGAAAAATTAATTAGATACTCATTTGCTATTTAAGTAGATTCTGATAAAATGTAGTTTATAAATGAACATCACATTAATGAAACAACTATCTTTTAAGTTGAATCGTGCATCTGTAGTTAAATTTCAAAATGGAGGACGTGCAATAGAAATTAAAAAACGAGAAAAATTAATAGATATCACGGATGAATATCTTATTGCGAATATATAATTTTACAAAAAAAATTATTATATTTGTGTTACCTGAATAATTAATAGTTGTTGGATAACCTACATTTACATACAGTTTATTTATATATAAATGGATGGAAGTATTTTGCGATAGACAATCATAGTAGAAGAGTTAATAAGGGAAAAGAGGTTTTACGTGCACCAAGTTCTACGACTAAAGAGATTTCCAAACGATCAATATACTTATGTTGTCAATTTTTATTAACAAACTGCTTTTGTCTCTTACGTTCAATATTTATTAACAGTACATTCACCTCCGAATTGATATTTGACAACGCACGATGAAAACAATATTTGTATAGTCAGGATTATATTTATTATCAACATTTTGTTAATATTAATAATATTTTGGTTGTCATCAAACCAGCTGATCAATATTTTGAAAATAAGCGAAACAAAAATTGAAAACTCAGCCACTGCACGCTGCTGATTTTCCGAACGCATTCCGAGTATCTGTAGGGAACTATAGTATAGAGTATAGTATGATTGAGTTGAACAATGGAAATATTTCTAGATTGTTTAGGACAACACTAGAATTGGAAGTACCTAAATCTGTAAGTCCCATAATGATATGAGCATAAATCACAGAGTTACAAAGTTACGAAATTCGAAATATCTTAAACTTGCAAAATTTTGAAAAGTTGAAAGTCTCAAACTGTCGAAATATTAAAAATCGAAAGTCTCGAAATCTCAAAACTCCGAAGGCTAGCAATCTCAAAATTGTTAAGTGTCAAACTTGAAAAGTTATGAAGTTCAAAATCACGATTTGAAAGTTTGAAAATTCCAATTTTAAAAAATCAAAAATTTCAAAGCTCAGAACCAAAATCTCAAAATTCCAAAGTCCTAAAGTTTCAAAATCAAAAGCGTTAATAAAAAAGTCCCAAAGTGTTAGTAGCCAGAGTCTCTATCAACGAATATAACAGAAAAAGAGAAAAGCCAATGATTGGTCTAGAAAACGAAATAAAAATGACCGAGTAACGGTTTAATCAGTAACTATTTAGATTATATATCGAAATATCAGATAAACATTTACTCCTGAAAGTATTCCGCGCTACGCTTTAAGTTTTAACGGCGTAGAAATTATATAATATAGAAATTATTGATATCACAGATAGCATGTACTTATGGAAAAGCATACGAATGTAGCTAAAATAAAATAGTACTTATTTGAGTTTACAAACGGTTTGTTACTCGGTAGAAGCATTAACGAAACGCAGACCAAAAATATTGAAATAATCTGAAGAACATTCGACAATTATTATTAAAATTTGAACCGAAATATAATAAGTGTTGCGATTAAGTAACACTATACAGTCGTGGACAAAATTAAGTGGACAGGTATCATAAATAACGAAAGGTTAATTTAATTTAACTAAGAATGCCTATAAATGAAAACTTTATTGTACAATTATATACATTAAATAAATGATTTTCAAGTCTACAAAAAAATTTCACGTTCTAAATTTAAAATTTATTTAAAACATTGCAGTAAAACAACAAATTTTTGTACATTTCTGCAATGTCCACTTAATTTTGTCCATGAGTGTATATTCTGTAAAATACGTATCTTTTATTGCACGAGTAATTATTGTGTCGTATAATTTGTCGAACGACTCGAATACTTTCGTAAATGATCATACGATTTCCAGTTTAAACGATGGCAATTTTCAACGGGCCGCGATCAACAATTACTTCAGGAAACTGCGATCGTTTAACGCTTGAAAAACTGCCTAAATCGATTGGAATAAGCAACGGAATTCGTGATCTGTAGCTTAAACGACATTCGTTTGCCCATAACGCAAAATATTTCGATCCTCCGGTTGGCACCGTCGCTTCCGAGCGTCGCCAGTTTCCGTCGTATAAAAGAACCGAACGCTCTCTGTTATGTGTTCTTTATTAGATACGGGAAAATGGAGAAAAGGATATAAATCGCCACGTGTGTACGATTTATTATCCAATTTAACGCTTTTATTTTCTCGATTTTAAACATAGGCTACTTTTTGAAACGGAAAAACTTTTCTAACATAATTTAAATAGTAATATTCCAAAAGTGTAATATTCGGTTCTCCTGAAATGATAAGAATGTTACAAAAAGTTACATTCGTGTTAGTAAAAAGTAATTAGTGATTGTAATTGATTGGAACAATGTCATTATGTTTTGAATATTTATGTTCTAAGGTACTATTCTATTAAAGTTATATTAAAGCATTGTAATGTAGTACATCATACAGCAACAAGTATTTCAGTACATATAAGATAACATACTATTTCAAGGATTTTATTTATTAAGTTTGACCAGTTTCACTAGCTTTGTTTATCAAATTTGTATTTTATATTCAGAAATGTGAAAACCGACTTATAGATATTGAAGAATAAAATAAATATTTAATTAAAGCAGTTGTTTTAAAGATCTTTAATAATGGGATATTGTAGACAGACATAAAATAGTTGCTAAGTGTGGTTAAGCATTGATATGCTTGATACAGTGATTAAAATTGTGTGTATCAATAATTGACACATGACTATTACAGCTTTTGTCAGTTATAATTTGTTACACATATCTTATAAATATATAATTTTTAATTTTGTATGTAATGTTTAGTCACAGATAAAAATGATATAATCATGTATAATGTACATATACAATTATATTCAGTTATAAACATACATACAGTAGCGGACAAAAGTTTAAGACTAAATGGAAAAAAATAAATAATTGATTTACTGTTCATAAAAACTATAAATAGTGTTCTACTTTCGGTGTTAACTAATTAGACATTAGTTATACACTTATAAAAAAAATTTCATTTTGATATTATGCTCAGTAGAGAAGTTACAAAAAAAGGAACGAAGTTTATATAATATTTCAAATCAAATGATCGTCTTAAACTTTTGTCCGCTACTGTATATACAAATATCATGCTAATACAAAAGTAGTCGTTATTTCTGACAGACGCGAAGAGAGCATAGATAAAAATATAAATTTGAGGTAGTTTGCATTGCTTGAATTTAAACGTGGACGTTCGAGGTGTTCGTTAATTCCGATTTGTAGAAAAGCTGCGTTTGGCTAGGTACGTGTTCATAAAAGATGGGCAATAGAATGCATTTAGGAAAAGGGTCAGTCGGGACTAAACCGTGTAAGAGAAAGTTTGAGAAAACTGACCTGCGAGGTGTGCGGATTCTACGAAACGAGAACTTAGAACTTTCTGCGTTACTACACAGAATACATTCGTGCTGTTATTTTAACGTTAATTTTTCATAGTAAGACTGACGCGATTTCAATTCTCCTATCGCCCAATCGGTTTTTACGCGTTGCTGCGTACTTTTACGTATTTGTACTTACATAATTTCGACATAATACATATTATCCATGTATTTAATTTTATTAATTTGCATTGTTATAACCATTAACAAAAAGTTACCCACATAACGGAATGAGATAAAAATACCATTTTTGAAAATTACTGTCCTATTATTTGTAACGCAAATTGATGTAAAATACTCAATTACACTATTAATTTAATCCTTCATTTTGAACATGCAATTTTATATTTTATAACTGTAATTTAAGCGGATCGTATATACAAAACAGACGTAGTTTTAATAGTTCAACAAAAAATGCTTGAATCAAAAATAAAGAGTTTATTATATTTATTGATAAAACTTATGGAAGCATGTTTTTTTCTTTAAAAAATTGAAGCTTAATCAACTAAGTAATATATGTATATCGTATATTATATAATATTTGATTCTATAACAATTACATTTATTTACGAAGTAAAACATATTCAAATTGATCATGGATACGTAACAGAAATTAAACGTGTTGAATTTGTTCCTCGTTCTGAATCACAAATTTAAATCTTTTAATTTACAAATCGACTTGTGCTTAGATTACTTCGATAATTATTTATTAAACATAAAAGTATGTATTAAAAATTCGTGTAAACAATTATTATTAGGAGTACTATATATGAGAAACAATAATTTCATAAATAATTAGTCAAATATAAATCTGAAATCAATATATTACATACATGCCTCAATGTCATTTTACAAGTACATACATAAAATAACAGTCCTTTTCATAAGTTTTTAACTTCTTATGCATATAACCTTTGAAATTTACATGGTAAATTTCTTTTATTAATATCAGTACGACTTTCGGTTATAATATAATCATTTTCATAATTTTTCTGTTAGATAAATATTAAAACACGTAAAGCAAGTCCCAAAATATTGACTTTTAAATAAAATAGTAATCAAATTTATGTTTTAAGAAAATGAATAGACTTATTACAACAAGTTCTACTATAGTTATAATGCAATGGAATATTTGTCAGAAAAATATAGTACAGTCGCTGAAAAAATAATATAGGAAGCCTCCTCAGAAGTTATTATCTATAATCAGTATATCTCATCGAATAACTACGGCCGCCGCATTTTTCTTGTCGGAGAAAACTCGACGTAACTCAACCTATTCATAACAATAAAAATGATGTACTTGCAACGGTTGAACCATTTTTTCAATAGTTATTCAAATTTTGTTTTAACAATTTAGTAATTAAATTTGTAAGAAATAGTCGACGACTAATTTTAAATTTGGAATGACGAATTTTCTATTGTAGGTGGAACTTCTAGTACATATTCTTCCCGCCGTGGGCCCCCCATAAGCGAAATGCGCCATTGTTTATTATAATGAATTTTGGAACGTGTCCGTAAAAAATGCAAATGAAGAGAAAGAAGAAAAAGTAAGTCACGTTTTAGCCTGGGCCTTCTAATGAATTCGTCGTTATTATCTTAAAGCAGTTAGAGTTACGTTAGATGTATATTTTCATATTGGTACTTAAAACGGAGACTACCAAGGAGGTTAGTATTGCGAATAATTCATGGAGGTTAGTGTGGTGAGTATGGTCACAAAATAGTGAATAAATCATAATAACGTGTCATTTACTACTTTTATTTGTATTTTATACAGGGAAATTGAACTGCTGCATGATATTAATAAACGGGGCGTGCCTGCTGTAGGGTTGATCAATAACAAGCAAAAACGCCGAAAAAATAGTACAATGCAGGTAATTATTTTTCAATCGAATTTGGACACAATTAAAAAAAAATAAAAAGTAATGTGAAGTAATTAGTTATTTCAACTAATTTATTACTTTATTAGAGAAATAACATAAAAAAGGTAACTTTGTTTTGTACAAAATTCAAATAAATATTTTATTTATGCCATCTGCACAAAATAAGAAATAATCTACCACAATAAATCCTAGTGAGAATGTTTGTTATTTTATATGAATTAATATACTTTTATTTGATCACAAACATAAGTGTATTTCGCATACTCATACATTTACCCACGAGTAATATATGTGTGGCTTTGTGTATAAAAGACATAGTAATGAACTCATTATTTGTGATACAATTACTCAAAAGAAATACCAGGAATAGCATATATAAAAGAAACAGAAAGTATTTGCAAAGTTCTTTGAATAAATATTTGTTCGAGTATATATAATAGATTATTTCATTCCATAATTAAATAGTAAAGTAAACTAAAAAAATATTATTTTTATATTCAATTAAACCAAAATGCAATTATTTCAAATAATATCTTATTGAAATATATTATTTGATTGTGCCTGAGACTGTTCCTCATCAAATTAAACATTTTCAATATACGAATTTTATTTCGCTTGCAAAAATTCTGCCTTGCATAAAGAATTAAAGATTTTATACATTTGGAGATAAAAATTAACATTTAACACTTTAAATTTCTACATCAAGTTACCCCTGTATCACTATGTCCAAAATAATATCTTATTAATATATCATAAATGATTATTTGATACCTTTTTCAGAAAAAAAAGTATTAAATTACAAATGAATGAACAAGTGAAAAAGTAGAGTTCAAAGAGTTAATATTTTCTGGAGTGTTCATTCTTCCTTTTATTGTGGCAACTACTCATTTCAGTAATAATTTCAATAATTTGAAAATTATGTTTCCAGACGTTTTCAACACAGGTTTATTTAATATTCTCAGTTGCAGTTATTGTTCAAAAAAATAAAAGCAGTCTTCTTTTTTGTGTATATTAAAGGACTGATGTTTCAGTGTATCCTTTCAGTATTCAAAGATCAATATTTTCAATATAATTATATACTTAATACTTTTCCATCTTTACCCATTTTTAACAAACAATCCCGATGTTGGTACATATACAAACTGTCTTAACCATACAATAATTGTCGACAGTTTTCAGATTAGAGACTTGTATTCAATTTAATGCTCCATTTTATATTTAATGTAAGTGTATTTTATTATTAATACCAACTATGACAATGACTACAAGAAATATGACACAAAAGTTCAAAACCCTTTCAAGGCTAGCCAGATCAGCATTTGAAATATAAAAGGTGAATAAGTTAATTTTGTTTTATTGGAAAAGTACTTTTGCTATGATCTTTTTTGTCCGGAAGTACACGTGACAATGTACGATCAAGCTGTATAACACTCTTCTGTTTATCGGTAAAACGCACGGCACGCATACCAAATGATTCTGTCGCTTTTCGAAGACGTTCCAATTGTGATACGATAAAATACTATTAACCTCAAAATAAACTTACCAAACAAATGATACGAATTGATAGTGTACGAAAGATATACTTTTGTAAACAAACATAGTTTGAAGTTCAGCACATTATATAATCGGTGGCGTCTTATTCTATTTTAACGTCATATCAAAACACGCTGATTAATATTGACAGTGACAGAAGAAAATTCACGTCTCTTTAAAATACGGAGCGGAGAAATATAGTATTGAAAACTATCTTTTAAAAACAAGGTTGTTATTGAAAAACAAAATAAATGGTCAAAGTTCCCATAGAAAATAGGAATTTTAAGATAAGTTTTGATGTACAAGGATACATACATGTATGGTTCTTATATAGAAATGAATTGAGGTTATAAATTTCCGAAAGAAGAATATTTTCAGTTTAGTAAAGTCTTTCAAGGAAATTTTTATAAATAAAGGTGGAAGTTACACAAATTTTGTATAAAAAGGTTGAAATGTATACCTTTTAATCTATAAAATAGAAGTCTTTATGAAAATGAGAGACGAAGAATATTCGTCGTACGTAATACAGAATTTTGAAGTAAAATATATAGTGTATATGAACTTTACACAAAAAAATGGAAATCATCGGTTGTTAATAATATAAAGAATTTCCTTAAAATAAGAATTACAAAATATCCCAAATTTTATTAGCAGATTCAAGGTTTCGAAATAATTTTCATTATCTAAATGAATTAGGCGAATTTTACAGAGAAAATGGGTGGCGATTGTTATTTTCTAATATAATCAAGTCTTCCTGCATCAAATTTAGCGGTAATACAAAACTTTGAAGGAATTCTATTAATTTTCATCTTGAAAAGATGTTGAATTATTATTTGCTGATTTGATAAGAAAATCTTTTTAGAAATAAGGGATGCAAAGTACCAAACTTTCTATAATAATTAACATTTTTTAATTTCCTTGATTGTATAAAGCAGTTTCATCAATTTTATGTCAAAAGAAGTGAAAGTTATTGTCTTTGAGTACAAGATCACAATTTTTCCTGAAAGAAAATTACCGAAATGAAAAATATTGAGAAAAAAGTTCCAAAAATGTGATATGCACGATACATCATAATTTATAAAAATTTCGCACAGGAAAAAGAAGAAGTTCTGTTCTAACGTGAACAGAAAATTTTTCACATACAAAGTATAGGAAATGTAAGAGGTTTTCATAGCGTTCAAGATCTTAAAACAATTTTAATCGTTGAAACGCGTATAACAGAATAGAATGCTTAACAAAAAGTGAAGATTATCAGTTCCTAACCTAATATAGAAACTTTTTCATGAAACAAAAGATGTAAGAACTTCTTTAGTAATTTAAGGATTTAAGATTTGCTAAACCGAATTGCACATTCGAATTTTCTACCGAGTCGCTTCGTACACAATTTCCATTACTATTTTCCGAGGCACTTAATCCAGATACCTGCGTGTTTGGCACCGCAACGGAATATAGCAAAAGTAACTGTTTCAAATAAAGACAATGCCTTTTGTACAGTTCTGTGTATACCCGCGACGGGTCGACGATCAGGAATACAGCCTGATTGTTAGTTACAAACAGTTTATTACTCTTAACACTTTGCCGTCCGCACTTATCAGCTAGATTTTTAAGTTTGGCACCGGTAGAATTAGAACAGAATATTTCGGTCTTTCGATGACACTGGTTATATGGATTTTTATTAAATAAAAAAACTTTCTTATATTTCTGTAATTTATTGTTACTTAAATAAAAGACACAATGTCCAATTGTTTTAATATGGCACCAACGGGGTGCCACCGGACGGCATAGTGTTAATACACCAAGTTTTGGCAACGCTATATATTCTTGTTGTTAGAAACGAAATAACCAGCGCCCTTAGCCGATTCATTGAAAAGTATCGTAATTCAGCAGGCAATAATAAACGAATCTATTAATTTACCAAAAGAGCTAACAACGAATCGCTACAATACAGCTTATAATTTAAAAATTGTGTTTATAATTCTTCTCACAAAATACTTGCTCAGATATTTTTATTCTAGCAACGTATGTTTTTTATGTATTCTTAGTTTAGAATTAAACTAGATACTGATGCTTTCGGATGTCGCGAATGATATGTCAGTTCCAAACAGCTTAATGGCGAAAGATCAAAAAAGACCGCGAATTTCAAATTGCACAACGGAACGAGGAGGTGAACGAACTGTTTAAGATTGTGGGCACGGTAATACATTTCGAAAAGGCGCAAAATATACGATAACGCGATAGCGAATATTATAACTTAAAATATTTACGCGAAGAATATTCGAAACGTTTGAAAGACTAACGATAACATTAATTGTTGGAGACGTTGAATCGTGTTTCTAGACAGTGTCGAACGTTCTCGACGTTAAGAATCACAAACGTAAGTAAATACGTTTTTGTGCTTTGAAATACCGAGCAAAAACGAACGCGGATTAAACCACGATTATGCTAAAATTCGTAGTTCGAAGTTGGTTACATTGGAAGCGTATTTGGATGACCAGTTTGTATTATTGTGTCGCCTATTCTCCTTTTTTTTACAAGGCTTTATTGAGAATCCGACCAGCGAATTGGAGAATGGAGTCAGAAGGTGGAAGGTTTTTTTTATGAAAGGAAAATGGAGTACTATATTGTTAGAATACTACAATGAAGTATTACAGTAGTGGAATTAATTTTTGACACTTTTAAACTTTAACTTAAATATCGCATTTAATATGTAATTATTTATAGTGTAATTACTGCTTCTTAATTTTAGGGTGCAAATATAAACATTATAGATTGCAATAAAAATATTACGGTATTAATTTAGCGTACCAGAATATACACATTCTCAAAAATCATGAAATATAAAATATTATTGTTCAAAGTGTCCAGAATTAATTCCACTAGTGTACGCTTTACTTCGAGATTACTTACATTCAGCGAACGGATTCTATTATTTCAGAAGAAATCGTGAAAAGTTTCTTTGCGTTATTGATATTTATTGAATGATAAATCGAATGATATTTGGAGTGTGCTTCTTCGGGAAGAAATCGGCTTATTTCGAGTAATACAAGCAAGTTATAGAGAAACGGTTAAAATGATTTTTAGAACAAATTAAAAACTCCTAGGAACATTTGTAGTTTTAGTTACTTCTGTTCCTGTATGCCAGTTTTACAGCGAACGCTGAAAACTCTTCTACGACAGCAAAATAAAGAAACAAAATAAAATATTGCATCTGTCCAAAAATTCTAAATCGAAGATAAACACAAAATGCAAGATTTCGTTTCGTTTTTAGAGATCGCAAGAGTTCATTGACCTTAAGATCCGTTATTCGTGTTAAAAATCGTGCAGATTCATATGTATATATTTTACTTTTTAATATTATATACTAAGTTGTTACACACTTGTTACGAGTGTTGTTACAATTGTTACAATACGTAATTAATTGTTTATTTCATTGCGTTCAAACGTGACGGGGTAGAGTACTGTAAATTCAGTTAAAAGTTATTTATTTAAAATCGCGTCAAATGTCGAATATGAGTCGCCTGTTGAGTGCAGAGGAGTAAGGGTTAACTTAAAGTACCGCCAAAGTACTCTTCGAAGTACTTGCCAACAGTATGTTTTTGACAAATGTGCACTTGATATTGTATCGGATAATTTTTTCAAGTTGCCCCTTCGCGTCTCATATTTTGTACAATTTTTCAAAAAAAATATTCCGACCTTTCAAAAAACCCAATCCAATATTCTCGATAGTTCCCGTTTAAAGAATTAAAAAATAATCTTATTATCTCTTAAGTATATCTCTTTAAATGCATTTTTCTCGAAATTGTGTTCTTTAACCTCAGCCACTATTTAGAAAAAAATTAGTGAAACTGTTGACTTGCAGTTTTGCACCTACACTCAAAAGGTATGTAATTTCCGCATGAATCTCGATTATTCACCTGCTATTACTCTTTACGGGATTGAAACGGTAAAAGCTTTGCAAAATACAAATTATCTTTCTTTAAACCGTCACCGCTTTGACAATTATTGCCTGAACTCAACATTTGAAATTCAGGAAAAATCTACACTTCAGTAAATTATAAGTCATTTATAATGTCCCGCGTCCAATTTACGGTTCATCCGATGGGATGGCAAAATTTAGAAATACAAAGGTGGGCCGCTCGAAAAAATGACAAAATTCCTTGAAATTTGAGGACAGTTTTTACAAAACAAAGATATTTGTTAAAACTTCGACAAAATATAGATTTAGTACTATTTTGTTTACTATTACGTTTATGTATTCAAGTACGAGTTCGTTTTTCATGTACTCTAATAAAGCACAGTTGTTTATGTACTCCGGTAAGAAGTTGCTTATGTACTACGGTATAATATATTCATGTTCTGCCAGTATAATATAAATATTTACGTACTACAATATAATATGAATGTTGATGTACTATAATATAATATGAATGTTTATGTACTATAATATAATATGGATGTTTACGTACTACAACATAATATTGATGTTTATGTACTTCAGTAAAACATTAAAGCTTTAAAGCAGAAAGTGTCCATTTGAAAAAAAAATTACGAAAGTGGGGCGAAAATATGGATTTGTAAATTAGGAAACTCCCTAATTCTTTGTTCGTCCCAATACGCATCGAGTATAACGTTAATCTTACATCGATAATCGTAGACCTATCGTGAAGCAGAAGAATATTTACCTGCGATTAAGCAGAACTCCACTGTGACGACTATGCGAACCCAAAGCGAAGATAAGTTTCGATCATCCTGGAGATGAATCCCCAAGCGAGATAATATCCGTTCACAAAATCATATTCCTATCCGTCGGACAGTTACTTGCACACCACCCTAATCACTTATTCACTGTGAATAACGTCGAATTTCACTTCAAAGCACACACCCAAGCGATAACACGTTAAAATTGGTGAACAGAGTTCGTGGAACGTCGAGTATTCACTCCACTCATGGCTTCCCTCGGGCACTGAACCGTCACCAACGAAACAATAAGAAAAAAATGTTCAAGAGTCTCGATCCGTTCGGAGAAATCGAGTGCAGAACGTAATCGATCAACGGTGGATTCCGTTTATCATGACTGCCTTCTCTCGAAGGAACGTGCTAGAATCAAGCTACATTTTCGACCAGTGTCTCCGAAAATTCGACGAACGACAATTTCTACAATCTCCCGGAGCGTTTGTATAGTAACGAACGAGAGTTCATCTCGACGTCGAAGACTTTTCTCGAATACGGGAATAATCGGAGATCCCGTGTACCGACGACGTATAGAAAATCGATCAACGGATGAAATTCGAGAGAAACGAAAGCCGGAACAGAGAGTCAAAAATGGAGTACGGTGACTCGGACGCTTCCGATATATTCCCTTTAATGCGGGTGCCGGCCGGCTTAAAGCCGCGATGCAACAAACGGAAACGTTCGTAACCGGCCAGATAACCGGAATATTTTCCGAACACGCACAGCACGATTCACGTTTTTCGCGTGCACGTCACAGGATCACTTTTCGAAACGTTTAATCCACTCCTTTTTGTGGGAAAGTTCGCACCGGGGCGTTTGCGCCGCGGTAAACACCGAACAATGTTTCTGCGCGAATGAAACGAGAAACGGCTCGTTCGATGATATCGCGTGTACCGTTGAAATTCAATCGACGAGCGAATAATTTTTACTTCCGGTAAAAAGAGATACACCCGTAACACGGCACGTTATAGCATGCTCACCATCGAACGGCTGAATTGTGACTGCGGCTGACGGGGTTCGATGAAGTCACCCCCACTACTGCCGGACCGGTTTGCAGAGGGACGCCCAACTGGGATGTGAACGCTCCGCGGGCCACGCCCACAGACACGCCCCCCACCCCGTTCGTAACTCCCTCCGTCGCAACTCCCACGAAACCTATCGCGAAACTTGAATCTTTTCCCGCGTTTTCTTCGGCCGTAACGTATTCAGAGGAGGGACAGATTAAACTTAACACTTCATGGAACGTGTCGTGTATTCAAGATTTTTACGTGTAACTTTTCCCGCCGTCGTTTTTTTTGTTTACTTTATCGAACATTTGCAGTGGGCCAACAGTGCATTCATACAGTGCATTAATTATACTTTCATCCTTGTTATTTTTGTCTTAGGACTATTTATTCTGTTGTAATATACACGAATGCAAAGTATATAAAATTCGCTTTGAAATGATATATGTAACCCTTTATTTTCATTACCGTAACACCATGAAATTATTATTTTTTACAAACAATAGTAAGACTATGATAAAAAAACTTCATATATTATACTGCATAGCTGAATTACAATAAAAAGAACAGGTTTAACATTTTGTGAGATATCTTTTTACACGAATAACGGCATTTAATCTCCGTGGCATAGATGCAGTTAAATGTTGTGTCTTGCTTGGATCGATTTTAACTCATTCTTCACAGAGCTTGTTTTAGTAATCCCTTAGTGCGTGTATTATGTTTGTGGACATTTCTATACAATTCTTTTCACAAGTTCTCGGTAGGATTCAGATCCGGAGATTACTGGGGTTGTTTTTAGTAAGTCAGGCACATTATACAACATCTATTCTTGAACAATACTGGAGGTATGTTTCGGATCATTATCCAGTTGGAAATAATAGTTGTCCCAAACACTTAATTTTATTGCATACTCTTCTACATTTTCTTGTCAAATATTTAAATATGTAAACCGGTCCATAATGCCTTGAATAAATTTTAGATGTCCTATACCACTTGCTGTAATTCAACAGCAAAATTTTGTTGTTTATAAAAAGTAATAATTTAGTGCTATTGTTTTTTAAAATAATAATTTGATGGTTAATGAAAATAAAGGGTTATGTATATCGTTACAAAGCGTATTTTATGCTTTCCATTCGTGCATGTCACAGTGAAAGTTATTGCTTAAAATCAGATTATTCAGGATGAAAGTATAATTAATGTACTGTATGAATAATTTTTGGATTCACTGTAGAATTGAACGGTTCGATGAAATAACTTCAGTATAGATTACACATTATCTCAAGCCAAATACAATGTTTGGAATGAAAAATGTTTTCGGAAACTATGCTTGCGTGTAGCACGAATTGGAGTAATACACCGTATTTGGGATAATATTAATTTTCAGTAATAACACTAGATTGCCGGAGGTTGGTTGTATACCTATTTTGCCTGATTGAGTCAATTTGACTCAATCGTCAAAAATGCAGGTTTTTTAAAGTAATAAAATTTTATTACAAATAAACTTTATTCCAAACACTTTTTGCATACATATTTAGTTTTTAAAATACACTTTCCGCATATTTTTTTATTACATTTGCTACAAACGCCCTTGCTTCTGTTTCTGTTGCATGACACTTGTACCTGGCAATTTGCACGGTTTTCAATATTTTGTATATTAGATAAAGTCGAAGTACTTTCGGCTTCATTATCGTAATTGCCGCTTAATTCTTCCGCCAGTTGCAAAAGAAATTCTTTTCTTGACATTTGTACTTGAGTCACATCTTTATATATGACCCAAGCATTGATTGCTGCCAAATCTAAAATGTTGTAGAACACGTGAACGGGCCATCTGCGTGAACCTGCTTTGGTACTATATTTTCGCGCCATTTGATCCAGTATATCGACTCCATACTTAGTATTATTATAAAACTCTGCCACAAGAACGTTTACAACAGGTTTTTATGAAAAGGAAATAAGTTACGTGTGTCTAAAACGGTGAGTAAATTTGACTCGTATCCGGCAAAATAGGTATAGCACATATGAATTATTGGAAGTAAGGGAGTAGGGAGGAATAGGAATTACTTTTTGTATACCTTTCATTGTTCTATAAAAAACCAAAAAATGACTTAAAATTGTTATGTATATCACAGTAAAAGTGCAAATGAGTCAAATTGACTCGCTCCGGCAATCTAGTGATAATTATTAATGGGATAATCACACACTTATTACATTCAGTTTAGTGCAATCACAAGTACAGTTGTTTCTATTTTATATTCTGCTCTATAATCGGGATTTTCTTATTTTCGACAAGTTCAGGTAAGTTATAAAAATACTATCTCAGTGTCATTACATATCGTAATTAGAGCGCAAGTTATTTGTATCGACAGTTTTGTAGCTAATCAATAAATCATGGAGAATGTAGAAGAATCGATTTTATAATCTTTCAACAACCCGCTAAAGCCACGTGTTTTCTTTAGAAACATACGATGTTTATATGACCGTATGGAGCGAGATGACAAACTCTGGCACACCATTACGCAAGTCACATATTAGTCACAAAACTTGGTTGTATGACGGAAAAATACGAAAGAAGTTGAGCATAATACCAGTATAAAAGAAGACAATAAAGAAGAACAAGAAGCTTCGAAAGAATAAGAACTGTTGTAAAAATAAAGAGCGAAAACAAGCTCTGAAAGGCGTATAATGTATAATTTCCAACATTGCATATTTTATCCCGTTGTTACATATCACTGAATCAGAACCATCTATTTTGAAAAATGATTGTAGTCATTATAATGGCAACGATGATCATTATGATAATACGATTACGGTTATAGAAAATGGCTGATAAAAATTACACAGAGATTGGAGATTAATTTGAACAAAAACAGTTATTTCGTTGAAAATAGCTTCAAATTCCACCGATTACGAAGTTTCATTACTGCTGTCTTGAATAATTTAAAGTATTATTTGTTCATGAATTATGAATTAGAAATTTTTAAAAGGAATACTGTAATAAGGATAGTTCATCTTCAGAAGATGTCATTAGAATTACAGACTTCAAATATGACAAAGAAAAAAGTGTCACCTATTTTTTAATCATTTTAAGTATTTTTAATAACAGCCTTCAATGAAAGTAATTACGGGAAATATGTGTACAGTCATGGACAAAATTAAGTGAACATTGCAGAAATGTAAAAAACTTTTTGTTTTGTTACAATGTTTTAAATAAATTTTAAATTTAGAATGTGAAATGCCTGTGTAGACTTAGAAAACATTTATTTATTGTATATAATTGTGCAATAAAGTTTTGATTTATAGGCATTGTTAGGTAAATTAAATTAACCTTTTGTTATTTATGATGCGTGTCCACTTAACACTATTTCTACCACGATTTTGTGTATACCCATTTCCACCAAAAGGTGTCTTTTGACGCCTTTTGAATACAAATCATCGCCGAAACTGGTTGGAATTTTAAATTATGAGTTAAACATAGATAATTTGAGGAATATATTTATTGATACACTGATGTGTATTTATTGGAGATTATTTAATCCATCAAGTTACAAAATATTAGGGTCACATAAGTTTCTTCCTTTTTGTAATACAACACAAAATGGGATAGAGAGATAGAGAAGGTTGATACAGCTGAACAATTAATGCAACGAATCAACTTTAAACTATGAATATTGTGTATGAATGTCTATCAAAAAAAGGAAATAACATAGGGGACACTCTAATATACAATCAATGCAGTTGTGTACACTAAAATGCAGCAAGGGAAATTAGCGACTATTAGCTGGAGAAAAATGATATCGCTGAATTAATTTAACAACCATTGTATGAAATGTAAAGAAATTAATTGTGGAGAAACGAATCAACATAGAGAATAATTTTATGTTAAAATTTGAAAGGTGTCTTTTGACACCTCTTGGTAGAAATAGTGTAAATTTTGTCCATGACTGTAAGTCGTAAGAACCATTTTTGGGCTAATGATCGCGACAGTCGATGACCATAGATTTAATCAATCAATAAATAAAACATCTAATAAATTTTACGTTATTATGTAAAAGTTTTGCTCTGTATTAGATCAGACTCCGAAAATAACATTATGCTTCCAATCAGAAGTTTAAAACATACAGGGTGGCTGGAATGATCTGGTACTAAGTTCATACTCATGCGTCTGTCGATCCGCTCACGCAATCCATCTGAAAGTTGCCATATTGATAGTTCATTCAATTGTTTATAGGCGTGAAGAAGCATTTTTGTATGCTATTTACATCTCAAAGTAAGATTATAGTGATGGATTTGAAGCGTAATTTTGTAATTGCTTTATATTTAGCTGGAACATCAGTTCCAATTATCGTTCGTGAGCTCCAGCATTTGAATGTAATCTATTTAATGATTGAATGTAAGGTATTTGGACTATTTTGGAGGTCAAGGTCAATGTAATGAAACATCGAAGTTTGGACGCTCTAAAATTAGCACTTGTCCGGAAATGGAAGGAGATTCTACAATCTCACATACGGGCAGCGTGCGATTCATTCTTTCACCGTTTGAATGAAATTATTCGTGCATCCCCTGAAACCCAGTATTTCGAGGTTATATCGAGCAATGATCATTAAATCATTTTCTTGAATACTTTTCGACTATTTTTTTCCCTTGGATAAAACAAAATATTAAAAAGTGTATCTGCTGCAACGGTGTGGAGTTGTAACAGTTCATTCCAGCCATCCTGTATTTGTTAATAAGTACTGTGGGCAGCTGAAATATTGGCATTTACGCAACAGAACTAAGCTGCTTCTACAGCTATTCTCGAATTTAACATCTTTTACGTCTACACCGGTTTATTGTTTGATCACTTAAGAAAATGCATATGTATCGTTGTCATGTCTTTGTTCAACACAATTGATTTTTTATACAAGATTCGATCAGTACCAACTGCCATCTTTTCAGCTCCAACAGTGGTTCAGATTTTATGGCATATTATCCAGCAAAATGATAAAATGCCAGTAGTGACAGTATCTTCTATATTAACATTAGATTTATGGACAATTAATGACCATTTGTATTTAACCCTCTGTCTACCGTAAAAAAAACTTTCATTATCTACCGTACTGAGTCCAATGGATCCGTGTACAATGTACGGTATATTTATTCACTTTGTACTTATACAGGGTGGTCCTTTTATCTTGAGACAGGTTAATATCTTTTAAACAACATATTTTTGAAAAAAGTGTTTCAGACAAAAGTTATCGTGTGTCAGGGGGCAAATTGGATGGTAGGAATGGATTTTTTCAGGCAGTGCTTCTGAAAAACATATGAAGGTCAACTTCATTTTCTTAAAAATTGCCACTACTGCACATTTACAATAGACGGAGGATGTAGGGGTAGTGGCAATTTTTTAAAGAATCTGCTGATTGGATTCTAATTTTTGGGGAAAAACCAATCAGCATGGCCCCCCACACTTCCATCATCCCCATAAACACTTTGAGCACCTTCTTAAATAATAAATAAAAATGTTTATTGAATAAATATATGTACCTTATCTCAAGAAGTAGACACCCTACGAAAAAATGTTTCGGACAAAAGTTACTTATTTTCTCCTGGAGAATATGATGGTAAAATAAAAAATGGGAGGTTCCATTTAAAAAAATGAAGTTGACCTTCATATGTTTTTCAGGAGCACTCCCTGAAAAAATCCATTCCTACCATCCAATTTGCCCCCTGACACACGATAACTTTTGTCTGAAACACTTTTTTCAAAAATATGTTGTTTAAAGGATATTAATCTGTCTCAAGATAAAAGGACCACCCTGTGTATGTAATAATTTTACAAGTAATATAAAAAATAAGAAAAATAACAAAGTTATGCAACGACAAGATCCCAAGAATTTTAAAGTTTAAATAACCGCAGTATCTGCATACAGTCGGCTCCAATGGACCCGCTTGGTAGACAGAATTAAATTGAAACCAAGGTATACAGGGTGTCCCAAAAGTGTTGAAGGAGCCGGAAATGAGAGGTAGGTGGGGTCATTCTGAACAACTTTTTCATTTGCAAAAATATCGTAGGGGGCTTCACTTTTAAATTATTAACGAAAAATACCGACCAATCAGAGTGCGAGAATCGCGCGCGCTCGGAGGCAGAAGTGTAGGCCCGAGTTATAATTGGCTGTGGTCGCAATCGAATCGCGTGGCGCGCGATTTCACGCGTTCTAATTGGTCGGTGTTTTTCGATAATAATTTAAATATGAAGGCCCATACGACATTTTTGTAAACGAAAAAGTTGTTCAGAATGGCCCCACCTACCTCCCATTTCCGGCTCCTTCAACACTTTTGGGACACCCTGTACATAACGACCTCCTGCACCAATCTAGCCAATAGAGATTGCTCCCCGATCTTTCACACTGGTAGAAAAAAATCAGTCCCGATACTTATTGGACCAACCCTGTATATAGGGTGTCTCAAAAGTGTTGAAGGAGCCGGAAATGGGAGGTAGTTGGGGTCATTCTGAACAACTTTTTCTTTTGCAAAAATATCGTAGGGGGCTTCACTTTTAAATTATTAACGAAAAATACCGACCAATCAGAGTGCGAGAATCGCGCGCGCTCGGAGGCAGAAGTGTAGACCCGAGTTATAATTGGCTGTGGTAGCAATCGAATCGCGTGGCGCGCGATTTCACGCGTTTTGATTGGTCGGTGTTTTTCGATAATAATTTAAATATGAAGGCCCATACGACATTTTTGTAAATGAAAAAGTTGTTCAGAATGGCCCCACCTACCTCCCATTTCCGGTTCCTTCAACACTTTTGGGACACCCTGTAGAAACAAGTAAGTAATGGACAACACGTAATCTCACGCAATGATTGTTTATTCCAACGAAGGATAACTTGCATTTCGATAGAAGCTTGTTACTAATTTTTGTAATATAAAATCAGAAATAAGATCCGTCATTTTTACGGGTTCCGTAAATCTAGCGTTGAAAATAGATACAGTCGTGAACAAAATTAAGTGGCCAGGTATCATAAATAACAAAAGGCTAATTTAATTTAACTAATAATGCCTATAAATCAAAACTTTATTGCACACTTATGTACATTAAATAAATGTTTCTTCAAGTGTACAAAAACATTTCACGTTCTAAATTTAAAATTTATTTGAAACATTGTAATGAAACAAAAAATTTTTCTACATTTCTGGAATGTCCACTTAATTTTGTCCAAGACTGTATATAAAAATATCCACATCGTGAATTTGACAATTCTTTGCACTCGGGATGCAACTCACAGTCGTCATTTGATTTAATGCAATGATTTTAACTAAACAAATTCTAACCGACTTTTCAGTATTATACACGTGATTCTTGAACACAGTGAAACAGATATATAAAAATAATAATTTCAACAAAATTTATCAAACTTTTGGGCTAGGAATTTTTACAGCTGCTTGTTGCCAACAATAAAGTTGGAGTGCAGGGAGTGAAACTGTAGGAACCATAAATATTTGTAACTGCTCAATAATAAATATAACTAATCATATATTTAGTATATATTTGTGTTTCTTTTCCCTGTACCTTACGACGTTTTAAAATTACCCATGACAATATTACATTGAGTGATATTAATTGGTACATTGGAATATTAAAAAATGTATATTTATCTCAATTGATATATGTTAATAAGATGAGTTGTCCTAATACAAAATGTTTAATGTAATACATATATCATGATATTAGAGAATTCTAACTTTTATACGAATTACCGACGAATACAATTGATAATTTGTAGCATTTATTTTAATGAATAAACACGTGTGAACATTGTAAGAAAGTAAAGAAATGTACTGTTATTAAAGAAACTCTAATGTCTTTTTGTTAATGAAACGGTATTGAAAAGAACCTAAGACCCTAAGTTTCTGCATGGGAATTTTTGAATTCTTGTTATGTATAACAAGGTGTATTAGATTTATTTCTGTGTAATTATCTTTCAAATATGGTCAAAATTGTTCATTTGGTATAATGATTTTCTTCGTAAGAAACATTGTGAGAAGCTTAATACATATGTAGGGTATTTCATATTAGAGATCTTGTACGTCTACTTTTGTTATGACTACATTAAATATGTTTCTCGTCCTGGAGATGTTGTCAGTGCTATAAGTTATAGTAGTAGTAATAACAGGAAATTATAATATGGTGGAACTTCTGTTTGATGTTTCTAAGAACAATAATACTGAACAGTAAATATAGGAACATACAACTTCGAATTGAATTACACAGTACAATATTACTATAAAGTACACTGCATATTTCTCGGTTAAATAAAAATGTTAAGTAATTTTTATTGATATTTAGAAAATCAAGTACGGTTAATATCAGATGTATATGTACACATTTATAACTAGGGAATCTGAAAACTTAGGAATTTGGGTATTTGAGAATTTAGGACTCTTGAAAGTTAGGAATGTAGAAAGGTAGAAGCTTAAAAATGTAATTATTTGGAAAGCTGGTAATTTGAAGAATTTGGAAATATGAAAATTTAAGGATTTTTAAATATGGAAGTTCGAAATTCTAAGAAATTACAAATTTAAGGATTTGAGAATTTGGAAGTTTTATAATTTCATGATGTTGAAATCTGAAAATTTCATAATTTAGATATTTGAAACTTCAAAACTTTTGAGATTTACCGGAATTTTTGAAAGTTTTAGGAATTTGGGAATTTGAATGTTTGAATATTTGTGGATTTCAGAAATCTAACAGTTCGACAATTTTCGAACCTGAGGTTTCAATGGTAATCAAATGTAGACAATTACATTTATAACATGAACATGTAAAATAAATTTTGTAGTTTAATAAATGTTTATTAACACTAGATTTACGAGCAGTGAATGACCATTTACACTTTGAATCGAAGTGAAGGTGTAAAAATAAGTGAATAATGGATAACGCGTGAACCAATTCATACAATGATTCTTTATTTCGATGAAGGATAAGATTAATTTGGACGAAAGCTTCTTACCAATTTTTTTCATTTAGAACTAGAAATCTAAGATCCGTCATTTTTACGGCTTCCGTAAATCTAGTGTAAATATCCAACATTCTCAATATACAAATGTAATATACAGGGTGTCCCAAAAGTGTTGAAGGAGCCGGAAATGGGAGGTAGGTGGGGTCATTCTGAACAACTTTTTCATTTGCAAAAATGTCGTATGGGGCTTCATTTTTATATTATTAACGAAAAACACCGACCAATCAGAACGCGAGAATCGCACGCGCTCGGAGGGAGAAGTGTAGGTCCGAGTTATAATTGGCTGTGGTCGCAATCGAATCAGGTGGCGCGCGATTCTCACGTTCTGATTGGTCGGTGTTTTTCGTTAATAATTTAAAAATGAAGCCCCATACGACATTTTCGCGAATGAAAAAAATGTTCAGAATGACACCACCTATCTCCCATTTCCGGCTCGTTTAACACTTTTGGGACACCCTGTATAATACATACTACTCCATAACAACTGAAAACAGCATGATGAGCTCAATATCCAAAACGAAAACCTCACCAAAAATAATAAACATAGAAACTATTAAATTACTTTTTACCAATAAGCGAAATATAATATTTCGCATGAAATCATGATAGTTTTTTAAAAAACGTAATAAAGAAATAAAACATGCATACATATATTCCGTATTAAAACAACTCATCCTGTTTGAAATATTTATTTGATGTTACAAAATGTAAATTTCTTTCTGTACGAATATGAAATATTTAATTGAAATAAATACATATGGCTTCCATCGCGCGTACAAATATTATTTCCATGCAATTGTACCTGCTACATTATTTATTTTCGGTCATGGATAAATTTTGGTTGTCAGACTGCTGCACCTGCCTTAGCATTCGTATTTATGTTTATACATAATACAAATTATGGAAGTTGTAATAGTTTTAACTTTCTGAGGTTATATTATTTCACTTAACCCTTTTCAGACGTTAGAATATTTGCAATTAGCAAATAGCAATTGCAAAACTCCCTGGTTTAAAACTTTGCTCAACTTCTTTAAAATAATCATATTTTTATTATTAATTGCCAATATTGTCTGTTTCACTATGTTCAAATGTCACGTGCATAATACTACATATGTAGTGAAAAATTATTTATTAAAAATTATTGCACCTAATCAAATGGCGAGTGATAGTCGCGGTTCGTCCGCAAAGGGTTAATAATTCTAATTAGCGTGTTACACATATTTAGATACCTTCAATATGTCCATATTTATCACTGATAAGTAACGCAAATTTTCAAATAGTATCTTGTATAGTTTGGAGAAATAATTTCAGTAGCTATTTTCAGCCATTTTTCTTTCAATTATACTCAGTTTTGATATTATAACATGTAAGAATTATAAGTATAGCATGAGTAAATAAAATACGTTGTATTCATTTATAGATTTACATAGATGACAATAATTTGGCAATACGATATTTACACAATTATTAAAATACAAAAACATTATATCTTAACAAACATAAATGACTTTGAGTTATGTATTTAATTTTATATAGAAAGTAACAAATACTCATTATTTTATATAAAAATTTACAAATACCTCTTATTTTATATAAAAATTAGCAAATACCTATCAATAACGTCCCGGGTTCTATGGAGACTAAATCCGATACTGATTATATCGTAGCGATTTATCGATTTTCGCGCCACTATTCGCGCGGGAAATTCGAACACGTTTGAAGCGCACACCACTACTAAAAATAATTTAAGAAGTAATAATTTTGTCGCAAACATTCCGGCTTTTGAATTTCATTAAATTAATAATCTTTACTTAAATGTTTCACTAAATCAAAATGAACTAAAAATTACAGAAGTCAAAAATAAAAATATACGTGCACCGATCAATTTATAAACAACGAAAAAAATTAATATCTATAACACAAATAAATATTAAACTTCTAAACGAAAATATTGAACTTAGCTTAAACATTTATTAACAGTACAAATAAATACATGAACAAATAATTTTTTGTGTTAAACTCCCTTGTTAAACTATGTCTGATTGTTCTTGTTAAACAAAAATAGAGCGATCAAGGAATAAACTTTCTTCCACGAAAACGATAAAACGGCTGGTAAATCAGTCAACAAGATATAATATCCCTTAAACATAATTCGTAATAAAAGTTTTGTACACATTATGTATTTTTCTATCGTGAGTGTTTTAACACTGTTTCTACCAAGAGGTGTCAAAAGACACCTTTCAAATTTTAACATAAAATTATTCTCTATGTTGATTCGTTTCTCCACAATTAATTTCTTTACATTTCATACAATGGTTGTTAAATTAATTCAGCGATATCATTTTTCTCCAGCTAATAGTCGCTAATTTCCCTTGCTGCATTTTAGTGTACACCACTGCATTGATTTATATTAGAGTGTCCCATAAGTTCTTTCCTTTTTTGATAGACATTCATACACAATATTTATAGTTTAAAGTTGATTGGTTGCATTAATTGTTCAGCTGTATCAACCTTCTCTATCCCTCTATCCCATTCTGTGTCATATTACAAAAAGGAAGAAACTTATGTGGCCCTAATATTTTATAACTTGATGAATTAAATAATCTCCAATAAATACACATCAGTGTATCAATAAATATATTCCTCAAATTATCTATGTTTAATTCATAATTTAAAATCCGAACCAGTTTCGGCGATGATTTGTATTCAAAAGGCGACAAAAGACAACTTTTGGTTGAAATGGGTATACACAAAATAGTGGTAGAAATAGTGTTAATTCGTGTTGTAGATACAGCGTTGTTAAAAGATGGAAAGGCACTTAAACAAGTTTATCATTCTATTAGATATCCAACTTGTCACTTAAGTTTGTAACAGATGTGCAAGGAAATATATTTTTTGTTTATCTTGTTATCTTCGAGCCACATTCATCTATCATAATAACATTATCAATAATTAACGTGAGAGTATTAAAAAAAAAGTCAATGGTACATTTTAAGCTAATTTTATGTTTTATTAATAATTTGTATTTGTGCAAATATTATTTAATGAATTATTGTATTTATTGTTGGATTATTAATTATTTGCAAAAATGAATTATAGCAATGAGAGCCACTGTTATTAAACAAAATAAAGTTTTTCATTTATATCTAGTTAAAAATAAAAGAAAAAATTACTTCCTTCAGATCCTTATAAATAAAAGTCTTGTTGCAACGTATTAATTTCTGTTGTTCAGTTTCAATTAATCATATATATTCCAATATTCATTAATTAATGTTGTCAATTTATTACGTATACTAATGTTTATTGCAATACTTAACGATTTCTTGCTAAAATCAATCTTCCAATGAACGACTTTTATTTGACTTTTTGCAAGCAAGGTTTGATATCTCAGCATCTAGATAACGTTTGATTGATGGAGCAAATGAAATACTTGTGATAAAGATGTCTGAAAAACCTTACCTTTTTAATCTTCAAATGCAATATAAAACTGATTGTAACTATAAAATATATGAAAGGATTACGATCGTACAGTATTAGTTTATTCTGAAATGTTTTGAAGATAACTATACCATGTGCCATAACTCTGAACTACTTTCAAATTATTGAGTTTTAAGTAATATAATCTGAATTGAAAGTAAGGATGTACAAAACATGTTATAAAAGTATATTTCAAATTAAAGTACTAACAATAAACACATAAAAAAGCAAAAGAGTACAGAAATTTCACTTGACGTTGATTTATAATTAAACAACCAGTAATACTTGCTCATAATGAATTTTTCGGTCAGTTTTATTCGGACAAACGGATTGTTTACGTCAGAAATACTACGTGAAAATGTGAGTAAATTTGCAAAAAGAAAAATATCATGTAGAAAAGCTTTCTTAAAAATTAAATCAACGTGCAATTATACTCGTTCAAAACATCTAATAATTAATTAGCTTAGTAATTCTACTATGAGCCTGACCGAAAATAAATCTGAAATTTAATTTTATGTTTCGGTTGCGAGTGTAATAATTTTTCTTAAGAATGTGATAATGTCGGGGTACAAATTCACTACTCATAGGTTATTGGCTAATATTTTATTAGCTAATATTTTATTAGCCAATAAGGTTATTGGTTAATTTTTTAAATTGACAATTTTACGAAGTTTCAAAGCTAAAAATGTAAAAATTTGAAGATTCAAGAATTTGAGGGCTTTGGGATTTAGAAAAGGCCCCATATGATTTATAGATATAAACTATCATTTGTATCATAATTACATAAAGTCAAAGGATTAAGTAGTAGGGAGCTCAGAAATTGAATTGAGCATTGACTATGTTCATTTTATCCAAAGTTACGTATTGTTTTATATGGAAAGAATGTAATTATGCATTATGATATATCAGTGTTTATATAAAAACCCGTCCATTTTGAAATAGCTTTCTCGATCTCCAAATTCGGATGCAACTGAGAATAAATGTTGTACAACGGAACAGTTTTGCGAAAAACGTATTTTAAAACAGAGAGTGATTATAAAAACTGAGTTACTATGTTCAGAGAATATGGAAAGTTACCTGTAAAACGTATTCTTCTCTGAAAATCCTTGAGAAACGTGATCAAACGTTGTGAAATCCTGATCCAAAGCAGAAAAAGTTGGATCACATGTTAAGTATGTAAGTGCATAATACTTCGTTAATCTACATATTGTAACATTTTATACGACTTCACACACTTTTAAACATGTATTTAGTTTTAGTCACATATACAGGGTGAGACACTTAAAATCTAAATAACTTCGCTATTATTGAATATCACTGTTACTGAATATTACATTGGGTAACACACAATATCACTAACAATAACTGTACTGTGCATTTTTATTAGGGATAATCTTTTATATTATTAATCTTTAAACGCATGATTAAAACTATACAGGGTGAGATAATTAGATAACTTATCTGCTATTGGTCATAAAATCGTTCACAATTCTTTGAACAAACGTTGCATACCTACCAGGGGCACAATGCCATAATTGCAATGCTAATTTGCTCTTTTATCGAGATATAAAGGTCACATCCTTTACGATTATCATGTCGTATTATTCACTGTTACTGAATATTGCAATGGGTAGCACACAATATCACTCACAATAACTGTACTGTGCATTTGTATTAGAGATAATCTTTTATATCATTAAGCATCTGATTAAAACTATACAGGATGAGAAAATTAAAACCGACCACCTTAATAACTGATTGCTATTGGTGGTAGGAAAAAATGCAACGGGCCAAAATTATTTGGTATCGAGAAGCTGATCATCCTATGTTACAATTTTTTTGATAGGTGGAGACGTTAAGGAGATATGGAAGTCATCTCTGTCGTTTAAAGTGGAACTGTATATTTTTTACTCACAGTCTGATAGATTATGTCAAGACGAATATAATGATCTATTGGGAAGTCATGCTTGGTGTAGGTTAAGCCAATTGTGATGGAAAATAAGTTACTTTGTGGAAATATGGTTAAACACTTCCTTGCTGAGTCTGGTTGTTGATATTACTTCATCTTTGTCTCTTGTTACAGGGTCGTTGAATGGAAATAAACACCTTTATATCTCGATAAAAGAGCAAATTAGCATTGCAATTATGGCACTGTGCCCCTGGGAGGTATGCAACATTTGTTCAAAGAATTATGAACGATTTTGAAATTGTCACAGTACGAAACTCGCCTTGTATAGCATACAAAATGCATACTTATGTACTATACGTAAAGTGTGCAATATATAATGTAAAATACACAATATTTGTATAAGTGTTAGGGTGTGCGATAAGACTCCTCTTTTTTTTTATATGAATTGAATACACAATATTTATTGTTCCATTTATTACATTACAACTTTTCTCATTTCTCTTCTCTCAGGAAATCTCATTTCTTCCACTTTCTAAAATTATTGAGATTGCAAAATATTTCTCCGACGACGTTTTTCTTTCATATCAAAAACAAGGAGAAACTTATGCGACTACCTAATAGAAGACTCAAAAGTCTGTTACAATGTTGATGGCTTCCATACCAAACTATATCTACTATGGTCACCTCCACGATATAACGAAATCGAAAATTAAACCCTTATCTAGCAATGCACTGCGTTGTCGAAACTTTCAGGATCGCACACCGGATTTTGTTTTAGGATTTCGTTTCGACACATTGTTCAGGGTACGCCAACTGTAGGTACCATATGATAAATGCGTATAAAATAATGAAAAAGTAATTAAATAGACTTCAGTTCGCGATATTTATTTACTTTGGTTTATACCATTACAAAAAATTCATTTTTCGAATACAATACAGTAAAGACCCTCTCAGTGCAATGCTTGGTTGGCCCACACAGTGCGAAACGTCTCTTCCTGCGCTTATGCGTGCGTCATTGTTGCGCCTATGTTCGCCTTGCTTGAACCAGTCTCGCTCGACATTTCAATGCTTCACCGCCTTAGCGGCGATTTGTTCTTTTGGCCGCGGCGTGGAAAGGACAACCGCCGAGTATCAAATTTCGCTTCCACTGGCCCACTCAGTGCGAAAGTTTGATTCGGTCCACGTCCGTGAGCCGAACGTGGATAGCGATACAAAAACAGAGAGGGACTGAGGTTCGAGACGTTCGGCAAACATGAAAGACTCCTGCGTATTCTGTCTTTTAAATTAAAAAATCAAAATTCTTTATTTTTGGTTTTTCGTGAATGAAACTTTTACCATCGTATTCGTCTCTTTTTTCTGATTAAAATGATACCAAACACGATATAATTAGGATCATAATTACCTGTGTAACAAGCCATAAAAGTTTCGGACGTTACATTTACGTAAGAGATACGAATTCCTTAGATTCTTTTTGGTCCAATACTTTAACACCGACACATATTCTGTGATTGTCGAGTATACTTACAAAAGGGAGCGCCACAGTTAACTGGTTAATGAGTACTGTAGGTTCCCGCCGAATGATACGTATCCACGGATGACACATTCTACAGGGTTTGTCCAATAAGTGAGCTGATTTTTTTGAAAGTGGTATAAGTCCATTTTTTCATATATTGAGATATTTAAGGGTTTACGTTTGAATCAATTTAAAAATATTGGCCAACTTCAATCAATTCGAGTGATGTTTTTTACACTATACACCTTTTAAATTTTATTATGAAATAATAATTACTAAAATTATTTGAAAAAATAAACGATTTTTTTAGCTCCACATGGACTTATACCACTTTCAAAAATAACATATTAGAAGAAATAAAAACAGGAGCAAATTTAAGTCCATATTTTTATAGGCATAATAGCTTTACTTAAACTGAATTTTTATGTAAAAAGTAATAGTTAAAATGAAGACATTAAATACACGAATAACCAAATTTATTAAGAGTTTATTTCAGTTATATTAAAAATATAAAAATGAAAATTATTTCGTTAAGATCTTTAAATAAAAAAAAGATATTTTAAACTTAGTTTTCTTTTATAGTTAGCATATTGAAGTATTTATGGTGAACAGGCGGTATATAAGGTAATAAACTTATCATATCGTTATATTTCTCTCTTGTTATGCTCCTTGAAGTTTTATAAAGTGGTATCATATAAAAAAAAAAAAACGCCGTGTCCGCACGCACGCACTCATCGGTCGCTACGTGGCGCTACAACTCGCAGTGCCGCAGCTAGCCGATTTACCACAATAATAATTGCAATAAGAAAGTTGTTTTAATTATAATTATTAAGAATGGACTTATTCCACTTTCAAAAGAAATATTTGTGCGATAGAATTGTACAGCAAAACTGTTTTTGTTTATTTTATGTCAAGATAGAACTCTATTGAAATTGTGATTGTAACTATGGAGAGAAGGTGTCTATAGCTCATTAAAATTACCGTTAACTTAGTTTTTTTTAAAAGTGGACTTATACCACTTTCAAAAAAACCAGCTCAAGTATGTCCATTAACCCTTTGCGCTCCAAATTATATTTCTATTTTGTTACCGACAGCTCCAAAAGCATTTAAGTTTTGTGATATTCACTCGTTACAAGCATTTAGAGGTTTCCTGGTGTATAATTTTCAGACATTTAGCAGGTTCATATATGCTGGGTAACAGTAAATCGATTCGATAAGAACGAATGAATTTATTGGATGTATACAAAGATCATATAAAACTAGTACTTGCGGCATTTGTACCGAGAGGTCTCTTGCTTTATTGCTATAATATTGCACTAATCCAGTAAGCTCTCTAGTGGGATAAAGCGACAATTAAAATTAAATGGAGGAGGTACGAATGTGCAACATCTATCTGTTTGTATTGAAAAAATGTCGAGTGGGACTCGAAAAAGGAGCTGCTGAGATAAAAACCGATGTCGAGTCACGCTCGACATAGGAGCGCAAAGGGTTAATGTCGTAAAATGAAATTCGTTGAAGATACATGTGTATTGAATTAATAGTCTTCAAAGTATGTCTCTCCTGCATCGATACACCGTTGCCAGCTGGTTTTCCACTGTTCGTACTGTTATGGGTGACACATCACCATCGATGCCTCATCCTCCACAGTCACCGTGTACCTCCAAAGGGCACCGATAACCAGAAACAACACCTTCGTCATCATCCATGCATCACAACCGCGCTATCACTCTAAGCGTCATACCCTATTTTGCAAAGGACATAAAAAGCCCGGACACCTCCCAAAAATAGTTTAGTTACCATTTATCCGCCGATCTGTGACATAGTGCTCTGTACGTGATTCTGAACCTTTGTGAAATAAAACTTAACTGTGTGAAGTAACTGTGAGTTGTTCATCTCGTTCGCGGTTTAACAGTACCCTCCCTGGAAATCGGCAAACGTAAGGCTATTCAGGCACTCCGTCGAAGCCGCTTGAACCGCCTCCAATCGTCCTGAAACGATGTCCTTCGAGGCTTCTTTTAACCCATTGACTGCCATGCAAATTTAGTGCGCCTTGCCCTGGGTGCCGCAGTTTTATTTTAAAGAAAACATGAACTTTTACAAAATATGATCTAATCGCCTTAGTTGTAATTTTAATAGTTTCAATAATAATTTTAATAATAAAAATTGATAATCAATATGTTCTCTACACTATATACATTTTGCATTCATCCTTTCTAATAATTCCTACCTCAAATAGCCATTTGTGGCCAATCTGTACTTGCAGCACTCACTACGAGATATCTCGTAACTGGCAGTCAATGGGTTAATGCATGGGAACAGGAAGAAGTCAGAGAATGCCATATCTGGATTGTAGGGTGGTTGGGGTAGTGTTGTCACGTTGTGCTTCGTCAGTGTCTGTCTCGCACTTAACACTAGATTGACGGACGTTTAATGACCACCTGTGTCTGAATTGAAAATGAATTATAAAAATAAGTAAATAATGAATACTACATACATCGATTTATAGAAAGATTCTTTATGTCGATGAAGGTTAACATGCATTTTGATATAAACTTTTTAACAACTTTCGTAATCGAAAACAAAAAATGTAAGATCAGTCATTTTGACTGGTTCCGTTAATCTAGTGTTAACGACGTATGACTAGGGACGTTGTCGTGACGAAGAATCCAGGAATTGACGATCTCCTATCAAACGCGGCGTACTCTAATTGTCAAACGTTCGAGCGCTTCTGCGTAAAATTTTCCATTCACTGTTTGTCCAGTAGGCACAAACTCCTTGTGGATCACACCTTTTGCGTCAAAGAAGACAATGAGCATCGATATTACTCTTGACTTGCTCATGCGAGCCTTTTTCGGTGATCCAGCTCGTTGCTCGTCTTCGACGTCTTCACGGCCATCTTTGAATTGTTTGTGCCACTCAAAAATACGCGTCCTGGATATGGAATCGTCCTTGTAAGCTTCACGGATCATATCAAATGACTCCGTAGCAGATTTATTTAGCTTAACGCAAAATTTGATGGCACAACGCTTCTCAACGGTTCGCTGCACCTTCAATCTCGACACGAACGCTAAATATGCTTCCACTTCAAGCACAATATAAGCGAAACAAATGAACCTAGATTTCTATTATACAGGGTGTCCCAAAAGTGTTGAAGGAGCCGGAAATGGGAGATAGGTGGTCGTTAATAATTTTAAAATGAAGCCCCATACGACATTTTTGCAAATGACAAAGTTGTTCAGAATGACCCCACCTACCTCCCATTTCCGGCTCCTTCAACACTTTTGGGACACCCTGTACATAACGACCTCCTGCACCAATCTAGCCAATAGAGATTGCTCCCCGATCTTCCACACTGGTAGAAAAAAATCAGTCCCGATACTTATTGGACCAACCCTGTATACAAGGTGTCTCAAAAGTGTTGAAGGAGCCGGAAATGGGAGGTAGGTGGGGTCATTCTGAACAACTTTTTCATTTACAAAAATGTCGTATGGGGCTTCATTTTTAAATTATTAACGAAAAACACCGACCAATCAGAGCGCGAGAATCGCGCGGACTCGGAGGCAGAAGTGTAGGCCCGAGTTATAATCGGTCGTGGTCGCGATTGAATCGCGTGGCGCGCGATTCTCGCGTTCTGATTGGTCGGTGTTTTTCGTTAATAATATAAAAATGAAGCCCCATACGACATTTTTGCAAATGAAAAAGTTGTTCAGAATAACCCCACCTACCTCCCATTTTCGGCTCCTTCAACACTTTTGGGACACCCTGTATATTTTAATCACATTTTTAATCTAAATTTCCTCCCCTTATGCGAAGCAACGAACACAGAAATAATACCGTGCCCGAATATTAACCCTTAGCACTCGAAGATATTTTTACCGGTAGCAGAGAGGAACTATAAAACTATTCTTTCGAAGTTATTATCTCTCTATCATCAATTGCCACTATTAGCCGTTTCATTATATTTATACATCACATTTGCAACACTATATATATAGTTAAAAAATACCTGTTCCCAATTGCTGTAGTAAACAAAATGGTGAGTGTGTCACTTTTCGAGTGCAAAGGGTTACCACTAGATTTACGAGCGATAAATGGCCATTTATATTTGAATCGAAATGAAGGTATAAAAATAAGTGAATAATGGACAACGCGTGAACCAATTCATGCAATGATTCTTTATTTCGATGAAGGATAAGATAAATTTCGACGAAAGCTTCTTACCAATTGTTCTCACTTAAAATTAGAAATCTAAGGTCCGTCATTTTGACGGGTTCTGTAAATCTAGTGTTAATACAACCGTGCATCGAAATGCGAAAGAATGATAAATAATGGAGATACGTATCAGATGCATCTCATTGAAATCCGTAGTACTAATAATCGTTAAAAATTTGCGTATTCGCTTCGATGATGATGCACGACACAAGTTACGAAGGTGTCAACGGAAAGACCTAAAAAATGTTTCTGCAGCAGTGGAATTGAAAACGATACGGAAAAATAGTCATCCGACTATGCCTGACGATGCGTGCGCGTCATCGTCAGTATGGCGTTTACCTTGTGGCTACCTTGAACTTCCGCCCTGCCCCACGAACCACTCAAACCTCCTCTTGCCATTTGGTATAGCAGAGTGGTACCGTTTTACCGCGGTTTTTGCTGACAGTGATGCGGTACCACCCGGTACAAGCTGCTTCTGGATATCGCCCCGCCCACCGACACCATCGCAGTCGCGCACGCCCGTTATGCGCATGCGCGCCGAATAACAAGCAATATGACGCGTATCCAAATTACCTTCCGCCATCTTTCCATGAACCAGAATCGGCGGTACAACTCAACGGCTCTCTCTTTCTTTCGTTCGCACGACCGTACCGTGGGAAATGCTGTGTCGGGGTAGCTACCAAAATGGCGGGTCACCAACTTTGACCGGCTATTGAAATTTAAAATGAATTTTTATAACAAAATGACGTTGCTTTGTTTATGCTCGCGTTTCCGCTCGCTGCCCGATGACACTTCACGCTGTCTGCGTCGGACGAGAAATTACCAATCAATCGTAACGTTCGTGATGCTATGCCTGTACTGGAAATTGTACAGGGTAAACAAGAAATTTCGATCTTTCGACGGATTCGTTTAATTTCGAAAATGATGAATTAGTTTTGTCTACGTAAATGACAGAATACAGCGACGGTTCTTATCGTCGGCCAAGCGGGCACTTGCTCCACGTCCCGTATTTACACCTACAAATGTTCAAATTTGAATATCTTTTTACTTACAGACTAGCAAATACGAGTTAGCAAATTGTGAAATTAAAAAATATACAACTTGATATGTTTATCAATTCAGAAATTCAGGAACTTTTGAATATTAGGAATCAGACATTTTTACATTCATAAATTCTGGTATTTTTAAATTGAAAAATTTAGAATATTTAATTTTTAAAAGTTGTATAGAAAATTTAATACCGAAAAATTGGGGAATTCGTGTATTTATAAATTGTGAAACGTAGGACTTTAGAAATTAAAAGTATGCAAATTTGCAATTTTTCAAGTACAAGTAATATAACTCATTAGTCGATATTACCGGTCTATGTAGCGTCAGTTGCGTTCGAAAATACAATCAATTTTTGCTCCCGGCTTTGCAAACTCTGGCGACGGCTCTGCGTTTAAAAATATTTAATATACAATTAATTTTTATTGAATTTTCATGACAAGAATATTTAATTTATTTTATACTGCATGTTTTATGTGGTATTGAAAGCGATTTAAATTATTGCGACTGCATGCATTAGTTAAAGAAACAAGTGGCTGTAAAATATTTTATAACGGGTTCATAAAAAATTTTAGATTAACTACTGAAACAAATTTTACAAAAAATGTTGTTGACGCAGTATTATTGTTCATTTACAATTCGTCGTCATTTTGTATGAAATATTCATGTATTAGTTATGAAAACTTTTTATAAAATGTAAAAATGTATACTAGTAAAACGCAGAGGAATATGAATTGTAAAGTATAGTTGATATATCATTAATTATAACATATTAATATTTCAATTAATGGTACAATATGATAATTCATGTTTATTAAATATTATTAAAAATATTACATTAAAAAATTTAATTGTATGCGGCAACAAAATTTAATCTGCCGAAACCCGGGATCGAACCAGGGACCTTTAGATCTTCAGTCTAACGCTCTCCCAACTGAGCTATTTCGGCACATATCGAAAGATTTTCACACAATCGTAATTCCGTAATTTAAGATTATAGCTGTATTAATTAAAATAAAATTAATATGACGTTGTTTTTTAAAACATGCAAATCATGGATATAAAAGCTTTTCTTTGTAGTGAAGCATATATATATGAGTAAGTTAAAGTTCATTTTCTGATGGAATGCGTTATACCGCTGAGATAATTGGAATGTAATGCACGTTTGAAGCCACCTCAGCAGTAGTACAGCAATTCTTTCTCCATGTTTATTATATTACTCAATTAATGAGTATTAATTCATTCATCTTTTATTTATCGAAGCGGCATTTCGCTATTACACGTAAGTTCATATATCTTTTATCAGTTTGTTTTTCAACAAAATTATTAAATATGCTACACAAATTGAGTATATGTTACATATTTATACATATGTTGTTAAGTAATATAAAAAAGAAACTTTATATTGAAATTTATAATATTTAACTATATTTGAAACGTATCTAATGGTTAGGAAAGTATAATTTTATTTGTAGTACATATTGTAATATTGAAGTGTTATTAAATTGGTTACAGTAAAGTACAACATGCAGCGTGCTATGTTAAATTGGAATGGTGTACCTACGCAAGTTATTGCAGAGGGTCGCTGGGTAGAAGAAGGTATTTCACAAATTGGTAAAAAGGATGTAGTAATTCTAATCACAGGAAATCCTGGCATACCAGAATTTTATGAACGATTTATAAGAAATGTAAAATTAAAACTACCAACTGAAGTACCAGTTTGGGTAGTTGGACATGCTGGACACGTACAACCACCAAATAACTTACGGGTTACAATGCCAAATACATCAGCTTGGAACGAGCATTACAGTTTAATGGCGCAGTTACAGCATAAGGTTTTTCTTGTTTCGTAAGCATTAGTTTTCTTATTATAATTACAATACTTATTATAACAATTTATATAATTTCATTGCAGATAGACTTTATAAAAAAGTATGTCCCAGAAGATGCAAAATTACATCTTGTTGGACATTCAATAGGATGTTGGATAATTTTAAATATGTTAAAAGATGAATTCGTAGCTAAGCAGACAGTGAAGTGTTACTTGTTATTCCCAACTATAGAGCACATGGCCATAACTCGAAATGGAAAGTTTTTTACTACCTTTGTAAGTTTTATTGATACTAATACATGATGGTAGCATAAAGTATAAATTATAAAGATGTATTTTGTTTTCAGATAGCAAGGATGCGAATTTTTATAGTATTGTTTTGTTGGATATTAATCTGTCTCCCTAATTTTTTACAAGACTTTATACGTTTCTTGTTGGTGTCATTTTATAGAGTTCCAAAACACCATGACAAAGCAATTATCCAATTTTATAATCCTTATAATATAAATAATCTACTTAAAATGGCAGAAGAAGAAATGGAAATTGTAAAGGAACGAGATGATGATATAATTTCCAAGTACAGTGATAAATTGTGGTTCTATTATGGTGGTCGGGATGGTTGGGCTCCAGTTAAATATTGTAATGATTTGATATCTAAACATCCTCATATCAATGCAGAAGTCTGTAAGCATGGTTATATCCACGGTTTTGTTTTTCAATCTGAAAAGGAGATGGGTGAACTTGTTGGAGATATAATTAATGAAAATATATCATAATCATGGATTAAAACTAATTTCTGATTTCTGATACTTTTTTTCAAGTAATATTTTTGTTAACATTGTGCCATCTATTATAATGCTTATTATTGATCCACTAATAGTTAATATTGCTTATAATACGTTTATACAGTCAGCATGAATGTAAAAAAGTATATAGAAAATTAAACTAATAAATTATGATAGTTACATAGTAGTATTTATATTATCTATGTTAAAAATATTATGTAGTCTAGTATTTATTTTAGGAATCACAGTATCATGGAATAAAAAACCCTAAAGTCAAATTGTAAAATTTTAAATATACAGATATATATATTTAAGAGTTCATAAACTTATTAACTTACCAAATCAATTTACACATATTAAAAAATTTGTTATTAATTAAGAACTTAGAAAACATTTGATATAAATTTAATTCACTTATTTCAGATAAGTGCCTGCTATATTTTTATAAAATTCTTATGTTTAGTATTTTTTACAATTTTACTAAGTTTAAATCATATCCATGTCCTAAACTTTACACTATCCCTTTGCAAACTTAGTTGGTTTTAAATTAACCGCTAGAATTATAATGAAATGTTCGGGTTTCTTCGGTAATAATCGACAACGTAACGACAACGATGACATCTTTTGAGTCATACCAATACTTGCCATTTTAGTCTTCAACTTGCTTTGAAGGTGTTTGAATAACTGAATTTGCTGTGAAATTACATAGTTTTTACGTGTATGAACATTTGTTTGATATTCCAATACTGAATATTTCTAAGATTCTTACTTCGTTAATTCAGTCTTTCAAAATGTTGCGTGCTACCACATTGTTGTCGCTTCTTTGCTTGAACGTGGGGTTATCCTACGGTAAGTGACCAATTATGATTCAATAAATCTCATATTGTATTATAATAACAATCAGCATCTGATACGAATATTGATCGCTTGCTTGTAGTCGTTAATAACAAATGAATTATATTTAGCTCCAGTTAATTCATTGTTCGTGTATATAAAACTTTAAGAGATTTGCATCATATTTGCAAACAATAAGTAGGTACAGGTTAATAACAATATTCCGGGAATTCTCGGCTGTTTTCGATCATTCATAATTTATATACGTCATTTGTTTTCACACGTTTATGATGTATATGTATAAACAAATTAGGATTATGTTTACTCTTCTCGCTCGTGCTTACCTTTCACAGAGATCATTATAAACACCATGCGTTGGCGGTACTTTGGGTTAATTTTAGTACTTAATCTTTTTGAGAGGCGAATATATAGGGGAGAATAAATGAATCATAGAATTGTTTTTTTTCGTTTTACATATTGCCAGTGTTCGATATATCGAGGACATTTTTCGTACGTGCCCTACAAAAATGTATAAAGCAACAAAGGCGCCGACATTTGAAACAAAGTAGTATATGTCAATCTAAATCGATTCGAAACATTCGGGCTCAAAAAGTACAACTTAAATTGTTTTCTTCAAGTCAAACATGATTACAGGGTACACCAACACGACATTTTAACATTGCGGATTTTTAATCCGATTCAGTATTTTTTTTTCTATTGTATGAAGGATGTAAGATTTTATATTCAAAAGCAAAAAGTTTCATTCAGAAAGCTGCGTTCTTCAGAAAATTTGTTAAACGTCGATCGTGTTAAAAATGGCATTTGTTTATAAATATTTGCCGATTAATTGATTTGTTATGATCACATAACACTTGTTTTGTCAGAAATAGACACCATAAATTGTTGCAACAAAAAGAACCTGTGTTGCAAATTTATATAATTGTAACATAAAATTATCTTTTGTACATAATAAAATGAATTAGTACAGATAAATATAAGATAAAAATAGAACAAAAGTAATAACGGATACAATGATATTCATACTATAAAAAAAATGTCCGTTTTTTAAAAAATGTTTGTTTTTAAGGAGCTCTAAGTGTAAACCCTCTTTGAACTAATATATATAAAAATTGCAATACATTGTTAGAAAACCTAAACTATAAATTCAAATTTGTTTACGATTTTTATAATCTTTGTAACGCAAAATACATTTCAATGGTACAAGACACTAGAATTTTGTATTAAATATTTGAAAGTTTATAAACAACAATCTTATTGCATTGTGTATAATTTTGTTTATTTTTGTTCCTGATCAATTTCTTTGCAGATAGAATAGTTGGAAGCTAAGCGCTTTGTAAAATTATATTAATGTTCCTGACTAGACTTACATTAATTACTTAATTTTAAAATAAGTCAAAGGCTAATTCAAATATTTTCAGTTATAATTTTTCGGTTGTTATTTCAACCGCGCAGCATTTGATTCTCAAAGTATGGTCGTTAATAATTTTTAGATATACCAACTTTATAATTTCTCAATTTTTCAGTTACAAAATTTGTGAATATTTAAATAGTTTAATTTGGAAAATTTGGATTTTATAAGAGTACATATCCCCAACCAACAAAGTTGGAGAATTGATGCTTATCTCGATTTGTAAATTTGAACTTTTCGTGTGTGTGTAAATTCGCGAACAAGCATATACAGTGAATGCGAGACATGTAATGAAAGTGCACTATATGTACATGTATATGTAGATATGTATAATCAATCTGTGATTATTACTTATGTTCAAAGTGATAGCTACAATAAATTCTTCGAATATGAAGAGTATCAGTAATGTCGATTGTTTTCGCTGAACGCATATCTGAATTTATCAACTATAGTGATGATTAACGTGTCACAAGAATGTATAAATATACAGAATGTTCATAGAGTACTAAGCGACGTTTCTCTCATAAGTTGTATGCATATACAACAAATGAAAGTGTAAAAATAGTATTTTTACAGCCAACATAATTTAGAATTAACTATTCATCTTATTTTTCAGTTTATGTTAGTATCTAATTTATTATTCAATTCAGATCGTGTTATAACATTATTTGTATTCCAGAGGACTCATTCCGTAAATAAGTTAAATTATTAATAACAATAGTGAATATAAATGACATTTGCAATATTTTTTAAAAAACGATGGTGACGTTTCATTTTTTAAATGGAATCGAATATTTTCTTCGTGGATTAATTTTTCGGAACAGTTGGTATAAAAATGTAATGAGATACGATATAAACAAATCGATAATCTCTTAGATATTTTAAGTCAGTTTTGATAAAATACTTCCTTTTTGGATTTAGCTTGTCTTCAGAAAGATTGATCTTTCTTTCAGTATTAGTTATACGATTTCTCATAAAATATTTTTGGGGCTCGATTTACGTTAAGAAAAGTAGTTTTATTGAAAAGATTAACTATCATACTTTCGAAAAAAATATCGCGATTATGAGAAATATGCACATGCTATTTTAGTGACCATAAATAACAGTAAAACTTTTTCCTTAGTCATACGTTTCTTTTTACATACGATCATTTACAAAAAAAAAACTGATTAATTGTGTAGCAATAGTTTAAAATATACAGAATATTTTTTTGACTTTACTACAGTTAAATAATTTTAAGTGTAATGTCAATTGAGGATTATTTAATGGTATGCGATAAAATACATATTTAAACAATTAATTGCAGAAATATTTTTTTTTAGAAATACTAGATATTTAAACGACATTGAAAAGCATTTATTAGTATATTATTATTTCCAACAATCACACTCAGTTAGACATTTCATATTTTCGCTGTTTGATTTGGAACATTTCTGTGATAGGAGAAACATTATTAATAAAATATTTATGTATTCTCATGTTTGCATCGAATAACGAACATAAGTTTGGAAAATATGATCTAATGTCTAAATAAAGGTGTGCGAGAGAAAGTGGAAGTATGAACAATGGCGTAACTACAGCCGGGGCCGAAGTGAACCTGCTAAAAAAATAGATAAATATAATCCCTAAGTTGTAGAATAACCATATATTTGATATTAGAAGTTTGGAAATTTTCAGAGAAATATTCAAAAAAGTTATAAATTAAAAAAAAAAAAAAATGTCTAATTTCTTTCATTTGTATATTTCCGATAACAGGATTTTCAATCTCCAAATTTCCGAATTCATAAAAACTAATCATTTTCAAATTTCCATATCCATAGTTCCCATGTTACCAAATTTCTACATCCCTCTGGTTCTTCATCGAAATTATCATAATTATACATCCTCAATTTCCAAATTTCCAAATACTCCAAGTTATTAGATTTATAAATACTCAAATTTATAAACGTTTGTTTTCCAAATTACCAAATTTATAAATTTACATCTTCAATTCATAACTTTATAAATACATGCTCTTCAAATTATTACATTTATAACTTAACAAATCCCCAATTTCTAAATTTTTATTTCCCAAATTGGCAAATTTATACATTTACAAATTACTAAATATTAAAATTTTCAAATCGCTAATTTCTAAAATCCCGAGTTTTATAATTTCAAGAGGTCCCCGGTTAATACCTAGTTGAAACTATTCATACTTACATATATTTATGCCCTAAATTCTAAGGACTCTGGTCCATGGCAAATAAAGATCCTAGTTAAACCAATTAGTTATGAATGAAAGTTAAGAAGTAATATACACCAAGTTTTTTTTTCCTCCACTAAATCTAAAAGTATTAATAAACCATTTATTTATTATTTCCAGTTTTTACACTCGCTATATCTGTCTTTTAAATTGATCTCGTATGTTCCACTTATTTAATCGATCGAGATATGTATAGTGCGCACATAATTTGAAACTACAAATAATAGAGAAAAATCTATGAACAAACGATAAAACGTAAATTAATGTACATATTAATTCTTTATCTCGATAAAAATCACTATAAATTCCAGGAAATTATCAAATTTTGTAATTTAGCACTAGAACTAATTTTTCCATTTCATTTGCGATTTTGGGGTGTACATTTAACGTTGGCAATTCTACTGATAAATAGGAAAACTCGTGCATAGGTAAAATGATCCGTTTGGCAGTTTTAGCGTTAAAATTCTTATGTAAATTATATTTCTTTCAACTGTAACGTAACATGAAACTTCCGTTCGGTTTATTTAACAGTGACGTTGCGAGTTCAACGTCGTTCAAGTATAGAAACGGAAACTGACGCCTATCTGCGACCGCTGTTGTATCTGCACAATTACGCATGAACTTCAGTGTATGTACACGTGAACTTAAATACCGAATTGAAAGAATTTTCTCCGCGATTCGATTTCTGAATCATGCTTTAATCAGATCAGACGTATAGATTGCAAATACCGAGTGTTTTACGGCACTACTTTCCAAACTTCGGAACAAAACAAATTGAAAATTTTAAGGACCCTTTATTTCAAAGAGGCTATGCTATGTGTCACTGCTATACCTACCATTAAGTAACTGATTTTAAAAGCACACTTTAAGTGGAGATATATTTTTAGGGTGTGAGGTAGATTGTGGTGTGAATGAAGAGTGTTTATGGACGAGTGATAGAGATCGAGTGACTGAGAAGAGCGTTTGGAACTGCGTGATCGAACTGGCGACATTGGGGGGTGTGAGGGCTGAATGTTTAGGTTATAAGATAAAAAAGGTGCGTGAATGCAGCGAGCGAGTGAGTCGTAAATGAGAAGCGAGAGAATACAGAGCGAAAGAGTATAGAGAGAGTATAGAGCGTAAAAGAGAGTTGTTAAAGAGACTCTTCCCACACACATATATATTATTGAATAAAGACTTATTTAAAATCCTACATATTTACTTTCAAAAAAATTGACGTTAAAATGTGAAATAAGAGATATTTGTATGTTAATGGTTTAGTGAAAATAAATAATTATATGTATTATTGAACATGTAAAGACACGATCTTTTAAAATTAGTCTTTTATTAACAATATAAAATAACAATTAATGTAGTTTAGAAATTTGGAAATCTGAGAATTTGAGATGATGTGATCATATACAATATAAATATATATTTAATGATATATTTTAAGTGCAATTAAATTCCACTGAAATAAAATTCCACTGAAATACCATTTTGGTGTAAAATTAACTTACTGCAGCATTATATACTATCATCTGAAATATATATTTCTTCTTTCTAATGAAAACTAAATGCATTGAGGGATATTTTTATGTGACTATGGTAAGGAATGTTCTAAATATTAAATGTGGGTTAAAACATACAATAATTTCTTAAATTATTTATTAACTTCCGTGTATTATAATGTGATATCGATAATTAATCATTAATTACATTATTGTATTGGTTATTTATGAACAACAATTACTTTTTTAAGTATTTTAAAATAGTCAAGGTTTCTCTCCACATTGTACTCCTGAATGCAGCCTAGAACAAATTTTAGTTTTTAAGGATTTTTATGGATTTAAAGATTTGAGATTATGTTAAGAATGTGGAGATTTCAAAATGTGCAAATCTAGGGATATAGAAATCTGGAGATTTGGTGATTCAGACATTTTGGAACCTAGCAATTTGGAGATCTAAAGATTTGAAGGTCTAAAAAGTTGGGGACCTTGGAATTTATGTTTTAGAATTTGAGGTTTTTGCATCAATGGATACAGGATTATAGTAAATTAACAACTTAGAAATTTGGAAATTTAAGGATGCTGAGACTCACATAATGGGGGATCTAGGGATTCTCGAATTCACAAATTTTGGGAACTAGAGATTTGAGGATGATTTTTATGATAATTTAGAAGGAATTTTATAATTTCAAACTTTTGAAAATTTGAGAAATTAGAGATTAGAAATTTAGAGACATGAAAATTTGGAAATACAGGAGCTTGGGGATTTGAAAAATAAGAAATTTGGAAATTTGTGATTTTGAAGCTTTGATTGTTTGGAAGGTCATGAACTAAAGACATTGAACAATTTTGTATTTAAAAATTAAAAAATTGTTAAATTGTATATTGCTACTCTTCCGAAAAAATTCTACGTTACATACGTACATACATATGTACCACAGGACACTGGTGGATACAATAAAAATTAGTTGAAAATGAGTTTCAAAGGTTACTTAAAAATATTCTAAATGTACCGGTACAATTTTAAGCCGAGACACTTTTACCTAACTTCATAATTCTTTAAAATTAATTTTAATTACTTCGGACAAAAGTCCAGAAATAAACATGAATAATTTAATCCATACGTTGTGGATCGTCCAAATTATATGATTTATATATATCTACTAATCTCGATATGCCATAAACACATAAACGTCCGTCAACTAGTCATATTCTTACAAATAAGAAATAATGTCTCTAAGTAGGTACATAATACTTTTACCTATCCATGTTACCCTTAATTGGACAATATTTTATAAAAGATTCTTTTTCCGATCGTTCGCTACATAAAACTAGTGAAAGTTGCAAAACTGCTGCGACATTGTTCAAGATATTCTTCAGCTCACCATTGAATTACATGGACGGTTATATGCGATTGAAAGCCAGTTCGATTATTTTCTGTTCCTAAGCCTTGGGTACCTGCACCATAATCCGTAGAATATTACACTCTGACTGTCTCGATAATTAAGGTTAAAGAACACTTGCTGAAATACAATTTTGGCGAGGTGGATTCTTAGAATTCTCAGGTAATAAATGCAAGGCTCCTACCTTTGAGTCCATATTGCTCGGACCGGCGATGCGTCCTTCCAAGAAGGCAGGTCATTTTTCAATCTTATAACGGTATTATGCTAGCTAAAATATATAGGGTGTTATACAGGGTGTGCGGTAACTGGTGGTACGAGCGAAAAAGGGGTGTGTCTTCATGAAAAAGTAAGTCGAAAGTATACAATAAAAATTTTTCGTGCGACTCTCTGTTTTCGGAAAAATCGCCTTTGAACTTTCGCCGACTGCACGTGCACGCGATCGTGTTTCTCTCCGCTCGACTTTTATAAAGGTATATTAAATTAATTTCGTATTCCGAAGAAATTACGAGATACGAACGCAATTTCTGTTATAATAAACTTTACGACTGTTTCGACATCTTATTTCATTGCGTGTTTCTAATTTTCTGTTAAGAAAATAATGAATTTACGATAAAAACAAACTTGAACTGCGGTAATGTCCGTCAACGCAGTGATCTAAAATGAGATCCGTTATGACGAAACATGATCGATTGCACGTGTACCCGCCGAAAATTCAATGATAATTTTCTCGAAAATAAAGAGTTATGTAACAAATTTTTATTTCATATTTTCGACTTTTCTTTTCATCTAGAATCACCCTCATTTCGCTTGCACCACATGTTATCGAACACCCTGTATATACACCCTGATTTTACATAGGGTGTTTCGATACAAGCGAATCTGAGAGTGAACTGTCACTTATATCCTGTAATTCCTGGATTATATGAACTTTGTCGAATGTAGAAAAAGACAGTAAGACAGTGAGACAATATCAAAGCAAGTATAAAGCACATATTTTTTATTTCTTTTTATTATAAAATTTTTCAAACACTTTTATGATATCTTTCTGAAAGTGAGATTAAAGATGACCTAATTTGCAACATATATTCACTTGTAATTTCAAGCGTTTCGCTTATATCGAGTACTTTACTGCAGTAATTTTTTCTTACTTTTGCTATAATCGATAGACTTTTGCAAAGAAAATGGTACACCCAGTATGTACATATAGGGATTCTTCTACTCATTCAAAAAGAAAAAGATAAGACTCAATGTCACCTTTAACATAACACTTCCATTGAATTCAAGAATATTAATGGTTTACCTTGACCTACCAATATGTCTGGGAACCTTGACTACCTTTCATAAAGCACCTTGTACTGGGCCATTCACTGATAATTTATGTCATAATAGTCTGTGCGCCAAGTTCTGATTTAACAGTATAAAACTGACAATGGATATCAAGCAACTTTAACATTATTATTTTTGACAGTTCAAGGTCACTTTGTTTGAACGTATTTGTTCAATTATAAAAGTTACTTCGTAAAACAAAACTTATACATATAAGTATGTATGTATACAAATGTATGTAGTTCTTTTAAATAGTTTCCATTAGAAAATTGTCATTTACACCAATGTTTCTCAACGGTCTTTATGATATTCAAAAAACTTGCTCCTAATTTCGGAATATCAAGTTATTATATCCTCTGTTTTACAAATATCTAAATTTCCAAATTCTGAAATTCCCAGATTCTTAAGTTGCATTTGAAATGTTCAAATTTCTAAACATTTTGATTACAAATTACAAATTTCTAATTATCTTTGTTTACATATTTCGATTTACAGCTTCCTTAATTCTCTAATTGAATAATTTAAAAATTCTCCGATTCTCAAATTTTCAAGTTCACAATTTACATACATTTTTTAATTTTTAATTTTGACCATTTTTAATCCTCAATTTTTTATGTTCATAAGTTTTTAAATCGCAAAACTTTCAGTTTCTCAAATTTCCTAATTTCAGTATTTTTAAACTTATGTAAAAACAAACGAGAACTTCTAAACAAGAAGTGAACTCTGTGTCACTACATATATTTCCTATGTAAACCTACAGGATACTCCAGATTTTCACCGTCAAACTTTATCGGCATATTCCATACACAAAAATAAAAAAAAATGTAATACTAACATAGGGGTTTAAACATTCTATTAAAAACTTTTAACAAAAGTACAATATGACCTTGAACTGCTTTATTTTTCTATGTTACATTGTATAATGTATCTCAATTTCATACGTAAAAGTTTACCAGAATGGTGCATAACTAAAAATAATAAAACAAATATTATATAAATATAGACTCATAAATGTTATCGGCAAGTTATGAGAATTATATGAAATAATGGACAAATTTTCTCATTGGATGGACATTCATATATTTTTAATAACTTTTGTAATGCATTTAGAAGCCTATGTTCATACAAACATTTGTTCTTATTTTTATTTGTAGAATATGCTATTAAAATTATGGAGAAATAATTGAAACATCCTTGTATGCAACGTTGGACAACAAAACAGTTCTTTATCATTTCATATTTGTGTTATGACTTTCTAAGGGTTTGAAACCCCTCATTGTTTTAAAATTATTTATATTTTTATGATTAGAATATTTTAATAACGTTTACTAAAAGAAAAACACGAACACCCTGTATATACTCTTCATATATGGCTACTTAGAAAACACTTTAGAACTTTGTCGAGAATTGAAAATAAATCGCTGGTTTATATTTAGACACGATATTATAATTCGTTTATACATAAACATCGTTAATGTTTATTACTTATGTTTCCAGGAATGCAATGTTCGTTTGGGCACAAGAACATCATAACGGAAGCGCTAGATTCGTGCCCAGGAATATTGGATTCTCCAAGTAAAGCATACTGTTGCATGGACATTGAAAATAACCGAATGTATTGTTGCGATCAAGCGGAATTTATGGTGAAATCAACATGGTAATGCATTACAATATTTATGTATGTTAATTTGGCTGTGATTGTTCATGTGAATAGAAACAGGAAGTAGTACAATACCAATCACTCTTAGTTCTTTAATCGTAATCTAAACTGATCTAGATAAACATCAAAGTCGTACAATATCGATTATCTTAAATCCTTTTGTTATAACTTAAACTAGTCTCAGGAAAAATCAGTTTAAGAAAAAAAGTGATTCGTAATTTAGATAAAACTTGAAAGACGAAAGAAAGTGCTCTTCTTTCTTTGACTTTCGTTGAGTTTGTGCTTGACATACATAGGAGCATTTTCTTGATTTTATTTTTATACATGGTAGCGACCTTGGATGGTAGCTTCTGCGTGAGAAGTAGTAGATCATTAGATTTTGGTGTATGATATACAGGGTGTAAAGAATAGTATATAAGAATTTTCGTGGCTTTCAAAATCTATACGGTAAACGGTAAAAATCTATTGGAAAAAATATCCGCTAAATTGTCTTTTGATTTTTATTTTTAAGGTCAAATATTTTGCATCGTTTTGTGTAGAATTCGTTATTAAAATAAAAAGTATTGAAAGTATTGCACATATGTACTGCATGTGGTTGATTCTGAATAATATTGATGTAACTCTCATCGCTGATTTTGTAGAAGATCTAGCTTTCATGAAGTGTGACACCCTACGAAAAAATGTTTCGAACAAAAGTTACCTATTTTCTCCTGGAGAATTTGATAGTAAAATAAAAAACGGGAGGTTCCATTAACAAAAATAAAGATGACCTTCGTACGACCTTCAGGAGCACTCCCTGAAAAAATTCATTCCTACCATCCAATTTGCCCCCTGACACACGATAACTTTTGTCTGAAACACTTTTTTCCAAAAATATGTTGTTTAAAAGATATTAACCTGTCTCACGATAAATGGATCACCCTGTATATTTATGTGGCATTATAAACATTTGAATACGTCTAAACAGCGTTTAAATCATGCAGAACATCCATCGCAGCAAATTCTTTTCACAGATTTTAATTTATTTCAAAAACTACATTCTGTGGTAAAATATGATTATAACACGCGATAGATCAGATTTTCTTTTTGAGGTAACTACCAAAGAAAACTACTTGACAGACACCGTTTTAAATTGAGGAAATAAGATAACTATGTAAGGCCTCCAACAATATCCACTAATATTACATTGCAATAAAAATCGAGTGATCGTTGCTGCTGACAGTACTTCATGTTTCGCGGAACTATCTTATCTCGTCAATTGAAAATAAAGTCTGTCTTGTAGCTTCCCTCGATGGTTTTCTCAAGAAGATCAGCTCTATCACGCGGTATAATTAGATTCTGTGTCAGACTCAATTTTGAAAGCAAACTAAAAATCCTTCCAAGAAATCGATGCATGATTGGTGTCTTGCTCGGTTTAAACATCATCTAAACGTAGTCAAATGTTTATAATTGTTGTAATTTTGAATCAAACTTCACTACTTGATATAACAATCTATTAGCTATTTACACTATGCATCTTTACTGTTCGCCTTCCAAATGTATTCTAATCGCCACATGCCATCTGTCGCGGACCGACAACCAGCTCGCGTGCCGTAAATCATCGAAGATTGCCGAAACGTTCCGATCGGTTCCGGTACGTCATATCGAAGACATGCAGATATCCTTTTTAACGCTTTGCACTCGAAGGTATTTTTGCTGGTAGCAGATGGCAACTCTAAAACTATTTGGTTGAAAAGTTTGATGAATACTTTTGAAGTTATAATCTTTTAATTATTAATTATTATTATTAGCTGTTTAGTACAGCACTATAGATTCACTTAAAACATACCTATTCTAAATTGCTGTGTAGAACAAAACGGTGAGTGTGAGTCACCCTTTGAGCGCAACGGGTTAATCCTCAACGCTCCGACTTTTAACACGTTGCCGCGCACTTTTCATTTGACGATCGTGCTTATTTTTTTTCCGAATTGTTCAAGCATGAAAAATCACGCAAAAAACAATTGATATGTTATCTGGAATGTTACATCTTCTTTTTCGATGTATAAATGTATTAGTACACTTCGTACTAATAATATTTCTTTTCTTATTAATTAAAATGTGCAGGACGGCTATAGCCGTCATTTGCGGCAAGGTGTTAATTGTGAATATCGGCCGGTAACTTCAACTTCTACTTGGAGGTTTTCAAGTGTGAGATTTTAAATGCTATAATGGCGTGTAAATAGTAATATTGTGTCACTCAAAACACTTTTTATTCATCTTGGAAGTAATGTAATTTTGATTAAAATATTTATATTAATCATAATAACGCTGCACATCGTTGGTGCCTGAGAGACAAACTTGGAGCATTAAGGATTAATGTTCTTTTTTAAATAATAACGTTATAAAAATATACAGGGTGGCTGAAATGATCTGTTACTAAGTTCATACTGATGCGTCTGTCGATCCGCTCACGCAATCCATCTGAAAGTTGCCATATTGATAGTTCATTCAATTGGTTATAGGCGTGAAGAAGCATTTTCGTATACTACATCTCAAAGCAAGGTTATAGTAATGGATCTGAAGTGTAATTTTGTAATTGCTTTATATTTAGCTGCAACATCAGTTCCAATTATCGTTCGTGAGCTCCAGTATTTGAATGTAATCTATTTAGTGATTGAATGTAATGTATTTGGACTATTTTGGAGGCCAAGGTCAATGTAATAAAACATCGAAGTTTGGACGCTCTAAAATTAGCACTTGTCCGGAAATGGAAGAAGATTCTACAATCTCATATACGGGCAGCGTGCGATTCATTCTTTCACCGTTTGAATGAAATTATTCGTGCAAAGGGAGGTTATATCGAGTAATGAGCATTAAATCATTTTCTTGATTGTTTCTCGACTATTTTTTTCACTTGGATAAAACAAAATATTTAAAGGTGTATCTGCTGCAGCGGTGTGAAGTTGTAACAGTTCATTCCAACCGCCCTATATGTATATCGTTCCATTCGTGTAAGTCTACAGAAATATGTTCTGGAAATCGTATTTGTATAACTTTAATGATTAAAATATTTATTTCCTTTTTCAAAATTAAATTCCTTAAACGGGTTGCAGATTCGTAATCGGTATTTGAAAAAATAAACAAACAACATTTGGTATTGCAACGTAAAATAGATATGTATTATAGCCTGTAATTAGATCATCTACTGTATATCATATATAAATTATTCGTACAAAGAAACAATGTAAAACATCCTGTTAGTTAATGCATTAGGATACAATAATGAAACATAGAACTACGCAGTAGCTCCGTAGAGTAACCGCAATCTCGGCCGAGTTATCAGTTAGTTCTCGGATTGTAATCAAGAACGCCGATCACTGAAAAATGAGCTACAGGATGTGATATCTGAAAGATGAAAATGACCGCTGATTCATGAATAAATTATTAATGAATTTTAATTTATAAAATGCAGTAGGATCTCTAGTTTCATTACTCTCCAAAAAATTGGTTAGCTGATTTGATGACAACCAAAATATTATTAACACTGACAATATGTTGATAATGAATATAATAACGAATACACAAGCATTACTTTGATTAGGATATTCATTTATTAGTATTGATTTGATGTGGATATCCTACAAAATATTAAACATGTTCCTTTTATTGTAATTCAGCTATAGAATACTGTACTGTATCAATACTTTTTTTATCATAATCTTACTATTGCTAATAAAAAATAATAATTTACTGGTATTATGTTTATGAAAATAAAGGGTTATACGTATAGTTATACCATTTCAAAATGTATTTCATGTATTTTTCGTTTATGTATATTACATTAGAAGTAATTGTCCTCAGACCAAAATAATCAGGATGAAAGTATAATCAATGCACTGTATGAATGCTATTTTGGCCCACTGTATCTACAGGGTGTCCCAAAAGTGTTGAAGAAGCCGGAAATGGGAGGTAGGTGGGGTCATTCTGAACAACTTTTTCCTTTGCAAAACTGTCGTATGGGGCTTCATTTTTAAATTATTAACGAAAAACACCGACCAATCAGAGCGCGAGAATCGTGCGCGCTCGGAGGCAGATGTGTAGGCCCGAGTTATAATTGGCCGTGGTCGCGATCGAATCGTGTGGCGCGCGATTCTCGCGTTCTGATTGGTCGGTGTTTTTCGTTAATAATTTAAAAATGAAGCCCCATACGACATTTCTGCAAATGAAAAAGTTGTTCAGAACGACCTCGCCTACCTCCCATTTCCGGCTCCTTCAACACTTTTGAGACACCCTGTATATTGTTAAGAACATAAGTAAATTGAGCATCTGGAAATCCTTCTTTTATCTTATTAATTGTTTTACTATGACCTTCTATCGCAAAACAATTTCACCCGTTTATTTTTTATCTAATCATATTATATATAAACAGAAGTGGATTAACTACTAATCATTCAATTAATGTACAAGCATAAATAGAATAGTTATTTTTGTAAAATTATTTATTCGCAATAAGATATCTTTCATCCGGTGATATTTATTAATTTTTCTCGTTTTTTAATTTCCATTGCATGTCCTCCATTTTGAAATTTAACTACCGACGCATAGTTTGACTTAAAAGTTAATTGTTTCGTTAATCTCATTTTCATTTATAAATCTCATTTCATCATAATCTACTTGAATATCGAACGAAAGTATAACTAATTAATTTTTACTGTAATTTCTTGAATGTGACGGCCTTTGAGATAAAGATATACATAAAGATGTAGATAAAGATTTTAGGCATTTATCGCGGAATTACTATATTTGAATTAAGCAACACTGGACACTTGAAAGTTTCAGCGAAATCAGAGGATCTGTTTACCGTACATGGAAAGATTTCGTAGCTCTCGAAATCCTGAATGTATTCAAACTTCCTACAATTATAAAATGTACTAATCTTAATCCTTTGCGGTCCTATGTGGAGTGTGGCTCGACATGGCGTTTCTCTTTGATTGTGGAAATAATTTGAATAAATAGGTTGATTTAAGACATTTTCATTTCTTTGCCATTTGAAACAAATTAGAAATATATTTGTTACGCAATCTGCATTATTAGAATACATTTTATTGTAAATTCACTTCTTCATCTATTTTATAATTTAATTAAGGAGCTGTAGGTAAAAGAAATTAAGGATCGCAAAGGGTTAAGAATTTTGCAACACCATAGTAACTCCTCAAAATGAGAGTGTAATTTACGGTTTAGGATTTTGTAATTGAATAAAAATAAAATATATAATTATTTGACTGGAAGAGAATTTAGGTGTTACACTGCACTTACATTTTAGTTATGATCATACATCATTTCCAAAAATGTGCTTAATCTGATGAGACATACAGGAAACGTTGAATTATGCTTTGCCGGATTATGATATTAACATTGTATTTACAGAATTATATTACAGAAGGCAACTTCGTATTTTATGTGATACAAATCAAGTATTACATAGCACATTTTTAACTTATCTTCGCTAAAAGAATTCAGTATCTTTTAATTGCTAAAGTACTGAACATCAACTTAATATAACTACACTTCTAAGAAAAATGGCGATGTAGAAAAAAGAAACCGTTGTTATTTACGTGTAAATTAGACTGTATAACAAATTTTGCCTTTTTCGATTTGACTTGACCGCCACTATGAAATTCTTATAGATTTTTGAGAGCTAAATACGAATATGAAATCCGTTTTTCTCTGGTACGTACAGTTTTTTAGAAAATTAATGCTAAAGAAAACTGCAAATTTTCAACTTTGGGAATTTTTTGTGCTTTTACCATAGCAGATATTCAATAGCTTTTTGCACAAGAGAAATCTGTGAACTTTCCCGAATAAGACGATATAAATTGTCATTACATTGTAAACATTGAAATATGTTTAAACAATGATCAAATGAAAACAGACCCCAAAAATACACCAATTTTTGCTGATATTTTTAAATTTATTTAAAAAACTGTGGGTCCAGGTGAAAATCTCACCATCGTACGTAATGGAGCAGGCATTTCTGCTGCAGAAAGTATCGAGAGAAGTTAAAAAATCACATTCATTTACATTTTATAAGGAAAACAGTTCGGCAAAACATACGTCGCTGCCAGTGGCACTCAATGCACAGTTCAGTTCAGTTAACATTTCCGTTAAGTGTTTTTAATTTATCCTTAAACTGTTACTATTTATAATTATAATTTAAATTTTGTTTCCATTAATTCACACGAATAATATAATTTACATGTCGCTTTCATTAAATTACGGAAATATACAGTCGTGGACAAAATTAAGTGGACAGGTATCATAAATAACAAAAGGTTAATTTAATTTAACTAACAATGCCTATAAATCAAAACTTTATTGCACAATTATATACATAAAATAAATGTTTTTTCAAGTCTACAAAAGCATTTCACGTTCTAAATTTAAAATTGATTTAAAACGTTGTAACAAAACAAAAACTTTTTCACATTTCTGCAATGTCCACTTAATTTTGTCCATGACTGTATATGAAAATTCTTTCCGTTCAAACTACGTGTTCTGTCATTTTTTAAATAAACAAAATAGTTTACTTGTATTTAGTACCTGTTCATAATACAATCGTAAGTTTTCTGTGATGAAAAAAAAATTCAGAATGACCCCACCTACCTCCCATTTCCGGCTCCTTCAACACTTTTGGGACACCCTGTATATAGAACAAAATTTGTGAGACCGGAAATTGTCATTAATTTAAAGTACGTATCATTCTGTTGCAGGATCCTCCTCACAGTGATTGCCATGGTAGTGATTATAGTTTCACTGGTAGTGTGTTGCATATCATGTTTGTGCTGTAGTTGCTGTCCATGGTATCGCAGACGTCATCGGGGAACAGTTTATGGAAGTAAGAGTATTTTTTTATAATTATTATGTATCGTGGTTTAACAATGTATTTCCGTGCCTATCATCGACTTACTTTATTGCACTGTTGCATATTACATATTGAATTTTGACACGTCGAGAGTCTGGCATAAAAAGATTTGGAATAACACTTTACATTAACTCAATGCTTAAGCTTTAATCAAATAACCACGCGAACGTTTCACCGAAATGTTTCGTACATATGTGTTGGTCGACAGTTTCCTTAAACAATGATCGATTTTGGAATCGGAGTTTCGAATCATCGAGTCCAAAAATGTAATTGGGCAATTATTAACAATTAACGTTTATTCTTTGATTAAATTTTTAGCAATGAAAAACTAAATTGTAATTATTAATTGTACGATCTTCCAATCTGAGAATTAGAATTCGACTTAATTTTATTGTGTACAAGTATAAACTAATTTTAATCTGTAATTGTAATTTCATCAAATTGAGAACTACAATTTAGTCTTTAATTAAAAAATATTATCTATAATACTCGAATTGAGAATTCAAACTTAATTTTTCAAATAATAGTAATGATAATAAATTTCAACGATTAAAGTAACTATTACTAATTTAAACTTATAATTAAAACATACAATTTTTCTACGTCACATTGAATCTGTACCCGTTTGACACTTCGTGAAAATATCGATATTTGCGAATGTTTAATATTTCTATAAAAGTATAAATAATCTTTACAAAAACATAAATATTTGTTAATTTACGAAAGTGTCATGTCATTTGATACGTTACGAAACTGTCGATACTCGTCTTTCACTTTACAAAGTAACAGATATTCATCTACTGTTTAAAGTAATATTATGATAAATATATTAAATAATATCGAACTCCTATATCAATGTATCAAATGAGTCTTAATAATCTCATTAAGTAAGAAACAAGTTATCGATATCTTCATGTAGAATGAAATAGGTATTGATTTAAGATAAAGTACTTATACTAACTTGATATCACTTCAACATATATCATTAACTGAAATATTGATACTGATATTTCCCATTTTTTACTTTGGCGTCAAATTTTTGCATGTTCAGTTTTTACATATTAATATCAATGCAATCACTACAAGCATTCATACATGCCATTTATACATTCTGAATTCCAAATATTCGATTCCTAAAACGATTTCGCACGACTTTCACCACTCGTTCCGAAGCATGAATCTATATCCGCACATCCTCTATCAGTTATTTCTTTAAGCGGGACATTTGGTTTATTTTAAATCTATATTCAATTTAGTTGCGTTAGTAGTAGTTAAAATGTAAAGTCACTCACGAAAGTCTTTATACGCAGTAAAAGGAGTTTGAATGAAACATTTTGCTTAATATAAATAATATCATCGTGTTATATTTATTTATTAACATTTAAGATACAATAATTGTTACTTTGAAAGAACCCATTAAATATTCAGAATACGCTTGAGAACGCTGGAAAAATATATGCATGAAATATAATTAATTAATTAAGATAATTAATAAAAAAAATGTTTACGCGTTTCATATTAAGAATAGCATAGAATTCTATCAAACTTCCCAAATTGTTTATAGAAACATTTTTATTTGTGAGATTCGTTGTTTCTAGTTCTTGTTATCTCTTCAACATTACCATAGAATAATAGATTTTATTCGAAAACAGTTAATATTACTTGTCATTTTAATTATTATTTATTTTTGTTAAAATACCATTTTATGATAATTACAAAGACTTTCATGAATGACCGAATATCAACAAAATTGATTCTAAATAAAAATTTATATTTTTGAGCAAAAAGCAGTATCTAATTCCAAGATGTAATTTTTTGTAGGACCACCCATGGCCTGAACCCATTTCATCACATCTTCTAATTTCCTGACATAATGAAACTTATAACTGTGTGTCAGGGCACAAATATTTTTTTAAAATATTAATTCTCAATCTGCTTTTTATATAATATTCTATATATACTCTTCTATATATTTTATATACTATTTTTGCATCGTACCTTACTGCTTCCATTGTTATTACACATTATATATTATTATAAGGCAATAACAACAATATCAATGTTATAATCATTCATAGTATACGCAAACGCATAAACGGTATAATGTTCACTTTTTATAAATCATAATGAACTGAGACATATGGCTCTACAAATTCTATTTAAGTAGTTTACTATTTGAAAGTTTAATGCAGTCAGTAAATTGACAATATTACAGTATTTATAATAATAGTAGTCAAAAGAGAGACTCAAACTCACGTGCTTGCCTTTGATCCTTTGCAACTTAAAAGTTACAAGATAAAACTGTCAAGTAAGTAAGGGATACTCAGTATTCCATTATTGATTAATTATATTATTTTTTTATACAAATTTTTTTATTTGATTTATACTGTATAAAAACATAGGTTAATAAGTTAAAACATTCCAAAATAAAACGAAAATTAATATATTTTGCGTTCAATTAAAAATATGAAGAATTTTCACTCTATATGTATACTTACATAGGTACTTATATATGTATCTAAATATGTAAAGATAACGTGTAACGCTTGTAGATTCATAGTCTATTTTATTGATATATATAACACATGACAGTTAATTTATATTTGTATATGTATTAACATATGGACAGAAAGTATATTGTTAATTTCGTTTGTGATGTTTTGTATCAATGATTCAGCTACTGATAATATTTAATAAAATGTGACTATATTCATTTAAGATATTTAGTAATTGTTGTTAACATATAGATAAGCGCTTCCCATTGTAACATTACGTAATAAATACTTTTATGATCTATCAGATGTGGACAAACACTTTCCTTCCATTAGTACGTTGAAAACAATAGAATGTTGTATTTTACAATTTCATTATTATTATTATTATTTCACATCTTAAAATATATGTACTACAATGTATTAAATCATATTCATTTTACGGAGTATCGAAGAAAAATGTTATAACTATTGGTAATCCGTAACATTATTGGTAATTATATTGGAATTTGTAATACATTGAGAGTAAGAATAAGATTAGTTATGTATAATAAAATTATAATACTGATTATTTAATTTAAGGAAAGACTTAATTCGATCTTGCTCGTATGATCTGCGTACATTATGACATAGTGTTCCAAGAAAAGTAATATAGCGATGCCAAACGAGAGTGAGGTTTTCAATTCGCATGCGCAAATGGCACAACAAAGAAAATGGGCCGCAGGTGTCCAAAGAAGCTGTCTTCAATATGAATTAGCACGTTACTTATCGCTCATGAATGAAGCAACAGCAATCGTTTTAGAACTCGTTAATAATATAATAATGTCAGCTAGTGGTCGCAGATTTGGAAGTTGATAGCAACTATATACATACACTCTTTGAACAGGTAGGTGTTCCAAAAATTGCTTTAGGCTTATCAGGAACGAGAATGAGACATATTCGAAGCAAATGCAATAGAATAAACTGCCATTTCTAACTCTGCTAACGAAAAATTATTAAAATCTTATTGTCATCTTCATAGGAAGAATTTCAGTATAATTTCACAATTACAAAATGTTAATTTCGTAATTAAGAATCATGAAATTTCAACATTTATTTTCTGTTGAATTGTTACTAAGCACTTATGTCGTCATTGACGAAAGATGTAGATAACATGAATCGTGAACGTTCTTCGGGTTCTAAGAATTGGTAAGAATGACTGAGCGATTGCTATACAGACAAAATCTGCAACCACTAACCGAGCATTTCTACAAATAAAAATAAATGTAACTAACACTCGGGGCTGCGTTTACCGCTGAGCAAAGTAACCACGTCTAGGGCGAACTCGTATAAAACAATTTTTCATTATTTTGAAAACTTATTATTATAAGAATGTTATTCGTAAGCTTACAAATGTACAAGTTAGAAAGCAAACATTTATAATTCTTCAAAATAATTTAATATCTATTGATTTATTGTTGTTATTCGATACGTTTTTGTAATTTCAAATTATAACAGAAATTAATTCTTGTTTGCATAAGAAGAGCACCTATTTTCATTTAAATGCGTAGGATACGAAGTCTTCTAGACGCGGTCTTTCTAATGCTTATTAATCTGCTTCTTTTTATTCGCATACATTGGACTTGTAATATTTCGATACGATATTTTGTTCGAGGAACTTCATGAAAAATGCATACGAGGTATATAGAGGTTAAATATAATAAGCATTTAATTAAAATTCTGTAATTTTACTTAATCACTATATTGATCAATGTTCCCAGTAATTTTTAACTTTATTATTTAGTAAATAATGCTTTTTTTTTTAAGAAAATATTATTATGTAACAGTGACAATCTTATGAAATATTAAATGAGTATCAATATTATGTACATTGAAGTATAAAAAACATATAGGTTGAACTTATTTTTTTATTGTTCAGCACCGAAAATTTATATTCAATATCTAAAATGTCAAAAACGGTCGGCATTCATCACTGAGCATTGTAATTCTGAATTTTTTTAATATTTCATAATATTAATACAAACACATTATCAAATGTACAAGTTTTTAATATTTTAAAATAATTTGAAGTAGTAGCAACTTTCAGGTTCATAAGCTTTCAAAGTTACACATTCTCAAATTGAGAAATCAAGAAGTTTCTGACTTTGCAAATCTAAACATTTTTCAATGTACATATTTTCAAAGTTATTCATTCTTAAAGTTACAAATTTACGAATTTCCAGAATTATAAATTTTAAAATACTTTTATATAATTCCATATGCTATAAATTTTTAGGCTCATAAATTTTCGAAGTTACAGAGCTTAAAATTCAGAAATATGATTTCCAAATTTACAAATCTAGAAATTCTTCAATTTACAAATTTACAAAAAGTTAAATTTAAGAAAATACACATTCTCAAATTGTTGAATTAAAAAGGTTATAAAAGTCTAAAGTTTACATATTTACAAATTTGCAAACCTTCAAGCGCGTACTAGAGGTATCTCTTTCTATATTGCCAATTACTACAGGTCTAGTTATAACAATATAGCAGAAATTAATTGTAGTGCCCATTACTGTCAATGATCTTTTCGTTCGGAAGTTTGTTACCTTCAATTCAAATGTGATATATATATATAATTTACTTTTTATAAGTAAAATGCGCAATAGTGTAAAAATTTACTTTCGTGAAAACACATGCTATATTTTAAAATAATAGAAAAATCGTTATCACCTTTATTCAATATCATCCAATATGGTATCGGAACTTGCTGGCTGAACACGATAATATCAATTTAGTAACATTAGAATTATTTTTTATAATCATAATTCAGAACTTATAATAAATCACCATCATACAAAACTTTTTACCATAAGATAGTACAACAATTTTTCAACCATTATCACCACAGCTCGAAACTGTTCAAGCAAAATCTATCGTTCACGATTCATCGCTAAATATGTATACATATAAATCGACCAATATACAAAATTTTATTTCGTATATTTTTCCGTTTAATTGTTATATGGCTATTTTACTTACAGTAGTACGTATGTTGAAATTGTTACAACGAAAAACAGTTAATTACTGAAAACTAAATTAGAAAAAGAGTATAATAGTTATCCACAATAATTTTATAGTCTCAACCGTTTCATCTCATTCTCGTTTCCGATGCATTTCAAAACGAACAAGACTGAATCGCGTAACGTCTTTCTCTTTTACAAGGTCATGGACCAGTCGCGAACTCTTCGAAAAAATACTATATTATTGTTAACCTTAGAAAGACGTTGCGTAACATAACATATTTTTACTACACAAATACAGTTTTTTCAATACAAATTTTGAAATATGTTGAAGTGACAATAAGTAATGTTTCGGAAATTTTTAAAATGAAGAAAATATTTTCTGTTTCGAGGAATAGATACCCTAGACAACTCGGTCTTTTTACGATTGACTGTAACGGCATAAATATTATTTCAAATTGCTTTCCTTGACGTATTGATATAGTTTCTTTCGAGAATTAAGCCCGTTTTGTGGGTACAATTTGTTCCAGCAGTACAGGTACCCAGTGCCGTACATGTAATTCAAGCACCCGCGAGTGTCCCACAACCGAATCAACTGTATCCAAGTACTATGAACGCGACAAGTGCAGCAGGTGATTATTATAAATATTAATGCTTCGTAATTACGTGATTCGGTATTTTACTTTTGCAAAGAAGATAACACGTATTTTACGTACATTCCATAATGTGAGTACAATTAAGATCGTACGTACTTAGCTAGCATGGTAGACTACGTTACGGAGAATGGCCATATAGGGAAAAAAGATCCTACACTCGGTGATTATTTTTTTCATCAATTTTTAAGTTAAAAATTTAGTTATTTAGTGTTTGGGAATTTGTGAACTTGAGAATTTGCGGATTTTAAAGTTTGGGAATTTGAAAGTTTGATGATGTGGAAATTTAGAACTTTCGATACTTAGAAATTTAGAATGTTAAAAATCTAGGAATTTCGGGATTTTGAACTTTGAAAATTTGGAAATTAGGGAATTTTGACTTTTGGAAATTTGTTAATTTGGACATTTGAGAATTTGGCTTTTGAAAACTTGCTAATTTGGCGATTAAGATATTTAGAAATTTGAAGATGTAAAAATTTAGAATTAAGAAAACTATAATTTCTTTTCGAAATCTAGAAATTTTGGTATTTGAGTTTATGCAATGTCCAGGAATTTAAACATTAAAACAGAAGCATTAATCAATATAGTTTATAAATAATGCACATATAATTATGTTTGATGTGCGGAATTACAACAAATGAAATTTGTTAATTAGGCCATTTGAGAATTTGGCTTTTGAAAACTTGCTAATTTGGCGATTAAGATATTTAGAAATTTGAAAACGTAAAAATTTAGAATTAACAAAACTATAATTTCTTTTCGAAATCTAGAAATTTTGGTATTTGAGTTTATGCAATGTCTAGGAATTTAAACATTAAAACAGAAGCATTAATCAATATAGTTTATTAATTAATTCACATATAATTATGTTTGATTAGCGGAATTATAACAAGTGTATTAATATTACTATCTTTTTCAGGTATGTCGCAACCACCACCATACTCGGAAATTGTTTACGAAAAACAAGCACCGTACAACCCAAGTTACGTTACTGCAAACCGACCGTAACAATGTTGAATGACATACTGATCGTTTAAGAAAGTTCCAATACAATTATATCGTTGTTCTTTTTTTCCTAACGGTGCCTGCACTTTTGAACTTTGATTAGGAAAGATGCTCATTAAAAAAATACGTCTTCCGTTCGGTGAATATTGAAAGCGCGAAAATATGTGTTCATACATAATTATTTACATAGAGACGAAAAGGCACATTATTATACTCAAATTTTAATTTTATCCAAAATAGAAAATCATTTTCTGCGAATATAAATCAAAGGTCATCATTGACACTACAAAAATATCCTTAGAAGTAGTACGTTTATACACTTTTTATAAAACTAAATTCTATCGTGTGAATTCTTTGGATTTATATAAATTTTTTTAAACAAATTTACATAGGGATCTCAGTTTAATTTTGTACTCGACTTATATACTCAGTGTCAAAATAAAGTTGTTGCCATATAAATTTTATAAAATTAAAAATCTTTTTATATTTAAAAATATAATGTTCAAAAAAAGTAAGTCCGAAAGAGTTCATTTATAAAAAGAATCACTTTGAAATCAATGTTTACAGTATATTATTGAAACAATAAATTTGAATTTATATATACTTATTGAGTTATATATGAAATTATACATGCTTTTGAATTAGTATAAATAAATATAAAACTGTTGTATCATAACTGTTATTCTCGTAAAACCCCTGATATTTTTTTATATGTTATTTAAAAATACGCTGCCACGATGCTGTGCCACAATTAATAGTTAAGTAAATAAATATTACAAACGACATAACTTATGGGAAAATATATATTTTTGAATATCTATGTTACACTATGCATGTATGTATGTATATAAACAGTTTGTTATTACTGTTTCACAATTTTTCTATAAATTATTTAATACAGTAGCAAAACTGAATTTCATGATTGATCAGCTATTGGATGAAAGGAAATCATATAATTTTATTAACAGAATATTTCTGGATATATCTTATATAAAAACAAATATTTGTTCTCAGTTGTAAGAACTGTGAAACAATTAATCTACAATTATTTTTACTTAGATATGAGATTTTTTTGTTATCAATTATTCGTTTCCAGTAACAGGTTTACATTAATTTTATATTAAATACTTACAAATAATTTTGATTATTGTTTTTAACTGTTTGTAATGAGCTAAAAGGGTTTTTCAATATATTCGTTTTAGAATTATCATACAGTATTAGTGTTTTTACAATGTATGTATCAATTCGAGTCAAAGAGGACTTTATAAATACAATTGTGATTAGAGATTAATTATAAGATACTATATTATTGCCTATAGAAAACATAAAATAAATATCATTTCCATGTTTTTATAAATAAAATATTGCATATATCTGTATATTGGTCTATTTCTATTCTTTAGTAAAACTTACACAATTAAAAAATATAATATCATTCTTGTATTATAAATTACTCCAATAAAATTTGAATTTGTGAATCAAATATCAAAATTGTTATTTTCTTGTAATATGTATTTAGTATTTTCCTTTCCAATTCATTTAATAAAATTTAGTGTCTTCCGTAAAAACGATTAATTCTTAACTATACAGACAACGGCTAAACTGTACTGTATTTATTTACAATTCTCGTTGAATCGAAGTATCGGTTATTAATTCATTCGATAAAAAATGTATATTATACAAATTACAATTTTCCAGTTCTTTCAATAGAAAATCAATATCTATAATAATATCAATCATAGAGTTAGATAGAGTTATATGAAGTTTATACAGTAGTTTAATTTTAATTTGATTATAAAAAATTCAGTTCTTTTTCTATGTAAAAGAAACTTGGATTACAGGACGGTCATTTTGTTTAGCTCACTACACTATTCAAACACACAGTTTTATCAGTATTAATTTCGCATAACTTTTCTGAAGAAAATGATTTATATTGGAACAGATGACACTTAGTGCAAGTTAGTTTTTGTAATATAGTCACAATTCAGTCAATATGATACCATAATACATAAAATATTAGGGTACGTCCTTTTTTTTTTAATTTCCTCTACAAGAAAGTTCAGAATCCGCTAACACCAATTGCATATATGTCAATATTTATTATTTCATACATATTGTCTATAAGTATAGGAAGAAGTGGTATCAGTCGCGTATTGCAGTATCATCAAACTGTTTTTTGTTCAGAATTGCTTGCTCGTTAGAATGATTCTAAAAATATTTCAACAATGTTCTTTCTACAATTTTAATAACATATTTACAGACGTAGAAATTAGGGACATACGGATAACCGACATTATGGGCCACCCGTTCATCTCTAGTAGAAATGCTTAAAAAATGAGAAATATTAATTTTGTAACATTTGTTCCTCATACGTTAAAATTTTCAAAGATATTACTGTCTACATAATTATGGTGCAACGATCAACTAATATATTTGATATCACGATTGAAAATATGAAAATTATCAGTTTCCTTGTCTCGCGTGTATAATTTATCTCTTTAACAATGGGATTTGATCCTAATTCCACCTATCTGATGTATTACTTTAAGAGACACTTAATATCAAATAGTAATTTGACAAGTTTTATTTTCAGCTAATAGTACTTAAACGAGTTTCATAAATAGCTGAAAAATCCTAGAAAAATCTTTGTACCTACTCAACAACAGAACAATACAATATGACATATTTGAATGCGATGAAGACAACATTGTTTTAGGAGATTACACATGTTGACTGCGAAGAAGTATTTTCCACAGTATTGAGATTGCTATAGTTACCTCGGAAAGTTTGCTCGGCATTAATGGATAATTCGTGTGATCGTTCCTCTTCTAAAGGAGTAGTCGTTGAAGTGTGACTAATGGACGAATGTCGAGATCGAGATAAATTTCCTCGTTGATTACTATTAGCAGATGGAGCTGGACTGGGAGAAGGACTTTCTGGTATCTGCTCTTGTTCTTGTTGTTGCTTAGTTATAATTAGTCTATTCAACAATGAAATTTGACCCTGGATTCCTGACATGAATGGTCTGTATCCCAAACTGAAATTCAGATATCATTTTGTTCGTTATTTTTATACAATCTTATTTCATTCGCTCTAAAATAATCATCGTGTTTTTTCACACGTACCATTCGGAGTGAGACCACTTGGTTAAGGTGAGGAGACCATCTCTTAAATTAATTACAGAATCAAATGTTTGCATGGGGGCATGTGCAGCTCTAATAATTCTAGCCATAGCAGGTGCATCACATAAAACTGTTGCTAGAACAGCAGCCCAACCTAAACAACCACCTTCCAAAAATAATTGCAAGAGATATCTAAGTTGTACTTCTGCCCGACTTATCGGGGCACAGGGAGAAGCATTATGGACTTCTGTTTGTTCCACTGGTTCTGGTGACACCCAACACACTGTTCCTACTCCAGTTCCAACGATCGACTCAGTGTCATCTCTCCAAATAGTACTACTATCGCTGAGAATGCTATTGGCATCTGAAAATATAATAACAGAATAAGTTCAAAAGCCCTAAGTGCGACTAGACACATAGAAAAACATATATCTTTAAAAGTTTACTTATAATATATTATAATCAATCATATATTTTAATAAATACCATGTAACATGTTGGTAGTTAATTTTGTTTCAACAGCGGGAAACTGTGTTTCTAAACTTGCGACAGGAGAGACCAATGTAGTGTATGGTGGTCTTCCGCTTGGTAAACTAGTATAACCGCTATCCGGTAAATCAACGGCAAAATGGGACTGTACTGGGTCGTCTTCCGGACTTTCTAGGCTAATTGATTTTATAGAACGTAGCGACGTAAGGCTAGATCTTCGATACTTTTGTAAAGTTGGAAGAGATAACACGGGATAAGCAAATGCAAAATCCTCGTGCACCGCTTTCAACGCAGCGATATAATCATCTATCTTTGCAGCTCTATCGCGTTCCCTTCCAAACCACGTAACTAAATGAAAATCTAGCCGAGCAGCAAATCTACCTAAATCAGCAAGTCTTTTTGCCGAGAGTAATCGACGAGCATGACGTTGTAATATTACATCAATGAAAAATTCTTCAGCCGAACCCTCTCTATAAAAAATATTATTTTAATTGTAACAACACTATTTTAATAAGTCTGATAAATATTAACCTAAACTTACTTGCTGTCCGGTTTTTCTATTTTAGAAGGGTTTGTGGGCACGGACTTTTTTCGTCTCATGACTACATTTCTAGTTTTTTCTAACATTGAAGAGGGAGCTATATCTTTGGCCACTGAATCAGATTGTACTTTTGGCGTCACTGTAGTGCTATAACTTCGGCTTCTTGAAACTTGCATGGTTCCTAACACTAACGACAAATCATCCTCATGAGGTGAAACCGGTGGTGTTTGAGGAGGTCCTCCCAATTTTGACGTTCCACCCCAAGACGTCCTTGGCGATTCCACATCATTTGGATCTTACAGAAAAGAAAATATATAAAAAAAAAACAAACAAGTAAAGTCGACGTCCATATTCAACGTATTATTTAAGTTACCAATTGCTCTAAGAAAACGGACGAGATCCTTTGATAATTCCCATCTTCCTTGTTCCAGGGCTGCATCCAATAATAAAGTAGCATGCTGCCGACTAACGGAAGAGGGTTCTAAATTCTGCAAAATTATTAAGTAACTAGCAGCAGTGTCAAGCTGTTGACGTTGTAAACAATCTTGCAACAACTTCTTCGGCGGTCCAGCAACAGAGAATAAATAAGGCCAAAGTGCTATTTCAGTCTTTCTAGCGCACTGCACAACTGCTCTAGCCCACACTCCTGGAAATTCACGGATGAATTCCACCACAGAAGGTAGCTGAGCATCTGGAATTGGTTCTTTGCTAGTTGCTTCTTCTTCTAGTACCTCGTGTAACAAAAGTTCTAACGAATGAGGAAAGTATGGCAGTGCAGAGCACGAACGAGCTATTTCCCAAGCATGATATCCTAAATTACGGTGAATTAGTTGCCGTAATATTTGATGAAGGTAAACTTGACTCTGAAATTAAAATAATATAAATAATTTCAAGTAATTCAAATATAATATTATTTAAACGTTGCCAAGAAATTATTGATATTCTTACTGTAAGTTCTAATAAACTAAATGGCAATGAAAATGGGGAGTTAGTGTCCGATGTAAAAAGTACGGTATCATTTTCTGCTCCTAACAAAATAGCATCCTCGAACAGTATAGCTAGAGGATAAATGCGTAAATGGAAAGGCAACATCATTCTCTTGCTCATAAATGTATGTGTTTTCTCTTGGTGATTTCTCGGGAACAACGGTAACCAAACGCGCATTCCATGAGCACCACAAAATAACCACAGCGCTTCTGTTAAATGGGGTTTATCTCTTCTCGACCTCCACGGTACCCAAACATTTTCTACGTAAGAGGCTAATACTGTTGGAGCGCTACACGTAAACAGCTGTAAGATGTAATTAATATCAAAAATAAATTATTTGTATTAGTAATATAAATATTATAGACATACCACTTCTGAATTATCGGTGCAGTGTTCTCGTTGAACCATAAGAAGACGTCCAGATACATTTAACAAAATACTTTCAGGATGTGGATGACTCCCAGCCGTTTCTGCACGTATAGTAGTCAAAGTGGCACTTACAACACAAGCAGGATGAACACAAAGTCCACTAATATCTACAGTTTGCAATCTCGTTAATTCTACATTTCCTGCATCTAAAACAAAGATATTTTAAGTACTACTCTATACTGTATAGTATATAAATTAACTCCTCCAACTACTCACCATTATTGCTTTCTAATATCATATCATAAATGCTAATTTGTGCATTAGCACAAAATGTTAAGAGCCTGTCTTTTAATGTATTGAGCAGCAATACCTGCGATGGCATTCTAACAGTTCTAACATAATTATTATCCAGACGGGTATCACGGGGATATATCCTAACTTCATCTTTATCATCTAATATCGAATAGCTACTAGCTATTAAAAAACCTTTATGCCATAATAATCCTCCGGTGACGATAAAATCTCGCTCTTGTGTTTCATTACCGAATAATTTCCATTTTCGTGAAGGCAAAGAATAATGAGCTAATCCTGTCCGTCCAGCTACAGCTATACTCATACCTTCATTATCAATAGCAGTATACTGGAAAAAATATTTAACGATCCATTATATTCTATAATACAGTAAATTTTGTCGACTTACACACAGTACATTGACAAAGTGTCTGAAAATATGATCTTGGGAAACGTAATGAAGCAAAAAATGATTCAACATAATCTCTAGTAAAGCTTACTTTCCCATTATTTTTAGAGACACTCTGCACATGTACATTTATATATTGCAGAGATTCCCAAAGTGCGGGCTGCAAAATCTAGAAATACAGCCTGCGCTATCAGATTATACGCGATCTTAAATTGATAGAAATAAATTTATAATTAAAAATTGTTTAATTAAAACAATACTAAATTGTATATACAATATTCATTCGTTTACATGACTACGAATTATTCTCAATAATATTTAGAACTGCTGAGTGGGAACATACTTTACATTGATAAATTTAATACTTCCTTATTTTTTTATTTGAAATTATTTAGCTATTACTATTTAATTATTTTTAGAATGCGATAATTAATATCCAAATAAGTAAACCTTTGGAAACCCCTGGTATATTGTATACATTTACATACTCTTATTGGCCAATTGGAACCACTATACACGCTGGGAATAGGAACAACTAGCCATTGTTTACAACTTGCAAGTGTTTGTGTAATAGAGTCATTAGGAATTTCACTACCAAGATGAAAAGTTGGAGCATTTGTAGAAACTCCACCACCAAGATTTAAATATAATCTGTCTTCGCCTTGTAAATATAAATGTCCATGATGACCCTACATACAAAATCATTGTAAATAATAAATATGTATATATAAGAAAATTATTATTTAAATAATTATTATTGTAGTTACCATGCAAGGATTGATAGTTAAAGGACTTTTTACAAAATCTAATTGTATCAAAGATCGCCTTAAATTAGTTTTTTCATTTCCATTCTCTTCAATTAAAGAAGGATCTGGAGATTCTCTTAACATCCAAAGTTGGTAACCTTCTGCAGACCATTCCTGTAATATATAAATGGTAAGAACGAACAAGAAAAATAAAGCCAATATTAATAATATTAATAAATGTACTTACCATTGTATGAATATGCAAAGGATTATCACGTGACAAGTCTACCCTTAAGCCATAATCCCATTTTAGACTACAAAGTAAAAGAGCACCAAATGTACTCCATACTGCTAGGCCACCACCCTCCCAAGCCAGTGCAATGGCACAACTATCAGGAGTCCATTTTAAACATCTTACACGACCTGGTCTTCCCGGATAATCTTTTGAAGATAAACTTAATGTATGTGACATTTCTAACCCTCCTGTTGTTTCGTCGACATAGTATACTACACCTTCAGAACTAATAATGAAACGTATGTTATGTACTTCCATAAAATTATGTATAATACAGATTTATGAAATGTGCAAAAGTATACTTTTGTCTTCCAATTGCAATAAGGCGATATTTGTGATTTACAGCTGCACAAGTAGCATCGTCAATGTCTTTAGCCCAAATCCCTTGTACTTGCTAAAAAATAATACTACTGTAAATTTGTTATTCACATATGCGTAATTAAATTGACATACATTAGGATCAAATTTCAGTGATTGAGCTGTGAGAAATGCTGCTTTGCCAGTATTGAGTACAATTGCAAATCCACCAACTAAGGGAGAATATTCAATGTCGGTGACATACACATTGTTTTCAGTTAATGGTACAGCTACTGTAGATATTTGTTGATCTATACTAAATGGTATTCTCCTTAAGTCAAGAGAGTAATCTCTGTTCGTTGTACCATCCCACTTTTGACGTATTACATGGCTAGTTTTTGTAGCTACCATAAGTTCATCACGTATACAAACCAAAGAACTAATACCACCATCTATCCAAACTGACTTCTCCTGAAGAAAATAATTGATATAAATTAAATAACATTTTTTACAGTCATAAATACCATTTTGTCCTGTGCAAACTTACAAATGTTAAAACTAAGGATGGGATAACTTCTTTTATAAATAATTCAGCGCTATCTCTTTTTAAACTGGTAACTGGGGAATCTCTTTGTTCGTACAGACCTCTTTCTTCTGGACTAGTATCTGACAATCGATAAAATAAGAGGTAGCTATCTGATGTCTAAAAATGATTATATTAATGTATTTAACTTTCATTTTTTATGTTATGTTATGACTTAATATATCATTTTTATACCGCAATAACTAGCATACTGGAATCTGGTCTCCATTGTACCAAAATATTGTCGCCGTGCTTTCTTAGGGAATCTGGAGTTCTTCTGATAAATACAATAGGTACACATGGCTGACAAGAAAATAAACATTTTTTTTTAAATTCGTTTATAGAATATTATTAGCATAACATAAAGTATTTTAAAATATGAGGAGGACCAAAAAGTTCTGTATACAAGCATAAAATGTACAGCTAGTATTTAACTGGTATGATATCCATTATGTACATTTGTACTATTTTATAAATTATAGTCATCAACTTTCCCCTGTTCTCTTAAATGAAGCTTATGTTCAATATTATTTTGTAACTTCTGATATTAATATCTTCTATATTAGGTGTTAAAAATTTTGTTTTATAATTACATGTATCAGTCAATTCTTATTGAAACTTACAAAGAATGCACTGACATAAATGCACCTTGTTATCAGACATGTTTGATTTAATATCTTTTATAAGAGATTAATTAATTAAACATCTAATTACTGTTTTATATAGCATATACTCTTAACAAATATATAATATAGTAGCCATTATTTGCAACCTTCTCATATTTTATCTAAACTTGAAAAACCTTAATGACCATAAAAGGGCAGAAGTTTCTGGTCAACCTAATGTCAAATCAAAATATTAATATAAAAAGTACTTGATAAGCATGATATGAAGTACTTATAACACATAATAAATTTATATTACTAACAGAGGTTATTAAAAGATAATTGTATTGCAAAATTGCAATGTAATCGAATGTGAATGTCTAATAATTTTATCAAACACTAGATAACTAAATATGGACAATTACTTTTCTTTTATTATTACAAAATATCAATCAAGAAATAACAATGTTAAGTTTATGACACATGCCTTGCAATACCAGATGGTAAGAGAATCTGTTGTTAAAATAGCGAAAAGTATTTTATCTCGATTGCAAACAACCGCCGTTATGTTTTCTGGTTCGATTGTGTTCAGAACCCGCGGCCATCCAATCGGGAAAAACATGGTTTCTTCTTAGGATTATCCACTTTTTATGTACACATTCCTGTTATGTTTAAACTATCTTTGCGTTTCATTCTTTGCTTTAAAGTATCTGACAAGTAAACACGTCCTAACCTCACCATCTTGTGAAATCATAAAAATATTATACAGTTCGTACTGTACACGAACCAGAGTGAAGCTTTCGAGATCCACGCAGTCCAAACTATAGTAGATTGTACTACTTGCACTTTTCAAATAATTTGTAATCATTCACGATGTCATTTATATTTTTAAACATCGTAACTACTCGTTGATATGTTATGTACATACGATTGTCGAAAGAATTGTATACAAAATGTTAACATAACTACGTGGAAGCAGTGCTAAAAGAATACATAATGTAATATGCAGTTGTATGCAGTTTTACCAATGTTGTAACTGCACATATTATATTTCGTTTATCACTAAATGAATATCAACATACTATAAAGTGACAAAAAATATTGATCAAATTCGCAAACTGTACTTTTCAAATTTACAAATTGCGAAGTTCTTAAATGTTTGAATTTATAGATCTTCAAATTTTTTAATTTTCAAGCTTACCAATATTTTAATTTAGAAACTAAGAAAATTTGAATTCTTCACATTTTTAGCTTTTGATATTAAGAAATTTATAAATTTAAAAATTCTTTAGTTTAGATACTTCTAATTCCACTTAAATATTTTAATTGCTCTTGCTATATATATACATAAGTAAATTACGTCTTTAGCAATTGTTTAAAGTAGTTATTTAACTTATGCGAAAATGCACCATACCCCAAAAATATAGTACAGAATTTTATGTTTCATGAATACTCCGTTTATATCATTTACACAACGTTTAATAGTAAGGAATGCTTAATTGTAATAGGATGATTGAAATATAACATAATCTGCTACAATTGGAAAATATCAATATATTTCTTTACAATGCTTACATAATGTTGTATATTACTACATATTGTTTGAGTATCGCGAGTGACACACAAAATGTGTTCAACACATCTTTCAGTGTCTGTTCAACATGGATATATACTACATACGATTTCGAAGTCTGTACAATATAAATTACTTCGTTCCACATCAGATCATACTTCTCGAATTACGAGTTTTCGTTTCCTACTGTGCATATTAATCCTGATTAGTTATAACAAACTTCGTAACCAGGAGCAATGCGCATGCACATTATAGCATTCGTTCCGTAGTCATACATACTCGGTGGACACTCTTATCAAACCTGATTTCTGGTAAACACTGTTTTTTACTACATCTGAAATTTCTTCAATATGTTATGGTGTGAAATTATTCTAAACATCGAGTACAATATGTTTTTTACTTTATATTCTTTCTACGTCATCGCCCTTGCATGCTCCTTATATATTTTTGTCGAGCGTGTTCGTAGTCAAATTAGTGAAAAGTAAGCGGTAGAGTGGCAGCTAAGATAATGCAGAACTTTCTAAACTTAGCGCGAATTAAGTATGATCTTTCGTAGAACGAAGTATAATTATTTTTCGTCAATATCACAGAACTTCATAATCGAAAACTTTATGTACAACCGGGTACAACGTAGGCTTTCCCCGATTTTAGGATAATGATGTTTTAAATCTCTGAATTTCCAAATATCCTAATATAAAAATTTCTGAATTATAAAATTTCCAAATTTCTAAATTCTAAACTCTTTTAATTGCTAAATTTCTAAATCCTCGAGTTCTTAAATCTAAAAATTCCTAAATTCTCAAAGTTTCGAATTTACAAATTTCTAAATCCACGAACTCTCAAATTGTATAAATCTCTAAATCCTCAAATTCCCAAATATACAAACTCCTAAATTCTCAAGTTCCCAAATTACTAAATTTAAAAATTCCCAAATGTCAAATTAAACATTTTTTAATTCTAAATTTGAAAAATTGTTAATATAAAAGGTCCTAAAGCTGAAAATTTGTAAATTTGAAAATTTATTTCATCGCTTGGTAATTGTTCATGGTTTTTCGTCTGCAGCAAATTTTCCTCAATTTTTCCCAGGGGGAGCCAGATTTGCTTGCTGGTGTACAACAAACTGTAGTACCTACTTACGTTTAAAATGTCCTCTGTAGAATTGACACTTATCACAATTACGCAACATTTAAAATACTATTATTTACATCATTATAAGTATAAATTTCTTACAATCGAATAATTAATGCATAACCTAGAAAGAAGATAAATACGGTCCTGCGATTGTTCCAAAACATTCAAAATCATTTGATAAAATAAAAACAATTGGAAAACATGTATAATATAAAGACAGTATATGTTCATTAAACTGACAAGGTACCAAATGTTTAATAATACCTAATTATATATATGAACAGTGAAAATAAATAAAACTGTAAATATAACAATTGTTTTCAGAAAACAATTTACTTATAAAAGTATTATTTGTTTATTAAGTTTATAAATACTAGTTAATTAAAAATTATGAATAATTGCAATATCATTTCAATTCATATTTACTGGTATCATCCTTAATATGAACACCCTCAATGGCGCATATACAGAGGGTGCTCTGAGAGATATTTTGCAAAAATCTTTTCGTAATTAAAATTCATTTGATCATTTATGTTATATGTTCTTTATTTCTACATAGAATTCTACTATCTGAAAAACTATATACATTTTATTATTTAAATGAACGTTGACAACCACCTAGTGAACCTTCCTAGGTCAAATCTTCAATGCAACACGGAATACCACTTTTTCTACAATTTAAAAAAAATGGTACATACAACCTATTTCATTTCCACTGTTCGTTTGTACATTGTCAGTTCCGTAATTAGCGGGAATCGTAACAGTATCTGAAAGAAACTTTCTCGAGAATAAATAAGTTCTAGCACGTGGGTTCCATGGGTGGTGCCATGGCGTTCATTTTTGGCGGTCGGCCAAACCCACGCGTGCCATCTGGTCCAGATGGCATTCTTGTCACGTTTTCAGGCAAATGCGTTAACGCAATACCGCTGTTACTTCTGGGTCGACAATAGCCAGCCTGCTCGGAGCCGGAGGAACACAAGGACAGCCTTCTCACACCGATGTCGTAGCCAGAGTCTCGACTGCAAGCAGATAACCTCCTTATGAACCCGTAATCCGCGGATCCGCGGCGACTAGAATGGTAACAGGCACCGTTGCACTCGGAACCGGAACTCGAACAGCATGAGTAACGTCGATTTTCCGGATAATAGTAATTCGCCGGGAAAACTGGGTGATAATAACCGGTCTCCGAACCGGAAGAACAGGCTGAGTATCGTCTACCGAAGCTTCCGGTCTCTGAACCGGAACCTGAGCCGGAACAGGAGGACAAACGACGAAGGATGAAGCTATTTTCTGAACCTGTCACCGAACATGAGGACAATCGGCGAGATAACCATGCGTCTGGTGATGGGGGACCTGTAATAATATTTTGTGATAAGTTACGCGTGAATTAGAGATTTTCAAGGAGGGTAAATGGAGTCGATTTGGACTCCACGTCTAAAGGAACTCTGGGTTTGGGCAACTAACGTTCAGTGGTCCTCATGTTTAGTACAGCCTTGTATGAACCAATGAATTTTAAACCGCGTTACCTAAGTACATGTGAACGACGCTTAAATTTTCAAAAGTATTCATTTTTTATGTTACACAGGGTACGTCATTTTTATGCCACAATATGGTGTCAACCTATTTTATGATTAATACTATATGTATAGTTTTACGGAAGACGTTAAAATACATCTTAAGTTTATTATTTTAAAGTAAAGAAATTTCATAAGATGCTTTTGTTGAAATGTAGTTTTACCAAAATGAAGCATAATTGTATAAATTAATTTATGTTTTCTCATTTATTTATTGTTTTCTTCTTCTTCTTGTTTTACTTTTAATTTAGAAGTTTCATTATAAAGTTATAATAAAAATACCAATAATATAAATGACTGGATCAGTTATATTTATTACACTTTCTGTGGAAAGTGTTGTGCATCCATTTAAATATAAAATTCATATCACCATCCGAATTTCATATTGGTTTTCAGTTTCTGTACTGAACAAAATATTAAATGAGAAACCAGTTATTAATAATTTTAATACTGTTCTTATAATTTTGTAGTAAAGCATTTACGACCTTGTATTTTTATAATATACTTTATTATTAATCATATAATATGCTGATATTGTCTGGAGAAATAAAAATGAAATACCCTGTATATTAGGAATTTACTTATTTAATTAGACCTGTTTGTACTAAGTACTGTAAGTTATAAATAATATATGTAATGAAATATTAAAAAAATAATAGATAACATTAGTTAAAGATAAAAATGTTATGTAGCATAATTTTGAATATCCCAGTAATTAACACTTCGGTACATGACTTTTTCAATTTTAAAAACTATATGTACATATTTGAATTTTCACAAATAATACTGCTAACAAATTAACAGTAAAGAAATAATTTTCGTTAAAAATGTTTATTTAATTAAAAAAGTTCACAGGAATTAAGTGTACAACATTTTAGAAGGCACAAAAATATTTATAATTATGGAATGTTATTAAAGTACCTATGTGTCTATTAGTTTTATTAAGTAAATTTGATAATCATTATTGATTGATAAAATACAAGAATTTAAGTGGAAAATTTATTATACGTTCAAGTATACTTATATGGTCTTAAATGGGGTTATAAGAGCGGAAAAAATTGTCGAATGGGCAATATAAGCAAAACTTAGGACATGCAGCATCTTACTATTTTCCAATTTGAAAATTTGTTATATATCTGAAAATGTCAAGAACTTGTCGAAATATCTTCAAGGATATATCGGTGAATAATTATAATAAATAATTATAATGCGTGGACCAACTACAGTGACCTTGATCTAAATTAAATAGGTCTAAAAGGACTGGAAAAGGTTTCATAATATGCATTCATTATGAAGCGTTAAGAAAAGGTTTCGTTAAATCCATGGAGGCGTGACACATGTTCAAGTTGACCTTTAAACTTAATAATTGGTTAATTTGTAAATGTTTAAAATTATAAAATCGATAACTTGAAAATTTCGCAATTTCTAAATGTGGAAGTTTGAAAATCTTGATCTATAAATTTTACACTTTGAAAGTATCTATAGCTTGAAAATTTCCTAGTTTTTAAGTTTGAAGATGTTTTAAATCATTAGCTTCAAATCTTTAATGTTTGAAAACATCTAAATTTATAAATTTGCAAATTAAAAAATTGTAATTTGAGAATATTTACATTCCCCAATTAGTAAAAGTAGAAATTTGTAAATTTTTAATTTTGTAAACGATACACTTTCAAAATTTCAGATATTTTAAATTTTTAAGTTCGGTAGTTTGAAGATTTCAAGGTGAATTAATTTCAGAGTTTCAGAATTTCTAAATTCAAGAATTAGCAAATTGTTAAGTTCGAGAAGTTCTAAATTTAGTTGTCAACTTCGGAAAATTTTTAAGTTTGAAAATTTACATCCAATCAAGGATTTCAGAACGTTTTCGTCGAGCAGGAACAAAATATCAGCCCTTCAAAAAAAAACAATCACCATAGATTTCTAAGTGTAACGATGATATAATGCTACTAGCACGATGACAACCTCATTATATGGCTTCCATTTATATGTTCCATTTAGAAAGTTCCACTTATCTATACGGTCTAAAGTTGAAACTTCTTTAACCATATAGAAAGAAACCGTATAATAAAACTGTACTGCATAAAAGGATCTGTATTTTAATCATATTTCATCGTCTTTCATCTTATATCTTAATCATAGTAACACGTTGAATGCCACACGAAAGCAATTTAAAATTGCATCAGGTGGTATTTTGATTTTTAACACAATCTTACCAAACATTCTCACAATACTTTGTTATATTTATTTTCCCTAGTTCCGAGTAACTAATTCGAGTATTTTCAGCTAGAAAAGTGACGAAATTTTGAACAATACACAAGTTAAATTTATATAGTAATCTAGATTGTCACCCATATATGGGTGACGTGGCAGTCAAAGTGTTAATTGGGATTTCTGGCAAGAACTATAACTAAAAGCGTTCATATAATTGAAAATCGTACCTTGACAATGGTTGCCCGGATAAGGATGATACGCTGGGTACGTATGAATAGGTTTCTTATGCCTGGCTCGTCCATCTTCGTTTTCGGACCCACTTGGCCCACTCGACGAGTTGTAAGTTTCCTCTTTGGCCACTCTCGTCAGGGCACTTTTCTTCGCAGGTTGCTGTTTCTTCTTCTTGTCTCCAGACTGCTGCAGCTCGAACACCTTGGCATCGCCCAAGGACATTTGCAAGGCGGCACGAGCGGCCGCTGAATCCGTGAACTCGACCATGGCGCACTCCTCGCTGGCTGCCAACTCTGGCCTCTTGGCGATCGCCTGTCGCACCTGATAATTCGAAAATCATCGATTTTAGTGGATCACGATCGAAAGAATCGTAGAAATTGATAACGTTACCTCGGCTGGCGCGGGATGTCCAGGTCGAAGAACTCTGATGAGAGCGATCTCTCCGCATGGCCTGAAGATCTCAGCCACGGACTCTACCGACAACTTATCCACCGGAAGTCTCGCGGCCAAAATCGTCCTCGATGGGGTAGTCTGGTCGAAGGGCGGCAGAGGATCGATTCTCCTTAACTTCGTACCCTGAGGATTCACTTGAAGCTTCTTCGATTTTGCCAAAGCGGCACCGACCACCCTCCAATCCTTGCTGAGGTGTTTCACTCGCTTGAAACTCGAGATGAGCTTCAGAGACACGTAGCCCTCCTTGTTCCTCTTCACGTGTTTCAACAAGAAAGCGTCCTTAACGATATTCTCATCGGAGAAATAAAACTCCACTTGGGCACAAATCTTCTCTATCAGATCGTCGTTCGGCGGGACAAAATCGTCGGTCTGGTTCGCGGTGCTTGTCTCGACCGTCTCCTGTTTTCGTTCCCTGGCGTCCTCCCGGCAGTCCGCTCCTGAGTCGGGATCAGAACTCGGTCCCTGTTCCGTCGCATCGTTCAACTTCCGTTCGCTGCCGGTACTTCCACAATCCGATAAGTCAGCCTCCTCACCCTTGGATCCTCTTCGATCGAACGACAGACTCACGTCGCTGTCCACGGACGAGATGCTGTCTCTTGTGTCGGACTTCTTCATCGGCGGCGGAGAGAAAATCAAATTGCCAACTTGGTCCCTTGACTCCTGCTGAACGTCCGCTTCCTCCATGGTTCTGACGAAAGGTAACCGAGATCGTGGGCCAGATTAATCCATCAGGGAATTACCACATCGTCTTCGAGTTGTCACTGGCGCGATACGTGTGCCGATACCAAATCAAATCTGCGGAGGCAGGCGGTTCTATTAAACCGGCGGCTCGCCGATGATCGCTGGAGAGGGAACGCACGGGGGACGAACGGTCCTTAAGGGGGGGACCAGTAGGGTTAAACGAGCGATGGAGGGAAAAAATAAACCATCGACGTTTCTCGATGGAGGGAAAAAACGATCAACGATCTTCCCGTTCTCGGTGGGAACGCATGCTCGTTCGTCTCGGATGGGGAGGACGGTGGGGGAATTGCGCGATGCGTGACAGTTCAGGGAAGAGTGGCCTTCCCGAAGGCGCGTCCACTTCTTTAAATACTTTCGCCCGCGGGTCGCGCATGCGCGATTTTCTCGCTCGCGGTAAACCTACCCTGAGGTCATGACCTTCCTAAATACCGGTCAAGAATGAAACATCGGGAAGGTAAGAATCGAATCGAAGGGCACTTGTCCAAAACCTTGGATAACCGAAAAGATCAAATTTGAATTAAGTTCGAATGGTTCGAAGAATTTTATTGGGTACCGGAAATGTTCGTACGGATTACAGAAACGACATTCGATAGACTTATGCAACTTTGATCGTTCATTTTTTTAAATTATCTTTAACGATTTTTGGACTTGCACATTATGTTACTTGCAAATTACGTTACATTACATACTTAAACCTTTCATATATTGCAGACTTGAATATTCCATTACAAACTTTTTTTACCAATTATGAATTGTCATCATCTAATCATGGTTTTCGAAGTATTCGTTTGCTAGAAATTTGTGGTTGAAAACTAGTGATATTTAAGGAAAATATGAAGTATATAAAAGGAATGTGAAAGAATATTTAGCAAGAATTTTTTCATTTTTTTCAATAGCAATTGTTATTCAGTAAGAGTATATGTATAGTGTATTTACTTTGTTAATAAATTTAGAATGGACGTAACCAATTTTTTTTACCATAAACGTTTGTTTTTACGAACTGGTCACGTAAAAGGAAATTTAAACCAACGCAGATAAACTTATCTCTGACAGAAAGGCCATGCGGATTTTTGTACTAATAAGTATGCAATTTTATCATTACGCATTCTTAACTTTTTCTGATGTCGTAATTGACATCATATATGTATGTAATTGGCATTATATGTGTGACATCATTGTTTATTGAATAAACAATGAAATATTTGCTCTTTTGATAATTTAATTTATTGCATTGATTTTTTACTATGTTCAAGAACGTAATTTAACAAGTGATTACAAAAAAATCGTTAGTCTTTAAGAACGATTAATGAAAATTTTCTTAAAATTTTAATCATAATTGTGTCAAAAATGTACGTTTGGGAGATAAACGTTATCAGTTACGATTAATGGAAATTTAATTAGGTTTTTCCATTGGCGCTATTTAAATTTGATCTAGTTATGGTAAGTTCAAATAATTTTCCTAATTCTCGTTTATTTAATAACGAATATAGTTGAATAACTCATTTGTCGGACAGTACTGGCGATTTTTGGAAATTTGTTCTAAAAGTAAACTATGGATCTGCCATTTATCAGAATATTCATACGTTGCAACGATTTCTGACTACCCGTCTACAATAAGGAATAAGAACTATAAGAAATTTTTATATATTTTAAATATAATTTAGAATTATAGAGTATAGAATTTTCATATTTGAGGTATATCAGAATTTCTTATATTATTTTCTATTTTATACCAACGTTGTATAAGAAACATAATTCTCTTAGAATGTTAGATATTTAAAATCAAGAGCTTTTGCTTTAACTATAGCTGTGTACAGTGGTGTAATGACAAGGCATGCATTTTCAGTGAAAAATTGAGAAGGGGAACTTTGACTGATGATAAATATAGAAAAATTAAGAACTATAATTTAAAATATTAGCTTTGAACGTGTTTATGTGTCGGTACAAAAGGAAAGAGTTAAATGCTATGTCAAAATGGAGTATGTTAATTAATAATTTAATACTTGGTAATACTTATTAATATTATTAAATATTCAATAATACTGAACAACACTTTAATACTTAAAGTATTTTATAATTTTGATAAAATTATAATTCTGAAACTGAATTAAATATAAAACTAGTTTTATTCTTATGATATTATCTGAAGGATAACATAACTGATACTATAAAATCATATACAAAAACAAAAGTCCTCCAGGAAAACACTTTTTATTGTCAAAACTCTTTTAAAATATATGTACAAAATTTTTTTTATTTTAATTATCAAAATCCCCAAGATTATCAAGATTCATTTTAATGAGCTAGATTAATGTAAATGTGGCAAATATATGTATTTACAGAAGATAAATATTGCATTCATCGTTTTCTGATACTTGTCAAAGGGACACATATTGCGTGAAATAAGGTCTAATAATAAAAATAAAAATATCTTCCTTTACAGAACAAAGTGATATAAATTGTATGAGCTTATGAAAAAGATTTTTATTTATTGTTAATATTTTTTTTTATGAATATATCAAATTCTATTTATTTCAATTATCGGTTAAATGTATTAATACAGAAGTTTCGACGTACTTGGATTGCACATGCGATTTTTAAAGTTATTTTTCAGAAATATGTTTCTTCTGTTATTTCACAAACTTTAGAGCAACCGTATTGTAAAAAAAGAATTAATAATAACGAGAACTTATTTGTTATTATATAAATAGTAATAAATGATAATAATATTAGTATACATATGAGGTAAATAATAATAATATTATTATATGTAAAATAAGTAATAACAGTAAATTATTATTAATAGTATTAGTGTCAGAACTTAAACAAACTTAATTCTCCAAATTATTGGTTACAGTAAACTCGTGTTAAACATCAACTAATTACTAAACAAGCTTGTTTGTTTACTTTCCTTATATAATACTACTACAGAAGAAGTAGAGCACGCCTTTTTTATTGAAATTTGTAATGATTCACATAAGAGAATAACAACATCGAACGCATAATAAAAAGTTACTGATCTCTCGTTCAAGGGTAATAGTGCTTTGATCGTGACCTGAAATGTAATTACACGTAACTTTTAAAAGACAAACCTTTAAAATTAAAATATTGTTTATAGCCTGGCCATAACTCGCTAACATCAAACCAGTATTATTAATAACGTCTATTAACCCTCATGTACTTCACCACCTCGATAATGATATTTTAAATATTATTTTATATCTCATTTTATTTTATCTTATAAAATATTTTTTACGCAGTTTCTTTAAATATTACAATATCTTCCAATATACAAATTATTTAATATATATGTGATAATTAAAAATTAAAAAAATATTATTAAATAATTTTTTATTTGTGAAATTTTATTTGAATGAAATTTATATATAAAATTTAAAAAAACAAAGAAAATATTATTAATTTACAGAATCATTATATTAAATTAATACATTTAACTGTATCCAACGATTTAATAATTTTAAATTTGGGTCAGGATTAATTTACGCGTTTTAACCTGTTTGTACGTTTTCTAAACACTGCTAAATTAAAAGCAAAAACGGAAGTAAATTGGAATGATTATATCATAAAGTTTATATCATATAGGGTGTGTCAGTCTTTTTACCGTTAAACGTTACCAAAATATTCTATATGCAAAAGTAAGAAAAAAATATTACAGTTTTAAAAACTTTATTGAAAAGTTATAACAAAAGTATAAAATTATTTCGAACTACACTGTTTTTCGCTGTCACATACAGTGTGTATATCAAAATTGTTGTGCATAAAACTTTATCAGCATGCCATAAATAAAAAGGATTAAAAAATATTATATGAATATAGGTTTATAAATGTTTTATCGAAAGATGATATAGAATATACGAAATGATAATGGATGATTTCCTTTGATACTTACATATGATTAATTATCAAATTTCATATTTCTTTTAATAACTTTTAATGATGCACTGTACAAACATTTGTTCTTATTTTTATTTGTAGAATATGCATGTAAAGTTATATGACCAAAATTGAAACACCCTGTATATGAATCAGTCTATTGTCCTTTTGTATTTTTATCGTATAAGTGTTTGAAACCTTATATTGGTATGGCATTCTATTTTCATTTTTACAAATAAAATATGTTAGTAAAATTTGGCAGAAAATCTTGGGTACCCTGTATAATGTACATATTAACTTCTAAACTGGTTACCATTTTTAAAAAATGTATAAATCCAAATTATTTTGATCTCGTTTGCTTGGAATCCAACCTACGAAACACTATTTTTAGTTTGTCGGAAAAACGACGTAATTACTTTTATACCAACTTAACACTTTGTCTACCGGAAGTTTAATAAACTTGCTGTCTTCCTTGGATCTACAAAACTCGTAACGCCGATTATGTTCACATAAGGGCGTGATTGCAATTTTCGGTGCCCGACATAAAAGTACTTGTATAAAAACAAATTTTCGATATTGACGAACTCTGTATTACATGAACTAAATTTATTTGAATTCTGACCGAAATCGAATCTACAAATTACTCAGATATAATCGAAAGGTTAATATAAACTGCAGTCATCATTTTTACTCGTCCAATGTCTAAGACTCTGGAAATCACATACAGTCATGGACAAAATTAAGTGGACATTGCATAAATGTAAAAATTTTTTTGTTTTGTTACCATGTTTTAAATAAATTGTAAATTTAGAACGTGAAATGCTTTTGTAGGCTTGAAAAAACATTTATTTAATGTATATAATTGTGCAATATAGTTTTAATTTATAGACATTATTAGTTAAATTAAATTAACCTTTTGTTATTGATGATACCTGTCCACTTAATTTTGTCCACGACTGTATGTGTGCGAGTATTGTACATGTGTACATAACTAGAATTTTTGCCTGTTATGTCAAGCATGACCTATTGACTTCTGAAAACTTTAAATATTCGAATTGTGACAATTTAGCACTTGGACAGTGGGAAATTTTTGAATTTGAGTATTTCGAATTTGATAGTTGGAAAGTTTCGAGTTTTGGAGTTTACGAACTGGCGATTTTCGGAAGTCGAGAATTCGAGTATTTGGGAATTTATAACTTGAGAATTTGGGAATTTGGGAATTTGGGAACTTGAGAATTTACGAATTCTAAAGTATGGGGGTTATAAACTTTTGGAACTTAATAATTTGAAAGCTTTGAAATTTAAGCATTTGATAATTTGGAATTTGAGATTCAAACGTGTAAAAGTTTGGGGATTTGGAAACGGAGGATTTGGAGATTTGTGAATTTCGGAATTCTATGTTTGGAAATTTGGAAATTTGGAAATATAGGATGTTGATACTTGACATTAGGCAATGAAAATTTGGAAGTCCCCATACTTGATGGTGTGAGAACTAAAAGTTTTAGAATTGTGGATGTAGAAAAATAAAAACTTGGAAGTTGGGAATTTAAGTATTTGGTATTTCGGAAATATAATGAATTAACAATTTTAAAATTCGGGATTAGAGATTTTTCAAATTTTTCAGAATATTAGAATATTCAAATTTTTCAGAATAGTAGAAATCAGAAAATTCTTTAATTTTATAATTTCGGGGTTTGAAAATTTGGTAATGGGCAATTAGAAAATGTTTGAATTTGGAAACTTATTAATTAGGGATTTGAAAGTTTGAGAATGTAGTTTTGAGAATTGTAAAGATTGAATATTTGCGATTTGATAATTTGCAAGTATAAAGATTTGTAAAATTCTTGATCGAGGAATTAAAAATATTCTACATCTTGCGTTCATCACGCTATACGAAAGTTCGCTTTGTCCTTGTCTAATTACACCTATACGTATTGTTTTTATAAATTGCAACCCAAAATAATATTAATTAATTTACTTAGCTTTTACAACTCGTTTGCAATGTAAAGAATAAAAAAAATCTTCTAGAAATTGTTGTGTTTTACAAAAAATCAAAATCACAAAAGAACAATAAAAATGATACATTTCCCTAGAGAATATGAGAAGTAAATACACTAAATTCTAAAATAACAACGTTCACTTATACATACACAATTCAAAATAATTACTAACTAACGAAGTGATACTATTCATCCATTTTTCTGCAATTTAAAACTGAAAATACCAAAGCGGTCAAGTGACCGGTTCACAATTTGCTTATCATAAAATATGCAATTTGTTAAGGTGATTTTCTTGAAACCTGCATCGATTTTCATCGACATATATAATTTATGTGTATGTTAATTTATATTTTGTCGTTTGTTTACTTATTTTTCAATGTTACTCTGTCTTTCAAATTAAGCATAAATTATACGTTGATAGGTTTAGCGTTAAAGTATTTACTTACTAATAAATAGTCTCCTCCGATGCGTCACAGGGAACAACAATTTTCACTGAACACTTCTTATATTTAATCTCTCGTCTTATGACAACGAGTCACATTGGTGACGCACACGATTGTTCGAATATAACAAAAATAAATCGTATTTTTCCATACAACTTTTCAGCATTGAGTTCAGTACCGATTACAATTTGTACAATTAAAGATAGCTAAATGCAAAATATGTCTAACGTTTCAAGTTTTTTTTATTTATTTTAACAGCGTAACAACGATCAGTTAGCTCCGATTAAAGCAAATGTCGAAGAAATCATCGATTAAGGGACGAAAAAAGAAGAAAAATGAAAGTGGATAAGCGAACTCGTATTCTTCAAACGCTTGGATGTTGTCTGCGTCTCTCACGGAAGCCGAGATATCGAGACGACTGCTACAGGAAGGAAGGATTTTTTTTATGGCAGTGGTGAACCTCGGTAACCTCGAAGAGGCCCGACTGGCTTATTCACAAACGCTTCGCATTGCATCCGCACGCTATCAGAATAATAAGATATAGGTCAAGTGCGGCTGGTACCATGTATGGCCATACCTGTAGCGGGGAAGGTTGAAGATACACGCGCAGGTTATCGCTGTCGAATTGAAAGGGTTCGCAAAAAAGTATTCATAATCCGCATTAATAATACTGTACGACACGTATTCTGTCTTGCAACACTAAATGAGTCCTGTGGACTTTTATGTATTGATTCGAAAATTTACAAATTTACAAATTTACAAATTTATAAATTTAAAAATTTACAATTACAAACTTACAAATTTACAAATTTACAAATTTACAAATTTACAAACTTACAAATTTATAAACTTACAAATTTACAAATTTACAAACTTACAAACTTACAAACTTACAAACTTACAAACTTACAAACTTACAAACTTACAAACTTACAAACTTACAAACTTACAAATTTACAAATTTACAAATTTACAAACTTACAAGATTACAAACTTACAAGTTTACAAACTTACAAGTTTACAAACTTACAAATTTACAAATTAAGAAATTTACAATAACAAATTTACAAATTTACAAACTTACAAATTTATAAACTTACAAATTTACAAATTTACAAATTTACAAATTTACAAACTTACAAATTTAGACACTTACAAATTTACAAACTTGCAAATTTAAAAATTTACAGTTACAAACTTACAAATTTACTAATTTACTAATTTACTAATTTACTAATTTACTAATTTACTAATTTACTAATTTACTAATTTACAAATTTACAAATTTACGAATTTACAAGTCTACAAGTCTGCAAATCTACAAATCCACAAGTCTACAAATCTACAGATCTACATACACTAGTGGAATTAATTCTCGACACTTTCAAATCTTTCCTTAAATTTCGCACTTAATCAAATTATTTCATGTATAATTGTTTATATTTTATATTCTAATCAATGTTTTCTAATTTTGGGGCTTAACTATAAACATTATAGCTTACAATAAAAATATTACGGTATAAATTTAGCGTAGCAGTATACACATATTCCGTCCAAACATGAAGCAGAGAATATTTTTATTCAAAGTGTCCAGAATTAATTCCACTAGTGTATTTACAAATATATAAATTTTCACACTCATTAATTTACAAATTCACAAGTTTTCAATTTTACAAATTTACAATATTCAAAATTTCCAAACTTGTAAAATTCCAAAGAGTAAATATCAAAATACAAAAGTTTCAAATTTCCAAACTTTCAAAATTTGAAAGTCTTAAATCTGCAAAAAATTCGAAATCCCAAGGATCTAAATCCCGTATATTCCAAAATCTGAAATTTCTAAATCTCTTAAGTTTAAAAATCTCATACTTTTACATCACGACCCAAAATTAAGGAATGCCAAAATCCCGAACTATTAAGTTCCCAAATTTCCAAAATTCCAAATCACTGAACTTCTTCAAGTCGAAGGTCCTACTGTCCTAAAATTGGAAAATTAAATAAAAAACAAAATTTCATAATACTTAGGTTCCAAAACTTCCACGTTAAAAAATCACAAAATCTAAAAGTCTAAAAATTCCAATGTTCCAACATCTCAAAGTCCTGAATTTCAAAAAATACAAAAACTTAGTGAGCTCAAAAATCCCAAAGGTCTTAATATACGAGACTCCCGAAGTCCCAAAATTAAAAACTTTCGAAGTCTTATTACTCTAAAATTCTCATATCGTAAATAAGTATATTAGTTAACATTTTCTATCTGAAATTGCTATACTAGATACCTCTCAGCGATACAAAAATCTTTTATATGTCGGTGTTTCGAAAGATTTTAAGTTGGCCCTGTAGAAATATACATACAATGGTAGCTAGTTTTATATAAGAATAAAAAGAGAAGTAATTAAGAATAAAGAATAGCTAACAAAATCGATAGTGTTGTGAATAGAATTGGATTAACATTTACGTAAAAGTATTTAAAGCTTTCGTATATAACTCTCCCAATATGGCTTCGTACAGTACACATATTGCATAACTTATCATTTGAAACCTTTCAAAATGTTTTGTCCAAGAAAATATTTTGTTTAATCATTATTACCAATCTCCTGTGCAATAATAATTATTATCATTTTTGAGTCGATTAATAATAATTATTAACAGTGAGTTTTCATACAAGTTTATGATATTTTACATTTCATTAAAACTATATTGAAATTTTTACATTTTTTATTATTATTATTAATATTATTAATTATTATTATTATTATTATTAGTGTTATACACCTGGCACGTACTATTATTATTATACAAATATGCATGGTGGGAGATTTGAATGGGAACCCAATAATTAATCAGCATATTAAAAAAATGTAGAAAGCAAAGTTATATCAATATAACTGATACATTCGTGATCATTCGTCATTCTTTTATGAGATTTCTAGGTCAGTGTCACTTTTTTTAAACAGTGTTACAGATTTTTTACGCAGATTGATTCGCCTAACGGAAAATATGAAGCGTTATTTTGTATCTAATGACAAATTTTTTTAATTTGTTTTCAAATTTAATATGAAAGCTTTCGCCTTGTTGATTAAAGATAAAAATTGTTTTTAATCTGAAAGATCGACGAAGTTTCTTTATTATTAAAATATAGTGAAACACAGTATTTTATCAAGATATTGCGATTAAAATATAGTGAAATAATATGTTGTGAAACAATATTAAAGTATTCGAGCATAGCGAAGCAATATTAAAATATAGCGGAACAACAATTGCAAAATAAAATTTTTGTATATTTAGCTTTGTTTTCGAGAAAATTTAGTTCGATAATTCTTTAAAATATTCGTAAGAAATTTGATTACTACCTTTTGTATTTTCATTCATTAATCCAACAGTTAATGGATATTGAACTAATGAACGGTACTGCTAATATCAATAGAATGATGATAGTATTCTTAACTCATAACTCAGCAAATCGATCAAATAACCGGTTCGTACATTTCTTTTTTTTATATAAAAAATGTATTGAGATGCCTTTCTCAAAATGTCTATTAATTTTTATCAACATCAGAAATTAACGTGTATAATACTTTATTTTTTTATTACTTAATTTGTTTCCCTAAGTCGGATTCAATTTTAACATTTATGTAAAATATATGCCCATAGGTTGAGTGTTAATATTGTTGCATTATAATATACTTATTAAACATCCGTCTAATCTCATTTATTTATTTATTCGTAACATGCACTAATTTACAAATTAACGCAAAAGAATTTATATTCTTGGATAAAAAGATGTTACTGTAGTTAAAAATGTTATTTTCTTTAAAATAAAAATCAAGCAGAATATTAATAAATTTTCGATGTATATTTTACATATAAAATCATCAGCTTTGTGTATGTACCATTAATTTCGTTTTTTTTTTTATTAATATACATATGAACATACTGAGATATCCAGGGGGTGGGGTTCCAGCGTCTCTCGAAAATAAAGGAGAAAAATCATTAGAAAATTTTTCAAAATTATTTTCTTAATTAAAACTCTTGTTTCATCTATCCTATGCCTTACCACTTACTTATCTAGGTGTCTGGTTATTTATATAGCATGTTTTTTGTAAATTATATTGCATCATTTTTTTTATTTATTTACTACTGATGAAGTAGTTAATATACACTAGTGGAATTAATTCTGGACACTTTGAATAATAATATTTTATATTTCATGATTTTGGAACATATGCATATTCTGCTACGCTAAATTGATACCGTAATATTTTTATTGTAAACTATAATGTTTATATTTACGCTCTAAAATTAAGAAGCAGTAATTACAATATAAAATATAAATAATTACACATTAAATGCGAAATTTGAGTTAGAGTTTAAAAGTGTCCAAAATTAATTCCACTACTGTATACTAAATATAGAAATTTACAAATTTATAAATTTACGAATATACGAATTTACAAAATTCCAAATAACTCCACCGTCTTAAAACTTCAAAATCTCAAAATCCTATATTGTGTAACTCCCAATACCTAAAAGTTCTAACATCCCGAAGGTGGAATTCTCTACTCTCTGAAATTCCAAATTACCAATCTTCTAACACTCCAAACCCGACAGTGTCAAAACACCCCTGACTCCCAAATTCCATAAATTCCAAAGTCTCAATTTCCCAAATGTCTCAAATTATAAATTGTCTAACTTCTTAAATTTCAAATCACTAAAGCTTAAAAATTCAAAAATTTCAAAGCGCTAAATCTCTTAAGCTCCAAAGTTTTGAAATTCTAAAATCTCAAACTTTCAGATAATTAGATTTTTAAAGCTGCAAATTCTTGCAGTTTTAAAATTCTGAAACCTCAAAGTTGTATATACCCTAAATTCCAAACTCAGTAAACTGCATGTTATATTGTATAATACAATTCTTGTATTTACTTGCAACTTAATTTATCAGTTAAATAGTTAATTTATAAGTATTTATTTACTTCTAATTCTGGACTTGTATAGAAAAGAAAAGAGAACCGACTTTTACTCTTTAGATAAACTTTTATTATAGTTGCTTCTGTTTGGCAAACTTACATTTAGCCAAGATTAAATCATGAAAACGCCGCTGCGTGTGTACATGTGCGATGGTTTTCTAAGAAATTAATGTTATTGACCAATGAACAATATTATTGACCAAAATAAACATAGAATTACTTAGTTCGCTAAAAGAGAAACCAGGACGCGAACGTTTATAATCGCTGATCTACCGAGGTCTCTAGGAAGGATCTTACAATTAGACTTGAAAGGTCTTTTCATTGATGAGTGTGTCCTTGTTGATCTCAATGTTCTTAAACAATTCAACAAGGACCATTTTTCCCAATGAATTCTGCGTCTAATTTTCTTAACACTTTGACGAAGTTCTCAAGACAGTAGCATGTTAATCACCCGAGTGTTAAAATTTCTAATCGTTTCATTAAGAAGTAGATAATTAAATTATGAACGGTAATTAAATTTATTTTAATCGGGAATAAACATTGTAATTATTCGTTGAGTAGTTTTTTAAATTAAATATGGAATTAAATTTAATATTGAATTTAATGAAATTTTTTAACTAAAAGCAATTATTGAAATCGAAAATGAAGTTAATTAATTTAAAAATTATAATTGAGATTTGATTTCTAATTCAAACTTGGCAAATTGAAGAATAAAAATTAATATTACTTCAACGCTTTTTCAATTGTGAATTTATTTTCAATCATTATTATAGTCATTAATATTATTTATACAATTCATTCATACAATCATTATTATTATAAAGATTCAGATTTATATTTTAAATCAGCTCCACACAATTGAATGTTAGTTCCTTAATTGTAACTTTTATGTAAACTATATTATTTAATTACATGTATTTTTCAATTAAAATGTAATTTCGAATTGACTAATGTCAATTACAATATCCTGTCTCGAAAATGGAAATTTCTTAATTATGAAGTGTGTTTTAGCTCGCAATTATGTTAAAATTTGTATTAATATTATCGTTTCAATTATAATTTCTACCAGTATTACACACCTTTCCCTTCTTAGCTGTGTTGCTATTAATTTTTTTAATATTAACTTTACTAAACCATCTATACTATTAATAATAATAATCAACTACTTGTCGTACGTATAAATATAATTTTATTTAGGCCATATAGGCAAACTGGACCAATATGCTGTATATGAGAGAACAAATAAATGAATAATTACTACTACGATTCATCGAAATGTTTAATTATTAATCAATCTTTAATTAAAGGTTAAGTCCTATTTGTTTTTAAATTAAATTTTGTTTCTACAAAATTTAAGTAGGGAATAAATTTTACAGTTTGATTAGATGTAATGACTTAAAAAGTGAATTCCTACTTCTAATTATAAAAAAGTTATAATTGACGATCGAAAATTATTCAATGACTGAAAATGTTCTTAAATTAAACTGAACTTTTACTTTTTTATTTAAATTAAATATTATGTTCAAATTACAAATTAAACTATAATTTTTTATTATAATTCTGAAATCTTTTATCATAAATCTTATTTATCTAAATATCAAGTTTTAAGTCCTAATTGGAACACTCAATTACCAGTTATCATTTAATTGGTAATTGTTTCACTAGATAATTAAAAGTTCAAACTCTGAATAACCGTAAAATACTCTTAACTCTGTTACCACCAACACCAGAGCTTTTAATATTCTTAGAATATTATTCACTCAAAAAAAACACTACTTTTTCAATACGTTTGCTTTAATTATCAGTTGCCAAACATTTCAATCGGAAAATCCGATTTTTCCTTTAATTTCTGTAGATGTAAATAAATTATTAGTAGGCATACAATTATATACGTAATCAAAGAGGGCACATTTTGAGATACATTTATATTTATAAACGTTACTCATTTTGTTTTGTAATGAAATTAGCAGTTGGATGAAGAGCAACGTCAATAATTGTTCTTCGACGTTGATTGATTGTTATACCACCATGATACAAAGTGATGGATGAAAGTGAAATAGCTGGTCTTAACTATTACGATCAATCGTAACTGGAAATAAGTGCCCCGGGGTATGTACCAAACATTCTATTTGCCTCGAGCAAAATAATGTTGCTACATTTACCATACATACATTATTATTTATCGTTTCATATGTAAAACTGACATAATCAGTACGTAATATTTATTTATATTGTTTGATACAAGATTACTATCTATTAATATTATTCTTTCTATTCTAGGTCTGAATTTATTATAACCATAATTTTTCGTCCTCATTGCTAATTGCGTATCGTGAAATAAAAATTCGACGTTTGAAAATTTGGTAATTCGAGATTTTAAAAATTTAAGACTTCGTGACTTTGGAATATTATGAATTTGGTAATTTAGTAATTTAGGATCTTAAATATTTGTAAATTTGGTGGTTTAAGAATGGATAAATGTAGAGATTTAAGAACTTGTCAGTTTGATAATTTGAGGATTTGAAACTTGACAATTTTGTAATTTGCAAATTTTAAATTTTGCAAATTTGATAGTAAACTTCTTATTATAAGAAGTCTTATATTTCTTAAATGAATGAATTTTATTTAAGAAATCATGATGTAATTTACTCATTAAATGTTTATACAAAATGATTTTCTGCATCTCTTGTATTTTCACTATTACATGCCAAAGTTTGAGAATGATCACTTCATTTCGAGTTTTGTAACTGAAAGCACTACCACCTGTGAAACGATTCAGAAAAGTAGATATGGAACATATCTAGAACATATCTAAAGGTCACTCAAGAGGGTGGCCTTGGTAACGTATACAACGTCAAGGTCATTATAGGTCTGTTAAACAGTAGCTTTACCCTTTGCTCTAAAACGTTTAAAAGCTCGAGGCATTTAGAAATTACTTAAAGGATTACATCAATCTAAAATTAATTATATCAACGTATGAATACCTTAATTCTAATACCAAATATATAAAGTACATCAAATCTCATAGAAGGCCAAAAAAAAAACAGATTATTGCAATCTAGTTATTTATTTTACATCGCCTTATACATTGTTTTGTGCATTATACAATACAATACATTATATATGTATAATACACACATAATATACGTAATATCGATATAAAATATTAAATCAAACCGCAATAATCAGTTTCACTTTATTTTTCGACCAAAGTTCACTTTGTCATTAGACAAAGGTATTATTCACATATTATTAGAATGAAAATATTGATATATCAAAGCATCCTAGATCCATGACATAGTTAATTTAAAAATTTGGATGATTCTTGAATTTCTAAAGTTCGAAGAATTAAATTTTGTTTTTTTTTTTTGTTGTCATTCTACTGTTTTATAATTATAATTTTAGTCAATTGCTTGGGACACCCTGTATAGTTTTCCAGGGCTCGCGACGATTTCCCGCCGCTGAGGGCGGCAATTCCCTGAGGCGATTCTTGGTTGTTCGTTGTCTTATTCTACTCGCTGGAGACGGGAGCAAAACGCGAACTGGGTCAGGGCAGCGCACCAAATGGTTGGATCAATTTTATTTTAAATTTATCAAGTCCGCTTCGGCTCCATGGACACGTGTGATCAGCTCAGATTTGCAGACGGTGCATACCGATTAAAATGGTACCTTGACTGTGTAACGTGAAAAATACATCGTACATTCTTATTTCTTATGTAGACAAATAATCCATCATTATTCGTAGCATTTTTTTGTATCTTACGCTCTTTAACGTATGCATAATTCAGTACTGTATACAAATGCACACATGTCTACCAAATACATGGTAAATATTATATAGGTCAAAGATATTCAAAGTCTCCACATACTGGTGAAGCTAATTTTAGGTAAACTGCTTTAAATATTGACTTTAAAATTTGTACAAATTAAAAATTTTGGGATATTGCAACCTTCGACCTTTAAGAAGTGAAATTTTTTAACACAGGAACTTCGAAATTATTGGACCACTGGATTATTCTAGAACATCACCCTTTTTGAAAGTAAATCTGACCCCATAAGGTTGATGAAACTTTGATAGATGAATTGAAATAAAATGAATCTGAATATAAAGACAATGTAACAATTATGTAACAGCTGCAGTTGATTCTCTTGAATAAAGCTCACCTAAGATCACCATTTCACTGCTGTATTAAACCGATTTATAAAAGGAAATCGTGTAATATGTCACACTTAAGACGAGGTCCAGTATCTCCTTTTTTATCCAAGAAACACTACAGTTTTCAAATAAATCGTTCATGTAATTTATTATTATTTGTTCATTTTCTAAATCAATTCGTTATTTTAATATTTCATTACGTACATATTTATATCTATTGCAGTTGTAATAATAATATTACACTTATGAAAAATACTACCAATAATTCCACAACATTGTTGCTTTCTTGATTGACCCAAATGTACATTACCATATTTCTATATAATATAGATAAAATGGTTATTTTCTTGCTTTTCTTTCTTATTATATAAAAGAAGGACATATGTATAAATAAAACAAAACGACAGACCGTGGAGAACCACTGAAACCGTGTGAGTCAGAGACAGTAAGGTCCAGTATAAGGCCCTGGGGTGATTCGCCTAGACGGCCATGACCATATTACAGGCCAGAGGCCCCCAGTTCTAACCAGTAAACTTACTTCCAGTAACAATTGGCGAAATCATTACCGGCAATTCGCTTACCCATAACAAAAGGTAAAAGTTACATACATCTGTACGTATTTATAACTTTCCTTCAACTATGATGTCATATTTACAAAGTATTCTTAACTTATAAGAAACATGCTTCTGTTGCAAATTTTGATTATAAAAAATAGTCACAGCGTACATTGTAAAAACTTAATCACACATTCTTTACAATAAATAGGTGTATTTAAAAATATAAATTTTCGTATTTTAGATTATGTTTATTATTTTTTATTAATTTATAAAAATTAAACTATTGTTATTTTATGTACAAGGTATACATCCTTTATAATACATTCAAGAAATTCATGTATTTTGTACATATGTTTATTTACATATGCAGACTTACAATCCACTTACATTTACAACGAAACGTATAAATTTACCGTCAGCGGTACTGTGGACAATGTTGTTTTATTATAGATCTCGAAATGTCTGCATGACCTATTGCACACAAGAAACAAAATCATTTATACATAATATTTTTTTTTACTATTAGTCATAAACAAAGATATTATCAGTTACCTAATTGCAATTCTATGTATAAGGCCAACATTATTACGTGTATAGGTACATCACAATCTGGTCCTTTGGACATCCAAACCTGGGAAAATAAATGTTATTAAAATTGATTGTTCATTTCTGATGTCTACAGACAAATTGTAAATTTGTCGATTACCTGTTTTAAGGTTTCTCCAGATTTATCGAGCTCGCCACGAATTGCATAAGCTACAGCTAAATTGTAACGCAATACAGCAATACCTGTAGGTACGGTTGTCGGGTACCACACTGTAAAATATAATTAGCAGCCGTTCAATAATAATCAATAATTTTACAGTAGGATTTTAAAAATAATTTTTACTTTTTATGGGTTTTGATACAACTTCGTCGCTCTTATCTTTGTCTTTATCTTGTGTCTCAGGAAAGAGAACAGAAGTATTTAAATCTTGAATATTTTCTGGTTTTAAGTATTCAATTGCTTCGCTAATTTTATCCATAAATATCAAACTTTCTGCTGCATAGAGGTTTCCAAGCATTCTATATGCACCAGGTAATTTATTAATATTTAGCAGTGACTTAGCATGCTCAAGTGCAATGACATAATCACCAAGACATAAACAAACATAAGCACTTGCAGCCAAGACGCTAATTTTTAAATTTAATGCTTCAACAGCTGTAGCTTGTGACATTAAAGTTGAATGTTGAGCACCTGAAACATTTTGCTCATAATTATTAAATGTGATAGTGTTTCACACGCGTACTTCTCAATTACAAATATTTATTACCTAAATTATGGCCAGCTGTTAATGATAAAGGTACTGCCTGTGAGTTGGTAATTGTTGTCATTGGTACATTGAGTTCATTATTATTTGGTAATAAAAATAATGCATTCTTTAGACATAAAGATGCAAATTCTAAAGTTAATTGTGGAATAGCAGAAGGGAAACCTTCTGGATGATATTTTACATCTTTAGAAAGTGAAGAAGCTAAAATAATTTTTCTATAAATTCCAGAACCAACAATTTTCTGTACCAAATCTTTTCTTCGTTTCGGAATATTAAAATCAACTTCATTCGTCTGAAACGAAACAAAAAACTGTGTATTTTGCAATATGTTAGTAAAATACAACTATAAGATACACTTACAGGTTTATGACAATAAATACAGCATTCTGCAACCCTTAACCATAGTTTAGGATTGTTATGGAGTTTTTGTGCAGCTTCCATGAAACAATCAAATGCTACAGTAGCCTGCCCCGCGTGTAATAATGAAACACCCAAACTGTACATCAACTCATAGTGCCGACTTGCACCGAGTGTGTATAGCGGTTGTGTAGACAGAGGATCTAAATAGAAACGATATTTATCAGAATTTAGACTTCTGATATTCTGGAGATAAAACTACAAATTGATGACTAGTCATAAAAATTACCACTATCTTTCATTTGTACACTTTCTAGTGCACGCTCGTTTTCATGCAAAGCCTTTCGTAAGTAAAAACAAGCTAAGTTTGGTTTACCCATAGCAAGATGTAAGCAAGCCATGTTATTATAATACAAGACAGCAGAAGACTCTCCACAATTTCTAAAAACAATATAATAGTAACATAGATGAATTTATTATAATTTATTTATAATCTTAATATGTTATAATTATGTTTAAACAAACAATATCTGGGGTGTCTACATATACTTTAAAAAGAAGAGATTTTATTCTTATATGAGAATTTTACTATTTCACACTTTTTATTTTACTAATCTATTATTCTACCATTTAAAAATTTTAAGATTCTATTACTCTATTTCTTAGAGCTTATTTGCTAATAGAATAGTAACATAATAAAATAATAAAACAGTAGAATACTGGAATGGTACAAAAATACAGTAATAAAACAATAAAATGCTCAAATAAGAATCCATCCACACTCTTAAAGAAATGTGCAGATGCACACAGCCATACACTTTATCTAGATGTATATACAAATATAGCATACTTGAAATCCAAAGTTTCTGATGTTACAGAGTTTAATAATTTGATAGCCTTTTTGTAATTTCCTCTTAAATATTCAAGATTAGCTTTTAGAAAAACAGTGGATATATTCTGTAAATTAAAAAAATTTAAATAATAAGATATGGACAAATAAATTAAAAAAAAAAGATAAAATTTTTAAATGTTATCTTACTGCAGGTGTACCCAAAGAAACTAAAGTTTTCCATTCCCTTTTACATAATTTCAACTGATGCATCATAAGATATATTCTAGCTTTACACTTTAACAGTTTTATTTTAAATGCATCTATAGCTGTATCAACTTCTTTTTTCTGTTCTTTTTGTTCTTTTATAGATTTTATTATGCCTTCTTTATCAACAGGTGCAATTTTGGCATTATCTGTAGATATAAGTTGACTTTCTATATAATTAATTAAGGACAAAGCTGCATCTGGTTGTTTTATTGCAATATGCAGCTCTATAAGAAGGAGGCATACTTTATGTGCTAATGATTCTTCTAAAAAAATAAAATAATGTATGTACATTAAATATGATTAATTTGTTGTTTAATAAAAACCATTATACAATAGATGTTTTGCAATTTTACGTACCCATAGGTTCTATGAAGGCAAACAATCTATTCATGATCTGAAGTGCCAAATTATATTGTTTTGTATGAAATAACAAAACTGCTTGATTATATCGCATAACACATTTCTCTATATCATCTATTGTTTCTGTTGAATCTGTTGTAGACATTTGTCCACATATTGCATTCAAACTCTTCCGTAATAATTCTGTCTTTTTCAAGTCATTTTTATAACACTCTACTATAACTTTATTATGCATTACTTTGAGATCTTTCGGTCTAAATGTTTCTAGTTTATTTAAGTAGGATAAACAACTAGCATATGATCCTTTCTGAAATTCATATAGTGCATTTTGAGCTAATTCACGTTCCTGTTCTGTTATGACCACAGGTCCAATATCTTTATTTTGTACTTCAGATGTCTCAGCCATTTTTATTCGTTAAACAAGAATATTTATCATGTCATCAAACCTCATCTAAATTCTGCAATGTTTTGCTCACAATAATTCAATGTTTAACAATTTTTTTAAAACTTCACATTTGACGTTTACAGAGGTTATGTCAACGTTAGACCAGTACAAATGTTTGTTTTAAAGAAAATTGAATTACAAAAACAAGATTAAATTATTATTAATTTAAACTTTCTTATACATTTAAAATACATTTAAAGATAAAAGACTGAGGTTTTGTATTTCTTATTCTTTTGCCAAACATCGCGACAAGTTAAAATTATACTCTTCTCGCGAAAGAATATATTCATCGGAGAACGATTTTTCGATCATTCTGCGCATATTAGTTATGATTGGTCCGAACAAGCTTTGTAACCAAGAGCAACGCGCATGCGTACTTACTACTTTCATTAGCTTTTTCTGGTTTGTATACTTCTTGAACATAGTAAGGCAAATCTTCAAATTTGAGAACTTAAAAGTCGTATATTTAAGAATTTAAAAATCTGAGCTGTTCAAAACTTGGAAATTTTGAAAATCGGAAGTATCTATTCATATTTTTTTTGAACATGATATGGCGAACTATGTGGAACTTGTATGATAATGGAACAACACTAATTCGTGGGGAGTCTATTGAAGTTAGCCGTTTTTACGACTTGAATTTTTCCCCTTATAATGGGATATGTATACTCAAAATCGTGCGATATACAATTGGCTTTATATGTACAGGATACTTCATAATACGTGAAATCAATTTTAAAAGTGAACAATGAAAACGCGTATATGTATAAACCTGTCTGATTTGATGTTGTTTCAGAATTATTGCCAATTTTATATTTTAATCATTTTCATAGAGGATGCTTAGAAGAGTTATCCTTAGATTATATTGAAATAATGCTTTGTGCTTTAACTTTTTACACATTCTGTAAAATTAATAAGTTAAAAAATGTGAAGATTATAAAAAAGAAATATAAATATTGGTATTAATATATTGGTATTAGTAACATAATAAATATTAGTATATCTTGTTATAAGTAATTAAAAATGTTTGTTGTTTTATCTATATATTTTATGTCATCTGAAACATATTTTAAAAGTATTATGTACATGAAAATGAATGCGTTGAACATTTCCAATTTACTTTTATTTCTAAAAATATTGTTTTGTACATCACTCATGTCCCCCTATATCATAATACATAATCTTACAAATCCTTAAATAATAGATAACGATAAAAGCAATTTAATAATATACTTTTTATATTATTGGTAATGAGCTAAATAAATATTTAATATAACAATGATTATGAAGATTCTTGCTTACTTTCTGAATGGACTAAAGCTATCCTCTTTGAAATACGTAGTATCTTTATCAATAAAATTTTACATTAACCCTCGCAGTAGTGTATTGTAGTCCCCAATACACGAGGGTTAATAAAGTTACACAAAATGTATATTATTATTCACAAGATATACATCCAAATTTTTTTATTGATTTTGCAGTAGTAGGTATACTAATGTTAGTAAATTTAAATCAGAATTAATAATCTTGTACAATACAGAATTGTATTATACAGTACAGAATATTATACATTGATTAATTAATTGAACAATTTGTCGCATATAGCATTGAAAAATAAATTGACTAAAATAATATAAGTAAAATTTTATGACTTTTTAAAATTTGTTTCTTTGATTTCTTAGTTTTTATACTTATTTTTTACGAAAATACAAAATTAATATCTAATATGTATCAATACATTTTGTAATATTTAATTGGAACATAGTTCTTTATTTCAGAGTGCCTTAAACTTTTTTCATGAAACAAATCTATATAAAAGTATACCTATTGTCGCTGCAGTTGCTCCACCAATTAAACTCCATGTAAACTTTGATGCAGTATTAATTTTATTTTTCCTTTTTGCATTTTTTGACGAAATATTATTATTTTTTTCGTGTGTACCCAACATTTTACGATAAAGATTTTTTTCATGTTGGGCATCTTTAGCATTTTTTTCTTTTAAAATAGCTAGTTCTGTCTGAATAGCCTTTGTTTCTGGTTCCAATCTTGCTGCTTGAAGCAAGGTTTGATATGCTAATGTATGTTCTCCCTTATAATTCAAAATTTTTCCTATAAAGATGAGATGTAGTTAATATATAAAGCCTATTATTTTAAGATGTCTGGAATAATTTTACCTTTTCTAAACAAAGCTTTTACATTCTGTGGTTGACAACTCAAAACACTTTCTACACTTTTTAAAGCAGCATCGTAAGCCTGTGTTTTCATTTGCGCAGCTGCTAGATTATTGTATACTTTCATACGGTCTTCCAATAAAGCCTGTAATTCGGCATCAGTAGTGGAATCTTCTATTTCATTTTGATAGGAGTTACGACTTTCTGTTGGTAATAAGAACTCTAATGCTCTTCGATAACACTGAATTGCAAGTGTTGGTTCGTTACGAGTAAACCACCAATTTCCACGTTCTCGCTTTTTATTACTTTTGAAAAAATATCAACAAATAATTAATCATATTTTTAAAAAATATCAACATATATATTATAAACACTTACCCAATTTCTTTCCTCTGATTGATGCCTAGAGTTTCTATTTCTTCTTCTAACTCAACAGATTTCAATTCAACTGTATATAAGATAGTAGCATTTGATGGAATGTTTGGTTCCTTTCCTAGCTGACCATAAGCAAATCTAGGGTTAATTTCAATTTCCGCAACTTCTTCTGTATCCATCAGTGCAATTGCCAGATCTAACCCCTATAATTATAATAGATACCATCAAAATTATTGTTTTATTTTCTTTCAATACTACAATAATATTCACATATAATAAACAGTTAATAATTATTATAAATTCTATCTTTTCTAATAAAATATATTTAATATAATTTGTAAGACATCAGTTAATGCTCATACAAAGAGTAACTTGAAAAACTTTTTTATCTTAATATGCAATACCTGAATCACTTCAACATCACCTAATTGAATTTTAATATCTTCATACTCTTCAACTATTGTACCATCTTGCAACTTTCCAATGATTTTTAAGGTACAAATATCAGATGTATTTGGTCGTGTTCCATTTTTACCCTTCCTTATAACTTTTTTTCGTAGCTGTCCATTTCCTAAAATATCTATCCATTCTTCAATCGGTTGTTCATTTAAAGCTGCTTTGGTCATTGGATCTTTTGGATCTACATCGAAATTCAACTCTTCCTTAATAAAATCTGCTTGATTTGTCTGCGACTGAACAGGTCCATCTTCCATCTTTAAAAGATTTCAATTAGTTACACAGTTTCTTTTCAATGGAATACAATGTTTAAATTGTAATTTAAAACATTAAATCACATTCATATATTAACATCACATTAAATAATTAAAAATACAGCTGAAAATAAAATCAATAGAAATGTTTATTTGCAAATACCAAATATGTCATATCTGTTAAAAATGAGAATATTGTGTATATTATTATAAAAGATAGTAAACAAAATTATGGAATAACTGAAATAAAAAATTTTGTATTCTATCTGACATAGGTATGAACTACACATGTAATGAATATGCAATAGACAGCAGAAAAATGCACACTCATTTGATATATAATGAGAAAAATTTGAAATAAAACTAAATATGACTTAATATTATTATTTCTTCTTAAATTATACTACAAATGTACATTTAATACAAAAAAATTGATTTAAATAGAAAAATACATACCATGTTATTTTCAAATATTTCCACAACTATTAAGAATGATAGGAAATAATATGCACAGTATTTTCTATTTATTGTGAAACACGCGATACTACAATACTAGTTTCCCTTGTTACTTGAACTAAGTGTTACTGTAATATCGAGAACAATCGATAATCGACTTCTTATCGAATTTCTTGCAATTGATGGTTACGTAAATTCGTTCATTTCATTCTTATCGAAACATAAATTCCATTTAATCGTATGATTATGCTGTAAAAAGTTTATGATTAAATAAATATTTTTATTACAATTAAATATAAGATTAAGCTTTTATTAACCTTTACCTTACATGAATTTCTCCAATCCATATAACAAAATTAAATACATAACAAAGGCATAATTTTTAATGGTTATATTTAACGGTAGTCTCTTTTATGTTCGGTCTACTTAAAATAATTGTTTTAAAATTACTTTAATGTCTTCCTATTACTAATTAACGTTTACGTTTGGTAAATATTTATTAATAAATAAAATTAAATAATAATTATCTATAATAGTTACATTATTGTGTATAACTTTTGTGCTTTTAATATAACATTTAATTTTTTAGGTATCTTAAATTCCAGATAAAATTGGTATTATATTTGTTTTAATTATAACTATAATCTATACAAATTGTTAGATATGAATTGAAATTGAGATATAATCGCATGTAAACAAAACAAAACTAAATATTTTACAGTATAATGAAATAAACGTTCATCTTTAAAAATAAATTTTTTTCAAAATATTTACAAAGATGCGTTCACATTCAGCGAGCGAATACTTATTTTTTCCACTTTCAGAAACTTAAACATGAACGAGCACAGCAGGTGTTCGTCGAATCTGTTTGTCATTGCGACCAAATGCTCAATTATCGTCATATAATAGTCATCTAGTCAATATTTCAGGATTCTCACAACTTATTAAGAATATTACATTGATAATACATGTATTTTGAAATTTAGAAATTTGTGGATTTAGTAATTAAAGAATTTTTAATGGCAGAGATTTGAAAGTATTAAAAATTGATACGAAACATTTCAATTTAATACGTTCCAAATCTGTGGTTTTATAATCTAATGCGATTCACAACATTCGTTCGCATTTATCAGTTGTATGATTATATGATTCTTCGTTAATCCTTACAAAAACGAGCCCAAATAAATGTTCTTGGCTTTGTTGCCCGTTCTTGCTTATTTTGTTGAAATGCACCTTTATGTGCGTTATTGAAAAATATATAAATGTAACCAATGGTATAGTCCCACATTTCTAGCTCGTGCGCACGCGCAACGAGTACATGTTCCGGCTATGTTCCATTCTGACAATGTGTAGTCTAGTACAGTCGTTAAGAAGTCTTTGTGTGGTTCGTTTCAATTGAATTAAAATCGTTTTATCACAATGAAGTCGCTTTTGTTACTAACTTTTTTATTAATCATTTATTGTTCAAGTAGTATCGCTGACGATAAAAAAGGTCCAAAAGTTACAGATAAAGTAAGTAAATTGATTACGCCGGTATAAAGCAGTAACAGATGTATTAAAAAAAAATTATTTTTTATAAAATATAACAAAGTAAAATTAAATAAAATAATTGTAAATAACGAGTAAAAAAATATATATCTCGCTCGTACATAATTCCCTTTATCTCTTTCATATAAATTGAACAGTCATTGAACTGTCATATAAATTATGAAAAATAATTAGAATTGTATTCATTTATACAATTTTTAAGCAGTAAATACATTTTGTTTATATAGGTATGGTTTGACATTAACATAGATGGTAAATATGAAGGTAGAGTTGAAATTGGACTTTTTGGAAAAACAGTTCCAAAAACAGTCCAGAATTTCATTGAATTAGCTAAAAAACCTCAAGGTGAGGGATATAAAGGAAGCAAATTCCATAGAGTCATTCGAGAGTTCATGATTCAGGGAGGAGATTTTACAAAAGGAGATGGAACTGGAGGTTTGATTTTTATTCTCTTGTAACTTATAATATAAATCCTTTAAATGAAAAAGTATAAGAATGTTTTTAGTAAATTTTATGCAGTAATGTTTTAAATATTATAAATGATTTAAAATTGGTTAAATTCTGAATTAATTATTTGTAAATTTTATTCTTTAGGACGTAGTATTTATGGAGCTAGATTTGAGGATGAGAACTTCAAATTGAAACACTATGGTGCTGGATGGTTGTCTATGGCTAATGCTGGAAAGGACACTAATGGTTCTCAGTTCTTTATTACTGTCAAACAAACTCCATGGCTTGATGGTAGACATGTTGTTTTTGGCAAAGTAATTAAGGGAATGGTATGTTGTATCATCTATATATTTCATCAAATATTTATTTTGAATTTATATTATATAAAAATAATTTTACAGAATGTTGTAAGAAAAATTGAAAGTGTAAGTACTGATACTCGAGATAAACCAACAAAAGATGTTGTAATTGCTGATTGTGGTGCAGAAGTTGTAACAGAACCTTTTAGCGTAACAAAAGAAGATGCCACTGATTAAATATTGTAATCACCTTTTTTATATTAAAAATTAACCATTTATGATTATTGAGATTAAATGAATAAATTCATATACTTTGATATATCTATAATTTAATATTTTAAAATTTACTTCAAAAATGCAATATTCAAATGTGTTAAAAATAAATGATTTTCTACCCAATTGCTCAACATATTGTTGTATACAACATATATGACATATATTTTTTTTTACATTAAACATTTGTATTTTAAAATATTAAAAAATGATTCATGTATTTGTAAGTAGACTTTTTATGATCATATGAAAGGCAGGATAAAGAAGCACAAAGTATACAAGATTGTACCTTACAATCAGTTGCTATTTTAGCTTAAGTTTTATAAACATGTATATGCATAATAAAATGTGCAATAATTTTATAAATCTATAATTGCATTCTTTAGCAAATAAATATGAAGTCTTTAGGTAATTTTCTTTCCTAGTTTTATTGTCATTTCTATCCATATCACCTAATGAATATATAAGAATACAATATAATAAAATGTGAATTGTTTAGTAGGTATATAAGTACATTCTGCCATAGAATCTGTGTCATGGATAGCCACTATCTTGCAGCAGTATTGCCTTTCACCTTAAAGTTCACGACATTCTCATAGACAAGCTTTCTGTTTGTTTAAAACTTACCTACATCAATAAACAAATTGGGTTATGATTATATTCATTTTATTATACTTCTATGATGAGCAAATTATGAATTCGTCGAGAAGCTCATGAGTACGAACATTTACAAATTTGTAACTTCCGACAATTCAAATAAAAATTTTGAAATTCATGGATTCTTAAATTCATTCATTGATGCATTTTTAATTTTTCAAAATTACAAATTTTTAAATTGCTATTTTCCAAATTTAGCAAATAACAAGTTTTTAAATTTACAAACTTTCTGCTTTCTAAATCTGGAAATTCATACATTTTCTGACTTTTGAAGATCTATTATTCAAATTTGCGAAATTACACATTTTTAAAAGAATGTATAAATTTTAAAATTTGCAATGGAAGGATCCCTTTTTATATTGCTAATACCAAGAATTTGTAGCTTTTATAGCTTTATCTGTGACAATATAATGAAAGTACAGTGTACATTTGAAAATAAATTTGGCTTACTTGAAGAAAATATCAACCAAGGAGATTAGAATCCCTTCTCCCACAAGAACATAAAAGGCATTTTTAAACTCTGCAAATAATGGCATTTACTCAAAACAGTATTTACTTGTAAAAGAAAATTGTTTTATTCTACACTTTACATTTTAGAAAGGTGATTGTAGGACCTATACTAAAACGTCGCTACATTTATTATAATTGAACTTTACATTGATATTTACATTCATAATACAACTATCACGACAATATAATACGTAAAACAATATATAAAAGACAATAGTTTGTTATAAGGTAAATTTAAAGATTTAAAAGAATTTTGGAAGCCTCATTCTTACATGTATTTTTAAATGTACATTTTCGCGCGAGCTGTCTGGAAATTGTAGCGGCTGCGCTAATGGTAACTAAATACTGAACAATTGAAACAAAAAGTTTTTACTTCCTACTGCTAGATGGTGAAGCATTTTGAGCTTCAAGCTCATTATCTAGCCATTCCTTTCATTATGTCATGCTTGTAAAACAATTCCCAATTATCAACGTAGTATAAAAAACTTTATTTTACGGAAAAATGCAATTTTTTGTTTCGGTAGTTCAGCGTCTAGTCGCTATGGATGTTACCGCCACTTTCCAGACAGCACGCGCGAAAATATAAATTTTAAAATATAAGTAAGTATGAGACCTCCAAAATTCCTTCAAATTTTTAAATTAATTGCTTTACAAGAAACTATTGTATTTTACATCTGCTTTATGTATTAAATCGTCGCGGTACTTCCGCTATGAATGTACATTTTGATGTAAAATTCAATTATGCTAAAAATGAAGTTACGTTTTGGTGTAGTTCCTGCAATCACCTTTCTAAAACGTGAAGCGTGTAATAAAATAGATTGCCTTTAAAAGTAACTACGTATTTGTGAATATTTTATTATTTAACCCCTGTCAATTGTCATATGCTATGTTGGGTGGTGGTGATTTTAATTTCCAACGCTATTTTCCTTGAAAAAGCCACATTTGCCCTTGAATATACAATTTATCCTCATGCATTCATGTATCCATCGCTTCTTTATTTCAATGAAACAGCGGAAATCTCCCACCACCTGCTATCTCATTCGTTTATGAAAAAAGGATGGATGCATTTACCGCCACTATCGTTTTTCTCGCACTTATGACGGACTCAATGAATAAGAGCGGAACTGAGCATGCTCACTAGCATACAATTAAATTATTAAATAATGCAAAGAGTAATTACAATACCTCATAATAACATAATTTTCAATAATATATTTGAGTTCTTCAAATTAAATCGCAACTTTATCAACATTCAAATACACTTATACATATTAAATACTCTAGATGCGCGTATTTCCAAATTCGGGAAATTAATAAAACTGTGATATGCAATAATGACTGACGCTATATTATTATATATAATGTTTGTACTGTATTCAAGCTTATTTTATAATAGGAAGAATGACGAGATTGCGCAGTGATATTTTAGTCGCATCAACTATTTAACCCAAAACCATAGTATTTTAACCTTGTAACAAAAATATGCTGATTACCATCAGTCAGTTCTCTTTGTAATTTTATGTCATTATTGTTAATTATGACATAGTGAAATTTCGTTTTTAAAAAAGTTGTCAATTTAAAGAAATAATGAACATTTTTACGACAATTTGTTGAAATTTGTTTTATTTGAAGTTAGAAAATGTTTCGAATTAGATCTGTATTTATTTATACTATATTATATTCGTTTTTAATGTTATTTCTCCTATTGTACATACTTGGAGCTGCTCGTTATGTTACGGATTTCGAAGAAAATACTTGTGATATGACATACATGTTTGAATATCCACAGTATGTGGTATGTAAACTATGTTTAAAATTTTTGAATTAAATTATGGATATATTAATGATATATCAATAAACTATAAATTATACTAATTTCATAATAATAGTTTAATTGAGTATTAAAGAAATTATAATTGTAATTATTAGAGAATATCCTTGGATAACAAATTAGAAGAACAATATAAAAGATATGGATTGTACGCATATGGAGAAGGTTTCATTACAGAAAAACTTAGGAGGATGTATTTCTCAGGAATACCAGTTCTTTTTGTACCTGGGAATGCTGGGTCTCACCAGCAAGGTTTTTACAATTTGATAACTTTTTCATATTTTAAGTACCAAATATTAACATCATCCGTTTGCTTTTAGTAAGATCCCTTGCTTCTGTCAGCTTAAGGAAAAGTTTAAAAGATAGAACTCCATTTCATTTTGACTACTTCACAATTTCATTTGGCAAAGAATATTCTGCTTTATATGGAGGTAATATGTTTAAGATATCTATTATACATATTGTGAAACGATTATTAAAATACTAAATAATAACTTATTCATTAATTTAAGGTGTACTTATGGAAGAAACATTATATGTTTCCCATTGTATACAAAAAATTTTAAGTTTATACAAGACTAATGTGGAGAATATCATACTTATTGGACATTCAATGGTAAATATATATAAGAATATTTACTTTAATAGAAATATAACTATATTTTATTATTTCAGGGAGGTATTATAGCTAAAGGTTCTCTACTACTAACATCAAATTTAAATTCTAGCGTTGCAAGTATTATTATTACTTTAGCTACACCCCATACACCTGTCTTAGTACTAGATAGTACCTTTGCTAGTTATTATCATAAATTGAACAGTCGCTTAAGTAAAATAAAAGAGGCAGGTTCAAGTGTGGTATCAATAGGAGGAGGACCACGAGATATACTTGTGCCTTCAACACAAATTGTAGATTCTACAGCAGATATCAATATTCTTTCTCCAGCTATACCAAATGTTTGGAAATCTACAGATCACTTATGTATTCTTTGGTGTAAGCAATTAGTGTTTTCTATTGTACGTTCATTATTTGATTCTGTGAATTATTCTCAAAAACCTCCACAAATTTTCTCTAACTCTGAAGAAAGAATGCGAGCTTTATCATATCATTTTCATCATGTAAGAAACCTTTCTAACTTTCTTTTTTATGTAGGAAACCTTCTTCTGATTTCCTAATTATTCTTATAGCATACTTCTGGCAAAAAATTATATATATACAAAGAAGTGATACAATTTGAACCTGGTGGTGAATGGATAGAAGATATTCGGAAACATTATACATGGACTAACAAAAATTTATCTAAAAGATCATCTCCTATTTATCTTATGATTAGATTGAGAGACGAGCCAAATCATTTGACTATTGACAGTGTAAATATAGAATCTAAAGATTGGTTATTTGTGTGCACAGCATCTAGTATAGAAAGACAATCAAGAGTTTGGTAATAATTTTCTTTACCTTTTTTATTATATTATAAATTTATTACAATACTCTTATAAGTATTCTGTTTAGCAACTGGGGTTGGAACTTAACGAATAAAACAAGAATCTCAATAGATCCTTTACATCGTTTAAGAAAAATTGTTGATTTAAATTTTCAAGAAATCAAATATCCTGGTGTAACACACGTTATAGTAAGAATTACTCCAGAGGATTTAGAAAATTATGTGGCAGTAAATATGGATTTATATTCTTCTGATACAAGAGTTGTACCCATTAAAAGTGGATTATCTGTTTTAAACAAATTACTTGTAAAACCTCGAACGACAAAGTCTGATTATGGACATATTAGATACTATGCTACTTTTGATGATATAAGTGCTATAACAGTTGAACTTAAAGTATCTGAATGTACAGATCCAAAGCATCATGCAATAGTTGAATTATTAGAACCATGGAGTGTTGGAGTTACGCAAATTCAATATTTCACTATCATGTAAGTATACCTAAAATCATTAAACCCATAATTGGTAAGAAAGGGTCTATCAAGTTTCAGCATTATTTTATCTCCTTTTCTAAGTAAAATACCATATATAATCTGCAATACTATCTTTTTTATATTTATAATTTACTTATAAACTACCAAATATTTCTGTGGATCCCATTGTCATACCAATTATGGATTAATTATTATAGTTTCAAATATGTATTATAAAAGAAAATTTGTAATGTTTAGTGATGATGGACCAAAAACAATGAAAATACAAACTAGACATGATAGCTCTAATGTATCTGCAAATTTGAGAATAACATTAGATCCTGCATGTCTCTATGTAATTAATATTCAAGAAAGTGGTATTATAGACAAAATTTCATGTATTGTAAGAGATCGCTGGTATCTGCTGTATACAACAATTATTAGCCTGCTTCTAATATTTTTATCAATCAAAACTAATCATGATCACGAAGAAATTCCAATAATAATGATTACGATATTCTTTTCATATTACCACAATTTAATGTTTGAAACTTTAGTTTCTATGGCTATTCTTTGTGTATTTATTATTGGATTATGTTGTTCTGTTATATTCCTTGGATCAGTGGCACATAGTATTGCTGTTAGGTAAGAAAATTCAATTGTATTGGTATATATGTATACGTTAAATTTTATCCTATTCAGAATTTGAATTTTCCAATTTTGTTTAGATTTTTAGCACGTGCAATAGCATTTTCAACTACATGGTCAGATTGGTTACTTGGTGGATTAAATCAGTTACCATTTATTACCACGATTCTTGTTTTATCTTTAGTACCAGCGACGTGTGGAGCCTTAGCTATGATAATTTCAGTTTTTCTATATTTTCTAAATTTAACAAAAATGTATGAAGATTATTTGGAAGAATTATTAATGGCTTCATTACAACATTTTAATTGGATACGACCATTTAGAAATGTAAAAAATAATCCTGAAGAACACGAAAATACACGACAAAAAATATTTAATCACCTTATTTTCTTCGTACTTTGGTGCTTTACTGCAATTCCAGCTATACCATCTGTACTTGTTTGGGCAAAAAATTTCAGGTTTGTTATTTGTTCTCACACCATGTATTTATATAGATTTAACAAATAAGATATTAAATTATTCTAACTAACATCTTTTCTAAATTTATTACAGTTATGATATGAGACTTTCTACTGAAGATCCTTTGTTACTTCAAAGTTGGATAATTTTAGTAGCATGTAGCACATTAGGATGGGTAGAAATTCCTTCTAATGATGGAATTCGATCAAAGATACTGTCGAGGATATTATATTTTGTTGGTTGGATTATTCTCTCAATGGGTGCAGCATATCAGCCAGCTTTTTATCAATATTATATGCCACCCATTGTTGCTGGTATAATTGCTATGGTTGCATTAAATTTTATCACTTCATAGAATTCAGTTTGTTAATTTAACCTTTTTGACATGTAAGTTCTTTACTTACACATTAATTTTATATTTATGTAAATGAATACCATTTGTTTGTAAAGAAATTTTTATTTCTTAAGGGACTGAATACATAATATAACAAAATAATATAGTAGTATTATGTAATTTTATTAATACATTTTATTAAACAATTTATATTTTCAACAGTTTGTTTTTTTTCCTTCAAATAATTTTATAAATAATCAGGAAATAATAAATTCTTTATACACCGTAAAATAAATTTATTTACCATCTATATGCAAAAACGATATACAATTGTAATATTCTTGTACGATTCATACTGCTAACAACCCATTTAAGAGTATTGTGTGCTATTTTGAATATTTAACATTAATACTCTCTCACAATTTAAGAAACACTTATAAAAGAAAATTGGATTTATTAATAACATTATTATTACGCCAGTTAAGTGGCTCAAGAATTGTTCAAATTATATTAAAGTAATTATACCCAATTATAGAGATAAATTGAATTTTGTACAGATACATGATCTATTCACTATTTGTAAGATAATGATATGCACATTTGTATAAATTAACAAAACAAAGAAACCATTGCATGTATAATTATCATAAAAATATGGCAGTAATCTAAATATACATATTAATAATATAATGCCCATTCATTTTCTTGAAGAAATGTATCAACTACTTCCTTCATTGCTAAATTAGGGATTAACTGATCTTGAGTTAAACGAACTCTAGTAACTGGATCAAAGTGTCCCACCCTTTGCAAGTGTTCTTCAATATCTTTTCGTTCATAGGTAATTCCACTTGGCGTAATTACAGGCTCTTGTAAAATTTCAAAACTAATCTTTCCACACAAATAATCAGGTACTTCCCTTTTCTATTACATATGTTCATAAAAATCAAAAACAAAACAATTATTTTCATTTGTAATGTGGTTGAAGTATTACTTTTAAAAATCAAAGCTGTAAACTTACCCTTCTTCTTTCATCTACTTTTGCAAACAAGTCATTAAGCTGAGCCATACATGTGTCCCTTTTTTCTTCTATCTCTTCTTTCTTCCTTGCAAATTCATTGGACATACCTTCTCCTTCAGTTTTACCATTTGTTTCTTTCGTCGTTTCTTGTTCTTTTAAAGCAGCCAAGCTTCGTTCTGCATCTTCTACTATTAACTGGTTTAAATATGATTGCAGTTCAATATCTTGAGCAATCCTCTGTTCTTCTCTTAATTGAAACAGACGTTTTCGTGCTTGCCTTAAAATACTGGTCATATCATCACCATAGTTTAACTTTTGTTCCTTAGCCAAATCCACAGCTATTCCATTATGTTTGAGATATATAACCATATGAAGGGCAAGTTTCACATTCGTGTAAAAACCATAAATATCACAAAAAAGAATATTTATAATACATTTTTATACTCATATTTTAATACAATAGAAAAAAGGTATACACATGTAAATGCTATATCTCTTAAAAAATGCTCATTCTCTCATATTAAATAAAATATGTATGATTATTTTATTAACATTAAACATAACTGAAATGTTTATGGGATTTGTACTTCTTTCATCAAAATTATTCAAAAAATGAGAAACTATTACCTACTGCTTTATTTCTTCAATAAATGTGTCATAATTAGTGTTGGGATCCAGATATATTATAAACAGGTTTGAATCTAACTGAATAGTTTTAAATAGTTAACAAGTACTTAAAAGAAGAAAATCATACAGTGAAATCTCATTAATTACCATTTATTGATCTGGGTTTTTTGCAAGGTTCTCTTCATGTGACATTTCATGCTCACTAATCATTTTCATTGTAGTGCATAAAAATCCACATAAATTTTTATAGAGTTATATCTAGGTGAGAAATTGAATTCATCAGTATTAGAAAGAGACAAATTTTTCTGATTCTATCTATAATTTTGTGTCTATAGCCTGAAATACCATTTAATGAGACTGCACTGTCCTTGCAAGTACAGTGTCCTTGCAATACTCAGATTTTGACAAGGTAGGTTAAAACATAAGGAGTATCTTCAACTATAAACAAACCTTAACCCAATACATATAAGCCTTTTTTTAAGTACTTTGTTACTCCTTTATCTTTCCTTATATACTGTGCATAAAGATCTGTTTATAACATTGAATTCTATTAAAACTATACTATATTATGTGTATCTTCAGGAGTTTGTTTTTTAGAGTTTGAGTAACTATCCTTACAAGATTCTATTCTTTCATACCATATAATATTCATATGGATAGCCTTCATTTCTATTATAATTCATTTGGAGATTCTGAAGCACCTTGTATAATCTGAGTACTATGCAAGAATATAAAACAAAACATTGTCTTTGACAAATAATATTTGAAATATAAAGTTGAACTTCTGTTTTGAATTTGTGAACACATATAGAACTTGATCCCATCTCTAATCATAATCAGAAGTTTCTGTAATTCCTAACCAAAGATGTGGATACATACCTCTTTGTAAGTGTTTAACAGCCTCACCAAAAAGTTCCATTTCGAGAAGAGCAAGACCCAAAAAAAAATGACCTTTTACCAGACATGGATCGATATCGAGAGCCCGTCTGCAGTCTTGACAGGACGATTCCCATCTTTTTAATTTTAGGTTACACAATGCCCGGTTCGTGAAGTATAATGCTTGGGTTGGATTTTTAATCTGCAGGAATAAGACGCAGTGTCGTAACTTGCCTGCATATGTTCATAGTGACACTCACAATTGCTTTGGTGTAGCAGTACGCTGCATCCTCATATTTGTGAAGATTGAAAAGGCGATTTCCTTGCTCTTTCAACTCTTTGTCGGAGAGATTGGCGGTTGTATACATCTTACTCATTTTGGCAACAAATTTTGTGCCGTATTGAACAGTTTTCTACATATGAATTCTTATCTCCTAACAGAACTGATACTTTTTTCAGGAATAGTTACGTGAATTGAAAACAAATTGAACAACAAAATAATATTGTATAACCTTAAACAAATGTACGATCTTCCATTTTCTTCGAACATCTGTCAATCATTAACTAAAGTCTGACAAAGAAGTATACAAACAAAACTGAAAGATGTTAAGGCGCATTTAGATTAAGAGAGTGAATGCTAGTACTTTCATGCCTTTCCCCATTTTAAGCATACATATATGAAACCAATAATTTGGCTATATTTTTTGTGAAATATACAAATAAACAGATAATATATATTTACTGTCAATTCTAACGTGTATCGATATAAAATTCGAAATGCAATTCCGACTAATGATATTCAATCTTCTTTTAATAACAACAATGATTTTTATAGTACAAACGTAAACAGTTTGAAATAAATATTGTTAAGTTACTTTTATACTTGTAATTTTACTATCATCTATACATATAGTACAAAAAATGGTATTTTGATTCAATACATACAATTTGTATTTTGGTGTATTTGTATTTGTATACGATTCGTTTAGCTACGGTTTTAGGCAGTTTTTCCTTGGTGAATTTCAGCGGTAAATATTTAAAATCTACCTTCATTAATTATTACTTTTCATTTTATAATGAAAAACATAAATCAATATTTTATTATTGCATAATAAGAATATCGGTTTTTATATGTTTACTTGAAAGTAAACGTGAGGATATAACTCTTGTTCAATTCATTAATTTCAATAACAATCAAATTCTAAGCGAATTATTAATATGAAAACTGCAATAAAAAGACGTTTATTGAAATATGTATAATAATATAGTGTTATTTAAAAACCTTTGTGCAACATATTTATGTCTTTGTTTTTCAAAATAATTCAATTATTTAAAGTGCTTTGTGTATTATGTGTATTTTAATAATTTTAATTTAATTATTTACAATGCCATGCTTTTATATATACATATTATATATGCTGTATCTTTGATATAGTATATATAGAAATAGGTTTTTTTGTAATGGGATGATGTGTATATTCTACAATAATTCCCATTCTATGTTTCAGTAATTCTAGCATTTCTGTTGCAATCATTTTATTATTATCATGAACATCTGAATGTTCTAAATAATCATTTATCTGTAAAAGGAACAATACATAGTTATAACAGAAAAAATATGTACACAGTAAAAATTACCTTCATCCATTGGCAATCAGCAATTTCTTTTACACATTTTTTAATTTCATTGTCATTAGGAGACAAATAAGCTACTACATATATGTCAGAACAACCAAATGCATGATTATGGGTATGTCTAAAACCTAACAGAGATTTGAAAGTAGTTTGAATCCCAGTTTCTTCTAAAATTTCCCTCTTTACTGCTTCTTCCAGATCTTCACCTATAATAAAAAAAAATTATTAACCACATAGTTTAAAGGTTATTAACATATACCTTGATTTGTAATGAAACTATATACCTGGTTCTACGTAACCACCTGGCAGTTTCCAAAATCTATCCATGTATTTCTCTTTAACCACTAAAAGTTCAGTGGTCTTTTCATTATAAACAAATCCACCAATTCCTAAATTAGTATGTGCATAATGTGGAACATTGCATTCTTCATTTGTAACTAACCATCGGTAAAGCATAACATATTCTTGCTTTGCATGATGAAATTTAAATCCTTCTTTTACAAGTATAGGAATCCATTCCGAATGTGATAAATGTACACGAAACCATATTGTACGTCTTTTTTCTTCTATCCATTGTTGTAATGATACTATAAAAATATACATATATAATATAAATACTTATAATATATATAATATAAATATTTGTAGCATTTATAATATGAAAATTTGCTTTTTAATTACAAACAATATTTAAACTTGATTTCCAATTTGATTATAAAAATGTAAAATAATAAAGGATTTTTAATCAGATAAAATAAATAATAAATCATAAATTTCTTAACAATAATTAGTATATTACGTACTTGTAAGAAGACGTGCAAATGCTTCGGTACTACAAGATTCTTCATTTGAATCAATTGTTATGCCATTGTAATGATCTTTGCATCCTTTAAAGCATTTAGAATTCATAATTATAGAAACTGTAGCATATGTTATACAATACGACGCGGGAAAAAATGTTGTTCGATATTTAGAAAGAAATTGTTGACGACTTAAGATCGTAATAATATGACAAAGTTTTGAAGCTGCGATACTATACATTAGAACAGTTATGAACCTATGTACGTAAACGATAACATATTCGACAAATTTGTGGAGTGCTTCATAATCTCGTTCTATGTACACTATTAAAAGCCTTTACGTAACAATTTTTTATTCTAATACATATCGCTATAATTAACATTAACATAAAGCATTCTAACCTAATATTTCATTATACATATACATTTTAATACTAAATCCATTACAATTTTAATTAATCGATATTACATCGTATAAAACAGTCATAATTGATTTCAATTTTAATAAACGTTACAAAATTAATTTTAACTATTTTAAATACAGTTATTTATAATATGTACAAATTTATTTATAATACGTATTAAATTTGTCCATCATATAGTAGAATAAAAATCTATCGTTAATATGTATATCAATTAAGTTAAATACACATTTTTATTTTTTTCGTAATATTTTAACAGAACAATTTAACCAAATACGACATCATAACATAAGAAAAGATTCCAGAACAATACAGTTTTGTTATATGAGTATCATTTATTCAAATATGCATACTGTTAAACACATTGATAATATTTTTTTATCGTTATAGCATATGAGAGATGCTGAAATTAAATTTTCAGATCAGAAAACTTAGTAACTTTTAATTTACAAATTTCTAAGTTTGGAAATTTCATATTTTCAAATTTAGATCGCTAATAACGTTAGAAAACATCGTATAGAATGAGTTCCATTTATATGATCTTTTTGCAATTTTGATCGTTCCTACATTTCGATGCGGTCCACGTAGCGAAATTCCATTGAACTAAAGCGCACAATCCCGGTTTTTGTTCCAAAATGACTCTAAATCTTGGTATGTCTTACTAGCAGGAACATTATAATGAAGAGCTTCGCAGATACGACAATAATGCTTCGAAATACTACCAAAATACCCGTGCTCGTTAATTACTGTATAATATTTGCGCCATTCATGATATTCGAAATATTTGTCATCATGCTGATTAAGATATCGAATATAATCTGCCAAAGCAGTTGGGTTAGCAAAATCATTAACATGGAGAAACGAATGAGGTGGTAATAGCTGTTCGCAATTTTCTTTCGGTGCACCCATTATTACCGGTATAGCTAATTTGTGATAACCATGCCAAAATACTTTTTCCGTTATATATTCTTTGCAATTCGAGTTCTCAAAAGCAAGATAAAATTTATACGCATTTAGGGTCGCACAGTCTTTATCAAAATGACCAGGACATGCGGTGGTATTACCGTTCAAACATTTGCCGTATATATGTAAATCATCACCAAGTATTGACTTCAACTCATGTACATATTTCCATCGGCCATTTGTACCTGCACAGTTGCTACCCATTATTGTAACTAGTTTAGTTTTTGATTTTTGAATAGAATCCTTTAGGACACGCGTTTCTGTGGAATATATAAACGACTTAGGAATCGTACGGCCATATGGTACCGGTATATCGCTGTGCATGCGATAAGTCATAGACCAATTGAATAGGCCATTATATTTTGATAGTTCTTGATTGCCATAAAGAAAAGTATGCATTGGTGATTCGTCCGTCAAAAAGATCCATCTTTGGTTCTGTTTAGTTCTATATGGTAATTCTGACACGCTTTTTGTCAAATGTAAATGAAACACAGCAGCGTCAGCTATATTGATATCTTTCGATTGATAACTTAACACACAGTTTTTTACTGTACAACCTTCCCAAGGTGAAAACCTAAAAATCAACATTAAATTTGTATTTTGACAGAAATATCAAATTTATTACTAATATCAAAGTTAGTAATATTATATTTCATTAACTGATTATTAGTGAAACGTTTGATGTGTCTACGCTCCAAGAACTTTCCATGTTTCCAAATTAATATTAAAAAAGGTTCTTTTTTCGTATTAACTATCGGTGGTGGTAAACTTCCCTCAGGAGATAACAGCCATTTTCCAAGCAAAGATATCGCACCAATCTGATAAATAATAAAGAGGGAAATCTAATACATTTTGTCAAGGATATATTTCCAAATACATATTTTTTTTTATTAAAAAAGAAATTATGAAAGCGATTTTTGATAATCGTTGTTAAATGTGTTATCAAGATCATGTTTCCGTGTACGCTGTTGTGGAGGTTTGAATTAGCGGTTTTACACATCATTTACATTTAATACGATGTACCTAATCCAGATATAATTTTAATTTAATCAGGCATAATTTCTAAATATCCTAATTCCTAAAATAAAAATTATACAAATTTGGAGTTTCAGATTTCTAAATTTTACATTTTCTAAATTCTTCATTACTACAAAATTTCTAGACTACCGCCCTACTAAATTTATAAATCCGAAAATATGGAAATTCTCAGTTTGAAACCTTCTGAATTTAAAATTTATAAATTTCTGGGTGCCTGAATATAAAAATATTAAACTTCCTAATTCATACTAGTTCGACAAGGGTTTAATATATTCTCAAGGTCACCAGTTGAGAAGTATCGTGAAAATTTTAATAGGGTGGGGTAGGTTAGGTTACGGTAGGTTAGCTTAGGTTAGGTTAAGTAAAATAATGATTAAATTTGCTTGATAATTTTTTAAAAACTTCATGACACTAATCAGCAATCTTCACATCATATTAAAAAATTTGGATTTCAAGAATCCTGATCTAATGTAACCTAACCCCTCCTAACTTTAACAATCTAACTGAACCTGACCCTCACTTAAATTGCCCTGTCATTAAAATCTTCAAAATACTACTCATAGTGATGACGTTGACACATGTTACAATATTTTCGAAATAGCTTGGGCTACCTTTTTGTGAACATTTATAAAAAAATGTTAAATTCATTACTATCAACAAATTAATCGTAATCATACCTGCTCATTCGTGAAATTTTGATTTTTCGATAATATTGCAAAAATGTTCTGATGTTCTAAATGCTTTGCTTCTCTGTTGATTTTCCCGCCAATGATGTTCGGGAAAGTAAAGAGAACCGCAAAAAAAATCGTCGAACCAACGATCAGGAATAATAATATACGAACATATCGCGAAATCCCGAGCATGGTACTTCGGACTGTTTCGATCACAGAACGTAGCAAGTGCTAACCGAAGCATATCGGCACTTGGTCGAGACTGCGTTCCTCTTCTTCGCGAAGCTGCTTTACCTTTTTGCAATAACATAAAGTTAGCAAACAAAGTGGGATTTGTGTATAAGTCGTTTGAGAGTTGTTGTAACAGTATTTCATACGGCCCAAATGATTGTTTATAGAAGAAACGTCAATGAAAAGTAATACGATGAAAAGAAAATATTCGGAAAAAGGAAAATAGGTCTGACCAACGGCCGAAACTACCTTTGACGTGTGTTGTAAGTGATCTCGATTGTCTTGGTTAGCCAAGTGTGACGGTCTTCTATGGAGTAATTGTGAACATTGTCCTAAGCAATAACAAAATGTTATTAGATTGTCCTACAGTTTCAAAAGTATAATAACGTTGAAAAGGTTTATGTAATTATAATTATAAAATAATAAATGCTTCTCACGACATTTCTATATTAAAATTTATGCAATTTCAACATAAATAAATAGTAAAATATAGATATAAATTGGCTTGAGTTAAAAATACTTCAGTCATATATTTTGAAAGTTTCAAATTTTCAAAAGAAACTAACTACTAGTGCTCTCGTTGTTCACGCATGCGTACTCTTTCTATACTGGACATGACATTTCAAAAACTTTTACAAAGAGAAATATAAAGGCCCACAATTTCCAAGAATTACGTTTTCTCAATAAAATATCAATTAAATAATTAAAAAAACTAACATTAAGTAGATATGTAAAAATATATACTCTATGATAATTTTTCTGAAACAAATAACCCATTGATCTAGAAATATATTTTTAATTCAGGGAGATTTTAATACGGTAATGTTGGTAATACAGAATATCGATATTTCGACATTCGCCTAACATATGACGTATTTCCTCTTTCCGTCGTTGTACTGGAAAGCATCCGCGTGCTGCGTTTGTCCAAAATGGTAAGTTCGCGTAATATTCTCGAGAAACGCAAAAAATTAACGGAATCATTGCATCGTTTAAATGCAAAAAGTCTCAAATTAAAACCGAAGGGAAAGTCAGATAAATTAAGTAGAGACGAAATAAAGGAAAAGGCAGATAAAAATCTGGAGTCGAAAGAAACTGAAAACCCTTCAGAAACCGCCAAAGTTATACGTAAAAAGTCTGTTACTAAAAAATTAACAAATAAAATTCAAGAGAAAGTTGATGAAAATCGAAGATTATCACTTCGTTCCTCTCGAAAAAAGAGTAAGCATGAAGCTGGAAACTCACAGCTTACGGAATTTAAAAACCGCGTGGGAGATTCTAATAACTTGAAATTACAAAATGAAGAAAATACTAGAAGAAAGAATAATAAAGTATGTATTTCTATTATGTATTACAAACTGTTATGCTGCTAATCATTGTTTGCTTTTTATAAGGAACTTGCTACATCGTGTTTTATAATTTAAAATAAATTAATGAATAGAAAATTATTTTATACACATTAGAAATTGTTCTGCTTTTAGATTCCACAATGCTAATTATATTGTCTATTCCCTTTCAGAGCAATGACATAACAGCAACAAAAAATTCTAGAACTACTAAATTACAGTCATTAAAACGAAAAAGAATAGAAAGTGATAATAATAAAGAAAATCCAGATTCTTTGAATCTAGATGATTTATCAAAAGAACACATAGTACAATGCATTAGTGCTATTTTCCATTTAACCGAAGAACAATTAAAAAGTAAAAATGCATTATTTGATGGGGAAAGCACACCAATATTTATGCAAGTAACGTGCATTAAAGTACCAAAAACACCAAAAAGATGCATGAGAATGTAAGTTTAGATTAACAATTTGTTATATGTGTTAATTTTTTTATTCACATTTCTGCATCAATGATTTATCTTATTTTAAGTATTGTATAATATATATTATAATATTCATGAAAAATAATGATAATATTACCAAACTAGTAAAAAATTGCTTGTAAGAAAATGTTTGAAATTCAATTTTTTAAATGTAGAAACATTTTAAATGTAATGTACATACAGAGTTTAACTTTTAAATGATTATACTTTATAAATGCCAATGGATCCTTATGAGGAATCATGATTATATTTTTGAAATGATATCTCTTTTCATTTCTAATTTGATATTTTATTTTGATGAAATATATTTATCATGTTATTATTTATGTTTTAGATTATTACCACATTCTATAGTATCTTTGGATGATGAAGTTGCATTGTTTGTTGATGATCTTCATAAAGGCAGAAGAAAAGATTATGAACCTACTGTAGAATATTATGAAGATTTGTTACGTAAACATGATTGTACAAACATAAAGAGTATAATACCAATGACTCAAGTGAAAACAGAATATGATCAATTTGAATTAAAACGGAAGCTTGTTAACAGCTATGATCATTTTCTTGTAGATGGAAAAATAGCAGGTCATTTGTCTCATTTATTAGGAAAAGAATTTTATAAAAAAAGGAAACTGCCAACATCTATTAGAATGCAAAGTAAAGATTTAAAGCATGAAATAGAATATGCTTTGAGAAAAACTATTATGCAAATACATTCTTTTGGTGACTCTCACATAGTCCAAATTGGGCATACATTAATGAACGTAGATGAAATTTTAGAAAATACATTAGCAGCATGTAGCTATTTGTCTAAAAATTATCCAGGTGGTTGGAATAATATACGTTCCATTCGTATTAAATCATCTAATAGTCTTGCTCTCCCTATTTACACAACATTAAGTAAGTTTTATTATTCAGTCGTATTAAATTTGTATTAACATATTTGAATAACATGACTTCTTTTTTCAGAAAATAAAAGTTCGATTAAATCACCAGTAGTACAACCAAAGAGGCCAAAAGCATACCATGATGTATCGGGTGAATTGTCTACTCGAGCTAGTAACACTGTTGTGACTGTTACTCCTGAAGGAAGTATTACTGTTGAGAAAAGAAGAAGAATAAAAAGATTTAGAAATCCAACAAATAAAGCGAACTAATATATTTTTGTATTACTTCATTAAAACTAGGAAATAAAATTGAAATTACCTTTTTATATATCATAAAATTGATTCATATTATTTATAATAATAAATATAGAATTTAAATTAATATCATTTAAGTTGTTTTACATATTTTATTAAATAACTATAAATACATATTATTCTTTAATTTTTAATGTTTAAACTTTATTTAAGTGTTCTTTTATGCTAAAAATTTGAATTGAAATTGTAATTCTTGAATTAATTTGTAGTAAACGTTTTTTTTATAATTAGCGGCATTGAGCATGCGCAGAGAATTAACCAATCAAATTTGAGCGTTGGTTGGCCCCCTCTTACATTGGCTTCACTCCACTAACCGAGCTTACACTTCGTTCCTATATTCCTAGGTCCATGATTTATCTAGACTAGATTATCGCCATTTTTAATAAAAATTTGTTTTAAGGGTAATTGACATTTATTAACCCCGTTTTAATTAATATTACTACTTGCTGAGAAGAATATTATGTTATAAGTGATAAATCGAAAAATGGGCGAAGATTATAATGGAGGTAAGCGTTCGAAAAATTCCGGAATATATTGTGCTTTTTGTCATTGTTCCCGCGTTGCAATCGCAGGTAAATAAGTCGAGTGATTGTAATGGCCGGAGAAACGTATTCGTGAAAGTGGTAAACATATTTGAAACAGTTTCTTGTGGAATTTCTTAGTATATGAAATATTTTAAGCTACAAAACGTTTTAATCGATTTCAGCGTGAATTAAATAGCATTTGAACATTTATCGGAAGATCTTTTCATTTTATCAATAACCTGAAAAATAAGCATCTACGAAGATTGTTCTTATGGGTATATCTTTAATTATATATTGATAATATGTTATTATTTCATTAACCTCTCTCAAACATTTTATTACCTTTTTACAATTGTAATTAAATCTAAAGGTTTTTGTAATTCTTTTGAGTATAATTTCGCTATTTGAAGTCTTGTTAATGAATGTATGTAGTGAATATAACACAAGTAATATTTATCATTATCAAATAATATATATGTTTGTAATAATACATAGTATGTTATCAAATCATAGAGTTCTGAGTAAAATACAGTTCAGATAAAAATATAAATATAATTAATTTTAAATTTTCATGCTTTATAAGTCATTTCATCTAAATGTTTTCTTATACTATACATAGCAAATGAAATTAATGTTTGTATGATATATACATATGTATACTTAATAGATCGAGATCGTCAAGACCGTGACAAGGACAGGGATAGGGATAGGGACCGAGACCGAAGACATAGATCTCGTAGCAGAGATCGTAGGAAACGTTCACGTTCACGTTCCAAAGATCGAAGAGATCGAAAGAGAAGTAGTTCCCCTAAAAAGAGTCGCAGCTCTAGAAGAAGGAAACCTTCTCTTTATTGGGATGTGCCACCACCTGGATTTGAGCACATTACACCTTTGCAGGTAAGTATCCTTAATTAAGCAAACTTTTAATTTATGTATAGACTGCATGCATATGTATGTTTATACATATATTAAAGAAATAAGACCAAAACAGAAATTTGTTTGATAGTTGGAAAATTCCGTGAAGATATTTTAAATTTTATATTTTAGTATGTTTTGTATATTTTTTTTAAGAATAGATGGGAAAGTATCTTGCATAATTCATATATTAGCGCATAAATATTGTATATCTACTTTTTATGATGTTTTTATATATAACAAGTAGTTCTTAACAATCTTTTATGCTTTATAAAAGTCACATTTATACCTATACAATCTTGTTACAAATAATATTTTTATTTTATTTAAGTTCCTTAATCTATTATTGTGATTGTTCAAATATTTATAGTTTTGTAGATTCTGACTTGCACTGCTAATTAAATACTTCAAGTTACAGTTGTATTACATAATAGATATAAGATAATAAATACATATGATTTTATTAGTTTCTGTTTATTATAATATGTATAAAGTAGCATTGTATCTTTAAACCTGTTTTTCTCAGAGAGACCAATAATGAATATGCAATGTTTGTGTACAAAGTCATCAATATAGTTAGCGTATTTAATTTGTAAATATCAATAAATTAATAAAAAATGACATGCATAATGTTTGTGTGTGTGTGTGTATATATATATAGATATTGCACTTGTTACTGGATGATTTTCAAACAATGAATAACATGTACAACTCAGATATATTTAAATTCACTACCACATGATAGTATTACAATATAGATTTAGCCCAAGAGCATATCATTATAATAATACGTAAATATTTGATATCCACTGTCAAACAATACAGTTGTAATCATAATGATTACATAATAAATAATTTCATTATAATTGCTTAATTTTCATATTAATTTCAATTTTTTAACAGTATAAAGCTATGCAAGCTGCAGGACAGATACCTGCAAATATTGTAGCAGACACACCACAAGCAGCTGTGCCAGTAGTTGGTAGTACAATAACTCGACAAGCAAGAAGACTTTACGTAGGAAACATTCCATTTGGCGTGACTGAAGAAGAAATGATGGAATTCTTTAATCAACAAATGCACTTATCCGGTCTTGCCCAAGCTGCTGGGAATCCAGTATTGGCATGTCAAATTAATCTGGATAAAAACTTTGCATTCTTAGAGGTATTATACTTATTTGAAAATAAAGTTTAAAAGTTTAAATCTTTCATAAATAACAGAGTATTTATGAAATCATTTTAGTTCCGTTCCATAGATGAGACAACACAAGCTATGGCATTTGATGGTATCAACTTCAAAGGCCAAAGTTTAAAAATAAGAAGACCACATGATTATCAGCCTATGCCAGGAATGACTGATAATCCAAGTATGAACGTGCCAGGTACGGTTCCTGGTATGTTTTATACATACTCTTCAGCATTTTGTGTCATATTTAACAAATTTTTTATTTTTGATATGTACATAATATAATGTAACATTTTTTTTATTATAGATTCTCCACACAAGATTTTCATTGGTGGTTTACCCAATTATTTGAACGAAGAACAGGTATGCAAACAAATCTGTAATGTAATTTCGTTTATTGCACACCTTTGGATACAGTTTTTATTCACTGATGTCAATGCGTACATTAAAATTGGTAAAAATGTATGACTATTTAATAACTTCATTCAAATTCTAAAAATATATCTAAATGGCATCAGAGTTTAAAGCAATTGTATCGCTGTATAACAATGCTGTAGAATTACTTTGAATATATGCTAGTTCTCAGCATTGTGAGTTATACCAAAGGATTAAATTATAACATAGGTATTTAGCTATTTAGCGGAGATCAAACTAACGAAGATGAGTCAACTACCCAAATACCATAGAGGTATGTATGTGTATCCATTGGATTCCAGCGTCGACTAGGTTTTATTTAGCTAGGTGAACAGGCGTTCGATTTCACTTTTTGGTCATGTATAGGGATAACACAGAACCTTGTCGTCTTTCGCATTTCTTCTCAAAATACCAGTATTAGATAGTGGATAGGGAAATGGTTAGTGGTGTTACAGCATTCAGGTGGTATGCAGTCACGGCAGTCGCTTCTTTTACAGTCTTTTGAAGAACATCGTGGACCCAGCCAAGGGAATACGAAATTTTTTAATATAGGAATATCTAACAAGAACATTAAATCAATGGTTAAAAAGAAGGAAGGGGGAGGAGGAATAAGTAGTTGATAATAATCATGCAAAGTTGTTAGGTGCAAAAAGTATTTTCAGAAGTAAATCTTCTTCATATTTTTACATCTGAAACCCTTGCAGTCTATTCCATCTAGTGGTATTACATGAAAAAAGAAACATTTTAGGATTATGAAAAAAAATTAACGTTTTATCTAGTACATCAGTTTTTTTCTTTTTTTCTTGACGGGATTACAGGGTCAACACATAAGCTTATGTGCATCTGGTAACAGCTCCAAGTCTTTTGGCACCTGTTCTTTTCAGCAGTACCTTTTCTCTTGCAGCTGTTTTCTTTACAGGCTTTTACAGGCTTTACAGCTCTCCGTCCTTGTGCCTTGTTACGTTTACAGGTTACGCGAATGAACTTATGCGTTCAAGTATCAGTAATGTGCATTTATACAAAGACAGAGTGTAAAAAAAGAAAGTAAGAAAACTAAAAGTCGGTAAATGTGAACGTTAAACGCCGGAAAAAAGTTAATTGTGTTATTACAGTGGTACATTGTTGGAATAATACGATCAAAAAAAATATATAACCATTTGGTTATTATATAGTATACTGTGGACTGATACCAGTGCCCTTTCTCCCCATTTCTTAGCTTAGGGTTGCGCCGATCAAAAGCATTTGCTTACCACTACCACTACTTCTACCACTACTACTACTACTACTACTGAACATGACAAAATACCACACTGCCTGGAGAGAGGCTAGCCAAGTCCCTCGAGGCAAGTACTTATATCATTTTCATGGGTCTTCGTATTGGGCTTATGCGACTTTTGCAGCCCCTTTTCTGAAGACTTTGGTTCTTCTATGTACATGGTGCGTTTTCTAATTGGATAGTTTTTGATTGATAATAGCGTGTTGCTTGATTATATGGATGTTAATGATGTAATAGGAAACATTGTACAATTTTCTTTACAATAGTTACATTGTTGTCGTAATAACAATTTGAAACTTCAGTAATCAGCTGACATAGTAATTTGGATTTGAGGGAATACTGCCTAAAATATATTTAATTTTATCATCTTCTCAGAGGTATAATCCTTGTTCGACCATATGCATATGAGTACATAGCATTAGTTATGTTATACATATATTACCCTAGATCATGGATCAATATCATTATGGCTAAGATATATTGGGCTGTATTTATGTATTTCTTCTTGAAGTAAAATGAATTGAACTATTGGGAATTTTTAACTCCCAGAAATGAAGATAAATATATCTTCATTAAAGGCAACATGCTGTTATCTCCGCTTCAGAGTTTTCAGTGCTCGTGCGAAATGGAAAAACGTAAGTAAGTTTAAGATATGCTTGTTTGAAGAGAAAATAAAATAAATGTGGAGGAATCCGCATTTGACGAGCTGTGGTGTACTGTCTCAATTGATCTTGACATAGATCTATTCCAGGCTGGATTAAGACTTCTGTGCGTAAGAAATTGAATAAAGATTTTAAATGAAATTTTAGTAGGCGAAATATAATAAATTTATGCATTTATAGTGAATTAATTTCTCATGGATTATGCAACTTTTATTTTAACATTAAATAATGATACTGCAGCATTTCTAATTTCTAAAAAGTGATGGGAATTAATTTTAATAACTCAGTCATTTTATTATTCACTTCTGGTGAAGAAATTAAGTAAAATTTATTCCTTTTTGTAATTGTAATTGAAGTATGAAAATAACATTTCATTGTTGTATGTAAATAAAATGAAACATTTAACAATTTCGTTTACGAAATGTATTAGAAATAAAACGGTTGCATAGTCTACACAAATTTTAATTATATGAATGTTATATGAGTAAATAAATAATGTCGTTTTTACGATACAGGTGAAAGAACTACTGATGAGTTTTGGACAACTAAGAGCATTCAATCTAGTAAAGGATTCAGCTACAGGTCTATCCAAAGGTTACGCATTTTGCGAGTATGTTGACGTGTCAATGACTGATCAAGCCATTGCTGGATTAAATGGAATGCAGCTGGGGGACAAGAAGCTAATTGTGCAACGAGCTAGTGTGGGAGCCAAGAATCCTATGATCGGCGCACAAGCTCCAGTTCAAATTCAGGTGCCCGGATTGTCTATGGTAGGCACAAGTGGACCAGCAACAGAGGTAAATGACAATTTGAGTTATAACCTTTATGATTTATTATTGAATACTATTATGTGTTAGTATCTGTTTTACATAGATACTGTGAACGTATCTTGTGATTCCTCATTACTAAAATTTCTTAAACAGCTTCTCGCACATTTTACAATTTACGTATACATATATCTTATTTTTCATTGTTATGACAGTAAAAGTGTCTTTCTTAAAAAATAACATTTTATATATTAAAAATTATTTTATTCCAAGTTATTCAATTATTAATGCAGTAGTAGAAACATAATAAAAAAAGGCCATATCTTGTTTAAAATCAAATAGCATAAAAAGCTGTTAGTACCTTGTAATTCTTAGTATTTTCTAGTTTTTAGTAATATTCTTTTGGTGATTGTGAATTATATATATTAAATCCATTATGTCAGTTACGTTGGTCATATATTTTTAAATTTATGTTAGCACTATATAACATTATCGCTAGTTTTATAATAAAAAGGTACAGACGAGAAGGAACAAAATTAGAATTAGATATGTATTAAGTCACGCACTGATAGTAAAGCACTAAAGTATTAAGTCCATTGTCAGAAGCAAGTTTAGTTTACTTTTCTTTTAAAAAACTACAATTTTCGCTTCATGATTACACTCTTACATTACTTTGCACCTGAAAGTATTTTTTTTTGGCAAGTAGCGACACTAAAACTTTCTCAATGAAAAGTTTGATGAATTTTTTTAAAATTATTTTTCTATTCTTAATTGCCATTGTTATCTGTTTTACTACGTTTAAAAATATCTATCACAAATTGTATTAAACCAAATGATGAGCATGAATCGCCTTTCGAGTACAAAGTGGTTAAAATAATATATTTATTACCTACATTCAAAAAATTACATTGTGATGAATTCAAAGTTAGAGGTCTTTTCGCCATTGATTTGTTCTCTGAAGTTTATAAAGCCATAATTTATACTGGTTCTAAAGTCCAGATATATGTTATGTGAGAATGTGTCAGTTTTATCAGCAAAAGATTTGTATTAAAATTAGTCTAATCAGTAATATAGTTAAATAAGATACTTGGACTATAAAATGTTATAAAATGTTGAATATATTATAAAGTTTTATTATGTATTATTAGGTTCTTTGTTTATTGAACATGGTAACACCCGAAGAATTAATGGAAGAAGAAGAATACGAAGATATTTTAGAAGATATTAAAGAAGAATGTAATAAATATGGTGTAGTCCGATCGGTGGAAATACCAAGACCTATAGAAGGTGTTGATGTACCTGGATGTGGAAAAGTATGTATAATACTAAACAAAATTTGTTTCCTACTAAAAGCAAAATATCTAGTTTTCATGTTTCGTTTGTTATAGGTATTCGTTGAGTTTAATAGCGTAATTGACTGCCAAAAAGCGCAGCAGACACTTACAGGACGTAAATTTAATAACCGTGTTGTTGTGACATCATATTTTGATCCTGACAAGTATCATCGCAGAGAATTCTAAGATGTAGATTTTTTCATGCCAATTAATTATTGACTCCAGTGTATAATATATATATTGAACGAATAATCTAACACGCTCGGAAATTAATAAATTTTTTCTCATCAGATTGTACATTAAGAAATGTAATTGATTTGCACTCGTATTGTGCATTAAAACGTAGTTGTTGTAATTTATGTATCTTTCAATGATGTAACATTATACAAGCAACGCATATTTTACAAAACTGAATATTTTCTGGTTTTTAGTCAGTAAGAGGAATAAAAATCCTGTGAGAGACACAATTATACAAATATATAATTATATGATACATATGATCACGTCATAACATTCATTAATTTATCAGTGACATTGAAATACTAGATCATTGTCAAAATAGAAATCATACAAATAAATAGTCCATTGTCACTGTGTTCATACAAACTTTTTTTTATGAAAATATTCTAATACTTTCTTTACGCATGTATTAAAGTATAAAAAAATGAAATGATAAGCTTCATTTAAAATTTGTATATTCTTCATCGTTTAAGGTCAAGCTTCATGTTGCAATGCAGGTTGATAAGAATGGCTCTCTCCAATTTCAGCATTGTCAATTAATAATTTTTGTAATGCCATGTAAAGTCCACCGCCAGCAAGCAGCAAGCAAATCCCTATCAAAAGTACTATAGACCATGCTGGTATTGCAGTTCCCCCTAGAAAATTTTATGTGCTTAATTATTACGGGCATTACTTCGTTTTTTGGTCCATTTGTGTGCATTTTAACTTACAGTAATAACGTCTTGTAATTGTTTTTCGTCCTTTTAAAATCTTACGTCTTGCTTCCGCTCCATCCATAAATATTCCCATGATTACTGTTTGTAAAAATTAATTGCACAAATAATATGTTTATTACCACACAGTCACATTTTTCTAAACTATCTACTAACTTTTGTGAAATAAGTTCCTTCAGAATATTTTGTGTACAAATATTTTACTATTATTTTCAGGTAATTTTGTATTTTATTTTGTTGTATATGATTCTGATAGTCTCGCAAAACAAGTTTATTAATATTATTTTTGTAGCTATTATTATTGCTTTTTATTGAAGTAAACTTGAAAAGTATATTTCAATTAAATGTTGTAATTAATTATTGGAATATTATCAAATATCTTATATGAACAAAACAAACTCTTGCATAAATGATAATACATTGAATTAATATTATATATACTTACGAAAACCAATGGTGAGGTAACACAATAATTTTTTAGAACACATTTCGTTTTATAAAGAATTAGAATTACAACAATTAGACGAAAAACGTTGAAATCTCGTTAGAACACCTGAACCACATATAAGTAAATCTGTTATGAATCAACAGCTCGATAAGGGTACAGATAACACATGGGAAATGTATCTTATCTTATTGTAACAAGAGATAAAAAAACTAGTACGAAGTATGAAATCATATTGGGCTTATAAACGTAGTTAACAGGGCTGTAATAAAATTTATTTTTAATGCATCATCTGGGAATCCTAAAAGTCCTTCATACACGATTTCTTAAAGCACTTGTTAAATTCTACTACATATTAGACGGTGCACTTTCATTAATAGTATAAAATGTCTGCACTGCATATTAAAAAACATAACTTACATTTTTAAGAATTATTAATAATTATTTAAATTACTATAAAGAATAGCTCAGTTTATTTCAGATTAATTTATACAAGCATGATAATATATAATATTTACAGGTGGATATCAAATATCTGATTAAAACAACATACTGAACGATTTCAGGATCAAAATATTCTACTTCCGCTTTGAGATTATTACAAGCACTTAAAAAAATACAGAAATCCAGAATGTAGCTGGAATGTTACGATGTAGTTATGAAGATTATCAGGGGTGCAGGTCGAAGATTCGAGTATGTTTGGGTAGGATCTATTGAAAAGGAAAAGTTTTAAGTCAATTAATGTTCTTTAATCGCATACTGACTTTTTATTAAATAAGATTCAAGAAAACCAAGTTACAAGTATAACTTATTACACGATCGTTGTAATACTACATAAATCGATGCCAACGGAGACAAAATTTTAATTATTAAAAGCGAAATCAACAAACATTTTCCTCCCTAGTAGTATTTTCAGATAAAATGAAATATAATTAAATATATAGATGTATATTAATAATACTATAAATTTGTATTTTGAAATATTTTTCAATGAAATATAGTGAATCAACTTTTTCGATTTTTAACATTTTGACAACCGAGTGTCAAATATGAATTACAAAACTGATGAGTGACAAAAGAAAATATAGTACCTTTATGAGCACTAAAATTTAAATTATACATTACCATTAATTCTTAAATAAACAGTCCCGACTTACAGTTATCAAAATGTTAATAATAAACATACCGATTGAATTTAATTAGATTCTTTTTTAAACAGTGAATTAATTGTTGGCATCTATACTTTGCATACTGACTCGAATAATTAAATATACACCTCTTATTTTTCTTTTTTTTAATATAACATTAAAGTAATTACAACCGAAATAAAGCTCTATGCAACTTACAATTATCATAATAATGTAAATAGAAATAGCTGGCACATAGACAAGGCATTCCAAAACATCACTGTTCATATAACAAACTCCTCCTTGCCTTCAATGGCAGCATTTGCATTTTTTTCCTTCTCATAATTTCTTCAGTTATATAGTTTTACTATCATTCTACTTGTAACATGCACACATAATCTCTCTCGCTCTCTCGCTCTCTCTCTCGCGCGCGCGCTCGCTCACTCTTTTTCCCTAGAAACTGTAGTTTCCGGAGGATAACTGACAATGAATCCACCCTTGAGTGTCTTCTTCAGGTTGTAATATGCTCTTATATTTCGTACATACGTCGATAGATCATGTTATTATAAGCATTTATAAACAGCAGTCTCATTGTTGACCCGGTAAGCAAGTTTCCATGTTCTCGAACTTTCACAGAGCACCAATAATATTTATATATCATTGTAAAAGCGAGATAAAGAAGTTTACAATTTTCGAATTTAGAAACTTAGAAATTTTGCGTTCTTAAGTTTTCAAAGTTGCAAACAATTATCTTTTCGTATTTGGAAATACATAATTTTCTAATTCCAAATATTCACATTTAGAAATTCAAAGATTTTAAAATTTCAATCTTACAAACTTTAGAACTTAAAATCTATGATTTTTCTAATGTAGAAATTATGAATTTTTAAGTCTAAATATTTTACATTTGCAAATTTTTCAATACACGAATTTTGAAATTTCAAATTTGCAAAAGTAGAAATTCAAGAATTTCAAATATTCAGATAAGGAAAAAAGTTTCAAATTTAAAAATTTCAAATTCTACAATCCTCTAAACTTACAAATTCTCCAAATTTTTAATGTTCATAATTTAAAATTTGGAAATTTCAACTATTCAAGTTAAAAAATCCATAAATTTCGTGTTTGAAAGTTCAAACTTTATATTTTAAAGCATAGAAATCTGAAATATTTTAATTTTCAATACTCTGTGAAAGAATATTTTTCTATATTGTGTTAAGTTTCAAGAACTGTTTGTTACTACAGTCCTGGCCATAGTATACAAACTTTAGTATTAATCCTTCATTGTATCGTATTTCTAAAATGTTATTGAACTCTGTCAAACACAACTGAACTACATAATATACTAATATCGAAATTATTGAAAACATTTCTATTCCATTTAATCATGATTTTAGATTCACATTCACATAACACTACAAATTTGTAATATTATGCAATTTTTCTTCTTTTATATCCTATATGTTATACTATAATATTTCTTGTCATTATCACGTCACAGAATTTAAAAATGTATTTTTTTACAAAATTGAAAAACTTGTGCAACAAAGGATTCTTTTAATTGGTAATCTTTTGGTGGAAGTATCTTTTAACTATTGGTTGTCTATGTCCTAAAACCATATGCATATAAGGTAACTTGTAATAACATAATCTATCAATGTGTGATAGCTCACTAAAATCTGAGGAAGATACTTGGGGTAATTTCTTTGTGAGTTTTCCTCATTTTTTGGTTTATATATCCAGCACCATATGACTTCGAAGAAACTTTCGTGCAAGTACATCATTTTTTTTTAATCTTGCCTCTGTACCCGTGTCAAGTACGCCATTCTGGCGTCAAAATTTCAATACCATCGCATTTTCAAGCGATTCCATGACGATACTGCAATCTGATTGAAGAATGTCGAAATCTGCAGACTCACCGCAGAAGAAACAGTTTTCGATATACAGTACCATATATGTGATTGTATTTCGTTCGTTAACACACAAATTTTGTGCTATTCTATATCGATAAATATTTAACGGAAAATAAATCGTTTTGCGACACGATTGAAACAACATGCAGACAAAAGTATATTATGTATACACATTAAATTCTTGGTTTAAAGGTAACTTTTTTTTTTTACATGATGCTAAACACAAATCTGTATACTGTACATTAACCGGGGTTGTACAAGAAAAAACTATGCAGAAAATCAATGCAACATTTCAATTTTAATTTGTATCTTTATCTAAATAATTAATAAGATGAAAAATTATTTAATAATAAAAATTTCACGATCATTTATTAACATATATGTATATGCAAGTATATAAATAAAAAATGTACGGTATAAATATAACTTAAAAGTACACAAGTATTTTGGAATTAAGCTATAACTTTTAGAAAAATATAACTTTTATACATAATGATTGGTGGATTTTCATTTCTTCAAAACAATTATTATACATAATATATGATATATATCTGAAAATGAAAAGGAACTAAAATATAATGGTGATACTGACTAAACAAATAAAATATGATAATATGATAGAAAAGAAAACAAACAATATTAATTTCATATTATTATAAATAGTTATATAACTGTTAATCTCTCTCTGATATTTCGTTGTGAGCAATACAGTTTTTTAGAATGCATTTTCACAGAAATTTTAGTTATGCATATTAAGTACCATATTTGTGGTTGGATGCATTCCTTTGAAAATTTATAGAAATAACTCCCTCATACTAAAAACAACATTTTTTATATTACACTAGGGAGTATAAAATTAAATAAAATAAATATAAATAATACTGTATGTTGCATAAGTATCAACATTTTTTGCCACTGTATATAATACTAAATACTCCGTTATTAAACTGTTCATAATATATTAAAAGAAAAGCGATTGAAATTTTGCAGAAATAATGTTCTACAAACATATGAAAGAAATCATCAATAAAGAAAATATTACTGTAGATAATAGTGCATTTAATAATGTCATTATAATTTACAAGTTACGTTAAAAGTGTCTATAACGTTAGACATAGCTTTCATAGGTTTTCATCTAAATACGAATTTTTGTTTTTCTAAGCTACAACCTATTTGCAATCAAAACCACTTCGTAACTTTACTTGAAATACTGTATTAGTGGATGGCATAATGATTCAAGGTAGTTGAAGGATAATGAATTATTTGAAGTCTGCGACATTATTATTCGAAGTGTATTAATTGAAATGCATTTAGAATTAATAGCTATTATTATCGTGTCTCTTAACTCTATTGCAAAGTGTTCTCATGTTGGCTCAATGTATTGCTACTGGTTACTTCACCTTCCATTTAATCCTTATCACATTTTAAGATGTTCTTTTGTGTAACTGATTATATGCCACAATATTATTTTTTTCTCTCTTTGTTTTAATAATTCAGTCCAGTTTTTATTGCGTTTTCAAGAAACGCTTTACTCTTATTGCAGAATTACAGAACTAAATGCATGTAGTATTCTGTATATTTTTATCCCCCGGGCAAATATTAATGTTTGATCCATTAATTATCAATAATGTTATATATTATATATAATTCATTAGTATATATTTTATATAACATTACAAATTAATTATGTAGTATTCCAGAAATTTACGAATTGTATACAACAACAAAATTTGCCCGCACGTGTCTATATAATCGTATTTATTACTCTATATGTTATTACAATACAATCTCGTTATATGACATCCTTTTACATGGTCGTTGAGCGAGTTTCCTTCATACTGTCTTGTACACTTTTCACATCAACAATTGAGAAATTTCAATTTTTGAAACTTTCAAATTCAGAAATTTTTAAATTGTCAAATTTTTGAAGTTAGAAATTCAGAATCTACAAATTTTTAACAGTAAATAGTTAGATAACAACAGAATTCTGATAATCAAGCGTTGCATAGGAGAAGTTTCATTTATATGTCTTTTTCTACAATTTTTGTTACGTCTACCCATCCAGGACCATATAGCGAGATTGTACTGTACAGTATAGTTACTCTACAGTAACAAGTATATCTAGCTGCGGAGCAATGACAGCGGCATTTCTATTAAAAGTTATCGCTTGTTAGTAGTAGTTAATGTTCATATAAATAAATATATATCGTGAACATTATTGAACATATTTTCATAATATAATAAATTAATTCAATATATTACCGAATAATGATGTACCTTTTATAAGCTACATTTTTAGGTTTAAACTTAGATTTACCTTGTGGCTAGCTGATGGTATGATCCGAAGTGTTCTTCTTCGTTTCGCATAGTGGCGTAGAAGAAATATTCGTGGAGGAAGATGAAATACAGTCCTTAGATAGATTACCATTCAAATTTAATTTGGTACTTTCTTCACTATTATTTCTTTTACTGTTGCGATGCACCACGTTATTATCGACAATTTTATGTGAATCGTGACACTCGTTTTTCGTTTGTTGTTTAACATTTTCACGATCCTGTATTTCATTGTCTCTTTCTATAATACCTTCATTAATTAGTACATCTTTAAAGGTAGCCAAAGTCTTACGGAGTGTTATACAAAAGCCTCTAGACGCTGGGATTAATGGAAATTCCGGTAAAATTTTCTTATCTAAATTAAAAGAAAGATCATTACAATAAATTAATTCATATCTCCTAAACAAATCATTATTCTTCAAATACCTCAACTTCTAAAGTCTCTGATTCTTACATTATATTTCATAAAAATATTTCTCTGAATAGCGATTTATTTTTAAAGTTTAACTGGTTATACTGTCACCTCTATCCAAATGGGAAATTTCAAAGTTTTACATGTAGGAATTATGAAATCTTAAAATTTTTAAATTTAGGTATTTATAAATTATAAATTATAACTTTCTAAAGATACCTTTGTAGGGATACAATGTAATCGCTTCTTTTTTTGCCGCTTAGCTACAAGAGTAAAACTTGGGAGATGAATTTATTAGAGTTAGAGAAGTATTTTAAAGAAATATGAAAAATTTAGAGTTTATCTTTAGAAGTTTGGATAGTTGAGGAATAATGTCTCATATATGAAAATAATATATTATAACGTACCAACATCCGATATTTGTTTAAAAGTAGTAGGTGTCACTGGAGACAATGGATGTTGATTGTTATGCTGTTCAGAAATTTCCATCCATAAATCCAAGCGTTGTAACAAGTTCTTTGCATGTCTCTTAAAGTGTTCAATGATGATATCTTTAAATACAGGTGGTGGATGCAATAACAGTTTAGTTTGTGCTTGAACCAATTTTAACACAACCATTTCATTGTACATTCTTGAATTTTCTTTTCCTTGTTGAGATCCTTTCTGCTTTTCGAACCCAGCTTCATTAAAATATGGTTCAGGCACAAGAATAAGCCCTTGAATTGAAACTATCACTTGTAATAAAGTTGAAGAGCTCGTCCATACTTCTGTTCCACGACCAGACCAAGTCCCAAGTAAACTTACACATACTTTACCATCCTCGTAGAGATTAGGATTTAACCTATCGTTACAGTAAGAAATGTAATGACAAAGTGGTGGAGCAGCCGGATAATCGGCAGATAATTGAAAATCAAAGAGAAAGAGTCCATCTTCGTACGGTGTTTTCTCAGGTCCCCGAAACATTACCGAATACAGATCTATCCTATCCTCGAATCCTTTCACCCATATGCCAGGTGGAAGTGAACTCCTCAGAAGTTTCAATTCCTTGGACACGGTCCTAAAGAAGTTAGTCGGATCTGTAGGCTGAAACATCGTTAGCTTAAATTTATGACTATCTGGCGCGGTGTCTTCTATAGAAAATCCTTCCCCTTCCATATATACTGGTGGTGGAACTTCTATTGAACATTCAGACGATTCCTGTAATTCTATACGTTTTTCTTCTTCCTTCTTCTGTTTCTTTAAAGGTGACGCGCCTTTTTCAGCATCAAATAACGACATCTTCGACAATCCAAATCGTTTGGAAACTTCTCCATGCGCCAATACGAGTTGAGCTTTTATCAAAGTACAAAGTTTGACGCAAACTTGAGAACTGGCTATGTGGGAACTCGTATGCATTTGTATTTTGTTAGCCTTATTTGATTCGGCTTTTTCTACTGAGCGATCTGGAATGTTACTCACATCTTCACTGAGTAGAAATTCTCCACTTGATTCACTTGAACCTGATTCCTTCTTCGAATTTTCTGCCGAGTACAATCCAGAGTCTTCAGGATTAGGATTAGCATTGATGAACAAACGATCAGTCGATTCTTCACCTTTAATGTTCTTCTTATTGCTTTCATTACTTTTATCACTGGATTCTGTCATATCTGTCACAGTGGTAATAATCTTTTCACAAGGACTACTTCTAGATTGCACACTATTGTAGTTTTCACTATTTTCTTTTTCCATGCCGTCCTCTGATCCGTCAGATTTATGAGTAAATAATCTCGTTACTTGATCTGCCATACGTTGAGCCACGTTTGCTCGGCCACGTTCTCGAACTCTTTCTAAAAGCCCTTGAAAATGACTCTCATGGAAAAAGGAGGTGCCCATAAGTTTATCCATGTATCGACAATCTTTGTAGACTTCCAATAATCTTCTCATAACTTCGGTTGTTTGAAGCGACGGATTCTGAGTAAAGATCTCTTCCAATCTGGATAACGAGATACGAGCTTTCTCAATATGAGCGGCTAATTTTGGCTTTATGTTTTCTAGTTCCGTTTGCTCGGTACCGTCGGTGTCAGCAATAAAACAATCTTCTAGTTCTGTTTCCCATGAGGCGTCAGATGACACGTCATCCCATAACTCTCCTTCATCGCTGTCATATTCACCTACTTTGTATAGGTCTTGAGGCCAACACATACTTACATGTCCATCGACCCACCACACTTTAACTCGTCCTTCTGGATAATTATCTAACACTTGGCCAGCAGTGCACCCAGCATCTTCTCCTTCAAAATTAGCAATTCGAATTACCAATGTACCTGGTCTGTATTGGAAGTCTGGATGATCTTTTAAATCATATACACTGACTTCACGTTCTTCCAGTAAAGTTGGTCTATAAAAGATGTGTTGAAGTTAATATATTTTTTTTAATTTGCATTAATATTAATTAAATATATAATTACTTACTGTGGACTCTGACTTGAAGTATATGTTTTATACCACTTGATTTTAGCTGTTCTGCCTTGGTGATCTACACTTTGAACTACACCATACATTCTAGATTCTTCTTTTTGATCGACCACAAAATCGCCCGGGAAGAATTCTTTGTCATCTAAGTGATGAATTGGATACAGTTGTGTCGATGGAATACCTAAATAAATGTAACAAAAAAGTTACAAATTTCATATTGGAAGAAATATATGCAATTAGAAATATTATTTCTATAATACCAAATTCTACAGAGCCATCTTGCCATACAACATTAGCTTTTGTATTTGTAGATAATGTCTCCACAACAATTTTAGTTCCTGGAATAAGTGGAACTGGTGGTACTTTCTTCTTTGCTTTACATAATTTTTTTTTCTTTAGTACTTTTGTCATTAAAGCAGGGCCTTTTTTCTTTTTACCCATAGATGACATACTTGAACATCCACTAGACACCTAAAACAAATTATTAGTTCATTAATTTTATATGTAATACAAAAAATTAAAAGCAACAAAACATCTTACCGACGCACTGTCACTTTGTGATCCTGTATCTTCAGTGTCCCAATCATCTGAGCTTTCAGTATTTTGATTGTGTACTGGAGGCATTAGGGTGTTATTACTTGTCACATTTTGTAAATTGTTAATATTATTTTGAGCATTCTCTTCTAATGCCTGTTGTTCACTACCTTTTTCTTTTTTTCTATCTTCAACTGGTTTCGTAACACTGATATTTGGACGTGTTTTCTTTGGACTATGTTTAGGAACTTGAAAAATATCTTTCTGTTGCTTCCTCCACTGCTCTCGCGTAATGATATTTTCATCACCTTTAATCACATAGAAATTGCGATCCCCCACTTGTACAGTGGAAGACTCAAAAACATTTAATAATTTTAATTTCTTTAAATTTTCCCCTTCAACCACAAATTTAGGTTGAGCTTGATCTGACCAAGCACCATCCTTTGAGTATGCTCTACACTGCCAATGTACTCCTACCCAATCTGTTTCTACCTTTTCTACTATAACTTTTGTCATCTTTTGTGGCTTAGCTTTCCTCTTTGCTTTCATTTCTTTTGTACATGTAATCCACTGTGCATCTTCTAGGCAGTGAACTGGTCCCCATAAATTTTGACCAGGATAAAATTCAAAAGATCGAGGAAAATCATTATCCTGAAAAAAGCCTTCATTATATTTATGAGAAAATTAGTATTTGGTGTTGTAGAAAGATCTGTCATTTATTGTGACAGCATAAGAAAATACTACAGTTCAATTGACAAATAATATATTTTAAATTGTAATAAGTTAGGTTATTTTATAATCAAACTATAGTATTTTGTTTATGTATACAAAAAGTAACGGAACTTTCCACTGGACCTGATGTTTTACATTCCATTCTTACATTATCACGTTTCTCTTCTAATTGTCCCAATACACGCGAATCCATTTCATTTATAACACAACGTGATCCATCAGGAGTAGTAAGCCATAATTTAAAATGTGCCATTTTTATGCCACCAACCCATGAATCCATACAAACAGCTATATCTGTCGCAAATTCCTATAAAGATAAATTAGCAATTATGGCATATAAGTTTTTTTATTCAAGATTGACGTTATAAATGCTGATTACATACTTCCAAAGGTACTAAATCTTCGCTCTTAATATTTGTCAGAACCTGTTTAGTACCAATCACTTGAACACAAGCAGTAAGCTCGATATCTCTGCAATATCCCCTTTGTGTATCTTTTCCCTTGATCATTCGACGTACAACATCTCCTGGCATCAGTGTCCTATCTGCTAAATGAACCTAAATGAAACGGTAAAATGTTGAAAAATCTTAGTACAAGAGGTCAAACTTATTACATCAGAAATGGATTCAAATTTGAATTTAATATACAGTTGCAGATATCGTTCGTGTACAGGTGTCGCTTTAGATAAAATTAAAAACAAATACGATAAGAAAAAAGGTATAACAGTAAACATCAATCACTTTGTACATTGTCATTTTTACGAACGACGTACTTATTTTAAGATATCAAATCTTCATTACCTTCTTTGAGCTGACCAATTCTGAGACACCGGAGGGATGCCAGACCACGCGAATTTCGCCCTTTTTCCTTTTTGGACTCTCTTCACTGTCAGAACTTTCCTCGGACAAATCTTGATCGTCATTTTCCATAACGATCCCGAATATGACATTACCTTTTTTATCCACACGGTAGACGACATCCTCGTAAAAGTACTGACATTCTACTCCAAAGTTCGTAGCCATCTTTTCTCTGTTCACCGAGTACTTACTCCTCGCCGACGACGGCTGACAGAAGGTTCCACGGCGCAACGGTTATGGCGCACGTCGCAAGCAGGGAACTTGACTCCCGACCCCGAATCCGACCCCAACCCCAACTTTAGAATGACCGATTCGAGATGCCTTTTGGCTTCTCACCGATCGAGTTGTTATCGACTTTTTTCAAATCGAGATTGTTTGCTTTTCGAACATTACTTCAAACTTTCAAAGTATTTTCTGACAAAATAGTTTTCATTTAATGACTCATTACAGATGCGCAAATTTACATAATAATGTTGTATATAGTTGAGGTGTATGCTGCATGCATATGAGACGCGTAAATATAAATACGTACACGTGCGCATATATGCATACGATGCATAAATAATTAATGCATCTTTTTTTTTATTAATGCAAAGTAATTATAAAGGAAATGCATAAGCTTTGAAATACTGATTTAGATTGAAATATAAGAAACCTTAGAAAAAATATCTAGAAATAAAGAATTTTATAACTAAAGTTTTATGGCTTTAGCATATTAACAAAGTTAATGTGTGATAGTTGATTTTGTCAATTCAAACATTATGATTTAAATTTTTAAACGAATTTTACTTAAATAAATTTTACTATTAAATTTACCAATTTTCAAATTCCTACATTTCAAAATAATTAAATTTAAAAATCTTCAAGTCTCCAAATTTCAAAAAACCTCAAGTTTTTATAAGTTCAAATTCCTAAGATTCAAAACTTTTTGAAGAGACAAATTTTAAAATTTGTCAATGTTCTTATAAATTCTACAAGTTCCTTAATTGTAAAGTTTACAATTTAAAAATGTTTAAATTTTTAAAATCTTGTATCATGCACTTTTCTTTTTACACTTTCTTCCTCCTACTCTATTAATCAGGTGGAAATTAATAAAACTTTCAATACACATGTTTTCCTCATTTCATAAAAATGTGTAGAATTAATTCACACAATTATTATTTCCAGGTCTGTCGTACATGTGTTAAAATTGAGCTAAATTGGTATTTCAAACATCATACATTCCTCTTGCAAATTTTAGTTTGAGATATCGAAAGCAGGAAATACATTATTTCCATAACAAATACATACGAAAATCGTTTAAATATATGTGCTCAATTTAATATCAATGCTATTTACACTGTAGTAATTCCCTTAAAAATAAAACTATACATGAATTTCAATGCCATTTATTATCAGATATTTTGTAATTGTACGTACAATTGATTGTCTGATAGATGCATTTATATTTGACTAGTCTTTTTAATTTAATGAAACACAACATATCGATCAGTAATCAATATTAACAAACAATTACATATGTACGGAAAACATCTATTAATATGTATATATTGTAATTAACAGGAAGAAATGTATATAATATAAATTACTTTTACTGTAGTTAATGAACCTATACTTTCTTCACAATTTCCGTTTTTATTGGAAGAAAAATATTTCTAAAGTAAAATAAAGGATATACTTATTTTATAGCTAACTAGATTTATGAGTAGAAATGTTCTAAGAATACGTGATAATTTGTACACATCATCGAATGTTGTTTTTGTTATTAAAAAGTACCTTTTTTAAAATTTTCATTTTAGACAATTACACTGCAAAATGGGTACGTTGAAATCCTTGATCCAAACTTTGCAATATAGTTTGCACGTCCCGTTCATTTTGACTATAAAATACATACGCTTCGAATTTGGTTGCTAGATTACAATTAGTATCTCTGAAAATTGAATTAAAAATACATTTAATACAATTTCATCGATTATTCTGTTTCAAATATAAATAAATTATTAAAAATATTAAAAAATGTACAATATTATAATATTTGTATTACCCTGCAATGAATGCAAAATAATTAGGAATGTTTCTAGTACGACCACAAGAAGAGATTTCCATGTAACTTTGTTTACATATTACCTAACATTCAAACAGAATTTACTATTATGTTATAATATACATTTATATCCATCAATAATTAAATTTACATACTGTATCATTACTATCTTCAGTCACTCTAATTCCAATTTCTAGACATTCAAACCTTACAGGCACTGATTTTACTTCTTCTGATTTCAGTACTAGCAAAATTGCTCTTTCAATCTGTTTAACATCTCCTTGTGTACCAATATACATTGAACCACAATATTTAACAGAGAATCCAGCATTTAATGCTGTGTTTTCTGGTTTAATTGTTTCGTTATTTGGATCCTCGTCATGTTGTTCCAAACTAAACTTCTTTAAAATTTTTGTTAAGCCTTCAATACCTGAATTTCTTATGAGATGTATAATTGGAAGGTATAATTCGTTTGTTCTTTTACTTCGATGCTGAAAGTCCATTTTATAATTACTGTTTCATAGGGTTTAATTAAAAAATATGTAGAATTAAATAAATACTTTAATTATGTGTAGGCACACTGGTTGGCCTACAGTCTTTTTCAGAATTTTACGCAATTGCCCTTTAGTACTAGATGTTATAGCAGTTCCATTTATCTCATCCAATATATCTCCAATTTCAACTTTATCCTTAGGCAATATGAAAACAAATATTAAAATGCATTAGTGAAAATATTTGTTACCAAAAATTATGATTTTATTGTGCGTTTATGTATAATCTCAAAAGTATTATATTTCTTACATCTTCAGCAGCTACAGAGTTTTTGTCCAAATTAATTGCCAATGCTTTTCCTTTAATGAAGCTATAATTATGAAACAATATAAATTAAAGATATAAAACAGAAAATTTGGTTTAATAACTTATGGTTCTTACCACACAGAAATACCTAAACTTTTACATGGTACTAATTCCAAAGGTAAGCATTCAGGTAATTGCCAAGATTCATCTAAGAAACTCGAATTTCGTAAATTTAATCTAAAACGTAGTTTACTGCTTTGCAATAATACTGATAAAAATATTTCACCCAAAATATCATCTCCCAGAATACTGTTTTTGTCATAGTAGTTTATAGCCATTAATGGTGTTCTGACCTATGAAGTTTTGTATATCACATGTGTTAATTATTAGAAAATAAAAAAATATCATACTTAAAATCATTTTCTTTTATATATACTTAAATATTTAAACATATATATGTTAAAAAATTACATATATTTTATACAGAATAAAAAGTCATTAAAGCAATAAATATAATATGGATATACCAGCATTTCCACTGGTGCATGAAGGCACTTTCGTATCAAACATGTTCTAATTAAAAGTCTAAGACGTCCAGTAGCTGTATGTACTTTTGGAGATTGTTTTACTTGTTCAACTACCAAGGAGTAGGTACAACAGGAACTAAAACAGTACCATTTTAATTTTTAAAACTGCAAAATACAGATTGGATCAGCTGTGAAGTTCTGTTTGCTTTATAATCATTGAAGTTTTTCTCTATTACATATAGTATAAAAATGTATTTGCTGAGAATGTCGTTACATAAAATAGCAGTTTTGCGTTAAATGAATAAATTTATTAGAAATGGAAATAAAACATATCAGTTGAAAATTAATTAAGCTATTGCATTCCTTACAAGCATCATGATAAAAATAATAGAATGGTTATAAGAGAAAATTTGTACGTAACACATAAAATATAAATATCAAATACTACAAGACAATGATTTGACAGTTTTGGGGATAGTAATTTAAAAGTTGGGAAAATGAGTCCCATTTAAGTTAGAAGTTGAAAATTGATACTATAAACAATTGAACTACTATTCAGTGTGTTCTGTGAAGTATTTAAATGAAAAATTCAGTTTTTATTCAGAAAAAAAGAAATGAACAGCTAAATGTTTTTGAACAAGTAATATTTGAGCAAGATTTATATTATTGCCTGCAACAAGTAACATACAAGAAGGTATCAACTGTATGCTCTATATATGGAGCTTCACAACAGACCTAATGTAAATATATTTTTAAGTAAAATATTATTTATTTTAATATGCAAATTATAAAATAACAGAAAGAAGTTTGATAAATGATAAACTGTTCTTCTCCAGAAAATAATTTACATCTTTTTATAGACCTAAAATTTTTTTCTGCAATTTCTTCTAACCAATACCAGGCATCAGGTAATTTTGGAAAACCTATAGTACTTAAACGTAGTAATATGCCTTTTTGAAAACATTTTTCTAAACATTTACAAAAGGAAGGCAGATCTTCATTTTCATCATCAATCTCTTTTCCATGTTCGGTTAGTTTCCTTGTCCAATCTGAAAGTATATTAACATCATAACAAATTTGATTATACAAAATTGTTCTGTGTATTATAATATTCGACTAAACTTTTCTTTATTAATTAATAACACATGTTAACAATTTTAAGTGAACAATTTCAATTAATTTGTCTTAAATTATCTTAACCAATATTTTGCTTCAAAAATGAAACTAAAAACATTATACATTTTACATTTAACATACTTTCAAATGTTATGAAGCATAATAAAAGATATCTCAAACAAACAATATATGTTGCCAATATTACTGTATTGATACATGACCTGAATGTATTCTCAATATTTAAATGTCGACAAGCTGTTTTAATAATGGTAATGATTACTTTAATAGCATAAAACGATTAAAGCCCTTAAATAATCTATCAGTATGCAGAAATTCATAGAGTTGGTACAATCTTTCCTAAAGCAAAATAGCTTCTTACAATTACATCATATTTCATATTAGGTTCTATTAGATTTAACAGTTTTGTGAAATGTGTGGTAGTTATGCATAAATAACTTTAAACATTTTTTGAGGCAAATATACAAACTTCATTTTATTCATTTTGAACAATGTTTCTATTTTTGAAGCCACTTTTTAGTTCATGTCTTTCTGCTTTAATTTTTGGAATAATGATAAAATAGTTGTTACGAAAACTTGTCCTTGATTAGACATTGTTGAATGCTATCTTAAAAGTAGATGCATTCTTGATAAATATTGAATGTGTAGGATAGATGCTGTATGTTAATAAATAATAACATTATTGACAATACATATTAATGAGCTAAGACGCCTTATAAATGTTTTATTTATGAATAGTATTTTCTAATTATAAAAGTTAAAGGTTTTGCACAATATAAACATGATTATTTCTTTACTAAAAAGAAAACAATATCACATAAATGCACAAAAATACATCTTATTGTTTCAACAATTATGAATGATTATTTAAATCCGAACAATCAGAATATTAATAAATATCTCTAAAAGAAAGGATATTAACTGTCATTTTCTTTAATAAAACACTTTTTTAACCTGTAAGAATGAAATGTTATTTAGGATTACCTTTCAGTTCTTTAATAAGTGGGTTTGAGACCGTCATCGCATTATTAATCGAAATTATTTTTCAAATCTGTAATTGTTTCCATAAATCAATTTAATTATCGATTAGAAATAATCGAAGTATTTATCATGTTTATTCATTTTAAATGACGTTTAATGATGCTAACAACACTTGTGGACCATAGGTTTCCATGCATACAATATATGTCATTCGGAAATAACATATAGTCATTATACATATACATACATATACACATACATGTTCATATAGATATTCCTAACCTGCTCTAATATGTCTAACAAATTGAATTCATTTCTCATGAACCGAAAAATAATTTCTTTTCCAAGAAAAATTTTTCTTTCTTATCTGCATTAAATTGTGATCATTTCATATAATTCTGTATTTTTATTCTAAGATCGAAGAGTAATTAAAGGAAAAAACTTTTATTACTTGGTCTACTTAAAAATTTCATATTGTCTCGTAATAAGTGTTAGATCCGTGAAGGGGTTGTAGGGGAGGTGATTCTAAGTCACTTTTTCGTTTGCAAAAATGGGGTTTAGGCTCTCATTTTCGAGTTATTAAGAAAAAACACCGACCAATCAGAGCGCACGAATAGCATCCGCTATGATACGTTTTGACGTAACTTTGGTTAAATCACACATAATAATGTTCAGTTATTCATTTTCACTGAATAAGGGATAAGACAATTATTCGTTATTCATGTGAATGAAATAAATTGAATGTTTTAAATGCAGTGGGCCCTGACTGTCGCATACAATCGGTTTGTGAAAGTATGTGCGAATGTTGAATGTCGAAAGTAGAGAGATGTAAAAAAATATGCACCAAAAACGGTATTTGAAAGTATTTGTTTATTTATTTATTTAGCTTTCGGGTGTTTCCTTTATAAACTTGTCAAGAGTTAGTTGAGTACCTCCTTTTTTTTTCTTTTCGTGATAAAAATTTCTATAACACGCAGTGTCTTTTTGTATTGCCCTACGACTTGAGATACGCGTCCTCCATTGGAATCGCATTCTTCCATAATAGTTAAAAATTCGTCTAGATGCATAAAGGCTTTATTCATATTTTTAATTGTCAAATTTTTGTCGTTGGAAGTTAAGTACAAAGTTGGATTTTTTAAAATATGCGAAATAACGAATCGCACTCGTTATTTGAAAAGAATAAATAATAAAATATAAAATATTACTTTTGCCATTTGTTACGAAAATACAAAATAACAAATCGCTGTATTTTAAGGGATAAATAACTGTGATATCAAATGAAAAAGGTTTTAAATCGATACACTGAATGAATTAACTGCAGTCTACTTTAAATTTACAAAAAATGTACGAAAAATTTCAATCGGTCTCACCCATTGTGTGAAAATGATCCTATTTCAGCGAAAGTTAACCTTCGTTGCGGGTCGTTCTTGCCGATTTTAACCTTCCATAAAATGGAGAAACACTGCAAAACAGTTGATGTTAACTATAGGTAATTGTACTCACTTTGCTGTAAGACACGGTCACTTTCACTGTCGCTTGACAGATATTTTCATAGTAGTTCATAAAGGGGCTAATTGTTTCGGTAAATTTTATGGTCCCGAAAGGAGCCGATGGCTTTTTGCTCTTTCGTAAATTGAACCGCAATCGATCCTTCGAATAATAGATGGTTCCGAAAGGAGCTCATTACACTGTACAACACATTTGGATTTTTTCTACTTTTCTTGACCACCGCTATGAAATTTTTATAGATTTTTGCAATCTGAGTACGAATCTGAAATCCATTTTTCTCTGGGACGTATAACATTTTTTTTTAGAAAATTCATATTAAAAAAAATAGCAAATTTTCAACTTTGGAAATTTTTTGTGCTTTTACAATAGCAGCTATTCAGTGGCTTTTTGCACGAGAAAAATCTGCGAACCTTCCCGAATCAAACGTTATAAATTGTTATTACATTGTAAACATTTAAATATGTTTAATCAATAGTCAAAGTAAAAAAGACCCCAAAAATGCGCTAATTTTTGCTGATATTTTTAAATTTATTTAAAAAACTATTGATCTATGTGAAAATCTAACCATCGTTCGTGATAGAGCAAATATTTCTGCTGCAGAAAGCATCGAGCGAAGTTAAATTATCACATTCGTTTACATTTTATGTATAAGGAAAATAGTTCTGCAAAACACGCGTCGCAGCCGCCTCGTCCCGCATGCCGAACAATTGACGTTAGTCATTTGTTTATAACGGTCAGAACAAGCAGAGACCTGTTACAAAACTATGTTCCACTCGCGAACACTTTCCGAATAACTACCGAAAAGTATAGATCAACATGTCCACTGTTCGCACGAACGCAAATTATTACAATATGTTTTTTGTGTATGCACAATGTAACGGCAACGCGGAGGAAGTTGCACGTGTGTATCGTGAAAAATATCAGCAAGATCCTCTGTCTGCTCCATGTTTCTGTCGATTAGCAAATCGATTATATTCGAGTGGCTCCTTTCTGAATCTCGATCAAGACGCCCGCATCAGATCACCACGATGCGAATGGACAAAATCCTCGAGCAATTTGACGAAGACGGAACAACGAGCATACGAGACGTCAGCAGTCGACTAGGGTAAGTAATAAGAAAATATTAAAATATTCTGAAAAATATACTTTCTCTTTTAATAATAGATTTTTGTATTTTATTCCAGTATCCATCGGTCTACGATACATCGAATTCTTAAAGAAAATTTACTGCATCCATATGTATAAATTTATACGGGTGCACACCTTGAAACCGGCGGAATTCATCCAACGAATTCAATTTTCGAGGTGGTTTTTGCGAGAAATCGAGCAGAATCCGTCATTCCTCTCATATGTTTTGTGAACAGGCGAAGCCCTTTTTACAAGAGAAGGGTGCTTCAATGCCCACAATGCACATGTGTGGGATGTACAGAATCCGATAGCGATTCACCCACGAGCAGCACAAGACCGCTGGTCAATCAACGTATGGGCTGGCATTTGCGTAGATTTTATAATTGGACCGTACCTTCTGCCTAGCAGATTGGGCGGTCCATCATACCGAATTTTTCTGGAACATGTTCCTTCAACATGATGGTGCACCTGCCCATTACGCCGCAAACGTCAGGTCATACTTGAACGAAACTTTTCAGGACAAGTGGATTGGCTGCGGCGGTGCTGTTACGTGGCCCTCAAGGATCACCGGATTTGAATCGGTTGGATTTCTTTTTGTGGGGATACTTGAAGGTATGATTATGATTGTTAATTATTGTTACATATTTTCAATAATGTATGTATAGCGGACAGATCGAAATTCTTACATATTTCAGACAGCAATTAGCGAGCGTTAATCAAATGTTCTTATGAAAATAACCCAGGCCTTTTGGCGATAAAGTGGGAGATTGGAATGCGAGGTCTGGGGGTACTCTCCCTTGAGCAGCCACAATTCTATTGTTTTAGGAATCATTCGATCTCGAGCGCTCGTCCGCGACACACGAATAAAAAGCATTTTTCGTACGTATATACGCATTTATTTATTGCTCCCCGTTCACATCCCCAAATATGTAAAATACTTAAAATTTCAATTTTTCTTTTAATTCTGTCAGAATGAGGTGTATCGTGAACCGGTCACAACGCAGGAGGAGGTAATCGGCCGAATACACGCCGCGGTGACAGCAATTATGCCGTGTACATTGCATTCCATCAAAACCAATGTTGTAAAACGTCTGCGTGCGTGTGTGGCAGTTGATGGCGGGTACAATGAGCCCGTGTTGTGATATTTGGCAACAATCGGCCCCTTTTGGGGCCACCTATTATTTATTCGAAGGATCGATTACGGTTCAATTTACGAAAAAGCAAAAAACCATCTGCTCCCTTCGGGGCCATAAAATTTACCGAAAGAATTAGCCCCTTTAGGAGCTATTATAAAAATATCTGTCAAGCGACAGTGAAAGTAACCGTGTCTTACAGCGAAGTGATCAGCTGTTGTGCAGTGTTTCTGCATTTTCTGGAGGGTCAATATCGCCAGAACGACCTGCAACGAAGGTCAACTTTCGCTGGAATAGGATCATTTTCACACAATGGGTGAGTCCGATTTTTTGCCGTACATTTTTTGTAAATTTAAAATAGACTGGAGTTAATTCATTCATTGTATTGATTTAAAGTCTTTTTCATTTGATATGGCAGTTATTTATCCCTTCAAATACAGCGATTAGTTATTTTGTATTTTCGTAACAAATGGCAAAAGTAATATTTTATATTTTAGTGCTTATTCTTTTCGAATAACGCGTACTATTCGTTATTTCGCACATTTTAAAAAATCCAACTTTGTACTTAACTTCCAATGTCAAGACTTTGACAATTAAAAATATGAATGAAGCCTTTATGCATCTAGACGAATTTTTAACTATTATGGAAGAATGCGATTCCAATGGAGGACGCGTATCTCAAGTACGTAGGGCAATACAAAAAGACACTGCGTGTTATAGAAATTTTTATCACGAAAAGAAAAAAAAGGGAGGTACTCAACTAACTCGTGACAAGTTTATAAAGAAAACACCCGAAAGATAAATAAATAAATAAATAAATAAATAAATACTTTCAAACACCGTTTTTGCTGCATATTTTTTTACGTCTCTCTACTTTCGAACATTCAACATTCGCACATACTTTCACAAATCGATTGTATGCGACAGTCGAGGGCCCACTGTATTTAAAACATTCAATTTATTTCATTTACACGAATAATGAATAATTGTCTTATCCCTTATTCAGTAAAAATGAATAACTGAACATTATTATGTGTGATTTAACCAAAGTTACGTCAAAACGTAACATAGCGGATGCTATTCTCGCGCTCTGATTGGTCGGTGTTTTTCCTTAATACATAACTCGAAAACGAGAGCCTAGACCCTATTTTTGCAAACGAAAAAGTGACTTAGAATCACCTCGCCTACAACCCCTTCAGGGGTCTAACACTTATTACGAGTAACAATGACAACCTGTATTTATATTTTACGAGAATTGAATTCATGGATATTCACGAAAGAAACATTTAGTTTGCGCATGTTGGGCTACTTGGCCAGAATATTCTGTAACTAAAGGTAATTTGCATGTGTCCTCATAATAATGGTACCCTGGAGGCGTATATTCAATAATCTGTTCTTTAGTATGCACTTCTAGCTTAGGTTATCGTTTCCTTTTTCTTTTTCGATTTTTTTATCCACAGTGTACGTAAACGACGTAGTCGAAAGTTACCTATATGCATTATCACAATAAGTGGTGAGGGAGTTTCCTAAACTCCTTTAAGTCGCGTGAAATGCCAATATTTTTCATTATTTAGAGTGCACATATGAAAAAACATATGTACATGTTCAGCATGTATTCGAATTTGTAATTTGACTACAGCAGTTCACCGATTCTACGTTATTACTAAGATTTGTTACACCCTGGTTGCAACTTCTGTTACAACTTGTGTACATATTTAGTTTGTATTAGTAATGGCTTCCCGTAAAAGTTTAGTGTGGATGTACAGTATTCCATCAGAAGATGGAAAATTTGTTAAGTGCATTCTGTGTGATAGTATGTTATCTTATAATAGATCAACATCAGCTATAATGAAACATCTACGGGGCAAACATCGGGATACGTTTTCAAATGCAGCTATTGAAGTTTTTGATTTTGAGGCTAACGAATCGACACCAGAACAGTCTCAGGGAAGTAATGAAGTCTGTCCTCGCAAAAAGCTGCAGAGAATGGATTCATGCACTCTGAAACGACAAGAAGAGATATCACAGGCACTTGCTCGTATGATTTCATCAAATATGATGCCTGTTTCTTTTTGTGACAGCATAGGGTTTCAAGAGTTTATGGCTGTACTGGAACCTGGATACCGTTGTCCTTGTCCTAAAACTATTATAGAACGATTGCAATGTTCATACAATGAAAAGAGGATTAAAATAGAAAAAGAGCTCTCTATGGCATCCTGTATAGCCATTGCCAGCGATGGATGGTCCTCAAGATCACAAGATTCATATATTTCTACGACTGCATATTTCATAGATGAAAAATGGATTCTTAAAAATTATATGTTATGCACACAGTTGGTAGAAGATCGTTATACAGAGGAAAATCTATTCATTATGTTTAATATGGTGAATGAAGAATGGCCTATTAGTGGTAAAGTAAACAGTGTGGTACATGATAAAACAAGTAACATAGGTGTGGCCACAAAGCTGTTGGATGGTGTACGATATAACATTTCCTGTGCTGAACACACTTTACAATTATGTGTAAAAGATGCATTCAATTCAGTTGACAGATACCAAGAAGTAATACAAAAAGGCAGTAAAATTGTACAATATTTTCATCACTCTAATGTAGCTACTTCTTATTTAAACAAAAAACAGAAACAATCAAATTTAAGTGAACAAAAGTTGGTACAAAACTGCCCTACAAAGTGGAGTTCTAGTTATTATATGTGTGAACAGCTTGTGACCAATAGAAATGCAATTGTTTCTGTTTTAGCAGATAGGACTATTACTAATTTAAGAACTGCATTAAAACTTGAACTATCTGATCATCATTGGTCAATTATGAATGATATTATTACAGTGTTAAAACCTTTACAAATAGCAAGTACTACATTATGTTCTGAACATAGTGTAACAATTTCTTTAGTGCTTCCTATTGTTCATGGCCTTATTAATAATCATTTGAAAGATAATGATTCTGATATAACTGAAACTAAGCATTTTAAAAACATTTTAAAAGCATCCCTTGTAAATAGATTTAATTTGGATTCAAGATTTGAAACTGTATATCGTATTGCTTCATTTCTTGACCCAAGAAGCAAAGAACTGTCATTTGAAAGTAAGGAAGTGAGGAACGTAATTAAAATTTCTGTTCATGACATGATGGAAAATATTTCAGTAACAGAAACCACAGACAGTAGCAATGCTTTTCCAAGTGCACTAGATTTTTTGTATCAAGCTGTGAATCCTAGCAATGATGGTAATTCAGAGTTTGAAATGTACTTAGAAGAGACTCAAATAAATCATAATTTATGCCCGCTAATGTGGTGGAAGATACATGAATACAAATATCCTAGACTAGCGAAACTAGCTAAAATGTACTTAGGTATTCCTGCAATGTCTGCTTCTTCAGAATACGTGTTATCAACTGCCGGAAATATTAGTTCTAAACGTAATTGCCTGTTACCAGAAAATGTTGACTTATTGGTATTTTTGTATAAAAATAAAGATATCTGAATGAAATTGTTTCATAGACAGAGTTCTTATTTTACAAAGATATAATTATTGTGAATTGTTCCTACAACCCAAAAAATTGTAAATACCTAGGTAATTATTGAAGTAAAATATCCAGGTCAGACATATTCGAATATGTTTTATTTTTCCGAGGATTTTCCGAATATTTTAGTATTCACATGGAGATATAAATATAGAATGCACGATCGAGTTGAAAAATGATAAAGTAATGAAAAAGAATGTTATATGTATACGTGCGTCTTATGGCTTGCAATTATATTCTATTAATATACATATATATACATGATTATATGCAATTCAATATTTAAATTTTTCTCAATAAAGATTTTCAAAGTATCGCGCGCAATGTAAGTGAAAAAACAAGTGCACATGCGTAATGCACACCGGGAATCCTTATCAAATGTTTACTCGATCTGTTTTATCCAAAGGGAGATACTCCCACTATGAGGGCCCAATTTAACATTTTAGCGTTATCAGTTATCTTGAATTCGATACTGATTAGTAAGTTCAACCGAGTAGTTACGTGCTGAGATAATGCAGTGTTATTAATAATTAAGCAACCCAGCAAAAATGGCAACAACAGTGCCCACTGTGAATGAAATAAAATTAAAGGCTTTAGAAGCATTCGTAGAAAAATTCGGAGAATCTGCAAATATTTGTGTTTGTGCACCAGGTCGTGTGAATTTAATCGGAGAGCATACCGATTACAATGAAGGTTTTGTGTTACCAATGGTAAAATTCATGATATTATATTTTTTCTATATTAAATAATATCAGTATATTAAAAAGATCAAAATAATTATAAGTAAACGAATAAAAAATGATCCAAAATTATATATTTTAAAGAGGTAACTCCTTCAAATTATATATAAATTCATTTGTATGTATGTAGATCAAATATCTAATTTGTTAATTAAATAATTATTGATATTTTATTAATAATTTGTATTTTACACTTACTAAAAATATTTATTATATGTATTTAAAATGTAGTAAAAAATGTATACCTTTTATATAATTATAATTTTCCATAATTGTTATATAACTTGCCTATTGTCACATATTTGTTATCTTGCTAACTGCTATCATATTTATTTCATTACTTGTATAGATAATAGAGCACTGATTTACTTTGATATGTATGTTGCTATTAAGTAAAATTTTAATACCTTTTAATATTCATAATTTATTATAAATCTTTATGTACAAAAATTTTGTAAACTTACTCTGTTTTTATAATTTAATTTTATAGATATAATAAATTTTGTGTTTATTTGTATGTATAAAATTTAAGTATTCATTAAATTTAACAAGTATTAAGTTGAATGTATATATTAAATTAAGTATATTTTATTTATAAAATTTATATTTCAATTTGTTTTAATATTAATAGTGAAGGACATAATATATTAAATTCCTTTTAATTTTTAGGCATTGCCCATGGTTACAGTTATAGTTGGAAAACTTAGTAATGATACAAAGACAAGAATTGTTTCACTTAACGAGACAGTTAAGTCTGAAAATGAAGTTGAATTCAAAACTGACGTTCGTGAAGTCATTAAGCCAGGGAAAACACAATGGGCTAACTACATAAAAGGATGTATAGCACATTTTCTGTGTAAGTTTGGCTTTATATACTTTCTCAAACTCATATTATTCAAAATTGATCAATAATATATCAATTATATTATATTAATTTTAGGCAATGTACCATCTTTCAATGCAGTGATTGCATCATCTGTACCTGTTGGAGCTGGACTTAGTAGTTCAGCTGCTTTAGAAGTTGCCACTTATACATTTTTGGAAGCATTAACTAATACACAATCAAAGACACCAGTGGATAAAGTATAATCTCATAATTTTTTATCATTAGCAATAAAAAGAAAAGGGATGTGCACATTTGTGGATGCTTTTTAGGCCTTGGCATGTCAACGTGCTGAGCATGATTTTGCTGGAGTTCCATGTGGTATTATGGATCAGTTTATTTCTGCAATGGGAAAAGAAGGTTATGCACTTCTGCTTGACTGCAAAACCCTAGACATCAAGCAAATTCCTATATCACAAATGAATGACTATGTCTTTCTTATTACTAATTCAAATGTTCCTCATAAATTAAGCTCAAGTGCATACTGTGAACGTAGAGATAATTGTTACAAAGCTGCTGAAAAATTAAATAAAAGCAGTTTACGAGACGCATCTCTGGACGATATTCAAGGTAAGATAATAAAGTGAAGTGTTAATAAAAGTATTAAATTGCATAATTACATTTTATTTTTAGTATTAAAATCACAAAATGTGCCTGAAGTGCTGATAAAAAGAGCCCGTCATGTGATCACGGAAATTCAAAGGACAGTTGATGCTGCAGCTGCTCTTGAAAAAGGAGATCTAAAACTATTTGGACGATTAATGAACGAAAGCCATGATTCATTGAAAAATGATTATGAAGTTTCTTCTACCGAACTGGATGCATTGGTATCAGCAGCAAGAGAAGTAAAAGGTGTTTTGGGAAGTCGGTTAACTGGTGCAGGTTTTGGAGGTTGCACAATAACCTTATTAGAAAAGGACGTTATCGACGAAACAATTAAACATATAAGGGCAAAGTGAGATTTTGCTACTTTCTTAGTTTTATGATTTTATTTTTTGCACTAACTATTATAAGTATTGTTTTCTTACAGTTATTCAGGAAATGCAACGTTCTATATAGCAAGTCCTTCCATGGGTGCAAGAATATTAGGTACAAATTAAAAAAAATTAATAAGTCAATTTATAATTTTAAATACTTATAAAAAAATTCGAAATTTATTTTTTTATATATATGTATATACATATATAAGCTTCCTAGCTTTAGAAAACATATTATTTTATATAAATGTTTATATATTACTCAGATTACAATTTGTATATTGTATAATAACTCAAAATTGAAATGAAGTACTGTAAGTACGTTCCCGTGTCGAAGTATTTTCTGAAATAACGTGTATCATATCCCACACATCCATTCATATATACATCTTATATCTTATTTTATTTACATTAAATGTATTCATTCTGCATGGTTGTTGTCTCACAGTATTGCTCATTGATTATCATACATGTTTAATATTAAATCATACCACCAGTCTAATAGTTTAACTTCTTAAAAGCTAGTCGATCATCATATGAATTCTATGTTTATTTACAAAATTATTTGTTAATTAAAAAGATTAACTATTACTAAAAATACACTGCTTTCCTTTATTAGGTTGTTTGTATTGTTGTGTATATTTATATTAACGTAATACTGATATATCATGAATTAAAGGAGTTTTAGGATAGTAATTAAAAAAAAACCTAAGTACTGTCAGTACCTATTCATGATAGCTGGCGACATATTTGAAAATTCTGCAAATAAGTAGAAATGTTAAACGTTATTACTAATACATAAAGATTCAAACATTTTATTCTATAAAAATAATCGTATTTAAGTACCTTTAAGGCAGTCATTAAGTTCAAGTTCGGTCGAACTGCACCTTAAACCAGAAGGCTTCACACCTTTAAAAATTTCAATGATACTTGGTTTCAAGTTATGAAAGATCAAAGGCTGTCCACGTTTAGAGAAGTCTTCTGTTAAACTTTTGATACCCTAAATAAATCACATTAAAAGTTTACAATTTCATAGAGTCACATAGCGAGATTGCATTGTAATACTTGATTTTTAACATACCTTTGCGGCCGTAAAATCTGCTGCTTGTATATGTGTAGAATCTATAACAACAGGTACGCCAGTACCTTGTTTTGTGCCATGTTTACTAATTACAGCCCGCACGTACTCTACACTTGGAAAAACGAGACTTCTATCAGGTGTTATGACAAGATATTCACAGCCATTAATACTCTGCAATAAAAAAAATACTACTGTATGACTAAAAAATTATTGCTTAGTTTATTGGTATTAAAATTGCTTTATTTTCACTTAAGTGGTAACAACATAGTACAAATAAAAGATGTAAAATAAATTTTTTACCGTATCTTTATGGACTCTTAGCGATGGTCTTGCTGATGCATAAAGTAGGAATATTACATTTATACCAATACCAATCACTATACCTAACTCTAGCCTTATAAAAAGACAGCATAAGAACGTGGCTACTGCTGGTATTAGATCAATTTCTGAAAAAAAAGGAATTACACCTCAATTACATTTATTTATCGAATTTATTTATCTGTACGTACTGGATAATTTATTATACTATATGTATATTAACAAATCGTTTTGCACTACGAAATTTTCCCTATTCAGCAATCATGTATGGTAACTATTACATCCAAAAATAATTGTTCTGTTTAAAACAAGTTTCTTTTCCTGCTGTGTGTGTTATTAATAATCGAAGGAAGAAAATCCATTTTTACGGTAATGTTTATTTCAATCTTTTCATGTTCGTATTTGTTGAAATTTTATATACAATGTGTTCGAGAGAGTGGGACAGATTTTAATCCTTCTTTTGAAGTCACAATTAAATCAATAGTTTTGGGATTGTATGTAATTGGAAAATGTACAACGTACTTTTTGTTCTCCATATTGGTTTGATTACGTGTAATTCCACCATGAAAATGACTGCAGCGATGATGATTGCCGCAAGTGCGGCATTAGGAATAAAGTACAGAAACGGAGTGAGGAATTGAAGAGACACGAGTACCAAAAGGCCAGTATAAACACCACCCAGAGTTGTTTTTACCCCTGATGAATGGTTTACAGCTCCACGGCTAAGTCCTCCGCTAACGGGCATAGAAGAAACGAATGCTGATACAACGTTGCATGCGCCCAAAGCCAACATTTCTTGAGTAGCATCAATTGGTTTACCTTCATCTAAAAAATAAATTAGACGCAATGAGTATCGTTACTTATTTATCTTTACGTTATATCGCGTTGCAAATATACTACAGAAATGATCTGCTACATGAAATTCTTGTTCTTTGCCAAACATAAATGAGTTGCAGATTTTGTTATTAATGAAATTTTGGAAAACGTTTCTGATCTTTTCTAATTACAATTTTTTATTTTGCGTTCTTAGAATTTTGCAAATTTGCAACATTGTAATTTTTCTTAAATATATCTTTAAGCAGAAAATGCTTGGAATTGCAAAATTATAAATAGTAAGAGAATGCTTATTATTATCAGTTTTAAAAGTTCAACAATGTTAAAGTGCAAAACATCAAAATACTATAATGTTAAAATGATGAATATTTTGAATATTAAATATTAAATATAAAAATTCAAAAATTCGTACAACAAAGGGTTAACTTATGTGATCAATTGACAACATAACTTACTATTTTTATATTATTTTGAACAATTTTTCATGTTTTCGCGAAGATATGAATTATAAATACTTACTCTCAGCATAATTTTGTATCGATTTACGTCCCCAAACTGAGAATTTGAATTATTCAAATTTTAATGAGATATATTTGTAAATTTCGAAATTTATTAAGAAATTTAGATTTTGCAGTTATTTAAAAATTTAAAAATTTATGAAAAATTTGTTTCTGCGTTTGGGGATTTCCATTCACTTTGTCGAATCGTTTGATAATAACGTTATTTGAAACTTACTAAAAACCTTGGGGATGGAGATGGTTTCCAAAAGGCTCAACAAGGGAATGACCAGACATCCTGAACCCAAGGCAGAGACCATGTCAATGAAATTGTAAGTTTCGTTGTTATTGTATGATTGAAACGGTGGCGGACGAAATTCCGGAAGTCCTTGTTTGACATGGCCTGTCAAACTAACTGGCGAGAAACCTAAGTGACTTTCTAATAGCCAGCACATAACGGCGCATACGAGGACTACCAGTATGTTTCGGGCTGTAGAAAGCAACCAGAGGGATTTCTGCATGATCGCCCGTGCTTTTGATGGCATTTTTGTGGTTTCTTGCGGTGTCACCAAATCCTTGACTTTCTGTGAAAATAAAATTTTTATTTACAACTCTCAAATCCAAGGATCGAAATAAACAGTTATTTTTCTCTTTTTTAAACTTCCTCTAAACTTGTATTTTTAATTTAAAATAATATCCGTTCTTGTTGAATTTTTATGAGAAAAGAATGTTATTTAAATAAATTCTTTTTAAAGAATTCTCATGGAACAAACATTTTAGTATCTGTACAATAAAAGTTCCATGCTAGCTAGCTACTTTAGGACGTTTGTTGAAACCGACTGCATAAATTCTATACAATTACAAAACTATGTAGCACTAGTTTTAGTTAAGAATATAATATATTGCTTATATAATTATTCCACAAAAAATATAAAAAATATGAGTAATTAGTAGTTTTATACAAAGTATTGAACAAAAAAGGAGACTTGTCAAATACATAAATAACATTACACAACATAAATATGTAAATAACATTTTTTTATAACTTAAACTGAAATATATAAATTCTATAATATAATATATGTATGTGTATACATATATTTCTATCATAGAACATACAAATTTACACCTAATTATTATTATACTGTTCAATTACAATTTGTATTAATTATTTAATATTATTACAGTAGTGTTCATTGAATATCATTCAATTGTGATTAAGGAGAATTTCTTAGTATTAATAAACAAAAAACTGTTGCTGCCATTTTTCAGTTCTATACTTTATAAGTTCTACTTAAATTAAAATTTTCATTTTTAAAAATTGTTCTCTGTTTTCATTAGAAGTTATGAAGTGAGAACATTTTTTAAAAAAGTTCCATTGTTCATATTCTTTTCTTTGTCTGTGCTATTGATGAGTAATATTTATTGACACTTAAAAGTTAAGAAAGCAAAAATTGTTTGCATTTTAAGTATAATGAATTAATAGATAATACATAATTTAAAAACAAATTTCTATACTTTATATTTATTATTTACTAGTTTTGTTTATTGTTTCTATTTTTACCAGAACTTTCATGTTACTGTCATGAAAAATATTTATTTTCACGCTGGCAGTCGAACGATTAAACAACAGCAGCTGATATGCTATTACATCACTAGCTCATCTTTAACGAATATTTATGGAATGCTATTGAAAATTATACCGGAACATAAAAAAACTGTTGGAAAATAAAAATGATTAATGTTTTTCCAGTACTATAAATCAGTCAGGTTAAACGCTTTGCCCGCTTAAGTATATACTGGGTGTCTCAAAGTTAAATGATCAAACTTTACCAATATGTACTATGAGTAGAAGTATTATATTCACATAGGTTCACAAACGGTTTATAAAATCATTATATTAGGAATATAAAATCTAATGCAATAGCGAGTTTATTGTTGATGTGTTACAATGTCAAAAGGTATAGCTTGACAATTTTTACTAAATGTGCTCCTTGTAACCACTATTATTATATTAAGTAATCATAAATTGCTAGAACTTTATTGATTTTAATTTATATTGCTAATTAAATACTTTAAGTTACAGTTGTATTACCTATACAAGATACTACATATAATAAACGTATTTTATTATCATTGAATTTTAAAATTCCTTTTTTCGAAAATACTAAAAGTTATCGTAAAATGTTTGAAAAATTGAGCTGCGAATTTGTATGTAACTGTATGTATATACAGAGTGTCTGATTTAAAAATGAACTGGGAAATTACTTTCCAAAAAATTTGCTATTGAAAATAATATTTCATATAAAACTTATTTTTGTTACAAAGAGCATCTTATTTTGGATGCAAATCATATCTAAATGAAGACACGTCGGAGCTTCAATGATTACCTTTTTTTAAATAAAATGATATGCTTCCGTTTAGGTTTGATATATGTATGTATAGTTTATTTCAAAACGAAGTCATTAAATTGTAATATATTAGTTCTCGAAATATTTTATCTTTATATATTCTTATTCCTATTTTATCATATTTTTATTGTTATTAAATTCAATCTACATATTTAAGATGTCTTCATCTGGAAATTTGAGTGCATAATATACCTCCTTTGAAACATAATCCGTTTTATTTTAAATATTACGCAGAACACGGAGATCTCTTTAAAGTTATGTGCTTGATGATACACCAAACAACATAAAAGATTGAATTAGTTAATTCTTTTACCTAAAATAACTGCCATGAATGTAATATAAATGTCTTGTAATATAAGTATAAATGTTTTGTAACTTTATATCTCCAATTTTTTAAATAAATTATAATAAAAACTTGTTTATTAGTGTGCAGGTTTTGAGCTGCTCTTGCAATGGTATGAGGTTAGTATGTAAATATGTTCAACACAAAAATACTGCAGTGATTTCTTGATTTTTGAAACAATATTTTTACAACTAGTATCAAGTGTCTTGTATCCGTGAGAATACTATTAAAGAAATGTATATTCATACACTTTCTTTCAAGGATTTTTACAATTGTTCGATGTTTTTTGTTAAACTGGATATCCAAACAACCTCACATGTATCTTTAACAGGATTTCCAATAGTTGTTCAACACCAAATATTCTCAATAACGAATCCTGTAAGAGGTAGAATCTCACTTTAAATGAGACATCTTGTATAGCATGGTTTTTTTTATGCATAACATGTATGAAACATACTGGCGAAGTTTGATCGTTGAACCTAGGGGCACGTTGACTAATGTACAGGTAAGTAAACAGAGTGCCGGTACTAACTCTTAGTAGAAGAAGAACGATTATACAAGTGACACCCAATGCCGTGTCCCAAAGTTTCGTCTCGCCAATTTTTTCGAATATGTTGTGCCATACTTCGACGAATTTACTGCCGCCGATTTGTATGCCTAGGATATCCTTCACTTGACTGGTGGCAATAATGATCGCTGCTGCTGATGTAAAACCGACTGAAACCGGCCCCGATATGAAATCCAGTAAAAAACCTAATAAAAAAGAAATTCAGACGTAATACAGTTAATTGAATTCATGTTTTTATAGTTACAGATATGATATCGACAATTATTATTGAGTTCTAGCGCGTTCACTACCCACGGTAGATTTAGCTATGACTAACACCATAATAATTAATCCTCGAATAGCGTAACCGGGTCGATCTTGACCCTGACCTACGAAACATATACAAATATACTTCCAATAAAATTAGATGTTCAAATTTCTTGACGGAATACTGCCGTAAAAAGTAATTAATATAATATTGATAGGAATAATCTAAAAGGCTAATAAAAATGAAGGAGACTCTGAAATTGCTCTTAAATTGGCGCTGTATTCCTGCCATTAAAGGATTACAGTTATCAAGGACTGATCGCTTAATTAAATGCTTGGTATTGCATTTATTATTTAATTAATATTGCAGATATTATCTGTATGTGATAGACAACGTGTTGTTAAGTCATTGATGGATAATTATGTATGTGAGGATATTGCAAATGACGTCAACAGTCTGTAACCTATGTTTTTATGTCTATGTACAGAGTGGTTGATTTAAACAGCACCACATACATGTTTTTGTTATTTACGATGTTATGGTTTAATCGAAAAGTATTCAGGACATGGTTAAGCTATTTTACGAGGCATATTTGAGGGGCACAGTTAAATTTTTTCTCAAGGTCAAGCAGGTTTACAGCATTTCACGGCTATCTATGTTTTTTTAAAAGCAGGATTATGTTTTTATTATGCGACTTACAGATCTGTCTATTATTGTTACTGTTAAGAAATATCAATTTTCAATAAATCATACCTAACTGCAGGATCCCCATCAGTAAACAAACACAGCCAGAGATGAAGGTTAATAGTACAGCAAAATCGGGTCCCAAATCAGACTTTTGTAACGTTTCCCTAGTTAATATTGCGATAATCGCTGTTGGACCAACTGGTACATCTTTGCAAGATCCTAGGATGGTGTACACGAAAGAGGCCATAAAGGAGGAATACAGACCATACTGTAAAATAAAAGTAAATAAATAAATATTTCAATAGAAACCAATTTCACTTTCAAATAAAAAAGGAAGGCGGGATACATCGAAAACAGGTAATAAAGAATTGTATTTTTTTTTTTTTTGAATTAGGATTTTGGATCTTGCCATTTATAAGGTTATTCCGATTTGATTGTTTCTTCAGGATTAAAATGAATAAAAGACAAGATTAATATCTCTGAAAAAAATGCGATAGCCGGAATCTAATTTTCAAATTTCAGATATATTTTAATACATTTTAACTTCCCTTTGGTACAATTTTTTGTAACATTGGAATGATTTTAATTAAGAGTTTTGTGGCACTACTTATTTGAGTGGTTCTGTAAACGACATGCAGTCAAATTATTTTTTTCTTATATGTATTAAATAAATGTCAAAATCTGAGTATAGAGGTGACAAATAATGTTTGAAATAATTAGTAACAATAATAAAATAATTTTGAATTTCAACTATCAAACAAAATGTTATATAAGTTTCCTTTTAATGTAACAAATTAATAGCAAAATTAATAGCAAATTATTTGTCCATTATTACTGATAGGCATCTATTATAAACATATCAGTTTTCATTTTTGTTTAGATCATATTACTGATTAATATTTAACTTCATCTAATGTACTTAATCATCGCTTTCGATAGATATCAATTATGAACCTATCAATTTTCATTTATTATTGGATCAGTTCATTAATTAATATAAACAGTAAGACATTAAAAATTACTTTTTACAAGATAAAATTTGTCAACCACAGATTATGTTATGAGGCAGGTTACATTTGAATAAAAAGTTAGAAACACGAATAATTGAATTTTACTTCTTCGACAAGTGTTTAGTTGAATAAACTAACAATAAGGAGGAAGATGGATTTTGTGCGATAATTGGCGAATGATTGAATTAAATTTGGGAAATTAAATGTGGGGGATGGAGATTTACGCCGTTTGTTTGTTTGTATGTTAAATTCGTTAATTTTCAAGTTTCCAAATTCTTAGACATTGAAATTTCAAATTTCAGGACTAACAAATATTCCAATTTTGAAGCTGTTAAGTCTAAAATTCGCAAATTTCCAAATTTTCATATTTTCAAACTGTTTAAATATTTTAAATTTATTAATTTTCAAATATTTACATTTTTAAACATTGAAATTCAAAATTTTAACACTAACAATTATTCCAATTTTGACGATGTTAAGTCTCAAATTCGCAAATTTCCAAATTTTCATATTTTCAAACTGTTTAAATATTTTAAATTTATTAATTTTCAAATATTTATATTTTTAAACATTGAAATTCAAAATTTTAACACTAACAATTATTCCAATTTTGACAATGTTAAGTCTCAAATTCGCAAATTTCCAAATTTTCATATTTTCAAACTGTTTAAATATTTTAAATTTATTAATTTTCAAATATTTATATTTTTAAACATTGAAATTCAAAATTTTAACACTAACAATTATTCCAATTTTGACGATGTTAAGTCTCAAATTAGCATATTTCCAAATTTTCATATTTTCAAACTGATTAAATATTTTAAATTTATTAATTTTCAAATATTTACATTTTTAAACATTGAAATTCAAAATTTTAACACTAACAATTATTCCAATTTTGACGATGTTAAGTCTGAAATTCGCAAATTTCCAAATTTTCATATTTTCAAACTGTTTAAATATTTTAAATTTATTAATTTTCAAATTATCAAATTTTTAGACATTGAAATTCCAAATTTCAGGACTAACAAATATTCTAATTTTAAAGCTCTTAAGTCTCAAATTCGCAAATTCCCAAATTTTCAAATCACCAAACTACGAAAAGTTCCAAATTCGTGATTTTTAAACTCCTAAATTAAAAAACTTGTAAATTCTATATTCGTAAATTTCCATAGTTGTAAATTTGCTAACAGAAACGAAGAAATGGTGTCGTTTTTTGGTTTCACGTTGCCAGGTTTCATACGAAAACTTATGATGCTTATGTAGGTATGTAAGTATGTAAGTTTACATACGTACAGTAGCGGACAAAAGTTTAAGACGATGATTTGATTTGAAATATTATACGAACTTCGTTCCATTTTTTGTAACTTCGCTACTGAGCAAAATATCAGAATGCAATTTTTTGTATAAGTGTATAAATAAATGTCTAATTAGTTAACACCGAAAGTAGAACACTATTTATACTCTTTATGAACAGTAAATCAATTATTTATTTTTTCCATTTAGTCTTGAACTTTTGTCCGCTACTCTATACACGTCGATGAAAACAAATATGGTCATCCTACCTGCAAAGGAAGTCCTGCAACATTTGCATAAGCAATTGCTTGCGGTATAATGGTAAGTCCTACGGTAATCCCAGCAACAAGATCACTAGCTATAAAATCCTTCTCATATGTCTGTATCCACGCTATAATAGGTATCCTTTTATACAATAACTTTTTCTTACAGGATCTTTTGATACGTTGATACAACCATTTCCTTCCTAGGGAGCACAGTAAATTCTTTTCAGGATTCTGTGGACCTGAAACAAGTTTAACAAATTGTATAGTTATATCAATTGTTATAATATTCTTTTTCTTTTATTTAAAAATTAATATTTCTTATTTTCATTTTATATTATTGTTACTATTGTGCGTGTATAAACAGTGTGTTCGTTTTTTGTTGCTGAAATTCGACATATTGTATTCTTAAAAATAAAAAAGAATGTCATATCAAATTGGGATTGCAATCACTTTATTAACACTAGATTTACGGAACGAGCCAAAATGACTCACGACACATTCCTTATTTTAAATTAGAAAAACTATTAAGACGCTTTTATCAAAATGTATGTTAATTTTTGTCAAGATAAAGGATTGTATAAGCCAATTTACGTATTATACTTTATTTATTTTCTTTTCTTCTTTAGTTTCCATTTAAGAATAAGTGGTCATTATGCGTCTGTAAATCTAGTGTTAAAAAGTTATAACCAAAATACGAAATGACAATGGACTGTTTATATCACATTATACGGGTTTATTTAAATATAAATTATTATTTATATTATTATTATGTGTATGTATATGATGTATGTTATAATATATAAATTATAATTATAATATAGAAATTGTAATTTTACGAACTTGATAATGTAATTAAACAAATAATGAATTTTAAAATAACAATATAAAAACGTGACAGGTTATTTAATTTATATAAATAAATTCACAAGTAGAAATGGGTAAGTAATAAATATATAGAAAGTTGTATCATTTTAAAAAAATCATTCAACATAAAATAATCACACACATTGTGAATAAATATTTGTTCGTATTTGTATTGGAAGGCACGAAGAAGTCTAACTGGAAATTCTTGCAGTACATCGCATAAGTTCCGTTTATACAGGTAAACACAAAATAAATGTACACCATTAAAAGGGTTATTTTTAATTACAAAAGAAACTGTACAGCCTATTCTTGATTCTTAGTATTTATTTTACAAAATAAATAGAAATTAGGCATTAAATAAGTATATTATGACATGTTATCAAGGAAAGTACATTACTGTTATGTCATACAAAATATGAATAATAGTTTATATATTTCATGGTTATTTTTGATCTTCCGATCGATTTCAAAGATGTTTCGAAAATTCAAAGTACCAACGTTAAAAAGTTTCTAAATTTCAAAATTTCTAAACTTCAACACTTAAGAACTGAAAAATTCAGACTCAAAGATCAAAAAATCTCAGATTCAAAATTAAAAAATTTCACGATCACAAAAATACGAAGTCACAAAATTAAAAAATGTTAGACTTCCAAAGTTCAAAAATTCCAAAATCATAATATTTCAAAAATAGATAGTCTAAAATCCCCAAAAATCCAAAGTTCCATAATTGAATTATTTCAAAATCCGAAAATTCCAATATTGCAAAATTCCAAAATCCGAAAATCTTAAAATCTCATACAGCTTCGAAGCTCAAAAATTTCGTAGAACAAAAATTAAAAAATTTCGTTTTCCATTTTGTAAAACCGAAGCCGCGTATAAACAGCATCTACCTCCGTGTAAAACGAGCGATTAGCATAATTTCCGAAGTTCGAAAATATATTATTTCGTTAAGATAATATTTTCTGTTGCAAGTAAGGCCACCGATTATGCAAATAAGTGTCTAAGGTAAATATTTACTTATATCGCTATAACGCTGAATGAAATACCGCGAATATGTAAATTTAGACGTTAATTGGTTAACCATGATGTATCATTGAAAGATATTTAAATGCGTGCGATTAATTAACACGCGCGTGGATTTCTATATGGAGATTCCTCAGGACATGTGACGACCTTTTTCAAACAAACGACTTTAGAAAGTATGAATGTACTACGATCGGAGAAGAGAAGGAAAGGGAAGGGGAATAAAAAAAACATACAACCCCGTGATATCTATGTATTATTATAATATATGCAAGTATGTCTGTTGCTAAAGCTACCAGATAACTAGCGATAATTGCACGTAAAGTAAAGCTAGACAGGTTTAACTGGTTTTGCGTGTTAATGTAATACTTGATGGGAAAAATGTCTCGATCAAAAACTTATTGACGTTGAATTCGTATTATATATCCTTTGTTCCGAGTGACATCTAATTATCTGCACATGGAAGAGAAAACCAAATATCCAATTTCGGTGAACCAACGGTAAAACTTCGAAGATGATAATGAATCTATGTGCGTGTTAAACGGTTGCATAATATGACTTTTTCTGTAACATTGCAGTAATGTTAAGTGAACGTGACTAATGAAAAGAAAGGCACAGTTGCATGTAGGTGGGCTAGGTGTCCACTGTACAAGGGCACTTAATCAAGCCAAACGATATTCTGATTGATTGTAAAGTAGTCAATCACCTCTTAAAGGTGTTGAACATTATACAAGAAAGTACAGTCTGTGACTAATGAGGCGATTAGAGAAACAGAAATTACCTGTATCAAGATTTTATGTATTTAAGCGTATATATTAACAATAAAAGTATAAATATTATTAGACTGTCATACAACACGTGTAGTACTCTATCGAGCATTTCTCCACGTTCGATATATCGATCTCTCGTCGAGTGTCGATCTCTTTCCGAATATCTCCGAACATTGCCGACCCTTCCCGAAGCTATACATACACTCTGCAACCCTATACATATATGTATGTGCATACATACATGGTGTCCCGAAATTATGGCAAGAGCCGAAAAGGGGTGGTAGGTGGGGCTATTCTGAACAACTTTTTCCTTTGCAAAAATATTGGATGAGGCTTCATTTTCAAATTATTAAGGAAAAACACCGACCAATGAGAGCACGAGGATCGCGCGCGCTAGGAGGCAGAAGTGCAGGCCCGTGTTTTAATTGGCCGTGGTCGGCCATTTATGAAAATGGGGGAACGAATTTTTATTTCTGTTCCTAATAGCTCATGCAATAGTAAAAAATGCTACCAATATTTGAGAAATCAACAAAATCTTAGTTCCGAATAATATATAGCGGGCGGCCGACAACTTGGCCGGTGAGGACTACCGATTGTTTACAGTTTTCAAGTCATGTAGTGTGCGTGACCGCTCAAACCAATAAATTCCGTCGAAACTTCAGACATTAAAATGAATAAAGAATTTGTAAGATATGACCATTTTTCGCGGAGATACGATTACTTAAAGTTGAGTGAAATTTTGCTAAAAATCTTGTTGCTCAGTGTACAATTTAAAATGATCCGTATAGTTTATAAATAAAGTATATTTTAATTTTATATGCTGGTTTCGTTTCTAGTTCACATTTCTATTTTATTTTTACTTTGCGTCGGATATATTGTGACTGGGCCGCGAGTTTGACACCCCTGCTTTAAAGGGTCTCCCAAGGAACAAAAAATGTCCTTATCACTTTCCCGAGAAACGATGCGAGAGTTGTCAAAAATACGTTCAAAGTATGAATGTAATTATAACGAAATTTACGTATATTTTACATTTTGTCGTCTTTTTCTTTGGATATCGAACCACTTTCGAAATAAGTAGTAAGGTACAGTATTCTCTCCGTAAATGTGAAAAAGATCTCTACCGTAAGAGTAAAAATTGTATCCCCACTACTGGAGGGATCCCCCTCGGAATCGGACAAGCGTTAAACACAATCGGTTACCGAAACGACGAGGATCGAATATCGGTGAGACACATACTAATGCAAGCAAAGAAAAAGATTGCAATTTTCTTATTTCCTATTATTTTTTCATGAAACTTATACCATCGTATTCGTCTCGTTTTTCTTATTAAAATGATACCAAACACGATATAATTATGATCATAATTACCTGTGTAACAAGCCATAAAAGTTTCGGACGTTACATTTACGGCAGAGATATGAATTTCTTGGATCATCCGTAAATGTAACATCCGAAACTTGTATGGCTTGTTACTCAGGAAATTATGATCGTACTTATATCATGTTTGGATTCATTTTAATCAGAAAAACAAGACGAATACGATGGTAAATGTTCCATTGACGAAAAGCCAAAAATAAAGAATTTTGATTTTTGAATTTAAAAGACAGAACACGCACGAGTCTTTTATGTTTGCCGAACGTCTCGAACCTCAGTCCCTGTTTGTTTTTGTATCGCTATCCTTTTCTACGTTCGGCTCACTACAAAGAATGTACTTAGTACCTATTCTATAAATGTAAAATTCCAGACCCGAAGTTTTCACATTTATGGAGAGAATACTGTACACAGGAGGCAGATTAATTGAAGCTTGAAATCGAGCAAATGCAAAGTACCATAAAATCATGGCTACATGGGAACAGCATCCAACAACGCGTGCTCCGACTTTGCATCCACATGAGTGTGCGAGTATGGCTTACAGTGCGGTTTTACTTTTATATACTTTCAACGTATTTTTGACAACATTCCCATCGTTTCCCAGGAAAGCGATAAGGACATTTTTTGTTCCTTGGGAGACATTAAACGATCCTACACGAATATATCATTTCTAGGCGATGCCAAAAATGGGCATTTTTTAACACCTTCCTTTTTTAAAACATCAATTCGTGGTTTGTCATCAACAGATATGTTCCTCTGTGTATCGTGCTAATTGTGAACATCTGTCATAGCTTTCTGTCAATTTATAATTGTTGTTTATATAATGATCCATCGAAATGGTGATTAAACATGTATCGGATGTGACAACTTCATCAATTATCCGGTGGCTTTTCTACAGTTATAAAATGAAATGACGTATTAACGGTTTTGATCGATCTACCTAATGAGATTCACACGGAAACAATTTATGAAATTGAATTTATGAAATTGGCTAGATATTTTGAATGAAATCAATGATGCTTTGATTTCCTTATAGGGAATTATTGTAAGCTGGTTGTACTGTAAATAAACGTTTCATGAATAATAACTGTATTTGCAGTAATTGCATCTAATTTGGAACATCTGATTTTTCCAACAAATTATTGGGAATTTGAGATTCTGAAATTTTGATCTTTACAAATTTAATATTTGGGGAATTAGAGATTTTGGTGTTTGAGAATTTGAAAATTTGAAGATTTTTTTACTTGAAAAATTTAATAATCTGAACACTTCGAAAGTTGATAATTTAGGAATTTGGAATTTGAAAATTTCGGAGTTTAGGAATTTCGGGATTTAGAAATTCGGAAATTTCAGAATTTAAGAATTTGAGGTTTGCGGATTTAGAAATTTGAAAAGTTTAGAATTTAGGGATTTGTGGATTTAGGAGTTTGTGAGTTTGAGCATTTGAAAATTTCCAATTAGGTTTATAGACAAAAATGTTACGCTACTACCCGTACCCGTATTGCTTTAAATTTATTATGTCATGTATGCTATAAGTCTTGAATTTTTACAATATTTATCAAATAAATAATCAGTGTAATCAGAAACAACTATAATATTATGTAATCGATTTCATGTAGAAACACAACTTTGAAGAAAATAATAAACGATTCAACGATTGCTGTTAGCAATATTTTTACGTAATCTACTTTATATTATACTTTTACACAAAAACTATATTACGTAAGAAAATGCATGAATTTACAACTGCAGAAATTTTGAAATTTACAAATTTAAAAATTCTCAAACTCTAATATTTCCAACTTTCCAAAATCTCAACTCATTATTTGCAATACAATAATTATACCAATTTTCAACTATGGAAATGTAAAAATTTCGAAGTTTTCAAACTCTAATATTTCTAAATGTTGTGTCACACATGAAAACGTAAGTAGAAAAATAATTTTAACACAGTTATGGTCAATTAGCAATTACTGGTTATTTGGAAAATATGCGGTTAATATGTCATAAATTTTATTCTGCCCATTCTTACAGCAATTACGGAAAAAGAGGATTGAACATGTTAACAGGTAGAATTGCATAACGGTGATTAATGTTGAAATACGTACACATAGAATATGCATATTTAAAAACTCGTAAATGAAGATATTTAAAACTGTTTATGAAAACTAACATGTGGATATAGACTATTAATTGCTACAGAGAAACGCAAATAATTGAACTTTTTAACATAAAAAATTAGTTCGTAAGCTCTGCAGGAAGTACATGCATATTTTTTTTTTACACAGAAAGCACACAATGTTTCAATTACAGTTATTGATTCATTTTTGAAGGTCATCTAATGGTACTCCTAATTTTTGAAATTTTCTGTTTTTTTAACGACACATTTATAAATGAGTTTGTAACTCACTTGGAGAATATGAAATATTTGGAGTACTTACTCTAAAATGGTTAAATTCAAACACAATTTCATGACATAAAAATATCGCAAAACAGATTTTATATAGTATATCAATTTGCAGCTGAGCACTGGCTGAAAATTACTACGTAAAGATTTCATTAGAACTCTTTACAGAATGTTACTAGTTATTAATTACACTGTCCACTGGATCACTATAATGAAGTGTATTTTATTTGGTTGGATAACATCTAACAAAGTTTGATGACATAAAAGTATTATCAAACAGCACTTATGCTACATCAATTTAAAGCTTAAAGGGTAACAAAAGTCAGTACATAAAGCTTTCGTTATAACACTTAATGAAAAATGACTGATTATGAATTATGCTGAGCACTGTACCACTTACCATAATGAGGTGTACCTTACTTGGTTGGTGAGTAGCTAACAAAGTTTGATGACATAAAAGTAATGTTAAACGGCATATATGGCATATCAATTTGAAGCTTAAAGTATGATGAAAACAACTATATAAAGGTATCGTTGTAATTCTCAACACAAAATGAATGGCTATTAATTCAGTTGAGCAATGGACTAGTTACCATAAGGAGGTATACCTTATTAGGTTGGCGGACGTCTAACACAATTTCCTGACATAAAAGTGTTGTAAAATGATACACGTAGCAAATCAATTTAAAGCTTAAAGTGTGATGAAGGTAACTACACGAGGATTTCATTGAAATTCTTAACGCAAAATGGCTGGTTATCAATTATACCGACAAACGGTCCAGTTGGAATAATAAAGTGGACCCGTTACCGTTTGATTGCTTAATGTCTAATACAATTTCATGACATAAAAGTAGTGTAAACTGATACAAATATCACATCAATTTAAAGCTTAGAGAGTCTCGATAATCACTGCATTAAGGTTTCAATTAAATTTTAGATAAAAAATGAGTGATTACCAATTATAGTGGGAAACTGTTCAGTCAGCATAATAAAGCGAATCAGTTATCATGTGATTGCTTAACGCCTAACGTAATTTGGTGGCATGTAAGCACTGCGAAATAACATATCTACTTTATCCTACAGGTGTGCTCGAAATAAATGCATAAAGAAGCATAAAGATGCATATAGGTTACATTAAAATTCATAAGAGAAAATGTAGACTAAATATAACATATTAATTCGAAATTTACAGAGTGACAAAAATAACTACATAAAGGTATCATAATAATTTGGCACATAAAACGTTCTCAAAAAATAGTTACAGAGACAATGTACCAATAAAAGAAAATGTAGGTGAAGAAGTACGTAAGTTAAAGTTATATTCTTCCTAGATTCTTCCGAACTTCTTCTTAAACTTTCGCTAATCTAGATTCTTTTTGGACTCTCCTCAGATTCTTTTTAAGCTTTCACTGAATTAGGTTTCTTTTAGGCTGTCCCTTAAGCTTTCATTAAGCTAAATTGTTTTTAGGATCTTCCCTAGAATCTTCTCTAGTTTTTACTAAGCTTTCTTCCTAGAACGTCCTTAAGATTTTCCTAGGATCTACAATGTGGACAAGCTTTCCCTAAGTTCCTGATAGGTTCTCCCTATGTTTTCCCTAACATCCTCTTAAGGATTGTCCTTTAAACTGTTTTCGAACTCCCGTAACACAACCATCTTTCGATACACCATAATTTTCTCTAACGATAAACTCGAGGCTCAATATTGCATATAACAATAATAAGAAAGATTCTGCTTGACTCACGAATTTAAAAAAATCCCTCAAATGTACAATAAAACGAGTGGAAAAGGTAAAAACCCGTTCCCTGAGAGGATGAAATCATAAACATCGAGTGATGTGGTAATGTTAACAAACCGCAAAAGCGTATAAACTGTATACACATTATCCTTTTGATTGTATGTAAAATTTAATAAGGAAATAACGCGGGGAAGTACACAGTTCACACATAAGAGGAATTCCCAGGAAAGGTATCCAAGGAAAAGTAACGAACGTTCACTTTCAAATGCAGGTGTATCTGATTCATTATAAACGGGAACATCGATATTTAAGGAAAAATTGGTTTCAAGGTATATTTTTCTCATCATTTTCTGACTCAATTTCTTGCTAGTTAATAAAGTGACGCGTTCAGAAATTATTTTTCCCGCTTCTTTTTTCTTGTAATTGGTTTTGTAACGTTTCATTAACGTAACTATTGATTAAAAACGTCGTTTTTTCTTCAGCTACCTTTACCTTTTTTGCTTTCCTTTTTTTCGTTGCTAACAACAGAATTTGTTAGAAATAGGTGGTAGAATAAAATGATAAAACAATAAATAACTTTATATTAGACTTTATATTTAACACGAAACACAATTAATTGTGTTAAATAAATCCAACAGAATTAAATATTGATTTTTTTCCAAATCTGGCTACTTTTTCTAACACGTTAATAAAATATTTTCGGTCAAAGAAAATTTAAATCCATTATTTGAAAGTCAGAAAATTAAGAGATTTGAAAAGTCGGATATTTGGAAATCGGGGAATTTGGAACATTGAATAATTGAATAATATCTCGATGTTTAAGGTGTTAACACGTTTTGCTGGCGCGATGAAATTTGACATATCTAATTAGTTAATTGTTTAATTTAGAACTTGAAAAATGTAGAAATATAGGAATTTGAAGATTTTAAAATAGAGATACTTGATAATTTCAGAACATGAGAATTAAAAAATTCTGAAGTTGCAAAATTTTTAATTAAGAAGTTGCAGAAATTTAGGAACTTATGACATCGGAATTAGGAAATTAAGAAATTTGAAGATACAATGAGTTGCAAATTTAGAAGTTCGAATAGTGAATAAATGTTTCGAATTTAACTGAATAATGTAACGAAAATAAAGTAACGATTTTGTTACGGTACAGATAATTCAGAAATAGCGGTATTCAGAATTGCCATCACTCTATAAAATTGATATAGCAATTAAATAATGAAATTATTTAATTTCTCTTCTGATTGAATCAGGCGTAAAAATCACAGCACGTGACCAATCAACTTAAGTATATATGGATGCTGAGTCGAAAAATTAATTTGCAGTAGTCGCAAGTGTAACTTCCGAGGTCATAAACGGCACACTCATGATGTATCCACATTTATATACATCATAATGTACACTTTAAAATATTGCAAATTGTATTGATTTTCGGTGTTCGAAATTGGCAACACGTCATCGAAGCCCAAAATTTCGTGACACCTTTCGTATTCTCGGAATGTTCGCAAAATTGATACGAAACTGGAGAATTAACACTATTTCGTGTATACCTATTTCAACAAAAAGGTGTTTTTTGACGCCTTTTGAATACAAATCATTGCCGAAACTGGTTGGGATTTCAAATTATGAGTTAAACGTAGATAATTTGAGGAATATATTTATTGATACACTGATGTGTATTTATTGGAGATTATTTAATTCATCAAGCTACAAAATATTAGGGTCACACAAGTTTCTACCTTTTTGTAATATAACACAAAATGGGATAGCGAGATAGAGAAGGTCGATACAGCTGAACAATTAATGCAACGAACCAACTTTAAACTATAAATATTGTGTATGAATGTCTATCAAAAAAGGAAAGAACTTATGGGACACTCTAATATACAATCAATGCAGTGGTGTACAATAAAATGCAACAAGGGAAATTAGCGAATATTAGGTGGAGAAAAATGATCGCTGAATTAATTTAACAAACATTGTATGAAAAGTAAAAAAATTAATTGTGGAGAAACGATTCAACATAGAGAATAATTTTATGTTAAAATTTGAAAGGTGTCTTTTGACACATCTTGGTAGAAATAGTGTTAATATGCAAACGAATAGATTAATTGATTTACTCTAAAGTTTTTACGTATTTTAACCACGATCGCGACGTTCGAATACTTTGTGAAAAACTTTTTCAACGGAACAGATTACTTCTATGCGGATTGTGTCGAAAATGTGAAAATTACGTGCCGTTAACAAATTTCATTAATCGATTGGTTATTCGTTCGTACTATTTTCGATGTTACGAATTAGATAACGTTCACGTTTTCAGATACTTCATAATTGGAAAATGCCAATAGTATTTCAAGTATGCTGCACTTTCTCTAGTGCGCGAATACGTTAAGTCTCATATATCGGACACAACGCGATGAAAGAAAATTATATGATTGCACTTGAAAAACTCGGATTGTATAACCCTCAATTATACTAAGAACATACGTTGTTTTCATAATAGTCATTATTATTAAATACTGTTCCTGTAGCACTGATCAATTTCTTTTTTCTATTATCTGAATGCAAAACGCATAAAAATTGTGCGAGGCATCAATGTAAATACATGATGCAGCGAATTGAGATTTATTATCAAGATAATAAATAATTCATCAAGATTGAAAGTATTCTTGAAATCAATAATTATGTACCAAGATATGGTTCGAAACGTGCAGAGCATGATAATGTATTGTAAATACTACATACTAACGAATGAAACTCATCAATCAAATAACTGTTTCTTATCATTCGGTAATAAAAAGCTGTTGACACTTTTCATTCATGCGTCTCTTACTGTGTCGCGGAAACATCTACTTCTGATACGATCAATTAACTTCTTTCTTTTTGATTAGATTACGTTACTTATCGCACCTTCGTAACACTACTCTTTTAAATTTTCAGAAATAATTCATTACTAAATTCTTGCGAGTAATAGCAATAAGACTTAAGTGACAATGAAATAATAAATACTTTGCTTATAAAAAATTTATTTGAGGAAGCATGATAAGGGACCATAAAACTTGGAATGTTTTGAAGAAACAATATAAAGCTTTCTACTTACAGAAAATATGTAATGTTTTTAATACCGATAAAATGTGCGGTGTAATAACAATGAAATTATCATTTGTCACGTGACTGGTTCACAACTTCCTTACTTTAAGGAGGGCGATACTTTTAGAATCTTACACAAAAGATTAGCTTGGAAAACTATTTTGAAGAGAAACTAGGGAATTTTTATCGGGATGCAATAATGACCCTACCGAAAAAAAATGGGAAGAAGCCATACAACGAGAGGGTGATTACGTTTTTTCGTGAAACTTAATGGTATGTTTAAAAAATTTCGATGTGCAACCGTGCGAAAAACGGCATGAACTTATGGGATGACCTAATATACAGGGTCTCCCACAATTATGGTACGAGCCGGAAAGGGGTGGTAGGTGGGGCTATTCTGAACAACTTTTCCCTTTGCAAAAATGTCGGATGTGGCTTCATTTTAACGTTCTTATTCGCTGCAATTAAAATCGACTATTTCCTATCAAGCCTATTAACCAAAGATTTATGTACCTCCTTTCATAAAATGCCATAAATTTAATATTTAAGGGACTTCAAATTTGTTGAAATTGTATTGGTATATGCGTGTATGCATGGGAGAGATCGCTGTCCGTTCAGTTGTTTTATGATCTTCCTGTAAAGAGCACGTATCTTACGATGCTGCTCATTCAGTTACTATACAGGGTGTCCCACAATTATGGTACGACCTGGAAAGGGGTGGTAGGTGGGGCTATTCTGAACAACTTTTCCCTTTGCAAAAATGTCGGATGTGGCTTCATTTTTAAATTATTAAGGAAAAACACTGACCAATCAGAACGCGAGAATCGCGCGCGCTGTATGTTCGATCACGACCACGGCCAACTATAACTCGGGCCTACGCTTCTACCTCCAAGAGCGCGCGATTGTCGCGTTCTGATTGGACGGTGCTTTTCCTGAATAATTTAAAAATGAAGCCTAGTCAAGTATTTTTGCAAAGGAAAAAGTTGTTCAGAATAGCCCCACCTAACTTTCCGGCTCGTACCATAATTGTGGGACACCCTGTATGTAGTAAACAATAGTATAAGTTTTATTTACATAACTTACAATACTTGTCAAATAATACGATTTAAATAAAACATTGTCCGATTTCCGCGTTAGTTTAATATTCGGACACTTCGAGAAACTGTTTTTGAGCTAATAAGATGTGCTTTAATATCTTGTCGAGTAGCTATCCTGCTGTATCATTTCTCTTAAACGTTGTGGCATATTGCTAATGATTTTTTTTAAATATTCAATACTTATATTGTACTACCCTTCTTTTAATCGATGTTTTAACATTTCTTTTGAAGATATTGTTGTTCTTCTGATAGGTCGCTTTACTTCAACTCACATATGAATGTAGGAATCAGGATCAACCCCTCATAGGGTTGAGGAGCTTAAAATTCTCTTTTAAGATAATCAGTCTTAAAAATGCTTAAAATTCTCCTTTGTGTGGCACTTTTTTGTAAATTATTTTTAATACGTTCCAAAACACAATTTTTGTCCATAATATTGTCAATAAAAATTGATTCACCTAGTTCGAAAGTGGATGTACAGCCCCGAAGAAGTACACTGTCAACTCCGTGCTTTACAAACGGCCTTAAATTTTTTCATTTAAATTCTTCATTCTCGTTACGCCATATCACCCTTCGTTTATTTGATCCAAATATGTAACATGTACTTTCGACGGTAAAGACGACATCGTTACACCATGTTTCTTGAAAACAAATTCTTTAACAAAGTTTAATTTCTTATATCCTTACGTGCATCCATCTTCTACGGTTTGCCATTTTGTGGTATGGAGTTTTATGATATCTGCCACTGTACTCTTACTCATATTGAGCATGGCAGTAATTTGTCAATATGATTTGCCCTGTACGTTGTGAGAAATCACAAGTTCTCGTATACTAAAAGTGGTATTACTTTTGCGTGGCATTATACACGTGTCCTAATGATTATCAAAGAGTAACTGATGTAATAAGGCTTGTTACTATCATCCGAACAATCGACTGCATTTGTAAAGAAACATTGAAACACCAAAAATGGTGATATACTATTAAGTGTCCGTAGATTAAAGTAACACGAAAATTGGACAATGTTTAAATCGTGTTATGTAACAACTATTGTAAGTTATGTAAATAAAACTGATACTATTGTTTACAAGACATGCACCTTAATTATGATACCTTATTATGTTTTCTGTCTGGTTTGTTAGGGACGAAGTTCTGATACACGAGGTCTGTTCAAAAAGTAACCGAACATTTGTAATTACGCGACAATGGATCGTCATAGCGACGAGTGGTTTACAGCATTTCATTTGCCATAACCTTCTCCGTTACATGCATTTTACAGATCCTTTATATCGCGTTTAGTTCCCGAGTTATTGTAATTTGAGTGCAAGGTGTTTCAGTGTGCGCGGCGGTTTTCGCAATGTGTGATTCACGAGAGCATCGGCGCAACGTGAAATTTTGTATGAAACTGGAGAACATTCACGGAAACGTTTAGACTTTTGGAGCAAGTTATGGAGGTGATGTTTTTTCTCGTACACAGTGTTATGAATGGTTTATCAGATTCAAAAATGGTTGTCAATCAATTGAAGATGACCCTGGACCAGGAAGGCCTTTGACCACAACACTTGCATTGAGAAAGTCAGTGATCTTGTGCCAATCAATCGCCAGTACTACGAAGGTGTTTTGAAAAGGTTGCGTGAAAAAATTCGCAACAAGAGACCACAGTTGTGGCGAGACAACTCATGGTTTCTTCACCATGACAACGCGCCTGCCCACTCAGCCTCGTTAATTCGCCAGTTTTGTGCAAAAAATCAGATGACTGTCCTCCCCCAGCCTCCCTACTCCCCAGACCTTGCTCCCTGCGATTTCTTCTTATCCCAAAATTAAAATCAGTGCTGAAAGGACGGCGTTTCGACTCAGTTGAAGACATTAAACACAATTCGTCATTGGCATTGAAGGATGTTCCTAAAGAAGCTTACCAGGACTGCGTGGTAAAGTGGAAACACCGCTGGAATAAGTTTGTGGATAGAGGAGGGGAGTATTTTGAAAGGGAAGCTAAAGCTAAAATGGTCGACGAAAAAACCGATGCCTATTGTATCGGGGAAATTTTGGGTGGTCGCCTAATTAGTGCAGTCCTTACAGTAATTTACGACCGAACACTTACTATATACGTACAAAAAGAATGATGGTTTTGACAAAATATTTAAAAGTCACAGAAACGTAAGGTAGCTTTTATAACGTGACCAAGTAAATTTTCTGTAGTGTGTGTGATTTTCCAACGACGTTGAAATCGTCGAAGTAACATGAAAAAATTCTGGTAACTTTCAAACACGAAAAGAAAACTCACTATCGTTGTTCACAGACTTGTTGTACTTGTTGCAAATATGGACGTTGTTGAGTCTATTCTCGAAGTCAGGGATCTCTTCAAGGTCGTTGTTGTTGCTCTGAAGAGGATCCTCGAAACTAGCATTGTTGTATCCGGTTAACCGAACCTGTCTAGCCGTTTCGACATCGTACTCTTGAATATTGTACTTCGACATTTTCTTCAAACACGAAGAGTCGATAGGGAAATGATCACTGAGGGAAATCTAAATTTAAACATAGGAGCACTCAAGCAGACACCATTGTTTAGTCCGTGTACGTCGCGACCCTGAAACGTAAAAACAGAGAAATAATTTATTACTTTACTTGCTATACCGTTACATTTTACTATTGCTACACCGACAGATCGCTATCATTTTTTTGAAAATTAGTAACAGTAAGTAGATTTAAAGGTTCTTGTTCTTTTGCTTCATACTGCGATTTTTTTTTGCATTTCCTTTCTAACGATTGGAAAAACATTCAGAATATTACAAAAATTTATTTCTGCAACGTTTTATACGAGTAAAAGAACAATGTCCTATTTTGTTATGCAAGAAATGAAAAATGGTTACTGATTTTGAAACTACTTTCAGCAGTTTTCAGAATATCAACATTTACTAGATTCCTGAATTTACAAATTTTCAAATTTGTTGTTCAAATAAAAAATATCTAAACTTGAACCATCACTAGTTTAAATACATATTATGTTATTAATATCTTTTTTATCATATTTAATTATTGTATAATAATACTTAATTATTATGTAAAAACAATATTCAATTATTATAGAATAAATTATATATAATAATATGGCAATGTTTGTATATTATTACAATTTGGTAATATAAGAGTCTCACAAAAATTATATTTCGGTGAGCGATATGAACAACGTTGTAATTTTAACGTAAATATAATATCGTTACAATATTCATATGTACATTCATCTGTTTAATATTAATGCGAAGCCATATCAATGATAGAAACGACTTCATAGAAGTTTCATTAATATTCGTAATACATAGCAAACTGATTATCATTTGTAATACGCAATGGATCAGTTAGCACCCGCAATGGAATGTACTTTATTAGGTAGCCTGAGGTGTAACACGATTTTATGACATAATGGTATCTCAAAATGTCGTATACACAACATCCAACTAACTCCTGAAGATTAATGAATATAACTGTACAATTGATTTATTAATATTTCGAATGAAAAATGATTGGCTGACAATTATAGCAAGCAACGGTCGATTTTGGAACATATACTGTCTAGCTTGATTGGTTACATAAAATTATAGCACACCATCAATTACAATATATTAATTTGTAGCTTAAGGCTTAATAAATGTAACTACACCAATAGTTTATTAGTATTCTTAGTATAAAATGACTGGCTAACAGACACAGTAAACAATGGATCAGTTACCATAATGAGGATTACCTTATTTGCATGGTAAACATCTAACAAAGTTTGATGACATAAAAGTATTTTCAAACAGTACTTATGCTACATCAATTTGAAGCTTAAAGGGTAACAAAAGTCAGTACATAAAGCCTTTGTTATAACTCTTAATTAAAAGTGACTGATTGTGAATTACGCTGAGTTCTAGACCAGTTACCATAATGAGATACACCTTACTTGGTTGGTTAGCATCTAACAAAGTTTGATGACACAAAAGTAATGTTAAACGGCATATATGGCATATCAATTTGAAGCTTAAAGTATGGCGAAAATAACTACATAAAGGTATCGTTGTAATTCTCAACACAAAATGAATGGCTATTAATTCGATTGAGCAATGGACCAGTTACCATAAGGAGGTATACCTTATTAGGTTGGCGGACGTCTAACACAATTTCCTGACATAAAAGTGTTGTAAAACGATACACGTAGCAAATCAATTTAAAGCTTAAAGTGTGATGAAGGTAACTACACGAGGATTTCACTGAAATTCTTAACACAAAATGGCTAGTTATCAATTATACCGACAAACGGTCCAGTTGGAATAATAAAGTGGACCCGTTACCGTTTGACTGCTTAACGTCTAATACAATTTCATGACATAAAAGTAGTGTAAACTGATACAAATATCACATAAATTTAAAGCTTAGAGAGTCTCGATAATCACTACATGAAGGTTTCAATTAAATTCCGGATAAAAAATGACTGATTATCGATTATATTGGCAAACGATTCAGTTAGCATAATAAAGTTGATCATACATCATTCAGTTGTTTAATGCTTAAAGCAAACTGATGGAAGTGCTGCAACATAACATATCAATTATAAGCTAAATGTTTGCTCGAAGTAAATACGTAAAGATTTTATTAAAACTCGTAACAGAAAATGACGAATTACACTGTCCAACAAATCTGAACTTTTTTTCGACGTTTCAAATACCACTGTGCGATTATTATAGTGTTTCTCGTGCTGATTACGAATCTTCAACCCGTTTGTCTCCAGCACGTACAGTTTTTGAGAAATTTGATTTTGAAAAAAAAAACACATTTTTCAAATTCAAACGAATTTTGCGAGGTAATTATAAAAGATACTAAAATTCTGATGATATCAGAAGATTCTATAGACTTTCCTGAATACAACGGTATATATTTGTTACGCGTTCTGAATATTTAAACATGTTTAAACAATCATTGAATGCGAAGAGACACCGAATCTGCACCAATTTTTGCGTATATTTTTCAATTTATCTTAAAAAGTAAGGGTCCAGTGAAAAATCGAACTATATCGCGCGATAGAGCAGACTTTCACCTTTAAAAAGCACCCAAAGAAAGTTGAAAGGTTGTTTTTTTTACGATACCAGAAGCAAAATAGCAACGCGGGAAACGAAGCGAGGACAGTGGTTCGTCGCGTCAGCGCGGTCGCTCCGTATCCCGCCTATGTTAACGCGATGCAAGGAACGATACCTGTTGCGTGAGAACCACTGCCCTCGCTTCGTTTCCCGCGTTGCTATTTTGCTTCTGGTATCGTAAAAAAAACGAAGTTTCAACTTTCTTTGGGTGCTTTTTCAAGGTGAAAATCCCTTCTATCGCGTGATATAGTTCGATTTTCCACTGGACCCTTACTTTTTAAGATAAATTGAAAAATATACGCAAAAATTGGTGCAGTATCAGTGTCATTGCTCCTCCGGAAAAAATTCCTAAAATTAGGTCACTTTTCGACGATCTAAGGGGTGTAACCCCTTAAAATTCCTAAATCCCTAAATCTCAACATTCTTCAAGTTGTGCAGTAAATAATTAACTAATCGCATATGTCAAAATTCATTGTATCAGCAAAACGTGCTGTCAAACGCAAAAATACTGGGGCATAAATGATTGTACGTAATACAACATCATTTATAATTTACATACCGAATAAATGATTATTTAATTTTTCAATTCAGGCTTTCAATGCATTGGTTTAAATTATTATTACAATGCTAATTGTGTTAAAAATCGTTCATTCCTCCTAGGTGATATTTGTTGAACGTATAACGATTCACGTACTTATAAAGAAAGTTAAAATATTATGTTTATCTTCCATTTAACAATTCTTGTGTTCTACAAGACACATACAAATAGTTAACACTAGCTATATGGTACCCGTCAAAACGACAAGTCTATATGTACAGTCAGTCAAAAAAGTCTCCGTACACCGAGCTAAGATTTATTGAACGTTGTATATTATGCAAGAAGCAGGTTAGAAATAAATAATTTTTATATAGTTATATTCAGAAACATAAAATTTATTATTAGTGACACATTCTTTTGAAAAGAATGGTTATTGCATAATCATTTATTATTGCATCGAATATTTATGGAGTGAAATAAAAAGAAAATTAAAAAGGTACAATATTAAAAACAAGGAAGATCTGAAATTCAAAATACCATTAGAGTGGAATAATATTCAACCAGATTTAACTAAAAAGTTGGTATGTACAATGCAAAAAAGGTTGCAACTAATTATTAAACTAAAGGGAGGACCCATCGATCACTAATTATAAAATTATAGTTAATAAATTTATATGTACGGAGACTTTTTTGACCTCATTTTTCTTATGCTTCTACTTTCGTATATTATACTTCGTTAACAAATGAATCTATGCTCATTCCTGTTTCATTAATAATAAATGTTATGTTTCTGAATATAATTATATAAAAATTATTTATTTCTAACCTGCTTCTTGGATAATATACAACGTTCAATAAATCTTAGCGCGGTGTACGGAGACTTTTTTGACTGACTGTATATTTCTCATTTTTATATATGCAAATTATTAAGATATTTTGCAAATATTAACAAAATAACGGATTCCAAGCACCTTGAGATTGACTTATGCTGTCAAGGTCGCGGTTCTGAGTAACTTTTCCTTGTAACCTAAACGTCGCTCGCTATTTATTACAATATTATTAGCAAAAAATATTAATCTGAACTAAAACTATTAATCTAAAATACTAATTTAACGCTATTTCTACCAAGCGGTGTCAAAAGACACCTTTCAAAATTTAGCATAAAATTATTCTCTACATTGAATCGGTTCTCCACAATTATTTTTTTGACTATTCATACAATAGTTGTTAAGTTAATTTAGCGGTATCATTTTCCTCCATCTCATCTTACTAGATTTAAAAATGTGCATATGGTAAACTTATTTCTACCACGAGGTGCTTTTTGACACTTTAAGGATTTCATGACAGTGTCTAATTTTAAACCATTTTGCATATAAATATCAACACCATTTTGTGACATTATCAATTATAATACAATAAGATCAGCGAAATCCGACTTCAATTCTAACGAAAAATGGAGGAGTTGCGACATAACTTTAATATTCGCTTATTTCCCGTGTTGCATTTTAGTGTACACCGCTGCATTGATTGTATATTTGTAGATCGATGAATTAAGCTAGAATTAACAACCTAATTAAGTAATCTCAGTCAATAGATATATATTCTTAAAATTATCTAATTTAATTAACTAATAATTTGAAATCTCAACCAGTTTTGACAATTCGGTTGAAATAGGTATACGCAAAATCGTGGTAGAAATAGTGTTAAACTACACTAACCCCGTCTATCATGTTTTACAATTCACGGTATTCAGTCTCTGACATTCATTTATAATTATATTATGAAACATGTTATATTCTGTCAGATTAGAATAGTATATCTCGATTTACACAACCTGAAATTCAAAATGCACGAAATCTGTTTAGTTTGATTCATAAAGACCGCTGTTATGCCTTCTGGTAAACGTGGCCTAATACTAAACTTTAAATACTAAAATCGCTTTTGACAAAAAAGTTTTTCGTCTTGAAATTACGTAGATTATTTTGATTTTTATAAACATTTTATGGTTAACCACTTTTTTACATGTACATGGTGACGATTAAGTTATAGGGAAAACTTACTCAGGACCATGTCCTTGAAAATATATGTTCAGGTCAAGGTCATTGCGTCTATCTTTGTCAATATTTACTATTAATTTTGTCGGAATATACGTTAATTTTGGTTCAGACAAAGAATCTCATAAGTTAGTTTACTTATTATGCTCTGTTTATTTATTTTTATAACGTAGCTTCAATTGAAATATAAGCAGCCATTAATTGTCCGTAAATGCAGTGTTAATCTGTCAAAAGTTAAATGATATAATTTATTGTAAAAAGTATGCATGGAAGTGTCGAAATCCCCGGACAGCAAATTGTTTATAATTAATAAAGCAATAATGTCAAACGCGCGATATCAAGCAACGGTTTCTCAAGTAAAAGTGAACAAATACCACGTGGCATAAAAATTCGTTGGCTCACCGAGATTTCACAACTTGATTTATGAAAACTGTTACCAGCATAACTTTCGCGGCAACAATTATACAAAATAATTTACACGCAATATACGATTTCGTGCGTATAAAGTAAATACACCGTCAGCAATTTATTATTGTTTAAAATGAATGTTTTGTCGTGGCATGAATTACAATACTGTTACTGTAAGACGATGTAAATTCACATCATTGAATTTCATTTTTAGTTACATCTTGCAATTTAAATACAAATAAGAATATAATAAATATGTATGAATATGTCGGTAAGAGATTTATTAAAAAATCATAATAAAAATATAAAAATTGGAGGAATTAACATTGGGACATAAAAATAACCAACGACATATAAATTCAGATTTGCACGTGATTTAATTTTCAAATTTCTCAAAATTCAAATTTCATACTCTCAAACTTGTAAATTTTTCAAAGTCAATATTTTCTATCTCTCAATTCCTAGATGTCAAAATTTCTCGAATTTTGTATTTTCCAATTCACACATTTCCAAATTTCTTAAACTCAAATTTTGGTACTACTCAATCTTCAATCTTCTAAATTTCTCAAAATCCAAATTTCGTACTCCCCAATTCTCAAACTTCTACATTTTCGAAAGTCAAAATTTCTTACCTCCCACTTCCTAAATTCAAAAATTTCACGAAGTTTAAATTTCCTTTTCCGCAATTCTTAAATTTCCGTATTTCTCCAAATCTAAATCCCAACTTTCTACTCCCCACTCCTCAAACTCCCCAATTTCTCAAATTCCAAATTTGTGACTCTGTAATTTTCAAACTCTTCAATTTTAGATTGTTTCAATTTCGCACTTCTCAATTTTCAAACTTCTAAACTTCTCAAAATCAAAATTTCGCATCCCTCCGATTCTAAATTCCAAAATTTAGATTTCCAAAAGGTCAAAGTTTGCATCTTTCCTATTAACATTGCCAAATGTCCCATCTTCAAAGCTCTTAAATTTTCCAATTTTCAACTTAATAAATTTTAGAACTACTCAATTTTCCAACTCCAAAATTTGTATATTTCTCGTTATCTATTTTCCTTTAATACAAAGTATAAAATTTATTTCATATAAGCGTACTTTACGAAACAATTTTAAAACACGTAACATAAGAGATGAAATATAAGATACACATTACAGCCGACGAGAAACTTCAATGTCAAATTTAAATATTTTCACCATGAATCTGTCTTGTAAGATAAGCTCCTTTCTTCGTAAATCATAACAGTTGGATATCATGAGTTAAATATTTCTACGTAATGTAGTAATGATCAAAAAATTTGAGGAGCTTAATAATGGAAATGACAAATTTGTAGATAAATAAATATTATAAACGATTATAAAATACAAATATTATAAAATAGTTTAATTGATTCATTGTGGTCGATGATAAAGTATAAGTTAAGTACAAGCTGTCCAAAATTATTTACAGTAATAAATCACATAAATAATTCCTTCGAATTCGAAAATATTATTGCTGTCATTAGATGGCAACTTAAAAATTTTCTAGTTGAAAATTTGTATTAATTCTTTCGAAGTTATTGTTCGTTTGTTTTTGTTGGAAGTTATTGTCTGTTTCACTATGTTTATACATCATGTGTATAGTACTACAGATTTAACTAAATAATACTTATTTCAAATTATTGTATTAAATCAAATGATGTGAGTACGATATTAATTCTGAACTTCTTAAGTTACTAATAATTATTATAAATCATTTATGTATTTTTTATTTAATTGAATTTATTTTTTTATTCTGCTACTACAAGAGTGATGACTGATTTTAATATAAAATTTGCATGACTGTCATATAATTAATATATTTACTACAAATTGTATAATACATGATTTAAATATACAGTGAACACAGCACATGATTCAACACTGAACAGGATGCACACACAATTTGAAATTGAAGCTAAAATAAAAAAATAAATAAACAAACGATAAAACTTTAATTAATATGTACATCGATTCTTTATCTCGATACGAATCAATGTAGATTTTAAGAAAAACACCTTAATAAATTTTTTATCTTAAAATATTAAACTTTGTGAACGATCATTTCGATCGCTTTGGTACGCTTAGTGTTAATTCTTTGCACTCGACGAGATATTTTTGTTGACAAGTAGGAACTCTAAAATTGTTACTTTTAAAAGTTTACTGTACTCTTTTGAAGTTGTTACAGTTATATCGCTACAGATTTATTTCCAATGTTAATTTGCAAACTTAAAATCAACCCTTTACGAAGATATTTTTACTGTAGGCAGACAGCATCTCTAAACCTTTTCATCTGAAAAGTTTGATGCATTCTTTCGAAATTATTATTTGTGTATTATTAATCGCTATTGCCGTCTGTTTCGCTATGTTTATACAGGGTGTCCCACAATTATGGTACGAGCCCGAAAGGTGTGGTAGGTGAGGCTATTCTGAAAAACTTTTTCCTTTGCAAAAATATTGGATGAGGCTTCATTTTCAAATTATTAAGGAAAAACACTGACCAATGAGAGCACGAGGATCGCGCGCGCTAGGAGGCAGAAGTGTAGGCCCGTGTTTTAATTGGCTGTGGTCGCAACCGAACATGCGGCGCGCGCGATTCTCGCGTTCTGATTGGTCGGTGTTTTTCCTTAATAATTTAGAAATGAAGCCTCATCCGACATTTTTGCAAAGGAAAAAGTTGTTCAGAATAGCCACACCTACCACCCCTTTTCGGCTCGTACCATAATTGTGGGACACCCTGTATATCACACGCACAACACTATAGATTTAATGAATCCCTTGCCGTATAATCAATTTGTTGAGCGCGTTAATCAAAATTATCTAACCAAGCTGCAATATTAAAACAGATAACGAAAGTTGAAATATTATGTCAATTTTGTATTCGGTAATCCTTAACTATGCAAACTGTAATTGCGCTTGAATTCCAAAATAAAACGTATTCAAAATTTGAGTAAGATTTATCATAATTATAGTGCGAGTGCGTCAGACTCGTATAAATATGTCAAGGGGTTAAAAATGCTTATTTCAAATTGTTATATTAAATCGAACGATAAGTATGAATCATGTTTCGAGTGCAAAATGGTCGAAATACAAAACTGCAACCAAACAAGGTGATTTTACGTCACTGAAATATTAGGGTGACCCATAAGTCTCTTCTTTTTTTTTAAAGGAAAAAAAAACGCGCTTTGAGGAATATTTTGCAATTAATCCCCAATAATTTTAAGAAGTTTACATAATAATGTTTCCTGAGGGAAGAGGGTAATAGAGCAGAACAATTCATATTTAATAGAATGAATCAATAATGATTAATACTGTGTATTCATTTCTATAAAAAAAGGAATAAACTTATGGGGCACTCTAATATTAACCCTTTGCATACGAGCGGCGCCTCTCACTCGCCATTTGATTTAATTCAACAATTTTAAATAAATATCCTTGAACTAAATTTGTAGTATTATACACCTGGTGTTCAAACACAGCGAAACAGACAATATTGGCGATTAATAATAAAAACAATAATGATTTCCAAAAAATTCATCAAACTTTCCAACTAGAAAATTTTATAGATGCTGTTTGCAAAGAATGAAAATGCTTTCGAGTGCAAAGGGTTAAAACTAGAACTACCAACTAATCAAAATGACTGGTTTCGGGTTTGGTATTTTTTATTACAAAATTTTATTGCTATTCTTTTGTCAAAATGTCTGTCATGTTTTATTGAGCTAATGAATGCTGTATATGTTAGGCGATGCTGCAATATTTATTTATTTATTTTTCTACTTTATTTTCAGCTTTGAAGTAAGCATGCATTTAATGCTGGTACTTCCAGTGTTAACAGGATATTAGCAGTCAAATAATTTCTGAAAGTATTCCTGCTTCTTATATCGAATATTATTTTCCTCGGGATAACGTGATTCCTGCGATCGAGTTATTTTAAAATACGCAATCGTGTCGTGTAAGGAGAATCATATCAGTAGGTACGTGTTCACGTTCTTTTTTTCTCACAATAAAATTTTTGACATTTTTCTAAAGACACTGTACGTGTATTTCGAACGTGACTTCAGTCGAAAAAATGTAAAGATAACTTGTGAAATAAGTGGAGCGAAAAGCTAGAAGTGAGAGGAGAGCGAAAAATTATGTTTGATTTTGAGATAATATCGCATATTGTACCAGGAAAAATAATGCATTGAAAAAAATATATTAAATACATGCAAATATTTTTTTTATAATAAGTTAAATTAACTGTTTTTGAGTAAAGTTTTTAAGGTAAATCTATCCATTAACGATATTCATTTCCTGTTATTTTTATGATAAATGTTTTACTTTAATCCATTATTTATTACGACAGATTTTCATTTATTAATTCGCCATAATAAAATTCAAATAATTTTATTTTGGCTATATTTATTTCCTTTCATTAAAAATGATAAATAAAGTGATGTATTGGTAAAGGCCTTAAAACATTGAAATTACAAGTATTTTATTTGTTATTTTGTAAAACTGTTTTCTTTATTGATATGTTTGTTGACGAGTATAATTACAGGTTTTAGTAACGTAAGTTCGCTTTTAGTAACATACGAACATACATGTTCACAATAGTTTTTAGAATTAACCCTCTGAGCTTAAAATGTGACGCATATACTCCACTATGTTTAATACAGTAATTTTTAATAGTTATTTTTAAATTAAATCCATAGTATTGCATATATGATGTATAAACTTAATGTTAATTATTATGCCACGTTGAACGTAATAATAAATTGACTACATTTAATAAAGTAAATAATTAAATGTCATATATTATATTTAACAGATTAAATGTAATAATTTAACAATCTGTATAAAGAAAATTATTTGACCCGATAAGAAATAAGAAGACTGGGAGTGACTTAATTAAGAGGGGCAAGCTTAATTAATATAAGAAAAGAGCCATTCATTTAAAATGATCTGCTACTTAAAGAATTGTGTCAACCTGGTAATTAGATACCGTTAGCGTTACTATACCCGATTAAGACTTATGTTCGATCGATCGCGTTCAATATTATGCGCAGCCATAATAACAGAACTCAGAAACGAAACATATTTCATTCGACATACGTTACTATAATTTGTAACAATCACCGAGCACAATGATACGTGTCGAACGGTTTATTCAAAATTTTCTTTTTGCCCGAGAGAGAACCGTGTTGACTCATATAATCACAATTTTATCTTAACCCTTTGCGGTCCTATGTCGACTGTGGCTCGACATGGCGTTTCTCTTGGATCGTAGAAAAAATTCGGATAAATAGATTGATTCGAGACGTTTTCATTTCTTTGCCACTTGTAACAGATTCGAAATATATTTGTTACGCAATCTGCATTATAGCAATACATTTTATTGCAAACCCACTTCTCCGTCTATTTTTTAAGGTAATTAAGGAGCTGTAGGTAAAAGAAATTAAGGACCGCAAAGGGTTAACGAACGTAAATACATGCACCCTTCAAATGAGACTTTATGAAGACAGAAGTACAGTAGCCCTCCTGCAACACGGCATCTTATAACACTGTTTCGCTATAACACGATTCACAAATTGCGGGAACCCTCCTACAACATGGCATCCTATAACACGGTTTCGCTCTAACACGATAAGAAAATTGCAAAAAGCTTTGTACAACACTGTACTTCTTCGGCCGCGGCGATGCTTGCCGTCTTAACACCAGATTTACGAAAGTTCAATGACCACTTGAGTCTAAATTGAAAATGAACTATGGAAAAGAAGTGAACAATGAATAATACATAAACTCCTGGACAAAATTAAGTGGACATTGCAAATATAAAAGTTTTCAAGTATTGGGCCGACTGTATGGAACAAATTAAACAATAAGAAACTACCTTTGATATGTTTGTTGCAATCATTGATAAAACTAGTGCAACTAATTAAATAATTAAATATAACAAACGATAAATAAAAAAATTGTTCCAAATATTTTTTAATTTTTTCCCAGACAAGACATTGCACAATAAATAAAAAATCTTAATTTCAAAATATGTGTTTCCTTTTTATGACATTGTTCAAAAATTAAAAGATGTCCACAAAACAAACCAAACGAAAAAAATTATGTTCGCAGATTCGTTGTAACTATTGAATAAACTCACTATAACTAATCGAACATTACAAACGGTAATTAAAAATGAATAGAAGCTATATCTAACCCCTTGAAACCCAAAATATTACCCAATAAATAAAATAAATATTCCATCTCAAAGTCATTATTCCATTTTTGAAAATAGTATTAAAATTGGATGAATTCCGTGAAACAGTAAAATCTTATTATATCTTATAATCTTATTATAATTACATCTAATTGTACAAAAAGATTAGGAAAATGCGCAAAGTATTATGACCCCAAATTAAATAAAAATAGATCTGAAATCATAATTTTTCTTTCCATCAACGAAATCGTTAAACTGAACTGTTCGCATTGGAAGAACAAAATGATGACCAAAAGCTGCGTTGAAAATTTGTTTTAAGTTATTCAAGACGGGTTAAGATATTTTTTTTACGAAATGTTAATCGTACCACAAACCTTGAAGACATTTCGTGGTTCATTGGCACACATTTCGTTCACACATACTCACATACGCACACGTACTCACATACGCACACGTACTCACATACGCACACGACTTACACGCGCGTGCGTTCGCACTCGCGCAATAAACACGTACTGGTCGCGTTATAATTCGTGAAAGTGTTAAATAATTCATTTGTTATTACTTCAAGTCCGAGGTGAACTTTCCAAACAGTTCAATTGTTTCCTAATCGATTCAACGATGAGTAAGTCGGTTTAATCGATGCATCCGCTATTACGTGTTATGATCTAGCCGCGGTAAACGTACGAGATGGAATCTCTTTTAATCATCGACACGTATTATCGACGTTAGCAGTTTTATTTCAGGCAGCTGCAAATTTAAATAACAACATAAATTTTATACTGAGACAGTGTCAGTTTCTTTTTATCGCGATACCAGCAACAAAGAGTAAAATACGCTTTCTTACAAGAATCGTGCAAAATTTATTTTACATTGCTCCATTATCGTTGGTTTCCATTCTTTGAAACAAAGCAAGTTATTTAGTGATTAACCCCTTGCCGTACTTTGACGAATCTGACTCGTGACGCACTCACAGTTTAAAACTCTTATTCAAATTTTGAATACTATATGTAAAGTTCATATCCAATTGTAAATTATATAATCAAGTATTGAGTATAAAATACTCGCGACATTTTAATTTTCTTTGTTCGTATTAATATTACAGTTGTGAATAGTTAGTTATGACTGACGCACCAGACAAATGAATTGCGTGGCGAGAGGTTAATGAATTTAAACGGATTAACTTCTAACGATGGAACTTGATTGAGAAATGCTCATGACTGATTCATCGAAAATAGCTCGAAACAAGTTACTGCTTTTGTGCATATAAGTATTCTACATACAGGGTGTTCCGATTGTTCACCGCCAAATTTTATCAAAATATTTGACACGCAAAAATAAGGAAAATATGTTGTATTAATATAGGGATTAAAATACCTTATGGAACAGTTATAGCAAAAGTACAAAATAACTTTGATCTTCTTTGTTTTTCGACGCTACATACAGGGTGTCGCAGTTTTATGCGTAAAACTTTACCAGCGTGTTATATCAGTGAAAATGATAAATATAAACATAATTTCGTAAATAGTTTATCCAATGATTATGTGGAATATAGGAAATGACTATGGACGATTTCCCACTTTGATACTATGATACATACGAATAATTGTCGTCTTTCATATTTTGTAGCAACCACTAATTTAAAAATTAATCATTAATTTTTAATTAATACATTCTAGAGCTCCTATTCATATAAACATATTTTTTCTTATTTTTAGTTAATGAATATGCTAGTAAAGTCATATGGACGAAACTTGAACTTATTTATGTAATATAACGTTCTGTGTGTAATATAACACAGATTTTCCAATTTCTTAAATTTTGTCTGCGAATTCATTTTAATGGTTGTTTACCAGCAGGAACGTTATCAGAGTCGACACAGAATTTTTTGGTACAAGATCGAGCATTATGGAGTTTAGAAATTTGAAAATTCGTGGATTTATGATTTTGGGGAATTACAAATTTGGAAATTTGAAATTTGTGGATTTATTAATTGTAGGAGTTTGGGATGTAACAATGTTAGGACTTGTAAAAAATTGGACAATTTTTTCAACATAGGAACTTCGGGGATTGTACAGTTTAAAATATTAGGAATTTAAAAATAATACAAATAATAAATTTCCAGGCTTCGAACTCTCGAATTTTCCACATTCTTAAATTCCCAAAACTCTAAATTTCCCAAATTTTCCAATTCGTAATGTTGCAAAATATTCAAGCTTCTGAGTCCTTGAATTTTTCAAATTTTCATATTCTCAAACTCGATCTTCCAACATTTCCAAATTTCTGAATTGTCAAAAAAAAAGTTCAAATTTCAAATAGTTCTGAAATTTACTATCTTTCAAAGTTCTCAAATCATCAAAATCTAAGATGAACGTATTGCCAAAGTGCTAAAGTTCTAGAATCCTGAAATTTCTAATATTCTGAGTCCACAAATCCCAAAATACCTGAAAATCAATGTGCGAGAATCGATGAAAAATTGTTTCTAACATCTTGAAAAAAAATATGTTATTCCATGAACGAAACAAAAATTTGATCTCAAGATATATTCTTGCGTTTTAAAAGAAGATTTCCTGAAAAATCTCGTGCAACGAATTAAACAATTACAAATTATCCTCGACGGATTCATTAGAATTATCGATAAACTTAGTGCCGCTAATTATTATTAGTTAATTTAATATTAGTATCATGTTGCTGTTGGTAAGTAGCAAGTGTAAAACTTTCTAGTTGAAAATATTGATGAATTTTTGTGAAATTATTATTTTTTTATTACTGATCACCAATGTTGTCTGTTTCACTATGTTCACCTATCACGAGTATAATATTATAAATATAGTTTTTACTTAAAACTGTTGCATTAAGTCAAATGGTGAATGTGAGTCGCCACTCGAATGCAAAGAGTTAATATTAGTACCATAGTACAGTGGCCCAAAAGTGTTGAAGGAGCCGGAAATGGGAGGAAGGTGGGGTCATTCCGAACAACTGTTTCATTTACAAAAGTGTTGTATGGGGCTTCATTTTAAAATTATTAGCGAAAAACACCGACCAATCAGAACGCGAGAATCGCGCGCCACGCGATTCGATCGCGCCCACGGCCAATTATAACTCGGGCCTACACTTGTGCCTCCGAGCGCGCGCGATCTCGCGCTCTGATTGGTCAGTGTTTTTCGTTAATAATTTAAAAATGATGCCGCATACGACATTTTTGTAAATGAAAAAGTTGTTCAGAATGACCCCACCTACCTCCCATTTCCGGCTCCTTCAACACTTTTGGGACACCCTCTATATTAATATTAATTAATATTAAGTGCAGTCAATTAAAACGAACAAATAAAAAATCCATAAAAATCCACAAACGGGAAACCTCTTTTCCCCCAACTGTATTTTCTCTATCCAAAGCAGATTTGCTCTTTGCTGTACGTTCCACATGAAGATTTCATAAAATACGCAGAGTGTTAAGAAACGAAATTTACTCGTTACATGTTTGCAAAGGTATTCGTATAATTGCGGCAATTAATGAATCAAGACTCGTCAACGGAAGTTGTGAAAATAATACTGTCGGATAGAAACCACAACCACTTTAAATAGCTTAGAAGCGAATCAGTTACGAGATACGAGCAGCTCATTATTTCCTTTAATACATCTTGGTACAACGAGCACGGTCAATGGAGTGCAATTTTGCGCTAACGGACTTCGAAAGAATTATTGTAATTTTCGAAATTGAATTCGAAAAACGGTCTATGCATTTACTTCTGGCCTTACAATGTTCGACGAATAGTGCAGTTGCATAAACAACGTCATTTGACGAATTGCCGGATTACCGATTTTTTTTTCAAATTTACGACCGCAATTATGCGAACGAAGGTCTCGGTCTTACTGTTACGTATTTGCGGTTAGCTTCTGCTTTTTTTTTCATCTTTTCTTTTTCTTCGCTCGAGCTTTTTACTCTCTCATCAACGGTCACGGATTATTAGCCGACACTTTTAGCGTTTAACCATGCGTTTCTTTTTTTAATCTAACTTTTGTTTTGCGAATCAATTTCGACGCAGAATTAAAATTCAATTTTACGTTTCAGCGATAATCGGCTTTTTGCGGGATAAATGAAATTGATGACGGTATGACTGGATTAATTGTATGATTGTTGCAAAGTATGCTTGAAATTTTAAATTGCCCGTAACAGTTGGAGGTGGAAACGTCATATTTTATTTTGACAATTTAGTTTAGTTTCCATCGAGCTGCTTCAATTGTTATATAATCTGAGAATTTGAGGGAATTTGGTAGTTTACAGGCTTAAGTGTTGAAGGATTTTGGCATTTTTTAAATGTACAAATTTGTAAGATTTTGACAATTTGATAATTTCCGGAATTTGAGGATTTGGGGCATTTTGGAAATTTGAATATTTGAGAATTTTGGGAATTTAAATATATGAGGTATTTTGAGAATTCGAATATTTGAGGAATATTTTGGAATCTGAGAATTTGAAAATTTGCGGGGTTACAGGAATTTATGAAATTTAGAATTTGAAAGTTTGAGGGATTTTGTGAATTTTAGAATTTGAAAGTTTGTGGGATTTTGTGAATTTTAGAATTTGAAGGATTTTGAAATTTCTGGGGGTTTGGAATTTTGAGAATTTGAAAATTTGGAAATGTAATAGTTTATAACTCTTCCCAATTAAAAAGATTTCGCAGTTTGTAGATTATTGTACACGGTACTATGTGTTTAATAGAATAGAAATTTAATAAAATATCTGAATATTATTCTTAATTATTATTATTACCTACAGTTGCGACAATTGCGAAGTAACTTATTCTGTTAATGTAACTATATATTTTGATTATCAGTATTTTAGTATGCATTTCAATATGATTTATCTATGTGAAGTAAATTCAAATTAAAAAATTATGTAAAATCAACTTCTAGCACGTTGTTCTTTTATACTATTTGTCCCGAGGGTGAGCAATGTATTTAAAAAACCCATCACACTCCTTGAGTGTATAATCCTAATAAAACATTTCCTGACGGATCTAGAACAAAAATAAGCTAAATCATATTTGGTCTTTTTTATCCTGGAGACATATTAAAAATTTAATTTTATTATCTTTAAAAATACTAAATTACTTAATCATATCGAGTCAAATTATCACAAGCACGAGTCCTCTCATAAATAATAAATTCTTCGTCTGTTTTTATATACATATTCTTTTCCTTTCCTTGTTCTTTCTTTTTTTTTTAATGCATATATTTATATATTTTTCTGTATTCTTTTATCCTTTAATTTCTTATCAAAGATATACAATAGATATATCCATGTATAAAAAGAGAAAAAATTATCAATTATAAAGGAATTTAAATTTGCAATAAATTAATTACATGAATCTACCACTTTACCATCTTTTTTATCACAGCTATTCAGTATTTCTGTAAATCAAAAATCTAAATCTCATATCTCCCTAAATAATGAGTATTGAAAAAACGATCAAATATGGGTCGAATTATTTTTGCCTTAGATTCATCAGAAAGAGTTTTATCAAAAACCCATAATCCTAGGGGCTAGTGACCACGACTGTCGATACCCCATAGTTTTAAACAATCTATCATTCAGTCCATAACCCAACAACTGTGACGTTTTTTCATTCGACACTGCGTTTTGAAATTTCAGATTTCTGACTCCCATTTCATCTGACTGAATTATAATATTCCATTGTTTCATTATTCTAATATTACAAAATTTAAATACTGTAATATTCAAAGGTACTAAAAATCGAATGTTCTAAAATTCTCATTCATTAGTCCGTTTTATTCCGCTTCATTATTCTAATTTTTTGACATACTCATGTTCCATTGTTCTAATATTCTCAGATTTCAATATTTGAATATTGATATTTTAATGTTCCAATATTCAAATATGCAAATTTATAATTCGAATATTCTAATTTACTAACGTGTCATTATTGCAATATTTTAATATTCCAATATGTTAATATTTGAATACTATATCTTATTATTCCAATATGCCAATCTATATTTCGAATATTCCAATGTTCCATCGTTCCAATATTCAAATATTTCAATGTTCCTATGTTTGAATGTTCCGATGTTCCAATTTTTCAATATTCCGACGTCGTAATGCTTCAATTTTTCAAAATTCCAACGTTCCAATATTTTAATATCTGATTACTGGAATATTCTAATTTGGGATTTTCAATTTCTAATATATTAATATTTTATTATTATATAATTACTTATTATTACAATATTCCAATCTATATTTAGAATATTCCAATGTACCATTGTTCCACTATTTTAATATTTCAATGTTCCTATGTTTAAACGTTCCGATGTTCCAATTTTTCAATATTCCGACGTCGTAATGCTTCAATTTTTCAAAATTCCAACGTTCCAATATTTTAATATCTGATTGCTGGAATATTCTAATTTGGGATTTTCTATGTCTAATCTATTAAAAATGACGAAATAGGGAAAAATAAGATTTTACATATGTTACACTCTTGTGTTATGGTTCCCCACAACCATTAAGGATTCGTCAGCAAAGTTGGCAACATACGATACCATCAATATTTCTTTCTCCTCAAATCACGTGAGTATAAAACGTCAACTATAAATAACAATTATGAATTATATCCACTATTCAAACTTGTCATTTTTCATGAATATACATAAGAACAATCAATAAATCATCACGCAAATATACTGATTATAAACATCGTTGAATTCATTCGAAACTTCGCCCTGAAATAGAATGCTAACAAGAAAAATGTTCTACATATATATACTACAATAAAATTATACTTATAAAAAAAGTTTCCACGATTAGATCTTCACGTGCTGTGAAATTTTTTTCTTTATTTTACACCGTTTACGTTCGTTTCACTTATGAGTGCGTACAGTTGTTCGGCTAGGTGTGTGCGAAAGTTTATTAGAAGGCCTATAATCCTACATAAAGGCGGATGATGCTTTCTCTGAACGATTTCAACGAATATTATGAAGCGATCGATGAACTGATGTAGCCTTGCGTAGTATTTTGCTCGGTGAAACACGTGCGATGAAAATTATCTGCTTAGTCATTTAGTAACGAAGATAATTTTCTTCAATGATCAGAGATTGAAAATTAACTAACATTTTGTTTAAAGAGAAACAGCTACATAAAAAATTAATTATCACTTTTCTTATTACGTATTGATATTTATCTCTAGTTACTTTCAATAAGTTTTGCCACGCACGTGGAGGTTAGAAAGATCTTGCCACAGGTGTGCATATTATGAAAAAATGTTTTAAAAAATGTGTATCATGCGAATAACTTTATTTATTGTCTATTTTAATCGTATTACGCGATGTCTAAATCACGCCCTTCTATTTCGAATAAATTTTGTTCGCAAAATAATTAATTTTTTTACACAGCAATTCTAATTTAAAATATAAAAATAATAACTGTACTGTAGGCTGTTGTTATTTAAAATAATTTGATATTAAAAAAAAATTCAGTCTTATTCAAAATTTAGTAATTTATGATACTATCTTTTTAAATTTTTATCATTTCTAGTAAGTTTTAAGGATCTGATATTTTCTACACGACAGTCACCACCATTCTAGTTTTAAATAAAAATTTTATTTTAATTCGTTCCATAAAATTGCTCCATGATTACTAATAACATCAACAGGAATTAATGCACGCTTGAAGATCGTGTAATTTTCATTCTATTAATAGCACAATTCATTATTTCAACAATCAATTCGTTACAGAACTACAAAGAAAAACAGAACAAAAAATACAACAAAACGAAAGTATTATCAGAACAATAAAGTACAAAGATCGTTTCTTATTTTTAACAATAAGTAAAACAATAGAAGATTATTATTTATTCAATTTTATAATTGTTTAACAAGAATATTTTTGCATGTTCCTCCATAAATTTCTAGAGCTCCATAATATGTTATTTTAAAGAAAACAATTTACTAAAATAAGTAATGAAGACAGTGCCCTCTTATAAAAGACGCGTAAAATTGTATACGCAGTTCGACGGGTTAATGCAGTTCATAAAAATTAAAAGACCACAATTTGAATTTAAAGTTATACGTAAAATTGTTATACATGCGCGTAAAAAGCGATTTGCAATATACAAAATGCTCTTTTTCTTAAACGTATCTTGCTTGTACAGATGTTCAAATTGTTAAATACTTAACATATTTTACTTTCATTGATCGAACGAACTATAGAAATATGAACTACATGAATAAATACCTTGTAACAGTGAATATCACAACACTAACGAAGCACATCGTACGCGATTCCTGAAGCCATCGTGTCCAGCAAGTGCGTCTTCCGGCCAGTTGTTTTTTCCTACGAGCAGCAGGAACGCTCCTTTTTTCCTCGGCCGTTTCTAAGGCGCACCCACGAACACTTAGCCAATCTATCGTGGTCAGTCTGTCCAGATACAATTTTCTGGTTTGGCAGTAAAAAACGAATCGAACCAACTAAGTCTCACCACGTGTGAACGAAAAATCGTATGCGTACGCGTATTTCTTTCCAGGTTATGTGTTCGAATGGTACATTTTCGTTTGCGAATTCAGGTTACGATCCGTACGTGAGAAAGTAACACCTACGTGCTTTTGCTGAATTCTTTATTCGATGTGAATCGAACAGAAAGCTTTATAAACGTTTGAACGTTGCAAACGTCACTGCGCGTGTCTCTTTCTCTGCGTGTAACGCTCACCGAAGCTAAAACTTGACAGTCGAGAATTTGCCTTTGCGCGGTGCGCTGATGCGTCTGCGCATTACTACCCATCTCTCCTAAAAAATCGTCACGTGCTTCTGAGTCAGGTTACGAACCTGTACAGTATACCAATATACAGTGTGTTTACCCTGCACCTGGTAGTCAGGAAAATAAAGATCTCTTCATAACAGTATTAAACGTTGGATCGGGATTTCGATAGACTAATTGTACCAGCAGATTAATGTTCTGCAAGAATATGCGGGTCGCTCGATGTATTGAGTACATTCAAACTTCGGGTCGCACTCGGAAAAAATCGGGAAAGATCGGCATAATTCGAAAGTACGTATTCCTCGAAAGGCGCTGAAACATTGTCGCAGTTTATAAATGTGAGAACACATTAATGTCACGTGAGGCTAAAACAGTTTGCGGAAATGCAATTTTCACGCTAACAAATATAGTAATCGACAGATTTTTATTACTGTATTCCTTTACACGGTTGGTTTAAATTATATAAATTCCGTTTCTGAGGAAAAAGGAATAGAGTAAACAACCTTTGTTAGATATTGAAATTACCATATGTATGTATTTCTGAAAATAATGGTTATTTTAAATTTCCCGAAGTTGAAAAATTGATATAAGTCTAGTTTTGATTGCTTAAGTTTTAAACGTTGTTAAACTTAAGGTATTTGTGGGGAATACATAAAATAATGCGTTCTTGAATTGAGATACGTGGTGCGCGGACGCTTTATGTACCCTGCGCATGCGCCGTACGGGTTCCTATTCAAAAATTTTTTCTTTTTCTCGACAAATATTTTGACGTTGAGGAGTACTTGAAATATTTGATATTGAGAATTGTGCAATAATAGTCATTTCAAGAAATACGTTGATTCTAGTGACTGAAGATAAATGTCATTCTACTTTTCTCTTAAAAAACGAAACTTAATGTAATTTAAGCCAAACGCGTAAGCGAATATAGGTAATCAAAATATGTCGATTACTTTGTCTTTTAATGTGAAAATTGAATTTTCATACGCTAGGATAGGAGGGATATATTGTCAAATACAATATTTGTAAATTATCAACTGAATATAATCGATTGTCGGAATATAAATATTTCGTTTTATATGTATACGTGTTAGCCATTATCAATTTTCCTTTTTTACATATGGGCAGTTCAGCAAACATGATAAAACAGTGAAATAGATCGTTTTCCGATTTTCCTTTGTGATTTTAGTGCTAACATATTCTATTATGCGTATAACCAAACAAAAAGAATAAGCAGAGCTTTTGTTTCATGAACTTGATCACCTTGACAAATATACGAGTTACGTAGTACAAAAACGATTAAAGTCGTTTAATTAAAATCAAATAATACCATTCGGTTATATTTAGAAAGGCGATGAGATAAGAACTATTCTCCTCAAAATTTGACTGAACATCATTTTGAAATTCATTTCGAAAATACCACACATATTTCAAAGAGTTCTATTCCTTATAATTTGTTAATCGATTTATTGATCGAAGCGAGATTAAAATCATAAAAATCTACGGAGGTACTTTATGATTAGTTCCCTTAAAAATTTGAAAATTTTTAGGATTCGATTTTGAAAATTTTTAGGGTCTGAATTTTGAAATTTAAAAAATTTGTAGGATTTGAAATCTGAATCTTTAAAAAATTCTTAGTATTTGAATTTTGAAATTTAAAAATGTTTACAATTTAAATTTAAGGATCTGGAAATTTGCAAATTTAAAAATTTGTAAATTTGAAAGATTTTTAACTTGGAAATTTGGTAATTTAAATATTTGAAAATTTATAAACTTCCAAATTTGGAAATTTGAGAATTTGGATATTCAAAAGTTTGCGATGCCAAAATTTTTGAACTTGTAAAGGCGAAGTAACGGGATTTGCGTGCATCTTTGTGAAAGTCCATATACAAAAAAATATATAGGATTCCCCTTTGGTTTTCTGAGAATCGAACATGAATAATGGGGTCATCTTTCCTTATAGTATTTTTTCCTTATGACGACTATCACTCCGCACATTATAAAAACAGGTACGACAGGTCTGACCCTTCTAATATTCAACTTTTTTGTTTAGTATTTGTACAAAACTAATACGTATCGAAACACTTAAACTATATCAGAATCGTAATCTTTGAATTGTGGATTCTGCGAAATTTGATCATTTTACAATTATTTGAATACAAAGTTTAAATTTTTAGTGAACAACAAATGCATACAAAGAAACATTTTTTAAACGTTTCATTGCATACAATACTTTTGGAAAAAATATTTTTAGTTCTTTTAAAAGCATTTCTGTTTTAATACTTTCAAAGATACCTCTAGAAATGAATTGATTTATAAAATTCCTTCTTATATTTACTTACATGCGCATTGAACCTACATAAAGAAGAATTACCTTTTTTAACTTAATATTTTTATAATCTTTGCTGTAACAGTTTTGGGATATAGGAAGTAAATCTTGTATTTTCGAAATCACCATAATTACCTTATTTTAAAAAGGGAATTAAATTTATTTATACTGTCTGACCTTGAATGATCTATAAAGCTAATATTAAAGTACCAAATAATGTTTAGGAAATTATTATACGAATAACATTTTGAAACTACAGATGTATTTTTTGACAAATAAATATAAAAATTAGCATTGTTATAATGAGTAACATGCAGCTTACAATTAGAAATCTTTGGTCCGTCTACCAGTCCTATCCATCGCTCTAATACTTAATAAATTGGTATTGCTTATTAATTTATAAGCATAAGATAAGTACGTTACATTTTGATAATTTTTTATCAAAATTCGCGGATGTATCTGTTTAATTTCTTGGAATTTCATCAACACGGTATCATTAACATTAGAATACGTTCAACGTATTCAATAATTTAATACCCTTGGGCAGATGACGTCGAATGTTGTAGGAAATTACCAGGCATCCCAACATTTTCCTTTCCTTCATTCCTGTCAATCGTGTTGTCAGATCGAAGAATGATAGGAAACGAAATTCCGGGTATAATCTATCGGAACGTAAATTCTCCATGAAATTCGACGCTGTGGATAATCGTAAAACGATCATACGCGCAATTTACGAGGGGATTCAACAGCGATACTATTTTCCGGTTTGATTACCTTTAACAATAGGTATGAATTCACATGAATTCCATTGGTGGCAAATCTGCGCCAGTATGCATAGACTGTGATGTAATGGAAACGGAAATAAAATGCAAGATAGCAAGCAGGAACGTAAAAAAAAATCTTAGACTGGTAAAGAAGACAAGTGAGCTGATCTTTAATAGTCCACACGACTGCACACTCAATTATATAACGTTGTAACTGGTAAACAGTAATTAATGGTATCCTGGGTAAAAGAGTCTTTAGGAAATTCTACTTTCGTTCGTCAGAAATACACTCGGTGTTAGATGCGAAGAAGATAATTCATTATTATTTGATCTTAGGGACATTACAATTTTAGATATTACACTAGTGGAATTAATTCTGGACACTTTGAATAAAAATGTTCTTTGTTTCATGTTTGGGCAGAATATGTATATAGTTCTACGCTAAATTTATACCATAATATTTTTATTGTAAGCTATAATGTTTATAGTTACGTGCGAAAATTAGAAAACATTGATTAGAATATAAAATATAAACAATTATATATTAAATAATTTGATTAAGTGCGAAATTTAAGGAAAGATTTGAAAGTGTCCAGAATTAATTCCACTAGTGTATGTACTCCATTAAATTAATGTAACTAATACCTGTTTAATACTAGATTTACGAACATTCAATGTTTATTTCTATTCAAATTGAAACTAAGATATAAAAATAAGTACGTAATGGACAATTCGTAGACTAACTCAAGCAATGATTCTTTATTTCGACGAAAGATAACTTACATTTTGATAGAAGCTTCTTACTGATTTTAATTTGTAATTTGAAATAAGAAATCTGAGATTCGTCATTTTTACGGGTTCTGTAAATCTAGTGTTAAATAAGTTAAGAGATATTTATACAATTACTATTTCGAACAATTATTTCGAATTTTATTCTTATAAATTTACAATAACTATAGAAATCAGTAATCGGTACGTCAACATTGTATGAGTGTCTAATATTGACGTGAGATGTATCATTACTCCATCTCACAATATTCATTCCATTATGTTTAAACAGGTAGATCATTGTAATTTGCGTGTAACCGACAACCGAATTGTCAATTAATAAAATTGACTGTAACTACTATACTAAACAGGTTTTAAACTTTCTATTTATTGTCGATCTATCATAACTCAAAGTTTTCAAATAATTAAATATAAATATAAATTCTGTTTTTCAGTTATTATGTATGTATTTCGTGAACATTGTTTCCCGATGCAATCAGTAATTCAGAAATTACATTGTGTGTCCTAATTAATGATACAATAAAACAATAATCCTAAAGAGATTATTTAAAACACTATACATTAATATAATATATAAAATATAAATACTGTATGTTTTTTGTAATAATCTCGAGTTATACTGTTCCAGTAATACTGTCAGAAGGAAAGAACATTTATTATATTTCAAAGAAACCAGTAGTATGATAGGCCAATAATCCCAATAACTATTTTTAGCGCGTGAATATATTAAAACGTGAACTCGAGTCTTATATAGTCGCTAATTATGATATTTACTTTATTTCACTTTTTTTAAATACATTTTTGAAATATTTCAATCAAACAGATACAGTCATGGACAAAATTAAGTGGACATTGCAGAAATGTAAAATAATTCTTTGTTTCATTACAATGTTTTAAATAAATTTTAAATTCAGAACCTGAAATGTTTTTGTAGACTTGAAAAAACATTTATTTAATATACTATTTATTTATTTAATGCGTATAATTGTGTAATAAAGTTTTGATTTATAGGCATTATTAGTTAAATTAAATTAATCTCTTGTTATTTATGATATCTGTCCACTTAATTTTGTCCACGACTGTGGATCCTTAAAAATAATTTTAATTTCTTTGTTACCGAATGCGATCGTAATTAGGTAATGTTAAGTAATCATTGTATGTTACAACTAATTGTTATCATCGGGCAGAATTTCAAAATAATTAACAGCCATGGTTAGGAATTTTAATATTAATATTTTAATTATATAACATAATCAGTGGTGCAATGTTTCAAGACAGTAGAGATACTGCATTTTATTTTAAAAGCTTTCATTTTTTGCAAGACATTGATGTTATGTACTATTATACTTCATATTTCTCGATGTAGTATCGCTTATTATCGACGTTGTTTTTATGGAAGCTTCTATAATGGAGGACATGTTTCCTTAAGAAACTGGTAGCATAGGAGAAAAAATCTCTGTCGTTGGTTTTTGGTTAATAAACATTTTTATTTCATACTACACATTTAGGAATAGGAGTACTTAAAGACTCGAAAATTTTTGAGTTTGAGTATTAGAGGAGTGGGAATACCGGAATTTCAGGAATATGAACGATTTGTAAAATTTGGAATGTGAGAAATTAGAAGTTTAGGAATTTAATGATTTTGAAACTCAAGGGTTTAAGAATTTAGGCAAGTTTGGAAAATGAAATTTAGAGAATTTTGATGTTTAGTGATTTAGAAAATTAAAGGTTTGGGGATTTAGGAATTTGGTAATTTAAGAAATTGCAAATTTTGGAAATTTAGGAATTTGAAAATTGAACAAATTTGTACAAAAGCTTTAAAATATTTTTATCCATTGTTATAAATTCTTGCTTACTTATAAAACAAATCTTATCCTGCGTCATGTTACTATCAATACGGAATTTATTCATCAATCAAAAGATTAAAATATGTCGTTACTGTCAAAAGTTATTAATATGAAATAATAAAGATAAGATATATGCAGAAGATGTCTATATCTTTACTAAGTCTACGTCATACATTTTTATAAAATTATGTTATATTTATTAGAAATGACTGATATTGAATAAAAAGTTTATATTAGTTTGTAACTTGAATTATTCTTTTCTTCAACGATTGTCTACACACTATTTTGTTGTTACTTCTAACTCTTTCCCTTGAAAGGGGATAATTAAAACACCATAAGACGGGAATAATAATCGCAAATTGACTACAAATACCGTTGGTACGTAATGGCTAATAACAGATATAATTGTCACATATCAAGATTAGATTCGAGTTACGTTATAAGAATAATGACATAAGTAGTATGTAGTATTGTCTATAACAATGAACAGTAAGTCTAGAATGTAACAGAACATGGGTTTTTTTTAAGATAACAATTTTATACGAACACCTTCCTATTTTATTGTTTTACTATTTTATCATCTATCGTAAAAGTAACATACAAAATTTTCAATTATGTGTTATATAAACTAAGTTTTTGAATAACTTAATTTTCTTTAAAACGTTTACATACAATTTTCGTATGTACTTTTATTAAAACAATTATTTATTACGCCTAAGTATTTTCGTTTTATTTTAAATTTCTATTTGAAGATTATTCAAGCGTACTTTCATTAAAAAAGTTATTCCTTTCTCCTAAATATCTGATTTTATTTTACATTTATATTGGAAGATTATTCGAATCTATTTTCATTAAAAAGATATTTCTTACTCCTGAATATTTTTCTTATACAGGGTGTCCCAAAAATGTTGAAGGAGCCGGAAATGGGAGGTAGGTGGTGTCATTCTGAACAACTTTTTCCTTTGCAAAAATGTCGTATGGGGCTTTATTTTTAAATTATTAACGAAAAACACCGACCAATCAGAACGCGAGAATCGCGCGCGCTCGGAGGCAAAAGTGTAGGCCCGAGTTATAATTGGCTGTGGTCGCGATCGAATCGCGTGGCGCGCGATTCTCGCATTCTGATTGGTCGGTGTTTTTCGTTAATAATTTAAAAATAAAGTCCCATACTACATTTTTGTAAATGAAAAAGTTGTTCAGAATGACCACACCTACCTCCCATTTTCGGCTCCTTCAACACTTTTGGGACACCCTGTATAATATACGTAGTAAGGTTGGGTAAGGTGAATTTATGATATATTACATACACATTGTGCATATAATATACACAAGATAACATAGAATCGGTGGACAGTTATGTATTTGTTTCGATAACGCGATCTACAGAATCCTTGAAATAGTGAAGCTTCAGTGAACTGTTGAATACAGTCTTGACGTAAACATATAATATTTGATATTTCAAAAGTTATTCTTTGATTACGATGTTTATCGTCAAGCATAATTACAAATTGTTATGAGAAAAATTATTGCATGCATATGTATTCCGCAACTTATTGTTATTAACACCAGATTTACGGAACCCGTCAAAATGAAGGATCTTAGATTTCTTATTTTCAATAAAGAAAATTATTAAGAAGTTTATGTCGAAGTGCATGTTAAGCTTCGCCAAGATAAAGAATCGTTCTGTAAACTGATGTATGTATTATTTATTATTTCCTTATCTTTATAGTTCATTTTCAATTTAAACATAAGTAGTAATTAAGCATCCGTAAATCTAGTGTTAAAACGAATGTGTCATATGAGATATTTACTCAACATAATATGTAATGTGTAAATACCCACAAAAATAGTAAAAATAACTAAAATAATATACAGTAATAAAAATAAATTTTTACTTATATAATTTAAAAATCTCGTGATGGACAATAAGATAAACGTTGACTCAAGTGTATCTTTCATTAATAAGTATTTTGTAAATATGCAACATTTTGTTGTTAAAAACCTTTACAGTTTAAGATATTTAAAGTACTCGAACGTAAAAACTTAGGACATTCTATAAAAATCTCTTAATGTTAGTAACAGTTATTGGACAATTATTTTTTATTGATCAAAATTTTATGATTTTTGATAATTGAATCATTTACCTGATACTTATAAACGTAAATAAGTTGGTTTAACAAATTTCTGTGTTGGTTTTATCCGTAATCGAAGTTTTATTTCCTAGTATTTTCTTTCATGATATTCGAGAATATATCGTACGAAAAGTAAAAGAAATGTATAAAACAAAATACCAAAATATTTTATGCAGCAATCATTTTTAATGACCATTATTTTCGTTTACGTAACAAACTAATTATATTAATAGTATCATTATCTACAAAATCCTATCACCGAATAGTTCAATAATGTGATTCTACTGATAATATTCTTTAATGAGCTTAGCAGTAACTGTATTTTTTACCCTTTCTATTATTATTTTCATCCGGTAACATTCTTTTGAAATGCTCAATTTAATATTTCTCATTCCAGTATCACCGATCTATAGCAATATATTTGAGAATTGTTGAAAAATTTGAACATAAAGTCCTTTCACATTGTATTATACAGTCATGGACAAAATTAAGTGGACATTGCATAAATGTAAAAAATTTGGTTATTTTATTACAATGTTTTAAATAAATTTTAAATTTAGAACGTGAAATGTTTCTGTAGACTTGAAATAACATTTATTTAATATAGAATTTATTTATTTAATGTATATAATTGTGCAATAAAGTTTTGATTTATAGGCATTATTAGTTAAATTAAATTAATCTTTTGCTATTTATGATACCTGTCCACTTAATTTTGTTCACGACTGTACATGTATAGATATTTGAGAAATACGTAGATATTTTATTTCAGATTAATTTATTCTTTGTATAACGATTTACCAAAAAGGATGAAAAATAGATGCAATGAGTAAATATTTTCATTTATACTGCGAATAAGAATAATAAATTTGTTAAATACTACTAGAAACTCATTACTCTAAAGAAATCATAATTGTAGAAACACAACATGACAATTGTAGGAACAAAACTGTGGGAACACTTTTATTACAATTTAATATACGTTTTAAATGCGAGATTTGTACATAATAAAAAGTACAGTGAAATCGACTCGAGTCGTTCATAATAGAATAAAAACAGAAAAAGAGTTACAGAAATATAAAAAATAGAAAAACCAACCTCCACAAAGAGATTGGAGAAAAATATTCATTCATATGGAATACATTTTTTTTTTAATAAAAATTATTAAAAGGACTTTTAAATCCAAAATGAAAATGGGACATAAATATATAAGAGTAACGAATAATTGTCTTGACAAAAATATATTCAGGAATAACCTGCAAATACGAATATAAAATACAGGGTGTCCCAAAAGTGTTGAAGGAGCCGGAAATGGGAGGTAGGTGGGGTCATTCTGAACAACTTTTTCATTTGCAAAAGTATCGTATGGGGCTTCATTTTTAAATTATTAACGAAAAACACCGACCAATCAGAACGCGAGAATCGCGCGCCACGCGATTCGATCGCGACCACGGCCAATTATAACTCGGGCCTACACTTCTGTCTCCGAGCGCGCGCGATTCTCGCGCTCTGATTGGTGGGTGTTTTTCGTTAATAATTTAAAAATGAAGCCCCATACGACATTTTTTCAAATGAAAAAGTTGTTCAGAATGACACCACCTACCTCCCATTTCCGGCTCCTTCAACACTTTTGGGACACCTTGTATATTAACACTATTTCTACCACGATTTTGTATATACTTATTTCAACCAAAAGGTGTCTTTTGACGCCTTTTGAATACAAATCATTGCCGAAACTGGTTGGGATTTCAAATTATGAGTTAAATATAGATAATTTGAGGAATATATTTATTGATACATTGATGTGTATTTATTGGAGATTATTTAATTCATCAAGTTACAAAATATTAGCGTCACATAAGTTTCTTCTTTCTTGTAATATGACACAACGTGGGATTAGAGGGATAGAGAAGATCGATACAGCTGAACAATTAATGCAACGAATCAACTTTAAATTATAAATATTGTGTATGAATGTCTATCATAAAAGGAAAGAATTTATGGGACATTCTAATATACAATGAATGCAGTAGTGTACACTAAAATGCAACAAGGCAAATTAGCGAATATTAGCTGGAGAAAAATGATATCGCTGAATTAATTTAACAACCATTGTATGAAAAGTAAAAAAATTAATTGTGGAGAAACGATTCAACATAGAGAATAATTTTATGTTAAAATTTGAACGGTGTCTGTTGACACCTCTTGTTAGAAATAGTGTTAACTTTACTCTTTCGTCGAAATAACACTAGAAGTGCCGGCATTAAATGCATGCTTACTTCAAAACTGAAAATAAAGTAGAAAAACAAATAAATAAATATTGCAGCATCACCTAACATACAGTCAATAAGTAACATACAGTAACATACATTGGACAAAATTAAGTGGACAGGTATTATAAATAACAAAAGGTAAATTTAATTAACTAATAATACCTATAAATCAAAACTTTATTGCACAATTATATACATTAAATAAATGTTTTTTCGAGTCTACAAAAATATTTCACGTTACAATTTAAAATTTATTAAAAACATTGTAATAAAACAAAAAATATTTTTACATTTCTGCAATGTCCACTTAATTTTGTCCATGAGTGTATACAACCATTCATTAGCTCAATAAAACATGACAGACATTTTGACAGAAGCAATGACATTTTGAAGAAACCAGTCATTTTGACTGTTTAGTAGTTCCAGTGTTAAGTATCACGGTCTCATACTAGAAAAGGTTATCCCGTCGCTACTTGTTCAGGGAAAAGTATAGTTTGTGCCAGGATGAGTACCTGAATACTTTCTACGTTCTGATGCATTCATCGAGTAAATGTATTTTGAAACACGGAACGAATGTTTTACAGTAGTTCGCGAATTCAAAGGTGGTTAGAAAGCGTTCCGTTAAAACGTGAGGTTCATGGAAATCGGAGTGCGTTGGCTCAAGCGGTAATCACGTGATTCAAGGAATAGTGAATTTCTCGGTCGATACGTACGTAAACTCCGACGCACGTGATTTCCCGTTATCTAGGATCGAACTAAGCATTGTCTCTGAGTGGCAATCAGTTGCATTCCTCGTAAATTCTTGCAAACCATACCTATGTTCGATTCCGTTACTTTACTGCTCACTTATTACCTTTTCTTTCCACCTTTTCTGAATTGCTAATTCTAATTATATAACACACCTTTTCTGCCATATCCGTGTTCTGTCGCGTATACCTACACTTTAAAACACTACATAACTATTCGCGTTCAAAAGTCATTTCAAAGGTGTCACAAGTTTAGCGGAACTTTTAGTGTATCCTGTAAATAAAAGTAAGACACATCGTGTAACGGAAAGTATTCGAATGTTATGTTTACGAGTTTATAACTAGAACATGAAATTGCGAAGGAAAAAAGATTATAATACAAGATTTTGTAATTGGGTTCAATTAATGAGGAAGGTTTAGATGGGAAAACAGTATGATGAAATTCAGTATGATAGGGGCTCGATAATATGTTAATATGAAACTTGTTTTGGTAAAGATAAATATTTGAAAACATGGATTCGTTAAAATCAATACATGAGTGTAGTAAGTACTCAGATAGGACAGTAAGTTTCTTGAAGAAAAATGGCTATATTAGCGAGAGTAAGTTCCGACAGTTGGAAGATGTACAAATTCACAAAATTGAGAATTTAAAGCATTAGGAATTAGGAAGTTTGGAAATTTAGTGATTTAAGAACTTTAGAACTATCAAATTTTGAAGATTGGAAACTTGCGAATTAAGGAACTTGGGAACTTTGAAATATAATCAATTTCAATACCAGATGTTCCTTTATATTTTTTATTTTGATGAAATATAATAACTGTTCTATAGTATCTATAGTAATTGTTTTCCAAATCTACAGTAATTGTTCTGCAATTTAGAATAGCAATTCTGCAAGTAAAATTTCGCTATTTTTCTCCGTTGCTGTATGCTGAATATCATGTTTAATATCTTAACAAAATATTCAAAAATAAAGAAAATTGTAACAATACGACTCTAGCTTTTGAATTAGAGATCACCCTGTGTATTCCTTTAACTTCTCAACTCCAAAAATTGTCTAATTAACAATCTTGTCAGAGTATGAAAAATATAAATGTTATAACAATATTATAGAAAATATTATAAGAATACTAATCTTTAAATTATGGACCACCCTCTGTATTACTTTAGATATCAGAGTTTTCTATTAAATAATCTTAAGGAAATATTGAAAAAGAGAAAGAATATAACAATATAACACTATTGTTTTAATCATGGATCATTCTGTATATTGCTCTAACTTCCTAACCTCTTAAATTTGTTATTTAAGAGTTTTGATGGGACATGAACAAATAAAAAAATAAAAACAAATTTACACCAATTTTCAAATTATAGACTACCTTGTATAAGGCTTTAACGTACAGTGTGGAATTGTTTGGTAGTTTTGGTACAAAGTTGTTTAATAATGTGTACGTATTACTTGAACGATGCTCTCATATTAAGCTTTTCGGACCGTTATTATCAACAAGATTATTCGCAGAAACGCTGCCCAACGGCCGTAATTATTGTTTAGTTAATGAATAGCTTGCAGGAATGCAACATCAAGGTAAGTCATAGATTTTACTATTTATTTACGTCGGATTATCTACCATGTTTCTTTTTTTAAATTTCTGTAATGATTATGCATGAATTCTATTTTTACACAATTGCTGTATTGTGTAAATGTTTTATTTGCTTACTCATTAGACACATTTATTTTTAATTTTTCGAACGGGACGATGTTTAAAATCTGAAAATTTGCATACATATTCCACCATTCATAAAAATCGCAAAATTTATTAAAAAGGAAAACGATATGATACAGTGTGCTACTGATGTAATAATATTTAAATAATATTAATAATTAAATAATAATGATGTGAAATAACATTATAATTTACGACTTACTTTATACATTTTTTACAGTCACATTCAGTTACATTGCACTACCAGAGATGTGATTAAATATATGATTGTTATTATATGTATCAGTCGATTATAAAAAAAATTTGAAACAACGAAAAGTTATTGACCGTGTTTTTTCTTCAAGTAAATATAATAGCTGAAAAATTTAAATTCATTCTTTAAAATAGAATATAATTGAAAGATACTCCTGAAAGAAACACATGATGCGTGATATTTTTCGTAATTTTAAATAATATTGTGATTTGTAACACAATTTATGTTTACAAAATATAATATTAGTCAAACTTGTTTAATTTTATGAATGGAGTATAAAGAAAAAATAGTTACTAATGACGTTTCTTCATCGAACAGATATCCTATCGCAAAAAATTTAATTACATCCATAAAAATGCAATATAGATGACAGTTTAATTGACAGTATATATTTCTAAAAGTAATCGACTTTTTAGCACAAGTTAACAGGTGTACATTTCAGGATAAGAAAACTAATCTCAAAGTTGAGTGTGGAACTCCGCCAACATTTCCAGGAATTTTTCGAAAGTGCTAAATGTAAATATTGCGTGTTTCACACTAGCAAAGGTACTTTTATACACTGAAATTCTGTCGAATTGAATAGATGCAACTTATTATATAATTAAAGGATTATGTCAGATTCACGTAACATTATTTGAGGATACATTTGATCGATGTGATTGTATTTACTTACTCATTAATAGTTCAGTCATAAGTTCGACATATTTACTACCGGGAACCGGTATCTTGTATCGAATGTAATTGAATAATTGATAAAGAATTATTTCTGAATCGTATTAGTCATATACTAAATATGCATAGTAGCAACATTTTTAATAATTTTTATATTACATTTATTATATAAGACAGTGGCTGAAAAGTTTAAATTAAAAAATGAAAGGATCATATCTTCAATAACTGCAGTTATCAAAGACAATTTGTGTAATATTTGTATCATTGGTAATTATACAATAATTGAAAGGTTCAAACTGAAAAATGGAAAATTATAGTTACTAAACATACAGAAAAAACTACAGTAAAAACATACTAAACTAACTAAACTTCGTTGCTTTTTTTGTAACTTCGCTACTGAGCACAATATCAAAATGAAATTTTTTGTATAAATGTATAAATAATTAGTTAACACCGAAAGTAGAACACTACTTATAGTTTTTATGAACAGTACATCAATTATCTATTTTTTCCATTTAGTCTTAAACTTTTGTCCGCCACTGTATAATAATAAGAGAGAATTTTAATTTGCAAAATGAAAAAATTAAAATTGTCACCGATAATTTTTAATTATATGAACGTTGTGTTAATTATACAAGGTTACAGTTTGAAAAATAGTTATACTGGATAAATTGAAAAATCGAAAATTACATTGTATTATTTCGTATCTGGGTTGTTTCATTTCAGTAAATGGACATTTTTTAAGTCAATGGACATTTAGATTGCAATATATTACCAGTAACATATAATTTTAATAAATAAGAACTGTCCATTTTTCTGATAAATTTTCAAGAATTTTCACTACTATTTGCAGAATTATCTCATAAATTGCAGTCATAATTAAGTAGATTACATTCTTAATTTAACGACTGAGAATCATGTCCGGGTCCATTGTATATACTAGTATCAGATAAAAGTTAATTACTCGGGATATCATATGAAAAGTTTAACTTTAAAAATGAAACGAGAGACTTCTGAATAATCGCGAACGTATCCTCAATAATTACGATTGTAACGTGGTATTACTGTAGTAATTAACGTATTAATTATAAGTTTGGGAATACCTAGATAATGGTAGAGATACAATTGATGTTATTATGCAAAAATTTTGAAAATATATATGTATAGAAATCGTTAAAGGGTAATGAGACTAAAATGGATTCAGTAGAGCGTCGGTTCACACGGGACGAGGTGGCCGAGTGGTTAAGGCGTTGGACTGCTAATCCAATGTGCTCTGCACGCGTGGGTTCGAATCCCATCCTCGTCGGAAGTTGTTTTTTTTTTTCTAACTTTAAATAATATTCCCACTTACAGTTCAAGTATGTCTAATTACAAACTCGCCAGTAATTAAAAAGTATCGAACAACTAAAAAGTAGAAATGAATAGTTAATTCAAATTGTTCAGAGAGCTTGAACAGATTTATATGGTTTTTTCTATCGTCTACTTTTAACGTATTTAACTATAATTTACACTATTTTAATTTTTATTATACCTTGCAATCTTCTTTTCAGCGTATTTCACTATAACTTTCAATATATGTATAATTAATGTGTACATGTTTACAATAATATGGAAGAAGTTGTCAAGGTTATCAAATTATATTCAAAAAATGATTGAGAGAATTTTTATTAATCATTATTTTTATCTTACCTTACTTGTATATTACTTTTGTTCAGGGAAACAATTACAAATATAATTATAACATATGAACAATTTTGTTGTCCCTGAAATAATTAAAAAGAATTTGCAAAGTTCCAGATGTTAAATGGTTTTAAATACTTATTAAGAATACTACTCGTACTCACAATGTTAATAAATAAATATTTTTATAACTTACAAGAATTTATATCTAAAAATACAGTATAAGCCAAAGTCATTAAGTGACATATCCTGAGAAATGATGTTAATAAATTATTCAGCAAAAGGATTTGTCTCAATAATAATGTTAGTAATATGATCACTTTGTTACGTGTATGTTATGAAACTACCTATCATTGAAAATAAGTATTACATAAGATATTTTATTTCTTTTGATTTCTACGTTTTTTTTAGTAGTATTATATATTTATTAAATATATTAATAAAGTAAAAAGAAGAATTTGTTAACGTAATTTATCTAAACTTATCGGTGTAATTATTTAGAAAAAATGAATGTAATAAGAATGAAAATCGTTGATTTTTTTACGAAAGATCACTTAACATCATTTAGTATTTCTCCATTTGAATATTTTTCCAAGTAAAATGATTTGTTCTAAATCTGCTATATCTGTATACGTATCTTAAACATGTACTTTACATTTTTAACAGATAACTTAATGTAACGTTTTGGTTAAGTATTTTAACCTTGTTACGTTTTGCATATTTATTCGCTGAAAAATTTATGAAAAAATTTGTATTAGCCAAAATTAAATATTCATAAGGCAATATACTTTCATTTCCTTTTTCAGTTAAGATATAAATAATTACAACCACTGACTGTCGCGAATATAAAATATTTCAAATTTCGCGCCATTTTCACAGAATGTTATCACAGAAATGTGTACTTGTGATATTCAAGTTATAATTTGCTGAGTAGTTTCTCGTGGTCAATAATAATCAGCACTATAGTATAATCAATGTTACAACGGTATCCTACTTTATCGACATTACCAGTTATTAGATCGTGTATTAGTCGAAGATACGAGACCTTGTATGTGACACATTCGTACAGTAGTAAACTTGATACTGTATTCGATTATGCAAAAATGGCATATGAGAGAAGAAACATTCAAGAAATGACACCGCTTTTGGGTAAGCATACGTATAAATTTCTAGCGTCCATAATTCTATTTAAAGATCATGATTGAATTTATTCTTTCTGTAGGTTTTTTATATTTCGTATAAATAATAATGGTTCTTTGTTCTGCGATGACGTTTTTTTATTACGTGTATCTGCAACGGTACATTTCAGGCTACTTTTACATCAATTTGATACTTTGATAACGTAAGAGATTCTTATATAATTCAACATTTCAGGAAATGTTACGATATTTTATGTTTGAATTATAATTTTATATTCTAATTTAGCTGTACGTTCGGTTCGTGTTTATGTTACTAAAAAAATCTGCTGACACAAGCAGTCGTGGCCGAGTGGTTAAGGCGTCTGACTAGAAATCAGATTCCCTCTGGGAGCGTAGGTTCGAGTCCTACCGACTGCGGATATAAAGCGGGATTAATTTTTTTTTTAGTTTATATAGTTTTATTCCATATTATATGCTTTGTTTGTTTATATTTATTATCTACTTAATTTTGGACCAACGAATACATTTTTTGTAGATACATTAATTTAGGTATCGATGAGTATCATCAGTGTTTCATACATCTTCAGTCAGGCAATTAAATTATTTGTCGGATAAGATTAACACTTTTTCTATGACTATAATTGAAAATAACTAACTCATAAAAATTAATTTTAATGTAATTCATGTTACCCTAATATTTTATTTTGAATTCAATTTCTTTGTACATTTCTGTATATTATTTAAACGGTAATAAATGTACGAATATTATAATTTGTAATAATAATTGATATTTTCATATTTGTATATTGCTATACTTTTATATTATTTTTTTTACAAAATTTAATATTTTTACATTTCATTTAATATTCTTTACATATTTTTATATCTTCATACGGTTATATTTTTATAATTTTATAATTGCATGAATCTTATACGAAAACAATTAAAAATGTTAAAAATCAGAATAATTTTATAATAAATTGTTAATATAATATAATAAAAATATTACAGTTCCATGTAATATCTAATAGAAAAAAGCTGTTAGTCTTGTAATTTTTGAAAAATCTCGCTCCAATATTCATCTTTATCTTTGGAATGTATAATAAACTTGTAAATATACGTCAACTTGATAATACCCAAGAGTTTCTCTAAACAGTTGATACGAAGATAAAGAGTTGCAATTATTGTATTGCTTTTTGCTTTTTTATATCGTGGCACCGTTTCAAATCGGAAATCTTACCTTTCGAATGACGTATATGCTACTTAGATCTTGATAGCAAGCAATAGACTTTACATTAGATAACTATATAAAATATCAATATTTTATTTGATCTATTTTGTAGATACATATATTTATTTATTAATACACGAATTATTCAATCGCGAGTAAAAGTATTTAAAATTTATTGACTTTACGTAACGACAAGCTGTCAAGGTTTAATAAAATTTATCATTAATGTTTTATAAACACTTGACGAAAAATGAAGTGGTAAGTAGTATAATGAAATTTTAAGTTGTGATATGAACGTTTTGCGTACTTGGAAATACCCGTAGTATAACGTCAATGAAGTGTACCTGTATCAGATTATACGTTTCTATTTATTTATTGTACAAAATGTTTTAAAAGTTATGTACTGTCTATATACGTTTATATGCACTGTCTATATACTAACTATAAACTTTTTATGATACCAAAAATACAAAAATTCTTCATAATTTTATAATTTGATGATTTGTATCTGAATCATGATTTGAGGAATTATAGAATAGCATTTGACATCCGTGGCTCCATCTTTAAACCTTAGAGAGAACAAACAACCGAATTTCTGTAGATATTTGTATTTACTGTAAGACAATTAACATTAATCTCAGACTGCAAACCAAATACAAAGATCAATAAATTTGGGTTTGCAATTCGAATACTTCGAATATTCTAAGTTCTTAGATTTACAAGCTGATAAAATAAAAATTTTCGAAGTTTGTAAGATTCCAAGCATTCAAGTTTTCAATGTTCTATATTTTCCAAATTTTCAAGTTTGCAAATTTGCATATTTTTCAAACTGTCAAATTCAAAAATTTCTAAATTACCAAATCTTTAAATGTTTAAATTTTCAAATTTGTCAAAGTATGGAATGAATATCATTTATTCTGTAAATCATAGAAAATTTAGACATAATGGAACTTGCTGCAAAAAATTACATTACATTTAATTTAATATGATCATGATATATGATTACAGTAATATAATTTAAAGTATAATGTAATGGAAGAAAATATAGATGCATAATACAATAAATATGAAAGTCTAATCTAATTATATTATACTCAGTATTAATTATAATAAGAATACATTATACAGGGTGTCCCAAAAGGTATGTAACACCCGGGAATGGGAGGTAGCTGGGGTCATTCTGAACAACTTTTTCCTTTGCAAAAATGTCGAATGATGCTTCATTTTTAAATTATTAAGGAAAAACACCGACCAATCGGAGCTGGATATTCTCATTCATGAAGCCTCAATCGGCATTTTTGTAAAGGAAAAAGTTGTTCAGAATGACCCCAGCTACCTCCCATTTCAGGGTGTTACGTTCCTTTTGGGACACCCTATATAGTATACATGTCTTATTAATTATAATAAGATTACACTACGATACTGAATTATATCAAATTTCACTATGACATTTATTTAGTATATTAGATTATAATATAATTTAATTTGATATGATTATATTTCTAAATTAATAGCGCATGAGCTTTTGTTTGATAGTGCTTACAATGTATGCCAGTATATTATTACACTTCCTCGTGACCATATGATCATCTGATCGCTTAAAGTTCAAACATAACAAACCGGAACTGAAGCAGTCAATACTGAATCACTTATGTATATCTCTTAATCAAAACTTCAGGTTGTAAAATAGTACAGCACTTTTCACTTCCTTTGGCAATTTACACTTGTCACAATGCATCAAGGGTTTTTCTATTTCCCGCTCTGATAAGTGCAGATTAGCGCCTCCTAGTGTAATTTTTTTTTGTTCTTTACTACATGCCTTCGCGCGTAACCTCTAAATGAAATGTCCATTTTGCACACGGTTTCAAACACGCGGATGTCCTGTTGTAGTAATTGGCTTTTTTTTCTAAGTATAGAAGTATTTTCTCATACATTTTCTAAGTATATTATCATAATTAAATAATGCTAAGTATATAAATAAATATATACACGTGTCTAGCTATTATTACAGTCCCTCTCGATGCAATTAATTTTTTAAACACTCGATACACCGTTGAAATCGATAACGTTTAACACTAAACTAACAAAGTAACCAAACGACTTAGCTCGCGAGTTTCTTAATATAAATTACACAATTTGTTAAGAATATGTTCTTGAAATCTACGATTCTTTTCATCGAAATAAGGAGTTGATGTTTTTAACTTGAAATTAAGCGAGAATTGGAGGTTGGTAGATTTAGTGTTAATACTAACGGATACAGAGTATAAGTACACAATATTTGGAGTACTTCGTCAACTTAATTACAGTCCCATTGTTATTAATCATGTGACTTGTTATCAAGCGGTATTAGACGGCTCGACTCGATAAATGTGCCATGAAGAAAGAAGTTTCCTTCATGTACCATCAATACCCGCGTAATTGTGCGTTGTTATCTGTATTTACACTGATTTTATAAACCGAACAATTTCTTCTCTTGTCAGTCGATGAACATGATTTCAGTTCGATCTAGAAGTGAATGACTAAAGGATCATGAGTTTTGCGTGCATGGAACTTTAAGAAATAGTGCAACTTTAATAATTTTGGTAATCGTTGCTCGGCTGAATCGTTGCGTTGAACAAGAGGAGATTATACGTTTCAGGAAAATGATGCTATGTAGGTATTATATACATGTAAAGTGTTACATAGATTTTTTGCGAAATAGAAATTTAATAATTTACAAATGTAGTAACCTAACTATTTTCAAATTTATATATTTAACAATTTTTGAATTTAGAATGTTGATAATATTTAGATTCAATAGTTTCACCATTCCCAAATCTGGTACTTTAACAGTTCTCAAGATTATAAATATAACAATTTAGAAATTTAGGAATGTACAATTTTCGAATGTGGAAATTTGACAGTTCTTAAGTTAACAAATATAACAATTTTAAAATTGAGAATTTTGATAATATTTAAATTTAATAATTCGCCAATTTTCGAATACGGTAATTTGACAATTCTCGAGTTTAGAAATGCAACAACTTCAAAATTTAGGAATTTAAAAATTTTCAAGTTGTGAATTTTAAGAGTTTCAAATCTTTTATTACGATTTTTTGAAATTAATAAATAAAGAGTAACTTCAAAATAAATGTTATATTAATAATCTAACATTTCAATTAAAAATTATATTGATTTTTAACCTTGTACATAGCGTATTAATATTATTATGTTTAGACGTGATGAATAAAATAATAATTATACATAACGTTGGTTTATTATTATTGAAGTTTATTACTTATTATTGATGCTGATACTAAGTGTAGTTCGATTAGGAAAACGCGTTAATGCTAAAAGCATAACAGAGTTAAGAACAAGCAAGTAAAACATGCTGTTAGAAATAATAAGAGGGATGATAATCGTTCACAAAAATTTTAACTTAATTTACAGCTAAAATTCAATTTATAATTAATAAAATAAATTTTGTAATATCGTAGTATAGTTTTATATAAACTGTATACATATAATAATATAGTATTATATGTAATATATATAAGTATAAACTGTTGTCAACAACTGAATTCCAGTTATTGCTTTAAATAAATTATAATTAAGCTTAAAAATTACTTTATGTACAACAAAAATTAGTTTTTGATGAAACTCGATTTAATTACAAAAAATTAAATTGTCATTCGCAATGAGAAGAAGCTTTAATTACCGGTTGAAAGTCAATTAAGAAAGTCTTTGATTAAAATTAATCGTTGGTCTCTAATTTGACAGGTGAGAATTATAAATTAAACATTAATTTTCAATTACGAAATCATTCAACGAAAGAATTCAATTACCATTAAATTCTTCATTGAGATATATTTAATTAGCGACTACAATTGAATTAATAAATTTTTGAAGAAGTAATTAGAAATTTCTGTCATCAACAGAGCAAAAGCATGTATGCGCTCCGAAACACTCCACATTCATTAATCTTCGGTATTTCGTAATAACACGGCATTCGACTCTTGTTTCGTGTTGCATTTTGTATGCTCGAAATGTACGTAAAATTGGCACGAAACTGGAGAATTAATACGCAAGCAAGTAGATTAAATTCGAAAATACACGCAACTCTTTTTCTACACGGTTGATACGTTACTTAGAAAAGCGTGCAAAAAAAAAATTGTGTAACAAAATACATGCGAGTAAGATGAAAAAACTCTAAATATTTTCCCAAAAGACCGTGCAAAAGAAGTAATAATGAAATGCATATTACATATGTATTTATAAACCAAAAACAATTCATTTTTATTACAAGAAAAAATTAAAATTAGTGTACAGTGAAAATTCAATCCATAAGTACAAAACATAAAAAAATTTTAATTGAAATAAGGAATAAAAATCAATTTTGCAACTATACATCGCTACTTGACAACAAGCGTGCACGTTTATTACACACTGGACCAAAAATGCTATCATCAGTAGATATGTCAGATATGTCTCGCACAACTGCCGGGTTTGATTCAAATGAATAATTTTGTTCGTTAGTAACGGCCACTGTTGGTTTTTTGTTGTTATAAAGTCTATAAAGTTATAAAATCCCTAAAAAAATTGTTTAGGGATTCGTGCTAGAACAATAAATTCGCGTAAAAAAGTGTATTTATTCTTATTGATGAACCGCGTTATTTCAAAATCGTGTAGAAAAAGACCGTGTAAAAAAAGAGTTGGGTGTACAATGATTTAGAAATTTGGTAATTTGGACATTTAAAAATCTGGCAATTTAGAAACTTGACTGATTGAGTAATAAATACTATACCTAACCAAATAATGTAACGAAAATAAAGTAATGATTTTGTTGTGGTGCAGATGATCAAGTATACAGAGTGTCCCAAAAGTGTTGAAGGAGCCGGAAATGGGAGGTAGGTGGGGTCATTCTGAATAACTTTTTCATTTGCAAAAATGTTGTATGGGGCTTCATTTTTAAATTATTAACGAAAAACACCGACCAATCAAAACGCGAGAATCGCGCGCCACGCGATTCGATCGCGACCACGGCCAATCATAACTCGAGCCTACACTTCTGCCTCCGAGCGCGCGCGATTCTCGCGCTTTGATTGGTCGGTGTTTTTCGTTAATAATTTAAAAATGAAGATCCGTACAACATTTTTGTACATGAAAAAGTTGTTCAGAACGACCCTACCCACCTCCCATTTCCGGCTACTTCAACACTTTTGGGACACCCTGTATAATAAAATTATTTAGTTTCTCTTATGACCGAATACGCATCAAAATCACATCTCGGGACCAATCATCTTAGGTACATAAGAATTCTCAGTGTAAAAATTAACTTGCAGTAGTCACAGGTGTAACTTTCGAGGTCATTAATGGCACATTCATGATGTATTCACATGTCACACACGAAACACTGCATTTGCACCTCTTCTCTTTCGATTTTATCGATGAAACGAAGCACCGGTATGCTTTGAAATATTGCAAATTGCATTAGTCTTCGGTGTTTCCAATTAGCAGCACGGCAACGAAAGCTAAAATTTCACGTCACCTTTTGTATTCTCGAAATGTTTGCAAACGTGACACGAAAGTAGAGAATTAATATGCAAACGAGTAGATTAAATGATTTGCTGCAAAGTTTTTACGTATTTTAATCACGATCGCAACGTTTGAACACTGATTGAAAAAGTCTTTCAACGGAACGGATTACTTCTATGCGGATTGAGTCGAAAATGTGAAAATTACGATTCGTTAACAAATTTCATTAATCGATTGATTATTTGTTCCTATCATTTACGATTTTATGAGTTAGATAACGTGAGCGTGAATTTAGATTCTGCATAATTATTAATTACTAATAGCATTTCAACTATGCATCATTTCTCTACTGCGCGAATAAAAATGCCATATATCGAACACAACGCGATAGAAGAAAATTATATTGCGCTTGTAAAACTCGAATTGTATAACCCCCCATTTTTCTAAGAACAGAAATTGTTTTCATAATATTCATTATTATTAAATACTATTGTCTTTAAATTGTGCGAGACATCAACGTAAATACATGATGCAGCGAATTGAGATTTATTATCAAGATAATAAGTAATTCATCAAGATTGAAAGAATTCTTGAGATCGGTAAATATGCTTAAAGATACGGTTTAAGGCGTGCAGTTTTAAATACACCTAATTCTCTTTTTACACGATAGATACGTTCCCAAAAAATTCGTGTAAAAAGAGAATTAGGTATAAACAATATTACAAAATTCTTGTTAGAGTTCACTTAATTTATTTTGTATATACATTTTAATTGATTAAATATATTATAAAAAATAAATTATACTTTGAGAAAAGGAAAATAATATCTGAAATTCATTAATATAAAAAAAGTTAAAATAATATAAACATAACAAAATTTTATGCATTGTCACTTTTTATTCGTGTTAAAATAAGACAATTCGTGTAAAAAGAAAAATTTTTTTCCTTTTTAAAAAAAAATTATTATACAGCACTTCAACATTCCAGTATATTGTTTGCTTATTTACAGTTTAAAATATAATTGTTTATTATATTTACTGTGGCTACTTATCACGTTAATGCAAGTTGTAGTATGTGATGTTAATAATCAGCTTTATTCCTAACAATTATCCTTTTTAAATTTTCGAACCAATAAACAATTTGATAATTACTTACATATTTATCACTAATTATGTATAAGCATTTATTGTTGCTTACGTGTATATTATGTATGTATGTTCATAACGTTACGTATAGTGCTTTTTTGAACGTATATATTTGTGGATTTATCTGTTTTATACTTTTCGTCAATGCAACAAGGTAATAATACTACGATAACTTTACTATTACAGTAATTTATCGAAATACAGAACCGTTACGAGGCTGCGAATGATTTAAACATTATTCTCAATGGCTAATGAGTAAATTGCAATAGCTCTTTACCATGCACTTACATAACCTAACTTCTCGTCTTTCATCTAGCGTTTATTTTGTACAGTTTCAGACAGTGATATAAAGACATCATTAGAGAACAGAGTCTTTCTTTTAAAATTGCAGCGTGAAATAGTTTGTGAAAATGTCTGATACCATGTATGCTATAATTTCGCCCGGTAAGAATCAGTTTATTTAGTAATTAACTTGTTTGCTGAAAAAGAATGAGTTCACTCGCTTATCGAGTAGAATAACTTGTCATTCAACAGTGGTAAGATTAGTCGAGTATAAAGAATACGTTCACAGGTTTATAAAAGCATATTTTTGTTAGTTTCGATGTCAGTGTATGATGAAAATTTATATTGTTTGATTTGTTGTCGATTTTGAAAATTTGTCTTTAATTTTGATGTTGAGGATTTAGTGTACTCCGATGGAAGAATTGAAGACGTGGAAATAAAGTTCTATTATACTGCTACTTCTAAATGGATTTTAATACGTATTATTCGAACTGCAATATTGAGATTAAGATAAAACTCCTTAATGTAAAATTGCGGTGTTTTGAAATGTAACAATAAACGCATTTGGAATTTAAGAATTCTTAAATTTTGGAATTTAGTGTTTTTCACGTTTGGAGATTTTAAATTTGTTAATGTACAAATTTATAAAAGGGTGTTCAAATTTAGGAATGCAACATTTAAATTTAGGTATTAACAATTTTCTCATTTAGAAATTTAATAACTTTCCTATTTCGAAATTTAATAATTTGTTCTTACCGAAACGTAATAATTTTCAGATTTGAAAATTTAACAATTTCTACATTTAGAAATTAAAAGTTTTTTAATTCAGGAATTTAACAATTTCTCTGTACAATACATATATACTTTTCAAATTCACACTATTCGAAACTATTGAACTTATAAATTTGATACTTCTAAAATTAAAAAACTGAAAAATTTTGCTATTTCTCAAGTTCTCGAAGTTATGAATTCCTAAATTGAAAAACTCAAGGGGTTCAAAATTTTAAAAATAATTATTAAATAAGTATAATAATAATTATTAAATTAAAAAAATTTCAAACTCGCAAAGTTGCAAACTGTCAAGTATTCAAATAAAAACTTGTAGAAACTTTCAAATTGTCAACCTTATAAATTTCTACTCCATTCAATCTACGAATTTCCAAAGAGGTTATGAATACATATAACTAATCAATGAAATAATATTTGATTTTCAGTGAACAAAACCAAGTCTTCTACGTTCACTGGTTTAATTCTTAAATAAAATAAATTTGCATTACATACAGTATTGTTATTAATATACATACATTTTTATTACATATAATATTTGTATTAATATATACACTTATATTACATAAAATACATTTATTTTACCGTATTTTATCTGTATTTAATTAACACTAAAACTATCGACGTATAATGACGCAATTATTTTGATGTTAAAAATAAAGTTGAAAAATAAATGAATAAACGATGAAACATGAATGAATACACTTATACAGGGTGTCCCACAATTATGGTACGAGCCGGAAAGGGGTGATAGGTGGGGCTATTCTGAACAACTTTTTCGTTTGAAAAAATATTGGATGAGGCTTCATTTTTAAATTATTAAGGAAAAACACCGACCAATCAGAGCGCGAGAACTGCGCGCGCTGTATGCTCGATCGCGACCACGGCCAACTAAAACTCGGGTCTACGCTTCTGCCTCCGAGCGCGCGCGATCCTCGCGTTCTGATTGGCAGGTGTTTTTTCTGAATAATTTAAAAATGAAGCTTCGTCCAATATTTTTGCAAAGGACAAAGTTGTTCAGAATAGCCCCACCTACCATACCTTTCCAGCTCGTACCTGTTAGAGAAATTGTTATTTTGATGCTATGTCGATCAAGGTTCTGGGGTAAGTCCCAAGAGGTCAAGCTTAGTCCTCTTACCAAAAGGCATTTCTGCCTTCCCCACTCCGTGGCCAGATCCTTAAAGAACAACACCCCTAAGCAATGCAACGTCGGGCTGCTTGCCTTTTCCAGAACATTCCCATGCCTCTTTTTAAACAATCAACCCGGCGACACCCGATGGCTACATGACTTCGTGTCACTGGCCATCGTCGACCGCCCGGGTTGCCATTCATACAGACACCCTATCATAAATGGTCCGAAAGCAAAATAGTGGCGGGCTAATTGCCTTCGTTGACCCTCAAAAATACGTTGCCGCTAACATACCATAATTGTGGGACACCCTGTAGATTTTTTATGTTGATGATATCAGCATAAATGTCAAGAAAATCATCTTAAAAAATGGTGTAATTTGTAGTAAGAAATTTGTGGAAGGGTTATTTGACTCCTTTGGTACTTTTAATGTTAAAAACGGCAAAAATTATTTATTTTCAGCGAATAAATGTTTTAACTTAATGCGTTTCAGGGGGAGATGTAGCTTCAGGGTTTAATTTAAAGCGGTACATCTTACGAAGGATACCGATCCTAGAATGGCTGCCACGATACAGTTTCTCGAAATTCCTGCAGGATTTTTTGGCGGGATTGACCGTCGGTTTGACTGTTATACCGCAGGGTATAGCTTACGCAATTGTAGCTGGGCTACCAGCGCAGGTGTGTATACATACTTCTTTTATAAAGTTTTCAATTTATTTCGCCGAGTTTAAACGAACTTGTAAATGAAAAAAGTTTTCATTCTTTCTAACTAGCTCGCGGATGTTTATGCAAGTGCATATTTTAGCTGAAATTTTATAATAAATTGCGACCCACGATGAAACTTTGTTTTTGGAAACTTTCGAATGTGTTCTCATCGTTTCGCATATTTTGCTTATCCGCGTTTATTAAAATAGCATTCTCATTGTCGTAATAAATTTGTTGCTGTTTATCAATTATCATGGCTTAATATTATAAAGTAAAAAAAGGTAAAAAAAGGCAACGCCTTGGTAAAGAAGGTAAAATAGTGTAGCATTGATTTATTCTATGGATCCGCATTTATAGAACACCTCGTAGTTTATTAATAAAATGTGACTGGCTTGACAGAACATTTTTAATTTTATTAGTTTAATTTTATCATGATTTTATATATTACATAATTCTATTCGTAAACGTAGGAATTTTTAGATTTAGAGATTTAGGAATTGGTAACGTAGTGGTTTAGAAATTTTCAAATTTGAAACTTTGTGGATTTGTAGGTTTGGGAATTTTTAATTTGAATAATTGGGAAGTTGGGAATTTAGGGATTCTGGAATTTTTTAATTTGGGGATCAAGTAATTTAGGGATCGAGAAATTTGAGGATCTGGAAATTTGATCTAAAGATTAGGATGTTAAAGAAATTTAGAAACTTAGAAATTGAGGAATTTGGAGATTTAGAATTGTGGAAATTCGACAATTTTCAAATTTCAAAATCCACACAAAAATTTTGAAGATTAAGAAAATAAAAAATTAGAGAATTAGATAGTTAGAAAATTAGAGAACTAGAAACTTAGAAAATCCGAAAATTAGAAAATTAGAAAATTAGAAAATTAGAAAATTAGAAAATTAGAAAATTAGGAAACTAGAAAATTAGAAAATTAGAAAATTAGAAAATTAGGAAATTAGAAAATTAGGAAATTAGAAAATTAGAAAATTAGAAAATTAGAAAATTAGAAAATTAGAAAATTAGAAAACTAGAAAATTAGAAGATTTAGACATTAGGAAACTTGACAAATTTTACATTAGGATTATTTACGCGAGGTTCTTATCTTCCTCTGAAACGAAAATCCCACTCACGCTATTAGAAACGACTGCTAAAAACGAGTAGTTGCGTGAAGTTAACAATAGTGGAAGAACTGGTTCTCGTTAGGTGAACTTTTGAAAACTTCAGTATGGCCTGTACAGCAGTTTCATGGGGTGCTTCGTCTACGTGATATTCGGTAGCTGTAAAGACATCACCGTTGGACCAACAGCAATAATGGCTTTACTGTCGCAGAAACATGTTATAAGACTCGGAGCTGATATCGCGGTAAGTGCAGCTTCAAATATTTTTCGTATTCATCTTCAAGTCTTCCGTTACCTACTTTTATTTGCTCTTTGAAAAATCTTTATTTCCTGCAGAGGAGGCAAGACATATTTCTATTAACTTTAGAGTGGGCCTCGTTGATCTTGAATAACGAAAGCACTTATAAAACTGACATGTCTGAATCGTTTAGCCAAGGGAAAATGTAATTTTTTATATCAAAATAATTAATTTTAGCGGCAATGAGCAGTGCAAGTTCTATGATAATTAAGGTATTGACCAAACCGCTGTATTTGTTTTTATAAGTACCTTTTTAACATTGTTAAAATTGTTAGTAACGCCTTGTTAGATAGAACCTCTATTAAGAAGACCTGTTTGTCAGGAACGCCCCTTGTCAGTAGCGTGATTCGTTGGGAGACAAATGGGAGACAAATTCTGTTGGAAATAACACTCTACTGAGCACGTCTTCTGTTAGGAATATCTTGTTGTTGGTAACGCCCTGTATTGGCAACGCCCCGTATTGGTTACGCCCTATATAGGCATCGCCCCGTTTGGCAACGCCCCGTATTGGTTACGCCCCGTATTGGCAACGCCCCATATTGGCGACGCCCCGTATTAGCATCGACCTCCAATGGGCACATCCTCTGTTAAAATCGTCCTCTGTTGAAATAGCGCATTTGTTGAAAACCCTTTGTATTGGAGACGCTCTTGGTTAGGAACGTTTTGCACCAAGAACACCTCGTATTTAGTATACCCTTAGTTAAGAATATCCTTTTGGAAAAAGCAACTGGCGTATGAGACACACTGCACTAGGCACTTGACTACGTACTTACGTTTCTATAAATCCCTTCTTTATAATTTAGAAAATGATGCGGATGTCCTATTAGAAATAATAGGAAGATTCCTCTATTAGATACGTCTCTTATTAAAAATTTCTCTGTCAGAAATGTTCCATTTAAAGCGTGTTCTCTATCAGAACCGCCTCTCGTTAAGTATAACTTCGATCATAAACGTCAATTGGTAAGAATAAATTTTGTCATAAATGCCGCCTGTTAGAATTGTCTCTTGCTGAAAACGTACCTTATTACGAATGTTCATTTTAGGCACATTCCTAATCAGGAACGATCTCTGTTAGTTAACATCCTCCAAAAAGACCGCCTATTATTAAGAACGCCCCTTTATAGGTGCCGCTATTAAGAACAGCCTCTTTGTAGGAACCTCACTTTAGGAACGCCCCTTTTGTTCGAACCTCACGTTAAAAACGCCCCCTTGTGTGGTACACTCCCTGTTAAGAACGCCCACTATTAAGAGCATTCCTTGTTGAAAATACCCCTTTTAGTGAAACTACTCGTTACCCCCCTTTTATAGGAACCCCACGTAACAAACGCCCCCTCTTAAAGACACGCCCTGTTAAGGTCGCCCAATTTCACCGACTCCTCGTCGGAAACGCCCCCTGGTAGAAATGTCGTTTGGCAGGAATGTTATAATTAATGATAAATGCGAAGATTATAATTGATGTTGTTCTGTCTTCAGGTACTCCTCTGTTTCTTGTCAGGTTGCATAATCACGATCATGGGATTGCTTCATCTGGGATTTCTGATTGAATTCGTTAGTCTGCCAGTGATTTCGGGATTCACGAACGCAGCTGCGATAATAATTGGAACATCTCAGTTGGGTACGCTTCTTGGTCTGAGTGGTAGAAGCGACTCTTTCATCGACGCAGTTGTCAAAGTTATTGACAATCTGAATGATGTCAAACTGTGGGACACGGTACTGGGTGTCTGTTCTATGATTATACTTATCTGCCTTAAAGTGAGTATTATAAATCGTATTATTTATTTCTAGAACTATAAATAACCTCGATATTCCCAATATCATCGTTTTAATAATGAAAACATTATTATTTGTCGAGCCAAAATTTAAATTATAGTTTAGAACATTTCTTGTTAAATATAAGTTTCTTTTGTTTGACGAGTATCGTCGAATACAATATAGCGTGTCTCAAGTATTTCCTGAAACTATCAATAAATAATAAGTTTTTCTACACGGGTATTTTAATTTACCTACCATGTATAGTTCACTGTCAGGGTTAATTATTCCTGGGAAGCGGCACGATGCATTAATTCTAATTAAGATCCCTTAATCTCCGCGGAAAACGTGAAAGAACCAACTGAACAGAGAATTACTTTTGAGTCGTAGCATGTAAAGATCAAAGGGTCTGAGACTTAAAACAGACATAGGCACTCGTTGGTAAATGGACCTAGTTCAAAGGTGAACATAGAGAAGCTTCAGAAACGGTGAAGGTACACCCACTTTAGGTTCTATGGCGTATTATCATATATTCTTTCATATCATCTCACTGTACTCTTATTAATATGTTCTCACTATTTGATCACGTCGCTACAATAATTTCTTGTGAAAACCCTTATCCATCAGTAACATTCTAAATTAGAACTTTCTTCTGGATGTCGTTTGATAGAAACGGTCATTAATAGGAATGCCCTCTAATGGAAACGCCCCCTGATACCTCTTACAATAGGACCGCCTACTGATAGAAATACTTACTGACAGGAACACCCTTTGATAAGAACGCCCCCGAAAGGAACGTTTTCAACTGGAAACACACAGTAACGGAAATGTTTTCTAATAGAAATGACTTTGAATAAAAAAGTCTACTAATTATTATTTCCTATTAAGAGCACCTCAAGATAGAAATATCCTCCAACATCATCACCGTCAAATTGCAATGTCCTCTGGTAGAAACACTTCTGCATAACAACACCTCTTGTTAGGAAGAACATAGAAACGCGCATCGTAATGTCTCTTCACGTAACCTCACTTATCATGCTTTCAGTATTTAAAATGCCACTTTTTAAGAATGCTCCATATTAGGAACGCCCGATGTTAGAAGCACCTCCTATTAGTAACACCCCTTTTTGGAAACGCCCATTGATAAAGACATCATTTCTTAAGGAAATTTCATTCTACCGACGTTTTCTATTAGAAACCCTTTGTGTTAAAAATGTATAATATTAGCTACGTTGTTTGTTAGAAACGCCACTTGTTAGGGACGCCCCTTGTTAGGAACGCCCCTTGTTAGGAACGCCCCTTGTTGGGAACGCCTCTTGTTAGGGAGGCACTTGGTAGGAACGCCCCAAAGAGGAACATATCTTACTAAGAACATCTTTTATTACGAACAATACGAAACGTAATGAATCTACTGAGTTATCGTATTAGCGTTTTGTGTGCCCATGTCTAAAGTATTAAACGAGAATTATTTTTTTATTTGTGTTATATTCAGTTATTGACCATTCAAATATTGAATTTCGTCTTTGTTTTTAAATTTACTACATTCAATTTAATTCGATGGATTGTCATTAAACGTTAGGTGAATTTTAATTGAAATCAGAAAATACCTGCAGTATTACATTATTCAATTTGAACATGAAAAAACAGAACTTGCGTGGAAAGAAAGATGGAACAGCGTTTCAAAAAGCGATGTGGGTAACGTCATTGGCCAGGAACGCCGTGATCGTCATCATTGGAATAGTATTGAGTTATTCGTTGTATATCTACAATATTAAACCTTTCAAAATTACTGGGAATATTACGGAAGGCTTGCCGTCGTTCGCACCACCGCCTTTTTCGATTGTGAATAAAAACAAAACGTACCACTTTGAAGACCTCATTGCGGAATTAGGAAGCACCACCATTTCCATTCCGCTGATCGCCATTTTGGAAAGCATTGCTATAGCCAAAGCTTTTGGTATGTTTTCAAGAAATATATATATAAGTATTATATTGACTGGATTGTTAATGTAGATGAAATTTACTAACAGCTTATTAAGAACGTACTGTATTTATTATTTTATGTAATGTTTTGTTGCAACTGGCTTTGTAACGTTAAACAATTGCAGCAAGTACATATATTTCGCATTATATTCATTATATTACTTAACATTTAGTTATAACCTCAAATGTTACATAATAACATGAAAGTAACTAACAATAATTGAAAATGAATATTACTTACAACAATTATTACTAATGACTATTATCGACGAATACAATTCCACATTAGTATTTGGTATTTTGGTTTACAATAAAGTATTAAATAAAATAATAAATATGAAAAATTGTATACTCGTAAATTACTTGCTTTACAATTACTACAAACAATTTTTATTTATTCGAACTGACTTCTCTTCACGTTTCTGCATATTTTAATTATTTACTTTAGCACTTAAAAAATGAGGGAAAAATTTTAATACAATGGTTTGGAAAATTTAGCGAAGTTTACAATGCATGTTTAAATATTACCTAGCCAACTATATTTAAACAATCTCGATATATTTTTAGCTAAAGGAAAAACTGTCGACGCTAATCAGGAGATGCTGGCTTTGGGACTTTGTAATATTTTCGGAAGCTTTTCACGATCAATGCCAAGCACAGGAAGCTTCACGAGAACTGCTGTAAACAACGCTTCGGGTGTAAAAACACCGATGGGTGGTGTAATTACTGGATGCCTGGTGCTTTTAGCCAGCGGCCTTCTGACCTCGACATTCGAATACATCCCGAAAGCAACTCTAGCTGCGGTCATTATAGTTGCCATGTACTATATGCTCGAACTTCATATTTTCACCGTGCTTTGGCGAACTAAAAGTAAGTTTATATTATATGTTGGGATTTCCAAATAAACTCCACCACTTCATCATTTTGATATAACAATTTATTAGCTATTTACGCTACATGTCCTCACCTTCAAAATCTATTTTACTCGCCATGTGCTATACGTAGCGTTATAATACTGACAAGGGAACATATTCAACCCGAACACTCCGATTTTAATGAAACTTATGTGGAAGATAGTTCTCAAGAAAATATTTGACACGTATTTTTCTATGTCAGCCATCGTTCACATTGAGGGGGTGATAACAGCCCTGAAAGTTAAGGTCTGAAAGTACATTTTTGGGAATATCTTTGGAACTAAATCAGGAAACAACTAAACTAAAACAGGAATCAACTAACAGCATATAAAGAGGATCATAATGTTTGAAAATATTATAAATATTGTAAAAATAATGATATTTTTAACAAACCATAATCTGCCCCTCTGCACAGGAGGCGATTTCTAATTATATAACTAATAAGCCTCACTAAAAACAAAAAATTGTAAAAACGCGTATCCTCTATTTTCGTCTATAGTTTATATACACAAAGTTACAAGAAAATAGATTAACATTTAGTAAAAAAAAATTAAAGAAAAACTATAAATTTTCAATATATTTCTTAAACAAATGAAGCTTATTAAAATATTCTTTTGCAGAATAATTCCCTATTTAAAGAATCACAGTTTACAAAAGAAAGCTTTCCATTGTCACCTTTAGTTCCAGGGATATTCCCAAAAATATACTTTCACCCCTTAACTTTGAGGGCTGTCATCACTCCTTCAATGTGAATGATGGCCGATATAAGAAAATACGTGTCAAATATTTTCTTAAGAAATATCCAACCTGAACACTACGATTTTAATGAAACTTATGTGGAAGATATGTTCCCTTGTGAGTACCGCTGTCAGCGACGCATGTTTTGCCGAATTATTTTCCTCATAAAATGAAAACGGAACTTATTTTGTAACTTCGCTTGATGCTTTCTGCAGCAGAAATGTCTACTCTACCACGTACGATGGTTAGATTTTCGTCTGGACCCATAATTTATTAAATAAATTTAAAAATGTCAGCAAAAATTGGTGCCTTTTGTAGGGTCTTCCTTACTTTGATCATTGTTTAAACATATTTAAATGTTTACAATGTAATAACTATTTATATCGTTTTATTCAGAAAAGTTCACACATTTTTCTCGCCTAAAAATCCACTGAATAGCTGCTATAGTAAAGGTACAAAAAATTCCCACAGTTGAAAATTTGCAATTTTTGTTAACATTATTTTTCTCAAACACTGTACGTCATAGAGAAAAACAGATTTCATATTCGTATTCAGCTCGCAAAAATTTATAAGAATTTCATAGTGGTGGTTATGAAATCCAAAAAATGTCAGAATTTGTTGTACAGGCATAATTATTTTAAAATTGCAAATAAAGGAGAAAAATAAATAAATACTACAACATCACCTAACATATACAACCATACATTAGCCCAATAAAATATGACGGACATTTTGACAAACCGGCGACGAGAAAATTTATAATATAAAATGTCAAATCCGAAACTGGTCATTTTAACCGGTTGGTAGTTCTAGTGTTAACTTTATTTTGTAACGAGTTGTTCTAATTATACAATGTGTACAGTAATACAATTATAAGGACGTTATAGTTTGCAGTATATATAACAGTGTTGTTGTATAGGGTGTTATAAAGAAATTTATACGGTAAAATTGGTAATATCCATGGTAAAATTTGAAATATTTGATAATCAAGAAATAAAGAAATTTAAAAAATTTCGAATTGAGAAATTTGAAACATTTTGGATTGAGAAATTTAAAAAGTTGACAACTTGCAAATAAGTAAATTCTTAAAATATGAGTATTTGAAGATGCGAAACTGTTCTATATTCCGAACTTTGAGGATTCAGAAAGTTAGAAGTTTCATTTAGGAATCCATTCTTCGACCTGCTTTAATGACAATTTCTGTGAGAATGGAGAATCCTGAAATGTTAATAATAGGAAATCTGTTTCTATTTGCAGAGGTCGATTTGATACCTTTGACGGTGACTTTGTTCAGTTGTTTGGCAATCGGTCCAGAATATGGGATGATTGCTGGAATCGCGGTAAATCTAATTCTGCTGCTCTATTTCGCGGCCAGACCCGGATTACTTATTGAAGAACGCGTTATCGATGGCTTGAAAATCCTATTCGTATCCCCGAAACAATCGTTGAGCTATCCAGCTGCTGAGTATCTACGAGAACGAGTAATGTCCTGGTATGTACAGTAGTCGCTTATTATGTTGCCGGCTAAATTACTGCACATTTACATTAGATCGTATAGAGGTTCGCTAAGATGATTGTCATTTTAATTAACAAATTGTCGATTTTTGAATAAGGACGTTTAAAAATATTTGAATACGAGTTCACCAATTTACGATATTACTAATTTACAAATTTACAGATTTACAGATTTACAAATTTACAAATTTACAAATTTACAGATTTACAGATTTACAGATTTACAGATTTACAGATTTACAGATTTACAGATTTACAGATTTACAGATTTACAGATTTACAGATTTACGGATTCACAGATTTACGGATTCACAGATTTACGGATTCACAGATTTACAGATTTACAGATTTACAGATTTACAAATTTACAAATTTACAAATTTACAGATTTACAGATTTACAGATTTACAGATTTACAGATTTACAGATTTACAGATTTACAGATTTACAGATTTACAGATTTACGGATTCACAGATTTACAGAGTTACAGATTTAGAGATTTACAAATTTACAAATTTACAAATTTACATATTTACAAATTTACAGATTTACAGATTTACAGATTTACAGATTTACAGATGTACAGATTTACAGATTTACAGATTTACAGATTTACAGATTTACAGATTTACAGATTTACAGATTTACAGTTTTACAGATTTATAAATTTATAAGTTTACAATTTAATAAATTTTTAAATTTAGAAATTTGCAGTTTAATGAATTTACAAGTATTGAATCTTCAATTTCGCAAGTTTACAAATTTACATATTCAAAAATTCGCAAACTTATTACAAAGTTCTGTATTTTTAAATCTTTAAGCAATATTTAAATAATATTTAATTGTAACCTCTTTCGATTTTTTATTTTTATCAACTGGCACAAGTGCAGGGTCTTTTTTTGTTCTTCACTCGCTTCGTTCCTCTGCTTTTTAAACTTATTATCGTGAATTAAATACTGAAAGTATTCATTGAATCAAGGAAAACCAAATTATATCGTGTCTGGTCTCATTTGAATTTGAGAAATGTCGAAAATCTATTAGTAAAAGTTTCCTAAGAAAAAAGTCAATACTAAAAAAGTTTCATGATTACACTGGTATTGTTTCACGGATATACCTGAACCCGGATCACGTTACATTTCTCGGGGAGCGATTTTCTTATTTATCGAAGGTTCAGCATCTCAGTGGGGGAGGGTAATGTTTTCGGTTATATAGTGCAGATCATTATCGCCTATATAGAGACTTTAGTATAGTTAGTAAATTCTTGAATAAAAGACTTTATTCGCAGCGATCCAATAGAGGCGTTTTTCTGTTGCGACCAGGCCATAAATCTGTGCTCGCAACTCGCGTCGTTCATTTTATTTAGCAGTAACGTAACATTATTGTTCCTTAGGTGCGCCAGAAGATCAGAAACGATTCCGGTGATAGTGGAAGGTCGTCACGTGCTCAGAATCGATGCAACCGTCGCGAAGAACCTTGCTTTGCTTTTGACGGACCTGAAGGCAAGGGACCAGAAGCTCATCTTCTGGAACTGGTGCGAGGAAGCGAGAAGGACTTTAATAAGCTACGACGCTTCTCTGACGATGTCCTTCAGAACTTCTGGCAGCATAGCTCAAGTATTTTCAGACGGAATCACGTCGTCACACGTTCCACGCTTGGTATGAAATTCTAAATCCAACGGACTCAAGGAAGCCAGAGATCTTTCACCAGATAGGGACTTTTCAAGCTGGTGATTTAACAAAGTCACGTGAACGCTGAACGTACCGTGCCGGTTTATAACACCCATGCCCCTGATAGACCGGGGATCTTTTTATATACAGAAATAAACGCCTACGTAATTTTTTATTTTTCAGCATTTATTGAAATTCCTGTTTTCCCTCCACCTCCTTTCTGCTTTTACGCCTATCCGTTATCGAAAAAAGGGAACAAATTTTTGTACAATATCAATTTTTGTAGTCTTATAATAATAATACAAATAATAATTTGTAGTCTTGAGTGTTTCTTATATAGATGCTTTTGGATTTTAATTGTTATGGATTATTATATTCTATGTCGATGTAAATAGCAACATCTTCTTGTAAGACCAACGGTAAGATATAAAATTGTATAAATTCTAAATTTGATTTTCAGTTGGTAATATTGGAAGAAAATACAAAATTCGAATAGTTAGACAATATAGTCAATTTCTCAGTTTGAAAATTTGAAATTTTGCTATGTTTATAAATTATCAGACTACAAAATTGATAAAGTATAGAATCATTATATTATAACGTTTCCAATTTCGTAGCTTTGAAAATTTATGAATTTGTAACTTCGAAAAATTTGGAAATTTGAAAATATGAAATTCCTAAACTTCTAAGTTTCGAAATTTGAAAATGTAGAAGTTCATAAATTCGAAAATTTGCATCTTTTATACTTAGAAATTTACAATTCTTTAAGTATTAAATTTGGTAAGTGTATAATTTACATATGTATGTCACCATCACTAATATACATACCAATACAATAATATTCCAACACAAAAGTTTAAAGCCAAGGTTCGAAATAGTTATGATATTGGATTTGGCTCATAAACAGCTATAAAGTACCAAAAAAAAAAAAATAGAATCATAACTATTATTAGAGAGATATACAATCATGGACAAAATTAAGTGGACAGGTATCATAAGTAACAAAAGGTAAATTTAATTAACTAATAATGTCTATAAATCAAAATTTTATTGCACAATTATGTACATCATATAAATGTTTTTTCCAGTCTACAAAAATATCTGACGTTCTAAATTTAAAATTTATTTAAAACATTGTAATAAAACGAAACATTTTCTTACATTTCTGCAATGTCCACTTAATTTTGTCCATGAGTGTACATACAATAGCGGACAAAAGTTGAAGACGATGATTTGATTTGAAATATTATACGAACTTCTTACCTTTTTTTGTAACTTCGGCACTGAGCAAAATATCAAAATGAAATATTTTTTATAATAGTATAAATAAATGTCTAATTAGTTAACACCGAAAGTAGAACACTATTTATAGTTTTTATGAACAGTAAATCAATTATTTATTTTTCCCATTTAGCCTTAAACTTTTGTCCGCTACTGTATATGTATTGTATATTGATCCAGTCCAGATCTGTTGTTTTTCGGATCTGCTTTTCGGTTAAAGTACAATTCTGCAATTCTACGTCATATACAAAGTGTCCCAATTTTTTACTGTCCAGCTTTCGTAACATATTCCATTTGTTAAGAAGAATTTGTAAAAAGAATGTTATATCAATATAGCATCTCTAACAATTTATTAGAAACTGATTATTTGATATCATATGTGCGATATTTCACTTTTGCCCGTATAGCTTTACTAGCATATTCTATAAATAAAAATAAAAAGTATGTTTACATGAACATAAACGTATGAATGTGCTATTAAAAGTTGTTTAAAAACATATGAAAGTCAATAATTATTTATAAGTAATATGAATGGAGAAAATCATGCATTATCATTTTATATATTGGTCACTTTTTATCATGTTTATTTCAGACCATGCAGTTTAAATTTTTCGTATGAAACTGGAACACACTGCATATGGTATCAAAAAACAAAGCAGTCCAAAATTATTTTATATTTCCTTATAACTTTTTAATAAACTTTTTTAACGTACTTAGCTATGTTAATATAATATCTTTTTCTGCGTTTTGCATGTGGAATGTGTTGCTAAATGTTGGCAGTAGAAAACTGAGTCATCCAGTATATGTATACATATATTATACGTTTTACGGTTATAGTCTTGAAACGAATAAAGAGTAGCAATAAATTACATATGTCATACGATAATTTATATCTATTTATGATATAAAACGAAACGATAACCAAAATGCAGCAACAAAATATCCTGCCGAAAAAAAAGCAGTTATAGAACGCATGTAACGTCAGTTCTATATAAGCAAAACTGTATCCGATATGAGTCGAAACCGGCATGCCAAATAACAGTTATGATACTTTTTCGATGTTCCACATCGTTTCAGTCAGGACCAATAATTTACATCTAATATGAAAAACGCGGTAGGTGTCACTAAACTGATAGCGATAATATAAATTTACTATTGGAAACAATATCTACTGAATATGAATACGATCGTATTTTATTATATGATGTTATTAATAACAAACTGAACAAGTCATTAGATTTCATATTCTTTATAATTCAAAATACGCGGTGTTTAAAACTAAAAGTCAGAACATGTCGAGTTACAACGTTCGATATTTGATGTTTGTAGTTCTATTTGCAATAGAACCATGGCTTCTGGATCGGGAAAGAGACTATTTTTCAAAAATAGGTTCGTATAACACAAAAGTTACAATATTATTCGTATCGGGTATCGATAGTACAATAGTTTGAAACAGTTTGTTTCGAAATGTTTCACTTTGAAATACAACTTCGAAGGGAGTTCCGCGGTCTTTTTTCCAAACTGTGTCTGCGCATGCGCGAGAGGTGTTGTGTGTTTGGAAGTGCGCGCGCAGCGATAATCAACCAATGAGAAAAGCCGGGTAGTAGAGGGTGCTTCGATCGATGCATTCACCCTCCGAGTGTGCGCCAGTGAGCGACCGTTTCTAACGCGTTAAGTGTCGCGGTGTCGTGAACAGCCACCGATTCGTTGGTGCCATTCCAAAAGGTCCATACGGTCGTGTTATTTCCTGCAGGCTGTTGCATTTAATTCGCGAGAAAAACTAAACAGACAGCTCCGGTTATTTATCGGGCATCGGTGTTGTTACGTATTTTGTTTACAACCAGCGATCGTCAACTTGTTCGGGATGGAAGAATGAAGCAGACAAACACCAAAGACAGAACCTGTCAAAAAGATGCCGGTACATCACTTAAACACGGGAAATGCGGGCCAGTTGGACACCGTCGCCTCGTAATCGTAAGTGATTTTGCCCGTCACTTGTTCATTCGTTTCGAAACGTAATCATGGGGGCGCACTTTGACTCGTATAGCCTTCTTATGGAGGTCAGTGTACTTGACAGTTGTTCAATTTCAATTGTGATTATCCGACGTACGGGGGAAATGTCTGTTTTGTTATCTAAATGTTGTCATCATCTGATTAATAGATTCTTTTATTTTATTTTAGCGGAATTACGTGTTTTTCGATTACGTTTTGAAGTTGAACTCTTTTGTAACCTTGATTTATATTTGAACTGTTCGCGAGGATTTTTGCTGGAGTGGGATGGGAGATTTAATTAGGTTATGTATATAGGACTGTTAATTAAAATTCGTTCGATATGATTACGCGTGAAATATTAAATGTACCCCTTTAGAAATTAATATGATTGAATAATGTAGCCGAACAAGTGCATTATTAATATAAATATATGTACCGATATCTTGATGTCTTACTATTTTATGTATTCAGTTCACGGTGTCTGTATACATTTTTTCACTGGATAAATATTATATTTATAGCAGCATTATATTGCTTTATTTTTCTGTTTTACCGTTTTATTATTCTACTAATTATGTGTTTTATTATTTTAGTGTTTTTAATGTTTGATCAATACACGATTTTACTATTTTATCATTTTACTATTTGAATGTTTTATTATTTTACTATTTTACTACCTTACATTTTTGATAATTTATCGTTCTGTTATACTTATGTTTATTTATTGTTCTATTTTGCCATTTCATTATTATACACTTTTACAATTTTATAATTCTTGTAATTTTGATATTTTACTTTTTGTCAATTTTGCTATTTTACAACTGTACTCATTTATTATTTACTATTTTATTATTCTTTAACTTGACTAATTTATCATATTGCTGTCCTACTATTTTTACCATTTTATGAATCCATAATTTTACAATTTTAGTACCATACCATTTTGTTAAACTACTATTTTACTATGTTGCTGTTTCACCATTTAACCATATTTAACATGTTACTATTTCATTATTCTGCTATTTCACGATTCCACTATTCTACAAATGTACTGTAATACTGTTCTACTCTTCTAATATCCTAACATTCTATTAAGCTGTTATTCTAGTATATTATTATTTTACTGTACCTACTATTTTACTATTGTGCTTTTATCCTGCACCTTTACTTTATTGTTTGTACGTTATCATTCTATTATGTTGCTAATTTTCTGTATCAATATCCTACTATTCCTCTCCACTATTGTACAACTATTGTACAATATCTACTATTCTAATATACCACAACTCTACTATTTTGTCTACTTTGCTATTTTACCATTTCACTGTTCCATTATTTTACTGTTTTTATGTTCTACTACTTCACAATAGTAGTACTAATTATGTTACTATTCTACTACTCTTGCCATTGTACTATTTTAGTATTTTATTATTCTGTTATTGTTATTATATATATTATTATTCGAGTATTTTATTATACTATTCTATTATATTACTATGCAAATAAATGTATCAGTATATTATTCTACAATCTGCAGTACACTTTAAACACAAAGAGCTTAAAATAGATTTATTTAAGACGAAAGTGGAATTCTTCTATACGATTCCGGTGATATATTTAACGGGTACGCGCCGTGATCGGTATTTTTGAGATAACTGGTTGTATGATAACAAATGTTATTAAATCTAATCACGGGTTTGAAATGTAGGGTAATTAAACACGTAACGGGCGATAAGAATAGTTTGTCGCTGAAATTGTGTGAAGTTGATTTGATACTAATTTTTAATTAATATTGTAGCGGAAGTCTTACCGACGTAACATTATCGTTTATAAGTATCCGGAAAGTTGACAAGTTGGACATAACAAAATAAATTATTAAAAGTTATTGCATTACTATCTATAGTTATAATTGTTATTTCTGCCTATATTTATACGAGATAAGAAGGCAAATAATAAATTTGACACTTTCAATAAACTTCAGATATTGTTTATAGTGAAAATCAGTAAGTCATTAAATCAAAGATTGTATATTTTTAATAAATTGTTTTTATAAATATTACAATAAAAAAATGTGATAATTTACTATATTTTCAAACAATATGTAGAAAATGAGAAATTTTTAAACATGTGGTTAAAAAGTATATTATTAACTACATTTCGAAATTGAAGAACAGAGCAAACATTTAAAATTTTTATGAAATTTTTAATTATACAATAATTCTCGTTTGTAAATAACTCGATTAATAATAAAGGATTTAATATATTTGGTAAACATCTGACCAATTTCTTAGGTAATAGAATTTTTCTTATTGTTTTATTTATAGATAATTAAATATCAGATGAAAGATTCAATATTTTTAATAATCATCTGACAAATTTCTTAATATCTACAATTTTATAAATATATTTGCGAATAACAAATAAATAAATAGTAGATTTAATATTTTTTATAATTTCCTCATGGAAATAAAGTTCATTGAAAATTCTATTCAGACATTATAAAATATGTGATATTTTCTATAATATATAACTATAAAATATAACTATATTTAAAAATATAAAACAAGATCCCGTTTATTGATAAATATATTAACAAAACTAAAAATTTCAAATGATCGATTCGTTCGCTTATTTATAAATATGTATAGTATTATTTAGTACCATTTTAACTTAAGATTGTTATGAACATTTTGAAACATAGTTTTGATGTTCCAAAGTGTTTTTCAAGAAGGGAATATATATACATATGTATAAATTAAATGTAGTTATGAAAGCACTTCTTTTTAATAGTTTATGCATTTGTTTGCATTATAATTGTGCTTTGTAATATGCATCCTGCATTAATAAAGGTATTTTGTATCTCTGAAATAATAGCGAAATATTTGTAAAAATAGGAAAGTATCCAGATATTTACGAACAAAAGTGTACGCGTAATCCGCTTAATGGATGACAAGTGCCTCCAGAATAAAATTTAATATACCAAGACAATCTTCACGACTTTTCGCATAAATGTTTTGATGTCCACAATAGCTTGTTCAAATTTGAAAAAATATATAGAATGATTATCTATAATTAAGAATACTTAGTATTAATTCAGAATTAAGGTTAATTTAGAATTAACACTAATTAAAAGTAATTAAAAATATTAGTTTGAACATTTATAGTACAATTTATAAATAAAATAAAATGTTTGAAAATGCAGTAAATTATCACACTTTTTTATTACAATAAAATAAAATTTTATTTATTAATAAAAATTTATAAATTATTAAATATATATATATATAACAAGTATGCAGGTAAGTTTATTGAATAACGTTACATTCTAAAAGTTTGTTTTTAATTTTGTGGAAACTTATTTCAGAGTAAAGTTTGTTTAGTTTTTTTTTATATATTTCCTTTGTTTGTTAAATCTGCTCGTAACATGGAAGCTATTTTTAATAATATCGCTCAAATATTTATTAATCGAGAAAAAGGACTTATTAGTTCTTATATAATAACAGAATATATAAGAAGTTCACAGGACTATGTGAACTTATTGCGTATACAGGGTGTCTCAAAAGAGTTGAAGGACCCGGAAATGGGAGGTAGGTGGGGTCGTTCTGAACAACTTTCTCATTTACAAAAATGTTGTATGGGGCTTCATTTTTAAAAATGATTCCTCCCATTTCCGGCTCCATCAACACTTTTGGGACACCCTGTATTTACGTACGGGCGGATTTTTAATTCGAGCCACACTCAGTCATAGATAAGCGAAACCGCAGATATGAAAACTATATCAGTATTTTTTGTCCTTGATGGTTTGAGAAATGTAGTTTCTCAATATAACAAATTATAACTTAATAAAAATAGTAACCTGCAATATATAAATTGTAACCTGTAATCTCAAATACAAACACTCTACATAACTTTGTTAGGTCAAAATCGGTCCTAATTGATTGGAGGAGCGTTAAATTTCCAAATTAACTAATTGATATGCAATAATCTAATAGTTGATTGCAGTTTAAACAGCACGTATGGTTCACTTTGAAGGTTTCTATCTTTTGATTGAAATTTGTCAAAGTAAGGCCACGTAGCAACGTTCATTAGCTGTAATTTCACTAAACGATGTATCGAATTGTACTGGTAATTACTGGCTCTCGCTTTGGAATGTTCCGATTGGAAATTTGTAAAGGAACAACACACCAATTTCGCTATAATTCGTGGCTCGCTGTAATTGATAACCAACCATTTCGTTTTAAGAGCATTAGTCAAAATGTTGTTTGTAGTTATTTTCAACAGAGTTCACGCTTCGAATTAAATATATCAGAGGAACTTCTCTATTATAATTATAGCAGAGGAACTTCCGCGTTCATAAAAAGTTACTTGTGACTAAAGTTTGTCTAATTATAATAATTTTTAACGATCGTAATCTTGTTACGCGCAAACTGCTTTTAATATTTCTATGGAGCTGTAACTTCTGCAATGGGAAGAGCAAAAACTTTGATCATTGTACTCGGACAAATAGAAATCGGAATATGTGTACCATATATATACAGCGTCCCTTATCTCGATGAGAGCAGGTGACTGTCGAAATAAGGGTGATTCGCAAACATTTCACATTCTGTTTTTCTTTTCGACAGTAGATAATTCAGAAGCCTCGTCCTCCGTCGCACAACCTATTATAATAAAGTTTTTAACCGTCGGACACGGTATTAGGGGATAAAAAAACACTTCTGCATTGAGAATTGAATGTTAATATGTATAGTGTCTCGTAATAAGTGTAAGACCCGTAAAGGGGTTGTAGGGGAGGTGATTCTAAGTAAATTTTTCCTTTGCAAAAATTGGCTCTAGGCTCTCGTTTTCGAGTTATTAAGGAAAAACACCGACCAATCAGAGCGCGCGAATAGCGCACGCTTAGCCGCGAGAGTGTGGCTCCGAACATACGGCCGATTGCGGACGCGAACAAACAAGTTTGTACCGTGCTATGTCACGTCAAAGCTAAATCGCACATGATAATGTTCAGTTATTCATTTTTACTGAATAAGGGATAATTCTGGGAAATGGGAATTCGGGGAATTGGGAATTTGGGGAATTGGGAATTTGGGGAATTGGGAATTTGGGGAATTGGGAATTTGGGGAATTGGGAATTCGGGGAATTTGGAATTTGGGCAATTGGGAATTTGGGCAATTGAGAATTTGGGGGTTTGAGAATTTGGGCAATTGGGAATTTGGGGAATTGGGAGTTTGGGGAATTGGGAGTTTGGGGAATTGGGATTTTGGGGAATTGGGAATTTGGGGAATTGGGAATTTGGGGAATTGGGAATTCGGGGAATTGGGAGTTTGGGGAATTGGGAGTTTGGGGAATTGGGAGTTTGGGGAATTGGGAATTTGGGGAATTGAGAATTTGGGAGACTGGGAACTTGGGGAATTGAGAATTTGGGAATTTTGGTAATTGGGAATTTGGAGATTTGGGGAATTGGGAATTTGGAGATTTGGGGAATTGGGAATTTGGGAATAATAATGTCCAGTTATTAATTTTTACTGAATAAGGGATAAGACAATTTTATGTGTGATTTAACTTTGACGTAACACAGCACGATACTAACGTGCTTTGTTCCTTAACGTTCCTTTTGCAAAGGAAAAAGTTACTTAGAATCACCTCCTCTACAACCTCTTTACGGGTCTTACACTTATTACGAGACACCCTGTACGTCTAAATATGAAAGATACGATCGCTGGCATGCACGCACGCATTTCTATTAAATGAGCAAAATCTCATTCGTTTGTCTCTTGCTTTCTACTTGCTCGTCCAGATGTCGCTCGTATATTTTTACGTTCCGTTCGCAATAAAACAATCTCACTGTCCCAGAACCCATGGAAATGCACATCCTGCGTTTACAGTTTAGGGACGAGACGTTATCAAGCACCCGAGTGTGCGAATATTGCACTTGCGATGTTCAGTGACAAGTTTGACCTCACGAAACACTGAAGCTGTTCGAAAACTTGTTCATCATGATCGACGCACGAAAATCGATGAAATTTGTTCAGAAGTTGACACTATGGAAATTGCGGTTTCCATTATTCGAAATGAATCGAAGTTTTGAAAAATCACGATCAGATACATTCTGTCGTTTGATCACGGAAAAAGATGAAAGGAACACGTTTGATCATCCTACCTACGGTCCCGATTTATCACCCTGTTATTATCATCGATTTGTATCGTCGCGAGCGGAATTAACACAGAGATTCAATTGCAACGAAGATGTAGTAAATTCGTGTGCGAGTGGACTTGGACATAACTCTCTTCATTGTACGAAACTGAAATAGAAAAGCCGTCAATTTGGTGACAAAAATCTATCAACCGAATATATACGTAGTAAAAAAATTGTATAAATTCTAGATTATGTTTAACAAACTCATGCACGTAAAAAAAGTTATGGTTTCGTTAAGGATACATTTAATGTTATTTTTTCTTTTGGATCAAAGCTTCAGATATTTTTCGTCAAAAATTATTACTGGGAGTTTACATGTATAAGTGTATTAATGTTTCTATAATTTGCAGTTTTATTTGTTTATCCTATGTAATTATTTATTTGGCTCAAAGAAACTAGTATCTCAAATATCCTACACGTCCTTTATACACCTAATTCTCTTTTTACAGGATAGATACATTCCCAAAAAAATTCGTGTAAAAAAAGAATTAGGTGTAAACAATATTAAAAAGTTCTTGTTAGAGTTCACTTAATTTATTTCGTGCTTACACATTTTAATTCATTAAATATATTATAAAAGATAAATGATACTTTGAGAAAAAGAAAATAATATCTGAAATTCATTAATATAAAAAAAGTTAAAATAATATAAACATAACAAAATTTTATGCATTGTCACATTCTATTCGTGTTAAAACAAAATAATTCGTGTAAAAAAATTCATGTAAAAAGAGAATTAGGTGTATTACACTCTTTCGTTCTTATTTCCTATATTTCATTTTGCATCGTTCTTTTATTCTTTTTTTGAAGCCTCTGTATAATCCGAAGCTCGGATATTTTGCACCCGCCATGTTTCTGCGTGGCCGGCTCTGTTAATAATCTCAATAGCAGTAATATGAGAATTAATTTGTCATCGGGTCGCATGGTTTATTAATTGTCCGTGATAGCGTGATAATTGCACTGTATGTGGTGCATAATCATCTATCGGTTAGAAAATATGTTACGAAATATCTTGTGATATCTTTCTGGGTAAAACAATCAAAATTGTTGCAGCATCGAATGTAACGTGGTTTATTACAACAAATTGAAGCATTCCTTAAAAATCGTGAACAAAAATACGTAATTACTACAATTAGTGAATACGTAATTATTATAATTAATACTTTTATTAGTTTCGCAATTATTTTATAATATAAAATAATAACATTCTGCAGCATCACAATTTAATTTTCAACGGGCGCAATGTAAATGTAGTGTAGGAATATATTGATAAATATTATTTATATTAATATGTGAATTATCTTTAAGTTTAATGAATTCGCTTTAAGCAAAATTCGCTTGAACAAATTACTAACTTTAAAGTCTGAAAGGTGTGTAAATTAAATATTGTAACTACAATACGTAGTTTAAAACTATATGCAAGCTATTCATATAGTAATTACAATAAATAAAATTGACGGATTAAACCTTCGTTATTTTCAATACTTTGTATAAATTATTGTTTTCGAATTTTCACATTTCCAAACACTCAAATTCCAAAATTATCAAACATTCAAATACTTAAATGTCCCAATTCCCAAACTCCCAAATTCTCTCTGAAGACTAAAATTCCAAAATTATCGAACTTCCAAATTCTTAAATTTCTCAATTCTCAAAGTTTCTAATTCTCAAATCAAAAATCATCTGAAATTTCTAAATTCTGAACTACCAACATTCACAAATTTTCAAACTCTCAAATCCAAACAAGGAAAAAGTTAAAGATTTGAACCAACCTTACAGGAGTGACTACGGCAACAACACACCAAGAGGCAGTACTCAATTTCTGTGACACCATCGGCATACTCAACAAAATTTGAAATTCATCCTTAAATCGCAGAGCTCGCCCATTTTCCTTAATGTACCTATAGTTTATAGTTACAGTCGCTAAAAACCACTGCAGTTGATGCGACTCTAAACCCTTTATTAAAAAAAAAAAATATTTCTTAATTTTCAATTTCGAAAATGCCCAATTTTCCCAATCCTAAATACTTAAATTTTCAACTGTCCGAACCCTCGAATTCCCAATTTCATGCGAAGCTCAAATTTTGAAGCGAAATTTTAAATAATAAGTCAGTGTGCACGGATCCACATAAAATTTATATTATTTGTTTTCAGTCACAGAAATTATTCCCTAAATAAAATAATTTGTATTAAGATTTTTAAATCTAAATTGTTTCCATAAATAATGTATATATGCTATAAAATTTTGTCGTTAAATATTATTATCGGACGATCTGTTTATGCTAATGAATAATTTGCATTCCAATTTATGTAATCAACTCTGCGGGGACCTATATATTTGAATTTTTATACAAACGCGATCACGAGAAGCATGCATTGAAATTTTGCTACATAACAAGATAGAAATTTGAATTTAAAATTTACACACACGAACGTGCTTTATTAACCGCTATAAAATAAACAATATCGCGAATTTGTTCAAAGTTTAAAACATTGCGCTACGATTATTTGTTTGCTAACCTTTCGTTGGTTTACGGGTTTCAGGCGAAACATAATTTCCTTTGATGATGATAATTTCATTTCATGCAATTATAATCGTTCCCCAAATATTTCAGTTTTGATGCGGCCAATGTTACGTAAACTTATTAGGGTAATTCTAACTAATGTGGAATACATGATTTTAGAAGTTTATTCAAAGTAAAGTTATACTTTATTTTTAACGTAAGTGACGATAAATATGACGAAATAAATAGATGTTGATATGTTATACAAATTTGACTAGTGTTTACAACTCATAGTTGTAATATGTATAATTTAGAGAAATGAAAAAGATTTAACGTTTGCAATTTTTTATATTTACAATTTTTCAAATTCTTCAATTACGGGATTGAGATATTTATATGTATATTTGTAAATATTCAAAATTTCAAGTTTATAAATATGTAAATTTGCTAAGTTTCAAATTCACCCATTTACAAGTTTATAAGTTTTCTTGTTTGTAACTTTACATGTTTTGAAGTTTTCAAGTTAACAAGGTCACAAGTTTTGAAGTTTTCTTGTGCAAAAGTATTGAGATTTACAAATTTAAAAAATTACTAACTTACCACCTCAAAATTGTTCACTTGTCGCAATTGCTCAAAGTAACCAAAAAATTATTAAGAGACAAATATTTTTAAATTTTAAAGGATTACAAATAAATGCATAAATTTTTTATTCGCTTAAATCTTTCGTTAAACCAAAAGAAATTTATTTATTTTTTGAGACTACTCTTCTCATTATTTCTTCAAAAAATTAATCTCCGTTTATATAATATAAAAGTTCAGCAAACAACAATTTTTTTCCGTTCAAAATACTAGTTTTTTTATTAGTTTTAGTAAAAGCACATTATAAAGGTAAGCAAAGATTAATTAATGTTTACGAACTCGCTCCTCCCCTTACTTTAATAAACCTAGTCCTAGTTCCTTCAAGCTACAACACATTCTTTACTACGTACTCTTCTCAGACAATTAAATGCGAATTACAAGAACTTTGAGCGTAAATTTCTCCTTTATTTTAGAAAGTTGCATGCTGTGGTTTTACGAAATTGTTACTCCTGATGTTTCTTACAATTCTGCAAAGTTTATATTAAATAGTGCATATTATGTCCAGGTGTTCCAAACAGTTTACATTCTCTTTGTCAAAATACAAAAACTTATTTTCATGGCATTTTGCAAATGTATAATAATAAAAATTAAATTAGCAAAAAGTCAGTAATCTAAAATTAAATCAACTAAATATTAATTATTTCAAAATTAAATTAAAATAGAATTATGATTTCAGAATTAAACTAACCAAAAATTAATTAATTCTAACATGAATTATCTGAAAGTTAGTAATTAAGTATTAACTTAATTAACAATTAATGAACTACAAATTAAATTAACTCAAAATCAATGAATTCAAAAATAATTTACTAAACATTAAATAATTCAAGATTAAATTAAATAAAAATTAATGCATTCGAAATCGAATTATCTAAAAAGTAATTCGATAAATTTAAGAAAGGGGCCCGAGTAGGGCGTAAACCTTGCGTCCCTTCCACAAATTTGTACATTTTTACTTAGCCAATTAGAACGATGCATCCCCGTCGAGTCTACCCAACCGAGGTGACATGGGATAGATTTATTAGAAACTCGACTAGTTGAATAGTATAAGCAGAGTTGGATTATAGTTGAAGCAGAGATACATAGTTGAATTGTATAGCAATTAGTTGTCACACATAGTTGAATTATAGTACAAGAAAAGTTGGAATAGTAACACGTCTCGCATAGCATAGGATCGTATAGTATCGAACATAGATAACACTGTACAACAAATTTTGATTTTTTGTTGATTTCACAACCACCACTATGATATTCTTATAGATTTTTGCGAGCTGAATACGAATCTGAAATTCGTTTCTCTTAATGTCCTACAGTTTTTTAGAAAATTGTTGTTGAAAAAAAATGCAAATTTTCAACTTTGGAAATTTTTTGTGCTTTTATCATAGCAGCTATACAGTGACTTTTCACACGAGAAAAATCTGTGAACTTTTCCGAATAAAACGATATAAATTGTTATTGCATTGTAAACATTTAAATATGTTTAAATAATGATCGAAGTAAGAAAGACACCGAAAATGCACCAGTTTTCGTTGATATTTTTCAATTTATTTCAAAAACTATAGGTCTAGGTGAAAATCTGACCACTGTACGTGATAGACCAGACATTTCTGCTACAGAAAGCATTGAGCGAAGTTAGAAGCTTAACCCATCAACTGCCAAATTTTTATTTCAACTCCACCGCGTGGGATGTCAGTTTATGTATCAAATACTTTTACAAGTTGGACGAAATTGAAGCAAAAGATAATTTTAACCACCGAATACACATTTTATTTAATATCACGTTGTTGCAAGTGACAAAAGAAAAATGTATATTCAAATTCCCATTTGGGGATCGTGTCAGCAAACGGGTTAAGAAATTTCTGTTTCATCTTCTTCCCAACCGGTGTCATTCGTAGGTACCGGGTTTGAATGCATAAAAACGGCAGTCTCATTATTTTTAGATTAGATCGCGTTTAAATGGTCCTTACATCGTTCGTTCTTGAGGATCAAGTGGAGAACTCGTTGTTCGTTGCACAGAATACGAACAACGAATCGCGAAAGACACTCTAGGATCATTTGTCACGCGGCGGGGAACAATAAAGCTTGCAACGTGGACAGAAATTTATCGTTCACCTAATTGCTCTGTCTGGTCGCTACTTTTCAAAGAACGACAGCGTTTAGTTTCGTCAAAGTGTACAAAGGGAACGACAAGTTCCGGAGTCATGCGTCGCGCATTTTTTTCTGAAACAGGGTCGTCACATTTCATTATGATCTCCCTTTGAGATGTGGACGATATATTAGAAGCGATTAAATGGTTACGACAAATATGAATACCGGGTGTCCTTGTATTCAACATATTCTGTTCGTACAAACGAAATGAGAATGTTACATCGATATACAACTTCAAACTTGCACCATCACAAATTGGGAAACTGACAATTTCATAAATTCGAGTGTTTGAACGTAGGATTAATTCTAATGAAATAACTCAGATTATTTCTTTATAAGAAGATCTTATTATGAAGGGTGTGAAGGATATCTTTAACCCCTTCCCGTGCCATTTATTTGTCAGATGCGTCAGACAGAACTATACAGGGTGTCCCAAAAGTGTTGAAGGAACCGGAAATGGGAGGTAGGTGGCGTCATTCTAATTAACTTTTTCATTTGCAAAAATGTCGTATGGGGCTTCATTTTTAAATTATTAACGAAAAACACCGACCAATCAGAACGCGAGAATCGCGCGCCACGCGATTCGATCGCGACCACGGCCAATTACAACTCGGGCCTACACTTCTGCCTCTGAGCGCGCGCGATTCTCGCGCTCTGATTGGTCGGTGTTGTTCGTTAATAATTTAAAAATGAAGCCCCATACGACATTTTTGCAAATGAAAAAGTTGTTCAGAATGACCCCACCTACCTCTCATTTCCGGCTCCTTCAATACTTTTGGGACACCCTGTATATTCATAGCTATAATATTAAAACGAAGAAAGGAAATTTAAATGGTATGAGTATTTTATATTCAGTAATCTTTTTTTTTTTTAATTGAATGCTTAAGGTCACATGCACCTTTTTAGGTTATTAGTGACCACATTAGGTTTGGAATTGTGTCGTAACCTGTAGGTATTACATTTGATAAAAGATTCCAATATCTCTCAGGAAGTTAAGAACTTTCCTGCACAAGATTACATTTTGTAGTATGTTTGTTACGTTTACTATGTTATATTTTTCCCTTTGGACGCAGTATTTGGGGCAATGCATTAAGATATGATCAATGGAGATTTGTATATTGCACACATCGCACATCATTGGGCTCGATTTGGTAATGAGAAAGGAGTGTGTTAATTTGGAGTGGCTTATTCTTAGTCTAGTTAGTATCACTTGATCTGTTCGGTTGTTAAACACTGCTGGACTAATATCGTATATATTATCACGAATTTTATGTAATGCTGTAGGTCAGCAATCTTTATTAATTATTCTATTCAATTCTATTCAATCTTTATAATTACGCGAATTATAATCGGATCTACACTTCAAGTAGAGGAGTATTCAAAATTTGCGTAAAGTTTGTCATATTTGAGATGTGAGTGCGTCACGAGTCAGACTCGTCAAAGTACGGGAAGGGATTAAAGGGTTATATCTACTTGGGATCGGGAAAAGTTTCGTGATTTTCAAGAATTTCTTTTGCCATTTGAATAAATATTTTTAATAATTCTCAAAATACTATCAAAAAGTTCATATTTTTGTGTGAAATGATATAAAAAAACAAATGAAATATAACTAGTCTTCTGGATCGCCTGTTTTTTTTATATCACTTGCGGTGACGACGATATCTTCGGAACGCCTTGTCCGAAGTCAAAATAAAAAAATAGTGCGTTAGTACATTCCGTTACGAAGAGCATGAACGAAGGATTTTTCATTTCAATTACAAAATTTTTTTTATTGCAAAAAAAACAAAATCTGTTCACGTCGAATAATCGATTTTTTCGTGAAATTGTTGTCGTTTTTGCAAAACTCAAAATTTTGCGAAACCCTTCATTCATGACCTTCGTAACCCAATGTACTAACGCACTATTGTTGCATTTTGACTTCAGACAAGGCGTTCTAAAGATATCGTGGTCAACGCAAGTGATATAAAAAAAACTGGCGATCTAGGAGACGAGTTATATTTCATTTGTTTTTTAATATTTTTACACACAAAAATTTCTATATACACCTTAAATTATGAACTTTTTGATAGTGTTTTGTGAATTATTAAAAATATTCATTAAAATGGCAAAAACAATTCTTGACAGTCACGTAACTTTTCTCGATCCCAAGTAGATATAACCCCTTAATCGTTTTATTCTCTAACTCGGAATAAATAAAAAAAACTTTCTTCCGTTTGATAACAGTGTCTCTCATTGCTATGATTCATGGTTGCACGTATAAAGAAGATTATAATAATCCAACATCGAGAAATTACGATTTTATGAATTCGACAATTAGAATACTTCTGCGCTTGCAGAGTTAAAAATATCGTTCACACCCTGTGTATTTGAAGCGTTTCATACAGCTTGATGAGGTACCTACTCGGTTGTCACTTCATGATACCAAACTGCCGATGAGTAACGAGAAAGTTCATAAAAAAAACAGCGATAAAAACGTGACTTCGTCGGCTAAGTAAAGTGAAAACTATTCTCTGGTGTTGGCAACAGTTTGACGAACGAGGTAATGTTCCGTGGGGTGGTCGGGATTAGGTGAATAATTTAAGAGCGGGTCTTGTACTCGCTCTCTCGTGGTGTGACCCTGTGATCAATATCGTTTTCTACAAAATTTAGAGACCCCTCGTAAACGGTATCGAACTACCTATTCGTGTTTAGATTCCAATCTCGAAAAGTACAAGGTGTTTCCGAAATGATGGCATAAAATGAGACGATTCTACGGTCATAACATAAGGCAAAAATATAGGACAAAGTTGTTCCTTAGCTTCATTTTTGAAAAAGACTGAGTTTCAGCAGGTTTAGGATAATTTGTTCACGATTTGTAAAATAATTTGTTCATGATTTGCAAAACAATTTCGTGTAATAAATTTGTGGAAATAATATGTTCACGATTTGTAAGATAAATTTGTAAAAATGACGTGTTCTCGACACGAAAGATGGCAAATGCAATAACTATTTTTTTTACAACGGCACACGTACTATAAGTAATAATGATAACCATATTTTCATGATATTAATTATTACATGTAAAAATTTATATTTGTTATCTGTAGAATCAACAAACAATTTGTTGACTTTGTCATTTTGTACGTTGTCAAGGAACTTTCTTACAAATACTTGAAAAATTTCAAATTCAATTTTCTTGAAAAATGTGTTCGCACGACAACAATTTTGTATATTTTTTATTTATTTTTTGTTTCATGTAAATTTACCGTTTGTAAAGTATTTTTATATCGGAGACACCCGGTATATCGCGGAGAGATATATCAACTACTGTAATGATAACGTTGCTTGGGTTAAATTGCAGGAAAATACTTGCCTATCAAAGCAAGAGCTTTCAGAAGGACTCGTTACCGTGTAATTAACGATAGTACAGTATATTCGTCGGTTTGAATTTATTATACTTCTCGGTGACGTGCAATTTTGCTAATTAAAACTTAACTAATTGAATTGGAATTTCGTTTCCATTGAGCTTTGTTATTGGTTGTAATTTCTATTAAATAAATTTATAATCGATGAACAAAAATACAGTTGATCCTTGTTGTATTGCTATTTTTATACGAAATTTCATGCGGATTCTAGAGGAAATATACGAATTTTCAAGCTGTTATATTTGTGAAATTTGAAAATTTTCTTTAGAATTTCAATTTTTCATATTTCTTACAATGTTAAATTTATCGACTCCCAAAATTTCAAATTTGTCCACATTTGAACTTGCACGTTTGTAAATGATGAACTTCTCAATTCGCAAATTTTTTAATTAATTTACAAACTTGTACAATTTCAAATTTATCAGTTTTCAAATTTTCAAATTTTCAAATTTATCAACTTTTGGACTTGCACATTTTTTAATTGGTCAACTTCTAACTTTGCAAATGTTCATATTTCACAAATTTTCCAGTTAATTAACTCTCAATTTTGCACAGTTTCAAAGTCATGAATTTTTACATATAAAAATTCTCGTACTTTTGATATTTTCAAGTTTATCGACTCTCAGATTCGCAAATTTTTAAACTTATACATAATACTTCACTTAATACTTTACATTTTCATATTCTTAAATTTATGAATTTAGATATTTTCAAGTCTACCATTCATTTTAAAGTTTCAAAATCTAGACATTTTCGAATTTAAAAATTTATCAATTTTCATATTCGCAAAAGTAGGCCGTCTCAAATTTACAAATTTATACATCCTCAAATGTACTAATTAACCCTTTGCATTCGAGCGGCGCCTCTCACTCGCCATTTGTTTTAATTCAACAATTTTAAATAAATGTCTTTTAACTAAATTTATAGTATTATATACATGGTGTTCAAACACAGCGAAACAGGCAATATTGGCGATTAACAATAAAAAAAATAATGATTTCGAAAAAATTCATCGAACTTTTCAACTAGAAAATTATACAGCTGCTGTTTGCAAACAATGAAAATGCTTTCGAGTGCAAAGGGTGTTAGATTTATAAATAGAGAAACAAAAATCAATTAGTATTTCTATTTCTTTCTAAATGTGAGAGGAGACAAGTTTGCTCCGTTTCGGACACCTGGTCTTCTCCTGCACGTGTCGAGCATGCTTGCATGGGCAGAGTCTCTTGTTTATTTTATTCTATATATATATATATATATATATATATATATATATATATATATATATATATATATATATATATATATATATATATATATATATATATATATATATATATATATATATATATATATATACATATATATATATACCGGCCAGGCATACCGATCAGCATTTAAAACAATTGAATAAATGAACATAAATATATATATATATTTTATTTATTTTTATATATATATAACTCTCAGTTCTTTTATGTTCATTGAAACGAAAAGGTCATGTCCAATTCGTAGAAATAAAGTTAAATTTAAATCGTAAAATAAAAAGAGCAAATTCATTTCGTAAACCCATATCCTAATAAAGGGTTAATATAATTTTCAAATTTCTGGATTCACGTGTATAATCAAATATATAAATGAAACCAATTTAACGTTTCAATGAGAAATTCTGACTCAACAGGGTATATTTCCAGCCGCAAGAATTTTTTGCTCATTCAGTCCCTTGCGTGGTAATATAACGAGAGTGTGCTGCACTTTTAACGAAATCAGATTTCTGGTGTGCTCTTAATGTAATCGCCGTTCTTCTGTAACGTTTGACCCCATTTTTCGGCCAAGTTATGAGTTCCTGCTTGAATAAGAGTTCAGCCATTTGATGAAATGAATTCATCAACCGATTTTCATGTCTTGTCCAATATTCCGAAGTGGCTATCGGATAAAGTGTTTTGCATTTACTAAAACAAAAGGAAATCTGCAGCATATTTGATTAACGTGTACTCTGAGAGCGGGATAATTGATTCTGCGATAAAGCAAGTGAAGTAGGAGGATATCCTATAACAAACGTATTCGTTGCAAAATCTTGTTCATTACAACGTTCGTTCATTAGAGGATGTACATACCGGGTGCGTCAACTATAGGTACCATATAATAAATGCTTACAAAATACTGTGCTAAATACTCGCGATTACCCGACAGGGAATTCGAGCCTTGTAGGATTTTTGCACGATTGTGCCAACGAAATACAACGATTAACTCGAAGGACCACCCGAAACTGTTCGGGAAACTAAGGATGATAATTTCTATGTTCACTTGCTAAGTATTTATTTTTACAGACGAGGTGTAGCTCTTCTGTCTAACTACTACAGTTGCGATATTCGATAATACTAGTGTTACAATATCAATGTAACGATTATTTATATGAGAAAATTATAACAAGAAGGTATAAGTATAAATGACTTCGACTCTTCACGCTCGCTTGCTTCGCTCGCTTAATCGCAACTACCTTTTCTCGTATTGTTCGCACCTGAGAAGGGCTCTCCCCACCATCGTTCCGCGACTCGCGGTATCCGTTGATACACATACATCTATAATATATTTATCGGTTGTCTCACTAGTCTATGGTCTATTCAAGTTGTTCTAGCTGCTTCTACGATGCGATTTGCTATTTACTATTTTTTAGCTGCTTGTCACCTCCGTCAAGCAGTCTTGACGGGGGTGAATCATTCTGATTGGTTACAAAAAATGTTCAAATTTGTGGAAGGGAAGTGAAGGTTTACGCCCTTTTCGGGCCCCTCCACTTGCAAATATTACAATTTTTCCGCTCGTACCGTGGCAGATAACAAATATCAGGAGGCGCGCTGACCCTGGCTAAAAATATTAAAAATAACGGATTCGAAGAAGGAAAGTGTCAATCTGGCGACCAAATGTGAACAATAGCTAGAAAAATGCAGAGAAACTAGTGGGTCTTTATGGCTTCCTGGATTTATGGCTGCCACGGTGCGGTCCTCGAAACCTTCGATGGGACGAGGGTCTTAATACTATTGCTATACAGAAATTTTAATATCTATTTTAATATTAAGGCTTTGTTGGCCTTAACATACTGAAAACGTAGTCAAATAGATATTTGCATTTTCACATGATGTTACACCTTTATTAACAAAAATATACCAATTCTGTTTCATTCAAAACCCGATAAAATTCCTGTGCAACATGGGTCTATTTTTTATCCGAAATTCTGTGCCGCAAAGAGTTAACATACACTTTGGACTTTAAATATCTCTACAGAAAAAAGTCTGGAGCCGTCAAATCGGGCGACCGCGGAGGCCATTCGTAATCGCTACTTTTCGAAATTAAGCGATTCAGGAACAATCTTCTTCTTCTCAACATCGACCCGAACAATCTGAATGTTCTCGTTACTGCTCATTGGACGCTGTCTTGCAGTCTTTGCACGGTCACGAACATTACCACTATCACGAAACTTATCAATAATTTTCGACACAGTTTTCCACGTAACGTTAAAATTGCGTCCATACATCCGCCTCATGCCACGTAAAGTTTTGATAAATGAGGACCCTTCTCTAAAATATACAGTCGTGGACAAAATTAAGTGGACAGGTATCATAAATAACACTGTACAACAGCCAAAAATTTTCGTAACCGCCACTATGATATTCTTATAGATTTTTGCGAGCTGAATACGAATCTGAAATCCGTTTCTCTCAATGTCCTACAGTTTTTGTAGAAAATTGTTGTTAAAAAAAATTGCAAATTTTCAACTTTGGAAATTTTTTGTGCTTTTATCATAGCAGCTATATAGTGACTTTTCACACGAGAAAAATCTGTGAACTTTCCCGAATAAAACGATATAAATTGTTATTGCATTGTAAACATTTAAGTATGTTTAAATAATGATCAAAGTAAGAAAGACACCGAAAATGCACCAGTTTTCGTTGATATTTTTCAATTTATTTCAAAAACTATAGGTCTGGGTGAAAATCCGACCATCGTACGTGATAGAGCATACATTTCTGCTGCAGAAAGTATCAAGCGAAATTAGAAAATCAGTTTTGTTTTCATTTTATAAGAAAAATAGTTCGGCAAAACACGCGTCGCTGCCAGTGGTACTCAGTGTTATATCGCGCCGCGCTGTTTAGTTCTTCCGCTGTACCAAGGCAGTAGGCATTGAGTACCACTGGCAGCGACGCGTGTTTTGCCGAACTATTTTTCTTATAAAATAAAAACAAAACTGATTTCCTAACTTCGCTCAATACTTTAAGTACTTGAGGACCTTGTATTGGGGGGACCGGAAAGTAATGTCGTTTTTTTTGCAGTGAAGTCAAACAAATAAATTTTTAGTACGTTTTTATTTTAAATCAATGATGTAAACACCCTCGTTATCAACAACCTTTTTGCCATCTATTGTACAAGTTTTCTATGGCGGATCGATAAAAATGAATTGATTTTTGAGCAAAATATCTGAAAAAAATATCGGCATGCGCAGAAACGTCATTATTTTCCGGTCCCCCTAATATACAGTCGCGGATAAAAGTTTAGGACGATGATTTGATTTGAAATATTATACGAACTTCGTTCCTTTTTTTGTAACTTCGCTACTGAGCAAAATATCAAAATGAATTTTTTTTTATAAATGTGTAAATAAATGTCAAATTAGTTAACACCGAATGTAGACCACTATTTATAGTTTTTATGAACAGTAAATCAATTATTTATTTTTTCCATTTAGTCTTAAACTTTTGTGCGCTACTGTAAATATACAGGGTGTCCCACAATTATGGTACGAGCCGGAAAGGGGTGGTGGGTAGCTATTCTGAACAACCATTTCCTTTGCAAAAATATTGGAAGAGGATTCGTTTTTAAATTATTAAAGAAAAACACCGACCAATGAGCGCGCGCGCTAGGAGGCAGAAGTGTAGGCCCGTGTTTTAATTGGCCGTGGTCGCGATCGATTCTCGCGTTCTGATTGGTCGGTGTTTTTTCTCAATAATTTAAAAATGAAGCCTCATCCGACATTTTGGCAAAGGAAGAAGTTGTTCAGAATAGCTCGACCTACCACCCCTTTTCGGCTCGTACCATAATTGTGAGACACCCTGTATATAATATAAAATGCAAACATAACGTATAATGTATATTATAATATAATTATAAATATATAAAATGGAAATATAATTAAATTTATAATACAAAATGCTCCAGATTTTCACCATCAAACATTGACAATCTTTTCCTTACGCAATAATAAGAAAAAGATGTAACAATATATGTAGGGTTTTAAATAGTTTATCAGAAAGTTGTAACAAAAATACAAAATAACTTCGAACTTCTCTGTTTCACGATCATTATATACAGTGCGTCACAGTTTTATACGTAAAAATTTCACCAGCATGTTCTATGAATAAAAATGATAAAAAAATGTTATATAAACGTAGGTTCTTAAATGTTTTATCGAAAGATTATGAAAAATATACGAAATGGTAATGGACGATTTTCTCCTTCGATACTACGTACGAACAATTATCGACTTTCATATTTTTTCAATAACTTTTAATGATGCATTCAACAGTATTCTTATTTATAGAACGCGCTAGTAAACTTGTACAGACAGGACTGGAACACTCTTTGCATGTGTCATCGAACGACAAAGCATTCCGTCGTCGTTTCATGCCTTTGTTATAACTTTTTAATAAAATGTGTAGAACACTGTGTTGATATAACATTCTTTACTCGTTTTTAAGTTTGGAATATGTTAATAAAGTTTGGCGATAAAAACTGGGACATTCATATCATTTACATATTCGTGTGATTTCGTTGTACATATTTCGTACTAAAAAAATATGTATACAGGGTGTTTCAGGATTAAACGATCAAACTGCGCCAGCGTGTTGTATGAATGAAAAAAAAAAAAAATGTTATATAAACACAGGTCTGAAAATGCTTAATAGAATAGTTAGTATAAAAATATGAAACCTAAATCCCATAGTGAGTTCCTTGTTGGTACATTAGAATGTAAAAATTAGTATTTATAAAATCCATATTTTTCTAGCCATTTACTATTTGAAAGTCGAATAAGATAACGCAGAGATCGAATTGTGTAAATATCTGTACTTTTAAAATTAGCATATGTTCGGAAACATCAGAAAATAGTTCAATATTGTACAAAATATCAACGTGTTTTCGAACGATGAATATACAGGGTGTCCCAAACTAAACGAAACATCCGGAAATGGGAGGTAGCTGGGGTCATTCTGAACAACTTTTTCCTTTGCAAAAATGTCGTACGGGGCTTCATTTTTAAATTATTAAGGAAAAACACCGGCCAATCAGAGCGCGAGAATCGCGCGCGCACAGGGGCGTCGTGCAGGCACGAGTTACAGTGACCGTTGCCGTAAACGAACGCATGAGCATCGCGATGGTACGACACCACTGAGCGCGCGCGATACTCGCGCGCTGATTGGTCGGTCTTTTCCTTAATAATTTAAAAATGAAGCCTCATTCGACATTTTTGCAAAGGAAGAAGTTGTTCAGAATGACCCCAGCTACCTCCCATTTCCGGATGTTTCGTTCGTTTTGGGACACCCTGTATTTTGTTTTATGTTTATGATTTTTGTGATGGGAATTCTATGAATGAAAATAAGGTAAAGATGAAATTCATAGAATGATAAATTCAATTTTCCTAAGATGTCAAGCTTGCATTCGTATCAGTGGACATTATTTTGAAATGGAAACATAAATTTCTTTTCAGCGCAATTGTATAAATAATATATCTGCGTAAAATACAAAGATATTTTGAGAACATTTGAAAATGAACCAATTTCTAGATAAAGATATCTTGTTAACTTTAAGATTTAGAAATTGAAAAATTCGAGAATTTAAAATTTTGCAAATTTAAATAATTCGGTGTTTGGAAATTAAAAATATAACAGTTCAAAAATATTAAAAATTCGAAATTAAAAATGTCAATGTTTGGAAATTAAAGAATGTAAAAATTTAGAAATTCTTTAAACTAGAAATTTTTTATATTAAAAACTTTGAGAATATGATAATTTCATAATTTGAAAGTAAAGAAATTCAGGAGTTTTTTAATTTGGCAATTTAGAGCTTGTAAAAATTCGAAAGTGTGAACATTACACAATTTCATAATTAGAAAATTCAGAAATTCAAACATTTTAAATTGTGCAACATAGAGATATTCAAAATTAGAAAATATAGAAATTTCTACAAAATTTCAGAATTTGGAAATTCTGAAATTTGAATATATTTGAATTGTGCAACATAGAGATATTCAAAATTAGAAAATATGGAAATTTCTACAAAATTTTTACAAAACTTTAGACTTTGGAAATTCTGAGATTCGAACATATTTAAATTGTGCAACATAGAGATATTAAAAATCTTAAAATATGCAAATTTTTACAAAATTTAGAATTTGGAAATTCGATATCGAACACGAGTTTGTATCCATTCAACGAAGATCGACGTCGATGACGAGAGTTTCTAGTACTCGGATCATCATCAAAATGTATACAGCAAAAGGGCTATCTCGTGAGTCTACTCTCAAAGTTTCAAGTGAAAAGATCCAAAATTGCAGCTAGGAACGTGATACACAAACAAATGCGAATCGGGTCTTCACAAAGTCTTCATTATATTCGACAAAAAACACTAATTCCTTCTGTCTCCTAACCTAAGAGTGCGACGCACGCGCTAAACGCAACGTGTTAATACGTGCATAGCATTTTTCGTGATTCTCTGTATAAATTCACCTCCGAGGACTGGATCGATGTTGCACATAAAACTGCAAATTCGATATCGGTGGTAACGCATGAATCAATAACACGTCATTTTATTCGAAAACGATAAACGTGTACGGCGACAGGTAATCTGTCGAAGTGTCGAGCAACGTTATTTCGATCGAACGTGTACGACCGAAGCATTTATATATTTTTTTTCTCCTCCGTCTTTCTCGCTCGAACGAGAAGGCAGCATTGATTTTCTACGACCGCCCTGGAGAGCGAATTCCCTCTGTGTACAACCTGCCATGGTTATACATCGTCCAGGAAGAAAGGAAGTCGTGCGACAGAAACTGTGTGATGTGCTAGATATTACTTCCTTCCGCCTGTTGCACCGAATCGACCCACCTCAAACACCTTACGGAAGGTTAGAACTGACCTTTCGATACAGTAATCTTCCGTTAATGCATGAAATGCTGTGCTTTTTTAGCTGGAAATCGAATATAACCGCGTGTTCTAATTACGGCGACTTCGAGGCAGTTTGCGGAGTTTATATTAATTGAAAAGCGTGGAAACCTGTGTTATGTTTTTATACAGGGTGTCCCACAATTATGGTACGAGCCGAAAAGGGGTGGTAGGTGGAGCTATTCTGAACAACTTCTTCCTTTGCCAAAATGTCGTATGGGGCTTCATTTTTAAATTATTAACGAAAAACACCGACCAATCAGAACGCGAGAATCGCGCGCCACGCGATTTGATCGCGACCACAGCCATTTATAACTCGGCCCTACAGTTCTGCCTCCTAGCGCGCGCGATCCTCGCGTTCTCATTGGTCGGTGTTTTTCCTTAATAATTTAAAAATGAAGCCCCATACGACATTTTTGCAAATGAAAAAGTTGTTCAGAATGACCACACCTACCTCACATTTCCGGCTCCTTCAACACTTTTGGGACACCCTGTATATAGGTCTATCTTAATCTGTAAACATGTCCGAATAAAAGTTTACTTTTAGGTAGGTGTAATATTTTCAAATATAGAAATGCTCAAATTTACTTGTACGAACATAACAATTTTCAGATCTATTTATAAAGACAGTTCTCAACTTTAAGAATTGACAGATTCAAATTTAAAAATTATTGCGTTAAAAAATTGATAAACTTTAAAATGTACAAATATTTTTATTTTTTTTTAATTTTTAAATTTATTAATATAGTTATAATAAATTTAAAAATTTAACAATACAAATATTCAGATTACAACATATTTAATAAAAATTTGACAAGTTTGAAAATTTACAAATGTGCTAATTTTCAAAATTACAAATTTAAATATGTCCACAATTTCAAATTTACAAACTTAAAAACATTCAAACTTTAAAGTTCGCAATTCCTGAAATTTATAAACTTTCTGGCTTTCTTTGCAATTTAAAACATTGTTCAATTATTCAAATCATTCAAGTATTCTTTTATTACACATGATTAGAAGTTAGTATAATTCAGACTGACTTCAAATTTTTTGTTATAAATTGTTCAACCCTTTGTTAACCACTAAAATACAAATAAACTTTAATTTAATCCGAAAGCATCTAAACAACGAATTCTACATAAACTTGTAAACTCGTCACAATATAATTAGAGAATATCTAACTTTTTGCAAAGTCCTCTATTACCTTAACGCAGTGTTTCCCAACGTGGGGCCCACGCCCCACAGGGGGGCAATTTGATTATAAGGGGGGGGGGGGCAATTAGAAAATAGACTCGACACGAGTTTAACCCTTTCGCTCCGGGCCATTTAAATGCAATGCTAGATTTCGGTGGCAAATTTAACGAAAAAAGCAAATTCTTAAATAATTGCGGTAAATAATTATTAGGTATAATTTCGCTTGACGAGACCAAAATATCAACTGGGTGTTTGGCGTCGTCAAGTAAGCCTCCCTGCGACGGACGGCAGGCTCCGCGGGGAACCCCGGACGTTTTAAAATCTCGCTAAACAACGCAGTTGTTCGCACCCGAATGGCCCATCGCAACTTCTGTAGTGTTTCAATTCAATTTTTTAATATTAAAAATGATGTATGTTACATAGAGGGGCATAAGAATTTCAGAAAGGCTAAGGTGGGGCATGGCACAAAAGAGGTTGGGAAACACTGCCTTAACGCATATTATGGGCAAACTTTGACCACGTTCCCATAAAAAGTTTCACCGCCACAGATTTATGCGCTTAACAGGAAAGTGTGCGAAAGCCTTTGAAATGGACTGACGATACAAAATTGAATCGACGAGTAGTCGACACGAGTCATTAACAGATTCCCAGTCCTTTTGCCACTTTATCCTTTTCTTTTCCTACCAGTCGGCAGAATTCAAGCGAAACGAGGCTCTTTTTCTTTCTGGTCTTTCAACGCGTGCAAAAGGGGAAGATGGACAAAGCCCGGGCAAAAAGCACGAGCCAGAAGTTATACAAGTGATTCGTGCGTGGTTAACCATGCAAGGATCTATTCACCGTTGCGTTATATTTAGCTGGGAAATTGTGGTTCGTTAGATCGTTTCTAACCACGAGAGACAGAAGGTCAATAATTTATCGCTGGTTGCTTCAGCAACAGCAGCGATCCTGTAATTAATTTTCATGAACAATTCAGGGGACTCTGAAAAGGAAGATGAATCTCTTTGGGCCTCGAAGAATGCTTTGTGACGCAGGTTGCTTTGATACATAACAGTGCCACTTCGATTGTGTATAAACATGAAAATGTATTTACAGTGACTCTTATTAATATTTCGACAATGTACAGGGTGGTTCACCACATTTTTCCATCTAGATTTACGTCATTATTATTAGTCATAGCAAACAATGTTTCGGATGAAGTTGAATGGTTATGAGAGGGGCACATTCTGATACTATATTTTTTTTTGTAGGTGTAAAGGAGATACGAAAGTCATTAATGTTTTTTTAATCACTTGCGCTGGACTCTATTTTGCAAATGCGTCAGACACAACGAACTATTCACTGCAACAACATTAACACTTTCACGACCGGTGACACCAACGTGGTGTCATAGGCAGGCCAGTCGTTGTTTGCCGATGACACTTACGTGGTGTCACGTGGTGACTCCCACGTGGTACCTACCATTGGTCAGACATTTGCAATGCTTCTTCGTACGTCAGTTGTTTAACACTTTGAGATTGAATACTATCGCTAGAAACTGCGTACTTTTTCACGAAATACGTTTCAATTTTTGCTTATTGATAAGCAACAAGGTATGTTGTTTCTGAGAGTGTTGCACGGATACGATAAAGTAATGTCATAAAAAAGCATTTAAGTTTATGTTGTCATGAATTTTGTTTTATATTTGTACGTTTTAATAATTGTCACACAAAGAAAAAACATTGTTGTATAATAATGTTGAATTATTTCGTGAATTTACGTAAAGTTTTTTTACATTAATTCTTCAAAAATATTGCCGGCGTTTGGCGACGTTTCACTGCGCGAACATGTGGTCGTGAAAATATTAAGATGAGTAAACAAATTGCGAATATCGACACTGTTTTGCATCTAGTGATTCTCAACTATGCATATTACAATTAGACTGAAATTGAACATTCAACCGTATGAAAAATATAGACAAGGATTACCATACTTGAACCGCGAGTGCGTCAGGTGTGTGTCACGTAATTCCAGCGTAAGTGGTTAAATGGAATCATATATTTTTTATCGCATCAGCTGATGCTCCTTCATATTCTTTACAAAAAAGTATTAATCGATTTATGTAAAAAAATCATTAGCTTAGGAGATATTTTAATTCTAACTTGTTAGAAAATCATGACTTTCTGGTCAGTATTATGAATTCAATGTGATAGTGTAGCAAGGGAGCAGGAGTTATTAAATTAAATTAAAATTAAAATATCACCTAAACTAATGATTTTTTTACATAAATAGATTAATACTTTTTTGTAAAAAACATGAAGGAGCATCGGATGATGCAATAAAAAATATATGATTCCATTTAAAAAAAACATTAATGACGTTTGTATCTTCTTTACACGTCCACCTACAACAAAAAATATATTGTTTGTTATGAGTAATAATAATGACGTAAATCTAGATGGCAAAATGTGGTGAACCACCCTGTATAGTATTCTATCAACTTACAGTCGTGGACAAAATTAAGTGGACAGGTATCATAAATAACAAAAGGTCAATTTAATTTAACTAATAATGGCTATAAATCAAAACTTTATTGCACAATTATATACATTAAATAAATGTTTTTTCAAGTCTACAAAAATATTTCACATTACAATTTAAAATTGATTAAAAACATTATAATAAAACAAAAGATATTTTTACATTTCTGCAATGTCCACTTAATTTTGTCTATGAGTGTATGTACATGAGTCGTTTATTTAGAGAATTATTATACAGGGTGTCCCAAAAGTGATGAAGGAGCCGGAAATGGAAGGTAGGTGGGGTCATTCTGAACAACTTCTTCATTTACAAAAATGTCGTATGGGGCTTCATTTTTAAATTATTAGCGAAAAACACCGGCCAATCAGAACGCGAGAACCGCGCGCGCAATTATAACTCGGGCCCACACTTCTGCCTCCAAGCGCGCGCGATTCTCGCGCTCTGATTGGTCGATGTTTTTCGTTAATAATTTAAAAATGAAGCCCCATACGACATTTTTGCAAATGAAAAAGTTGTTCAGAATGACCCCACCTACCTCTCATTTCCGGCTCCTTCAACACCTTTGGGACACCCTGTATATTAAGTTGAATTCGCAGGTGTGTTTTCAAAAATTTTTCAATTTGGGAATTTGTGATTTTTGTAACAAAATCTGGAACTACGTAATTTTACAAATTTGTAAATTTCTATAAATTAGTAAACTGACACATTTTTAACACTAAAACTATCAAAGGGGTCAAATGACCCTTCTACAAATTTCCTAATTCAAATGACAAAATTCGTTAAGCTGATCTTCTTGACATTTATTCTGATTGTCATCAAAATAAAGAATCAATAAGTGTATTGATTTATGTTTCGTCGTTTGTTCATTTATTTTTCAACTTCATTTTTAACATCGAAATAATTGTGCATTATACGATAATAGCTTTAGTGTTAAATGTGTAAACCGACATATTTTTAAATAAGAAAATTCATGAATTTATCGTTTCGTATATTATAAATTCACGCTTTTAACGTTTCCCGATTGTGAAAATTAAGAAATTTACGTCATAATTTCTCCACGTTAAAAAATGTGTAAATACGTAAATTATAAAATTTTTAAATTTCTCAGCTTGCAAGCTTTAAAAACGATTTTTCCGCTCGTTGGAACACGAATAGCTTCGTGCCGCAGTTCACTTTGACCCATAAAAATATCGTTATAACGGTACACAAAATTGTATTTAACTTACATATTTTCAACTGAACGAAAGTCAATTCGAACATTTTCCTGTACAATTAAACATTTTACCATCTGCGTCAATCACGCTACAAGAGTTCCATTAAAATTATTAAAGGCAGTTTTCATGTTTCAGGGAAAGGTAAAAAGAGATTGACGAGCGTTCGTTTGAAACAGTTTTTCTGTCGAATTAGAAAGAACTTTTTCAATTTTCTCGTAATATTTACACACCGTATTCTGAACATTAAAGAGTAAAATTTATGCGAAGCTAGTTTTATTATTAATAAAGTATCGCATATCAAATAATTAATAAACGTTCCGTTAATATTATTCACATACAAAATTTAGATTATTTCTACAAAATATTCATTTAATAATATAAGTTAAGCAGAAGGTTAAATGTTATATACAGTCATGGACAAAATTAAGTGGACATTGCATAAATGTAAAAAATTTTGTTATTTTATTACAATGTTTTAAATAAATTTTAAATTTAGAACGTGAAATGTTTCTGTAGACTTGAAATAACACTTATTTAATATACAATTTATTTAATTAATGTATATAATTGTGCAATAAAGTTTTGATTTATAGGCATTATTATTTAAATTAAATTAACCTTTTGCTATTTATGATACCTGTCCACATAATTTTGTTCACGACTGTACATATAAATGTTAAAATATTTTTCTATTTTAAATTGCAAAATTTGCGAAGATGATCTTTTTGAAATCAATGCCAATTTTCATCAAGATAAAGAATTGATATGTGTATTGATTTATGTTTCTTTGTTCATTCATTTATTTTTCAACTTCATTTTTAATTTTCTAAGTAATTTTGTATTATACGTTGGTAGTTTCAGTGCTATGAACGTTGTTGAATGATGTTGGATATAATTTTGATTCTTGTTATGTTTTCGAGTAATTAAATTTTTTGTTCCATAAAGAGCTCATTAAAATATTGTATTTATTGTATTATATTTACGTGCAGTATAATATTACATATTATCGTTATCGCTGAAAATGAATATCAGCAAGAGATACGCTAAAATATTGTGCAAATTGAAAGTAAAAGATGTTTTCGAAAAATGTTTAAAAGTTTCTGATCCAAGTGTGTAATATTATACATTTTACATAGACGGTGATAGTTGTGTTAGTGGTGATGAGATCTAACAGGTTTATTTTGATAAATAAACATTTATTTATTGCTTGCATTGATCTCTAGACGGTGCACTTTTTTTCAGACAGTTCATGTGGTACCCATTTCCCGAACTTTTTTATTTTTCCCAAGGCTTTCAGATACCGGGAGACAGTTAAATAATGTATATTGGTTGTTGTCGCGATTTCCTGAACAGTTAATCAAAAGTCTGTAGCGGTTAAGTCATAAATTTATTTCGAGTGCCTGGGAGGTCCTTGAGGACCCCGGCTCGTTCGAATATTTTAGCGAGTAGGCCCCCGCTTTTCTTCGTCAGGGTTGCTCTCGATGCCACATGTTTTCCAATGGGCAGAGAGAGAGTTTTGGAAAATCTTGGCAGAAAGCAACAGGCTCGCGTACCCTTCACATCGTATTATTTCCATAGTTTTTTATTACCGTCATTAGTACAGACGCCTAACTGTTATATATTGTTGTTATTGTTATTGTTTTATTTAAATATATTTTTTGTTGTCTGTTAATCTGTATCACAATTACGTACCTTTACCTCGCGTTATCCTAAAAGTCCCTTTCAATTATCTTTTTTAGAATTGAATTTTCCATAGTCGCTGACTTATGACCACGAGGTTCATTTTCTAGACTCATGTCACTGAAACGAAATTTTTCGAACCAACGCCTAATGGTCCGATCGTTAGCTGTACCTTCGCCAAGAACAGCATTTATGGTTTTAGCAGCGTCAGACGCAGTGTGCCCAAGTTTGAACTCGTGCAAGTAAATTATACGAATATCCTGTTTCTCCATGGTGAAAAGAAAATCGATTTTGATTCACATATAGTATAAATATTCAATAAGATTATTACACAAAGTGACGTACGAGACATGTGTTGGAGATCCTGCCTTATGTTCCCTAAACATTTTCCCTTAACATGCTGTTTCCATTTCCTTGTCCTTAGCCTTGGGTCCTTTCCTCGTCATCAGTCCCAGACCATTCACGTACCCCTAAATTACCACTTCCCAAAAATCCACTACTCTCACTACACTATCCCACCCCCGGTTCCTTCCTCCACCCTTGCTAAATAACTAAACCAATCGGAATTTGGCAAGGAGTGTTCCTTTTAAGAACTTTTCACCCGTCTCGTCAGAATTCCACTTACACTTCACCGTGCTGGTTAATTATATTTTATGTTAAGAGCTAGAGTAAGATTCTTTTGTGTAAATAAATTAACTATATAAAGTTAACTCCACTTGGTTTGAATCCGGTTCTTCAACACATGTATTTTTTATATTATACAACTTCATCGTGATCTGTCGAAAAAAAATTCATCTAGAAATGCGGGAAATTTCAAATGTGAAAAAACGGCCATTTCAATTGCAACAACCTAATATTTGTTGAAAGCGCTCGTATCATCTTCTTCTTCTTCTTCATTAGTGTTTTACGTCGCGTCGACTACGAGGTCATTGGCGACGGCTGTATGATTAGGTACTATATTTTATTGTACATGTTGGTATCTTTCAGGTAATTTATAGTTCTTCTAATGCGGTACATACTTAACTGTGAGGGCTGTGTCCGGTTTTATGATATACTTTTGTCTTTGAGGTTCAGTTTTTGGGAATTGGTATAGAATGTGGTCGACTGTGAGATTTTCGGTGGGGCAGTATGTGCAATGGGGTTGATCAGCTTTTTTTATTAGGTATTCGTGTGTTATCTTGGTATGACCTGACCTTAGTCGAGACATTATAGATTTCTCTTTTCTGTTTTAGAGTGTCCCATAAGTTATTTATTTTTTTTTGATAAACATTCATACACAATATTTATAGTTCAAAGTTGATTCGTTGCATTAATTTTTCAGCTGTATCAACCTTCTCTATCTCTCTATTCCATTTTGTGTTCTATTACAAAAATGAAGAAACTTATGTGACCCTGATATTTTGTATCTTGATGAATTAAATAATCCCCAATAAATACACATCGGTGTATCAATAAATACATTCCTCAAATTATCTATGTTTAACTCATAATTTAAAATCCCAACCAGTTTCGGCGATGATTTGTATTCAAAGGGCGTCAAAAGACACCTTTTGGTTGAAATGGGTATACACAAAATCGTGGTAGAAATAGTGTTAATATTATAGCTATGAATATATAGTTCTGTCTGACGCATCTGACAAATAAATGGCACGGGAGGGGGTTAAATTACTCAAGTAACTAACTTAAAAAGTTAGAGGTGCCAACATCGAGTGATCATTATAGAAAAATCTGCATATGTTCGTACAGAATTACTATTGTTTATTTTTTAAAGGGATTATTACCTTAGACAAACGTGTCACCGCAGACAAAATTTCATTAGCAGCAACGGTCTGCGTCTTTTGGTTACAAACTTTTAAATTCTTGTGGAATTGCAGAGTGTAAACTCGAAATCATTGGATTCCCCTGATATTAGAGAAGTTCGACCAGTACCACGAGATATACGGTTAACAAGTTGGGTTTATCCGTGGAAAGAAAAGTTTGATGCGCTTAATTTTTGTAGCCGGTGCTTCGAAAACAGGAAACTTTCGGTAGAAGAGAAATAAGTCTCGAGCGTCTCCTCGTCGAGATATATTGCTATCTTATTTAGCTAAAAGTTTCCCGATACAAACAAAATAGTATCCTCAAATTGAACTTTGATGTCCGTGTAAAGTATACCACAAATTTTCTTGTTCCTATTTTTTTTTTCTTGTTTTATAACCCGAAAGTACGCTACCGAAATAAATCATTATTATTAGATTATCCTGCATCGAATAGCATATTTCGAAATGCACAGATCTGCAATACAGCTAATTCTCTTTTTACACGAATTTGATTTAACACGAATAAAAAGTGACAATGAATAAAATTTTGTTACGTTTATATTATTTTAACTTATTTTATATCAATGAATTTCAGATATTATTTTCTTTTTCTCAAAGTATAATTTATTTTTTATAATATATTTAACTAATTAAAATGTGTAAGCACGAAATAAATTAAGCGAACTCGAACAAGAATTTTTTAATATTGTTTACACCTGATTCTCTTTTTACACGAATTATTTAAGAACGTATCTATCGTGTAAAAAGAGAATTAGGTGTGCAGTAGAAACTCCGACACGATTTGTCGCCATAAAAGTAGTGCAAAATGGCGTACCAATCGAAATTTGAAGATCAATGAAAATGACGATACAAGGGTTTCATTAAGAGATCTAAGACAAAGTAGTCCATTTCAAAACATCGATAGTTCGATATAATTTGACAATATAAAAGTCTTATAAAATTGCATTTCGATAACTTATACGAACAACACTGTAATTTTAATATACACATAATGTAGTTATATTGGTATTCGTATTAGGTACAGACTTACTTGATATTAATTTGAAACCCGATGTTTGCTGAAAATGTCTATATACGCGATTCATTTTTATATTTTTATTCTATCAGTACTATATTCATATACAGTAGCGGACAAAAGTTTAAGACGATGATTTGATTTGAAATATTATACGAACTTCGTTCCTTCTTTTGTCACTTCGCTACTGAGCAAAATGTCAAAATGAAATTTTTTTTATAAATGTATAAATACATTTCTAATTAGTTAACACCGAAAGTAGAACACTATTTATAGTTTTTATAACAAGTAAATCAATTAGGTTATTTTTACCAGTTAGTCTTAAACTTTTGTCCGCTACTGTATGTACCTGGACTATGGTCTTTGTTGTGTTATGATTAGTTGCGTTGGTCACCCAACAAAATATAGTTCGACGAATCATAGTAAATTGAAATAAGGTGAACACATTTTAAAAGTTTCTTTTTTAACACCGGGCGAGAAAATGTTATTGACTACTTTCTTCTTTTATATCCTGCAATCACCTATTATCGTATCACCACTATTTCCCACCCTGTATAACTCGATGACTACTTCCAACAGTAGCATCTATGAAATTTTTAGTTGGTTCACACCGACGACGGTTAAACACGTCGTCTTTTTTTCTTTTATTCGGTTCGTTTATACCCTGTATCGATTTAAGTTGACTTATCGTGACTCAACACTATAAAGCTACAACCCTCGCTTTCTTATCGGGAATAATTATCATCTACACCTGAATGAATAAGAATAACACGCTTAAAAAAAGTATATCGTGAGACTATGTCATGTGCCTGATTTAGAGAATGTGACTCGGAACGAGTGGCTGATTTTTCTATTAGGAATTTACACTGAGTTTTCATTAGGAGTACAGTTAATTCATCTTCATCTACAGTTAGTTCATATGTATCCATTATTCAACGAGTTATTTGACTTGTCTTCAACTTTCCTTTTTTAAATCACAAAATCTATTAAGATATTTTTCTTAAAATTTGTGTTGGCTTTTATTCTGATAAGGAATTATTGTGTTTCTTAACTTACATTTTATCGTATGTTCTTTTATTTTTTAACGTTCTCAAGTTTCTAAGTTCGCGAACATCGAAATTCTCCACTTCCTAAATTTACAAATCTACAATTTTTAAGTTTATAAATTTATAAACTTACAAATTTTTAAATCTATAAATACTTAAATTTTCCAAACAGTTAAATCTCCGAGCCATCAAATTGCCTAAATTCCATCATTTTTAAATTACCAATTCTACAAAAACTTTCCAAATTCCGATTTGTTCTAATCCTCAAATTTTCAAATTACTACATTTCTGACTTCCTGAATTCGGAAATCTGAAATTTTTATGCATTTGTAATATTTTGGACTTCATCATTCATACCGGTGTCTGCGAGCTTTTCGATCAGCATTTGCGTTGCTGTTCTTTTTTAACGTTACTGTTATACCCCATTAAGGGGGGATCCTGCTTTAGGAGCCCTAAAAAAAGCGTTTTTGGTGGAATTTTTTTAGGACAGAAAGAAAAGAGTAAGCCTAGTCAACTTTTTAGATAATGTTATTACATATTTGAACATGAAAACAAAATTTTTGTTAAAGAAAAATATTCAAATGCAGCCGAGTTTTATGCACATTTGTGCAACACCTTGGAATTGTAGTCTCCAATCGGCGGGAAAGATGCAGTTCGTAATTTTCGTTTGAAGTAAAAAACCAAAGAGAATTTTAATTTTCATACATTTTTCCTCTAGATGAACTAAGAAAAACCCAAAAAATTGTGAAATTGTACAATTTTCTCATGATTGAAAAAAAATGTGCCTTCTTTAGGAAAAAAAAGTCGTTTCAACTTGCTAAAAAAATTGTTTAGAATTATTTTTCGTGAATCTTTTTAGTTCAAATAGAAGAGTATATAAAACTGAAGCTAACAAGCCTTGGTCCGGTTTGATTGGTCGTCTAGTTTTGTTGCAATCGCGCCCGCCAAATTAGAAGAATCGTAAAAACAAAAACTCGAGAAAACCCAAACTTCCGCGAGCAACCGCCGTCCTCCCTCATGAGGAAACCCGTACAATTCAGACGGCACATCGTGCATATATAGGAGGGCTCGGATGCATCCTAACATACACAGTCCTTTTACTAATTTAAAATATTGTTTCGAACGACCATTGAACCTTTTCAGGTACATTTGACCGAGAGAAGGAGCGCGCGCTCCAGTTGCTCGGACGCTCTTTTAGTGCTGTATTTTTGAAAGTATTGTGAATTAGCCTCTATAACTTTGGATACATATTCTTAGATACATTAACAATAAATTTAAGCAGTAAAAAAAAAATCGATTTTTTGAGCCTTCTAAAGCAGGATCCCCCCTTAAGAAAGTAATCTAAAGTGCTTGATAACAGGAAGATGTTCTTCTTAGAGATAAAACTTCCCCATAATGCGATGTTGTTTCTGCAAAAAAACCGCTCTAATCAATTATCAACGTAATGTATATTACGTTGATGCTCTGCACTTCCCCTTCGCTTATGCGTAAAATAGCCTTTTCAGCAGTACAACCTAAGCAGTCGGTTCAGCAACAACACATAGCAAAGACCATCTCTGAATTTAGCGCGTTTCAAGACTAAGAACACATTATACAGTAAATCCTCCCACAGTGCCACACTCGATTCCCTTCCACAGTGCGACACGTCTCTTCCTGCGTCTATGCGTGCGTCGTTGCTGCGCCTGTGTTCGCCTCGCTCGAGCCAGTCCAAGTGTAACACGATACACTCGCCGCGGTCCCTTTGATGCGGGCCGACAGATCTCCAGTTCCAAATTTACCAATATAATTTCTTAATATTTATATTTTTTTGACTGCAAATTTTTTTAACATATTCTTGAGGTTCTTCCGATCAAAATAAGACCAAACACGATATAATTACGATCATAATTACCTGTGTAACAAGCCATACAAGTTTCAGACGTTACATTTACGGCAGAGATACGAATTCCTTAGATTCTAAAGTCCGAAACTTTTATAGCTTGTTATACGGGTAATTGTGATCGTAATTATATCGTGTTTAGTATCATTTTAATCAGAAAAACGAGACGAATACGATGGTAAAGGTTTCATTCACGAAAAACCAAAAATAAAGAATTTTGATTTTTCGAATTTAAAAGACAGAACATGCAGGAGTCTTTCATGTGTGCCGAACGCTTCAACCTTCTGCCTCTCTGTCTTTTCCACTCGCCGTCCTCTTTCACGTTAAAAACTTTATTCACCCGTTACGTACGTAATTATTAACATAATTACATCATGTTTGGTGTCATTTTAATCAGAAAAACCTGACGAATACGATGGTACAAGTTTCATGAAAAAATAATAGGAAATAAGAAAATTGGAATCTTTTTCTTTGCTTGCATTAGTATGTGTCTCACCGATATTCGGTCGTTTCGGTAACCGATCGTGTTTAACGCTTGACTGATTCCGAGGGGGATCACCCCAGCAAGGGACGGCCGCCGAGTATTAAATTTCGCTTCTCCTATGCTCACAGTGAGCAGTTTCGATTCCGGCCTCTGTTGCACTGTGGGAAGATTCACTGTACATCTTTTCTAATTTTTACTGTTATATTTGATAAATATTCGTTAGCGTTTGTTGGAAACAAACCAACTCTGTGGTTGTTTATTCAACAAGATCGAACCTTCCCGTCTGTTTTATGTCACCCAAACATGCCTCTTTAGAATTTCCGTTAGCTTCCAGATTTTCCCAAGGACCGCTAAATATCTTCCCTCTACTTTCTAATTTCGCCATTCCTTTAAACCTCCACCCTCCTAAAAAATCAACCAATGCCTTTTCCAGTTTTCCACGCCCTTGTCCAAAATGATCACCAATCGTTCTCTTCCGTTAGCTTACGTTTTCCGTGTCAGCGATTTACTCGCCTCGGTTTTTTCGTCAGAGATTAGCTAGCAGTATTCGACATCGCAAGTAAAATATATATTCTTATGTAAGAGAGCTAGAGTAAAATTATCGTGTGTTAATAAGTTAACTGTTGAAGTTAGTTCAACGTATTCTGAATCGGGTGCTCCAACATACAGGCTGGCTGGAATGATCTGTTACTAAGTAAGTTCATACTGATGCATCTGCCGATCCGCTCACGCAATCCATCTGAAAGTTGTCATATTTATAGTTCATTCAATTGTTTACATGCGTGCAGAAGCATTTTCGTATACTACATCTCAAAGTAAAGTTATAATAATGTATTTTAAGCGTAATTCTGTAATTGCTTTATATTTAGCTAGAACATCTGTTCCAATTATCGTTCGTGAGCTCCAGCATTTGAATGTAATCTATTTACTAATTGAATGTAATGTATTTGGGCTATTTTGGAGGTCAAGGTCAATGTAATGAAGCATCGAAGTTTGGACGCTCGAAAATCAGCACTTGTCCGGGAATGGAAGAAGATTCCACAATCTCACGTACGGGCAGCGTGCGATTCATTCTTTCACCGTTTCAATGAAATTATTCCTGCAAAGGGAGGTTATATCGAGCAATGAGCATTAAATCATTTTCTTGAATGTTTCTCGACTATTTCTTTCCCTTGGATAAAACAAAATATTTAAAAGCGTATCTGCTGCAGCGGTTTGAAATTCTAACAGTTCATTCCAGCCACCATGTATAATTACAATTAATAATTTGTTCGTAAATAATCATGGTTATGCGCAAAAAGCGATTTGCTCAGGGGCTACCGATAAACGATAGTCATTTAGCAGAAAAATGCATTGGTAAAAAATTAAATATATCGGTAAAAAGTCGTCAGCTATTTGTCAACGATAACATTGTCGCGTGTCGAATAATGGGATCGTTTACTCTGGTAACATTTCTTTTCTGTCGTTTGTTTGCAGAAGGAACTACCGTCCCCATGCTTGGCAGTGGCTTTCCAGGGACCACTTTAGGTGAGTCGCGGTATGCTAGTAATGGAAATTCCTCTATTAAAATTTCAGGCAATAAGATTGTTTGCCTTCTATCTTGAACGCTTTGCCGACCTCGATGCGATTCAAAGCACTCCCGCCTTGCATTTATTATCGAACGATATACGAGCACTTGTGCATTTTAAAAGGGAATCGATAGACAGGCGAAGCTGAAAAGCTCGATACTGAAGAAATTTCTTTTTCATCCTGGAAGCTGGAGAATCGCTGTTCCCCGCGTGTGCGTATATATACAGGGTGGTACATTTATCTTGAGACAGGTTAATATCTTTTAAACAACATATTTTTGAAAAAAGCCCTACATCCTCCGTCTATTGTAAATGGGCAGTAGTGGCAATTTTTAAGAGAATCTGATGATTGGATTCTAATTTTTGGGGAAAAACCAATCAACATGGCCCCACTCACTTCCATCATCGCCATCAACACTTTGAGCACCTTCTTAAATAATAAATAAAAATGTTTATTGAATAAATATTTAGTACCTTATCTCGGAAAGTAGACACTCTACGAAAAAATGTTTCGAACAAAAGTTACCTATTTTCTCCTGGAGAATATGATAGTAAAATAAAAAACGGGGGATCCCATTAAAAAAAATAAAGATGACCTTCGTATGACCTTCAGGAGCACTTCCAGAAAAAATGCATTCCTACCATCCAACTTGCCCCCTGACACACGATAACTTTTGTCTGAAACACTTTTTTCAAAAATATGTTGTTTAAAAGATATTAATCTGTCTCAAGATAAATGGACCACCCTGTATATGTATCTGACAAATTTGATTTATGTCAAGCAGATTCGGTACTACTTCACCAATAGGGATATAAAGGGATTGATATCGATCAGGAATCGAGTTCCCTTTATATCTGTTCGTAACGTCATTAAATAAAATAAACAGAATCCCGCGGTTTTACTTTTCTATCGCTGCGTCCTGTCTCTGATTTTTATACCGGGTCGGAAAAAAGAAAAATTACAGCGACAATGATTACAAACGATTGTATTTATTTTAAAGGAACGAAAATGTATTTCTAAGAGAGGATGCTTTTTATGTAAGTGTAAGGAGTGTGTTTGAGGATGTGATTGAAGCGAACGTTTGGAGCGAATAAAGTGGATATTTATGTGAACATGAACCTCCAGATTTGGAAGTTTAGAAATTTGGAATCTTAAGATTTTGGAAATCGGAAATTGGCAATTTATAGATTTTAGGATCTATGTAGCAATTTTGGAATCTGGGAATTTAGAAGTTTAATAATTGTGGAATTTGGAAGTTTTAGGATTTTTAGGAATTTGGGAAATTGATAATTTAGGAATTTGAAAAATTCAGAATTTACGAATTTAGGCAATTGGAAATTTGGAAAATTCAAAATTTAGGAATTTGTGAATACAGGAATTTAACAACTTCGGAATTTAGGAATTTGGGTATTTGGAATCTGGAAAATTTGAGAATTTAGGAATTTCGGAAATTTGGAAAATTGGGAAGTTGAGAATTTCGGAATTTGTAAATATAGGTATTTAGGAATTTAGGAATTTGGGAAATTGAACCATTAGAAAATTCAAAATTTTGGAATTTGGGTATTTGGAAATTTGGAAAATTCCTAATTTGGGTATTTGGAAATTTGGAAAATTCAGAATTTGGGTATTTGGAAATTTGGAAAATTCAGATTTGGGTATGTAGGAATTTGAAAAATTGAAAATTTAGGAATTTGTGAATATAGTAATTTGGCAATTTGGAAAATTCAGAATTTAGGTATTTGGGTATTTGGAAATTTGGAAAATTGATAATTTAGGAATTTGTGAACATAGTAATTTGGCAACGTGGGAATTTGATAATTGGGAAACTTAGGAAATTAGAAATTTACAGGTTTCTAAATTTAGCAATTTCGAAATTCAAGAATTTAATAATTTTGTTACTAGTGAAATTGTAGTAACTTAGTAATTTATAACATGAAAAGTTTAGAAATTTCAGCTCGTTGGAAATGCGAACAAATTTACAAAATTAATAAGAACTTCGAAATTTGGGTACTGACTAGTTCACAAGTTTAGTAGTTTAGTTACTAAAAGAAATTTTCTATTAGTAACAATTCTTCTCATACTAATGATTCTTCACAAGTATACTTATATTTCTCCCGATGTAAAACATTTTCCAAAAAAGTGCAATAACTGTTTGTCTAGATAAAAATAAAAAAGTACGTTCTCATAGCATTAATTTGCTCGTATTTTTACGTGATACTCCGAAAGAACAAAGCAACAGCACTGTCCGTATTGGAAAGCCAGCTAAAAGTGAAATGAACTTATAACTTTGGTCAGCAGTGTATTATTGAGGAAAGATATCGACTTGTTGTCAACGTTGAAATATTGACGAAACGGATTGATAAACATCAAAACGTCTCACTTTTTTTATTCCGTTACTTCAGTTTTATACGCGATGCACTTTACAGATGGACTTACTTTCACGCGAATAAAGAAAATTATTATTTATTTTCTTGCCAATAGATACTGAACGTTTTAAAGTAAAACTTGTTTATCACTATATGTATATTATGATCAAGATTGACGGTATCCTGGTACTGTCAATAAATATTGAAAACTGAAATCTTGGCAATACGATATTGGTCGTTCGAATTTAAATTTAGACTTATTTCAGTACCGTTAGAGTTATTGTAAAATACGAGAAGTATAATCTACTCTCTATATTATTTTATTCATTTCTAATAATCTAGATTATAAGCTATAGAGTATAGTCTACTCTCTATATTCTTTTATTCATGATTAATAATCTAGATTATAATCTGTATAGTATAATCTACTCTCTATATTATTTTATTAATTTCTAATAATCTAGATTGTAATGTAGAGAGTATAATCTACTCTCTATATTCTTTTATTCATTATTAATAATCTAGATTATAAGCTATAGAGTATAATCTACTCTCTATATTATTTTATTAATCTCTAATAATCTAGATTGTAATCTAGAGAGTATAATCTACTCTCTATATTATTTTATTAATTTCTAATAATCTAGATTGTAATCTAGAGAGTATAATCTACTCTGTATATTTTTTTATTCATTATTAATAATCTAGATTATAATCTGTAGAGTATAATCTCGTCTCTATATTATTTTATTAATTTCTAATAATCTACATTATAATCTAGAGAGTATAATCTACTCTCTATATTCGTTTATTCATTATTAATAATCTAGATTATAATCTGTAGAGTATAATCTACTCTCTATATTATTTTATTAATTTCTAATAATCTAGATTGTAATCTAGAGAGTATAATCTACTCTGTATATTTTTTTATTCATTATTAATAATCTAGATTATAATCTGTAGAGTATAATCTCGTCTCTATATTATTTTATTAATTTCTAATAATCTATATTATAATCTAGAGAGTATAATCTACGCTATATACTATTTTACTAATTTGTAATAATCTAGATCATAATCTAGGGGGTATAGTCTACTCTCTATATTATTTTATTCATTATTGATAATCTAGATTATAATCTAGAGAGTATAATTTGCTCTCTACACTATTTTATTCACAATCCTTCAAATTTTGAAGGATTATCTCAGCTTTGTTTTTATTGCTACAAATTCTACATATACCATATGAATGTCATATTAGTGATATTGAATGCGTCCATCACAAATTTTGAAACAGTTAGTTATCCTTATTTTTACAGCAGCAAATTCCATACCATATTAATATTATATTAACTCTGAATGTGTCCAACACAAATTTTTAGGGATTTATCGTATATTAATGTCATTAAATCGTATATTAATGTCATATTAACGATATTGAATGCGTTCGGCACAAATGGCTTTCTGACAATAGTGGTTGCCCATGCCATTTAATTCTCACAATTACGATTTAATTCACAATAATCTAAACTTTCCAACATTTCGCGATATAAGGCAAATGCTCGCCGTTATTATCTTTTGTAAAATAACGAAATGTACAATACCTTGCCCTATGATGATTTTTATCATTTTATATACCCTCGACTTGTCTAAAAAACTAAGCTCTAATTAATACCAAACATCGCGCTAATTACGGTTAGTTTAGTTGCATCGATCAAGTCGAAAATTATATTAACTCAGTTCGTCATAATATTCATACTTTCAGAAACTCATTAGCATTCCTTAAAACACTTCTTTAACACTTTGAGTGCCACGTCACCCATATACGGGTGACATTCATACATAAATCTATCGCTAATTTTAGTTGAAACAATTAACATAACAAAACATAACAATGTTTTGTAAATATATTAAAGCTTATCGAATAAACCAGGGTACAATGTTATAAAAATTGTCTATGTAATTTATCGGAAATAAAATTACTTCCTGAAAAAAATCGAAACTCTTTTACGGTGGCACTCAAGGTGTTAATTCTTTATATTATATTTTTGTGTTGATACGCGACATGTATGTTTTATGCACCCTGTACATTATATTTTATGTCATATTTCTTCCATTTTTCACTTTTGTTATTTAACTTCAATTTGTGTGAACAAATTGAAAAAAAAAAAAAACAATAAAACATGTTACATGTTCATCTACATTATACTCGTTTTTGTATAAATGGACATATCTTTTAAGTAAATAAATAAATGAATGTCACCTATTGAACATAAATGACATAATTTTTCATTGATCCAATATTAGATAATACTGTTGACTTCTTCGTCGTGAAAAACTATTTATCGATTCTTTTTAATAAGATTGTTTCAATGATATTTTTCCTTGTCTTTTGTAATTTGTGTCTTATTTTCTCTAGGTGATTGTAAAACTGCAAAACATTTTAAATGTTCAGTTATATGATATTTCTTTTGTATATAAATAAAATGTAGATGAAAAAAAGAAACTAAAGAATCGATCATTTCCAGCTTATGTGTTAAAGTTTAGAAGCTAAGTTATTCCGAATGTAAATGGGTTTATTAAACAGTACATCGTCAAAGTAAATATTAAGTTTTAGTAAATTCGGCGTTAGTAAATGTTGAATGTAAAATGAGGTACATCGATCGGGAATTAGGTATTTATTTGATCAGATCCCATGGCCATAGTGGGTAACCGAAATCGATAAAATCGTTAATTGCACATAATAATAGTAGCCGTATACAGAAAACAAAATGATAGGTATTTATCCAAGAATTATGCTTATGTTTAAAAGAGCACTATTTAATAATTATATACTCTTTGGCCGAGTCAATAATATATTTATATATACATATATGTATATATAATAAAAGAAGCGAAATTAAAATTTAAATAGAATATTTATTTAAATAGTGGGTTACAAAGATTAGAAAACATAGAAAAATGTTTCGGCAAACAAATTTTAGTCATTTGTTGTAGGGACAGTGGTTAATAAATAAATAATAATAAATTATAGTAAATTTCGTTAAGCGTTAAAGTATTACTCATTATCCAAAGGAACGTGAAAATTCTTGTTGACACATTTGGGAAAAATGTAAATTAGTAATCGACCCAAATACGTTTGCTAAAGTCCATAAACCTACTTGGAGTCCACGTGGTGGTTCACGATGGTCCACGTGGAGCAATTGTCCATCTCTCAAATTTAGAAAGAACACAATCGCAATCGCTATTAACAAGTTGATTGTCTCACTGACGCAGTTGAAAATTGTTCTGAAGAGTATTTTTATTTGATTATGATTAACCCCTTGTGCTACGATTTATTCAGCAAGTGCGTCAGACATAACGAATTATTAATTGCTGCAACATTAAAGTGATTAAAGAAAGTTCGAATTTCAAGGTTGTTTCCCATTTAGTGATCTTCGGATGCGCAAATTACGATTAGACCAAAGATGAACATTCAAGCGTATTAAAAATATTAACAATGTCTACCATGTTTGAAGAGCGAGTACGTCACGGGCATAGATCGTAGTTGTAGGGCAAGGGGTTAATAATCCTATCAAATATGCTTACAATATTTTGCGTTATTTATTATTCATAGGTCCAAGTAATCACTACTAGTGTTTCCAATTATATAAGTGAACAAATTCTTACTAAATAGATGATTGATTCATATGGAAATTTAAGCGTCATCCATATGTGGATGACATGGCGGTCAAGTGTTAAAAATCAGATTCAAAATTACGTTCAAACGATACACATCAAACATATCTAACTCGCTGTCCGGAAACATTCTTAAAAGTTCATTCAGGACACATTGTGTTTGAGCAAATATATTTGAGTGTACAGGGTGTCCCACAATTATGGTACGAGCCGGAAAGGGGTGATAGGTGGGGCTATTCTGAACAACTTTTTCCTTTGCAAAAATATTGGAGGAGGCTTCGTTTTTAAATTATTAAGGAAAAACACCGACCAATCAGAACGCGAGGATCGCGCGCGCTGTATGTTCGATCGCGACCACGGCCAATTATAACTCGGGCCTACACTTCTGCCTCTGAGCGCGCGCGATCCTTGCGTTCTCATTGGTCGGTGTTTTTCCTGAATAATTTAAAAATGAAGCCTCGTTCGATGTTTTTGCAAACGTAAAAGTTATTCAGAATAGCCCCACCTACCACCCCTTTACGGCTCGTAGCATAATTGTGGGACACCCTGTATAGTTAAACCGCGTATTAACTGTGCAATCATAATCACAAATAAAGAAGTGCAGTAATTAAATAAGGAGACTAACGCAGGAAATGTGATTTGTTGCAAACAAAGTTGCATTCAACTTTTATTCTCTACAACATGTTCTCTATCTATACATGCTGCACACGTGTCTTTCATTGTTCAGAACAATGCTGTAGCTCATCAGTTCTCAGCCTCTTCAACAACTCTACCGTTTTTGTTTCTACACGTTCAATGGACAGGAAATTTGTTCCCTTTGATACACTTTTGACTTTTGGGAAAAGGTAGAAGTCACTCCTTTAACAATTGCAAATATTTTGCTGAGGATTTTTTAATTTCCAAAGAAATTTCAGGTTGATTCGCAGCTCGATTTTAACGTTAGCCATGATTACGGTACTGTAACGCAACAGTGACCTCTACAATTAACGCTGGAAAAGAAACAAAAGCAGACAAATAGACGAAACTACGAATCGTTGCTCCAGAAGTACCACAATCAACGACCTACTAATGACAACCTCGCCTGATACCGATGCGTAATGGAAAGTGTACAGTCTCGTTGTTTAATTGTTACCCCTTGTATAGTATCATGTGTGATACTATTCAAATATTCGTGCGCCGTTCATTCTGTGTATAAAGTTAGGCATTTCCTGAAAGTTTTTTTCGCGTCAATTTGAATACTTTTGCTCAGTAACAGTAGTATTATAAATACATTTTATCCTTGCAGCGTCCCGAAACCATAATTCATCGTCGGATTCTCGGGGTTGTAAATCGTGCCAATGTCGGAACGATAACTCTTGATAGGAGGTGTCTTATTGAGATAAAGTTGCGATTTGACGTGATTTCACTTGTGGACTTAATATATTTATTATTGAGTGCAAGTAGTATGACCGCTTTTTGGTCAGGATTCAATTTAATGAATCGCGAGATAGTTAGGTTGTGGAATCAGTGAATCCACTTAAAAACCTCGTTGCTGTGTCACCCAAATGTGGGTTACTCTTTTTCTTTAAGTTAAATAGGAATTTAAATTGAGATTTTCAAAGGAATTTAATGGAATAAGCACTGCAGTATAAATATAAAATATGTGAAATAAAAATATTAAAATATAAAAATGGATATAAATATTTATAAATATGAATTTGGTTCCGGAGAGAAACACAGCTGAATCACGTTGGACAATGTACGAGTTAAAAAGCAAAAATAACTAAACAAGTGATGAGAATAAATTGTGTACTTTATTAAAACTAGAACTCGATATAGCACTTAAGAAGAAAGTAACACCTCGAAAACTGATCTGAAATCACTGTTATTATTTTCTCCGTGAATCGTCTAGTAACCCTTTCGCTTCGAACGACGGATATATCCGTCATCCACATGAAAACCCGCAGAGCCGAACGCCGGATATATCCGACATTCACATGATCGCCCTCTGCAGAGGAACGCCGGATATATCCGACATAATATGTAATATATGTATATACATATTATGTTTTATTTTACTATTCTATATTATATATTATTTCTCACATTTTTTACTTGTGAATGAGACTTTTTTTACCCATTAAATAAGTTTATATCTTATGTGGATATTATGAATATATTGTTTTAAAGAAAAATCTTCAATGTGCACATTTTCGGTGGGAGGTCCCGTTCAATCCCGGCGGACTGAACCGCCGTTGCGAAAGGGTTAATCTCTCTGTTATTATAAACGAACGAAGAAGGATATCAGGATGACCGATTTTGTGTGTTTTTGTTCTCGAACAGAGCCTCTCGAAGATGGGTTCTCGAAGGAGCGGATCAGGAGGGAGTCGGGCGAACGCTGGTGTCCTGAAGGAACGGGCCAACATGTCGTTTATGCTTGTGGTCATGTTCTTCGCGGTGTTCGGCTTGATCGTCCTTACGGAAATATTCCTGATCGACGAGAGGCGCGGCGTGGGCGTAGGTGGCACAGGGGCTCTCGGAGGTCACAGAAGCGGACATCGATTGCCGGCTGCACCCGATCGTCCAGATTACGGAGAAATCGGAGTAAGTGCGCAATTAGAAACAGCTGTATCCACTTGATTAACACTTTGATCCCGGACGACGTCCTTGCCACGTTACGTGTTTCTCATATTGAATTGTAACGAGGTAGCCATAGGCACGTTTGCATTGCGTCTGGCAATGTGTTACATTTTGACCCAAGGGTCATTCCACGCCGAATCGATCACTTTTTGACCTCACCATCTGCGATTTTGTTTTAATCAAGATATGTTATAGTCCATGTGAAATTAGGGGGGGTTTAAGTCATTATTTTGCTAATTTCGAATTTTTTAAGAAATTACAAGCCTTCGAAGTTTGCAGTTGTTAAGGGGGGCGATACCTTTAGCCCGATGAAAGTAAGCTAATCTTTGTGAATTTTTTTGCATGGGATATCTTTGTCCTGTATTTTTGAAACTTCAGGTATAATTTATTATAACTATCGTCTATTACACCATATTTTCTTTTTTTTTAAATATTAAAAAATGGCGGAATTACGGTAGTCTTTTCTTGAAGTGTTTCGGCGCGTCTCGTAAAACGGTGGATGCTCTAGCTTTAGTTACATTGGTCTGAAACAAATTTGTAAACGATGTTTGGATAGTTCACATTCACAGTTAGTAGATGAACCTCAGAAATGTGAAAAATTTGGAAAATTGAAGAAATGGCACGCTTTTAAAGAAAAATATTGAATTTTACTGAAAATTTTCACAATATTTTGCAATAAAAAAGGTCTTTAATGTTCAATTTATTGCGTACACTTAGGTTCATATGTTAGATAATATTGTCATGGATATGTGCAAAAAGTTTGATCCCGATTGATAGACTAGTTTTTAAGTTATCACACCCACCAATTGTAAAAACGTAGTTTTGAGAAAAACGCGTTTAAAGTTTCGGTAAGTAAAAACTGAATTATTTCCATGATTTACCAACTAATCTGCGATTCCTGCGCCTTGTAATAAACCTTCAGCTTCCTCATAAAGTTGATTTTTGTATATAATCTCCTCTTTTCTTATTTTTCTGGCCTCTTTTGACAAGAGTGATGCGCGCCGCTCCTGTCGAATCATTCTTTTTCATTCATTTTATCGGCGCATATCTCGCATTATTTCCCAATTACAATGTGTAACATGTTCCTAATTTATACAGGGTGTCCCGCAACTTTCGTTGGACCCGAAAAGGGGTTGTAGGGGAGGTGATTCTATGTAAGTTTTTCCTTTGCCAAAATGGGGTCTGGACTCTCGTTTTTGAATCATTAAGGAAAAACACCGACCAATCAGAGCGCGAGAATAGCGCGCGCTCAGACACGAGAGCGAAGCTATACGACCGACCGCAGACGCGAACAAGCAAGTTAGTATCGTGCTATGTTACGTCAAAGTTAAATCACATAACGAATACGGGAATTAAGAATAATGTTCAGTTATTAATTTTTACTGATTAAGGGATAAGACAATTTTATGTTTGATTTAACTTTGACGTAACATAGCACGATACTAACTTGTTTGTTTGCATCCGCGATCAGCCGTATGTTCGGAGCTTCAGTCTTTGGCATACAGTTCGCAATCACGAAAGGAGGACAGATTATGACCTAAAACGACATGGCGGCCCGCCCTCGGGGAAATTAAAACGTCTGGATAGCCGGCGGCGATCCGTGACACCGAGTTAATTCTTCTGACCGCTGAAACCTTCTTCTTGTTCGCCGTTTTCTTTGCCGCTCGGTAATAAGCAGAGGACATCCAGTTGGTGAACTTCTGCGTCGCTCGCGGGCTCGATAATCCTCAAACGTTTCCAGTTCGAGGCAAAGGGAACTGGTAAAAGACTTTCGAACTAATGGCAACGGCTCAACTTTCTACTCGGTCGCTCTTTGTTCGTACAAAACGGAAGAATAGTGGAGACGGGAAACTTTGCCATCCTGGCCCATCGATTTCTCCCTGCCACTGCTTTTCTAGTTTATACTAGCTCTTCTATTTTTATTCCCCCTTTTATTTCGTCCTTTTGCTCGTCTCGTTGTCGTCGTTCCGCGACTCTCAATGCGCCTCAAGCTGTTTCATGCAACGTGTCCCACCTAACTGTACCGTCCTTCGTTATTCCCTTACCGCCGCGTTCGCTTGTCGTTGTTGGAATTATTCAAGAAGACGGAGTCGCACAACAGCAATTATTATAGTTATGTTAGATTGTAATCTTGTTGGTCGTTAACGAGGTCGGCGGAAGAAATTTGTTGCGAAAGCGGAGAGCTGAAATTGTGGAAATGGTAGAGGAGGAAGCTCGGATAATTGGAATTTGGAGAATTTGGAAATTCGGGGAACCGAGGATTTGGAGATTCTTGGATCTGGGTGTTTGGGAATTCGGGGAGTTGAGAAGTTGGGAATTTTCGGCTGTGGATATTTGAGAGCGTGGGAGCTTATTTTTCTGGTTTGGGGGGATTTGATATTTAGGAATTCGATGATTTAGACATTCTGGGATTAGGAAGTTTAGGGGTTTGGGTATTGGGGAATTTGAGGATTTAGGGTTATAAGGATTTTAAGAATTTAGCACTTTGCAAATTATAGGACTTAAGAATTTGGAAGATACTGAATTTTAGAATTTATAGATATAGGAATTTAGAAATTTGAATAATTTGTGAAGATGATAATTTAGGAACTTGAAGATTTCTAAATTTTGAGATTTAGGAATTTCGACTGTCAACATGGATATTAAGGAATTTTTATATTTTATAATTTGAGAATTTCAAAATTATCGACTTTTTAAATTTGACAATTTGCAAATGATAGAATATAATAATTTGGGAATTTGAAAATTATCGACTTTAAGAATTTCAAGATATAAACCATTTAGGAATTCGAAATATTTCGTACCATGATGACTTGGGAATATAAGAATTTGGAAATCTCAGAATTTGAGAACTCTATTCAGTTCTTTATTGAGTTCTAGCCAGAGGGTCGTATGGTTAATGTGGAATATTACCTTCAAGTTATGCGCCGTTTGCGTGAAGCAATACGAAAAAAATGCCCGGAATTATGAAAACACAAGTCATGGATATTACACCACGATAATGCAGCAGCGCACACGTCATTGCTTGTTCGTGATTTTCTGGCTCAAAACAACACCGTAATCATGCCTCAGCCACCGTATTTACCGGAATTAGTCCCCTGCGACTTTTTCCTGTTCCCAAAACTGAAAAGACCCATGAAAGGACGAAGGTTTGCCACGATTCAGGAGATAAAGGCCGCATCGCCTGAAGAGCTCAAGACCATACCAAAAAGTGCATATCAGAAGCGCTTAGAGGATTGCAAAAGACGCTGGCACAAGTGTATAATATCTGAGGGGGATTCCTTTGAAGGGCACAAAATTGATCTGGATGAATAATTAAATATTTTTCGAGAAAAATAAAAAGTCACCTTTTTTATTTGAACAAATCTCGTACATTATTCGAATATCAAAGAGAATACATCCGGCTAAATTTTAGAGAACCATATCATTGTGCCGGCTTGCAGAAGCACTCTTTCTGTCGTGTCGTCGAAGTCCTCCTGTGGTGCATAACTCAAGAAGTTGCAGACAAGGCCCATCATTGGGATTCTGCATAGTATCTCTCGTCATGTACCGCAAGGATAAGTCTAACCCCGAAGGGACTGGGTCGCGGCTATCAGGTCTCACACGTGCACCACGGTAGTTGGGATCTTCAGCTAGCATACATGGGAAGCGTCTACCGCCGTGATTTGCTAAACCATACTAGCCTTATCACGGGTGGTTCACGAGTCTGACACCACACTGATTTGTGAACTTAGTTAGTTGACACCCGCGCTAGACAAACTCTCTGAGGCTACACGTTGGTTAGGTTGTGACTTCAGCAGAAACTTAATGCGTTTTCCAAAACTACTGAAATCATTCAAGGCAGTTTATCCAAGGCAGTCACTTCAAGATAGTCTGTACATTACTATCTGTTCGATACAGTCTGTCCAATTTAGTCTGTTCAATACAGTAGGTCCCATACAGCTTGTTCAATACAGTGTGTTTAAGACAGTATGTCCAATACAGTCTGTCCAATGCTGTCTGTCCAATATAGTCTGTCCAATACAGTCTGTTCAATACAGTCTGTTCAATACTGTCTGCCCAATATAGTCTGTCCAATACAGCCTGCTCAATACAGTCTGTTCAATGCTGTCTGTCTAATATAGTCTGCCCAATGCAGTCTGTTCTATATAATCTGTCCAATCCAGTCTGTCCAATACAATCTGTCCAATACAGTCTGTCCAATACAGTCTATCCAATACAGTCTGTCCAATACAGTCTATCCAATACAGTCTGTCCAATACAGTCTGTTCAATACAGTCTGTTCAAAGCTGTCTGTCTAATATAGTCTGTCCAATATAGTCTGTTCTATATAATCTGTCCAGTCCAGTCTGTCCAATACAATCAGTCCAATACAGTCTGTCCAATACAGTGTGTCCAATACAGTGGGTCCAATACAGCCTGTTCAATACAGTAGGTCCAATACAGCCTGTTCAATACAGCCTGTTTAAAACAGTATGTCCAATACAGTCTGTCCAATATAGTCTGTCCAATACAGTCTGTTCAATACAGTCTGTTCAATGCTGTCTGTCTAATATAGTCTGTCCAATACAGTCTGTTCTATATAATCTGTCCAATCCAGTCTGTTCAATACAGTAGGTGCAATACAGTCTGTTCAATACAGTCTGTTCAATGCTGTCTGTCTAATATAGTCTGTCCAATACAGTCTGTTCTATATAATCTGTTCAATCCAGTCTGTTCAATACAGTAGGTGCAATACAGTCTGTTCAATACAGTCTGTTCAATACAGTCTGTTCAATGCTGTCTGTCTAATATAGTCTGTCCAATACAGTCTGTTCTATATAATCTGTTCAATCCAGTCTGTCCAATACAATCAGTCCAATACAGTCTGTCCAATACAGTGTTTCCAATACAATGGGTCCAATACAGCCTGTTCAATACAGTAGGTCCAATATAGCCTGTTCAATACAGCCTGTTTAAAACAGTATGTCCAATACAGTCTGTCCAATATAGTCTGTCCAATACATTCTGTCCAATACAGTCTGTTCAATGCTGTCTGTCTAATATAGTCTGTCCAATACAGTCTGTTCTATATAATCTGTTCAATCCAGTCTGTCCAATCCAGTCTGTCCAATACAGTCTGTCCAATACAGTCTGTCCAATACAGTCTGTTCAATACAGTAGGTCCAATACAGTCTGTTCAATACAGTCTGTTTAAAACAGTATGTTCAATACAGTCTGTTCAATACAGTCTGTCCAATACAGTCTGTCTAATTCAGTCTGTTGAATACAGTCTGTCCAATACAGTCTGTTCAATACAGTAGGTCCAATAAAGTCTGTTCAATACAGGCTGTCGAAGACATTCAATTCAAAACGGTCGCATAGATAACTTGTCTCCGTGTAAGAACATTCAATCTAAACTAACGTACAAGCAACTTATATTCGTTCAAACCGTACAATCTGCATTGAAAACACCACGCTCGCAATACTAAAAATGTAGTTAAAAGTTATTTATTAAAAATTGTTGAACTGATTCAAATGGCGAGTGAAAGTCGCCGCTCAGCTGCAAAGGGTTAATGCTTTATATGAAAATCAACAGAACTTTCAAAGAAACCACCTTAACATACTCTGTGACTCAAAATTAGAAACTTGTCAAATGGTCATTTCGACCGCTTTGGTAGGTTTAGTATTAATATCCTCATTACCGTAAAAAGAGTAAGAAATTGTAACAATTCTGATACTATTGTGCAAACTAGTGTCACGAACTCGTGCTAAAAACACCGTGGATGATCTTGTATAATCGATCGAACAAAACCAGGGATCTTATAGTATCCATTGGGACCGTATACTTGAAACAACGATATCGTTTTTTCCAGATACATGAAATCGTGCATAATCGCAAATCTAGCGAATGTTGAGAATCGCAGCGTTCGTACAAATATGAATGCAATCGAAGGGAAGAAAAGAGAATGATTCAGTGTCGTGTTGACATTCGCAGGCTGAAGATTACATCGGACTGAAGGGTAGCTTCGACGATCATATCGGATTATTGGTGCGTGGGGAAGATGGAGGGCAGAAGACCGCGATACAACCAGATCCCAGAGGTTTACCGAGCTTACCGCCGAATCTGGAAGCTCGTCTGCCGCAGCTTGATCAAAGCTTGAGGATCACGCACGCCGAATGGTTACCAGTCACGAAAACCAGGTGTGTTCACGAATTAATCAGGACATCGAGACGATCCGTGTATCGTGAAACGCCATTTTATAAAACGGCGATAAAAGCAATCGTCGGATAATCGTTGCCACTTACGCTGTCAATGTAAACAAAATTTGAACATAAATTGGAACGGTAGATGCGTTTTAACTACTCCTTGCATCGCGCTGCAAAAATTCTACTTTAACACTAAAAGTACCGGCATTAAATGTACGCTTACTTCAAAACTAAAAATAAAGTAGAAAAATGATTTATTTTAACTCAATAAAACATGACAGACATTTTGACAAAGAGGCGGCAATTAAATTTTGTAATAAAAAATGCCAAACCCGAAATCAGTCATTTGCTGTATGAAGTATTTTATTATTTCAATCTCACACGAAGTATTTTGTTATTTTGTATTTTATCGGATGTCAATGAACTGCAAGTTCGTTGCGAATTTGCGTAAGAAATTGCAAATGTATTAATTCGGTATTTAAGTATCTTCTTGAATTATTGCAAATTTTTGAGACTGTAATTTTTTTTAAAAACGTTTGTGTAATTTAAAACAAGATATTCATTTACTGTTCTTCTTTCTATTATTTCTACTTGTAATAAATTGACTGAGTTCATTTTATCAGTCGACAATGTAATAAATAAATTTTTTACATTTCGCATTATTTTACGCAGAGAAACGAGATTTTCTTCTGTTTAAATTATTTTTCCTTCGAGTATGCTAGTTTTAATTATCTCTTTTCTTTTTTTTTCTTTATTTAGTAATTTGGATATCTAAAAATTTTCGAATTCCAGAATTTCTTTACAAATTTTGTAATTTGATAGTTTGTATACTTCAAATTTTGAAATTTCAAAATGTGGAAATTTGAAAATTTGTAGAATAAATGGGTGGATGGTATGGAAATCCGTAAATTTATATATTGAAAGAATTTGAAAATTTGTGTTTGAAAACCCAAAAATTGAAAAATTTCGATATTTGTGGGTTAGGAATTTAAAAAATTTGAACATTGAGGAATTGAGAGTTTGGAGATTTTATAAGTTCCAAATTTGAGATTCTCGAAATATACATACATAGTAAAAAATGTACATATTTAGTAACGTGTACATTTCAATTTTAGAAATTTGCATAATTGAAAATTTGGTAACTTATAAATGTGGAAATCGGAGAACTTGAAAACTTGACAATTTAGAAATTCAGAAATGTTGCAGGTTGTCAATTTGAGAACTTGGAAATTTCAATGTTCAAAAATTTTATAGTTTATGAATTTGGGAATTTGAAAATTAACAGTAGAATATACATAATAACAAAGATGCAAACAGAAGGTAAAACTTTGCAAAAATAAAGTAAATTTATGTAACGACCTACCACTACATTTAAAGACGAATGAATACAAAATTCATTAGAAGATTCGTCTTGAATAAAAATTGTAAATAACAACCTTCTGAAAGAAAGTACACTTACTTAATTAAATATATCTGTCCGATATACCCCGTCTGTGTCCAGTGTCAAATTACTGTAGCATATAATTTAATTACCTGTAAATCCATGAATATTCTAAGCACAAAAGTGGCGAACTGAAAGTTTAGTAGTCTCGTTATTCTACCTTGAATTTTACGTCCTAAATATGGCACACCTTCAGTAAAAGGTTAATGAAAGCGGAGCTATTCATTCAGCCGTGCGATCAAAGGGTTAATTCTAAAAGCATTGCATCTGTTTTCATTCTCAGATTCAAATTCTTTGTATACTCGGCGTACTTTGACGACAGAGTCGGTGGTACAGGCACACCGATGGGTAAAAATCAGGGTATGGTACGCATAATAAGCGCAACGAAGACAAGAGGACCAGAACGTGTTTGGTGCCGACTATGGTATCGAACGGAAAATGGAGAGAACGTTACTGCATCTGTAACGGTGGCTGCCAAAGTGAAGGTACGATAATTAAAACCTAAATAACAAATACTATTTAACGCTTCGCGTGCAGTGTCTCTCATTTCTGGGAATCGTATGGCGTATACCTATCATTTATTTTACATTTTACATTTTACATTTTACATTTTACATTTTACATTTTACATTTTACATTTTACATTTTACATTTTACATTTTACATTCTACATTCTACATTCTACATTTCACATTCTACATTTCACATTCTACATTTCACATTCTACATTTCACATTCTACATTTCACATTCTACATTTCACATTCTACATTTCACATTCTGCATTTCACGTTCTGAATTTCACATTCTGCATTTCACATTCTGCATTTCACGTTCTACATTTCACATCGTACTTTTCACATTCTACATTTCACGTCGTACATTTCACATCGTACATTTCACATTCTACATTTCACATTCTACATTTCACATTCTACATTTCACATCGTACATTTCACATTCTACATTTCACATTGTACATTTCACATTCTACATTTCACATTGTACCTTTTACATTTTGATTATAAATAGTTTTGTGAAATATTTAGTCAAAAATTGTGTAATTGTTTAAGAAGTTATTCTATTACGAGTCTAATGTATGTAGCTAAAATCTTACTGTAGAATATATTTATTCAGTTTATTTATTTTGAGCAGAAGGGCTTATTATATTACACAAAAATATATTAATAGATAAATTCAGCATGAAGAATGTTGCCCACATTATTCTTAAAAGATTTAAGATAGTTACTGAAGAAAATTAATTTTTTCCATAAATACATAAGCAAGATTTGACAATGGTGAAAACATCAATGTGATCAAATCTTGATGTATGATGGAGGATGATTGATTAATTTTATTGGTACACAAAAATTAATTATTTCAAGGATATCTGGGCAATGAATGTGACCATTGAGTAATTTGTAAAAGAAAATCATATCAGAAGAAATCCTTCTACTTTATGAGCTTGATATATTAAAAGAAGCTATCAAGTGTGAAGGTAGAGTGTGCAAAAAATTTGTTCTGAACAAGTTCAAGGTTTTTGATTTTATATTTAGAATATGGTGACAAAATAGCAGATGCAAATTCCATGTGAGGTAAAACTAAGGATGAATACAATATTCTAAGAATTAGTATTCTATTCTTAATATGCTTAAAGTCAGAGAAGAATTTTATTATATCAATTGCTTTTTGTATAAAGAGAATTATTATTCAAGACTTTTATTTAGTCATCTATAACTGTGCCTTTATAGAACATTCGTGGAATCATGATGAATCATGCATATGAATATTTTGAACACAGAGGTTCACAAACTGTCCTGACACTTGCAACCATTTAGTGCAACCTCACTATTATTAAACATTAATTTTCAAGTTTAAATAATTTCATAATTGTATATCAGTTATTATCAATTTTACAATGATGTATTACCAATGTATTACCAGTGTTAGAATGATGCGATATAATATTACCGAAATTGGTTTTTGCATCTTCCAGTTTTAACCATTTATGAAACATGAATAAATATGTTTTATTATACTTGACTGTTTTTTTTTAATAAGATACCTTGAAGTGTAATCTTCAGGGTCGTGTATGTTGTAAAATAAAAATAAAATACTGATACATAAATGCAATAAATATAAATATTAACAGAAACAAATTGACAAGAGAAATAACTGCTTCAATAAAAAACAATTAAATACCATTAAATGTATTTATTAAATAAATTAATAAGGAAATGGATTTTTTTTAATATTAATCTGCCACACAGAATTTAATAATCTGATTAATAACTTAATATGTAGCATATGGGTAGTACATATACAGAGTGTATCAATAAAATACATGCAAACATGCACACTGATATTGAACAAAAGTTATAGCAAAAATATTAGATGACTATAAGTTGATGACAACGTTGCAAGTTCTAAGAAAAGTTGCAAACTACATTTAACTGCAATCTCTCAGTGTGTCACTTTGTCACAGAGTTCTGCAGAATTACAATTGAATTGCTCAAGATTCTTTTAACTACATTGCACTCAATCGAAAAAATCGAAACTAATACAGGGGGTCTCATTATAATCTTTCCACGCGATTATCTCGCAAAATGTTCATTATTCGAAAAAAATGTTTAAACAAAACATGCTCTATCTGAAGGGGAACATTCTATAGTGTACACTATTTTTCTCTGGCTGGAGGCGCCTCCGAAACTTGAAGGTAACCTTTGTTTTTTTAATGGAAACGTATTATTTTTTCACGCTAGACTCATAGCTTACCTCAAGTCGAGTGCATTGATATACAGGGTGGTCAGTTTATCTTGAGACAGGTTAATATCTTTTAAGCAACATATTTTTGAAAAAAGTGTTTCAGACAAAAGTTATCGTGTGTCAGGGGGCAAATTGGATGGTAGGAATGGATTTTTTCAGGGAGTGCTCCTGAAAAACATATGAAGGTCAACTTCATTTTTTTAAATGGAACCCCCCATTTTCTATTTTCACATCATATTCTCCAGGAGAAAATAGGTAACTTTTGTCCGACACATTTTTTCGTAATGTGTCTACTTCTTGAGATAAGGTACTAAATATTTATTCAATAAACATTTTTATTTATTATTTAAGAAGGTGCTCAAAGTGTTGATGGCGATGATGGAAGTATGGGGGATCATGCTGATTGGTTTTTCCCCAAAAATTAGAATCCAATCAGCAGATTCTTTTAAAAATTGCCACTGCCCCTACATCCTCTGTCTATTGTAAATGTACAGTAGTTGGATTAGTTAGCGCTCGGAAAGGTTTTATGGTACTTGCTACCTGGAAGCGCGGCGAGACTCGCGGTATGCCGTTTTACTCGGTGCACTATGTTCGTTTTAAAGTTTATTTAAACTAACGCTACGCTACAAGGTCACTTTAAAATCTCGGAGGCACCTCCACCCAGGAAGAAACAGTGGACACCATTGAATGCCCCCCCTCATATTTCGTTGAAACATTTTTTTCGTGTAATGAATATTTTGCGAGATAATTGCGTGAAAAGATAATAACGAGACACCCGGTATATCATAAAGTTATGAATAATATACAGGGTGTCCCAAAAGTGTTGAAGGAGCCAGAAACTAGAGGTAGGTGGGGTCATTCTGAACAACTTTTTCATTTGCGAAAATGTCGTATGGGGCTTCATTTTTAAATTAATAACGAAAAACACCGACTAATCAGAGCGCGAGAATCGCGCGCGTTCGGATGCAGGAGTGTAAGCGCGAGTTATAATTGGCCGCGGTCACGATCGAATCGTGTGACGCGCGATTCTCGCGTTCTGATTGGTCGGTGTTTTTCGTTAATAATTTAAAAATGAAGCTTCATACGACATTTTTGCAAATGAAAAAGTTATTCAGAATGACCTCACCTATCTCCCATTTCCGGCTCCTTCAACACTTTTGGGACACCCTGTATATTTATTAAAAAAATATGAACATAGGTCCGTGTTAAATTAGACTTACCAGTGAACGATTTTACGTGGAAATTTAATGGTATTTATTTATTATGGATGCACACGGATTAAATTCTCACAAACTTCTATCGATAACATTCATTTTTGATATATTGCAGATGTGATACGATAAACCCGTGTTATGTATTATGTATGGTACATTTATAAATATGGTATAATACGTGCGCACGCTACTCATTTTCTCTCTTTCACACATCATTCTATAGCATATATGTACAGTAGCGGACAAAAGTTTAAGACTAAATGGAAAAAATAAATAATTGATTTACTGTTCATAAAAACTATAAATAGTGTTCTACTTTCGGTGTTAACTAATTAAACATTTATTTATACACTTAAAAAAAAATTTCATTTTGATATTTTCCTCAGTAGCGAAGTTACAAAGAAAGGAACGAAGTTCGTATAATATTTCAAATCAAATCATCGTCTTAAACTTTTGTCCGCTACTGTATGTATAACCACCCTAACTAATCGCCTTTGTTCGATACTTTTTTACGTTTTTTATTTTTCAAAACTTAAACTTTCAACTCAAAAACCTGATACAGTGCTGCAATATATACCTTGTTAACTCAAACGACTCTCATTTTTCATATTTGTCTAGGAACACGAAAAAATTGTCTAAAAGCATATTTAATTTTTTTGCGTTTCACAACCCTTCACAAATTGAGATGCATTACTGAAACGTAGCATAAATTGTTCTTTCGATAGAAACTATCGAATGACACAAGTCGAATTTGTTTTCACTCATGGACAAAATTAAGTGGACATTGCAGAAATGTAAAAATATTTTTTGTTTTATTACGTTTTTAATAAATTTTAAATTGTAACGTGAAATATTTTTGTAGACTCGAAAAAACATTTATTTAATGTATATAATTGTGCAATAAAGTTTTGATTTATAGGCATTATTAGTTAATTAAATTTACCTTTTGTTATTTATGCTACCTGTCTACTTAATTTTGTCCACGACTGTATGTATTCTAGATTAACCCTTTGCTCTCGGAAGCATCTTCGCTATGTGCAAGTAGTATTTCGAAAACTTTCTGACCGAAAAGTTTAATCAATTTTTTTGGAAATTATTACGTTTTATTGTTAATTACCGCTATTACTCATTGAGCTGTGTTAAACATCACGCGTATCACACAATAGATCTACTTAAAAAATATTTATTACAATTTTACTGTTAGGCCAAATGGAGAACGTGAATGGTCGTTCGAGTGCAAAGAGTTAATTTTGTTTATTATGTATTCTACTTTATTTCTTTACCTACTTGCGTATATCGCTGCTATTGCCAAGAAAATGTCAGGAAAGATGAATAGACCATAAATAGTGACACAGATAAAACTGCCTTTCGATAAAAATATCGTAATCGTATCGACAGGTTATCAGAGAAAATTGGAACTTGAAGTACAGTGCCTGTTTTGTGATTTGCCCGTTGCCCAAAGAGTCGCCCACGGTTGATAAAGTACCGGAAACAGTAAGTGTCGTGGCCAGACTTAAAGCAGCTCCAACCAATCGCATACTCGTCCAGAATCGGCCAGAAAGTAGAACGAAGGATAAAGAACTGCTGGCTGTTTGCGTGAAACCTCTGCATTACGATTATAACAGAGTAAGTTGCGGAAGGGTCATTCCACATCGAATCGATCACTTTTTGACCTCGCCTTCTGCGATTTTATTTTTGTTAGCGCACGGTGTACACGCGTACCTCCAAATGCACTCTGAAGTTTAACTAACTAATATGATAAACACTTGTACCAAGGAGAGTCAAAGTTCTTTGGTTAAACTGATTTATTTTAACTATTTAACTGATTATAACAATTGACTCCTAACTGAGTACTCTAACTTATTCTAATGGTTGACTAGTTGTCTCTAAGTCTTACTGTGGTTTTATCGTCTCTAAAGTTCGTTTGTTTCTGACTGTCCTCTCTTCCAGAACCACCCTTGTCGACTTTTCGTCGACATCCCACCTTTGCCATGAGGATGATGGGGGTGAGAAGGCGGTCTTTAAAAAGTACGAATAACTAATCAGCGGCCGAGATTGTCTCCTCCCTTCCAGTGCGCTCGTAGCGCATTGAGTTCCGGGGTGGGATGGCAACTCGGCCGCTGGTGGACACATGTTCGAGATACCGAAAAAAGGCCCTTGGTAATAAACCGTATCGGAATTATACCGTCATTGAGTTGTAAGCTCAACGCGGGCTTAGGGTAGAACTTTATGATGAGGCCGGTTTGGGTCAAGCAGGACCTGACGCGCCAACATTGAGTACCACTGGCAGCGACGCGTGTTTTGCCGAACTATTTCCCTTATAAAATGTAAACGAATGTGATTTTTTAACTTCGCTCGATGCTTTCTGTAGTAAAAATGTCTGCTCTATCGCGTGCGATGGTTAGATTTTCACCTAGACCCACAATTTTTTTAAATAAATTGAAAAATATCATCAAAAATTGGTGCATTTTTGGGGTCTTTTTTACTTCGATCGTTGTTTAAACATATTTAAATGTTTACAATGTAATAACAATTTATATCGTTTTATTCGGGAAAGTTCACAGATTTCTCTCGTGGAAGAAGCCATTGAATAGCTGCTATAGTAAAAGCACAAAAAATTCCCAAAGTTGAAAATTTGCAATTTTTTTTTAACATTAATTTTCTAAAAAACTGTACGTACCAGAGAAAAACGGATTTCAGATTAGTATTCAGCTCGCAAAAATCTATAAGAATTTCATAGTGGCAGTTCATACAATATTTGGCTGTTGTACAGTGTAATCGGCGTCCGCGAGGCCGAACTAAGAATTATTGTATAATTTGCTATCTAATTACCTTAACTGTATTTATATTTATAATAATAGTAAAATTTGTTAATATGTAAATTTCTGAATACCCACAATATACTCATTTTTATGCCTTTCTATACATATAATATGACGAAACAGATGTTACATAACTCTTAAAAAAAGTATACATACAAGACAATTCCAAAGTGCCATTGAAAGACGTAAGTACATACGTGCGAACATCGAAGACTACCGATGCGCGATGTGCACACTGCGCGGTGCCCCGTTCAGTGGCGCTACTCCCGCGGGACGGACTGCCGTAGCGAAAGGGTTAAACTACAGGAACTGGACCTGGAAACTTTTTGTCACCCACCGTACTCGCCAGATCTCGCGCCAACCGATTACCATTTTTTCCGAGCTTTGGACAATTTTTTGCAAGGAAAAATATTTAATTCCCAACATGAGATGGAAAATGCCTTTCGGGATTTCATCACCAGCTGCTCTCCAGATTTTTTCGCTAGCGGTATTAATAAGCTGTCGTTAAAATGACAACGTTGTATTGATAGTTTAGGTGCATATTTTGATTAATTATATTAATTCTTGGCCGAGATATAATAAACCAAACTTTCGGTCTTAAATCGGACGTTTCATACTTAATGACCTAATATTTCATTACACTAAACATGGATCATACGAGCAAGTCTTACATAGTGTTTCTTTATTTGTTAACCCTTTGCGGTCATTAACTTCTTTTGCCTACAGCTCCTTAATTAATTTACAAAATAGATCAAGAAGCGCGTTTACAATATAATGTACTGCAATAATGCTGGGTGCGTAACAAACATATTTTTAATTGATTGCAAGTGGCAAAGAAACCAAAACATCTTCAACCAACTTATTTATCTGAATTATTTCTACGATCCAAGAGAATCGTGTCGTCGAGCCACGCTCGACGTAGGACCAGAAAGGGTTAATTGTGTAAAACTGTGAAAACCTTTAGTACCTGTTACAGATAATACTGTTACAAAGCGAGCTTGTAAACAATCGGCATGTTCAATATATTCATTTTGTGTCAAAAAAATTAGTCATTGGTCAAGAGTTGTTGCTAATATACTCTTCGAGGTATAAATAGAGTCAATTTTCGAGGATCCATAGTTCTGAAGGGCTCATTTTAAAGGGGAAGCATTAGGGAATATGACCACATCTTTTTCAATTTTAACTCTTCAGGCCTCTCATTGAAAAAAACGCAAAAAAAAAAGAATTTGTTTAAATTTTTTTATATTATATAAGAAATTGATGAAGTCAGAAAAAATATTTTATAATAGCCCAATCCTTTATGAATGAAACAAAAAAAATTTAGCTTAATCGGACGAGTAGTTTCTGAAAAAAAAATTCGTAAATGAAGACTATTTTCGTAAAAATGGACAAAAGATGCTAACTTCGAAGGCTTGCAATTTCTTAAAAAAAAATCGGAATCGACCAAATGATGACTTAAATTCCCCCCCCTAATTTCGCATGGACTATAACATATTTTGATCAAAACAAAGTCGCAGATGGTGAGGTCAAAACGTGATCGATTCGGCGTGGAATGATCCAGAAGTATTGGAAATTCGTCGTGTAGTTGTTATAAAAACATCAGTGAATTTATCGATGCGCGACGCCTACGTGGATTTTCATAATTTCTTTTTTAATTAGTCTTTTTCGGCGTATAATGAGAAAAATAGTTGAAATCGGTTGTTGGAATCTAATGATCTTCGAAAAATAAAATACGTACACACGCAATGAACGTATTACCATTACATCGATGTGTATACTTGCATTTTTATAATGTTATATAGGTAATACTTGTATAATGCAGGAGTTATGTTCCAAAACAATTGCCGTGTTATGCGAATACATGTTATAATAATAATAAACGAACTAGTACGAAAAGAGGGGGTTAAGTTCAAAAAATTAAAAAACATGCTATTATGTTTACGTAATTAAAATAAATATCTTTATTAAAATTTTCTTAAGAAGTAATACATATTAATATGAATTAAACAATGTTTCCTTGGTCATTATTAAGCACTATTGACTGAGGGAGATTTTTATAATTTCAAATTAGATACATTTTGCTTTTAATAGTTTTTATTACAATTCATGTTGTACGACGGTTTTACCCAATTTTCAAATAATTTTATAGTGAATCCGCGATGTAGAAGAACCGTGTTATACGGGGATTACCTATATAATTTCTAAATTTGCAAATGTTTATATTTATAAATTTTTAATTCCAAAATTGCTAAATTTGTAAGTTTTTCAATTTGCGAGTTTCTGCATCACCGTATTTATAAATTCTCCAATCTCTAAATTTATAAATATTTTGAATTCTATGAATTGTTATTTTCATATTTTCAAACCTTCAACTTTCAAATTAATAAATTCATTAACGTATGAGTACTTCCATTTTTATATTCTCAGATTTATAAATACATAAACTTTCATATTTCCAAATATCCGAACTGAAAAATTCTTAAATATAAAGAGAATAAAAATTTCCCAATTTTTAAGTCCGAATTTCTAAATTCACAGAAGATGAACAAATTCGCAATTTCTTAAAACCCAAAAGTTTCCAAATTTTCAAATTCCAAATTACCAAATCATAGAAGTTTTAAGTATCCAATTTTTCACATCCCTATTTTTTCAAATATCCAATTTTCCAAACACCCAAATTTCCAAATTAAAAAATCTTCAAATCTTCCAGTTCGCACATCCATCCGTACCTCCAAATTCCAAAATTTCTAAAAATAAACCTGCAAATGCTTACAGGATTAATAATTTCAAAATTATTACCTTTCAATATCGAAAAATTTCCAAATTTTCTATTCAAAAATTAAAAAGCCGCCTTTTGAGATCGTAGCAATTCCCATCCGTATGCGTTTCGATTTAACACTAAAACTACTATAGAGGTCAATGACCCTTTTACAAATTTACCGCTTCAAAGGACAAAAATCAAGATGGTTTTCTTCCCATTTGTGCAGATTGTCATAAAAACAAAGTATCAATAAGTATATTCATCTATGTTTCGTCGTATGTTCATTTAATTTTCAACCTCATTTTAAACTTCAAAATAATTGTGCACATTGGCAATAATTGTTATACATTGGTAGTTTAAGTGTTAAACCGAGTTCAACGAGTGTGCAAAAAAGTCCGTATGAAAACCGCTCAGACAGCGATATATCGAGAGTCTGCTATAAACGATAATTACTTTCGATAGAATTGCTAAGCTTGAAAGTTAGCGCTATCCAATAATGAAAATCCACTCTAAATCGATACGAGAACGTGAACGAGCGGCTTAAAAGGGGAAAGTACTAACCTCATAAAAATTTCACAGGTGCTTCAGTTGGTAGAGTTTATCGAGCTACACAGACTGCTAGGTGCCTCTCACGTAACTTTGTACAATGACACGGTCGGTCCTGAAGCCGGATGCGCGCTCAAATACTACGAAAGCAAAGGTATCGTAACCGTGTTGCCATGGCATCATTTGGACATGATTTCCCAGCGAGAGATCCGCACAGAAGGACTGTTTGCTGCCCTGAACGATTGCCTTTATCGATCAATGTACAAATACGAGTACGTGGCACTGGTAGATCTCGACGAATTTATCATACCCAGGCACAACGACACCATCATCGGTCTCATAAAGTAAGGACCCCTTATCTGAATCCCAGTTATCCCCTATGTTGCGGCGCGTTCATAGAATCATAAATCCATTGGGGTTATTTTTAACTTTAGTAAATTTATGAACAATCAACAACTGCCTTTTGCAGCTCTCTACGACGTGCGATTTATATTGTTAAACTTTTTTTCATTTAGCATGACTTTCGAGAGCCAACAAGGTTTATTATTTTATGAGTGTCGAACCGTTAGGTGACAAACGACTTTGCACTTTTTACCTAAGGTCACTCGGGTAAACAGTGACCTCGCGACGAGCATTTGGCAATGACGGTTCTTGCACACTTCCTTTAAATTTTCCAGAATCGATGAATATAGTGTATTTTAACTTAGTCGTTTGTTCACCCCCAGCAGCACGCCAATCCTCACTACATACTTTATTCTGGAGAGAACATTATTTTTTCTCTTCAGCTGGTTTCCAGTAACACTCAAAGAGTACACATCAAATCTATATTTATCTTTTAAAGTCCGTTGTCAATTTGCGAGGTGTTACTATTTTTCTTAAGTGCTAATTCAAGTCTTACAAGGGAACATATCCAACTTGAACAGTCCGATTTTAATGAAACTTATGTGGAAGATAGTTCTCGAGAAAATATTTGACACGTATTTTTTTATATCGGCCATCGTTCACATTGAAAGGGTGATAACAGCCCTCAAAGTTAAGGGCTGAAAGTATATTTTTGGGAATATCTTTAGAACTAAAGGAGATAATGAAAAGCTTTTATTTGTAAATTGTGTCTTTAAATAAGCAATTATTTTGCAAACGAAAACTTTAATAAACCTCATTTGTTTAAGAAATATATTGAAAATTTATAGTTTTTGGTTAATTTTTTTTACTAAATGTTAATCTATTTTCTTGTGTATATAAAGTATAGACGAAAATAGAGGATACGTGTTTGTTAAATTTTTTGTTTTTAGCGGAGTATATTAGTTATACATATAAGAGAAAGATCTATTAGGTACCAGAGGATATTTTATGAAATATGCTGTGTTTAGTATTAAATGAATTATTAATTGTTTCATATAATATTTTTATTACATTATTAAATATTTTGTATGTTATTTTATTATTCAAATGCACGACAATAAAAATTCATTTCCCTATATGTATTTATGTATACACCCAAATTTCAACATTTTTTAATGTTTATATTCTCAACTTCTATATTTCAAATTTTAATTTAGACATTTTCGAAATGTCTATGTCCACCAATTTATATCTTCCGAATTTCTGTATCCCCCTATATTATTAAATGCTTATACCCCCAACTGTTTCGCCCATTTTCATCATTTTTCAGTCCTTTATAATTCCAAATTTCTTCATTCTCAAAACATTATATCGTAAAATTTGTATATTCTCAAATCTTCGTATCCTCAAATTGCTATATTCTCAAATATCTGTATCCACAAATTGCTATACAGTAAGACCTCGCTTAACGCGGGGGATACGTTCCAATAAGTTCCAGCGCTAAACGAAACAGCGTTAAACGAGGCAACTTAATACGTACATATGCAAATACGTAATGGGGATCAGTGCAAAAGAACAGAGAATAAGAAAATTTATCAGTTACTTTTTTGTGTTATATGTATATTTTGTAACATTTGTTCTTAAATACTTTTTAATACATTGAATATATACTTATTTACTGCTAATATTGATTTTTATGCATAAAACATTCATGAAGATAAAAAATAGTTCGAATAAGGATCTCATGTTTATGACGAAGAAGGTTCTTCCTCATTTGATATTCTTTGTTTTTTTGTGACGAAGTCATCTGAAGTCGTCTATCTTTTCCTGTTTCGTTCAGCAAGCAGTAGCAATACTATCGCGTAATACTGAAACAGCGTTAAGCGGAGAAGCATTAAGCGGGGTCTTACTGTATTGTCAAATATTATAGAGAAAAAAGGATATATATGTATATATATAAAATATATATATAATATAACGTGCTTAGTTTATTGGTAATAAGGTTAATTATTTTACAATGAAATATATACCATCGGACTATTCGACTATGGTAACGACGCACAACTAATCCTATTTTTTAACAACGCGGTACAACTCTCAATTCGACACTGACCCTCCGGTCAGGAAAATCCTCGCAGGACCCTTTTCTCCCCTCTCATTCATTTCCTAAAAACGCATCGTACGCTCGTGGAGTTTGTCCGTCGACGCTTTCTTTTTTATGGTCCTCTTCCTGCCTTCGCAAAAGTCTTAAGAGGACCATCCGTATACTTAGTTCTTAAAAACTACGACACTACAATATCTGTATCCTCAAATAGCCATATCCTCAAATGTCTGTATCCTCAAACGTGTGTATCCCCAAATTGCTATAACCGCAAATTTCACCATTTTCCAAATCTCTACACATCTACATTCCCTAATTTGCATTTCCAAGTATCTCCATCTTAAAAATTCTCTGTTTAGTAAAATTTAGTACAAATTTGCATTTAGAGTAAAACTGGTATCTTCATAAGCTGAAGCGAATGAAAGGTGTCACGCATGTCTCGTATAATCAACTATGCTTGTGTTTTCCAGGTGGATGAGCAGCCACATAAATACTAAATCCACCGGGGCATACTCTTTCCAAAATGCCTTCTTCTATCTCCAATGGGCAGACGATCCATTCGTGACTGCAAGTCGTACACCGGTCGAGGCTGGTTTGATCACTTTGAGGAAAACGAGGCGCAGAACGAAGCTGCATCCGCACAAACAGCGCTCGAAATACGTTTGCAAGCCTCAGGACGTCGTCGAGGCTGGCAATCACTTCGTCTGGGAATTTATTCCTGGCCACGGAACATTGAACGTGCCTTCGGACGCTGCGATTTTACACCATTATCGGGTTTGCGAGTTCGGCGGTGATGACTGCATAAAGACTCAGTCGGTAGTCGATAGGACGGCCTACAAATACAGAGATAGGTTAGCGGAAAATGTCGGTAAAACGTGGACGGATCTGAGCAGCGAGTGTTTGTTACCAAAGTTAGAACCAATACCGGTGATGACACCAAGGATAAAAGCGAATCCCGTATTGAAGTCGATCAGGTAGCGAAAATTCGACGTCGATATTCTATGGGATATTGGTAATTTCACTGGTACGCCGAGAGAGGCGAAAACCTACTTTTACAACTATGGCGGTCCATAGTTTCTTCGTGGATGTTCCGTTAGGCGAGAAATTGCCCTCGTGCTATGGAATTTATGGTGTGACATTTTTTCCAAGCCTAATCTCGTTTTGAAAATACCCAGTCTGGTGCCTGGCGACTCTAGAGGGCTGCTCATCGAATACGCTGACGAATACTATTTTTCTACGTGAGACAGACTCGTGACCGGCCAGGAAAGTATGGAAATGACTTTCCAGATCGATCCTGCATCTCTTTCGCCAGGCATGACCAAGTGATGGCTCGTGGTGCACATTCGTCACCCTACTTTTTCCCTATGTTCAGCAGCAGAGATACAATTCTCGCCATACCTGTTTGCCTTTAATATTTTTATCCTGAGAATATTATCTCTGTTCGAGTTATGCGTAATTTATTTATTACCCGATATGAAAAAAGTGTCTGCCATAATATTTTTACTCCGCTTCAGGATGTCTCATATATCACATTTTAAAAATTTCGAAATTCTCTGTTATAAACTTTTCAGCATTTTAACACCTTGGGTGCCACCCTGAAGCAATTTCAATTTCTTTTAGGAAGTAATTTTATTTTCGGTCAATTTTATGGACAATTTTCATAATATTCAACCCTTGTTTATTCGATAAACCCTAATGTATTTACCAAAATTTTGTATACCTTGTTATGTTAAATATTTCAACTAAAATTAGCGACTGATTTATGTATTAATTCGTACGTCACCCGTATGTAGGTGACATGGCACTCAAAGTGTTAAATGATCAAATTTCTAAAAGTCCATTTTACCACATTGATCATATTCCATAAATTTTAAATCGTCAAATTCTCAAATCTTCAAATTCTGAAATTTGTATATAACCAAATTTCTGAACCATCAAATTCTTGGATTTGTAAATTTCAAAATTACCAAAATAAAAGATTTCAGACTTTTCACACTTACAAATCACATCATTTCCTAAATTGCCAAAGCCCTGAATTTTTAAATTTCTTTTTTTTAAAACCCAAAAATCTCCAAATTTTGAAAATTTCTACTGTTCCAAAATCTGAATAATTCACAAATTTCACAATTTTCTGATGTCCAAATTCCCAAATCTGAAAATTTGAAGATGTGGAAGTGCAACTTGCAAGCCAATTTGCAGTAATTGACTGATGGTGAAATCTAGTAATGGGAACCATGTAAATGTCTGCAAGAAGGCACTTGGTCATGCCTGTTTACGCTATATGGTGCTTTATTCATGTTTTTATACATACATTTACTTGAGAGTTTATTTTTGTTCCAACTACATGAACATATGGTCCTTACGAATGAGAGTGAAGATTAACACCAGATTATATAATACTAGTCACCAACACAAACAAAAATACTCGTTGAATTTCAGATTGGCCACAGATACTGAATAAATGGGACAAGATCCTTCATTGAATCTTCACTCTTGTCTGATACACTCATATGCATAGCAGGTTTTCCTCCATTAACTTTTCCAAGGTTAAAAGCAAATTGGGTTCAGTGTAAAAAACGATATGTGATGTAAAATTTTTTAATAAAATCATATATATGTGTTTATTTATAATCCGACAATAGTCTCAGTTATGACACAAAAATTAGGAGCATGTATCCCAGAAAAATACTTTGTGACATACTGTTCCAAAAGTTTTGAAAGAAGTGAAAGAAAGAATAGTAGAAACTTCCTGTCACTTGATAAATTTCTGTTACACTTTCTTTTTACATAAACGAAACCTTTATGCGTGTGAGTGTACGGTTACGTGCAATTTAGGCTTCTCTCAGTTAACTGGAAGTGATGAGGAAGGAGTATCCTACTACTCGCCTTAGTTGTCCATATTCTTTAAGTTTTGGCTATCAGTAGCTCTCTCTGGCCCTCCAAAGACTGAAGGCCAACAATGGAAGGCTCCTCCTCTTACATTTACCCTTAACCAACGAAAGCCTATGTTGCACCCAGGTGTAGATCTACGCAAGTTGTTATGCAGGGCCTACGCTCCGGTCTATATTGGTGGCTCTAACGTGAGACTTGATATTCCAGTTGTTGTCTTGTTAATACATTCTTTTCGACACCTATAAATCCGCACAACGTATAAAGAGAGAACGTACGCATATCTATAGGATGAATACCTAGTCGTAGTTTATGTATGTATAATGTATATCTAGAACAACTAGTATTTAATCTATAGCAAATGCATAGGACGTGTAATGTTTTTAAAAGAAAATGAAAACGTCATTTACACGTAGTGATTTCGACCTGACCAATTAGTTACATTCCAAATTGTTCATTTTTAGATCTGATTCGTTGTAAAGAAACCCCCAATAACACCAGAGCAATCTCAATGAATATTGTTGTTTTGGAGAAATGATAATTATTGTATTCGCAGTGATAAAATAAAGAAAAATCAAGGGAGAAGTTTCATCGACTAAATGAAACTTACATGTTTGAGCGTACGACAATGAAATGCGACAAACTATTTCTATTTCTTTCGTAAGGTCACATTTTTTACGCGCACATACATTTATGTATATATGTGTATACACAAGAAAAAAACATGTACGTGTTATTTACGTACGCAGTATGTAGGATAGGTGAATACATATACATGTGATCGGTGCTGAACCACAATCAACACACGGCTCGTGTTGGACAAGTTAATAAATATTATACGATGACAATACGTATTTTAATTCCCTTGAAAATATATTTCACAAGTCTGGATTAACGCGTACAATTATATAAATAATGAACTTATTAAATTATTTAACGACGACACGGTCGTATATGTATATCTTAAGTATTTTTGGCTACCGTCAAAATTATCTTGGTCCCAATCAACTAATATATATATATATATATATATATATATATATATATATATATATATGAATATATGTATATGTTACTTTTTATTAATATCTATTTACATTTATTGTAAAAATATGCGTATACTGATCGATGATAACACGAACGGTATTATATTTTCAAGTTTTTGTAAATGTTTTTTGTAATGTTTAAAAATCCTCGTCCGAATGATCTATCTTACTAACGGCTCGTTTTTCTTGCCCGACCTTCAGATCAAAGTTCCCAATATCCGATCTCCCTACAGAGTCTAAAATATCATCATCGTCGTCATCATCATCGTCCAGATCACCGTCAATTAATAAATCGCTGTCACTATCCAGCGAACCACCACTGTCATGTGTTTCTTGAATCGTTCCTCTTCGACGTCCAGACATACTGCCATAAATTCGACGCTGTGATATTTGCGTTCTCGATGATCGGCCAGCTGTTGTTTTTATATGAACATTTATAAAACATTTGTTATTAAAATTTATTTAAAAAATTCATTACACGATATTTTTTTAATAATTTTATCACGTTTCTCACCTGACTTTAATCGACTGCTTGGAGCTGTTTTTTCAGTACTTCTCTTTTCGATTTCGGTGAGTGGAGGTGGAGGTTCTTGAAGGTTTGAGGGTAATATAGAATCATTTCCTTCCATCATACTTTCGAAATTGGCATCCTCTGCTCTCATTTTCTTCAGCTGATTTCTTGTTGCTTCTTGCCTGTTATTAAGTACTAGTTATTACTTTAATTATCACTAATGGCTACACATTTAGTATGCAGTAAGAAGTAAAATAATTTGTAGAACAGCAGAATACTGGAACAGTATAGTAAAATAATGGGAGAGTAGAGTAATAGATCAATAAAATAGTAAAATACTAAAATGCTTCTATAAGAATAATGTTTGATTCTTTGAAGGATAATATGACATACACACCGTCTTTCAAATCTTTCTTGTTCTGCTTTAGCTGTATCTTCATATAAATGTTCAAGATATGCAAGGTAACGAAACTTTTGTATATAATCTTCATACAAAGCTTTCAATTCAACTTCAAGCTTTTCAAATTCCTCCATGAAAGCTGGACGTACTTTTTTCAATGTTTGTAGCCTTTTCTGATTTCTATCAAGTTCTGCACGCCTTCTTTCAATTCTGGTATCCAGGTTTTGTTCTGTGTCCTAAAATAATGACTCTGTCATTAAGAGAATAAAACATTTAAAGAAATAAATATTACCTTCACGCTTTCAATCTGTTTTTTTGTATCGTCAATCTCTTTCCGTGTATTCTCAATAACATTTTGCAAAGCTGCTTCAATCTGCGATGTATCAAATTCACTGGAAACCTTTGTATTACGAATTTCTCTGAAATCAACTTCACGTCCCAATAAATCAAATAGCGATGCACCAGTAATCGTCAACTGACTAGCTAATTGTTTAGTTGACTTTAGCTGTTCAGCTTTATCAGATATATCAAAATTAGCCAAACTGAAATTTTCATCAGATATTATGTTACTGTTATTACTCTTATTTTGGGCCTCATATAATAACGTGGCTATTTTTAATAATTCTTTGACAGCATAGCCATCAGCCTGATATAATTTCTTTGTATTTAATTTTATGTTTGCTTTCAAGGCCTATATTAAAAAAAAGTGTTTTAAAATCTTTCATAATTATGTTGAATGATTGATATCAATTTGATTTAACAATTCATTACCATAAATTCAGCAATAGTTCGTATTAATGAGATTCGTTCTATTTCAGTGTTATGTTCACTAGATATATCCGCATCTGGATCAAATCTTTTTACTAACCAAACAAGAATTTCCGCAACAAGTGGAAAATTCGGTAAACGAAAATTTCCGAGAGAAATTAATCTAGGATACCCAAGTACTTGCATTATTTCAGTAAAATCTATTAACAAAAAAATATAATTATAGAATCATGTAATAAAATTTATTATACAAAAATACCAATTTACGTACTTCTCAAATCTCGAAATGACATTTTAGTATAACATTAATAAGACACAAGTTATAATACGTTCTCTTCTATCATCCCTTTGGAAAATTTTGCTTTGTTTTCCTGTTATGTTGCTAAGGTAACAGATTTAGATGATCAAAGTGATACCATCTTTTTAAAGTGCATGGAAGGTGGTGTTTAAATCAACTTTTCTTCCGCATAATTATCGTTTTAAACTATGTTTACGCAGTATACTACGTTTATTGTGAAAATTATTATAGACATCAATTACACAGTTCAGTTTACAAGATTGAATTTATAGTCGCAATAAAAGACTTACAAAAGGATTCTAACTTTATTCAACTTTCATATTACCGAATTTTTATAGGGTAACATGAGATAGGCAGACATCGTTTGTAATATAATTTTAAAGAGTAAAACACAATTTCAAAGATTTATCAGAGTCTCAAAATGCGGATGATTATAAGCTTAATTTGTGCCATGTATATCTTTAAAATTAAAGAGTGTCTACATCATTCATTTCACGTACATCATTAAAAACTTGTCTATTACAGTTTTACAAAAACCAATTGAAATCAAAATTTGGTAATTGGGATCCTACCCTCCTTAGCATTAAAGTCAAATAAAAGATGATGTGGAATTGTTAATAGTAATATATAGATTGTATTTTTACACATTATATATTAGGTTTTATTTATTTTAAGAATATACTATCTATAAAGGAAACTAAAAATTAACAGGTTCGTTTCTAGATTGTTTAATTGCAGATTTTTTTCGTTTTTCAAAAAGTCTTCTTCTTGCTGCATTGAATAGCTGTTTCCTTTTTAATTCTTTACTTTCAGGAGACGCTTCTAGTGGTGGTTTTATCGAATCCCATATTAGCTTTCTCAATTTAGCCAGAGCATCAGCTAGATTTAACTGTTGAGATCTTGTTATTTCTGATTTTATTACTAAATAGCCATCTTTAGTCAACTTATTTTGATGCTGTAATAAGTGTATTAATATAAATAGTCTTTTCTTCCATACAAAACCATCATAAAGTATAAACTACAAACCAATTCTAATAACTTTTCTTTAATCTCTTCCGATAACCATTTAGCATTCTCAATCTGAAATCTTACATTTACTTTGCTATTGGTACAATTTACATGTTGTCCTCCAGCACCACTGCTGCGACTATATGTAATTTCAATTTCCTTTAAAGGTATATAACCACTGAACTTTGCATCTGGTTTGTCAGGAACCTAGAAATGTTTAAACAGAAATCAATCTATATTTATCATAGCAAAAACTATTGAAAACGACCAAAAAAAAAAAGTATTTACAAATTTGATCATGTTTTCTTATATGTAACTATTGAACTGAATTAAATATAATCATAAGTTTTGTAAAAAAAATTGTTCTAATACAGAAAATAGAAGTATTTATATATATTAATAAATTATTATTACATATTTTACAAATACCATATTATATCATATAAAGTAAGTAATAGAAGCTTACAAAAGTTGGTGTGTACAGTTTTAAATTGCTGGTTGGGTAAAGATTATCAAGGGAATAAGCGCTTTTATATGTAAATGCTCTTCCAATGTTACATAAATTTTGATATGTTATATCGCTTTTAAAAATCCGAATCCACTGTCTACTAACAATATTCATTTTGTTGGTTATTAGTTTCAAAACTCTGCCATAACCTCTAACGCAATAAGAATAAACGAATCCTCTGAACGTCGCTTAGAATCCACAAAAATATCGGCATCGATATAATCCATAGTTTGAATTTAATAGCCATCCACCCGTATTACGGAGAAAACTGAATTGTAATTTCACCAAACTGATAATTAGAACTTAACATTTTCTTAAATAATGCTAATTAGAACTTAACATTTTCTTAAATACTGCTAAATTACAGTATTCTCGATTGAAAATTAAAACTTCCTTCTCTTATTATAAATTAAACATGCGCAAATGCAACAGAATTTACGATAAATATTCAAATAAAAATTCATATTTATTACAAACCGTTGTTTTTGCTATAATGGTATACTAAGTATTCATTTCATCATTATCTATTGTTTTTCGTATATTTAAATGTAAATATCATCTAGTAAGAAATTAGAATATTTCTAATGTATAAGAGGCTTTGTCAAAATTGTTAAATAATAGAGTCTTTGCAGGTAATATGCTTAATTTAATGTTCATTATATCTGAACATTACACGCAAATTTATATTCACAACGAAAGTGCAGTAGCGATTTAATGCGTAGGAACGGTATAAACGCCAATAGTTCATCGCAAAGTAATTCATTTAAAAAGTTGAATGCATTTTGTAAGCTTCAGTCTCGCATGCATTTTAAAAATTATAAAGAATTAAGAATTGTTTTTTTTCGTAAAACAAGCACTTCTAAGTACTGTAAAGAATCGCAAATCATTTTAAGAACTTTATAAAAGTATGGAAATGATTTTATAGCAGACTGGAAGCATTATATTCGAAATTTAAAAAAATTGCATTTTATGGACCTTAAAATGCTTTGCCATCTAGCCGTGAAAGCTAGGAACAAAATTGATTAATTCCGTTAACATTTTTGTTACATTCAGAAAACAATTATTTTTGCCATTTGAAGGAATTTGACATATATAATCATTCAGAAGTACGAAAAAATCGATATCAACTGAACTGGTTCGAAAATGACACAACTAACATCATCTAGCAGTCACTGCTATTACTGACAAAAAAGAAGATTTTGCTTGAAATTAACGATTTATTCGCTATTTTAGAGCGCGGAAAATATTTTAGAACATCAATAGAGCAGGTAAAATGTCATCATTACGCTGGAAAAGCGTAATAAAGGAATATAAAAAATATTGCATTTTATGGTCATGTAGAGTAAATGTAGATAACCTGTCGGTAATGTCATGCCTATTTTAACAACCTTTAATAAAAAATCAATTTGTAATTAATTGTACAACTTCAGTATCAAACTCCTTCGTCGCTCATTTACATTTTCATTTTGTAAGTAGTCAGCTAGTAACGAGCACTCAAACAGAAAGGATGTAAAAATATTTGCGGTTTTGTAAAAATAAAAGTAATGGATATATAAATTTAATTCAATGTTATAAAGTTGTGTTATTAAAAGGTTAATTTAACTAATATACATTTGAAAATAAATGTTAATAATAAAAAGCTAATAAACAATGAACACGCTCCAGACCACAAAATGCTAAGCCACCTACAGTTAGAAGCTTGGAATCAATTGAACAAAATTTGAAAAACAATTATGCACCATTTATTGCTTATGATTGACATATATATATATAAGATAGAAAAAATCGATTTAGTTGTGTTATTTAAAGCGATTAATTGTTTACTAAATCGAAGATATCAATATTTCGTATGGTACGATTATAAATTATCAATTTTAGTTCCATTAGTTCCTATTTTTCACCGCTAGGTGGCTAAGCATTTTAACATCCATGAAATGCATTTTTTTTTATTTTCGATTATAATGCTCAGAGCCCACTATAAAGTCATTTTTCTAATTTTGTAGTATTCGTAGAATGATTTCTGACCATCAGTAAATCCTAAAAGAGCTTTATTTTACGAGAAAAAACAATTTCTTATTTTGGTAGTTTACCTATCGATCGCTAGATGGCGCTATGTGTACTGTTTCGAGAGAACGTGCGAAAATATAATTTTTAAAATGCATGCAGGACTGTTGTTTGTAAATTCAACTCTTCAAATCAATTGCTTCACGATGAACCACGGCCGTTTGTATTATTTCTAGTGTTAATTTAACATGATAAATCGCTATTATAAAGTGAATATAAACTTCAATATAATATTCAGATACGAAACACGCTCAATTATGTACGTTTCTATGTCATTTCTAGAATCATCTTCTTGAAACATAAAGAACACTATAAAACAGTTTCTTTTCGAAAGCAAACATATTACTCACGAAAATTTTCTTTATTGCCATTTTCGAATATAACTTTTATAAGTCTGATTTCTTTCTGTCGCCATTTTCCGTAGAAAAGTTTGATTTACTCTATCGTTATTACTATTTTTGCTACTAATTGCTTGGAACAATTATTTATATAATTTTTAATTAATTTTAATGTGTAATTGCTATTTTTCCAAATTATTGATTAAAATTTAATGCTTAAATCATAAATTGTATGGTTACAAATACAGAAAGGGTGCAACAAATAAATAATAATAATTAACTAATGCAGACCGTGATTACCATTATAGTATGTTATTATTTATAATCTATTGTAATATTTATGATCCGTTACAATATTTGTAATATTATACATAATTCGTTACAATCATTGTAACAATATTTATAGTTCATTACAATATTGTTAGTGATATACATAATTCGTTACAATCATTGTAATAATATTTATAATTCATTACAGTATTTGTAGTATTATACATAATTCGTTACAATCAGTGTAATAATATTTATAATTCATTACAGTATTTGTAGTATTATACATAATTCGTTACAATCTTTGTAACAATGTTTATAATTCATTACAATATTTCTAGTATTATACATAATTCGTTACAATCTTTGTAACAATATTTATAGTTCATTACAATATTTTTAGTGTTATACATAATTCATTACAATCTTTGTAACAATATTTATAGTTCATTACAATATTTTTAGTGTTATACATAATTCATTACAATCATTGTAACAATATTTATAGATCATTACAATATTGTTAGTGTTATACAGAATTCGTTACAATCATTGTAATAATATTTATAATTCATTACAGTATTTGTAGTATTGTACATAATTCGTTACAATCATTGTAACAATATTTATAATTCATTACAATATTTCTAGTATTATACATATGTAATTCTTTACAATCTTTGTAACAATGTTTATAATTCATTACAATATTTCTAGTATTATACATAATTCGTTACAATCTTTGTAACAATATTTATAATTCATTACAATATTTCTAGTATTATACATAATTCATTACAATCTTTGTAACAATATTTATAAATCGTAATAAAAATAATCCACAAAATTATAGACCGATCGCTTTAACTAACTGTCTTTGTAAACTCCTTGAAAAAATAATTAACAAAAGGCTAAGATGGTTCCTCGAATCGAACAACATGCTATCACCTAACCAATATGGATTCAGACAACACCGCTCAACCATGGATGTACTGATAAACTTAGAGACAAGTATATGCGAAGCTTTCCTGAAAAACGAATCCCTCATTACAGTTTGTTTAGACATCGAAAAGGCATACGACTCAATACCAAAAACTACAATCATGAACGCCCTTATCAAGACTCGATTAAACGGTAACATTTTAGCCTTCATTAAAAACTTCCTCACAAATAGAACCATCCAAGTGAGAACGAACGGAGCTCTCTCCAAACCAACCATCGTACACAAGGGAGTACCACAAGGATCGGTAATCAGTGTTACGTTATTTCTAATAGTAATCAACGATATTCTAAGTAACATCAAGCCACCCATCCAAGGATTTCTGTTTGCAGACGATTTAACATTAACCTGTAGTGGGAAAAATCAAACCACTATCATGGAGCTCCTACAGGAAAGCATAAATGACCTTCTGTTATGGTCTGATAAATCGGGACTAAAATTTTCCGCCGAAAAAACAAAATTCATTATATTTTCCAGACAACGCAAGAAGGTCTTACATGCCCCTAATCTCCGTATGAAAAACATTGAAATCGAAAAGGTAGATAACATTAGAATACTTGGCCTCATCTTTGACCACAAGCTAACCTGGGGACCGCATATAAAATATCTAAAAACCGTATGTACAAAAAAAATGAACATTATAAAAGCCTTAGCAAATAATAGCTGGGGAGCTGACCAAGACATTATTATACAAACTTATCAGGCAATAATTAGATCCAAACTGGACTACGGGTCAATAGTCTATAACTCAGCTAAACCTAATACCTTGAAAGCAATCGATACTATTCACAATGCCGCTCTAAGATTAGCTTCTGGATGTTACAGGACTAGTCCAATAAATAGCATACTTTTTGAATCAAAAGAACCACCTTTAGAACAAAGAAGGAAATACCTAAGCCTGAAATATGCGGTTAAAATGTCATCCACTCCAAATAATCCTACTTACAACAACATTTTTACTAATAGATATACTCACCTTCAAACCATAAAATCTAAGTCTCCTATTCCATTCTATGGAAGAATTGCTAAATATGAGAATCTTGCTGTAATAACATCCACTCCAATCATCTCACGCATACATAGGAAATCCGCTCCCTGGACGCAAAAAGTTCCCGATATCAACATCGACCTCGCTGCACTCCCCAAAGACCAAATCAGTAGCATTGAACATAGACTAAATTTTCAACAACTTTGTAGCAATTTCTCAAACCACCAATTTATATACACTGATGCATCAAAGAATGACCAGGGTGTAGGAGCTGCCATCGTCTGTGATAGCACGATTACAAAGATCCCTCTTCCAAAAGCCTCATCCATCTTCACGGCAGAAGCTTGGGCAGTTCTTGAAGCCTTAAAATTCGTGCAGAACAACAATGACCAACCTTCCGTCATATTTACAGACTCTATGAGTGTAATTAAAGCATCAGCAAACCCAATTAGTGAAACTAAACACGATGTCATTCTTAACATCCAGCACACTTATACGGATCTTACAAACATTGGTAAACATATAACTTTAGCCTGGGTTCCATCCCACCAAGGAATCAAAGGAAACGAGAAAGCCGACACAGCCGCCAAAGAAGCAGCATCGCTCTCGCTAGCTAACAATCGAAGACATATTCCATATCAAGACCTTATTGTCGCAATACGTCACGCCGAACATCAAGCATGGAATAAAGTATGGAATACCGCCAAGAAAATAAAAACACATGACATTACCCAGAACTTCTACGAAACAATGCCTGGAAATGATTTTAAGAGAAAGGACAAAGTAATTTTGGCCAGACTCAGAACTGGTCATTGTAAATTCACGCATGAGCACCTATTAAAAAAAACAGAGCCACCAGTGTGCACGATCTGCAGAAAAATTATCTCGACCCATCACCTACTATTCGAATGTAATCAATTTCTTATTCAGAGACAAAAGTATGGATTAACACCGACCAAAGCTTTATCATCACCGAAGAACATTGAAAATACTTTAAAATACCTGAAAGAAATAAATATTTACCACAAAATTTAACTGATTATAACGTAGGATATAGGACCCAGTCGTCACTAATGACTTGAAGGTCGATGTGACGTAAAACCTGTATTAAAAAAAAAAAAAAAAAAATATTTATAAATCATTACAATATTTGTGGTAATATTTATATTTTCTTATAAATGATATACTAACTAGTAACTGTTATAATATCGTTTTACTTGAAATTCATTACCTTCGATTAATGTATCGTTGTTATACGATATTAAGCGAGGTATACATAGAATTAAAAGTTACGATAAGCACGTACATTTTTCAAGAACAACTATGTTCCATCTTCTTTAATAGACACGACACGAAACAGCATTAGATATATACACCGTAAACCTGTTTTTCTTGTCGTCGAAACGGTTTCTAGATAATCTGATCCAAAAATTCGGTAGAATCGCTGTTCGAACAAAATGTCGGCTCGTAGTTAAAGCAATTTATTGCTACCACGTCGGACGTGTTCCTGCGCAACCGACCGCCATAAGAAAAAAAAAAAATTGGATTTTCTAGGCATACGTGCGTCGATTGGTAAATCCGCTGCAGACTTGCATTCTAGGCACAAATACACGCCGAATACACGCGTGTTTGTTGGCCATGCGAGCTTCTTTACACGCCTCTCACGAATTCCTATAAATAAAAGCGTTCAGCCATTGTAAGAGAAAGTAACGTTGCAACCATTATAGTTCGAAGATTAAAAAATAATACAGCTACGCATAGTGGAATCCAACGAGGAAATTAGTACGAGTACCTTACGAAATTAACCCTTTGAGCTCGAATGGTGACTCGCACTCGCCATTTTGTTTGGTACAGCAATTTGAAATAGGTATTTTTGAACTAAATCCATAGTGTTGCGCGTACGATGTATAAACATAATGAAGCAGACAAAATTCGCAATTAATAATAGGTAAGTACATAATAATTTCAAAAGAGTTCATCAAACTTTTCGAGTGAAACGTTTTGGAGTTAAGGGGCAACGCCACTCTAAAATTTTGAACAAATCGATTTTTTTTGTTTGCTTAACACGTTGACTGCCACGCTAACGCAGTTGAAAATTGTACTAGATAGTATTTTTATGATTAATAAATCCTATCAAATATGTCCACAATATTTTTCTTTATTTATTATTCATACATCCAAGTAATTACTACTAATGTTTCCAATTAGATCAGTGAACAAATTCTAACTAAATAGACGATTGATTCGTATGGAAATTTAAACGTCACCCACATGTGGATGACGTGGCGATCAAAGTGTTAAACGATGCTATATTATGTGTAGAATATGTGAACAAAGTTTTGAGTGCAGGAATAGTCTGGAACACGAATTTTTTTTAAGTGGACTGCAATCATTCGCAGTGTGTTGCTCATGCAGGCAAAACTTTAAACGCGTTTTTCTCGGAATCAATTTTTTCGAACTGGCCGAACCAATAACTCGAACGGTTTTCAACTAATCGACTTGAAATTTTGTGGGGAGGCGTAACATAACATAACTCAGTGAACATCGTACGGATTTTTTGATTAATCAACCACTTCATTTTTTATTAATAATTTAATGCTCAATTTTCTGACATTTTTCCCAAACTTTCCTTCATATCGACACCAAATTAACAATTCTTAATATTTTTTCATTTCCGTACGATGTTCCATGGACAAGGATACAGTCGTGGACAAAATTAAGTGGACAGGTATCATAAATAACAAAAGGTTAATTTAATTTAACTAACAATGCCTGTAAACCAAAACTTTATTGCACGATTATATACATTAAGTAAATGTTTTTTCAAGTCTACAAAAGCATTTCACGTTCTAAATTTAAAATTTATTTAAAACATTGTAACAAAACAAACAATTTTTTACATTTCTGCAATGTCCACTTAATTTTGTCCATGACTGTATATAATATTGTTAAAATATAACAAAATATTGTTAAAATGAATCGATTGTTAAAATATAACAAAATATTGTTGAAATGAAACGATTGTTAAAATATGTTGAAATATTGTTAAAATATAACAAAATATTGTTAAAATGAATCGATTGTTAAAATATAACAAAATATTGTTGAAATGAAACGATTGTTAAAATATGTTGAAATATTGTTAAAATATAACAAAATATTGTTAAAATGAATCGATTGTTAAAATATAACAAAATATTGTTGAAATGAAACGATTGTTAAAATATGTTGAAATATGGTTAAAATATAACAAAATATTGTTAAAATGAATCGATTGTTAAAATATAACAAAATATTGTTGAAATGAAACGATTGTTAAAATATGTTGAAATATTGTTAAAATATAATCAAACATTGTTGAAATGGAACAATTGTAAAAATATAACAAAACATTATTATTTTACTTATTGTTAGTGAGCAAGTTACGATAATATCAGCCGATGTATAGTAATAAAGATTTATGTTTGCCATCTAATATCATTTATTCTTAAATCATCTTTGGTATTAAACGTTATTTAATTTTATATAAAAACAATGTACATTTTTGAAGTTTTTGAACTTTTGTGCTTTATTGCATTTTTTCGTACAAAACTTGACTATTTTCGTTCTATACTTTTTAACTAAAGTGCCTGCAACATGTTCAATAACCCACATCTAAAAAAAAATTAATCTGAACCTGATCACGAGTAAAAAATAAAAGTAAAATATGTCATTTCGTGTCTCTCTTGAATAAATTTGATTAATAGACCGCTTGAAAATAGAATAACGCAAAAGTAGGAGCCGCCATTTTACAGACTTTACCCTGTTTCGAAATTAATTTTTTATCAATTATGATTTGTGAAAAAACAGAAATGGCAAAGAGATAGCGACGATTTACGTATTTTTTTCACAAAGCAGGGATCATAAGTTTTCCGCGCTCGGTAAAAACAAGCTTAAACGAAAAATGTGAAATATTCTGAAGCGACGTTGACGAATAGCTTAGGACTGTTTCGCTGCATCTGCCGAATCAGAAACGATAAAATTAACATACATTAATAATCAACATCCGTACATTTTCGAAAGTTGTCTCACCGAGGAGCTACGAAATTTGATGTTGCAAATTCGATAAAAATTCACTCTCAAAACCCACGAAAGTTCACTCGAATTCCACTCTCTCCCGACTTTCTCGATAAATTCCTTGGATAATGTTACCATATTGGAATAAGTTGGTAATCATTGTGTTAATGTAAAAATCAAATGTCACGTATCACGTTTATTATACATTCGGTAAGTTAAATGGTAGAATATTGTGTTAGTATTTCTTATAATAAAATATTAATGTGACATGTTTTCTTAGAATTTGTGGAGTTCAGAAGTTAACATTATTATCGGGGCAAGAAATTGACATTATTTAACAATATGTGCACAACTATTTTCACATTTCATAAAACATTTATAACATCGGTTCACTGTCGTGCATTGTTCGTAACATATTTATTCTGCATAGCAATATGTTCAATCGGTACGTTGCATATTATTGTTATTAACTTAGCATCATACTTGTTTAACACTATTTCTACCAAGAGGTGTGATAAGACACCTTTCAAATTTCAACATAAAATTATTCTCTATGTTGAATCGTTTCTCTACAATTAATTTTTTTACTTTTCATACAATGGTTGTTATTAATTAATTCGGTGATATCATTTTTCTCCAGCTAATATACGCTAATTTGCCTTGTTGTATTTTAGTGTACGCCACTGCATTCATTGTACAGGGTGTCCCAAAAGTGTTGAAGGAACCGGAAATGGGAGGTAGGTGGGGTCATTCTGAACAACTTTTTCATTTGCAAAAATGTGGTATGGGGCTTCATTTTTAAATTATTAACGAAAAACACCGACCAATCAGAGCGCGAGGATCGCGCGCGCTCTGAGGCAGAAGTGTAGGCCCGAGTTATGATTGGCCGTGGTCGCGATCGAATCGCGTGGCGCGCGATTCTCGCGTTCTGATTGGTCGGTGTTTTTCGTTAATAATTTAAAAATGAAGCCCCATACAAGATTTTTGCAAATGAAAAAGTTGTTCAGAATGACCCCACCTACCTCCCATTTGCGGCTCCTTCAACACTTTTGGGACACCCTGTATATTAGAATGTCCCATAAGTTCTTTCCTTTTTCGATAGACATTAATACACAATATTTATAGTTCAAAGTTGATTCGTTGCATTAATTGTTCAGCTGTATCAACCTTCTCTATCTCTCTATCCCATTTTGTATCATATTCCAAAAAGGAAGAAACTTATGTGAACCTAATATTTTGTAGCTTGATGAATTAAATAATCTCCAATAAATACACATCAGTGTATCAATAAATATGTTCCTCAAATTATCTACGTTTAACTCATAATTTGAAATCCCAACCAGTTTCGGCAATGATTTGTATTCAAAAGACGTCAAAAGACACCTTTTGGTTGAAATAGGTATACACAAAATCGTGGTAGAAATAGTGTTAACCCTTTGCGGTCCTATGTAGAGTGTGGCTCGACATGTTGTCTCTCTTTGATCGTAGAACTAATTCGGATAAATAAGTTGATTCAAGACGTTTTCATTTCTTTGCCACTTGTAACAAATTAGAAATATATTTGTTACGCAATCAGCATTATTAGAATACATTTTATTGTAAACCCATTACTTCATCTATTTTGTAAATTAACTAAGGAGCTGTAGGTAAAAGGAATTAAGGACCGCAAAGGGTTAACACTAAAACTACCAAAGTAGCCAAATGTTACAAGCTGTTATTGTTTTTGTTAGGAATATTAAAATCAAATCAACCGCGTGTATCATTGGAGTAAACATAGGTGCGTTTGCATCCATTGTTCTTTTTTTTCTGCGCTATGTTCATTACCCCTCTTCTTGTACTTCCTCTTCGTTGCGATCAGTACCTGTAGACGAACCACGCGCTAAAGTTTTTTATTTGCCATTAACCAGTTAGCTGTGGCACCCCCTTTTGCGAGTACACTCGTCAATCACGGAATAAATGTCGCTGTTAAAATATTGGATCACAAAGATCGGTCTATCCTATAAAATTGATCATTTTCTTACTAATATTCACTTATTTAGTTAACCATTTAACTGGAACTCAGGAATATACTCGTTATGGCATAAAATCCCGCTTCTTCTCCATGACGAGTATACTCGTCAAACACAGCTAACTGGTTAAAGTGTTTATTTTTGTTGTTCTATTACTTCCAAATAATTCATGTTTCTTATTTTCTGTAATTCGGTGTTTTCATAATCTTATATAAATAATAATAATAAAGTTCCTGTTACAACAGTTTTTACAATTTTACAGATTTCTTTAAATCTGTGCTGATTCTCAAGCTAAAGAACTAATAAGCGTAATTAATTTATGTTTCATCGTTTACTCATTTATATTTCTTAATTTTTAAGTTCAAATTAATTGTGCATTATACGTCTGTAGCGTTAGTGTTAAAATCGGTAAACTTATTGTATGCAAAGTTGTTGAGTAAATATTAATTCAATTAATCCATTATAGTAATTGCAGGAAAATTTGAATAAAGCAATACGTAATGGATACTGAACGGACATCGATATAGTAAGTAATTGATCATAATCAAAGTTGCAATTATTCGTGGAAATAACGGTGGAGAATTTGCGTTATCTAAATGATTTACGGTACGCAATTATTCACCGGCGTACTGCATTCAATCACAAGAAAATTTATGCGTGCATTCCTGATTTTTCTATTATCCGAGTAATTAAATTATCATCGAGTTTTCAACGTCTTTTGTAAAATGGTTTTAATACTGTTTTTATTTTTTACCAATTTTCGTTAAGATAAAATTGTTTGCTTCTGTTTAAGATATTGGGGAATAGCTTGAGATTTTTAATAAGTATTAATGAATGTAAATTATTAAGAACGAAATAAATTGTAGAGTTCAGTTTTAAGTATTCCATTTCGAATAATTAAAAGATGTTTCGCAAAAATATTTCCTACACTTAATATTTTAATTATGAACTTAGCATAGACGATTTTATGCAAAATAATGAACAGAATTTATTAACATAGTAATAAATACACGGCTGCTTCTTAAAAAATAATTAACTATAACATCAGGTGTTCTATATTTATTTTATTGCAAAAAAAGTTACGTGAGGTTTAGAAATTTTCAGATTCCCACAATTAAATATTTATTATTAACGAACACTTAAATTTAGCAATTTCATTTGCATGTCTTGTGAATTTATGAATTTTTAAATTGGCAAATATACATATTTCCATATCTGGATCTTTACAGATTTACAAACATTCACAATAAAAAATTTCGGAATTTTTCGAATTAGTAAATTTAAGGGTTAAAAAACTTTAAAAAATCTTTTACATTGGATATTGAAGAAGTTCACAAATTCATAAAAATTCAAGCCTATAAATTTATAAAATTTGCAAAACTGGGAATTTACAAATATAAAAATTAAGGAAATTTTAATCGTTTTAATTTTCTAATTAAAAATGTACTAACTCGAAAAATTTCACACTTAAAGATTTTAAAACTTTTGAATTTATAAATTCATAAATTTGCTAATTTTCAAACACTAACCAATTTTTTAAGTTTTACAAACCTATAAAATCACAAATTTCGGAATTTTTTAATGTATAAATTTACAAATTTCTGTATCTTTAAATTTATAAAGTCCTAAGTTACAAAATTGACTGATGTATAAAAATTTCAGTTAAGACATTTTCAAATTTTGGAATTCAGAAGTTTACGAACCCTTAAACCAACAGGTTTATTAATTTATAAACTTTTAACTAGGTAATAACGTACAATGTTTCAATTATATAAATTTTACAATTTCTAAAATTAAAAATTTTTTCAGGATAGTAAATTTATAAACATTCTGACTGGTGTTTAGAAAAAGTGCTTGGTGGGATTTCAATTCTTTATTTACTTTTAAATAAAAAGTAAGTATTTATTTACTTTAAAAAAATGTCACATGCAGTAGGAATTTTTAACTGAAATTGTAAGTAATTTTGACTAGTCTGGTAAATCTAGTGTTAATCAATTATATATTCGACAATTAACAGAGTTTTTTAGAGCAGTAAGAGATTCCATCGAATGAATATTACACACTTTGTCAAACAGCAAAAAAATCGTTGTAAATACAAGAAAATATAAAAACGCTACCAACTTATTCCCCAACCTAATAGAATGTGCGAATGTCGAGGGCCGCCTGTATCGGTTTTAATTACGTCAATGGCGCGGAACGAGCGAATCGTTCGTGGATCAACATCTGTTTCGCAAAGCGATTGCGCGACCGGTTACTGTTAGAATCGTCCCGCATAATCGATAGTCAGCGAGATCGATTTAACGATTTATGTAAGACGGTTTTTCGCCAGAGCAATAACCCGTGACGTAGCGGCGGCCTTGTCACAGTATTTAGCCGGTTAAAACACACAGCCGAGTTAAGAAGTTCGGTGTCCTTGCGGCCGATCGTTTGTCAGTTATTACCGTCTTTTCCAGAATGCGTTTCTGCAATCCTTACAATCATTGCAAAACTTCGATTGCGTCGATAGTTTACCGTGTAACAACAGCGTGCGCGTTTAACCCTCGAGGACATCGAATAGTCCTCATGGGACACCTCGTGTGTATACATCTTAGAAAAGGGTAATAAAAAATCGACACTGATCGATAGTTTTCAAATGGGTCGATATACGAGGTCTGTTCAAAAAATAACCGAACATTTGTAATTACGCGGCAATGGATCATCATAGCGACGAGTTGTTCACGGCATTTCATTTGCCATAATCTTCTGCGTTACATGCATTTTACAGATCCTTTATATCGCGTTTAGTTTCCGAGTTATTGTAATTTAAGTGCAAGGTGTTTCAGGGTGCGCGGCGATTTTCGCAATGTGTGATTCACGAGAGCAACGGTGCAAGGTGAAATTTTGTATGAAACTGAGGAAAACATTCACGCAAACGTTTAGACTTTTGGAGCAAGCTTATGGAGGTGATGCTTTTTCTCGTACACAGTGTTATGAATGGTTTATCAGATTCAAAAATGGTCGTCAATCAATTGAAGATGACCCTCGACCAGGAAGGCCTTTGACCGCAACCGATAACACTTGCATTGAGAAAATCAGTGATCTTGTGCCAATCAATCGCCAGTACTACGCAGGTGTTTTGAAAAGATTGCGTGAAAAAATTCGCAAAAAGAGACCATAGTTGTGGCGAGACAACTCATGGTTTCTTCACCATGACAACGCGCCTGCCCACTCAGCCTTGTTAATTCGCCAGTTTTGTGCAAAAAATCAGATGACTGTCCTCCCCCAGCCTCCCTACTCCCCAGACCTTGCTTCCTGCGATTTCTTCTTATCCCAAAATTAAAATCAGTGCTGAAAGGACGGTGTTTCGCCTCAGTTGAAGACATTAAACACAATTCGTCGCTGGCATTGAAGGATGTTCCTAAAGAAGCTTACCAGGACTGTATGGTAAAGTGGAAACACCGCTGGAATAAGTGTGTGGATAGAGGAGGGGAGTATTTTGAAGGGGACAAAGACCAATAAGTTATATATCAAATAAAAAAAATTGGAAAAAGAAAGTTCGGTTATTTTTTGAACAGACCTTGTATGTGCCCATAATTACGAAAATGGTCTAAGTCGGAATTAAAAAATAAACGGGTTTATCAGTTATTTCACACTACATTATCTTAACTCTTTGCCTTGTGGCTGTGTCCGCCACGACGTTATTCCTAACTTTCTCTTTTGCCTGAGTTTTGCTAAGCACTTCCTGCCTATTATTCAATTTCCCGTTTTTCCAGGGTCTCGTGCAACCCTGGTCTTTGTCAGATTGCACATTTGACAGCCAGATTTATGCGAACCTAAGTTTCCTTTCCACCCCTTCAACTGTCCACTCTATACTTCTCCTTTTCTTTTAGTACGTCTATCTCTTCCCAAAAAGGGCATAAAAACAGTGATCATCGCGCCGCTCGACGCACTCGTGATTTTCATACCGTCACGTTTACACCCGCACAATCTCTAACGCTCTTATTACTACTCGTTATTGTTCAATACCGTTTTTTACTTGTTATTTAATCTGTTACTACCAGAAACGCCTACTCAACTCAGCAACAACCATCGTCCACTTCTAAAAACGCGTAGTCGACAACGATCAATTCTAGAAACTCATAGCCAACGATCAATTCCAAAAATGCATAACCGACAACGACTAATTCCAGAAACTCATAGTTGCAAGCCAAACGCCTGACCCCTCCTTAATCTCTTAGGCACTACGCGCCACTACAGGGTGTCCCACAATTATGGTACGAGCCGGAAAAGGGTGGTAGGTGGGGCAATTCTAAACAACTTTTTCCTTTTCAAAAATATTGGATGGGGCTTCGTTTTTAAATTATTAAGGAAAAACACCGACCAATCAGAGCGTGAGGATCACGCGCGTTGCATGTTTGATCGCGACAGAATGGCTGTCGTCGCGACGCCAATGTCCAATTACCAGGTGGTGACATCTGTGCGGATCCATTGGAAGTTGATGCGTCTGGAATTTCCGCTCTGAAATTAATTACATCGAATCCATCTAATTTTCCAATCTCCTCTTCTCTCTCGTCACATATTTGCTTTATTTTCCGATATTCCTTTCGCCGTTCCTTTTCGTCGACGCGTCTATCGCTTCAATGCCATGCCGAGTATCAATATCATTAATTACTGCTGGATTCGAGAGATAATTTTCAAGTATCTCATAAATAACGGTGCAACTGGTTCTACAGATTTTTCACTAACCCTTTGCGGACCAGCTACGCTCGACATCGCGTTTCTCTTGGCTCGTAGAAAGAATTCAGATAAATAGATTGATTTGAAGATGTTTTCATTTCTTTGCCACTTGTAATAAAAAAGCTAATGAACGGCGAGACACAAATTAATCTACACATTAATGCGTCATCTCGTTGAAAATCGACAGGAATTTCAAAGAAGTTACCTGAACATGCTTTGTAACATAAAATTAGGAATTTGTTAAATTCTCATTGTGACTTCTTTGGTACGTCCAAAGTTGATTCGTTGCATGAATTGTTCAGCTGTATCAACCTTTTCTATACCTCAATCCCATTTTGTATCATATTCCAAAAAGGAAGAAGCTTATGTGAACCTAATATTTTGTAGCTTGATGAATTAAATAATTTCCAATAAATACAGATCAGTGTATCAATAAATATATTCCTCAAATTATCTACGTTTAACTCATAATTTGAAATCCCAACCAGTTTCGACAATGATATATATTCAAAAGACGTCAAAAGACACCTTTTAGTTAAAATAGCTATATGTACACAAAATCGTGGTAGAAATAGTGTTAACACTAAAACTACCAAAGCGGCTAAAACTAAAACTAATGAACGCCGAGACACAAAATTAATCTACACATTAATGCGTCATCTCGTTGAAAATCGACAGGAATTTCAAAGAAGTTACCTGAACATGCTTTGTAACATAAAATCAGGAACTTGTTAAATTGCCATTGTGACTTCTTTGGTACGTTCAGTGTTAATATGACGCATGCTTTATTATATAAATTGTTCATCGAATTTCTCGGGGTCGTAAATTCCGTTACATTCGCGTGCCGATGTCGAATCGCTGACAGGAGGAATCTTATTGAGATGAATCTACGAATTGACGTGATTTCACTCGTAGACTTTAATATACGCATTTATTGAATACAAGTAGTGCGACTATGTTAACTAATAATTATAATTGATGAGCTTGTTTTGTGATTGGCGTGTTTTATGGATGCGCTGTGTGGAAGGTCTTGTCGTGTTTCTCAGAATGTATCTTTCAGAATTTGTCTTTGGGTTTTTATATGGATTGGAGTATAAAAACTGAGAGTGGTAATGGGAAATGTTAGAGAGAGACACTGGATGTGGAGAACCTTAGCTGCCGCTATGACTGTTCCTCGGTTGGTTCCTTACAGGGTCATTCCACGCCGAATCGATCACTTTTTGATCTCACCATCTGAGATTTTGTTTTAATCAAAATATGTTATAGTCTATGTGAAATTAGTGGGAGTATAAGTCATCATTTTGCCGATTTCGAATTTGTTTAAAAATTACACGCCTTCAAAATTTGCAGTTTTTGCCTATTTTTGCGTAAATAGACATCACTTACGAATTTTTTTCTCAAAAACTACTCCTCCGATTGAGTTAAATTTTCTTTTGTTTTATTCATAAAGGATTGGCCTACTATAAAATATTTTTTCTAAATTGGACAATTTGTTATATAATATGAAAAACTTTAAACAAATTCTCTTTTTACATTTTTCAATAAAAATTACACGTGATTAAAATCTGAAAAAAATATATTGTATTCCCTGAAGCTTCCCCTTTAAAATGAGTCCTTCAGAATAATGGATGGTCGAAAATTAATGTCACAATAAGCCGGAAAACGACGCGGTGTACCACCGTTTCACTCCATCCGTTCATTTAAAAATTGAAAAATGTCTAAATTTCAAAATTAAAAAATAATTGCCATACAAAGGTCATTAGTTGCGTTGCAATTATATAATCCGACCTGCAATATATCCAAAATACAATGTACATTTTGTATATTAATTAAGAAAGTAGGTAAAAGAAATTCAAGAGTGCAAAGGGTTAATACCTGTTACAAAAAGCCGCGGAGATAAAAAAAATAGTGTGAAAGGGAACACATGAAAGTGGTTACTTAAATAAAATAGCTGTAAATTAATAGAGTAAAAGTATAGTGGATCGTCGAGGCATAGTTTAAAAGGAACATCGTAAGTAAACAAGTGGGGCTTGTGGGGATAGCCGAACGCGCTTCGTCCGCGACTCGGAATCCGAGGCACCCGAGGATCGAGAGTTCGAGCCCCGGTCCCGGCAATTCGGATTTTTCGATATACGAAAAATAAATTCATAGTACAAGGAGCTCGGAGAGGAGTGGGGAGAGTGACGTAGGGACAGTAGGATAGTAGGAGCGGGGTCAGGAAGAGTGCGGGTCGAGAATCGTAGCTCCTGAGGCTGTGGTGATTTTCTGATGACGTCAGGAACTAGAAAATGAGAGCGATCGACCAATCGTGGCCGATCGTGAAACCACGTGATAGAAAGTCACGTGACTTTCAAGGCCAAGGAACTAGGAAATCGGAGAAATATTCGCCTGAAATTTGCTTATAAGCAAATTTTCGAGCCTCCAAGACCGAAGCAAGGAGTGGGGGAAGTGATGTAGTGGTAGTGGGGATAAGGAGTGGTGGGGATCGAGAAACGTAGCTCCCGTAAGGCAGCTTTCCTATCGAAATACAATTGAAATTAAATTTTTTGATGATTCAATTCCAATTTTTCTTGACGACATAATACGTATACTTTATACTTTAATTTTAATAAGGATCGGCATGTTAAAAGGAGCATTTGTTGTATTTATTTAAACAAAAAAAGAAGAATCATTAGCTGACACTGTTGTATCAAACACAAACACCAGTGAACGCGGATTGCACGACTCGCTTGCCTGAAACGGAGGTGCACCGCGTCGTTTTCCCAATTATTGTGACATTAATTTTCGACCATCCATTATTCTGAAGGACTCATTTTAAAGGGGGAGCTTCATGGAATATAATATATTTTTTTCAGACTTTCATCACGTGTAATTTTTATTGAAAAACGTAAAAAGAGAATTTGTTTAAATTTTTTCATATTATATAACAAATTATCCAATTTAGAAAAAATATTTTATAGTAGGCCAATCCTACATGAATAAAACAAAAAAAAATTTAGCTCATTCGCATTAGTCGTTCTTGAGAAAAAAATTCGTAAGTGATGTCTATTTTCACAAAAATAGGGAAAAACTGCAAATTTTGAAGACGTGTAATTTTTAAACAAATTCGAAATCGGCAAAATGATGACTTATACTCCCACTAATTTCACATAGACTATAACATATTTTGATTAAAACAAAATCTCAGATGGTGAGATCAAAAAGTGATCGATTCGGCGTGGAATGACCCAGTTACAGTTATATTTCTATGTATATTCTGATATTATTCATCAATCCTTTTTCATATTAATAAACATTTCTTTTGTACTAAATATGCGTTCATGTTTCGAGTGTTCTTGCACTCTTCTATTTACCTATTACTTTTCGATTGCTGCGATAAAAATAAAATAATAGATGGACGATTATAATATGCTAATGCATTCTTCGCCACGTATACAGGGTGCCTCGTAACTCGCATAGGTCCTGGAAAGTGGTTGTAGGGGAGGTGATGCTAAGTAACTTTTTCCTTTGCAAAAATGGGGTCCGGGCTTTCGTTTTCAAACTATTAAGGAAAAACAGCGACCAATCAAAATGAAGAATAATGTTCAGTTATTCATTTTTAGGGAATAATGGATGAGACAATTATTCGTTCATGTCAATAAAATAAATCGAATGTTTCAAATACTCGTACTCGTTATTTGAAAAGAATGAGGAATAAAATATCAAATAAAATATTGTTACCATTTGTTACGAAAATACAAAATAACTAATTGATGTATTTTAAGAGGTAAATAATTATCACATTGAATGAAAAAGACTTTAAATCAATACAATAAATGAATTAACTCCAATCTACATTAAATTTACAAAAGAATGTACGAAAAATCTAAATCGGACTCACTCATGGTTTAAAAATAATTCTGTTTCGGGGAAAAAGTATGTTCTTGTGACTGGGTCATTCTGGTTACCCTGATCTTTCCTAAAAAAAATACTTCACTTCACTGTCACCTTTCATTATCACTTCATTGTAATTTTGCTATTACTTTTCATTAATTTGTATGTAGGAATGTAAATATCCTGCTATTGGAACGAGTCCTCCTAATGAACGATTGAGTGGGAATTTTGTTAATAATATTTCTTTCATTTAGCAAAGTTCATGTATTTAGAATTTGTACTATAAAAATTATACATTGTCATAATCTAGCAGTTGTTTAAATAACACGGTGGAGGTGTTGATGGCCACTCATTTAACCCAACACGGTTCTAAACCTTCAGACGTTTCTCAATCCTGTGTCGCAATATTTACATAGCATAAAAAAGTAACAAGAAAATATTGTTAATATTTCGTTCACTGAACTGTTGCAAGATGACTGTGTCCTTGACTAGTTCGTTATTCGTTGCGTCGTAATTTCGCAATGCATAATAGCCGCAAATATTGTTGATTTATAGTTATTGTGAGTCCAAAGCAAAAACACAAACAAATCTTTTGTACACAAGCAAGTGATAAATGGCTAGCGATATTTTCCGCTACAGTTTCTATCCGATCACAAAGAAATGTACATCTAATAAGATTAATCTGTTACTCCACATCCTGTATGATTAATATCGCTTCATTAGTCATCGGTCTATTTCCTTGTTACCTTTTGTGTGCAGCAGAATGATTGAAGATTCAATGCACTTACAGCGGATTATCGTTATATTGCCACCCTTATGCAATTTCAAGGGATGAAGTCACCCTTCAAGATTTCGATCCACAAGTACCATCTCGAAAACCAACGAAGATACATCAAAATCTGTAATGGGAATTATGAATTTTTATGTACTGTAACGAGATGTAAGCAAATTTAATTAAATACAATTTGTTCGTAACAAAATAATTTTTAATCTCTTGATTAATCATAACGTATACGAATTTAAATAATCATAAGAAACTGTTGAATAATTAACCACAGAGTTTGTTTGCCTCCGACAAACGCAACGAATATTAATTATATGCAGTGAAAATAGAAAAAAAATGTACAATGTGTTCAGTCCTGATCTCGCTTGAAATTCAAGGACTATGCTTACTATGTGCTGTTACCGAACCGACTGCTTGGGTTGTACTGCAAAAGGCTATTTTTCGCATAAGCTAAGGGGAAGTGCAACTATGCACTCCCTAGAGGAGAGAGTCTTGCTTTCTCTTAACGGACAGCTACGACTTCAGCGCAGGGCTCGAGCTGACCGTTTTTTATGGCTCTGACTTATACTTAAATATCGTTGAACGTATTTTTTCACAGCAATTGTAGACTTAGAATTTGAAAACGGAGGGAGAGGAGGAAAACGAAAGACGAGGATATAGAGCAAATTAAATTAAACACAATAAAAGCAATAACAAATCAATTAAATAACAAAAATAACTAGAGTGACGTTTACTTCGCGAGAATATCAATAGAGACCGATGGTTACAGACAGACTTCAGACTTTCAGACAGACCTCGTTTTCTTCGCTCGCATACAATATATATATCCATCTTCCCGGTGTCCAGAGAAGGAAAAACAAGGAGTGGGAAAAGGGGTGACTTTCCCCAACGCAAGAAGTCCCCATTTCCCCGCCAGCGGTCATCCGGCCCAAACTGTTGCCGGGTGGCCCCCTTCGGCACACGACAGTCTATAATTTACCGTAACAGTAATAAATCCAAGGATCGCCTCGACTTTTCAAACTGCATGAGGAACCGAAAAAATACAACTATGCCAACCTCGGGCTCAATGTGCTTACCAGCTGAGTAAAACGGTCAAAGTAATGGTTCCTTGGTCTTTTATTGCTGCTACGCTGACACTTCAATACGCTAAATTCCTACAATCTAAAAATATCTACACAATGAAAAATTCCTTCAAAATATCATACAGGATTTCTGCAAAAATCCAACAGAAACAATGAGAATTTCATTCAAAATTCATAGATATTTATATTTACGAAATTGACATTTATAATTTCTCAGATTTTTATTTATAGTAATAAATTGTTAAACGAATTAATAAGGGAACTCTGGTGACTAATGCACGTTGATTTTTATGAACATTTGTATTCTGGCTTGTTTGGATCTACTTAAGTATAATTCGTTGGTGCCCACTTTTTAAATTAGGGGAAAAACAACCCTTTCATCCGAGTCGGATTGCGAATACAGAATGTTAGTCTACCGGTAGATATAATTTTGGAAGGTTGTAGCTGGTGTGATACCGAACAGCTTTTTCCTTTATAAAATTGTTTAAATCATAATTTTTGAATTATTAGAGAAAAGCACTGACCAGTCAGAGCGCGTGCTATACTTGTGTCATCAATAATTCAAAAACTAAGCTTCAACCAAAATTTTGGTGAAGGAAAAAGCTGTTCGATATCGCCCTAGTTACCACCCCCTGAAATTATGCCCACCAGTAAGCGAACATTCTGCGTATTATATTAGGTCTACCGGAAAGTTCTGTCCGATAATTTTGTTTTAAGTTCGAACATGTATACGCAATCTCTTTTTGAGTCACATATAGCTAACTTCTTTATGACTGCGTTTAACACTAGATTTACGAAACGAGCCAAAATGACTCATAACATATTTTTTATTTTAAATTACAAACACTGTGAAGAAACTTTTATCAAAATGTATGCCAACTGTTGTCAAGATAAAGGATCATTGTATAAGACAGTTTACGTATCATACGTTATTTATTTTCTTTTCTAGTTTAGTTATAATGTAAAAATAAATGGTCATTCCATAGCCGTAAATCTAGTGTTAAAAACATGTGCCCTTCGAAAGTAACCATGGCAAAGATATCTCGTGTCATTATTAGACTAAACCCGATCATGAAAACATGGATTCTGACAAAGTTCATTTGCGGCGCTGCATGTTGTATGAATTCTAAGAAGATAGGAATGTTACCGAAACGTGTCGAAATGTGATAAAAGTTGTTGATGGGGATGTTGTTCCGGGATGTGTGTGAGATGGTTAAAAAAATTTGAAGTACACTGCCGCTCAAAAATATGTGGACACTTCCCTAATTCTTGTAACTACCTAAAAAAAGTTATGATGTCAACAGTAAATGTAATTACCTAGAATCTATTTCAGTTCGTGCATGGTTGGTGAACATTTTAATAATGATTTGTTAAACATCTTACCGATTATGATAACAAATAATTATGTATGTATACCTTTTACATTGTGCTTTTTTATCATAACATATTCCTCATGTGCTTTTACGACCGCGATTATGACTCGTTTTATTATTTCAGTATGGATAAGGTTTCACACAGATTCTAAGGTCTCCCACAAATGATTTTCTGATTCGAGACACTATTTTCGAACTTGTCAGTCTACGTGATGCTACAGTTTTTCTATGGGATTCAAATCAGGTGATTGAGCCAGCGATGTCATAATTTTTAATTCAGATTTCCCTTGTAATTGCTGTAAATAATTTCTACATATTGCATAGATGTGATTCAGCTCGTTGTCGTGCATAAGTGTGAATTTATTCGTTTAATTAATGATATTATTTGATAAAATAATAAAAATGTACATTATACACCACAAATTTCACGAACACGGCAGGTGTCCACATACATTTGAGCGGCAGTGTAGGTGATTTCGACCTTAGCGATAAGACACGCTCTAGGTGGACAATTTTGGTTGATGCTGATATTGTGGAGACCATAATATGATGTTTTTTGGATAACATAGTGTCCTTTTTTGATAACATTAAATAACTCGACTCCATGAATCATTTTGCACTATATACATGAAGGAATGCGAGAGTGCGTGGATATACGTGAGAACGAGTGAGATGAGTGCGTGAACGTTGTAAGAGAGAGTACGAACGATTGCAGATGAACGTGTGTGTGAGTGAGAGGGAATGCGTGAAGTAATAAAAGAATGAAGCGGACGAATTTCAGTCTAATGCATGATGCAACGCGAGCGATCACATTTTTATTAATTATCCATTATACAATCTCCCTTTATTTAGTAAAGTTTCATTATTTTCGACGAGTGCGTGTATTTTCATTACACCTCCCTCTGGCCCGATCCTACATACAGAAGCTAGGATTGATAGATTGTTGAATGTATTAAAAACTGCATCATTTTCTTTTTTTTCATAAACGGACAGAACTTTCCAGTAGACCTAATACTTATAAATTGTAAACAAAGATATTAACAAATGTTTCAAGCACAAGTTATACTCTTCTTTAGACCTACAAATCTATGTAAAATGTTTGCAGAAAAATAACTTTCGTTACAGAAATTAAGTTGCCTCTCCCCTGATGGTCTTGGAAATTTTTATTTCTTTCTGTTATGAATAAAAGCGTTTATTCTTTACAAATTCAGCGGTGTATTACATAATATAATTGTTGTAATTATTCTATATACAATTGCCTCTTTAGGTTCTGGCTATTTTTTATCATATGTACTAACACTAGATTTACGGACGTTCAATGACCACTTATGCCTGAATTGAAAATGCACTTCTTTATCTCTATGAAGGTTAACGTGCAGTTTGCAAAAAGTTTTTCAATAATTTTCGTAATTGAAAATAAGAAATCTATGATCCGTCATTTTGACGGGTTCCGTAAATCTAGTGTTAACTACGTTGGGTAAGAATTAATCGTTGATTCTGGTACATTTTATGGGGTTATTAAATGCTTGAATCTTTACGATTGCTTTTGATAGTTTTTATTGATCTTCGCGATTAGTGCTACCGCATTTTATAGATCATGGGATTGTAGATCATCCTAAATGCATTTGACAGGTGAAAGTTTGTCCGTGCGATAATCTATAATAGTGATGGGCACATCAAGTGTTTGCGGAGGAACTCTCAAACATCAACGCACGTGATGTGTGCAATAATGAGGATGTGGGACAAAGAAAGTGATATCCTCTTTCGTGTCGCTGAAATTTTAAATTTCTTCCAATTCGAAATTCGGCGATTTTTTTTTTTAATAGAGATTGGAGTCGCATCGACATCAAAAGTTATTAACGACTGTCTGCTAATAGTAAGTTAAGCATATATTATAGATGAATAATAAAGGACAAGAGAAAAACAGAGAACTGTAGGTTTTAGAGAGTTGTTATAGTCTGTTGAGTATTCAGACGGTCTTGCAGAATGAAACCACTGTATTCTACTATGATTTTGATAGTTTTTTATATTTAGAAGTATAGAAACTTTGGAATTTAAAAGTTTAGAAACATGTATTTAATTTTGATATACAGTCATGAACAAAATTAAGTGGACATTGCAGAAATGTAAAAATATTTTTTGCTTTATTACAATGTTTTAAATAAATTTTAAATTTAGAACATGAAATGTTCTTGTAGACTTGAAAAAACATTTATTTAATATACAATTTATTTATTTAATGTATATAATTGTGCAATAAAGTTTTGATTTATAGGCATTATTAGTTAAATTAAATTAATCATCTGTTATTTATGATTCCTGTCCACTTAATTTTGTCCACGACTGTATGCATATTTGCTTTCGCATCGTTATTAATTTGGTAATTTGAAAAGCTGATAATAATTACGAAAGAAAATGAATAATAAATGTATCAAGTGTGGAATATGAACATTTGAACATTTTTACTTTAAAAAATATAGAATTTATAAATTTAGAAATTTAGAAATTCAGAAGTTTGGAAATTTAGCAATGCAGAAATTAGAAAATTTATAAATTAAGAATATCAAATTTAAAAAATGTTTAAGTATTAAAATTTGCAAATTGAGAAATTAAAAGATTTGGTAATTTAGAGGTTCAGAAATATAGAAATATTAAATTATTGACAACGTTCAATGATTGTCAGTTGACCCTAATTTAAAATTAGCTAGTGGATCTTTGGCCCAGTGTCTCATTCCAATTCGAATGTGTATTTAAAATTTAAAGCACCCACTATAAACATATAGGCCGAACAACAATGAGATGTAGGCATTTTAAGCTCGTGGAAAACGATACTAAACACGATTATCGTTGATTTAGCGACGGTCAACGCCGATGACGACAGGTTTCCGTCGTCAGATCGCCACAACAATCTTTTCAGCAAAAGGGTGCCTCGCAAATCTACTCTCGAAATTTCAAGTGAAAAGATCCGAAATTGTGACCAGCAGCGTGCAGGCAAACAAACGGCTTCCCAACTTCTCATTTCTTAAAGATGTACTTTCTAAGTGCTAATATCGAAAGTATTAATCGTTGCAATTCTAACGTTCATGTTGATAATTGCCAACCTTGCAAGTACTAAGCTTGTAATTATTAATCTATCACATACTTATTTTCCCAGGTACAATTTTGTTACTTGATATTTCTGATGGGTCTTATAGATACGAACCATGTAATTATTAACTTAACAAATACAGATTTTCCAAGGACCACATTCAGAAATACCAATTTTCCAAGTGAAAACTTTGCAAATACGAATATTGCAAGTATCAACATTTTCAGTGGCAACCTTCTTTTAACTAACAACCTTCCAAATATCATTCTTGCAATTACTAATCTTCCAAGTATGAACAATTTAAATACCAACTTTCCAAGTGCCAACTTTACCAATACTACTTTTGCAAATTTGAACATTGTAATATCAACCTTCCAGGTTCCAAATAGCAATATTGCAAGAATCAAGCATTTATGTACGAACCTTCTTTTCGATTGACAAGAATCAATTATCCAAATGCCAATTTTCTAAATATAAACCTTAAAAATAACAATTTTCCAAATGTGATCATTACAAGTATCAACCTTCCAGGTTTCAACTTCGCAATTATCGACGTTCCAAATAGCAATATCACAAGAATCAACCTTCTTTGTGCGAACCTTCTTTTCGATTGACAAGTATCAAATATCGGAATGCCAACTTTCCAAGTACAAATCTTACAAATACCAATTTTTCAAATGTGAACATTACAAGTATCAATCTTCCAGGTTTCAACTTCGCAATTATCGACGTTCCAAATAGCAATATTGCAAGAATTAGCCATTTCTGTGCGAACCTTAGTTTCGAGTGACAAATATCAATTATTCAAATGGCAACTTTTCAAGTACAAACTTTACAAATGTCAATTTTTCAAATGTGATCATTACAAGTATTAACCTTCCAGGTTTCAACTTTTCAATTATCGACGTTCCAAATAGCAATATTACAAGAATCAACCATCTTTGTGCGAACCTTCTTTTCGATTGACAAGTATCAAATATCGGAATGCCATCTTTCCAAGTACAAATCTTACAAATACCAATTTTTCAAATGTGAACATTACAAGTATCAATCTTCCAGGTTTCAACTTCGCAATTATCGACGTTCCAAATAGCAATATTGCAAGAATTAACCATTTCTGTGCGAACCTTAGTTTCGAGCGACAAATATCAATTATTCAAATGGCAACTTTTCAAGTACAAACTTTACAAATGTCAATTTTTCAAATGTGATCATTACAAGTATTAACCTTCCAGGTTTCAACTTTTCAATTATCGACGTTCCAAATAGCAATATTACAAGAATCAACCATCTTTGTGCGAACCTTCTTTTCGATTGACAAGTATCAAATATCGGAATGCCATCTTTCCAAGTACAAATCTTACAAATACCAATTTTTCAAATGTGAACATTACAAGTATCAATCTTCCAGGTTGTTTTCAAATGTTAATACTGTTACGAGCCGGGCTTTGAACAGCGTGAAAAGTGCCGAGAGTTTAAATGATAATTAAGCCACGTAACTTTTATTAAATTTATAATCTCACACACCCTGAGCGGCTAGGATGTATGATAGTGGGAACTGTCACTAGGATCTTTCGGGTATATTAATATGGCAAATAGGATAACACCTTTCACAGAACACGATTATGTATTACAAAATTATTCTCTTACAATTGTTTCTGTCGCGATAATGAAGAGTGTGTATGTGTTACCTATTCCCTTATGCACGGTTTTGACGCACTGGCAATGCGGGGATTCAACGTAGAGTTAACTGGTTGCGTCGCAGCGAAGTGTTCACGTCGAAATATGTAACTTTGAAACTGTTCACTCGATACTGTCCCTTCACTGATGTAAGTTAACTACTGTCCATTCGAGTATACAAACGGAAGGGTTTATATACTAGCTGAAGATTGATCACGTGACTTTTTCTACAGATGAATAATTTCCTACAGGATATCTCGAGGAAACACATATGGTTACTATTTTGATTATCGGGCATGTCCTGTTTTAAGAAAAAATTCTAACTGAAAGTACTTTTGTTTGATTTGGTTCTATGTTTATAGGTCTGGCTCCGGCTGGTCTCTTATCTTGCAAGGGTCTTCTATTTTTTTTGGAAGCGGATGGCAGTGGTCCGTTAAATATTTTCCCTTCTTATTGTTCCAAATGGTTTAAATGAAGGGTGCAGTGAGCAAGCAAAGAATTTTGTATCGGCAACCGTAACAATACTTTAAGAATCAACCTTTTCAGTGTCAACCTTCTCGCTACCAACTGGCAGCTTTCAAAATATCAACCAAAAAGATGAAACTCAAATTGCAGCATGTAATACGTCACTCAATATGTCTCCGGTCTGACAAATAAATGACAACGCTGTTGCCAAACCGATATAATTCATCGATAGTACCAAACTTCAGACAGTACGTGTCAAAATTTCATAACATTCTGAGAATTAGTTTAGAAGTTACAGTCGTTTTAGTGATGCCAGTTTCGTAATTTTCAAGACATTGGATAAAAAAGAGTTCCGGGTGTTGACTAAACACTGTTTCTTGATGGGAAAAAAATGCTGTTCGAGCCAAATAATGGCTTGATAAGTGTTATGGAATCTCTACACCAGAGAATTCCACGATTATAGACTGGTATACCGAATTTAAACGCGGTGGTACAAACGCTGATGACGCTATACGTTCTGGACGCCCATAATCGGTAGTTGTCTCAGAAAACGTAAAAAAGTCCATAAAATAGTTTTGGAAAACCGCAAAATGAAGTTGTGTGAGATAGCTGATACCTTAAAGATATCAGAAGGTAGTGTATTCACAATTTTATATGAACATTTAAGCATGCCTAAGTTGTTATCAAAGTGGGTGCCGCGTTTGCTCACACCAGACCAAAAGAAAAGAGTGCTGTTTCGCCGAGACAATCGGTGAAACGATTGAGAAATTGAACGAATTACGTTTCGAATTGCTTCCTCATCCACTGTACCATCCAGATCTGGCCCCCAGCGACTACTGGCTTTTTGCAGATCTCAAAAAGATGACGCAGGGAAAGAAATTCGACTCGAACGAAGACGCGATTGCCGAAACTGAGGCCTATTTTGAGAGTAAAGATAAATCGTTTTACAAAAGAGGCATAGACAAGTTAGAAGAGCGTTGGAATGAATGTGTCACTTTTGGAGAAGAGTATGTTAACGAATAAAATGAAATTAAAAAATAAAAAAGAATTTATTTTTCTCAGTTAGACCGGGACTTATTGAGTGATACAGATGCAGATCTTGCCTGTAAGAAAATGGAATGAACGATGAAGTTTGCACTTCACCGAATAAACGTTGTGTGTGCGTATTTAAGAATACTATCTTTCTTTATTATCTCTGCTCTCGGCGAAAGCCTATACAAGAATGTCTTCAGAGACACATATTCGTACCAAGGACACCCTCGTTAGTATGGTCGTTCTTTAGGGCACTAGGGCCCGGCGAAACACCTCTGAGGGAGGGGAAGCGCTGACGAAAAGCATATGGCCTGTATCGACTATTCGTTGATTTCTAATTTTCTTACATGCCATGTTCGGCAAATGTCTAAGAGCGTGCAATGTACAAGATAGCTGCCGCTACCGTTAATGGGTGCGTACGGCGAAGAACGACGAGAGTGCAACGCGTCCGCGATCATTAAGGACCAATCCTACGGAATTGCAGGAATGCGTCTCCTCTTCTACCGCCATAGTTGCAGCCGCCACGTTACGCAACGGACCACGTGTCTCGTGAGTCCGTTGTGTCGGTGATGTTCCAGCTAGAGGTACACACGTTGACTAATGCAACGAAGATGCATCTCTCCCGGGTTACAACGTCGGCCCCTAACCGTCGTTTGGTATGGATATTATGAAACAAACAAGGATGTCTGCGGCGGAAAGCGGGTCAGTGCACGGTTCGTTTGTCTTTAGCCTGGTTCCTGGATCGTTTCACCGACGGCCATCTTGCTTCTGTCTTCTTCTCGCTCAAAATTATAGCTGCACAGGGTCCGGCCGAATAACGTTTATGAACGGATGCCGCGTAATTCACCGTGTAAAGAGGAATGGGACGTAGGGAATTTGCAGAGCTCGGAGATCGAGAGTTTGGGGACTTGGAGAGAATTTGAAAAATTTTAAATTTGAGAAATGGATAATTTAAAAATTTGAGTGATTGAAAATTTAAAAATTTGAGTGATTGAAAATTTGGAGAATTGGAAATTTATGAATGTGGAAAATTCGAAAAAATTAGCCTGGTTACTGGATCGCTTCGCCGACGACCATCTCGCATCTGTCTTCTTCTCTCTCAAAATTGAGCCGTTTATTTTGAAAGTGGCATAAGTCACTTTTTCAAAACAATCGACTTAAGGGGTTATATCTACTTGGGATCGGGAACAGTTGCGAGATTTTCAAGAATTTTTTTTGCCATTTTAATAAATATTTTTAATAATTTTCAAAACACTATCAAAAAGTTCATATCTTAACGTGTATATATAAATTTTTGTATGAAAAAATATTAAAAAACAAATGAAATATAACTCGTCTCCAAGATCGTCAGTTTTTTTGCGGTGCCAACGATATCTTCAGAACGCCTTATCTGAAGTCAAAATCCAAAAATAGTGCATTAGTACATTGCATTACGAAGGGCCTGAACGAAGGATTTTTCATTTTGATTACAACATTTTTTTTTTATTGCAAAAAACCCAAAATCTGTCCACCTCGAACCATTGATTTTTTCGTAAAATTCTTGTCATTTTTGTAAAAATCAAAATTTTACGAAACCCTTCGTGCAGGCACTTCGTAACGCAATGTAGTAACGCACTATTTTTGGATTTTGACGTCAGATAAGGCGTTCTGCAGATATCGTGGGCACCGCAAGTGACATAAAAAAAACTGGCGATCTAGGAAATGAGTTATTAAAAAACAAATGAAATATAACTCAAAGAAAGAAATCGGTGAAAATAACAAGAGTGGTGAAAATAACCATGGAAATACAATTTCCAGAATATTATGTATAGAAATCAGTCGTACACCCGAAGATAAGGTGTAAAATGTGCGTATAACTTCAACCATACCAATTTTTTTTTCTACGAATGAAATAAAAAATTCCAATCTATCCGTATTTTTTGTTTGAACCTATAGTTTACGTATGTGAAATTTGATAAAAATAGTTCAACGTTTAATACAAAAATTTGAAAAAAAAATGTTAATTTTTAATATATTTTTTAAACAAACAAATTTTTTCAAAAATCTGTTTGCGCTATATTATTGGCCTTCTAAAACGGAAAAATTTTCATTTTGAATTTCTTACCTAGGTCTAATCGTTTCCGAGATATTTGAAAAATAGCTTTTTCAACCCCAACTTTAAGGGTTATTTTCACCACTTCAAAGTGGTTATTCCCCCGTATAAAAAAAAATACGTGTCAAATATTTTTTCAAGTTCTATAACATATCAAAAGTTCATCCAAATCGGCGTGTAACGTTTGGGTGATGTCCCTTGTAAGTGCGCGCGGTTTATGACACCCCTGTCCTCGAATTCGGCCTTGGTACCGGCCCGGACCGATGGTCATGCCATAAATCGATGGACCCTCTAATACAGTCTAACAAGTAAAGTTCACTTAGTTACTATATTAATCCCGCATCGCATGCGCACTGTTAATGATGGGCAATGATTTGTCCTTCTGGGTAAAGTAGTCGTTGCGATAAGACCTGTTATGAATTAACACGTTGCCTGCCACACGCATGCAATTGAAAATTGCATTAGATAGCACTTTCATTTCAAATCTTACAAAATATTTTCGCGATACTTTGGTATATTCATTTTTCATAGTTCCAAATAACTGATGCGAGTATTTTCAGTTAAGAAGGTTAATACATTTTGTATAATATAGCTGTTGAATGTGTTCAGAAATTTGAGTGTTATCCATATCTGAGTAACATGGCAGTCTAAGTGTCAACAAGAAATCTTAGAAGTATAGAATAACAATGTTTGATACTAGTTTTAACTTAGACCCTTTTTTTTTACATTTATTTCTCGTTTATATAATTTTCTTCATTACTCAACTGAATTATTTTATTGTCTTTCTACTATTTCTTAAAAATGTTGTCTGAATTATATTCTCTTCTTAATTATTGAAAATAAAATAACGATTTAATGTTACCTAACTATTTGTGAAATAAATGTTAATCTATTAATGTATTTCTACTTTAATTTTAATGCCTTTCTATTTTACTTTACCTTGCACACATGGTGTTTAATCTGTTAATCGCAATAAAAATTATCTGAAAAGCGATCTACACACACGTTGTGCAATCTCCTTAATTGTACAAATTGAGTTACAAATGGGTTGATTTCTGTAACAAACAAGTTTTTGTTTTATTAAAAATGAAAAAAATAGGGGTTGTCTCAAAAAAAATTCGCCATCTCGAATGGGCTAAAATAGTCTATACAATATTTTAAAAACTCCCTAAGTACAACTTTTGATCCAATAGATCAAAATTGACGAAATTTGGTCGACATTTATTATTATTTGTTGAATACTATCAGTCTATAAAAAATAAATGTCAAAATGGCGACGAAGCTTAACCCTTGCGCGAATTAATCCGTTAAAGAATTGTGCGAAAGAATGTGCAAAAATGGCCGTGCCCTTTTGCACCACGTGTTCACGAGCGGAGACATGTGATCAGCTGGAACGAGAGGTCCAGAGATCCTATGATTGAAAATAAACTGCGTCCTTGCGCGACACAATCTCATGATACGTTGGAATAGAATTCCATCGAGAAGTTATTGGCACCTTTCCATTTCAAGCAGATGGTCGTTCGACGATCGTTTGATCGGACTAAACTTTTCCTCTATGTTCGCGGTTTGCATTCTGTCACCAGGAATATTAAACGCGTTGAACGTCTTCCAGATTGTGTCACGCGATAGTTAGGTGAACTTGCTCAATAGTTTTGAACAAACTTCATCGCCTGCTGTGTCATGGCAGCGGGCAACCAATATTTTGTTCAGGGTCGTATTTGTACCTTCGGTGACTCTAAGTTGCACGGCTGATTCGATTTGTGCACCAGTTTCTCTATAATTTTGTAGAAAATTACTGGGTGAAAGAAAAACTGTGTATAAGTGACGTTGGCAGTCGCAAATACACTCCTGGACAAAATTAAGTGGACATTGCAGAAATGTAAAAAATGTTTTGTTTCATTGCAATGTTGTAAATAAATTTTAAATTTAGATAGTGAGATATTTTTGTAGGCTTGAAAAAACATTTATTTAATGTATATAATTGTGCAATAAAGTTTTGATTTATAGGCATTATTAGTTAATTAAATTTACCTTTTGTTATTTATGATACCTGTCCACTTAATTTTGTCCACGACTGTAAATATCTCGAAAATGTATATGTGGGATTCTGACCCTTGCGGACTGGGAGTGTTGTACAAGGGAATCCCTGATGACGAGATAAATTGGCAGAAGCAGATGTGTAATAAAGAAAGATAAGTTTATTCACAAGTGTTACGCTACGGTGCAAGGTGATGACTGCCTCTTCTACCCGGGTCCTCGTCTTAAAAACTACTACATGTTTACTTTATCCCCGCGTCGCGCGGTCACACTCACACGTCACACAGTCACACTCACGCATCACGCTGCTCATTCACCACATACAGGGTGTCCCGCAACTTTCGTTGGACCCGAAAAGGGGTTGTAGGGGAGGTGATTCTATGTAAGTTTTTCCTTTGCAAAAATGGGGTCTGGACTCCCGTTTTTGAATTATTAAGGAAAAACACCAACCAATTAAAGCGCGAGAATAGCGCGCGCTCAGACGCGAGAGCGAAGCTATACGGCTGACCGCAGACGCGAACAAGCAAGTTAGTATCGTGCTATGTTACGTCAAAGTTAAATCACATAACGAATACGGGAATTAAGAATAACGTTCAGTTATATATTTTTACTGATTAAGGGATAAGACAATTTTATGTTTGATTTAACTTTGACGTAACATAGCACGATACTAACTTGTTTGTTTGCATCCGCGATCGGCCGTATGTTCGGAGCTTCGCTCTCGCGTCTAAGCGCGCGCTATTCTCGCGCTCTGATTGGTCGGTGTTTTTCCTTAATAATTCAAAAACGAGAGTTTAGACCCCATTTTTGTAAAGGAAAAAGTTACGTAGAATCACCTCTCCTACAACCCTTTTTCGGATCCAACGAAAGTTGTGGGACACCCTGTATAATGTATGGTATGACCCCTGAGCAACATTGTCTGAAATTACTAAAAGTAAAAAGATTTGTAATTTTTCTTTAAGTGATACTGTTATAAAAATCTCAGATAAAGAAATGTTTCTTCTTTTACTGTAAAATTCCTTCTTTTGTCATAAATTACGTTCTTATACACGGTAATAATGATGTAAATGGAAAGATACGATTTGGATGAACGGTGCTCATTACAGTAAATATTATTAGCCTTGAGATTGTCCCTAATGAAACAGATGAAAAATTTCTCGGATTCCTGGTAACAGATTTATAATTTGAACGTTGCATAATGCATTTCAGCGTATATGTTGCAATCTGAGTTTAATTTTCTCGGATTCACATAACCTTCGAATGTAAATTACTAAAATTAGTGACAGATATTTTGAATAAAGAATGGGTGACATATTAATGCAAAATAATCATACTGTCGCCCATTTGCAAAAATGTTAAGCTATCATGCATCACATCGATACTTTTAAGGAACCACGTTAAGTACGTACTTAAGTCAAAAATATTCGGATGAATCTCGATAACACCTTTTAATTTGGAAATCTTCAAAGACTTTATATGTATGTATATGGGAACGTTACTTAAAAACCAAACATATTCAGACGGCATGACTTATAATATAATTTTTAATTGCTTATTATGGAAATAACATTATTTGGTACTTTTTTTAAATGTAATGTATGGTGAATTTTATTTGCGAAAGAGAGAATTTCATTTACAAAAGAATGAATTTCATTTGCAATGGGATGAATTGAATTTACAAAATGGTGAATTTAATTTGAATAATCTGTAATGTAACAATTATGTAACATTCATTCGAAAATTAAGAAAGTTAAGTGAAAAGATGAAGAAAACTTGCTTAGACAATTTTTTAAAGATAATTTTCTTGGTAACTTTTATTCGATTCTTTGATTTACTTTTATTTGATACAACATATATATGTTTTTGCATAAAATAAGTAACGAATATAAAAAATTTAGGAAAAATGACAGTCGTTTGACTGAGCGTGATTTTTTTAGCGAAATAGAAGCCGTAACTTTCAATCATTAAAGAAATTAATAAAAAGCTGCTTGAGAAAAAATTACATGGGATCGGCAAAGTAATTATATGATGAATCTTTGTATCAAGTTACAAATAAATCAGCTTATTGTGTTGTGAGAAATATTGGTTATCATTGCCTAAAGCATCATTATGTGAAAAAGACTATCGAGGTTGTAAGGCCCGGGAGTTTAAATAAACTTCTTGAATACAGAAGTTTAGGTATTTAGAGCGTTATAAATTTAGGAATTTGTAGAATGTAGAAATTTTGGAAATTAGAAATTTGCAAATGTGAGGTATTAGAAAATATAAAAATTTCAAATACAGAGTTGGGTATTTGGAACATGTACAAAAGGGAATTAGAAATTTGTAAATGCAAGTGATTAGGAAGTATCAAGATTGATAAATAAAACAATTTTAAACACAGTGATGTGAGTAACTTGGAATTGTTAAAATATAGAAGAATTTGTAAATGTAAGTATTTATAAATTTGTAAATTTGTAAATTTACAAATTTGAAAATTTAAGAACTTAAATATTAATAATTTGAGATTTTAAGATGTTTTTAAATTAATAATCTTATATCAGCGAATTCCAAAAATGACCGAAAATGATAATAAAGACTATCATTCCGATTGCTGCTTAAATTGATAAAAAAAAACGTAAAAATAAAAAACAGATGTAGTGAATATAAAATCATTTGCCGAATTTTAAATAAGTTTGCTAGAAGAAAATGCAAATGTTATAAGTTCAAATCAAAATTAAAGAGTGCCTTAGAGAAAGAAATATCTATCGTCGCAACGATTCTAACCACGACGTCTTATTTTTTGAAACTTTCTCTGTTTCGTGATGTTTTAACGCTTTATGCAATAAAACGTGCGAATGTCTTGATAATTTATGAACGTATTATAAGCGAACGTCCTATTAAAAGAATGTTTACACCTACGTATACACACGTATGATCAACATAATCCTCATGACCTCAAAAAGATAAAAATTAATACACGGTATCATCGATCAGTACGTGACTCTCCTTTTTTCTGTATGTAACACAAAATTGTGTTGATCAAAAAAATGAATTTCGGTGCACAAAACAAGTATGCGAATTAGCATTCGTGTCAATGTCAGTGTGCCAAGGTTACTAAGACTATTAATAACGTGTCAAGTAATTTCAACCCACTAATGACTTCGTTTGAGGATGTTAAACTCGAAATCTTGATGAGACACGGTTTTGCAATGGAGTATAATTATTGGTGTAACTATACAACACATGTATAGAAAACACGTATAGAAAAGAACGAAAGATCTGAATCTGCCTAAAAATATGAAGTATTGGGTTGGTGCATAATTATTTACGAAGTTGCGTATTTTGTTAATAAAAATTAGCGTTTCTTTTTACAGAAATGTTCTTCCATGTTTAGTCGATAAAAATGCGCGTAGAAAATCATATTCGAAATTCGTAAGATTATGTTTTACGATTAGAAGAAACGACGGATGTTCACGCAGACATTTTGCGAACCCAACGAACTTTTTGACGAAAGAACAAACGAGAAACAATGTCGAGAGTACTTTGCTGGCTTTAGATTAGGCGATACCAGCTTGCTGGACAATTTAGGACAGTGTTTCCCAACGTGGGGTCCACGCCCCACAGGGGGGCAATTTGATTATAAGGGGGGGGGGCAATTCGAAAATGGACTCGACACGAGTTTAACCCTTTCGCTCCCGGCCATTTAAATGCAATGCTAGATTTCGGTGGCAAATTTAACGAAAAAAGCAAATTCTTAAATAATTGCGGTAAATAATTATTAGGTATAATTTCACTTGACGAGACCAAAATATCAACTGGGTGTTTGGTGTCGTCAAGTAAGCCTCCCTGCGACAGACGGCAGGCTCCGCGGGGAACCCCGGACGTTTTAAAATCTCGCTAAACAACGCGGTTGTTCGCACCTGAATGGCCCATCGCAACTTCTGTAGTGTTTCAATTCAATTTTTTAATATTAAAAATTATGTATGTGTTGGATTTTTGCAGAAATCCCGTATGATATTTTGAAGGAATTTTACATTGCTGTGAAAACGTACGTTCAACGATATTTGGGTGTAAGTTAGAGTCATAAAAAACGGTCAGCGCCGAGGTCGTGGCTGACCGTTAAGAGAAAGCACGACTCTCTTTTCTAGGGGGTGCATAGCTGAACTTCCCCTTTACCTTGTATAAAATAGCCTTTTAGCAGTACAACCTAAGCAGTCGGTTCGGTAACAACACATAGCACAGTCTCTGAATTTCTAGCGCGTTTCAAGACTGAACACATTATACACCTTTTCTAAGTTTACTGTTATATTTAATAAATATTCGTTAGCGTTTGTTGGAAACAAACCAACTCTGTGGTTGATTATTCAACAGTATGTTACATAGGGGGGGTATAAGAATTTCAGAAAGGCTAAGGTGGAGCATGGCACAAAAAAGGTTGGGAAACACTGATCTAGGAAGAGGTTGACCATCGAACTTCGACGACCAGTTATTTCATCGCATTTTATGAAGCCTTTAGTTAATTGTTCAATCGCCAAAAAATTCGTTGAGATAGTAAAACAATTGTGCCGATGTTCGTCCTAATCGTAAGGCATAATATGACGAATACGAATATGATTTTCGATTCGTATTTTTATCAACTAAACGTAGAAGGGACGACTGTGCTGATATTAGTCCTTTCTGCTAATCGTGAAACATTATAGGTCAAATATGCATACGATTTTTGACTCGCGTTTTGATTGAACAAATGTAGACAAATATTTTTGTAAATGAAAGAAAATGATAATTGTGACTGATAAAAGGCGTGCTTGTATGGATGGCGGATGATTATGTACCAACATAATACAAATATTCTTATAATGATTAAAACTGACTGAAATTTAGGACAAATATTGTGATGAAGTATTATCTGCTGTATTGAACGAATATAGTATATTTGGTTAGGTTGAGTGAAGTTGTGTTTGAGAGTTCGAGGTGATGAGATGCAGTAACAAGTAATATTACAATTTCATCAGATTCAAAATAAGATTTCTTTGATAAGGTTTACTGTGGGAGAAGGAATTTACTATGATGTTCTCGTCTCGGATTTGGATAAATCTGGTAAATCTGACTCACAAACTTGTAAATTGTGAAATTGGCAAGGTGTCGTATCGTCTAATTATTATCATTTGTTTAATTGTCAAATTGTCAATTTTCTAAACTCATAAGTTCAGTAGTTTACACCTTACATATATCGAAACTTGGAATTTTTGAAATTTGAAAATCTATTTATTAAGTTTCTTAAATTGTGCACACTTTCGAACTTCCAAAGTTCAAAATTTGCTTTTTCTCAAATTCTTAAATTTCTCAATTTTTTCAAATTCTCAAACTTCTAAATTCCTGAATTTCTAAATATCCCCGAATTTTGGAAATTCCTAATTTTACAAATACCAAGGATTCAATCTTTTAAATTTTTAAATTCTTTAGATTCTCAATTTTGAAATTTTCATATTTTCCAATATTTTAAATTTCTATATTTATAATTGTTCAAATCCTATAATATTTTTATTCAAAAATCAAAGAAGCTCGTTGCCTAATTTAAGAATTTCCAGATTCTCAAATTCTCCAATGTCTAAATCCTGAAATTCTCAAATTTCTAAATTGGAGTTGTTGAAAGTAATTGTAAAACCGTGTAAGTGCAATAACTGTGTAACATAGTTAAGAATTTTTCTAACTTTCACATAATTAAATTTCTGAATTACATTATTATTTTTACTAAATACCTATTTAGTGATAGTAGTATTCTTAAATCTCTAATTGAATAAATCTCTCATTTCGAAAGATTGTAATTTTGTAAGTTTACAATAAAACAAACATCTCTGTCGGTATATTTTATCACATACGTCACTGTTTTTTTCTAAGAAAGTCTAAGATCTCTTCAATATAATGAAATAAACTATCATAACAATGAATAAGACAGTCACAATCGACAAAACTTGATACATTAATCAATAAAATATTAATAACACTTATATTATGAAAAAAGTATTTTTGTATAAAGAATCAATGCTCGTATAATTGGATTTCTAAACTCAACGGATTCAATCTGTACTCTTGAGTTTGGAAATTTCATTGACATACTTTCTGAATAAACTATGTTATAGTACGTACTATAAAAATAATGTTAAAAATTCCAGGTTACCAATAACCTTGCCAGAGACATGTTACAGCGGATGCATAAAACTCTTCATAAAAATAAAACAAAATTTACAAACGAATCTCATTACTAATAAAATTAATTTTATTAATTCATAAAATCTTTTATTAATATAATTCATATAATGTAATATATACTTTGTTTTGATTAGAATTGCTATTATACCGTTCAATATAACATTAAAACTATATTTATATAAAATCTAAAAACAACAGTACAAGAACTGTAATTTTTACATATTAGTCCATACTAACGTGGATTATCAATTTGAACAAATAAATTTCTATTAAATCAACTTATAAAGACACGATCAACGCTTAAAAGTATATAAATCATATTCTAAACTTTTTCAGCGTAACAAGTACAAAAGTATCACGTAATGTTCGATTAAACGAGTTTTGCAACCCCAAGGTGGAATGTTGTTTTCGCCTCTTCGAGTTTCCGCGGACAAATCTCGAACTTCAACAAAGAAACGGTCAAATTAATACAAAACAGGAATTGTCTCGCAAAATCGATCGAACTTCCCGTTATTTGCAGCTGCATTTCAGAATAGTCATTCTGGCGTAACGAGATGTAACGCAAGCGGGAGAAAGCTGTTATGTTTTTAGCGTGTATTACCTGCCATATTTGACAACGATGAATGACCAAATCTCTATAAGAAGACAAGCGGAGGTGGTGTGCACACGAAGGTACACGAAACATACGTTCAAGGCTGCAGTAAATACCGACAAACGTTTGTGCAACGTACTTCCAATCGGCTTGCAAGATTTCTTTGCACAAATTGAAGGAAGGATGTTAACATTAAGTCCTTAGCATGGTACGTTATGCATCGGAAACATTTATGACGTTTATTTTTGTCCGCAACTACATGTTGGTTCTTATTCTTATATTGCATTTATATTACTTATGGTACATTTGCAGTGCAATGTTAATCTGTGCTTAAATGCACTAGGGAGAACTACCAAGAATCTAGTAGCAAGCTAGGAACTATTTTGGAAGAATCTTAGTAAAACCTTTATTGAGTCTGGGAAAAATTCGAGACGAATTTAAGAAAAAGATTCTAGCAAGCGTTTGAGGAGAATGAGAGTCTAAGAAAAATTTGGAAAAGAATTTAGAGTAGATTCTAGGACGATTTTAAGGAGAGTTCAGGAAAAATCTAAGTAGAATTTAAGAAAAACTTAAGAAGATTCTAGGAAGAGTTTGGGAAAAATTTAGAACGAATCTAGGAAGAGTTTAGGGAAAGTTTAGCAAGAATTTAGTGAATACCTGTAAACTAACTAGGAAGAATTTACAGAGAATTTAGGAAACATTTAAGAGGAACATTGGGGAAGAATCTAGGGAGAATTTGCGGAAAATTTAGAAATAACCAAAGAGGAACTTAAGAAGAATATATGAGGAATATATGAAGGATCTAGAAAGAATCTAGGAAGATTTTTCGAAGAATTTCGAAAGAATTTAAGAAGAATCTGCGAGAAATATAAAAAGATTTTAAGGAAAATTTAGGAAGAATCCAGGACGAAGCTGGGAAATGTTTAGATATAATCTATGAAATGTTTACAGAGTATTTAAAACGAACTTAAGAAGAATCTGGAAAACATCTAGGAAGAATTTTAGGAGAAATTGCAAAGAGTGTGAGAAGAATCTTAGAGAAATGAAGAAGTAGTTTAAAAGGAATTTAAAAGGAATCTATGCAGAATGTAGGAGAAATTGAACAATAATCAATGGAGTGTTCAGGGAGAATTTAAAAAGAATCTAGGAGGAGTTTAGAAAATATCTAACAAGAATTCTCTATGATTTTGGAAAAAATCATAGAAATCTAAGAAAATTTTTTAGGTAATTTGGAAAGAATCTAGTATGAATTTAGAAGAAATTTAGGCAGAAGCTAGAGGGACTTCAGACAGAATCTAGGGAAAATTGAAGAATAATTTAGAAGGTATCTAAGGAAAATTTAAAAATAACCTATCAAAATTTTACGTGAAATTCAGAAACAATGTAGGAAGCATTTAAGAAGTACTTAGCAACAGTACCACATGTTGTCATGTGTTAAACGTTATAAAGAATTATCTGAATATAATTGGGAAATTTTACCACACTCTGCATATTCCCCAGATATTGCCCCATCTGATTATCACCTGTTCCGGGCATTACAACACTTCTTAGTGGGTAAAAAGTTTAAAAATATTAATATTCTATGAAATAGCTTGGAAAACTATTTTGAGGAGAAACTAGGGAATTTTTATCGGGATGGAATAATGGCCCTACCAAAAAAAAAAAAAAATGGGAAGAAGCCATACAACGAGAAGGTGATTACGTTTTTTCGTGAAACTTAAAGGTGTATTTAAAAAATTGACATATGCAACCATGCGAAAAACGGCATGAACTTATGGGATGACCTAATAGCATGTACAGTCGGGGACAAAATAAGTGGACAGTTACTGAAAGTAGGAAAAGATGAAGTTTAACCGAATTAACGTAACGGTTATGAACTTCAATTTTATTTATTATATATCCTTATATTGTGTACATTATTTAATGAATAATTGAAGTTTGCATTTTTATGTTAACACGCCGTACTTAATGAAATTGATGGACATTTATGTGGGGACAAAAATAAGTGGACACTTTGTTACAAAGTTACTGTGAGGCAAGTAATGCATACAAATATTATGCAGAAGTTGCACGTCCATACAGTGAACCCAAATACACTTATTTTTACCAAGTCAGCCTTCGTTCGAGTAACAACATTTCTAGAATAATATCAAAATGACAAGATCGAAAGAAATTTCAAATCAAACTTGCCATTTGATCGTTTCGGACCTCTGCAAAAAATTAAGTTACCGCGTGATAGTACGAAAGTATAGTGTATCCAAAAGTGCAGTAGAAAAAATGTATACAAAATATTTACTATATAATACAATAAAAAATTTAACAGGTCGTGGACGCAAAATGCTGTACCATCATACAAGAGGATCATCAAATTGTTCGTAAATGCTGACAGGGTCCAGCGACTACATCAGGATGTACTTGCAGAAACAGTGGGATTAAAAGTTTCACCAAAAACAATAAATCGAAGACTGCATGAAGCTAGATTAAGAAGATGTAAAGCTGGACGAAAGCCACATATCAGTAAAATTAATATCAGGAAATGTTTAGCATTTGCAAAAAAATATGTGAATATACCACTAGCATTGTGGCAAATTATAATTTGGCGCGACGAAAACAAATTTGAGTTGCGGCAATCGAAAATGAAGCACCAAGTCTGGAGAAAAAAAAGTGAAGCATATAAAAATGCAATCATCACACCCACAGTTAAATTTGACGCCGGATCATTAATGGTACGGGGGTGCTTTTCGTGGAATGGAGTCGGTACATTAGCACAAATTGACGGAATTATGAATGCAGACAAATACATTGATATTCTAAATGAAAATTTGGAAGAAGCAGTAGCAAGAATGGGTTGCTACGACAATTTTGTCTTCCAACAAGACAATGATTCCAAACATACTGCTAAGAAAACTACAAAATTTTGTAAGTATCCCAGTATTAAATTACTCGAATGGCCGGACCAAAGTCTCGACTTGAATCCTATAGAGAATTTATGGAGTTTACTGGACACAAAAGTTGCATTGAACCAGCGAAATAAGAAGGATGATTTTTTCAAAATGTTACACTCTGAATTTGAAAAAAATTAGTAAAAATTATATTGCAAATTTAATAAAAAGTATTCCCCGACGTCTGGAAGCAGTAATAAAAGCAAAAGGCAGCAATACCAAGTATTAATTTTATTGTATATTTCATTTAGTACGTATTTTATTAAGTGTCCACTTATTTTTGTCTCCTGATAAATGGCTATCACTTTCGTTAAGTACAGCGTGTTTACACAAAGGTGCAAACATGAACGTCAATTATTTGTTAAATAATGTATATACTATAAGGGTATATAATAAATAAAACTTAAGTTTATAACATTTATGTTAATTCGATTAAACTGCATCTTCACCTATTTCCAGTGACTGTCCACTTATTTTTGTCCCCGACTGTATCTACAGAAATCGCATATTACACTCGATCGTTCACCCGCTATATTCGAAATTCACGATTTCAAAATTTGTACAGTAATTAGTACCTGAAACTCCGTTAATTGAAAGAACATACATTTTTCTTTCATTATTCATTCGCTGAAAACGATCGAAACCGGAGGTCCACGATGAGTCAAGTTTATTTTTAAAGTCAGTCACAAGAACTGTTAAAATGCACGCCGATCACCGATGCTCGCTTCCGTTTACGAACGTTACGCGAGTCAATCAACGATGATGAAAAAACCTTGAACCGATTTCGATCGAATGTTAGGTTAGACACGAAACTGGGTGACGCCACTGTACTTCATTCATTGGCGGGCATTTTGCAGACACGTTCAAGGATTTCTTAAAGACGCTTACACATGCACGTAGCTGCTCGAATTTGTAAATGAAATATGTTTCACGTAATGTTACGATATTGTTCGCTGTTAGTTAGAATTACAGTGTTCGACGAAACTTTGGAACGTAATGTTCTATCATTTCGTTACACGGATTTTGTGATGCAACTGCTACTCACGTGCTGAATGACGTTGAAACCCACTTTTAAATTACGTGCATCGTTATTATTCAATGAATAATGTGGCTAACTACGTATTCCGTAATTAAACGACACTTTAAAACGTTTTGTAAGATATACGAGCATTCTAGATAAGCACACGGTTTTATTCGTTCATCTATTATCCGTTGTTGTTAAGTTATGTGTTTGTCTATTTATCTATTGTTACAAATTTATTTATTTGGCTATTTATCTATTGTTATAGAATTACCTATTTGTCTATTTATTTATTGTCATGAATTTATCTATTACCACAAATTTATTTATTCAGCTATTTGTCTATTGCTATAAATTTACCTATTCATGTATTTGGTTATTGTTATGAATTTATATATTTATCCATTTCTGTGTTGCCATACGTTTATTTCATCAGCAATTCATCTATTCTTATCTATTTATCTGTTGCTTTAAATTGACCTATTTATTTATTGTTACGAACTTAATTATTTGTCAATTTATGTGTTCGCACAAATTTATTTATTCAGCTATTCACCTATTGTTATCTATTTATCTATGTATCGATATATTTATTGTTACAAAATCTGTTGTTTTAAATGCATCTATTTATACATTTATTTATTGTTACAATTTATCTACTTGTCTACTTATTTATCGTTATAAATTTACTTATTCAGCTATTGTTCTAAATTTATCTATTTAAATTTAATTGGTTATCTATTTATCTATTACTAAAAACGTATCTATTGTTACAAATTTCTAAGGTTTGAATTATAACATGGAAACAAAATTTATAATAATTGTTAAGTAAATATTTTTTCAATTAAAATAGTTAAGTCTGTTCATTTTTGTAGTAGGTTTATTGCTAAAAAGCAAAGATAAATTTTCATGCTAGTATCTTAAAGTGACATAAACACCTAATGAATGTAGATAAATGAATGGGTACACAACTGGGACGTTGTCATGATTATTACGAATTAGAAAATGCATGTGTCATAAATGCATATAGAATATAAGAAAAATAAACACTTGAAAATATATACAAAACTGTAAATGTGACTGTTTTGTAGCTATCATCTATTTCACCTGTTATTGTTTTACTTCATTTTATTTACAAAAGAATACCAATAATAAATATAACAAGTTTACTAACGCATAAAACCACACGTCCATAATTAAATTGATGCATTTGTCAATTGCTAGTACCTGGTGCTAATTGTTAAAGATTTGCATATTGTTATATAAATATGCTTTCATTCGCTATAAAGTTCTAAATGCGAAATTGCAAAATATGGATCTATACAATTTTCAAGTATTGCACGAAGAATGTCTCTGAAAAAGAAGTATGACAAAATATTGCTTTTAACCTTAAAAATTTTTAAATTGGAATTGCAAAGTCGCATTTTCACACATTTTTGGGAACTAAATATTTACTGTCCTTGTCTCTCGTTCCTCTAAACAAACAAGGGTCGCCAGCTTATCAATTTTCTGGCAAAGTCACCATAAAACGTATTCAGAGCATTTAGCATCTGGACTTGACCATGATTTACTCAACATAGTGATACTTCTGGGACGACTCGATCTGCAATTGCATTTAATTCGTCTGTACCACGTTATAGGCAGTAATTTTGGATCTTTTCACTTGAAATTTTGAAGGTTGTCAGTTGGTAGAAAGAAGGTTGGGACTGAAAGGGTTGATACTTAAAATATTGACATTTGAATAGTTAGAATGCAGAAGACAATTGGTATTCGTATGGTTTGCATTTGGAAAGTTGGCTTTCGGGTAATTGACGCTTCGAATATTAGTAACGACAAGAATAATATTTTAAAAATTGTCAGTTGAAAAGAAGGTTGGCACTGAAAAGTTTGATTCTTGGAATATCGATATTTGGAATGTTGATAGTTGAAATGTTGAAATCTGGAAGGTTCATATTACAATGTTCATATTTGCAAAATTAGTATTGGTAAAGTTTGCACTTGGAAAGTTACTATTTAAATTGTTTACACTTGGAAGTTTAATTAATTGTAAGAATGGTATTTGGAAGAGTGTCAGTTGAAAAGAAGGTTGACACTGAAAATGTTTATTCTTGCAATATTGATATTTGGAATGTTGATAGTTGAAATGTTGAAATCTGGAAGGTTTATTTACAATGTTTATATTTGCAAAATCAGTATTGGAAAATTTTGCACTTGGAAAGTTACTATTTAAATTGTTCACACTTGGAAATTTAATTAATCGTAAGAATGGTATTTGGAAGAGTGTCAGTTGAAAAGAGGGTTGACACTGAAAATGTTGATTCTTGCAATACTGATATTTGGCACGTTCATAGTTGAAATGTTGGAACCCAAAACTTACAAAATTGTTATTCGTAAATTATGCACTTGAAAAGTTTATATTTGAATTATGAGCACTTGGAAGATTAGTAATTGCAAGAATGGTATCTGGAAGATTTAATTTAAATCCGGCCCACCTACATGGGACTCGGATGTGCTTCCTCACCCGTCGGGTATACGCAACATCTCCCTACTTCAGACCTCGAGTTTACTACCCCTAAGAGTCCATCTCCAAATAGGCATGACACCGAGCCCTTGCGAACTCGGTGGGGCTTTCACACCACCCTTAGTACCTGTGTCGGCGAGAAATTGACCTCAGCCACGCTTAACAGGTCGTACGCCAGGGCGTGGCCCCGAAGGGCGGGTTTCCTGTACAACACTTCTAATACTGCTAGTGGCATCCGTTACTCAGAAACCTGAGATTGGGCAGCTCCGTAGTAGCAGTTTTCAAGGGTCAAGAGTCGTGTTGTCTGCATCACGGACTCGTCTCGGATACTAGGCTGGACTAGGTCCATCCGCCCGACACCTCAAACGACGGCCGTGCACTCAACCAATCGAGAGCTCATACGAGTCACCTCTTCCACGCAAGTCTGCACAACAATGGCATCGGTTACCCGGGGATCCGGGATTGGGTAGCTCCGTAGGTGGCTTTTTAGGGTTGGCGGTGCGTGGTCTCCAGGATCTCGTCTCGGATACTAGGGCTAAACCCCGACACCTTAAGCGACGGCCCCGTCACGCCAACCCTGGGGATCGAGTCGAAACTCATACCACATCTTCCTACTGTCGGAAATCGCTCTTTGCCCAGGTTCCTGGGATCGTGCGCCGTCCTGCACGACAGTTTTATGGCCCTTGAGACTGTGGTCTGCCCAAGGGCCCAGGTATCTGGAAGATTATCATCCGAAAAAGGTTGCCACTGAAAATATCAATTCTTGCAGTATTGACATTTGGAATGTTGATAGTTAAAAAGTTAGAACCTGCCAGGTTGGTACTGGCAATATTCATATTTGCAAAATTAGTATTTTTAATGTTTTCACTTGGAAAATTAGAATTTGGGAGAACTTCACTCAGAAAATTGGCATTTGCAAGTTTGATACTTACAAGTTTGGTACTTTAGAGATTAACAGTTATGTTTAGGCCCGCTATTAAACTATAACAATTGTTATGGCTAACAATGCCTTTAGCATTAGAATAGGGTTTAGAATTTGAATATAGTAATTAACCTAAGGCCGTCGTCCCATCGAAGGGTTCGTGGACCGTGTCGTGGCAGCCATAAACTCAGGAAGCCATAAAGACCCGCCCGTTTTCTATGTAGTTTTTCTAGTCATTGTTCGTATCTGGTCGCCAGATTAATATTTTACCTTTTTTCATCCCGTTACTTCTAGCATGATTAGCCAAAGTCAGCGCGCTTCCTGACCCTTATTACCTGCCACGGCTAGAGAGAGAAAATTGTAATATTTGCGAGTGGAGGGGCCCAAAAAGATCGTAAACATTTGCTTCCCTTCCACAAAATTGTAGCTTTACTCATCCAATCATAGTCATTCACCCCCGTCAAGATCACTTGACCGAGGTGACGTGATGATTGAAATCAGTTGGAAAAGTCAGTTAAAAAAGAGTATTTGAAATTGAATAGCAAAGGAACGAGTATAGGAATAGTCTTAGAATCACGAACATAGTATCTCGTATATTGTTGAACATAGATCATTTGTATAGTCCCGATCAATCGGGCGGTCCTTCGAGATTGTGATAAATAAACCTAGTCGGCACACCACGTGCAATATTCACCAAAGCTCGAAAGAATTTATTTCTACCACGAGCGTTAACAAGTTACAACAGTGGTCTTTGGAAAATTAGTATTTGGAAGATTAGTCATTACAAGCTTAGTATTTGTAAGGTTCACAATTACTAATGTGAACTTTAGCATTGTAATATTTAATACTTTTAATATTAACACTAACAATGTACATATTGAAAGAAATGAAATCTTGGGAAGCTGTTTGTTTGTCTACACGCTGCAGGTTGCAATTTTGTATCTTTTACTTGAAATTTCGTGTTCAGACTCGAGAGACACCCTAAATTTGCTGTCCACATTTTAACAGTGATCCGACGACGAGAAACTGTCGTCCACGACGGCGATCGTCGTCGAATCGATAAAAAATCATGTTCTCGTGTCGTTTTCGTTCATTGTTGACACGTAGACTCGGCTGGAACCACGTTGAATTCACTGTAACTTGTCGTTGATGACAATACTTGGTCGTCATTGACGTGGGCCGTCACGAAATCAACAACAATAGAGCCTGGTATCGTTTTCGATAGTTTCAGACACGTTTAATCGTTTGAAACGACTTCAGAATGCCTACGTGTCATTCTTGTTCTACCTACGTGTATACAGCAAGAACCCCAAGTTTCAAATACACATTCGAATTCGCGCGAGGCACCCAGTCTGCGGACACACTGGCGATATATTTTACATTGATATTTCCTCGGGAGAAACTTACGATGTTCAACAATATATCTCGAGTACTTGCATTGTACCTACTCCTACAGCTAATTTTCTAAACCTAAACACGCGAGATCAAATGACACGACACGAGGCGACGTGACAAAAAGACTCGTCGTAGTCGCGTATGCTTGTCACACATCGGAATTGCTTATTGAGTAATGCTAGCGCTTACTCTCGCTGTTGATACGAACCCGTATGACACACTGACACAGAAATCGACTTATGGTAACTGCTTCTCAGGAGACGAGCTGGTGGGGACACATCTCCGACGAAACGAGCAGAAATACTACTTATGTTGAACAGTAGCCTTATTATAACCTTGATATCTGCATAACGTGTTGTATTTTTATTAATTAAAAAGTGAAAATAAACGAGGCTATTAATTAGTCGCGCAACTGGAAACACAAGTTTTTGGCTATCGAAATGTTATGTAGCAGGAAAATACAGGGTGTATTAGTTTTATTGCCAAACGTTACGTGGACAGATTAGAAAAATTTGGAAGGATTTCGTGTAAATATAGGAATTTAACTGATTTGTTGAGCGGGTATAAAAATACGAAATGACAAGGCTCTTCTTGTTATATATTATACAGGGTGCCTCGATCAATTTGTACACTACAAATAATTTGTGAGGTATAGTTAAATTCATATTCGAAATTATGAATTTTTAAGTTTTAAAATTTATGAAATGTTAAATTACTACATTCCTACATTTCTATATCTCCCTTTTAGGCGTTCGCATTTCTACATTCTCAGATTTTCACATTTGCAAAATTTTAATGTTTTCACATCTTTACATTTGCAAATTTCTACATTTTAATGTATTTACATTTCCAACTTTCTAAATTTCCGAAATTCCAATTCTCAAGATTTCCAAATCCGCAAATTTCGAAACTATTCTATTTAAAAATCCTTAAATCACCAAATTCACTTTTTTAACTTTCAAATCTCATTACTAAAACATATGCAAATTTTGAAGCTTCGAAGTCCTCAGTTTGCAGAGGTCGAAGCTCACAAATTTTCGAAAATATAAATCTCTAATTACTGTTAGTCTAAATTTCCAAATTCTGAAATTTTGACGCCTCCTCGTTTGTAAATTGTAGAGTTTTGAAATTTTCAAAATCTCTAATTTCAGGATACCTAAATCCCTAAACTATCGGATTTCCTAAATGTCCTATTAATAAATTACAAATATCTCAAATATCCAGATTTTCAAGTCCTCAAATTCCGAAATTTCTGAATCACTACATTTTCGAATTCTTTAATTTCCGTATTTTAAAATTTCTAAATTCCCAGCTTTGCAAAGGTGTACATTTTTTAATTCCTAAATTAAAAATAAAATGCAAGTTTCCTGAATTTTTAAATATCCCAATACCAAAATTTCTAAATTTCCAAATATCAATTTTTCACCGAAATTTTTAATAAAACGAAAATATTTGTGAATAAGCAATGAATTATTTATTCGCATGAATTTTTACCCCGAAATGAAAACACAATTAAACAACTATAGTGATGAATAACTTCGAATTCGAGTTGGTACTATCAGGAAATAAACGAAAGATCCTACTCCTTTTTAAAATTATTTCAAATAAAAATGTTTCTAAAAATAGAAATCATGTATTATTTTTAAATATTTTTATGTCATTCAACGTTTTTATTTCAAAGTTTATGTATACTGTTTCTTTCAAAGAATTCATCGTTCTTGACTTTTAAATATTATACTTTAATGCACAGTTTTTATTACAAAATTATTTGTAATAATGCACGTCGGTGTCGTATGCACTGACATTAAAAAGAATAGAACTAATGTTCATACCTTTTTTTCACCGTCATCTAAAAAGAATTATCATTTTTTGTATTATATCTTTTTTAATATAAATCCCATATTATTTTTGTACACAATTTTTGTACATGACTTTTTCTTATATTGCTATAAAGAATTAAAATACTTAAAGTGGACATAATTATTCTTCCACCTTGTATAATATTTCTGAAATGGTATCCCTGAAGATACCATTTTGTGAATATTCACAAGCACCACCTTTCCACGCTTAATTGATAGTAAAACTTTTGGAATAAAGCCTGGAATATAACAAGTAAATTGACGCAAAATTATAATAATGTTATGATAATAATATTCGATAACGTCAATGTTACGACTCAAAATGTAAAAGTCGCTATTCGTTAAAAAATCCTGTTTCGTAGATGTTTTATGGGCGCAGAAGGATTTTGTCAAAATTTTTAGTGTTCTCTGTAGTTTAATTTGCAAATCTAAGAAGACCAATGATCTTCCGGATTCGATCTGTCTGGTGGAGGGAAAAGAAGTAAGAGAAAATAAAAGAGAGAGGAAGAGAGCGAAAGAGAGAGACAGAGAGAGGAATTTCATCGGTGTTCCAGTGAAATTCGAAAGGTCGATTTTTCGAGGTTACGTGCACTCGCGACACAACATGAAGAAGTTTCCACGTGGCCATATACAGAGTGTTCGGTAAGTTGTGGAATTTGTGGCTCCACAGACCAGATACCTCGTGCGAGTTCGAATGTGTATTTCAAATTTCGAATACCTACTGTAAACATATTGTAGGTGGAACAAGAATGAGATGTGACGATTTTAAAGATGTTCGAAACGATTAAACATGTCCGAAACTATAGAAAACGATACCGAACACGATTATCGTCGATTTTACAGCATTCGACGTCAATGACGACGAAGTAGTGTCGTCAATGATGAATTATGAAGCTTTCAACGTGGTTCTATTCGATGTGTCAAAAATTATCGAAAGCGATAATAATTTAGGGTCTCTCGAGTCTACTTTGGCAATTTCGAATGAACATCACATTATATTGCGACCTTAGCGTGGTACAGATAAACGAACAAATGCAGTTCGAGTCGTCTCAGCAGATTCACTTCGCTTGGTAATAAATTTCTACATGAAAAAAATAGTTTACATGTACAGTCATGGACAAAATTAAGTGGACATTGAAGATATGTAAACAAAATTTTCGTTTTATTACAATGTTTTAAATAAATTTTAAATTTAGAACGTGAAGTGTTTTTGTAGACTTGAAAAAACATTTATTTAATATACAATTTATATATTTTATTTATATATAGTTGTGCAATAAAGTTTTGATTTATAGACATTATTAGTTAAATTAAATTAACCTTTTGTTATTTATGATATCTGTCCACTTAATTTTGTCCACGACTGTACATAAAAGTAAATAAAACAGATGGTAATTAGTGGTAAAATGGTGAAATAGTAGAATGGACGATAATAAGATAGGCAAATGACAAAATTGTGGTCCGGCAGATAAGAATATGATAGAATAGTAGAATTTCAGTGTAACAAAGCAGTAGAACGAAGAAATGGTAAATGATATAATAGCGGTGTAATAAAATGATGGGTGTTTACGGTAGTAAAGTAGTACAATGACAGAATTATAAAACAGTAAAATACTGGAATGATACAATTTTAAAGGAGTAAAATGGTAAAGTGACAAAATTATGCAGCAGTGAAATGGTAGAGTGATAAAACCATGCAGCAATAAAATGGTGATAAAATTATGAAATAACACAATTATACAGTTCTAAACTCATGAAGTAGTAAAATGGAAAAATAATAAACTTACGAAATAATAAAGTGATACAATGGTAAAATCAGGAAGTATTAGAATGCTAAAATACTTGCAATGTTTTAAACGAAATTATAAAGTGATCAAATAACATTAGAATAATAAAATAGAAAATTAACGGAACGGAAAAATGGTGGAACAATAAAGTGATAAAAATAGTAAAGATGTTAATAGTAAACCGATAAGGTAGAATACTAGAACAGTATAACGATGATTTGATAAAAATGGTAAAATTGTAAAATAGTAGAATTGCTGAAGCTAGAATAGTACTTTAGTAGGAGAATAAAATAACAAAATAGTAAAATTGTAAAATTGTAAAATTACAAAATTGTAAAATTATAAAATAGTAAAATAGTTAAATAGTTAAAAGGAATAGTAATACAGAAAAATAACAACATACTAAAGTAATATTACTGATATTTATTTTATCAAAATGCCAAAGAGAAATAATATAATGATAAAATCAAAGGCTAATAGAATATAAAGATATAAACTTTATTCGGCATTCTTTATACGTTTTTCTGCGTGAATGCTGCCATCTGCACCTATTTGATCATCTGTCACGTTACTATTTAAAAATGGCGTCTAGAAGATCGATCAGCTGATTCTTATTCGTCTGTATGTTGAAAATAAAGCTTCAACTTGTAAAATATTAAAGTATTGTTTAATTTTCCTGATTTTCAATAGTTTCTATGTTGTATATAAATATTTTATTTAGACTTTTCACAAAATTTTGATCTATATTTTTATAGAAAATGTCCATTTTGATTTACACATTTTCTCATAAGTAATCATTTTCTATCGTACATATTCTGTCTTTCTGCAACATTGTAACGAAAATATCTTGCAAAATTGTCCATTTTATTAAAGTAATATTTAACTGCAATTTACTAGGATGTTTACAGGATATGAACTATGAAAATAGAAAGCTGATAGTTTTCTAAAATACTGTGGTTGCATCATTGCTATAATAATTTACAACTGTTAATATTCAAAGATGGTGAAAATTAAAGCAGAAAGAGAAATTTCAACGCATTTCAGATGACCATAAAATTTAAATTAAGTTAGGAAGTGAACGTTCCTCGTTTTATCTTTCTTCCTCTTTTTCTTTTACTTTTATATTCGGTTTATTTAAGTCGAAAGCAGTGATGAATAAAACATTTACTTGTTCAATTATTTACCGATTTTTCAAGGAACGCATAACCAATAATTTTATATAAATAATTATGTAATTCTTAATAAGAAATATTGTACTTTACACAGTTACGTGTCAACTAATTACTTTGTATATTAACGATCATAAATATTACATCTCATGATTATGATGATTATTATTATTATTAGTTTTTGTCGTTATTATTATTAGAGTTATTGTTATCTGCATCATGCCTAAATTTTGAATTTTGTAAACTTGTGGACTTCTATAAATTTGAAATTTTCTATATTTTTGAATATTCAAATATGAGAATTCGAGCATTTAATAATTTAAGGGCTTGAGAATTGAAACATTTAAATGTTTAATGAATATAATTACACACATACAAACACAAGATGCAAATATAAGACACTAATAAAAAACATGAATTGAGGATAAAATACAAGGCACGAATATAGGATATAAGTACAAAACAGAAATACGAAATACAAAACAGAAATAAATAATAGAAATACAGAATACAAATGCAAGATAAAGATACAAGATAGAAGAGCAAAATACAAATGTAAGGTATAAGTACAAAATAGATATTGTACATATACAAGGAGCAAATACAATGTACATACATAACATAGAAACACAAGATAAAATAATAAAATTGAAATATAAAATCCAAACACAAAATAGAAATACTAATAATAAATTGAAATACAAGGTTCAAGTACAAGATACAAATACAGAATACAAATACAAGATAAAGATACAAGATAGAAAAGCAAAATATAAATGTAAGGTAGAAGTACAAAATAAAATTTGTACATATACAAGGTGCAAATACAATGTACATACACAATATAGAAACACAAGATGAGAGTGCAAAATTGAAATGTGAGATCCAAACATAAGATAGAAATATTAAATTGAAATGCAAAGTCCAAATACAAGATACAAATACACAATTGAAATGCAAGGTCCAAATACAAGATACAAATACAACACGGAACTAGAAGACAGAAATATAAAATCAGAATGCAAAATACAAACCCTAAGTATAAAAACATAAATATAAAAGGTAATTATAAATAAGAAATAAATACACCAATGAAATGAAATAGAATTTATAAAAAAAAAAAAAAACATAAAACGCATTCGACCTCTCTCTGTCTCTCCCTTCACAAATATATTTTTATTGCAAGAGTCGCATCATCATCGTTCACCGTCGTTAACCATGTGATGAAAAAGAGACAGGAAACATCTGGCGCCTTTCTTGTTTCTCTTTCAACAACACTTTCACTGTGTCCCGTGACTCTGATCCCCTTGCTCTCCTCTTCGTTCTTGTCCTCCTTATACACGCACCTGCAAGTGAAACTTTCGACCGATCGTCTCCTCCATTTTTCATGACGAGCCTGGTCAATAATTTCCCCGATACCAATGGAATGAGGAAAAATAGCAGCCAGCCATTTTCAAGATCAGCTTGGACGATCGTGATCGGTCGATGAATTCGGAAGCTTGAACGTCTTGGATCGATCGTTTAATAGGACAATTTTCAATTATATTTTTGAATTCTTCGAATTCTTTTGTCGTCTGGGTCGTTTACGACCTTTTACGATCGAGATCGTCCCGGTAACCTATACGTAGGTATTTGGAATCGTGTCTACACGTATTCTGATTATTTTTTTCCTCTTTATTGATTTTGTCACGGCAATTATTATTGCCGAATCGTGGATGTTTGTGTAGATGATTACGTATCGATGTTATCTGCAATCCACAGTATCGATTTGTTATAATTCTTTATCATGTATCGTTACTTGTTGCTATGAGTTATGTATGTCAGTGATTTATTGGATTTTGCACGGAAAAGATGAAAGGTTAATGTATTTTATTTAGGGTAAGATGTTTTTTCATGCTGCGTAAGTATTGTCATAAACGGTTTGATGCGATTGCTATTTTATTTACGCATTTGATCGCTATTCAACGGTTGTTTAATTATCGTTTTGTTGTAGCATTAATTTGGGATTATGTATATGTAGACATTGAATGTGATTCGGTGTTAGAGATTAAATTGCTTGAAAAATTTAAGAGGTGGTAAATTAAGGTATTCGGGAATTTGAGAATTTAGATTCTTAAGAATTTAGTGATTTCGTGCTTTCAGAATTTAAAAATTTGAAAACTTGAATGTTTGGGATTTTGAACATTTAGGTATTCAGGAATGTGGGAGTTTGGTAATTAGGGAAATTAGGAATTTGGTGCTGCAGAAATTTGGGAACTTGGTAATTAAAAAAATGTGGATATTTGGAAAATACGAAACCTGAAGAATTTAGGAATTTGAGAAATTTTAAATTTGCGAATTTGCAGTTGTAGAAATTTTGAAACTTGGTAATTAGAAAAATGTGGATATTTTTCATTTCAAGCATTTAGCGATTTGGTAATTCGATAATTTAGTAATTTAGGAATTTAGGCATTTATGAATTTAGGCATTTAGGAATTTAGGAACTTGGAAATTTATACGTTTGGAAATCTGGTAATTTGCAAATTTCTAGAATTTTGGAAATGCGATAACTTGGTAATTTGGAAATTTGTAAATTTAAAAATTAAAGAATGTGAGAATATGAAACCTGTCAAACTCACATAATGTAATACTTATAAATGAACGATCATGTCAGGTGGCAGTCATCAGACTATCAGTATTTCAACAGCATCACAAAGAACATAGGCTGAGAATATATTTTGACAAATACGTGTACCATCCATTAATATTCAGTATTAATTGATAATAATTGTATTATGAATTTGAATACTGTTATGAACACTATAGTGTTATGAATACTTCATTTTATATATACATATTTGTTTATATTTATAATTTTAATATAAACAGACAGGCTCTATAATACATATATTCACAGTATCAAAAACATTTTTTAACGTATCAAAGACATTGTTTAAATACTTGAAGATGTAGATAATAAAAGTATTCAGAATAATCAACTAGATTTGTTCAAAATAATATTGCTACTTTCTGTCCACTTTACGAAATTACCATTTAACGTTCAGGGCGTGCAATATTACGTTAAAAATATCCTTGTACTTTTCTTACGGTGGTTGCATAATTTACGTTCTGTATCAAAATCTAATTTTTTGTTCGCGATCGCTTGCTTTGCATGTCCAATTGTACTCGTACGTTTGTGTCATCTACTTCTTGAACGACGTTCAGTCGAAAACGCTCGATAGAGCATTCTAAACACGAATTTACGTTATTTGTCTGAAACCGTTGAAATCACCATACTCGCAATTGGAATCGAACAACAGTCGAGGACTCGGGTCGGTGGTGCACCCATGCGAACCTCTCTCTTCGTCATCTATTGTTTTTTGAATTTTTTATTCTGACCGGGCGGGGGAGGAGGAAAAGAATTCATACGCAAGAAGAGAGCAGTTCATGGAAGTAAAAAAAAGAAGATGTCCGATCAACGTGCAAGGGATCAACAAAAATTCTGAGAAGCAGAGAACGAAGAATCGCAACGATCAGAATAGAATGTCGTAATTGTCATGTGATCGTCGAAAGGATCGTCCAACGATGTGTCTTACACCACACCGTTCACCGTCAATTTCATTGGGCTATAGTTGTTCCAGCCTTTCCCTATTCGATTTTTTTTCTCGGTGGTTGACTTTAACCGCGTGAGAATGCCCCGATAACGAAAAATCGCATTCTCAATCAAGTGAAGGTGTCGTTCGCGATTGAGGAACACAACGCACTTACAGAAAAGTGTAATAAAAATACGACACAGACGTGAAGATAGAATTGTTCATGTGTTTATACTGAAAGATAGAAGGATATCACATTAGTTACACCGAAGAAAAGGAAATTAAATAAATAGGATGAGTCCTCAACTTCCACGAACATAATGGCAATCGTGCATCTTGTGATCATAACGATATACAGGGTGTCTCGTAATAAGTGTAAGACCCGAAAAGGGGTTGTAGGGGAGGTGATTCTAAGTAACTTTTTCCTTTGCAAAAATGGGGTCTAGGTTCTCATTTTCGAGTTATTCAGTAAAAACACCGACCAATAAGAGCGCGTGAATAGCGCCCGCTCAGTCGCGAGAGCAAAGGCATGAACAAACAAATTAGTATCGCGCTATGTTACGTCAAAGTTAAATCACACGTAAAATTGTCTGATCTCTTATTCGGTAAAAATGAATAACTGAACATTATTATTCCCAAATTCCCAATTCCCCAAATTCTCAATTCCCCCAATTCCCAATTCCCCAAACTCCCAATTCCCCGAATTCCCATTTCTTCGAATTACTAATTCCCCAAATTTCCAATCCCTCAAATTCTTGATTCCTCAAATTCCCAATTCCACAAATTTCCAATACCCCAAATTCCCAATTCCTCAAATTCCCAATTCCCCAAATTCCCAATTCCCCGAATTCCCATTTTCCCAAATTCCCAATCCCTCAAATTTTCAATTCCCAAAACTCCCAATTCCCCAAATTCCCAATCCCCCAAATTTCCGATTTCCCAAATTCCCAATTCCCCGAATTCCCATTTCCCCGAATTACCAATCCCCCAAACTCCCAATTCCCCATATTCCCAACTCCCCGAATTCCCATTTTCCCAAATTCCCAATCCCTCAAATTCTCAATTCCCCAAATTCTCAATTCCCTAAACTCCCAATTCCCCAAATTCTCAATCCCTGAAATTCCCGATTTCCCAAATTCGCAATTCCCCGAATTCCCATTTCCCCGAATTACCAATTCCCCAAACTCCCAATACCCCAAATTCCCAATCCCTCAAATTCTCAATTCCCCAAATTCTCAATTCCCCAAACTCCCAATTCCCCAAATTCTCAATCCCCGAAATTCCCGATTTCCCAAATTCCCAATTCCCCGAATTACCAATTCCCCAAACTCCCAATTCCCCAAATTCCCAATCCCTCAAATTCTCAATTCCCCAAATTCCCAATTCCCCAAATTCCCATTTTCCCAATTCCCCAAATTCCCAATTCTCCAAATTCCCAATTCCCAACTTCCCCAAATCGCACATAAAATTGTCTTATCCCTTATTCAGTAAAAATGAATAACTGAACATTATCATGTGCGATTTAACTTTGACGTAACATAGCACGATACTAACTTGTTTGTTCGCATCCGCAATTGGCCGTATGTTCGGGGCTTCGCTCTCGCGGCTGTGCGGGCGCTATTCGCACGCTCTGATTGGTCGCTGTTTTTCCTTAATAATTCGAAAACGGGAGCCTGGACCCGATTTTTGTAAAGGAAACAGTTACTTAGAATCACCTCCCCTACAACCCCTTTAGGGTCTTACACTTACTACGAGATACCCTAAATATTGAGTATCTTGCGACGGTAGGAACATTGTCTAACCCAACCTAATTCACCAATTTAATTAATCTAGCCTAAGTCACTAACTAAATCAGAGTAGGTTAGGTTAGACAAATATCATAGCCAGTCATGCGAGTCAAGATTCGCAATTATTGAAGTTCATCGCCACAGTATCGACAAGATGAAAGTAATTCCTTAGGTAGGATGCGGGATCAATTGGATTAAGGTTTAAGAACTAAATAATTTATTCAATTTCGAAACAGTTTTATACGAGATCATGTTACGCCGTGAATTTTATTCTTTTTTTTTACGCTTGTTGATATAATCAGTGGCTCTAAAAAGAGCCGATTTTTGAAATAGTTCGAGATACAATGTCTGTTTCGGTATTTGGACATTTTATGTACTGTATATCCTTAACGATGACACGGATTCCTACAAGTACGGTTTAGAAATTTTCGTTCGAATACAAATTTAGCGACTGAAGTGTCCACGTGTTTTGTGGACCTTCCGTAATGTCGTGTAGTGGATCCAGCATCTCGACTTGTTCATTCGATGTTTCGAGTGGCCTTGTCTTCGCATATTTTAAGGAAGGTGAAATTTTTCCCCGTCCGTTCATTGCAATACATCCTTCGAAGAATACCGAGTTATGGTCGCACGCTCTACCTATTACTTTTCGATTGCTACAATAGAAATAAAATAATAGATGAACGACCTATACTATACTATAATATACTCATGCATTATATATACTATAATATACTCATAATATACTGATGCATACCTTGCCAGATACGTGTATGCAGAAAGATAAATGTCCTGGTGCTTAAATGAGTCGCGATAGTTAAATATACAGTGGGAATTTTATTAATAATATTTCTGCATATTTTAGACGTTTAAACTGTCGAATAGTCCAAATAGCAAAATATAGCTTTACATAGATGTAATTATACGTTTCAATAATTCAATACTTATATCACGTAGAAATATTATTGTACAATTTAATATTTGTGATTTGACGTTATTTAACGTTTATAATTTCGTTTTATAAAGAGCCAATAAAAGAAGGGAGTATTTTTTTTAAGCCCAAATAAAATAATGTGTTATGAGTTCTTAGATAGTAAAGTTATTTTAGATTTATTGAATAATAAATAACTCTAGTTAATCTTATTTCTTATTAATTTTGTTTAAATATTGAAATTAAATGTGTTTTTCCACTACTACGTAAAAATGTAATCAAAAGCTATTAGCACAAACGCGTTTTCAAAATGAATTCCTAAGATCAAATTATTGAATAAATTAGACTTAGTGAATTTATTACATTGTTAATATTTATTTTATTAAACTAAAATATATTGTATTCTGTACATTTATGGTAATAATAATTATACAAAAATATAATTCTGGTTATTCTCAAATTTGTCATAACATCAACATAACCGACAATTTGATAGCATTCTTTTAATTATATTTCTTGTAGTATAAAGTCACATTAATTCCTCAGAATGCCGAGGGAAAAGAGAAAGGGAAAAGATTACACATAAAAAGATGTTTGTACAGCAGTAAAAGCCTTTAAAGCAGGCACTTCGTTACAAGTAGCCAGTGAAATGTTTCAAGTGCCAAAATTAATTCGGAAGAAAAAACCCATTATAATCGATTAAATGAATTTATTAAAAATGAAATATTTTCATCCCACAAACTCTTACCATCTGTATTTTCTCTTCTTATAATTAAAATATTAAATTAGTGCATATTTAATATTTCGAACAGTTACAATTAATTATTCAGACTGCTATGAATATTTTCAGATGAACATTTTCAGATTTAATGAATTTATTGTAAATAAAGTATTTGCATCCCACAAACTATTGCCATCTAAATCTTCTTTCATCAAATAACGAAAATAATGAATTTAACATTTATTTAATATCTATAATAATATTAATTATTAACTAGGATACGTAATGAATATTTAATTACTGTTCCATATAAACATTTTCACATTTTAATTAATTCAAATAAATAGAAATTTGTTTATATTTCTCTTTAACAAATATACATTCTTACTTCATCAGAAAGTAGTAATTTTACTTTTTCAAATAGAATGGATACAGTTCTAATTCTACATCGCCTAAATATAAAAGAAGTCGAAATAATCTTAATTGCACAATCGTTTGATCACTGGCACATTTATCTTATGAACAAGATTTAATGTTGCGTAACAGCCGCAACTTTTTACAAATATCTCGAAAACCACATCAGACTTCGACTTGCCCCTCTCGACTTCTCGTTTTTCGTGACAGGCTAAAGCTATTAAAAACAAGCCGCGGTGAAATAACTGGAATTTCGAGAGGTCGCTAAACTGTGTAATTAAATGCGATTAATTTTAGATTTGAACGATTGCCGGTAATTTTATAGGTCAATTTAAAGGAGGTCGCTGAAAGGTAAAGTGGAACACGGAGGATCCCTCGTCGAGACGCCCAGTTCTGATTGTTTCGGTGCTGATGCCACGTCGTGACCTTGACCCCTGAATATAAATCGACATCCTGCTTGCAATTCTACTTTCATTCGTGGAGAAACTTCGATTTCGTTACTGAATCGGAAATCGTTTGTACACCAAATATTTTATTACTTCGAGCCTAAAGTGTTCCGAGTCATTGAGTAATTTGCGACCACAATGTCGTAATGTGATTTTCGATTTGTCGCGTGTAACAATTATATTACTTGCGACAATAATTTTATCATCTTTTTATGACATGAAAAGTGAATATGCTAAATAGGGAGAAAGGCAATGTAGGAGAGGGAGATTTCACCGGTACCGTGAATTAGAAATAATGCGTGGTAACTTTTTTTGTATCCCAGAGAGTAGAGGCCTTTTTTCACTGTACCGTCATTTTCTTTACATTACATTTGCATTAAATTATTACTAGAAAATTGAATACAATACTGGGACTTACGTTGAATTAAGTTCTAAATTTATGTTATACAGCAACTAATTAATTTAGATTTTGGCACTAAAAAAGTTGTTTTTATCTCCATATAGTCGTTATTAATAAACTGTCATCTACATTAAAGATTTTCGACGATTTTTGCTCATTTAAATTAATTCTTAATTTTCTATTGTAATACTTAGTAGTTTATATTATGACACCAAAAAAATTGAATTTATGATAACCACGTTTAATTAAGACTTTCAATTAATTCCAAATTTTAATTAAATTATTTCAAATTTTGTAAGCATTTGTGTCGAAAATTGGCATTGCAGTGGGATTAGATATAATGTAACATAAAAGATGCATAGGGTAAATGAACAATATTACGTGCCTATATTATATTTCGGTAAATCTGGCTATTTACAAGATTGAATAGAATTATGTAGGCTTACAATTATCAAAATTTAATAATTATCACACTTTCACGAAATAATTGTATCAATATATTACTTGGATTTAATTTATTTCACTGTCGAAACGTACCAATTTAAATATTAAACGTTCATAAATATAGAATGAACCCTCAACGCTTCGACTTTTAATTGTAAACATCATCTGGCAACTCCAACTTCGTACTTTGACTTGCAAGTTTTTTCGTGTCACATTTTAAATGCTACAACGACGCATAAATAATAATATTGAGCCACTTAAAACAATCATTATTCATCTCAGAAGTAGTATACGTCACCCCCCTTGGTCGTTGCCACTTCCAGGGATGACCATCACCTCTGCGAGGGCGGCAACTTCTGAAAAGTCGTGGCCAATCGTATCCCTCACCCCCTTCCAAATTATCAAATCAGAGCTGACGTCGACGGTAATTTTTGCGACAAACGTCAGAACAAATTAGAACACTTGTAAGAACAAAGTAGAATCAAATTAGAATCAAGTATAACACGAATAACTTAGAACATGATTAGAATTACAACACGAACACTTGCAACTATCAAATTAAAACTCTTGTACCAATATAACAATCGAACACTACAAATTTTTGAGTATAATAAACAGAATAATATAAGCATATACTGAACAGAATAATACAAACGTTTATTGAACAGTATAAGATTGACAGTTTGTTAGACGCCATAGATCAAAACAGATTAACCCCTTGCCCTACAACTACGAGCTACACTTGTGACGCACTCGCTGTTCAAATATGATAGACATTGTTAATATTTTGAATACGGTTGAATGTTCAACTTCGGTCTAATTGTAATTTGTACATCCGCGGATCACTAAATGGGAAATGGTCTTGACATTCGAACTTTATTTAATCACTTTAATGTTATAGCAATTAATAGATCGTTATGTCTGACGCACTTGCTGAATAAATCGTAGCACAAGGGGTTAAAAAAGGAAGAGCGTCGATTCGCGGAAAGTAATCGTCGCGATAAAATCAGTCCTGAAAGTCGGGTGAACCGAGTTGGTATCATCAGGTTCCTTCCGCGTGGTGCTTTCGCCGTCGTTCCATTCTCCGTGGTTGCAACTTGTTCCACTCGGGTTTTCTTCGCACGTGACACGAGCCACGGGTTCCTCGACTCGTCGTCTTCGTCGTCCTCGCACGTCGTTCTCTCTCATGCACGACCACCACCCGTAACGGCCTCTCCTTTTTCACGCGACCGGTGCCATCGTGCTTTCTCTCTCCGTTAAATTGCACATAGAATCGGCGTTCTAGCAATCTAACGTCTGCACCTTCTTTCCCTCCGAACGAGTAATTGCGGAGGGTCGTGCTTTCTCTCTCGCTTCAATCATTCCTCCTCGTCTCGTGTACGTAACACCAAAGGACCATGGTGTCCTCGCCGTCCCACGACTCCTCGTGTCCTTCTGTTCGTCTCTTTGTTCCTCCGCCGCCGCACAAGTAAGCTCGTCCTCGTTTTCACGTGATCGAGCCACGGTGTTCTCTCTGTTACCCGTTTAAATGTCCGTCTCTCTTTTTCCTGCTGGCACTCGTGACTCCTCGACGGTCTTCGCCGGCAACGAGAGAGGCACCTCTCGCTTTCACTCGTCCGTGTGAAGAGGCTATCGCGGACCCCGAGAGCTCAGTATCCGCCGGACCGTCGCGTGGTTCGATGTCGTGTACTTTAATACGAGCCAATACCGATCGAGTGCATCGTCCAAGTGTTTTTTCCTACTGATTTGGTGACACTCGCCGATATCGAACGATCGGGCCCGTCGAACTTGCGGGGTTTTACGACGAACAACAGTGTCGCACGCCGGGGGAACCATGAAGGCGCACGCGATCAGGTAAGGGCGGCAATTATTTTTTACAATTATTTAACCCTTTGCACTCCGAAACATTCCGGACGTTACCTACCAGATACTTTCTTGAGAAAACATGCATTTACAAATCCTCGTATTATATACACTCGTGGAATCAATTCGCATTAAATTTCGCACTTAATCAAATTGTTTAATATATAATTGTTTATAGTTTATATTTTAACTATAAACATTATAGCTTACAATAAAAATATTATGGTATTTTAGCGGAGCAGTATATACATATTCTGCCCAAACATGAAACAGAATATTTTTATTCAAAGTGTCCAGAGTTAATTCCATTAGTGTACAGTAGTGGAATTAATTTTGGACACTTTCAAATCTTTCCTTAAATTTCGCATTTAATCAAATTGTTTAATATATAATTGTTTATATTTTATATTCTAATCAATGTTTTCTAATTTTGGGGCGTAACTATAAACATTACAGCTTACAATAAAAATATTATGGGATTTTAGCGGAGCAGTATATACATATTCTGCCCAAACATGAAACAGAGAATATTTTTATTCAAAGTGTCAAAAATTAATTCCACTACTGTACACTAGTGTACAATTCTCTAATTTAAACTTTAACTTAAATTTCGCATTTAATATGTAATTATTTATATTTTATATTGTAATTACTGCTTTTTAATTTTGGAGCGAAAATATAAACATTATACATTACAATAAAAATATTACGGTATCAATTTAGCGTTGTAGAATATACATATTCCCAAAAATCATGAAATATAAAATATTATTATTCATAAGTGTCCAGAATTAATTCCACTAGTGTACACAGTGTACTTTTGGGACCAAGTAAAATATTATAATAATACGGTGCTTATATGAATATGTAGAAATCGAGGAACATATATTTGCAAAAAAGGATAAAATTGCAAACATCTGACTCGGAGTCTTGACAATATGTTACCATTTATCGATGTGCTTTGTCTCACACTATTTATATTGTTACCACTGTCTATGGAATTTCTACGTCGTCTTATTAACCCTTTGCCTTATAATGACGCCTCTCAGGCGTGACGCACACAACCGCTGCAACGCGACAAATTCGGCCCCTAATTTCACCACGATCGAACTTCGAGCTCAATTTTAATTTGATCCTGTCCACCGATGATCGTCATATCCAAAATATCCCTAACATTCGAGCAATGTTTATCCATCTTCACGTTCCTACGATAATTGAATCGCTCCGTCTGACGCATTTGCCGACGAAATGATAAGTTAAGGGGTTAACCCTTGAATAATATCACGATGGCTGCCACTCTGCTTTTGTGAATTCATTTGTCTAACGTGTCTATACAAAACGTCTATTCAGATCATGCATGTATCGCTACATATGTATGTAGGATGGGAGCAAGAAGACGAGAAACAGATTAAAGTAACAAAAGATAAATTTAATAATAATAAAAGAAATACAAAAGAAATTAATCGACTTTGCTTATTCAACGTGTCTGTCGCCACTGCCTTCTCCACGCTTCTCACGCTTTATATATTCTGAGATTCGCACTTCTTTTGTCACAAGCATTCTTTCATACCCGAATCTTGAATCCTTCTTTCCGATCATACTACGCAAAAATACACACACACGCACACCATCGCTCGTTACCGATCCCCACATGTATAATGAGACTTACTCATACACTCATGGTCAAAATTAAGTGGTCATTGTAAAAATGTTTTTTGTTTTATGACAATGTTTTTAATAAATTTTAAATTATAACGTGAAATATTTTTGTAGACTTGAAAAAAAACTTTTATTTAATGTATATAATTGTGCAATAAAGTTTTGATTTATAGGCATTATTAGTTAAATTAAATTAACCTTTTGTTATTTATGATACCTGTCCACTTAATTTTTTCCACGACTGTATATCATAGTAATTGTACCATATTATGATTTGATTCCTCGCGTTATTTCAACAGAAAATTTTAAGGAAACATGCATTTCTAAGAAAGTTGTGCTGAAATAAGTTGATTCGCAATAATCGCTAATGAACTTCAATATCGCTTCAGAGGGGCAGAAGAAGGGTTAAATGTTTGTATCATGGTTCACAGAAAATGAGATGGTTCTATGTTGCATAGAAATCTTGTCGCGCTTTGACACTAGATTTGTGGACGTTCAAGGGCCATTTATATTTAAATTGAAACTAAAGTACAAAATTTGCATTTTGACAGAAGCTTTTTATTATTTCGCGTAATTTAAATTGAGAAATGTAACATCTGTCATTTTGATGTGTTCTGGTGTTAAATTAAGCAATATTTTTGTTAACAAAGGAATTGAAATGAAAATGTAAAATGGTAATAGTAATTCAATTCCGTTTATGACATAGTGGAACTCAAATAGTCTCACTGTGTCACATCGATTCTTGAACGATACTTGTTTCGAGATGGGTCGAAAAATGTATCATAATGCATTACCGTGCATTAAAAAGGTGCGAAGTTTTTAATCCCTCCGTGCCACATTGAGTTTAATGCTATATTAAATACTATGCTATGTTAAATACTAATTTTGTAATATTTAATTTGTATCCTTGCACGGTAATATTCTCATTTAGATTTAATAATATTATAACTTTCGTTAGGAACATTTATTTAACATTCCTGTTTAATAATATTTGAAGTAGTAGTATTTATTTAACACTCTCGTTTAATAGTATTTGCTTCACTAGTATTTATTTAATACCCTTGTCTCATAAAGTTTACTTAATACTTTCATTTACAATTATTTATTCAAACATCCTGTTTAATAATATTTTGTTAAGCAGTACCTATTTAACATTCTTGTTTAATAATATTTGTTTCATTAGTATCTATTTAACAGCTTTGTCTAATAGAGTTTACTGAGTATTTTTATTTACAATTATTTATTCAAACAAACTGTTTAATAATATTTCGTTAGAAACAGTAGAAACTAGCAATCTTGCTAGAAATTTCTTGCGGAAAAGTAGATAAAGTTTGTACAAATCGTACGTTCTTCGTCGATTATCTTTTTTGCTGCTTTGATACTTCTTAATATTTCGATTGCAGTATTATATGTATAAGTAAGATTTATTTTGAATTTTTATTAAACCGAATGGGGAGTGTGTGTGGTTTTCTAAATGCAAATGGTTAATATTTGAAGGGGTGGTAATTGTAGTCGTAGCAATTGCATCTTTGAGTCATTAGTGATAGTGAAATTTCAATGAAGATGTATTCAGAACACCCTATTTGTATCATTTGAACAATTTGTAAAACATTGTATCTACTTTTGTTTATGTCTATCAAATTAAAGCTGGGGAGGTTAATCTAGGTTTAATATCTAGGTTTAATATAAGATATAATTAAATCTTTTTGGTTTCATTCAGTTTCTATCAGCTAAACAATTTGTAAAAAAATTGTATTCATTTTTTATCATTTTTTCCAAATTAGTGTTATTTTCTTTTAGTAAAAAGTTTCACAAAATATTATATAAGTTATTATTTTATTACATCTTCTTCAGATTATGGTTATGGGGGTTGTAACGGAGACACGAAGAAAGAGTTTAAGTCCCATAAGAACATGTCTTATTACTTTCATATTATTTTTAGTTTCTTAAAAATAATTACTAGAGAATTAATTTTAATTTAATATAAAGTATTAAGTAACTTTTTTTTGTATAATGATTATGGGAGACTATGGGATCGAGAAATTTCGTAATAAATTATATTTATTTTTGTTCCATCGAAATTAATACTAAAGCATTAATCCTGGTTTAGTATGAAATATTATTTAACTCTTTGAATTACGGTTATTGAGGTTTTTAAAGTACCTCGATGTGGCCACTCTGTTTTTATCACCTATTGAATTTCTGATAAACTCTACTCATTTTTACTCCGAAATTAATGTTAAAAAGGTGATCTAGGTTTTTTATAAAATATTGTTAAATCCTTCTTCGAATTATGGTCACGGGGACTATAACAAAAACACTGAAGTAAGCTTTTTATGGACACTAATTTCGTAAGACCACTGTATTCAATTATCTAGAGATTTTCTAAAAAATTCTATTCATTATTTATTATTTCACCAACGCTGAAAATCTGAAAACTTCTGCAAATTAGTGTTGAAGAAGTTATCTCAGTTTCATTATTATTATATTTACAAAATATTAATAATTAATTTATAAAATATTATTTAATACTTTTTCGAATTACTGGAATTCAATACTTCTGTGTAAATATTAAAACTATTTATCTAATAATTAATATATTATTAATTCTTTTAATTACTTTTAAATGTCACAAAGAATGTTTATTTGTATTTGTGAATTTGATAAATGCAGTTAAAACGATATCCAAATTAAAATACTGATTTCAAGAAAGCATTTATTTGAATTGAAACAAAAAGCAATAGGTCAAATATGAGGCTCAATTATTCTAGAGTTAACCTTTAACGGCCGACTCTTCTTTTAATAGTAATTTGTCATAAAATGAAAAATTACCAGCTACGTTTAAATTTTATATCCAATTTTATTTGAATTCATAGAATTCTTTACAGGTATAATGTGATATGAGTAGTCTTTTGATCAATGAGATTTAATAAAAATAAATCTTATTGATAAATAAAATAGTAAATTTAAATTAGTATAATTGGATTAATATTACTCCAATGGCATACCGCAATATTATATTTATAAATATATTAGTATAATTGAATTATACTAGTAAACTGGACATAGTTATTCAGTTATTAATTGTAATTAACGCAGTAATTATGATAGAGTAGTTTAAAATTTTGATGATGGTAATGTTGAGCTTCATACAATTCTATACGAAAAGTTGCGGAACGATGCAACTGTTAATTTATGGTTATTAAATCTTAAAGTTGATAAAATTCCAACTTTAGATACGTAGAAAGTTAGAAATTTATGAGTGTGCGGAAATGAAAGATTTTGTAACTGGAAAATTGGAAATTTAGAAATTTACAGAGCTGAAGCATAATATTTAAGACATTTAGAAGTACAGAAATTTAAGAACTAGCGAATTCGGAAATTCAGAAATTCAGAAATTCAGAAATTCAGAAACTCTATAACTTAGATAATTTGAGAATTTGGGAAGTCGAAAATACAAACAACTGAAAATACAGTAGGTTGGAATATTTCCAAATTCAAAAATCGAAAACGGGAAATGTAAAAAATTGAAAATACAAAAAATTAAAAATTAGAAAATTGGAAAATTGCAAACATGAAAAGTAAGAAATATATAAAAATTGAAAATATAGGAAATTAAGAGTACAGAAAATGCAACACACTACAATTAGAGATTTGAAAAATTGGCAATCAGTACATATTAATAATTGAAAACTGCAACATTACAAATACCAAAAACTGGAAATTGACACATCGCAGATATAAAAAATTGAAAACTGGAATAATGTAAATTTGAAGAGTCGAAAATACGAGTAACAAAAAACATGGAAATAATGGACAAATTGTGAACGGATATCAGAATAATGGTGCTTAAGTTCCGTGTACATCAAACAATAACCTTCAAATGCTGAGTACAATCAAAGGTTTCAAAATAAAATAAATTAAGATACTGGAATTATTAAATTTCGTCATTGTAACCCGCGTGTGATCGAGATATTTTTGTCGGTGGCCGGTCGTGCGTGCAACGAATAAGAATTGAATGTAATCCACCAGCCGGACAGGAAGTGACTGCTCAAAAGTGAAAGTTAACGTATTCGTTTTTCAAATTTTCGAGTCACGAATTGACTCAATCCTTTCCTTCGATTACCTTGGATAATATTGTACCGGTAACTTGCTATTAGGTACCCTATAGGTACTTCTAACTCACTATTTACACTCTCCCTAAGCTCTTTTTACACCTTCCCTAACACCTAGAGCTCATGTTTTTATAGAATTTCTCTAAACCCTAGGTTCTAGATTTCTGTAGAAATTTATTCTTTTTTAGGATGTCTTTATGTTCTTCTATACGTTTTATTTTACCTAGTCTTTTCTAAACTTATTTATTTATTTTCTTCTTTCGATTTATTTTCTCCCTAGATTTTCTAGATCACAAAATTTATTACCTGATTGCATTTATTCATTCATTTATTCCGCAGGACTAGTTTATTTTCCTCCTAGACTTCCCTAAATTCACTTATCGCTTAATATTTATTTCTTTTTCTTCACATCCCTAGACTTATTTATTTATTCCCTTGGATTGACTTTCTTTCGATATCTCTCTAAATTTATTTAGTAGATTTACTGACATTTATTCAGATATATTTATTTACTTATTTATTAATAGATTCTTTTGTAGGTTTCTCCAAATGAATTACTTTATTTATGTTTTCATAATTAATTATTTTCTTCATAGATTTACTTATTTCTTTTGTGTCCAGGCTTCTCTAGATTTATTTACATACTTATGTAGGATCGGGCCAGAGGGAGGTGTGAAGAAAACACACGCACTTTTGTCGAAAATAACGAAGCTTTACTAAAATAAAAGGAGATAATATAATATAGTTAATAAAAACGTGTTCGCTCGCGTCGCATCATGCATTCAACTGAAATTCGTCCGCTTCATTCATTTGTTACCTCACGCATTCCCTCTCACTCGCACACACGTTCATCTGCAATCATTCGTATTCTCTCTTACAACGTTCATGCACTCATCTCACTCGTTCTCACGTACATCCACGCACTCTCGCATTCCTTCACTTATACATTTCCATAGATTGACTGATTTTCTTCCTTGCTTCTTTAGATTTATTTATTTGATTTCCTAGATTGATTTATTTTCTACCCACGTGTCCCTGAAGTTATTTATTTTTTTCTCGGCTTTTCCAGAATTCTTCCTAGGCCGTATTTGTACTTTTACAAAATTTTCCCCTGGCTGCTACCTATCCTTTATCCCAGATTTTCCCAGAGATTTATTTCGCCGGTATTCATACCACGTTCTTCCTAAATTCATTAATCACGATAACCTCGAAATATTGACGTCGTTAATAATTTTTTCATGTTAGAATTGGGATCTATATGTGTTCCTTACTCTGCTGAAAGAGCGCGCATTTTTATATCGTTTCTTTTGTTTCACATTTTGCAGGCGTGCGTTTTTCTGTAGTCGCGTAATGTCTCTGCACAAGCAACATGCGCTCGTGCGTCTTTCTTTTGTATTACATATATTAAATATATTTCATTAAGTGTACTAAAAATACGCAATTGATTATTCCACTGCCCGTCAAATTCTGTCATTTCAATTTTGTGAAGATGATAATCTGTCAAATGCAGTAATATTGTCCAGGCTAGGTTAGGCTTTCCTTGAAACTTCCGAAAATAATGATCACGAAACGTTCATTATTTCTTCGATGCAGGAAAAAAGTCAGTGAACGCCATAGTTGGCAAGAATAGAACATTCTAAATTAGGTTGTCTCTAGATTGTCCTGAGTCATCTCGAAATAAAACGTATATCATGAAATGTATCTCTTTCCTGGATACAGGGAACAATATCACAAAACACCACATCTGTTAGTAATAAGAGGCATTAGGTTAGAATAACTAGGTTTTATTTCGGTTTCCTAAAAATTCGTTTAAGCGCTTTGTATTTTTGGAAAAAGAAAAAAGTTTCACGGTACATATTCGAAAAATACAATAGCTATTTTTGCAACAATAAAATAGTACTTATAATTACTTGTGTCACTCATAATTGTATAGAATTCGTGGTGCAATTCGCACGAATATAAATATTTTTTACAAATAATTGCATCAAAACGATATGAGATATTTTTGTTATTCAATATATCCTCTACTATTTGACAAAAATTCGTGAAATCTATAGTGGAATACGGAAACAGAAGAAAAAGGAAATGAAAGATCTTTAAGTTTTAATGAAACTTATTAAATCACCGAATACACAGAAAGACGATTTATGTAATGGACTGCTAAATTTAAACTACTACTTCTATGTGGCTTAAAGTTTCAGCAAATGTCAAGGACAGATGTATCGGCATCATAAGGAAATAGTTTTGTGTATACATATTTCTATCACGGGAAGTTCGCAAATTCATATTACTTTTCGATCAAACCTAACACTTTTTAGCTAAATTATGTCTATATTGCGTTTGAGAGTCCCGATAGAGGCGAGTGATGTTGCACAATGATTTAGTTAATATCAAATTACGATGTACGACATAATTTACATAATAAAAAGATTCTGCGTATGTCAAATTAGATAATCGAGCAACAACACATTGCATGATCGACAATAGATGTACATTTACAAAATAATATTAAATTCTGTTAGTAATATTCGTTGTGATACTAAAAAGGATTTTTGAAAGTATAGATAACTGTTAAATAAATAAATATTGTGGTGTTAAGTAGAATTATCGCACTCAATTTCGTAAATGAAGAACTATTATTGTAAACGAAGAATTTATTTATTGGAAAAGTAACATGTAAGGAGAATTTAGAAAATGAGTATAAAAACAAATACTATGAGTGAGCATATATCTCGTCATACAAGGATTAATTGCTCTTTAAATACACTACATAGTAAGTGTAATATGCATCGTTCTTTTTATTTTTTTATTTACTGACACATTTGCGAAGATTTATGTTGGATCTCGTGGGTTCGATATCGTTAGGTGATGCATTATGTCAAAAATATTTACATAGAATAGCTATAATTTTCACAGAAAAGGAAAAAATTTATTTGATTCAAGTACAAAATACAAATTATTATTAAAAACTAATTAATTCGGAAAATATTAACAAATTAGTATAACTGATTAGCGTAGTACATTAACATGAGAGATATTAGTATATCTATTTATTTCTTCCAATAATAATTGTCTTATGTCTTTGAACAGAAAATATTTCAAAATAAAACAAATATTTTTGTTTGAAATTTATTAAAATGCGAAGAAAGTATTACTGTAAAAAATTTATTGAGATATAAAACGAATATGATTGACTGGAATTAATTAAGGAGAATGGACTGTCATTAAAGATACAAAGTCTGTTAAAAATATTATACAAAGTTGCAAGGAATGTGGATAATTATTGTCAAAAATGAAAGCGAGAAATAATTACTTCGATAACATGAAAGTTGTACTTTCCATTTCATTCCAGGGAAAGAATAGAATCGCGACACGTAATATCTATAAATGTGTTCTTTTCTTGCTTTCTGCAGAAAAAAAAACTTCGTAAATGGATTTTCCTGGTGATTATCATCCATCGATCACGGTAATTGAGCCGTCTGATTGTCTAAGAATGCCACGTAACGCTTTCTTTGTGTTCATCAGAGTTAACTGTGTTATTAATCGTTTAAAACATGTCGGAACTTTTTGTATTTATACACACATAGATCTCAACAAGACCGTATTTATACATAAATAAATATCGACAACTTAAATAACTTTTTTTTTTATTTGTTTATATAATAATATTAATAAGATGCGGCATGCTACTGTACTGTTCTCTTACTTTCATATTTTGATATTCTATTTATTTTTCTGCTATTTTTAGTACTTTATTATCTTACTTTATTTTACCGCTTTTATCTTTTTTATTGCTTTTACTATTATTGCTATTTTCACTAGTTTTATTATTTTTATTATTCGTACATTTTTTCTATTATTTTTATTCTTGCGGTTTTTGTTATTTCTCCTACTTTTTCTATTATTATTATTTTTATTATATTTTTCATTTTTACTATTGCAGCAGTTTTTGTTATTTCTCCTACTTTTTCTATTATTATTATTTTTATTATATTTTTCATTTTTACTATTGCAGCAGTTTTTGTTATTTTTTCTACTTTTGTTATTTCCGCTACTTTCGTTATTCTTCTATTTTTACTATTTTTGCTATTTTTACTGCTTACACTATATCTACTATGTATTTTTATTGTTATTAGTATTCTGACGTTTTTGCACTATAGTTTCTTTTCTTATTATCGTGCTATTTTCATCAATTCTCTTATTCGTATTATTGTACTATTTTCACCGTTACTCTTATTCGTATTATTGAAGTATTGTTACTCTTTTAACATGTTCAATATTGTACTACTTTTTCTATTTTTATTGTTTTTATTATTACACTACTTCTAGTATATTACCTTTATTTACTACATTTCTTTACTATTTTATTATCCTACTCGTTTACAGCGCAACTATTTCACCAATTTCGTTATTATAACTGTACTACTAATATCTTTTAATAACACATTGAATAACTCATATTTATAGAAACGTCTTTTCCTTTTTTTATTCATAAAATATGCTAGTAAAGCAGTATGGACAAAAGTAGAACACCATGAATCTAATATGGAACAACAAAAGCAGTCCGTTGACATTTGCTATTATTGTTTCGACCTTTTAATAACTTGTCTGATATTCTGTGTTAAGTGCGATTAGAATATGTAAATAGAGTTTGATGTTGCAAAACTGGAACACTCTGTATGATCGGAGAAAAGAATTATAAGCTGTCGGGATTATAAACGTAATTTCTTTGGAAGTCGACTCGCTAAGTAGCGTGAACCAGTATTGGTCAGACCTTGGCGACTTCATAACTATACTGAAAATGATCCACTTTAACGCGCCGCCTGCCACAGTAGAAACGCTCGTATGTAATACGGCACGCATGAAGTAGATATTCCCTTGATCTCTTTCTCTCTCTCTCTCTTTTATAGAAGAAAGTCGCGAATAAAATAATTATTGATATATTAACCCTTTCTCTACTACGGGCGACTACAGTCGCTCTGCACAAAATGCCACCGACGTACTATGGGCGACTATAGTCGCTCTACATAAAATACCTGTTAGAATAATTGTTATTTTGATGCTATGTCGATCAAGGTTTTGGGGTAAGTGCTAAGAGGTCAAGCTTAGTCCTCTTACCAGAAGGCATTCCTGCCTTCCCCACTCCGTGGCCAGATCCTTAAAGAATAATACAGTGAATCTTCCCACAGTGCAACAGAGGCCGGAATCGAAACTGCTCACTGTGAGCATAGGAGAAGCGAAATTTAATACTCGGCGGCTGTCCGTGGGGTGATCCCCCTCGGAATCAGTCAAGCGTTAAACACGATCGGTTACCGAAACGACCGAATATCGGTGAGACACATACTAATGCAAGCAAAGAAAAAGATTGCAATTTTCTTATTTCCTATTATTTTTTCATGAAACTTGTACCATCGTATTCGTCAGGTTTTTCTGATTAAAATGATACTAAACACGATATAATTACGATCATAATTACCCGTATAACAAGCTATAAAAGTTTCGGACTTTAGAATCTAAGGAATTCGTATCTCTGCCGTAAATGTAACGTCCGAAACTTTTATGGCTTGTTACACAGGTAATTGTGATCGTAATTATACCTTGTTTGGTCTTATTTTGATCGGAAGAACCCCACGAATATGTTAAAAAAATTTGCAGTCAAAAAAATATAAATATTAAAAAATTATATTGGTAAATTTGGAACTGGAGATTTGTCAGCCCGCATCAAAGGGACCGCGGCGAGAGTCGTGTTACACTTGAATTGGCTCGAGCGAGGCGAACACGGGCGTAGCGATGACGCACGCATTGGCGCAGGAAGAGACGTTCGTCCTCGGGCGGAGCGGACCAAGTAGTACACGAGGAGAGCTTTTACTGTAGTGCTTGGTATCGTGTTCGATACTTTCAGACCCGTTTAATCGTTCAGAACTATTTGAAAATTTCTACGTTTTTCTTCCACCAATTATGTTTACGATAGGTACTCGAAATTTTAAATAACAACTCGCGTGAGTCGCACGACCCACCAGTTAAACGGAAATGATATGATTGCACCCATTTCTATCTTACGGCACGTGAACATCGTATAAATAATTCAAAGGTTCTGAGTTCTTAGTTTTTCTGTTGATAGAAAGTAATTGTAAAAGCAAAGATTGATAGAAATCATGCGTGAACATGCTCGGTGAAATTTTCCCAGTCAGCAGAAAATCATTGACTCGTGTCTTTGTATCTGCGGGAGAAACGAACTGTTTATATGTTCAGACAAAAATTTTTGTTATTTAATATCGTGATTGTAGTACGATAAATACGAAATTTATTTCGTTTGTACATTCTCGTCACGCAGTTTCAAAATTATTAATGCTGTTGGATGAATAATTAATACGTTTTTTATTTGCTCGTAAATTGGTTGTTTTCACTTGTTCATTGATAATTAAGTACACACTTATGAAACGGGAAGTGATCAAGTATATTTCAGCGAAAGTTATATGAGATTGAATAAAAGATGAGATTATTTTGGAAATCACGGAATTTGAGATTAAATGATACTCATTAATTGTTAAATAGACACGAATGATCAATTCGAATATTTAATAGGTTTTTTTAAATTAAATTTTAGTATTTCAATGAAGGATATTTATTAATGTAATACTGCTGCAAAAGAGTTTAATTTATTTGCAAACATAACTTTGTGAAAGAGGATGTGTATTTGCACCATGTAACAACTCTGTCAACTTCGTTTCGCAAGATTTGAAAATGGCACGCTAGAAATTGGTTTTTACTTTTGAGACGTTTGTTGCATAATTATTTCAATTAAATATAATGAATTTATAATTTTTATATGTGATAGATACTGATAAGATGTTAATAATGAATAAATATTTTTTATTAACAAGGAAGTTAATAAAAAAATAATATAATGTAGTAAATTTGCAATATTTTTAAAAAGTCTCGCAAATATTATGACTAAAAAAGGAAATATTTGCGATAACTTCTAAATCAGAAAATACGAAAATATCTAAATTTCTTGACTGCAGAATTTCCAAGTTCCGCAACTTTGCATGTCTCCAAATTTCCAAATTTCCATATCATCCAATTTCTAGATTTTCAAATTTTCATATCTTTAAATATCTAACTTTTCAAATTTTCATACCTCCCAATTTCCATATTTTCCAATTTCTAAATTTTCAAAGATCCATATCTTTCCATTTCTAAATTTTCAAATTTCCATATTTTTCAATTTCTAAATTTTCAAAGTTCCATATCTTTCCATTTCTAAATTTTCAAATTTCCATATCTTCCAATTTCTAAATTTTCAAATTTCCATATCATTCAATTTCTAAATTTTCAAATTTTCATACCTCCCAATTTCCATATTTTCAAAGTTCCATATCTTTCCATTTCTAAATTTTCAAATTTCCATATTTTTCAATTGCTAAACTTTCAAAGTTCCATATCTTTCCATTTCTACATTTTCAAATTTCCATATCTTCCAATTTCTAAATTTTCAAATTTCCATATCATTCAATTTCTAAATTTTCAAATTTTCATACCTCCCAATTTCCATATTTTCAAAGTTCCATATCTTTCCATTTCTAAATTTTCAAATTTCCATATTTTTCAATTTCTAAGTTTTCGAAGTTCCATATCTTTCAATTTCTCAATTTTCAAATTTTCAAATTTCCAAAGTACAAAGTCAACAAAGTTGCGTATCCAAGTACTTGAATTCCAAAATTTCTATATTTCACAGTGCTTAAATTTCCAAATTCCCAACAGATTTATATTTCAAAATTCTCAAGTTATCAGATGATCGACCTTTCATCCTTTCAATTACCGCATATCGAAATTATAGAATCATCAAATTAATTTTCTAAATTTTCCAATTCTGAAATTGTCAAATACCCAAATTTTTTTAATTTCTCTGTCCAAATTTCTGAACTTCAGGATTTTTCATATTTCGGTCCTTATATTCTTAAATTACTAAATTTCTAAACTGATACATTTTCAAACTTTCAAATTTGAACGTATCTCCAAAACCTTAGATTCTAAAATTTCAAAATCCTCAAACTCTAAAATTCCACAAGTTAAAAGTCATAAAATTCTAAACCTTTCAATACCTACAATTTCTGAATTCATAAAATATTAAATTTGAAAATTACTAATCTCTAAAACTTTCTGAGTAAATTTTCTGAGAAAATTACTAAATTTTCTGAGAAATTAAAAACCTTGAAACTTTCCATTTCTGAATTCCAAATAAAATAATTGTCATGTATTAGGATGTCCCATAAATTTCTTCCTGCTTTGATGGAAACAAGTATACAATATTCATTGGCCAAGGTTGACTCGTTTAAGGTTCGCTTGTTGCATTAAATATGAAGCGTTTCACTCTATCACACACTTCTACCTCTCAGGAGCCATCGTTATTTATTTTCCTCGAAAATATTCTTCGAAATGCGTTTTTACGTCATATCAAAAAAGGAAGAAACTTGTGGGACACCGTAATACCTTATAATCTGCACAGAGTCTGAAGCACTTAAACGTTCGTATCTCCATAACAAAGCTTCAAATCGCAAATTGGCAAAGGACATTTCAGCTTCTTTTAACACAAAGTATCGTACATTTCTTGGAATACTCCGTGGATCGCCTCGGGTGTAATAAATCCATAGATTGTCTCGAATACAATATTCACGATTCCGCGAAACGATCATCCATCTATCGCAGAAAACTACTTTGTGCAAGCATGCCATTTAACCACGGCCGTTCAACGAACCACGGAGTTCCGTTTGGCAAGCCGCTCATTTTTTTTTCTCTCCATTTTGTCGTCGAGTTTGAAAATTTCCTGTCACGATCGACGACGGAACCGCGGATACAAGAATCGAACAGAGACACTCGAAGGACGTTGCCCTCGTCTAAGGATGCCTGTGTTTACGACTGTGCTGGATTCACGGTAGAACGAGCACGTGCATTATTAGGTTACTAATAGTCGTAACATTCATTATGTAGGACAGTAACCGTAACACGGTTGCATGCATAAATGCATACACGTTGTAAGTCGGCGGGATAATAAGATTCGCGGTAAGGGGACGAGTTGATTAGGATGCCTCTTATTTTTCTTTGTCGTACCCCCTAAAATTTTTACACTTGGTGAAAAAATGATAACTGCAATGTTTCAGCGTGATTGAACAACAGGAATCCATGCCACAGTTCAGTTAAAATTTTTGCACAATTTCATGTTGTCTATGTTTGGACCCTTTTGCTTTGAAATTATCAATAAATATTTTGTAATAAAAATATAACTTTTTATAAAACAATTTTAACATATTTTAGAAATAATTGAGAATTATAAAAGACTGTATCCTGATATAAACAAATCTACATTAACGCGAAATTTATATTAAAAATTATAACAATTTAATAATAGCCTAATTTATTCAGTACATAAGATATAATTTAAATTTCTAACATTAATATATTAAATTTAAAATCAGGTATAGGAGCAACATATTTTATTGAGGATGTGGTACATGTACACCGCCGCTCAAATGTATGTGGACACTTACTATGCTCGTAAAATTTGTGATATACATATAATGCATATTTTGATTAACAAATAATATCACTAGTTAAACAAATAACTTCACACTTATAAACAACAACGCATCACCCGTTGACCCGAATGACACATCCGCTATGTAGAAATTATTTACAGCAATTACAAGGGAACTCTGAATTGAAAATAATGACATAGCCGGCCAAATCACCTAATTTGAATCCCATAGGAAAACTGTAGGATCATATAAACGGACAAGATCAAAAAGGGTGTCTCAAATCCTGTAAGGGTGTGTAACCTTATTGATAGTGAAATAATGAAACGACTCGTAAACGCGATCAAGACACGCGACGGATACGTAACGATAAAAAGATACACGATGTAAAAGATATACGCATGTGACTATTTGTTATCTTAATCGGTAAAGTATTTCACAAATCGTTATTAAAATATGTTCACCAACCATGCACGAACCGAAACACATACTAGGTAAATATATCGAAGACAACATAACCTTTTTATGTCGTTAGAGAAATTAAAGAAGTGTCCACATATTTTTGAGCGGCAGTGTACATGTCCCGAATGGTATTACAATTTTTAGGAAATCATGTGGTTTATACAGGGTGTCTCGTAATAAGTGTAAGACCTGTAAAGGGGTTGTAGGGGAGGTGATTCTAAGTAACCTTTGAGATTTTTAAGAAATTAAAGGCAGAGTGTTCTTAGAGGGAATGTGGGTGCACATGTGATACGTCATCGGTGCAAATTTCAACGCGTTATCGTCACATTGTTGTCCGCAGCAATTGTTTCAGCGAAGCACGTTTAGCTTCTGCGTTCTAACAATGAGTGACACTAATTTCGAGCAACGGTGCGCGATCAGGTTCTGCTTCAGACTCGAATACGGTTCAACGGAAACGTTTGCAAAAGCCTACGGAGACAATGTTTTGTCGAGAACCCAAATGTACCGGTGGTTTAACCCTTTGCCTTATAATATCGTCTCCCACGCGTGACGCCAATGCGACAAATCTGGCTTATATTTTCACCACGATTCAATTGCGAACTTAATTCTAATTGCAATCCCTTTAACCCTTTGCCTTATAATATCGTCTCCCACGCGTGACGCCAATGCGACAAATCTGGCTTATATTTTCACCACGATTCAATTGCGAACTTAATTCTAATTGCAATCCGTAAACCAATGATTGCCATATCCAAAATATGCGTAACATTTTACTAAACTTTGTCTGTCTTAACAATACAACGATAACACTGTACAACAAATTTTGATTTTTTTTTTATTTCACAACCACAACTATGATATTCTTATAGATTTTTGCGAGCTGAATACGAACACTCAGTGTTATATCGCGCCGCGCCGTTCACTTCTGCTGTTATACCAAGGCATTGAGTACCACTGGCAGCGACGCGTGTTTTGCCGAACTATTTTTCTTATAAAATGCAAACGAATGTGATTTTCTAACTTCGCTTGATACTTTCTGCAGCAGAAATGTCTGCTCTATCACGACCGATGGTCAGATTTCCACCTAGACCTATAGTTTTTGAAATAAATTGAAAAATATCAACGAAAACTGGTGCATTTTCGGTGTCTTTCTTACTTTTATCATTATTTAAACATATTTAAATGTTTACAATGTAATAACAATTTATATCGTTTTATTCGGGAAAGTTCACAGATTTCTCTTGTGCAACAAGCCATTGAATAGCTGCTATAATAAAAGGACAAAAAATTCCCAAAGTTGAAAATTTGCAATTTTCTTTAACATTAATTTTCTAAAAAACTGTACGTACCAGAGAAAAACGGATTTCAGATTTGTATTCAGCTCGCAAAAATCTATAAGAATTTCATAGTGGCAGTTCATATAATTTTTGGCTGTTGTACAGTGTTATTAATCAATCTTTAATTAAAGGTTAAGTCCTATTTGTTTTTAAATTAAATTTTGTTCCTACAAAATTTAAGTAGAGAATAAATATTACAGTTTGATTAGATGTAATGACTTAAAAAGTGAATTCCTACTTCTAATTATAAAAAAGTTATAATTGACAGTCGAAAATTATTCGTTGACTGAAAATGTTCATAAATTACAATAACAATTTATATCGTTTTATTCGGGAAAGGTTCACAGATTTTTCTCGTGTGAAAGTCACTTTATAGCTGCTATGATAAAAGCGCAAAAAATTTCCAAAGTTGAAAATTTGCAATTTTTTTTAACAACAATTTTCTCAAAAACTGTAGGACATTGAGAGAAACAGATTTCAGATTCGTATTCAGCTCGCAAAAATCTATAAGAATATCATAGCGGTGGTTACGAAATCATTTGGCTGTTGTACAGTGTAATTAAAGTCCTATCTGACGCACTTGCAGATAAAATCATAAGTTAAAGGGTTAACCCTTTGCGGTCCGATGTCGAGCGTTTCTCTTGGCTCGTGGAAATAATTTAGATAAATAGATTGGTTTGAAGATGTTTTCATTTCTTTGCCACATGTAATAAATTAAAAATATGTTTGTTACGCACCCTGCATAATTGCAATACATTTTATTGTAAGCTCACTTCTTGATCTATTTTCTAAATTAATGAAGGAGCTGTTGCCATACTTTGACGAGTCTCACTCATGACGCACGCACTGCTTAAGTGTAATAAATATTACTAAAAATTTCATATACGATTATGTGTAACGTTAATATACAATTATAATTTTCATAAGCAAGGATCACTGGATATGAAGTGTGCATAAAGTTTTAACTGTCTTTGTTCGTATTAATATTATAGCTGCAAATAGTTGGTTCTGACTGACGCATCAGAAAAATAAATTGTATTGCATTGTACAGTCATGGACAAAATTAAGTGGACATTGCAGAGATGTAAAAAATTTGGTTGTTTTACTTCAATGTTATAACTAAATTTTAAATTTAGAATGTCAAATGTTTTTGTAGACTTGACAAAACATTTATTTAATATACAATTTATTTATTTAATATATATAATTGTGCAATAAAGTTTTCATTTATAGCCACTATTACTTAAATTAAATTAACATTTTGTTATTTATGATACCTGTCCACTTAATTTCGTCCACGACTGTATATCTTAATTAATTAAAATAATTAATATATATTAACCCCTTGCCATTCTTACTCAGATTTTTAACCCTTTGCGGCCGCAAGTATTTTTACCAGTAGCAAATAGCGACTGTAAAACTTTTTGGTTAAAAAATTTGATCAATTTTTTTGAAATAAACATATTTTTATTATTAATTACCAATATTGTCCGTTTCACTATATTCAAACGTCACGTGTATAATACTACAACTGTAGTTAACAATTATTTATTAAAAATTGTTGCACTGTATCAAATGGCGAGTGCGAGTCGCCACTCGTCCGCAAAGGGTTAATACGATTCAATTTGAAGCTCGAGTTTAAGCATAATTTGCAAAGTAAAGGATCGCTGATTAAAAAATCGACAAGACCTATTGATATTCTTTGTTCGTTTTAATAACGTAGTTACTGTCAGTTAGTAAGGGGTTAACAATATTAACAATATTGATTGTTATTAATTAAAAGTGAGACTGCACGTAAAATAACCACCTGCAACGTTTTTTAACTCTAGTATTAAAATTTGTATTTTATCGAATAAGTCGGCAAAAGTGGAACAACGTGTGCATTTTTATCAATCGAATTATCATGATTTCGATAAAAATTCATTGACCGTAGAAAAAAAAAGGTACTATCTCTTCAGGCAAACATAACAGTACTTTTCGAGAAACGAGAGTGGAACGTGTTACTTTCTCTCTCGAAACTGCGGGCCATGAAGAGCTCACTCTCCTTTATGCTGATGTACGTGCAAACTCTTCAGAAACATGAACCGACTAGAAATAAACGAAAAAGAAAAGTTACACATTCGCACGGGGAACGATGATATGCAAGTACGCAAAATTGTGACACGCTTAATAATAATCTGAATGTTATTCCTGCTTTCACCGTTCCATAATTTCTAATGAACTTGCTTGAACGGATTCGATCTTGATATCGTAACGATTATCCTAATGAAATACGGATGTCCAGGTACATGTGGCGTGTACGATTAGAAATTGAATGCAATCTTGATAGAAGTAAATGTGTGCGGAACGACATGATTGTATTCTGAGGAAACTCGAAATTGAAAAGGATTTCCGTGATCTATAGATGATCGCATATTAGGTTGGGGAATAAGTTCGTAGCGTTTTTATCAAAGACTCTTATTTAAACAAAAGATTTACCAGTATATATAATATACTGTATATATAATAAATATACCAGTATATACAATAATATAGTGGTATATTATATATATATAATTATATGTATACATAATAATTATAATAAATTATATATATAATATATACACTCCTGGACAAAATTAAGTGGACATTGCAGAAATGTAAAAAATGTTTTGTTTCATTACAATGTTGTAAATAAATTTTAAATTTAGAACGTGAGATATTTTTGTAGGCTTGAAAAAACATTTATTTAATGTATATAATTGTGCAATAAAGTTTTGATTTATAGGCATTATTAGTTAATTAAATTTACCTTTTGTTATTTATGATACCTGTCCACTTAATTTTGTCCACGACTGTATATAATATAATAACAGGTATGTGAGTATACCTATTTCTACCAAAACCAGTCATTCTGACTGGTGTTTAGAAAAAGTGCTTGGTGGGATTTCAATACTTTATTTACTTTTAAATAAAAAGTAAGTATTTATTTACTTTAAAAAAATGTCACATGCAATAGGAATTTTGAATTGAAATTGTAAGTCATTTTGACTAGTCTGGTAAATCTAGCGTTAATCAATTATGTATTCGACAATTGGCAGAGTTTTTCAGAGCAGAAAGATCTCTATCGAATGAATTAATAATATTCATTATACACTTTGTCAAACAGCAAAAAAATCGTTGTAAAATAAAAGAAAATATAAAAACGCTACAAACTTATTCCCCAACCTAATAGATGGGTCTCGTTATACTGTCATGCAACATTCGTCATGTTTTTAAGTTACTGTATTTATTAATAATTATAATAATAATCAGAATTGTTAGTAACGATAATCAGAGTATTTGGTATCGATAACTAGACCTACTGGTAGCGATAATTAGACTTATTTGAAACGATCATTAAAATTATTGATAACGATGATTACAATTATTAGTGAGGGTGACTCATTATCAGAATTAGTAGTAACGATAATTACAATTATTACTGATGATAATTACAATTATTGGTAACGATTATTAATAACAATAATGATAAATGTTAGTGATGATATTTACAATTGTTAGTAACGATAATTACAATTGATGGTAACTATTGGTAAAATTATTGATAACGATATTTACAATTATTGGTAACTACAGTAACAAGTATTAAAGACTATAATTAAAATTATCACTGATGATTATTACAATTTTTGGCAACAATAGTTACAATTATTACTGACAATAATTACAGTTACCGGTAACGATAATCATAAATGCTAATGACGATAATTACAATCACTAGTAATCGTAATTATAATTATTTTTGCACATTGCATTTTGCTACACAATTATAATTAAAATGACTTTGATAATTCTAATAATAATTACTATTATTATATATATGTGTTTTGTGTAGCAAAATAGTATGCGAAAAAGTAATTGTAATTTTCATTACGAGTAATTATAATCTTAATTAGGAATACAGTTGTGGACAAAATTAAGTGGACAGGTATCATAAATAACAGAAGGTTCATTTAATTTAACTAATAATGCCTATAAATCAAAACTTTATTGCACAATTATATACATTAAATAAATGTTTTTTCAAGTCCACAAAAATATTTCACGTTATAATTTAAAATTTATTAAAAACATTGTAATAAAACAAAAAATATTTTTACATTTCTGCAATGTCCACTTAATTTTGTCCATGAGTGTATATAGCAAAATGATGTGTGTAATTATGAATCCTTGATGGGATTATTTTAAATACTGAACCTGCTGATATACATACAATACTAATTCAATTAAATATTAAAAACGAACTTGCAAAATGGGCTACAACAAAAATGTAAACATTGATACTTTATCTCGATTAGAATCTACGCGTTCGGAAGTTTCTTAAATTTTTTAATTTCAAATAAGAAACTTTTAAACCGATTATTTTGATCGGTTCAGTAATTATAGTGTTAACTATACAAGATGTCTAATATAAATCGATCTCATGAATAATTAAAAATTAAAAGCATAAAAATAAATATGAAAACATAATATAATAAAATAGTAATATAATAGCTCAAAAAAAATAATATATAAATAAATATAAAAACTTGAGTATAAAGTGAATACAAGCGAACATGTGACACGAGCACAAAATATAAAAATTACAAAATTTTTTATGTTATTCTTCACGAAGGCAATATTTACATCGAGCTGAAGAATTAGTATGTACATTCATTTATTTATTTCTCTATTCTGTTTTGAATTTCAATTTTTGGGAACATTATACCTGAACAAAATTCTCTCTGAACAGTACGTCGCGTTTATTTGTCATTTCGTTAAAAACTATTTAGGATGACAATAATTTAATAAGTGGTAATAAATGTAAAACGTGGCTTGTAAAGTCCCGGAGAAAGAAGAAACAAGGTCGCGAACACTGTTGTGCAAATCGACGAGCGCGTAAAAACACGTCACTTTGTGTAACTATGGTTTCACAATGCTACTTCACTAGTCGTTATACTTCGTTGACGACAACTCTTTTTAAATGCAACGTTAGATATGTACTTAGATGCAGTATTGACTCTTCTCAGTTAACACTTTATGAGTATCATGCAGGGGATGGACAAATTATTATAATCGACAGATTCTTTTTTTAAACATGTAACAAACATGATTTCAATTAAGTTAACAACGATATCGATATTAAATATGTTATGGAATGAAATACGATTGCGGAAACGAGTGTATGTTAAGTACACAGTAAGTTTGAAATACCAACATTAAATGCATACTTGCTTTAGAATTGAAAATGAAGTAGAAAAATAAATAAATATTGCAGCATCGTCTAACATATACAATCACTCATTAGATCAATAAAACATGACAGATATTTTGACAAAAGGTCGGCCACAAAATTTTATAACATAAATTGTCAAATCCGAAACCAGTCATTTTTGAAAATGTGTCAATTAACGCTATACTTGATAGGTGCGTTTTTATGTATTTAGAATTGTGAATAAAAAGGGCACATTGACAGAACATTAATCATTTATCAATTGCACATTTTCATTGTAACGAAATTTTGAGTTCCATTTTGATTTTAATCTGGATAATCGAGCGTTCGATTTTTGCTTTTAACACTATTTCTACCAAGAGGTGTCAAAACACACCTTTCAACATAAAATTATTCTCTATGTTGAATTGTTTCTCCACAATTAATTTTTTTTGCATTTTAATATTCGCTAATTTCCCTTGCTGCATTTTAGTGTACACCACTGCATTGTATATTTAGAGTGTCCCATAAGTTATTTCCTTTTTTGATAGACATTCATACACAATATTTATAGTTTAAAGTTGATTCGTTGCATTAATTGTTCAGCTGTATCAACCTTGTCTATCTCTCTATCCCATTTTCTGTCATATTACAAAAAGGAAGAAACTTATGTGACCCTAATATTTTGTAACTTGATGAATTAAATAATCTCCAATAAATACACATCAGTGTATCAATAAATATATTCCTCAAATTATCTATGTTTAACTCATAATTTAAAATCCTACCCAGTTTCGGCGATGATTCGTATTCAAAAGGCGTCAAAAGACACCTTTTGGTTGAAATAGGTATTCACAAAATCGTGGTAGAAATAGTGTTAATTACATGCATTATCCTTAAAGTGTAATACATTAAAACAAAATATACAATATATTATTATTACAATAAAATAATTATAATCGGAATAAAATTATTTCAATAAAAATATTTAATCTATGTATTTCAACAGTTAATGCTCTATGATGGGACTTTTTGCTCGAGTATAATAATTTGGCTAGCCACGGTATGCCAACTAGGGAAAAAGGCGATGTAGGCGAGAGGCTTTAGCGAGTTCGACGCAAACTGAGAACAAATTATCGCACGTACAAGCTTTCAAGTTTAGAAATTTTTCAAATACACAAACTTTAAAATATTCGAATTTATATATCCAGTGAACAAATGTTCGCGTTTTATATTTTAATTGAATTTTTCGCGAAACTAAAGTTTACAAAATTTTGTCCGTTTTAGAATGTAAATTTTGTAGGTTGCATATTCGGAAAACTACTTTTCGCTAATTATATTAGTGTCAATAATCAATTAATTAGTTATTTTCCTAAATATCTTTCGGACGGTCTTTTCTGATCAACATTCGAGCGACTATAATTACACATGCGCTGATAATCACACGCGTGTTTATACAACTTTTACTGGAAAGAGTTCACGCTAACAGTTTCTGCAGTATTCGCTATTTCTTCAGAAACAATCTGCGTATAACCGGAGATTCTCCAAGCGGACAGAATGCTAAACTCGACGATGGCTCGACAGGTATGCGTTCGCTTGACATCATCCTCGTCGTTTGTTGAAAATGTGAAAGTAACAGCGCTACTGAAACGTCGAACGAAATCAGCTGCAAAACTGGATGGACAAAAAAAAAAAAGAGAAAGAACAAGATCTAATAAGGTTAGACAGTCGGTAGCGGGTTAAGTGGATGAATCGACTGGAATAACTTCTATCGTGTTAACTTTTCGGCTGCCAGGCTGATGGCCCGTAAAATGTGAGATCCATGAAAGAGAGGCACGTGCGTAGCCACGAAGAAAGATTTCTCCAGTTTCCGTTGACCCACTGACACTGAATCACCGGTGTTCAGTGCCGGGTTAATACCTTTAGGGGCCTCGTGCTCTTGAAACATTTTTGCGACGTGTCAACGCAACGCAAAAATTTTTAAGCGCCTCCGACGCGACTGAAAGGATAGAAAATTTGGATGGAAATCATCAAAGGACTTCCATTAATTACATACTGCAGTATTTAGAATGATCTGAAGAATTCTCCCTCCAAATTCTTTCTTGGTAACACATCAAGAACCTTGACTTTTTAAATATTTCGCGAAAATAGCTTTATGCAATCAGAAATACATTATTTTAATACTGTATTCTTCAGTCACTTCTGATCCGATGAATATGATACAAAATTTGGATAGAAATCATCAGATGACTTCCATTAACTACATATTGCAGTATTTAGAATGACCTGAAGAATTCTCCCTTCAAATTCTTTCTTGGTAAAACATCAAGAACCTTGACTTTTTAAATATTTCGCGAACACAGCTTTATGCAATCAGAAATACATTATTTAAATACTGTATTCTTCAGACACTTCTGATCCGATGAATAGGATACAAAATTTGGATAGAAATCATCAGATGACTTCCATTAATTACATACTGCAGTATTTAGAATGATCTGAAGAATTCTCCCTCCAAATTCTTTCTTGGTAAAACATCAAGAACCTTGACTTTTTAAATATTTCGCGAACACAGCTTTATGCAATCAGAAATACATTATTTAAATACTGTATTCTTCAGACACTTCTGATCCGATGAATAAGATACAAAATTTGGATAGAAATCATCAGATGACTTCCATTAACTACATATTGCAGTATTTAGAATGATGTGAAGAATTCTTCGCCCTTCAAATCCTTTCTTGGTAAAATATCAAGAACCTTGACTTTTTTAATTATTTCGCGAACACAACTTTATGCAATCAGAAATACATTATGTAAACAAAGTATAAATTAAATTACTATGAATATTGATTAAAGTTATTTGCGTCGCTTTATTCGAACATGTTGCGGGAATTTCGATATGTAAGATGACGTATGACAGACTAAATATGCGGACATTCGGAGAAAACGAAAGAAGAAGATCTGTACGAATTTGTATTTTATTGGAGTCTTATTGTAAACTATTAAAATTGTATAATGTTCAATTTTACGTGTTTGATGTTGTCTGAATTTGAATTCGCGTTAAAAGGACATACATGACGGATAGAAATGACCTAATGGCTATTTATTTTATTCATACTAACACGCTTCTTTGTATGTTTTATACATTCTAATATAGTGATAAAATCGCACCCTTATTCATAGATACGTCATGAAAACAATTCTGTATATACACTAGTGGAATTAATTCTAGACACTTTGAATAAAAATATTCTCTGTTTCATGTTTGGGCAGAATATGTATATTGCTACGCTAAATTTATACCATAATATTTTTATTGTAAGCTATAATGTTTATAGTTACGCCCCAAAATTAGAAAACATTGATTAGAATATAAAATATAAACAATTATACAGTCATGGACAAAATTAAGTGGTCATGGCGGAAATGTAAAAAAACTTTTTGTTTTGTTACAATGTTTTAAATAAAAAAACATTTATTTAATGTATATAATTGTGCAATAAAGTTTTGGTTTATGGGCATTGTTAGTTAAATTGAATTAACCTTTTCTTATTTATGATACCTGTCACTTAATTTTGTCCAGAACTGTATATTAAATTATTTTTATTAAGAGCGAAATTTAAGGAAAGATTTGAAAGTGTCCAGAATTAATTCCACTAGTGTATATTTCAAATTTTTTATTTAATTCTATGGTGAAGCCATGTTTGTTTTTGCTGTTGCACATTTTATGTAAATTCATTAACTGACTCTACATTAGATCCAATATTTTATGGCAAGTACATAAAGTAGCGAGTAAGTAAATTAAAAATCTTTTTGTACATCTAAACAAATAAAAGTAAATAAGCAAACAAAAATCTGTTTGCACAACTAAATAAATAAAAGTGAATAATTAAACAAAAACCTGTTTGCACAACTAAATAAATGAAAGTATATAAGGAAATAAATATTTTGTTATACGATTTTTTCGCAAGATATGCATCTATCGTGTAACAAGAAATGCAGGTGTAACTATAATGTTCTTTATTTGCGTAAGAACGGGAAAGTATCGTAGATTAGGTAGCGAAGCATGCAACACGAATGAAAACACTTTTCCTTATCAAAAACGTTACGCGGGAAACACCGAATAGTCAGAGATTACGACAGCGAAAGGTAAAAACGGGGCGAATGTGCTTTAATACCATTTTTTTTAACATTGAACCGTTTATTCGAATGGCAATGAGCGCTTTATGCATCGCTGAGCAAAGAAACGAGTGGTCACTGAATATGGTGAAGGTGAAAAAATTATAGAAAAAAATACAACAAACTTGACTTTGAATAACCAAGTAGCAGAAATAATATATCGATGGAGTAGAAAGTATGGAAATCCTTTGTGGCGATATTTCTTCGCGTCTTCGAGCTTTTTCACATAAAATCTCCATCTGATACGAATAATGTCGTCATTTTCGACAATCTTTGCAGTTACATCGCAGTTTTAACAATCTACGTATATAAATTAAAACTTTAACAACCTACGTTAGTGCATGGTAATTTGAACAATCTACATGGTTGAATCGCAACTTCAATAATCAAGATGGCCATCTGAGGTGTTTATTCGTATCAGGTGTCGAAATGGCGGAATAAAACGTTGAGTAATAATAGAGCGAATTCTGTATACTCTCGGACAAAATTTATTTTGTCCTATTTGCTTTTTAATAATAAACCTAGTGTTTCGAATAACGTTGAATTAACACTAGATTTACGGAAGTTCAATGACCACTTAAGTCTAAATTGAAAATGAACTATGAAAAGAAGCAAACAATGAATAATACATATACCAGTTTATAGAAAGATTCTTTATCTCGACGATGGTTAACGTTCATTTCGACATAAACTTTTTAATAATTTTCGCAATTGAAAATAAGAAACCTAAGATCCATCATTTTGACGGATCCCGTAAACCTAGTGTTAATATTACTGGATATTTTTTTATTACGTATCTTGTGGATTACCGTGGTATCTAGTGAGTGATGTCTTTTTCGTGATGCTTTAGGTGTGAAATATAATGAGATTAATAACTGATCAGGTCATTTTGAAAGTTTGTTGTAGTTTGAGATAAAGAACGGTTGAGTATATTAGTTTGTGGACCATTTTCTTATTCATTCTTCCACGTCATTTTTAGCTATTAAAAGCATTCAACAAGTGTTCTAGTGTTAAATATTTTTTCATTTGCCTAATTAAGCATACTCACACTAACTATTTGTACAGTTATCAATAATAGATATAAAGAAATATTTTAGTACAATTTGTTAAGATTTGTGTAGCAAAATGTTTGAAAAAATTGTTTCTATAGGAAAGTGTTTGATAAAGTTTGTTAAAAATAAAAATACTACCTAATCAAATTTTCAACTGCCACAGTGTGTTAGTCAGTGTACCAATGTGAATATTAATCTTCCTTTAAAAAATTTCATAAATAAAATTCAATCAGTAAATTTTTGAAATAATTCATCTTAAACAAACTAGTATTTCAGATGTATATATCGTGCTCCTTTTATTAATGCTAAGTTTAAGAACCTCCAATGTGGAGTTACATTTAGATTGAAAATAAAGTACAACGATAAATATAAGAAGGACAGAGAATAAAGTAATTTATACAATTATTATTCATCTCCATAAAAGTTAACATACATTTTGACAAAAGAATCTTAATAATCTCTATCATTTAAAACAAAGAATCTAAAATGTGTTACTTTAACGCGTTCTGTAAATCTAGCACTAAAAGGACACATGTCGTGTTTGTTTTATTAAGAGAAGTGCATATGTTGTGTTATTTTTATTAAAAGAAGTACATATGTTGTTATTTTTTATTAAGAGAAGTGCATATTTCTTATTACTTTTATTAAGAGAAGTGCATATTTCTTATTACTTTTACTAAGAGAAGTTTATATGTCGTATTTCTGTTATTACGAGAAGTGCATATGTTTATTATTTTTATTAAAAAAAAGTACATATGTTGTATTTCTTTTACTAAGAGAAATACACGTGTTGAATTTCTTTCATTAAGAAAAGTATACATATATTATACTTTTTTTCATTAAAGATATATTTTGGAGCACTATAGAGTTATAAATTATTGTTTATGGATAAATGTAGAGAGAGGATTATTTGTGTTAGCTGTGTCTAGTTTTAGAAAAACTTAGGAAAAACTTTTGAAAGATACTGGAAAAATTTGAAAAAATTCTAAGAAAATCTTGATGTAAATTTCAAGAACTTAAAGAAAATTCTATGGTAATTCCAGAAGAATGTAAGAAACCTATAAAAAACCTAAAAGAAGCCTATATTGAATCCATAATCTTGAAAGAACCTAACCTACAATGTGATAATTGACACAAATCCTCGTAGCCTCAACTGAAAACTATAATGAGATAAATAATAATTAAACTACAGCAAAGGAAATAATGATGAAACTATAGCGAAATGAATAGTGAGGAAATTGTCGTCCGCCATTTATACCAACTTAAATCAACCAAAATTACACGTCAAACTAAAAGCCTAATTTGCAAGTGACAAAAGTGTATCTACCAATTATGATTATAGCTTACCATACTACACATTTCCATCTTCGTTATGTCACTTAACATCTTAGTAACAGTACCATTTTATCCTCTACAAAGTGATCCGTAAATCATGATAAAACCATACAGATAATGACTATACGAAAAAATAACTAAAACACGTGAAATATCTTTATCCGAAGCATGTTTTTTGAGATAATGGAATTTAATTACTCGTTCACACAACCACTCAATTAGCTACGAGTTTTGTAGGTCACACAATTTGACTCGTAACTGTTCGTTTTCACGCAATATCAAGACCGTTAATCTTATGACTGACCTACGCAACTTCTACCAAAGATTTACGGGCATTTTTGAAGCAGTTACAATTGCCAGATATATTATAGTAATCATGAATACGCTGATGTAATTAATGCGTCAATAGTTTGCGAAGGCGGTACTTTTTACAACAGGGGCTTATTACACACAACTGTACCCTAATCGACGCCATCTTGATAGACCAATACAAAGAACAGAGCAAATGTTTATCGAGCGTTGTGTTTTCGTAATTCATAATAATCGTGACAGTAATCGATAACAGAGATCGAGAAAAAATTCTTCATTCTGACTAGCTGCATTATTCGCAATCATGCTGAATGAAAATAGTGCCTAACTTGAGTGGATGAACGTGCAGCTGATGGATGATCGGATGCACGAATACTTAACACTTTGACCGCCACGTCATCCACATATGGGTGACGGTTAAATTTCCGTATGAATCAATCATTCATTTAGTAAGAATTTGTTCATTTATCTAATTGGAAACATAGTAGTAATTACATTGAATTAAGAATAATAAATAAAGCAAAATATTGTGAACATATGTGGTAAAATTTATAAATCATAAAAATACTATCTAATAACATTTTCCTAATGCGTTAACGTGGCAGTCAACGTGTTAAGGCTTGAGGAGTAACGCCACTTTAGAAGACAGAAAAAAGGTGATTTTCGGGAATTTTTAAACTAAAAATCATGCAAGGTATAAGATCAGGGACAAAAGAGCATTATTATATATGTTTTAAAGAAGGTTTGAACATTTTTTTAAACAAATTGAATTTAAAAATGGCGGCTGCAAGTGCTTGAAAGCAATAACGTCTTTTCTCTGATCGAGCTGCATGGCTTAACAGTTTTTTCATTAACGGATGGTCCTAAATGAAAAAATAAAAAATTTTCTGATATTATAATCCATGGAACATCGTACGAAAATAAAAAAAATATAAATAATTGTTAATTAGCTGGAGATATGAAGGAAAGTTTGAAGGAAATGAGGAAAAATTTAGCATTAAATTGTTAATAAAAAGATTAAGTAGTTAATTAATCAAAAAACCCGTACGATGTTCACTGAGTTATGTTATTTTACGCCTCTCCACAAAATTTCAAGTCGATTAGTTGAAGACTTTTCGAGTTATGTGTTCGGCCAGTTCGAAAAAAGAGATTCCGGGAAAAACGCGTTTAATGTTTTGATTGCCATTTTTCATAAGTAATTTCTTATATACCATTAATCGGCAATGCCTGCACCATACATTTGGCATTTTATATTAATATCCTCTTCGTTCTTTTCCTTCCTGCTGGATCTGAGGTTCGATCTTGCTTTTTTCGTAGCTTCATGCGGTGATGGCTCTGAAAACTCTATGCGTCGGGCATCGGCTTGCAGGCACAAATTATAACAATTTTCACTGACAGACATATCCAAGGCTTTCATTACTTGCATTATAGTAGACAATCCGTCGTTGAATGTGCAAAGAGTCATATTTGCGGCAATGTCAAGTATATTTTTGCCACTGGATACAGTTTCCGGAGCCATAGCCCACACCACTGAATTGAAACTGCAGCGCGTCAGATAGTTGTCGCTGGTGAGATCTTCATACACGTGATAAATAGCGGAGAAAACTACTTTTGATATCAGTAGTTTGTGTTTATATTGATCTAATGTGCCGGTAGCCTTCACCTTTCGCCAGGAACACCAGGAATCCTCTCCAAGTGGGCACTTCTCATGCTGCCTGCATGTGCTGCGCACTGCGAATGATTGCGGTCCACTTAAAAAAATTCGTGTTCCCGACTATCCCTGCACTTAAAACTTTTTTCAAATATTCTACACATAATATACCAGGTGTATGCATAAGTTTTCTCTGTTTTTTTTTTTTTTTTTTTTGGTAAAGAAGACACTTAATTTTCAAGGGTGTAGACATTATTATAGATCTTAGAAAGTTTAGAATATTGAAGGTTCAACAGAACAGCAATCAAAGACCAAGGAACTTCATTTAACACTAGATATACGGACGTTTGATGACCACTTATGTATGAATTGTAGATGAACTATAAAAATAATGAAATAATAGATGATACATACAGTCATGGACAAAATTAAGTGGACATTGCAGAATGTAAACAATTTTTTGTTTTATTTCAATGTTTTAAATAAATTTTAAATTTAGAACGTGAAATGTTTCTGTAGATTTAAAATAACGTTTAATTAATATAAACGTAAAGTTTTGATTTATAGGCATTATTAGTTAAATTAAATTAATCTTTTGCTATTTATGACACCTGTCCACTTAATTTTGTCCACGACTGTATATCAGTTTATAGAATGATTCTTTATCTCGACGAGGCTTAACATGCACCTTAACATAAGCTTCTTAACAATTTTCGTAATTGAAAATAAGAAATCTAAGATCCAACATTTTGACGGGTTTCATAAATCTAGTATTAATGATTTTGCCAATTACTGTCGAGTTTGAGTTGGATCATCATCCAATAACTCCTGCAATTGCTCGTCTTCGCTCTTCTGTGGTCTACCAGAGCGTTCACTGTCTTTTACATCGAAATCGCCACTTTTAAATTATCGGAACCATGTCTCACGTGTTCTAATCGATGGAGCGTGTTCACCATATGTTTCTACCAGCAAACGATGATTTTCAACAGCCCCTTCCTTTTGATCGAATAAGAAAAACAATGCTTGCACTTTTGTAGTATACTCGTCAATAACACAATAAGTATCGCTGATAAAATATTGGGTCAAAAAGATGGGTCTATTTTATAAAATTGTCAATATTATTGCGAATATTTTCTTGTTTGGTTAACGAGGTACATGTGATCAAGGAGTATACTAAAAATCCTGCCACTTCGCTGTGACGAGTATAGTCGTCAAACACAGCTAACTGGTTAATTATACCACGATTGATGGAACGCACAGTGTATTCTGTCCCTGATGTGGACTAACACAGGAAGAAGCGATCGGTGCTTTCGATAACCATACGTTTATGTGTGTTGAAATTTAAGTACATTCATGTTCCCTGTCATGTTCTGTCCCTAGCAAGAATTTACGTTCGGAGAACTCAACAAACCAGGCTTAATGCCCTTTTTCTGGGCATTGTACGACATGTTATAGGTCAGAGAAATAAAAATTAAAAATCAAGAATAAAGAATCAGTGGTACTGTTACGGCGTAACAAACAGACATTACAATTTAACAATACAAAACATAAATTCCAAGAGTAGGTTTACGACACAACAAGAAAATAGTCACTTTTGAAAAGCCTTCAATTTAATATCCGCGCCATCTGTATGCCAGTATTAGGATGGTACGTGACAATTTTAGTTTTTAGTAAATACAGGGTGGCTGGAATGATCTGTTACTAAATAAGTTCATACCGATGCATCTGTTGATCCTCTCACGCAATCCATCTGAAAGTTACCATATTTATAGTTCATTCAATTGTTTACATGCGCGCAGAAGCATTTTCGTATACTACATCTCAAAGTAAGGTTATAGCGATGGATTTGAAGCGTAATTCTGTAATTGCTTTATATTTAGCTGGAACATCAGTTCCAATTATCGTTCGTGAGCCCCAGCATTTGAATGTAATCTATTTAATGATTGAATGTAATGTATTTGGGCTATTTTGAAGACCAAGGTCAATATAATGAAACATCGAAGTTTGGACGCTGGAAAATCAGCACTTGTCCGGGAATGGAAGAAGATTCCATAATCTCACGTACGGGCAGCGTGCGATTCATTCTTTCAACGTTTCAATGAAATTATTCCTGCAAAGGGAGGTTATATCGAGCAATGAGCATTAAATCATTTTCTTGAATGTTTCTCGACTATTTTTTTCCCTGGGATAAAACAAAATATTTAAAAGTGTATCTGCTGCAGCGGTTTGAAGATGTAACAGTTCATTCCAGCCACCCTGTACATTTATTGCTATATTCATTGGTAGAATTTGTCGCTTCAGCGGCACAGGTCATGCCATAAACCCCGAGTACAATTTTTAGTTAGTTCTTACCGTGCCTCCACTGTGCTTACACCGATCCTTTTTATTCCAACAGTACTTCTACCGTATTCTTTTATTCTCCAAATATACAGTCATGGAGAAAATTAAGTGGACATTGCAGAAATGTAGAAAAATTTGTTGTTTTGTTACAATGTTTCAAATAAATTTTAAATTTAGAAAGTGAAATGTTTTTGTGGACTTGAAAAAACATTTATTTAATAAACAACTTATTTATTTAATGTACATAATTGTGCAATAAAGTTTTGATTTACAGGCATTATTAGTTAAATTAAATTAGCTGTTTGTTATTTATGATACCTGTCCACTTCATTTTGTCCACGACTATATATATAACTATTACACTAATATCCCACGCGTACTTTATTTTGCATAACCAACTCCAACACTGTATAATCAATTAATCTGTATTATAAATTATCGTATAGATTGCGCGTGCTTCATGTTGGAGTCTTTAATCTCATCCACACATTCACCCAATGTGTATACCTTTTGTTCGTTTTGGTTTATTGTACCCTGTGTATATAATATTTATTGGCACAATAAACGTTCTGTTAAAAAAAAAAAAAGGAATTCATAGAACGACCTGTATAGGACACGGTTTTCATCGTGGCACTAATTTTGATCGGGAAAAAATGATTTTAACCTCGTCAGGGTGACAGGTGCATCGAAGAAACATTCGTCGCGGTTAATTCGTGGCGTAAATCATTGTAAACGATGCAAAAGAGAAAAGAAATCAGATTGTATCCGTTGAAAGTGTAAACTGAATCCGGAACACCCCGTTAATATCATCATCCATATTCAGCGGGATATGTGCGTGAGTTTTCCCACGCGCTTGAACATTTCCATACAAACAAACAGCATGGCGGTTCGAAAAGAAAAATAACGAGTCTTTATTAAACAGGTTCTCTTTCTTTCCATCGACTTTCTTACGCTTTCGAAAGCCGTGAAAGGAATTTCATGTTACCACTCGAGAACGGTCGATACTTTAATTCTGCCCGCTTTCGTGTCCCGTGAAAATCGAGACTTTATTTCGGTGCAAAACCGAACTTATGTCGATCGTCACCTGAGACGTCGATGAGAACGAAATTCAACATTTGATGAATTGTTATATTACGTTTTTGTTGGTTTTCTTATGAACCTTCTTATTAATCTTGATTTTTCTTATTAATTTGCTCGTCATATATGGCCAATTGTTACAACCCCGTTCGTCAGAAGACTACCCTAAACATCGTTCAATATTATCGAAAATAATGTTATATTTGTTGGAATGTAACAATCTAAATTTTGAATATTGGCGCCACCCAAATAACACTTAGACGCGTTCGTAGGTTCTTTCCTCACTTCCGTTTTGTATGTATTCCTGTGTGGTTCGTTGTAGCGTGTGGTGACGATAAAAACATTATTTCATTTAATCAAAGACTTATTGTATACAAATCTGTGTTTCTCAATTATAGTAATCTAAAGATATATTATTGAATTATATTATTTCACTAAAAATAAAACACGTATCTCTTTGATTTACGCGAACTCTGCTAACAATATTTAATGTTTATAATATCTTTTTTTGCAAACACGTTCTTCAACTTCACCCAAAATGTCAAATATCTAACATCACTTGATTCTAACATACACTCATGGACAAAATTAAGTGGACATTGCAGAAATGTAAAAAATGTTTTGCTTTATTACAATGTTGTAAATAAATTTTAAATTTAGAACGTGAGATATTTTTGTAGACTTGAAAAAACATTTATTTAATGTATATAATTGAGTAATAAAATTTTGATTTATAGGCATTATTAGTTAATTAAATTTACCTTTTGTTATTTATAAAACCTGTTCACTTAATTTTGTCCACGACTGTAGTCATCATCCACTTGCTATTGAATCCAATTATTATTACATATTTTATAGTCGATTACATTGCAGACCTAAGAAAATTAATTTTGACGTGATAAAAAGCTCATTTTAAACTTTAAAAGGCTAATGTCAGTTAATTCTAACATATTTATTATCCTCTCGCTATCCAATCTAACTGTTATTACATATTTTATAGTCGATTACATTGCAGACCTAAGAAAATTAATTTTGAAGTGATAAAAAGCTAATTCTCCATTTTAAAAGGCTTATCAAGTGATAACTAATCTGAAAGGCTTGAAATTAAACCATTAACTGCCAACATTTTTATTTCAAATCCACAGCGTGGATTGTCAATTTGTGTATGAAATACTTTTACAAGTTGAACAACATTGAAGCAAAAAATAATTTAAAAAACCAGAGTATAAGCATGTGCCGAATACACATTTTATTTAATATGACGTTGTTGCAAGAAAAATGTATGTAAAAATGTATATTCAAATCTCCATTTGGGGATAGTGGCAGCAAATGGGTTAATTTTGCTGTTAGATTACGTTACACTTTGTACACTGGGTATAAGGGGTAAAAGGTTAGGTTATATGAGGTGCAAAAGCCAAGATGTTGGGGAAAATGAAACTGAACATTCAAAGGATTATTAAATTAGATTTTTCATGGTTTTGTCATTAATTTTATATTTGTATTACTTAATGGATGTACTGGGTGTAATAGAAGTATTAGGTTAGATTAGATGGGAAGGTTAGGTTACACTAGGGTGAATTACACGTCAAAGGTTAGGTTACATTAAAGTGGATAATACGTCAAAGGTTAAGTTAAATTACTGTAAATTACGTGTCAAGTGTTAGATTAGATTCGATGCAAAGTTTGGTTAGGTTTGTGTATGAAATTCCCATAATATTTTACTTCATAAATTTCCAAAGTACCAAATCGCTGTGCTAATACATTTGAAATTTAGTCTGTTCTTAAATTCACATAATCCAAATTCCCAAATATCAGACTTTTTATTCCTAAATTCTAAATTACGATATCCCTAGATTTTTAAGTCCTTGTTAAGTTCCTAAGGATTCAAATTTCTTGATCTTCAAATTTTCAAATTCCCACATTCTTGAATTTCGAAATTTTTAAATTACCAAATTCCAAAAATTTCTTATCCATAAATTCTCGAATTTCCATATTTCCAAGTATTTAAATTTCCAGTATCACAAATTTTGTAATTCACCAATTTCTGCATTCTCAACTTTAAAAATTCCCAAATCCTCAAATCCACAAACTTATAAATCCCCAAATCTTCAAATCCCTAAATTCCGAAAGCCCCAAATTCTCCCAATCCCAAAACTTCAAAATTGTAAAATTTCTAAATGTTCAAATTATCGTAACCGTAAATCCAAAAATTTCCAAACTTTCAAATTTTCATAATCTACCAGTTCTGAATCCCCCTGATTCTCGGAGCTACAAATCCCCAACTTCCCCAGTTTCCAAATCACCAAATTCCCGAATCCCAAAGTTTCCGGATTCCCAAACATTTGTAATCTCCAAGTTGTCAAATCCCCAAATCCAAAAATTCCGACATTTCCGAACTCCCTAATTTTCATATTGTCCAAATTCCCAAATCTAAACTGTTCAAATCCTCAAATCGCAAAGTTCCTAACTTTACAATTTCCAAATTTTCGAATCGCTAAATCAAAAAAATATCGAATCACCAAATATGTATAGCATCACTCTCACAGGGAAGTGTTCGTTCCATTCAACTAACACACTTAGCAGAACTTCGGTTTGTCCAAAAACCACGTTCTTCTAACTACGTCATATTATATAACAACCATTATGTCTTCCCACTGCTACAATCACATCAACCGATTTCGAATTGTAAAATTAATTAAGTATATTTAGAATCCGGTTAGCTGATAATGATGTATCCTACTCGTACGTAGGATTAGGATCGCCCGGCGTCACACGTGGGTCGTATTTCGAAAACCAGTCTTTGTATAATCTCACTAATTAAAGCGCATTATCATTCAGACCCTAGACTGTCGACCCAACATCTTTCGAAATCAATTACAATGCTATGTGTACGCAAGAAGTGCAACAATTATCGGCTTCACCGAACATAAAATGGATCATGATATATGTAGCACTTCAATCCTTTCGCTGCAGTATAATAAATTGAGTAATTAATAATGTAAATGAATCGCTTTAATTAAATAATTAAATGACTGATAATGAAACACTTTTTATACTACTATCGTTTGAAATAATGGGTTCCTGCTGTTCTGACATATTACTTATGGTGTTAAAATTATAAATCAATATAAACTTCCTTATGTCAACGAATGTTCAACTTCAACTACAGTCGTGGACAAAATTAAGTGGACAGGTATCATAAATAACAAAAGGTAAATTTAATAAACTAATAATGCCTATAAATCAAAATTTTATTGCACAATTATATACATTAAATAAATGTTTTTTCAAGTCTACAAAAATATCTCGCGATCTAAATTTAAAATTTATTTACAACATTGTAATAAAACAAAACAGTTTTTACATTTCTGCTATGTCCACTTAATTTTGTCCATGAGTGTATACATGTTATACACACTTAGCATCATATTACGATGAACATTAAGTTATCTTACTGAACACATGTCTTCGTCCATAGTATTCAAAAGGATTAGGATGATAATGAATATTTGTTTCACATGATAAAGCTGATCATATCAATATCGATGTTAGTGTCTCTGATGCAATTAGGTGTAATCATAACCTCAAATGTAAAGAACATCTTCCTAATAAACATGATTTCTACCTGGAAATATTAAATGCAAACTTTAATGAGGTATAATATGTGTACTGTGCTATACTTTAATACGTGTATTAATATGTATATTCTATAATAATAGTACATATAGCAAACGCACATAAAGTTAGGTATTACAGTATGTACATTGTTACACATAGTACATACAATAAATTTAAGGAATTAAAATTAATGAGAATAGGTATTTTTAAAAGTTCAGTTTTTATTTATTAAGTTTCAATTAACATTTTATGAGAGCAGAGAATTTTGAGTAAATAAAATTAATTAGGATAAGTGTTTCTGAAATTTAGTCTTTACTTTAGTAATAAAATTGTAAAGTAAAACCCAATATTAAAATTATTGTTCATTTATGGAATAGTATAATAAATATATAGGTGTAAGTGTAATATTGAGGCCTAAACTATACCCAGATATCTCGATTTTGGGTTATGTTAGGTTAGGTTTTTAACAAAGTTTGGTTACATTATCACTTTCTGTTTCTATGTCCTTTTTTCATGTCACATAAAATGTATCGACATTGAGAAAATTTTTCCTGCAAATTCATATAATAATGTGATCATGCCCTTGAACTATTTACTATGCAACATTTTAACACACATTAACCCTTTGCACTCGGAAGGCGACTCACACTCACCGCTTTGTTTAATACAGCAATTTAAAATAGGTATTTTTTTAACAAAATCTGAAATGTTGCACGTATGATGTATACATATAATGAAGCAACAGTGGCAATTAATAATAGAAAGATAATAACTTCGAAATAATTCATTGAACCTTTTAACCAAAATGTTTTGCATTTGCTATCTGTTATCAATAAAAATATCTTCGGGTGCAAAGGGTTAATACCACCGTAACCATACAAAGCATACACAATTTAATATTACAGATAGAGTAGAAAATTAAAGAAATAATAAAACTTGGAATAAGAGTATCTTGACAAATTTTTTAATTCAAAATAAGAATTTAACACTATTTCTACCAAGAGGTGTCAAAAGACACCTATTAAATTTTAACATAAAATTATTCTCTATGTTGAATCGTTTCTCCACAATTAATTTTTTTACTTTTCATACAATGGTTGTTAAATTAATTCAGCAATATCATTTTTCTCCAGCTAATATTCGCTAATTTCCCTTGTTGCATTTTATTGTACACCATTGCGTTGATTGTATATTAGAGTATCAGATAAGTTCTTTCCTTTTTTGATAGACAATCATACACAATATTTTTAGTTCAAAGTTGATTCGTTGCATTAATTGTTCACCTGTATCAACCTTCTCTACCCCGCTATCCCATTTTGTGTCATATTACAAAAAGGTAGAAACTTGTGTGACCCTAATATTTTGTAGCTTGATGAATTAAATAATCTCCAATAAATACACATCAGTGTATCAATAAATATATTCCTCAAATTATCTACGTTTAACTCATAATTTGAAATCCCAACCAGTTTCGGCAATGATTTGTATTCAAAAGGCATCAAAAGACACCTTTTGGTTGAAATAGGTATACACAAAATCGTGGTAGAAATAGTATTAAAGACTATAATCCGGTCATTTGATCTGTTCGATGCGATCACTGTTAATGAAGGAACGATTGGCAAAGAAAAGAACTGAAAGTTGAGAACGACTGACTAAAGTGGAATTTTTTCGAAAGTGAACCAGGTGTGTAGGTGATCGTAAGTTAAGAAGAACGAGGAGGATTTCTAAGAGGAAAACAACGATTACGAAGTAATCGTTGACCTTTCGATCGATAATCGTGCAAAGTCTTTCATTATTTCCCTTCCTTCTTTTTTTAATACTTTTATTTCTTCTATGTCCTTTGTTTTATCGTCTTTTGTCTTTATATTTAATTTTGTAATATTTACGGTTATATTCTACTCCTTTGCATCTTACTTTCACTTAAACTTGTTTGATCAGTATTGTTTGTGTATCTTTATCTTTTCTGTTCGGTCGTATTTTATCTCTTTTAATTTTCTAATATTTACCGATAAATTCTAGTCATTTGCATCTTATTTTCAGTCATAATTCTATGATCGTTATTGTTTATGTATTGCTATCTTGTATGTCCTATCGTATTTTATCTCTGAGTTTAATATGGCAATATTTACGGTTAAATTACTCCCTTTGCATCTTATTTTCACTTACGCTTCTATGATTACTGGTATAGGTTGTAGAAATATCATAAACTGGGACTTGCAAAGAATCAATTTGAAGCTTAATATTTAATAAAAATGATTACATAAACGTTTCATTAATGTTATTAAGTTTTGGAGGGTAAACAAGATTTATTTTCAAATTTTTTATTTATTTTGTATATTTTTAAGTTATACATGTATCAGTTACAATACGTGAAATGAGACTCTGGAGCCTAAAAATAGACTTCCTGTCTGGTACGCAAATAGAAAGAGAAATTGTACGAAATCTTCTTGTGAATACATACAAATTTATTATTTATATTTGGCGTCAAGATGAATGGTCATACTTTTTCAACATTTTCTTTGCTATAAATTATAATAAATTCGTATGGAGGAACTTTTGTGAAATAAACATTTTTATTAGCATTATTGTAATGTTTAAAATAATAATAATGCAAAAATAGGTCAGTATAAATAACAGTAAAATTTGAATATCAACTACTTTTTCTTTCTTGTAATTTTGACATAAACTGACCTTGTCAACAATTATACAGCTAAACGACATTTCCATCCGAAAATGATTTTTCTATACACTCTAATTATTAACTATTATATTTTAATCAAATTTGGACTACATTTGAATTACATGAACAAAACTTATAGTACATTTATAGTAGATATACCTACACTAAACACACTTGTATTTATAACAAATATGCTTGTAGTACAATTTTTAACTGTATAATAAATATAGTTAGATTACAATTTTTAACTATATAATAAATAAAGTTGCAGTACAATTTTCAATTGCATAATAAACATAGTTAGAGCACAATTTTCAACTATATAATAAATATAGTTAGAATATAATTCTCCATTCTGTAGTAAAAAGTAGGATTTGAAAAATTATTTCTTAGAATATTGTTCTTTCATAATTTTTAATTTTTAATTTTTAACATGTTCTACCATAAGCAAAATCTGACTTTCGATTATTTACTTAAAAACTAACTATTACTATTCATTATGTAACAGTCTACACTTAAATTCCTGTTGCATTATCAGAAACAAGAGATGCAGAAAATGGAGTAAAAAAATTAAAAAATGTTCTCCTGTAGATTCACTATAAACTAGTTGCACTGTTTATGTCAGGTGTTCCTATAATACTTCAGGGCGATGACTGAATATTAATACAAATTAGTTATTTCTTCATCGGAAAAAACAGTGAGTCAACAAATTTATTGCTTAATATTATCCATTAGCACATAATACCGCATACTTTCTTCTTATATGAATGCTGTTCCAATAAAAATATTGTATAACCTCAAAATTATAACCGCTTCATAGTGAAACAAATCCTCGCTACAAAAACATCCTTACAATTTTGAAATACAAACAACCGAAAACTGAATGTACCCTAAGCTCCATTTTGTGCTATGTATTCTACAGAAACGAAATTTCTTGTCTCTCCTAAACAGTCTATTAATCCCTTAAATTATAATTTTGTCAATTATTACTGCAAAAGTGAGATAAATAAGAAAAGTTAAAATAGTAAGTATATTTTGGAGTTGGGAATGCTTGATTATGCAAATTATCATTAGTTTTAAACTCCGAAGTTAATAATGGTGCAAATACAATTTCGGTTTGTTGTATCTGAACTCTATGTGTCCCTAGTTCGACACGATACTATAAATCAAAGGGTGAATATTATTATATAATTCATCCAGTATGTACAACTACAATACAACTCTAATTACTAAAAAGTTATCGTAAATTTTGTATCTATTACTAGTATTAGCTTTGAAAGTATTTCCATCGACTTTACAACATCGAACAGTTGACAAATAAAGGCATATACTAAAATGATTACTTTACAAAACATACATACATATTTGAAGAATATATACAGGGTGTCCCGAAAGTGTTGAAGGAGCCGGAAATGGGAGGTAGGTGGGGTCATTCTGAACAACTTTTTCATTTGCAAAAATGTCGTATGGGGCTTCATTTTTAAATTATTAACGAAAAACACCGACCAATCAGAGCGCGAGAATCTCGCGCGCTCGGAGGCAGATCTGATTGTTTGAACTCGTGTTCTGATTGGTCGGTGTTTTTCGTTAATAATTTAAAAATGAAGCCCCATACGACATTTTTGCAAAGGAAAAAGTTATTCAGTATGACCCCACCTACCTCCCATTTCCGGCTCCTTCAACACTTTTGAGAGACCCTGTATATATTACCGAAATGATTGCTACAAATAACTTACAAAGAAACGACGAACTATTTATCACAAGCAAAGACATCTGTTTTTACAAGGAACGTGTTACAAGGAAATAACATAACACTTATTAAAAGTAAATTATTGGCGAATGTGTTATTGGGAAGAACAAAATATTTACTCATATTTATTACAAATAAATAACAAAATATTTCCTATAAATAAGTCACAAATAAATTATGGATAAGTGTGCAGGTACAAACCATCGTTTTCAGAATACTATACTCCTAATTCTCTTTTTACACGAATTTGATTTAACACGAGTTAAAAAGAAAAAAATTTCTCTTTTTGCACGAATTGTTATGTTTTCACACGAATAGAAAATGACAATGCATACAATTTTGTTATGTTTACATTATTTTAACTTTTTTTATATTAATGAATTTCAGATATTATTTTCTTTTTCTCAAAGTATAATTTATTTTTTATAATACATTTAATGAATTAAAATGTGTAAGCTCGAAATGAATTAAGTGAACTCTAACAAGAATTTTTTAATATTGTTTACACCTAATTCTCTTTTTACACGATAGATACGTTCCCAAAATATTCGTGTAATTTAGGTGTACTTGCATATTATGTACATTTTTCGAAGTACCACGTCGAGATCCCACCCCGTTTCATTTTGCATGGTCATTTAAATTCGTTGTATTATTAGTCTCACTTTAAAAGTTCCTCTGTCAGAGACCCATTGTTATACCTACTCGTTGCTTCTGATTTTCGTATAATTTTAGTATCGCTGTACTCGAAATGATTCAGCATCTCAAGGCCATTTCTCCAACGGTAAACACTATTACAAGCGGTGGTTTCTTTTATAATTTCGCTACGAGCGATAACTTTCTCGGCACATTTAACACGAAGAATGTCCATTTTAAGACGAGTAAAACACAAGAGATACTATCTCTCGACGACCTTGAGGGACCTATTGTAAAGTATAGTAATAGTTTTTACGGAACGACAGTTCTTTAATGAAATTGGTTACAGGTATAGACTGAATGAAACTTTATTTCGTAAGTCTATTCACGAGAGAATCCCGGTGACTGATATAACAAACAATGGCCGATTTTAATGAAATTTTGCACAATAGACCTATGTAACAATATAATGGTAAATCGTTAGTGCACATTTTTTTTATTTTAAGGGAAAAATCAACCCTTCTATCTGACCCAGCCTGTCTAACTGCTTGTAAATCGTAAACGACGGACGTTATTCATAAATGTTTCAAACAAAAGTTATACTAATTCTTCAGACCTACACTCATGGACAAAATTAAGTGGACATTGCAGAAATGTAAAAATATTTTTTGTTTTATTACAATGTTTTTAATCAATTTTAAATTATAACGTGAAATATTTTTGCGGACTTGAAAAAACATTTATTTAATGTATATAATTGTGCAATAAAGTTTTGATTTATAGGCATTATTAGTTAAATTAAATTAACCTTTTGTTATTTATGATACCTGTCCACTTAATTTTCTCCACGACTGTACGAATGTATGTAAAAGGTTTTTGGAAAAAATAATTTTTTTCACGAAAATTAAATTGTCTCTCCTCCATTGTTTTAGAATTGTTCATTTATTCTTGTTGCGAATGAAAACGTCTGTTTTTTTAGAAATTCAATAGTGTATTACAGTATACAATTATAGTAATTATTTTATATACAACTGGCACTTTAGGTTTTGTGTAAAATAAAACAAGTTATTGGATTATATATAATTAATTGAAATTGAATAACTCAGATTAATACGTTGAAACAAGATTTTATTTAGAAGGCTCTGAAGGAAGTAATTTATTCTTTTATTTTTAACTCGATATAAATGAAAAACTTTATTTTGTTTAATAACAGTGGCTCTCACTGCCGTAATTCATTTTTGCAAATCATTAATAATCCAACACAAGTTTATTTTTGAAGCAGAGTATAGTATTTTTTTAAGGATATTAATAATTGTATAAAGGAAATAAGTTATGGATTAATTATTGGTTTGTATGAATTAAATTATTGATTATTTAATTATTGACTATCTATTGTGGCGTGTATATTAAATTATTTATTATGCATTGCGTTGTATGAATTACATTATTGATTATCTATTGTGTCGTATGTATTAGATTATTGATTATCTATTATGTTGAACGAATAAAATTATTGATTATCTATTGTGTTCTATGCATTAAATTATTATCTATCTATTGTGTTGAATGAATTGAATTATTGACTATTTAATGTGTTGCTTGAATTAAATTATTTTAATTTTCTGTTGCAGATATAGTTTGGGACTGCTACCCTCCATAGTCCTTGTGACACTAGCAATCACAACGACGACGCTTCATACCTTTAATATTTCAGGTAAGCATGACCTTGTGCATTAAAAAATTTGTTATTTAAAAACAATTTTTTAATCGTAATTTACAAATTTTTAAATCGTGAAACCTTACCAGATTTTCAATTTTCCGGACTTCTAAACTTTCAAACTTTCTAATTTATAAACATTATAATTTGGAAATTGAAAACTCAAAGGTATATAAATATGAAAATTTTTAGTTTTCGTATTTTCACATGCCAAAGTTGAATTAAGTATGATAACCTGCCGGTTTTGATTTCTTTTCAAGAAGAAAATTCAAATTTTCATTGTATGCAATTCTGTTTGTTGTAAAATAAGTAATAAAAGCATCAAATTGAGTAATACGTATTTAAAATAAATAATAAATAATAAACAATAAACACGTATTACATAAAATTTATTATTTCTCTTCAAATAATCATGTTTGCGCTAATAATTAAATAATTGAAATTAACTAATCAGATCGTAGTATTTAATTCATTCTTACTTAATTTATGCCACTGTTTAACATATTTCGGATTACAACCTTCAAAATGTATATCTTTTAAAAAATATATGATGTATATAAAAATTTTGAATATCATTAGTAGTAGTTCGTAGAAATTTGACACATTATAACAGAATGCGAATTATGTCAATATAAATTACATAAGTTATGAAATATACCGTAGGAGGAAAATAATACTTTGGTATATTATTGCAAAACAGAAACCAATTATTACTTTTTCTTTTTAAGGCAGTTAAAATTTGCATAATTTAGTTATATAATATCTACAAGTTTGAAGAAATGTTTATCGGATTCATCAAAACCGGTTGTGATCTTTGCAAAAACCAAGATTTACATCTTTTATTGATGTTCAAACACAGCCGATATTATTTTGGGATATAATTAACCTTTAACTAGTTACTTAACACTTTTTGAATATTCTGTGTAAGGAAAGGTTAAGAGTACGTGTTTGGGTTCAGTACCGACTCAATATTGTAGTATTATAATCTTAGTATTACTGTAACATCGTAATTTCATTCAATATTGTAATATTATTTTAATACTGCAATATTATAATTCAATTCTATATTAATTCACTATTGTAATATGGTCATATGATAATTTGACTCAATCATGATTCAGTATCGTAATATTGTTATATTGTATTTTGCTGCAATGTTAGTTTAATATTGTATTATTGTAATATTGTAATATTATAATATTGTAATATTGTAATATTGTAATATTGTAATATTGTAAAATTGTAATATTGTAATATTGTAATATTGTAAAATTGTAATATTGTAATATTGTAATATTGTAATATTGTAATATTGTAATATTGTAATATTGTAATATTGTAATATTGTAATATTGTAATATTGTAATATTGTAATATTGTAATATTGTAATATTGTAACATTGTAATATTGTAATATTGTAATATTGTAATATTGTAGTATTGTAAAATTGTAAAATTGTAAAATTGTAAAATTGTAATATTGTAATATTGTAGTACTGCAATATTGTAAACTCTTATAATATTACAAAGAAACCAGTAGTACAATAGGCTAATAATCGCAATAAATATTTTTAGTTCGTGAATGTATTAAAACGTATACTTAAATATTACACGGTCGATAATTGCGATATTCACCTTGGTAATAAAGTCAACCATTCACCATTTTCTTATTTTCTAAACTCGTAATATCCAAGTTAAATATCTAAACTTTTAGCTTCGTTTTAAAACGTCCAACTGTTCTATTTCCGAGCTTACTAATAATTTAAGTCAGAATAGTTTATTAAAATTGTTACGTTCAGCAACAAAATTATTTCTTTTTCAATATCAAAATATTGTATTTATATTATTTTTATAACCACTCTCATTGTCTGACAATGAATGTGGTTATAACTGCATTAAAAATGCTAATTGTTCAACATTACTTAATTTGAACACGATCTCTTACTGCATAATATAATAAAAATGATATAAAAATAATATAACAAAAATAATACTAGCCTGAATACTTATTTATATATCAATTCATAGTTTTGAGTACAAAACCAATCGCTTATTTCAATTAATGATGTTCGCTACAATTAATACATTTTACTTATTTTTAAAATATAATACTTATTTTAATTCTCATCTTTTCTCGGACACATTCTAACATGATAATTTTGTTCTCAATCGTCTGCCATATTTAAAAGTCACCTCAGTTTTAATTCAAACTCATAGTTCATAATTGTTTATATACGTGTATGTGTGCATTCTCTCATTTCAACTTGTGTACTCTAACAAAATTTCTTTGTTATTCATTCGCAAGAAATAAATATTACAATAATTTTCTCTGGACAAAGACAGTAATCACGATATGATTCTCGTACAGGTTATCTTTTTTGCAATAACAGAAGTATCATTTTTGTACGAGTTTTAGTAACACAAGCACGATTTATATGCAGATTATCTCTATGGTGTGGATCATGATTTACAAGCAAGAGCACGTGCAGGAATCGAAGCTGAGAGGTTTACGTATCAAACGAGAGCTAGGTAAGTTTCATTACTATCTTATTATTCATACATTATGTTGCTTTACTACTGACAGACATCTGACTACATTTTGCTACACTTGTCCACATTTCTCTGCCTTCTATTATGACATATCTCAGCTGCCTTTATTTCGTCTTATTGTTAGATTTACATTATGTAATTGTACACAATTACATCCTATTTATGTTTTATATAATTATATATTATATTGTTGGATTATTAATGATTTTCAAAAATGAATTATGGCAATGAGAGCCACTGTTATTAAACAAAATAAAGTTTTTCATTTATATATAGTTAAAAAAATCAAAGAATAAATTACTTCCTTCAGAGCCTTATAAATAAAAGGTCTTGTTGCAACATATTAATTTGAGTTGTTCAGTATCAATTAATTATATATATTCCAATTTATATAATATGTAATTATATATAATTATATAATATAAATTATTTATTATATTATTTAATTATTTATTTTTATTTAAAGTATGTATCATATTATTATATTAATTATATTATATATTATACAATTATGTCCTGATATAAAAAATATCAACTATTACAAATAATAATGTAGAATATAAAAATTGTAACCTATAACCCCAGTTATAGACACTCCATACATAACCTCGGGTCAAAATCGATCCTGACTGGTTGTAAAAGAATTAAAATTTTAATTAGAATTGATTTAGACATTTCTAAAGTAAATAATTGGCATGCAATAATCTAACAGTTAATTTTGATTCAAGCAGAGCATACGGTTCACTTTGAAGGTTTCTATCTTTTATTAGAAGTTGTGGTTTTCATTACTCGAAATGAAGTTAAGTTTTGAAAAATGACTATCGAACTGGTTTCAACGTTAGATCATGGGAAAAAATTGAAAAGACACATCGATCAACGCTTGATCATCCTTCCTACAGATTCACATTCATCATCGTGTGATTACTATTGATTTGTATCACTGAAAAAGGCATTAGGATAGAGATTCAATTGCAATGACGACGTATTAGGTGGGTGCATATGAAATGTCGGATTTTTAAGTGAATATATAAAACTGCATATCTTTTTTCAAAAGCCGTTTATTTAATAAAAATATGATCCATGTGCTTAGATACACTTTTCCCAGCGACATGGTAATGTATAAATGATTGTATTATGAAAATTCTGATCTTTGGAATCAATAAACTCTGATATTGAATTTTTCAGACTCTCTTCATTTTCACAGCATTCATCCCGTGAAAACAGTTCTAAATGTTTAAACAAAATAAAAGTCGGTTGACGAAGTATCTGATAAATAACCTAGGTGTTGAAAAATTTCATTCTTCGATGGGTGTATAATTTTCAATTTTTTGTTCACTTCTCAAGCCAGTTCGTTGACAATATTTTCCTCAAACGTATGGTCTATATTGCCGGTAACTCTACAGCATTATTGCAAAATTTATACTCGTATATAAAAAATTACACGAATATCGGTACAAAATACAAAACAAATAACAAAAGGAAACACTTTTAAGAAAATCTTCTTTGTTGAAATGTGCCTCTGACAATGGACAGTACGACTATGAAAAAGGTTGTGTCAAAAACGAAATCATAAGGAAAACATGGTGACAAAAGTTCACATGTACAGAAAATCCGACATTCCACATGCACCAACCTAATAGAATAATTCGTGATAATTGTAACGTATGCGGAACATAATCATATATGGATTAACACGTTGACTGCCACACTGAAGCAACTAAAAATTGCATTAGGCAGTATTTTCATTTTTAACACTAGATTCACGGACGTGTAATGGCAATTTTTTTTAAAATTAAACTAGAGTAGAAGGGAAAATAAATACGGTATAATACATAAACTGGTTTATACAATGATCCTTTGTCTTGACAAAATTTGGCATGCATTTCGATGAAAACTTGTATATAGTTTTTGTAATTTAAAATAAGAAATGTTTCATAAGTCATTTTGGCTCGTTCCGTAAATCTAGTGTTAACAAATCTTACCAAATATTTCCACCATACTTTGTTATATTTATTTTCCTCAATTCCAAGTAACTAACTATTCACAGTTAGAAAAGTGACCAAATTTTTGCTAATACAGCTGTTAAAATTCCTATAGAAATTTGAGTGTTGCCCATACAGTCATGGACAAAATTAAGTGGACATTGCAGAAATGTAAACAATTTTTTGTTTTATTACAATATTTCAAATAAATTTAAAATTTAGAACGTGAAATGTTTTTGTAGACTTGAAAAAACATTTACTTAATATACAATTTATTTATTTAATGTATATAATTGTGCAATAAAATTTTTATTTATAGGCATTATTAGTTAATTAAATTTACCTTTTGTTATTTATGATACCTGACCACTTCATTTTGTCCACGACTGTATATGGGTGACATGGCAGTCAAAGCGTTAAAAGATACAACACGAAATATATTGTGATAACTAATTTGACCCAGTATATCTGGTAACAGGATTCTGGAGCGTGTAACATAGTAGCATGTGACTTATCCTAATTACAAAGCTTCATACAATACAATTCGTTTTTACATAATATCTTTCGACAATCAGAAACTCCACGGTGCAGAAAGCGAATCACGATTACGCTAAGTTATCTCGCGTCTCTGTTACGAAAATCTCACCCAGCCGTTATTCATTGTCTAAAAGAAATGGTAAATTAATGCTACTGCTTAAGCAACGTTCGACTTTCAAGAAGGCCAACCTAGTCACGTGCGTTTTCATGTAACGAGTCACTGCCTTTGAGTACTAGTTGCTGATTAACGATTTTGTAATTTGTAGGTAATTACGATGGAAAAGAGCACGTCGTGAATTTTTTTTTGTTTATAAATACTATAATAAACTTATAATTATTTACGATACAAGTAAACCACAGTAACCGGCCAAATAAAGTGACCATTCTATTATAACCAATGCAGAATATCTTAAAACTAATGTTTTTAATGAAGAACGATACTATTATTGGGCCTTTTTGAAAGGTCTTTCGTCACACCAACAATTACTTACAAAAATAAGTATTCGGAAAAGTTCACAGATTTCTCTCGTGCAAGAAGCCATTGAATAGCTGCTATAGTAAAAGCACAAAAAATTCCCAAAGTTGAAAATTTGCAATTTTTTTTAACATTAATTTTCTAAAAAACTCTACGTACCAGAGAAAACGGATTTCAGATTCGTATTCAGCTCGCATAAATCTATAAGAATTTCATAGTGGCAGTTCATATAAAATAAAAAAGTCAAAATTTGTTGTACAGTGTTATCGGTACCATTTGGAAGTACACGGTGACTCTGGAGGATAAGGCATCGATGATGGTGTGTAATCCATAATAATACGATGTGAAGAGAACATAACTAACAGTTCATTTATCTGATTATAAAAGACTGATAAATTAAGTGTAAATTAAGATTTTCGATGTGGTGATATTCTTTGTCATATATGAAAATGTTTGTTTTGTTAAAGTTTGTATAAGTTTTTGTTATTACAAATAGTCTTTTAACTTTTGTAATAAACTCTTGATATGATGGTAAATTTTTCAAAAAAACCCGACATTAGGATCGCGTTTCATTAAAAACATTAATTTTAAACTATTCCATATGCGATATAGAATGGTCACTTTATTATGCCTAACCTAATTATATTTAATATTACTATAATATTACTATATTTAATACATTATTTAATTAAAATACTGTATTTATAGTATTGTAAATGGCGGATAATATAAGAATACAAAGCTTGAGATTTGGTAAAATGATTTATACGTTTGTCGAAATCGATATAAAAGTTTTGTAACATAATTGTTTTAACGATAAACACATTTCGTGACATATCTATTTCGATGACATGAACGTTTCGTTCGTGTTCGTAATAGAAATTGTTATTTTCAATATTATGTAGCTACTTTCATAAACCTTCAAGTATTTATGTGCTGCAAGTAACATTTACGATAATTTTATGTTATTGAGTCATGTCAGATTTCTGATATTACGAACTCTGTTATTTAATATGACAGCATACTATTCAAGGCCACATGTAATAGCAGACCGTTGAACTTGCTTTGATATTAACTTCAGTGCTATGAGAAAAATTGATAGAAAAGTCGTTTTGATATTTTATCAAAATATCATTGTCCTAATTAACTTGGAGATTTGGAAAATTTGAAATATAAAAATATAAAACTTGGAATTTCAGAAATTTAGAAATACACTGAGCGACAAAATTAACGCAACATGAATATTTATCAAAATTTCACTCAACTTTAAGTAATCGTAACTCCGCGGAAAATGGTCATATCTTACAAATTCTTTCTTCATTTTAATATTTGAAGTTTCTACTTTGAGCACAATTTATCAAATTTGACTTCCGCCTTTCCACACCCCCGCCACCTCCTTTAATGCGAGGACATGTTTTAATTTAAAAAGTTTGCATACTTTGATTCGCTCCATGGGGTGCAATAAATTTTTTTCGCAAATGTTCCAAAAATTGCTGCAAAGTACAAACTTTTGTGCACAAATTGAAAAAAAATTTAAGTCGCTACGATTTTTTTGGCGGAGTTATGTACGTTGAAAAATTACCCATGCATTTTAGCCGGCTTATGCTTGGTACCGCCAACATTAGCGTTATTCGATGTACACCACGAGGACATTGCTGGTTGTATTTTGTGCATAGTGTGTACGCGTGTGTGTGTGTTTGTCTGTGTGTGTATGCAAGTGTGTGTCTGTCTGTGTATGCGAGTGCGCGTCTGTGGGTGCGTGTACTATGTCATGTAATGTCGTGTATTCCCACCTCGTTTTTGAGCAACTACGACTCAAAATTTAGAATGACCGCCAACTACCCTTTAACAATTAGAGTCAATGTTACAATACGAATGGCGTGAAATTCCTCAAGATGCAATAAGATCCTGTATCAATATGTAGGAACATCTTCAGGTAGTTGCTAGGGAGTCATTCTGACCCCCCACGGAACATATGTTTTCGGTGCTTTTATATTTTTTTGTTCAATGACACTATACACTATCATTGTACAGTATGTGCAATGACACTTTGTATAATACAACATGCAACAATATTTTTATATTTTTTTCTTTGTGTCAAATAGCACAGTGTACTAATAATAAAACGAGCAATATTTGTGGTATATGCCATAAACGAGTATGTGGTAAATGCTCTGCTAAAATAACTATAACTTGGAAAAAATGTCTTTAACTTTTATGCATAATTATTTAATAAATTATTGTTGTTATATTACTATTATTATTCATATTATATTCAATTTTTCTCCATAAAATAAAAAAATATATAAAAACGTAAGAATTACTGTCTTTTCTTAAATGTCTTAGTAATTTAAGAAACAAGTCATTTTGACCCTTCCGGTAGAAGTAGGTATACGTCAATCGTCGTTACTTCTAGCGTTAAACGTTGAATCCGTTGGGACGTCGCAACGTGGAAGTAAAAGAGCCGAGGGTATCAGGAAACGTCGCGGAGTGCAAGTTTACAAAGTAAAAGGAGAACGTTACGGAGCGAAAATAGCCATTGAACGAACAGAAGTTTCTTGCCGCGGGGGAACGTCACGAGATTCGCATGCTTGCCGCCAGTCCGGGTCCGTCTTTCTTGCTCCATTTTCTTTCTTTCTCCCGTACGTACCGTTACGAACTTTTACTTTCATGGCCGAGAAAAGGAGAGTCCGATCGTGGCGCGTCCTTCCGTGGCGACCGGCATTTCAGCCACGAGGAAGGTTTCCCGTTCGACCATTACCGTAGCTATCTCCTTTCGACGACCTCAAGAAGGTCGCTGGCCGTGTTCGCGTGTGCTAATTCTCGGACAACGCCATAAAATAACGTCGCGGCTAACCCGTCGGACCTGGACGTGATTCCAAACTGCGTTTACCGTGTTCGATCCGAGCACGACGGGTCGACTAATAAGATCTTTCGACCTTTCGGGTTGAAAATCATGTCCGTTTTTTATGAAAATTATTTGGTAATTACCAGGTGTATACATAGAATTATCGAAAGCACCGATCGCTTCTTCCTGTGTTAGTCCACATCAGGGGAAGAATACACTGTGCGTTTCATCAATCGTGGTTGTTTACGCTCGTGGTAGAAAATAAATTCTTTCGAGCTTTGGTGAATATTGCACGTGGTGTGCCGACTAGTTTATTTATCACGATCTCGAAGGACCACCCGATTGCTCGGGATTATACAAATAATCTATGTTCAACAATATACTAGATACTATGTTTGATATTCTAAGGCTATTACTATACTTGTTCCTTTGCTATTCTATTTCAAATACTGTTTTTTTGCCGGAGATTCTATCAAATCTATCCGATGTCACCTCGGTCGGGTAGACTTGACGGGGGTGCATCGTTCTAATTGGCGAAGTACAAATGTACAAATTGTGGAAGGGCAACAAAGTTAACGCCCTACGTGGACCACTCCACTCGCAAATATTCTACGTTTTGCTCCTGGACCGTGGCAGGTAATAAGGGTCAGGAAGCGCGCTGACTTTGGCTAATCATGCTAGAAGTAACGGGATCAAAAAAGGTAAAATATTAATCTGGCGACCAGATGCGATTAATGACTAGAAAAACTACATAGAAAACGCGCGGGTCTTTATGGCTTCCTGAGTTTATGGCTGCCACGGCACGGTCCGCGAACCCTTGGATGGGACGACGGTCTTAGGTTAATTACTATATTCAAATTCTAAACTCTATTCTAATGCTAGAGGCATTGTTAGCCATAAGAATTGTTATAGTTTAATAGTGGGCCTAAACAGTGGTATAATTAACCAGTTAGCTGTGTTTGACGACTATACTCGTCACAGAGAAGTGGCGGGATTTTTAGTATACTCCTTGATCACATGTACCTCGTTAACCAAACAAGAAAATATTAGCAATAATATTGACAATTTTATAAAATAGACCTATCTTTTTGACCCAATATTTTATCAGCGACACTTATTGTGTTATTGACGAATATACCACAAAAGTAGGCGCACAGCTAACTGGTTAATTAGAAGGTGATACTATTTGAAAAAGTAAGTCAAAAATATGCAATGAAATTTGTTTGTCCGAAGCATACTTTTCGAGAAAATCAGGTTTGAACATTCGTTAAGGAGTAACGACGCTCTAGAATTTTGAAGAAATCGATTTTTGTTTTGCTTAAATGATGCTACCAGGTGTATGCATAAGTTTTTTCCGGTTGAACTAAGAGATAGCTTGAGCGAAAAGTACGCAGCGAATTAATTCGAATCATACGTCATTGTGTTCGTCTGACATTAAACGACAAGCACGTACAAGTTGAGTCCGCCAAAATCTAGTGTCTTTGTTTTATCGTTCAGTGATTATGTCGAATTTTATGCCCGAAAAAGAACATTTGCGACAAGCATTGTTTTTCTTATTCGATCAAAAGGAAGAGGCTGTTGAAAATCATCGTTTGCTGGTAGAAACATATGGTGAACACGCTCCATCGATTAGAACACGTGAGACATGGTTTCGATAATTTAAAAGTGGCGATTTCGATGTAAAAGACAGTGAACGCTCCGGTAGACCACATAAGTGCGAAGACGAGCAATTGCAGGAGTTATTGTATGATGATCCAACTCAAACTCGACAGTAATTGGCAAAATCATTAATACTAGATTTACGAAACCCATCAAAATGACGGGTCTTAGATTTCTTATTTTCAATTACGAAAATTGTTAAGAAGCTTATGTTAAGGTGCATGTTAAGCCTCGTCGAGATAAAGAATCATTCTATAAACTGATATACAGTCGTGGACAAAATTAAGTGGACAGGTGTCGTAAATAGCAAAAGATTAATTTAATTTAACTAATAATGCCTATAAATCAAAACTTTACGTTTATATTAATTAAACGTTATTTTAAATCTACAGAAACATTTCACGTTCTAAATTTTAAATTTATTTGAAACATTGTAATAAAACAAAAAACTTTGTACATTTCTGCAATGTAATAAAACAAAAAACTTTGTCCACTTAATTTTGTCCATGGCTGTATGTATTCCTGTATTCTTATTTTGTCTTTATTACTCTAGGTATTTTATTAGTGCATATGGTATTAGTATATTCTTAATATACAGTGTGTATATCGTGTGTTCAGAATATATTATTGGTGACAATTTTAATAAAAAAACTAAAAATAATATTAATTCTCTGTTCTAATATCAAAATTAATGTTAGTATTTATTTGAGAATTCAATATTTAAATTATTATTTAATTAAGATCAATTCTGTTGTAGTATTATCTGTTTTGCAAAGAGTTTTTCCCATAAATATTTATTAATAAATATTTAATTAATGAATAATGAATCAATACCATTTTTTGCGAATTGATGTTAATATATTCTAAAGTAGAACTTCCATACTATGCAATTAAAACGATGATGGCGACATCTCTCCTTACATCTCCATTTTCCATATGGCGATATACCGTATTTGCTACTGTAACTAAAAAATGGTCTTTAACAATACTACAAGATTTATATTACAACGAAAGTGAACTAGTTTTATAATGCACCTTCTATAATGCAAATTAGTTCCCTATTATACAATTCTTATTCCACATTCCGCAAAAAATTGTCTTTTTTGTATTTGAAAAGTGATCCAGTCAATAGGTAAATAGAATTTGTGCCAAGGCTGATTGATGCGTACATGTCGTTAACTTTTATTTGAAGTATATTTTCTCGATTGAGATTATTTATACATAGCTTGAAGAATTGCATAATATGTTATGACAGTTTGGTTACTTTGTATGCATTAGAGAATTTCTACTGGAAAATCTGCCGTACTCGATACTGTATAGTATGTAACAAACTTAAGGAAAGCAAATAAATCATAACTAAATATTATATATGTGCATAGTATATTAATCTATTATATATGTACTTATTGTATCTGAGTAAATAACATAATCAATGCATGTGTTACATTTACCTTATGATTATTGTCACAACGAAGTTTGATCATCCTCAAAGGCTATTTAAATTTTAGACACTAACCTAATCTTAACATACGTAATATATTGAAAAAAAAACAATAACTATATGTGGTATGCTTGCCTTATGATTCTTGTCATAACGAAGTTTGATCACCGTCAAAAGCCATTTAAAACGAAGTTCAATCAAATTTAAGATACTAACCTAACCTTAATACACGTAATATATCAAAATAAATCACACAATGACTAAATGTGATACATTTATCCCATAGTTTCTGTCATAGTAAGATATAATCATATTTGGGAAACCTTGAAGAAGAAATTGAAGTAACTTATCTAAGAACATTGTATGATTGTATGAAGAACACGTATGATGTATGTATATATGTATGTACCCTGTAATTTCTATACAGGATTGTAAAACCTATTAGTACCATAACTATAGTAGGTTTCACAATCCTTCGAAAATCTTGATGAAGTTAAACCAAACAAAGAAACTATGAATAGTATCATAATCTTAATGTATTCAATATATTGAAATAAATAAAACAATTGCTACATATGGTACATTTATTCTAGGGTTTCTATCATAACAAGATTTAATCGTACTTGAAAAATCTTGAACAATAAATGAATTGAAGCTAAATTACATAAATTAATTAATAAATACGATAATGGCCACGTATAATACATATACTACATAGTTTTTATCGGAATAGGGTTGAACTATTCGTCAAAACAGTGGAGAAAGAATTTAGATCAGACTTACCAAACAAGAATACTAACCTAACATTAAAATGCCTAAACTTTTACACTCGAAAGCATTTTTACTGTTAGCAAATAGCAACTAGCACAATATAAAACTTTCTACAAAAATTAAAAAGATTGATAAACTTTTTGAGAATTATTACTTCTTCCTTATTAATCATCGTATACAGGGTGGCTGGAATGAACTGTTACAACTTCAAACCATTGCAGAAGATACAGTTTTAAGTATTTTGTTTTATCCAAGGGAAAAAAATAGTCGAGAAACATTCAAGAAAATGATTTAATGCTCATTGCTCGATATAACCTCCCTTTGCACAAATAATTTCATTAAAACGGTGGAAGAATGAATCGCACGCTGCCCGTACGTGAGATTGTGGAATCTTCTTCCATTCCCGGACAAGTGCTGATTTTCTAGCGTCCAAACTTCGATGTTTCATTACATTGACCTTGGTCTCCAAAATAGCCCAAATACATTACATTCAATCATTAAATAGATTACATTCAAATGCTGGAGCCCACGAACGATAATTGGTATTGATGCTCCAGCTAAATATAAAGCAATTACAGAATTACGCTTCAAATCCATCGCTATAACCTTACTTTGAGATGTAGTATACGAAAATGCTTCTGCGCGCATGTAAACAATTGAATGAACTATAAATATGGCAACTTTCAGATGGACTGCGTGAGCGAATCGACAGATGCATCAGTATGAACTTAGTAACAGATCATTCCAGCCACCCTGTATTGTTTGTTTCACTGTGTTCAAACGTCACAGCCATAATTCTATAAATTTATTGAAAATTGTTGCATTAAGTCAAGTAACGGACAGGGGTTGTCTGTCGAGTGCAAAGGGTTAATATATCGAAATGAACAAGACAATGGCCATGTATGGTATATTTATTATATTACGTATCTTTTAGAACAAAGTTCGACCACTCTTGATCACTCTTTAAGCAGAAAAAACAATATAAGAACAGTAAACTCATTTAAAAGAACTTCGAATATCAAGATAATAACGATAATTGTCGCAAGTTAGAAAAAAAGGATAGATGAATATCACGAAAGACGAATTGGTCACGGGAACTAATTCTATGATCCGCTATGTCCTCGGATTTCACTCCATTAGACTTTTACATATCTGTGAAGAACTGTGAAAGTTATGGTACATCCAACAATCTATAACAACGGATCTATGGTACATTTACTGGTCTAAATCAAGATGCACATAAAATGTAGAGAGTGTTAAATTCAATCTCTCTACGATATCAAACTTTCATTTGAGACAAAAGAAAGCATGCTGAAATAGGAACCACAAATAAACCTTTTTGCAATAGTAAAAAATTTGTGGATTTATCTGTAAAAGATGTCACATGTTCACATATGATCCTAATATTAACAATACTCTATATTAACACTAAAACTACCGACGTATAATGCACACTTACTTTGAAAATAATAATAAAGTTGAAAAATATATTAACAAACGATGAACATAAATTATTACGAATGTTGATTCTTGTCCTTTCAAAGAAGAAGTTTGTAAAAAGGTCGTTTGACTACTTTCGTAGCTTTAGTGTTAACAATACTCTAGTTTTTTGTATAACTTAAGTTTATTGTATACACTTAGTACAACTGTGGCGTAACTCTAGTTTGAAGTATTTTGATAACAAATAGTATTTTGTTTTTTTTCAGTAATAATTGTATTATTGAATTTCGTTAAAATTATGATAAGATCTGTGTGCTCATAGGAACACTGAGGTAACTTCTAAAAGAATTCCTAAAGTACTTTCTTAGTTTGAATGCAAGAATAAAAATTGTATCAGTCTCAAAAGAGTAAAAGAAAGATTCTGGTTTTCGTGAAGAAAGGAACACAATTCTGAATCGTTGAATTTTGCAACAACCTATACATTACTCATCAGATGGTCGAAACATTTCTTTAAAACTATTGTACAAGACGTTGAGTGAATCTCTATATAATAAAAGGAAGACATTGGTCATAAACGAACGATCGCAATATTTGATCATTTATTTTTGCAACACTCTAAACCATCTTCAACGTATTGCACAAGGCTTTCTTCAAGAAGTAATTTAATTAATCTCGAGAGAATGAAAGAAAGGTACACTGCTTCTTATTAAATAAAGGTACTCGATTTTGCATCACTCGATTTTGCAACGCCCTATATATAATATTCGTCGAATTGCTGAAAGATTTCTCGAAGAATGTCGATGAAGAAGTTGAATCAATCTCGAGGGAATGAAAGAAAAGTACACTGCTTCTTATTAAATAAAGGTACTCGATTTTGCATCACTCGATTTTGCAACGGCCTATATATAATCTTCGTCGAATCGCTGAAAGATTTCTCGAAGAATGTCGATGAAGAAGTTGAATCAATCTCGAGAGAATAAAAGAAAGATATAGAGCTTCTTATTAAATAAAGATACGCGATTTTGGATCGTTCGATTTTGCAACGCCCTATACATAATCTTCGTCGAATCGCTGAAAGATTTCTCGAAGAATGTCGATGAAGAAATTGAATCAATCTCGAGAGAATAAAAGAAAGATATAGAGCTTCTTATTAAAGATACGCGATTTTGGATCATTCGATTTTGCAACGCCCTCTATATAATCTTCGTCGAATCGCTGAAAGATTTCTCGAAGAATGTCGATGAAGAAGTTGAATCAATCTCGAGAGAATAAAAGAAAGATATAGAGCTTCTTATTAAATAAAGATACGCGATTTTGGATCGTTCGATTTTGCAACGCCCTATATATAATCTTCGTCGAATCGCTGAAAGATTTCTCGAAGAATGTCGATGAAGAAGTTGAATCAATCTCGAGAGAATGAAAGAAAGGTACACTGGTTCTTCTAAAGGAAGGAACGCAATCTGAAACTGGTGGTTCGCGGTTACTATCACCGACGTGAAACGTTCACCATGATTGGCTTCCTTCCTGTTGCTGCTCGATCAGCCATCCCGTTCGACTCATCAGCTATTTCTTGCTCTTGAATGCCTTCGCTTTTTACGTCAGATAGAAAGTAACCGCGGTCGTTTTAATTGCAAGGGGCAGGGTCACTTTTTGCTCCGTTCCTTTCAGTTTCTATGTTCCATTCGAGGAAACCGCCCGGGGCGCCCCAATTAATCTCTCGACAATTATTGCATCGCTGAAATGCACGTTTAATCGAATAAACAGAATTTTAGGTACGTTACACTTTCACGGTGTACTATCGCGCGTTACGATTACACGCTAATTAGATGCAATTAGTAAGGCGGTAACTTTGCAGGAAATACAGATTGGTTGAATAATTGTATGTGCGATCTGGGGAAATGATTAGGTTTTTTGAATAATAATTATCGTTCGCGTGAGGTTTTCACTTTCAATATTTCTAAATCATCAAATTCTCAAATTTTTAACCATCGAAATAATCGAAGTTTTAAACATCCAAATAATCAAATTGTTATTCATCGAAATTATCAAATTTTTTAACTTTGAAATTATTCAATTACCAAAGACACAAACTGCCCACCATTGTGTTAGGTTATTGATTTGTTCAACATCCACATTAACGCGATCAATAAAAATACGTACCGATCTCTACATATCATTATAATTAGGACTACAACACCGTTCCTGCTGGTAGTGAAAACTAATAAAAGGAGAAATCATAAGAGCAGGAAATCATTATACTACGCGAGTATACATTCACTCTCGAGTGATAGGATCGTCTTTCATTATATCGCAGTCACGATTTGAACAAAATATCCAACAATAACCTTATGATTAAATTAATTTTACATCACATTTTGATGCTTTTACGTATTCACATTTTTTTTAAACTAGTAGAGATCGGTAAAATCCAACATACCCATAATCCTTAAAGTAAGAATGAACAAACTATTACCAATTTTGTAGATTTATTAAACGATAGTTTATCATTTCTGAAAATCTAACCATACTTTAGTAGTAATTTAACGATGGTTTAACCGTAGTTTAACGATAGTTTCTTGAAATTCTTCGTTTGAATGATTTATTATCGGTTTAACCTACATTTGAAAGTGAATCTCGCGTTAAAAAATAGCGAAAGAAGCAGAGAGTAGAGTTTGAACTTCAATTTGAATTATAAAAGGTATGTGTAAACGATGTGCGACTTATTTATTCTTGAAAAATAGCTAAAAGGGTTATCAAGAAATGGTCGATTATTTTTTGTTCGCGTGCAACTATAGTCAGCCTAATTGATACAGCTTCCAGTATCCGATACAATGTCAGATACCGTTCTGCTGTAACGATTTGTATGTACATAACAAGCAATGCTTTACTGTGCGAAAGCCAATTTGATTTATAGACATGCACACGCATCATAGACAAGTTCTTATTGTTGGAGATTTTACAAGGCTCGCATGACTCACGCGTGAATTATACTTCCTCGTTAGCCGATGTATCGCGAGTCGTTTGTAGAAAAATATCTTGCATTTTTTCCCATTTTTGCATCAACTTTTCTCTCGTCTCGTCATTTCTTTACGGAAGTGGAGGCTCGTTGCGATCATTCGCGTCACAACGGCTGTAATTGGAATTGAATAATTTCTGCGTTCTCATGGGGGTCATTCTTGGATAAAAGGAAACACGCAATGGCGGTCAGTTCCTTAACATTAGAAGTATCGGCATTAAATGCATGCTTACTTCAAAACTGAGAATAAAGTAGAAAAGTAAATAAATAAATATTGCAGCATCACCTAACATATACAACCATTCATTAGCTCAATAAAACATGACAGACATTTTGACAAAAGGACGGCAATGAAAGTTTGTAATAAAAAATGCCAAACCTGAAACCAGTCATTTTGACTGGTTGGTAGTTCCATTGTTCTATTATTATTTAACGTTTTTTCAATTCGGAAGATAAACACGATTAGGATCATCTGAAAATACCTGTATGATAAACCATGCAAATTGTGCGACGTAATATCGATCTAATTTCATTTTGAACTAATAACTTACAGACAGTTTTAATATTTTGTACGTATTAAATTCATAAGCACCTTTACTTTTTATTTATTAACACTAGATCTATGGACGATCAATGACCATTTAAATTGAAACTTAAATATAAAAACAAGTGAATAATGAACAATACGTAAACTAACTCACGTGGAGATTCTTTATTTCAACGAATGAGAACGTACATTATGCAAAAAAGCTTCTTGTAAATTCTTATAATTTATTATAACGAATCCAAGGTCGGTCATTTTTACGGGTTCCGTAAATCTAGTGTTAATTAGTCACCGTAGATTCTTTTTTGTTCGTGTTAGGGCGCGCTCGAGTCCTCGTATATGCACGATGTGCCGTCTGAATTGTACTTCGTGAAGGACCACCCAATTTGTACGGTTTGGGGCCGTCAATAATTTATACGTGGTGTTGTAACAAGTAAAACTATTAACTATAATAACGAGTGTGTGTATGTTTATGTGTATGTGTATTACTATGATGGTTCGAGTTTATCTCTATGTTCTACAATTTCTAAGTGTTCTATTCTGTCTATAGCTTCTATCCCTGATCTAAAGTTTTATACTGTCTACTCTAAAGTTCTATGATTTTTATTCTGAAGTTCTGTAACGTCTCGAGGTTCTATGATTTCTATTCTGAAGTTCTCTAGTTACTATCTCGGTTTTGGCATTTTTGCCATATTTAAAACCTCCGTTGCTCCCTTCCATTGAGCCCTTAGCGTGGTACTATTGTAAGGTGTGAGGGAGATTGTAGTGCGAATGAAGAGTATTGTTGGATTCCAGTTGGATTAACAACACTTTATTTTATTCGAAGAGAAACTCGATACAAGTTGTATTAGGTCGACTATAAGTACTAACTGTCTTTGACAATGTAGGGTTATATATATGTATATTGTTGCGGGTAGTAGGTTGAGGTAGGGATGATGGTTAAGGGACAGTGTGCCTCAGCGACAGTGCGAGATCTAGGATGAGTAAGGATGTGACTAGTATGTTTGGATGAGGATGAGTGTGTTGTGTTTGTCTGTGACGAGGTGTTTACGGGATAGCGTTGGCCATCCAACAGTATTTATGACCGCGTAATTGGGATCGAGTGACCGAGAAGGATGTTTGTAACCGAGTGACCGAATTAGGGAGATTGAGGTGCGAATGAAAAGTGTTTATGGACGAGCAATAGAGATCGGGTGACTGAGAAGGGCGTTTGGAACTGCGTGATCGAACTGGAGACATCGGGGGGTGCGAGGGCTGAATGTTTAGGTTATAAGATAAAAAGGTGCGTGAATGCACAGAGCGAGTTAGTCGTAGATGAGAATCAAGAGAGTTAAGAGCGAAGAGAGTATTTAGCGAGTATAGAGAGTATAAGAGTGTAATAAAGAGTATTTGTCCACGTGATTAATAAAGAAAGTTATTAAAAATCCTACACTATTCTGGAAGGGGAACGGGTTTCCTACATGGGAGAGGACGGCGATTGCTCGCGGAAGTTTGGGTTTGGAAAAACCCAAATTCCCTGACGTATCTCTCTGGAAACAGTTAATTTCCAGGGCCAAGTCACCCTTCGACGTTTGGGTCTTCGAGGTTTATGGTATGGCGTGTACCGCTGAAGCCAAAAAAGACTCTAACAATGAATTATGCATGAACAGATTTGTTAAACTAAGAATTATCACGTGCCATCGTACTGCGTGCACACAGATGGCACGGATAATAAATTAAAGGATTTTAAAAGTGGCTGTTTTTCTTGCCATGTCGTAAACCTCATCTGTATGAAACTCTAACAGTTCGTAATATTTGCTGGTGGTCTTATGGTGATTCATAAAATATATCTCTGTTTTAGGTACCAAAATAGGCCAGATTCGAATGACGCCCCATGTAGGATCAAACCGGACAGGCCCTGCCCGCCGAGCCAATATCGGACACCTTCCGGTACTTGCAACAACGTCAGACATCCTATTTGGGGAGCACGTGGTGCACCTTTCTTGAAACTACTGCCACCAGCATATTCTGACGGTAAATAAATTTTATCATGCGACTTCTAAATTTATTTACACGCATTAAGACTCTGGAACTTCATAACGTTTCAAACTTTGTCATTTTGAAACCAATCTGTAGTCCCTTGGTACTTTGAGATCTTGCAATTTCGGAATTTCAGAATTCTCTTGGAATTAACAAGTTTAGCAGTTTCAAATTTTAGAATGTTATAACTTTGATATCTTAAAATTTCGAAACCATTTATCAGTGGCAAATACTATGATTTCAAGTACCGAATATGAGTCCGCGTCATTTGTGAAATATGCGTGGTGGACAGCGCAGTTTGGCTTGCTGGAGCGTGGTGGAAATCCTACAGTTCGTTGCGCGCGCGTGGTCGGCTAAATGTTAATAATTTAAAAATGAAGCCCCGTACGACATTATGAACCTCGAGTGCGTCACGAATATAACTCGTTATTATAGTGCAAGGGGTTAAATTAGTTTGAAGCTCTCAATATAAAATGCTATTTAACTTGAAGAACAAGAGCACCACCCATATTTGGATAACTTGGCAACGAACAAGTTAATTTGCAATCATGTCGCAATTAAAGCAATGCCATTATCGAGTTAGAAGAAATTTACGTTTATCATAAGAAGACACTCTTGAAGGGCGACTCGAACGCTTCTTCTTGCCATGATTACAGTAAATCCTCCCACAGTGCGACACTCGATTCCCTCCCACAGTGCGACACGTCTCTTCCTGCGTCTATGCGTGCGTCGTTGCTGCGCCTGTGTTCGCCTCGCTCGAGTCAGTCCAAGTGTAACATGATACACTCGCCGCGGTCCCTTTGATGCGGGCCGGCAGATCTCCAGTTCCAAATTTACCAATATAATTTTTTAATATTCATATTTTTTTGACTGCAAATTTTTTTAACATATTCTTGAGGTTCTTCCGATCAAAATAAGACCAAACACGATATAATTACGATCATAATTACCTGTGTAACAAGCCATACAAGTTTCAGACGTTACATTTACGGCAGAGATACGAATTCCTTAGATTCTAAAGTCCGAAACTTTTATAGCTTGTTATACGGGTAATTATGATCGTAATTATATCGTGTTTAGTATCATTTTAATCAGAAAAACGAGACGAATACGATGGTAAAGGTTTCATTCACGAAAAACTAAAAATAAAGAATTTTGATTTTTGAATTTAAAAGACAGAACATGCAGGAGTCTTTCATGTTTGCCGAACGCTTCAACCTTCTGCCTCTCTGTCTTTTCCACTTGCCGTCCTCTTTCACGTTAAAAACTTTATTCACCCGTTACGTACGTAATTATTAACATAATTACATCATGTTTGGTGTCATTTTAATCAGAAAAACCTGACGAATACGATGGTACAAGTTTCATGAAAAAATAATAGGAAATAAGAAAATTGCAATCTTTTTCTTTGCTTGCATTAGTATGTGTCTCACTGATATTCGGTCGTTTCGGTAACCGATCGTGTTTAACGCTTGACTGATTCCGAGGGGGATCACCCCAGCAAGGGACGGCCGCCGAGTATTAAATTTCGCTTCTCCTATGCTCACAGTGAGCAGTTTCGATTTCAGCCTCTGTTGCACTGTGGGAAGATTCACTGTACGTCCTTTACTGACATAATCGGTAATAGCACTTCTTGAACAATTATTTGTTTCGAAGTGTAGCCATAACCTTTGCCTTCAACGCGAAAATCATCGATCATGACATTTTCTCTCGCTGAATGTTCTCTTTCGAGAGGTATGTCACTTTCTAACCTTCATAAACGAATCTCACGGATGTAAAATGAAACGATAGTAAGGTATAATTTGTTTACTTACAAACTTGAAAAATATTAAAACATGTAAATTGTATTTTTGCTTATTAATTTGTTTATTACGTACTGAATGCGCGTTTTGTTTTATCAGATATTTGGTAGTTTAAATGTTATCGTCAAGACGAAAGCAACAGATGTCTCGCGATTAGTAGACAGGTGAATGTATGTATTGGTTAGGCGAATAGTTTTAGATTGCTCATGACCATTCCCCGATCGCGTCACTTCCCGTATCGAGAATGGAAAGTGAAAATTGGGACGAGCTAAACGCACGAGCACAGATCCATTTTGAAGAGTGTTGGCATACTCGCAAGGATTAGAAATGGCGAATTAGCATGCTAGAAGGAGCGTCGAGTCAACGAAATAGAGAGTCATTGATTGCTTCATCGTTCGAGCGAATAGTATGCGACTGCATCCTCTTTGTCGTTTGTTATGCTTGTTATTCATTTTTCAAGTAGCAAGGAAACGATTCTTCGAGGAAAAATTCTTGAGAAAAAGGAACACGTTCTTAACAATCATTTATAAATAATATACTACAAGTTATCTAATTGTGTTGAATCATCGATGTTTTGAAATGAGCCACTTTGCGGTAAAAATGCAACTTAAGTTACGAAACTATTAGTAATGAAACTTTTGTACTGTCATTTTCATTAATTTTCAAATTACCCACACAATGCTCAGTGGGATTTAAAGATACTTTCATATTACGAATTCGTATTAGACAACAGACAACCTAATAAAGTACATCTGATTTATGGTAAGTGATTCAGTATCGATTATGAATGATAATCAGTCGTTATATAATAGAAATATTAATGAAACGTTTGTATAGACACTTTCAACAAACATCGACTATCAAGTTAATGTCAAACAAATCGACACCTAATATGAACAACAATATACTTACATCATTTTCATGTGAACGTTATGTTATTCGTGTCAGTTATCGAAAAGCAGTTTCATGAGATTTTAACACTATTTCTACCACGATTTTGTGTATACCTATTTCAACCAACAGGTGTCTTTTGACGCCTTTCGAATACAAATCATTGACGAAACCGTTGGGATTTCAAATTATGAGTTAAACGTAGATAATTTGAGGAATATATTTATTAATACACTGATGTGTATTTATTGGAGATTATTTCATTCATCAAGCTACAAAATATTAGGGTCACGGAAGTTTCTACCTTTTTGTAATATGACACAAAATGGGATACAGGGGCAGAGAAGGTTGATACAGCTGAACAATTAATGCAACGAATCAACTTTGAACTATAAATATTGTGTATGAATGTCTATCAAAAAAGGAAAGAACTTATGGGATACTCTAATATACAATCAATGCAGTGGTGTACAATAAAATGCAACAAGGGAAATTAACTGGAGAAAAATGATATCGCTGAATTAATTTAACAACCATTGTATGAAAAGTAAAAAAATTAATTGTGGAGAAACGATTCAACATAGAGAATAATTTCATGTTAAAATTTGAAAGGTGTCTTTTGCCACCTCTTGGTAGAAATAGTGTTAATATTATCAAATTGAATCGAATTATCGATGTTTTGAAATGGACCACTTAAGAATATTAGTGGAGCCTTTCTATCGTCACTTTTATTGATCTTCGAGTTTCAATTAGTATGCCATTTTGCACTACTTTTGCGTCATCGAATCGTGTCAGACTTTCTACGTGTATTTCGAAATCTGCTATTCGATACGGGGCAACCTAATAATGATATAATATTTCGATGGCATACTCTCAGATTATAAAACAAAATAGAAACAAGAAAATTGATGGTATACGTTACACGAACATTAGAGTTCAATTTGGAGATGATGTGTTGTTTGTTTCGGGATACTGTTGACTAAATCATAATTATGAAAGTGTTCCAAGTCAAAAATAAAAATAAACGAATTTATCAATTATTTCACATTATATTATTTTAAACTAAATTAATTCCATGCAATTTTTAAGATATTGTCAAAAATGAACCATTAAATAGTGGTTGTTGTTACAACATTATATGGAATACATTTAGTGTTAATTATGAAAGTGGTCTAATTGAAAAATTTAAAAAAATTGAGTTTATCGGACCAAACATATACAGAAATATTAAATTACTTCCATTATGCACCACAACTAAATCACTAACGGAAGAAAAAAAATTAGGTTATTGTTTATTTACTACCCAATATCCTTCCAATTCTTCAGGAACATTTTAAAAATCTCAAAAGTCACGATAAAAGCCTAAAATGATAAAAATGGATGACTTTTTAAAACTAGTTAATAAATGTTCGTGAATTATTTCATTGAAATTATTGTTTCTAATAAAACTCGTAGTTTATTAGTGCTTTATGTCATTCAGTTGATTTTGAAAATGGTTCAAGTCGATTCAAACTTCAAATACATTTTTGTACGCGAATCACACAAAATTTCATGTTCATAATAAATTTTCATTAATCGAGACTGATAGAATTCTATTTGAAAATGTTGCACAATAAAAAAATATTTTTTAATCTATTCAAATATAATCCATTAAATATCTCGAAACATGAAATGCGTGACTTACACAGTATGTCCGAAAAGTAACGGAATTTTTTAGATAAAAAAAAAAGTATTAGTTATTTTGCCAAAATTAATTTTTTTTATTCAAAATACATCCCTTCCGCATCAATACACCGCTGGGCACCGTTTATTTTGAAAGTGGCATAAGTCACTTTGTTTTTAAGTCGATATATTTAAGGGTTTGCGTTATATCGTTAATTAGCAAAACTTCTCTCGGACAAATCTCAATAGTTCTCAACTTATTGATTGCAAATTTTTTTTAAATGAAAAGATACCGTTCAATTGTAATTAGTGTTACCATTAACTCGATTTTTTTGAAAAAGTGATTTTAGGAGTTGGTGAGGACAGAAGAATTTAAGTCTTTATTTAGTCGGAGCGATACTTGTTTTTATTCTTACAAGCGAAGTGTTTCGCGCGATGTTTCATCCGTAACTACCTTTTCGCTCTTCATAATTTTCTATAACGGGTACGACACCCCTTGGTGAGGGGTTGCCTTCCAAAAGAGAAATTTGGCAATGCAACGGGATTCCTGATGACCACTTACCTTACTCCTGCACGGTCAGGGACCGTCAGGCTCGGAACCGTGGTCCCTTCGGAATCCCCGGTTTATGACGCCGTACGTAGCTATTGAGACCGTTGACGAAAAACTACAAAACATACCCAAAGACAAATCTAACGGTATCCTCAAAAATAGCTTTTTCGACCGTATACGTCGTAAACCGTGCTGGCCTTTTACGCTTACAGTGATCGCTTAAAATCACGGAGCCAGCCGCTACAGTGATTTATGCCACTTTCAAAATAAACGGCTCATTTGATGATTTCGAGTTTACATTGGTATCCACGGCAACGAATTTGCAGACGAATTAACTAATCATGCAATCACGAGAGCATCAACCGCTTCTCCCAAAATATCCTTCACTGATCTTAAAGAAATAACCATAATCTCAGCAATTAAAATCACCCAAGGCACCATTACCAAATAACGATTAACTAAAGACGTTGACTACTTCTACATTTCCGCAACACAAACCTCAAAACATTGTACGCTGGCAAAAATTTGAAACGAGAAATTGTAACAACGATAAAGAGATGTAAATCAGGTCATTATAATTTCGGCATTTCACTCGCCCGAAGTGGCATTAGAATCGACCTTAAGTGTCAATGTAAACATGACAGACAGGACGTTAACCACGTATTGTGGCAATGCTCGCTATACTAATAGCCAGAGAACCGTCCTTATTACAAAATTATATAAAATGAATTATCTTCTGCCAGTGTCATACAGTGTCGTACTTTGGAAACCCACATTGTTATATCCCGACGTTGAGTTTAACGACGGTCTGGTGAGAAAATAAATTAAAGTTTTTTCTCAACCAAAAAATAAATATATTTATGTTACAAGTATCAGAGACGGATCGGGAATGACCAAGAATGTTAACATTTTGATGTTTACTCTTTGCGAGTTATTGGAATTGTGCTGGAGAGACAAAATAATGTTTCTCTCCAGAATAAAATATGTAGTGGGGATTGGTGAGGTGCTGAGGGTGAACAAACGATCAAGTCAAAATTAAAGTAATTTCATTGGTTGTGAAAAATTAAAGGGAAGTGGACAAGAACCGCCCTTACCAAATGCTCATCGTGAGATCACTCTTTACCTGAGTAACCTAAGTAAAAATACATTCTTTTTATGAAATTGATGAGTTTAAAAATACAGTGCATTTAATAATTTGTCTTAGAAAAATCTGTAATTATACCTACTAACAATATTAATTTTTCTCTCAAAGTGTAACAAAATAACCATATAAAAAATTTCATAACTTTTAGACAATTTTTGTAAAAGAAGACCTCAGTTTTCAAATTCATAGCAATTTGATTTGTTAATATTTATTAACCTAAAAAAATATAATATTCTTCATATATTAATTCTCATTCTTCATATTTTATGATATTTTTATTCTATATTATTGTGTAATAAGAATATGATACTGTTGTAGTTGTTAACTCCATTCTTTCGTTTGATTTTCCAACATAAAATTCTATTTTCCAACGTAAGAGAAAAATAAAACTTTTAAAATGGCTCCAAATGAATTACTGCATAATCTTCTTTTCAGGAAAATTAAAACAATTTATTGATCAGTAATATTATTTTGCTATAAAATATAATTGTTTATTCGGTGATTAGATTCAATTTGGTTATAAAATAAATTTTATTACCGAGCGTATGTTTTTACGTCATTTCGAGATGTGTTATCTAACAAGGAAATGTGTGTCTAAAGAATCTGTATTTTTATTCGATGCGTATTCGAATATTACGTTCAACATGCATTTACTTTCTTTCTATTAACTGTAATAAATCAATGCTTCATGGAATCTTAATAACAGATATGAAAGTATGTCTTTCAGGTAACACGATATTCCGATAATTATATCTTTTAGGAAGTTCATTCTTACATGATTACCTAAAATGCGGAAGTTCTGTCCGAGAGAATTTCTAAAAATTATAAAGTGATATAAACAGAGAAATTTTCACAGTATTCGACAAATTTTCGACCGTTTATGTAACAGTAATTAACTGATCCGAGGTATTTGTACTCCGTATTCTATATCGAAATATTTTATTGAAATGTCAGTAAATATTAATTTAATATAACAGAGTTTTAATTTCCTCAGTATTATAATCTTAAATTTGCGCATGTAACAATTTGCAATTTCTAAACCGTATAATGCTCAATTTTTTAAATTCGTTAATTTGAAATTTCTAAATTACAGAATTTCCAAATTATCTCATTTTTGAGTCATAAAATTCCCAAATTTTGTAATTTCTATATTATAAAATTCTCAAATTGTTTAATTGCAAAATTACGAAATTCTGAAGTTACTGAATTAGTAACATATACAATTTTCGATTTTTCAATCCCTAACTTACAAAATTCCGAAGTTTTAAATATCTGAATTAAAAAAATATTCAAATTTCAAATTGCTAAATTACAAAATACCACAATTTAAAAATTTGTAACTTCGAAATTTCTATGTAACAAAATCTGCAAATGTCTAAATTAAAAACAAGGAACTTTGAAGAATTTACATCTACGTATATACTTACTTGAATACCAGTGCATATGAGTTTCTTGCAGGCACTTGTTCTACCCATCACTGATACAGGCAATAGCTCACTTAAGCTATTGTTTTATGTATTTTTTTCACCCTCGAACGACAGAGCCAGATCAATCGTGACCTAGATCTAAGAAAAATATCCTATAACAGTGGTTCTCAAAGCATATTCGCCGCATACCACTCACACTGGCACTGCAACATAGCATGCACACGGGTTAAGGTGATCCTTAAAAGTCAACTTATAAAATAATGCTGGCACAACTTAACATTTCGTTCTCTATGTTGAGAAATATCCTGATTTATGTTTTATTACATTTCATAATACATATGAAAACACATACCAAACAATAATTACATTTTGACACATATGAAATTTAACAATAATTACATTTTTGACACATATGAAATGTAACAATAATTACATTTTTGACACATATGAAATGTAACAATAATTACATTTTTGACACATATGAAATGTAACAATAATTACATTTTTGACACATATGAAATGTAGCAATAATTACGTTTCAAAGAATGCTACGACGCTTATTAAAATTTTTAACAAATTCATATATCAGATTGCCGATAAATCGCAGAGTTGAATTATCGACAATTATCGGGAACGATAGAAGAAGGAAAATAGCTTTTGTTAGTCAAGCAATTTCAACAGAAGTATCTTTCATTCAGAAATCGACGTCATTAGCCCAATGATATTATTTGTGTAACAGATTTTTATAAATGTGCAGTGGCTATTCTTATAAATTGTTTGGTGCCTTCGCTTCTAATATCGATGTGCGAATAGAGTTTTTTGTTTAACACTACAACTTCCAAGGGGGGTCAAAATGACTTGTTTGACATTTCTTATAATTATAACTTATTTCAGGTACATTTTGTTTTTGAAAATTTTGTACGACTTTTTCTAAAATATAGAAATAATTAATACTGTAAAATAGTTTTCTGTTTTCCGATCATTCCGTTGTAAAATTGTATGCAGTATACCTACATATACCGAGATGAGTCATTTTGACCCCCCACGGAATATATGTTTTCGGTGCTTTTATATTTTTTTATTTTTTATATTTTTTTGTTCATTGACACTATACAGTATCATTGTGGAGTATGTGCAATGACACTTGTATAATACAACATGCAACAATATTTTTATAGTTTTTTTTTGTGTCAAATAGCACAGTGTACTAATAATAAAACAAACAATATTTGTGGTACATGCCATAAACGAGTCTGTGGTAAATTCTCTGCTAAAATAACTGTAACTTGCAAAAAATGTCTTTGACTTTTATGCATAATTATTTAATAAATTATTCCTATTATATTACTATTATTATTCAGATTGTATTGAACTTTTGTCCACAAAATAAGAAAATATATAAAAACGTAAAAATTGCTGTCTTTTCTTAAATGTCTTAGTAATTTAAAAAACAAGTCACTTTAACCCTTCCAGTAGAAGTATATAAGTACTTCGACGGTAGTTCTAATGTTAAAATGAAGCATCGTGTTCGCTAAATCCTTTACCGAATACAAGCAAGAAATAACAGTCCGATCAGAATTTTGTACCTGCCATGTTGCTACGAACCTCACGATCATAAAAGTTCTCGCTAATATCTCGGGAGCACGTATAACTTTCGCCAGAAACGGATGTGATATTCAGATTCGGCATATCGGAACTAGTAAAATGACGTATCATGTGCTAAAAGGTTATGAGGACAACGAAACGGTCACACCAAAAGTAGAAATCTGGCAATTTCATCGAAAGAGCTATTTCGAGACCAAAGGGTGTGGGCGAAATACAGTTGGCGTCTGTGTCTGGCGAAAAAAAAGTGCAAACGAAAATGCGAAAGTGAAAAGAGTGAAGAAAGTGAGTCACAACGAGGTGTTCCGGTCATTGGTTCGTCGACTGTGTCTTCCGACGATATTCAACCAAACATACACGGTGAATCACTATACCATTCGCATGTCGTTGGTTATTGACTTTCTGCAGTTAAATATTTCGATAAAAGCGATATTATTTTGGAACTTTTTAATTAGAGATTTTTGATCGCGAGATTGCGGTGTATAGAATCTTTTTGATCCAACAGTTTAAGGATCTATAAATATTGGAGTCCAGTTCTTTGGGGTCTAAAAATTCGAGAAATTATAACTACAGAACATTCGTTTATTATATAATAAATATTTTTATTGAACATTATCCCAAGTGTTCAATTTACAATTAAAAATCATACTTCAGTAGATGAAAGTCTTCTTGACTTATCTTCGTTTTTTAATCCTGGTGTCGTGAAGTGGGCGTCAGACTTTCCATGCACTTTGAAAAAATCTTCTCTTACAATTAGTTCAATCGTTGAAACACTCAGACGTCCTTCCGAGTAATTTTCAATAAATTCATTATTCTAGAGACACTAAATTCTAATTTATTAAACAACCACCCCATATCCCAACAAACGTGTTATTCGCCCAGACATAAGCGATGCATATGTGCTGTTAGCATATGTCGGTAAAGTTTCGCGAAAAGCACTGAAACACTCAGTACGCACCTGGAATGATTTTCGACATTCTTCTACCATCGTCTCGTGAGCTTCGAGAAATTATGTATGCCGACAAAACAGTTTTTAAAGATAACGAGAAATTTTTTCGGACACTTTTTTGTGTTATACCTCGATAGTTTTAGTGTTAACATGTTCGTTGCCCGGTGTGATTAGGCTAAATTTCTCGCCAGGCCCAGATCCATATTTATATTACATATTTGTATTTATATTTATATTTATATTTATATTTATCTTTATCTTTATATTTATATTTATATTTATATTTATATTCATATTTATATTTATATTTATATTTATATTTATATTTATATTTATATTTATATTTATATTTATATTTATATTTATATTTATATTTATATTTATATTTATATTTATTTTTATCTTTATTTGATGTATTTTATATTTATACTTCAGTGCTTATTCCATTAACCCCCTGTACTATGTTTCATTCGGCAAATGCGTCAGACATAACGAAGTATTCGGTGCTACAACTATAAGACGACTAAAGAAAGTTCGAATGTGAAGACTATTTTGCACTTAAAGATCCTCAACTGTGCAAATGAAAATTAGACTGAAATTGAACATTGATCCGTGTTAAAAATATAAACATAGATTACCGTATTTGAACCTCCAGTGCGTCACGAATGTAACTCGTTATTATAGTGCAAGGGGTTAAATTAGTTTGAAACTCTCAATATAAAATACTACTTAACTTGAAGAACAAAAGCACCACCCATATTTGGATTATTTGGCGACGAACGTGTTAATTTGCAATCATGTCGCAATTAAAGCAATGGCATTATCGAGTTAGAAGAAATTTACGTTTAACATAAGAAGACACTCTTGAAGGGCGACTCGAACGCTTCTTCTCGTCACGATTACGTCCTTTACTGACATAATCGGTAATAGCACTTCTTGAACAATTATTTGTTTCGAAGTGTAGCCGCAACCTTTGCCTTCAACGCGAAAATCATCGATCATGACGTTTTCTCTCTCCGAAAGTTCTTTATCGAGAGGTATTTCACTTTCTAACCTTCATAAACGATTCTCACGGATGTAAAATGAAACAAACGAAAGTAAGATGACGAATTTGTTTACTTACGAAGCTCAACTGACGTCACAGAAAGAGAACATACAAGGTTGGTATATTTATAAAACTCCTGGAAACCAGGCTTCATGTGGACCACCTTAACATTTACGTTAATACATACATTTCCTTTTATAAAATGTATTTCCTACGGAAAGTTTGGATCATTGAAAGTATGAGGGGTTGGTATATTTACGCGGCGTACTATACCATCGCATTATCGATTAACAATATTTTTCAATTTATTAAATATAACCTACACAAATCTATATTCTTTTCCGAAACTGTTAGAAAAATAAATATATAACCTTTCCTGAATTTCGTAATCAAAAATGAAAATCCTAAATGCCATAAGGAAAATAAAAGTCCTTAAGTATGTACACTAGTGGAACTAATTCTGGACACTTTGAATAAAAATATTCTCTGTTTCATGTTTGGGCAGAATATGTATGCTACGCTACATTTATACCATTATATTTTTATTGTAAGCTATAATGTTTATAGTTACGCCCCAAAATTAGAAAACATTGATTAGAATATAAAATATAAACAATTATATATTAAATAATTTGATTAAGCGCGAAATTTAAGGAAAGATTTGAAAGTGTCCAGAATTGATTGCACTAGTGTATATGTATGTACATGTCCGAAAGGTTAGGTTAGTATAAGCAGACTGATTTTTCCTTGCGTGCATTAAGCCAACATTTTAGCGTAGTCCTACGATTGTTTGGGAGTAAAGATAATTGTTATGTCTAAAAATCTATTTGCGACACTACTGAGTAGTATTTACTAATTTTTTTTTAACAAAATTATAATGGGTTTTGTATAAGTAGTAAACGTTCACATCTTCTTCATTTATAATTATTTTTCGAAATTCTAATCGTGAACTTTATTTTCTATATTGTATTTTCTTCATTGAGCAAATACGAATTAAAATATAATTAATTTTACTCCGAAGTTAATTATTCGTTCCTGAAGAGATTAAATATCCCGATTTCGAAATAAATAGCTCGATGAAAATAACTGTAATCAAAATAAACGATTAGTGCCTTATTTAAAAGGAGCCTATGTTGCATCGGAGTGTACAACGTTTGAAAGGATAAAAGGTGCGCTGGATCGTGCCAACCGCAATAAGAAAGATTTATGAATAAGCAGAAGTCTAGTACGCGTTTATGGCAATATTTAAATTGCGAGTGTTCCCATGCTTGTCTCCACATATGCACATGAATCAACTTAATTAGGGACAAGGACGGGACTTGTTAAAATACTTTTCGAACTGTTAGCCCCTTTTTCATTCGTTAAATAAATATTTGCGCGACTCTTGTCTATCACCGTGTCACCATAAATCTCGCTGGCGTCGCCATAGCGAAAGACTGAACCTAAAGGCGTCGATCGTTGATCCGAAAGATGACGATCGCTGTGTAGAAAGGAATCGATGTATGCAATTCATTGTCAGCCTACTTTACCAGCAGGATTCGTCGAATACGGATAGTCATGTTTTAACCGTGACACAGAATTTCGACATGCATTGCACATTTCAACGATCTGGTCCTCCCCACTTTTCTTAGGATAATTAACACTATGCCGTCCGCGGTTCTTAGATAGATTCTTCTGTTTCACGCCGGCAGAATTGTATGGAAATTTTTGATGTTATAAACAATTTTTCGAAGACAGCGGTAATATAAATTCCTAAAATGAAAATATGTCCTTCAAGCATTCCCGTGTTCTATTCGTACTTAAATAAAAACAATGCTATAGTCAGTTCTCCGGCTTTTAACACACAAGAAAGATACAGTAAAGACCCTCATAGTGCGAAAGAGGCCTGAATCGAAATTCGCACTGAGCGGGCCAATTGGAAGCGAAATTTTATGCTCGGAGGCTCGGTTGCTGGGGGGATCCCCCTTGGAATCAGTCAAGCATTAAACACGATCGGTACCGAAACGACCGAATATCGGTGAGACACATACTAACGCAAGCAAAGAAAAAGATTGCAATTTCTTTATTTCCTATTATTTTTTCATGAAACTTGTACCATGGTATTCGTCAGGTTTTTCTGATTAAAATGACACCAAACATGATGCAATTGTGTTAATAATTACGTACGTAACGGGTGATTAAAGTTTTTAACGTGAATGAGGACGGCGAGTAGAAAAGACAGAGAGGCAGAAGGTTGAAGCGTTCGGAAAAGATGAAAGGCAGGCGAACCTCAGACCTTTAAATTAAAAATTATTCTCCAGTGACGTACGCACGAAGTACCGTCATGACCACACATCCTCCATAAAAAAAGATCCTCCCTGTCCCCTTCCCTTTCGCCGCTCAAAATTTCTCGCGAAATGTCCAGAACCTCCCCACCACTTTCAACAATTACACCTTGCAAAACCTCGTACTTTCAACAATTAAATCTAACAAAACCTAACCACGTTCGTGCTTAATCTCCGTCAGGTATCGCTAGCCCCCGTCGATCGTTAGGCAACCACGTGCTTCCGACGCCCACGAAGGCTGTGTCAACGATGATCAACCACCTCCGCCTATCTGCCGAGACCCACGAGGGTCTGACCAGCGTGTCCGGTGTGTGGTCCGAGCTGCTCCTGCAGGACATCGCCAACGTGATGCACCCGTCGTTCCAACGCAGTTCCTGTTGCTCGGAAGACGCCCCGCACCCTGAATGTTACGAGATCCGCGACGAAGATGGCAGCTGCACGGAATACTGGCGTTCGGTGCCGACGTTGACGGTGTACAGCTGCAACTTCGGGACCAGGGAGCAGATGAACGGAGAGTCGGCCTATTTGGACGGTTCGCACATTTACGGGACAATGGACGAGCAGTTGCACCGTATCAGGATGTACAGCCAGGGCAAGGTGGATCTGTCCGCGTGCGAGGCGTGCAACGCCACCGAGAACAAGGCGCTAGGCATGATGTACGAGGCCCTGTTGAACGAGCATAATCGCATCGCCGGAAAGCTGGCGGAAGCTAACCACCACTGGGACGACACGAAACTGTTCCTGGAGGCTCGTCGGCTGGTCGTCGCGCAGATTCAACACGTCACGCTGAGCGAGTACGTGCCCAGCATTCTCGGAGAAGGTGCCAGAACCGACCCAGAACTGATGCCCGTCACCAACGGTTTCTACAACCATTACTCCTCCTCGAACGTACCCGGCACGTACGACGCGGTCGCGTTGGCGGCTCTGCGCGCTCTGACGTCGCTCCGCAAACACGGCATCAATGATGCCACGCGACTCGAGGACCACGTGATCACGTCGGCCAATCGGGTGAGCTTAGATCTCAGCGAGTCCGCTTTCGAACCGCGATTGGATGTGAACGCGAGACTCGTGCACGTGGGACGAGATCACGGCATCCCTGGATATGTGCACTTCGTGGCCAACTGTTCTGGAAACAATGTCACGGTAAGTCGTGTTTTTCTGACGAGATCGACACCGTATCGATGAAACTACGATTCACCTTTCGTCTATATCAGGGGTGGCCAACCTTTCGCATGTCATGCGTCAATTTGGTAGAAAGCGAATCCAGATGAGCCAAGAAACTTTAACGCCTTTTAGAAGGGTTCAGGTAAAGTGAGATATTGATGAAATATACTCTGCTTAGGATGATGAAAGAGTTACTTAATCACACAACAGATATAAATTATAATAAGACAACTTTAACACGTATCTATAATGTCTTAATTGATAAAATGATTCTATCAAGAGTGTAATGAGAAACTCATAATCGCCAATGCACCAAATTTGGCGCATGCGCCATGGTTTGGCCACCCCTGGTCTACATATATCGTGTAGTTCTTACATTGACCGAAGTTCGTCGAACGGAGAAAAGAACTGAGTTCTCGGTCATGAGCAAACGGCACTGGTCCTGATACAAAGGTACAGTGGCTCAAAGTAAAACTCGGACGCTTGCATATTTTGCAAAAAAATCAATGGAAAATGTAAGATTAAACGGAATAAAAGACGGTGAAGTATGGAATTCACCGAATAAATCGTGTGGGCGTATTTGAAAATACTACGTTTCTTTATTATCTCCTTAACCAGTTAGCTGTGACTGACGAGTATACTCGTCATAGAGAAATGGCACTATTATTTGTACTTTTTGTTTGTTCGTCTTGCTTCCAAATGTTCCAAACATCTTAGAATCTACGAAAAATTACAATTTAAATAACTCTTGCAAAAATTACAGTTTAAGTAACTAATGGTAACTGAATTTCTCGCATGACGAGTATACTTATCATGCGAGAAATTCAGTAGCCATTGGTTACATAAACTGTAATTTTTGCAAGAGTTATTTAAATTGTAATTTTTCGTAGATTCTAAGATGTTTGGAACATTTGGAAGCAAAGGCGAAGCAAGACGAACAAACAAAAAGTATAAATAATTTGTAATAAGTTCATACATCCTGGAGCTACTCAGCATCCTCGATTTTCGGACACATAAATGCACACTCTCAAAAGGGAATCACAGCTAACTGGTTAACACTTTGAGTGCCATGTCACCCAGATACGGGTGACGTATGAATCTATCGCTAATTTTAGTTGAAACATTTAACATAACAAAGTATAAACAATTTTTGTAAATATATTAAAGCTTGTCGAATCAACCAAGGTAGAAATTGTCTACAAAAATCAAAAATAAAATAACTTCCTAAAAGAAATTGAAACTGTTTTAGGGTGGCACTCAAGGCGTTAAGGAAGGGGAAGCGCTGACAAAAGGCATATAGCTTGCTTCGATTATTTGTCGATTTCTAATTTTCTAACAAAAACGAAAACCAAATTACAATGTATCAATTAAATAAGAAACAAAGTGTCCAACCGAAGGAAAGTTCATTTCAAACTAAAACTTGGACAATAGAGAACTTTTATTTGTATATATCTTTTACATTATTTTTGATCCTTAATTGGCAGGACTTTGTTTGTTTTGACAGTTTTCAATCGATTCGGAAATGATCGCACTAATTTTTCACAATATGAAACGTCAATCTTTGTCCATTCTCTTGCAGTGACTTCTACAAATCCTTTGCATTTGAGATTATGCGACTTTTTAGTTTTTTTTTTAATTTGCCCATAAATGGATTTTCATGGATTTCTATGCCTGTAACTGCCGCTTAATAAAAGTCACTCGATCGTTCATTTAATTCGTGCTCTACACTAATTATCTCCTCATAAAACAAAAATATGCAAATATCCGAGTTTCACTTTGAGCCACTGTATAACTTATACATTTTTGACTTTTGTTATAAAACTTCCACCGACGACCTTGTCACATTTTCCTGATTAAAGTGAGAAACACCATGCAATTCGAAATATACGTACTTCTAATTCCAAGAGTTTTCTTTGTATCGAAACTCTAATAAATTGTTATTAATAAATATGCCAGGAATTACGTTGTGTTTGGTTTCGTTTTAATCAGGAAAATGTACAAAATTTATTGATGGAAGTTCGATAACCAAAAGGTCAAAAATGAGAGCTTTATATTTGCATTTGTATTGCGTCACAGAAATATGTACATATGTAATATGTACCTAAACCTGGATCATCTTATATTTCTCGGCGAGTGAACTTTCTTGTTTTTAGAGATTTGTAATCTTCATCTAAAGAATAATTTTTTCTCCATTTTCTTCTTGCTTCTCCTTCTTTTCAGAATTTTTTTCTTAATTTTTTCACTTTTACTTGTATTAAGGCTAATAAAGCCTTGTATAGTAGTAAATGCTGAATTTTAAATTGCGATTTGGTATCGTTACGTAACAAAAGTAGAGGTATCAGGAAGAAACGATACTTCTTTCATATGTAAATACGAGATGTATCGATACTTGTTTAACAGTTATTACATATGGACGCGAAGTACTAATGGTAGTCGAGACTTTATGGAGTCGTGATTTTAGGACCATGATTTTCAAAAATAAATCGTAATACTATCATTAGCGCGGATGTTAATGATAGTAGTTTATAAACTGATATAATCTTGGAGATATAGCAAAGGCGTAATTTAAACGCCTACTCAACCGACGTTATAACATAGGCTATACTTACTGGCAATAAATAACGAGCGAAGACTATAACCGATACGATTTCTTTGAAATAAAGCATTACGTGGAAATTCAAAAAGGAAAAGTACTGAATGGAGATAAATGAACACGAAGACAAGAAAACCGTCGAAACACCACAATTTTCCTCTAAATTAATCTTCGATTTTGAGTCAACTTATATACTATGCTGAATCTAATTGATAATATTATATCTCGGTATATAACTTGAAAGATAACTAATGCCTGAATCTATCATCAGAATCATTAATCACTGCTATGTAAAAAAAATGTACAAGTAGCAATAATCACTTTTACTTTACTATCACAAACTTGCTGCCAAGTAATAATCACTTTTACTTTACCACCGTTTTACATAACGATTTAAAACGTATCGATGACGTAAATTGCAAATCGAGAAAGTGCAGAAAAATTTAGAAATTCGATTGCATAATAGGTTACGACTAATACATAATGATTTACCATTGACCATTGCCATTTTTCATCGAGTTCATTAATTCCTATAATTTTGATTTTCATTGAAATGGTAATAATGTTTATTACAACATTGACAGAAAGTAAGTTTTAAACTCATTATGAAATAAAGAAAACAGACACATTGATATCGATTTCGGAGATCCAATATTACTTTTCAAGTTTTTGTTAAAAAGAAAATAATGAAATATAAAATTCTTTTTATTTAAAGTTCAGTTATTAGGTTTCATAACAATTCTGCGAGAAGCGATTCAAAATCAAAAATCTGTGGTTGAAGTTCTGAAAAATTACATCTTACCAACATAAACAAAATTATTAAATTAAAAATGGGAATATAAAATAAGATTAAAACTTCGTCAGTATTACTTATCAAGTTTTTTTAGTGATTTAATTACGGAATTTCCGAATTTTTAATAACATACTTCCAACATATTTCAATTCATAAATATTCAATCCCTCGATTTCTAAAGTCAAATTACTAACCTTGTAATTTTCTAGAGCACCAAATTTTTGGACTACAGAATTCTACACATCTAAATTTTGTAGCCCCAAAGTTTGCAAATCAATAAGTTTTGTAAAGCTCTATTTTTTAAATTCCCAGGTTTCGAAATCCTCATTTCTTATTCCGTCTAATAAAGACCTCGGCTTCCTACGTCTGTTCGAACTTACTTTAAGTCAAATACCCTTCTCGCAATCATTGTTGTGTAACAGGTTCCCAGAAGTACAGCTCCAAAATCATTTCATCAAAAACTATAAAATTTGTCATCAAACAGCCATAATATTCGATAGCTTATATTATAGTTTAATGCACGAATACATTCGTCTGGATAATAAGAATCCGCGTGTCCAAAAACGATCTAGAAAGCTGTTTAGATGTTAATCGTTCTGTCATCTTTTTTCTTTCACAGGTCCAGAATTTCAAGGACTTGGAACGTTTCATGCTCCCCATGCACGCAAAACTGCTGGAATCCATATATTCCCGAGTGGAAGACATAGATCTTCTTCTAGGTGGAATTTTGGAAGTTCCGTCAAAGGGTGTCGCCGTAGGTCCAACGTTCGAGTGCCTTTTAAGAAAACAGATCATCAAAACCAGGAATTCCGATCGGTTCTGGTACGAGAACGATATCCCTCCTTCGGGTTTGAACGCTGCCCAGCTTGCTGAGATTAGGAAAGTTTCATTGGCTGGTATCCTATGCGCTAACACGAACATCCAGAAAATCCAACCGAAGGCGTTCATCCGAACGGATCCTTACTTGAACGCCAGAATCAACTGCGACCAGTACAGTGCGCTGGATCTAACTCCTTGGAGAGAGGAGCCTCTTCCGGAACCGGCGAAGAAAGAAATATCCAGCGGCCCCGTGACTTTGGAGTTCGTCCCTAACCTAAATCCCAGTTTGCTAGCCGCGGCCGTGAAGAAGGCCGAAGCGGACCTGATCCAGAGAAAGCAGCTGGAGTACAACTCTTGGCTAGAACAGAGGATAGCTGATCCTAAATCGCCCGCTGGCACAGCAGCCAGCTTCTCGAAGGCCAACAAAGATGCCCTTCTATTGGCTAACTCGTCCATCATGTACGAACTGGCGACCAACGAGATCCTGAACGGTATCTACGGTCTGAAACGCAGGAAACGACAAATCTTCGACTCCACGGACAACATTCTCGGCTTCCCCAACAACGACTTCACCGATCTACTGCAGAATGTGGACATATCCGGGTTCCTTGGTCAGAAGAAGCCAACTAACCACGAAGAAGTTGAGTGTCCCGTAGATGACAGTCCGTGCGACCCCACGAGCCCTTATAGAACCCTGTCGGGTCACTGCAACAATCTTCGCAACCCTAATCTGGGAAAATCGTTGACCACCTTCGCTAGGTTGCTCCCGCCCGTGTACGAAGATGGAGTATCCAAACCTAGAAGCACGTCGGTCACGGGAGTAGCTTTGCCGAATCCCCGAGTGATCTCCACGGTGCTCCATCCGGACATCTCCAACCTCCACAACCGATACTCTCTCATGGTGATGCAGTTCGCCCAGTTCCTGGATCACGATCTGACGATGACTCCCATCCACAAAGGCTTCGCCGAGTCGATACCCAGCTGTCGATCATGCGACTCCCCTCGTACCGTCCATCCCGAGTGCAATCCATTCCCGGTGCCCCCCGGTGATCATTATTATCCTACCGTGAACGTCTCTTCGGGTGCTCGAATGTGCTTCCCATCTATGAGGTCGCTGCCGGGACAGCAGCATCTGGGACCTCGAGAGCAGATCAACCAGAACACCGGATTCCTAGACGCATCCGTGGTCTACGGCGAAAACTCCTGCATCTGTAACGTGCTCCGCGGGTTCAACGGTCGTATGAACATCACTCAAACTCCGCATCGAGGAGCCAAGGACCTGCTGCCCCAGTCGCCGACCCACCCCGAATGCAAGGCCAAGTCCGGGTTCTGTTTCATCGGGGGCGACGGCCGTGCGTCGGAGCAGCCCGCGTTGACCGTTATGCATACCATGTGGATTCGGGAGCACAACAGAATGGTGGAAGGCCTGAGACAGGTGAATCCCCACTGGGACGGGGAGAAGCTGTTCCAACAGTCGAGGCGTGTAATCAGCGCCATGATGCAACACGTCACGTACAACGAATTTCTGCCCAGGATCCTCGGTTGGAACGCGGTCACACTTTACGGGCTGAAGCTTCTTCCGCAGGGATACTACAAGGAGTACTCGCCTACTTGCAACCCCAGTGTGCTCAACGAGTTCGCCACTGCGGCTTACAGAATCGGGCACTCGCTTCTCAGACCTCATTTGCCGAGGATGGATCGTAACTATCAGAGCATCGAACCCTCCATATTGCTGAGGGACGGGTTCTTCGACCCCGACATGTTATACCAACAGGGAATGGTAGACGAGATGATACGGGGACTGGTAGCAACCCCCATGGAGTCCCTGGACCAGTTCATAACCGGCGAGGTGACCAACCACCTCTTCGAGATCAAGGGAATACCGTATTCCGGTGTGGATTTGATAGCTCTGAATATCCATCGTGCCAGAGATCATGGTATACCGTCGTACAACAACTACAGAGCCCTGTGCAACCTGAAGAGGGCCACCACCTTCGAGGACCTGTCCAGAGAGATGGCGCCGGAAGTTATCGCTCGCATGAAACGAATCTACGCGTCCGTGGACGACATCGATCTCTTCCCTGGTGGATTGAGCGAGAGGCCTCTTCAGGGTGGTCTAGTGGGACCCACGTTCGCTTGCATAATAGCCATACAATTCAGACAGTCTAGGAAATGCGATCGCTTCTGGTACGAAACCGACGATCCCAACATCAGATTTACAGAACATCAACTGGCCGAGATTCGTAAGGTCACCCTGTCGAAGATCATGTGCGAGAATATGGACGAGCATAACGAGATGCAACGAGCTGCCTTCGATTTGCCCAGCAATTTCCTGAACCCGCGGGTTCCGTGCAGCTCTATGCCACACATGGATCTTTCCGCGTGGCGAGAAACGAGGCATGGATGCCAAATTGGTGGCAGGAACGTTGCTTTAGGGGAGTCCGGATTCCCTACACCGTGCACCAGCTGCGTTTGCACTGCTGAAGGCGTAAGTATTTCTGATTTTGTTCTTGGTTCGCCTGCAGATTTCTTGAAAGAACTGGGGATTCTATTTTACCTTTCCAATATTATACTCTTTTACTATTTCGTCTTTCTTCCATTTTCGAATTCTTACATGTATTATACAACATATTTTATGATTCCTGTCTAAAAACAGAACCAATAGCGCCACCTGGCCGCTGGGCATAAGATTACCTAAACAAAGAAGTTGCATTTTTTTAATAAAATGCAGCATTTTTATGTTTTTTTGACGTTCGTGAATCTTTCTAGGGCAACGACGAAGTCAGACAAATGCATTTATAGTGAACTAGAAACATTATACTCGAAAATTTCGAAAATGACATTTTATGGGCGTAGAAATCGTTGGCCATCTAGCGGTAGAGAATGGGAACTAATGAATTTAATCAATGACCACAATTTTTGAACTTTTTCATTGTTTCAACTTAACGTTTGTGAGATATTAACAGGCTATTGTTTTCTGGTGATATATGGAACATAATATTATAAGTCGAGACGATAAATATTTTTTGAAGTATGGTAATTTAAATCGAGTTTCACTAGTTTCCACTTTCTATGCTAGGTGGCTAAGTATTTTACGGCCCATAAAATGCAATTTTTTATATTTTCTTATTTAAAGCTTGAAGCCCATTATTAAGGCATTTTTGTAATTTTGTCGTACACGTAGAACGATTTTCAAGCGTCAATTCAACGTACAAATGTTTCATTTTATGGAAAAACGTAATTTTTTGTTTTGATAATTCTATGCTTGGGGTCTTTCTTACTCTCATCATTGTTTAAACATATTTAAATGTTTACAATGTATGAACAATTTATATCGTTTTATTCTGGAAAGTTCACAGATTTTTCTCGTGTGAAAAGACTCTGAATAGCTGCTATGGTAAAAGCACAAAAAATAGCCAAAGTTGAAAATTTGCAATTTTTATAAACATTAATTTTCTCAAAAACTGTACATCTTAATGAAAAACGGGTTTCGGATTCGTATTCAGCTCGCAAAAATCTATAAGAATTTCATAGTAGCGGTTATGAAATAATTTGGTTGTTGTACAGTGTTATTGGTGATGGGAATCTGTTCACTTTAGAAATAATTGTCCCCGGAAAGGACAAATTTGAACTCGAATGTACTATTTTTGTATAATAAATTAGTAATAGTAAGCACTGATGTATCGCTCGTTTTTCAGACCCAGTGCGCATCTTTGAGGATCACGGACTGTAACCAGCTTCTGCGTGAAGCTTCTCGAGAAGCTATTTTGCGTGACGACGTATGCACAGCCCAGTGCGGTTTTGTCCTTGCAGCCACAGAAGCTTCTTCGAGACTTCAACAATTCACGACGCCCACCAATATCCCTGTCTTCGTACAGAACAGAAACAGTTTAAGAAGCGTCCCGACGCCGGTACCCTTCAAATTGCCGGATCTGTCGCCGTTCTTCGGCTGAATGAACGTCGCGTCTTCGTGCAACTCGATGATTATTATTTATGCGCAAGACTCGTTGTCTTCCTTCGTGAAACTACACAATGACAGTGACGTTTAACGAGCTGCGCTCATTATCTACAAATGAACTGTACAGAAATGTAAATCGATATATTATGTTTGTACAATATATGAATATACGTTTCGCGCGTGCCCGCTTGTACTACACATTTGAAATAACGAAACGGTGAGAGGTCAAGTGTACTCGTTGACGTAAATTAACGCATTACCAATCGTGCGTATCAGATTCGAGTTCACCTGAAATTGTTTCAACTGTACTGATGTCTCGCTACAAGAACCTAATTAGGTCTATGAGACGGGCAAAAATTGCGGAAACGATCACATAAACCACCAAGTTTGTAAATTCGAAAATTTTAAGTAAAAAGAAATCTACTTTAATTTCTAAATCTGAAATTTTCACGCCTGAAAGTTTAACATTTGCAAATTTGTAAATTTGTAATTTTATAATTTTTAAATTCTAAACTTTGTGAGTTTGCAATTTCTGCATTTCTAAATTACGAAATTCATGTAGCATAACTGCATTGTACATCATCACTTTGTTTCACAACAAATACCTCTCATCCTTTTACTTGTTATGTTTAGTACTATTTACTTGATAGGTTGTAAGAAATATTTAATTTACGAAAAAGTGTCAAGAGATCAGTACATATCTTCGTGTAGAACCTGTCATTGCCAGTTTGAAGGAAATATTTTGTACAGTGATCTCGTGGTACAAAGAGGACTTCATGTTATAACGTTGTTAAAAATAGAAGGATGTATATTGCGATAAATGAATGAATGATATATGTGTCTTAAAGAACTGTGCTGGTATCGTACCAGGCAAGATATTTTTATACTTGTATAGTAATTGTAATGCGACCATAAGAAATGGGAACACAAAATTTCATTCTGAATTGCTTTCTTTTATTATTACACCTCTGTCTAATTTTGTAGTATAATAGTGACAATGTATAACGTTAATAAATGTTAATGTTTCTTTGCTCTCCTTTATAATAAATAGTGAATGGCGTCCCACACTTCCACGACTTATCAGACTATGACGAAGGTTGGTCCGCTTTTTAGTTTCCATTCAAGGTGCGTTCAATGTGGAACTAGTTTCGCAGGGATCCAATATTTACAAGATATTATGGCAGATATCAGCCGATAAAGTAAAAATTACACCTTGAATCGCTGTTTATCTTTGTTGCCTCGTTTCACTTCTGTTCATGAAATAATTGCTCTTCGATGTTAAAATGTTTGAGATTATCCATCAATCGTTGAACTTTTAACTGGCAGGAACTTCTTGCTTATTGTTAAGCACAGCAGCGGTTTCTTGCATCGCAGGTGACTGTTCTATACACCGCCACAGACCATATGTTTTGCCAACAGTTGTTTGCCACAATCTTAAAGTACCGTCCTCTGAACCACTAGCATACAGTTCACCATCTGGTGAAAAACGTACACAGTGCACTGGACCAAAATGTCCTTTGAATGATTCTGAAAACGATTTTAAAAGTTTGTAATAATATAACTTTCTTAATATGAACTTGTTACAAAATATTCACTCACCAATTTCAGCACCCGTAATGTAATCAAATTTGTACATTTTCAGATCTTCTCCTCCACATACAAAAATACTGCAATCTGGGTGCAAACTGGCACTATTCATTTGTGTTGGTGCAGTATACTCATGTAATTTAGTTAATCTGTATAAATAATTTGATTTATGAAAAACTATATCAGCTATTTTTAAACATAGCTTTATAATTATAAAGTATTGTTAAGTGTAGTACAAGGTAAAGCATTTTCCTAGAAGATCATAGGCAGTTGATGACAATATGTGAGATTTATACATTGATACATAAGACTTGCACAATCATATAAGATAAACATGAACATACTCTTTACTATCCCAAAAGGTGACTATATTGGAATGAGTAGTGGTAATAATATTTCCATCCTTTGATAATTCCATGGAACTTGGAACTGCTGGAAAGTTTAACCTTTTCACTTCTTGACCGCTACTTATATCCCACACTCTCAAAGTTTTATCATCGGCACATGTAATTAATGCAGTATCATTATTGAAGAAAGTAACGTGTCTGATGCCATTCTTGTGACCTGAGAAAATCTATCAATGTGGTTTGTTAAATAAAATACTAAAAAAATATTGTCCTTTTTATCAAATTTATATATGGATATATACCTGCGGCGCTGCTTCTGGTTTATTGAGATCATAAATCCTTACAAGCTTTTCATTAGAACCAGTACATAAATAATTGGAATCGGTACTAAAGTTGACAGATTTTACTATATGTTTATGTTGGAAAGAATGAATTTCTTCTCCTTTAATGGCATCCCAGATTTTGGCATTAAAGTCAGCAGCACCTGATGCAGCTCTCGTTGCCTGAGGATTCAATGCAACACCCCAAACCGCACCTTTATGTCCTTCAAATGTTCCAATCCAATCTCCAGTGTCTCCTTGTCGCAACATAGGTTTGCCATCTAAAAATACATATTTACTATTATCAAATTTTTTGATAAGGTATATACATTTAATATAGTAATTTCAATAGATTATGCAGCTTGCTAGTGGTTGCTAACTTTTTCTAATTTTTTTACATTTTCTGATAATTTAATATTTTGAGATTATAATTCCAAAGTATTATACATAAATTCATCATGTGGGTACTAAGTATAACCATAAGATTAGTGAAGGGTTTATTTATTGATATAACAATGAAAAAGGTATGTAAACCAGTTTTTAATGATTTATGTAAAAATAATTTATTAGTGCAATGTTTAATGGAAAATTAACAATAAATTTACAATTGTAGAGTAGCTAATTAGTTATGAACATAATAAACAGTTTTTTTTATAAGAGGTTTTATTTGTAATTCTATTGTTTCTATGTTTTTCAATAGTTTTATATTATCTTAATTCTGGTTACTGACAAATTTATGCAGATTAAAAATCTTTTTGGTTTTATTATTTGAAAGAACAAACAACTGATTTGATGATAATTATGAGTAAGAAATTATTTTAACCACTATGCTAAAATCATTATGATTCTTTTTTGTATGCCAATATTATAATGCAAAGACAATAGTGTGAATTCATCAAATATATTTCGATATGTTCACAACATTTCAGAACAATTCATCTCATAAGTCTTTCTGTAAAAATTTAACCATCACAGTAGGCTCCTTAAAAAAGGTTAACGAACTTTAAAAACGAGGTGTTGCTCAATTAACACAACATATGTATCTGTTGTACAACAAAAGTATTTTCCAGTATATCTCGAATATAATTTAAAGTACCAATAAATATTAGGAAACGACCTAACAGGAAATCCGCAATACGAATACGTAGCGTCTAACCTCCACAGTCATGGTTTATAAAACCTTGGTTTCCAAAGAAACTGGGCCAAGGAAATCAAGAACCGAACACGATGATCGTGAATGAAAAAAAAAAAAGGTAGCTGACAGTTACAAGTCAACGGGAAAATCCAGCATAATGCAGGGAAGTAAAATATGAATTACCTTTGCACGCCGAAATTAAATAATATCCAGATTCTGTAATGTCAGAAAATGCAAGATGCACTACAGGTCTAGTGTGTCCACTACACGTCAGCGGAGTCTGTCTCAAATTAGCCATAATTGAGTCTAACCTCAACTGCTAAATATTTTCTCCTTTCTCGATGCGCCCACACCCAATTGGGTGCGGCAGGTGTTCACCTTTCGATACTTTTAATTATTCTTCTATAACCGACTGTTTCGTTCTGAACTAACTAGGTACAAAATCGTCAACGAACCGTCACCATCTACGAACGTCGCAACACTGAACACCGTGAATGTGGCGAGCGCAGTTAGTACTTGTGGACCAAGTTCAGGCAGGAAGACATTATGGCGACCTCGGAAAACTTTTAACTTGCTTCACCTTCGACGACGGAACGTAAAAATGTTTATTCTTGTTCTACCTTTCAGGGATGTCTGTAAAATTGTTCGTTGTAACAGTTTTATGAGTGTACCGATTAATTTGCTTGCAAAAATAACTTTTATCGACTACGCCATCTGTAATCTACGGTTAGTCGAAATAGTTGAATTAAAATTTTGAGAATATAATGTGATTTCAAATATATCTGTATGAGATTGTGAATATTTTATTATTCTATAGTCTGCTTGTATAAATTACCTTTTAAAAAGCAAACGTTATTTTTATAGCAGCGTTTTATTATTTTAACATTCTTCTTTCTCATTCTTCAACTGTTGTACTATCTCATTATTTTATTATTCTGTCATTATTATAAGTTTGCTACTTTAGTATCCCATTATTCCCCTATTCTACTATTTTATTGTATAATATTCTACATTTACTTCGCTGTTATTATTTATTATCCTACTATTCCATAACATACTTTTTGCACTATAATATAATATTATACTACTGTACTATTATACTATTCTGTTTTATTATTTTACTATCATTTTACCACTTTGCTATTTCATTATTTTATTATTTCACTTGTAGATTGTATTCTAATATTATTACTATTTTACTGTGTTACTATATTAGTATTGTATTATTTTATAATTTATAAATTCGCTGAACAAAATTATTGTACAATTTAAACAGAAAGAAAGGTTACCCCTTAAATGGCGGCCATTCAAATTTAATTTTTTACTTATTCTCATTTTTATTTTTCGCGCTGTAAGTTGTTTTAGAAGTATCTTCCTTTTATCTAAATTTACTAATTTTCACATGTGGAATCGACACCCATCCGATAGTATCAATTTTTGGAATACTTTATATAACATAAATATTATACTCATAACGTGAAATAAGATAGAAATTAAGATTGTATAATCGAACGATTGTGCTCTTAGAAATTATTACTATATCATATCATAAAAAAAGACTGGCAGGAGAGGTAATTAAATTTTCTTCGTCTCTTTTTAATCGTATTTCATGAAACAGGTACAGCCAGAATTCTCTATCCTTGACAATGTTTTTTCCCTTCGTCTCTCTCGAAATCGTGGTTTGTTTTCGTAGTATCTATACCTGTCTCCGTCTGTCACACAGATTTTGTTTTACGACCATGAGTTTCAGCCGATCTCTTTCCCTCCGAATAACCTTAAAGACCGTTCTGGAGAATGTAAACTCGTGTATCGTGCAAAGACTGACAAGCAGCAGGATACACGAAACAATATAAGAAAAGTAGGTCGAGTTAGAGACACAACAAATGACAAATTCAAACTATGTTTGACAATTGCCGTGGAATTTGAATATGTACATTGCATTTAACGAGGTTCTTGTAAACGGTTACGTACTTTTTAATTAGTTTAAATGCGACTAGGAGCGAAGCGTGGCTCTCCTTGGTTTCAGAACGTTCTATACTCTTCTCGCAAGGTAAGTCATTATTTCACATAGTTACAGTAATCGTGCAATTTTGTAGCAGCAATAATCAATTAATTTACCGACATATTGATGTATGATAGCGTATGCGAGATATGAACATTTCAAAATTTATGATAATTATATAGTTTCGTAGAAAATTATGTATTATATTCATGTATTTCGTTCTATGCTCTTCTCGCAAGGTAAGTCATTATTTCACCTAGTTACAATAATCGTGCAATTTTATAGCAGCAATAATAAATTAATTTACCGACATATTGATGTATGATTGCGTATGTGAGGTATGAACATTTCGAAATTTATGACAATTATACAATTTTGTAGAAAATTATGTATGTTCATGTATTTCGTGGAAAAGATTTTATTAAAGTGATAAGGTGTTTTGAAAATTAATAAAGTAATTATGTATCGAAATAATTATGTGAATTCATGAGAAATTGTAGTTTTCAGGTAAAAAGTTGAGTAAACCTTCAAGAGCCGAAATAGCTCAGTTGGGAGAGCGTTAGACTGAAGATCTAAATGTCCCCGGTTCGATCCCGGGTTTCGGCAATTTCTAATTTTTTGCTCAGATATTTTACATAAATGTTACCTTCATCTTAATTTTATTTAATATCATTTTTCTATAATATTTTACTTTTTTATTTATACATTAAACAGCAATTTAAACCATTAACCTTTTGCACTCCAAAGTTGTATATTTCCTGTGTATAGACAGCAACTTTAAAACTTAATAGTTGAGAAATTTAACAGATTCTTTTATAGTTATTATTTCTGAATATTGTTAATTGTTTATATCATATTTTATATCATAGATTTAATTAAAAAAATATTGATTTCAAAATGTGATATTAAACCGAATGACAAGAGTTTTGATGAGCGGAAAAATTGAACCAAAATTTTTGTTTTAGTTGCATAGACGAGATGTAAATTACCGGAAGCTTATAATTAAATTATATGTCTCGAGTTTGACATTTGCAAAAACAAGATAAAAAACGGTAAGATATAACATGTTTTTCATTTTTAAAACACTAAGGAGGAAACTATTATTATTTTATAATGACTATTATAATTCTATTATTAGAATTTTTGCAAATTTATTAAAAGATGGTTCAACTACCATTCTTTACAGTTTGCGTAATTTAAGTTTAAAAAAATAGTGAAATAAATAATGAGCAAAGTTTAAAGTTTAGTTTAACCTATAGAAACTAAGTTTGAACGACGTGTAGACTTTTATTGGAAAACCGACCCTGCAACTATTAATCAATTTTATACGTATTTAAAGGAACCTTTTATTTGTTAATAGTTTTAAAGATATTAAGAAAAGAAGTTTGGATGAATTGTGATTAGTAAACCGACTATAAACCTATTAATCAATTTTATGCATATGATTCATAAAGTAAAAAAAAATGAATATGATTAATGTATGTAAATGCGTTAGTGATTTGTTTTTAATGTAAATATGCATACAAACAGTACAAATACACTCATTTTTCAAATAGTACTGCATATTTCCCATATTTTTTACCACATATGAATACTACGTATGTATATAGATCGATATTTTGCAATAATTTGCACAGCACAAGTTTTGACCGGAAAATGAAAAAGCATTAAATGTTATATTACAAATCTATTTGAAATTGTCTTCTTAATATTTGAAAACGTTATATGATAAAGTTTCAGGGGGATTTTACAGTAATTATTTTGTACGACAGTTCGAGTGCAATTTAGACTAATTTTTTACATGGATAGTATTTATGGATAAACAATTATGTGGATTACTTCATGGATATATATTTTGGTATATTTAAATAATGCACCCTTTATGAACCAATACATATATTTTGAAAGTGATAATACCGATACATTATAGATGGCTGCATGTTTCAGTTATTAATAGATCAATAATCCCATTACATTAATAATAGGTTAATAGTCGCATTTGGTTAGTAATAAGACAATACCTCAATAATACTCATATTTGCATTTAGGATTTGTTAAAAATATAGTATACTGTGTGATCATAAAACTTTGTTAATGTTGTAATATAAACGAATGGAGATTATGTTGATATTATATGAAGTATTTGAAAATTATAAATATTTGAAGTGATCATCAATATCAGAATCATAAAAAAGTTTTGCCATTATTTTTTATGTTGTCAAAACTTAACAAAATTGCATATGTTTTTCTTTGAGCCACCCTGTATATATTTTATTTTCTATTAAAGTTACTAAAACTTCGCTACCTTAAAATTACGATAATTTTTAGTTGGCAATTATATTTTTAATAAATATTTTAAACTATTTTTGTTCTATTTCATCACTTTTTATTATATGGAGCCACATTTATTTTGAAAAATTATCATATTATTATATTATTATCGTATATAATGTAAAATGGTTTTTAATCAAATAAGTGACAGACCTTTGTAAAAATTCGAAACGTTAAATTAAAATAATTATTATTTTGTGATAAAATTTTATGTAATTCTATGTTATAAAATATATTATAAATACATTATATGTATATGTAATCTAATGTATTATAAATATACTGTATATAATTATTGTTAATAACTGTTCATTAATTTAAAGAATACTTGACGTCTAAACAATTATTTGTAATTTTAATATTGAGTCTTCTAACAATTTTAAGACCCGAAATTGGATCTTAAAGCAATTTCTATTAACACCAAATATAATGTTTATTTACATGATGTAATTTGACACCAAATAATGTAAAGATATTATTAATAAAAGATTTTGTAATCCCTATTTACAAATTTCAAATTTTAGTTTAATATAATATAAGTACTACTATACAACACTTTAAAATAACAAAATCGTGTTATATTCTTGATATCTATATCGAAGTCAGCTATTTAATACCTAATAACCCAACCTAATAGTCACAAAGAAACAGACAATATGTGTTCTTTATCATTTTATAATTTAAATGTTGAAAAAAGTATTCACGTTAACAGATAATCTCGTTGACTGTTGAAATATTAACGTTGTTTGAAAGTGACAGGTTAGTTCGTTGAATGTGTCTGACAGCAATAAATACTCTTGTGTGAGTAAACACTATACGGCACGGTTTTTCGACGAGAAACAATCCGGCTTGAAATTACAATGCGTGAATAATACGCAAACAAACCGAGCCATGGCTTAGATGAGAATTTTCACCTGACAGCCCTTTACGTTTCAAAAAAAAGCCCAAAAAAATTAAAAGCTTATTCAGAACTTACAAAGACAAAAAAAATAATTGTACCATTTCATGAAGATAAAATTGTAAAAATATTATACTTTTTCAGAGACAACACAGTGAAATAAGGATTTTCTTTATACGTATAAAAATTTGTATTATTTTATCTATTTTTTCTTTAATTATTTTGATCGTACATGTTTCTCGGATTTATTACAAAATATCCGATTTTGAAATAAAAATAAGTAGCAGTAAACGGAATCACATCATTAAATATGGATGTTCGATAATGAAAAAAGATTGGTAATGTATATTCTATATTAATCTTATGAGGGAAATATTACAGTCGAAGGATAATTTTATTTTTATCGGCATAATTATTTGAAACTGTGTTAATTATAAAAGAATAATTATTAAGTAACGACAAATGACGAGTGACGTTTTCCAACTATTATTTCAAAGTGTTCGGAAGAAGAAAATATTAAATAATGCAAAAATGAAAGGTCATCAACTATGAACATATTATTTTACATTTAAAAAAAAAATTGAGTTTAACATAAATCAGGGTTTCTCAAATTTTAATTCCTCGCAATACTCTCGTTTGTGATGCATCATTTTTTAAATGTACAAAAATTGAGGTTTTTAAAATTCGGGAATTCAAGAATTAAATGATTCTAAGATCAAAAAGTTTAAAATTTCGAAAGATCATAACTTTTAAAGCTTCGAGAAATACAATAATTTAAAAAGTTAAAAAATTCTATCACTGCATATTATACGACACAATGTTTTTGCAGTTTAAAAATTCTACAATTGCAAAGTTGTACAATTCGGGAACTCTAAAATTGTAAACTCTATTGCCAAAAAATTTTGTTCTTCATAAATTCAACAATCCCAAAACATTTAAGCTATAATTCTATTGTCAAAGAATTTTATTTAATTTTTGTTTGGGAAATTTCGACAGCTTGAGGTTCTGAAGTTTTAAGGTCCCGCACTTTAAAAGTTCAAAATTGCAAGATTCTAAAGTTATAAAGTTCGGAAAACCCATACTTCCAAAGCGTCAGAGTTCAAACATTTTAAAATTCGTAAATCCGAATCACCTACTAATAGTTATCCATACTTCAGAAATCTGCAATATAAGCCATGTATCCGTAAATGAACAGTACGTTAAAATAATATTTTTATCAACTCGCGCCGTACAAAACGTACCTATCATCTATTGTACTTCAGTTCTTTCTTTTTCATTTTCAACGAATCAATCACATATTCGACGCGCCTGTTGCGCTATAGCTTCCATGCATCGGTTCTTCGGAGCGTGCATCTATTTCACATATATCTATTAGACAAACCATCTTACGCATGCGTTACAATCATAAGCGTGCATTCTCCAGAGACCTCAAAAAACAAGCATCATGGTCTATAATTTCAGATGAACAATATTCTACAAAGTTTGTACATTCGCAGATTCGTACAAAAATGCAGAAACATGCTTTTTGAATTCCTACAAAAAGCCATTAAGTGTCGCGTGCGGTTAGCAGTGACCATTCTCGCGCGTTGATTGGTCGATGAGCCGCGCATGCGCAGAGCCCAGGCTTTGTGCAGTGATGCGAGAGGCTCGACGCACGGTGGTTAGTCGGTTTTAGGCGTTGGGTGAAGGGTGACGATGTCCGATCATCTACCGGCTACGATACGTCAAACGAGTTTTTGGTTAACGTTTTCGCGTTAATTTGTCGCGCCACGGGGACGTTAATTATTATGAGACGAAAATAAAGCAGCCGCGTTGTTGGCCGTGTTTGATAAATCGTATCGACGGATCGTTATTCGCGAATGTTTATACGGGTGAACGTCAGTGTGCAGACAGAAAATAGAGGGCCCTTTTGCCAGTCGCGATTGTGCAACGTTCTCACGTGTGTTTTTCTGCAATCGTAAATCGAGTCGGACATTCGTCTGTCAGCGGGACCGAGGTTCAAATCGAGTGAGAAATGAGAACTACATCGTTGCTCGTTCTCGTCGCTTGTCTGCAGTGTCATGTCACCGGTTCCCGTGCTGGTAAGTCATTTTTTACCATTTTTCTCAATTCTTTCACGCGCTGCTCGGTATAAGTCACCATGAAAATATTTACAGTGTAATTAAGGTAAGTATGTTTTGCATAACTTTAGTAATAATTACATTCTCGTAATGATTTACAAATTATTTATTCTATTCGAAGTAAGGAATATTGTTTCTATACAGTAAATATATGGTTGTAAGTAATTTTGAAAATACAGTTTTTTTTATGAAAATATGAAGCATTGAACTGAATTGCTCGGACCATCTCATATATTTTAAGCTTGAAAAGTTAAATGTACACAATGAATATGTAATTATAATTAATAAATATTGAATAATATATAAAGTGTGCGCATTATGAATTTTTGAATAACCTGCTTATCTTCCCAAATCAGATTATCGAAGATAAAAAGAACAGTAATACAACAACAGTTTTTAAATATAAATAGTAAGAGAGATATATGTGATAACATTTCTATCATTACACTAAATTTGTCAGAATTAAGATATAAATTACGAAGCTGCCCTTCGTATATATGTTGGTCACAATCAATACAAAAAATAAGTATATGTGCTAAATTGTTCATCTATCCTTGTAAACTATTTTTTAATTAAATACAGGTAAATATGCACATTTGATCGTAAAATCGCACTATTGCATTTACAGGAACATGTGACATTGTGGGATCGCTAGTAACCCAAAATAAAATTTATAATATGCATTTCGCATACATACATATATTCTGAATATTATTGAACGCTTTTGTAAAATTCTTTTGTTAATCTTGGATACCTCGAGAAAATGTAACTGCAGCGTTTTATTTCCAGCTGAATAACGAAACTCAAAGTGTGCACGAATGATGTGTACATAAAACATGTATGCATATGTTTTGAACTGTATGTTAAAAGGATCTACGTTTGATATGCTTTTTTTTATAATGCAGATACTGTATGTAGCATTCAATGAATAAAAAATGCGTTCTACATTTTTCCTGACGCATGTTTTAGTAAAACGATAGTAGTTTTCAATATTAATTCTATAAATAAAAAAAATGAAAATTTAAATTAAAATTCTTTCTAATGAAAATTAAATTCTTTTTAATGTAAAATGCAAATTTATCACTTTGAACTTATAGTATTAATTTTTTTGTTCTAATTTATCATTATCTAACTTTGTATTAATTTGTAAAAATATTACTAAATATTTTAGTTACAAATGATACCTTGTAGATTTCACTGAATAAACAGTTTGTACCATTTTAAGATTAAAATATTACTAAAGACTAGTGTAGAAATCTGATAGAAGAAAGTAATAAAGCAAAACTTATCGTTTGATCGTCGATAAATTGTAAAAATGAAAGTCCTATTATAATATTATTATATTTAAAAGGAATCCAAAAACAGGGGTGTATAGGTATGTTGTAAGTGGAAATGAACAGATTATGATTGTTTGAACATGCATATAAAAGTGATTAGAGTATAGTGAAATTGAGTTTCTCCATAAATTACTGGACATATGATACTATTATTACATATTTAATAATTAGTACAAGAATCCACTTTTAGTATTATTAGGGCCCTTATGAAACTTTGCTATAAATTTTTGGTCCATTGCATATATTAATGATTCGCTAGAGTAATTAAAAATTTATTTTAAAATTTAGAAATACAAATTTCAAATATGCAGATAATTATATTTTCAAATTCTATATTTTGAAATTCCACAATCTCAAATTGATTCAATCCCAACTTCTAACATTCCCAAATTTTCAAATTCTAAATCACAACATTCTCAAATTCGCGCATTCCCCAATTCTACATTCCGAAATTCCACATTTCCAAATTCATCCGGTCCCACATTTTAACATTTCCAAATTTTCACATTCCTAAGTTCCGATATTCCATAATTTCCAGATCATTACATTCCGAAATTCTTTATTCTACATTCCCAAATTTTGCCATTTCTGCGTTCCTACATACCTGTATTTCTAAATTTCTATATTTATAATTTCCTAATTATCGAAATATGCAAACTTTTAAATTCTCGAATATCTGCATGTTTTTCCAAATGTACAAATTGTTACAATTCCATCCTCCATTATTTGAGCACGCATTTAGTCAAATCTCGAAATGTTCAAATCACCGTATCGTCAAATTATCAAATTTCCAAACTTCCAAATACTTATGTAAGTTAACTACTCGAGTATACGAATGGAAGGGTTTATATACAGCAAATTCCCGCACAGTGCAGCGGAGGCTGGAATCGAAACTGTGCACTGTGAGCATAGTGGAAGCGAAATTTGATACTCGGCGGCTGTGCCTTGCTCACCGCAGCACGCCTTAACACCTTGAGTGCCACCCTAAGACAGTTTCAATTTTTTTAGGAAGTAATTTTATTTTCGATAAATTTCGTAGACAATTTTCATAATATTTTACCCTGGTTTATTCGATAAACTTTAATATATTTACAGAAATTTTGTATACTTTGTTATGTTAAATACTTCAATTAAAATTAGCGATAGATTTATGTATGAATTCATGCATCAGCCGTATGTGGATGACATGGCACTCAAAGTGTTAACCGGCGGCCGAAAAAACAAGCCGCCGCTGAGACGGTGTGGCATTTAAATGTCCGACGATGTTCGAACGACGCACTGTCGCGATTTGGTATGTCTTTTCAAGCCAATCTGAGGGGGGATACGACGCACTGTCACGATTTGGTATGTGTTTTCGAGCCAATCTGAAGAGGGATACGACGCAAACCGAACGTAGAAAATGATAGCGATACAAAAACAAAGAGGGACTGAATTTCAAGAAAAAAACTCTAACTGAAAATACTCTTGTTTGGTTTGGTTCTATGTTTATAGGTTTGGCCCCGGCCGGTCTCTTATCTTGCAAGGGTCTTCTATTTTTTTGGAAGCGGATGGCAGTGGTCGGTTAAATGTTTTCCCTTCTTATTGATTCAAATGGTTTAAATGAAGGATGCAGTGAACAAGCAGAGAATTTTGTATCGGCAACTGTAACATTTAATGAACATATGGTCCTTACGCTAAATATAAAAAGTATTATTTACATTACAATGTGCACAGGGTTCGGAGGGGTTAACTCGTAGCCGCTCGACAATACGTTAAGCCAAATTCATGGTCGTACATAATTTCGCAGTTCACGGAGGTAGTATTTTCATCGCGACTTATCCGGAATTGAAAAATTTTCTCTCACGACAGCAAGAAAGAACGTGTAGGGTGGGCGCGAAGTTTTATGGGGTTGCATTACGCCGGTCGAATGGTCCGAGTGCTTTATGGGGGCAGGAATCGCGCAGAAGTTGAAACAGCTAACGAGTAAGGGTGGTGTACCACACAGACCCCCAAACTTTCCTTCGTTCCAGCCTTTAAGAACCCTTGGGTTCCGACGTGGCAACCCGTTCTGCTCGACGCGCTTCTCCTCGGGGACGCTCGTTTCCACAGAAATTTTTGGATCTCGAGCAAACACCGAGACAATTCAGGTTGTTGTTTCTTTACATCTGTTCTTGCTGTTTATTTTTTCACTTACCGTGCGCCGGAGATTCCCAAAGATTTTTCCAATGTTCGTTCGCAAACACAATTAACCCTTTGCGACTCTCGCTCGCCGTTTGATTTAATGCCACTGTTGGTATGAAAATCTATATAGTCTGCGTTATTACTACGATGGTAGCAATGATAATGTTTTTCTTTTGTTTTTTGTATTGCAATTCCATTCAGTTCTCTTCTGTACTCGATTCGGTGCAAGATGCACGTGCGTGTGTTTCGCGTTTGCTAATTATAGTTATATTATATTTATATTATTATGTTACCCTTTAGTTATCTTTTATATTAATAAACAGTTCTTTTATATTAAATATTGCGTAATTCTGTCAGCCACAATTTTCAATAAATAACTTTTAACTACATTTATACTCTCATACACGCGATGCTTGAAGAGAGTGAAACAGACGATATCGGAGATTGATAATAAACAAATAATTTCAAGTACACCTAATTCTCTTTTTACACGAATTTGATTTGACACGAATTAAAAAGAAAAAAATTCTCTTTTTATACGAATTGTTTCGTTTTAACACGATTTTCAATATTCTATGAATTTTTCTTGAATCTCATAGAGCAAATGGAGTGAAATTTTTCGTCGCATGTACGAAGCCTAAACTTATGCGTTTATTGTCAGAAAGTGACAAATTTTGTTATCTTTATATTATTTATTAATTAACTTTTTTTATATTAATGAATTTCAGATATTATTTCCTTTTTCTCAAAGTATAATTTATTTTTTATAATATATTTAATGAATTAAAATGTGTAAGCACGAAATAAATTAAGTGAACTCGAACAAGAATTTTTTAATATTGTTTACACCTAATTCTCTTTTTACACGAATTTTTTGGGAACGTATCTATCGTGTAAAAATAGAATTAGGTGTACTTGTAACTTAAAATTAGAAACTTGTTAAATGGTCTTTTTGATTGCTTCGGTTGGTTTAGTATTAATCTGCAGAGCATATTTGGGCGTGGAACAATAGTTTTCTAGCGTTCGACCTTCGCCAATTATTAGCGTAAATCTGAATGTCGTTCTCGCAGGCGAAGTGGAAAAATCTCTCGTTATCTTTGAAAGCTGTTTCGCCGGCGTAAAAGCCTCGAAGCTTACGAGGCGAAGGTAGAAAGACGTCGAAAACGCTTCCAGGTGTGTACTGGGTGTCCCAGTTCTTTTTGCAAAACCTTACCGACATATATCAGTAAAATTAAGAATGTTATGTAGAAATATGGTAGAAATATATATAAATATATATATAGATAGATTTTATTAATAAGGTGTTGGCTACTACAATACTAAAACTCACAAAACTCTATTCAACTCTCAATACTCTCTCGACACGTCTCAATAACTCGCAATACTCTCTATCTCCACTCTCTATGACTCGCAATGATACTCTCTAGCTCAATGTTTCCCAACCTTTTTTGTGCCATGCCCCACCTTAGCCTTTCTGAAATTCTTATGCCCCCCTATGTGACATACATAATTTTTAATATTAAAAAATTGAATTGTTCACTTAAGAAACTTAAATGATAGGTTTTAGAAAGGAATCACTAGGAAATTGTTAACGAAACACAGTAAGTAAATTTTCAAAACATATCATGAAAAACTGAAATTCAAATTCCAAATAATTTTAATAAAGATTTTTCTATATGAATTTATTATTTTAATTTAGTGAGATCCTTGCTCTTGATGCTTGCTGCACAGAATTTGCTTTTTTCGTTAAATTTGGCACTGTAATCTAGTATTGCATTTAAATGGCCCGGAGCGAAAGGGTTAAACTCGTGTCGAGTCCATTTTCGAATTGTCCCCCTTTATAATCAAATTGCCCCCCTGTGGGGCGTGGGCCCCACGTTGCGAAACACTGCTCTAGCTCTTCTCTCTATGACTCGCAAAAACACTATGGGCCTGCGGGCCCAAACACTTTCCCGCTAGAACCACCCTCGCACACACCCCTCGCATCCCACGACACTGTCCTTTAGGTCGCTTGGCACCAACGTCCTTAGCCTAAACAGTCACACAGTTCGACATACAGTGAATCCTCCCACAGTGCAACGGAGGCCGGAATCGAAACTGCTCACTGTGAGCATAGGAGAAGTGAAATTTAATACTCGCCGGCTGTCCCTTGCTGGTGAGTTCCCCCTCGGAATCAGTCAAGCGTTAAACACGATCGGTTACCGAAACGACCGAACATCGGTGAGACACATACTAATGCAAGCAAAGAAAAATATTGCAACTTTCTTATTTCCTATTATTTTTTCATGAAAGTTATACCATCGTATTCGTCTCGTTTTTCTGATTAAAATGACACCAAACATGATGTAAATACGTTAATAATTACGTACGTAACGGGTGATTAAAGTTTTTAACGTGAAAGAGGACGGCGAATGGAAAAGACAGAGAGGCAGATGGTTGAAGCGTTCGGAAAAGATGAAAGGCAGGCAGAGCTCAGACCTTTAAATTAAAAATTATAAATTCTTATTTTTGATTTTTCGTAAATGAAACTTTTATCATCGTATTCGTCTCGTTTTCCTGATCAAAATGATACCAAACACATTATAATTACGATCATAATTACCTGTGTAACAAGCCATAAACGTTTATTTATATTTCTGCCGTAAATGTAACGTCCGAAACTTTTATGGCTTGTTATACAGGTAATTGTGATCGTAATTATATCTTGTTTGGTCTTGTTTTGATCGGAAGAACCTCACGAATATGTTAAAAAAGTTTGCAGTGAAAAAAATATAAATATTAACAAATTATATTGCTAAATTACGAACTGGAGATTTGTCAGCTCGCATCAAAGGGACCGCGGTGAGTGTATCGTATTACACTTGGACTGGCTCGAGCGAGGCGAACACAGGCGCAGCAATGACGCACGCATAGCCGCAGGAAGAGACGTTTTGCACTGTGGGAGGGAAACAAGTGTCGCACTGTGGGAGGATTTACTGTACTTCTCATTCGCACCATGCACTCATCTCACTTGTTAGCGGCAACGTATTTTTGAGGGTCGACGAAGGCAATTAGCCCGCCGCTATTTTGCTTTCGGACGATTTATGATAGAGTGTTTATATGAATGGCAACCCAGGCGGTCGACGATGGCCAGTGACTCGAAGTCACGTAGCCATCGAGTGTCGCTGGGTTGATTGTTTAAAAAGAGGCATGGGAATGTTCTGCAAAAGGCAAGCAGCCCGACGTTGCATTGCTTAGGGGTGTTGTTCTTTAAGGATCTGGCCACGGAGTGGGGAAGGCAGGAATGCCTTCTGATAAGAGGTCGAAGCTTGACCTCTTGGCACTTACCCCAGAACCTTGATCGACATAGCATTAAAATAACAATTATTCTAACACACTCATGCGACCACCCAGCCAAGTACACGCACCGCAGTTATGCACGGCTTACATCTAGGCGAATAACACATTTGTTGGGAAATTGGGTGATTCTTTATTTAATTAATCCCTTGCACTATTGTTGGATTCCAGTTGGATTGACAACACTTTATTTTATTCGAAGAGAAACTCGATACAACTTGTATTAGGTCGACTATAAGTACTGACGTTTTTGGCAATGTAGGGTTATATACAGGGTGTCCCGTAACTTTCGTTGGACCCGAAAAGGAGTTGTAGGGGAGGTGATTCTATGTAAGTTTTTCCTTTGCAAAAATGGGGTCTGGACTCTCGTTTTCGAATTATTAAGGAAAATCACCGACCAATCAGAGCTCGAGAATAGCGCGCGCACAGACGCGAGAGCGAAGCTATACGGCCGACCGCAGACGCGAACAAGCAAGTTAGTATCGTGCTATGTTACGTCAAAGTTAAATCACATAACGAATACGGGAATTAAGAATAATGTTCAGTTATTCATTTTTACCGATTAAGGGATAAGACAATTTTATGTTTGATTTAACTTTGGCGTAACATAGCACGATACTAACTTGTTTGTTTGCATCCGCGATCGGCCGTATGTTCGGAGCTTCGCTCTCGCGTCTGAGCGCGCGCTATTCTCGCGCTCTGATTGGTCGGTGTTTTTCCTTAATAATTCAAAAACGAGAGTCTAAACCCCATTTTTGCAAAGGAAAAAGTTACATAGAATCACCTCCCCTACAACCTCTTTCCGGGTCCAACGAAAGTTGCGGGACACCCTGTATATGTATAGTGTTGCGGGTAGTAGGTTGAGGTAGGGATGATGGTTAAGGGACAGTGTGACTCAGGGACACTGCGAGGTCTAGGATGAGTAAGGATATGATTAGTATGTTTGGATGGGGATGAGTCTGTTATGTTTGTCTGTGACGAGGTGTTTACGGGATAGCGTTGGTCATCCAACACTATAGTAACGAGCTACACTAGTGACGCACCCGCAATTCAAATACGGTAAACCATGCTTATATTTTTAGTACGGTTGAATGTTCAATTTCGGTCTAATTGTAATTTGCACAGTTGAGAATCACGAAATATGAGGCAGTATCGACATTCGAACTTTCTTTATCCATCTTAATGGTGTAGCAGTGAATAGTTCGTTACGTCTGACGCATTTGCCGAATGAATCGTAGTGCAAGGGGTTAAATAGAATTTTGTGAATCGGGTAATTTAGCAGCTTATTATATTTAATTCGTGGATCTAGAAATTTAGTAATATAGGAATTTGTGGATTTAGAAATTTAGTAATATAGGAATTTGTGGATCTAGAAATGTAGTAACGTAGGAATCTGTAGATCTGGGAACGCAATAACGTAGGAGCTTAGAAATTTGAATACCAAATTTGGTATTTGTGTTCCACAAATATATGATAGAAATCTAGGGATTTTAAGGTTTCGAAATGAGACATACACCTTCCTTTTTTAAAACTTTTGATAATGTACTTTAGAGTCTGTTTGTATAAATATTTTCTGCTTATTTTTATTTATAGAATCTATAGAATTATGTATTTACAGATATTATTATAGAATATAAATATGTATATTTTCGTATAAAACTGGGACGCTCTGCGTGTGACATCAAATGACGGGACACTTCGTTGTTATTTTTAACGCCGATTATTGAAATTATAGTTGTTAAAAAAAATTACATATTACTAACATCGATCAACATTTAATCTGTAAATATATATTTATAATCATAATGTTTCATAAAAAGTTGTATAGATTTAGCTCTTTAGCTAAAGGAAGTTTTATCTGAATGCTTAAATTTATTTAAAGTTATTGAATTAATACAGACTCTTTTTATGACATAAATATCAGTATTTGTGTATAACATTTTGTTATAAGTTTTCAATGAAGTATTTAAAAATCTCTATTTAAACAACACTTTTTCCTTAATTTTGCTTAGAGAATACGTTTCGAAAAATTTGTACGCAGACAAAGTAGGACACCCTGTACACAAATGAAATTGAAAAGAAACCTGACGGAATTTCCCTGTTCTCTCTCTTTATTTCGCATTCATTCTGTCGTTCTTCGTCTTGGTTTCTAGTATACGCCTCTAGATAGAAAGTCCGTGCAAAGCTCTGAGCTTAGCTGGTGTTATTTAAGCAATGGTACAGTCGTACGTATAACCAAACACGAACTTTCCTCTCGTTTCCATCTATCACGGTTATACAGCTCCTGTTTTACGTCTTCGTTGTTCTCTGTTTTAATTAGAAGATGACGATAAGAAACGGACGAATTTATTATGCTTTCATCGAGTTTCTTTGTTAAAGAGAATGATTGTACGAGTTCTTCGGTGATTACACCGAAAATCCGATCAGTGATTATTATAGTGTTTCTTGTGCCGATTACGAATCTGCAATGCGTTTTTCGCCAGCACGTACAGTTTTTGAGAAATTTGGTTTTGAAAAAAAGCACTTCTTCGAAATTCAAACCGATTTTTGTGAGGTAACTATAAAAAATTCTGAAATTCCGTTTGTATCAAAAGATTCTGTAGACTTTCCTGAATACAACGGTGCCCGCCTTTCATGCATTCTGAATATTTAAACATGTTTAAACAATCTATGAACGCGGAGAGACACCGATTTTGCACCAATTTTTACGTATATTTTTGAATTTATCTGAAAAAGTAAGGTTGTTATGGAAAATCGAACTATACCTGGCGGTAGAGCAGATTTTCATGTTTAAAAAGCACCCAAAGAAAGTTGCAACGTCGTTTTTTTTAGGATACCAGAAGCAAAATAGCAACGAGGGAAATGAAGCGAGGACAGTGGTTCTCACGCCACAGGGATCGTTCCTTGGATCGCGTTCACGCAATTAAAACTACTCGTGTGAACTGCTTATAATAATAAATATAACAAAATAACGAATAATGAGTATAACGAAATACTATTAACATATCTGGTAAGGTTTTTCGAACGTAAAAATACTATATAGTAAAAATTATACATAAGGTAACCCTCCTATAACACGGTAGATAGGTTCTTAGAAAATGCCGTGTTATGTGAACCCGTGTTGTATGAGACCCAGAGCCAGTCCAAAAGGGGGGTTACGTTCCGAAAACTTATTAAAAACAAATATATATTTTTTTAATTCTACATAAACTTAATTTTTATTAAAAATATAAATGTATGCGGATGTCGAAGATCCTGCAGCAACTGCACTTCTTATTTCTTTTTAATTTGTCTTAATAGTCTGGACTGTTGCTTTCCGCAACAGTGTATGTTTAACACTAGGTTTACAGGACCTGTCAAAATGATGGATTTATCGAACGTCTTAATACATCTTAATTCCAATATATAGTATTTAGGTTTGTACAAGGACTTCGAAATACAAAATAATGTTTCTCAGCCAACGGCCATACTAGTCAGGATACACCAGTCAGGATATACCGCTCGAACGAGTAGGTCGCCTAACCTTTAAATAATCGAAACACGTGCTCAGCTGTTAACGAAATAGTGCGAGTACCATATCATAAAAAAAATATCAGTGAATATATATCTCCAGTGATAATATCCAGTAGTAATAATACAGACTGGAAGTAGGATTATTGGAAAACGCTGAAAATGCATCCCAAGAAACGACGACGAAGGACATAACCTACAAAACAAGCACGTGGCAACTCAGCAAAATACAGGAATTCAAAAAATTCCTGGAAACGCCGGTTACTGCAGGAAACCGAACAAGAAGCATAAACCTTCCAGAAAAGCTCATTACACCGATTAAAAAACAAAATATAAAAATGACAAAAAACAAAGCAACTAAAATAGAAAAACGTACACAACCAAAAATAACAATAGTACCACACGCGGGAATAAACCAGGAAACAATAATTAAATTACAGAATGAAAACAAAGATCTAAAAGAACAAATAGACAAGTTAACAAAAATGATAGAGAGATTAACTAGCGGAGAGTCATCCCAGCAACAACAAATGCTGACAAATTCAGTGAACACAAACCATACAGAAATGGAAATAGCACCTGAAACAACACAAGGGGCTAAAGAAGAGGATTTTATACAAGTTCTCAAAAAGAAGAACGACCAAAGGAGAGCGAAGGCCACCAACATCAGGACAAAGCAGGAACAACTGACACCAACGACACATACACAACAACAACAGACAGTCATCGCAGGCCCATCAAAACCACAAATTAACATCCCAGAGCAGAAAGAAACAAGGGAAGTAAAAAATCTTATTAGTACACCACCCAAGCCCCCCCCTATTAACATTTTATATCAGGACCCCAAGGAAACAATGCACTTAATAGCCACAAATAGTAAGGAACTAAACTACCACATAAAAAGAATAAGTAAAACAAAACACACTCTGCAGTTGAACAACTTAGAAGAATTCCAAAAGGCTAAGGAAACTCTAATACAAGCAGGAGCAAGTTTCTACTCATATACACCAAAGGTACTGAAACATCACAATTTTCTACTCAAAGGGCTCCCAGAATCCTTCAGCGAACAGGAAATAAAGGAAGATTTAATAAGCACTGCAACGCAAAATATTCAATTCACCAAAATTAACAGGTTTAGAACAACAAAATCCATAAAAGAAGGCCGCAATCTACCAATATTTTTAATTCAGATATCAGCAGATAGTGATCTAACAAATCTAGCCAACATAAGGTATGTCTGCCATCACAGAATAAGATGGGAGAAACTAAATAAGAAAGGTGACGCACAGTGCAGAAGATGCCAGAGGTTTGGGCATGCCGCATCCAATTGTAACCTCTCATATAGATGCGTAAAGTGCAAGGAGGAACACCAACCTGGAAACTGCAAACTAGGAAAGGACGCAGTAGGAGAAAATAATGCCAAACCCTTCTGTATAAACTGTAAAACAGAGGGTCACCCTGCTTCTTATAGGGGGTGCCCAAAGTACACAGAATATAAACAAAACCTACAAATACAAAAAGACAGAAATAAAACAAATGCACCAACGATAATTACAAATCCTGCTTTTGTGAAGACAGGTTTCTCATACGCACACACACTGAAGGGAACAGGTAACAATACGCAGCAAAACAAAGAAATAGATAACCAATATACACGAATCAACCAAAAAGACTTACAGGACATACATAACCTGTATATAAGAACAGAAAAATTAGAAAAAACTACTGAAACAATTGTAAACAATTTGAAAACAATGAGTACACAAATGACCCATTTAGCAAATATGCTTTTAACCGGACACCGCATTCAATAATGTACATGGAAGGATACAGAAACTTAAGATAATTTCAGCAAATATCAATTCCCTAGTAAGCAATAGTAAACGAATGGCACTCACACTGTTAATGGATAAGAAGAACCCAGACATAGTGATGCTAAATGAAACCAAGCTAAGCGAAAAACACACAATATATTTCAAAAATTATAATATTATAAGGAATGATAGACCAAACGCAAAATTTGGAGGTGGTACAGCTATAATAATAAAAAAGGATATAAAGTACGAAATAGTCCACCTAAATGTAAGAACGGAAATACTAGAAACAACAGTAATAAATCTAAACACGTCAGGAAATAACAAACTCCTGCTAATAGCAGTTTACGCGAAGAAAGGACCCACTGTAAAATTCAGGGAGGAATTAGAAAAATTGTTCACGGAATTGGAACTAACGAATCTGTCAAACTATTATATCATAGCCGGGGACTTCAACGCGAAACACGAATCGTGGGCAAATAAAACCAACGACGAGAGAGGAATAGCCCTTAAAGACTGGTTGGATAACAACGACATTAAATTTAGAATAAACTTATTTCACACCGCTGTACCTTCCTTTCCTCGCTTTGGATCTTTTATCGACTTGGTACTAGCGGACGCGAGGATAGCTTTTTCAAACTCAAGTGACAATAAATTAAGCACAGTGCAATTAGCAAGTGACCATGAGGCGATATTATCAGAAATAAACATACCTAGCCAAAGTATCAACAGAGCACAAAATGAAGAAAATATAACATACAACTTTGCAAAAGCTGATTGGATAAAATTCCAAAAAATATTGCAAACATACAACCCAAACATAGAAATAGAGAAAAACCTGTCAAAAGAGCAAATAGATGGGTACATACATGAAATCGAGCAGAGAATTACGGAAGCAATGGAACGATCAATCCCAAAGCCCAAACCACAGAACTCCATAGATAAATACTTAACAAAAAGAATCAAAAACTTATTGAAAGAAGAGAAGGACACTGTATCCGCGTACAGAAGAATCGCCAGGACAGGAGCAATAGGACCGCAAACCGATCATGCAGTAAGAATATTAAACAATAGAATCAAAGCACTGAAAAAAAGAATTAGAGTAGAAACGCAAAAAGTTGTAAGTGATTACTGGCATAAAAGGATTAAACAGATAAATCCAAATAAACCGGACCAAATGTTTAAAGAAATAAACCGCATGTACAGGAAAAAGACATCGCTCCAACTGCCGACGCTCAAAATACCTGAAGACAACAGAGAATTATTAAACGGTGCAAACATAGATACGATCTCGTATCCCAAGGATCGTACAGGCAAGTTACAAATAACCAATATCACGGACAAACTTAACATTTTGGGCATTCAATATGCTACAGTAAACGAGGCAAATGCCAACCTCAACAGTCCAGCATTCAATAGCATAATAGAAAATAAATATAAGCAGATCATAGTAGACCTAAAAACCGAAATCCCAGACACAATGTGTAATTTCTCACCAAGTAACAACGCACTGTCACCAACACCGCTAGAAGACATACCAGATTATTTTACAAACACCACACAAGTTCAAAGAAAACTCAAAGCACTGAACAACAAAAAATCAGCTGGAAACGACAAAATACCCAACCTAGTTTTAAAAAAGTTGCCAAAGAATATAATAGTGTACTATACAATTATATTTAATAACATGTTAAATCATGCCTACTTTCCGGAGTACTGGAAGAAAGCAAAGACATTGCCAATCTTAAAGAAAGGTAAAGATAAATCAGACCCCAGCAGCTATAGGCCGATCAGCCTGTTATCCAACGTAGGCAAATTTTACGAAAGGATCATAAACGATAAAATAATAACTGTATGCAACGCTAACAAATTAATCCCCGAAAATCAGTTTGGTTTCAGAAGACATCACTCAACGATACACGCTATAAACAAACTCTCCTCCGACGTAAACTGGGCATTGAATGGTGGTGCTTGCGTGGGTGCATGCCTGGTCGACCTCGAAAAAGCCTTCGACACCGTATGGCTAAATGGCCTAATAGTCAAATTACGTAGAAAAGGTTTCCCGTTATCGATCATTAAATTGATACATAATATGATATATGGTAGGACATTTCGGGTTGCAATACATAATGAGACATCCTCGATCGTATTCAGTATAATGAACGGGCTACAACAAGGAACAATTAACTCTCCCATACTTTTTAACATATACACAAGCGATACGTTGAAATTATTCGGTCTAGATAACACGGGATGCTTCATGATAGCATTTGCTGACGATCTCATAGTTTATACGATAGGCAAATCACCAATAACGATACAGCAAATTCTCCAAAAGGCCATAGATAAAATATTCGCATACTACAAAGCTTGGAAACTACGGGTAAATACCAGCAAGTGCGAAACCATTCTTTTCAGACCCTCCTGTAAAAAAGCATCGGCCACTTTTTTGAAACAATACAAAAAATTTTCCCTAATAGGAGACGTAGAAAAAAGAACAAATATCGAACATAAAGATGCAGTTAAATACTTGGGAATTTTATTAGATAACAGATTTCTTATGAACAAACATGTCGAGCTACAGTTACAAAAGGCCAAAAAAACATTCCTAGCAAACGCCAAACTATTCTTTGCAAAAAATTTGAACACAAAAACCAAATTAATATGTTACCAATTACTCATAAGACCGATAATCACTTACGGGTGCGAGATATGGTATAATATCGGAGCATCAGTAATGGAGCAGTTACGAGTATTCGAAAGAAGATGCCTAAGAACGTGTCTAAGCTTGAACAGATCATCCAGCACGCATTACCAGAAGTACATAAACAATTCAATAATATATAATAGAGCCGGAATAAACCGAATCGATAATTTTATCATAAAGGCCATTAGAAATTATTTCGCAACAGCAGCCAAAATCAAAAGTAATAGTATGATCTTCCCGATTCCATATCCAGACGACAATTACATTAAAAAGACAATTATCTCGGGTCACATACCGCCGGAGGCCTTTATATTTTTAGATAAGCAGGGCTACATGCAAAACGAAGAAGCAGTTCCGGTATTGTACCATATCCCGCGCCATAAGGGTGCTAAAGCGATCCAACTTTCCCCGGATTCGATACAAAATAAAACGTACAAGAGTTTACTCAAATACAGCACAGTAGTCCCACAAAGAGACCACGTGGAATATACTGAAATAGATCGAAAAAAGTTCTGGTGGTTAAAGCCCGTTTAAATTTGCCATAATGATTGCCTTAATTTGCCTTAAATAAAGTGCCTATACTATATGTAACTAACCATTAATCATTCGTCATTAGTAGATAAGATAAATCCGCAATATTAGGACGTACGTATAAAGAATATAAAATATAAATATAAATATTAATGAAAGACTGACAGATCGTACAAAATACTAGGTATAAATCTTTGATCATTCATTCATCATCATATCATATAGGTTAAGAATAAAGTGCAACAGTTTGTTAGGATTAATATTAATATTAAGAGTTTAGACCTCTCTCCTCTCCTCTATCCCCTTTTGTAAATACTTTCATTGTTTATTTATTTTCTCTAATTATAAGCTTACCACTGTGATGTTAGCTCCTTTTTGTTGGCTACTTTTGGGGAGCAATATTTGAAATACGATACTCATTTTGACCAAAGCAATGTAACTTGTGATAAGGAAAGTACAACGAGCGATATAATTTGCAATATCTATCGTGTTAACAAGTATCATATAAAAGACTGCGTGTAATATAGAATAAGTCTCTAGATCATTATTAAGACCAAATTACTTTTTGTTTATTTTTAGTATGTACTATTGTAAAATGAATTATGTAGCAATAAATAAACACATTAATAAATAAATAAAGTCAGGATACACCGGTTCTCGTCCGATCACCGAAGTTAAGCTGAGTTGGGCGCGGATAGTACTTGGATGGGTGACCGCTTGGGAACTCCGCGTGCTGTTGGCTTTTTTTTTTCTTTTTGAACAAAAAAGTTATTACAATTATTCCATTCATTGAATCAAACTGGAACACAATTTTAAACATATTTATTTTAGGTACATAAAGTTTTCACTATTCACTTATTCACTTTTTTCGTCGATAAAACATGAATTAATACTAGGTTTACGGAACTCGTCAAAATGACCTATCTCAGATTTCTTATTCTCAATTATAAAAATGATTAAAATAAACTTTTTGTAAAATGCACGATAACCTTCATTTAGATAAAGAATCTTCCTACCATCTGGCTCGTGTATTATCCATTACTTACTCGTTTGTATAGTTCATTTTTAACACTAGCGCGCTCGGAGGCAGAAGTGTAGACCCGAGTTATAATTGGCCGTGGTCGCGATGGAATCGCGTGGCGCACGATTCTCGCGCTCTGATTGGTCTGTGTTTATCCTTAATAATTTAAAAATGAAGCCTCGTTCGACATTTTTGCAAAGGAAAAAGTTGTTCAGAATGACCCCAGCTACCTCCCATTTCCGGATGTTTCGTTCGTTTTGGGACACCCTGTATATTGAACCACCATAACACATGTATATTATCACTAAACCTACCGACGTATAATGCAGGTTTATTTTGAAATCAAAACTGTAGTTCAAAAATAAATAAACGAACGATAAAACAGATATTAATGTACACGTTAATTCCTTATCTTGATGAGAATCAATATGAATTTCAAAAAAAAGTCACCTTAAAGTCAACTTAAAATTATAAATTTTATAAAAGCTCATTTTGGTCGCTTTGGTAGGTTTATAGTTATGCAATGTCGTATGTTGCATCGGTTAACGTTGTAAAATATGGAAACTCTTGTTTAGGTATAATAATTTCATCAGCCACTGTTGAGGGTATAGAAAATTAAAATATAACCACGTAAATCTTCACTGGAGGTTACGACTTTGCCTGAAAGTCGTAAACTCGTGTAACAACTTATCTCGTTTCCATGAGTATCTTTCAAGCATTGAAATAATGCCATTAGTTTTACTATTATGTTTCCCTCTCCTTTTTCCGTCTGCCTAGGTACCAGGTCCTCGTAAATTGTTTACAGCGTCGTAAGTCGGCCCCTTTCATCAAATCAGTTAAAACTTCAGAATCAGCCTGTGTACATAGAAATTAAATAGTTTTGTGGACGTTTTGAATTATTCGTGGCGAAATTTTAATAAATACTTTCGAAATAAATTTTCTTACAATATGTTTAGAATGTCTGACGTAGCATCATTAATACTTTTTTTTGGGGTTACTATATTAAAACTATATACTTTTTTTATGACGATTTTATAGGGTCATTATTTTTGATGAGCACCGTTTTGTTTTACGATACTTCGTAATATAATCTCACAAACTGTTCTCTTTTTTTCAGGACCGGTTAGAAGTTTGTAAGCTTCCAAGTTTTTATTTTGTGTAATTTCAGAATTGATTAATTTTCAAATGTTCCAATGTCATAATTTGCAATTTTCCAAATTTTTCAGTTTACAATTTTTCATGTTTTCAAGTGATCAAATTGTCAAATTTTTAGGTTTTCAAATTTTCATATTCCCAAACTCCAAAATTTCCATGTTTCAAGTTTCGAAGTTTCCAATTCTCTCAATTTCTACTTTCCCAAATTTCTCAAGCTATAAATTATCAAATTTTCAGATTTGAAACTTGTAAATTTTCAACTGCTGCATTTCTAAACAGCCAATGATCCAAATTTTAAATTTTCGAATTACACAACTTTCCAATTTGCAATTTTCCGAATTTACGTTTACAATTCGCCAAATTTCTATTTGCACTTTTTCCTATTTTCAAATTTCGATTCTCCGAATTATCAGATTCCCAAATGTTTATTTTCTCAAATTTTTAAGTTTGCAATGTTTAAAATTCACAAATTTTATAAATTATGAATTACCATATAACCGAATTATTAGAATTTCCTAATACTTATGAATTATGAATATAAAAATATGAAATTTATGAATTACCAGATTGAAATTTTCTAATGTTCGATTATGCGACGACTTAAATTTATAAATTGCAGAAAACACAAGTTTTCGTATCATTAAAACCTTCTCAAATCTTTGAATCTCTAATTTCTCAAATTTCAAAATCTTCGCATTTCTACACTCAAATTTTCAATCTTCAATATTCAAAACTTCAGAATATTCAAAATCTACAAAAGCCTTAAATTTCAATATTTCCAGCACTTAACATTTTTTATTTTTAGATCACCAAATGTTCAAATTCCCTAGACCCGTTATTATATATTATAATTTAGTAACTGTCTCAAAAAGATGTGTTAGTTGAAATAATTTAAAAATGTTTGTTCGAGGAAAGCTGTGATAAATTCTATTTTTTTTGGTGCATTTTATATAGCCATTAATTTTGTTGCGAGAAGTTTTATTTCACGGCGTTTTATAATGTAAACTCTTAATTTGTTTTCTTTTTTTTTCAGGTTTAGTTACGAGCCAGATGCACGTTCGCCTTTTTTATTATTTCACGGTTACATATATCGTTATGCTTCTTTTGTAACCATTTTACACTCGTTTCAAAATGTATCCAAAAGGTTTCAGTTGTAATCTCAAAAATTGTTAAATGTTATTTATTTATTTCATTATTTAAATTTCATGTAATTCTGCTGAAACATTGTTATTGATTTTTTAATCTTTGTTCAAAATTTCTTCGAATTGTCAAATAAAACTGTTACTATGAAATAATAGCTATCGTTTGTTTTTATTCATTTTTAGGATATAAGTTCAAAACTAAATAAATTCAAACAATTTCAGGTTGTAAGAATTCTTGAAGACGAAAGTGGAATCGAATATAAAATTTAGATGTTAATTGTAATTGTTTCATAGAAAAATATTCGTTTAAAATAGAACAGATTAGTCGTTGAAGTATTCCGTAGGAAATAACTGAAGTATAAAATTTTCATTTATTTAAAATAAAATGAATTAAATGATCAAATAATTTGTTTAATACTAAAAATTTAATTATCGATGATTTAGTGTTAACAGCTTTAGTAATTTTAGTGTTCGTAGCTTTAGTCATTTTTATGTTAGTAGGTTTAGTAATTTTTGTGTTAACAGATTTAGTAAATTTAGTGTTAATAGCTTTAGTACTTTTTGTGTTAGCAGCTTTAGTAATTTCAGTTTTAGCAGTTTTAGTCATTTTTATGTTAGTAGGTTTAGTAATTTTAGTATTAGCAGCTTTTGTCATTTTAGTGTTAGCAGCTTTAGTAATTTTTATGTTAGTAGGTTTAGTAATTTTTCTGTTAGCAGCTTTAGTAATTTTAGTGTTAATAGCTTTAGTACTTTTTGTGTTAGCAGCTTTAGTAATTTCAGTTTTAGCAGTTTTAGTCATTTTTATGTTAGTAGGTTTAGTAATTGTAGTATTAGCAGCTTTTGTCATTTTAGTGGTAGCAGCTTTAGTAATTTTTATGTTAGTAAGTTTAGTAATTTTTCTGTTAGCAGCTTTAGTAATTTTAGTGTTAATAGCTTTTGTAATTTTTGTGTTAGCAGCTTTAGTCATTTTAGGGTTAACACGCAGAGATAAAATGAAGTAACGGAAGAACCGAAATGTTGCAATTTATGACTGTAATAATAGTTCTTAAAGGATTAAAGGTTCATTTGAAAACATGATTTACGAGATTACGTGATAGCGACGGAATAAATGGTACATAAAGGTAATTTAATGAGCGAAAAGGTAATGTATCTTTCGACAAGTACGCGCTTTCTTTTTACCAATGGAAAAAAGGCTCAGAAATATCGCTAGAGAATGAAAGAACGTAAAAAGGGTGACCTGCAAAGAAGAATGTGTGGTTGAACGTGAAAAGGATAAAGAAGAGAAACAATGGCTGGCCAAGTTAAGTATTGTAATGCTGTCGTTAGACAAAGCATTCAATCGAATCGGGTGTTTTTGTTCGATCGATTGCTCTTAAAGGACTCTTCGCGATTAAAAATGATCGGTCGATTGATTTTGTTATACACCTTGAGTCGTGTATTGCCTTTTTACAATGAGAGTATTTCACCATGAGGATATTTCATCTCGTCCAAAGTGTATATTATCGCGATAATTTCCGTTTGTTCGTCTCTTCCTTGCAAATCAATTGGTTGTTTATTGGTAACAGCAATGAGACCCAAGGAGTCGTTACATTCGATCGAGTCTTTTTACTTTGTTCATTAGCCACATCTGGGTACCAGAACCCTAAATCTCTTCAGAGACGAGTTTCTAATTTCAGTTACAGCAAAGAACATTTACAGCTAGTCGCAGAATTGAGTACATGCTTGTGTTGATTCTATATTTCTTAATGTATACCAAAGAAAATTGTATTAGTTAATCATTTTAAATAATTATCTCTATTATATTGCTATTTAAATGTGATTGCTACAAAAATTTCTTTAAAATTATTGTAGTGATCTTGGTGACAAAAGGACTTGTTTAAAAACAAAAAGATATTTAATATACAATCGTGGACAAAATTAAGTGGACAGGTATCATAAATAACAAAAGGTAAATTTAATTAACTAATAATGCCTATAAATCAAAACTTTATTGCACAATTATATACATTAAATAAATGTTTTTTCAAGTCTACAAAAATATCTCACGTTCTAAATTTAAAATTTATTTACAACATTGTAATAAAACAAAACATTTTTTACATTTCTGCAATGTCCACTTAATTTTGTCCATGAGTGTATATAAAAAAAAACAAAATACAATACGGGCTCGCACAATTTCTCTCTTTTTACTCTCACACGCAATTCTCTCTTTTGACTCTTGATTCTCACGCTTAACCTCTCTCTGCTAATCCTCACGCTCAACTCGTCTCTCTTAACTCTCACGCTCAACTAACTTTTCTTCCATTCTTACAAAGCTTTTCTTCACCCAAAACCACTTACACACAGATACACCCGCTGACCCATTCGCACCACACGCATTCCCATTGCGAAGAACTGTCACTCGGTCCAAACACTCTTTATTCACACTCTCCGTTCAAACACTCTACAGGGTGTCCCACAAATATGGTACGTTCCGGTAAGGGGTGGTAGATGGGGCTATTCTGAACAACTTTTTCCTTTGCAAAAATATTGTATGAAGCTTCTGTAAGATTAATACGTAATACGGTAAAATAAAAGCGTATAATAACGACTTGTACAATATCGCTAAATGACTATATATTCTTTAAACGACAAAATGTGGGCGATGTCGCGTTGTCGAAGATTCCCCAAAGAATGCCCTTCCTCGAGGCTGCGAAGGCTTTACTGCCCCTCGCCAAAACTCAAGGGCCTCAGTTGTTTTCTGCCCTGACGTCACAATATTCGGGTCCCAACGCCTTGGTGGTCGTCGCGCTGGGACCGTATGCGTCCTACTTCGAGTTCGAATGCAGGTCAATTTGGAATTTCCTTACACTTCATTTTTAAATTATTAAGGAAAAACACCGACCAATTAGAGCGCGAGAATCGCGCGCGCTCAGGAGCGTAGTGTAGGCACGAGTAACAGTGACTGTCAGATGACCGTGTAGTAGAAGGCTATTAGGTGAAAGAAAAAGTCGGAATAATTGTTGAATTATTCTTCATTCATGAATAATAAATAAACTAATTCGTCTTTATTCACGTAGTCAGAATAAATCAAATTTATAACGATACCGTAGTTCGTTATCGCAAAGAAATAATAGATAAAATATCGAAAATTACACTCGATAAATATTATGATGATAAACAAGGACAAACTCACATTCTGGAAAAAATACATTTTTCCATTCTGAAAAAGAATGAACTTTTTCATTCACCGAAAAATATTTTAAATCGAATAACTAATAAATGTAATAAGTCGTGCGTACGTTCAATGAAAAAATGTACAAACAATTTGAATACGACTTACCCATTGATTCACAAGCAATCCTGTTTCGATGCAAATGGATTTTCGTCATCAGGACGATTCTTACAGATGAAAAAATTATTCCCATCGCACAGAAACTCTCAATCCACTTCACTGTGACTTTTCATTATTATTATTAAATTAGTATTCTACAAAAAAAAAAAAAATTGAGAAAATCGGCCGCTTTAGAAGTATAAATTTATCGCTCGGATAGTTTATGGCAATACGGGATATATTATTTCGTTGGTAACCGTGTGCGATAGAGTTTTTTGAAACGTTCTTCTTGCGTGATGTCGAGTTACGAAAAGCTAGCATAAACGAGTAACCCCTTACACTCGAGTGAGGACTCATATTCGTCGTTTGAGTTGATGCAATACATTTAACCCATTGACTGCCATGCAAATTTAGTGCGCCTTGCCCTGGGTGCCGTAATTTTATTTTAAAGAAAACATGAACTTTTACAAAATATGATCTAATCGCCTTAGTTGTAATTTTAATAGTTTCAATAATAAAAATTGATAATCAATATGTTCTCTACACTATATACATTTTGCATTCATCCTTTCTAATAAATCCTACCTCAAATAGCCATTTGTAGCCAATCTGTACCTGCAGCACTCACTACGAGATATCTCGTAACTGGCAGTTTTGGTACAGACGCTTACTACGAGATATCTCGTAGATGGCATTCAATGGGTTAAACGAATAACTTGTAAGTTTATACTGTTATACACTATGCGGCCGACAAGTTGTCCGGTGAGGAGGTTGTCCTGAAACATAAGACGTACGCGATCGCTCCTCCTACCCCCACCTAGAACCGTCGAAACTTGACACCGATTGACGATCGCAGACTACTGATTGTTTACGGTTTTAGGGTAAACTAGTGTGCGTGACTCGCTGCGACCATCTTTTTTTTTCGGCCAATTACTGCCGTCGCGTCTGAACGCCTGGCCAAACCTCCTCACCGGACAACTTGTCGGCCGCATAGTGTACACGTAATGTTTCGACGTAATAAAACAGACAATATCGGCGATTAATAATGAATAAAAATAATAACTCTAAAAAATTTCATCAAACTTTTTAGTTAGAAAGTTTTACTGTTGCTATTTGCCAACGGTGAAACGCTTTCGGGTGTAAAGGGTTAATTCTGAGTAATATTCCACCGTGTATTAATACTTTTTATACAATATAAACATGAACTAAGTGTGCGAAACGTAAAGGTTTCCCTGGAGAGTGTTCCCGATGTAATTGTCCTCCATTTGGTAAAATGAGGGAAATCGCGAATGATTAAATTATTAATTAGTTGAAAGGAAAATAATTTTAGCACAATATGTATTTTGCTAATATATGAAATGCTTACTATCGGCTTTAGCTCTTATTGTATTTTTATGGCACTTACCATACACTAAAATAATATCAACTTTTTCGCTATTAGAAAATTTCATTTTCATTTTTATCTGCCCTGGTAATTACACACGCACTCCGAAGGTAACTTCAATACTGGATTATGAACACGTAGAAGATTGCGAATCATGATAGATGTTCTTGTGTTGACAAACTCTGTCACGTAAATACCTATATCCCGTGGAAATCTGTGATATAAGGTTGAATATCCAACTTCATATTACGTGAATGAAATTTTCAAGTGATAAAACGATATTACACGTTAGGTATTAGGTTTGGGGGTTATAATGGTCTTTTTTATTTACATTCGATACTCTGCCACATTTTGGTATAAAAAATATGGTACTCTATTTAAAAAAGACAAAGTTGATCTTCGAATCTCCGAAACGCTTCCACCTATAAGAAAAATTAATGCAGTATACAGGGTGTCCCACAATTATGGTACGAGCCGGAAAGGGGTGGTAAGTGGGGCTATTCTCAACAACTTTTTCCTTTGCAAGAATAGTGGACGAGGCTTCATTTTTAAATTATTCAGGAAAAACACCAACCAATCAGAACGCGAGGATCGCGCGTGCTCGGCGGCAGAAGTGTAGGCCAGAGTTATAATTGATCGTGGTCGCGATCTAACATACAGCGCGCGCGATACTCGCGTTCTGATTGGTCGGTGTTTTTCCTTAATAATTTAAAAATTAAGCCTCATCCGACATTTTTTCAAAGGAAAAAGTTGTTCTGAATAGCCCCACCTACCACCCCTTTCCGGCTCCTACAGTAATTATGGGACACCCTGTACAAAGCAAGGAGTAGAAATATCAGACTTGTAATTGAAAGCTTGTATTCTGATTATTTGCAGTGATACTGTGCTTTATTTGTATGACTGTTTCCATGAAGAGATTAGTACAAATTGAACTAAAGCATACTGTGACCCAGATACATTTGAAAATTTATTATTTAACATCGAGGTGGAAGATCGTAAATATAAACCCCGTGATATGAACCGTAAATGGTAACAACGCGGCTGTGTATGCTTTTATGCCTAGAGTCACGGTAGACGCTGAAAATAAGTTACAAACAGTCGTATCGGTCTTCAACTGTTGAAATATTTAACATTAAATGGAACAGAGTTGTATATAATTACAATGGAAATATTTAAAATTAAGCAGAAGAGAATTTTGTAGAACAGAATCGTTAAATATAAATCCCGATGAATTTCAAATATAAATTAGTTCTTTACGATCTTTTGAAAAGCACAATCGCTATAAATATAATTATAATCCTACATATTAAATGAAAAAATTATGTTAATTAATGTACATATTTTCAGTGTTTCATTTAAAATGCAATCTACTCTACGTAATCAATTTCTAGTTTCTTAATTTTTAATACATCCAGATTTTGCACGAAATGTTCCAAATAATTCAATTACAGAATTATTTTGCACGAAATGTTCCAAATAATTCAATTACAGAATTTCGAAAATATAAACAATTACAAATATAGCATTTCTTGTATATCAAGAAGAAATATCGTGGAAATCCTGTGCAATTACTGAAAATGTCGAAATGACTTTTTTTATATTCTTCAATTTTCTCAGTTACATTTACTGTTACATTTATGTTTAATTATATTTACTCATTGTTACATTTATGTTTAATTATATTTACTCACTGTTACATTTATGTTTAATTATATTCACTCATTGTTACATTTATGTTTTATTATATTTACTCACTGTTACATTTATGTTTAATTATATTTACTTACTGTTACATTTATGTTTAATTATATTTACTATTACATTTGTATTTCATTATATTTACTGTGACATTTACATTTAATCAATTGCGTTATTATATCTTGCTACATCGTCACAAATAAGTCTCATTGTGCATATTGGATCGACAATTGTTTTGATACCAATTAGATCAGTTACATCAATTAAAACAATTAATGAGTTTGATATAGCCGAATATCAAATAGAAGAGGTTAAAAAGGAATTCGAAAGCAATAACGTTGATGTTACGGTTAATCAAAGATGATAGCTAGCAGAAATTGTAACTCGAAAAATGGAAGCTCATATTCTGAATGCGCAATTGCAATTATACCAGCAACTTCAAACTCTATCTCGCGGCACACATAAAGTAATTACTAATATTTTACAACACGCTATAAACTCTGTCATATTTCTTCTCCGGCCTGACAAAGAAGCATCGTTTTGACTAATTTACAAAAAAGGACCATTTCCCTTTTCTGTTATTCCTGCAGAATTATAATAAAGGTACCGTCTTTCCTATTGTACGTTAAAACATAGCCAGTAATATGCAAATGCAATTTCTTTCTAACTTTGTTTTTACAACATGTTTCTAGAGCATCGTGTGTTTGTAATATTTTGTAAAAAAAGAAAAGAATCATAGCCTCAGTAATTCTACAGGGTAGCTGAAATGAGCTGTTACTAAGTAAGTTCATACTGATGCATCTGTCGATCCGCTCACGCAATCCATCTGAAAGTTGCCATATTTATAGTTCATTCAATTGTTTATATGCGTGCAGAAACATTTTCGTATACTACATCTCAAAGTAAGGTTACAGTGATGGATTTGAAGCGTAATTCTGTAACTGCTTTATATTTAGCTGGAACATCAGTTCCAATTATCGTTCGTGAGCTCCAGCATTTGAATGTAATCTATTTAATGATTGAATGTAATGTATTTGGGCTATTTTGGAGGCCCAGGTCAATGTAATGAAACATCGAAGTTTGGACGCTCGAAAATCAGCACTTGTTCGGGAATGGAAGAAGATCCCACAATCTCACTTACGGGCAGCGTGCAATTCATTCTTTCACCGTTTGAATGGAATTATTCGTGCAAAGGGAGGTTATATCGAGCAATGAGCATTAAATCAGTTTCTTGAATGTTTCTCGACTATTTCTTTCCCTTGGATAAAACAAAATATTTAAAAGTGTATCTACTGCAGCGGTTTGAAGTTGTAACAGTTCATTCCAGCCACCCTGTATAAATTAGTAAAATGTATTTTATCAATTAGAATACGTAGATTTGTAAATTAACAACGCTTAAATACTAACTGATTTTCAAATGAAAGTAAAAGAATGCAATGCATGACTTAAGTGTGCATGACTTCAGTATTAATCGATAAACGGCGGATAAGTGTAGGTTTTTTCGACTTCCTTTTCCCTTGTTTTACCGGGGAAAAACGATGAAAAGAAAGTCGGAGAAGGTCAAAGGGGGAAAGAGAAATCTTTCCTTAGAACCTTCGAAGTCCTGCAAAACAACGGGGTTGGCTCAAGTGGAACCACCAGACCTTCAACGCACGTGTTTCCGTCGAGCTTTTGTCTCTATTTGAAAAGAGAACTTTCTCTTGCAAAGACATTTGCAAAAACATTTATTTAATGTATATAGCTGTGCAATAAAGTTTTGATTTATAGACATTATTAGTTAAATTAAATTAACCTTTTGTTATTTATGATATCTGTCCACTTAATTTTGTCCACGACTGTATTATATTTTACGTTATGTTACATCGTACTTTTTTTTTTCTCTTCGTCACCCATTTTGTTTAATTTTAATTTCTTTCTGATATGCTCTGAATGTTTGTAGACAGAATTGAAGAGACATATTCTGTGAGTGAATAAATCTACTGACAAAAATGACATAATTTGTTCATTAATCTAAGATCAGATTATAGTTTTTCGTTTTACGGTAGCTTTGTTTATATTAAATGTGCTGTTGTATTTTTCGCTGTCAGGAGCGAGAATATAACTTTTGAAAATCATAAACCTTTTGTTATTTATGATATCTGTCCACGACTGTACGTTGTTTTTTGTGAAGTATAAAGTGTAAAATATATTTAAAAATTAAAACAATCGAAAGGGGGCACGTAAAATACGCTTCTTGTCAGTTTGATAATTAATATGCCAACTATGTTCCTCGGTCGAAGGAACACCAATAGATATGCTATTGATATAGTAACTGAAGCGCATCGTCGGCGTAGTATTATTAAACACGACGAGCAGCTTTACCGGCCACAATACTAACCGTAATGGCTGCATTATTCACCGAGACAACAGACATGTTTCCTTGTCGCTGAACAAAGGCCACTAAATTAAAAGTTGACCTCGATCGTTTCGGATTAATTAGCTACCTGCTTCTGTCAGGTACATCCTACATCTTTCAATAATCAGGTTAATAAAAAGTGAAAACTCTATCTTGTAGAGTTGTAGTCTTACGTCTATTTTTGCCCAATTTTTTTACTTCAAACATTTTCAAGTCTTAGTATTTATACTACATTCACCAATTTTTGTATAATGAAATTCTTAAGTTTTCTAATCTCCGAATGCCAACATTTTCAAATTTCTGAATGTTCTTAGAAATTATGAAACTGTAAATTTTTTTAACTTCTAGATTTCCATATTTGGGAAATGAATAAATTTTGAAATTTATAAACCATCATTTTCATACTTATTTCCCAAATTCTCACATTCTAAAATTTTTAAATTCACCAACTTTTAAATTCTCAGATACCCAATTGTTAAAATCCTCAAATTCCGAAATTTTCGAAGTATTTAATTCTTACATTTCTAAGCTACCATACTTCCACGTTGCTAAATTTCCAAATACGTGAATTGTTGAATTCATAGATTTCAAAATCCTTGAATTCTTAAATTCTTACATTGCTAAGTTTATAAATTACCAAATTTTTAAACTTTTCAAATTCCTAGATTTTTACATTTTCAAAGTTTCGAAATTTTCGAATTTCTACATTTGCAATTTTCTAAGTTCCCAAATATCTTATCTTTCAAATTCCTACATCCTCAAAATCAGTAAATTGCTAGATTTTTAAATTTCTAAATACCGAAGTTTCTAGATTACAAAATTTCTAAACATTGAAGTTGCTAGATTACAAATTTTCTAAACATTAAAGTTGTTCGATTTTCAAGTTTCTAAATACCGAAGTTGCTGGATTTTCAAATTTCTAAATATCGAAGTTGTTAGATTAAAAAATACCTAAATATCGAAGTTCCAAAATTACAAAATTTCTAAATATTAAAGTTGCTGGATTTTCAAATTTCTGAATGTCGAAGTTGCTACAATTGTAAATTTCTACATAAATTTCTACGTAAATTTCAAATTTGGAAAATTCTACATTGGTTCTGTGGGTGTTATGTTTCGCAACATTTAATCTGCAATCATTTCGCAGTTGAAGTAGTGACAATATCGTGTGAAAAGCTGATCGTAGAGTTTTACGATTATCTCGAAAAATTCACTTTTGTAGGGCAACGCGAACGTTTCCTCTCACCACGATTACGACTTCTACTCACATAATCGGCAATAGCACTTCTTGAACGACCTATTTGTTTCACATTATAGCCGTAACCTTTGCCACCAACGCGAAAAGCATCGATCATAGCATATTTTCCCTCTGAAAGTTCTTTTCCACGAGGCATTTCACTTTCTAACCTTTATAAACGAATCTTACGGATGTAACATGAAATAAACGAAGGTAACATGTATTTGTTTACAAAATTCCACTAACATTAACATAAAGAGAACATATAAGAATATATTTATAAAACACCTGAATATCAGGTTTTATGTAATCCATTATAATATCTACGCTGCTGCTCAAAAATATGTGGACACTTTCTTAAGCTCAATAAAACATGACAGATATTTTGACAAAAGATCGGCCACAAAATTTTATGACATAAATTTTCAAACCCGAAACCAGTCATTTTGACTGGTTGGTAGTTCTAGTGTTAAATCTAACACTTAGATATATTCAGCAACAAGAATTTTGACGGTCATTTTTACAAAGTTTGTTTGGACAGCTTGTTTCACTTGAGATATTTGATCTCGACTGGTTGAACTTTGATTTTAATCTGACTCTCTGTTGCTAACCTTTTCATCGTAGTTAATTTATTTTGGCGAAGGAGGTTTTTTGTAACGTCACTTCTTATTAGTTACTTGAATTTTTCAAAAACCTTGGGAAGTGGAAAGCCGTTCCACGGGGACTACCATTAGATCCAGGGAGGGTGGTTTGACCTTAATCAGCGCAGGCCGGTACTAGCAATAAACCAATTTGACCTTTCCCAAATGTGCTGGTCTCTGAAAGTTTTCAAAATCCTCGTGGACAATAAGTTATAAAATTTGTTCGTTTTAACTATTTCCAACACGTTTTGGGACTGGTCTTTCAACTACCCCTAATAAACGCTATTCTAACAGAAAATATTGTTCTTGTTTGTTACGCAGTGATAGATTTGTTATATCGAGTCACGAGTGAAACTCGTCAAAGTACGACAGGGGGTTAGGAAAGTTATTGTGCTTTTAGGATACATTGTGTAGCAAATATGTAGTCTGTTTGGCCGCACACGTGATATGCGACACGTCGAGGGAATAGGACGCAGAGACTGTCTCCATTACATGGATTCACGTCGATTAATCACTGTCTACCACATCAAAGTGACGTCTGATCATTTCATACTATCTCTGTCAGACTGGTGAGCTTGTAAACGTGCATAGGACACTGATTTGATACCGAGCATCAGGAGTCGGTACGCCCGGTGTGGATTTACCCACTGACCTAAATATTTCAAACGTCTCTAGATCCGATGGATTCGTATGCTCCAAGTTTACGAGAGAATGAAATGTTCAGTTCCGATCACGTTGCATTTCCTCGAAAAGAATTTCAACCGTTCGACCATCATTTCCACCTCGATCGATCAACATTCGGTTTTCAGGCTAGAAAAATAGACGTATTTTTCTAAACCATGTTCGTCCGCGAGTTTCATTTAAATTACTTAACACTAGAATTACGAATGTGTAATGACCACTTATTTTAAACTTAAAACTAAAGTAGACAAAGTTTTAATTAATAAAAGTAACATTAATAATAAAACTTTTAAAATGATCCTTTGACAAGAGTAACATATATTTTGATAAAAGCATCTCGATAGTTTTTGTAATTTAAAATACGAAATGTGTAATGAGTCATTTTGACTCGTTTCGTAAATCTAGTGTTAAATATCGTTTTTAGGAAAAGTGTAGAATAAAGAACTTTTGCACGCATTGATATCACTGTATTTCTTAAAATAAATATTATTAAAAAGACACGTATTTTTCTAAACCATATTCGGTTCACGAGTTTCATTTAAATTACTTAAATATCGTTTTTAGGAAAAATTTAGAATAAAGAACTTTTGCGCACATTGATTTCATTGTATTTCAACAAATATTATTAAAAGCAGACACATTTTTGTTAACCCTGTTCGTCCACGAATTTCATTCAGATTACGTTATTATTGTTATTAAAGACTATGTTGAATGAAGAACTGTTACACATATTGATGTCAGTATATTTCTTAAAAGATATGTATTTTTGTAAACCATATACGTCCACGAATTTCATTGAAATATCGTTTTTAGGAAAAATATAGAACATAGAACCTAACCTAACCTAACCTAACCTAAACCATATACGTCCATGAATTTCATTTAAATATCGTTTTTAGGAAAAATATAGAACGTAGAACCTTCACACGTATTGATATCGTTGTAATATCTTAAAACAAGTATTATATTAAGTTGAAATATTAAAAATTGTTGTAAGCAAACATTCCGTCGCTCGCTTTTTCCAAACATACCCAATCGCACATAATAGAAATATTCTCACTCTACAATATTATACTAGATACATCAGTGTTTTACAATATCAATTATCGTTTAATAATTAAAATATTCTTTATGAAATTAGCGACTAACAGAAATAAATTTATATTTCGGAAGGGGCCGATCTTTTTCAGTTTGTTTGCTTTTTTTTTTTTTTTTTTTTTTTTTTTTACGGTGGGGGAAATACATTTACGTACGCCTCAAAGAGGCAGTGTGGGACTCGTGCGAAGTGCACACTACCCACTAAAACCCCCACCGGAGGAGAATTCCACAAATAGGGTCCTATGCTCTCCTCGCTGTAGCCTCGCGAAGTCGGACCAATGGTGCCGGGTTGATTGAAGCCACCATATCATCCCTAGACGTCGCCGGTGTTCGGTATACCTCATTCTGAAATAATTTAAGTTTAATTTTGTGCAATGTCTAAAACTAAATAACAGCGATAACCTTATCTTCAAGAACCCCCAGAAATAAAAATCGAATGAATTCAAGTCCGGTTACCTAGTGGGCCATGCAACAGGGCTGCCCCGACAGATCCATCTGTCCTAATAGGTTTGATCCAAGTAAGCCCTGACATTTCTAACATTTATGGCACAACTACAAAATCCCCACAAATGCCGGCCCAAAGATTGAAGGACCAGCGGTCTTGTGCTGCTCATGGGCGAATCGCAAACGGATTCTCATCGTTCCGTTCTAGCATCGATAGCATCCTTCTCTGGTGAATAGCGCTTCGTCTGTCCACAAAATGTACGTGTAGAAAGATAGATCCTGTTAAAACTTTCCCAGAAGCCACCGGGAATACTCGATCCGTCGAATGTAATCTTCTGGTTTTAAATGATGCACCCGTACATATTTTTATGGGTGCATCATGTTGTCTTGTAGAATGCGGTGCACCGACGGTCGTCTGACGCTAAAAGAAAGAACAGAAATACATTATTAAAAGATAACATTTAATAACTTTTGTAGCGAAGTGTTAGTTTAAATAAAATTAGTTTGTAGCAAAGTTTAGTTTTAAGAAGAAATAGCGAATAAATAAAGTAATAAAGCCTCTTCGAGCGGAACTCGGCTCGCTGATTGGGCGGCCGAAGGTCTACGAATCAGTATGAAAGGGCCCCGAAATTCCAAGAAGGCTCAATACATTCCTCACCCTACCCAACGCTCGACCACTCTCAGAAAAGACCAGAGTCGAATTCAGCATTTTCTTTTCCCCTCACAACCAGTACTGACTTGGAACCCCAGTCGCAGAACCTCGCCTTCCGAAACTCAAACACCATATCGACTTGGCCTAGGGAAAAACTTTGTAAATATTCTGTCTTTTATTCTTTCTGTAAATAAACGAGCTCTGTTACATTTTTTAAAAACTACAATAGTTCACAACTATCTTTTATTATTTTTCTATGAATCTTAAAACTTAATGTATAATTTTTTATTACGTAACGTGTACAGTATAACTGACCCCAATAGACGACTGGTGTCTCGCACAGTAATGGTTCCATCCCGGTCATACAATTCGGTCACGTCCTCCTCCTTCACGAGTTGGACGGAACAAACCATTGGTGTATAACCGTGTGCCTAATCTTCGAAAAGCGTTCGCCGACGGTATACTTGGACCGGGATGGTCCTTCACATTCCCATCCTCCCATTCTCCGCATTCCCAACACACTGAGCGTTGACGAAGAACATTTTATACGGGGGGCAGTTGTTAACCTCCCCCCATGAAGGTGCCTCACACCCGGGGCAAGGGCGTGGGCAGATCCTGGTCGCGTTCTTCCAGAGTTCCCAGGGCCTGCCTGCAACGCCAGAGAGGGTCGCCGTGGGGGTTTTAGCCGGTAAAAGTCCGGCATAACCTCGCCTCTCCTCCCAGGGGGCGCAGCATCTTCCGAAGATTTCCTCCACAAAAAAAAAGAACATTTTATACGGGTCCGCATTGGAGCGATAAATGCGAACCGATCTGACTCCGTTTTGTCATGTTACCATGGATTTTCATGTTTTGCTTTAGTCGCGTGTCTGCGAGTTGTGGCTCACGTGCCATGACAATCCATTTGCTATACTTACGATTCGTCGTACCTTTAGCTATCGGTTACCGCCGATTCTTGACCCGATGACAGACATAGGTGTTGGTGTTGGTTATGTAAAATAAAATACGCACGCGTGGGATATTAGAGTAAAAATTATATATATACAGGGTGTCCCAAAAGTGTCGAAGGAGCCGGAAATGGGAGGTAGGTGGTGTCATTCTGAACAACTTTTTCATTTGCAGAAATGTCGTATGGGGCTTAATTTTTAAATTATTAACGAAAAACACCGACCAATGAGAACGCGAGAATCGCGCGCCACCCGATTCGATCGCGACCATGGCCAATTATAACTCGGGCCTACACTTCTGCCTCCGAGCGCGCGCGATTCTCGCGTTCTGATTGGTCGGTGTTTTTCCTTAATAATTTAAAAATGAAGGCCCATACGACATTTCTGCAAATGAAAAAATTGTTCAGAATCACCCCATCTACCTCCCATTTCCGGCTCCTTCGACACTTTTGGGACACCCTGTATATATATATTTGGAGAATAAAAGATTACGGTCGAAGTACTGTTGGAAAATATAGGATCGGTGTAAGCACGGTAAGAACTAACTCAAAATTGTCCAGGCAGTACATACGACAACTGGAGCATCGCAGGCCCCAAAGCCTAAACAATAGACGCTAAAAAAATATGCTGAGTTTTTCTCTAAAAGAGGTATACGCACTGTTCATGCTTTACCTTAACAATAGGTCATGCTAGGTCGTGCTCGCGTTGCTCGCCAAGTTCAGTTGTCGCTGTCGCGTCTCCGTCCATCTGTTAAACTTCTCCGGATCATCGCACACGTGAGATGTCGAATCGCTAACACACCAATACGAGGTCTGACAAAAAAAAAAGGTGACTTTTAACATTACGCCTACTACATACATACGATTTTCAATTTTTCGTTGTTGTTGTATTGGTACACATGTCCCCAACATAAATTGACATTATCAGCCGTTTTGCGTTTTTAGTTTGTATTTGACGGATACAAAGGTAAGGCGTGTTTTGTTGCGCTGGCGATCAAAAAAATGGATCAAAGAATGTATCAAATTCTGCGTTAAAAATGAAATTAAGTGCCCCGATGCACTTAAAATGTTGACTGTGGCATTTGGCGAGTCTACTTTAAGCAAAAAAAGTGTTTATAAGTGGTACAAGTTCCTCACAGAAGGCCGAGAAGATGTTAATCAAGATCGAAAAATTCACGCCAGATTCGGTCAAATGGTTTTGCTTATGGTTTTCTTCGATTATAATGGCGTGGTGCATCATGAGTTCTTGCCAGACAGTCGTACGGTCAATAAGGAATATTACCTTCAAGTTATGCGTCGTTTGCGTGAAACTATACGAAAAAAAATGCCCGGAATAGTGAAAACACAAGTCATGGATATTACACCACGATAATGTACCAGCGCACACGTCATTGCTTGTTCGTGATTTTCTGGCCCAAAACAACATCGTAATCATGCCTCAGCCACCGTACTTACCGGAATTGTCCCCCCGCGACTTTTTCCTGTTCCCAAAACTGAAAAGACCCATGAAAGGACGAAGGTTTGCCACGATTCAGGAGATAAAGGCCGCATCGTCACAAGAGCTCAAGACCATACTGAAAAGCGCATATCAGAAGTGCTTAGAGAATTGCAAAAGGCCCTGGCACAAGTGTATTATATGAGCTGGTTTTTTTGAAAGTGGTATAAGTCCATTTTTTCATATATTGAGATATTTAAGGGTTTGCGTTTGAATCAATTTAAAAATATCGGCCAACTTTAATCAATTCGAGTGATGTTTTTTACACTATACACCTTTTAAATTTTATTATGAAATAATAATTACTAAAATTATTTGAAAAAATAAACGATTTTTTTTAGCTCCACATGGACTTATACCACTTTCAAAAATAACATATTAGAAGAAATAAAAACAGGAGCAAATTTAAGTCCATATTTTTATAGACATAAAAGCTTTACTGAAATGAATTTTTATGTAAAAAGTAATAGTTAAAATGAAGACATTTAAATACACGAATAACCAAACTTATTAAGAGTTTATTTCAGTTATATTAAAAATATAAAAATGAAAATTACTTCGTTAAGATCTTGAAATAAAAAAAAGATATTTTAAACTTAGTTTTCTTTTACAGTTAGCATATTGAAGTATTTATGGTGAATAGGCGGTATATAAAGTAATAAACTTATCATATCGTTATATTTCTCTCTTGTTATGCTCCTTGAAGTTTTATAAAGTGGTAACATATTAATTTTGCTGAGGTTTTTTTTGGTCTTCCCTTTTTTCCAAATAAAAAAATTGTTTTAAAAGAAACAATAATAATTGCAATAAGAAGGTTGTTTTAATTATAATTATTAGGAATAGACTTATTCCACTTTCAAAAGAAATATTTGTGCGATAGAATTGTACAGCAAAACTGTTTTTGTTTATTTTATGTTAAGATAGAACTCTATTGAAATTGTGATTGTAACGATGGAGAGAAGGTGTCTATAGCTCATTAAAATTACCGTTAACTTAGTTTTTTTTTAAAGTGGACTTATACCACTTTCAAAAAAACCAGCTCATATCTAAGGGGGATTACTTTGAAGGGGACAAAATTGATCTGGATGAATAAGTAAGTATTTTTCGAGAAAAATAAAAATTCACCTTTTTTTTTGAACAAACCTCGTATGTTTGCGATCGTAGCGCAACTAGCGCTTGCTAAAGAAGGAAACTTCCTCCGCCTTACCGGCAGTTTGTTTAGTCGGTAATCGTTTCGTGCGACACTGGGTTGCTTCGTGTCCAGCCTTTCGACATTTATAACAAATAAGCGTCGGTTTTCTTTGTTTGTCTTGAATCACTGTCTCCCTCTGTTTTGGGGACTCCTCACCAGGCGGGCGCTGTCTCCGAACAAACATGGCTTCCTGCGATTTCTCCTCGCGCATTGAACTCCTCGAGTATTTTTATTTGCAGCGCTTCCGGTTCAGGGAGATCGTCCCTCGATTCAATTGCACACCTAAAATTTTCGTAACTAGACGGTAAACAGTACAATACCATAATCGCTAGAAGGTCCTTATTAACGTTTACGTCCATTTGCAATTTATCGACCGTATCGAAAAATTGCCGAATATGTTCCGCATATCGTCGTCGTCCGCCATTTTGTAAAGCATGAGACGTATTAACAACGTGGCTTTTTTCGCGGGACCTTGTGATTGATAAATTTCATGGAATTTCAGCCATACCTTGCGAGGTGTTGTGCAACCTTTTACTTTTATTTTAATTTCGTTGGGCTCATGGCCAAAATGAGCTCGAAATGCGCCTTTTCTCCTTCTGCGACCTCGGGTTTTCTTCTCGTGCCTTCCACTTACTATCAAAGATCATTTTTGATAAGCAAGGCACGCACTTGCAGCTTCCAAGTGTCGAAATTGTCCTTTGAAAGTAACTCGATTCTCGTCCATCCCTGACCGCTCATCTTGCCTTCGTTTTGAAACTATGCCTGTTAGTGCACACTCGCGTAGAAAGGAAATTTTCACACAGAACTATTTTACCGATCTTAACGCACAATATTTCATTCGAAATCACGCCCTGGGCCAATAACGTGTGAAGATTAAAGTGGAAGTAGGAGAGGCAAGATGTTGCTGCTAACGAGAAATTTATTAGAATGAACAAAAGAAAGGCAGAAGGTAGCTTCCTTTACAGTAACGCGAAGTTGGTCGCTACATGAATGCAACTGCATATAAACAAATAAAAAGTGTAGAGGCTTGTGTAATATACAGCGGGCCCTCGACTTTCGTACACAATTGGTCCCGGAAAGTACATCCCTCTACTTAACATGTCACAATGTTGAATGTTCGAAAGTAGAGGGATGTAAAAAAAATATGCACCAAAAACGGCGTTTTAAAGTATTTAAACTTGTCAAGAGTTAGTTGAGTACCTCCTTTATTTTCTTTTCGTAAGATTTATATAACGCATAGTCTCTTTTTGTATTACCCTATGTACTTGAGATATGCGGTCTCCATTGGGATCGCATTCTTCCATAACAGTTAAAAATTTATCTAGATGCATAAAGGCTTCATTCATATTTTTAACCCTTTGCGCTCCAAGGTATTTTTACATTGCTTGCAGATAGTGATTCTAAAATTTTGGTTGAGAAGTGTGATGAATTCTTTCGAAGTTATTATTTTTGTAACACATAAGATTTTGTATAAGAGAATATTGTAGAATATATGTAAGCTAGAATGTAAGAAAAAGTCGAGTACGCTCGAGTACAATGCAGGTCAGGTCATAAAAATCCCTTAGTACGCGGAGTTGGGCCTCGCTGATTGGGCGGGCCTAGCTTCGTTTTTCGGTATAAATAGCGGCCTTTTTCCGAGAAAAGGCAGTTAGCGAGAAGGTGTCCTACGGGTAATTTAGAAGAGCAAGACGACTTACTGATTGGCACTCTCTAACTTTCGTTTAGAGAGCAAGACGACGATATTGTTCGGCACTCTCTAAATTCAATCCTTCCCTCCCCGTGTATCTTAGAGTGCAGACGACACTTTGTTCGGCACTCTCTAAACTTACGTTTAGAGAGCAAGACGACGGGTTATTCGGCACGCTCTAAGTACGACGGTTTCCCTTCCGTAACCTATAAGAGAGAAGACGACGTGGTGTTCGGCACTCCTTTATAGCGTTCCTAACTCACCAAATCCCTACAAAGTCGAGGAAGACGTGGATACGGCACCTCGACTTTTCCTTTCAAGAACTAAGAAGACGTCGCCTCCGGTGTACGGCACTTCTTAGTTTCTAACCCCATCGCCTAATTCTTCTCCTCTTCCTTACATTCAGCGAATCTTTCGGCGTCGCGACTTTCAACGTGTGAACTTCCACTATACCCACGGAAACGCTAGATCTTGTTTCATTGTACCATAGTGTAGGATTTTTAATAACTCTTTATTAATTAACGTGTGGACAAATACTCTTTATTAAACTTATACTCTCTATACTCGCTAAATACTCTCTACGCTCTTTACTCTCTTGACTCTCATTTACGACTTACTCGCTCTCTGCATTCACGCACCTTTTTATTTTATAACCTAAAAATTCTACCCTCGCACCCCCAATGTCACCAGTTCGTTCACGCGGTCCCAAACGCTCTTCTCAGTCACTCGATCTCGATCGCTCGTCCATAAACACTTTTCATTCGCACCTCAATCTCCCTAATTCGGTCACTTGGTTACAAACATCCTTCTCGGTCACTCGATCCCAATTACTCGGTCATAAACACTCTTCATTCGCACCACAATCTCCCTCGCACCCTACAATAGTTTTGTACATAATAAATAATTTCTTCGCTACGACCATCAATCGTGTTACATTCTTCTATTATTATTCTGCACTGTTAAACTTTTCATTATTTTTATAGATGATAAGTGCAACACTTTAGATTCAGTTGAAAAATATTTATTCCAAATTGATATATTAATCGAAATGGTGAGTGTCAATCACCATTGGAGTGCAAAGGGTTAATTGTCAAAGTCTTGACGTTGAAAGTTAAGTACAAAGTAGGATTTTTTAAGATGTGCGAAATAGCGAATTGTACGAAAGTAGAATGCGCGAAAGTCGAGGGCCGCCTGTATAATATAGACTAACAAGTTCAGGTTTAACCACTGGCGCTTTAACCCTTTCACGGCGGCGCAACTTCAGAGTAATCCATCAACAATCACCAGTGATCAAAATGGTACGCGAAAATTTAACACCATTCTTATGTTTCAAAGAAACAGTAATTGTAAATAAATTAAAGATATCTACAGGTAACCCTCCTATAACACGGTAGTTAGGTTCCTAGAAAATGCCGTGTTGTGTGAAACCGTGTTGCATGAGACCCAGAGCCAGTCCAAAAGGGGGGTTACATTCCGAAAACTTATTAAAAACAAATATATTTTTTTTTAATTCTACATAAACTTAATTTTTATTAAAAATATAAATGTATGCGGATGTCAAAGATCCTGCAGCAACTGTACTTCTTATTTCTTTTTCATTTGTCTTAATAGTCTGGACTGTTGCTTTCCGCGACAGTGTATGTTTAACACTAGGTTTACAGGACCCGTCAAAACGATGGATTTATCGAACGTCTTAATATATCTTAATTCCAATGTATAGTATTTAGGTTTGTACAAGGAGTTCGAAATACAGAATAATGTTTCTCAGACAACGGCCATACTAGTCAGGATACACCGGTTCTCGTCCGATCACCGAAGTTAAGCTGAGTTGGGCGCGGATAGTACTTGGATGGGTGACCGCTTGGGAACTCCGCGTGCTGTTGGCTTTTTTTTTTCTTTTTGAACAAAAAAGTTATTACAATTATTCCATTCATTGAATCAAACTGGAACACAATTTTAAACATATTTATTTTAGGTACATAAAGTTTTCACTATTCACTTTTTTTGTCGATAAAACATGAATTAACACTAGGTTTACGGAACTCGTAAAAATGACCTATCTCAGATTTCTTATTCTCAATTATAAGAATGATTAAAAAAAACTTTTTGTAAAATGCATGATAACCTTCATTTAGATAAATAATCTGCCTACCATCTGGCTCGTGTATTATCCATTACTTACTCGTTTGTATAGTTCATTTTTAACACTAGGTTTACGGGACCCGTCAAAATGACGGATCTTAGGTTTCTTATTATCAATTGCGAAAATTATTAAAAAGCTTATGATGAAATGAATGTTAACCATCATCGAGATAAAGAATCTTTCTATAAACTGGTATATATATTATTCATTGTTTACTTCTTTTCATAGTTCATTTTCAATTTAGACTTAAGTGGTCAGTGTTGTACAAAGGTTTTTGCAATTTTCTTATCTTGTTAGAGCGAAACCGTGTTACAAGATGCCGTGTTGTAGGAGGGCTACTTGTACTTTATATTTATTTGATGTACCTTTTTGAGCCATTTTAGTTGACTTGACTCAATTTGCATATTTCTTTAATAACAGTGGATAATACAAGGTGTCAAAAGACACCTTTTGATTGAAATAGGTATACACAAAATCGTAATAGAAATAGTGTTAACTACCTAAACTTCCGCTACAATGAAAAGCGTAATAAAACATTTTTATCCAGTAGAATCAAATACGATCTTCAAGGAAATCCGCCATAAGCATCAAGAAATGTGTACGGTTTTACAATGCACCGCACAGCACTGGTCACGATACCTGCGAGCCTGGAAACCCTGGGGGTAAAAACATCAAATCAATACATCATTAAAATTCCAATCCATCATAAAATAGTCCCAAACCTCGAACGCACCCCAAGTCCGCGGCCCGTTGCAGGCCCTCATAAAAAATCTGGAAAGTCCAAAAAGTCCCGTTCCTCTCGCCATTCCTACCACCAACTCTTTTCCACCACTTCGTCCCTCCAACTTCTCCATCTTCCAAAGATCCCAGTCCAATGATTATTCAATATTCCCCACTTTCCACCAAGTCCATTCCTACATTCCCACCAAGTCACCATCAACTCCTACCCCAAAATAGTTTACCTTTTTTGCAACACCGACACGCTAAGACAGAACAATTTAAACCACCACCAAGTACACATTAAAAATAACTTTAAACACCACCAATTACTCGAACACATTTACATCATTCGTAAACTACGAAGTATTGTTAGTAAAGTTAAGTGTTATCTTTGAAAACATTCATTCACCACCATACCACCACCACATCATCTTACGAAAAGCGTGCTCACGTCATTAGTTTGCCGTCGAGCACAACGGTCACCGATCTTGAAAATTCCACGATCGAAAATTCGAGTTTCGAGACCGTACAAAATGGTTAAATATAAATGTTCGAGTAGTAGAAGGTAAAGGGGTTAAGGCAGCGAATACGATGTGTTACCGTCAGAGTGATACGAGTTTATAGACAGTTAAATACTGTCTCTCGTTGAAATTTGTCGAATAAGGTATTCGCGAAACGTAGCCGCCGGCAGCTGGAAGTCTAATTAAAAATGTTTCCGTTACGAGCCCGCCAAGACAAGAGGAACTTATGAATTACATGGAGCATCCTTCAGCAAAGGCTGCTCGTTGGTCGGCTACGAAAATGGAGAAAAAAGAAGAAATGAGTCCACGGACCTCCACAATTTCGCGACACAATTTTATATTGACCAACGAGCATTTATTTACTGCTGTTAGATCTTGGAATGCAATATTATTAAGTCGAGTCGTAAGTAACTTCCGCTATGAGGTACTGGAACAACGAATTTTTTTTTTCACTATACAGGGTGTCCCAAAAGGACTACTCTTGGTAGAAATAGTGTTAACCTTCATTGAGATAAAAAATCTTTCTACAGGGAGTCCCACAATTATGGTACGAGCCGGAAAGGGGTGGTAGGTGGGGCTATTCTGAACAACTTTTTCCTTTGCAAAAATATTGGACGAGGCTTCATTTTTAAATTATTAAGGAAAAACACCGACCAATCAGAACGCAAGAATCGCGCGCGCTCGGAGGCAGAAGTGTAGGCCGAGTTATAATTGGCCGTGGTCGCAATCGAATCGCGTGGCGCGCAATTCTCGCGCTCTGATTGGTTTAAGTTTCAAATTCTCAAATTTCCAAATTCTAATTATTTCCGATTCTAACATTCCGGGATCTCGAACATCAGCAATTTAAAAATGATCAAACTGTAAAAATCTTCAATTGTTAAAATCCTAAACTCCAAAATGACTCGATTCTTCAAATTTTTATTCACAGAATTCCTCAATTCTTAAACTAACAAATCCTTAAATCCCAAAAGTTTTGTTGAGGTAAAGCACGAACGGTGCGTATACCTCTTTTAGAGAAAACTCAGCATAGTTTTATAACATCTATTGTTTAGGGTTTGGGGCCTGCGATGCTCCAGGTACCGCCGTATGTACTGCCTGGACAATTTTTAGTTAGTTCTTACCGTGCCTCCACCGTGTTTAGACCGAACCTTTTTCCAACAGTATTTCCACCGTATTCTTTTATTCTTCAAATATATATATATAACTATTACACTAATATCCCACGCGTACTTTATTTTACATAACCAACTCCAACAAGTTTACACAATTTAATTTATATTTAAGTTTCAAATTGATTAGCGCTGTTATTTATTTTCGAAATCGGTCATTCCATACGCAATAACTTCATAATATTAAAAAAGAAACGAACTTCAAATAACGAACCGAACAATGCGATTTAAATGATGAACAGAATAATGAGACTGAAATAATGAACTAAATAATGAGTGTTAAATAGTAATGAATATAAAGAAACTTACATAATGAACAAATTAAAACAGATTTCAGTTGCTATAAAAGTAATTAAAACTGTTCAGTAATAAGGTAAAATTTTATCAATTAACAGATAAGTGAGCATTTCACCCTTAAATATAATAAATAATTCACAAATGGAATAGTGTTGAATTAATGTCAGTATTACTTTATTTAATTATCATTTTTAATATTAGTATTATTGTTATTCGTATTTATTATTACTATGTTCTTTGTTTTATTATTACTATGTACTTTCTTTTATTTTTATTATGTTCATATTACCTTTTTTTGTTATTACTTTATTCGCATTATCACTATTTATTGCCACTATGATCATTTAGCAGATACAGTTTGAAATCAAATGTTCCAACAAAACTAGAATACGCTCGATGCTGGAAAAAGGAGTCTAAAATCGATACTTTGTACTTGGGACAAAAATAGAAAGTACTTAATGCGAGGCCTAGCATTCTTAACCCTTTACGATCAGTTTCTAAAGGGCACTGTACAGAGTACAATGTATTTAACAATTTTTTCTTTGAAGTATGTTGAATTCTTTCGTTCTATTTCTCTATTAATATGAATATTAACAATTAATTTAAACGCTATTTGATTCAAATACAATTTAACCCAAATTGAAACCAAATTTAATTCCATTAAAGCTTGAGTCCGAAACAATTACAGTTTAAACAAAATTCCATTCATATTCAATTTAACTTCGATTCACATTCGATTCAAATTCGATTCAAATTCGATTTAAATTCGATTCAAATTCCACACAAATTCGATTTAAATTCAATTCAAATTCGATTCACATTCGATTTACATTCGATTTACATTCGATTCAAATTCGATTCAAATTCCATACAAATTCGATTTAAATTCGATACAAATTCTACACAAATTCGATTTAAATTCGATTCAAATTCCACACAAATTCGATTTAAATTCAATTCAAATTCGATTCACATTCGATTCACATTCGATTTACATTCGATTTACATTCGATTCAAATTCCATGCAAATTCGATTTAAATTCGATATAAATTCTACACAAATTCGATTCACATTCGATTCACATTCGATTTACATTCGATTTACATTCGATTCAAATTCGATTCAAATTCGATTCAAATTCGATTCAAATTCCATACAAATTCGATTTAAATTCGATATAAATTCTACACAAATTCGATTTAAATTCGATTCAAATTCCACACAAATTCGATTTAAATTCAATTCAAATTCGATTCACATTCGATTTACATTCGATTCAAATTCGATTCACATTCGATTCACATTCGATTTACATTCGATTTACATTCGATTCAAATTCGATTCAAATTCGATTCAAATTCCATACAAATTCGATTTAAATTCGATATAAATTCTACACAAATTCGATTTAAATTCGATTCAAATTCCACACAAATTCGATTTAAATTCAATTCAAATTCGATTCACATTCGATTTACATTCGATTTACATTCGATTCAAATTCGATTCAAATTCCATACAAATTCGATTCAAATTGTATTCCACTTCGATTCAAATTCGATTAAAATTTCACACAAATTCGATTTAAATTCAATTCAAATTCCATACAAATTCGATTCAAATTGTATTCAACTTCGATTCAAATTCCACACAAATTCAATTCAAATTCGACTCACATTGGATTCAAATTCGATTCAATTTCCACACAAACTCGATTTAAATTCAATTCAAATTCGATTCACATTCGATTTACATTCGATTCAAGTTCAATTCCAATTCGACTCGACTTCTGTTCCACTTCAATATTGAATTGAATTCGATCCCATTTCAATTTAACTTACTTGTAGTGAAATACAATTTCAGTTCCAATTTGAAATTAAGATCAATTATATTCGTTTTCAATTACAAATGCAGCCGAATTGCATTGAATGCCGTACTTCAGAAAACAACTTCAAACAATTTGATCGGTCCAATACAATTTGGAAAATGATGTTCAATACAATTATGTTCATTTAAAATGCGAATAAAATTTGTATTTGCAATATATTCGCAATATAAACTTTATTTTCAAATTCGGTTCGATTCAATTCGAATCGATCATGATCGAACACAAGCCAGATCCAATTTAAGCGTTTTTGTATTCGAAACTTCGAATATTCGGTGTAGCAGTCCCTTGTCGCAAAGTAGCGTGGTCGTCACGCTAAATTCTTTGTAGATTTCCTTAATTAGCTTCTTCCTCCGTCCATTCTCCCCGTTCTACGCTCTTCCCCTTTTCCCTTTCAAGGAAACGTTAACGAACATTCTATGTTTTAGCATAAAGGGTTCAGGAAATTGTGTAATTTAAATTTTTTGTTCTCCTCCCAAGGTAGCTCGTAACTTCCTCCTTTTTTTTATCCCCGACAGAAACCGTTTTACGAATGAAATATGAATTTCGTTCGTGCGCCGTTCTCTCGTGCCTGCTCCCAGAATGTGTGTACTTCAATTTGTAACTCAACTCGTGCATCGTGTACGTGTAAGTTGCCATTAGTAACCCGAGTATTGAATACCTGCTAAATTGATATCGCTATTCGAACAAACAGCAACTTTTAACCCCTTAACCTACGATTTGGATTCGAAGATATTGGGCCGAAATCGTACACAAGCTCGCGCAGATTTTTGTATAAATAAACGTTTTGTAATACTTACAAAAGTGTAATACTACTACTATTATACAATACTACTACTATTGTGTAATACTACACAAATATTGTATCAGGCTGTAATTGCGTATCAAATATTTCACGTAATATTCACTTCTGGCCCGATCACCGTACGCGCGCTATGCCCGTAATATTTACGTTTGGCCCGCCCATCGTACGCGGGCTATGCCCGTCATTGTAGGTTAAGGGGTTAACTTCACCGAAATGCGGTATTTAACACTAGATTTACGAGCGATGAATGCCCATTTACACTTGAATTGAAATTAAGGTATAAAAATAAGTGAAAAATAATGGTCAACGCGTGAACCAATTCATGAAATGATTCTTTATTTCGACGAAGGATAAGATAAATTTTGACGACAGCTTCTTACCAATTTTTCTCATTTAAAATTAGAAATCTAAAATTTGAGAATTTGAAATATATAGTATTGCAAAGTTTGCAACGTATCGGGAAGGCACAGGAAAAAAATCGTACATAACTTCGAAAAATGTAACAAGAAATAAACTTTAATATATTTAGTTAATTGTGCAATTTATTATTGACTAATGTTTAATAGCGCAATTCCATAACATATTTTAAATACAATGCAACGAAGAGTAACATTGGAACAACCAAACATTATTTCTACCAAAATTAGGCATAATGACGTGTCATTACACAGTACGTAATAATAGAATATTTTCATATTTATTTATTTGTTATTATCTTAAAAAGGAATTCCATTTCATGGAATTACAACTACTATGTAATAACAATTATAATAACTATAATAATATAATTATATCCTACTTTTATTTCTTTTATATTTTACACCGTTTATTTATCGGTACAAGTAGCAATACTACAAAATTGTTTGCTTTCTAAAGAAATGAAACTCTTATATTGCGTCTTTAGTTATCGCCGAAAGTGTCATCTTATCTATGCAGACATAAAATTAACATTAAGCAAGAATTTTAAAATGAAACTGTAAAATCAGCCATTTTCACATTGGCGCGGTAGTTCCAGCGTGAAATAATCTCGAATAAAACAAGCATAAAATCTTACAGAATGGAATCGTTAATGTACAAAATCAAGTTTACAATTCAATGGATTCGTTCTAAATCGATATGTTGCGAAAAAAAAAAATCGGGGCGAGGTTCTCGTGCAAACGGTATCGATGCATTTCCTCGATTCATCGGCTCGAAAAAGCACAAATTGCAGTTCCATGTCGAAACGAAATGAAAGAAAGGTGTACGGACGAAAAACACGAAGAAAGAAGCAAAAAGGATAAAATCGAAAGGTTGCAGCCGGTTCATATTAATTACAAGGCGTGCAACGATTTACATCGGTGAACATCACGTTCTGCATTTTCGCGAAACAAATAAATGATACTGTTTACTGTATCAATTTAACGCGAGAATCACACGAATTAATTAAACGTCGCATTCATGAACGCACAAGATGTACACGGCAAACTTCTCGGACCGTAAATTCCTACGATGCTGTACAAATTAATACAGCTTAAACTCTGTCGTGAAATTTCATTTGCCGCGTTATTGTTTCATTAAAATTTTTCCCTACAAATGTTTATACCTTCGAGCGCGAATGCAAGGACTATCCGACCGTGTATGTTCAACATAGTGAATTTCTTTGGAAAATTCGTTGATATTTATAATCGATATTTATTACATCTATTAAAAATATTCACGTTCGAATCAACGATTCAATTATGACTGATCATGGTAATTGTGAGTCGAATCTTTTGATGTGCACAGTGTAACATTTTCCTTTACATTAATTAACTTTATATGTCTAACGTTATGTATTATTTATTGTGGATTTTGTTTTAATTGCTTTAAGAAAGAGTTATTTTAATAATTGCAATTAAAAATTGAAGAATTTTTTCAGTGATTATAATTAAAGCAACTTTTGATGAATTTAATGAATTTTCACTTTAAATTAAACTAAATGAAAATGAATATAAACTTGAAATTAAAATAAATATAAACTTTAAATAATTGTCAACAAATATCGTATATAACTTATTAGTATTATTCAAACTTCATTTTTACTGTTATTACAATTTCTACAACATATGAATATCATATTAATGATATCGAATGCGATAATTTTTTGAATTTCTGAATTTTTGAATTTTCAAATTTCTAATTGTTCTATTTTTACATATTCGAATTTCAAGTTTTCAAATTTCTATATTTAAAAATTTCTAAACCTACGAATTCTTGAATTATTATATTTTTAAATTTCAGAAGTTGTCAAATTTACAAGTTTCTAAATTGTTCTATTTTTACATATTTACATTTCAAATTTTCAGTTTTCTCTAAATTATCCAACTTTTACATTTTTAAATTGCTAATTTTCAAATTTCGAAATTGTTAAATTTCTACATTTCTTTGTTATAAAACTCTCAGATTTTTAAGGTCGAATTAATAATTAAAGCAACTTTTGATGAATTTATTAAATTAAACTAAATTAACATAAATACAAACTTCGAATTAAAATAAATATAAAATTAATATTTTTTAAATAATTGCCAAATATCGTATATAATTTATTAAGATTATCGAAGGTTTATTTTTACTGCTACAAATTCTACAACATATGAATATGATATTAGTGATATCGAATGCGTCCATCACAAGTTTTTAAACAATTTTTCAGCTTTGACTTTACAGCGACAAACTCTATACGATATTAATATTATATTAATGATATCGAATGCGTACACCATAAATTTTGAAAGATTATTTCTGCCTTTACAGTAACATATTGCAAATCATATTAATGTCATATTAATGATATCGAATGCGTTCGGCACAAACGAAGGCTTGCTGCCAATTGTGGTTGTCCCATGCCGTTTAATTCTCGCAATTACGATTTGATTCTTAATAATCTAGAAATGAAGAAAGAGAAGAAAGAGAAATGCTCGATGTTATTATCTTTTGTAAAGTAAAGAAATTGTACCATAACTTGACCGATGATGATTTTTCTTATTGAATACAGGGTGTCCCACAATTATGGTACGAGCCGAAAAGGGGTGGTAGGTGGAGCTATTCTGAACAACTTCTTGCTTTGCCAAAATGTCGGATGAGGCTTCATTGTTAAATTATTAAGGAAAAACACCGACCAATCAGAACGCGAGAATCGCGCGCGCCGTATGTTCGATCGCGACCACGGCCAATTAAAACTAGGGCCTATACTTCCGCCTCCTCGCGCGCGCGAACCTCGCGCTCTCATTGGTCGGTGTTTTTCCTCAATAATTTAAAAATGAAGCCTCTTCCAATATATTTGCAAAGGAAAAAGTTGTTCAGAATAGCATCAGCTACCACCCCTTTCCGGCTCGTACCATAATTGTGGGACACCCTGTACACCCTCAACTTGTTTAAAGAGTAACGCCACTTTAGAGGACAGAAAAAAAGGTGATTTTCGGGAATTTTTTAAGTAAAAACCATGCAAGGTATGAAGTCAGGGACAAAAGAACTTTATTACTTATGTTTTGAAGATGGTTTGAGAATTTTTGCAAACATATCGAATTAAAGATGGCGGCTGCAAGTGCTAGCAAGTAATAACATATTTTTTTTTTAGTGGGCTGCTGGCCGAATCTTTTTCTCATTAACGGATGGTCCTAAAATAAAAAATCCAAAAGTTTCTGATATTATATATCCTTGTCTATGGAACATCGCACGGAAATGAAAAAATATTAAGAATTGTTAATTTGGTGTCGATATGAAGTAAAGTTTGGGAAAAATGTCAGAAAATTTAGCATTAAATTGTTAATAAAAAATGAAGTGGTTGATTAATCAAAAAATCCGTAAGATGTTCACTGAGTTATGTTATTATACAACTCTCCACAAAATTTCAAGTCGATTGTTGAAAACTGTTCGAGTTATTGGTTCGGCCAGTTCGAAAAAAGCGATTCCGAGAAAAACGCGTTTAAAGTTTTGCCTGCATGAGGAGCACACTGCGAATGATTGCAGTCCACTTAAAAAAAATTCGTGTTCCAGACTATTCCTGCACTGAAAACCCTTTTCACATATTCTACACATAATGTAGCATCATTTAAGTAAAAAAAAAAAATCGATTTTTTCAAAATTCTTGAGTGACGTTACCCCTTAACACGTTGACTGCTACACTGAAGCAACTGAAAATTGCATTAGTATTTTCATTTTTAACTGTTGAGGAAGAAAAGGGGTCTGAAACATTTCAATTACGCGCGCAGAGTTTTTTCTGCGAGGTGGGACAGCGCCATCTCCGAGCGCGATAAGCGTGTCGCGTATTAACAAAGGTATTACGCACATTTTATAATTCTTTTGCGACTGCGAGCTGTTCCGGTGTAATAATACGTGACAAATCAAATAAACTCTTTTCTTTATAGTAAAAATCTCCTTTTCACTCTACTACCATAACATTAACAAATCTTACCAAATATTTTCACAGTACTTTGCTATATTGATATTCCATAGTTCCAAGTATTTTCAGTGAGAAAAGTGACCAAATTTTTCATAATACAGCTCTTAAGTTTGTATAGAAATTTGAGTGTCACCAATATATGGGTGACATGACAATCAAAGTGTTAAGGAACTACGCTTTAATTCGTACCAAACAACGTCGCATTAATTATGGTTATGTCAGACGCATCGATCGAATCGGAAATTATATTAACTCTGTTCGTCATAATATTGATATATTCAGAAACTCTGTAGCATCTTTAAATACCCGTTATCCGATCTCCTTTAATTCTTAATCATGTTACATTTTCGTATTCATACGCGACATATATGTTTTATGTACAGTCATGGACAAAATTAAGTGGACACTGTAGAAATGTAAAAAAATTTTTTGTTTTATTACAATGTTTTAAATAAATTTTAAATTTAGAACGTGAAATGTTTTTGTAGACTTGGGCGTATAGACATTATTACTTGAATTAAATTAACATTTTGCTATTTATGATACCTGTCCACTTAATTTCGTCCACGACTGTATTATATTTTACGTTATGTTAAATCGTACTTTTTTTTTTCTCTTCGTCGCCCATTTTGTTTAATTTTAATTTCTATCTTATATGCTCTGAATGTTTGTAAAATTGTGGAACCAGTTAAGTCTTCATCTACACTACACTTATTTTTGTACGAAGAGTGAGTGAATAAATAAATGAGTGTGATCTACTGACAAAAATGACATAATTTTTTCACTAATCTAAGATCAGATTATAGTTTTTCGTTTTACTGTATCCTTTTTCATATTAACCCTAATTTCTTTTACTTACAGCTCCTTAATTAAATTACAAAATATATGAAGAAGTGGGTTTACAATGAAATGTATTCTAATAATTCAGATTGCGTAACAAATATATTTCTAATTGGTTTTAAATGGCAAATAACTAAAAATGTCTTAAATCAACTTATTTATCCACAATCAACAATTATCCAGAATTATCTCCACAATCAAAGAGAAACGCCATGTCGGGCCACACTCGACATAGGACGGCAAAGGGTTAAAAGTGCTGTTGTCTTTTTCGCACAGTCAAATATTATGGCCAAATAGCAAAGTCAAGTAGCATACATTATGGCCGTTTTTTATAAAATTTCTTATCCACTGCTACGTATTTTGTGAAAGAAGTCTGCGAAAATATGTATAGTTTAATTATGTTCTGAAGTATTTTACGAGAGTGTATGGACAATAGGAGTGCTGTAGATTCTTTTGTTCTCGTTAAGATACATGTGCGTGGTTCTTTTTAATAATATTTTTCATCCAATATTACATATTTCAACAAAGGAAATCTACAGACATTCGTTTCGTTCTACTATGAAATATTTTATGGTAGTATTCCGATATTAAGGACTGCTGTGCACTCGACGATCAATACTTCTTACAATATTACGGGCCTCATTTAATCAGTATAAGCTAGGCACGAAGAATGTGTAAGTACGTAAAATATAAAATTCAATTATTTCATTATCTTTTTAGAATAATATGCCATGGGATATATTTTAACCCATCGTTGCAATCAGTTGCAAATGCCTGACATAAAATAATATCTTGTAAATTTCTTACATATATATTCTTAAACATAAAATAAATAGCAAATTTAATGATCAACGAAATTGTTGAAACATTTTCTATCTCTCACAATTATAATTTTTCAAAACGTTGTAAATATGCGTTATTATAACATCTCCCTTATCATTTTTTCAAGTAAATTTTTTATTAATTAAGTGAGTTCAAAGACGTAAATATTTCCAGTTTTTCTTAATTTTCCGAACCATATAACGAAGGGTATGATTTCATATTAAATATCTTATATAATGTAGTAAATAATTTAATCGTATTTTTTGTTAATCTTTTGTTGATTCCATAATTTCCTTTTCAAATTTTTGTTTGCATAAATTCAAAGATGAACGATTTTCCGTTTGCGATGAAATTCAAAGAGAAGCTTTAATCACGTTTGTCTGAATACTATGCTTTTTAGCTGTTTGACGACCTAGATGGCACAGTATTCAACAAATTAACCAGACTTCTTTACATACTATACTGAAAAGCACTTTTTACCGTCCGCTGCAAGCAGAGTGGTTTTTTTATTAAACAAATATTCTTGAACTTATTAATACAAAGAACCGTGCCTCGGTCTACGCATACACTCTGAACAATTTACGTACAGTTTCGAAATACGTATGGGCTTGGAGTATGAACATACTTATATCTGATTTATACTGTTATAACACTTTGACAGTCATGTGATCCATATATGGATGACGTTTAAGTTTCCATACGAAGCTATCATCTACATTATTAAGAATTTCTTCGCTTACATAGTTGGAAATAGTTGTGTTAACTGCTTGGAATAATAAATAATAAATATAACAAAATAATAGACAATAAATGTAACAAAATACAGCGAACATGTTTGGTAAGGCGTGTTGTACATAAAACTGCTATATAGCAAAAACTATACAGCTATTTCATTCAAATATGAGAATTTGGTACAGTAACTCTTATACAGAGCGGATCATGAATTATATCCACTTTAAATGGAAGTGTCTTATTTGTAATGATACAAAGAAATGTCATACACGCTGTCCTAACAAAATGTACAGGGTGGCTGGAATGATCTGTTACTAAGTAAGTTCATGCCGATGCATCTGTCGATCCGCTCACGCAATCCATCTGAAAGTTGCCATATTTATAGTTCATTCAATTGTTTATATGCGTGCAGAAGCATTTTCGTATACCACATCTCAAAGTAAGGTTATAGTGATGGATTTGAAGCGTAATTCTGTAATTGCTTTATATTTAGCTGAAACATCAGTTCCAATTATCATTCGTGAGCTCCAGCATTTGAATGTAATCTATTTAATGATTGAATGTAATGTATTTGGGCTATTTTGGAGGCCAAGGACAATGTAATGAAACGTCGAAGTTTGGACGCTCGAAAATCAGTACTTGTCCGGGAATGGAAGAAGATCCCACAATCTCACGTACGGGCAGCGTGCGATTCATTCTTTCACCGTTTGAATGAAATTATTCGTGCAAAGGGAGGTTATATCGAGCAATGAGCATTAAATCATTTTCTTGAATGTTTCTCGACTATTTTTTTCCCTTGGATAGAACAAAATATTTAAAAGCGTATCTGCTGCAACGGTTTGAAGTTGTAACAGTTCATTCCAGCCACTCTGTATATATACACCTTCGTCCATACGTCACTGGACACTTCCTCGTTTTCAGCAAAATAGTTATTAACGCATGGATACAATTCTGTGGCTTGATTTTATTGTTGATTTTGTAATGTTAAGCTATTTTACGATAAAGAAGTAGTGGAGAAATGTCAAAAGTCTTACCGAAATATCATATATTTTATTTCTGTCAAATAATTTTTAAAATTTTTCTGAATTTATTGTTGTCCAACTTTTTTTTAATAATTCCTATAAGTGTTGTTTTCGTTTTGGACACATTTTGCGTACGTTTCTATCTATTTCTTCCCATAATTTCTCTGTTGGTTTTCTAATATTTAAGTATTTTCCGATAATTTCAGTGTGTAAAAGTAGAAATTAATATAGATACAATGACTTTAACACTATTTCTACCACGATTTTCTGTATACCTATTTCAACCAAAAGGTGTCTTTTGACGCCTTTTGAATACAAATCATTGCCGAAACTGGTTGGGATTTAAAATTATGAGTTAAACATAGAGAATTTGAAGAATATATTTATTGATACACTGATGTGTATTTATTGGAGATTATTTAATTCATCAAGTTATAAAATATTAGGGCCATATAAGTTTCTTCCTTTTTGTAATATGACACAGAATGGGATAGAGGGATGGAGAAGGTTGATACAGCTGAACAATTAATGCAACGAATCAACTTTAAACTATAAATATTGTGTATGAATGTCTATCAAAAAAGGAAAGAACTTATGGGACACTCTAATATACAATGAATGCAGTGGTGTACACTAAAATGCAACAAGGGAAATTAGCGAATATTAGCTGGAGAAAAATGATATCACTGAAGAAATTTAACAACCATTGTATGAAAAGTAAAAAAATTAATTGTGGAGAAACGATTCAACACAGAGAATAATTTTATGTTAAAATTTGAAAAGTGTCTTTTGACACCTCTTGGTAGAAATAGTGTTAAAAGAATCTATCAAATTTTCTAACCAACCAGTTTTAGAGTTACTATCTGCTAGTAAAAATGGTTAAAGTAAAGGAAATGGGACGTAGCATTCATTTTGTAATCCCAGCAGTTGCAATTTTACGAATACTAGTGTTACAAGACTATTAGAAATGTTAGAAATTATCCTATAAATTGAAAGGATCGAAAAAACTTTGAAGCATAGAGGCGACAAATTAATACTTCCGAAGCTCGAACGCAGATCCGGGATAAAAGGATCGTAGATAAGAAACGGACCCCAGACAATAAGACAGTAAAAAGGTTGATAGGATTCGTAGATATCCTGTTCGAGGTATCGAAAGCTCGGAGATTTGGTGGTCGATCGTGTGGAACACTCGATACACGGACAGACGTGCAAACAATGAGAAACGAATAAGCGAAATGGAGACAGGAATAGGACCGGAAATGGCGTGCTACGTTTTGTGCGAAACGGGAAAATGAAGCCTGTTACCAATTGCGTTTTTCACGGCAGAATTTCAGATCAGAAAAATTGCGGAAGAAAATAAATCAAAGAAATATTACATGCTGAGATAACTCTTTTCGATTCTGCCCCGAGTTTTCTAATTTCGACAAAAATGCTGAGTTATCGAAAACGCTTGTATGTACTCGGTTTTTAATATATTTTATTTCTACTTTTTTGTTTCGCTTTATTGCTGTACGCTGCGGTTGTAATTATTCGAATGTGGTCATTCCGTCTCTTGGTTTAAATATTGTGAAGAAACGAGATTTTATCATTTAGGGAATAGTTAGGGAAATACGTGTATTCTAGAGATCTATAAAATGTATTTGTTTGGAAATTTTTTTGGGATTTAATTTTTCTGTGCTTTGGATAAATTATTATTTTAATTTTAAAAATTACTTCTTCAGACATCAGAGAATAAGTGTATTTTATTTAAATGTAATATTTCATAATTTTGGGCAGGAGGTTTTTGGGTGAAAAAATTTTGATAGTTTAAAATTTTTAATTTTTAAAAGACGAAACAGTAGTGGTTTGAAAATTTGAGCTTTCACATTTCTAAGTTTTAAAATTCAAAAATTTCTGGATTACAAGCTTTCTAAATTTCTGAATATTCAAATTCCAGAATGTTATAATCGCAAACGTATTATGATTTAAAATTTGTATACACCCTCAATTAAAAAATTGAGAAATAAAAACTCGAATTTTTCAATTATAAAATGTTTGAACGTGACTCTTACTTTAAATTAAATTATCATTACTTCAAACATTGTATAAATATACTTAAATATTACTGTATGTTATAAAAATGTATACATATACGTCATAAGATTTGTGCGAATCTACAGAAATATTTTTGATTAATGGAATTTATGTTACTTTTGTAGTTGAAATTGAAAAAATTCTTGAATTTGAACATTTAATTTCTTCCTATAATTAAATGTTAAATCTTAATTTAAAAAAAAAACATTAAATTTTACTCAAAATTAAATTCTTTTCAAATCACAATTCAATTTTTTTTTAAATTAAAATATAAGTAGTTTTAAGTTACAACTTAATCTTTTAAAAATAAAACTTACTTTTGTTTAATTAGATTTCTTAGAAACTGAAACTGATGGAGAAAAACGACTTGCATATTTGCATAAAAATCTAATTCGGTATTGTAAGATAAAACATTTGTACAATGTAATACATCACTGGTTCTGCGAATATTAATTAGTAATGCACATTTAATTAATAATGAATTAAGAGAACGATTCTGAGATACTATGGAAAACCCCTTGTCGTTGAAACGCTTTTTTTGGAGATTTCCATTCATCGCACATAATTTAAGTATTTTCCGTTTACGGTAAATTAAATTACAAATTCAATATCACTTGCAATATCGTCTTTTTATTTCTCGACGCCTCCTTTTGATCTCGTCTGATTATTCGAAATTCAATTACACTTCAAAGCGAACATTTACGAGATCTCGATGCCTCGTTAACCTTTTCTAGTACGATTATCCGTTAATTCTTAATTACTTTAAGCATACTGGCTTTCTGTCTCTCAGTCAGTTCCTTCGTAATTTCTTCTTGTTTGAACGTTCGTCTGTTCATTAGAAATTCTAAAGAATGCCCCGCGTTTGAAGTATAATATTAAAATAGTTTACACTTTGGTGAAATATATGTTTGAAAATGTATAAAATGTTCCAATTTTGGAGTTGAATTGCATCACGAACTGTACACATTTTTTCGTAATTTTTTACTGTATTCTTCACAAATTTGTAAAAAAGGACCGACATAATTTATACAATATTAAAATTGTTAACAGGTTCAAATTATTACAGCTTTATAATAATTTATTAAAAATTTGTAATTCTATATAATAAATTATTTTACGACTCAAATGCTTATAAATATTTACAAACATATACTCTTGTATGGTTTATGTTGTTTAAATTGTAAATTCTTAAATTTTCAAATTTCTAAATTTTCGTCTACCAAATTCTTACACTTTTTAATTTTTATATTTCCGAACTTGTAAATCTTCAGATACTTAAATTCTCAAATACTCAAATTTCTAAATTTCCAACTTTCCAACTTCCAAATTACTGAGTTTTCAAATTTTGAAACTTCTAACTTCGTCAATTTTCAATTTCTCGCTTTTCTAAATTTGAAAATTTGTAGCTTCCAGATTTACAAATTTTTAGTTTTCGATATTTCGGAATGTGAAAATCTTCAAATACCCAAATGTAAAACTCTAATCTCAAATGAAATCCCAAATGATATTTCCAAATTTGGAAATTTTTAACTTGCATATTCTTGAATTTTCAGATTCTTAGATTCTCAAGTTATCGAATTTAAAAATGTGAAAATACCAACCTTTCTAAATTCCATTAATAAATTCAATTTTCGAGTACCAACTTTTTAAATTATCATACCTCTCAATCCCATAACTTCCAAATTTTCAAATATTCATTTTCAAATTTCCCAAATTTGTCAGTTTTCAAGTTGTCTAAATTTCTCAGTGTTCAGATACTCAAACACCGAAACTGCTTAATTTTCAAAAACCTAAATCTATTTACCAAAACTTCAAATTCCCAAACGTCTATAAAGGGACTTTCAAATATTCAAAATGGCCTCATCTACGAGTCTCAATTTACTGCTTACGGCTTTCGGTGTCAAACAATGATGTATCGTTGTTAGCAGCACTTTGAAAATATAATTGGCACTCCATCATCCTCCCTTCATTTCGCAAATTAGTAGGGTTCGAGAAAAAGGTCGTACAAAAATAGAAATTCAAACAGGTATATTGTTAGAGTAGTGTTAATAATTTGTAGATAATGACAATTCCTATTTTAAAAATCTGTGGTAAAAATTAATTTGTGATTAATTGTATAACTTTAGTATCAAATTCCATTGTTGTATAATCAGAATATTCTTTTTGTAAATAGTTAATTGGCAACGAGCAGTCATATGAGAAGCACATGAAAATATTTGCAGTCTTTGCAAATCTATAAATTAATTATTAGTAAATTTATTTCTAATTATTAATCGCATTATTTTCATACATTAGTTCAGGGAGCAATAACTTTTCTATTCCGCTTTTTTAATCAACCGATAGCAAATGGTTTTAATCAATAGCAAAGAGTTTCAAGGCCCAAAGACAGAAATATGATAGAAATCTTTTTGCTTAAAATTCGACATACCAGGTGTATGCATAACTTTTTGCCGGTTTTTGTGGTAAAAAAAAAACACGTAATTTTTAAGGGAAATTAAATTTTTTTTTATTCAAAGTATTGGCCATCGGCTTCTACACATTTCGCCCATCTTTCAGGTAGTTTATGAATGCCATGCCAAAAAAATTGCTTGTCTTTTGCAACAAACCATTCGTCGAGCCATTTTCCAACTTCTTCGAAATTTTTGAAGTGCTGCTCTGCGAGTGTGTGTATCATTGATACGAAGAGGTGATAGTCGGATGGCGTCAGGTCTGAGGAGTACGGCGGGTGCGTAAGGATGTGCCATCCAAGTGACTTCAAGGTGTCTTTCACTGGTTTTACTGTGTGACACGGCGCATTGTCGTGTAACAAAATCACTTTGCCATGTCTTGTAGGCCCATTCCGGTCGTCTTTCGGTCAATGCGTGATTTAAATTAATTATTTGTTGGCAATAGCATTGTGCATTAACGGTTTCGCCAGGTTATCATCCAATAACTCCTGCAATTGCTCGTCTTCGCACTTTTGTGATCCACCAGAGCGCTCACTGTCTTTTATATTGAAATCACCACTTTTAAATCGACGAAACCATGTTTCACATATTCTAATCGATGGAGCGTGTTCACCATATGTTTCTACCAGCAAGCGATGACTTTCAATAGCCTTTTCCTTTTGATTAAATAAGAAAAGCAATGCGTGCCGCAAATGCTCTTTTTCGGGTACAAAGTTCGGCATGATTACTGAACGAGAAAAGAAAAGACGCAAGATTTTGGCGCATTCAACTTGTGCGTGCTTGTTGTTCAATGTCAGACGAACATAATGACGTATGATTCGAATTAATACGTAGCGTACTTTTCGCTCAAGCCATCTTTTAGTTCAACCGGAAAGAACTTATGCATACACCTGGTACATTTATCTATTACACACGAAAGCTCGGCAAATAGGAATTGACAGTAATTCGCATTATTTTCATACATTAGCTCGGAGAGCAATAACTTTTCTATCCCGCTTTTAATCAACCGATAGCAAATGGTTCGATCAGATCCGATAGCAATGCTTAACGGAGACTCTGATACGGCATGAAAGGAAAGAAAGAACGTAACACGTACGGAACGAAATACAGAAGCTTTTCAATTTCCCACCCGATGGTAGGTAATTCTGCGGAGGATTCAAAGCACAGCTGGATTCGCGCAGGGAAAAGTCCTGGACGACCTTAATCCCTCCGAATCCCTGATGGCTAAGAAGATCCTTCGCACGTGGTGAATATCAAGAAGCAGACACTATACCCGCCTGCAACATAAGCTGCTGCTCTAATTGAGATTTATGGTGCCTTGCTTCGAAATCAACTTACTGCACTTAATGAGCTGCTTTATACGAGTATTGCGAGACGTATTTCATATAACATTTGCTGGATCTCAAATGCACTTGCTAATGCATAGAATTCAACGCGATTGATAATTTTGTTACATACAGTAGCGGACAAAAGTTTAAGACGATGATTTGATTTGAAATATTATACGAACTTCGTTCCTTTTTTTCTAACTTCGCCACTGAGCAAAATATTAGGGGGACCGGAAAGTAATGTCGTTTCTGTGCATTCGTTTTCTTCAGATATTTTGCTTAATAATCAGTTGGTCTTGATCAATCCAGCATAGAAAATTTGTACAATAGATGTCAAAAGATTGTTGATAACGAGGGTGATTGCATTATTAATAAAAAATAAAGGGGTATTAGAAATTTGTCTGCAAAAAAATGACATTACTTTCCGGTCCCCCGTAATATCAAAATGAAATTTTTTTATAAGTGTATAAACAAATGTCTAATTAGTTAACACCGAAAGTAGAACACTATTTATAGTTTTTATGAACAGTAAATCAATTATTTATTTTTTTCCATTTAGTCTTGAAGTTTTGTCCGCTACTGTATACATGTATCGTGTTGTCGCATTTGTGTCGCATCAACATTTTGAGACACACTTGTGTAGTGGTACACGTTTTAGGTAGTTGACAAGATTTCTGCTTACTATGTCGGGATCGAATTTGTTAATTTAAAGATTATAGCTTTCAAGTTTCTAGATGTATAAATTGCTGAGTTTACAAATTTCAATATTTATAAATTCTTAAATTTCTCAATTTGGGAATTTCCAAATTTCTCAACTTTACAATTTTTCAGTTTATTAATTTGTGAATGTTTGTATACGAACACTAACAAATTATTACAAATTTATAAATTATTTTCGGATTATAAATTTCTAGATTTTTAAATTACCAAATTCTTTATTTCCAACTTTCTAGACTTTCATATTTGTAAATTTCCAAACTTTAAGATGTTAAAACGTCCAAGTTTTTAAAGACCTGAGTTTTCAAATTTCTCAATTTTCATGCTTCTAAATTTATAATTCTATACATTTCCAAATCCCTAACCTTTCAAAACAAATTACATGTTTCGAATCACTAAATAAATTTATAGTCTCCAATTTTTTCGATTGCAAATTCCTAATTTTTTATAATACAAAATACACAAATTTATAATGATATATACGTTTCTGTTTTATAAACGGAAATATATCATACTGCTTAAACACTGTTCTATAAATACTGTTTAAATACTATATTATAAATACTGGTTTATAAATACTGTTTTATAAACATATTTTTATATTACTATTATTTTTATATCCATATAATACTAATTGTTTCAGTCATTTTCACTTTAGCATAATTTTCCTTAATATTGTAATTAAAAAATTTACATGATATCTGAAAACACATTTTATTATAAAACAGTTACGTTTCATTATAAATCACCATCTATCATGTCAATAAATAAGTATCCTTTTACACGATCTTATTAATAAATTCCTTCAGGATGAATTTTCTGCGCGATATTAAAATCTTTCATAAGCGAACGCGCAGATATCGAAACAAGTCGTACAATTAAAAGTCCTAAATTTTAAACAAAAAAAGTATTTACTTTTTGGGATGGTCACAGTAGAATAGCCCGTTGATAATGTTCATCCACGAGAAATAATTAAATTCCAACAGGGTCGATTTCCTTTCTGATTTCAAAAACTGTCGTAAGTGAGCGCGCAGATATGAAAATAAGTCGTATAATTATGCGTCCTACATATTAAACGTAAAAAATATTTATTTTTTGGAATGGTTACAGTAGAATAAACCGTTCCTCCACGAGAAACAAGAAATTCTTCAGTGGAATGATTCCATTCAGCGTCCAAACACTGAAGAAGGTTCTTTCCACGCTGGCCGATTAGATTCCGAGTACTTGCCTTCTAGAATCGAATCTATCAAGCGTGACATCGACCTTCATTGTTCTCAGAGCTGTGACAGAGCCAACCCGTTGCCCATTAATCGTCCGAAATTTAATTAAGCACGACAGAGATTCTGCCACGATTAGGCTATCTCTATAGGCCGCTTCAAAAACAACTCACCTAGCTCAAGTGTTTATCCGATCAAGGAATTGATATTTCCACTCGTTGAAGAAATATCACTTACTCTACAAAAAACTTGTTAACACAGCAATAATAAAGCAGGGATTGTAGCAATAATAAATACCGATACTAATAATAATATTAATAACAATAATGAAATAAGATAATCCCGATGTTAATTTAGCACCTGCGTAAAATAACACTGTACAATAAATTCTGACTTTTTTTTCATTTCATAACCGACGCTTTAAAATTCTTATAGATTTTTGCGAGCTGATTATGAATCTGAAATACGTTTTTCACTAGGACGCACAGTTTTTGAGAAAATTAATGTTTAAAAAAATTTCAACCTTTCACCAGTCTTTTTTACTTTGATCATTGTTTAAACATATTTAAATGTTTGAAATATAATAACAATTTATATCCTTTTATTCAAGAAAGTTCACAGGTTTTTCTCCGGAAAAAGACACTGAATAGCTGCTATGGTAAAAGCACAAAAAATTCCCAAAGTTGAAAATTTGAAATTTTTTTAAACATTAATTTTTTAAAAAAAAACTGTACATCCTAGTGAAAAACGGCTTTCAGATTCGTATTCAGCTCGCAAAAATCTATAAGAATTTCATAGTGGCGATTATGAAATCATTTGACTTGCATAGTGTAATTAAATTTTGTCCAGATTTACGAATTATTTCGTCTTTTTGTTTCATTTGTATGGGCAAATTTACTGTAACTGTTTATAAATCACGTGATAGATTTGGATGTTGATCAAGGGTTTGCATTTCAATAGATTTCAAAATATTTCTACGTACTGATTATCAAATTTCTTGTGCTTTGTTCTGTTAGATAATGTATATTTATTATTCAATAGTGTTCCAAGTGCTGGATAGAACAAATAAACGTTTTATTATACCCAAACGTAAATTCTACACTTTCAAAATTAATTATTGTAATCGTTAATTAAATTAGATAATATTTCATTTGTGAAAGCGTTTTTTTAATGTTAAAAAATAGTATGCCATTTTATATAAATATTAATTCATTTTATGAAAAATAAACGTAAAAGCAAAGAAAACAATTTTTAAATATTACTAAAACTTAATACAACAAAAAACAATTTATTTTTATTTAGAATTTTGATGAAATTATACGCTTTCCTTAATAATTTTCTTTACTTTGCATGTAGATTTTGAATTATATTTAGGTATTAACATTTAAAATGTTCATGATGAACGAGAGGTATATATGGTAACAAATCCATCATTTATGGTAATGAATGTTTATTATCAAATAGTGTTTAAAATTCTGGATAAAACAAATAAACGTTTTGCTATACCTAAATGGATTTGCTTCAATTTCAAAATTAATGAATTATTGCAATCGTTAATTAAACGAATAATATTTCAGTTGTAGTAGCGTTCCTTTAATATTAAAAACGAAATATTGTGCAATTTTATATAAATATTGACTGATTTCATAAGAAGTAAAAGTAAATCAAGGAAAACAGCTCTTAAATGTTACAGTAGAAAAAATAACATAACAAAAAGCAATCCATTTTTACTTAGAATTTTAATGAAAGTATATGTATAACTTATTATATACTTATATGTATATTTCGAATTTTATTTACGATTTAACATTTTTGAATATACATGACGAACAGGAGGCACATACTGTAACGAATCCTTCATTTTCTTACATTTATTTCACGTAGTTGACCTAGTTTTCTGATACGAAGTAGGAAACTTTACATTTTCAAAATTACTTGGCCTTTCTTTGTCATGGTAATAAATCGAGCATTTTAATTTCAATATGTCATTCCATGAAAATTTTGTGTAACATTTTATATGATGCATAGAAGTAATAAGATTTCTTGGAAACGAGGATTTTATCGGAGTGACGTTATTACGCAGAACAGTATTTTTATTTTTTATTACCTGCTAGCTTCGTTTCCGGATGCATTGCAGTTGTAATTTGTGTTGACATCAGTACGAATGATATTTTTTAGCAAAATAAACCACAGTTTGCAATTTATTTTCAAATAACAGCGAAATTGTTAAAGGGTATACACCGATATTGAAACGGGAACAGTATCGACTTTGTTGAATATTTATTAAAAGCTGAATCAGAACATGTTGCAAACAGATAATAGAAATCGGTAATGATACCTATCACATCCTCACTCATACCGAGATTACCAATCCACCAATATGATACAATTTTTAGCTTTTCACGTTGTTGTCGGTACTATTAAAATCTATCGCAGTTAAATTGTATGATAACATATTTGGCTAAAAATAATTTCAACCAAAGCTGAACTTGCACCATTGTTAAAATAAATATCTTTCTAATGAGCCTTAATCATCCAAACTTCTACCAGTCAGATATTGGGGAATTTCAATTATTTTCACTGTAGATTGTTTATAGATAAAAATATCACACTAACAATTTCATCTAATGTTATCATTTTTTTTTTTAATAAACTTGCTCCACTTTTAGAATAAACAACTCACCTATATTTACATCCATTCTGTAGTATCTATATTTATACTTATAACAATTTTATATTATTTATATTAATTATATATCAAATTAATAGTCTGTATAACTATATTTATGTCAATTTTATAATATCTATATTTCATTCTATTTCAATCCTATAATATTCATATCTAATTTTATATCACTCCTATAGTATCTATACATATTTAATTCCGTATGTATAATTATATAGATAGAATAGATGTATGTATAAGATATAATATATCTTAAACAATTAACACTCGGTGAGTTCCTTTCGCCAATTAAAAATATGTTCAATATTTATTGATGTGCAGTGTGAAAGTTATTTTTCTAGTACACAAGAATTTTTCTTATTTTTCTCGTACTGTGATAAAAAAAAAACAAGGTGAATTTTTCGTTTAAACTTCGTGGGTACTATAAAGTAATGAAATTATTTTTTTGTGGACTTGTAGTACTGTCTTCGACATCTGTACACAGTTTCATGTCAATATATTCATTGGCGACAGAGCTCCACGTGTGTTTATAAACATACAATAGTGAGTTTTTCGATTTTTACAATGTCTGATTCTGTTGAGCAAAGAATTCGTATTAAATTTTGTTTGCGGAATGAACATTCTATCGTGGAAACGTTAACCAAACGTTAACGTGACCACTCCCCTTAAATTTTCCAGAACCAATGAGGTAGTTTAATTTTAACTTAGTCATTTGTTCACCCCCAGCAGCACACCAATCTTCACTACATACTTTATGCTGGAGTGAGCATTATTTCTTCTCTTCAGTAGATTTCCAATAAGTCCCGAAGAGTACACATCAAATTTATATTTATCTTTCAAAGTCCGTTGTCAGTTTGCAAGATGTTACTATTTTTCTTAAGTGCTAATTCAAGTCTTAGTTTTAATAAAGCACAAACATTTTACCCTCGCCAGTTGTTTGGTTATTTTTTTCTTCTGAATGAATTCACTGACTCCATAACCTAACTACTTCGTGGTTCATTAAGTTGAATCCAGAAAAACACACATTAACAGATTGGATAAAACGTTTGCATAAGTGAATTGTCGTACGTGGACTACTTTGAAGGCGACGAAATTGACTTTGAAAAATAAATAAAAATTTTTCATTTTATAAACAAATTCACCTTATTTTTTGATAGCGGTAGTATAAGAAATATATATCCTGATTTCAAAAAATACCCAATTGTACCCTGCTCTCTCCCCTACTTGAGAACCTCGTTGACTGTTAGTTAGTAGACTTTGTGGTGACAAAGCTTCTGCTGGTACTTCTACTTCTGACTGGGGTATTCTGCAGTAATTAAACATGTCTTGTCCTTTCAGTAGTTTCAAAGGACCTCTTCAACTTATTCTATTCCACGTTTCGCCTAGCTCACTCTTGTTCCTCCTACTTCTCTCGTCTCTTTAATTTCTTCTTACACTTTCGCTTTCTTTGCATTGCAAGATTCCTTTGTCTTATTTTCAGCTAGCTTCTGTCTTTTTCCCTTCCAATCCTTATCATTATCATTAATTTATTTTTACTATTATCATTAATTTATCTTTATTATTTCCATTAATTTATCTTTATTATTATCATTAATTTAATTTTATCATTATCATTAATTTATTTTTATTATTATCATTAATTTATTTTTATTATTATCATTAATTGATATTTATTAATATCATTAATTTACTTTTATCATTATCATTAATTTATTTTTATTATTATCATTAATTTACTTTTATCATTATCATTAATTTATTTTTATTATTATCATTAATTTACTTTTATCATTATCATTAATTTATTTTTATTATTATCATTAATTTATTTTTATTATTATCATTAATTTATATTTATTTTTATTATTATCATTAATTTATTTTTATTATTATCATTAATTTATATTTATTATTACCATTAATTTACTTTTATTATTATCATTAATTTATCTTTATTATTAATTCTGTATAAGGATAGAGGTTTGTTTAAATAGTCTTCACTCTGCAATCTCCCAATTTAAAAATTGTTAAACATCTTAATCTGTAAAATTGTTAATTTAGAAAACTCAATGTGAATATTGATAATATAAAACACAGGATTTTAAAAATATAACATCGTGGACGTTTATAAATTATGAAATTTAATGATATGAAAATTTGCAGATATACAAATGCGTTTAATTTATCCATTTTCTTCCGCAGAAAATGGCGCTCGAGCCTCGTAGAGGCTTATTTTGCCAGCTCACAAATTTGGTGATATTGAGTGTGCATGAAAATTAAATGAACAGAAGGTTGATTGTAACAACACGAACGGCACGTACAAAATGAATATTCGAGCGTTTGTAGGAAATAAAACGTTCAAAATTGCTTCCTATTTTTTATTTGATTGCTTCCTCTGTTCAAAATGAATATTCAGTGTTTTTCAACACGATTTCTTTTTACATTCAATGCACAGAGAATTATTAGGGGGACTGGAAAGTAATGTCGTTTATTTTTGCATTAAATTCAAATAGATACATTGTTAACGAGTTATTCTCGCGCATCTGATTGGTCGGTGTTTTTCGTTAATAATTTAAAAATGAAGCCCCGTACGACATTTTTGTAAATGAAAAAGTTGTTCAGAATGACCCCACCTACCTCCCATTTCCAGCTCCTTCAACACTTTGGGACACCTCGTATATTATTTATATTGCAATCTTATAGTTTGTATAGCTATATTTATATTAATTTTATAATATCTATATTTAATTCTATATCAATCCTATAATATTTATATGTAATTTTATATCACTCCTATAATATCTACATCTAATTATATATGTATAATTGTTTATATCTTAAATAGTTAACACTCAGTGAGTACCTTTCATCAATTAAAAATATGTTCAATATTTACAAAGTGAAAGTTATTGTTCTAGTATATAAGAATTTTTCTTATTTGTCTTGCACTATGATGAAAAAATAAGGAGAATTCTTCATTTAAGCTACGTATATATGTATACAGGGTGTCCCAAAAGTGTTGAACGAGCCGGAAATGGGAGGTAGGTGGGGTCATTCTGAACAACTTTTTCATTTGCAAAAATGTCGTATGAGGCTTCATTTTTAAATTATTAACGAAAAACATCGACCAATCAGAGCGCGAGAATCGCGCGCGCTCGGAGGCAGAAGTGCAGGTCCGAGTTATAATTGGCCGTGGTCGCGATCGAATCGCGTGGCGCGCGATTCTCGTGTTCTGATTGGTCGGTGTTTTTCGTTAATAATTTAAAAATGAAGCCCCGTACGACATTTTTGTAAATGAAAAAGTTGTTCAGAATGACCCTACCTACCTTCCATTTCCGGCTCCTTCAACACTTTTGGGACACTCTGTATATTCTATATACATTCTACATATATGTTTATATAATTGTGTGAATGTAGAATGAGCGTAAATATAAAATATAATCGCACACAAGAAATTTTAAGCACGTGGCACTTTTAAACTTCAAATGACCATAAATTTTTTTGCGAGCAGTTAGACAAATATTTCATAGAACATGCTTTGTTCAGAAAGCTTTAAACAACGCAAATTTTCAAAGAACTTCACCTCAATCACTTCTTCAATGTCATTGCTGCGGGGTTCCTTTCTTATCGAAACGGAAGATCGTTCGCGTGCGTATTCGTGTTTAAATTTCCGTCAAAAACCGAGCGAGATTTTGTCCGATCCGATACAATCAGGGTCGACAGAATCCGCGGTGGAAAGCGAAAACTCAGCGGAAAAGCGTGGATTTTGACGTCGATCGAGTGAATTATTCGAGCCAATGAATCGAGGTATGACAATCACCGTTCTGTCCAGTCACGGTGGTATTCAATTCGGCGGAAAAGGTTCGTGCTTACACAGGACAAAGGTGGCTTTCGTCGAGACGGATGAACGGCCAGAGGTCGACGAAAACGACATCGTGTCGTTACACTCGAGGCCGCACGAGAGGAACGCCTGGAACACGCTTAACGCTCGCTTTAATTGCGAAATTGGGTCGTGCTTAGTCGCCACGTTTGCACGGACACTAATTTCCGAGGACGCATTCGATTAAAGTGGCCGTCGAAAAGCCTCTGTGCTGTTAGAAATTCGACGATCGAGCATGCTTCGAGTGGAAACGAAGCAAACACCGGGAAAAACTACCGACCACGTTCATCGTGTCGAGTTGTTGCCTTCTAATGATATTGATTATCAATAAATTACACTGTCCAACAAATTTGAACTTTTTTTCGACGTTTCAAATGCCACTATACGATCATTATACAGGGTGGGGCAATAACTTTGTCCACCTTCAATATTGTCGTTATTTGTAATAATATGAAAAAATGTCACATACGAAACTTGAACGGTGCAAAGGGGGACATATCATGATACATATATTTTTTACCTAGGTGGAGGCATAGAGGAGATTTGAAGGTCATGACCTTTTTTTTAAATGGAATGGTATGTTTTTTTTATCACCGTGTGATAGCCGGTGCTGAGACGACTTCATCAAGCTATCGTTCAAGGTCATGCAAGGTCAAATATGGTTTTTAAGTAAACTTACAGATATCATAGAAGGTGTTCGACGTGGTAAAAAATTAAAAGAAACCGGGAATTTGGATACGCGTAAGAGCAGTTGTCGTAAAAGAGCAACCGATGAAGGAAGCGAAGTTGGTGTTCTTGCAGTTGTACCACATAATCCACATATTAGTTCCCGACAGATTGAACGGGAATCGGCTATCAGTAGAAGGAGTGTGCTACGGATTCTTGCACGGTATAAATTTCATCCATATCATATTAGTCTACATCAAGATTTACACGGTACCGATTTTATGAAGCGTGTCTCACTTTATCAGTGGGCTCTTTTTTTCCCGGTTTCTTTTAATTTTTTACCGCAGCGAACACCTTCTATGATATCTGTAAGTTTACTTAAAAACCATATTTGACCTTGCATGACCTTGAACGATAGCTTGTTGAAGTCGTCTCAACACCGGCTATCGCATGGTGATAAAAAAAAAACATACCATTCCATTTAAAGAAAAAGGTCATGACCTTCAAATCTCCTCTATGCCTCCACCCAGGTAAAAAATATACAGTCGTGGACAAAATTAAGTGGACAGGTATCATAAATAACAAAAGTTTAATTTAATTTAACTAACAATGCCTATAAATCAAAACTTTATTGCACAATTATATACATTAAATAAATGTTTTTTCAAGTCTAGAAAAGTATTCCATGTTCTAAATTTAATAGTTATTTAAAACATTGTAACAAAACAAAAAATTTTGTACATTTCTGCTATGTCCACTTAATTTTGTCTATGACTGTATGTATCATAATATGTCCCCGTTTGCACCGTTCAAGTTTCGTATGTGACATTTTTTCATATTATTACAAATAACGACAATATTCAAGGTGGGCAAAGTTATTGCCACACCCTGCAGTGTTTCTCGCGCTGATTACGAATCTGCAACCCGTTTGTCCCCAGCACGTACAGTTTTTGAGAAATTTGATTTTGAAAAAAAAAAACACATTTTTCAAATTCAAACGAATTTTGCGAGGTAATTATAAAAGATACTAAAATTCTGATTATATCAGATGATTCTATAGACTTTCCTGAATACAACGGTATATATTTGTTATGCGTTCTGAATATTTAAACATGTCTAAACAATCATTGTATGTGAAGAGACACCGATTCTGCAACAATTTTTACGTACATTTTTCAATTTATCTTAAAAAATAAGGGTCCAGTGGAAAATCGAACTATATCACGAGATAGAAGGGATTTTCACCTTGAAAGAGCACCCAAAGAAAGTTGAAACTTCGTTTTTCTTACGATACCAGAAGCAAAATAGCAACGCGGGAAACGAAGCGAGGACAGTGGTTCGTCGCGTCAGAGCGGTCGCTCCGTATCCCGTCTATGTAAACGCGATGCAAGGAACGATCCCTGTGGCGTGAGAACCCCTGTCCTCGCTTCGTTTCAACGTGTTAAACTAATTAGACTGCCATATACGTTGCTGGGTCCTAGAAGACTCTGAATTTATCTGAAATGGAAACTATGAATTTATTTTATGTGATAACTTCGAATCTAGGCAAATTCGTTCGAACTGAAACCTCTCGAGTTATGTCTGAAGTAAAAGCTCTGAATTTATCTAAATTTATCTATAATGAAAACTCTGAATTTATTCAAAGCGGAAACGTTGAATTTAGTTAAATTAGTCCGAAGTAAAATCTCTCAATTTATGAAAATTTCTCTAAAGTGAGGACTCATATAAATTTATCTGAAATGATAAATTTCCTACATTTGTATCTAAATTTATATGAAGGCAAAAACATGTACGGTTTATATTATATGTTGGATCTTAGAATCACAATAGGCATTGAGAAAATTAGGCTTCGACACAAGGTTGGTTTTCAGGGTGCTTCACCTTAGGACCACATTTAATTTGATAAGAATTTAATTCCTTTGAAATTCAATTTGGTCAAAATTTAATTCGTTCAATGTTTAATTTAATTCGTATTTTGTTGAATTTATGACACCTTTGGATATCGAACAAAAATGCAATTTACTATTGGATGTGGCTATTTATACATACTGTATGCATATATGCTTTATTTCACTGTTTAAATGATACTTCATAGCTTATTAATTACTTTATTGAACGACATTCTAAATGAGCTTTAATAAATAAAAGTATAATTATGTATAACTGTGTAGTTATAATATAAATATTAATTCTAATAATTGTGCAGACATACTGTATGTACAAATAGCCGTTTGTGTACACATACTGGATGCATAAACAGCTAATTGTGTATATATACTGTATGTATAAATAGCCACATCCTTTATTATATTACACTTTTAGTTGTCAAGAATAAAATTTATTATATTACATCTTCAGTTATCGAACAAAAATAAAATGTATTATATTACATGTTTAGTCACCGCTCCAAAACCCAAAGCATCATTGCGTAAAGAAATATAACGTGAAGTAAGAATACTAAAATTAAATTCAAAATTAAATTATTCTAAAATATGCCAAGATTAAAATCAGTCAGACTGTCTGGTGTGGTAGTTGTAGCATTAATGGTAGGCTGAACGTTCGAGTGCATATGCAGCGAAAGAAGATTGTAAAAAATTCAGAGAAATACGTTGCCGGAAGATTCTTTCCCGTCCCTTTACCAGGAACGAGAATGTTCACTGTGATTATTGAACTAAGTACGCTCCCCGACATTCCTAACGTCCATTATGTTCTGTAACTGGAAGCTAGGTCGGCATATGTCGCATAACTGCGATTTAATAGCGACGTCGGATCAGCTTTCATCGTCGTCGCTCCTTCAGGATACAAAGGATACCATCTAGAACATCTAGTAGTGGTCCTCGAGGAATTTAAAACGTTTCGAAGTAAAATTTCAAATATTCGGTTTCCGATCACTTGTCATTTCTTTTTACGTTGCGGTGGGTAGCCGAATTATTATATTCGAACGGAAAGTTCTATATTTTATAACGGTAACCGGTGAAATAAAACAGTTATAATACATTATTTCTATGAATATATACATATATGTATATCTGAATATGTGTGCATTTTTATGAATATGTATACATATAGCGACATAAGTACATAGTACATACAGGGTGTCTCGTAATGAGTGTTAGACCCGTGAAGGGGTTGTAGGGGAGGCGATTCTAAGTAACTTTCTCCTTTGCAAAAATGGGGTCTAGGCTCTCGTTTTCGAGTTATTAAGGAAAAACACCGACCAATCAGAATGCGAGAATCGCGCGAGCTCAGGGGCGTCGTGTAGTCACGAGTAACAGTGACTGTCAGATGACCGTGTAGTAGAATGCTATTAGGTGAAAGAAAAATCGGAATAATTGTTGAATTATTCTTCATTCATGAATAATAAATAGACTAATTCGTCTTTATTCACGTTGTCAGAGTAAATCAAATTTATAACGATACTGTAGTTCCTGTTTTATTTGCATCGAAACAGGATTATTTTTGAATCAATGGGTAAGTCGTATTCAAATTGTTTGTACTTTTCTTCATTGAACGTACGCAGGACTTATTACATTTATTAGTTATTAGATTTAAAATATTTTTCGGTGAATGAAAAAGTACATTCTCTTTCAGAATGGAAAAAATGTATTTTTTCCAGAATGAGAGTTTGTCCTTTTTCACCGTCATAATATTTTTCGAGTGTAATTTTCGATATTTTATCTATTATTTCTTTGCGATAACGAACTACAGTATCGTTATAAATTTGATTTACTCTGACTACGTGAATAAAGACGAATTAGTCTATTTATTATTCATGAATGAAGAATAATTCAACAATTATTTCGATTTTTCTTTCACCTAATAGCATTCTACTACACGGTCATCTGACAGTCACTGTTACTCGTGCCTACACGACGCCCCTGAGCTCGCGCGATTCTCGCATTCTGATTGGTCGGTGTTTTTCCTTAATAACTCGAAAACGAGAGCCTAGACCCCATTTTTGCAAAGGAAAAAGTTACTTAGAATCGCCTCCCCTACAATCCCTTCACGGGTCTAACACTCATTACGAGACACCCTGTATACTATAATATATTGAATAAGCTATAAATTCGCTTCAACCGTATTCCAATTCAGTTCAATACATATATCTTTCAATTAAATTCAAATTCAATTTAATTTCAATCCATTTCAACTTAATTCAAGTTCAATTTAATTCCAACTCAACACAAATTTAATCTAATTCCAATTACATTACGTTAAATTAAATTCGCATTCACTTCGACTCAGTTCAAGTTAAAATCGAATCTAATTTAATTTGATTCAGGTTCGATTCAAATTCAGTCCATTCTAAGTTCACTTCAAATTTAGTATAATTCGATTCATATTCCATTTGCGTTTAGTTAAATACAATTCAATTTAATTCACTTCAATCCCAATTGAATTAGATTAAATTAAATTCAAATTCACTTCGACTCGGTTCAAGTTGAAGTTGATTTTTATTTAATGTAATTCAGATTCAATTCATTTTAAATCAGATCCATGTTCGCTTCGAATGTAGTTAAATTCGATTCATTTTCCATTTATGTTCACTTCAATTCTATTTTGAATATAATTTCTGTTCATATAGCGTTTAAATTCAAATTCAAGTACCATGTGAATTCAAATTAAATTTTAATCAGATCTAAATTCAATTTGAAAATCTTAAACTTATATATACAACATATTCTCCAAGCTGGAAAATTGTATTCTCTAAATTCGAAAGCATATACAGTCGTGGACAAAATTAAGTGGACAGGTACCATAAATAACAAAAGCTTAATTTAATTGAACTAAGAATGCCTATAAATCAAAACCTTATTGTACAATTATATACATTAAATAAATGTTTTTTTCAAGTCTACAAAAACATTTCACGTTCTAAATTGAAAATTTATTTAAAACATTGTAGTAAAAAAAAATTTTTTTACATTTCTACAATGTCCACTTAATTTTGTCCAAAAGTGTAAATTTATAAACCTAACATACATATATGGATAATCGCAAATTTGAAAACTTGAAAGCGTCATAACTAATTTATTACTATCTTCCCAACATTTACAAAATACCTTTCAAATGTTTTCCTTCCATTCTCATGTACACTTTGTATCTTCTTCTTACGGATGCGAAAACTTTGTCAAAAATTCAACATCTTTGTCGAATTACATCGCAGTCGTTAAACTAGATTATCCAAATCTACTAAGTCATGTATTAACAAAGAATACACTTTGCTTTTTAAATATTCTCATAAAAATGAGTCCAAAGCTTTCAAATTGGGTAATCGAGAGTTACACATAAAGCAAGATGGTGTCCCGTCATGCATGTACAACATCGACCTGCCAAAAGAATATCGTCCAAATAACGACGCTACATATTCATGAAAAAATTGAGATAAACAGCAGCCGAATACAAAATTGAGAATATTACACGGTCAACGAGATACTCTGTCATAATACTCGTCCAAACATTTAACGATAAACAGACTTGGTGATTTATTTGAATAAATACGTCAGGATTATCCTCTGATCAAACGTGTTCATTATGGAAATTTGTAAATACATGTCGCGTAAGTGTAGCTTCATTGATAAATAAAATGCCAGATATGAAATTCGGATTCGAAGCACGTTTTACGAGTAGTCGCCGCGGAAATCCAGTTCTTGCTTTATAGCATGTGAGGTGAGTGCTTGCGCTCGTTGGATATCGTATGGATAAGGTAACTGCTCCTGAAGCGTTCTACGTACAAGAGTAATACCGATTCATACGGTATCGGATATTCTTCTTACGCTTGTTCCGTGATTTTCTTCCGCGATTCTTAAAATGCGATTTCTTGTCTCGCGCGACGATGTAGATGCAAGTCTAGCAGTGTTTCGATGACGAGTTCTAACGAGCCTCATTCGCAAAGACGTTGGCGAACATTTTGAAGCACCCGAGGAAACTCTCCGTTCAGGAAACTTTTCCATGCAAAGACGTCCAACAGCTAAAGTACTTCCGTTAGCGCAATCATACGTAAAATGCATACTGTCATTTCTTCGTCGGAGTAACACGCTGATTATTTTCAGCACGATACTTTGAAACTGTGCAACAGTAGATAGATCCAGGGTCACTGGTTGAATACAACCAACAGATTGCCGATGAGATCTTCCATCGCGAAGTATGGTAACTGAACGCGGACATTTAGAACCCGGTTTATAGACAATGAAGTAAATGCCGATGAAAATATTCCATTATGAAGCATGTATGGAAACTGAGTATGGACATTTAGAACTCGGTTTATAGACACCAAAGTAAAAATCGCATGCGATGATAAAAATCAATAAGTCTGTTATGATCTTCTTTAAGGTCTTTAAGCATCCTTAAGGTCTCAAAAACGGTTGATCTTCCAACCTATGTTTACTAAGACTCCTTTACTCGTTTTTAATTTTTAATGTCCACATTAAACCTACCGACGTTTCACAGATTTCAAGATCTACAGTTTATCTTTAACTTTGGCTGTAAGCTTCAGCTTTATCGGTCGATCAACATTTACTAGTCTTTTATATACCGAAGCTTTACTACTGGATATCGATAAAGGGAGCTGTGTACCGTGTAAAGACTGAATGGTTCCTTTTGAGCATCCTGTACTTTTAATCATTCATTACGTAAAATTGGACGCATTTCAATCAGCATCAATTAGGATTACCAAGTTTTGATATTCTTCTTGAACCATTTGGAAAAAAATATAGTAATAATTATACCGATGCATTAGAAAGTTGTTTAACACTAAAACTGCCAAAGTGGTCAAATGACCCTTCTACAAATTTCCTACTTCAAATGACAAAGGAGGGTGTTAAAAAATGCCCATTTTTGGCATCGCCTGAAAATGAAAAACTTATGCAGGATCTTTTAGAGTGTCTCCCAAGGAACAAAAAATGTCCTTATCACTTTCCCGAGAAACGATCGGAAAGTTCTCAAAAATACGTTGAAAGTATATAAGAGTAAAACCGCACTGTTAGCTATACTCACACACATGTGGATGCAGAGTCGGAGCACGCGTTGTTGGATGCTGTTCCCATGTAGCCATGATTTTATGGTACTTTGCATTTGCTCGATTTCTACCGTCAATTAATCTGCCTGCTGAGTTCCTTACTACTTATTTCGAAGGCGGATATCCGAAGAAAAATACGACAAAATGTAAAATATGCCTAAATTTCGTTATAATTACATTCATACTTTGAACGTATTTTTTATAATTTTCCCATCGTTTCTCGGAAAAGTGATAAGGACATTTTTTGTTCCTTGGAAGACACTCTAAAAGATCCTGTATGAGATTTTCATTTTCAGACGATGCCAAAAATGGGCATTTTTTAACACCCTCCTTTGTTAAACTGGCCTTCTTGACATTTATGATGATTGTCGTCAAGATAAAGAATCCATAAATGTATTCATAACACGTCACTCAATAAGTCCCCGGTCTAACTAAGAAAAATAAATTCTTTTTTTTTAAATTTCACTTTATTCATTAACATACACTTCTCCAAGAGTGATACATTCATTCCAACACTCTTCTAACTTGTCTATGCCTCTTTTGTAAAACGATTTATCTTTACTCTCAAAATAGGCCTCAGTTTCGGCAATCGCGTCTTCATTCGAGTCGAATTTCTTTCTCTGCATCATCTTTTTGAGGTCTGCAAAAAGCCAGTAGTCGCTGGGGGGTAGATCTGGAAGGTACAGAGGATGAGGAAGCAATTCGAAACGTAATTCGTTCAATTTCATCGATTGTCTCGGCGAAATAGCACATTTTTCTTTTGGTCTGGTGTAAGCAAACGCGGCACCCACTTTGGTAACAGCTTAGGCATGCTTAAATTTTCGTGTAACATTGTGAATACACTACCTTCTGATATCTTTAAGGTATCAGCTATCTCACACAACTTCATTTTGCGGTTTTCCAAAACTATTTTATGGACTTTTTTACGTTTTCTGAGACAACTACCGATTTTGGGCGACCAGAACGTTCAGCGTCATCGGTGTTTGTACCACCGCGTTTAAATTCGGTATACCAGTCTATAATCGTGGAATTCTCTGGTGCAGAGATTCCATAACACTTATCAAGCCATTATTTGGCTTGAACAGTATTTTTGCCCATCAAAAAACAGTGTTTAATCAACACCCGGAACTCTTTTTTATCCAATGACTTGAAAATTACGAAACTGGCATCACTAAAACGACTGTAACTTCTAAACTAATTCTCAGAATGTTATGAAATTTTGACACGTACTGTCTGAAGTTTACTACTATCGATGAATTATATCAGTTTGACATTTATTTGTCAGACCGGAGACTTATTGAGTGACGTGTTATATGTTTCATCGTTTGTTCATTTATTTTTCAACTTCATTTTTAACATCAAAATAATTGTGCCTTATACGTCGGTAGTTTTAGTGTTAAAACCCTACTGGTCAAGCACAAATTTAATATTTCTACAGAATAATCGGTTTATAAGTCTGCATGTACATCAAGATAGTATTTACGCTATTAGGTTGATCTGCACGTTCCCCTGACGCAATCCCATAGAAAATTCATAGGGGATATCGACACGAACAAGTTCTTCAAAGAGTCGTACATATTAATAAGGTAAAACTTCCAGTAGCTGGCACATGGGACAATATCAGGAAAAATATTACAAAAAGCCTTATTGGCAGCGTGCCAAACTGAATTTTCGATATAATTCGTGGCGGTGAAAATACGATAAATTATTAAGTTTTGTATTTACGCGCACAGAAAACGATAAAACGGATTTTATTCAATTGGTATGTTTATGAATGCCTGAAAATTATGCAATTCAGCTAAATATTTACGTTAATTCGCCAAATTCTTTGTACATAATTTATTGTTTGAACACTACGAATTAGTATTAAGAAAACTGAAAATTCGTTAAATTATTAAAATTCATAGTTTCGTGTACAAAATGCGATAAAACAGTCTTTATTCGATTGGTATGTTTATAAATGCCTGAAAATTATGCAATTCAGCTAAATACTTACGTTAATTCGCCAAATTCTTTGTACATAATTTATTGTTTAAACACTACGAATTAGTATTAAGAAAACTGAAAATTCGTTAAATTATTAAAATTCATAGTTTCGCGTACAAAATGCGATAAAACAGTCTTTATTCGATTGGTATGTTTATGAATCGCCTGAAAATTATGCAATTCAGCTAAATATTTACATTAATTCGCCAAATTCTTTGTACATAATTTATTGTTTAAACACTACGAATTAGTATTAAAAAAATTGACAATGCGATAAATTATTAAGATTCATAGTTTCGCGTACAAAATGCGATAAAATGGTTTTTATCCAATTGGTATGTTTATGAATCGCCTGAAAATTATGAAATACAGGTAAATATTTACGTTAATTCACCAAATTATTAGTACATAATTTATTGTTTAAACACTACATATTTGTTAACGCTCATGGTTGAAAATAAATTCGTTCGAGCCTTGTTGTATATTGCGCGTGGTGTGTCGACTAAGTTTATTATATCAATACTATAACCAATACTCGAAGACCACTCCAAGGTTTGGAGACTATACAAAACGTTTCTAACTATGTTACTATTCGAGTCGAGCTTGTACTTATGTTCGAGATTCTACGACTTGTTTTATACCTGTTCTTGTGCTACTCTAATTTCCAACTATGTTTGTCAACTATAATTCAACTGTTCGTTCTATTATTGCTCCAACTATGTGTGTCAACTAACCATAATTCAACTAGTCGAGATTCTATTAGAACTGTTCGATGTCACCTCGGCGTGGCAGACTAAACGGGGGTGAATCGTTCTAATAGGCTATGCAAAATGTACAAAATTGTGGAAGGGAAGTAAGGTATAAGCCCTACTCGGGCCCCTCCACTCGCAAATATTCCAAGTTTTGCTCCTGGACCGTGGCCAGTAATAAAGATAAAGAATCGCGCTGACTTTAACTAAACATAGTAGAAATAACGAGATCGGAAGGTAAAAATATCAATCTGGCGACTAAATGTGAACAATGACTCGAAAACTACATAGAAAACGCGCGGGTCTTTATGGCTTCCTGAGTTTATGGCTGCCACGGAACGGTCCGCGAACCCTTCGATGGGACGACGGTCTTATTGCTAATAGCTATACAGGGTGTCCCAAAAGTGTTGAAGGAGCCGAAAATGGGAGGTAGGTGGGGTCAATCTGAACAACTTTTTCATTTGGAAAAATGTCGTATGGGGCTTCATTTTCAAATTATTAACGAAAAACACCGACCAATCAGAGCGCGAGAATCGCGCGCGCTCGGAGGCAGAAGTGTAGGCCCGAGTTATAATTGGCCGTGGTCGCGATCGAATCGCGTGGCGCGCGATTCTCGCGCTCTAATTGGTCAGTGTTTTTCGTTAATAATTTAAAAATAAAGCCCCATATAACATTTTTGTAAATGAAAAAGTTGTTCAGAATGACCCCACCTACCTCTCATTTCCGGCTACATCAACACTTTTGGAACACCTGTATAGAAATTCTAAATCTATTGTAAATGTAAGGGCAATGTTGGCCTTAACCCTTTCAGTACCACCGCCGCCTAATGGTGGCATCCACGAAACGTTCTCTGGGTCCTACCGCCGCCTAATGGCGGCATTCTCAAAGTTACGTGGGTACTACTGCTGCCCCCTATCGATGACTGTCGCGGTCCGAATGAAAAGTGTAGTGTCAATCACACCCGAGATTTCTATGAATGCTGCGAAACGCGTTTTGCGCTGCCGTACAGTGCAACCACTCTCGTGTAAAACTTCCGCGTCCCACGAATGTATAACCGCGGCCAACGCCTCGGTACCGAAAGGGTTAACAATATTAACCTCTTACGCACTGCGCGCCACCATAGTGGCTTTCGCGGATGCCATCTCTCAATACCACGCGCCACTATAGTGGCTTTCGCGGATGACATCTGAATTGTATTATTAATTATTAGAATAAATTGTTAAAGTTAAACTGCGCGTATCATATCTTTAACCCTTTGACTACGGCAGACTTTGGCACCTACTGATCGTACGGTACGGTACGAATTCAATCCCGACGTCCACTGGGTACGGCGAAATTTTTCGTTAGACATGCATTTCTGAGGAAGTACCATGAGAGCAATTATAAAATTTTAAGACGGACGAAACAAGCGAAATTTGATTTGGACGCCAATTGGCGCCTATAGTACCGGGAAGTCAACATGTTCCTGACGCCAATAGGCGCCAACAGTAGTCAAAGGGTTAAGAAAAATTATAATTTAATCATCAAACACTTCATTCCAATGTACTCGTGTAAAGAATAGCATTATCCGTCATACATTGCAGTGCCGTATCATTTACGCGTAAATTACGTTGAACTCTGTCGTACAGAGAAACAGCCCCGCGAAAAATGCAGCCATGCCTAAGAGGTTAAAAAAAAGCGTGACCATAATTTTCAGCAGAAAGACGAGATTAATAAAAACAAATTGGATCGGTATATTTATGCAGCTCACTGTATATACGTGCATACTTATTAAAGCGTTTTTGCTTAATACAGTTTGCACTCTGTAATGTGCTGTGTGTGCAGTATATCATACGAATGTTCAGCGGTTTTCTTTGAACACTGTGGATATATATGTATGCTGGGATTTTTGCTATTCCATATCACGTCCGTATTTATATATGTGTGCATATAGGAGGCCGTTTCAGTTTGCCACGCCTGCATGTATGCGCGTTTTACAACTTCCCTAACTTAGTACGCGAATGGAGTTCAGTTTTCCTTTAATTCCGCGGCAAAAGGGCTAATAAACCTGTGTAACTCAAGAGAGTCGGTCGACGCGAACGAAATACCCGTTTTGTCTCTGTGTCATCCCGCGAGACATCTTGTGTAACGCGCACCATAGAACTTCGCGTTGCATTAATTGATTTCCATTGCGTCGCCGGTTATGTTCGTGTTTGCGCGACTCTTAATCTTCCTCGAGTAAAATAAGTAACGCTGGAACCTGAAATAATTTGCAACAGAGCGAAGTGGAAGACGAGCTAGCAAGAAACGTAATTTAGAGATCCGACTTTGTTAAATGGTTTACGTTGAGAGTAAACGTGAAATGGGGAGATAATACAGTGTACTGTGTGACATATTTATCTTAAGACTGGAATTACTATATTTTATGGTTTAAATGACTCATTTTACAATTTCATTATAGAAATTCTTACTTCATGTCACATTTTTATCGTAATGATGCGATGACTTTTGCAGCGATAACTGCAGATGTGATATAACGAATTTTACTTGTTTGTTTCTTTTATTCGAAGTGAAAATAATTTTTTATTGTGGTTACTTATCATTATAGTGATACCAAACATTTTTATAAGTACTTCTCAAAGTGGAAAAGTACACTATAATCCGTTTACCGATCCCGGAAAGTTTATAAGATATTTAAATTTTTGTTTGGGCTTTCTAAATATGTTGCAAACTTGACAGTACTGTAAAACGCAAATTTTCACACTTTTAAATTTCAAATAGTATTAGTTACTCTCTTAACACTTAACAGGAATGTGATGATTTAAAAATTCTATGTATACTTGGAAGTATCAAATTTAGTAATGTGATGATTTAGTAATAAGAAAATTTAAAAATTTTATAATTCAGATACATAAAAATGTAGAAACGTGATGATTTAGTAATAAGAAAGTTTAAAAATTTTATAATTCAGATGTTTGAAGATTTAGAAATTTAGAAATGTAACAGTTTTTGTATTTGTAAATATCAAACTGTGATAATTTAGAGGTGTTGAGATTTGCAAATTACAGATATAAAAATTTATCCAACATTCAATATTAAAATAATTGACCCCTCATTATACTGCCATGTTTGAGAAAATTTTTAAGCTCTAACAAATAGCACTAATAAAATACTAATTTTAAATAAATATCTTTTATTAAATGCGAAAAATGTCGCACATATTTTCATCACGATTGAATATTATTATAGTTATTATAGTTGTCATTACATAGTAATTATAATTCCACAACATGAAATTCTTTTCGTAAGATAATAATAAATCAATAAGTATAAAAACAGTAAATTTAGCTATTTTAACTGCTTTTGGTAGAAATAATTTCGTTCTACCTATTCGTAGTTGCACTACTTCCAGTGATGTAAGTGCAACATGTATGATTTACAGAAGCTACGAATACCTAAAAAGTTGGGAACTGTGTTTGAACATTATCGAAGATGACCAAACTAATGCGACACAAACCTAGCACTATAAGTACAATGGGTGTGTATCTAAATTTACTTTTATTCATTTATCATTAGGTAATCACCGCATAATTACTAGTACGTGAGTATTAGTGCGAAAAGGGGTGTTATGTTCGAAAAATGAAAAAAAACTGGTATTATATTTTCATAATTAAGATAAATATCTTTAGTAAAAATTTCTTAAGAAGTAATTTCCGTGAGTAGCGCAGAGTTAGATATAAAAAATAGAAATTTTCGAACAGAGTTTGCATAAGGATGAAAGTGCAAAAATTTTTCTCTGTATCATCCACGATGATGAAAATGTAATTTCGATTTATTTGCGTCAGATAGACAACGTATAATGTTAAAAAAGAAGCAAGGTATAATTTAAAATTCAAAATCTCCAAGCAACTGTGAAACATGGTGGTGGTACGGTGATAGCGCCTTTATGTCTGCAACTCGAATGCATAATTTTGTACAGGAAAATATGAATAAATTGCAATATTTGTATACTGCGTAGTATGATATACTTTGTAGTATAATCCATACAATGTATTTTAAATATATACGGAACTCCTTTGTTCTTAACACTTTGATCGCCACGACATCCACATATGGGTGACGCTTAAATTTCCACATGAATCAATCATCTATTTAGGAAGAATTTGTTCATTTATCTAATTGGAAACACTAGTAGTAATTACTTCGACCTATGAATAATAAATGAAGCAAAATATTGTGAAGATATTTGGAAGGATTTATTAATCATAAAAACACTATCTAGTAAAATTTTCAACTGCGTTTGTGTGGCAGTCAACGTGTTAATAACCTGAATTTTTTGCTGAAATACTATGACCAAATACTAACTCATCGTGTGCGAACACTATATTATTTAAACAAATCTGCGGTAGTGACGTAAATATTTAGCCGATTCGCATGAAAAATTATTTTTAGGCGTTTTGTGAGTGTACCAAATCTTTAAGAAGAACTACTTTATCGTATTTTATCCACGGGATATACAGGGCGTCCCACAATTATAATACGAGCCGGAAAGTTATGTTAGATGGGGCTATTCTGAACAACTTTTTCCTTTGCAAAAATACTGGACGAGGCTTCATTTTTCAATTATTCAGGAAAAACATCGTCCAATCAGAACGCGAGGATCGCGCGCGCTCGGAGGTAGAAGCGTAGGCCCGAATTATAATTGGCCGTGGTCGCGATCGAATCGCGTGGCGATTTAACAATTATCTCAATTGTTTCAACAATCTAAGAGAATCACGATATCGAGCCACAGTCGACACAGGACCGGAAAGGGTTAAGTTGCATTCACCAGAAGAACATGCATCTAAACAAGAATGTAAGCAAAAAAATATAGGGTTCCATTTAAAAGAACAGAGATGACCTTTATATGTCTTGGACACCTCCATCCATAAAAAAAAATTAGTAATATCGGATGATCAGCCCGTCGATACGAAATAATGTTGGTCCTATGAACTTTTACCTATCATCAATAGTAGCCAAGTTATTTAGATGGCCGGCTTTAAGTGGCTCGGTCTGTATACCCGTCTGTCAGTCTTTCATTGTTATCGCCTTAGTTTTAGACAACCAGCGAGCGTTAAAATCTCGTTAAAAGGAGTTCTCGCGGAACCGCACTGAATAAAAGAAAGAACAGCGAAAAACGTTGAACGTAATTTAGCCGTCCTAGCGAAACAGGTCCCAGGCGTTTTATAAATAAATTGAATTGTATGAGACGGGATAGGACGATGCTCGCGGAAGGAAGGAAGAACGAGGAAGATAAATAAAACGAAGCGAAAGAAAATGGACCGGGAAACGCATGGACAAGCAAATAGAAAATGAGAAAATGATACGGTCGAGAACATCGAGGGTGCAGGGTGAAACGCGGGGACGATGGTGAAACAAGGGACGGAAAACGAGAAAAGGTTGAAGGTAGCGAGGAATTTTCATTCACAGTTCTTTCCGACCTTTTTTTTCTTCCTCGAATACTTCCTCCCGTCGTTTAATATCGCGTTACCTACTCGATGCTCGTGAAGTAGCTTCGTTTTATTCGTATTCAACGCGAAATAAGATTTATTGCGAGGCCGTACAAGACGGTGAATAGAATCGATCGCAGATTTTATTGTCGCAAATATGAGCCGTTTATGTTGAAACTGGGACAAGTCCTTTTTTTTTTAAAATGACATAGCGATTGCAATAGATAAAACTTGCGATAGTTTTCTCCGTAAGCAGGCTATGATGAAATTCATTGAAATTCCCTAATATTAGGGTGTACAATAAGTTTCTTCTTTTTTTTTTAGAAATGAATACGCAATATTAAAAAAAAAAAAAATACAGTGGTTACAATAGATAAATCTTGATGCGATATTTTTCTCTGTAAGCAACCTATGTTGACATTCATTGAAATTCTTTAATATTAGGGTATACCGTATGTTTCTTCTTTTTTAGAAATGAATACGCAATATTAAAAAAAAAAAAAATACAGTGGTTACAATAGATAAATCTTGATGCGATATTTTTCTTCGTAAGCTAGCTATGTTGACATTCATTGAAATTCTTTAATATTAGGGTATACCGTATGTTTCTTCTTTTTTAGAAATGAATACGCAATATTAAAAAAAAAAAAAAATACAGTGGTTACAACAGATAAATCTGGATGCGATATTTTTCTCCGTAAGCAAGCTATGTTGACATTCATTGAAATTCTTTAATATTAGGGTATACCGTATGTTTCTTCTTTTTTAGAAATGAATACGCAATATTTATTTTACAAAATACATAGTGGTTACAATAGATAAATCTTGATGCGATAGTTTTGTCCGCAAGCAAGCTATGGTGAAATTAATTGAAATTCTCTAATATTAGGGTGTCCCACAAGATTCTTCTTTTTTTTTAAATGAATACGCAATATTTATTTAAAAAAAACATAGTGGTTACAATAGATAAATCTTATACAATAGATAAAAAAAACCATATCAACTACATCGGATAAATATTAGGATATGAAGGATTTGTTACCGTATGACCCGTATGAAACGAAATTATCGGACAGAATTTCCTGGTAGACCTAATATTTGTTCTTCACAGTTCCAAGTAACTAATGCGAGTATTTACAGGTAGAAAGGTGAACCAATTTTGTAACAATATGCCTATTAAATCTGTGTAAAAATTCGAGTGTTATCCACATATGGATGACATGGCTGTCAACGTGTTAATAAATCGATGGTACGTGTTTTTCACCGCGTGTATTGTTATTCGACTTTTATCTATCGAAGCATTATCTCGCTGGCACGTCCAACGATCGTGGTTTCTCGAATGAATAAATGGCAACAAATTGTTCTCCAGGATTTCAATGTGCTTTAAACTGTTCATTCCGGATGAAAGAAACGCTAATTCTGCCTTGCCGCTGACACAAAATGCAGACCACACCGTTTAACGATCCACCACCGAAATTGTGGTTAGAGAAGTATTTGGGCCGTTGTTGAATTATCGTTCTTTAATGCGGAAAAATAAATCTTTGTGGCGAAAATCACCGGGTGTGTAATGTGCGGTCCGAATAAATTAAAACATAGTCATTAATGTTCAGAGCGTTTAGGGTAGGAAACATTATACTTTAGACCGGGTCACTTGGCGCATGGTATTTTGAGGCTCTCGAAGTCAGTACAGTAAATCCTCCCACAGTGCAACGGAGGCCGGAATCGAAACTGTTCACTGTGAGAATAGTAGAAGCGAAATTAGATACTCGGCGGTTCGATTGCTGGGGGGATCCCCCTTGGAATCAGTCAAGCGTTAAACACGATCGGTTACCGAAACGACCGAATATCGGTGAGACACATACTAATGCAAGCAAAGAAAAAGACTGCAATTTTCTTATTTCCTATTATTTTTTCATGAAACTTGCACCATCGTATTCGTCAGGTTTGTCTGATTAAAATGACACCAAACATGATGTAATTACGTTAATAATTACGTACGTAACGGGTGATTAAAGTTTTTCACGTGAAAGAGGACGGCGAGTGGAAAAGACAGAGAGGCAGAAGGTTGAAGCGTTCGGAAAAGATGAAAGGCAGGCGGAACACAGACCTTTAAATTAAAAATGAAAAATTCTTATTTTTGATTTGTCGTAAATGAAACTTTTATCATCGTATTCGTCTCGTTTTTCTGATTAAAATGATATCAAACACTTTATAATTGCGATCATAATTACCTGTGTAACAAGCCATAAAAGTTTATTTGTATCTCTGCCGTAAATGTAACGTCCGAAACTTTTATGGCTTGTTACACAGGTAACTGTGATCGTAATTATATCTTGTTTGGTCTTATTTTGATCGGAAGAACCTCACGAATATGTTAAAAAGGTTTGCAGTCAAAGAAATATAAATATTAAAATATTATATTGCTAAATTAGGAACTGGAGATCTGTCAGCTCGCATCAAAGGGACCGCGATGAGTGTATCGTGTTACACTTGGACTACCTCGAGCGAGGCGAACATAGGCGCAGTAATGTCGCATGCATAGGCGCAGGAAGAGACGTTTTGCACTGTGGGAGGGAAACAAGTCTCGCACTGTAGGAGGATTTACTGTATTCGGTTTATTGTTCAGATTTAAGTGTAAGTGAGAGAGAAAGAGAGACACAAGAATTATTGGTGACGAGAGTGAAAGGAGTTGGGTGAAAATCTTGTTCATCGGAAAAAGTTACCTAATAAAGGATTTTAAATGACCTTTCAACTTTTGCTATGTTACGGATGCCGATAAAATTCCTTTCTTCCGTTCGCCGATACTCGCCACTTCAAACCTCTTAAACTATCGTGAGATAGGAAAATGCTCAAGTGACACATTGGTATCTGTTTGCAAAAATAGAAGGTCCATGGAAGTGAGACACCGACCGGGGTTAAATTCTTTTAAATCCAACATCTGACCCACTTAAAGAATCAGAACAATTAAATTCTTTTAAAATCTGAATCTGACACACTTAAGGAATCAGATCAGTTAAATATCTCGGCATTAAAAACTTTCTGACAGTTTTCTGGCCCGATAATCTGAATGGTAACCACACGTGTCACCTGAAATACTTGATAAAACCGTCCGTGGAAAATAGTAACCTAACCTACCCTTTCGGTTAGTGTACATTATGTTAGTATTGTATCTGCGTTAGAGTGCTCTGTGGATAGTACCAAGTTTCATTTTGACTTGAACATTTCGTACACTTCGAAAGTTATGATTTAGCGAGATTGGTGTATGTTCTTTGGGATTCAACTTAACGAACCACGAAGTAGTAAGGTTGTAGAATCAGTGAATCCACTTGAAAGACAAAAATAACTAAACAACTGGCGAGGGTAAAATGTGTGTGCTTTATTAAAACTGAAACTTGATTTTGAGCTTAAGGAAAATAGTAACACCTCGCAAACTGACAACGGACTTTAAAAGATAGATTTTGATTGTGTACTCTTTGAGAGTTATTGGAAATCAACTGAAGGGAAAAAATAATGTTTACGAATCTGCAATCCGTTTTTCGCTAGCACATACAGTTTTTGAGAAACGACGATACAACTTTCTTTGGGTGCTTTTTAAAGGTGAAAATCTGCTCTATCGCGTGTTATAGTTTGATTTCTCACTACATTCTTACTTTTTGAGATAAATTGAAAAATATACGTAAAAATTGATACAAAATCGGCGTCTATCCGCGTTCGTAGATTGTTTAAACATGCTTAAATATTCAGAATGCAAAAGGCAGATACCGTTATAATCAAGAAAGTCTACAGAACATTTTGATGCAAACGGAATTTCAGAATCTGTTATAGTTACCTCACAAAATTGGTTTGAATTTCGAAAATGTGCTTCTTTTCAAAATCAAATTTCTCAAAAACTGTAGGTGCTGGCGAAAAACAGATTGCAGATTCGAAATCAGCGCAAGAAACACTATAACAATCACTGATCGGATTTTAGAACGTCGAAGAAAAGTTAAAATTAGTTGAACAGTGTAATCATTATGTCCGTTTTCTATTTTCTTTTTATTTCGACAGCTATGTGTATGATATAATGTACGATTGCACTCAAACTCCCGTATCCGCGGAAGCAGGTTGAAAGTTTTGCGTGGATATGACGAATCACGGATACAGTTGACCGCGGATACGGAGGTTCGCGAATATTGAGTTGTAAATTCAGAAAATTGCAAATTCCAGAAATAATGAAAAAGGAGAACCGTGGCTGCGAAGAACCGCATAATTGTAGGTAAATGTACAAAATAATGAAAAAAAAATATCGTGAATGACCGTACATGTTGCGATTCATGAATAAGGGGAACCGCGGATACGGAGAACTGCGAACAGAAGGAACCACGGATAGGAGAACTGTAAGTACGTGAAACCGCGTATTTGGACAACCGTGCATATCGGAAACCGTGGATACGGGGGAAACGCGGATACGGTAAATCGATAAATTGAAATTACAAACAATTGAAACCGTGAATAATTAATCTATCAGCGACTGCAGCCGCGAGTAACAGAATCCTCGAAAAGTCGAAACCGCGAATAAGTGAAATCACGAAAAATAGACACCGTCTGTAACTGAGATCGTGAAAAAGTTAGAAGCGCGAATAATTTAAATAGCGAAAAGTTGAAGCCACGAATAACTGACTCTACGAATGATTGAAATGGGAGGTAATTAAAATTGCGAATAATTGAAATCGTATATAACTGGAACAATGAATAGAATTTGGATTAAAATGGCGAATAATTGCACTCTCAGGAAATTGTAATCTCATTGATTTATACCGCGATGTATTATATGTACAGGGCGTCCCACAGTTATGGTACGAGCCGGAAAAGGGTGGTAGGTGGGGCTATTCTGAACAACTTTTTCCTTTGCAAAAATATTGGACGAGGCTTCATTTTTAAATTATTCAGGAAAAATACCGACCAATCAGAACGCGAGGATCGCGCGCGCTCGGAGGCAGAAATGTAGGCCCGAGTTATAGTTGGCCGTGGTCGCGATCGAACATACAGCGCGCGTGATTCTCGCGTTCTGATTGGTCGGTGTTTTTCCGTAATAATTTAAAATTGGAGCCTCATCCGACATTTTTGCAAAGAAAAAAGTTGTCCAGCATAGCCCCACCTACTACCCCTTTCCGACTCGTACCATAATTGTGGGACACCCTGTATATTATTGTTGTACATTGTTATATACAGGGTGTCCCAAAACGAACGAAACATCCGGAAATGGGAGGTAGCTGGGGTTATTCTGAACCACTTTTTCTTTTGCAAAAATGTCGTACGAGACTTCATTTTTAAATTATTAAGGATAAACACCGACCAATCAGAGCGCGAGAATCGCGCGCGCTCAGGGATGTCGTACCATCGCGATGCTCATACGTTCGTTTACGGCGACGGTCACTGTTACTCGTGCCTGCACGACGCCCCTGAGCGCGCGCGATTCTCGCGCTCTGATTGGTCGGTGTTTTTCCTTAATAATTTAAAAATGAAGCCCCGTACGACATTTTTGCATAGGAAAAAGTTGTTCAGAATGACCCCAGGTACCTCCCATTTCTAGATGTTTCGTTCGTTTTGGAACACCCTGTATATTAGTACTACAATTATTACTGAAAAATGACTACAATTTATCAGTACTAAATTGCACCTAAACATATTCTGCTAAAAATAATTTTAACCCTTTCACTGCGATGCGATTTCGAGGTAATCTATCGACAGTGACTAAAACGGTACGTGGAGATTCGATACCATTGTTAGGTTTATGTACCCTTGTAAGTTATTTTCTTCCAATTTCTAAATTGTTAAATTTCCTTGTTGTAAAATTATCAAACTTCTAAGTTTAAAATTTCTGAAGAATAAAACCCGGAAATATGTTAATTCGCTATTTATGTATTTCTAAATATTTACACATACGAACTTCCACATTTGTGTGATCTGTCTACAAAGACTACAGTACAGTGAAGATTGCTTTACACAATGATTTTACAGCGCATAGAATAACGACACGAAAAACTGTACACACGGTGTTGCTATAGCGTCCGTATGTTAATAAGCGAGTGAGCGTGGGTATTATTTTCTTTTTCTGACGTCGACGTTCCACTGTTTCCCCAACGGCCGCGGCATTATTAAAAGCAAAACTGTCACAGGAAAATTGATCGCGTCACCCATTAAACTACAGGAACATGTGGTGCGCCGCTGAAATTGACCACTATATCAAATCAACCGTGATGTATGGAAAACAAGCACACACAGAACGTAGGATTGACTTGCAAATAATTGTTTGGCGATAAATCATAATTAGGTCGACAGAAGCTGATGATTAATTTACTGCTAACGAACGGTAATTAATCAATCGCGCGATATAACGAGTTACGTATTCTATCGAGACGATAATAAAAAAAAAAATTCTCGCTTTTCATTGTGTTTCTACTTTTTGTATTTATATTTTACTTCGTATAACGAGGTTATTACGGATCATAAAATTCGCTCGTGGCACACATATATACATATGTAGCTTTGTGTGACACGCGATTAAAACAGTAGCTGGTCTCGTTTTTTCGTAATCCGTGTTGTGGCATGAAAATGCTCGACATTAATGTATTATGTCTGTTATGGACGTCAATGAGGTTTCCTGTAATATTATATTCCATGTTTTAACAAGGTTTGTTTTGGAGTTTTCTTTTTAAAATATAAAATATATTTTTATATTTAAAATTTTAAACATTGCCGGTTAAATTTCACTCATCGTTTTCTAATCTTTTAATTTAACTTGAAAACTTTCTCTACACTTGTAATTTTTAACTTATGGAAATAAAGAATCTCTTCATTTTACGATTCTTAAATTTGTGAATTGAAAAGTTTACGGATTTTCATATTCTTTAATTTAGAAATATCTATATTTTCAAGTAATGTGCAATGTGGTATATAAATTATGTGTTAAATTAACAAAATTTGAAACTGATGAAACGTCAAATTCTTGAATTATTGAAATTAAATGTTTGGAAGTTTAAGAAATTGAGTTTCAGTTGAATTGGAATGAAATTGTACTGAATTTGAAATTTATGAAAACCTTTGTTAGTTCAGATTTATAAATTTACAAGCTCTTATTTTGATTTTTACAAATTCTCAAATTTCCAAAATTGTAAAGTTTCACATTTCCAGAATTACAAATTCACAAGTATTTACAGGTTCAAATAAAAAAATTGTTTAATTTCCGAATTTGTAATCATATTGAAACTGAATATGTCAAATTAATGTACTTCTAAAATTTAAGTCGACTCTACATCGAATGTAAATTAAACTGAACTGGGATCGAAATGAATTTGAACGAAACTGAAAGCGAGTAAAATTACATTTGAATTGAATTGAAACCTAAACAAAATAATTCTACATTAAGCCGGAGTCAATTTTGAATTTAATTTCAAATACACTGAATTGAAATCGAATGAAATTTTAATCGAATTGAATTCAATTTGAATTGAATTTACATCGAAACTGTATTAAATCTAAATATAATCAAATGTAATATGAATTGAAACCGTATTCAAATCGTAAGTAATTTGAATCCAATTGGTATAAAACCCATAATGCAGTTAAGTTGAATCGAATTTCATTTGAATTAAAATTGCATTCAAATCGAATGCAATTTGAATTAAATTTATATAAACTCAGTAATATACAACATTTAAACTGAATCGAGTTCGATTTGAATTTAATCTATACATATTACATTCAGATTTAATCGAGTGCAATTTCAACTCAATTGGCATTAAATTCAAATTGAATCAAATATAATTTGTGTTGAATTGGCATCGAATCTGTATTAGTCTAAATCCAATGAAATAAAATTTGAATTGAAACTGTATTCAAATCGTAAGTAATTTGAATCCAATTGGTATAAAACCCCTGGTAATGCAGTTCAGTGGAATCGAATTTCAATTGAATTGAAATTGCATTCGATTTGAATTCAATTTATATCAAGCTTGTAATACACAACAGTTAAACTGAATCGAGTTCGATTTGAATCGAATCAGTATTAAACCTGAATTTACTTAAAATCGAATAAAATCTCGATCAAATTGTATTGAATGTGAATTGAACTCGTATTAAATCCGTATCGAACGAAATTTAATTTGTATGAACGAGAGCTGAAATGTTTCGTCATTATATTTTATACGAATCCAATTTATCGTAACTCACATATTTTATATTATAACCAAATCGTTCGTCTACGTTTCAGTGTCGCTAATTCTCAGGAAGGTCCGCTCTTATAATCCTGTCCACTGCACCATATCTTCCATCGTAATTCCTCATAAGATGGCCGTACACTTTTAGCCGGTAGTGTACATCGCGCAGGATGAAAGGGTTAATTCTTGTTCTGGAGAAACGACAGATGGGACAGCCGAGTTTTCCGTGTTTTAGTCGCGCACACGTTCCGCAGAAAGCTCGACGTGTCGGGTCTTTTGTTCTTTCGCGGTGGGAGTGTGCATTAACGTGGTATCGGTGTGTGTCTCTAAGATGTGCATAAAAATCTAGAGCGCACACATACACGCGCGCAAGATTGAAAGGAGCTTTCTCGCTAAAAGCGGCGAACCACGGAGAGAGAGCATTTAGGTGACGGCAACATTGGCTCAGCCCTCCCGGGCTATCTTCTCGATTGCTAACAATCGAGAACCAGAGAATAGCCGGGTTCTTTCTCGTTAATGTTACTTCGTACCTTGCTTCAATACTTTCTACCTTCGACGGATCATTCTAAACCAGTTTCTCCCACCGTGGGGCCCACGCCCCACAGGGGGGCAATTTGATTATAAGGGGGGGCAATTCGAAAATGGACTCGACACGAGTTTAACCCTTTCGCTCCGACTCATTTAAATGCAATGCTAGATTTCGGTGCCAAATTTAACGAAAAAAGCAAATTCTTAAATAATTGCGGTAAATAATTATTAGGTATAATTTCGCTTGACGAGACCAAAATATCAACTGGGTGTTTGGCGTCGTCAAGTAAGCCTCCCTGCGACAGACGGCAGGATCCGCGGGGAACCCCGGACGTTTTAAAATCTCGCTAAACAACGCAGTTGTTCGCACCTGAATGGCCCGTCGCAACTTCTGTTGTGTTTCAATTCAATTTTTTTATATTAAAAATTATGTATGTTACATAGGGGGGCATAAGAATTTCAGTGAAGGCTAAGGTGGGGCATGGCACAAAAAAGGTTGGGAAACACTGTTCTGAACAGAGATACAGCGATTTTCATCGAATTTATCGTGATGAAACTTTGCACGTTCAAATCGCTTATACGCCCCTCTGAACGAAGAGATTATACAGGGTCATTTCACGCCGAATCGATCATAATTTGCTTTGTGATTAATTCACATATGGTTACTTACATGTATTATTATTGTATTCTTCTGTTATTTTTTTTTTAGTAAAGGGTTTAGAGTCGCATCAACTGCAGTGGTTTTTAGCGACTGTAACTATAAACTATGGGTACATTAAGGAAAGATGGGCAAGCTCTGCGCTTTAAGGATGAATTCAAATTTTGTTGAGTATGCCGATGGTGTCACAGAAATTGAGTACTGCCTCTTGGTATGTTGTTGATGTAGTCACTCCTGTAAGGTTGGTTCCAATCTTTAACTTTTTTCTTGTTTGGATGTACCTTCTGCAATCCATGATGATGTGGTGGGTGGTTAGGTTTGTGTTACACAGCTCACACATTCTAGGAAGAGTATTATTAAGTATGTGTGTGTGTGATAATTTGCTATGTCCAGTTCTGATTCGCGTTATTGCCACTTGCTGTCTTCTCTTCTGTTATTTTGCTAATCTGGAAATTTGCGAATTGGGAAATTGAAAAACTGGAAAATAGGAAAATTCCAGAATTTAACAATGAAACATTTGATAATTTGAAAATTTGGAATTTGGGAATTTGAAAGTTAGAGAATGTAAGAATTGTGAAAATTGGGAATTTAAGAAGTGGAAAACTTGAGAATTTAATGATTTGAGGATTTGGGGATCTGAGAATTTCAACATTTGCATTCTAGGAAATTTAGTAATTTGAAAATATGGAAATCTCGAGATATAGGAATCAAAAGATTTATTCCATCAGAAATTTGAAGATTTGGAAAATTTGAGACTTAATCTGGCAATTTAATATTTAGAAAGTGTGGAAATTTGAGAAATTGGTAATTAAAAACTATGTCATTTAGTCACTTATAAATACAGGTTTCTTGAAATTTATACTACTTATATTATTGTATTATTGAGAAATTCAGTACTGATAATCTGAAATCTGTGAATATTTGAAAAATCTTGACATTATAATAATAATAAAGAATAAAGTAAGAAATAGGAATAAAATATTCGAAAATCAATTTTATAATAACAAAATAAACGGGTATCCACGCTACACAAAAGACGTAAGGTAAAATCGTTTGTTACTTAACAAAGCAATTACACATAATTAAACGTTCTAAACTCGATAAAAATAGCAAGTTTCTTGTATATATTCGATAGAAAATCGACTATATGTTCCTTACGAGTATGCTCGAAAGAGTTAATACAATAATTGAAAAGCGGATGAATAGAAGTTCCGGATCAGTTCACTGTTCAGCGTAACAATAGCACCGTCCATACTTTCAAAATTTTATAACTCTGAAACAATAGTCTTGCATACCAATTGTATTGTATGAAAATACAAAACGTACCGAAAACCAGTAAATTTATTTGCACGTACAGTATATCGAGATAAAATGAGAAAAGTGTGAAAGAGAATGCACTAATATGAACCCGTTTTACTATTATAATTTCACACGTTGTAACAAAAAAACTATGTACAGGTAGCCCTCCTATAATACAGAATCTTACAACACGGTTTCGCTTTAACACGATAAGAAAATTGATTAAGAATTGATTGATTAATGTCTTTAAGACATTAAATTTCAGTCCCAAGCCACGTCCGACAAAGATAAAAAAAGCAACGTTTAAGAGAAAATTTATTTCTTTGGGAGTAAAGATACAAATCTTGGATCATCTTTTGAAAGGAGAAAAAGCACCTCACATTGGGGAAAGTCTTAATTTGAATGAAGCAACAGTCCAGACTATTAAGAAAAATGAAAAAGAAGTAAGAAGTGCAGTTGCTCCAGGATCTTTGACATCCGCATACATTTATATTTTTAATAGAAATTAAGTTATTTATGTAGAATTAAAGAAAAATATTTGTTTTTAATAAGTTTTTGGAACGTAACCTTCCCTTTGGTACTGGCTCTGGGTCTCATGTACTTACAAACAAATAATTATATTGTATAGCGCCGTATAATATAGCACAATATAATTATACTGTATATTACATATATAACTGTGGAATTAGGGGTATAAGGTTAATAATGAATGCGTGTTCGTAAACGACGATTCTATTTATTATAAGATCCGCGACTGGTAGTGTAATCGACTCGATGTGACTCCTACGAAAAACTAAATCCCACTGACTCTTCGCCGTTTACATCTCCTCTACGAAAAGTCATTGAGAAAAAAGGAAAGAAATAGATTTAGAGAGAGAAAACTAAGAACGTGGGAAAGGACTGAGAAAACCGTTGAGAAATTCGGCAAGGGAGAGACACAGCGGAAAAGAGTCGTAAAAATAAGAAAAGTGAAGAGGTTCGCAAGGGCCTAAGAGCTGACGCAGACCAGGCCCCGACGAGACCCTGTAGAGACGTGGAAAATTAGCGAGCGTAAATCTAAAGGGGATACGAAAGAGAAAGAATCTTTAGAAACTTTAGAAAACAGACAAGATTGAGAAAAAACAGAAAAAGGTAACGACGTGTGTGGTGCCATGGGCGCCATATAACTATTATACAGGGTGTCCCAAAAGTGTTGAAGGAGCTGGAAATGAGAGGTGGGTGGGGTCATTCTGAACAACCTTTTCATTTGCAAAAATGTAGTATGGGGCTTCATTTTTAAATTATTAATGTAAGATTAATCCGTAATACGGTACAATAAAGGCGTATAATAACGACTTGTACAATATCGCTAAATGACTATATATTCTTTAAACGACAAAATGTGGGCGATGTCGCGTTGTCAATGATTCCCCAAAGAATGCCCTTCCTCGAGGCTGCGAAGGCTTTACTGCCCCTCGCCAAAACTCAAGGGCCTCAGTTGTTTACTGCCCTGACGTCACAATATCGGGTCCCGACGCCTTGGTGGTCGTCGCGCTGGGACCGTATGCGTCCTATTTCGAGTTCGAATGCAGGTCAATTTGGAATTTCCTTACATTAACGAAAAGCACCCACCAATCAGAATTTGAACCGACCGAGCGCCACGCGATTCGATCGCGACCATGGCCAATTATAACTCGGGCCTACACTTCTGCCTCCGAGCGCGCGCGATTCTCGCGCTCTGATTGGTCGGTGTTTTTCGTTAATAATTTAAAAATGAAGCCCCATACGACATTTTTGTAAATGAAAAAGTTGTTCAGAATGACCCCACCTACCTCCCATTTCCGGCTCCTTTAACACTTTTGGGACACCCTGTATACTTATATATAATAATAAAAATAACTATATAACTACAAAACTACAGTATAATTAATGTACTGTACCAATTGTACACATAAGGAAGCAATGATTCTAATATACAAACGCTAGTAAAAAATATAAAATAACATTTCTTTTCATCGATCCTCATTTTTGAGGAAATTAAAATGGGAGATTTTTTAAAACATTTTCAAGGTTATTTGTTCATCAAAGAAGAAAGATGACAATTTTATGCATGTCGTTATTAACTCAATAGTTAATGGATGTTATAAATGAATAAATGTAAATATCTACGAATTATTAATCGATATTCTTTATTATGTTTTTATTTGTATGTATTCGTATCATTCTTTCGAATAAATTGATCACGGTACTGATTAATATATTGAACAATATCACGTAAAATAATTGTGAATAATATATCTTAACGTAATGTTAGAGAAAACGGGGAGGAAAAGAAAATAAAAACCAAAATAGTGAAGAAACTGAAAATTGTAGCGTACATGTATTGAAATAAGGAAAACTAAAGAAGGTCTATCGCGTTCGTCGCTCTCTGTTAACGGCCTGATTTCTATCTGAATCTCCTAACTTCCTACCGATTCGCACCTTTGTTTCTCTCTCTCACTCTCTCTCATTCGCTCTCTCACTCTTTCTCTCGCACTCATCGTTCATTCGTCAGCCCATTCGCTCTTACCATTCGCGCGCTTTTACAAAACCTATAACAGTAATTAATTACATTCATCAATTTACATCCAGTAATTGTTAAACTATTAAAAAGCGGTGCTCTGTGAAGTAAATAAAATTTTCGACAAACGTTTTACAAAATTTTGTTCTACTTATTTTTGTTTATTTTCTCGTACAAAATTATTTTTTCCCCACTTGTACAATTAATACTGATGCGGTCTGTATAGAAAAAGGAATATATTAACTTTGTAATAAAATAACAAACTATTTTATTAAGTATTTACTTTAAATAAAAAAGCGTAATTCCATTAATTTATATTGTTATAAATATGATTATATCATATCCATTTATTTATTTATACGCGAACAAGTTCATGATATTAATTTAACATAAACACAATGTCAACTCGTAAATAACTACAATACTCGCGTTCAAATAATTCAACTCTTTATATCAATTATTACGATTAAAACATAGATGTAATATATTACGAGCTATTACTTATGCAAGTAATTGCGAGCTTTTGAACGCATCTCGATCGAGAAAAAAACAATTAACAAGTTCTGAAATCAGGTCAGCAAGAAAAATTTGAAAAATGCTGTTTAAAACATACCAGATTGTATTTTTTAAGTCGTGTTTAAAAAAGGAGGTTCCGCTCATTATCCATCGTTTCCATTTTATTCGTTTTATTGCAATTTAACAGAATTATGACGTCAGTGCTATTAATACTCGCAGTTAAACATCGTTTTCATTGTATTTAACTCTAAATAACCTTTATTCACTCACTTTTATCATTGAACGTAATATTTTATAATAATAAATATACAGATATACTTGTTCTTATACTTTCATAGTTTTTCAACATATCCTTACACTGTTTCATAACAAATTATCAACACTTACAATTACAAATCATTATTACAAAGTTATGGTTTAAGATCTACCATTATTTAGAAGGTTTGAATTATTTCGACCGAAAAATTATATCGAACATTATTTACAATTTTGGACAAAGCAATCTACCGAAAAGTGTTATTCTTTTTACAATAATTGATTATTTTAACACTAGATTTATGAAACGAGCCAAAATGACTCATAACATATTTTTTATTTTAAATTACAAACACTATGAAGAAACTTTTATCAAAATGTATGTCAACTGTTGTCAAGATAAACGATCATTGTATAAGACAGTTCACGTATCATACTTTATTTATTTTCTTGTCTAGTTTAGTTTTAATGTAAAAATAAATGGTCATTCCGTAGCCGTAAATCTAGTGTTAATCATTTATCTTGGACCCTAACAGTCCAACAAACAGCAACTGCCACAATTTAAAGACATTAAATTAGTTAAAACAAAAAAATATATCAAGGATTATTTCCAATGTTAAATAAAGAAATATAATAAAAAATGTGATATTTGTTTGAATTGATTATTTAAATAATTTATAGTATACTCTAAGGATGTCACAGCAACTGCTACAATTTAAAAACATTGAATGAATTCAAGCAAAGAAACGTGTCGAGAAATACGTTCTTTATTTAAAAGTGATTATTTAAATTATTTACTGTGTACTTTCGCCATGTTGCACAGTTATGCCACGAAAACGCAGAGGACATAGAATGAATCTTTTATTTCATTTAACCCATTTTTCAAAGTTCGAAGGCATTTTTCATGTAGTAAAAAATATTCAGGCAGATACAAAGTAAAAATATTGTATACGATACCTACATAAGACGACTCGTATCGCGTTTTTTTACGTTGAAAATCCGCCATCCGTGGCGGGCGCGACACTCGACCGCATTTAAATACGCCTCTGCTCATAGAAACCAACACATTTATGACATTTGCATTCACGTGATTTTTTTTTCATACGTCCAAGAGCACTCGACGTTCGAATTCTGCCACCTCGATATGTGCCGCGTGTAACGAATAAATATCAAACGAATAAATCACCTTAACATATCGTTGACCGACTATTTTCGTGTTCAAATGAAAAATGGAACCAATACGATCGATTAATACGCGCATTAGGGCGCGTTTACATTGAACGAACTTCCTTGACTTTAACAGAATTTAGATGCTACATAGCGTGTCTTCCAGATCAGGTGCCTCATGCGAATTCAAGTGTATGTGCACGAATATTGATCTGTTCTGCGTAAACGAACCTATTAGAATGAAAATTTTCATGAAGTTCGAAAAATGGAGCTGGACAATATTATAAACTAAACGGTGAAACAGAGAGCTGATGGCAGTTAATCAGCAGTTAATAATGATTTCTTACGATTTTTGATAGTTGTTCTAGCTTTTCATTCTAAATATATATTATAAATTGTAGAGTGTATAATAACAGTAGCATAGTAGTGTAATATGATAGTAAAATAGTGAAATAGTGAAATGGCAAAATTATACATGTGCAAAATGGTAAATGGAAAAATGGTAAAATAGCAAAATAGTAAAATAGTAAAATAGTGAAATAGTGAAATAGTGAAATAGTGAAATAGTGAAATGGTAAAATAGTAAAATAGTAAAATAGTAAAATAGTAAAATAGTAAAATAGTAAAATAGTAAAATAGTAAAATAGTAATACAGGAAAATAATAAAATAATAAAATAGTAAAATAGTAAAATAGTAAAATAGTAAAATAGTAAAATAGTAAAATAGTAAAATAGTAAAATAGAAAAATAGCGAAATAGTAAAATAGTAAAATAGTAAAATAGTAAAATAGTAAAATAGTAAAATAGTTAAGTAGTAACATAGGGCAATAGCTAAATATTAAAATAGTGGACCAGTAGAAGGTACAATAGTAAAATTCAAATCAAGAAATAAAAATGATTAGTTGATAAAATAGCATAATAGTAAAGCCGCGACATAGTGGCATACTAACACAGTAAAATAATGAAATAATGCAACAGTGAAACAGTGTAATAAAATGTTCATGTAATAATCTATTTTCTTAAAAATTATCCGCGCAACATACAAACAATCCATCATCATTTACTTCAATAAAATCATAAGATAACTACAAGAAATCACGTATCACACGTACACACAATAATCAAACACCAGTTCATAAAACAAAATCATAGGCATTAAAAAGAAACTACAAATTGCGCCCAAAAAAATGTATCAACTCACGATGTTCCCGACTATAAATAATGAAAGTTCGCTGTTTAATTAGAAATCTCGTTAAAAGAGACGAAAAACAGTTGAATTCATTAAAAATACAGAGGCGACGATACATGGCTACGAAATGGTATGAAATGAAAATCAAAATTACGTGCCGTTCTTTCATCAACGTCCAATAAATCAGTGACGAGGCTACGAGCAATTCACACGATTCCTATTTCTCGAATGCAAACACACCATCGCCGTTCGCACAAACTTCAACACGTAAAGTACACACGGAATTATCGTGGCAATCGTGGCCCATGGCACGCATCACGCAATTCGATTTGATTCGCGCTCTCAACCGATTCACACCTCAATTGACGCGCTTAAAGCCGCGTTCATATCTGCGGATATTCACCGTGTGAAACTTCTAGCCGATAAAACAGCACTCGATACATCGCCTACGTGAGCTGTCACGCTGAATTCCAGAATCGAGGTGTTTGAAATGATAGACACGGCCATATTTTTAACCCTTTGCGGTCCTATGTCGAGTGTGGCTCGACATGGCGTCTCTCTTTGATCGTAGAAATAATTCGGATAAATAGGTTGGTTCAATACGTTTTCATTTCTTTGCGACTTGTAACAAATTAGAAATATATTTGTTACGCCATCTGCATTATTAGAATACATTTTATTGTAAATCCACTTCTTCATCTATTTTGTAAATTAATTAAGGTGCTGTAGGGAAAAGAAATTAAGGACCGCAAAGGGTTTAATGTTATCGTTCCAAGTAAAAAATGTTCATTTTTACATTGTTAAATACTCGCGTTTACACAAAAAGGGAGTTCGAGCTTTGTAGGCGTTTTGCACGATGTGTGCCAACAAATTACAATAACTATAACTTACTCAAATGAATACACTCGATAAATTATAAAGATATTGGTATTATATGTATTCGGTCCCGAGTTTTTTTTGTACATAAAAATCGTCGTTGAAGAACAGCATCTGTCATTGTATCAGAAACTGGAAATTGTATCAATTAGGCTGGCTATAGTCGAACGTGAACAAAAAAATAATCGAGCAAATCGAGTTTCTGCGTTTAAACGGTCCATTTCTTGACAAAACCAAGCGTCGATTTTTCAATAATAAATAATTCAAACCTCGTTTAAACTTGGCTTTTATAATTCAAATTGAAGCTCGAACACCACTCCCTGTTTCTTTCGCTATTTTTTAATGTGAGGTTCCATTTCAAATGTAGGTTAAACTCATAACAGTAGATCATTTAAACGAAGAAATGATAAACCATCGTTAAATTATCGTTTAATAAATGTAGAAAAGTTACAATAATTTTATTCGTGGTTACTTTAAAAATTATGGGTACGTTCTATTTTACCGATCTCTACTTCGTTCTTGTTGTTTTATGGGTTTTTGAAAAAGAAAACATTCAGGATTGAGTGAAATAAAAAGGATCTTTACTTGAGAATATAAACTGATGGTAACATTAGTTATACCAAAGAAAACAATTGACAATAAACAAAAAATTCCAAGCGTCAGGCGATAGGATGTGCCACGATCGTATACAGGGTGTCCCACAACTTTCGTTGGACCCGAAAAAGGGTTGTAGGAGAGGTGATTCTACGTAACTTTTTCCTTTACAAAAATGGGGTCTAGACTCTCGTTTTTGAATTATTAAGGAAAAACACCGACCAATCAGAGCGCGAGAATAGCGCGCGCTTAGACGCGAGAGCGAAGCTCCGAACATACGGCCGATCGCGGATGCAAACAAACAAGTTAGTATCGTGCTATGTTACGTCAAAGTTAAATCAAACATAAAATTGTCTTATCCCTTAATCAGTAAAAATATATAACTGAACATTATTCTTAATTCCCGTATTCGTTATGTGATTTAACTTTGACGTAACATAGCACGATACTAACTTGCTTGTTCGCGTCTGCGGTCAGTCGTATAGCTTCGCTCTCGCGTCTGAGCGCGCGCTATTCTCGCGCTCTGATTGGTTGGTGTTTTTCCTTAATAATTCAAAAACGGGAGTCCAGACCCCATTTTTGCAAAGGAAAAACTTACATAGAATCACCTCCCCTACAACCCCTTTTCGGGTCCAACGAAAGTTGCGGGACACCCTGTATACATACAGTAGCGGACAAAAGTTTAAGACGATGATTTGATTTGAAATATTATACAAACTTCGTTCCTTTTTTTGTAACTTCGCTACTGAGCAAAATATCAAAATGAAATTTTTTTTATAAGTGTATAAATAAATGTCTAATTAGTTAACACCGAAAGTAGAACATTATTTATAGTTTTATGAACAGTAAATTAATTATTTATGTTTTCCATTTAGTCTTAAACTTTTGTCCGCTACTGTATAAAGGCTTTTTCGCAACAGTTCTAAAAAAAATGTATATACGCAAAAGTGTGAAAATGTGATATAAATTTAGTTGAATTATAAAGTTATTTTTTTTATATTTTGTTTAAACCATAATCTTTAAATTTTAAATCTTTGTCGTAGATATATTGATATTTGGATATCAGTGGATATTTTGGTTAGTCAATGTGGATCGTGAGTAAATATTATAATGCAACACAATGGCGGACAGTTTGTATTTTTGATAATTTGAAAGTTTTAAAAAATCATAATTTCGTCTTATCTATAATACAAAGGCCGACAATCCAAGAATGGAAAATTAGTTTCTTCTTCGGCCTACAAAATACGTAATTTACCCCTTGCGAGATTAGGTGAGCTCCAGTTTGCCTCGAGCAACAGGCGACGCTTATAAAACTATACTGAAGTGGCTTTATCAACCGATCGGTCAAATAAGACCGATTTAACTGCTTGGATGAAGATTAGAAAATGTCACAAGGACGGAATCGATGCTAACTGGAGTCCGTGACCTATCCAAAAATACACAAGTGGTATACAACGTATAGTTTCTGAGATTTGGACTAAATATGTTTACAACCTCTACTTCATGAGCTAATTTCGCTCATTCAACATGGATGATTGCTGATAAAATAAATAAATGTAAAATGATTGTTTGTGTTCTGTGGTATTCTTGAATTTTATTCAAACTAGAGCTATTTTTGCATTTATAGAAATTTGTGAGTGTACGAATATTCTAACATCTGTATTTTTAGATTTAAAAATTTTTAAATATTCAAATTTTATAGTTTCAGAATTTCTTAAATTTTTAAGATCCCAAATATTATAGTTTATGATATTCTTAACTTTTTAAGCTTTCAAATATTATATTGTAGTATTCAAAGTTCTTAAATTATTCAATTTTCATCATTTCTACAGTTCTTATATTTAAAAATTTGTAAATACTTAAATGTTTAAATGTTTGTATTTTCGTAATATTAAAATTACATTCTTAAATACTTGCAGTTTTAAATACGCAAATTTCCAAATAATCTGGTATTATTGTTTTCAAATCTTTAAATTCTAAAAGATCGAGATTCGGAAATTTTTGAAATTCTCTCAAATTTCTAAAATTTCTTCTGTCCAATATTGAATATCTTAATTTAAATTAAAGTTTTCAAATATCAAAAATCGCAAACCTTAATAATTTTATAATTACAGTTAATAAATTCTTGGATAATTTCAACATTTACTATCAAGATTAAGCCTCGTGGCAGCGGTTAAAGGTATCATACCGTGTCGCCATCTTAAGCTTTTTAATCTAATCTATTCTCTACATAATATTAGTATTAAGGTGTCACATAAATTTCTTTCTTTTTTGATAGAAATGAATACGCGATATTTATTGTTTAAGGTTGTTTCGTTATATTAAATGTGAACTATTCTGCTCTATCCTCCTCTTCCATCCCTCAGGAAACACCATTACTTACTCTTTCTAAAATTATTGGGATCACTTGTAAAATATTTCTCGAAGCGCGTTTCTATGTTATATCAAGAAAGGACGAAATTTATGGAACATCTTAATATATCTTAATTCCAATGTATAGTATTTAGGTTTCTATAAGGAGTTCGAAATACAGAATAATGTTTCTCAGCCAACGGCCATACTAGTCAGGATACACCGGTTCTCGTCCGATCACCGAAGTTAAGCTGAGTTGGGCGCGGATAGTACTTGGATGGGTGACCGCTTGGGAACTCCGCGTGCTGTTGGCTTTTTTCTTTTTTTTTTTTATTTTTTCCTCGATAAAACATGTATTAACAACTCTTATTCGATACGAATTTTTATTTATTCAATCTTAAGCATGTTAACACTATGCCGTCCGCGAATCTTAGATAGATTCTTCTGTTTGACGCCGGCAGAATAGCATGGAATTTTTGGATTTTATAAACAATTTTTCGAAGACAGCGGTAATATAAATTCCTAAAATGAAGATATGTCCTTCAAGCATTCCCGTATTGTATTCTTACTTAAATCAAAACAACACTATAGTTAGTTTTCCGGCTTTTAACGCCCAAGATAGTTCAAATGCTATATGAATTTTTTAAATATGGCACCAATGTGGTACCACTGGACGGCATGGTGTTAAAAGACGAATTGAATCAATAGCTTAATTTAAATGTTTGTCTTGTTTTCTGACATAAAGAGGTAGCTGTAATTTAGCTTCTGCTATCATAACCTATTATAAACTTCAATGAAATTTTTGTGCTTTCCTTTCCTGACTTCAAAACATTTTACGACTTTATTCCATAAAACTATAATTAATAAAGTTCCAGTTCTTACACCACAGGTTATCGTTACATACGAATATACTTAAGAACATATTATTACTTAAAGTAACAATTTAAAGTAATTTAAATATGACTCTGTCATCATATTATAATCATTTTATGAAAATGAGCTTTATTGCAAACGTATTGACAATACAATATAAATTTGCAATAGTATTAGGGGGACCGGAAAGTAATGTCGTTTCTGCGCACGCCGATATTCGTTTTTTCACATATTTTGCACAAAAATCCATTGATTTTTTATCGATCGGGCATAGAAAATTTGTACAATAGTTGGCAAAAGGTTGTTAATAACAAGGGTGATTACATCATTGATTAAAAATAAAAACGTATTAAAAATTTATCTGTTTGACTTTACAGCAAAAAAACGACATTACCTTTCGGTCCTCCTAATATTTCAAAATGAAATAAATCAGTTGTACGCTAATGATTTTGCAACAATATGAACTGTTTGTAAAATTATTAACAATACAATACAAAAGGTATTAACAATACATATGCAATGATATTAAAAAACGATTAAATCAATTGTACTCCAATGACTAAACAAAAATATGAACTTTTGTAAATGTATTCATAATACAACATACAATTTCAACAGTATTTAAAAACAATGTAAATCACTCGCACTCTAATGATTTTACATAAATATAAACCGTTTGAAACAGTACTAACAATACACTATATATTTGCAATAATATTTAAAGATGAAATAAATCAATCGCACTCTTATTGATAATTAAACTGTGGGATTAGGGGTATAAGGTTAATAATGGATGCGTGTTCGTAACCGACAATTCTAAGTATTTATTAACTAGTTAACTGTGGTGTTCCCTTTTGAAAGTATACTAGTCAAACACAGAATATGTGTCAGTGTTAAAATATTGGAGCAAAAAGATGGGCCTATTTTGAAAAATAGACAATTTTATTCCTGATATTGACTTATTTGGTGAACCAGGTCGCTGCGATTTAGGAGTATACTCGTCATGACACAAAATCCTGACACTTCTCCATGACGACTATACTCGTCAAACGCAGCTAACTGGTTAAAGATCCGCGACGGGAATGCGTATACTGCTCGATGTGACTCCTACGAAAAACTAAATCCCACTGACTATCCGCCGTTTACATCTCCTCCACGAAAAGTCATTGGTAAAAAGGAAAGAAATAGATTTAGAGAGAGAAAACTAAGAACGTGGAAAGGACTGAGAAAACCGTTGAGAAATTCGGCAAGGGAGAGGCACAGCGGAAAAGAGTCGTAAAAATAAGAAAAGTGAAGAGGTTCGCAAGGGCCTAAGAGGTGACACTGACCAGGCCCCGGCGAGACCCTGTAGAGACGTGGAAAATTAGCGAGCGTAAATCTAAAGAGGATACGAAACAGAAAGAATCTTTAGAAACTTTAGAAAGCAGAAAGGATTGAGAAAAAACAGAAAAAGGTAACGACGTGTGTGGTGCCATGAGCGCCACAAAACTATCGATTAAGTTATCTATATTTCTTCTCCGAGGCATAAAAAATACAAAAATCTTTCTCGCATTGCCGGATAAAGCTAAATGGCGCACAGGAGACGTTGATCATAGTCTCCAACAAAAAAATCAATAAATTTTCGATATGGAGTAGGATGAACACCGATACCTGGGCAACAATACCCTCAGTCGATAAAGTATTAAAGACTCCCACCTCTTCCCGCTTGATTTATTCGCTAAACTTCGACCATTCAATATTAAATACCTAGTTACAGCGATTGCATGAAACATCAATCATTAACTCCGTACTCAAACGGGTCAAAGCAATTAGCGTTTTATAGCGAATACAGTTTCCCCGAAGAGTTAAGAAACGAAGTAATTACTCACTAACTTCGCGACCTATCTTCTTATAATTTATCATTGGCAACAGTATTGCTCCAATATTTTCTTAGAGCTTCAACTTAGGGCGATCCTGTAAAAACTATATTATTGGGAGTACAAATTAGTTCAGTCCGTTTTCAAAAGGTATCTCTGGCTGTTATAAATGTTCCATAGCAACAGCGAATTTCGATTTTTTCAGAGACATTAGGCATCTGTCAATGATATTTAGTTTATATCGCTTTCAGTTTCATTCAGAAATCTTGTTTTTTACTCTGTTCAATATGTCAAATTTTGTGTTAACTAAGCAGCATTTGCAGGAGGTTTTAGTTTTTTACTTTAATTGGAATAAAAGTACAGCTAAAACGCATCGAATCCTTGTGGAAGTTTATGGTGACACTGCTCCAACTGATAAATCATGTAGGGAATGGTTTCGACGTTTCAAAAATGGTGACTTCAGCGTTGAAGACAAGCCTCGCTCTGGACAACCAAAGAAGTTCGAAGACACCGGAATGCGTTCGAAACGAGGAGTATCTGGTGGGACCAAAAGAGTGTTATATACTATAAACTGCTACAACCTGGCGATTCCATTACGGGTAATAGATATGGGCTACAATTACTTCGTTTGAGTCGTACATTACGAGAAAAGCGGCCGCCATACGAGCAAAGACATGATACGGTTATTCTTCTGCATGACAACGTTCGGCCACATGTCGCGAAAGTCGTGAAAACATATTTGGAAACGATCAAGTGGGATATTTTACCGGACCCGCCGTATTCTCCGGACATTGTTCCTTCTGACTACTGGTTGTTCCGACGGATGCAGCAGAATTTGGCAGGTCACAGGTTCACTTCTTTCGCGGAAATCGAAAATTGGCTCCAAACTTGGATCGCCTCAAAAAGCGAGCGATTTTTTCGAGATGGGATTCGAAAATTGCCTGAGAGGTGGAAAAAAGCAGTAACCAGCGATGGACAATACTTTCAGTAATCTGTTCCTACAGATTGTTCTGTAATAAATGCATTTTTGACCACAAAAAACCGGACCGAACTAATTTGTACTCCCAATAAATCCTGTAAAAACTATACAGGGTGTCTCGTAATAAGTGTAACACCCGAAAAGGGGTTGTAGAGGAGGTGATTCTAAATAACTTTTTCCTTTGCAAAAATGGGGTCTAGGCTCTCGCTTTCGAGTTATTAAGGAAAAACTCTGACCAATCAGAGCGCTCGAATAGCGCCCGCTCAGCCCCGAGAGCAAAGCTTCGAACATACGGTCGATCGCGAATGCGATCGAACAAGTTAGTATCGTGCTATGTTACCCCAAAGTTAAATCACACATAAAATTGTCTTATCCCTTATTCAGTAAAAATTAATAACTGAACATTATTATTCCCAAATTCCCCATTCCCCAAATCTCCAAATTCCCAAATTCCCAATTCCCAAAATTCTCAATTCCCCAAAAACCCAATTCCCCGAATTACCAATTCCCCAAATTCCCAAATCTCCAAATTTGCAATTCCCCAAACTCCCAATTCTCCAAATTTGCAATTCCCCAAACTCCCAATTCTCCAAATTCTTAATTCCCCAAATTCCCAATTCGCCAAATTCCCATTTCCCCGAATTACCAATTCCTTAAATTCCCAAATCTCCAAATTTGCAATTCCCCAAACTCCCAATTCTCCAAATTCTCAATTCCCCAAATTCCCAATTCCCCAAATTCCCAATTCCCCAAATTCCCATTTCCCCGAATTCCCAATTTCCCGAATGACCAATTCCCCAAATTCCCAAATGGCACATAACATTGTCTTATCCCTTATTCAGTAAAAATGAATAAATGAACATTATTATGCATGATTTACTTTTGACGTAACATAGCACGATACTAACTTGTTTGTTTGCGTCCGCGATCGGCCGTATGTTCGAAGCTTCGCTGTCGTAGCTGTGCGGACGCTATTCGCGCGCTTTGGTTGGTCGGTGTTTTTCCTCAATAACTCGAAAACGAAAGCCTAGACCTCATTTTTGTAAAGGAAAAAGTTACTTAGAAGCACCTCCTCTACAACCCCTTCACGGGTCTTACACTTATTACGAGACACCCTGTATTAATTGCGGGATTGAATTGTTCTTTAATATAGTGATTGGGAAAATCGTTCGAACAGACGGAATACACTTTATTTTCTGCGGATCGGGTCGCGAAGTGGTAAACTTGAGAGAGGTTTTAACATCTTAAAGGAGGACACCTTAAAGGATGTTACGGATGGGTGACGATAAGTTCAAATGTGGGACAACCCTCTCTATAATGGAATAAGCATTGGCATTTCAGTCCACGGCGATATAACGAACAGAAGCTTCGTTCCTTTTCAGTAATAATCTTCCATATTCTAACGTCGTTGTTGTCACCCTTCCAACTGTCTGCACTGTGAAGATGAATCTTGAAACTGCTAACTTTGCGATTACCAATTTTTAATGTACTGAATTTTAAGCGTCACTCTTTCAAGTATCATCCTCCTAACTGATAAATATGCAAGTATGAATTTTCTGGATGATAGCTTTTTAATTATTCGCGGGTCTACAGACTAGCTGCCTCACGCGATTTTCAATGTGTTTAACTCTTTCCGGTCCTATGTCGAGTGTGACTCGACGTCGCGATTCTTGTGGATCGTAGAAACAATTCAGATAAATAGGTTGGTTGCAAATGTTTTCATTTCATTGCCACTTGTAATAAATTGAAAATATGTTTGTCACACATCCTGCATTATTGCAATACCTTTTATTGTAAATCCACTTCTTGATTTATCTTGTAAATTAAATATGGAGCTCCAGGTAAAAGAAGTTGAGGGTCGCAAAGGGTTAAGATTTAGGGTATCTATTGTGAACATACAAATGGAACAAGATTGAGACGTAGGGATTTTAATGTCGTCCTAAACGATTAAACGTGGCAGAAACTATCGAAAACGGTACGAAGCATGATTATTGTTGGTATCGCTGTGACTGACGTCAATGACAACCAAGTATCATTATCAACGACGAGTTATAGAACTTCTAACGTGGTTCCAGTCGGTCCTTTTCAGCTTTTTCGATCTCCACAAAAATCTATAAAGCAAATTTAGGTTGTCTCGCGAGTTTACTCTGAGAATTTCAAGTGAAACGGTCCAAAATTGCGGCTTGTAGAGTAGTAGGACAAGCAAATAGCTTCCCAAGTTCTTATTTTTTAAATACGTACTGAGGACGTGAGGTATGTGTGAATGAATTGTAAACGAATTAACAGTCACTCAACAATAAATATACAGGGTGTGGCAATAATTTTGTCCACCTTGAATACTGCCGTTATTTTTAATAATATGAAAAAATGTCACATACGAAACTTGAACGGTGCAAAGGGGGACATATTATGATACATATATTTTTTACCTGGGTGGTGGCATAGAGGAGATTTGAAGGTCATGACCTTCTTTTTAAATGGAATTAAATTTAGCTATACCTGACGTCGTTGAACGCAGTTCTTTGCTTTCTTAAGTAAAGCAACTATTCGCTTATGTATATTACAAATATTTCCAAAATATTCACTTGTAATTTACGCAGAAAATCCAACAAATATTCTTAAGCTAGTTAAATATTTAAGTATTTAAACTGATTCTGTTTAATTTTTAATATTTTCGGCTTGATTCTTATTGCACGTAATTCGCTCGCTTTTTACCTTTTTCTAAGACCCAAACGGAAGTAGGCCCTCTACCGTTCCCCTTCTATAGTCGCCCTTCGTTAGAGCGCCCTCTCACGATTGAGACATTTACTTTTCGTAACAAATACTGTGTTTCTTCACCTTCCAATTTTCCAACAATTCACTCGCCGTTGAGTCTACGCGTGAAGCGGGCATTCAAAGAAAGTCTTCCTTTCATATTTCACTTGATTATTTTCGCCCACGCGGTAACTCTGTCCGAATATTAATGCCAGCAACAACACGAAGTCTAAACGGCAGACAACATACACGGTAATTTGTTTACTCGATCGTTTAATTTTATCCGACGCAGCTTCGTGCACGTATCGTATGACTGTGTTACAATTGACCCAGTCACCGTTCGAGTGGCACTCGAACATCGAGGAATGCGGGTGTCGATGGAACAATTCGCAGTTTTCAGCCGTTTAGCTCGAAATAACAGGAATCTTCAGTTAACAAATGGTGTACTGGGTTTCCGTTCAAACACAACATCGGGAATATTTCAAGTGAAACGCAAACGGTCTATGTACAGACGGACGTACTCTGGTGGAGCGTGGAAATCGATTTGTGGTGTTCACGCCCCGGAATCCGAGCGAGACAGAGGATGAAAGCACGAGGTAATAGGATGTAGGATTAACCTCTGGAAGAAGGATTGCTTCTTCCTTTCTATCCTCGGATTACTCGTTTCATTGTGGAATGTTCAGTTTCTCTCGCGTTTGCGAGCGACCGTCTATTAATGCAAATATTAGGTTGTTGCAAATGAAACGACCGTTTCTGAATTTTCGATATAAACTTTAATTTTTCGAATTTTATTTATATTCCATCAATCGAAATGATTTCCATCGACATCAATGCAATTCTGCCGTCGCGATACAAGTGCCACAATGGCTTTCTGGCAGAAATCTAATAAACGGGAGGCAATAAAGCCAACAACTGCAGTTTTTACAGTACATTCTTCTTTAAATATTTTGCCACTTAAGGGGTAAAACCACTCTAGGATTTTCAAAAAGTCGATTTTTTTTTGGGGGGGGGGGGCTTAAACGATACTTTAGGGTCACAGAAATAGAATGCCATTTGATTTATAGTGGAAAACAAACTTTAAAAGAGTTAATCATCAATTTTGCCGCAACTTCTCAGAGGTGCGATTCATCGCTTCTGTATTACTTTTACCACTTAAAATAATAATTTTTCCTGTTACCTACAAAACATACGTTATTAGGATTCCTGGAGAGGTAACTAGAATATGATAACATTATAGCAAACGTGTTATTATAGAAAGGAATCGCAGATTAGAGGCAAACATGAACTACAAGGATTCAGTACTTCATAAAACTTTAAACGCGGTTTTCTCAATACCACTTTTCTCATACTGGGAGGAAGGATTTCTCGGTGACTATTGCATGGATCGAATTGAAATTTTTACAGTAGCTGCACAACAATATTTTCTTTGGAAGTACGTAGCCGTTTTTTGATTGAATGTAAACTTTTTTTTTAGAAACAATTCAATACTCGTTTTGAGTACAAAAAGTCGATTCGTTTCTTAAAAACTGCATAACTTCTACAAAAATTGATTAATCAAAAAACCCCTACGTACTTCCAAAGTCAATTATATATAGATTATAAATCTTTGTGAGTTTTTATTCTAGGACTCGCGCATGTCGAGAAATCCTTCCTCCCGTGGCGGTGTTTCTACAAAAGTTGTTTTCGCAGATGGGCTCTATCGCCGCCATTTTGCACAAAAACGCCAATGAAAAAAATTATTATTTGTAGTTCAATATGTGTTAAGTTAACTCTCTCAAAAGAAATTCCTTTCCACTTGTCGTACTTCCAAAATAAATTGTCAAATTTAGGTCTTTTTTTCTGGCTCTAGAGTGGTTTTACCCCTCAAGAAGGTATCTAGGTTCTTGAAAAAATGGTAATTCCTAAGTGATAGATCAGGAGCATCTGGAGCGTGAGGCAGAATTACACACTTCAATTCTGCTAACTTTTTTATGGTTTGTTTTGTAACATACAGTCGTGGACAAAATTAAGTGGACAGGTATCATAAATAACAAAAGGTAAATTTAATTAACTAATAATGCCTATAAATCAAAACTTTATTGCACAATTATATACATCAAATAAATGTTTTTTCAAATCTACAAAAATATCTCACGTTCTAAATTTAAAATTTATTTACAACATTGTAATAAAACAAAACATTTTTTACATTTCTGCAATGTCCACTTAATTTTGTCCATGAGTGTATGGCCTAGCATTGATCTCTAGACGATGCACTTTTTTTCAGTCAGTTCATGTGGTACCCATTTCTCTAACTTTTCTATTTTTCCCAAGACTTTCAGATGCCGGGAGACAGTTGAATAGCGTGTATTGGTTGTTTTCGCGATTTCCTGAACAGTTAATCAAAAATCCCTTTCAATTATCTCTTTTAGAATTGAATTTTCCATAGTCGCTGACTTATGACCACGAGGCTCATTTTATAGACTCATGTCATTGGAACGAAATTTTTCACACCAACGCCTAATGGTCCCATCGTTAGCTGTACCTTCGCCAAGAACAGCATTTATGGTTTTCAGCAGCTTCAGACGCAGTGTGCCTGTTACCGCGTGAGCAAAGGTGAGTTAATAAATTTATGAAAAGTAAGCCTTTCGTGGTATGCTCACTTCACACGCTGAAGTTAACGGCGGGTGAATTATTGGAAAGGTGGAATGTGAACAACAGTGATAAATAACACTTAAGATATTCCAGTTATTCTCTGCGGAGAGATTATGGGGGACCCAAACACCTGCTCTGCTTATTTTTTTTCCAATCTGCTGCAAATGTTCCTGGATGGTCGACCAAGGTTGATTAAGGGTGTTTGACAGTTCCTCGATTGTTTGACATGGATTTTCTTCCACTTCTACCCTTAGCATGTCGTTGTCTAATGTTGTTGGTCTTCCTGATCGATAGGAGTCAGAGAGATCAAAATTACCGGATCTGAACTTGGCAAACCATCTTTGGCATTTACGAATGTCTAATGCACTTGGATAAACATCGCAAATGTTTTTGGTCGCAACTGTTGCGTTACTACCCTTGCGAAACTCGAAAAGCATACAATGCCGGATATGCTCTTCTGGTATTTGGCTGGCCATTTCACCCCAAATTGCAAAACAAAACTTTAATATTCAATTATTTAGAAGTAAACAAGTCACAATAACCTTAAAATAACTTTAGCACACCTTGGAAATGCACAATGAGCTGACAAATGACAATCAAATATCGACATGCGCAGAAACGACATTACTTTCCGGCCCCCCTAATATATTTAAATAACAAGAAAATGATAATTTTATAAGTTTTTCGAACGGCTAATTTTACTTTAAATGTGTCTATACTAGTTGGACTCTTGACTTGTATTTAGTTTGATGATTTTTTGTATATCTCTCGTCTTTGGCATATTTTGCCTTATTTAATACTTCTGTTTTCCCTTCAGTTGCGCTCTTGGCGTGGTATATTTTAGGAAGGGGAACAGAGTTTCTACATTGGGGAGGACGGCGGTCGTAGGGGAAATTTTGGGATTTTCCAAGATTCTCTGACGTCAGTATCAGAGCTCTAAAACCCGTTAAGTTCTAGGTCCGGTTGGACCTTAGGGCGCTTGAGGTTTATGACATGACCTGTGCCGCTGAAGCTAAAGCTTCTACAAATGAACATAGAAATAAATGTTTTTACTAAAGACGAAAATTGTCACGTACCATCTGAATACGGGTGTACGGATGGTACGGATATTAAATTGAATGCCTTTTCAAAAGTGGCTATTTTCTTGTCATGTCGTAAAGCTACTCTTGAAATTTATGTTTTGTATTGTCACTATAAAATGTGTATAAATATTGTTTGTTACGCCGTAACAGTGCCCAAGTTTGAACTCGTACAAGAAAATCATACGAATATCCTGTTTCTCCATGGTGAAAAGAAAATCGATTTTGATTCACATATGGTATAAATATTCAATAAGATTATTACGCAAAGTGACGTACGAGACATGTAGTTTTGATAATTATATAACTTCATCGTGACCGGTCGAAAAAAAATTGATCTAGAAATGCGGGAAATTTCACATGTAAAAAAACGGTCATTTCAATTGCAACAACCTAATATTATACCTTACTCTTATAGTCTAACAACTATGATCGTGTCGCGACGCAATGCTCCACCCACGAAGCAAACAAGCAACGAAAGAAACACTTTCGTTTCCTTAATTTAAGGTTAGGTTGTTCTGAACGTCGTAACCTGATCGATTTAATCGTCTGAGATTAATGATTCGAGAGTGGTCTCCTTGAGAAGCCAACGATATATTGTTATATATCAAGACAGAGATATATTGTTATAACCTGCTTATTGCTTCAAGTAGTGACGCATGGAGGAGGAAACAAAATAATGTCACAGGAGAGACAGTGACAGTACTTGATATGGGTTTTTACTTTGTCAAATATAATAGTTACTTAAAATAAAATATTATTCACGTCTATACATGTATGTTATATAATATACATACAGGGTGTCCCAAAAGTGTTGAAGGAGCCGGAAATGGGAGGTAGGTGGGGTCATTCTGAACAACTTTTTCATTTGCAAAAATGTCGTACGGGGCTTCATTTTTGAAGTTGTTCAGAATGACCCCACCTACCTTCCATTTCCGGATCTTTCAACACTTTTGGAACACCCTGTATATTGTACATTCAAAGAGTATATATTGAGAGTGTATATTAAGGTGTTTCGAAGTCTTTATGGTTACCTGCAGTTTATTTTTAACCTAAGCTATAAACTTTATCTGTAACCTTAGTTGTAATGTTAATCTTCGCTTTAATCTTAATTGTAAAGCTTATTTTTATCTTCAATCTGAACTATAATCTTTTTCTTTATCTTCAACCACGGTTATGAGGATTATCTTCATGTATAACTTCAACTATAAACTTTTTTTTCATTCTCAACCTCAGCTATGAGGTATATCTTTACGTATAACATTAACAATGATCATTATCATTATCTACAACTACAGTTAGGAGACTTATCTTTACATATAACTTTAATTATAAGCTTTATCTTTATTCTCAACCTCAGCTACGAGGTTTATCTTTATGTATAACATTAACTATAAGCTTTATCTTTATTCTCAACCTCAGCTACGAGGTTTATCTTTATGTATAACATTAACTATAAGCGTTATTTTTATTTTCAACCTCAGCCACGAGGTTTATCTTTATGTACGACCTTAACTAAAAGCTTTATCTTCATCTTTAATCTTAGCTGCAAGATTTATCGTTATCTGTAACCTTAACTATAAGCTTTATGTATATCTATAACCTTAATCAGACTATTTGTTTGAACTATAGTACCTTTTCACACATGATTTTAATATTTTTCTAGTTCCAGTAAGAACAACTGGACAAATACTCCTGGGAGAAATTGATATCGCAGCTGAAGAAGATAACGCTGAAGAGATAACTACGGAAGAGTCGTTTCCTAAAAAATGCGTCGTCGATGGAAACAGTTATTCTCACAGTCAAACGGTGAGTTAAGTATTCGAAACTGTTTTTAATCTCTTTTGCATGATTCGTGTAATACAGTAGACTTTTCATTATATCGGCGATTATTTGATTTTTAGATCATTTAATGTTTTAATTGGGGAATTATAATTGTTTAAACTTTCGAATTTTTAAAAGTGTCAATCTTCACAGTTACAAAATTTAGAAGTTTAGAAATTGGGAGAATCACAAATTTTAAAAATTTATTTCGATATTTGCATATTGCTGAAATAAAAAAAATTTATTTTTATAAAGAAAGGAGACAGTAATACCAGGTGGTGGTAAAATTCATATAACCGTGTGAAAACGATTTGTCACAATATAATTACACAATAAATATTGTTATTAATTCAATGTAAAATACTAAAATTTAATCTGTTACAGGATTAGTTTACATCTTTGTATACTTTTCTTTAATATTAACTTTAATATTTCAATAAAATAAGTATTTAATAAAATAACAGAGCAAATGTTTCTATCGATTTAATATAAAATACTTAAATTTATTCAATTTTAGTGTTAATTTTCCTCGTTCATTACAATGCATACAAAAATTATTATTGCTTCAATTTATATTTGACAAAAGTAAAGGTTTAAAGGGATATACATATACATATACACTCCTGGACAAAATTAAGTGGACACTGCAGAAATGTAAAAAATGTTTTGTTTCATCACAATGTTGTAAATAAATTTTAAATTTAGAACGTGAGATATTTTTGTAGGCTTGAAAAAACATTTACTTAATTGTGCAATAAAGTTTTGATTTATAGGCATTATTAGTTAATTAAATTTACCTTTTGTTATTTATGATACCTGTCCACTTAATTTTGTCCACGACTGTATGTTTGGAAATATTTATTTTTCCACACAAAATTTTGACTACAACTAACTAAACTTTAGTATTTAATACTAAATCATTAACAATATTTATTTTATTTCATTATTATACAAATCTGTTTATATAATGATACTAAAACCGCAGTTAAAGGAACTAAACTTAGATTAAAATTACTTCTTAACAAATTAAATTTCATTATTTCACATTAAATGCACAAGCACATCTATTATACTTTCTCATATTATTAAAAAGGTTTGTTCTCGTACAAATAGATTTGAATTTTACCATCACCGGAAGTCACATACACTATAAATCAGTACGACAGACATTTTACTACCAGTCTCTTGAGAACTACTACTTTCAACTTTACGAATGATCCCCTTGATAACGAATTTAACAACTAAACTTTTTTAAGAGATAAAATGGAATGTTAAAAGAATGTTAAAATAGTCAAACTAAGATTATTAACATTTATCTACATCTTACAAACGGTTCATAATATAAATAAATCTCAACAGTGTTAAACTTCGTCATTGAGTATAATTTGTTGTATCTTTTTTTCTAATAATCTGATGGTATTCAATAAATATTGGCAAAATATAATGTCAAATGTCGGAGTGCATCAGTTCAAAAATTAAATATTAAGTCTGATAGTTTCGAGATAGTGTACGGTTACTTTAACCCCTTAAGGGGGGAGATACATTTAGAACTTTCAAAAAATTCAAAATTTTTTTTTGCATAAATTATTATTTTAATATCGCTAGAATATAATCCCAAAATTTCAAAAAGAAATTCGAATTAATTTTGAAGCTGTAGCCTTTGAAAGTGTATGATGGGACCGAGACGAATTTATTGTCTAGTGAATACAATTTTGGCGTTGCCAACAATATAAATTAACTTTTTTTGAAAGAACATTTAAAATTTGTAACTTTCAATGGTCACTTCTATCATAAAGGGATTTTTCTGAGGGGCAGCCGGTTTTTATTTTTTAATACACTGTGTATGCTAATATTTAACTACATATTTACATAAAATATTTGGAATATGGGAAGAGTTCGTCGGATCGAGCATGGAAAAGGCGTAAGACGAAGTTTCAAGGTAATCAGTTTTCCAAAGAAAGTGAAGAACGTGCAAGTACGAGTGTAAGTACAATGCCAGGAAGATCTTCATTGCCAGATCGGAAGATATTCCGTGGACTCTTTCGCACGACTACCAATTGATAGAATTTTATACCATTTTCACAAACTTTCTTGTAGAAAGAAAATTTGTCCAAAAAAATCGCGAAAATACAGCAAATTTAGCGGCTCCAAATATGTATCTCCCCCTTTAAGCGATTATATCTACTTGGGATCGGGAACAGTTATGAGATTTTCAAGAATTTGTTTTGCCATTTTAATAAATATTTTTAATAATTTTCAAAACACTATCAAAAAGTTTATATCTTAAGGTGTATATGTATATAAATTTTTGTATGAAAAAATATTAAAAAACAAATGAAATATAACTCGTCTCCAAGATCGTCAGTTTTTTTGCGGCGCCCACGATATTTTCAGAACGCCTTATCTGAAGTTAAAATCCAAAAATAGTGCATTAGTACATTGCATTACGAAAGGCCTGAACGAAGGATTTTTTATGTTGATTACAACATTTTTTTATTGCAAAAAAAACAAAATCTGTCCACCTCGAACCATTTATTTTTTCGTAAAATTGTTGTCATTTTTGTAAAAATCAAAATTTTACGAAACCCTTCGTTCAGGCCCTTCGTAACGCAATGTACTAACGCACTATTTTTGGATTTTGACGTCAGATAAGGCGTTCTGCAGATATCGTGGGCACCGCAAGTGACATAAAAAAAACTGGCGATCTAGGAAATGAGTTATATTTCATTTGTTTTTTAATATTTTTTCATACAAAAATTTATATATACACCTTAAGATATGCACTTTTTGATAGCGTTTTGAAAATTATTAAAAATATTTATTAAAATGGCAACAAAAATTCTTGAAAATTACGTAACTTTTCCCGATCCCAAGTAGATATAACCCCTTAACTTATCATTTTGCCGGCAAGTGCGTCAGACGGAGCGATTCAATTATCGTTGTAACGCGAAGACGGATAAACATTGCTGGAATGTTAGGGATACTTTGGATAGGACGATCATCAGTGGACAGGATCAAATTAAAATTGAGCTCGAAGTTCGATCGTGGTGAAAATAGGGGCCGAATTTGTCGCGTTGCAGCGGTGGTGTGCGTCACGCGTGAGAGACGTCGTTATAAGGCAAAGGGTTAATACGGTAACTAGGTGAATTTTATTATTTATTAAAACACATATTGTGCTCGGATCGCGCCCGTAAAAAATGCCAGTAAGTCAATGATATTTCTGTGATAAAATTGCCGTCATAAATATTCGCATGATCGAAGTGCTGATTCATTAACGCGAAAACGTTCCCTTCCTCATCCCAATCTTTTACAGCACGCCATAATGATTCCATTTTTTGAGTACGCGTACCGTTCCTGGCTAACATTTATTCAATTTCATTCGGTTAAAATTTCATCGAAATTTTGCCATGATCTAACTGAAATCCAAAGTAAATTATACGTGTCTACGAACACTTTACTGCGATTAATACTTTTATGCATGTAGCCTTCTGCATCGAGTCCTGTGTAACTTTTGAAACGGTCCGTGTGAATTTCACTATCGATATTAACGTGTTCCTTTGTAACTGTTATCCCAACTGTGAATCACAACCGAATGACCATCCACTTTTTTTACACTATTGTATTCTCTTTTACCAAATTGCGCTTCGTCGATCTCTAAAATCGTGTAGAAATATGAACCGCTCCCTGAAACATTCCCGGTACGACTAAGTATTTAGTCTAATCATTACTGCTCGTATTACTCTCTACTTATGTTCGAGTTTCATACATATGAGGTTTACGACATGGTAGAAAAACAGCCACTTTTCAAATGCTTTAATTTATTATCCGTCCATCTGTGTGCCAGCAGTACGATGGTACGTGACTTATTTTAGTTTAACAAATCTATTCATGCAGCATTCATTGTTCGAGTCCTTTCTTGGCTTCAGCGGCACAGGCCAGGCCATAAACCTCGAAGACCCAAACATTGAAGGGTAACTTGCTAAGGATGAACTTTATTTTGCAACTATGCCGTCTCCGCATAAACGTGCGACAAAACGCAGAATCGCAAGTTCATTTCTAAACAGGATATACAAAATGAACTCAGAAGTTTTTTTGCTTCAAAACCAAAATCTTTTTACACCAATGGAATAAAAATGCTACCAGAAAGATGGCGAGATATTGTAGATAGCGGAGGAAAATATATCATAGATTAAAATGTTAAATTGTGTTTTATTTACACCATTTAAAAATTTCGTCAAAATGCGCACGAACTTTTGGACTGGCCTGATACATGATAAGATTGTGGTACTGCAATATTCATTTATTTATTTTTCTACTTTATTTACGGTTTTGAAATAAGCACGCATTTAATGCCGGTACTTTTAGTGTTAAATGAAACAAAATCGGTATTGTGGTACTGCGCGGTTCGGTAGCTAATGAGCCCTCCCTTCCGCGACCCGCACTCACACACACACATACATACCATTACTCGGCAGTACCGTGCACGGTGCTGCCCCAGCCCGTATACAACAAGATATACAGTAAATATTCGATAAGTGCACGAATGACCTGTACGATAAGTGCACGAAAGTTATCCCCACCACTGGGGGGAAGACCCCTCGAGACGCCGCGAATAAGTTTGTGTGAGCCGAACGTAGAAAAGGATAGCGATACAAAAACAAAGAGGGACTGAGGTTCGTGACGTTCGGCAAACATGAAAGACTCCTGCGAGTTCTGTCTTTTAAATACAAAAATCATAATTCTTTATTTTTGGTTTTTCGTAAATGAAACTTTTACCATCGCATTCGTCTCGTTTTTCTGATTAAAATGATACCAAACACGATATAATTACGATCATAATTACCTGTGTAACATGCCATAAAAGTTTCGGACGTTACATTTACGGAGAGTACTGTATTCGATATCTGCCCAACTTTCGGGTCTGAACTCGTGCACATATCGTACAGGTCCTACATTGATTGATGTTTAGAATTTTTTTAACGGTTTCAACAGTAAATCGCTTGGTGTTGCTTTTTGCAACTTTGCAGTTGTCCCTCTAAATTTATAAATCGTTTAATATTTGTCACAATTAATTGGTTCCAATCGTGTTTCGCTTATATCTATGGAGAACTTTACTCCAATAAGTTATTGTAAATAAATATACCTCGAATTACGTCGTGTTTGGTCTCATTTTAATCAGAAAAATGTAAAAAATCTGTTGGTAAAAGTTTCATAACAAAAAAGTCGAAAATAAAAAAATTTTATTCCGCATTAGTATTGTCCCACTGTTATGGTACTGTTTGTTTACATTCGTTCTCCTTCACTCACTGTCCTTTTCTACGTTCGGCAAAACACCAAGAAATGTAGGACCTGTACGATAAATGCACGCGTTCAGACCCGAAAGATGTGCACTTATCGAATATTTACTGTAATACGAAAAATAGTAAAAAAAAAGTGATGTCATGAAACGAAATTTAGTCCTCAACGGCATCATAATTTTTCTGTTATAGTAAATTGCGCGTGTTACGAATTCGTCGTATTTTCTTCGAATAACAGATACGTGTTTATCGCAAGAGACACGGTGCATGATGAAAACAGGTCAATCAACACCTATTCATAACTCCGCGTTGCAACATGCTGAGTTACTATATTCCGTGCAGACGTTCATAGCAATTTCGTCCGCTGCGATTCTGAACGAATGTAATCACAAGAAACAAGTCAAATAGTCGGTGGTTTTAATATTTGAACGAACCGGTTATTTTCAGAAAGATTTCTCGTTTATCGTGTTTGTCATTAACCTGCCTCTACGTTCTACAGGACAAAGTGACGTTCGTTTCCTGTCGGGAGTTTGCGGGGTGCATTGACTTTGCACGAAAATTCAATAATACGCGGCAACAAAACGTTTCAAACATTCCACCATACGGAGCGAACTTTCCGTCTTGTTTACTGCTATCGTATTCAAGGCAGATGTCATTTAAAGTAATACAAACACGGATACCGGACGCAAACACGCATGAACGTTCCTACATACAAACAGTATTGTTATAACAGCAGAGATGGGTCAAATTGAATTTAAACCGTTTCGCGTGAAACCCTCTTTTGAAACGGTGATAACGCTATGGCTTTCAGAACGAACGTTGTTTTATTGCTGCTATTTCTCTATCATCTTTAAGGACCTTCCGCAGCGAACGGTTAACTTCTTTTTTATTATATGTACAGTCGTGGACAAAATTATGTGGACAGGTATCATAAATAACAAAAGGTTAATTTAATTTAACTAACAATGTGTAAGATTAATACGTAATACGGTAAAATAAACGCGTATAATAACGACTTGTACAATATCGCTAAATGACTATATATTCTTTAGACGACAAAATGTGGGCGATGTCGCGTTGTCAATGATTCCCCAAAGAATGCCCTTCCTCGAGGCTGTGAAGGCTGTACTGCCCCTCGCCAAAACTCAAGGGCCTCAGTTGTTTACTGCTCTGACGTCACAATATCGGGTCCCGACGCCTTGGTGGTCATCGCGCTGGGACCGTATGCGTCCTATTTCGAGTTCGAATGCAGGTCAATTTGGAATTTCATTACAAATGCCTATAAATCAAAACTTTATTGCACAATTATATACATTAAATAAATGTTTTTTTTCAAGTCTACAAAAGCATTTCGCGTTCTACATTTTAAATTTATTTAAAACATTCTAACAAAACAAAAAATTTTTTACATTTCTGCAATGTCTACTTAATTTTGTCCATGACTGTATATTTCATTTTATACTTGTCGCAGAAATACAGTGTTATATCCCGACGTTGAGTTTAACGACGGTCTGGTGAGAAAATAAATTAAGAAGAAATTTCTAATGTCAGGACTGTTTTGCATTTAGTGATCATCGACTGTGTAAATTACAATTAGACTAAAATTGTACATTCAACCGTGTTAAAAATATAAACAAAGTTTATCATATTTGGACTTGAAGTACGTCACGGGTGTAGCTCGTAGCACAAGGGGTTAATGTCAACCATAATCCGGGCACTGAAAGTGATCTCTCTACAATTAACGCTGGAATAGAAACAAAAGTAGACAAATAGAATCAACGACCTGTTAATGACAACCTCACCTGATATTGTTAGGTGTTGAAAACTGCACACTCTCATTACTGAATTGCCACACGTCATAATACGCCTAATTCTTTAACATTCAACACTTTCTATTGATCCGCTTCCTCATTCCCACCTCCTCCAAAAACCAAATTCCAAGCCTGTAACACGTTGACTGCCACGCTAACACAGTTGCAAATTTTATTATATAGTATTTTTATGATTAATAAATCCTACTAAATATTGGGAGTACAAATTAGTTCGGTCCGTTTTCAAAAGGTATCTCTGGCTGTTATAAATGTTTCACAGCACCAGCGAATTTCGATTGTTTCAAAGACGTTAGGCATCTGCCAATGATATTCAGTTTATATCGCTTTGAGTTTCATTCAGAAATCTTGTTTTTTACTCTGTTCAATATGTCAAATTTTGTGTTAACTAAGCAGCATTTGCGGGAGGTTTTAGTTTTTTACTTTAATTGGAATAAAAGTACAGCTAAAACGCATCGAATCCTTGTGGAAGTTTATGGTGACACTGCTCCAACTGATAAATCATGTAGGGAATGGTTTCGACGTTTCAAAAATGGTGACTTCAGCGTTGAAGACAAGCCTCGCTCTGGACAACCAAAGAAGTTCGAAGACACGGAATGCGTTCGAAATGAGGAGTATCTGGTGGAACCAAAAGGGTGTTATATACTATAAACTGCTACAACCTGGCGATTCCATTACGGGTAATAGATATGGGCTACAATTACTTCGTTTGTGTCGTCCATTACCAGAAAAACGGCCGGAATACGAGCAAAGACACGATACTGTTATTCTTCTGCATGACAACGTTCGGCCACATGTCGCAAAAGTCGTGAAAACATATTTGGAAACGATCAAGTGGGATATTTTACCGGACCCGCCGTATTCTCCGGACATTGTTCCTTCTGACTACTGGTTGTTCCGACGGATGCAGCAGAATTTGGCAGGTCACAGGTTCACTTCTTTCGCATAAATCGAAAATTGGCTCCAAACTTGGATCGCCTCAAAAAGCTAGCCATTTTTTCGAGATGGAATTCGAAAATTGTCTGAGAGGTGGAAAAAAGTAGTAACCAGCGATGGCCAATACTTTCAATAATCTGTTCCTACAGATTATTCTGTAATAAATGCATTTTTGACCACAAAAAAACGGACCGAACTAATTTGTACTCCCAATATGATCACAATATTTTGCTTTATTTATTATCCATAGGTCCAAGTAATTACTACTAGTGTTTCCAATTAGATAAATGAACAAATTCTTACTAAATAAATGATTGATTCGTGTGGAAATTTAAGCATCGCCCATATGTGGATGACGTGGCGATCAAAGTGTTAAAAGCACCACCGAAACTCTCCTCGGCATCATTATTATTAAATCGTCAAAAGTAGGATCGCAGTGAACATCTAGTTTTCTTAACCCATTGACTGCCAGCTACGAGATATCTCGTAGTGCGTGCTGCAATTTTAGATTAATTACAAATGGCCATTTCAGTTAAAAATATTTTAAAAAGGTGAAAATTATATTATTATTATTATTATTTATTTTAATTACTGTAAATGCTATTACAATATTATATCAGTAACTTAATATAATTATATTTTGTAAACTTTCATGTATTCTTCAAAATAAAACCTTGGCACCCAGGGCAAGACGCTCTAAATATGTCTGGCAGTCAATGGGTTAAGTGCCTCTTGTAATAGTAACCGGTATTAAAGGAAATCAAAATCTAACAGCCTGCTTATAGTACGAACCCTGCACGTCGCAACTCTGCGAGTACAAACTTCGCTAGTGTTAACTTCGTGGTTATCAACCTTGCAAATAACAATATTGCAAGCACCAGCTCTGCGAGTGTCAATATTGCAAGCACCAGCTCTGCGAGTGTCAATCTTGCAAGTATCAACCTTGCAAGTACCGGCCGCAGGATACCAACTTTGCAAGTACCATAATTTGCGGTACCTCGACACTTTAAGTTCCAATCTTGCAGGTGTTATCTCCGTAAATCCCACGCTCGCAATCACCAACGTTGCAGTTCTTAACCTTGCAAGTATCAATTTTGAACTGACAAACCTTGCAGTCCCAACTTTTGAACTATCAAACTTATTAGTTCTAATCTTGCAGATCCTAACTCTGCAAGTACCAATTGCTTAAGTTTCTCTTCTTCCAATTTGTAATTTGCGGTTTCTTGTCTTTCGGGGCGCAACTTTCTTAAATACCAATCTAATCGAATCATTAATAGACCGTTAATCCAATTATGAATAGACTACTGTAAAAATATTTATCAGTAAATTAAGTAATTCATATACATGAAAACTTTGAAAAATATGTTTCACTTCGACTTACGCTTGGTATAATTCACATATCTTTGTTCGATTTGATATATGTGCATGCTGTCAATGTATACACTGCCGAAATGTAATAAGCCTTATTATTTACAAAACAACGATCGAAGAATTAAAATCAATGATTTAACTTGTGGTTCTTATTTCTAGCTTTAAATCTTTAATCAGTCTCTTTAAAATCGTATTTTCGTATAAATTTCTAGTGTAGTTCAGTTAACTTTGAAAGCGGATTTACTCTATGGCTTCAAGTTTAAAATTTGTTCGCAGTTAATCGCTGAATCGGAAGTTCCGACTTTTTCATGGGACATAAACGCAGTTTTCAACTTTATATTGCAATTTTAAAAAAAGCCGGAGGTGTCCCGTTAGTTTCAAAATCTCATTATTTAAAACATCGATTGTTAGTCTCCATCGTTAGCCCTTTGCAGTCCTTAATTTCTTTTACCTACAGCTCCTTAATTAAATAACGAAATAGATGAAGAAGTGGGTTTACAATAAAATGTATTCTAATAATGCAGATGGCGTAACAAATATATTTCTAATTTGTTACAAATGGCAAAGAAATGAAAACGTCTTGCATCAATATATTTATCCAAATTATTTCTACGACCATAGTGAAACGCCATAGGACCGCAAAGGGTTAAAACAGTAATTTCTAAAGTAGGATAATTATTTTAAATAATAAATAAAAACGCACCATGTAACACCTTGTATGATCTATTTGTCAGGTGCGTTAATCACAACTGACTAATCACAGCTCCGTTATAAAACAGATACAGTCACAGACAAAATTAAGTGGACATTTCAGAAATGTAAAAAATTGTTTGTTTTGTTACAATGTTTTAAATAAATTTTAATTTTAGAACGTGAAATGCTTTTGTAGACTTGAAAAAACATTTATTTAATGTATATAATTGTGCAATAAAGTTTTGGTTTATAGGCATTGTTAGTTAAATTAAATTAACCTTTTGTTATTTATGATACTTGTGTTGGGAAACCGGATTCGGAATAAGAATGATTCACTATTGTACAAGTTAATTTATTCTAACATAAACTTAATCCTAGTCTAGCTCCTAACGTAAAATATATAAAACAACTATTTGAACCAGCTCGGAAGAGTACTAGATGGAATCTGATTACGAGAATGAATGTGACTTGCGAGCAAACTTACTACAGGAAGACTATTGGTTAAAAAGGATGTTTGTAAGAGGATGGAGGAAAAGAACAGGGATGAGGTAAAGAAGGGAGGGAAAATGGATTTCGGGGAGTGGGAGTTAGCAGTACCTGGACGGTCTAGGGCTGGTGACAGGGAAAGGGCCTAAGTTTAAGGATAAGAAAAAGGAAATGGCATGGTAAAGCGAAAAGGGTGCAAATACATAGTTGGGACCTCCAACACTTGTCCACTTAATTTTGTAAATAAAGTTGAGACGTTATTTCAATCTTGTATTCAGCAATCTTCGACTATTCAAATTATAATATCAGTTCAACTCTAAATCGAAGTGTCTTAGAAATTCGAGCAAGATTGATTTCGGTTAAAGTGCAAGTGCGTCGCATGACGCACTAGTGAAAGTATGGCAAAAGGGTTAAAATGCAGGACAACATTTTTTGTTGTCAAATCTTTTGTCCGAAATTATTTTCTATCCTAATCTATACTTTAGTTAGTTACAATTAATATATTGACGAGTTTCTTAAAATTAGTTTGTATAACATCTCCATTATTCTTACACGAAAATAAAGTAAACTATATTTAAATGTAATCTCACTGCTTCCCTCAAAAATTAATAGTAATATTAAATATTAATATTATTAAAAATGATACTAATATCACACATATTACTGAAATGGCCTTTGTCTTCGTTGTCAACGTATTGCTACGTTCTTTAAAATTATTATTACGTCAAGAAAATAAATTTCTACAGTCTCTTTGGTTGATATTTCGTTAAGTGCTCACATCATAAACTTCAAACAAGAGTGACAAAATTATTACATAAACAATTGCACAAAAATATACAGATTGAAAAGTACGAATGCGTCACGTGTCGCACTCGTGAAAATATGGCAGAGGGTTAAAGTGTAGCAAACAAATTTTTCATATAGTTTATTGTACATATATTTGAAGAGAATATTTTCTAACAAAAAAAGAAATCAGCCGTAAACGTTTCCGAAGAATTGACAATTTTTCGTTCGATAACGTCACGTATCAACGGTATATGCTGTATATCATAAATATTTGACTGTAATTCCTCAGACATCCATGAGGACAGCAACAATGGCTGCCGTCGCGACGCCGATGTCCAATTACCAGGTGGTGACATCTGTGCGGATCCATTGGAAGTTGATGCGCCTGGAATTTCCGCTCTGAAATTAATTACATCGAATCCATCTAATTTTCCAATCTCCTCTTCTCTCTCGTCACATATTTGCTTTATTTTCCGATATTCCTTTCGCCGTTTCTTTTCGTCGACGCGTCTATCGCTTCAATGCCATGCCGAGTATCAATATCATTAATTACTGCTGGATTCGAGGGATAATTTTCAAGTATCTCATAAATAACGGTGCAACTGGTTCTACAGATTTTTCATTAACCCTTTGCGGTCCAGCTACGCTCGACATCGCGTTTCTCTTGGCTCGTAGAAAAAATTCAGATAAATAGATTGGTTTGAAGATGTTTTCATTTCTTTGCCACTTGTAATAAATTAAAAATATGTTTTTTATGTACCCTGCATAATTGCAATACATTTTATTGTAAACCCACTTCTTGATCTATTTTATAAATTAATAAAGGAGCTGTAGGTAAAAGAAAGCACGGTCCACAAAGGGTTAACCAACCGTGTATACACATGTACAGGGTGTCCCACAATTATGGTACGAGCCGGAAAGGGGTGGTAGGTGGGGCTATTCTGAAAAACTTTTTCCTTTGCAAAAATATTGGACTAGGCTTCATTTTTAAATTATTCAGGAAAAACACCGACCAATCACAACGTGAGGATCGCGCGCGCTCGGAGGCAGAAGTGTAGGCCCGAGTTATAGTTGGCCGTGGTCGCGATCAAACATGCAACGCGCGCGATTCTCGCGTTCTGATTGGTCGGTGTTTTTCCTTAATAATTTAAAAATGAAGCCTCATCCGACATTTTTGCAAAGGAAAAAGTTGTTGAGAATAGCCTCACCTACCACCCCTTTCCGGCTCGTACCATAATTGTGGAACACTCTGTATAATAATTATAATCTGCACACTTAACGTATTTTCGATGTATCGAGGACTGCAAAGTATGAAGCAATCATATGATCTGTGTGATCCGCATTTATAGACTACATGATTTATGTTTATTTTCTACACTTCTATCTTTCGTAAATGTATGAACATTTGCAGTCTAATAATAATCAGTATATATATTTTTTAATTAAAACATTCTGTTAACGTTCTCCTATGGTAAAACTAGCGAAGATAATGCTATAAACTGTCAAAAATTATCTACAAGTCATTTAGAAATCGTTAAGTGCAAAGGATTATCAAAGGTACATTTCGACTTTTCTTTTCTTATTTTTTCGGTTTCTTATTCAAACCAATGAAAACAAGCGTGGTTTTAAATAACGTTGTTTCTTCATTTTCATACTTTAATTACTATTTTGGATTATAAATTACTTTTTTGAAGGAACTGGTTAAGTACACTTACAAGAAGGATTCTAAGACCGAACTACAGAAGGGGTAGCTTTATCCTTACGAGCATTTGCTAGTCCACATTAATATCGTCCCATTGTTTACGTTGTCATACGATAAAGACGAGAGTAATGTATTATCATCAGTTTTTTAAATGATTTTTCTTCTGGATTTTAGAACTGAACACTTACAATATTGGCACGTGGAAGATATGGTATTTAGAATTTAGGTTCGTATTCACTTTAGGACTTAAAAATTAGAACTCAAAAGGTTAACGCTTCAAATTATGGTAATTGCAAGGTTAACTCCTGTAAGGTTGGTACTTTCGAGATTGGCATTCGGAAGATTTACATTTGCAAGATTGGAATTTATAAAGTTGGAACTTAGAAGCTTCAAAAGTCGAAACTTGACGGGTACAAACTAAGAAAATAATTATTAACAAATTCAAATATACGTATAAATGACAATTAATATTGAAAAGTTAACACCCCAATGTTAATACCTTCGAAACTGGAAAATAGGCTTTTGAAACATTTGAACTTGCGAAGTTAATACATGGAGGATTGGTATTTTAACGATCGATATCTGGAAGATTGAAACTTGGAATATAGATATCTGAAAGTTTGGTAAATGCAGAGTTGGAGGATCGTAGTTTGGCAAATACAAAGTTGGAAGGTCGAAGTTTGCAACTCAGAAAACTGACATTCGGAGCAAGTAAAGTACCGCATATCCTTTTCCATTTTCTTACACGCTTAGCGTTTTAGCTCTCTAAAAAAGTCAACATCTCCGTCGAATTATTTCACAAGCATAGTACATTCGGTTACCTAATTCTTCGAAGGCATTAAACAAAAAATACACTTTGCTTTTTAAATACTCCCATAAAAATAAGTCCAATGACATACTGAAAATTATCCCCCAAACTTCAAATTAGAAGATTACGAAAATGGTCCACCATATGCGATTCACCTTTGAACGACCACCACGTTCAAATGTTCTTTCACGTTACACATAAAACGAGATGGTGTCCCGTCATGCATGTACAACATCGATAATCTACTTGCCAAAAGAATATCCTCCAAATACCGAGGCTACATATTCATGAAAAAATTGAGATAAGCAGCACCCGAATACAAAATTGAGAGTATTACATGGCCAACGAGATAATCTCTGATAATACTCGTTCAAATATTTAGCGATAAACGGAGTTGGTGATTTGTTTGAATAAATACATCAGGATTATCCTCTGATCAAACGTGTTCATTATGGAAATTTGTAAATACATGTCGCGTAAGTGTAGCTTCATTGATAAATAAAATGCCAGATATGAAATTCGGATTCGAAGCACGTTTTACGAGTAGTCACCGCGGAAATCCAGTTCTTGCTTTATAGCATGTGAGGTGAGTGCTTGCGCTCGTTGGATATCGTATGGGTAAGGTAACTGCTCGTGAAGCGTTCTACGTACAAGAGTAATACCGATTCATACGTATCGGATATTCTTCTTACGCTTGTTCCGTGATTTTCTTTCGCGATTCTTAAAATGCGATTTCTTGTCTCGCGCGACGATGTAGATGCAAGTCTAGCAGTGTTTCGATGACGAGTTCTAACGAGCCTCATTCGCAAAGACGTTGGCGAACATTTTGAAGCACCCGAGGAAACTCTCCGTTCAGGAAACTTTTCCATGCAAAGACGTCCAGCAGCTAAAGTACTTCCGTTAGCGCAATCATACGTAAAATGCATACTGCCATTTCTTCGTCAGAGTAACACGCTGATTATTTTCAGCACGATACTTTGAAACTGTACAACAGTAAATAGATCCAGGGTCGCCGGTTGAATACAACCGACAGATTGCCGATGAGATCTTCCATCGCGAAGTATGGTAACTGAACGCGGACATTTAGAACTCGGTTTATAGACACCGAAGTAAAAATCGCATGCGATAACAGAAATCAACAAGTCAGTTATGATCTTCTTTAAGGTCTTTAAGCGTCTTTAAGGTCTCGAAAACGGTTGATCTTTCAACCTATGTTTACTAAGATTCCTTCACTCGTTTTTAATTTTTAATGTCCACATTAAACCTGCTGGCTTTTCCAAGATTTCAAGATCTACAGTTTATCTTTAGATATAAACTTTAAGTTTATCGCTCGATCAACCTTTACTAGTCTTTTATGTACCAAAGCTTTACTGGTATATGTACATCGATGTAGAGAACTATGTACCATATAAACATCTAACACTATTTCTACCAAGGGGTGTCAAAGGACACCTTACAAATTTTAACATAAAATTATTCTCTGTGTTGAATCGTTTCTCCATAATTAATTTTGTTACTTTTCATACAATGGTTGTTAAATTAATTCAGCGATATCATTTTTTTCCAGCTAATGTACGCTAATTTCCCTTGTTGCATTTTAGTGTACACCACTGTATTGATTGTATAGTCGAGTGTCCCATAAGTTTTTTCCTTTTTTGATAGACAATCATACATAATATTTATAGTTTAAAGTTGATTCGTTGCATTAATTGTTCATCTGTATCAACCTTCTCTATCCCTCTATCCCATTTTGTGTCATATTACAAAAAGGAAGAAACTTATGTGACCCTAATATTTTGTAGCTTGATGAATTAAATAATCTCCAATAAATACATAGCAGTGTATCAATAATTATATTCCTCAAATTATCTACATTTAACTCATAATTTGAAATCCCAACCAGTTTCGACAATGATTTGTATTCAAAAGGCGTCAAAAGACACCTTTTAGTTGAAATTGATATACACAAAATCGCGGTAGAAATAGTGCTAATGGTTCTTTTTGAACATGCTGTACCTTTAACTCTTTGGGTCACGGTGGAATTAAAAATATCCCACCTTCTTGATTCATGGTAATGCATGGTGGGACATTTTTAGTTCTACTTTAAAATATTGCAATAGCTGCATACTCATGCGTGTAAGACTATTCGAGGTCCTATAACAACAAATTTAATTGAATTATTATTTTTTTGTTGTGTATTCGTATTATCATTTCTGTGTTATTACAAAATATACCAATTTTATTTCATAGAAAATGCGATAAAATTTCTGTGCAACATGGGTCTATTTTATTTACTGAAATTCTGTGCCTCAAACAGTTAATCATTCATTAAATTTTGGACGTATTTCAATTCGCATCGATTAACACGTTGACTGTCACGCTAACGCAGTTGAAATTTTGATTAGATAGTATTTTTATGATTAATAAATCCTACCAAATATGTTCACAATATTTTGCTTTATTTAGTATTCATAGGCCCAAATAATTGCTACTAGTGTTTCCAATTAGATAAATAAACAATTACTAAACAGATGATTGATTTATATGGAAATTTAACACGTTCCGTGCCGAACCGTTTTCTGAAGACTTTCCGTTCAGGCCGCGTGAGGCGTATACGCCCCACAATCAATCAATTAAAGCAACAATAGTTTTAATATTTTAATGGTCATTCACACAACTTGTGTATCAGCGGAAAGCAATAATTGTTCTTGGTACTATACGGATTTGTTGTGAGTAGTTACCAAAGTGTTAACATGACCATAACTGACTTTATAATACATTATTTGAAAATCAACATCGTACAATGAATTTACTGAATGGCCTGAGCGGAAAGTTCAGTGTGAGGCGTATACGCCCCACGTGGCATGGAACGTGTTAAGCGTCGCCCATATGTGGATGGCGTGGCGATCAAAGTGTTAAGGCCGCTTTTGAACACTGACATTCCCGTTGATCGAAGATCATAATAACAGAAGTATGTATGTCGAAATTTTGTATTTCCGTTCCAGATACCATCGTACGACTTGAATTCCCATTGTCTCTGCGTAGTCGGTGAAGTATATTGTTGGTGGCAGAATTACAATCCGAGCACCGGTACTTCTGTCGACGTCTCGTTCCTCCCGTCGACGACGATAGAAAGTAATTACACGCCGTCGCTGGAGGGCAACACGAATGCCGTCGACAGTTTGGAAGCTTCCGGTGATCCGGTAGAGGAGCCATCCGTCGAGCAGCAGGGATACGCGGAGATTAACGCGAGCTACTCGACTACATCGCAAACTGCGCCGACCACGTGTCTCGTGATGGGTAATAGATCAGTCTCACTTCGTTCCGCTTGATTCTTTCAGTGGTACGAGCGCTGTCGAGTCATCGATTTTCTGTTGAACAAGAGTTACAGATGCAATTAGTTTCGAGTTGCGAGTCGAGCTTTCCGATACGAAACAGAAATGTTAACAGAATATTCGATAATTATCTTGTCTTCGTGAAACTCGTACCTTCGGCGATAGACACGTTCGTGCACGATGCGCATAAATAACAAACTCGAAACGTTATCGATTATACAGAATTATTAACTGGGTTTCGTATCGAATACACCCGTGGGTGAACCTCTATCAAAGCGGGCACGAACGTGTTTAACTTCGAACTGAAATATCGTCGCGGTGTTTTCATATCATCCCGTGTCGGAGACTTCCTATTTCAAAATCAATCATTTTCTTGAGAACACAGTCGTCTTGACGAGGAATGCCGGTTCGTAGACGGTTTATAAACATAATCGAGCGAGAAACTCATCCTGACCAGATAAGGGTTCGAACTTTAACGAGACATTGGATTGAACAGTAAATTCATCTTGCAGGAAGAGAATACCGGGAGGGCGAGGTGCTTCCTCACTCGACCGGAAATTGCATCGAGTGCAGCTGTGGATCCGAGGGTCGTGTCGAGTGTTCGCCACGTGACTGTGTGGCCCTTCGACCTGAGATACCAGTTTCACCGGATATACCGAACGCACCAGACGGCGATTTTGAAGTGTTCAATCTTGCCAGAGACCGGGGCATCGACGAGAGCTTCTAAGGAATCCGATAATAACGATCGTCACCTGTTCGATGCATTCCTCAGACACGTTTCACGCCGCATCTCGGCTTCGGCTTAATCACGATCCTCTTCGAGGTTCTTCTTTTCTATTTTCATTTCCTCGATAACAGCTTGTTGATCGATATAATATTGCTCCTTAATTCATCGATGAATTAGGTTTAATCGTTCTTTGACAATACCGGGTGTCCATAAATCTGCACCATTTCAAGTAACTGCTGAATAGCGCATACAAAGAAATTGTATCACGAGTATCAAAAAAGTACGCAATTTTTGTTGAATAATAACGTACAAGTTCAAGGTCATTTTTTAAATACTTGCTATAAATGATACGGCAATGCAATGAATAATTAAAAAAACATTCATATAAATTTTATTTGTACACAGAATACAAATATACTGTCACAATTTTTTTTAGTACAGATTTTTTAAATTCATTTTTACATTGTTTTATACATTTTTCAAAGGTAACATCATATTTCAGTTGAATAAAATAGCAACAACAAATATATGTGGAACATTAAATTGAAGTTTAATATTGAATGGATGCAAAATCTTACAAAGAGTCTACTTGCTTTGTTTGCACGTTATGTTCAAAATACCATTTTGTTTAACCATTTAATTCGACAATTTTGTTTAGTACTGCAACATCGACTCATTTGTGATCGCTTTCAGAAATATTCGTGCAACACAATAATTTTGAACGTAAAATATTTATTTGTAAATTGACAAACATTTTTACAAATCCTTTTACAGGTCCACGTTTTTGCTTTGCATAATTGTACCTCAACATTATATCGTCTTTTGATAGTTATTTCGAATGGCAGACATTTATTGACACCTTGTATGAAATTCACAAAAGGGTAAATACAATATAGCTTTAAAATAAAAATGTGATCTATTTTGGGAATGTACTTTTGAATCTGTATATTTTTGTACAGTTATTTATGTAATAATTTTGTCACTCTTGTTTGTAGTTTATGATGTAAGCATTTAACGAAATATCAACCAAAGAGACTGTAGAAATTTATTTTCTTGATGTAATAATAATTTTAAAGAACGTAGCAATACGTTGACAACGAAGAGAAAGGCCATTTCAGTAAATTGTGTGATATTAGTATCATTTTTAATAATATTAATATTTAATATTAGTATTAATTTTTGAGGGAAGCAGTGAGATTACATTTAAATATAGTTTACTTTATTTTCGTGTAAGAATAATGAAGATGTTATACAAACTAATTTTAAGAAACGCGTCAATATATTAATTGTAACTAACTAAAGTATAGATTAGGATAGAATATAATTTCGAATACAATTATCTTTATGTCGATCAACAAGGCATCTTCTAGGCTCTAATAGCTTTCTATAATGCCGACTAATCACACTTATACAGTGTTTATTCTTTCTTTTAAAGATTTAAACTTTCTCCCTTTTATTTAAAACACCAGCGTGTAACATTGTTTTGGAAAAATGTAAAGAGACCTTGAACGATTTCTTTTCGTGTATTTTTAAACAACTATAAGAAAAACAAGCACACTTTACCTACAATACACGTGATGTATATTAAGACGATAATTAGAGATAATAAAAATATGTTTAATACCTTGACTGCCATCGGGGGTCACCAATAATTGGCACTGCAAATGTAGTTTAGTCAAACAATTAAAGAGGAAACTTTTTAAATACCACTAAATATACGAAATTTAATAAAAATAAATGCTTAATATTCTAAATAATCTATGTCACTGTATATCATGCTTGACTATTATTACTGTGGCAGTCAATGTGTTAAATCAATTTGCATTGAGTTTAGTGGTTGTTTAGTAAGATTAATAGGAAGCCACTGAAAATTAGAAAGCTCTTTCAAGATGTATGAGCAGACTGTAATTTATTACCCTCGAGATTTGTAGAAGTTTTGGAGCCATGGGACTAATTCATTAAGCGATGGATGCTGGAAACAATCAATCTCTATATTTTCTAATTATGTAGCTCATTTATTCATTCTGTAGAAAGTAAACCAACATTATTCTTTTTTTTTTATTTATAACAAATGAATTTCACGGAAATTTATTGGATAACTCAAACTGTTACAAGCATTGCAGAAATTTGTTGCATTTTAAGAAACTACCCTTCATATTGCATATCATTTTAAAGTCTGATTCCTTAAAGTGGAAATAGATTAGAGGAAATCTACTGTACTTAAAATCAGAAGATCTTTCCAATTGGCAATAAGCTAAGTTATAGAATAGAAGATGAGAAACAAAAGACAATCAAACTTTTTAACTCTTGGAAGATGGATGATCTGAGACTGACAGAATGAAGGGATGCAGGGTCGTTATAATCTATAAATAAAACCTCATAAACAGATCTAAAAGTAAAATTGTATGCAAAATTGGAAATATATTTTGAAGTGTAAATATTATATGTGTACACAAAAAAGGAGTAAACAAATGTTTACATATGTATGTTACATTTAAGAATATTTGATACAAAGAACAGTTTTATTTTTTATGTAAGCTTTACAAATAAATTTTTTACATTTTACATATTTTATCTCTGTAGCTGGATTAAAATGACCTTACATCCATTGTGAAAGGGTTAAATTGATGATTTCATTATTGTTAATAAATTTATGAATGGAAACTGATAATCAGTATTTTTGTCTTCTTTTTTAAGCTAAACTTTTGTTTAACATAATCTTATTCAAAATATATGAATATAAGTTGCCTTTACTAAGAAGTTAAGGAAGTAATTCAAATGGTTGAATATTTCTGGCAGTCATCGTAAGTCATTAGTTCTCTTGTCTACCAAACAGTATTCTGTATACATTTCGGGGAGTACTACAATAAGATACAACAGTAAATGAATAAATTTGTAGACATCGGCCTATAATGTACGAATTAATAATTTGGGTACGGAGGAAACCGATCTATGAATCGGAACATAATTAACTGTACCCGCCTAAGAGCAACCACATTTTGGAGCTTGATAGTACTCGATTTTATGTAAGATATTAAATGCACTGTTAGTTAAAAGTATAAGATTATCTCCTAACTATGGGCTTAATACAATCAAAAACTAAATAAGCTATAGCCATTATTTAAAAAATGTTTAAAGTCTTATTTTTCTCATTGGCTATTACGGATTTGTATCTTGAATTCAAAATTTTCAGTGAAGATGAAAATACTTTGTGATTCATTTTTTTATTTACAAAACTATTCACAGAAAATTATTTTTATGATACATTAGAGAGGTAAACAAATGGGATTGTAGATATTTAAACAATTTTATTTTTATATTTTTGTTAACAGATAATCCTATTCTTTTAACTAATAATATAATATTCATGTCACCATATCCTTTGTCATCTTCTAGTGGAGACTTAGTCATATCCTGTTCATAATCATCTTGCTTGACCTCCTATGGGTCCAGTAAATATCAGATCTTTTGTACTTCAATGAAAAACAAACTGTACGAGATGTTCGTGAAGTTTGTGGATGTTTTTAGAAACATATAATAAAAACAAAATTGTTTCAGACAAATATTGATTATCTTATAATAAAACTATTGCAAAATTATTGAGACCCTTAAGCAAGATATTCTTAATTGTATACAATATGAATAAGTAACTAAACGTTACCTTATTTATATTCAAAATTATAATGAAAATCTATACAAATATTATAAAAACTATTATAATAGTCGAAAACATTGCAAAATTAATTCAACATATACTTTGCAGATTCAAACTACTTTACCATTTTAAGATGAGTACAATGTCATTCTAGATATTTGTAAAAGTTGTACACAAATATATGTTAATGGTATCAAATTCATATTAGTGGATAAAATATGATTTATTAAAAAATTATAAAGATTTAAAAAGAAATCTACATCTGTCAAATGGAAAACCACAAAATCTATTAGCATGCTAACTGCCATGGTGGTCAACAGCAACAAACGCAACAGATTTAAAAGAAAGATAATTTTAGTTACTACATTAATAATATATAATAGAAAATTTAAATTTAAAAAGCCAATCACTATCATTAATAGTTACTATCTTAATTGTGATTTATTTTTTAGTATAATATTCGTTCATTTTTACTGTGGCAGTTAACAGTGTTAATAAATTTAAAACTACATTGTCTACTCTCAACTATATATACTTTTTAACCAATCTACGTTATACATTTTCGTTTAGATTAAATACCAAATTTTAAACAGGTGCTATTGTTGTTTCTTTCCATGAATCACTGAAGATTTGAACCACCTAACATCACAATCAGACATGTGTTTCTGCGTTCATTTCACCTAAGATTGAAACTCTTAAATGATGAACTTTTGTTTCTTCTGCGCATGTTGTTTGTGATTGGTTCAATAAGATTCATAATCATAAGTAAAGCACATGCGCTGTTGTTGCAGTTGCGATGGTAAATTCGTATACCTAGTAGTCCTTCATTTTGTACATTTGAGTGCAATACAAATTTCCTTTGAATAAGCTTAAGTGTAAAACTAGTTATGAAATAGTTAAAATTTTGAAATTGTCAAATTACTGTATTCTCCAGTTTTTATGTTTTTAAATTTCCAGATATCTGTATCCCTAAATTCTAAGAAACCTAAGTTTCAAAACTCCCAAGCCTCCAAAATCAACCAAATTCTAAATCAACAAATTCTCAAACTCAAAGTCCTATATTTTCCAATTCCCAAGTTTCCAAATTCATAAATTTGCAAATTCTTCAATACCCTAAATTCCCAAATTCTTAATTTTTCAAATGTCTAAAACTGTATTTTGAAAATTTCCAAACCAAAAACGAACACTGTCGGAAAACTTTTCCTTTGCCATTTCTTATACTAATTTGCTTATGAAAAATATTCAACTTGTTATTATCTCTTAGTCTTGTTATTCATATTTATTATTCACTGTGTATATAAGATAACAGTGAAACGAGGTTCATGGAAGTTTTTGAGTTGAATCAAACTGCGCAAAGGAGGTCCGATCCGAGATGAAATACAGTGTAACCTCTATTTATGGTTGGTTAGGAAATCGAATTCTTTTGAAAAATAAAGATAACGAAATAGTTACATGAAAATTGGAAAATTGAAAATTTGTTGGAAATATGGAAAGTGAACGAAAAGATGATTCAGTGACAACAAGTTACAGTGGTGGTAAGATGTCAAAATATGTAATAGCAAAAGTAAAGCGTGAAACATTTCATAAAAACATTTACTAGTATCAGAAAATATTTTTTTCATATATTTGACATTCCGGTATACTATATAAATTTGGTCCGAACTCCAGTTGTTTTGTTTAAAAATAAGTTAAGGAGTGTTAAGTTTCAACAAATTTCTTTACATCAGTTTAAATTAGCACAAAATATTTTTAATAAATGTTTAAAATTAATTTTGTATCAATGTTAAAATAAGAAAACTAACCGAACATTTCGTACATTTACATTATATCGCTACTAAAATATTACAAAATAATATTAAAGTTTTGAGAGAATGAATAACATAGTTTACCTTAAAGTAAGGATAACATAGCTAATATCAAAGTTAACTCGAAAATAACTTTTCCTAATAATCCATGCACAGATTGATCATTATAACATGTATCAGAATCATATTATTAGGCTACAAATGTTTATACATTTACAATATATCAGGTTCTATAGAGTATATATCGGCATAATAAAAAGATCGATAGTCTATAATTACATGATTTATGTATATTTGAGAGACTTTGATATACCATAAATGCATAAACATCCATAGTCTACATATTACAAACCAAAGAGTTTATCAGAGACACTTCTCCTGGATACAAGAGAGGTAACTGTTTAACGAATTGACTGTCATGGTGATCACTAGTAACTAGCATTATGAACTTGATACAATGATATAACCTGGTACATATAATCAGTTTCATTGTGACAGTCATATTAATTAAAAAATTAGTAGTATACCTCAATGCCTAAATTTGAACTTGAATAATATTCTAATCCAGTGATGAGCAACCTTTTAGCAATGTGCTAAAATTAAAAATCCAATAATTCACATGAACTGCTGGAATCTTGACATACCTAATTTATTAATTTGAAAATGACTAATTTCTTCAGTGCAGTTTTTAATTTTTAACAAATACACATTTTTTTACAAAAGCTGCAATTAATCTTTAAATCAGAAGGTTTTATTCAATTTTGAATAAGAAGAACTTAACAACATAGGAATGCATGTAATATATAAACAAATAAATAGATATATTTTGATAAAAAAAGGAGAATGTGCAGCCAAAAGTATTTAACTGACCACGGGTTGCTCATCGCTAGTTAACCCATATGTATGTGTCCCTATTAAAAACAGAGACAAGGATATCTTACATTATATGGATCAATATGCACAATATAATTAATACATATATCTTATACATACATACTGATATTATATTCATATACATATACCTATAATATATACATATATACACATTACACAAGGAACCAAATATCAAGAGATAATATTGTACGTATTTAAGCATATGATATACATGAAAATTATATCTAGGAGTAGGATTTTAAAAGGTTTGAACTTGTTATGCACTTTTTGTAGATACACAGTAACAATTTACCTCTTTATTCTGTATATTGCAGCGTTTGGTAATACAGAGCATGATTTTTAGACAAAATATTTTGTTATCTTCCTAATGTAATATAATTGAAAGATGGATAGGCCATTCATTCGAATTGTAGGTGTTATTTGCAATTGTGTTTACACATTTAATGTATTTTGTTTTCTGCATACACATAAGCGAATGATGCTTAAATTTCTATTACAGTAATCCACTATTTATATTATTAAGTATTCTTGTTTTTTTTTAATTACAAGTATTTGTATTAGGTACTGGATTTTATTAATATATGTTACGAAACATGAAAATAATAAATAAGATTTGTTAATGATGGAAATGCTACATAACGTAATTTTTAATTATTATAAGTCAAAATATCAACAGCATTACTTTTTTGTGTTAAAAAATGATCCATCTATCTTTGAATGCAATACCAATAAAATGTGTTTATTTCAACATATATATAAATAAACATTAATTTATAATTTATGGGTACATCATTTATAATATATTGCGGCTACTTAAATCAAGCATGAGGAAAAAGAAAAATTATAATTATACTTTTAAGACGACGAGTTAATTGTTTGTAGTTAGATGCATAGTTAGGTAGAGATCTAATGTGATAAAGGTAACTTTGTCTAAAAGTTTTACAATTCATAAGGAAAAATACGATCCTATCGCAAGATTATCGTAAACTTGTATGAACGCTTATTTGATTAGGAAATACATTATGAAGAAAATCGAACAATGATGCTGCAACGATTAAATTTATTATCATACGATTTGTACGTTTTGTTAATCCTACGAAGTCTTTCCAAAAAATGATCACATTTTCGTAGTAAAATACTAACCACTTTATTATAATTATATAATAGGATTTTTATATTTTTGTTTTCTAACGATCTGTCGAATCGTCAAATAACTTTTGCTAATCGTGGCACAGATTATTTCTGAATCGTGATTATTTAGTGTGGTTAGTTGACCCGTAAGGCGGGAATTATAGTTAATTCAGTTATTTTTAAATTGTATGAACAGGAGATGGTATTACGGCTATTTTTTGTTGCAATAAGACACATTTTAATTATGGACGTAAGAATAAAAGACGGTTAAGCACATCATGGATAATTTAGTTAAAGGGAGGGACGCCATATTTCCTGTCCCATTTTGACAAAAAATTTAAATGAAAATGTATTTGAACATACATTATACATATAAAACTTTGAATAAATGTATGTAATTAATTAAATATATAATGAACTATTATATATTATAATATTATATTATTGGTTAATATAATAATGAAATAGGCCCAACCTACCCTAAACAAATTGATATTTGAAATAATTTCTGTTGTACTAAATACATAACGCAATAGTTTTATAATTTAAAATGGAATGAAGTATAGCTAAAGAGTAAAATATTTTAGAAAGAAATCATAGAGCTACCAAAATAAATTATCACAGTACAGTTAACAAACTTTTTGCGTAATTTGCTAATTGTTTTAGAGATTCGGTTATTTTTTGGACAAACTTCGTATGCAATCTGTATTAGAATTACTTTTAACGATAGTTGACATTGGAAACAAAATGAACTCGAATCTAACGACCACTGTAAAGTAGCGATCAACGCTACTTTTTAATTGTATCATTTTTTAATGGAATTATAGACAATCTAGGTGTTGTCGTTTTATATTAGAAAACAGAATCCCGACGAATTACGTAAGTTCAGACACGAAATTGTGCGAAAACCGAATGATAAGTGGGATCACGCGGGACCATCATGGCAATTCGTCTTTTCGTTATGTTTACATTTGCGTATTTAAACTCGTACGTCTTCCAGTCATCCCACACATTGTGTCTGTCTTGTACCCGTGGGATCTCTTGTCTTCTTAAAAAGGGTTGTATGCTAAATAAAGAAGAATCTTACGATACGACTAGATTTCTTTATTCTTCCATGTTTTATTTACATTATTACAATTTTAGAGAAACGAGGAATTTTAATCCTTGGAACACTTTCAAATTCAAATGTGTAATATAACACATCTGCATTATGGAGGCCTCAGATAATCAATATGTTATTATCGTTTTAGTACTTTTAATAAACATTCTATTTTTCAAATTACTATATCTCTTAATTTCCAAATGTTCAAATTCCTAAATCTCGTAATTTCCAAATTCCCAAGTTTCTAAATTTCCAAATTATCCAAATATAAATTTTTAAACCTTCAAATTCAGAGGTTCAATTTTCAAACCTACATTTCCAAAAGCCCAAATTTTTAACTTTTTAATTCTCAAATTTCCAAATTCATAATTAATGGATGTTATACATATGCCACTGTCAATATATCAGCGCTATCAATAAATATCTGAAACTCTTAAATATTGATAATATTGTATATTGATCGGCTCGGTTCTCCACTAAATCCTGAAATGACATTATCCATCCTAAATGAAATGACATTAAATGTTATTTCAGCCCTCTACACTGTTTCTTGTTTTGACGATTCAATTCAATATATTACATAGAGGCCATTAATATTCTACGAACACAATTGATACCTACCTGTCTTTTGTCCTATAAATGTATATTTGATATTACTTGGATTTAGTAAATAAATAAAGTCCTATGTTTGAAATTATTTGTTCTATATTTCGAATTACTTTATTTTATATGTATATTTCAAATAAACCTAACTGTAATTTGTAATTTTTATTTCATCTTATGTAAATGATAACATAATCCATCAAATTAGAAGTAAATGTCTATTTTTAATAAGTTGCATCGAATAATAGTAGAGTGATTACAGTAGTAATTAAAACTAACGATGTTACCAAAAATAATTTACAAAGCTTGATGAAAAGGAGATTAAAAATTATAATAAATCAAGAACATTATTCAGTACATATAGTAACATTAGATTGAACTACCTTGACACTGTTATTGTATTATTCACATTAACAGCTGCCAGATAATTCTGATAAGTTCTAATACCAAAGTGATATGAAAGTTCCGTTTGTGACAAATAACGTCTGTGTAACACGATAAATAGTTAATGGATTAGACGCTTCCGGTGACGTAAAGGAAGCGGGAAACCATTAGGCACGCGTTTGAATTATTTGAAAATTATTTCAACGCAATCTGTTGAACAGTGCAAATCGGAGAAGTCATGGAAGTAAAAGCTACGGAAGCACATCCATTCACCAGCTTGAAAGAACTTTATGACAACTTGGGTAATTTAAAGCCATGGCCACAAATTAAGGAATTAAGAGAATCGACCGATTATGTCTATCGAGGTTCTGACATAAGTGCGCAAATATTAAATTTGACAAAGGTGGACAGACAGGAACAGCCGAGAACATTATTGTGTCACGATATGAAAGGTGGTTACTTAGAAGACAGGTAATACTTCCTGAAATCATTAGGTGCAATAATAAAAATATTAAGCTAATTATTAACACTAGATTTATGGAACCCGTCAAAATGACGGATGTTATATTTCCTATTTCATTTTCCAAAAATTAGTAAGAAGCTTTTGACAAAATATAAGTTATCCTTCGTTGAAATACAAAATCATTGCACCTGCTAGTTCACACATTGCCCACTAATTACTTATCTTTATACCTTAGTTTGAATTTAAATATAAGTGGTCATTGATCGTTCGTAAATCTAGTGTAAAAGGCTAAAAGTATTGTGCATCATCGAATAACTTTTTCCAGATTTATAGACGGGTCTGAGTCTCACAATTCTTACTTATTTTATCACTGGAGCGTTATAGACACATTCGTATATTTTAGTCATTATTTTGTAACTATACCACCATACGGATGGATCAATGCAGCACACAATCACGGTGTGAAAATTCTTGGTACAGTAATCACAGAAAGAGAAGGTATTTGGGACGTAATACTTGTGTCTCAAGAGGAAGCAAGAAGGTTTGCAGATGCTCTAATTGTCGTTGCAAAGTTTTATAAGTTTGATGGCTGGTTGTTAAATGTTGAAAATACGATTAAAAGCGAGCAGGTTAATAATCTAATTTATTTCGTGAAATATCTAACAGAAAATATTCACGACGCGGTCAGAGATTCTGAAATTATCTGGTACGACAGCGTAACCAACGAAGGGAAATTAAGTTGGCAAAATGAACTTAACAATCAAAATGTGTAAGTCTGTTCGATCGCATAATCGATGCTTTCCAAGGTTCCATATTTAATCTCCCTTGTAAATGTTTCAGTGAATTCTTTTTGAACTGTGACGGCATTTATCTGAATTACAATTGGAAAAAATCTAAACTGGAAAACAGTTTTACGCTCGCCAAGAATTACAACAGAAACGTGCATGATATCTATGTAGGTTTGGATGTGTGGGGCCGAGGTTGTCCAGGTGGTGGCGGTTTTAACTCTGCATACGTAATTACGACAGTTTAATTTCGCATACTTTTTAAAACGACAAGCAATATAGCAACGATATAATTATAGGCTTTAGAAAAGATAAGACAAGAGGGACTATCGGTTGCCATTTTTGCGCAAGGTTGGACTCACGAATTTTTCGGGCCCAAAACATTCCTGGAATTAGAAAACTTATTTTGGGCACAATTGTTTCCTTACCTGTACGTGCATGTGCCCATATACGAAGGTGAAATATTTAAATCGTCGTTCTGTCATGGTAGCGGAAGCTCGTATTACCGCTGTGGCGAGGTAAATATTTATAAACATTGCATGTTCCCTAAGCAACGATATAGATTTCATGCATCGCTTCTGCAGGTACAATTGGACGTGCGTTTAGTGCAAGACCAGATGCAAACATTCGAAGAGAGACCATTCTATAATTTATCTCTACAGATGCCTCAGATTTCCGTACCTCTACCGCATTTGAAATTTACACTGTTTCCCCAACCTACTGAGCCAAAAAGCGAAAACGATAGAAACGAGTGTGCAAAGATCTCCGAAGAATACGTGTATGAAACTAAATACAATATCATTCGCGTATTTAAACAAACGGTGAATTTCGAGAACAAAATTCCCATATTGGATGCAAATTGCTTCGAATTTTGTAAGGATTTTTCGTTCGAGGGTGGTAGTTGCCTAAAATTGATTACGAACAACTCTGGACTGTATCATCGGTAAGAATTAATATGCTCTGACAGAAATTTCAGTGTGAATACAAAATTATTCAATTTTTATTTTTCTCTTTTCAAGCTTGTTTTTGGTTCACGTCGAATTTGAACAATACATCGAGGCAATTATTGTGTACAAGGAAATGGAGTCGTCAACAATTGAAACTCGTAGGGAACCAATACTAATTTTAGGCAACGATAGTGGGCTGAAATCGATCATGTGCTACAAATCGGAGAACCTAAATTCTAAATGGAAAAAATGGTGAGTTTTCGAAAATATTAATATGAGGTATGCAAATTAATTAAAATTAAAATATTATATTTAACAGGAACATTATCTTATTACAAGAATTTGAAGCATAAATGTTCTTTTTATTTAACGAGTTCCTTTTATCTAACAGTAAAAAATTACATTTATTATAAAATTAAAAAAAATGTAAAAAATTAAGTAACTAAAATGACTAAATTTTATTTTAAGTTTAATAACATGAGATACTATATTGTCATTCTGAAAAAAAGGTTCGTTAAGAGTACATTTTTTAATACAAATTAAATGTATTAATATAAATAATATAACTTAATCAATCAGTAGCAGTTACATTTACTATAGTTCTACGCATGATCATATTAATCGATATTGAATATTTCATACTATAGTAAAATATTTATTTTTATAAATAATACATACACTCTTGGACAAAATTAAGTGGACATTGTAGAAATGTAAATAAATTTTTTTTTACTACAATGTTTTAAATAAATTTTCAATTTAGAACGTGAAATGTTTTTGTAGACTTGAAAAAAACATTTATTTAATGTATATAATTGTACAATAAGGTTTTGATTTATAAGCATTCTTAGTTCAATTAAATTAAGCTTTTGTTATTTATGGTACCTGTCCACTTAATTTTGTCCACGACTGTATGTGCGAAAGTACATAATCTTAGAAGCGAAACTAACTGGAAAATTGTGTCATAAAAAGATAAAATTTTAACGAAAATTTTCTTTTTCGAAAACAGCACGTATCTCACAAACATGAAGACGGTGAACGAGATCGGTGTATCCTTCTCCTGGAAGAACGTCTGCTATCTAGGGGAAATTATCCTGCAACAAAAACGACGCCACAACAGCGGTAAGTCTGTTCTCCATAGATCATGGCGTATACTGTCGCTTACATTCCGTGCTTCGGAAAAATCCACGTGCAGGTGGATTGCATGATAATAATAGCGTATCGTTACCGAGGTTCCCAAACGTTTAACTCATTGACTGCCACATGAAAGCGGTTGAAAATTGCTTAATTAGTTAGTAACTTCATATTAAACAAACCTTACCAAATATGTTCACGATACTTTGTTATATTTGTTCTGTTGGAGAATCCGGTTCAGAATAAAGATGATTAACTTCAACAGTTAATTTATTATCTCACAATAGTCTTAATCTACCTCTTACATAAGATAAATTTGATGTGTACGGTCAAGTACTGCAAGAAAAACGTAAACTATCGGAAGAAAACTATTGCTTGATCATTTGGATAAGGGTGTAGGAGCTGCAAAAGGCATTTGCTGATTTTTTTCGAAGGGTGGTGGTTTAACCCTTTACGGTCCTTAATTTCTTTTACCCAAAGCTCCTTAATTAATTTACACAATAGATAAAGAAGTGGGTTTACAATAAAATGTATTCTAATAATGCAGATTGCGTAACAAACATATTTCTAATTTGTTACAAGTGGCAAATAAATAAGAACGTCTTGAACAAACCTATTTATCCGAATTATTTCTACGATCAAAGAGAAACGCCATGTCGAGCCGCACTCGACATAGGACTAGAAAGGGTTAAAAAGGAGTGATGAAATTAGGAAGTAGAGTCATTTAGCGGTCCTTGGAAAAATCTTGAGGCTAATGGAAGTTTTAAAGAGTCATCTTTAGATGACATAAAACAGACGGGAAGGTTCGAACTAGTGGACACATAAAGAAAGGGTCGGATGGAAAAGAAAGTCAAGATGTGAGTTAGGATTTTCAACAGTTCACAGTTTCAAGTAACAAATGCGAGTATTTAGGGATAGAAAAATGAACAAAATTTTGAATAATACGGCTATTAAATCTGTATGGAAATTCGAGTATCATCCACATATGGGTGACATGGTAGTCGAAATATGAAGAAGTTATTTCTCGATGATCGACGATCGCACAGTCCTTCCCGCGTTCGATTGAGAACCGCTTTAGTGAAAGGAATACCAATGTTTCGCGATAGAACACCTATCTAACATAACTTATCGCTCGATATTTCACGGATTCGAATCGCGAGTATACGATAAAGCCATTTCTCATTGGCGTGAACCCCGTATCATTAGCTCGTGAACGTGCAGCCGATTCTTTCTTCTCTTATTCTTTTCGGCGTTCACCGCGATGTAGAGCTCACGTGTTACCTGGCACGAAACTTGTTATTTCTCACGATACAAGGGTGTCGGCATTCCGTGGTAGTAATTTGTTTGATGGACGGACGAAAAATACGTAGTGAGACACTCTTACACGGAGTACGAAGGAGACCGCGCAAAGGAGGTCGCGACATCATAACTTCGATGACTGTTTTTTGCACGTCGATCGTACTTCGTGCTGAATATGTGTAACTGCGGTTCATTGTATCAAATACCTTTCTTAAGGCCACCAGTGTCCTTACATTGACAATAGATTTAGGATTTCTATATAGCAATTAGTAATAATACCGTTGTCCCATCGAAGGATTCGAGTACCGTTCCGTGGCAGCCACAAACTCAGGAAGCCATAAAGACCCGCGCCTTTTCCATGTAGTTTTCGAGTCATTGTTCACATTTGGTAACTTTTGTACATTTATTAAACGATAATTTATGAGTTTAAGCTACACTTGAAATGGAACCTCACATTAAAAAATAGCGAAAGAAACAGGGAGTGGAGTTCGAGCTTTAATTTGAATTATAAAAGCCAAGTTTAAACGAGGTTTGAATTATTTATTATTGAAAAATCGATGCTTGGTTTTGTCAAGAAATGGACCGTTTAAACGCAGAAACTCGATTTGCTCGATTATTTTTTTGTTCACGTGCGACTATAGCCAGCCTAATTGATACAGCTCTCAGTTTCTGATACAATGTCAGATGCTGTTCTCCTACAACGATTTTTATGTACATAACGAACTCGGGACCGAATACATATTAATAATACCAATATCTTTATAATTTATCGAGTGTATTCATTTAAGTAAGATGTATGTTAAGGCCAACATGCCCTTACATTTACAATAGATTTAGGATTTCTATATGGCTATTAGCAATAAGACCGTCGTCCCATCGAAGGATTCAAGGACCGTTCCGTGACAGCCATAAACTCAGGAAGCCATAAAGACCCGCGCGTTTTCTATGTAGTTTTCTCGTCATTGTTCACATTTGGTCGCCAGATTGATATTTTTACCTTTCGAGTCCGTTATTTCTAGCATGTTTAGTTAAAGTCAGCGCGATTCTTGATCTTTATTACCTGCCACGGTCCAGGAGCAAAACTTGGAATATTTGCGAATGGAGGGGCGAGTATAGTGTATACCTTACTTCCCTTTCACAATTTTGTACATTTTGCATAGCCTATTAGAACGACTCACCCCCGTTTAGTCTGCCACGCCGAGGTGACATCGAACAGTTCTAATAGAATCTCGACTAGTTGAATTATAGTTAGTTGACACACATAGTTGGAATAAAAATAGAACGAACAGTTGAGTTATAGGTGACAAACATAGTTGGAAATTAGAGTAGCACAAGAACAAGTATAGAACAAGTCGTAGAATCTCGAACATAAGTACAAGCTCGACTCGAATAGTAACATAGTTAGAAACGTTTTGTATAGTCTCCAAACCTTGGAGTGGTCTTCGAGTATTGGTTATAGTATTGATATAATAAACTTAGCCGGCACACCACGCGCAATATACAACAAGGCTCGAACAAATTTATTTTCAACCACGAGCGTTAACAAATATGTAGCGTTTAAACAATAAATTATGTACTAATAATTTGGTGAATTAACGTAAATATTTACCTGTATTTCATAATTTTCAGGCGATTCATGAACATACCAATTCGATAAAGACTGTTTTATCGCATTTTGTACGGGAAAATACGAATCTTAATAATTTATCGTATTTTCAATTTTTTTAATACTAATTCGTAGCGTTTAAACAATAATTATGTACTAAGAATTTGGCGAATTAACGTAAATATTTAGCTGAATTGCATAATTTTCAGGCAATTCATAAACATACGAATAAAAACTGTTTTAACGCATTTTTTACAAGAAACTATGAATTTTAATAATTTATAGTATTTTTACTTCTTTTAATACTAATTCGTAGTGTTTAAACAATAAATTATGTACAAAGAATTTGGAGAATGTTGAGGGGCCCGAATAGGGCATAAACCTTGCGTCCCTTCCACAAACTTGTGCATTTTTACTTAGCCAATTAGAAAGATTCACCCCGTCAAGTTTACCTGACCGAGGTGAAATCGAATAGAACGAATAGAATCTCGACTAGTTGAATTATAGACAGATAGAATAGTTGGTTGACACACACAGTTGAATTATAGTAACACCAATAATAGCATAGTACAAGCATAGTTGGATTGTAGTTGAAATATAGAATAGTACAAGAATAGTTGGTTGTAACACATAACACTTTGTATAGATCACATAGACTTGGATAATAACATAGCTAGAAACATAGAGATTTTGTATAGTCCCGAATACTTCGGGTGGTTCTTCGAGTTAGTTGTTGTATTTTGTTGGCAAATCGCCTACAAAGCTCGAAACTCCCTTCTCGGGTAACCACGAGTACCTAACAACCTTGTTTCGTAGATACATTGAAAATTTCAATATGTGGACAATATTTAACACTTTGACTGTCACGTCATCCACATACGTGTGACGCTTAAATTTCCACGCGAATCAATCGTTTATATTATTAAGAATTTGTTCAGTTACCCAATTGGAAATACTCGGATTAAATACTTAGAACTATAAACAATAAATAGAACAGTATACAGGATGTCCCAAAACGAACGAAACATCCGGAAATGGGAGGTAGCTGGGATCATTCTGAACAACTTTTTCATTTGCAAAAATGTCGTATGGGGCTTCATTTTTAAATTATTAACGAAAAACACCGACCAATCAAAGCGCGAGAATCGCGCGCGCTCGGAGGCAGAAGTGTAGACCCGAGTTATAATTGGCCGTGGTCGCGATGGAATCGCGTGGCGCGCGATTCTCGCGCTCTGATTGGTCGGTGTTTATCCTTAATAATTTAAAAATGAAGCCTCGTTCGACATTTTTGCAAAGGAAAAAGTTGTTCAAAATGACCCCAGCTGCCTCCCATTTCCGGATGTTTCGTTCGGTTTGGGACACCCTGTATTATGAACATATTTGGTACGATTTATTAACTATGAAAGTACTACCTAATTAAATATTCAATTGCCTCATTGTGGTGGTCAAAGTGTTAGGGGTATGTCTATTTGTGAGGACAGAAAGAAGAATGCCTGAGAATTTTTTTTTTACACTAGGACTACCAACCAGTCAAAATGACTGGTTTCGGGTTTGGCATTTTTTATTACAAAATTTGATTGCCGTCCTTTTGTCAAAATGTCTGTCCTGTTTTATTGAGCTAATGAATGGTTGTACATGTTAGGTGATGTTGAAATATTTATTTCTTTATTTTTCTACTTTATTTTCAGTTTTGAAGTAAGCATGCATTTAATGCTGGTACTTCTAGTGTTAAAAAAATGTATTGCATTTTATTCGAAAGTGTGAATATCTCTTGATGAATTTAGATTTAGAAAATTCTAGAAATTTTTTTTATTTTGAAGATATGAAACATATATATGATAGTCAGAATTTTATGGAATTCTGTTTGAGACTGAATTATTGAAAATGAAACGTTAAGAAATTGTTAAGTAATATATTAACAATTAAATTGTTTAAACAGGGAAGCGTTTAGAATATGCAAGACATAGGACAAACATTCTTATTAATGTATACAAATTTTTATGCCACAGGACACTGTATTAAATTAACCAAATTTTAATAAAATTTAACGCAAAAATAATTTAACACAAACTAAAACTAATCTGACATAAACACAGTATAATTTATTGTTATATGTATTTTTCTCCAAGTTAACGTTTAAATCCTAGTGATATATTACTTATACTTAAATCATGAGAAGGAAAGCAGTGCAAATGGATTTATTTTATTTTATAAAGTATGGATATTCGTGATCTATATCTGACTATATCTGCGGTTTTGAAAATCCGGGGTATTCGTATCGATAGTTTTTGTATTTATACAATTTATCGTTTTGATAAAGCGCGGATATGGATGATACGTGGATAGTTAAACGACAGGCATTAAGACCGCGACTGTCGTTACCGTTATCAATAAATAACCGCAGTATCAGGATGTTATCAATAACTCGATATATCAATAATATCGTTAAGATATCGCTAAGGCAAATAGTGGAACAAATGAGGGAAATAGAGTGTAACACGTAATTGGCATTTTCTAGGAACCTAACTACCGTGTTATTGGAGGGTTACCTGTATTTCCAAAAATGCAATTCTTCAAATAAATAAATATTTACCTTCAAAAAGTTGATACATGTTTTCTTTGTTTCCAATTCAAAATGTCCAAAAATTGAACATTCTTTCATCTTCGCAGAAACGTAAATTTCGGTAACACCCACTATATGTAGTTTCGGGTTAGGTTACACCGTGAAGGGGCATCCGAAATTACGTTCACCCGTGTCGCAATATCATCGGCTATTTGTAACCGAAGTATACGATCGGCTCATTGATATTCTTGCGGTTATCGGGTCAAATTTTTCTGCCGTTCTACCTGCCGTTACACTTTGCATCATAACACTTCTTTTCTTTCCTTTTTTTTCTTCTTTTTCTTTTCTTTCTCGACATCGTTTCAGCCGTCGGTACACGCCTGCGTTACTTGACCGCTTTTAATTTACATGTAACCTTTTCATGCGCATTGTTCTGCCACTTTTCGCCTTGCACACGTGATCGTAAACACTGTTACGTGTTTTAACGAAGAACCTTTCAAAATAATTCAACGTCCTGTCACGTCCTTTTTAAATCCGTTATTCAATTTTCTTTCATCTTTTTCTTCGAGTGACTTCATTTTTGTCGCAATGCACATAAAAATGGTTCATTTCTGTGAGTATGTTCGTCCGTAATTTGGGGAGGAATAAATGTTACGTCGTTGTTGCTTCGTTTGAACGTTATGTCAGTTTTTATTTCTCGGGAGTATCTGCGTTTAATACTTTGAGTGTCATGTCACCCACATATGGGTGTTGTATGAATTCATATATAAATCTATCGCTAATTTTAGTTAAAATATTTGGCATAACAATGTATAAAGAATTTTGGTAAATACATACGAGTGACGTATGAATTCATACATAAATCTATCGCTAATTTTAGTTGAAACATTTAACATAGCAGAGTATAAAAAATTTTAGTAAATACATACGTGTGACGTATGAATTCATACATAAATCTATCGCTAATTTTAGTTGAAACATTTAAAATAACAGAGTATAAAAAATTTTAGTAAATACATACGTGTGACGTATGAATTCATACATAAATCTATCGCTAATTTTAATTGAAACATTTAACATAACAGAGTATAAAAAATTTTAGTAAATACATATGTGTGACGTATGAATTCATACATAAATCTATCGCTAATTTTAGTTGAAACATTTAACATAACGAAGTATAAAAAATTTTTGTAAATACATTAAAGCTTATCGAATAAACACAGGTTGAATATTAGGAAAATTGTCTATAAAATTTATCGAAAGTAAATTTATTTCTTAAAAGAAATTGAAACTGTTTTAGGTTGGCACCCAAGGTGTTAATATGTGCCAATTTTGGACAGGAATCGATGACAGAAAATTATTTCAGAATGCTACTTGTGGCACACCAATTTGAAACTTAATGTTGCCATAAATGGGTACACAAACGTTTCATTAATATTCTTAATGCAAAATTGTTGCTGATCACATATAGCAGACGATAGAGTTTATTACATTGTTGTATGTTAAATAGCTTATTTCGAAATATGTATGTATAGAAAGTCTGATATAATTTCATGACATGAAAGTATTGCAAAATGACACATATGACATACCGATTTGAAATTCAAAAATTAATAAAAATGACTACGTGAAAGTTTTGTTAATATTGTTAATAAAATATAAATGACTTTTTGTTGAAATAATATACTGCACCTCTCAATTTGTTTCATCGTAAACAAGCGGTAAAATAATATTTTTCTTTTAAACAACTTGTATATGACAGAAAAATTTAATGTAATGATCATAGTTTCGTTATTTATAGTAGCAATGAGTAAATAAACTTGTTAGGTGTGGTACATGGGTATGCAACTGGAATGCACTAATGGGCATACATACGTGAGCAATCAATTTCCAGCTTGAAAATTCTTAAATTTGTAATTTTGATTTTTTGTAATCACAAAATTAAAAATCTCGATATTTTTGACCCGAAAATTTGGGATTTCAATGTTTTTAAAGTTTGTAAATTTCCAACATTCAAAAACTTCAGATTTATGAGTTGTTAAATTACAAAATTTGATATGTTTACATTTCTATATTTCTAAATTACTGAATTTTCAAACATAAAATAGTCGAATTTAAATGTTTCATAATTTAAAGATTTGATCATTTAAAAATATATAAATTTTGTATGTCTATATTTGTAAATTTTGTGTACTTCCAAATTCATTGAGTTGTAATTTTGAAAATTTGAAAATTTTAATACTTAACATTTCTCCAATATCGAAGTTTAATGTTAAATGCTGATTTAACCAGACTTAATTTAATTTAATATTAAATACTAAACATTGTACATATATACAGGGTGGTCCACGCAACGTATGCACCGTTATATCTTCCAAAATATGCGTTGCACGAAAGAATGTTAAGAGTTCACGTTAAAAGAATGTTCTATTTAGAAAAAACAAAGTTAACCTTCAAATTTCCGAAGCGCCTTAACCTAGAAAAAAATTAATGTACTATATAGTATATGCATTGAAACTGCACAACATTAGTATAGTAGCGGAATTAATTTTGGACACTTTTAAACATTAACTTAAATTTCGCATTTAATATGTAATTATTTATATTTTATATTGTAATTACTGCTTTTTAATTTTAGAGCGTAAATATTGTTAGGGATATTCAAATTTCCCTGAATTTATTGTGTACGCTTCTGGAACATTCCAACATACTTATGTATAAAAGCATAAACACGAGCAAGAGCAGTTAGTTAGTTTTCAACCTTCAGCGAATACAAAGCGAAAAGTTTGTGTGTGAATAGCGATTTGAAATATAACGCCTTTGTCTTTTCTTTCTTTCCTTTTCTGTTTTTAAAGCCATTTATATTAATAAACTCTTTTCTTTTTTTCTTTCTTTTTCCGTAACCTACTGCGTTATTATTATTACCCTAAAACCAACAAATATAAACATTATAGATTACAATAAAAATATTATGGTATCAATTTAGCATAGCAGAATATACATATTCCCCAAAATCGTATTATTATTCAAAGTGTCCAGAATTACCCCTGACCCCTTTGCGTGGACCATCCTGTATAAGTTTAATACATGAATATTTTATACTTCTAAATTTAGAAATTCGTAAATTGGAAGAACTACAAATTCCCAATTCCTAAATTTATAATATTATGTTTCTATCTGTGTAAATTCGAAACTCTTCTGACTAAGCATTCAGAAACGACAAAAATAAATTGAAAATTTTTTACTTATCTTCAAATTAAGTATCTGTTACTGTGCAATGATAAAACATTAACACCAGATATCCGTATTCGATTACAGTAACCACTTACCATAAATATACCCAAAACGTTTATTCGGTACTGTTATCAAACCTTAATCTACAAATTACCATCGCAATCTTACAAATTAATTATCTCGGACCTTCGTTTAGAAACATCTTTTTCGAACGGACGCTTTTAAGCTACGAGTGACACAAGAGGCACGCTGGAAAACGACGTAATAGATTATTGATCTCAGGATGTTTCGAGAACATGTCGTGCCATTTCCATAGAATCTTCGGCATTTCATGGGACTAGCTTGTTCAGGAGGCAATAAGAGAGGAATGTTCATATTTACAAGATGAGATCAGTGTGTTTTCCTGCTCGACCAAGGCGATCTAGTCGTTTTACGAGACGCGAAGAGAGAAGAGTGTGCCAAAAGCAGAAGAGAGAACGATATAGCGGCTCGTGCCTCTCGAGCGAGGAAACGTTTTCAACGGGACAACGTCTCCTTCGTCTTCTGCATTCTATGCTGTTTCCTGCAAATAAACACGGCCGTCCTGTCGCGAAAGTAAAACGTGCCTGGTCACCGAGGTGATTGTCGCTTCGATTCGGAATCTTTCTTGCTCTAACCGAGTCGGTGAAATCACTCGAGAAATAGCTCTATGGTTAGTTAACTATTCAGACTTGTAACATTGAACAACGAAGAGTATGCGAGGGTTGTTTAATATGTATAGAGAGAAATGATAGGCGAATTGCATTTAAGGGGTTATACCTACGTGGGATCGGGAAAATTACGTGATATTCAAGAATTTTTTTTTATTATTTAATAAATATTTTTAAATAATTCTTCAAACACTATCAAAAAGTTCATATTTTACAGTGTATATATAAATTTTCTGTATGAAAAAATATTAAAAAACAAATGTAATATAACTACAGTCATGGACAAAATTAAGTGGACACTGTGGAAATGTAAACAAAATTTTTGTTTTATTACAATGTTTTAAATAAATTTTAAATTTAAGACGTGAAATGTTTTTGTAGACTTGAAAAAAACATTTATTTATTTAATGTAATAATAAACAATATAACAATATAATTGTGCAATAAAGTTTTGATTTATAGGCATTATTAGTTAAATTAAATTAGCATGTTGTTATTTATAATACCTGTCCACTTAATTTCGTCCACGACTGTATATTATTCTAAACTACAAAAGTATCTTAAGAAACGAAAAAACCTTTGAACTATTTTATTGAAGAAAACTTTGACTGAGGTCTAATCCTCTCCCTGCAATAAGTATTCTTATAATTAATTAACAAAATTAGATAGATTAAAGCGTTATGTCACTATGAATAAGGAATATAATTCTACAATTCTACAATCTAAGAAAAAGGAGTAATCTGTATGTAACTACAAGCTAAGAGATATGCGTAACTATACAAAAGAATTTGTGTATCATGTACAAGGGTAGGTGTGTAAGTGTATATGTCTGTGTATTTCTTAAATCTAAATGCCTTAACAATTCATTGAAAACTACGCTGGTTCAATGTGTAATGGTAATAAATTTTTCAATGCACGTTTGCAAATGCCGTGCGGATTCCCAACTATGACCATACGAACTATGTCATCTTCTTCGGGGTGAACAGGGATGACTCGTCCAGCTGCCATTGAAATGATGGATCGTTGACATCCTGCAGTGTTACTAAAAGGTCCTCCTTTATTTCTATGCAATTTCCAAATACCCAATTCTCCAAATCTCCAAATTCCCAATTCCCCAAATCTTCAAATTCCCAAATTCTCAGTCTCCCAAATTCTCAATTCCCCAAATTTTCAATTCCCCAAATTTTCAATTCCCCAAATTTTCAATTCCCCAAATTCCCAATTCCCCAAATCTTCAAATTCCCAAATTCCCAGTCCCCCAAATTCCTAATTCCCCAAATCTTCAAATTCCCAAATTCCCAGTCCCCCAAATTACCAATTCCCCAAATCTTCAAATTCCCAAATGCCCAGTCCCCCAAATTTTCAATTCCCCGAATTACCAATTCCCCAAACTCCCAATTCCCCCAATTCACAATTCCCCAAACTCCCAATTCCCCCAATTCACAATTCCCCGAATTACCAATTCCCCAAACTCCCAATTCCCCAAATTCTCAATTCCCCAAACTCCCAATTCCCCAAATTCTCAATTCCCCGAATTACCAATTCCCCAAATTCCCAATTCCCAACTTCCCCAAATCGCACATAAAATTGTGTTATCCCTTATTCAGTAAAAATGAATAACTGAACATTATTATGTGCGATTTAACTTTGACGTAACATAGCACGATACTAACTTGTTTGTTCGCGTCCGCGATCGGCCGTATGTTCGGAGCTTCGCTGTCGCGGCTGAGCGGACGCTATTCGCGCGCTCCGATTGGTCGGTGTTTTTCCTTAATAACTCGAAAACGAGAGCCTAGATCCCATTTTTGCAAAGGAAAAAGTTACTTAGAATCGCCCCCCCCCCCCCTATACCCCCACTACGGGTCTTACACTTATTACGAGATACCCTGTATATGATCTGTAGAGGTTTGGTTACTGTAGAAGTTGGGCTTCAGTGTTAATTAGGTTGCATTAAAATGGTTGCATTGTCAGGTGAATTCTGCAGAGATTTGGTTGCGTCATAATGTAAATTTTGTGCAAGTTAGGTTGTTATATAAGTTTAGTTTCTGTACGGGTGGATTGCTTAAAGGTGATTGCATTGTTGCTTGAATTTCATATAAATCAGGTTTATGTATAAATTGAATTTGTATATGCGTTATGTTGTTCTGTCGTGTACAAACATTTAAATATCCCAAACTATCGAAGTTCCACCGTGTTAATATTCGGTTCAGTTTTAAACAAGTAAAAATTGTAGAAACACGTAAAACTTTGAACGGTGATAGAGGAATAACGATTGGAACATTAAGTATTGCGGGTTAATGTGATTCCCCGAGGAAGTTGTAAAACGTTGACGGAATTAGCGGGAATTACTCGTTTGCTACTGTAAAAAAGCTGAACAAACCACGAAACATGCAACAGTATCGAGTTCCGGTGCAATTATGCACGCTTGCAAAATTTTCATTAACATAATGGCCGGCATACGAAACACGGACTCGAAGAAGTAATTATCTTTCTTCGAGATAAAACTGTATCTTACTAGTGTCACACAAATGTTTCAACACTTGGTTAGTTGTTGTAGAAAACTATTTCTGATTATTTACTTCCAACAATTGTAAAATGATGAGAAGACTATTGGTTACATTAGGGTGTCACATAAGTTTCTTCCTTTTTTAGCACGGAATGAAAACGCAGGGATAATTTTTAAGTAATACTCAATAATTTTAGAAACAGTAAATAATACAGAAAAGTTCATATTTAATGTAATAAATAGGGATTAAATAATAAATATTGTTTATACATTTGTATCTAAAGAAAGAAACTTATGAGACACCCTGATATTATATATTATAATACTAATATTATGCAGACTATAGATTAGGTTAAAAAAAATAAGATGGCGACATGGTATGAAACCTTAAACCGTTACCGCAAAGTTTAGACTCGATACTTAAGTGAATATTGAAATTATCGAAGAATTCTTCAATTTTAGTTATAATATTATTAAAACGTGCAATATTTTATTCTCAATATAAATAATTCTAAAAAAATTACCACTAATCCTAAGTTTAATTTAAAAATGATCAAGTCACAGAATATTTTATCTGTATCTTCTGATTCCTTTGAATTCGATATACATAATTGCGAAATAAATTTTAATTAGGAAAATTAATAACTATGCCAAGTTGAAAAAAAAGTGCATATCTATTAGAAATAAAGTTTTCACCAATTTAATTAATCCGTCCACGAGTAGGTGTCATGACAGTTCAAGTTTTAATTAATTATTTACATTTCTATACAAAGTTAACATCTATACTATTAAAAATTTGTTCACTTTCCTAGCTAAAAATACTCGCATTAACTGCTTAGAACTATAGAAGATACATATAACAAAATATTGTGAAAATATTTGGCGAAATTCGTTAAAAATGAAAATACTACCTAACACAATTTTCAATTAGTTCGTTATGGTATTCAATGTGTTAAATGAACCTAATAACATTTAAGTACGAACATTAACTCTAGATTTATGAACGTTTAATGATCACTTATGTCCAAATTGAAGATGAACTATAAAAATAAGGAAATAATGGATAATACATACAGGGTGTCCCAAAAGTGTTGAAGGAGCCGGAAATGGGAGGTAGGTGGGGTCATTCTGAACAACTTTTTCATTTACAAAAATGTCGTATGGGGCTTCATTTTTAAATTATTAACGAAAAACACCGACCAATCAGAGCGCGAGAATCGCGCGCGCTCGGAGGTAGAAGTGTAGGTCCAAGTTATAATTGGCCGTGGTCGCGATCGAATCGCGTGGCGCGCGATTCTCGCGCTCTGATTGGTCGGTATTTTTCGATAATAATTTAAAAATGAAGCCCCATACGACAGTTTTGTAAATGAAAAAGTTGTTCAGAATGACCCCACCTACCTCCCATTTCCGGCTCCTTCAACACTTTTGGGACACCCTGTATGTATAAGTTTATAGAACGATTCTTTATGTCGTTAAATAAACAAATCACTGTTTAAGTAAATTATGATCTGTGTGAAATAAGTGTTTTCTGGGAACGAAAGAAAAATCGAAGGAAAACGAAGGGTTATCGACACTGAATATCGAAACTGATCGAAAGGAATGAAATCGATCTGCGATTATACAGGGTGTCCCTCAACTTTCGTTGGACCCGGAAAGAGGTTGTAGGGGAGGTGATTCTATGTAACTTTTTCCTTTGCAAAAATGGTGTTTAGACTCTCGTTTTTGAATTATTAAGGAAAAACACCGACCAATCAGAGCGCGAGAATAGCGCGCGCTCAGACGCGAGAGCGAAGCTCCGAACATACGGCCGATCGCGGATGCAAACAAACAAGTTAGTATCGTGCTATGTTACGCCAAAGTTAAATCAAACATAAAATTGTCTTATCCCTTAATCGGTAAAAATGAATAACTGAACATTATTCTTAATTCCCGTATTCGTTATGTGATTTAACTTTGACGTAACATAGCACGATACTAACTTGCTTGTTCGCGTCTGCGGTCGGTCGTATAGCTTCGCTCTCGCGTTTGAGCGCGCGCTATTCTCGAGCTCTGATTGGTCGGTGTTTTTCCTTAATAATTCGAAAACGAGAGTCCAGACCCCATTTTTGCAAAGGAAAAACTTACATAGAATCACCTCCCCTACAACCCCTTTTCGGGTCCAACGAAAGTTGCGGGACACCCTGTAGACAGATATTATCCGTTGCAAGTGTAATGGACCGATACTGGTATAAGTTAAAAGTAAATTGACTCCGCTTTACTTTTACTTTCGTTCGAGCCGGTGGTTCAACTGCCGGCTTTCGACTTTCTCAGAATTAGAATCATCTGGAATCGTCTACTTCCTTCATCACGCTACGAGATAAAATAATATTATTGAGATCTTCGTTTAATCGTCACTGAAGCGTCTATAATCGTGCTTAATCTTCCAGAACGTGCATCATTCATGGGCATATTTTCGACATAAAGTTTCACGAACAGAAACAGCCACTTGCTATCATTTACCGCAATTTCATTGTATACTATTTGAGCTGTTTATTATGAAAGTGACGTATGTTCATCTGTCAAAAAAATCGAGTTAACAATCTTAATACCTATATTTTTACATGATCATTCTAAATCGTTATAAATATTTAAGTATTTAAATAGTGGTCTTATTTTTTTGTATATTAATGTCAGCTTGACATTATTAATATTTTTTCAGTTTTCTCAGTTGCGGTAGTAAACTCAATGTTTTGAATGGTGCAGCCTCGTTACAAAATCTTAACGATTTTAAATATTCATTCGTTATAAATATTTAAATATTTAATAATTACTCGTTATAATATATTTAACTATTTATATCTATTAATTATTATAACTAGTAATTATTAAATATATAAATATATTATAACTAGTAAATATTGAATATTTAAATATTTATAACAATGTAATATCTAATATCGTTAAGATTTTGTAACGAGGCTGCACCATTAAAAACATTAAATTTGCTACTGTAACAGGAAAAACTGAAAAACGTTTATAATATCAAATTGACATCACTATACAAAAAATAAGACCGCTCACAAACCTAAAATACAAGGACTTAATGGATTTATTAATACTAGTAATAGTATAATTAGTAAAACAATAGTAAATTAGTAAAACAACGAGTAATAATTAGTTAAACAATATTGATTTTAATGTAAAGTTTATTTAACAAAGAACAAAAGTTAAAGATAACTTGAGCCTGATCTTCGAAAATTAAAATTTTACGTAAAACTGATGTCTATCGAGATAGTAGGTTTTGATCAAGACTTGACAATCAATAGCGTGAATATAAATATTACAAACTCTCTGAGGTTAATTTAAGAGAAAGGGATTATTGTCTTAATACTTCTGGTGATCGGTAATTTTAGTGTGATAAAAATTTGTCTTTCCATTCACAGGTTCAAGAGTCTTGGACAAAGACATTCGACATCGGTATTACGTAAAACTTTAATTTTTGAAAATTACGGCCATTTCAAGGTCACGTTATTACACATATCTGAATGTATTTTTCAATCGGCTACACGCTGCAATTAAAAAAAAAAATGTAGTTATACAGGGTGTCCCAAAAGTGTTGAAGGAGCCGAAAATGGGAGGTAGGTGGGGTCATTCTGAACAACTTTTCCATTTGCAAAAATGTCGTATGGGGCTTCATTTTTAAATTATTAACGAAAAACACCGACCAATCAAAACGCGAGAATCGCGCGCCACGCGATTCGATCGCGACCACGGCCAATTATAACTTGGACCTACACTTCTACCTCCGAGCGCGCGCGATTCTCGCGCTCTGATTGGTCGGTGTTTTTCGTTAATAATTTAAAAATGAAGCCCCATACGACATTTTTGCAAATGAAAAAGTTGTTCAGAATGACCCCACCTACCTCCCATTTCCGACTCCTTCAACACTTTTGGAACACCCTGTATATCAACAAACACCGATGACCACTTCGAAAAAAAATGACCTTGGAAGAAAATATTCTTGTCAGATATTAGTCCATTGACACCATGCACATTATGTAACAAAGATTTTTCGGAATCACAATAACCTAAAGAGATATTTAGGTGGCTTTACTTAAAGGGAACACCCTGTATACTATTTCAGCGTTTAACCCCTTCCCGTACTTTGACGAGTCTGACTCGTGACGCACTCACAGTTCAAATGTAACGAACTTTACTCATATTTTGAATAGTCCTCAATTTGAAGTTTAGGTCCGACCATAATTAATATAGTCAAGGATGGCTGAATATAAAATACTCACAGCATTTAAATTTCCTTTGTTCTTTTTAATATTGTAGGTATGAATAGTTAGTTCTGTCTGACGCATCTGACAAATAAATGGCACGGGAAGGGGTTAACATGTACGCGGATCTTTGTGATACATTTGACATGATTTACACGTTACTTTTCGTTAGTGTTACATTTTCGAATTGGAATTCTCTTGTTTCATAATTAACCATCAACCTAATGTATACTATTTCAGCGTTTAACACTGTTTCTACCAAGAGGTGTCAAAAGACACCTTTCAAATTGTAACATAAAATTATTCTCTATGTTGAATCGTTTCTCCACAATTAATTTTTTTACATTTCATACAATGGTTGTTAAATTAATTCAGCGATATTATTTTTATCCAGCTAATATTTGCTAATTTCCCATGCTGCATTTTAGTGTACAACACTGCATTGATTGTATATTAGTGTGTCCCATAAGTTATTTCAATAACAATACTTATAGTTTAAAGTTGATTCGTCGCATTAATTGTTTAGCTATATCAACCTTCTCTATCCCTCCATCCCATTTTGTGTCATATTATTATACAAAAACGAAGAAACTTATGTGACCCTAATATTTTGCAACTTGGTGAATTAAATAATCTGCAATAAATACATATCAATGTATCAATAAATATATTCCTCAAATTATCTATGTTTAACTCATAATTTGAAATCCCAACCAGTTTCGGCGATGATTTGTATTCAAAAGGCGACAAAAGACATCTTTTGGTTGAAATGGGTATACACAAAATCGTGGTAGAAATAGTGTTAACACGTAAACGGATCTTTGTGATACATTTGACATGATTTACACGTTACTTTTCGTTAGTGTTACATCTTCGAATTGGAATTCTAATGTTTCATAATTAACCATCAACCTAATGCTTCCACCGTTTCCGTGAAAATTCACGCAATTGTGACATTTCCGATTGCATTGGCGTAAATTTCTCAACATTCGCATTGTTTCTTACGCCTCCGGCGTATATAAAAACGTCTCGTCTTCGATTTAATTAAATTGTCTTATTACGAAATCGCGTATTCGCATTCTCACGTGCATCGCAATGTCCACCGATGCCCACGTTCGCATTAAAGTTAAATGGATTCGATGTCCGGGTGTTTTCACTCTGAACAACAACTACATTTCGTAACGAGACTTTCATTGTACGCCGTGTCGCAATCGACAGTCATTTACGAATGAAGATGCGTAGATATTCAAGATGTCAATGTAACTTCTGTTATGAATAACATGCAAGGTGGTTGCACTTGTCGCACCCACGCATGTCAACACCGCTTCTATTTAACCCTTTGTCTACCAAGCGGGTCCATTGGACCCGACTGTATGTAGATACTGCGGTTAATTATTTAACCCTTTGCGCTCGAGCGGCGCCTCTCGCTCGCCATTTGATTTAATTCAACAATTTTAAATAAATATCTTTTAACTAAATTTATAGTATCATACACCCGTTGTTTAAACACAGTGAAACGGACAATATTGGTGATTAATAATAAAAAATAATGATTTCCATAAAATTCATCAAACTTTTAAATTCGAAATTGTTACAGCTGGCATTTGTAAACATTGAAAATGCTTTCGAGTGCAAAGGGTTAAACTTTTAAAATTCTTGGGATCTTGTCGTTGCATGACTTTGTTACTTTTCTTATTTTTTATATTACTTGTAAAATTATTAATTATAGAAGTTCAAAGTGAATAAATTTACCGTATATTGTACACGGGCCCATTAGACCCAGTACATGCTGCATATTGCATACCGAGGCTCACGAATTTCTTTATTCCATCGTTCTACAGTAGACTCTCGTTATATTGCTTCGACGGTAGTTATAGCAACTTGAAGCTAACAGTACAAAATTAACATTGAAATTGACAATGTACATTCTAATATTTTGCACTTGTATATATCTGTCATTAATTTATAGTCAATTAATTTATTTATTCAATTCCAGTATTTGTAATAAATTTATTTATTTGCAATAAATTATAGGCATCTTCCTCAGTAAAGATGTTCTATTAGTAAAAATATTGTTAAAGATATTTTATATATTATATTAAATATAATATATTTATTTGTATTTACAAAGATATTTTTTTAAAATACCTCGATGATAAATAATTTTCTTATTATCGTGTGTAAATAATAATGCATTTTTATCTATATTATATTAGATAATAGTATCAATTTTATCTTGTTATAAAAATCTATCTATATACCAATAGCGAAACTACTGTTATAAAAATTAAACAAAGATTAGAATTACTTCCGTAACAAATTAAATTCCATTGTTTCATATCAGATGCATAAATATATTTATTTTCTTATTATATCAGAAAAATTTGTCCTCGTACAAATAGATTTGAATTTCATCGCCAGCTGGAGTCGCGTGCGTTATAAATCAGTATGATAGACATGTTACTATCGCTCTCTCGAGAACTACTATACAGTCATGGACAAAATTAAGTGGACATTGCAGAAATGTACAAAATTTTTTCCTTTGTTACAATGTTTTAAATAAATTTTTAATTTAGAACGTGAAATGCTTTTGTAGACTTAAAAAAACATTTATTTAATGTATATAATTGTGGAATAAATTTTGGATTTATAGGCATTGTTAGTTAAATTAAATTAACCTTTTGTTATTTATGATACCTGTCCACTTAATTTTGTCCACGACTGTATTCAACATTACGAATGATCCCTCTGATAACGAGTTTAATAAGTACACTTTCTTAACGCATAAAATTTAATGTTAAAAGCATCCTAAAACAGTGAAACCAAGATTGTTAACATTTATCAACATCTTATACACGGTTCATAATCAGGGGCGGTTTACAACAATTGGCGCCCTAGGCCTGATGAAATTAGCGCCCTTCATATAATGGTCAACAAATATAAGACAAATTTAAAACTTTTTTTTCTTTTCCTTTTTTTTTTAGTTAACACTTTCACGACCGGCGCCCCCTTCGCCCGTGGCGCCCTAGGCCTGGGCCTAGTAAGCCTAGTGTGTAAACCGTCCCTGTTCATAATTCAGATAAATCTCAACAGTGTTAAACTTTGTCATTGAGCATAATTTTTTTTATCCTTTTTTCGCATAATCTGATGGTATTCAGTAAAGATAGGCAATATACATGTAAAGAAAGTAGACTTTCTTAATTAGGACTAATCACCGCTAGATGGAGCATGTTAATATAGGACGCGAGTAAAGATTCAAGAACAAACAGATTTGATTAACAGTGTAAAACGACTGAATTAAAAGAAATAGTAATAATAGACTTTAATTGTCGTTTCTTCATTATTTTCAGGAAAAATTGCTTTATTGTAAATAGTCCTTGTAAATAGTCATTGTAAATAGTAATAAGTAAAAACCTTCATTATTTTCAGAAACCGATTTTGTTCTATTATTACCTAATAAGACTTAACAGACCCATATTCGTATCTGTAATATCCCACATCCCTTATATACATATAATGATATCAAATGTCAGGGTGTATTAGTTCGAAAGGTACATATTAAGTTTGATAGTTTCGAAGTAGCGTACAGGTTACTTTAATACGGTAACTATGTGAACTTTATTATTTAGTAAAACACATATTGTGCTCGGTTTGCATCCGTAAAAAATGCTAGTAAATCAATGATATTTCGGTGATAAAATTGCCGTCATAAATATTCGCATGATCGAAGTGCTGATTCATTAACACGAAAACATTCCCTTCCTCGTTCCAGTCTTTTACAGCACGCCATAATGATTCCATTTTTTGAGTACGCGTACCGTCCCTGGCTAACATTTATTCAATTTCATTTGGTTAAAATTTCATCGATATTTTGCTATGATCTAACCGAAATTCAAAGTAAATTATACGTGTCTAGGAACTCTATACTGCGATTAACACTTTTATGTATCTAGCCTTCTGCATCGAGTCCTGTGTAACTTTTGAAACTGTCCGTGTAAATTTCTCTAGCCATATTAACGTACTCCTTTGCAACTGGTAGTATAGTAAATGTCTGTCGATTCTCGATTACCATCACACGACAGACGCTTTTGTCGACCATCCCCAACACCTAATGACCGCCTACTTTTCTGACACGATTGTATTCTCTTTTACCAAGTTTCACTTCGTTGATCCTTAACATCGTGTAGCAATATGAACCGCTCTATGAAACATTCTCGGTACGACTGAATATTTAGCCTAACTGATACTAGTAATACCCCACACGTAAATAATTTACGTAAGCAACGATTGCAGAACTTGATTGATTTTTTTTAGAGTCCGACACTCAAAATCGTATTTAATCTATATTTATCGAATATTATCTCATTGTGCAAAAAAATGGTATCCCATGAAGTGTAGTCGTAATAACAATAATATATCGCGATAATTATTTCAGCCATTGCCATAGTGGATGATTAAAGTAGTCATAAACGAAGGAACAGTAAATCCTCCCACAGTGCGACACTCGATTCCTTCCCACAGTGCGACACGTCTCTTTCTGCGTCTATGCGTGCGTCGTTACATTTACGGCAGAGATACGAATTCCTTAAATTCTAAAGTCCGAAACTTTTATAGCTTGTTATACGGGTAATTATGATCGTAATTATATCGTGTTTGGTGTCATTTTAATCAGAAAAACGAGACGAATACGATGGTAAAGGTTTCATTCACGAAAAACCAAAAATAAAGAATTTTGATTTTTGAATTTAAAAGACAGAACATGCAGGAGTCTTTCATGTTTGCCGAACGCTTCAACCTTCTGCCTCTCTGTCTTTTCCACTCGCCGTCCTCTTTCACGTTAAAAACTTTATTCACCCGTTACGTACGTAATTATTAACATAATTACATCATGTTTGGTGTCATTTTAATCAGAAAAACCTGACGAATACGATGGTACAAGTTTCATGAAAAAATAATAGGAAATAAGAAAATTGCAATCTTTTTCTTTGCTTGCATTAGTATGTGTCTCACCGATATTCGGTCGTTTCGGTAACCGATCGTGTTTAACGCTTGACTGATTCCGAGGGGGATCACCCCAGCAAGGGACGGCCGCCGAGTATTAAATTTCGCTTCTCCTATGCTCACAGTGAGCAGTTTCGATTCCGGCCTCTGTTGCACTGTGGGAAGATTCACTGTAGTTGTATTATAATTTCAAATTAATTAATTAAACTTTTTACATGAAATGTAAGCGCATATTTTGTAAACGTACTATAGTTTCTCCTACAATATTTCCCTATTTATTTTTGTTGAAGTAATATTGTAATTAGGAAAACTCCCCTTCGACAAACTCTCGAGGAGCAATAAAATGGTTCGGCTCTCGAGATGTTTTATTGCCGGTAACGCTTTTCGAGAAAGCTAAAAATAGATGTACGTGTACCTGAAAAGGTACACCGCATGTACGTTTCGTAGGTATAAGTATTTGCGACCGTCTGCTTTTCAGCAGTTCGATGTTAAGATCGGTTAGGACAGGACAGTACGCTGTGCCTGGGTTATTACAATTACGCATTTTATATTAAAGTTCTTTTTCACTGTTAAGATTACGTTTATCAACCTGCTTCCATCTCTCATATCCCTCAACAATTTTGTCTTTTTCAAAGAGCAGAGAGAACAGTGAAATTTAAAACCAGATACCTTCCGTTTACGTATCATTTGTCAGAAAAAGTGTAACTTTTTACACTTGGAAAAGTGTAACGTGTAACTTTTTTTAGAAAATCTAAAAATAGTATACACTGTGTCATTTTAATGAGGAGGCACAAATGGAAGCATGAAAATTTCGCTGACTATGTTATTATACATCGGGGATCTGCTTAAGCGATGAAAACAGCATTAAATAATGAAATCGCATTCTATATTCCGAATTTCAGGCCGTTCTGTGCAACAAGCAAGATGGTACATAAACACGCGGTGAATTAGGGTCAGATAAAGGCTCGTCGAGTATAAAATAACGATGAAACTAAATAATGCAGGAATTCGAGACTAATGATTTCCTTTAGCGCCTAAGAAACTTCTCTGAAACGAGTAAAATCAAACGAAGCTAAAGTGTGCCGGTTACGGAATTAATCTTCTCGTTTCAACCCGTGAAGACTGTTGCGGACATTTTGGTACGCGAACGCGAAAAAATAGACCATTACCGTTTCGAACAAGGCTACCATGCTTTTCCTCTTTCCGCTCCAATGATATCGCATTTTATCGCGCATAACCTGTTAAGTATTCAGCGGTTCGTACGGTCACGTTTCAAAATTAAGCGATTTACGCGCAACGATTAGGATTCTTGCAAAGAAATCAAACCGGGAAAATCACGGACGCCATCGCAAAAATCTGTTGGCTTTCTAACCGCGTTTATTCCTCGTTCTGTTCAATGTTTTAACGCTTTGACTGCCGTGTCACCCGTATATGGGTGACACTCAAGTTCCTACATACATTTAACCAGTTAGCTGTGTTTGACGACTATACTCGTCACGGAGAAGTGGCAGAATTTTGAGTATACTCCTCGACCACATTTAACTGGTTAACCAAAAAAGTAAATATTAGCAATAAAATTGACACTTTTATAAAATAGACCCATCTTTTTGACCCAATATTTTATCAGCGACACTTATTGCGTTATTGACGAGTATGCCACAAAAGTGGGCGCACAGCTAACTGGTTAACTACAGGGTGGCTGGAATGAACTGTTACAACTTCAAACCGCTGCAGCAGATACACTTTTAAATATTTTGTTTTATCCAAGGGAAAGAAATAGTCGAGAAACATTCAAGAAAATGATTTAATGCTCATTGCTCGATATAACCTCCCTTTGCATGAATAATTTCATTCAAACGGTGAAAGAATGAATCGCACGCTGCCCGTACGTGAGATTGTGGAATCTTCTTCCATTCAGGGACAAATGCTGATTTTCGAGCGTCCAAACTTCGATGTTTCATTACATCGACCTTGGCCTTCAAAATGGCCCAAATACATGACATTTAATCATAAAACAGATTACATTAAAATGCTGGAGCTCACTAACGATAATAATTGGAACTGATGTTCCTAGCTAAATATAAAGCAATTACAGAATTGCTCTTCAAATCCATCGCTATAAACTTACTTTGAGATGTTGTATACGAAAATGCTTCTGCAGGCATATAAACAATTGAATGAACTATACATATGGCAACTTTCAGATGGATGAATTTACTTAGTAACAGATCATTCAAGCCACCGTACTTACATTTCCAGTTACATTATTCAAAATTTGTTCGTTTGTCTAATTGAAAGTCGCATTTGTTACTTCAGGCTATGGAAAATAAATGTAAGAAAGTATCGTGAAAATATTTAGTAAGATTTGTTATAAATGAAAATACTACCTAATGCAATTTTCGATTGCTTTTGTGTGGCAGTCAACGTGTTAAAGAAGCATAGGAACGACAGCGGGTTATTGGCATTAGTATACTTTTATTGGCACGATCTACTCGGTGAATGGTGCGCTTACGTCACGATTTTTGTGTCTGTTGCATTCATGTAAAGCCTGTCCGGTTTAGTTATTTAATATTATCAAGGTCACCGGTTACAAGTCGCATTGCGAATGTTTTGAAAAGATTAAAATAGGGTAGTTCTGTTTAGAGTTAGGTTAGGTCAACAATATCAAGGTTATAAGATTAAGTAACGGTACGAAGATTTTAACAGAGGAGCTAGATTAGGGTTGTAGCATGGTTGGGTTGAGTTTTGATATTAGATTTCAATTAGATTAGGCTACTTTATGTTACGAGTAGGGTAAATTATGCATCACATTAGTTCAAGATTAGGTTAGGGTGGAAATGTGGTTACGTTAGATCAAACTTTTATGATGTCATTAAAGTTAGGTTACAATAGGATAAAGTTGGGTTAGGGTTTGTTTGTTCTAAGGTTCAGAAATGATTAGGTCTAGGGTTAGATTAGGTTATGCTACTTTATAATTATACTAGAACTAGGTCACGCTAATTCATATTTAGGTTTTGATTTGGTTGGAGCATGGGAGGGATATAATTACGCTGAAGTTGGATTTTATTAGGTTATTTGATGATTGGAGTATGGTTAGTTTGGTTTAATGCAAGCTTTTGTAAAATTTAGTTTAGGATAGGCTAGTTCTACTTTTGCCAAATGATACATAATAGTGCTTATGGTGTATCAACTGCTGAAGTATCACTTATGACATATTTGAAGTTCGCTGAAAAATACTAATTGCACATCAAATGTTCCTCGTTGCGTTTAATACTGGAGTACAGTATATCAAAGTATTTATGATATGTCAAACATTTTCCAAAACACTTGTGACATGCCGAATACTTCCATAGAATTTATTATCGAAGTACAGCATAACAAAGTACTTATGACATGCCAAATATAATACATCCTAAAACAGTTATGATTCATCAAATAGTTCTATAGTATCGATATATCGTCTCTACTGAACGATACTTCGTAAAACAAATGAGCGACTCCGATTCGCAGCTGAGGAACGCCGCGAGAAACGGAGTCTCCCACGATCCGTCGACCGCGAACGATCGCATTTAGTTTTAGCCTCTTCACGTTATTTTTATTTGTTACAATATATACTCACATTTGTGTTTCGTTATTAAAAGACTATTTTTTATTTTAAATCCTGACACCCTTAGTCTACTACAGTTCCATAGCATTTATTTTCGAAGTACAGAATATAAAGGTACTTATGTGTATGTCAGATATTTTTCCCAAACACTAATAACATGTCAAATGCTTTCATACCATTTAATATCGATGTACAATATATCAAAGTACGTATGGTATGTCTAAACTTTCCAAAACACTTACGGCATATCAAATACTTCCAGAGAAATTAATATCGACGTACAGTATATCAATGTACTTATGGTATGTCGAATACTTTCCAAAAGACTGATTGCATGTCAAATGTCGAAATAGCACTTGTGGAACATCAAGTACTTACTTGTGAATGTACGTACATCAAATGACCCTGAAAGCGCGTGTAGCCTATGAAATAACATAATGACACGTATGTTGCAATATAATAAAAGTTCTCAGAGCACCTATGACGCATCAATTTGAAACACTTAAAGTTCAATGCAGATCTTCCCATACGCATTTCATAAACTGCAGATTCGAGCGAATAAAAGAAATGCGTTATTTAACGCCAAACGAATGTAGTTTCTCTCGGCAAATAACGAACGAATTATCTATTGCAAACGAATTCAAATTAAATCCGCGCTATTACATTTATGCAAATTCGAGATTTCACATTCACGCGGTTTATTATTCGCGCAATTATAAAACAGTCGCTTATTATTTATGAAGATTGTAATTCACGGCAACAGAAAGACGAATGCACAATATCCAAGATGACATCCCGAAAGATGACAGAGTATATTTCCTCGGGCAATACGAGACTTTCTCTCTTAAAGCATCATCTTTCGGGGTCAAATAGCGAATGCTACAGTGTGTTTCATTTATAGCGGTCCTATAGAATATTTAAAAGAGAAATTATTCGGGATACCAGAAAATGCTTCGGATTGAAGTTCAATGATTTCAGAGGCGACAATTCGACGTTAATTATATTATCATACATTATATTTCCACACGGTATATTAATGTTTTTGTGTTATTACACATTGTATCATCGCTCATTATATTCTTACATGTCGCAATATATTACCACGCATACTTTACCATACGTTACATTACCACGCACTGTAGTATCATATATATTATATTATCACAGGTCATATTATCGTCATGATATTATCACGTGACATATCTCTACATGGAACGTTACCACACGATATACTATCATAATTTATATTACTACACGTCATATCGCGACGCATTGCATTTCATATACTATATTGTACCATACATTACATTACCACGCGTTGTGTTATCATATATTATATTATACCACACAGTACGTTACCATGTGTTGTATTATCATATAATATGTTATACCACACATTACATTACCACGCGTTGTATTATCATATAATATGTTATACCACACATTACATTATCACGCTTTGTTATCATATATTATATTATACCACACATTACATTACCACGCGTTGTGTTATCATATATTATATTATACCACACAGTACATTACCATGTGTTGTATTATCATATAATAGGTTATACCACGCATTAAATTAACGCGCGTTGTGTTATCATATATTATATTATACCACACATTACATTACCACGCGTTGTATTATCATATAATATGTTATACCTCACATTACATTATCACGCTTTGTTATCATATATTATATTATACCACACATTACATTACCACGCGTTGTATTATCATATAATATGTTATACCTCACATTACATTATCACGCTTTGTTATCATATATTATATTATACCACACATTACATTACCACGCGTTGTGTCATCATATATTATATTATACCACATATTGTGTTATCGTATACTATATTGCCACGCGTTGTATTATCATATATTATATTACACCACGCGTTGTGTTATCATATATTATATTGTACCACACATTACATTACCATGCATTGTATTATCATATAATATGTTATACCACTCATTACATTATCGCGCTTTGTTATCATATATTATATTATACCACATGTTGTGTTATCGTATACTATATTGCCATGCGTTGTATTATCATATATTATATTATACCACGCATTACATTACCACGCGTTGTGTTATCATATATTATATTATACCACACATTACATTAACACGCGTTGTATTACTATTTGTTGTATTACCACATGTTATAACGTCACTCGTTATATTACTGCGCATAGTATTACCACGCGAAATTCTACCAGGCGTTGCATACTTGCGCTTTGTGTTATCCTATATTATATTACCACGCATCACTTCACTACGTGATTTACCACCACAGGTTGTATTTCCATACAGCATATTACCGCACGCTATATTACCACGCATTAAATTCTCGTACATTATATTATACCAATTCGTTATATTATCACATGATATATTACCACTCGTATTGTCATACACTATATTACCACGCATTATATTACTATTTATTATATTACCACACATTGCATCGTCATTCGTTATATTATCGCGTCTTGTACTATTACGTGTTATATTACCACGCTTTATTGCGTTACAACTCGCTATTTCACCACTTATTATACATAATAATATTTGTTGTATCACGCATATTGTACCGTTACGCATTGTATGTATTATCATACGTTGTATCATTTATAATTTCACAGCCACGGTCTGTATTACCATGAACTATATTACCATTGTACTACCGCGATGCTAATCGATTTGGAAACCCTGGAACTTATTTGTATACCGATTATATCGCAACGCAGGATATAGTACTACAAAAAAGTATCATCCTTATGCAGCCAGATCATGTCGAACGATAATTATCCAATCTTGAATGATTTACAGCTTTTAAACGCTGGAACTAAAAACAGGCGATTAAAGTGATTATCTAAATGTCGGTACCTCTAATGAAAGATATGATCTTTAAATATCTAACCAGAGGCGCAACCGTTGTATTAACACACCCATTCTTACTCACAATCCATTTTTGAACAACGAAAAAAAAGTATTCGCTCATATGATTGACCTATAATGTTCGGACTGCGAAGTCTTGTACACTTGAATCCAACGTACACGTTGGATTCATGTTTCATGATTCATAAAACATACAGTAGCGACAAAAGTTTAAGACTAAATGGAAAAAATAAATAATTGATTTACTGTCCATAAAAATTATAAATAGTGTTCTACTTTCGGTGTTAACTAATTACAGATTTATTTATACACTTATGAAAAAATTTCATTTTGATATTTTGCTCAGTAGCGAAATTACAAAAAAAGGAACGAAGTTCGTATAATATTTCAAATCAAATCATCGTCTTAAAGATTTGCCCGCTACTGTACGTGTTTCTTCGATCAACAGAAGGTAGAGAGAGAAATTTGTATCATTTGAGTTCTCAGATTGAAAATTTAATAATTGCTGTATTCGAGTGTTTTTTTTTAACTTTTTTGAGATTCTAAATTTGGAAATTTGGTAATTTGAGAGTTTATGAATTTGGAAATGTCTGAGTTCGGTGGTTTGTAATTAGAAAAATTTGATAATTTAAAAATATGAACGTGTATGATTTAAAACATTGCAACGTTAATAGTTTTTAAGTTGTTCAATTTTCATATTCTTAAGTTTCAAGTTTTTTAATCAGGAATGCGGGACATTTCTATATCTCGAAATTTTAGAGTTTACAAAAGTTTGAAAAACTTAATTTAAAAACGTAAAAGTCTATAATTTCGAAAATTGTAAAATGTAGAAGCAGGTAAATTTGACAATTTGAGAACTTCTTAATTTCTAAATTTCAAGCTTGGGAGTTCGAAATTTTGCAAAATTAAAAATTGAAAAACTGGAACATTTAAAAGTATATAATTTGAGGGTTTAAAAGATTATGACATCAACAATTTTTTAATTTGGAATATAGGAAATTCTTTAAATTTTAATTTTGTGTAAATTTTTTAATTTCTGAGTCCGAGTGTTTGCAATTGGAGAACTGAATTTCTAAATTTGACTCTGGGAAAATTTATATATTTTCTATATTGCAACATTTAGAAATTTATAATTTGGAAAATGTTTAATTTCTGAATTTTAGGATCGTACATTCGAAAATGTCTGGTTATTGGAAATTTACAAACTTGCCAGCGAGCAAATTTTTGCATTTCTGCCTTTCCAAATTTGAAACTTTCCGAATTAAAAAATTGTGAAGATACAACAATTTATTTTATTCGATTAAAGTTCTATTTGTAGTACCTTTTGTCCTAAGAATTTTCCTAGAGTCTTTTTGAATTAAGGTACTTCTAAAAGCCAAATATTTTCTAGATTGTATCTAAATTTTACCCAGCCTCTTGGTGGATTTAAAAAACTTCCCTAGATTCTTTTTAGAATGACTTTAGAATCTTACTAGAATTTCTTGAGATTTACCTTAGAATTTCCCTCGAATCTCTTTAGATTTACCGTAGAATTTCCCTAGAATCTCTTTAGATTTACCGTAGAATTTCCCTAGAATCTCTTTAGATTTACCGTAGAATGTCCCTAGAATCTATTTAGATTTATCGTAGAATTTCCCTAGAATCTCTTTAGATTTACCGTAGAATGTCCCTAGAATCTATTTAGATTTATCGTAGAATTCCCCTAGAATCTCTTTAGATTTACCGTAGAGTTTCCCTAGAATCTCTTTAGATTTACCGTAGAATTTCCCTATAATCTCTTTAGATTCACAATGGAATCCCCCTAGAATCTGTTGAGATTCTCTTTATAATTACCTTAGCATGTCTGTAGAATCTCTATAGGCTCTCTGCGTGTTCTCCCCAAAATATTTCCCCACTTTCTACTGTTATGAAAGACAAATATTGATAGACTCCACCTTCGTTTATTCTAAGCGAAAGAAAGTATATATCGCAGCGAAGTGCACATGTTCCAAGGAAGGATTGAAGCCAAACCAGTATAGAAAAGAATATATGTTTTCCTAATTATTGGCCAGGTTTCTCGAATCCCGTTAAATGCATCATGCAAAATAAGATACCTGGAGAAAGAGAAAGTTCTTCTCCCTCTTCGTTCGGTTCTAATTACAAATACAATTAAAATTAGCAACTTAATGAACAAGGTACCGATGTTGCGCACATAGTGCTACGAATTATTACCTTGTATAACAGAACAATCATTCATAAACCATTGTTTTCTAATAGAACCGTGCAAAATGGTTCTATCTGCTGATTTTGTGGATCGACAATTTTATGACTGGTGGGTTTGCAGATTTGGTACCTCACGTGAACTCGAATGTGTATTTAATATTTATGGCACTCGATGGAGACATACATGTTAGCGGCAACGTATTTTTGGGGGTCAACGAAGGCAATTAGCTCGCCGCTATTTTGCTTTCGGACCATTTATGATAGGGTGTTTGTATGAATGGCAACCCGGGTGGTCGACGATGGCCAGTGACTCGAAGTCACGTAGCCATCGAGTGTCGCCGGGTTGATTGTTTAAAAAGAGGCATGGGAATGTTCTGAAAAAGGCAAGCAGTCCGACGTTGCATTGCTTAGGGGTGTTGTTCTTTAAGGATCTGGCCACGGAGTGGGGAAGGCAGGAATGCCTTCTGGTAAGAGGACGAAACTTGACCTCTTGGCACTTACCCCAGAACCTTGTCAGAGAACAGTCTTATTAGCTTACCAAAAATTATTTCTAACATACAGATGGAAGAGGAATTAGATATAGAGATTCCACAGTAGTTAAGAAATTCTGAAGTTGATAATTTTCACAATTTTGTTACAATATCGACGTAACGTTTATTTAATATGAGAAAATTATAACAAGAAAGATATGAGTATAAATGACTTCGATTCTTCACGCTAGCTTTACTTCGCTCGCTTAATCGCAACTACCTTTTCTCGTATTGTTCGCACCTGAGAAGGGCTCTCCCCACCATCGTTCCGCGACTCGCGGTATCCGTTAATACACATACATCTATAATATATTTATCGAGTGTCTCAATTTTATGAATTCTAAATTATTTAATTTGAAATTGAAGCTTAAGTTGAGAATTTGAACATTTCTTATTTTAAATTGAGGATTTAGAAATCTCTTATTTTAAGTTGAGTATTTGAAAATATTTTAATTTTAAAGCTTTACTATCTTTACTATATTTTATTATCTTTTTTAATTCCGCAGATATTCCCAAAAATATATTTTCTGCCCTTAAGTTCGAAGGCTATTATCACCCTTTCAATGTGAACGATGACCGATATAAAAAATATGTTTTAAATATTTCTATCTTCCACATAAGTTTCATTAACACTAAACCTACCAGCGTACAATGCACGTTTAATTTGAAATTAAAAACGAAGTTGAAAAATAAATAAACGAACGATAAAATACAAGTTAGTGTACACGTTAATTCTTTATCTTGTCGAAAATCAACAAGAATTTCAAAAAGGCCACCTTAACATACTTTGTAACTCAATATTAGAAACTTGTTAAATGGTCACTCTGACCGCTTTGTTAGGTTCAGTGTTAAAATTGAAGTGTCCCGGTTCGATATGTTCACTTGTCAGATTTCCGCCTACTCAGAATGAAGTCATAAATCAAAAAGAAGTATCCGTTTTCGCGAACGGGATTACAGTTAGCGTTATTGTCATTCGGATGCTATAAAACTGAATAAGGGAAACGTACCGTGTAAATTTAACATTCGATATTTATTATGGCCTAACCACGATAACCGAGCAACAACGTACAAATAAAATTCATTTCGCAAGTAGGACGATAAACGGTACTGAAATGCTTTTCGCCATAGAACCGAATCTATCGGAAACGCGATAAATGCCAATCGTTATAATGGCTTATAACGAAATAATTCTATCATTATTTTATCGTATTGTTTGTACTATACCGATCATATTTTAGAGCACGAGTCACGTCGATTATAGCACCGATTGTGCCATTTATTTTGAAAATGGCGTTGTGCTCCGCGTTTTTTGTCATCGCGAGATATTTATTGTATTTGAATAAATTTGAAAATATTTCGAAGCACTAATATACGAATTTTTTGTATTTACCGATGTTAGGTAATGCACGTTTATTATCAAATAGTGTTTCAACTACTGGCTAAAATATTTGGTTGGGGAATAAGTTCGTAGCGTTTTTATCAAAGACTCTTATTTAAACAAAGATTTAGCAGTATATATAATATACTGGTACATTATTTATATAATTATATGTGCCCATAATTATGAAAATGGTCTAAGTCAATTCCAACTTTAAAAACATTTCTGTACGAGAATCATACAAAAATTTCATGTTCATAATAAATTTTCATTAATCGAGATTAATAGAATGCTATTTTAAGATAGTGCATGATATAAAAATATTTTGTAATCTATTCAAATGTAATCCATTAAATATCTCGAAACCAGAAATATGTGACTAGACCACTTCCATAATTATGGGCACATATATAATATAATTATAAATGTTAATTATATAATTATATAATGTAATATAGTTATTAATACATGTTTTACCGAAGAAAAAATTAAAAAAAGAAAAAAAGCCAACAGCACGCGGAGTTCCCAAGCGGTCACCCATCCAAGTACTATCCGCGCCCAACTCAGCTTAACTTCGGTGATCGGACGAGAACCGGTGTATCCTGACTAGTATGGCCGTTGGCTGAGAAACATAATTCTGTATTTCCAACTCCTTATACAAACCTAAATACTATACATTGGAATTAAGATATATTAAGATGTTCCATAAATTTCGTTCTTTCTTGATATAACATAGAAACGCGCTTCGAGGAATATTTTACAAGTGATCCCCAATAATTTTAGAAAGAGTAAGTAATGATGTTTCCTGAGGGATGTAAGAAGAGGATAGAACAGAACAGTTCACATTTAATATAACGAAATAATCTTAACCAATTAACTGTGGCGTTCCCTTTTGAAAGTATACTCGTCAATCACAGAATATGTGTCTGTGTTAAAATATTGGAAGAAAAAGATGGACCTATTTTAAAAAATAGACAATTTTATTCCTGATATTGACTTATTTGGTGAACCAGTTAGCTGTATTTTAGGAGTATAATCGTCATGACACAAAATCCTGGCACTTCTCCATGACGACTATATGTACTCGTCAAACACAGCTAACTGGATAAACAATAAATATCCCGTATTCATTTCTATCAAAAAAGGAAGAAATTTGTGTGACACCTTAATACTAATATTATGTACAGAATACATTAGATTCGTCCGGTAATTTTTTGCACCGCCATTCACCAAATGCGGGCATTTTTTTATCACTATCTGTAGAAATGATATGGTCTATATAAAACCAATGTAACTTATTAGAAATCGTATATTTTTCAGTGAAATCTTGAAAAATGATATAAAACAAATTCATCTTTATATATAAATTTATTTTTCTTGTCACAATCAGATAAAATGTCTGCACGTATTTCATTTTTGTTCTTCATTTTAGGTATATTTTATTATTCGATAAGAAAGGGTACAAAAATTAACAATAATACAACTAAAATTTTTTAAATATTCGAACACCCGAACGCTTAAACTTTGAATAAAATTCTTTTCTACCCAATACAGACCAATACAGTTTTAATTTGTTTTTTTTTTACCTTTGCACCGTTATGCGATGCAACTGAAGCTAAAATCAGTTCTCTCATGAAATTATCTCTGTTTGTTAAAAATTATAATTCAATATACTCAGAATTAAGAGAACAAAAATCAATTATTCTCTGTAATATACAATTGATGAATATTCGTCAAGCGGACGAATATGTATTAATGACGAACACATTCAATACTTCTACGAAATTTTTCAACGCCAGTCTTATTTATCAGAAACTTCGTCGACCGACGTCCATTTTTTTTTAACATTTAGATCTGTTTTCACGGGTTAAACGCTGTGAAAATAAAGGGAGTCTGAAAAATTCGATATCAGAGTTTTTTTATTCCAAAGAGCAGAATTTCCTTACTACAATAATTTATACATTACAATCTCGTTGGGAAAAGTGTACTTAAACAATTCGATCATATTTTGATTAAATAAACGGCTTTTGAATAAAAGATATGCGGTTTTATACATGCACTTAAAAATCAGACATTTCATATACACCAACCTAATAATTGAATGTATTGAATTTTGCGAGGATCTTGCTTGTATTGAATTGTTTGAGAATATGATTGTATTGAATGTATTGAGAATCTGATCGTATTGAATGTATTGAGAATCTGATCGTATTGAAAATCTGATGGTATTGAATGTATTAAGAATCTTACTTGTATCGAATTTTAAGAGAATCTAATTTTGTCGGGCAACATGCTGCTCTGAAATCACTTCGATGCAGGTGAACTGGTGGGGATGAAAGTTAATAATTTAGCCAATTACAATTTTTTGAAAAGGTTGCCGCTTATAAGCTGATAGAGGTGAAAACTTGCGATCAGCAAAATTCTGTGTTGTTTCAGCAAAGTAACTGGCTAAAAACTGACGGTCACCCTCAGGTAATGTATCAGGGTGTCCCTTAAATATTTATCTCCTTGATAGAAACGAATACACGATATTTATTGTTTAAGACGGATTCGTTACATTAAATATGAACTATTCAGCTTCGTCACCCTCTTACAATCCTCGGGCAACATCGTTATTTACTTTTCCTAAAATTATTTGGGATTGTCAAATTTTTTGTGGTACCAGAAAAGGAAGAAACTTATGGGATACCCTAATAGAAACCCACGAGTGACGTGCATGGGAATTCCCCACGTATCAATCGTGTCAGGTAATAGCCTTATGAAGCCCTTTGATCTTACCAAAACATGCTAAGGTTAAAGAAATACGTTAACAATAGTAATTCATAAAAAGGGAACAATTGACGCTAAGACAACAGTAAAGGACGGAAAATATTCAATGTCTTCATAAACTTATTCTTGTTCCGGGTCAGTTCAGAATCTTTTAGTATGTGTAAAGCTATTTACAGTCTGAAAAATTCTGAACTGTTTTATCATGTGTACCGTAATAAACAGAAACTAACGACGATGAATTTGCTTTATAGCGCGATTATTTGCTACGTTTAAATTCTTTGCTTTATTAATTTGCGCCGAAAAAATTTTCAAATGACATTGTGTGCATTCGCAATGCAGGTGAATTGTGCATCGATTACGAGGGCACGGGTGAAAGTGGTGGCCACTTTTTGCGAATTCATCTTAGCTAGCCTGGCGAGGAAAGTTAGAAAACGTATGTGTACGTCGTGGGAAATCACGGAGACGGTCACGTATAGAAATCGCGGTAGAATACTAGTCGGTACTTGCTGGAGAAACAATCTGGCCGGATACAATAACCTGACCTTTTCCATCGGAATCGCATTCCTTTTAGAAGCCTACGTTGTAACTTTGAAATATCTGACTCGGTAACCTGCTTAACGCTATTTCTACCACGATTTTGTTGTACCAGGTGTATGCATAAGTTTTTTTCCGTTTTTTCTTTTGGTAAAGAAGACACGTAATTTTCAAGGGTGTAGACATTATTATAGATCTTAGAAAATTTAGAATATTGAAGGTTCAACATAACAGCAATAAAAGACCAAGGAACTTCATTTAACACTAGATATACGGACGTTTAATGACCACTTATGTCTAAATTGTAGATGAACTATAAAAATAATGAAATAATAGATGATACATACAGTCATGGACAAAATTAAGTGGACATTGCAGAAATGTAAACAATTTTTTGTTTTATTTCAATGTTTTAAATAAATTTTAAATTTAGAACGTGAAATGTTTCTGTAGATTTAAAATAACGTTTATTTAATATAAATGTTAAGTTTTGATTTATAGGCATTATTAGTTAAATTAAATTAACCTTTTGCTATTTATGATACCTGTCCATTTAATTTTGTCCACGATTGTATATCAGTTTATAGAATGATTCTTCATTTCGACGAGGCTTAACATGCACCTTGACATAAGCTTCTTAATAATTTTCGTAATTGAAGATAAAAAATCTAAGATCCATCATTTTGACAGGTTTCGTAAATCTAGTATTAATGATTTTGCCAATTACTGTTGAGTTTGTGTTGGGTCGTCATCCAATAACTCCTGCAATTGCACGTCTTCGCAATTATGTGGTCTACCAGATCCTTCACTGTCTTTTACATCGAAATCGCCACTTTTAAATTATCGAAATCTTGTCTCACATGTTCTAATCGATGGAGCGTGTTCACCATATGTTTCTACCAGCAAACGATGGTTTTCAACAGCCTTTTCCATTTGATTCAATAAGAAAAGCAACGCGTGCCGCAGATGCTCTTTTTCGGGTACAAAGTCCGCCATGATTACTGAACGATAAAAGAAAAGACACTAGATTTTGGCGAACTCAACTTGTAAGTGCTTGTCGTTTAATGTCGGACGAACATCATGGCGTATGATTCGAATTAATACGCTGCGTACTTTTCGCTTAAGCTATCTCTTAGTTCAACCCGAAAGAACTTATGCATACACCTGGTATACCTATTTCGACCAAAAGGTGTCTTTTGACGCCTTTTCGTTTGAATACGTATAATTGCTAAAGAACTGGTTGGGATTACAAATTGTCGGTTAAATGTAGATAATTTGAGGAATATGTTTATCGACACATTGATGTGTATTTATTGGAAATTATTTAGTTAGGTTGTAAATTCTAGCTGAATTCATTAATCCACAAAGATACAATCAGGGCAGCGGTGTACACTAAAATGCAACATGGGGAATAAGCGAATATTAAAGTTATGCCGCAACTTCTGTATTTCTCGTTACCACTGAAATCGGGTTTCCCTAATCTCATTATAAGTGATATGATGCCGCAAAATGGTGTTGATGTTTATATGTAAAATGATTTAAAATTAGACACTGTCATGAAATCCTTAAGGTGGCAAAAGACACCTCGTGGTAGAAATAAGTATACCATATGCACATTTGTAGATTTAAAATGAGCTGGAGGAAAATGATATCGCTGAATTAAACAACTATTGTATGAAAAGTCAAAACATTAATTGTGGAGAAATGATTCAACGTAGAGAATAATTTTATGTTAAAATTTGAAAGGTGTCTCTTGACACCTCTTGGTAGAAAGAGTGTTAACACGTTGACTACCATGTCGGAAGCAATTGAAAATTGCATTAGTTAATATTTTCATTTTGAACAAACCTTACCAAATACGTTCACTATACTTTGTTATATTTGTCCTTCAGGTTCCAAGTAACTAATGCGAGTATTTACAGCTGTTGAATATAGGTACGAAAAATGACTGGAAACACAATTGAATAAGAGAACCTAAATGTATTTGAATTAATAAAATGATAGAACAAACACGTGGTTACACACCGTGCGCGGTTTTATAACAACAGAATATCGGAAGAAATAAACGCAATAGAAAAGAGGGCCCATTGATTAAAACACGCGAAATGCAATTTCAATAACAGCTAGAAAAATGAACAGGTTTTGAATAACGTGGCTATTAAATCTGTATTGAAATTTGAGTGTCACCCGCATATGGGTGACATGGCAGTCAAAATGTTAACCCTTAATGCGTGGATTACATTACCGAATTCGAAAATATTAAAATCTCTAAGTATTCAAGTTTATAAATCATTGGAAGTGGATCGTAATTGAACGAAATTTTGATTTGATTTTTATAGAAATTTTATTTTTATTAATCGACTCGGAAGGAAGACTTACTATGCGAAACACGCGCACGAAGTGAAATTGTTATTATAATTCTGAATCCTCGTAGAAAAATATACTGTGTATCTGTTGTCTTTACTGTTACTTTATTTTAAATAAATATCGAGTGTTTTTTAACACAATTTATTTCTATACCAATAGTTCATGTATTTGTTGCAAATAAACTCAACATAGATTTGTACATTTACGTATATTCAAATTTTTTAATTTAACAATACCAACATTTACAAATATTCGAACTTATAGATTTCGAAAAGTTTTGATTTCTAAATTTTTACACGTTCCAGTTTCCACATTCCCAAATTTCCAATTGTCGAATCTCCGAATCCCGGATTTCCCTATTTCCCGGAAGTCCCTATATTTATACTATTATACTGTTTATACTAACATCGCTTTAACCATCTAATCAGCGTGTCCTAACCTAATTAAAATTTTCTCAGTTGTGCTAATACTTACTTCAAGCAAAGCAGCTATTTTGAAGTTATAACATTTCGCGACCTACATGCTCTATTAATATCACGTTAAAAGTGATTAAATCGAGCAAAAATTATATCAGCGCCAACTATTTTAAAATAGTCAAATATAGAAATCCACAAGTTTCAATAACAAGCAAAAAGTGATTGAATCGAGTAAGAATTATGATAGCTCCAATTATAGCAACTATTCTCAAATTATAACATTTCGAAACCTCCAAGTTCTATTAATACCACGTGAAAAGTAATTAAATCGAGCAAAAATTATATCAGCGCCAATTATTTTAAAATAATCAAATATAGAAATCCACAAGTTTCAATAACAAGAAAAAAGTGATTGAATCGAGTAAAAATTATGATAGCTCCAATTATAGCAACTATTCTCAAATTATAACATTTCAAAAGCTACATGCTCTATTAATACCACGTGGGAAGTGATTGAATTGTGTACAAAATAGCAGCGCCAACTATTTAAAAATAATCAAATATAGAAACCAACAAGTTTCAATAATAAGAAAAAAGTGATTGAATTGAGTAAAAATTATTATAGCTCCAATTATGGCAATTATTCTCAAATTATAACATTTCGAAACCTCCAAGTTCTATTAATACCACGTGAAAAATGATTGAATTGTGTACAAAATAGCAGCGCCAACTATTTTAAAATAATCAAATATAGAAATCCACAAGTTTCAATAACAAGCAAAAAGTGATTGAATTGACTAAAACTTATAATAGCTCCAATTATAGCAACTATTCTCAAATTATAACATTTCAAAACCTACATGCTCTATTAATACCACGTGAAAAGTGATTGAATTGTGTAAAAATTATAGCAGCGCCAACTATTTTAAAATAATCAAATATAGAAACCCACAAGTTTGAATAACAAGAAAAAAGTGATTGAATCGAGTAAAAATGATGGAAGGAAAGAGGATTAAGAATTCGTTGTTCGGCTTCACCGAGGTGGCGCATTTTTCTTGAGGTCGCTTTAGAAAGGCCGAAGAAACCTCTGGAAGGCCATGTTCGAATGTACTTGCTCTTGCATTGCAATCACTGACATGCTATTTACCGAGGATATTCCAGAACTACCGATGCAAGTCAATGATCAATTTGAAAAACGCCGCAGTCCTTTCAGCATTTATTTCCCTTTCGATTCGAATTCTTTCGATGTTGATAGAAACATTTACCAGTAGTATGTAGAATGTCCTATTTTTAATTTTACATTAGACTGTATGCTACATCGTTCGAGAAACTTCGATTAGAGGTTGAACAAAATTAAAACCAGATTGATTTTTACCGATTTTCCATAAAAAACAAAAATTCATGAGAGTTATTAAAATCAATTTATGTATATGTCAGCAGCAACTTCTCATGCATCAAATCTTTATCATTTTATAATGAGAAAATAATAGTACAATAAAATCATGAGAGAAAATCGATGTGACAGAAAATAACGATTAAAATTTCAAATTTAATCTTCTTACTTACTTTTTAGAGAGAAAAAATAATGTTAGAGAGTTACATAAAATTTCACCTTTTTACTAATTTTTAGTTAATAAAAGATTGATTAATTTTTAATTAATTTATACATGATATTTTTTAAACAGATACAGTTGCTTAATTTTAATTTAAAATCAACCAAAAGTTAAACTTAACTTATTTTTAGATAATTTAAAAATGTTGTAAATCATATAAAATTGCTAAATTTTAATCTGAACTTTACAAAAAATTAAAATTAACTGATTTTCGGTTAATTAAAAAATTTTTAAGTCATATACAATGGCTTAATTTTAATCTAACATAGACTAAAAATTAAAACCATCTATTCTTTTAATTAATAACAAGGTATCTTGATATCGTTAAAAATTTATTAAAAAAAAAGAGAACAATTATCGAATGCTGTAGGCCTAAATATTTGTTGAACAGTACAACTTTTTGCTTTTGCAATCTTAATTAATGCTTTTTTCGTTAGTTACGTAGAATTACGATCGTCGAGTGATATCGCAGTTGCAATTAACAGCGTAGCAACTGTAATCAATGCAATATATTCTATTTATTAGTTCGCTGCTTTCGAAGAATTTAATATCGGATTAAAGAATGTAACGCGTGTTATATGATACTTCCTGTTTACTTTTCACTTTTACCTTTTTCAAAAAACGATTCACGATAGTACGTCAGTAATCGTTGCAGGAAGCGAAATGCATAATTGCGAAGAAGATTTTGGTTAAATTACATACAATTATTGTAATAAGAGAGTGCACACATAATATTCAGTTCTTCATTTCTTTTCTTATTTTCGTTGCATATGTTGTTAATAGCGTTTCGCTAATTTTGTATGGAAAACTGTAAGACGTTTAAATTCTTCATTTTGTAGTAAAGATGTTGACTCGTTTGATATACATATGTATATATTTCATTTAGATGAAACATTGGGAATATTTCTAGTTCATTTTTCATTAATATAGTAATTACAATTTCGTAGTTGGAACGTTATTTCTTTCATGGCACTATATACAGGGTGGCTGAAATAAACTGTTACAACTTCAAACCGCTGCAGCAGATACACTTTTAAATATTTTGTTTTATCCAAGGGAAAGAAATAGTCGAGAAACATTCAAGAAAATGATTTAATGCTCATTGCTCGATATAACCTCCCTTTGCACGAATAATTTCATTCAAACGGTGAAAGAATGAATCGCACGCTGCCCGTACGTGAGATTGTGGAATCTTCTTCCATTCCCGGACAAATGCTGATTTTCGAACGTCCAAACTTCGATGTTTCATTACATCGACCTTGGCCTCCAAAATAGCCCAAATACATTACATTCAATCATTAAATAGATTACATTCAAATGCTGGAGCTCACGAACGGTAATTGGAACTGATGTTCCAGCTAAATATAAAGCAATTACAGAATTGCGCTTCAAATCCATCGCTATAACCTTACTTTGAGATGTAGTATACGAAAATGCTTCTGCACGCATACAAGGTGTCTCGTAATATGTGTAAGATTCGTGAGGGAGTTGTGGGATAGGTGATTCTAAGTAACTTTTTCCTTTGCAAAAATGCGATGTAGGCTCTCGTTTTCAAGTTATTAAGGAAAAACAGCGACCAATCAGAGCGCACGAATAGTCGCGAGAGCGAGGCCCCGAACATACGGCCGATTGCGGACGCGAACAAACAAATTAGTATGCTGCTATGTTATGTCAAAGTTAAATCGCACATAATAATGTTCAGTTATTCACTTTTACTGAATAAGGGATAAGTCAATTTTATGTGCGATTTGGGGAAGTTGGGAATTTGGGGAATTGGTAATTCGGGGAATTGAGAATTTGGGGAATTGGGAATTTAGGGAATTGAGAATTTGGGAAACTGGGAATTTGGGGAATTGGGAATTTGGGGAACTGGGAATTTGGGGAATTGGGAATTTGGGAAATTGGGAATTTGGGGAATTGGGAATTTGGGGAATTGGGAATTTGGGGAATTGGGAATTTGGGGAATTGGGAATTAGGGGAATTGGGAATTAGGGGAATTGGGAGTTTGGGGCATTGGTAATTCGGGGAATTGAGAATTTGGGAGACTGGGAATTTGGGGGACTGAGAATTTGGGAATTTGGAGATTTGGGGAATTGGGAATTTGGGGAATTGAGAATTTGGGAAACTGGGAATTTGGGAAATTGAGAATTTGGGAGACTGGGAATTTGGAGATTTGGGAAATTGGGAATTTGGGAATAATAATGTTCAGTTATTCATTTTTACTGAATATGGGATAAGACAACTTTATGTGTGCTTTAAATTTGACGTAACATAGCACGATACTTACATGTTTGTTCGCATCCGCGATCGGCCTTATGTTCGAGGCTTCGCTCTCGCGGCTGAACGTGCACTATTCGCGCACTTTGTTTGATCGATGTTTTTCCTTAATAACTCAAAAACGAGAGCCTAAACCCGATTTTTGCAACGGAAAAAGTTACTTAGAATCACCTTCCCTACAACCTCTTTACGGATCTTACACTTATTACGAGACACCCGATATAAACAATTGCATGAACTATAAATATGGCAACTTTCAGATGGATTGCGTGAGCGGATCGACAGATGCATCAGTATGAACTTATTTAGTAACAGATCATTCCAGCCACCCTGTATAGGGTGTCTAGAAAGATTGGAAATAAAGGTATACTACGTGTTACTATGATGAAATAGATTAAAAAATAATCGTATAAACTTATAATCGAAAATTCTATGCTTTGGACATGTTTTGTACTGCTACTACAGTACATGTATAGAAAATCCGACATTTCATATGCACCAACCTAATATTAAAGCGCATCATATTACTATGTAAATTATCGTGTTAAATTATCACACGATATTACCACGCTTTATATAGCCACGTGTACTACTATTTCGAATTGTATCAGTATACCCAAAATTACAATTGTTGCATTAGTATCCTTTACCACGAGTTACATTGCCGTGCACTATATCGCCACGCGTTACGTTATTGCATCATGATTTTTTGACCAATTCGATAGTACATTTATGTGGGATCCTGCCTTTCCTTCAAATCTTCCTAAAGGATCTTTTGAAAGCAAGGATCCGCGTAAATGGAATAAATGACTCGGACAAAAGAGTTTAACAACAAAACGTAATAAATGATATATTAAGTAAATTGAAATGTTACACCAAACACGGTCGACGCTGGACGAAGACTGTCTTTTTCATCTCTCAACGCCGCCTCGTCCTGTTAATTACACATTCTTTTATTCTTTTTAAATATAATCGATTACTTTTGATTCTACAATCTCTCACTCGCTTCACTCTCCACACTTCGATTACTATCGATTACATTGCTTGCTTCACTCTCCACATTTATTGATTAGATACAAATTAATAAATACGAACGAAAGTCCGAGTTAATACCGTTAATCTGAACGGTTGATAAAAGCTTCATAGAGCATGGTTCCCCATGTTTCCATATAACGCGCTCGTTCTTACGGTATTTTATTATACAGATGCTCGCTTATGGGTTCGCTTATGCACCATTTCGACTCCTATTCACACGAATGCACACGGGAACGTCGGTTCCACGTGCATGCGCGATTTAGAGTTCACCGTACTTATATTCCACTTGAACTTCCTTCAGAAACACCCCGAAGGGTGAGAAAATATCAAAATTACCCTTAAACGTAATTGGACAATCAAAAATCAATTTCTTCGAATGATGGATGCATCTCGGGTAGAAATAACAGGTGGAAATTCCTCTTGTAATATCGAACATTCTACACGCAACGTTCGACAGAAAATTTATTCGCAATTCTGTACATCTGCTGTTTTAATTTTTTATGAATGTGTTATTAAATATTTTTAAGAAAAGACATTAATTATGTGCAATTTGTTCGTGAACTCTATACACTCGAGAAGCGTCTCACATTCGCCATAATGACTTAAATGCAACAATTTTAAAGAAATACTTCTTAATTAAATTTGTAATATTATACGATATTTAACATTGACGATTAATAATAAAAAAATAATTTAAGAATTAAATTAATAAAGAATTTTTAAAAAATTCGTCAAAATTTCAAATGGAAAGTTTTATAGTTGGCACTTGTCAACAGTAAAAATGATTTCGGGTGCAATGGGTTAAAGTTTCAAAATTATATTTGTTCCTTAATAGAAAATTTTTAAGGAATATTTCAGATATTTGTTGCACATAAAGATTCGATGTACAATTTGTTTCTTGGACAAACTTTCTTCGTCTAATTAAATGATTATAATAAGTTTTAGTATTGCTAGTTTAGTTAATTAGGATAGATAATGTATATTGGTTTCGGATGCTGTAAAAACTTGCTGAGGTATTTTGTCTAAATGTCTCGTAATGGTTTTTCATATTATAGTGTCTGCGGGTTTATGAGTGTTGCTGTTTTTTATAAATTGATTGATGAGTAGTGAAAGTTAAGTGAAATTTCACGTCTCAATTTGTATAATCGAGTTTATGCTAGTAATATCTTTCTTCTGAGTCATTTATGATTAACTGTTGTGTTTTCCTTCATTTTTACTCATTCTTAAATAACTCATTTTTCGTGTCGCACGTAAAATTTCTCGTTTTATTATTTTTCTATTCAGTAAATCGTCTTTTCTCTTTAATATAATATATTCATTTTGTGTCGAATTAATAACATTTAATTTTATATATAATTTTATATTTTATAATATACGCGATTTGATTTTTGTTTTTGAATTAATTTACCTTTGTATACGTCTTAAAATAACAATTCATTTCTGAACATTTTAATGAGTAAAATTAATCGATTATATTTGATATGGTTTTAACTTTTCAATAATCGAAATTACAAGTAACCCAAGTGTAAAAATTAAAATGTTTAATTACCCTACAGGAATACATCACGTAATTCAATGATTCAAATTTATAATTCAGTTTTAATCGTGCAAGATTATGGATTATTTTCTTGCTGGCTATGAGGTTGTTCAACTGCATAATTGGTCTATATTAAGCTTTATAATGAAACGATTAAAATAATTAGGTTGGATGAAGCTGGACATTTATTATATCTGAAAATAATTAGCGTAACGGTAATGTGTTTAATATACTATCGGATACAGAGAATACGATTTCATTTGAAATTTTAATTGGATTTATTTCCAACTGCTGGTGCTGAAAATATACTGCAAATTTTAGTGTAATAAAATAGTAGAATAATAAAGTAGTAGTGTAGTAGCATAGTAAAAAATTGTAATAGCTATGTATTATTAAATAGTAGTACAGTAACACAGTAAAATAATATAACAATAGAATAATTATGTGATAAAAATGTATAAGTAATAAAGTGTTGAAATAATTAAATGCTAATATAGTAAAGTATTGTATTATAATATTAGTAAAATAGTGAAAGTGGAAGAATAAAGAAGTAGCATAAGGGTTGGGGCATAAAATAGTAAAATAATAGTAATAGTAGTGTAGTAGTATATGCTAGTTAATAGTAATAATAGTAAAAGTGGTGAAATAATTAAATGCTAATACAGTAAAGTATTATAATATTAGTAAAATAGTGAAAGTGGAAGAATAAAGAAGTAGTATAACAATTGGGACATAAAATAGTAAAATTATAGTAATAGTAATATTGTACAATACAAAGGTGTATACGATATGTAATGTAGCAGTATAGCTGTATAGTTACACAGTAACATTAATAAAATAGTAAAATAACAGAATATATAGTATAATAGGAATATAGTAATCTAGTGAAATACTGTAATAGCGATACGGTAGAATAGTAACAGTATCATTCTATTGGAATGTTGTAAGATAATAATTATGTATATTAGTAGAATACTATTCGAGTATGTATAATGAAAATTTGTAGTAGCAGAGCAGTGAAATAATAAAACTATGAATTAATAAAATAGTAAAATAGTAAAACTAAGAATTTGTGAAATAGTATGATAATATAGTAAAGAAGTATAGTAGTAGTGTAATGAAGTAATGAAATAGTAGAGTGGCAGTATAATAATATATTTGAAGGATAGTATAATAACATTGTGGGTTAGTAGAATATTAATACAGTGATCTAGTGAAATAGTGTGATATCAAACCTCCTATCACAAAATCTCCGAACTTCTAAATCGCACATTTCTAAATTTTCAAAAGTTCAAGTTCCTAAATTTCAGAAGCGCTTAAAAAATAACAATGTCCTCAATTTCTATATCACCAAATCCAATTCCAAATCTTCAAAATCCCAATTCTAAGTCCCCCAATTCCCAAATTTTCGAATTCCAAATCCCCAAATTTCCCAATTTCAAATTCCCAAATTTCCCAATCTCCTAAATCCCAATTCCAAGTCCCGCGATTCCCAAATTTTCCAATTCCAAATCCCCGAATTCCCACATTTTCTAATTCCAAATCACGAAATTCCTCAATTTCAAATCCCCAAATTCCCAATTCCAAATCCCCGAATTCCCAAATTTTCCAATTCCAAATCCCCGAATTCCCACATTTTCCAATTCCAAATCCCGAAATTCCACAATTTCAAATCCCCAAATTCCTAATTTTAAATCCCCGAATTCCCAAATTTTCCTATTCCAAATCTCCGAATTCCCAAATTTTTCAATTCCACATCTCCGAATTCCCAAATTTTCCAATTCCAAATCCCGAAATTCCTCAATTTCAAATCCCCGAATTCCCCAATTCCAAATCTTCAATTTACACAATTCCTAATCCCCAAATCCCCACTTCTAAAATCTCAATTACCCCAATATCAAATCCCCAAATTCCTCAACATCAAATCTCCGAACTCAAGCCTGCCAGACTCCCGATTTCCGTATTCTGAAATTCTCAACTGCCCATTCTCCAGCCCCTGAAATCTGTGATTCCGAAAATCGAAGGTCGTGCCCGGCATTGCCCGCTAGCTGTGCCGTTGCCCCGAAATTCGCTATCCCGTAGAAACCTCTTGCCTATGTCGATAGAGGAGAAAGAGAGCAAAGAGAGGTAGGGGCCTGTACTATTCGCGTGTCGCGATACAAAGAAAGAGCGACGGAGAAAGGCCCGAGGAGAGTAGTCTCTCGACTTGTACCGCTCGGAAGACTTCAGTCACCGATCGGGTGTACGTACAGCCGGTCCTATCTTGCGCGCGCAGAATCCTCGAGAAACGGAAATCTCTCCTTCGCTTCCGATTCTTTTATTTCGCCGTGTGACGCGCGGTTCGATCGTCCACGTAACACAGTGAGTGACATTCGGCCGGTGAAGTGTGATTACCGCACGGAAGAACGGTGACATGCAACGTTGACCTGTTGGTATGTTTATTCGCGATCCTTCCACGCTACGCTGTATGTATACACGATCCTATCGTTGCCCGTTGATAAAGTTCACCGATGAACGTGGAATGTACACTTTACGTCTTCCCGAGGATATTATCTACGACGAGGAATAACGTACGCGTAATTTCTAACGTGAACGGTATTTCGAAATAGCAGCTTCGGAATAATATCGCGGAATCTGATGGTATTGTTGGGTACGGGCTTAAACGATTTTTCGATAACATTGACGAGTTTATGTAATTGAACCAATTGAAATCCGGAGTTGGAATTAGGATAGATGATATAATTTTTTTTTAAATAGATGATGCTGTTTGAATGGAATTGAGGAAGGTCAACATTTTTTAATAGAATAGGTTATTAAATGAAATAGACAATGTTAACAAATTTTTTTAATAACAAATTCGTTATAAAATAGATTAGATTTTTTAATGAACTAAGTTGTTAAAGATGAAATAGACGGAATTGTTAAATATAGATAAGTAGTTCAAAATAAAAATAGGAAAGCATTGAGAACTTTTTAATAAAATAGACAAATTTATGATGTTGAAGATCTAGAATAACATGATAATATTAAAATAGTGTTGTCGGTGAAATAAACAAGCTTTAATAATTCGTCAATAAAATATAATTTACAAAATACGAATTTATGAAACGGAATGAACAACATTCCTAAATAGATAAAAATAATTATAAATGAAGTGGACAAGGGTTAATAATTTTCCAGTAAAATAGTGAAGTATATGAAACGGAATAGATACAATTCTAAAATAGGGAAAACTTTTTTTTTATTAGACAAAACTGTTAAAACTGAAAAACTCATTTTTCAACATTTTCAAATAAACAGGACAACTTCGGGAAATAAAATAAATAAGCAAAATATTTATAAATATCATGGAACTTTTAAATTCTTCAACCAGAGCAACATTTTAAAATTAACAAAATTCTTAGAAACAACATTATCAAAACTTCTTTGATTGCATTTAAATCTAACAATGATATTTTGTTAGAACAATACTAGATATAGTAGAACAACATAGTAATCAGAAATTACCAATTTTATTTTAAATGTATTTAAAAAAGTAACAGGTGATAAATAATTCAATTTATATTAATAAGTTAAAATATACTGTTTCAAAATATCGTGTCACGTGATGTACACAAATATAGTTACAAATGAAATAACAAAATGAAAATAAAAATAAATATTCAGTAAAATCAGAATGCAGTATGTTAACAATTTTAGCATAATGAAACTACTCTTATAGTAATCATTCTGCTATCTAATATATGTAATAGTAATATATTACTGTGATTTTTAATATAATATTAATTTTTATTATATTTCATGATATAGTAATATTTATTACAATAATATTTAATGTAATAGTAAACAATCTTAACAATCTAGATTAATTATTATCTTTTGTTCCATCTAACGTGTTCATCAGACATATTTAATTCTTCTACATTTTCACTTATTCTAATCACTGCTAATTAGTATACTAAGTAATCTCACTTAGTGTACGCTTCAAAACGTTGGACAAAATTTATTTCTCCAAGAATCTAATTTTATAAGTTTCTTTCAAACTGCAATCTGTAACTTATTTAAAAAATGATATTCAGTATTATAGAATCACATCGGTTATCTTTAAGATACGATTGGAATTTGGATTTCTTGTAAATAAATATGTAAGAAATTCGAAGGAAGAGAAAACATTGAATTATTCATTGGCACACCTGTTAGCGTAACTAGGATTTTTGTTTGGAGCGTATCAAACGCTTTAGCTTTAGTAATACCAGTAGCATATCATACCTAGCATAACTAAGTGGGTTTTGAATATTTAAGAATTTAGAAACTTGTAGTTTGATAATCCGGGAATGTAGAAATTTTTAATTTTGCGTTTTTGAGAATTTTGCTATATGAAGGTACTGAGTGCTTCAAGATTTGAGAGTTCGAGAAAATTGACTATTTAAGAATTTAAGTATTTGTGTATTTGACAGTTTGAAAATTGGAGTATTTAGTAATTGGGTTATTTGAGTATTCAGAAATTTGAAAATTTTAATATTGGAGTATTTAACTATTTCAACATTTTAGTACTTGAGAATTTCAGTATTCAAAATTTACTATATTTGAGGATTTGAGCATTTGTGAAATTGAGCATTTGACACTGTGAGTATTTAAGAACTTGTGTATTCGAGAATTTGAAAATTTGAATTATTGGAAATGTGATACTTGAGAGGTCGAAAATTTTGAAATGTAGAACTGAAAGTTTGGGGACTTAAAAATTTGAAAATTTAAATAATTTAGAAATTTGAGGATTCAGAGATTTTGAAGTTTATGGTTCGTAAATGTAGACATTTGAAAATTTGTATAATTTGGAAATTTAGAAGTTTGGAAGTGTACAAATTTGAACATTTAGAAGTATACAAAATTGTGAATTTGTGGATGTGAGAAGTTGTTAACTTAAACATTCGGAAATTTGTGACTTCGAAAATGTAAATAATTAGTAATTAAAAAATTTTGAAATATGCAAAGTTGTAAATTCGGAAGTTTGACCATTCAAAAGTTACAAATGACTACGAATACTGAAACACAGAAATTTTCTATTTATTAAATATACAGCCTTAACACTAGATTTACGGACGGTTAATGATCATTTGTCTTTAAACCGAAGCTAAACTATAAAAATAACTAAATAATGGATAATACATAAACGAGCTTATACAATGATTCTCTATCTCGATTAAGGTTATCATACATTTTCACAAAAATTTCTTAATCATTTTTGTAATGTGAAATAAGAAATCTAATTCCGTAAATCTAGTGTTAAAGATGTTTCATATTCTACCATAGGATATACATATAAGTACATACGTATATGAGACTCATCCGGCTTAGGTCGATGGATGCACTTGACATATTCTATTCAGGAAGTTCCTACCTTCCTAAACATAAAGCATTTAACTTGTTGCTTTCGTCCATTGTCGTTTGACCCATGTTTATCCTGGCTATGTTTAGTTCGCTTTATAAAAGAGTCCCGCTGCTCGTTTGCTCATGATTCCTCGCGATATTCTTTTCCAACTTGCGCAGAGATTCTTTTCCGGTCTGAAATTTACCGTACACGCTAGATTCATCTACCGTGAAAATCTGTGAAGCTTGTTAGTCTTGGCGATCATTTTAACACGTTACATGCCTCGGGATATTTAAAATTCACGATAAATGTTTAAACAAAACGGATTTGAAAATTGAATTGTAATTCTTAACCCAGATATCCTCGTCATCCTTCCATAAAGATGATCTTCTGATAAGTTTAATTAATGCGTCCTAGTTAAACCTCGGATGGAGGGCAAATGTTCTTTTTTCCTTTTTAAAAAATCACGTCAATTATATTTGGACGTACTCGAGCCGATCTTAAAGGAACAGCTGTTGTTTTGTACGAAATTGTTGCGTGTCAAATGACGGATTTTGCAAGATCTAGGATGATTTGATGACTTAAAACTTCAACGAAATGACAATTGTGGCGTGTTAATTCGTGACTTAGCGTTTAACGAAAATGATTACAAAGACGCTTCGTCGATATTCCTAATGCAAAATGGCTGCTTGCCAGTTGTAACGAACAATAGACTTCCGTTACGTTGTTTCATATCGGATGGACGATTTCGAAACAAGAGAGTAAACTGATGGAATATTGGCACGGTGACATAACACTTATGGCATATTAATTTATGTTAATAAAAATTTAGAACATTGAATCTAATATAAGTCCACGCTGAAGTACGTCATTGATACTGTTTGTATCATTGCATCATTAATTTCGAGTGGATATCAGCCATTTTGAACTTAAAATATTGATCAAACTCTTATGCGATTATTTTGTATAGACCTTGAGCTTTAAATTGAGACGTCACAGGCATTGTTTTATGATACTTTTAAGTCATGAAGTTGTATCAGAAGTTTTTGCTCTGAAATTATCCAAGTATGTGACAATAATTGTTTGCTATAATTAACAGTAATCTATTTTGTACAGAAAATACTGATGAAGCGTTTATATAGTCATTTTTTAGAAGCTTCAAGCTTTAAATTGATATATAGCAATTAATATTTTTCGATACTTTTATGTCATGAAATTTTGTTAAAAGTTATCTTTTGAAATTGCTGAGATAATGTGCAGTAATATTTGTTTGAAACAACTTAACAATAACCTGTTTTGTAGCGTGAATATTCGAGAAACGTTTATATAGTCATTTTCGAGAACTTTGAACTTTAAATTGATATATCACAGATGCTATTTTGTGCTACCTTTATGTCATGAAATTTATACAGAGCTTTTTATGTTTCGAAGTTACAAAAATGACATATAGCGGTAATTGTCTACTACAATTAACAATTATCCATTTTGTGTTAAAAATAGTTATGAAACCTTTTCACAGTTATTTTCAATAGAATTCGAGCTTTAACCGGATATATCACAAGTGCTATTTTCTGATACTTTTATGTCATGAAATTGAGACGGAAGTTTTTATGTTTCAAAATTAGAACGTTAATATTCTGTAGCAACTATTTGCTAGAAGTAACAATCTTTTATGTTATGTTAAAGACATTGATGATACACTTGCATAGTTATTTTGATTAAATTTCAACCTTTAAATTGATGTATCATAAGTGTTATTTTATTACACTTTTGTGTCATCAAATTGTGTCAGAACTTTCATAGTTTCGAAATCGGCAAAATGATATGCGACAACTATTGCTGCAACCGATTATCTTCTATTTTGTATTAGGAACATTGAAGATATGTTTATATAATAATTTTCACATTAAGCTATAATTGTATATGGCACAACTGCCATTCTGTTACACTTTCATGCCGTGAAAATATGTCCGACTTCCTTCAGATGTTTCGAAATCCGTTGTTTAATATGCAACGATCAACAGTTACCGTCACGTACAGAATTAATAATTGGCGAATTAAATTTCATTTGTAGTTCAATTAATAAATTTGTATATATTATAGAGGATTCAAATGTAGTATTCGCTTAATTAATGTAGTGAGATAAAAAATAGCACGATAAATGGGTATAAGAGTAAAGTAGTAAAATCGTATAATAGTAAAATAGAATAATAAAATAGTGAAATAGAAAAATATTAAACAATAAAATAGTTAAACAGCTATGTCGTTAAGTAGTTAGAGAATCAAATAGTTTAATAATCAGTAGTGAAATAATTAAATAGCTAAATAGTTAAATAGTTATACAATAACTAAATAGTTCAAATAGTTATATAGTTACGTGGCTATATAGATAAACAGCTACATAATCCAAAAGGGAAGAAAAATAGTAAAATTTTAGTAAAGCAATGAAATAGTGAAGTGGTAAAAATGGTCAGATAGCGTAATAGTATAGTAATAGAATAGAATAATAACAAGATAGTAAAACAATACAAATAATGAAATAGTGAAATAATAAAATGATAAAATAGTAAAATAAATGTTAAAATGATAGATTATTAAAATAGCAAAAATAGTAAATAGTCAAATAGCGAAATAATAAAATAGTAAAATAAGCAGTCAAATATTAAAATAGTAGAACAATAAAATAGTACAACAGTATAATAGTGAATCAGAAAAATAATAAATTAGTAAAGTAGTAAATTAGTAAAAAAGTAAAACAATAAAATACTGAAATAATAAAACGCTCGTACAAAAGTATCTGTCCTTTCAAAAATACAATATACAGTAGTGGAATTAATTATGGACACTTAAACTGTAACTTAAATTTCGCATTTAATATGTAATTATTTATATTTTATATTGTAATCACTGCTTTTTAATTTTAGAACGTATTTATAAACATTATAGATTACAATAAAAATATTACGGTATCAATTCAGCGTAGCAGAATATGCATATTCTCCAAAAACATGAAATATAAAATATTATTATTCAAAGTGTCCAGAATTAATTCCACTAGTGTACAAACAGACATAAAAATTGTTCGCTCAAACAGAACATCATCATTATAAATGTATTTAATAAGTGAATAATGTACTAGTCATAAAAGATGCTGTGATGTGCACTTATCAATTCGAATCACTGTGTTTATGCTTGTAATGTCTGTGCAAGCGGTGACTGGTCTTAAAAAATTTTGTGGTTCGCGATGTGCAGCGACCTTGAAGTAACACGAACTCGTCCTTGTTTTGCGGACATTCTAGAGACATTCTGAAAGAACCAACTGTACTTTCGTACGATTGTAAGCTCTTCGTACGAGATGCGCATGTCAGCACGATTCTCTTTACCGTAATGCGACTTTTTCTGTTTCTTTCTTTGAAATCTTCATAGAATTTCTGTTCAACAATTTTATCTGCAATATTTTTTTAAAAAAGAACATGACTCATTGCACAACGGCGTAACAGCCGAAATTTAATTATTTCTATTTAAACATATTTTGTCTTTAAATTATTTATATACAATATTAATTCACTATATAGTATATTGTGTCAGGAATTAGTCGGTAACTTATAAAATGCGTACAACATTATTTACAACTGTTGCAATTATGCAAAAACATTGCAATATAAATATTACAATTATTTATTGTTTCATGCATGCAGTGGATCTGCTCACCTTTCATATACAACTTTAATGTATCATATAGTATATTATTATTGTTATTATACAGCAAAATAAAACTTTGTCAATGCTTCACAATTATTAGTACAATTATTGCAATTATTGGGTCTAATTCATATGCAATATTAATTTACCGTCTGGGAGATTATTATTGTATAGAAGAATATATCATGCATTAATAAATATGCAAGAATATTTATTACATTATTATAGACATAAATGAATAAAATAAAATATCCACAATATTTTACAAACATTAATACAATTATTCCTTCCTCGATTTACAGATAATTGGGATCCTACAGACTGCGTCAACAAGATCAGCGATTACATCGTTAATTAACCTTCACCGCACCACCATGAAAAAAGAAAACACGCTTTAAACTACCTGATAATAGCATTTAATCATCAAGAAAAAATCACCCATAAATTTCTACAAACTTAAACCTCTCCCGAGTGCATTGCAATTAATCGAACTTCCGTTTCACCGATAAAAAAAAGTGCAGAAATTATAAACATAACGCCTGAAAGTGGCTTGGAAGACTAACTAAACAAAAAAAAGGTGCTTCTCGAGAAGATTCATGATATACAAAACGTCGTTGGATCGAGGAGGAACAGGCGTGTATAGTGAAGTATGAAAACGTGAAAGATTGTTAAACAAAAGAAGAAGCATGGAGACAGCTGCGATCACCCTCGACTCGACGGTTAGAAGTCAGGATTCGAGTAATTCGAAAAATTCGAAGGATTCGACGACGTCAGACTCGAAACCAGAGAGTTGTTTAGAGTCGAAACACTCGAAGGAGATCCTGATATCCGAGAAGCAACAACGACAACAACAGCATCAACCTCATACGCAGCAACAATATGAAAATCGAGAGAAGATTAGGGCTTCTGAGACCAAGGACGAGTTGAACATCCTCATGTTTACGTCGTGTGGACAGTTGCTACTTGGTGAGTTATGATTTTATCAATTTATACCAGAGTTTGGGGCAGTGTTTCCCAACTTGGGGCCCACGCCCCACGGGGGGGGACAATTTGATTATAAGGGAGGGCAATTCGAAAATGGACTCGACACGAGTTTAACCCTTTCGCCCCGGGCCATTTAAATGCAATGCTAGATTTCGGTGCCAAATTTAACGAAAAAAGCAAATTCTTAAATAATTGCGGTAAATAATTATTAGGCATAATTTCGCTTGACGAGACCAAAATATCAACTGGGTGTTTGGCGTCGTCAACGTTTTGTCATGGACGTTTTAAAATCTCGCTAAACAACGCAGTTGTTCGCACCTGAATGGCCCATCGCAACTTCTGTAGTGTTTCAATACAATTTTTTAATATTAAAAATTATGTATGTTACATAGGGGGGCATAATAATTTCAGAAAGGCTAAGGTGGGGCATGGCACAAAAAAAGGTTGGGAAACATTGGTTTAGAGTGTAGTACAGACGTTCCATAATGGCCGATCGACGTGCGCTTTGAATGCACTTTTATGTGCATATTTCTTACAGACTTTTAGCTTTAAATTGAAATATCACATGTATCGTTTTGTGATACTTTTCAGTTGTAAAGCTGTGTCAGAAGTTTTATGTCTCAAAGTACGTGACAATAATTATTTGCTACGAGTAACAGTCATCTAGTTTATATAGAAAATATGGATAAAACTCTTTTGTGCATATTTCTTACAGACTTTTAGCTTTAAATTGTAATGTTACAGATGTTCTGATACTTTTAAGTCATGAAATTGTATCAACAGTTTTGGGTTTCGAAAGCATCAAAGTACGTGACTATCACTGTTTGTTTCAATTAACAGTAACATGTTTTGAATGGAGAATACTGATGAAGCGTTTATACAATTGTTTTTGGCAAGCTACAAGCTTTATATTGATATGCCACAAGTGGTATTTCGCGATACTTTTATGTCATGAAATTTTCTCAAAAGTTTTATGTTTTGAAAGTATCGAAGTACGTGACAATAATTGTTTGCTACAATTAACAGTAACATGTTTTGAATGGAAAATACTGATGAAGCGTTTATACAGTTGTTTTTGGCAAGCTACAAGCTTTATATTGATATGCCACAAGTGGTATTTCGCGATACTTTTATGTCATGAAATTTTCTCAAAAGTTTTATGTTTTGAAAGTATCGAAGTACGTGACAATAATTGTTTACTACAATTAACAGTAACATGTTTTGAATGGAAAATACTGATGAAGCGTTTATACAGTTGTTTTTGGCAAGCTACAAGCTTTATATTGATATGCCACAAGTGGTATTTCGCGATACTTTTATGTCATGAAATTTTCTCAAAAGTTTTATGCTTTGAAATCGCTGAGATAGTATGCAATAATACTTGTTTAAAATAACTTAACAACAATCTATTTTGTATTGCACATATTGCTGAAGCGTTTGTGTAGTTATGTTCAGTGAACTTTGAACTTTAAATTGACATCTCACAAGCGTTATTTTGCGATACTTTTATGTCATGAAATTGCGAAAGAACCTTTTATGTTTTATGAAACGAGGAGTGGAGAAACCTCGAATATCAAATGGCGTTATCCTGTTAGTTTCGGAGATATTCATTCAAAACTTTCAGCATAATTCACAGACTTCTCTCTGTGGAGACATAGCAAACACAACCATCTCCGCTATAGTAATTACTATTATAGCTAATAGTGTCCTCGACCCGAGTATCTACTGGGTGTCCAATACGTACACTCATGGACAAAATTAAGTGGACATTACAGAAATGTAAAAATATTTTTTGTTTTATTACAATGTTTTTAATAAATTTAAAATTATAACGTTAAATATTTCTGTAGTCTTGAAGAAACATTTATTTAACGTATATAATTGTACAATAAAGTTTTGATTTATAGGCATTATTAGTTAAATTAAGTTAACCTTTTGTTATTTATGATACCTGTCCACTTAATTTTGTCCACGACTGTATAAAACCCATGATTTTGTAAACTATAACTCGCATTTACTTCAATTTCATTGCTCTAGTTGTTTCGACGTGCTGCGTACGAATATGATTTTCATTTTTGATGTAAATAACAAGATGTCGAAATATTCACAAACAACTTTTTACAGATACAAATTTTATTTAACAGTATAACAAGCATGATTACCTTCTGTTTTTGCTCGATGAATCTGAGAATTTCCCAATTACACATACACAATAGACAATAAAATGTCAGTTCGTTTACGAATATTGGACCACAGTATGATTAGCTTAGGTTACGTTTCCTAGGACGGAGATACTAAAACTATTATCCGCTTTAAAGCGCGGTTTTAGTTGTTTTGAATCATTGAAATGATTTTATCTCGTTTACCAAACATTCAAAATATAATACTATTGCAACGATTAATCGGCGAAATTCAGAGTTTTAACAGAAAATTTAATACGGGTGAATATTCAGGTTTCCAGGATTGAATTTGATAACGCATCTCAACTTTTGATATACCGATTTCGTTTAAATTTAATACAATTGTGGTATACAGTCATGGGCAAAATTAAGTGGACATTGCAGAAATGTAAACAAATTTTTTGTTTTATTACAATGTTTTAAATCAATTTTAAATTTAGGACGTGAAATGTTTTTGTACACTTAGAAAACATTTATTTAATATATAATTTATTTATTTAATGTATATAATTGTGTAATAAAGTTTTGATTTATAGACATTACTAGTTAAATTAATCTTTTGTTATTTATGATACTTGTCCACTTAATTTTGTCCACGACTGTACATAGAAAATAATAATTTTACAAACCCATGGCGCGCAACTTTGGTGAACGTGAGAATAATTTATGTTTGAAGTTCTTGTAATGTGTATTTAATTATTTTGGATTCAGTATACCGCTATGAATAAATATGAAATGAACATAGTTTTTCGTTTCCTGCTTATCTTTAAATATAATAAAATGAAAGGAAATAAATTTTATTTTACTTCGTAGAAAATTTATGTAATCAATTTCCATCTTTTATAACAAATTTCAACAAGAGAGTTCCTTTTACTCTGCAGAAAATTTAAGCAGAAAGTTTCCTTTTACTTCGTAGAAAGTTTCCTTTGACCGCATAGATAATTTATTGCAAAACATTTCCTTTTATTTTTTAGAAAATTTAATCAACGAATATCCTTTCACACTGTGAGAAATTTAAGCAAAAAATTTCCTTGTTCTCTGTAACATGCTTAAGCCAAAAGTTTCTATGTACTCCATAAAAAATGTGAACAAAAAATGTCCTCTTTATAGAAAATCCGATACAAAACTTTCGTTCATTTAATTTTTTAGGCGTTAGGAATATTAGGTTGTTCGGAAAGTCATTTCGTTTCTTTTTTTTGTTATGAAAATGAGAGACGATTTTCGTGGGATACTTCTTTTCTTGCTTGACCAGCATTTTTAAAAAAGTGAAGAATTCCGAAAAAGCTACTTTTCACTTTTCATATCTGATACAGTAAACAACCATAAATTATTCGGACTTATACAAGCGAGACTGATATTTCTCCAATTCTCAGATTTCCAAATTCGGAAAATTCCGAATTCTCAACTTTCCAAATTCTGAAAAATCCGAATTCTCAGATTTCCAAATTCTGAAAAACCCGAATTTTCAGATTCCCAAATTCTGAAAAATCCGAATTCTCAGATTCCCAAATTCGGAAAATCCCGATTTTTCAAATTTCCAAATTCTGAAAAATCCGAATTCTCAACTTTGCAAATTCTGAAAAATCCGAATTCTCAGATTTCCAAATTCTGAAAAATCCGAATTCTCAGATTTCCAAATTCGGAAAATCCCGATTTTTCAAATTATCAAATTCTGAAAAATCCGAATTCTCAGATTTCCAAATTCTGAAAAATCGGAATTCTCAGATTTCCAAATTCTGAAAAATCCGATTTCTCAAATTTCCAAATTCGGAAAAATCAGAATTCTTAGATTTCCAAATTCTAAAAGTTTCAAATTCCCAGATTTCCAAATTCTAAGAATGTCTCACAAGCAAGACTGATGGGGAAAAACGAAATGACTTTCCGAACAACCCAATACATTATAATTAATTTTAGCAACGAAAATTGAAGGAAATGAAAAGAATAAACAAAAATTTTATTTAATTAAAGATTTATGAAACATTTCGTTATCGTTACTGATTCAAATTACTTGGTTTCTCAAGAAATCGAAGAGCTAAGCGTTGTTTTATTATCTACCAATTCCACGTGACATATGAATGAAAATAAATTTACTACGTAGACATTTGAAACTTATTACGAAATTGGTCGTTCAAAGAAACCTGTTTGGTCCGAGTTAATCCAATTAATACCATCACATTTCACGATAAACGTGTTTATCACGCGACGTAGTCAGGTGTTAAAAAATGGAAATTCCAGATTAAAGATTTATCGAACATGTTTTATTTCTTTTTGGGCAAAAATTATTATTTAAATTAATGTACACATGGTATTTGCCGAAGGTTAATCGTCCTCCTTCGTTCGTACAAGGATGGTTGTTGATATGTCCTCAGATTTTAAAGGTAGTTTGCATAATAATATATCATTTTGTTATGGATCTCAATTTTTCTCGAATTTCAACAAAGTTCGCTAAATATCCTGCACTATCTAAATTAAATTGTATTTATTTATATTAATTATATTCGAACGAATATTGTTAATATAAATACATTGAAATAACGTATAAGAAAAGTGAATGCATTAATTTGAACAAATATCAAATAAAATAAGATATATTTATTATAATGAAACATATAAAACGAGGTTGATGTGTTAAATGTTTAAGTTATTTCAATTTTGTTGCACAATGTATGTTCAGGTCTGGATACTTATTCAAAAGTTAATAAATAACTTATTGTATTTGATGGTGTAACATAAATTTATACAAAACTTACCAATAACAAATATATTATAATTATTAGAGCATAATAGTATTTATCAAACAATATACGTTTTACATAAATTATATAAACTTGGCATTAACCAAAAAATTAGAATTATCAAAACATAATGATATTTATCAAAAAATATGCTTTATTTACATTACACGAATATAACAAACAGAAATTATAATTGTCAAAATAAAGTAGTATTTAATAAAATATTTATATATTTTATTTAAAATATATAAATCTTGAAAATACCAAGTACATTATAATTGTCAAAATAAAGTGATATTTAACAAAAAGCACGTCATTTATTTAAAGTACTTACAATTTATGACAAAAAATAAATAATAATAATAATTATAAAATTAAAATAATATTCGATAAAAATATCTTTACACTTAACTGAAATTCTATACAAATACCTTCATTTGTACATGTGCAATGAAAATAATAAGTTCTTGTGTAGCTCATAAATTTCTCAATAAAATTATAGAAAAACCTGAGTAAAATAGTATATACAACTACATAAAAAATGTTAATACCTGCAACAAAAAAATTATATGGTAATTTTTATTTAGAGAAATCAAATAAACTTGCACATTTCCACGTATTCTTCTTCGCGTTTCCACAAATTGAAGAAATCCCCCTAAAAAGAGAAATAAAAAAATTAATCATTCTGCAGGAGCTCATCTTCAATTACAATACCACTTAGAAAGATGTATAAAATAGTAATGGCTGTTAATTCAAACAACGATTTCTACTTTCACGCAGTACCTCGATTGTCGTAGATTTCTGTAAATGAGAAACGAGTGAATTTCTATGACATGACCACTGAACAGATATTTCTCTAAAGTGGCGAGAAATCAGCGTAAAAGTGAAAACATTGCACTTAGAAAGTTATTGCACTTGTGTAACTCTTTCCGTGGCTTGCACTCCTCAAAGAATCGCCATGACGCCATTATACTGGGATCCATAACAACAGTTATTCAATAACACGCATTTTTAGGTTGAACTTTGTAACCGAGTTTCTAATATCATGGTTGATTTTTAACGAATTTTTGTTTCTTATATTAATGCTAATCATTTTCTTTTATAATGATCTAAGGATAAGAGTATAATGTTGCAGTGTTATTGCATTTCTATAATGACGTAGTAATATTAATACTATAATGAACATTACATTCCTATAATAATATATTAATATTAATATTATAATTAATATAGCGTTTCTATGATAATATAATAATATCAATATTATAATTAATAATACTCCATTCTCATAATAATATAATGATGTTCATCTAATAATATCCTATAACGATAATGTTGTTAATCTAATAATTAATATCGCATTCCTATAACGATAAGGACATTAATATTACAGTTAATATCACATGTCGATAATAGTATAATAATACTAATATATTTCTATTGTAATTAAAACTATTTGTAATTGTTAAAAACGTAACACCGTAAATCTTTTGTGTCTTTCAGTCTTAAAAACATTGTATCTTGTATGACAAGAAATATGAAATATAATTAATTATATTGATAATATTGTATAACAAAATATCATTATAACTCTTGCTGTATACAAATTCAGTGATAGTAATTTTTGTAATAAATTTTTGATAAGTTAATTTGTTATTTTTTTCTTTATAAATGCTTAGCTACGTTTGTGTAAATAATGAAAGTAAAATGATTGGGTGTGTAGTTACAATTTATTATAGCAGATTGTAAATTTAATCAGGGTATCATTAATATTAAATTTTTGAGTGGTATTATAGCAATACAGTACAATAGGATAATAGTAAAATGATGAAATAATTAAGTAACAATTGTTCCCGTTATAATAAGTATTGCTGTGTAATCATTACAGATATTGTAACATAAATTGTCATACAGTCAAATGGTAAAATGATAAAGTGGTAAAATAATGAAACAGTAAAATGGTACAATAGTTGACAGTAAAACGAGAAAATGGTAAAAATAGTGAAATTCTAAAATGAGGCAATAATAGAACAGTAGTACGTAATAACAGATGATACAACGGTGATACAGTAATAGTTAAACACTATGAGAAATCATCATAACTTTACAAAACAGAAATATATTTTACAAAAGTAACGAATTTTCATAAATAGTATGTACCATACAAAGTGGGAAAAAGAAGAAAGTCAATCATAGAAAAGAGAAAGTGCATATTTTATTTCTTAGAAATTTCCCCGTAGTTCCTACCTCCACAAATCCCTAGATTCTAAACCTCTACGTTTATAAATCCCAACGTTGCTAGATCCCTACGGTCCTGTATTTCTACTTTCTTAAATCCCTAAGTCCTCAGTCTCTTAACCACTAAATTCTAAACCATCAATTCCTTAAATCCCCAAATCCCACGGTCCCTAAATCTATAGATCTCAAATCCAAGTGTTCCCAAATTTTTGCATTCCAAACTTCTTACGTCTCCAAATCCATACATTCCCCGACTCCTAAGTTCCCTAAGCCCTCACCACTAAATTCGTAGATTCAGGAATTCGCATATCCCCAAATTTCTAAACCATCAATTCCTTAGATCCCCAAATCACACGGTCCCTAAATCTATAGATCTCAAATCCCAGTGTTCCCAAATTTTTGCATTCCAAAATTCTTACGTCCCCAAATCCATACGTTCCCCGGTCCCTAAGTCCCTCAACTCCTAACCACTAAATTCGCATATCCCCAAATTTCTAAACCATCAATTCCTTAGATCCCCAAATCACACGGTCCCTAAATCTATAGATCTCAAATCCCAGAGTTCCCAAATTTTTGTATTCCAAAATTCTTACGTCCCCAAATGCATATGTTCCCCGGTCCCTAAGTCCCCCAACTCCTAACCACTAAATTCGCATATCCCCAAATTTCTAAACCATCAATTCCTTAGATCCCCAAATCACACGGTCCCTAAATCCATAGATCTCAAATCCCAGTGTTCCAAAATTTTTGTATTCCAAAATTCTTACGTCCCCAAATCCATACGTTCCCCGGTCCCTAAGTCCCCTAAGCCCTCACCACTAAATTCGCAGATTCAGGAATTCGCATATCCCCAAATTTGTAAACCATGAATTCCTTAGATCCCCAAATCCCACGGTTCCTAATTCAATAATTTTTTTGAAGGGTAAGGAGTGAATAAATATTTTGATGGTTTTGAGCTCTATTTAAGTAATACTTCTACTTCATTTTGGAATTTCTTTGTGGAAATAAAATACAAAATGACGGAGGTACAGTCTGTTGTGCTTGAAGCATCATGAACCGACTTCTAAAACGGTGTACACTCTAGCGTCGGTTCTTATTATCCGAAACAGCCAAAACGAAGAAATTTTATAAGTACATAGATGTAGTAAATGGATGAACCTTAGACATCGAAAAAATATTAAAAATTGGAAGTATAGCAGACCTCGGAACAAAAAGTTGAACATTTTATAGAAAAATTGTAGTCTTTTTTGCAATAAAAAAAATGTTTGTTTCCATGATTTTAACTTACTTTTAGGTTCACCCAGGAGACATAACTATCATTAACATGTGTACAAAATTTCAGACCTATTGGTGGAGTAACTTTCGAGTAATCGTGTACACCGATTTTGAACTTCGCGACGAAACGAGTTTCGAGAAAATCGCGTTTAACCCTTTGCACTCGAAAGGTGACTCATACTTACCACTTTGTTTAATACAGTAATATGGAAGAGACATTTTTTAACTGAATCTATGGTGTGCACATACGATGTATAAACACAATAAAACAGCTATTAGTGATAATTAATAATAGGGCGATAATAACTTCAAAACAATTCATCATAATAGACTACAAAATTTTAAGAGATGCTATCTGATACGAATAAAAATATCTTCGAGTGTAAAGGATTAACACCTTGAGCGACACCATAAACGGTTTCAATTTCTTTTAGGGAGTAATTTTATTTTCGATAAATTTTATAGACAATTTTCATAATGTTCTACCCTGGTTTATTCGATAAGATTTAATATATTTACAAGAATTTTTTATACTTTGTTATGTTAAATGTTTCAATTAAAATTAAAACGGTAAGCAACTGTTAAATGAACCTAACGTTTCGCAGGTATAGTGCTGATAGTGTTCGGTATACTGGTGTTGGTTCACGGGGCCGCATTGGGTGGCACAGGAGCGGGCCTCTGGGCAGGCATGGGTGCCCTTGTCGCGGGAGCATTGGGTGTCGTCGCGACGCTCGCTACGTCCTCCAGCAAAAAGAATTCCAGCTTCTCGACGGCTCACCTTGCGGCCAGCCTGATCGCCCTTGCCCTTTCGAACATGGCCACGATCACAGCTTTGACCGCCATCGTTAGGGACGCTCAGAGGACACCGGAAGTGACCTTGCTCGCCGTTCCGGTACGTATTGTTTCCGCACTTTCACCCGCTTATTTTTCGTCCTCGCTTATCGATATTCGGATCTCGATCCGTTCGTATCGCCGTCACTTTCTTTCTTCCTTCGTATTTCGCGCCTTTTATGCCGGGAAATTTAATACGCGTTGTTAATATTAAATGCCGGAATCGTGATATTTAGAAATCGTTGACCGATGCGTGGAATTTGTTACTCTGACTTAACACGTTGCCGCACACATTTTGTTTGCCAGAAATAGGCAGTTTAAAATGTTGGATTATTGTAATCTTTTCATACATACAAAAATGAAGCGCGTCAATGAGAGACGCTTTTATTAACACTATTTCTACCGCGATTTTGTGTATACAGGGTGTCCCACAATTATGGTACGAACCGGAAAGGGGTGGTAGGTGAAGCTATTCTGATGTAATGTAATAAATCCACTATTTTGTATTTTAGTGTTGTAATTGGTTTTCTTTTGTATATTTTGTCAACTCGATTTTATTAAGTAGATTGTGCACACCATCGAGTTACCATTATCAATATTTATCACATTAGTGATTTCTTATTTACTCGTTTCTTTGTGCTAATATATTATATTGAAACTACAAGGTGTCCCACAATTATGGTACGAGCCGGAAAAGGGTGGTAGGTGAAACTATTCTGATGTAATGTAATAAATCCACTATTTTGTATTTTAGTGTTGTAATTGGTTTTCTTTTGTATATTTTGTCAACTCGATTTTATTAAGTAGATTGTGCACACCATCGAGTTACCATTATCAATATTTATCACATTAGTGATTTCTTATTTACTCGTTTCTTTGTGCTAATATATTATATTGAAACTACAAGGTGTCCCACAATTATGGTACGAGCCGGAAATGGGTAGTAGGTGAAGCTATTCTGAACAACTATTTCCTTTGCAAAAATATTGGAAGAGGTTTCATTTTTAAATTATTAAGGAAAAACACCGACCAATGAGGGCGCGAGGATCGCGCGCGCTAGGAGGCAGAAGTGTAGGCCCGAGTTTTAATTGGCCGTGGTCGCGATCGAACATACGGCGCGCGCGTTTCTCGCGTTCTGATTGGTCGGTGTTTTTCCTTAATAATTTAAAAATGAAGCCTCATCCGACATTTTGGCAAAGGAAGAAGTTGTTCAGAATAGCTCCACCTACTACCTCTTTTCGGCTCGTACCATAATTGTGGGACGCCCTGTATCTATTTTAACCAAAAGGTGTCTTTTGACGCCTTTTGAATACAAATCATTGCCGAAACTGGTTGGGATTTCAAATTATGAGTTAAATGTAGATAATTTGAGGAATATATTTATTGATACACTGATGTGTATTTATTGGAGATTACTTAATTCATCAAGCTACAAAATATTAGGGTCACATAAGTTTCTTCCTTTTTGTAATATGTCACAAAATGGGATAAAGGGATAGAGAAGGTTGATACAGATGAACAATTAATGCAACGAGTCAACTTGGTGGTCTTCCTACCTTCTGTCTTGGCGTAACGGAATAAATGCGCACCGCGTCGCCAACATTGAGTACCACTGGCAGCGACGTGTGTTTTGCCGAACTATTTTCCTTATAAAATGTAAACGGATGTGATTTTTCAACTTCGCTCAATGCTTTCTGCAGTAAAAATGTCTATCGCGTGCGATGGTTAGATTTTCACCTAGACCCACAGTTTTTTAAATAAATTTAAAAATGTCACCAAAAATTGGTGCATTTTTGGGGTCTTTTTTACTTCGATCGTTGTTTAAATATATTTAAATGTTTACAATATAATAACAATTTATATCGTTTTATTCGGTAAAGTTCACAGATTTCTTTCGTGCAAGAAGCCATTGAATAGCTGCTATAGTAAAAGCACAAAAAATTCCCAAAGTTGGAAATTTGCAATTTTCTTTAACATTAATTTTCTAAAAAAATGTACGTACCAGAGAAAAACGGATTTCAGATTCGTATTCAGCTCGCAAAAATCTATAAGAATTTTATAGTGGCAGTTCATATAAATGTTGGCTGTTGTACAGTGTAATTTATGAATGCCATGCCAGAAAAATTGCTTGTCTTTTGCAACAAACCATTCGTCGAGCCATTTTCCAACTTTTTCAAAATTTTTGAAGTGTTGCTCTGCGAATGCGTGTCCCATTGATGCGAAGAGGCGATAGCCGGATGGCGCCAGGTCTGGAGAGTACGGCGAGTGCGGAAGGATGTCCCATCCAAGTGTCTTCAAGGTGTCTTCCACTGGTTTTGCTGTGTGACACGGCGCATTGTCATGTAACAAAATCACTTTGCCATATCTTGTAGGCCCATTCCGGTCGTCTTTCGGTCAATGCGTGATTTAAACTAATTATTTGTTGGCAATAGCATTGTGCATTAACGGTTTCGCCAGGTTATCATCCAATAACTCCTGCAATTGCTCGTCTTCGCACTTTTGTAGTCTACCAGAGCGCTCACTGTCTTTTATATTGAAATCACCACTTTTAAATCGACGAAACCATGTTTCACATATTCTAATCGATGGAGCGTGTTCACCATATGTTTCTACCAGCAAGCGATGACTTTCAATAGACTTTTTCTTTTGATTAAATAAGAAATGCAATGCGTGCCGCAAATGCTCTTTTTCGGGTACAAAGTTCGGCATGATTACTGAACGATAAAAGTAAAGACGCTAGATTTTGGCGCATTCAACTTGTGCGTGCTTGTTGTTCAATGTCAGACGAACATAATGACGCATGATTCGAATTAATATCGTAGCGTACTTTTCGCTCAAGCCATCTTTTACACTCATGGACAAAATTAAGTGGACATTGCAGAAATATAAAAATGTTTTTTGTTTTATTACAATGTTTTTAATAAATTTTAAATTATAACGTGAAATATTTTTGTAGACTTGAAAAAACATTTATTCCATGTATATAATTGTGCAATAACGTTTTGATTTATAGGCATTATTTGTTAAATTAAATTAACCTTTTGTTATTTATGATACCTGTCCAGTTAATTTTGTTCACGACTGTAGTTCAACCGGAAAGAACTTATGCATACGCTTGGTACATATGTAGTTGGAAAACTGCTAAAAAAATACGTAAATTTCGTACGGAGTCAAATGACCCCCCGTGGTACGTAAAGAATTTTTGTCGGTAAAAAATAAGCTGTGAGAAAAACGGAAAGCGAGAAATTGAATAATCGGATGATATAAGAATTAACAGAAAGTCAAATGACCGACAGAAATAACAATAAATCTACGAATTTAAAGTAAATTTTCAAAAAGAGTCATTTGACACCGCTTGGTACGTTTAGTGTTAAAACCAGGACACCCTGTGTATGTCCGCATCGTTAATTCTCCCTTGATTTTGGTTGAAATTGGTAACGTTATTCACCGATAGCTCCCATGATACTGTAAGTCGTTAATCGGTACATACTCCAATTAGTCGGTGACAATGTTGGCCCCGTTTCGTTTTTTCGGCCGGTTCCTGTCTGCTGGTCGCGTCGATGTGGACTGGCCAAAAGAGGGCCGATAAAACCGTTTAACCAGCAGAGAAAGTTCCCGATGCCAGAACGCGGTCAGAGCGCATTTCTTTCAAAGAAATTTCACACATTACCTTGCTTCTGAACTCTAATGGAATGTGCCTGCTCGGTCGATGATCCTTCGCGATACTGTTACGTTTATAGTATCATAAAAACACGTAATGTCCGTAGATTTTAATGATATTGTACTTATCGTAATTAGAAGTGTTACTAACTGACCTAAAGTAGTTATACCAGTAACTAGAGTTATTCATTATAACCGAAACTGACCGGGAACCGAGTTGTAAACATGAATATTAGTGAGCACTAATACTCGAGATGCTTTAGCGATTATCCGGTCTTGAATGTGACTAGAAGATATTTGTTGTTCGGTCATGAATTTTGGTAAAATATTTTCTGATGAATCTGGAAGAAAAAAGGACTGCTCGTATTTTATTGTTTTTGTTGGTGGTCGTTGTTTGTGAAGGTATTTAATTTGTTGAAATACAAAGTTATTTTAGTTATATTGTAATATTAATAGTATATATTGAAGGATATATACTATCTATGACGCTATTAGTTCGAATACTCTTAACATTAATTTATTGTTTTTTTTTTTATTTTTTATGTATACTTTTCCTTCTCTTATCTGCTCTTTTACGAATATATTTATATTCCTATTCATATACCTCCTCTTGTTTAATTAATTCGTTCACATTTTTATTTTTTTCAATTTATTGTCATTATATTATATTGTTTATAATGTATAGGATGATATGTATAATACATCAACGTTTTTATGATATGTATATTGCTTGATGTATACTGATTTATACAGCAAAAAAAATAATAGGTAATATAGATAGCGGTATATAGAACTAGTGAAACAGTGGTATAGTAATAGAATGGAAAATTCGAGCAGTAAAATAATGGTAAATAGTAGTATAATAAAATAGTACAGTACTATAGTAGAGTAGTAAAAATGGTATAAATAGTAAGTATAGTAGAATGCGCGAAATAATAATATGATAGTATATTTAAATAAACTAATAATAATGTATGGGACAGTAGTATACTAGAATAATAGTATTGTGATAAAGCAGATGGACGATATGGTAAACTAACACGATAATGAAGTAATAGAATGGCAAAATTTTTTAAAACATGGAATGAAAAATGATAAGATAGAAAAATAATATAACAATAAAGTAGTGCAATAGTAGTACCATCAAATGATGAATAATATAGAAAGTATAGTAAAATAGCAGTATATTCTTCCAATATAGTATAGGCGAATAATAGTATAGTAGCAAGAATTTTTAACAAAATAGTGAAATAATAAAGTAATAGAAAAGTGCAACAGTTGAAAATTTATGTAATAGTCGTACAGTACAATACTGTGGTAATAAAAGAATATAATAGTAGATTAGTAACGAAGTGAAATAATGGAATAGAAGTATAATAGTATAGGAAAATAGTGTAATAGTACAATAATATAATAATAAAATATAAAAATATTAAAATGGTAAAAGTACTATACATATAGAATAGTAAAATAACAAACTGTTGGAACAATAGCATAGTGCTATTGTGAAAAAGTAGGGTAATTAAATAGTGAAATAGTAATATAGCACAGTAGTACAATACTACAGCAGTGGAATAGTATCATATCTGTAGAGTAAAATACAGAAGCAATAATATAATAATATATTGAACGAATGTGATAATAAAGTAATGAAGTAGAATAGTAGTAAAGTAGTACAGCAATAAATTAGCAAAATAGAAAAATAATAAACTGATAAAATAATAAGTACAATAAGAGAAATAGTAAACTACTGGAATAGTATCATAGCTGTAGAGTAAAATACAGAAACAATAGTATAATAGTATAGTGGACGAATGTAATAATAAAATAATGAAGTAGAATAGTAGCAAAGTAGTACAACAATAAATTAGCAAAATGGAAAAATAATAAACTGATAAAACAATAAGAAAAATAAGAGAAATAGTAAACTACTGGAATAGTATCATAGCTGTAGAATAAAATACAGAAACAACAGTATAATAGTATAGTGGATAAATGTGATAACAAAATAATGAAGTAGAATAGTAGCAAAGTAGTACAACAATAAATTAGCAAAATGGAAAAATAATAAACTGATAAAACAATAAGTAAAATAAGAGAAATAGTAAACTACTGGAATAGTATCATAGCTGTAGAATAAAATACAGAAACAACAGTATAATAGTATAGTGGATAAATGTGATAACAAAATAATGAAGTAGAATAGTAGTAAAGTAGTACAACAATAAATTAGCAAAATGGAAAAATAATAAACTGATAAAACAATAAGTAAAATAAGAGAAATAGTAAACTACTGGAATAGTATCATAGCTGTAGAATAAAATACAGAAACAACAGTATAATAGTATAGTGGATAAATGTGATAACAAAATAATGAAGTAGAATAGTAGTAAAGTAGTACAACAATAAATTAGCAAAATGGAAAAATAATAAACTGATAAAACAATAAGTAAAATAAGAGAAATAGTAAACTACTGGAATAGTATCATAGCTATAGAATAAAATACAGAAACAACAGTATAATAGTATAGTGGGTAAATGTGATAACAAAATAATGAAGTAGAATAGTAGTAAAGTAGTACAACAATAAATTAGCAAAATAGAAAAATAATAAACAGATAAAACAATAAGTACAATCAGAGAAATAGTAAACTACTGGAATAGTATCATAGCTGTAGAGTAAAATACAGAAAAAATAATATAATAGTATATTGAACGAATGTGATAACAAAATAATGAAGTAGAATAGTAGTAAAATAGTACAAGAACAAATTAGTAAAACAGAAAAATAATAAACTGATAAAACAGTAGAATATTAAATATAGCAAAGCAAGTAAAATAAGAAAAACACTAAACTACTGGAATAGTGAAATAGCATAAATGAAGGATACTGACTCGATCCAGAAACCGGACGGTTATCGCCAGGGCCGGTTAAGTTAGCGACCGGATTCAGGACCAAATTATAATACAGAAACAAACTATTATCGTATGAAAACAACAATACCCCATTTGATCTAACTGAACGGGCATTGTTACAGGGCGAAGAGGGAAACCTAAACGCGGAGAGTGACTGGGGTGGGCTGCTCGCTAGCATAGGTCTGCTGGTGACCAGCGTGGCCGAATTGTTGGTCTCTGGCTACAGCTGCCTAACCTTAACCCCTAAATTATGCGGGTGTCTCAGGACCAGCAACGGCGACGATGGGAACGTCGATGGCCGACTGAAGACCCGCAACATGGTGCATCAGTGGGTCACGGCTCAGAACCACGTGCCGAAGAGTCAACCGATTTACGTGGTGCAGCCGATGCTGCCCATGCACCCGATGATCCAGGTGAGATGGGATCCTCTCCATCCTTGCAACCCTTCCTTCGTTCCTTCGCGCCCGACCTCTGGCAATAAGAAGTAGGGATAGGTCAGTGACACGCGAGCTAGAAAGTTCAGACGGCGGGCATCGAGAGAAACTCGCCGAATGACTGCTCCAGGCGATTTCTGTGCCTACATTTCGGAGATGCACGAGCTCAGGTGTGCAGGTGTTTCTGGGTCAGGAGGATAAGCTTCGTTGGGCCACTGTACACGGCAGACTCCCTCTTAACTCTTCGCTGATCGATGGGACTTTAGCGCTTCTCGAATTCGAGTTCTGACTTCATACATTATTTCAATTGTGTTTGCAACGACGAGTAATAGGTCAGAATATGTGTAGTGTATTTTTAGTCCAGATAATAGATTAGAGCATGCGAACAGCATTTTTTATTCAGGTAATAGATTGGAACATACGATCAGCATTTTTGGTTCAGATAATAGATCAGAAGATACAAAATACACGTTTAATTCGGCTAATAGATCACAACATACAAACTGCATTTTTGGTTCAGGTGATAGATCAGAACATACAAGCTGCACTTTTAATTCGTGTAATAGACCAGAGCATACAAACTGCATTATTAGTTCAGGTAATAGATCAGAACATATAAACTGCATTTTTAATTCAGGTGATAGATCAGAACACACAAACTACACTTTTAATTCGGGAAATATATCGGTGCATACAAACTGCATTTTTAATTCAGGTGATAGATCAGAACATACAAGCTGCACTTTTAATGCAGATAATAGATCAAAACATACAAATTGTATTTTTAGTTCAGATAATAAATCAGAACACACAAGCTACACTTTTAATTCGGGTAATATGTCGGTGCATACAAATTGCATTTTTGGTTCAGGTGATAGATCAGAACATACAAGCTGCACTTTTAATGCAGATAATAGATCAAAACATACAAATTGTATTTTTAGTTCAGATAATAGATCAGAACACACAAACTACACTTTTAATTCGGGTAATTTGTCGGTGCATACAAACTGCATTTTTAATTCAGGTGATAGATCAGAACATACAAGCTGCACTTTTAATGCAGATAATAGATCAAAACATACAAATTGTATTTTTAGTTCAGACAATAGATCGAAACATACTCTTTGCACTTTTAATTCAGGTTACATTAAAATAAAATTAACTCGGTATAATTCAACATATATGTAATAGTTTCTAAATATAAACAGCTATTATTTTTATTCATTTGATCACTCGGTATGCTTTGATTGTTAAAAGATGTATAATTCTTCAAACTAATTTGCTGATCTTCTGTCAATTTTTTCAGATTTCAATTAGTTCTCACAATACAGTGGATCTTCGGGAAGAATGTTGATGCATTAGATCAGTTCTCTTCCTTAGGATCTTTGAATACAATAAATGATGACTAATTATAGCTTATTAAAATCCAACTATTGTGTTTAAATGCATAATGTCTGTCTGCGTGTACATCTTTTTTAAAAGGACAAATGTTTTTACATTTTAAGCATTTTATTATTTTATTATCTCACTGTATTAGCATTTTGCTTTTCCACTATATTATTATTTCTGCATTATTTTTTTCCCATTATATATATATATATAAATATATATAATGGGAAAAAAATAAATATATATATATATATTATGTTTCGATTATATTTCTGTACTGTTATGTTAATATAGTACAATTTGTGGTATATATTTAGTAATACAATCACAAAACAAATTTAATTTAGATGTTAACAATTCTGTTCTATACCTATTCTCATCATTTCTGGATATGACTTTATAAATTCCTTTTTTTCCATTACTAAAATATTTGTATTCTCATTATTTATTCTATAAAAATTAATTTAATATAATTATCACAAAAACAAGTTGAACTTTCGTTTTGCCATCTTTGACAAAGAAAAATGAATTTCTTAAATACTAACACATACAGAAATTAGCTCAATTTTTAATATTCAGTGTTTACCAATAAAATGTATACACAATTGCCACAAATCTTATTAAGTAAAATGAGTAAATATCACATTGATATTATGCTAACTATCTTATAGCTACAAATGTTTAAAATAATCACCATCAACATTACTGTAATCTGACGTTTTTATTAAAATTATTATGTTTAATATTAATATATTTTCAGGAAACTTTATTGTGTAACTCTTTCAGCATAAAAGGCAATTAATTTTATTACATTTTGCTAGTTAGGTATAATACCATGCTTCTGACTCAGTCATCCAAACATACTCCATCATTCCATAATTATGTCATCACTATTTCTATGCAAATTAATGTTCCAAACAAAAATATGTGTAATGCTTAAAGTTGGAACTATGTTCTCTTAACACATTTGCTGATACAGTAAAGGTAGACATATGTAATGACACACAGTAAATTTTTAATTACCGAAAACATGAATGATTAACTTGCAAACTTAAGTGAAACCTTATATCATTAGTATAATACTAACATCTTTCACAATTTATCTTGAGTTTTCTTTTGTTCATTAATTGATTACATTACATTTGAAACATTAATCACTGATGACCTTCATAGCAGTTAACATATTAATTAACAAAAACAAATATGTCATTGTTTCATCCAGTGTATGATCAAATACTTCGGTCAGTAGTGTATGTGTACATTTACTTTTTTCCTTCAATCAGCATTCATCTCTAAAAAAACATGATTTATGAATTCAACTCGCGACTCATAATAAGATAATAGAAAAGAAAAAACAGGTCTGCTAGACACGAAAAAGCAGACTAATACAACCATTTTATTACGACTCTCATGATGGTTCATAAAAGCACTTGAAATGCCAAATGGTCTCTTCAGCCAAATAACGGTACATTTTGCCATATGGTGCCATTTTACTCGTCACAAAACACACAATAACTGGTTATACTTTAAATTACCAAAACAGAGTAGTTTTTAAGATTTATCTTTTGTCCGTGAATAGTTTTTTTTATAAAAGCAACACCTGCTTGCTTACTATAGCCGCCTTATGGAATGCCTGGCGCTCCGGCTAAGTTTCCTGGAGGATTCATGCCTGCTGGACCTCTGCCAATAGCCGCTTCCCCTTATGGTGCTGTTCCTATGCTTCCACACATGACATATGGTGGACGACCTCCATCACAAATGGTAAGTTTCTAACTGACAATCCTATGTGACCATAAGATTAAATCAAATACATACAGGTTTACCTTCCTGAATAGTCAATCTCCATCATCGTGTTTCATTTGAAGAAAATTTACTATATTTGTCATATCGTGATATTTTAATGTTATACGCAGAATTTAATTTAAATTGATATTTAAATCATTTGCAGACTGGTTATTTTGTACAATGAAATGTGATAATATTTAACTATAGATTCGACCAAAGCAAAGACGTCATCCGAGTGTGGAGCATGAAGACACGATGGAGAGGAAAAAACAAACCACTGAAGGGAAGACAGAACGTCCAAAAAGAATGTCCTCTATAGGAGAAGACCAAGTAGATTTAGCTCAAACATACACAGGATTAGATAAGAAAATCTCAGAAGAGTTCATCTCGATTGCCATGGATCCTGAAAGAAAGTCAAAAGCTTCCAGTAGTCATGACAGTGATATTGTCACCCCGAAAACCAGCTAAATGCATAATGATGAAACTATTCTTAAATGTATATGTTACTACTCAATGTACAGAAATCTTGCGCGTATGGCTTTAAATCGAGAAGGAAAGTTACAATTTAGTTGTGTAATCGTCGATGTTTCCAGTATTTGTTAAACTTCGTCTTTGTTTTGTTATTCTTCAAAGCCATTGAAGCCTATCACTTTGCATGTTGAATGTATGCGTGTTTCTTTATTATGAGTATTCTTGGGTATAATACTGAGAGATCAGCATAGATGTTAATAAACTACTGATCCTCTTGGATTATTGAAACATGATCTATATCAAAAGCAAAATAGATACATGTTGCGTTTCTAATTTGGGAAGAATAATTATGTACTATAAATAATGTTTTAAAGATTAGTCAATTTATTTATTTGTTATAGTATTTCATAGCAATACGTATTTTAAAAAATGCAGAAAGTATACCCACAGAGAAAGATTCAGGCTATGAAGGGTTAATGATAAGCTTTTATATGTATATTTGTTATGTAAAAGTTCCAAAGGGAAATCATAGTGTTAATACTCAACTTTATATAATATAGATCAATTCTTACTGCACTAAAATTTAACAGCTTCAAGTTAAAAAATAAGAAAGGAAAATTAATATTGTAACTTACTATCTAATAATTGAGAGAATATTCAATAATCTTTTAAATTGCCAAAGCTGCTACTTAATTTTTTAGTATATAATCCTTTCACACTATACATTTTTAGGAATATTGTTAGTTAGAAGACTTTATGTTTATATTTCTGCTAAATTTGTAAAATATGTAGAAAATCAACAGTCGCATTTTCAAGTCAGTTATATTACTTACAAATTAATAATAACAATACCTAATTAAAAGATATTATTTTCTTAAAAACTAATATATGTATATTTTATTTAATTGTATTCTGGACAATCCAAATTAAGATTCATATGAATGAAAGTATTCATAAGTATTATAAATGTTTCTTTAAAAAAGTTGTAGACTATAACTGTCAGTAAAAATTATTTCTTTGTTATCATATGGCCTTTAAAGTACTACAAACGATGCTAATTTTATATCGCCATTCCATTGTACAGCCATAATTTAAAAAAAAAGATTCAACGGCGACTTTATTGTGTACATATTATGTGTAACATGTATTAATACGAACAAATAAATATTTATAATAAGAACTGTTATTTGAGCATGATTATTGATAATACATAACTGCGCAAGATACAATGGACTCACTTTAATGCTTAACAGTTTATTATCTAAATATAAGTATCATATTGAAATATAATACATATATGTATGTACTGAATTTATTGAAACTACTTATAAGTATGTATAATCGCCTATAGTATACTTCAAAGAAGTTATACATATAATTGGTATGTACATTATATACAAAATATAAAAATATTGAACATCTTTCAATAATAATTCTTGTTCATGATAACAGTTACTACTATTTCTATAACAAAGTATATAAAGACTCGTGTAAAACTATCACAATTATTGGAATTTAACATTTGATGCATTAATACATTAATGTCATAATAAACATTTCTGTAAACGATTAAGTAAAGTAGTCACACAATAAACAAAATTAGAATACCGATTTTGAACTGTTTCTTCTGCAAATTATAAAGATTATTTTTCATTCAAAATATATGAACATTTGCTCTGTTTATACTTAATGTCAAATACAAAACAAAATTTTATACATCACTATTGTTATTATTACTATTATTACTGATATTGACAGAATATTTTTCATAATATTTCAGTTCCTTTAATTTTTAATGACCTACTATTCTTGTAAATATACTATAAAAATACTACAATGCGGCATTAAGTACTCAGTATCAAATTTAAATACAAAGCCTATTTTATCTTCAAAAACTGTTTCTAAGCATAACACTACTATGTAAAGACTGTTTTGTATTTGCTATAATTTTCATTATTACTTTGTAACTACGTCTCATCAAGAAATTTAGCGTTGAATCTTTAATATAGTAAAATTACACCAAATGTTTTATGATGAACAATACTTATTACGTTCAAAGCAACAAATAGTAATTAAAGATATTATAGTTCAGAAATATTCAAGTTAAATTACCTATTTTGAAGTACATGTAGTTACATATAATGAGCAATAAAAAATACATCTCATTCAAAGCATCGCCTGAAAATATAGTTATGAACATCTTTCTTTATGTAAGATTAAAAATACTAAACTGTTACCACTGGTTGTATTACCCGCAGAGAATGTACATATATCGAGTCCTTTTTTCTACAACAATTTACAATTATATACAATATTCTATACCACATTACACGTTTATGATCTTCGAGTTATGCATTTGCTATTCAAAATTGAAGACTAAAATACTATTTTCATTTGAAAGTGTTAATGAAGTTAATGCTAATTATAAAAATAATGTAAAAATTGTTCAAAACCTAATTTAATATATTTCTTAAAGGTAAGTTATACATATAACTACATTATTAGCAACAGGTCATAAGTTAAGTGCCAGAATACTTTAAATGGAAGACACTGTACCTTAATTATTATAGCATTAAATTATTCAACTCATAATCTAACACGGTTCTTTCAACCCCTTAGCTGCAAAAGGTTTATGTGTTAGTTAGCTTAGAAAGTTTTAGATATTACAATCCATTCATCGTGAAATAGCCTCTTGAAGAAATAAACATTACAAAGTATTCTATTTTTTTGATTCAATAAAAATAAATTATTACTTATTTTAATAGTGCATTTTGGCAATTAAATTAATATCGTGTCACAACTAAAGGGTTAAGAAGAATATACAAGGCACTCGTAATAATCTTAAATTTAACTCGTAATAGTCTTCAATTTTGATAAATTAAAAAATTTTAAATTCGATGCATTTCATTGTAACTAATTACAAAGTTTACAAAATTTAACATGTATCTGCAGCAATATTCCTTCAAATTGTTTCCTGCGATGAATCTTTTTAATTGACTTCAACTAGCATTGGATATATCTATATCGATTGTTTCTTCCTTCAGCAATGCTCGCTTGTCTTCCTTAGTATTAGCTTGGCGTTTGCCACCCATTTTTCGTTTGCCTCTATTAAGTACACCATTTTCTTCGTCCATCATGCGCAAAATCTGTGTTTGATCAGAACTTTCTATCGGTGCTATTGATATATCACGAACGGCACGAAATTTGCCACAATTGTTCAAATGTTCGTTTTCTAACCGGAAAAAATTCCACACAAATCGCCTTAAAATACACACATAATTACATCGATTAGTTATTAACGAATAAAATAGGATTACATTAAGTAGAAAATAATTGTGGAATTACCTAAAAACTTCAAGCGGAGCAACTATGGATGTCATTAAGTCGCTGGAGACGTAACCACATTCAATAAGAACAAAACTAGCAATCCACGCAAATCTTAAAAGAAAATCTTCGATTATAGCGAAATAATAGAATCCCTAGAAGAAAAAATCAGTTGCAATAATCACTGGAAAAAAAGAAAAAAGATATGTAGGAATTTGCATACCGCTGCTGAATACACAACTTCTTCGCGTAAAAATTTGTTTTCACCAGCGTTACTATCTAAGAGACCCCAATCCATCTTTAAATCCCAAGTTAAAGAATAGACCGAATTAACGAAACAACTAATCATCCAAAACCACAACCATGGATTCTCCCAACGAGTCTGATACTCCACTGAAATAAACATATTGTGTATACATATATTATTTTCAAACAATTTTATCAGAAATTTATTTATTGAACCTACTAGTACGATAGGCACACATGGTATTGGATATCACAACGAGGAATGTTGTTGAATATTTTCCAGCATTGGCTAAGTGTGGAAATGCTTCCTTAGAGTCCCGATAACGTCGAATACATTGAGCAAAACGGAACCACGCTGGCAGACAGTTAACGATAGGTCTAATGATCAAAGAACCAGACATACATTGTGTAGTGTTGTTCGCTTCCAACCAATTTCCATTAGTAATGTAAAAACATGTCAAGAAGTGAAAATCTAGCAATGCTGTAGCCATGCTGTTCAACTGATCTGCTAACCAGAAATCAGCAAAATTCACATATGCGAACGGTGATATTAAAATGCGTCCCTGTAAAAAAGATCAATTAGTAACTTCTTCCTTATTTAATGACTTTTACATTACTTGTTATACTTACAATAACTTTTAATAACCAAAACCTTGCTTCGTGTCGAAACATTTTTAATGGATTCAGTAAAAATGCCAACATGATACAGACTAAAACTAATGGATTTACAAATGGTGGAATGCTTAAACTAGCACTGTACAGAAAACTCAATAAGCTGAGAGTCCATATTACTCCGAGGACAGCAGCTAATTCCATGAGATGTTGTTCAGAGAGATGATTTCGTGGATCTAATTCAAATATTAATACATGATTTACGCCCGATGATCGCCACCCATAAACATTCACCCCAATGAGAAACAAAAATTGTATAATGAGTAAAGGTCCACGGTACAATCTAAATGCAATTTTTAAGTTTTCACCACCATCGTGGAATATTGCTGAAATTAAAATTAAATAAAATTTTAGGTATCATAGATTAATTGTATTCTACGTTATAAATAAGTACTCCTACCTGAAATTATAACTGTCACAAACAGGACAATAAAGCTACCAGAAAATAAACCAACTTTGAAAGTTGTCCATGGACTTTGATGCTCTCCTAAAGGTGGTACGCGTAACCGTTTCATAGCACGCTGTCTGTCTCCACCTTCTAAGTCGTTTGTTACCGTAGCCTCCGTCTCCTGTATAAGCTTGTCTATATCTTTTGACGTATAAAAATGTGAGGTCTCTACACATTCTACCCTCCATTTTGAGCCGCTGTCTACTGACAATAACTGAAAGTAAGAAAAAATAAAAAATATTGAAACTTGTATTATAGCAGATACAAATTACTACACTCAAGAGCAGTGCTAGATCTTTTACTTGTGCATGATAGGATAAGGAACTTTAAATTATAAGTGTTAGATCTTTCCTTAAGTTTTCATTATTGTTTAAATGAACCTGAAAACCTAGAGAAATACGAAATATTAAGCATGGATTTATGCGAACGTTAATGAACATGATTTCATTATTATTTACCTTATCGTGCTTCTTAAGAATTTTCCGAAAACCAGTGTAGTTAAGATTCTGGTAATTTTGAAGAAGGATTAGGGATAAATAAAATTCTGAAAATGCTAGCTTCAGTTCCCTCAATTTCCTTGTTGGTAAGTGGGGTTTAACAGTTGCTTTCCCTTTATTTTTTCCTCCTCCATGTTGCAGTTCTAATGCTATTTTCAATTCACTTTGAAGTGCTGCATATTTACGTGTTGCCTCTGCTAATTTTTCTATATAAAGCATACATATAATAATAATTAATAATCATATTTCCTATAATTGATGTAGTTTTCAGACAAAATTAACAGTTAAACTTAATCTGCTAAGATTAAATTCTTCAACATTGTGATACTAATTTCATTTTCTTATTTAATAACACTGGTATATTATATTACGTTTATTTAATTTATATACATAAGTTGGACAAAGCTTCCTTACCTGAATAGAAAGTGCTAATCTTTTTTAATTCACGATCACAAAATGTAAAAAATACTTCATCAAATGAAGCAAAATGACGAGATATTACTTCTGGTTCAACACTTTCGACCGAAGGTGCTTCTTCTACGGCAGTATATAACATTGCCTTCATTTCCTATCAACCCCAAAGATTATTTTCATTATTAGCTACAAATATTGGATTTAACAAATATTTTATTACTAGACTGTAGATGTTTATACATTTCAAATAGAATTTGCAAGGTATCAATATGTAATATGTATACAAGTAAATATAGAAATATTACAATATATGTTAGATATATAAGTAAACCAAAAATATCTCATAATAATGAAATCCTAGTGTATGTAATCATTATGATTAAAATGATAACTTAAATTATAAAGTTGCAATATAGTAGAACATATAAGATATTTGAATATATGACCAGTTCTATTTCTTTGTAAAATTATATTGCCAATTTTAACTATCTCTGGTCACTCTGTAATAACCACATTTTTGCAACATACACTATTTAATACATTTATTGTTAATAAAGATATTACATGTATTAAATAAATGAGATATGTTTGAATTAACTACATATAAATAAATATATACAATAATATTTTGCATATCAGTATCCAAATATTAAGGCGAGTCACTGTCGCATTTGTAAAAAATTGACAGTCTATTTATAATACAGTACTATTTTACCTCATAGCTAATGTATTGTTTACGCCATTCAGGCGTAATATGGGCAGATAAATGCTCCGCAAACTTCATTTTCTTTTGCTTAGTATAACAATCTGCAATAAACATTAAATTCTCTTTAATTCTATAAAAATTATTGAAATCAAGATTCATTTAATGTGAAGTTGCAATTACAAACACTACATAACAAAGCAATAAATTAAACAAAAACTAAAAATAAATTGTAATAAGAAAACAGTCTCGCTTACCTTTATCAAATTAAACCAGTATACAGGTTAAACTCGACGCATATAACGTCCTCAGAACCTTTGTCGGCAATACTAATTCAATATTTTCACAATTCGTTTACACCACGATAAACACGTAATATACTTTTAAATATGACGTCTTTCTTCATTTTCGAAGTGTCTTTCATTATCAAATTTTACGAGGATTTTAACATCACTGCTTCTGTCGTATACGCAGTACAAATACTAATACTGAATAAATATAACTAACAATGCCTTTTTCTATTCTTTAATCACGTTCTTTAGAGATAGATATCTCGTGCCTCTTATTAAACCGAGGAATGATCACGATTAAATCGTTTGAGAATCTGTTTGAGTTAGATAAAACACTTGTGTATATACGATCTTGTCAATTCTATATACATTAAAAATATGACCACTTCATATTTTAACACATAACAATTCTTTGATTATTCATTTCTTATTTATTATTATGGTTTATTATATAAAGGTTCAGTTCTACTATTAAATATTAAAAATTAGTGTGGTTTTTTTTAAACATAGTTATTTTCAAAATGCTTTGTTCAAATATTGTTTAAAAGAATATGCTTTTAAAATCTAACTTGATATAAATATTATTTTATTGATTCCTTCTTTAATATGTGATATCACGGTTATTTCACATTACTAGTAGGTTATTCCTTGGAACAATCATTGTTCAGTTGTTTTTTATACGATTAGAATGTTTATTATTAGAATATTAATTAAGTGATATATTAAATGTTAAATTGTAGTATAAACAATTTAGATGAAACGTAGGCATTCTATGAGTAATAAGAGGACCCCTCATCTATTCTCAACATTGAGCAATCAGATACAACAAATTTTCAAATCCTTCACAATTTCTAAACTTCCTAGTTCTCATATTTCCAAATTCTGAAATTCAACACATTCCTGAAATTCTTAAATTCGAAATTTCCAAATTTTCAAATAATCAAATCGCTAAATTCGTTCATTACAAAGTGTTTCAAATTTCTCGAATTTTTCAAATACCTAAATTTCCAATGTTTTCAAACTTTCAAATCCCAAATCATTCAAATTGTCTAATTTGCAAATAATTTGAATCTTCAAATCTCCAATTTCTCAAACGTTCAAATCCCTCTGTTTACAAATTTCTGAATTAAAAAATTAGAGACTGTAAATTTGAAAACTCACCAATAAAAATAAGATTATGAAATCCATTTACTGCAGATTCCTATTATTGATAGTGTAATTAAATTTGTAATCTAATGTGCCATTTTATAAAAATTAATTCAAGTAGTTAATTATCACGTATAGTGGTAATTAATTCATTACACAGTAATTGTATTTTATTATTTACAAATTTCGAAAATGGTTGTTATAAATTAGGCATAGTGTGTGCTAATATACGGGTGTTATTGCGAATCCTAGGGACCTGTTACTTGTGGTTGCCATTTTCCCTAAAAAAGCCAGATTCGCCTTTGTGTATAATTATTTATAAATGCAAAAAAGGTAAAACAATTTTTTTGCATTTTGTTACGTTTTCACATATCCATTGTTATTAGTACTATATTATGATGTAAATTGATATTTTATTTAACCTTTAATTAATACATATAAATGCTCATCAGTAAATATACAGTTAAAATACGAATTATAACGTACTTATAATGCCGAGGTGATTTTCTTGTTAAAATTTGTTCATTATTTTGTTGCAGTGTTGTTAACATAAAAGTTATAAAGTAATATACACTTATTTTTTTATGTTTGTATTACTTTACAGTCGTTTATAATCTTATCATTTCTAGAAGATAATTTTGTTTTTGGAAAAATTACATTACTAATATTTCTTTCAATACATGCAATTGATAAATTCTTCAAATTTTTTAATTTATATGTTTTCAAGTGCACAAAACAGTACAAAAATTACTAATAATTTTAATAACAACTTCGTACATGTATGCATAGTTTAACTTTTATTTCTTTTTCAGAATATAGTCTTTAGTAATTAACACATATTGCAATATGAAGAAGTTCATGCTATTGTTGCTCTTTGTTAGTCTAATAAATACTAGTATATCATGGCGAAATTTTATGAAAGGTAGAAGCAAACATGGTAATTTAGGTGAACCAATTTTATCTAAAGACTATGAACTTCCAAATGAACAATGGTTTCCACAGTTTTTGGATCATTTTAATCCAACCGATGCACATATGTGGCAACAGGTAATTTAAAAATATATTTAAAATTAAAGTTAACACAATTCTAATAGCTGTTTATTCACTTAGTTTTAATTCTCAGTTCTTCCTCTCAAATATTTTAGTATCTTTGATATATCTGCTTTTAATTCTTCTTATTATCATGACTTTGTGACCAACATCATTTCCCTACATAGTTTTACGCAGTAATAATATTGCAATCAGTGAAATTCTAGAATAAGAAGCAATACTTTTAATTATTTGTTTAACAGAGATACTTTGTAAATGGAGAATATTATAAAGTAGGAGGTCCAGTATTTTTAATGATAGGTGGTGAAGGTATTGCCAATGCTAAATGGATGGTAGAAGGTCAATGGATTGAATATGCTAAAGAATTTGGAGCATTATGTTTTCAAGTAGAACATCGCTTTTATGGAAAAAGTCATCCGACATCGTATGCAATCATTTTAAAATTTATAATTTCAATAAATTTTAAACCTCTTATTGATATAATATTTATAATATTTATACAGGGATCTTAGTGTTAAGAATTTGGTGTATCTTTCTTCAGAACAAGCACTTGCAGATTTAGCTTACTTTGTGCAAATGATGAACACAATGTATAAATTACCAAATAATACCAAATGGATTGCATTTGGAGGATCATATCCTGGATCATTAGCTGCATGGTTACGTGAAAAATATCCCCATTTAGTACATGGTGCTGTATCTTCAAGTGGGCCATTGTTAGCACAAATTGATTTTCAGGGTAAGCACAGAAAATATTATTACTCTTAAAAGTTGTTAACATAGGTGATCATTGTTTACAGAATATTATGTTGTTGTTGAAAATGCTCTGAAAGAATATTCTGAGGCATGTGTGAATGCTCTAATAGAAGCAAATAGACAGTTCCATATAATGTTACGTCATCGTATTGGTCAACAAGGATTAGCTAAGAAATTTATGTGAGTACTTATTTCTTAAACATGTTTACAAATTTATTTTAAACAATTTTTTATTTACAGCTTATGCAACCCCATTGATCCTGGGTATACTAAACAAAAGGATATTTCAAATTTGTATGAAACTATAGCAAGTGACTTTGCTGGTATTGTACAATATAATAAAGACAACCGTAATAATTCTGCAATGGCCAACTTGACCATTGAAAGTGTATGTGATATTTTAACAAACGAAACATTAGGTATTGCTATTGATAGACTCGCAATTATAAGTAATAAAATATTGAATGCTACAAATGAGAAATGTTTAGACTACACATATAATAAAATGATTAATGAACTTCGAAATATATCTTGGGCTAGTGAAGAAGCGGAAGGAGGTAAATTATTAAAATATTATTATAATGTTATTAAAAAATAGGTTACTAAGATGTTTCATTTTTAACTTAGTGAATTTTCTTTATAGGACGTCAATGGATGTACCAAACATGTACAGAATTTGGATTTTTCCAAACTTCTACTGCAGAACCAAATTTATTCAGTGACAGTTTTCCAGTAAATTTCTTTATTGAGCAATGTTTTGATATTTTCGGACCACGGTAACTTAACTATGATACATTGTATAAATTATTCTTCAGTTTTTAATTATATTTATGATCCGATTAAATTTTGTATTTTAATAGATACAATATCCACTTGCTGAATTCAGCAGTCAATCGTACAAATATTTTATATGGTGCATTAAACTTGAAAGTTACAAACGTGGTATTTGTACATGGTTCAGTTGATCCTTGGCACGTATTAGGAATTACGGCATCATCAAATCCTCAAGCACCTGCTATCCTTATTAATGGTACATTAATGTTAATAATTAAAAATTTGATGTATCTTTTCTATAGTATATTATGTCTATTTAATTATGTGGTTCACAGGTACTGCTCACTGTGCTAACATGTATCCCCCATCAAAAAATGATATACCTGAACTGAGAAGTGCCAGAGTCAAGATTGGACGTTTAATTAGTCAGTGGCTTCAAGGGTAAATGTGATATTTTTAATTTTTTATGTAACATATTAGACTGCTTAATGAAAAAAAAAGATCTGTTATTTTTTTACTGAATCATGTTATAAAAAAGCCATTTTTTAATTTTTTTTTTTAATGAATTATTATGAAACAGTTACATTGCATAAATATTTTTATCTTAAATAGTTTGTGCATTGTCAAGACTAAAACTAATGATACATGTAAGTAACGAGTTATTAAAAGTACTTGTATTACAAATATTACTAGTGTTTGTCATTCTGCGTATGCCACGGATAATGAGAATGTACGTGTAAATACATCATGAAAATTTGCCCATAATGGCACCATTACAATTTACTGTAAATTATTGAGACATTACATAGGTACATATATAAATTTGTTATGAATATCTTAATTCAGCCAACAAATAAATACACGTTATTTATTAATGATATTTTATTTCTGACGAATTTGGAATGAAATATTTAGGTGGATAATATAATACTAAATATGTATAAATATTTCATTAATGTAATAAAACCTGTGCAGACAGACTTTAATTATCTTAATTTGATATCATAACTAAATTAATTTTGATTCTGAAATGGATAACATCGGCCTATCCTTAACTGTATCTTCTTCGAATATCGTAACATCACGAGAAATTTCATCAATGTCCTTATAAGGCGAGGCCAAGGTGCCCATAACAGATTTTACTCTTATCGAATATGTGCTTCCTGTGAATATTGTACGCTGAGAACATTATTATAATCAAACGTTTCTGCAATAACTTAAAAAAAAAATATTAGAAACCGTTTGATCAGTAATTATATATAGATATATGTATATACGTATATATATTACTCTTTCGTTTTTTGGCATGTCCTTCGATCAACTTGTGATCCTCCTACATTCACAACTTCATTCTCTTACTTATACTATTGCAATATACGCTATTTACAGTACGTAATAACGTAGGTGTAAATAATCCACTGTATATTAGAACAATAAATGGAGGATGATCTATCGTTTATCTATTTGATCATACTACGCAATATTTAATTCACGTGGATGTAACATAGGCTTCTTTTGGATAAGCAGAAATGCAGGGGGCAAAGCTTCATATCAGTTGCCTTTGGTCTTGGGAGAACCTCTGTAGAATTTATGGAAAGCATACATAGACATAAACCAAGTAGTGACTCATAAGCTACATTTGATTATCACACTTTCATTTGAGTCATAGAAGAACAACTTTCTTCTCTTCTTACACCACTCTAAAATGTCTCATGTACTTCATATTAGAAAATGAACAATTTCAAAAGTTCCTAAATTTGTAAATCTCCAAATCCTTAAATTTTTAAATTTCCAAATTTTAATTTTAAATCTTTAGAGATATCATATCCAAATTCTATCTCTTATGTATGGTGTAGAGAAAAGCCCTACATTTCCCTTAACTAAAGGAAGCCAAAGTTGCATGTGAGTATATGAACGACCAATGTAAACAAATGCTACGAAAATGAAATCATCGCGCCTATTTTATTAATCTCCTCTTGTTCGTTTCTCTGTTACACAGTCACGAAACGTGGCTGGAAGAGAACATGTAAGGAGCTTCTCCGATGTAAAACATTGCCGTAGAATGTGATGGAAGTTTATTCGTCATCCAACATCGGTTCTCTGTAAACCCCGAATACGAAGGATCCTATCTAACGCATTTGGTGTTCAGTATCTATGATGAGACTGGGACTGTCTCCATTCCGGTGTCGAGTTACCGTGATGATGATGGTGGTGATGGTGATGGCGTTTCTTGTCAGAAATGCTGGCGTGCTTGTTCGATGAGAAAGTAGCTACGTCGCTCACGACTAATTCAGAACCATCCCTTTCGGTGTTGTTACCACGATAATTCTCTCGGTATCCTGGTTCATCCAGGGTTTCCTTGCGACGAAGAGGAGGATGATTATTCTTGTGTCCAGCCGTCTCGTGAAGATTTTCCCAAGCTTGACGATAGTAACGATTCAGACCTCCTCTACTCTCCAAGGAACTGCTTCCAAAACTAGCCACGGTGTTGCAGTCAGGGGATGCACGATGTCGATAGTGTTTGCTGCTTCTACCATGATTTCTGTACGAAGTTGAACAAATTTCTTAGTATAGGGTAGCCTGAAGTAATATGCCAAAAACTACAGATTTTAAAACTAATTAACACGATTTTTGTCATTTTGCAATCTGTAGTTTCATCTTATAGATATAAACTAAAGCAATTTAGATATTTGACTGACAGAGTAATATATTTTAATTCTAAAGAGCGAGCAGCTGAAGCATTTCAGAAGTCAAATAATCATTTTGTAGTTCTATATCTGAAAGGTTCAACTGTAGATTGCAAAATGATACAGAATTGTTTTGTATATTTTCCTTCAGAAAATCTGCAAGTTTTGTGGTACACAACCTTTATGAATGCAATATTCTGCTACTTCTAGCCTGCAATTATAACATATTTTTTTCTCAAAGAAAAAAATTATAGTAAGCAGTGTTTTATGACATTATCGATCTGGCTTTTCAATGTTTGGATAAACTATAACATAGTATATTTATTAATGAATAAATTTTATACAATAATTGTAGTACGAGTCTTAAAAATTTGTAAAGAATAGTCAAAATGCCATTTAAATGAGAAGACTAAGTTAAAAGTTTTGTTCTCATACAAATCTGGGATATATCAAATATAATTGAATCTTACTACTCAATTTAAAGCCAAATCGATTGTTAAATGTTGAGTGTCGTTTGGAAAATATATAAGCAGAATTTAAAGCAGGTTTTAGCATAGATTTGTCCTTCACCATTCTGAAAATAAGAAAAGCAGAAAACATAGATAGAGTAGTAGATGTGTGATGATATCGCAACTTTTTATAGATGTAGAATTTAATTGGCTAATAATACTAACAATAATTTTTAATGTATAATTTTCCGAAATATTAGTGATGTATCTCCACCGATTTCTGATTGAATCATGTAAAACCAGGGGATTTATATTTAAATTTGGAATTATAACTTAATATTAATATAATTTATTGATCTATCACACATGTATAATGTTTGAATTTCAAGTGCTAATTTGGTTTATCTTGATAGGTTTTTTAATTCTGTTCCATTATCATAATTGATACTAATAATAAAATGTACAAAACAATATAAAACATTAAATTTCACACAGTGCTGTATACACATTGCACAAAACAATAATTTTAAATAAAAATCTGTGGAAAGATATAGAGATTAAATTAAGCTTTAGGTCAAATAATTAAAAGTGATGACACATAGCCTCAATAATATTGTTCTGTTTAAGTCCATATCAAGTAAGTATTATTATCGCTACATTCCTGCAAAATATATTTTACCATATTCCTCCTATAGTATTGTATTTAAACACTTATATTCTAAACCTTTTTAACTTATTCAAGTGCTTTACTAATCCCTGTAATCTTGTGTGCAGCATGTAAAAGCTACTAAATCAAAAGAGGATTACAAGACATTGAACATCGCTTGAAATTTCCGTCCTCCTAAAAAGCATCAATCTATACAAGTGGATGTAGGAACCAGTCGACTGAAAACTAAAGGAAGGTGCATGGTTCAAGCGCGTTCAAGTGAACCTTTACAAAAATTTTTAAGCTGGTGAACGAGCTATCGCTATGTGTGCACATTATAAACGTTGCTCGTTTACCTTGACTAGTAATCACTCGCGAGGGTGGCGCATGGCGGTTGTGGTGGTACGTGGTGATGATTGATGTAGTGGTGGGCGATGGTTGCGTGGAGGGTGAGGGCGATGGTGGTGGGCTATATATAGGAGGTATTGTCTGCTAATAGCTAGAGAGAAGGATTGGAGAAATATCCAGCCCGATGGGCAGCCGAGAGACCAAAGGAATAAGGGTGATCGGTACCACGGCGAGCGGTCAAATCGCGACGCCCCAGGTGCTGGTCGGGGAAGGGCAGCGCCAGTAGCGTATACCAACGCGAGGGCATCCCGGTTTCACCTCTTCCAAGGCCACCACTACCGCCACCCCTCAACGCACCAACCCCACCAAGCCCCCTGCGGCGCCGTCCTCTGACGCTGCCACTGCCGCTAGCCACCGCAACGCAAACGGGCTCAGTGTTAATTCTCATTCCAATCTCCTTTGATCGATTGTCTTTTCTCTTCATACGTATTTATTCTGTTCACTTTCGTTTATCTTGTACCTTCGACCATTGGCATATCTAGGCAGGGACCGTAGTACGTCTGGACTACATCAAGATAGATTTCTATCCTCGTGTTAAGTTGCTTTGAAATAGCTATACATTTGTATATCAATTGAAGCAGTATTTTAAATACTTATTTGATACTACAGATTTATTGTAATGTACTTTGTCTGTATGGATAATGAAATGATTAATTGAAATAAGTATTTCTTTCACTGTGCATGAAGCAATGATACATTCTTATATCAATTGAAGGAGTGTTTGAAATATTTATTTGATACTACAGATTTATTGTAATGTACTTTGTCTGTATGGATAATTATATGATTAATTGAAAAAAGTATTTCTTTTGCTGCACATGTAATAAAATGCTTGAATATTATTTTCATTTAATTGTATTTGTTTTAATTTTTATTACGAGTGAATCTGTAGTATGGGAATAATTATAAAATCGACAGTAATGGGCTGGCGACTTGTCAGAAGCAATTTCTGTAGCCAAATGATTCATAGTTCGCATATTGAATTTGATTTTACAGTTATGTTCAAGCAAGCATGATGAAACTATTTCATGTACTGCAATAATTAATGCGATTTTCAAAGCATGAAATGTTGTTTCAGAAATTATTTACACTGCTTCAATGAAAAATTATTTCAATTAATAATTCCAGTTACTGCAAAATCTTTGAGTTACATCAAAGTAAGTATTTCAATATACCTGTATGCATCACGCAAAATGAAGCTTCAAATACGACTGTTTCAAATACTACTGGACAAAACAGCTTTAAGAGTAGTTCTTGACAGTTCTTGTTTGAAATATACTCAACTCTGGTCTGGACGCCTAGTTACACCAATGTTTCCAACCCTTTCGTTGCAGAATTTTTGAAAATAGTTCCGCTGCCCTTTTAGATTGAAAATATAGCTCCATGTTTTACTTTGAGTTAAAGATTAATACCTTTGGAAATTGAAAATAATTATAAATATAGAATAGTTGTTGGTAGCAATGAAAGGATTAGTTAAAGTTTTCCAAGTAAAATTACAATATCACATTTTTAATAATTTCATTGTGACTAGTAAGATATTATTGTTTACTAAAATTATTTTCTATTTTATTAAGCAGTTATTTCATTATTTCAGTAATTAGATCAGTTTAAATTATGTATTAACGAAAACGTTAATCTCTAACTTGTTCTTAATGGAAAATTATTTCATACTCGCACAGTAGAACGAGCATTCTTAGACACGAAGTATTTCATTGACATTTTATTACTTTACAATGAAATACTCGAATAAACGAGGTATTTTAAAACGTTGATTTTTAAAATGGATGGAAATTCTGTAAAAAACATCTTTTTGTTTTCCGCAACTTTATATTTTGTTCTTTTTTTTCTTTCTTTTTTTTTTAAGTAAAACCAAGTTTTACAGCGCATTGTAACAAAATAGAGTATTTTGATATCATTTGTGAATTGAGCATCAATGAATACAATTTAAATAACTATACATTTTTCTTGATAAAAACTATTCACTGCAATAATCTTTGTTACACTACTTACAACACTCGAAAGAAATAGATTACAGTATTTAAAGAGAGAAAATCGCGCAAGTAGTCAGAGAATAAAGATAAGAAGACGGATGAAAGAGTAGAGAAACAGTCTGAACCAGTATAAAGTAAGCGATACAGTATACACACGTAGGGTCAAGGAGCAAATGTACTGTATATGTATAAAGCTAATTATGTATAGTCTGCCCAGAAAATAATGCCTGTTGCAAAGGTTGCAAGCAATACAATTTATAACAGAAGTCATATCTGCGAAAAAACCACAGATCATTGAACACTTTACGGTTTATTCATACATATCGTGTCCTTTTTCTCCACATTTCGCTCATACAAGTTGTGCTATTAATTGTTGATAAGTATTATCATGATCTTTGAGTGCTGGATTTGCAACTTCAGGTTCCTTTAATTAAAAGTAGATGCAGAGGAAGAAGAAATATCATACCAAATGGCTTCTTCAGTTCGTTATTTATGTTCGAAGGCAGAAAATTTTGGAACAAGCTCTCCCTGGCTCTCCCTAGCTTTACTTCTAATTAAGAGGAACCACCGTATTTCAAAAAAGACACTGCACTTATCAATTAATAAGACACATAGATTACAGTTTACATGAGCGAAACGAGAAGAAAAAGGAGAAGCCCTGTCCATAGACTCAGATTCTTTCTTACACATATAAGAACAAGCACTATTTCTAGAACAATGTTTACTGTATAATCACAGAAACGTAAGAAAGACAGACACCACCGCACTGCCTCTCAATTCTCCAATTATTTTAATGATTTGTCTTTACCTGCGTATGAGTATAACGACGGTCGTAATAACAGCGGCAAGGAATACAAAACCACCGAAGACACCCAGGGCGATCACAGCACCCAGATTTAATTTCGCTTGGTGCGTGTTACTCGGTTGGTCGGCATTGTCCACCCTGAATGGTCCAGATGGTTCTGGAACACCTGTTCCCAAGCCAGCCTGTGCATTGTCCACCCCACTGCCGGAGATTTCGTTATCCTGAGGATGATCACTGCCACCGTCGTTCAGACCGGTCGATGAAGGAGTCGGCCTTTGGAGTCCAACGCTTGGTTTTCTGGCGATGGTTTCTTTTACCGTTGCCGGCAATTCGGCGGTGTTTGGTACCTTCTGAGGGGGTACCGAAGTGGTTGTGCTTGTGGACGTTGTTGAAACGGCCGTCGTGCGAACTCTGGGTGGCAGGAAGGTGTGACGAGGCCTGGCAGTGGTTGGTCGAACTGTTATTCGGGTAGAAACAGTCGGCGGGCTACGAGGTTCTTCTGTAACATAATGATGAACTGGTTAGACTGAAACTACTGCTTAACACTATTTCTACCACGATTTTGTGTGTACCTATTTCGACCAAAAGATGTCTTTTGACATCTTTTCGTTTGATTACATATAATTGCCAAAACTGGTTGGGGGATTCTAAATTATCAGTTAAGTGTACATAATATGAGGAATATATTAATTGACCCATTGATGTGTATTTATTGGAGATTATTTAATTAGATTGCAAATTCTAGCGTAATTCATCAATCCACAAAATGTACAATCAGTGCAGCGGCGCATACTAAAATGCAATATAGGAAATATGCGAATATTAAAGTTATGCCGCAACTCCTGTATTTTAAAGTTGATATGATGCCGCAAAATAATCTTGATATTTATATGCAGAATAAAATCTTTAAGGTTTCAAAAGACACCTTCTGGTAGAAAAAAGTATACCATATGCACATTTTTAGATCTAAGATGAGTAAGAGGAAAATGATATCGCTGAATTAATTTAACAACTATTGTATCAAAGTCAAAGAATTAATTGTGGAACATTGATTCAACGTAGAGAATAATTTTATGTTCAAATTAGAATGGTGTTTTTTGACACCTCTTGGTAGAAATAGCGTTAACACGTTGACTGCATGAAAGCGATTGAAAATTACATTAGTTAGTATTTTAATTTTTATCAAATTTTACCAAATGTTTTCACGATACATTGTTATATTTGTTCTTCGCAGTTCCTAATACAAGTATTTACAGTTAGAAAACTGAACAAGTTTTGAATAATGTGGCTATTAAATCTGTATAGAAATTTGTGTATCACATATGGGTGACATGGCAGTCAACGCGTTAACCCTTTGCACTGGAAAGCATTTTTTTTATTGCCAAGCGATATCTCGAAAACTTTCTAACTGAAACGTTCAATCGATTTTTTGGAAATTATTATTTTCTATTATTAACATCAGATTTATAAAATGACCCTCTGACGCATTTCTTAATTTAAATTACAAAAATTATCAGGAAGCTTTTATCGAAATGTATGTTATTTTTTGTGACGATAAAGGATCATTGTGTAAGCCAGTACGTGCCATTCTTTATTTTCTTTTCCGCTTTAGTTTCAATTTAAAAATGAATGTTCATTATACATCCGTAAATCTAGCTTTAATTGGTACTGTTGTCCATTTTCCTGTGTTAAATCACACGTATAATACTAGGGACTTCGTTAAAAAACATTTATTCAAATTGTTTTATTAGATGAAATGGCGACTGTGAGTTGTCGTTCGCGCGCAAAGGGTTAATTCCTTTAGTTCCAATTGTGTTTTAAGACGTATTTCATAAGTATCACAATCGCCCCTAATTCTTTAGGATAGAACTAAGGTTGAATTTTTGGAAATTCAAACTGTACACGATACTAATTTGAATTACCTGTACAAGTAGGCGCAGCATGGTCGTACGACCCAGATGGTAAACATAGTATCTGCCTGAAGCCAGTCAACTTATAACCCTTCTCGCAGGTGTAAGTAACGATACTACCCACGAGAAGACTTCGATTGACGCTGGCCTTCGCCGGCATCGTTTCACTTTCATCAATTTCGTCTATTTGAATGAAACTATGCGGAACAGGTGTTGGAGGGTCGCACAGGATGGGTTCACACCTTGGTGGAGGTCCGTTCCAACGTTCATCGATGTCGCAAGTTAATCTTGCACGACCTTCAACGAGAACAAATTATATCATTGAAACAGCTCGTAACTAAAAACATTAAACAATGTAACACATTCTCACCAGTCATTTCAAATCCTTCCTCGCAGGAATAAAGCACCTGACTCAGGTAACTAACGGTATTGTTTATGAGTGTGTAGCCTCCATGCTTTATACTGGCTGGATAACCACATTCGATGCCTGGAACAAGCAAATGATGTGATAATGACATCAAACAGATTTGTATAATGAAATTAAACTAGTTTGGATATCAACGAAAATGATGATGATGATGAACATGAACATGAACATGAACATGAACATGAACATGAACATGAACATGAACATGAACATGAACATGAACATGAACATGAACATGAACATGAACATGAACATGAACATGAACATGAACATGAACATGAACATGAACATGAACATGAACATGAACATGAACATGAACATGAACATGAACATGAACATGAACATGAACATGAACATGAACATGAACATGAACATGAACATGAACATGAACATGAACATGAACATGAACATGAATATGAATATGAATATGAATATGAAGATGAAGATGAATATGAAGATGAAGATGAAGATGAAGATGAAGATGAAGATGAAAATGACGTTCTAGATGAAGATGAAGTTCAACATGTAGATGAAGATGAAAATGACGTTCTAGATGAAGATGAAGTTCAAGATGAAGATGAAGATGAAGATGAAGATGAAAATGAAAATGAAGTTGAAGATAAATATAAAGATGAGAAAAAGATCATCTTTTTAAAATGGTTCTTACTTTTGCACACTGGCGGAAATTCGTTATAGAAGCCAGTATCGAGACAGGTACGAGTGGATGGACCAATAAGGAGGCTACCAGCGTTACAGGTGTACTCTACCGTTGTTCCAACCTCGTATGCACCACCAGAATTTCGATCTGCCGTTGAAATTACAGCCATCGTCGAATTCGGGGGCTGTTCTGGCCTTCCACACGCTCGAGGTTCTAAGAAAATATGAAAAATTCCCTGTATTATTTCTTTTTACTTTTAAACGCGTTTCATAAGTAACCACGTTTTGTGCATCTTAGTCGTTGATGAGTCTTGTGACCTCGCTGTCGAAAAACAAAAATTCGTACAAATGTACACTGTATGTTAACAGTAAGCACATTAAATGTTGAATACGCGTTCGTTTTCGCGTGAGGTACTTAATCTGTTGATACACTAGGTACGAACACATTGCATACGTGCTCACTACACGCAGCTCTATTTTTACAGACACGCAGGAAGGTCGAAGACGCTGTAACAACTGCTCATGGGATAATAACGATGAGAAAAACAATCGCGGAAGTACAATAATATTTGAAAGTCGATACTTACGGTGTTGGCAGATGAAATTTAATCGAGCCGTACAAGGGGTATCGGACCAGAGCCAGCCTCTGCTGCCGTCGTATCGAGCACAGTCTTCTTCAGTGCCCTGAGGCAAGCTCCAGAATGAAACGGAAACCTCCTCACCGCTTCCTGTCCATCTCCAAACCGTGCGATCCTTTTGATCCCTTACTGCGCCCATCCAGTACTGGCTCGAAGTGTCGCTCCTTGAAACAGGAACGGGAACGCGTTAAACATTTGCAGGATAAGAATATTTTCATTATGTGCGATTGGGTGGGTTTGGAAAAAGCGATCTACGGAATATTTGGACGAATGCAAACAGCGTGATTGCTGCGATTGAGTTCGGGAGACTTAGGCGCGAAAGAAAAGTGTTTGGAACCGTATGACAGGACCGAGTGTAGCAGGATCGTGTGGCCGGAAGATGATAAGAATGATGGACGTGGTCGCGAGGATGCTTGGAATGGATCCATGATGATTGTAAGGGGAAGAGTGTATAGTTTTCGAGGTGAATGAGTTAGTCTTAAGCGAACTGCGAAACAGTGCGGATCAAAGTTAATAGAGAACGGCGAGATAGCGAAAACCATAGACTATACAGGGTGTCTCGTAATAAGTGTAACACCCGTAAAGGGGTTGTAGGGGGGATGATTGTAAGTAACTTTTTCCTTTGCAAAAATCGGGTCTGGGCAACTACTTAGTATAGTGCTATGTTACGTCAAAGTCGAATCACGCATAATGATTCTCAGTTATTCATTTTTATTGAATAAGAGATAAGACGATTTTATGTGTGATGTTGGGAAGTTGGAGAATTGGCAATTTGGGGAATTGGGAGTTTGAAGAATTGGGAATTTGGGGAATTGAGAATTTGGGAAATTGGAAATTTTGGGAATTGGGAATTTGGGAAATTGAGAGTTTGGAGAATTGAGAATTTGGGGAATTGAGAATTTGGGGAATTGAGAATTTGGAGAATTGAGAATTTGGAGAATTGAGAATTTGGGAAATTAGGAATTTAGGGAATTGGGAGTTTGGGGAATTGGCAGTTTAGGGAATTAGGAGTTTGGGGATTTGGAATTTGGGGAATCGGGAAATTGGGGAATTGGGAATTTGGGGAATTGAGAATTTGGGGAATCGGGAAATTGGGGAATTGGGAGTTTGGGGAATTGAGAATTTGGGAAATTAGGAATTTAGGGAATTGGGAGTTTGGGGAATTGGGAGTTTAGGGAATTAGGAGTTTGGGGATTTGGAATTTGGGGAATCGGGAAATTGGGGAATTGGGAATTTGGGGAATTGAGAATTTGGGGAATCGGGAAATTGGGGAATTGGGAGTTTAGGGAATTGGGAGTTTAGGGAATTAGGAGTTTGGGGATTTGGAATTTGGGGAATTGGGAATTTGGGGAATTGAGAATTTGGGGAATCGGGAAATTGGGGAATTGGGAATTTGGGAAATTGAAAATTTGGGGGGCTGGGAATTTGGTAAATGAAGATTTGGGGAATTTGGGAATAATAATTTTCAATTGTCCATATTTACTGAATAAGGGATAAGACAATTTTATGTGTGATTTAACTTTGACGTAACATAGCACGATACTAACTTGTTTGTTCGCGTCTGCGATTGGCCGTTTGTTCGAGGTTTCGCTCTCGCGGCTGAGCGGGCGCTTTTGGCGCGCTCTGATTGGTCGGTGTTTTTCCTTGATAACTCGAAAACGAGAACCCAGACCCGATTTTTGCAAAGGAAAACGTTACTTAGAATCACCTCCCCTACAACCTCTTTACGGGTCTTACACTTATTACGAGACATCCTGTATAATAAAGTATTATATACTTTAAGCGGAATTCAGCGTTATTCCACCCCGAGTCATCGCATTTCCCTACACATTTAAATGATGCACAAGAAACAATCGGGAAGAATTGAATACCTGTGTCGCCTCCAAAGTTCCCACGAAATAAATCCTTGCAGCGCCGGGTTACTTTCGTCTACCAGCGTGCCACCCCTGGCACGGCAGAATGCTAGGGCTTCTCCGAATATCAAGGGTTGTCGGTTGTAAAATATGTAACATTTTCCGTTGTACGTGGCCGTAGAACCTGGAGGCTGGTCCCTGAATTGCGGACACCTCTCGATTGGAAGTGCCTAATGCAAACAAAATTAGCTCGTGTCGATTTAAAACATGACTGAATAAGAGATAATATTCTGCAATCATAGTAGGTATTTGGGACAAGTATTCAAGATATGGAAGTTATTCGTTGTGAGGTATTAGAGATATTGAACATCTTTATAAAGATTAACAAAATGTTTTTCGCATCTATAAATTTTACCTCGCTATAATAGGATCTGCGTGCCGCTAGTAGTTTGAATTTTTATCGTAAATATTTAGTGATAAATGAAAATAGTAAATAGTAAAAAAATAAAACAGGAAAAGGTTTGACTATTTTATAGCAAACAAAATGATGTGTTTGAGTCTTTTATATTTGCATTATTTTTCGAGGAACGAGAATGACACTTCATTTTTGAAATTGAACTGTACAGGGTGGCTGGAATGATCTGTTACTAAGTAAGTTCATACTGATGCATCTGTCGATCCGCTCACGCAATCCATCTGAAAGTTGTCATATTTATAGTTCATTCAATTGTTTATATGCGTGTAGAAGGATTTTCGTATACTACATCTCAAAGTAAGGTTATAATGATGGATTTTAAGCGTAATTCTGTAATTGCTTTATATTTAGCTGGAACATCAGTTCCAATTATCGTTCGTGAGCTCCAGCATTTGAATGTAATCTATTTAATGATTGAATGTAATGTATTTGGGCTATTTTGGAGGCCAAGGTCAATGTAATGAAACATCGAAGTTTGGACGCTCGAAAATCAGCACTTGTCCGGGAATGGAAGAAGATTCCACAATCTCACGTACGGGCAGCGTGCGATTCATTCTTTCACTGTTTGAATGAAATTATTCGTGCAAAGGGAGGTTATATCGAGCAATGAGCATTAAATCATTTTCTTGAATGTTTCTCGATTATTTTTTTCCCTTGGATAAAACAAAATATTTAAAAGTGTATCTACTGCAGCGGTTTGAAGTTGTAACAGTCCATTCCAGCCACCCTATATATTTTGGTCTATGTGGATTGAGTCTTCGGAATATTCCCAGTAAAAAATTAATGGGGTACAATGGCGAAGAAATGAACAATTCTTAAGATGTTTTAAATTCAAAAGCGAGATATATCATATAAAACTCAAAATATCTAAGGAATTATTCATTCTTTTACCATTAGATCTTAACAGTTTTTTATTCGGGATATTCGAAAGAATCGATCTATTTAAAAAAAAATTCTACAGTTCCATTAAAAAATTCGTGAGTCACTTTCGTTTCTTGAAATGTAACGCAAATATAAAAACGGTGTGCAGGGTGTCCCAAAAATGTTGAAGGAGCCGGAAATGGGAGGTAGGTGGGGTCATTCTGAGCAACTTTTTCATTTGAAAAAATGTCGTATGGGGCTTCATTTTTAAATTATTAACGAAAAACACCCACCAATCAGAGCGCGAGAATCGCGCGCGCTCGGAGACAGAAGTGTAGGCCCGAGTTATAGTTGGCCGTGGTCGCGATCGAATCGCGTGGCGCGCGATTCTCGCGTTCTGATTGGTCGGTGTTTTTCGTTACGAATTTAAAAATGAAACCCCATATGATATTTTTGCAAATGAAAAAGTTGTTCAGAATGATCCCACCTACCTCCCATTTCCGGCTCCTTCAACACTTTTGGGACACCCTGTATATGTTATTATACTGGCAACGATAAAATATCGATAAGAAATAGTAAAACTTTTTCCTCTGTCGTACACTTAAGGCACTCGTTATTAACCAGTTAACTGTGGCGCTCCTTTTTGTAAATATACTCGTCAATCATAGAATAAGTGTCGGTGTTAAAATATTGGGCCAAAATGATGAGTCTATTTTATAAAATAAACAATTTTATTACTAATATTGACTTATTTCGTGAACCAGTTAGCTGTGATTTAGGAGTATACTCGTCGTAACAAAATATTCTGCCACATTTCCATGACGGATATAGTCGTCAAACACACTTAACTGGTTAACGCAGTGTTTCCCGACGTGGGGCCCACGCCCCACAGGGGGGCAATTTGATTATAAGGGGGGGCAATTCGAAAATGGACTCGACACGAGTTCAACCCTTTCGCTCCGGGCCATTTAAATGCAATGCTAGATTTCGGTGCCAAATTTAACGAAGAAAGCAAATTCTTAAATAATTGCGGTAAATAATTATTAGGTATAATTTCACTTGACGTGACCAAAATATCAACTGGGTGTTTGGCGTCGTCAAGTAAGCCTCCCTGCGACAGACGGCAGGCTCCGCAGGGAACCCCGGGCGTTTTAAAATCTCGCTAAACGCAGTTGTTCGCACCTGAATGGCCCATCGCAACTTCTGTAGTGTTTCAATTCAATTTTTTAATATTAAAAATCATGTATGTTACATAGGGGGGCATAAGAATTTCAGAAAGGCTAAGGTGGGGTATGGCACAAAAAAGGTTGGGAAACACTGGGTTAACGAGAAAAACGTTGATTAGTAGTGACATGCCCTGTATGGCAAAGTGATATGCCGAAGAAAAGAACTCGGTACCTGGTCGGTGTAGACAAATGCTTCGCACAATGAAAGTTGCACCGGAGTCGGTGTCGGTGTGTTTGCTTCCAAATGTACGGAAACAAATGCTCCAGGCATAGGTGGATTGCACGGCAAGAAAAGAGGTTGACCTTCTTCAAGGGGTCCAGTGAAACGATTGCAAATTGGATTCGTTCCCAAGTCTGGCCTATTGTTGCCGACACGAACAACAATCGTTCCAGATACATCATCGCCTGCAAAAAAAAGAAAACACGTAACATTATTCCTCTGTATAAATTTCGACCTAAGAATCCGTGATATAACAGCAAATTATAATAATAATTCGCTCTTCCGCGATGCATTCTTCTTTGAATTATGGTCTTACGTTTCGGATCAAATGATACGATCCTTTCGTTTTCAATTGTTCGAAGTGAACGGTTCAATGAATCTTTATGACAGATCGAAAATTTTTGAGGTTCGTTCGTGACTAACACGGTTTACGGAATCCGTCAAAATGATGGATATCTTATTTTTAATTAAGAGAATTATTAAAATGCTTACGTCAAAATGCACGTTAACCTACAACGAGATAAGGAGTATTTCTACAAACTGATTTATGTATTGTCCATTATTTATATATTTTTATAGTTCATTTTTAATTTGCACATATGTGCCCATAATTATGAAAGTGGTCTAATTCACACATTTCTTGTTCGGAGATATTTAATGGATTACATTTGAATGGATTAAAAAATATTTTTATATGATGCAACATTTTAACCCTTTGCCTTATAATGACGTCTCTCACGCGTGACGCACACAACCGCTGCAACGCGACAAATTCGACTCCTATTTTCACCACGATCGAACTTCGAGCTCAATTTTAATTTGATCCTGTCCACCGATGATCGTCACATCCAAAATATCCCTAACATTTGAGCAATGTTTATCCGTCTTCACGTTACAACGATAATTGAATCGCCTCATCTGACGCACTTGCCGGCAAAATGATAAGTTAAGGGGTTAAAATAGAATTATATTAGCTTCGATTAATGAAAATTTAAAACTTGAATTGACTTAGACCATTTACAAAGTTAACTGAATCGCATATAGATGACTTACAGCAATAAAAAACTACGAGTTTCATTAGGAACAATAATTTCAATGAAATAATTCATGAACATTTATTAATTATTTGTAAAAGATAATGCATTTTTATCATTTTAGGCTTGTATTATGAGTTTTGAGGTTCTTAAAATCTAACTAATGGTGCATATTTCCGTATATCTTTGGTATGACAAACTCAATGTTCTTGAATTTTTGACTTAGACCACTTTCATAATAAATATTAAAAGAATTCCATATAATGTCGAAACAACAACCACTATCTAATGATTCATTTCCGACGATATCGCAAAAATTGCATTGAATTAATTTAGTTTAAAGTAATGTGGTGTGAAGTCACTGATAAACTCGTTTTGCTTTTAATTTTAACTTAGACCACTTTCATAATTATGGGCACATATGTGGTCATTGAACGTCCGTAAATCTAGTATTAACGCGTTCACTGTCACATTGGAGCAATTCAACATTACATTAGGTAGTATTTTAATTTTTATCGAATCTTACCAAATGTGTTCACGATACTTTGTTTATATTTATTTTCCATAGTTCCAAATAATTAATGCATCTTCAGGTAGAATATCGAACAAATTTTTGATAATATAGCTGTTAAATTTGCGTAGAAATTTGAGTGTTACCCATATATGGATAATATGGCAGTCAAAGTGTTAATTAAGTATTAATCCAAAAGCAGAAAGGTATGTGATCACAAAATAACGAAACTACATTGAAGATTAAAACGAGATTAATATTTCGATCGAACATATTCCGATTAAAATAATCGTTGGGAAGATGTTGTAAAAAGAAGAATATAGAAATCGAAGATTGTTAAGTATAAAATAAAATGGCCGTCTGTAACTTAGAGAAGTACCTCAAATTTCAGAGTGTGCAAAATATTTCTTTAGGTCATCGGTAGTTTTATTTATAAAAATTTGTTGATGATTGATATAAACTTTTGAAAGATATGTAATGTATTGAAATATGGTAATAATTCTGATGAAATAACTCAGATTGTTTCGTTATAAGAAAGTTTTATTATGAAGGGTCTGCAGGATTAATTGTTTAATTCTCTAACTCGGAATGAAAAAAAAAAAATTCTTTATTTTAATAACAGCGTCTCTCATTGCCATGATTCATTTTTGCACGCATAGAAAGGATTATAATAATCCAAGATAATTTAATTCAAAGCGGAGTGTCACAGGATTTCTCGAAGAGCTAATGCAGTACGCCGACAATAGGAAATTAAATTTGAAATCGAACACGCTTTCACTGGGGGGAGTTAAATTGTTCTGGTTGCTCGAGCAGCGATTGCAAAGGTAGCATTTGAAGAGATAAAATCATCTGAGATAATCCGGTACTCGGCAAGTAAGTACTACATCTTCCGACCTGGAAAACATTTCAGGTGTGACCGAACGAACGGCGACCATCGCTGCATCTGTAGTCATGAACTCCAATTACATGCTTTCCACGTTTTGTCCCTTGTAATCGCATTTCAAATGCCAACGATTTCTTGTTTGCGTTAAAAAAAAATCTTAACTTGCCTGAGCGGAGAAATTTCTCGAACCGTTTCGAGCATTATTAGGAACTTCGTTTCTAACGATGTAACTGAACTTCGACCATGAGTTAACTGTGTGCATTATGAGCAATTATAATTACGTATATTAACATTGGAATGGTAGACATTTTCATTTTTGTCTCCAAGGAAATTGATTTTTAATATTTGTTATGTTCGTTTATACCATGTTACGATACGATTTATCTGTATTTTTGATATTGTGCGATTTAGTGGAATACGAGACACATTTAAAAATTGATAATTTTTTAAGAATTACTAAATTATCATATTCACAAATTTGTTCATTTTTCGTTTGAGAGCTCCTGAACATTGAAATTTCGAAATTTTGAAATTTGCAAGGCTATACATTTTTTAATTAAAAAAGTAAAATTTGTAAAAAAAAAAGTAAAACTTTTTTAAGTAAAAATTTTCAAATTTTCATTTTCATAATTTTTCAATTTCTTAACTTTCTAATTATTCATTTCTTTCATTTCACCATTTTCCAGTTCTACAGTGCTTCAATTTTCCAATTTCTATATTTTTATATAATTACATCTACTATGTCTTATGGAATTTGCGGAATTGACGATTTCGGGGATTGAGAATTTGGAGAATTCGGAATTTAGCGAATTGGAAGTTTGGGGAATTGGGAGTTTGGAGAATTGAGAATTTGGGAAATTGGGAATTTGGTGAATTGGGAGTTTGGGGAATTGGGAGTTTGGGGAATTGGGAGTTTGGGGAATTGGGAGTTTGGGGAATTGGGAGTTTGGGGAATTGGGAGTTTGGAAAATTGGGAGTTTGGGGAATTGGGAGTTTGGAAAATTGGGAGTTTGGGGAATTGGGAATTTGAAGAATTGGGAGTTTGGAAAATTGGGAGTTTGGGGAATTGGGAATTTGGGGAATTGAGAGTTTGGGAAATTGGGAAATTGGGAATTGGGGAATTTGGGGAATTGAGAATTTGGGAAATCGGGAATTTGGGGAATTGAGAATTTGGGGAATTGAGAATTTGGGAAATTGGGAATTTGGGGAATTGGGAGTTTGGGAAATTGAAAATTTGGGGGACTGGGAATTTGAAGATTTGGGGAATTTGCGAATAATAATGTTCAATTGTTCATTTTTACTGAATACGGGATAAGACAATTTTATGTGTGATTTAACTTTATCTTTGTTAATTAACTGTATTTTTGATATTGTGCGGTTTAGTAGAATGCGAGATACAATTAAAAAATTTAAGAATTATTAAATTATCAAATTATCATATTCACAAATTTTTTCATTTTTCGTTTGGAAGCTTCTGAACATTGAAATTTCGAAATTTGCAAATTGAAATTTGCAAGGCTATACATTTTTTAATTGTAACATTTAAAACATTCTAATGTATATTATTCAAACTTTTAAATTTCCGAACCCTGGAATGTAAAAATTTTCAAATTTTCATTTTCGCAATTTTTCAATTTCTTAACTTTCTAATTATTCATTTCTTTCATTTCACCATTTTCCAACTCTTCAGTGCTTTAATTTTCCAATTTCTACATTTTTACATTTTTACCTACTATATCTTATTAAATGAAACTGCTATTCGTATTAAATTAATGTCTTATTAAATTAAACCCAAAGTTTAGATATTATTCTAAACTCGTACTCTAGCACGAATAATATTTTTCCAAGTTTATTATGGTGGAAGTCGGTAATTTTCAATATCTTCACCACGGATTGTTTTTCATTATTGGAAGGATAAGATCGCATTCGTTTCGTTGTACCGGAAATACGAGTAGTAATAAACGATAACCAATGTATTTTATAATTAAAACGTTCTTCGTTTCTTATAGAATTTGAAGATGCAACGTGAAAGTTGCTTCCATTTAGGATGACTTGTGCTGTTTTTAAGTTCAAGTATTTTAATTACAGCTGGTGTATGTAGTACATTGATTAATAAAGATTATAATCGCGTGTTAATACTGATCCATGAAGAATTGTTCCTTTGTCAGATTAGTATGCAAAGTTTTCACGCTTCAAGTACGACCATAACGAAAATGCATTCTCGTTAAATTTTCATTCGTTCCAAAGTTGTTTGCACAAAATTTTCAGTATTTTCAAATTTACAGGTTTACAATTTTTTTAATTTAGAAATTTAGGAATTTAGAAATGATATCTTATGATTTGCAAATTTTTTAATCGAGTAATTGATATTTTTAAATTGATGTTTAATATCAATACATTTTTAAATTGGTATTATAATAATTTACAAATTTTTAAATTCACTTTAAATATGAGAAATCAAATTTACAAATTTTCAAGATGTCAAATAATCAATCTAACAAATTATCAAATTATGAAATTCAAGAACTTTCAAACTTGGACATTTTGATGATAGTAAGTTTTCAAACTTTATAACTTCCAAATTTTTTAATCTTTAAATTTATAAATTAAAAATAGTTAAATTTCCCAAAATAAAAATCGACTAATTGAAAGATGTAGTAGTTCTCATATCAGCTGATTATCGAATTGAGAAATTATAAACTTGGAAATACAACATTTTTAAATTAAATTAAAAATTAGGAAATACAGAATTCTTTTTGCAAGTTTTCAATTTCTCAAACTTCAACTATGAAAAATATGTTAAAAACATTAAAAGTAGTCTGATATTTATCAATAAGTGGAATATTCAAGTTTTTATCAATTACAGCGTGTGTAGTACGTTTCCTTGTTGTGAATTGAGTAGTGATAATTTACTTACAGGTACAAAGTTTCTAATGCACGGACAGTTCCTCGGTGAAAGAATGAAAATTACTTTTTAAGGAAGAGATTAGCGAATTCCTTCCATGAATAACAAGATAAGTACTCTCACTTTTCTATTTCCGCGAAAACAGCGTGTTTAAAGTTATTATCAGAGATTTTATCTAAAGATGGGAGATTTTCTTTGTTTGATCAATTATTCAAGCTACGGTTTCCAACTGCAATTATTTGGTATTTTATGCTTGAACAAGTCCTTGGAATATTCAATTACTTCCTACATTTTATGTCAATTTACCGTAATTTGTAAAAGTATAAACAATTTCTTTTTAATTGTTATTTTTTGTTATGTAATAGACTAAATATTTTTATATAATTGGCGTAACGTTAGAAATCAATAGACAAATTTTATGATAAAAAGAAGAAAGATAGTAAAAGATAAATAAAGAAACAAAAATGAAAAGTTGAATATTTATTAATTTAGTAAATTAAACATTTTTAATTTATTAATTATCACTATAGCATTATTGTTATATTATATTTGCTATCCTTTTATAGTAGCTTCTATAATAAAAATGTGTATTTAAACAATAATCTTTCTACGATATTTCTTCTGTCACTTAGATCATAAATTTTATAAAATTTAGAGAAATTGAAAATTTATGGTTGAAGGTTGAAAATCTAGTATTAAATAATTTGCATTACAAAATTAAAGATTATTGAAATTGTTTTTCCGTGTATTCTGAGCGAAAATGTAAATGTAGATTCCGTTTAATAACATATTAATTTATTTTGTACTAAGAGTAGCAAAAAATGCTATTTTAATTGTAAGACTAATTAAAAGCGTGCAAAATTTGAATAGTAAAAAATAATTCTTACAAAGGAAATGATATTGCTTAAGTCTATGTATTAAATTAAATACAAAATATTTGAATAATATCACCAATTATCCACTTTTTCTTTAAAATTAGTATCGAAATACTCCCAAAACAGTAGTTGTAGCTATAAATGAAGTTTAACCCCTTAACTTATGATTTTATCGGCAAGTGCGTCAGACAGGGCGACTTAATTATCGTTGTAATGTTGAGACAGACAAAGATTACTTAAATGTCAAGAATATTTTGGATATGGCAGTCGTTGGTGGACGGGTTGCAATGAAAATTAAGCTCGAAATGGAATCGTGGTGAAAATATAAGCCAAATTTGTTGCATTGTAACAGTTACGTGCGTCACGTGTGGAAGACGATATTATAAGGCCAGGGGTTAATAGACAATTTATCTCTTTACTACTAATATCGAATGCAGCAAAATCCACGCCAAATGTAAATTAAAATTAATTTGAAACAAAAACCTCTACGAAAAAAAATACCTCATTAGAAATATACAGGGTGTCCCACAATTATGGTACGACCCGGAAAGGGGTGGCAGGTGATGCTATTCTGAACAACTTTTCCCTTTGCAAAAATATTGGATGAGGCTTCATTTTTAAATTATTAAGGAAAAACACCGACCAATCAGAACGCCAGAATCGCGCGCGCCGCATGTCTGATCGCGACCGCGACCAATTAAAACTGCAGCCTACACTTCAGTCTCCTAGCGCGCGCGATCTTCGCGCTCCCATTGGTTGGTGTTTTTCCTTAATAATTTAAAAATGAAGCCTCATCCAATATTTTTGCAAAGGAGAAGGTTGTTCATAATAGCATCACCTACCACCCCTTTCCGGCTCGTACCATAATTGTGGGACACCCTGTATTAGGAGGACCGGAAAGTAATGTCATCTCTGTGCATTCGTTTTCTTCAGATATTTTGCTCAAAAATAAATTGATTTTGATCGAGCCGGCATAGAAAATTTGTACAATAGATGGAAAAAGGTTGTTGATAACGAGAGTGATTGCATCATTAATTAAAAATAAAAACGTATTAAGAATTTATTTGCAAAAAAACGACATTACTTTCCGGTCCCCCTAATACTTCTATTCTCTGTATGTGTATTACAAATATAACGATATTTGTATGTTCGTGTTCGTGCATTAAATTATGTATGAAAGAGTGAAATAACACTTTGAAAGGGATCGATGGTAATGTTCTTTTAACCAAGATCGATGTCAATATCATATGCTGAGCACAGACGAAAGAACAGCATCGTTTTCTAGCGATCAAAAGTGAAAAGACTCTCACTTTCATCCTAGAAAGTTTCTAAAACATTTACCGTGCGAACAATACTTGTAACCTATGATGGAGCAAGAAAATGGTGCACAAATTTACGATCGAATTTTACGGCACATTTAAGAGACACCATATTGTTTTACGTTTCGGTCGCTAACATCGATCGCGTTAACACACTTACAAAGTATCGTGGAAAGTACTGTTTCACTGTTAAAAATTACACAATTAAATTTTAACATTTTATGTTACATGTTAACGTAGTAAATTTTCAAACATTGTCTCGTTTCAGTTACATTAATATTGCACATTTAATTGTTTATAAACATTTATTTAAGGAAATATGCTTATTTAGTGAAGACAAAAGGGCAGTTTTAAGATTCAATTTTATAATGACTTATTAACTTTCCGTATTATGAGTCCTCTCATTTACAGAATACATTTTTGAACATTTTCAGTCACTTTTTTATGGGATAATAATGAAAACGGGGAAAATGTTACTCCATGTTTCGAAAGTTCCTAATTTGGAGATAGCTGGTGGTTAATTGTTGATATTCAAAGTTAAATTATTATAACAGAAATAAAATCTTCGGGAATTGTTTGATAATATTTTGTGTATAAATATTTTAAATAACATTATCTGACATTTAATAGGATGTCTTATGATGAGCATTATTATTTACAAACTTTATTATTAAAAATTAACTTCAGAATTTTTGGATAATATTTTATCTATAAATATCGAAGATAACATTGTCTGGCCTTTGAGAACATGTTTTTTAAAAATGTCTTGTTTGATTCAAGAAATTATTGCAAATAGAAAATTGCGTAATTTTAAGATAATGTTCTAATTATGAATATTTTTACTTCAATTTTTCAATTTTTACTTCAATTGATTTTTGACTGAGAACTCATTTAGATTTTGTTTAAAAGATACGAATGAGATTTTAAAGAGAAAGAACTTTCAATAAGGACTAAATAATTTAATATATTATTTGAAGATTTTCTAATTTTAAATTAAATTTTTCTTTTAAAAGAATTGCAAGGAAAAAATTATTTTCTTTGTTAAATGAAATGCAATTTTTCAGTATGTGTATTGTTTAATTTTGAACTATTAGAATGTTACATGTTTTATGTCCTAAATTTTGAAACACAAACAACTTCTTATACTGAATACTTTACATGCAATTTTCTTTACTTATACAAATAATAATTTTGGATATGAAATTGTATTATACATAAATTGAAGATTTGTGTTATTTAGAAATAATTGTGTATGCATATGTATTTGTTTAATTCTAGGATATTCTAATTGCAATTTACAAATAATTGCATATATATTTTTAATATTAAATAATGACTGCCGTTTAAAAACAATTGCATACATATTTCCAACGAACAATTATTGCACTTTATAAATGTTTACATATATATTCTTCAAAATAAATAATCCTTACTAGATACAAGGTATTATCTGTGTGTTTTTAATTCTGAAATGTTGTAATTGTTATCTGATCTTTTATTTGAAAAATATGAAATAACTTCCTATATTTAACAACGCGATGAAACATCGTACTTTTACTTTCGTTTCAATAAATGACAGGATGTTTCAACTTTCTATCGATAAACTGTCATTACGGACGGTTACGGTAATAATAACATTTCTATGACAGGAAGTATTCAATCAGTTAGCAAATTGCATCAAATAATATTATTGAGAGTTTTGTTGTCAATATTACAGTCAGTTTCTTTTAAACGGAAGACTTTCAGTTAGACTATATAAAACTCCAGTTTACTTTCAGCTGAGACCATACATTTTTAAAACATGTATCCTTCCATAACTTTTCTTTTTATAGTAATTTTAGAAAAGTTGCTACTATTCAGTTTTAATTAAATTACTTATTACTAATATTTAATTTAATTAAATTTATTTCAATGTGATTCAATCTGATGTACTTTGATTTAATTTAATTTAATATATCACTATTTAATTTAAATTTAGCACAAATATTTCGTTTTCGTTAAATAACAATTTTACATATAAATAATTTTAAATGTAATTTAAATCATACTAAAAAATGATTATGTATAAAAATATACATTTCAACAGTTACATATAAAAAGCAACTGTAAATGTAGTGACAATCACATTAAAAGTAAGCATATTGATTTATCTTAATTAATTTAAAGTAATTTTAAATATGAGAATATAATAAATGAGTAATCATTTACATCATGAATATACAGGGTGTCCCAAAAGTGTTGAAGGAGCCGGAAATGGGAGGATTAATAATTATTAATAATTTAAAAATGAAGCCCCATGCGACATTTTTGCAAATGAAAAAGTTGTTCAGAATGACCCCACCTACCTCCTATTTCCAGCTCCTACAACACTTTTGGGACACCCTGTATTATGAATGCAGTACGAAATGTTCTGTACTAATTGTAACAATTGAAACTGTACAGTAAACACGCATTGAAGAGATTGAGTTTAAAGTTACTCACCGCAGCATGGTTTGCCAAAGTCCAATCGAACGAGTTGCACCATGTATGGTTCGAGCAGGTTCACGTACCACCATGGTCTATTTTCTGGTCTTGTTAGAGTACAAGTTTGAGGAGTGTAAATTTGACCATTGCTACCATCGACAGCCCTCTGAGGAATTCCACCCTCTGTGGTGCTCGATTGCATTGGTGCTTTCCCTCCAGCAACGTTCACAACTAATAAACAAAAACAAATAAAATGTTTTTAATTAACAGTTACATTAGACTTGTTCCTACTAAATGGATAATTCTGTATCTACTTATTATAACAATCACATCAATTACCTAACTAATCGCAACAAAAATTCTATCCAATAATAAATCACTGCTTCATCATGATTAATTAACAGCATTCGAATTTTATATATTAAATAGACAATTGTGTATCAACTAATTATTTACGACGAAAATTGTGCTTAGCGAGAAATCGCTGTTCCATTATTAAATGAAAAATTCAGATTTGTACTTTTCTAAGAAGATCTTCAATTAAATTTCTTATGTTCTAACAATGATTATTTTTAATTTTCTAATCATTAATTGTATCTCGTTCCCTTTGTAAAATCGGTTTAGTAACATTCTCCGCACATTTTCGATTCCGGATCTAAATCAGAATTCTAAGGAAAGACATGCACTGGTTAGCCAGTCGTCGCTCGAAACTAACTATAGGAAACAAATTACTAATCTACAAAGTCATAATAAAACCCATATGGATATACGGCATCCAACTATGGGGTACAGCGGCTAAAAGTCACATAGACAAAATGGAAGCCATGCAGTCAATAATATTACGAACAATAGTGGACGCACATTGGTACGTAAAAAATGAAGAGCTACGCAAAGATCTACAAATCCCCACTGTAAGAGAGGAGATACACCGATTATCTAATAGGTACAAAGCAAGAACTTTGAACCATCCAAACCCGCTAGCCAATGATTTATATGTATACCGTCAGCACCACACGAAGATTGAAGGAAAAACAACCACAGGATTTAGTACTGTAAATGTAGCCATGTACATTGTGTAATAGTGCTATTCTGCTGGGAATAGCACCCACATGCTCCCCCCTACAGCTAAAACGACCTGCCTAATGTCCTGAAAGGACAAATTGCAAGAGTCATACTTGGGTTTATTAAAAAAAACATATCCGGAGAACGGGCCGGCTATTTTATTGTATAATATTGGGTTGTTCGGAAAATGATTTCGTTTCTTTCTTGAGAGGTTTGCTTGCGAAAAAGTTCAATTGATTCTACGGAGTAGTTTGTGGTTGGTCCCCTATCAAATATGGAAAATGAAAAACAGTATTTTCGGAATATTTTATGATTTCAAAAATGCTGTTTAAGCATGAGAAAAAAATATCCGATGAAAATCGTCTCTTATTTTCATAAAATAAAACGAAATTACTTTCCGAACAACCTAATAGTTTGAATATCGTGATACTGTAGCTATGTTTATTTCCTTGTACCGCGATAATGATGTTTAACGTTGTTTATCGTAACACATTTAAGAAGAGTCGCAAGATAAAAGAATGCAAGCATAAATTAACTCGTTATTATGCTCCTCTTGTACGTCTTGTTGCATTTCTAGTCGTGCTTCGCACCAGGCGCTGCATCGCAAAATGTCCCCTCTAAATTACGGTACTGGAACACGTGCTCGTGATATACAAAGCTTCATTATACAGGATATCGTGTAACTAGTGACGCAAATTGAAAGCCGAAGACTTTGAAACATCGAAGATTTCATTTTCTTGCTATTTTCTTATATATTCTTCGCAAATTATCTGTATACGAATTATCTAAATAATCTATACACAATCTATACTTTGCCTATTAGCCTTTTACCGTTTATTTCTATTGGAACTAAGCTTACTTCTCTATTAATTGTAAATATATTGTAGTAACTGTATAATGTTGATGATTTTGTTTTAAATTGAAATAAATGTATACTCATGATCGAAGTTATAAGTTCACTATCTTTTTGTCTACTTGAGCAATACTAATATGTTTTTCCTTTAGATTAATATGAGAGAATGCCCTAAAAATAATGCCATGAGCTGACATTTAAAAATTTTTACATATTCAACGAATTATTTCGTTTTTATGGAGAATTCTATTTGTCGGTTGTTCAAAACTACATGTGCACTTACTCACACATGTTTTATTTAGTAATTAATCGCAACAGAAATTATTTTTTAACGATTTAATGAATTATGGTTAATTATCTACAAACAAATGGGTTTTCATGAACTTAACTGGATTTTCTATTAAGTTTGTATAAATTCAATAATGACGGCTTTAAATTATTAAACCGAAGAATATTTACTGTTCACATTGTAAATTAACCCCGTTAATTCATTTTCACCCAAACTTATATTTCAAGAACGTGTCAGACATCTTAAAATTTGAATACCTGCATATGACGATGTGCTTGTACTGAACAGATTATCCCCTTAATATGTGAGCATTTCATCATTTTTTTTAATACAAACAGGCAAATATACATTATAATTTTAAAAAATTTTGCATTTCTTATATTTTAAAATTTTTATTTGAATGAAAATTATATTGTAATTCTAAAATTCCTGGATGGTTTTCATTATTTGTTCCTGTACTTGAAAATTTTCCAGATGTACAGAAAGTTTCCCATTATATTTTTAATTACACGATTCAATGAAATGTTATGAGTTACATGAATTAAATGTTATCTTATTGTATAGAACACTTCATAACAGGTAAGATAGTTTTTAATCATAGTCAGGTTATTGTAAAGTCCAATGTTTAACTGTGGAACTGAATAAACATTTATATACTCCATAATATTTGTTTCTGCAGACTTTGAAAATGTATTAAATACCAGGATTATTGTTTTACGGTGATTCAAATTTTAATCCAGGGTTTCACAAACTCAGGCTACGGCCCTGGCTAACTATCGGTGACCTAGTCCCTACTAACATCATTTCCCATGGGAGGATTGTACCAATAAGACTAATAACGATGTTGACTCACTATTCGCAACCACATCAATGAACGCAAGATACTGCACGTTTTCAATCATTCACGGCAAACTAGTTCGTAAATATCGAAGGACATATAGCGAGTCTGGGAAAATATTCATACCTCATTGCCATTCTCGTTAAAATAATTATAAGAACAAGGTCAAGTACGAGCTATGTTACATTCCAGGGCAAATAAATGGAACGTGGGAGAAAACAATTTGCAAATTTCTAAATTTTGTAATACTTACATGAGGTAACTTTCAAAGATTCAAACATCCACATTTAACAAGTTATAGATATTTCAATTTGACAATGTTTCAATTTTTCCATTGTTCGATTTTCTAATTTAGAAACTTTATAATTTAGAAATTTTCAGATTTTCTAAGTTAGGTATATTATAATTTAGAAATCTTCAGTTTTCAGATTTTCTAATTTAGAAATTTTCAGATTTTCTAAGTTAGGTATATTATAATTTAAAAATCTGGAGTTTTTAGATTTTCTAAGTTAGGTATGTTATAATTTAGAAATCTTCAGTTTTCAGATTTTCTAATTTAGAAATAATACAATTTCAAAATTTTCAAGACACTAAATTAATGGGCTATCAGATTTACAATTTTTTAAATGTTCACGTTTGATATTTTCCAAATAATCAACTTTACTGATTTTAAAATACTATTAATTTTACAAATGTTCCAACTTTTACATTCAGTAACTCAAATATTTGAGTTTTTAAATCAAAAAATTGAAATTTTCAAATGTTCATGTTTAGATGCAACAAAATTTGCAAACTACAAAATGTAAGTATATAAGGATTGAAAAATTTAGAAATTTTTAAATTTGTAAATAATAAAAACTTCTAAATTACAAGTCTAAAATTTCCAAATGGAAAATATTAGAAAGTGTTAAATCTTTCAATCTGCAGATCTGAAACTTTGAAACGTATAAATTCTTGAATTCAAAACTATGCAAATCGCCCAGTTTCCAAACTGGAAAATCACAAATGTTCGGATAAAAGAATCGAAAAATGTTCGTAATAAATAATAATAATTTAATAATAAAAATAATTGAATGATTTAATAATTTAATAATAAAAATAATTTAATGATTTAATAATTTAATAATAAAAATAATTTAATGATTTAATAATTTAATAATAAAAATAATTTAATGATTTAATAATTTAATAATAAAAATAATTTAATAACATTGAAATAATAATTTAATTAAAACTACGATGGTATCAACAATCGTCAAAGTTAGAAATTTTAAACTTTCATGTCAAATAGTGTTCGTGCATCGTAACTTTCGAATTCCGCAATTTGCAAATTTGTAAGTTTTTCGATTCCCCGAGCGAACAAGTCGACAAATTCCCGAGAAAAAGTGTAAAGACAAATGAACAACTGGCGCGACACGAAAAGTCCTGTAACCCCGTGGGTCTGTGAAAATGTTCACGGTTGATTGCATAAAAAGAAGGTCAAGTACGAGGTACGTTACACAGGTGAATAGCCGAGCGGTACGCAGATGCTTGCTCATCGCATCGGTCGCAAACTTTCGTACACGGCAAATGGTGGCTGCACATTCGCAAAGAAGTTACCGGCCTTGCGGTAGTTTTACTGTACCGTAACGTGAGAATTTTATAGACACTAACTGGCATTGCCTCGATCACGGTAAAGCCTGCACGCAACGGAAACGAGATCGACCCTTTTGCCACGCGCGAATCAAGGTTAATCCTTATTATCGATCATTATCAATCGATGCTGTTGATTCATGCCGTTCACTCGCAGAAATTCTTAGCTAAGCGTGGAGACCTTACAGATTAATCGATGTCGGCTCACATCATCGTTTCAACCTAGAGAAACGCAATTTTCCACCGAATGAATGCTAATCGACTGCATTCGTTTGAGCGTTCGATATAACATCAGAACTACGGACGTATAATGCACAATTATTTGAACTGTATATGCGAGAGCTGAATAAAACGAAAGAAGACACTTCGTCATCGTGTTCGAACAAGAACGGTTGTTTTCTTCTTTCATCACATTAATGAAGTTGAAAAATAAACGAATGAACGACGAAATGTAAATTAATACATATATTAATACACATTTTGATACACATATTGATACACATATTAATACACATATTAATACACATATTAATACACATATTGATACACATATTGATACACATATTGATATACATATTGATACACATATTGATACACATATTGATACACATATTGATACACATATTGATACACATATTAATGCACATATTAATACACATATTACTACACATATTAATACACATATTATTACACATATTAATATACATATGAATACACATATTAATACACATATTAATACACAAATTAATACACAAATTAATACACATATTAATACGCATTTTAATACAGATATTAATACATATATTCATACACATATTAATACACATCTTAATCCTTTACATTTTAATTCTTTATCTTGGCGAGAGTTAGCATACGTTTCAAGAAGATCATCTTAGATTACAAAGTTTGTAATTCAAAATAGGAAATTTGTAAACCGATCAGTTGACTGCTTTGATAGTTGTAGCGTGAAATTATCTACATTTCGAAGGAACGGTAATATAAGCTGTTCTTTCGCGCATTGAAATCACCGTGTTTCTTAAAATAACGATAGTTTAACCTAACTGAAGCGTTAAAACATTATTATAACTTCGATTCTCATTGTTAAGGCTTCTAATAGAAATTAATACGATTTCTAAAAGTTAAAATACTTGTCAGAGAACAGAAAAAATATTTTCTTCGATACAAATATGTTATGCGCATGCTCGCTGTATGTATCACACGTTAAATATGTATATGTGTGTAGTTTGTACGAGAAATCGTTCTTTTACTTTTTTTTCGATAAATTATCTATCGCAATATTTGAAACTTGAATGATTAAAACTGAACTTATAGCAATCCTTTTATATTTAGAGCAATTTAAAATAACCATTAGTTTAAGAAACATGGTAATTTCAGTGTGTGAAGTGAGTTATTTACTTTATACCTTTTCTCAAATATGAAATTTGAGAAATCATTGTTAAATCAAGGCAGATAGCTAATCAAAATACGTTGATTTGAGTTTTTTTACAATAATAGTAATGTATAGTACAGGAATTGTAAGGTTTTGTCACATATTTGTTCTTGTACCGATTTTAAAAAGTTAATAATATTATACATTTGTTACAATATTAATTATTAAAGATATGTAGACACGATTTGTGGTGAATTTTAAGGTCTAACGGTTTCGAAGGTAGCTCGAAACATATTATAATACAACACACATGTACATGTATATTGTATTATACATATACGAGTATGCAGACGTATAATAGACGTGTCTTCTATCTAATGTTCTCTGCACAATGCATCCTTTGTCCCGTTCGTACATGCTTCAATTGTTCTGGGGTCAATGAAGGTATACCTTTTGAGGTCGTGGTAACACGTTATTTATGAATTTGTAAAATCACCTGAATAGTTTGTCCAAATAGAACACCATGTGTTTTTATTCGTTTGTGATTTATATAACTTATATAAACAGTGTTTTATGTGCACTTATATACATATATTAATATTAAATTTGATATTGGGTTAATATTAACCTTGCTATATTATGATTATGGTAATGCTATTAATTGAAATGGTGTTATAATATTGCAATTATAATACTTTGAATTAATATTGGATTTACACTCGATGTAGGGTCTCCCTAGATTCTTTTATATTATTCGCAGTCCTTCTACGGGTTTTCTTTAACCTCTCTCTTGGTTATTTCTAGACTTTCTCCCTAGAATGAAGTAAGCTATCGTACCAAAAAATTTGCAAATATTCAGATCTCTAAATTAAGAGATTTTCAAATTTGTTAATTTCTACATTCGCAAATTTTTAAATCTCCAAGTGTCCAAATATCTACATTTTTAAGTATGTAAATTTTTAAATTAAAATATTTTAGAATGTAGAAATGTTGAAAATTCCAAAATCTCCAAACATCGAAATTCTCAAATTACCAAATTTCCAAATTCTTAAGTTCAAAATTTCTAAATTTTTAAATTAACTTAGAAGCTGCAAATCTTCAAATTTACAAATGTCCAAACACTAAATTTCTCAATTGCAGAATATTAAAATTTCTAAATCCAAAGGTTTTAAAATTTTCACTTTACAAATTTATAAATTCTGAAATTTCCTGTCTTTCAAATTTTTAAATTCCCCAATTTCCAGATATAACAATTTCTCAACGTCCACATTCCCACATATTAAATTTTCAATCCAAATTTTCGAATCTTCAGAGTTTTAAGATATATCGTTTGAAAATTTCTCATTTTCCAAATTTTGTAATTGGTTATTTTTTTTATTATTACTGTAGTTTTAGACTGTTCATCTCATAGGGAATAGTTTTACAAGATGCCTCCACTAAATTGCAAAAATATGACATCCAAAATTCTTTATTACATAATTACTAATAGCGAGTAACATTCATTAGCACTCTCGTTAAGAAAGAACGACTTGTAAAAGTAGAAAATGTACGAGGCTAGATAATAACACCGTTTATAACGCGCAAAACTATAAAGGCGATGATTAGAATATTTACGGTTGGAAAAATTGAAAGAAAACGAGTGAAAGCTGTAGTAAAAATTGCATGGTGGAGATCTCTGCATAACCATAACTTTATTTGATAGTTAGAAACGAAATTCTATCAGAGCAATAAAGTTACTGCAGGAAGTACAAGAAATTGATTATAGAATTATTTTTATAACAGATTTATTCATTTATATAACAAAACATTGCATCATATTAAGCAAATAATAGTTTGTAATAAAATAACAACTTTCATTCTTTCCAGAAATTGAATTTTAATTTGATAGCACAGCTTTTACAGATCATAGGAATATAAGATTTATATCATACCTAACCTAACATGAAATATTGAGCTGATTTCTTTTTAAAGAAAATAAGGTTCTTAATATGAAGTATCTGACAATTTCACATTAACAAATGTTTAAATAAATTATTAAAACTTATTCGATAATGTATTTTAATGTGCTATCTAATGTTTCTAACTACTACAAAATATTTAATTAATTCATTTTCATAATAAAAACATTCCTTGTATAAAATGCTTTATAGTTTTATGAATATAATTTTGTTTGAAAGATTTTCATAACTGTTCCATGTGAAGGATTATAGAAATCTTAAATTAGGTTATATTACCAACGATGTATTTTTAACATGACAGCCCAAAAGCTGATTTATACATTCCAAACTCCTTCATCTCCTACTTTTAAACCTATATTATTTAAAAAGGTTACTATACACTTATATAACAAGAATGATATAAACTATAATATAATGGATAAATAAATTTTTTCTATAATAGCAAAAAAGAAACATAAATGTAACAATTTAAATTGAAAATATAGGGTGTGTCACACGATCAGGGCAGAAATTTCATTGGATTGATTGATTCTGTCAATACCTCGATTGCTATGATCATTAGCTCATTTTATAAAAGATCGGAAAAAAACTGTTGAGGAAAAAGTTGAATGATATGATAATGCTTTTTTTTCTACGACTTTGTGTTCTTCGTGAATGCAATGCTGCATTCGAAAAATGCGAAAGCACTTTTTGTTTAAACGAAATTATGTACTTTATCGAATTTTCACCAACGCCTCAAAAATTTTGCGTAACGAAATATCAAGATTTAATAATAATTTTAAACATTAACGTTCAAAAATGTTTCCTGTTTCAATTATGAGATCCACTTTGTTTGTATGTGGTAAGATGGCACAAGAAAATAGTTTTTTTTGTTTTTACCCTCTGCAAAGTTAATACATGGTGCATGAAAAGTGTCTCAGAATCTGCGCTAACGGATTTTGATTTACAAGGTTCTTCAAAGCAACTTTTTATCATATCGACTATTAACGACAAATTAATTGATTACATGCGTCGTTGCCATAATATTACACAAAGTGGTATTAACTAGTTAATCCTAATAAGTAGATGTCAGTATCAAAATTAATCAACTTCTTTAACCATATTCACATAGTTGAGAAATCAAGCAATAATAAGTAAGGGTAATTACTCTTTTAGCTTATGATTTATTTGTCAGGTGCGTAAAAGTCAGAGCTAACTAATTACAGCTACAATTTTAAAGCAGAGAAAGAAAATTGAAATGTTATGTCAACTTTGTCTTCAGCCATCCTTGACTATGCAAATTATAACTGGACTCGAACTCCAAATTGAATCGTGTTTGAGTAAGATTTATCACGTTTGACGTGTGAGTATGCCGCGTGTCAGACTCGTGAAAATATGGGAAGTGTTAATTAGGATTAGTGTTTGAAGATAATGGACTTTTGATGATTGGGAATCTGGGAATTTGGGAATATAGGAATTTGAGAATTTGGGAATTTGGGAATTTGGGAATTTGGGAATTTGGGAATTTGGGAATTCGGGTATTTCGGAATTTAGGAATTTAGAAATTTGGGAATTTGGGAATATGGGAATTTGGGCATTTGGGAATTTGGGAATATGGGAATTTGGGAATTTGGGAATTTGGGAATTTGGGAATTTGGGAATTTGGGAATTTAGGAATTTAGGAATTTGGGAATTTTGGTGTTTGGGAATTTAGGAATTTGGGCATTTGGGAATTTGGGAGTATGGGAATATGGGAATATGGAAATTTAGGAATTTAGGAATTTAGGAATTTAGGAATTTAGGAATTTAGGAATTTGGAAATTCAGGAATTTAGGAATTTGGGAATGTAGGAATTTGGGAATTTGGGTGTTCGGGAATTTAGGAATTTGGGAATTTGGGAATTTGGGAATTTGGGCATTTGGGAATTTGGGAATATGGGAATTTGGGAATTTAGGAATTTGGAAATTCCGGAATTTAGGAATTTGGGAATTTGGGTGTTCGGGAATTTAGGAATTAGGGAATTTGGGAATTTGCGAATTTAGGAATTTAGGAATTTAGGATTTTAGGAATTTAGGAATTTGGGGTTTTGAGAATTTAAAGCTTATTTGTGTAAAGTTTGTCATATTGGGCGTTCGAGTACGTCACGTGTCAGAGTCGTGAAAATATGGCAAGAGTTCATTAAGAATAGTGTTTGAAAATAATGAACTTTTGATGATTGTTAATGATGATGATTGAAATTTTGATATTGGTATTCATCTATTGTCTACAATAGATCTGAATGAGTTTGAGACAAGGAAATGATTAACTTCTCTTTTGATCAGATCTAATATAGTATCGTTCGTTACGAACAAATAAAAAAAATTTGTTTTCGAAAAGGTCAGTTCACGCACAAGTGCGTAAGTGGCAATCTAACGTCGCGGTTCGCAGAAAATGACAAGAAATTGCTACTCAAAGATTAACGGAGTAATTTCGCGCTAAGATTCGTCTACTTGTTGATTTGCAACGAAACGGGGCCGTAACCAACAATTTCCTGGTCTAACGAATATAATTTGAAAGAAATTGTGAACGTACGTATCATTTATTAAAACGGCGCATGACTGTCATTTTATTTGACTTTGTTAGAAACTTCCATTAAACATAATAGCGCTATTAAAATGCTTTCGGTATCTTTTAATGGAATTCGTTTTCAAACATTTTAAGAAGCTATAACAATAAAATGTAATAATTGATTCGCCTTTTTCAATTACAAAGTTATTTAAATTAAAATTGTGTATTATTGCATATTATTAAAATTTTATATCCTTATATATTCAGAAATTGTAGTTGAAGAAGACAACAAATGTTCTCTATAATTTTAATAATAGTAAAATATGCAGTTCATTTATATCGTAAATAAAATGTTAGAATTGCTATGTAGTTGACCTTGAAATGACCTGGTGTAGAGAAATGGTGATAATTTGTGAAAAAAGCGATCAGCTGGAGATTTTCTTGTTTCTGTTCGTTTTATTTAATTTTTCATTGGTTTCATATTTGTAGTGAATGTTCATGAATTTCATTTTTATTTAAAAAAAAAAAACGCCACACAACAGATGGTAAATAATACAATGAAGCAACTGCGACACATTTAGGAACGAAATAAGAAAATTTTTAATCCGTTAATTACTTAGAAATTATTAACATTTTTTTAGACATACACAGCATAGCAATTACTGAAGCTATTACTACACTGACACATTAATAGAATAAAAAAATTGGATATCGTTTAACTCTTTGCAGCACTGGATTTCGGATCAAAAACAGATCCATGTTGCACAGGAATTTTATCGGGTGTTGAATGAAACAGAATTGATATATTTTTGTTAATAAAGGTATAACATAATGTGAAAACTTTAAAAAAATAGTAATAGTTAATCAAATTTTATTATAAAACTCGTCACTCGCATGTAGAGAACTAATTTTTATAAAAATTAGTTTACCTCCGCGATTTTTCGCATGAAACTGAAAAAAAAATGTTAGTGCAATAAACATTCCGCTTATAACAATTGGTCAACCGGTAATTGCGTGTTGAATGTTGCCAGCACAAGTGAATACATTTGTAACATCGCTTGAAGACATTATTAACTGCTTTACGTAAACAAGACGAAATATAAATCTATGCACATGCAGCTACTACAAGATTTCGAGGTGGGACTAGAAATGTCCCACCATGCCGTGAATTACATCAAAAACGTGGAACACTTTTAATCCCACCGTGCCTTAAAGAGTTAAATTATATACTGAGTTAAACGCATACTGAGTTTTATGTAATGTATAAGTTAATAAATAAATAGAAATAGTATAAAACTACATAAGCTCTATACTAACTCAATTACTATTAAATTTATTATTAGTTTTATATAATACTGCTACTAAATAATTTCTATATTAACTACATTACTACTAACTTTAGTATATAGAGACGTATAAGCAATATAGAACTATTGTTAACGAGGACCATTAAATATAATCATTAAATTTCACTTGAGAAATATCAAATAACATGTTCGCCCCTTAAAAGTGTTATCATACTTTTAGGTTACATTTTAGGAAACAGTTTAATTCATTAATTAGATAGGATATTTTGAATAAACATATAAGTTCTTGCGCAGATTAGAAGAGAAAACGTACCACTCTAATGATTTCTATCAGCAGACCTGAACAACCAATGAAGCGATATTGAAATGCTCGGCCGTTACTTTAATGTAATTGGAGAAAGAGATGAACAGTGTTTAAAGAAATTAGAGCGTGAAGTTCTTGAAATTTAACTTTTTCCGAATATTAGCATTAATATTTTTATACAATTATTCTGTAATGAATTTAATTAATTACTGAATTTTATATTTGTCATTAGGAGCAGTTAAACTCAATGAAGTTACAGATTTGAAATTGCTGCTGACTAACTTATCTTTATTAATTAAATATTCTATTTATTATTTATTTAATTTTCAAATATTAAAATTTCTTACGTTTTTAATTCTGATTTTTAAATTTTTACATTTCTATATTCATAGATTTCAAAATTCTTACATTTTCGAATCTCTTTTCAAGTTACCAACTATTTTCAAGATTCCAAGTTTTTCAAATTTGTAAATATTTCGATATTCACAAATTATCAAATTTTATTCTTAAATTTTTAAGGTCCCAAATCTACGAGTTTTCAAATTTTCAAATTTTCAAATCCCTAAATCCCCCAAATCTTCAATTTCCAAAATCCTTAAATTCATAAATCCCCAATTGTCCAAATTTTCAATTCTCAAAATCCTTAAATTCCCAAATCCTCAAATCTCCAAATCGCCAAATCGCCAAAACCCCAATTGTCCAAATTTTCAATTCTCAAAATCCTTAAATTCCCAAATCCTCAAATCTCCAAATCGCCAAATCGCCAAATCCGCAAATCCCCAAATCCCTGAAATCCCCGAATCACCAAATATTCAGTTCTCAAAATCCTTAAATTCCTAAATCCCCAAATCCCCCAAATCTTCAATTTCCAAAATCCTTAAATCCCCAAATCTTCAATTTCCAAAATCCTTAAATCCCCAAATCCCCCAAATCTTCAATTTCCAAAATCCTGAAATCCCCAAATCCCCCAAATCCCCGAATCTCCAAATCTCCAAATCTTCGATTTCCAAAATCCTTAAATTCCCAAACCCCCAAATCCTCCAAATCTTCAATTTCCAAAATCCTTAAATTCCTAAATCCCCAATTGTCCAAATTTTCAATTCCCAAATCCCCGATTCTCCAAATCTTCAATTCCTAAAATGCTTAAATTCCCAAATTCCCAAAATCTCGTCTTCCCAAAGTTCTTAATATGGAAATCTACTCGATGATAGCCCCACATCCCCTCGCTTGCCACATTTCCCTAGGGAAGCTTCACTTGCTCTCAGTTCTACGTCCGTGGTCAAATGTTGGAGGGTTAAGAAGGGAGATAAATCTGTTCTGTACGGAGGATGAAATGTTGAACCTATGTCAGGAATGTGAGCCAGGTTGGGAAGGCCGCGGGCGTTCTTACCAGGTAACAGGTTCAGAGTTAACGGTGTTATTCCCCCACCATAGTGATTGATATTTCTTTTACTGTCGTCGGTCTCCTCGGTCAAGGACACCGGGAATCAGGTCACTCGCTGTCCAAAATTTTGTCCCGTCTTACAGTACCGCCTACGGTAGGTTTCCCTAGGGAATGTAGCGATATACAAAGAGGACGAACATATTGTCCCATATAAAACATTAAGGATTTAAACATTATACCGAGTTTATTTAAACAAAATCGATATTGTTGTTAACTATTATAACTTGATATATAATTAGAAATTATTCAAGGTTTTGGTAATATGTATTAAATTTTAATATTTAAAAATCATACTAATTTTGACCAGATAAATATTAATATATTACCAAAACCTTGAATAATTTCTAATTATATATCAAGTTATAAAGTGGAAAATATTCAAGATGAATATAAACAAGATTATTATAATCTGTAAATGTTAAAGCGGAATGAACAACCAAACAATATTAAAGGTTTAAATACGGCACAGTCGTTTTAGATTAAGTTGACATAATTTTCAACTGTTAAAGTGCAATGTAGATTTCCTCAGTGTTTCAGGATAAGTATTATTAATCAAATCTTCCTTTAATCACCTCTGGCCACTAAGAGTACTGTTCTATAACACAGATTGTTCATAGGAATATTTTCGACAAAAAGTTTCACAAAAATCGACTCCCGCAATCTTTTAGTGCAATCACAGTACGCACTATACATATACCTCTTTCAAATTTGAACTGTGTTCTTATTTCTCTGAAAATGATGTAATACAATATCGCAAAAAATCAGTTTCCGCATCTAATGTTTTTAACCATTTATAACATACGAAAAATGACATTATACTCGATGCTTCCTTGTTAAATAACATACTTTAAAATGTATACTACAAGTTTATGCATTTATTCAAAAGAAATAAAGCATAGATATATAAATCAAATAAATGTCATGCACTGAAAAAAGCGACATCATTGTTTGACCGAAACAATACTACCCATCCTAAGATATTCACGCAGCAGAATGATTCGAAGAAAAATCAGATTGATAATTAAAATGATCCCGTGATTACAGAGTGAAGTAATGCGGTCAGTAAAGTACTGTTAATTTTCAAAATTTCATTCATAACTGTACGGTATTAAACAGTTTGACGTAGATGAATTACTACGCGATAAGTTAACCACACGTTGTATGCCCACGCGTTATATTACCATCCGTCAAGTTATCATTATATTGCCACACGTTCTATTACCGTGTCTACACTAGTGGAATTAATTCTGGACACTTTCAAATCTTTCCTTAAATTTCGCACTTAATCAAATCATTTAATATATAACTGTTTATATTTTATATTCTAATCAATGTTTTCTAATTTTGGGGCGTAACTATAAACATTATAGATACAATAAAAATATTATGGTATAAATTTAACGTAGCAGTATATACAGTCATGGACAAAATTAAGTGGACATTGCATAAATGTAAAAAATTTGGTTATTTTATTACAATGTTTTAAATAAATTTTAAATTTTGAACGTGAAATGTTTTTGTAGACTTGAAATAACATTTATTTAATATACAATTTATTTATTTAATGTATATAATTGTGCAATCAAGTTTTGATTTATAGGCATTATTACATAAATTAAATTAACCTTTTGCTATTTATGATACCTGTCCACTTAATTTTGTCCACGACTGTACATATTCTGGCCAAACACGAAACAGAGAATATTTGTATTCAAAGTGTCCAGAATTAATTCCACTAGTGTATATTGTACTACGTCGCGTTCTATCTCTATATCGCGTTATTTCGCCACGTCTTATATTATAATTCTTAGAAATATTAAAATGAAATAAACCGCGTGATTGTTTGGAATAAACATAAGTGCGTTTCCTTCTCTTGTTCTTTTGTTTTTGTTATATTCATTAAGTTACTTTTTGTGTTACTTCTGTTTCGGATCTGTGACTGCAAAGGCGAAACCACGCAGTTAAGATTTTTATTACCAATAAAGTGTTTCTTTTGTGTCATTATTTCTTAAACACATCTTTCTTCTGTATCATAATTCGCAGTATTAATAATATTATATTAACAATAAAGAATTCTAAAGTTCCGGCTACAACAATAATATTACTCGTTATATCATCACACGTTGAATTACTATGAGTTAAATTACAAAGATTTTGATGTATTAACACACGTTACATAATTAATCGAATAATATTATGTATGCAACATGTAATCATTTTTAAAATAATAAATGATAAAAAGTTATAAATTACATCTTTCTTTTAAATTATTATATTGTTGGTATTATATTAGTAATACGTGTATGCGTGTGAGAGATCGCTGCCCATAGTTCAGTTGTTTTATGATGATTTTTTTGTATAGCACACGTTGTTACGATGCTGCTCATTCATTTACTATTTATATTATTAATAATCATTTCGTGCTTTTTTTGTACCTAATATAACTCTATTTTTTTATCTACTGAATAAAGTGCTTCGCTAACATAATATTATATTGATTGTACTAATAAAAAATTGTGAAAACTCACCACAGAAGGGTATGCCTTCCGGTATCCAGGAGCCATCGGTTTGGCACTGTCTCCTTGAAGGACCAAGTAGTTCAAATCCCCGTTCGCAGGAATAGATGGCCATCGTTTCCACAGCATATTCGCTGTCTTTAATAAGGGCATTTTCTTCATCTACGACGTCTTCAGAATTCGGCCCTGTAAACCGGACGATCCCATGCGCAGGTACCCCAGGGTAACCACAACCAGCGCCATAGCAACCTGCGACACGATCAGATGATTATCAGATGATTGCTAATGTGAATCATTAACGTGTTGACAGTTATAGCGGTCTACAGTGACCGACAAAAAATGATAGAGATCGGATGATAAGATTTGCTGTTATAAGTATACACGTTGCAATGTTATCGAGTTTATTGGTGAGTATGCCAGTCTTTTATAGGGCAGACGTGGCGTGGAAGGATAGATTCTTATGGATTCAACAGAAAGTGGAGCTAATTTTTTTCGAGCGAGCAGTTTGGGGATTTGAGAATTTGGGGATTCAGGAATTTGAGGATTTGGGAATTTGGAATTGCGGGAAGTTAGGATTTTGGGAATTTGGAATCGTGAGAATTTAGGATTTTAAGATTTTGAGAAATGGGGAATTTGGGAATTTCGGAATTTCGGAATTTAGGAATTTAGGAATTTAGGAATTTAGGAATTTGGAAATTTAGGAATTTAGGAATTTAGGAATTTAGGAATTTGAAAATTTTGGGAATTTAGGAAATTAAGAATTTAAGAATTTAAGAATTTCGGAATTTAGGGATTTAGGAATTTGGGAATTTGGGAATTTGGAATTTAGGAATTTGGGAATTTGGGAATTTGGGAATTTGGGAATTTGGGAATTTGGGAATTTGGGAATGTGGGAATTTGGGAATTTAGGAATTTGGGAATGTGGGAATGTGGGAATTTGGGAATTTGGGATTTTGCAACTTTAAAATTTGAAAATTTCGGAATATGAGAATGTGGAAATTCGGGAATTTCATGATTTAGTAGTTTAGGAATTTGTCAATTTGGGAATTCGACAATTTTGAGCATTTACGAATTTGGATATTTTACGACTTTGAAATTTGAGAATTTGAAAACTTAGAAATTTTAGAAATCCAGGAGTTTGTTTATTTCGTAACTTAACAATGCGAAATCTTAGGAATTTAATAATATAGAAATTTCAAATTTCTGAAGTTTTCTCATTCCTAAAACCGTCATGTCTGACAATGTGCAAAAAATTTAATAGGTTGCAAATATATATTTGCAAAATACCATAAATTAATTTATATAATATTTACAAAATATAACAGTCCGTACGTTCATTATATTGTATCAATAAAATATTCTACACAATAACTTATAATTATTGTACATTTATTTATGAAAATATTATTTATTCATAAAAAAATAATTAGATTTATTAGTAATATTGTAATAGTATTGGATATTATTAATAATATTAATAAGTTGTTTCTCATAATTGCATTTCAGATACACCATTTCTCAAAACCGATGGAAAATTTGCTCGATGAACGAAATTGAGGTTAAGAAACGATTGGCGATTCCGATTGCGTGAGTGAAACGGTAATATCCAAGAAAGAGGAATAGGAAAGATTAGATCGGGTTAAAGAAGACTATGTTATTCCCTATGTTAGTCCCGGTTTGCAATGACGTTAATGCATTTCGTGCGTGATGACGTGAGTTGCATGTCTCCTGGATGCGGTAATAACGTGAGCTACCGCATACGATTGCTAAGGGAGCAATAAAACATTGCATTATTCCTGTAATTAGTCGTGAGAGATTGAAGCGTGATCGTGATCATCGAGGGAAGAGATAATTGACCAAGGCATAAAGGAACGGGAATGAAACTGAATCGAGCAGGGATTATGATCGCGAACTTGATTTCGGGTTTCCTTCCTGTAATTAATTTTTATATCGCTTCCATCATAAGCAAGTACTTTCGCACTATAACTGTCACGCTGTATTGCAAAAAGCTGACGAGTACAGTGATACTGACAAGTTAGTATATGATATATGGCCGATTGTGTCGCAATTATTTTGTATTTCAGAAGAACGATACACCGTTTCTAATTCTTATTATTTTTACTTGTAAATTGTGAAACTTTATGTAGACAAGTCGTACGTAAGAAGATGATATGCAACAATGTAGGACAATTTAATCTTATTTTATAATAATGCTAGTAGGTATGCTTACATAATAATATAATGCTATATGTAATTATTAATGAGCAAACATTTTTGTTCGAGAATATTTATAGTACATATACAGTTGTCATCAAACTTTGATTTATTTTGATATGCAATTGTAACGACGTGATATGCAACAATGCAATAATATAATTGTTCTGTTTGTTATAATTAAAAATCAATCATCATGTGTTGAAAATATTTAATAGATCATATATGCAGTTTTTGTCATCAAATTGTAAGATTTAAATTGATATGCCAATTGTGACAAGGTGATATGCAACAATGCAATATAATTATTCCGTTTGTTACAATTAACAAGCAATCAGCATGTGTTGAAAATATTTAATAGATAATATATACAGTTATTGTCATCAAATTGTAACATTTAAATTGATATGCCAATTGTGACAAGGTGATATGCAACAATGCAATAATATAATTGTTCTGTTTGTTATAATTAAAAATCAATCATTATGTGTTGAAAATATTTAATAGATCATATATGCAGTTTTTGTCATCAAATTGTAAGATTTAAATTGATATGCCAATTGTGACAAGGTGATATGCAACAATGCAATACAGTTATTCCGTTTGTTAAAATTAACAAGCAATCATCATGTGTTGAAAATATTTAATAGATAATATATACAGTTATTGTCATTAAATTGTAACATTTAAATTGATATGCCAATTGTGGCAAGGTGATATGCAACAATTTAATATGATTGTACTATATATTACAGTTAATAACTAGTTATTCCGCATTATGAATAGATGAAATATTTCCACAGTTCCTGCTGTCAAATTTAATGCTGTAGATTGATGTGCCACTCATAATAAGTGACATGTAACATTGTAATATAGTTCTACCATTTCTCGTAACTAACGACCGGCCATTTCGTACTAACGGTATTAATGAAACATTTGCATTGTTAATTTTTGTCAAACCTAAAACAGTAAATTGATACGGCATATACACGATGAAGTGATATGCAACAACGTAATATAATTTCATTGTTTGTTACAACTAAACGCCAGTCATTTTATACCAAAGACATCAAACAGACATTTATACAGCTCTATCTCCTCATTTTCAACACTGAAAATTGATATGCAGTATACAAAAAGGTGACATGCAGAAACAGAATATAATTCTATTGGTTGCTGCAATCAACATCCACTATTTCATATTAAGAATATTATTAAAACATTTACACAATTTTACTTTCATCAAATTCGAAACTTAACATTGATATGCCACGTACGATCAAATGACATACAATAACGCGATATAATTTCGTTGTTTGTTGCAATTCAAAATCAGCTATACCATATTAAAGATATTGCACAAACATTTATACAGTCCTAACAATTTATTTTCAAAACTTAGAATCGATATGCTGTGTTCCAAAAGATGACATGCAACTACACAATATAATTCTGTGATTTATTGCAACTAGCATCGACTATTTCATATTAACGATATTAATAAAAAATGTATACAGTTTAATTCTCATCGAATCCGAAACTTTAACACTAGATCTACCAACCAGTCAAAAGGACCAGTTTCAGATTTGACATTTTATATTACAAAATGTTGTCGCTGCCATTTTGTTAAAATATCTATCATGTTGTATCGAGCTAATGAATTGTTTTATATATTAGGTGATACTGTAGTATTTATTCATTTATCTTTCTACTTTATTCTCAATTTTGAAATAAGTATGCATTTAATGTTGGTACTTCTAGTGTTAAACTGATATACCACGCACAGCGGAGTGATATGCAACAGCGTAACATAACGTTCTTATTCGCTGCAATTAAAATCGACTATTTCCTATCAAGCCTATTAATAAAAGATTTATGTACCTCCTTTCATGCAATACCATAAATTTGATATTCAAGGGACTTCAAATTAATACGATACGAAAGACTTTAAATCGACATGCAACCGCTCCCATTTCACGATTATTCGTATCACCGAATTACGTGACATTCTCCACATTTTGAAACCATCAGATACGATCCGATCGCACGTTACGCTCTCATTTATTGCGATCTGCATGCACATCAATTTCGTCACACACGATGTATCGATTATAGCGTGTAGCTGTCGTCGCCGTGAACGACTTGAACGAGCATCGGAGATCAGATTGTATCTAGATCATAACAGGCGGTTAAATCAATAATGTTAAGCAACCGACCGCTACCTGTGCGCGAATACAACGCGGTAGAAAAGGTTAGGAGCCCGTAACGGAAACGATAATGTAAGCAGCTCACATCCTGGGGCTATCGCGCAATCACCTAGGAAGTCATCGGCTATGCCGGCCTCTATGCGTGCAACGTCGTGCACGTTATGCCAAATAACGTTTCGACGGAAGTACGAATCCACTCGCATCACGAAATTTTCACTCGTCAGTTTGCGTAACCATTTCTTCTTCCTATTCTTTCGTTTCGTTTCGTTGCCATATCACTTGGCATGTTAACGCATTAAGGACCGCTCACGAATTTTCTCGTATTGCGCGTCCCATCTGTTACGAATGGATCACGAAATAGACCGTGTTTTTTACACGCTGTCTTTAGATGTCACCTACTTTGATACATTGTATCTAGTTTGTGTATTTAATACATTGTCAATAGACAATGTATTAAACTTGATGGTTAATTCCATGGTCTTCCAAGAATCTAACTAAGACCACCGATGGTTCGTCTTCGTCTCATCCACACCGAAGGAAACGATCTCATTGGTGGAAGCAGATCTTGCTACGAAAAACTGTATAAAAGGACGAACGCGAAATAAAAACAACTTGTTAGTCTCCGAGAGAATTCGACATGTTGCATTGCATCCTATTTTACAATGCAATATTTTCTCACTGACTTTAATTGCTTCTTATAAAAACGTGGCTATAATAAAAAAAAAATAATATAACGCAAATTAAGATAACGACAAAAGAACAACAAAAAGTTCAATTACATTGTACTCATAATTTATCTGCTACAGGGAAAAGAACACATGAATATTTATAACAAGTAGATCTTACGATTTTTCTTATTGCCTTCAATAGTTTCGATATGAACGATCATAAATATGAGACTCATAAAAATAATACGAACGTTATTTATTTTATGCGATTCCACGTGTTTAAATACCGAAATTTCGAAATTCACAAATTGTCAAGTTTCTAAACCCTGAAATTTTCAAATTCCCAAATTACGAAAATGTTAAATGCCTAAATCGTTAAATTATTAAATCCCCAAGTTTCCACATCCTTAAACATGTTTAATCTGAAAATTTTCAAATCCCCTAGTTCCCAAATTACGAAAATGTTAAATGCCGAAATTGTCAAATTCTTAAATTTTTAAATCCCCAAATTTCTAAAGTACGAAATTGTGAAATCCCTAAACTGTAAAATGCTTAAATTATTAAATCCCCAAATTTCCAAATCCTAAAAATTGCTTATATTTAAATTTTTAAATCCCCAAGTTTCCAAATCCATAAAATTGTTTAATCTTTAAATTTTTAAATCCCGAAATTGTGAAATACTCAAATCACCAAATTCCCAAATTATTAAATCCTCAAATTTTCGAATCTCACAATATTCAAATTCCCATACTTTTATATCCCCAAATTCTTAAATCTCCAAACTTCCAAATCTGTAAGTTTTCAAATCCTCGAATCCCCAAATCTAAGCTTCAATTCCTGAACTACTTAAATCCTCAAATCTCTAATTTCCCAAATCTTCAAATTCTCTAACCTCCAAATTTCTGAGTCGCCAGATTTCCCAATAACGTCAACAAAAACGATCATAACATAAAACTAATCCATAAAATAACATGAATACTATTACATACATTATACGTTCCGCTCATATAACATTCATACCGTAACATGAATAAAGCGGATCAACATAAAGACAGAACGTCAATTGATTTTTCTAGGAGCCACAACTGTTAGAAAAGATTGATCGTTCCATTTCGATACGTTAACAACAAGGGTTACATACGCGAGTGTCATCGAACGGTGCCGGTAATTGAAAAGATCGTTGCTTTCTAACGCCATTTGCATTCCATCCACCAGACTGTTGTACGCTTGCACGTAGAAAATGAACGATTTCTACTATTTCTTTCACGGCCTTTGCGTTCCTGCCTGGCCAAGCCACGAATAGTTGAAGACTACCAAAGGAAAATTTATTATTCGACGCTTCAAAGACCAAACATGATCGCCGAACATAGTGAGACACCTGGATCGACTCGGTCCGCGTTTGTTTGTTTGTTCGTTTCTTTCGCTAGAAATTTTCAATGTGGCGTGACGAGCCACAAATATTGAACTTCCGACAAATCATACCCCTGAGAACAACCCGATAATACTTGTTCTCGAACACATCGTCCAAAAACCAAGGACGCAGAAAGGTGGCCTTTGAATCACGCAGACATCTGCTTTTTTCCACATTCATTATCAGAAGGATATTTAACCCCTTAACTTATGATTTTGTCAACAGGTGCGTCAGATAGTGCGACTTAAATATCGTTGTAATGTTAAGACAGCCAGAGAATGTTCAAATGTGACTGGTGCTTTGAACATGGCGATCATTGATGGACTAGTTGTAATTAAAATTATCCTCCAAATTCAATCGTGATAAAAATATGAAGCAAGTTTGTCGCATTTCAGCAATTATTTGCGTCACGTCTGAAAGACTATATTATAAGGCAAGGGGTTAAGATCCGGATCAGTGCTCTAAAAAACGCGCTACCCCGTCGCTTACCAATAATATAAAATATTCAAAAGTCTTTCGAGGTTTCATTCGTTTCTCACTACGGTTAGAAGTCGTAAAAAAACTCGCGTTGGTGATAGACAACATTTGCTTGGGCGAATTTAGACAGTAGGCTCGCGAGACACTCTAAAGCTGTTCAGATTTTGACAGCGATCTGACGACAGGAACCTGTCGATGTCGACCGTCGTCGAATCGACAAAAAACCGAGTTATGGTACCGTTTTTGATCATTTTTGACACATGGAATGAACTGGTACCACGTTGAAAGCTCTATAATTCGTCGTTGATGATGATCGTCGCGAAATCAACGATAATCGTGTTTGTTGTCGTTTTCGATAGTTTCAGACACGTTTAATCGTTTGGAACGACTTTATCATTCCTACATTTAATTTCTGTTGTACCTGTGTATTTACAGTAGGTACTCTAAATTTAAAATACACGTTTGAATTCGTGTTGGGCATCTGGTCCTACGCAGGGTCGAAGAATTAGTTGCATTCGCGTTAAAGAAAGAAAGTATTTAGTGCTACTTTTTTATTTGAAAGTACGATGCAAGAGAAAATGTGGGTTGTTTGGTGATTTATAAATGCTGGTTTAATTCACACAGTTTTCTTTCATTAATACAGTATGATGATTCCAAAATGGGTAGAATGTTACACCAATATAAATCGGGTTTTCTTTTTTTTTTACCACTTTCTGGAATGTTTCTAAACTATCCTTGGGATCTTTATTGTGTTTTGTTTGGTATATCTGCCCTTAGGATTTTCTTTCACGGATTGTAGGAAAGCTTCTCAACTTATTGAATTTTCAAATTGTAAAATTTTCAACTTTTCAACTTGTCACTCTTTGTCAAATCGTCAAGTCGTGAAATTGTCAAGTTTTCAGTCAGTATCAAATCGTCAAATTTTCAAATGTTTACACTTTCAAATCATGAACCCGTCATGTCTTCAAGTACTTGAATTAAGAAGTGTCGATTTCCAAATTTAAACTATTTAAAATTTGTTAATGTTTAGGCTCACCAATCTAAGACTTGGTAATCTTCGAATTAATAATTTTCTACTTATATAACTTTTTAAATTTGAAATTCTCACATCTTCAAACTTTCAAATTGTCAACTCATATATTTGTAAATTTACAGGATTACAAATTTTAAAATTTGATACTTGCAACCTTTCAAACTTGTGAATTTATAAATTAAAAAAATGTTTCTTTTAAAAATTTTTTATATTTACGAAGCTACAAGTTTTCAAATTTTTATATTTATTAAAGCTATACATTTTACTGTTTTATACAACAGGTTTTCAAACTTTACAAAGTTACAAATTTTGTAATCGAATAGTGTAGAAGATAAAAAAATTCTCAAGTTTTTAAAATTTTAACCTTTCTTGGGTAGATCTGGTAACTTGAAAGGAGAGGAATCAATCAAGATAAGAATTAAAAAAGATAAAATTATAACAGTATTAATAACATATGAGGGAAAGAGAATGTCCATATATTTAACCATTGACTGTTGAACTAAGAAAACAGTTAAATATGTGTAGCTGTATAGTAGAATTAGTGAAATATAGTATTATAAAAGTTTCGTGTTCAAATATGATTCGAACCAGAATTATCAAAGTAAAAATTCATAAATTAGAATCTTTTAAATGCAAAAAGTTTAATCCGACTTGTATCAAAATATTATACAATACTACGTTAATTCACAACTTCTCTGATTTTATTTTTAACATTAATTTTATATTAATACTAATATAACTTTAACAGATGTTACTCCATGTAATATTAGCGAGTGTCTTCAACCTCCTTTAGCTAATTGCAAACGAAGCCTAAGCTGCTCGTGCCACGAAAGATGTATCGCATTTGCGTCTCTCAATTTTCTGGTCACTAATGACCCTTGCAGGTAGAGTAGACAAAGTGACTGATAAATATGTAAATCACACAGTACAAACCGTTACATAGGCACGGTTTCTGTGCCGACACTTGGAACCGTTTAGCTGGTTGTTAGTTAAGGAATGTCGTTTCGATGGTAACGTTAGCTAATTAGAAATATATCCTTGTCCTTCGATGGGATAAAACCAGATTTACAACGACTGCGAGCTACTTGCCGCTTTGCAATTTAAATAATCTCGATCGAGATATTTCAAACCATTTGTTCGCGTGTTAAAGTCATAGGTAATTGAAGAAATCGCGTAATGTAATACTAACGTAATCCTATTAATCCATAACTAATCGCTTGTAAACATATTCTAATGTTTTATTATATCGTTCCACTGAATTGACGGACAGCTTTATAAGACCACAATCTTTGTTTGAACTAAATTAATTTAGTGAATATTATAGATATTAAATAGTGAAGAAAGGGACATTGATATTAATAATAATATATAATAATATATGGTAATAATATTTTTTTGGTAATAAGTTTTTATCAAAGACTCTTATTTAAACAAAAGATTTACCAGTATATATAATATATATATATATAATATACTGGTATATTATATATATAATTATATATATAATAATTATAATAAATTATATATATAATATAATAACAGGTATGTGAGTATACCTATTTCCATCAAAACCAGTCATTCTGACTGGTGCTTAGAAAAGGTGCTTGGTGGGATTTCAATTCTTCATTTACTTTTAAATAAAAAGCAAGTATTTATTTTAAAAAATGTCACATGCAATAGGAATTTTTAATTGAAATTGTAAGTAATTTTGACTAGTCTGGTGAATCTAGTGTTAATCAATTATGTGTTCGACAATTAGCAGAGTTTTTTAGAGCAGAAAGAGCTCTATCGAATGAATATTATACACTTTGTCAAACAGCAAAAAAATCGTTGTAAAATAAAAGAAAATATAAAAACACTACGAACTTATTCCCCAACCTAATATTATTATTGCTACGTTGTTCTACTCTATTGGATAATTTCCTCCTAATTATGGGGAATTAATTCGATGAAATGTCAACAACGATCAATTATAATACAGTTTTATTTATCTTCGATAACTGTACGCGATTCGTTAAAATTATTCAGTTTGTTAATGTACTTTTTTACGGTAATTTGTAACGTCTCAATCACAGCATTCATGACATAGTAATCAGGTCGATAGAGCTATAATGAAGCTTTTTTCGCATTCTCAAATTAATAACTGTCTTATTGCGCAAACGGTATGTTTAGGATGGTTGTTAATTAGTAAAACTCTTCATCATTTAAATGTTTGCATTTAATTGTCCATGTGTAAATTGTATTGGTTTAATACGTATTAAATTGTATTGTATTGTTTCGATACATTTTTTTAATTGTTTTATATTGTTTTAATACGTAATGAATTGTATAGTGATGTTTTATAATTCGTATTTGGATATATTGTTTTAATACGTAATGAATTGTATAGTGATATTTTAATTCGTATTTGGACATATTTTTTTAATACATTTATATACTATTATTGGAGCAATGTATTCGACATCTTACATTGTCATTACTCTTCAAGTATTTAAAAACTTTTCTATTTTTTACAATTGTATTTAAATCAATTAAGTAAGCAATATATTTACTTATAATAAAGGTGCTTATTTTGTAATTTATTAGTTTATTTGAACTTATTGGATTAGTTTACTTCAAAGTTTCAGACAGAATTATGTTATTATATCGTGAAATATTCATTATCAATTATAATACAATAATTTTTGCATACAGTGGTAAGAAAAAGTTTTCGAAACTTTTTTATTTTGCAATAAAGAAAGGAATAAATGATATTTCAGTTTGTAATGAATTTATTTGCAAATAAGTCTATTATCAATTACTGTATGTATCTTTTTATCAAGATTCTTTTGCAAAAACTTCTTCCCAAGATTGCATTTCTGCACAAACAAAACTGTTGCTTTGACCTATTTGAAAATTGTAGTTTATCTTCCCAGAACTCACTTTTTAAATGTGTTTTATGTTCGTCGTAAATTTCGATCCTTTTAATGTTAACAGATCTGTATTGTAATGTTTTACTTCTCATTCAATGAAGAACTATCGATGATCTAATATTAATGTCTGCATTTTTTCTCGGTCTATTGTACTCAGTTTTTACTGCTATTACAAACACTGTTTACGTTAACTGTACATTATTTTACGCTTATACAGTGTAAAATATTGGTAAGGCTGCAATTAAAACGTGTTTGAATTATGTGCCAATATGGCATCATTTTGAATTAAGGGGTTACACCACTCTAGAGCGCCAAAAAGTTACCTAATTTCAGGAATTTTTTCCGGACAAACTATAACAAAGATGAAAAATATGTTTACGGGACTTTATTACCTATACATCGAAGTGTTAAACTAAATTTTTATGAAGCAATTGAAAACAAAATGGCGGCTCAGGAACTGGTTGACTGGAACGCTGCTCGAGGGGAATACCTCTGCGGCCGAAAAAGATTTTCCTCCGATTTAAAATAAAGGCACTTATAAAATGCTCCCAACTATGAATGATATTTTACCTTATTCTTAAGCCCCAAGGCACCTTTTAAGCGAAAAAAAAATTTTCGATTTTTTGAAAATCCTAGAGTAGTGTAACCCCTTAACATTTCCGGATACTTTCTGAGACTTCATTGAATTTATCGAACATTATTCTTGAAGGTTTGAAACAATAAAGTATTAATCATGTTAGAGTGCCCTAATTCTTAATAATCAACAATCCTCATGAACAAACCCACCTGAAATGGAAGTATTATCTATTTCTATATTTTTGTCCCACAAATTCCTAAATTTTTTTTATGCTTACTCAATGGATATTTATAATTTATTGAATACTCTCTTCAAAATTCGAAAAACTAGAGTACCAATTATGTTAGAGAACATCTTGTATACTTAATAATCGACATAAATATACGAACATGAAATCATTACATCTCATAGTACCATTTCCTTCTATATTTATTGTACTACAAACAAAAGTTATGGCATCACCGTGTGTTAATCTTGTTAAAGCTACTTAGCTTTAACCACAGTCACTATTATAATTCGAGCATTCCATTTCTTGGAGTCACAAGCGCGAAGATGAGTTTCTTATTTTACAAACACACCGTACAATTGTTTTCTTAAGACGTATTATGTGTCACCGTCTATTGTTTTCCAAATGAATTTACTAGGCAAGTGAACACTGGCGAAATGAAAATAATTTTCTTATTAAAAAGATTGCTGCAAACCGTTATCTAGAAATCTTTCGCTTATTCTCCTTTCATGCTTTCTGTCATCGACATCCTGTAATAAACCTGAATACGAAACTTCTACTGCAATGTAATTGAAGTAAATACTATAATTCGGTGTACAAATAAAATTAAACGCACAATTTTCAAGCACGCGTTAACGTACGTTGAAGATGTTCCCAAAATTTAAAGTTGCCTTAAATTGTTACGAAACAATCTATGAAATATATGCTCATAGACTTCCACGTGCAATTTATAAAAAAATTATGAAACCATTCTGAATGAATTTTTCCAGAATTTTATTGCGAACGTAGTTAGTATTTTTATGAATACGCGTCGACGCTTTAATGTTCTCGGACAAAAACTAAAATTTGTCTTAAACGTTACATTACACAATATCCTGGTAAAAAAAAAACTCTCTATTGTCCTAATATTGACGTCCATATATCTTATTTCGGCAAACAAATCTGGGTCTTTTCTGAAGATAAAACAGGATGTCGCTTGTAAGGATGAGCGATTGCTTCATCTTCTCTCAGTGTGGTATTTCCGCTTAAATATGGGTCAGACTGATCATCGATAGAATGTGACTCTGTACGGATTACTTTGATTTATGTGTACATTCTTCTGACATCATTTGATAACATATGGTATGGTACGAATTTATTTACTATGCAAATTTCTTGCTCATTTTCGAAGAATTTTATGAGAAATTGTAAGAACATAAATATAATGTACATATGTATAAATACATATGTAATATATGGATAAATGAAGCGTTGCAAAAACCTAGGGAGAATCTTGGAACATATTTGGGAGTATAGGAAATTCAGAAAATTTCATGAAATTATTCGCGACACTAGAAAATGTTTGAAATAAATGTAGAATAGTTGGAACATAATTTTTGTAGACGTAGATGTAAGACATAAAGATCAACATTTTTTTTTACACCAATCGACACAGCTCGTCATTCCTCATAAAAAATTGTTAACCTATTTATATCGAGAAGGTATCAGTTTAAGAAATATTTTAACACCGATCAGTCGTTTTAATACGAATAATCTTATAAATAAATTTTAAGATATTCGTTACACGTTGTTGAAATGCTACTGTGGCTATAACTAACCATGTGTAAATAATTTATGTAATAACATATGCTTACAAACCTAAAAAAAAATCACAAAGAGTTCGATATTATATGCATAAGTATTAATTAGTAATATTGATTGAGTAGTATTGATTAATATGTCGTAAAGTTAAATGGAAAATATCTCTTTAACCAGTGGTTTTTTAATGTACCTTGTTATCGTTTCTTACAGAGAATGATATCATACTTCGATTCATATGCACCAACACCTATAAACTTGTTAACATCGAAGTCACTGTTGAATTCATTTGACTTCCATTCGAAAAACTTTCTGGCAATTTTGGAGATATTCGATCGTTTCATACGTGTCACCCTACATTAGCGTATCACATGTATGCCTATGTATAACTTTAGATATTTATAATATATCTATAATATCTGTAAGATATCTATAAGATATGTATAAGATATTTATTAGGTATCTGTAAAAGTTGTATAAGATATTTATAAAGTAGCTGTAAAATTTGTATAAGATATTCATAGGATATCTGTAAGACATGTATGAAAAATTCATGAAGTATCTGTAAGATTTATATAAGATATTCATAGAAGATCTGTAAAACATGTATACGATATTTATAAGGTATCTACTTATAAGATGCCGATAAGATATGTATCAGGTATCTGTAAAATATCTGTAAAATATCTGTAAGATATCTATAATATATCTATAATGTAGATGTTACAAATATCTATAAGAACAGCGTATGATATAGAATGTTAATTGGTAAGCTACATAAATTATTGTTTTTAACCACATAGCATTTGTTTTTAAATGAATTGCTTTTGCAACGAATTTGAATATACAGTGTTATTATTATTTTATCTGGCACTGTGGAGATATGTATGACAAATTTGTACAAGTAGGTATCCGTAAGGCAGCACGTGGTTTCGACGATTCGCCCACGTCCGAAGAAAAGTGGATAACCAGGGCAAAAGTAGGTGAGAAAAGGAAGGTCGGGCACCGCCTTTCTTCTTCCTCGTTGGCCGTCGTCTCCCGTTATTTCACGGAATTGTGGGAAATTAGGAACTGAGCCAAGCTAATTAAACACGTCGACCTTTTGTTTTCAAGGTAGAAACTGACATGCGTTGCACCGTTTGCCTACGATGTCAGTCACTTTCGATATTTTCACAGATCCCACCGGTTTTCCGATCTCTTGCCGATTTCTATGATACTGGTTAGTAGGTCGAAACGTTCCACGAACGAATATTACATAGAAATATTCATCGATTCGCCATATGCTTAACTTTTCTATTAAAGTATTACATTACAAACTGATCATTATATACACTAGTGGAATTAATTCTTAAATCTTTCCTTAAATTTCGCACTTAATCAAATTATTTAATATATAATTGTTTATATTTTATATTCTAATCAATGTTTTCTAATTTTGGGGCGTAACTCTAAACATTATAGCTTACAATAAAAATATTACGGTATCAATTTAGCGTAGCGGAATATACATATTCTCCAAAAACATGAAATATAAAATATTATTAGTCCAGAATTAATTCCACTAGCGTACATTGTTACTAATATAACATGTATAACTTGTAATACTGTTGTGTTATATACGTTATTATTATTACACATGTAATTTGTAATACTATTAACTGATTATTACATATGTTATTATTATTACATGTAACTGATCATTTATTACTCTAAAGAATCAGCCATTTTGTGTTATCAAAATTAATACTAGATCTAGACAGTAATTTTTGTAAAAGTTTAAGCTGCAGTTTGATGTATCATTTTGTACCATTTGTTATGATTTTAAGATTTTTACTAACTACTAGTAGATACTATATAGTCCAAAATCAATCATATAATATGCAGTAACGTGGTAAAATTATTTGCATTGTAATCAGCTATTTTGTATTAATAATATTGATATATCGTTTCTACCGCCATTATGAATGGAAATTAAACTTTAAATTGATATATGTTAAGTGTTATCTGAAAGGTAATAGTGTGATACGCTAAACGAAATAGAATTATGTATAATGATTTACTAGAATTAATAATCAACCATTTTGTATTAAGAATATTAAAGAAACATTTATGTACCTGCGTAATTACATCAATTTTTTAATATCAATTTGATATGCGATAGATGTTTTATGACATTTTCAGATGATAAAAACTTTGTATGTTCGAAATCAGTTATTCGATATGTAACAATATAATTTAATTATATTGCTAAATCTAGTTAATAGTTGACTTTGTATTAAAACTAGTGTTTGATAACACTTTATATAAGAAGCTAAACTTTATATATGACATACTGTAAGTGACATGCGATAACATAATACAACCTTTCACCAATTGACAACTAGCCACTGATATGAACAATATAAATAGAAATCTAGAACAAATATTATAATAAATAAAAATATTAATGACCCGTTCAAGTCTCAAATTGATATGTAAATTTAAATTTTACCAGTCATTTATGTTGTAATATCCTCTTAACATATCACTCTGTTAATTGCTACAGCTATCAGTCATTTTATATTATTAATATTGATAAAACATTTAGGTAATCAATGTTTAATCTTCAAATTGATATGCGATACGTTACGAAGCGACATGCAGCGAAATAATAGTATTATATTTTTTTTTCAATTAACTGTTATGTATTAAGAATACTGATAGCACGTTTATGTAGACATTTCCTTTAAAGCTTAAGTTTGTAATTGATATGCCATAAGCGTTATTGGAAACGTAACTACGTGACATCCAACGCGAAACAGCACATTTGCCACTTGCTATAACTAACAATCACCTATTCAGCGTTAAAGATATTGAAGAGACAATCATGGTGACATTTTGATCAAGCATTATGTTTTAAATTAGTATGTTATACGCAATGAAGTATTATGCAGCATAATAATGTAATATAATACTATTGTTTGCTATAATTGACAATTAATCGACTGATATTATATATATTGTTAATGTGTTTATGTAGCCATTTTCATTAGTTCCCATTTAATTAATTTTTACAAATCATTTAGAATTTCAATTGATATGTCATTCCGAACGAGATGATATGCAATTACTGAATAGAATTCTTCTGTTTAATATAGTCAGTAATTAGTTAAAAAGGTTAATACTTCAACGTTTCAGTTAACTTTTAAAATTTAACTTGATATGTCATCTCTAACAAAGCGATATGCAATAATACAACATAATTTTATTATGTATACTAGAAACCACCCATGTCGTATTATTAATATCGCATAAACGTTTATACTAATTATTTTTTCATTAAGGTATAATGTTAAATTGATATGCCTTGCACTGCAAATGACATGCTACAAGACAATACAATTTTATTGTTTCATACAACTAACGAGTAGTAAAAAACGTTTGGATGTCAATTTTCATTTATCTTTAAGATTTAAGTTGACATGTATTTCCTAGCAAGGTGATATGCTATCCAGAATTATAATGTTCTTGTTTTATGTAACTTACAGCTAGACATTTTATATAAGAATATCAAATAAACGTTTATGCTATTTATTTTTTCATTAACATGAAAAATTTAAATTCATATGCCGGGCACAACGAAGTGACATGTCATAACAAAATAAAATTTATAACAGTAAAAATCAGTACCTTCGTACAAAACACATTAACAAAACACATATACAGTAGCGGACAAAAGTTGAAGACTAAATGGAAAAAATAAATAATTGATTTACTGTTCATAAAAACTATAAATAGTGTTCTACTTTCGGTGTTAACTAATTAGACATTTATTTATACACTTACAAAAGAAAGGAACGAAGTTCGTATAATATTCAAAATCAAATCATCGTCTTAAACTTATGTCCGCTACTGTATACAGGGTGGTCCATTTATCTTGAGACAGGTTAATATCTTTTAAACAACATATTTTTGAAAAAAGTGTTTCAGACAAAAGTTATCGTGTGTCAGGGGACACATTGGATAGTAGGAATGGATTTTTTCAGGGAGTGCTCCTGAAGGTCATATGAACGTCAACTTTATTTTTTTAAACGGAACCCCTCATTTCTTATTTTACTATCATATTCTCCAGAAGAAAATGGGTAACTTTTGTTCGAAACATTTTTTCGTAATGTGTCTACTTTTTGAGATAAGGTACTAAATATTTATTCAATAAACATTTTTATTTATTATTTAAGAAGGTGCTCAAAGTGTTGATGGCGATGATGGAAGTGTGAGGGGCCATGCTGATTGGTTTTTCCCCAAAAATTAGAATCCAATCAGCAGATTCTCTTAAAAATTGCTACTACTGTCCATTTACAGTAAACGGAGGATGTAGGGCTTTTTTCAAAAATACATTGTTTAAAAGATATTAACCTGTCTCAAGATAAATGGACCACCCTGTATATACCAAAATTTCTATAAAATTTCAAGCTTGAAATTGACGTTCAATGTAATTCTGTCATCAAATCATGTCAGACTTATCGTGTTTCAAAATCCATCGTCCGGCATACAGAAATCTACTATTACCTGTTACTCGCTAATATAATTTAACGGTTAATGAGACTTTAATTATTTATATATATAAAAAGAGATCTTTACAGCAAAAAAGGATCGTAGCGTTGATGAGTAACAACCATTGTAAGACAATAAAGGTATGCTAGTACAAACGTTACATTCGTCATTGTGGCTTTTAGTAGCGTGTACGAATAAAGTTCTCGAGGATAATCATTCAATTAATTGTCGTGAAAGAGAAGCAGGAACGAAAGATGAAAGGAAGATAAAGGAATGAGAGGGTTCAGAAGAAACGGGAAGTTTGTCACGAACGAACGGAAGAATGTAATTAGTTGGGAAGATCGTATTCATGTTGTAGCTGAAAACTGCATAACAGAGGAGTACGCGATACTGAATGAAACGTGAGAAATACGAGCAGTTGTCGTTTTACTATGAGAACCGATTGCGATCGTTCAACGTAGGAAAGGCATTTTTATGAATCGTTTTTCGCATACAATGTACGCGGCCTAATCTTTAAATCTGCGACAATTTTTCTAATAGAACACAATGAAACGCCTTATGAAACAATTTGATCGTGTAACACGAGTCAATTTGAAAGTAAATGATATAAATTCTTCTTTCCTTTTGCCACTTTCCGATATTAATGAATACATTTTTTTATATTAATACATGCGCAACTTGTTTCGAATTAAAAATTTTAATTTTTCGATGTTAAAAATTAAAAAATTATGTTTGCATATGTAAAAGTTGTAATCCCTTTCACAGTATTGTGGTATAATTATTTTGAGTTTTAAGACTCCCGCTCTTTTGTGTTTCGATGAGGGTGGAATTCAAATCGGAAAAAATTAGTATTTTATATAAATACGCGAAGGATTTATTTTAAATCGAAAAAAATTCTGTATACATATATGAAAGTTGTAATCTTTTCCTCAGTATTGTGGTGTAATTATTTTAAATTTGAACAGATTCTCGCGCTTTTCTGGTTTCAAAAGGTGAGTATACAGATGGGATAAAATAAGATAAAATATTAAAAATACATAATATTCTGAGTTCAAAACTTAAATATAATACGTAAATATGTGTACTTTGAATACGAATAAGTTCCCGCCTTTTTACGTTTTTCGGATAGCAGTATCCGAATACGACAACTAAATTATGCTTTATATTTAACTTAAATTTGTATACATTTTGTTTCAAAATCATCCAAATTCTAGAACAGATTATAAAATAATTATAAGTATAGCAGAAAATTATTGATCTGAATGAGTAATGTTTACGTTAATTAAAATGTATTTTTATTAAATTTTAATAAATAATTCTATTAAAAGGAGGTGTAGAAGTTCACTAAATAATACGATTTAGTGAATTTAATGTTTCAACCCAAAATTGTCAAATAAAAGAATTTTGCTAACACATCAACCATCTATATAATTATTTTTTTAAATCATTTTATACGTACAATTATAAAATATTCCAACTAGTTCTTGAATGCTGTAACACGTACAAATAAAATTTTGTTTTATGATCCCAAGAATTTCACGAATTCTAGAAACTTCAAAAATTCAAACAATTCTCAAAAATCGTAAGGACTCCAAAATTCTAACACGTTAGTTATTCTAAAAACTATATATAGGAATTTGAACAGACTTAGGAAACATTAAGACTTGTTAGGCATTACATTTAGTTTGCAGGAGTAAAGAAATTTCCTTTCCCTATATTGCCATTTTCTGTAGCGAAGGCTACATATATCGCGTAACATATGCGATAATTAAAAATGTGAATCAATTTACGGTATTATAACGTGAAAATGGATTTCCACGCGTAAGTAAGTACAGTATAAGTATGCACATGCGTTATGCGTTGAGAAAACGAGTTTCTTAGCTTCGTGCCAGTGAAATCGACGCTAAAGAATCATTTGCCCTTCCATGATAGATGGATATAGAGATTAAGAGACTTATGTCCGGTTTCACCAACAAGAAGAATTATTCATCGAATAATATATATATAGCCGAAGAAATTTCTACAGTTCCATATAATATTTCGCCTTGAAGTAGTATATTTCAACGATAATAATCAAACTGCTATTTCTGAAACGTTGTTCGATCTGTTACAAAGATATATGTTTTTAAAACATTTAATTCACGTATATAAAACTTTCAAAGTGTGTGTTGTATTATATATGTATTGAATTTCAAAGTTCTACCACAAAATGGACGCATAAGATTTTAAAATGGCGTCTATCGTTAATTTTTGGGGTAGAGTTGAATAATTTATGTAATTTTATGGTAATGTTAGTGAATTATTATCTTGATAGTTGTGTATTATTAATAAGATTTTCAGTATGGATTTTAATAAAACAAACGTAAGCGAATGCATATAAACTGTTTGCTGAGATATAATTAATATTGTAATTTTATTCGAAAAGAAGTACTCAGCTTAAAAATATCTTCTGCAGAGCTATAAAGTTGTCAGATAAAAATCATATTCTGTTTCGCACGGATTTGTATCTTATGAGAAGAATATGCTCTTTCATAAGAATCTCGTGAATTTTACGCAGGCTTAATTAGTTAATTTCTTATTTAACACGAAATAGAGAACGGATACTCTCTTTAAGATAGCTAAACAGTAAGTTTCATAAATCTTCAGAATTAATTGAACTTGCCCTCTATATCAAGTTTATCTAAAAATTATGATCATAAAAATAAATTATTCGCATGTAAAATTGAGGTACTTTAATTCTATGTAAACTGGTTTTTATAGAAAGTTTAATTCATAATTTTGAAAGAAATGTAAACTAATAAAATATATTGAGTTCCCTATTTTTTATTTACGTAAGGGGATTTATGTAATAGAAAATCAGTCATAAATGGTTTTTCATATATTCCACACATATTTTAGTAATATTAAACCATAAGACGCATAAAGTGCAAAATTTCATGATATAATAATGTGTATTACGAATTGCACAATATAAACATTTTATTATTGAAATATTGAAATATTTAAAATATTTAGTAAAATAATTTTTACTGTTTTATCAATAGAATATTTTAATGTTCCAAATTTGCAATTATATATTATACAATTTCTAATATTATGCTGTAAAATTACTCAAATATTTAAAATTTACCATTACAGATCTTAGTTTTACTAAATTCATAGGATATTTCATAAACCCGTTAGTATATTAACATATTTCAATATTAAAAGTTTAATATTATCTGTTTTTTTTATTTATAATATTTTTTAGATTAGAGTATTAAAATTTAAACAATTTACTATTATATATATATATATATTCGTTTTATTAAATTTTATCGGTTATTAATATTTTATTAATTATCAATTTTAATATTTTGTTGTTAGCACATTGAATAATTAAAATTTATCGTTACTAATCTTTCTGATATATTATTTTACCATTTACATATATCACTGCACAAATAGTCATAAAATATTGTATAAATTTGTTAATATACTAACATATTTAAATATAAAAAATTTACCATTACTCATTTTTCTATTTATAATATCTAATAAAATATTTTTAATTTTATTATTTATGTTTCTGTATTGAAATCTGAAGATATAAAAAAGTTATCATTATTTATTTCTTTTACTTACTACTTACAATATTTTGAGATTAAAATATCAAAGTACTTTAAATGTACCATTTACTTATATTTTTATATTTCCAGTACAAATAAATATCGTCCTTTATACATTATTAAATTCACTACTTATAATACTTAACTATTAAAATACTGCAATGTTAAAAATTTACCATTACATATTTCACAATTTATAATATTATATTCCTAGAATGCCATTGCTCAAGTTCCATCGTTGCAATTAAAAGAAAGAATTTACTTCAATTAAGAGAAAGAACTTAATCAAAAACTATAAACTAGAAAGGACGAAACCGTAACTGAAATTCAACTAAAACGCGTCTGCAAGAATTTACAGTTACATTTGAAAATAACCCGATTCTACTAATAATACACGTTAACGCGTGTAAAATCAACACGCAACTTAACTCTTGCCCGCGTATCCTCGGGTTTCATCACGAGCTCATCGATCCGTCGAGCAAAAAATATAAATAAAAAACAAACCTTGTGCGAGCAAAGCAACGACGACAAAAAGACACACAGTAACTCTCTCCATGACCCAGAAATCTTCCCCGTTCAACAGTTCTGAGTTCCCGAAACGTTCGACGAGATTCAACCAAAAAAAAAAATTCCCTTCAACAGCACTGCTAACGCGCGAAATATTCCTGATCCAACAAAAAGGGGCACTGATCGTCTTTCGAATTCACCGGCCGTACCGCCAGAATCACGTCATTTCGCGGTTCGATCCGGAAGTCCTGCGAAACCGATCGAAAACCGGAACCGTACGAATCCGCGCGACGAAGAGTTCTTCTCTGACGAAGAAGCAGGTGCTCGATCGTGTTGGATACACGAATTCGAAGTCGACCAAAGTGAAACGATCTTTCCTGAAGACTGAAGTGCTTACTCCTTGGCAGGAAGTCGTCCAGGTGTTCTGCCCCCCTCCATCGCGGAGCTCTTCTCTGCCACCTCTCCTGGCAAACCGACGTGCTGGTTGCCATCGAGAACGAGGCTGACTTGTTTTCACGTTAATTTGTATTTAATTCGAAATTAATCGTGGAAAAATTAGAAACAATATTCGGGAATTGAGTAAAATATATTATACGTAAAAATTGTCATTTGTAACTAAACCTTTCGAGTGACCCGTACTATCGCATTGTCGCGCAACTTTCTACGTTACAATGAGAACACGCTCTCGCATACATTTACAAGAGTTGCACAGAAAATAATAATGCAATGTCAAGATAAAAATAAGCAAACGTATATGAAAATAAAATAAAAATGTATAAATCTATGCGGTATATAGTTATATAGTTATAAGGGTGTCACTAGGCTTGAACGTAAATGGAAAGTGTATTCGCCGCTTAGAATCACTTAGGTCGAGCTGAGGGAAACAAATGAATGAATGAATCTGTATTTCAATCGTACTTCATCCGTCGTTTACTCTTTTGTCTGTAAGCAAAGGGATTCGATGCTCTTTGACGGTGCTTCCCTTATGGCTGTGAAAATAGCGGACATTTTTGGCAGTACGTGATATCATGACACGCTTCTTGCGTGTAATGATACAGGAAAAATAAAATACACGTGTAGGAGAACGACGTTAGAGCTCCGAGTGACAGCATGATATTACTTGAATTCAAGTTCTCGAAAGTGTAGTCTGAAGCTGACTCTTCGTCTTTTTTTCTTACGTGTGCCTTCGGTATTTAGGACACCTTTTGATACGACACGTCCTGAAGTCGTAAGATGACGCTGTCCTGGCGTCGTGGAACGCGCGATTGTAAACATAATTTTATAGTTCATTCATTCGAATGAACTTTTGGAATTTACATATTTAGTAATTTGGACATTTAGAATTCTACAGATTTGAAAATATCAGAATTTGAGCATTTGGAAACTTGTGAATGTAGAAATTTCATAATATCAGAATTTGTAGAATTTGGAAATTTCGGTATGTAGGAATTTCATAATATCAGACCTTGAGGATTTGGAAATTTGGGTATGTAGCAATTAGAAGATATAAGCATTTGAGAATTTCAAAATTTGAAAGTTTGAAAGCTTGAGAATTTTAGAATTCACAGATTTGGAAATTTTCAAATTTAAGGACTTAGCAGTTTGACAGTAAACGTAGTTGAACATTTAGAAGTTTGAAAATTAAAAATGTAGGGATTTAATTTCGCATCATCGTGAACTATTAAAAAAAGAAGAACCGATGTAAAACAAACCACAATTTACAACTATTCTCTGTCTTTTAAATGTACACAAGGTTGAGAGAATACAATATTATATACAAACAATATAAAGGTGTAGTGGAATTATTCACTATCAAAATAAAATGATTGAATAGTATAAAATATGGTATAATTGCAATTGTTCACAATATAATAAACTTATTTCAAAATATAAACATCTCATTTACTATCGTTCCTAAATAATATAAGATTAAAGTTTTCAGGTGACATCGTTTGACGATTCCCGCCATGACACTCTCGATCGCACTTTTCGCTAGAACGTATAAAAATCAAAAGTTGGTACTATTAAAAATTGATAATTATCTAATAGAAACTGAACAACATTAATTACAGTCAACATTAAAAATTATTATTATTTAACGACATTAAAATTTACTTTCCATAAACATGTAAACGCATAACACTGGTATCTTATATTTGCAGTTATAAAAATGACCTATAAATACCCGGATACAATAGTTATTTCCATAATTTAATTGCCTTAATTATCTTATTTATATTATACTATATTTAATTATATTGTACAATTTTAGAATTAAATTTAGTGACTGTTTAAAATATATAATTTAATATTTTTATAAGAAAAAAATATTTCCCTTACCAAGTGTGACTTTGAGTCTAATATCCGTAATATATGTATAAACACATATATTGTATAATTTAAATACAATAGGACAATTTGTAATATTTGTGATCATAAGTTCGATTTATAAACAAAAGCGTAGCTCGAACTCTCGAAACACTTTCTTCCGAGCTATTAAATTTCACGGCTACGTTAATCAACATGTTCGAGGTGAAGGTATGAACGCATCTCATTGTTGGCGTGAAGCAGAAACAACAATTAACTTAGATATGGAAGGATGGCCATCAAGAAGTAGACAGTCCGGTTTAGGGTGTCGTGGTTCGCTGATCATCGTACCGATTCTTCCTGCTTAAACACGATCAAAAACCTTCCTTTCATCCTTTCTTTCTCTACATACATATAGCAGACGGACTTACCGTTTGCGAGTACGTAGTAGAATTACGAAGTGTTGAAACTACTGGGATTCGAAATGAACTATAAAAACATAACCTTAAAATGTAACTAATATGGGGGGATCTTGTAGTCTCCGGCAATTTTACTTCCCAAATTATTATCAAATCCCTAATTTCTAAATTTACCAATTGTTAAATTTCCAAATTTCTAAATTTATTCATCCAACAATTTGAAATTTTTCAATTTTAATATTTCCTTGATATTTTAATAAACTTCTTAAATATATAAATTTTCAAATCTTCAAACTTTCAAATATATAATTTAGCAAATTCCCATTTATAGATTAAATATCTATCTTTATAAATTTCCAAATGTCCGAATTCCTAGATTTCTAAATACTTCAATTTCCAAGTTCCTTATCCCCGAATTCTCACGTCCCTAAATTTTGGATCTCCAAATACTTATGATCCCGAATCTCCTTGTTCTTATATTGTATGATCTCCAAATACATATGTCTTCAAATTCCCAGACCCCCAAGCACATATATCTCCTTTCAAAACACCCAAATCCTTAGATGCCAAATTCCTAGACTCCTGAATCCTTAGATCATGAAATTAGAAAATCTCCAAAATACCCAAATCATTAACTCATCCCTAAATTATCAAATTCCCAAAAATCTGTAAAAATCAAATAGTGTGAGATCTCTTACCATTTGGTTGACATATTTTTCTTAAGAAAGCCATTTTGTTTTTAACATAACGTGTATAGTAATCAACACATTTACCCTACCTATCGAAAAATGGCGGATCTCCTTAAGTTTTCTCTAGACTTCCTTTTTCTCCAGACTTTCCTCTGCCTAGGATTAAATTATTCCTAGACTACGATCTCTTAAATCTTCCCTAGGGTTCTTCCACTTAATTTGTTCATCTATCAACTAAGATAGATATCAGGTATACTTTACTCTAAACCTAACCCATTTTACAACTTGCCACAAAATATCACTTTCATCATAGTGCAATAATGTAAGAAAATTCCTGTTTCTCTGATATGTGAGAAAATGATTTTGAATAAGAAGAATAGGTAATAGTTAAATAATGATTGAGAGTATCGGTTGCAGCGTTAGTATTGTTATGTTAAAGTAACTTTTGTCAAAAAGTAGCGGCTAACCGAGTTCCTCGTCACCTCCATGTCTCGTTTTCCTGGTGCATTCCGTGTCAGTCGTTCGAGAAGAGGTCGCGATTGGATATTCAATTAGAAACGTAATGCACGTACACGTGACTAGCATTCGGCACGTGGAACAGTCACGAAACCCTATAAATTGTTCAAAAATTCGGCAAATTTAAAGAAGAACCTCAATTTCTTTTCACTTATCCCAACCTACATTTAATTCTTCTTAATACCATTACCAAGAAATTTCGAATCATGACAAATTTTTCCCCTTTGTCTTCGAAGAGTATGACCCAGTGACCAATTTGGTAACAATGTTGTATCGAGCCGTCAATTTAATAAAATTGAACTCAAAATCATTATGATTAGCATTGTGGTTGTTCTTTTTATTGTCATTGTCATTGTCACTATCCTGCTTATTGTGATTACTACTGCTATTGACATTGTCATTGCTATTGCTATTGCTATTGCTATTGCTATTGCTATTACTGTTGCTACTGCTATTGCTATTGCTATTGCTATTGCTATTGATATTGATATTGATATTGATATTGATATTGATATTGATATTGATATTGATATTGATATTGATATTGATATTGATATTGATATTGATATTGATATTGATATTGATATTGATATTGATATTGATATTGATATTGATATTGATATTGCTATTGATATTGATATTGATATTGATATTGATATTGATATTGATATTGATATTGATATTGATATTGATATTGATATTGATATTGATATTGATATTGACATTGACATTGACATTGACATTGACATTGACATTGACATTGACATTGACATTGACATTGACATTGACATTGACATTGACATTGATATTGATATTGATATTGATATTGATATTGATATTGATATTGATATTGATATTGATATTGATATTGATATTGATATTGATATTGATATTGATATTGATATTGATATTGATATTGATATTGATATTGATATTGATATTGATATTGATATTGATATTGATATTGATATTGATATTGATATTGATATTGATATTGATATTGATATTGATATGACCATTGTTAGTGTCCTTTTTTTTATAATTATCATTGTCAATGTCATTTTTCTTGCAATTATTGTTATCATTGTTATTATTATTGTTATATTCCTGTGATTGTTACTATCATTACATTATCATTATTGTCGTTATGTACATTGTCCCTGTCGTTCTTATTCCTTTTGTCATCGTCAAAATATTCAGAATCCTAAGTTAATCAATTCCAATACTGACACACATTATAAACCTTCGTAGCTCCATCACGATTGTCGCAAAAATAAAGAGAATCCGCGAATCATAATGAACAAGGAACAGCTATTACGAAATACATGACTTCTGACCTGACCCATATAATCATTTACCGTTCGATAATATTTTGTAATTCCATTAAAACATCGATACATTCGTCCTCAATTTCGTGTTGGAACGCTAACACACTTCAAAGTATGATACACTTTTATTTCGAACACGTGACTGACATTCGGATGCAAAACTGTGAGCTGTACTATACTCACTCGCTCGCTCGTTCGCTCACTCATTCGCTTACATATACGTTCGCGGAAGTAAGTAGGTGACTCACTGCTAGCGAGTGCTTTTTTAGGGCACTTTCAGCATCACGGTAATTCGACGAATCGCGTAGGACCAGATTTGGTAGAGGTTGAAATTTGGTGCGACGAAAGCTAGCGGTGTCGAGTCACTTGTTAGCAACATCGACTTCCTGACCCACATACCACGACCGCCATACAAACGTGATGCTTTCTACATATAGGTGTGCAGCCGACGTATGGTTACTTCTTCATATAGTTGTGCGAGACACCATCATTACCGTGCAGCCACCTCGTTCGCTTCCATGATCATTCTCACATGGGAAGATGCGGCTATTGATACTATTGACACTCTTCTACAACGTAATCAACGGTTCTTTCTGTACAATAATGATATACTGTTCGTACTGTCATGGCCGTAACTTAATTCTAGATTTTCGTTATGATTCGTACAAATTTTAATACTAAAAAGTGCGACGACAGCAATCAGAACTTAATTCTGGACGAGATCAAATAATGTATTTATTGGATAAAATGTTATGTAAATGTAAATGTAATTATTAACGTAATTGGTAATGTAATTAGTAAAGTGTAAAATATTAATAACATTCATCGAGTGATTTTACAATTCTTTTTTCATAATATTCTCGAATAACTTCTGAAGCAATTCATTAATTTATGAGTAATGAGTAGAACAGAACTAGCACATAAATGAGACAAATTTTATAGGGGGAAATATTTTTATGAAATTTTTTATTGCCTTCTTTCCTGTATTTTATCAGGTACCAAGACCCTGAGAGTTTATTAAAATCAATTTACCTTTATACACTACATTTTATGCTTGGTCTATCAATGATTATCAACGAGACAACTCAAACTTCGTATCACTTATTCAAATAATTTCATCCGGCAAAATCATGAAACATCGAATCTCCGAACAGAAACTAAAATTTGCAAATTTTCCAAAATTCGAAAGCCTGGGGATAGTTGAGTGCTTAGGAACAGCTATACATATTTTAGTTCCAATGTGTGATTATGCTTTTGAAACGAACCGCGTATAAATAACTTCCGAATATTAAAGTCTATAAATGGGTAAATGTGATTCTAATACCGGCAGAATATTTGGAAGTTCTCCTTTTTAGTATGTCTTCGGCTACGTAAAAGTAGGGTTCGTCGACCGAATAGACGTCTAATCTGACCGAATCAAGTTTCTCCGTTAGTCGTCGTCTTCGTCCGTGACTATATATCGATGACTGCCTTCTTCTTTCCTGCATATGAATCGATCGATAGGTATGTTATGTCCTCGAAAATTTTGACCATCGGAACGTTTATTCATTCCATTACGTGCCTGCGTTCGACCTATTCAGTTGTATTAATTTAATCGCTGACTATACGACGCTGCTTCTAATACGATCGCTCGCTTATACTAATATTCTGATGGAAGACGGTACAATAAAAGAAACGCGGATGGAACTATGTTCTATTAGAAATTTTGACATTCCTATAAATTATATGTGGAGTCCCTAATCCGCAATACACCTTCTTCAAAATGAAGGTGCTTTAAAAAGGAATAAAAAGTTCGTATCACGACTTTCGTTCTGTGAAACTTACATTATTTCGATTGACTATGTAATTGACAGTAAATTATATGTTAAAATATATAAATCATTATATATAATTAGGGTGTATCTAATAGGGTTCGACAAAAAGCAGGTGGATGTACGTGAAAGAATAAGGCAACAGTTTAGAATAAAGTCTTTTCGTATGCTATTTCGTGTTTAAAAGAATGGAATTGGAGAATTTTTATTTTTGATAGGTATATAAACACAGTGAATAACGATCACAACAAATTGCTTGTTAATTTGTTGAAATCTTGAAATATAAGAATTTAAAGATTATTAGTTCTGAGAATTTAAGAATTTAAGAATTACAAAATTTGTAATTTTGAGAGCTTAAGAATTTAAAGGTTTAAAGTCCTTTAATTTTGGAAATTAAAAAATTTAAGAATTGAAAAATTGTTGGTTTTAAGAATTTGAGGGTTTGAAAATTTGTAAGTTTCAGAACTGCGAGTTTGAAAATTTGGGAATTTAAGTATTTGAGAATTTAGAATTTTAGTCAACTATAAATGTGAAGATTCATTATTAGAAATTGGAACATTTGAATATTGAGGAATTGGCGAATATGTAAATTTGAAAGTTTTTAAATTGAAATATTTAGAATTTTAGAAACTCGGAAATTAAAAAATTAGAGAATTTCATGTTTACGTACTTCATGTAAAAACACTTATCTTTGTTTGAAAAAAACCTATGCTCCACACGGATGTACACTCGAATGCAATGTATTCATTAATTAAAAAAAAGTACATACAACATAATAAATGTCCCATCATATAATCTTTCTATCTATGATTTTAACGCGCAAGAGTAGAAAATTTCAAATTACGCTCTCTTAAAACTTTCTATAGGCTCCTCTTAAATTACTCACTAAATCACAAATATCCCTCGAGATAACGTAAATTTTCTCTAAATTTTTCCTTATCTGTCTTTATGCTCTCTACTTATAGCCCCCCGTATGCTAGCTCTATGCTTCACAGTTCTCCCTAGATTCTTTTAACATCTTGCATCGAAACACCATAAATTCAACCCATAGAATGTTCACATTCAAATACGATTTCAATTCGCAACCATATCCAATGCATTAGAGCAGGGGTGGCCAAACCATGGCGCATGTGTCAAATTTGGCGCATTGAAGGGTTTTCACTGAAATTTTATTCTGGAAAAGGGCAATTAAAACATTATAGATACGTGTTAAAGTTTTCTTATTATAATTTATATCTGTTGTGCGATTAAGTAACTCTTTCTTCATCCTAAGCAAAAGTATATTCCATCAATATAACCCTTGTAAGAGGCGTTAAAGTTTTTTGGCGCACCTGGATTCGCTTTCTACCAAATTGGCGTATGACATGCGAAAGGTTGGCCACCCCTGCATTAGAGTGTTCCATAAGTTTCTTCCTGTTTTGATAGAAATAAATGCACAATATTTATAGTTTAAGATTGATCTGTCGCATGAAACATGGACTATTCTACTCTATCGCTTCTCTGTCACCCCACAGTATTTACTCTTTTTAACCCCTTGCATTATGCTTCATTTGGCAAATGCGTCAGACATAACGAAGTATTCGGTGCTACAATTATAAAACGACTGAAGAACGTTCGAATGTCAAGACCATTTTGCATTCAGCGATCCTCAACTGTGCAAATCAAAATTAGACGGAAATTGAACATTCAACCGTGTTAAAAATATAAACGAAATTTCCCGTATTTGAACTTCGAGTGCGTCACGAGTGTAACACGTTATTATAGTGCAAGGGGTTAACACTAGATTTACGGAACCCGTAAAAATGACGGATGTTAGATTGCTTATTTTAAATTACGAAAATTAGTATAAAACTTCTGACTAAATCTAAATTAACCTTCATCGAAATAGAAGATCATTGAGTGAGTTACTTTACGTATCGTCGATTATTTACTTATTTTTATACATTAATTCCGATTTAAATATAAGTGGTCACTAATCGTCCACAAAATCTAGTGTTAAAATTACCGTGAATTACTTGCAAAATATTCCTCGAAATGCGTTTTTATGTCATATCAAGGAAGGAAGAGACTTATTGGACATCTTGGCATTAGAAAGAAGCGTACGTTATATCGAGGTGTACTTCTTGTTTATGTACACATAGAATACAGTCTCGTGAAATAGTCGCACAGCTGTATTACTCGCAACACTGACATGACCCCGATTTAAGCAGCTGCAAAGATTCTTCAAGGCGGTTGCTGTTCATGGAAAGTCAAAGAAACAAGATTCTAGATACAGATGTAAGCAGTTATACATATTGTTCTCCCGTTCACATGTGTACACGTGCATTTATTTTCTCACAATTTCTAGCTTTCCTGGCCTATTATCTGTCATTCTTGTGCAATTTTGATTAATTAATTGACTAACGTAAGTAATTAACGCTAATTATGTATCTCGACGGGACGAATTTCGTAAATGCGATTATGCCGTGCACGCGCCACCCGAATGAAAAATTACTAATTTGTTTATGCTTTATGTTTTATTAATAATGATTAAACAAGAACATTACGTAAGTACTTATGTACAAGATGGGACAGATTGTTTATCGCTTAGTTAGCTTGTTACTAATTTCTTATCTATTTATTTATTAACTTATTTGTAACTCGTTTATATTTACTTATTTCTTTCATGTTCGTTTATTATTATTTATTATGAAATAATTGTGTGTTTCTATGTTTATTTGTTTGCTTGTTATTTACTTATTTATTTGTTCCTTTATTACTTTTTTACTATTATTTGTTATTTTAATTATTTATTCCCTACGTATTTATTACCGGCCACTATTTTGATTTATTACTATTTTCATTTATTTATTTATTATATTTAGTTATTTACTTATTATGTACTACGTTTTCATATTTATTTAATATTTACATATTCGTTTCTTTATTTATTTCTTCGCTATTTGCTTGTTCATTATTTATGTATATATTCATTGATTGTTAATTTTATAGATATTTATTTTTTGATAAGACCTTAATCCAGATCCAGAGTTAATAGCAATTAATTTAACAGTAGTATCATAATTGGAGCACTTACGGCCACCTTTTCTAATAATTTCTTACCCACTTCCACATTCTCGCTTTCGAATTGTCACGCGAGAACAAGCTGTTCCCTTTACGTCCGGTTGAGATACCATTATTTCCGCCTTCGACCATTTCCACAATTTCAACAATCGTCCGTCCCCTTTACAACATCACGTCGAATCTATTTCTGCAATCGCCGATCCTACGAAATATTCCGCTTTTTCTATTTTATGTGCTGTTACAGTGTCGAATAATCGAATATTTACTCATCGTCGGTTAAATATTGCGACATTTTTGATCGCCTGAACTTTTGTCCAGGTAGCTGAAAGTTTTATTTCACTTTCACCGCGGGTGAATAGGTCAAAATTGTGTCACATTTATTTCTATCTTTCTCCTCATTATAAAATACTCGTTAACATACAACGTGCGATAATGACGAGGGTCATGCGGGTACAATGAACTGGCACAAGTCATTACTTTTCTTAATGGTAAACTATTAAAAAAAATTATGTTTTATTCGATGGTCCGGTAACGCTTGTTAATTTTACAGTTCCATCATTTCTTTTTTTTTAATCACAAGACTTCCTGTAAAGATTTTTAGAGCATTCTTTTTTTATGGTAAAATTTATTTTAAATTTGAAAGCATCGTGTTTCTTTATGTAAGTATAAAGTTTAATTGCAACTTTATGTCACATAATAATACCTGTCGAATGACTATCGATACTTTAAACGCCAAACTGTTAGGTTTCGAAATTTATGACATCTTTTTTTCGAAATGGTAGACAAAACAATTTTTACAATGTTCTTTGTACAATGTAACTTAGTTTAATGTAAAAACTTTTGAACTGCTTCATTTTAGGAGAAATTTTAATCGATTTATATTGGAATATATATAATTAATTGAAATTGAATAGCTCAGATTAATACGATGTAACAAGATTTTATTTTGAAGGCTCTGAAGAAAGTAATTTATTCCTTTTTTTTTAACTCGATATAAATGAAAAACTTTGTTTTGTTTAATAACAGTGGCTCTCATTGCCGTAATTCATTTTTGCAAATCATTAATAATCCAACAATTTATATTGTATATAAAGAATAATATTTGTCAAATGATCACCTTCAATGAAATCACGATCAAACGTAATTCCTTTGACGGAAAACATTTCTTCCCTCAAAATTAAAAATAGTATATTCTCTTTATAAATTCTGCCAAATTAATGTTTATAATATTGTGTTTGACAATAAATTTGACTTTCGATTAAAGTATTTCAAGTTTCTTTATTTCAACTTAAATTTTCGATATATCGATCGAATGGTCACTGCGATACGTTTGGCGGGAAAGCACTTTTTCAATATTTTGGGTGATATTTCATTTTTTTAAGTAGGAGACGGTTAATGAGCTAATGGTGTACACCTTTTAAAATAATCTTGAATGCTAATTAACACCGTTATTTCACAAGTTAACATCCTGTGAAGTTCCTGAACTTCAGCCGTGATAAATCGATTGTTTCGTCGACTGCATGACTATGGCGCCGCTCCACGCTACTTTGTTAAAGTCATACGATTCGCATAAGTTTATTTTCATAACAAGTCCGTTTTATTTGATTAAAATTGTCCCGAATTATGTAAAATTAATGGTAAATTATAATAAATAACAATTGCCACACATACTCATAAATATTTTAAGAAATTACAAAACTACTTAAAAATATTCCAAGGACGCTGTTGGAAAAGTTTATATACAATATAACCTCAAACACAATGATACATAATAATTTATTATTTGTAAAAATGTGACGATATCATGATATCACATATATTTTTATATCTTTTATATAATAACTGTAGTTTCATTAATAGCTGCTTTTGTTCTCTATAGATTTTATGCCAACCTTCGCTAGAGGCGGGAATTTATTCAAATTTTAAATAGTTCGAAGAGTACGCTAAAATTGTCATCGTTTGAAAAACAATTTTCTTTAATATGGTACGTAACAGATAATCAAACATTTTTTAACAAAATAATATGCCACTTCCTAATATAAAATAATTAATATAGCGATTAAAAAAGATTTGTATTTTTTAAAATGAATACAATCAACGACACCAATAACTGCGAATAAGTAATAACGTGAAGTTATGTAATACATCTAGTTCTCTTTTTACACGATAGATACGTTCCCAAAAAATTCGAGTAAAAAGAGAATTAGGTCTGAAAAATATTAAAAAAAATTCTTTTTAGAGTTCACTTAATTTATTTCGTGCTTACACATTTTAATTCATTAAATATATTATACTTTGAGGAAAAGAAAATAATATCTGCAATTCATCAATATAAAAAAAGTTAAAATAATATAAACATAACAAAATTTTATGCATTGTCACTTTCTGACAATAAACGTATACGTTTACGCTTCGTACACGCGTCGAAAAATCTCGCTCTATTTGCTCTATGAGATTCAAGAAAAATTCATAGAATATTGAAAATCGTGTTAAAAGAGAATTAGGTGTATTTGGTAATACAGGGTGCCCCACAATTATGGTACGAGCCGAAAAGGGGTGGTAGGTGGAGCTATTCTGAACAACTTCTTCCTTTGCCAAAATGTCGGATGAGGCTTCATTTTTAAATTATTAAGGAAAAACACCGACCAATCAGAACGCGAGAAACGCGCGCGCCGTATGTTCGATCGCGACCACGACCAATTAAAACTCGGGCCTACACTTCTATCTCCTAGCGCCCGCTATCCTCGCACTCTCATTGGTCGGTGTTTTTCCTTAATAATATAAAAATGAAGCCTCTTCTAATATTTTTGCAAAGAAAGAAGTTGTTCAGAATAGCTTCACCTACCACCCCTTTCCGGCTCGTACCATAATTGTGGGACACCCTGTATAGCGCATGGTAATATAGTTCGAATGTGTCTTCATGTAGCACAAGATTCTACAACGCGTGGAGATAAAACGCGAGGTTATACAACAAATAGTAATAAGGCGCAAAATCATACAACGCACGAGGGCAAAGCGCAAAGCTATCATGTGACGATAGAACGCGAGACTGTAAAATATGTGGCGATAAATCGCGAATCTACTTTATGAGACCAAATTATTTTATTTGAAACGGTACAGTTCTTGCAACTCTCCCTTCTAGACTAAATAAATCTGCCTTGAGGTTGAATTCGTAGAGGATAAGTATAGTTTTCGCTCTCCCCGATAGATCAGCCGCATAAGTTTTCTATCGGAGCGTGAAAATTGCATCTTGTCTAAAGACACGATAAGCTCGAGAGAACGAGGCCGAACTAGATCAATGACGATGGTCTTTGCTGGCATTTATTTCGCTTATTTGCCGGAGAAAGCTACGCAAGTTTACCAACCGTGTGACTCATGTGAAATCGTCTATGCAAAACGTTTAATTCTGTGTCACTTCTACATCCGGTGCACCTTAGTCAAAGAAAAAAGAATGATTTGTCACCTTCTCTCGGAATTTCACTTTTTAAACACAGAAGTACTGTTACACTGGTGATTTGTCAGGATAATACATCTCGTTCAATAATATCTTTCAAAATGCGTGGTGAAATACAATTGAAAAAGATTGCACGATATCTGTTAGATACTTTTAGTCTATCTAGATATCTAAATCCATTATTAGGATGAAATTAAAAATTTAATATTATAAGAAAATTTATTATGTTAAGTAATAAATTTGTCTCCTCTACCTTAAATTTTAAATCAACAGTTATAACTGTATAAATGAAATTACTTTTATAAGAAATACAATTAAATGACGTGTGAATTTTGTATAAGAATAAAATTATAGTGATAACAGTCTCAAGTAAAATGATTTTCAAGATAATCAAAATTAAAGGGTATATTATACGACACTTTTCTTTTAGTTAATGTTGATGACAAACAAAATCATGTAGCTGTTTAATTGAATAATTATAAAAAAGTGAGTTTCGCCGTAGTAAATTAACCAATTACAAGACAAATTGATCTAAGATAATGCACTCATATAGTCTGCATGTAAGTGTGTATAAAGAATATAGTCCATCGTGAAAGTACATGCATTTAATAAATTGAAAAATAAAATTTCATTTTTCTCAATTTTACGATCATTATACTATGAATATTTATTTACTTAGTTAATTATACAACTAAGGCATAACTCTTCGATTAAGTTATTATCGCTACAGCCTTAATATTAAACCTTCAAAAATAACCGCTTGACTGTAGCGCAATATGGCGTGCCAGAAAAACACGCATGAACATTTGAATTCGATCTAAACATATATGTTCATTGACAATGTTTTTGTAGTTGTTGTATTTAAAAGCTACGTGGAAAAATAATAAAAATATTAAGCAAAACTAGATAGATGTGCATATATGTAAATTCTTCATATGTTCTTGAAAATAAACGGATAGTAATATTTAAATTTTCGTAACAGTCCTCTGAAGATTTACCGCTTAGCGGCAGCACAATATGCATGTATTTTGCGCATGCGCATTAAATGACGCATCCATTCATGTCACATTTGAATACGAAACTTTTATAACGTGTACTATTTCGCTAATTATACTATACAACTGTAGTGCAACTCTACTGTTTTACTGTTTCACTTTTCCACTATTCTACTATACTATAGTGTCATTATTGTATATGTTATTCTACTCTTTATTTATTTTACTCTGTGTGTAAAAAGAACACGTTGTACTCGTAAATCTTTATCTCATTAGATATTATTAAATCTCTAAAAATTATATCAAATTTGATGTATATATCTATAAAAATTATATTAAAACTGTAATTAAAGAACTTGTATATGTATTTTATTATGTAATATTACGCTTTGGTACAAGTTCAACGAAGTATCATACATTTAGAAGGTCCTAATTCGTGTATCTCTACTTTGATTTTAATATCCATTAAAAATTATACGAATATTCCTGTAAAATACTAATTACTTCTTTTCAAATCCTAAGATATCAAAGCATCAAATTGTAGAATTTGAATTTTGCGCCATTTTTGCCGCGCGCACTTCAGCGCCATAGGTTAATATCCATGCTACTAAAAATAATAATTTAAACAGAATAATATTCCTACAAACCGATAATGCATAAATTCATATCACTTTACGACGTGTACGTAGTTAGTTAATAAGCAATAATATTGTTAAATAAGTACTGAAGTATATCTACATTACTGCATATCATTACTACGACTACAGAACATTTAAATTCTTATAGCAATGAAAATTAACAGTCATTATACCTTTCAAGTCTTCTATTAATGTCAAACCATTTCGAATCTATTTAAATTTTCAATTTAATTTAATAAATTTAACTAACAACGAGGAAAGAATAAACAAACGCTAAAAATTGTATTAATTTACCAATATTGTATTAACATACATGTACTTACGTGCAGTCGAATTTCCATAACTCGAAAATTAAAACTTTTCTCATCTCCTTTCCACTTCGTTGTGAAAACCTGTATATGTCAAAATAAAATATATTTTAACTCAAATTACTCATTACATGTCACAATGCAATATTTTACCTCTTTACCTCAAATTTAAAGTAGTCAGATTTTTATAAGTCGAAGTTTCTTTCTGCAAATCGAATCTGTATGGCCATTGTGTCTTATAGTTACACATCAGAAAATATAAAAAATCAATCATTCGATATTTCACTCCTTTAACTTTTAATACATCTTCAAAAATGATCTAATCGTTTTTATTTAAGCGGTTATATTTACAAAATTGTTAACCTTCATATACAGCTTCTGTACATAGAATTTTCAAAATCTAATTCGGTTTCTGCTCTTCCTCTGAGGTTTCAAGTTATTAAGATTCGACTGTATAATATACATATATATAATATGATGAATTAGTCAATAAAATATTTATTTGAACTCAGCCCCTTCAAAGATATTTCTTTCTCGAATTACAAATGAACTTTTAACGATTCAAATAAATTAACTTTTGACAAAATTATACATATAATGCACATCCTTCGCAATTAGAAATTATTTTAATTGAAAAATCGGTACTACCAAAAGTATTAAATGTCGATAAAGAAGAATGTATTTTAGATAATGTCAGAATCGATTGGACCGCCATATCCTTGTGATCGCCACACCATCTATAGAAGAACGAATGCGTGCACGTTCTTTTTTTAAAAACGATCGTAAAAAGAGATAGTAACTGATTCGAAGCCAGAAAGCGCATACGGTGTCACGTGGGTAGGCGCTCGAAGCGCACATTCGAGAGAAACCTGGCGCCCTGGTGGCGGTCTTTCGGGCGGCCATATTTTCTCTCGTGAATTTCAGTCACGAAGGTGGTGGTTCGCTAACAATTTTTGGGATGCGCCGTTCGAAGACGTTCTCGCGTGTTTTATACTCTTAAATAAGTGAACAGTGCCAATCATGGCTAAGAGGGGTAATAATTTGACTGGAAGACGGTCATCATCGTATAATACGAAACCCTACGACGCAAACAATGTGAGTATTCTCTTCTTGGCACGAGTCCCCTGCGATAGAAAACGAACCTGAATCTGCTTCGAGTTCAACGGTTGTTCGCGCCTTATCGCTGAAACTTAATCCCTCGACAAATTTATAACGTTTATCAATTCCTTTTTGAACTATCCATCGTATGATTGCCTTTTTCGTAAGATGCACTTACGCTGGACCCACACGATGTCACGGTTATGTGAAACTATTCGATAACCTCAATCTTTCCCATACTGTTTCACTGGCGAGATATCTATCGAATCACCTATAACATGTAACCTTGAAACGCGATTCCGTATGCGGAAAATCTTTGAGCAACTCAATGTGCAACTCGATTCTGATGTATTTGCATCTCAAGGAATTGATATATTATCTTCACACTCGTATTCGATCGAAAAAAATACACGCGTGACTTTCAAAAATCATCTTTTGCGTACATTTATGCAATACCTCGTAATCTTGTTTAAAGATATTTCTTTGTAATAAGAATAATAATCAATCAATTTATACGAATCGAATTAATGTGTAAGCTAGTTTGTTAGTCTATTGAACGTTTTAACCTTAATTCTAAAATCAACGAATTTTTTTTGTAAACTGTTGTTGCCATATTTAAATATTTTGCATTCTTTTGGTAAAAGTCATGTTTCAATTAAAACATCATGATGCAAGCATCAGTTATTTTACCTTTTTCTATTTTTTTTTTCATTATTTTTATTTATAAATATATATGAATCCTTTATTGTATGATTCTCTTAAAAGTAGCATTAATTCACCATTATAATGTTAAAACATATAAAAAAAACTAAAATATTTTGTCTCTTTTGAATCTTATCAAGGCTGTCACCTAGTTATCAATGCAGCATGTGAACAGTATTAAGTTAGCATCATTATATTTTCTCAATTATATATATTTTATAAACAATTATGTCACATTGATATGTACTTTAATAATGTGAATATGTCAATGTCATTCAGGTATTGTGCTATTAACACATTTGTTAAGATTCATTTTACCATAGCATGAGGTTTGTCATTCCTTAAATATGGTTCATAACTCTTGAGGCCTTAATCCCTGTAGATTGAACATTTGCAAATGAATGCAAATAAACATACATTAATGCTTATGTCAGTAGTTTGCTAGATAAGTACTAAGGTATATTTTCCTTCTACTCCTTTATGAGCATTTGCCTATTTTGTATGCATGGGATACAATGACAGTTCCTGTACTTCTATATGTTTTTGTTTTGGTAACAAATATTATTAAGTTGTAATCCTTGACTATCTAAATTATTATTAGAATCAAACAAAACTTGAGCATACAGCAAATATTAGTAAAGTTTATGAAATTTTATGAAATTTTAATTGTTGTACCTTTCTGATGTGACACAATATTATATAACAGGTAATCTTATGTATACGAGTATGTATTATGTCTACCAAGAAGTTCTATCCAGGTATATAAACGAGAACTGGTCTCTGTCTGTATAGAACTCATTATGAACATTTATACACAAATTTTAATAGATAGATATAATTATATTTATAACTAAATAAATAGTAGTCAAATTTCAGCTATGGTAGTTTTCACTTATTGTCCTATTTTTCATTTCAATTATTATTCTATGAGTCATCAATACCAATTCCAGTTACACTCAATATAACTCAATATGTCCCACTGCCTTTCAATCTGTCTTATTTACTCTATGAGAAGAGATAAGACCCAAGTAATGCTTAGAATATATACCTCCCTGCATTATTCTAAATATGGATCCAACTTGATAAATATTATCCCAAAAGTGTCATATCTTAAATAGAGCTCATGCGTCTGACTTAAATCTTTATCTTTAAAACTTTCCTAACATATGTATAAAAGCACTAACTGAAGTGTTCTCATATATAAATGAAGACATTAATAATAACACCATATATTATGTTGTCTAGTTCTACATTTCTGTTTTTAATTAACCTATTCGCAACAGTATTAATATCATGTATATAGGTCCAAAGCACGACAAGAGAACGAAACACTTGTTTTCTTATTACAATATACATGGTCCCAAAATACATTAAAATATTGCATTAAACTATAAGTACAAGAAATATAGTGTTTTTATGTTTTGTCAAATATTTATTTATAACTAACAATATTTATCATATGTCATGCCAGTCCATTATCTGTGAAACTGACCAGTACAGCTTTGGTTTATTAATGTATCATCTATTGCAAATGGGTTAATAGGGTTCTATTAACATTATAGAAGTAAGTACTATACAAAATTATTCAATATTTTTCTAGTTATTTTTTCTGTATTCCAGTCTTTTGTAAAAAAGGTGGCAACAAAGGTAACTGATTTGATACCGCAAAAATCATGGATTAGTAAATGGTTTAACTCATCTCAAGGTGATGGAGATATATTAAATAATTCTGAGAATCCTGAAGATGTTGAACCAGAAGAAGATGTCCAAAATCCTCCACCTTTAAAACGACCATGTATTCGCATGGATGTTACTCATCCACCTGGTACATTTTCCATTCAACCAAGAACCAAATCCACGATTAATAAAGCCAGTCCATCTAAACAACAATGTTCAATAAACAATGAAATGGTAAAAATAATTTATGGAAATAATATCAGTTTAAAAACATTTTCTTCAATCAAATATTTATTGCAGTCCGATGACTTCTGTAAACCTGCAATGGCTGGACCAAGTGGGATGGGACATCTGGTATCTTCTACGCCTACAACGCATACAGATATTAGAAACATAGATCGTCAAAGGTCCGAGTTGAATTCGCTAGTTACTACTACAAATAATGGAACTACAAGTGGTATGGATGATAATTCTGAATCCAGCGAAAGTACCAGCGGTTGTAGCTCTCTTATACCACAAACAAATAGACAAGAGGCTCCGTCAAATGCTTCTTACAGCTCCCCATTCTCCACTAGAAAAAGATTTAACGATGACAAATTAAGTTTCACTAATCGTGTGCAGTCTCCAAGGTCTTTATTTTTAGATAATAATACTCGAGATTCTTTAAGTAGTCGTAGACCAAGTTTTAATGCATCAATTGTCACAAATTCGTCGGACCATGCATCTCCCTTGTCATCTCCTTTTTACAGTGGAAACACTACTTTTGGTGGAGCAAACACAGCTGGCCTTTATAAACGAGGTCGTTCTCTGTTTAATAACTCAAATGACATTCAACTTAAAGTTCCTAAAAGAACATGCGTTGAAGTGAAGCCATCTAATGCAACAGGAGTTGATTCATCTGGTATGAGTCAAACTGCTAAAAAAATATTAGAAGCACTGGAACATTTTTCATCGCCAATAACTGATGCTAAAAAGATTCCATTAAAAATGAATAACACATCATTAATGAATAAAAAGAGATCAAGAGAAGAGACTACAACACCATCAGCCAGAGTTGGATTACGTCATTTGACTCGTGAATTAACTGTACCAACTGTGCCAGACATATTAAAATTAAGACAACGTAAAAAGTTACAAGATACAACAGCTGCGGCTAGGAAAATCATTTCTGCCCGAAGCGAACCACTGCCTCTGCAAGAGTATCATCTTAGAACAGAAACCGACGATGAATCGAAACCTCAAGGTAAACTGAAGACTAAAGCAGCAAATCTTGACCAGGAAGAAACAGTTCAACCAGTCAATTTACCAAACATACCTTTGCCAATATCTTCTTTACCTAATTTTAATTTTATACCACCTTGTAATCCAAAAGGAAGTGATAAAACTGATCCAAGTACTGAAGACACTTTTACATTTGCAAGTCCTATAAAAGTAACAACCGTTACGAAGAATTTAAAATCCATCAATAACTTTACGTTTAGTAGCCCTATTAATGCCGAGAAACAATCAATTGATAAATCCAATGATTCAAATTCACCTTTAAAAACAACTAATATTAAATCGAGTATAGTTTCTAGTGAGTGCATATCTACAGTAACCCAAAATTTTGTTTGGTCCGGTTCATCTACTGCACCTAGACCAAAAGAAAAAGTGAAAAGTAGCAATGTTATCCCTGTTGTATCAAACAAACTAAAATCAGGAAGCGTTATGGATATCCTCTGTTCTAAGCCGAATAAAAATGAATCTGATAGATCAAATGAAATAAAAACATTGTTAAATTCAACTAACAATGAAACAAATTTTACGAATGGAAGTAAAGATAATACGAAACCTTCAAATTCAAACTCTGACATTCAACAAGAAAATTCAACTTTATGGGAATGTTCAGAGTGTTTATTTAAAAACAACAGCACTGAAATGTACTGTTTTGCTTGTAAAGCTAGTAAATTAAATAATAAAAAAAAGAAAACGGATGAATCAGCAATGAATATCACCAACGAGTCGAAAACCACTGTTAATGATCATTTTGGATCTGAGTTTAAACTTTCAAGTAGCCAGTGGGAGTGTACATCATGTTTGGTAAGAAACAAACAAACTGATACTAACTGTGTTGCATGTGGTACAGTTAAACGAAATACGAAACAAGAGACTAATGCAACAAAATCAGAAAAATCTGATGATGTAAAGCCCTTAGAAAAATCTGAAAATTTAACTGAGTGTTCCTCTCAAAATGTATCTAATTCAAGTTCATTAAAGAGTTTCCAAAAAGATACTAATACTACTATTAAAACAGATACAACTACGAGTCAAAATGTTAGCACAGAATCACTCAGTAGCTCAGATTTGACCAAAAATGAAACTATGAGCAGTGTTAAGCCAAACAAAGATACCTGGGAATGTCCTTGTTGTATGGTTAGAAATGTTACTTCTGTTGATTCTTGTCCATGTTGCAACACAAGTAAGCCTAGCACCGGAGTTGCATCCAAAACTGTTCCACTCTTACTTGCAAACGGATTTGGAGATAAATTTAAAAAGCCTGAAGGTGCATGGACCTGTGATGCTTGTATGTTACAAAATGAAGCAAAAGTTACTGAATGTGTAGCTTGTGGTGGCTTAAAACCAGGTTCAAAGAAATTGGACACTTCAAACACGAAGGCATATACATGCACTACTTCCAATTTACAGTTTAATTTTAGTATGCCTTCAAATGCTGGTGGTTTTAAATTTGGTATAGATAAAGCTGATCAAGAAAAGACTGATCCTGTAGCGCCTACTAATGGTTTTAAATTTGGCGATAACCAACAAAGTAGTCAGGTTGGCCAATTTACATTTGGCATTCAAAAAGAGGAGAAGAAAACGTCTGATGATACACTGAAATCCGAAAACAGTGCCTCATCGAGTACAGGAAGTGGATTTGGATTTCAAGTTAAGACAAATAACAGTGATAAGACTGATGTAAAACAAAACTCAGAGCAGGTAGAAAAAAGGCCAGCACCATCGTTTTCATTTGACGTACCAAAAAGTGAAAGTGAATCAACAGTGAATGATAAACAATCTCTGACTGCAACATCCTCTAAAACACTTCCAGTAACATTTACATTTGGTGTACCAAACCCTAAATCTAACGAATCAGATGTAAAAGAAGTAAAACAAAGCACCTTGGTTGAAAGTACTACGGAGGTTTCAAAAACAAACACACAAACTAATCAATCACCTGTTGTTAGTAGTACCAGCACATTACCTTCGATAAGTCAAAGCAGTGCACAACAACTTAAACCAACCACTTCCTTTTTATTTGGAGTACCAAGTAGTACAGCTACAGTTAATAGCAGTTCCTCTACAAATGTAGTATCAAGTCTTCCATCTTCTACTCAACCCTCCTTCACGTTTCTTGAAACAAAACCAGCTGTACAAACAACATCAGCACAAACCTTTGGTCAAATATCATCAGCAGCTTCTACTTCTACATTACCTACAACTTTTGCGTTTGGAGAAACTAAAACAACAGTAACTTCTTCAGTAACCAAAACTTTCAACGCAATGCCAAATGTTACTTCTGGAAATTCGTTATTCTCAAGTATTTCCAATGCTCCACCGTTGTTTAGTACTACTGATGCAAAGAGTACATCAACATTTGGGACAGAAGAAAATAAGCAACCTACATTTGGTATAAACACAAATAAACTTTCTACCTTTGCTATGCCAGAAACTAAAGTACCAAAATTTGGTAGTACAGAAAACAAACCTTCAATTTTTGGAACATCTGACACCAAAATACCTGTATTTGGAAATACAGATAAAACAGCCTCACCATTTAATACAACTCCTCAAACACCAGCATCTACGCCTTTTGGTGTAGCGTCAGGTACACAAAATATGTTTGGATCATCTGCTACTCCTGTTTTCAATAATAATACACCTTCAACATTTGCTACTGAATCTACGCCCAATATATTTGGATCTTCCTCGAAACCAGGTCAAAGTAACACATCAAATTCGAATTTATTCACATTTGGTAGTACTTCTAATCAACCAGTTGCACAGCCAGGATTCAATTTCTCTCCTAGTACTAATCCGGCTGAACCAGCTCAAAAACCATTATTTACATTTGGTAGTACCGCAACAGTCCCACAAAGTAGTAATTTATTTGGAAATACGTTCAATAATTCTACACCAGCAAGTAGTTCTGGATTTACATTTAATGCACCTAAACCGGAAACACCGGCATTCGGTCAACCAACTGCAGCAACTCCAATTTTTGGTACACCACAGACTGGTACTCAAAATCCAGCGGCATCGTCATTTTCATCTACCCCTTCGAACACAGGGTTCAATTTTGGATCTTTTGGATCAGCAGCACCACCTGCATCTTCAGGAGGTTTCAATTTTGGTGCAATGGTAATTATAATAACAAAAATTTAATAATTATTAAAATTAAATTTTTACTGTATTATATTTATATAACTCTTACTTTTTTTATAGGCACCTGCCTCTGCACCATCTACAGGATTTAATTTTAATCCACCTACTAATACACCAACGTTTGATCCCAACACGCCACCATCGTTTAACTTCACTGGCGGAAATGCACCTCCAACATTCAGGTATATATTTATATCATTACATTAATCTATTTAGATATTGTAGTACCAAACATAATGGTGAATTTAGGATCATAAAATATATCACTTTTTTTCTGTTAATGGAATATTTATTACAACCAGCTGTGACACTGATAGTGCATTTCACCAAATAAATAAACTTGTTATTTGCAATACCGTTATATTAACAAAATATTTATTATAAATTATTACTTATTGTTTCAGTGGCACGCCTACTTTAGTGACGCAAAGGAAAATTAAGAAAGCTGTTAGAAAATTGCGGTAGAGGAGAAGTAATGTATGATCCTAGTTGCATATGTACCCGGATTGTATTTTAATTTCTATTTTATGCAACCGTGTATGTGAATATGTCTTTTACGCTAAAAGTTACAGTATGATAAACAGTGAAAAATATCATATACCCAATCGATCACATTTAACGTGGTGGTATACCAAGCATTTTATGTAATATACTAATTTGCCAATGGGGTATGCTTGCGTACAACCACTTGTGTTCTACAGGATCTGTAAATTATAAATTATTTAAATTATATAATAATAATGAATGACACATTAACATTGGCATGAAGCCACATTTGCAAATAAGACAGATCATAATGCCATTGCATTATTAATACCTTGCCCAAACAAGACATTGCGTACGTTTACTGATACGACAAGTTAATTTCATGAAATGAGAGAATACCTCGATAAAAAAGAAAAAAAACTTAATAAAGCACTAAATGAGTGCAATTTATTGAGGAAAACAAATGGGAATGTATCCCTCAGGTAAGTACAAGTCATTCACAACTCGTGACAATGTTTTTGTAATTGAAGAAAAAAATGTATTGAAAACTGGCGAAATAAAACGATTAAAAATTATTTTTTTTGTAAAAGAAAACAATGTTGCAGGATATTGCAATGATGTTATATATAACACGTGGACTGTATGGTAACTATGTTATTGTTACCTGGCTAATTATTTTTAACAAATTCAGAATACACGATTTTACATAGTCAGGTACATGAATTCGATGGAGCTTAACAAGAAGTGAATGAGTACATAGTTAATAAAATTATTTTATTTGTTGTTTCTATCAATTTTTTGCACGTTACGAGTATTGTGAATCGACTGAATATCAATGAATCCCACTGCGTATAGACATTAATTATATTTTAATTAGCATTTTGTGGACCGTTCTACAATCTTTGTAGTACTAGTCCAGGGAAAATGTATCATATATAAAAAAAAAATGGCATTCGGATAGTACAAACTCACGATTACTGAACAATTGCATCGAGTAGTCGAAATTGTATATTTTTTTTATATATTGAATGAAACTAATCCTATAATACTGAATGCCATTTTAATAGAATTAAATTATATAGTAATGTTGCGTGTTTTACCTTAGAATGAATGAAAAACCGGATCAAGGAATACCTTGAATGGATATAAATTATTATGGGACTTCTAAAGGGTTACCGTTTTTTATTTGTTAATAATAAGGAGAATGAATGACCTTCAAAACACCAATTCCAAATTTAGTAAGATTATAGGAGATTCTATAAAAAAATAATTTTGCAAAATTATAACATGCACTTCTCTAAAAAAAAAGGAATTAATGATAAAACCTTTAAAAGCTTGGAAATTTTAGTTGTAATGTTAGTTCAGCAAATCCGGCACAAAGCTAAAAAACTTCCAACGTGACATCGTTTACCATTTCGGAGAAATTTAGAGTCGACCATAATTATGCTAAATTTGGATGACATCATTGTTTCAAAGGTCGTGTGCCCTCCTTGTAAATCAAACGTATTTTTATAGTTAGTACAAACGTGTACATTGTTATTACTTCTGCAATTTAAATTATGAAAACGTATCACTCTGTACTATAAAACAAGACAGAATATATTACGATAAAACTGACTATAAATACAAAAAACAAAAAATAAATTGTTACCTTCCAAATAATTAACACGAGAAACTATTTTTCTCTTTGTATGTCAAATTTTTTCCTTTTTCAGTTATAGTTTCTTTTTTTTAATACTTTTGTATTTTACTATTGACGGAATTATAGATTTTTACAATGAGTGCAATTTTACCAAGAGTGATATTAGTTTCAATAATTGTAGGTATAGTAATGCTATTTTCGAGACACTAAGGAACTGTAAAACAGACATTCTTTTTAGAAGTCCCTAAGAGCAGAAAGTAGTTAGTTGACGTGTTAATGATTAATGAATTAATATGAAATCGTGCACGTCCTATTTAAGACTAGGATAGTTACATCTATAATGTTGGCTTAAAATTGACAGTAGCCAAGAATAACTCGGCACAAGACCCACCTTCTGCCATAATAGATACATAGGTACAAAAAACAACTCTGTTACATATTGTTACTTTGTATGTTGTATAATATTTACATTGTAGATTTTAAGGAATTTTTAGTTTCACTGCGTACATATTAAGAAACGAGGATAACAAAAAGGAAAGCCTTGATTTCATGTGGATAATTTACAAATACCCTTCGTAGTTGTTACCTATCTGCTACGCTACAACAATATCGCTAAGTATGTAAGAAATAATTTTGTTTTTTATATAATTCAAATTATACTTATGGAGGAAAACGTAAGAAATGATTTGTGTTTATTCGACGTCAGAAATTGATTAGTTTACACGTACAGTACCTCTTAATCTATTTGTCGCATAAAAAAAGAAAGAGATCTTGTCTACGAAGGGTTCTTCCGTACATAGTTGTATTGTGTAATTTAAGAAATGATAGATTTGTATAATAATTACCAGCAGAAGCACTAACCAATGATAAAGTGAGGCTGCGCTGAGATATGTCTATGCTGCTGTCTTACACTGTGAACATTCTCTGTCGAGGCTGTGTTGTCCATTTGTCTATCCCCTAGACAAATTTCCAAATTAATAAATATATCAATTACTGACCTAAAAGGGGCAGTATCTTTGTATTAAATCTCGTATATGGCCTTAAAATCACATAACGAGCGTATGATATAGATGTATTAATGATTGTAAAACAAATCATATTGGAATTGTTTTGTAGCAGTTTGTACTCTCCATTTGCAATATGTTTGCATAAATACTTGAAGAGCACTACATTAAAATCATTCAACAATAGACATATAACATTTCATAACTTGTAAAATATTTGGTCTTTTATAAATGCCATTTGTTGTTAATTCTTTATTTGACAACTTGACATTGTTTCAAAAATAATAAAATGGCAATTAACATAGAATACCGATTAAAATAACAGTTGTTAATGGTTCCTTAGCTGCGTCATCTTTGTTTGGCCGATTTAATGCATAAAACTAAAAAAATTGGTTTTGAAAACGAACTATAATGGTCAGTGCCAAGGTATTTTTAAATTTTTATATACAAAAATTCTACCAGTTATGAAATGTAAGAAAAAATGAGATGTTCAGAGGCCTTATTATAATCTTAGTCCATGAAAATTATGCATTGTACTGAATTTACACGGATATCTGTAATGATTATATTGAGGATATATTAATCAATGATAACGTTCAAAAAACGAGAGAGTTTGTTATGAAATAAGTCCAATGACTGACTGTAATTAAATACAATGTACATGGGAGAATGTTCACTGTATGCTTCAGGTGCTATGGGGATGTTTGTAACATTCTCATGACATGGTATAATGTTAGGTCATATTGTAAAGAATTATCGGTGTTTCTCAACCGATAAAATCGCTTGTAATTCGATAATCGTTATTCGCACAAATGAAGTACGGAAAAATCATAATTACTTCTCTTTTCTTTTCTTTTTGTTAAGTGAACTCAGGAAGAAATTTTTAAATTATGAATGTTTTGTTTTAAAATAAGCATAGTAACACATAGTTTATTGAAACATACATACATACATACATAGTAATAAAAAAGAGATTATAATAAAAAATACCCATGTATATTACATATAACAGAAATAACATCTATTTGCAAAAACAAATGTGTATAAATGTAATTACGAATAAAACCTCGATAGCCTCATATCTTATAATTTATTGAATAAATGTGACATGTTGCTTTTTGATGCATAACATTTGTGATGACGAAGGCTATTGAGCTCGTGTTGAGAAACACCGTGAACAGGATACATTCACGTTAACATTATTACCAATATTATTCTTAATGCTATCCTCCGCTGTACTCATAATAATTATATTATACAATATTAAGATACATGAGAAATATCAATCGAACAACAATGATGTTTAATTTGGGTTTACAATTTTATTTCGTAGCTAGTAAATTAAAGATTTTAGAAGGGCATTTAGATATTTAACGCGAACCAAGAAGTTTGATTACAATACAAGATAACCACACTTAAAACTTAATTTTTTTTAGTAAATAATTTAAACAGAAGGTATGAGAACAAACTTGTGCGCAGTACTTCGTGCAACCTTCTTGGTTCGTGTTCAGAAAGTAATTTGAAAAGAAATGTTAGAATTCAGTCGCAGTCTTAAATTTTTCAATCAAATGTATTCATTTCATAATTAGGTTCCATGTTGCTTTTTATTTCTGTAAGTATTAAGCTCACTCCTTAACAGTTCCTTAAAGAAATATACAAAATAAGAAATCCATATGATAACTTACTGTAGTATTCGTGGTTTTGTCATCCTGAACAATATATATACTCGTTCTACGTGTTTTCAGTGAAAATAATTTTATTTTTAAGCACACAATATTACTTCAAAGTACAGAAGTAAGAGAAACTGTTCTTTTCATAGTGTTTTCTGAATGAAAATAGAGTGGGCAAAATATAAGTGATTGAAAATTGAAGTTTTATTCCACAGTAAAATAGCTCAGTGATTATTAATTAAAAATTCTAATTCATATATATATAAATATACACATTAATTAAAATTTCTAAGGATCACATCGTCTACTACATATTTCAGTTTTCGCTTGCAAGAGCTAACGCAAAGATATAAGGCAATTCATTTTCTTATGTTGTACAACTGTATGAGGAGCTATGCAGAAAATAAAAATTATTTACGATTAAGATACATTAAAATGTTTGTTTGACTTATTTATCCGATTTTGGCACATTCTATACAATTTGCTTTAGCAATATACCGTTGACAGTACTTTTAAAAAGTACTGTAAAGGGTAGCGCACGAACTTTAGCATAATTATAACAGTCAAAAAGTATTAATTTTGCAAATTCATAGTATGCGTTTCTCCAAAATAGAAAAGAAATTTACAGAAAGATTTTTACACCGATAGTGAGATATCGGTTTTGTTACTCCAAATTTTCAGATTTTTAAATAACTAAATTTAAACATTTTTTTATTCAAATTTCTTCCCTATTTGAAGTAAGTCCGCGCTACAATTTTGCAAAATTTATCACAGTTGGGATCTTCTATAATTATGCTAAGTATAAACTAAATTGGTGTTCCACAGATCGTGCATTCCCCTTATAAGAATAACATAGATTAAGTTATTGTAAATCTCTAAAACTATTTACAAATATTTTTATACAAATTTTCTAAACACTTTTACTTTTCTTTATTATATATATATATATAGCATATTCTCTACGAGGAAAAAGTTAAATACGATTAAAAAAAATTATCATAATTTTACAACAAAAAGAATGATGTTCTTTAAAACAGTCTGGGAATTAGGTGAGACAGTGGCGATAAAGAACTGAATTAAAACTTCTGGCACGAATTTTATTCCGAGATTTACAACAAAAATGTTTCAACTAGTTAAAATGCCGCTTAATCTTGGGATATGAAACATTGACACGTATAACATAGGTAATACAAGACGATGTGGACAATTGAATAGTTTTGCAATGAACTGATAGAATAGATTCGTTTTCCTATTTAATTAGTGTTGTGTTTGCATGTGGATAGGCCTCTTGTGCTTCCCAGAGAGGTGGGTTGTATTTTTTCAATTAATTATAAGATTCGTCAGCTGATAAACGAAACAACCGATCCTCTCTGGGCAGCACATTATATTCATCACTATTTTTTACCGTTTCTATTCATGATATTATAATTTAGGTACAATCTTAATTATTCAATATTAATGAGAATATTAATAATTATGTTTTATTTTTTTGCATGAATTATAGATTGTAATTATAATTACTTTATAAAGTTTCTTACACTAAGAATCATCAGACATGAAGGAATTTTGGGATTTTAGCTCCTCCAATGTTTGAATTTGTTGACGGAGAAATAATATCCTAGAATGTCAAGTTTACCAATTCAATTTATGATACGTATACATATTACATAATTCATGAATCGTATCACAAGTATAATTCTAAATATAAAATAAACATATATGTATACATATATACCTTTGTTCCTGTAAAGTTGCCTGAATCTCTGTCAGCCTCACTATGGATCGTGCCGTTTTTAATTCCGCCGACACTCTTGTACACTGTAAACTTCCCATTGTATGTGCTTCCTCGCTAAGTTTCTGTGCCTATAAGTGACAATTATATTCCTACATATATCATATAATAATTACACATGATATAACTACGTCGAAGAACGAATACGAATCATGTGTACCTGTTTTTCAAGGATATCAGCAGGAAAGGCACGCACGTGTTGCGTTAAATCTTCCCGATAATGATTCGCAAGTGAAGGTGTTAAAGAAGGTGTTAAAGGAGGCTGTACTCTAGATAATGCTTGTAAACCTGTATTACTTAAATTTCCAAGAGAACCTAATGTGCTAAGATTTTGCAACGAGCTTAAACCTTGCACTCCAGAATTCGTCCCCCCAGGACTTGTTACTGTGAAAGAAAAACATAAACATATAGTTATTAAATGTTCATTTTTATGAATTCGATCAATAAGTACAAGTTTTATCATTCATCAATCAATATACATTTTCGAGCATCAATGCAATCCTGGGTTTCCGAATGCGTTGGAGTAGGTGGTCCCTCACTTGTTATGTTGCCACTTGTATCAACTTTTAGCGGGACCATTACATCATTTCCACTATTATTTCGGTCACCACTAGCCGATTGCTACAAACAAATAATTTTACCTATTATTGTCTATTGTTTCATAAAATAACAAACAGTTTGTTACTGATAATGTTACTAGTTGTCAATCCAATTTCAGATATTTAAAATAAATGTAGATACTAAAACTTTACGTGCGAATTTAAAAAAAAAGAAAACCTCTGTAATTAAATTTAAAATGGTCTTTTTGCTTTTATTATTTACAACCAAAGATGAAATAACAAAGAAACATGAAAATATTACGTATAATTAGTACTCTTTCTTTTATGTTTCTTATTATTGTAGAACACACAATGATAGTTTTGCATATTTCTTTTAACAAGTTATTCTTATATCAAATTTTATTATTTTAATTACAACTGTTTCACTGTCCAATAATTTTGTTATGCAACTATATTATTATTCTACTACTTTATTTTGCTTTTTGCAAGTGTCAATTATATCCTCTGTATCTATTAACATCAAAGTCAAATATATACAAAATAAAACAGCTTATTTGAGGAACAAAAATGTTATGGAGGTCTTCAATTCGAGAAAATGTTGTCAGTGTAGTGGAAGATGTTAAAAATAGAACATTGAACTTCGTGTTAATAGAATTGTTTTGCAGTTAAAATTGTAATAAACATTTTCTACGATTTTTATCGAGATTAGATCAATAGTAGTAAAGTAATAGTGTCCATGGTTACTTTAAACAGATCATAAATCGTCAGAGCAAATTACTTTTCTATAAGAAATATCCTTAAATCATAGACACACTTACTTGTCTGGATAACAGGATAGCAGCTGTTTGAAGTGTTTGCAATGCTTTCTGCGGTGTAATGGCAGGTTGTTCTTTATTGCCTGTAATTTGGGATAAAAGTCTTGGAAGATTTGCCAGTGATACCGGTGGCCCTGGAGCATTACTATTTCCTTGTTGTTGCGTTGGTGAATTAAGTTTTCCGGGTGTCTGTGGTGTAGATGGTGGATGCGATGTTAACCGCGGTAATGCTACAATAAATTAATCTCTTAGTATCTTTTTTGTTTCATCATTGCATTGCAGAAACAAAACATACCAGTGGCCAACAGAACAGGACCTTGCGGCAGTGGGTCATGAGTGCAACTTGTTAGTGGTTCAGAAGTTGGTGTAGAATCACCTGGTGAGATATCCATATCCTGAGCTTGACGCTCCACTGCTGTATCTTCTCTACACGATTCTCTATCTCTTTCGCGTTCTCGTTCCCTTTCACGTTCTTTTTCTCTTTCTCTTTCCCTAACTGAAACATCTTCCCTACTGCTACCACCACCACTTCCACTGCATGAACTCCAATATTCTCGTTTATCGGATTGACGCGATGATTTACCATCTCGCACACTGCTACTGCTATTTGACCGCGAGTTGGAATGTTTATCATGACCTGCGAGACAAAAACCAAAATCTTATAAACTGATTAATTTTTCTGATTTTAGTTTTGTTAATTAGTTGAAATTAGAATTTCAGTGATCCCATGCATATATAATTTTCTATAATTAAATGTACTTCATATTAATTTACCAAGTATCTAATGGATATAAACCACTTTTAGATTGTGTTCTGGTAGGAAATAATTAGAATTAATCTTTCTGGTGAGTTATTCTTCGTATATGTTTCAAGTACAAGTTAACTGAAATTCTTGAATTAATACAATAACTCTTTTGCTGTGCATAATATACGTATAAAATACATACATACATCACTATCGAAGAACTTACATCACACCATAATAGTATACACATTTATTATTTAAGAATCAAGACTAGTAATAAAGAAATTACTTGCTATGTTTTATTGAATATTTTACAACTATTATAGAATTGACATCACAGCAAAAGAAATAGTAACATGCAAAATTCAATCATCTGTTTAATTAAAAACATTTAGTGATATAATATTGTTAGACCTACTTGACCTAGAAGAATAATCATTAGATTGACGTTGTCGATTATCTGTTCGACTAATCCATTCCCGTGGTTTTTCCCACTGAGAAACTTCTGTTTTACAGTTGTAATAATACTTCTTCCCCGAAGAACTCATGTGCTCTGACCAATCACCGAACCTGGCCGAACGCTCCATTGCACCTCCTCGCTCATCACCACGTTTATCCTAAACAGACTGTTCTAAAATTTCCGGAAACGATTGAATCGATGGGAAATATTTATACGAGTTCCATAACTTGTTCGAAAAGATGAAATTATTTGTCCACGCTGTTGACCCTGCACACCTATCAAATCTTAACTTTTCAATACTTTTCGCATTTTAAGAAAACTTGTAGTTCTTCGACACACTAAAGTTAATTCATTTACTTTATGAAGAAGTTGAATGTATTTAATAACAATTACTCTCCATTTAATTAATTATGCATAATGGAAACAAATGTTTTATCTCATAAGAAAATTTCTTTACTAATAACTTTTGAAGCAATATTTGATACTGACCTGACAGGAATTATGTGATAATTTCCTTTGAGATGAAGACTCTCTTGATGAATTTGACGATAATTTTATAGGATGTAAAATCTGTAACAATGAAGAAACATTTATGGCAATATATATGAAACATAATATTTACATACGGTTCTCATATTCAAACAATTGTATGAATCCTTTGTAACCATGTTAGAAAATACTCAATACACAATATATACTGTTTATAAAATTTCATGAAATTAAAATATGTTGTGCAATTGCATTCTTAACTGTAACAATAATAATGTTCACAATGGTAATTATATGAATTATATATTAATTGTAATATATCTATAATCAATTGTCTATAATAAGTAGTAATGGTGATTATGTTGTAGATTGAAGATATTCTTTTACAAAATTGCATATTGAAAAAGAAATGAGAGAATTTTGTGTAAAATTTTCTTTACAACCCACTGTTACAATTAAATTAATAATATCAAATAATATTAAGTTTCACATAGTTTTAAATGTAATTAGATAGTTAAAAAGAAGTTTCTTACCTCTCCACTACTCCTATCGTGGTTGGTCCTGTGTTCTGAATCTCTGCTCTCACGGCTTCTCTTGTCTTTTGGGGATCGTGCACAATCTACACATATGCAAGCAAGCATGTTACAGCTGAAAATGTTAAGACACAACCCTGTTTTTATACTGAAGGAAGAAGAATTAGATCTTTAATTCTCAAAATAAACAAAGTTAAACAGTCGATTTTGCCATAACAGATTCCTGGTACATAATTTAAAACAATACAAAAAACTTATTGTAAAATAATATTCTTAATGTAAAATTGTCCCAAATAAATATACATAAAACATATTTCTTTCACATATTTACACTTCATATACAGTTATAATTATTGTATAATTTTTTTACATTTGTGCACAATTGTAAAAAGCTAGTAATGTATACAGACTTTTAAATTAGACTAAAACTTGATATATAATGATATATCAATATCATTTAAAAGTAGCATTCAGATTGATAACATTATAATACCAATCAAAATTTAAATGAAAATACATGTAATATTCAAATATATGTCACTTACTTTTTAGATAAATCACTTATACACAAGTTACACCACTCATCCAACTAATTACGATATATGATATTAATTGCAATTAAATAAATAAGATTTTTTGTTCACATGCTTATTCCTGTATTTCCAACTAACAGTATTTATCTTCTAATTGCTTTAATAAACTTAATTCTTTTCTATTAATAAGATGTCTACTTTTCTATTGGTTATAGCAAAAGTGACTGTATTATTACTTTACAAAAAAATAATTGCAATCACTGAGTTTTTCAGATACAGTATTGTACACATTGATAAGTGCATTTTTAATATCATCTGTAGCAATTTATTTTGAATACTGAATATAAAACCCACATTATATTGATGAATTAATCTTCAGGGTGCAGAGTAGAAGATTTTATATCCATCAAATTTTGTTGTTTACTTAGAAATAAATATTGTGAACTTTAATGTTGAATTTACAACTCTATATAATATTATTACATCAAAAATAATGTTCACATTATGCTATTTTAATGAATCTTTTATAGGGAATATTAGTCACCATACTCTTACAGTTCAAAAACAAGCTCTGTACTCTGAAGGTTAAAGAAAACAGGAAAAAAAATGAAATTTAATTACCCGAATACTTGTCCCTAGAGGAGGATAACTTGTAGTCTCTATTTTCTCTCTCCTTCTTGTAAAGGGGTTTAGATGTGTAGCTGCGAGGACTATCTCTGTCTGTTCCCATACCCATACCCAAGCCCGCTGCTGGACTGTAAGAGTTGCCATTTGGGGAATCTCGCATTCGTCCTTCGTAACGACCATCTGATGATGTCGTTGATGAGGAGTAGCCACCCTTAGAACTGCTGTATTTTGCGTTCTGCAAACAAAAGTATTTCATATGACTCAATGACACTCTTCTCTTTATTTGTTTATAACAATTTGATTACTTATTAGCAATCATCATTGGTGAAATATGATTCTATACAATTAATAGTTAAATTTGATTTTTCTCAGTTGTTATTTAAAATTCATATTTACTAAAAATGTTTAACTAAAAATAAATGTTGTTTGGTTCCCATATTCTACAAAAACGGAATATAAACGTAACATAAACATCTATAATCTATAATATAAAAGTAATCATGTAATGGTGAAAACAAATGTACAAATTTATATTAAATTCACATGAAATACACTTTATGAAGGACAGAGTTGATAATACATTTTATTTTAAAGAATAATTTAATATAAGTTGCACAAATTACATAAAACTTATTGAACCTATTTAATACAAGTGCAATATGAGATTATTCAACATTAGTAGAGATATGACTTTTATTAATAACTTGGTACATAGAAAACTTTAATTAAAATGCCTGTATAATATTTATAAATCGCTATTACTAATCTACATAATGAAGAATGAATTATTGATTTTCTAAAAGTGAGGTTATATTTACAAGATGAAAAAAAACATTACTCTTTTACAAAACCTAACAAATTTATCACAATTTATATATCATTTTTACTGTAAACCACTGTAAATTGTAATCCATATAAATTTCATGCATATTTGTAACAATATGGTATTCAAGGACAATATTATAATTAATGTTTTAAAACCAATACAATAATTTCATTATTATTAACCTAAATCTTTATGCATAATGAACTTTAGTGTAATGCATTCAAAAAATGTGCATAAAAAAAATTTGTACCTTTGCAATGATCAAATATATTGTTAATATTTAAGTACTGCCAAGCTGATTTCATGACAATATTGAAAGCTATAATAATAGAAGAACTTCAAGTATTTCAAATGATTCAATGACAAAAAATCAAAAGGATAATGAAATTCTTTCTATAACTAACATAGTTTTTCATACTACTTCACAATAACTGAAGTTATTAGACTTAATAGTTGTGAAAAGTAGACTAAATAATTGCAAAAATCTTTTTAAATATATGAATTTCATGTAATAATTTAGATGAAAGACTGATTTTTTTCATAAAGTCATTACCTTCCCATATTCTTTCTCTTTTGATCGATAACATTAAAACAATAACCGTATTAGTCTTCTTTTAATTAGATGCCATTGAATATTACCTGAAAACTAAATTTACTGTCGATAAGCATAAAATGCATTTTGCCAATAAGTATTAACAGTATTAACTATATATATTGATCATTTGAAATACCATTACCATTAATAAACACTAAATAAATATTAAATGAATTTATGTTCATTCAGTGAAGTTGTTAGTTTTTAATGGATGAAATATGTTACTACATGTTTATAGAAAGGGCAAATTATTTTTACTGTACTATGCTCGGTTATTTTATGAAAAATGTAATGCAGTATATACATATAATAATGTATATATCACTAATAGACATAGAAATTGCAGAGAACTTGCACCATAATAAAATGAACAAAATACGCGGGTAAATTACACGAGAAACATCACAACACTGAAAAAGAATGAAGTTTCTAATGTTCAGTGGCAATAATCAATTCTTTCCAAATAATTCGTACTGATCATTATTTCGTTAGTAACGAGCTAGAAAAAAAAAACATGATTTGGAAAATGTAAAAGATCCATGACACAGATGATCGGGCGATTATCACCGAAAAACCGTTATATGAAGGCGCGAATTAGATATTTTCTAAATAAAAATGAAAAATAATCGCGGTAAAATTATGCGTGCAACCGCACTGTAGATAAATTACCCCCCTCCGAAACCCCCAACACCAATTGCTCGATGATATTTACCTGATAGGGATGGGCCTGGTGCTTTTCGAAGTACCTGAAATCATACAAAGTGAATGATAAATAAAATTGCTAGACAGCGGGTGTTCCTTGATGGAAATTCGATTTTCCATCAAGGAAAAACGTCCCGCGAATGGCGGTAGTAGTGATGTCGAATGGGTCGGATGGACGGACTTGGTGATGAGAGGTGAGGTGAGTAGAGGTTGGTTGTGTCAGGATTGGGTATTTGACGGCGGTACCCTACCCATCGCTGATCCTTTGTGGTTTCCTCGCATGCATTACCATCAATGCCGGTGTCTGTGGGAAATTCGCGGCCTCGGATGTTCCCTTTTCGGTTGGTCAATGTCATAAAAACAACATTAACGCTTATTTAACAGTCAACTTTCTTTCTACCCGGACGCCATGTCACATACGTGATCGGCCGCTAGCGGTTATTATAGCTGAAAAGTTCGTGCAACGTCTGCGCTTCTGTGTGCAACTTCTCTACGCAGGAGCGTACATACTGAATGTTTGAAATTAATGAATACTATACGTGACATAACTCGTGTTACGGTATATTTAAAACAAGAAAAATAGCATTCATTCTTGTTCGTTTGTTACACGCGTCTATAAAATAAATTGTTTGGTCGCATTGTCGTATCAAACGAATATTCGACACAATAAATTGAATTAAGTCCAATCAAAGCGCGATAAATTGAAAAGTCTAGTGTCGAATCAAGCCGAATTAAATTATATTGAATAAAAACGCGTTAAATCGAAATCGCGTTGAATTGAAACATGTTCAGTTTTTGACCGTTAGATGAGGGCTCTTTAATAAAAATGGTCATTCCTGAATTTCGAATTGTCGTGAATATGCTTCGAATGCTACGGTCACGACGGCGTCAATGCAGCGTCGGTGCCAGGCGTCGTGTTTCACTAAATTTTCGAAGAACTATAACAAGTTTTGAGTAGACAACCAACGGCGCAGGTCACATTAAAATTATCGTCGCATGCGACTGTGGTGTTGCAAACACGGAAAAATTAAAGCAATGAAACTGTTAATTCGCAGCGAAAAAAGAGTGACAACTTTGCCCGTTTAATTTTCTTTTCTTTTGGGTATGTAAATAGCAAGCGTAGTAAGAGCATAAATCAAGGGAGTGGGGGCGTTTACTATGTCGCACATTAAACACGCTCTCAACAAAGTTTGGATTAGGAAAAACTTGCTCTCTTTTATTGTTAATTGTTGTCTCTTTAGATTTCTTATACAATGCACTTTATAACTAACACATGATCATATCGATTATAGAAATATAGAAATTGTATCGCATGTTATATTTAAATGTACATAAAAGTAATTTAACTGTACTTGCTTTCTTTTAACCGCTATATTACCATCAAGAAAAGTAGATAATGTTCCTTTCTAAACGATTAATAAATATGTCATGAAACTGGTAATAACATTTAGTCTGGTAATAATGACTTATCTCATATATAATAAAAGTTACGTGTTTATGTTGTTAAGGAGTAAAGCGGATCTTGGATGGTCAATATATATTGTCAATACAGTTAATGTTTATCTACAAATTCTATTTACTTTACACGTTTAATATTTATTAACGACATATTTAGTTTCCAGATAGCATTCAATAATGTTTCAATGAAATATTCAATTTCATAGAACCACTATAAAGAAAGATATATTTGTGCGAAAACTTGAGAAAAGAGTTATTAATTCCTTGAAAGATTATTTTATATTTGAAATTTCCTATTATTTAACTTTCGACATTATCATTAATCTTTTGACATACAATGATATTTTGGAGACACCATTCATTTCATATGCCATTTGACTTTGATATCTCAAAGACATCAGGAACTGTTTCTTATGGATGCCATACAGTGTATTATTAGATTATTCAATTATTTCACTCATTCATTGATTCTGTTCTGTTTTGAATGTTCAAGATGCTAAATATTTACATTTACATTTTATTACATTTTCCTGAACATATACTTTTGATTAATAACAAAAATACATTCTGCAAAGAGATGTCATGTCTGCATAAAAAATATTATATGAAGCGAAACAACTTGGCAGTGTAAAAAATGTTAAATTCCCTTGTATATTCTAAAACATTTTGAAATGTTTCATACTGTACAGAACTACTAATTTATTATTTTATAATATTACTTAATTATTGCAGATTCAATCTGATTACATGTTATATAGCAATGCAAATTTAAAAATAAAATATTTTGTTTTTATGTGTGCACGTAATTGTTCAGTTGGGCTAAATTAATTGGGCTAAAACTAATATTTCTAGATATTGATAATATATGTTGATTATCCGAGGCCTTTTTAATGCAATATCGAAATAAGTAAATAAGTTGTATAATAATAAAATATACAATGTTTCTATATTTTGTAAAATTTGTTTTTAATGATAATTATAGTTCCATGGACATTAGAGATGGACATAACCAGTTCAATTACTTTAAATCACAATCTAGCAAATAACTGTTCCACAAGCAATGAATATTACTATTCTAATATATTATGAGAGGCATAAAAATGAATATACTAACGATTCTCATTCATTACCTATTAATTACATTAAACATATATTTTTTAAATAAATAAATATTTAAATTTTATACCTCTCATAATTATGTAACCATAACATTTCAATGTCATTTTAATTATTATGTTTTTATAGGAAAATTTTATAAGAAAGAAATAATGATGGATGACAGAAATAAAATGGATTTAGTATGGATACATAACAACTATGCTAATGTACCTATAAAACATGAAACCCAAGAAGTTGTAAATAGTCAATTTATTGATGCTAAGTTATGCAAAAATACATTTCCATGGCTTAATAAATTTAATAAAATAATGTGTTTATCTGTGGGAAATAAGAATTACCAATTATTAAAACACTTAATTATTATTTATAAACAGTAAGATTGTTATTGCTTATCATTTAGACAAATGCTGAAAGTATCTATAATTAAAAATAAATTATATTTTTACAAAATATTTCAGAAATATTTTAAACAGTGTAAATATGTATTGCGAAAAAGTATTAGATGTGATACAGTTAAAAAATCATATGACTAATACATTAACATTCTTTCATCTCTATTGGCATGAAATTAAAGAGGTATCATCGATGTTACTACTTTTAACTATAATAATGATTTATAGAAATGGTAATTTATGAAAAATCCAATAAATGTCTTGTAGGATGTCGATGATTGTAACTGGTACTTGAATGAAATGTCAACATTACTAGGAATATATATAGACATGGAACTCCAAACTTTTAAACACAATATTGATTCTTCAAAACTAACAGCAAAGCTTCTTTCATTATTGTGGATATATTTAAGTAAGGTTACATTTATCATAAAAATTAACATGTTTGTAATAATGTATGTAATAATTATTTGTTCAATTTTGTTTCAGATAATTCAGAGAAGCATATCCTCAGAGTATTACTTAAACTTAAATTCGTTACTAAAAAGTATACAAAAATATGTGATCCTATATTCATGTATGTAAATATTTAATGTTCTTATCATTCATTAAAGAAAACGACATTTGCATTGTACAATGTTTTATATAAACTATTTTTTTTATACTAGGAAATGTTTTACCAATTTAGAGAAGAATATGGAATCTTTGATAGATATAGATTATGTCAGATATTTGCTTGTTTTAAAACTGTGGAAAAGGATAAGGGAAAATGTGAAAGAAAAAAAAGAAGTGAATAAAATAGCTTTGACAATATTAGGATCATGCATACCAAAAATGCGAGATGAGTTATCAAAAATTATACCAAAACCTCCCATAGAGCATGCAAATGAAACTATTTGGTTACTGCAACCAAATGTATTTGATTTAAGAACAGCATCTAATAATTTCTTAGCATTCGAAGATGCAATATCTGCCTGTTTCAGAGATTCTCATTTAACAAAAATTTCTAATTTAGACGATTATGATACTTGACAGGTAATTTGTATATTCTAATTTATTAACATAACATTCATTTAATATTTTCTTAATTCCTTAAATTTTTAGATTTTGTTTTGTGATATTCAGGAAAATACTATGAACAATGAGCTAAAAAGAAGCAAAGTAAAGTTAAAACATAACTATTTATTTGAGACTGAGAAACAACCTCATAAAACTATCAATCAAATGTTTTTAATTAACACGAGAAATAAATTTAAAAAACATAAAAAGGTGTCGAAATTAAAACCTGGAGAAATAATATTAATTGATTTAACGAAGGAAGATGAATTAATAGCAACCAAAAAGAAGAACAAAAAGAGAAATAATAAAAAATTGGAGTGGTTAGAAATGATGGGGAAAAAGTATAAAGTACAAAAACAAAATAATGAAGTAAAGCACACTGAACAAGTGGAAATTACAGATAAGAAAGAACACTCTGAAAATTTGGCGGATGAAGTTCTTTTAGAGTACTTGCCAGTTTTGGACAATAAAGATAACGGAAGTATGGAAAACTGTCCTTCATTGGATCAAGATCCAATCAAAGATAATACTCATTATGTTAATTTACAAAACATATATGCTTATATTTTAAATAAGAAAAATAACGAATTAAAATGTTTGTTACAACACAAACAGTGTGATGCAAGCACTTTATCGTTAAAACAAATTAATTTACAGCACCATAAACTCTTAGGTTTATTGAAACTACTAAACACCATGGGACAAAATATTAAATTGCCAAAAACAATATTGAATCTACTTAAGGAGAACAAAGAGGAAAATGAAATGTTTCAAGATACTTTTCTTTCGAAAAGTCTAGCCAATAAATCTAGTGTAATAGATACTCAGGGTAAAGAAGAATTATTCTCCCAACCAAAAAGTTCCATAGAGACAATACTATTGTCGAAAGAGTGCCAAAACAATGTTACACGTATGCAGTCTATTAAACAAGAATTATCAATAAATACGAACTGTAACACGACACAAGCTGATACTTATTGTCGAAATCAACCTGTTTATGTACAAAGCGATTGTCATTTACATGATTTTATATCCATGAACAGTCATGGTTCACAGGTAACAGAAGCTGTGAAACAAAAAGTTTCTTGTGATACTCATGAATGTACCAGTTACTGCAAAAAAGTTGAAACAAAACCTTTTTCGTATCACAACAACGGTACATTTAATATGATAAAGAGTGAAGACGTAACACAAAATAATGCAACAGATAAAAAGTTAATTTGTGACAAAAATGTAATATGTATGTTAAGCGACCTTGATAAATGCATGAACGTTTTAAATCGTATCGGAGAACATATTATGACAGTTCATGCAGAGAAACAACGATTAGAATGTTCTGACAAAACTGATATGTGTGCTGTAGCTACAACAGTTTTCGAAGATCAAATTGCGGGGTCCTCATCCAGTTGGATACAAAATATTAATTCGTTTACAAATTTGGAAAGACTAAACAAACTTCTAGAATTATACGAAAAAAAGGAATTGCCAAATGCGTGCAATTGTCAAGATTTTCACAGATGGAACGATAAAGATACCAATACAGTATTAAATCAACTAAAATATGACACAAATAACTGTAAAAAAATAATTGTTCCAACGTCTCAACCACGAGAATATTATTCTCGTGGCAAAGACAATGAAAATAAGTCTTTTCAAAGCTCTGTTTCTAATCACATAAAGTCTGAAATTGAACAGTCTGTTAAGAAAGAAGATAACGAATGTTGTAGTATTTTAAGTAAAGAATTAGAGCAAATGAATGAATATAAAGTGATTACGTCAACAAATAATTATACCCATATCAACGAATTCTTTATGGACGATTCAAAAAGTATTAAAGAATTAAATCAGGACATACATTGTGAATCTACATTTCAAAATGTCTCACAAAAAATGAATGTAACAAAAACATGTTCTGTAGATGAATTTGAGAATACAGATATATTAGATAATATTCTGAATGGAGATATTACTATTGAAGACGAACAAGAAATTTTTGAAGATTGGCAGTCACCACTAATGTCACCGATTAACTATGATAATTCTAATAATGTGTTAAATTGCATTGCAGAATTTTTTTCTCAATCTGAAAATACATATACAAATAAAAAAGAAGAAAAATATACCATACCAGATACAGAAACTACCCAAACACCATTACCTGAGGGTAGTCTTGGGACAATTGGAATATTAAATTCTTTATTTGATTTTGATTTAACAAATATGGATTTCCCTTCAAAAGACTTTACATATTCCAACGTACAAGCAGTTAATCCACGATTAATTGAAAAGACATTTGAAACAGAAATTTCTTCAACAAAAGATTACGATATCTCTGAATTTAGTTCACAGGATAAATCTTTTGCAACTAATAAAATTGTTAAGAAAAGTATTTTCTCACAGAAAGGAAAAGAACTATGTAGTAATCAAAATTATATAATTGACAGTAGCGTGGACGTAGTTGGATTTGGTTTGAATACAAGCAAGGAGAAACCACTGGAATTTCCGTCATTAATTAAAAATGTATCTTCTGAGCGATCTACTAATTTTGTCAATTCAGATAACATATCTTCTGAAATGAAAGAATCATTTCCTAAAAGCAGTCTTTCTAGTTCTAGTGCTATAGCAGAAAAATCATATATTTTTCAAAAGGAAGATGCTATTAACCAAATAGAATGTTTTAATATGGTGAACCATGTTTCATCTAACATTTGTACCTCCAATGAAATTCGATTAAATATATCAAGACAGCAAGATGATATTCAATCATCAGATATTGAATTTGAATCTAATCCTTCCGTAGTAAAACAATCTTTAGATGCCTGTAACTTATTGTCTTCCACAGATTTAATGCAGTGCAATATAAACGTAATTCCACAGCGTGTAGAGCAAGAGTGTGGAAGCATAATACAAAAAAATAACCAGAAGGACATACAACGTAATCATAAAAAGAACCAAAATTGCACTACAAAACATAGAGTAGAAGTACGTACACAGTCTAGGTCTCACAATAGAAAATTAAAATGCAAAAAGAAGATTAAAATGAAGAGAAAAAAAGAAGAATCATCTTCATCTATTGTTCAATCTAAGCGTAATGAATTGAGCTTAAGATGTTCACAGCTTACTGGTATCAACCTTCTAAATCAACAAGAAATGGAAAATACATGCGAGTTACCCGTGTCAACATTCCACGTGTCATACTGTCAAAAATCGCCTCAAATTATATGTACCTCCGAAAATGAGTATAAACAGTTCAAATATGTAGGCATTCAACGATTGAGAAATATATCTCAACGAAAACAACAAATGTTATTGAACTTTCACAATGATACTGTGATAGATGCAATTTTCAAGGAGGATTCAAAATTGGAAAATCTTAATCCCATCACGGAAGATAACATCTCGGAAGATTCGAATATATCATGTTCTTTTGAAGATTCACGTATATCAGACAATAAAACTTCCACGAAACTTCTGAAAAAAAATATACAGCTTGATACGGACGTTAGTAAAATTAATGTTACCACTGGCAAACATGTAACTGAGATTTCAAATAATACGCTTGTTAAGCCTGATGCTAATTGGTTATTACAAAATGAAGATACAAGGTCTTCGAAATTTATTGAAAAACAAATGATTGTGACGTTAGATGAAGAAATGCCTTCAAAAAAAAGGAAACTAACATCTAAGTTTTCATCACATTTAGAAGAAAACGCAGTTGTTTATTCTGTAAATCAACAGAAACTGCAAAAAAAACATTTTGCTGTAAAGAAAGGTAAAGTTATCTTTTTTTGTTTTTTTCCATTATTTGAAACATAAATTGTTGCCTTTTCTAATGTTTACATCATTCTGAACATATTAGTTTTGATATATGTATTTTTACAAAATACTTTGATGAAGAGGGATTCCTTGCATTTATACTAGCAAATTTATAATATCAGTTATATAGATTTATAATTTTATAAATCAAATCGTTTAATATTATTATCTTGAAAAAGAACTGAAATCATTTTCTCCCTGGAAGATCTACACTGGAAGATGTTACTCCAATATGTTTAGTGCCTTGCAATTATTTTACCAGTATGCTTCTTCGTGCTGACAAAGTAAAATTATTTAAAATATAGATATATTTATATAAATTTATAATATAGAGCAAATGTTTACATTTAAAAAAGTAGTGATGAAGATACATGAAGATTTATTTTTTTAATAGTATAATCGTAACAACAGCATAAAATATATAAATTAAAGAGTATTTGCTTAACTTTAAGAATATAGTATTACTCAGGTAGGTTTATGCTTGTATTTTATATAGACCTAAGTTTGTAATATAATATGAAACAATTGGTTTTTTAGAAAATAGTTACTATATTCTGTTTGCAGGTGTCATATGTGCAAGGCGGAAGAAAAATACGATTAGTGAGTAAATAATATTATTTAAAATATGTACAATATTTCTAAAATAAGCCTTACCTATTCATTAGAATCAACAGGTATTTTAAATATATTTAGAAATATACTTCTACAAACTTTACGAATTTAAGGGAAAAGAATTGCTACTGTATCAACCTTCAGACAATGCATATAAATCCACATTACTTACATGCATTTTCTTTTGCAGTGAAATTACCATTTAAAAATATAAGAAAAAGCACTGTTAGTAATGTAATACAAATAATATTAAGTTCGTTTCAAATTTTAAAAAGTATCACAATTTTATAAATTTGCATTATTATATGGTAGAATTACTAGTATTACTTATTATGTGAGCTAATTTACATTACAAAGTAGTATACTTTTATTATTGATATATTTTTGCAATGAAACTTCCATGTTCAATTTTCACCATTTAATCGTCTTATTTTTATTGCACGTACACTATAAATACAACTTCAATTTTTATAGAGAATATATAATTATCTTAAGACGTACACAGAGCGTGTGCTTAGGAAAGTATTAATAATACATTACTTCCAAAGATTTTTAATAATACGCCATGTTTTTTTATTTACATTTTAGTACAAATAAAAGGATATATTGTGACATTTCGTTAAAAGCGGTAATTTTTTAAATATTATTGTACTAGAATCTAAACTGGACTTAAAGTTATAAAATATTATAGTTGAGCATTTAAAATCTTTCATTCTTTTTTTAAATTCACCATTCTGTAAATAAATAAATTAATATATATATACATATATATATACATATATAGAATTACTACCGTATAACATAAAAGTATGTCTTTGCACATAACATTTATGATAGAAAGGTTTTTGATGATCTCCTTTACAGTATTTGAATTATACATTTTTTAGTTGTTATTTTTGTGCTTTTGTTGTTCTAAGTTTATTATATTTTATGTTATTAGGTGTTTCCATTGTACAAATTATTAAGCTTTAAACAGAAATCCTTGAACGCGTCACTGATTAATTTCTAGTTGTATATAGAGGATATCAGACTGTTGATCATTTATTTTGGATTGGATATGAATATTTTTTTAAATTATACCTTTAAGAAGATACGAAATACCAAATACTTTTTTTTTAATTAGTTTAGGCAACACAATATAAAGTAAATAAGATATATTACATTTTTGAAAGTACAATAAAGAAATATTAATTTTGAATGTTTGATATTTTCTTAAAGTAAATATGCATTGTTGTATCTTTATTTCACACCAAAAGGTTTGCTCCAAATGTATTACCTATTAAAAATTTATAATATATATTAATAACAACTGTAAATTCTGACTTAAGTCAGATATAAATCAAATCAGTTGTTTTACATTTGAATGTTATTAGTTGATAGAAGATTGGAAACCAGTTTTTACAATTATGATATTATTATTGGAAAAGTTTGAGTATTCTATACTATTTTTATTACACACTTATAAACTTATAAAATACTAATGCTAAATATAAAATAACAGAAACTCTAATTTTATATACATTTGTGTAATATTTCTGTTACTCATTAATACCAAATGCATTCAATACAATAATAGTTACTACTTTTAGAGCAATCCTCAAATTTTAAGTCTTGTTACAATATGTAATAGTAGAGAATGAGAAGTACGTCATGTTTGCTTAAAACATTTATTAGGAGCCAATGAAACAATGTAGTAATTTTTGTATGACAGACGATTTATGTAAGAAATGTAAACATATAAATAATATTAATGTAATAATAATTTTTTTAATGAAAAATTTATTAATGTAAAAAGTCTTAATCCAAAGTTTGTGCATTATAATAGTAAGTTTAATTGGTACGTAAAAAATATCACTATAAAGTTTGAATTATACTAATACACAAACGGTAGAATTCAATTGTTTAACATTAGCATTGTTTCAAATAAAACAATGTAACTTATATTAATAATTGTTAGTTTAGTAACATAAAATATCAATAACTGCCCATTCAGTTAGATTATCTACTTAGCATTTTTTTTAATTACTGAACTACTGTAGTTTATAAATTAAATTATTATTTATTTAATGCTGCTGATACTTAAGATTCACTAATACTCCTAAAGTATAATGTTGATTCAAACTTCGGGCCAGATAAAATTATTTATCTATAATTTCCAATCTATATATCCCAAAAATCATATGTATAATGATATAAATAGAGTAATACGAGGTTTTTTATATTTTGTAAAAATTGATACTTCCATTAAAATATTGAGGAACTGAATTTCAGTGCTTATTATTATTGAAAATGAACTACTTACTCCAAATTAAACATTAATAAGTTACCAGATGCAAAGGCCATTACGAAATGTAAAAAATGGGTATAATATGTATCATAATTATACTATTATTCAAAAATTTGTTTAACGTAAAATGTATTTCCCGTTTTTTAATAGAACCATAGAGGGTACTTTAATTTTATAATCATATTTTTACATGTACGTTTACTCGTAATCATCGTGTATTTACAAAATTTTGACAATATGTAATTCCCTACATACATATTTTAAACGTACTCTAATAAATTAACTCATTGACTATTATTATATTGCTAATATTTTATATACGCATTATTAATAGATCATTCTGGTATGTTTAAAGATGATTATATTTACAATTACTGTACATAAAAAATTACAGATATATATTTTTGTATTTCATTGAGTTTAAAATAATTTTGATTCTATATCTCCTACTTTTAAAAGTCTAATTAAAAATATATTCCGTATATAAGAAACCACAACTATTTATCTTATATGCTTTGAAATTTAAAATAGTTCTATTTTTTATACACTTTGCATTCTAATTTAATCTTTTTATATGACAAATGCCAATATAAATTACACTATCTATAGTATACTATAAGTTATTATAGAACAAAAAACATTTATATTCGCAGAATATATAAATTATAAAAGTTTATTAATGAACATATAAAATAAGTATGTTAAAAGTACATTTTACAAAAAAACAAGTATTACTACAAACAAGAATTGTGTAGATATGCAGTTTTACTAACTGAAGTAAAAATGAGAAGAATATATAGATGATTTACCCTGTTACAAATTATTACACTTAGTGCTAATTATAAATGTAAATGATGAATGCATGGGAGGTAAATGTGAGGTAAGTATGTTGGTACATATACTTTTTAAACAATTCAGCCTATGTATCATACAGTAGATGTAATTTACAAGTATAGGCAAATATGAGTTTATTATAATTTATTAACATGACAGACTGCTTTACACAGACACAATAATGAATTTTCTAATAAACATGAACGAATGAGGAATTCAGTGTGATATTATCGTATTAAATTAATATTTGTGATTTCAGGCTTCTCTTAACAAATGCTTCATACTAGATAAAACAATTTTTTCGAAAAGTTATTATATCCATTTTACGCGTATCCTTTGACACCAGTTTGCAATTATTCGATAACATAATTTTAACCAGTAAATAATAAATCTATTTGCATACAACTTAAAACTATCAGACTTCTTTTTCAATTGAATAAATAAATAAAATGGTAACGACGCAAGAACTTAGGACTATCGTGTAAATTTGAATTTACAATATTGCATTCTTTTTGTCAAATATAAAACTTACAACTATTTGTAAGCTTTATACATATAATGAACTTTTTTATTATTTCTATCAAAGACATTTCATCATGAAATAGTAAAATTTGATTATGATAGTTTTATGATGAAAAATTAATTGTATATTTGTCGATAAGTAGCAAAACAATGAATTTCGGTATACTTTTTATGATAAAATATTCAAGACACCATATCGAGTGTAGTATAATATTAAATGATTGTAGACATGAGCATCAAATATGAAGGATATGGCACTGGCGCAAAATAATGATTATTATTCTTACTACCAAATGGCTAAACACATTTTACAGGAAAAAAAAATTAATACACCATAACTTTAATTTTCAATGATTATTAACTCATGTTTTTTCCGGACGTTTATCCTAACTTCTCTCATTTAAAATTTGTACAGTGAGGTATATTCTACCCACATTTGGAAAAAATAGTTGAACAATTATTAAAAATATATCTTGGATCTTTAAATCGTAAATTAATGTAAACATGCTATTACTTTGAGTATCGTATCAAATGATTTTGTGTAAAAAAATTCTTATCATTTTTATAAGTATATAAAGACTAAAATGTTTCTTTTCGTAAATTCTATATGATGCTGTAATTTTAACCAGATTTCTTGAAGCAGCTATTATTTTGTTGTAGTTTCTTTTATAAATATAATAAAACGATTGTAATTTCTAAACAATCCGTAATGACTAGTGTTATCTGCATTGTGATACATATCTGTGTACCTATAACAAATTATGGTATACGTATTTAGAGGATATATCAAAAAATTAAATATAATGTATCTCAATCTGTATACGGGTACAATTACTTCTATGTCATTTGGCAAGTTTATTGACACTGTGGAGTTAAGTATTTCCTTGAAGCCCTTGAATATGAAGAAATGATTCAATCTGAAATGTAAAACATTGTTATTGTACAACGAAAACTTGTCGTACTAATATAAATCACACCTGAAGTAATACATTGCTGTCTAAGAATAAATTTTACCCAATGTAATGTCGACTAAATTAAAGTTTTTTTTTATCATTCTTACCTATTCACGTCTTGTTTGGCAACATTTGATTTTATCAACAGCCTGGTTGTCTTATTTGATTGAATTTACAAAATTCATTGAACTGTAAAATGTAAAGTAAATGTTAAGTTTGAAGACAGTAATTTAACTGTTTACATTTTCATGCACTGTATTTATTTGTAATTTTACCAAGTTAATACGATTATTACCCTGTAATTTTATTAAAAATAAAAATATACTGATTGCAAATATTTGTAAATTTAAGTATTACAAATACTTCATTCTTTAAATTTGAAAATTTAAAAATTGAAATTAAAGAAAATCTGAATTAATTAAATATTCAATCGTTTCAGTATAATAGTTCACATGTTAAATTTATGTAGTATACTTATATGGCAAGTTTTGCTTTCATTTTCTTTTAACATAGTTACAAATATTTATAAGAATAAAAATTGTCTTACCTTCAGTAGAATAGTGACAAAATTGGAATTTCAGCATGTTATTACTTTGCATTACTATATCATGTATGTACATAATTATATACAAAATCAATTCATTTTAGGACGTAAAAAATCTTGAGTCTTTTTAAAGATAAAATTCTAAATTCACTAAATTAGAAACTAAATATAAGTGAGCAAATCAAAGAGGAAACAAACAATATATAATACTGCTCAGCCTTTTACACAATAAATTTATAAATATTAAATGATCTTTTATAGTTTTTGTATAAAATCTAACATGAACACATGTACAATCTCTAATCAGTGAGGGGTAGATCAACTGTGCACGTTGTAGAGTTCACAGGCATGGACCTGCAACCATAAGGTATGCAAAATAATACTAAATCCATGTTTTCAAATCTGTAAGCTAGACTATAATAAACTCTTGTTATATAACTGATTGAGTAAGTTTTCCTTTACATGGGTTTTTCAAACTTTATAATTCTGAAATTTCCAAACTATCAAGCTTCAAGTTTTTAAAGTTCAAACTTTTCGATATTATAGATTTATAAATTTTGGAACAAAGAAATTTGTTAAAATTCCAAATTCCAAATTCGTAATGTAGAAGTTTTGAAATTTTCAAGTATAATATATTTGTATAAAAAAAAAATGTCCTTCCATATTACTGATTCAAAAAATTTGTTCCTTTCGACAGCCGCGTAGATATTAACGTAACAAGAGTCTACTATATTCGTAAGCATTGTGAATGTACACTGTTTGCATGTCCATGCATTGTACTCTTACGAAGGCAGTTACCCATCATTGATTTATATAATCACTAAATATCTTCCAGGTTGACACATCGAGATCTTCCAAAAAAATCTTCAGTGACGTTGATCTTCAGTAGTTGTGCCATGCACACAAATTACCGACAGCGCAGAAATCTTCCCGAGACGATTCTTCATACGTTTGTACAATATATTTACAATTTTACAATGCCAGTCTTATCAGATTAATGTACACTTTTTGTTAATTAAAATTCAGAACAAACATTTCTTACAGCAGAGAATTTTTATAATGAGGCGGTATCAATCATCGACTAGTCTTTTTGCGTTTGCGTTTCGACTCACCGGACGGATTCCATTCTGGATCAACATCGGTGTAAGAATAATTAACCTTAGGAACGTTTCTCTTTGAACTTCTCGTTTGCCGTAGTGGTGTCTTTTTAACTTTCTTGTACGTTCCCTCCATTGACTCTATTTCGAACCGCTTTAATGACGTTATATCCGACAAATTAATTTCTTGTTGCGTCGTCGTTTTAATCGTTTTATCTGTCTGATCATATTGACGTTCTGTCTTTCTAGTATTTTCCTTTGCAAGATTTTGATGCGCACCAGCGACATCTTTAAAGTATCCTCTTCTCCGTACTAAGCCTGAGCCATGACGAAAGCCGTCATGATCCTCCTTACTCGATAATTCCGACGCTTCTAACGCAGCTATCGACATCATAGGTGCAGCAGGGTAATTGTCCACTTTCTCAGCCTTAATTGGCACCTCCTGGTATGCCATGGCGTGTGCCTTCAATCTCTTTTTTAACGGTAATTTGTTGTCCGCCTCCTTCGTGAATATCTTCGAGTCGCATTGCACCTCGAGTTTTTCCAACGTTTTGCTCTGCAATAGACTCTTCTCTATTTTACACAACAACTGATCATCGTACAATTTACCTATGACGGTCTCGTTTTTCGTTCGGTCGTGTTCCTGGACGGTAGGGTTTTGTACTGGCGACTGTGTCGGCAAGAAATACGGATTACTTTCGATACAAGACACACGAGTATCCGCAGTCGGGTGTATACATTGTCTACAGTGCGTGACGATGTCGTACGTGCAGTTTAAACATGAGCATTTTGCACGAGGCCGTAGAGAGGTGGTGTTGTTAATTTGCAAGTTGCACGGCACCGAGGTACAGTGCTTGTGATATGGTACGCACAGGTCATTTGCAGCACAGTTTCCGTAGATTGATGGCAAAGTGTTTGGATGAGTCGAAGGAATATGTAGAGAACGTTGGCCATCTACTTCATGAGAATGCGAATGGATACTGCATCCTGGAATGACGCAGTTCGAGGCTGTATTATTGGATATGTTGTTGAACTCTTGTTTAATATTTTGTCGAAACTTGGAAGACTTCCGTTTATCCATTGATTTACTCATTACATTTTCTTGATACATTTGAGAATTGACAGAGAGCATGTCGGTGGACAACGAAATCTTTGAATAGGACTTTGTATCAGAAAACTTACCGTCTTCAGGTTCTACCTTGATTCCTTTACCTCTGGCAACTAAACATTTATTCTCTTGGTAAGGTAACTCTTTGTTACACAAAGTTAGTTCTAGATTGTACGACGCGTGATCCAGGGAAGTAACTGCTTCAAACTGTCCACACTCTTCAGAAGATATCCAAGTTTTATCCTTCAATTTACTGATCTCTTCGTCGTTGTAATCTTTGGAATTTTCTACCGCCTTGTTTATTATGTACAAATTGCTGTTGGGAGATTTCTGCAGTAGAACGACGGTTTCTCCGTTTAGTATTACGTTTGTGTTCTCTTTTACGGTCTGTGTGTTTTCCGCAGGGGCCAAATTATTCGTTATTGCATCTGTTTCATAGTTTATCACCGTTTCAGATTGAGAAACAACTTTGCATAATTCATTATCGTTGGATGCTACTTCGACATGAAGAGCTACTTTGTTTAAAGCATCTTCTGGGTAAATCCCAACGATTCTGTTGATGATTTCCGAGGATGGATTTTTAAGTAATTGAGAAACTGTGTTCGATGAATCATTGGTGTCGGTTTCGTCATCAGTGATTTGATTGTAGCAGGTGTATTTTAAGGATGCATAATCTTTTACCTTTATTTGGTTACATTTTACCTCAGATTCTGGTTTTAAATGAGGTACGTGTTGCGAAACGCTGGCTAACAGTGACAGACCATCGATGCTATCTTGTAATTCAATTTCCTGCTCTGTTATTTTGTATGACTTATCACACACTCCCTTCAACGCTGCTTGTAGTGACAAGTGAGGCATTTCTTTACGTTCTTCAGGAACGTGTTTCTTATCAACGCATTTATTAAAATTGTTTATGACATCCTTTACAGATTTTCTAAAATTTATATCCATACAAGAATCTTCACTTGGGCACATTGCGTTAATTGTATTAGAAATATCTTTTTTATCTATAGAATAAGATTCGAAAATAGATTCTCTGCTATTAGCAATGATTGATTTATTCTTGTTCGCTTCTTCGTGATTATAACTTTTTAATTCTGCCTGCGTACAAGATTCTTCTTTCTTTGTATTATCTATTTCTGTTGGTAGTTCAAGTTTTCCTTCTGTTACTGAATTTTCGAAAATTTCTTTTGTATTGTAGTTTTGTGTTTCAGATAATTCTTTGGATTTAATTTCAGAATTAACTGTGTCATAAGAATGGTCAATTTCACTGGTACAAATATCGTCTATTGTTTCATCTCTTGAAATATTTTGACTATTTTGTTGCAGTTCCTCAGTTATTTCATCGTTAATTACATTAGACTTAGAACGATTCGATATAACGGCATTACCTTTGAAATAATACTGACTACATACAGCGGTATTATTTACAGCGGGGCATTTCGTTTCTTGATCACAGATTTTTTTAAAACTTTCAACATTGTCGCATGCTTCAGACTCAGAGAAAATGTCTGTTTCTATCAGTCGCTTGATCACAGTCTGTTTATTAAATCTATCGTTTTCTTTCTCATTGCTGTGTATATTTGAAACATCATTGTTATTTAAATAATTATTACTAGCAACGCTATCTGATACTTTTGATATTTGCTTTGTAGAAGGAAAAATCTCTGTTAACATCGGTGTAACAGTTCCTGAAGAGATTTTAACATTCACTTCTTTCATATTGACTTCAGTGCCCATTAATTTCTCTGTATTCTCTATACAATTCACTGATTCGACATTAATCTCCATGTTATTCTCATTATTTTCATTTGAATCATTTCTTGAACTGACTTTTTTCGTAGAACACGACGACTGAAGTGTATCTTTCGCGTGATAACTTCTTGAAGTATTCAGTGAATGCGTATGATCCAGATCTTGTTCTTGCTTTTTTTTCTTTTTCATCTTCTGCGATGCCTTCACTATCTTCATATCAACCCTTTTCTTTGCCTCTTCTAACCACGGCAACTTTCTAAATTTCCTTTTTTTTACACATTTCTCAAGGACTACATCACTAGTTAAATCAATAATTACAATTTCATTGGACTTTTTACATTTTTTTTGCAAACAATTTGTATTTGATTTAATCGTGTTAGGAGTAATTTGCTTTGTTGAAAAATTATTTGAAAGACTACCTAAACATTTAAAACTAGTTTGCTCTTCCAAGTTACGAGATTTCAAAGATTTTAGCATAGAAATAGATTCGTTTTGTTTAGTCTTATCTGATATAACTGAATTTACATTATCTACATGTTCTACGCGATTAGCTGCATTATCTTCCGGCTGACGTTTAACACAAATTTTATTAGTTTCAACATAACTAAAGTAATTATATTATCTGCACATAGATGGCACATACAGCTTATTGTACATAATCAGAATATGTAATAAACTTAAATTGCCATCTATGTTTATCAACTACAAAAAGATAACTTTAAGTAATTAATATTTGATATGCAAAAAAATATTGATAATTTACAATATGCTTAGAAACAATAAATATGTAACATAATAGCATAAATACCATTTTTAAATTTATACTACTGGACGAATCAATGAGAATTGCAGGTTCATCCTTTTGGTGTACACTTCCATTGCTTTTTCTGCAGTATTGTAAAAACATTTCACAATGCTTTTTTATATCAAACTTGTGCTGCAATAAAGTTTCTGTAGAATTTAATTGATTTTTTGGCACTTTTGGCAATACATCTTCTAATATACTCGGTGAAAATGTTGATGGCAGTGGCCCCAGAGATGCAAGTGCAGTAGTCGTTATTTGATTTTTTACAGCTATGTTATCATTTATTTTTCTCCATAAACAATAAATGAGAAAGTAACGGAGATACATGATACTTGTTTCTGGGTGCGCAGGAATATTTTTTATTATTTTGCTAAGGGACCATAATAAAATATAGATTAATATTAACATATTGTATGACCATTATGATAAAATTTATTTAAAATTTTGTTATAAATAATCTAACAAAAGCCAACTTGTTGTTGTGATTTGTACTTACGTTATTACTGGGTCCAAAATATCATGATAACTATGACACATTAGTTGTAGTTTAATTAAAGTATCTAATAAATGTTCAACAGAATGCTCTGAAAGAGATACATGTTAAAATGTTTTCCTTTCTTAATCATAACACATATTTTATATGTGTATTATCTGTACTTAAATTGAAGCAAACATGTGAAAATATGATCATACCTAGATAAACATAAAGACAAGAGGTAAGTCTTGCACAAATTTTATCACGATCTTCTGTCCTTTTCCTAGATACTTTTAACTCCATGTCTATATATAGTGCTAATAAGTCTGACATATTACTTAAATAAATGAATCTATTTTGATCCTAAAAGATAATAACCATATTAATATATCCCACAAGAAAGTGATCCTCACCACTGTAATAAATTAAAACTATAAAAAATGATTACCTCAGAAAGCTCTCGATAAATATACAAGAATAACATTAAGGTTTCACTAACAAAGTCCTTTAATTTTTCAGCTTTTAAAGGCTTCATATAACATTCACTCATACTAGCACTTACATTTCTGAAAGGAAATTATTTAATAAAATATTCTTTAGATAGAATAATTTAATAGAATAATAAAAATGATATGTATAAAAGAAAAGGAAATATACATGTAACATGCAATACATGAAATCATGACCTAAAATTCAAAAAAACAATATTTTTTGATACGTGAACATTAACGTGAACATTATAGTACTATGTAATAAATGACTGTTTATATTAATCTTAATTCTTGGATGTAAATACATCATATTAATTATTATGTGTAGATACATTAACAAATTCATAGCAATATTTATATGTATGATTTATAACATAAATGTTCAACATGAATATTGTAACTTTATACCAAATATACTTATTATTTATGACAAAAATAATTCACAGAAATTCTACCATTTTAATCTATCATAAATTTTGTAACATATGAAAGCATTTAACTAGAAAAATTATAAAATTGTATAATGTCAGCATTATATGATCTTATATATATAATTTCAAAATTTCTTTGTAACTGGCATCATCAGTATTTGGTTATTATTGGTTATCTTAAAATTTGTTTTATAATAATTGTAATATTATAGGATGTAAATCCTAAATTAATAACAATTTAATAAACTTATCAATCAATTAAAAAGTCTTATCTTAAACATTTATTAATATACAATTTCAATTATTATCAGTGCAAAGGGTATATAAAAACTAATTTTGTATAAATTTCACATTTTCATGGTCCTTCACCAGTTCCCAGAAAAATGTATTACTGGTAAACTGCAATTATTATTATAATAAACTTTAATAATATTACCTTGCATAAAATTGCATAAGTTCTGTTAAAGATGCCATACTTTTGTCCATATATGTATATTTGTACATTTGTCTAAATTTTAAGATCCAAGGAAATAATTCAATAATTGAGGACTTTGATTCATCATTGTTCAATTTCGGGCTTTCTTCATTTTTAACCATTTCCTTTTTGGTATCTGCACATTAACAAATATTTTTTGTTTTAAAAATCATGACAAAAGCATTTTATAAGAACTATACAAATAATGAAATCCTAGTAAAGAAATACATTAATATTTTCTCCTTAATTAAAAATCAATTTACTAAATCCAATTAATCCAATTAATATAACAAAAACTTGTCAGTTTAGAACTTCTTTTTTCATTTGTCAGAATATTAAAAAAGTAAACAATTCTTCACGAATCAAATTCTATACAAAAAAATGCAACAAATCCCATTAACTGGGGAGAAAATACTAATTTCTGTGAAGTTCATGCTTCTAATCTTTCGAATACCGAAGCCTCGCTCATTCATTGCCGAAAAGTACGAAAAAATATATGGTTAAATTTTCATTATCATTTTCCAAATTATTGACAATATACAGTTACTGAAGTTGTAAAAACTTTTGAAAAATTCTCGAAGGAAACTAGTTCTTGTAGTGTCGAAACACACTTAAATAATTGAATTGTTTCAAATACGCAAAAAAAATATATTAACATAGTAAATTCTTCAGTTATACAGCACAAATACACACTGAGCACAAAATATTTTTTTTTTCACAAAGAACTTTACAATCAGATCAAAAGAAGTTCGGAAGTTTTATTTGCATTTACAAGGATCAAATCGGTAGTCACTGAATGTCAATGTCGATAAACGTAACGACAAATCGATCGAATACGTGTTGAGGGTGCGTGTAAAGACTGCTAGCGTGCTTTTGGATTCTAAATATTCGTAAACAACGTTCGAAAAAAAAAACACTTGAACAATCACCAAAACCGCATACCTTGCAGCAGAGCGTTTTCACTCTGCATGCTGTTCATCCGCTTATACCGGCAACAAAACTAATTTCGTCGAATTTTCAATAACTTGTTAGTCTGATATAAAAACGTTTTTCCCTAATGCAGCGTACCTCATACTACAGACCGCGCAGGGAACTACCGCGACCGCGTCTCTCCACACACTGCTCTCCCAACAACAGCCATATTGACGCTGGCATTTGGTGCAACCACCGCAAGAGTGCGTACCTAACCTAAACTTCACTGTTACCAAGCTCTTTCGTACCCTCATAACATAAAAATAGAGAAAGAACTCGCATACAGGGCTCGTGTCTTTATCCGATCACGCATGCGCATTTACATGATACATGTAGTCATGCGCATTGCATAGATTACATTTTCATAGTACACTATGATAATAGTATAGATATATTTATACAATATCCGATGTTCAATTTTTCAATTATATAATTAGTACTTTCACAAGCAAACGGAAGTTTCGAGAGTTCTAACGCTTTTACATAACACTCTGTAGAGGTTTTCGAAATATGGCGCCCAACAGCGGTCAAAGAGCTAGTGCGCATTCGTAATTAGAGAAAGACACGAGGAAACTTTTTGCAGCGTTCTTTTTCTATTTCTATATCGCAGCCACCTTCCAACATTTGTACCAAAAAGTTAAAATTCTTCTATTACGTAACATTTTTTTTACCGCGGCCACATTTATTTCGCTCAGGAATGTTTTTAATTGCTTTTTACGTAAATGGAGGCAAATAATAAAACCTTAACCGTTAGCGTTTTTCAAGGGTTGAAAGCATGTAATGGTTTGGAAATGAGCAACCGATTCGTCGGGCTTCTAGGTAACTTGACCAATAGAAACTCAGCAAACATGAAGCGCGCAAATTATCGGTCAAGAACAGTGCTGTTCTTCTCCCACCAAAATGCTCAATCTGTACCAAGCAATTAAGTAATTGCGGACATTCGAAGCATGCATGTGCGTTACTTTCATATTTTCAACTGAAATGTTCTAAGAATACTGTGAAAACTAAATTGTAATTTTAAATGGAGAGTTTGCATCTTATCAATAATTAGATAATTGTTTGTACGAGTAAAATCTAAATCCGTTAAAAATATGGTCAACATAATTTATACACATATAAATGATTGAAATACTTATGTAAGAGACAAGAAAAGGTATTTACTGCTACATTTAACTAGTCCTTTTAAGTGAATAGAAGTTATATATTTATCTGTATGTACTTTTAAAGCAATTATTATTTTATATATTATTTAATTATTATTTTATTATTCTATCATTCCATTAAGTTTTCTACACAACCATACTAGTATTCCACTATTCCACTAATTTTACTACATCATACTGCTATTCTACAATTTGCAATATACTTTTAACACGAATTATAAAAATTCGATGTATGTATGTTGAATTAGGGTTCATTATATTGAGTAGTATACTGAACAGGTTCCGTAATATTCGTTTATTCTAAAAATTAATTAATATATTATGACAGCTTTGTGTAATTAAAAAATTAAGAAGAAAACCTAGCGCAGATGTTAATTAAATTGGCCATTTTGTGTTCTATATTACCAACATATTATGTATATAATTTAAACATGTTATATTGATTTTTAATAAATAGTATAAGATTTGTGTATGCTGTATGTATTTTATGCCATAACTGCTATTAATCCAAGTTGAATGTTATATTAATGTAATTGATTATGAGGTCATTACTGATTTGAATCTAACTAAATATTTTATGTATTTAGATTAATAGATTACAAAAGATTAATTGAGATGAATACAATTCTCGTTGTTAATGAATTAGATTTCGTTCAGTTAATACAGGTTCATATACTTTAAATAAAAATTACAGGTATTGATACATTATATTACAAATAGTGGTTATTGAAATTTTATTCAAATATTCATCTAGATAAGCGGAGTATAACACTAAAAAAGTAGTCTAAGATAAAACTTCTGTAATAAAGATAAAATAGCATTACTCCAACCCCCCTCCCAGCATCGTTCAATAACGATTTAAAACGCAAATGATCAAAGTGTAAAATGAAATTATTCCAACCAACGTTCAGACACGAATGAAATATTCAAAAAAGCTTCCCAGACGAAAAAGGGATCGATTTGTAATTTAACGAAAATTTCAACAGCTAAAAATTGATTCAACGACGCTGACCAGGAGGAATGCGCATGTGCGACGGTGCCTGGAGAGCCTCAGTTTACTCTCTCGGTCCTTGTCGGCCGAAGCCGCGATCCTTCGGCGGCGTCGCCTACTTCGGGCTCAGTGAGCCGATGTGTGAGCGCCGCGACGCCCAGAGCAGCTTCAACGTCAAGCGTCGCCGACGTGGGTTTGACGAGAAACTACGTTTTCCTTCTCGTCCTTGTCATCGTCGTTGTTTTCGTCATTTTCGTCGTTGTCTTCTTGTTCGTCTTTTTCGATCGGCCATCGTGGTGGCGCACGCGGCTACGCGTTGCCAATCGGTTTGGTGCGCGACGAAAAGGGGATAGAGAAAGACAGAGACGCGTACAACCCTCTCTTCCCTCCCTCTTCCTCTTTGGTGTCTCTCTTTTACCTACCCTTGGATATCCACCACCTGAACTATCTCTGTCTTTCTCTTTCCCGGTACTCGCCCGACACCGTCGTCTCACTATCATCGCTGTCCTTTGCACCCGTAGTTCACGTGTTCCGCGAATGCGTGGTGAAACGCATCTCCTCTCTGTGTCCTCGACCGATCTCTTGTTATTCGAGGGTGGCATGGCCACGGAAAGGAAAGGGGATGACCGCGGCCGTGGACGCGATTGGCGATGAACCAACAAGAAGAAAAATGACATAACGCAAAGGGTTACACGAATACGTATCGTGTGTTGACGTTGACGGCTTCTTGGTCTCGCGATTCGTTTCTCTCCGTGGATGTTTCGATGACGTAAGAAAAAATAATCATAATCACTGGTTCTTTCACTCCTTCGTTCGAACGTGTCATTTTACCTTTTCCTTTTTGTTTTTCTGGTTTTGATTTGTTTATTCTGAGTACAGTGGAGGGAAAAAAGGGGTATACCAGGGGTGAATGGAAGAGGAGGGACGATATGTTACGAGTGAATACGCGAATGAGCGACGAGTGAAGAAGGGAAGGGATGGGTGGGGGGTAGGACGGTATGAAGATAGCCATACTTCTTTATGGTGGTGTTTTCCGAATAGCGAGAAATTATGATTTATTAATTACGTAAACGACGAGCGTGACCAATACGAGATTAATTGGTAGAGTTTCTAACGAATTTGTTACGGGTTACAGGGAGTTCTGAAGCATTCGGTGAATTACATTTCATTTTTAAGCCTTAAAGCGATTTTATATTTGAGATATATCACTTTTTACTCTTCTTTCACTTGCATTGTGCTTTAGAGCACGTCTAGCCCGATATGTAAGGATTTGATTCCAGTTTGACCTGTTGATTCCACAGAAAACACTTGTTCGTTATGCGAGGCACGCATGTTTAGTAATTTACCTGATGCTATCAATCGGTACGTGCATGCTGTAGTTATCATATGACACTATAGTAGAGGTGTATACTACTACTGATTACTGATAAATTATCGATATTTTATTGATACTTAATCGGTACTTCTAGATGTGAGGATAATAATATTAGGATATCACTAAGTAATGAAAGTAACTAAGATATAATATAATGAGTAATTTTAGCATTTAATTTTCGTTTTAATTTCAAAACGAATTTACTCTAACCTATTTACCTTTGTTTAAATTCCAAACCTGAACTTAACTTAAACTAACATTTGATCTACGTATATTGTTTAAATTTTAAGCTCAACTTATACACAAATGATTTTATCATCGACATCCATTAATTTGTTCTTAAACATCAAGATTAATATAACCTAACTTCAAACAAAAATAATTAAATTTGGACGATAAAATTATATAATTAAGTTAGGTCAACTTAAGTTTAAATGAAACTAACTGCATTCAAATGACAGCATTGCATATCATATTTTGCTCCAGTTACTCTCATTCCTTTTAATAGTATTTTGATGATATTATCAATATACGGAATTATCGATATTTATCGATAACGTTATCGATATTAGCACCTCTACATTGAACGTGTTAAATTAAATCACTCATTAAATAGATTTAAAACTTGTATATAGATACAGATAAAAGATCGAATGAAATATTTTAAATTATCGTTAAATTTTGTAAATAATATAATAATATTTGCTAGCATTTTTTTTTAATTTTGATAGAAAAAGCATTATAACTGAGGTAGTCATTTTTATCATATAGAGTATCCTGAGGCTGGTAGGATGTTTCTACGTTATTTTAAAACGTAAAGTTTCATTTTGTTATTTTAGTTTAAAATTACAAATGGAAGTTAAGTTTATGCATGTGTAGTGCTTTCTAAGAAATTCGGGGCCACTAAGAAATAGAAGTTATTTATAGGTCAGAATCAAAAGAACTATTGTTTTACGCTTGATTTATAATGTATCTTTTGAGGTTCACACTTTCGGCCTGTAAACAAAATTATATTTTGCAAATTCTCTAATATTTTCCTTTTGATGCATTAAAAATATTTATCTGAAAACAACATAAAACAGAATAAGAATATGTTCCACGTTTTCGAATAATATATTCCAAATATTTCATACTATAATACCTACTGTACTTTTTACATATAAGTATATAACGAATTATATTGATATCAATTACAATATAGATCATATCTGTTACTAGTAGCGGTAATTTCCTCGTTGAAACATAGTACACTGGAACAACAATATTTTTCAACATATATTCTTAAATTAAATAGTTTAGTTTTCTGTAAAATACTTTTAACATTTGTTATATTTAATTGACAAAATATAACTACAATTGCACTTCTTATGGAAAAGTTTTGAATTTTGTTGTATTCAAAACAAGTCACGCATCTTACCTTAATTATCTCCATTGTTTGCAGAGATATGAAGAAAGGTTATTCACAAAAGTTATATCGTGTCGAGGAGGTCATAATACAGTAACAAAAATACTTCTATAGGTGAAGGATAACATAGAGCTTTCAAGATCAATTCTAATAATTGATACTTTTATTTCTAAATTTTGTATTAAACATTTTTACTGTTTCCCGAACTATTCATCTTCCGAAACCGTGTCTTAATATTTTTTAACTACAATGTTTTGAATGTACGTACTTGACATAGAAGTGCTGCTATCGATTATCGATATTTTATTGACATTCGATGATATATCGATAACATCGTTAAGATATCGTTCAGTTTAATGGAAGTAACCGAAGCAGAATGTATCGCATTATTTTATCATTTAAATTTATGTATTCTTGTTTGAATTTCGAAGCCAATATTACATAATCTAAATTTCGAAATTTCAACGAGAATATAGAAATTAGAATCATAAATTATGTATTACATTTTATCCCAGTCACTTCAATTAGCCTTAACGATACTATCGTTCCATTGTTCAGTGTCGATGCGTTACCGATACCCGAACAAATACGGATATATCAATAGATTTCGACGATAAAATTACATGCTACATTCGACTTCTACTATGTTCGATATTATCAACATATCGAATTTCCGATAACATTTCGATATTATCGATTGAGAATAACTTTCTGATTTTATCGACGTATCAAATTATTAACACCATTTCGATATTATCAGTGTATTGAATTATCGATAATATTTCGATATTGTTTGCGTACCTAATTAATGTTCATTTTTCGATACTATCGATGTATCAAATTGTTGATAACATTTTGATATTATCAGTGGATCGAATTACCGATAATGTTTCGATAATGTTTACGTATCTAATTAACGGTAATTTTTCGATACTATCGATGGATCAAATTATTGATATTACTGATAAATCGAATTATCAATAATTATAACTGTCGTGATTTTCTAGTCACCATGTAACTTTTGTAAATAAAATTTTTTGATATCGTAACAAATAGTAATAAAATAAATAACTTAACACTCGACATAAATTGTTAAAAGTTCCAATTTACATCGATAAATTTCAATATTCGTTTGCACGTGGGAGTGAAGACGCACGGTAAAGAAAGCACACCAGTTCAATTAACTCCGTTATTCATTTTTTATACTAATTTAAGTGTTATGCCAGTGAACTAGTTTGAACATAAATCCTTTGTGGCAGAAACATTACCGTGAAAGTAGGAAAATACGCTTCTGTGTGAACTGTACGTGTTGATATATGAACATGACAAATATGCATATAAACAATGGCAGTTTAATCAAAAATATTAGTGCATAGAAGAGAATTTATTGCTGGGTGTAACTACATGGTGAGTACTATATGTGGATGATAAATGTTATTTGTTTGTTCGTCGTCAGTAAATTAGTCATACTTTTTATTCTATCTCCTTAAGTTGTAGTCTTCACGCGTATTATCAAAATGGAAAGTTTGCAAACTCTTATAAATAAGTAGCTTATGTTATATAACTAAATAATTTTATCAAAACATTAGATTATAAAATACATAAATAGTAACTGTATGTGACAGCTTTTAGTTATTTGTTCAATACTTAAAAACAACCATTCCAAATTCGAATAAATTTCCATTTCTTTTAAAACATTTTCAAGGTAGTTTATTTTGAATCACATTTTAAAACCCTTTTTTGTCTTCACCGTATACACGCTTTTGATGTTTAACCTAATATCTTATACGTAAATAAAGCACAAATTTCGAATTGCAGATTCTTAAATTAATAAAAGCAATATATTATATTATTTTCGTTAGTTTGCTAAGTTCACGGAAATCTTAAACCGGTGGGATTTTATCAGACCCGTTCCCACATGTTCAGATATAATATTTCTGATCGTCTCATGTCTCGTCTGTCCAGTTTCTTTATCTTTTTTTTTCTCGACCCGTATTCAAACGGACCACGATATAAAGCACTATAGACATTTAACTCCACCCAAACGATGTAAACGTATCCTCAGGAATCTTTAAACCCTTTTATTGGCGTGTCCGTTTAAGCGGTATGTACATGCGAAGACTGCCAGGATTAATTTGTTACTTCATACTACTTTTTTACATCAAAGAAAATGCCAACTTTCCGGTGGAAAGTATTCTTTTCAAACTTATGGGATATGAAATACGATGTTTGGGTAAGAAAATAGTTAATACTAAACAATGTAAACTTTTATAGTTAGATTACATACAATATACGCGAAAAATTATCCAGAACGATCCGTGGCAGTCTTCGTACATATTAAGGGCCTGCTGGCAGGCACCACGGTTAACTTCACATCGCTTTCATTGTCACGTTCTTAATTCGCTACATGTTCGATTTTGGCATGCGTTCCAATTTTTTAGCAAGTGTAATTAATAAAGTTACTTACAACTTTTGAATATCTCCGCCATACAGGTTTCCTCGCACGTGGCCTATTGACGAGTGGTCTAACCTCAAACACACACTTCACACAGACACATTAAAAGTAACCACAATCGTTTTCTTCATGTTACGATAGCTTTTCTCCTCGAACAACCTACAATTTAATTATCGTGTTTCCATATTGTATTATTTTGTATACGTTTACGATCCACTATCGATTTTTCTGTAATCTAGATACAAATTACAAAGATTTATTTTTCTAACACTTTTCCGCATAAAAATATACTACATTACGGTTATGCAAATAGCGGTAAATGTCAAATTTTTCTTCCTGAGTAGCGATATGCATTTTGCACCTTCGACACGATCGAAATCCATGTACTTTAATCGTTGGGACGCATCAACGAATTTACTGATGTGTTTTGAAAGGAGGTTAGGTCCCGTTGAGAGTTCAACTTTGTTATCCAGCGTGATCCAGTGACGAAAGTCATGGTTCGTGAGCGGATATCGTGATGCAGAACGAGATTAGCACAGAACACAGAGGAATCGAATCCGCGATTAATAGAATTGCACGTACAAAATGCGTTCAATATTTATCCCGTCTCATCTTACACTGCTTTAGTAATTGACTCATACTCGATGCGTAGCATGAGTTGTCCGCAGCCACTAATACCAAGGACCAACGTAAGAGCACGCTTTGTGTTTTCATCGCGATCAACGCTTAAAATCATATACAGAGTGTCTCACAGCTTTCAAACTATTTCCATGAAAAAATATTTCACACAAAAGTTGAATTATCCAGTAAAAATTACAGAGAAAATTCGTTTATAAGGCACACGTAGATGTAAGAACTGTTAGACATTTGTTTGCAAAATGTAGATGCGGATATTTTTTAAGTGAAACTTTTATGGGTGTGATTCTGCGTGGGAGATTTATGATTAGCCATTACTGTTCGCGTGGCGAGTAAAGTTTAAGCATATTTTTCAAAGTATGAATTTTCAAATATTCAAACTTTTACATCGATTTCCAAATTTTCAAAGTCCGATGTAATACGTATACCTTTCATCTATGGGTGTCCGATATATGCTTACAAGTTTACTATTTAGTAACGATAGAAAGCCAGCAGGACAGGAAATACTATACCTGATGGATGTCCCATTTTCACCGGAAGTCCCACGTGTTAGAATACTGCCTCTTGAAACAGATAGGAAAGGTCTGTGTCCTGAATAGGACACGTAAAGTTAATGATCCTTGATACTTCCTGTACGAGTAGGTTTTCTTCCGCTGCGGAACAAGAGAATTAATAGATCCTTGATTTAATAAATTCGTTGGAATTCTAAGAATTGTTACGTTATAAAAAATAAAGGGCGAGTATAAAAATAAGGTCAGTCTATTGATACCCTGACACCCTCATGGATTTTAACGATTTTTTTTTATTAATTTGTTATGGTGTACGTGTAACGGAGAAAATAATAAAAATTTGTCAGTTGAATCGCAACGATCGGTGAATAAATAAAATATTGTCACCGGTGTTGCGTGATATCGACTAAATTTCTTTTTGGCCAGACTTCACTCCATCATTTTATTATGTGAAAGTTTCGAGCTGAGAAACGCCAAGTTCTTTTCGGCGATGTTTTTGACCGTTCGAGCGGTCAAGTAGAAGAGTCAGAAAATAAACAGCACCTGCTTCACGTACACCTTGCACGAAATACTATAGTTAAATGGGACAGTCTCTGCGGCGAAGTAAGTTCCCAAAAAATGTTTTGTTTTTTTTTTGCACGCAATAAAACCAATGCCAAATTTTGTTTTCCTATACTTTACAGATACTATGAATTAAAAAAAAATCTCACTTCGACGACTACTTTACTCAGAATAACATAATTGCTCATTACTATTATTGCACACCTGGTATGCAACCGGTCTTATAGCCTCGGAAATCCATAGCACACGCGGTGTGCAATCGGTCTCGAATGGGTTAAGTTACTTACAAGTAATTTTCAATAAATTTATTACAAGCGACTTGAACGAATTTGCATATTTTTTTAAAGAAATAGTCAGTTTTCAAATGTTGTTATATGATAGTATGGATAAACATGCAAGTATGTTATATTTTCTTTGGAAGTCGTTGATATGCGACACCTAATTATTATTATTTTTTACGATCTACGCATATGATAAACTAAAAAAGCAATTCTTAAAATCCGTGAGGATGTTACAAATCAATATTTGTTTAACCAAAAATACGATTAGGTTCAAAAAGTTAATAAAACAAAAATTAACATACATTTGATAAACGTTAAAAAAATAACCGTTACAGCAAATTGCTAATAAATAAATTTTCAAAATACATCGTGTTCTTCATCGAAAATAAATTAATCAATTTCTGATTAAATAATTGGTTTTAAGCAATACATTTGCAATTGTGTACCAATTAACTCGCGTATAAACAATTTCTTTGCGCGCCAAATGTTGATGATTACGAAAAAATCGATTTATTAGTTTTGTATTTTCTGACAATGTAATGTCTCAAAATCAAAACATAACAACGTTATACATAATTTCTCAAGACTGGCAAAGTTGTAGAACTTTTTGTGGCGCGATGGCATTGTTGGCACTGACTAGGATTCACGATGCTACAGGAGAATTTTACTTATGCATGATCCATTTCTTGATGGAACAGGTGAAAAAATTAATTGATTAAATGAATTTATGATTATCTATCTAGACGTGAGTTATTACACTGATGTTTTTAACAATAATGAAAGTTTCAACGGTTTTCTGTGGCACTTTGCCCACAAGCACAAGCTACAACGTTAAAGCAGTTATACTTGCTAACTATTTGGTAGTAAAAGGACTTACTGACAAAAACTGTTATTGGTCCAAAACTTAATAATAATACATATTAATTGATAATAAAAACTATTAATATACTTTAACCCTTACGTTATTTAACTTCTCCTAAACAAACTGCCGTTAAAACCTTAATATCTACACGAGGTCATTTTGAAAACATATTAATACTAGATTTACGGAACCCGTTAAAATGACGGATCATAGATTTCTTATTTTAAATTACCAAAAATAGTAAGAAGGTGTTTTCAAAATGTACGTTCTTTTCCGTCGAAATGAAGAATCGTTGTGTGAGTTAGTTTACCCATTGCCCACTATTTATTTATTTTTATAGCTCAATTTCAATTTCAATATAAATGGTCAGTAATCGTCCGTAAATCTAATGTTAAAAATCATTGAACTTCGACGTAGTCTCCTTTAAATGAATAAGCGTCAGTGTTGCGTTTATGTTTATGTTTATCTATAGAATGAATAAAAACGTTCAAACTAATTATACTGTTACAATAACTTGTAGAGGTAAAAACTAAAGTGATAAATGAATTGCTTTAAATGAAGTTTTATTTCTTTGCAAGCCTTTAGGTTTTATTTCTCAATCATTCTCATCATCAAAATTGTACCAAATCATTTATAAAAGGATGCAATTATAAGATTATAAAAAATATATCAAGTTGCTTAAAAATACTATAAAATTAAAAAATTACAAACACAAAAAGATAAATTGTTATGTTTGTCCCTAATTTGCCTTGTATTTTTTGAAAGATTTCTGTAGTACAAAGTTATACAAAAAATTTCTTATACACTAAAATTATACTTTGTTATTATTATATGTAATTATTATTTTATTATTAAAATTATGAATTATATAATTATGAATTGCACCGAAGTGATCTTGAAGTATGTAAAATTATTATTAACACAAGTAGACGTTTAGAATTAATTTGAAGCATTGTTATTTTATTCTTACATAGAAATCCACATTATTATGCTATGGATTTATGGTTTATAGCTATGAGTATCATAATATTTGTACAAATCCAAATTAACGTATTAGGAACCAACGAGATAATGGCAGACCTTGCTCTGTATGGCCTCGAACAAGATCTAAATTTCTAATCGCTATGTATATCTTCCAAACACCGTGTTTCGGCGCTCGAATTTCATGTATTTTCACGCTTAGGCGATTTTACGATCACGCTATATCGTTCAGTCGGACCGCACGTGATTTGTGCGACCGTAAAGTCCTTGTAGCTTCGGTAAATCATTTCCAAGGATCTTGTATGTCATAAATTATCTTCCGGTCTTAACAGGTGCAGTTCAGCAGCGATAACGCAAAATCGTAAATTAAATCATTAAGAAACTGCTTCCGTCGATATCGCTGCGACTCGGAAGTATGTACGCATTACGTCTGATTAAAACGTTCGTTAATGGTGTAATTACAATTTTTTACGATACGATAGATCATCCCCGAGTTACGAATTGGGCCAGCGCTGTATACTAAACACGATCGAGTAATTTTTTGAAAATTGGAAATTTAGAAATTTGGCGTTCTTTAAATTAGAGAATCTCTAAATTCCCGTATTTAGAAGTCCGGAAATTTCTGTATTTTAAATTACTTGGATTTGCAATTTGGAAATTTCTGTATTTTAAATTACTTGGATTTGGAATTTAGGAATCTCTGTATTCTGAATTACTTGGATTTCCAATGTGGAAATTTCTGTATTCTGAAATACTTGGGTTTACAATGTGGAAATTTCTGTATTCTGAATTACTTGGATTTGCAATTTGGAAATTTCTGTATTCTGAAATACTTGGATTTGCAATTTGGAAATTTCTGTATTCTGAATTACTCGTATTTGCTATTTGGAAATTTCTGTATTCTGAAATAATTGGATTTGGAATTTGGAAATTTCTGTATTCTGAATTACTTGTATTTGTTATTTGGAAATTTCTGTATTCTGAAATAATTGGATTTGGAATTTGGACATTTAAGAAGTGGGGATTTCGTAATTTGTGAATTGGAAATTTCATAATTATAAAACTTGACAATTAGAAAATATGAAGGTTCGAATTGAAAATAACTATAGTTTTAAAGCTACACTTTATATTCCTAAAATTGTTTGAAAGAAAAAATAAACCAGTTAAATGTTTTATATTGAGTTACAAATAATCTTATACTTTCATAATCTCACATTTTTAATGAAGCCACTCAAAACGGTATACATACATATTAACGAATAACTATTCGTTTCACTTTATTTCAAAATTTGGTGATGTAAAGACAGAAGACACTCCATACAAGAAACGTTATTTTAAGAAGAGAAATTAATGCAGTGTCTAGTGTCAAGTTATGTGCACTGCCTCACATTTTTAAGGAGAGACCTGAAATTAAACTTTTTCTATTTTTTGTATTTACACGTTAAAAAATGTTTGATTTTTAACTAGTTTAAGTTCAAGATTAAAGAGAACAAGAATTGAAAAAAAAAAAATATGAAGAACATTATTCTTCTGGTTTCGAACCCGTAATCCTCGTTCTTATAAACATGTCATTTTTTCTCCGAGCCAAAATATGTTTGTCGTTTAATACAATTTTTAAACAGTTAACTAGAGACTGCAAGAATTTCAAACATAAATTTCTCCTCTATTTTGGAGAGTTGCGTGCCATGGCTTAGCGGAATTATTACTTTTGTTGTTCTCCGTAATTGTGCTAAGTTTAAACGAAAATCTGGGTTCCGAAGGCCGGGAAGTCAGAAATAATCATGCTTAAGATCTTTGAGCGACGTTTTTATTCGGTATTCATTATTCTGAAATTAATTTCGGTACGTAGCTAGTTAATTCTATCACTTGTATATACGTATGCAATAAACAAATTGTAACGTTCGCAGCGTGCACATTTTTTTTCACGAAACTCTCATGTTGCATCCGCTTTTGGATTTTTTCCAACGCATATTTGGCATCGGGCTTCTGTAGGTAATTTTCTTTTCTTCATTTTCGGTGAAACAGTTGTCGAGCCAGCAGTTTCTTGTAAACTGTTGACTATCGAGAGAGAGATGCTTCTCTCCTTGGTAACGTTATCTTCTTTTATCTATTAATACTTCTTCAAGTCTCCCTTTGGAATATATATCTTTTATATTATTATGGTCTCCTTTGGAGTCAGCGTTCTTCTATAAAATATGTCCGTCTTTTCCGTCTTTAGCGGCGAGCAAACAGCCATTTGTATCGTTCAGGTATATGTTTTGTAAAAAATGAATAAAATGTTGCGTTGATTTTGTCATCTTTCTTCAGCAACATCGAGTATCCGTATGTATGCATACGTGTACTTGTGTGTTGTTAATGGTACAGAGAACTCTCGTTATATTGCCACCTTTGACGCATGATTTTGATATTCCTCCAAAATTCAAGGTAGCGAGAATTTTCAGGGATCAAAGAACATTTTTTATTCACTTCAATGTATTCATGCTCTTGGCCACATATGTGAACAGTTATTTTATAACCTATATAAAGCTATATTCTTCTTCGAAACCTTTGTAAAAATAATTTTGTAATCTTTCTTAAATTTGCAAACCGGAAGATGAATCCCAATTGTCATAAGGGAAGTAAAAGTTTCTTTATTCGTATACAAACATGTTCGAAAAGATAGTTCAAGCAAAAAACGACTGGTTTCTCCTTGCTCACAGTGAGTCGGAATTTTAGCCAATTATTACGATTGTTAAAATAATTGTTATGCCAAAAAATGTATTTGCAAACACGATTGAGTAGTATTTATTACTATTTTCAAAAAAATTATAATGGGTTTTGTGTAAGTAAGAAGTAAGCGTTTACATTTATTTATTTCTAGTTATTTTTTTAAATTCTGAGTTGTCAACATTATACTTTATATTAAATTTCCACTATTGAGCAAATATGAATTAAAATATAATGAATTTTCTTTGTTGTAATCGAAATGAGAAATTCGTCCCTGAAGAGGTTAAGAACTTCTTTTTGTCATAGTTTTGTGCGTGGCAATATAACGAGGGTCTACTGTATCTTTGGAAAGGGTCAACGATATCGGTAAAAATCGCGCATGTCTGTTTTATCATATTTCGCTGACAAGTTTCGACAAATTATTATCTCTTCTGCAAAACGATGAATCCCATGAGGCAGCAAAATGTCAATAACTGAAGGTCTGTGCATTTTCATGTCAAGTCAATACAGATTTCAAAGTTTTATTTTATATTGATGGTACCTATAACTTAATTCAGATATGAAAAATGGTTCTCGATTGTAATATTTAATCAAAAATATTAGGATGAAAATGTAATATAATTAAATATTAAGATAAAAATATTGATATAGTTAAATGCTATGATAAAAATATTGAAACCTATTATTCATATAAAATATAAGATTTTTTAATTATATGGTCCGGACATTTTTTATACCAAGACGATATTCCTTTTTTTTATTTTGAGGTTAAGTCGGTATAATTTTTCAATTTTTATCTTATATGAAGGAGATGTACAACCTAAGAAAGGCATGATTGAATACAATATTTATAAAATCGTAAAATAATTAAACATTAAAATAAAAAATATGCTTCTTAAATGATGTGGCAATATTATAGAAAAAATATTATACAGATTATCTATTATTACCGTACCATTTTTTGGTAATAAGGAAGTATTCATTTTTTCAAACAATAAATATGTATACTCTGCTCCAAATCATCAAAGGACCAAGTCCTGAATTAATTTAAACTAACTGTATTTTAACTGCATAAAATATCAATAAGAACACTAATTATTCCGAAAATCTAGCTAAAATTTATTAGTAACAAACTACTATTTGAATACATGGACAGGGTACTGAAAACAATAAACATTATTGGAATAAATAATCCTATGGTTATTTTAAATATTAAAATTTAATCAGCAACATTTATATTATAATACAATGGTGAATATAATAATATATTCACTATCAAGTATTTTCCGACGAAAATTCCCTAGAAATGAAGATCTGCAATTGATGTTTAGTAAAAGTGAATTCCGAGATATAAAACTTACCATTCTTGAAACATGCTAAACATATTATTTTGTTCTTGATGTAATGTAATACTAAAATAATAATAATAACGTAATGGAATACTATGCTAATAATAAGAATACGTAAACACAGAGGAAAGAACATTTCATTTTTTTTTTCGGTCTTGAAAGAAGCAGAACCAGCTCCAAACTTCCATTTCTCGTATATAAAGAACGTAGACAAGTACATAATTCGAACAGTAGACCATTCTCTCTGGTACATTTTTCTCTAAATAAAGAAAGTCTAACATGACCATATAAAACGGTTATATAAAATTAAGGGGAGATTTTGATACCGGGTCTTAGAGAATTATCTTCGAGCAAATGTAACTACGTAGTCGTTAATACACTTTTTATTCTTGAAAATTGGAGGTAAAATGTAAAGCGAGGATGGAAGAGTCATGCTCTGCGTGAGACTTTTCTTAGAAAAGATTTTTACTCCCTGGTGGCTTGTAATTTTTCTGGAACATCCCACCCCCCAATTTCAACACGAGCGTCCTAACATTAAATACAGAGGAGGGTCAAATAGAATGTAACTCCTAGTACTGGAGCTTTATGTTATTACATATTTTCAGTCCGAATAGTAATAGTTATTTGATTATTAACTTTATATTTTTTTTTAAAATAGACGATGTTCATAACTGCATTACTGATAGTTTATTTAATTAAAAAGGTAATATATGTGTTAGAGACAGTTGGTCTGAGGTGATTGATATATTGAAATTTTTTAGGAATCTCGTGATTGACATACTTTCATATATATCGATTATTATTAATTGATAATATTGCGTTTATTAATAAATACTGATTACAAATTTTCAAATTCCAAGCTATCAAGTCTCCAACTTTCTGAGTTATCATATTCTCAAATTACTAAATTGAACAATTCCCAAATATTTCACTTTATACAGTTCTAACTCCTCAAACTCTAAACCAAAGTACCAAAGACACCAATTACCAAACTATCACGTTTTCAAATTTTTAAGATAATTGGATTCTCAGGTTTTTGAGATCACTATTGTCTAACATTTTTAATTTTCCAGTTTATCATATACGTACTACGAAATTTTTTAAGTTTTGTAGTTGTAAGTTATTAAATCTTCAAGTCTCCTGATTTTCATAGCCCCAAATTTGTAGCCCACGAAGTTTTCAAATTTTCAAATTTCGAATTTGCAACATTTCCAAAGTTGTTGATTTCCGAATTTTCAAATTTCTGAATATTGAATTCTCAAATTTCATAATGTATAATTTTAAAAATTCCCACATTCCTAAATACCCAAATTCCTAAATTTCTAAATTACCTAACTCATAAATTCCCAAAACCGCAAGTTTTCAAATTTCTCAAAATTCTGAGATTTCCAAACTCTTATTTTTGAACTTCAAAGTTTCCAAATCTCCAGTTCTTTTAGTTTTCATGTTCATAAATTGCTAAATGCTCCTAATTCTAGATTCATAAATTTCCGAGACCACAAATTTCCAAATTTTGAAATTATGAGATCCCAAAACATAAAAAATGCTAAATTATCAAATAATAACGACATACAATTTGAAAGTTCTAAAGTCCTAAACTCGCAATTTTTGAAATTCCGAATTTAAAAAATTTTGAATTCCAAACTCGTGTATATTATAACTGTCCAAAAAATTTTTACTTTTTTTCGACGTTCTAAAATCTATTCAGTGATTATTACAGTGTTCCTTGTATTGATTACGAATCTGCAATCCGTTTCTCTCTAGCATGTACAGTTTTTGACAAATATGATTTTGAAAAAGAAAGACACATTTTCGAAATCCAAACCAATTTCGTGAGGTAACTATAAAAGATACTAAAATTCTGTTTACATTCAAAGATTCCGTAGACTTTTTTAAATACAGCAATATCTGCTTTTTATGCATTCTGAATATTTAAACATGTTTAAACAGTCATTGAACGCGGCGAGACACCGATTTTGTACAAATTTTTAGCTTTATTTTTCAATTTATCTTAAAAGGTAAGAGTCTAACAGAAAATCGAACTACAGCATGTGATAGAGCAGATTTTCATCTTTAAAAAGCACCCAAAGAAAGTTGCAACATCATTTTTTTTACGATAGCAGAAGCAAAATGGCTGCGCGGCAAACGAACCAAAGACAGTGGTTCTCTGCTTTGTATCCCGCCTATACAAACTGTATAGTAAACAGTTTGAATAAATATTAAACATTTATAATAAACATATAGTAAACAACTGCATGTGTTAATGCTACACAAAGAAGGAACTTTTTTTTTCAAACTATTATTTCCTAAAAACTGTACGTGCTGGGGAAAAAACGGATCGCAGATTAGTACTCAGCACAGAGAACACTATAATAATCACTAATTGGATTTTAGAACGTCGGAAAAAAGTTACAATTTGTTGGACAGCGATAATAATATACACAAGTTTAGAATTCAAAAATTCGGAATTTAAAAAATGGAGAGTTTAGGACTTTAGAATTTTCAAATTGTAGGACGTTATTATTTGATAATTTAGGAATTTTGTATGTTTTAGAATCTCTTAATTTCAAAATTTGGAAACTTGTGGTCTCGGAAATTTATGAATCTAGAATTAGGAGCATTTAGCAATTTATGAACATGAAAACTAAAAGAATCGGAGATTTGGAAACTTTGAAGTCCAGAAATAAGAATTTGGAAATCTCAGAATTTTTAGAAATTTGAAAACTTGCGATTTTGGTAATTTAGAAGTTTAGGCATTTGGGCCGATTGTTTGTTGGAGAATGTTATTGATACACTTAACAATGTTGAAAATCCAAAAGTATTAACAATACACGCAATTGATTTTTTGACATCTCCATAAAGACAAAACAATTTTGGACATTCCAGTCAAACATGTACATAATAGACTATTGAATGATTTATTATTTAACTTGAACAAGTCAAAAATATCTGATACAAATAAAACTATATTTTGCTCTTCGTTATATGTAAAGAAGAAAAAAGTTATACGTTTAGAAAAACTTAAACACGATTTAAAACTAATGACATTGTGCCCACCAAATAAAATAAAATTCTTTCCTCGTACTTCAAAAATAAATCTTCAAGCCGGAATAATATTCTATGTAACTTTATACTTTTAAACCTTCTGTTTATTTTTTTCATTTCGGTACATTTTAGTTTTAATTTTAGTTAGTGTTTTTCTATTAGGGTATCTGCAAATTGTAATACAATTTATTCGTCGACATTCGTTTTTACAACAAAAATAGTAAAATAATCTAAACGATTCATGGTTATTCATGCATGTAAATGGTTTATTTTGCAAGGAGAATGATTGCTGGAAAAAGAGTCAAACCGTTGTGTTTGTACTAACAATAAGTTCACAGCTAAACTTCAATTACCTTTTTGTCTTGTTCGCTTTTCTTTGTCTGGACCGTTCTCGTCGACACGGCCGTTTAATAACGAGTTTTCGTCACACCTGGCTTGTTTTGCTTCAACTACAGAGATCCTCAAACCACCGTTGTTTCCAAATATTTCGAACCTTCCCTATGAAACAGTGAACTAATAACATGTATTTTAGCCAAACTTGTACATTTACTTGTACTTTTAAAGTATGCGAAACACGAATACAATGCTGTGTGTTATGTACTTTGTTAGTAATTATAACATTAATTTTGTGTAGGAATTTTTATACAAAAGTGTTTAATATTTGCAACATTATAAAAGTAGTAAATGCAGCAAAAGGACAGATTTTATATTTGCTATTTGAAATTATAGAAATTGTTCTCTTTGCAAGGAAAAGTGGTTCAATATAAAAATACAGTTCTGTATCGAACTCTGCTACTTGTATACTGTTTTTTATACGAAAAAGTATTTTACAGTAAAAGTTTCATGGTACCAAAAAAAATATATAATATAATAATTAGTGGTTTATTATTTCGTCTTTTTATTTACATGTTAAGGTCATCTTAAGTTTTTTAATCATAGTATATATAATTTGATATTATAGTTATAAAAATTAGTAAATTCTGAACAGAAAATCATTAGGTAATGTGGTTCTAAAAAATAATAATTATTGAGATATTTTCCAATTTATTAAAACATCCTTTACTAAGGGTAAAAATGGTTCTGTACTAAAATTTATTTCTCATATTTTAATAATAAATTTAATCATTTAACGTATTAAATAAATATTCTTTATGTATATTCTTCGCATGCATCAATAGTACAATTGTAAATAATTAAAGAACTATTCAGCAATTCTATTATTTTCGTAATTAATGATGTATATTGGATAAATATGAAACAACTATTATTTCCTTACAACATTAATTACAACATAATTAAATAATTAATTTTATAATAATCATGTATACTAACAGTACTGTATAAATAAATGAAAACTCTCGTAATTAATTATAAAGTATGATTACGTGATTTTCTTTTAAATGACTATACATAAGAACGTATACAAAGGGTACAAACACAAAATAATTATTAAACATAATAAATAATGACTTTTCTCATAAAGATAGCTACAAAATGATACATGATTAATTTCCATGTCTATAATAATATTATATTAATATATAATTGAAGTGTTACTTCGTGTAAATGCACAAAATTTGTCGAAAATGATTATAAAATATTTCGTAAAATTCCGATGTCCAAATTATTGCGATATAAATGACGTAATACAAATGTAATATAAAAATCATACATTTATGGAATTTGTAGCGTTAAAAGTTCCAACGATCAAAGGGATATTTGAGAAACTCTGTTCGGCGTTACAGTGGATGATATTAGTTTTGGAAGAATGTTGTCCGCGCGTGTTCCGCTAAATTAGGCAAGCAACCAGACAGATAAAACGCTTTATTGGAAAAAAAATCGTTTAACGTGCGTTATTGTATTTTTTACGAGACAGGAAAGATTTATGAAACAACAGTTTTGGTATAAAAAATTATTGAAATAATATGAAGTCATTTACGCATTAACAGCTAGACTGGCAAGTCTAGAATAGTACACAAAGGTATAGTGTGGTCATAAATGTTAGAAATTTTTTAATTGATTTAAACAATTATTATTTGTCAATTTTGTTTAATATTTGAAATTTTCAGAGCATTACTTGAGTTTTACTTTTTTTCAGGCCATTGCTAGCGATGACAGGAGACTTTTAGATTTTTAAATACTGGAATATTAGAATTTTTGTAATTTTTGTAATTTTTGTAATTTTTGAAATTTCTTAAATTTTGAAATTTTTGCATTTTGGAATTCAAAAGTTGAAATATTTGGGACGTCAGAACTTCCCAACTTTGGGACTTTAAGATTTATAATAATATACAAAACTAAGAAAAACATTTCTCCTATTCTTTTATTAATTTTTTCACGTCTATTTTCATTTTTCTATCTTACACCATGTTATATTATTTACAATATATGATAGTATACATTATAAATATAACGTTACACAATACAGTACTAAATTATACATTACAAAGTATACACCGTAGTTATAGTAAGTTAAAAAAAACAATGAGGAGCAATATTAAAAAGTAACAGAAACGTATACAGCTACTACAAAGAAAACAATTTTATATTTCCGAAATTATTTAGCCTTTCACGTTATTTCACGAAGTTTTGTATAACATTTCATACAGTGTGGATTAAAAATAATAAAATACTTTAGAAACGAGGATTTTATTGTAATTGCGTTATTATACAGGAAAGTACTTTTATTTTTTTTATTAATACCTATCAGCTTCACGTTCAAATAATATAATTCAAATGTAAATCGTTTTAAGCTATATTTTTTTTGTAAATAAAAGAAACCACAGTTTGTAATTAATTGTTAAAAATCAGCGAAGTTATTGTGAACTTAAAATGAGAACTCCGTCGAATTTGTCGAGTATTTATTAGAAACTGAATTAGAATTTACTCGCAAGCTGATAATAAAAATTGGTAATTATATCTAGCACATACTCACTGATTTTAAGATTACTTATATATACCACCAACATTACAATTATTACAACAATAGAATTTGAAGTTTTTCAGAGTATTGTCGGTATTGCTAAAATTTACCGGAGTTGAATTCCATCGTAATATATTCGTCTAAAAATAATTTCAACCTAAGCTGGATTTGCACCGCTTTCGAAATAAACATCTTTCCAATACCGTTCATCAGCCAAACTTCCACCGTTCGAATATTAGAGAATTTCAACTATTTTCAATAGAGATTGCTTACAGATAAAAATTAAGTTTTGCCTATTCTTAACATTTTTAAAATCTTTCAACATTTTTTAAACTCTAAATTTCAAATTCTTCAATGCTTCAAACTTAGAAGGTCCGAAACTTTTTAATTTTCAATTTTCCTAATTTCTAGATTTACAAGTTTCCAAATTTTCAAATTCCCAAATTTCTGAACTATCAAATTTTCCAATTTCGAAATTATTATGTTATTAAATTTTTGTTCGTCAAAATTAAAAAATTCGAAAATTGTATGATTCCCGAATTCCGAAATTTTTTAATTCTTAAATTATCAAATTATCTAGTTACTGAATAATTCAAATTCCCCAATATTGTACACCTCCAAATATTTAAGTTCTATAACTTTCGAATTTCCTAATTTTTGTATTTTGCATTTTGCAAATTTTGAAATTCTTGTATTTTATAATTTTCGAATTGCCAAGTTCTTATATTCTATAATTTCCAAATTCCTAAATTCTTATCTTCGATAATTTTCAAATTTCCAAATCTTGTATTTTATAATTTTCAAACTGCCAAGTTCTTATATTTTACAATTTTTAAATTCCTAAATTCTTATATTCGATAATTTTCAAATTGCCAAATCTTGCATTTCATAATTTTCAAACTGCCAAGTTCTTATATTTTATAGTTTTCAAATATCTAAATTATGTATTGTATAGTTTTCCAATTCCTAAATTCTTATATTTACAAATTCTGAAATTCTTGCATTTTACAATTTTCAAATTACGAAGTTCTTATATTCTACAATTTCCAAATTCCTAAATTCTTATATTCGATAATTTTCAAATAGCCAAATTCTTATATACGATAATTTTCAAATTGCAAAATCTTGCATTTCATAATTTTCAAACTGCCAAGTTCTTATATTTTATAGTTTTCAAATATCTAAATTATGTATTGTATAGTTTCCAAATTCCAAAATTCTTATATTCGATAGTTTTCAAATAGCCAAATTCGTATATACGATAATTTTCAAATTGGCAAATTCTTATATTGTATAATTCTAAAGTTCCTAAATTCTTGAATTGCATAATTTCAAAATTCTGATGGCGGTGTGAAATTCTGATCACAGCATAGCCTTCAAACTATGTATAACGTTTGGTTATGTAGTCCGCGTGCGGCGTCACTTTTTCCTCTCCCTGAAGAAATTTTCTTGGAAGTCCCGCTAATAAAGTAAAGCGTAAAGTAGTTTCCATAGATGGAGTCTGCTGAAAGGCATAGAAGAAGGGTGTTTCCATCACTTGTCCGATGCACTCGTACCTCGGTTTCGTGGATTCAGCACGTGGTGTCAAGAGGATATCCCTTATGTCCTCGCACGTAAGGAACATGAGTGATTCAGGTAAATGCGGCGAGGATTTTTCCTCTGGAGGTCCGCGGGAGTCTATCCAAATATTCACATATGTGAATGCACGTCACTATGGAAGCGTCCTTAGCGTCAATCGTCTCCTTTTAAAAAATCTTAGTTCAGGTGGATTTGACACTAGTGGTTCGGATATAGGGATCGATCGATGTCTAAAGAGATTTCTGACAAGAGATGGCTCAGAAATATACAGAGTGCTTCAACAACTTTGTTTCAAGGCTGTATTTTCGTTATTTTTAATAATGCGCGAAAATGTCAAATGAGGGACAAATATTGTGGTAAACAGAAACTGCTCAAGGTTATATTTTTTGAGACTTTGTTAATGATTTTTTTTTTGACTTTGTTAGGGATTTTCAAACTTCCAAATCTCAAATTTCGCAGATTTCTTTATTTTCAAAACCCTGGATTCACAAATTTTTCATCTCGAAATTCTTAACTTTTTGAAATTTCAAATCCCTTCATTTTTCAATTTTCAAGTTACTACATACACCGTTAGATTTTCGAACGACCAAATTGAAAAATCCCTATATCTCCAAATTTCTAAATTTCTAAGTAACCCAAAGACCTTAAGTCTTGACATTTAGAATCTCATTATGTTAGAAGTCCACAGAGTTCAAATTGTGAAGTAACATCTTAAAAGTTATAAATTCAAAAAACCCAAAACTCAAGAACTAGTCTCAAAATTAAAAAATTCAGAAATCGTAGAATTACAATACCAAAATTGTAGAATTTCAAAATTCAAAGTTCCAACATTTTTAATTTGTAAACATCGCAAAACCCTAAAATCTTAATGTTCCAAAATCTCACAATCTCAAAATTTCAATCATCCAAAGTCTCAAAATTTCAAAATTTCAAAATCCCTAAATTTCAATATTCCAGAGTCCCGAAATTTCAAAATTTCAATATTCCATAGTCCGCATATTTCATAATTTAAAAATTCAAAAATTTCAATATTCCAGAATCCCAAAATTTACAAATTCAAAAATCCCAAAATTTCAAATTCCATAGTCCCAAAATTTCAATATTCCGGAGTCGCAAAATTTCAAAATTTCAATATTCCATAGTGCCCAAATTTCATAATTTCAAAATTCAAAAATTTTAATATTCCAGAGTCACAAAATTTAAAAATCGCAAAATTTCAAATTCCCTAGTCCCAAAATTTCAACATTCCAGAGTCTCACACTCCCCCAATTCCCAAATTCCTAATTTTTTCAATTTCCAAACATCCAAATATTTAAATTTCCAAATTTCTGTGTTTCCAAAACTTCAAAATTTTAAATATCGTCCGAAACCCCAAAATATCCAATTTCTTAGTTTTCTTTCTGCAATAAATATACATACACACAGACTTTGTACTTTCAACACGCGTCGCAACTATAAATATAAATATTTCTAAACACGCATATCTATTTTATAAAAGAAATTGTATATTTTCGGCCTATAACAACCAGAACCTTTATTATTGCAAGATGAAAGTGATCTGTCGCGCGAAAGATCCTTTCGTGGCATAAAAAAGAATTGTATCGTTATATCCATTAATTTCTATAGAATAAAAAGCTGTAATACTTGATATGGTTCGCTCTGTACTCTGCATGGTCAACAATATGTCTTGACGGAAGCCGGACGCTTTATTTCCGTTTTGCGCTTCTTCTGCTCCTGAAAGTCGATTTCGTTCTATTCATTGATGCAGCGAGGTGTCTATAAAAGGATGTCTATTGTGTCTTGGAAGTCTCCTTAAATATACCCGGGATATTCATGTTTTCCTCTGCATCTTGCATCATATTTCTTATTATACTTGAAATATTGGAACAAGCACGTTTTCTTAACAAATTTTTAGCCGGTAAAAAGGGTTCTTTGTCTTTTTATTACGTACAATGACACGTAATGGAATAGTATATTATGTATGACATACTAGGACTTTCCTAATTAATTTTTATAATGAACGAATATACAGGGTGGTCCATTTATCTTGAGATAGGTTAATATCTTTTAAACAACATATTTTTGGAAAAAGTGTTTCAGATAAAAGTTGTCGTGTGTCAGGGGGCAAATTGGATGGTAGGAATGGAATTTTTCAGGAAGTGCTCCTGAAGGTCATATGAAGGTCATCTTTATTTTTTTAAATGGAACCCCCCGTTTCTTATTTTACTATCATATTCTTCAGGAGAAAATAGGTAACTTTTGTTTGAAACAGTTTTTCGTACGGTGTCTACATTCCGAGATAAGGTACTAAATATTTATTCAATAAACATTTTTATTTATTATTTAAGAATGTGCTCCAAGTGTTGATGACAATGACAGAAGTGTGGGAGACCATGCTGATTGGTTTTTCCCCAAAAATTAGAATCCAATCAGCAGATTCTCTTAAAAATTGTCACTACCCCTACATCCTCTGTCCATTGTAAATGGTCAGTAGTCGCAATTTTTAAGAGAATCTGCTGATTGGAGTCTAATTTTTGGAGAAAGACCAATCAGCATGGTCCTCCACACTTCCATCATCGCCATCAACACTAGGAGCACCTTCTTAAATAATAAATAAAAATGTTTATTGAATAAATATTTAGTACCATATCTCGGAAAGTAGACACCGTACGAAAAACTGTTTCGAACAAAAGTTACCTATATTCTCCTGAAGAATATGATAGTAAAATAAAAAACGGGGGGTTCCATTTAAAAAAATAAAGATGACCCTCATATGACCTTCAGGAGCACTTCCTGAAAAAATCCATTCCTACCATTCAATTTGCCCCCTGATCCACGACAACTTTTATCTGAAACACTTTTTCCAAAAATATGTTGTTTAAAAGATATTAATCTGTCTCAAGATAAATGGACCACCCTGTATATGTCCTATGTACATAATTTCATATTTCGACAAGATTGGTGTACGAATTTTATTAGAAAAATAGCTGTTTATTTTTGGCAAGCATATAGTAATACGTCCTTAGAAATATCGCTGACTACATTCATACGGTGTATACGGTTTTAAGGTAACGTGTTTCACATATGTATCATACGTTTTACGTCTAGACGCAATTTGAAATATAGCTGACTACCCTCACCAACGTACTTTTGCGTCCGTTGGTAAATCACTATATTTGGAATGTATACCCTTACACTCTTAGGAAAATAACATGTAGGTCGTGTATACGTTCCTTCCGTGTAATTCACAAACAGACTTAACTGGTTAAAAAGTTTCATTACTTTTTTTGAAATAATGATATTTTCATTATTAAGTGCCAATATTGTCTTTTCCACTGTGTTCAAACATCACGACCATAATATTACAAATATAGTTAAAAGTTATTTATGAAAAATTGTTGCACTGAATCAAATGGCAAGTGAGAGTTGCCGCTCGACTTTCAAAGAGTTAACAATTGCAAACATTCTGTTCGCGAATTTGTCAATCTCAGAAGAAATTTCAGATTAATTCGTTGCTCGATTTTAACGCTGGAAAATTAACGCTACAATTAGCGCTGGGAAAGAGAAGTAGACAAATAGACAAAACTGCGAATCGTTGCTCCAGAAGTACCAGAATCAACGACCTGCTAATGACAACTTCGCCTGATACCGTTGCATGGTGCAAAGTGCACGGTCTCGTTATTTAATTACCACACCTCGTACTCGTGACCTAGATTTATTCGTTAGGAAGTTATCGAATCTGAAAGTTCTCCGAATTATTTCGGTCTCTCCGGCGAGTGTTTCGAAGTACCTGCGTTACGTTCTATCAGAATGTTTGTAAACACGAAGTGGCTGCCAGCACTAATCACCGTGAGATTAAGATTTCCATCAGAAACTATTTCCTACTCGTGCACGAACGTTCGTCGATCCAGTGTTTCGAAATGGCATTTAACCCCTTGTGCTACGATTTATTCAGCAAGTGCGTCAGACATAACGAACTATTAATGGCTACAACATTAAAGTGATTGAAGAAATTTCGAATGCCAAGATTGTTTCCCATTTAGTGATCCTCGGATGCGCAAATTACGATTATACCGAAGTTAAACATTCAAGCGTATTAAAAATATTAACAATGTTTACCATAATTGAAGAGCGAGTGCGTCACGGGCATAGCCCGTAGTTGTAGGGCAAGGGGTTAAGAGCGGCGAAGCGGTTCGTACTTTCATTTTGTTTAACAAAAGCAATCAGTGTGGTATAGAGATTATAATGGCGTATCGGGGGACATATCCCAATCGGTAACAGCCCTCGCGATCGTACTTTTATTACGTCGAGTCATAAGTAACTTCCGTTTTTTGGCAGGCATTTATTTTGCTTTCATTGAGTACAAAAATTATATTAATTTATTATGTATTCGCCACTATTATGTATGACCTTCTCCCATCTTCCTGGCAGTTTGCCAATTCCTTTCTTGTAAAATGTGGTCGGTTTGGACTGGAAGAAATTTTCGACAACCGGACTGACTTGCTCTTCAGAATTTACAGGTTTTTCCATTTAAAAAGTTTTGTAAGGAACAGAAATGGTGGTAGTCTGTTTTATCACACCTACCTTACTCTCCGGACCTTGTCCCTACAGATTACCACCTTTGCTGTTCCTTACAAAACTTTTTGGATGGAAAAACGTGTAACTCCGAAGAGCAAGTCAGTCAGGTTGTCGAAAATTTCTTCCAGTCCAAACCAACCACATTTTACAAGGAAGGAATTGATAACCTGGCAGGGAAATGGGAGAAGGTCATATACATATAGTAGTGGGCGAATACATAATAAATTAATATGATTTTGTTGTTCAATTAAAGCAAAATGAATGTCTGATAAAAAAACGGAAGTTACTTATGACTTTGCCTAATACGGCTTTTTGCACGAACCACAACGCTACAGAACGAAACCGATCGTTGAAAATGAAGATAATGTGAGATCAGCAAAATGGATTTGTACACGAGGGCCGATCTTGTGATCACCGCGATAACCGTATCTCACACCCCTAGACTTCTTTTTATGAGTAAAACATAGCGTGTATTCGCGCCTCTTTATTAACATTGAGAAGTTCCAACAACGCATTCAGCAAGAAATAACTAAAGTTACGGAAAGGGATATCAGGGACGCGTTGCACAACGTCAAGAAGCCGATAGGAAAGTGCTTGGAACTACTATGGAGGACTGGTCGAAAACTCGTTGTAACATAAGTACTCCAAAACACTTGTCGAAATAATTCAGAGAACTTTTACCTTCGATAACTTTCTAACGAATCTAGAACATAAGTATGTTAGTACTAGTATGTGGAGCACAAGAAACTGCACGGGTGCAATAAAAAATCTAGGTGTCCATTTAAAATATAAATACGGTTGCATTTAATTGATGCACGTAAAAGTGCGTAAAATTAGTTGCATATTATGCACAGCTTGATATTTTTAACTTTTACTTATAACATCTCCTTCGAGTCGCAACCGTTTAAAGGTGCCTGTTCCAGTTGCGTGGGACAACCTGTATATACATTTTTTGTAAATAACTATATATTTTCTAAAACATACATCTACGCTTTTCGAAACACAGTTGTACCTATTTGTAGATCGTACACACACCTGTCACAAATACATAGATGTAATATACAGTGTGTCCCAAAAGTGTTGAAAGAGCCGGAAATGGGGGATAGGTGGGGTCATTCTGAACAACTTTTTCATTTGCAAAAATATTGTATGGGGCTTCATTTTTAAATTATTAACGAAAAACACCGACCAATCAGAACGCGAGAATCGCGCGCCACGCGATTCGATCGCGACCACGGCCAATTATAACTCGGGCCTACACTTCTGCCTCCGAGCGCGCGCGATTCTCGCGCTCTGATTGGTCGGTGTTTTTCGTTAATAATTTAAAAATGAAGCTCCATACGACATTTTTTCAAATGAAAAAATTGTTCAGAATGACCCCACCTACCTCCCATTCCGGCTCCTTCAACACTTTTGGGACATCCTGTATATAATATACGTATATACATATTACATGTTCCTGAGTATGTACATATACGTTCTCGGAAAAATATGGATGTGTATTTAAAAAGCATGTACAGTGGGCCAAAAAAGTATTCATACAGTGCATTATTTATACGTTCATCCTCGTTATTTTGGTCTTAATTACTTCTAATGTGATAAACACATTGATGGGAAGCATATAAAATACACTTTGAAATGTTATACATAATATTTTATTTTCATTAACATAATGCCAGCAAATTATTATTTTTTATGAATAATAGTAAGATTATGATCGAAAAGATATTTATACAGTATACTGAATAGCTGAATTATAAGAAAAGGAGCAGGTTTGATATTCTGCGGGATCTCCCTTTACACGAATTACGGCTCATAATCTCCGTGGCATAGATGTAATTAAATGTTCTGTCTCGCTTGAATCTATTTTAACTCATTCTTCATGGAGAGCTTGTTTTAGTTCTCCCTTAGAGTGCATATATTACGTTCATGGACATTCCTAAGCCATTCTTCCCACTAATTCTTGCTAGGATTCAAATTCGGAGATTCGTAGTGCAATTTTTAGTAAGTAGGGCACATTAGACAATAGCCATTCTTGAACAAAACGGGTGGTATGTTTCGAATCACTATCCTGTTGAAAATAATAGTTACTCGAAACATCTAATTTTATTTCACTTCCTTATAAATTTTCCTTGTAAAATATTTAAATATCCAAATCGGTCCATAATGTCTTCAATAAATTTGAAATATTCTTCACCACTTGCTGCAAAACATCGTTCCCTTTAACAGTAAAATTTGATTGTTCACAATAATTTAATGGTATTATTTTTAAAAATAATAATTTAATGGTTTATGAAAATAAAAGGTCATGTATACAATTTCAAAGTGTATCTTATGCGTATTCCCTTCATGTATAATGCATTAGAATTAATTGTCTTGAGGCCAATATAATGTGAATGAAACTATAGTCAATACACTGCATGAACACTTTTTTTACCCACTGTATACATGATATTCGTAAATCAATATTCTGTTTCAAGATGTGCACACCCTTTGCAAACAACGCTGTAGAAGATCAATTTAGCTCTCATTAACGTCAACGTTATTAACTAAAACTACTGACGTATAGTGCAAAATTACTTTGCAGTTAACCTCTTGTCACACCATTTTTTTTTCTGAGGCGTCAGCCAAAACCAACTATTTTCAGTTACAATATTAATACGAACAAAGAAAGTTAAAATGTTATGCGCACTTCAAATCCAATGAACCTTGATTATGTAAATTGTACATTGCTGTTACACATAAAAGTATTAAAAATTTTGAATAAGTTGTATCACGTTTAAGCTGCATGTGCGTCGCGAGCGAGACTCTTCAAAGTATGGTAAGGGGTTAAAAATGAAGTCGAAAAGTAAGCGAATAAACGACGAATCATAAATCAATACACATATTAATACTTTGTCTCGATGAGGATCAGCGTAGATTTCAAAAGAACAATCTTAACAAATTTTGCAATTTAAAATGGAAAACTTGTAGAACTGTTGTTTGTTCCCTTTGGTTGCTTTAGTGTTAATACTACCATTTTGATGCTTTATCGGTACATTTTATTGGGACACCCTATAGACGCCCTCCGTGGCGAAAGGGTAAAAGAAGTAGAGCAAGGTAAAATTAACATTATCGCACAAAAAATCCGTTTGAACCGCGAAGCACAAAGCAAAATTTCTCCGTCATTGCTGTTGTCAGAAAATTGTCAAAAAAAAAGAAACAGAAAATGGAATGGTTTCTAGCACTTTACCCGGTTCACTCAGTACATTATCACAAAGGGATTCTTGGTAGCCGTATTCTTCCCGTGAAACAACTGCTGCTCGCTCTATAAGTTTCTCCTTCACCTGCGAACCAACGGCGTGGAAACTTCTTTCGTGACAATTTGACGTACAATGCGATATGACGTGTATTCACGTGGCCATGCATTCAACGGGCTCGCTCTTTTGTTGACTTTTTATTGTGCAATATGACCCGTTGCAGCTACTCTTTCGTGTAACCCGAAGTCCGATGTTGTTTTGTTTTCAGGATCCTTCGCCAAGCAGCCGTCAAGTGGAAATCTATTGTTTCTTTTAGCTAGCTATTCTCGCATTTCGAATTTATCAAACGGAGATAGTTTCCTTCCCTTCGATTCGCCAACTAGTTCTCGAATTTTTGAAGCGAACTACGCCGCGAAAGCTTATCACGGTGTCATAAATAACGGAGGTTCCGACGAGAAGAATGATAAACCGAGATGAATCCGTGGAATAGAATTTATGCTCACGGGTGTGTCGTTTTCGGAAAAATCGAGCGATGCGTTTATGTGGTTTAACACTAAAGCTACCGACGTATCATGCACAATTGTTTTTTTATTAAAAATGAAGTTGGAAAATAAATGAACAAACGAGGAGGCATAAATGAATACACTTATAGATTCTTTATCTTGATGGCAATGAACATTAAAAGAGCAAATTTGTGGAAGGGTCATTTGACTCCTTTAGTGGTGTTAGTGTTAAGAAGTTCGAAGTAAATTATTTCGAGAATTAGGACCTTTAGGGTTTTTTCATCTGGTGATTTTTAAATATTGGGACACTAGGAGCTTTTAGACTAAGGATCTGGGATTTGCGACTTTGAATGAATTACTAGTGTATGAATCTTGGTAATTTGGGACATTGGAACTTTAGAACATTGAGAATTTAAGGATTTATAATTTTTAAATTTGGGATTTGAATATTCCAAATGTTTAACTTTGAGGCTCCGAATTTGCTGGGACTTTGGGATTTTTAAATTTAGAGATGTTGGGATTTCAGGATTTTAGGATTTTAGGATCTTAGCATTTCAGGATTTTAGGATTTCAGGATTTCAGGATTTCAGGATTTCAGGATTTTCGGATTTTAGGATTTTAGGATTTCAGGATTTTAGGATTTTAGCATTTCAGGATTTCAGGATTTCAGGATTTCAGGATTTTAGGATTTCAGGATTTTAGGATTATAGCATTTCAGGATTTTAGGATTTCAGGATTTCAGGATTTCAGGATTTCAGGATTTCAGGATTTCAGGATTTTAGGATTTCAGGATTTTAGGATTTTAGAGATTTAGGATTTCAGGTTTTTAGGAACCGAGGATCTTAGTGTCTTACGATCTTAGAATCTTCGAATTTTTGAACTTTAGTATATATTGAAATTTTGGACTTAGCGATATTTGAATTTTTAATTTTGGAACTTTCGAGTTTTGAAGTTTCACAATTTTGGCATTGTGTTGTTACGATTTTTCAATTTTATAATTGTGAGATCCTGGGTCTTTCAGTTTTAAGTTTTTCGAATTTGTATCTTTTAAGATGGTATTGAGTAATTTTCTACTCTGAATTTTTAACATTTCGATATTTTGGAACGTTGAAATTTAGGATCTTTGGAATTCTGAGATTTTAGGAGTGTAGAATTTTCGGAATCGGACATTTTGGAACATGGAAGTTTCGTGACTTTAAGATACAGGTTCTAGAAAGTTTGAAACTCTCAAATTTTTGTAAGTTCCGCGTTTTAGGATTTTGTGATTGTGATACTCTAACCCTTTGCGGTCGAAAGTATTTTTACCATTAGCAAATAGCAACTGTTAAACTGTCTGGTTAAAAAGTTTGATCAATTTTTTGTTAACTAATCGTATTTTCATTATTACTTGCCAATATTGTCTGTTTCACTGTGTTCAAACATCATGTCCACAATACTACAAATGTAGTTAAAAGTTGTTTAATAAAAATTGTTACATCGAATCAAATAACGATTAAGACTCACCGTTCGACCGCAAAGGGTTAAAATCTTGGGATTTAACCCTTTGCGATCCTATGTCGAGTGTGGCTCGACATGGCGTTATTCTTTGATCGTGGAAATAATTCGGATAAATTGGTTTATTCAAGACGTTTTCGTTTCTTTGCCACTTGTAACAAATTAGAAATATATTTGTTACGCAATCTGCATTATTAGAGTACATTTTATTGCAAACGGACTTCTTCATCTATTTTGTAAATTAATTAAGGAGCTGTAGGTAAAAGAAATTAAGGACCGCAAAGGATTAAGGACTTTTATATATAAACTAGCATCGATTAATCCTTTGTACTCGAAAGCATTTTCATTGTTTGCAAACAGCAGTTGTAAAATTTTCTAATTGAAAAGTTTGATGAATTTTTTGGAAATTATTATTTTTTTATTATTAATCGCCAATATTGTCTGTTTCACTGTGTTTGAACACCAGGTGTATAATACTATAAATTTAGTTAAAAGATATTTATTTAAAATTGTTGAATTAAATCAAATGGCGAGTGAGCGGCGCCGCTCGAGTGTAAAGGGTTAAATTGAGCATTCGACTAAATTAAATATTCGACAATATTGAAAATATGAACGAGGTTTATTACGTTTGAACTGCAAGTACGTTGGAAGTATAGCTCGTCATTACAGCGCAAGGGGTTGAATTCATTTTATTCTCGAATTACGTAACTGGTTTTTCGTTCATTCTTGTCAATTGGATATCCCGTGGACCACGTGAAGTGGCGAGCGAAACTGGGCATAGTTAAAGTGGACTGCTTGTTAAGGGTAGAGCGTCGCAGATTGGCTTATCGTTTCCAATCGATTGGAGTTCCTCGTTACGCGATGTTCCATAGTAACCCTAACAATCGTTTCAAGCTTGTTTGAGATGCAAATCTTGATCGTCGTGTAGGCTGTAGAATCCCCAGTAACCCATAGAGTCGTCAAGAGCAATATCCATATTCGCAACGATTTGCATTAGGTAGTATTTTCATTTTTAACAAATTTTATCAAATATTTTCACGATACTTCGTTATATTTATTTTTCTTTGTTCCGAGGAACTGATGCGAGTATCTTCGATTAGAAAATTCAACAAACTTTGTATAATACAGCTGTTAAATCTGCGTAGAAATTTGAGTGTCACCCGTATATGGGTGACATGGCGGTCATGTTTGAAAAATGAGTAGACATTTTCTAAGGGGAGGTAAAATTTTACTAGTTATTTGGAAAATTATGAGTTATGACCAATTAATCTGAATACTGATAAATAGATATCGTAAAGATCTACAAGTTTCTTAAGGGAAGGTGCAATTTTATTAGTTAGTTTAAAAATTGTGTAACGACAAATTAATTTTAATGCTTATTAACGTATTTCATAAATAGTTATAAATCATATAAGGGAAGGTGCAATTTTATTAATTATCTTAAAAATGGTGTTATAAGAAATTAATTTTAATACTAATAAGTATGAATGAAAAATAAGTATACATTTTATAAGGGATGGTAAAATTTTATTAATTATTTTAAAAATAATTATGGTTGACATGGTGTTAATAGTTCAGAATTTACTTTCTGTTTCGACAGAAATAATTCGTCTACGTGTTGGACATCCATATGCGCAGATTCAATATCCGCTTTTAACAATAGAACTACCGGCATTAATTGCATACTTACTTTAAAATTGAAAATAAAGTAGAAAAATAAATAAATACTACAGCATCACCTAACGTGTACAACCATTCATTACCTCAATAAAGCATAGCAGACATTTTGATAAAAGGACCGTAATAAAATTTTGTAATATAAAATGTGAAACCCGAAACTAGGTATTTTGACTCGTTGGTGGTTCTACTGTTAAAAGAATCGTGTCGGATGTAATTTGTTTAATAAATTTTGACCTTCAATTTAGAAGTTACTGATTTGGTGATCTATAAAAGTTTCTTTTTTTAATTTGAACTTAATAAAATTTAGTAATTTAATACAATTTTTAATGAAATGGAAAAATTTGGCATTTAACTAATGGGTAATATGGAGATTTAAATGTTTACAAATTTGGAGGCTTGGGTTTGAGTAGTTTGAAATTTTCAACAAATATCTATTCCCTTTTCCTTTTTGCGTTAAAAATTGCAAGAAAGATATTATTAGTAGAAACATATTATTAAAATATATAATGGGGTTAAACAAATACTTATTTATTAATAAATATATGTTGCGAGAAAAAGAAACTTTATTAATTTTAATGAAATTTTGTAGGTTAGAGCTGTATACTAACCTCAAAATTAAATTGGTAGTCCCAGCTGTTTATACATAATTCTTTAAATATAAGAAATATAGAAAAATGTCTATATACATAAGTGCGTTTACATATAAAAGTTTATAACATAACACTTTATTGCTAAATTTTGTTTTAACAAAACGTTAATAAAAGGAGCTAAAAATTCGTGTTAACAATGCTATAGAAATGCCCGCAAATTTTGTTGTCATTTAGAAAATACACTTCTTCCAAAATTTGAATGCAGATTTGTATCTTTCATTGTAGCGTTAAACATTTATTCTAAATATGTTTTCTATCTGTTATGTTTTATACATTACATGCAACAAAGAATGATTATCAATTTGATTTTAAGGTTAGATTTTTGTCTATCCTTTTACATACTATAAATCTTGAAGAAAGTTAAACTATTATAAACAAACTGATATTATTAATACATTTTCATACTTATTATTTAACAGTCCACAGTTCAAATTTTTATTTTCATACTTATTAATTTTAAATTGGAAACTGATAATATTACAGTATACAATATTACATAAAAACCTTTCAAGAATTATTCTTCCGCAACTGTCAGCAAATTATTGTTCAATATAAAGGAAATATATAATTGCAGCTATTGATTGCATAAAGAATGCAGACTACAAAGCGTTAACACCTCTTTATTGGATCGGGCAATTTTATCGTTTCCATAAATTGATGGTTATAAGAAGAATAGGTATTATTACCTTTTCGCTGAGTGATCGTTAACCATGGCTATTGTAATGTTATTTCTGTACTTTATAACATACTTTCCGAACACAAGCGATAGAAACCACGATCAATTTGCTTTTGTTCGAAAAGGAGTCCAAAATATGGAGGATATAGGGAGAACCTCAGAAAAATATAGCAAACATCGTAAGGGGGCCTAATCATAGACCGAGATATAGTTTAAGGAAAAACTAACATAAGATAGACTTATTTTAAAATTCTAAAATTCTTCACATTTTCAAACTTCTAAGTATTCAAGTTTTGAACTTGTTAATTTTCAAATTTTCAATGATTTATTTATTGATTACAGAACTAGAATTTATGATATACATTAATTTATTGTATTTATTATATATAATAAGAATATTAGATTATAGGATTAAAATTAACAAAACACGATGTATTTGTCTCTGAAACTCTTTCATTTTATAAGCCCGAAAGAACGTCTTTACTCAATAAAGGCGGAACTAAGAAGAAGGAAACTTTCTGAAAATGCACGGCAGGAAGTCTGCTGCCTAATTCCAGAAAAGAGAAATAATGGCCTGGGCCTGCAACGTGTTTATTACACAGACCTTTAGGTCTAGATACGGCCAGGGGCCCATTGAATCTGGTTACTAAGTTGGACCCTTTTCTGTACAACGTAGTCAGTGTCTCTCAACCCGAAGATTCATTTTTATTTATGCGTAAAAATTTAATAATAATCCAATATTTCCAAATTCACCAATTACAAAATTTGCAAATATTTTAAGTTCTACATACCCATATTTCGAAATGTTCAATTTTTGAAACCTTAAAGTTATAAATTTTTTAATTCTACATCCCTGAATCTCCAAATTTTCAAACTCTAAATCTCTAGGTTCCTAACATTCCAACGTTTTAAATTCTCACACTTCAAATCTTATTCTCGAATTTTGAAACTTTCAACTTCTTAATCCTCAAATTTCTAAATTAGTAAATTCTTAATCCCCAAATTAGGAAATTATCGCGTTCTTAAATAAAATTTGGAGATTTTCAACCTCTTAATCTTCAAATTTATAAACTTACTAGTTCTTAATCTTCAAATTTATGAATTATCAAATCCCTACACCTCCAAATCTCCAAATAGTAAATCCCTACATTTCTAAATGTCCAAAGTCTCAAACTTTCAAATCCAAAAATTGCAATACTTGCAAATTCTTAAATTTCTAAAGCTTCGAATTTTAAGTCTTCATATTATGAAACTTCCGACTCCTTGATCTCCAAATTTATAAATCATCAAATTGTTAACCCCTAAACTACCAAATTTCCAAGACCTGAATCTCTACATTTCTAAATTTAATTACAATTTATGTAACAGAAATTGAATATATTCTTTCTGCAAAAATGATCGAGTCATACATTGTTTTTAAATTTTAAAGGCTCGAGTAAAGAGGATGCAGTAGTGCTCCTTCAGTTGTTTATCTCGTCTGCAGAACCGATAGGATTTATACATGCGTGACGAATTTTTTTCGACGACTTGGTCATTCTAGAGGTTCTCCTCAAACAGAAAAGACGAACCATTCTGTTTCCTAATATACAGGGTGTTCGGTAAATCACCGCGCAAGCGAAAAGGGAGTGATTCAACACGAACAAATAAGTCAAAGATATAAATAATAAAAACGTTTCATGCGAGCCGTTGTTTTCGAGAAAATCTGCTTTGAATTTTCGCTGAGTATTCGATCGTGTCTTGTTATAACTAATCTTACTGTAGATAATTTTCAAAAAAATATATTATCTCGATTGCAGCTTGTTTTTATTGTACCGAAAAATTTGAAACACTGAATGAAATAGAATGTCGAAGTAGTTGTAAAGTTTATCATGACAGAAATTGTTGAAAAAAATTGTCCCTTCCGAATACACCATCACTAAAAACAATATTAGAAAATTCTTGTTAGAGTTCACTTAATTTATTTCGTGCTTACACATTTTAATTCATTAAATATATTATAAAAAATAAATTATACTTTGAGAAAAAGAAAATAATTCATAGAATATTGAATATGAAAATCTTGTTAAAACAAAACAATTCGCGTAAAAAGAGAAACTTTTTTTCTTTTTAACTCGCGTTAAATCAAATTCGTGTAAAAAGAGAATTAGGTGCATATAACTCTGATTTTATAATTAAATTTCGATGTACGTATTCTAACGTATTTCGTTGTTTAAATGCGTGAAAGGTTATAATAATATTTTGTTTTAATTACTCGATGCTTGCGATTTCTTCGGTGTTCGCAATTAATTTAATATAACTCTATAAATAAAAGTCGAGCGGATGGAGACACGATCGAGTGCACGCGTATCCGGCGAAAATTCAAACGATTTTGTCAGAAACAAAGGCTCACGTGTGAAGTTTTTATTCTGTACCTTCGACATAGAATTTGATTATGATTATTATTTTTTTATTACTTATAGCTACTATTCTTTCATGTAGAATCATCCTCTTTTCGCTTGTATCGTTTGTTACCGAAGACTTTCTATATTAAACATACAGCCTGTTATTTTATGTCATATTATTTTTATCATAATCATCATTATTTTTACTATAATATTTTCAAATTCGCAAATTTCTCAATATTGAACATCTGGAACTTTAAATATCGATATTTTCAAGTACTAAATTTATAAATTCTCAAATTCTAAACTCCAAAATTTATAAACCTTCAAATTTTAAATCCCTAAATCTCAAAACGTAAATCTCTACATTTTCGATCTCTAAACTCTCGAATTTCTACAAAGTATTTCCAAAGTCCCAAAACTCATCAATTCTTGAATTTTCAAATCCCCAAACTTTCCTAACACTCAAATTTCCAAGTTCTCGAATTTTCAAATTCCCAATTCCCGTAACACTTAAACTTGCAAGAATCAAAATTTTCGATTTGTCACCAACCGTAAATCATCTAACAAAAGTAGTCTTGTGAATATCAACCCTCCGGAAGATACTTCCTACATACAAACCTAGTGATATTCAATTTATTACGTTACCCTCTCAACATTGAAACCCCAAACAGTCATCCTATTTAGCCGTCCCTGCCTATCCTACTCGGTATACTCGCCTGTCCTACACTTGTACTCGTGTACCTGCAGTAACCAATTAACCCTTTGCACTCGAATGTGTCTTTACCTGTAGCAGATAGCAACTTTACAACTTTTGTTTGGAAAGTTTCATGAATTCTTCCGAAGTTATCATCGCTCTATTATCAATTGCCACTATTAGCTGTTTCATTATGTTCATCCATCATATGTGCAACGCTATAGATTTAGTTAAAAGACACGTATTCCGAAATTGCCGTATTAAGCAAGGTGTAAGTCACCTTTGCAAAGGGTTAATTGGTTATCGTTATTAAATTATCGACTCCCTAAACCGCTGTATCTCCCTATCCCCTACAAGAGATATTTCGCTAATCTCATAAATCATTCTGATTATGTTGCGAAATAATCAAAAATCTTCTGATACATATCAAATGTTATAATTTAACGATGTACAAATTGGAGTGAATCTGTCGACATGTAACGTCCGCGTGTGTTCTGATATTTTTTTAATTGACTTGTTTCGACGTGCGCGTAATGGGACAAATAAGAGTCGCCTGTTACATCCTAACGACCAAAAAAAAAAAAAAAATGAAATACACTGGCCGAACGTATCGGCAATACAGCAATATGCTTGCGTGTTCATCCATGCTGCCCTTGTAACGACGTTCGAAATTTGCCTATTTCTTAAAAAAAAAATGTGTAAATTCGTTCAAGTTGGTTGTAACACTTTTTGAACATACGAGGCGTGGTAATTAAATAACGAGACTGTGCAGTTTCTACCATGTAACAGTGTCAGGCGAAGTTGTCATTAGCACGTCGTTGATTCAGGTACTTCTGGAACAACGATTCGTAGTTTTGTCAATTTGTCTGCTTTTGTTTCTTTTCCAGTGTCAATTGTAGAAGTCACTGTTGCGTAGCAGTGTCGCGATCATGGTTGACGTTGAAGCCGAGTTAACCTGAAATTTCTTCTGAAATTAAAAAAATCACGAACGGAATGTTTGGAATTGTTAACACTAAAAATACCAAAGAGGTCAAATGATCCTTTTATGAATTTCCTACTTCAAACGACAAAATTTGTTAATCAGGACAAAGGGTTAACGCTAGAACTACCAACCAGTCAAAATGACTGGTTTCGGGTTTGGCATTTTTTATTACAAAATTTTATTGCCGTCCTTTTGTAAAAATGTCTGTCATGTTTTATTGAGCTAATGAATGGTTGTATATGTTAGGTGATGCTGCAATATTTATTTATTTATTTTTCTACTTTATTTTCAGTTTTGAAATAAGCATGCCGGTACTTTTAGTGTTAAAGATCTGTGTTTTAAAATATATGTAACATTTTAATTTTCTTCGTTTATCTTGATATTGCAACAATAATCAGCTTTTGAGTGACGCAACCATAAATAAAAATCATAGCTCTACCAGGTGCAAGAAAAATGCTTGCAAAGTTTCATCGACGTTGCATTTAGCTACTTTGGAACTTAAAAGACGCTGTAATAATCTCTCAATTTCACTTTTAACTTAAAAATAATTGTGCATTATACGTCGGTAGTTCTAGTGTTAACTCTTTCCCGTACTTTGACGAATCTAACTCGTGACGCACTCACAGCTCGAATGTAACAAACTTTACTCAAATTTTGAATACTTCTCGACTTGAAGTTTCGATCCGATTATAATTCCTGTAGTCGAAGATCGCTGAATATAAAATACTCGTGCCATTGTAAAGGAGGGTGTTAAAAAATGCCCACTTTTGGCATCGCCTAGAAATGAAAAATTCGTGCAGGATCTTTTAGAGTGTCTCCCAAGGAACAAAAAATGTCCTTATCACTTTCCCGAGAAACGATGGGAAAGTTGTCAAAAATACGTTCAAATATATATATATATATATATATATATATATATATATATATATATATATATATATATATATATATATAAATAAAAAATATTGTATAAAAGTATATAAAAATGAAGTAGAGAAATTATGTAGTATAATTTTTGAACTAAATATTATGCTTTTGGGTAAAGTAGACTTGCACCATTTTCAAAGTACTTATATTTGTAACTTCATTAACTATGTAAATTGATATTGACAAAATGTTGACAACTTTGGGTGCCGTTTATAAATGAAAAGCCCATAACACAATTGTTAACATTAACGAACTTTTTCTGGAAAAAATGGACGTTCAAAGAAGCCACCTCCACCGCTTTTCAAGGAATACCACTTTCAAAGCAAACGGCCATATATTAAATGCGTTAACGCTTATTTCTGCAGCAACTGTTTCATTCAACTAAGGTATTTGGTGCAAGCTATGTATTCAGGAAGCAGCTGCTGGGTCGGAAAACGGCACTGTTTGTTATTTTATTACTCTTTCTACCCCACCGTTTGAACGAAAAAAACTTGGTGTTTCTCGGCTCGGAAGTTTCGTATCAGAAAGTTATGAAGAGATATCCTGCCAAAAAGAAGTTTAGTTAGCATCTATAAAGGCAACCTAAACAGTATTTTATTTTTTAATAATTGCTAATTATTGTGTTCATTTGAACCATCTGTTCATTTTTATTATTTTTCTTGTTATTACAAATTAATTAAATAATATTGGATTATTACAGAATTTATCCTGAAAAGTTAGAGATGGAATTTGGAAATCTTCTTTAAAAGGAGAGAGCAAAGGGCTGGTTAATATTAAAATATTAAAAGTATGTTTCGAATTATTTGTCATTATGAACATTTCTGTTATCTACGTAATCTACGATCTGAATAATCAAATACTTGGAGGTGGTAAATATAAAAATAATAATTAAAAATTGTATGTAATAATTAACAGATGCAATTCTATTTTATATAAGTGAATATATGTATACTTAATAAATAATGTGTACTTTTACAGCTGCATATATCATCGAATTTTTAAATCTTGTATTTATACAAATTAACATATAAAATTAATATATATACTGTATTCATATGAGTTAATATACAGTATTACAAATTTAACAAATATTATATTCTTATAAATGAATATATGATATTATAAAATTAACAAATAGTCTATTCATACAAATTAATTATATTAAAATATAAATTAAAATGCATTCGTTGAACATTTTCTTTCCTCCTCCTCTCAAATATAAATTTTCTTTTTAAATTCATACAGTGGCGTGCAAAAGTTTCCGGCCAGTGACATTTAGTACTCCAATTTACTTTAAAAAAAGATTAATGATTTTTAATTATTATGAGATATCATTATAAGATACGGGAAACAAATAATATAGTAAAAGAATATTATTTATGTTTGTAAGTACATATAGTCACATGCGCCATATAATGGAACTAGCCGGAAACTTTTGCACGCCACTGTATAGTACATTTACTACAAACTTAATTGCAAAATAAAAATAACAAATAAACAAAATTAATTATCATTCTTGTTAGACTACACGTTCAACAAAAATCGATGTTTTGGGCTGCGAGAGAGTAGACAGTTTACAACCAACATAAGGTAAAAGGCAGAGACTTTTCTATAGTCCTATTGTCGCCTGGTGACTAATTTTGGGTCCGGTCCATGAGACCATATTTTCTTTACGACAGTTTCCTCGTGGGTTTCAAGGTGTTCACACCTCCCTTTCTCGTACAGTGTAAAATAAAAAAAAGTTTTGAATTTAATCCACTGCGTTGAATATTTACTTTAATCACCCATTACCAATAACATTAATCATTACTTTTTAATTTATCTTTAATTTAACTGACGTGTTTCATCGATTAACCCTTTTGCACTCAAAAGGTGACTCACACTCACCATTCTGTTTAACATAGCAATTTTGAATGGATATTTTTTAACTGAATCTATAATGTTGCATATACAACGTATAAACATAATGAAACAGCTAATAGTGGTAATCAATAATCGAGAGATTATAAGTTCAAAGAAATTCAGTAACCAAAAAGTTTTAGAGTTGCTACCAGCAAAAATACCCTCGAACGCAAAGTGTTAAATATTCTATGTGTGTAACAATGTTGCTAATGTTGAAACAAAAATTGTGAACGCATTGTTAATCATTGATTTCGTAATTTTTGTGTCGTTGAATTATGTAATCAGCTTCGATGGTTCCAGTTTGCAACTGCAATGGTTCAAGGATTGCAGTGCAAAAGTCAAGAGTCATTTCGCAACTTGTTAGATTTGATTAACATTACTCTGGACATCGTCTTCTATGGTCGGGATTAAATCTGTTCGCCGGATTGAAAAAGTTCTTAACATTTCCACGGTCCAATTTCTCATGCTCGGTTGGGATACTCAGATGTAAGCCACGTTCGGTAAGATAAATACCCCGACATTTTGCTGACGTCGAAGTTAGCTTCGTCAGAGGGTCCACATTATTAGTCACCTAATCAGAACTAACATTTTCTGACATTCGTTACCCCAATTTGGTGCAATCCTTTTAAATTTTGGCTTAAGTAATTTCATTATACAAATTCGTTCCCTTTAACTTAATTTTACACAGTTTTCTTTCTACGAGATGGGATTCTATTTTTTGTTCAATTCCAAGCATTTTATTTTCAGTTCGCTGAAATTCCTTTTTGTTCAATTTTTAACTGTTTCTATTTGTATTCGGTAAAATCCTATTTTGCTCCACTGTACAAATATTATTTTTAATTCATACAATTTCGAATATATTGATTAAAATTTTCTTTTATTAAATTTTAATCGTATTAAGTTTATTTTACGAAAACTATTTTCTATTAAATTCTACATATTTCAATTTTAATTCGGTGGAACTTTCCTTTGACTCGTTCATTATGATAAACTTTGTGGAATAACAATAAACATATATTGCTGTTTTGTTATTGGTTTCATTTATAAATTGTATACAATTAACTTCAAAGTGTAATATATGTATCTGTATACAGAATAATTTTTATAAATTACTGCTTTTATATTCAAATACTCTGTATAATATTTTAAAATATTTAAGTTTGCAAATCCCAGGTACCTAAATTTCTAAGTATACAAGTTCCTAAATCCCTGAATTTTCGAATTCTCAAATTTTGAAAATTATCGATGTTACAACTATTTCGATTGTTTAATTTCTGAACTCTGAGTTTCAATTTCTCGAATTGCTTAAATTTCCAAATTCTCAAAGTCTCAAATTTCGAAATTTCCCACATTTCCAAATATTCAAAATTTTCAAATTCCAAGACTAGTGTTCTCAAATTAAAAGATGCTCACACTTTAGTTTCCAAGTTCTTTAATTTCTGAATTGTTAAATACACAAATTTTCAAATATCTAAACTCTTAACTTTCATTTTCAAATTCCAAATATTTCGATTTCTTAAATTTTCAATTTCTTCATTTTCGTCTTCCAAAATACCTGAATTGCCAAATTCGTAGATTCTCAAATTCAACCATTGTCGAAAATTTTAAAAGTCCACGTTTCTAAACCCCAAAATTTTAAAGATTGTACATGTTCGAAAATCTACAACATTGCATAACATTTGTCGTAGCTGAATATTCAAAATAAATGGAATTTATTTATTGATTATTTTGGAACTAATTATCACTCGAGAGCGCACGGATATGTACTTATATTTCCCATGGCTTGACAACAGTCACGTAATGAAAGATTGAAGGTGCTATTTAATAATTAAATGCCTGCGAATATAAATTGAGAGTATATTGATATGCGATGATGAATCAATGTCCCACATAGAAACGTCATTAAAATTTGATTTACTTCGCACGTTCAATCACAGCGCCGCTCACAAATTGGGATATTATTCGACGCTCTTCAAACGAACCGAACGTCGATCAATGTTCGCATTCGAATCACGTACTGACTCGTTGAATACCATTTGTATGTGTTATACCCTCGTACATCTGACTCCGCCAGTAGTAGAAATCGAATTTGGTTACTTCCTCTATCAAAAGTTTGAAATCGGATTTGTCGTTATGCAAGATGTTTCTGACTCGACGAGCAGAATGTTTCAACATCTGTTTCTGAAACCTCTGTCGCGTATAACGACGATTCTGATTAAAAAATTTAAAAACTTCCTCAGAATAAAAAAGGCTCATTGGACTAATTTAACATAGCACGATAACTAAACAAACACAATAAAAAAAATTATTGAACCAATTGAATTAATGCTGGATTTACGGCTGTGTAATGACTATTTATTTTTAAATTAAAACTAAATTACAAAAGAGAATGATTAAAATACGATACGTGAAATGACTTATACAGTGTTTCTTTATCTTGACAACGGTTAACACTTTGATAAAGCTGCTTGATAGTGTTTGTAATTTAAAATGAAAAATATGTTATATTTTGATTCGTTCTGTAGATCTGATGTTAATTTAATTTTGAGTCTTATTTGTTATTATGGGATATTTTAAATTTCACTTGTATTTCACCTTTATCATTTATTTTTAGATGCGTCAATCAAAATTAGCTATTCCTAGTTATAATATTAAAACAGGCGAAGGAAATTAAAATGTGTGTATTTTATATTCAGCAGCTTCGACTACACGAATTATAATAGAAACTAAATTATCACGTTGAGGAGTATTTAAAAATTTGAGTAAGATTTATCACGAATTGATGTGTGAGTGCGTCACGAGTCGGATTCAGTACAGCAAGGGGTTAAACACCCTGTAACAAAAATTCTGATTTTTAACTTCTGAGAGAGAAATTCATACTTAACACTAAACCTAGCGACGTATTTTGCACGCATATTTTGAAATTAAAAATAAAGTTGAAATATAAATAAACGAACTATAAAATACAAATTAATTCACATGTTAATTCTTTATTTTGATGAAAATCATCATGAATTTCAAAAAAGTCACCTCACATAGTTTATAACTTAAAATTGGAAACTTGTTAAGTAATCATTTTGACCGGTTTGGTAGGTTTAGTGTTAATAATAAAATATGCCATTGACATAATAGAATTTTAAAATGTATTTTGTATTATGGTGTTGGAAATCCCAACGCACGTGCTGCGCTTTACTATGTCGTCCCTTCTTTCCCTAAGCTCTATTGTTCAGTGGGTCGAACTTTCCCTTCCTGGTTTATGTCACCCAACATTCCTCTTTTAAAAACTTCCGTTAGACTTAGCCTTTCTCAAGGACCTACAAAACCATTTAGCCCCCTACATCCTAAATTATAATATTTATCTTCCATAAACCACGACTTTCCCAAAAAAATTTGCCAATGACATAGACAGCACCCTTATCCTCGACAACGATCAATAGTCTTCTTTCCGAAGTTAACGCCCTGTATGACGAGAATTATGATTTTGAACTTTTCAGGGTAAAATTTATTGATACTCAAATTTTGTGTGAAACGTACTTCACCTTTTATCATCTTACTATCTATATATCTATACTCTTACTATCTATACTATCATCTTCAATAATAAAGTGGACCATCGACCTAACTTAATTTTCTAATGATATCACACTCATCACATATGAGCATATTATATGTATTCTGGGGATGAAGAGAAACGTAATATGGTCTTTTAAGCAAATATGCAAGTCAAGTTGCCATCAAAAAGGAATAGTATGCTCACACGAAAATGTGGTTTAACGTTTAAATCCATGGATTCATTAGCAACCCTCAAGGAATAAGAGAAAATGATAGGACAATGTCTGTCATACTGACGATGTGGACTAAAATGACGGTGAAATTGAAATCTATTCGTACGAAGACAAATTTTTATAATAAAAATTGGTATAAATATTTTTATCAATATAATTGCAACTTTTATATTGTATCGTTAATTTTGTAATTGAAAATAAATATTATTTCTGTTTTCCTGAATCAATTTTTTTGTTTGACCTCTTTTATAAAATGGAAATTAATACAGTAAGAACTGTTTTTTGAAGAAAATTAATGCTATACTATATAATAAGTAGAATAAATTTTACTATTTCACATTAAATTGCTAGTATTGTTCCTTTCAAAAAATTCCGATTAAAATTTGTAAAAAATTATACTTTAATACTTTATGTTAAATCTATAAAATTATTCGTTTTGATATGAAAATTGGTTTTCGGACAAATAAATTTGAATGTTCCTACAGTACATCATTTTCAAAACGCACCCTTAAGCATAATGCTGTGAATAATATTCATTAAACTTAACACTAGATTTACGGTCGTTCAATGACCACTTACGTCTGAATTGAAAATGAATTATAAAAATAAGTAAATAATGGATAAGACATACATGGGTTTATAGAAAGATTCTTCATCTCGACGAAGGCTAACATGCAATTTGACATAAACTTTTTAATAATTTTTTAATATGATTCTCATATTACAATATAAGAATCATGTATAACTCCATTTAATAAATCATCAGTGAACTGAAAGTATTAAAAACTGTGTCATCGAAAAAATTATAATGATGATTCTGACTCTTTTTTATTTCTATTTTATTTCTATATTTTTCTTTATACGAATATATTTAATCTTCTTAGACTAACAATAAATAAGTCACTTTGTATTAAAAGGAACATTTTATCATTTGTAGTCAACATGAATCAGTTGTTACGAATGATTATAGATACCATTGCAATCATTATTGTTTCTTAACTTGAATCAGAGCTTGTGATTCATCTTTTATTCGTTCGAATGCCACTCAAAGCGATTATGCTGTTCCCGTTCCATATTGAACAATGTCGCATCGGTTCAGTGGAATTACGGTACACAATACCAACCACGGTAAGCTTTCCTAGGAAAAAAGAGAAAATCCACTATTTGCATGTGACCATTTACTCGGGAAAATTGCGCATACTATTTTTTCATTTTATATTCATTTTCAATTTTAACATTTTACATTCAATTTTAACATTAACATTGTATATTCAATTTTAATATTAACATTTTATATTCAATTTTAATATTAACATTTTACATTCAATTTTAACATTAATATTTTATATTCAATTTTAACATGGACATTTTATACTCAATTTTAACATGGACATTTTATATTCAATTTTAACATTAACATTTTATACTCAATTTTAACATGAACATTATATATTCAATTTTAATATTAACATTTTATATTCGATTTTAACGTTAACATTGTATATTCAATTTTAATATTAACATTTTATATTCAATTTTAACGTTAACATTGTATATTCAATTTTAACATGAATATTTTATATTCAATTGTAACATGAATATTATATATTCAATTTTAATATTAACATTTTATATTCAATTTTAACGTTAACATTGTATATTCAATTTTAATATTAACATTTTATATTCAATTTAAACGTTAACATTGTATATTCAATTTTAACATGAATATTTTATATTCAATTGTAACATGAATATTATATATTCAATTTTAATATTAACATTTTATATTCAATTTTAACGTTAACATTGTATATTCAATTTTAACAATATTAATTGAAGGGAATTAAGTATTATGACTTTAGAACATTATATAATTTTTTTCCTAATTAATTTTAATATTATCTTTCAAATTAAAAGAGAAATTCTACACTCCCTGCAGAAGTTCCACTATTTTCGTATCAACGTTTACGGAAGAAAATTTTGTTTAAAATTACTCAGTTGCATATTAAATTTTATAATATTTTGCAACCTGCATTAAGATACGGAGGTTTCGCTGTTCTGTAATATAATATAGCACAGTACAAGTCATTATAAGTATGTAATAAGTTGCATGTACAAATGTAATTAATAAGAATAATAGTAGTTATACACCAGCTGCGAATACGGTATCGCTGTATTCTAATTTTCAAGATCAACGATCTCGGAAGGGACGAAAGCAATCTAAGTAAATGAAAGTATTCCACCGGGAATAATTCTCAGTCTGTTGCGTGCTGTTTTTCAGACACCCGAAAACTTTCCAGCACGAGCCAAACAGTTAAACCGAAATTCTTCTAATGGGATGATCGGCGCGAAGACATTTTCACGTTAACTGAAATGTAAGTGCTTCCACCCTGGAACTTTGTCCATTAGCTATCGTCGCGATCCGAAATAAATTCAGGTTAGGTAGAGAGTGCAATCGCTATCTATCTAGGGGAATCAATGTGTCAGTAAGGGGCCAGTGTATGTTCCATAAGTTGGATTACCTAAAGTATGGAGATTCCTACGAAGTTCAACGGATTGAATAATCGTGGCTAGTCGTTCGTTAAACAGAGTCAAGTGTGCATGTAAGCGGGATTCGATTTGCCTAATTACAGGAATCACGAAATCTGTCGGATCTTTGGACATAGCCTATTCATAGCGACATGGACGAGCGTGTAGGAGTGCTAGTTGCTCACCGCATAACACGGATTGATCAAAGGGACGCCATTTTGATCGATTAAAGCTTTAATTAAATTTATTTTCGCCAAACGAGTTTAGCAATCACTAATTTCTGTATAGGTGCACCAATTGCGGGTGTATTTCTGGTAGGATTATGATTAAAGAGAATACAAATAAATACATTTGTTAGGCTCTTGTAATAATTAGACACTTTTGTTAACGTAACGATTCAAAGTAAACGTAGGAGAGTACGACAAAGGAGAAACTAACAAAACAATATACAGGGTGTTCAGGCTATTACTACCCAGAATTTTTTTCAAAAACAGTGACTGCTAGAAAAAAAAGAAAGAGGAAAAAGTTTTACTGTTTTTTTATGCGTTACAAAACGACATATGTATTTTTGTTGTATTGGCATTATTTTGAGACCTCCTATTTTTTTAAATGGAATGCCATATATTTTTTTATTATCTTATGAAAGTGCGTGGCAAGACGAATTCATTCATATGCCACACAATGACCTTCAATGTCGTGCAAGGTCAGAATTGGAATATTGCGTATCAATGTGTTTACAATTATTCCTTATTGATACGCATCGGATGAAGTTGTCAATCAATACCGGTGTATTTACTTCTCGTTTCCACCATAACAAGTTAATTTCAGTGTTACTTCAGTATTATTTATTTCTATTGCACTGATAACAAATGCGTACCATATCCATTTTCTCGTCTACCGAATAACGATACATTGTTATCTACGATATTACTGATCGATTTAGGAACTAAGTATCATCGATCTTCCATCGACATTAAACGTTATTATTAACCAATAAGATTGAAAATAATAAATGACAATTTCGTTATACACTGAGCAACAAAATTAGCGCAACAAGAATTTTTATCAAAATTTCACTCAACTTTAAGTAATCGTAAGGTAAAAGTACCAGTAGTTGACCGTTTTTCAAAAAACATAAAAAAAATATGGTTTCTATAAGCTGTCGACTTTCGATGAAAGTAAACTTCAGACGTTGCAGCATGTGTCGATGAAATTTTTCAACAATTGCATGTGAAATAAAGCATGTTTATTAACAACGAACGTCTGAATTCAATAAGATAAGTAATATGCTATTATATTTCTATTTCCTTGACGTTTCTGTGTTATAATAGCCATATGGAATTATTTACTGTTTAAATGTTCACAGTGTTTTATAAATAATAAATACATCGTTTTTATTATTGTAACCTGAAAAAGCAATCATTGTTTAATGGTCAAATTCTGGATATTGCTAATCTTCGTTTTCAAGAATGGTCAACTACTGGAGCATTCGCCGAATTTTTAAATATATTTCTCAAATTTGTATAACTTAACTATTTTTAAAATGTGCTCTTGGTGCATAATTTAGAAGGTTTAAACAACGTCTCCAAGTATCGACTCTCGCCATTTATTGACGGGGTGAGAGGTTACCATTATTTCCGTAGAAGATTTCTCTTAATTGGTCAACTACTGGTACTTTTACCTTAATTCCGCGAAAAATGGTCATATCTTACAAATTCTTATTTCATTTTAATGTTTGAAGTTTCTACTTTGAGCACAATTTATCAAATTTGACTTCAGCCTTTCCCCGCCCCCGCCACCCCCTTTAATGTGAGGTCATGTTTTAATTTAAAAAGTTTGCATACTTTGAATCGCTCCATGGGATGCAATCAATTTTTTTCGCAAATGTTCCAAAAATTGCTGCAAAGTACAAACTTTTGTGCACAAATTGAAAAAAAGTTGAAGTCCCTACGATTTTTTTTTGGCGGAGTTATGTACGTTGACAAGTTACTCATGCATTTTAGCCAGCTTTTGCTTGGTACCGCCAAGATTAGCGTTATTCGATGTACACCACGAGGATATTGCTGGTTGTATTATGTGCATAGTGTGTACGCGTGTGTGTGTTTGCCTGTGTATGCGTCTGTGTGTGAATGCAAATGTGTGTCTGTCTGTGTATGCGAGTGCGCGTCTGTGGGTGCGTGTACTATGTCATTTAATATGGTGTATTCCCAACTCGTTTTTCAGCAACTACAACTCTAAATTTAGAATCACCGCCAAGTACTCTTTAAAAATTATAGTCAACGTTACAATACGAATGGCGCGAAATTCCTCAAGATGCAATAACATCCTGCATCAATATGCAGGATCATCTTCAGATAGTTGCTGAAAAACGTGTTGGGAATACACCACATTACATGACATAGTACACGCACCCACAGATGTGCATTCGCATGCACAGGCAAACACATATTTGAATTTGACACTGTCAAATCTCTTTGTTTTCGTTTTTAGTATGTTACGTACTACATTGTCGATAAAAAAGGAAGCAAGTGATGTCTCATCAAAGTAAAATTTTTCTGGATGTGAAATAATTCGCAGGGATGAAAAGAAAAAGTTATTCATTCTGGAAAATGTTCGTGTTCATTCAAAAGTGTACATACGGAAGCGTAGTAAGGTTAAGCGATGTTTAAAAAATATTGTACTAATATTTTACGCAAAGCAGTTACCGTAATTTGTACAATTAGCAGATAATGCACATGTATATTGCCTACGGAATGAAAGACATAGTAGTCTAAAATTATCACCATTTATGCACTGCTGGAAATGCACATACGCAAAGCATACATTGTCTGGGTAAGGTACATATGGTCCATACTTTACACTTTGCCTATGGTATATACAATGTTTATGCAATGATGTTAGCCAGTTGTGATGTATGATTGAAGGAAGCTTCACTGCAGAAAATCTTTATAAACCCCTCTCAAATTTCATTTTCTCCGAAATTAGTGAAAATATTTTGGTAAAATAGATTCGCGATTTATCACCACAAGTTGTAAAGTTATGTACTGCATCGCCACGCTTTGCATACTTACACGCTATATCACCATTGTCGTTTCACAACGAGCTATATTGCGATAACCTGTAACACTACGTGTTGTTCACTTATGAATTATAACGCCAGGAGTTGTATAACCTCGCGCTGTATTACCGCACGTTGTATACATACCTACGTATTATTTCACCGCGCACTGTACTGTCATATATTGCATAGTTACCCGTTGAACAGCCACGCATGAGATTGCCACGAGCTGTATCGCCACGCTTTGTATACATATACGTTACATCTCGACACGTTATATCATGATTTATATTGCCATAAGATGTATTGCTGCGAATTGTATACTCACGCGTTATATCACCATATGTTATAAATCTTACGTCGTAAAGTCTTGTATTATATCCCTCTGATCGTTCTACATGTAGTCGCAGTGTATAATTCTGCAATATATTACAACGTATTGTACATTCTCGCGTTATATCACAATGCATTACACAACTCTGCGTTATATAGCCTTTCTCTATATTACTCTAGGTATTATAGTCTCGAATTATATAACTTATGGATGTATTCCAACGTGTTGTACATCCTCGCGTTGTATCACCGTGCGTTATGTAATATTTCGTTATATCGCTATAGGCGTTATACATATAGTCCCGTATTAAATAACATTGCAATGTATAAGAACTAGTACGCCCTCGTGTTACGTCACTATGCATCATGCATCCTCACTTTATATAGCCTTCCATTATATCACTAGACTTTACCCACGTTAAGATACATCGAAACTATTAATTATAATGTATATCCTCGCATTATACAACATTACGATGTATAACAACGCATTATCCATCCTCCCGTTATATCACCATGCATTTTACAAACTCGTGTTATATAGCCGTTCGTTACATCACTCTAACCGTTACATATACATTAAGATGAACTAAAACAATTATAATGTGTACTCTCATACTGTATAATCGTACGATATATCACAACGCATTATCCATCCTCCCGTTATATCACCATGCATTATACAAACTCGTGTTATATAGCCGTTTGTTATATCACTCTAGCCGTTACATACACGTTAATATGAACTAAAACAATTAATTATAATGTATATTCTCACACTATACAATCTTACGATTTATCACAACGCATTATACATCCTTCTCGTTATATTGCTATACGTTATGCAACTTCGTACTATACGCCGTCCCGTTATATGACTCTAGGTGTTGTTGCACGTTGTACAATCTTACGATGTATGCATTACAACGCAATATGTAACCTCATTCGGTTCAGTTTCCCGTCATATCACCTCACATTCCCATTACGTAATCTCGCGCGATATAGCCATACGTCTGCGTGAAATTTCTCTTAAATTCTGTGCAAGTCGAAAGCGAACGGTGGAACATTTCCCTGGGCTCTTTTTCATGGCTAAAGGGTGTAGTATATCTATGCGGTAGTCCAGTGTATTCGGCCTGCATGCATTTAAACCAGTGTTTTTGAAGAGGCGAAGGTTGGTTTTTTAATGTTTGCATAACAGCGGGGTTCCATGGTGCCTCGGCCAAATAGCAGACCTTCGGTGTGCGGTCGATGGAACACATGGTATAAAATTCGCCGGCTTCGAGATTGGAGGAGTGTGGAAAGCCGATGGAAACTGGTGCTAGTTACCCAGCAGAGGCTCTAATCGATACAGCTTCCCTTCGCGTCCTACGCCCCTTCGTTTGGGTGTGGTGGTACTGGAGTACCTGTTAGACCGTTAGACCCTCGACATTCAATGGCTTGCATATATACGTTCGATGATTAAGCGTTTTTTATTTTCCTCCCTCTTTTTATCGTTCGTTCCTCGGCTACGATGCACGGACCAACCGAATTAACTCCCGTCGATAAAGAATGTGTAATTTTCATTTAATTCCGAATATTTTAATGAACTTCTGACAATTTACATTTCGCGTTATGGATACCAAATTGGATTACAGGATAAGTGGTATTAAAAGGCGACTACGTATTCGTTGATAAATTACGGCTTGCCCGATATTTTTCATTTTTCCTTCGTAATCACGGTTTTACCGGGAATTGTCGATGATGAAATAATGGGAATGTCTTCGAAATTAATGCATTGCGTTTATAGGGTTCTCATATTTATTTATAAATTATAACGTGTTTAATGTCTCTCCGTTTTTTCTTATTATCCAATGTTATTATAAATTGTTAATGATAAAATGTAAAATTTGTTGTAACTACAAACTAAATTTACAGCAATTTAAAAAATGTCAAAACAATTAATATTAGGCGGATCAAGTTGGAACTGTATCATAAAGCTTTAAAATGTAAAATGTAAAATGTATTATAGTACTTATTTCTATTTATATATTTGTTTCTATTTATATATTTGTTTGTATAGGTTTGCATTTTCAGTTTGACGTTTGTTAAAATATCTGCACATACAGTATAATAAAATAATAATGATATAAGCTAATTTACTTACACATACCAAGGAGGTTCATGCAACTGTAATATGTTAAAATACATACAAAATAGCGTACACGGACAAAATACAATAGCGTAATAAAAACAAATAAATAACAGAAAACACCGCTAAAAATAATATAAAATGATTGTAACAAAATAAAAGATAATTGAAAATAAAGATGTAGTAAAGAAACTTGAGGGTAAATAGTTTTTTTATAATTAAAGATCTTGTCTGTGGAGCCTGCGGGTACTCTATTTACGTTGTATTACGTCTTGTCTGATCACTATGTACATAGTAATGTTTTAAACGTTATTTCATCGTTTTTGATAAAGTAAACATTTAATGCTACTCACCGTGTAATATTATATAAACTAGTAGTAAAAATTGTTGTTTATACGCTGCTTAAGTTAAGTAATATTTAACAATATATTAATTACGTGGTTTAAGTTTTCTGATAGTCTTTCTAAGTCAAATATTCCTTCTCAGCCAACGGCCATACTAGTCAGGATACACCGGTTCTCGTCCGATCACCGAAGTTAAGCTGAGTTGGGCGCGGATAGTACTTGGATGGGTGACCGCTTGGGAACTCCGCGTGCTGTTGGCTTTTTTTTATTTTTAAATAAAAAGATTATTTCATTCGTTGAATCAAACTTTAACGCAATTTTAAATATTTTTATTTTACATATATTGAGATTTCACTAGTCACTTTTATATATTTCACTTTAAATTAAATCATAAATTGTATGGTCACCGAATTCAAGCTGAGTTGGGTGCGGATGGGTGCTGCTTGGGAACTCTGCGTGCTGTTGGCTTTTTTTTTCTTTTTAAATAAAAAGATTATGATTATTCCATTCATTGAATCAAACTTCAACGCAATTTTAAATATTTTTATTTTACACAAGAGTTTTCACTATTCACTTTTATATATTTCAGTTTGAATTAAATCATAAATTGTATGGTCACCGAATTCAAGCTGAGTTGGGTGCGGATGGGTGCTGCTTGGGAACTTCGCGTGCTTGTGGGCTTTTTTTTATTTTTATTCTTCAACAAAAAAGTTATTACAATTATTCCATTCGTTGGACATGCAGTTTTCACCGTTCACTTTGATATATTTCAGTTTGAATTAAATTGTAAATCGTATGGTCATCGAAGTTAAGTTCTGTTAGGTGCGGATAATACTTGTAGGGTGACCGCTTTGGGAACTCTGCGCGCTGTTGGCTTTTTTTTGTTTTTATCACAAATTTATCGATCCATTCGTGCTAAATAATGAGTCGGATTCGTAATTTATTTATCGGTAAATGTTTACAATGGCTCCCGCGCGAACGGATTAACCTCTTACAATATTTTCACGAGTCTGACGCGTGACACACTCGCACATCAATTCGTGATAAATCTCACTCGATCTTTTAACCTTTAACGAACGCATGTTGCCATATTCGCGATATTATGAATATTCCAAAAAAATCGAATGCCACCGTATAGGCGGTATAACGTAATGTTTCAATGAATCAAAGAAAAGAAATATATATATAAATAAAGTAATTGTTTACTCTTTTCTTTACATTTTCTATTTTATATAAATACATTGTAAGCCTATAAAAAATAAATTTACAAATGTATACAAATCTATAAGTTATACAATATCTATTTGTTTATATCAATCCCGATTATTTTTCTGTAATTTTTGCTTCAGTATCTTTTTGTATCGACATATCTGTTCATATAGTATCTATTATTACTAATATTATAAAACTCCGTCGATCCAGTGGTCATTGTTCTAGAAAAATGCGTTTTTTAATTAAGGGTTAATACGTTCCAATACGAAATCAAGTCCAATTATACTTTGCATAGTCAATGATTGCTGATTACAAAATTAAAATTATATTTCAAATTTCTTTATCTGATTGTACCTGTAATTAGTTAGTTCAGACTGATGCACCTGACAAATAAATTATAACGCAGGTGGTTAATAACTACACTACATAAACTCCTATTCGTCTGATTATAAATATTTCAATTTTAATTTGTTAATATTTTTGTTAATTTTATTTCAATTTGTTAACATTCTTCTTAGCTTGTTTTCAAATAGCTTCGCTTTTATTCGATAAAATTCCTTTTAACTCAATTTTAAATCTGTCAGATTTTCTCGATAAAATTCTATTTTGTTCAGCTTTAAATATTTTTCATTTAATTCGATACAATTCTCTTTCGTTCAATTGTAAATGTAATAATTTTTATTCGGTAAAATTCTGCTTTGTCTACCATTGAATATTTAAATTTTAATTATTTTACTTTTAATTCAATAAAAATATCTTTCGATCAATTTTAAATCACTTAATTTTAATTTGGTAAAATGTTCGTTCGTACAAGTTTACTATGTTAATTTCAATTTTCTAAAATTCTTTTTTATTAAATTCTAAATATTTTAATTTTATGTTACTAAAATTAATTTTTACTTAATTTTACATACTTTAATTTTTATTCGAGCTAACATTCTTTTCTTAATTTTAGTGTTATTTTTAGATTTTAGTATTTTAATCGTCTTTTGAAGCGATTAAAAAACCTATTGCTTTTGTGAATGACGAATTATAAAGATATTTAATTATTATTTTCAACCCAAAGTGGTTCCTTTTTCGTCAGAATAAACCCTGAACCAATCTGCAGGTTGTTCATTAGCGCATAATCAATTTGTATTCGCTTATGCTACAAAATGGTAATAGATTCATTTGCATAGTACATATTCAAGAGGTGAGGTTCCACATTTCAAAAACGGTACATTACTATAGTAGAGCAAATTAGAAACCACTTTGTTATTTTATGTAAGCTCTTTCAAAACGCATTTGTTTATAGAAAAAACTTGACATTCATTTATATCTTGCTAATTTTACTTAAGAATCAGCCATTTTGTATTAAGGGTATTGATAATACGTATACAAGATTATGTTGTATTAATTTAGTAAAGTTATATTGTATTAATTGAGATTAATATAACATAAACGTCATTTTAAGATTCTTTCATGTTATTGTAACATACAAAAGTTATAATACTATTGTATTATTTATTACAAGAGACAATCAATCACGTTGTATTAACAATATTCATAATACATTTATATAATCATTTCCATTGCAAAACTCTGTTTCAAATTGGTATACCATGAGCGTTATTTTAAGATATTTTTAAGTCATAAAATTATAAAAATACATGCAGTTAGAAAATGAAAGGATACGTGAATGCATTTCTGTGTTTCATTGTTAGCTTCAACCATTGTTCACTTGATTGGCGCGATTGTTAAATACAATGCTAATAGAATTAACGTGATTACCACCCTGCCATACGACATGAATAATTCTGTCGCGTTATACATCAAATGATTGCATATACTCGGTATTAATTAACGATGCGTGCAGTCATGTGCGCAATATATGTACGTGCCAAAGTACAGACATTCGCAAACTGACTACTTTAAAAAATGTGTTGTGTATTCTTTTGTTTTTATACTTATTATCAAAAATACACAGTTGTTCAATTTTCATAAAAACATGTGTTTGTAATCATAAAAGTTCCCCAAAATACTGAACAAACTGTATACACCTAATTCTCTTTTTACACGATAGATACGTTCCCAAAAAATTCCTGTAAAAAGAGAATTAGGCGTAAACAATATTAAAAAATTCTTGTTAGAGTTCACTTAATTTATTTCGTACTTACACATTTTAATTCATTAAATATATTATAAAAAATAAATTATACTTTAAGAAAACGAAAATAATATCTGAAATTCATTAATATAACGAAAATTAAAATAATATAAACATAATAAAATTGTATGCATTGTCACTTTTTATTCGTGTAAAAGGAGAATTAGGTGTAATACCTTCCACTTATTGCATCCTTAGCGAAAAAGACATAACGCGAATATTGTTTATCTGCTTAACGATTAATATTTTTTAAAATTCCTGTACAATGTAGTAAAATTAATTAATGTAGCACGGTCAAGTGGGAAATTTAATTCGATTTTATGGGTACTGGCTAGGTTAGGAAAGATCACTGTCTCGTAATATTAAATTTAAAATATTTTCTTAACCAATGGTTTTTCAATACAAATGGCTCAATACTTTTTTTTACAGAGAATGATTTACAGAGAGCTACATCAATTGGTGTATTAAAAAACATACGATTCCGTTAACACTAGATTTACGGAAGTTGAATGACCAATTAAGTCTAAATTGAAAATGAACTATGAAAAGAAGTAAACAATGAATAATACATATACCAGTTTATAGAAAGATTCTTTATCTCAATTATGGTTAATATTCATTTCGACATAAGCTTTTTAATAATTTTCGCAATTGAAAATAAGAAGTCTAAGATCCGTCATTTTACGGGTCCCGTAAACCTAATGTTAGAAAGATGAAGGTGATGTTCGTGTGGCCTTCACACTTCTGCCTACAAGAAACTTATGAATATCGAATTATGCTCCCCTTGAAATCATTTAACTTCTGTTCGAAATATTTTCTGATATCGCGAATAATTTCGGAGATATTTGAAGTGGTCGGTTCAATTAGGACGTCCTGCATATTTAGACAATATTAATTATTGTAACTATTACTAATTTTTCGCTTAAGTAGTAATATTAATACATAAGAAACAGTATGGGATATAATAGGACACAACCTTAGATGCAGCATTTGTTTTGGCTTTAAATTGTTCACACACTACACTTATTATATAAAAAACTATTTATACAAGATACGAAGTACAGATACACATCTCAGGCAAAATAAAGTACACACTTTCAACACATAAGTGCATAAAACTATTTTTCAACCTTCGTCAATTTGTTATATTATTATTTTTAAACTATTCAAGATATCTGAAATGAGGTACTTCAGTACTTAATTTATTGGGTTGCTTGGAAAGTGATTTCGTTTTTTCCCAACAGGCTTGCTTGTAAAAAAGATCGATTCTATGCAGTAGTTTATGGTATATTCCTTATCAATTATGGACAGCGAGAAGCAGTATTTTCGGAATATTTCACTTTTTAAAAAATGCTGTTTAAGCAAGAAAAAAATTATTCGATGAAAATCGTCTTTCGTCTTCATAAAAAGAAAAAACAAAATTACTTTCCGAACAACCTAATAAAAGTCAGAGAGGTGAAACAAATCCATGGGTAGTATTTATGGGTATACTTCTTCCTAATTCACTTTCAGTGCGTTCGATCCCAAGATAAGAAAAGGAAGAATTATTGTTTGTTTCAATCAAGAAATGTTTGACACTTAATTATAGCTACATTTTACAGTGTTAATTTGCTAAATTAAATATAACTCATGCTAATTTGTTTTGTGTAATAATGTATAATAGTAACTTCAATATTTTATATAATAATTTTGATATAATAATAAAAGCAGGAAAAATTTGTTTAAGCAGTAAACAAAGTTTTTTTTTAGACATAATCTTTAAATGGACTTGTTTCTTATTTTTCTAGTGAATAAAAGTTATGTTTGAATTTTTTACCACAATATCTACATCATTATATTTAAACAACTGATTGTACATTCTATTTTTTTTATTTTTCAAATGAATCCAAGTTAGGTTACAAGTTTTTTTACTACATTACTTATATCACACAACCCAGATAGTACTGCTTGTCGATTCTATGGGAGTCAACGACGAAAATTTAAATGCGAAACAAGTTGCTATCGCAATCAACCATGACCGAAACACAGAACGTGATCCTTCGAAAAACACCGTGATTTATAGCGTCCAACGTTTTCTCCAGCATTTAAATATATTGATACAATAAATTTTCTATTTTTCTACAATTTGATATCAATTGCATTTTAACGGTTGTCATCAATATATTTAATATCATATTTATCAATATAAATGCAATCAATTGCATTTTAACGTAATCCTTTTTTATATTTAAACGTGCTCCGTTTTTTCTTATTAATCGTCGGCCATAGCAGTTCGGCGATATAACATGTATTCACATGCCCGTTTTTGTTTTTAACCCCCGTTTTAATTTTTATTTGCTGTCACGATCCCCAAATAAGGATTTGAATATAAATTTTTCTATTATCACTTGCAACAACATTATATGAAATAAAATGTGTATTCGATAAATGCTTACACTCTAGTTTTTTAAATTATTTTGTATAGTTTATTGGTTAATGTATATAGTTTTAATGTTATACCAATATTTTTAATTACCTTTATTTTTACATATTTATTAAAATTGCTCTTTGCATATAACGACAACAAACAATTTTCTGATTAACATGTAACATTATGCAATTTCAAGTAAACCAACAATAAAGTTAACTTTTGGCAGAGTCAAATTTGACATTATCATAATATTTAAATATAAGAGAGTTTTATTGTATTATTTTTTTATTTTTTAGACAAATATTTCTAAAATTACTGATTGTTTGTAAATAGATATAATGATAAATATTAGTTCTGATAATTTTCTCAAATTATATTTTTACTACATTTAGCTGGCTGCATCAGTTTTGAAAGCACAAGACAGTATATGATTTTTAAAAAATATTCCAGGCAAAAGAAATAATATTTTTCTAATAGTTTCTGTCTGATGAACTCGAAACTTCTTCAAGTTTTTTATGATACAAGAATCATAGTACTTCGCTTTTAAAATTTATATTTCTAATGTTAAATTTACTTTTAATTGCAACGCGTCTATAGCTTATTTCTTGATGTTCTTTCAAAGACGAAGAATTAACGAAGCTCTTGGAATATAGTACATATCGCAACCGCATCGTAATCTCATACAAAGTTTGACCAAATATTACTTGCTAGACAGTGTACTGTTATACTTTGTCTTCGACAAGTCTCTGACTTTTGTATGAACAGTCGTGTACACTTCCGTGCTTGCGAATGGGTTATTCGGTTATGCTGTCTTTCAGTATTCTTCGACAAATTCAGAACTTCTAACGCATAGTTTGATGTAGTCCCCAATGTTTGAAGATTTTATTACAGTGCAGGTACTTGATACATTTTGAACTTTTCATTGGATAATTGAGTTGGTTTTGAAATGCTGCTATTATACAAATGTACATGAAATAGTATCACTTTCTTAGAGGAGTATTATACAGATAATAATTTACCGTGAGTATATTATAGGTTTAATTGCAGTTTATTGTGATCTGTTTACGTTAATGACAGTAGGAGACACAGGTTATTTTTCATTGTGAGATGGTAATATTTTACCCTTTTCAAGTTTTAGCCTTTATAGTTTGCAGATTTCTAAATTTAACAATACTCAAGTTTTTTAATTTTCGGATTTATATATTGCAAATTTTCCTAGGTTCCAAATTAATAAATTTTCATAGTCAAAAGTTCGTATATTTTCAAGTATCTCAGATTCCAAATTTTCAGATTTATAAATTGTAAAATTTCCAAGGTTCCAAATTAATAAATTTTCAAAGCCAAAAGTTTTGATATTTTCCAGTATCTCAAATTCCAAATTTTCAGATTTATAAATTATAAAATTTCCAAGGTTCCAAATTAATCAATTTTCAAAGCCAAAAGTTTTGATATTTTCCAGTATCTCAAATTCCAAATTTTCAGATTTATAAATTATAAAATTTCCAAGGTTCCAAATTAATAAATTTTCAAAGTCAAAAGTTTTTATATTTTCCAGTATCTCAAATTCCAAATTTTCAGATTTATAAATTGTAAAATTTCCAAGGTTCCAAATTAATAAATTTTCAAAGCCAAAAGTTTTGATATTTTCCAGTATCTCAGATTCCAAATTTTCAGATTTATAAATTGTAAAATTTCCAAGGTTCCAAATTAATAAATTTTCAAAGCCAAAAGTTTTGATATTTTCCAGTATCTCAAATTCCAAATTTTCAGATTTATAAATTATAAAATTTCCAAGGTTCCAAATTAATAAATTTTCAAAGTCAAAAGTTTTTATATTTTCCAGTATCTCAAATTCCAAATTTTCAGATTTATAAATTGTAAAATTTCCAAGGTTCCAAATTAATAAATTTTCAAAGTCAAAAGTTTGTATATTTTCAAGTATCTCAGATTCCAAATTTTCAGATTTCAAAAGTGCAAAATGTCAAAAATTCCAAATTTATAAATTTTCAAATTCAAAAATTTTCAGATTGTCAAAATTCCCAATTTTCCAAATTTTTAAATATCTAAATTCCAAGTTCTTAAACATACAACTTTTTTGATTCCTAAACATTTAATTTTCAAATTCACAGTGATCCAAAATTCCTAATTCTCGAATTCCAATAGCACTAATGTCTAAGTATCTTAATTCCCAAATTACCAAACTCAGTTATGTCTAAATTCAACGATTTTACAATCATAATTCGCAGAAACACAGCAAACTACTGTACAGATTAAATGTTTAACATTTTATCACTCGTAATTCAGTATTAATATTTTACATGACTGTAAATATACAAAGTGTTTTATTTTTATTCCACATCGTGGAATAAAAAACAAGAGTCGAGTTATAATTTTAGTATGTTTCTTATTATGAAACATTTACGGTTCTATGTGTACATAACATTTTTTCATCTTTTCAATCAGAAAATACGCTGACGCCATGTGGCGAGTTAAATTGAATCACTCTATACCATTTCCAAAACAATCCATAATTGTTTTAACACGTTTGAACGATTCACAATACGTAACTGTTTCAACACATTTCAACGATATACAATTCGTAATTGTTTCAACACCTTTCAACAATTTACAATTCATTAAAAATATTCCTGAAACAATTTATAGAGCCTATTATTCATGCTTCGAAACGACAATAAGTCGTTCAAGATGCCTGACGAACACAACCTTACAAAATGGTTGCCGAATATTCTAAGGAGAGGTTATATAATTTGGTCACGAACGATTTTCAAAGGAACCTTCTACATTCAAGAGAAATCGTATTCTATCGAAATAGCGGATTATGATGTATGAATCTCTTTGACGCAGAAGTTCCACGAGGCGGAACAGGAAGGAGGCTTTCCAAATTTAAGTAATCATGCGTAAACGTCCTTTTACGACAATGTAACCGGCTTCCTTTTATTTCCGCGGCCTTCGAAACTTCTCGCTACAGTTTCTACGCTCTAAAATTACGGGGAGCTCTCAAGTATCCTGACTTTCGACAACTTTTGTGCCTTCGCGAGCGACGACGTTGCTCTTTTTATGCAATACGACGTAGACCGATGTTTCATAATTTCGAAAATTCAAAGGGAATGCCGGTGAGTGATATACGGCGAGGATCATTGAAAATCGTCCCCACAATTTCGACTGAAAGTTAAATTACGCGAACGCGACTCGCGGTGAAATATTCTGTCAGCGTAACTCGTATAAAAAGAAGGGCGGAATTTTGTCAAATATTTGCGATAAAATGCATACATAGTTGTCGCGATGTATGTGACCATAATTATGAAAGTCGTCTAAGTCGAAAATTAAAAAAAGAAGGAGTTTCTCAGTTATTTCACACTGCGTTATTTTAAACTAAATTAATTTAGTATAATTTTTAAGATATCGTCGAGAATGAACAATTGGATAGTGGTTGTTGTTTCAACATTATATGGAATTCATTTAGTGTTAATTATGAAAGTGGTCTAAGTGAAAAATTTACGAAAATTGAGTTTATCGGACCAAAACTATACGGGGATATTAAATTACTGCTATTATGCAGCAAAACTAATAAATGGATTACTTTTTAAAAATAAATAATAAATTTTCATCAATTATTTCATTGAAATTATTGTTTCCAATAAAACTCGTGGTTTTTTATTGCTTTTAGTCATTTATAGGTCATTCGGTCAATTTTGAAAATAATCTAAGACGTACACTAGTGGAATTAATTCAGAACACTTTGGATAATAATATTTATATTTCATGTTTTTGGAGAATATGTATATTCCGCTACGCTAAATTTATACAATAATATTTTTATTGTAAGCTATAATGTTTATAGTTACGCCCCAAAATTATAAAACATTGATTCGAATATAATATATAAACAATTATATATTAAATAATTTGATTAAGTGCGAAATGTAAGGAAAGATTTGAAAGAGTCCAGAATTAATTCCACTAGCGTATAATGCACAATTATTTTGATGTTAAAAATGAGGTTGAAAAATAAATGAACAAAAGATGAAACATAAATAAATACGCTTATAGATTCTTTATCTTAATAACAATCAGCATAAATGTCAAGAAGACCATCTTAACTAATTTTGTCGTTTGCAGTAGGAAATTTGTAAAGGGTTCATTTGACCCGTTTGATAGTTTTAGTGTTAAAAGCTATACGTGTTTTTCAGAGCTATTAAAATAAAAACCCACAGTGAAAAATATAAACTGTTTCATTATTTAAACTCTCATTTCCAATAATCTGAATAAAATAATGCAAATAATCGTTGCATTAAGTGCATTTAAACACGATATCGTCCTGTAATGTGATGTACAAACCAATGTATCAACAATTGTTTCGAAGTATTGTTGAGTCAATTTTTGTCATATTTTTTTACGTCTCATGCGTTGATACACGTTATAGAATATGTCGAAATGCATTAGTAAATTGTTTCGATTATCTTTTTATTATTTTGTACGTTCACTATGTTAACATTGTTTGCCATTGTTATGTTAAAATATATTTGTTTCTCATTATCAATTTCGGATTTTTGCTTTACATTGAATTATCCATTGTTATCGAAGAAATACGCGAGTTGAGTCATGTGAATTCAAATAACTTACAAATGTATATAAAATAAATATTTTTAATTTATTTGCAATTATTATTATTATTATTTATTATCCTTTGTTATCGAAGAAATATGCGAGTTGACTCAGGTGAATTCAAATAATTTACAAAGGTATATAAAATAAATATTTTTAATTTATTTGCAATTATTATTATTATTATTTATTATCCTTTGTTATCGAAGAAATATGCGAGTTGACTCAGGTGAATTCAAATAACTTACAAAGGTATATAAAATAAATATTTTTAATTTATTTGCAATTATTATTATTATTATTTATTATCCTTTGTTATCGAAGAAATATGCGAGTTGACTCAGGTGAATTCAAATAATTTACAAAGGTATATAAAATAAATATTTTTAATTTATTTGCAATTATTATTATTATTATTTATTATCCTTTGTTATCGAAGAAATATGCGAGTTGAGTCATGTGCATTCAAATAAGTTACAAAGGTATATAAAATAAATATTTTTGATTTATTTGCAATTACAATTTTGGCCATCAGTCACTGTTGATGGATTACTCCGAAGTCGCGCCGCATTGAAAGGGTTAAAATCGACACAAAACGTGTTGATCCGCGAAGAAAACAAAATTATGTTCACACCATACCAGCGAAGTGATATGCATTAAATATACGGCGAATCTTTCGGGTTTGAACTTTCGCTTATGGCGCATAGTTCCTGCATTGATCGAAGTTCGCTGAACGTAATAAAGGACAGCCAGCGAAAAAAAAACGTCCGAATGACCGAACGCAAACAAACCGTAACATATCGATGGAACGATCCTAACAGAAGAATAAAACTTTTTTATCTTTGATCTTCCTGTTACGAAACTTTTCCCAATATATTTACGACATTTTTCTCAGTGAAAAAAAACCAAACACGACGTAATTCTGAGCATACTTACGTGTAATTCCAAGCGTTTCGCTTGTATCGTGTACTTTTCTCTAATAAGTTACTGCAAGTGAATCTGCCCCGAAAAATGTCGTATTTGACTAGATTTTAATTCGGGAAATGTCACAAATATGTTGGTAAAAGTTGCATAAAAGAAGAACAGCAGTCTTTTGACTTTTAGCAATTACTATAACACTGTGCAACAGTCAAATGATTTCGTAATCGCCACTATGATATTCTTATAGATTTTTGCTAGCCGAATACGAATCTGAAATCCGTTTCTCTCAATGTCCTACAGTCTTTGAGAAAATTGTTGTTAACAAAAATTGCAAATTTTCAACTTTGGAAATTTTTTGTGCTTTTATCATAGCAGCTATACAGTGACTTTTCAGACGACAAAAATCTGTGAACTTTACCGAATAAAACGATATAAATGAAGGAATGCGAGAGCGCGTGGATATACGTGAGAACGAGTGAGATGAGTGCGTGAACGTTGTAAGAGAGAGTACGAACGATGGTAGATGAACGTGTGTGTGAGTGAGAGGGAATGCGTGAAGTAACAAAAGAATGAAGCGGACGAATTTCAATCTAATGCATGATGCGACGCGAGAGATCACGTTTTTATTAATTATAAATTATACAATCTCCCTTTATGTAGTAAAGTTTCATTATTTTCGACGAGTGCGTGTATTTTCATTACACCTCCCTCTGGCCCGATCCTACATAAATTGTTATTGCATTGTAAACAGTTAAATATGTTAAAATAATGATCAAAGTAAGAAAGACACCGAAAATGCACCAGTTTTCGTTGATATTTTTAAATTTATTTGAAATACTATAGGTCTAGGTGAAAATCTGTCCATCGTACGTGATAGAGCAGACATTTCTGCAGCAGAAAGTATCGAGCGAAGTTAGAAAATCAGTTTTGTTTTCATTTTATAAGAAAAATAGTTCGACAAAACATGCGATGCTACCAGTGGTACTCAGTGTTATATCGCGCCGCGCTGTTCAGTTCTTCCGTTATACCAAGGCAGTAGGCACTATAGGCAGGGCCGGTTTACAACAATTGGCGCCCTAGGCCTGATGACATTAGCGCCCTCTATATAATGGTCAACAAATATCAAACAAATTAAACATTTTCTTTTCTTTTCCTTTTTTTTTTTTTTTTTTTTTTTTGTTTTTAGTTAAGACTTTCACGACCGGCGTCCCCTTCGCCCGTAGCGTCCTAGGCCTAGGCCTAGTAGGCCTAGTGTGTAAACCGCCCTGACTATAGACATCTATAACAATACCATAGTAGTGGTTGTGAAATAAAAAAGAAATAAAAATTTGTTGTACACTGTAATCGTAGAGTGTCTTTCTTTTCACTCGCCGCCCTTTTCTGCGTTCGAAATTAACACTAAAACTACCGACGTATAATGCACAATTATTTTGAGGTTAAAAATGAAGTTGAAAAATAAATGAACAGACAATGAAACAGAAATGAGTACACTTACTGATTCTTTGACTTGATGACAATCGGTACAGATATGAAGAAAACCTTCTTAACAAATTTCGTCGTTTTATGTAGGAAATTTTTAAAAGGGTCATAACATCAAAAGGTGTTTATTGAGCCGTTCATTGCACTAATCGATTAACTCCACAAAATGAGAAGTCGAGAAATGCGACGAAATAATGTACATTGTTTTTTAAAATTCCTTGTACAATATGAATTGAAATGTATATTGTAGAATGCATAAATACAGATATACCATTCATCTAACGGCATATAAAATTCATAAGAAATAATAGCCAGAAAATAATCGTCAGTAATGTTACATTTTTTATGTGGCTGGTTTAGTTAATCGATTTGGCAACTGAAAAAAGCAATAAAGTTGAATTCAGTGTTTAAATTTCTAAGCTTTTTTATTACAGAAAAAAAAAAAAGTCAGGACTTTCTTTTAGATTTGTACAAAGAGATATAAAAATGACAAATTATTTCCACAGACTAATACGCGATAAGATCAGAAATTATGATAAAGATCGGTGCAGGTTCGAACTTGAAATACAATTTGCCCGAGCCCACCCTTCGTATCGAGAGGTAAATGAAATTGTGACTTAAACGTAAATCGTAGTTCTTAGCTCGATATTGTTTTCTACAGTTGATTTCGCGAACAATGAACTTAGAATTACAGTCATATTCGTGAATGAACTTGAAAATTTAGAAAACGATATCGATTACCAGGTCACACCACGCGGAGGTGACTACGAAAGTGACCCACCCTATCTCCAAGTCCCATCCACCCTCCAACTGCAACTACCTCATTTATCGGAAGGATAAATGAGTACTTAAACTACTTAAAACTAAACGCTTCCGTGTTCTAAGTTTGCACCCGTGCTATCTAAAACGGTGTACCAAGCAAAGGGACGAAGAAAGTTAGAAGAACTTTCGCAAATAAGTAAAAAAGGAAAGTTAGAAGAACCTTCGCAATTAAGTAAAAAAAGAAAGTTTGACGTACTTTCACAAATAAATTAGAAAAGAAAGTTAGAAGAACTTTCCCAAATAAGTAAAAAAAGAAAGTTAGAAGAACTTTCACAAATAAATTAGAAAAGAAAGTTTGAAGAACTTTCGAAAAAGGGAGGGACAGCGTTGTCAATCGAGTGAACCTCGCCCACGCAAATCAAACGGTGATTGCATCGTGACTTACGTGAACCTCGGGCAGAATTAAACCAAAAATACTGATAAGAACCAGTGAGACGTCCGAGGTTTAGCCTAGGGAATACCCTAGACAGTAGATCGAGATGGTACATCAATCAATCTACCCCACTAGATGCCTCCATGGCGCTACACCAGCATTTTCAGTCCAAAACTTGCAGAATTGAACCTCGAATACCGATAAGAACGAGTGACACGTCTGCCGTCAGGAAACCCAATCATTCCTGCCCCCGTTGAAAGGGGGTCTAACAGAAAAACATGGAATACCCTAGCCGTCAGGCGATAGATGAGATGATGAGGCATCATTCAGTGCTATTCATGCAAGACGTGTCCCACGCGCTTACCAGCATTTTCGGCCCAAAGCTTACCCGGATTCACCGCATTATACAATCCACGTTCCATCCACGCGAGTCCGGAGCAATCGACAGACAATCACCGTGAATACTACACTCTATCGCGCGAAAAAATTCACGACCGGTCGTGAAAATGGGTGCAAGTTAAAAACGAAAGCGCTTCCGCACGCACTTAACACTAATACAATGGGGCCCCGCGCTCTATTTTAATCGCACGCATACTTATACTAAACGCGAATGTACCTCTTGTTCGAAAACTGCACTCGTATTATTTACGTTGAAAAAAAGAAAAGGGGATTGGGGTACGGGAGAGGGGAAGAAGAAAGTTAGAAGAACTTTCGCAAAAGGGTAGTATAAGCATTTTCTGTCAAGAGAACCTCGCCCTCCTGGACCAGAAGGTAATTGAAATTACATGAATCGTGCGACAGAATCCAACCAGGAACACTGGTAGCACAAGGGACATGTTCGCGTTCGGGTTCCCATTTCTCCACAACAAAAAGGTAGAGAGGACACCCTAGTCCCAAGGACGACGGATGTTGCATTCAGGTTCCCGTTTCTCCCCCGCCACCGGGTGAGGGCAGGCTAACCAAGGAGAGGATCCCTATTCCTCAGACAACGTTCGCGATCAGGCTCCCATTGCTCCACAGCCGTAAGGGTAGAGAGGCCGCCTCAGTCGTTATACGACAGCGTTCGCCAGCGCGCCATCACGCATTACATATCCCGAGTACTGACCAGTACTCTCAGCCATCATCCGCCACATGATCCCTGCAATATTCAATCACCTATGGCCATTCGGGTCCGAAACAATTAACAGAAAATTGGGTGACTCTACTATTTAACGCGGCAAAAATTCACGACCGGTCGTGAAAATGAGTGCAACTCCGAACAAGAGGCACGGGGACCCACCCGCCCGCCCACGAACTTAAAACTAAGATACAAATACGGTACGCATCCCACGATGATCCCGCGATGATCCCACGATGATTCCTCGATGATCCCTGGATGATGTATTCTATCTTCTATCTATATTCTATCTTCTTTCTTCGGGTAAAACCCATCCTACAACATAAAATAGAAATTAGTTAACATCTGCAAATAATATAAATTCGTTAAAACCTGAAAATAAAAGGTATTACGAACGGACTTTCTAGGAAAAAGAAGCCGGATTCACATGAAGTGAAAACCCCATGAGCTCCCAGCCACCCTCCCACTAGCTCATTATCATAAATTCAAACCTGAAAATAAAAGAGAAATTAATATCGATTTTCCTGAAGAAAAAAGCCGGATTCACATGAAGTGAAAAACCCATGAGCTCCCATCCACCCTCCCACTAGCTCATTATCATAAATTCAAACCTGAAAATAAAAGAGAAATTAAAATCGAATTTCGTGAAGAAATAAGCCGGATTCACATGAAGTGAAAACCCCTGAGCTCCCATCCACCCGCCCACTAGCTCAGTATTATAATTTCAAACCTGAAAATAAAAGAGAAATTAATATCGATTTTCCTGAAGAAAAAAGCCGGATTCACATGAAGTGAAAACCCCATGAGCTCCCATCCACTCTCCCTCTAGCTCAATATTAACCACAAATTAATTAAAGCCTGAAAATAATAAGAAAACCTGCAAATAATAAAAATTAGTTAAAACCTGCAAATAGAAAAGGGAAGAACGACTTTGGAGAAGAAAACCGGATTCACGTGAAGTGAACAACCCATGAGCTATCCCATCCACCCACCCACTAGCTCAATATTAATAAATGAAACCTGAAAATAAAATAAAAATTAAATACGAGGTTGCAAGAGAAGAAAGCCAGATCACTTGAAGTGAAAACCCCTTGAGCTATCAGATCCACCCACCCACTAGCTCAATATTAACCACAAATTAATTGAAGCCTGAAAATAATAAAAAAACCTGCAAATAATAGAAATTAGTTAAAACTTGCAAATAATAGAAATTAGCTGAAACCTGAAAATAATAGAAATTAGCTAAAACCTGCAAATAATAAAAATTACTTAAAACCTGCAAATAGAAAAGGGAAGAACGAGTTTGGAGAAGAAAATCGGATTCACGTGAAGTGAACACCCCATGAGATATCCCATCCAACCACCCACTAGCTCAGTATTAATAAATAAAACCTGAAAATAAAATAAAAATCAAATACGAGGTTGCAAGAGAAGAAAGCCGTATCACTTGAAGTGAAAACCCCTTGAGCTATCCCATCCACCCACCCACTAGCTCAATACTAACCACAAATTAATTGAAGTCTGAAAATAATAAAAAAACCTGCAAATAATAGAAATTAGTTAAAACCTACAAATAATAGAAATTAGCTAAAACCTGCAAATAATAGAAATGAGCTAAAACCTGCAAATGATAGAAATTACTTAAAACCTGCAAATAGAAAAGGGAAGAACGAGTTTGGAGAAGAAAACCGGATTCACGTGAAGTGAACAACCCATGAGCTATCCCATCCAACCACCCACTAGCTCAATATTAATAAATGAAACCTGAAAATAAAATAAAAATCAAATACGAGGTTGCAAGAGAAGAAAGCCAGATTCACATGAAGTGAAAAACCCATGAACTCCCATCCACCCTCCCACTAGCTCAGTATGCAACAGAATTTAATTGAAATCTGAAAATAAAAAAAATTAAGAGCTGGTTTCCAGGAGAAAGTAAATCGACAGATACATAAAAGTACCTCAGAAAACCGAAAGTGCGAAAATCTCAGAATTCCAAATAAAATCATAGACTGATTGCACAATCTCGGAACACAAAATAAAATTGCGAAAATGTTAAAAAGATCGAGGAAGCTTCGCCAAAAGAAATGAGGTCTCCAGTTTTGGAAATGTGGTGGTCTCCCGAGAATCCCACGATGATCCTACGATGACGTGAATATGTTCCATATCCACCTTTCACTTGCAAAATCACTCATACATACGCGTTTATACTACACTCATACCACAATGTATACTTATCCTGAACACTGTACAATGTACAGTGTACATGATCCCTCGATGATCCCTCGATGATCCCTCGATGATCCCACGATGTATTCAGTGTTCGCATATATTATACGGTTACACTTACGCATACTACAGTCTATCGCTTATTGGAGGTATATACGCTCGTATTGAGATCGCATACTCTTGCATACTCTTGCATACTCTCGCATACTCTTACATACTTTCGCATACTCCCGCATACTCTCGCAGCTCTCGCATTCTCATGCATACGTATAAACGCACTACTTATTCTGAACGCCACAAATGTACCACTCGTTCTAACATTGCACTCATGTTATCTAAAACGAAACTCAAAGCAAAGGGAAGAAAGTTAAAAGGAAAGAAAGGTAAAATGGGTTAAATATATAAGAAAGAAAGTTAGAAGAACTTTGGCAAAAAGGTAGATCAGTATCTTTTGCCGAGTGGACCTCGCCCTCCTGAACCAAAGGGTGATCGAATCCTGATACACCGGAAACACAAAACAGAATCGGAACGAGAGAAACAGCCAGAACGAACGATACATCAGCGAAAGATTCGATGCAAAGAGGATACTTTTGTATAAAGAAGACATATCTACACCTCGCAAGACATATTCTAAGAACTGGCCAGTATTACCTGCCCTAATCGGCCCTATGCCTCGCATCATACAATTCCCTTTGGTCATTTGGGTCCGGAACAACCGACAAAAAATAACTGAATAATACTACGATCTAACGCGTAGAAAAAATCACGTTTTGTCGTGAAAATGAGTGCAAGTTAGAAACGAAAGCGTACTCGCACATTCGCTTAATACTAAAACTATGAGGTCCCGCATTTTATATTAAAATCGTACTCACGCTCTAATCACGTACGCACACATACTTATATTAAATACCGCGATGTATCCCCTGTTCTAAGATTGCATTTTTGTACAATCGAAAAAGATGTAAATATAGACAGCGGTACGGAAGAAAGTCAGAAGGACTTTCTTTTGGATTTGTACCAAGTGATAAAAAAAATGACAAATTATTGCCACAGAATAATATGACAAAAATTGAGAAATTGTAGTAAATATGATCGGTGTAAGTTAGAACAGGAGACACTTACAATTTACACAAGCTTTCCGTCACAATATCGTGACGGAAAACTTGCGCCCGAGCCCACCCATCCTCCCACAAGCTCGGGATTGAAATAAAACTAATACTCGCATAAAAACATAATTAACACAGGAGATTGGGGTATAGGAAACGACAGTTTAATTTATTTGAAATAAAGTACTTGAAAATACATAACGCGTTGCAAATATTTTTCAATAATAATTTCTTTTATTCCTGGATATATAATAAGAAAGACAATTATTTTTGAAAATATTGAAGAATAAATGAAATTATAACTTCAACGTAAATCGTAGCTCTTAGCTCGATATTGTTTTCTATTCTTCGACTCGCGAAAAATGAAACTTAGAATTACATTCGTATTCGTGAACGAACTACAAATTCAGCAATTTTCATAGATCATAAATTTTAAAGTTTTGATAAATTACAAAGTTGAGATTTAGAAAAATTATAAATTTAGAAAACGATATCGATTACCAGGTCACACCACGCGGAGGTGACTACGAAAGTGACCCACCCTATCTCCAAGTCCCATCCACCCTCCAATTGCAACTACCTCATTTATCGGAAGGATAAATGAGTACGTACTCTACTTAAAAGTAAACGCTTCCGTGTTCTAAGTTTGCACCCGTGCTACCTAAAACGGTGTACCAAGCAAAGGGGCGAAGAAAGTTAGAAGAACTTTCGCAAATAAGTAAAAAAAGAAAGTTAGAAGAAATAAATTAGAAAAGAAAGTTTGAAGAACTTTCGAAAAAGGGAGGGACAGCGTTGTCAATCGAGTGAACCTCGCCCACGCAAATCAAACGGTGATTGCATCGTGACTTACGTGAACCTCGGGCAGAATTAAACCAAAAATACTGATAAGAACCAGTGAGACGTCCGAGGTTTAGCCTAGGGAATACCCTAGACAGTAGATCGAGATGGTACATCAATCAATCTACCCCACTAGATGCCTCCATGGCGCTACACCAGCATTTTCAGTCCAAAACTTGCAGAATTGAACCTCGAATACCGATAAGAACGAGTGACACGTCTGCCGTCAGGAAACCCAATCATTCCTGCCCCCGTTGAAAGGGGGTCTAACAGAAAAACATGGAATACCCTAGCCGTCAGGCGATAGATGAGATGATGAGGCATCATTCAGTGCTATTCATGCAAGACGTGTCCCACGCGCTTACCAGCATTTTCGGCCCAAAGCTTACCCGGATTCACCGCATTATACAATCCACGTTCCATCCACGCGAGTCCGGAGCAATCGACAGACAATCACCGTGAATACTACACTCTATCGCGCGAAAAAATTCACGACCGGTCGTGAAAATGGGTGCAAGTTAAAAACGAAAGCGCTTCCGCACGCACTTAACACTAATACAATGGGGCCCCGCGCTCTATTTTAATCGCACGCATACTTATACTAAACGCGAATGTACCTCTTGTTCGAAAACTGCACTCGTATTATTTACGTTGAAAAAAAGGAAAGGGGATTGGGGTGCGGGAGAGGGGAGGAAGAAAGTTAGAAGAACTTTCGCAAAAGGGTAGTATAAGCATTTTCTGTCAAGAGAACCTCGCCCTCTTGGACCAAAAGGTAATTGAAATTACATGAATCCTGCGACAGAATCCAACCAGGAACACTGGCAGTACAAGGGACATGTTCGCGTTCGGGTTCCCATTTCTCCACAACAAAAAGGTAGAGAGGACACCCTAGTCCCAAGGACGACGGATGTTGCATTCAGGTTCCCGTTTCTCCCCCGCCACCGGGTGAGGGCAGGCTAACCAAGGAGAGGATCCCTAGTCCTCAGACAACGTTCGCGATCAGGCTCCCATTGCTCCACAGCCGTAAGGGTAGAGAGGCCGCCTCAGTCGTTATACGACAGCGTTCGCCAGCGCACCATCACGCATTACATATCCCAAGAACTGACCAGTACTCCCAGCCATCATCCGCCACACGATCCCTGCAATATTCAATCACCTATGGCCATTCGGGTCCGGCACAATCAACAGAAAATGACTGGGTGACTCTACTATTTAACGCGATAAAAAATTCACGACCGGTCGTGAAAATGAGTGCAACTCCGAACAAGAGGCACGGGGACCCTCCCGCCCGCCCACGAACTTAATACTAAGATACAAATGAGGATCGCATCCCACGATGATCCCACGATGATGTATTCTTCTATCTTCTTTCTTCGGGTAAAACCCATCCTACAACATAAAATATAAATTAGTTAAAACCTGCAAATAATATAAATTAGTTAAAACCTGAAAATAAAAGGTATTACGAACGGACTTTCTAGGAGAAAGATGCCGGATTCACATGAAGTGAAAACCCCATGAGCTCCCAGCCACCCTCCCACTAGCTCATTATCGTAAATTCAAACCTGAAAATAAAAGAGAAATTAATATCGATTTTCCTGAAGAAAAAAGCCGGATTCACATGAAGTGAAAAACCCCTGAGCTCCCATCCACCCTCCCACTAGCTCAGTATTATAATATCAAATCTGAAAATAAAATAAAAATTAATATCGATTTTCCTGAAGAAAAAAGCCGGATTCACATGAAGTGAAAAACCCATGAGCTCCCATCCACCCTCCCACTAGCTCATTATCATAAATTCAAACCTGAAAATAAAAGAGAAATTAATATCGATTTTCCTGAAGAAAAAAGCCGGATTCACATGAAGTGAAAAACCCCTGAGCTCCCATCCACCCTCCCACTAGCTCAATATTATAAATGAAACCTGAATGTAAAATAAATATTAGGAGCGAGTTTGGAGCAGTACTGAGGCGGATTCACTTGAAGTGAAAATTCTTTGAGCTATCCCATCCACCCTCCCACTAGCTTAATATCAACAAGCAATTTATTACAACTTGCAAAATAAATAAAAATTAGGAGCGAGTTTTGAGGAGCAGAAAACTGGATTCACTTGAAGTGAACAACCGATGAGCTATCCCATCCACCCTCCCACTAGCTCAACATTAAACCGAAATTAATTAAATTCTGAAAATAAAAAAAATTAATTGCAGGTTTTGATTAGAAGGTAAAACCACAATTAAATAAGAGAATCTTAGAGAATCGGAGGTACGAAAATCTTAGAACTCGAAGAAAAGCGCAGTTAGATACGAAAATCTCAGAACTCGAAATAAAACCACTAAGGGGTACGAAAATCTCAGACGTTGAAATAATATCAGAGAGATACGAGAATTAAGGACAGATAAGAGAATTTCAGAACTTGAAATAAAATTCCGAAAGGGTTCGGAAGATCGGGAAAACTTCCATAAACGACATAAAATCTCTCAGAGTTTTGAGAAACCTAATTGACAATTATTTTAAGCTCCCTAAAAACTTACCAAAAGCGAAAATCTAAAAAGTACAAAATATTATTAAGAAAGGAGGTTGAAGGAGAAGTGGAATTTTTCTTTATTCGATACCGAATCAATTACACAGAAAACGCAACGGAAATTGCGGATTTTAGAAGGATGAACAATGTAAATACATACTAAAAATAAAAATCTGAAACGCATAAAATATTATTAAGAAAGGAGGTTGACGGAGACGGAGTGAAATTTTTTTTTATTCGATACAGTACAATTTAAATAGAAAGCACGATAAAAATTGTGAACGCGCGAGGAAAGAAATAACCTAACAACCTAACAAACAAAATCGCAAAACTGAAAAACGTAGAAAGCTTGAATGGAATAACGATCGATGCAAAATGAAACATATCACCGAAATTTGAAAGGAAAGTAAAATTACAATTCTAAAGGGACTGCATATTTCATTCCATTTATGATATACAGGGATTTGGGAAGTAAGAATAATTGATATTTTTTAAAATAATGAGTGGAAAGAAGAATATAAAATAACGGAGAGTTCCGGAACTCTGAAACTCAAATAAAGTCCCAACGTGATTATAAATTTTCAAAGTTCGTACCAAAATCGCGACGTGATACAATATTTTCGAAGGTCATAATAAAATCACGAAGTGATATAAAAATTTAAAAATACATAATAAAATCGCGATGTGAATCTATACTTTCAAATATCGTAACAAAATCGCGACGCGATTCTACATTTTCGAAGTTCGAAACAAAATCGTGACGCGATACAATATTTTCGAAGGCCGTAGCAAACCCGTGAAGTGATATGAAAATTTCAAAATTACTAACAAAATCGTGGAGTGATGTAATATTTTCAAAGCTGGAAATAAAATCGTGGCACATTTCGAGAATCGCAAATCTCGATCACAATCGCGACATGGTATGAAAATGTCAAAATTCGTAATAAAATCGCGAATCGTTGATCGTGTGCTCGTCAAGTTCGAGCAAAACACGTTCGACGATACTATACTTTCAAAGCTGGAAATAAAATCGCGGCATATTTCGAAAATCGCAAATCTCGATCAAAATCGCGACGTGATTCTACATTTCCAAAATTCGTAATAAAATCGCGACGTGATTCTATATCTTCAAAATTCGTAATAAAATCGCGACGTGATTCTATATCTTCAAAATTCGTAATAAAATCGCTACGTGAGTCTACATTTCCAAAATTCGTAATAAAATCGCGACGTGATTCTATATCTTCAAAATTCGTAATAAAATCGCGACGTGATTCTATATCTTCAAAATTCGTAATAAAATCGCGACGTGATTCTACATTTTTAAAATTCGTAATAAAATTGCAACGTGATTCTATATTTTCAAATATCATAATAAAATCGCGACGTGACTCTACATTTTCAAAATTTGCAATAAAATCGCGTGTCAATGATCGTGCGCTCGTCAAGTTCGAGCAAAACGCATTCGACGATACTTTTCGTACCGTTAAAAAAAACACACACACATATAAAATACAGGAAAATAATAGCGAGCATAGTGACAAAATGACTCTCCATCCTAAGATGGACAGCCATTGATAGTTCCCCTCTTCTTTGGCAAATTTTGCCGGGGCTCTTCGGCATATAGCCTCTTCTTTCTTCGGCTGGCAGCCTCACAAAAATTCACTCGCGAAATTTTACGGTAACTCGGACATTCTTTGGCTTTGATATTAATTACATAAATTTTCGATTTCGTTGTCGATCGATCTCGAGAAACGGACAGCGGACACTTTTATAGAAATAAAAATGTACCGCTATCGATTTCCTTCGATCGTCGACAAAGAGATCAAAATTTTAATCATGCAAATTCGTTACTTTAAGAAAGGAAAGAAAATTGAAATTTATACGACCAGCGATTCTCAGAATGCGCTGTTCGTAAAAGAATATCCGAGCAGAATATTTATTTAATTTCACTGCACTTCACTTCACTGCACTGTATACTTCATTTTTGCAATCGGGTCTAATACCACGACTGCGACTTACAAACTAAAAGGCTTGGCCTTACGAACAATCGAGCTCAAGAGAATGTTAAATACGATTAAGTCGTATTTAGATTTTCTCTCTCGATTTTTCGTCTTTTACACTCCAGATACAAGCATCTCACGTGTGTTTTATGGAGGACAGAGAAACATGAATGCTTGCTCCGGCCCTACCTACTTAAAAACTAACTCAATCACACTAGAAGTATGCTACCTGCCTGCCTGATGCTATATTTAAAAAATTGCAAAGACCATTCTCACAAAAACACACTCCACGGTTCTCACACAACCACCCGGGTGCAAAAATGTCTACTCCTAGGGAGTACGTCCCGGGACGTCTCCGACACCCGAGTTCAATACAACATTCACACTCTAAGATTTCATACCTTTTTCGCTGAAATCGATCGACAATCGACAGTGAATATTAATTGAATATTAACATATTTCATTTACTTATTCTTTCGAATATTTAATGTAATATGTGCATGTCGTAATAATTTTATAATTACGCAACTTGTACAATTTTCAAATTCAATCTTGTTCAGTTGATATAACTTTGAAACGTGTACTGACTCTACTCGTTTAATTTTGTAATTCGATTTTATTGACTCTATATGCATCTTTCGATAGCATTTTGCAAATTCGTGATTTTATAATAATTCAAGGTAATTTCTAATCGACACAAGGTCCACGACCTAACCACACACACACGTGTAACTTGTGTCGAGTATGATTCACTGTCAAACTGTCGATCGCTGAAAACATCTTAAAACTAAACCGTATTCACCTGCCCTAACTCATGCGAGTAGCATCTAAGCACGCGTATGAGTTTAGAGCATAAAAATGAACACGGCCAACAATATTTTGACCTACCAGTTTTCTTCATGTGTGCTGAAAATCCTGAGCTAAGAAACGTGATTAATAACATGCTAATAAAGCGTTCTCCATCAAGCAAGAAAAATTAACTTTATATTTGAAAATGGAAAATGGAGAAACACTTTGCAAAAATATCTACGTATATCGATTATTTCATTCTCGACAGATTTCTAATATCAAAGTAAATTCGCTAAATAATTAAAAGTATTCATGACAATCAACTTTGATATCGAAATCTGTCCTTCGCGAAACTTTCTTGTACATATGTATGTTTGAAAAGAGTTCACGCGAACGGAAAAATTGAAAATCAATCGGTTATTAAACTGCCACGAAATCGGAGGGTCGTCCGACTTCTATGCAATTTTATGTTCGATTCGTAAGGAAGTTAAAACGCGATGTACAAGAAAACCCTATCCTGATCTAATAAATGATATACACAAAAATACAATTTGTACGAATATTGCACGATCGTACAGTCGTGGTCACTATGCTCGCTTCAAAATGTAAAAATACAACCAGTTCCCGTGTCGTTTCGAACCATTCGTTCTACGACATGATGGGAACCGGAGGAACCATAAAGCATGCGACTCACCGATCGGCTACACAGCTCTGCACTCGAAACATGCCTCGGAGATTGATCCAGGATCGATCGGTCGTTCAGTCAGGATCGGCACTGGAAACGCGCCTCGGTGATTGATCCAGGATCGATCGGTCGTTCAGTCAGGATCGGCACTCGAAACGCATCTCGGAGATCCATTCAGGATTGATCGGTTGCACTCGTATACTCAGGATTAGGCTCCTTGTCTCACGGCTTGGCAAGAAATCACCTTCTGTAAGCAGAATGGTCACAACCGTTAGTGAACATCTTTCAACATTTTGCGTTTTTAAACATATACTTTTTAATATATTTGAATTATTTCATGCAAACGTGCAACAAACAAGCATTCAGTATGCAAAAGTATGTCAAAACACGTAGGTAACCGCATCACAAATCAGTTAAGACGTTTAAAACAATATGCCAAAACGCGTATGTAACGACACTACAAATCACACTAAAACATTTGCACAAATATGTCACAACACGTAGGTAACCACACCACAAACCGGTTAAGACGTTTAAAACACTATGCCAGAACGTATATATAACGACACCACAAACGTACTAAAGTATTTGCACAATTATGTCACAACATGTAGGTAACCGCACCACAAATCGGTTAAGATGTTTAAAATACTATGCCAAAACGCGTATGTATCGACACTACAAATCACACTAAAACATTTGCACAATTATGTCACAACAGGTAGGTAACCGCACCACAAAATGCACTAATATATCCGTATACACATGCACAGTCACTTGTAAAAACATGTTGGTAAACCCGTAAACACATTGTAAACTACACCACAAAATGCACTAATCCGTATACACATGCACAATCACTAATTAAAACACACTAGTAAACACGTAGGTATGTCGGGAACCTCTCCGTAAAACGTGTTAATACACTCCCGTAATATGCACAAATAACTTGGTAAAACACACTAATGTATCCGTGTACACATGCACAATAACGAATTAAAACACACTAGCAAACACGTAGGTATGTCGGGAACCTCTCCGTAAAACGTGTTAATACACTCCCGTAATATGCACAAATAACTTGGTAAAACACACTAATGTATCCGTGTACACATGCACAATCACTAATTAAAACACACTAGTAAACACGTAGGTATGTGGGAAACCACTCCGTAAAACGTGTTAATACACTCCCGTAATATGCACAAAAAACTTGATAAAACACACTAGACACTTGCACTAGTACACTAGATAACACAGTGATGAACCGATGATAGGATAATAAACACTTTGACTCGTACCGGTACAAGGTGTGAAAGTTGACCCGAACGTTTCGGCGGCTTGACTGACACTGAGCCGCTGTGACTTTGAACATTAACAATGATAGGTGATCTGCTGTGTCCAATGATTGTATGATTGCATGCAAATGCACCAATACCGAGCAATTATCGTATTATTATTCGTTATTATTCGTACCTGTATTTGCAATATCGTTGTTTATTTATTTCAAATTTTTATTTTGCAACTGTTTTCTTATGAACTTATTGTTATATACAGTCGTGGACAAAATTAAGTGGACAGGTATCATAAATAGTAAAATGTTAATTTAATTTAACCAATAATGCCTACAAATCAAAACTTCATTGCACAATTATATACATTGAAGAAATAAATTGTATATTACATAAACGTTATTTTAAGTCTACAAAAACATTTCACGTTCTACATTTAAAATTTATTTAAAACATTAAAATAAAATAACAAAATTGTTTACATTTATGCAATGTCCACTTAATTTTGTCTATGACTGTACATATACATATACAGTAAAGGCCCTCACAGTGGACTGCTTGGTTGTCCCTCACAGTGGAAAACGTCTCTTTCTGCGCCTATGCTTGCGTCATTGCTGCGCCTATGTTCGCCTCGCTCGAGCCAGTCCAAGCTTAACACGATACTGGCCACGGTCCCTTTGATGCGGGATGACAGACCTCCAGTTCCAAATTTAGCAATATAATTTTTTAATATTTATATTTTTTTGTCTGCAAACTTTTTTAACATATTCGTGAGGTTCTTCCGATCAAAATAAGTCCAAACAAGATATAATTACGATCACAATTACCTGTGTAACAAGCCATAAAATTTTCGGACGTTACATTTATGGCAGAGATACAAATAAACTTTTATGGCTTGTTACACAGGTAATTATGATCGTAATTATATCGTGTTTGGTATTATTTTAATCAGAAAAACGAGACGAATACGATGGTAAAAGTTTCATTCACGAAAAACCAGAAATAAAGAATTTTGATTTTCGAATTTAAAAGACAGAACACGCAGAAGTCTTTCATGTTTGCCGAACGCTTCAACCTTCTGCATCTCTGTCTTTTCCACTCGCCGTCCTCTTACACGTTAAAAACTTTAATCACCCGTTACGTACGTAATTATTAACGCAATTACATCATGTTTGGTGTCATTTTAATCAGAAAAACCTGACGAATACGATGGTACAAGTTTCGTGAAAAAATAATAGGAAATAAAAAAATTGCAATCTTTTTCTTTGCTTGCATTAGTATGTGTCTCACCGATATTCGGTCGTTTCGGTAACCGATCGTGTTTAATGCTCGACTGATTCCGAGGGGGATCCCCCCAGCAACCGAGCCGCCGCGTATAAAATTTCGCTTCCATGACCCTCACAGTGGACAATTTCGATTCCGGCCTCCGGTCCACTGTGAGGGTCTTTACTGTATTTTCTTCCCACTAAGAAATTTTTTTGTTATGTAAATAATTTTTTTTATATCTTTTTTATATAGTTTAATATCGCGTCAACTGTTGGGTTAATAGTGACACTTAGTTTTCCTATGAGTTTGTAACAATATTTGATTTCTTCTAAGAACTTCAGCAGGTCGTGTTCTCTTCCATCTTCCATTTTGTCCTTGATGAGTTGTTTCGGTCTGTACTTTATCGATGCGTGCCATATTTTCGGCAGTGTAGAATAAAATAGTCGGTTGTGAATCTTATGTTACATTGTTCGCAGTTAGGAGCTAGTTGACTCTATTCGGTCGCGGCTGATTGCTGCTCTGTCTCTTTTGTATACATATTTCAGTGTCTGGTGTTTGGACTTTGAAAAAGTCTTTGTTCACGTCTAAGGAGCGCGCGGGTGCTGTTGTTCTCCATTGTCTTTCAAGGGGAATTGTCCGACGGTTCAAACATCGAAAAGGGCAGACCATGCAGTAAAATGTCTTCACTATCCGATTTTGCTGAGATTTTTATCGACTAGAATTGTCAGTTAGCGAAATATAAAGAGCTCTTTCATTTTTTACTCCTTGCACTTTCGATCATTTATTCCATTACAAATCTGATTATGATAAACTGTTTTTAACCGAAATTGGGATAACGAAGGCGTACAATCTTCGGTAACCGTCATCTTGTTATTAAACAAAATGAACCCTGTGGGAACACTGTGGCGCCAACTGTTATAGTTTGTAGTTATTTGCTGCGGAAACTTGGGGCTTAATTACTGTCTTGGAAAAGCCATGTTTAACACCTTGCGGTTCTCAAACTCGAGTGGAGCTAATTGCGCGTATGATTTTCTTACGTGGCGATAGCGTTTTAAACGAAAATTATATAACATTTATTAGAGACGCGATGGTTTTCGCAGTGGGTACAGTGTGAGGCACGATATAGCGAGGTTGTAAAATTCTGCAAAAATCGAATTATATTGGGTTGTTCGGAAATTGATTTCGTTTCTTCATAACAAGCTTGCTTGTGAAAAACTTGAATCGATTCTACGCAGTAGTTGGTGGTTGGTATCCTATCAAATATGGAAAGCGAAAAACAGCATATTCGGAATTATTTATTTTTTTTTAAATACTGTACAAGCAAGAAAAAAAGTATCCGATGCAAATCGTCTCTCATTTTCACAAAAAAAAAAAAACCGAAATTACTTTCCGAACAGCCTAATAGTATCATTACTTCCGTTATTTGTTTCACACAGTTAGGTTATTTTTATTGAAAACGCGATAAGTATTTAACAATAAACAAGTAAGTATTTAACATAGGTGTATGATGCCAACATAATTTGAAATTAGAGCGAATAAATAAATGACGATACAATGACAATTCTTTGTCAAGATCTCTATCTTTGTTTAGATAAATTTGGAAGATACATCATGTAGATAAAAATAAACAGATATTTGAAGAATAGCGTTTATACAAATTTTGAAATTTAAAACAAGAAATTTGCGAACATACTTTATCACCGGTTTCATAGTTTTAACGTTAATAGTATTAATTAAGGTAATTGCAAATAATATGAACATTTGATTCTGATAGCTTGCTAAGTATAAAGGCAAGGTTTTAATTTTAATACAACTGACATGGTAAATTAATAGACATTTATATGACAAAGATGAATTATGGTAGAACTGAAGTGTCTTCGAATTATTGTCAAAGATGTAAACGTAGCATAAGCGAGGTAAGTTGCTAAAATGGTATAAGAAATGTTGGAAAGTGTAGAGACACGGAAATTTGCAAAATATTGGAGTTCGACGATTTGAGAATGGGAGCATCTGGAAACCTGAAAGTTTGGGAAACTTGGAAATTTGTGAATTCGTGAATTTGACAATTCGAAAATATTAATATTCAGAATTTGTGAATTCGTGAATTTGACAATTCGAAAATTTTAATATTCAGATATTTGTGAATTTGACAATTTTTGAAAACGTCGGAATTAGATTGTTGTGAAATGGGTATTTTGCGAATTCGACAGATTTGGAATTTGAAAATTTAGGAATTAGAAATTTGTTAATTTTAAATTTTTGAAATTTTGAAATTTTGAAATTTGAAAATTTAAGAATTTAACAATTAAAAAATGTTAATATTCAGTTATTTGTTAATTTGACTATTTTATGTTTGAAAACCTCGGAATTTGATTGTTGTGAAATGTGCAAATTTGGGAATTCGACAGATTTGGAATTTGAAAATTTGGGAATTAGAAATTGCAGAACTTGGAAATTTGCCAATTTTAAATTTTCACAATTTAGAAATTGGAGACCTTGTGAATTCGTGAATTTTTTAATTTCCAAGCTATTAAATCCCCTAATACTTTAATTTCCATATCAGCAAACCACCACGAATCTAAATTTAACCGCATGAATGTCTCGTTTCCCGCAGTCACGATTTTATCTCTCGAAAAGTTGCAGTTATTCGTAACAGCACAGCCTAAAATTGAAAGAGGATAAGGAAACCATAGAAATGCTCCACTATAAAAGTGTCCATGTCGCGAATAAATTGGATAGCATGGTTAGTTACTCGTTTAAACAGTGGTCATTTAAGCAAAAGAATTGTTCACAATCGTTTAAAAAACCATACTCAAAGTAGCTGCAAAAGGTAAGGTCCACTGTGCCAAACCAATCTCTGTGAGATCTGGTTAAAGTTAACTTCATAGGAATAGTGTTCCAAATGCTTATCATCGATGGTATGGTTATTGAGGTTGTTAAATAAATTAAAAATAACATTTTTCTTATACATGTGTATAATGTCTCAGAGCTTACAGTACCTGTAAGTGATCAATTATTGACATTATTTGATTTATTTAATTATAAATTAATCTAATTAATTATAACTAGATAATTATAATTAGACACTTAATTATAAAATTAAAAATATGCTGAAATGTGTTTTGGACTTTTCTGTATATATTGCAAGTTTAAATACGAAAAAATACACACAGAATAAATTAAATAATAAATGCTACTTGTATTTTAAGTTGATATTTAAAATTTGACTCTGTAAACAGTCTAGTTTTATAATAGGAATCTATAGGTACAGAATTCTCAAATTCCCAAATTCTCAATTTCTGAATTTTTCAATTTCTCACTTCTTCGATTTTTCAATTTGTCAATTTGTCAATTTGTCAATTTTTCAATTTCTTAATTTCTCAATTTCTCAATTTCTCAATTTCTCACTTCTTCAATTTTTCAATTTCTCACTTCTTCAATTTTTCAATTTGTCAATTTCTCAATTTCTTAGTTTCTCAATTTCTCTGTTTTTCAAAGTAAAAAGTAAAATTAAAAAATTTCTACCGCCTATATGCATTCCATAGGATTTTCTACGTTGTTACTAATTTTTCCCCAGACTTTATTTACATTTGTTTACGAGTTTAATACTAATGCGTGTAAGTAAATCTTACGATCATTCAATTAGATTAAACCGTTGCTGGAAACTTGCCTTGTATTACCCTTCCTGAAGCCTCCAAGGAGATGCAACCTTAATAGCTGATTAAGGTATTATCTGTCACGTAAGTGGAATAAAACCCTTTTCTCGTTTCATAATTGGTTTCAGTAAGATCGTCGACAGGTAACTTTAAACAAGTTGCGAAGTTTCATCATTTAAGTAACTCGAACTTTCATATAATAGATCTGTTCGAGTTTTGTCGAATAAGATCGATTTCATTCCACATTCTACAGGGTGAGTCAGGAAAAGAATCGAGACATTTGCATACAATTTTTTAATTCTCAAAGTGCTATATTTCGACATTTTTAAATTACTACATTCTTAATTTTCCAAAATGCTAAATTTCTAAATTTCTAAATTTTCAAATTTCTGCATTTCTAAATTTTTTATTTTCCAAATTACTGTTTCCGTATTTCCACATTTCCCATATATAAACTTTTGAGTTTTTAATTTTCCAAATGGATACACTTCTAATATAGAATATTACAATTTTTTAAATTTAAATTCCGAATTTTCATATTTGCAAATTCTTAAATTTCTAAATATTTGAATTCCTATGTTTTTAGTTTATTCTAAACTGCGTTCTGCAATAAAGTGATAAAACAAAAGTTCAAGACTTCTGGAAAGAAAGTATATCTATAGATGTCTTTGATTTATAACTAGAAAGTAGTCGTTTCGTTTCAGAAAATTTGAAAAGTTGCAAAACCTTCAAAAACAGGTAACTTTTGATAATTACAAAAGCATTCAAACCATTTAATCATCACGTCGTTATATTACACCACATGCTACCCCTATGTATCCAGAAACAGAACGTGATTGCGATTAATGATAGGTTGTAAATCACAACGAGCGATTGGCCTACGAGCATTTGGGGAATTGTTACTTTGTCACGATGGTATATAATGTAATTGGAATTCGAAGATACTAGAGTAATTTGGAGATAAAATTCCGTCTGTCAGATATAAATTTTCGTTATTGCTGTTTCATATGTCTGCAGTCTATAGTTTGCTTCTTCGTACAATATTACGATATTGTAGTTCATAAAATAGGTATAAAAATAAATTGTAACGTAACAAATAACCAATTTGGAAGAATAAAGATCTTGAAACAATTTCATGACATAAAAATACCACTTAAATAAACTATTGATATTCTTAAAGTTAAGTAGTTTCTTGTTGGAGCGAACAATCGATTATTTACATACAGTGGCGTGCAAAAGTTTTCGGCCAGTGGCAACTCGTACTCCAATTTATTTTAAAAAAAGATAATGACTTTTAATTATTATGAGTTGTCATTATGAGATATGAGAAACAAAATAATAAAAGAATATTATTTATGTCTGTAAGTATATATAATATAATGACTGGTTACATATGCCATACAATGGCACTGGCCGCAAACTTTTGCACGCCACTGTACATATGGCGATATAATGCGACAGTATAAAAACGAGTGTTAATAAAATGCGTAATAAACGCGTAGTAAATTAGTATGAACAAAAGCAAGGAATAAGTGTTATATAAATATAGATCTGTAAATACTTTAATATGACGCTACTTTATCTCAGAGAAAAGTTGATTTATGTTTCCATTGTGAAATATTTCCCTCTTTTTGAATTCAAACTTAGATACCATAAGATTGATTTTTTCGCCTTCTAAATTTCATGCTTATCCTGCTCTCGTTCAGTGATAGCGCCGTTAATACCAGTAATCAATTCGTGATGGGACACAACATTTGTACGATGTGTTTTCTTCTTTGTGCTAGTCAGCCATTTAATTAGAACTACATTTTATACTGACGGTAACACAGTAAATCTTGTTCTAAAAGAACTGGTAAAATTGATTCGAGAGATTCAACAACGAACATGCATTCGATCTTGCTAATAAAAAGCGAGGTTTAAGATAATTAATCATCATAAAGTCAAGAAGTAAACATGCTTTTTAGAAGAAATAGATTTCTCGAACGACTCTTGCCCATTTGTGAGATTTATGCGCACACACGACTGCGCAAGCCCAGTCTCAGTGCAGTCTGCGCATGCGCGAACTGATATGCGTAGATCAAGTTTATGATATGCGAATCTACATGTCTGATTAGATCTATGTTCGATTCTTCTAGCTTTGAACCTTATTCAATTGTATTTTATAATTAAATATTTAACCCAATCTTTCTAAGAAATGAAACGTCAACTATTTTATACAATACTTTCAGCTAACATTATCTTTCAATACCACCATCGATCATATTTTATTTTTCTTAACCAGTTAAGTGTGTTTGACGACTATATCCGTCATGGAGATGTGGCAGAATGTTTTGTCACGAGTATGCTCCTAACTCACAGCTAACTGGTTCACCAAATAAGTCAATATTAGTAATAAAATTGTCTATTTTATGAAAGAGACCCATCTTTTTGGCCCAATATTTTAACACCAACACTTATTCTGTGATTGACTAGTATACTTACAAAAAGGAGCGCCACAGTTAACTGGTTAAGAGAAAATTGTGATATTAACACTAGAACTACCAACCAGTCAAAATGACTGGTTTCGGATTTGCCATTTTTTATTAAAAAATTTGATTGCCTTCCTTTTGTCAAAATGTCTGTCATGTTTTATTCAGCTAATGAATGGTTGTATATGTTAGGTGGCGCTGCAATATTTATTTATTTATTTTTCTACTTTATTTTCAGTTTCGAAGTAAGCATGCATTTAATGCCGGTACTTCTAGTGTTAATTTTGAAAATTTTATTCGATTGGACCGTACATTTAATTCGCCTTAACCGCATTTGTTATTAGATTGTACTGTAAATGTTAATAACGAACTGGTCGTTGCTCTTAGGTTTTATATTTTTATTATAAATATATTCGTATAACGCTTTCACTTATTTCTACTCACAGATCATTCTAAATTTAACCCTTTGAGGTCGTAAGTATTTTTACCTGTAGCAAATAGCGACTGTAAAACTTTCTGATTGAAAAGTTTAATCAATTTTTTTGAAATAAACATATTTTTATTATTAATTATCGATATTGTCTGTTTCGCTGTATTCAAACTTCACGTGTATAATACTACAAATGTAGTTAAAAATTATTTATTAAAAAATTCCTGCACTGTATCAAATGACGAGTGAGAGTCGCCACTCGTCCGCAAAGGGTTAAGAATTTAAAACTGCAGTACTGTAGAGGAAGTACACATAACGATATGTACACTAAACTTTCGATCTGTTTTCATTTATCTTTCATGTAAGGCAGCCATGTAAGTACACAAGAGTTTAGTACATCACCATTATCGTTTGTACACCGTTACATAAACTAAACTGTGTATGAGGTAACGCGTACAATTTAAGCTGGATCATTGTGTGGTGTAGTATTTATATGATAATAAAATTAGTCACATCGGAATATAATGTACTCGTGTATTATATTGGTCCAGGGATAATATCGATAAAAACGAAATCGATATGGTACCTATACGTGTAATGTGTCCCACTAATTCTATTACAAGGCCATATCTTCGTCGTTTTTAACACGTTCGTCGCCACGTCAGCCAAATATGGGTGACGCTCTTTCTCATCGAGTTAAATAGGATTTTAAGTTGAGGTTTTCAAAAAGGAATTTAATGGAACAAGCACTAAAATATTTATGTAAAATATATAAAATAAAAATATTAAAATATAAATATAAATATACATATGTACAATATATTAGGTTGAGGAGTAAGTTCGTTTTTATATTTTCTTTTGATTTACAACGATTTTTTTGCTGTTTGACAAAGTGTATAATATTCATTCGATAGAACTCTTTCTGCTCTACAAAACTGTGCTAATCGTCAAATACATAATTGATTAATTTATAGTTATAACTATTGATTTTTGTTTAAATAAAAGTCTCTGATAAAAACGATACGAACTTATTCCCCAACCTAATATATTCATATAAATATGAATTTAGATCCGGCAAGAGACTTAGCCTTATCATACTGAGCGACGTACGTGAAAATAACAAAGGGATGAATTGTTAGGTTCAAACGAGTAAATATTATGGTAAATGAAACCTTCTCCTCAAAGTTATATTCTTCAATTTCAAGTTAATGCATGTTTAAGTGGGATTATATACTTGTATTATCATGATACAAAAGCTGAAGTCAAGGCCTATCCAACGATTTATAATACCATGACTTTCACATGATTTTGAATACGGAATATTTTTAAATGTTAGGTAATAGATGCAAATGAAATGAATGACTCTTTCGTTTTATAACAACCATTAATGTCAATGGACAACATAAATTTCTTAATTTAAACATTTCTGTTCCACGTTCCACATTATGCGAAAGTCATAGTGTTATAGATCATGCACCAACTTGAAATCTGGAATAGTATCATCTGGAAAAAAGTTTCTGTTTGGTATTTGCCATTTTTGGATCAAACAATTTAACATTTTTGATTTCTATTAACAATAATAGAAGTTTGTAAGTTCTATTAAAAATAATGCAAATATCGCCATATGATACTAGAACGCCTTGTAAAATGATAGTAAATTATTACTTGAGTATAATAATAAAATAATGTTAATCGAAACGGAAATTTAGGTAGTTTTTTTACACGTATCTCTGAAATCAAGACCGAGCTATTTTTATATTTACAGGGAAAAGTTATTTAAGAAGGTCGTCCTTGATAATGTACAGGTAACCCTCCTATAACACGGTAGTTAGGTTCCTAGAAAATGCGTGTTGTGTGAAACCGTGTTGTATGAGACCCAGAGCCAGTACAAAAAGGGGGGTTACGTTCCGAAAACTTATTAAAAACAAATATTTTTTCTTTTTAATTCTACAGTAACGGACAAAAGTTTGACTAAATAGAAAAAATAAATAATTGATGTACTGTTCATAAAAACTATAAATAGTGTTCTACTTTCGGTGTTAACTAATTAGACATTTACTTATACACTTATAAAAAAAATTTCATTTTGATATTTTGCTCAGTAGCGAAATTACAAAAAAGGAACGAAGTTCGTATAATATTTCAAATTAAATAACGTCTTAAACTTTTGTCCACTACTGTACATAAAAAACTCAATTTTTATTAAATATATAAATGTATGTGGATGTCGAACATCCTGCAGCAACTGCACTTCTTGTCTTAATAATCTGGACTATTGTTTTCGCAACAGTGTGTCTTTAACACTAAACCTACCAAAGCGGTCAGAACGATCATTTAACAAGTTTGTAATTTTAAGTTAGGAAATATGTTAAGGTGGGGTTTTTGAAATTCATGTTGACTTTCACCAAAATAAGGAATTAATGTGTACATTAATTTGTGTTTCATCGTTCGTTTATTCATTTTTTAACTACATTTTTAATTTTAAAACAAACCTGTATTATACGCCAGTAGGTTTTGTTAAGACGGCAAGCATCGCCGCGACCGAAGAAGTATAGTGTTGTACAAAGGTTTTTGCAATTTTCTTATCGTGTTAGAGCGAAATCGTGTTGTAGGAAGGTTCCCACAATTTATGAATCGTGTTATAAGATGCCGTGTTGAAGGAGGGCTACCTGTATATCAAAGTTATTGAAATGTACTGAGGCACCCTATACCCAATAATTGTCTTATTTATGTTTTTTTATTCATTTGGTGAATTCCTACGGTCTTCAATCCGCAGCGAGCATGTTAAAGAGAAAATGAGATTCCGAGAAAGTAGGACTTGACAGAGGTGTACGAGCTTTCGATGGAAGCCTACGTTTTACAAGAATGTGTGTTATACAGAAATTGCATACACATACGTGCACATAATTCTGGAATTCTTTGAACGGTATTATAAAAATATATTGTATGTGAATAACATTAATTTTAGTATATTAGAAAAGTAATAGAAGAATATTAATTTTTGTAGAATTTTGTTATTCTGCATGAAATAAAATCGTATGAATGTTTATGAATGTTTAAATGAATCGTATGATAATGTTTATCGATTTTTATATACCGAATATAAATCTGAAAACATTTTGTTGCAAACATCTTCAGACGTTGAAAAATGATTTGAGAAAATGCAAACTTTTAATTTCGAAGAGACATATTTTATGTTTAAACGGCAATAATAATTAGGTAGTATTTTCACGTTAAATGATTCTATGAGCTTTTTCGATTAAAGTGATATTAAGTGTAATTATTATTATATTCATGAATACTTATCAAATCGATTATATTTACCTACAACATGCGTTAAAGTAAATATTTGATAATGTAAATGTTTGCAAAGTTTTTAATGATCAATTTGAAACTTTCTTAGTTCCTACATTTGTTATTTAAATTATTTAATTTCCAAGTTTCCAAGTTTCTGAATTTCTCAATTCCTAAATTATAATTCCCACATTTTCAAATTCCGAAATTACTATATTACTTAATCGTAAGATCACCAAAGTATCACGTTAACAAATCATCAAATTATTAAATTGCCGAGTTACCAAGTTATCAACTTACCGAGATATTAATATACGTAGTTAGCAAATTGCCAAATTCTCAAAGTTCGAAACAGTCAAGTCCCAAATTTTAATATTCAACATTCTTAAATTCTCAAACTTCCAAATTACTATATTACTAAGGTATCATATTACAAAATATTGTACATTTGTAAATTCAAAAGACCAATAAGTTTGATACTAAGGTATCAAATTATCAAAATTTCAAATTTTCAAATTCTTAATTTTTCAAATTTCGAATGTATCAAGTTTCTGAATTTTCAAACCACCAAATATGTAGATATTCAAGTTAGAAAGTATTTGAAATTAAAATATTTAGATATTGAAATTAAAATATCTATTTAGATATTGAAATTAAAATATCTAAATATTTTAAATATCTGAATATTTTAATTTTCTAAATTTGTAAATGCCTAAACTCGATGATTATAACGTTTCTCAAGTTTCTAATTAAAACATTTCGAACTTTCTTGATTAACAAATACTTCAGTCACTAAATTCGTGAGCACTAAATTGGGGTGTTTGAGAAATGAAAGGTATCGTACATTTCTAAATTTCATACTTTAAATATTTTTCAATTTTCTAAATTTAGAAATTTGAAATTTATACATTTTTCAATTACAAGATCCTAACTATTCAGATTAGATTTGCTGCACAAGGTGTGCGACGATTGCTGAACACTTGTAACCCAGGTGATACATTGTCTTCCGGGAAGAAAATTAAAAATAAAACAAAGAAAAAAGAATCATATATTTAAATATTCCAGTATCTTTTATTTCTTTATTCCGTCTAACTTTACCTTCTTCGTGAGAAAATATGCTGTTTTATCGGTAAGGAATTGTTAGGGTTCTTAAAGTATTTGTCACGTCCGGACTCCTTCACCTTGAAGCCCAGCTGTGACACGACTAGCTTCCTCACAAACACCTGAACAAATCTTACACAACTGCATTAGGTTAGATCTTCATCAATCTCGTCTCCAAGTGTGGCATAAAGCGGAAGATGATAAAATAATCACAGAAGAGAAGACACGATTGTGCAATTCATCCCTTTGTATACAAAGTACCTCTAATTATTTCGCCAGAGAGAGCACGTGGTCTTTGTTTCAAACGAACGAGCGTTCCCTTTCTTGTCCCGTTTCAGTCGGTCCACCGGTTAATTCCCATAAAAATACGACGCGAACTAAGTAAAGAATTCGAGTTACGGCTCTAGTAAGTAACGATAGCAAGAAGATCGTAGAAAATGATAATGAATTGTTCCTTCGTTTTTCGAACGGATTCAACTCGCCCGTGGGAGAGTTACGAGCGACTCGTCCGTTTTCAACTTTTCAAGAAGGTCCCTGTCGCTTAACTGGATAGAAATAAAAGTTCCTTATCGGGCAAACGATCCGTGCATAAAGAGCTTTAAAGCGTATCGTGATTATATCCTGCGTGGCCCGAAGGAAAAAAAAAATGGGAGAAGCGAAACGAACGTCGAATTAACACTGCGCGAATCTTCGTCTTATTCTCTAACTTATAAAGTTTCCGGGGTAGTTCGGAAAACAACGGGAGGAAGTAACTTCGCGAAATTTCATGCGAAACTATGTTTTCGTGGAATTTTATGAAATGAACGTTACATAAACGCGAATATGGATCGTATAGAAATTTGGGATTTCTTAAAGGGATACTTGTACGAGTTCGTCTCGTGGGAACTAGAATGAAACGAGAACTAAAACGGAAGTTGACTTTTTTAGAGTTAAACAAATTTCTGTAATTAAGGCTGCAATTATATTTGCAACTTTATAAAAATAAATAGTATGTATAACGGATATTTAATTAAAGAAATAATATGTGATAGTACACCTAATTCTCTTTTTACACGAATTGTTTTGTTTCAACTCGATTTTCAATATTCAATATTCTATGAATTATTTTCTTTTTCTTAAAGTATAATTTATTTTTTATAATATATTTAATGAATTGAAATGAGAATTAAAGAATTTTTTAATATTGTTTACTCCTAATTCTCTTTTTACACGAATTTTTTGGGAACGTATTTATCGTGTAAAAAGAGAATTAGGTGTATAGTAAAATAATATGTTACATAAATTAATCCTGAAAGAATTTACATTGTATAGGAAGAATAATATCTGTATATGTGATATTTGATTGATGAATTTATAAACAAACCTAACGTCCATGTATGTGTAACTGTTCTTGAACACGTTAAATATCGCTTTAAAATCGTTTATGTACTGAAAAACATAGTGATTCCCCAGGGGATGGTACAACACTGCGTACATGTTTTTATGTAATTATCGCTATACGGATTCAACCCGGAAGAAAGACAGCGACAAATCATGTTATTACAAGACGAGGGCACTAGTAATCTCTGATAACGGGAAAGTTCAAATTTATTTAAACAAAAACGAATACTTAGAATAAAATAATGAAATAAATATTAACACTTCGGTGTAAAATATTAAAATTGAATCTGTTATAGAATCAGTTGTAATCTTAATTTATTTTTGTTTCAGCCATAGTAATTGTATGAAGATGAATTTTTATAATATAACAAACTAAATATTTTTATCGATTCCATATGGATTATTAAAGTTTGTTCGTGTAATATTATTCATATACTAAAACTTATCAATTTCCTCTGATCATTCGAATGTATAAAAAGATTATCATTGTTTTAACATACATGTAACAAAAGTAGAAATTAACATTAGCTGCAAAAGTATTTAAAAACATACTTAAAGATAATATTTATTTTTTATAACGAAATTGAGAGTATAACAGAATAAGTTTTGGTATTTCTTATTACATTAATAAAAATAGTTCGTCTTTTATTTTCTTACAAAAATTTGTCTTCATCAAAAATAAAATACTAAATATTAAAATTAAAAGAAGTTAAACTGAGAATAAAATGAAGTCTGTGACAGACTAAATTTTACTATTTCAGATTAATTAGATCAGAATATTTACTTCGTCATTTTATTATGAAAATTTGTCTTGATACAAACAGATTTGAATTTTATCACTACTAAGGTCACATACGATTTAAATCAGTATGGCAGAACATGTCGTTATCATTTCCTTGAGTATACCTTACATCAAAGAACAATAAGTACATGTGAATACATAATACATATAATTATGCCTAAGATTAGGTTAGGGTAGGTTTGAAATTGAAACAGGAATAGATTTACTTGAATCTGAAATAATATCTTGGTAAGTACAGCTTGATTGAACTTCTAAATTCAAAGTTTATTTAAAAATGTACAGTCTAACGATATCATCCATATGATATAATCTAATTAACAAAAATTACAAATTTAAAAAAAAACCATTAGTGAAGCGTTAAATCGCCAAGTACTCAAAAGTACGAATTACAGAATTTGAAATTACAAAATCCCCAAATTCTTTTTACACAATTACAAATTATCAAAATATCAACTTTCTAAATTTGTACACTTACAAATTCTCAAATTGTTAACACTTCAAATTTAGACACTTACAAATTCTGCAACTTTCAAACTGTCAAATTGATAAATTCCCAAATTTTCATTAAACATCTTAAAAAATGTTTATCTTAAAATTATTATTTTCTAGTCAAACTACATATGTACGGAATACGAACATGTTCTACGTTGGTTCTACCTTGTTGCCATTACGTAGTGTTATAAATTATACAATTTTTATTTTCCGAATACGTTATAGAGAAAATAAAGAAGAAAGTAGGTGTAATCTATTCACACACGAGGAATTAAAAAAAAAACATAAATAGTAGTTTAATAGAAAACATTTAATCATTCTTTTTTATTCAAACAAACATTCATGTTGCATAATAAAAATCACACTATCTCTTTACAAATTTCCTCCGGGTTCCATATTAAGTGCCATTTTGCAAACTCATCGTTATGATATGCTAACATTTTTTACCATAATTTTAAAGTACTTCAATTTTGTCATGTTTCACCACTGACGTACTAATACGTATTAATTTTGTGCACCCTTAACATTACTTTCATAAAAAAGAAAACGTGTCTCCATTGTTGGCAAACATTTAAATCAAACGTTCCGTGATGGATATAATTATCCTAGTTAGTTTTTTTTTTATAGATGTCGCTACCGGATGCGTTCGACAATCATGGTCGTTCGTGTTTACGTTCCGTGCAGCGTTTTCCTTATGCAAAGTAATGAAAAGTCGTGGAACGCAGTAAAAATCGTATATAACGGTGTTTACGATGCGAAGAATTTACTTTTAAGGCAACGTTATTGGCTCCATCGATATCCAACCTTTTATACTGTATTTCTTTCTCGGTCGAATATTGACGTGGAAGGAAATTCTCCTACCACCACGTTCTTGTCAACTGGACGATTATATTTTTCATCCTACGAGTTTCGACGTTTCCAACTGACTTTCTCTTGTTCAACCCTTTTAACCGTTTCCACTCTACTCCCTTACCACCCTGTTTTTCCGAAACTTTTCTGCACGCCTGATCAACATCATCTACGCTTGGCAACCTGTCGAACATGCGCAATATATCATTTTCACCTTCGTACTTTTACTCGTCGAAAAATAACCAGATACGTCGCATAAAGATTTTCATGTTCTTCGAATTGTTCGAGATAGGGGTTGTGTGCTTTTTTGGAAATGTTATCAATTTTTTATTGATACGCTTTGGGTATATTTTCTTGGTCATCTTTTTAATCTAAGGATATTTAGGGAATTGTTTCTTAATTTGAATATTGTTATTAACATCAACGTTATTGAACATTATTCCTACGTTTGAAAATCTGCGAAATGTACAAAATTCTGTAGTATTTGATTTTCTGCAATTCTAAACTTTCAAGCACTATAATTTTCAGATTCTCAAATTCTTAAAATCTCTAATTTCCAAATTCTCAAATTCCTAAGCTTTAAAATTCTTAAACACCCGAAATTCTTGAATCACTATATCTCAAATTTTGGAAAGTTTCAAAATTTCTTTAAATCCCTAAATTCCTAGATTCTTAAATCCTTAAATTCCTAAATAGATAAATTCCTTAATTCCTCACTTCCTAAATTCCTAAATTCCTAAATTCCAAAATTCCAAAATTCCAAAATTCCAAAATTCCAAAATACCAAAATTCCAAAATTACTAAATACTAAATTACTAAATTACTAAATTACTAAATTACTAAATTACTAAATTACTAAATTACAAATTTCTCAAATTCTGAAATTCTAAAAACTGAAATTTTGAAATTCCTAAATCTCTCAAAATTTAAAACTCTTAATTTTCAGTAACTCAAAATTTTAAATTCTCTAAATTGCTGAAAGTCAGCATTTTAAAATTTCCGAAAATCCCAAATTCCAAAATTTTCTTCAATTACAATTTCTTCTAAATGTATATACACATGCAGGAAAGTATATTGCAGGAAAGTTGTCAATAAAAATAATCATAACTGTAAAAAGTCTTGCAAATACGTGAACCAGGAACTGCGAACATAACATATTACTGTTGTAAAAAGATAAAATAACAAATTATTATATAATCACTATTTTTTAATTAAGTAATTTGACACCATTAAAAATGTATCGCTCGTAACATTTCAAGCACAACTTTCAACAGTATTTTTTCCCCTTGTTTTTGTAAATGCAAGAGTGCTTAATTTAATATGGCTAAATAGCAATGCGCCATTAATTTGAAGTACAGTATTCAATTTCGTCGTAATCATTCGTTCAGTTGAATGTATAACTCGATGTTATTCAAAAACACGATGATCAACAACGTATGATTTAAATGTTACGAATAATTATTGGTTGTAATCATGGACGCTAATAGGTCAAACGCATGTGCTTAACTAAATACGTAGAATCACATTTACTAATGCAGATTTATGAAGTTGCATTAGTGAAATTACTACGTTCCTGTTTAATTGAAATATTAAGTCAGATCATCTATAAAGTGATCCATTCGTCCAATAATTTGTAAAGTACACATCGTCAATTTAAAAATTGATTTATTAATCGAAATTTAAAAATGCAGAACCGTAGGATGGTAAAAATTGAAAAACGCTCAAACTTACAAATAGAAACATTAAAAATTTAAGTGCTATCTAAATTGGAAAATTTAGAAAATTGCAGAGTTGAAATTTTGAAAAGGTGATTCAGAAATTTGAATATTCGGAAATGTATCGAATTCATGTGGTCACGACGCTGTCCCAACATTAAATACTGTATTGTGAGTAACTAATAAACCTCGTCCGACCTAAAATCAATTTACCGGTAACCTAAACTCGATTAATAGAACACAGTGTTACAATTTCCGTCTAACAAGTATTCGAATTAATTTATTTCGTTTTACGTAAAACGCATGTGGCTTGATTCCAGGCTTTGGACATTATTTCAAATTATCTTCTGACCCATATTTCAAATAAAAAGAAGCTGAAAAAGAATTAAATAAATTCTCGAATAAATTTTTCCTAAAAAAAACCTTGTAATAATTAAAATCACGTATGATCAAGACTTCAAGTATGACATAAAATTGATCATAAAATAAAAGTTTGTTAAAAATATCTTTGAATTATAAATTATTCTTCAGATATGTGCATTTTATTCGTAAATTATTTTTATTCGCCATAGTTCAATTTTATGTCAAATTATTTGAGAATGTAATTATTCGCGTTCAAAACGATACTAATCGTCTTTCCATTAGTTATATTCACAGTAGCTCGCTTCATGTTCTCGAGAAGAATATCAGAACAATTATTCTTAACACAAATCCGTTAAAATTCGTTCATTCCCTTTTTACAAAACTCTTAAATTACTTAACGACTAGTTAATTCCTAATTTGACGTTATAAAGCCCGAATAAAAGGGTGCTTGAAAAATGTTCGTCAAATTGTTTCCCCTTTTGCTTTGCTCCTGAACGCATCCCTGTATCTGACCAACAGAGAACATGGCTTTTCAACCAGAATGTTTCTTCCGGACGGGCATAATCTTTTTCACGAGCCCATCGAATAATCGGGGTTTTCCCCCAGGTTCTTTCTGAAGTCGCGTTTGATGTAATTGCTTGGCCGTATCCACAGTAATCGTGACCACACGTATATGGTGTATGCTTTTAGTTTGGTTCGAAGTAGTTCAGACCTATCGTCGCAGAGAAAAGAGGTGCGCGCCATTACTGCGAGTACTTTACAGTTGCTATGCCAGCATAAAAGAACTGCCTGTTAAGATAAAAAGGCGTGCTCTCGTGTGAATGGATTTCTGTTCTTTTTTGAACCGGTTCGCGGATTTGAACAGTTCCTTTCAGACCAGTCTAGGGGAAAAACAACCAACAGAGATAGCTCGTTACACAAGCTATTTAGTCCAAAGCCAACTCGACATTTTTCTTTTCTTCTTTGCTTCTGAACTTGGATTGTTAACGTCTCGGGGTGTTAATGTGTCATTTATGTCGCTTACGATTCTAAAATATGGTCGTCACGCGTGCGTGCACGATGACGGCTATATATCCCTAGGGCGGTTCGTAGAACACTTTGGAGAATGAAATTTAAACATTGATGTTATGATATTATTGCAAAATATTCTTGCATTCTTTAACACTAAAATTACAGGCGTATAATGCTCAATTATTTTTATGTTGAAAATGAAGTTGGAAAATAAATGAACAAATGATGAAACTTAAATGAATATACTTATAGATTCTTTATCTCCATGACAAGCAGCATGAACGCCAAGAAGACCAGCTTAACAAATTTTGTCATTCGAAGTAGAAAATTTGTAGGATGGTCATTTGACCCCTTTTGGTAGTTTTAGTGTTAAAGATTTTACATGGAAGAATTAGAAATAGTTTATAGTTTGCTTTAATCGATTTCTACGAGACTTGCATAAAATGGTCCTAGTAGGTTCTTCTAAATTGGGTTGGATGGGCAACCCATCAGGGTATCAAGTTGTTACGAGTCCACATTCTAAAAATCTCATAAATTCCAAAAGTTCCAAAAATTCCAAAAGATAAAGATTATAAAAATTACGAACATTTCAGAAGTTCCAAAAACTCCAACAAATAAAAATTCTAAAAGTTCCACAAATCTCAAAAAGACCAAAACCTCAAAAAACTCTAAAAACACCAAAACGTTTCAGAAATTCCAAAAGTTCCAAAAATTCAGTTTCAGGCATTCTGGAAGTTTAAAAAATTGAAAAATTCCCTGCTTTCCAACGGCGAGCAATATCGCAAAAGTTCGGTTTAAATCCACAACCTGCCATATACGGATCAGAGCGAAGCATACAAAGTGGCAAGTAACAGAAACGTGCTCGACAAAATTGTGAAACGAAGTTCTGATTTTGTTTGAAGCATTACTGGAACGCACAAAGAAATTGTTAAAAAGGAATATGTGGTGGTCGGTAACTGTTGACGTAATCGTGTTGACCGAAGCGTTAAGCAACGCTGCTGGCACGAAACCTGGCTAGCGGCATTCTGGATTGAAAACAAAATCTGTCTTCTACCTTCCCGCGTGTGTTTTCGTACGAAAGAAGTCTGCTCTATCACGTGGTGTGATTAGATCTTCCACTAGACCAGACATGCACACGAAGTTGCTCCAAGGGCCACCGTTTTTGTCGAGCGTGCTGCGGACCGCTGTCTGTTTCGCTTAAGACAACAGCTAGATTAACACCGGACGATACGGAACTGGAGCATACAAAACTGTACTTATTAATCAGGAAAAATGCGCGTAATACGTACACGTTAGAATGCTGGACAGAAATGGATGTCGCAGTTGTGAACTGCAAAGTTCGGATTTATCATCTTTAAGCAACTTTGTATATTGGACAGATGTATTCGAATGTGGATGACAGTTTTCTTGAGTGTCGACGTTAAGAGTTTTGAGATCTACAGACCAGGACATTTCTTAATTTTGGTATTTAGGAATTTTAGGATTTGATGAGTTTGCAATTTGAGGATCTGGGGATTTTTGAAATTTGGGAATTTCAAAATTAAGGAACTCGGGGATTTGAAAATGTGGAAATTTTTTAGTTTGGATAGCTAAAAATATGAAAATGATTTTGTAATAATTTTGTTATATAGGGGATTATTAGTTTAAATATTTGGGGATTTTTGGGATTTAAAGATTTGGAAATTTTTGGATTTAGATGTACGGAGATAATTGGCTCCGATGTCTAGGGACTTAGAAATTTGGAAATTTTAAGATTTCAAGATTTAGGGATCTGAGAATTTTGACATTTAAAAATTAAGGGATTAAGAGATTTGGAGATTTGCAGATTTGCGGATTTGGAAATTTGGAGATGAGGAGATATGAAGATGTGGAGATGTGGAGATTTGGAGATGTGGAGATGTGGAGATTTAGAGATTTAGAGATTCAGAGATTTCGAGATTTTGAGATTTAGGCGTTTCAAAAATTTGAAATCTAAAAGTTTTAGGATATTTAAGAATATTGAAATTTTGACGATTTTAAGTAAAATTTTCTCGAGTCAGTGCAACACGTAGTAATAATAATGTAGTAGATAATACTAAAGTAGTAATAACAATTATAGTAGCAGTAATAACAGTAATAGTAACAGTAATAATAATAATAGTAGTAGAAAAGTAACAGTAATAATAATAATAGTAGTAATAATATTAAAAGTAAGTAATACTAAAGGTAGCGATGAGGTTCACTTTCTTTACGTCGCCATTTTCCCTAGAGAAGTCTCTCATGCTCGCCAATATCTCACACACGAGATAACTCGAACAAACTTTCCATCCTTGTCCTTTTTTCCAATACCTTGACATTTTAAACCCTTAACTCACGCTTTCGTGGATTCTACAAACAAATGGCCACACAGAATACATTCAACCCTGTCACTATCCGCCTTTGAAGAATATATGTTTCCTTTCCGGCGGGGAACGGTTTTCTTTCGCTATTTTTCTGTTTTCTTGCGCCTTCACTTCCGAGGTTCAGTTTGCCTTTTTGCAAAGACCACGCGTTTAGGGATTGCAATATTGGACCAAAAGTTCAATACTGGTATTCGGTATTTTTTAGATCTTAATACCGCAATTCCGGTTTTAATAACGGTAGTAGGAATTTTAGAAAAAGAAAGAAAACACAGGTATTCCTTTGTTTTATTTGCCAGTTTTATTAGGGAGTGTAAATATCACTTGTAGAGAGAGTAAAAATCATTTGTAACTTATAAATGACTAATAATCATTAATCATTATTAATAACACTGTCCAACAAATTTGAACTTTTTTTCTACGTTTCAAATACCACTATGCGATTATTATAGTGTTTCTCGTGCTGATTACGAATCTGCAACCCGTTTGTCTCCAGCACGTACAGCTTTTGATTTTGAAAAAATAACACATTTTTCAAATTCAAACTAATTTTGCGAGGTAATTATAAAAGATACTAAAATTATGATTATATCAGAAGATTCTGTAAACTTTCCTGAATACAACGGTATATATTTGTTATGCGTTCTGAATATTTAAACATGTTTAAACAATCATTGAATCCGAAGAGACACCGTTTTTGCACCAATTTTTGCGTATATTTTTCAATTTATCTTAAAAAGTAAAGGTCCAGTGGAAAATCGAACAATATCACGCGATAGAGCAGACTTTCACCTTTAAAAAGCACCCAAAGAAAGTTGAAACGTCGTTTTTTTTACGATACCAGAAGCAAAATAGCAACGCGGGAAACGAAGGGAGGACAGTGGTTCGTCGCGTCAGAGCGGTCGCTCCGTATCCCGCCTATGTTAACGCGATGCAAGGAACGACCCCTATGGCGTGAGATCTTTTAGTTCAACCGGAAAGAACTTATGTATACGCCTGGTAGTGAAGACAATTTAAAACATTTATAGTAAATATCGAAAAAACGGTATTTAAACTTGTGAATACCGGTATGACAAAATTGTACAAATGGCTCAAAATACCGGTATTCGGTATCCCGGTATTGCAATCCCTACACGCGTTGTTTCTGGAAGCTACGAAATTTCATTTCTGTTGCAAGTCATTTCAAGATCGTCATACAACATTCCGATGAGCTCCTGTACCGCGGTCTGAAAAATGTACACGGTGTAATAAAAGCTTTGAAAATGAACCACGTGGAGCATGAACGAGTCTTTTGGGTACGTGTGACAGACAATACCAAGGACTGTTCTTTCTGAACTGCCACCTTGAGATTAAAACGTTATCGCAAACATGGCACAATAGGGAAACGTACACGTGACAACGTTTCAACGGCACAACTAGGACTGGTCGAAATTATAATAACGTTCTTTGCATTTTACGTTTAAATGGCGCCATTCAGCTACAAATTCAAACACAAAGTCGAACGGTGTCAGAATTTACCGGATAAAAATAAACATCGCGTTACAGTTAACTCTTCCTATATTGCCCCGCGTGGGGCAATAGTAATTCGTATCAAGTTTATAAAACTCAGCTTGAAATATTCAAAACTGAACAAAGGAGAATTTCGTGCAGTTTCCACGTCTCTCCAGGAAAATTATAGCTTGCGATTCTCTCTGTGAAAAAATCTCTAATTCCTCTGAACGAAAAACATAATTCGTTACTTTTTCCATTAAAATTGTAGCTGTTCTCCCTAGGGAAGACATAAATCACTGATTTCCATAGGGAAATCATAAATCCTCATTTTTAGAAAAATTACGTATCGCTACATTTTTGTGAAAATTGTACATTACAGATTTCCCTTAGGAACATATACCTCGTTATTTTCCCTAGGGGAAATCACGCAGAGAACTAAAAATAAATATCCACCCTTATCGTTAAATATTCACGCACCTTCGATAAACGTTTAAAAACGCTTAAACTTAACAAACCAAGGGAGAGGCACGTCGATCTTAATTTGATCCGTCGGTTGCTTTTAGAGAATAAAGTTTAATTATTTACGAAGAATAAATTGCCATCGTTCACATTGAAAAGGTGATAATAGTCCTCAAAGTTAAGGGTTGAAAGTATATTTTTGGGAATATGGAACTAAATCAGTAACCAACTAAACTAAAACAGGAACTAAAACAGGAATCAACTAACAGCATACAAACAGAAACATAATGTTTGAAAATATTGTAAAAGATTGTAAATATAATGATATTTTTAAGAAACCATACTTGGTTGCCTCCCTTTGGCAGGAAGCGATTTCTAATTATATAACTAATATACCTCGCTAAAAACAAAAAATTTAAAAAAACACATCCCCTATTTTCGTTCATAGTTTATACACACAAAATTAGAACAAAATAGATTAACATTTAGTAAAAAAAATTAAACAAAAACTATAAATTTTCAATATATTTCTTAAACAAATGAGGTTTATTAAAATTTCTTTTGCAGAATAATTCCTTATTTAAAGACTCGCAATTAACAAAAAAAAGCTTTCCATTATCTCCGTTAGTTCCAGAGATATTCCCAAAAATATACTTTCAACCCTTAACTTTGAGGGCTGTTATCACCCCTTCAATGTGCACAATGGCCGATATAAAAAAATACCTGTCAAATATTTTCTTGAGAACTATCTTCCACATAAGTTTCATTAAAATCGGAGTGTTCAAGTTGGATATGTTCACGTCATCCAAATCCCTTAAACTTTGAAATTGTACACAACACCATTCATGTCATACTTTGTTAGTCTATCCGCTCTTCACCCCCTGATACCCACAAACTAAGAAATATAAAAGTCACTCGACGCTTTTAGCGAGCAGTTTTGACCAGTGTCAAAAGTCTCCTGTGTTAAGGAGAGGAACCAAAAGTATGTACAAATTTCTTAAGGGATTATATCTAAGTACTTGGGATCGAGAAAAGTTACGTGATTTTCAAGAATTTTTTTTACCATTTTAATAAATATTTTTAATAATTCACAAAACACTATCAAAAAGTTCATATGTTACGGTGTAGATATAAATTTTTGTATGAAAAAATATTAAAAAACAAATGAAATATAACTCGTCTCGCCTTAAGATTCCTTTTTATCCTTACGAATTTTGACAGACGCATCGTTCACACTCCGCGGCGCTCGATCGTGCGAGGTTATGTTAGTCCTTTTTCACGAAAATATCGTGATCGTAGAGATATTAAATGTCGCGAACGGTAAGAAGGGAACATTAACTAGGCGCCTATGCGAATTCGAAGTCAGCGACCCGTTATCGAGCGAGTGCTACGAGACTGAAAAAGCCCCGACTCGTTGGAGTTCTCAGACACGGAACAAATCTAACCTAACTCTGCTCAAACTAAACGGCGCCTTTGAAGCGCTTTCTGCCGACTAATTAACAGATTGCTCAGCATCCTTTTCGCACAAATTGTATTTACACCAATAAGCGTTCATCCAATTGGAATTTCTGAATTACCACTCCGTTTTAGCGAAACTCATAGATTCACCATTTTCGGAATCTTTGGAAAATCGATCCTTTTTACAGTTTTCGAACACATTACGCGCGTGCTGTTAAACTATCGATATATTGTTCTTAATTGTTCTTAATACTAGGTTTACGGAATCCGTCAAAATGACGGATCTGAGATTTCTTACTTTCAATTACGAAAATTATTCAAAAAGTTATTGCAAAACGTATGTTAACCTTCATCGAGATAAAGATTTCTATAAACTGGTTTATATATTATTCATTATTTACTTGTTTTTATAGTTCACTTTCAATTCAGACATAAGTGGTTATTGAGCGTCCGTAAATCTAGTGTTAATTATTATTCATACTGTTATATTTAATATTAATAATAATAATATTTTTAATATTAATATTAATACTTTTATATGTAATACATGACAATATTAAAAATGTACGTATTGCTAAATTTTGGCGGCAAAGTTAGAATTGTTTCAGATAGAATACATAGCTCGAGAATTGCAATTTAGTTGTTTATTTAACGAAGTTAAAACTCCTTGCTCTAGAAATTCGTAACACGCCCACGACGCACGACACAGTTCGAATACAGTGGCGTGTAAAAATTTCCGGCCATTGACATTTCATACTCCAATTTATTGTAAAAGAAGATTAACGTTTTTTTAATTATTATGAGTTGTTATTATGAGATATGGGAAACAAAATAATATAATAAAAGAATATTATTTATGTTTGCAAGTATATACAGGATGCCCCAAAAGGAACGAAACATCCAGAAGTGGGAGGTAGCTGGGGTCATTCTGAACAACGTTTTCCTTTTTAAAAATGAAGTCTCATTTGACATTTTTGTAAAGGAAAAAGTTGTTCAGAATGACCCCAGCTACCTCCCATTTCCGGATGTTTCGTTCCTTTTGGGACACCCTGTATAATGACTGGTTACATGTGCCATATAATGGCACTGGCCGGAAACTGTTGCACGCCACTGTATATGATAAACAAGATTCGTATTTTGACTGCGATTGAATTTTGGGTTCAATTCTGATTATAATCTGCATAATCAAGGATCGCCGAATGTAAAATGTGCCTAATATTTGAACTTTCTTTAGATACTTCAAAGTGGTAGTAATAATTAACTGGCTGTGAATGTCTCAACTGCCTAAAATTGTAAGTTCACGGGTTAATTACCTATTTTTATAATCTTCGATAGAATGAAAGTTAAAGTTTGGCGGTATAATTTGAATTACATTAGCTCGTAATTAACTTGGTTTGCAAATTACTTATTTGAGACAGTAGCTAATTACTTTTACGAATTATACTACCGTTCTAGACATACCCTTAACTACTGTTCACTGTTAGATCATTAATATTTGTAAAACGAATTATAATAATTGCTTCCTTGCAATTTTCGATAGAATGAAAGTTACATCAAAATTTGAATAACTTTATCTAGTTTAAACAAATTTAACAAGTTATGTATTTTAATAAAGGTAAATAATTTTAGTAACTTTAACAAAGCTGATGTTTTACACATACAGGGTATCCCAAAAGTGTTGAAGGAGCCGGAAATGGGAGGTAGGTGGGGTCATTCTGAACAACTTTTTCATTTGCAAAAATGTCGTATGGGGCTTCATTTTTAAATTATTAACGAAAAACACCGACCAATCAGGACGCGAGAATCGCGCGCCACGCGATTCGATCGCGACCACGGCCAATTATAACTCGGGCCTACATTTCTGCCTCCGAGCGCGCGCGATTCCCGCGCTTTGATTGGTTGGGCGTTTTTCGTTAATAATTTAAAAATGAAGCTCCACACGACATTTTTGCAAATTAAAAAGTTGTTCAGAATGACCGCACCTACCTCCTATTTCCGGCTCCTTCAACACTTTTGGGACACCCTGTATATTGAACTACTAATTATATTTAGATTATTGGCAATTTGTAAAGGAAAATAGAAGATCAAGGAAGATGATTTAATTTTTCTAATTCTTTTCTCAGTATAAATATTAAAATAAATATATCAGCATCAAAATTATTTGTAATTTTTAAAAGAATGGATCTGCATTCATTAAAATGTATTAAACTGAATAAGTAAAAGCACAATATACACATATATATCTCAATCAACGAGTTTGTAATTAATATTTTTGATCAATCTCCCGTCAAAAACATAACTGATTCTTACACTTTATGAATAAGAATATTCGTGGAAGGAGCAAACACAAACAGAAATGTAAACATTTGGATCGTTTCAAGTCAAACGCATTTAGATGGCAAGAGCAAATGCTACATTGATTTAAAATGTCTACATTTCGAGAAATTGCAGACAAAGCCGTACAAACTGGGTAATTACCATCGTAAAATGAACAATCTGGCAACCGACTTGAGTCCAATTACGTCCATTTAATTGTAGGTAAAAGTCTTCAATAAGTAAGGGCAAAAGCATAAACTGTGTAGTATAATGGAATAATAATTAACCATTTAACTGGAATAATTAAATTCTCTATAATTTCCTTTTCCATACATTGAGATTAAAAACCGAATGTTTGATTTCCGTGACGCCAATTTTAACTCTTGAAAGACTAATAATTGACTGTCGAAATTTCGGAATAGCAAAAAATGATGAAACTTTGATTCTAAATACAATAATTCACTCGTAATACAAATTCAGTTTCTGTCAACGCCATAGAAATATAAAATAAACGCTTCACTAATAGTTCTCTCTTTTGATATTCTGGAAAAATATTTTTGTTGAAAAATTGACGGTTTTTAATTATCCCTGTAATTCTCAAAATCATACATTTGTACATTCTGGTGCATAATTTAGTACACGCTCAAAACCTGAAAAATTCTTCAATACGTTAATAACGTATGTACAGTCATGGACAAAATTAAGTGGACATTGCAGAAATGAAAAAAATTTTTTGTTTTGTTACAATTTTTCAAATAGATTTCAAATTTAGAACGTGAAATGCTTTTGTAGACTTGAAAAAACATTTATTTATTGTATATGATTGTGCAATAAAGTTTTGATTTATAGGCATTGTTAGTTAAATTAAATTAACCTTTTGTTATTTATGATACCTGTCCACTTAATTTTGTCCATGACTATATTACTTCGTTTTATAAATAAAATCTCTGTTATTGAATTTGAAGTCCATTTACACAATTTTTATTAATACAATAATTTTATGCAACAAAATACAAATATTTTCAGGTTAACCTAGAACATTTAGCATAATCGTCAGACTAATTTTCCACGCGAGAAGTAGAGACATTAATATTCTTCTTAATAAATATTCTGTAAGCTAAGAATCGCAACAGAAGCGGTTTATAATCTGTTGCAAGGATATGCAACGGAAACTGCTAATATTTCATGCTGTTTCTGAATATTCATCAGAGAAAATTCAATTCGTTTTCTCGGCGGTTGTGTATATATATTAAGTTTATTATTTATAAATTGAGAAACGTTATTTCTTTACTATACAACGATCAATACTTTCTGTTATCGTTCGAACCAAATGCACCTAAAGAAATTGGTTTCTTCCTGAATGGAACAATCTTATCGATAATATACGATGTTCACTATCGACTTAAAGGAGGAAACCATTTCTTGATAAAAATATTGCTGCGGTGGGATTATTTATTTAGTGAAATATTTAACGAACTGCGTCTGCGAAAAAATTTCAATTTCTCAGAATACTTTATTTGGTATTTTACAGGATATGGTTCTTCTACAAATTTCGAAATGAAATAGAAATTGTGTTAAGATAATATTTAACACTAGATTTACGAAACGCGTGAAAATGATGGATCTTAGATTTCTTATTTAAATCACGAAAATTAGTAAAAAGTTACTACCAAAATCTAAGTTACCCTTCATAAAAAAAAGAATCGTTGCGTTAATTTACGCATTGTCTATTATTTACTTATCTTTATACCTTAGTTTCAATTAAAATATAAATGTTTATTAAACGTTCGTAGATCTGGTGTTAATATTGTACATGTATTTTATTTAGTAATAAATAATAAATGTTTCCTGTAGATTTTTATGCACCGATTACAAATTTTACAACTTTATGTCTACCACGTTTAGCTTCTGAAAGATGAAATTTGGAAAAAAAAATGATACATTTGCAGATTTAACACTTTTTGATCTTTCAGCGGAATAGATTACATAAATGAATTCAATGGAGTATTATTCTGCGATCTTCTGAAAAATAAAATAATGTATATGTGTTGATGTATGTAGTTAGTTTTTAACTTGTAGCAGCTGTGATGTCTAATATTAATATTAGTTTCTAATTTATAGCAGTTGCAAAAGCTATTTTTAACGTTAATTACTCTTTTAGTTCGAAGGAAAATGTGTCTCTCCTTTTGGCAAGCTTTTAAAACTAAATGTCACACATTAAATATAATCACGCCATTAAACGATCAATTAGGTTATGCATTTATCACGGTTAGAAAAATGTGTGAAAAGGAGGAAGGATATTTCTGATTGGATTTTGGCCAAAAAACTGTGACGAACCAAATATAACCTAATCTAACCACCTGTTTATTAAAATGCACCGACTTAATATTAAATTTATAACAAATATACTACCCCTAGATTTACGGACGTTAACTACTTATATTCAAATTTAAATTAAACTATAAAATAAATAAACAATGTATAATACATAAACTAGCTTATACAATGATTCTTTTGGACACTGCATTGGACAAATATTTCTGAATTATTTTGATAACTGAAAATAAGAAATCTAGAATCCAAAGCTAATACTAATAATCTGGTGCTAAACACGTTGACTGCCACGTAGAAGCAATCGAAAATTGCAATAGTTAGTATTTTCATTTTGAATAAATCTAACCAAATTTGTTCACGATGCTTTGTCATATTTGTTCTACACAGTTTCAAGCAACTAATACCAGTATTTACAGTTAGAAAAGTGAGCAGATTTTGAATAATATGGCTATTAAATCTACAGTGGCGTGCAAAAGTTTCCGGCCAGTGCCATTATATGGCATATGTAACCAGTCATTATATATATATACAAACATAAATAATATTCTTTTTGTTATATCCCGACGTTGAGTTCAACGCCGGTCGGGTGAGAAAATAAATTAAAGTCTTTTCTCAACCCAAGACAAATAAATATATTTATAATTTCTAAGTATCAGAGACGGATCGGGATGTGACCGACAATGTTTTAATATTTCGATGTTTACTCTTTGCGAGTTATTGGAATTCTGGTGGAGAGACGAAATAATGTTTCTCTCCAGAATAAAATACATAGTGGGGGTTGGCATGTCGCTGGGAGTGGACAAACGAAGACGTCAAAATTAAAACTAATTTCATTGGTGATCGAAAATGACGAGAAGTGGGCAAGAACCGCCCTTACCAAATACTCAGCGCGAGGTCACTCTTTACCTGAGTGACCTAAGTGAAAATACGACGTCGTTTGTCACCTAACGGTTCGACACTCATAAAATAATAAACCGCGCTGGCTCTCGGAAATCATACGAAATTAAAATAAGTTAAGACGATAAATTGCACGTTATAAAGAGCAGCAAAGCAGTTGTCGAATATTTCTGAATTTTCTAAAATTAAAACTAAGCCCAATGGCTTTATGATTTTATGAATGCGCCGCGACAGAAAAACTTTACAAAATACTACTCAATGCGATTCAACACTTTTAATATATTATTTTGTTTCTCATATCTCATAATGACATCTCATAATAATTAAAAATAATTATTTTGTTTTAAAATGAATTGGAGTACGAAATGTCACTGGCCGGAAACTTTTGCACGCCACTGTATGTAGAAATTTGAGTGTCATCCACATATGTACTGTGTAACATGGCAGTCAATGTGTTAATTGAATGAATATGTGAAATTGAATGATTGAATGAAATTGTCAGGAAATCGAATCGATTTTTATGAATTAATGATTCGATAAATTGTACCTGTCTGTTTTATGTTCAAATGTCTTTGATGAGGTTTCTTGGGGGTATCCTATTTTCCTTTGGACAAATCTGTATGAAGGTAGCAGGATAGCAGTAAGTTCAACGGTAATGGAGAATCAGAAATTTACGATAACTCGGAAAATCACGTTAAAAGCTTTTCAGTTTGAAGCATAAGTTTTACGACACCGTTCAAAAACTTTCTGTCGGATTCGACTTTTCTTGTGTGCTCACAAAATCGAATAAAGTATGGGTCAAAGTATCAGAACCGAATGGCGAGTAAGAAAATTTCTTACTGCGACGTTCATCTCTTGTTTTGAATGATATCGGGCGTCCCTCGGGTGATAATGAAAAATTTATAGACGCATTTTGAAATTTTACGGGTCAAGTTACCTTTGTCTGTTATACGTTCTGACAGACATTTTCAAAATTCGCAGATTCTCTGGTTATCAAATTCCTATACTTTACAACTCTTGAAATTTGTAAATATCCAATTTTCTTAATTCCCAAATTCCTAAATTCCTGAATTCCTAAATTCCTAAATTCCTAAATTCCTAAATTCCTAAATTCCTAAATTCCTAAATTCCTAAATTCCTAAATTCCTAAATTCTTAAATTCCTAAATTCCTAAATTCCTAAATTCCTAAATTCCTAAATTCCTAAATACCTAAATTCCTAAATACCTATATTCCCAAACCCTCAAATTCCCACATCTCCAAATTCCCACATTCCCAAATTCCCACATCCCCAAATTCCCACATCCCCAAATTCCCACATCCCAAAATTCCCACATCCTCAAATTCCTAAATTCCTAAATTCCTAAATTCCTAAATTCTTAAATTCCTAAATTCCTAAATTCCTAAATTCCTAAATTCCTAAATACCTAAATTCCTAAATACCTATATTCCCAAACCCTCAAATTCCCACATCTCCAAATTTCCACATTCCCAAATTCCCACATCCCCAAATTCCCACATCCCCAAATTCCCACATCCCCAAATTCCCACATCCCCAAATTCCCACATCCCAAAATTCCCACATCCTCAAATTCCCAAATTCCCAAATTCCCAAATTCCCAAATTCCTAAATTCCTAAATTCTTAAATTCCTAAATTCCTAAATTCCCAAATCCCCAAATTCCCACATCCCCAAATTCCCACATCCCCCAATTCCCACATCCCCAAATTCCCAAATTCCTAAATTGCCGCATGTCCAAACACACAAATTTCCAAATACATAAATTCCTAAATTTTCATATTCACAAATTCATATATTTCCAAATAACTTTAGTTACAAAATCACTAAATTCTCAAGTTGCTACATTTCTCACTTTTCAAATCCCAAATTTCAAAAATTTTCAAATTACCAGATCCCAAAACTTAAAAATTCTCACATATTTAACATACCAAACTACAAGATTTCCAGATTTCTAAATTACCAATTCTCCAAATTTTTAAACACAATATATTTTTTCATAATAAAAAGAATTATTAAAAGAGTAACAATATAATTTCGCAAATTTACAATATTTTAAGAAGGCAAGCAAAATTGTTATTACCAAAAAGAAAAATCTTTTTCAATAATTGTTATAATTATAAAATTGTGCAATTTGTCCATGTTTGACGAAATATAAGAGTACAGTATTATACTATCTTTGACTATAGTATAGTACTATTCTTATATTTTGATTTTTGACAAGATATAAGTGTGCAACACCATCTTATTTTTTAACGTAATGCAGTATTATCCTTTACATTAATTTTGTAGTATATACTCAGGTCATATAGAATAATAGTACTTTTGATGTGCCATATTTGCAATACGATATATCGGAAAGTTAATACAAGTATCTCATCCGTGACTACATTTTAATGGGACATCCTGTACATAAAATGTCCACATAAAGGTCTGCTGCATACGCCACGTTAAACTCCACTATTGATGATCAAGGATGGACGTGCTTGTTTGTCGGCGAAAATGTTCGAAGTTAACAATGGACTCGAAATACACGGACACTCACCGAACGATAGTTCAGAGAAGTTTAATTGTTTAAAGCAACTACAAAGCGACCGCACTGTTTGTTATCACGTGGGTAACCACCTTCATCAGCATCCCAACCGCGTTTCTATCAAAGAAAAATTTTGCTCCGCGTAAAATGAACAGCAATAGTTCATTAACCCTTTGCACTCGAAGGTACTTTTATCGCTAGGAAATAGCAACTCTAAAACTTTTTGGTTGAAAAGTTTGACGAATACTTTTGAACTTATTATTGCTCTAATATTAACCTCTTCACGCTTTTGGCCACATATGTGGACAGTTAATTTATAACCTGTATAAAGCTACATTTTTTTCCGAAATTGTTATAAAAATAAAATTGTGATTTTTTCTAAACTTGCTAACCAGAAAATAAATCCCAATTACCATAAGGAAAGTAAAAGTGTCTTTACATGTACTGTACATGTGCGGAAGGGTAGTTCAAGCAACTACTGGTTTTTTTAGCGAATTTTCGTGAAGTATTACGACAGTTAGAGAGTAAAAATAATTGTTATGTCTAAAACTATATTTGCAACATTATTAAGTAGTATTTACTAATGTCTTCAAAAACGTTATAGCGGTTTTTGTATAAATGATAAACATTCACATTTTTTTATTTGTGGTTATTTTTTGAAATTTTAGATTGTGAAATTTATTTTTTATACTGCCTTTTCTTTATTGAGCAAATATGAATGAAGATATAATTAATTTTTTTGTTGTAACTGAAATGAAAACTTCGTCCCTGAAGAGGATGATTGCCACTGTTAACTATTTTATTATATTTATAGATCATACATACAGATTTGATTAAAAAATACCTAATCCAAATTGCTATATTAATCAAAGTCGTGAATGTGAGTCACCTTTCGAGTACGAAGTATTAATATCAACGAATCATTCTTTCCTGTAAATTTGTAACTGATTTGTAATTGTGAAGTATGCGTTCAAAACTATCCGTATTTTAGTATGCGGAAAAACTACGGAGTGTTCCACAATTATGGTACGAGCTGGAAAGGGGTGGTAGGTGAAGTTATTCTGAACAACTTTTTCCTTTGCAAAAATATTAGAAGAGGCTTCATTTTTAAATTATTAAGGAAAAACACCGACCAATGAGAGCGCGAGGAGGCAGAAGTGTAGGCCCGTGTTTTAATTGGCCGTGGTCGCGATCGAACATACGGCGCGCGCGATTCTCGCGTTCTGATTGGTCGGTGTTTTTCCTTAATAATTTAAAAATGAAGCCTCATCCGACATTTTGGCAAAGGAAGAAGTTGTTCAGAATAGCTCCACCTACCATCCCTTTTCGGCTCGTACCATAATTGTGGGACATCCTGTATTTTCCGGTAAAATCGAAATTGTTCATCGTGTTACAGGATAGATGTACCGAATGTGGAGTCTTACAATTTTTTATCGATAGAGAAGATAAATGTTAGATCGATAAAAGATGAAAGATAATGAAGAATAAACATTTGTATAATTAAATGTGATTATTATTGAACACGATTGAAAATAAAAAACAACATCTTTAATATGTTATAACGCTGTAAATGTTTATCAAACAATGAACGTTAACTGTCGACCATTTTTATAGTTCTTATTCAAAGCATCGAGAAATGATTACTGAAATGTACCGTATAAATGAATTATGAACAGTTTCTTTACCGTATAAAATGCACATTATGCAAAATAGTCTTATGTAGTGGAAAAGGAATAAATTCGACACCTACAAAACATCTTACTTTTATTTTTGTGTAAATTCTGAAACAACTGGAAATTTCCAAGGTTGGCCGCAGTACGAAGTTTCCAAACGAATATTTACTATAATCTCATATTCGTTTTAAGCCCCATAAGCGAAGTGTGTAACTACTCGAATAATTATGTATTTTATTTCTCTTAAATTTTGTAGCACAAAACGACAGCGTTTAGTACCAAATCGTCATTTTTTGCAAAAACGAGGTTAGAGTACATTCAAAGACCTCGTAAAAGGGACACTGAAAGCTAGATAAGCACCGAAATTGAGGACAGTGAAATACATCTGCATTAACTGAAAGGGTTACGTTATACAGACAAAAACGTCTGTTTTTATTTTATTCAATCCGTTGTCAAGCATTTATTTCTTTTATTTAAAATTCTTGTGCAAAAACGAATTGTTTAATAACAGATATTCATTTTAGGAATATGATATTACCCCAAAGTATGATAATCAAACGTATGTACTTTTTTATGTTATTCGTTTTTCGAAGTAATTACATTACTGTACAGTTAAATAAGGTATATGTTCGCATAATTGAAAGAACTAATTAATATGATGTACAAACACGTATTCTATGTAACGAAATGCAATAATTTCAAAAAATGAAGGAAATAAACGAAATATAATGTTTTATTGTTCCATGTTGCGATAAAAACGTTTGAGTTGTCCCGCCAGAATGGTCGGCGCGTGTATAGAATTCAAAATGGCGTTAAAGTAACCTCTAAAATTCGCTGAGAACGTTCAGTTTTGAAAACGCCTAATTTGTGGAACAGTGGATCACCCAATTCACATTAGGGACCGTAGAAATTTACTTAAAAAATACTATTTAGATATATGGGCATCTATTAAAAAAAGACAGGTTTCCACGGTAAAAGTTCAGCTAAAGTTTCGCTACTTGGCAATGTCTCGGGACCGCCGAGTACTAGATATAAAATAAACATTGGAAACTGTCAAATGTTTTATTCAAGCGTGTGACGCGAAGAGAAACCATAACTGAACGAAAGAGAAAATGGTATCAACTGTATGTAGGTGCACGGTGACCACGGATGAAAATGTTGAAAAATGTAAATAAAAAGGCGAGAATTTCTGGTCGAATAAGGATGGCGAATGTGAAATATAAAATAGTCACGTGACTATATAAAATAGTTTATTGCCAAATAGAGATAATTTATTACATTCACCTTGCAATTCGGCAAACTTCACCCAACAATTTGCGATTTTCTTAACGTCGATCTGTGTAATGCAATTTGTTTGATCTGATCGAAATTCTTGTTCTACTAGTGACCTTATCGGGGTTGGTAATGGATGGTAGATGAATGCTGCCAAATTTGAGCAAGGGAGGAGTTGGACGACGGTATCGTAATACAATTTTAACCATTTTATGGTGACAGTTTTAGAGGAGCGAATGGATGTGGCACTCAACTTGCAGACAATTTTTTTTGTTTGCAAATGTTAAGGCAAAATTGAAGTGTCGATACCAGTAACGCGGAAAGGGAGGGGGAGGTGTATGAATCAGAGAATTTATTTAGAGAAAGTGCAAGAATTGGGTAATTTGAGGAGTTGAAAATTTGAAAATTTAAGAAATAAAAACTTTAAGCATTGAAGAAGATAAAATGTACCAATTTAGAACTTATGAAATTTGTTAATTTAAAAAGCTTGACAATTAAAAATGTTGACAATGAAAGACTTAATGATCTACAACCTTTTAAATTTAAAAGATTTATAATTAAGACCTTGAAAATTTAAAAACCTAGTAATTAAAAATTTTGAAAATCGAGAGAGTTTAAAATTTTTAAAATGTAGAAACATAGTCATTAAGAATTTCGAAAATTTAGAAACTTAAACATGTAGAATTTTGATAATGTAAAAATTTAATAATTAAAAACTTTGAAAATTGAGAACTTAAAAATTGTAATATTTACTAACCATAGGAATTTGATTTTTAAAAATGATAATCATATTACCCCACTTCAATATAAGTTGCCACTATATTTTAAAATTAGAATTCACTACCATGACCTCTTGACACGCGCATCCTTGACTTAATGCATCAAATTTGCACCGTCTTCAATATTTAAGCTGTAAACTAAGAATATATTACATATTCGATACGAAAAACTACTTAGCTGCAATTGAATTCGAAAATTTTGTTTAGGTTAAGTTTTACATCTTAAATATTATTTATTATATGCATCCTAAATTATTTAATAGTAATATTCTTCCGACTGTTTTATACAATCAAGAATATCTAATCTTAATTAATAATTAACACCTTCAAAACTAAATTCAAATTGACTTACCTTTCTCGTTTATAATAATTTAGTTAAAAATTATAAATTTTTAGTCACAATGCACTTCATATTTCAGCAAGACTTTTATCAAAAATCATTATTTCACAAATTTATAATAGCAACCTTAATGTGAAATGTTAAAAAAAAGTTGTACAAATTTTGATTAAATATTACTAAAGTTGTTAACATTAAAATTAGAAAATATATTTTCGGATTGGTGTCCTATAATTTAAATATTTATATTTTACATTGCACTACTTTTTGTTTTCATTCAACTAACTTAAGTACGTAATCTTAATAATTATTAATGCTTACTTGATTTTTAATTCTTAATATTTAAACACTTCCTATCTTAAATTTTAATTTGCCAATATTTCTTTTTCCAACAGTTCATTTCAAATATTACACATTTTCTTTAATTGCATCAATACACTTTTATATTTTAATCCATATACTTTTAATAAACAAAAAATCTAAGCAAATTATTGCTCCATTTCACAATTGTAATCTCGCTGTAACATATTTAAAGGAACTATATTTGTTTGGACATTTTAAACTTTTTTTTGCACCGAAGTATTTGTAAGACCTACATGCATATGTGAGTATGCACGTTAAACACCACGCCATGTTTATTTTTGCTTTAAATGTCTATAAACAAACGTGGCGGACAAACATTGCGACAAATTCGATGGTCAATAAAACTGGCAGCAGCGATCGATGGAATTCTGATTGGGTGACAGCCCCAGCCAAAAGTGTTACAAAAACACTCGATCTTTTTTTGAAAACGGAACGACGACAACCATTCAGACTTGCAAGTTACTTCCAGACAGCCGTACATCGAAAGTCTGCGAATTTATGAATTTCAAATATTGACATTTCACGCCGGAAGTTCAACCCGACTTCTAATAGGTTAGGTTCAAAAATGTACGAGGTTTGTTCAAAAAAGAAGGTGACCCTTATTTTTCTCGACAAATATTTATTTATTCATCCAGATCAATTTTGTCCCCTTCAAAGTGATCCCCCTTAGATATAATACACTTGTGCCAGGGCCTTTTGCAATCCTCTAAGCACTTCTGATATGCGCTTTTTGGTATGGTCTTGAGCTCTTCTGGCGATGCGGCCTTTATCTCCTGAATCGTGGCAAACCTTCGTCCTTTCACGGGTCTTTTCAGTTTTGGGAACAGGAAAAAGTCGCAGGGGACCAATTCCGGTAAATACGGTGGCTGAGGCATGATTACAGTGTTGTTTTGGGCCAGAAAATCACGAACAAGCAATGACGTGTGCGCTGGTGCATTGTCGTGGTGTAATATCCATGACTTGTGTTTTCACAAATCGGGGCATTTTTTTCGTATTGCTTCACGCAAACGGCGAATAACTTGAAGGTAATATTCCTTATTGACCGTACGACCTTCTGGCAAGAACTGATGATGCACCACGCCATTGTAATCGAAGAAAACCATAAGCAAAACCTTCGCATTTGACCGAATCTGACGTGGATTTATCGGTCTTGATTAACATCTTCTCGGCCTTCTGTGAAGAACTTGTACCACTTATAAACACTTTTTTTGCTCAAAATAGACTCGCCAAATGCCACAGTCAATATTTTAAGTGCGTCCGGGCACTTAATTTCATTTTTAACGCAGAATTTAATACAGATTCTTGGATCCATTTTTTTTCGATCGCCAAGTATATCAAAACACGTCTTATCTTAGTATCCGTCAAAAACAAACTATAAACGCAAAATGGCTGATGTTGTCAACTTATGTTGGGGACATATGTACCAACACAACACAAACAAAATTTGAAATTTGAATGTATGCAGCAGGCGTAATTTTAAAAGTCACCTTTTTTTTTTAACAGACCTCATGCAGTCACTCGTGTTGATATTTCAACATCGTACCCCTTTCTGCGGTTACGGTTCCGCATAACAAACTTTATTTGAATATCGCGTTAATTATTAATCAGAATTTCTATTCATGTACACCTTCTTAAGATCGCAGACAGCGTAACGAGAAAGATGGTGGGTCCATTTATGTTTAGTGCTTTTTAAGTTCAGCGAAGTTTCGTTGAAAAAAGTTTCTTTAGATACTTCATAAATATTTGCGACGTTTTTGAGAAGCGAAGGTTTGTGAATGTTAAAATTTGAAGATGTCAGAACTTGCGAATATCGAAATTTACCGTAATACTCCCTAGATTCTAGATTCTCCCTGGAATTCTTTGGATTTTTTGAAAAATCGAAGTTTGTGTATTTGAAAATGCGGAATTTTTTAGATTCAAAAACTGCCTAAATTTTCTCTAGGTTTTCTCAGCATTACCGACGGTCATAACATTCCTCTAAGCCTTTCACGAATTTTTCTTAGCTTTCGCTTGGATTTTCTCGGAATTCTAGCGAATTTGAAGATATTATAAATATGTGGATTTGGAAATTTTTAAACTTTTAAATGGTGACATTTACTACATTCTCCATAGACTTTCACAGAATTTTAGACTATCATAACTTCCCCTAGGCACTCACACATCACATCTTTCCAAATTCTTGTCAAACTTTCCAAAGTTTCTTGAACATTTGGTAATTTGAAAACCTCGTAACATAAGAGCCTGAGGAAGATCATGAGAACATATTTCTTATAAATATGTTTTATAAAATAATGAATAACACTATACAATACTATAAAGTGATCAATTCTGTTTCTGCTACGTTTCAATAAACAATTAGTTAACCGAATAAATTTATTCTTAATATAAATTCAATCTTTATTTAAGGAAAACTGGAGAAAGTTTATGCTTTTGAATATTTAAACACTTCGAAGTTTTCAAATTAAAAATTTACGCGGATTATCCCCATAGATTTCTGTCAATTTCGCTCTAGATTTTTCCTCAAATCACCCTAGGTTTGACTATCCCTAACTCACCTGAAAGTATGAAAGTTTCCAAACTCAACAAAATTGGAAAATTGGGAAATTTCTCAATTTTGAAAACTTGAAGGCAAATTGTAAGAAATGGTAAATTCAAAAAAATTTGAAAAGTTCATCAATTAAAAATTATTTTAAAAATTTGTTAAATTCATAGACTTGAAAATTCCAAAATAAATGTGAAATGTTCATAAACTTAAAAATTTTGAAATGGAATTGAAAAATTCATAAACTTAAAAGATTTGTAATAAGTATAAAAAGCTCATAAAGTTAAAAATTATTAAATAAATTTGTTATATTCATAAACTTAAGAATTTAAAAATAAATGTGAAATATTCATAAATTTGAGGATTCGAATATTTATAAATTTTTGGAAGTTTGTATATCTGAAAATTAATCTTCTAGCTTATTTCGCTATTATCCAACGTGACACATTATTCATTGTATCAAATATAAATTTAGGATAATAAATATTGCAAATAATATTACGTATCCTGCATCATTTTTTACACATACATGATATTCTGTCTGAGACATAAAAGATAGTATGTATTCTCATTTCGTGAGACATTTCACACTGGATTTACTTACATATGTACTTACATATGTACTTACATATGTACTTACATATGTAAGAAGGTATTGATTTCCCAGTGATTCAGTATTTCCATGCTCCTCGCATTAAACAAAAAGCAAATTCTTGTAGAAAATCCATATAATATCTGTTTACCAGTAACCGTCAAGATTCTGTGGTTTTTATGTGCACGACGCGTTTCGAATTACTTAATACAGAAACCTTACGTTAACAGGAAATGAACGTGATACGTTGCGAATGTAACGTTATAACAGTGATACTCAAACTGTGGGTCGAAAGCCTTGATTAAATTTAAAAAATTCGCATCCCTTACCAAATTTACGAATACGCTATATCTTGTCGAGAATCGTAACTCAAATTACAGTGACCAATACTGAACAACTAGTATTTATCTTATGTTAAATATTTGTTGCTTTTATATTTCTATTGTGTAAATAAATACATTTTCGAATTCTCATAAGTGACGTCAGTAAATACATAGTGTTAAATAAACATATTTTATTACAAAAGATTTAATCGAGACAAAAACGGCATAATGTTACTAACTTGCAATATTTGAACATAATACAAGAAAAATTGTTACTTATTTCCAATAATTTTAATAATTGTGAAACTTATTATACATTTATGTCTAACAAAATACAAGAATTTAGTAATATGTTATCCAGCATACATATTGTACAAAATAATACAATACAAAATTAGTAAATTAATAGGCGGAAATTTCCAAAGAAAATTTGAAAATAAAATTTCTCGATAAAAATTGAAAATTGAATTTTTCAGTACAAATTGAAAATTGAATTTTTAATTTAACAGATACAATATTTATGATATTGTAATTATAAGTTATTATGTATGATATCACAACAGAAAATAATATAATGAAGAGTTAATGAATTAATAAATGGAAATTATCAATGAAAGTTTAAAACTAAAATTTTTTTATTAACAAATAGAATTTGTATGATAAATAATACACATTATCGGGGATAATGTCAAAGTTGACAACAGTATTATAATTTTAAAAATGAACATATTGCTTTTTTCGAGAATGGTAACTGAGATTTCAAAAAGCTGAAAGATCGTGTTTTTATATTCATAACTGAATAAACCTGTTCCTTTGTGTCACCAATGAAGAAGACGATAATAAATGCTTTCACGAAAGCAACGATGAATGAGTATGATTATGAAAAGATGAAGTTCCTTTTTTCTGTAGCTTCAATTTAGCCCCGGATTGTACCGTAAATTGAAGAAGGCATCTCGCTTATTGTGAATCGCATCAACGTAGCTGTCTGTCCTGAAATGGGCTACAAATTCAGTGAAATCGGCTGCCTTTTATTACAATAACATTATGCAGACAGAGAATGTGATCATCGTTCAATTACCAAATGAAATTAAAACGCTTTTGTATCTGTTAAAATATAATCGTTCGATATTTCCACATTTCTTGTTGTTAAATGTACATTTATTTCAAATGTTAGTCAAAAGAATAAAGTATGTTTTTTAATAAATTTTTATTTATCTCTTGTATGAAGTACAATAGTTTGTTCTTCTGAAGAAAACTTTCAAATGTTCACATTTCCAATTTCCAAATTTTTTTAATTCAAAAATTTCCTAATTCTGGAATTTACAAATTTCACAGTTTCAAAATGTCGATATTACCAAATTACCAAATCATAAAATCACAAAATTTCAAAATATTAAAAATTTTTTAATTTCTACATTTCCAAACTCCCAACTTTTCAAAATCCAGAATTTCCAAGTTTCAAAACCTACAAATTCCAAGATTTACAAACTTTCAAATTCCAAAATCACCAAATCTCAATTTTTATATCAAAAAATTTCCATATTCCTAAATTTGAAAATTCCAATATTTCCACATACTTAAATTAGCAAATTCCAATATTTCCACATTTCGAATTCCAAGATTACTAAATCAAAAAAATTCCAATTCCCAATTTCTCGAATTCCAAAATACCCCAATTGCAAAAATTAATAAATTTTCAAATCCTTTTATTTTTAAATCGTCGATTTTCCAAATTTCCAATATTCGGAATAAAAAGATGCTAAAGCCAGAAAATTTTAGAATTTAAAAATGTTCGAATCAAATGTTAAATACGAATTCCTATTAATACATACTGTATATGTTATTTCTAACATTGATAATAAGTAGATAATAAATTTGTCTAAATATAAATTCCGTATCCACGTTCTCCTTTAAACTGAACGGTAACCGATGCTTCTTCGTACTTGCTATACCATTTTTTAAAAAGCATACTGTCCCCATTTTTTAATTATTTCCTCGTCTGAATGGAGGACACAGTGCGGAACATACGTCATACTCAAAAGCATGACGTATATCCAGAAAGCCGTCAAACACACACGGCGTATTTTTTGCATGTTCTGAGCTTCCAACCAGAATTAACGATGCACAGTTTTCGAGGAATACTAACACAGTAGTTGGTTCAATTTATTTCAAACAAAGAACGAATAGTTAAAAAATCGAAAAAGAAGATTTCAAGGGATACACATATTGTTCGATATTCGTTTCCTATATCGAAATTAACAACTTCGTGCAAACAAAAGATATTTAACTCTCGGTAGCCAGTGAATGGGTCTATTTTGATCCACGTTTTTAATAAACCCAGACAGAAGAAAAATACGATATTTTTATTTAAATGAATTTATATCCATGTTGAAGTAGTAAAGATATTTTACAATTTTGATTCTATCACTAATTTTTTATTAAATTCAATTAAATTATCTGAAAATATTAATAAATGTCGAATGATCTTTCAATGATTTATTAATTCATTTTAAACAAAGGTGCATTTCATTAAAAAAAATAAATAACATCTTAATATTGATTAAAATTGCATGATTTAGTAATCCCAATAAATTTATATTAAAACAGTAACAATTTAAAAAAAATGAAGATTGTATGATATTAATAATACATAAAAATACCATAGATATCATTTTATACACGGGTTTGTACAAAAATAATGCTTTCTATTTATCTAATTTTAAATTTCGCGCTACAGATGTCGCGGGTGCATAGAAAATGGCGGTGATGTATAGAAAAAACTGTGCAATGTATCTGCATTAAATATTGAGAGACATGTCATACAAATTCCTTAATTTTTGCAATTACAATGTTTTAGTAAAAGTGCAAAACGTTATTTTTGTATATAATTCTCTTATACAAATATTGTTTCTTATGCTTTTATGCAAAGTATAATAAAACTTCGAGCAGGAAAATATACCAAATTATATCCTGACTTTTTTAGAACAGAAATAACATTCCTTCCAATATTAAGTATTTATTAAAGAATCAGATGACGTGTAACTGAACTATAAATCATCCGCTATAATTTATTAAACATTAAGTTACACCATAATGTAATAAACAATTATTAAAAAATAAACTACAAAATTAATAAGAAGGTATTTACGAACGTTGAGAAATTTGAAAATAATTCATAATAATTTAATTATAGAATTTATTTGAGCATATACTTTTCTATTCTTCACGTACGTATAAAATACATACATACATGTATATGTACAATAAAGTGTAAATTAATTTGTGATAAATATGTAAACTAGTTGAATAGTATGCAATTTATATTCTCATTTTCACTCATTCTTCTTTATGAAACGAAGTTAAAGTAATTTTATTATATAATGTACAACACATATGAAAAGGTTCCATGTGCAAGTTTCATTAGAAAACTTTGATCTATGTTGGTAAAGTACGAATTTTATAAATCTATGAATTTCAGGGTTGAAAATCCAAATTTTGTAAATTATGTACGCAAGCTACTTGTAAATTTCAAAATTTATAAAATCAAGTTATTGAAACTTTTTTTAAATTTCCAAGGTTTTGTATTCGAACGTTTGCAGATTTCTAAATTTGCACTTAACCAATCATAAGTTATTAAATTTAATTTCTAAATATATGAATTTGAGAATAATTCCAGAAGTTCCAAAATTTTCTATCGAGACGTTTATAAACTTCCAGATTTGAAAAATTACGAGTGTTCGGAATATTTCACACTTTAATTACGTATAGCAGAAAATTTGCAAAATCTGAATGTGTTCGTTTTGCGAAAGTAAAAACTTGAAACGCCTTGAAATTTCCAGATGAATTGTTTCATCGATCAGGGTATCCCTTTAAATCACTAGACAGCCGAAGGTTTGCGCTAAACCCATCCCTGAACCTATTATGCGATGGGATTTACCGTATCGATTATAGCGTATTGTACTCTGCTTTCGTGTATGTTATCCACGAGAAACACTCTACGTGTCGCACGATAATTTCAAAGCATAATATTTGTTTCAAACACGCATCGATTACACTCGTTATCAAGCTACACATGCAGTTAGATTAACCTGTTTCCAACCGTGAAATGTATTTATAGGCGAACAGTCCTCTATAATCACGTGGAACCCATACTTCCTCAATTAGGGATAATTACAAACGAGCCAATGTTTTCTCTAAATGTAGGTCTTTCTAAATTTAGTTTACCACAGATACAAGTTTTTCTAGACCTTAATTATCCCCACGTCTAATGTCCTCATTTTTTTCCCTATGTCTTACATTTTTAGATACAGATCTCTGCAGTTTATGGATTTTCTTAAGTCTAAATTTATCTAAATCCACCTTTTACTCATTCCTAGTCTTCGTCTGGGTACAAAGGAAAATTTAGGCCTCTCTAGTGTTTAAGTTATCCTGAATTTATATTTTTTTAGGTTCGCGTTATTCCTAGGTTACAATTTTTCTAGATTTTAGTTTTTTGTCTGTAAGTTATTCATAAGTTTCACTAGATTCGAGTTATCCCTATGTCTAGGTTTTCCTAGATCTAAGCTACGTGTAAGTTTCAATATTCCTAGGTTCGTATTATCCATTGGTTGAAATTTCCCTAGATCTGGATTATATCTATGTCCAGCTTTTTCTAGGTCTAGATTTCCCTTAAACATAGATTTCCTTAGACCTGGATTATTCCTAATTTTAAATTTATCTCAATTTGAATTATTCAGAGGTTAATCTGAGATCTGAAAACTCTGCGTTACCACTAGACATAGGGTTCCCTAAGTCTGAACTATTCCTACTTTTAAGTTTCTTTGAATCTGAATGATCTAAAACGCTAATCTGAGATCCCAGAATTTTAGATCTGATTTATTTGTATGTTTAAGTTTAACTAGATCTGGGTTATCCCTAGATCTAGGTTATCTACAGTTCTAAACTTTGCTAGGTAGGAATTATCCATAGATTTAAGTTATTATATTTCTAAGTTTCTTCAGGGATCTAAAACGAGAAGCACTTATTGAACTTTTACCTTCATTGTCAGAAATCTTGCATATCCCCTAGATGCAGATTTCCCTAAAGTTTTCCGAAATCAAAAATAAATGGCGGAATATAGAACATATATATACGAGTAAAATCACGTACTTAGATACAATTCTATCAGTAAATTCATTAATAATAAAGTAAATTAAGCAACATCAAAAGTTTCGTACAACTTATTATTATTAAATTGTTAAAAACAATAGAAAATGAATCGACCAAAGCACAAGTTTAAAAGCGATTTAATCCTTTCACAATTTGAAATAGTTAGACAACTAAATTTATTTAATTATACTGTATACCTAATTATCTCTGTTCGGCTTAAATATAGAAATAATGTTGGAGAAAAATCTGCACTGTTTAAGAAGGAAAATATGAGGATATAAAAAATGTTCTCGTTTCGATGTCGATTTGAAAGTCTTAATGTATTACATCGTTTTACTGTTCTGGACATCAGCTAAAACCCTATAATGTTAAAAATATATAGTGTAATCCGAGAATTATCGCTGGCCTTCAATAGAACTTGAAAGGTTGCCATGTCTAAACATAGTCAAACACACAATAATCGCGACCAATAATAATAAGGGAAAAACTTTGAAAGAATTCGTCGACTTGGTCAGGTGAAAAGTTTCAGAAACGCTGTCGCCAACGGCAAAAACCATAACCCACTCTATAAGTCAGAGAAAAAGGTGGTTTTCGGGAACTTTTAAAGTAACAATCATACAAGGTACACCTAATTATCTTTTTACACGATAGAAACGTTCCCAACAAATTCGTGTAAAATGAGAATTAGGTGTAGACAATATTAAAAAATTCTTGTTAGAGTTCACTTAATTTATTTCGTGCTTACACATTTTAATTCATTAAATATATTACAAAAAATAAATTATACTTTGAGAAAAAGAAAATAATATCTGAAACACATTAATATAAAAAAAGTCAAAATAATATAAACATAACAAAATTTTATGCATTGTCACTTTTTATTTGTGTTAAAACAAAACATTTCGTGTAAAAAGAGAAATTTGTTTTCTTTTTAACTCGTGTTCAATCAAATTCGTGTAAAAAGAGAATTAGGTGTATAATGTCAGGGACAAAAAAGCCCTATTATGTTTTGAAGATGATTTAAAAATTTTTTTAAACAAATTGGCCGGACTGTTTTTTCAATAACGGATGATCATAAAACAAAAAATTATAAATTTTCTCAAGCTATATACCATAATCTATGGAGCATCGTACGGAAATACAAAATATTAATTATTGTTAATTTGGTGTAGATACGAAGAAAAGTTTGAAAAAAATGACGGAAAATTTAACATTAAATTGTTAATAAAAAATTAAGTAGTTGATTAATCAAAAAATCCATACGATTTTCTTTGAGTTATGTTATTTTGCACCTCTCCATGAAATGTCAAGTTGATTAGTTAAAAACTTTTCGAGTTACGTGTCCAGCCAGTTCAAATAAAGTGATTACGATAAAAACGCGTTTAAAGTTTTGATTGCCATTCTTCATAAATAATTTGTTATGTACCATTAATCGGCATTGCCTGCATCATACATTTGCCTTCTATATTTATATCCTCCTTGTCCTTTTCCTTCCTGCTGGATCTGAGGTTCAATCTTGCCTTCTTCGTAGATTCCTTCAGTGATCGCTCTGAAAAATCTACGCGTCGGGCATCGGCTTGCAGACACAAATTATAACAGTTTCCTCCGACAGACATATCCGAGGTTTTCATTCCTTGCATCATAGTGGACAGTCCGTCGTTGAATATGCAAACAGCCATATTTGCGGCAATGTCAAGTATATTTTGGCCACTGGATACAGTTTTCGGAGCCACAGAATACACCACCGAATTGAAACTGCAGCGCGTCAGTAAGTCATCGCTGGTGAGATCTTCATACAGGCGATAAATAGCGGAGAAAACTACTTTTTATATTGGTAGTTTGTGTTTATATTGATCGAATCTGCCGATAGCCTTCGCTTTTTGCCAGGAACAGCAGGAATCCTCTCCAATAGGACACTTCTCATGCTGCCTGCATGAGCAGCACACTGCGAACGACCGCAGTCCACTTAAAAAAAAATTCGTGTTCCCGACTATTCCTGCACTTAAGGGGGGATCCTGCTTTAGTAGGCTCAAAAAATCGATTTTTTTTTTACTGCTTAAATTTATTGTTAATGTATCTAAGAATATGTATCCAAAGTTATAGAGGCTAATTCACAATACTTTCAAAGATACAGCACTAAAAGAGCGTCCGAGCAACTGGAGCGCGCGCTCCTTCTCTCGGTCAAATGTACCTGGAAAGGTTCAATGGTCGTTCGAAACAATATTTTAAATTAGTAAAAGGACTGTGTATGTTAGGGTGCATTCGAGGCCTCCTATTCGAGGGAGGACGGCGGTTGCTCGCGGAAGTTTGGGTTTTCTCGAGTTTTTGTTTTTACGATTCTTCTAAATTGGCGGGGGCGATTGCAACAAAACTAGACGACCAATCAAACCGGACCAAGGCTTGTCAGCTTCAGTTTTATATACTCTTCTATTTGAACTAAAAAGATTCACGAAAAATAATTCTAAACAATTTTTTTAGCAAGTTGAAACGACTTTTTTTTCCTAAAAAAGGCACATTTTTTTTCAAACATGAGAAAATTTTACAATTTTACAATTTTTTGGGTTTTCCTTAGTTCATCTAGAGGAAAAATATATGAAAATTAAAATTCTCCTTGGTTTTTTACTTCAAACGAAAATTACGAACTGCATCTTTCCCGCCGATTGGAGACTACAATTCCAAGGTGTTGCACAAATATGCATAAAACTCAGCTGCATTTGAATATTTTTCTTTAACAAAAATTTTGTTTTCATGTTCAAATATGTAACAACATTATCTAAAAAGTTGACTAAGCTTACTCTTTTCTTTCTGTCGTAAAAAAATTCCGTCAAGTACGCTTTTTTTAGGGCTCCTAAAGCAGGATCCCCCCTTAAGACGTTTTTCACGTATTCTAAACATAACATAGCATCATTTAAGCAAAGAAGATCGATGTTTTTTAAATTCTAGAGTTGCATTACCCGTTAACTCGTTAAGGGTTAACTATTTGAAGCAACCGCCACGAAAGAAGGCCAACCTTCTGGTTTCATATTACAATCGCCCTCGCAAGTATAAAGCCGATAAAAATATGGGAAAAATTCGTCAGACAGATTTACCGGATTGTATGTAGGCGATTGTATCCGAGTGAACGGCGAAAAAGTCGTGAAAAGTGAATGAGTGGAGATTGGTTCTTGCGCCGCGACAATAGACCTATTCACGCAGCATTGATCGTTCGCCGGTTTGAAAACCAAATGCTTTTCTTTGTTCCCGTAAATGAAACAGCAATTGAAAAGGACGCGGTTTTTCTGACGTTGCAGCAATTCAACAGGCCACGATGACCATCCTTGACAACATTCCAACAGAAGATTTTCAGTCCAGACGTGGATGGAGACGTTGCTACATCTTCGGCAATTCCCATGGGAAATACTTTGGACAGAATTGAAATTCCATAGTATCGAATACGAGACGTTCATTTAAATGTTTTGCGTCATTCTCTTACCATTTTGCAACGATATTGTAAATTGATGTCTTATTTTTTGGTCAGGAAATGTTTTCCAAGTTGGGTATTAATATTAGGCCTTTCGAAACAGATTACCATTCAAATTACTTTTCAAATGACTTGTAATATAAACTGTTTCAAATTATTGTTCACATCATAAATTTGTTATTACTTTTCAAATTATTTTTCAAATGACTTGTAATATAAACTGTTTCAAATTATTGTTCACATCATAAATTTGTTATTGCTTTTCAAATTATTTTTCAAATGACTCGTAATATAAACTGTCTCAAAATATTGTTCACATCATAAATTTGTTATTACTTTTCAAATTATTTTTCAAATGACTTGTAATATAAACTGTTTCAAATTATTGTTCACATCATAAATCTTTGATAAATTGTATGCATTATAATATGTTTTATTTTATGAATGAGCCGGGTATTTTGAAAGTAGTATAAGTCAATTTTTCAAAGAAGTCCAGAAAGCTACCTTGACAGTTACATTGTTACATGATCTTTTCGTTGTGAAACAACTTGTTACTAATATATTTAGAATCATTCAGGTTTTTTAACACGAAATTTTGCTAATTAATGCGATAAAGAAATTTATTTTGAAAGTGTCGAAAGTCACATTGTGAGAATTTCAAGTGGACATGAAAAATTCAAAGCCAATCACAAACCTAAAATACAAGGACTAAATGGATTTATTACATTGTATACCAGTTGAACACCGTAGTTATTTAAAATCTCTCCCGCGAACACAAACTGGAGAAGACTGAATAACAATAAATAAAATAATATTAATTTTAATGTAGAAATTATTTTAGAAAGAATAAAAGTTGAATATTTTTTTTATTTTATAACATGAAAATGTATACATTTATTTTTTTCAAGGGAAACTTACTTTTCCTATAGACTTGTGCTTTCTTAAGAACTGAAAATATCATTTTATTGATTTTGAAAGTGACGCAGATCAAGAACATATTATTTCTTAAATAGTGTCAATGATGCTAATTGGAATAATAAATTTGGTAGCCTCGAAAAACCCAAAAAATTATTTCACTATGTTATCTGTTACCCATATTTTTAAATTTAACCAACAAAACCCTTCAATATCTCAATTCAAACATAAACGGACTTATGTCACATTAAAAATAAACAGCTCAAATTACTTTTCATTATGACAGCTACATTTAGTATACAACTACTCAGTCCGTTAAATTATTTTTCACATCGTGGCTTCCTAATGACTGCTATCTGCTACAACATACCCCGTCTCATAAATCAATTTTCACGGTGGCAGTCGACGTGTTAACCCTTTAACTACAGCGGAAGTAGCTGTCAGAATATCACGGTTAAACGGAACCTTGTACCATGAGCGCACATTTACCATGCAGACGCTGTCTAGCATTCTGAATCAAATGAATACGCTCTATCTCGATGTACGAGATATCTGAGGAATACAATCACCCGTAGTATCAGAAGATCGTTTCATAGGGAATTGCTACTACTCCCGTAGTACGTGAACAAAATTTCCTCAACAACGAGCTATAAAAGTTTCTAGAATGGTTAAACCTTTGTAACATTTTCCACTGGAGTATAAGATTGTTCAGAATAAGAATAGATAGTACTGAAAGAGAAGGAAAGGATTGCGAAGAATTCGCGATTTCTTAAGATTCGTAAACCTAATATACGTACCTTAGAACTCAGGAATGAATATCATTGGCTCCTCTATATACTTTTAAAGTATTTAACCCTTATTTTTAATGCTCATTCGATAGAAGAGTATATTGGAAGAGTGTTAAAAGTAAGGGTTAAATATTTGAAGAGTACATAGTACTTGATAGTACTAAATGGGAGGAGAAAGTTCCGATGAACATGGCCTAAAATATTTATACAAAATTCTATTTAAACTATAGTACTTAAATTATTTGCTCCAGATAACCAAGCATGACAAATAACTGAATATGTTACTACATTTTGTATTAATATTAACATGAGTTTTCCATATGCATTTCGTAACAAAGAATTATCACAATCTCATAGTAAATATTATTAGCTCTTCGATATAAGGTGTTCAAAGTACAAGATAAATATTTTAAGGGTACATAGTACTCAATAGCACTGCATAGAAGAAGAAAGTTCTGATGAAGATGGCTCAAAAGGTTCATTCAAAATTCTGTTTAAGATATAGTACTCAAATTACTTGCACCTGACAACCAAGCAACATAGAAAACTGAATATGTCACTACATTTTCTACTAATATTTATATGGGATTCAATATGCGTCCCACAACAAAGAATTATCACAATTTAATAGAAGAACGTTAATTTCATATCAATACGATCAGTGGACAGTACTCGGCGAGAACTATTTCAAAATTGTCAAAGAAATCCCTATGACAACGTATTATTCTCATCTAGAAATGACAGAAAAGCGCTTCATGAATAGCCCTGACAATAGAAGTGATGTAACCGTTCGAAGACTTTACAAGGAAAAATATCTGAGCCATAAAATACCATTTCGTGTGTCGGTTACGAAACTTCGTCGCGTTTTTCTGAAATCGGTTCATTTAAAACACGACGTCGAGATTCGAGAATATATGGAGGTCCGCGTGCTAAGGGCGGTCGAAGAAAATCTAGAAACAAGTACTGGGAGAATATCAGTTGCAGTAGGAATCAGTCATCCATTGGACGAAGAATTCTTTACGATCGACTGTTATACCCATACCACATTCAACGAGTGCTGACCCTCGCTCCACCAGATCGTCCAGAAAGGGTAGAGTTTTCGCCGTGGAATCTTGAACAACGTGCAGCGAATCCGCAATTTATTTCGCACATTTTATTTACCGATGAAGCTACGTTCACGGGAAACAGTGCCACGAATTTTTACAACAACTTTACATTGGCAGGAGAGAACGCGTACGCGATTATACATAGAGATCGCCAACATCGACCGCTATCAGTTCCTTGGATCTTTTATTTTATCAAATCGACTGTCGAGTGTGGCATATCGTGATTCCCCTGACGAACATGCTGCAACACCTTTTGTGTGACGTGCCTCTTAGCGATAAACTGGATCTATGGTTTATGCATGATGGTGCTCCAGCCCATTTCACCTTTGACGTTCGATGATATTCAAACCAAAATTTCCGAGAAAAGTCGATTGGACGTAGTGGACGAGTTTCGAGCTTCCTCGATCGTTTAATTTTAATTCTCCAGACTTTTCTTATGGGGATTTCTTAAGAATATGGTATACTGTTCGCCGATGAATGATGTGGATGAGTTTCGTAGACGAATAAAACACGTTTGTGTAGTAGGACGAAGATAAGGAGAGGGTTTTAAAAATGTTTGAAGTTCTTTTGTACGAAATTGTGAAGCCTGCGTGGAAATAGTAGGAGGATACCTAAAATGTGTCTATAAACATCAGTAGAAGAAATAATAGGATATTCGATTTATACATAATATCACGATTAATTACGAGAAGCAGGTAGATCGAGCATTGCAATCTAAACAAAAGTTTGTTTGTAACTTTGAATACATAATACTTTTAAACGGTGTTCATCATGACATTTTCTTTCTAATTAACGAGTATTATTCACTGTTAATATATTTAACTTTTTTATACGACCCCGTAGTAACATTGTAGGGTAATATTTTTATGTAATTTTACAGGATGTTTCAAATGTTCCATTATTTTCAAGTGCCGTAGGTACTGGAACAGAACAGACGATTGATGTTTTCTATGATGTTTAATCGTGTCTTTGAATTACTTGTTATGAAATCATTTTAATATACCAATAGTTTGAAAGAAGTTCTATATCATTGTTATGTACAGTAAAATGGTTTTTAACTACAGTTCTCTGTCACATCAGCGTGCCAAGAACTTGTTACAAGTTTTCAGTGAAATTATATGAAAAGGACATATTCATATATCGCTTTAAAATTGATTTAAAGAAGTTTCCTTTTTATGGAAGCATTGTTTTAAATGAGGCTTGTATGATACCTTTTTAATTAACCTTTCAGTCTTCTTATTATGTGAATTATCATTTTTGATCCAGGTTTGATTATTCATGCTTTTCATATTAATTTCATAACTTTGATTGGGATTTTTAAAGTTTTAATATTTAATCATTTTTATTTAACAATTTTAATTTAGACTGAGAAACATTTTTGGAAATGGTCATTTTTCACTATTCACTTGTTTGTTATGCATTATATTCTAAAAACTGCCAAATTTCAAAGTCTCGAAGTTTAATAAAATTCTAAAATTTCGTAGTTACAAAAATTCCGAAGTCTCAATGTCCCAATGTTCTAAAGTTCTAAAGTATGGTTTCAAAGTTCCAAAATTCCCAATCCTCAAAACTCTAGAATTAAAAAATTCCAAAGTCTTAAAGCCTTGAGGCTTGACAAGTTTCGTATTCTAAAATTCCGAAATCAGAAATCTGCAAATCGTGAACATTCCAACATCTAAAAGCCAGAAAACAGCAAACATCCGAGCATCTAAAATTCCGACGTCCCAAAAATTCTCAAACTCGCTACCAGAAATTTCTAATACTTCAAAATATCAAAGTTCCAAAATCATTCCACTAATGGCAGCAGCGTGTATCAACTTTCCTATGAACGTTGAAAATGGCAATATAACAAGAGAGTCTTCTTGACCGACACACACCTCTAACAATCCGCATAATAAGAAACTAAACCGTGAACCATGATCATTCTATCATATACATGATTCCCTGATTGTTATTTTATTAAATACTTAAATATTTAAATAAAATTTTTAATAAAAAAGAAAGTAAACTAATGGATATGATTTTGCTCTGTTAGTTTCAGAATGAACGTTACGGCGGCTTATACGGAGACAAGCAGTATAGCTGGAATTATGGGACTCGGGTCCGAGATAAGAATGGATGAAGCCGGGAATGTTTTAGATAATGACCTTGACATTTCACCGGTCACCTTATCGTCGGCATGGTCGAGGGTGGCTAGGCTCCTCTTATTGGCGTCCATGGCTGTTGCCGGAAGCGTCGGCAACGTCTTCATGATTTCAGCTGTGGTTGTCGAAGATCAACTGAAAAAACGAGGTACACTCACTCCATTTTTTTAAATTTCTCCGCGAATTCACGCATTTTATACGATTATAACGTTATAACATATGAAACCGTACAATCTGTACATGTACCAATGCAATATATAAAATTTTGATGCAAGACATTCAACTTTGCACCGCAAGTCAATATTGCATGTATGACGTTATAATGTGTACAATACTCACATGACTTAATGCAATATATCAAGCTTCCGAGATACAAGGAATTCGAGTGTGCACCGGAAATTGATACTGCGACTTTCAGTAACGATATAATGACACGTGCAGTATTTATACATCTTAATGCAATATATCAATTTTCCGAGATATAAGAAGTTGTTTCAGCGCACCGCAAATTGATATTGCAATTTTCATTCGCGGCATAACGTCATGTGCAATATTTACAGACCCGAATGCAATATATCAAGTTTCCGAGATATAAGAAATTTGACAGTGCACCGGAAATTGATACTGCGACTTTTAGTAACGATATAACGCCACGCGCAATATTTATACAACTTAATGCAATATATCAAGTTTCCGAGATATAAGAAATTTGACAGTGCACCGGAAATTGATACTGCGACTTTTAGTAACTATATAACGCCACGCGCAATATTTATACAACTTAATGCAATATATCAAGTTTCCGAGATATAAGAAATTTGACAGTGCACCGGAAATTGATACTGCGACTTTTAGTAACGATATAACGCCACGCGCAATATTTATACAACTTAATGCAATATATCAAGTTTCCGAGAAATAAGAAATTTGACAGTGCACCGGAAATTGATACTGCGACTTTTAGTAACGATATAACGCCACGCGCAATATTTATACAACTTAATGCAATATATCAAGTTTCCGAGATATAAGAAATTCGACAGTGCACCGGAAATTGATACTACGATTATCAGTAACGATATAACGACACGTGGAATATTTATACAACTGAATGCAATATATCAAGTTTCCGAGATATAAGAAATTTGACAGTGCACAGAAAATTGATATGTATTGCAATTTTCATTCGCGGCATAACGTCATGTGTAATATTTACAGATCCTAATGTAATATATTAAATTTCGGAGATATAAGATATTCGACTGCGCACCGGAAATTGATATTTACTATTTACACATCGTGTATTATAACTATATAGTATTATAAAATAGTATTTACACATCTCAATACGATATATTAAGTATGTTGAAAAGGCGCATATCGCAAATTGATAAAAGACGTTTCGATTCCTTTCTGATAACAGAATCTGTGCGGTTTTCGGGTTGTATGGTATTTTTTGGAACAGCCTGTACCCTCCGCCGTAATTACTAACCTTGTTAGACTAAATTCGCGTGTTACAGGGAATGCATTTCTGGTGAATGTCGCATTGGCAGACTTGTTAGTAACAGGTATGGTGATACCGGTATCCGTGATTGTGATTCTGGCTGGCCACGAGGAATCATTAAGCACATGTCGATTCGAGTGCACCCTGGAAGCCCTTTGTTTCCTGGTCACGGTCCTAACCTTAGCTACCATTGCTGCAGAAAACTATATCCGTTTGTGTCTACCAGCTGAAAGGTAATGATTTTATTCAATTACATATGTCCACTGATTTTTGTCCACATGATACGATACTTCGGCAAATTATATACCTGCCAGGAGTTTTGGGGTTGTACTTTTATACTTTTATGTTGAAAAATGTAGTAGCAGGAAGAAAGTTGAACTTCAATTTCTTGTTCGAAAATTGATTTTCTTTCTGCGCCAGAAAATTTATATTTTTTAGAATTAATTGCTTCTGTGGTACTATATTACGTTTTATTGTAATATGTAATATTATTTTCCGTAATGTTATATTGTGTGTATTATATATTTTTATATTTAAAATTTATAAAGAAAATTGTAATCAGATTTTTTTTTCAATATGGTTTTGTAATTTATAATTATGTTCCTGAAAATTACGGGCTTCATTCTAAAATTATAGTAAAATCTCGATATTTTCCTGCATTTGGGGCTTTAAAGCTGGGGTAGGGAATTATAGAAAGCAAATTAACTATCGATATTGCTAGAATTTTCCTGAATTCTGTCAAGATTTTTTCTATATGTATAATGTATACGTATACGAATGTATAATAAATAAATCGATAATAAAATAAACTGAAGAATAGTGACATAAAAGGGTATTTACGAGAATTCTGAAACACCTTTTTTTTTATTAATTATTTGAAATACTCAGTTGTTCGACGCTGTATGAAACATTTAAAATTATATAACCTCAAAATTTGGGAAGCAGGATGTATAATTTATGAAGTACTGTATATTTATTTTATATGCCTAGCATAAGAAATATTAACAATTAACAACGTAATATAATAAAGAGTGCAAATATATTTTTTCTCAAATTTTAACAGCAATAAATGAAAAGGTGATATAAGAAATAATGTTTCCAAAATCGTAATTGTAGATAAGGAATTTAAAAATTCCTTTTTTATTTAAAAAAGAAGACTAAATTTGTATGTTTATAAACAACTACAACAATATTTCGTTAAATGATTGTTTGATTACATGCTTATTAAAAAGATAAGGAGTTGAAGGTAACAGCATGGATGAACGAGTAACAATTTTTGACATAAGTCAGAGAATAATTTTAAATTCCGCTTTTCACATTGCTTTGTTACGTCTCAAAATAATATCGCATAAATTGTCGGTATTTCGCTTTTCGTCCAATCAGATACTACAATATAGCTGTTATGATCATGTTGAAATATGAGAATGACCAATTTCATATATAATATTTTTGTGACACATTTCCAATTATTTATTGATCTTATTCATCAGGGATACACTAATGGAAAAGGTACACATTAGCTTGCACATTTTTGATGAGCTTTTTTTCTGCTGAAATTTGTAAACAATATATGATCGGAAATATTTATATAACGCGTTTAGTAAATTCGCAAAAGAAACAAGTCTTCTACTTTTCGAAAGTGAAACTTAGTTTAAAATTGCGGCCAAATTTTTTAAAAATAAAACTTAAATCGGAACAATCTAAATCAGTGAACAGAAGTCATTTTTTAGTAGAATATTCAAAGTTTAAATAAAGTAGAACGTTTAATTCAAAAGCTTGATCAGTAAAAACGAACAAATTCAAATAGAATAATTACAAATCGTATAAAAGTGTATCTTTTTGTCGTATACAATGACGAATTGTACGTATTTACACTATTAACCTCTTAGGCACGGCTGAATTTTGCGCGGGGCTGTTTCTCTGTACGGCATAGTTCAACGCGTAAATGATACGGCACTGCAATGTGCGACGGATAATGCTGCTCTTTAAACGAGTACATTGGAATGAAGTGTTTGATGATTAAATTATAATTTTTTTTAAAGATATGATACACGCATTTTCACTTTAACAATTTATTCTAATAATTAATAATATAATTCAGATGACATCCGCGAAAGCCACTATAGTGGCGCGTCGCACCCAAAGATAACATCCGTGAAAGCCACTATAGTGGCGCGTCGTACAGAGAGATGGAATCACGAAAGCCACTATAGTGGCGCGCAGTACCTAAGAGGTTAAACCTAAAATGTCGGCTACTGTATCTTTCAATACGAAGAAGTTATTTATAAATTTAGTATACAAGATATTCGCGATGATTAGATACTAATGTTTTCCTTACTCTTCCACATTAAAATGGAAGAGGAAAAAGTTGTCCCATGTGTTATTAACATTTTACTTAGTCATATGAAAACATATCATACGATGACGAATGCATTCGTGAATATGACTATGACCTTGAAGGTTATGCAGGGGCAGAAATGAAAGGAATAAATTGAACATTCCGTACCATTATATTTATCAACATGCCACTACAAATTGATAGGACCATATATCATGTTTCGTGTGGCTTCCATTAGCACGAACGCATTTCTGAGCATTATTGATCACAGTTAGAGTGCTTTCTGCTAATGTTGCACTGGTTATACAGGGTGTCTCGTAATAAGTGTAAGACCCGTAAAAGTGTCGTAGGGGAGGTGATTCTAAGTAACTTTTTCCTTTGCAAAAATCGGGTCTAGGCTCTCGTTTTCGAGTTATTAAGGAAAAACACCGACCAATCAGAGCGCGCGAATAGCGTCCTCTCAGCCGCGAGAGCGAAGCCCCGAACATACGGCCGATCGCGGACGCGAACAAACAAGTTAGTATCGTGCTATGTTACGTCAAAGTTGAATCACACATAAAATTTCTTTATCCCTTATTCAGTAAAAATGAATAACTGAACATTGTTATGCCCAAATTCCCAATTTCCCAAATCTCCAAATTCCCAATTCCCAATTCCCCAAATCTTCAAATTCCCAAATTCTCAGATTCCCAAATTCTCAATTCCCCAAATTTTCAATTGCCCAAATTCCCAATTGCCCAAATCCCCAATTGCCCAAATCCCCAATTGCCCAAATCCCCAATTGCCCAAATTCCCAATTCCCCATTCCCCAAATTCTCAATTCCCCAAATTCCCAATTCTCCAAATTCCCAATTCTCCAAATTCCCAATTCCCCAAATTCCCAAATTCCCAGTCCCGCAAATTTTCAATTCCCCAAATTCATAATTTCCAAAATTCTTAATTCCCCAAATTCCCAATTCCCAAAATTCTCAATTCCCCAAATTCCCAATTCCCCGAATTACCAATTGCCCAAATTCCCAATTGCCCAAATCCCCAATTGCCCAAATCCCCAATTGCCCAAATCCCCAATTGCCCAAATCCCCAATTGCCCAAATTCCCAATTCCCCATTCCCCAAATTCTCAATTCCCCAAATTCCCAATTCTCCAAATTCCCAATTCTCCAAATTCCCAATTCCCCAAATTCCCAAATTCCCAGTCCCCCAAATTTTCAATTCCCCAAATTCATAATTTCCAAAATTCTTAATTCCCCAAATTCCCAATTCCCAAAATTCTCAATTCCCCAAATTCCCAATTCCCCGAATTACCAATTGCCCAAATTCCCAATTCCCCAAATTCCCAATTTCCCGAATTCCTAATTCCCCAAATTCCCAATTCCCCGAATTACCAATTGCCCAAGTTCCCAATTCCCTATTTTCCCAAATTCCCCAAATCTTTAAATTCCCAGTCCCCCAGATTTTCAATTCCCCAAATTCCCAATTTCCAAAATTCTTAATTGCCCAAATTCCCAATTCCCCGAATTACCAATTTCCCAAATTCCCAATTCCCCAAATTCCCAATTCCCCAAATTCCCAATTCCCCAAATTCCCAATTCCCCAAATTCCCAATTCCCCAAATTCCCAATTCCCCAAATCGCACATAAAATTGCCTTATCCCTTATTCAGTAAAAATGAATAACTGAACATTATTATGTATGATTTAACTTTGACGTAACATAGCACGATACTAACTTGTTTGTTAGAATCTCCCCCCCCCCCCATAACGGGTCTTACACTTATTACGAGACACCCTGTAGATACGCATGCACCTCTTATCTTAAATTATAAGTGGTTTGAGTTTATTGGGGGTGTACTATAAGTCATACCTTCGTTAGATTTATATACGGCATAACTTGTTTTTAGTTAATATATTTTCTTAAAAGTACTTATCATAATTTGTGTATTTCCATATTTAAACTTTTGAATAAAAGGAATAGTACAACACACATTTCATCTCTAAGGGAAGCACACACAGCGATCCTATTTTGCTTTACTACCAACCTTGCGAAGTAAACCGTGCATACCAACCTAATTACTCATACCAATACACAAATCATACTTTCAACAATCTTTAACACTAGATTTATGGCTACGGAATGACCATTTATTTTTACATTAAAACTAAACTAGAAAAGAAAATAAATAAAGTATGATACGTGAACTGTCTTATACAATGATCCTTTATCTTGACAACAGTTGACATACATTTTGATAAAAGTTTCTTCATAGTGTTTGTAATTTAAAATAAAAAATATGTTATGAGTCATTTTGACTCGTTTCGTAAATCTAGTGTTAATATGATTCGATAAAAAAGATCTATGTACGTGTGACAAATAGCGAAATCTTGAAGGCGATTTTATACGTTCTCATGTTGCGATCCATTTATTATTGAACACGTTATTGAAAAAACTTGTTATCGACCTGCGGTTATGAAACGCCTTGCCGTGTTGGTAATACTTGCATAAAAAACAATAGCAGTGATTCTCAATGATTTTGAAATTCATTATTTAAAGATTATAAATTTTGGCTACCGCTTAACACGTCGACTACCACACTGGAGCAACTGAAAATTGCATTAGGAACTTTCATTTTTAAAAAATCTTACCAAATATTTTCACAGTACTTTGTCCTATTTATTTCCCGTAGTTTCAAGTAACTAATGCGAGTATTTTCAGTTAGCGAAGTGACCAAATTTTTTATAATACACCTAATTCTCTTTTTACGCGATAGATACTTTCCCAAAAAATTCGTGTAAAAAGAGAATTAGGTGTAAACAATATTAAAAAATTCTTGTTAGAGTTCACTTAATTTATTTCGTGCTTACACATTTTAGTTCATTAAATGTATTACAAAAAATAAATTGTACTTTGAGAAAAAGAAAATAATATCTGAAATACATTAATATAAAAAGAGTTAAAATAATATAAACATAACAAAATGTAGGGATCTTGGTGACAAGAAGGAGTCTTTTTTAAAAACAAAAGATATTTAATATATGTAAAACAAAATACAGTACTCGCTCTCACAATTTCTCTCTTTTTAATCTCTCACGCAATTCTCTCTTTAAACTCTCAATGCTCACTCTCGACTTCTCTCTACTAATCCTCACGCTCAACTAACTTTCCTTGCATCCTTGCACGCTTTTCTTCCCCGAAAACCACTCACACAGATATACCCGCTGACCCATTCACACCACACGCATTCCCATTGCGAAGAACTGTCACTCGGTTCAAACACTCTTTATTCACACTCTCGTTCCAAACACTCTACATCCGCATCTCGCTCGCACATCCTTATCTCATACCCCACGAAAATTTTATGCATTGTCACTTTTTATTCGTGTTAAAACAATTCGTGTAAAAAGAGAAATTTTTTCTTTTTAACTCGTATTAAATCAAATTCGTGTAAGAAGAGAATTAGGTGTATAGCTGTTAAATTTGTATGAAAATTTGAGTGTCACTCATATATGGGTGACACGGGAGTCAAACTGTTAATGTTCCAATATAAAAGCACGGACCATGTAACGTATTACCAATGATTCTGCATCAAACATTTGTTCCAAGTTGCGGTTAAAAAGATCTTCGTTATTCCGAATTGTGATATACGATCGTATGAATTTGTAGCGGCTAGTAAAAACGGTATTACAAGATGTTCGATCTATTCTTTTCGTTTCCCCCGTTACGAACATGAAAGTCATAGTCGTGCACGCGAACGAATTCGCCCCGTCACACGTTTCCGTATGATTGATTGCTCGGGCCTAAAAGGATATTACCATTCAACAGCAATTTTCTTAGTTAATGAGTTAAAACGTGATACATAGTAGATGAACTATAAAGTCGTAAGAAACATGAATTCAGTCACGAAGATCTTAATTAACGCTGTTGCAATTAAACGAATAGGATAGAAGCGTGATAGCTTGTACGAACATGCGAGCCTGTTGTATTAATATAGCATGTACATAGAAAGCAATTATATTAAATTAGATGGTAACATATATCATGGTGATGCACTATACAGTAGACTCTCGTTATTTAGCCAACATGGTAAGCACTTTTCATACGATTTTCTAACATAACATTTTCTTCTTGGAAGTGCACAGACGGTCATACGAGGTCTGTTCAAAAAAGAAGGTGACTTTTTATTTTTCTCGACAAATATTTATTTATTCATCCAGATCAATTTTGTTCCCTTCAAAGTAATCCCCCTTAGATATAATACACTTGTGCTAGGGCCTTTTGTAATCCTCTAAGCACTTCTGATATGCGCTTTTTGGTATGGTCTTGAGCTCTTCTGACGATGCGGCCTATCTCCTGAATCGTGGCAAACTTTCGTCCTTTCATGGGTCTTTTCAGTTTTGGGAACAGGAAAAAGTCGCAGGGGACCAATTCCGGTAAATACGGTGCTTGAGGCATGATTATAGTGTTGTTTTGGGCTAGAAAATCACGAACAAGCAATGACGTGTGCGCTAGTGCATTGTCGTGGTGTAATATCCATAACTTGTGTTTTCACAATTCCGGGCATTTTTTCGTATTGCTTCACGCAAACGGCGAATAACTTGAAGATAATATTCCTTATTGACCGTACGACATTCTGGCAAGAACTGATGATGCACCACGCCATTGTAATCGAAGAAAACCATAAGCAAAACGTTCACATTTGACCGAATCTGCCGTGGATTTTTCGGTCTTGATTAACATCTTCTCGGCCTTCTGTGAAGAACTTATACCACTTATCAACACTTTTTTTGCTCAAAATAAACTCTCCAAATAGCACAGTCAATATTTTAAGTGCGTCGGGGCACATAAATTTATTTTTAACGCAGAATTTAATACAGATTCTGTGATCCATTTTTTTCGATCGCCAAGCATATCAAAACACGTCTGACCTTTGTATCCGTCAAAAACAAACTATAAACGCAAAATGGCTGATTTTGTCAACTTATTTCGTGGCCATATGTACCAACACAACACAAAAAAAAATTTGAAATTGAATTGTATGTAGTAGGCGTAGTTTTAAAAGTCACCTTTTTTTTTTAACAGACCTCGTACATACATATATCCAAGAGTTCTACATATAGCCACATGTATGGCCATGTTGCGTGGCGGGGAGTTAAAATGTCACACAATATATTATAATATATTACATTACAACATGTTATAACAGCCTGTATCGTACTCAATTATATCACAGCGCGTTATATCGCCATGCGTCATATTGCAATTGGTTGTTCCGCAATGTGTTATGAATAATACGTATTGTCACATGGTGTATAGTCGTGAGTTATACCACCAAGAATGAACCGTATAATCACACGTTATATAGCCAGTGGTTATATAAAAATACATAATTTACTTATCTAAATGAGAAATGAAATCGTTAGCGAATTTATAACGAGGTTCTACTATATTCACTTTTATCAAAAAACGAAACAATTGGTGCTTGACAACCATATTTCTCGAAATCTATTTAAGTATTGGGTTGTTCGGAAAGTCATTTCGTTTTTCCCCATCAGTCTTGCTTGAGAGAAATCCTTGGAATTTGAAACTTTCAGAATTTGGAAATCTGAGAATTTGAATTTTTCAGAATTTGGAAAGCTGAGAATTCGGAATTTTCCGAAATTGGAAATCTGAGAATTCGAATTTTTCAGAATTTGGAAAGCTGAGAATTCGGAATTTTCCAAAATTGGAAATCTGAGAATTCGGAAATTTCAGAATTTGGAAATCTGAGAATTCGAATTTTGCAGAATTTGGAAATCTGAGAATTCGGAATTTTCCGAAATTCGAAATCTGAGAATTCGGATTTTTCAGAATTTGGAAATCTGAGAATTCGAATTTTTCAGAATTTGGAAAGCTGAGAATTCGGAATTTTCCGAAATTGGAAATCCGAGACTTCAGATTTTTCAGAATTTGGAAATCTGAGAATTCGAATTTTGCAGAATTTGGAAATCTGATAATTCGAATTTTGCAGAATTTGGAAATCTGAGAATTCGAATTTTGCAGAATTTGGAAATCTGATAATTCGAATTTTGCAGAATTTGGAAATCTGAGAATTCGGAATTTTCAGAAATTCGAAATCTGAGAATTCGTATTTTTCAGAATTTGGAAATCTGAGAATTCGAATTTTGCAGAATTTGGAAATCTGAGAATTCGAAATTTTCCGAAATTCGAAATCTGAGAATTCGGATTTTTCAGAATTTGGAAATCTGAGAATTGGAGAAAAATAAGTCTTGCTTGTGAATAAGTCCGAATAATTTATGGTTGTTACCGTATCGGATATGAAAAGTGAAAAGATTTAAAAAATGCTGTTCAAGCAAGAAAAGAAGTATCCCCCGAAAATCGTCTCTCATTTCCATAAAAAAAAAAGAAACGAAATGATTTTCCGAACGACCTAATAAATTTTCTGAATGAGAAAGGTGTCCTTTTGTTTTTTTTGCCAATTATCTACCTAATTAAATTGAACCAATCTATAAAAGAACAATAGTCTTTCGAAATCAGGGATTAACACGAAATATTGATTGTCCGTACATTCGCTTTGTCTTTTGCTTCGCCGGACATTATCGAGGATGGCCATAACGTCTGGTACTATTATTGTCAACGATACTAACTACGGTCGCAAGGGATTCAAACGAGCTTCTCGAGCAAAGTTGAAATCTGCATTCCGAGGACGATATTGTACCAACTGACTTACCGTAAATCTACTTGCATGCACGCGTTTTGCTTTGCGGTTGAGAATAGATGCACGTTTATTTTAGTACATGAGAAGAACTTTGTTAAAAGGGAGTATTAATAAGATCTCACTTCGATTACACTTCAATTTTTATTTTTTTAATCATTTTACCTTAATGAATAAGTAGATGACAAAACATACCATATTTTAGTGGCTACATTTGTTAAACCCATAGTTTTTAATAATAATCTTTATGATACGCACAAAACTTCATATTTTAGAAATAAGTGAAAATCGAACGGAAAATTATTTATTTTAATATTTTATGTTAAATATAATTATTTTAATCATTGTAATTTCCTACAGTAGCTGTATGCAATTTGCTGTGGTTGATTTCTATTATTTAATGTCTATTGTAACAGAAATATTTATTTCCAAGCCAAAACTAAATATTATTCATAGTTGGACAATATTTTCGTGGTTTGTAGTCAATTTTAAATTAAGAACAAGGCTCGTTAATTAAATAACAAGGTGCTTTAATGCACTCCATGTATAACGCTTTGTGTAAGAAACAAAGAAGCCAGATATTTGGATAGTTACAAAAATATGCATGTTAGGAACACTGTATTTTATTTATGTATTGTAAATTAATTTATTGGAACATTATTTGAGAAAAGAGTAAAGTACATCTCTCGTATGATCTGTGCAAAATGTTAACACGAATTATTCGAGTGATTATAAAAATATAAATATACATACGAACTTCACGACTTTTTTTAAATATTATTTACCATTATTGATTGATATTATACACTCATATTTTTATGTCCGCTTAAATGCCAATAAACAAAGTAGATTGTTCGTTCTTAACTTTAAACAAATTACAAACTGCAACATCAGTGTTATGTCGTTGTAATAGCATACAATATTGCCTTGATACATAACGTTATTGTTGTGTTATTATAAAATTATTGTCATATTATTATAGATATCAAGATCTGCATATTGAAAGAGCTGAGATTACTTGCAGCAAATATTTATTGGTGCAGCTATTGAAAATTGCAATGATTAACATCAGTAAAGTAATAACTAGATTTCATAAGTTTCTAAAACCTTTTGAAATTCCTAAACATCAGAGTTTGGTCATATCGTGTAAGCTGATTAAAAAATATAGATTTAACAAGCATATTCCATTAAAACATATTTACTTTTCTATTCGGGTAAGAAATGTGAAAAAATAAAAATTAAAGGTGTATTCTTATCAATACTCCTGTAGTATCCTTTTGTCAATCGACGTGCCACAAATAAAAATTTTATCTAACGCTTTCTTGCATTGTTACACATAGTATTCTAGAAAACAATTACTTTCATATTGTAGTATCACAAAAATATCCATCTACTAGGGATGGAAATTGCAATTTTTTAATTGGTCATTGATACAAATTTTCTAATAACATATCAGCAATCTCTTACACAGAAAACATTTTACAAATCAGTTGCAAAACAGTTTTGCAAGAATGCAAACATGTTGCAATGAATACATTATGTTTAACAAAGGAGATCAAGAAATTATCCACCTGTTTTATACTTTTCTTAGATGACATTATAAATAGCGTTACAGTAAGTAATTTTGAATAGAAATATCGGACATAATTCAACCGCGTTAAATTATTAATGTAATTGTCAAATGGAGAAACGGGAAGGCCGGCAATGTAGTTACACTTGGTTAGGATGCTATTTCCGCTAACGGTGTAACGTGGATCACTTTTGACACTTTGACTTTGATGTGGATTCGCCTCGTAGTTTCGCACTGCCGTGAGACGATTCGGTTCCTAATTTTGCATTCTACGGGACCTAACCACGCCGCAGCTCTTTGACATTCGCCATTGAGAAAGTTTTGGAATCTGCGTGGCACACAGAGGACAATGTGATCCTAAACTTCCTTCGCGAGATAATGATATTAATCTCAATTGGACCAACGATATTTCAAATTCCAGAAATAGTTGCGAATAAGCTTTGTGCTGCTGGATAATGCCGTAAATTATCTTCATCGATTACTTACACTTCGATGTCCTCCTTTATTAAAATCTCGCCTCTATTTCAGGCAAATATTAAATGGATTCAACCGTAATGATATTCTTTGCGACACTGTTATGCTAATTGAATTACATTTTGATTTAATTGCGTAATTTGATTTATATTTTAATTGTGGTGCAATTCCGATCGCATAGTAATTCAACTATATTGCAATTTCAATGCCATAGTAATTCAATTATGTTACAATTTTAGTTACGTACTAATTCAATTGTATCGCAATTTTAGGTAAATAATAATTCAATTATATTGTAATTTCAACTGTATAGTAGTGCAATTTCAGTTGTATAGCAATAGAATTATATTGCACTTTCAATTTTATAGTAATTCAATTAAATTGCAACTTCAATTGTATAGTAATACAATTATACTGCAGTTTCAATTGTATAGTAATTCAATTATATTTTAATTATGATTGCGTTTTAATGTAGTTTCCTTTAAGTTTGAATTATATAGCACTTCAATTACGGCACAAGTTCAGTTATTATAGTAATTCAGTTATGTTACAGCTTCACATGCACGATATTTCTATTACATCCGATTTACATAGCGATTCAAATTAAATTGTACTTTCAATTACACAGTACTTCAAATTACATTGCAATCTCAGTTATACAATGATTCAACTATGTTTCGAGTTCAATAACGTAATTACCACACCTGTAATAACAAAATTACATTTATTTCTGTTCACACATTATCAATCTCTGAACAATATTATATCCATTACTATTTTTACCTAAAATGTAGATTTGGATATATTGCACTTTCGGAAATTCTTTTCCATATAGCAATATTGGCTAATTATATAATTAGTAATCAATAGTAGTCACCTTGAAAGAGGAAATAGGTGGAAGTCAGGCTGTGTTATCAGGGGATGAGATTATATGGAAGACTATTGTGAGTGATATTCGGGTTGGGAATATTGAGCAAGCGAAATTGGACATAAAAAGTCATTGGACATAAAACTTATAAAGATGCCATCAGGGTAAGTTTCTGAATTTTTTGGATAAGGTGTACGGTATGGCTTGTAAGTGATTCCAGAATACTGCTAAACTGTTCAATGAAGTTAGTCAAGATATTAAAAGTTGACTATTCTGAAGGTGCATAGCACTCGTTAGCTAAGAGGAAAAAGTTATAATGAACATCGATTAAAAACTTTTTGTATCCATAGTTATAAGCAACCTTTCATTTAGAGTGCAATGCTTGATCTACTTCCTCCTCATAATTAATCACGATATACATCAAATATCTTTTTAACTCTTCTACCGATGTTTACAGGAATCATTTTATGTATCCTCCTACCATTTCCACGCAGACTTCACAATTTCGTACAAAAGAACTTCAAACATTTGTAAAACCCTCTCCTTATCTTCGTCCTACTACACAGACGTATTTTATTCGTGTACGAAACTCATCCACATCATTTATCGCCGAACAGTAGACCATATTTTTAAGAAATCCCCATAAGAAAAGGTCTGAAGAATTAAAATTAGATGATCGAGGAAGCTCGAAACTTGTCCACTATGTCCAATCGACTTTTCTCGGAAATTTTGGTTTGAATATCGTCGAACGTCAAAGGTGAAATGGGCTGGATCACCATCATGCATAAACCATAGATCCAGTTTATCGCGAAGAGGCACGTCACACAAAAGGTGTTGCAGCATGTTCGTCAGGGGAATCACGATACGCCACACTCGACAGTCGATTTGATAAAATAAAAGATCCAAGGAACTGATAGCGGTCGATGTTGGCGATCTCTATGTATAATCGCGTACGCGTTCTCTCCTGCCAATGTAAAGTTGTTGTAAAAATTCGTAGCACTGTTTCCCGTGAACGTAGCTTCATCGGTAAATAAAATGTGCGAAATAAATTGCGGATTCGCTGCACGTTGTTCAAGATTCCACGGCGAAAACTCTACCCTTTCTGGACAATCTGGTGGAGCGAGGGTCAGCACTCGTTGAATGTGGTATGGGTATAACAGTCGATCGTAAAGAATTCTTCGTCCAATGGATGACTGATTCTTACTGCAACTGATATTCTCCCAGTACTTGTTTCTAGATTTTCTTCGACCGCCCTTAGCACGCGGACCTCCATATATTCTCGAATCTCGACGTCGTGTTTTAAATGAACCGATTTCAGAAAAACGCGATGAAGTTTCGTAACCGACACACAAAATGGTATTTTATGGCTCGGATATTTTTCCTTGTAAAGTCTTCGAACGGTTACATCACTTCTATTGTCAAGGCTATTCATGAAACGCTTTTCTGTCATTTCTAGATTAGAATAATACGTTGTCATAGGGATTTCTTTGACAATTTTGAATAATTTCTCGCCGACAACTGTCCACTGATCGTATTGATATGAAATTAACGTTCTTCTATTAAATTGTGATAATTCTTTGTTGTGAAACATTGAATCTCATGTAAATATTAGTTGAAAATGTAGTAACATATTCAGTTATCTATATTGCGTGGTTGTCAGGTGCAAGTAATTTGAGTACTCTATCTTAAACAGAATTTTGTATGAACCTTTTGAGCCATCTGCATCAGAACTTTCTTCTTCTATGCAGTACTATTGAGTACTATGTACCCTTAAAATATTTATTTTGTACTTTGAACCCCTTATATCGAAGAGCTAATAATATTTACTATGAGATTGTGATAATTCTTTGTTGCGAAATGCATATGGAAAACTCATGTTAATATTAATACAAAATGTAGTAACATATTCAGTTATTTGTCATGCTTGGTTATCTGGAGCAAATAATTTAAGTACTATAGTTTAAATAGAATTTTGTATAAGTATTTTGGGCCATGTTCATCGGAACTTTCTCCTCCCATTTATTAAAATCTGTAATCTTGGTGCATCATGTTCAATAGAATGTTTGTGTTTCTTTTTTGGTTAGTTCCGATGTGATCATCATGAATCTTTTCGTAGATTTTGTCATTTCAGATTCAAATATCTTGTTGATATATCCTCTTTTTGTCATAAACACTGTACTATTCTCTTCTTCGTTCAAAAGAATAATAACTTTATTTGTTTAAGATCGCACAGAGCTTTCCACTCACACTGTGTGATATTACATTTTGAAGCTTTGATCTTTTCCAGCTTCCTAACTGTTTGTTACCCAATTTCATCAGCTACCTTTGCAAAAAGAATTGTGGATCACGCTCTCTGCTTGGCAGATATTTCTTCTCTAGGGAGTTGGCTAACTGGCTCTGGCATAGCCGTGACTTTTTGCGAGAACGGTAATTACATTTTTTGGATCATGGAAGATCATGAAAATTGCGACAGTATCTGTTAACCTTCACAGTATCAGGGTGGAAGTCTGATGTTAAATTACGAAACAGGCACCAGTGTATCATAATACGTCTTTCATTTTAATGTACATAGAATTATTAGGTTGGGGAATATGTTCGTAGCGTTTTTATATTTTCTTTTGTTTCATTTTTTTTTTGCTGTTTGGCAAAGTGTATGATATTCATTCGATAGAGCTCTTTCTGCTCCACAAAACTCTGTTAATCGTCCAATAAATAATTGATTAAGACTAGATTTACCAGGCCAGTCAAAATGACTGGTCTTGCAATTACAATTCAAAATTCCTATTGCATGTGACATCTTTTTAAAGTAAATAAAGACTTTCTTTTTATTTAAAAGTAAGTACAGAATTGAAATCCCACCAAGCACTTTTTCTAAACACCAGTCAGAATGAATCTAGTGTTAATTTATTGTTATAACTATTGATTTTTGTTTAAATAAAAGTCTTTGATAAAAACGCCACGAACTTATTCTCCAAAATAATATATTTGTATTTGCTAAAGAATACGTACATTTATATATCTATATAATAAACGTGTTTTAATCATATGTGTATATACTAAACATACATACAAGTAAATTGACATTAGAACTACCAGTTAAAATAATTGGTTTCAGCTTTCACATTTCATATTAAAAAACTTTGTTAGTGTACTTTTATTAAAGTAACTGTCGTATTTTAACACTAAAACCACCAAAAGCGTCAAATGACCCTTTTACAAATTTCCCATTTCAAATGAGAAAAATCAAGATGGGTTTCTTAACATCTGTACTGATTGTCGTCAACATAAAGAATCAATAAGTGTATTCATTTATGTTTCATCGTTTGTTCCTTTACTTTACAACTTCATTTTTAATTTCAAAATAATTTTGCATTATACGTCGGTAGTTTTAGTGTTAACATAAAGAATTCCTGTATATGTTAGTAAATGTTTCATTTGCTAATTTATTTTTCTACTGTACTTTCAAATTAAAAGTAAGTGCACATTTAACGCTGGAGGTTCTAGTATAAAAAAATAATAAATACATTATAAAATTCTATTATTAAACAAATGAAATGCATTGAATCACACAACAAACGAAACGTATTACACTCCATCAAAATATAAACTTATTGAAAATAGACGTGGAATAACGAAAACGTGATGTCAGGAGCACACCCCTAACCCGTTCAATGATGCGAAGGTTAAAAGAATAGGATCGGAAGTAGATTGGGATAGTTTGATAAATATGTCTGCTTGTTTTTGTGTGCCTATGTAATAGATCTCTTCGACTTGTTCGTAGCTGACCCGATCAATAGCATCCCGAAGTTATAAAGTACAGTTAGGTTCAAAGAAAAGAACTAATAGTTCTGTCGAAATGTCAAATTGTTTTACAACGTGAAATGTCTGTTCACGTAATAAGAACATTGCGACGAAGACTACGGTAAAATTATAAAGTTCTAAAGTTTATTCTGTGCAAAGCAAGACTCCATATTCTATTTGGAACAATGTGTAACACTAGATTTACGGACGTTTAATGACCACTTATGTCTAATTTGAAGATGAACTGTAAAAGTAAGGAAATTAAGGATAATACATACAGGGTGTCCTATAATTATGGTACGAGCCGGAAACGGGTGTTAGGTGGGGCTATTCTGAACAACTTTTTCCTTTGCAAAAATCCTTTGCAAGATTTACGAAACCCGTCAAAATGACGGATCTTAGATTTCTTATTTTCAATTACAAAAATTATTAAGAAGCTCATGTCAAGGTGCATGTTAAGTCTCGTCGAGATAAAGAATCGTTCTATAAACTGATATATGTATCATCTATTATTTCATTATTTTTATAGTTCATCTACAATTTATACATAAGTGGTCATTAAACGTTATCAGCGACACTTATTGTGTTTTGACGAGTATACCACAAAAGTGGACGCACAGCTAACTGGTTAATAATCTGTGTTATAGTGTGCTTGGCCAAAAACATTGTTTTTCACTGCAACAGTCAGTGTGTAAATTTTTATTCGGCGTCTTCCTCAATCTACGGAATTAAGTTCAAAACGTGAAATTATCGAATTAATTTGAGAATCGCATGGTTCAGTATACAATTAGTATGAAGGTGTTTAAACCCTTGGTTTATGACATATAGTCACGCTGGTGACGCACATTACAGTTCAAATATGACACATATATCGTGTTTGCGCTGCGATCAATTTTCGAGATGAATACTAGTTCTTAATTAGTAAATACGAATTATTTGAATCGTAAATACGAATTATTTGAATCGTAAATACGATTGTATTTGTACATACTTAATTGTAATTCGTACAATTAACACTAGAACTACCAACCAGTCAAAATGACTGATTTCGGGTTTGACATTTTATGTCATCAAATTTTGTGGCCGACTTTTTGTCAAAATATCTGTCATGTTTTATTGAGCTAATAAATGGTTGTATATGTTAAATGACGCTGCAATATTAATTTATTTATTTTTCTACTTCATTTTCAATTCTAAAGTATGCATTTAATGACAGTATTTCTAGTGTTAAAGATCTGTGTCTTAAAATATATGTAACACTTTAATTTTCTTCGTTTATCTTGATGTTGCAACAATAATGAGCTTTTGAGTGACGCGACTATCGAAAAAAAATCATAGCTCTTCCAGGTGCAAGAAAAATGCTTGCAACGTTTCATCGACGTTGCATTTAACTACTTTGGAGCTTAAAAGACGCTGTAATAACAGTGTGTGCGAAATCTGCCTATGCAGTATTCGTGCTTACGTTCTGGATCAATAATTAACCAATTAGATTTTAATTGGTTAGCTGATCAATGAAAAAAGTACTTGATTAGCTAGCCAATTAAAACATGATTGGCTGAGCCCCGATTCGGAACGTAGGCGCAGATACTACATAAAGTGATTTCCAACCATTGTCTCTATTCTAACTGAAGTGTGAACTCTTCTGCGAAGTAGACGAGCGATAAAGGTTTGGGCAAAATAGAAAATATACGTTGTCGCCTTTTTTGTCTGTCACTTGTCTGAGAGAAGAAGCGGATTACAATGGAAATCCACAAATATGATGTCTGTTACGCATTTGTGGATTTTGAGACTTCAAGATCTCGAAGATCGAGACAATAGAACTTTGAAACACTCGATTTTTTAACACTATTTCTACCACGATTTTGTGTATACCTATTTCAAGCAAAAGGTGTCTTTTGACCCCTTTTGAATACAAATCATTACCGAAACTGGTCGGGATTTCAAATTATGACTTAAACGTAGATAATTTGAGGAATATATTTATTGATACACTGATGTGTATTTATTGGAGATTATTTAATTCATCAAGTTACAAAATATTAGTGTCACACAAGTTTCTTCCTTTTTGTAATATGACACAAAATGGGATAGAGGGATAGAAACGGTTGATACAGCTGAACAATTAATGCAACGATTCAACTTTAAACTATAAATATTGTGTATGAATGTCTATCAAAAAAGGAAAGAACTTATGGGACACTCTAATATACAAGGAATGCAGAAGTGGTGTACATTAAAATGTAACGAGGGAAATTAGCGAATTATGTTAAAATTTGAAAGGTGTCTTTTGACACCTCTTGGTAGAAATAGTGTTAAAGCTTTGAATCTTGAAATTTATAATATAATAATTCAGTACATCGATGATATAACAAAGATATCATTAATGTAGGATCCTGCCTTTCCTTCAAATCTTCCTAAAGGATCTTTTGAAAGCTAGGATCCGCGTAAATGAAATAAAAGACTCGGACAAAAGAATTTAACAACAAAACGTAAGAAATGATATATTTAGTAAATTGAAATGTAACACCAAACACGCTCGAGGCTGGATGAAGACTGTCTTTTTCATCTCCCAACGCCGCCTCGTCCCGTTAATCGTACATTCTTTTATTCTTTTAAAATATAATCGATTACTATTGATTCTTCATTCTCTCACTTGCTTCAGTCTCCACACTTCGATTACTATCGATTACATCGTTCGCTTCATTCTCTCACTCGCTTCAGTCTCCACACTTCGATTACTATCGATTACATCGTTCGCTTCATTCTCTCACTCGCTTCATTCTCTCACTCGCTTCATTCTCTCACTCGCTTCGCTCTCTCGCTCGCTTCACTCTTTCGATTACTATCGATTACATTGCTCGCTTCACTCTCCACACTCGGCCCCTTTTGTCCTTTCGGGTCTGGAGGCCCCGCCAATCCCACATTAAACTGTATAAGAACAGAGATAATCGAAGTACGTAAAATGCTGAGACTTTGAAATTTTTGAGTTTCGGGGCTTTTAAACTTCGAGATTTTAGTTACGGATAATTTCATATGTTGACGATGTACTCAAGATAAAAGCAACAATGAATGAAATACATAAAATACTATCATACAATCTAAAAGCATCTGTTCTTTATTTAAAATGATTATATGGCAAGGTATTTCAGAAGTAATAGTAAATACTTTAGGAAATAACATATTTCCAGTAAATATGTTTGATAAAAATCCTGACAAAAGATAGTACAGAAAAACAATTGAATGCTTAAATAATGTAAAACACAAAAATAAGAATTTACAAGTACCTCAAAAGAATTGTTCAAAAATTCGATCAGCTTAAATATATTTTTTAATTATCTACATAGTAGTGTATACAGCTATTCTCGCCTTTATATTCTTTTACAAAGGTAACACTATGCATAATATGGACGACCAATTTATCTTTTGTATTTATTTTTACTAAAATCTATTTAGTAAGTAAAATTTAGACGGATAAAAATATCAAAGATCTTGATATCTTGGTAGCCAATGCATGAGATTATTAATTATATGACTGTAGCTTCACATAGATTGATAACCTTGATAGTATAAAAACTTTTACTCGAAGTAGAGCATACAACCATTTACTGGAGTGCTTAGTATTAGTTTTGAAACATCCTGTATAATCGATTTCAGTTCATACATTTTCAATAAGGTTTATGTATGGACTCCACGATGGGGTATTTAACATACGGGGTGTATTATATGGGATCCATTTTTTCACGATACTATCTGTGTCTAGAACATATATCGTTACATCCTCGCTGTCGAAAACAGTCGTTATATTATATTATATTATAATTAAAATAAATATCCTATTATAATATTTTCCACGCTTACGACTGTTTATATAATATATTAAATTATAATTGAAATATGATATATTATAATATAATAGGTGAACTTTGTAAGTCTAATGGGAACCTAAAAACGAAAATAGCTTAAATTACGTAGCAAAAGCACTAATCGAGTGAACCAGTCGAACTTCGCGTATCGTGATCATGATTACCTCGACTAAAAAATTCAAAACAGTAGCAACGAGAAGCATGAAAACGAAAATAGCGAAGGACGAGGGACAACAATGAAGGATGCATGAATAGGTATCGCAGGATCACGAAGAAAGACGGCACTCAAAAGTAAATGAAACAACGATAAAACAAAGAAAAAGAGGACGAATCGTAACAGACAGTACGTACTCGATGAAGTCTCCCTTGGCGAAGGAAGAAAATGAAGAATTCACTCAGAATGAATCCAGACTCGACCGGGGTAGAGACGTTATGTTAAGAGTAATGAAAGAAAAAGATGAATTTTAATAAGACCCTTTGGTATTAAGTATACCGGAAAGTTGTCCGATAATGTCACTGTTTGAATCCTCCAAAGATGCGTCACTGCCAGACCCCATTACAACATAATTACGACATAAAGTCGACAACGTAGACTCCTGGAGCGAAGCAAAGTTGAAAAGGCATGGCAGATTAATAATACAAGACAGAGGGGATTACCGAAGTAGAAATTATAAGAGCATAAACAAGAACATACGTAGGGGGAGAGGTACTGGAGTTACAAAACTAAACATGACAGGAGTTACACAATTACTAACTGCATAAGTTATACAACTAAGAATGGCATGAACTATACCAGGTGTGTCGCTAATTACTTTCCGGTTTTTTCGCTAAATAAAACACATCATTTACAATAGATAGTTAAAATTTATTTATTCAAAGTATTGGCCATTTGATTCGATACATTTTGCCCGTCACTCAGGCAATTTATGGATGCCAATCCAAAAGAACTGTTTCTCTTTTGATCTAAACCATTCTTCGAGCCATTTTTTAACTTTTTCGAAATCGACGAAGTGCTGCTTTGCAACCGCGTGCCCCATCGATGCGAAAAGGTGGTACAGTAAAGACCCTCATAGTGCGAAAGAGGCCGGAATCGAAATTCGCACTGAGCGGGACAGTTGGAAGCGAAATTTTATACTCGGCGGCTGAGAGGGTCTTTACTGTAGTCGGATGGAGCCAAGTCTGGAGAGTACGGCGGGTGCGGTAAAAGTCCCCATCCAAGTGATTTCAACATTTCCTTGACTGATTTTTCTGTATGAGACGGCGCGTTGTCATGCTGCAAAATCACCTTATCGTTCATGTGGCACCCATCTTCCCATCTTTTGGATCTTTCCCATCGTTTGTAGTCGTTCACAAATTGCTACTCGACTCACATTCAACTTTTCTGCCAATTGTTTCTGAGTTTGTGTTGGGTCTTCATCCAATAATCCTGGCAATTCCGCATTTTCAAACGTTTTTCGACTACCGGGACGTTTTTTGTCTTGAACGTTGAAATCACCACATTTGAATTGTCGAAACCACGTTTCACATGTCCTTATGGTTGGAACATGCTTACCGTAAGTCTCTACGAGCAAACGTAGACTTTCAGCGGCTTTTTTCACCTGATTAAATAAGAAAAGTAATGCGTGCCGCAAATGCACGTTTTCAGGCACAAAACTCGACATTTTCAAAAAATTATAAATCTATGATGCTGTTATTTTGTCGGAATGTAACTTTTGTGGTTTTGAGGTTAATGCAAGTAGAAACAAATAAGATATTTATCAAATCAGAGCAATGCATACTTATGACCAGTGACATATTTTAGAAAAACCGGAAAGTAATTAGCGACACACCTGGTACAACTAAGAACGGCATGAATTATACAAGAATTGCACGAGATGTACGACTAAAAATGGAACGTGTTCATAAGAGTATACGAGATAGACAAAAAGATAGTACAGTGGCGCACATTCAGTTGTCAGGAGTTTTCATATTTCATGAGTGGTCCATTTTTGGAATTAATGGGTCAAATTGAACGTTCCTCTTCCGCATTCTTCTCCCGTTATCGATAAACACAAACCGACAGTAAGGAAACCGATGAAATGAAACGATACCTTCGATAAAAACGCATGCACGGTTTCTACGCGTGCACAGTTGGATTTCTATCCTGTTTGACGACCACCAAGTGTGCACCATACTATCTGAGTCCGGTACTATCATCATAGCATGGGCCAGATATAATCTGAAGGATCGCATGGACAATAAAACGAGCTGTACATGCGGTGTAAGCGCTTTGAAAAAATCTGCGAATGAAAAGCAAATGTATAGTCCACAACTGAGATACAAGAATGATTTCTGACAAAGCTTGATGTATTAAAAAACGGGAAAAGTTTTAATATACAAAAAAAGAGGAAGACGCGATGGAAGAATTTGTGGAAATTCGAAAGATAGGAGACACTGGAACGGATTAAGACTATGCGTGGAGAAATAAATGGGGCAGTCATAAACATAGAAAATGCTGAACCTATCGAGGGCATTGGATAGATGGGTAAAGAAACGATAAGGGACAGAATATAGGTCAATAACGAGTAGGAAAACATGGATAGTAGTTCCCTTTGGACAACAGTGGTTAACAGAAGGAAAATAAACGCGATAAACGAAGTCATAAGTAGAGAAATTAAGAATGTTGGGAGTAACACAACACCGGGGGCCGTGAGACATAAACGGTGGTATCAGTTGGGATTGGGGCATGTTTTATGCGAAGGAATTTCGTGATCGTAAAGAAAAGGTAAAATCGCCGGAGGGGACTGATTTTAGGAAGGTTAGGGAAACGAAAAGGGCTGAAATCCTGTTTGAGCGGGCCAAGGGAGAAAGAATTGGTTGAAGAGGGTACTGGGGAAAAAGAAACTACGATGCAGAAAATTGGGAAGGGTTAAAGATAACGGATATTGATCCATTGATGAGCGAGGACGAGATAAGGCTAAGCATCATAAAGGAACTGGATATCCTGGACGAGGAAGCGGACCAACTGGAAATTCTGCAGGTACTTACCGAGATTGACCAAACACACACAGCGTGGGTAAAAATTCCAGCAGTCACCGTAGAGGAAGCGCTGGAAAAGAAAAAATAAGGTTTGGATGAGTATTGGCAAGAGTTAATGCGAGCTACAAAATTAATTTTTCGATGTTGGCGGTGCAAGAACTTTAGGCACTCCACGAATAAATGTAAAAGATAAATACCAATGATGTTGGGAAGAGTAGAGATTAGGTGACATAGAGGGGGAAGAGGATATAAACAGAACTGGAAGGGAGAACAAAGAGAACAAAGAACAGGATAAAGACAAGGACATTGAAAAGATGATAAGAATACAACTAGATCAAGGTCTCAAGGGGCTGCAAGAGCTTATATCGGCTTAAACTGTGCAGTTGAAGATCTGAATAATGCGAATACCACAATTCAGGAATAAACAATGCAAAACGGGTGTTAAATACATATAGATTAATGATAATAACTTCAAATGGACACTAGATTTATTAATCAGAAATGCTAATAAGACAATCAGAATTTGAGTCGCAATTGTAAGGACTTGACAAACTTGGTAGTGATTACTGCTAGTATTGCAGCATAGATAATAAAGTTGTAATTTTATTTTAAGCAGTTGCACTTAGGATCCAAGGTAGGATGTAAAGATATTGGTGGCAGACCATGGCGGTGGTAAGGTATTGATAATGGTAGATTAAGGACACCATGGTTATGTCATATTATTCATCACGTACACTGATTAATAAATTTAAATAAATACTGGGCAGACGTAACGGATGTATATAAAAAAATGAGCTAAATATGGTGATAAAATCTTTAGTGCAAGAGACTTTAATACCTATTCTTCCTCATGGGACCTGTTGAATATCAATACTAGAGGAAGAATAATTTTGTACTTCATCATGCATGTATAGGGAAACATACTTTATCTAGATATTTCCACAGGGTAATGCTATAGTGGATATAACTCTGGCTATAAAGGCCTTATGGAACAAGATTATTACGTGGTGAATCCTCAAAAAAGAAGTTACTTAGTGAAGAAAGTTAAAAATTCTCAAGTTTCATTCTCTAAATGAAACAAGAATAGTTGCTTGCAACAAATTTATTAACAGAAAGGAGATGGGTGGAGTTAAATAACAAATATCACTCTACATATTTTAATATATATGTATAATGTAACTCACACAAAATTCATTAATGATTTCTATTTTGTAAACCTTTATATTATATTAGATCAGATTACTGAGCTCAAAGAAGGGCTTTGGTGGCTGATCATGCTCCATACAGAGTGATAAATAAAGGGTCTAATACTTATAAAACTTATAGTACCATTTGTGAAATACAAAACATTTCTAATCAGCATAGATCCTAAGACTAACTCTTTCTCTTTTATTATTTAATACCATTTTAATTCATAGTAGTATCATGTTTGCAACTAACATTAGTTTTAGGTTGTAAACACAAGATTATTATGTGCTAATATAGAAAAAAATTAATTGTTACTTTCTCATCACATAACTTTGCAACACAGTCTATACACTTCAGAGACATAATTATGAATATTCATATAAAATGTTCTCACGCATATGACTCAAAGATCAATGTGTAATTTGAAATCTTTCCACACTACTTATAGTATTACAATATAATCGTATGTTTGCAACAGTGAATTAATATCTGTTTGTATCAGAAGCAAAATGATACCACCATGAATTAAGACATTAAATAATGAAACTAATTTTACAAAGGAAAGGTTGGTCTTAGGGCCCATGTTAATTAGACATTTTTAACAGCTATTGGTAAGCACTATAAGACCTATAAGTATCAAATCTTGTTTATTACCCTGTACATTACTTATTCAAAGGTTGATATAGCCTTCATATTTTCAGATATGCTGCATTGACACCAAGTCGTGTAACAGCAACTATCATCGGTGTCTGGTTGATATCGATAATGACTGTGGTCCTACAATCATCATTGGATGTAGGCCCGGACTTCTGTCGACGTCGATTCAGCGGCATAGCTATGGAGCAAATCATTGGAGCTACACTTTTAGTCGGTTTGCCAGCATTGATAACCACCTTTTTGTACGTGAAACTGGTGATTCGCGTTCGGCATGCCACGAGGGGTTCATACAAGCCACCGATCACCTTCTCCTGGGATTACGAACTCTGCAAGGCAAATATATACAGCTGCGTGATGTTCGTAATATTTTGGTTACCGTTCGGCATAGCCGTTTGCGTGAATTCCTTTCGACCTATAAGCGCTCGTGTTCTCTATAATTTAGCCTGGTTCGCCCTTTCCAAGTCTTGCTTCAATAATCTAGTATACTGCGTGGCAGACCGCCATTTTCGCAATGCCTACGTGAAGCTTTTCCATTACTGTTGCTGTAAAACTACCGTGAGTTTCTCGAGGAGAACACGTGGCGAGGGAGGAAGAAACGCTAGCGATGTACGCTGCAGGGTTCACATTATTCATTCCTACGCGAGTCCGGCGTCATGCCGGCCCCCCGTTGATGCTTATGAGCTTTAGCATTTCACCCGTAATGTTTTTCAACGTACGGCATGCTATGATCGAAACGTATTCTTTCCGTTTACTGATTTAATAACGAACACATCCATGGAACACAAGGTTGCCACCTCCTCCGATTTCTGTCAAGGCATGTTCGATTTTTAATACTAATCTCTGAGCTCCTATTTTATCGGAACAAGGCTGACAAGTCAAAAGAAAATTATTCGCGAAAACATGTCGTATTTTTTCTATTGTTTCGTTCTGTAATCTTTGGGTTGTATTCTGACGCTTCGTATTTCATATCGTAATAAGGTGGCAACCCTGATGGGAATTCTTGAGTTAGAAAAATCAAACGAAGTACAGGTGGGAAGATCAGAAAAACAGGATATAATTGTATTAACGTATAAAAAGTATAACGCGGGAGTAATGGAAGGTTAAACTTCAGTTTGACGATCAAAATTGTACTTGTACAAAATTACATCCTCGTCCACGCAAACGATCGCCGTCCAGTGAAACCTTCTCTCTTCATTTTGTGTTCCTTTTCATTCAGCTACCTCTTCTCTGCGATGCTTCCACGATTATTCGAATTCTTTGTTCTTTAAGGTTATATGCGATTCAATCCAGAATACATTGAATAGTTAATTATTTTACATACATATTTTAGCAATAATTAGTATATACCTGAGAATTATTTAGATTTGATACAAGTATTTATAATGGTACTGTGGCAGTGTTTCTTGCTCTTAGTACAAATACTAATACTCTTACAATTAATGAATAGATCCGCCCTTATGATTTACTGACAAGTCTACTTCATCACCTCGTTTCTATTTCTATATTTCAAATTAACTGCCATAGTACTATTATACTGTCAATTTAAAGTTTAATAAATATTTTAATGATGGTTTATTGAATCTGTCTTTGCAGAAGATATCTGTAACAGAAAAATAATATGGCTACTACCAACTCTGGCACTAATGAATCTTTGTATAATTTATGCTTCTATTTTCAGTGTATTGTCTTTTGAAGCATCAAAAGAAAATATGTGAAGGATTCTAATTGACACTGAAACAGGCAATCACCGTCCACTGAAAATCATACTCTGTTTCTATGTTTTGTTTCTATCTCTCATTTATATTTTTGCAAGAAATTGATTGTTTTATGATGGTGCATATTTACCAAAGCATTTGTCATGATTGTTTTTTAGACAACTTTGTGATTCGTCTCAATTTTAGTTTTTATGCAAAAATGGGAACACTGTATTAATATGCAAAGTACAGTTATTTAATTTCATATATGAAATTAAGAAGGAAAATCTCTATTTTTCAATAAAAACTATTTTGTATTTTGTGAGCATACATTGTTTGTATATAAAAATTGAAATGGAACATATTCAATGTTAACACACGATTTCATGACTTGAGTATAAAAGTTTAATAATTTTTTCCTTAGTATTGAATTAAAGACACACAAACAATTATGAAGAAGTATACAAAAGTTATAAATATAAATTGCAAGAGATTTGTTTTAGAAATTAAAGATCCATCCAACAAAATGTTATTTTCATAACTGTTCCATGATTTAATTCATTAAAGCATAGGGATCAAAGATCCAATTGATGCAACCTAAATGATAACTTTAAACTATACATCTCTAATGATTATATCACCTTGTATTTCAAAGTATACGATGAAACTTTTATATTCTAACATTTACAATGAATATGTTACCTCAAAGTTAAAGTTTATATTTGAGCAACATTGAATACACAAACAGAAAGTAAAACAAGCCTATTTAACAATGTCATACAGTACAATATATTAGTGTTAACAATATTTTTTCATGCTACCATTTTGCTACAAAAGAATATATTTTCAATTATTTTGCTACAACTAAATAAAGAACTTGACAAGATTTTAAAAACATGTGTTTCAGAATTATTGAACAAGTTATTGAGCATATAGTCTATAATATTATAGATTTTTGTTAATTTTAATTACGAAAATTTTATGATAAAGACTGTTTAAAGATAGAAACACTTTTGAAAGAATCAAAAAAACAACATAGAAGCTCGCACCTATTGCAACAAGAAATGCATTACAAGGCTATAAATGAACTCCATTCTAACATAGATACATTAATACTCTAGGAAATATTCTTGTTCGATGTGAAAAATGTGACTGATACTTGATATCATGTTTAGTAAAGTTTTAATTTCAATTAGTAGTTAAAATGATGTTGAATACTATTAACAAGATTGATTATATATACTATACGAATTCAATATTATAATCAAAAATAAAAAACAGAAATTTACATGTTACTTGTCCATATATAATAGATAGTTTAAACATATTTATATCTGCAAAAAGTTTCACAACAAGCTATTTGCATTTACCTGCTTGCATTTTATTTTACCATTTTCTACAACAAATTTATTATTTCACTGGCAATACAACAAATTAAAAATATCATCTGAACCCTAAATAATTAAGTTATATAATATAAAAAAAGTAATGGTCATTCATAATTTTATGGATACAAGTATTATTACACATATTTTTTTTATGGTGGACCACTTCAAACATGTTACAAAAGAAAAATAGAAGAAAACTCATTTGTTGTATATATATAGCTTACACATAATTCATCTTCTAATTCTATTTATTAATTGATAATTACCGCAATGATGTATTTTCTAACTGTACCTATAATATATTGTATGTTACATGCCTTCTGTCAATCTGTGATCACACTTTTAGGTATGATAATTCAGTAACAAAGAGTAAGTGTATGTTACAGCTTTAAATTTTGTACGGATCCAGTAGTTTTGAATCTTTTTTCTCTACTTTTGGAACAATTTATTCATAATCAGGCAATTACAAATTCAACTATTAATGTCCTTTTAAAGAGAAGAGTAAAAAAGATATGAATAATACTATTATTGTACTAATACCATATTACTTTTTTGTAATATCCCATAAATATTTCTCAAATAACAACAAATGCAACAAAAAATATATTTTTTATTAGTATTAGAATTTTCTTAATTTAAATAAGATGCATCCAAAATTTAAAACTGTCAATGAAAGGACCAGCTGAATGGAAGCTCTCGGAGTTTGAATACGAGTACAAACATTGGCTATGGTGATTTCATCAAACGTTTTTGGTATTTAAATTGTATAGATGTCGAAAATCTAGAGAAACAAGGGATAAGAAATGATGATGATGATAATGCTTGAGAAATGGGACCAGGAAAATGTTTATTATAACTACTTTTCCAGCTACTTTTTTATTGTACACTTTATTTTTACAACAAATTGTTGTAAGTTTTGATGCAATTTGTCCATTGTCCAATTTTATCAGTTTCTTCGACTAAAGTCAATGAAACATTACCTGCTACTAATCTGTTGAAAATGTAAATTTATTTCAACATATTAAATATATACTTTTGTTTGTTCAAGATAAAATAATAAGTAAAATCAAAAATATCTACTTTATTAACATATATGTAATAAGAACATAGTCTTGATCAATTGATAAAGCAATGTTGGTAAAATTGGACAAATAATATGCAACTGTTCTTTTGAATTATATACTCATTATATACATATATATACATATATGTGAAACTTACGTTTCATCGAGAACAAAAACCTTAGCGGTATAAATAAATTCATAAATGTATGTGCAGATATTACATAAGATACTTCGTCTACGGAAAAGAATTATAGATTTCATTAAAACATCACAGTACATCATGTTATAATTGCTTAAACTTGAACTGTTTCACTAATTTCGTTCAAGAATATTATTAAGCAATGCGGTATCTTTTGTTACAAATAACAAATTTATCCTCGCTACTATAATTTATATCTAGTGATGAATTCTTATAGTTATAATGTATTCCTATGTAACAGGATATATTTATATTTGCCAAATTTTTATTTAGATCGTTAAAATTATATTTTATCTGTAGACATAGTTAATTATAAAGTAAGCATATTAAGTAACCATACTACCCATTTGTATAACGTATATGTATACATACATACGTATAGTCTTTCTATGCGTACGAATTATACATACATTGTATGTAGGAATATGAGCATTTAAGAATGCATCAATTCACACTAATGCTAGTCACTGATTTTTAAGTGTAACTACGAAAATAATTGACAGGCACTGCATGTTAATTCATATCGCTTGTCATAAAAATTATGAGCATATCTCTTAAAGTCTACGTTTAAACATAATGGCATTTTCTTCTCAAATGCACTTACAATTTATGCAGTGTCCGTCCAAAAAATTACGTTAATACAGTATTTGCAATCCTATTGCAATGTATTTATTTATTTATAAGAAAACTGCTATTTGAGTTTGCTGTACGCACTCGTCATATTGTTCGGTTTTAATTATTTAAACACATTGGTAATTTAAGCTAATATTTGTACTTTTTGTTATTACATACTTTCACTGAATGTTTTAGCATTAAAAGTAAATAATAATCATGTATCTGTCAGGTATAATATTCTAATACACTGTTAACAAAATTGCTAATAGATAAATGAAACTATCGATAATAATTCGTTTAACCATTGAATTACTTCTTTCACGTTTAATACAAGAATCAAAACAAATAAATGAAAAAATGTTAATAGGAAATAAAAATTATTTCGATTCTATAAACGTCTTTGAAATCAAATGGTATAAGAGAAACACCATTATAAATACATGATGTTATGCAGAATATACTGGTGAATATGTTAATTATAATGTAAGACAGTTATTATTTCTGCATATTTCGATAGAAGATGAGAAAATAGACATATTATAATACGTGAAATCAGAAATAGTATATAAATGTGAGCTATAAATATTCGTTGTATCCTAGAAGTAGATTACAATATTCTTCCTATTTTGTGATTATTAGTATTTTTATACATATAAAGCGAAATAATTTAAATCAGTTTTGTGGTTAATAATAATAGGTACAAATATTTAAAAAAGATTATTTTATTTGTAAGACTATACATACAGTCACAGTTATAAAATAATTTGTTCTCTTATTATTCTTGCTATTATACGTATATTTAATATTTTTGAAGAATGCTAAATATAAAAGCTTAATTAAGGTACTATAACATATCTATGTTGCACATCATATTTCTATGTAATTAACTTATGAATTGATTGTTAATTTTAGTTATTGTAAACTTATACTAATATTCATGCATATTCCATACTTGTATTTCAGGTAATTTGCATATAATATATTTACATGTATGTATAATGATACGAGACCTGTTGTTTTACAAGAGAACAATGTAGTGACTCAAATTTCGGTAATATAATTTATGAAACTATTCAACATCACTGAGGTAGTCAAACACGAAGAAAAGTTAAAACTATAATTTAAGTGCAGTAAAAATATATCGCACTTTAGATAATTAGTAATCTGGAAAATGGAAATTACCATTAAATTTGATTAAAAATCTCGTTTATCTTATTCTGAAGTAATTGTGATCTTTAATTCTAAACTGATTAGAATTTATTTTTATTTTAGTGTAATTAAAATCAAAATAAAGTAACCTTATTTTATTTGAATCATTTTAAATGATTGTAACTTTTTTTAACAACTTGTACAATGACTGTATGAGTGAATTTATAACATTTTGAATGTAATTATCAAAAACTATTGCACTTGAAACTCTGAGGACCATGATTCACAATAAAGTTTCTCATTTTCCTTATATAACTTATAATCCTAAAAATTGATATAAGGAGCAAATTGATCTATAAACTATTCCTATAAAGCTCCAATTTGTTAACAATACTTATTACAAAATATGATAGTTCTTATAAAGTAATTAATTAAATATTCATTGTTAAACAATGGAATAAAAAAAAATGTGAAATCGATGTTGTGTCTAACTAATTGTCACATATACAAACCATACCACATTATTTAATTATCAATTAAAAAACTTGAATTATTTAAAACATAGTATAGCAAGAATCATTATACTGTGTTAGTTTATTCAAGTATGTAAACGTGCCTCGTAAAAAAATACCAAAAAATGTGGAATTTTTTAGTTTATAATAGATTATGTACATTATATGTATACATGTTTATGTTATGTAAAGTATATTTTTCATTAATGTCAACTTCTGAAATTGAATAGATGTTATTTCAAAATAAACTGGCAATTTATTTTATGGATGTATGTTATGAATTATGTGTATGTAAATTTTATAATGTTGTAATAAACAAATTTTTTTTATATAGCCTAACTTACCTTTGTAATACATAATTATAGAAAATAGTATTTTCTACAATTCATTTTCCTCATAGTGTTTACTATATTTCAGTACAATTTCTGTAAATAATATTATGTACACAATGTTTATTGATAATAGAATGTACAATAATGTATAAAAAAAAGATTTTAATGTACAAGGTGTGAAACGAATTTTAAAGATGCTATACATTTTGTTAAAAAGACTAAAATAACAATGTAACTTGTATATAGTCAGATAATATTTATCTGTTTCTTGCAAAACTTCTAATCCAAATTTTCTTTTGTTGTCATTAGTCTTACAATCTTTGTGCTACTGACAGAACAAATTTTAACATGTTTTGCGCAGTTTCATAACAAACTTTTGTGTGTTCTGTACAATGGTTCTTACATACCTACAAGTATCCCCCAAAAAAAAATCCAATGGATTTAAATCCGGTGATTCTTGGGGGCCATGAAACAGCACCACTGTGGTCAATCCACCTGTCCTGAAAGACTTAGTTGAAGTATGACCTGACATTTAATGGAATGTCTTCCAAGAGATTCGGCAGAACTGTTAGACAGAAGGTATGGTCCAATTATAAAATCACCAGAAATACCAGCCCATACATTGACTGACCAACCATCTTGTGCTGCTTGTGGGCGAATCGCTATCGGATTCTGTAAAACACATGAGAGGAATGACGGATTCCGCTCGATTTCCCCCAAAAATCACTTCGAAAATTGAAATTGTCTGGTTTCAATATGTGGAGCTGCATAAATTGATATGGATGCATTAAGTTTTCTTTAAGTATGCTGTGATCGTGGACCGATGGATACTGGAATAGAATACAAAAATCTATTATTGAAGGAAAAAATACATTTTTCGGAATATTTTAATATTTTTCTTATTACTTGTCCTAATCTATTGGTGACGTCTCGAATGCTAGTTGTTCCATCTTCCTCAAATTGTTCTGTCTCAAATTGAACAGGTTGTGACAAGCCGTTCGAATATAATCCACTTGCCAATTGACGGAAACAACGAGCACTCGCAAGAGTGTATATCCTTTTTACGTGTACAGCTTTCATGGTATTTTCAATTTAGTTATCTAATTTTATAATTACATTCCTGTAACGTAAATTGTACAAATTTGACCTTAAAAGTACACTTCTACTTGCAAAAATTTTATTATTGATCAATTTTGAAAATACCTTTTCTAAATTCTACATATGTGTAAGTACCATGTGTAGGTTTTATTGTGTCAGCTAAGTAGTTCCTGCTTTACCGCCATTTTCTGTAGGGACGCTAAATAAGCTCTTGCGTATGCACACTGCGCATATTAAGAGACAATGTGGTGGGGATTACATACGATAAAAACACATTTTAAACACGATATATGTTATCCACAAAACATGAGCTTAACCTATACGTGTTCTCATAAGAATCGGCTTGGTATACAGAACGGTGCTTAGTTTACGCTTTTAAATTAATGACGATGAAGTTCGTCAAATATACCGGAATTACGTGGTCCGATGTGGAGCTTGCGGGTCTTCTCGAAGATGAAGATTCTTACGTTTCTTTCGAAAGATTTAGGAAGCATCTTGGTTTACATCCATTTCACTTAACGAACCTAAGTAACGCATTGAATGAAATTTTATGTGGAAAGTTGAATTCTTATGACACAGAGTATGTATTAAATCTGTATTTTTTTATACTTTGAATTTTTTACATTAGTAATATTGGAACACAACTTAAAAAAGAAACAAGTTTCTTTTGGTTATGTTTACATTATTTTTAAATTATATTATAGCTTAAAGGGCTTCATAGTAGCTTTCAAGAACCCTAAGTTATTAACACCTTTGGGGGAAATAGTTTATGATTCATGCTTCATTCACATTGACGTAGAAGCAGATTTTTATGTGTTTAGACCAAAAATAGGAATTTCTTTGAAAGGTAACATACTTCATTTTTATATAATTACAAAAATTTATGTTCCTTATTAATGGAGAAAATTTGCAGGAGTCGTCAAAAAAATAGTACCTGACAACATTGGAGTTGTTGTGCATAAAGCTTTTACTGTAATGGTTTTAAAACCTGATGATGAAAATTGGGTGGGAAACAATCTTAAAATGTTGCAAGAAGTACGAGTTACATTAACTGTTCTTAACCTTTCTAGTCAAGTATTATCATATATTGGTGGTGTCTTTGATCCAGAGTAAGTAAATAATCATTCTACTTTATTTAGATTGTTTTTATATAGTGCTTCATTATTTCTACTGCATTTCAGTGATTATTTACGAGGATGTAGATTACCAGAAACATATGTTAATACGAATTCTATATCGTTTGATGACGATGTTGAAGATGTAGTAGATACAAGATCAAGAAAAGATTCTAAACAGTTGAAACACATGTTCTTTGAAAATGATTTGGAAGATGCTTCTGAAGAAGATGTATCACAGACAAAGAAAAAAGGGGATAAACACAAAAAGGTAAACAAAAATCTTGAACAAAAAGTAGTTAAGTATGAAAAGGAAAGAAAAGACAAAAGACGCTCTAAGAAAGCAAAAGACATTAAAGAATCAGAATCACCAGAACATACAAGTAATATTGGTATGAATGGTAATTTTACGGATAATGAGGAATTGGAGGAATTTCTAACTCCAAAGAGCAAACTGAAAAAGAAACCCAAACGGCATAGTTCTCAAAGTTCTATAAATGAAGATGTTAACGAAGAGTGTGAAAAATATTTGTCGAAGGAAATATCCAAAAGGTTATCAGATACAGAATCAGATGACAAGCTTAATAAAATTAAGTTGAAACAAAAAAGAGTAAGCAATGGTTTAGACCGGAGTACGGAAGAAAATACAGTGAAATTAAAAAAGAATCAAAGAAAAAGAAAGATTGTAGATAGCAGTGACCATTCTACAGACGAATTCAGTTCATATAAATATGTACCACATAAAAGTAAAAGAAATTCGAAATCTGTTAACGACAGTGAAGAAGCATCTCCTGACATTAAAATGGAAACATTTAGTGATACTAATGAGGGAAGGAATAAAATAAAAGCATCTCCTAAGAAGAAGCGAAATATGGACTCGGAAACTTCTGAGAGTGAAATCAATAGACATTCTAAAAATGTTTCATTAAAAGAAAAGAGTAAAAACAATAAAATACAAAATATAAAAATTAAGACAGAAAGAGTGACTAGTGGTTCTGAGAATACACCGGATGAAGATTACATAAAAACCATTAAAGTACCAAGGTCGGATTCTGAATTAGATGTGTTTACGCATAGTTTCAGTTGTGATTTAGTTGAAGATGATGAAAGTAGCGCGAGAAAAAAACAGAAAAGGCAGTCAAAGGATAAGATTAAAGTAGAATCCAAATTTGAAGAAATCGTAACTAAGGTAGAAAGACCAGACAATGAAGATGAAGACATTTATGTGGAAGATCCATGGAATTCGTCGGAAATTAATTTACCTAAGAAGAAATATAAGACTCATTTAGGTAACAGTATTGAGAGCGATGAAACAGATACAAAAAGTAATACAAAATACTTTAACAAAACGAAAACAACGGATAAAGGCGCAAAAAGCCCAAATATAAAAGTAGAAATAGATAGTTCTGTAATAAATAGTGAATCGGACAATGAGAATCGACATACATATACTAAGAATAATAAAACAAAATTGAAACACGAAAAAGTTTCATCAGATAGCGATTTAGATTTCCAGGTTGTTAGAATTAAAACGGAGAAGTTTCTAGACGATTACTAAGGTAAAACATTTTGTCATATTGTGTATATTTTTTTTTATTCGAGGGAATATATAGTTAGGAGACATATGCGTGGCATAGATCATTGTACTACATATTAGGCATGACACAGTGGTGACTTGTAAGTCACATGTGATTACTACCATATTTTTTTATTTCATTTTCACTTCAAATTTTCAAATCGCGAAATTCTGAGATCAAATTTCAGATTTTTTAATTCTATAAATTTCAATGTTTCTAACTTAAAAGTCTAAATTATCCAAACTCCTAAATTATCAATTTCCAACATTCAAGATTATCGAAATTTATAACTTAGACTTCTAAATTTTAAAATTGCCAAAATTTATACTATCTAATAGCGAGAACCGTATAGTTGCTAATGAAAAGTAACTTGGTCATGTTCACCTCAAGATATTTAAAGGTAAAAAACATTGCTGTGTATATATTTGTAAGCATATACGTACAATATACTTACACTGACATCAATTCATTAAGAGTCATGTATAAATGCATATGTATATAAATTCTATTTTGTTATATTACTAACGAACTTGTACAAATTTTACGCATTGATAGACTTCATATCCCTTTTATGTCAGTTAAATTTTCTGCTTTATGTTTTCAAGGGATATTTTCATCTTATTATGTAATGATCAGTTTAATCTATACATATTATTATCTTTATTATCAACTAAGTAAAAGTACAAGTATAATTTTCGAAAGCAATATTGAGATATATGATGTGTTACGTGAATAATTTTAAATATATATGATGACCTTTTTTCCTGTAAAATATATTATACATTTTAAGAAATTTCTCAAACTAAACATGTACATTTGTCATATTCCCAATCCTGCTCGTGTATTTTGATAATATTTGTATTGTCTATAACTTAAATGAATATACAATTGACTGTAATATTTAGTTTTAAATATTAATATTTCAAAAGAGAACTACTCAAACTTAAAGTGACTGTTTATCACTGTGGTTTAGAAGTATTATGTAAGATATATAGGATGATATTATGTATAAAGTATATCATTCAATTATTTACGGTAGTAAAAGAGATATTTTGTGAAGACTTCTTTATCATAGATAGCAGTGACAATGTAAAGAAGTTTTCGAAATTAACAGGGAAGTGAAATTGAGAACTCCATTACATCAAAAAGAAACAACAATTAAAAAAGTATATTAGAAACACACAAATGGTGACATATCGTTTATTACAGTTGAACTTCCAACCCTGGAACTAGCATGAACACATCGCAAAATGTTGAGGATGTATACTATTATAAAGAATTTGTACATGGTAATGGATAAACATCATACATAAGATTTGATGCAATCTTTTTTACCACTTAAGGATTATCTTGAACAAGAGAATAATCCCTTTAGCATCTGTTGTTTGATCCATGAAGAACCACACAGAGAAGATTCACTCTTCGGAAGAAGAAATGTGGGAATAAGAATAAACAGGGATTTAATAATATTAGATAAGCCTTGAAGCTCTAAGAAAAAGCCGAAAATAAGTAAAAATCCAGGATGTTCTCACACATCAGGGTGGTGAGTAGAAAGGCTGTACAGAATTAGGGTATTAATACATTTATCATTATAATGTACATATTGTACAGCATCAGCAATACTCACATATACTTATTTCTTTGAATGACTCAAAGTTCACTAGCAGGTAGATTCGATTTAACAGATTAAAGAAGCTTTGTAGTGAGGAAGAGTCTGTATTTGATATGTATACCCTAAGTTGTGGAAGATCTTCAATAAGTGTGATGAGGGTTCCAAATGCTGCACTATTTTTTACAAGTCTTTGCATCATTATCTTCATGACTATTACATAAAAAGGGATGTAACATTGTAGTCGGGGTAGCTTCAGAATTTGAAGTCTGTATGTTTAGACTTTGATACTATTACCGCATGCTCTGGAAGCCATTGTTGTCTTCTTGTCACTGCTGCTTATAACTATATCATAAACCAAAGCCTGCAAGAATCAAATTTGTTGAAATCATTTCATGGAAGGAAAAATGACGTTTTTAAATGTTTCCAATTTTTATATTTTGACACGCATGACACAATAAACTTTCAACTAAATAACATAAGTATGTACATATATTTACAATATACTTTTGCAATAAATTGTAGAACAATATATTCTTTCTTGCATGATGAAATTTCAGCATTAATCTTCATTGGGCGAACTCACTATGGTTTGATGGTTATTGCCTAAACAGGATGTGGACTGATAATCAAATTGACACCAGGATAGGAGTCTTTCTCTAAACAAAGAATTTGTATAACTGGTGATTTTCTCACTTTCATTCCAGGAAATCTTGTGAAAGTAATAGATGGTTTATTTTGAAAGATTTATAATGAAAAATTTAATATAAAAACAATTACAATTTCCAAAAATTTGTCTACATTAAGTAGTGGTAAAATTCTTTTGCCTATAATAACATTTATTTTTGAAGTATATTATTGTTATGCTACGCTGTAACACACGCTGACATACATACACACGCGCGCGCACACATAAATTTATTTATTTACATATATACGGTTTATGTACACTATACTTAAGCAACGTATGAAAATTAATTTTTTTCTTCAATCGAGTTTACTTAACTGTATCATGAAGTGAGTTCGCCACTTTTCTTCTTATTTAAAAATATTTCTTACAGTTTGAAATATAAGAAATGATATATTTATAAAATTACAAATATGAAATACATTTTACTGAAAATAAGAAAATAATCAAAAAGAAAGTATATATAAGAATTGCACAAACAATTTTGACGAAACGAAATAGCAACATATTGAAGAGCAAAAATTTATACCTTTTGATATTTTTCTAGAGTCCATATGAGTGTTTTGATGATGTGCAACAAATACATAAATGAATATTAAATTTTCCTTCAATTCTGTAAATGAAAGTGTACAAATTGCATATATGCTATTGTAAGATATCTTGTAATAATATTCTTAAACAAAATTTTAAAAAACCATAACTGTTTAATATTCTGTACCTTAATGGCTTATCACAGCATATGCTGATGGCAACGCTCATTATTTGAATCCACCTGATTACAAAGTCGTATAATTCTGTGAAGAGAAACTTCTATTTGTTATCATGATTTCTTACAGTTTAATTAGGTACTTTTGGCGTTTTGTGAGATACATATTTACACGCAATGTTAATTTGTCGCTAAAGACGTATAGGCTACAAACAGGAACTTCGCCTTTAAATTTATGTATTCTTTAAGACAGTTATTGATTACTGTGTAAAGGATTTACACAAAAAATGTGTACAGCAGTTATTGCCACTTAACTCTTTTTTGGCGGTGCTGGTATGATTTATTTATATAAAGCAACATTTAAAAGGTTTTAAATACACTTTCATCACGCAGGTTTCCTTTAGGTCAATATTCACTAATAGCCAAGGTACTAATATAGTGCATCATAACTAAAATGTTGACATTATATGTATATGTTGTTTAATATGCTTGACATATTATACCATTGGTTTAATATGTCAAGTACCAAGCTACCAATATGTTTTATTTGACTTGCATACAGTTCAAATAAACAATTTCCTCCATATTAGTAATAATGTACATTTGCTGACTGTTGGCACTGTAATATACAAATGTTTAGTTATAAAAAGGTATTTAAAGGTCGGGTTTGTGTTTCAAGTTAGCACCGCCATAAAAATGAATTGTCTTGTAGTTCATAATGACCCTGTTGTAGATTCAGAGGTTTTTACATTTAAAAAGAATTGTATACAAGACTATACATACGAAAGTATCAACTTACAGCCATTCTTAAAGGTTACAACTCTTGTAAGAACCCTTGGAAATTTTGATAGGTATTGAGAAATATACTTGTACTTATTTTAATTATAGAAGTGTAATAAGGAGATCATAATTTTCTTGATTAGATGAGCATGGTAATTTGAAAGTACTGTTGAGATTTTCGATGCAATTGATTTTATATATCTTTTATAACAGGTATTTGTTTTGTTTTCAAGAAATTTAAGAATGCAAGTTATGGCTATGTTGTCTTAACCGAAATAAGAAAATGGAGATTGCAATCATTATCCATGAAAGGGTTACAAAGTTTTGAAACCTTTAAGTTATAATAGCAACATTTTATATCAAACCTGTCTCTTATTGAGAAAATTAAAATCTCTATTGTTACAGTGTCTCTACTTGATAATTTTTTTTTTCACAACAATGATTTTGGAAAAATTGTGTCAAAAAAGTTATCTAATGAGCCTGTACATGATTTCTCTCAATGACCAAAATAGATTATAATGAAATGCAAACTAGGTAGGAGATTTGATATTTTATGAAATTTTTATACGAAGATTCGAAACTGATATTTCCATCTAGTCTTTTCATTCAAAAGATAAATCTGAATCAGAATTAGATTAAAATAATTGTCTGACAATATTTAGGATGTATTAGTCTGTGCGCAAAAATGTTAACCGCACAATTATAATTATAAATTTCTGGAGAGACATTTAACACGTTAACCGCTACAATTTTATTCAGATGTTTAGATGTAATATAATAATTATTTAATTGATCGATTCATAGTATTTACATACGTATGTAATATTGTTCGTTTTTCGAATTTTTTCAGTTTCTGTATTGTCATTATTGTACAGGATGTTACAGAATGTTGATATCAACATTCACTATGTTGACTACCATGTTACTCATATGTGAACGATGCTTGAATTCCATACGAATCCGTCAACATCATTAGGAATTTTTTAGCATTGTTATGGAAACCCCCTACTCATACAAGGTTGTTGTAACATATTCGAAAGTATTAAACGAAAAATGTGAAAATAGCAAAGTACAGCAAACTTGGAAATTATTAATTTAGAAATTTGGAAATTTGAATATTTGAAAAATAGAAATTTGGAAATCTTGAAATTGAAAAAAAAATGGAAATTTAAAAATTTATTAATTTGAGAATTTGATACGTCAGTGATTCAAAATATGAAACTTTAGAAGCATGGACATATGAAAACACGAGCATATGAAAGTTTGGAAGATCGGAAGACTAGAAATGTATCAATTAGACAAATGTTTAATTTGTTAATTTGATCATTCAGCAGTTCGAAAATGTAAAAACTTGAGACTATATAAACAATTTTACGTGTCAGCGTGTTGAAAACGTTGGACGAAGATCCATATTTTAATATAATAATATCACCCGGTACCCTAAGGCCCAGCCAACATCTTTACAAGCAATAAAAATCTGGAAGAAGTAGTAATACTACCCAACAAAATGTCAAGCAGCTTCACCATGGCAGTCAACGTAACTAATAAAATCGTATCTACGCTTCTTAAAGAAGTCATCGATGATTCCAGCAGCGGTGAACGTGTTATCACTCTCATAACATTAAAAACAACATGTTCGATTTGCAGAGGACGATACCTTCGTAAAGGAATCCTTTCGTCCGTTCAATATGAAAGATCTCCGCAGGAGAAATAAATGTCCATTTAAACTTAACCGTTCTGTACGTTTATTCCGTAATTGATCACAGAAATGATATGTCTATAAAAAAAAAAGACTAAACGTATCTGTCAAACAGCACCGTTTCAGCACCAAACAGCCGTCGGCCGTTGAAAAGAAAATAACGAAAGATCCGTTTGGAATGTTCGACAAACTAAGGACCGCAAACACGTTGGTCAAGTACTTGAAGCACAACTAACGATTACGTCACTTAGTCGTTATATGTACACTCACACACTTTTAAACCGTAGGTACATATGTTCATAGACACTAGACGTTTCATGTGGAAAAGAATGTACTATGGAAGCGGCCAAGGTAAACCGGAAAAGTCCACGGGGCCACCTAAGCCGGCATCCGCCTCTAGAAGGCTCATTATCACGGCCATCGCTGCTTCGTCGTTACCATCCGATGGCACTGGATTCGGTGATTCGTTAATCGTGGTGCCGCCGATCATGTCCATCATATCCTCGTCTGGTGACGTTCCTAAAAGGAGGGGACGTTACGTTATGCGCAACAGTCATTCAAAAGGGGCCTTTCTTTTGCGTGGCGTGGCTACTTTATACGTTAAATTATATCCAACAAACGAAAGTTACATTTTGATTGCTGGACGTTCGTGCTTTCGAAACACCAGAGCGAACTTCTGTTGCCCTATGCTTCGCTCGGAGAAAATTTTTATTTCAAATTTTTAATTTCGTTTTCACGTTTTCTCTGAGCGACTTAATATTTTTTTTTTTTTTTTTTTTGGAAAAATCCGGCAATCGCACTACACACCAAGAAACGACTCCTTAGAGACAGTAATAGCTATGACCTTGGTCGTTCGCGATGCTGTTCAGCTGCAAGTTGTTTGCAATGTGGTTGTACGTTGGGGCGGGATTAGCGGTGCTGTTGTTGTTGCTACCTCTTGTTGGCTGCGTCAAATCCTGGACTCTCTCTGGTGATGCCGTGGTGGTGATCCGTGACTAATTAAACAAACACAATTTTTTCTAAATAAGTATGTTTTACTCAGCTTTTATTTCATTTACGAGTCCATTGTACAAGTAGATCTTCTATAAGTTGCCTGATTTTTTGTTGTACTATACATAGAATGAAGCTATGTGAAAGAGTCACAGAGAAGTAGCTAACATCGAGAAACATCTCTAAACTGCACAATTATCAGCTTAGGTTTTCTATACATAAGAATTGTAAGAGAAGAGATGTTCCTTCATTTTTCTAACATATTTATACTCCTTACTACATAAGAATAAGTTTTATATGGATGTATTAAATTTCTGCAAGTACAGAAGAGATATAACTGTCTTTCGATAAAGAAGTGACCCGATTAGGTAATTAAGAAATGCATCTAAGATTTTCGTTATTACATTTTTAAGTTTTCACAAAACTGAAAGTAGTGGAACTACTTCTTAATTAAGTATTTAGTGAAGTTAACGAGTTATAAAAAGAGGTCCACGTTGCATTCTTGAATTATTTATTTACAGAAGATGCGATAGTGACTTTGATTTGTAAAAAAAATGGGATCTTTTTAAAAGCTACATTTAGTTCATAAGTTGATTACTGTAGGTTTCTAACTATAACTACCTCGGTATTTAACAAGGTAGATTCCGGTCCTGGCCCAGGACTACTACCGGAAGAGGAATCTTCACCCCGTCTTTGAAGATCCAGAACCTCTTCCGCTATTTGTCGTCCTATTTTACTTACCTCTACATGACTCGAGATTAATCTTTCTAATCCACCATTGCCTGCAACAATACAATTCAACATTGGAACGCTCAAATATAATTCTATTACTAATTCGCTATTGGGTTGGCTTAGGTAAACCTATTAGATTAGGTAGTCTACAAATACTTAAAATTGCCAGAGTCAAAGGTTGTATCAAATGTGAGTCAAATGTTGTGAGTGGTAAGAGTTACTAGTAATTGCAGTGATTATAAACAGATAAAAAAATATTATGTGTAATATGGTAACATAGGTAACTATAATTAATGCTATAATAAAAATAATAATAAAAAGGTAATAATAATTGTTACTATATTAACAATATAAGTAATAATAATTATTACTATAATAATAATAATAATAATAATGATAATATAATTAATACAAATTTATATAAGCAACGTAATTTTGCTACAGTTTTATAAATATTATATATATGTTATAAAGGTTGTACTATAATTTTGTACATACTATACGAAGATCATATACATATATTAGGTTATAAAGTAATAAATATTTTATTATACTTACTCTGTGTAAAGTAATCATAATTGCCCTGAACACTGGTGTCCTCAGATCTGTTCCCACTGTTTGTGATCGATCGGGAGTCACAACTGAAAATATTCGTCTTTAATAAAATTTGTATATGATATGATATAATTATAAAAAAATGTTAGTGAAACTTACGAAGTTACAGAATTTTTAGCTATTAGGTACTCGATATCTTTGGTCCATGGATTTCTGAAAGATTTCCATTCAGATTGAAGTCTCACGAAGCTGGCACCCTTTGTCCTAAACCTGTATATCTAAACATAACGAATATATCTGAATTTAACTAAGGAAACTGAGAAACTGATGAAATAAATGATTCGTTTTAGAAAAATAATTAAAAATAAACAATTTTCTAATAAACTTTACATTTGAACTGAATTTTATTTGTAAAATAGGTGTCGTCAAATGATTATTTGAAAAATTAGATTGTAGGATTACTTGATCAAGAATATAAATCAATGAAAAATTCTTTTCAAAGAATTGAAAATTCTGAGTGAGAATTGAAAATCAGTACTCAATGTAGTCTTCCGGAGTTCCAATTATGATTCGGAAATTTTTACATTAAATCGTAAATTTAGGAAGTTGAAAATTTGGAAATTTTTACATTAGGTAATTTTTAAATTCAGGAATTTGAACATTTAACAATTCTGAAATTTCGGGCATTAGGTGCTTCGTGAAGTGGGGACTGAAAATTTGGTAATTTGAATATTTCGATATTTGGAAGTCGTAAATTTAGGAAGTTGAAAATTTGGAAATTTTTACATTAGGTAATTTTTAAATTCAGGAATTTGAACATTTAACAATTCTGAAATTTCGGGCATTAGGTGCTTCGTGAAGTGGGGACTGAAAATTTGGTAATTTGAATATTTCGATATTTGGAAATCGTAAATTTAGGAAGTTGAAAATTAGGAAATTTTTAAATTCAGGAATTGGAACATTTAACAATTTTGAAATTTCGGGCATTAGGTGCTTCGTCAATTGGGGACTGAAAATTTGGTAATTTGAATATGTGGATATTTGGTAGTCGTAAATTTAGTTTTTTTTTTTTTTTTTTGTATATCTAAGATTGAGAATTTGCAAACTTGGAAATTTAGAAATTTCATAATTTGGGTAGTTGCAATTTTGAAAATGTATAACTTTGTAATGTGAGATACTGGTATGATGTATTCTACATTTAGTGATTCTGATTAGTTACCAGTGTCTCACAAATGACAATAATAATTTAGATATCAGACTCATAATAATTACTTGCCTGCGTGGTGATGCATTCAGTAGCCTGCAGAGCAGTTTTATGAGATTTTGCAAGATGAGGAATATCGTCATGGTGATAGTACTCGTACATACTCGTACCTAACAGCTCTTGCGGTAGAAAACCTAACACTAAAGTAGCCCTGCAAACAACAATTACTTATTACGATCTAAAATTAATGGTACATACACAGAATGTCTCAAAAAGAGTAATACAACTGGAGAAATTATTTGAACTCATTGAGAAGAATTGTTATTTGTAGGTGGTACCAATTTTGGAAGGTCAACCACTGCAAAAATTTATATAATAGAATGTTCTAATTTGGTGTACATACCCACATTTTATTATCATATACATTATAATCATATTAATAACTGAAATGAATTTAGGTTAGTATTACGTTGGCCATTTTAATATTACAACTTTTTAAAATTATAATTATCAACATTAATACTATTTAACATTTTTATTATTATTTTTATAATATGAACGTTGAAATCATGTACATGTACTTATTATTTTAATGCTTTTTATATACGTATAATCTATTTTGAAAATTTATAAATTTACATATATTGAAAGTTTATGTCATTTACTGGCTATATAATTCAATTTATATAATTATATATATTTTTACGCATAATATTATATTTGTACATGTATATTTGTTCAATCTAATTGTAATTTGTAATAATATAAGAAAACATACTTTCAGTAACTTTATCTTATTAAGATAAATCATTTTTTTAAATGTAGGTGTAATTGTTACGTCCAGTAAATCTTACAAAACGAAGGTATTCGTGAACAAAATTAATCGTACATCTTTAACTAAATGTTTAACGTAGTATCACCACTTTTAAGACATCCTGTATACAGAAAATTTCTATAAATTAGAAATAACTTATCATTTAAATATCACTTTCAAATCAAACAATTATAAAGGTGAAATTGACACTTTTACTTTCAACATTAAATTAATAAACAGCTTTAATACTAATATATCTTATTTTGTTTATTAATGGAATTATAATATTTCATTTTTAGATAACTTATTGTTAGTACAATGAATGTAACCTTAAAGATTTAACATAAATATTTAAAATGACTATCACGTTGAAGATACAATTTTAAAAAGCTATTAAGAATCACAATTTATAATATTTATTATGTTTATTGCTGGAAACGTTATAACATGTGAAATTGTATAAAATTGTATAAAATTACTGTTATTATTATTTGTAATGGTATAATGCTTAAAATTATATAAAATTAGATAATTAAGATAATTAAAATTACATGATCATTTAATAATAATATTATTTAAAATGTTATACTGCTTAAAATTGTATATAATTAGATAATTAAATTAATTAAAATTATGCTGTAATTATGCTACCGAATTATCATTTTAAACCTTATAATGTTTAAAATCATCAATTATAACTCGAACAAATTTAATGCTTAAAATTAATTAGATTAATTGATTAAAGTCGACGAATTGAAAGTAGTATCCAATTCAGTATTTTATGTTTCATTGTTAGGCAATTTTATTTTGTTTCGAAAGCTGTAAAAATTAACTTTCAAATATGAACCTTTGATCGACAAAAAGGAATTTGCCATCCATCGCGTGCCTCGAAACAAATTTGATCGGCCTCAAATTTGGTTTCTTCGGCAAAGATGTCGGTATAGTGGATTGTAAACGACCAACTGCGACTAAACACGATAGATTGCAAGCCTCTCCATCACCATCGCCTTCTTGCTCCTCCAGATCGATTTTCGCAGGTGCCCACGATTTTAGATAACCGGTACACTGAATAACACAGTATTTCCAATCTGCAAAAAATATTTATTGATCTACATATACAGGGTGTCCCAAAAGTGTTGAACGAGCCGGAGATGGGAGGTAGGTGGGCTCATTCTGAACATCTTTTTCATTTGCAAAAATGTCGTATGGGGCTTCATTTTTAAATTATTAACGAAAAACACCGACCAATCAGAACGCGAGAATCGCGTGCCAGGTGATTCGATCGCGACCACGGCCAATTATAACTCGGGCCTACACTTCTGCCTCCGAGCGCGCGCGATTCTCGCGCTCTGATTGGTCGGTGTTTTTCGTTAATAATTTAAAAATGAAGCTCCATACGACATTTTTGCAAATGAAAAAGATGTTCAGAATGACCTCACCTACCTCCCATTTCCGGTTTCTTCAACACTTTTCGGACACCCTGTAGATGTATCTATTTACTAACTATTAGGTTGTCCGGACAGTAATTTCGTTTTTCTTTGTAACAATGAGAGACAATTTTCATCGGATAATTTTTTTCTCGCTTGAACAGCGTTTTTGAAAAAAAGTAAAATATTCCGAAAATGCTGCTTTTCACTTTCCACATTTAATAGGGTACCAACCACCAATTACTGCGTTGAATCAATCGAATTTTTTTACAAACAAGGCTCTTGAGAAAAACGAAATCACTTTCCGAACAACCCAACAAATATCTATTTGTCCAGCAGTAATAAATTTATCGATATAATGCTTATGAAATTACCTAATTAATGTGTTCGATCCTAGATTAACAAATGTAAAAATTACCATGTTCTTAAAACGTGTATTATTAAACATTTTGATCCGAAAATGTTGCCACTTTTTAAGTTGATGTAGTAGATATTTCGTAGCGACTTCCTATGATTGAAATTTACAATGTCTTTCGGCTTTAATAAATTTACCATTATTAATTATACAGTTATGTAATGACATAATTTATTGCATAAAAATTAGAAACAAAATGTTCAATTTTTAGTTTTCTTTTCAATTTTAAATCCTTACGACCTGAAAACTTTTTGTTGTTATATAATTTCGTGTGACTTGACCCGGCTTTGAAATCTTATGAACGTCAAACCATTGATCTTTTTATAATAAAATATTTTAATTAATTTAATTCAGTTATTCAATGTAATACATAGTATAACATCCACAATATACACTCCTGGACAAAATTAAGTGGACATTGCAGAAATGTAAAAAATGTTTTGTTTCATTACAATGTTGTAAATAAATTTTAAATTTAAAACGTGAGATATTTTTGTAGGCTTGAAAAAACATTTATTTAATGTATACAATTGTGCAATAAAGTTTTGATTTATAGGCATTATTAGTTAATTAAATTTACCATTTGTTATTTATGATACCTGTCCACTTAATTTTGTCCTCGACTGTACATAATATAAAAAATTAAGTACTTTAATTATTTAATTATTCACATGATGTATAAATTATAATGATGAAAAAATTGAATTAATTTATTATTATTTTTGCTAATTGTTGGATTATTAATGATTTACAAAAATGAATTACGGAAATGGGAGACACTGTTATTAAACAAAAGTTTTTATTTATATCGAGTTAAGAAATAAAAGATTTCCTTCAGAGCCTTCAAAATAAAATCTTGTTACAACGTAATAATCTGAGTTATTTAATTTCAATATAATTATATATATTCCAATACTAATAATTAATTATATAATTATTTTTTAGTGAAAATTTATTTTTTAAATTATTTACGCCAAGTTTTACAATGTTGGATGAGAAGAATAAAGGACTCCACAGCTTGCGTTATAGAAGTTATTTCACATTAATCCGACAAAAAATTGTGTAATCGTTAAATGATGTATGATACAAATGTTACGATATTTGATGCATCATGTAATAGCGAGGACACGAGGTCAATATTGCACTGTGAATCGTTAGAAGAGATAATAAAATGTTTACATCATCTTCTCATGGATATACCCACGTTCTTGTTTAATTATACGGATTGTCCTAGTTTCTGAAGAGACTTTGGATTTTTGGAGTGTTCAACGGTTTGGTAATTCGGAAATTTTTGGAATCAAGGATTTCGAAACTTTGGGAGTTGAAGGATTAGGGGAGTTGAAAATTTGAGAATGTGGTAAATTGAGATTAGGAGATGTGCAAATTTAAATTTGAGAAATTCAGTGATTTGAAAATTCGCGACTTCAGGGTCTCCTGACATTCAGAATTTCAGTTATTTAGAAATTTGGAAATTCAAACATTAAGGAATTAAGAAATTCAGAAAGTTCGAAAGTCAGAAAGTCAGAAAGTCAGAAAGTCAGAAAGTCAGAAAGTCAGAAAGTCAGAAAGTCAGAAAGTCAGAAAGTCAGAAAGTCAGAAAGTCAGAATGTCAGAAATTCAGAAATTCAGAAATTCAGAAATTCAGGAATTCAGATATTCAGAAATTCAGATATTCAGAAATTCAGATATTCAGATATTCAGAAATTCAGAAATTCAGATATTCAGAAATTCAGATATTCAGAAATTCAGAAATTCAGATATTCAGAAATTCAGATATTCAGAAATTCAGATATTCAGAAATTCAGATATTCAGAAATTCAGATATTCAGAAATTCAGATATTCAGAAATTCAGATATTCAAATATGCAAATATTCAGAAATTTAAGAATTATTAGATACCGAAGAATTTGTGAACTCGGAAATGGGTCAAAGAATTTATAAATCTGGAAATTTGAGTATTTAAGGATTTAAAAATCTAGAACCCAAAATTTGAAAAGTTTAATATTCACTGGCTTGTACGAATAGTGAAATGTCTTTTAGACGACTGTAATATCTTTTCATACTCCTAAGTCGCTATGTTCTCCAGGATTTACACTACTTCATCCTGTACACATTTTAAGTACGTACAAGCAACGCAAAAAGAGATCAATAAGATTTTTATATTATATATAATAACTATTCGTTCCTATAACAAAATAATAATTTCTTTATAATAAAAGTATTAAAAACGTGTAATACCTTGACCAATACTTAATATATGTATAATAACAACAAAATAGTGAAAACCTTCATTACTTTATTTTGTATAAAATAAATTGCATTGTTCTTAAAATATTTCCTGTCATATATTACATATATGACATATTACATGTAACATTTAACAAGACGATTAAAAGTGGAACGACAAAGGAAAAAATATGAAAGCGAGGATACGTGAAGGAAGTTCTTCAGCTGGACACTGAAATAGTATTCCTTTTTCACTTTTGACAGACCACGCGGCAAATATTTATATCGTGACATCTACGAAACGGCGAAAAGGAATTTCTAATACTGGAAATCTCTTTTTATCATTCCCATAGAAGTGCTGTTCTATTTACATCGATGTTCTAAAGTTGTAGAGGCGTAAAACTTATGTTACTCTATTTTTATATTTCAACAGTTTGATTATTTACTACTAATTTAATTATTTATTATTATCATCTATGTATTTATTGAGAAAAAAAAACTTAGTTATGCAATGTGAGTCACTTAACGTTTGCATTTCAAAACTTTTTGCAGTATGACGTGAATCTGAAGTTTATTGTTTTTAGAGACACGTCAAATATCTTGAGGATGAAGTTGAATGATTCAGTGGAGCTCACACGTTGTAAAAGAATCTTTTGTTTCCACGTCATTTTATTTAAAGATATCAAGGTCACTTTAAATTTTTTAAGCGGAAAAATCCTTCTTTAAACATCTACGGTCAATGTATTTTTCAGATTTCCTGTATTTGTTACAGATCAAAATATTAAGTTAATATTAAGTTAATATTAAGTTAATATTTTAATATTAACAATACGAAATGTAAGTTCAACATAGTATTTTCATATGAGGTATATCAAAGTACCCAAGGAAAGAGAGTTTAAAGTTACCTCTTATTAATGTATGTTATTAAACCTACATATGTATATATATATATATCAATACATGCCTTGAATAAAGTTAATTATCTTTGATAGTTATGTCTCTAGTAATATATGTATATAGTTATATCTGTAGTAATAACTAGATACAGTTATATTTGTAATAGCTAGTTAAAGGGTGAGTACATTTGTTGGAACGCCCTGTATAATAATATAACTATAATTTTAACAATAACCTTAATTACAATTCGAAAGTGGCGTACATGTACTTTATTTTAAACACTGGATTAATTCGCTGTATTTTTTAAAACTAAATTGGTCATTTAAAACAAATTCTATAATCTTTGTAATCTTTATATAAAATATTATTTTCTATCGAAGATATTCAAATCATATACTCATGAAGTAAAACGTTAGTTCTTTTTATCTTATCATAGTATTTGTAAAACGAAAAATACTTTATGTAAGTGTGGCAAAAATTTGAGGGCCGCGTGTGTAATAAAAATATGAATGGTGCGATTATGATAAAAATTTAGAAACTATACTGATACAGTAGCGGACGAAAGTTTAAGACGATGAGTTGATTTGAAATATTATACGAACTTCGTTCCTTTTTTTGTAACTTCGCTACTGAGAAAAATATCAAAATGAAATTTTTTTTATAAGTGTATAAATAAATGTCTAATTAGTTAACACCGAAAGTAGAACATTATTTATAGTTTTTATGAACACATAAATCAATTATTTATTTTGTCCATTTAGTTTTAAACTTTTGTCCGCTACTGTATTATTATATTTAAATTTAAAAAGAGCTAAAAAGGAATCATTTCCAAGATGCCTAAAATTTGTGAGAACAATTGATAATAAATTTTATAATTTTACGTAAAAACGTTTGATCATTTTTTGGTACGAATGAAAATTAATAAACAAATTATGAACGCTCACCAATGTTTTGTTGTTTCTTCCGTCTATGACAACCGCTGGTAGTATCAGCTTCTTCTTTCACTTGCAATTCACCGCAACGAATTCCTTCCACTTTTCGTTTCATTCTGCAGAAGAAGGATCTTCGGGCGCCCGGGCACAGCCTCGAAACACCCTGTGGCACGTCTGTTTTCACTGGTAACATTGCTGAATAAAACTCAAACATTAATACATTATATTTGTCATTAACCCTCTGTCTACCGCAGTGTTTCCCAACGTGGGGCCCACCCCTCACAGGGGGGCAATTTGATTATAGGGGGGGGGGGGCAATTCGAAAATTGCCTCGACACGAGTTTAACCCTTTCGCTCCAGGCCATTTAAATGCAATGTTAGGTTTCAGTGCCAAATTTAACGAAAAAAGCAAATTTTGTGCAGCAAGCATCAAGCGCAAGGATCTCACTAAATTAAAATAATAAATTAATATAGAAAAGTCTTTATTAAAATTATTTGGAATTTGAATTTCAGTTTTTCATCGTATGTTTTGAAAATTTAGTTACTATGTTTCGTTAACAATTTCCTAGTGATTTCTTCCTATAACCTATCATTTAAGTTTCTTAAGTGAACAATTCAATGTTTTAATATTAAAAGTTATGTATGTTACATAGGGGGGCATAAGAATTTTAGAAAGGCTAAGGTGAGGCATGACACAAAAAAGGTTGGGAAACACTGCTCTACCGTAAGAAAAACTTTCGTTATCTACAGTACTTGTTCCAATGGACTCGTGTACAATATACGGTATATTTATTCACTTTGAACTTATATATTTAATAATTTTACAAGTAATATCTTTGTATTACGTATTTTTGGAGTAGGTACATAATTTAGATTCCAAGAATTTTAAGTTTAAATAACCGCAGTATCTACATACAGTCGGGTCCAATGGACCCGCGTGGTAGACAGAGGGTTAAGGTGATTATACTTAATATGGAGCAACTACATGTTTCAGTAAGTGATAAATAATTCTCGGACTTCCGAATTTTCACGTTTGCGAATTTTTGAATTTCCCGATTTTCGGATCTTCAAATTACCAAATTTATGAAATCAAAAGATTGACAGCTAGTGATTTTGAAAGATAGAAAAGCATCAATTTAGAAATGTACAGATTTGAAAATGTAATAATTTTGAAATTTATAAATACCAAACTTTCACACTGAAAAATTTCTAAAATTGAAAATTTGATGGTTTTGAGTTAGTAATTTCGAAAGATAGAAAAGTAGAAATGTAGAAAATATACAAATTAGGGAATTTCATAATTTGGAAATTTGGAAATACCAAACTTTCACACTGACAAAACAGAATTGAAAATTTGATGTTTTGGAAAGTTAGTAATTTCGAAAGATAGAAAAGTAGAAATGTAGAAAATATACAAATTAGGGAATTTCATAATTTGGAAATTTGGAAATACCAAACTTTGACACTGACAAAACAGAATTGAAAATTTGATGTTTTGGAAAGTTAGTAATTTCGAAAGATAGAAAAATAGAAATGTAGAAAATATACAAATTAGCGAATTTCATAATTTGGAAATTTGGAAATACCAAACTTTCACGCTGACAAAACAGAATTGAAAATTTGATGTTTTGGAAAGTTAGTAATTTCGAAAGATAGAAAAACAGAAATGTAGAAAATATACAAATTAGCGAATTTCATAATTTGGAAATTTGGAAATACCAAACTTTCACACTGGCAAATTTATAAAATTGAAAATTTTATGGTTCGGTAAGTTAGTAATTTCGTAAGTTAGAAACGTAGAAATTTCTAAATACACAATTTACTAATTTTAGAATTTAGAGATATCAAATTTTCAAATTAACAAATTTGAAACATTGCAACGTTAACAATTTGGGAAATTCGGAAAATCAGGTACTTAATGATACAAAAATGCCAAATTTTCAAATTTTTTACTTCAAAAATTGAGAACATGCTAATCTGAACATTTTGCGGCTGAAAGTGTTGTTTACACAATGTTGCAGATTTTCTAAGTGTTCAAGTAACACTCACTGTATTTTTGTGGACGTCTTATGTTATTTAAACAAATCGTTTGTTTCCACAAATTACTTTTGATACTAACAACATAACGGTGTAATGGTGCCCGACACTTAAGTCATCTGAATCAATAAAGGTGATGTGTCCGACATTCGCAATGACGACGAATTAGATGATGTGCATTTCAGGGTGTATAGTCTAAAAATATCCATCGTTTCTTTGACGTTTGAGAATAGGCCATAAGAAAATATTTATTATTGGATCTACGGACCAGCTGTCTTAAGCGAATTCCGATTGCCTATTTGAAATTTAGGATGCTCGATGAAGTTAAGAAAATATCGGTAACTTTTCATTCGATGCAATTTAAAAATTTGAAAATTTTTAACTTGACAGAATCGAAAGAGTTGACAATTTTTAACTCGGTCGAACTAAAATATTTTGCAATCTTCAGTTGATGGAATTAAAAAATTTGACAATCTTCAGTTGATGGAATTAAAAAATTTGACAATCTTCACTTGATGGAATTAAAAAATTTGACAATCTTCATTTGATGGAATTAAAAAAAATTTGATAGTCTTCTGGAATTATGATTTTACAGGAATGCAAAAATCGACAATTTCTGACTCAGTCGAATTTACAAGTATAGTACTTTTAAAACTGAGAAAATAAATTTTCGAATGTTGGGATCAGGCGAATTTGCAAACCTGAAGAAATACGAATCTGATGATTAAAAAACTTGGAAATTCGGTTATGAGTGTTGGGAAATACAGGAAGATGAGAGTTTCGTGCGCGTCTTCCATTTTGAAAGGAGAACGCGTCTAATAACTGCGATGGCGACATAATGACAACTTGACGGCAAAAAACTATAAGTATACATGCGACCCTCGATTTTCGCACATTCTACTTTCGAACAATTCGCTATTTCGTACATTAAAAAAATTCAACTTTGTATTTACCTTTCAACCTCAAGACTTTGATAATTAAAATTATGAATGAAGCTTTTATACATCTAGACAAATTTTTAATTATTATGGAAGAATGTACAAAAAAGAAGGTACTCAACTAACTCTTGACAAATTCATAAAGAAATTACCCGAAAGCTAAATAAATAAATAAATAGATACTTTCAAAATACGGTTTTTGGTGCATATTTTTTTACATCTCCACTTTCGAACATTCAACATTCGCACACACTTTCAGGAACCAATTGTGTGCGAAACTCGAGTCCACTGAACTTGTAAAAGTATGAGTGTGATTATAAAAAAATCGAACAATTTTCAAAATAACAATCAGATATTTTTATATCATCAAACTTAAAACAACGACATTCCTAGAAAAAAATATTCTTCCTGCAGGTATTTCGTGTTTTTCGACTAAAAAGTGATGACTATGAAAAAGGCGATTCGCATAATTTCCGCGAGGAATAAACTGGACGCCGATTTTCAGGATGAATTACGTTCGATTTCGATTAAAATTACAAAAGACTATATTCCGATATTACGTAACAGAAAAAAACGAATACTGCTGTGATGTTAACGTTAACTGGAAGTACGTTAATGGCGCATGCAATCTCTTCCTAAGTCTAAGCCGTGTATATTTATCACTTTTCCGTAATGTTTCTGCGAGCATTATCGTTACGTAATTAATCTTGATGTATTCCAACATATGGTGATGTAGCTGATTTTCTTCCTTCGAAGAACTTCCTTCTGAAATACGAACACTAAGTATGTGCAAACCTTTTTTTCTCGTCGTAGTTCATTATAATTTGCCCGATCATATAAACACGTTTTATGAAATTATTTACATAATCTGTAGGTTAGATTAAAAAAGCACTTCCTTTTTTTGCATTGATGTAACACGTAACGACGTTTAATGATAGCAATTAATCTGAACAGGTAAATGAGAAGAGATTCGATATAATTTTAGTAACTTTCTGCATCTGACTTTTGAATCATCGTGAACGGAGTATTTTAAAGTATAATTTGAACAATTTTGTTTGGCATTTTTAAAGAAATTCTAACAGAAAAATTATTTCGAACAGAAGTTGTAATAATTTTAAATTTTTATCCTAATTTTATAATAATTTTTCTAGCAGGAAAATAAATATTTTAAATGAAAGTTAGGTAGTTTTTAAATAGCTTCAAACTGCTGTTGTTTAAATTGTTAAAAAAATGCTTCTTCTAATGAAAGACAAGGTCGCCATGATTATTTTAGACGGTGTAATGTATTTTTTGTTTTATAATATTGTAAGTGATGACAAGACGAGTTTAATGACGGCAAATATGTAAATTGCAGGTATGTTCGATGATCGATTACGTTGGCCTTGAAATATGTTGTGAAAGATAATATTCTGAAGAATTTTTGTCTACAATGCATAACTGATGATCGATTTTAGTTTGAGAGATATTATTAAACATATTTTCTACGTGGTAATTAATTACAAAATGGTACACTTCACTTATTTTAAGAACCTTGAAGAATGTTGTCAAGGTCGAATTTTTCAGCAATATTGTCTACGTTAAAATCGCCTTTTGATTTTGAACTTTGAGATAATACTCAGATGGATTTGATAGTTTTTGAGAGTTTGGAAAGTCAGGTACTTTGAAATTTGCTTCAGCACCCTTTGCTACATGCGTCCCTGAGTTCATCTCAGGGACACCCTGCGTGCAAGGATGAGTGAACGCAGGATCTTTAACATTTTCAGTATCAATCGATGCTGATTGTAAAATGGTGAGCGTCGATGATGTACGATCATACGAGATCAAAGACCTTTCGTTCTTCGTAGGTCACAGCGGCATGCAACATCTTAGAAATCTCGCATCGCTTTTCCCCGTTTAGACGAGTCTTTCGCAACGCTTTCATCTTATAGCGTTAATTCATCGACAGTCGGATGCTGTCGAACCAGTGACATTTATCAGATATTAAAGTGCATCAATGAACCATCGTGTGTCCAACTGACCATCCATGCTGGAGCCGGCTCGGGTGATGTCGAAAGACGATGTAATTAATGGATTCGTATGCAGAGAGTCAAGTAACCTTCTCGAAGTTGAAATTCTAGCGATTGTAACAGAGTTTTGAAACTTTCGGATATAGCGAGAATAGATTCAGACGCGGATAACTCGCGAAACATCTTGGGCGAAACAAATATTATGTGAAACCTGTATGTGCTTATGATTCAACTTGGATGAACTTACGATGAACTTGGATGAACTTGTATGTGCTTAGGATGAACCACGAGCTAGTTTGAGTGTGGATAAGTGAAACCACTCGAAAACAATAATTCAACAAGTTGTAAAGATAAACTGTGTATTCTTTATTAAAACTAGAACTTTATCCTAGCAATTAAAAAAAATGTAACACCTTGAGTCTGATAACGGATTCTATCATTTTTATGTTTACTCGTTCAGTTACTAAGAAAATACGCAGAAGAGAAGAAAAAATGTTTTCTCCAAAAAGAAGTGGTGGGTATTGGTTCGCTGTGAGCGTGAACAAATGACTCAGTTAAAATTAAAACTTTTAATTAGTTTCAGGAAATTTAACACTACAAGCACCGGTATTAAATGCATACTTACTTTAAAATTGAAAATAAAATAAAAAATGAATAAACACTACAGCATCGCCTAACATAGAAAACCATTCGTTAGCTCAATAAAACATGAAAGATATTTTGACAAAAGGTCGGCCACAAAATTTTATCACATAAAATGTCAAGCCCAAAACCAGTCATTTTGACTGATTGTTGTTCTAGTGTTAAAGATATTACTTATAGTACACCGCCAACAGACTTAAACCACTTACAAATTAAGATAAGAGGAGCATGCGTATCCATACCCAGTGCAACATTAGCAGAAAGTACCAGGAGTGTAATCAATAGTGCTCAGAAACTCATTCGTGCTAATAGAAGTCACATTAAACATGATATACAGGGTGTCCCAAAAGTGTTGAAGGAGCAGGAAATGGGAGGTAGGTGGGGTCATTCTGAACAACATTTTCATTTGCAAAAATATCGTATGGGGCTTCATTTTTAAATTATTAACAAAAAACACCGACCAATCAGAGCGCGAGAATCGCGCGCGCCCGGAGGCAGAAGTGTAGGCCCGAATTATAATTGGCCGTGGTCCCGATCGAATCGTGTGGCGCGCGATTCTCGCGTTCTGATTGGTCGGTGTTTTTTCTTAATAATTTAAAAATGAAGCCCCATACGACATATTTGCAAATGAAAAAGTTGCTCAGAATGACCCCACCTAACTCCCATTTCCGGCTCCTTCAAAACTTTTGGGACACCCTGTATAGTCCTATCAACTTGTAGTGACATACTAATAAATACAATGTTACGGAATGTTCAATTTGTTTCTTTCATTTCTGCCCTTGCATAACCTTGAACGTCATAGTCATGTACATGAATGAATTTGTCACACACATGTTTTGATATAACGTTACATTTAACCCTTTGCACTCGAAGATATTTTTATTGATAGCAGGTAGCGACTGTAAAATATTTTGGTTGATAGGTTTAATGAAATCATTTGAAGTTATTATGTTTCTATTATTACTTGCTATTATCACTTGCTTTACATACAATCGTGGACAAAATTAAGTGGGCAGATATCATAAATAACAAAAGGTTAATTTAATTTAACTAATAATGTCTATAAATCAAAAATTTATTGCACAACTATATACATTAATTATATAAATTGTATATTAAATAAATGTTTTTTCAAGTCTAGAAAAACACTTCACGTTCTAAATTTAAAATTTATTTAAAACATTGTAATAAAACGAAAAATTTTTGTACATATCTGAAATGTCCACTTAATTTTGTCCATGACTGTATATATGTACCTCATACTTGCAACAATACAGGTTTTGTTAAAAAATACCTATTTTAAATTGTCGTATTAAACAAAGTGGTGAGTGTCAGTCATCTTTTGAGTGCAAAGGGTCAAAACATCGAGGACACGTTGATTTCTCCATAAATAATAGAAATATATGATTAAAAGATAAACACTGGTTCAGATTATTGTAAATATCTTGCATACTATAATAGATTGAACATTCGAAAATTTCTGAATTGTGAAAATTTTAATGCATATAAATTTGAATATTTGTATGTTTGATATTAGTTTGAACATTTGAACTTGTGTAAATTTGAACAATTTTTAAATCTGCACATTTGCAAGTGCATGAATTAAAAAATTTGAAAATATTGGAACTTGGATAATTCTAAATGTGATTATTTCGAAGTGTGTACATTTCAATATTCGAAAATATGTAATTTTGACAAACTGGTATTTGAAAAGTTTGAAGGTGTATAAATTTCACACATTTGAAAATATTTAAACTTGTATGATTTTAAATTGGAAAATTTCGCAGTGCACATTTCAAATTATTTTAATTATTCATTTCATTAAAAAATTTGAAAATATGTGAAGTAGGAGGTTTCAGAATTCTTAAATTAAAGAATTTCTAAATTTAGGAATTCGCAACTAAATTTAAATATTTAGAAATTAATAAATTCGAACATCAAAAATAAGAAATATATATTTTTGAAGGTAACCACCATAATAACTATTTGTTGCGAAAAGATTGCATTAGAATTTCGACAATTGGAGAGTGAAAATAAATAAAACTCTAAGTACGATGATTAATAACTTCCTATTTATCCAAAAATTCTACACTGATGAGATATATAAAAATTTCTTATTTACAGAAACAATTAATAATGTTAACAACACTATTAGAATTTATATTTATATTTCCGAACATTTACCTTCACGTAACACCTTTTTTATACATAAAAAGCAGTATTTGAAAAATTAACGTATAAAATCTTTTGTATTTCCACTTTTAAATTATAAGTAAACCTTATCTATTATTATCAGCATATGGTAATAACATTATTTCGTCACAAAGGAATAAAATGGAAGACGATAGTGGAAGGAAAATGGTAGATTTTACTCTTATCTAAAATGTTATGAACCATATAATAAAAATCATAAAAATATCACGTACATCCAGTGCACTTATATTATTTTCGTTAAATGACTGTAGAAATATCATCGAATGGGAATTCCGTGGTTAAGAATAATAATGTTTATACATACTTTTAGCGTCTATTAATCTTTCACGTGGACTAAGATCTGACGAGGAAAGCTGTTCCTTCACCTTGGCAACATCTTTCGGGTGCAAGATATCGAACCAACTTTGACCCAGTAGGTCACCCTGCAGAAAAATAATACTTTATACCTGTTCACTTTTCTAACAACATAAAATATGTAAAGTATACTAAACCGATTTATTTATAAATTATAGATATTGAATATCATACTGGTTTAAAAAGAAGGATAGTTCGAGCGAAATGTATACAGATACCGCTTTCAAATGTAATTTAATTTCAAATTGATTAAATAAAATATTGATGCAAAATTTTATTTTAATTAATTTATTTATTTTATATCAAGTGACCAATATAATTGAAATAAATTGATTTAAAATAAATGCAACACGATGTATTTGACAGATATTATTTAACATATTTCAACTGCAAAACAAAATAAATGGAAAATGAATAAGAATATTGTTAATAACGTTTTTGTATATCAAAATTCAGATATGTTTTATATCGAGGAGTTAATTTTATATAAATATTGTATAAATTGATTGAAACAATAAATAAAATAAAATAAAGCGATAAAAAGAATTTGAAAGTATTGTTATGTACATTTATTATACAGGGTGTCCCAAAAGTGTTGAAGGAGCCGAAAATGGGAGGTAGGTGGGGTTATTCTGAACGACTTTTTCATTTGCAAAAATGTGGCATGGGGCTTCATTTTTAAATAATTAACGAAAAACATTTGTTCAGAATGACCCTACCTACCTCCTATTTCCGGCTCCTTCAACACTTTTGGAACACCCTGTATATGTATTACAGATAATTCAATGAAAATTTCGATCAATAACAATTCAACAACAATTAAACTGCTTGTTATTTTTAATGCATTAATTGTTATAAATAACAATTGTTAATTATCAATAGCTCTTAAAAAAGGACAAATTTTTGTCGTTAACAGATTAAAATATCTACCGGTATCTACAAGTTTATTGTAAGGACGTAAGAATTAATGCATTCATTCTTATTGTAGTAATGACATTCATAGAACTGTTATGCGAATTAAAAATAAATGAACACTGAAGGACCCTTTTAAAGGCGTACAATATGGAAAAAATTAATTAAGGACGATGTGATTTTAAGATTTTCTTTTTTAGGTCATTTTTAGATTTTTCCCAAATCGTTTATAATAATTGTATTGAACTAGGCAAAATGAAGTTATTAGATAAAATATAATTCATAAAATAAATATGCAGTGAGAGAATGTAAAACGTAAGAAATGTTAAGCTCTTAATTTATTTTGGGATCCTTCTTGGATGCTATGTTAAAATTTTATCAAATTGGCATAACTGAAATTGTGAACAAGATTTTAGTTACACATATTGGATTTATCATGGTATGTCTTCTAAAAAATCGACGAAACTTTTTGCCCAACAGAGTATATTTGTTACGTATCATAACTTGTGCTGTATTATTGTAATAAAAGATAGTATTAACAGGATACCTGAGAATAATTGAGTGTCTGCAAAACAGACTCGGATACATAGAGAATTCTTCCACGATCACAGCCCACCACGAAGACAAAACCCTCCGCAGCCTGAAACAGGAGACGGGTGTTCGATTATGTAACCTAGATTAAATATTAACTATTATTATGCAACTATCGTGATAACGAATCGATGAATGTTTCCATTGACAATAATTCGATTACTAAGATAGAAATACGAAACACAAATTTTTGTTTGTATTACTGAGTACAGTGTTTTTTTGGATTAGGTTTAGCTTAGGGGGTGAAATACTTACAATGCTTACTATTTGATTTTGAAAGATCGAATAGGTAAACTTGAAATGCTTTAATTTTGAAATTCTCAAATATTGAAATTCACAAATTTTCTTTTCAAATTTCTAGACTTGTCGAATTTCCAAATTTTTAAACTTTTTAATTATTAAAGTTTTTGGATTTCTTAATTTTTAAACTTCCTAATCCTCGATCTTCAAAATTTTCTAGCTATCAAATTCTAGAATTGTCAAGTTACCAAATTTCTCAATTTCTCAACTTTTCTATTTCTTAGTTTCTCAATTTCGCAATTTTCAAAATCGTGCTTTCCCAAATTTTCAAGTCCGTAAAGTCCGAAATCCTCAAACTTCTAAACACGGTTTCCAAGTTTCCAAATTTCCAATTTCTCAAAGCTCACAAACCTTAAATTTCCAAGTTCCTAACTCCTCAAATATCATAATTTTTTAATTTCTTAAACCTGTAAATTCTCAAATTTCCAAATTTTCCAAGTTTTTCAAATTGTCATTTCCTAAATCTCCAAATCTTCAATAACTAAAATTTCAAAAATCTTAAACCCTCAAATTCCCAAATTCACAAATTGTCACATATCCTATTATATTATGCTATAAGGATATAAATGTTTAAGAATACTCTAGATATGATAAATCACCATAAACAATTAATCGATCCGACATATGAGAAATGATATGTCGTATTATCTTTTAAGAATATGAGTATCTATACTTATTCGATTATGATAAATAGCTACCGGACCGACATGCTCTATTATATTACAATATTTTCAACACATTAATTTAAAAAATTGGTCTGTCATAAATAATTGACAGATTTGACATATGAGAAACGATATGTCTTACTAGTTTTTTTAGGGTATGAATATCAAGAATTAGTTCATTATGATGAATAACTACTAGGTTTCACATATGGTGAATGATATTATATTATTCCCGATATATTATGGTGAATTGTGGCGAATATTATTCCAATTATATTATGATGAATCACCATATGATCAATAAAATTATATTAACACGTTGACTCCCACATGAAAGTATTTGAAAATTGCATTAGCTAGTATTTTCGTTTTTAACAAATCTAACCAAATATTTTTACAGTACTTTGTTACATTTATTATCCATAATTCCAAGTACCTAATGCGAGTATTTTCAGTTATAAAAGTGAACAAATTGTGAATAATATAGTTATTAAGTCTGTACAGAAATTTGAGTGTCACCCATATGTGGTTGGCATGGCACTCAAAGTGTTAATCCCATTATATTTTGAAGATTCAAATAAGTAAAATTAGTTTTGCATAATAAATTGTTGTCAGATCTGACGTATACATCCTCCACTATCTTATAAGAATACAAATTTCTAGAATAAGTCTACAATTTCTCTACGATAAATAACCTATACAGGGTGTCCCACAATTATGGTACGAGCCGGAAAGTTGTGTTAGGTGCGGCTATTCTGAACAACTTTTTCCTTTGCAAAAATACTGGACTAGGCTTCACTTTTAAATTATTCAGGAAAAATACCGTCCAATCAGAACGCGAGGATCGCGCGCGCTCGGAGGTAGAAGCATAAGCCCGAGTTATAATTGGCCGTGGTCGGTATCGAACATAGAGCGCGCGCGATTCTCGCGTTCTGATTGGTCAGTGTTTTTCCTTAATAATTTAAAAGTGAAGCCTCATCCGACATTTTTGCAAAGGAAAAAGTTGTTCAGAATAGCCCCACCTACCACCCCTTTCCGGTTCGTACCATAATTGTGGGACACCCTGTATATTTCGCATGTGGGAAACGATCTATGTGCTATTATATTCTCAGAATATAAATATCTACAATTACTCTACTACCGCAAATAGTTGTCCGGTCCAAGGTATTGCAGATATTTATTCCGTTCCAAGAATACAAATTTCTGGAATTAGTCTACTATTAATCCGCGATAAATAACCGATATGTTCCACGTATGGGAGATGATACACATACAGTGCTATTATACAATGAACGCACGAATGTCGAGTATTAACCTACTATGATAAATAATCTCGCGATAATTGATTTATAACGGATCACGTTGGTCTGTCTGGTTTTTCATTAGAATGATTCGTGGATGAAATTCAATCGGACACGTATAATGACGAATTTCGGAGTTTAAGTACTTGGAAACGTATTGACGTTGATGAATGTTACATGCGATCGAAGATATATCGTCGAGGGCTACGCAAATGCCGATTGCGCAACGGCAACGCACTTATTCTAACCGATTTACCTGTTAGACTGTCGATACAGATATGTACATACATTTCTGATCGCATTATCGCGATCATTGAATAGGAATTGATAGGTGTCGCGATTTTTACACGTGGCAAGGATAAACTTTAGTACCTGCATAACGGTACATTGTTTTAAACGAAGAACAAATGCATATTCGAATGTTAGGGATAGTAAATGCGTACTTCATGTGTCAGCTCAGTATCCGTATTAGAAATACTGATATAGACTGCATTTAGGTCAATGTTGGGTTTCAATTAAATTTAATAACTGCGTAATTACTACATTTGAGTGCCTGAGTAGTGGGAGTTCAAGCTCTATATTCGAAAGACTACTGTAAATTGCAATTTTCGAATTTTTGGTTAGTGTGGAGATAATGAAACGGGGTTTAGATCAAATTTAACAACTGCTTAATTACTAAATTTGGATATCTGAGTAGGAGATCAGACATAGTATACGAAAGATAGCTGTAGATTGCACTTCTTAAACTTAAGTCAATGTTGGGTTTCAATTAAATTTAATAACTGCGTAATTACTACATTTGAGTGCCTGAGTAGTGGGAGTTCAAGCTCTATATTCGAAAGACTACTGTAAATTGCAATTTTCGAATTTTTGTTTAGTGTGGAGATAATTAAACGGGGTTTAGATCAAATTTAACAACTGCTTAATTACTAAATTTGGATATCTGAGTAGGAGATCAGACATAGTATACGAAAGATAGCTGTAGATTGCACTTCTTAAACTTAAGTCAATGTTGGGTTCCAATTAAATTTAATAACGGCGTAATTACTACATTTGAGTGCCTGAGTAGTGGGAGTTCAAGCTCTATATTCGAAAGACTACTGTAAATTGCAATTTTCGAATTTTTGTTTAGTGTGGAGATAATTAAACGGGGTTTAGATCAAATTTAACAACTGCTTAATTACTAAATTTGGATATCTGAGTAGGAGATCAGACATAGTATACGAAAGATAGCTGTAGATTGCAATTCTTAAACTTGGGTCAACGTTGGGTTTGGATTAAACTTAGTTACTACGTAATTATTAAATTTAGGTATCTGAGTAGAAGAAGTTCAAGCTCTGTATTGGAAATACTACTTTAAATTGCAATTTTCGAATTTTTGGTTAGTGTGGAGATAATGAAACGGGGTTTAGGTCAAATTTAACAACTGCTTAATTACTAAATTTGGATATCTGAGTAGAAGGAACTCAGACTCCGTATACGAAACACTGCTATAGATTGAAATTCTTAAACTTAAGTCAATGTTCCGTTTGGATTAAATTTAATAACTGCGTCATTATTAAGTTTGGGTACCAGAGTAGAGGCAGTTCAGGCTCCACATTCGAAATATTACTGTAGATTGCAGTTCTCCAATTTACGTTAATATTGAGTTAACTTGGGTTAAACGTTTGTGTTAAGTCTGAGTTAGGTTCAATAGCTGAATAATTTTCAATTAAATTTGCTTTGCTAAGTATGAGAAACTGCAGCTCCACAAGTAAATTATTACAATGGATTGCAATAATCGAATTTGGATTAGTATTAAGTTAGAGCTGAATCAATAGATTTGTCTTAAATTAAGTAGATGAATAATTACAAAATTTGAGTGGGAACAATATGGTTAAAAAATTGAATGACCGCAATGTAAAAGTAGCAAATTAACATTTTTTAAGTAACATAATTGGCAGTAATTATACTTGCTCGTTATTGCTATTAATCGCGTCGTTAAAATAAAAAATTAACCGATTAATAAACAAAACTTAGTAATCGAAAATCAAACAACATAAATGAAAAATCGAAAATCAAAGAACACAAATGAAAAATCGAAAAACAAAGACCATAAATGAAAAATCGAAAAACAAAGACCATAAATTAAAAATCGAAAATCAAAGAACATAAATGAAAAATCGAAAATCAAAGAACATAAATGAAGAATCGGAAATCAAGGAACAAAAATCAGAATCGAAAATTAGGATACAGAAATTCAAAATCTGGAATCAAAAAACAGAAGTTCAAAATCGAAAGAATAAAATACCAACTAAGAAAAACAGAATGTCATAAATTAAAAATTGAAAAATCGAAATTCAAGAAATCAATTTCGACATTGACAATCGAAATCTAGAAAGTCAGCGATCGAAAATCGAAGTCCAAAAAGTTCAAAATTGAAAGTTTGGCTCTAAAAAATTATGCAGATCAGAAGGTCGCAAATTACCAATAAAAAAAAAATTGTCTTTTAGTAAAGCAAATTCTCGTCAAAGAAAATTGCAGTGTAGAGAAATAAAAATTCGAAATACTAGCGAAACGAAGAAACGTTCTAGCTACAGGGTGCGCCAACTGTAAGTACCATATAATAAATGCTTATAAAATAATGAAAACGTAATTAAATAGACTTCAGTTCGCGATATTTATTTACATTGGTTTGTACCATTACAAAAAATTCATTTGTTTAATACAATATTGGGCAAATTGTCTCCTTTGTGAACAGCGCAAAGAAATGCTCGTTTTTGGCCATTTTCCATAACTTTTTGCAAGTTTGAGGCATTATTTCCATTACTTCTTTGCGAATTGCATCTTTTAGCTCCTGAAGGGATCGTGGTGTATTAACAAACACTTTGGACTTTAAATATCCCTACAGGTAAAAGTGTGGAGCCGTCAAATCCGGCGACCGCGGAGGCCATTCGTAATCGCCACTTTTCGAAATTAAGCGACTTGGGAACAATCTTCTTCTTCTCAACATCGGCTCGAACAACCTGAATGTTCTCGTTGCTGTTCTTTGGACGCTGTCTTGCACTCTTTGCACGGTCACGAACATTACCACTATCACGAAACTTATCACTAATTTTCGATACAGTTGTTCACGTAACGTTAAAATTGCGTCCATACTTCCGCCTTGTACCACGTAAAGTTTTGATAAGCGAGGACCCTTCTCTAAAATATACTTCTACAATGTCAATCCGTTGTGGTGGCGTTAAGTTGTTCATGGTGAATAATAATGGTATAGAATAATCTGTCGAATGGTCTAATGTGTTCTTCGAAATGTTTAAAAATAGCAATTGTTTTAGCGTTTAACATATTAGTACCTACAGTTGGCGCACCCTGTATATTCGCAGAACCGTCGAATCAGGATCATAAACGGTCGCAGGAAAATTATAGTATTGCACAAAGTTCGCAATTGGTATCTATCGTACGATGGAAATATTAATTTTCCCGCGAACCGGATATCAATATATCGGGAATAACAAACGTACGGCAATTCATAATGAAAGTTTCGTATGGTAATAATGGCGGCGGAGTCCAGCGTCGCTCCGAGCTGGTATGTCGGGTGTGGTCACTCGCTCGGATATTTATTCTCAGTAGGGATAGAGCAAAGGAAAGTCTCGATAAAAGATAAAACCCTATCTTACGTACGTAAGCGACAATGAAAAATACTAGCCAACTACCGACACAAACTCCGTGCTCAAACGCATGACGGGATACACTGTGAAAAGGAGCTCGCAACAATTTCGTTTTACTATGTTTTTTAAACTTATAATCAGAGATAGATAAATTATTATTTGTACATAATTTACACCTTCTACAATTACCTACATAAATTACATTCATCCAATAACTTCATTTTATCGGAAGAACAACGCCATTTATGTTTCCTAACCTCAAAATTAAATGGGGTCTCACATTTTTGCTCATAACTCTTAAAATACTCAAATTATAGGAAAATTTATGAGGTATATATTCAACAGTATCGTATACGCCATAATCCAGTGATAAAAAAGTTTTCAAAACGCTCTTTTTTAAATTTTAATTTTGCGAATAAATATTTTTTTCAAAATTCTGTACATGTGCGTTTGTAAAGTTTCTTAATACATGCAACATTTTTTCTAAATGTTTTTCTATATTTTACGTAGTTTAGGTATTGTATGCGAAATAATGAAGAGGCATATTTGATTTTGAGGTTAGTTTCGGTATCCCTAGGCACGAATGAATCGAGCTAATGGTTTTATTATAAATTATAGAGATTTATTCTTTTATTACTTCATATATAATGTATAAATTTAATTTCTGTCTCGAAATTTTTGGATCCTTGAAAATTATTGAAGAGATTGCTGTGTTAGATGAATTATTTTGTATTACGTTAATTAACGATGCCCAAGATTGTTACATAAAATTTGATTGGATGTTACAAAATTTTTAAATGCATTTCTCGTATGTATTTTATTTGAAATCAGCATGGTTACAAGAGCTGAGTTAACAGCTAAGTAATACCAGTCGGTAGTGATAAAGGAAGTTGGCAAGTAATAAAAATACGAAGATAAGTATGCTTCTGAAAGATACGAGAAAGAGCTTGCTTTCGTTTTTCAGATCAATCAATTTACACTTATGACCGTGCCAAGTGCTATTAATAGTGGCCCCTCTGTAAACAAAGTTCAATAAAACATTTTATAAACACAAAAAACCGTATAAAAATAATTAAATTGTATCATTCACGTTTACCGGTATACATAAAATATTTTGCATAACTTGCCAAATATTGAAACGATACAATGGAATTACTTCATATACTTTCAAGTTTGAATATAAAATAATGTGAATTAATTTTTGTATTTAACGTTATTTAGAAATTTGTATTGTGTTTACATAATATATTATAATTTGTTTATTTATTCATGAGATAACTTGTATGTTGATTTCTTTACTTTTTTATTGAGATTCGTTTGTATTACGATGAACATCAGACTAATGTTTTATAGTACCGTGACACATTGTAATTTAAATGATACATTGTTTAAAGTACGTTCGTTGTGGATTAAAGTTGTACATCGATTGTTGATTTAATTATTTTTAAAAGTGTGGCGACGGCTTAATGCAGTATTTTGTGAAACTATGGATCTCTTTTGGATTTCAGGATTTTAGAATTTCGGAATTTAAAAATTTTAGAAATTTTAATTTTAGAATTTTAGCATTTTAGAATTATAGAATTTTAGAATTTTAGAATTTTAGAATTTTAGAATTTTAGAATTTTAGAATTTTAGAATATTAAAAATTAACAAACTTTTTTTTTTATTTTAGGGTTTAAAGTCGCATCAACATCAGAGGTTATTAGCGACTGTCTACTAGTTTAGGTACTTATTCTTGTTTGCTGGTTAATTGAAGGGAAAAAAAACCGGTTCTATAGAGTTTTATATCATATTGAGGATTCCGATTGTCATGCAGAATGCAAGTAGGGTGAAAATTTGAAAACTTGGAACATTGGATATTCGATAATTTACAAATGAAACTCTGAAAAATCGCACATATGAAAATTGTTCGAGTTAAAAATAGCAAAATTTTCAAGTTTATACATATACATACAGGGTGTCCCAAAAGTGTTGAAGGAGCCGGAAATAGGAGGTAGATGGGGTCATTCTGAACAACTTTGTCATTTGCAAAAATGTCGTATGGGGCTTCGTTTTTAAATTATTAACGAAAAACACCGACCAATCAGAGCGCGAGAATCGCGCGCGCTCGGAGGCAGAAGTGTAGGCCCGAGTTATAATTGGCCGTAGCAGCGATCGAATTGCGTGGCGCGCGATTCTCGCGTTCTGATTGGTCGGTGTTTTTCGTTAATAATTTAAAAATGAATCCCCATACGACATTTTTGCAAATGAAAAAGATGTTCAGAATGAGCCCACCTACCTCCCATTTCCGGCTCCTTCAACAGTTTTGGGACACCCTGTATGCATCGTTATCGAAAGGAAGCTAATGTTGCATTCGAGTGTACACACGCGGAACCCTTCTCTTTCGTTGGTCGCGAGACCGATCACTGCGTGAAAAATATGTAGCACGTCGGAGAAAGGTTAGTATACTTGTATACGCTCGATCTCCTACTGGAACATTGCAAAAGGTATGGACGGCCTTTTACAACCACCGTAAAAACTTTTCTCCCGCATTGCTACCAATTAACGGATTAATCACTTAAACCATAATGCGATCCGTGAGTCTATGGGAACGAGCTAACCAACTTGAAAGTGAACCGACTCGGGTAAACGATCGATCAGATACCTAATCGAAATCGACGATTTGCTATGCCTCCACGATTACCTCATCACCGGCTAAAAGTTTCACCCTCAAGTACATTCCATGTAAATACTTCCTCGCTTAACTGTTACGATTTTACTGAAATTTTACTTAATTCACTACTTTTATTCAATTGAACTGAATTTAATTCTCCGCAAACTTCAATTAAATTTCACTCTAATTCGATGGAATTTAGTTTATCTCGAATATTAATTTAATTTCGCACAAATTCAACTCAAGTTAATTTACCGCATACTTTAATTCAAGTTCACTGTAATTCAATTGAATTTAATTTACCTCAAACTTCAATTCAATGTTCTTCAAATTTAATTGAATTTAAACTACCTCGAACTTCAATTCAATGTTTTTCAAATTTAATTGAATTTAATCTACCTCGAACTTCAATTCAATTTCATTGTAATTCAATTGAATTTAATTTACCTCGAACTTCAATTCAATTTCACTCTAATTCAATTGAATTTAAGTTACGTCCAACTTCAATTCAATTTCACTGTAATTCAATTGAATTTAATTTACCTCGAATATTAATTTAATTTCGCTCAAATTCAACTCAATTTAATTTACCTCAAACTTCAATTCAATGTTCTTCAAATTTAATTGAATTTAATCTACCTCGAACTTCAATTCAATTTCACTGTAATTCAATTGAATTTAATTTACCTCGAACTTCATTTCAATTTCACTCTAATTCAATTGAATTTAATTTACGTCAAACTTCAATTCAATTTCACTGTAATTCAATTGAATTTAATTTACCTCGAATATTAATTTAATTTCGCTCAAATTCAACTCAATTTAATTTATCTCAAACTTCAGTTCAATGTTCTTCAAATTTAATTGAATTTAATCTACCTCGAACTTCAATTCAAGTTCACTCTAATTCAATTGAATTTAATTTACTTCAAACTTCAATTCAATTTCATTGTAATTCAATTGAATTTAATTTACCTCGAACTTCATTTCAATTTCACTCTAATTCAATTGAATTTAATTTACGTCAAACTTCAATTCAATTTCACTGTAATTCAATTGAATTTAATTTACCTCGAATATTAATTTAATTTCGCTCAAATTCAACTCAATTTAATTTATCTCAAACTTCAGTTCAATGTTCTTCAAATTTAATTGAATTTAATCTACCTCGAACTTCAATTCAAGTTCACTCTAATTCAATTGAATTTAATTTACCTGGAATGATAATTTAATTTCGCCCAAATTCAACTGAATTTAATTTAATCTATTTCAAATTTTAGTATAATTTAACCGAAATCCAGTTAAATTAATTAATTGACTTACTCTTGTAACTAGTTAATTTAACTAATAATTAAAATTAGTCGAATTCTATATGGTTGATATTAATGAACTATTTTTCAAATTTTTAATTTAAACTAAATTAAATAACATTTATTAAAACTGAAGAGTAATATTACCCGGTTCAATTCGAATGTGTTTAAACTCAAATAAAGATGGTAACCCACATAAGTACATATATGTAAGATATTACATTCTCATTCGTATACATATAAAATATACATCCACGCCTTATTGCATTTATTTTGTAATTAGATTATCAGCTTTTGAACATACTTGTTCACTCTAAATGCTCATAATTGACTAAATAAGATTACGAAATCCGACGATGAGGCTTATTAACACTTTCGACCACAGCGCAGCAAATACGATTCTATAAAACACGTGCATTGTAATCGAACAAAAATATATAAAACATTTCTAAATGCACAAAATGTTCGTAAATCTCTAACCTAACGGATAACTCAAATATTAGATCTACTTATCAATCTCTCGCAATTTCGTATCTTTTCACGTTCGAACGGGACACGGTTTGTTGCAAAAATGCGAGCCTGCCACCGGAGCCCCGGGCGCGAGTAATTATCAAGCGGTTTCCGTATACGTTATTTTTATATAGTAAAAAAATGAAAGAGCATTCGATCGACGTAATGTGGACCGAGGTTAGGTTGACAGCATGATTATGAAGTTTGCGAAAGGCAGGCGAACTGGCATGGTTAAAAGTCTGAAAGCAAACCGATTCGTGCGATGAGATTATTCGCCATTATCGAGGTCCGTATTCGGAAAACTAGATAGTAAATACAGGCGTGCATACCATTCGTGTAAGACTTCCTGGTATCTCAGACACGATTACGTAATTCGAACTTCGATTCGTTGTCGTTCGAACGGCAACGATTTAATTTGAAATCGATTAACGCTTAACTGGAAAATGTCTACATTTTTAACATACTGCACGGGTTCAGTGCATTACAGAAATTCTGATGGTATTAGTTTTGATTTATTGATAGATTCAGGTAATTATGCTGATTGAGGTAATTATGCAATTTATTCCTGATTTTGGGCAAATTATGTAAAATGTTGAAGTGTTTAATAATAGTAAGGCAGTATGTTTTATTGAAATAATTGCATTTTTAATGAAAGCTATTGCGATGGTTTTGAGTGTGTATTATAAGAGAGTGAGCGGTGGAGAGCGTTAATGTTCGAACGTGGGAATTTCGCATCTTGCACGTTTGGTTGATTAGGAAACTGAGAAACTAAGAATTCGGAGTTTTACGAATTTTGAGAATTACGGGAATTTGAAATTTAGAGTTGAGACTTTCGCGAATTTGGTAGATTAAGATTTCGAGGAATTCAGTGTTAACGAATGGGAGAATTATAAAATTTGAGAAGTTGAGAAATATAGAGCAATTGGGAATTTGAGAACTTAAGCAATTTAGAGTTTGGGAATTTGATTAATTGAGTATTTGAGTATTTGAGAATTTGAACGATTGAGTAGTTGAGAATTGGAGCAACTGAGAATTTGAGAACTTGCGAATTTCATCAAGTGCGTATTTTGAGAATTTGAGTAGCTGGGAATTTGGGAGTTTGAGATTTGAGAATTTAACAAATTGCGAATTTGAGAACGTAAGCAATTGGTAATTTGAGAATAGATAATTTAAGGAATTGTGAATTTTTGAGCTAGTGAATTTGGAACTTTAGAAATTTTAGGAATATTAGGGATTTGAGTACTTTAAGAAATTGTATATAACCTAAAAATTTAAGAATTCAAAAATCTCGAAATCTGGAAATTTGTGAATTTGAGTGTTTAAGAATTTGGAACTGCAAATTTTAAAACTGAGAAATTTCGGATTTAAAAATTTGAGAATTGATATTTTTTAATATTTTAAAATTAGAAAATTTGGATGTTTGGGTATCTGGAAATTTTTAATTTAGTATTTAGAATTTGCAAAAGAAACCTAGGATCTTGGTGGATTTGATAAGTTAGTAATTGTAAACTTTGATAACTTGGGAATTTGGAAACTTTGGGAACTTGATAACTTGAAAATTTATGAGTTTGAGAATTGGGGAATTTGAAATTTGAAAATTTGAAAATTTGAAAAGTTGGAAATTTGGAAATTTGAAAGTTTCAGATTCTGGGTATTTTGAATTTTGAATTCAGAATTCAGAACTTTGAAATTTGGGAATATGGGAATTTGAAAATTTGAAAATTTGAGAATTTGAGAGTTTGAGAGTTTAAGACTTTTTTATCTGAAATTTGGAAATTTATGATTTGATAATTTCATATTTCAGAATTTGCGATTTTAGAATATGAGATTTGAGACTTGGGATTTGGAATTTTGAGATTTGACAAATTGACGTTTAGCTGTTTGAGATTTCAGAATTTTAGATTTGAGAAATTGAGCACTTGATAATTTTAAAATTAGAAAATGTAGAAATTTAATAATACAAAACCCGGTAGACCGAGAATTTGAAAACGCTGAGTTCTGTAACCCTTGAACTTCACGATTTTAAGATGTAACATTGCATTTCTCGCGTTTAAAAGTTTTAAGCTGCGAAAATTTAGTCGACAGAAAAATTTGGAGACTATAAAATAATAGTTTACAAAACTGAAATTTTGGAATATCATACAACATTACAGAAAATTATGTTTCTTAACCATTTTTTTTCAAACCCGATGAACTTAACATTCAATTAAGCAATATTGAAGAACATTAAACTAATAACTAATTAATACTCTTCACTTTAAAAACCTACCAACATCTCCATCAGGAGATATAATAAAAAATCTTAATACTCAATAATCGCTTTTCTTATATTAATTTAAAAGAGCATAACAGATACTTGCTGCAAAAGTGTCGAAACATACGTAGAACGATACATCATTAATCTCGATTTAATTGCTTCTTACTGATTTATTATTCATGACGTAAAGCTTGAATGATAAAGATAAATAGGCACGATAAATTGTAGTAAACTTACTTGAAGTATGAGTGTCTTGAGCTCCTGATCGCTCAAGAATGCTGGCTTATAATGACCCTCCGTGTAGGAAGTGACGGCTCCGAGGATGGTTTTGATGTGTTGCACAGCCATTCTGAGCACAGTTAATTTGTCAAGTTTGCGGGACATTGCATGGCACATTGGTACCATCGCTGAAAGTTCTGTGATGTACGTGTTCATTTTATCTCTTCTTCTTTTCTCAATTTCGCTGTGATTTTGTCTGAAAAATACAAGAATATTCGATATCAATATGGAATTAATGTATTCAGTTCGAAGCTGGAATTTAGAAATTACAACTTATTAGGTTGATAATAAAAATATGTGGAAATGAGTTTCTAAATTTCCAAATTCTTAAGTTATCAAAGTTTCAGATTACCAACTTATTACATCCACAAATCTTAAGGTACACAAATTTCTAAATTTTCAAATTCTTATATTCCCAAATTTCAAAGTTCTGAATTCTGAATTCAAAATTCAAAATACTCGGAATCCGAAACTTTTAAATTTCAAAATTTTCAAATGTCAAATTCCCCAATTCTCACACTTATAAATTCTCAAGTTATCAAGTTCCCAATGTTTTCAAATTCCCTAGTTATCAAATTGCACAATTACTAGCTTATCACATCCACAAGATCCTAGGTTTCCAAATTTGCAAATTCTAGATTTAAAATTTCTAGATACCCAAACATCCAAATTTTCAAATTTTCAAATATTCAAATGTATCAATTGTCAAATTTTTAAATCCCAAATTTCTCAATATTCAAATTTGCAGTTTGAAATTCTTAAACACTCAAATTCCCAAATTTCTAGATTCCGAGATTTTCGAATTCTTAAAGTTTTAGGTTATATACAATTTCTAAAATTGCTCAAATCCCTAACATTCATAAATTTCCTAAAATTTCAGAAGTTTCAAAAATTCCTAAACTCCAAATTCCCTAGTTACTAAAGTTCGATTACTGAAATTTTCAGCTTCCAAAATTGCAAATTCTCTAATTTTTCATTTTCAAAATTCTCATATTTCAAAATTTGCAAATTGTTAAATCTAAAGCATACTACTACAATCTTACCTAGATATCAATATTGTAACTGACTATTAAAAAATCCTAGACCGTTATGAATATATGTGTATATATATACAATTCCAAAGTCTTTACACACATGAGAGTATTAAAAAATAAATTGTTAAAATAAATTATTAAAAATTCACAAAATATGTTAAATGTATCAATGGAAGTAATAATTTCAATCATATGAGGGAAGAAGATATTTTATAAAAATACATTGTTGCATAAAAATTAACAGTCTAATGAAAAAATCAAAAAATTTATTAAAAAACATTCCTGCAATGATCTCTGATTACATATAAATCAGATTAGTCGAACGTGTGATTTTGAATATCGACACCGACGACGAAATATCGTGTTTAATAATCATTTTCAAAGACCCAACTGACAACTCGGTTTTGTATCAATTGTAGAAGCCGATCTGGTTAATAAACGCCGCTTTTGTGCGTGGACACTGTTAATGTGTCTCCCAAGAACTTGCATTGATGCTCTGCAGACGATCAATTGGTGAACGGAAGTCGCCGTCGCCGGAAACCACTTTCGACTAATAGCCAACAACGAACTTGCAATACTTTTTGCTAAATTAAAATATTTCCGAATAATATTTAACTGGATACAACGTGTCAAGTTATTAGTTTCAAACTGAAGCACAATAAATTAAATTATAATTTAATGTATGATAATATTTGAATGTTCAAGCTGATTTTATATTTGAATATTTAAAATCTTGGTTAAAACATTACACATGTACAATGTACTTACTAGAATCGTTGTTAAAAATTGAAGAAAAATTTGATTCAAACATTAAGTTTTATAAGTTAATTATTAACGTCATTGTTAAAAAGTGGATAGGAAATATTGATTAAGATATCACACGTTTCAGAATTTAATTATTAAAATTGTTGTTGAAAAAGCGGTGAGAAATCTTGATTAAAACATTACACATTCTATAATGAATTTACTAAAATTATTATTAAGAATTAAAAGTATTATTAAAAAGTGCATAGAAAGTTTTGGTTAAGACATCACTGAATATGAAATGTGAGAAATGAAATATGGAGTAAATACGTAAAAAAAGAATTTGTTTAACTTTTTTCATATCATATAACAAATTGACGAAGTCAGAAAAGATGTTTTATAGTAGCCCAATCCTTCATGAATACAACAACAACAAAATTTAGCTCAATCGAACGAGTAGTTTCTGAGAAAGAAATTCGTAAGTGATGTCTATTTTCGCAAAAATAGGCAAAAACTACAAATTTTGAAGCTTGTAATTTTATAACAAATTCGAAATCGACAAAATGATGACTTAACCCCCCCCCCCCTTATTTTTCATAGACCATACTTTGATTAGAACAAAATTGCAGATGATGAGGTCAAAAAGTGATCGATTCTGTGTGGAATGATCCTGATGTCAATATATCTACAGGGTGCGCCAACTGTAGGTACTAATATGTTGAACGCTAAAACAATTGCTATTTGTAAACATTTCGAAGAACACATTAGACCATTCGACAGATTATTTTATATCATTATTATTCACCATGAACAACTTAACGCCAGCACAACGGATTGACATTGTAGAAGTATATTTTAGAGAAGGGTCCTCGTATATCAAAACTTTACGTGGTACAAGGCGGAAGTATGGACGCAACTTTAACGTTACGTGAACAACTGTGTCGAAAATTAGTGATAAGTTTCGTGATAGTGGTAATGTTCGTGACCGTGCAAAGAGTGCAAGACAGCGTCCAAAGAGCAGCAACGAGAACATTCAGGTTGTTCGAGCCGATGTTGAGAAGAAGAGTGTTCCCAAGTCGCTTAATTTCGAAAAGTGGCGATTACGAATGGCCTCCGCGGTCGCCGGATTTGACGGCTCCACACTTTTACCTGTAGGGATATTTAAAGTCCAAAGTGGTTTGTTAATACACCACGATCCCTTCAGGAGCTAAAAGATGCAATTCGCAAAGAAGTAATGGGAATAATGCCCCAAACGTTGCAAAAAGTTATGGAAATGCCCAGAAACGAGCATTTCCTTGCGCTGCTCACAAAGGAGACAATTTGCCCAATATTGTATTCAACAAATGAATTTTTTGTATTGGTATAAACCAAAGTAAATAAATATCGCGAACTGAAGTCTATTTAATTACGTTTTTATTATTTTATAAGCATTTATCATATGGTACCTACAGTTGGCGCACCCTGTACATAGCAATAGCATTAACCCCTTCCCGTGGCATTTATTTGTCAGATGCGTCAGACAGAACTAACTATTCATAGCTATAATAGTAAAACGAATAAAATAAATTTAAATGGTATGACTATTTTATATTCAGCGATCTTTGACTACACGAATTATAATCGGATGTAAATTTCAAGTTGAGGAGTATACAAAATTCGAATCAGATTTGATACATGTGGGATGTGAGTGCGTCACGAATCAGACTCGTCAAAGTACGGGAAGGGGTTAATGGAACATCGGATAGCAAATAAGGTTCGAAATATTATAAAAGAGGAGCGTCAAAGGTGCAACGTCTTTTGTAGTATTTCTGTTTGCGATCTATGTTGGCGTTGATTAGATTAATGACGTCGCCGATGAAGCCAGAGGAAAGAATCGAGGTCAAGGTGGCACTTACCTTGGCAATAGCTGAAATAATACTACATAACCGCTGACCAAGATTATGCGTTTAAGATATACGGTTTCTTACTACACTAGAATGAACTGCAAGCCTCTTTCCAATGATTCATTATACTTCAAAATCATAAGCTCGCATGCATAATTTATTGAACAAATGGTAAAAAGTTTAAAAATTTCGAATTGAGGTATTTGAAAATTATAATATATTTCTTGTTGGGACATAATATAACATACATTTCACAAAGGTGCATCTTATGTTTTTGTACATCCACATGTAAGTGTGTGGATGTATATATGTATAAAACAATAAAGTATGCGCGTTTGCAGAAACAGTCTTTTTAACACGTTATTTTTAAACGAGGATTAATTTTTTTTTCATTTCAGCTCATGGGTTATAGCGACTCTGAGTGAGTTTACAGCTTTGATTTTGATATTTTACAATTTATTATTTTCGCATTCTACTGTTTTCCTATTTTGCTATTTTGTTATCTTGCTTCTTTGTTATTCTACTATTTTGCTATTATGTTATTTTACTATTTGGATGCTTTGCTACTTTACTATTGTGCCATTTCACCGCTTTGCTATTTTCCTAGATTGTTATCTAGTTATTTTGCTATTTTGCTGTTTTGTTACTTTGCTACGATGTTATCTTCTTATTTCACCTTTTTCTACTTAGCTACTTTGTTATTTTTCTATTTTGCTATTTTCTTATCTTATTATTTTACTATTTTTCTATTTTTCTATTCTACTATTTTACTATTCTACTATTTTTCTATTGTTCTATTTTTCTATTTAACTATTTAACTATTTTACTATTTTACTATTTTACTATTTTACTATTTTACTATTTTCTATTTTACTATTTTATTATTTTACTATTTTACTATTTTACTATTTTACTATTTTACTATTTTACTATTTCACTAATTTGCAATTGCGCTATTTCGTTACTTTGCTATTTTATTATTTTATACTTTTTATTGTTTCGCTATTTCACTATTTCATTATTTCGTTTAAGTAAACGAACTTTCGAACTACTTGGAGATTTTTCTTTATTTTAAACGATCAATAGTATTATTGTTAATAGTACCACGAGTCATATATATATAAATATATATATTTTTTAATGGTTATACAATGAATTTTACTTACTTTTTGTTGTCGTCATTTGTGCGAACAGATTTGGCATCGTCTCCCACGTCGTCCAATAAATTATTACTGTCGCTGCAACAGAAAATAACACATTTGTTGTTTTAAATCGAAGAACTATTAAATTACATTTCTATATAGTGTTTAATTTAATACAAATTTAACATGATAATTAGTAGTAATTACAAGAAATCACCAAAGTTATAGAGGTTGCTGAAATCTGTCAAATTTAGACTTTAAAATAAAAAAATTTCCAATATTGTCAGTAAAGTATTAACGATACAAATAGATAATATTTCACATTTATATTTTTAAGTAAATTAATAAATAGTATAATTAACATTTTTAATCATTAATGAATAATATTATCAAAGTTGAAATAATTAATAATTAATAAATATTATTATCAAAGCTAAAATAAACAATAAAATAATATTATCATAGTATGAATAAATAAATATATATACTATTAAAATTTCGACAAATAATAAATGATATTGTCAAAATTTGAATTAATTATAAATAATGTTATTAAAATTTGTATAAATAATAAATAATATTATTAAAACTTGAAGAAATAATGAGTAATATTCTGAAAGTTTTGATAAATAATATTGTCAATCATTTTTCTTCTCGCTTCTTTTGATACTGATCATTCTATTATCCACTTTACGGTTCAATTTATTACAATCCATAAACTAGACTCCATAATTACCTTCTTAAAAAATAATTAAAATTCGTTTGCTATGCCGAAATTTTACTTAATTGACTGCACAAAAACAACATCGTCGTAATAATAATGTACACAGAATTCGACAACTTTGGATATGGAACAGTGTGATCAAATAATAATTGAGGAAGACCTAGTCGAGTTCTGAGACGACGAAACATTGAGAAAGCGAGTCTACACGCTTCTGAAACAAATTCTTCAAGGTGCAACCCTTCGAAAGGGGAGCTCTTTGTTTGATGCAGAATTCTGCCAAGTTTCGCTCATGTACAGCTTCCTCGTACTTTTGTCTTTAAACATTTGGCACAGCTATGTTTTAACAAAGTAACTTTTACACTCGATTCATAATTACATACTTTGCCTAACGTCTAACCATTTTGATTTCTCTGTTACCCTAAGTTCTTTTCACCCGCCTACCACTTATTTAACTATATTTTACTGTGCATATACATTTCGTACATTATTTACAAATCTGTACAAAGAAAAAACTAAATCAAACACGAGATACTCCTTTAATGTTATCAAATTTTTATAAGGTATATGTTCTACAATTTAATTATTATTATTATTATTAAAAAGTGGATATAAAATTTGGATTAAGATATCATATGTTTTATAATCTATTTACTAAAAACGTTATCAAAAATTGAAAACAAGAAATTGATTAAGATATCACATGTTTTACAACTGAATTATTAAAATTATTATTGAAAAGTAGAGTCAAAATTTTGATTAAGATATTACATGCTTTATAATTAAGTTATTAATACTATTTTTAGAAAGTAGACATAAATATTGAAAATTATTATTAAAAACTGGAACTGAAACTTTAATATAGCAACACTCTAAAATTTAACGATTGATTATAAAAATTACTTCTAGTTACAAATATTAAACTTAATTATGAAACTATTCAACAATGACATAACTATAACAAAAAATGAAATTAATATTTCGATATTGTGCAACGCGTTCCATGATTCGCTAACAGAAATTACGATTGAAAAGCGAAAATACAGGGTGGCTGGAATGATCTGTTACTAAGTAAGTTCATACTGATGCATTTGTCGATCCGCTCACACAATCCATCTGAAAGTTGCCATATTTATAGTTCATTCAATCGTTCATATGCGTGCAGAAGCATTTTCGTATACTACATCTCAAAGTAAGGTCATAGTGATGGATTTGAAGTGTAATTCTGTAATTGCTTTATATTTAGCTGGAACATCAGTTCCAATTATCGTTCGTGAGATCCAGCATTTGAATGTAATCTATTTAATGATTGAATGTAATGTATTTGGGCTATTTTGGAGGCCAAGATCAATGTAATGAAACATCACAGTTTGGACGCTCGAAAATCAGCACTTGTCCGGAAATGGAAGAAGATTCTACAATCTCACGTACAGGCAGCGTGTGGTTCATTCTTTCACCGTTTGAATGAAATTATTTGTACAGACGGAGGTTATATCGAGCAATGAGCATTAAATCATTTTCTTGAATGTTTCTCGACTATTATTTTCCCTTGGATAAAACAAAATATTTAAAAGTGTATCAGCTGCAGCGGTTTGAAGTTGTAACAGTTCATTCCAGCCACCCTGTACAGCTACAATCCAGCGCCGCTCGTTCCCTAATTTGTTTACTAAATAATAATTTCCATAGCGGGAATAAAATATGGACAATCCATTACGTTCTCCGTGATTTAAACGATCGCAGTTTGCGTGCAACGTTTAAGACGCCAAATTGGATGTATTCCGGTCAGAGGTAACACCAACTATGGCGGTTCCCAAAGGCAATTTCGACCCAGCAACCAACCCACGGTCCCAGGAGAAGGCAAATCTTCGGTTCTATTAATGATTAAGTTAACCCTTTGAGCGGGTAACCGACACCTTGATTGGTAATTAGTCGGAGTTGCGGTCGTTTACCAGGGAAACGTTATGGAATGCGACGCTGGCGTGAATCAAAGAGGTGGATAAGGTGTGGGGTGGGGGTGTAGAAAGATGTTTATAGACGGAAATATCGGTCTTGAATACATTTGATTGGCTTCGTTTCGACGTGTTCACCGCCGCGAGCATATTAATGTGTGTAACAGACCAATATCCTGTATGACTTCCCACGCAAACCATACAATTCTTAACACATTACGGGCCAGACATTTTATTGCTGAATATTTCATGCACATACCTGTCCCTTTTCTCGTTCGGTTGGTGCCGTAAGTAAGACATTGTGTCTTTTCTACACTACGCCTTATATCGTCGGTAATACATTTACAGGGTGCTCAAAAAAATGCATTCAATTTTTTTATGGTATACAGGACACACTGCACCGAGTAAAAAAGTTTTCGTAAACATAGGTCCAAAAGACAACCGTTTCTGAGATATAGACATTTTTGTTTGATAGTATCATGATTTACTAACTTGCTTCCATCGCATGTGACGGTTATTTTCGTGTTTACAAACCGCATTATGAATGTTCTTATCGAAGTGCCGATTTCATTGAGAAATCAATCAGTTGTGGATTAGTAATTGTAGATGATACACAGTTACAAAGTATCGCGAATATGTAACACATCACTCAATAAGTCTCCGGTCTAACTAAGAAAAATGAATTTTTTTTTTTTTAATTTCACTTCATTCATTAACATACTCTTCTCCAAGAGTAATACATTCATTCCAACGCTCTTCTAACTTTTCTATGCCTCTTTCGTAAAACGATTTATCTTTACTCTCAAAATAGGCCTCAGTTTCGGCAATCGCGTCTTCGTTCGAGTCGAATTTCTTTCCCTGCATCATCTTTTTGAGATCTGCGAAAAGCCAGTAGTCGCTGGGAGCCAGATCTGGAAGGTACAGTGGATGAGGAAGCAATTCGAAACGTAATTCGTTCAATTTCTCGATCGTTTCACCGATTGTCTCGGCGAAACAGCACTTTTTTCTTTTGGTCTGGTGTGAGCAAACGCGGCACCCACTTTGATAACCACTTAGGCATGCTTAAATTTTCGTGTAAAATTGTGAATACACTACCTTCTGATATCTTTAAGGTATCAGCTATCTCACACAACTTCATTTTGCGGTTTTCCAAAACTATTTTATGGACTTTTTTACGTTTTCTGAGATAACTACCGATTTTTGGCGTCCAGAACGTATAGCGTCATCAGCGTTTGTACCACCGCGTTTAAATTCGGTATACCAGTCTATAATCGTGGAATTCTCTGGTGTAGAGATTCCATAACACTTATCAAGCCATTATTTGGCTCGAACAGCATTTTTTCCCATCAAGAAACAGTGTTTAATCAACACCCGGAACTATTTTTTATCCAATGTCTTGGAAATTACGAAACTGGCGTCAGTAAAACGACTGTAACTTCTAAACTAATTCTCAGAATGTTATAAAATTTTGACACGTACCGTCTGAAGTTTGGTACTATCGATGAATTATGTCGGTTTGACAACAGCGTCGTCATTTATTTGTCAGACCGTAGACATATTGAGTAACGTGATATTAATCGAATGAAGAAATGGCAGATATGCATTTTATGTATGACCGTGCCAATGGAAGTGCTTTAACTGCACGACGTCTTTACACGAAAACATCTCCTAATCGAAGAACTCCCTCCCACACGTGTATAGAAATGGAAGGTGGGCACGTGGAAAAACTTCTGTGAATATGGAAAAAATTCAATATCAGACTTTATTGATTCCAAAGATCAGAATTTCCTTAATACAATTACTTATACATTACAATCTCGTTGGGGAAAAGTGTACTTAAGCAAATGAATCATATTTTGATTAAATAAACTTTTTGAAAAAATATATGCAGTTTTATATATTTACTTAAAAGTCCGACATTTCATATGCACCAACCTGATAATTGTCTATACCTAAGCATCTGAAGCGGTCAATGCTATTTCCATCGACGCTGCGACCCACGTGCTTCTACAAGTACTTACATTGTTGCTTTCATTCACACGAATTAACTTAATTTTAGTATAAAATAATTTTGTCTTAAGGGGGGATCCTGCTTTAGGAGCCCTCAAAAAGGCGTTTTTGGTGGAATTTTTTTAGGACAGAAAGAAAAGAGTAAGCCTAGTCAACCTTTTAGATAATTTTATTACATATTTGAACATGAACAAAAAATTTGTGTTAAAGAAAAATATTCAAATGCAGCCGAGTTTTATGCACATTTGTGCAACACCTTGGAATTGTAGTCTCCAATCGGCGGGAAAGATGCAGTTCGTAATTTTCGTTTGAAGTAAAAAACCAAAGAGAATTTTAATTTTCATATATTTTTCCTCTAGATGAACTAAGAAAAACCCAAGAAATTGTGAAATTGTAAAATTTTCTCAAGTTTGAAAAAAAATGTGCCTCTTTTAGGAAAAAAAAATCGTTTCAACTTGCTAAAAAAAATGGTTTAGAATTATTTTTCGTGAATCTTTTTAATTCAAATAGAAGAGTATATAAAACTGAAGCTAACAAGCCTTCGTTCGGTTTGATTGGTCGTCTAGTTTTGTTGCAATCGCGCCCGCCAATTTAGAAGAATCGTAAAAACAAAAACTCGAGAAAACCCAAACTTCCGCGAGCAACCGCCGTCCTCCCTCACGAGGAAACCCGTACAATTCAGACGGCACATCGTGCATATATAGGAGGGCTCGAATGCACCCTACATACACAGTCCTTTTACTAATTTAAAATATAGTTTCGAACGACCATTGAACCTTTCCGGGTACATTTGACCGAGAGAAGGAGCGCGCGCTCCACTTGCTCGGACGCTCTTTTAGTGCTGTATCTTTGAAAGTATTGTATAGCCTCTATAACTTTGGATACATATTCTTAGATACATTAACAATAAATTTAAGCAGTAAAAAAAAAATCGATTTTTTGAGCCTTCTAAAGCAGGATCCCCCCTTAAACGAACAAAAATTCGGATCTGAAGGGGTTAACAACAAGCGAAGCAAAGTGAAAATGATAAACTCACTGGCAAGATAATTTTCGCTTCCTAGAATCCGGCACGAATTCCTCGGAAGTGTCTGTATTCGGTCCATGGTTGGGTGTGGATGATGCGCTACGTTGTTGCTGCTGATGATGATGGTGGTGGTGATGATGATGATGGTGACGATGATAGTGATGGCCGGAGGCGGGTGCCTGGTCAGGGACCATCGTCGGGGGTGTCTCCATGTGCTGGGGCGGTTCAGCCCCCGTTACGACCTGCGGCGTGGTGTTGGTGCTGGTGGTGGTGGTTGTGGTAATCGCAATGGTGGTAGCGCCGGTGGTGTTGGGGGTGGCGGTAGTTGTGTTGTTGCTGTTGTTGGCGGGGGTTGGAGTCAGGCTGAGACCTTCGCCACCCCCCGCCGAGCTGGCGGTTACTTCTCCCACCCCCGATCCCGTTCCTATGTCGCCGAAATAAACTGTGGGACACGAACTTCTGAAACAGTAATTGATTAACAATTATTCCGATGAAAGTCTGATCAGTTTTCAACGTTGGAAATCGCCGAAGCGGTCGGACGACCGTTTTACGATTTTCTTATTTGTTGAAGCGGTTTTCGTGAAAACTGCGGCGATTTTTATTAACATGAAGAATTAATATCGTCCGTTCATTTTATTTCTTTAAATTCATTCTTCGTTTCGAAGTACGCGTGAATTATACGCTGGTAGGTTTAGTGTTAATAATAAATTCAAACTAATGACAATTAATTGTCATTGCAAATACGAATAGGTGATTTCCTAGATTAGTTCTCCAGGCAACCATGTTATGGTATTGGTGAAATATTAACGTTATTTGTAATTTAGATTATATTTCTTTTAAATAATTAACGTATTGATTATTTGATAAATATAGTAGTCTGACGAATTTTTTTTCTGATAAAACTATGTGTGTAACAATCGACAAGAATAAAGAGAGTTTAATAAATAAATAACACAATAGAGGTAAAATTTTATTCAAAATTGAATTTAAATTTTATTCAATTAGAGTCATGGAACACTTACTTCACTTTCTATAATAAACGTATAATAAACTTGTCTTAAAGAAATATGATTAATTCAACCCATTTACTGTTACGGTGGAAACAGATACAAATAAATAGACATGCTAAAATTCTAATTAATTCTAATTAATTAATCAATGTCGAACTAATTCTAAGTAAATGTAATTGATTACATAGGTCCACACTAATTCCAAGTAATTCTAATTAACTTTTATCAAAAACACGAACAGGTAATTTTTTTAATTTAATTATCTACCTAACCATGTTACATTATTAGTACAATATCGAAGCTATTTAATATTTGTCTTCCGCTTCGTTTCAAATAGCGAATATAACGATTATCTGGTCGTAGGAAACTTGAGGCCATGAGAAAATTAGTACCATAACAGTCATCGTAAGCATATGTTAACGTATGTACATATTTATAATACTTTGTCACTGATTTATTAGCAAATTGGACAAATTGTTATGTCATCTTCGTCAGTAGATATTTATTTACTTTATCTTTTATTTTATGCCGCTTAAACAAGTGCAGACTTGTCTTCGAAATTTATATTTTAGATTATCTTATTAAAAAGCATTGCCGAGTGTAACGGAATATTTCATCAGTTATAAATGGTTGAAAATAGAATATACACAGACTATTTTTGGCAATATTATAATACATCACTTTCATAAAGATAAGAACGTTGTTTAAATTCGAAAACGTATACATGTAGTATAGTGTCAGGTTATACGAAAGTTTATTAACGCATTAACCTCTTCCCGTGCTATTTATTTCTCAGATGCGTCAGACAGAACTAACTATTCATAGTTATAATATTAAAACGAACAAGGGGAATTTAAATGGTGCGAGTATTTTATGTTCAGCGATATTTGATTACACGAATTATAATCGGATCTAAACTTCAAGTTGAGGATTATTTCAAATTTGAGTAAAGTTTGTTACATTTTAGCTGTGAGTGCGTCACGAGTCAGACTCGTCAAAGCACGGGAAGGGGTTAACATTAAATTAAGAAAGTTAACTGAAGTTAACTAAAGTTAACTTAAGAAAATTAAAATTAACACGTTGTATAATAAGATTGTAGTTATGCATGTTGGATTTGTCATGGAATATATCTTTAAAAATCGACGAAACTTTTTGGCAAACTCCATAAAACATCTTCCGGTATTTAAAATTCATTCGAATAAACTTAATAGAATTGGTATGCGAGTTTAATCGAATGTCATTTAACGTTACAATTATCGATGCGTGATATGCAGTTACTTTTAAATTAAAAATAAATAAAGGACCCCTTTATAAGGTGTGCCATACTGAAAAAATTAGTTAACGACGATGTGATGTGGAGATGTATTCTTTTAGACCATTTTGACATCCTTTCTGTCATTTATAATAATTTTATTGAATTGGGGAAAATGAAATTATTAGTCGAAATATAAATTATGAAATAAAATTACAGTAAAAGAACGTAGAACATGAGAAGTATTAAGCTTCTTCCTTTTCATTTATTTCGAGATTCTACTCGAATCGTTTGTTACAATTTTATCGAGTCGATACAAACGACATTATTAGTCGAAGCATAAGTCACAGAGTAAAATAAGATGTAAAAAAATATAAAATATAAGAAAATACTTTATTTATAAAAATGTTATAGAAATGTATAATGGTGAATATTTGTAATTATTAAAGTACGAATAATATACGATAAATGTTAAAATTTACAACACTATGTATTAGATAAACGAAAACAGTAACACATTACAATTTGCAACAAAGTATTTCAGATACTACAAACAAGAGAAATAGTAAAATACAAAATGAAGTATTGTTGAGTTTATTAATAAATAGAATATAAATTATTGAGTAACAAATGTTAAAATTTATGGCACACTATATTATATAAACAAAAACGGTAACACATTACAATTTGCAACAAAGTATTTCAGTTACTACAAATAGAGAAATAGTAAAATACAAAATGAAGTATTGTTGAGTTTATTAATAAATAGAATATAAATCATTAAGTAACAAATGTTAAAATTTATGGCACCCTATATTATATAAACAAAAACAGTAACACATTACAATTTGCAACAAAGTATTTCAGATACTACAAACAAGAGAAATAGTAAAATACAAAATGAAGTATTGTTGAGTTTATTAATAAATAGAATATAAATCATTAAGTAACAAATGTTAAAATTTATGGCACTCTATATTATATAAACAAAAACAGTAACAAATTACAATTTATAATAAAATACTTCACATACAATTGATAGAAGAAGCGTTACAATAAAAGGGCTATTAAGTTAATTAATTATTACAGTATGATTAATACATAATAAAAATTAAAACTTTGAAGTACTTTATATTATATAAATAAAAGTAGTATTTCAATTTACAATAGAATATTTCAAATGCTGTAAACAGAAGTGATAAAATAAATAATAAAAATATTGTTGGATAATATAACGTAACACTCATTGCAATAATCTCGATTAATTTTTACAAAGTACAAATACGCAGTAATTTATTGGTTGATTGTCGTTCGACGACAATTTCGAGAATGAGTCACATAAGCGACAATTCTTTATATCGTATCTGCACAAAAAGACGTGATGAAGGTCGGCCACGTATCTATACAAACAGCTTGCAAGTAGTTCCGTATATTATGATGTAACCTACACGATTAACGTAATTCTATATATTCAAGTATACGTCAGTGCACGCGACATTTGTGGTATCACTCGGTACACTTTCATACCGTAACGAAATTACAACGTTCGACTTGTTACGTTTAAGTAACAGTACTGCAAGAAAAGTTAACGATATTTTTTCTTTAACACTATTTCTACCACGATTTTGTGTATACCCATTTCAACCAAAAGGTTCCTTTTGACGCCTTTTGAATAAAAATCATCGCCGAAACTGGTTTGGATTTTAAATTATGAGTTAAACATAGCTAATTTGAGGAATATATTTATTGATACACTGATGTGTATTTATTGGAGATTATTTAATTCATCAAGTTACAAAATATTAGGGTCACATAAGTTTCTTCCTTTTTGTAATACAACACAAAATGGGATTGAGAGATAGAGAAGGTTGATACAGCTGAATAATTAATGCAACGAATCAACTTTAAACTATAAATATTGTGTATGAATGTCTATCAAAAAAGGAAATAACTTATGGGACACTCTAATATACAATAAATGCGGTGGTGTACACTAAAATGCAGCAAGGGAAATTGGCGAATATTAGCTTGAGAAAAATGATATCGCTGAATTATTAATTTAACAATCATTGCATGAAATGTAAAAAAATTAATTGTGGAGAAACGATTCAACATAGAGAATAATTTTATGTTAAAATTTGAAAGGCATTTTTCGACACCTGTTGGTAGAAATAGTGTTAATGTTATTTATCGACGATTGTTCAACCTCGAAATGAAATGCTTCGTTCTAATCGTTGCTATAATCGAAATACGAAAAGTTGACACTGAGAGTGACGAACATTCCTTTCGCTTTTTACACGAGTAAACAAAAAAACATTATTTGAAGATTGTATACCCATTACTCATTAATCGGCATCTCCGAGACAACGTTTGGCCGCATGCGTTGCACAAAACGATCGTAAAATTAAATGAGTCGTAGTTTGAAATTTTTCAATACCCAGGTTATATATCAGATATCTCATCAACTAACTTCATTGTTTTAAACATTTAGGACCGTTTTCACTGGCTATACGATGTGAAAATAAAGAGAGTTTAAAAAATTCAATATCAGAGTTTATTGGCTCCAAAGATCAGAATTTCCTTAATACAATTATTTATATATTACAATCTCGTTGGGAAAAGTATGTTAAATATAATTTTTGGTAAGCTAATAAGACTGTTCTCTGACAAGGTTCTGGGGTAAGTGCCAAGAGGTCAAGCTTCGTCCTCTTACTAGAAGGCATTCCTGCCTTCCCCACTCCGTGGCCAGATCCTTAAAGAACAACACTGTTGGATTCCGGATGAGGGAATAAATACAACACTTGTAATATAAACTCGGAGGCTTTATTCGATCACGATAAGTTCCGCACGCAAGTGCCAATTATGGAAGACTGTCTGAATGTAGAAAGAGGCCTCAGTTATATAAATCGAGATGAGGGTGAGTAATGGAAGTGCATAGTGTAAGGGCAGCGCGTAGGACAGTATGACTAAGAAGGTTAGATGAGTTGGCGTTTGAGGAGTGAAATCAGGATGTTTTTCGCAGGATGATTCAATGTGGTGATAAGCTATCTTGTTGTCGATGAGTTGGTCGTACAACACCCCTATTCACCTAAGCAATGCAACGTCGGGCTGCTTGCCTTTTCCATGTCGACCAAGCCTTATCGACACTGCTATATCAATCAGTCCAGGCCGTCTTACCCTCCAATTTCCTTCTCTTTATTTATAGATCTGCATCCTTTTTCTATTTTGAATAAACTATCTTTCCTAAACGGACCCTTCTTTTTCCTTATCTATTTCCAGAGTCAGTCTCTCGCTGACGAGACCCAGATACTATTTACCCTTCCCACGGCTGGATTACTACCCCCAAATTCCAGAAACCCTTACCCTTGGTCTTTCCTCCAAAATTCCGATATAAAAAGGGAACTCGAGCAGCTAAGAAAGAGAGTCTTTTTAATCTTTAACCTACGACGACGTCGAACCTCTGTCCGGAACAATTGTATGAGTTTTGTGAATTAAAAGGTTAACAATAAACATAATACAACTATAAAACACATCGATCCTTTGAGTACCTCGACGACATCCAGAACATTCCCATGCCTCATTTTAAACAATCAACCCGGCGACACTCGATGGCTACGTGACTTCGAGTCACTGGCCATCGTCGACCGCCGGGGTTGCCATTCATACAGGGTGTCCCAGAAGTCGACGTCAACCCGAAACCGGGTGACAGGCTAGGTCATAAGAGTTATCAGAAAAATATAAAAAAAAATCTAAGTCGCGTTTTTTAAAAATTATAGACATTTCAAAAAAATCGAGAAAATCTGTACCCTGTGACGGTCTTTTCACTCCTGTTACTACAAATATTGACTTTTTTAATCATTTTTTTTTTGTTTTGTAATCCCGAATACTGCCTCTTTAAATCCTGGTCAATAATTTGAAGCCAACTGCTCGGGTTTGGAAGTAAATGTCACTTTTTGGCCAACCGAAGATTCAAGCAGAAAACTTAGCCCAGGTTTAACTGACCATACTGAAAAAAAATGATACGGGCCGAGTTTGGCAAGTAATTTTAAAAGTTGGCGCATTGTATAAACACCCTATCATAAATCGTCCGAAAGCAAAATAGCGGTGCGCTAATTGCCTTCGTCGACCCTCAAAAATACGTTGCCGCTAACATGTAATTAAGCAAATGGATCATATTTTAGTTAAATAAACGGCTTTTGAAACAAGATATGCAATTTTATATATTCACTTAACACGTTGACTGCCACGCTAACGCAGTTGAAAATTTTACTAGATAGTATTTTTATGATTAATAAATCCTACCAAATATGTCCACAATATTTTGCCTCATTTATTATTCATTGATCCAAATAATTACTATTAGTGTTTCCAATTAGATAAGTGAACAAATTCTTACTAAATAGATGATTGATTCATATGGAAATTTAAGCGTCACCCATATGTGGATGACGTGGCGTTCAAAGTGTTAAAAATCCGACATTTCATATGCACCAACCTAATATTATTTATTTTTTTTATTTTCCACATTTGGAAGCGCGAAGGATGGATCCCGTCGACTCACGATAGAAAAGGTTCATGAATCCAGCGAATGGCATTAAAGATCAAGTGCAAGATGCGCCGGCTATTAAAGCGTTCGAGAATTAAGCAGAGATTGATCGCGTGTTTTCAACGGAATCGTTGAAAAGCGTGTTACCTGTAGATCACGGATCATCGGGGCAGCGATGAAGTACGGTTACGTAACTGGTTTCGTACATAAATCGATTGAATGATCGAACGCGAGGAAAAGAGAGAAAGAATAGAAAGTAACACCTTTCCCTACCTTCGGGCGGTATTCAGTTACGCCACGTTTCTATGAAAGTTCTCCGGCCGGAGCGCTAAACTTGGAAACGGTATACGCGGCAATTATTAGAAGAACAGACGGGATCTGGTGCGAGAAAAGACTCGTTAAAATCATTATTACATACCAACGGTGAACCGTGTATCTGGACCGATCAATTACGCGATTTCGTAAGATGCGATATATAACGTAGTAACCGGCGCTGTATCTCGGCACGTCGAATCTCTTAAACACGTTCTAACGCCGTTCTCTTAAACGATCCGAGACAAAGCGTTTCGTACGAACTTGAAAACGAGGCATTTATTTGATACCCGAATGATGAAATAACCTGCTGAAAATTTTCATGACTATCGCATGTTTCAGATACAGATATTTTAACACTAGATTTACGGATCCCGTGAAAATGACGGATCTTACATTTCTTATTTTCGATTATGAAAATTATTGAGAAGATTTTGTCAAAGTGTACATACGTTATCCTTCATCGAGATAAAGAATCAATGTACAGGGTGTCCCAAAAGTGTTGAAGGTGCCGGAAATAGGAGGTAGGTGGGGTCAGGTGTTGTTCGTTAATAATTTAAAAATGAAGCCCCATACGACATTTTTGCAAATGAAAAAGTTGTTCAGCATGACTTCACCTACCTCCCATTTTCGGCTCCTTCAACACTTTTGGGACACCCTGTATAAGCCACTTTACGTATTATTCATTGTATTTCTTTACTTTAGTAGTTTTGTTTCAATTCAAGTATAAGTAGCCGTGAAACGTCCGTAAATGTAGGGTTAACCCCTTGCTCTACAACAGTGGTTCCCAAACTTTTTTGGTACATGGAGTAATGAGTAACGAATAACGAATAACGAATAACGATTAAGAAATATTGAATAGCAAGTAGTAAGTATAATAGTAACTAGAAAGTAACAAGTATACAACAATGACTAGTAAGCAGCTAAAACCAGTAACACATAGAAAATATTCACAAGTAAATATTAAATAAGTATTAAGCAGAAAGTAGTAAGTAATGAGTAACAATCAATAAGTAATAAGTAGCAAATACTGACTAGTAAGTGAATTAAGTAACGATTAGCGAATAACAACTAAAGTATAGTATTTCAGTCTGAACCTCTCACTATACATATATACTTTCATCAAAATAGCCTTGCCCTAACCTAATCACCTTACAAATCTTTATCAAGAAAAACCTAACCTAACTTAGCCTTAACCTTCCTCTCATATCTCCATCAATAAAGAATCTCATATTCTATTGTAAAAACAACATATTCCATAACAAGCATTTTAACTAAAAACTCCTAAACGCTTCAAGAAATGAGAACTGACAAAACATTAAATGTTTAATAAATATTTTATTTAAAATATTTCCAACATTTCAAAATACTCGGTGCACAGCCTTGTCTATCTTCGATTAAGTGAAATAAACCTCGATCCTTGATCAAACAAAATAAACAATTGATCCCTAATAAAGACACAGCCGTTAACATTTATGTTGACCACGCGAGAACACGAATATCGACAACAACCATCGAACACAACAGTTAACTCATTGTTTCATTCACTTACTCTTGCACCGCCGAAAGGTTATAATAACTCCGTTGCTCTTCCTGATGCTGATGTTGATAGAGTTGAGCACCGGCCGATGATATCGTCAAGATGACCTGTCCACGATCATTATGATGATCTTGATGCAAACGCGGCTGAAGCTCCTCCAACGATATGAACTCTTGCGGCTCTTGACCCGGGTGGAGGAGCTGCGTATAACTCTGTGCCATTTCTTGGGCCACCATCTCCTGTTCTGGTGGTCCACGAAAGCACAGCAGATCCTCCAGCTCCTCCTCCTGATGTCGACGGTATTGTTGCTGCGTTTGTTGCAACCGCGGTTGCTCTTGACGATAGCAACGAGAATGTTGTTGGTGATGTTGATGATAAACACCGGGGTTCAGGCAGGCGCCATCGCCAACCGCAACGTTATTCTCCACGGCATCACCGCCACCTGCCAGTAACCCACCCTCATCTGAGGGCGTACAAAGCGTCGATCTTTTATCCGGATCGATCGATTTTTGTAATCGAAACGCGACACGAATTGGTTGCAACGTGCGAACGAGCGGGTAAACGCGTTTCTCCGGCGGATTTTCACTGTGGGACAGCCAATGCGGATCCAGTGCCCGGCGAGCAGCTCGAGGGCAACCTCGACGACTAGGGAGAACACGAAGAGACTGCAGAAAAATTCAGGACCGCTCAGAGAAAATGGTGGACACGGATTTTGACCATCGATAGATTCGTATGCTTACAAATTGTGGCTTTCTTGTTCTGCACTTACGTTCTTTTACAGTTTAACTCGTTTGCATTATCAACGCAGTTTTCTTTTCATGAACGCGATATTAAATTATACGTAAAGGTTTGATAACTCGTATCGAATGAGCGAACTTAGCTTATTCAGAACGATGAACAACGTATCGTACGCATCGTTTGAAATTATGATGACGCAGCAGATGCGTCGTTCAATGCCTGTTCAATATATTAGGTCCACCGGAAAGTTCTGTCCGATAATTTCGTTTCAAGTTTGAATATGTATACGCATTCTCTTTTTGAGCCACATATGGCTAACTTCTTTATAACTGCGCTTACAAACATGTGCCCTTCGAAAGTAACTATGGCAAAGATATCTCGTGTCATTAAGTTAGACCCGATGATGAAAACATGGGATCTGACAAAGTTTATTTGCGGCGCTGCATGTTGCATGAATTCTAATATGATAGAAATGCTACCGAAACGTGTCGAAATTTGATAAAAATTGTTGGTGGAGATGGTGTTCCTGGCAGAAGGTGTGTGAGATGGTTCGAAAAATTTGAAGTAGGTGACTTCGACTTTAGTGTTAAGATATGCTCTAGGTCAGCGGTTCCCAAAGTGGTCCCTACGGACCCCCAGCATCGTTAAGGGGGTCCCTGGACAACGTTGGGGGGTCCGCGAAAGGTTTAATATAAAATTTGTATCTTATGCTTTATAGTAGGTTCTTCACTTGGGGGTCTATGAAGGGGCGGTTTAGAATAATTGGCGCTGTAGGCCTGATGAAATTAGCGCTCTTCATATAATGGCCACAAAATATTGGTTAATCTCCAGAAACATGGCATGGGAAAATAGTTTAAGTTTTTCGGGAAAAATAATTCACCTATACGATATTTGTGTGTCTCATTAAAAATAACAAAAATATCGTTTTGTTAGTGAAACACATTTTACAAAATTTACTATATGTGATAGACGTATATGACTTTATTTTTAAATAGATGTTATTGTTATAATTATCATGTAACTTTCTTTTTATGTCCTGTTTTGCCTTGTTATAAATTAACGAAGATGTAAAAATTAGTTGTTTGCATTTCGTGCCTAAAATGTAAGGAATGTAATTATGTAAAGAAAGGTAATTAACTATACAAAGACTAGTGAACATGGTATCTCTCCTAAGGAAAATGATAATGTAGGGAAAGTGGCTCCAATTAGCGAGCTCTAAATATGTAAAGCAAAGAATTTGAAAATAAGAAATTTTTTTACTCTCGTGTCTTTCAACTTTCCAAATTTCCTAATTTGCGAGATTGGGAATTCAAGGATTTGAAACTCGAAATTTTTATTTGGAGTTTCGGGTATTAAGGAGCCTGCAAATTTGGAAATTGAGAAATTTAGAGATTCGGGAATTTGAAAACTTGGGAACTTGGAGATCCAGGGATTGGAAAACTTGGAATTTTGTGGAATTTTAAAATCTAGAAATTTCTTGCTACTAAATTTTGTAATTGAATCAATGTAAAATATGAACTCGTGATATCGATACATCTGCAAACTTCAAAATGCGGTATTTCTATTTTAAAAATGTGAAACTTTAGTATTCCTATATCTCAGTATTTGAAAATGTCAATCAGAAATTTGTAAATTAAGAATTCTCAGAATTGGAAATATGTTAATGAAAAATTGGCAGAATTGAAAATTTGTAAATGAAAAATTTGCAGAACTGAAAATTTGTAAACCCCCGAAATTATAAAGTTTAAACTTCTGAACTAGATGAAATTTCTAGAAAAATAAGTTACTCAAATATTACAACTATAAGGTTGGAAAATTTGTAGACCTGAAACTATCGCATTTCAAAATTAGAAATTTTCATTTTTCAAAATATATTTGACACTCGATTTATAAATTTGGGACTCAAAATGTCGAAGAGAATGTATACTTGATGAATTTATATTACTAAATTTTCTAATATGAAAATGGTTGCCAAGGTTTAAGTGTCAATAACTAATAAAAAATTAATTCAATGTATACTAATATTTAATAAATATATTAATTGTATTTAATTAATATAATAAGTATATTTAATTTACATTACTTAATTTAACGTGAAATTAATCATAATTCAATTAATAGTTGCCAATGTTCATTCAGCTTTTTCATGAACTCATCTCTGAATTTTCATAAATCTAACACTAAAACCCTTAATAATTAATAAAAAGAGTCGGTTCTTGTAACATGTACCGATTTTCGAGAAAACTTTCCACGTTTTTAAAATGTTTCCTTAAATTACTAAAAATTTACATTAGAAGTAAAATTGTATTAAAACCATACCAGAATTTTATATCAAAATTACACTAGACCTTCATTATTAAATTTCTGTTTACTGTATTTGTCTTTCTTTCTAATAAAGTTAATCGTTTAATAACGCAGTCGCGATTGAATCTCTATCTTATCAAGAAACGGACGAATATCTTTTAAATTACTATCTACACGAACATAATGGCATTTCTGAAAAGTTTGTTCTTTAAATACTGATGCATCCAGGAAGACACGCAACTATACTTTTGTTCGGATCACCTTGAAGGTTATCTAAAGTGTAATAGTCTGATAAGAAGATAATGTAACAGTTTATCTAATACTAGAAGAAAATGATCGAAAGATACTATTGTACTGTGAACATCTGACATCGAAGAAAAGGTGGCATCAATTTGAGAATGAAGTCAGATGATGAGTCCATCTTTTTAATCAACAAATGATCGAAACTGTGATAATAGAAATCAGAATAGAAAGTAAGATCAATAAAAAAATAAAAAGCAACCTGGTATTTACACCGTTACAACGAAGGAAGATAACTGTTTAAAAAGTTCGGCATTGTTTGATTTGGTATTGTTTGCATATCATTTGATCAAAGACGCATATCAGTCATTAAGTGCGTGTTACTTTTTATCAATAACAAAAGGGAAAAAATGATCTGTTGGAGACATGTCAGTACAGGAAAGGTTTCACAATTAAGGACATGCAGTATATTTTATAATTCGATTGCATGTCAATAAGGTAAAAATTTATTAAAAATATGTGCATAATGTTTCATAAAGAAATTAGAATTATATTACTTGAACATCACAAATGCAGGAGTGGGTACACTATAAAAAACATTTATATTGATTGTATTTGATAGAAGGAAGAAGGTATTTGAAAAATTCAGTGTTCATTGATTGCATGTCAATTTACTTGATATTTATGTGCGTCATTAAAGATACGTACTGTATTTATAAATAATAATTTGGATTATGATAAACGAGAGACAAAGGAATGAAGAACTAAATTAAATAGGTAGAAAGGAATGTGATGTTTGCAATGTTTCAATAAATAGACTATTCAATTTCATATCACTTTATAAAGACTCATGTCAGTCAGATTGAATACATGCACTGTACATTTCGCTAATATGTAATTAATAAAAATGAAGAAGTGAAAAAATAAATGAAAAAGATAAAAAGGAATTTGATATTTGCTACATTTCAGTAAGTAGACCATTTGATTGCATGTTGTTTTAACAAAAATACATGTCAGTTGTTAAGGACATGCATTGTACTTCCCACTAACAAATAAATAAAAAGTGCGAAAGTGAGAAAATAGTAAAAGAGATAAAGATGAACTTGATATTTTCTCGATATAAGTTAACATGTCACTTCAATAAAAACTTATGTCGGTTGTTAAAGTTATGCATTAAACTTTTAATTAATAAATTAACTAACACGTTAATATTATGATGAACAGAAACAGTTATTTACCTTGCTTGAAAGAAGGCGTTTAAATTAGCAATGACAATTACAAAAAATGAAATACGAAAATCAAGAAAATAAATGTAAAAAGCACAGAGAAATTTGATACTAGGGATATTGTTTGAAAGAAAATCGTTTGATTGTCAATCTATCAAGCATATCATGAAAGATACCCATTGTTTTCTGTAAATGAACGATTGCGATCATAATAAATAAACATGAAACATAAAGTACATAAATGTTAAGCAATAAAATGGTATCTGCATTTTTTTTAATAAAAATAGATTTACTGCATGTCAGCTCAGTAAAGACTCACTATTAATCGTTAGTGATATGCATTACACCTTTTAGTAATAAATAATCAAGACTATATAAAATAACAACAGAAACAAAGTTAAATAAATAAATAAATAAAAGGGGGGTCTAATACAAAAGAAAAAATCATCTTGAACACGATCTGCTGATGACATGTCACCTACCAGCGGCTCTTTCACATCTACTGGGCGATTAATCCACGCTTTTTTCTAATAAACAACCAAGAATTTAATATTCATTTAACTCGAAAGAAGAAAATATCCTCGCGCACATGACCCATGGATGATATGTCGCAGTACTCAAGAACGTCAATAAAGATATGCACTGTCAGCTAAACAAAATCAGAGTGCCCATCAATAAACGAAATATAAAGGGAATTTGTTATTCGTATTGTTCGAGAAGAGAAAAAAACTAATGACCACAAAATCAATTTACTGCATGTCACGTATGAACGTGTCTGTAACTAAAAATATGAATTACGAAATTATATTACATTTTCTACCAAATAACGAAGAATTATTATATTCGGAATATCTTGAGCAATTCCTGATAGTATTATATTATATTATCAGTTGTCATCACTGACATGCACCATAAATAAACAACCAATTTGAGCTAAGAGAAGAGTTGTTCGAAAATTCCAAAATCAGTTGACTATATATCATCTAACACTGATATGCATCATGAAATTTAAACGCACTTTTCGTCAGTAAAAGCTAGAGTTTAATATTTATTTCACAAAGAAAATATCGCTTGTAACTATAGAAGGCGACAAATACAAGATGTGCAATGACATGCCACCTCAAAAGAGTCTATCATCACCAATACGCATCGTAATTTAGACAACTAAAAAAATAGAAATTTATATTTCCACAGTTTGAGAAATGATTTAAAAATTTCCAAATCAGTTCATCGTATGTCACATAGGTAGAATTTTATCAACACTGATATGCGCCATAAAACAAGAAATTGATATGTATTCGACGAAAGGAGGTATCGTCTGCTGCTATGAAAAGTGAACACTACAAAATTTGCTTGTAGCATATCATTTATCGAAGACTCTATCGACACTAATATGTACCATAAAATTAAAGATAATAAAAAAGAAAGTTTGATACTTGATAAGCATACGATCGTCCACAACTTCGAAATCAGATGTTCGCATATCACCTACTCAAAAATGTCTCAATCCAACTGACATGTACCACAGATTAAATAACAATAAGTTAGCAGAATCTGAAATTTGGATTATCGAAGAAAAAGATTGAAAATTGTTCGAATTTTCTGTAACAGTTGATTTACTGGACTGCATGTCACCCAGCAAGGGCTCGGTTATTGATATGCATCATAAAAAATAATAATCATAGCATAAAATAACAAGAAGACTCTAATATTTGCACTATTCGAAATAAGAAAAAATTGTGCTTTCTTTCAACATCATTTGTCTGCATATCATCTGTAAGGACATTGCAATATCAGTGATATGCGGCGTAATTTAACCGGCAACAATACAGAATAAATTAATCCAATACGTGCATTATTTAGAATGTTCTCAACTTTGTAGTTAATCCACTGATATGAACTCTAATCTAAAAAATGGTGGACACTAAATTATTTCACTATCTACATTTCTTAATAAACGTTGAAAATCGTTCTGAACTACAAAATCGGTAATTTGCATATCATATACATAGAAATGTCTCTATTTGCATTGATACGCGCCCTAATTTAAAGAACAATGCAGAATAAATTAGTCTAATGTTTGCACTGTTAGAAAATCGAAGAAATTTTTTTAAACTAAATAATTACTTTGCTGCATATCACTATCACAAAACTGATAAGAACCATACGATAAATGTTAATTTTTGAATAAATTAATCTAATTGCCGTATTTTTTAAAGGACGGGGAAATTGTTTTCGACTGCAAAATCAGTCGCTTGCATATCACCAATAAAAAAAACATTTCTACTCCACTGATACGAACACTAATTAACCAACAACGGAAACTAAATTAATCTCACATCAGCACTACTCATAAGACGTCGGAAATCATGCTGAACATCAAAATCGGTAATCAGCATATCACGCATACAGAAATGCCTCTATCCCTACTGTTATGTACCCGAACCTAAACAGCAATGTAGAATAAGTTAATCGGATATCTACACCACTCGGAGGACGAAATAATCGTTTTCAACTCCAGAATTGAATGTCTGCATATCATCAACATAGATCAACCCTACACCGCTTATATGATATCTTACCTAACTAAATTAATTCTCCACCTGCGCTACAAAAAAATATAGAAAATCATTCTAGATTCCAAAATCAGATGTTTGCATATCATCCAATCAGTCTCCACTATCCTGATACAAACCCTAACTTACAAGAATCGTGTATCTGCAGTCCTCAGAATATCATGAACACTAATCTACCCAGCAGCAGGTACCACACTAAACCATTATCTGCACTACTCGAAAATCAGTGAAAATCGTCCTGTACTCCAAAATCAGTTACTTGTATATTATCAACACAGAGACCTCACTGCCCCACTGTTACATACCCTAATCTAGCGAGCAACGGAGATCAAATTTATCCACTATCTGCGTTACAAAAACATATCGAAAATCGTTCAGGCCTCCAAACTCTGATGTCTGCATATCACCAACAAAGACACCACTCTGTTCCAACGTCACAGTCCCTAATCTAGTCAGTAACGGAGACCAAATTGATCCACTATCTGCGTTACCAAAACATATCGATAATTGTTCTGGACTCCAAAATCAGATGCCTGCATATCACCAACAAAGTAACCTCTCCGCTCCACTGTCACAACTCCTAATCTGGCCAGCAACGGACATCAAATTGATCCACTATCTGCGTTACAAAAACATACCGGAAATCGTTCTGGGCGCCAAAATCAGATGCCTGCATATCACCAAAAAAGAAACCTCTCTGTTCCACTGTCACATGCTCTAATCTAGCCAGTAACAGAGCCCAAATTGATCCACCATCTGCGTTACCAAAACATATCGAAAATTGTTCTGGACTCCAAAATCAGATGCCTGCATATCACCAACAAAGTAACCTCTCCGCTCCACTGTCACAACTCCTAATCTGGCCAGCAACGGAGATCAAATTGATCCACTATCTGCGTCACAAAAACATATCGAAAATCGTTGAGAACGCCAAAATCAGATGCCTGCATATCACCAACAAAGTAACCTCTCCGTCCCACTGTCACAACTCATAGTGTTGTCAGAAATGGAGACTAAATGAATCCACCGTGTCCCCGAGAAGCATAAAAAATCGTTCCGGACGCGAAAATCGGTACCCCGCATATCACCTACCGAAACCAGCCACCACGGAAGTCCGGTCCGTCGCAACAAGTTCCTCGGCGTGACCCCGTCAACACGACGGACAGCTTAAAATCACGTGCGCCGCGAAAGTCACGCGAAATGCCAACACCAGTATCACGGCACTCGAAGATAGGTCACATTTTCACTGCCATACCGATATCACTGGATCACGGTAATACGCGGAACGATCACATTCTCTGTGGAGGACACTTTTTCGCGTAGCTCTACTTTTCGTTACGAAACAGGATCGAAGATAACGATAGCAGACACTTTTATCGGGCAGGTGGTTTCACACGTTGCAACCAGGCGGGTGTGTCGTATCCTTACCGAGAAGCGCGTACATCCACGTCGTCGCCGACGTCGAGGAAGCGGCGACATCCTCGAGGAGCACAGAAGGCTTCTCGCCTTCCCTCCTCACGGCCGATGCCCTCGTGCTTCGAGGATGCCTCTTCGACGACGACGAGGTCGTGCCGGTCTCGTATGACGGGTATCGTTCGAGTAGCCTCGGTCTAGCACGTGCTCGAAGCGGAAGAAGAGGCGGCCGCTACGGATGCGGACGACGCACGAGGAGGACCACGACGTAGGCAACCTTCGCGATCGTTTACCGTGCCGCTACTGTTCCTACGTGACGAACGTGGTGGTGGTGGACGAGGTGGTGGTGGACGACCCGGCGCGCTATTCCCTCCGACACCGACGACCGAGAGAACGATTGATCAACGAGGTGGTGGTGGATCAACCCGAGGTGGAAATGGAACGGCGACGACGGCGGTTTGCCCGCGACGACGATTGCCACGAGCGCACCACGTGTTAACGGAACACCTGGTGGGGGATGAAGCTGGGCCACGGTTAGGAGGCTCTAGGAACAACGGTGCAGAACGTCTGGACGACGGGGAGACACCGGATCACGCTGAGTTAGGCGATCATTTGCTAGATTTCGGCGAATAGATGCGAATTTCAGGATTTTGGGGGGTAGGGTAGGGGGGTGAAGGTTTTGGGGATCGATGGTTCGGGGTTTTTGGAGTTCAGAGATTATTTCCTCCGGGGCGGGATTTGGATCTTTGGGGAGTGAAGATTTGGGAAAACGGGATGTTTAGATAAAATTTTGAAGACTTTGGAATAACGTAGGTATCTGGGGGCGTAGGTAAACGAAGATTTGGAAGGACATTGTTTGAAGGACAATGTTTGAGGACAATGGGAGTTGCTGATATTTGGAAAACTGGAGATTTCGGGGTAGGAGAGTACCGGAATCTCGCGATTTTGCAGTTGGAAAACTTGGTAATCTGGAGATGTGGCAATTTGGAATGATGAGGGTTTGCGAATTTGACAATTTTTGAGCATTTGCGACTTTGGTAATTGAAATTTGGCAATTGAGAGATCAGTGAATGTAGAGATTTTGAAATTGGGGACTTTGGTAATCTGCAGATTTGGGAAGGAGATTTGAAGAATTTGGAAATTTGAGAGTTCCATGACTTGGAAATTTCGGAATTTGAGGATTTAAAAAAATTTAACAATTGAGGACTTTGGGAATCAGGAGATTTGGGAACTTGTGGCATTTGGAATTTAGGAATTTGAGAATCTGGGTATTTAGGAATTCGGAAATTTGGAAACCCGAAGATTCGAGAATTGGGAAATTGGGGATTTGAGAATCTACAAATCTGTGGATCTGCAGATTTAGAAATTGCAGAATATAGAGATTTGAGAATGAAGAGATTCGAGACTCGGAGTATTTGAGAAACTGGTGATTTGGAAATTTTGAAATATGCGAAAATGGAAATTTGTGAATTTAATAATTTGAAGATTTGGGAATTGGAAAATTTGAGGATTTGGGGAACGGGGAATTTGTGACTTGGGTAATTTTAGAATTTGGAAATCTGGAAAGTTGGAAATTTTTGAACTAGGAACTAGAAACTGGAACTAAGAAATTAGAAAATTGGACAATCGGAAAATTAGGAAATCGGAAAATCGGAAAATTAGGAAATTAGGGAATCTGGAGATCTGAAAATTTGAAATTGTAGAGATTTGGGAAGTAAAGAATTTGAGAATTGCAGAATCTGAAGTTTGAGGAATGACAAATTTGTGAAATGTGGAATTTAAATATCTAGGAATTTAAAACTTGCCAAACTGGAGACTCTTGAATAATGCGAATTACGAAATTTGGAAAACTAGCGATTTTTAAAATTCGAAATGCAAGGAATTAGAAATTTCGATATTGAAAAATTTGGAAATTTAGAAATGTAGAAATAAAGAATTTGAAAATTCGCGAACATGGAAATTCAAAAATACAAGACTAAAAATATAATGCACAATTACTTTGAAGTTAATTATAAAGTAGAAAAATAAATGACCATACTATGAAACATAAATTAATACACATATCAATTCTTTATCTTAACGAGAATTAGCATAGATTACAAGAAAACGATCTTATCAAATTTTATAATTTACAAAAGAAAATTTATAAAAGGGTCATTTGACCACTTTGGTAGTATTAGCGTTAAATATAAAGGAAAAGTACACTGTTTTCTCAACCATCCGATCACTGATACATTCAATTTACGTGATCGAAAATTGTAGCGGTTAAGTTGTAAAAGTTAGAAAGGTTTAGTTAGAAGAGTTTGGAAAATCCGGCAGAAGGCAACAGACTCTCGTAAGAATCACACCGCGCTTTTATAACCATAATTTTTGTTCCCGTCATTCGTTCAGACTTCTAATTGTTATACGTTATCGTTTTTGTCATTGTTTTATTAAAATATTAACTGTTGTCCGTTCACCGGTGTGAAATTTACGTACATCACCTCACGTTATCCTAAAATATTTTGCAAATAACACGAAAAGAGAACGCGTGGGCACATATTATTGGCGCGAGTGGGAGTGACTAAAACCGTCCCACACCTCCGCGCTCACACGCTGTGGATGGTGCACCGTACGCAGGTCTAACCCCATGGGAAGCACGAAGAGGAGACCAATGAGGTTCACGCAGTACCTCCTCGAATCCTACTGTTCGAAATTAATTTTACAGATTCACCTGTTGACTCTAACCCCTTTCCAAATTCTGCTAGGTCGTATATTGTACCGAAATAACCGATTTCGGAACGTCGGAAGACCGACGCAAGTTGTTGACAGAAAAGTACCACAAAATACAACTTGGGACACGTCGATTTGTAGCTTACTATTTGCTGAAAAGTGTTACGTAATGTCTGCTTGATAATTATTACGTAAACATTTCGTGAATGTTCGTTAAAGGGTTGATTGTAGCATAATCCTCTCGTCGATTACTCTGTACGATATACAATAAGACGCTTACCTAACTATCGATAGTTTTGTATTAAGAACATCGATGAAAGGATCGTATGGTCGTTTTGAATGAATACCAAGCTTTAAATCGACGCAATACAAGTGCTGCTTCGCGATGGTTTTATGTCATGAAATTGTGTCAGACTTTAGAGATTCTGAAATTGATGATTGTTTGTTATAATTGGCGACCAGTTGTTTTGTATTCGGAACATCAGTGAAACGTTCATGCAGCTATTTTCAGTGGACTTTAAGTTATACGTTGATGTAACATTTGTATTATTTTATGATGAATCATATACATAGTAATTTTCTAAATACTTTAAGCTTTAAATCGATATGTCATGAGTGCTATGTTGAAATACTTTTATGTCATGAAATTGTCATTGACATCCTATATTTGAAAATTTATCATTATTTGCTATAATTGTTAATCAGTCTTTTACATTAAAAATCGCGATGAACCATATGCATAGTAATTTTCTAAATACTTTAAGCTTTAAATCGATATGTCATGAGTGCTATTTTGAAATACTTTTATGTCATGAAATTGTCATTGACATCCTGTATTTGAAAATTTATCATTATTTGCTATAATTGTTAATCAGTCTTTCACATTAAAAATCGCGATGAACCATATGCATAGTAATTTTCTAAATACTGTAAGCTTTAAATCGATATGTCATGAGTGCTATTTTGAAATACTTTTATGTCATGAAATTGTCGTTGACTTCCTATATTTGAAAATTTATCATTATTTGCTATAATTGCCAATCAGCTTTTTTACATTAAAAATCGTGATAGATCATATACATAGTAATTTTCTAAATACTTTAAGCTTTAAATCGATATGTCACGAGTGCTATTTTGAAATACTTTTATGTCATGAAATTGTCGTTGACTTCCTATATTTGAAAATTTGTCACTATTTGTTATAATTGTCAGTCAGCCTTGTTATATTAAAAATCGTAATGAATCATATGCATAGTAATTTTCTAAATACTTTAAGCTTTAAATCGATATGTCATAAGTGCTATTTTGAAATACTTTTATGTCATGAAATTGTACTAGACTTCTATCTCACAAAATCAAACATTTAACATCAAATGAAGCTTCACTATTTGTTATCATTGATAATAAACAATTTTGTATTAAGAATGTTAATGAGGCACGTATATAATTCTTTTCTTAAAACTTCAAGTATTAAATCGATATACCATAAATGCGATTTTGAGATACTTTTATGTCATGAAATTGTACTAGACTTTCTGTATTCTGAAATCGACCATTTGATACGCCAAGACGTAATACTTTGGTATATGCGTATAAATAGGTAATGACAACAAATAATTGAGATATTTATTTTTCAAAATTTGGTTCCACTCAAAGAATCTATTTTCCAAGATGTAGACCTATTCAGAAACATCTATTTTCCAAAATTTAGACCTATTCCAAAATATGTAAATTTTAAAATTTAGGTTCATTAAAAAATACACATTTTCAAAAATTTGGTTTCATTCAAGGATTCAGTTTTGTCTGAAGCTCTTGTGGCAGAATCCAAGAATAAATTTTCGTTCCAAAAGCAAACCATCCTTGGACTCCAAATATTTTTATTTTATTCGAGGCTTTTACCGTGGCATTGTTTTAAATAACGTCGGAATATTTTGACAAATTCGTCGTAAATAATTTCTATACGACGAATTTTTTCGAACGACGTAAAATAAGCGTATTGCAAATCAATTGTTGTAAGAACGACATTGTTCTATCGTATCAAATTTAAACTGTGCTACGCGTACAAGCAATGAATTGATCGTAGACCCTCGTCCCTAAATATACCTTTCCCTTCAAAATGTATAAAGGATCATTGTGAAACTTTCAATAAGGTAACTGGAGGGTTATTCCCTTTAGAAATGTATAGGGGTCCAATTTTAATTCACCACTACAACAATCTTCGCAACTATTTGTTTTTCAAAAATATATCAAGCAACGTTCAACCTTGTTTCACAAACTTTGTGAAATAAACTCTTTACAGAAAAATCTTCTATGTACAGAAACTTTTACCTAATTTTAATTGGTATTGATATTAAATTAGTATCAATGTTAATAATTTTACTTATTTTTTTCATCTTTGAGTGGATTTTTTACACCATACACTAACTTTTTAGAAACAGAATGTGGAAAACATAATTTTAATTCACTATTTTTAATCTAATTAGTACTAACATATTATTAGCTAATAATAGACTGCTGTTAGTTTTGTACACTAAGAATAAATGTTTGTTTATAAAAAATTTGAGTGTAAAATTTTCGTTGATGTTATTTTCATTGTGTGTCTATTTTTCATTGATTTAATTATCATTGATACTTTCATTGACTATTTAGTTTTCATTCGATAACTCATAAATTACGTAGGACGCGCCTTTTTGGTACTAACATTTTTAAAAATAACTGATAGCACTGTATAATACTACACATGAAATTTTGTATTTTCTATACGCGAGATTTTGCTAGACAAGTAATTCGACTTATAATAATTCTTCTTGAGATTATAGACAAAACAAATGTTTTGTAAATTACGCTCGTTGCAAAATATATGAAAATAAAGATCCTTTTATTTCTATCCTTATTTAGGAAAATAAATATCCTATTTTTTACTTGAAATTTATTCCACGTATCCGAATCGGCAGACACAGTTTCCTTAATCGATATTATCACCTTTAAAATGTCATTTTAGGAAATTTCTTCATGTTATACATATATCGGAAGCCAACGAAACTTCAATTGAACAGTGTCGATGCTAATATGAGAATACTCACACATAGTACGCATATAGAATTCAATAAGAAGTAAGGGAATTCGTGTTTATCGAACGTATCAATCCAGTTTATAGCACGCGTGTAAATTATATTTGAACGATACCCAGAAAAAATAAAAAATGCATTAAAAGAAGTACATGCTGTGTTTGAATTGTTAAATAAATACACTTTTGTATGTATTTATATGAATGTATCTATTTTTATTAAGAGAGATGCGTTTTATCGCCGTAAAATGTATCTTAAATCGATATGATATGAACAAATGTATCGTAAATCGATCTAATTTCTCTTCATTTTATGTACTAAATTATATAATCAGCCATACATATACGTATAAACTATGTGTGAACGTAGTTACATATTGTATTCGTACAATCTGTATATAAAAATAGTTTTTATTTACTGATTTATAAATTAAACTAAATTACTGTTTATTAGTTGATAAACATGAAAAGATTGATAGAATGTAAATAAAAGTGCACTGAAATAGTTGCATTTCGTGTGAGAACATAATTTACGCTCTTGGGAAGCGTATGAAGTATGCAATAAATGTGGAGGTATGTATTATAGCATGTTTGCGGTAATATTTGTAATTCCAAATAGATATAGAAGTATTTGAAAAATTATTATGCTGAATTACGACCCAAATGCATTTTCAGTATATGTACAGCATAGTCACAGTACACTTTCATTTAAATAATTGATACTGTTTGTTATTATTATATATTTTTATTTTAATTCCATACCTTCTATTACAATATCTTTGAACTTTACTAACACTTGCTGTATTTATTTGTACACTGCTTTGTTTCGAATGTCCATAAGAATTCGGACTCATTATAATACAATCTTGGGACAATTAAAAACTATAAACAAATTTGTATTATACATTATTTATTTTATAATGAGATGTTTTTTAAAATAAATTATCGATATCCGTAGCTTTCATTATCAATTAATAAAGTAATTATGATGAACCATGAAATAATTGGCACGATAAACCAAATTTATATTCCTAAAGTTGCAAATTTATTTAGTTAGCTTGTATTTTATATTACAGTAACGTCAAAATTGATTTGTACAAATGATAAAATAAAATAACTATTTTAATTAAGATATTCTATTATGAAATATATTGTAAGACAACATAATACTAACATAACCTCTGTCCATCTTATTTATTAAATTCTATGTTAACAAAGTGTATTCATTATATAATGTAATGGTTCACCTTACATATGTACATAATATTGTATGCTATTGATAAAGCTCAACGATTGCCACGGTCGTGAAATAAATAAAAGTGTATTGCAACAGATTTTTGGTACGAATAAACATAATCTTCCATTTTGTGAAGCATACTATCGCGTCAACTATAGTGGCAATAGCTACAGAGTAAGATGAACATGTTACAGAGTGTAACATATCTGACATTAGCAAGCAGAGTCACTGATATTTAGAATGTTTATGTACTTTGATAGGATCTAGATCAGTGTTTATCAACCTTTTTTGTGCCATGCCTCACCTTAGCCTTTCTAAAATTTTCATGCTCCCCTATGTAACATACATAATTTTTAATATTAAAAAATTGAATTGAAACACTACTGAAGTTGCGATGAGCCCTTCAGGTGCGAACAACTGCGCTGTTTAGCGAGATTTTAAAACGTCCGGGGTTCCACGCGAAGCCTGCCGTCTGTCGCAGGGAGGCTTACTTGACGACGCCAAACACCCAGTTGATATTTTGGTCTCGTCAAGCGAAATTATACCTAATAATTATTTACCGCAATTATTTAAGAATTTGCTTTTTTCGTTAAATTTGGCACCGAAATCTAGCATAGCATTTAAATGGCCCGGAGCGAAAGGGTTAAACTCGTGTCAAGTCCGTTTTCGAATCCCCCCCCCCCCTTATAATCAAATTGCCCCCCTGTGGGCGTGCGCCCCACGTTGGGAAACACTGATCTAGATGATACTTTGTCAAATGTAACAAAAAATATTCATTAATATTTTTAATATCACTGAATATTTTACAATTGAATTGTTATTGCGATTTAACACAAAACGTTATCAATCTACCTACTATGCAGTTTCATTTGTTACAGCAACTTTTTATTCGCTTTAAAGGATCTGGTATGTCAAATACGTGAATTTCCGCTACTGTTCTCGCATTCGATGAAGACGACCAATGGATGTTGAAGGACTTCTGGTACAGGCTGTTCGTCAACACAAAAGTCTCGAAGGAAACTACACGAGGGATGTTTTATGAAAAAAGTTTCATCGACTATTTGCAAATACGATAGTACCGTCCACGTCTAATAGCATCCATTAAGTTGTTGCATATAAAATGGTTCGTTTCTGTGCAAATATAATGCTCCACGATTTGTAGCATAGTTATGCTATATCAATTCGAAAGCCGAACATGGTCGAAAATTACTATCCACATAAACATTTCGTAATATTCCTAATATTATTTTGAAATTTAATAAATTGCGATCCTGGTTTTGTAACATGAAATTATGGCAAAGCACCACTTACGGTGTCTCCACTTACAGCTAAAAGTTTAAAGCAAATAACTGCATATATAATTTATTAGTATTCTTTCTGAAACATGCATGATTGCTACCTACAGCAAACATATTCCATTGCGCATTAAATAATGGATTTCGAATTATAAACGTTCCAATAAAATTTCATGACATAAAGATAGATAGAAATAAAAAAACCTAACGCATTTGTTAAATCATAAGCATCATTTCAAGATAACTTATGTAATAAAATCGACCTAGACAGTTTGCATATAAAAACCAAATATTTAATTTGCAAATGATGCGGTAAGGTTCTAAGTAAGGTGCTATAACTGACAACTAACCGTTTTGAATGAAGAATATCAATGATGCATTTACATAAACATTTTCCTCGAACTTTGAACTTTAAATTGATATGCTAAGAGTGCCACTTTGTGATACTTTTATGTCATGATACACTTATAAAAGTGTAATAGAAGTTATAACTAAAAATCAAGTATTCAATGTGCAGCACCGTGATAATGCAATACTTTATTACTAAAAATAACGATTGCACGTTTTGCATTCAGAATACTGATGCGACGTTTACATAGTCATTTTCCTCAAACTTTAACCTTTAAGCTGATATACCATAAGTGGTACTTTGTAACACTTATGTTATGAAAATGTGGTAGAATTTTTATCAAACCGTTTATTAGACTGTTTACTGAATATGTTAATCAGCCATTTTTTATCAATAACCTTGATAAACCATTTACATAATAATTTTTATTACTCAGGAAACTTCAAATTTGTATGTTTCAATTGCTGTTTGATGATCATATCACTTTCATTATAATACAAAATAATTTATGCAGTATGCGATAATATGTATATTGCAGCCCCACATTGTATAACGTATAACGAATTGTGATAAACTATTTATACTGTAATTCTTATCAAGTTTTACACTTTAAATTCATATATTTTAAACCCTATTTTGACATATCTTTATGTCATAAAATTGTCGTTGACTTCCTATATTTGGAAATTTATCATTATTTCCTGTAATTGCCAATCAGCTTTTTAACATTAAAAATCGTGATAGATCATATACATAGTAATTTTCTAAATACTTTAAGCTTTAAATCGATATATCATGAGTGCCATTTTGAAATACTTCTATGTCATGAAATTGTCGTTGACTTCCTATATTTGAAAATTTATCATTATTTCCTATAATTGCCAATCAGCTTTTTTACATTAAAAATCGTGATAGATCATATACATAGTAATTTTCTAAATACTTTAAGCTTTAAATCGATATGTCACGAGTGCTATTTTGAAATACTTTTATGTCATGAAATTGTCGTTGACTTCCTATATTTGAAAATTTGTCACTATTTGTTATAATTGTCAGTCAGCCTTGTTATATTAAAAATCGTGATAGATCATATACATAGTAATTTTCTAAATACTTTAAGCTTTCAGTTCATATGTCATGAGTGCTATTTTGAAATACTTTTATGTCATGAAATTGTCACAGACTTTTTATGTTTCGAAATTAATCATAATTCGCTCCAATTATCAATCGACCATTTTATATTAAGAATCTTGTCGAGCCATTTACACAACAATTTTTATGATATATGCTTTAAATTCACATATGATAGGTATAATTTCGAAATAGTTTTATATCATGAAACTATTTAACACCGTCAATATTTCAAAACTTCAAATGCTACGAAATTAATAACCTAATATATTCATCAAGTTAACGCTGAACCTACCAAAGCGTTTAAAATCCACGACGAACAACATTCTTATTTCAAGTTACAAAGTTTTTCAAGGTGGTTTTCTTCAAAACTGGCTGATTTCCACCAAGATTTTTGTTTCATCGCTCGTTTGTGTAATCTTCAACTTCATTTTTTATTGCAAGGCAAGTGTGCAATATATGCTGATAGGTTTTGGTGTCAAGACTTTTAGTCACATACAGGGGACCAACTATTCGATATACTATAAATACGATTGAAATACGATTATTTAATATACTATAAATTCTTAACGATTGTCGGCAGCGAGTTGATTAAACAGCGATCGATGAAAGTCTTACGCCCTCGCAGCAAAATCTCTTTAACCTCGACGAGATTGCACGAGCTACACTGTATTAATTAGCGTTAATCACGGGAATTAATACGTATCGAGGCTCTCCGAATCCGTTTGTGACGCAACGATAATTGTTGTCATCGATACAGCCCTCCTGGCTCTCCCTCGAACGCACGATCGACGGTCCACGTTTGAAGTGACCACAGTAAACCTTTCGCAACCCCTACTCTAAACCGGTCTTCCATACTCATTAGCGCCATTTTTCGGTCACCGGGGATAAGCCCGGTCGATTAATTTACAGCGATTTCGCGCGATACCTTATCCAATTATTCACCGAAAAACGTTGTTTTGTTGCTTCAAACAGCAATCCGCGACCTTTGTTAGTGGCCTCATCGGCTTATCGATGCGATGGCTGTTCAACGACGAAATGAAACGTTTCGTCCTAATCGTTGTTGTAATCCTTGAATGTGACGAAACACGAAAAGCCGGCACAAAAAAAGACAGACACTCTTCTCGCTTTCGCCGTTAGTTAACTTCACTGTACACGAACAAACAAATAAATGTTATATTCATAAATAATAGTATTACGAAGACGTTTTCTTCTCTTCGGTATTAACCCTTTGCACTCCTAGCCATTCTGGACCTAACCTACCAGCTACTTTGTCACGAAAACATGCATTTACAAATCCTCATATTATATGCACAGTATAGTTTTGGGACCAAGTAAAATATTATAATGATATGGTGTTTATATGAATATGTAGAAATTGAGGAACACATAATTGCAAAAAAAGACAAAATTTATTGTTGCTGAAAGAACATCTGACTCGGTGACGTCTTCCCATTCTTCACCTGACAATATGTTATCATTTCTCGATGTGCTTTGTCCTAAACTATTTATACTGCTACCACTGTCTATAGGATTTCTACGAGGTCTTGTTAATTGTATACTATTGTCTTTCTCTGGATTTATTTTTTTAACGTGCCTGTATAAATGTCTATTTAGATCATGCATTTATCGTTACATACATGTATAATAAAACTCACTCATATATCATAGTAATTGTACCATATTTTGATTTTATTCCTTGCGCCATTTCAACAGAAAACTTTAGGGAAACATGCATTTCTAAAAAAAGTTGCGCTGAAATAAGTTGATTCCCAATAATCACTAATAAATTTCAATGTAACCTCAGAGGTGACAGCGGGGTGCAAAGGGTTAACCCAAGTGTTTTCAGAAAGATGGAATAATACAACTAATTTAAATAGCCATGACAAATGAAATGGGGTGGGATTTCAACGGGCTATTTCGAAAAATGTGCATAATGTGCAAATATGGCGTTCGCAAATGATGGTTTATACCAGCGCATTTGTCTTTAAGTCATTCGTAACTTATTTATTTATTTCTAATTTGTAATAAATACGAGTAAATATTTTTCCCATTTCCTATAATATATTCACTGGTAATTTTTTTGTAATAAATATTTTGTCACTTTCCTTTGACACGATCATCTGTATTTTCGTATAATAAATAGTTCGTCGTTTCTTTATAAGTTATTTGTAATAATCGTTTCTGTAATATTACATAGGAACGTATATACATTCCTCGAATATATTTTGTGGCGTAATCACTGTAGCATATGCCTTCCTTTTTCTGCTTTTCGATGTTGTAAAACTGATAGAAATCCTTTGGAAACCGATGTTAGTAATATAGAGAAAATTTACGAAAAATTTCCAATTATTAGAGGTTGACATGAAATGAAATTTACTCGATTTAAATTTCCCGCTCTTCTATAGAACCAGTTCAAAGGGTCAGTCTTTGAACATCAAAGGTACCGCATGGAGTGTCGTCTCTTATTGTACCTATTCTTTAATTTTGCGGCTCTTCATTTTACTAAAATTATCTGATTCTATTCAAAAATTGAATTTCAATTTTGAACTAAAAAATTCACTTAACAATCACATGTCGCTTTTGAACAAAAAAGTATTTAATTATGAACTATACTTCGTTGGTGTAATCATCAATGGGGTAATTAAAATTTACTCACACTTTGCGTTTCCTTAAAATCACCTGATTTGATATGAAAGTCAAGATTCAATTTTCAATCAAAAAGTCATTCAGTTAACAATCACCCATTCGTCTGCAATTTATGCGTAACTTATTTATAAGAAGTAATTTGTTAGAAGTAATCGATTAAATATTTTCTTCCTTCCCTGTATCACGTCCATCTGTATTGACCGAATATCAGGGTGTTAATTATTTTCTCAGATTCGTGAGCGACTGGAGATACCGGAATTCTGTTCTTTGCGTTGATTGGTAAGATAACACTGGTCAACCTATCGTAATACAATACCCGTTCAGAAAATGTCGTTGCCCGTGAAAGCATATTCTTTCGTTTCGTGATTATGCTCGTATAACGAGAAAAGTCTCTACCTTGGAAATTGATTATTTGCTTTCATTACCAATCTATACACGTATAAGTATCAAAAGTCTAATGCGATTATTACGTATGAAAAGACACATACAATTTCATGACATAAAAGTATCTCGAACTTGTACTTATACTGCATCGATTTAATGCTTAAAGATGTGAGAAAACAACTACATACATGCTTCATTAACGTTATTAATACAAAATAGTTGATTATCAATTATAGCAAGTAGTAAAGCTTCGTTTAATATTGAATGATTAATTTTGTAACAAAAACAGTCTAATACGACTTTGTGATATAAAAGTACCTCAAAATAGCTTATGTGGCATATCAGTTCAAAGCTTAGAGTTTACTGAAATGGAGTAAACAAATGTCCCCCCAGAATGATTGAATTCTTTACTGAAATATACAATAAATCACCCATCCTAGATAGAAATGTTAATGTAGCAAAAAGAAGTTAACTTGACTTAAAATTATCGCGAAATAATATTTGTAGCGTATCAATTTGAAGCTCAATGATCAAAGAAAATAAATGTATAAGTGTCTCGTTAATATTTTTAATATGAAATGAGTGACTCTTTATGAAATTACACAATAAGTCAGTTATTATAGGACTATCAATTTAACTATCTCCTAATGCGATTCCATGGCATTCAGGTATAGTGAAACAACTGATAGCTCATCAATTTAAATTTAATTTACAATATTATGAGAATAATAACGCGAGTACCTTTACAGCACTCTTACTAGAAAATAACTAATTATCAATCGAGTATAGACTACAATTTTGTTTATGGAATATACGATTTGTCCTAACTGTCTGAATCATCATTATTCGACTATTTGGCGATATTTGAATACATCAAGTCCCACAATTATGGTACGTGCCGAACAGGAGTGGTAGGTGGGGTTATTCTGAACAAATTTTTCCTTTGCAAAAATGTCTGTTGAGGCTTCATTTCTAAATTATTAAGGAAAAACACCGACCAATCAGAACGCGAGAATCGCGCGCGCCGTGTATTGGATCGCGACCACGGCCAATTAAAACTCGGGCCCACGTTTCTGCCTCCTAGCGCGCGCAATCCTCGCGCTCTCATTGGTCGGTGTTTTTCCTTAACAATTTGAAAATGAAGCCTCATCCAATATTTTTACAAACGAAAAAGTTTTTCAGAATAGCCTCACCTACCACCCCTTTCCGGCTCGTACCATAATTGTGGGACACCCTGTATAAAATCATTTGATTATGCTATTGTATTTACCAACATGTACGCATCAATAAAATATAGGCAGATGCTTTACAAAACTACCTAATATGTATACCATAATAATCGTAATTATAAAATGAAAGGTAACATACCATTAAATTCACGTTGAATACTTCCACTGGACCCTTCATTTGGCAGCATGATCCAGTTATCTGCAAACAAAACATTCCATTATACATTTATTTGTTAATAATGTATAGTGTCACCCTTATCAAATAAATAAAGTTTACATAACGTTATATAGACACATAGAGAAAAAAATCTGACGTTACGCGTCAGAAAAACGAAGGAAACAAAAAAACAATGATATTTACATAATGTGTTGCATTATTACTGTATGTCATTACTACTATATGTGTTACAGTAATTTATTACTGTGTGTCTGAATGACTTTTAAGTGCAGCAAACAACTCTCTATCACAGATGTATAATTGTACATACAACTGATACGGTTTGATAATTTAGATACAAAATTACTAGAAGGTGCATAGCATATTTCAAATGCTAGTTCGTGGAATACAAATAAAAACACGCCGCGAAGAATACAAGTGAATTAAACAGCATAACGTAAATGAGTCTATTAATAGTCATGTAAGAATTTCTTCATTTAAAAATAGCAATTTTTTATTAACATGTGCAGACTCTTTTTATGACACAGCGATCATGTGTTTGTCATTCTATAATAAATAGTCGCTAGCAACGATCAGTTTTTCGCACTTCTGTTCTTTTCATTTTATCTGCTAACTACGAAAGAGAAGCATTGGTACACATTTGTAATATTTCAAATTACATTAATCCTCGATAATCCGACTTAGCAACATGGCATTATAATCTAAATTTCATGTAAGATTTTGTACTCTCGAGTTGTCCGCAAAATTAACAGGAAAGTAGAACTCTTTATAAAAATGAAGCACAAAAAGTATATGATACTTTGGACTAATTGAATATTGATATAAAATAACGATTTAGTGACGCTGCAATTTATTTGTTTCAATTTATCTCCGCTTTATAAAATTAATAATATAAGTAAATTAGTACGCAAACGAGTAGAGCAAATTTAGTTTAAAGTTTTGACGTATTTTAACCGTGATCGCAACGATCGAATGCTTGTTGAATAACTTTTGCAAATTTTACTTCTCTGCGGATTGAGTTGAAAATGTAAAAATTATGTTTCGTTCACAGAATTCATTGTTCGACGTGTTGTTCGTCACTAACATCTACGACGTCACAAAGTAGATAATGTTAGTAGCTTTTTAGATACTTTGTTATTTAAAATTATCAACAATATTTCAAATATGTCACATTTCCTCTGTATCTATTGCCACTATAGTTGCCACGATAGTATGCTACACAAAATGAAAGATTATGTTTATTCGTACCAAAAATCTGTTGCAATACACTTTTATTTATTTAACGATCGTGGCAATCGTTGAGCTTTATCAATAACATACAATAATATGTACATATATAAGGTGTCCCATTAAATTATATATGTATACACTTTGTTAACATAAAATTTAAGAAACAAGATGGATAGAGGTTATGTTAGTATTATGTTGTCTTATAATATATTTCATAATAGAATATCTTAATTGGAATAGCTGTTTTATTTCATGCTACCGTCTGTACAATCCAATTTTCACATTACTATAATATAAAATGCGAACTTACTAAATAAATTTGCATGTTTAGGAACATAATTTTGTCCTACAACGCCAATTATTGCATAGTTCATCATAATTACTTCATTTATTACTAATAAAGACTATTAATATCGAGAATTTATTGTAAACCAGAATCTCGTCACTGCAGAAATGAACAATGTGTAGTACAAATTTATTTATAATTTTTAATTGTCCCAAACTTGTGTTATAATGAGTTCCAATTTTTATAGACATACATGTGGAACAAACCAGTGCAGAAATAAATAAAACAAGAGCTAGTAAAATTCAAGAATATTGCAGCAAAAATAATAATAAATAGCGCCAATTATTTGAATGAAAATGAGCAGAAGCGTTAAAAATTGAGTATCAATGAAATATGAAAGCGTTGTTTAAAACTTTCGTTGGTTTTGATGACCAGCAGAAAATTTGAGACTAGTCCGAGAAATGTTTAATGAATTTTTGCAGAGGAAGCCCGATATTGTATCTGCTTTAACTGTTACCACATTGAAATACGAAATATTCGTTGGATAGTGATTAAAATTCCAATCCACCGGGAATGGCTTTGCTTCTAAGCTAAACGCTTAACTGAAACGTTTTATCACTTTTGTTCGGCAATTTAAATTATTCGATAATTCGAAAAATCGGAAACTTAAAAATTGTCAAGTTCGCAAATATTTTTAAATAAAAATTTGAGCATTTAGAACATTAAAAATTTGTTAACATCTTGGGAATTTTTCAAATTTTAAAAATCAAACAATTTTGTGGTTTAGTAATTGTAATTAAAATTTTGAAATTTAGTCATCGTTATTAAAATTTCGTAATTTAGTAATTATGTATAACTAAAATTTTGGAATTTAGTCAACGTAATTAAAATTTTCTAATTTAGTAATTATAACTAAAATTTTGGAATTTAGGCAATGTAATTAAAATGTTCTAATTTAGTAATTATAACTAAAATTTTGAAATTTAGTCATCATAATTAAAATTTCGTAATTTAGTAATTCTAATCAAAATTTTGAAATTTAGTCATCGTAATTAAAATTTCGTCTTTTAGTAATTCTAATCAAAATTTTGAAATTTGGTCATCGTAATTAAAATTTCGTCTTTTAGTAATTGTAATTAAAATATTGTAATTTAGAAATTGGAAGTAAAATTTTGTAATTATTAAATTAATAGATATTTTATCATTAAAAAATCGCCATTTGCCATATTGTAATTCCATATTTCGCCAAACAAATTCCAAGGATGATCGAAGAGACACAAAGCTGTTTTTTGCCAAGTCTGAATAATTATATTTGTTTGAAAAATAATACCGAATGAAAAGGAGTTGTCAACAATAAATATCGATACTTCTACTGCTCGCTGAAGGATGTCGGGACGAATGATCAAGCTTTCCCCTTTAGAATATTTTACGTTTTTATAATTGGCCCGATAACTTGTTAATTAAGCACCGAATTGTTCGATCAGACGTAAAAGAAACACGGCGAATGCCGTTCGCACTTAAATGCACAAGACATTGAATCGAGAAGCTGAGAGCGAATGAATGAAGAGAATAAATTGTGTCTAATTTCAAAGCATCAATATACACGTGTTATGTAAAACTGTTATCGATTATCACAAAGAGACGTCAGACAAATTTATACCTGTATATAAAAAGGGTTATCGGGTTTTTTATCTTTCAATGGGATTCTGCTTTCTATGACGTAACTCGATCAAACTTTATCTTGACTCATTGTTCGATACAACGACGTTGAAGATCATTCTATTGTTTTTGTGTTCTAGGGATATTAATAATACATGAGGAACTTGGAAAAATTTCTGAATTTAAACTAGATTAATTGAGAACACTATTAAAATATGATTTTGATATTTAAACATTTTTGCGATAAAATATTTTGGAGAAAATAATGTCTTTATTTTGTAGGAGTAAGTTTTATTCTGTTTTTTCAATGGTGTAATTGACAAATTCTTGGAACTTATAGATTTCTACATTTTTCAATTCTTATTTTTCCAAGTTTACAGATTATTGAATTCCGAAATTTCCAAATTTCTAAATCTCTAGATTTCTAGATCTCCAAATATCCAAATTTCCAAATTTCTGTATACTAAAATTCACAAATTTTCAACTTTCAGTTTTCCAAATTGTAACATAATTTTTAGTTTTGGAATTTTCAAATTCGTCCTTTTCAGATATCAAGCTTCCAAATTCTTAATTTCCCACGTTTCTAGCTTCTTAAATTTCCAAATTTTTAAATCATCCTTTGGTGAGTCAAAAATATATCTAAATTTAGGAAAAAATACCAGTAGATGGCCCTATACCAGTACATAGTTGACAATATTTCAAAAAACATAACAAAATAAGGTTTTTATAAGTTGTCGGCTTTCGATGAAAGTAAGCTTCAGATGCCGGGGTATCTGTCGATTAAATTTTCCAATTGCAAATGAAGTGAAGTATGTTTATTAACACTATACCGTTCGGTGGTACCACATTGGTGCCATAAAAATTTTCAGGCCAATCTGAAGAAGGATACGACGCAAACCGAACGTAGAAAAGGATAGCGATACAAAAACAAAGAGGGACTGAGGTTCGAGACGTTCGGCAAACATGAAAGACTCCCGCGTGTTCTGTCTTTTAAATTCAAAAATCAAAATTCCTTATTTTTGGTTTCTCGTGAATGAAACTTTTGCCACCGTATTCGTCTCGTTTTTCTGATTAAAATGATACCAAACACGATATAATTACGATCATAATTACTCGTGTAACAAGCTATAAAAGTTTCGGACGTTAGAATCTAAGGAATTCGTATCTCTGCCGTAAATGCAACGTCCGAAACTTGTATGGCTTGTTAAACAGGTAATTATGATCCTAATTATATCGTGTTTGGTTTTATTTTAATCGGAAAAACCTCACGAATATGTTAAAAAAGTTTGCAGTCAAAAAAATATAAATATTAATAAATTACATTGCTAAATTGGGCACTGGAGATCGGTCAACCCGCATCAAAGGGATCGCGGTGAGTGTATCGTGTTACACTTGGACTGGCTCGAGCGAGGCGAACATAAGCGCAGCAATGTCGCACGCATAGGCGCAGGAAGAGACGTTTTGCATTGTGCGAGAAAACTAAGTGCTGCACTGTGCGAGAATTTACTGTACTACAAAAAGCTATTTTTCGCATAAGCCAAGGGGAAGTACAACTATGCACCCCCTAGAGGAGAGAGTCTTGCTTTCTCTTAACGGTCAGCTACGACCTCGGCGCAGGGCTCGCGCTGACCGTTTTTTATGGCTCTAACTTATACCTAAATATCGTTGAACGTACGTTTTCACAGCAATGTAAAATTCCTTCAAAATATCATACAGGATTTCTGCAAAAATCCAACACAAATCTCTAAATTTGAAACTGTGACACAAAAATTTTCAAATTACTACACATCCAAATTACCAAATATCTGGCTTTCCACCTTAATAACCGTGCAGATTACCGAAGTGTTCTTATCGAGATTCAACAATTCTTAAGTAAATGTTTTCCGCGTTATCCAACTTTAACCCTTTGCGGTCGAACGGCGACTCTCACTCGCCATTTGATTCGGTGCAACAATTTTTAATAAATAATTTTTAACTACATTTGTAGTATTATGCACGTGACGTTTGAACACAGTGAAACAGACAATATTGGCAATTAATAACAAAAATATGATTATTTCGAAAAAATTGATCAAACTTTTTAACCAAAAGTTTTACAGTTGCTATTTGCTAATGGTAAAAATACTTACGACCGTAAAGGGTTAATCTACTTCTATAAAACAGGACAATACTTATATCCAGCATATACAAAAATACTCGAAAATTTGTGTAACAAACGAATAACATAAAATAATGAATATAGAACAATGATTGTACGGTACACGAATGTATCACGCATTTTCGTGTTTCTCTCTAGGATACTGGCGAATTCCAGTTACGTAATCTCACTGACAACAGTACAACAATTTAACCACGTGATTACGTAAACGTCATCAAGCCTGTGCTTGACAGATTATGCTATGCGGACGACATCCCCCTCTAGCAACATCGACGAGTCATAAAAATGGCCCTTTCATTCACCAAACAATACCGATGCAAAACGTACGAAGGGTACACGTTTAACGTGAAATAATTCAACGAGTTATTTTTTTCGAAACGTGCTCTTTTTTCTGCTACGTGAGTTTCCGACGAAACGACGAAGCATGCGAGCTGCGTTGGGTGACGTGATGCAATATGAACGAGAAATTCATGATTATTCGCAGTGTATCTTTTTTGCGATAACAATAAGCGTTTAGTTTACATTTCTCGTAACGCATAGTTGAAATTTTATAAAGAAAATAGAAATTTCTTATTACGCGATGTTACGAAATTCTTAATTGCCCTGTTAATGATTATAATAAGCTGAAATAAAATCGACAATTATAAATTATAACCGAGAATTTGTTTTTATTAGGAGGTAAGATGCGATTGTTAACTGAATGACTTTTTGTTTGAAAATGGAATCTTGACTTTCATATCGAATCAGGTGATTTTAATGAAACGCAAAGTGTGAGTAAATTTTAATTACCCCATTGATGATTACACCAACGAAGTATAGTTCATAATTAAATACTTTTTTGTTCAAAAGCGACATGTGATTGATAAGTAAATTTTTTAGTTCAAAATTGAAATTTAATTTTTGAATGGAATCAGATAATTTTAGTAAAATGAAGAGCCGCAAAATTAAAGAATAGGTACAATAAGAGACGACACTCCATGCGGTACCTTTGATGTTCAAAGACTGACCCTTTGAACTGGTTCTATAGAAGAGCGGGAAATTTAAATCGAGTAAATTTCATTTCATGTCAACCTCTAATAATTGGAAATTTTTCATAAATTTTCTCTATATTACTAACATCGGTTTCCAAAGGATTTCTATCAGTTTTACAACATCGAAAAGTTGAAAAAGGAAGGCATATGCTACAGTGATTACTCTACAAAATATATTCGGGGAATATATACTACAGAAACTATTATTACAAATAACTTATAAAGAATCGACGAACTACTTGTTATAAGAAAATACAGACGAAAGTGTTACAGGAAAGTGACAAAATATTTATTACAAAAAAATTACCAGTGAATATGTTACAGAGAAGAAACAAAATATTTACTGGTATTTATTACAAATTACAAACAATTAAATAAGTTACGAATGAATTAAATGCGCTGGCATAAACCATCATTTGCGAACGCCATATTTGCACATTATGCACATTTTTCGAAATAGCCCGTTGAAATCCCACCCCATTTCATTTGTCACGGCTATTTAAATTAGTTGTATTATTCCAGCTTTCTGAAAACACTTGGGTTAACCCTTTGCACCCCGCTGTCACCTCTGAGGTTACATTGAAATTTATTAGTGATTATTAGGAATCAACTTATTTCAGCGCAATTTTTTTAGAAATGCATGTTTCCCTAAAGTTTTCTGTTGAAATGGCGTAAGGAATCAAATGAAAATATGGTACAATTACTATGATATATGAGTGAGTTTTATTATACATGTATGTAACGATAAATGCATGATCTAAATAGACATTTATACAGGCTCGTTAAAAATATAAATCCAGAGAAAAACAGTAGTATACAATTAATAAGACGACGTAGAAATCCCATAGACAGTGGTAGTAATATAAATAGTTTAGGACAAAGCACATCGAGAAATGATAACATATTGTCAAGTGAAGAATGGGAAGACGTCACCGAGTCAAATGTTCCTTCAGCAACAATAAATTTTGTCTTTTTTTGCAATTATGTGTTCCTCAATGTCTACATATTCATATAAACACCATATCATTATAATATTTTACTTGGTCCCAAAACTATACTGTGCATATAATATGAGGATTTGTAAATGTATGTTTTCGCGATAAAGTAGCTGGTAGGTTAGGTCCGGAATGGTTCGGAGTGCAAAGGGTTAATAACCAAGAAAAGAAAACGACTCTGTAATACTATTATTTATGAATATAACATTTATTTGTTTGTTCGTGTACAGTGAAGTTAACTAACGGCGAAAGCGAGAAGAGTGTCTGTCTTTCTTTGTGCCGGCTTTTAATCTTCCGTCACATTCGAGGATTACAACAACGATTAGGATGAAACGTTTCATTTCGGAGTTGAACAGCCATCGCATCGATAAGCCGATGAGGCTACTAACAAAGGTTGCAGATTGTTGTTTGAAGCAACAAAACAACGTATTTGTTCGAATAATTGGATAAGGTATCGCACGAAATCGCTAAATTAACCCCTTAACTTATCATTTTGCCGGCAAGTGCGTCAGACGGAGCAATTCAATTATCGTTGTAACGTGAAGACGGATAAACATTGTTCGAATGTTAGGGATATTTTGGATATGACTATCATCGGTGGACAGGATCAAATTAAAATTCAGCTCGAAGTTCGATCGTGGTGAAAATAGGAGGCAAATTTGTCGCGTTGCAGCGGTTGTGTGCGTCACGCGTGAGAGACGTCATTATAAGGCAAAGGGTTAATCAATGAAGCACGGCGTCAAAATGATATCCGCACCCTTTCGTTAGTTTGGACATCCCGTAACCCACAATTTTCTAAGTAGTGCATCATTCACAACTAACTAATTATTGCCACAAACTAAGGTTAATAATGAAATTTTAAATATTAGGCACATTTTGCATTACGCGATCCTCTATTATGCAGATAATAATTACAATTGAACTCAAACTTCGAGTACGACGAAGATACGGGTCTCATTTTGTTACATTTTAACTGTAATGTATGTCACGACTGTGACACAATATTATCTCTTTGCAATTTGGAATAGATATTTTTTAACGAAATCCTTAGTGTTGTACATACGATGTACAAAATAACGAAATAGCTAATAGTGGTAATTAATAATAAGGACATAATAAATTCAAAAGAATTCATTAAACGTTTCGCCCAGAAAGTTTCAGACACATAGTACTGTTAAGCCGCGGCAACGGGAACGGGGTGAAGAGACTCGCAGTTGCTTCACACAGTTAACTTTTATTTTACAAAGGTTCAGGATCACGTACAGAGCACCGTGTCACAGGTCGGCGGATAAACGGTAACAGAACTGAACTGAGGTATTTTGGGGAGATGTTCAGGGTTTTGATGCCCTTTACAAAACAGTGTATGACGCGTAGAGTGATAGGGCGGTTGTGACTCATGGATGATGACGAAGATGTTATTCTCTAGTTATCGGTGATAGAAGAATATGGTGACTGTGGAGGATGAGGTGTTAATGTTTTAGAATTACACAAAAGTAAATAAAAAATACAATATGCCTATGGTAAATTGACGTTTGTGCGTATAAATATACGAGTATCAGGTGACAATGATGGGTCGTTACACCTGCTTGTCTGTTTTGAACATCTGTACCCTCCAATTTCAGAATCAATTATGCTGTTCGAAAGGGAGCAGGTAGAAGGACGATATAATAAGCTCCTGGAACATCTTCCTTTGAAAATGTCAGACAACCTCACCATTCTCTACCGAAACTATACAATATAATATAGTTACATTAATAACACCCTAATAGATCTCCAGTTTTAGTATCATATTTATACTTGTCGAATAAAAAAAGTTATTATTTTCTTACTACGTGTGAGCTTCGGGTGAGGAATCGCACGTATTTTTATTTAGAACTTCAAAATTTGAAGTTCTGTAAATTCGTCAATCTGTAAATCTTAGTATTGGCAAATTGAAAGCTTGTATGTCTGGAAGTCCTTTGTTAATGTGTGTAATGTATTTATACGTACGAAAATTTGTACTCTGTAAATGTTAAAAGGTTAGCAGATTTTCAAAGTAACTGCAGGGATTTAAGTTCCAAGTTTTAATACTAGGAACTCGAAAATTACAACTTTTGAAATCTGCAAATTTTTATTTTGTAAATTTCATAATCTGTGGATTCGAAACTTTTCAAATTTGAAGATTTATAAATTCCTAAATATGTATGTATGAAATTTGGAAGTTTGAGAGCATCAAATTTGAAAACTATAAACTATAAATATTTGATTTATAAATTTGGAGATTTGTAAACTTTCTAAATATGTAAGTACAAAAATCTGTAAATCTTCAAATGTGAAGATTTATGAATTGCTAAATATGTACATATGAAATTTGGAAGTTTGAGAGCATCGAGTTTGAAAATTAAAAGCTATAAATATTTGATTTATAAATTTAGAGATTTCTAAACTTTCTATATATGTAAGTACATAAACCCGTAAATCTTCAAATTTTAACATTAATTCAATTCCTAAATATGTACATACGAAATTTGGAAGTTTGAGAGCATCGAGTTTGAAAATTAAAAGCTATAAATATTTGATTTATAAATTTAGAGATTTCTAAACTTTCTATATATGTAAGTACATAAACCCGTAAATCTTCAAATTTTAACATTAATTCAATTCCTAAATATGTACATACGAAATTTGGAAGTTTGAGAGCATCGAGTTTGAATATTATAAACTATAAATATTTGATGTATAAATTTGAGCACTTGTAAACTTTCTAAATATGTAAGTACATAAATCTGTAAATCTTCAAATGTGAAGATTTATAAATTGCTAAATATGCACATATGAAATTTCGAAGTTTGAGAGCATCGAGTTTTAAAATTAGAAACTAAGAATATTTTATTTATAAATTTGAACACTTGTAAACTTTCTAAATATATAAGTACATAAATCTGAAAGTTTCTTCGTTCATAAATTAAAAATTGCTAGATTTGAAAATGACAAAACTTGTAAATTAAATATTGTTAGATTTATTCACCAGAGCGTGAATATTTTCTTCAGCAAAAATTATCGAGTCGAAAGTCGAAGGTTCGAGTTAAGAGGATGCAGCTCTGCTCCTTAAGGTGTTTATTGCAATACGATCCATAGGTTTTATAAACGCGTGAAGAATTTTTCCTTAACACTTGTTTCATTCTAAAGGTTCTCCTCGATCTGCGAAGACGTGCCTTTCAGTGTTTCTTGATTCTGATTACAGTTTCTTTTCATAAAACATTTAGTATATTATTTTATTTCACCACCTATTTCCAGTGGATATTTTTGTACTGAACATTTTATAAGTATATTGATTTGTAAGCTTGTAACTTTGAAGATTTGTAAATTATTCAACTTGTAAATTTTTGTAGATTTCAAAACTTTTTAATTTACGGATTTGTTCACTTAAAAACTTATAAATATCTTTAATTGTAAAAATGCAACTTTGTAATTTTGTGAGTTAGTAAACTAAACAATTTCTGGATTTGAGAAATCGAAGAATTGACAAACTGGAGAATTGCAGAATTGAACAATAGAAGAAACGTAGGATTGGAGAATTGAAGAGTTGAAAGATGAGAAAATGGAAAAATCGAAAATTTAAACAATTAACGAATAATGTCATAGAGAAATTCCATAATATATAAACTTCAGAATTTTCAAATTTTTAAATAAGTAACACTGTAAACTCTTCAATTTACAAATTGAAAAGCCTGCAAATTCAAGAATTTAAAAACTAAATATTCAGAAAAATAAAATTTGAAAGTTTGAGACCACGTAAATTTCTTGAAACATCAATCTGAAAATCCATCCATTTTAAAATTAAAAAATATTTTACCGTTCACCGAAAAGAACATTTGTCACGCTTCTATTCGATTTACCTTTTCACGCTTTATCGCCATTGCAATTATTCCGCCGGACTGAAAACATCCTGTGTAAAAAGTACTAATCCCGATACAAAACACGGCATAGGAAATTGGACGAAACTCAAGAAACATTTCGTCACGATCGATGGAGAAACAAAATTCCTCCACGTAATATCTGTGCGAAAAAACCTAATAAAGCATTGCACGTGCATAATGTAATGCAACGTAATCAAGCGAACCGATCAACTTGTTATACGTACAAGGCATGCGTATTTCTATGATATAATACGTTCAATCCACCTATTTGACTATTACAAAATCACACAACAGTTTATGATCCGCGTTAACGCTGTTACATAATAAATTCTTTATCAGGTTTTTTGTCATTCTTGTTAAATATGCAATCCGATATTGAATAACTAACAACAGTGATATTTTTAATCCATGAATACAATTTAGCGATCGAATGAAACAATCTTTCAACCGTTTGCTTTGCAAATATTTATTGTACACGATAAAGTATATATATAATAAAATATTTAGATAATATTTAGATATAAAGTAGTAAGTGATAGTATGGTCATTTTTATAAAAAAATAATTCAGAATTAATCTTTGGCGATAGTGTATTGATTTTGTTCGCAATTGTATTATAATAAAATCGAGCTATATTGCCACGTTTTATATTGCTGATATCACTCGTTCAGTACTACAGTTTCTATAGTAACGTAACACTTGGAAATAACCGAAGTCTGCCGAAGACTGCCGAAGAGTAGAAATGTGTAATGAACATCGGAAAATACTTGCTTTATGTATTTATTATTGTAATATCGAATTTACGTTGTATATGTTATAAATACAAATATTTTGTTTTTAAATGACTTAGTTTGTTATTTCGAAAAATACAAACCTAGTTGTATCATGAATGCAAATTCTGAATATTGATGGTGATTCGAATTAAATTGTTTTCTTGAAAGATAGAATGTCAAAAAGCCATATGCAGGATAAGTAATAACATTGAACTAAGTGTGTGATATTAATTTGGAATTTAATTTTACTTACACTTAATATATCAATTAATCTTATTTTATTTATACTCAATGTGTTAATAAATTTTATTTTATTTGCATTTTACATGAATTTCATTTACATTTTTCAAACTTTAAATTACTCCTGCAGATTTTACTTTCGTATGTGAAATTCATTCGTCTAAATATATGACCAAACATGATTTTGATAAATACTTATTATTTTGTTAAGTACTTTTTTAAACTGTACTCTTGGTAAAATTAAAGACACTCTTTAACGATGTATAGAAATTGAATTATTATTTTGATAAATACTTACACTTAAGTTAAGTACTTAATTCCATAAATTGGAGTTATAGTAAATAGTAAGTTACTAAGTTCTAGAAAAACTATGCGAATGACTAAATACACTGTGCGTTAATATAACAATTCATTACAATTTTGATAAACACTTACACTCAAGTTAAGTACTTAATTCCTCAACTGGGACTTACGGTAAATAATAAGTGATTAAGTTCCAGTAAAAACTGTGCAAACGGCCAAATGCATCGTACATTATAAAATAAAAATTGCATTATAATTTCGATAAATACTTACAATGAAGTACTTAAATCTTCCAATGGGACTTATAATAAAACATGAGTTATCGCGTTATAGTATGACTAAACACTCCATTATATGAACACGAAGATTACATTATAATTTGCATAAATACTTAAAATCTTAACAAGTACTTAATCCTTGAAACGCGTTTGCGATAAAAGTCGGGTCAGTGAGGTTAACGGGTTGTAATAAACATACACGTGTAATATGGCCAAATACCGTGCAGTAACGTTGACATTACTGCATAGCGCCACGGTGGCTACGACCATAAAGTTGAGTGTTTATTTAAAGCGACGACGCGACACCAAGAATCTTCAGCAAAAACAAGTGAATTGTATTTACCAGTCGGCAATGTCAAGGCGACCAACTTATTTCCTTATCAATGCGCTATTACGTAATGAACTCGAAGTATGCTGAACCGATAATACGACTCACTTTCAGTGTCCCCTATGTGCTTGACCTGTGACGTAAAACTTGCAAGAATTGGCGTACGACAAAGGCAGCTTTAAATATTTGCCAAGCTTCCTTTCGTAGTAATTGGTCTTCGTTTATCTTCGTCACCGTTTTACACTAACATTACTCGAGTTACCTCGAACGATTTCCACGATTTCCTCGCTCGATGACTGGCTACACTGAATACATTAAATTTTAATAACTTATTCATTCTTACTCGCGTTATATAACTTCATCCTTTCGATGCTATTACGACATTTCTGGACAAGTATTTCGCACTCAAGATACAGCAGAATGATAACGACATTTTTTGTTACTTTTTCACGTCACGACTGTGTAGTTAATTTTCAAGATCACCTTGTATGCGAGTAAAATATACTACATGCAGTAGACTCTCGTTATATTGCCGTTGACGAGGATTTATAAACGGACATTCTTGAAAGTCGGTAATGTGTTTAGTAACAAATTCTGTATTTTAACAGTAGACTCTCGTTATATTGCCGTCGACGAAGATTTATAAACGGACATTCTTTAAAGTCGGTAATATATTTAGTGACAACTTCTCTATTTTAACAGTAGACTCTCGCTATATTGCCGTCCACGAGGATTGATAAACGGAAATTCTGGAAAGTCGGCAATGTATTTAGTAGCAAATTCTGTATTTTAACATTAGACTCCCTTTATATCGCCGTCGACGCGGATTTATAAACGGAAATTCTTGAAAGTAGGTAATGAATTTAGTAACAAATTCTGTATTTTAACAGTAGACTCTCGTTATATTGCCGTCGACGAAGATTTATAAACGGACATTCTTTAAAGTCGGTAATATATTTAGTGACAACTTCTCTATTTTAACAGTAGACTCTCGTTATATTGCCGTCCACGAGGATTGATAAACGGAAATTCTGGAAAGTCGGTAATGAATTTAGTAACAAATTCTGTATTTTAACAGTAGACTCTCGTTATATTGCCGTCGACGAGGATTTATAAACGGAAATATATTGAGTATAAAATTTTGTATTTTAACAATAAACTCTCGTTATACTGTCATCCATAAAAATATAGGCGCGATCAATTCTTCGAAGTGGCAATACATCGTACAACAAATCTTTCATTTCAACAGTAATATCTCATTATATCGCCGTCGACAATGATTTAAGAGCTGAAAATTCACATTGCGACTGTTTTATTAAATGCTATTAATGTATGTGGAAATACATGTGGACGTGATGATATAATTAAAGTCTGCTATATAGTATCTTTCAAGAAAGACTTGTTCAATTAGACGGCAATATGAACACAGAATTTATCCATTACCACATCGCGATATGCTATTAATTTTATGAGAAGTGAACAAGTGATAATCGGTTATTTCGTATTAATAATCTTGATAAAATCGTCGTTCAATCATTTTCATCAAATTTTTATCGTAAAAATGATATGCTGTATGACTTAATATGCAATAAATTGTATGCACAAATTTGGTATGCATTGATACGTAAAATAGCATTAGTACATATCATTAGTATAATGTATATGATATACAATAACGTAAAACAGCACGATAACATATCACTAGTACGGTACATACCAAACGATATGCAACAGCATACAATAATACACGTGGTATATTTATCACTTACATTTAGCATATCAAAAGAAATCAATGACCTAAAGTATTACGAAAAACCAATCACTGATATGACGCATATCAAATGATATGCAACAATGTAATAAAATTCTATCGTTTACTACGGTTCATAACAAAACTATTTTATATTAAAGACACCAACAAAACGTTTATACACGTTGCAATTTATATATTTCAATACTTCAAATTGATATGTCAGTACTATACTTGTATGTTATTATACTTAGAAAAAATTTATCTAAGCTATTTATCACACTTTTCGAAATCAGGAAACAACTTGTTTTCGTTAATTACGAATATCAACGGATAGTACATTTTTCAAATTTTTTTGTTAGACAAAATATAAAGTACGATGACAAGTATCAAGACGATGATATAAAATAATTTGCTCTGCGTAAACCGAACCCCGCAGAAAGTGAAGTTGGCGAATGCAAAATACGCCGAGACGTGACCCGAACCAGTGATTTAGAAATTTAATTTGATATTCCTCACCGCGAGTTGCAAATAATTATCAGACGTAAAATGACATTACGGTAACCAACTGGACCAGCGTCGTGCAATCACCGTCCAGTATTATGTATCCTTATGAGAGAAATGGTATTTGCATTTGAAATGCTTTGACCTTTTCGGATCTGTACACTGCAGTAGCCTCTGGTTAACATGATTCGCCGACGGCGATCTTCACCGAGTCGCACCGTGTTGCCGAGTTATGGACAGCGATCTCAGAATTTTTGCATTAAGGATATCCAACACAAACTACGTCGATTCTACTTCTCCACGTACGGACTCCCAATATACTATCATGAACAGAATTATAGAAATCTGCAATTTGTGAAATCGGCAATATAACAAGATGTAGTGCGTCTCTAGACGGTGGTATTCCGGAATTCGGATTCTTTGTGTTAAGTATGCTTCAAATAAGTGAATGTCACTTGTTATGAATTTTGTCTGACTGTAGATCAATTAAATCTGGTGAACTCTCGTTATATTGCAATATACGTGGTCAAATTCTTGAAATTATCGATTAACGAGATCTACTGTAATTGTAAAGGTGCATCAAGTTTCAAGTAATTGCCATTGGTTATGTTCCAAGAACAATAGAATCTCGGTATATTGCCAAAATAAAAATTATAGTAATAGAAAATTGGTGGGGTTGACTATATAAAGAGATCACTTTATAATAAGTTTCGTTTCAATGAAATTCAACTAAGTGCAATTAATTCCCGTTATATAGCCGCAGACGGTTTAATAAGAGCAAGGAATTTATGAAATTGATAATATAATAAAATCTACCGTATTTGAACGGATAGTATTCTAAAATTGAAGATGTTTGTATCAATTAATCTCTACAACTATATAAATCTCATTATATTGCCACATATGAAATTGTAACAGCGTAAAATTTGTGAAATTGACTATATAAGAGCTTTTTGATACCGAATATCACTTATAATATGTTCCAATGATGTTTTACTGACCACAACAGACTCTCGCTATATCGCCATGAACGATGCCGCGAGAACAAGTTCATTCATTTGCGATATAACGAGGTTTACTGTACTTGCAAAGTCTGTTTCATAATTCAAGCTATTTGTATTCATTATCGTGCTCGAGAATAGGCCCTGCTTATATCGCCATAAACAAAATTGTAAAAGTGGAATATTTTTCAAATTCGTAATACAAATAGGATTCCTTCCACGAAATATTTTCATATAACACATAAGAAGTTTCATCATGATGAAATTTAACTTTCTATAGCACACTCTCATTATATTGCCAACAACGAAGTCACAGGGGCGGAAAATTCTTGCAAACACAACAGTTAAAGTAGCAGCATTTCAAAATTCTGAAATCAATCAAGCGTATTTATGAAGAAACATTTATTTCGCTAATAAATGAATATTATCGTTTTTTTTTTTGTATTTCCGTATCATCTCAGAGGCAGATTACTTGTTCAAGGTTTAACGAGGAAGCCATTGCCCATATTGCAGCCTAGTAAGTGTAATCGATGATTCACTTTTTCCCTGACTTGTGCACAGCCGATATTCTGTTACGTAAATACTGTAAGGAAACCGCGATCTATAGATCGTTCCATGAGTTGTGGTAACTGACGAAACCGAGCATACTTGCTGGTTGTGATATTGCACACTATGTGCAATCTTATGTTTAAAGAAACACTAGAAGTTGACCTTTGTATGACAGCTCTCGGTTCAATTGCGATACAGATTCATGAAACAATGCATGAGGGTGTTATTGACGACCATTAGGTACTGAAATTCCTTAACGGGAAACTTCCACGTGTTCAATTTAAATCGTATGTGGGAATGTTAGATCAGTGTAACTCTTCTTACAATTCTTGTGGATACAATAACTTTGCTGATGTAAAATCAAATGTTGGAATTTTAGGATTTCGGTACTATCGAATTTTGAGAATTGGTATTTTGAAATAATTAAATACTGAAATATTGAAATTTTGGAATTGTGAGGCTTTTTGTGGGATTTCAGAAACTTGAAATGTCAAAAATGTGCAATTTTGAAATTTCAAAATTCTTGTGTTTTTGAATTGCAGAACCTTGAAATTTTGAAATACTGAAATATTGAACTTTTGAAGTTTTAAAATATTGATTCTTTGAAATTTTGAAATATTCAAATATTGAATTTTCGAAATTTAAAAATACTCAAATATTGGACTTTTTAAAATTAGTAATTTTAGAATTTATGAATTTTTAAACTTTGGAATTCGCAGAACTATTAAATCTTGGATATAGTTATTTTTTGATCTCTTAACTTTGAATTTTGGGAACTGAAAAACTTGGAAATTTTGAATATTTAAAAATTTGAAACCTTGTTACATTAGGACCTTTAACTTTATATCAAATATACATTTTTTTGTGTGAGCTATACTGACCGAATATTGCAGTGTACAAAAGTCGCAAAATTAAAATATGTACATATATGTAAAATATGCATATAAAATAATGCATATTTTATATTTAAAATGTTTAAATTCGAAGCTTGCATAAAAAATTTCCAATTAAAAGACCAAATTACTATATTACTCATACGGTGCAATTTGCATAATATTCTTTCATAACTTCAATACCTTGTATGGATTAATGAAATTCTATGTGTAAATAAATAATTTCTAACAAGGGTATTCAGAACTACCCTAGCCCCTACCTAGTTACGCTATTGCGTCAAACTAACTCTTTCATGCATTTGCATTCAATTCCGGAGTATGTCAACTATCAATAATTAAAAAGGCGATATAATAAGAGTTTAAATTAACTTATTTGTTTGCCTTTGTTGATTGACTCCAACGTGATCTGCATATGACATAACGTAATAAAATTGCAAATATCACGAAGAATTAATCATACGTTTGGAAATGCCGGTAAACGTGTCGCAAGAAAGAGGAAATTATTATTTTTCCGTCAAGTATCTTTTCTAAAACGGAAACAAGTTCACGCATTTTTGAGACAGGAGGGAGATTAGCCACGGTGGGAAAATGACCGCGCCATACTAGTGAATTGCTTTGATATGAGGTAATGCGCGCCGCAAAACACGCAAGTCGTATTACGTAATGTATTTCAAGTGTGTACAAAGCACCGGTGACCGTGCATATTTGCTATATATTTATTATACAAGCGATCGTGTAACTGCAGTTTCCGGCAAAAGGAAATCGTTACACGTAATTTTCACCCAATCGCACCGCCGGACTATTAATTACGAGAAATTCAGTTTTTTTGCTACATTAACATAATATTTGGTTATAGTATCGTGACCCTTCATTTTCGTCGTCAATTTACCATTTAAATAAAAATGCTTCAACACAACCGAGAAGAAAAACGTTGATTTAAACTTATCACGTGAATATCTTGCAAATACATTCTTGTTAACACTTTATTATTACTAATTATTAACGCATTATTAAAACTTTAAGACATTCGGTATCGATACAAGTACAACTTGTTCAAGGCAAAAAAAATGTGTACTAAATGTTTCCCAGATCATGAAATATACTTTTGTACGGCTCTGGTGCAATCCATTTACACCGTTTCACCCTTGAATTTTCTACTTTTGTGTATTTTTATGTTTAAACAATTTTACGATCGCTTAAAAATTGTCGCTTTTGTGGAATGTATTTTGAAACACGGATGACACTGAAGATGTTAAAAAGAGTTTATGGCATAATTGTTAGAAATATTGAAACTCAGTTCAGGTTGAAAGAATCTGTAGACGTTCTTGAATAACTCTAAGTGTCAATACATTATAAATGTCTAAATATTTTTAAATAATTGTTAGAGGTGGAGTAACATTAATATTCCAACTATCATTCGAAACAACTGTGCCCTAAACATTGTTGTGTTCTAATAAAAATGGTAAACGCTTTATAATTCCCTGCTTTCAAAGGAAATTTACTAGCCATAGTAGTTTCGTTAGTTGTTAATAAAAAAAACAAGAAATTTTTAATTTGACCAAAAAATTTGCATGGTTCAAATTAAAGTTTTACGTGCATTGAAAACTTCATTTCATAGTTATTATACTATTGTAAAAGTTACTTTACTATTATATATTGTAGTTATGAATCGTTATTACATTGTTATAAAAAATTGCATTTATGATTTTTTTTATTTCTTCTAAGGTTATACCACTTTTGTGAATACGTTTGAAATTCATGCTTGCTATAGTAATGCTACAAAATAGTGTTTTGTACTGCAAATCGTCCAACCTTTTTAAACACAACAATAGACCTAATTGTTCTAGCGTTTCTAAGTTCCAATAATTCACTGCAAATTAACAAACAGTAACGAAGTAAAAAAAAAAACATTTGAAATTAACACTTTATACCTATAAACATTAATCACTTCTCGGTAGTATAAAATCATCGCTAAATTTTTCTTTCTGAACGATTCAGAGTATAATTGCATCAAAATACATTCCTTGCAATCGGTGATGAAACATGGAAGGAAAAATACTAAAATATATTATATAATCTATCTTTTGTTACTTTTGGATTATATTCACCGAAGAATTTTGGTACAGGAGGTCATTTTAAACTAAATAAAATTAATATATAAATAAAAATGATAATTTTATCAAGTAATGAACATGCATTTATTACATAACCTAACTTCTTTCACTTTTAGGTTATGTTTATTTAAGTATTTCGACACATGGATTCTGTTCAAATGCTATGGAATGAATAAATAAATATATAGATTACTTATGTTCGATACATGTTCGAAATTCATAAGGGAAATGAGATGACAATTTCATTATATGGGATAAATGTTTAACATACAATATGATAATCGTGACAGTCACAGTTACCATTAAGGTTAGGTGCACGGGTGTGCCCGCAAGTTTCTTGAGAACGGAGGTCAGCCGTTTGGTCTACATAACAAAAGCATACTAGCTACGGTAGTAAACTACATCTAGTTCCTACTTTCTCTTTCGCGAACTCCGTTGTCAATGAAATAATCTCACTATGCTCTTGAAAACAAACTTGCAAGCAGAAAAACTGTATTAGGTAATGAAATTTTTTGATCAATTCAAATTGAAAATTTTACCGAAATTGTTCCTCTCCCTGAACCAATATTCAAATAAGCATCTTGTAAATCAAACCCTACTCTTTAGATTGCTAATTTTATATTGGTACTTTTTTGAAGTTTCAAAAGTGTAATGCATTTGTATTTATAATTCTAATTTTTTATATTAACGACACGAACATTTTACATTTTCTGTTGAACCAATCAGTGAGTAACTGTTCGATTGATTTCAATGGGTAATTGGTTAACTTAATCTTTTTATGATACTTGAATTATTAACGGATTAGGGCCGTTTAAAGATTACAAAAAATCTTCTCAATTAGTAATTTTATTCTTAGAAAATGTAATCAACTATTTTTTTGTATTTAAACCTATTTTTATAGGACAAGCTCTGATGCATTTATACAAATTATTTATAATTTATATCATAGAACGGTTTCCATTAAAATCAGTGATAAAGCTGTATGAAAATTCATACGACAGCCAGTGAAGGGTCAAGAGGTGCACGCCCCCTGCTCCTTCCATTAGCCAGTTATTTCATTTTCATTTGTTTATAGTATTTTATTCAATACTTTGCTTTAAAAGGAACTTTAAATTATTTAGTTTTAGTAACAAATTGATTTTCTTCCATACAGGTGATCTTGTCGAACAATTTTTTATTTTGTACTCAACAAATGCAACTGAACAATAAAATAACAAGAAAAAACGCAAAAATGAGTAGTGTAAGAACTGAAAATTTATTACATTCAGAATACAGATTTTGTAGAATTTGTACAATTCAGAAACTTATATACTTAACTATTTTGAAAAATGCGAAAATCTTCAACCAATAAGGGACATAAAAATTTGTGATTTAGAGATCTGAGGACATAGGAATATACAGATCTGCGGATTTCAGAGATAGACATTTGGATCCTAGAAATTTCGACGTGTAGGGATCTGGGAATTTAAAAGCTTAGAGTTTTATACATATCAGGATACAGAAATGTGAGAAGTTGAATATTTAAAACTTTAGGAATTTGGAGATTTTAAAATTTGGGTATTTACGTATTTGGGAATTTGGAAATTCAGAAGTACAGAAATCTAGTAAGCTAAAAGTTTGGAAATTTAGAAGTATAGGAATCTAGTAACCTTGTAATTTGGAAATGTGAAAATTTAAAAATTTGATGATTTGAAAATTCGAAAAGGAAAATTTAAAAATACATAAATATGAAAATTTGAGAATTAACAACTATCGAAGTTTACATATGTATCTTTAACGAAAGAAAAGCCGCGTTGCACCCGAGTATACGATCAAATCGGATGGGTGAAAGAACTGTAAAGATTGTGTCGCAATATGTGCCATGCTCGTCGTAGACGATGATATAACGTCATGTCGTCGTTTATCATCCACGCGTGCACGAAAACACACTCACGTATCGTGTTTTCACTCTCACGTATGCACGTACGTGTCTCGTACAATCGGCGCGAACTATTCGTTACGCATGCACTCCGCATCATGGTCGGTCAACCTAGCTTAACCTTCTATTACGAACGAGACGTATACATGCGCGTACGCTCCTGTATGCATAAGTGCGAAATACAAACGTACACGCGGTATTATGTTTCGTGGTTGTATGCAGATAACACGTACACGCACTTTCAGCGATATAACATGATTCCGTGTTTGTGATATTGTTACTTGCACCATGAGATTATCTTACAATTAACTGCATCAATGTGTACCAATATATTTATGTTAAATTATTCATTCGAATTTGATTCACAGGAATGTATTAAGTTAATTCAATTTGTTAACGACTTCGATAAAATAGCTATTTTATAAATATTGGTAATTGTGTATCAAATAATATTCTAATCTTTTTTTTTAAATTCAATTGCGATTGTTATTTGTTTGAATGGGAGTGATACACAGGTCTGGATTTAGAGATATCGGCGCCCTGGGCAAGAATCAATACTGTTGTTAATAAATAACCATAAAATAAATTAGCGTTGAGCTAGAGTTAGATGAGGGTTATATCTATGAGGTGAAGTTAAAGTTAAATTAGAATTACAAGATAACAGTTTCCGTGACAATAAAGCTTGATTTAATATTAGGTTGAGTTTATGACAAGGTTATATTAGGACAGTATCGTAATCAAATTAAGATTATATTACTAAGTTATATTATTATTATTAGAATTATATTGAACACGATTATGATTATATCGGAATTAGATTTAGGTTATGATAAGTTCGGTTATGTTAGGTTGGGCGAATTATTGGTTTACCGGAATTTTCAAAATGACTAAATCAGAAAACTTAGGAATGTAGAATTTTGTGAGTTGAGATACGTAAAGATTTCAAAGTTTCAAAAATACGAATTGGTAATCTTGGAAGTCCGTAAATTTCAAAATTTGTAACTCAAAAAAACTATAAATTTGAGGATTCAAGACCTTAAAAATTGTAAACTGCTAACTGTGCTAATTCGTACGTTTAACAATTTGAAATTATGCAAATTAAAATTAGCAGTGCTTTAAACAAAATTTGATGTTATTAATATAAATAATTATTCAATTTCAAAATCCTTATTTCCTAAACAGCTTCATTGTGCTATTTATATTTTGCAATTACACTAACTCAATTTATATCGCAAATATCAATATACGATAGCATAAAACCAATATATGTATAGTGAACTTGATTTACTTAAATTTTATAGAATTCAAAAGTCTCTAAAGGAGCGGCGCTCAAATTGATACAAGAAATTCCATCTCTATAAATATAACTGTACATTAAATAATTTATAAGCAATTTCTTAACGCGTGACATTTTATCTTCATACCGTGATCTGTCATTTAAACCAGTATACACAATGCAACGCAGTTACGAACTCCATTTTAATTGTCTGGATTAGATCAACTGCATCGATTGGTGTTCGCCTTACAGCGAGTTAAAGAAAAATCGATATAATCGATAATAAACGTCAATTTAATTCGCGCAATAAACCACACAAACATATGAAACGTTCCCATTATCCTTCAAATACGTGTACTCTTTACGCATTAAAAATGTTAATAAAAACGTTCCGCGTCTTTTTGCACAGAAACAAGTATCGTAGGACAAAGTTAGCCGCAGAAAATGCATGCTCGTGAAAAATGAGACGTCGCGGTGTCCGATAGTGGGGTCGCAACGCTTTAAACCCGCGAACGCATGAACGAAAATCGCCGAAGTATGAACCACGAATTAAAATAAAGCTACAAGGAAAAATGCATATCAATATTTATCTTATATATTATTTCCTCGAGATGTTTGCAATTGAACTGCATATACTTTTGTACGAACAGGAAACGTTCGGAAACTTGAATTATTAAGCGTATTATTTCCCTTATTGATAGTTTACCAATCGATACATTTACGTGCCCCACTTACGGATCTATCGTGGACACTTGTTCCTGGAATCGCTAGAAACTTACATGTAAAACTAACAACGCACTTTTCATACGTACGTACATTTATTTCGTTAATTTAAAATTGATATGTTTCATGAATGCTTCGAATTATCTGCTGGAATTTCATCGATTTCGATTAGAGATCGTTTTCCTCGCAATGCGAGCAAAATTGATGACTTACCAAGCGCACGAAATGTTATCGTCGTGGCAGTACACATGTAACAATACACGGGTCCGATAGTAAGACACCCTTACATAAACACTCACCTTTAATTTATTGGCTAACGATGTTCACGACTTTGACACTTCATAACTGACGATGACACTTGATTTTTCGACACGAAACGAACAATTATTGGAAAGTGGAGTTCAGAACGCGCGCAAGCATTACGTGAACAGCGAACATTAAGGCAACCTCGCAGATTGCCGCCTGGCCGGCAGAGCGGCAGAATTTCGGAATGGTTTAAAAATCCCCGTTCCTTAAGATGGCGACACCTTCTGACTGAAGCCCTGATCATGATTGGATCGTCAATCGATATTTCGCGCGAAACGAATTATAGGATTAATGAGGGAAATGCACGACCTTCGAAATTCCGATATCGTTCGAATTTGCAATGATTCAGTGCAACTATCGCAAGTTCGAAAAGCGATTTTGTGAAATTCCAAAATTTGTAAGTTTGCAGATTTAAAAATTGTAAAATTTGTAGATTTAAATATTAGTAACGTAAATAGTCTATTTTGTAAATGTGACAAATTGGAATATTTTAATTTGTAAATTTATGAATTGGGAATTCGAAACTTGGAGTTTGGTAATTCTAATTCTAAAGATTAGGTTAGTAACAATAACATGTTATCTTTACGATAATAAATTTTAAATATGAATATGTGTTATTTCAAAGAAATTTATTTTCTGATTTTATTTAAACAATAGTATTATTGAACATGGTTTTTTATAAAACTACTTTGGACAGTCAGTATCTTTGTATCGTTATATGATTAGAAACAAATATATTCGTATTTATAAAATTTACATTATTTAAATATTTATGCTTGTAATACTGGTCTCTCGTGTCTACCTTCTAAACAGTTATTAACGGCTGAATATCCAGTACCACCCTAAAAAATAATTCATATTATTAGTATCAAATTATTTTACATCCACTACATTTCTTACCCTCTGTAAGACTATAATATCTTTCTCTGTTAATTTTGTACTATCCAAAGGATTAATCCAGTCTTTTTTTATGATTTTTTCTACACATTCCATTGTCACTACATCGCCACTAAATAAATCAAAATCACATTTTAGTAATTTCTATAATGAAACAATTAATGTCACACAGGAAAACACCTTACGTTGTTTTTATAACTGCACATGGAACGCTGTTGCTTAAAACATCATGAGTAATTGGGCACATATATCGAGCCTGTTTAACAATAAGAGATTTTTTGTCATCTGGATCTTTTATTTCAGTGAATTTTATGGGAATAAGATCTTTTATTTTCAGTGGTTTTCCACTAATTGGACAATAAATTGTTTTATCCGGCTTCTGTAATATGGTTTCTTTTGATTCCGGTGTTTTAGAAGGAATCCAAAAACTTGGCAACACTTTATCCTTGCCATTGCTCATATTAGAAACTGAAGAAGTCGATTCATTAGCTGTAGCGTGACTTTTTAAAACAATAGTTTTCTCCCCCTTTAAAAACTGTTGTAACTTTTGTAACTCTTCATTAGCAGTTTTTTCATGAGATTGTTCCTAAAAAAATATTAAAGATCATAATGTGTATCAAAATGTGTCAACTTTGTGTTTACATACTTCTTGCTGTTGTTTCTGTTTCTCATATTCTTTCAATTTCCTGGCATATTCTTTCTTTTTAGTCAAAACGTATTCTAATATTGCTTCTTTATCAAATAAATAGCCATCTTTACTGTAAAAAGGAATATGACATTAGTACAAAGAAAATAAATAAAACCCATAAGATGATATACTAACGTTACGACAGGGTTTCTACAAGGTTGTAACGTAAGACAACAACAGTCAAAATCTTTAACAGAATCCTTTCCTACTCTTTGCGTATTTGTTCCATAACCCGAGGCTGCTGCGTCTTTTTTCTTTTCGTGATAAGTATAAACAGCACCAGCTGTACAGTTCCTAGCGTGTCGTGTCATGTTTTGTTTACTGATTTACTTCATTCTAACCTGTACCATTGACTACAAATGTAGTCTATATGTACTGCTTGTACGTAAGTTGTTATTACGCCCTCTATACTCATTTCCATTGTATCGGCAATGTACATAGTAGACAAAAATTGTGAATAAAGAAAAAGAATAGTTTCTGAGATAAATTCAACTACCATAAAATTCTCAAATTTTCGTCTTTACAAAATTCCCAAACCGCAATAGCTGAAATTTTTTCATTTTTACATTCTCATATGACCAAAAATTTAAACCTAAATTCTCAAATTACTAAATATAAATAAATGATCACTCGGTATGTATTTATATGAGCTCTTTCTAAATAGGGTATTTACATGTTTACCGTACATCAGCTTTATAGCTGTAATTCTTGATTTACTTAACATTTAAATGAATAAGAAATACATGATATATTTTATTAATTTGCAGCTAATAAATTGAATAAAAGTACAATTAACTATTGTGATTTATTGAAATATGCAAAATGATATTTATTCTTGAGTATTATTAATTAAAATTTTGTGTATAAAATAAATGATTATTATTTTGTGAATATGATATGAATTTATTTTCAGTATTGTTACTTAATTATTTTTTAAGTAATTTAAAGAATATATAAAAAATAGCTTATAATTATAGGTATACTTTTTTAACATTATAAATGATATGCAATTTATACATGTATATAGATGTAATTTCATATGCTACTATTTACAAATGGTAGAATGTCATTTATGTGATATAATACATATTTTAAGATGTTCTCAACTGTGATATTGTTGTATAGGAGGATTATAAGAAATATACTCATTTTTTATAATCATTAGAATCACTATCTGATGTACTATCTTTTTTATGTTTCTTCCGTTTCTTGTGCTTTGATTTTGTCTTTTTCTTTTTATGTTTATGTTTTTTGCCTTCGTCATCAGAAACTTTAGATTCTGATTCGTCATCGCTTGACTCCGTTTTTTTACGTTTCTTTGACTTTTTACTTTTTTTTTCTTTATGTTTCTTCTTAGATTCTTGAAGTTTCTTTTTTAATTCCTTCTCACGCAATTCAGTCAAAGGAGTAACATAATTTTCATCACTATCAGAACTTGTACTACTAACATCTAAAACAATTTCTTTATTTGGATCAACCTTTATAAAATTACGGCACTGATATGTCAGATGTCCAGCATATCCACACTTTTTGCATGCTGGTCGCACATGCTCTTTATTTTGTGGAATTAATCTAGAAAGGAACTCTGGATCCATATCTATAAAAGCAAATATAAAAGTAATTAAGAATGACCACTGAAATTGTAACAAAATAATTCAATAATATACAATAATTTCTTTAACACAGTTATCAGAAGAATTGTATAAATGTCTTCAAAAGTTGTTAATATGTTCACAAACAATTGTTTATTTTAGTAACAATACTTATGTCTGTTTTCAATTTGTCAATAACCTTAATATACTAACCTCAAACCATGTACAATGCTTAAGTAAGTATATACTATTCAATTTCGCAAATCCTTATACCTTTTAATTTCTAATATAATTTATTTAGAAGAACTTGTTAGTAGTGTATTTATACTCAAGTGTATATCAAGTACTTAGTGTATTCGCAGTACTACATTTACACTCAATTGTATACCAAACTTTTTTAGGGAAATTGATAGTGAATGGGAACAATTTCTTACCATCTGTAGCCATTGCTACCACCCGCAAAAACATCCGTGTGTTAGCACGCACTATGGCTAATTTAAAAAAGGTTTTCACTTTTTGCGGTTTGGTAACGCCAGTTGTACTGCTTTGAACAACGCGCACAAAAATAGAAATTTTAAAATACATTCAGGATTGGGACTTCCAAAATGCTTTACTTTATAATAATCTGTTGTCTTTTATATCTTTCCGACGTGTTAAATCGTCGTGGTACTTTTGTTACAAATATGAATTTCCCTGAAAAATTGCCGTATAATAGCGGTGTTACATTCCAAAAAGTTGCTATGTTACACGAAAGGAAGAACTAGTACAAAAAGATAGTTTAGGTTCCAAAACCGAAAAAACCTGCTATCATATTCTCATGATTAAGATAGATATCTTTATTTACATTTTCCTAAAAGATAATGTATATTAATATGAATTAAACAATGTTTTCTTCGTCATCGCTAAGCGCTATTAACCCAGGAGAATTTCCCCAATTTCAAATTGAGTAAAGTTTGATTTTAATAGTTTATATTACGTTTCATGTTGTACCAGGCTTTTATTCAATTTTCGAATTGTATTAGAATGATACTATAGAAGTGCTGAATTATATGGAAGTTACCTATAATTGCTAGAATTACACTTTTGAAACATAAATTGCGCAAATGAATCTCCTTGTCGTTAGATTTAAACAACAAATTTTACCATTTATTGATTTTGAAAATGCCTTTTATATATTTGACATAATGCGCGGATATTATTGCAGTGTTAGGAAATTATCCTCCTTGGTCGCAATTTTTCCTAAAAATGGCAGGTTTACTGTTGAGTGCACGTCTTTGACAGTTCTATCAAATAACTATACATAGGAACTCATAATTAAAAAAAATTTGATGTCATTCACTCGGGTTTTTTACAGAAATTACACAAGGTATATTACAAATTCCCTATTACAAACCACATTATTATATTTTTAAAATGTTTTTCATTTTTTCTTTATTTTTAAAAGTTAAATGTTGTGTAATATTTAAATTACGATTCAATTATATAATCGATAAGGTTGTGCAGTTAATTTCAGATCATATGAGATTTAAAGATGGCTGCAGTCAAACTAGGACCTCATTTAAAAGAATTGCGAATTCTTTTATGTCAAACATCAAAATCTAGTCAAGGTGTTAGGTAATGATAATTGTAATTGTATAGAAATTAAGGTTTGTTTATGATACGTGGTTGTCGATTTCAATTCGCAACCTAACCTATCAGTATTTTTCAGAGATTTTATCAGCACACAATATGTACCTCTTAAAAAACAGAATCCAAATCTTCCCGTTTTAATTAGAGAATGTTCTTCAATTGAACCTTGTCTCTATGCACGATATGGTAAGTTTTGGTTTGTATACATTAATTTTAATGTTTCATATGAGTAACTGTATTTAAAAACTTCATATTTATATTTCAGAATATGGCATAGAGCAATGCGTTCCCCTGCAAAATTTAAACCCTCCTGAAATCCTTAAACGCATTCAAGAGCTCGCAAGTAGTAAACCCTCATAATATTTATAGTACTAGTGTATCTTAAATTATTCAAATATAAAATAAAGTAGTTTCATAAATTCAACAAATAATGTAATAGTACTTCATAGTTCCTGTAAGAAATGTTCTATGCAAAGAAAAATATCTCGCTATGAATAAATTTAATTGTTTCTGTCAATTTACATCTTTACAACGTTTATGTATCATAAATATCCCAAATATTTAAATCATTTATGTTTAAGAGTTTATTGAGTTTTTCTGACTTTTTAATATAATACATATTTATACAAAAACATACCAATATATTGCAGGCTTTCCAAATCAATATTTAATCAAGACCACATAAAAAAATTTATGAATTAAATCTGTACAAATTTCTTTTACTAAAAACGTACAAATTAAATGACACAATGTTTATGAACGAGTTTTTTCATTCGATATCATGTTCAAGGTAAATAAATGTAATGTTTATTCAGATTAACGAATGATTGCCGAAAATCATTTTGGTGGTATAATACTCTTGTCAATGTGACTTGTATAACATCTTTTTCAACTTTATTTAAAGTGAATCATTAAAACATTTATTTTGTATGTACTAACTCTCCTATTCTGATAATAGAATTATGAATATATTTATACATATTTGTTTACTTAGGTAACAATTTTATTTTACCTATGTCCGCATTAAATCATTCTCTATATGCAAGATTGGAAAGATTATAAAAATTATATGATAAATTAGGTGGTAAAAAATTTTGTAGAGACGCTGGCATCGTATTAAAGTATGTTGCATTCCTTTCACGGAATACTGTGTCTGGTACGGTAGTACTGGACGCATCTGGTTGAAAACTTTGAACAGTACTGGTTGGAATAGTTTGTGTAATTGGTTGAGTTGTTGATGCATGGGAAACGGTTTGTATTACCTAAAGATATACCAAATACATTTTGTAATGTAAATAGATTTTCTATCGCATAATAGATATAATACAAAATTAAGATAAATATTGCATCTTGTTTGGCACTAAAAACTAAATATTTTATAAATAATAACTGTTTACCTGGACTGTTGATGACTCTGCATGAGATATAGAAAGAGAAGAATCTGAAACATTTGACTGAATTATTTGTGATTGTTCCGATTGCTGTTGCTGCAATTGCTGTTGCGATTGTTGCGACTGTGTTAAATGCTTCGTATGCGATGTGTTGATTCCATGTCTGCGTTTCATATGTTTATTATAGTTCGGCCAATTTGTAAAGTGATGTTGACATTCCAAACAACTATATGGACGTTCACCGGTATGTTGTCTTCTATGAGTCTAAAAATAATTAGAACTCTGTTATATGATTATATATGAAACGACGTAAACTGAAATGATCTGATTAACTTACAGTTAATATTCCTTTAAAACGAAAACATTTACCACAAAATTCACACGTGAATGGCATTGCTCCGGTATGTATTCTATGATGTTCTCTTAATGTACCTTTCTCTCTAAAAGTTCGTCCACAAACTGCACATTGATGTGGTTTTGCACCAGTATGAACTGTCTCATGTTTCTTTAACTGTAGTGGTGTTTTGAAACTGCAAATTATGATCGATATTTGAGTACAAATACATCTATATTATAAATTTTATCAAATTTAAACATACGCTTTCGAACACTGTGTACAATTATACGGCTTATCTGCGGAGTGTGTTAAGAAATGAGCTTCTAAATTTCCTTTTTGAATAAAACTCTTGCCGCACTGATCGCACGTGAAGTTTCTAACACCAGAGTGAATTCTTTTATGAGTAACTAAATTTGGTTTGGTTGAGAATCTGAAAAACAGTTTTTACGTGTAACAATACGATAATAAGTGGTTTTAAGTTCCACAGTCATACCTTTTGTCACACTGATCACAGGGAAACCGATTTTTCATAGTATCCGGCAAATGACACCTGCTATGAATGTACAAAGCACTTTGCTGCCTAAATGCTTTTCCACAAGTTTGGCATACATGAGGTCGTTCTTCGCTATGAATTGCTTTGTGAGAATCTAATACTTTTTTATGTACAAATGACTTTCCACAATCTTCACAACTAAGAGTATATACATATACATGTATGCATGTATGAAAGTATAAAAACTAATCAGTAAACCAAGATTATGTTTACCTGAATTTTGCCTTGTTTTTATGCCGTTTAACATGTGTAAGGAAACCATAATATTTATCATAAATTTTGCAGCATAACACACACATATACTTTGCTTGTTGATTATGAATAGTTTCATGATGCTCTTCTAATCTTTCTAAGCTAGGTAATTTATCATCGCAGTCTGTGCAAAGCCAGGGATATCTATCTAAATTTTTTCCTTTCTTAGATCCGAATTTTGATGTTTCTTTTGTATGTGCTTCTATAATTTCTAGATCTGAATCTGTACCTGTAATAAGAACATTATCTTCTAATTCGCTATTTTACTTTAGGAAAGTATAAGGTTTTAATTATACCTGTCATATAGTTGTCTGGAATTTTAATATTAGTTTTCATGCTGATATTACTGGGCTCCTTTTTCAAATCAGAATTCATATGCATATCTGAATCTTCAATTTTTTGATTTTGAGTTTTTCTTTTCAACTTTTTCTTAGTTTGTTTGAGAGATGTTTTCTTGAGTTGAATTTTACATTTTTTTTGTTTCGCAACATCTGGAGACTCTTCAGCTTCATACTTTTGATAATTATTGTTTTTATTCTCTTCGACAAAATAATTACGTGAGGCATTAGATTCGTGTATATAGTTGTTTGACAAATGGCATTCAACAATCCCTTCTCCTACTTCTTCAACCTTTGGAAATGTACCTGATTTCTCTATATAATTTATGTTTGTCTCTAATGATGTCGATTCAGTTTTAGAATCAATCAATAATTGCTTCAGAGATACTTGTGCTTGATTGGTTTTCTCATAGAATTCATTACACTGATTTAATAATATACAACAATCTATACAAACTGTAAGTGGCAGTGCATCATTTATTAATACCTGTAACAGGTTTGTCAGTTCAATATTTATGTTACAATAAAATTTTGAAAATGTTATACAAGTTGATTCTATTACTAAGAAACCCAAATAGTTTTTTATTTAATGTTGATGTTTTAGTTTTGATAGATGTGAAGCTTTGTATATGTTGAAAATATATTGCGATTCATATATCGAGATCAAGGTTTTAAGTTGTAGCATATGTAGATTTGTATCTCCGTATCAAACTTGAAAGCAATTTGCATCAATGAAGGGATCACAATAGTTATAATACATAAACAGCTTGATCTGCTATAGGTTTCATTACTTAAAGCATTGTACTGATATCATAGCAATTATTTACATCAATTATATTACATCAAGAATGAGTAATGTGTAACTGAACTGATACTGATGCAGTTTAAACAATAATGTTTAGGTTTTGTAGAAGGGGAACCAACTTGTGTTATAAACAAAATAACAGATTATTAACTTTGAATGACAAAATCGATAATAATAGTAAATGTTTTCACCTGAATTTGTAAACATTTAGCAATTTTAGCTTCAATCGCTAATTTCTGTCCTTCTGCATCGTAAATTCCAATAAAATTTTCTTTGGTTTCGGCGCAGAGCCGGCAAAGCTCCGGCTCTGTCATTATTCACACATAAATCTGGGAATCTGTATCGCGACACAGTACATTGTCAAAAGAACCGTAAATGCAATCACATCATCTCACATTTACGTTGCAATACATGGTAAATAAACGATTAGTACGGACGCTATAAAGGATAGCCGACATGTTGCTTTCTCGTGTAAGAAAAATAAACTGCTTCGATATGCGTACAAAGAACTATTTAAACATCCACTTATTTCAATGTATTTATGATTAACGATGATAAATAGTTAAAAGATGGTACGTTCGATAGCACAATTATCATAATGTTGCATTCGGATAGAAGTATATGATTACTTCATCACGTTTGTTTAGAAAAATTGTAAGGCTAAATGCGTATAGGCATATGTAGATATCACTAGAAATTACTAGGGATTTTAAATCATATTACAAATACGCTGTTTAACCTTGCGATTTATTGACTCATAAATAACTATAAACAATATTGGTAAATCCAGAGCAGGTGGTTCAAAATTTCAAAATTGGCTCCAGGATGTTGACGGGATTCCCCTACTCAATGTGTATTTTTCTTATGAGGTCGGTAAGTATGTTTTTCTTTTTAAATAGTCGCGTAATAAGAATACTTATTTATTCTATGTAAAATTTCTGTTTTATACAGAGATTATAATATATCGCATGCACTCATTTCTTGTTTGTTAAACAACGTTTTTATTACACGACTGCATTTTGACATATTGTACTTAACGACGTTACCGACAGATACAAAATGGTAGAATTCTTTTGGTAAATAAGAGCAAATTTGAATCACATTATTCTAGAGACTTTGTTTCTCGTTCACCGGCATCTTAAACAATAAGAAGAATAATCACTAGATCTGGAATAAGTTGGCAGTTCACAAAGAAAACTATCTGGCGCTAAAAAGCAAAAGGAAATGCTATCTCCCTCGCATTCGCTTATTTTGCCGAAGTCCACATTGCACCTAAATGTACTTTCGGAGCAAACAGATGACTCAAGAGGGACAGTGTGCTTATTGGTAACCAATGAATGAGTTTCTCTTCCAAGAAGTTTTCGAATTCAACTCGCGCCGAACCTATACTTTATCGTCGATGAAAGTAACAAAGAATAAGAGTGAGTGAAAAGGTTGACCGTGGAGGGGATAGAGATAGTAATTGTGGGGGAGCATGGAAAATACACCTGCTATAAATAAAATAAAGGCACAGTCTCTACGAAAGAATCACATTTTTATGTATCATTAGTTTAAAATAAATTTTGAATTTAATTAGACAGTTTTTATCCTTTCTGCATTAATTATAGGAATATATTAAAGAATATAAAAGCCTATATACGAGGCAATGAAATTTGAATATGCGATTTCAAAAAATTCTATCGAATAAACAGGTTTCAAAACATAAATTTGAATGTATATAACTTATTATTTTTATAAATGAAATCGTATCCGCTCAATTGATGTGGTATACTTTTTAGGTTTTCAGGTCACCTACATCACCTTTTGAAATTATTGTCTAACGGTACCTGTAATGTTCTCAATTACTAAGATACTCGTATTTTTAAGATGATATTTCGATGAGAAACGAAACTAAAAGTTTGTTTATCGTATTTGACGGTGTTGTTCAATTATTTAAGATCTAGTTAATTAAGAATTACAGTAAACGAATGATCCTACGCGGATTTTTTATTCATATTTTTTATATAATTAATTAAATTATTAAATCTAATACAATTTTTACTATTATAAAGGTGAAAAAACAAAAATTAATAACACTATCATAACAATATCATTTTATATAATAATAAATGTAATTTGAGAAATAAGTTGTTCAAATGCAGAAATTTTATAAATAATTATATTAATATTGTAAATTTGAATTTTATAAAAAGCATCGAGAAATCTACAAATTCAAAACTTATATACATCGTTAGCGATACGTTCTTTAAAATAATTTTTTTAAACCTATAAAGCGGAAAATATATTTTTTAAACATTTGTTTATTTTATCTACGATAAGAGGTAACCAAGATGTTTTAGCCGTTTTCACTTTCATTCTTCTAAAAGAGTCAGAAGTTACTCTTTTATATATTATTTACGGGGAATTAATTTATTTGCGGTATATTTACGATGTTACTGTAAATTAACAATTAATAGTACATTATAAAAAAATTGAATAAGGTAAAAAAAATGCTCCAGACGTTTCTCAAAAATGTTTACACAGTCCTAGAGGTTCTGGCACAATGTCCTCATTGCATATATATATATAGGGGTACTTCTTAAGAAAGTGCGGCAGTTCTCCAGAGAACGTCTTCAGGTGAGTACTGTTAACACGATGTAATAAAATACGAACGATGTCGAAGTTTAATATTATATTTCTAACGTTACAGTCAACCAATTCTATTATTATTTAAAGTATTATTGAACAATTAATATTTAACGCGCTTTAACATTGAAAATTTTTGAAAACTAAATGTTAAATCGTTCTCTATTTTAATATAACAATTAACATAATTTAAAATATTTGTATTGTTTGAAGAATCAGAAGTTAATAAATTTTAAACTTAAAAATATTATTGCGTTTAGTTATTTTTAGAATGATTTTTAAATAAAAATTTATTCACGAGAAATCCCAAGTTTTACTTTCTGATTAAATATGAGGGTCACGATATATTTTGGAATGCGAAAGTTTCATTCAGAGACACATTCTATTCAAATTAACATTGCTATTTTTAAAAAATTTGCAATTACAATTTCTTTTCCATTCAAGAAAAATGTTGCGATTTATTGTCCTTGGAGTACTTGTTACTTTGACGGCGGGTCAGTTCCAACCGTCTGGAAGAATTTTGGAACCACCAATTCCGGCCCTTTGTGCGCAAAGTAAGTGATTTTTATATTCGGAACTTTTCCGAAAAGTGGTGGGACGGTCCTTTTTTAATAACTAAATCGCTACAGTATTCAGAAATTGTTAAAAATGTAACTGAATGTTAGATTCTGTCAATGTCAAATTATTGTACTTAAGCTGTAGAAATATGAAGCTACATAAGTTGAAATGTTTTAGGAGTCATTCATGAACGTTTTAATGGCAAGGGTTACTATTACTCATGGGCTGATCCAAGGACAAATGGACAGGAAGTGGATTGGTTAGCAGGAAGGAATTTCTGTAGGCAAAGATGCATGGATCTTGTTTCCTTAGAGACATCTGCTGAAAATGAGTTCATAAAAAGCCGTATTGTTCAAAGTATGGCAGTATGTTATAATTGAAATATCTTAGAAAGATAAAAAGAAACATGTACAATTGGTAATTATTTCTAGATAATGTGAAATATATTTGGACATCTGGTCGCCTTTGCGATTTCAAAGGATGTGACAGACCTGATCTTCAGCCTCTTCATGTTAATGGTTGGTTCTGGACTGCGGAATTGCAAAAACTTGCTCCAACCACTGATCGTTCTCAGAATGATTGGTCTGAAAGCGGAGGGTAATTTAATATTATTTTTGTTTAATATAAATGAAGAACTCTCTCATGATACCATCAAAAATGCATAATTAACAATATTTCTAGTATTGGAAAACCACAACCAGATAACCGTGAAGCTATCCAACAAGGAGGCGCTCCCGAAAATTGTTTAGCCGTGTTGAACCAATTTTACAAGGATGGAGTAAACTGGCATGATGTTGCATGTCACCATAAAAAACCATGGGTGTGCGAGGAAAATGAGTCGCTATTAAAATATGTCCGTTTTACTAATCCAAACATTCGCGTTTAATTTATGTAATTTTTATGAAAATTTCCTATTTCGTGTTATGATCGAATATTATTTATAGTGCCTGCATGGGTAACCACAGGTGCATTTATATTTAAAAATACCAAATTTATGTTAAAGTATGTAATAATGCATAGCTCAAGAAGATAGATTTTTTTGTTTTGTTCATGTAGTGATAAGTCATTTTAAATGCACATCATGTTCCCATGGTAAATTATATAGTTGTACAATTATATGCTCTGCAACTTTCTTTTATAATTATAAAGTACATTCTCCAGATACTTCATATAATTTATGGAAGAATAATTAGGTAATATAATTAATTAGTTTTGCTATGTAATGTAGGACAATGTTCATTGTTTTACTATTTCTGAAGTCTGCTGATATTCAGAACACATTGTAAATGATCTTATGTTTGTAAATACATTATTTATACTATTTGATGTATTGATTATTTTGATACATTGAAAAATTGAAATATATGTTCATATACCTCACCTCTATATTGTTTATTTGAAACCTTCTACCATTATAATATGATAACCAAATTTTGTTTTAACTGGTGGATCTGTATAAACTGGAGCACCAATAGTCGATACAGGTAAGGCAAAAGCAGCCTCTTGAAATGGACCAACCATAGATCCCCTTGTCATCCATCCAAGATCACCCTATAGTGATTATTAAACACCAATTACATGTTTCCTAAAAATAAATATAAAACCTTAAATAAAGTTACCCCAGATCTTGCTTTGTCTTCACTATAAGTAGCTGCAACTTCGTTAAACTTTTGTCCAGCTTTTAGTTTCTCCAAAGCCTCTAAAATCTTTGATTGCTTTTCACAAAGAATGTGCCTAACCTGTACAAAAGAAAATAGTTATAATGTAATTTTATTTGAATAGAATAATATCTGAACAAAATACATACTTTCACCGCATTCTTTCCTCCTTTCTTTTCTCCCTTATCATTACCACCTTCTGGCTTTTTAGATTTAGGGTTTGAAGCATTAGCATTCTTTTTAGGAGGCATGTTTAAATTCTTTGCTCACTTTGTGTTCCAGCCTCTAATAAAAATATTGTTAATTTTGACCACATTTAGGTTAACATAGGTTATGTACAAAACTATTCATTAAATTGTAAATTCAAAAATTGAACGTTTAATCGCGCTAACATCGAGCGTTTTATCTTAATAATATATTATATAGGATGAAAGGATTTAACATGTTTACAATAAATATAAAATTTATTTACTTTCTCCTTCATTCAGTGTTTTATCATCTGATGACAGTTTTAAGATTTCGATAGATATCGACTTTTAATCGAGAGCGAAATTTAAAATATGCAAAATTAACATGCACAAGAAACCCGTTCGTACCAATGAAACGTTAAACAACTTTCCTTTGAAACACGTACATTTCCTAGACGATGTTAATAATAGGTATTTGAGAAAGTTTAGTTTGACTAAATTAAAATGCTAAGACAGTCATAAATTATGCTCGAAATACTATTTGCCTACTTTCTCAGACAGTGTGCGGGCCTCTCCCTGAATATATTATGTTACTGTGCCACCCGAAAATTTGGGAGAAAGTAAATACAAAATCACAGGCAGGGTATATGACGGGTGCAAAAAAACTCATTTTTCATAGCCGCTCATTGTGCATTTTACATTTCAAAGAAATCATTCACAAAAATAATTTATTTATGAATTAAATTTACGTAAAATTAACGTTCCTCTTACTCGAGTTCACATCTATGTTAAGATTCTTAACAAAGGCATCATACGATTTAATTTGTGCAGCAGATACTAAAAGCAATAGTTTATTATAGAGTAATTAATTTAATAAGTAGGAAGTATTTCGAACGTCGGATTCTTATGTACATTTTTAAATTTATATTTACGCGCGCAGTTAGTGAAAATGGACCAGTGATGTTATCTAGTGGTGAATGACGGTATTAGTAAAGAAGAAAACTGAATGTTTTTAACAATATTGATATTTACACTTTTCTGAAACAAAAAGATTATTCTATGATTTCGATGGAAAAGCAATAATGCTATTGCAGATGTTAGAAGCGCCAGAAAGAGAAATGGAAGAAAATTGCAATTTGTGAACGTTAAAATGTTTAGGCATCTAGCGACAGAAGCCGGGAACTAACAGAACTATATGTTTTTGATAATTTTGTAATTGATTTTTCATTATTGATTAATTTTTTTGACTTAATAAGACTTGTAAACTGTTAAAAAACTGTACATATAGTAAGGCTATTTGAAGCATGTTCTTTACTAAGTCGAAACAAACTATATTTTTTCAGGGAGGGTATTTCAAATTTAGTTTCACTAGTTCTCGATTTCTATCGTTAGATGGCGAAGTATTTTGCCGTCCACAAAAGGAAATTAAAGAAATTTTCAGTGCTAATGGTTTTAGCGATTAATAACAGAATTATTTTAATTATATTAGAATCATAGAACATTCTATTCATCCCTAAGATGTGTAGAAATCACTAATTTTAGGAAAAAATCACAATTTTCTGTGTAATTAATTCCATCTTCCACCGTTAGATGGCTCTACGAGTACTATTAAAAATTTTTAATAGCAAAATGTTGAATTTTAAAAATCATAAAGTTATGGAAATTTTAGAACACTTTCAGACTATTCAGTTAATTACTTTAAAATAGATTACTATTGTTTATATCAATTTTTACAAATTAAATTACAACAATATTTTAATCAAGAATATAACTTTGAAAGAAAAGTTCAAGTACAAGAGAACTAATGTACATAAATTCTATATACATATAAAATGATTAATAAAAATTATTTTTAATCACAGTCCATAAATTTATCGGCAGACAGTAATGACGCAACGTAAAATACGCGAAAGCAATGATAATATCTTTTTAAAAACATCTTTTACACGGTCAGTATATTTTCCTGTTTTGTCTTTATTGCCTATATTAATTATACAATGATAGGATCACATTTGATTTCATATATAGTGTTGCTGTGATTCTTCGACATCTTTCTTTGTACCCAATTTACAACAATATTGCATTTTGGATTTCGTTTCATCTGATAACGTTTGAGCGACAGAGCACTCAACGTCGGTACATATTTTCTCTGTATGTGAATGGCAAGAACTATCGCAGTTGCATTGGAAACGAACAATCCTTATAATATGCAGATCTCCGACGTTCGTGAACGTATAATAATTTCCGCTTTGTAATTCCAGTAAGTCGTCCTCATCGTTCACGGATAAAAACAACGAATTCGTGTTGTTTCTGCCAAGAACTACGTGGGGAAAGATAGCAGAATGTTTGTCCTTCTCAATTTTAAGGTTATTCATTTCTGTTTCTGCCGCCTGCCAATAAAATTCGTAAAAGTAACAAGTATGAAGTTAAAGGCCGGCAATGTCGTATTGAACAGGTTAAAACTCGAGGTTTTACACTGTTAGACGATTAATATGATATATCCAACAATAATAGCGGGCATAGTTATTGGTACTAGGTACAATAGATTAACTTTGACCGCCATGTTACCCATATATGGGTGACAAATGTGAACAAACATTTAATAGAGATGACACTTGCATTAATTACTTGGAACTATGGAAAATAAATATAACAAAGTATCGTGAAAGTATTTGGTAAAATTTGTTAAAAATAAAAATACTAGTTTGTGAAAATGAATCATTTATGTTATCTAGTGGTGAATGACATCATTAGTAAAGAATAAAACTGAATTTCTTTTAAAAACTAGTGATTTTTACACTTGTCTGATATAAAGAGATCATTCTATGATCTCGATGGAACTGAAATAATGCTATTGCAGGTGCTAAAAGTATCAGAAAAAGAAATTGAAGAAAATCGAAACAATTAAAATGAAAATACAGGTAACCCTTCTATAACACGGTAATTAGGTTCCTAAAAAATGCCGTGTTGTGTGAAACCGTGTTATATGAGACCCAGAGCCAGTACAAAAAGGGGGGTTACGCTCAGAAAACTTAATAAAAACAAATATTTTTTTTTTAATTCTACATAAACAACTTAGTTTTTATTAAAAATATAAATGTATGCGGATGTCGAAGATCCTGCAGCAACTGCACTTTTTATTTCTTGTTCATTTGTCTCAATAGCCTGGACTGTTGCTTTTTGCAACAGTGTATGTTTAACATTAGGTTTACGGGACCCATCAAAATGGCGGATCTTAGGTTTCTTATTTTCAATTGCGAAAATTATTAAAAAGCTTATGTCGAAATGAATGTTAACCATCATCGAGATAAAGAATCTTTCTATAAACAGGTATATGTATTATTCATTGTTTACCTCTTTTCATAGTTCATTTTCAATTTAGACTTAAGTGGTCATTGAACTTCCGTAAATCTAGTGTTAAGACGGCAAGCATCGCCACGACCGAAGAAGTACAGTGTTGTACAAAGGTTTTTGCAATTTTCTTATCGTGTTAGAGTGAAACCGTGTTATAGGATGCGGTGTTGTAGGAGGGTTCCCGCAATTTATGAATCGTGTTATAGCGAAACCGTGCTATAAGACTCCGTATTGTAGGAGGGCTACCTTTACTACCTAATGCAATTTTTAATTGCTGTCATGTGGCAGTCAACGTGTTAAGGGGTATTCTGACGGGTATACAGGGTGTCCCACAATTATGGTACGAGCCGGAAAGGGGTAGTAGGTGATGCTATTCTGAACAACCTTCTCTGCAAAAATATTGGATGAGGCTTCATTTTTAAATTATTAAGGAAAAACACCAACCAATGGGAGCGCGAAGATCGCGCGCGCTAGGAGACTGAAGTGTAGGCTCCAGTTTTAATTGGTCGCGGTCGCGATCAAACATCCGGCGCGCGCGATTCTGGCGTTCTGATTGGTCGGTGTTTTCCCTTAATAATTTAAAAACGAAGCCTCATCCAATATTTTTGCAAAGGGAAAAGTTGTTCAGAATAGCATCACCTGCCACCCCTTTCCGCGTCGTACCATAATTGTGGGACACCCTGTATTATTCAGAGACCGAACGTTTTAATTTCTCACCATTATTTCAGCCCCGGTGCCTCTATCCTCGCGCAATTTCTGCCATTTATCGCGAGCAGCCTGATACGAACTCCTCGCCTTCTCGTAAATCGCGTAAATGTCGGTGGCCAAACTTTTGTAGCCGATCGCACCGACCGCCTCGGAGTTGCCATCTTTGCCATAAGAGCTACCTCCCGTAAACCAGACCGTGTACTCCCTCAGTATCGGTTGCTGCTGCGTACGTACGTGCCAGAATAACGAGAAATAAAGAGCGAGTTCCTGATTAGGTCCGCCATTACCGGGTTCCGGACAAAGGTTAACGGTCGGCCGACCTCCCAACAGGAGGCAAAGTCCCAGGCCCCATTTATCCTTCGCGGGAAATATTTCTTGTACCTTCTTGTCGGTCAAAGGGCAAATGGGACTATTTTTCATCGCCTCGAACATGTCTAGCTTGTTAATTTTACCCTCGACAGCCAATATCATCAATGAGGCGATTTTAACGTACTCCTTGGCGAATTCCTGGATTTGCCCGAAACAGGTGGAGTTCAGTTTCACAGGAAACAAGCCGGACCTGAACACTTCCGTGGCCATGCATTCCATCGCGTCAGCGTTGCAGGCTATCACGTACTCGTGGACGAATTTGTACTTTTTCTTGTCATCCACTTGCTTGTCGGCAGCCATCGTCCAAGGTATGGTTTCCTCTAACAAGTCTCTTACGGTTAACGGCAGTCTATTGAAGATTCTGTATTTCGTTACAATGCCCAAAGCCTTCTCGTCTTTTGGGTCGAAGGCGCACGGTCCGCCCGATATTTGAGTCATTGGCTTGGAGGATACGTCAGATGTGATTAGGGTGATGATTCTGGCTGGATAGGAGAGCCGTGCTAAATCTCCTCCTGTGTCGAATGTTTTTTTTTACTGTCATGTTCAGTTTAGAATTCTTTTAACACTTTGAGTGCCATGTCATCCACGTACGGGTGACGTATGAATTCACACATAAATCTATCGTTAATTTTAGTTGAAACGTTTAACATAATAAAGTTTAAAAAATTTTGGTAGATACATTAAAGTTTATCGAATAAACCAGGATAGAGTATTATGAAAATTGTCAATAAAATTTATCGAAAATAAAATTACTTCCTAGAAGAAATTGAAACTGTCTTAGGGTGGCACTCAAGGTGTTAATTAAAGGGTAACGCCGCTCTAGAATGTTGAAGAAATCGATTTCTTTTGCTTAAATCATACTATATAATGTGTAGAATATGTGAAACAAGTTTTAAATGCGGGTAAATGCCGTTCAAATAAAAGCCGCCATTTTTAATTCAATTTGTTTAAAAATATTTTCAAACCATCTTCAAGACATATATAATAAAGCTTATTTGTTCCTGACCTTATGCCTTGTACGATTTTTACTTTAAAAATTCCTGAAAATCACCTTCTTCTCTGATTTTTAGAGTGGCGTTACCCCTTGAGAAAAAGTGTCTCATCTCGTTTTATTTTTCTACTAGAACAGCTTTAGGCTCTCCCTGGGATTCCCCGACTCCAAATTCAGGTGATAGGATGTGGTAAGCGTTAAACCTCTTGCGGCGAAATTGAGAAACTCCAACCATTCTTGTCTATCCCGCACAGAGCAACGTTGGATAAACAAAGATGGTCAAAGTTTCTCAGTTTCGTCACACGAGGGCTCCAACGTCAAGTCAGAGTTTAGCCTATCAGACTCTAGATTAACTTATTAGACTCTGAACCAAGAAGCGTGATAATGTGAAACAATTATTACTCTTCGTTAACAAATAATTTAAGTTTCGTCTACCTCTAATCGCAGACAGTTTGTTCCTCACAGTATTTATTTCTTCGGGAGTTGCATGAACGGCCTTCAATCTATTTATCACTCTAAGTTTATCCCTTAGCGAGATCGTATCACGCGGACAACATAGAAGATCATCGGTTCCTTGAGACAGCATAACGATCAACAGATCTCTCTTTTTCAATTTTTTCACGTAATTTAAAATTCTTCTGGTTGCATTTACAGTTTTTTCGTCCGGATCGCCATCGGTGCCAGCCTCTACATACGATATACGACTGTCCAGTCTGGGGAACGCTTCCGGAAAACTCCACATCATAAAAATTGATTTTCGAGGCACCACCATCCATCCCTTCCTCAATTGTTTACCGACGATTCGTTCGATGGCTGCGCTCATCGTTATTGCTTCCTTACCCCAACCGACCATGTGCAAATTCCGCCTTAGTCTATACCTAACGCCTCCGATCGTTAGCGTCGCCCGACCATCATATTTTATCTTCTCTGGTATAATCACCGAAGTGTACACGCACTTTATGCCAGTTTCGATAACTCTGCTTAGATCTTCACGAATCTACAACAAAGTGAGGTTAATTCGTCGTATAAATACAGGTTTGGATGTACGTTTGGGTGCAACGTGAGCTTCTCTTGGTTAAGGAGAAAGATAGGAAGATGAGTGCTTGCACCTCTTGCTTTCAGTCTTGGAAGAACCGAGAGAGAGCCACGGAGAATCAGGGGAATCCCAAGAATAGCTTAACCTAAATTCTCTTGCGCACACGGAGCACGATCAGTAGTAAATAATTGCAGTTCTTCTTTGTTGATGGGAAAAATAGGAAGAGGAATTCATCCACCATTCGCTTCCGGTTTTGGGAGAAGCGAAGGAGAGCCGGGGGAATTCCAAGAAGAGCTTGTCTTAAATTTTCTTGTACACAGAGAGAAAGATCACTAGTAAATAATTACATTTCGTTCATAATGGAAAAAATAGGAAGATGAATCCTTCCACCACTTGCTTTCGGTTTTGGGAGAACCGTGGGAGGGCCAGGGAGAGCCAGGGAGAGCCAGGGAGAGCCAAGCAAATTCTAAAGAGAGTCTGACCTAAATTCCCTTATCCACGCGAAGAAAGATCACTAGTAAATAATTGCGCTTCTTCTTTGTTAATGGGTAAAATAGAAAGAGGAATCCGTCTAACATATGCGTTTAGCCTTGGGAGAATCCAGGGAGAGTCAGGGGAATCCCAAGAATAGCTTAATCTAAATTCTATTGTTTACACGGAGAAAGATCATTGCTAAATAATTACAGTTTTTTGGTAATGGGAAAAATAGGAAGATTAATTCTTCCATCATCCGCTGTCGGTCTTGGGAGAACCGACGAAGAGCCTGAGGGAGTCAGGGGAATCCCAAGAGTAGCTTAACCTAAATTCCCTTATCCACACGGAGAAAGATCACTAATAAATAATTGCAGTTCTTCTTTGTTGATGGGTAAAATAGAAAGAAGAATCCGTCTAACATTTGCGTTTAGCTTTGGGAGAACCGAAGGAGAGCCAGGGAGAGCTAGAGGAATCCCAAGAGTAGCTTAACCTAAATTCCCTTATCCACACGGAGAAAGATCACTAGTAAATAATTGCAGTTCTGCTTTGTTGATGGGTAAAATAGAAAGAAGAATCCGTCTAACATTTGCGTTTAGCTCTGGGTGAACCAAAGGAGAGCCAGGGAGAGTCAAGGGATTCCCAAGGAGAGCATGACCTAAATTCTCTGTCCCCACAAAGCAAGAATATAGTTAAGTAAACCCAATAATGGTACACTTGTCCCTCCGTCCTCCTCCTACACCTAAGGGAAACCCAATTTGCATTTTAGTTACAAAAACCTGTAACATCTCTTTGTCGCTACCCGTTTTCTCGGCATCCCTAGCTTGTTTCTGACGCAATCTTGCTTCTTTCCCGAAACGCGCCTCCTGTATCGCTATTTTCTCGTCTCTTCTTCTCTTCAGAGACTGTTTAACCTCGTTTATGACCTTTTGCCGTTTCGCTTCGATCAGTGCGATTCTTTTAATTTTCTCTTCATCCTCTGTGTCAATCAATTTCACCCTTTTTCTCGGTTTTTTCTTCTGGTGGTGGGTTTTATGCATGTTTGTAATAAGATATTGCTTGACGGAGAAGTGTCACATATTTGGGAAATTTAAAAGATGTTAAGTTATAGGTGGATACATCACGGTTGCTTAATGAACATTGTGCCGGTTATAATTTTTATTTCCAGTTATGAATGTTAGTAAATACAGCTATTACATTTTTATGAGAAGTTTGTTCGGATTAGGTCTGGTTAAGTATACAAAAATGTAATCTATCTGAAGTATGTTTCACATGTTTCAATGTATTAAAAAAGTGAAGTATAGATGAAAATTTGTTACCATAAGTTCGTATTGCCACCACTAGATGGCAAAACCATTTCCAAGCCCGGGAATTAAGTCCTTCTTCATTCGCGATCTCAACGGTTTCTTTTCACCATCACGCCACTGTTAGAGTTCCGTAATAATCAGCGAATATTTACCCTAACAAACGGTAAAAGTCGGTGACTTTACGAAACAGAAAGCTATTTCTGGGCTGCGTTAGTTTCACCGCGTGTCGTCAGATGGCAACAGCGACACTGTTTCCCAAAGCGCGCGAACGTGCACGAAATTTAAAACATAAAAATAAGCTCCTGTAATATATATAATTTTATGTAATAAACTTTGATGTTCCTTTATGCGTTCTCAAGTAGCACGAACGAAAATTCAAGTAAACGAAGAAATGAACGAATATTTTAATAAACGAAAAACATTTTTCAGGGCACAGTAACAGATGTAATTGACCGCTGGTCGTTTTAATTCAATGATTAATATCACGTTGGAATTCAACGTTTGTCGAGGAGGACCGTGTAAAAGATAGCAAGAAATTCCTGCAGAAGGAAGATCGCATGCTTGGAAACCATCCTCGATATAATAAGAAACTTTGGGTTGAATAATGCCAGGTTATATTTCTCCGGGCTCTGCGACAGCCGAACCTCGTTCAAGGACCTATTCATCGTCTTTCGTGCAATTTCTTCCGTCGAGTTCCTTTGTTTCATCAGAATAAAATCACGATTGTACGTTTAAGATGCAATCAGATACTCGAATCCGATCAGATAAATATTCCGCCTATAAATTCCACGTGGATCGAAATAACTCGCGTATTACACCAAAATTGTAAGTTCGTAAATACAGTTATGCCCGTACGTCCAATCTCTAACGTGCACATTACCCAGAGATAAGATAACGAAGAACGATCCTCGGAGTATCTTCGTTCCCGGACGGAAACAGGAAGTGTCCCTCAGAAATACTTGTACAAAGATATCTGTTTGACATCATAAACGACAATCGTATTCGAACATCGAATCCACATCTACAAGGATGATACTGCGACGAGGAAACAAAGAGCGCGATCGTATCTAAATGGAAAGCAGAGCGACGGAGAAGGAGAATTACGGAAAAGAAAAATTGACAGGGAGATGGTTCAATCGGGTAAAAAAGTGGAGGCTGTATTACTACCCTCTGATATCGGGGACGAGATATCGAGGACAGTTGCCGGTAGATTTTCGAAGCTCCAAGCTATGTACAATCCAGTGCAACACACTTCTTCGGTTAACGCTTTCGGTCCTGTGTTTTAAATCACGTCCCATAGGTACAACAATCTTTCCGAGGACGTAAAATCGTTTGAACATAAAAATACGCGAATCTGAAACATACAAGTACGATCGAAAGCTAACATCTTAAGTGGGATGATAGTGTCTTAAATAAGACCGCATAAATATATATATAGATCTGCTTTTACATCTCCGTTTTATCGTAGTCGACCTGTACATGGTACTTCCAGATTGTTAAGGGGCGGAGCTTCGCCCGTTGCCTCGGGAGAGTTCGGCTATTCCCGGTACCGCAGACTCCGCCTACTTAACGTAACGGTGCGTCCCCACCATACAGCCAAGGTGTTACGTGTTCGAGGGCGGGGCAGCCGACGGGAACCGAATTCTTCCGAGGCTGTAGCCGAGTGGATCCGACTGCTTCCTAGAGCGGTGTACGTTGCACGAGGGTGTACAGAGATATCGACGCAACCTCGAGGGACTCGGGGAAGCCCAGCGTGGCTAATGGGCATGTCATTTCACGAATCTACGAGCATATAAAACCGAGAACTCTTTCGGTTGTGTTCCAATTCCCGTGACGTCCCATTTGACCCGGTATTCTTATAAAAGGAGTCGTTTAAAATCTACCTCAGATCCTTAAGTTTTCGAATCTATCGGAATTCCACGAGGATTCTTCGGCGTCGAGATTGCTCCCGGTAATTGGGAAGCTCCTTTGCAAAACGTTTTTTCGTCATTTTATGGATCAGACATTCCGAAAAAAAAAAGGGAACGGCCACTGAGTTTCGGGGTCGAAGGAAGATCGGACGATTACGGAGGCCGCAAAGGCCTCGGAGGTATTTTAAATTCGACGAGCGCGTTGCCTGATTCCTGCCACGGTGTTTCGACCCAATCCGATCCCCATTGTCGGAGTTGAAACACTCTTCTAATTTTTGAGGCTACCAATGTGGACCGCGGAACGAAGGGTCGACCTGTAATTCAACCAAACTTCCCTAATTAATCAGACTCCCAATTAGTCGAAGTAACGAAGGTCGAATGGTTATAGCTCCCGAAGAGGAGCAGGGAGGAAAGACGAAACAGTTCGAAAGGAGAAGAAACGGGGGGAGCGATGGAGGGTGGGAGAAAATAGGAAGCTGGAAAGTGGTAGCAGTGAGTCACGTCGATGTCGATCGACAAACGGATTGCCCGATTTCCCTCGAAATTACGTTTCGCGTCCTAATTCGGGATAAAAAAAGGAGGGGGGGGGGGTAACTGGAAGACGCTCGCGTCGGTAGCTCGCCTTTAACTTCCGGTATTGTTAACGTCGAACGCACTCGACACATGCATTCTATTTGTCAGGCCGTTCCGAAAGTTTTTTGCACGGTTCTCTGACAAGGCCGATTAACCGAGTGACAGCTGCCGATTTTCATGACATTTTTGGACGATGTAGAGCCCGAAAAAAAATATTCGACAGGTATTTTACTTTTGATTGTCGACCGCGCTGAAGGGCTAGTAGTCCTAAAATTTGAAATCGGGTATTTGGTAGAGTTTAAACGTTTTTGCTGAAAAAGTTTGCGGGGATGGCGAGAGAGCGGGAAGTGGATTGAACGGGATATGGCTGAGTGGATCACTGAACCGACTGGCCATGTGTCACCGAACCGACTATACTAAATACTGTACTAGACATTGTACAGTATTTATGTATGCTATGCTAGTACATATACGTATACTGTAATATTATACGTTACACATACATACAATATAATAGTGTATAATAATACATATACAGGGTGTTTCATTATAATTTTTCCACGCTGTTATCTCGCAAAATATTCATTATTCGAGAAAAATGTTTAAATTCAACATGCTCTATCTGAAGGGAGACATTCAATGATGTACGCTGTTTTTTCTGGGTTGAGGCGCTTCCGAGATTTGAAGGAGACCTTTGTTTTTTTAAATAGGAACGTAGTATTTTTTCGCACTAGGCTCATAGCATACTTCAAGACGAATTCATTGATCTATATTATGTTGGCCTTGAAGTGTCATTCAAGGTTATTTCGATGGTCTCTAAATGTTTGGTGTGGCATTATTGATGGCTATTTAATGGCTCCATAGTTTTTTAACGGTACAATAACTGGAAAGTGATACAATAATTTTCTTCGTAATAAGTTGCAAATTCTTATAGAAGACATTCCAGTGGATACCACAGCGTGAATGTGGTTACAGCATAATATGAGACACCGTGTATAGCATATACATTTTCCTATACATACTATTCTAAGATATCATACAATGTTATACTATATGTATGTATTACATTATTACATAGTTTAATGTTATTATATGTTACAGTGTAGTATTATATTAATATATAATTCTATAATACTATCTTATTTATAGATTCATCGAGTTGTGGATGTACACAGTGGATACTCTATACTATAGTGGACCAATAAAGCAGTAAAGATAGAGATCAATTTAGAGAGAGTTATAGAGTAACAGGTACGCCACAATGATAGTCTCATAGTGCATATGTGATGGGCCTATAGAACAGTAAGTGATGAGCCTATGGTAGAGTCATCCAGTAGTGAAACAATAATGCAGCAGTACTAGAGCATAGTAGACCTATAGTATAGTGAATCGTGAGAGGACTGTGTCTATACAATGATGGAGAAATAGAGCACATGGCACATAGAATAGTGGGTCTATATAGCAGCAAGTCCATGTAGTAGTGGGCCTGTAGTATACTAGGCCCATCCAGTAGTCGAACCACGAATTTATGTAGCTGTAGAATGGTGAGATCATAGCTTAATGGATCCATAAAAATTTGGCCCTATATAGAACTAGGCTAATATAATAGTGAAAAGATACAACAGATGGGCCATACAATAGCGAGTCTTCAGATTAGTGGGCCTAGACATTTGTTAGTCTATAGAGTAATAGATCCATGAAGTAGTGGGTCTATAGTAAGTCCATGTAACAGTAGACCTATAGAGCAGCAGGTCAATGTAGTAGTGGGCCTGTAGTATACTAGGCCCATCCAGTAGTCGAACCTCGAAGTTATTTAGTTGTAGAGTGGTGAGATCATAGACTAATGGATCCATAAAAATATGGCCCTATATAGAACTAGGCTAATATAATAGTGAAATGATACAACAGATGGGCCATACAATAGCGAGTCTTCAGATTAGTGGGCCTAGACATTTGTTAGTCTATAGAGTAATAGATCCATGAAGTAGTGGGTCAATAGTAAGTCCATGTAACAGTAGACCTACAGAGCAGCAGGTCAATGTAGTAGTGGGTCTGTAGTATACTAGGCCCATCCAGTAATTAAACCATAAAACGGTGCAGCTATAGATTGGTATATCATGGAATAATAAATCCATAGAGTCATGTGCCTATACAGAAGTGACCTAATACAACAGTAAATCAATAGAGCAGATGGCCCATGTGGGTCAATAGACTAGTAGGCGAGGCGATGCTAAACAAAACTGAGGAATTATTATTTTTGCATATTTTTTTGTTGGTAAAAACCGATACGTCGGTGTTTCAGTGAAACGCATATTTGATTTACCGGCTGAAAAGAGACAAAGCTGATCAATTTTATGGCGGTTGCTCGATTTATGGCATTTGACAAACAATAGCGAGATTTATTAGGTACCACTTGATATTTTCGTTATGAATGGCAAATTAAAAACTGTTGTTGACGCGTAACATAGCACTCCATTGAATGGTGCGCGCTTTTTATAAATTATGCAAGTCAGGTTCGATTAAATTGCAGCTTCAAGAGGCATCGAATGAAAATGATTTCGAAAGCGACGCAAGAGAACGATGGAAAAAAAAATTGTGAGCTTTCAGAATTTTTAAAATTCATTATCGATCGCTGTGGAGCTATTTGTAAAAAGCGAGAAGCAAACCTGGTTTTCGTATTAGCTAACATATTTATAAAACTGGTATCTCACATTTAAAATGCAGAATATTTGTAATAAGATATTTACTAGGTCTGTGGATACATTCGAGATTTGTTGTCGGAGATTTTAAAAACATCGTGTTTAAAAATTGTTCACGGAATTGAAATCCATAACGGTCCTGGATTAAAAATGTTTTATGCGTTCAAGTCGATTGTTTTAATATTAAGAGAAATTGCGAGAAAAAACTTGGATCTCTTCGTTGAATAACGAAGACGTCTGCAGGGGAAGTTTAAAGTGATTTCCTTTATTTTTTAAGAGTTGAAAGCCTGTCAGGAAGTTACGTAAAGCTTGTTCATCGTCTCGTTATATTTTTATTGTTCTTCGCGGCTGCATTGTATTCGCTTCAAATTATATGTCACATGCAAATAATAATACTCCCTTCTTGTTAGTCTAAGACGTTGAATCGAGGAGGCTGATTTGGATAACCTAAGAATGCAAATGTTGTGAAAAAATATTTACTCTAATCATTTCATATTTTTTCAACTGAAAAGAAAATATTTCATACACGTTCAGTTTTAGTGCAGTATCATAAAAAATATATTTCATGCACATTTAATTTTAGTTGTTTGATAAAAAATATATTTCATGCACATTTAATTTTAGTATACTGTTATTAAAAAAACGTTTAGTTTTTCTATCGATAATCAATTTAATCCATACTGTATTTGAATTAAATTTTTCAACATCGCCAACCGGGTAATAATCTAGCCGGAATGGACTTAAAATTGGATTACCTTGTTCTTTAACATCTCGCGCACGTATAATTTACGTGAGATGCACTTAAGGACCTTTTTAATATTTCACATAGACTAGATTTAATTTAGATATACTTTTTTCATACATTGCGTTGATTAAATCTAGTTATTCTATAAACCTTAACTTACGTTTACTTCTCTTTAACGATTCTTGTCGCAAATTTAAATTGTTCCTTTTCTAATGAACCTAACCTAAATCTACCCAACGCGAAACTCTGCAATACATTGAATATTTTAACACGAGATATTAAAAACGTTTTAATGAATATTTTTCCTGTTGTTTTCGTCGTTTGCGCAATGATGACCTAACTTAACCTTTCCGGAATAATATCCTAACCTAACCAAACTGAAAAACATAATGATCTAACCTAACGTAACTGGAAAAGATGACAACCTAACCTGCACAAAATGTAGTCTCATAAATAGTCTACGTATATTTGCATAGAAGTGAACCACATCGTGTTCGCCCTTTCCAAGATTCAATTCTGCATTAAGGCTTCCCTTTTTTCTCTTTCCTCGAGGATGCCTTGTCGAATACAAATAATTGTGGAACACCCGTTCCCACGGGTAACAGACGGAGGATATTTTCCCCAAGCCGCTTCGATCAGTTCGCGTTCGCATACGAACGATCCTTCGAAGTTTCTGTTTCGAATGCTTATCGACCATCATTTTTATTACGCAGTTGGTTATGTGCTTCCAGACGACAAGTCGTGATTCACATACCGAATTATTGATCAGACTCCGATATTCTCGACTGTTCATTATTTGTTATATGCGCCCATAATTATGAGAGTGGTCTAAGTCACAGATTTCTTATTTCGAGATATTTAATGAATTACATTTGAATTGATTAACAAATATTTTTATATTGTGCAACATTTTAAAATAGAATTCTATTAGTCTCGATTAATGAAAATTTATTATGAACATGACATTTTTTGTGATTCTCGCACAAAAATGGTGTTTTTAAAATTTGAATTGACTTAGACCATTTTCAAAATTAACGAATGGCCTATAAATGTCTTAAAGTAATAAAATACTACGAGTTTTATTAGAAATATAATTTTAATTAAATAATTCATGAACATTTTGATTATTTTGAATTTAAGATTCTACATCTTAGTTTACTAGGTTAAATAAATTAGATTGGGCACTGAGTTAAGTTAGAGATAATGTTAGGTTAGTTACCGAGTTAAGTTAGGTTAGGTCACAACGTTGTTTGACCCATGTTCATTAAACACATTATGAAAAGCAACTAAACAAACAACAATGCTAATGATCTAACAATATCTAATAGTATGTACGGTCCTGTAATAGTAAATTTAGGTCAGGTGAGATTTGGTTACGAGTTATAACTTCTGATTTCAGTACACTATTTCTTTGATCCCTGATTAGGAAAGTTAGGTTGGGTCACAGTGTTATTTGTCTCCTATTTATTAAATACGTAAAAGGTAACTAAACAAACAATAGTATAAGTGATATAATAATTTAGGATAATATGTGTCATAAATAAAGACGACACTGTGACAGACAGTGCGTATAAATTATTAAAGTTATTTTATCTCGAACGCTAAAATTAGGTTAGGTCACAGTATTGTCAATCCTTGCTTCATTAATCGCAACAAGAATTAACTAAAGAAACGAGAGTGCAAACGGTACAGTGGTAAATGACGGCCCGTGAGATCCTCGAACGACAAAGTTAGATTTGGTTATGTCATGTTGATGTTGGCAACTGTTTTTGAATAGGTTCGTATCTAACAACATCGAATAGTAACTTCAAGAAACAAGTTCATCTGATTTCCACCACTCTGTCGTACGTAATTTAAACGCGGATAAAGAAGACATCCACGGGAACTTTATTCGAACTTTCGAACTGTCCGATGCACGTATCGAAATACCATCGAAGAATCTTCAATCAGTTCCTCTTGCTTGCTTCCGGTCGGACCGTTAAAGTAAACGGCTGCAGAGCTGGCGAGAACATTGCCACGCATTAAAATGAATCACCGTATCAATGATATCCCAGGAAACTCATATCACCCGGCTGCCTTATCAAATTATGCTAACTGTCCGCGTCACAACATTATCGAACGTCCGCCTTTATTGGTTGCCACCAATATTACAATAAAATTCACCCTGAGTAATATTTGCAATGCTTAATCTCAAAGGGGTCATGCTTCGTAAGTATAATATTTTTAACGCCCAAATACTTTAGAAGATTTGATCACTTTTGCATCGATATGCAGGCGTACCGGTAATGAACACAAAGTGATATTTAACGATATTTCGCTATTTCTTGATATTTTATTTTAAATTAATTTATGCACATTCGTTTGTTACACCCTGACCTTTAGATTTACTCATGCTGGTGTTCATATGTCACGTTGTTAAATAAATATCGCGGTTTAAGTGGTGATATGCCGTCTCAAGGCGATACCACGCGTTTCGATTTTGATATTCCTATGAATGTTTATATCTGTTGTTGTTATATCACTCGTGTCGTTGTTAAATTAGTTTACAAACATCGGGACATTCGAATGAAACGTTGTAAATTAGTAAACAGTGACCATGGATTGTTATAAACTGAATAAACCACTTTGAGATGTGATATGCCGTCTTAAGCGGTTACTACGACATCGATATTTCCATGAACGCCGAAAATTATAACCATTACGTGAATAAAGTTGTCAAATTAACTTTTTCACATCGAAACACGTACATAACGCTCTGTGAATGGAATTAGTTTGAGGTGCGATATGCCTTAACACTTTGATCGCCACGTCATCCACTTAATTAAATTTCCATATGAATCAATCATCTATTTGGTAAGAATTTGTTTATTCATCTAATTGGAAACACTAGTAGTAATTACTTGGACCTACGAATAATGAGTAAAACAGAATATTCTGAACATATTTGGTAGGATTTACTAATCATAAAAATACTATCTAATAAAATTTTCAACTGCGTTAGCGTGTCAATCGACGTGTTAACACTTTGAGTGTCACGTCACCCACATACGGATGATGTCTGAATTTATACGTACATCTATCGCTAATTTTAGTTTAAACATTTAACATAACAAAGTACAGGTAGCCCTCCTGCAACACGGAATCTTATAGCACGGTTTCGGTATAACACTTATTAATTAAAAAAAAAATATTTGTTTTTAATAAGTGTTCGGAACATAACCCCACTTTTTGTACTGGCTCTGGGTCCCATACAACGCGGCATTTTCTAGGAAACTAACTACCGTGTTATAGACGGGTTACCTGTATAAAAAATTGTTGTAAATATATTAAAGCTTATCGAATAAACCAGGGTAGAATATTATGAAAATTGTCTATAAAATTCATCGAACATAAAATCACTTCCTAAAAGAAATTGAAACTGTTTTAGGGTGGCACTCAAGGTGTTAAGCCGCTGCCTGGGTATCTTAACCCTTTGACTACGGCAGACTTTGGCACGCACTGGCCGTACGGTACGGTACAAATTCACTCGCGACGTGAACTGGGTACGGCGAAATTTTTCGTTAGACATGCATTTCTGAGGAAGTACCATAACAGCAATTATAAAATTTTAAGACGGGCAAAACAAGCGAAATTTGATTTGGACGCCAAATGGCGCCTACAGTATCGGGAAGTCAACATGTTTCGGACGCCAATAGGCGCCAACAGTAGTCAAAGGGTTAATATTTCCGCGAATATCTGAATTTGCAATAGGTCTATAATACCGTTTCGATTATCCTCCACAATAAAGGAACAAGTATCGATCGTGATATTTTTCGAATTTTTTTCCAAGTCGTTGAACGGTGAATGTTCGCAGCCGTAGGAAAAGTGTGCCAATCTATGGGTTAATATAAGCGTATCACTTTGCACGCGAATGCCGTTGCTTCAAGTGTTGGAACACTCGTGTTCAGCATGCACGTTTTTAGCAGCCGGTGATTTTGGGACGCGTGGCGGGAATACCAGAGACTAACGTGTTAGAAAAGAGTGGGCTGGCATCGTAAAGGGGTAACAGCCGTCACTGTACCATATGCCTCGCACATTACTCGCTAAAGCGGAGAGGAACTCGTAAAAGCGCGACACACACGACTTTTATTTCTTCTACTTCCGAAAATCGGAACTTGATTTATGCCGTTCAATAATTTTATGTCCCCTCTTTTGCTTTCTTCAAACTATATTCATCGTTTGCCAATAAAAAACACACACGGTCTCTCTCTGCTGCTATTATTTTGCAATTTGCAACTTTGCTTCCGAGATCTCAACCTTAGCCCTATTTTTCCATTGACACACTGAACAATTTTTTCGCATTAACACGCTCACTGTCATGTCACCCGTATGTGGGTGACACCCAAATCTCTATACAGATTCAATAGCCATATTATTCAAAATTTGTTCACCTGTCTAACTGTATTCGCATTAGTTACTTGGAACTGTGAAGAACAAATATAACAAAGTATCGTGAACATATTTGGTAAGGTTTGTTCAAAATGAAAATACACCTAGTTCTCTTTTTGCACGATATATACGTTTCCAAAAAATTCGTGTAGAAAGAGAATTAGGTGTAAACAATATTAAAAAATTCTTGTCATAGTTCACTTAATTTATTTCACGCTTACACATTTTAATTCAATAAATATATTGTAAAAAATAAATTATACTTTGAGACAAAGAAAATAATTCATAGAATATTGAATATTGAAAATCGTGTTGAAAGAAAACAATTCTTGTAAAAAGAATAATTTTTTTTGTTTTTAACTCGTGTTAAATCAAATTCGTGTAAAAAGAGAATTAGGTGCACTAACTAATGCAATTTTCAACTGCTTTCATGTGAGAGTCAACGTGTTAAATATTTTGATGGGGCAGGTGCAGAAAACTACAAAATATGATTATTGGTCAATGCATCAGTAGCGACACTATTTTCTTTTCGAAAATAATGACAAGGCATAGATTCGTTTAAATTTTGCGCTTTCTGCGCTTTTCCAATAATACAGAAATGGCGTCAAAGCCGAGCAGATTATATATAATTCAACCCGTAATAAAATATCTTTGAAATGAATTTAGCACCGTATACAAACCGGCACAAGAGCTTTCTTTAGATGAAGCTATGATACCATATCGTGGAAGATTGTCCTTTAGAGTTTATAATCCGAGCAAAATAACAAAGTACGGATTACCAGTCATAATGTTGCCCGGGGCAGGTACTGGATACGTTTTTTAACTTTCAGCTGTATTGTGGAAAAGGAAACAGTTTAGAAAAATTATTTCACTTCTTTTAAATAAAACCGAAAACTTATGGCACTATGTTTACATGGACAATTATTAAAATAGTATTACATTAGCTGAAAGCTTATTGACGAAGAAAATTCGTATTTGTGATATTATTCGTAAGAATAAAGGTTTTACAAAGGATCTAAGTGATCTTATTGTTAGATTGAAAATAGGCGAATTTGATTTTCACCATAAAGGTGAGGTACTAGTTTTCAAATGAAAAGATAAGCGAGATGTTCGAATCATATTTACCATAGACAATGCAAATATCATTGAGACTGGGAAAATAAATAAAAAAAACTAGACAGCAAGTTCGTAAGCCTGAGTGCATAATGAAATATCAACATATGAAAGGTGTTGATCTAGGTGATCAGTAGCTTTCACATTATTCATTTTTGCGAAAATCAATCAAATGTTTCTTTTGCATTGTACTCGCTTCAATTCATTTATTTTGTATAGTAAGCTCAATCCACGTACCGATATAACTTTTTCCAAATTTTTACAAATTCCGGCAGAAGAATGGATTGTTTCTGTTGCTGAACATCATGATCCTGACAATTTACCAAGCAGACCCTCCTTGCGGACTTTCAGGAGACATGTAAACACACCAATTGGAAAGAATTGCACAAACAGGGAGATCAGAATACCCACAAAAACGTTGTAGAGTCTGCAAGACTCGTCGAGAACGTCGTGATACTTTGTACACTAGTGGAATCAATTCTGGACACTTTCAAATCATTCCTTAAATTTCACACTTAAGGGGGGATCCTGCTTTAGGAGCCCTAAAAAAAGCGTTTTTGGTGGAATTTTTTTAGGACAGAAAGAAAAGAGTAAGCCTAGTCAACTTTTTAGATAATGTTATTACATATTTGAACATGAAAACAAAATTTTTGTTAAAGAAAAATATTCAAATGCAGCCGAGTTTTATGTACATTTGTGCAACACCTTGGAATTGTAGTCTCCAATCGGCGGGAAAGATGTAGTTCGTAATTTTCGTTTGAAGTAAAAAACCAAAGAGAATTTTAATTTTCATACATTTTTCCTCCAGATGAACTAAGAAAAATCCAAAAAATTGTGAAATTGTAAAATTTTCTCATGTTTGAAAAAAAATGTGCCTTCTTTAGGAAAAAAAAGTCGTTTCAACTTGCTAAAAAAATTGTTTAGAATTATTTTTCGTGAAGCTTTTTAGTTCAAATAGAAGAGTACATAAAACTGAAGCTAACAAGCCTTGGTCCGGTTTGATTGGTCGTCTAGTTTTGTTGCAATCGTGCCCGCCAATTTAGAAGAATCGTAAAAACAAAAACTCGAGAAAACACAAACTTCCGCGAGCAACCGCCGTTCTCCCTCATGAGGAAACCCGTACAATTCAGACGGCACATCGTGCATATATAGGAGGGCTCGAATGCATCCTAACATACACAGTCCTTTTACTAATTTAAAATATTGTTTCGAACGACCATTGAACCTTTTCAGGTACATTTGACCGAGAGAAGGAGCGCGCGCTCCAGTTGCTCGGACGCTCTTTTAGTGCTGTACCTTTGAAAGTATTGTGAATTAGCCACTATAAATTTGGATACATATTCTTAGATACATTAACAATAAATTTAAGCAGTAAAAAAAAAATCGATTTTTTGAGCCTTCTAAAGCAGGATCCCCCCTTAATCAAATTACTTAATATATAATTGTTTATATTTTATATTCTAATCAATGGTTTCTAATTTTGGAGCGTAACTATAAACATTATTGCTTACAATAAAAGTATTATGGTATAAATTTAGCGTAGCAGTATATACAGTCGTGGACAAAATTAAGTGGATAGGTATCATAAATAGCAAAAGATTAATTTAATTTAACTAATAATGCCTATAAATCAAAACTTTATTGCACAATTATATACATTAAATAAATAAATTGTATATTAAATAAATGTTATTTCAAATCTACAGAAACATTTCACGTTCTAAATTTAAAATTTATTTAAAACATTGTAATAAAATAACCAAATTTTTTACATTTATGCAATGTCCACTTAATTTTGTCCATGACTGTACATATTTTGCCCAAACAAGAAACAGAGAATATTTTTATTCAAAGTGTCCAGAATTAATTCCACTAGTGTAATGTTAAATAAATTCAGCACAATAATAACAAGTGATTTATTGTCCACCTATAAAGCATGTATACAAATTATAAAAATCGTTTTATTTTAAACAACGCATAATTGCAACATTGATATTTGAAAACAAATTTTATTATTTTTATCGTTGCTTTAACAATACAAGTTTACGTGGTAGAAGATAGTGCTCAAGAAAATATTTGACACGTTTTTTTTATATCGGCCATCATTCATATTGAAGGGGTGACACCAGCCCTCAAACTTAAGGGCTGAAAGTATATTTTTGGGAATATCTCCGGAACTAAAGATAATGGAAAGCTTTTTTTTTTAAGTTGTGAGTCCCTCAATAGGGAATTATTCTGCAAAAGAAAGTTTTAATAAACATCCTTTGTTTAAATAATATATTGAAAAATTTTTTTTTTCTTTAATTTTTTTCACTAAATGTTAATCTATTTTCTTGCAACTTTCTCTACTCTTTTTTCTACTTCCTTGTCAGTATTAGAGATGGAAAAGATTTGCTGGCCGCGAATGTGTTAACATAACCTAACCTAACACGTTCGGTCCCGGAGCGACCGCCTAACCGCCTCTTTGAGATACGTTATATTACACGCTCGGGTCCGAGAGTGTTAAACCCCACACACGAGCAATTAATCACGGTTAAATTAATGATAAAATTATCGAATGTCATGGAACCTAAAATTGGACCAGTTTTACGCTAATCACTCTTGCGTACTTCAAACTTCATCTCTTCCAAACGTTTTTACGAGCTCGTTGATATCGTCGTACGGTGTTCGGAAGCGATCTTCACACGCAACGTGGTCATTAATACAAGAAGAAGTTGGAACATGAAAATAAGAAAAACTGACACACGGTCACGTGACGTTATTTATGAGAATTTCGACGTTTGATCCGTTTCTCGTTGTCCCCGGTCCCGTGAGAGGCTACCGTGTGTCCCCGTTGAAAGAGTACCCACATTAATCAATGTCCCGGTGACTTTTTATCGTCGCTTCTGCTTATATTCTTAACCGCGAATAAATTTTCAGCTTCTCGTAAGGTCACGCTCCACTTTTCACCGACACGTCGCCACATCGTGAAAGTAAACACCGGTTAGGGATTAAAAAGGTCGAGTATCCTCGGGCATAAATCGCGGCGTTGTTAAAACGTTCTATATAAATGGTACCTAATCTCGGCGTAGGAGGGCGGGGGGGTAATAAAAATTTCATTTCACGTTACGACGATCTATGTCTCGATCGCGGAAGAATTATTTTCCAGTCAAGTTCAATAGATGCTGCTTCAACGTTCTCGGTTACATTTCTTTGTCGACCAACGTTCTCCCGAGAACGCCACGAGAATTGCTTTCTTCCGTCTGCTGAGCGGAACCGCACGGTGACGCGGGGTCGAGTCCTTATTTCCGGTTGCTTCTGCGGAATTTCGTTCACGTAGTTTTAACCTATATCATTTTCCCTTCCAAAATGTCACGGGACGTACCGGTACCGAACGAGAAAAAAACCAGCTCCGTCCCGTATTATACCTATTCCCTCATCTGACTCAAGGTCTCACCGGGGGTCCCCCTGTAGTCACGATGCTCCCACCGATAATCTTTGTCAACATTTTTCTTCCTCCTTTCGTTATCGGACCGACGATTATTCCGCGGAAATATTCCCTCAACTAATCCATCAAAGTCATATTAACGAATACCGTGTTTACGTTTCTCTAATGTTTGCCGAGATACTTTTCAGCGGGTCATATATTACTGAGATTCTTCGACTCCAGAAATTCTTAATTGTGATTAATAGAATTAGGGTATGGTTTCAATAGTTTAAAAGTAAATGATACACATGAAATTAAATAAAACTGAAACTTTATTACTATGGACACGGAGGATGTCTGCACCGTACGAAAGCTAAAACCGAAGTAAGAATAAAAGAGAAAGCTCGGAAAAGAAAAACCTCTATTGGGCCCTCTTGAAGAAAACTCAGAGAAGTGCCCACGCGTTGTTTACAATTCGGCCCTTTCCAGGGAGACAAACTGCAGGCCTTCAATTTCTGATTTGAGGACTGTTAAGCTATGAAAAGACATTGTCACTGTCCTTCGACACTCGACTTATTCTTGCAGCTAGATATTCCAACAATGATTCTAAGTTGTTCGAATTTCCAAGCTCAAATCGGTGGCCTGTAATCCGTAACAAGTACTTTTGTAACGATTCGTCGGAGGATAGTCGGTTTCTGATTTCGAAAGATGGGCGACAATGTTGATTCTGACGAACGAGCTATCCTATCCAGAGTGAAATCCTTTAATCTTAACTGCAAACGCATCCATCTGCATTTGTGTTCGGATAAAATCCAAGAATTTCTCTTTTAACCTGGATCAAAGCGACAAGGAAGCAAACAAACGTACGGAAGATAGACAAAGCAGAGGTTTCCGAAGTATCTCGCAGATATATCGAGTCGAGGCACGGGTTTAACCGGGCCGTGTGTGTACCGACGTTTACGTATCACGTTATTGGACAAAAGTTGCACCATCGGTTTTAGACGTGACGCGATCTGATTTATCACCCGGCGCGGATTTTTCGGTACAAGAGGGAGAAACTACGAGACGGGCCATTTTTCTCAGGCTGCAGCTGGATAACGTGCTACTCTATCCCTTCCTCTGTCTCTTCGCCACCCCCTTTTTCGCCGTTTCTCTACCCTCATTCTCCCGTTTCGCGCTATTCTTCCTCGTCCCCCGTCCTGTTCGGCCAAATATATAAACTCCATACGTTTGGGGAGGCCGCCGATGGCGCCATCTCCTCGTCGTTGCAGTATCCACGACGAAAAAAAAAAATGGTAACGTATTATGGAAGTTATCGAGTACGCGGATCTCGGTTGTGAACGATTCGATCAGAATCCTGGGGGCAGATTCGCTCTGAGTAATTGATACCATTATCGGTGCGATATTAAAGTTTTATATTGGTATTTGTCGACGTGGATGTCTATAGCAACGTTCACGAACGACCTCGGGTGTTTGTCAGAATGAATACCACGTTGTATCGATCAAACCGAACGTAAAATTAATGTAAATCGGACTGAAAGTTCATAAAATGTTTAACTCTAACTTCATATTAATTTATTTTTAAAGATACTTAATTTCAATTAAATTTAATCCTAATGCAACGTGACCTTAATCTAATCTAACCTCAGTTTAACTTAACCTGAATATAACCTAATCTCACTATAACTTAACCTTAATATAACCTAACCTTAGTGTGACTTAATCTTAATATAACCTAACCACAGTGCAACTTATCCTTCATTTAAACTAATCTCAACGTAACAACCTTAATATAAACTAACCTTAACGGAACTAAACCTTAATCTTATCTAACTTTTACGTAACAATTTGAATGTAAAATTACTTTAACGTAATTGAACCTTAATTTTGCCCAAACCTCAAGGTAACTTAACCTTAATATAACCTCGATCTAAACTAATGTCAGTGTAACCCTACCATAACATAACATTAATCTAATCAAACGTTAATATAACTTAAACGTAATATAATCTCAATGTAAGTGACTATTAATCTTAATCAATACGTAATCTAACCATTTCACCTAACCTAACTTAATAACATCCTAAACTCAGTGTAATCGTTAACTGAAGTTAGTTAAGTTAATTGACTTTCACTGAACTGTAACGTCTTATAATTTAATTTAATCTTAACGTAATCTGACCTAAGCATGACTATACCAAATCTAACTGAAACCTGAATGTAACCCAAGATCGCTTAAACTGAAGGATGTCGATGCAAATGGCGAATGCAAGTCGGCCGCGTTTAATGTCTTTCTCTTGTAGTATTATTTTTACCAGAACCCCTGTCATAGTACAAGAGGAACATCAAGATGCTGTATCGGCTTCTCGAAGTTCGTGGCCGGATTTAACCTATATTGTTTCGTCCCGAATCATTTTCAGGGCACGTAATAAGCATGCGTTTCTGTTCGCAATCCACGGATCTCCAGCAAGGATTTTCGAGGGGCCAACTTACTCTGCTACAGAAACATACACCTCGACTGCAGGTGAATAAAGGATGAGGAGACGCCTTGAGATTCCTAGTACACCAGGGATCTCTCGTTCCATGCTGAGGCTCTTGTACGAATTTGCATCACGATGGTGGCTGATTTTTATATCATGACTGAAACCAAACCGTGTCGCTGCCCACTTGCTGTGATGTTTAACACGGCACGAGTATGATTACCAGATGCAGAAATCCGATGAAGTTCTTAATTAAGGTGACTGAAATGTTCATGTCGGGTGCATGGATTTAGTTGTGTATGTGAACCACCAGTGTATGAGTAAAATCTTCAATGGGTTCTGTTATTGTATACGTCTTCTACAGTATTTGTTCTGTTATATTTAAGTATAGCAACATTAGAATACGGGCACATTACACTATGGTACTATTAGTTTATTCGTTCGTCACTGAATAAGTACATCAGTATATAGGCTCATTCTATGACTACTACGGATAGGCCCATCGCTATATAGGCACCCTGCAATATCGGAGTATCACTATACAGGTCCACAATTGTATAAACTTATTACTCTGTGGCCTACTGCTCCATGGACATACTAGTAAAATGGGACTGCTACCAGGGACGGTTTACACACTAGGCCTACTAGGCCCGAAAATTTCTTCCAGTCCAAACCAACCACATTTTACAAGGAAGGAATTGATAAACTGCCAGGAAGATGGGAGGTGGTCATACATAACAGTGGCGGATACATAATAAATTAATATAATTTTGTTATTCAATAAAAGCAAAATAAATGTCTGATAAAAAAACTGAAGTTACTTATGACTCAACCTAATATTTCCACAGTTCAGTTAATTAGTGCACCTGATGGAACTATTGTGCAGCCATTTAACCGAAGAACATAAATCCGCACGAAGCGAGGGAAGAAATTTCACGAGTGGGAAAGGCGTAAGGATGATAGCGCTCGTTTATTTGTACAATCGGTTTTATAAGAACGTAAAAGACGAAAGCAATCATCGTCACCGTGAAAGTTGGTCAACAACGTCCCGTAGGTCGGAGTAAAAAATTTATCGCCTCTAGATCCTGATAGCCGGTGAGCTTCTTCAATTATCGACTTGATACGTTCTTGCTGCGCCGCGGGAAACCGGCGTTTTGTGCCTGGAACAGCTTAAACGAGCGAAAAACTTTTGATAGCACAGCAGCAGATTCTTCAAGGCAAACCTTTACACCGCTGGAAAATTGTTTCCTTCGATTAACAGTTTTAATTTAGTTACGCTGAACATTAGACGCATCCTGATAATGAACGCTCGAATTTCTATGGCGAAACGATTGTACAGGGTGTTTCACGCACCGGGGACCGGAGATAAATTCAAAAGAGCCAAACGATTCCCCTTCGCATACTTTATTTCAATATCACGCTGACAATGACACAGAAATTATAAATTAAGCATCGTATTGTCATTTTTTCGAATGTGTAATATTACACGGTTGGGATTGAACGTGTTAATCTTTCGAACTCGAACGGCGACTCACATTCGCCATTTGGTCTAATAGAACAATTTGAATAAATATTTTTTAGCTAAATCTATAGTGCCATATATGTTTAAACACAGCGAAGTAGACGACAGTAGCAATTAGTAATGGAAAATAATAATTTCCAAAAAGTTGATGAAACTTTTCAGTTAGAAAGGGTTAATACGCATAAAAGTCGAGATTTTAATATCTTTCGTTCGTTTTCTTTTTGGATAATGCATAACCAATTAATGTTCACGTGATCGATATTATTTCTGGCTAAGGTTGGCCACATTTTCCTTATACCTCGAGCTAATTATATTCAAGCAATTTTTCCGGGCTGTTTATCATGTTCCCCCAACTTCCGGCCAACAGATCGCGGTAACGTTCAAAAACCCGAAGGCTCTTTGATCGAGTTAATTTAATCCCACAGGAAAGTTAGCTGCAGGCAGTGTGTCGGATAAGAAGATAATCTGAAATTCTGTTGGGGAGTTAAGTTTCACTATTTTTAAGCGTTTCACGGGCTATGAAGTTGGCCCGTGACATTTTTACAGCGTTCTCCATGCATTCTTCTATCCAGAGGAAACAGAATCCGTGAACATTTTGGAAATACGGTAAAACGATTTTCTCCCTCATGCAACGCCTGTACCATTCGAATTCCTCTTTGTTCGTGGCCGTCTCAATCAGCAATTTATCGAACTTACTCGATCGTTCTGGTCGTTTTGTTATAGGTTTCTTCCGATGTTTCACCAAACCGCTTTTATAGATTAGAACGTCGATGTTGTTCAGAATACCAAACGCTAAATTCTGAAGATTGTCCTCCAATTGATCGTACATTGTTTTGGGTTTTTCATCTACCACCGCCTTCGTTTCTGACTCCTTTGTGTGTGGCTCATCGTTACCGGAAGCTAACTGAATTTAATTAATATCTCTGAGTGATTTACGTTTGGTTAGAATAGGTGAACAGTTGATGAATTCATTTATTTCATGACGATAAATAAATTCATCCGCTATTCTTTGTGCGATTAACGACAGATTAAGTTAGATTAAGCTACTGGAAGTTAAGATAGACTAAATTAGAGTTCATTGGGTTAGGTTAGATCACATTAAGCTGCAGTCATGGACAAAATTAAGTGGACATTGCAGATATGTAAAAAAAAATTTCGTTTTATTACAATATTTTAAATAAATTTTAAATTTAGAACGTGAAGTGTTCTTGTAGACTTGAAAAAACATTTATTTAATATACAATTTATATATTTTATGTATATAGTTGTGCAATAAAGTTTTGATTTATAGAAATTATTAGTTGAATTAAATTAACCTTTTGTTATTTATGATATCTGTCCACTTAATTTTGTCCACGACTGTACATGAAGTTAGATTATATTAGATGCCGATACACTGAATTAGGTTAGATTACATTTAACTACGTAAGGCTATATTAGATTAGATTAAGAATCATTGAGTTAGGGTCGTATAGATTCAGTTACATAAGATTAGGATAGATTAAGCTATATGAGGTTAGGTTAGGTGTGGTTCGCAGGATTACGTTCAATTGCATTAAGTATTTCAGGGTAGATTACAGTAGATTAAGAATCATTGAGTTAGCTTCGTATAGATTCAGTTACATAATATTAGGATAGATTAAGCTATATGAGGTTAGGTTAGGTGAGGTTCGTAGGATTACGTTCAATTGCATTGAGTATTTCAGGATAGATTACAGTAGATTAAGAATCATTGAGTTAGGTTCGTTTACATTCAGTTATTTAAGGTTAGTATAGATTAAGCTATGCGAGGTTAGGTTAAATTAAATTGAGGATTGCTTTACGTTAAATTAGATTAAGCTACATGAGGTTAGGTTACAGTATTTTCAAGATTAGTAATTTATGTTAAATGAGATTAAGCTGTATGAAATTAAGTTAGATCGGATGAGGGAATGTTTGATTCGGTTAGGTTACATTAAGAAACAGCAGGTTGCGTTTAGATTAGATTGACTTCCGATAGATTTGATTAGGCCATATTAAATTAAATTACGTTGTTGTTTTCGGGTAGAAGTATTCTTTATCTCTAATTTCAACTAGACACGATTGTAGTTGTTCCATTAAATGAAATAAAATTAGGTTATGTTATATAACATTTCTGTTAGATGTTAAATCTGTACCGCGCCTAAAATGTCGTTATCTCGGCCGGCAATATTAAATTCATATTCGTTTTATCACGGTTTTGTAACGAAGACTGTGAACCGTTATTGCGGCCTTTAGAATCAAAGAGAGTCAACGTTCGAACAAAAGTGTACCAAGAGTACACTGAAAACGAAATTGTTTCATCACAACGACAATCGTGTTTAATTGGCACATTTGGCAGTAGTTTCACATAAAAAGAACAGTAATCTACTAACCGACATCCAATAACGTCCGAGTGCTCTTTGCAGATCAATGACCGCATTTACGTCCTGTTCTTTAAAACTGTACAGGACACGGATTTTCAATAATTTTGGCACGTTTCGTTCCCCGTTGTACATCAACGGACGATCATGGGTATTTTCCCAAATACCATTGCCATTTTTGCCAAATGGAAAGGGCCAATCGTAGGGAATCGAGTATGTACTTCGTAATAGCTTCCTTCGGTCGAAGTTAGTTGGCTTCAATTCAGGAAACTAGGATTAACAAAATGTATTTGTGGAGATTGTTGACTCTCAAATATCGCCTAATCAACTACCTATTTAAACAAAAAAATGAAGGTCGAACGTTTGTCGAAGTTCTCGGAAGAAAGGAAGAGTTGAAGTACAGTTATATTGATCTGTCTGATCATTTGTACATGGTGGCGCAATCATAAAAAAAATGATTTTTCCTATCGGATGTCTGTCCAGGGAGGCTCAGGAAGCAGGAAGTAAAATATTCAAAGCTGCAAGAACCCACAATAGTAGAAAATCTTCACGTACAGTCAATAACAAAGATATTATGCACCATCTTTTAGTATCATTTGATCCAGTAGTAAGTAATTTAAGAGTTCTAAATGTTAAAAAACAAAAGATTTAACAACAGACGCAGAAAATTTGTTAACACTATTTCTACCATGAGGTGTCAAAAGACACCATTCAAATTTCAACATAAAATTAATCTCTGCGTTGAATCATTTCTCCACAATTAATTTTTTGACTTTCATACAATAGTTGTTACATTAATTCAGCGATATCATTTTCCTCTTACTCATCTTAGATCTAAAAATGTGCATATGGTATACTTATTCCTACCGTGAAGTGTCTTTTGAAACCTTAAAGGTTTCACGACAGCGTCTAATTTTTAACCATTCTGCATATAAATATCAACACCATTTTGCGGCATCATATCAATTTTAAAATACAGGAGTTGCGACATAACTTTAATATTCGCTTATTTCCAATGTTGCATTTTAGTGTGCACCGCTGCACTGATTGTATATTTTGTGAATTTATGAATTAAGCTAGAATTGCAACCTAATTAAATAATCTTCAATAAATATACATGAATGGGTCAATAAATACATATATTCCTCATATTATCTACATTTAACTGATAATTTGATATTCCCCAACCAGTTTTGGCAATTATATGTATTCAAACGAAAAGGCGTCAATAGACATCCTTTAGTCAAAATAGATACACATTAAATCGTGGTAGAAATAGTGTTAATAGGTAATCAACAAAATGACGTCCAAGTTAATAATATGGAAAGAAACGAAGATAATTCTTTGACAGAATCAGACAGTGATGAGAGCTTAATAAAGCTGTAAATAACATTATTCGTTTGCTTTATTCTGTTCGTTCTGTTCAATTAATATTTTCAACTATTTTTTGTTTGCATTATATGATGCTTATATTAATTCTGCTTTCAATCAAACGAAATTTAAAAAAAAAATAAAAAGAAGTTCTAAAAAAGTTAATATTGAATCCTCCATTCTGTAAATGGGTAAAGGCAATTTGTTAAGCTCAGGTTTGAAAGTACCGACCTAAGAAATCTACAGGTACCAAGTTTCAAATAATTTTGTTCACAATTAATTGAGTTTATTTCATTTTTTACCAGGTTTTTTAGATTTTATCCACTGTGCGCCATTAATCTCGAGCGCGGGAAATTCGAATATACGAAACCATTTCAGAACTTTTACATAATGCTATTATTAAGGAAGTAATAATATGTAGTACCAGTAATATGTAATAAAAAATTCAAATTATGGTATGCAAGTATAATAGTGGCGCAAACAAACATGTTAAATATGCCAATCCATTTTATTTATTCCTGCAAGTATTTCTAAGCCCAATTTATCGGCCGAGAATTTGATCGTTTCGTTAAAGAATAGTTCGAATTCAAAGACAGTCTCGTTTAATCAAGCACGCGCTTAACTAACCTGAAACGTTAGCAGAGTCTTTGATCGTGGCTCAGGTTTCGACGGTTCAAACATAATAAGACGATGAAGTTTCGATCTGCGCGAACTTGGATACATGACGGCGCTGGTCTCGTTATCAAAGGCTGTTGCCAATTCGGCCCGGTTGCTAGCAGATCGATGAAGGTACTCGTAAGCCGTGAGATTGCGATTTGTTGAAAATATTCTGCAACGAATGTCATTGAGCTGGAAGCGCAGCCTCTCGTGATCGCAGCGTTGCTCAAAGCGTTCGTCCTCCTCTCCGTATATGGCTTTGCCCTCGACAAGGTCCACGTTTGAGCCCGATCCGAGACCTGCTGGCGGCTCTTTGCGATGATAACTCGTCGTACCGTCGTCCTTCACCTCGAATACATTTTCGAAAACGTCTCTGCTGGAAAATATGACGGCCGGTGACTCCAACGGGAAGAATTCGTAGCTGGAAGTGGATTGGCTGCCGCAGATGGCGCACGAGTTGCCTCTGAATGATAAACCGTCTTCTTTGATCTGTTGAAACCACGCGTCGGCATAACTGGATAAATCGGAAATCATTGGAATAAATACAATACGGGGTACGGTAGTCTTTCCTTCGGGAAACGGTGATGTTGTGAATTATTGTATAGGTAACCCTCCTATAACATGGTACAGTAAATTCTCGCACAGTGCAGCACTTGGTTTTCTCGCACAATGCAAAACGTCTCTTCCTGCGCCTATGCGTGCGACATTGCTGCGCTTATGGTCGCGTCGCTCGAGCCAGTCCAAGTGTAACACGATACACTCACCGCGGTCCCTTTGATGTGGGCGGACCGATCTCCAGTTCCCAATTTAGCAATATAATGTGTTAATATTTATATTTTTTTGACTGCAAACCTTTTTAACATATTCATGAGGTTTTTCCGATTAAAATAAGACCAAACACTATATAATTACGATCATAATTACCTGTGTAACAAGCCATATAAGTTTCGGACGTTACAGTTACGGCAGAGATACGAATTCCTTAGATTCTAACGTCCGAAACTTTTATGGCTTGTTACACGGGTAATTATGATCATAATTATATCGTGTTTGGTATCATTTTAATCAGAAAAACGAGACGAATACGGTGGTAAAAGTTTCATTTACGAAAAACCAAAAATAAAGAATTTTGATTTTTTAATTTAAAAGACAGAACACGCAGGAGTCTTTCATGTTTGCCGAACGTCTCGAACCTCAGTCCCTCTTTGTTTTTGTATCGCTATCCTTTTCTACGTTCGGTTTGCGTCGTACGTTCTTCAGATTGGCTTGAAAACACATACCAAATAGTGACAGTGCGTCGTATCCCCCCTTAGATTGGCTTGAAAACACATACCGAACCGTGACAGTGCGTCGTATTCCCCCTCAGATTGGCTTGAAAAGACATACCAAATCGCGATAGTGCGTCGAATCCTCCCACAGATTGGATTGTAAAGACATACCAAATCGCGACAGTGCGTCGTTCGAACATCGTCGAACATTTAAATGCCTCACCGTCTCAGCGACGGTTTGTTTTTTCGGCCGCCGGGAAAGGCGAGCCACGGTGAGCAAGGGACAGCCACCGAGTATCAAATTTCGCTTCCAGTATGCTCACAGTGCACAGTTCCGATTCCGGCCTCCGTTGCACTGTGCGAGAATTTACTGTAGTTAGGTTCCTAGAAATTGCCGTGTTGCGTGAAACCGTGTTGTATGAGATCCAGAGCCAGTACAGAAGTGGGGTTACGTTCCTAACACTTATTAAAAACAAATATTTTTTTCTTTTAATTCTACATGAACAACTTAATTTTTATTAAAAATATAAATGTATGCGGATGTCGAAGATCCTGCAGCAACTGCACTTCTTACTCTTTTTTCATTTGTATTAATAGTCTGGACTGTTGCTTTCCGCAACAGTGTATGTTTAACACTAGCTTTATGGAACCCGTCAAAATGACAGATCTTAGGTTTCTTATTTTCAATTGCTAAAATTATTAAAAAGCTTATGTCGAAATGAATGTTGACCATCATCGAGATAAAGAATCTTTCTATAAACTGGTATATGTATCATTCATTGTTTACTTCTTTTCATAGTTCATTTTCAATTTAGACTCAAGTGGTCATTGAACTTCCGTAAATCTAGTGTTAAGACGGCAAACATCGCCGCGGCCGAAGAAGTACCAGTGTTGTACAAAGGTTTTTGCAATTTTCTTATCGTGTTAGAGCGAAGCTGTGTTATAGGATGCCGTGTTGTATGAGGGCTACCTGTACAAGGTAAACTTTCTTAAGAGAAAGTGGTATACAGCGTAAGAAGGCTCTTTGTTCTCTGATACTCAAGGGTGATCACGTGGTATACTTATGATGGTGGAGTGTCTCCTGTTATATTGCCATTTTTTTATGGGGAAGTGTATTGTACTCATTTCTCTATGCCCACTCCTACATCGTTATCCTTTCTAAGAAAAACGAACGCTCGGCGACTTCTTAAGCCTTTTTTTTTTTAAGCTACCATTTTTCTTAAGCTTTTTTTAACTCGATTGTCATTTTCTGTAGGGAAGATTGTTATGACTTGTTCCTTTCTCAAAGAAAACTACGGTAAGCCGTAGCTCCCTAGGTCTTCTTTCCACACGTTGCTTTTTCCTAGGAAAACTTACTGGACCCATCTTAAAGAATTTTAGGTCTGCCGTTATTTTAGTTTATTGGCTTTCTTCGTTACAATATCTTTACTTTTATTCGGCATCGTCAATGAATATTAATTTATAATATATATACGCAACTTTGAAAGAAAATGAGTGACTATCGTAATAATAAAAGACAACCACACCTAACTGTCATATACATTAAAACAAATTCTGAAGAACGTGAATCAAAATTTTTGAAGTTTGAATGTTTAAAAACTGATCCAAACGAGACTGAAAAATAATTAAAACCTGACTATTTGTTCCGTAATAACGGAGGAACGCGAGACGTTTTAATTATCACCGGGAATTTCAAAAATGTCGAAAACGCGAACGCGTAGGGACGTAAAATGAAATCGAACTCCGAGATCATCAAGTTTTAGCATCGAAGAGGTTATGACTCGGCCCGGAATGAATTTCATCTCGTCGGTTTCGATTACCTTCAGATTAACTCCGTCGGCCATCGAAACTTCGTAATCACCTCTTCTGGATATGCTGACTCGAACTTCGTCTGGCATCGATAAAGTACAGCTAACTGTTGACTGATCGTAGAACACCGTGGCATAGTTCTTGTGTTCTACGCGACATGTCAACAGAACAGAGACAAAGGCATCCACGATCGATAGCCCGGTCACATCTTCCTGGCTGTGTCTCGAGGCAACATCCTCGACGTACTTCGCGTTCGAAAATGACATACCGTTATCTTGTTCCTGTGTTTCGTCGAATGCAAAGTATCGCAGAATTTCTTCCTCGGTCCACTCACACATCACTGGCTCCTTTTCTATGGTGTATCCCGTAGTGATACGTGTTCCATCTAAGCTCATAATTCATCCAACATTACTCGTCAAATTTTACACTGTGTTAAGGCCACCAGTGCCCTTACATTAACAATAGATTTAGGATTTCTATGTAGCAATTAGAAATAGCCAGCCTAATTGATACAGCTCTCAGTTTCTGATACAATGTCAGATGCTGTTCTCCTACAACGATTTTTATGTACACTGCCGCTCAAAAGTATGTGGACACCTATCATGTTCCTGGACTTTGTGATATATAATGTATATTTTTATTAACAAACAATATCACTAATTCATCAAATAACTTCATTTTTATGCACGACGACGACCTGAAGCACATCTCCGCAATATGTAGACATTATTTGCAGCAACTACACGAGAACTCTAAATTGAAAACAATGACATGGCCAGCCCAATCGAATCCCATAGAAAAACTATGGAGGACAGACAAGTTCGAAAACAGTGACCCAAATTCGAAGAACATTTCTGGATGAACTTATTGATACTAAAACAATGAAGCAGTTAATAGTGTGGTTATAAAAGCAAGCGGCGGATACGTAGATGAGAAGAAGGTACAGTTATATTTCATCATTGTAAGATATTTAACGAATTATTATTAAAATATGTTTACCGATCATGCACGAATCGACACACGTACAAGGTAATCGAATTTGCCGAAGACATCGTAACTTCTTTAGACAGTTGAAAGAGTCAAGAAAGTGTCCACATATTTTTGAGCGGCAGTGTACATAACGAACTCGGGACCGGATACATATAATACCAATATCTTTATAATTTATCGAGTGTATTCATTTGAGTAAGATGTATGTTAAGGCCAATAACGCCCTTACATTTACAATAGATTTAGAATTTCCATATAGCAATTAGCAATAAGACCGTCGTCCCATCGAAGGGTTCGAGGACCGTTCCATGGCAGTCATAAACTCAAGAAGCCATAAAGACCCGCGCGTTTTCCATGTAGTATTCGAGTCATTGTTCACATTTGGTCGACAGATTGACATTTTTACCTTTCGAGCCCGTTATTTCTAGCATGATTAGTTAAGGTCAGCGCGCTTCTTGATCTTTATTACCTGCCACGGTCCAGGAGTAAAAGTTGGAATATTTGCGACTGGGGGAGCCCGAGTAGGGCGTAAACCTTGCGTCCCTTCCACAAACTTGTACATTTTTCCGTAGTCAATTATAACAAGTCACCCCCCGTCAGGTCTAATCGACCGAGGTGATATCGAAGAGATATGGTAGAATCTCGACTAGTTAGTTGCATTATAGAACAGTATTAGACATAGTTGAAAATAAGAACAAATCGAATCGTAGAAGCATCTAGGACACCTTGAATATACCATAGACTAGTAACATCGAGTATCGCAACTGTAGTAGTTAGACAGACGAGCTACACCTCGTCTGTAGAAATAAATACTTAGAAACTTGTTGTATACGGGCTAGGGCAGCACCGTGCACGGTACTGCCGAGTAATGGTATGTATGTGTGAGTGCGGCTCGCGATGGGCTGTCGCGGAAGGGAGGGCTCATTAGCTACCGAACCGCGCAGTACCACACTACACTTAAATTGTAATTATTAATTGAATATTGTTCGATCAAGGATTATATTGTAATTGTACCTGAATATTTTGTGTTTAAGTATTAAACTCCGTGTATTAATTAAGCTACCGAACCGCTCAGTACCACAAACTGAACATAGAAATTAGCATCCATAGTTTCCCGAATAGTTCGGGTGGTCCTTCGAGTTAATCGTTGTATCTTGTTGGCAAAAGCGTGCAAAAATCCTATAAGACTCGAATTCCCTGCCAGGTAATCGCGAGTATTTAACACACTGAATTTTGCTAATTATCGAAGGATATTCGCTACTGGCTGCGTGATTTTAAGCGATCATTATAAGCGTAAAAGGCCAGAACGGTTTACGACGTATACGGTCGAAAAAGCTATTTTTGAGGATACCGTTAGATTTTTCTTTAGGTATGTTTTGTAGTTTTTCGTCAACGATCTTACTAGCTACGTACGGCGTCATAAACCGGGGATTCCGAAGGGACCACGGTTCCGGGCCTGGCGGTCCCTGACCGTGCAGGAGTAAGGTAAGTGGTCATCGGGAATCCCGCTGCATTGCCAAATTTCTCGTTTGGAAGACACCCACCAAGGGGTGTCGTTCGCGTTATAGAAAATTATTAAGAGCGGAAAAGTTAGTTACGTAGAGACCACCGCGCGAAACACTTCGCTTGTAGAATAAAACAAGATATCGCTCCGTCCTAAATAAAGACTCTAATTCATCTTCCCTCACCAACTCCTAAAGGCACTATCGTAGAATAATAAGTAAGTTAAAGTCAATTATTTATGGAAATACTCGGAAGTGCAACAATTGATACCATGGGAGCCTTTCATAGTAGAAGAATGGATATTTTGGAAGAACTCGATGTCCAGGGGCTGTAAAATTTGTATATTTCATATTTTTCCATCGAATTTACAATATATCTCATTTAACGCTCTAAACATGTACTCGATGCATAAATTTTTCTCGGGAATATAATCGTGCTCAGGGCCCTGTAAAATCTAGTGACGATCCTTTATATTGGTGTATAAAGGATCCAGACACACTATAGTTAAGTCTATGAACCGGCACGAAGAGAATTGAAAATTGTATTAGATAGTATTTTTACGACTAATAAATCCTACAAAATATGTTCATAATATTTTGCTTTATTTATGATTCATAGGTCCAAGTAATTACTACTAGTGTGTCCAATTACATAAATGAACAAATTCTTACTGAATAGATGATTGATTCATAGTAAGGAAATAAAAGTAGATTCTGTAATCGGTGAAAAGCATATAACTAGATAAATTCCATTTAAATTTGTGTGTTTTCTTTTTCCCTTTCCACAATTTAAAGGGAATGCACATTATCAGCGACCAAATAACCGCTCTTCGAGAACTCGCTCGAGCCACTTCGAGAAGTAATGAATTTAAAAGCACTTAAGGCTCCCACGGTTGTATTAAAATCGACATTATCGAAAATGGAGCAAACTTTTCTGACCCAGGGAACTTCTACCCACCGGAGACCACGTTTTTATGTAGCCGTAAAATGTTTCAACCCTAGTATGACTGATAATTTCTTTTTATAGGGTGTATCAGGAAAGTTCAATAAATCCGAAACATTATTAATTTTTTAATTCTGTGGGAATATGGTGTGTCTTATGAATTATTAAAAATGTTACGCGTTACTGCAATTTCATATATATTACATACATTATGCAATAACCTACATTAGATAACCGCTGTGAGCTACAAAATTAAATTGTCATAACCACAATTGGATAATTTCTCTAATCCAATAAATCGAATAGTTATAACCTAAATAAGGTTGTTGTTTAGTTTACCATAACTTGATGAATTAAATTGCTATAACTTAAATTAATTTGCATGATGACATAATTCGTATTGGCATCATTTTAGCTACATTGAAATTGGTTCCATTTATCAATTAGATATTTCGTACCGTTTATGCGAATTTCATTTTTAAATCAAGTTAATCGCTATCAAAATCTGTTGCGAAAATTGGAATAAGAAAGTCAACGATCGAAGAAATTTCGAAAAAAGACAGAGAAGAATTTGCTTGTCACTGGTTTCTCGAATGCTCGTAGCATGTGTATTCAACGACCAAACAAAGTATAGTTGAGATGAGGAAAGTTTGGATGAAAGTTTATGAACTTGGCTTTCGCATACGTTCTGAGAAAACGTTTTACGCGGTGCAGGCGTGAACCGACGCATAATATTGCGCCGTGAAGAGTAAATATTTAAGAATCATATGAACTTTGTTGAATTGCGAACATTTTATAAACGTTACAATTTTATAAAATTTATATATTTCATATATCCTATGTGTTATGTAGGTTGTACATATTCTACATATTTTATAGGTTGTATGGATTTTATCGAATTCATAGGTTTTGTGGATTTTATAGAATTTATAAGTTTTGTGGATTTTATCAAACTTATAGGTTTGGTAAATTTTATAGAATTTATAAATTTTGTGGAGTTTAACAATCTTACAGGTTTTGTGGGTTTTATAGAATTTATAAATTTTATGGATTTTATCAAATTAATAAATTTTGTGGATTTTATCACATTTATAGATTTCACAGAATTTATAAATTTTATAAATTTTATCATTTTTATAATTCTCATAATTTTTATAATTTTTATAACTTTTATAACTTTTATAATCTTTATAATATTTTTATAATCTTTATAATCTTTATAATTTTTATAATTTTTATAATTTTTATAATTTTTATAATTTTTATAATTTTTATAATTTTTATAATCTTTATAATTTTTATGATCTTTTCAATTTTTATAATTTTTATAATCTCTATAATTATTATAACTTTTATAAATCATATAAATTGGGAAATTCATAGATTTTGTTGATTCATAAATGCAAAAAATTTTTGATCAATTTTAGAAATTTGAGTAATTTACAACATTTGAGAAATTCTGAACATTTTGGATGTATTAATAACTTAAGAAATGTAGGAAATTCTGTGAACTTTGAAGATATTTTGAATTTTCGAAATTCCAGTAATTCTAGAAATTTCAGCAATGTAACAATTTTTAGAAATTGTGGACAGTAAAGATTCGAAGAATTTTAGAAACTGTAAAAATTCACAAAATTATATAAATCTGAGAAAAATATTACACGTTTAAAACTTACAAACAAGTGTCCTTGGGTGAAAAAAGCTTGCTTCAAAGAGCACTGTTAACTAAGTTAGTAAAAAAGGTAACATTTAACAGATTGACAGGAAGTTACCTGGGAATTCGACATTCAATTCCCCATTAGAATTCAGCAACATGTTGGTGCCGTCAGCGCGACGCGTGAATTTCTCGTCGACCTCGTAGTCGGACGCTGTCCTCACAAGTAATCGATGGTGTTCGCTTACGACCAAGTCGTCGACCACCTCGTACCATCTACCATCGTGATCCAGCACCGTGTACCGTAACACTTTGACCGTTGTGTCATCCACTGACAAGACACTGTCACGATTCTGAGGACACACGATGTTCGATCGATCGGTGAAAACGGTGACGGCCGAATTGACGTATAGCAACGGATACAGCCACTCGATAAATCCTCGATTTCGGTGCTCTAAAAGTCGTCTCAAGAAACATCAAACTAGCGAACATCGATGACACACGTCGTTTCATTACGAATCGTTTACTTTCGCCCGAGTTGACACTTTCAGACCCAACTGTGTCATATTATACATTTCAGATGGCTCGGTACGTATGCACTGGATGTTTCCGTGTCGAACCTGACAAAATTATGCCTTTATGTAGTTTTAGAAAGATCGTTGCGACATGAGAAATTATATGGCAGGTTATTATCGAGTAGCTGTAATTGTTTTTTTATTTAAGTAACGCGGCTTCTGGAAGGTTAAGTTTAAAATAACGAAAGTTGTCGTGTTTAGCACGCATTATTTTATAACTAAGAACTTGTGGAGTTCGAAAATTTTACGAAATTTCTCTGTTGTAACCGTGTAGGAGGTTCTTCGACTACTTTAGCCAGTTCGGGCTTCAACAAACTCGACGATTTTCTCCTAGTTTTAAGAAGCTTCGTTCCTCTGTTGGATCTGTCACCTTTAAAATTACAATCGCCGTTTCTAGTAAGCTCTTTTCAGTTTGCTAAGTATCTTTTCCTAGACTGATTCAAATTGTGAAATTTCTCTTATTATAAATGCATTAAAGAGTCTATTTTATGTGATATAATATATCGTTTAGCAAATGTATAACATTACCTAACCTATCTTACAGTAAATATTTATCACAATTTAATTTATCTTATTGTAAACATATGACGTAACCTAACTTATCTTACAGTAAATGCATAAAGTAACTTAACCTATCATATAGTAAACATATAACCTTATCTAACTTATTGCAAACATATAAACCTATCCTAACTTTTTTTAGAGTATACACATAACATAACTCATCCTACCACATAGTAAATATACAACAATATCTAACTTATTTTAAGGAATACATATATCGTAACCGAACTCATCCTGCAATAAACATATAACGTAACCTAATGAATCATACACTGAACATATAACGCTATAACAAACGTATACCTATAACTATGTTATAATAAACGTATTACATAACCTAACCCATCTTGCAATAAACATATTGTCAAACCTAACCTATCTTCAGCACTTCAAAAAAGTTTAACAGATAAAGAATGTTTGTACTAACCCTTTTCAAAGTTGGTATCATCATTATGGCTATCGGATTCTTGAAATCGGAGCTTCTCGAAGGCCATACAAGTTACGACGACCCCATTAGGACGAAGAACGATAATTTGCCCATCGTTGAGGTACTTCAAAATGGTGCCATTTCTCAGAAACTTTCTGCAAACTTCTTGAACACCGTTGATGGTGCCGTATCCTTTCGACGTGGCGTAAGACTGACGAATATAAAATGGATTATTCGGTTCGGTACCAGTGATTGGTTCTATCAGCAGCCCGGTCGGCCATGATGATTTAAAATGAACGCTCATCCTTTGATCATTCTGCTCAGGACAATTCTTTTCTTTGTCTAAACAATACAAATATAATATAATATTACGATTTTAAATAGTATTAAACATTGTCAAAATGATTTTGCCATTCTGAGAGTTTGAGACATTGAAAATGCATAATTTGAGAAGTTGGAAGCTTAGAAATATATGATTTTGGGATTTCGGGATTCTGGGACAGTGGGATTTTGGGATTTTAGAGTATGGCGATCTGGGGATCTTGGGATTTATGAGTATGGAGATTTCGAGATTTTAGAATATGACGATTTTAAGAATTTGGAATTTTGGAATATGGCGATTTCGGAATTTCGGGATTTTGGAATATTGAGATTTTACAATTGTGGGAATTTGGAATTTTTACACTTTCGGATTTTTGGATTTTTTAATTTTTACACCTTGGAACTTTTGGATTCTGTAATTTTGGAATTTTTACACCTTGGGATTTTGGGATTCTCGGATTTCGAGACATTGGTATTTTGTAATATGGTTGCCTTGGGATTTTGTGACTTTCAAATTTTGGAAGTTCGGACTTAGAAATTTGGGATTTCAGGATATTGGGAGTATGAGATAGTGAGATTTTGGGACCTTGCCCTTTAGGGTTTTGGAATTTTTGAATTTTTGAGTTTTGTAGTTTAGGGATATCGGGATTTTGGGGCTTTAAAACTTTAGAATACTGGGACTTTGAACCTTAAGATTTCGGAGCTGTGTTGATATTGCGATTTTGGAACTTCTGAAGTTTGAGACATTTGAGCGATGGTCCTTTTTGATTTTGGAACTTTTATTCTTTGCTATTATGGGATTCGGGCACTTCGATATTTCGGTATTTTAAAATATGGCGATTTTGGGGTTTTGGCACTGTCGGGTTGGGACTTTGAGACTTGAACGTCCATAAAATTTTAGAACTGTCAGATTTCAGAAGCTTCCGAACTGAGGTATGTACGTGGTTTAAAACTAAAATAAAGTACAGGTAGATATTCTAAGTGCCAAAAAATTAAAATACCTCAAAATTTTGCTAAAACAAAGAAAGTTTTATTTAATTATGTCATTCGACATAACCTAAAATAACGTAAATGCTTTCACATGTAAATAATACCAGAATCTGTACGATTTAAACTATAGAAAGTGAATAAGTTAAAATATTATAATGTCTTCGAAAATACAAGAAAAGGAATAATGGTGGAACACTAACAGGATGGTGCGAAGAATTTCTCGAAAGCGAGTATAATCCCAGCTTCAGTCGTTAAATGAAACATCTTGCTGCTTTCACGAGCGACATTATTAATTCGCTGAAACAATCGTAAACTGTAACCACGTACAGTAACCGTAATCCGTAGATCTTTGTTCCTGTAAAGCCAGTCGTCCATTTCCACTTGTACCAAAGTACCATCGGTCGAATAAAAGGTTTCCTTGGTGTTCTTGATTTGAACACGTAGTCTGCCAAGATCGTAGCCCACGAACTCATAATATTTTTCTGTATCAACTGTAACAATTGATACGCTTTGTTTCATGGACGAAGAAGGCCGTGTGTATATGCTTGACATCGAGCTGGCCTTTTCGCTAGTGAGTTTATCATCCAGTCGTTTTCTTTTCGTTTTTCTACTTTTCACTTTCTTCTTCTTTGAACTTGTTACTGACTCTTTGATCGATGCGGATACTGTATGAGAAAGAAGAGACTGGTCCTATTTGATTTATGATCCACTTTTTATAGATATGGTTATTAAAACAGTATGTGGCTAGTAAAGTAAATAGGTTAAAGTATTGGGGTGTCCCATAAGTTTCATTTTTTTTTTATAGAAATTAATACACAATATTTATTGTTTAAGATTTGTTGCTTCTCTATATCCCTTTTTCGTCCCTTAGGAAACATAGTTATTTACTTTTTCTAAAATTATCTTGGTCACTTGTGAAATATTCCTCGAAGTACGTTTTTACACCATATGGTAAAAGGTACGAACTTATGGGACACTCTAATAAATACATTAAAGTAAATAGGTTATGTTGTGTACTTGTCACTGTTAGGATACTCAAGGACTGAACTAGGGACCTTTCGTAAGTCTATCTATCTAAGAGAATTATGATGATATAACAAGGGATTCTTTCTATAAGGAAGAATAGAAATATAATACCTACAGATTTATGTAATAGGATTTAACTTGGGACTTTTCATAAGTTTAACTAACGTACTAAAGCTTAGCTTTAAATTTCTCCCAATGGTCAAATATTTAGGGATTCATTTACTAAAACTTTGCTGGGAAATTTTGGTAAAATATTTATGGATTTACTACCGAAAATTTGGCTAGGGAAGTTTGGTAAAATATTTAGGGGTTTAGTAGAGTTAGGTTTCCGAACGTGTAACTAGAGTTTTTACCAGTTTGTTTAGTGACTTACGGGGTAGAATCATGAAGCTTTCGAAAATCTACTTAAGAACGTATTACGGATCGGTTTAAAATTTTTTATAATTTATTTAAGGACTAACAAGGGTTATTCCCTAGATTCTAACTAGGAAATCTTCTTAAGTATATATAGGGATTTACGCGGAGTTTAAGTAGCGAGTTTTGGTAACTTCATCTAGGAACTTATTATTACCTAGGCTTCCACTACGATACTTCGTGAGTCTATTTGGGGAGTTGCAACAAGTTTAACAAGTAACTTTTTGAAAATCATCCAAGCTCATCGTATAGTGAAATAATCAAATAATATAATAGTAATGCAGTGAAGTAATGAAATATTGGAATAGCGAAAGAGTAAAGTAACAAATTTTAAAAGTGATAATTTGGTAGAGGAAATAAAACCATGAGATAATATAATAGTAAAATAATCAAAATGTAAAAATAGAAAAATGGTAATCTATTGTTTGCAGAAAGAAAGATAGTAAAACAGTGATATAACACAATGTAATAGTATGTTATTGGAATAGTGGAATAGTGGTATGATAGTATAGAAGTACAGTGAAATAGTAATATAGTAGCATACTAGTGTATTAGAATAATAGAATAACAGATTAGTAGAATAGTGAATTAGTATGGTATTAACGCAGCAGTATGGTAATATGCTACTAGAAAAGTATAATAGCATAGTAGCATCGTAAGCTAGGTGTACACTAGTACAGTAGAACAGTAGAAGAAAAGTAGAATTGTAGAATAGCAAACTTTTCGAATTGTGAAATTGTAAAATTTTGGAATAGTAGAATTGTTGTATAACAGAAATGTGGAATAGTGGATTAGTGAAATAGTCAGATACCAGTAGAAAAATATAGCAGTACAATAAAATAGTAGTGTAGTAGCATAACACTATACCAGAATATTGAAATAGTAACTTGTAGCGTTATAATAGTATAGTGATACAGTAGTGTACTAATATAATATTATAATAGTACAATAGTAAGATAAAGAGATAATAATATAGAGGTATAGTAGCGCAGTAGTACAATAGAATATGTAGACACATTGTCGCGCGTACAGTTCCTTTAAATATAAATAAACGAAATTCAACAAAATAACAAAGTACATCAATATTCTTCGACTCACAGCGATCAGCCATTTCCACAGTCCGTTTTTGTTGCCGGATATCCTGCAGTTTCTCAAGATCTCTGGCCTTCAACGATCCAGGCAGAATGAAGTCCTCGTCGCAGAACAGCAACGTCTCGTCGAACATCTCGGCACTCTTCTTCATCAATCTTTCGATCGACTCGGTCATCTGCGATTCACGCAGCGCCCCCTCACGATGTATCCAGTCCTCTTCTTCGGGTACCACGTACTTGCTAAAGTCGTGGAGGCAAACTGGCGTTCGAATGCTGCGCATCACCTGCTCCCGGTGCACTCCATTAACCATTCTCCTCCTACCGAAATACAGCAACAACGAATCCGTTGGCTCGAAGTACCTCGATTCGAGCTGATCGAACGTCTGAAGGCACTCGTAAAGAACCTGAAGAAAAATGGGCCTCGAGAGCGCCTCGACTTCGCTGTACTCCTTCAGGCTCCAACGATGACCCCGTCTCTTCGCGAATACGTGTCTCTTCAAATATCCCGGCGATAATAATTCCCTAAGGTCGATCAGGTCGAACAGAGGGGCGCATTTGACGAAGGCCGGCACGACCTTCCCGTAATTGATGTTCCCGTCGCTGTGGAAACGAACCTTGATCTCAGATTTCGAGGCCAGCTCGAAAGACTTGCTGCGTTTCAACGAAATCGTCGAACTTTGTGAATCTATCTTGTTCCCCGACGGAGTTTCTTCGAGTCTGGATGGTTCGAATAACATTCTGTCGAGTACCAAAACGTGCAAGTAGTGTTTCACCTCTTCGTGGCTGATTTTAATGTCGAAGTAGGGTCTCGCTTCGTCTATGTGGCGAGAGTACTCCTCGCGTTTATTTAGAGGGATTTCCGGACGGGAATGAAAAGTGTGGATGCACGGGTGCCAGAAAATGGGTAAAATCTCGTTCATCAGGTTGGTCGTGGTTGTGGAACCACGAAGAAGGTGTATCACTTCGTTCAGAGGGTCTCCTTGGATTAATTCGATGTCAATCGGACCTTGCTCGCCGTCGCCAAGGAGTTGCTCATCGTTTACACCGAATTCGAGATTAAGAGCTTCTAATTTTTGTCGAACAATGTCGGCAGGAAGCACGGGAACAGGTTTGTCGTTCAACTGTGGCGTGCGACTGTTCTCGGCGTCTCCTCTCTCGTCAACGTCGTTTTCTGCCAGTTTCTCAATTTGTTTCAACATCGCAAACAATATCAGTGGAACGCTAACGCATTCCTCGGGTATTTCGTCCAAAAATTCTTCATAGACCTTCGTATCCACTTTCCCTTCAGGGACGTCGATTATGCTCTTGTGCACCTTCATACTCTTCAGGTAGATGGTGTGCTGCCGATGAAGATCGTAAACATCGTAGAGGCAATGCGACATGGCGTCGAATACGGTCGTTTTCACGTCCTCGCATTCGTTTTCTTCGAACGACCTGGGTAATTCTGGCGGACAGAACGTGAGGAGTGCAATGTCGCAGAAATTCGGATGATTATGCGGATCCATCGATCGTGTCTCGATCGTCGTCCAGAATTTCAGCAGATCAATTTTATCGACTTCATACGGTATGGAAAATATTAACCTTTTCATTGTTGGCGACTCGATTGGTTCGCTCTCTATATGTCGGTCCAGTTGCTCTTCGGGTCGTTTGATCCTGAGGACGCAGAATAAAGGTACTCCGGCTTCCAGTAACTGCTCGGGCAAATCTGGATCGTGGAAACCCGTGAGAACTATGTATAAATTTGGCCCATTTAAGGGAGCATCATCCACATAAACGGCGTCACGCCATTCCTCGTTCCGTTTCCTCAGCTTCGTGTTCGCTTTCGAGTTGAACACTTCTGGATTAAATCCTCTGGATTTTGGTTGCCCTGTTCCAAAAATTTTATGTACATTATGTAAGTAGGCCCATACTAATATAATAAGATGCAATATAAGACTCAATAATTGGACCCATTTATTATAAGATTGCGTAGATTAGATTACTTTTGTTTAAATTATATCAGACTAAATTAAGTTAGACTGTATACAAGAGCGAAATATATTATTTACATTGATTAATATATATACATGTACAGTCGTGGACAAAATTAAGTGGACAGGTATCATAAATAACAAAAGGTTAATTTAATTTAACTAACAATGCCTATAAATCAAAACTTTATTGCACAATTATATACATTAAATAAATGTTTTTTTCAAGTCTAGCAAAGCATTTCACGTTCTAAATTTAATAGTTATTTAAAACATTGTAACAAAACAAAAAATTTTTTACATTTCTGCAATGTCCACTTAATTTTGTCCATGACTGTATATGTATATATTTTTATTTCAATTGAAGGTCAAGTCTACATTAGTTAGATTGGTTTATATGTTGGAATGTTTATGCTCTATGGTTATGTTATATGAGACAATTGTCTAATATGGTGTTCAAGTTAGATTAGATTAGCTCATATGATGAGTGAATTATGTTAGGTTAGCTTATATGTCGTAGAAATTGTGTTAGACTAGGTTGTATGGTATATAGGTTAGCTTACATTAGTTTATATGTTGTATAGTTTAGTTTAAATTAGATCATATCTTGTATAAATTAGATTACATTTACTTACATATGTGGTGTGTTGGATGGGTTAGATTAGATTGTGTGTTGTAAAGGTTAGGTTCGGTCAGTTTATATTTAATATAGGTTTGTTTCAACTAGATCATATGTTGTGTAAGTTAGATTTAATTAGGACAAATTGTAAAATAGGGTAAATATCGTTTCATAAAATAGTCCATGTGTTTTGCAACATGTTCTAATTAAATGTTTGGATCAGATTGGACTTTATTAGGATATAATACAGGATGAGTTACGTAGTATATGTTTTGCTACAGCCTACGATGAATTGGATTATTTTTGGTGTAATGTATATCATAGTAATTCATTCAGATCCGAACTAGGTTAAGTTATGTCACGTTAGTACAATTTATCTCACACTAAGTGATGCTTCGACGAATATGCAAACATGCGCGGCATATGAACAAAGTCCGGAATGTCTAGGTCAACGGTGTCCTCCATATCGTGCTTACCCCAATCAGCCACAGTCTTCATGATCTCGTACTCTTCATCTATTTCACGCTCCAGATCAACCAACTTTTTCACTATACCGATGTTCTCTTCTTTGGTTCGGCATATCAAGTATTTGATGACCCACGCCATCAGCCAGCTAGGCAATACGCCGTTCTCCTCATTGAGAATCTTGCTAGCGTAATGACAAACGCCTTGAATGGTTGGGCATTTATCCAGGCTCTGGTTCGACAACACTTTCACAGCGTCTATAGCTTTCTGGTAGTACAGAGAGTAAATGGCCTTGCGTCTACCGTCTTCGGCAGCCGCGTTGAAAATCGACACGCATTTCGAGTGTTCCTCGATCGTCTCCACTATCATGATCACCATACACCACCAGTTACCATCGTTAATCGAGACGGCGTTCAGCGCGGCACGCCAAGCATCCTCGTTGATTTGCTTTCGCCCTTTGACGGACGCCTCCGATCGCGGACTTTTCCGTTTACGCATCGCGAAGGAATTCTATAACCTCTGACTTCGAGCATCGATCGAGCCGATCGATCATCGAACAATTGACTAGCTCAAGGAGGACCTCTTTGAGCGGTGTACTGGGTGCGCCGCATGCGGTGTGCTAACTTCGGGTCTATGTGAATTTTGACACCTTCGGTCTGACGTTTAGGACTATTTCGATTCTTGTAGTCGGGGTTCTGCGAATTTGCACTTTGGAGTTCTATGACACTGAACCTTCCAAAGCGGTCAAAATGACGGTCGATTTTTGATTTTTAGATTCCGGACTTTGACATTTTTTAATTTTGTATTTCTGATCCTTCGGATTTTAGACTTTGCGGTTCTATATTTGGGACTCATAGGACTTCTCAGTTTGGAATTTTGTGATTTTATATTTGTGATCTTTAGGATTTTAGAATATGATGTTTTAGTTTGGGGCTCATAGGACTCCCGACTTTGGAATTTTTTAATTTTATATTTTTGATTTTTATGGTTTTAGACTGTGAGGTTCAAGTTTCGGGACTCTGAGGACACTCGACTTATGAATTTTTTGAATTTATATTTCTGACATTTAGGAGTTTAGGTCATGTTATTTTAGTTTTAGGACTCACAGAATTTTTGACTATGGAATTTTTTAATTTCATATTTCTGATCTTTAGGGTTTTAGATCATGATATTTTAGTTTTGGGACTCACAGAATTCCTGACTATGGAATTTTTTAATTTCATATTTCTGATCTTTACGTTTTTTAAATCATGATATTTTAGTTTTGGGACTCACAGAATTTCCGACTATGGAATTTTTTAATTTCATATTTCTGATCTTTAAGGTTTTAGATTATGATGTTTTAGATTTAGGACTCATAGGACTCCCGATTTTGGAATTGTCGTGAACTCCAAGGGTTGCAATAGTACACAATGAACTAAGACTTTGAAGAAAACTGGTCTTTTTTATTTTTAGATTTTTTCGAGTTGTCTGTTCGGAGGTTGAAATAGATTCTGCCTTGCAATCCCTATGTAGAGAGGGGGTGCTGAGGCAAAGGTTGGTCAGTGCGAGAGGGTGGCGGAAGTGCAGAAGGAGAGAGTTTGGGACTTAGGAAGGAGGCTCAGAGGACTTGAGGCCCAAGAGTTTGACTATTTTGTATTTTGGAAGGGAAAGTTTGGAAAAGGCCTTGGATGTTGAACAGATGTCTTATTTCTAAATAGTAAAAAATATGCTGCGAACGGTTGATGTTAGGAGTATCTAACAGAATTTTTTAATTTTGTATTTCTGAGCTTTAGGCCTTTAGACTTTGACATTGTGTGTTTTTGGATTTTGGGACTCTGATCTTTGGAATTGTTTAGTGTTGTATTTCTAAACATCGGGACTTTAGACTTTGACAGTATGGCTTTCAGATTTTGTGAGAGAACTTTAGGAGCTTAGACTTTGCGATAGCAAACTTTTGTTATAACGTTGGACTATAATCTGTTGGACTCTGAGATTTAAACTCTAAATTCCAAAGCGACTTTAAAGTTTTTTGACTTTCAGACATTCACTCTGCATTTCGACGTATACGTTGATACGCACTATACTTTCCAAGCACTGCAATTTAGACATTTCAGGTTTTATTTAACCTAATTCCGACTTAAATCTAGCACGGATCTAGCTGTACCACCGTAACGGGCGAGCGTAAAATGTCCCAAAATAGGATCCCCGTGTCCTCGGACGTTTCTGCTATGTTGAATCATGTTCAATTTTTCCAACCATCTAAAGAAAATATTCCGACAAGAAAAGTAAATGTCGATCGTAGTTTGTTCCTCTTTCTGTTTACTGCTCGCCAATGTTGACGTTTCGTGTTTGATGATCGCGCATGTACGGCAAATAAACGTTGGAGTTCAGTAGGATGTCGTGAATGTTTAGAGAGCTTGCAAGAAATACTAGCTTGGTAAAAGAGTTTGAAGGATGTTCGTATAAATGTTGGTACAGTAGAGTCAGTGTCTTTCAATTGTATAATGCTTTGTCTTTTCGCGAAGCGTGGGAACAACTTTTTCTTTTCTCAATTGTTTACATTAAAAATTGTATTAACCTTTCAACAGATTAATCGTCATACATGTGTCCAAAACGCGAAAAAATATACGTTCAAAGTTTTATGAATAGTTGGTTTGGTTTTTGTACAGTCGGATCAGTCTATAATGTTTTTTTACTTTAAAATTCGAATATCTAAAACTTTAAAAATAGATTAAAACGATTGTTTATGTGTACGTATTAACCTTAGATCAATTGAGATCCAAACGTTCAATTGTACGTTCAAAAGTTTGTGCATAGTCGGTTCGGTGTCTGCATAGTCGGTTCATACTACTTAAAAATTGTACTCGGTTCCTCAACTTAAAAATTCCTATTTCCAAAATGTTAAGGATAGATTGTAATAAAAGAAAAATAAGAGGTTCGTCGAATATTTGTAATCATTCTGAATAGTGCATTGATTTATATTATTTATATAAAGTTGTTCGGAAAGTATAATAATTTCGTTTTTTTTTTTTTTTAATAAAAATGAAGGACGATTTTGGTCGGATATTTTTTCTCTTGCACGAACAGCATTTTTAAAAAAGTAAAATATTCCGAAAATGCTGCTTTTTTATTTCCATGTGTGATAGGGTACTAACCATAAAATACTGCGTAGAATCAATCGATCTTTTTCACAAGCACGCCTGTTGAGGAAAAAGGAAATCACTTTCCAAACAACCCAATGTAATTATAAGAGTTTCACGTGTACATACGAGATTGTATAAAATTTCTAACGGGTTCAATATGACCCAGTCTTACAAAATGTGTGAAAATATAATTTTAAAAACATGTGTATAGTCGGTCCAGTTTCAGCACAGTCGGTTCAGTCTGATATCTTTTAACATAAATATTTTTATGAAATAATAAAATAATAACAGAAGTATGCAGAGGAGAATGAAGCATTAGGCGAATAATATTTATAAGATTTATCAGTTCAGTCTAACACCTTTTGACATAAAAATTGTTATAACTTAATAAAATAATAACAGAAGTGTGCAAATGAGAAAGAAAAATTCGACGCATAATATCTATAAAATATATCGAACAGTTCTACATCGAACGACAAAATGTTGTCGTAACAAACGGAAAGTTATTGGGAAAAATTGAGCCTCCCCAATTCACAGAAGCTTCCCTTAATAATTGATCCCGTCCGAGGCGTTCGTTCCTTATTCCTGCGGTGATTCACATGCAACGAAAATATCCTGAAAGCTTTTTCTCCGCCAGGGGCTACGGTTTCATGTACTTTTTATCCCCCTTTAAGGCAGCCCGTTCCACGACCAGCTTTTCTAAGTTTTCAGGCAGATTCTGGAAGATTCCGTGCGCACCTGAAACACCTGTCGTGCTTTGCACGTTTCAGCAAGTTTGCGCCAACGAGAATTTTGTCGATCTTTATATGACAAGATTGTCATAAGGAGGGAAAAATTCCTGTTGAATAAAATATCAGTATCAAACAGCGCTCGCATAGTCGTTTAAAAAAGCGTGAACGTTACAAAAGTGTAGGTTAGGTTCACGTTTCATTGTAAATACTTTATATCGTCAAAATTCCAGTTCAGAGAATAAAGATAAACATAGTGCCCTAACAATGATATAATAAACCATGAGATAATATAATAGTAAAATAATCAAAATGTAAAAATAGAAAAATGGTAATCTATTGTTTCCAGAAAGAAAGATAGTAAAACAGTGATATAACACAATGTAATAGTATGTTATTGGAATAGTGGAATAGTGGTATGATAGTATAGAAGTACAGTGAAATAGTAATATAGTAGCATACTAGTGTATTAGAATAATAGAATAACAGATTAGTAGAATAATGAATTAGTATGGTATTAGCGCAGCAGTATGGTAATATGCTACTATAAAAGTATAATAGCATAGTAGCATCGTAAGCTAGGTGTACACTAGTACAGTAGAACAGTAGAAGAAAAGTAGAATTGTAGAATAGCAAACTTTTCGAATTGTGAAATTGTAAAATTTTGGAATAGTAGAATTGTTGTATAACAGAAATGTGGAATAGTGGATTAGTGAAATAGTCAGATACCAGTAGAAAAATATAGCAGTACAATAAAATAATAGTGTAGTAGCATAACACTATACCAAAATATTGAAATAGTAACATGTAGCGTTATAATAGTATATATATCATAATGTAGTATATATATTCTAAATAAAGTTATAATATTAAAATTTGTTAACCAAATAAACAGCATTATTCGGCACAAAATGGGCGATGACTATGCAAGCGCCATCTACATGCGACGTCGTCGAACTAAATTAATTATGGAATAAATTATTACCTTTTTTAATATGTTCTTTAATATCCAGCCCATTGTGTGCTTACTTTTCAAGCTTCACCCAGTGCTTCGTGTTATATTTCCTTCGGGGCGCAGATGTTTAAAGAGTGTCACACTAGAAAATGGCACGTCCCAATAAATTGGAAAGCTCATGAACAGCTCCCGGTCTCACACAGAAACCTCCATCATCAATTTTCCTAATCACTTTCATCCCCGTCATCAGCAGTCGCTGATGATTCTGCCCTGTCCTTTTTTTTCTCCCTCTCTCATTCACCGGGTTCGCGTCGCGTCGTTTTCATAATCGTTACGAGTACATCGGCGTCCCAGGCGAGCGAAACGCGCAAGACAGCGTATTCTTTTCATTTAATTCCCGCGATGCTCCGCGAGCTGTTTAATGGATCCGCGAATACGGCAACAGCCACGCCAGGGAACTGTGTCCATTAACAAAACTGTCGCGAGATTTGGGCCAACTTCCAAGCGCGACGTATCGCCGCGATATATCACCGGCGAATTAATTAATGAACGCAGTATTTTATCGCGAGCCCGCGAGAGTCTTGACCCGCTAGCAACTGGCGTCGTAATTTTGCAACTAGACATCGAGATAGATGTCAAAGGTTGGTTCTCCTAGTTGTCACAATAGAAACGATACCATTTGTCATTTTCGCACGAACTAACGACCGTACGAACTTGAAGATGTTGGGACTGTGGTTAGGTTCCGTTGTCGCATGTACACCTAATTCTCTTTTTACACGAATTTGATTTAACACGAGTTAAAAAGAAACAAAATTTCTCTTTTTACACGAATTGTTTTGTTTTAACACGATTTTCAATATTCAATATTCTATGAATTATTTTCTTTTTCTCAAAGTATAATGTATTTTTTGAATTAAAATGTGTAAGCAGGAAATAAATTAAGTGAACTCTAACAAGAATTTTGTAATATTGTTTACACCTAATTCTCTTTTTACACGAATTTTTTGTACACAAACTTGTTGGGAACGTATCTATCGTGTAAAAAGAGAATTAGGTGTATTAACGACTGTAAGACCCTGACGTTGGGACTGTGGGTTAAACTCGTCTTCGCATTAATTAGTGACTGTAAGAACCTGAAGAAATTGGGATTGTGATTAGAGTTTGAGTTCGTCTAATGTTCATCCTTTCATAATTTTTGTTATTCTTCGACTTTTTTCTTATATCAGGATGTTCCATAAGTTTCTTCTTTCTTCGATACGATATGAAAACGTACTTTGCGGAATATTTTGCAAGTAATTCAGATTAAATGATATTTCCTGATGGATGGATGAGGGTAACAGTGCAAGACATATTTAATGCAACAAATCCACTTTAAACACTAAATACCGTGTATGATTTTCTATCAAAAAAGGAAAAAACTTATGGGACACCCTATTAATTCGTGGAAATAAACTGTAGGACTTGTTCAGGTATTTGAACTATGAACCTGACATAAGTATAATTGTTGTTTTATGGGTTTTGGAAAAAGAAAACACTCAGGATTGAGTGAAATAAAAGGGATCTTTACTAGAGAATATAAAATGATGGTAACATTGGTTGTACCAAAGAAACAATTGACAATAAAACAAAAATTCCAAGCGCCAGGCGATAGGGTGTGCCACGATCGTATATATAAAGACTTTTACGCAACAATAATCATTAATCATTAACCATTAACCATAAAATAAGTATAATCTAACTATAATCTCATTCTTTAGGAGGATAAATGCCAGTTACTCATATGTAGCTGAGTTTTATTTCGGTATATTGTTGAAAATGTAAAAGGGTATATATGTAACATAGTCGTAATGAAACTATAATCTAATCATAACCTAACCATAGTCTGACCATGATGCTATGATCGTTTCCATCAGTGAACTTCAATCAACCGATACGAGATTCTTTACAATATTTGTGCGACTCGAGTTGACCATAATCTCATCACATTGCTATCCTTAATCTTGAAATAACCTAATCATAACCTATCCATAATCTTGAGATAACCTAATCATAATCTATCCATAATTTATACGTAACTTATGCATAATAGATCCACAATGTCTAACCTAATCGTTGCCTTTTTTCATTGCAACTCAACTAAATAACAAGGATCTCTTCAGAATGTTCTAACGATTTAAAAATAGCGTGACCATAATCTAATCCTAACCCCGTTGACAGCCTATCCATAACCCAATCTCGACTGTACTCATAATCCAACTATAACAAGCAGCGACATAACCGCAGCTGATTTCGATTTAACCGCACCTAATCTCGATATATCCGCACTTAACCTTAACGCGACCACGTTTAACCTGGATCGAAACATCATCCAATTTTCAAGAGAAGAGTAAATTGCTATGAATTTATAACGCAAGAATTCGTAACCTAATAGGATCGAAAACTTATAACTTATCTCGACTGATTGCTGATCCGAATATACATATAGAATGCTGTTAAATAATTTGAAATGGATAACGAAGCGTGGTCTGGCAAAGGATGAAATCTGGAACGTGCGCAAGCTTTAAGACGATCCAGTGTAACGAGAAGGAGCGGGGCCACGCGTAACGGTAATAAATTATTAAATCAGACTGCTTTAATTCCGGGCGATGTTGAACGATGGAAGACCGTAGGGCGAATTAAATCAAACACAGAAGCGGCGGCGGCAGCAGTTCGCTGCAGCATACTGTTTAGGGGGATACGATGAAAGGTGCTGGAAGCATATTATTTCGTGGATAACGTCGCGATGCGTAATCTATGGCGGTAATTTAAATTGCACAGTTGCCGAGAGTTTGAATTAATGCGAAATACTTTCTTGAATTGTTTGAATTTCATTTGTCGAAAATGCAGGGGCTAGCAGCCCGTTCGCTGGTTGATCCCCTTTAAACGCCGTCTTATCTATAAATATTCATTCTTAACGTTCTCCAATGCGAACCTGTAGGACGACCCACGGAACTGGACCAAAGTTTTACTCGAAAATACTGAGAAGGGGGAAGAAGTTGCAATGGGTGACGTTAAATGACAGCTGAATTGGTTATCGCGTGATGTACGGGGCTTTTCGATACAAAATTACAAAATAATTCTGTTTGTAATGTCGATATTTGCGTTAATCATGCAGACTCGAGGTGGAATAGATTAGATTCATTTTAAGTAAAATTTGGAGGCTCATTCATTAATTTGTTCACAGAATTTTGAGGTTAGATCTTTGATCATCACTGTACAACAGCCAAATGGACTCGTAACTATGGGTTTTTTATTGATTTTTGCGAGCTGAAACGGATTCTAGATTCGTGTTCAGCTCGCAAAAACCTATAAAAATTTCGTAGCAGCAGTTACAAGTCCAGAAAAATGTCAAAATTTGCTCTACAGTGTTATCATATAACGTACTCTAACGACAGTCTATTCAGAACCGGTTGAATTAAGTTAGATATACATTCCTCAGACTATTTCCACGAACAGACGTCCTATTTGTAATTCATAACCAAACTACGACCTATTCATAATTTAACCCAACTACGATCTAAAGTTGAACGAAATTATAAACAGACTTTCGACGTTCCTAGATGTCTGAATCCTCTAGCATTGATATTAGTTTGCTATTAGTAGCATCGAGATTAAAAATGCAACATTTCAAAGACAATACAATAACGAAGGCTGTTATCAGATATATTACGTCTATAGCTATCTATAAAAATGGGGGAGCTACAGTTATGAGGTGACCGAAAAAATGTGATCATAACGATGGAAATGTCAGTCGAAATTAATATTGGTCTAATAATTGGTATTAAAATTATAATTCAATCTAATCGTGATCTAATCATGACTAAATTTGAACGATTATTGCAAAAGGACTTTCGACTTTCGTGGATGTCTTAATTTCCTAACAGCGAGATTAAAAATGCAATATTGCAAGGACAGTATAGTAATGAAGGCTGCTATCAAATATTTAGAGCAAGTCTAGCCCACCGAAGTGGGACCTGCTACCAGACATATTACGTTTATGGCTGCCAACGAAAATAGCAAACTTACGAGGTGTCCGAAAAAACGTAATAATCAGGATGAAAATGTTAACCGAAATATTGGTTGAGACCATGTTCGGATCGTTGTGTAAGTGACAAAAGAAGACCGCAGGATACGAAAATCCATGGGGAAACGGACGCAGTGAAGGTTAGACCGGAAGCTTTGAGGGGTATGCGCAGATACACGCGTGCACAAGCGACAAACTACATTATGATTTAATTAAAACCAAAAGCTCGTCGGTCGTTGGACGCTAGCATAACGCTGAAACCTCGGCCTCGTTTTCATTTCTAAAAGCTGGGACAGAGCTTGCGGACGCAAAACTGTCGACAAATTAGCAAACCTCTGTCCCGACTATCCCCTTCGTCTTCCCCTCTCTTCTGTGCCGACCACGGATCCACCCGGCCGATCCCGACTTGATAAACTTCTCAATTATCAGAATTAATTAAATTTGCTGGGTCGATGTTGCGCCGTTCCGCGCCCGGTTTTGCCACGTAAGCGTCGCGGATTAACGGCGGGAAAAAAGAGGGTCGGATGTAAAAACCGGGACGAAGTTTGGCTAACGGTAATTCTGGTTGAACAGGGACGTGCTCGTGTATCGGGACAGTTAACACGGCTTGAACCATGGTCTTTTTTTCAGGGATCGAAAATTAATATATGGCGAGGACGCACTTACAAAATCGCGGTAGAACATCACGGTTGGATAAAAGCGTGCTGATGGACACGAAGGGAAGATAGGAACGACGGGAAAGGCGTGTGGGAGTTGAAAAGGTTAGGTGATTGGGTGAATATGTTCGTATAGTCGAGAGCAAGTATGGCTTTTTCGGGGAAAAGTTTGGAAATTCAGAACTTTTTATGTTTTGAAATTTAGTAATTGCAGGAGATCGGTATTTGGAAATTTGGGGATTTGGAGATTTGGGACGAGAGGATATGGGGAATACAGGGATTTGGGACGTTGGAATATAGGGAATTTCGGGATTTGGTACGTCGGAATACAGGAAATTTAGGGATCTGATAATTTCTTAAATTTGGAATATAGGAATTTGGAAATTAGGAATCTGGGAAACTTGAGGATTTGGAAATCTGGAGATTTTGGACGAGAGGATATGGGGAACATAGGGATTTGTGACGTTGGCATATAGGGAAATACGGGATTTGGGATGTTGAAATATAGGGAGTTTCGAGATTTGGGACATGGGAATACAGAAAATTTAGGGATCCAACAATTTCTGAAATTGAGAATGTAGGAATTTAGAAATTTGAAATCTGAGGAACTTGAGGATTTAGAAATTTAGGGATTTTGATGTTAGAAAATTTGAGACTATGAAGACTTCAAGACTTAGGAACTAGAAGACTTTAGAAACGATAATTTGAGGATTCAAAATTTTCAACTGCCCAAATTCAGAATCCTCGCACTTTGAGGCTTTGGGAATTTACGGATTTAGGTATTTAGATATTCAGGAGATTTCATATTTGAAAATTCTAGAATTTGAAAATTTTTAGATTTAAAGATTGGAGGATTTGGGAAATAAGAAATCTGGGGATGTCGGAAATTTGAAATTTGACAATGTAGGGATTTAGGAATGTGAAATCTAGGGAATTCGTAGTTTTAAGGATTTGCAAATTTGCGAATTTTACTTTTTGGAAATTTGAGAATATTTAGATTTTGCGATTAAGAGCCTTGAAGATTTGGCAAATTGAAAATTGGTGGATTTTTGAATCTATGGATTTAAAAATTTGAAATATGACGAATTTAGGTATTTAGGATTTGAAAATTTGAGAGCCTTGGTAGTTGCAAATTTGAAAACCTGAAGATCATGAGATTTAGAGCTTCAAGGATTTAGAAAACACGAAATTGGGGAATTTGGAGATTTCTAAATTTGGGAATGTCGAATCTGAGGAATTTGAGGATTCAGAAATTTAGAAGTTTTGATATTTGAAAATTTAAGTATTTTAATATAAGGAGATGAAAATTCAAATTTTCGAATTTGAGGCTATGAACATTAAAAAATTGGAGAACCCAAACATTAAGAAACTTGGAAATCTTAATTTTTGTTAGTTTATAAAATCACCAATTTGTGAGCAGCAACATTGAAATAATTTCTTATTACCAACTTCAGTAATGAAGAAATGAAGGAACACATTTTTATGTTATCCATAGGCGCGTGTGTCATCGTTACATCACCCTTTAATCGGGCGATCTGCACTAGAGTCAATAGAAACCAAGTACCATCTCAATTCCGGACGATGCAAGGACTTCGCACCTCATTGTGCAACGTAGTTAGGTTAATTCCTAAAACTATCATTACGTCCATCATAACCGTAGATAGAGGAGTTTGCATATCGATTTTCTTTTGTTCGTTCGCTGAACGCTGTTTCCAGCAACGAAATTGCGAGTGGCTTCCTCCAGTCGTCTCTTGTCATTATATTTCCTGATCTAAATAGGTCGAAGCATCACGGTTGGCTTACCAAGCCATCGTTTCTACCTGCGATAACCAGGTTCCTGGATAACGTCCGAAAACTGGCTTCACTTCTGTCCGCACGTCTGTCGGTGCCCGTTCCACAATTACCTAACCGCTAATCCGCTGTCTCGTCGGCCATAAACGACCGTTTAACTCGGATCGAGTGCGCCATTGTAGTTAAGTGACTTTTCGGCGGTTTGCTGGCTCTTTCCGCCACGTTACGGCCCTGTTCACCGTATCATCACCGGCATCCGGTATGAAATCTTCGGAACGAAAGAGTAAATTGCCCGCATCAAAGTGTACGTGAGGGCAATTTCGATATTCGCTGCAGTAACGAACGCTATAAAGTTTACATCGAGGTGTGAGCAAAGTAATTGATGAAGTGTGAATGTTGGGTCCTAGAATCACAATAGGCATTGAGATAATTAACCTTTGTACTGTTATGCCGCAGGAAGGAACAAGGCAGGATTTTCCAAGGACTACAGTAAAAGTCTGCACAGTGCAGTGCCGGCGAGGCCGGAATCGAAACGTGCACTGTGGCGACCGTGGAAGCGAAATTTGATACTCGGTGAAAAAAGAAACCGCCGCCGAGACGGTGAGGCATTTAAATGTCCGACGATGTTCAAATAGAGGGATACGATGTACACAGTGGCGATTCGGTATGTATTTTCAAGTCAATCTGAGGGGGCATAGTCGCCACAGTGGCGATCCGGTATGTGTTTTCGAGCCAATTTGAGGGGGAATAGTCGCCACAGTGGCGATCCGGTATGTGTTTTCGAGCCAATCCGAGGGGGGATAGTCGCCACAGTGCACAATTCGGTGCGTGTTTTCGTGCCAATCTGAGGGGGGATACGACTCACTGTCACGGTCCGGTATGTGTTTTCAAGCCAATCTAAGGGGGGATACGACGCACTGTCACTATTTGGTATGTGTTTTCAAGCCAATCTGAAGAAGGATACGACGCAAACCGAACGTAGAAAAGGATAGCGATACAAAAACAAAGAGGGACTGAGGTTCGGGACGTTCGGCAAACATGAAAGACTCCTGCGTGTTCTGTCTTTTAAATTCGAAAATCAAAATTCTTTATTTTTGTTTTTTCGTGAATGAAACTTTTACCATCGTATTCGTCTCGATTTTCTGATTAAAATAATACTAAACGCGATATAATTACGATCATAATTACCTGTGTATCAAGCCATAAAAGTTTATTTGTATCTCTGCCGTAAATGTAACGCCCGAAACTTTTATGGCTTGTTACACAGGTAATTATGATCGTAATTATATCTTGTTTGGTCTTATTTTGATCGGAAGAACCTCACGAATATGTTAAAAAGGTTTGCAGTAAAAAAAATATAAATATTAAAAAATTATATTGCTAAATTTGGAACTGGAAGTCTGTCAGCCCGCATCAAAGGGACCGCGGCGAGTATCGTCTTACGCTTGGACTGGCTCGAGCGAGGCGAACATAGGTGCAGCAATGACGCACGCATAGGCGCAGAAAGAGACATTTTCCACTGTGAGAGACAACCAAGCAGTCCACCTGGTGTTCCACAGGGTCTTTACTGTACCGGTTTACGCTGACTCTTAACGAACAAAAGGCGTCGATCAGTGGCTCCCAGAGGTTTTTATAGGTTATTAAATCCAATGACCAACTTTCAAGTCGGGACACATTCTTCGATAGTGCCAGGTTTGCATTATTAACCCTTTCGCTTCGAAAGGTCGCTACCTGGGGTCTCGTGTGAGTATCGTTAGGTTAGGTTCATATATGCATCGTAAACACCATGGCAATGTAATTTATTGAAACTGATTTTGTTTTATGAATCTTTCATTTCAACTTCGCTAGAATTACATTACGTATAGTTTAATATGAATTAGGTTGGATCGAGTGTGGATAAAGTAAAGTTAGGTAAAACTATTATGCAGATTAAGATTGCGGCACGTGACATATAATTTTAGACTACCTGGTCGTAATTTCAGATTATTTATGGAGTTGAGGTTATGGTTGCTTTCTGAAACCTTTCATCAAGAAACGTCGATACCTAACTTCATCCGAGATCCCGTAGCGAGTTTATGTTGCGATTGAGGCTCTGCCCTTTTAGGGGTTAATTAGATCCAGTAAAGGAAGGAAAGGAAACGTACGTAGGAGGAAAAATTCCGAATACCATTAAAGTGTCGCCGGAAATAATTGAAGCGACGGATTAAAAGATTAATTGATTCCTTTGTTCTGTTCGTTCCATTTGCACGGGTCAGAATTAAATCGAGCATTTCACGAGACTCGGCCCAGTAGTAATGGAAAACGTATTACCGTAGCCATCGCCTAGGGACACCGACGACCCAACATTATAACGCGGATGTGCAGGCTGTACTTAACGACGAAACTCCGTGGAAACTGTAATTTTCGTCTAAGAAGCGGAAAAAGTGGTAGTAGTCACCGGTTAGGTTCCGCGGAGGAGGAGCCAGGTTAGAACACGCGTAAAACATCAGTTCGGAAAAAGTTAAACAAATTGCGTGCCAAACGGTACGTTACAAGAAGCGACCAGGGGTCATTTTGCCTCTCGAACGAACGAGGATATAATTGCAAGTTCAGCGGCGAAGAACGACCATTCTCTAGCCTAACATAATTATATTACTCCCTTTTGAAGCAGGGGTCTGAAATTGAATTTAAATCGATGCTGTATCGATAATCTAATCTGAACTAGATCTGACAAGTTATAAACTAGATATAAACAACGTAAACGAGATATAATATGACTGATTAAAGTTAGACATAATCCAACTAACTTAAATTGAACATAACATAGGATGATTTAACTACTTCATATTTAGCATAACTTAGGATGATTTAACTAATTTAAATAAGACATAATCAACAACATCTTACTGAAACAAATTAGGTGATCAAATATGACCTAACTAATTTAAGCTAGTCATAACCTAACATGAGTTAATTGATTTAAACTAGACTTAACATAGCATGGCCTAACTGCTTCAAAGTACACATAATCTAACTTGTCATAACAAATTTCACCTAGAAATAACCTAAGACGACTTAACTAATTTAAACTGGACGTAATTCAACATAAGTTAAGTGATTTAAACTAAATATAACATCAGGTGATACAACTAGTTTAAACTAAATTAATGTTTTATGAATGTGTAATAAGTAATGTGGCTTAAAATGCGAAGCTCAAGTTTTCATTAATAAAACGCAGAAAGTGAAAATAGGGCTGTTCGAAATTAAACATAAATTATGGTTGTAACAACCGAACATAGCAACCTAAACTATTCCCACGTAATCTAACGTCCCGTTACAATACAAAATAATAAGAGTTTAGGTTATGTCAACGAGAACAGCTTGTTAATCTTCCCGGGTCATTATGAACCCAGGGCACCTAACGTGACCCGAATTTAGCGGTCGCATATTACGGGGAATACAACATGGAGAACGCAGGGACAGGAATTAGAAAAAATGTAGAACCGGAGTGCTAGAAGCAGTAAAAGAGAGAGGAGGGAAGCAAAGTACAGCGTTGAGCGTGCAAGCGATTTAGAGGGACCATAGTTTGAGTTTGAACAAGGCAGTGGTGTTCCTGGAGATGACCTCACCGCACAATTCTGTCCTGTTCCAGCATGTGAACCCGACAAGGATCACATATTTCCCAGGACAAAACCCTAGCCAAGTTCGGTCTCGTACTTAGGATTGGCCTTCCACTACTACGAACCACGATTACAACCTAAGACTGTTGGGTGCCATCACACTAATCCCTCTTCAGCTTTGACGGTTTACAACTTTACTTGTAGCTATACATTTTCGGGGCTATATTAGCGACTATATCAACTTCTACTAAAAAATCGTTTAACGTTATTGCGATTTATGCATTGTCTCGTATGGCATTTTTTTATTTTCTTTCATTTCATCGGATTTTACCTTTACGGAATTTTCACGTTTTATTGTTTACGGGGGAAGTCTAAATAGTCTTTTAACGGGAATTTTTCATTACTTCAACAGATTTTACATTTATGAAATTGTTGTTACATTGTTTGTGACGGAAGTGATCCAAATAGTCTTCTAGTTGAAATTTTTTTTTGTTTCAACAGATTTTTCCTTCATGAAATTTTCGTGCTTCATTCTTGGTGGAGCAAGTTGTATAAATAGTCTTCTAATGAGAATGTTATGAAACTGATTTAGGAAGAAATGATGTCAAGGAAAGAAGATAGTCATCATTCATTTAAAAGAATTTAAATGAATACTACGATTATGTTATGTTTTTGAACGATTAACTATTAAACTAAGAGTTAATTACTATATTCCTGATAAAAACTGTTTTGTAATTTTATTTTTGACCGCCCTTAGTTTATTTAATTATTCTGATATATTTTATACGTTTAGTATATAGAACCTGAAAGTATGTTCAATGAAATATTAGGAAGTGTTGGATCGAAAAGCGCGTTGGACGTAGTGTTTGCAGTTTATTCCGGTGCATAATGTTTATACAAATATTTAAAAATACATGTACAATTGTTACCATTGTAAACTACCTATCAGTTTATTTTATCAGGATTAAAAACATTTTTAAATATTTTAATCTGGAAATCTGCACTTTTATTCCACTTTTAGGATATTTTAAGAATAGTCCTTATTTACTAGGTCATTTTAAAATTAAACCATTTTCATACTATTAAAAATGAGCACTTTTACTTTTGTTTTAAATAACGAATTTGTATAAAACACCACATCTGTTCAGGTTATTTTAATTCTACACGGAAAAAGCAAGCACGTTTGCTTTTAAATTATTTAAAAAATAATTAATAGGCTTAGTCATATGTTTTGAAATAAAAATGGTAGCCCATATTTCAACCACTTTCTCTATACTAGGGACACTAGACTTTTCAGAGTTTCCTAGACATAATATTTTAAGAAATAGTGATATTCTCAGCTAGAAATAATTAATTACAGTTTTGCAGCAACGCAACGGGGATTTTTTCATCTATATTATAATTTTCCCTAGAGAAGTGTTTCCTACGTAGAACACCGACATAAACGGTATATATCACCGACATGAGCAGTATAGTCTTTCATCCGAATTTCCTGAACAAACCTGTCGTGTTCGACACTTTTCTGAACGTTCCTAGGCAACATGGCGATAACCCGATACCGCGTACAGTACACAATCGCTAAATATTTCAATTTATATCAGTAATGAATGGAAGTATTGATATGCATATCGTCACACTCGAATAGATTCGTTATAAAGGCATGTATGTACATTCGTGATGGTACTGGAACGTTTCATGCGGTTCAACCACGGTAAACATCGAATGAATGCGTTTTAATTAAATCTCTATCAATCGAATTTGCCGGGCCACTTCACGAATTGATGAGTTTTAATTTTAGCATTTGATTGTCGTTCAGTGAAACACAAATTCCTTCTTCCCATTCGAACTGCGGCGTGCATTCACTGCATCTTTAATAAATTCACTATTCATCAATATAGGATTTTATAAATATTTCGCCGATACGGAAAATGGCACAGAGAAGCATTGAACACTGTCTCCTTTATAATTTTCTAGGATTCTTCATATCGCCATTTTTTTGTCAGAAAATTGACCGTAATTGATAATTCTCTGGACGTTTTTCTGAAATATCATTATATATTTGTAAATACCTACAATATGCTGGAGAAAATGTATGCGAATCTTTTGGTTTTCCTCTTCTACTATTTCCTAGAAAAAATTATCTTTGGTAATTTTCTGTTATTTTGTCGCCGCCATTTTTCTAGATCATCTTTTCATACATCGCAAATTCCGTTAGGGAACACATTAGAGTGCTCGATTTGCTAGACCTTCCTTCATCATTATTTTCAACAAACAAATCATTTTAATTACTAAATTAATTAAATTGGATACCCTTAAGAATATCGTACCTAACCTACAAATTATCCCATATCAGAAGCATCATTTCAAAATATTCAACAAACGTCGCGTCTTTGACGGTACAAATAGTAATCCTTGCATGCTCGTTATTTCGGATCGGTTATGGACGTTCCCTCTGACGAGTATAAATTTTCCGGTAAAATTATTATTTTTTAAGTAAACTCAACGGGCAGTTCTTTACCAGCGACGGTTTAATAAGCATCGAAAAGACAGTCATAACGAGAAACGGTTGAAAGGGGATGGTATGGTAATCACGTCTAGGGGAATTTGTGAAAAGACTGAATAAATATATGTGGAAGCAACAGTGTTCGAACGTTGGGCGGATTTTCCTTTGGTCCGTGCAGTATCAACTAACCGAAAGCCAAGGGAATCGTCGCAACGGTTTACACGTTGAATAAAAAGTGCATATTTGCACGAGTGTTTGCGAGGTATTGGCAGAAACCACAGTCTGAGTTTGCTGTCGTATCCGCAAGGCAAACGGGACCGGTTCCCTGTGAAGTCGCGTTTCCCCTGAATTGTGATTTAATCTTTATTGCAATGTTTAATCAGTGAAACACAAGGAAACAGAGGGTTATGATTAAATCGATCACGTTAATTTAGATCCACTCCTGATACGATCTCGTCGCAGTGAAGTACGACGTCTGTTCAAAAAATAACCGAACTTTATTTTTCTAATTGTTTTTATTTGATATATAACTTATTGGTCTTTGTCCCCTTCAAAATACTCCCATCCTCTAACCACACACTTATTACAGCGGTGTTTCCACTTTACCATGCAGTCCTGGTAAGCTTCTTTAGGAACATCCTTCAATGCCAGTGACGAACTGTGTTCAATGTCTTCAACTGAGTCGAAACGCCGTTCTTTCAGCACTGATTTTAATTTTGGAAATAAGAAGAAATCGCAGGGAGCAAGGTCTGGGGAGTAGGAAGGCTGGGGGAGGACAGTCATCTGACTTTTCGCACAAAACTGGCGAATTAACGAGGCTGAGTAGGCAGGCGCATTGTCATGGTGAAGAAACCATGAGATGTTTCGCCACGACTGTGGTCTCTTTTTGCGAATTTTTTCACGCAACCTTTTCAAAACACCTTCGTAGTACTGGCGATTGATTGGCACAAGATCACTGATTTTCTCAATGCAAGTGTTATCGGTTGCGGTCAAAGGGCTTCCTGGTCGAGGGTCATCTTCAATTGATTGACGACCATTTTTGAATCTGATAAATCATTCATAACACTGTGTACGAGAAAAAGCATCACCTCCATAAGCTTGCGTCAAAAGTCTAAACGTTTCCGTGAATGTTTTCCCCAGTTTCATACAAAATTTCACGTTGCACCGTTGCTCTCGTGAATCACACATTGCGAAAATCGCCACGCACACTGAAACACCTTGCACTCAAATTACAATAACTAGGGAATTAAACGCGATGTAAAGGATCTGTAAAATGCATGTAACGCAGAAGGTTATGGCAAATGAGATGCTGTGAACCACTCGTCCCTATGACGATCCATTGCCGCGTAATTACAAATGTTCGGTTATTTTTTGAACAGACCTCGTACATTCGAATGACTGATATAATAGCGGTATATCAATTTAAATCTTAAAGTTTGATGAACAGAGTCGAGTAAATGCTCCGGCGAACTTAATACAAAATGGCTGCCTGCTCGTGGGAATATTCATTATCGTGCAACGCCGTGATGTGAATTGGCCGATATATTGCGTGCTTCAACGAGCAACGAGACATTTCATGTTATAATTACTTAGGAAACGTTTCTGCAGTCATTTCTGTCAAGCTTTAAACTTTAAATTGATTCATTTTGGGATACTTTTATGTCATGAAATTGTGTCAGACTTTATATGTTCCGAAATCTGTCGTTTCATGTATTAAAATGTTATTGCTCGGTGCATTTGAAAACCCCCCATTTTGAAAACATCGATCGAGCATTTATAAGAGTACAGTTGTCAGTTTTTAAGCTTTAAATTCAAATCATGTCAAATCGAAATTAATTATTTGATATTGAATAAGAAAATAAAAAGAATGGAAATCTGATAAAGTTTTCATAACATAAAACTATTGCAACATTAGTTTTAAACTTATCATAACATAAAACTATTGCAACATTAGTTTTAAACTTTTTATAACATAAAACTATTGCAAATTACAGCTAAATGCTTGGGTAAAACGACTATTTTATACTGCCCGAGTATTTTATTAATATTTCGAATGCAAAATGGATGGTTCCTGATTATATTAAACAACGAGAATTTTTATTAACGTGTTTATTATATTACATTTATTTTTAGTTTGAGAAATGTAGGATGTTTAACGAAAATGTGTTTCTCTACAGCAACGTATCCCAAGATATTGACTATGTCCTATTTTCTGAATATTCTCTAATTATTTCGCCACAGATGCAATCAGCTGTACTTGGCATCTCCATATAGTATATGCCTTAATTAATTCTGACCAAACGAAAAATGTTTTCCTTCACTGAGAAAAAGAAATGAACGCTTTAGAGGCTTTATTAGCTTCATACTTCATTTCAATTACCAGAACTGAGCAGTAAGAAAGAAACTACCACAGAAATTATTTACTTGTAGGCCGATGATAAATCATATTTTCAGAATTTCCGAAGATCCAAAGTTAAGAAATTTGAAAGCCATAAGTTTTAATACAGCGAAAACTTTATTTTACTGTTAATATTTCAAGTTATACCTGTATGTGATTATCAGAAATTTTTTAGAGTTTGGGGTCCTAGGTTTTTTATTTTGCTTCTGGTAATTTTAATTCGTCACCAGAAATGCTGAGTTACTTCAATCTCCGATATGCAAAAGTTTAAGCAACATTGTTAAATTAATGACATACGAACACATATATTCGAATAGTCAAATTCGAGTATGCTCGGTACAGAAATATACTGAGTCCGCAATTTGGACCATAAATAGACGCGCAAAATAAATTTCTTTCGCCCAGTCGAACATAAATCACTGTGCTATACAATATTCAGATGCATATCGAATGACATATTGTGTCGTTATTGTTCCCTGGACAGGCATCCCATCATTCCATTGCTATCGAGTATACTGATTTATAAAATGGATTAACGGTGTTTATAATAAACTGAACGAATGACCGATTAAAATCACTTCGAAACATATTATCATTGTGCAATAAGCAACAATAAATATTAGATTTCATGTCATTGATTTATTCAAGGACTGAAGATTACCTTTGATAATACAGGGTGTCCCAAAAGTGTTGAAGGAGCCGGAAATGGGAGGTAGGTGGGAACATTCTGAACAACTTTTTCATTTACAAAAATATCGTATGGGGCTTCATTTTTAAATTATTAACGAAAAACACCGACCAATCATAACGCGAGAATCGCGCGCCACGCGATTCGATCGCGACCGCGGCCAATTATAACTCGGGTCTACCCTTCTGCCTCCGAGCGCGCGCGATTCTCGCGCTCTGATTGGTCGGTGTTTTTCGTTAATAGTTTAAAAATGAAGCCCCATACGACATTTTTGCAAATGAAAAAGTTGTTCAGAATGACCCCAAGTACCTCCAATTTCCGGCTCCTTAAACACTATTGGGACACCCTGTATAACCCCATTTGTCAATGTAATCTAAAACGGTATATGATATTCTCAAAATTGATATCGCAATATAATTTTAAGCTTTAAGTTTTAAATTTTAAATCAAGGATATTCAAATTTCATTTTTGTTAAGTTTTATAGTTTGAGATATTGACTTTCGTAAGAAAATTGTTGTAATAAATACGACAACATCGAGGGGATGTATTTATAAAATCTGTCGCGTCTGGAAGAGCAAAAACAACGCTAGCTGACCGGAAGTTGAGTCAAGTAACGACAGCGAAAGTTTGGATGAAGTTTCCGGTAACTGGATTTAGCTCGACGTGAACGGAGAACTTCGGTTCAATTGTTTGAATAAAAATTGATTGAAGTCTTTTTTTCTATACATCCGCTGGAAATCGTCGAGTTCCGTTGCGTATCCGGTAACAACGGAAATAGCACTAGATGAATGGAACATTCGAGAGCACTGATGAGTTTTAATCGGTACGGTTGGTAGAATTCGAGGATTCAAAGGAACGCGATCAATACGACTTTCAGCCACGGGAAACAATCGGCCATGATGATCGCGCTAATAGAATCATCCGTATCAATAATTCCACTTATTTCTAGCGTTTCTCTGTCAAAAAGTGAGGATGAAGCTATTCGTAATTAATTATCATGATTTTGTACCAAATCTCGACGATAAACTGTTATAAATAATACCCTGAGAAATGTATTTAAACGAATAAAGAGAGAAATTCGATTTAGAGAATTTGAATTTCGCGCGTTAATGTTAATGGCGTTCCTATTAACCTAATTTCTGTAACATCCACTATGCTGCATGAAATTCTACATAAATTGTGGATGGTTTCTTCAATTTAATACAATGTATGTTACTTACATTCACGAGATGCGTTTAGTACTCTATGTAACTTTGTAATATTATTATTTACATAAGATAACTAAATTTGTGTTACATCACGTGGTAGGTAACTGACAAAACTTTGTCAACGAACTGTAAAATTAAAAAAAGCCGAATGAAACTTGTCAAAATTGATATACAATACTTTTGGTATAGTAATCGCTGTAAGTGATTTTATTCTAAATTATGATTATGATTTAATTTTATCATTTAGGATATTTTAGGATATTTAGGAATTTAGGAATTCAGGAATTTAAACATTTAGATATTTGGGAATTTGGGGATTTGGAGATTTGAAGATTTGGGGATTTGTGGATTTGCGGATTTGTGGATTTGTGGATTTGTGGATTTGGGGATTTGGGGATTTGGGGATTTGGAGATTTGGGGATTTGGGGATTTGGGGATTTGGAGATTTAGGAAATTTGGGATGTGGGAATTTGGGAATTTGGGAATTTAGGAGTATAGGAATTTAGGAATTGCGGAATTTAGGAATCGCGGAATTTAGGAATTGCGGAATTTAGGAATTGCGGAATTTAGGAATTTAGGAATTTGGGATTTTGGGAATTTGGGGATTTGGGGATTTGGTTTTTGGGAATTTTGAAATTCTTGAATTTGGGAATTTTGGGAATATAAGAGTTTGGGAATTTTGAAATTTTTGAATTTGGGAATTTGGGAATATAAGAGTTTGGGAATTTGGGAATTTCCAAATTTAGGAAATTAGGATGTTGGCAATTTAGGAGTTTAGATGTCCGGGATTTGATTTTATTCTAGACGATGGTTATTATTTCATTTGATTATAGATGATGATTATGATTTGACTTCACTATAGAGGATGATCGTGATTTGATCTGATTATAAGTGATGATTATGATTTAGTTTAATTATAAAATATAAATGAAGAAAATAGGAATTGATTGAATGATAACGATATCGACAAGTTGATTATTATGTCGACATCTTTCACACACACACACACACAGCAGACACACACCTCTCGTTACCGGAAAACGAACAATGAATTTACTTGTCTCGAGAATGTTTCCATCTTAAACGAGCCGTAGATTTACTCCACTTGTCCGCCCACTCGCTTCCTGTGCTCTTCTTCTTCCGTCTTCTGTGTCTTCGAGTTGACAGTGATAAACAAACTGTGTCGTTTCTTCCAATACGTTTAAGTACATATGTACGCCTATCTTCCTTAGCCAGGCGAGTATACACAGGGTGTTTAATAAATAGCTTGCAAAATTTACAGTCTATACACTAGTTACATTACATAAGCAGACACTAGTTATACTATTAGTGAACACAACTTTTAGAAGATGTGCAAACAGCTTGCAAAATTTACTGTTGTTACATAAGTTACATTGCGTAAGCAGACATTACTTGTATTGTAGCAGACACAACTTTTGGAGCAGACGCTAGATATATTGCGGTAGATACAACTTTTGGAAGATTTTGATCGAATATGTGCTTCTCGATATTTTTATGGATATTGTAGCGATATGTGTTTAGTAAATTCTTGTTATACTGCCGTAGATGATGCTGTAGGGAGAAAAAATATTTCGGGAATTGTTAATGTAGGTAATATGTACTTCAACATAGTATTGGATTGTCGAAGAGCTACTAGATTTTCAAATTTAGAAATTTGGAATTTAGGGATGTGATAATTTGGAAATTCGAAATCGAAAAACTTACAAAATTGTGTTGGCGAATTGTAAAATTATAGGGAGTACAATCATAAAAATCTGGAAATTCGAATATATAGAAAGTTAAGAATTAAAAAATTTGTCAATTGGAAAAATTAAGTAATTAGAAATTTAGAAATTTGGGAATTTAACAATTTGAACATACATATGTATATTTGGAAAGTTAAAAATTTTTAAATTAAGAAATTTGGAAATTGAAAAACTTAAAAATGTAGAAATTTAGAAATTTATAAGATCATAAGCGTAAAAATTTAGAAATTCAGTCACTTGAAGTACAAGAGAATGATATATTTAAGATTGCGAACAAGAAAGTTTAGAATTTCCCCAGATATTCCGCTTTCCCACAAAAATAGTTGTTAGATGCTGTCTGCTAAAATTTCCTAGAAATGTGACACAAATTATAATATTCTAAATATTAAATTTAATATAAAACAATATTATTTCTTCTGATATAATTTATTTTTCGGATTATTAGCTTTTTGAAGCTATCATAGTTTTCGATGATATTTTGTATTGCATTTATTATTTTTTGTAACTACCACTATTGAATCTTCTAATTTGTATGACATCAACGTACACAATGGTTGCTGGATGTGATAAATTACCCGAACTTTGTTCGTTGATTCCAGTTGATGTCACCAACATTCGGACCTTCCTCAGAAGCTATGGTGTACCGGTATTTCCTGTACAATAGGTATAAGACCATGTGCACTGATCTAGGGATATTTCTTGGTCAGAGGTTCATACATGGCGTCACAAGAAATTTTCGTGCACTTAAAAGCAAGTATACGAGATGTATGTGGCAAATGGAATACTAGCAGCGAGTTAATGGTGTAGCGTAGGTTACTAGGCTTGAGAGAAATTTTCACTTCTCACGGAAAGAGTTTAGAAATACAGTTTTTTAAAAGTTCAGGAGTTTGGTAAGTTTGGAATTTGAAAATTAATGGAATTTCGGGTAATGTGGGGATTTAGGAATTAGGGGGTTTGGGGACGCGGGAATTCGGGGATTTGGGGATTTGGAGATTTGGGGATTTGGGAATTTGGGGATTTGTAAATTTCGGAATTTAGAAATTTGTGAATTTGGCGATTTGGGGATTTGGGGATTGGGGGTTTAGGAATTTAGGAATTTAGGAATTTAGGAATTTAGGAATTTAGGAATTTAGGAATTTAGGAATTTAGGAGTTTAGGAATTTCGAAATTTGGGAATTTGGGGATTTGGGGATTTGGGGATTTGGGGATTTGGGAATTTGGGGATTTGGGGATTTGGGGATTTGGGGATTTGAGGATTTGGGAATATAGGAGTTTGGAAATTTAGGAAATTATGATGTTGGGAATTTCGCGGATTAACTTTCTGGGAATTCGGCTGTTCGAAAATTTATGTAGTTTTTGGAAATATTGGGACCCGAGAGTGTGGGGATTTGGGAATGTGGAATTGTGGGAATTCGGGAATTAGGGAATTGAACAATTTTGAAAGTTAAGGATTTCGAAATTGGTCAGTTTGGGAAAGTTGAGATTTGAGAATTTTTTAATTGGTGAATTTAAAAAGTTTTAAACTAAGGAGTTTTGGAATTAAGGAATTCTGAGACGGTAAAATTTGAGGATTTAAGGTTTTTGGAGCCTAGGAATTCGGAATCTGTGAAACTTGGAAGCAAACCGATATGAGGATCTAGGAATTTTGGAATGTGAGGATTTGTTGTTATGGTAATGTAGGGTTAAAGACATTTAGCGGATTCAGTAAATTAAGAAGTACATATTTGGAGATATATGGTATTTGAAATCCCTGAGATTTGTGGATTTCGATTTTTTGGAATCTAGAAATATGGAAGTCTTAAATATTTACAAATCGAGTAAATTCGAGATTTGCGCATTTAAGAAATGAAAACGTAAACATTGGAAATTTTGTAATTATTGGAATACACGGATTTCCAAGCTGGGTGTTCTGAAAATTTAGAAAATTTTATAATTCATAATTCATACTCCACAGTCTACAACTTATCATTTATAAATTTAGTAATTTGAAAATTTGGTCGTTTTATTAACACCGAATATAAAAATTCTTAAAATTGAAACAACTCGAAATCTTGAAAATTTATTGATGATAGGATCTAAAAAGTGTACACATGTATCTTTATCCTGAAGGATCGCTACATGGCACCCGAGTGTTCGTATCCGTGGGGGGATGAGCATAAATTTATTTCCACTTTCTGTTGCTAGCAGCTTCCCGTACTTCACTTCTCATCAATGTTTTTGCGAGTGTCCCTGGGATTTCGTCATTTGTCGTTCAGCATGAACGGCCGTTTTTCCCTCGGACAAGCAAAACAAGCAGTTAATTACCCGAACCTTGTCGACAGTCAAACACCGGCGACCTTTGCGCAGGCTGGCCAACCTTTAAGCGACGCAACGAGTCTGTCGTTCTGGCACGCGATATTTGCCCGGAACGTTTAATTACGACTGTCAGTAGACGACCGGACAGCATGGAACGTTCGTTAGAATTTCATTAGTAAGTGCGGATGCGATACGTTTTGAAAGGATTCTCTTTTTTGCGATTCTTTGATCGTATCTAAACAAATTTCCCTAGCATCTGTTAACGCAAACATTTCCATCGTTTCGAACGACGACTCGCAACTTGATCTTCGAGCATCGATTTTTCCTTACATTCGCCATCGAGCGCTTCTTTTTGAAAAAAAAATATCAAATTCGTAATAATATTATAGTCCGTATCGGCTTAACGTTCATCAGCTTCCTAACATCGTTTGAAGTCTCCATACTCCCTGTTAGGGATCTGGATTGAGCCTTGATTATTGCACTTCAGTGCCATCCGAAGTTTCGAAGGACCAATTCGTACGAATTGGGGCCGTTAATAAGTTACACGTGATGTAACAAGAAGAGAAATATTTATTCACTATAGTAACGAGTGTGTGTTTATATGTACAGTAAATTCTCGCACAGTGCAGCGGACGCCGGAATCGAAACTGTGCACTGTGAGCATACTGGAAGCGAAATTTGATACTCGGTGGCTGTCCCTTGCTCACCGTGGCTCGCCTTTCCCGGCGGCCGAAAAAACAAACCGTCGCTGAGACGGTGAGGCATTTAAATGTTCGACGATGTTCGAACGACGCACTGTCGCGATTTGGTATGTCTTTTCAAGCCAATCTGAGGGGGGATACGACGCACTGTCACGGTTCGGTATGTGTTTTGAAGCCAATCTGAAGAGGGATACGACGCAAACCGAACGTAGAAAAGGATAGCGATACAAAAACAAAGAGGGACTGAGGTTCGAGACGTTCGGCAAACATGAAAGACTCCTGCGTGTTCTGTCTTTTAAATTCAAAAATCAAAATTCTTTATTTTTGGTTTTTCGTGAATGAAACTTTTACCACCGTATTCGTCTCGTTTTTCTGATTAAAATGATACTAAACACGATATAATTACGATCATAATTACCCGTGTAACAAGCCATAAAAGTTTCGGACGTTAGAATCTAAGGAATTCGTATCTCTGCCGTAAATGTAACGTCCGAAACTTATATGGCTTGTTACACAGGTAATTATGATCGTAATTATATCGTGTTTGGTCTTATTTTAATCGGAAAAACCTCATGAATATGTTAAAAAAGTTTGCAGTCAAAAAAATATAAATATTAACAAATTATATTGCTAAATTGGGAACTGGAGATCGGTCCGCCCACATCAAAGGGACCGCGGTGAGTGTATCGTGTTACACTTGGACTGCCTCGAGCGAGGCGAATATAAGCGCAGCAATGTCGCACGCATAGGCGCAGGAAGGGACGTTTTGCATTGTGCGAGAATTTACTGTATGTGTATTTCTGTGGTTATTCTATTCTGCCTAATGGTTCTATGCTGTCTCTGTGATCTATACTATCTTAACTATTCTGTACTATCTATACTGTTCTATCTAGTCTCCAAGATCTATGATTTCTATATTTACTCATTCTAGTTCTAAAGTTCTGTTGTTTCTATACTGGTTTGGCTTTTTGCTATATTTTAAACCTCCGGTTCTCCCATCCATTGCGCCCTTAGCGTGGTATTTTTCTGGAAGGGGAACGGAGGCTTCTGCAAGAGAAGGTGGTGGAAATGGGGGTGACTGACGTCAGTGGTTCTTGGGAAAACCCTGGTTTGATGACTAACTTACCCCTTGGGTCATGGGGGTTTATGGCAGGGCCTGCATTGTGGGCCTCTAAGGTCTGAAAATGAGGCTACGAAAACTAATTTTGTCCTGTAGCAACCTAAACTTGGTTCCTGCTATAAACCTCGCAATACTGCATTGCCTTTTAATCTCTAACACTCCCAATAGTGTTTCAAAAACATTCTAGTCTCTGCGTACCAACTTAGATATTCTCTGGGTACCTTTGTATCTACTCAAAAATTCCCTAGACCTTCGGTGTCAACTCGGAATTGTAATAATATAATAGTTCTTATAAAGTTAATATTCGTCAGCGATCTAACATCGTTTGAACTCGCCATACTCCCAATAGTGCTTCAAAAACATTCTAGTCTCTGCATGGGTACCATTGTATGTACTAAAAAATTCCCTAGTTCCTCGGTGTCAATTCGGAATTGTAATAATATAACAGTCCGCATCGGCTTGACGAACCCTACATGTTCTAAATAGCGATTCAAAAACATTATAGTCCCTGTAGAGAACCTTAAACATTTCTCGAGTCTCATTGTGTCTATCAAAAAATTTCCTAGATCCCCGATGTCAGCCCGAAAACGCCACTAACCTCATATAACAATTAAATCAATTTGGAGGATTTGTTAAAAAGTTCCATAACATTGAAAAGAAAATACAAAACTTGCCATATTTTTCGTGTTCGAGTAAAAATTGGCAGATGTTAGTTCATTATCGTTGACAACATGTAAGTCCATAAAACCATGTACGACTATTAGGTTAATCCACTTCCTGGGTCTCTGGCAGTCTACTGAATCATGCAGCAGCACTCTAGAGTTTGACCATGTTCCTCTAATCGGCTATTTAACTCTACAGTAGCTTATGTTCGTAGCTTCACGCTGAATTATGCAAAACAAGGAGCTTAGCAAACATTTCATCCGTACCGCGTGGGTTGTACGACGATGCACAATTTAAAGTAACCGCCGAAAATTAGCGGATGAATCCGCCGGATGAAAATTCCGTGAGTACAACGTTCGAAATTGTTCTCGCGGATACGATTTATCGGGCGAGGGGAACAGTCACGGCGAAGAAAATGCAGGTTCGCCCATCAGGAAAAGAAAGGAACGGGAGAAAAAAGCGGAGGGATCCCGGGATCGGAGCGCAATAAGCATTTTCGCTCCGGCAGCGGGTTGAAAAATTTTCAAGTAGGCGTTTACTGGCAGACAAGAAATGGCGGCAGGTAGGTATGATTCCGCGAGATTTATTCCGTGGCTGAAGCCGGCCATTCCTCCGTGCCGTATCGTTGCGCCGGTATTAAACATTCCAAGCATTGCGATACCTTCTACCGCCAACCCCTCCGATACACACCCCTCTTCTGTACAGCTTTCGACCAGCACCAGAGACAGCCACCCCTTCCACGTATTCGTGCAAGGATTCACGTACGGGGTGTTCGATATCACCGTAACGCCGATACGGTATACACGGTGCAATTAAACACACGTTGGAAATGGGCGTTGAAATAAAATAATGGACGGTACACATCGCGTAACCCAGGAATTGGCGAGTGAGAAGGTTGCAACGAAACACAAGAAGTACGCCTATGCTCTCTGTGAATCCATCTGTCGTCGAGGTACCCAAAGGATCGATTTTGTAAGATTACTACGTAAAATGGCAAGGTAATCGCGTATAATAACGACTTGTTGAATATCGCTAAATGACTATATACACAGTATGTCCGAAAAGTAACGGAACTTTTTAGATAAAAAAAAAAGTATTAGTTATTTTGCCAAAATTAATTTTTTTTATTCAAAATACATCCCTTCCGCATCAATACACCGGTGGGCACGCTCAGATAATATTAACATAGATGTTTTTATGTCGTTTTGCGGAATCGCTTCAGTCACCCTTGTTACAGCTGCTTGAACTTGTGTAACAGTGTCATAAAACGTTCCTTTCATGGCTAATTTCAATTTTGGAAAAAGGAAGTAATCGCATGGAGATAAGTCAGGCGAATATGGGGATGTTGGAGCACACAGACTTGTTTTTTCGCCAAAAATTCTGATCCCCGCAATATTCAACGCGAGCAATTTGTTGCTCTTCATTTAACGCGTGAGGAACGAATCGAGCACAGACTTTCCGTTCCTTCAAATCCTTTGTCAAAATTTCGTGAATGATGTTTTTGAATGTATGTCACAGTTAAATTCGCGTCGTAGGCAATCATTTCACGCATTTTTTTCACCAACTCATCGTGATTCTCCTTCTTTGGATTTGTGGATTTGTGGATTTGGGGATTTGGGGATTTGGGGACTTGGGGATTTGGGGATTTGGGGATTTGGGGATTTAGGAAATTTGGGATTTGGGAATTTAGGAATTTAGGAATTGAGGAATTGACGAATTGAGGAATTTGTGGATTTGGAAATTTGGGAATTTAGGAATTTGAGAATTTTGTTTTTGGAAATTTGGGAATTTCCAAATGTGGGAAATTAGGATGTTGGCAATTTAGGAGTTTAGATTTCTGGGAATTCGGCAGTTTGAAAATTTATGCAACTGTTGGAAATATGGGGGCCGGAGAGTGTGGGGATTTGGGATTAAAATTGATTTGGCAATTAAACACATTGTAATTAATTAAGCTTATATTTCTGAGTAGTGAAGTTGTTTTAGATTTATTAAATAATACAGAATTCGTATTAATCTTATTTCTTATTGGTTTTTCTAAATATTGAAGATAAGTATTGTGTTCGTTTATTATTATATGGCCCATGACAATCATTGAACGCGACTGTTGCAGACACGATTTCACGCTAGGTCGAATTATTAAACAAATCAGCTTTGGTGAATTTATCACGTTGTTAATATTTATTGTATTAAAGTAATAGTATTTGATATTCGATACATTCATGTTAATAATAACAATATGGAAATGTAATTCTGGTTATTATTAAACTCGTCACAGTATCAAGGTAGGATAACTAAAAATAATACGCTTTTAATCATATTTCTAGCATTATACAATTAGATAAATTATTCAGGATATCAAAGGAAATGAAGAAGTAGAATGATTACACGCAAAGAGCTATTTTCGACACGAACTTATGATAAATAAAATATTTTCATTCCACGAAACATTGCCATCTCGATTCTTCTTAATTAAATGACGGAAATAATTAAATTAATATATACTTATTATTTAGAACATAATTAGCAACCGGGATATGGCATGATACTGTTGAATTATTATGCCATACGAACATTTTCAGACTTTAATTAATTTAAAACATTTTCTTTCACAAACGTAGTTTTTCATTATTTTATATGCAGGCAGAAATTTTACCCTTTCGGATAAATGTGTTTAGTTACAATTTTTCATTGTTTAAGCATAAAAGAAGTTACAACCACTCTAACTATTTCCTTAATCGTTTGACCACTGGGACTTATTTAATTTTGTTAAAGAATTACAGCCGGTATGCAAAATATCCCTAGGTTCGACGATGCTAGTTTCCACAAATTACGATACTAGCGTCCTTATACTATTCTCCACGTATTTAGCCTCGCTAAGAAGTTACTAAGCTTGTGCTAACGATTTCTAGATTACCAAAAATTAATTTCTATTACTTTTTATAGACATTATAAAGGCACTGGAACTTTTAATTGTACGGATGTATTTCATGCCGTTCAAAAGTTATTAACACTAAGTTTACGGAACTCGTCAAAATGACGGATCATAGATTTCTTATTTTCAATTACGAAAATTATGGAAAAACTTTTTGCAAAATGCACGTTAACCTTTATAGAGATAAAGAATCTTTTTATAATTGGCTTATGTATTATCCATTATCTATTTGTTTTTATAGTTCATTTTCAATTCAGACATAAGTGGTAATTGAATGTCCGTAAATCTAGTGTTGAATATAGGCCAATCATTTGTAAATTACACTGTCCAACAAAGTTCGATTTTTCACTAGCCCCTCGCTTTGTAAGATAAATTGAGAAATATACGTAAAAATTGGTGCAAATCCGATGCCTATCCGCGTCCAATGATTGTTCAAACGTGTATTAAATATTCAGAATACATAAAAAGCAGATATCGTTCTGCTCAGGAAAGTGTACAGAATCTTTTCATATAAACAGAATTTTAGTATCTTTCCTAGTTAACTCACAAAATTAATATGAATTTCAAAAATACGCTTTTTTTAAAAATCAAATTTCTCAAAAACTATACGTAAAACGAAGTAAAACAGATTGTAGATTCGTATTCGGCACAAGAAACGCTATAATAATCACTGAACGAATATTGGAATGTCGATCGGCTGTTAGACAGCGTTATTAGATCAATAGTTTGTGAACGAAATTTAACGAAAATGTGAATTCTGTCAAAATTTGGCCGCGTGGGAAAACATTAATCAGTGAAGTTTGCTTTGTTTGCGAATAAGGCCGGAAGGATCACAGTGACATACGATATCCTCTTTAACGAATCTCCCGATTGAGAAATCCCGCGGGCCTGTTCAGCAGAAAATTCCATTCTCGTAAATTGTGAAAACAGTTTGGGGTGCACGACCACGACCGAAGGAGATCCGAGCGATAATATTTCAACACAGGTGCATTGTTCCAACCGAATGAAACGGGATTTCATGCTTTATTGCGAACCAATAACATTGTTATACGCTATAAATATAAAAACATATCATCTCTTTCATTACGATATTATTATTTATATTCAACCACGTTGGTGTTGTTAACGAATGGATCAAAAATCAGGAATTATTAAAATTATTGGTGACATGGCTGCGTGGTATCATTGTCCGATATTTTTTATAGTAACACTATATTATTGTTGTTATATTATTTTGTTATTATACTATTTTTCTATTGTACTATTTTACTATTTTACTATTTTGCTATTTTACTATATTATTATTTTACCATTTTACTATTCCTTATTTTACTATTTTACTATATTATTATTTTACCATTTTACTATTCCCTATTTTACTATTTTACTATTTTACTATTTTACTATTTTACTATTTTACTATTTTACTATTTTACTATTTTACTATTTTACTATTTTACTATTTTGCTATTTTATACATTATTCTATTATGTCACAATGTTGCCTTCTGATTTAATCAAACATTTCATTTCTTTTTTCTCGTATCGTCCATTTTATAACTTATTAACTAAATTCCCTAAGCAGTTGTGCATTCGAAAATTCACTCTCCCAGAATATCTCTAAAACACGGTACATAACATTTATTTCAAATATTATCCATAGAAACACGATAAAACATGCTTTATAAACATTTAAAATACACGTACTTTATTTGATATACGTGTAGCATCAAAACGATTTAAAACAGAGAAAATTTTAGTCGTCCAAAGCGTAAACTTGTTCTTTATAGTTCTCATAATTTGTCGCATTACAGGATACTCCAGTAACCTGGTTTATGATGCTGTTGGTGTATTTAGTACGTATAGGTGGTCCACCCGAAATAAATACACCTTCCTCTTTCTTCTTTTTAATGTCTTTGTCATAAGGATCGCTTTCGTAAGCAGGAAACTTGTCGAAACAACCGTAATGTTTTCCCCCAAGTTTCTTCGGAAACGGTACGTAAATTCGACCGGGTCCTATCATTTTTGGTGCGATTTCTTTCGGCCTCACGTAGGTGGGTCCAGGTGACCCGTCGAAGTAGGGATTTGGCGGGAAATAGTCCAGCGGCGCACTTGCGGACAAAAATCTACCCAGATCTTTCTCTATTACATCAAAACAACGACGATTTATTAAAAAAAAAACAATCTGTCGTTAACAAACTATCGACGATAAACGCCAAAGATAAGATTATCATCGTTTGAAAATTAAATTCTTGTTTCGGTCCTCAGAGGTTTACCTGATTTTCATGAATCGCGCAAACATAAAATTATAAATAACGCTATTATGTCTGGTTCATTCGTTTCGGATAGAGTTTGAAAAGAGAGTCGGAAATGAAGATCTCGGGACACACCTGACCCCTTAATTGCGAGAGGGTCATCTTTATTCGCGCAACGCGGTACTAGATACAACGGCGGCTAATTAACGCGTTCGCTTAATAATAGCTGAGCCAATGGAAGCAACCGATTTAGTTAAATCCACTTTTTACAAGGACCGTAGCCTCCGAAACGTTTACTTTGAGAGCTTACACTCGGAGCAAAGACGGGAAGAAAAAAAAGGAAGGAACGGAGAAGTGTCTAAATATAATAAGCTTTCATTTTCCAACGTTTCTTACGACAAAAATGTAATTAGTTGCGTTGGCTTGGGAAACAAAATTCTAGCGGAGAAAAAAAGGACAGTAGGAAAAGCGGTCCCCAATCTTTTTTCGTGTTACGACCTCTCTTTATATTACTTTCTTGCCCGGCAATATTGTCCGTCGTGGACAGAAAAGGATAATGAACAAGAAAAAAAAGCGAGGAACAGAAACACCGACTGGGAAACTGGGAATTAAAACTCGGATAATACCGCGATATTGTGTCAAATATTTTTATAGAGTATCACTGCTAAATTTTGTACAAAGGAAGGAAACAAGTGCTTGTTTGCATTTTGTTGGTTATATTGGCCAGAGTGCGAGTTTTAAGATTGATACGCAAGAAGCATTTGATTGGTTGCATATTTAAGGTTATAAAACATTAATCTTAAATTTAATATGAAGGAAATAATTTGACTGTACCTGATTGAAGAACAAATTAGATACACTCAAAGTATTTCTTTCGTGTTACATTTAAAATTGATGTTTTAACCTAACCTTAAATATGCAACCAATTAAATGCTTCCTACGTATCAATTGAACAACAAATTAGGTATAGTAAGGTTGGTTAAGGTAGTCTCAAATTATCTTCAGTCATCTTAATCTTCAACAAGCCTAACCTCTACTGATTTTAACTTTCAATAATCCTAACCAGTGATAATCGTTTTCTTCGCTTCACAATTTAGTTTCCAATAAAATAGAGTAATACAAAGAAAATAAGAAATACTATACTACGACAAAATTTAGTATACCCTTTTTAGCTTTCCTTGGAGGGTCATAAGGGTCATGTGAATATGCTGGAAAGGGACTCAGACAAATATCTGGGTATCCTGGGCCTCCCACAGGATTAGGCTTGATCTTCGGATTTGGCAATTCCGGTTCTTTCTTTGTTTTCTCTTTTCTCACATCCGGACTGAAATAAGAGACTTTCTCGAAACATCCGTGCCAATCACCAGGTGTCGCGTGTTTCTTGGCAGGTGACGGTGGCAACATGCGACCTCCAAGTTTTGCCTTTTCACGTTGCAACTGCGAAACGTTGAATGTATCAGGATTGCTTCATAAACATTCAAAGTAGAACTGCAAGAATTTTTATTTTTTGTTTTATCTTAAATAATAGTTAACATTTCATTATTGCTTGAACATCATTGTATCACGCCATTACCCTTTCGAGCGCCTCGAAACGCCATGGTTCGTACAGTGCCTCTCCATCAAAAATTCTCCCGAATTCTTTCTCGAATAAATTGGATGGAGGTCCCGCGAGTATTTGACGCCCCTTTTCGACTCCTTTCCGAAACCTGAATGGTACACCGTGATATTGGTCGAAGGGTGCCGGATTTGGATCGTGAAAGTACCCTTTAAATATAACAAATCAGAAAGAAATACATTTTTCGGCTAAAAATACATCTTTTGTGTAATAAAGTCTTTTTTATAAAAAATGATTAATGACGCATTGCGTGCGTCATACATATGCTCTTCCGAATAGTTTGTAACATACCAGATTTCTCAATCATGCGTTTCGTAAGCGACTAACGACGAACAGGTGCATCATACACTTCCCATTGAACTAAGTTACTGACGCATCAGGTGTGTCATACGCTTTGAATTGAAATAATTTAATGACACATCTGGTGCGTCATGCACTTCTCACTGAAATAAGTTACCGACACATATGGTGAGTCATGCATTTCTCTTTGAAATAAGTGATTGACACATCAGGTCTGTCATACGCTTTGAATTGAAATAATTGAATGACACACCCGGTGCGTCATGCACTTCTCATTGAACTAACTTAATGACACACCAGGTGTGTCATACACTTTGAATTGAAATAATTCAATGATACATCTGGTGCGTCATGCACTTCTCACTGAAATAAGTTACTGACACATATGGTGCGTCATGCATTTCTCCTTGAAATAAGATACTGACGCATCAGGTGTGTCATACGCTTTGAATTGAAATAATTCAATGACACATCTGGTGCATCAAGCACTTCTCACTGAAATAAGTTACTGACACATCTGGTGTGTTATGCATTTCTCATTGAAATTAGTTACGGGCACATTAGATGTGTCATGCACTTCCCATTGAACTAAGTTACTGACGCATCAGGTGTGTCATACGCTTTGAATTGAAATAATTTAATGACACATCTGGTGCGTCATGCACTTCTCACTGAAATAAGTTACCGACACATATGGTGAGTCATGCATTTCTCTTTGAAATAAGTGATTGACACATCAGGTCTGTCATACGCTTTGAATTGAAATAATTGAATGACACACCTGGTGCGTCATGCACTTCTCATTGAACTAACTTAATGACACACCAGGTGTGTCATACACTTTGAATTGAAATAATTCAATGATACATCTGGTGCGTCATGCACTTCTCACTGAAATAAGTTACTGACACATATGGTGCATCAAGCACTTCTCACTGAAATAAGTTACTGACACATCTGGTGTGTTATGCATTTCTCATTGAAATTAGTTACGGGCACATTAGATGTGTCATGCACTTCCCATTGAACTAACTTAGTGACACATCAGGTGTGTCGTGCATTTCTTATTGAAATATATTACTGACACATTAAACGTGCCATGCACTTCCCATTGGACTGACTTAGTGACACACCAGGTGTGTCATGCGCTTTGAATAGAAATAAGTCAATGACGCATGAAGTGTCTCGGCGATACTTTATGAAGAATAGTACATAAATACAGCAAGTGTCAATTAGATACACCAAATGCGTCTTGATAAATTTGTGCCATTAGTTAATATTCGAAATACTTTCAAGAAAGTAATATACCATTAAAACAAACTATAAAAAAGGAATAAGGTTAAAATTAGTTTTAATTAAAAGTGAAAAGGTAAGAAATATGATACCTAATCGTTCAAGGTCGGATCGTACAAATCGATGGCCCAAAGGCTCTGGCGCGAATTGCCTTCTCCTCATCGTTGAATTTAACCGAGGAAATGTTCCTTGGGTAACCTGAAATTTTAATTGATTTTCGCCGGAGACACAAGAGTCAACTGTTCCGGGAAGAAAGGGACAACTTCAGAATCAATAAATGCTGTGTTAAAGCGTAATTTTATTCCTGACGTTAACGAGTCTTTAATGGGTCTGAAGTTGGTGAATTTAAATTGAGCGCTGTAATTGTACGTAACACTTTCGAGCCACTTCCAACTCTTCGGGGTAATGAATTAAACATCCTTTCCTCGATATCAAAGTTCCGTGATCTTGAGAATTTTTAATTTACAATTCAATATTTTCACGCGTCGAGGCCGCGGTAATTAATTCTGTTAGGGTGGCTAGGTATGTCGTGTTCCACACCTACGACACGCACGCAAATGCACGACCGTGTGTCTCTGTTCTGTCGGTTTACTCTTTTGCATAGTCCGTTCAGTCTTTCGCTTAATCGATTCAGTATGTCACTTACGAAGGAACAGATCCAATCCGGACACACCGATTTTAATGAAACTTACGTGAGATATATTTTTCAAAGAAATATTTGACACGTATTTTTTGTTATCGACAATCGTGCGTTGTAAGGCGGTGATAATGGGCCTTAAAGTTTGGAGTTGAAAGTATACTTCTTGAATATCTTGAAACTTAGAAGGAATAGGAACATTTTTTTTAAGTTATGTGTTTTTAAATGACGGATGCAGGTGTAAAATTTTGTTTGTTTAAACAATTATTTATTTGCCAGGTACATCAGTTAGAACTAACTAATAACAGCTGCAATATTATCCCTTTGCATTCGAAAGGTGACTCGTACTCATCATTTTGTTTGACAGAGCAATTTAGAATATGTATTTTTTAACTAAATCTATAGTGTTGCACATACGATGTATAAACGTAATGAGGCAGCTGGTATTGGCAATTAATAATAGAGACTGATATTTTTCAAGTATTTTTGTATGCGTGATCTATGTGCAAAAATAGAAAATACGTGTCTGAGGAATTTTTTGTTATTTATCATTTACAAATTGTATAATTATTTTAAGAAGAGCTGACTATATAATATAAATAGTTGAGACTTCAATTGTTTTCTGTTGAAATAAAAAATTGTTAGCCGGTTGGGTATCGCGTACTTGCATATACGATCGCGTAGCAGCATAACGAGGCAAAATTAACCCAGCGTACCCTTAGAAAACCACAATTTTCAATCATTTTCACGACGGGGCACTTGTTCCGCGAAGTTCGGAAACTTGAACGGAAATCGAACTTTGCCGGGGACCAGGAATTTCAGAATTCCCGACGAGAGCACTCGAAACGGAGAACTTCAGCCACGTTATCTGTCAGTCGACACGGCGGGCGTCAAGAGTATCTTTTCACCGTCGTCAATTTCAGATTCTTCCAAAATCTCTGTGTGACTTGTCGCTGAATCAACAGGGCTTACGAAAGAGGCGACGATCGATGCTTGAGACTCAGCCGGCAGACGAGCGTGCCAGTCTTCTCGGTAATGAGTTGTTCTTAATGGGCTGATGTTGTCAGACATCTATTCGCCGCGGTAACAGCGGGAACATTTCATTAACGACTTGTTTGCAGACACCGATTATCCGCGAATCGTCAAACGTACGCGTTCGCATTGTTGCCGACCGAGTGATTCCCCGATCTGCGCGACAAGTTTCCCCCGTATCGCCGAGAATATCAACTTCAAACTTCGGAAGGGGATAGACTAACGAGGAACACATCATTTAGATGTTTCACTGACGTCTGCTGAAAGTGGATCACCGAAGGCTATGACTTTAGAAATGATATATTTGGATAGATAACTCTTACCCCGTCGAGAATATAGGTTAACGATGAACAGATCGAGTGCGCAATCAGAACGTGCACGGACACTAGGGAAATTTTAAGGACTATTTAAGGGGGTGCTCTACGGAGAGTCTAGAGAGAGTGTAGAGCCACAGAGAGTTTAGAGTTTCAGGGAGTTTAGGGTCTGAGGAAGAGCATACGGTGTAGTAAGTGTTTAGGACCAAGGAGGATTAAGATCTGGTAAGAGCGCAGCATATTGTAATTTAAATTTAGGGGAAGTCTAAGGAGATCCTAGAGCCAAATTGATGTCACTTAACGGATAACATAGAGAGCTTAGAGTTTCATGGAGTTTAGAAAGAATCTAGAACCTACGAGAGCTTAGGATCTAGAGAGAAGATATTAAATTTGAATTTGAATTTAGGACAATTTAAGACTTAGAGAGCTTCTAGGATCATACTAGAGTCACAATTCAGGCTATAAGACTTCGAGAGAATTTATAAAGAGCCTATGAACTAGGGAGAGTTTAGGGTGTACTGCCGGAGAGATCATATCCTGATTCTAACTTATAGCATTTTAAGACCTAGAGAAATTCTAAGACCACACTGGAATCACAATTGAGACCACAAGACCTCAAAGGAGTCTAGAAAGAACCTAGGGCCCTGGATAACTTAGGACCAAGAAGACATAATATCCAAATACAATCTGGAAGATCCTGAAACTTAGGAAAATCCTGGGATAATACTGGAATTACAATGGAGAGTTTATCTGGAAAAGGTTTAGAAAGAGTTAGGGTCTAGGAGCAGCTTAGGACCTAAAGAAAGTGTAGTAACAACTCAAAGGATTACACAGAGCTTAGACATAAAATTATATCCCATTCTCAATTCAACAGCACCAATAAATGTCCTAAATTATATAAACAAAAACAAATTATATTTCGTTACAAAAACAATTTATGAATTTTAATTATTGTACAACGAAGTATCATCGGCCGAAGAATAACGAGCGCAACATCTCCAGTCGTGAAAAGGGAGAAAATAGCGCAAGAAGGAAATCCACCATTTTATCTTCCCGGTTGGTTCCGTCAAGATGGAGTCCTCGCGCAATTTACAAGTCCACTCGACGCTGCACGTGTACATGTTCTCACGCGTAACTAAGATTGCCGCGTTGAGGCTCCGGACAAAAACAGATGTAACGGCGAAGCTATATGCCGGATAAAGTGAAAAGGTGTGTTCACAGCGATGGCGCGGATACGTCGCATATTCGGATGCAGCGAAATTAGTGTGTTAAACGCGAAATGGAGCTCACGGCGTTAAAACTCCGACGGAAATTACGAGCGTTGGCTTGTTGGTGCACGTTCCGCGGAGCCGGCTGGGCTGTTACTTTAAGTTTCGAGAGAATCTGCGTAACGAGGATGTCACGATGCTGGAAACGGTGTTACGTTCAAGGCTGAATGTTTTAAGGTAATGAGTGCCGAGGTTACATTACGAATATGCTCGAAATGGTAACGAGGAGACCCGTAAAGAGCTTGTCCCTGCACTTAACGCGAATGTCTCGAATAAATTTCTACCACTCTCGCTGTGAATGGTCATTCGAACAATATTTCTTACCTACCACTTGCTATAGTTACTTAATTATTTTTGTTATCAGGCTACGGACGTTTCTCCATATATGATACTAGCAAATCCTGGCAGACGTTGTCCTGTCTGTGTATATTTTTTTTCTACAATTAATCAACTTAATATTTCACGTTGCATCTTAGACGCAGATTGTATTTCATTATGCAAATTATGTACTACATAGACCAAACTATTCAATTTGATCGATTATCACACCCCCTTTCGCGCATTTACTCCCATTTTCGGCAAAGCAGCATCTTTTAGGGATTTGTCGCATCATATAAAATTTCATTACTTAAATTTTAATAGTTTCTGATTTGTGAGTATCCCTCAAAGTAGATATGGTAGTCCGGCTGATTTTTGTAGAATTATCGATAGCCACCTCAGATACGTACTCAGCAAATTATGTCTGTCTATGATTATTATGTACCGAATTATTTAATTTTTATTGGTGTGTCACGACCCTTTTGCTCTGCCCATTTTTTATATAACTGAAAATCCTCTCGATGGAAAAATACATATGTGTGACAACTTTCACCGTGATTGGTCAAACGGTGTCGAAGTTTATTAATTTCGTACAAACTTTGAATGATTCATGTTACCTGTGAGATGTACAGTATGCAAGTTATATGATTTATGTTTAATTCGTACACCTCAATATCACCAATGCATAAACAATCTCAGTTTTCATAATACTGTCTCTGTGAATATGCAAATTAGAATTTGAGTGTGATTACGATTCATCATGCTTCAGGTATATACTAGGCTTCTATCATTTTAGACGAGTATGTATAGCAGACAACGAGGAATACATAACGTACCTAACCGATTTAAATATTGATGTCGACAGAGCTCATCTATATGTTCACTTTTAGGGATTTGTGGGAGTTTGGTAATTTGGGTATTTTTGGATCGAAAATGCAGAATTTAGGGAATGTATGTTTTTGGGAATTTTAGGATTTCGAGACTTTGAGGCTCGCAGGTATACGGATATGGCTAACAGGGTATTTGGAGGCACAACAATTTTTGGATCTACAGATTTGGTGGTACTAGGTTTTTGGAATCTTTGAGATTTTGTGAAATGTGGAACTTGTAAAATTTAAGTTTCTGGGGAATCTGGGATTTGCAGAATTTGTGATTTCTGATGTGTGAGATTTCAGGACTGACATTTTTTAATTTTAGGATTGGGGGTTTTGGGAATTTGGGAGCTGTGAGATTTGGGGACAATGAAATTTTCGAATTTGGAAGCTATAAGATTGGGAGACTTTGGAATTTTCGGATTTAGGAATTTGGGAGCTGCGAGATTTGAGGATTTTGGATTTTTGAAGTTTTGGAATTTGGGAGCTGTGAGATTTGGGGACTTTGTAATTTGAGAATTTGGAAATTTGGGGATTTCGCAATTTAGGAATTTGGAAATATAAGAATATGAAAATGTAAGAACTGGGGTTTTAGGGATTTACGCATTTTTGGGGTTTGAAAAACTACGGATGCGGAAATCAAGGGATTTGGGACCTAGAAATTTTTGAACACAGGTACGTGAGGAGATGCAAATTTTGGAACATATATATTTGAGGAGCTCGTGATTTGGAAATTTAGGTGTTCGAATATCACAGAACGTGGGCTTATAGATTTGGAGATCTAGGAACTCAGGGAATCAAAGATTAAAGAACAGGGAAATTTGGGAACTTGAGTGTTCAGAAACCTGGATATCTGATTTTGCAAATTGGTAATTTAAGAAGTTCGATAATTTAAAAATTTCGAAATTTCGAAAGTAGAAATTATGAAAATATGGAATTCCAAGAATATGCAGACTTCCGATAGTTTGAAACTAGGAAAACCTAGAAACATAAGTTGTTGATAATTTTCAAATGCAGGATATCTGAAAGGTCAATTTTATTTGAAAATTCAAAAACGAGGAAACGTAAAAATGGGTAAATTTGGCAATTTTTAAGTTCAGGTAAAAAAATACCGACCTAAGAAACCTACAGATACCAAGTTTCGAATTATTTTGTTCACAACCAATTGATTTATCCATTTTCGATCACTTTTTTTAGATTTCGTCCGCTGTGCGCCATTAACCCCTTAACTTATCATTTCGTCGGCAAGTGCGTCAGACGGAGCGATTCAATTATCGTAGGAACGTGAAGATGGATATACATTGCTCGAATGTTAGGGATATTTTGGATATGACGATCATCGGTGGACAGGATCAAATTAAAATTGAGCTCGAAGTTCGATCGTGGTGAAATTAGGGGCCGAATTTGTCGCGTTGCAGCGGTTGTGTGCGTCACGCCTGAGAGGCGTCATTATAAGGCAAAGGGTTAATCCCAAGCGCGGGAAATTCAAATATGCGAAACCATTTCAGAAGTTTTACGTAATGTTATTATTATGGGAGTAATAATATGTAATACCAAATGTTATGCACGTATGATAGTAGTCAAAACAAGTATGTTAAACATGCCAATCCATTTTATTTATTCCTGCAATCATTTCCTTTCAGATTTCGCCCGCTGTGCCTCCGCGTGAATAATCCAGCGCGAACGAAACCTATCGAATCGCGTGGGCGTTATAGCGTCACGGCGATAAAACTCACGGTAAAGTCCATTATCCGGGCAGATCGCAATACAACTTTCCTTTTCAGCGCGGATCGTTTCCCGGCGAATCTTCGGCAACGATCGGCACCTCGGGAAGCGTCGTCGCGGAATCGGATACGCATCGTACCGGCCAATTTCCTGCGACCTATCTACCGCCATATTTTCATGGAATTCGCCGGCAGGCAGCTCGCGAACCGTAGCGACAACGGCCACGATAATAACTAAACTTTCGATTGCCGGGGCGAGCCATTAAGATAAGACGGCAAAAGGGAACGAGGAGCCGGGCATTCGGGAGCAAACGAACGGGAAGGAGGGAGAGATAGAGCGTGACGAAATCGGGCGGGGTGGAAAAAGAGGGCGGAACGGGACGCGATCCCTCTGAAACGAAGCCAAGATCCGTTGGGTGGGCAAAGGATACGCCGCCGGGAAACTAGAAAAGGAGACACCGATATTCATCTGCCTTCGGAGAGATCGATTAAGATTAAACGCCTAGTTGGCCGGCTTAAGTCGGGCTACAATGGAAAAGCTGAGATTGGGTTTCACGGATTGAAATCAACGTCGTAGCCGTTTCATTTGCAAATGCAAAGGGTCGTGGTCACTCTGTCGCTTCCTCCCGCCTTCTCTTTCTTGCGTTCATCCTCCTCGGTTCGGGAAGACAAGTTGACAGGTGAGCCGTTTGGTCACGGGATACTCTCGCTTCGTCGCATCCTGAAACACGGTTATTGTTGTCGAAGGAGCCCGTTGGAACTTTGAAATTCCAGGCTCTGATTGATGGAGGGATACACGGAAATAAGAGAGCGCTTTGCGAGGGAATTAGAGTGGCCCGGGATGGATCGATGCGGAGACAGGAATACAATCGGGAGCGAAACAGTCGTGTTCGTTGTCCGAGTATCGGCAGCCGTTTGATGTTCTCCTCGGACGTGAACCAATTGGCAGAATTATTTTTGGAAGAGGCTGCGTGTCGCCGCGCGTTATGAAGCAGCGCAATTATTTAAACATCGACCATGCAGTCATCGCGCGCCATTACTAATTAAAATGTTCGAGCAACAGTTGCAATTATAGCGCGGAAATTGCAGCGGAACACGCTTCAACGTGTAGCGTAACAAATTATTTCGCGCACCTAAACCACCTCCCCACACCCACCCTCCTTGTCTGACTCCGTCATTCCTTTCGCGAATGATATAACAACGTCGCAACTTGATCGACGAAACGATAAAAGTTCGGCGGTACGTTTTATTAACGCAATTAGAGAGTAATTAGTATACTCGAGTGTGGGGGAATTCTCAAATTGGTCACGAACTGTCTGGAAAATTGCTCTCCTTTCCTGCTTCGTTTTGTGTTATGTTGTTGCATCGATTAGAGACGTCGTTTGAATCGTGTCACGGGATATGCATCGTTGATGCGACGAATGTCATATTGAAAATTCGATGCAACGGCAGATAAAATAAAAATTATTACATGTATTTAGTACGTCAAGTTAGTGTTTTTGTAATTTAATTGGACAAACTTGTGTTTATATGATGACATGCGGTGACATGTCGTGACATGCTGTGACATGCACATGTCAACGTATTGAATAGTAATAGATACGTGTCACAGTTACACGTTGAATAGTAACAAGTATGAGGGTAGACTATTGCATGGTCTAAAATATTGCATATCAAATATGCAATAAACATTGCATGTCACTACTTAACATGTTACAGTGCTGCGTATAACTGTACAGCATTCTAAACCATTGTGCATTGCAGAGTATGACTTCATAACGTGGTGTGTTACGGGTTAGCATTGTGTAGTATAGCTTATGGTTGCATATCGTGTCATAGTACTGTATAATATTACATATCATATCACAGTATTGTATAATATTGTACATATCGTCGCAATAGTGCATAATATTGCAATCGCGTTTAAATATGTTATAATATTGTATACCAAATTACAGTTTGGTATAATATTGCTTATAGCGTTACAATATTTTATAATATTGCATAGCATGTCACAGTTTTGTATAATATTGCATAATGTTTCACGGTATTGTACAACAATGTATATTTCTTTCACACTATTGTATACCAGTCCATATTGCCTTTCAGTGCTGTATAATATTGTATATAGTAATATACTATCGTACAATATTTCATATCGCGCTACAGTATTCTACAATATAGCATATCGCGATATAGTATTACTCACATTATAGCATATCACAGTACCGAAGCGTATGGTGCATCATATCATGATTATCGTTATGTCATTAGACAGCATCACGTATCTGAACAGTAAATCGTAGCATATCACTGCGTAATGTTAGATACTACGATACCGCATCGCAATTAAATCATCACTATAGTTATTGCACTGCTACTATAGCACCACACTTCTTATGACATTGCTATTATAGCGTCACTTTACTTATAGCACCGCCATTATAGCACCACTATAATTTATAGCATTGTTATTATACTAACATCGCTATACTTGCGACATTACAATTAAATCATCATTATAGTCATTGCATTGCTACTATAGCACCACACTTCTTATGACACTGCTATCACAGCGTCACTTTACTTATAGTACCTCCCTTATAGCACCACTATAATTTATAGCATTGTTATTATACTAACATCGCTATACTTGCGACATTGCAATTAAATCATCATTATAGTTATTGCACTGCTACTATAGCACCACACTTCTTATGACATTGCTATTATAGCGTCACTTTACTTATAGCACCGCCATTATAGCACCACTATAATTTATAGCATTGTTATTATACTAACATCGCTATACTTGCGACATTACAATTAAATCATCATTATAGTCATTGCATTGCTACTATAGCACCACACTTCTTATGACACTGCTATCACAGCGTCACTTTACTTATAGCACCTCCCTTATAGCACCACTATAATTTATAGCATTGTTATTATACTAACATCGCTATACTTGCGACATTACAATTAAATCATCATTATAGTCATTGCATTGCTACTATAGCACCACACTTCTTATGACACTGCTATCACAGCGTCACTTTACTTATAGCACCTCCCTTATAGCACCACTATAATTTATAGCATTGTTATTATACTAACATCGCTATACTTGCGACATTACAATTAAATCATCATTATAGTCATTGCATTGCTACTATAGCACCACACTTCTTATAACACTGCTATTATAGCATCACTATACTCATGTTACTACATTATACACTTATATAGCGTAGCATATTATAACATAATACTACAACTCATGGTATATTGTGTCAATATACTGAAATAACAACACTGTCCGGCAAAGTATAGCGCAGCATATTACTGCTTTAACATATTTATCATATTAATATAACATGGTTAATCTACTTATAGTATTGTTGTTAGAGCGTTACAATACTTGTTACGTTACTATTACGGACCCACGATAACAATAGCATTATAATACCTATACTATTATTAGCATAACGATTCCGTATTCACATTCATACAAAATGTAGAATAACCGTGCGTTAATATCGTGACACGAAATTATGCGATAATTTCAATATCTGTCATGCAGCTATGCCATGATTAGCGGGATATAATTGCAAACTACGTTTTGCATGAATTAAATAGCAATTGAACATGGTAAATAGAGTTTTCCTATTTAAATAACGTGAACTATTTGAATGGCACGCGTCCTAGAACCAATGAGAATAGCCACAGAACTGCAGAATTATCGATGCCGTGGTGGCATTGCGGTGTTGTATCCACTAATTCAACGTTAGCCTAAGGGGCTTTAAATAATTAATCCCGCGTACCACCTGCTGCGATTAAACGATGCGATTAAACTGACCCACCGGTTTACTTGACCGAAGATCGTCGACCTTATGGGTCACTGACTTTCTCTTGCCATGGTATGTTGTACCATTAGCAACGGTCAATGGTGTTCGTCTAATGGCGTGAGAATTGCCAACACAGCACTGAAATTTTCTCGCAAACTAAATATTTCTTAATAATGTCTACAACTATTACTACTTTTCATTTTAAGATAGGATTAATACAATGAAAGAAATTATGTAAGTAATAAAATAGTGCGAGAGTAGCGATATGTGATATAGAAGTATAGTTGCGCTATGATACTGATGCTATAAGTATAGCGACACCTTCATAGTAATGCTATATGTTCAGCGACAACTTAATAATAATGCTGTAAGTACAGCGACGTTAATATAATAACAATATAGTTAATATAATAATAATGCTATAAATTATAGTGGTGCTATAATGGCGGTGCTATAAATATAGTGACGCTATAATAGCAGTGTTACAAGAAGTGTGGCTTTATAGTAGCAATTCAATGACTATAGTGATGATTTAATTGCAATACTGCAAGAACAGCGATGCTATAATTGACATGTCATGAATATAATAGCGTTTTAATAGAAATACCATTGCTGTATCTTAACTGTATAATAATGATGTCGAAAGTAAACTTCTGTCATTTTAGTAAAGTTATAGGTACTATGCTATAATAGTAGAGCAGTAAATATAATAAAATTAAATCCATACTGCCATAAATATAGGAAACTGATAATAAAAAACCTACATGTATGTTAATGCTATAATAGCATCACCATAGACATGGTAACAGTGCAATTACAATGCTGTAATTATAGTAGAGGTGGAATAATAATAGTGTTACAGGTATAGCATGCTATAACAGCAACGGAATATGAATGTTATCGCTGTAATGATAATACAAGAAGTATGATAACGCTATATCAGAAATGACATAAGGCTTGCAACTCTGTGATATCATTTTTATACTCATCATAATGCTACAATAGTGATATTTTAAGTATAGTTAAGTTGCGACGGTAATACTGTAAGTGTCGTACCGCTATAATATTAATGTTGATCGTATGCCAACGTTGCAATAATAGTACTATCTTTATACGGTATAGTTATAGGATGTTAGTGATGCTATAAGTATGATTATCAGCGTTATAATACTAACACTATAAGAATAGGACCATTATAGTTAAAACGTTGTAATTATCAATCAGCCATTTCAGTATAACTACGAGTGTCGTATTGCCATAATCGTGATATTATTAATACAGCAAGACTATAAGTATAACAAGATAGCTATAGTGAAACCATAATAGCAATATGGGTACTGCTATAAGTATCTTATTGCTATGATGATCATAGTACACATGGGCGTTATAATAATAATTGTGTAAGTATATTTATCCTGTAATTGTATTACTATAAATATCATCCCGATCTGATAGTAATTTCTTCAAGAACTATTGTATATTGTTATAGTATTCCCGTATGGATCACTCAATTAGTTGAGGAAAGCTGAAGGTTCCATAACGGTATAATAGTGACATCATAAGTGTATGAAGGTTGCAATAGTAATCATCTAGGTTATTTTTCATTGAATACTATAAATATGGAAACACTATATCGATAGTGCCATAAGAATCATACTGCTGTGATGATAATATTGTACCCGTCCGAATGTTATTATAGCAAGACCGAAGGTATAGTTGTAGTTATATTCTAGGTATAGTGAAAGTATAGTAATAAATATAATAGAAGGTGTAGTCATATGTATTATAGAAGTTATAATTAAGCATAGTGTATATTATAACAGTAATACTATAAATATAGTATCGCCATAACACTAATGTCGTATGTAAGGTAACGCTATGATATCAGTACCATTAGTATATAGTATAGTAATGCCATAACGGCGATGCTACTAGTCTCACAGTCCTATAACAATAGTTCTATAACTATTATCATAATGCTACTTCTATAACGTTATAGCATGGATAAGTCAATTTAGTAAGGCAGTAATATAGATTAGTTATTATAGCAGGTATATTACTATAATCGTAATGTTATGAACATAGTAACGCTACAACAGCGATCGTGTAGCTACCGTAAAAATTAAGCTAAAGTAAAAGCTTAATAAGCTATAGTAAAAATTTCATACGTACTTTGACGCTATAGTATTAACACGTTGACTGCCACACTGAGGCAGTTGGAAATTATACTAGATAGTGTTGTTATAATTAATAAATCTTACCAAATATGTTCACAATATTTTGTTTCATTTATTATTCGCACGTTCAAATATCTGATACGAGTGTCTTCAATTAGGTAAACGAACAAATTTTAAATGGTATAGATGATTGATTCATATGGAAATTTAAGCGTCACCCATAGATGGATGACGTGGCAGTCCAGGTGTTAATACTATCAGTATTAACTCAATTATGCTGTAAAAATAGCAATCACCAAAAATACAAGTAACACAGAACAAAATGCGTTTCCTCGTACGAAGAATCACATCGTCGTGCAATAAAATATCAATCTGAATTCCGTAGAAGAAAAAGGAAGGACGTTAATCGACCGAGGCGAATTTGCATACATACACATCGTATCGAATCGATCGTTCATTCTGCAGTTAGTAGAAATTCCCATCCTCCGATGAATTCTACAGCCGGATTCTACACAGCGGGCACATATAGATAATCAAGAAGTTTGTCACGAACGCGACCTATCGAATATATATGGATCCGTGGATGGGTAACGAAGTTACGGAAACGCCGCTCGATCCTGGCTATCGGTCTACAAGGAAGCTACCGTTGGCCTAATTTGATCTCATTAGACCGAAAGACTGACGCTCGTACCAGGAATTCCTTGTGAATACCGAAGCACGAGTTCCAAGATAGCGGAGCACAGGCAGAAAGCGAAAGACCATCTTTTTTCAACGGAGAAAATTGACTTTTCTCTAAAAGGATCATCTCTTCCTTCCGGCCCCCGTCACCCCCGCCCCCATCCTCCTCTAAAGCTTCGCTGACATTCGATAGAAACTTTTGTAACGATCCGTCGTTTCGTTTAGAAATTGCCCCCATTTCACGTAATCAAAGTCTATTACACAATATTAATTACAGCTTATAATTATAGCTTGCTGGTCTATGTCAAGTTTCGTGATTCTGCGACGCGATAATACTGTGTTATGCTATATCTTGACGTGATGTACTGCGATACGAGTATAGCCTGATAACGCACAATTATAATGCGATGATATAGGAAAATTATAAAGGTGGTTCTATAACAGTGATGCAGTAATAAGTATAGTAATTGTATTAAAGTAATGGTACAAGCATCGTAGCGCTATAATAGCGATATTATAGTAGTGTTATAGTTATAATTGTAACGACAGTATTATAGCAGTTTTTCAAGTTTCGTAACGTTATAATTACGATGTTATATGAGTAGTTGTGGTGCCTTAATAAATACTGGAACAACTGTCCAGTAATAGTATAGTTACGCTATGATAACGATACTATAAGTGTAGTAGCATTATATTAATAACTACAACAAGAGCATTCTAGCACTGGTATAAGTATTTTAGTACTATAATAACGATACTATAGGTTTAATATAGATATACTAATAAATATGGTAAAAATAATATACTAGTTTTTCCAGTATCGTAACACTATAATAAGGATACTATCTGAATAGTACCCCCATGTTAGTAAGTACAGAAGCAATATTGCAGCAATGGTTTAAGTATCGTTGCGCTGTAACAATGATGCTATGAGTATAACAGTGTATAGCAATAAGAACAGTAATAGTACTGCAGTAATGCTACAAGTACTATACTATAATCATAGTACTGTTACAATAGTAATATAGTTGTAATACTAATACTACATGCACTATAACGCTACTATAATAGTCATACTATTATGGCCAGATATATACTATATGACTATTTTATGAGATTACTATAATAGTAATAGTATGATATCATAATAGTAGTAATATTATAAGTATGATACCAACACTATGAATATAATAGATGTAGGGGATGGGTGCAACATTTGCATTATAACGTTATAAGGATAGTATCATGTTTATAGTAACACTATAGCTACTATGACACTGTAAGTAACGTAATACTGTAAGTATTAATATAAGTATTAATACTGTATAATATTACAGTGATAATACTGTAAATAACGTAACTCTATAATAGCGATATTATATGGTATTATATAGTGATATAGCAGTATCGTCGTTAGTACGTTAATAGTGTTATTGTAATGCTATAAACGCAGTACTGTTATGGCAGTAACGCTTCAAAGATAGTATAAGTGGAACATAAATACTACAAGTATTGTAGCGTTATAGTAATAGCACTATAAGTATCGACACAACACTACAATAACGATACAGTGCTTTATAACTATTGTTATAGCGATACTATAAGAACATATTATAGCAACTCTATAGGCTCTGTAACAATAGTAATACTGTAAGTATTATAACGCTATAAATTATAGCTGTAACAGTATTATGTTATTAACGTTATAACAATTGTAATACTATCATAGAAATTCCATAACTATAGTATAGCTATAATCATGGCATCATAAATGCAATTAAGTAATAGCGACGCCAGTAGTGCAGTAGCACTATCTTAGTGAAATTATAATAACTACAGAGTCACAATATTAACGCTGTAACTATTATACATCCTGTACTAAACAAAATACTTTTACTTATTTGTAAAATATCTCATTACATAACAAAATATCAATTTGCAGCTATAACTATACAGTATGAATAAAAAAAACGTATTTGTTTCTTATTCGGATGTTGTAAATTATAAAACAATCGAAGGTGATCGAATAAAATGTATCACCCAGTATACTGAGGAGCTCGTTGATTTTATCAAAAGTATCATGATTTCTTTTTTGTTCATAAATCATTAATATCGAAGTTCTCAATAGGTATCACGTATTATACAGAATTTTTTCGAGGATTTTCATATGCACGGTTTGATGCGTGGCCGAACAAATTCCATGGTCTCTGTCGATGTTCCCTTTTGATTTACAACCGACTCCCTTTTTTTGTTGTATTTCTATTGTACAATCCAATAGCATCGTTTTTCGTTAGCGATGCCTTTGGTCGACGTTTCTCGTTTCACTACTTTCGATGGTCATCAACCATTGTGAGTATATTTGCACGGATTGATAGAGACTCTGTTCTTATTCACGACCGTGCACAAAAGAATTCGGATTGCTTGGTATTTCTGAAATACAGGAAGCTTCGGATATAAAACATATTGTAGAGAAATTCATGTACACACGGTAATAGATTTCCGTGGTTTTGCGAGCACAAATAAAACTGTATTGCGTATCGAATAGTAGCGATAGCTATATACAGTCGTGGAGAAAATTAAGTGGACAGATATCATAAATAACAAAAGGTTAATTTAATTCAACTAATAATGTCTATAAATCAAAATTTTATTGCACAACTATATATATTAAATATATAAATTGTATATTAAATAAATGTTTTTTCAAGTCTCTAAGAACACTTCACGTTCTAAATTTAAAATTTATTTAAAATATTGTTATAAAATGAAATTTTTTTTTACATATCTGCAATGTCTACTTAATTTTGCCCATGACTGTATTATAGAAAAAAGTGATTAGGGTAAGTCAGTATTGTATTAAAAATTACAAAGTTATAGAGATTCTAAACACTTTGAATCTTTACATTTTTACATTTTGGTATTTCTAAGACACTTAAATTTCCATATTTTTGCAATTAACCAAATTTCGAAATTTTCATCAAAGTTAATAATAGTATTCCTGATAATTTATAAATTTGACGACTTTTGAATTCTGCAATTTCGAAATTTTTAGATGTCTCAATTCTGATTTTTTTACAGTTTCCAATTTATAAATTTGATAAATTCGTATACTTTTTAAGGTTCAAAAATTTTGAAATTTGAATACTCGAGGGTTTCTGGATTCAAACATTTGTAAAGTTCGAAAGTTTGTAACGTTTTAAATCCGCAGCTTCCCAGACACCCAAGTACCGAAGTTACTAAATTTTCAAATGTATTAATTTACAAATTTTCAAATTTCCTAATTAAAAAGTTCTTGGCATTTGAAATTTTTTGGTTTTCATATTTGCAAAATTCTGAACATTTAACTTCTAAACCTTCACATTCCTAAATTTTTTTATTATGTAATTTTCCAAATCTTTCAAATTTCGAAACTTTTACAAGAAAATTTCTTACACTAGAAAAATAAAAAATGTTAGTTTTTAAAATTTAGAAATTCTCAAGTTTTTGTATTTTCACGTACCCAAATTACGAAATTCCTAAATTTTCAAGTTCCAAATCTTTCAAGTTTTCAAATTTCCAAAATCCTATATATTTAAATTTTGTAATCCCTGAATTCTTAAACTTTCACGTTTCCAAATTTGTAAGTATTTTACTTTCATATTTTTCAATTTCCCAAATTCTAAAAATTTAATAATAAAAATTTCATATATTCAAAAATTGTAAAACTCGAAGATTTTCAAATATTTTGAACGTTCCAAGGTGCCAGATGTAGAGGTACCTAAATTTTTAAACTTTTGGGTTTTCATGTTCTCAAATTTATACATACTCAAATCTCCACATTCTTATATTTTCAAATATTCAGCCTGGAAATTCTGAAATTCTCAATTTTCTAAATTTCCAAATTCTCGAGTACATAAATTCCAAAATTTCTTAGTTTTCAAATATCCCAATTTTCAAATATCTCAATTATCCAAATTTCCCATTCCCCAAGTACCCAATTTTCCAAATTTCTACATGTCGTCAAGTACATAAATTTCAAAATTCCTTAATTTCCAATTATTCCACCATCAAACACTCCACACTCAAAAATCTCAAATTTTAAATCCCGAAATTTCCAAAACTCCCACATTCCAAATGCTCGGAACCGCCGACATTTCAGATTCTCAAATCGATTTTTCAATAAACACGCACAAACGACTAAACATCTAAATTGCAAACTTCATAAATTGAAAAATCCGCCAAGTAAACAACGACCCCCAACGTTACTCCCTTCCCATATATTACCGTTCAGCCCAAACACGTTCCGAACAAAAACTGTCCCAAACGACGCTCGCATCCCTGCTTGTTTCAAAAACGAATCGGTAATGAAATGGCCGTGTTCGGTCATAAATTGAAAATGTTCCATAAATTTGTAACACGGTCGATGGAGGCGATATACCCGTTGGAGGGTGTACCATTTAGGATGGTCGAAGTGTCGAGCCGTTTATACACACGATCCCGGCTCGCTATTGTTGGCAAATTGGCGGTGGACGGATCCGTCGACGATGACCGGGGTTTGATGAAGTAATGGACGTTCTCTGTCGACGTGTTGACCCGCACCGATTATATACACGGTAATAGTACATACATACACGCGATACGGACATAGGTAGGGAGGGGGAGGACCGCTGCTACACACTCGGCATAGTTGACTACAGATACGTGTACACACGGCTTTGTACGTGTATCCCTTCCGCACACTGTTGTTGCGTATGCTGGACGCCAGATCGGTTGCTCTTGCTTCAGCTCCGAACAGCTTCGAATTCCGATCGAACCCTATTACCCGCGTTCCTTGCACTCTTATCGACAACCGTTACGTACTTCCATCGAATCGAGAAAAACGATAACACGTTACCTTCGTGTCCGTCGATTCGACCATGTTTTCAAATACGTCATGCAGAACGCTTTGATTCCTATCTAACTTCTGGGCAATGTAAGGAGCGGATATCCGGGACGGCGATATAAGCACGGCCATATGACGCACCGCGATATCGAGTATAGCAATGATACGAAGTACGGCAATATAGAGCATAGTGATATGAGGCATAGCGATAACGGTTAGAATAGCATGTCGTATAGGGTTATCGAGTGTAGTGATATGAGGCACCGCAATATCGAGTATCATGATATGAGGTACAGTTAGATCGTGCATAGTGATATGAGGCACGATGATGACAAGTATTACGATATAAGTCACGGTGATGAAGAGCATACGGTACGGGACACAATGTTATTGAGCATGGTAATATGAGGCACAGTGATGTCGGTGCAATGGCATCTGGCACAATGTTATCAAGCGCAGTGACATGAGGCACTGCCATATTGAGTGTCACGATCTGAGGCATATTTATACCGTGCGTAGTGATGTGAGGCATGATGATATCGAGCGTAATTGTGTGAAGCATTGCAATATTGACTAGAATGATATGGCACACATCGATATAAAATATAACATGAGGCACAGTGATGTCGGGTGCAATAATATGAAGTATGACAATATTCGGCGTAGTGATATGAGGCACGGTGATGTCGGTACAATGGCATGTGGCACAGCATTGTTAAGCGCAGTGATATGAGTCACGGCGATGAAGAGCATAGCGGTATGAGGCATCGTGATATCGAGCATAGTGACATGAGGAACAGTGATATAGACCATAATGATACGAGGCATAGCAGTATGAAACTCAATAGTATGAGTGATAGCAAAATGAGGCACGGCAGCATAAGACAGAATAATATGAGACAGGCAGATAAGAAGCATGCCGATATAGATTATGGAGGCATTTAACGGTGCGGTGCAAAGTTCTATGATATACAACAAAGCGGTATGAGGCACTTAGATACACGAAACAGCAACATGAAACACGAACACGCGACGCAAAGCTATATGAGGCATGGAGTTATGCAAAAATACCAATGTGGTGTATGTCAACGTAAGGTACAACCGTACGGGAATGCATAAGTGAGAGCAATACGAGACACGAGTACATAAGAGAGAACAACCTCTGCCACGAAGATATAATACAGACTGATACGTGGTACGGAGGCATAGTGACGTGAAGTACAAAGACGTAACACAAAACTATATGCAGTAGAGTGAAAAAGAAATACTGACGCCAATATGACAGAGTAACATAAAGTAGGAAGACATGACATAAAACTAGGTGAAGCACGGTGATGTGGAACATATCAATATGAGGCATGTCAATGTACAATAGAGCGATATGGGGGACGAATACATAATACATAGCTCTATGAAGAACAGCGATATGCAAAGCAAAGATACGAAGAATGTCAACATGTGACAGCGATATAAGGCACCGCGATTGTTCGAGTTTCATACAGATGAGGTTTACGACATGGCAGAAAAACAGCCACTTTTGAAATGCTTTAGTTTATTATCCGAACCATCTGTATGCCAAGAGTGCGATGGTACGTGACATATTTTAGTTTAACAAATCTATTCATGTGTTACGAGCCGGGCTTTGAACAGCGTGAAAAGCGCTGAGAGTTTAAATGATAATTAAGCCACGTAACTTTTATTAAATTTATAATCTCACACACCCTGAGCGGCTAGGATGTATGATAGTGGGAACTGTCACTAGGATCTTTCGGATATATTAATATGGCAAATAGGATAACACCTTTTACAGAACACGATTATGTATTACAAAATTATTCTCTTACAATTGTTTCTGTCGCGAAAATGAAGCGTGTATGTGTGTTACCTATTCCCTTATGCACGGTTTTGACGCACTGGCAATGCGGGGATTCAACGTAGAGTTAACTGGTTTGCGTCGCAGCGAAGTGTTCACGTCGAAATATGTAACTTTGAAACTGTTCACTCGATACTGTCCCTTCACTGATGTAAGTTAACTACTGTCCCTTCACTGATGTAAGTTAACTTCTGTCCACTCGAGTATACGAACGAAAGGGTTTATATACTAGCTGAAGATTGATCACGTGACTTTTTCTACAGATGAATAATTTCCTACAGAATATCTCGAGGAAACGCATATGGTTACTGTTTTGATTATCGAGCATGTCCTGTTTTAAGGAAAAAATTCTAACTGAAAGTACTCTTGTTTGATTTGGTTCTATGTTTATAGGTCTGGCTCCGGCCGGTCTCTTATCTTGCAAGGGTCTTCTATTTTTTTGGAAGCGGATGACAGTGGTCGGTTAAATATTTTCCCTTCTTATTGTTTCAAATGGTTTAAATGAAGGGTGCAGTGAGCAAGCAAAGAATTTTGTATCGGCAACCGTAACACATGCAACAATCGTTATTAGAGTCCTTTCTGGCTTCAGCGGCACAGGCCATGCCATAAACCTCGAAGACCCAAACGTCGAAGGGTAACTTGGCCCTGGAAACCGTTACCTTCCAGGGCTGTGAGACATACGTCACGGAATTTGGGTTTTTCCAACCCAAACTTCCGCGAGCATCCGCCACCCTCCCGCGTGTAGGAAACCCGTTCCCCTTCCAGAAAGGTACCACGCTAAGGGCGCAATGGAAGGGAGCAACGGATGTTTCAAATAGGGCAAAAGTGCCAAAAGCGATATAGTACCATGAGAGATGTAGAACAGAGAGCAGAGTAACCATAGAATTATAGAATAGTATTGACAGAACTTGGAAGTTATAACATAGAAATAGAAATACTCACACACACTAGTTAACATAGTAAATAAATAGTTATTGTTTTGTTACATAACCACGTGCAGTTATTAACGGTCCTAATTCCGTCCAAAATTGGGTGGTCCTTCGAACAGTATTTTAGACGGCACCGAAGTGCAATATTAAGGGTCTTGACCTCACTCTAACAGTGATATAGCGGTATGAGGCATAGCTGTATAAGCCTTATTATATGAGATACAATGAGGTAGTACTCTATGAGTTACTCTCATGCTGGATACATTGGTATGAGGCTCGTCAGTAGGTAACACAATGATATAAAACTGTATGAAACATAATTATGTATGACGCTATGAGGCATAGCTGTATAAGCCTTATTATATGAGATACAATGAGGTAGTACTCTATGAGTTACTCTCATGCTGGATACATTGGTATGAGGCTCGTCAGTAGGTAACACAATGATATAAAACTGTATGAAACATAATTATGTATGACGCTATGAGGCATAGCTGTATAAGCCTTATTATATGAGATACAATGAGGTAGTACTCTATGAGTTACTCTCATGCTGGATACATTGGTATGAGGCCCGTCAGTAGGTAACACAATGATATAAAACTGTATGAAACATAATTATGTATGACGCTATGAGGCATAGCTGTATAAGCCTTATTATATGAGATACAATGAGGTAGTACTCTATGAGTTACTCTCATGCTGGATACATTGGTATGAGGCCCGTCAGTAGGTAACACAATGATATAAAACTGTATGAAACATAATTATGTATGACGCTATGAGGCATAGCTGTATAAGCCTTATTATATGAGATACAATGAGGTAGTACTCTATGTGTTACTCTCATGCTAGATACATTGGTATGAGGCCCGTCAGTAGGTAACACAATGATATAAAACTGTATGAAACATAATTATGTATGATGCGGTAATGTGATGCGCGGCGATATGAGGCATGGAGATGCAACCACAGCGATATGAAATCAAACAGTGAGATATGGAATTATGATGCACCGGCATGTGAGATACGAGGTGTCGTAATTAGTAACGACTCGAAGTAGAGTCGTATTAAGTGCGATGGTATGAGGCAGCGTGAAACATGGCGATACAATGTATATCGATATGAAGCTTCTCGATGGCAAGAGTGACATTATGACGCATTGCAATATAATAAGATTATACCGTAAAATATTTACTGGAACGCGCTAATATCTGTACGAGAAAAATGATTTAATGAACAATCTGGAACATGTCAATATAAAGCATTTCGATAAACGTTTAATGAATTATTTTAGGTCATAATGAAAATTATATTTCGCGCATTGCAATGTTATTTACAGTTCGCTTGATTCCATTTGCATAATGCATGTATGGACAAACATTAACTTGTTAATCGCCGTGTAAATGTGTTCAGCAATATTGCTAACGTAATATATTGCAGAGTATTTGTTATCACCTGGAAACCGTGCGTTATTGTGTTGTCCGGTATTGATTACGAGCATGTGGACAGTATCATGCGACGTTGATGAATGTCATTACGTTTCAATTAAAACACTAGGATAATTACCTGGAAACAAGCAAATTACTGGTGCACCACTTTAACAGTTAGAAAAAAATACACGAAACAAATAAATTTATTTCGAACAAACAAATCTTGGTACCTATAAAAATTCGTTCATTGAAGGCACGATTTTTCTATAGTTAATAATTAAAATAAGAATTGAAAAACTCAACCATTAAAATACAAGAATAATGTTAACAGCTCATAAAATTTTGTTGCTTCGAAATGAAGTTAATAATCACAGAATAGCCATTTGCGCGAAATAAATCAAATTAAAGCTCCCCGTTCATGAAAATCAGAGAATAACGAATAAAAGAACATCAGTTTTGTCAGGCGCTCGCACCAACGAAGTGCTCCATCAAGTTAAAATTTCATTTGTTAACATCTGCGAAAAAAAAGAAGACACGCGGTCCTAACTGGAACTTGCCAGGATTTTAGTAAACATTTCTTTTCCGCTCGTCGCCAACGTAATATTCCGTGTTGATGCATCAAATCCATCGGGAGCGAAAAACGAAGAACGCCATTATCGTGTCTGAGATTCATTTAATTAATTACATCCCTGATGAGATTTTTTATAACGCGCCACGCTGGTTCGGGTGGGGACACTGTATTATGATTAAAAGTCGTTTGAGGTGTTTAGACCTATCGCGGACCGATGCCGAGCAAAAATGTTTTTCTTCCGGTTAAACTCACAGTACTCTACGAAACTTTAAGCTTTCTTTGGAAACTGTTCTTAGGGAGAAATCGTTACGCGAGAACCCGTTGAAGTTGCTTAAGTAACTAAAGAAAATTCTTCGACGTCCTCCGCGAGGAAACAGTCGAAATTTGCAGCATTTAATGTCGTACCAGTTTGCCATCGTCCGCGATCGGCCATTTTGTATAAGTGACATCAACGACGCATGTACATAATCATCTTCTGCAGACCTTAAGCTTCAATTTGATGTAGAATAAGTGCCACTCCGTGATACTTTTATGTTACGAAATTATGTTAGAAATTGATCACTTTCACATCGTACGTTTTACTGTTTATATAATGCTGTGAGGCTGATAGTCTACCATTTTGCATTGAGAACATTAATGAGACATTGACATAGTAATTTTCCGTAGTCTCTGAACTTTAAAATGACATACTGCAAGTGTTGTTATGAGATATTTTTATGTGATGAAATCATGTCAGAAGTTAGTGAACTTAATCAGTACATATGCTTTGTGGTATCTGATCTACTACTTGTTATTGATGATAACCAGTAATTTGAAATTAGGAATATCGATAAAACATTTACGTAGGATTTTTCAGTATCTTTTAATCTTCCAATTGCTGTAGCAAGATCTGTTAAGGGACACTTTTATGTCATGAAATTCTATCCGGTCTTTTAGACTCCAAAATCTATCATGTTCTGCCACTGACTTTATTGGGTATTATAACTGACAGCTATTTTGTGTTAAGAACAGTAACAAAGCGCTTAAATTGTAATTTTCCTTAGACTTCAAACTTCAAATTCATGTATCGCATGTGTCGTTTTTTAATACCTTTATGCCATGAACTCGTATTAGAATGTAGAACAAATAACAATGCCCATTCGCATATAACCAATATATTTTTTGAGGCCGATGACAAGTAATGTTAAAAAATATTGCTGAAGCAATTATGTAGTAATTTTCCTTATATTTCAAGCTTTAAATTCATCTGCCACAAGTGGCGTTTCGTTGTACTTTTCTGTCATGAAATAGCGCTCGAGCATTTCTGTCCTTCGAAATAAGCAACGGTTTAATTGACTTTTAAATGGATATTAAGAAAAGCGAGGTAATAAAGAGACACACGTACCACGCATGTTTCTCATATTCCAATTTACCGCTCGACGAAGTTGAGAACAACCGGATATACACGTTATCGTACAGCAGTTAGTGTATAATTATTTAAACGAAACTCACCTTTCATTAGGACGAAAGCGTTGTTTCGCGTAGCAGTCGGCTTGAAACGCGTTTATTTTCGTCTGGCCGACTCGTTTCTGCGATTACGCTTTCGAGCAATAATTCCTCGTTGTTTCACGGTCAGTGCCGCGGATTCGGCGAGTTTAATTAAATCCAGCTAGACATAATTTTCTAATTTAAAGGGCTACCGTACGAAATATTCTTCTGTTTCAATCGTCAACTCCGTTATAAACGATTTTTATATTTTTCGTTCTTAAAAATCGCGCGATACGCATTTATCATATTTAATTGCACGTATTTCGTAATGGAGAGCACGAGATTATTCGTTTAACTTCACCTACGAAATTCAGAGGCTCGCGCAACGTTAACTCTGAGAAGGATAAAATAATGCAGTTTAATTTAATTTTCACCTATGAAACGAACATGCAATTTTTCCGTTTTCTTCCGGGCGAACGTGCGCAATTTTGCGTTCCGTGGAATTAAAAAAAAATTGGACGTACTTTTTGCAGCGGTTAGTAATTTCGCTTCATAACCGTTTAACGTTAAGTTTTTAATTCCATTCAAGGTATCACATTGTTCATCCTGATCGAGAGTTTTTAACATCGAATATATTAAATCGACAATGGGGGTCAGATGTGGCTACAACGGTGGTCGAGTCAAATTTAATTTTGTCGAATATTCCACCAAGTTTAGACACATATATTTAATTGCGATCAACGCAGCAATTCGCAACAATTCCCACATTTTCGCCATCTCGAACGACGGTGAAAATATCTGAAATTTCACGAGAGGCGAAATAACGTTTCGCAGAACATTAAACGATATATTGTTCTTCGTTCCGACCCTCTGTAAATTTAATTTCTTCTTTCAGCACGTTCTTTCAAACAATAATTCTCGGTGAAACATTACTGTTTCTAACGAATCGGCAGAAACTCGAAAGTAACACGGTCTGGTTGAAGGGTCAGACGTCCGCGAAACGCACCCGTTCCATTCGTTTCTCCGGTTTGCTTTTTTTCTTTTTTTTTTTTTGTAAATTCAGCCAGCGAAGCGGTGTCACGATGATACATGGCCAACCGCCGGCATGCATCCAGAGATTCCAGCCGCGACACAGTAGTTTCGTGGCATCGGGACGCGAAATTATGACGGAAAGGCACTATCTTTTTTGTTTCTGTTCCGACCGCAAAATGGCGGAGGAACACGGAGCGAAAGTGAAGAAGGGAAATAAAATCCGAGTCGAGCGAAAATATTAAGTTTTAACGAAATCAGAATGCACTCTACATAAAATATTAAATTGACGTCATAAAATTGTTGCAAAATCGCACTCACTGCATACAAACTTGATGCTTAGCGTTATGAAGAACGTCTACATAACACGAAAAGATCAACTGCTTTTTGAGAAAAATGATTTCTATATGTAACAATTTAATATACCCGAAGGAGATAATACACGATCATGGATCATAAATTACGAACGGTTATCAAAAACGTAGTAATCTTTGTACAGTACTCTTTGTGAAGTTCTGATCTGTAAATCGATGCCTCATAAGTGGCACTACATAATATTTTTATGTTATGAAAACATATCTACAGTTTGTTAATCTAATGAATATATCTTATTCTTCATAGTGAAAGATATGTAGTTCTGAGGTCGATGGTCCGCCACTTTTTATTAAGAATATCGATAAAACATTTGCATAGACATTTTCTATAGTCTTTAAACTTTAAAATGATGTCTCACAAGTGGCACTTCATAATATTTTTATGTTATGAAATCATATCTGTAGTTGGTCAATCTAATGAATACATCTTATTCTTCATAGTGAACGATATGTAGTTCTGAGGTCAATGGTCCGCAACTTTTGATTAAGAATATTGATAAAACATTTGCATAATCATTTTCTATAGTCTTTAAGCTTTAAAATGACATATCACGAGTGTTATTATGAATTACTTTTCTGTCATGAACTTGGGTAAGAAATTAACCAATGTCGGAGCATCACGTTATCTATTACTGTTATTTGTTGACGTCGATAACCAGTCATTTCGGGCCACAAATATTCATCAAATATTTATGCGGGAGTTTTCAGTACACTTTAAGCTTTAAAATGATCTCTCACAAGTGTTATTTCATAATATTTTTATGTTATGAAAACATATCTGCAGTTAGTCAATCTAATGAGTACATCTTATTCTTCATAGTAAAGGATATGTAGTTCTGAGGTCGATGGTCCGCCACTTTTTATTAAGAATATTGATAAAACATTTGCATAATCATTTTCTATAGTCTTTAAGCTTTAAAATGACATATCACAAGTGTTATTATGAATTACTTTTCTGTCATGAACTTGGGTCAGAAATTAACCAACGTCGGAGCATCGCGTTATCAATTACTGTTATTTGTTGACGTCGATAACCAGTCATTTCGGGCCGCAAATATTCATCAAACATTTATGCGGGAGTTTTCAGTGGACTTTAAGCTTTAAATTGATGTGCCGCTAGTGCCGTTTCACGATAAATTTATGTCATAAAATTGTACCAGACTTTTAGGTTTAAAAATCGATAACGATAGAAGCACACGTCGGATTACCGAGGCAATGACGGAATAGTCAAAGCACTTTTTCTTTTTCGTCCAAAGTGAAAAAATATCGAAAATCGAAACAGGCAGGGGTGATATAAATAAACAAATACCAGATCAACTAGGTACTATGAATTTTATTGTATTTACCTTTTCGAAACTTACAAATAGTGAACAGCGAATACCGACATTAAATGAATTTCCTATATTTTCGTGTCATTTTTTTTTCACTTATTTATTTTGTTGCCTCCGCTTCCATGTTTCCTCGAAATGGTATTCCCTTACAACAACGTTTGTCCCTTATTATTCGTTTTAATGACCATTAATAGTAGACATGATTTTTATTTTACTTTATCTTGGATACAGTACTATGGATGATGAATGATTAGCGATGAGCAAGTATATCGAGCCGAAAACTTTACATTAAACCCGCACAGATGACACCACAGTAGCTGAGGGCGTCATCGCTGCCCCTAGGGCAAAACCTGTTGGTGTTTCATAACCGCAACTGTTATGACTGCTCAAATCGTAACATTAACTTAAACAAATATTTACGAGTTAAATTCATAGCTCGGAATTAATGATCACTTCAGATTGATAGATACTTTAACATAAATAATTGTTTAATGTAGTCTGACTTAAAACGTAATTGCTCGATTTAATTTTAATTTAAGAAATAATTGTTCCACCCAATGTAATTTAACAAACAATTGTTCCCTTCAATTTAATTTAACAAATAACTGTTCGATTTAATTTACGTATTTATTCAATCTACTTCAACTTTCAAATGTTTGAAATTTGTTGAACATAAACAATTTCGCATATCGGTGTATCGTTGCCCATAAGGGCATCGAATTGTGCAGGCTTGCTTTACACGAATGCTCTTCTTTACATATGCACCTGGGTCAACGTTGTGACGATGGAAAATCAAAATTAATCATATTATCGTAATATCATAACGATCGTTATATCATAAAGGGCACTGTGCTACTAATAAAAATATTATCAAATAATTTTTACTCGATAATCATTGATTTAACATTTCATTATAATTATTATTCCACAAACAATATTTCCAGATTTGCTCGGGAATTTAAATTCATACTCGTCCTTCGATAAATTTAAAATATACTTGTTTAAAAATTTATCTAAGCGAACTTGCAGAGAAATAAAATTTGTTTGTACAAAATATTTAATAACATTTTGATTTTTAATCGTCGAACCGAGTCAAGCGCGACTTACTTTTCCTAATTCCGGAATACTTTGTTCTCCTTACATTATGGTACTTAATTATATCTTACTCTATATTTTTTTTATCAAACGCATTACACGAGTACTCGTACTCGAACAACACACATACAAACGAACGTACACACGCATGCACACGAAAACATTCTCACTCACAAATGGCGTAGATCAACGACGGGCATCAGAGCAATCTCTGAAAGTAACGCGATACATCGCCGTCCAAACAAACCGTGGCCTCATTCTGTATTTCCTCAAGCCGGTGTCACAACACATTATTTGTCTCAACACTTTCGCTATAGTATTTACAAAATTACAAATCAATACGTTTGTTAATGATGTCATACGAAACAAATGAAAATCTATATTCTGTGATATAGGCATAATAGACTCTTTTTATATTGCCGGTGGTGGAGTGTAGGATTTAAAAAATAGGATTAAAAGTTACGATTTAAAAAATGGATATATGTAAATTCAGAAATTGATAAATTTGAGGATTTGAGAATTTATAGATCGTATATTTGAAGGCATTGCAATTTAAATATTTGTAATTTTGGAACTTTAAGGATTCTGTAATTTGAATATTTGGGAAGTTACAAATTTACAAATACTGATTTGATGACTCCTGATTTTAGGATATTAAGAATGTGATAAATGAAGAATTTAAACATGTACAAATATGTGGATTGAAAATTTGGAAATTAAATACTTGTAAATTTAAAGAATTTAAAGTTTGAGGATTAGAAAATTTAGAAATTGATAAATTCGAGAATTTAGGAACTTGAAAATGCCAGAATTTAGATATCCGGAGATTTGAGGATTTTTGGATGTGAGGAAATGAAAATTTGGAAATTGGAGACTTGTATATTTAAGAATTTGAAAGCCTGAAAATTTCGAAATTTAGTAAGTGGTTCTCTGAAGATTTGGATATTTATAGATTTCACATTCGAGAATATCCGGACTTTGTAATTTGGGTGAATGGAAATTTAGTAATTGATAAATTTGAAAAGCATTGAATTTTGAAATGTGAAAATTTAAGAATGTAGTCAAGATTTGGAAATTTTGGAATTCAAGGAAATGAATATTTGGTAATTTGAGAATTTGAAATTCTGGGAATTCAGAAATTTAGGACTAGAAAGTTTAGGATTCTATAAATTGATAAATTAGAGAACTTGCCAAGTAATAGATTACAAATGTGAATATTCAAGGTCTTTATAGTGTGAATATTTTAGAATTGGAAAATGTTGAAATTTATAAATTTCGGAAATCGGAAATATAAAAATTTCGAAGTTAGGAGATTTTAGGATTGTGGAATCTATGAAATAGAAAATCTGCAAATTCGAAAATGTTAGAACTAAGAAATTTGGTAATTTTCAGATTTCAAAATATGGCAGTTCAAGACATGAATTATCTAAAAACTTATAAATGTCATAAACCGACACTACCTATGAAAATGATCTATACTTACACATTTCCACAAATGTGGTAACGGCTTAAGCCCGCAACCCGTTGTCCTCCCTTAAGCCGCAGCCACGATTGTTCCACAACAGATTACATTATCCGATGCCTGTCGCTGTTACAGATATAGAAATTTTGTCGTTCGCGATGTTTGCTCGATCGAGTGACAATCAAGGATTCCGTGGGGTAAGGGGGTCCAAATGACCCGACGTCGTAGACAGAAGGAGGATCTTAATACTCTCGTATAAATCATCGAAGGGATCGTACGTTTGATGCACTTATAAAGCCTTACTCGTTTATTTTGATCGTTGAAACATTTCCGTCTCGCAGAAGATTGCTCTATTTAAAGAACAAAATGGTGTGAAAAATTTCTAACACGTTGTGCTAACAATCGGTAAAACAAACACAAACATTCGATGCGCAGTAAATGTTCGGGCAAACACGGAAAAGCAATCGGGTGTTCGATTTTAGCTTGCCAGGGATTAGTAGCTGGTAGTTATGAATCACATAGTTCGTAGTACTGCGGTCATAAAACTCGGAGAACTTTCCTGACGCTAAAATGTCAGAATTTTCGCAGTCCGAATGCCCTGATCTAAATTTACTACGAAAATACAACAGCTGTTAATATTAGCGAATTTTTCGTCCGGTAAAAATGATGAACGTTATCGTTTTTTTGTCGGTTTGTTCGTATATTATAACCTAAACCGCGAACTTAACCTATACATAACGCAAACATAACCTCGGGGAGAGTTGCCCAGAAAATATCGGTTTATTGATTGAAATGTTTTAAAAACAATGCAGTTAAGAGCATTTTTTTTTTTCACTTTTTCTCTGAACAATTTATAAAAAGTATTTGCAATATTAACTCTGTGTCGTACGACCTTCATAATTTTTTAAAAAATTCATGTTTTCGTTCCTTTACGAGAGATATTGGCGAGAATGTAATAACGCACAAATATTGTTTGTTAAAATGATTTATTCAATGAAAAATAATATAACATTGCCATTTTGCAATATCGAAAAACGATACAACAAAAATTTGTTATTCTGATGCTCATGAAATGTCATTAATAATTAATAATTTAGTTAAGTATAGGAAAACATGAATGTGGCAGAATGTAACGAAGAACTAAATTGAAAATGCATGTCCTCCGTATCATCGCGATACCGGTTTCGCATTTCAGGTTTTCTTACCGAGAACTGTCAAGTGTTTATCATTAATTCGCAAATGTAACTTTTTGCAAAGTTTAGACAGTCGACAGAGGTTCGCTCTTTGAGAAATAGAAATGGACGACGGGTAAGAGCAGAAGGAGGATTGAAAGAAACGTGACTGCTCTGGAGAGGTAAACAAGATATCAACAGAAGGAGACAGGAAACGATAGAGGAAAAGGAAATGAAACGGAAGAGGAAACAAGACGGTGAAGAAGTTCTGGAAGATAAACGAATTTCCATCTCTCTGTTTACTAAAAATACAAACAACTCTTTTCAGAAAAAGGATTTCATCAAATTTGATGTAAAGTCGTGAATATTTTTAATATTCAGTAAAAATGATAAACAAGAAGGCGAATAATTTCTAGGTCCATGTTGGGTCTAGATTAGGCTTTCTTAGGTATGTGTTAGGTTAGGTGTGCTTTAGAAGAGGGAGAAATAGATTTCGGATATGTAAAATTATTATAACGAACTTAATTTAATATTAATTTAAAAAATAATTAATTTATATTATTAAACCTGTGTTAAATCTATGTTATATTTAGGTTAGGTCTATGTTATAATGTGTGTTAACTCTGAAATTGTTTTATATTAATTTTAGGTTAGGTTAGGTTGTATGAAATTTGGAAGAGGTTTTGGATTATGTCAAATTGCGTTAACAAACTTAATGTAATATTACTTGGAAAAATAATTCATTACTGTTATTAAACAGTATTAATTTTATGTTAGATTTGGATTAGATTTGTGTTAAAATGCGTGTTTACTCTACAACAGTTTTTAGTTAATTTTAGGTTAGGTTAATAATTTCATTTGAACGCTACATCAAGAAATTACATCTTATTATCCAAAGATCTGCAATCAGTTTCGACTGAATCATTGTTTGGTCAAGATTAGTTCGGCGCTAGAGTGCCAGTTAGATTAAAATTTAGCATAAATTAGTTTTAGATTTACTGTAAATTAGGTTAGTCACGTAAATTAAATGATATATCAAATTAATTTTTAATACCTTAAGACCACTGTAAGATTTCGATTATGTCTGTGTTAGGTCAAAGTTAGATGTGCGTGTCCATGTGAATTAGATTAGAATTTCGTATATTTTAGTTATACGTTTGTTATAAGTTAGGATAGGCACTTTAATTAGTCGATACATCACGAAAGTAATTTCTAGTATTCTGGAAACTGCACTAAATTTCGTAAGTCTATTTTAAGTCTAGGTCTGCGTTAGAGCACGGTTCAAATCAATGTTTAGTATAGTTTAGTTTCGGGTTTGAAACTAAAATTGCAGTAAGCTAGTTTCACGTTAAGCTACTAATTTTAATTAAACAATACGTCAAGAGATTACTTTTTATCATCCTCAGATCTGCGGTAAATTTCGATTGAGTCTATGTTAGATTAACATAAAATCCATGTTAAGTATAGGTTAATTTAGGTTAGGTCTATGTAAGGTACTTTATAAACTTGCATTCGAGAATTAGTCTTCCATTAAGTTTAACTTAATTTTAATCATTAACTATAATTTGAAATGTTATGAAGAAATTATAGCTCGCGGGTAATGTTAAGTTGGCACTTAGTCCAACCTCAGTTTGGGTTAGGTAGAAGTGAAAAAATCAGAACGATACGTTTATCGTGATATTGGGTCAAATACGTCGCATGCACAATGCAGTATAGCACGATTAAATTCTCCTAATTGCAACGAACGTTTCGCGGCGCAACTTTTTTCGAAAGTAAAAACCTCTTTTCGAAAGTAAGAACGCAAATTTTCCTATTCGCGTATCTCGGATACTTCGAATTTCGCGAAATCTGAGGGTATTCAAAGAGCTTCGGCACGGTCCAGCTGATAATTAAATTTATCACGCGCATTGATTACGCGTATATGCGGTTTTTGTACGCCGGTTCACGGGAATTCGCCTTGCTGAAATATTTTGCACCTGCCCCGTGTGCAATAATGCCCTTGCTAAATTATCGTGTTATACAAGCTGGCTACCCAGCAGCCAGGAACAGCTGATTTACACCCAACTACCAACACGTTATCGTCACGACCCGCTTAACCATTTCGAGTCGAATCTATCCTCGATTTCCATTTCGCCATCGATTCTTACCGCTGTTATACTCGACTCTGGTTGTATCCACTGATTTCGCGAGTCGAACTACAGGTCGATTCACCAAAATAACGATTTTTTATCGCAAATCTCTCGAATAACATAACCTATGATACCTGTACACTTATGGGGTTATAATAAGAGACCTAACCTAAGTTACAGTTTCAACAAAATCGTCAGACTTTAACAATAGGTAAGCATAACATAAACCACTGGGATTGTGATAATAGACATAGCCTAACGTACAGTTTCAATGAAATCGTGAGACTATAAAATTAGAGAACTTAATCTAACCTAATTTAAACCATTCAGATTATAACAGTAAGCATAACCTAACCTTCAGCTTCAATGAAATCGTCAAACTATAACATTAGAGAAACCTAACCTAACCTAACCTAAATCATTCAGTTTGTAACAGTAGACATAACCTAACCTTCAGCTTCAATGAAATCGTCAGACTATAACATTAGAGAAATCCAACATAATATAGCCTAAACCATTCAGATTGTAACAATAGAACTAACCTAACCTTCATCTGCGATGAAATCCACAGAATACAATAATACAGAAACAGGACCAACAATATCGTAAAATATGTGGAAATGAGTAATAAATCATAACACGCAATCTGTGCAAAATTGCTTAAAAGATAATAATAAATTTAATGTAAGGAACAGAATCTATGAAGTTCTTAGAAAATAGCAATAAGCTTGATGAATAATTTTGTAAAATCTGCGAAAATGTGCAATAAACTCTATCCGGTAAACATTGTAAAATTACACAAATCGTAATACAGCAGACATATAATCGTCCTAAGGAAAGAAGAATAAATCGATCATAGCAGAATAAAGAATTATCGTGAACTTCCTGCAAATTAAAAGTGAACCTAACCTAACTCATAACCCTTGCAAAATTCTTACAATGCAATTAATTTAACTTAACCTAACAGTTTTATGAAATTCTTGTAAACGATGATCGTAAATCTAGCTTAATCAACAATTTTATAAATCATGTAGAATTGAGCAATAAATCCTAACCTGCGATTATAATCTGCGAAAAATTTCTCAGAAAGTAATAAAAAACGAGATCTAATCAGCAAATTTAATAAAATCCCTAGAAAGGAAGAATAAACGTATCCTGACCTAATACACAATTGTTGTAAAATTTCTGAAAACCGATAGTAAACTTAATGTAACTTATAACTCGTGTAAAATTCTCAGAATATAATTAATCCGACTTTGCCTAAAATTTTTGTGAAACTCTTATAAACAATGGTGGCAACCGTAACGTAAAACAATTCGTATGAAATTCCGAGAACCGAATAATAAACCAATATCAGCTACGTAGTGAAAGCATCTCTAAACGAATTCGATAAACCGTAAAACGAAACGGAATGGTGATTTCAAAGTACAGTATTGTTTTCTCGATACTTTTTTCCTCCGTCCGGTGAAAACAGATTACGTGTATGGGGGAAAATAGAGGACGTGAAACGAGAAATGAAAATTGCTATGACGTTTTAGTAGCAGCGTTCTATATTTTTTTCCCCGTTTATTTTCCTTCGCAATTCGTGTTTCGTTTGGATGATTGAAAATCCGAACGGACGTGAGTATGGTAAACAAAAAGGAACGAGATATGTAATTTAAAAAACGGGACAGTAATTATTCAACAGAGATGGCTCTTTGTTATTTCGATTTCATCGTTCTGGCGGATCGTTTTTGGGACGCGAATGGCTTATGGTGATAGGAGAATGCTATAAAAAATGGATCGTTTCTTTTCGTGCATCACTGTTTTTGCCAACTAGGTAATTCTTAGCGTCGAGCTATTTTATATTGGGCGTACTAATAAAGCGCGTACGTAGCCATTTTTAGTAAACTTTAATCACAAAATAAAATTCCGTATGCGCCATTTTTAGTTACGATAATGTAACAGACTTTTTACGTTTAAATATTCGTCATCGTTTGTTTTAAGCGGTGGTCAGCCATTTTGTAATAGGATTATTAAGGATGGATGTACGTAGCCATTTTTGTCGAAATTCTAGAGTTAATTTGGTGTATCACGAGTGTCATTTTAACATACTTTTATGTCATGAAATGATATCAGAGGTTAGGCAACTTAACGAAGTACATTTCACTGACATAGCGAATGATACATTGCTTTGAAGCCATTGTTCCGCCATCTTGAATCGAGAATATCATTCAAACGTTTGCACAATCATTTTTCTTGGACCTCAAGCTTCAAAATAGTATACTACACGTATTATTTTGACATACTATTATGTCATGAAATGATATCAGAGGTTAGGCAACTTAACGGAGTACATTTGAGTGAAATAGCGAATGATACATTGCTATGAAGCCAGTGTTCCGCCATGTTGGATCGAGAATATCGTTCAAACGTTTGCACAATCATTTTTCTTGGACCTCAAGCTTCAAAACAGTATACTACACGTATTATTTTGACATACTATTATGTCATGAAATGATATCAGAGGTTAGGCAACTTAACGGAGTACATTTGACTGAAATAGCGAATGATACATTGCTATGAAGCCAGTGTTCCGCCATGTTGGATCGAGAATATCGTTCAAACGTTTGCACAATCATTTTTCTTGGACCTCAAGCTTCAAAATAGTATACTACACGTATTATTTTGACATACTATTATGTCATGAAATGATATCAGAGGTTAGGCAGCTTAACGGAGTACATTTCACTGAAATAGAGAATGATACATTGCTTTGAAGCCAGTGTTCCGCCATGTTGGATCGAGAATATCGTTCAAACGTTTGCACAATCATTTTTCTTGGACCTCAAGCTTCAAAATAGTATACTACACGTATTATTTTCACATAATGTTATGGCATGAAATCCTGTCAGAAGTCTGGCATCTTAATCACATATATCATATCTCAAGTATAATCACTTATTGAGATAACGGTCGACAACTTTGTATCAAGAATGTCGATGAAACTATTAAACAGAACTTTTCAGTAGACTTTTCGCTTCAAATTGATGCACCGCACATGGATTCTTTTACGTCATAAAATTGTATCGGTTAGGTTACAAAATCTGTTTCCCTTTAACCGGCGTTACAGTTATAATTGGTTGTCATACATATTGTGCCCAAAGACACAATCCTGCATGCGTGCAGTCATTTTAATTAAACTTCAGGCTCGAATACAGCGTATCATTGTTATTGATTTGCCATACTTTCGCGACATGAAATTCTCACAGGCTTTCCGCGTCCCTCTTAAACGGTAAAAGGCCAGTTCTTTTCGAAAAACAAAGCGAGCTCGTCTGACGGAACAAAAGAGTTTCCTAGGCAGATAATTATAAAACTAAACAACGTCAAAACACCAGGCTGGACGGTGTTCGTGAGAAGTTGAAGCGACGAGTAATGGCCGGCCACGGGTCGAAATTATTACACGATATAAAGCACCGAGTGAGTTTCTGCAACGCCGGGAGCACTCAGCCACGTAGACAATGACCGCTCATAAAATCTCGAAATCACTTCCTGCCACCACCCGTCGGGCCCTCTCTGTTTATCGCATGCCAGTATGCAAATTTGTTTTCACTTCCCTTCGCCGCTACAAATTTAACACTTTGATTACCAGACCGTTGGGAGGACAATCATTTTTGCATCGGTCACCGGACCTGGCCAAACGTGCTTGTATAAACGCCGGATACACGGCCGATCGATCCACATCCGCCCACCCTATGACGTACAATCGCGTGTGCTAATCGGTTTTTCAGCCCCGACGTCGATGAATTTCAGTTTTCGTCCCTTTTCTTCCTGATCCAGCCCTACGGGCAAAGATAACGTTCTTGTGCACGTGTCTACGTAATCTGATTTACCCTTGATGCCACGATGCTTTCCCTTTTGATCCCTCGATGACGCGTTAAGGTCAAAGGTGTCACTATCCGTTATCGATACCTTCTCCATTATCGATGTTTTATAGATGTCTCATTTATATTTAACGCTATTTCTATCACGATTTTGTGTATACTTACACTCCTGGACAAAATTAAGTGGACATTGCAGAAATGTAAGAAATGTTTTGTTTCATTACAATGTTGTAAATAAATTTTAAATTTAGAACGTGAGATATTTTTTTAGGCTTGAGAAAACATTTATTTAATGTATATAATTGTGCAATAAAGTTTTGATTTATAGGCATTATCAATTAATTAAATTTACCTTTTGTTATTTATGATACCTGTCCACTTAATTTTCTCCACGACTGTATTTCGATCAAAAGGTGTCTGTTGACGCTTTTTCGTTTGAATAGATGTAATTGCCAAAATTGGTGGGGGATTTCAAATTATCAGTTAAATGTTGATAATACGAGGAATATATAGAAGGAACTTTCAGAATTTGGAGGAATTAAAATTTGAAGGCTTGGGAATTTGACGGTATGAAAAGTTGAAATGTTGAAAATCTGGGGGTTTGAGAATTTGGTACTTTTGACATTTGAAAGGTGAAAATCTAGAGGAGAATTAGGAATTTGAGAATTTGGATATTTTAAACTTTGGAAAGTTGCAGAGTAATTCATAAACTTGGTAATTTAGGAATTTGAAAATTTAAATTGTTCGGAATTTGTAAACTTGGAAATTACGAAACTCATAAAATTTGGAATTTGGGAATTTGAAAATTTATTGATCAAGAAATTCATAAATTTGGAAATTGGGGAATTAGAGAACGTGAACACCATAAAATTTGAAAATTTGATAACTTGTCAATATAAAAATTTAAACATTTAAATTTGTGTTTCCAAGAACTTGAAGATGTGGAAATTGTGAAAATTTGATGATCTTCAGGGTTAAAAATAAAAAAAGTGTGCATACTTTAACATTCGTACACTTAGAAATATAAAAATTCATAAGCTATCGAGTTTTAAAAATAAAAAATTAAAAAATTCAACAGGCTTCTACTTCGATCTTCGTTCGCTCCACCAATATTTCAGCGATATTATCGACAACTTTACACCGAATTATCGATAGTTTTCCGATATCATCGATATTTAGCGATAACCATGTCGATAGTCACACCTCCGTTTGAACTGTAACCACCGTCCATCATCGATCAAAATAAACAAAAACCGTGATCATTTCCCTGCTCAGACATCGACTGATATGTTAATCTGCTCGTACGAAATGTCACGGTCGATTCGATCCCTCTGTAACCACGTTCGTCGAATCACTTCCCTCCTTCTGTCTCGTGTTTAACATCCGGTCGTGGGACGATGTCTACAATGTCGTAACACCAGGGAACCGGTAGGGGTTAAAAATGACCAACGATTGGTCTATCGACGAGAAACTTCGTTGTCCGTTTCGAGAGAATTTTTCCGTATACTTCGATGCGTGGTGAAAGAAAAAAATGAAGCTTCCTCGTCGAACAACGGTCTCGTTCGCGTTCGCAACGGATAAACTTCGTTCGTTTCGGTGAATGGTCGGGAGAGAATGTTCCTGTTTTTCGTCTGGTTCGGTAAAAATGTTTGGTTTCGAGTGCAAAAGTGCGTTCGATCGCCGAAATGCCGATCGTTCCTTCAGTTTCCTTAGAATATCCTCGTCCGCGAGGAAACTTTTAGCACCATTCGAATTGCAGGCCCGTGAAATGTTCGGGTCATCGCGGTCACCTCAGAAACGATGACAATAACGTTAACAGAACGACGAGAATGAAGGCTGCACTCTGATTTCTGCCTCCACCATGTTGCATGGCAGCTGGATTCTCGCCTGAAACAGTAAATACGATAATCTGTCAAATTTGTCGAATACAATAACTAAAATACGTACTTTCATTTATATACAAGGTAATTTATAATAATTTTGTGTCGTAAGAGCATGTCAGAATTTGTTCAACTTAATGAACGACAGTTCGCTGTTTATAGGAACTGGTACATCGCTTTGAGGCCGATGGTCAGCCATCTTAGATTAAGCATATTAACGGAGTATGTAAACAGTCGTTTTCCTTAAGCTTCGAGCTTCAAATTAAAGTATCATACATTTATTTCCATGTATTTTTATGCCATGAAATCGTGTTTGAAGTTAGAGAACCGAACAAAGAATATTTCGCACTTTGTGAGATTTGATACATCGCTTTGGGGCTGCTAGTCAACCATTTTAGATTAAGAATATTAACGGAGTATGTGTACAGTGATTTTATTTAGGCTCTGAGATTCAAATTGACGTCTAATACGTCTGTTTCGATGTATTTTTATGTCATGAAATCGTGTTTGAAGCTGGAGAAACGAACGAAGAACATTTCACTCGTCGTGAGATCTGATACATCGCTTTGGGGCTGCTAGTCAACCATTTTAGATTAAGAATATTAACGGAGTATGTGTACAGTGATTTTATTTAGGCTCTGAGATTTAAATTAACGTCTAATACGTCTATTTCGATGTATTTTTATGTCATGAAATCGTGTTTGAAGTTAGAAAACCGAACAAAGAACATTTCACAATTCGTAAGATCTGATACATCGCTTTGAGGTTGCTAGTCAACCACTCTGAATTTAAAATACTACCAAAATGCGTATGCAGCCATTTCCGTCGGATTTCAAGCTTAAAATTCAAAAAGTATACGTGCTATTTTTAAACACTTTATGTCATGAAATTGCATTAGAACTTTTACGTATCAAAAATTCGCAACACAGTCTCGTGTTTAATTTCATTGTTTCATTGTATGTCTGCAAATGTATTTTGAGGATATTAACACTAGATTGAGGTAACCAGTCAAAATGACTGCTCTTACATTTTTTGTTTTCGATTACGAAAATTATTAAAAAGTTTATGTCAAAATGTATGTTAACCTTCATCGACATAAAGAATCTTTCTATAAACCGATGTACGTAGTATCCATTATTTATTTATTTTTATAATTCATTTTCAATTCAGAAACAGGTGGTCATTAAACGTCAGTCAATCTAGTGTTAAGTAAAATTTATCAAAGTATATTTCGAAAATAATTATAGATATATTTAAACATATTTTAAAACCTTGCAAAAGTTTTAAATGCTCATTCCACAATTTTAAATACATACTAGTATCTCCGTCAGTAATTAAAGGAGGCTCGATTTTTAATATATTTTAATTACATTTGCGATTCGATCGTTAAAATCAGGCGGATGCCTAAAATCCATAATTTGTTCCAACGGACATTGCTTCGTTTTCATTCAAAAGCATCTTTTTTACCAACGTACGTATTTTAATATCTCTGATGAATTCGAGATTGTGGTTAGTAATTTCAGCTCGCAATTTCGTATCTTGTTTATCCGCATTCCCTGAATCGCGTATTATTCCACGAAATAAAACTGGACGAACAGAAAAAGAAAAACATGCTTATGAACGATGCACATGATCCATTCAAAGTTTTCCGGAACGAGCGAATAAACTTTCGAAAAATACGAATCAACATGAGAATGTTTAATTCTCGAAACATTGACCGACGCTGTCCTCTAGTTTTATTGTCGAAACAGGAATCCAATTTTCGAGGTGTGAATAAAAATTGTCTAGGAATTTCTAGTAACTGAAATCCTATACAAGTATGAATTCGAGTTTCGTTAAAAAACGAAAAAAAAACGTGCAAGCATGTTTCGATCGAATCCGAACGTTTAGATTGAAACAAAACGAAATCAAGCGAGCCTGCTGTAAAAAAAAGTTAGATGAAGGATCGGGGATACATATTTGGTTTCTTTTAATGGTACGAAACAAATTGTTTGTTGATTGTTCGTGCTCAAATATTAGCCAACAAAAATGGAAACGTGGACATTGCGATATCGTACCATTTCCTGCCCAGCGAGGGTATTATCCCCGACATTCTGTCTGGTGCAAAATAACAGTGGAGTGGTTAAATGTACTTTTCATTAACAATTGCTGATACTTGTAAAATATACACCGTACATCGTATATTCCCAGTAAATCAATTCATAACCTAAATATTATTTTCAGTTTATAATTTTATAACTTTGTAAGTTTTACTGATGTATCGATTTGAATTTTAATGTTTTTATAATCTTTATTTTTTTTCCGAATTAGAATTGCCCAAATTTCTAATCTTCCAAGTTTTCAATGTTATAATTTTATAATTTCCCACTTCAATAGTTTTTCAACTCTCCAATTTCCCGTGTTTCCATATTTCCACTGTGCCACTTTTAGTATTCGAATTTCCTAATTTCGTAGTTTTATAATATTTTAATTTTCTAATTTCTCGAATTATACATTTTCCACTGTTTCCATTCCTTCTGTTGGAATATTTATTTATTTATTCTTTAACGAACAAAATATAAATTCATATAACTACTGTGCAGTACTGGTCTGTACAATGCAAATCGAAAAAGTAAATTAAATAAATGGGAGAATTTAAATTGATTTTATGGACTTTAACAGAATGGGGTGGAATTGATGACTTTACTCTGCTATGGTTTCTTCACGACTGGTCCCTTCCTCATTACCATGGTCCTTATTATATGACTACTTAGGGTCCATATTATATGACACTTTTTGCAATAAAACTGTGGGTCCATTTTCCTCTGGCCTAATTGGCATTCGCGACCGTGCGCGTTTTTACTTGAGTCTCTATATAATGTGTGTAAAATCATTGCAATTTCCACTACTTTCTAATTGTCCGTTTTTCACATACTCCAAATTTAGAATTGCCCAACTGTCCGATTTTCTTACTTTCCAAATTTTACATTTTCTATTTTTCTCATTTTCCAATTTTCCAATTTTCTAATTTTTTAATTTTCTAACTTTCTAATTTTCTAATTTTCTCATTTTTTTCTCTTTCCAATTTTCTAATTTTATAACTTCCCAATTTTCCAATTTTCTAACTTTCTAACTTTCTAATTTTCTAATTTTCCAATTGTCTGTCTAATTTTCTAATTTTCTAATTGTCTAATTGTCTAATTGTCTAATTGTCTGTCTAATTTTCTAATTTTCCAACCCCTCAATTTCCAATCTTCCATTTAATATTCTCATATCTTATTTTTTAATTGGTCAGATATTCATTTTACTATTTCTCCAACTTCATTTTCCTTTAATTTTTCAATTTCCTAATTTGCAAATATTTGTATCCTTAATTTTTTAGTCCGTCCGATATTCGTCTCGTTAAAGTTGTAATTTCTGTTTATGTCCCCATTTTTTATTTTTACTTTTCCAATTTCCTCTGTTGCAAATATCACAATATCTTATTTCTTAATAGGTCAGATTATATTAATATTAATTTTCAAACTTCTCAACTTAATATTTGATATTCTCATTTTCCGTTTTTGTATATCTCAATTTACGTTTCTTTCGATTTTCAAATTTGCCAGTTCTCTAGTTCACTTTCTTGTCAATTATTTATTGTTCCAACGCTTCAGTTCCTTAATTTTTCATTTTATAAATAAAATTCCAGATTATAAATAAAGTTCCCGATTCTTTATTCATCTATTTTCCTATTTTCTCAATTATTCGAATTTTCGTTCTTAAAACACGGTGCACAAATGCGAAGTAAACGAATATTTTCAATATTGATCATTTTAATCGTTTCTATCCCACTTAAAATGAAAACCTGTGACCGCAGTTAAGAGAGCTGTGCAGGGATCAGCAATTAAGAAAATGACAGGAAAAAATGAGGAAGACGATATGGAATGGTGGGAAGAGGAAAATATGGTAAAATCTAGATTTAGGCCGGATTAATACACGATTCTTGATTTTTCACTAATCCATAATCTTCCCTCGCCGAATTAAGTAAGTATTCTTAATTCAATTTAACCATGCTAATTACATGTAAGGGGACACGGCTGAAACTAATGTCGAATATTTAGGTCAATCCCGCCTGGCAGTCTCGAAAATTTAATTCGAAATCCAGAATGTCGCAATTAGCACGAATCAGATTTAACAAATTTTTCGAAAGGATAAAATGTTCTTTAAGGAAAACACATATTTTCCATTTTTGCTATTGCGTAGCACATCGAACAACTCGATCTGCATACGCGCGCATATGTGTTTGGGATTCAACTTAAAATGAACCACGAGCTAGTTTGAGCGTGGATCAGTGAAATTACTCGAACACAAAAGTAACTCAACAACTCGCGAAGATGAATTGTCTAATTTTGATTAAAACTAAACATCGTTTTAACGGTTCAGAAAAAAGTAACACCTCGAAACTGGCGACGGTCTTTATAATTTTAATGAAGACTCGTTGAGAGTTATTGGTAGAATGCACTCTCAAAAAAAAACTCGCAAAAAAATGTTCCCTCCAAAAAGGAGAACTTTCGATATATGGCCGTAAAAATCACGCGGAACATTCAAAAATTAATTTAACTCTTTTATTAACACTACTTGACTTCCACTAATTTTAATTTTATAATATATATAATTTACGATTTAATTTCATTTGTAATTCTCACCCCCACTCATTTAATCATTAATTTTTGTATTTAACATTTGAATGAAAAGTATATACAGGGTGTTGCAAAAGTGTTGAAGGAGCCGGAAATGGGAGGTAGGTGGGGTCATTCTGAACAACTTTTTCATTTGCAAAAATGTCGTATGTGGTGTCATTTTTAAATTATTAACGAAAAACATCGACCAATCAGAACGCGAGAATCGCGCGCCACGCGATTCGTTCGCGACCGCGGCCAATTATAACTCGGGCCTACACTTCTGCCTTCGAGCGCGCGCGATTCTCGCGTTCTGATTGGTCGGTGTTTTTCGATAATAATTTAAAAATGAAGCCCCATACGACATTTTTGCAAATGAAAAAGTTGTTCAGAATGACCCCACCTACCTCCCATTTCCGGCTCCTTCAACACTTTTGGGACACGCTATATGTGTAAGTACATATAATTCTCAATCCTACCCATTTAACTATAAATTTTGTATATTTAACATTTTAATGAAAATTATAAATGTACGTATGTACATAATTTTCATTTAATCCTCCTTATACTCACTTCCTATTTTACTACTAATTAATACACTTAATATTTTAATGAAAACAATTTATAATCCCAATTTAACTACACTTATAGTTTATTATCCACCTCATTTAACAATCGATTCTTTATGCTTGACATTCGAATAAAAATTATAAATAATTTATAGCTTATTTTTACTTTTACCTACTACTCCTCCACATTTAACTATTAAATTTTTACTTTTGACATTTGAATGAAAATTATATATAACTTGCAACAAACACCCAGCATGATAATGATTTACGCAACTGTTGTAAATCGTATCTCTCTCGAGATTGGAGTTAAAGAAAAATGTTAGAGAGAAAACATCAGCTTTTCAATGCGGTTTATACACCGGCTGTCATACTTTTTCTGTAAATCTAGTACTTCATTAACATTTTGCAGCTGTACGCAACCAGCAAAGCTTTCATTCGTGGCAACAGTACAAAATACCCACGAAGTACCGAACTTGTCCAAAAAGTATGATTACAGATACGTAATCCACATCGAGTCATTCATCTTTTCCCTTTGGAATTTTGTTTCAAATTCATCAAAAAAAGAGACATTGCTTGTGTGCGGTCGCGCTAGTTTGGTGTAAACGTTGACCAGCAGATGGCGAGGAAACGCAATGGCGTCGATGAAAGGGCAGGAAATCTGGCAATTAGAGAATATTATGTATTTCCTGTAAAATATCAAAGCGCAAAGTCGCATTTGTGACCGCGATCAAACGAGAAATGTCGAAGAATGTTTATAAAAACGCTCGCTGAATCGGTCGAGGAATATTTTCAAATTTGCACGCTTCGTTTGATCGTTTCTCGGTGGGGGATCAATTTGTGAGCGGCCGTAAACAGGACGTGCCATTTTCAAGATTCAATTAAACGGCTCCTGGAAAAATTTACAATTCTATTTACGCCCGTCTCTGATAAGCCGATTCTCGCAATTAGCTTCGGATCTTCGGTTCGTTAATTGGATCGCTGGAACTCGTGTCGATGGAACAAGCACGACGGCATCGTTCATCCGGAAAGGAAATGAACCTATTTTCCTAACTGCCATAGTGTGGAATCGGCTCGAAGTTGATCGTTACGAGCACAGGAACGAGAATTTCTTGCGGAATTCATCGATTAGACGAGAAAGATCATTGATGACGTCGTGAACGTATCTAGTGGGACGATCTGATTGGTTAATCGATTGGATCGCCGGTTAATTGGAATGGAACATTATTAGAATCTCTGGGATATCGAGCCTGGCGATAACATCTGAAAATTCAGACCAAAACTACAGGGAGAAGTTAGCCGAGGTTGGACGCTTATTTTTTACCTGTATGTGCGTCGCAGTGTCAACAATTATTGTAGCGACGATTAATGGCAATTATAACAATTAAGATCAGTGGAGTGCATTAAATTGAACGAATGTAACTCCGAACAATTAAAGTAACAATTATACTTTATTACAAAATTGACTCACTGAATGTATATAAATTAGAGTACGGATGTATAAGAACTAAAATGTATATCAAACTAGAATTTGAATGTGATAAGCGATTGTTGAATGTCTAATACTGAATGTATGAAAAACTAAAGTCGACTGTTGAATGTATACTGTTTGAAAATCTAACGTCAAATGTTAAATGTATACTGCGATTTTGTTTTAATCAAAATATGTTATAGTCTATGTGAAATTAGTGAGGGTATTTGTCATCATTTTGCCGATTTCGAATTTGTTTAAAAATTACAAGCCTTTAATATTTGCAGTTTTTCCCTATTTTTTGTGAAAATAGACATCACCTATGAATTTTTTCCTCAAAAACTACTAGTCTGAATGAGCTAATTTTTATTTTGTTTTATTCATAAAGGATTGGGCTACTATAAAATATTTTTTCTGACTTCGTTAATTTGTTATATAATATGAAAAAATTTAAACAAATTTTTTTTTCACGTCTTTCAATAAAAATTATATCTGATTAAAATTTGAAAAAAGTATATTATATTCTCTGAAGCTTCCCCTTTAAAATGAACCCTTCAGAATAATGGATAATCGAAATTTAATGTCACGATAAGCTGGAAAACGACACTTTTGAAAATATGGCAAGGGGTTAAATAAGACTAATTTATAAATACCATTTAGAAATATTTCTTAACACTTAATTACTACTTCGAATATACGGATATTGTTCTTAACATTTGATCGTCATTTCGAATATACGTATATAATTTTTAAAATTTGATTGTTATTTCGAGTATACTACGTAGACGAACGTAGAAGAGAATTTTTGAAAATATGCCGTACTTCGAGATATTTATGACGCTAAAAATTGTCGACTGAACTAATTTGAAACGCGCTAACGAATCGCTAACAAGACGATGTTTTATGAGTTAGTTGCGAGAAATGCAAATCAATTAAGGCATTTCATTAGAGTTGTTACACTTCAGAGAAAGTTTTTTCATGAAGGATTTAAAACTCGATACTCGAAAGTTGCCAGGCAATTTGCAAGTTTTACGCTGTTGTAAATCCTTGACGAACGAATAATTTTTATGAGCCCTTATTGACGTTCAATATTGCCTTCTCCAACGTACTAAGTTACAAAAAACTTTACGAGTCTTTGCATTCGTGCAACTCTTTACAATCTCAGTATGTATACGACCGGATTGAAAATAAAACTTCATCTACAGCTACCGGAATTAAAATTGCATGTAATATACACAGTTTTAATTCACATTTCTATTTAATCAAAGAAAAAATCATAATGCTTCTGAAGCTGTCAGAATTAATATCACGGATGAAAAATTAAATTTTTATTAATATTTTTTCAATGGAAGCAGAAATCACATTTTGATAAAATTCATCAGAACTGCAACTACGCGTAAAAAACAGTTTTGATAAGATTGTCATTTAAATAAATCAAATATAAAATATTTATAAAACCTTCCAGTATTAAAACTCCAAATAACAGACACAGATTTATTGTGTTTTTTTTTTATCAAATCATAAATCAAATATTGCCCAAAGCTAGCAGAGTTAAAATTACATACAACGAACACAGCTTCGATACACATTTTGATTTGCCTAAATCAAAAATCAAATTTTAGCTAAATTCGTCACAACTAAAATTACATATAATAAACGCACTTTTAAATCACGGTTTTATTTAACCAATTCAAACATCAAATATTTACAAAACTTTCCAGAATATAAACACCATATAACAAACACAGTTTTATTTTATTTTCTATTTCATCAAATCGTAAATGAAATATCGCCAAAATATTGATGAAATATTGTTAACGGAGTCGAAATTACAGCTGTGATCCACATTTCGATTTACTTAAATCAAAAATCAAATTTTTATTAATTTATCAGAACTGCTAGTACGTGTAATAAACGCAATTTTCATTTTTTTTTTATTTACCTAACTTATACATTAAAGCCAGTAGAGTGAAGTTACATAAGTTATTTTTGTCCGTCGGAATTCAACAACGAACTAGTTAGATTATGGAATCAGTGAATCCACTCGAAGCGCAAAAATAATCAAACAACTGGTGCTTTATTAGAAACTAAAACTTGATTTAGCACTTAAGAAAAATAGTAACACCTCGCAAACTGACAAGGGACTTTAAAAGATAAATATAAATTTGATGTGTACTCTTTGCGAGTTATTCGAAATTTACTGAAGAGAGAAAGTAACGTTCTCTCCAGAATAAAGTATGTAGTGGAGATTGGTGTGACGGCGTGGGTGAACAAACGACTAAGTTAAAATTAAACTATTTCATTGGTTGTGGAAATTGAAGGGATGTCGATATGACCTCGGGTAAAAAGTACAAAGTCGTTTGTCGCCTAACGATTCGACACTCATAAAACTTGTATAATAAAATTTATTTTCTGTTCCAGTTGATTTTGGGTGACCTTGAATGACCTTCATAATATGTCATTGTATTCGTTTTGAAACACTCTAACAGACTGTAAGTAAGAAACCATACCATTCTATTTAAAAAAACAGAATTAATATTCATATTTCCTTGATGCCACAACCTACAGAAAAATTGACAATCTACAAAAATAAGCGAGTTATTCGAGTGACCTGTTTAAAATGCCCTATCCTGTATAGATGTAAACTATACAGGGATTACATATTGGGATATACACTATGCGGCCGACAAGAAGTCCGGTGAGGAGGTTGTCCTGAAACATAAGACGCATGCGACCGCACCTCCTACCCCCACCTAGAACCGACGAAACTTGACACCGATTGACGATCGCAGACTACTGATTGTTTACGGTAATCGGGTCAACTAGTGTGCGTGACCGCGCGAACTAATAAATTCCGCCGTCGAAAATGCGTGAGATTCGCTGCGACCATATTTTTTTTTCGGCCAATTACTGCCGTCGCGTCTGAACGCCTGGCCAAACCTCCTCACCGGACTTCTTGTCGGCCGCACAGTGTACGTAAGACGCGATGTAGTATAACTCAGAATGTAAGAACATAACTCGGAGCTAACTCATATAACTCATTAGCTAACTAATTGCTATTTATCAGCTCATTGTGTAATTCAAAGGCGACATAGCAAAATTTGTACAATAAATGGCAAAAGTTTGTTGATAACGAAGGTGATTACATTATTCATTAAAAATAAAAACGTGTTAAAAATTTATCCGTTCGACTTTAATGCAAAAAACAACATTACTTTCCGGCCCCCCTAATATGCATCCAAATGTGGTCGCTAATGGCTAAAAAGCTGATGCGACGTTAAGTAAATAAATGAAAAAAAAAAAGAAGATTATTGAAAATCGGCTTAATTTCGGCTTTCTACATAGAGATTCCCCCTTAAGGCGCGGGACGGCGGAAGTTTCGTAACGATTTATAATAAACGCAGTTAAAACATCGGGGATGAAACGAAAGGTGGGTCCGCGACGCCGAGAGAATGTATATTTCATGAAGTGCAGTCACGGCACTCGTGGCAGCCCCGGAAGTGGCACTTGAACTTGTTGAGCCGGCGGAGCACCTTGTCGCCGGTGGAAAATAATTTGCACAGTCAATATTACAAATTGCCGCGAATTAAATTCACCTGAGCCACGCACGGCGGTTAGCGACCGTTAATAAAGACGACGGGCGACGAACAAACTCGACGAACTATCTCGTTGTTTCATAGGCGAGGCAATTTTATTTGCAACATCAACGCGGCAACCCCGACGGATCTCGGCGCAATTAAAATTCAAGCCCCGTTCTCGTTGCTGCTCCGTTTCTCTTTGTTTCGTTTCTTCGTTGCGTATCCTGTCGAAGAACTGCTGCAGAACTTCAAGTTAATGCGAAAATAATGTTCCGTAATTGGTTTCTTTCGTTTTCGCGCACGCCGCTCTGTTCGTAAAATAGAGAACACTCCGTGTATTTACAGAGAAATTATGTTGTGCCGGTGCTGCGCTTCGAATGTCAGGTAAATGAGGAGAAGATAATTGTTGTTTCAGCCTGATGAATTTCGAGGCACGAAAATTCCATCACGGTTGTATGGAATAGAAATATGTCATATATTTTCGAGCTCAAAGTTCGATAAAGACTGTTTAATTTTGTAAACATTTTTAGCACAAAACGGTTATTTATCGATCTAAACTGATGCGTCAGTTAACATTAATTATAAAATACGGTTTATTAGGTTGATCGATGTTTGATACGATTTGATGATATGAAAGTACCATAAAGCATTATGATACACCATTTTAAAGCATAGAGTTCAACAAAAAAGAATACATAAAGGATTGATCAATATTGTTAACTAAACTGGTGCATTATCGGCCTCAAGGCAACGTGTCAACTATTCTAAGCAGTAAAAAGTTTTGGCAACAATTTTCATGACGTAAAGGTTTCGCTAAATAACACGTATATTGCATTAATTTAAAACTTGGAACCTAAGGAAACTGTCTATATACACATTTCGTTAATATATTAAATTCAAAATGGTCGACTACCAGTATCAAAGCGTCGTATCAGATCCTACAAAGAACGAAATGTTCTCTGTTCAGTTGGCTAATTTTGATACAATTTCATGAAGTACAATTATAAATAAATCGCACTTACGATGTACCACATTGAGGCTTAAAATGTGACGGCAGAAATTGTATATAAACACTTTTAACATTAGAACTATCAACCAGTCAAAATGACTGGTTTCGGGTTTGGCATTTTTTATTACAAAATTTTTTTGCCGTCCTTTTGTCAAAATGTCTGTCATGTTTTATTGAGCTAATGAATGGTTGTATATGTTAGGTGATGCTGCAATATTTATTTATTTATTTGCCTACTTTATTTTCAGTTTTGAAGTAAGCATGGACTTAATGCCGGTACTTCTAGTGTTAATACAGGGTGTCCCACAATTATGGTACGAGCCGAGAAGGGGTGGTAGGTGGGGCTACTCTGAATAACTTTTTCCTTTGCAAAAATATCGGATGAGGCTTCATTTTTTAATTATTAAGGAAAAACACCGACCAATCAGAACGCGAGAGTCGCGCGCGCCGTGCGTTGGATCGTGACCAGGGCCAATTAAAACTCGGGCCTACATTTCTGCTTCCTAGCGCGCGATCCTCGCGCTCTCATTGGTCGGTGTTTCTCCTTAATAATTTGAAAATGAATCCTCATCCAATATTTTTACACAGGAAAAAGTTTTTCAGAATAGCCTCACCTACCACCCCTTTCCGGCTCGTACCATAATTGTGGGACACCCTGTATGTTGAATACACAATAGTAGAACCAATACAATTGCTTCAAATATTTTTAATATAAAATTGTTGAGGCTTGTAGACATCGGATAATGACAGCAGGTACACTAAGAAGATAATAATTACAGAGAATAAAAGTTCGAAACAGTTTCATGGGACGAAAGTTCTCTACAATGGTACTTGCGACCTAACAATTTACAACTTGAACTTCGGCGAAAGTTCATGTTATAGGAGTACCTCAAAATGTCTGTATAAACTTCCCGTTTATTAACTTGATATGAAACACCTTAATAATTTTAATATTTTTAGTACAAAGTCCTTAACGTTACCACGGCATGTGTATATAATAGCTTCAGTTACTGTAAAAAATAAGACGTATCCACAAAGTTGGAAAACTTTTGACAAAACTTTATCGGGTAAAAATATCCGAAAAAGTTAAACTCTACTGACAAATTCGACACGAACATTTCATCGATATTCATAATTACGAATGATTTATTAGCCTCAACGCGTAACAAATCAATTGCTATGAACTAGATATACCCATTAAGTTGGCTAACTTATGATATGATTTCATGACATAAAAGAATCTCAAAATAACATACATGATACATGACTGCAAAGCTTGAAGCCTCTACAAAATGTGAACCTAATCGTTTCATTAATATTCCTAGTCCAAAATGGCTGACTATCGGCCTGAAAACAATGTATCCGATCCCACGTAGAGCGAAACGTGACCTGTTCGGTTGCCTAACTTCCGATACGATTCCGTAACACAAAAGTTCCGCGAAATGGCACTCGCGTTACCAATTTAGAGCTTAAACTATAATGGAAACGGTTGTTGTGCATTCGGCGAAACTGACGAGCGAAAGTATCGATTTATTAACGATATCGATTCAACTTCTGATATGATTTCATGACATAAAAGAACCTCAAAATAACATACATGATGTATGACTGCAAAGCTTGAAGCCTGAGAAAAATGCAAACCAAATCGTTTCATGAATATTCTTAGTCCAAAATGGCTGACTATCGGCCTCATGGCAAATCTATCAATTGCTGTAAACAGTCGAAAGTACTAAGTGCATTAATTAGCTTCTAATACGGTTACATGACATAAAAGCGGCTCGTTTTTATCGTTCTTGATACTAAAACTACCAAAAGGGTCACATGACCCTTTTACAAATATCCTACTTCAAATGACAAAATTTGTTAAGCTTATCTTGACATTTATGCTGATTGTCATCAAGATAAAGAATCTATAAGTGTATTCATTAATGTTTCATAGTTTGTTCATTTATTTTTCATCTTCATTTTTAACATCAAAATAATTGTACATTATACATCGATAGTTTTAGTGTTTCAACAAAATGTCTAGTCATGGACAGTAAATTAACCCATTTATTAATAAATATCCAATATTAGGAAAATCCTAAACGGTGTTTCAATTTATATTCTATCATATTTTTCACCGTTTCGTTTAACATATTATTGAAGAAAAGATATCGAATAAAAATTCGTTAAACATTTACTCGGTAAAATAAGAAATCTCTCCGGTGTCCATTATCCTCCCTCTTTTTCCTTTTTATAATTAATATACGTTCCTCTCAGGGTACGCCGTGAATATTAATTAAATGTGACCCTCGTTGGGGACAACGCAAGTTACCCAACACTATCTGCGAACAGTATTTTCACGGATCTTCCGTTCTGCTCTTCGACTTTATTCTCCGTCTTCCTCTTTTTCTCCTTCGGCTGTCCCCGAATTGCCGCAAACTTTTCGCAGAATTATCGTAGCCGGCGTAGAAGTTGTCGATGGTCTGGTCGTTTCCTAAACTAATTCGAACCCGGTACGCTTTAAGGGTTGAAACAGGGTAATTTGGCCGCAGAAGGGTCGCAAGGACACGTTTTACAAATGAATTTACCTGGCCACTCGAGGCACCCTCTAACGAATCGTTGTTTTTATTACGGACTTTAATCGTTGCATAGTTAATTTCATGATTGTGAATGCCAGATAAATACCCTTTGACTTCGGGAATTTCGATCATTTTGTCAGAAATTATTATATGTTTGGTAATTCATCAGTAAATTATATTTACCGACTGTATTCATCGTCGACCTCGCATGCATATTTTAATGAAAGCAAAATATGTACGTATTTACGTCAGAAAATTGTAATATCTGCTGACAATTTATTTTCGATTTGAAACCATATGTGCGTTCGATATCGAAATCTGTTCGAATTATCCGTGGTGTTGATTTTATTGAAGTATCTGATTTATTAGGTCGAGTCATAAGTAACTTGGTTACCTAATACCTGGTAATACCTGGTTTGGGATTCAGAAGTACAACTACCGGTATTGTATGACATGCTTGCTCTCCAAAACACTGTGAAAGTTTATGGTATCCTCCACAAAAAAGGGTGAACATCGTTCACTATCCGAAGCGACGGAAGCGCATGAATTTAATAAAAATCGTGAAATAATAAAAAATAAAAAATTCCAAAAACACTTATCCTTTATTTTTGTCTATACTTTATGTATATTAATTTAGGCGAAGATACATTGATGTTTAACAAACAAAATTATCAAAAAGTATACATTTTTTAATATATTGTTTAAACAAATTGAGTTTTTTAAACATTTCCACTGCAAGTCGATTCGACATTAAAAAGCACACAAAATAAAAAAAGTACCGTCCTACACCCACTAGTTTCCAAGATATTTCAAAAAACGTATTTTCAACCCCAAACTTTGAGGGCGGTCGCCCTCAACATGCACGATTGCCGACAAGGAAAAATACGTGTCAAATATTTTTTTGAGAACTATAATTTCTGTAAGTTTCAACAAAATCGGCGTGTCACGATTGAATATGTTCCCTTGTAAGCAGGATCTATTATTCGTGTCCACCCGTTATGTGTTACTGGGCTAACAAATTTTTCTTTTCACCATATAGATGAAGATTGATTTAATCCTTTGTCAATTGTTTTGTGTGATTTACGTTACGTTCAACTGTTTTTCTTAACTTCTGAAACAAATAGTGCATACTCCTCATACAATGCTTTGGGATTTTAAGCAAGTCAATAGTACTAAGGTAACAACAGAGAAAATATGCAATGTATATGGTGAAGGGCTAATAACTGATGAGAAAGTTAGAAATTGGTTTGTAAAATTTCAATCTGGAGATACAAGATTATTTGGCATCATGGCTCTACCCGAAAAATAGTGAAACATTGTTAATAATAATGGAGCATAATTGGTTTAAATAAAATCATTTTCACAAAATAAGAAAAAAAATTGAATTTTACTAAAACGAAAAAACGCTACGAACTTTTTCCCAGACCTAATATAATAAATTAATATAATTTCGTTATTAAATGAGAACGAAATAAATGTGTGACAATAAAACGGAAGTTACTTATGACTCGACCTAATAGTAACGACTTTATCTTGCTCTTACGTATCCTAGCGTCTCGAAATCGCGCTAACTTCTCTATATTTCGAAATCGTTCATAGTTTTTTAAAATTTCCAGAAACGTTTGCCGATCCGTAATAGCGAATTTGCGCATTAACTAGGATGTCAAGATTAAATCCACGACAACGCGATTCCGACAATTCGGCATGCGGCAGGCAAAAAGATCCCTTCAGTCAAGAACCACCACTTGAAGGAATATTCGCCAAGAACCACCCTCGAAATTTCCGCGGTTCTCCCGCTCGTTCAGCCTCGACATAACAAAAGAAGTCGTAAAAACCCGGAGGAACCGGGATTGTGTGCGCAATCCGTGCTCGAGTTTCGCCGTCAAAACACAGAATTCGCCAGACCCCGTAAAGGATAATTGTCCAGAGACCGGGACCACGTTCTAAAAGAGGGAGAAAAGCTTCTCTGGTCGACGGAAAAATGGAAGCAAGAACCTTAACGAAGGCTGAGGGGAAAATGAGGTGGACGTGAGTGGCCGAAAAAAAAGAAGAAGAAGACGGCAGGGGAGGAGAAGAAAACGAAAGGTTAAGACACGAAGGCTCGTTCTTGAAAATGAGCAGTTCTTGGCCCAGTTAACGCCTACGAGGAGACAAGCGACCGGGTCTATGGAGTACTATACTACCCTGGCGGGGTTAGGCAGGTTATTTCGTGGGATGTCACGCCCGACCCATTAATAACCCGTAGCCGCAAGCTCTCCGAGAACTACGAGGTCGCCTCTCTATCTGTTCTTGCTGCTTTCTTCTTTCTACGGTCGGTGAAGTTGAATCGATATCGTTAATGTATCGATACTTTCTCTCGTCAGTTTCGCCGAATGCACAACAGCCGTTTCCATTAAAGTTTAGACTCTAAATTGGTAACGCGAGTGCCATTTCGCGGAACTTTTGTGTTACGGAATCGTATCGGAAGTTAGGCAACCGAACAGGTCACGTTTCGCTCTACGTGGGATCGGATACATTGCTTTGACGCCGATAGTCAGCCATTTTGGACTAAGAATATTAATGAAACGATTAGGTTCACATTTTGCACAGGCTTCAAGCTTTACAGTCATGTGTCATGTGTGTTATTTTGAGATTCTTTTATATCATGAAATCATATCAGAAGTTAGCCAAATTAATGGGTATATCTCCTTTATAGCAATTGATCTGTTACGCGTTGAGGCTAATAAATCATACTGAGTTAGGAATATCGACGAAACGTTCGTGCCAAAATTGTCAATAGAGTTTAAATCTTTCGGATATTTTTACCCGGCAAAGTTTTGTCAAAAGTTTTCCAACTTTGTGGATACGTCTTATTTTTTACAGTAACTAAGCCATTATATACACATGCCGTGGCAACGTTAAGAACTTTGTACTAAGAATATTAAGATTATTAAGGTGTTCCATATCAAGTTAATAAACGGGAGGTTTGTACAGACATTTTGAGGTACTTATGTATCATGAACTTTCGCTGAAGTTCAAGTTGTAAATTGTTAGGTCACAAGTACCATTGTAGAGAACTTTCGTCCCATGAGACTGTTTCGAACTTTTATGATCTGTAATTATTAGTTTTTTAGAGTAACCGACATCATTATCCGATCTCTACAGGACTCAACTATTTTTTTTATCGAAAGTATTAAAATTAATTGCATCGACTCATCTATTTTGTATTGCAAATATTAAAAGTGTTTATATACAATCTTTTTTCTGAAAATTTTAAATCTCAATGTGCTGCAGCATAAGCACTATTTAGTTCAATATTTCGTCATAAAGCCATATAAAAAATTAGACAACTGAGCAGGATATGATTAATTAAACGTATACGTTTTTAATAGCTAATGCTTTGAGGCCGAGGGTGTACAATTTTGAATAAGAATATTGGTAAATCGTTCATGCAGTCTACTTTATAAAACTTTAAATTTTAAAATGGTACATCATACGTGACATTTCATAGCAGGTTTATATCATCACATCATGTCAAATGTCGATTGATTTGACAAAAACACGTCGCCATTTATAATAATGTTCAAAGTAATAGATTGACTACTCGATGTTGCAGTGAATTCGCCATGTTATATTATGAATTTTTACGAACCGTATACTTAATCTTCTGTAATAAATTTCAATCTTCAAAATGATATGTAATAAGTACCATTTCTTGGTACTTTTATGACGCGATATCGTATCATATCGTCCTGATCGATCATTCGATAAATCGACTCAATCGACAACAGTTAAAACTATTAATTACATATCAAGCGATAGTAAACAAAAGCTCGAAGGGTCAAAGTATAAAAGAAACGTAACAAACGTTGCACAAAACACGTTAACTTACGAGATTTATCACGAGGGTCACTTATCGGAAAGTTAGGAAACCCTGTTTCTCAGTGATAACGGCATTTGGGGAGGAAAACGAAAGATTATAGCCACCCTTCGCTATAATTTTCCGTCCTTTTGCTCTCCCGATAATTGATTCCTCGTGGCTTTTCAATGGCACCGATGTCTATTATCGTTCCCCCTTCGTTCGCGTCTTTTTCTTCATGAAAACCGCGCCGTTCAACAGCGGCTAAGGAATCATGAGGACTCTGCCGATGACGTCTGGCTCGATTGCGATTTTCATTTCCTTCGAGACGTTTGCATAAGCCACCGGCTTCTCGAAGCTCAAACTACTCGAGCAAAATGGTCTACCGGCTGTTATTAAAGCATCCTGGACCGGAAAGGCACTTGTTGATGCCAAACAACTTTTGACCGTTTGACGACACTTCAGCTACGATCTGCTCCTGACTGCGGCCAGATTCGCTAAATTTTCTAGAAATTATAATTGCTGGATTGGATAACAGAGAGTGTTCGGACTTGCATATTTTTAGACAACCATTGTACGATCGAAACTCTTCAACATGAAGACTTTCAATCTATTCGATAAAAAATCTGTATTAAATTTAGACAAATAAAAATTGTCTATGTAATTGATTTTGATAGACGTAGGAATGGTTCGAGGAAGGTTCGTTAAAATAATTCAATGAATTTATAAAGTATAAAAAATGTTGTTTATTGAGTATTACGCAAGGGAAAAAGCTCGAAAGCATAAAAAACCCTTGATGATTTTGTATATAAGGGAAAAAGCCCGAAGGCGTAAAAAACCCTTTTTTTAAATATAATTTGTATTAGTGTGAGTGTGTTGCGTGTGAATGTATTATATCGTGCACGATGGGTGGGCGCCCGTCAGCGATTAATTGCTAATTAATCGCGTGACTCCGGAAATGATTTTTGGGAAATAATTCCCATTAATATATTGATTGTTGTATTATACGGGAACTTGGTTCCGATAATCTTCAATGCGAGGGACTCGCACTGCCAGATTCGATTAAGTGCTAGCAAGGCACTGTGTGTAATGTTACCGCAATTCGTGTAGTTTCCACGAATTATTGGGTAAGGAGCGCTCCGAGTATGTACAAAGAATGTACGTGTGTTTTGATTGTAGTGTTGTTATAATTCGTGTGATTTCAATGAATTAGTGGGCAAGTAGCCCTATGTAGGTACAAAGAATGTACGAGTATTTTGAATGTAGTATTATAATTCGTAATTCTAACGAATTATTGAATAATTTTGAATCGCGTATATATAAAATACACGACCGTTCTGTCGCTCGCGAACAACACTTCACCGCAACACTTTCTTAGACGACTTTTCACGATCAACTCTTACGATCGACTACTACGCCCTTGCTGTTGCAAAGGCGTCGCATCCGCTTCGAGTCCTCTCCCCCCGGTGCAGGACACTTCTCTAAAAAACAGATGCCCCCTTTGTCTCGACTCGCGATAGTTTCGTAAACGAATGCAAACGAATATAAACGAACGGTTCGACAACCATTGTAAATTTACACGTGCAACGCCGAAACCAGGACTCATTACTAGCAAAGAATAATGTATTACAGTTTACGAAAGAACAGCTTTTTGAAACTAAATGGCTCTAGTGGTTCCATAAATCCAGCCACGTGCACGCAATAAGGATGGGTCATGGGGTATTTGACTTAGAGTTAAGAATTTTGAGACCTTCAAGCCGCATCCCTCGTGCTTTACCTGAGGGTGACCAGGATTTTTGAGCGTGGATTTCTTAACAAATAGCAGAAATGATGGCCGCCTTCTTGTCCATCAAGAAATCAAGAGTTACTCAGTCAGGAAAGTCACCCCCATCGACAGCCCTCACAGTAAATTACACTGTCCAACAAATTTGAACTTTTTTTCGACGTTTCAAATACCACTATGCGATTATTATAGTGCTTCTCGTGCTGATTACGAATCTGCAACCCGTTTGTCTCCAGCACGTACAGTTTTTGAGAAATTTGATTTTGAAAAAAAAAACACATTTTTCAAATTCAAACTAATTTTTCGAGGTAATTATAAAAGATAATAAAGTTCTGATTATATCAGAAGATTCTATAGACTTTCCTGAATACAACGGTATATATTTGTTATGCATTCTGAATATTTAAACATGTTTAAACAATCATTGAATCCGAAGAGACATCGATTTTGCACCAATTTTTGCGTATATTTTTTAATTTAACTTAAAAAGTAAGGGTCCAGTGGAAAATCGAATTATATCACGCGATAGAGCAGACTTTCACCTTTAAAAAGCACCCAAAGAAAGTTGAAACGTCGTTTTTTTTACGATACCAGAAGCAAAATAGCAACGCGGGAAACGAAGCGAGGACAGTGGTTCTGACGCCATAGGGGTCGTTCCTTGCATCCCGTTAACATAGGCGGGATACGGAGCGACCGCTCTGACGCGAGATACGAATTCCTTCGATCATCCGTAAATGTAACATCCGAATCTTTTATGGCTTGTTACACAGGTAATTATGATCGTACTTATATCATGTTTGGTATCATTTTAATCAGAAAAACAAGACGAATGCGACGGTATAAGTTCCATTGACGAAAAACTAAAAATAAAGAATTTTGATTTTTGAATTTAAAAGACAGAACACGCACGAGTCTTTTATGTTTGCCGAACGTCTCGAACCTCAGTCCCTGTTTGTTTTTGAATCGCTATCCTTTTCTACGTTCGGCTCACTACAAAGAATGTACATACCTATTCTATAAATGTAAAACACCAGACCCGAAGTTTTCACACTTACGGAGAGAATACTGTAACTACGAAGTGCACTTGCTTAGATGGCGTTGCATGCGTGGTCGCCACAATTTCGATGCCGCACATATGCGGCGCTCGGCGCGAAAGGGTTAAAAACAAGGTTTATGACCAATGGTTTTTTAAAAATCTCGGACATGTGTCCACCAGCGGGGAAGTTGTCATCCTACTCAGGAACTCAATGCACTATGAGCTCACTGAAAGGGATGAAACAACCTTGGTCTCGGAACTCGAGTCTTCGATCGTGGAATCCTCAAGAACTGTGACCGTTGTGCTCGACGGCAAATTAATGAAGTGAGGACGCTTTTCGTAGACGATGTGGAGGTGGTATGGTGGTGAATGAATGTTTAAATATAACACTTAATTTATTTAGCAATATGTAGTAGGTTAACAATAATGTAAAAGAGTTCAAGTGTACTTGGTGGTGTTTCGAATGATTTTAAGCGGTGGTTAAACTTGTTCTCGATGTGTATTTGGTGATGATTTGAAATGTTCTCATATTTAGTTGATGGTGGTTGAAATTTAACTTGTTGTTGCTTGTTGGTGTTGCACAAAAGGTAGATGATTTGTGGAGTAGGAGCCGATGGAGAATTGGTGGGAATGTAGGAATGGACTTGGTGAAAAGTGGGAAATATTGAATGATCATTGGACTGGGATATTTGGAAGATGGAAAAGTTAGAGGAATGAGGTGGTGGAAAAGAGTTGGAAGTAAAGATGGTGAGAGGAACGGGACTTTTTGGTCTTTCCAGAGTTTTTATGAGGGCCTGCAACGGGACTTGGGGTGCGTTCGAGGTTTGGGACTATTTATGATCGATTGGAATTTTAATGAGGTATTGGATTTTCTGTCTTTACCCTGAGGATCTGTAGGCTCGTAGGTATATTGGCGTGTGCTGTACGGTGATGTAAAACCGGACACTTGGTTAGTTTGATTTTTTAAGAACCTTACCCTCCATCATGCTGATGGCAGAAGTGGGGTGACATCTAAAGTCGATGAGGGTAGTTTGTAATATCGTCAAAGTCAGTTATAAGCAATACATCATTCAGTTAGCATCAATATATTACTTGGAACCAATATATCAGTCAGTTAGCACCAATACATCAGTTAGAACCCATACATCGATCGGTCAGTCAGTTATAAGCAATACGTCAGTTTATTAGAACGAATACATCGATAGGTTAGAATCAATACATCTGTCAGTCAGTTACAAGCAACATATCAGTGAGTTAAAATCGGTATATCGGTTAATCACAATTAGTACATGTTCAGTTACAACTAGATCTTCAGTTAGCAATTCCTTAGTCAGAAATCAGAACGGAGTAGTCAGAGCAGTTACATAAGTTAACTAATAAACAACCATTTAGTGTAACGAGAACATTGACTTTCAATGTAGGTAAAGAATATTTACAAATTTTAGCCAATCACAAGTTTTCACCCCAATTAGTTCACCTTCGCCGAGGTGAATTCAGAAGAGCATGTTGCTACACAAAACAGATTCTCTCAAACTTTAAACTGCAAAAAGATTCTCTTTAATATTCAGTCTAATTAGGAATCTCTAAACTATTCAACCATACAATAAGGTTCTCAAAAACATTTAAACCTTGATGATTCTCAACAATATTCACTCCATACTGCTAGATTCTATTAAACATACAATCGACACAAACCAACTATAGAACTTTATGGTCAATATTTGAACTCATTCTTTAGTTTTTAATAAAGTCTGTTATTTGTTATTACTTGTGCGAATTTTGCTTAATACATTCGACTGATAAACATTTGTTCATCATTAACATAAACGTGTGAAGTGAGCATATCCTAGAGCAGTGTTTCCCAACCATTTTTGTGCCATGCCCCACCTTAGCCTTTCTGAAATTCTTATGCCCCCCTATGTAACATACATAATTTTTAATATTAAAAAATTAAATTGTTCACTTAAGAAACTTAAATGATAGGTTTTAGGAAGAAATCACTAGGAAATTGTTAACGAAACACAGTAAGTAAATTTTCAAAACATATAATGAAAAACTGAAATTCAAATTCCAAATAATTTTAATAAAGATTTTTCTACATTAATTTATTATTTTAATTTAGTGAGATCCTTGCGCTTGATGCTTGCTGTACAGAATTTGCTTTTTTCGTTCAATTTGGCACCGAAATCTAGCATTGCATTTAAATGGCCCGGAGCGAAAGGGTTGAACTCGTGTCGAGTCCATTTTCGAATTGCCCCCCTCCCTATAATCAAATTTCCCCCCTGTGGGGCGTGGGCCCCACGTTGGGAAACACTGCCCTAGAGAGATATCTTGCGCATTTCATCAGTGAATTTGCTAACGCCTCAACAAATAGAAAACTGCAAATAAGGGAGTCTCCTCCTCAAGGTCAAGGTTCACGACAACCAGACAGGACTAATAACGAACTAAAAGAACTCGACAGAATGCGACGACTCCTTCTGCTTTATTGCCGCTGCGGATAAAGAACCTATCGACACAAAACTGTACAAAGTGTTCGAACTAACAAAAAAATGATGACTATCGTAACGATAAACGTTTGGGTCAAGATCAAATTCTCTCGCCGCGATATGGTACCCTAAGCCCCAACAAATATGAAAATCCATGTCACGAGAAAGTCGAGTAAATGGCAGCGATATAAGGAGAGTGTGTACCGGTGCGCGTTTCGTGAATCAGCGACGTGGTTAGAAAGTTTATTCAAAAAAGGATAGGATATCGGTGGAAAAAATTCGACGGAAAAGAACATGGCCGAAGGTGAAATTACGTTGAAACGCGGAAAGGAAACAGGAAATCGAGCGAGAAGATCGTTGGGAAAGGAGCAAAAGTCGAAAGAGCGAAAACGGTTCGACTTTGGATGTCTTTGTAAGAAGTTTCCCATGAATACGCTATGCAAGAACACCAAAGAGAGGTCAGCTGTGTGCGAAACAGTGCGGTTAGCCTCGAGGATCGGAAACCGGAAGGACGTCTGACGAGGCAATGGCGAACCAACGAACGAGAGGATAAATTCGAAAGTTGATACGAAAAGATCCGCTTTGAAAGTTTACCGATCGAAGGAAATCTCGGATGTTTGTAAATATTTTCACCTCGAATTTTGCCACGGAAATAATTTGAACGGCGTTTGTGGAAATGACTAAACGGAGGGAGATTATTGAATGTATCAGGTTGTTGCAAATGAAATAACCGTATCTGAATATTCGACATAAACTTTTATTTTTCAAATTTTATTTATATTCCATCAATCGAAATAATTTCCATCGACATCAATGCACTTTTGCCATCGCGATGCAAGTGCCACAATGCCTTTTTGGCAGAAATCTAATAAACGAGAGTGTAGCGTCCCGAAGTACTGTAACTCGTAGGGATGCTGACTCGCGGCAGGACGGGTCTTGTTGAGATGATGCGAATTTCGTTTTGTAACTCTTTATTTAACACGTCTGCTCGTGTCGCGTGATTGCCTCGCAATGGCCGAGAAAAAACCCGGTTTTTGGGGATTCGTCGTTTATTTGTTTTTCTAACTCCCCCGGCGATCGCGCCGTGGCGCGCCTTAAACCCCCCTCTGCTGTATTTACCGACGGATTCGATGATGGTAATTAGATATGTGGTTTTTATACAATTTACAATATCCGCCAGAGGTCGACGCTTGGACCGAACAGAGAGGCAATAAAGCCAACAACTGCAGTTTTTACAGCACATTCTTCTTTAAATATTTGTCCACTTAAGAAAGCATCTAGGTTCTTGAAAAAATGGTAATTCCTAAATGATAGATTAGGAGAATAAGGAGGATGAGGCAGAACTACACACTTCAATTCTGTTAATTTTTTTATGGTTTGTTTTGTAACATATGGCCTAGCATTGATCTCTAGACGATGCACTTTTTTTCAGTCAGTTCATGTGGTACCCATTTCTCTAACTTTTCTATTTTTCCCAAGACTTTCAGATGCCAGGAGACAGTTGAATAGTGTGTATTGGTTGTTTTCGCGATTTCCTGAACAGTTAATCAAAAATTCCTTTCCATTGTCTTCTTTAGAATTGAATTTTCCATAGCTGTTGACTTATGACCGCGAGGCTCATTTTATAGACTCATGTCACTGGAAGGAAATTTTTCAAACCAACGCCTAATGATCCGATCATTAGCTGTACCTTTGCCAAGGGCAGCTTTTATGGTTTTAGCAGCTTCAGACGCAGTGTGCCCAAGTTTGAACTCGTACAAGTAAATTATACGAATATCCTGTTTCTCCATGGTGAAAGCAAAATCGATGTGATTCACATATAGTATAAATATTCAATAAGATTATTACGCAATGTGACGTACGAGACATGTATTTTTGATGTTATACAACTTCATCGTGATCTGTCGAAAAAAAATTGATCCAGAATTGCGGCAAATTTCAAATGTGAAGAAAACGGTCATTTCAATTGCAACAATCTAATAACAATGAATGTTAAATACAATATTAATGGATAAAGTACTGTTCTGAATTTCGAAATATTGTATAAATTCAATCTGGGTAAAATAAATTTTGGTGATTTCATTCGATGGTTTGTTTAAGTGGTCGAAGTTTTTGATACTTTGGTTGCGTAATTTTTTCATTTTTATTCTGTCGATAAAATATTGTGCGGTATATTGAGATATTGTATAAACACAATTTGCGGAAATTGAATTTTGGGCAATTTATCTGATGGTTTGTTTAAGTGGTCGAAACTTCCAATATTTCGTTTAGTTAGATTTTCCGTTTCAGGATATACAATTTGAAATAAATAAAACACTGTCAGTAGAATATTGCACTGCATTTCGAAATATTATATAAATTCAATTTGAATAAACTGATATAAAATTGCAATATTTCGCATGTTTTAGTTAGTCTACTTTTACGTCCCAACATATACAATTTGACATAAGCAAAGTATTATCAGTAAAATAACGTACTGATTTTTGAAATATGAAATACTGCCAATTTATATTAATTAATTTTAAATAACTCGGTTTTTTCAATTTAATTATTTATTTTCAAGCATTTTGTAATTTTATATTTACTTACTTCTTGATTTGAATGTATCAAAGTTGAAAATAACAAAAATGCACTGTGGCGTCCTTTATTACGGGGAGATCCCAAATCAATTGTTACTATGTACAATAGGAAAAAAAACCGATGACCATCTTAGAGTACTGTAGGTAAACTAGGACCAACGTAAATTTTATTGTACAGGCACCTCGTAAACGCGTCCCTAACAGCCAAATTGTTAGTTTACCTGACAGTGCAACCATTATGCCAGCCACCTTCCCTCTCCTTGCACCACTACCAACTCATTAGTAGAACTACCACCATTTTTCTGAAAATTAACGTTTACCATCGAACAACGATTACGAAAAAAGAACAGAAACAATTTAACAATCTGCTAGTAAGATTTAACCGAATATATATAAATCATTATAACCGAGTGTTGGATAAATTACACTGTACAACAGCCAAAAATTTTCGTAACCGCCACTATGATATTCTTATAGATTTTTCCGAGCTGAATACGAATCTGACATCCGTTTCTCTCAATGTCCTACAGTTTTTGAGAAAATTGTTGTTAAAAAAAATTGCAAATTTTCAACTTTGGAAATTTTTTGTGCTTTTATCATAGCAGCTATACAGTGACTTTTCACACGAGAAAAATCTGTGAACTTTCCCGAATAAAACGATATAAATTGTTATTGCATTGTAAACATTTAAATATGTTTAAATAATGATCAAAGTAAGAAAGACACCGAAAATGCACCAGTTTTCGTTGATATTTCTGAATTTATTTCAAAAACTATATGTCTAGGTGAAAATCTGACAATCGTACGTGATAGAGCAGATATTTCTGCTGCAGAAAGCATTGAGCGAAGTTAGAAAATCAGTTTTGTTTTCATTTTATAAGAAAAATAGTTCGGCAAAACACGCGACGCTGCCAGTGGTACTCACTGTTATATCGCGCCGCGCCGTTAAGTTCTTCCGTTATACCAAGGCAGTAGGCATTGAGTACCACTGTAAGACATTGAGAGAAACGGATGTCAGATTCGTATTCAGCTCGCAAAAATCTATAAGAATATCATAGTGGCGGTTACGAAAACAAAAAAAAATCAAAATTTATTGTACAGTGTTAGCGAAGGAAGCAGAGAAGGAGAAGAAAATTGTTGGCAGAGTTCGCGTAAATCAAAGAGACACGTGTTTTGTTTTTAGTGAAATAATATACATAATTCAATAATATATCTTTAGATTACTATAATTGAGAAACATAGATTTGTATACAATAAGCCTTTGATTAAATGAAATAATGTTTTTATCGCCACCACACGCTACAACGAACCACACAGGAATACATACAAAACGGAAGTGAGGAAAGAACCTACGAACGCGTCTATAAGTGTTATTTGGGTGGCGCCAATATTCAAAATTTAGATTGTTACATTCCAACAAAAATAAACAATTTTGCTTACTAGTCGTTCAACTCTTATACTCGGTCTGATACTTGGTCTGATATCGGGGCGATTTCCGGCAGCTCGCGCTTTTATTCCCTTGACTCATTCTCTCTCTCACTCTTTCACTCATACTTTCTCTCTCGCTCTTAGAACCCCTCGCATTCATCGCTCATTCGTAGTTTCAAAACCTCTAACACGAGTAACCATATCTATCAGAACTCAGGCAAAATAAAGTCCATCCTCAACCAGTTCAATATAACCTGCATAATTTCCTTTAACCCGCGAAAACCATACTCGCGATTTTACCCACATCTATTGGGTATTATCTACCGTGCCGCCTTCAAAATCGAAAACGAAGAGCACGGCACAACATGCGCCGTAAATAAAACAGTATGGAAATTGGAAAATCGGGAAACTAGAAAAATGAGTGAAGTAGGAGACTGGAAAATGAGAAGACGGGGAAACAAGGAATAGGGAAATTGGTAGGTGGGAAGGTAAGAAAATGGAAAAATGAGGAATTAAAGGAATAGAGAATTAGGGAATTGGAGAATTAAGGAATTAAGGAATTAAGGAATAAAGGAATTAGGGAAGTGGGGGATCTTGGAAATGGGGAATCAGGGAAATACTAATCGAGAAAATAGGAATCAGGGAAATGAAGAATCGGGGAATTAGGGAAATAGGAATTGGGGAAATGAAGAGTCGGGAAATTAAGGAAATGGGGAATGAGGGAAATAGGAACCGGGGAAATGAAGAATCGGAGGCATAGGGAATTAGGGAAATGGAGATTTAGAGATATGGGGAATCAGGGAAATAGAAATCGGGGAATTAGGGAAATAAGAATCGGGGAAGTAAACAATCGGAGAAATAAGGAATTAAAAAACCGGAATTTCGAGAAATACGGAAATAGGTAAATGAAGAAATTTGAAAAGTTCTCAACATATGAAATCGAGAATTTTACGAATCCTGTAAATGGAAAATTAAGAAAATTAAAAAATCAGAAAACCGGGCGGTCAGAAAACTATGAAACTTTCAAATTCCAGCGACTTAAAAATACGGTACTCGGAACATTTCCAAATGTCCAAATTCGAAAACTGCAAAACCCAAAGATCGTAAAATTTCAAGAATCTCAAGCAAGGAAAAGTACGACAACCGGAGACGAAGAATTTCAAGCTTCCACGACGACGAATAGAAAAATTCGTTATCTTTCGAAGTTGGAAATTCGAAGGGCGTAATTTAGCAGCCGTCTTCGCGCAGCTTCAAAGAGCACTCGACGAAAGTATCTACAGAATGTCTTCCCGAGCTGAATCTCCGAAAGAATCGAAAGAAAGATCATGAAAATGACGGGGAGGGCGATGTTGCAGTATCGGGGCAGTTCCGCATCGAGTTCCCGGCCTTTTCTTCGTCCTCGATTCTCGGAACAACGTAAGCCAGCCCGGTAACTTTTGTATCTGAACGAGAATCGCATGTAAGTCGAATCGATGAGGATTACAGGGCCGTCAATACGTACCGCTAAACGCAGCCTCCAAGATCCAAGGATAGAAGAGGCTTTTGAAGTTTCACCGAGGGTTTCAACTACTTTCCACGACGGCTTTTCGCGGCTTCCAGCAACGGAAGTATCGAAAGTCTCCGCGGCGGAAGCGTCGTGCATTATTTACCACGGATTACCATGATTCTCGACGCGGCATTTCGATCGTATCCGCAACAGCTTTTCATTTTTTACCGAAATCGCACGAATAATGCAGCATCCACCCTGTTAAGCGTACCATTTCGTTCCGGTGAAATCAGTTTTGATAATCGACGTTAGGATGCTAAAATCAACATAAATTGCGCTCGAAAGTGGGAGTCCTCGTTAATCCTTTGTGGCCATATTAAATTTATATATACAGTCGTGGACAAAATTAAGTGGACATTGCAGAAATGGGAAAAATTTTTTGTTTTGTTACAATGTTTTAAATAAATTTTAAATTTAGAACGTGAAATACTTTTGTAGACTTGAAAAAACATTTATTTAATGTATATAATTGTGCAATAAAGTTTTGATTTATAGGCATTGTTAGTTAAATTAAATTAACCTTTTGTTATTCATGATACCTGTCCACTTAATTTTGTCCACAACTGTAGGTGTTTGGTTGGTCGGATATTTATTTTCGTTGAACAAACATAATATGCAAGATTATGAAGGAAAAATAGAATTTATTAATTTTTTTCTAAACTTTAGACTCGTCTTTAGTACAATAACGTGTACGAATGCAATATTTCATCTAGAAAATATATTTTAAAGGAGGGTGTTAAAAAATGCTCATTTTTGGCATCGCCTGGAAATGAGAAACTCATCAAGGATCTTTTACAGTGTCTCCCAAGGAACAAAAAATGTCTTTATCACTTTCCCGAGAAACGATGGGAAAGTTGTCAAAAATACGTTCAAAGTATGAATGTAATTATAACGAAATTTACGTATATTTTACATTTTGTCGTCTTTTTCTTCGGATATCGAACCGTCTTCGAAATAAGTAGTAAGGAACTCAGCAGGCAGATTAATTGAAGCTTGAAATCGAGCAAATACAAAGTACCATAAAATCATGGCTACACGGGAACAGCATCCAACAACACGTGCTCCGACATTGCATCCACATGAGTGTGTGAGTGTGGCTTACAGTGTGGTTTTACTTTTATATACTTTCAATGTATTTTTGACAACTTTCTCATCGTTTCTCGGAAAGTGATAGACATTTTTTGTTCTTTGGGTGACACTAAAAGATCCTGTAAGAATTTTTCATTTCCAGGCGATGCCAAAAATGGGAAATTTTTAACACCCTCTTTTAGTTTCCCTAAGATGGCATTGGTAACAGTGGACAGCACTTTGAGAAGAAAACATAAATTTCATTTCAATGTAACGAAATATTATAGCAAAGCGTTTGCAGGCCTATGCTTATATAACATTTTTTTTATTCTTACTCATAAAACACGCTGGTGCAGTGTCATCGTTTAATCCTGCACATTTATCTACATCTATTACGCTTTATTATCTTCAGTCACGCTGACGAAGAATATTGCAGTTATGTGAAAGTAATCTACGCATGTTGAATTATTAGAAAAACTGAATGTAACAATGAGAAACACTGTCTATTGTCTGCACAGCAAAACCGTACTGGCACTATCAGGACTAAGGGTTTGAGGATGCTTGTCAACGAGGGCCATGACAATAAACACGATGCAGGCATAATTTCTCCTTTATTTATGTTGGAGGGACAATTTCCCCGGTTTTTCTTTGGACCACTGGGACCATCTATCCCTTTTCGGGCATAGTTTAATGCCCCCCTTTATAACACTTTTGTTTTTTACCGGGACGCTTCCGCGCAGTACAGCTTCGGTCATGCGTGCAGACACCACGTGTTTTTCAAGAATAAACCTTTTTTTTCTTCACGCTATTTGATTTCATGTCCTTTATTGCAACCATCAGCCTGTCGTCCCTAGACAATTTAGGTGGTCGTCCAGATTTCCTTTTTTGGGATCTGAGCTACGGGTCATTCCACGCCGAATCGTTCACTTTTTGATTTCACCATCTGCGATTTTGTTGTAATCAAAATATGTAATAGTCTATGTGAAATTAGTGAGGGTATAAGTCATCATTTTGCCGATTTCGAATTTGTTTAAAAATTACAAGCCTTCAAAAATTTGCAGTTTTTCCCTATTTTTGTGAAAATAGACATCACTTACGAATTTTTTTATCAAAAACTACTAGTGCGAATGAGCTAATTTTTTTTTGTTTTATTCAAAAAGGATTGGGCTACTATAAAATATTTTTTCTGACTCCGTTAATTTGTTATATAATATGAAAAAATTTAAACAAATTTTTTTTTTACGTTTTTCAATAAAAATTATACCTGATTAAAATTTGAAAAAGGTATATTATATTCCCTGAAGCTTTCCCTTTAAAATGAGCCCTTCAGAATAATGGATAATCGAAATTTAATGTCACAATAAGCTGGAAAACGACGCGGTGTACCTCAGTTTCAGGCAAGCGAGCCGTTCACTGGCGTTTGTGTTTGATACGACAGTGTCAGCTAATGATTCTTCTTTTTTCGTTTAAATAAATATAACAAATGCTCCTTTTAACATGCCGATCCTTATTAAAATTAAAGTAGAAAGTATACGTATTATGTCGTAAAGAAAAATTGGAATTGAACTATCAAAAAATTTAATTTCAATTGTATTTCGATAGGAAATCTGCCTGTCAGGAGCTACGTTTCTCGACCCCCACCACTCCTTATTCCCACTACCACTACGTCTTCCCCACTCCTCGGCCTCGGCCTTGGAGGCTCGAAAATTTGCTTATAAGCAAATTTCAGACGAATATTTCTCCGATTACCTAGTTCCTTGGCCTTGAAAGTCATGTGATTTTCTATCACGTGGTTTCGCCATCGGCCACGATTGGTCGATCGCTCTCATTTTCTAGTTCCTGACGTCATCAGAAATTCACCATAGCCTCAGGAGCTACGATTCTCGGCCCCTACTCTTCCTATCCCCGCTCCTACTATCCCACTGTCCCTACGTCACTCTCCCCACTCCTCACCGAGCTCCTTTGTACTATGAATTTATTTTTCGTATTCCGAAAAATCCGAATCGCCGGGACCGGGGCTCGAACCATCGATGTTTGGGTGCCTCGGATTCCGAGTCGGGGACGAAGCGCACTCGGCTATCCCCGCAAGCCCCACTTGTTTACTTACGATGCTCCTTTTAAACTATGCCTCGACGATCCACTATACTTCTGCTCTATTAATTTACAGCTATTTTATTTAAGTGACCACTTTCATGTGTTTCCTTTCACACTATTTTTTACCTCCTCGACTTTTTGTAACAGTATTAACTGTTTGCATTCTTGAATTTCATTTACCTACTTTCTGAATTACTATACAAAATGTACATTGTATTTTGGATATATTGCAGGTCGGATTATATAATTGCAACGAAACTAATGACTTTTATATGGCAATTTTTTTTTTAATTTTGAAGTTTAGACATTTTTCAATTTTTAAAATGAGTGGATGGAGTGAAACGGAGGTACACCGCGTCGTTTTCCAGAATTATTATTTTTTCATCGTTAACCGCCAATATTGTCCGTTGCACAATGTTCATCGCGCGAATAATACTAAAAATTTAATTTTAAATAAATAAAAGTTATTTATTCAAAATTAATGCATAAAGTCACATTTTTATAGTTACATTAGGCGATATTTTTACATTTATGTTCAACAATGCCTTTTACATTAGATTAGTAGATTACAATTAGTAAATCTCATTAAATTAGTAGATTAGCTCAGGTTCATGACGACACTAAGTTACATCTTTGACAAAAAAATAAAACTTGTAATTTCGTTCTGTGTAAACAAAAATGTCTTCATACAGAGCACAGTATGTATGCTATTAAATAATAAAAGTCACTTAGTTACCATATTAAAGTAACCTATACAATACTCTAAAACTGACAGACTTTAACTATATAGAACTTTTGAACTAATTGAAAGAAAAGAAAATTTTACATTGAAAATCGTTATAATATTGCCTGAGTGCATTCGGTACCCCACATGTCATTGAATCCATTATTGAATAAGTGTACATCTTATTATTGCTAGCTTAGGTTAAACTATTTCATGGCTAACACTAAACCTACCAGCGTATAATGCACATCTGCGTTAAAATTAAAAATGAAATTGAAAAACAAATAAGCAGACGATAAAATATAAATTAATATATTGATTTATACATTGATTCTTTACGTCGACGTAAATGAACATAAGTTTCAAGGAAAGCATCTCAACAATTTTTGTAACACGAAATAAAAAAGTTATAGAACAGTTATTTCACCGGACTAGTAGTTTCAGTTTTCACCCGTTGTCATACTTCGACGAATCTGACTCGTGACGCACTCACAGTTTAAATGTAATAAGTCTTGCTGAAATTCTGAACACGTTTACATGTAAAGTTCATATCCAATCATAATCTACATAAACAAGAATTATTGAGTATAAAATATGCATAACATTTTACCTTTCTTTGTTCGTATTGTTAGAGGTTTTGAAAGTACGCGCGAATGGTTAGAACGAATGAAATGACGAATGAGCGATGAATGCGAGGGGTTCTAAGAGCGTGAGAGAAAGTATGAGGGAATGAGTGAGAGAGAGAATGAGCTAAGGGAATAAAAGCGCGAGCTGCGGGAAATCGGCGCGATATCAGACCGAGTTAAGACCGCGTAGGTAAAGGCGAATATATAGTTAGCGAGTAGTTTCGAACAAATATAGTCAAGTCCCTTCTTTTTGTTCTTTTGCATTTTGTTTCATTTCTATATCACCTTTCTGTTGCCCCCATAAAATTATCCAACAGTATTAATATTTTAGACGTGAATAGTTACTTCTGACTGACGCACCAGACAAATAAATTGTACAAGGAGTCAAAATACTGCAAGCTACGTCTTTTGCAAAATTTCTAATTTCAGTTTACCATAAATAAAGTACGCCTTCATCCAAAAACCTCCAATTAAGTTTAATTTCCCAAAAATCATAATTCCAAGAGCGAATCCTCCTTTTGCTCTCGCCGCCGAAAAGAATTATACTTTCAAATCTCCATAATAAATTGCCGGGGCGAAATTGCGTTTTGCCGGCGGTTCCCGGCTAAACCGCGGGACGCGGATGCACCGGGTAGCAGCAGGTCGCGAGATTTTCCAAGAAATTAACGACGGTCCACGGTATCCGCGGAGCTCTCGATAAAGCGTCGAAAATGCGAGGGTCTCATGGAAATTCGGCTGGGAAACGGCGGAACGATCTCGGCCACGGTGGTCCCGATCGTAATTCGCGCCCATGGGCTGACCATCGCGGATGGACACACGTACGCCCGCGAAGAACATCCAACGAAGCGTGCGGATCGCGAGCGGAATACCGGCGCCGAACTGATTTCGAATGCGACCCACGTCCCACCCACTACTTGTCAAGCAAATTCGCATTACTTCCAGAATTATGGTCGCCCTTGTAGTTACCTGCATACAACACCCGCGGTAATAACTCTTCGGCTCGCGCCGTCTCGCATACTCATCGCGCGTACTCGCTCGGAACGCGAGAGAAGTCGAGCGGAGCCGATAAAACGGAAACGGACGTGATCTTGAACGGGCTTCGTTCGTTCGCCGCCGTTCCTGCTCGCGTTTTCACGAAGAGACGTTTTCGATCGAACGAGGACCTATTTCGACCCTGTCTGAAGGTGGCTCCGGCCCTTTTACCCAGCTGTTCCGTTTCCGTGAACGGGTAAGGGCAAATGTGGCGTATGAAAAGTAGGCGAAGAACGGTGGGACGAGGATTTATTGGTTGGATTCTGGGGACTACTGGGGATTTGCAAACTTGGGGGAAGTTATAGATGTTTCGAGGATTGGTTGATTATCATTCGGGGACGAGGAAAGGATAATTTGAGGATTGGTTAAGGATAATTTGGGGACGAGATAAAGTTAACTTAAGAGTAATTTAGGGATGAGTTAAGGATAATTTGTGAATCTTGTTAAGGATCATTTGAGAACGAGTTAAGGATAATTTGGAGACGAGATGAGGATAATTTGGGGATCAGACAAGGAGAATTCGGGGATGAGACAAAGATCATTTAAGGACAATTTGAGGAGTAGTAAGGGATAATTCGGTGATGAGACATGGAAAATTGAAGGATAATTTGGAGATGAGATAAGGATAATTGTAGAATAATTTGGGGATCAAACAAGCATAATTTATGGATTGGTTAAGGATAATTTGAAGATGAGACAAACACAATTTAAGGATAATGTGAGGATTAGTTAAGGATAATTTGGGGATCAGATAGGGATAATTGTAGGATAATTTGGGAATCAAGCAAGGATAATTGAGGGTTACTAAAGGATAATTTGGGGATGAGACAAAGACAATTTAAGGATAATGTGAGGATTAGTTAAGGATAATTTGGGGATCAGACAAAGATAATTTATGGATCATTTGAGGATTGGTTAAACATAGTTTGCAGATAAAATAAGGATAATTTGTGATTTAGTTCATGATAATTTGGGAATGAGTTATGGATAATTTAAGGGTTATCTGGCAATAAGTTAAGGATAATTTGAAGATTAGTTAAAGATCACTGTGGAATGAGATAAGGATAACTGTAGGATGATCTAAAGATTATCTGGGGATAAGTTAAGGGTAATTTGGGAATGAGTTAGGATAACTTGAGGATAATTTGAGGATGACTTAATTTGAAGATGTGTGAAGGCTATTCTGATAGAGTTGCAATTTTGACACTTGGCAATCTAGAAATTTTAAGATGTACGAATTCAAGGATCTAGACATTTAGGCGTACAGAAATTCGCGGAGGGAGTAGGTTTGACAATTAGGTATTTTCAATAATATTTTCTACGAATTTAGAAATTTGACACTTTGAGAATTTAAGAAAGTTGATAAACTGAGGAATTGAGAATTTGGAAATGTGGAAATTAGGCAACTAGAAAATTTGGGTACATAGAAATTTTATAACATAAAAGTTTCAGAATTTGCAGAAGCAAAAGTTGGGAAATTTGAAATGATTAGAACTTGTACTTTTAAAAGTTAGGAATTTATGAAATTGGAAATTTCAGAAGCATTACAGTTTGCAAACATGAAAATTGTTAGTACATACGAAACCTTATAATTGTAAGAATTTGAAAATTTAAGCAATTGACGAATTCAGAGTTAAAAAAATTTTTAAAAACAAAGAAACTGAGAATTCAGGAATTTGGAAAGTAGAAAATGCAAAAAATTTGTAAATTCGACAATTTCAAAAATATTTGCAAATATAACATTTCATAATTTCATAATCGAAGTATATCGTTTTCTAAATTGTATACATTTTTAAATCTATAAATTCACAAATTTTATATCTCGAAATATACGAATTCCTAAATTTCATATTTCCACGTGCGCAATTTTCCAAATAAGGTGTTTCGAAACCTCCAAATTCTGCAATCCTATATTTAAAAATTTACAAATTTCCACATTCCATACTTTCAAATCTACAAATTTACAATTTACATATATTACCAACGCAACATCGTCAACACATCATCCATATCAATAAACCTTGTCGCCCCAGATATATCATATAACACTGAAACAATATACATAGTACATATTGGTTACCAAATCAATATTATTGTCTCTCTATAAGCTCCATAATAGAAATAGTACACACCCATTTCGTATGATCCTATTCCCATAATTTCCCTCTACGCATTTACTATTCACCCCTTAAAATCACAACAATTTTCCAAAAGCAGCTACCGGAACGAGGTCCGTATCGCCGTACATAAACAAACTAACGTAACCACGCATAATTATAATAGTATTCCAAAATCAACCGAGCGAGGACCACGTCGCTGTATTTAGAAACAACCTGACCAAACTCAATTTAATCTAATGCTGCACAATCGCAACAATCGTTCAGCAGCAACTATCTGACTGAGTTCTACATTGTTACATGCAAAATAATCTAACTTAAATTAACCCAGCATAATTATAACAATTTTCCAAAACCAACCGAGCGAGGTCCACATGGCTGTATCTATTATAGAAACAAACTAACCAAACTCGATTTAACCTAATGCTGCACAATCACACAATAGATTGTTATATGTAAATAACCTAACCCAAACTAACCGTACATATTCATAATTATTTTCCAAAAGCAGCTACCTGAGCGATGTGCACATCACTATATGTAAACTAACCGAACTTTACCCTGCATAATCACATTAATTGTCCAAAACCAGTCGAGAGACATCCACATCGCTGTATTTAGAAAGAACTTCACCCACCCAGACTCAACTTAGCCCCGTACAATCGACACAATTTTTTAAACGTAACCATCTGAGCTAAGTGCACACGGTCAGATGTAAACTAACCGAATCTTACCCTTCATAATCACAATAATTTTCCAAAAACAATCGAGCAAGGTCCACATCACCGTATTTAGAAACAACCTAACCTATCCCGATTTAACTTAGTTCAATCGTCACAATTATCTAAAAGTAATCATCTGAGCTAGGTGCACATCGTCAGATGTAAACTAACCGAATCTTATCCTTCATAATCACAATAATTTTCCAAAACCAATCGAGCGAGGTCCACATCGTTGTATTTAGAAACAACATAACCGACCCAGATTCAACTTAGCCCCGTACAATCGACACAATCTTTCAAAAGTAACCATCTGTGCTAGATGCACATGGCCATGTGTAAACAAGTGCAGTGGCAGTTCCTAAAGGGATAAAGAATTCGCCGTCTCCCACCATCGTGCGCATCACTCTGTGCTTTGCCCGGTTATTCCCGCAGCCCATCAAGCCTGCTAATTCTTTGGAGGGCAAAATGAACACGAAGAGCGCAGTTTGTTTCTCGCTCGACACTCGACGTTCAAAACGTCGAACGTTTTCCAGCAGCGGCGCTAGTCTGCGCGAGGAACGTCGAGGTCACTAAAAAAAAAGCCGTATGCGAAATGAGCTGCCAAGCACCCTCCGGAGGATTCCTTCTATCTATTATACATGACCGCGTACGCCGCTTCCGTTAACTACGTCTCGCGAACAGGAGAGCTTTGCAAACTCCTCACGCTTCTCGTTGTCGTCCTCGTCGTGGTGCACGCACCGTGAAGAGAATCAACGAGCTGAGGATGAAAAGGGTGGTGGCTGAGGAAGCGTGCCTCCAAAGTACGGCTGACGCGATAGCGTTAGGCTCTTCCGTATCAGGTGCTTTACGATTCGAAATCTTCGCCAGAAAATTACAGGGACTCTTCGGGGTTAAATGACGATTAACGTCAATTCGTTCATTAGTCACTTTGCAACGTGCTTCATGAATATTCTGAGAATAAGCTTTCACGAAGAACTTGTTTTTTGGTAATTTCTTTCGACACCTTGCGAATAACCTATTTGAAGGTCAAATACGCGAATATGTAGCACATAAGACGTGGACTCTTCGGGGTTAAGTGACAGTCATTGGTCACATTGCAGCATGCTTTATAATAATTATGTTAATAACCTTCTATGAATAACTTCTGTTCGTCACATCCCAACTAATATGTGGAAGCTTATGAATAATTTTACTGAAGGTCAAATATGCGAAGACAATACCACTTAAGACGAAGAATTTTCACTATTTACTGTCAATTAATACCAATTCATTTTGCAACATGCTTCTGTGAATAAATTTTCACGGAGCGTTTTTGTTGTTGGTGACATCTCCTGAAAGTGAACCTGTATATGTTAAGAGCACATAGCTTATTTTTTTATAACTCGAGCGGGTCTTTCTGCCAATTTAGAATTTTGATTTTATCGCAGCAACATATTAAGATTTTATGGTCAGGATGAAACCAAATTAAGGTTCGGGGTTCAGTCCCTTTCATAGTCGTGGCCAGTGGACGTGTCGTAAAACCCTACCCAAACATATTCAAACGATACATACTACCGATTACCGATACTTGGGGTTTTCCCATAAGACATGTCCAAAGGAAAGGGCAAGACAACCCCCGACATTTCTCACGAACTGGACTGCGATATTTTCCTACTTTATTTTCATGTCGTCAACATAAAAAATACTCTGATCGCCGAAATACTTAAATATGTAACCGTGGTTTGTTACAAGTTAAGTTTATTTTAATAAATTACAAAAGGAGACTAAAACTAATTGAGACTTAGTATAGTCAGTGTCGTGAGGTGAAATATATAAGTTCCCGTACGGTGTAAACTACTAGACTCAGACTCTGTCCTGGTGGGTCCCACACGGGAGCGCTTTAGAAGCAGAGTTTTTAGACTGACTTATCTGTCCGTGGCTGTCCGCACAAGGGAGCAGCTAGTGAAGCAGATAAGTCAAGTCGTTACTGAGTGACTAAAAAATGACAATTATCGGCTTTTTATTCTGTGTACTGGGGTTGTTCGCTAGGGTAGGGGTAAGACCCAGGTAGTTGGTGTTTGGCGGGGGTGCGACCGAGGCGCTACTCTGGTGGGCGCTCGGGGCATTCGCTACAAATACTTATATTTCGGTAGATTGTTTAAGACAGAATTTTTGTGACACTAGAACAGTCGTTGGCAACGTCTTCTTCACGTGGGTCATTTTTCAATTTTTTGTTCAAAAAAATTGTTGGTGGTTCACATAATTTTTATTTTAGATTACGCATTACCTTAGAATGCATAAAATAAAAACAATATACAGATAATATAATCCAATATACCTTAAATATAGAATTACAAATTTACTATCATCAATTCTACATTTACAGGTTCGAAGAAATCATAAAATGTTAGCAGCAAAGTAAACATCACGTACAGTCGTGGACAAAATTCAGTGGACAGGTATCATAAATAATAAAAGGTAAATTTAATTAACTAATAATGCCTATAAATCAAAACTTTATTGCACAATTATATACATTAAATAAATGTTTTTTCAAGCCTACAAAAATATCTCACGTTCTAAATTTAAAATTTATTTAAAACATTTTTTACATTTCTGCAGTGTCCACTTAATTTTGTCCAGGAGTGTAAATAAAACGAGTCTCTATTTAATTATGAATATTTAATCATTTTAATAGCTTCATTGATGCTATTTCCTCATCTCTGTAAGATTTGAGATATTTGGATAATTCGTTGTTTTTAAAAGAACACATGATTCTGAATTTTCGTTAGTTGACCTGTTTCACGATGAATTGAGAATGAATTTCATTTGGGAAAATATCTATTCACATGAGTACTCAGACTCAAAAAGCACCCACTTTTATTTGTTGGCAAGAATACTTCGGGTTGTCGTAATTGAGAATTGTTTTATTGGTTCACCAAAATTTCGCCAGTGGGTCACTGGGTGACCCAGGGGTTATAGGTTGCCGACCACTGCACTAGACTATGAACAGGAGAATTTTTATAACACTACATTAAGAATATTACAAACATTAAAATACAATTATTATAAAGCAGAAAGGCAAAATTAGCATTTGCTTCATACTCTAAAATTTTGGTACGCCAGTACACACGGATTTAACAGTGTAATTTTGTGAATAATCTTACCGAAGGTTAAATATGCTATGACTTAACATTTAAAACGTAAACTTTTCAGGGTTAATCCTTTGCACTCGAAAGGTAACACACCCCACCTTGTTTAATAAAGCAATTTAGAACAGATATTTTTTAACTAAATCTGCAGTGTTGCTCGCGTGATGCATGAGCATAACGAAACAGCTAATAATGGCAATTAATAGTAGAGAAATATGAAAATTTAAGAAAATTCATCAAATCTTTAAATCAAACAGTTTTAGAATTGCTATCGGTTACCAGTCAAAATATCTTAGGGTTAATTGACAATTATCAATTAATTGACAAGTATCAATTCGTTCATTGGTCACTTTGCACTATGCTTCACAAGAACTCTACAAATAACCTCTCACGAAGAACTTGCTTTTTGGTCACATCTCTCGAAACTTAATCCATATAACCTTGTGAATTATCTTATTTAGGGTCAGACAATGGATGACTCGTAAAAACGTACCATTTAAAATGCGAATTCATCAGGGGTAACTGACAATTAGTATTAGTTCAGTCATTGGTCACTTTGCACCATGCTTGACCAGAACTCTACGAATAACTTTTCTCCAAAAGCTTGCTTTTTGGTCACATCTCTCGAAACTTAAACTATGTAACCTTGTGAATGATCTTATTTAGGGTCAGATAATCGAATGACACGTCAAATTGTACCATTTAAGATGTGGATTCATCAAGGTTAACTGACAATTAGTATCAATTCCTTCATTGGTCACGTTGCACCATGCTTCACAAGAACTCTACAAATAACCTTTCGCGAAGAACATGTTTTCTGGTCACATCTCTCGAAACTTAACCCATATAACCTTGTGAATTATCGTATTTAGGGTCAGACAATCGAATGACTCGTAAAAACGTACCATTTAAAATGCGAATTCATCAGGGGTAACTGACAATTAGTATTAATTCGTTCATTGGTCACTTTGCACTATGCTTCACAAGAACTCTACGAATAACTTTTCACTAAAAGCTTGCTTTTCGGTGACATCTCCCGAAGCTTAAACTATGTAACCTTGTGAATGATCTTATTTAGGGTCAGATAATCGAATGACTCGTAAAAACGTACCATTTAAGACGTGGACGGAGACCGTGGTACCAGTCGCCACATCAGGAAGTGCGCAACTGTAGTTTCCGCTGTCCTTTTTGTTCGCGTTCGCAATGTAGAGCCTGGATATCGCGCCGCTAGCGCCCATGTCCGTTTTCACGCTGGAACAGAAAGCAGAGGGTTTTCTTGTACAACGGAAGTCGAAAGTGTACTGGCCTTTTACGCGAAAAGCAGACGCTTGATGTTCCGGTGGTTACTTCCTGCTGCTTTTGTGGCAGTAAAGTAGAAAGTAGGAAATGACGAAAGAAGTTTCTGCGTCTCGTACCCGGAATGCACAGAAACGTTACAACGCGTATACGACACATTTTCCTTAAGCTTTAACCTTCAATTTGATGTGCCACGGGTGCCATTTACAAGTAATTTTATGGCAAATATCGCGTTGTAAGCGAGATAACTCAGGGGAATCGATTCATTGCTTGTTGAGGTCGATTAACAGCCATTTTGTGTTACGAATATCGATGACGAGTTTATGTAGTCCTTTTCGTTTAGTTTCAAGCTTTATATTGATGTAACATAACTGCCGTTTTTAAGAACTTTTATGTGATAAAATTTTATTAGAAGTTAGACATCATAATTTGACCATTTCACTGTTCATGGTAATTTGTTAAGAGAAATAACTAACTGTTGTAGACTGAAACATCAATGAATTGTTTATGTAGGATTTTTTAGTAGATTTTAATTTTCGCTTCGATGTGCCATATGTGGTATTTTGAAACATTCTCATGTCATCGAATTGCATCGGAGTTTGTATCATGTCAGTCCAAAAGTTCGTGCGCATTAGTAGCATGTATGGGATTCGCGATGACTCATTACCAGATCGATAAAATGAATTGTTAGAATCAAATAAAACCATTAATGCAGATGTATACAGTGAACAACTTTGCCATTTAAATTTAAAATTAATTAAAAAACGCCCGCGATTGGTGAATATGAAGAAAGTGTTGTTCCACCATGATAACGCTAGACCACATACGGCTCAAACAACGCTGCAAAAAATTAATGAGCTGAATTGGGTGCTTTTGCCGCATCCTACATACTCCCCGGATATTGCCCCAAGTGATTTTCAGTTATTTCGTGCCTTACAGAATTTTTACCAAGGCAAAAAGTTCAATTCCAAACAGGATATACAAAATGAACTCAGAAGTTTTTTTGCTTCGAAACCAGAATCTTTTTACACCAATGGAATAAAAAGCTACCAGAAAGATGGCGAGATATAGTAGATAGCGGAGGAAAATTATATCATAGATTAAAATGTTAAATTGTGTTTTATTTGCACCATTTAAAAATTTCGCCAAAATGCGCACAAACTTTTGGACTGACCTGATACATTACAAAATTCATTATTGTTCACTGCACTGGTAGTAATTGTTTGACGATCCGCCATTTTATATTAAAGATCCCGAAGAAGCGTTGAAACAACCATTTTTATAAACTTTTCAGTATCAATTTGATGTACCGTAGTTAACACTTGAAATACCCTTGTGTCACGAAACTGTATCATAAGTTAGGCAACGTATCTGATCCACTGCTCATTGAGGTTGGTAATCAGTCATATTGTGTATGAAACATTAATGGCAAGTCTATATATTCCTTTTGTTCAAATTTCAAGCTTCAAATTCATGTAGTATAAGTACTATTTTATCGTACTTTCATGTTATGAAATCCTGTCAGGAATTATCCAAGCTACTGGGTATTTCATTGTTCATGATAACTGATACCTTACTCGTTAAGGCCATTATAATTTGAACCTAATTCAAATCTAACCTACATCTAACCACTATACACGTATGATCCCTCGAATGGCATGGTCTCAATTCGGTATCAGAACCGGATCTTGAATGACCCAGCGTCTGAAGGAACAAATCATCGTAATAATAAAAATTAAACTATGAATCAACGCGGCTCGGTATCTGCTGTCCAGGCAGTTGTTTCTGGTTAATTCTTCGGGGTCTTTTAAGTGCCGGAAGAATGCCCCAGTCTGCGATCACTTTTCGCGATCGTATCACTGGAAGCGACGTTGAATTCGGAAGTAATTGTTCAACGCTTGAAAGTTAGGTTCTCGACGGTGTAAACGATAATGTCGGTGGAAGGAACGCTTACATATATTCTCACATTACGCGATTAGGCGACCGTTCTTGGAATTTATTAACCAAAGACCCGGTCGGAAGTGTGATGTAATTACGGTTATCGAAATCGCTGTAAATTAGCGGGTCTGCCTCGCCACGATAGAACACGGTCGTTATGATAAGCCCGTTTGTAGGCCACGCTTCATTTTTTCCCCGTCGACCGAAACGATGAGATTATTTATGGAACTTTTTAACTTCAGAAATGTACGAAGTTTAACCCATTAACTATTAAATTTTTATTTCAACTTTACTGCGTTGGTTGTTAATTTATGTATCAAATACTTCTACCTTAAATTCAGCAATAATGGTATTTCGAGATATAGGGATTTTCGGGTATAGGGATTTCGGGATATAGGAATTTCGAGGTACAGGGGTTTCGGAGTGTAGGGATTTCATGGTATTGAGATTTTGGGTTATAGGGATTTCGGGATATGGAAATTTCAGAATATTGCAGTTTCGGGATGGAGTGATGTCGAGATATAGAAATTTTATGACAATGGTATTTCGGGATATAGGGATTTCGGGGTATAGGGATTTCGGGGTATTGAGATTTCGGGTTATAGGGATTTCGGGATATGGAAATTTCAGAATATTGCAGTTTCGGGATGGAGTGATGTCGAGATATAGAAATTTTATGACAATGGTATTTCGGGATATAGGGATTTCGGGGTATAGGGATTTCGGGGTATAGGGATTTCGGATTATAGGGATATTGGGATACAGAAATTTCACAATATAGGACTTTCGGAATGTAGGGATATCAAGATACGGAATAAAAATAAATATATTATTATTTGTGGAACTTTTTAACTTCAGAAATGTATAAAGTTGAACCCATTAACTGCCAAATTTTTATTTCAACTCTATTGCGTTGGTGGTTAATTTATGTATCAAATACTTTTACAAGTTGGACAACATTGAATCAAAAAGTAATTTTAAAACCCAGAATGCAAGCATGTACCGAATAGACATTTTATTTTATATAACGTTGTTGCAAGTGATAAAAGAAAAATTTATGTAAAAATGTAAATTTAAATCCCCACTTGGGGATCGTGGCAGCAAATGGGTTAAGTGAGCGAGAATTTTCTGAGTCAACTGTGGCGGCATTTTGTCTGTCAGCTACTGTATCAAGTTTCCGAACGATTCGGAAACAGTGAAATTTAATTAAACGAATTCATGACATAAAAGTGTCTTGAAATAACACTTGCGATATGTCGAATTATAGCTTGAAGCTTGAAGAAAATTGCTATGTAGATGCACCATGAGCTTCTTGAATATGTATAAAATGATGCATCGTGAATTGTAACAGACAGTGATACATAGTGTAGTAGACAGACATAAATTCGGAAATGTATACATTCAATTGCTATTACTTGACATAAAAATACTTCGAAATATCATTTATAATGCATCAAGTTAAAGTTTAATGTCTACAGAAATGTATTATATAAACAGTTGTATCATATTCTTAATAGAAAATGGTTGGCTGCCGGCCTCAAGACACAAGCAATCAATTACTACAAGCTGGTTAATCTATGTCATGATTTCGTGACATAAACTTTCTGTAAAATGGAACTAATGAGACATACTTTGTATTACATTGTAAAATAAAGTTTATTGAAAGATCTCATATAAGCAGTTTATTGATATTCTTAATATGAAATGAGTGACATTAAATGAGTGAAAGTGAGTGTTTATGCACAAGAATAGATAATAGATAAAAATTCCATTTGTTATTAGTCTTCATTACTTCTATGTTAGTTCATGGCTAGGTCTTCGTTAAGTATAAGTTAGGGACAAGTTAGGTAACTAAATAAAATAAATTATTGTAGTATAGTTTAATGGTAATATTAATGCATGGAAACATTTAAAAATTTCATTTGTTAATCTCAGTTACTACTGAATTAATTCCTTATTAAGTCTATGTTAGGTATGAGTTAGGGTTGAGTTAGATATGTAAACATTGAACTAAATGAGGTAAATTATTGTAGTATAGTTAAATGGGAATATTAATACATGGGAACAATTAAAAATTTCATTTGTTAATCTCAGTTACTACTAAATTAATTCCTTGTTAAGTCTATGTTAGGTATGAGTTAGATTTGCGTTAGATATGTCAATATTACATTACACAACGTAAATTCGTTCAGTTATATATGAACATTAATGTCATGGGAATATTTAGAAGTTTCATTTGTTACTTTGTGCCATTTTTAGGTTAAATCCTTGCTAGATCTGCGTTAGGTATGAATTAGGCTTGGTATAAATATGAGTATTACACAGAAGAATGTAAATTACTGTAATTGAAAACAGATATTAATACAGTGGAATAATTAAACCTTTTCTTAACCAGTTTATACCACTTCTATGTTAAATTGTCTCTGTCGAATCTAGGTTGTTTACAGACCTAGAGTTGAATTATTAACTATCGAAAGGGATCGTTACGGTAATTAGGACAGCTAGCAATTTGTACACAGGAACAACAGTTGGCCTGCACATTGTTAGCACATTCACGGCATGCAACGACCATAGCTGTTTTTGAGAGTCCTTTCATATATTTCCTCTTTCACGATTTCTATGTTCAAGTGCTTTCGACGGTCTCAACAGTTTATTGCAATGCCATAAATGTGAGTTTCCGGAGGGTTCGAGGACAGGGCCTCGAAGACAGTAACCAGGACCCCCTTGACGACCACCCAAAGGAAATTCTGTCTTAGGCCCGTTTTCTCTTATTACCACCTCCACGCGACACATCTTACTCCGCGCGGACTGCACTAAGGTCGCACGGGGTAGGATGATGCCCAATTTTACACACTGTGATTGGCAAAACAGTAAGCCAATCAGGACAACCACCCGGTTTTCCTACTTTTCCTCCTCAGGTACTCTTCCTGGAGGAAATGAGTCTTAATCAACTTTTAACAGTAAAAACATCTCTGCAACCTTCACGTATATCCGACAGTATTCTACATTATCACAGTATTCTTTACACAACACAGTTACACTTATAATAACCAACTGTAAATTTAGTTTTAAGTGTTAATACATTAAACATTTTATTGAACTTTAACAAGTATACAACAGTTTATTTTTAACAACATATCGCTCTATAGCCGTAAAACGCTGTAGAGACACACGGGTTCGGATTTTAATAAAAAAACTCTGATCGTGTGTAACATAGGTTATGTCTGTGTTAGGGCGGTTATTACATTTTCATTCATACACGTAAGAATGACCACGAACGTGCATCGGCATTTAGAAGTGTCGTTGTTATACAACATCAAAAGAAAAGGTCTGCAGCGTCTGCAGAAAAGCTAAAAACGAGTTTCGTCTGTAAAAATGGCCGGTTTACACGGCGAACGAAATGGAAATATGTGAATCCAGATGGAAGGGATTGGGCAGGTAAAAGGAGAACAAAAATAGAACGAGAAAGACCCGGCGACGTGTATCGAAAAAGGATAACCGAAGGATAGAATGAAAATCTATTTCTCCGTTATATATAAAAAAAAAAAATGGAAAAACGAGAAATGAAAGCAGAAAATCGAAAAGGTCCGGCGTATATAGAACCGTTATTCGACAGGCAAAACGGGGACAGGCGAAAAACATAAATCGAAGGATTATTTGATTTACATGGAAGGGAAACGGTGGACCGAGTTTTAAATTTGGACAAACAACGAGTCACAGGGGATACACGTTCAGAGATTACTCGATTAAAGATTCTCCCGATTAAATATTTGTAATTCATACATTTCAAACGTTTCCGTGAAACACGTAAATCAGTGGTCGATGATCCTCCATCGTCTCACCGGATTATTATTGTTCGCGGAACGGTGTAATGTTCATTTGTGAAATTTTTCGCTTAAAATGCGAATCGGCATCGTTTCACGAACAATTCGTATAAAATTTCTGAATAAATAATGACGTACCGTTTTGCTCGAAAGCGAACGTCCCGCAGAAGTTTATCGAACGCGTTGCGTTTGGATTGTGAACGAATTTTGAATGTTTAACTAATTCTTTTCGACACGACCGTTCGTAAATAACGGAAGAGCTTCGAAAATCGCATTAAGCCTCGTTTCGAAGGATTGAACGCGTTCCGGTTGCGACAGAAATATAAAATCTCATGGATCCCATATAAATCACGTACGAAGCTTCATCCCAAAATCTCGTACGTGAGGGATTTTATAATCCCTTTTTTCCTTTCCACCAAAAATTTTAAGTCCGGCATTCACTCTACGATTACGGCCGCGCGTTTACCTCTCTATTTTACGAAATGCTGAAAAACCAGCACGGCCAAAGAATAAATATACCGTAGGATGAATTACGACGATATAATAGTGAAATTTACTTTATTTACGATTCCTGCTGGAGTAGTGTTCTCGAATGGAATACCTAAAGCGATGAATCTTTGCAGATGCAGAAAAACGCAGAACTTTGTAGGTACCATGGTTATTTGTCGATTGCGGCTTGGAAATTTTCTGATTGCCGAATATAAAAATTTGTGTATATTATACGCATATTTATATTATAAATTTTGGCTGTGGGGATTTTGGGATATTTGGATTTCCAGATTTAGGGATTTCATTGTATTGAGATTTCAGGTTATAGGGATTTCGGGATATGGAAATTGCAAAATATTGCAGTTTCGGGATGTAGGGATGTTGAGATACAGAAATTCTGTGATAATGGTATTCCGGGGTATAGGGATTTCGGAGCATAGGGATTTCATGGTATTGAGATTTCGAGATGTAGGGATGTCGAGATACAGAAATTCTGTGATAATGGTATTTCGGGATATAGGGATTTCGGGGTATACGGATTTCGAAGTATAGGGATTTCGGAGTATAGGGATTTCATGGTAGTGGGATTTCGGGATATAGAAATTTCAGAATATTGGAGTTTCGGGATGTAGGGATGTCGAGATACAGAAATCTTGTGGTAATTATATTTCGGGGTATAGGGATTTCGGAGTATAGGGATTTCGTGGTAGTGAGATTTCGGGTTATAGGGATTTCGGGATATTGAAATTTCAGAATATTGGTGTTTCGGGATGTAGGGACGTCGAGATACAAAAATTTTGTGGTAATTATATTTCGGGGTGTAGGGATTTCGAGGTATAGGGATTTGATGGTATTGAGATTTCGAGATATAGAAATTTCACAATATTGGAGTTTCGGGATGTGGGGATGTTGAGATACAGAAATTCTTTGATAATGGTATTTCGGGTTATAGGGATTTTGGGGTATAGGGATTTCGAGGTATAGGTATTTCGGTGCATGGGATTTCATAGTATTGAGATTTCGGGTTATAAGGATTTTGGGATACAGAAATTTCACAATATTAGAGTTTCGGGATGCAGGGATATCAAGATTTAGAAATAAAAATATACATATTTCTAAAGATGATTTCTACGAATTTTTGTACATTATTAAATTCTCTATTGATGTATATAATTAAATTTCTTTTAAATTTCACATGAAATACATGAAGTCGTATAAAATACAAAGATCGATATCGTTCGGAAACTTCTGTTCATAACTGTATATCCGCTCCGTAAGCTCCCCCCTCGTTACATGGCCACATACAGGAACGTACCGTAGAATTCACGCAATCGCTTCGCGAATGGCATTCCCGTCACTCTGACAGTATGGTAAATTGTCAGATACCAGAATAGTAACTGGTTCTCGCGAGTATGCACGAAAACACCGAGCGGTCGCGGTCATATAACACGAGTCAACCGTACGTATGATTCGTCGAATTGCCGACGAAGGAGGGTCGTACGAAAAAAAAATTGTCCCGCGACGGAACAAAATGCATTTGGTGCCTTTAAATCTCCGGGTAACGGTGGCGACCAGCCGAATTCATTGTGGTTCCGTAAACTGCGGCGAAAAAAGTTGCCGGGTCGAAAACGCGAAGGAGGTGGAGCCGCGGTCGGGCGAAGAGGGTTGAACGTGCGGCAGGGGAGAATTGCGGGTAAATTTCGTGGCAGAACGTTTGGAATTAAATTCCACGCGGTGGAAAGAGGGGTAAAAGCGTGTTGCTCGGTTTCAGGCATCGTTAGACAGCAGGAATGTATCGTTCAGGATGCGATAAACTGACGATTCGGGTCACGGGGGTTGTTTCATCCCCTTCCCGTTGTTCCTTCCTTGGAACGCGACGATCAAACATCGAGGAACCGACGGATTTTTTGATTCCCCGTTAACTCTTCGGGGCACAGAGATTCCAGCGAATAAAATAGACCCACGTTGCATAGACATTTTATCGCATTTTAAATTAATCAAAGTTGGTATAGTTTTATTAATAAAGGAATCGAATAATGTGAAAATATAAAAAATAATAAGAATTCAATTCAGTTTGTTGTGTTGTATTTTGAATTAAACAAAACTGGCATATTTTTATTAACGAAGGAATCGCGTAATATTAAATCATAAGAAAATTATAATAATTCGAGTCAATTTGTCGTGTGGCGTTTTAAATTTAATTAAATTGACACATTTTTATTAACTACGGAATCGTGTAATACGAAAACGTAAAAAAATTATGATAATTCAATTTAATTTGTCGTGTTGTGTTTTGAATTAAATAAAATTTGCACATTTTTATTAACGAAGAAATCACGAAATACGATAACATAACAAAATTATAATAAATCGAGAGAATTTATCGTATTCCGTTTTGAATTTAATAAAATTGGTATATTTTTATTCACAAAGGAATCGCATTATATGAAGGAATAAAATTATTATAATAATTCAATTCGCTTTAGGGTCATTCCACGCCGAATCGATCACTTTTTTACCTCACCATCTACGATTTTGTTTTAATCAAAATAAGTTATAGTCTATGTGAAATGAGTGGGAGTATAAGTCACCATTTTTCCGATTTCGAATTTGTTTAAAAATTGCAAGGCTTCAAAATTTGCAGTTTTTCCCTATGTTTTGTGAAAATAGACATCACTTACGAATTTTTTTATCAAAAACTACTAATGCGAATGAGATAAATGTTTTTTTGTTTTATTCATGAAGGATTGGGCTACTGTAAAATATTTGTTCTTACTTCGTTAATTTGTTATATAATATGAAAAAATTTAAACAAATTCTTTTTTTACGTTTTTCAATAAAAATTATACCTGATTAAAATTTGAAAAAAGTATATTATATTCCCTGAAGTTTTCTCTTTAAAATGAGCGCTTCAGAATAATGGATAATCGAAATTTAATGTCACAATAAGCTGGAGAACGACACTGTGTACCTCCGTTTCACTCCATCGACTCATTTAAAAATTGAAAAATGTGTAAACTTCAAAATTTAAAAAAAATTGCCATACAAATGTCATTAGTTTCGTTGCAATTATATGCAAAATACAATGTACATTTTGTATATTAATTAAGAATGTAGATAAAAGAAATTCTTGAGTGCAAAGGGTTAATACCTGTTACAAAAAGTCGCGGAGGTAAAAAATAGTGTGAAAGGAAACACATGAAAGTGGTCACTTAAATAAAATAGCTGTAAATTAATAGAGCAGAAGTATAGTGGATCGTCGAGGCATAGTTTAAAAGGAGCATCGTAAGTAAACAAGTGGGGCTTGCGGGGATAGCCGAACGCGCTTCGTCCCCGACTCGGAATCCGAGGCACCCAAACATCGAGGGTTCGAGCCCCGGTCCCGGCGATTCGGATTTTTCGGAATACGAAAAATAAATTCATAGTACAAGGAGCTCGGTGAGGAGTGGGGAGAGTGACGTAGGGACAGTGGGATAGTAGGAGCGGGGATAGGAAGAGTGGGGGCCGAGAATCGTAGCTCCTGAGGCTATGGTGAATTTCTGATGACGTCAGGAACTAGAAAATGAGAGCGATCGACTAATCGTGACCGATCGCGAAACCACGTGATAGAAAATCACATGACTTTCAAGGCCAAGGAACTAGGTAATCGGAGAAATATTCGTCTGAAATTTGCTTATAAGCAAATTTTCGAGCCTCCAAGGCCGAGGCCGAGGAGTGGGGAAGACGTAGTGGTAGTGGGAATAAGGAGTGGTGGGGGTCGAGAAACTTAGCTCCTGACAGGCAGATTTCCTATCGAAATACAATTGAATTAAATTTTTTGATGGTTCAATTCCAATTTTTCTTGACAACATAATACGTATACTTTATACTTTAATTTTAATAAGGATCGGCATGTTGCAAACAATCGTTTTGCGAAGAGTGGATTAAAACGAAACACTAAATAGAAAACTAAGCTCCGGTGGATTATAAACATGAGCGCGACACAAAATCGCGTACGCCTGACGTTTAAATCGTTGTCAGCGTAATTTACTTGCATAAATCACTCGCCATGAACAAAACTGTATAGCATGCGCCAGCTGCAATTTGTTTGCCGCGCGATGCGATCCATTTATAAATTATAACGAATAATTTAATTGCGCGACAACGCGACCGATGTTGGCATTATAAATTTCATTAAATCGTGCGAGTCAAGTTCAAGCACAGTTCGTTGTCGCTATTGGTTCAGTCTAAAAAGTAGGTACAACAATTCTGTCTATACCTTTTGAACCTCAAAGCTTGACCCTTTAAAATGGTTGCATTGACAAGCGGGAAATTTCAATCAAGCGAATGTAATTTCGTGCCAATATCTAATAATCGGAAAATCTATTTGTCGTGAATTTTCTTTGTATTACTAATATTGGCTTTCGACGTGCTTCCATCAATTGTACAACATTGTTGCACATTCATAGAAACATAATTCAACATTCATATAAACATTGGGCTTATTTTCAAGTTTTAGAAAATCCATGAACAATCAACAGATGCTCTTTTCTACGTGCATACGATGAACATTTGGTAAGGGCGATTATTTTCCACAATCAATGAAATAGTTTAATTTTAACTTAGTCCCTTGTTCACTCTCAAGAGTACATAATCAAATTTATTTTAAATTCCGTTCTCAGTTTGCGTGGTGTTATCTTTTTTCTTAAGTGCTGAGTCATTTTCTAGTTTTAATAAAGCACACAATCATCCTCATAAGTTGTTTAGTTAATTTTGCTTTTCGAGTAGATTCACTGTTTCCACAACCTAACCAGCTCACGATTCATTCAGTTGAATCTCGATAAACATAGAAACATCGTAAAGTTCAAAAAAAGAGGCCTGTGTTGAAGTGATTATTGTACAAAATATATTCGAAGAATTTATATAAGTGACACGATTATTACAAATAACTTATAAAGAAACGACGAACTATTTAATACAAGAAAATACGGACGAACGTTGATTAATAACGTGTCTTATAGTCAGAAAAATATTGAACAGTAGTGCTGTCTACAACTCGAACCACCACTTAATCAAAATTGGGAAAAGAATAACGCAGAACTAATTCCCTTGTTAAATAATATTTATCAAACTGTGGTGTGCTGTGTGGTGTGTAGTGTGTAAAAGTGTTAATGTGTGTATCATGTGTATTATCTACAATCTGTACTTTGAGCTGAGACAATTAACTAATATTTGGACTGATCTCCTGATATTCTAAAAAGCAGTGCACTAAGCATTTTCAAAACTTTGCAACCTTCTCTTCCAGTGTGCACTCAACGCGTTTGTTCACCCCCAGCAACACACCAATCACCACTACGTACTTTTTTCTGGGGAGAACATTTCTTCCCATAAAAATGACGGATTTCATATTTTTTATTTCAAATAACGAAAATTAGTAAGAAGCATTTGTCAAAATGTGTCTCATCCTTTGTCGAAATAACGAATCATTGCATGAGTTAGTTTACGTGCTGTTCATTATTTACTTATTTTTATACTTTAGTTTCAATTTTAACATAAATGGTCATTCGTTACCCGTAGACGTAGGGTTATGGGTTATGGGTGGGCGAAAGTAGGACCCATGGCAGGGGTCACAAGCTATCACTGGATATCGTCGAACACGAAAGTGAAACAACTTGCACCCGATTGTAAACCTACGCCTGGCTTCTGTCATAAATTTAGGCCTCGAGTAGACTCTAACAAACGCGTTACAAAGATGTGATAAAATATATATTACAAATAAATTACCGGTGAATATGTTACGGGGAAGGAAACAATATTTACTCGTGTCTATTACAAATTACGAATAAATAGCAAAGTATTTCTTGTAAATAAGTTGGGAATAAATTACAGACGAACGTGCAGGCATGAAACATCGTTTGCAGAACGACATACATGCACTGTGTACATTATTTGTAATATCACGTGGAAATCCCGGCCCGTTTCATTCTCCAGAACCATTCAAACTAGTTATATTATTCCGACTCTCATAAAAAGTAATTTCTTCGTCAGAGTGTCGCCTCTTGTTATATCCACTCTTCGGTTCGTTCGACTCGTAATCGTGCTTGTTTCTGGTAGATCGATTAGAGCCGGTTGAAAAGGATTCGACGCGATCGGTTCACAGCGATTTACTTAATCAACGAATACTTTGTTCGAACTTCCATAACTGGAGCAAATTTCCACCTCGTGATCGCGGAAAGGTACCTTGCTCCAACAGAGTTCGAAAGTTTCTTGTAATTCCCGGTTAACTCGGTGAAAGTTTCGCGAAATACAGAAAAAAAACTTCGCCGTTCGTTCGTGAAAATATGGCCGGCTTGTAATTGCGTCTAGCATTCGATGAGATAATCGAGGATTCTCGAGAGTTGGCCGAAAGCTCCGAAATTGCAATATTCAAAAGATTTAATTTTCTAATATTAATATACGTGTACACATTCTTGTCGCATACAAAGTGATTCATTTTTGCTGGACACCTACATTCTTCCCATCGGCATTGAAAATAGAAAACAATAACCGATAGATGTTCACAGGATTCTACGGACTTGACATCACGATAAAAAATACATGGGTCATAAAAAAGATTCTGAAAACATATATTTCTCCGTTACTTATTTTCCCGATTGCCGATAGTAGTAAAAACAATTTGAACGTTCAATGTAAATTGACTTGAGGCATTCTATATTCTCCTCGTGCAATATTCTTTTCATCAAATGAGAATCAAAGAATCTGTCAAACGTTCTGATGAAGGTTTTAAAAAGTCCTGTTATCGTTTAACTTAATACGGCAGAAATTACTATGCTATAATGAGAAGTACGGAAAGGAACCGGCTCGTGTTCAGTGAACAAGTAGAGGGACGAGATTAAAGGCGGAACCAGGGCGAGAAAGATTGACACGGGAATGTTATTAAAAATATACTGTCCTGGCCAACTGTGACCGTCTGTTTCGAGTTTTAACGTGAAACCGAGTCGTCTTATCCGTTGAACTCGCCAATTATTTCGCTCGCTGACGGTAACGGGAGGAGTGACGAGAAAATTTAAGAAATACGTACGAGCTCTCTGACAAGTAATAAGACGGTTCTTGGACAACCAATCAGTTTCCTTTAACGAAATTAACGAAACTTCCAGACGTCCATTTTCATCAAGCTGTCAGTTCGAATATAATTTGATATAACGGCCATTTCGTTACGCGTTTGTGTCAAAAAATGTATCAGTATGTAGTTAACTCGCAGTAACGGGTTCCTCGTTCGTTGAGGCCGATAATCAGCCATTTTGTATTGAGAAAGTCCATGATGAGTCTATGTACTTCTTTTGGACAAGCTTTTAGCTTTACATTCATGTAGCATGAGTGCCATTTTGTTATACTTTTATGTTATAAAACTGTGTTAGAATGTAGACAATTTAACGTATACATTTCATTGTTCATGATGATTAATTTAATAACTGTTTAGATTAACAGGCAGCCATTTTGGATTAAGAATATTTATGAAATTTTTAATGTCTGTTTTTCTTGAACATTATATTTTAAGTTGATGTATCGTACGTACTTTGTCTTCAAATTTTACAGAATCTGTTAGGTTTAAAAATTCCAACCATCAGTAGTAGAAGAATATTTTATATTCAAAATATCGGGATATCAAAATTTATGGTTCAATTTGATGTAGCAAATATGTCATGTTATAATATTCTTAAATTATGAAAACGTAGTGGAAATTAGTGAATCCAATATAGATAAATATTATTGTAAAGTAACCGATATCTTGGTATGAGGCCGACGTTTAGCCACTTTGTGTTAAGAAAATATACAAAACGTCCATACAGTCACGTTGCTTGTACTTTAAGCTTGACATTGATACACCATAAGCGCTGTTTTGAAACTTTCTGCAAAATAAGTCGAGTAAAAAGTTACCTAAGTTAATGTCGAAATATCGTTCTATTTGGATCGATCAATTACTCATTGAGGCCTGTAATAAAGAATTTTCAATTCAAAATGTCGACGAACTATTTACGTAGGGTTATACACTAGATTTGAAGATTTAACTTGACATGTAATAAATGTTATTTTGAGATACTTTTATGTGAAAAAATGTTGCTTTAGCTTCGGTGTTCGATGTCATTTGATATCTAATATTTTAATAAGTTATTATCACTTGGTGGTGGCGTAATAACAACCACGTAAAAGTTTTAATTCGAAGTCAGGCTTCAACGGCCAGGAAAAACAGCACGGACGTGACAATCCGTTTCTATTATAATTATTCAGGTCAGTCGTCGTCGTTCCACTTCACTGGGATCGTCACTGGAGAACACGTGTGATGATAATTGCTCATCGGACTTCGTGTAACAAAGCTCGTGACATCGATCCATAGGTACCGAGTCGACCTGGAATCCTCTCGATTGACACCATGGGACAGATATCCACGCCATTTACCATTCCACGATTGTCCTCCTACGAGCAGAACGCGTGTTTCGCGTTACACACGCTGCGCCTAACCATTTCTCCCCTTGCGATGCCTTTTAATGCGTCAAAAAACGACCCGGTGAAATTGTAAACTTTCGACAAATGGCCAGAACAAATGCAGGAAAAAAAACACATACACCCGGGCCTGTTCGGGCTCGTTTGCAAATGAAAATCGATGAAAAGTTCGCGAACACTAACTTTCTGATGAAAAATGGATGTGGCAAAGCCGGAGGGGGTCGATTGCGGTGCGCTACGCTTTCGGAACGAGTTATTCGAGAATTTGTGGAAACTGTTAAATTCAATTTCGTTTAAATATTCGGTACAATAGGAATTTTTACACGGAAACTGTACAGTGATGATTGTCTGATTGGGAAAGCGTTTACGATGTAGGTTAATATGCAGTAGAAGTGGCGCGAGTAAGCCGTTGTTAATTTTTCATTAATTAAAGTAAATATTCATTTGCGAGTTTTCAACGGTCGTCCATTGATATTTGATTAACGTTTCGATCGCGAATGAATTTGTTTTCCCTGTTTACGTTCTGCACGCGAATAACATCACGGACGTACGCAACAATAATATCTCAATTACAATTGTTTACCGAACACGTTTATTAATTAAACTAAATATATGAACGATAGACATCGCGTTCCGTCGATACGACTTCTAAACATTCTTAAATTCAGTTCACGATTGCACTTTTAACAATTCCTACTGAGGGGAGGGTTTTACTTTTTCAACTCCAGCGACGCCATTTTGTTTCCCATTGCATATCATTAAACTTCAAATTATAGATAATGGTTACCTTAACAAATACCCGTAAATACATCTTTCGTATAGCTCGTACTTTTCGAGAACACCAGCCTCAAAGTTACAGCTATCGTATCACTGTGAGGCCACTGGAGCGGCGTTATGCGTCGAACGTAACACGTTGTTCCAACTGGAGAAATTGTCGAAAATGGTCCCGAAAATACATAACTGCAATTGTTAAATAAGTCAGTGCGTTCGGAAAGGGATCTGGACAACAAAGGGGCGACTCATTAAGCAAAAATTACAGCGGATGTCTCCTGGATATGACCCGGAAGGAAGGCAGACCATCTAAGGAGGTCGAATAAACGAGCAAAGCAAAGATGCCGGCGAAAGATGAAAAAAAGGAGGAGACCTTTGAAGGAAGCGAGAAGATGGTCGGGAAATGAGGGCTGCTGCTATCGCACATTCCACCGGTTTAAGAATTCATTCGGATCGCCGGGATATAACTCCCTTCACGTCCCCCTGCTCCTGCTGCAAACCTCTTCTTCGCCACGGAATCGCTCGAGTCCTTTGAGAATCGTCCCTGAAGCGCCGCGAGGAAAACCGTTAGGGCGTTAAGAGCACTTGTTGCCACACAGTTATCGTTACTCTTCCTGGCTGAGGCTGACTTTCCCTTTCGTCTTGCTGAAAACCAACCCTAGCGAACGTTTCGTTAAACGGCTGCGTGGCTCGTGAACAGCGGCAATTTATTGGCCTCACGTTAACCCCTTCAGGTGGAAGATGGCCGGTACATGGTCGGCGAGATATAGGGTGTCCCGCTTAAATCGACCGGAAGAGACCGACGGGTGAGCGAACGACGAAAGGATCCTCATTTTGCGACGTAAAAAACTGTCGGTATAACGCGGTCACTGTGCTATGAGCGTTTGTTTCCTGGATTTGGGATGCAGCTGGAGAATCAGCAACCTACAGCAGCGTGCTAAACAGCGTTTAGGCTGCGCGACTTTCCGTGTTGAAATTTTCGGATCTTATATGTATGTTCTTCGGGATTGAACTTAATGAACCACGAAGTAGTTAGGTTGTGGAATCGATGAATCCACTCGACAGACAAAAATAAACAAACAATTGGCGAGGGTAAAATGTTTGTGCTTTATTAAAACTAAGACTTGAATTAGCACTTAAGAAAAATAATAATACCTTGCAAACTGTCAACGGACTTTAAAAGATAAATATAAATTTGATGCGTGCTCTTTGAGAGTCATTCGAAATTTACCGAAGAGAGAAAGTAATGTTCTCCTCAGAATAAAGTATGTAGTGAGGATTGGTGTGACGCTGAGGGTGAACAAACGATTAAGTTAAAATTAAACTGATCAAATGTTCGTTGCGGGTCAATATGACCTCGGGTAAAAAGTACGAAGTCGTTTGTCACCTAAAGATTCAACGAAAGGCATTTTTGATTATTCATGAATTTTTCAAAGTTAAAAATGAGCCAAATAGCTTCATCATCCTATCAATGCGGTCCAACATTATAAGTTGTCAATTTTTAGTTCTCCAAATTACGGAACACTCGGACCTCCGAGTTTTGATATTCTGGGATATAGGTACTTTGGGATTTCGAGGATTTGGAATTTTAACAACTTTGAACGTGGGTATTTATTAATGTACGCCCCGGGATATGAAACTCGGAAACTTTGACACTTTAGGATCTGAGACATTGAAACTTCACCGTTTTGGAAGTTTCGGACGCACGATCGGAATTGTGGAACGTTGGAATGTTAGGAATTTTTAATTTTAAGACTTTCGTTCCAGGATCGAAAGTTCAAAAGTTTGCGATGACAGAATTTAGGAATTTTGTAAGAGTTGGACACCCATTTGATTCGGATTTTGGGACTTATGAACTTTAGGACCTCACACTTTTTGAATCTTACCGCATAGGATTTAAAATCCAGGAATTTGGGATTTTGAGACATTGAGATAGTGAGATTTTGAAACAATACGAGTTTGAAACACTGGAACTTTGAGACATTGAAACAATGGGACACAGCGATATTGAGACAATGAGGTGTTGGAAAAATGAGATTTTAAAACAATGAGGCTTTAAGACAATGAAACTTTGACGCAATGCGAGTTTAAGACTGAAGCATTAATAGGCAGCGACCTCGTGATTTAGTGATTTTGAGACTTTGTAATATTGAAACTTTAAAACATTGAAGCTTCGTGACAATACGAGTTTGATACTTTGAGGCATTCATACGTAACCGTCGCGTGATTTTGTGATTTTGAGACTTTGTAACAACGAAATTTGAGACGACGAGACTCTACAACGAGACTTTGAGGCATTCATACGTAACAGTCGCGTGATGTTATGATTTTGAGACTTTGTAACAACGAAATTTGAGACGACGAGACTCTACAACGAGACTTTGAGGCATTCATACGTAACAGTTGCGTGATGTTATGATTTTGAGACTTTGTAACAACGAAATTTGAGACGACGAGACTCTACAACGAGACTTTGAGGCATTCATACGTAACAGTCGCGTGATTTTGTGATTTTGAGACATTGTAACAATGAAATTTGAGACGACGTGACTCTAAAACGAGACTTTGAGGCATTCATACGTAACAGTCGCGTGATTTTGTGATTTTGAGACTTTGTAACAATGAAATTTGAGACGACGTGACTCTAAAACGAGTCTTTGAGGCAATAAGGTATTGACACGTGGACATCATGCGATTTGCAACTTCGAAATTTTGTGACAATGAGACTCTGAGACAATGAAACCTCGATTCTGATCTCTGACACTTTAGTACATAAAAATTTTAAACATTTGAGATCCCACACATAAGTAACAACTATTAAACAAAAATCTCTTGAACGCGTCTCTTCTTTAGCGCAGTTATCCCGCGCTACAACGTTCGACAAGTCAGTTTATTTGTTCACAACCAGTGCAGTTCAAATCTCTTCCACCGATTCTCAATTTCAAGCGCGATTACAAACGTGTAAATAGAACTTAACATAAACAGCGTGAGGCAACTACAGGTGCAACGGTAGCCGTTCCATCTCGGCAGAATTTCCAGCGTACAGTCAATAACGAGAATCGATTTTATCGCGAGCAGAAGGATCGTATTCCCGTTTGTAATTCAATGTTGTCACGGACGTCGAAGAAAATTCCCCGTAGGAAGTTGCTACGAACGGCACCATAGGCATACAAGATATACTCGTAAATTCGGTTACGTCATTACCAGGAGGCGCGTCCCGTAAATCGAATGAAACTGTTTCACGTGGGATAGGCCGGTACCGGTGTCGTTTTAAGGACACGTAATATGACCCACGACCTTCCATTTCAAGTCCTCCACGAGGGTGAGGCTGGTCTGGAAGAGCCGTCGATCTGTCACTAACAGAAGCTTCACGAAGGGTGCAACTTGATTTACACCCTCTTTACTTTTCCCTTCTTTCTCCGTTCGCCGGAGAAAAAGGACAGAAATGAACGTTCAATTCTTTGACCGAAGATGGAACGGCTTCGACCATTTGGAACAGAAGGGGGAGCGAATGGCGGATCCCTCCTTTGACCACTTGAGCGATCGTCGACTTAATAAACAGGAGTTTATTAAGTCCTTCATTTTTAATTGCTGTGTTGCAACGTCGCTGCAGGGAAGCATTAACTCTTTGCGTTCCAATGTCGAGGCGTTCAGTGCACAAATCGATTAACTGCATAAAATGAGAAGTAGAGAAATGCGACGAAATAATGTACGTTCTTTTTTAAAATTTCCTGTTTTAATATAAATTCAAATATACAGGGTGTCCCAAAAGTGTTGAAGGAGCCGGAAATGGGAGGTAGGTGGGGTCATTCTGAACAACTTTTTCATTTGCAAAAATGTCGTATGGGGCTTCATTTTTAAATTATTAAGGAAAAAAACCGACCAATCATAACGCGAATCGTGTGGCGCGCGATTCTCGCGTTCTGATTGGTCGGTGTTTTTCCTTAATAATTTAAAAATGAATCCCCATACGACATTTTCGCAAATGAAAAAGTTGTTCAGAATGACCCCACCTACCTCCCATTTCCGGCTCCTTCAACACTTTTGGGGCATCCTGTATATTGTAGAATGTATGAATACAGATGTAACTTTCATCTAAAGGTATATAAAATTAATAAGAAAGAATAACAAAAAAATAATCGGCAGTAATGTTAGAATTTTTATGCGAGTGGTGGGTTTAATCGATTTGCCAACTGAAAAAAGTAATGAAGTTGAATTCGGTGTTTAAATTTGTAAGTTTTTTATTACAGAAAAAGTTAATTATTATATACTTGTATTACAGATTTTCCATAACAATGAATGTTGACAGTTATAAGGAATATATTATTTGTGATTATCATCAGCAATATAAATAGTCTTCTTCATCGGCTGTATGTGAGGACTCGCCATTTCAATTTGTTGTCAAGTTTTTATAACAATCACGAGATCCGTGGCATACTTTTTGGATATAATAAAGGCTGACCTACATTTTTGAAACTTTTTGCTCTACCAACTACAGATTTCCTAATATTAATGACATTAAATTCTGCATCTTCATTATAATCACATTTGAATTGTATGAGGTAGGGCTTGGACCTTCATCCAGCGTATTTTGAGTGAATTTACTGGAAACTCTGTGACGGTTACTTTTCTGTTAATGATTTTTCTAAAGGTTTTAATGAAAAAAAAATCTTGTATGACCGTACTTAGGACCTAGACTATGTGGTCCATTAGTTAATTTATGAGGATACCATCATCGACACTTGATAGTGCATTTCAATTGCGTTATTGAGACGATTTACATTGCAGTATGGAGTTAATCAAAATAGCCTCTGAAATAAATTACTTATTATTCAATGGCCAAACAAATTTTGTCATTTAATCGTGTTAATGTTCATCATTCAGGAAAGTTATTATAAATATAAAATGTTATGACTATACCAAGTACCTTGACACTTAAATTTGAGATTTATCAAAAAGTGAAGTTGCTTAAAGATGTTTTCATTTCATTGCCACTTGTAATAAATTAAAAATATGTGTGTTACCCACACTGCATTATCGGAAAATATTTTATTGCAAATCCATTTCTTGATCTATTTTACAAATTAACTAAGGAACTGTAGGTTAAAGAAATCAAGGACCGCAAAGGGTTAACGCCTTCGTTTGTTATAAGTGTTGGAGATTTTTGTTATAAAATTGTAGTAGGGTGGCATTGTACAGAAACGAATACGTGAAATTGTTGTTGGTTTAAATGACGTTGAAACTAATATTGAAATGAAGGAATGTTAGAAGATTGAAAAATTAAAAATAAGACACGATTGCGATGCATTATTTTGTAAATCACGTTTACAAGCACTATTTGAAGGATTGGGAATTTGAAAACTAGAAAGCTTGAGCATTTGAAGATTTGAACATCTGAGAACTTGGAAACGTGGAAGTTTGAAAATTTGAGATCCTGAATATCTTAGCCCTAGAAAACTCGAAAAAAGTGAGATTTTGCGAACTTGAGAACTTGAAAATGCAAAAATTGGAGGACTTGAAGAGTTGAAAATTTGCGGACTTGAAGACTTGAAAACTTGAAATTTGAAGGACTTGAAAGTTTGAAGATTGACGAACTTGAGGACCAGAAAACTAGAGAATTTGAGACCTTGAAAATGTAATAACTTGAGTATTTGGGAACTTGGTTAATTGAGTACTTTGAAACTTGAGTAGTTGTGAATTTGAGCAGTTAGGAAGTAGGAAACTTGCAAACACGTAAAGTTGCAAATTTGTAAACTTGTAAACTTGTAAACTTGTAAACTTGTAAACTTGTAAATTTGTAAATTCATGAAATTGTAAACTTGTACTCTTGTAAACTTGTAAACAAGAAAACCAGAACACTGCAAAATTAAGGAACTAGAAAGCATTAAAAATGAAGAACTTGCAAGTTTTCAAACTCGTGCACCTGTAAGCTAGTGAACTTAGAAAATAGTAAACTTGTAAACTAGAAAACCAGAGAACTAAACAACTGAAGAACTACAAAACTTTAAAACTTAAGAACTCGTACATTTGACAGTTAGAAAACTTGCAAGCTCGTGAACTTGATATCATAAAAATTAGAAAACCTTGAAAATTTCAAAATTCGAAAAAATTAAAACGCGAGAATTAGCAACCCCAACACTTTCAGACCTAAAGTTTCAAGGACTGAAAAATTAAAAGTTTGCAAAACAGGAACGTACTAACTTTTACATTTTTGAACACGAGACTTTTAGAATTGGAATATTACAAAACTTGCAAATATGTACTCGAGAACATGAAAATATGATGTTACACGCATTCCCCGACCAATTTTCGGAGGATGTCGAGGAATACTTTGAAGGTAAGTTGGAGCATTATTTAATTAATTACAGGTAGGTATAGATCGCGGTTCCCCGCAGAAAGTGCAATAACTTACTGCATGTTACACGTTCCAAAGCGAAAGCATGGTAATACTTTACGAAACATTGTTAAGCCGGATGAAAGTAACGTCCCGGCAACTCGTTTTATTATCTAACGTATTAAGCGGCCTCGTAGGATCTCTCTGGCCAACGTATACGAGCAAAAACCCGATATACTCGTAAGAGGTTTACGATCCTTTCTCACTCTTATGAAACAGAATAAAATCGTTGATTTATCGAAAGCTTTTATAGTTGTTCAGAGATTGAAATTGTTACACGTAGATAACTCGATATACAAAGATATTAAGCTACGTTTCATTGATTCCGAGTTTTTTTTCCGCTAATACACGTTGTCACCCTGCTTTTACATTGGAAAAAGCATGCTTTTACTATGAATATGATTTCATGACATAAAAGCATCATTAAATGACACTTGTCATTTATCAAATTAAAGCTTAAAGTTTATCCAAACATTTTATATAATCGATTCATTAACGTTTTCAAATCAAAATCACCAGCTGCAACTAAGTCACAGTGACAGGTACCATTTAATTCGGTAACATCTGAGATAATTTCATGACATAAAAATATCTTCAAATATCGTTTGCGACATGTCAATTTAAAGCTCAAAGTCTGTAGAAAAGGACTGCGTAAACGCTTCATCAATATTCGAAATCCAAAATGGCTAACTGTCGGCCTCAAAGCGACACGACACTTATTATAAACAGTGAAGTTTATTCTATTAGGTCGGTTAAATTCTGACAGAATTTAATGGCATAAAGTTATTTCAAAATGGCACTTATTACATGTTAATTTGGAGCATGAGTTCTCATAAAAATTGCTATGTATATAGATACAATAAACATGTAAAGGTCTCGTTAACATTCTTAAAAATAATGGATAGTCGATTAAAGTTACATCCTTGCATACCAAATTGTTTGTTTTGATATAAATAAAATGTAATACAACATTATGACAGAAAAGTATTGCAACAGTATTTAAGTTAGATTTAAATCTAAAACTTTGATGAATACTATTCTGCAGCCTCTTGTTTGAGACATAGAATATGGAATGGAGTATTGCGTATGAAAGTAACAAACAAACGATAGCATTATTCACTTACTTCACCTACAGCGATGGTTTTTTACTATAATAATAAAAGTTTGTGCTTGCAGCAGTGGATTCGAGCTTAAAGTAGCGATAATGCTAATAAGCATTTGGTATTCAGTAAAACTTCATTTGGATAAATGGACTTTTACTGTATCGGAGTTAGTTAGCGCACTTTCCATTCTCATTTTGATGCATTTACGTTTAATGAGCTTCCTGTGTACTTATATTTGAGGATCACCGTTATTGTACCAATAAATGTTGTTAGCCAGAGTTTTATCATGTATCATCATCTTGCTGTATTTCCTGGATGCTTGAAGCTCAGTATCACGCGCAACATGTGTTATTAATATTTAAATCATAGCTATTCCGATAATACGTTGTCTACCCTCCTGAGCTAACAGTGATCGATGATATGCTTAAATATGTAGGCGATTTCTAGCAGACATTAAATTTCACTTGCTAAATACAGAGAAAACTAAGTCACAATTACTCAAAAACTAACTTAAATCATAATTACTAAACCTTGAGCATTTAGACATTTAGTTAATTAAATACTGCAAGTTAATGTTAAATCACAAGTTATTTAGTAAATGCTAAATTTTATGTACTCAAATATTAATACAAAATAAAATTAAATATTAATGAAGAAGAGTTACATATTAACACCTTGAGTGCCACTCTAAAACAGTTGAAATCTTTTTTAGGAAGTAATTTTATTTTCGATCAATTTTATAGACAACTTTCATAATACTCTACCCTGGTTTATTCAATAAGATTTAATATATTTACAATAATTTTTTATACTTTGTTATGTTAAATGTTTCAACTAGGTTTCAACTTAGGTCGTTCGGAAAGTTATTTCGTTCCTTTTTTTTTTTATGAACATGAGAGACGATTTTCGGGGGATACTTCTTTTCTTGCTTGAACAGCATTTTTAAAAAAGTGAAGAATTTCGAAAATGCTGCTTTTCACTTTTCATATTCTCCAATTCTCACATTTCCAATTTCGGAAAATTCCGAATTCTCAGATTTCCAATTTCGGAAAATTCCGAATTCTCAGATTTCCAATTTCTGCAAAATTCGAATTTTCAGATTTCCAAATTCTGAAAAGTCCGAATTCTCACATTTCCAATTTCGGAAAATTCCGAATTCTCAGATTTCCAAATTCTGCAAAATCCGAATTCTCAGATTTCCAAATTCTGAAAATTTCTAATTCTCAGCTTTCCAAATTCTGAAAATTTCGAATTCTCAGCTTTCCAAATCCTGAAAAATCCGAATTCTCAGATTTCCAAATTCTGGAAAAATCCGAATTCTCAGATTTCCAATTTCGGAAAATTCCGAATTCTCAGATTTCCAATTTCTGCAAAATTCGAATTTTCAGATTTCCAAATTCTGAAAAATCCGAATTTTCAGATTTCCAAATTCTGGAAAAATCCGAATTCTCAAATTTCCAATTTCGGAAAATTCCGAATTCTCAGATTTCAAAATTGTGAAAATGTCGAATTCTCAGCTTTTCAAATTCTGAAAGTTTCAAATTCCCAGATTTCCAAATTCCAAGAATTTCTCACAAGCAAGACTGATGGGGAAGAACGAAATGACTTTCCGAACAACCCAATAAAATTAGCGATAGATTTCTGTACGAATTCATACGTCACCCGTATGTGGGTGAAATGATACTGGAAGTGTTAAATATTAATTAAATATTAATATTAAGAAAATATCTAATTTCATTTCATTTGTAATGGTGTTTATGTTAATCCTATAAACTATGTTAGTTTTAAATCTCGAGTACTCAAATGCTACGTTAAATTAGTAGACCTCAAGTACCCAAATACTAAACACTTAATTAGTAAATTCTTAGCACACAAATATTAATTTAATGTAAAATCCTAAAATATGAGGATTAAAACAAGAATAGAATTGTCAAGCGAAATGTACTGAAATCGAAAGTACGTGGAGTTTACTTTGTATACACGGAGCCATTGTATGTTACAGCACAAAGGCGTTACATAGTCATGAATGCATCAAGGGGAAAGCAGAATATAAGTAACTGGCAAAAGCTTGTAACGGAGGACAGGAAGGAAAGATATGCAAGGCGAAGGAAGACACATCCGGCCATGCAAGCTGCAACTTTTCCCATCAGCGAGCAGCAAGCTCCAAGCTTGTTATGCGAAGCTTGAAGCATGTAACGCCAGATGCCGCATATTGGCTCACACCTGACCCGTGCTGAACCTCTTTTCTCGGTCCAAACCATCCCTTTAGCTTCTTTCCAAAGTAAACAGGTTGCTTTTTACGATACAACGTCCCTTTCGCCCGTGGCATTTCTTCGATATCCCGTTTTTTCTCTTTGCGCAATTCGATGACAGAAAAGCATCACAAAGTGGCACTTGTGCTAAATCAAATTCAAGCTTAAATCTAAACAAAAATAACGATGACGATCCACCTTCAGTAAACCTGACACAAAATGACTGACTGTAATTAAAGTACGGTATTTTCAGATGTAGTAACGATTATGAATTTCGATATATTCAAAATATAATACAATTTCATGACATAAAAATGCATCAAAATAGCATTTATAGTATATAAATTTCAAGTTCGAAGTTCAAGGAAAATGATTACGTAAATGCTTCGCGAATATTCATGCACTAAATTAAATTATTATCGGCCTCAAAACAATGTATCAATTGTTATAAAAAGTAAAATGTACACTAGATAAGCTAATTTCGGAGAGAATTTCGTGATATAAAGTTGCCGTAAAACGACACTAATTCTACATTCGAGTGAAACTCAAGGTACAACAAAAATGATCATATGTATCACTAGCATCATTGCTAGTCGCAAACAATACTGGAGTAACAATAATTTTCAGGTAAAATAATTTGTTTCGGTTTCGTGACGTAAATATATGATAAAATGAAATTCGAAGATCGTTGAAGATAATCGCGTAAAAATTTCAGTGATATTTTCAACATAAAATGACAAATTACCATGTTATCTAGCAAATACTTCGTTCGAAAAAAAAAAAGAGGGACGATAGAGAGCGAAGCTGCAGAATTTCACACTTTATTCAAACATACGTGTAAACGTGTTCAAACGCAGGAGGGGAAGTTTTCATCCCGAAAAGGAAGAGCTGTCGGCAGAGGAAGAGACAGAAAACAGGAGCAGAATGGGTCTCTTAAAGCGTATTACGTATGCGTAGGTTCAAGTATCCTTTTCACGGAATCACGCGTATATACCTGACGCTTTATACGAAACGTCAGAAACCACTGGCAGACACGTTCGAGTAAAAATTCTTTTACCACTTTCAGCATAAAATTCTATTACCAACTCGATACGATGGCCACTTGACGTTCGTTCCACTGACACATGAACCATTGAAAACACCTCCCCGAACATTTCATACACTCTCGGCCGGTTTCATTTATTATAACCGAGATTTTTAAATCCACTTTAACACTTAACTGAGTTAACCCGCAATTAATGTTTGCACGGAACAGGTACCACTTTTCACTTTGCAAATTTTGTACGGTTAATGTAGCGATCTAAATACAGAGTGTATACGTACTGAATTAAATAAGTAGGGAAATTTGAAAACGTAAGTGCTATAGTAATAAGTAGACAATTTTAAGGACACCGATACTAGATTAAATTAATTTTATTTACTAATAACATTTGTAGTATCATTGTTCAAATTATACCAAATAACTTACTATTTCATTAAATCTAATAGTTCAAGTATACTGAATGATTTAGTATTTACTTAAATCTAATCGTTCAAGTATACTAAATAATTTAGTATTTAATTTTACATAATAGTTCAAATGTACTAAATGATTTAGTATTTACTCAAATTTAATCGTTCAAGTATACTAAATAATTTAGTATTTGATTTAATATAATAGTTCAAATGTACTAAATAATTTAGTATTTTATTAAATATGATGGTTGGAATATATAAAATAATTGAGTATTTTATTAAATAGAATGCTTGAAATATATAAAATAATTGAGTATTTAATTAAATATAATAGTTCAAATAATACTAAGTAATTTAATATTTAAAATTCAATTGAATATTAAGTTACTTAAAATTGGACCGAATTAAGGTAAACGATTAATTTCTACTATTCAAATGTTAAACTTAAGTAAAAGCATTGGTAAATTCTTTTCAACTCAAACTTTGAGGACTCCAGCTTTAATTACTCGAATCTAAAGTATTCAAGTTTCGAATATTCAAATATTATGGTGCAATACTTCTGAATACTTAAGTACTGAAATTCTAAGTTAACTAAATAGTAAATTTCTGGTACACCATGTACCAAGTTAATTTTATACTAAATTACTTGAATATACAGTGAAGCGAATACCGAATTGTACGTATTAAATCAAGTAATTACCAAATTCTAAATATTCAAAGATTAAATAATGAAAGTACTCAAATATGTATTTATTTATACTTATTTGTAAAAATACAAAGTAAATACTTGTTTGGGAACTCTGGATTTTGCATATATCATTTCTTGAGTATTTAGAAACCATTTAGTTTTTGAATACTAATAATTTGGTAATTATTTAATTTACTATAAGCAATTCGGTATTCACTTCACTCTATATTCGAGCAGTTAACACTAAAACTACCAAAGGGGTCAAGGAGACCCTTTTGAAAATTTCCTACTTCAAAGAACAAATTTTGTTAAAATAGTTTTCTTGATATCTGTGCTGAATGTCATCAAGACAAAGAATCAATAAGTGTATTCATTTACAGTCGTGGACAAAATTAAGTGGACAGGTATCATAAATAACAAAAGGTAAATTTAATTAACTAATAATGCCTATAAATCAAAACTTTATTGCACAATTATATACATTAAATAAATGTTTTTTCAAGCGTACAAAAATATCTCACGTTCTAAATTTAAAATTTATTTACAACATTGTAATGAAACAAAACATTTTTTACATTTCTGCAATGTCCACTTAATTTTGTCCAGGAGTGTATGTTTCGTCGTTTGTTCATTTATTTTTCAACTTCATTTTTAACTTCGAAATCATTGTGCATTATACGTCGGTAGTTTTACTGTTAGAATGGAGTATCAACTTAACTATTTTTGAATTTATGTTTACCCTATTCGTTATTTGAATATTTAGGAATCAGATGTTAATTACGTGACCATACTACATTAAATAAATCCGTGCACTTATAATGCGCGACAGATTTTCCGTTGTCACCAAACAATCGAAAAACCAACGATAGATTTCTTCTCCTAATCGTCGCGCCGTTTCAATCTGATGAAATCAAATCGAATAAAAATTTCATCACGAGCAACGATCGAATGCGTATTGAAATTTCATTGAATACGCTCCTGATTGTGAACGGGAAAGAATTGCCAGCTTGTCGGTTATTTGCGAGCGTGTAATCTACTACATGCTCGTTTATTCGATTACGTGATTCACAACTGACCGGCACGAAAGAGGTGAAAATCCGGCCCCTGGCAGGAAAAAAGAGAGAGAGAGAGAAAAAAAAGAAACCGAACGCATAATAATTCCAATTTTTTCGCCCTGCGCGCGAGATATATTCTTGGCTAACATTTTCGTACGAATCTTTATCCTCGCGATTGCTATCCTCGCTTGTGCAACATTTTATTTATGCCGCTCTTCTCCCGCAGCCTCGACGAGTGTATTATAAATCTTTGGAGCTTCAGTTACGTTCATATAATGCGCGCGATATCTTACAGCGCGACTCAACTCCTCTTGCTATTACAGCAAAGACCCTCACAGTGAAAAAGAGGCCGGAAACGAAATGTGCACTGTGAGGGACAGTGGAAGCGAAATTTTATACTCGTCGGCTCGGTTGCTGGGGGGATCCCCCTTGGAATCAGTCAAGCATTAAACACGATCGGTTACCGAAACGACCGAATGTCGGTGAGACACATACTAACGCAAGCAAAGAAAAAGATTGCAATTTCCCTATTTCCTATTATTTTTTCATGAAACTTGTACCATGGTATTCGTCAGGGTTTTCTGATTAAAATGACACCAAACACGATGTAATTGCGTTAATAATTACGTACGTAACGGGTGATTAAAGTTTTTAACGTGAAAGAGGACGGCGAGTGGAAAAGACAGAGAGGCAGAAGGTTGAAGCATTCGGAAAAGATGAAAGGCAGGCGGAGCTCGGACCTTAAAATTAAAAAAAAAAACTCAGCATATTTTTATAACGTCTATTGTTCAGGGTTTGGGCCCTGCGATGCTCCAGGTATCGCCGTATGTACTGCCTGGACAATTTTTAGTTAGTTCTTACCGTGCTTACACCGATTCTATATTTTCCAACAGTACTTCTTTTTTCGTCATTCAAATTATTACTAAATTCGTTGACAACAATGTATACATAGCAATTGCCGATGTTAAAGAAATAAGGAGGCAATTCAAGAAGAAAGGACAAGTGACGGTAAAACGATAGAAAAGGACGAAAAATATTCAATGAGTTCGTAGACTTCTTGCTACGGGTCAGTTTAAAGTCTTTCAGGATGGCTAGAATCATTTACAGTGTGAAAACTTTGAACTGTTTTGTTGTTTACACCGTAATAAACAGAAAGTGAACGAAAAGTAATTTGGATTACGCTTTAATTATTTTACGTATTGAAAAAATTGTTTAACTAGTAATGTACGCCGTAACATTGTATAATTAATAATGTGCGGCGTAACAATAACAAATGGAAATAATTCAACGAAGTAAGCGAATGTATTGGCTTTTTATTAATAACTCGGTATCAGCGTTCCTGCGACCGCAATAAAACAGATATTGTCATAAGAGGACGCAAGCTTATTATTTCGCGAAAGCCCAGAGGCGGTCAGAGTTCGATGATCAAATTCCCGTGGCATAATCGTAGTTCCTAATTAAGACGAGAATAACGAGAGCGACGAAACGCGGAAATAAAAGTAATTTCCTGTGAGACGACGCGTTCCGATGTCGCGAGACACCGTACAGTGTCAATAAGAAAGTAATATTCCTTTCCGCGAAGTTCGAAAGGCAAGAAACTTTGAAATGTTGATTAACGAAAGAACTCTTCAGTTCCCGTCGTGTTCTCCTTCTTCGTGGCCTCGCCATCGTCTCTCTGCGCTTTCTATCTCGTCCTTTTGTATACCGGCACACAGGAAAGTAATTACGTTTGGCGTCTTGCATTCGTTATAACTTCGCGTCTTACTTTCGTCGAGCCGGTATCTTTTTCATCGTCACGAGATTGCGATCGAAATTCCCTGTTTCACGTCCGCACTTTTATGCTAAACAGCTCTTTTTTTCATCGACGATGAGATTAATTACTGCGCGCGATTAAATTCAAATTATTTCCGAGTGTATCGCCTGCTTTGCGATGTTAATGGTAGATGTTTATATCAATCGTTAACTAACTAATAACTATTAGGTTGATGCATATAAAATGTCGGATTTTCTGTACATGTGAATTGTTATATTCCGACGTTGATCTTAACGACGGTCTGATGAGAAATTAAATTAAAGTTTTTTCTCAACCAAAAATAAATATATTTATATGTTACAAAGTATCGGAGACGGGTCGGTCATGAGCAAGATGTTAATTGTTTGATGTGTACTCTTTGCGAGTTATTGGAAATTTGTTGAAGAGAAAAAATAATGTTCTCTCTAGAATAAAATATGTAGTGAGGATTGGTGTGATGCTGAGGGTGAACAAACGATGAAGTCAAAATTAAAGTAATTTCATTGGTTATGAAAAATTGAAGGGAAGTGGGCAAGAACCGTCCTTACCAAATGCTCATCGTGAGATCACTCTTTACCTGAATTACTCAAAGTAAAAGTACGACATCATTTGTCACCTAACGGTTCGACATTCATAAAATAATAAACCTTTTTCATTGTCTCACTTTATTAACGTATTGTATTCTTAAAAATAAAAACGGAATGTTATATCTATACAGGATTTTATATATTGATCTTTCATTTTCAATTCGAATTATTGGTGCAACTTTTAAAATAATTTCAGCTATTATTTTGTAAAAAATTAATATATTAATTTCACTGTACAGTTGATTGTCGTATGTCTGATATAATGTTGCACAGGGTGTCCCAATTTTCTATCGCCAAACTTTTTTCACATATTCCATTCGTATTCATGGAAAAAGAGTGTTATACAAATATAAAGTTTCAAACACTTCATCAAAAAGTTACAACAAAAATACGAAATGTTAACGGACAGCTTTTTCGTTTGATATCACACAGATGGTATTTCAATTTTGTCCATTTACTTTTATTGGCATATACCATAGATAAAAATAAGAAAAAATGTTTATATGAACATAGGCTATTTTGAATGCACTATAGAAAATTATTAAAAATAATATGAAAGTCGACAATTGTTCGTATATAACCTCGAAGGAGGACGTCCATAATATTTTCGTATATTTCTCACAATCTATCTATGAAACATTCAGGGACCTATTTATATACCATTTACATTCTATATATTTATATACCGTTTTATTACTATTTATATTTATAGAACATGCTGGTAAAGTTCTGCGTACAAAACTGAAACGCACTGCATATGGCGATGAAGAACAACGCATTCCAAAGTTACTTGTACTTTTGTTACTACTATTACATCATATTTAAACCCCTACATTAATGAAACATGTTTTTCTTATTTTTGTGATTGAAATATGTTTTAAAGTTTTGTGGTAAAATACCGGGATACTCTGTATATTTTCACAAATTTATTTATAATGCAGTGTTCCTCAAGTAGCACATCCGATAAATGTCATTTAACTTGTGAGAGCTTACAACTTGAACGAAATTTAATAAATCAATATTTATTGAGCAAGCGCCACGTATAAACGGAAGTTAATACATCCGCTATTTTGAAATAAGCAGGATACAAAATGATCATCATAAAAATAAAATCACTTATTACATTTGTGATGATTGTTATACTTGATATTAATATTCGGTTATATTATGTTAACATAAAATTTTTCTCCTATTTTTGGGCGTGGAATATGTTGATGAAGTTTGGTGGTAAAAAGATGTGTTACAACTAATATACTATAACCATAATATTATAATTGTTATAATATATCAAATAATATAATATTATATATTAAATATTATCGTATAGTTATTATATTTAACCATTGTATATAACTATTATATTAGAATTATTACAAATAATAACCATACATAGCATTACAAGAACTATATTAATATTTGATAACGACGATAACTATACTGTGGTGAAGATAACCGAACCACCCTATAGCACAGTATGCGGTACAAAATCAATAGTGGTCTCATCAGTAGCTTAACTGCCCCCACATCAATTAATCACGTTCAAACTATCAATACCGCGTAAACTGTTATTTTTCAATTCGGTTATCGTTTATCCTCCATAAAGAGAACATTTCGTTCGCGGGTTTCTCATACGATTGAACGTGCGCAAGTTTCATAAAGGGAAACGGTCTTCCTGCAGGATACGAATGTTCTTAATAAAGTAACAAAGCAGCTAGTCCTTGTCTGTCACCACAATACACGGTGACAGCGTGACGGATGTTTCGGAACCGTTTCTTCCTTCGCAAACGTCGCCCCGTGACCCCTCCAGGGATTACAGACTAAACGAATAATGGCTCGACCCTTTTACCCCTCTTGCACTGCTCTCTTTCCTTTCGTCGCTGCCTCCATTACAGTTTATTGCTTTACGCAAACTCATTAATGTATTCGCGATGTCCCCGCAGGCCAATCAGTCTTTCGAATTAACTCCTTTTGACGGACAAAAACTGTTTCAAGGAAGGATTTAACTGCGTATGTGTTCTGGGAAATATCATATACGGCAACGTGACGCGCGGGGATACAACGTGCAGTGATGTGACACGTGGCGATATAACGCGTGATGTTGCGACGCATCGTTATGCATCATATCGTTATATATCACGTAGAGGAATAACGTGTTGCAATACAATGTGTAAGGATACAATGAGTGGCCATACCAACATGTGGCGATATATCGAGTAGAATTGCGGTGTGATACAATTATGTGGCGATATAACGTGTGACAGCATGACGCATGGTGATTTGCCTTGTAAGGGAATAACGTGTTGCAGTATAATGTGTAAGGATACAACGAGTGACAACACCAACATGTGACGATATATTGCGAAGAAATGCGGCGTGCCACTATACAACTATGTAGTGATATAACGCGTGATAGTACGATGCATGGTGATATGCCTTGTAAGGGAATACGAGTTGCAATACTATGTGTAAGGATACAACGAGAGACGACACTAACCTGTGGCGATGTGTCGAGTAGAATTGCGGTGTGACACGATACAACTATGTGGCGATATAACGCGTGACAGCATGATGCATGGTGATTTGCCTTGTAAGGGAATAACGTGTTGCAATACTATGTGTAAGGATACAACGAGTGTCGACACTAAAATGTGGCGATATAACGCGTAGAAATGTAGCGTGACACGATACAACTAAGCGGCGATATAATGCGTGATAGCATGATGCATGGTGATTTGCCTTGTAAGGGAATAACGTGTTGCAATACTATGTGTAAGGATACAACGAGTGTCGACACTAAAATGTGGCGATATAACGCGTAGAAATGTAGCGTGACACGATACAACTAAGCGGCGATATAATGCGTGATAGCATGACGCATGGTGATATGCCTTGTAGAGGAGTAACGGGTGGCAATACAACGAGTAGGGACACAACGCGTGGCGGAACCAACGAGTGGCGATATAACGCGTAGAAATGCAACGTGATACAACTGTGTGCGATATAACGCGTAGAGATTCCACGCGCGATGATACTGACGTGTGAAGATATAACACGTGTAACACTAACGCATAGAGATATAACGAGTGATAATATAACGCCCGATAATACTAATAGTGGCGATATAAAGCGTTGAAATACAGCGTACGTGGTATCATCGCGGTGCGATATAACGTGCAAGAAAACCACGAGCAGCAATATCAACGTGTAGATATATAACACATAGCAATATAATACGTGAAAATACGATGCGTAACAATATCGTCGTGTCGGCAATATAACGCACAAAGTTACAACGTGCGATAGTATCAACATGTGCCGATATTACCCTTGCTACACCAACACATAGAGATATAGCACGTTGCGATATGATGAGTGGCAATATCAAACAGTAACAATACAGCGCGTGCCAACACGAAACAGTGAGAATATAACGCGTGACAGTACCACAAGTAGTGGAATATGAAGCGTGACAGTACGAAGTGATAATATAACACGTGGCAATATAATGCGTGACAACACGATATGACACATAGAAATACCTAATAGTGATGATATAATGCGTGACAATAACCAGTAGTGGCTTTGTAACGCCTGACGATATAATTCGTGCTAATACAAATTAGTGGCGATATAACACGCAGCAATATCAAGTAGTGACGATGTATGGCATGGTAATAACCAGTAGTGACTATGTAATGCGTGGTGATATAACACGTGGAAATACAAAATAATAATGATATAACCTTCAGAAATAAATCCTTCAGCATTGCGTATGGACACGTGGCGATATAATACGTGGCTACACGATTCATAGCGATCTGACTCCGTCTAAGGTAGAGGAAAAGAACCATAACGGTGAAATATGTTCTTGCCATTTAGCCGTTGCTACCGTATAATATAGATCGCTGACGTATGCAAGAGGAACGCACCGCTTAGTCCTGTTATTAATAGGTTTAATACCTCTGCCATTAGCGCGGAACGATGCGAAGTTGAACACCTGTGCTGTTTCGCGTGCTCCGAAGTCACGATGCCTATTCGATCAAAATTCTGCCCGGCTACGTCGAAATAAGCTTCCAAATGCGGAACTAGTATCGGCATATTAATCCACATCGATATAAAAATTAATATCAACAATTGAAACGAACTATTAGTATCGACTTAAGTCAATTAAAACTATGTTAATTTTTTATGTAATTGATAACAGTTATTGGTATCGATTTCTGATATCACCTAGTACTCTCAGTCGATAGTGTTAGCTATTAGCATCAATCGAACGTATCAATTATTATCATTGATTATTGGTTCCAACTGTGTGCGATTACTATCACTATTGATAGTTCGTGTTAACTAAGTATAATTATTGGTATTGACAGGTAATATCGACTATTGAGACTAATTACTGAAGTGGGATATACGAATCATGTATTAAAATCTGTTACTAGTATCAGCTATTAGTATCTACAGCCTACTATTAGTATCTATTATTAGCAACAATTACAGACATCAACAGTTGATATTAGGTACTGTCATTACTTGATGGTAACGACAATTTGTATCATATGTTATCGTTAGCTGTAAGTAACAATCAGTAATATCAGTTATTAGTACTCCTTACTGGTATCAACTATCAACTTCAATTATTACATAATATCAATTATGGGTACCAATTATTAATACCAAATATTAACATTAATCATTCGTACCAATTATAAGATTCAACATGCAATATCAATTATTAGTATCAATTATTGGTATCAACTATATTAGCTTTAATTACTATTATCAATTATTATTACCAATTATTGATATCAATTAATGATACCAATTCTTGATACCGTTTCTTTGTACTAATTATGTTAATAAAAATATTGAAATCAATTATTAACGTAAATTACGAGTTTCAATTATTGGTACCAAGTCCTGGCATCGATTACTGCAATCAATAAGTAGTACCAATAATTAATAACTGTCAATATCTATTCTTATTATCAGTTATTGATATCAAGTATAAGTATCAATTATTAGTACCAACTACTAGCATGAATAAACAGCATCAATCATTAGTACCAATAATTAACATCAACTATAAATATCAATTACCAATATTAATTATTGGTATCAATAATAAGTATCGACTATAAATATCAGTTATTTGTATCAACAATTACTACGATACTGAAGTTGTCTGTACCGGGAAATACGAAATCCTGTACTGCATCTACCTTCCTCTGAAGTTTATCTATACTTCCTCGCAACCATAATTCGAGTTCACAATCGAGCGAAACATTCCGTAGCCGAGCGCAAGAAACTCCTTGGCCAAGATACAAGCGTGCTCGGATTCCATCTCCCAGAACTCAAAAGAACACAGCCCAGTTCGTAACTCACGCAGCAAGAAATGTTTCCCGTGAAGAAACTAGAATCCTCCATGTAACAATGTTTGTGCCCGTGAAACGAATCGCCAGGAAGGCCGGGCAAAATTATACGGCGCACCTCGGGAACGCTTTGTACATGTACCCGATAAGAAGTTACGTATTCCGTCTTACGTTAGGATAGCGCGATAAATATACACGAAGTAAGAGAAGGAGCCTCAACGATCCCGAGCGTGGATCCTCTTCGTAGTTCGCATCGAACTACAACGCACGATCGTTAATCTAGTTATGGAATAGGGACGGTTGCAATGATAACCCATGCTTGATCCAACAATTCCGAAATCTCCATTCGCGCTGCAGATTTGACCGATCATTACAACTAGTAGTTAATGACTGTCCGTTCAACACTGATTCACACGATCTCAGAAAATAATTTATGACGCCGGAACAAAATGGCTCTTAACTCAAGAAATGTTACTGACCACTGTGCTAGTGTTTACAAGAATCAGCGTCGACCATGCTCGTGCAGTGTGTCTCACAACCGAGATACAGTAAATTCTCGCACAGTGCAGCGCAGGCTGGAATCGAAACTGTGCACTGTGAGCATAGCGCAAGCGAAATTTGATATTCGGCGGCTGTGCCTTGCTCCCCGCAGCTCGCTTTAACCGGCGGCCGAAAAAACAAACCGCCGCTGAGACGGTGTGGCATTTAACCCTTTGCGGACGAACGGCGACTATCACTCGCCATTTGATTCGGTGCAATAATTTTTAATAAATAATTTTTCACTACATATGTAGTATTATGCACGTGACGTTTGAACACAGTGAAACGGACAATATTGATAATTAATAATAAAAATATGATTATTTAAAAGAAGTTGATCAAACTTTTTAACCAGAGAGTTTTGCAGTTGCTATTTGCTAATGGCATATATTCTAACGTCCGCAAAGGGTTAAATGTCCGACGATGTTCGAACGACGCACTGTCGCGATTTGGTATGATTTTTCAAGCTAATCTGTGGGGGGATTCGACGCACTGTCGCGATTTGGTATGTCTTTTCAAGCCAATCTGAGAGGGGATACGACGCACTGTCACGATTCGGTATGTGTTTTCAAGCCAATCTGAAGAGGGATACGACACAAACCGAACGTAGAAAAGGATAGCGATACAAAAACAAAGAGGGACTGAGGTTCGAGACGTTCGGCAAACATGAAAGACTCCTGCGTGTTTCTGTCTTTTAAATTCAAAAATCAAAATTCTTTATTTTTGGTTTTTCGTGAATGATTTACCATCGTATTCGTCTCGTTTTTCTAATTAAAATGATACCAAACACGATATAATTACAATCATAATTACCCGTGTAACAAGCCATAAAAGTTTCGGACGTTAGAATCTGAGGAATTCGTATCTCTGCCGTAAATGAAACGTCCGAAACTTGTATGGCTTGTTACACGGGTAATTATGAGCGTAATTATATCGTGTTTGGTCTTATTTTGATCGGAAGAACCTCACGAATACGTTAAAAAAGTTTGCAGTGAAAAAAATATAAATATTAAAAAATTATATTGCTAAATTGGGAACTGGAGATCTGTCAGCCCGCATCAAAGGGACCGCTGTGAGTGTATCGTGTTACACTTGGACTGCCTCGAGCGAGGCGAACATAGGCACAGCAATGTTGCACGTATTGGCGCAGGAAGATACGTTTTGCACTGTGCGAGAAAACCAAGCGCTGCAATGTGCGAGAATTTACTGCACATCACGGATTCGTCAGCCGTGAGTCAGAATACAGAAAAGTAGCTTTTGGTCTACTTAGACATAGGCCCCTCCCCAGCTCCACTATTATAGAAATATAAAAGACCTGAAACCATCTGGCCTCAGTTCTGTAAAGGACGCGCTTCACCGTCATTTAGAAATATTCTTAGGTCTCCAAAAGTCTTTCGCGGTTATTTCACTTCTCACCACGGTAAGAAATGGGGAAAATTCGCGTTGATGTCAGACCACATTCGCTCGGGCGTGGCACCACATAGTCATATGCAGTAAGTGCAGTTATTTGTAGTGGATAGTCACATTTATGATCACGCTATATTCGAGCTGTCGACGGCGTTCGACATTTGAATCGTGAGCAACAACCGAAATTCGAACAATCTCGAACCGATAGATCCGAATACGTCGATGAAGCCGCGTTGTCAGACAACCTCCGGCAGCCTTGAAACACGATGTACGGTTATTGTAAACCGCATACCGTGTGCTGGGTGCGCCATATCGAATAAAAAGCCGGAATGCCGCGCGTGGAGGGGCGCCAAATTAGCAACAAAAGAGGCGAGGCGTTCGAAAGAGGGTCGACAAAGCGAGTGTACGCTGCGCATTCTGGCCGCTACACTTTATGCAAATAGTTCGACAGCCGGTCGTCCATTAAATGCCATTTTCACCCTATCTCGGCTCACAAAGGCTGGACATATTTCGCGTACACCGACAACTACCTGAATTCGCGCACGTCCGGTCGAATGCGCCGCGAAAATTCTGGTACGATAGTAACGCAACCATCCCTCTAGCGCTTGCAATAACGTTTGTTTGGTACACCTGTATAAACACGCCCTACGTCTGACATCGTGCAACGATTTGTCCACCTGTTGGCCAAGAATCGTTCGACTCCGCACAGCTCGCCTTCAAGCTAACGAGAAGCGGCGTATTATGTAGCACGGTTTTACAATGCACCGTAACAGCACATGTTAATACACCTGCTAGCCTGCAAACCCTCGGGGTAAGGACAGCCATGGAACCATAATTAAAATTCCAATCTATCATAAATAGACCCAAACCTTCAGCGCACCCCAAGTCCGCGGCCCGTTGCAGGCCCCTCGTAAAACATATAGAAAATCCAAAAAGCACCGTTTCTCTCGCCATCTCTACTGCCAACTCCTTTCCACCACCTCGTTCCTCCAACTTCTCCACCTTCCAAAAATCCCATTCCAATGATAGATAAATATTTCCCTCTTTTTACCAAGTTCCTTCCTACATTCCCACCAATCCATCATCGATTCCTACCACCAAAACGTTTACCTTTCTGGCAACCCAGACAAGCAACGAAAGAACAAGTTCAACCACCACCAACTATACTGGAATAATTTTCACCACCATTTAATACACATTAAGAACAAGTTTAACCACCACCAACTATTAGGTTGGCGCATATCAAATGTCGGATTTTCTGTACATGTGAACTATGTCACCATGTTTCCCTTATGCTTTCGTTTTTGGCACAACCACTGTCTTAGTTGTACTGTCCATTGTCATAGTCACATTTCAACAAAGAAGATTTTCTTAAAAGCGATTCCTTTTGTTATTTGTTTTGTATTTTGTACCGACACGAATTCAGCCGATATTCATGTAACTTTTGTATACGAGTATAAATTTGGCATTAATGCTGCAAGAGCTACCGGCAATATGAACCATGCGTTTGAGGAAAATACTGTAATCGAACAAAATGTGCGGCTGGTTTGAAAAGTGCAAAAAAAAAATTGAAAATTGTATATCCATCACTCATTAATCTGCATCTCCGAGACAACGCTTGGCCGCATGCGTCGCACAAAACGATCGTGAAATTAAATGAGTCGAAGTTTGAAATTTTTCAACACCCAGGTTTTATATCAGATATCTCGACAACTAACTTTCATTGTTTTAAACATTTAGGACTGGTTTCTCTGGCTATACGATGTGAAAATGAAGAGAGTCTAAAAAATTCAATATCAGAGTTTATTGGCTCCAAAGATCAGAATTTCCTTAATACAATCATTTATATATTACAATCTCGTTGGGAAAAGTGTACTTAACACATTACCGACCGGTAGCCTATTAATAGGCTTTTTGTGGCCAACGCTTTTTTGACGGGTTTACGATCTTGTTAGTTAGTTTTGAGGTATGCTGCTTAGTTGCAGTAGTTGTATGGCGACTTGGATTCGCCAATAAATAATCAATCACGTTTAACAGAAAATAAACTATTTGTTTTGTACAAGTTCTTGAAGTATGTTAGAGCGTCTAGACTCGTGGGTTAAGCAAGCACGCGGAAAAGGAAGTGGGAAGTAAGTAATATAGTGACCAGTGGTCGAAGTTTAAAACCCCAAAGACAATGTAGAATTTGTGCAGTTCATAAAAAAAGAAGTAGAACATGTTTTGTTTGTAAATTTTGCGAAATTCCATTACATAAAGGCGACTGTTTTGAACGATATCATACTTTTAAAAAATATGAACTATTTTTTATTTGTAGTGACCACTGTAATACATAAAATAAATATAATTTAGCATTAATATTATTAAAATAAAAGATTTTATTAAATCTAATTATCCTATAATAACAGAAAGCAGACAATTTTATTTCAACATACAAAACGCACAGACACTCCCACGCGACAGTCTAAACCAAAACAGAGCCGGCGCCAGAGAGAATCCGTGGCTGACGGGCCGGTCGGTAAAGTGTTAAGTAAATGGATCATATTTTAAATAAATAAACGGCTTTTGAAACAAGATATGCAGTTTTATATATTCACTTAAAAATCCGACATTTCATATGCACCAACCTAATACATTAGAATCATTTCAAACACCACACGACACACTGGTACACCCTCAAATATAATACCACACATCTTGTATCAACTGTTTTCAACGACATTACTGTTTAATAAATAAGTGTTGAGTTTAAGTACTAGTTCACCACCATATCATCTACCAAACGCGTCTTCACGATATTAATTTGCCGTCGAGCACACCGGTCCAGTTCTTGATAATTCCGCGAGCGAAAAATCGAGTTCCGAGACCGTACAGCGAAGGTCATACAGGGTCACCGAGTCCGATTAGTGACCTCGTGGAAGAAAGAGAGTAAGTAACGAAAGTACTCGAACGGCAGCGACACTTAACACCTTGAAACCCGATCGGGTAATATTACGCATTCCGGAGAGGCGGTGATCTTTGAAGGGTCGTAAAATTGCTTGAGCGTAAAAATGCGCGAAATTCGACCTCCGTGTGGAATAGAGGGATGAAAAAGGAACCCGAAACGACCCAAGGAGACTCGCTGTGACATCAACGAACGCTGCTCCTTCACGAATTTAGATTACCATATTGCCTCGTCGAAATCGCGGGATCGAACGTGTCGAGTGCGCGTAAACCGAACAAACCGCGTCTATTTATTATAAATATCGTTGTACACGTTTCATACTGCGTATATCACGATATTTTATATTCGTTTTGTAACTAAATTTCTGTTTATTCGATTCGTAACGAGATGCCGCGGTGTCCGCGATGCGGTACAAAGCGCAAGAAAGGAATTTAAGGCGCTCGCAGCTACGAATCAGGATCAAAAGCACGGCTCGAATGGCTGCGAGCGTCTTGCTTAGGATTCAACGAGGTCTTCGTGGAAGCATAAAACACAGCCGGCCGCGAAATGGCCAAAACGAGAGGGTGAGGAAGGGAGAGAGAGAGAGAGAGAGAGAGATATTTAGATAATTCAGCATTCGACGTGAGCCGATATATCCAAGATTTTGTTCTACTTTCGTCGATTTGTATCCGTTGGATCCAAGGTGACGTGTCCAGAATTGGCGTAGCCAAGTAAATGGCCCCTGTTCACGCGAAACGTTGCACCGAATTCCGAAAAAGTTCGAACACTTGGACGTGCACGGATACGTGCATTCCCTTCGGTCCGTGATTGCCGAACATTACCTGCGCGAACCATTTTGTATTCAGCACGCCGCGTACGCCGTACGAGCCTGTATCGCCATATTTGACTTACCACCCGACATTTTTGTGGCCAACCAGACGCCGGTTTCGGACGCATTTCTTTCCGCCGTAGACAAATACGGTAATCGTATCGACCTAATTTAACTCGTTTCTTAAATTTCATTAGGTCAATCGGAAAGTCCCGTCCGTTTTTTTCTTTTTGCAAAACGTAAAGGCTTATTTACGAAACAATAGTATTGGGGTCCTAGAATCACAATAGGCATTGAGAAAATTAGGCATCGACCCAAGGTTCTGTCGATACAATGGACATCGTTTTTAGTACCTTCAAGCACTTTAGTTTTTAGAAGTCAAGAGGTTCGTTAATCCGTAGCAGTAATAAGATCCAAGGAATCTGTTGCGTCCTTATTTGGGGACACTTCAAAACAATTGTCAGTATGTACAATAGAAAAAAATCCGATGACCATTTTAGCATGCTGTAGGTAAACTCCGACCAGCGGAAATTTTATTACACGAACACTTTGTAAACGCGACGACCCTAACAGCGAAAACGGGAAAAAAAAGAGCCCATTGATAAAGTGAGACACGCTTCATAAAGTCGGTACCGTGTAAATCTTGATGTAGACTAATATGATATGGATGAAATTTATACCGTGCAAGAATTCGTAGCACACTCCTTCTACTGATAGCCGATTCCCGTTCAATCTGTCGGGAACTAATATGTGGATTATGTGCTGCAACTGCAAGAACACCAACTTCGCTTCCTTCATCGGTTGCTCTTTTACGACGACTGCTCTTACGCGTATCCAAATTCCCGGTTTCTTTTAATTTTTTACCACATCGAACACCTTCTATGATATCTGTAAGTTTACTTAAAAACCATATTTGACCTTGCATGACCTTGAACGATAGCTTGATGAAGTCTTCTCAACGCCGGCTATCACATGGTGATAAAAAAAACATACCATTCCATTTAAAAAACAGATCATGACCTTCAAATCTCCTCTATGCCTCCACCCAGGTAAAAAGTATATGTATCATAATATGTCCCCCTTTGCATCGTTCAAGTTTCGTATGTGACATTTTTTCATATTATTACAAATAACGACAATATTCAAGGTGGACAAAGTTATTGCCCCACCTTGTATATAAGTTATTTATAACTGATTATTTATAATATCAGAACTTAGACAATAAACTCCAAGTTCAAACCAACACTATATAACCTACCATTGTAACAGTGGTTAGTTACAATTTAAAGTTTATTAAATATTGGATTGGCAACTAAGTAATTGCCGATTTGTTCAATGAAATAAAAGAGTTTTTTTTTTTTACTTGGAATGAACTTTAATCTATGATGTATTTTCCATTTTGTTCGGTGACCTTTTGCCGTCTCTCTGACAACTTGAAAATTCTACGCTCGTTGAAAGTCTGATCCTTTTTGGCCAAAAACTGAGTTAAGTGAGATATGTTCGTTTTTGCTCGTCTCGTTATGTTCGTCTCCATATTAATATTGAGGTTACAAAAAACTTTAAGAAAATATCTACGCAATGAATTTGTAAAGCTAGGTAAGGATGACAGCTAACATATATAAGAAGAAGAAGATCACAACATTTACGGATATCATAAAAATGTGAGTGAGAGATGTCTATAACTGAAATCGGCAATTACTTAGTTGCCAACCCAATAAATTACACGAGAGTCTTAAACTATTTCTGAACTGACACTAGTTAGATGGGTGAAGCCAAAATATATATGTTCGCGTACGAGGTAAAATACTGTACTCAAAACTCTGTCCTGGTGGGTCCCACACGGGGAGCGCTTTAGAAGCAGAGTTGTACTTGCTTATCCGTCCGTAGACTGTCCACACAAGGGAGCAGCTAATGAAGCAGATAAGTCAAGTCGTAGCTGAGTGCGTAAAAACGAAAAGTTTCGGCTATTTATTCGGTTTGCTGGGGTTGGTCGGTACGGTAGGGGTAGGTCCCAGGTATTCGGTAGTTGGTGGGGGTGCGACCGAGGCGCTACTCTGGTGGGCGCTCAGGGCATTCGCTACATCGTTTCTTTTTACTCGCGAAATCAACACTCGCGACTTACCCGTATCTAAAGGGTAATACCTATCGTGCCGACTTCAAAAAACTAAAAACGAAGAGCACGACACAACAGAATCATTGCATTTCGTTTAGGGTTTTTAGTGTCTTGTTTAGTTCCATCTGGTTTTCAGAGACCTTCACCTTAGTACTAGAGTCTTTTGTTTGGAATTTTCTATACATGTCGAGGTATTTCTAAAATTTACAAATTACACTGTACAACAGCCAAATGATTTTATGATCGCCATTATGAAATTCTTATAGATCTATGCGAGCTAAGTACGAATCTGAGATCCATTTTTCTCTGACAAGTACAGTTTTTGAGAAATAGTATCATAATACACCTAATTCTCTTTTTACACGAGTTAAAAAGAAAACAAATTTCTCTTTTTACACGAGTTAAAAAGAAAACAAATTTCTCTTTTTACACGAATTGTTTTGTTTCAACACGAATAAAAAGTGACAATGCATACAATTTTGTTATGTTTATATTATTTTAACTTTTTTTATATTAATGAATTTCATATATTATTTTCTTTTTCTCAAAGTATAATTTATTTGTTATAATATATTTAATGAATTAAAATATGTAAGCACGAAATAAATTAAGTGAACTCTAACAAGAGTTTTTTAATATTGTTTACACCTAATTCTCTTTTTACACGAATTTTTTGGGACCGTGTTTGAGAATTAGGTGTACTAGTCACTAATAATAATCAGTGCAGTAGTATAATTTAAGTATTATAATACATAGTATCACCACAGTAACAATATTATACAAATTCCTAAAGAATAAGAGCAACAGAAGAAAACTCAGAGAGAATCAAAATGGTGCAAACATAGCGACAGCAAGAACGAAAAAACGAAGCTAAACAGTTCGTTTTTATCGATCGAATAAACCGATGGAAAGTAATTGTCGAAAATCCGACGACGGACGATGATCCATTATTGATCCATGATCTATTATTCAGCCATCTCTATTATCCGTGAAATCGAAATGCATAGTAAATGGAAAGTAAAAATCATAAATTTCGAACGCGGTTCTCTGCCTGGAAGCGTGACGATTCCATGGAATTTTATATGTACGTTCGCAGTTTCGCGATAGAATTATTATCATCCGGCTGTCGGTCTCTAATTATTATTCCCGCTCGTCAACGGTGCCGGTATGTAATATTCTAATTTCTCCGGCCGGTCGGCCAAGCTGGCGTCATTCTCTTCCAGCGGGAACGACAAGGGTGCCGGGAGACAGCGAGAAGGAACAGCCAGGAATAATTCGTCACAGGTGCGATCAGAAAAATTTCAACACCGGCCCTACTCTTCCGTCTTCCTTTTTTCCCTCCCCTTTCCTTTCCCTTCGATCCGAGAGAATTATTAATAACATCCTTCGTTCCCCGAGGCGTCATACTGAATATATTATATAGATTTGTAATTGAAAAGTTTCTTAGTAGTTGAACTGTTTTGTTTGCTCCTTCTTTTGCAATTATCGAAGACCAGTTTAATTAACACTAGATGTACGGAACGAGCAAAAATGACTTATAACATATTTTTTAGTTGTTATATCCCGACATTGAGTTTAACGCCGGTTGGGTGAGAAAATAAATTAAAGTCTTTTCTCAACCCAAGACAAATAAATATATTTATAATTTCTAAGTATCAGAGACGGATCGAGATGTGACCGACAATGTTTTAATGTTTCGATGTTTACTCTTTGCGAGTTATTGGAATTCTGCTGGAGAGACAAAATAATGTTTCTCTCCAGAATAACATACATAGTGGGGGTTGGCATGTCGCTGGGGGTGGACAAACGAAGACGTCAAAATTAAAGTAATTTCATTGGTGATCGAAAATGACGAGAAGTGGGCAAGAACCGCCCTTACCAAATACTCAGCGCGAGGTCACTCTTTACCTGAGTGACCTAAGTGAAAATATTAGGTCGTTCGGAAAGTCATTTCGTTTCTTTTTTTTTTTATGAAAATGAGAGACGATTTTCGGGGGATATCACTTTTCTTGCTTGAACAGCATTTTTAAAAAAGTGAAGAACTCCGAAAATGCTGCTTTTCACTTTTCATATCCGATACGGTAACAACCATAACTTATTCACAAGCAAGACTGATTTTTTTCCAATTCTCAGATTTCCAAATTCTGAAAAATGCGAATTCTTAGATTTCCAAATTCTGCAAAATGCGAATTCTCAGATTTCCAAATTCTGAAAAATGCTAATTCTCAGATTTCTAAATTCTGCAAAATGCGAATTCTCAGATTTCCAAATTCTGAAAAATCCGAATTCTCAGATTTCAAATTTCGGAAAATTCCGAATTCTCAGCTTTCCAAATTCTGAAAAACCCGAATTCTCAGCTTTCCAAATTCTGAAAATCCCGAACTCTCAGATTTCCAAATTCTGAAAAATCCGAATTCTCAGATTTCCAAATTCTGAATGTTTCAAATTTCCAGATTTCCAAATTCCAAGAATTTCTCACAAGCAAAATTGATGGGGAAAAACGAAATGACTTTCCGAACAACCCAATACGACGTCGTTTGTCACCTAACGGTTCGACACTCATAAAATAATAAACCGCGCTGGCTTTCGGAAATCATGCGAAATTAAAATAAGTTAAGACGATAAATTGCACGTTATAAAGAGCAGCAAAGCAGTTGTCGAATATTTCTGAATTTTCTAAAGTTAAAACTAAGCCCAATTTTGATTTATGATTTTATGAATGCGCCGCGACAGAAAAACTTTACAAAATAATACTCAATGGGATTCGACATTAGTTTAAATTACAAACAGCATGAAGAAGCTTTTATCAAAATTTATGTTAACCGTTGTCAAGGTAACGGATCATTGTGTAAGCCAGTTTACGTATCATACTTTATTCATTTTCTTTTCTAGTTTAGTTTTAATTTAACTAACCATGCTAGAAATAACGGGCTCGATAGGTAAAAATATCAATCTGACGACCAAATACGAACAACGACTAGAAAACTACATAGAAAACGCGCGGGTCTTTATGGCTTCCTGAGTTTATAGCTGTCACGGTCCGTGAACCCTTTGATGGGACGACGGTCTTACTGCTAATTGCTATATAGAAATCGTAAATCTATTGTCAATGTAAGGGCACTGATGGCCTTAACATCCGCTATCGTGATTATTTCGATGAAGTAGAAAGCTCCTTCCGCGTTCACGGTGAATATTTTCGTTCTATCCGTTTCCCGATTTCTTCGATTCGCCGCAAGCAGAAATTTATGAGCGCGAAAAAATGCAGCAGCGGAATGGAAACTTCTGTGTTTCATATCGACCGACGGGCTCTGTCTTTTTTCTCTTTTTTTTTTCTTTCTTTCGTCGCATAAAACGCCAGCCCCGCCGCTCTTTTCCCGACCCGCTGCAGAGCCGCCAGGAAATTATACGACGGTTACAAAGCCCGTTTGGTCGCGGAACTTTTATATCGCCGCGCGAAATTTTGGGTTAATTATCACGTTCTGTCCACGGTGTTCAATGATCGTGCTTTCCTTTCCCCGTTTTGGCCTCCAACGCGCTCGCGCGCGTCACTGCAACGCGATTATTAAACTAACGCGATTTATTGTCTTCCGCTAACTTATCTGATACTCATTTCACACGCTATTAACTCTTTGGGGCACGGGGTTTCAGAAAATAACGCGGACCCTTGCTGCGTAGACATTTTATTGCGTTTTAAATTAAAGAAAGGTGATGCATTTTTATTAACACTAGAAGTACCGGCATTAAATGTATGCTTACTTCGAAACTGAAAAAAAAGTAGGCAAATAAATAAATAAATATTGCAGCATCACCTAACATATATAACCATTCATTAGCTCAATAAAACATGACAGACATTTTGACAAAAGGGCGGCAATAAAATCTTGTAATAAAAAATGCCAAACCCGAAACCATTCATTTCGACTGGTTGGTAGTTCTAGTGTTAATAGTTCGTTTTCCAACTTATTGTGACATTCATTTTTGACCATCCATTATTCTGAAGGGCTTATTTTAAAAGGGATGCTTCAGGGAATATAATGCATTCTTTTTCAGATTTTAATCCGGTATAATTTTTATTCAAAAACGTAAAAAAATAATTTGTTTAAATTTTTTCGTATTATATAACAAATTGTTCAATTTAGAAAAAATATTTTATAGTAGCCCAATCCTTTATGAATAAAACAAAAAAAAATTTAGCACATTCGGACATGTAGTTTTTGGGAAAAAAATTCGTAAGTGCTGCCTATTTTCGCAAAAAAGGCAAAAATTGCAAATTTTGAAGGCTTGTAATTTTTAAACAAATTCGAAATCGGCAAAATGTTGACTTAAACCCCCCCCCCTACTTTCACATAGACTACAACATATTTTGAGTAAAATAAAATCGCAGATGGTGACGTCAAAATGTGATCGATTCGGCGTGGAATGGCCCATAGATAATAAAAATCTCGGGAACTGTAGGAGGCAATTTCGCATATATATATATATATATATATATATATATATATATATATCAATGGATTTGGAATAAAATTCTCTTCACTTTTTGTCATTATGCAAATTTGCATAAGTTGTAAAATAAGGTTACGAAAAATTTTTTTGTTATAAACAAATTATATTTCGCCGAATTTGTTAATATCCTGTTATTATACATAAAAAACCATACAACTTTCCCATTAGCAGTTTTAATGTATCTCGTACGGTTTTCGAGATAGCACAAGGGGGTCGAAACTTTAAGGGGTCGTTTCATCCCTTAAATTCGCGTCTCAGCCGATAAAAAAAATACGTGTCCGTTATTTTTGCCTGCTTAACAAACGTACGAAGTTTCATCAAAATCGGAGGGGGACACTTCCATGCCTTTTCTTGTGAGTTTTCCTCAAAATCACCGTAGCTAGTAACTTAAGAAGTACCTCGACACGAATGTGAAAGTTCTAACAAAAGACTCTACGATGAAGGCTAAGAGTTCTGACACCCAGATATGACTGACAATAAATCAATAAAAAACTCGTTAGAATGTAATGACTCCTTGGTTCCTACTTCTGCTACGGGTAAAGACTATTATTCTAAACTAGAAATGTATTTGAAGAAATGAAACGATTGTTGATTTATTGTATAGAAGAAAACTTTGATCGAGGTCTAATCCTCTCGCAGCAATATGTATTTTAAGACCTAACAGCGGCTGTAATTTAACCTATGACGTTTCGGGTCATTTTTGAATATTGCACGACACGGTTGTTTCGTCGTGGCGCGTGTAGCATGCATTAATAATGCTTGTTCGATTGCTGCGGGAAAAAAATATACTCGAGAGCGAGTTGAAAGGAGTGCGACAGAAGAGGATTCTTTTGTTATTTGACGATGAAAGCGACGGAAACACTTGGGGCTTGGTATCACCTCATTAAAACCGCATGAAAAGAATCGAAAAATAAAAATATCCCGCTTTGTTGGTCGACCATTCTGGCGTCGGGATTCATCTTAGCTCTCGTATCGTATTAATGGCATTGACACCCTGAAGGTACTTTTATATACACGATGTTATACAGGGTGTTCGATAGCTGGTGGTACCAGTGAAACGGTGGTGATTCTATATGAAAAAATAAATCAAAAATATAGAATAAAATTGTTTATACGAGGCTCTGTTGGGAAATAAGATTCCCAAAGTCGTAAAATCCTAAAATCTCAAAATTTAAGTTTCTAAGTTCCAAAGATCCAAACCAGTAGAATCCAGAACCTAATTATGTACATATATCTCAGAGTCTCTAAGTTTCGAACCTTTAAAGTCCCCTAATTCTAAACACCACAAGTTCCATAATCACAATATTCCAAATTTCAGAAGGTAAAAAAGTCCCAAAATTCTAAATTCCATAAGTTCTAAAGTCTCCTAGTTCCAAACTTCACAAGTCCCAAGTCCCAAACTTCTGTACACATAAAATTCTCAATTCCGCAAAATCCAAATACCATAATCGAGAATCTAGTTATACATTTTAAAGTCTCAAAGTCTAAAAATCTCTAAACTTCGAAGTTGCAAGATTTTAAAGTTGTCAAGTCCCAAAATCACATAGTGACAGAATTCCAAAATTCCAAAAATCTAAAATCCTAAAATTCTAAAATTCTAAAATTCTAAAATTCTAAAATTCTAAAATTCTAAAATTCTAAAATTCTAAAATTCTGAAATTCTAAAATCCGAAAATTCTAAAATTCTAAAATTCTAAAATTCTAAAATTCTAAAATTCTGAAATTCTAAAATTCTAAAATTCTGAAATTCTAAAATTCTAAAATTCTAAAATTCTAAAATTCTAAAATTCTAAAATTCTGAAACTCTAAAACTCCAAAATTCTAAAATTTCCAAGATCCTACGATCCAAAAATGCCATGTTCTCAGAATCTCGGCACAAACACCCAAAATCTCAAAATCTGTGCGAACTATCGTACGTATAAATAATACAATACGAACGTAACTTATATAAATAAATAAACTGAATGTGTGGCACGGGTCATCAGCGAGACCTACACGCCATTGAACATCACAATCCATTATGCGGCTGGTTCAAGGAATTTGCAGGGATTTCACCCTCGCCGCAGATTTATTCTTATCTGTGTACGAGATCGACCTATTTGTCGTATCGGTAGAAATTCCAGCGTCGGTTCGTAACGGGTTAAATGAGCCTCGACGTAACACTGCGAAAGGATTAAGAGGATCATTCAGCAGAGGTCAGTATCCTGAAATCGAACGTCTAACCTGAACACGTTACGAATCGACTGATCCGTCGAGACTTCGGTTAATCGAACGTTCTATCAATGTTGTCACTGTTCCTGTCTTATGTACACGCATGTCCAAATTACATACAAATTATATACACGTATGTATGCACAAAGTAGATGCGTCGCAACGTTGGAAATATTTAGCGGCGATTAACCCTTTGCGGTCGTAAGTATTTTTACCATTAGCAAATAGCAACTGTAAAACTTTCTAGTTAATAGGTTTGATCAATTTTTTTAAAAATCGTCATATTTTTATTATTAATTACCAATATTGCCCGTTTCACTTTTAAACTTCACGTGTATAATACTACATGTTTAGTGAAAAATTATTTATTAAAGATTGTTGCACTGAATCAAATGGCGAGTGTGAGTCGTCTCTAGAGTGCAAAGGGTTAACATACTGAATTCTTGAAAATAAAAACGGAACGTTATATCTACACAGGATTTTAAACACATAATTTATTGATCTTCCATTTTCAGTTCGAATTATTGATGCAACTTTCAAAATAATTGCGGCTGTTCTTTGGTGAAAAATTAATATATTAATGTTGATTATTATAGGACAGTTCATTGTGGCAGGTGCGAGACAATATTGTACACGCTGTTTCAATTTTTCATTGTAACGTTTTATTAACATAATGTATTAGGTTGTCCCATAAGTTTCTTCCCTCTCTGATAAAATATAAAAACGCACTTCGAGGAATATTTTGCAAGTAATCAAGGAGTACATAATATTTATTGAGGAATGAAAAAAGGGCGATACAGTAGAACACCTTGTATTTAATGCAACAAATATTGAACAATAAATATTGTGTATACATTTCTACTAGAAGAGGAAAGAATTTACGGGACAACCTAATATTCTTAAGTATAAAAACGAAATGTTATATCTATACAGGATTTTAAACACATAATTTATTGATCTTCCATTTTCAGTTCGAATTATCGGTGCAATTTTCAAAATAATATCAGCTGTTCTTTTGTGAAAAATTAATATACTAATGTTGATTATTAACAGTTCATTGTGGCAGATGTAAAATTTTCACGCGTTTAAACTCGAATGTCAGATTATTGAAACAAAACCTCGATACAACCAAAGTTGACCTACAAACGAACGAGATAAAAATGTATCTCGAAACGAAAGGCTGGGCGCAACGGACAGTAGCACTTTCGAAATATACCAATTAAAGCTAAACAAATTCGCGTCCACCTGAGTTCGAGCTACCGAACCGACTGCGTTCGCGGTGCATTCGAAATACAATTTATCCCACCATGAAGAAACTGTATCGAATTAACTGGGTGTAGCAGGATAACAGGGATTTTCCAAACCACCGATTCGTTTCTAAAATATTCAAGAAACTTTGGACGAACGTTATTTTGCCGGTAACGGGTTCATCCACCCTTCAACCGGAACGGCCATTGTTCTCGGTCACGGTGCGTCGAATTGCGACGACGTGGACGGCAGTTTTATGCAGAATCCGAGCCGATTACGGGTCGTTTATTGCTCCAACGTGATTCATTCGTGCGGGAAATGCGCGATCGCTTTTCCTCAAGCGGTTCGTGAAACAACGCTGAACAATTATCGGCTGCGCCTCGCGTATCGTAATATTGTAATTAAAAACCGGTTGTCGGTTTTCAGAGAGATTGAATAGGGCATTGCGTCATTTAACAAAATTAATTGTTCGTAAATTTGTTTTATAATGTATATAATATGTTCATTATAATACAGCTATAATGTATCGACAAAAAGGATGACCGGTTCAGTGAACTATAGGCAACTTTTGGATAACACGAATGCGAACTTGAAAAGTGTATAATTCTTATCGAATTTAGAACATTGTTGAATTGCATATTCAAGTTTTAGAACTGTTGAATTTCTAAATTTTCCGTTTTCGAATAGCCTACATTTTTAAGTCCTTAAACATTCGAATGCATGAATTTGCAAATTCACAAATTTTCCAGTACTAGAACGTTTCAATGATTCAGAAATGCGAAATTGTGATTTATAAATTTTTATATCTTCTAATCACCGAATTTTTAACTATTACGATGTCTGAATTTTCGCATTCTCAAGTTCTTAGACCCTCAAGTGCCAGATTGTCATATTCCTTCATCTTCAGAATTTTAAGGTTTTTAAATATCGGTGTCCCAAATTAGAGGTCCTTTGGTTTCTAGGCTTTCACATCCATAGATTCTCATATTCTCAGATTCCTAAATTCTCAAACCCTATATTCCACAACCTAAAAATTTCCAGATTCCCAAATTTCTACATTCCCATATCCATAAACTCCGAAAATTCCAACATTCCCATATTTCTAGAACTTCGAATCCCAAGATTTCAAAATTCCTATATCTCCAAAATCCTGGATTCCCAAATTTTTAGATCTTTAAATTTATAGACCTCCAAATTCCTACATTCTCATATCTCTAAATTCCGACATTCCTAGATTCTTAAATGTCCCTGTGTCGTCAAACTCATAGATCCCTAAATCACTAAATCATAAAATTCACAAATCCCCAGATTTCTAGATTTTTAAATTGGTAGATCTTCAAATTCTCAGATTCCCCACATCCTCTGATCTCCAAATTCTTAAATTTCCATACTTTTTGATTCATGCACCCCAAAGTTCTCAGATATGTATATCCTCAAACAATCGATCACCAAGTCCCTAGACTCCCATATACATTAATCATCAAATGCCAAAATTTCTGCATTTCTACATTCTAAAGATTCACAAATGTCGACGATCCTAAACTCTTGCATCCCAAAATTTTTATCTTCATAAACCTCAAAAAATCGCTAAATTCCTATACTAGTAAATTGTCAAACTTTATAGATCTCCAATATTTATGTCCTCAACTACTTAACCCCCCACAAATTTTTAAACTCCCAAAAATCATCATGAATCAATATGTGGGAGTTCATATTATTCCCAGTAAAATCAGGCTTGTCCTGAATATACGGAAGGCGCTGTTGGAAAACTTTTTTAATAAATCAACTGTCACAAACATCTACGAAATTTACTTCTATTTTATTCAAAAAAGAATCCATATTGGATGAAAAGTATTTACTAAATATTGATTCAATATTGCTTAGGTTCCAACGTACAGTATTGATGAAATAACGTTGGAAGGTTGTAAAAATCGTTTTGATAAATAACAACGAATAAAATATTATCGTATACTCCGATTGACTTTTTAGAGAATTGAATTCAAGTATTTAGTATGGGGAACTCAGAAAGTTCTGTCGTTAATAAATAAAGCAGAGTATATTTCGGAGATAAGTAATGGCCACATAAGAAAAACTGATCGAGAATCTCGAGTGAAATATTCTGCAGTCTGAGTTTGCAGAAAATTAACCTTTTACGGCGTTATAAATCAATTCGACAGCTGTTTTATCTCTAGCGCTATATAGATCAATTTCTCTAGTAAGATAGATAGCTCGGTGTTTGCTTTGTTTCATACATAAACTAATTTTCAAATCAATTCGATTGATTTATGACTGCGATTTTTATAAATACGTGAGTGATATAAACTGACCTTGCTTTTACCGTGTACTGTACGCGAATGAAATGCCAAAAATTAATGCGGCAACTGTTTATTAACGAAATGATAATATAAAACGATTGCAAAATCGTCTGCAAAAATAATATTTATCCACTGGGTTTAAAAATCTCGGGCGAAAAACGATAAATGGTGAACCGAAGGCAATTGAAAATAAAAGGTAAAAAATTCATACAAACATACAGGTACGAAGTATTGGGAATAATTGTTTATTAATGAAACAAAACACGAAACGAATGTCAAATAGAAACTGCATGCAAAATTCACTAACATCAGTGTTAAAAATCAACCGAGAAAAATTCAATTATGGTACCAATTCAATTAAAAATAAAATGTCAAAAATTCATACAAATACAGGGACAATAAATATTCACAACAATTGGTTATTATTAACAAACCAAAATATAAATTGAATTTGCAGTAAAAGTTACCAGCAAAAACCACTTTCACAGGAATTTAGAGATAATGTCAGTTGGAATTCAAATACTAAAAATTCATATAAATATACAAGCAATAAATATTTAAATTTGTTAATCGGCAGAACAAAATAGAAACAATCTTGAGGCAGAAAATTATTTACAAAATTACACATCATATACAGGGTGTCTCAAAAGTGTTGAAGGAGCCGGAAGTGGGAGGTAGGTGGGGTCATTTTGGACAACTTTTTCACTTGCAAATATGTCGTATGGGGCTTCATTTTTAAATTATTAACGAAAAACACCGACCAATCAGAGCGCGAGAATCGCGCGCGCTCGGAGGCAGAAGTGTAGGTCCGAGTTATAATTGGCCGTGGTCACGATCGAATCGCGTGGCGCGCGATTCTCGCATTCTGATTGGTTGATGTTTTTCGTTAATAATTTAAAAATGAAGCCCCGTACGACATTTTTGCAATTGAAAAAGTTATTCAGAATGACCATACCTACCTCCCATTTCCGGCTCCTTCAACACTTTTGGGACACCCTGTATATTAAAAATCTCAATCGAAATAGAGGATATGAAAAATTAAAATCTGGTTGGCATTCAAGTATTAAAAATTTGTATTAATACGCGAGTAACAAATATTTACAATAATTATTTGTCAACAAAGTAAAATATAAAACAAACCTTTGGTAAAAAAGATCTACAAAAGCGCTTATCACGTTGATTAAAAAATCTCAATGGAAAAAGAAGGAACGGAGAATTAAATTCAGTTGGAAATAAAATGTAAAAAATTCATACAAACATATCAGCAATAAATATTCAGAATAGTTTAACGTCCAAACAAAATAAAACAAACTCGAAACAGGATTTATCCTAAAAAAAAAAAACGCACCATGGAAGTTAAAAATCGTAATCAAATATGAAGAAACAGAGAATTGAAGGCAAAATAAAAAATTATGAAAAATGATAGCAAGGACCCGCGAACAAGGGGTACTAACACGGTAAATCATTGTCAAAGTACAGGAGATTTCTGCGGTTGGCAGAGGTCGTAAAAATTTTGCGACAACGAAACAGCGGGGTATCCCTTAGCTATGGCCCTTCCTTCGTACCTTCTTCACGTTGAAATAAAGGAGAGACTTCCTGGATCACCGGACCGCGTTCTTACCCCCTTAAAGAATACCGACGAAAAGTTTGAATTATGGCCCATAAAAAGTTTGCAAGCCCGGACGATTAAGTGGCGGATAATATACTGGCGAAGCGCTATGAAGTCTCGCCGGTGTTGGTGCGCCATACCTGCTTGAATATTCTCGTAACGAGAGCTCTATAGGTTGGTCAACCTGCTTGTCAGGATGCTGCGGTGTGTAACTTTGACGCGAATAATTCTGTCGAACCGCACTTTCACGGCGAATAACACTTTCCAACAGCCGAATGATTTCATGACCGCCATTATGAAATTCTTATAGATTTTGTCGCGTTGCGAACCCTCTTTAGCATTTTGTAAATTGAATAGCCTTTTGTAAATTTATATTTTTAAACGTTTCTACCGTGCCAGCAATAATGTCCACGGAACCGGTACTTAATCAATATAGTTTTATTAGCTTTTTGTGAACTTGACCAGTTGTACATACAGTCATGGACAAAATTAAGTGGACATTGCAGAAATGTAAAAAAAAGTCTTTGTTTCATTACAATGTTTTAAATAAATTTTTAATTTAGAACCTGAAATGTTTTTGTAGACTTGAAAAAACATTTATTTAATATACAATTTATTTATTTAATGTGTATAACTGTGTAATAAAGTTTTCATTTATAGGCATTATTAGTTAAATTAAATTAATCTCTTGTTATTTATGATATCTGTCCACTTAATTTTGTCCACGACTGTAGTTGTCGGAGTTGGCAGTTTCAGAATTTTGCAATTTTAGGACTAAGCACTTTAGGACCTTGGGAATTTTTGATTATTTGAATTTTTGAATTTTTAAATATTTTAGTTTCTGAATTTCCAAATATCTGAATTTCTGAATTATCGAATTTCTGAATATCTGAATTTAATGAATTTCCGAAAATCTGAATTTCTGAATTATCGAATTTCTGAATATCTGAATTTAATGAATTTCCGAATTTTTGAATATCTGGATTTCTGAATTATCGAATTTCTGAATATCTGAATTTAATGAATTTCCGAATATCTGAATTTCTGAATATCTGAATTTAATGAATTTCCGAATATCTGAATTTCTGAATTATCGAATTTCTGAATATCTGAATTTAATGAATTTCCGAATTTTTGAATATCTGGATTTCTGAATTTCCGAATTTCTGAATATCTGAATTTCATGAATTCCCGAATTTTTGAATATCTGGATTTCTGAATTTCTGAATATCTGAATTTTCGCATTTCCGAATTCCTAAATTTCTGAATTTTTGAAGTTTTAAACATTTGAGATTTTGTATTTTTGAATATTTAAACTTTAAAATTTTTGGATTTTATAACTTTAGAATATTGAAATTCCTGGGTTTTGCATTAAATCTTATTAAAAATGCGTTACGCATCCCTATTCGCAAATTCGTCCGGAAAGACGGCGACGCTCGGCATCTGTAAGTAATATTACTCAATTAAGCGGAGCGTTGAGGAACCTCTCCGCACAGAAAAAAAATAATATTGAGTCATGTTCAGGCCCCTGCAATTTAAAAAATTTTTAGTTAGAGAGCATGCGAAATATACAAAAATACGAAAAAATACGAAATATATTAAAAAACCGTTCGTTAAAAATAATATGTAATAACAAAACACAAAAGTATGTAACACTCAAAATGTACATTAAAAATAAATGTAAATATATGTAAAAATAAATATACATGTACATGTAACGATAATTTGACTGTACAATAATATTCTCGACAGAGTAATTTATTTAAAAAAAATAAACTGGTTTTGCATATTTCTTATATATGGAACGTCGAACCTTTTTCATAAATGTTTACGAAAACAAACAATACACGTGTACATATACTGGTATTATAAACACCAGCATGCATACTATGATAGCGTTAACGTAATTTATAGTTTACATTCTACTTTACCAAGTTTGTTAGTTTATATAATTCCTTCGGTTAAGGATTAGTATTAGAGTATACGGGTAATTTCACAGGAAGTTCAACATAGAATTACCATGGTGCACCGTGTGCCAAGCAGTACTAGCTCCGAGGGTTAAGGGATGTTGTAATTAAACGTCTATCGGGTTGCGTAAATACCAGATAAATGCGAGGAATTTATCTGGAATTGTAATTACACGTTCCGGTATAGTTAGCCATTAGCGTGATTAGTTTCACCGATGCGATCATGCGAATTTCGTACAGTAACTGTTCTCTACGACACGAAAACATAAACCCGTTTAGGTAACGCGTTTCTCTTCGTTTATTTACCCTATGCTAATGTAAAATACAATTGCCTCATATTTTCTTTGAATTTCGTCACTTCACTTTCTTTTACGTTTCGTCAATATTTTGACACATCCTATCTCGAATGAAACTGTTCTTTCTTTCATCGTAAACGGGTTACGAAATTACTTCGCACGTCATTGAATTCGGCATTCGAAGCGGAACAAAACTGTAGAGTTTCATTGTTATAGGTGTAAGGGAACTATTACTTTGAGTTGCTTCAAAGAGACTCACTAAAACTACCACATCGTACCGTGAGGCATCTATCCTGCAGCCAAATGCACGTTATTTTCCTTTCTTTCTTCGACATATTAATCTCAGATGATGTCAGACGGTAGAATCGATACGCGCGAGCATAATTTGATCGTTAAACGATGGTCCTCGAGCTCGCTAGACAACAGCGACGCCCTGAGGGTCCATTTAGCTCGAATAAACTGTTTCTTTCGTGAGTGGCGACCTAAACCAGGGCCGTTAGTCTGACAAAACGAGTCGCCCTGGGTTTGTTTGAAGTAGGCACTCGTGTACAGCTTGACCGGAGACGTTCACGGGGTCAATTGTTTCTCCGTTGTAAACAGGTCAGAAATAAATCCCGGCTTAACGCCAAGCTTAAAAGCTCTTAAAGCGATACTCGGTTCTCTACCTCCCTCTCCGCGACTCAATTTATCCCCGCCTTCTCTGCCCGTCGATTTTACACCGTACTTCTTTCTCCTCCTTTTTTCTCTATGTTGCTTCCTCAACGATCTTCATCGCCATTCCAGTTTGATAACTGCTTCATCTGGAGCAGCTTCAAATATCGATAGATTTTATTACATCAGGATTTCGTTTGATATTGTAGGATCACACTTGTTAGTAATATAATAAACATATTTTTATATAAGGAAGAAGCGACATTTTGCATGTTAATTTTAATTGTAAGTAATGTGTCAAAATTTATGGACTCAATTACCTTCTGGCCACTTGGTTCGAGGTTCAGTTTTTGTACTGTTGGTTGAATCTTTAGTTTTAGCATAGTCGGTTCAGCCTTCGAGTCTTGTATAGTCAGTCTTCAATTTTTGCATAGTCGGTTCAGTCTTTTGTTTTCGCATAGTTGGTTCACTTTTCAGTTTTTGCATAGTCGGTTCGGGCTATAGTTTCTGCTGGGCTGGTTCAGTGTTCAAGTCTTGTACTGTCGGTTTAGTATTTCAATCTTGTATAGTCGGTTTTGTCTTTAGTTTGGGCATAGTCGGTTCAGTTTTTAGTTTCCACATACACGGATCAGCCTTCAAGTCTTGTATAGTCAGTTGAGTCTTCAATTTTTGCACAGTGGGTTCAGTCTTTGGTTTTCGTATAGTTAGTTCATTTTTCTGTTTTTGCATAGTCGGTTCAGACTTTTGTTTTCGCATAGTCGGATCAGTCTTTTGTTTTCGTATAGTTGGCTCACTTTTCAGTTCTTGCATAGTCGGTTCGGTCTATAGTTTCTGCATGATCGGTACTGTTTTCACTTTCAGCATAGTAGGTTTAACCTTTAATTCCTGTATGTTTGCTTCAGTTTTTAGTTCCAGCATAGTCAGTTCAGTCTTATTTTCTGTACGGTCAATTGAATTTGTAAGCCGTGTAAATGGTGAATATCGTTTTAAAAATAACCGTACGAAGTAAAAACAGGCAGCGATAAATGGTCGTATAATTAACCCACGGTTGGAACGTATGAGATCCATACGTTGCGGTTATGATTCTTTGTTAAAAGAGCAAACGGGGAAGCATTAGAACGAACATGCTGGCGGGTCAGGAAGCTATACTCTCGCCAAGTTTTAATATATATAATTTAGCAGCGACGCATTCTGCGCCGTTTGTTCCTCATTCTCCGCCTCTCCCCCTGCTTCGGACGGTTATTAAAAAAAGAAGGAACGTATGAAAGGGAAGTATGAAAACCATCCATCACGGCCGATAAACTTGGCGCCGTGCCACAGGTCGGGAGCCGTTTTAACGAGACTTCAAAGCCGACAACTTCATTTGCTCTGTCGCGTTTTTGTTCATCCTTAATGGAAGTGGGCAAGAAGAAACCGGAAGTTGGAAAAAAGTAGGGAGTAGGCCCGGGATATAGGAGATAAATCGTGACACCGCGAATCTTCCGCTTCATAAACGGCCGCCAACTAACGATTCGTTAACGTTTCAATTTCTTTTCGTTCCAAACTGCGAACGATTGAAAAGATGTATTATAGCACGCGTCTCGATTTCCAACCGAAGGTACAAGTTGCTATGATTGTTAACAGTCCATTTTTTATTTATTTATTTGTTGATATCCATAATATTATACAAATAATAATTAAACATAAATTGAATATTAGAATAAAATATTCAACCTGGATTAAGTTTTTATGTAACTTCTTTAAAAAATATGATATTTTGTAGTAATTTGTGTACTTTATGTATTATTTTAACACGTTCAGTACTAGGGTAATATCTGTACAGCCTTCGAGATACGAGTATTACACAGTTGGACTTGAGGATGTTCAAAAGCACATTATTTTACAGTAACTTGTCTATTCCACAAACTATGCAAACAGATTTAATTTTATGAACAGCTGGGCAGGTTTTAATTTGTTTGAAATGTATAATATCACACACATGGGTTAGATATTGTTAACTAGTATGTTACTTCACAATAAATTGTCTATCTTATGAAGTACAGTCATGAACAAAATTAAGTGGACATTGCAGAAATGTAAAAAAATTCTTTGTTTCATTACAATGTTTTAAATAAATTTTAAATTCAGAACCTGAAATGTTTTTGTAGACTTGAAAAAACATTTATTTAATATACTATTTATTTATTTAATGCGTATAATTGGGTAATAAAGTTTTGATTTATAGGCGTTAAATTAAATTAATCTCTTGTTATTTATGATATCTGTCCACTTAATTTTGTCCACGACTGTATGTAAACACATTCAATTCCTAGATTAACATCTGCATGGGCCTTAATCATCTTGAAATGTGTGATATTACACGCTCGGGTTTGAAACTGTTAACAAGTACATTATTTCACATATAAATTGTCTACTTCAAAAACTATATAAACGCATTGAATTTCCAAGATAACAGCTGCACAATTCGCAATCATCGTGCGTTTGAACTTGTACAAAGTAAAATGATGGACATCACCAACCCGAAATTACTTACATTTTCAAAAGTTTGAAACTGATAAGAATTTTTCAAAGCGAAAAATGAAAGGCATGATTGATAATATGCACAAATTGTAATAAACGACACTTTAAGCGAGCCCGATAGCAGACAAAGAAACTAGCGTATAAGCGAACGATAATTATTAAAAAGACCGCGAACGACGGTATTTCAGCGGAATACACGCGAGCTACAGGCGCACATCCGGTTTAAATGTGATTAATGTCGGTCGCTGGTCCACGTTATTCCGCGTGCGTGCGTTACACCCAGCCACCGTGATTAATCAAAACGCTGACGCCGATCGTATCTTCTATTGCATTTTAATTCCTGTTAATGGCCGCGCTCATTGACAGAAGATACCCGCCGAGCCTAATAAATTAGCCACGGCGGCCATCTTGGCGACCTTAAGCCATCGTTTTTCTTATCGTAGACGTCAAAAGGACGTATTCTTTTATGCGCGTCAGCTCTTTGCAAATCTCATGATATTACGGAACTTTTTCCGAAATTTACGACCACCCTATATCTATGCTATCACTTTTTTTACCATTGGCTGCGTCGCTGGTATAATTGCAGTTAGGTTACTCCCAATTTTGAACTGCTCTTCAATGTTCTCTGTCATTGAGATTGTTTCAATGGAAACAAGAGTTGAAAGCCTAGTGGAAGAGATTTACGATCATACTATATTGTGATGATAACATGATTAATTACGTTCCTATTAATGTGCATATACTTTCGAATATATACGGTGTTGTTACTGTATATAATCGAATTGATTTTTAGTGACCACTGTTAATTATAAATGACAGATGTGAGAGTTGTGACGAGGTTTACGACCACACTATATCCCTACAATTGTAATATGATCAGTCACGCTGCTGCTATAATATTAATCATGTCACCATATATATTGAAATTGATTTTTAGAGATTACTGTTACTTGCATCAGTTTAAGAGGAGCGTAAAACAACTGCAACAATTGTGAGTAGAACTGACAAGATTTACTACCACGCTATATGTTTACAATTATTGTACAACCATCTACGTTGCTACTATAATATTAGCTATGTTACACTATGTATCCAAACTAGTTTTAATGTTTATGGTAATTCATAATCATTCTAATAGAACAATTAATCGCCACGAGAGTGACGAGTATAATTACCGAGATGTACAACTACACTATACATCTACAATCATTATATGACCATGTACATTCTAACTATAATATCAGCTGCGTCAGACAATACATTTGAACTGATGCATAACGTTTACTGTCATTCATATACATTTTAATGAGACAAATAAACGTCACAAAAGATACCAGTATAATTGTTAAGATTAACGACTGCACTATACCTTTGCAACCATCATATGACCAGCCACTTTAGTCTATAATATTTTATGTCCTATATATTCGAACTAGTTATAATATTTTTTGTCAATCATACCTATATTAATAGAATAAATAAATGTCACAAGAGTTGTAAGCATATTTATCGGGATTAACGACTGCACTATACCTTTGCAATCATCATATGACCAGCCACTTTAGCACTATAACATTAGTTATGTCCTATATATTCGAACTAGTTATAATGATTGCTGTCACTTATATCTATGTTAATAGAATAAATAAATGTCACGAGAGTTGCGAGCATATTTATCGGAATTAACGACTGCACTATACCTTTGCAATCATCATATGACCAGCCACTTTACTACTATAACATTAGTTATGTCCTACATATTCGAACTAGTTATAATGATTGCTGTCACTTATATCTACGTTAATAGAATAAATAAACGTCACAAGAGTTGCAAGCATATTTATCGGGATTAACGACTGCACTATACCTTGGCAAGCATCATATGACCATCTACGTTGATAGTATAATATTAATAATGTCACCTTGTATACTCGACCTGATTATCATCGACCACTATGGCTTACATCCACTTTAATGGTACGACGAAATGACGAATCCAACCGACGAAATTTACGACCACGTTATATCTGTACAGTTACTATGCCACCAGCTATTGATTTTTATTATTTACTGTCAGCGATATCCGTTCGAAAAAGACGTAGAACAAGAGCAGTGAGCAAAGTCGACGAGATTTACGATCCCGCTATACGTCAGCAGATATTGTATCAATGCTTATGTTGCTAGTGTACTATTATTTATGTCGTCCTATATATCGGAATTGATTTCTAACGTTTACTGCCACGGATATCCATCGGGAAGGGACAGGGATATGGAAACTCGACAATCCTCGACGATGTTGCATCCGTCGAACGTCCTCGAAAGAAAAATACCATCATACGTGGAGCTTTACCGTTGCCATAACTCGGTTGCTGAAGGTAATTCCGTATTCGAGCATACAAGGATCAACGGAGACCAGAAGACGTAACACAGCTTCCGCTAGCGGGAAACGGTTTATGCTTCGCAAAGATAAATCGGGAATCCCCGTGTAAATGTACACCTATTCAAGGCATAAACGCTGCTGTAATCTCACGGCCGAGATATGGACCACGGCTGAATACTAACTGCGACACCTAATCTCAGGGTGCTCATAGTTCCTTAATCTAGTTGCTTTCCGTAAATTCCGACTGCGACAAACTTACCGGCGTTATGGCCGTACCGTTAATGATCGTGTGGCGGTCACAGAAACGTAGCTAGATTGTAAGTCTCGTCGAATATGTTAATAAATTCGGACGTTCAATTTGCGGATCGCTGATATTTACGACCGCGCTATATCGCCGGTCGTCGAGACTTAGACTGGAGATATCATTGAAACTATTAATTGTATCGAAAAACGGTTTAGACAAAAGTTGTTCAGCATTGAGATGTGTATAATTTTGTGTAATTACTATTTTTGTAGGAGAGCACGTAGAGGAGATACAAAGGTCAATTTCATTTATGTAAATGGAATTGTGTGTTTCTCTATTTATAAGTTGATATGACTCATCGTTCTCTATAAAAGAGTATTAACACCTTGATTGCCATCCTAAAACAGTTTCAATTTCTTTTAGGAAGTAATTTTATTTTCGAACAAATTTACAGACAATTTTCATAATATTCTACTCTGGTTTACTCGATAAACTTCAATATATTCACAAACACTTTTTATACCTTGTTATGTTAAATGTTTCAACTAAAATTAGCGATACATTTACGTATGAATTCATACGTCACCCGTATGTGGCTGACATGCCACTCAAAGTGTTAAGGTGTTTACGATAGATGAATAGTTTACACGATATGGAAAATATTGATTTCACATTTAATTATACTTTATTGTGACAGTGATTGCAATCCTCAGATCGAGTTAATAATAAGATAATACGTCGTTCATTGTATAATTTGCAATAGTAATTGGGTTTCTGGTTCCCGTCGAGTCCACATCTCCTTACCATGAACTTACTCTAATTAATTTCTTAATTACTTGATGGAATAAGAAACGTTCTTCCAAATCGTTCGAAGGAACTTCATTTACCCGTCAGCAAGATGTAATCTTGTCAAGTACTATTACGACGTTGTTCTTAGTTAAAAGCTTTTTATTCGAACTATCTCCGTTGACAGGCTCTGTTCATTCCACCCTCTTAATTATCTCTCATTTTTCCTTTTCTCGTCCGTTCTTATTCACTTTACGTATCTGTAATATTATTTGATTAATTAGTATATTAATTATGACCGACGATTTCAGTATTTCAATTACTCTTTGATTCGTACGTTGCATACAATTTGTACTGCATCACGTATGCGAGTCAAATTTGATGTAGAATTCCATTCAGGGAATATTTTGCGAAGAAAATTTAATTATCTAGTTAATTCAGTATGCTCTGATGTTGTAATATCTCACATATTGTAACGTCGCAGTATTATGTTCATTACGAAAGTTATCTTGTCCTTATTCTACTGTGTATTCTACGTTACTTCCTTAATTAAACGGTGAATTACTACAAAGAACCATTAACATTTGTAATACATATAATATAATACTCATAACCTATAAAACCAATAACAGAATTTTAGATACGTTCGAATGTCCCGCCACCTTTTTCGTCGTCAGCCATTTTAACGTACGAACGTGCACGAAAATGCACGGAGACTGCCGAAAGCGATATATTAAGTAGTATAACTGTACCGATAGTACCACATCGATAGTTAACCCTCTGTTTTTATTTAAATTTTGAGATTTTCGGACTTCGTAATTGTGAAATTCAGGTCCAATGGTGTGAGACTTTGTAAGATTGTAATTTTGAGTCTTATGGATTTGGGATTTTAATATCCAGCAGTTGAGTTCAAGAACTTTTTGTTATTAAGGCCTCAAAATATCGAAATTTTTAATTGTTGGGACCATAGAATATTGAGTCTTTCAGATTTTGAATTTTCGGACTCATTGAAGTTTGGAATTTTGAGACTTAGGAATCTTAGAATTATCTAATTTTAGAGTTTTAGGAGCTAAGATCTTCGGAATTTTGGGAGTTTAGGATCTTAGAAGGTTGAAATCATCAGACTATTAGATTTGGTGACTAAATATTGAAATTTGAAGTTATGGGACTCAGGGACCTTAGAATTAACAAACTTTGAGGATTTGGTAGGTTACATTTTTGCTATTTGGGGCCTTGTGATCAGTGAACATTGAGACCATTAGATTTTTGAATTTTGACAGATTCTGACTTTAGACTCTTAGGATTTATGATATAGCAATTTCGGGATTTCAAGGCCATAGGACTTTACAATTTTGAGATTTTTAAGATTTTGAAATGATGGAATTTTAGAAGCATAAGACTTAAAAATTTTGGGGTCTTGGGACCTAAGGTTATTGAGGTTTAAAGATTTTCGAATATTGGAACCATGGAACGTTAGAATGTTGGAATTGTAGATGTTCGAGACCTTAGAGTATTGGAATTTTCGAACTTTGAGACCATAGAACTGCAACATTTAAAAATTTTGGGACCTGAGAACGTTCAGATTTTAAGACTTCGATATTTTGGAATTTAAAGATATTGAAACTTTGGGATTTTAGAATTTTGGGATATAAGAATACTGGAAGTTTGATTTTTGCGACTTATGAAGTTTGAAGATCTTGGAATTTTAGGATCTTGGGACTATAGGAACTTTCGAGCTATAATACTGCGGTATCTTGAGACTTCAGAATTCTAAGAATTTACAACTTAGTGATTTAGGAATATTGGCCTTCGGCGACTTCTAAACTCTGGTCCTTATGTCTTCAGCTCTAGAATTTTACATTTTTGTGGTTTGGGAACTTTTGAACCTTGCAACGATCATTTGCTGTAATTATTATTTTCTTAACAACATTAATAGCAGTTATAAACCACTAAGTTCTTTAACCCTTTGCGGACGAGTGGCGACTCTCACTCGCCATTTGATACAGTGCAATAATTATTAATAAATAACTTTTAACTACATTTGTAGTATTATACACGTGAAGTTTGAATACAGCGAAACAGATAATATTGATAATTAATAATAAAAATATGTTTATTTCAAAAAAGTTAATCACACTTTTTAACCAGAAAGTTTTACAGTCGCTATTTGCTACTGGTAAAAATACTAACGACCGCAAAGGGTTAACAAAAATCAATAATGACTATAAACTACTAATTTCCTTAACAATATAAATAACAATTTCATTCTGCAAAATTGCAATATGTAATGTTTAATTTTCTCCGAATGCAACCATTATTATCCAAATAGCAATATAATATATTTAAACTATCTCGTAGTGGTTCTCACCAGTTTATTTTTACTACACCGAAAGGACGATCTCAATTTTTTTTACCATTCTTAATATTAAGGTCACTTAAAATCCAAGTAAACGACATAAATTATGCAACATTACTTCAAATAGAAACGGCAAGAGAAATGTTATTGGTAATGGATAATAAAATTCCACGTATACATGTTTCTTCCTTAACGTCATCGTGAACTGCCAATGAAACGATAAACATAAATCTGTCGTTCCTCGGTCCATCAGGGGTGCCATTTTTTTTTTTACGGCCGCCCATTTGGATACACACGAACTGGCAGCTTGTTTGTCTTCGAAATACATCACGTCGCCATAAATCTTTCAAAGTGTATGGCCGATGCCCGGTACACTTTATTCACCCGGCTAAGTAACGACCGACGTACCGAACTGTATCCGCGATTTAACAAGCGTAGTTAGTAATATTAGTCACAATTCACGGAGGTCACTCGTTTCCCCGTTCCTTTTTTTATTTTTCTTCGAAAAGAATCGCGACGTTCCGATTTATAGCGCACCTGTTTCCACCTACTGGTCTAACGGAGCCATAAATTTCGATCGCAGTTAGATCCACGGATTTCTAACTGGTCGCGCGTGAATTGTAGCGTTGCCAAAGTAATCGTGGAAAACAGCCATTTGTTTGATCCCCGGGATCGCAACGCCGAATAAGTCTCAGCTAAGTGCGAGAATAAAATGTTCCTTCTTAAAACGAGATTAATCTTACTGCTCGATTTGTTTCGATACCCCAATATCGAATCCAAGAAACAGGGGAGTTACTTGGTATATTTAATTAGGGGTCGACAGTTCGCGGAATTTTTAACACTTTTGTTGCCGCGTACACCCTTTAGGTCAGGGCAACAAAGAAGCAACCATAAACGCGTTCAACGCTCGACAGCAGCAATAAACTCATGAAGCCATTACGAACCCCGCGAAGCTCCCTAAAATCACAGTTTACCTACAATTGTTTTAGTGAACAGCGAATAGCGTGAATGAGAGATAGCGAATAGTAAACTAGCAGAACCATAGACATTATAATAAAGTACATTCTATATTTTTATTTCTTTTAATTGAAGCAGTGTTATTTCACCCCGAAACACCAATTCCCCTACATAAGTGACACTACGAATTTGACCGTATCATAAAGTTGTCTCCTCGCTGTCCTAACAGAATCAAATCATAATTACACCGATTAGCTTCGCGTTGCTATTCCGCAATACGTAATGGTGGAGTCTCAGTTACGTGGATTAGATAAGGATGCTGTATGATTCTGGAAAACAATCCTTTCCATACGCAGAGAACTAGACCGCGATTTAGCGACCACGATAATGATAAAGTTAGGTCCGAGTTAGATACAGAGACTCTGCATGATCCTACAAGCTCGCTTGCCCGTGTTTGATCGTCGGAATATAATAGCCGTGATGCCGGTTAAATCGGGTACAACGGTAGTTCACGATCGCATAAAACATACAGCCGATGCAAAAAGCCGACTGAAAAATGCTAATCATCCGAGATTGGTCCGGATATCGGTGGAAAAAATTGATCTTCGAAGGGCTCGGCTGGTGTGCTGCAAAACAAGCGACCGGGGAGCTCGAGGCAGGGGCTGAAAGCTAATTGGTGGCTGCGCAAGACACTTCAAGGTGGTGCAAACAAAGATAAAAAGTGCGGTGACCGTGCACCGCCGAAGGAATCTCTGAATAACCGACGAGAGCGGAAGACATTCGCGTGTATAAAAAGGGGTTTAAACGACGCCACGGCTCCGGGGTTGCTTTCGCGTCCATTCATCATCTCTCTCTGGTTCTCCATTCACGATTACCAAGGTAGTTCAAACGAAAAAACGGACAAGGAGAGAGAGAGAGACGGAGAGAAAGAGAGAGTGCGAGACGAGGAAGACAAGCTTTTCCCGCTCGACGATCTCGAATAGAAAAGAAACCAACGAAGGGGATCCGTAAGAAGCAAGAAAAGGGTGGCGCTGGGCGAAGAGGCATGAGTGGGCGGGGGACAGGGTGTGGCGAGAGGGGATGGGGGTTGATTCGCGAAAGAGGCGAGTCCAGAGGTGCTCCAGGAGCCGAGGAGTCGAGTTTGCGTAAGGGGGTTTAGGTAAATTGAAAATGGAATTAAATTCCCTGGGCAATGCTCGAGTGAGGATACACACGGTACACCTAGCAGGTTTGAAAGAGGAAAGATGTACTTCTCAACGTTGTTTTTTTTTCACCAGCCACTCGCCTCCTTCGTACTCTCTTTCTCTATCTTTTGGAACTCGTTTGCGACTCGAGTGCCACTTGCCAACCCCCGCAGCGACCAACCAACCCCCGTCGCCACCTGCCCCCTTCAGCTGGGTGTAAATGGGCGTGCGACGCCTAGTCGTGTTCTTTTCTCGAGCAAATATGGCACGGGCAAATATATGTATACGAGGTGTATACTGAGTGTCGCGAATGCACCACTTTCAGGGTACTGATTTCATACAGACCTGACGTTGTTGTTGTATACGCAAGTGGTAAAGATTCTGATAAATTATATTGGCTATGTTCTTTTTAAATCAGGCAGAAATTAGTATTCGAAGAATTTCATGTCTAAATGTTACTAAATATAAAGCACGTTATAGATTAGTGATGACGGATTTGTTAAGTATAGCATTTTATCATTTATTATAATAGCTGTGGTTACACAATTGTCATTATTAATGGGGTTATAATAATAAATGCAGTGTAGTATGGTGAACCGCAAAATTAATACCTGTGAAAAGCAGTCATAATTAGAAACGCCTTCTAATGAAAACTTCCACGTGAAGGATGTTCATAATTAGGAACGCCCACTATTAAGACCACCTACTATTAGGATTGTCTGCTATCTAGAAGATTTCATTTCAGAATGTATTATACTTATAGGGAATGATTCGTGTTAGAAACATCCTGTATTAAAAATGCTCCTTGTTAGAAACTCCCACTAAATGGACCACCCATTATTAGGAACGCCTTCTGACGGGAAGGTCACCTTTCGGAACATCTTTACAAGAAATGGCCCATGTTAGATATATCCTGTATTGAAAATACTCCTTTTTCGGAACGCTGAGTATTGGGGCCACTTACTATTACCAACGTCCACTATCGGGAACGCCCAATATTAGGAACGCCCACTATTAGGAACGCCCACTATTAGGAATGCCCACTATTAAAATCGCCTACGAATGGGAACGCCCTGTTCAGAACACCTTTGTAAGAGACGCTCCATATGAGAAACATGCTGTACGAAAAATGTCCCTTGTCAGGAGCGCGCCTTATTAGGAACGTCCTGTATTAAAAACACCCCTTATTTGGGATATCAGCTATTCGAAACGCCCCTTTTTGGAATGTTCCTGGTTAGAAACACTCCCTACTAGGTATACCCACTATTAAAACCACGTACCACCGTGAATGTCCCTTTCCGGAACGTCTTTGTTAGAAACACCCTGTATCAGAAACGCCTCTTGTTAGGAAAGCCGACTATTTCCGATACCTGTTGTTAGGAACGCCTTTTATTAGGAATGACCCTCACCGGAACGCTTCTGTTAGCGGCACCTGTTGTTCAGAACGCCCCTATTAGGAGCATCTCTGTTTAAAACGCCTTGTGTTATAAACAGTCTCTGTTGAGAACGCCTCAATTAGAAACGTCCCTATTCGTCCTCTTGCTCTGTGATAGAACCGAATCGATTTTCGATACGTTTTGATATCTTGAAATTATGTTCAACGTAACACGAGGACCGATAAGTGTGCCGCAGTCACGAACACAATATAATCGTAAATATTACGCATCGTGAAGCAGCAATTAAAGGATAAATGAAACAATGTCACGATCACGCGAATGTTGCTGTTTAGAAATGAGCGAGGGTTTGTTCGGCCGAGACACCCAGTGTACACGGCTCCTGCGCGATTTTACCTGACTGTGATAGAAAATACTGAGAAAATCAACATAATGCTATCGCAAGTGTACACTCGAGCGGCTTTAAATCGAGACTCGACAGTCGACAGATGGAAATTGACGGCTACGTGTACCTCTCTCTATTTTCTCGCGTTAAAAGTATCAGTTTCAAGCGCTGTGCAAGGGGCGGAGATGTTTTGATCGAGGGGAAACAGAGAACCAATGACGCCCTCCTTAAATTTCATTTCCTTCGATCGTCCAGCCGATATCGCTGGGCTCAGCTTTCGTTTTCTCTCGTCGCATTTTCTATTAAGTGGACATAATCACGTCGTTACAAAAAAGATATCCTCGCTCTCTCAATAATATTATACATCGATTCAGTTGAACAGAAAGTAACTGATCGAGGCAGTGTCACGTTTAATGATAAAGAACGTGCGACGGTACTTGAAGATGTAGAACTTTTCTTCAAAATTAAGCAGATTGTTAATTCATTTTTTAGATTATCTCTCGTCCAGATTAGTGCATTACTCGTTCCAAATTACTCGTTCACGTTTCGTGATTCAGCCTGTATATAGGTTACAGGATATAATCGATAAAATCACGAATTAATACGTCGCGCAGCGCATCATTCGAGTAACCGCACACCTGTAAGACGCGAATAAAATTCGTGTATTTCGTACAAACGGTAATTCAGCAAACACAGATAACACGTTCGTGCTGGAAACTTCGTCCTCAAATCCTCGTTAGGAAGTTTCCTTAAAAACTTTTTTCCCCCGTTTCTTTTTCCGGGCTCTCGTTCCGAACTCAGGCAATTTTCTTTTTAAAATCCCCGGCAAGCAAGTTGCTTAAAGGGAACCGGCTTAAGGAAATTCACAAAGCAAACGAGTACGTCAAAAATCGTGTAGGTAAAAAGTTTTCATTCGCAGCGAGCGGCGTATGAAGGAAAAGAAGAAAAAAAAAAAAAAGAAAAAGAGGCGGAACAAACGAAAACGGAGCACGACGTAGAGCCAGTAAAAAAAAATTTTTATTCGACCGCGAATTACGTCGTAGCGACGTTCCGTGTTCGTCATACGAATTCGAAGTCACTGGGTCGTGTTACCTAAGACCCCAGGGATGAATTCGGTAAGATTGCCGGCTGGTCGGGGAGTTATGGCGTTAGCCGTAAAATTCAAATCTCAGGGCTCGCCGAGTTGATCGCCAGTAACCGTTCAACGAACCGTTGTAATGGTTCTAACTTTGACACGGTGTATTGAATATTTATAACCCGTGCCGCGACAAATAAAATTCCACGAATATTTATGTTCCACTCGGCGGCAAATAAAATTATATCTTTTTCTTTTGCAGAATGTATAGGGTGACAAAAGCAAATTCAATTTTTTAACTGGCATCGTCTCTAGTCTCGTACGGAGTGCATTTTTTGGTATTATGTAAAAGTAAAATAGGTTCATAGTACATCTTGTTACCGAGGTAACCTTGGTATGATTTACACAAATTTAAAATACAAAACTTGCTGCTTTATGATAATATTGTATACAAAATATTACGGTGATCTTCTTAACCCCTTGCCGTACATTGACTAGTCGGACTCGCGACGCACTCACACATTAAATACAACAAACTTTACTTAAATTTTTAATACTGCTCAACACATAGTTTTGATCCGATCCTAATTCGTGTAGTCAGGACTTGCTGAATATAAAATATTCATAGTATCTAAATTTCCTTTCTTTGTCTTAATATTATAGCTATGAATAGTTGGTTCTGTCTGACGCATCTGCCAAATAAATGGTACGGGAAGGGGTTAACTCTTATTGCTCCTATATGGAGCGTGACTCTGCGTCGCATTACTCTTGAATTGTTTAAATAATTCAGATAAATAAGTTAGTTGAATATATATTTTTTCATTTCTTTACTATTTACGAAAATTAAAAATATATTCGTTACTCACTTTGCATTATTGCAATATATTTCATTGGAAATTCCTTTTTTATTTATTTTATAAATTAATAAAGAAGCTGTAAAAGACTTACAGAGGTTCCAAAGGTTTTAAAGAAAATGATGCACGTGTTGCCGCCTGAAAGTCTTTATTATAATTGACTTTTGTCCTTAACACTTTAATTTAATTTATCGCTAATTTTAGTTGAAACATTTAACATAACAAAGTACAAAAAATTTTTGTTAATATATTAAAGCTTATCGAATAAACCAGGGTAGATTATTATGAGAATTGTCTATAAAATTTATCGAAAATAAAATTACTTCGTAAAAGAAATTGAAACTGCTTTAGGGTGGCACTCAAGGTGTTAATTAACACTTCCATATAATGGATGACACTCAAATTTCTACGCCGATTCACTTGGTACAGTCATGGACAAAATTACGTGGACATTGCATAAATGTAAAAAATTTGGTTATTTTATTACAATGTTTTAAATAAATTTCAAATTTAGAACGTGAAATGTTTCTGTAGACTTTAAATAAAATTTATTTAATATACAATTTATTTATTTAATTTATATAATTGTGGAAGTTTTGATTTATAGGCATTATTAGTTAAATTAAATTAACCTTTTGTTATTTATGATACCTGTCCACTTAATTTTGTCCATGATTGTATATTACTCAAAATATGTTCATTTTTCTAAATGAAAATGCTCGCATCAGTTACCGGAAACAATGGAAAATAAATATATCAAAGTATTGTGAAAATATTTGGTAAGATTCGTTGAAAATGTAAATACTATTTACTGCAATGTTCAATTGCTTCCGTATGGCAGTCAACGTGTTAATACTAATATTAGATTTTCAGTACCATCGTCTATAATAATAAAATTTTAATACGACACAAAATTGTATAATACTTACAATTTCATGTCATCACCCTTCTCGTGCCTGGAGGTGTTCCACGTTCAAAAAACATTGCTGTATTTAGATTTACAACGGCGTTGCAGGTACTATAATGATATTTTAAAACGCATACGTACAATGGTACGCTTCCACGGGTTCACCTTAGATCAGTGTTTCTCAACCTTTTTTGTACCATGCCCCACCTTAGCCTTTCAGAAATTCTTATGCCCCCCTATGTAACATACATAATTTTTAATATTAAAAAATTGAATTGTTCACTTAAGAAACTTAAATGATAGGTTTTAGGAAGAAATCACTAGGAAATTGTTAACGAAACACAGTAAATAAATTTTCAAAACATATAATGAAAAACTGAAATTGAAATTCCAAATAATTTTAATAAAGATTTTTCTATATTAATTTATTATTTTAATTTAGTGAGATTCCTTGCGCTTGATGCTTGCTCCACAGAATTTGCTTTTTTCGTTAAATTTGGCACCGAAATCTAGCATTGCATTTAAATGGCCCGGAGCGAAAGGGTTAAACTCGTGACGAGTCCATTTTCGAATTGACCCCCCCCCCCGCCCTTATACTCAAATTGCCACCCTGTGGGGTGTGGGCCCCACGTTGGGAAACACCTGCCTTAGATTATTAACGCGTTTACCAAAAAATATTTCTTGGAAATACAAGAGGGAAGGGGAAATGTTGTTGCTATTGTACAAGTATTGTAGTATTACCGGGTGTTTAATCAGTCACCCTTAGCAACAACGACCGGTCTTAAACGTTCCAATTCATTTTATTTCGTGTTGCTTGGGAAAACGGGGAGGGGAAATTCGTTGAATACCCTACGGCGACGATTGTTCGTAACACGAGCAAACTTCCGGTTAAATTTGAGTCACGTTTTCTCGTCCGGACTGGATTGGCCGAGTTTATTTTCTTCCGGTGCACTGTCAGGTTCACGTGTGCCACATCAACAACACGATGGGCTATTAGTTTCAACGCTTTGCCTAGACAATTTGTTGTTCATCTGTCCTTGTCAACAACTTTATTCCCATTCCCGATTGTCTTCCGCTTAATTTTGTGTTTGCGTCTTTTATGGAAAGTATGCTCGCTTGTTTGATCGATTGAAACAGAAGAACGCAGCCGTTGTAGCGTCATTTGTAGAAATCGATTGAATGCGAGCGAAATGTTTATAATTTCTCTAGAATTATGTTATAATTTTTGTATTGTAAATACATATCATTTGTAATTACTTACATATGTTCGAAAATTGTAACTATGCTGTGATTATATTATATTTGGAAGTTTTAAACATACATAACTTTTCATTGTTATAATTACATTATATTTAATAATTGTAAATATACGTACTCTATAATTATTATAATTATAATCATAATCATCTTCATTTCGGTAAAAACACAAACTGAGTTTCAATATTTGCTTTATTCATATCTATTGTGCGTTTTATATATTCAGTTACACTCTTGTAATAAACTTCTCCTTATCAAATAACTGTAAGTAGGTGAAGAATCATGAGTCATGTTAGAGGTACAATACCTTGCATATGATTTGTATTACAACTTGTATACAGTTTGTATATAATGATACAATAATTTGTATATATAAGTCATGGTTCATTGAATGTTAAAAAAAGGACATGGATAAAAAAATGTATATTCATAATTTCACACAATATATCGTTCCGACATTATAAATCATGTAAAACCATGGTTGCGATCTACAACTTATTAACATCATGCTTATTAAATTTATTACTATTGCATCAATTAATTTCTTACATTCAAAAATTTAATTTTTAAAAAATCAAAAGTTTAATTTTTTATAACCAAAAATTATAATTTATTATAATTATAAAATTTCTATGTACAGTTTAACATAGTTTACTTTAAGGTATGTGAATTATTGAATGTTGGTATCTCTTAGTTGGTAATTATGAGAAACTTGAGAAGTACTGGCGTAGAGGTTATGGGGTCCCTAGGGAAGTCGTCTAGTCACCCAATCGACAAGACGCTAGCCAGCAACGGAGAACGATTCGAAAATATTTTCTAGAAAGGAGCGTTTTGGCCCAAGTCCAATGTAATTAGCAGTATTTTCGCGCCAAGTGGCTTTCGACGGTATCGCAAATATTCCCCCAGCTTTCTCTGATTTTGGCATGGGGGTGGATCGAATTGTTCTCTATTTTTTTTCCTGCCCCTCTGGTGGCTTATTAAAAGCCGTACCCGTATTTATTATTCCCATGCGGATCTTCCGGCGAAGTAATTCGAATTTTGGACGAGTCACGATCTCGCATGGAAGTCGAAACATTTGGATGTAATCCAGCAAACGGTTACTCGAATTTTGCCTCGATGAATTCCACGTTTCTGGCAAATTATGGAACTGTCGCAGGACGCTGCGCGACGATACGGCACACGAGAACTGTACCAATTTTATCAAATCATCGAACAGAAAAATTAAATGACGTGAAATGCGGTGATCGAAAGATTAATTTTTGGGAATTCTTTTAAAGATCGCTAATGAACCTGTGATCTTCAAACATAGCACACTTTTTTCTTTACATTTGAAGAATATTTAGAAATTTGTCCATTGCAAAAGTAATGTTTCTGCGCAAAGTTATAGCAATTCTATCAAACTGATGTCACATTAGCAAAATGCGATAGTCGAGAAATCTGTCGATCTTTAAGAATTGTTTAAAAGGTCAATAATATGAGATTGAGATTTAAACATAGCACACTTTTTCCTGTACATTTGAAGAATATTTAGAAATTTGTTCATTGCAAAAGTAATGTTTCTGCGCAAAGTTATAGCAATTCTATCAAACTGATGTCACATTAGCAAAATGCGATAGTCGAGAAATCTGTCGATCTTGAAGAATTGTTTAAAAGGTCAATAATATGAGATTGAGATTTAAACATAACACACTTTTTCCTGCACTTTTGAAGAATATTTAGAAATTTGTTTATTGCAAAAGTAATGTTTTTGTGCAAAGTTATAGCACTCCTATCAAGTTGATGCCAGATTAGCAAAATGCGATAGTCGAGAAATCTGTCGACCTTTAAGAATTGTTTAAAAGGTCAATAATATGAGATTGAGATTTAAACATAGCACACTTTTTCCTGTACATTTGAAGAATATTTAGAAATTTGTTCATTGCAAAAGTAATGTTTCTGCGCAAAGTTATAGCAATTCTATCAAAGCAATATCACCTTAGTAAAATGTTATAATCGAGAAGGTTCGCGACGTTTAAGAAATTTTCAAAAGATCATTAAATAAACTTTTGAACTTTTCAAACATCGCATTCTCTTTTCTATACCGTTTAAGAATATTTGGAAATTTTTCCATTGCAAAAGTAATGTTTTTGTGCAAATTTATAGCACTTGTATTAAACTGGTTCCACCTTTGCAGAATGCGATACTCAAGAAAGTCGTCATTTAAGAATTGTTTAAAACGCCAATAATATGCCATTGTGATTTAAACATAGCACACTTTTTTCTTTACATTTGAAGAATATTTAGAAATTTGTCCATTGCAAAAGTAATGTTTTTGTGCAAATTTATAGCAATTCTATCAAAGTGATATCACCTTAGCAAAATATTGTAATGGGAAAAGTTGGCGATTTTTAGGAATTTTTTGAAAGAAATATAATGTATATATCAATCAGAAATTATATCACGCTTTTAGTTAAGGTTGAAGGAACATTCAAGGGTTTTTTGTGCGCATAAATAATGGTTGTTCGCACAATTGTATAACTAGTTTAGTTAAGTTGTTGCTAGAGGTATTCCCGTGCTCTGCAAAGAGGTATTGCATATTACATTGGCGTTAGAGTGTCATTATGCTTCTCAGCAAGAGATTCGGAATATTAAATGAATTTAGAACCACGAATGCGAACAGAACACGAAGTTATAAAGACGATTACTGTTCTTAATAGTAACCGTGCCGGGGTCGTTTAATTTTAATGATTAGACGAGAACAGGTGCTTTGGTAACGTGGTTGGCTCGTTCAAGCTTTATTATAGTACTTGCAGATCGGTTCAATCATCATCGATCTTCGGTATAAAGTTGAAGTTTAAAGGCGCGACACCTGTCACCCTGAAAGATGTCGTAATACCGTTATTTAATCCGAGTTTGTGTACAGTCAACGCTTTCGAACAGTGAGGGGCATTTTCAATAATCAGAAATTGTGAAGTTCGAATTCGATAATTAAGCGAGTTCGCGTTTGTGTTAATTAAAATTTTAATTTTACCGTTAACAAAGTTACACAGGTGTCTGACAATTGAATCGTTTCGCATGGAAATTCACCGGCTACGGGTCCCTTTTTATCGCTGTCGCGACACATTCGTATATGCCATTCGCAACGGGACCCGTTCGTCAGGATCTCCATCGTTGGACACAGAAGCAACCGTTGTATCGCTGGTATCAGCCCGGCTGTAACCTGTAATCCGTAGCTGCGAATTTCACGATTGCATAGAGCTCCAAACTGGGCTTGATTTAAGTTGTCACTTGCACGTACGTGCACACGAATGGCCGGGGAGATCGCGTGAGAAAGTCCAATTCAACTCGCTGCAACTCTTTTATTGCGTTAAATTGTTATTGCGGAAAATACGTTCAATTAAATTTGGATTGGTGTAATTCATCGTACACGTTTAACTTCGAACGGAAATAATAAAGTAATACAAACTAAATTAAGAAAGAGATATATTGTATTTATTATTATTTAGATTATGTAGATTAGTGATAAGAGAATCTTCGCATCATTATTTAAATAACATAGATCGGTGATGAGAAAGTGGCTACATTGTTATTTAAATAGTGTAGATTGGTAACATGATAATCACTGCGGTATTGTTTAAATAATGTAGATTGGTGACGAGTATATCACTGCATTATTATTTAAATAATGTACAGTCGTGGACAAAATTAAGTGGACAGGTATCATAAATAACAAAAGGTTAATTTAATTTAACTAATAATGCCTATAAATCAAAACTTCCACAATTATATAAATTAAATAAATAAATTGTATATTAAATAAATTTTATTTAAAGTCTACAGAAACATTTCACGTTCTAAATTTGAAATTTATTTAAAACATTGTAATAAAATAACCAAATTTTTTACATTTATGCAATGTCCACTTAATTTTGTCCATGACTGTAGATTGGTGACGAGGATATCACTGCATTATTATTTAAATAATGTAGATTGGTGACGAGGATATCACTGCATTATTATTTAAATAATGTAGATTGGTGGCGAGGAAATCACTGCATTATTATTTAAATAATGTAGAGCGGTGATGGGACAAACTCCAGAAGAGGGCGTTTTTAATAGCGAACGCCCCTTATAGGAGCTGTTTCTTGACACGGGTGTTTCAACTAGAGATCGATTTTAATGGAGCGAGTTACTGATAAAGATCACATTCAAAGGTTGGCTTTTCTAGCAGCCGAAGTATATAATGCAGGGCGTTTCTAATAGTGGACATTTTTCATAGAGACGTTTATAATATAGCCTGTGAGTCTAGTAGATGGATTCAATATGGATCCCTTCTAATAGAAGGAATTTCTAGTAGGACGTTCTAATACGAGGCGTTTTTTAAAGTGAACGTTTCTATCAAGCGGAATTTCTAATGCAGGACGTTTTTAATAAAGGCGTTACTAATGGTGGGTGTAAGTAATAGGTTTCAACATAGGGCGTTTTTATTTGGGGCGTGTCTAATACAGGCGTTTCTAATAGGGGCGTTGCTAATAGTAAATCTACTAGGCGGGGTTCGTACTCATACATCCACACACATACACTCATACTCCCATAACTAAAAACGTTTTTATTAAAAATGACGTGCACTAAAATGTGATATAGCGTTTCAATGTGGGGCATTTCTAATAGAGGCGTTTCTATTTGGGGCGTGTCTAATACAGGCGTTTCTAATAGGGGCGTGTCTAAAAGGAACTTTTAATACGAATCGTTTGCAGGAGACGTTTATACTAAGTGACACTGTGTGTTCCTAACAAAGGACACCCCTAATTGGTAGTGTTTGCAATAAACAGCGTTACTATTTGTGAACGTTACTAATAATGGATTGCGTTATTAATAGAATACGATACTAGTCAGGAACGTTTGTAATAACCGATGTTTAGAAAAAGCATATATATGTAGTTAACTAATAGTGTTCAAAGCACTTGGAGTGCGATACTAACAGTAGATATTTTGAGTAGAGAATGTTTTCAATAGCAGGCATTTCTACTAAGAGAGACTTTCAATAATAAACGTTCTTAACAGGGAACAATCGCAAGTAGGAATGTTTTTAATAGTGTGCGTTTTGAATAAGTGGTATATTTTCCCTAATTCCTTCGTAAAATATTCCTAGATTTCCAATCCCTGAACAAAGTCTTTCTACATAGGTTCTCTTTTGTTCCTTTTTAGGTACCTCCTACGCTCTTTCTAGTTTCTTTCTAGATTATATTTTAATTCTTCTTATGTTCTCCCTAGAGTTCTCTTATGTTCTTTCTAGATCCTCGCTACTTCTCCTCTGACATTTTCTGAATTTTCGCCAGGTTTCCCCAACATTTTTTAAAATTTCTCTTAAATTCTCTCCAGTTTTTTCCCTAGATACTTTGTAGGTCTCTTCTAGATTTTTTATAAGTTCACCCTGAATTCTTCTTCAATCTTTTTAGATTATCCATCAATTTTTCCTGGAGTCTACTTCAATTCTCGTCAATCTTTTCCTCGATTTCACTGAAATTTTTTACGATTTCACGTAGATTCTCCCTTCATTTCCCAAGAAATCGAAAAGCAGCCGTAAAAATCTCTATTTCGAACACTTACCCTTTCCACAAAAATGCTTCGTTGTACTCGAGTGTACTTTCTGCAACCGGTTGAATGTCGATCGCTTAATACCAGTCATCTTTCACTCGCAACACATATACCACGTGCATATAGCTTACCGGATAAAATCAATAAAACCATGAATTAATATCTGCCACCACGGTATTCACGCTTCGAATTCTTCCCGTCGGCTTTTCATTCGCCGGCGATGAAAAGTGGCGGTTTCCGGCATGTAGGGAATCATAAGAAAAACGATGTTTCCGGGGAAATGACCATCCTCGTAACTTACCGGAACACCGAACCGGCTATTTTTTATCACCTACGAAACGAACGAAGATTTACCGGCAGGAAGTTGAGGAACTTGTTATGAAACGATGTTGTGCACCCCGATGTGACACGCTAATTCGTTATCGCTTCAAGACGGGGACGTTGTTTCGGGGTTGTTTGCTCGTTTTTGGTATGCCCTTTGCGCGAAAACATGTTACAATTCCGAAGTGGCTTTCGCGAACAGGGAAAATCATTCTGAAATTCATTCGAGTGTTCTTTTAATCTCCGTGATGTACCAATTTTTACGCATCGTACTCACCATACACGAAAGTATAAATAACGATTACAATTATATCTGGAACATTACGAAATCAATGAATAACGCCCCAGATACAGTCGTGGACAAAATTAAGTGGACAGATATTGTAGGATTTTTAATAACTCTTTATTTATTAAGTGTGTAAAAATACTCTTTATTAGACTCTTAAACTCTCTTTACTCGCTGTTTACTCTCTTTATACTCTTTCGCTCTGCACTCTCTCGATTCTCGTCTACGACTCCCCCGCACGCTGCATTCACGCATCTTATACCTTATAACTAAAACATTCAGCCCTCGCACCCCCCAATGTCTCCAGTTCGTTCACGCGGTTCCAAACATTCTTCTCAGTCACTCGATCTCTATCGCTCGTCCATAAACACTTTTCATTCGCACCTCAATCTCCCTCACACCCTACAATATCATAAATAACAAAAGGTTAATTTAATTCAACTAATAATGTCTATAAATTAAAAACTTTATTGCACAACTATATACATTAAATATATAAATTGTATATTAAATAAATGTTTTTTCAAGTCTACAAGAACACTTCACGTACTAAATTTAAAATTTATTTAAAATATTGTAATAAAACGAAAATTTTTTTACATATCTGCAATGTCCACTTAATTTTGTCCATGACTGTACATGTATCATAATAAATGAATAAAATAGTATTTGGTCTGAATGTTTATAATTTTTTTTTTATCTAAAAGTTAATTGTATGACGAAAATTGGACCTCGGAAAATTGGACTTCTAATGAATAATGATTAGTATTTGATTTGAATATTCATAATTTCATTTGTTTATCATAAAGTCAGTTAAATAGCGAAAATTGGATTTTGAGTAATGCATAACAATCAGGATGACTGCGTAATAAAATAAAACGGTCGCGGTTCGTAATTGGGTAATTTAAAGGGACCTTGTTAATGCAAAAATCCGGATACAGCTGCATAAAAAAGAAGATCGGCGGCTATCAAAGGGCGATTTAATACGATCTTCCAAGTTTCTCATTCCATTTGCCAGGGATTTCTTGACTCTGCAAATAAAGTTGTAAGCTCTTTGTACGCATCCTAATGTCGTTTCTCCCCTGAAAAGGCGAATCAATCGTCGAACAGAATGCATTTCATTCCATAGCTAGCGCGATAATATTTCGTTCAACGCCGGCAATATCGATTTAATGACTGACCCTCGATCGCGTCAAACTTTTCCGGTGAAAGAAATAATTTAATAACAATAACAGTTATTTATATATACCTGCGTGCGTTATAATTATTAACCAGTTGACCGTTTTAACCTCTTTGGAAAATGCGTACATAAATTGCAACGCACAAATTTTGCGATGACGAGTGTATTCGTCAATGAGCTTGTGTGTGATATGGAATTAGGTGGTAATGAAATGTTTTTTATTTCTTTATTTTATTACTCCGATTTATTTATTTGCTTAAGTTAATATGAATATTTTGTATGTGAGCGAAAGAAAAACATGAAAAATCAATTTCTTTATTTAATATGCCGGAAGAGAATGGTATTGAGCAAGGTATAGTATTGGGTTGTTCGGAAAGTCATTTCGTTCTTCCCCATCAGTCTTGCTTGTGAGAAATTCTTGGAATTTGGAAATCTGGGAATTTGAAACTTTCAGAATTTGAAAAGCTGAGAATTCGACATTTTCACAATTTTGAAATCTGAGAATTCGGAATTTTCCGAAATTGGAAATTTGAGAATTCGGATTTTCCAGAATTTGGAAATCTGAAAATTCGGATTTTTCAGGATTTGGAAAGCTGAGAATTCGAAATTTTCAGAATTTGGAAAGCTGAGAATTCGGAATTTTCAGGATTTGGAAAGCTGAGAATTAGAAATTTTCAGAATTTGGAAATCTGAGAATTCGGATTTTGCAGAATTTGGAAATCTGAGAATTCGGAATTTTCCGAAATTGGAAATGTGAGAATTCGGACTTTTCAGAATTTGGAAATCTGAAAATTCGAATTTTGCAGAAATTGGAAATCTGAGAATTCGGAATTTTCCGAAATTGGAAATCTGAGAATTCGGAATTTTCCGAAATTGGAAATGTGAGAATTGGAGAATGTGAAAAGTGAAAAGCAGCATTTTCGGAATTCTTCACTTTTTTAAAAATGCTGTTCAAGCAAGAAAAGAAGTATCCCCCGAAAATCGTCTCTCATGTTCATAAAAAAAAAAAGAAACGAAATAACTTTCTGAACGACCTAATGCAATGCATAATGGAATTTCGCAAGTTGAACACCAATATCGCGATTCTTTCCGAATTATTTTTAAAGCAATGAGCATACAATGATGACTATAATAAAAGACAACGATACGTTTACGAAAAATAATTCATAGTGTATGCGTTTTTTTTTCATAATAATTATTTATAAACTTTTGCATATTCTTTTTATTTCTCCTTGGCCTCAAAATATTTCAAACACATTGAAGTTTACGAATACATTTCATTTTGTGCTAAAATTGCAATTTAAACTGCAAATTGTCACTACTTACTCATGCCGAATATACTCGACATAACACCAAATTTTTTACTTTTTTCACGATGAGTATGCGAGTCAAAAACAGTTACCTGTATAAATGCACGGTTCAGCCGTGATAATCTACGGAATGGTTAAAATTCAACGATTATGAAAGCATAAAATGCTGAAAGCGTAACAAATTGTGCTGTCGGAGAAACTTCTCGCGCCGTATAAAGGTAACAAAATTGCAACTAACTGGACAAATGAAAATAAATGCCAAGAACGTCAGCATAAAATGACGCAAAGTTACAACGAACAAACTTGACCCCGTTTCAAGATTTATTTATTTCATTTTTCGTTTCTCCTTTGGCCGCGTTCTCGACGTTAACACGCAAAAAATAACAAACGGATACGAGGTAAACGCAATCGTGAATATTTAAGGGTACTTTCCACGAGTGTTTACACCCGTGAATGTTTAAATTTCCTCGATCATTAGCAGCGTAATATTCGGCTTGGTTCGCGGAACTTTCTTGCTTAGCCAACGGCTCGTTATTATTATTATTGTTATTATGCTTTTGATCGCAATGATTGCTTTGCGTTCTCATTAACGAGACCATGGAAGCGGTATCCATCCAGCGACCGAGAAACAATCCTACGTTAACAAGGAATGCAAAGCAGAACGCATAAAAATTTCAATAAACACCGGAGTTTAATGAGAAACCACCGCGATTCCGTGTTGCGTTTCATTTTACCGGCGAAACGAAACAGTCGGTAACTTCTGAAAAAAACGGGAAAATCACCTTCGCCATTTTTGAGCTACCACTTAAATGTCATAATATCAAAATGAAACACGGTGTAACAATTTTTTTTCCGTACACGCGCAAGAAAGTGGGCATTTCTGGGCCGTATTTGATCCTTGAACGTTTCGAAACTGTGTACAGGGTGGCTGGAATGATCTGTTAGTAAGTAAGTTCATACTGATGCATTTGTCGATCTGCTCACGCAATCCACCTGAAAGTTGCCATATTTATAGTTCATGCAATTGTTTATATGCGTGCCGAAGCAATTTCGTATACTACGTCTCAAAGTAAGGTTATAGCGATGGATTTGAAGCGTAATTCTGTAAGTGCTATATATTTAGCTGGAACATCAGTTCCAATTATCGTTCGTGAGCTCCAGCATGTGAATGTAATCTATTGGGTTGTTCGGAAAGTCATTTCGTTCTTCCCCATCAGTCTTGCTTGTGAGAAATTCTTGGAATTTGGAAATCTGGGAATTTGAAACTTTCAGAATTTGAAAAGCTGAGAATTCGACATTTTCACAATTTTGAAATCTGAGAATTCGGAATTTTCCGAAATTGGAAATTTGAGAATTTGCATTTTTCCAGAATTTGGAAATCTGAAAATTCGGATTTTTCAGGATTTGGAAAGCTGAGAATTCGAAATTTTCAGAATTTGGAAAGCTGAGAATTCGGAATTTTCAGGATTTGGAAAACTGAGAATTAGAAATTTTCAGAATTTGGAAATCTGAGAATTCGGATTTTTCACAATTTGGAAATCTGAAAATTCGGATTTTTCAGGACTTGGAAAGCTGAGAATTCGAAATTTTCAGAATTTGGAAATCTGAGAATTCGAATTTTCCGAAATTGGAAATGTGAGAATTCGGACTTTTCAGAATTTGGAAATCTGAAAATTCGAATTTTGCAGAAATTGGAAATCTGAGAATTCGGAATTTTCCGAAATTGGAAATGTGAGAATTGGAGAATATGAAAAGTGAAAAGCAGAATTTTCGGAATTCTTCACTTTTTTAAAAATGCTGTTCAAGCAAGAAAAGAAGTATCCCCCGAAAATCGTCTCTCATGTTCATAAAAAAAAAAAGAAACGAAATAATTTTCCGAACGACCTAATATTTAACACTATTTCTACCAAGAGGTGTCAAAAGACACCTTTCAAAATTTAACATAAAATTATTCTCTACATTGAATCATTTCTCCACAATTAATTTTTTTACTTTTCATACAATAATTGTTAAATTAATTCTACGATATTATTTTTCTCTAGCTCATCCAAGATCTAAAAATGTACATATGATATACTTATTTCTACCATGAGGTGTCTTTTGACACCTAAGGTTTTTATGATAGTGTCTAATTTTAAACCATTTTGCATATAAATATCAACATCATTTTGCGGCATCATATGAATTATAATCAGATTAGAGAAACCCGACTTCGGTTGTAACAAAAAATACTGGAGTTGTGGCATAACTTTAATATTCGCTTATTCCCCATGTTGCATTTTAGTGTACACCGCTGCACTGATTGTACATTTTGTAGATTGATGAAGTAAGCTAGAATTTACATCCTAATGAATCTCCAATAAATATATATCAATGTGCCAATAAATATATTCTGCAAATATATTTAATGTAGACATTATATTTAACTGATAATTTGAAATCCCAATAAAAAGGCGTCAAAAGACACCTTTTTGTCGAAATAGGTATACTAAAAATCGTGGTAGAAATAGTGTTAATGATCGAATGTAATATATTTGGGCTATTTTGGAGGCCAAGGTCAATGTAATGAAACATCGAAGTTTGGACGCTCGAAAATCAGCACTTGTCCGAGAATGGAAGAAGATTCTACAATTTCACGTACGGGCAGCGTGTGATTCATTCTTTCACCGCTTGAATGAAATTATTCGTGCAAAGGGAGGTTATATCGAGCAATGAGCATTAAATCATTTTCTTGAATGTTTCTCGACTATTTTTTTCCCTTGGATAAAACAAAATATTTAAAAGTGTATCTGCTGCAGCGGTTTGGAGTTGTAACAGTTCATTCCAGCCACCCTGTATAATTTACTCGAATGTTAGGTAGAAGCGTGAAGACGAATAATCGCGAAACAGTAGTCATTGAAGTGATACACGATCTTCGTAATACACAAAAAGAAAGTATCTTTAATAGCTTCTTGTGTCCTGCGATCTGATTCTAATCATACATGAGAATTATATACAAAACTACAATGATACAAAATAATTGTTTACAAAGTAACAATGCTACAATATTAACAATTATAACACGAGACAACAACATTTTTGGGTATACACGGGTACAAGAAGATGCGAACTTTCGCGTTACATTGTACCCTTAAATGGTTTGAAAATGTGCCAAGTTTAACGTTTTAAAAGTAGATATAAATGTGAAGAAGGATAACTGTGTACCAGTAATTGTTACAGCTCTACATTAGGTTCGCAATACGTTCATTCCCAACTGGGTAATATTATTCGTTCTAAAAGGAATTTTCGAAAAATTCATACAAAGTTCTTATAACGTTGCTCTAATGCTGTAGGACACATACAATGACCGGCATAATAAAGTGACCATTCTAATCGCATACAGAATACCTCAAAACTAATGTTGTTAATAAAAATGGATCCTAATATCGGGGTTTCCTGAAAGGTTTACTGTCATGCCAAAAGTTTATTACAAAAATTAAAAGACTATTTGCAATAATAAAAACTTTATTTTAACAAAACAAACATTTTCATAGATGACAAAAAAAGTGACCACATCGTAAATCTTAATTTACACTTGAAAGAAAATTAAATTTAATATTTGATATGACCTTATTTGTTCTTAATGACTGCCACCAATCGTTTGGGCTTGCTTTAGACCAGATTATGTAGATGATTATGATCGAGACTTTCCCAAGCTCGCAGCAGCGCATGGATGTAATTATTTCTGTTTGTGACTCCATTTTTGTTCACACCTCTGTCCAAAATCGACCATAAATTTTCGATTGGATTCAAATCCAGGGATTTGGGAAGTCAGTCATGTATCATAGTTTTATGTGGTGGAATGTAAAAAACTTCTATATTTTTTTGGTGGAATGCTTCGGATTATTTCCTTGCTGTAAAATAAAGTTATTCTCCAAAGCTAATTGTGGTAAGGAAACTTCCAAATTCTCACGTAAAATATTGATATAAGTGTCAGCAGTCATGATTCCATCGATTTTTATCAATTAACCCACGCCACTGCAAGAAAAACAGCCCCAGATTGAGGGTGACAATCTTCAGACTTTTCGCAAGCTTTCCGCCACACACGAAGTTATGTTAATTATTGTTTAAGACCAAAAAGCTCGAATTTACTCTCATCTGACCACAGAACTCGTTTCTAGAATTCCACGATAATAGTATCCTTCTTCATTAAAAACATTAGTTTTACGATACTCTGTATTGGGTATTGGATGGTCACTTTATTATGCCGGTTACTGTATATACAAATTTAGAAGGCAGTAATTATGTAGCATAGATACCAGAAGGTGAAAACTTCGGGGTCATATTTAACCTACAAATAATATTAAAATCAACGAAATTTAATGGTTCAACAATGAGTACAAATATCCAGAACGATAATTATTAGTACCTCAAAATAGTATAATAATGTGTTCAAACTGGGTAATATTACTCGATCCAAAAAAGTGACAGTTTCGAGAAATTTTACGATCATGATTAAATGTCAGCAGGTACTCGTTCACAAAGATAATATGCAATACAAATATTTATTAAGAGTGTACAAGAAAAATGTAAACTTTCGAGTCAGATTTGATCCTAAAAGCGTTCGAAAATGTACAGAATGTAGAATTTAAATAGCAAATGTATATATAAAGGAATCTAACTGCGAAACAGAATCTGTTCGAATGTCGGTCGTAATTTAAAATAGGACTCCGTAATATGTTCGACCTCGATTAGATAATACTGTACACTGCATGGCGAGTACCACTTACAAGAACCCCTAATACCACATCGTTTAAAAATTGTGGGATTAAGGGTATCAGTAATAATGAATGCGTGTTCTTGAGCGATGATTGTAAGTATTTATTAAAGATCCGCGACGGGTAGTGTCAACGACTCGATGTGACTCCTACGAAAAACTAAATCCCACTGACTGTCCGCCGTTTACATCTCCTCCACGAAAAGTCATTGAGAAAAAAGAAAAGAAATAGATTTAGAGAGAGAAAATTAAGAACGTGGGAGAGGACTGAGAAAACCGTTGAGAAATTCTGCAAGGGAGAGACACAGCGGAAAAGAGTCGTAAATATAAGAAAAGTGAAGAGGTTCGCAAGGGCCTAAGAGCTGACGCTGACCAGGCTCCGGCGAGACCCTGTAGAGACGAGGAAAATTAGCGAGCGTAAATCTTAAGAGGATACAAAACAGAAAGAATCTTTAGAAAGTTTAGAAAACGGAAAAGATTGAGAAAGAACAGAAAAAGATAACGTCGTGTGTGGTGCCATGGGCGCCACAAAAGTATACGAAATTGGATGGTCAAAACAACGTTTGCTTCGACGCTTTCACAGCCAGCTGTGTAATATTACCCGTTCTTGTACCAATCAGCCCAGAATGAAACGCGTTAAGAGATAATTAAGAAGCTGGAGCGACACTGCAGGGCCGTATAAAGCAACGTACCCAGCGCAACACGTTAAAACTCCAAAATGGCGGACAGCATAAGGTCCGCGCCATCAGATGAAGCTGTTTCGTTATAGTTTAAAGTGGCAGGCTGCACCTGCTGTCCCGGTATCGACGTTGTTAAGAGTTTAAAATAAAGATTAATAAACGAAAGCCCGGAAAATTCTTATGGTCCATTTGAGGTACGTTGCAAAACCACTCAAGGGGCATCCCGGTAAGTCTACAAGTTTATCATCTTAGCGTGAAATTGAGCGAGGAAAAAGCACGGGTAAATCACATCGGGGAAGGTGCAGCAACCGCAGAGTCGAAAGTTTTCATCCTCCGTGAACTTTTACGATACTTACACGGTGACTTCTTTACGACTTCCGGCGGCGGGGGGGGGGGGGGGGGGGGGTTTGCCGCGTACGCGGATCCTGTACGAAACAAAGATAACCGCAAGGATTTGTCGCGCGTAAGTGGCGTCTGTACCGGAAGTCCGCTCTGTGCAGCCAACTTTCGGCGTTCCGCAACGAACAAACCCGTCGGCCATAAAATCGCGGGGTTGATGAGAAAATGAGAATGTAAATTTCGGTGAACAGCTTGCGTTCTTGAGAAGCGGCAGCTCAATAACAAGGGTCAAGTATGGCTGTAACCTGTAAGGTACACAAGGGACCTTTCATATCGCTGAACATAAAAAATAGAATTGGTAGGATATCTACAACAAAATTTAAATTTTTAAAAAACGCTGAGTCCAACACTTCGCTTATATCTGTTGGGAGTTCAAACGATTTGTAAAATTTATTTATTTTCAATGTGCGTAAAGTATATTTTAACTACTTGCGGTGCAATGACGTGATACACGCGTGACGTACTCGCGATTCAAGTATAGTAATCCTTGTCTATATTTTTCATACTGTCGAATGTTCAATTTCAGTCTAATTGTAATATGTATAGTTGAGAATCGCTAAATGCAAAACATTGTCGATATTCGAACTTTCTTCGGTCACTTTAATGTTGCAGCAGTGAATAGTTCGTAATGTCTGACGCACTTGCAGAATAAATTCCAGCGCAAGTGGTTAATTATTGGATGTAGAACTTTGTAACTTAGTCTTAGGGGTCCATGCTATGATTGAAATTGTTTAGTTAAAATGGTAATTACGCTTAATTGAAAACCAACGTATTACGACTGCATCATATTTAAATTTTGCTTTGCGAAATAAAAATGACGGGAGTTAAAGAGAAACATTTTATTCGGAGGACTGTAAACTGTGTTACGTTGAATAATCCCTTAAGTAAAAAGGTATTACGCGGCAGCATTATAAGCGAGAATAAATTTTCCGAAAAAAAAGGAACAACACGCTGAAAAAGAAGATAACGTTCCTGAGTCCTCATCTTGCACGTCGCTGAAAACTGCAGATATGAAAATGGATAAAAATAGTATTACGAAATAAACAACACTATGAGATCCCTTTTAATTTTAACAAAAAGTATCAAGGATAACTTTTAACTGGCATGGAGGTTGAAGATTCCTTCGCGATCCTGCAATTGTTCCCAGAATCGTTGGAATTTCAAAGATTTCTTATATCTACAGAATTCCTTCAACCAGTGGAATAGCTTAAAACCGTGAAACAGTCTTCAGCTTTTACAGCTTGAGAAAACTTTCGGATTCTGATTACATCACAAAATTTCGGTGATTTCCTGTGAACGATAATAAATTCACACGGAGCTTCACTTATACTGCAGAAGGGAAGGAACATCAGGTGCGTCGTGTACAGTGCATGTAGGAAAGACGCACCACGTGTGTCGTGAAACATACAAATGTCCTCGCTGAAGGTCATGTGAAGGTCAACATATTACACCTCGTTGGATTCGTTTTTTTATATCCTATAGGATTTTGGTAGTAAAAATATGTAGTGCCATTTAAAAAAAATACGATGACCTTGAAATTTTGAAAAAAAATAACCTTGAGAACAAAATTCAACCCGCCATCATATTAGCCCCTTCGAACAGAATATTTTTCCCCCATGACATTTTTTGCGATCATGGAAAATAAGCGATATATTTAAGGTGGTCAAGTTAGGTGAAATACCCTGTATACTAAAGGTAAGAGGACACACCCGGTGTGTCACGTATACTGCAGATAAGTGACACACCGCGTGTGTCACCTGAGTTACAGATTCATGGACGCAGGAGGACACACCAATTGCATCAGTTACGTTATAGAAGGAATGATACAACCAGTACGTCAACCTATACTGCAAGTAGGACATACCAAATGCATCGCTTACGTTGTAGAAGGAATGTCGCAACCAGTGCGTCACGTATACCCCACTAGTCATAACGAAGAACGCACTAAGTGCGTTCTGCATATGACCTTACCTGACTCATAGTGTGTCCCCTATGTTATCTCTATAGGATGCAAATGTTGCATTGCATAGTTTAAAATATATACAACACAACAGATGCGTCTTCTATATCAAATTTATGTGACACACATGATACGTCTACTACATCGAATTTATATGATATACACGATGCGTCTTGAATATCAGACCACGTACGACGCACCTGGTGCGTCCCACATAGTTAAAAACAGTCCTATCGAAACGTCCGGATTACTAACAATATCTAAGAGTCTTTTATGGCAGACATACACGATGCGTCTTGAATATCATGATATTGAATATTATGATATACACGATGCGTCTTGAATATCAGACCACGTACGACGCACCTGGTGCGTCCCACATAGTTAAAAACAGTCCTATCGAAACCTCCGGATTACTAACAATATCTAAGAGTCTTTTATGGCAGACATACACGATGCGTCTTGAATATTATGATATACACGATGCGTCTTGAATATCAGAACACACACGACGCACCTGGTGCGTCTCACACAGTTAAAAACAGTCCTATCGAAACGTCCCGATTACTAACAATATCTAAGAGTCTTTTATGGCAGATATTCCCGATGCGTCTTGAATATCATGATATTGAATATTACGATATACACGATGCGTCTTGAATATCAGAACACACACGACGCACCTGGTGCGTCCCACACAGTTAAAAACAGTTCTATCGAAACGTCCGGATTACTAACAATATCTAAGAGTCTTTTATGGCAGATATTCCCGATGCGTCTTGAATATCATGATATTGAATATTACGATATACACGATGCGTCTTGAATATCAGAACACACACGACGCACCTTGTGCGTCTCACACAGTTAAAGACAGTCCTAACGAAACGTCCGGATTACTAACAATATCTAAGAGTCTTTTATGGCAGATATACACGATGCGTCTTGAATATCGTGATATTGAATATTACGATATACACGATGCGTCTTGAATATCAGAACACACACGACGCACCTGGTGCGTCTCACACAGTTAAAAACAGTCCTAACGAAACGTCCGGATTACTAACAACATCTAAGAGTCTTTTATGGCAGAAAGTGCAAACTGAACGTGTTCCCCGTACCCCGTCCGTTTTCAGTAAACATACAGAACGCTGGTATTCACAGTTCATCGGCGATACCTCGTAAGCGTCAAAAAGTGTTGCGTGACGAACGAGGTGGCCACAATCGACCCCGTACACCGTTGACGTTTGTCAAGCTACCTGTCCGTTTGGGGTTATTTAGGCGAGCACGCTCGTTTGTCCCGCAAACCGCTCAACAATTTCCCTTCCTATATGAAATTTATATCCATATTCTGTGAACGTTTCGATCGCTGTACCAGCACACTCCGACGATCGTGACGAGTAAGCCCAATCATTTCTTCGGTCATCGACACGTGAAATTGTTCGATCGGTCGCGTATTGGATCGCTATGCCGCGCAACCGGCCCCGTATTATTGGCGGACGATGGTTTGGACGGGTCAGCAGCGACTGACAGTGCGGACTGGTCGATCCATTACTCGGCAAATCAATTAGGGCACAGGCACGATCTGCGTGGCAACGTGAGGGGTGGCCGACGAGAGAACAAAAAAAAAAAAAAAAAAAGGAATGGAAAAAAAGAGTGGCGAAAACAAAGCGTTTAATCGGATTTTGTTTTATCGGCCGCACACAACGAGACTACCCCGACGAAATATTTCATCGGGAACAACGGGCAACCCCGCTGCCCTTTTCCTCTTTTTTCCTCGTTGGTGTGCACGGGACACGTGCATATCGATGTCCCGACGCGGCTGGGACGGGACGTATATTTCAAATATTCTATACCGATGCCGTTTGTTTCCTTTTTTTTTCCTTTTCATCTTCGAGGTGTTTGGAAAGCACCGACAGGGAAATGATTGCTTTATTGGTCGTTCGTCAGAGCGGAAGGTTCATTCAAGGTACTCGAATCGGTTTAAACGTTCAGCTTCAGGGTAGACAATGAGGAAATCTTAACACATAGTGCGCCGGCCCCGTAAAAACGCGGGATTCTTTTGCTTGGCGATTTGCCTTCTCTTTGTCGACCCAGCCTTATCGACACTGCCATTCCAATCAGTCCAGACTGTCTAACCTTTCAATTTTCCTTTTCTTTATTTATAGATCTGGACCCTTTTTCTATTTTTTCGTCCCACTTGCATAAACTATCTTCCCTGCACGGACCCCTTTTTCCTTTTCGTTATCTGTTTCCTGACTCAGGCCCTCGCTGTCGCGATCCAGATCCTATTTGCTTTTCTCATGGCTGGACTACTACCCCCAAATTCCAGAAACCCCTACCCTTAGTTTTTCCTCCAAAGGTCCAATGTAAAAAGGGAACAGGAAAAGCTAAGACATAGTCTCTTTAATTTTTAACCTCCGACAACGTCGAATCCTCTGTCCGGGTCCATTGTACAAGTTTTGTAAAAGAAAGATAAATAATAAACTCCATACAACTGTAAAACAAATCGATCCTTTGCGAACCTCGATTATATCTTATCGTGTACGACGTCCATGCAAAGTTTGCTCTGCTAGAAAAAAAAGAAGCGAGAGTAGCTTCATGTGTGCTCTATGCCTAGTGCCGCTACATTTTGGAAAATGTTTTGAAAAATACCATACTTCCCTTAAATATTAAAATTTTTCTTTGCGTTTATATTATACATATAATATAACAGTCGGTCATGAAATAAAAAAGGTTTTTTTTTTTCATAATTATAAATCAAAATTGTCGATTTTGCTTCCATTTTTCGTTATCGTTAAATTTCATATGACGAATATACGAACAATATTTATTGTCCTACGGAAATATATAAAATTGTAAATATTTTCTTCACCTCCCCGTAGGTCGCAAACAAGCGAAGCATGTCCACGTCCAGACTCTAAATTGCTCAGATACCATCGGCGTACAATGTGTTAAAATATATATATGACGCACCTGGTGCGTTCGGTATGCTTCTCCAACGGCGACGCACCAGCTGCGTCATTCGTTTGTGTCGGCGGACCACACGTGTCATCAAACCAGCTGCATAGATAATATACCAGATGTATCATCTACTGAATCGTTTAGGTGACTCACCGGATGTGCGAGAAAGTCAATCGCATAAGTAACGCACCAGGTGTGTCAACCCATGAATCGTGAGTGATGCATCGAGTGTATTATCTAGTCGATCCTATATGCGATGCACTAGTTACATCAATCTTTCATACGAAACAACGCATTACGCGTGTCATCTAATCGATCATGCATGTAACACACCAAGTGTGTCATCGAGTGTTCACGTGAGTGACGCATCGGGCATTGCGTTCGTCGTTTCACAGAAAAAGTGCGTTAAGTATTAAAAACGTGGATCTATTTTTTCAAGCTAACCGGAGAACGAAATTCTATCAAAAAATTTCACGGACACTTCATGAGGAATAACGGGCCGTCGCGTCCGTTTCAAACTACGGCTAATTGTTTTCGTTCAATCTGAATTTACTCGGATCCTAGAAACGTAGGAGGTGTTCGTCTATCTTCATGAAATTTGCATAAAGAGCTTACGAAATTTTGATTAAAACAAAATGTCGTTAATACGGAGCAACATAGCGCGCATAATTTAAAACTTTCGAAACATTCGCGACATCTGTGCGTACCTTCAACTTTAAACAAACATTTTATATCCTAATTTAAACGGCGACCTCGACCATGCGTGTAGCTAATCTGGCCGGTGCCGTTGCGACGAAACTTCGCAAACAGATTGTAATACGTATCAGTTTGAAACACTTTTTTTCCGTCGACGCGTTACGACCGCACGAATTACTGGGTCGCCGAAATTAACAAAGATCGGGGAGAGACTGCAGCGTCCCCCGAACACTATCGATAAAGTTAGGATGCTACATAATGTTATTACAAAGTCAGCCGTGCGCTGCGTTACCGCGATGCATCCTATCCCGCATGTACCACGGTTCGCCACATTTCTGTCTATTACCCTTCACCATGGTCTCTTAGGAAGTTGGTCAAGCTCGTTGAGTAGATGCCTGCAGCGTACGCCATCTTGCGAACCAACTTAATCTAGATGGCGTCGCGCCCGTAATATTAATCGCGTGATCCATTCGGTTATCGTCGAATAACCAAACACTTATTTGGGTCAACGTGTCAGAACTTCGTAGAGTGACAGTGCTCCGGGTCGTTGACGGATCATAATAAACATCTTCAAGATTATTAAAGCGCAACAGCGAAATACTCGGTTGAACATTGAATTTTCAATTTCGCTTAATCGTTCGTTATAGCGCACCGTTAATCGTAGTTCGCGGGATTTTAATTAAATCGCGTCTAACTTGGTGAAATTAACGCATCAAGGCAAGCGTGGAGGCAACCTTATTTAAAGTCTGTCGTGCAGTCTGGCTGAATAATTAAGCGACGACGTTCTGGATGATAGAAAGCCGAGCTGAAGCACCTGCAATCAGGTGGATTAAGTTTCACCCGCCTGGATACGCGGCGCACTGTCGAAGAGCAACTTTATCACGCTTGTCCTACCACTTCGTGACGCTGCATCCTAGATAAGACCGTCACTACATCACCGATGTCGTAGTCTAAATAGAACCCTTCCCAGATTATAGGTCTGCTCCTTATCCTACCAATTACGACTTAACCGTGTCGCATTCTAGGTTAGACCGCTCCTCGATCATGGATCTGATCCTTAACCTACACGTCGCTACTTGTAGCGTCACATCTTAGATTGAATGTATGCTTTTCGTCGGTTCTCGATATGCTGTGATGCCGAATCATTCATAAATTTATACATCTCCGTAATTTCACAAATAGTTTATGCGTTCACATTTATCTTGTATGTACATATATTCGTTGTTCTGCTAGCCCTAGAGTATGGTGATACCAAAAGCATTCTTAAATTATGAATGTGCCTTTTATTTTGTCTACCTTAGATTTTGACTTCATATTTTCTGCAGTATCGAGAGTGAAGTCTGGTCTCTAGCTTATGAATTTTCCGTATGCAACCAAACTACATTGCAATTACAATTTCTAGGTTAGCAGACCCAGATGGTTTGTTCCCTATACTACGTATCTTAGATCTGAACTGCTTCATATGTTAAGTGACCCCCTAACATTCTAAATTATGGGTCTAGAGTATTGCTCCATCATATTCAACCATATTACATTTTAATTATAATCTGCACGTTAGTAAAACCATCATGCTCGCATCCCATCATATCTATCCTAAGTCTCGGCCACACCATGTCCTAAACAAGAGCTAAATCCCTAGACTACGCATCCGATCCTTAACCTATTAGTTCTCATCATTTAGTCAACCCACATTCTAATTGAAACCTTCGGGTCGGTGGTGACCTATATGACTAGTTCCATAACTACCTCATACCCTATGCCGTATGTGAGGCTCTTGCACATCAGAGGCATTCTGGTGTACAATAACCGAATCTTTCCATGTAACTACTCAGCCATAAATCATTAATAAGCCTCGGATTTAGCGATGATCGTAGCTTCCAAAGCATAATGGATCCTGATGGCCTTGCTCAGTTTGAATGACGCGGGATGATTCGACGTATTTATTTACAACGCAGCATTTGACGATCACGATAAAACGGTTCTTCAAACCAATCAAACCGTAATGGGACGCCACTGTCGACTCAATAATGGCGCATCGTCCAAAAGGCATTACCGATCTCGCCAGAACCTTTGGCCCTTTGTAAATGGCCGATAAACTGTCCGTCACGGTTATCCGATCGTCATTATCACGAATGACTGCCTTTCGATTCATAATGCATCGGGATTTACCTCCATTTTGATCAGCCGATGAGTCGAGAGTTATGTGATCGTGACAGGTTTATTGTTCATGGGGACATTGATGGTTTCGATGCTCGGGCACGTGAGCTTTTTATGGATCCTTCTATCAAATTCGCGCATCGATCAAAACGATATCATGCGAGGATTGTTGTTCGAATGTTGCGCACGGCATTCGGAGCGATTCGTTCGGTTTTTCGGGAACATCTGTAATCGCCGGATTCCGGGGATCTTCTTTCGCGGCACGCGCGCCGTCGCGTTCATAAATGTCAAACTGTCCTCCAAGAATCCGTGGGATCCCTGTTCATAAGAATTACCGTGCGTACAACTGCCGATACGTGGCTGATGATTGAAATCCGGCTACGGTCGCGTCTCTTTTTCGCGAATTTATTGGGAACGCGGTATGTATTATTCAGGACCGCTTCGCTCCCTCTTTCGACAATGGTGAATAGAGAACAGGCTCGTGCGTCACGTGGTACGACACAATAATCGAACGCTTTCGGGGATGATTAAATTTTCAACGATACGCCCGACAGATTTTGTCTTCCGCCAAAGAAACGCGGCAACGGGGATGAAAGAGACGGGCGCGCTGCAGTAATTATCACGGATTCCCGTCGACTTTTTTCACGGTATTCGCTCGAAAACTGCAAAATGGATGAAAAGGAGACGAGGAACGAAATGCGCGAATCACGGAAAGTGGATCGGTCGCGGGCAATGAACACCGAACCGACCGTGCGCGGGCTTGGAGCAGTTTCTCAAGCGGTAAAAATGCAAGAAGCGGATTTCGAAATGGATTGGTAGTGTCGGATAGTTGGAGGGGGATAATTGGTGTGGACAGTTAAGCGAACGATAGGAGGATGCGAGGATTATGAAGTGGAACGTGGAATAGAACATCGAATCGACTAGAAGTGGACTATTAAATCAGTTACACGCGCATTGGAATCGCGAATAAACACATATGGGAAATGCACCAATCGGCTGACTGCAAGATAATTCGAAGCATTTATCAAGTGAAGAGTAAACAAGCGGTTAGTGGACTATGAAGTGAGTGACTGCATTGACTTGAAACGATTAAACGGATTGGAAGTGGATGAATCGAGTGTTTGCGGATCATTGAACCTATTTGATGTACATAAACTGAGTAGATCTGGTCGAATCGTCGCTATGTGGATGAATCAACTAGAATGGACTAGATATGGACTAATCAAATGGATGTGGACGAACTAATTTGATGCAAATGAACCGACAAGATGTGGATCAACTGAGTGGATATAAACGAAACGGCGATATGTGGATGAACTGACAGGATTTACATGAATAGACTACATATGAACGAACTGTCTTAATGTGGATGAACCGACTAATTGTCGATGAATCGATAAAATGTAAATGAACCAACGAGATATGACTGAACCTATTAGATGTGGACGAATTGTCTAGATATAGGTGGATTGACAAAATATGGAAGAGCCAACAAGATATGGGTAAAGATCTACATCGAGTAGATATGGACCATCCGGCAAAACGTGGATGAACTAATTAACTATGGATGAAACGAGTACGTGAGAACGGACCGACTAAATGTGAAAGAACCGATTGGATGTGGATGAATAGACTAGTTATGGATAAATAGACTAAATGAAGATGAACCGACCAGACTTAGATAAATAATGTCGATGTGGATGAATCGACAGGCTAAGAATGAATTGGCAAAGTGTGGATGAACCGACTAGATGTTAATTAACTGACAAAACGTAGACGGATTGACGAGATATGTTCGAACCGATTAGATGTGGACGAATTGTGTAGACATGGACGGATAGATTAAATGTGGACGAACGAACAATCTGTGGCTGCTTCAAGTAGATATGGAAGACCCGGCCAGACATGGATAGATTAATTAAATATGGATGAACCGAGTAGATGTGGACAAATTCAGTAGATGTAGACGAATGAACTAAATGTGGACGAACCAACAGCATATGGCTGAATCAAATAGATATGGACGAGCAAGCAAGACGAGGATGGACTAATTAACTATGCATGAACCGAGTAGATGTGGATGGGACGATTATATATGGACGAACCGATTGGATGTCAATGAACTGACTAAATACGGATTGATAGACTAAATGTAGGTGAACCGACTAGATATAGATGAACAGACTTGATATGAATAAATCGACGAAATGTGAATGGATCGACAAAATGTGGATTAACCAGCTAAATGTGTATGAGTTGACAAAATGTGGACAAACTAAATGACCAAATTTACTATAAGCGAACCAATGAAAAATCGGCGATCCACCCACCGACTATGCACGAACACTTTCTGACGCATAAAGTATTATTTTATGCGAAATTCTATCCACGCCTAGAGTGGTATTAACGAGGTAGCCTTGTCGAGACGAAATTACGCTTTAATTTTGTAATTAGAACTGAAAGCTGTTAACTTGAGTTTACGGTGTAGAATGGAGAAGCGAATAGAAAGCTTTCTACTTCGCCAACTACTTTAAACATTTAAAATTGCCGGTTCGTGAATGGAAAGTTGGCGAATAACGTCACGACAAATTTTGCGATTAATAACTTCCTTGGAACTCTTGATTGGCGCGGATGGTTAAATTAAAATGATCAATAGCATAGACGAGATACTCTTACAATCGTGCAGATGTGGTAGGATCAGTATAAAAATATAAAAGATGAAAATTATTTCATATACAACGCGGCATTTGTTTATGCCACTGTTGGTTATAGTAGTATTATTGTTTGCAGTTGTACGATTATTTATGGTAGTATTATTTTTGCAGTTTAATGATTATTTATTCTAGTATCATTTTTCGGAACTTAACGATTATTATTCATTGTTGTTGAAATATTTATTCTTTAGCGAACAAAATATAAATTTATTCGTGTAAATACTGCTAATTTGCAGTTCGTATAATGCAAGTGGAAATAGTAAATTCAATGAAAAAGAAAATTTACGTTGATTTTATGAACTTTAACACAATGGTAAAGTGAATGTTATGGTTTTTTGGCGAGAGACCCCTTTTCAAATTTCCATAGTCCTTAGTGTTTGGGGATGAGTGCCATAAAAGTGTTGGTCTGTTTTCTGTTGTCCTAATTAGAATTCCTGACCGTGTTGTTTTTTACCGGAATCTCTACATAGTGTGTGTAATCGTTGTAATTTCCAACAGGTGTAGTTTAATGATTACTTATATTAGAATTAGTTGTAGTTTAACAATTAGTTACAGTAGTATCATCCTTCGTAGTTAAATAATTATTTACAGTAGTATTATTTTTTGTAGGTGAACAATTATTTACAGTAGTATTATTTGTTGTAGTTTAACAATTATTTACAGTAGTATTATTTTTTGTAGTTGAACAATTATTTACAGTAGTATTATTTTTTGTAGCAGAACAATTATTTACAGTAGTATTATTTTTTGTAGTTGAACAATTATTTACAGCAGTATTATTTTTTGTAGCAGAACAATTATTTACAGTAGTATTATTTTTTGTAGTTGAACAATTATTTACAATAGTATTATTTTTTGTAGGTGAGCAATTATTTACAGTAGTATTATTTTTTGTAGTTGAACAATTATTTACAGTAGTATTATTTTTTGTAGGTGAGCAATTATTTACAGTAATATTATTTTTTGTAGTTGAACAATTATTTACAGTAGTGTTATTTTTTGTAGTCGAACAATTATTTAAAGTAGTATTACTTGTTGTAGTTTAACAATTATTTACAGTAGTATTATTTTTTGTAGGTGAGCAATTATTTACAGTAGTATTATTTTTTGTAGGTGAACAATTATTTACAGTAGTATTATTTGTTGCAATTTAACAATTATTTATAGTGGTATTATTTGTTGCAATTTAACAATTATTTATAGTGGTATTATTTGTTTCAATTTAACAATCATTGATAGTGGTATTATTTGTTGCAGTTAAATAATAATCTGTAGTAGTACAATTTCTTACGGTTAATTGCAAATTGACCCTCTGAAAGGATCGGGGCTCGTAGGTTAACGCTTCGAGTTAATTAAAATCCGAGAAGCAACGGCGGTTCGAATCTTCATTAGCGCTAAGTTGAGGAACTAAAAGGACGATCGACGTTAATCCGGTAAGACTCGAGTAATCTTATCCTTTAGAGTCGCTGCTATATTAAGACAGGACTAACCGAGTAAATTAAGGGTACATTAAGGAGGCAGAGTGGCATTGTTGGCTCTCATACTTGGCACAAAGCTGCGACAAGGAACTGCATAGAATTACATTATGGAAGTCCAGAGATTCTCAGAAATGGTCGAATACCTGGGTACAGTGATCCCGTGGGAGACCTCTGGTGGTTATGCAGTGAATTATAGACAAGACCCGATATATAGGTTGCGGACGAGAATATACACAGCCGGCTGGTATCAATCGCTAATAAGATCGAAGCGGAAGACTAATGGAGGATCGAACAGGAAATTATTTAGCGGGTTGCTATGGAAATGTGGAGGGGGGGGGGTCGCGAAACTCGAAACGGTCGACCATTCAAATTCAGTTATTTTCGAACGTTTATTTCGGGATACGGCCGTCACGCGCAATGTCACCGTTCAGCAAAATTCCATTTTTCATTTCGTCGCCGATGCATACACGAACTTATTAACCTTTTTTTCCCCCCACTCGTTGTCTGGCCGGCGCTGCGCGTAAAACTCGATTTAACGTTTCCGCCGTTCGAATCCGGGATTTGCAATTTATTTGCCGAGCTCTATTCACCTTTAATCCGGCTATGATCAATATCAACCCCGCATTCATTTCAAACTTCATTAACGACACACGACCTAATGGCGTGGCGGGAATTCTTCGACTTTTTTTTGTCCTCTCTCGCCTCCTCGCCGAGCACGCGCTCGGTCGGAAATGATTCGCGACCATGCGATTAACACTAAATTTCCGGACGTTCAATGACCACTTATGTCTAAATTGAAAATAAACCACAACAATAAGTAACTAATGGATAATACATAAACCAGTTTATAGAAGGGTTCTTTATCTCGATGAAGGTTAACAGGCATTTTAATATGAGCTTTTTAACACTGTTCCTATTTGAAAATAAGTAATCTGAGATCCGTCAGTTTGATCTGTTCCGTAAACCTAGTGTTAAGGGAGGACCTCTTGTGCATGGAGTTAAAAAAGCCATTTTTTTGTTTGTTTTAAAACTTAGTTTAAAACTAACTTCTTATTTGGAGTGGATGTTATTTATTTATTATCCCTGTTTGAAGTGCTTCTACATATCCAATAAGATTTCGGAAGAAGTATTCACGCGGAATTTACAAAATAATGGTAGATATAAGACCCATTGAAATAATAGCAGACTAGCCAGTAAGTCACAAAGTCTACTTTTCGCTTACTGAAACTTTAAACGCGATTTTCTCGAAACTTATTTCTTTGCCAAGTTGAAAATCTATGTACACGATTACTCCGAAGTTACTCGATCGATCGATCTGAAATTTTGTACACATTGTAATGGTAGTAATGTCTCCTAGATGAACCTGAAAATAAGTTAAAATCATGGAAATAAACATTTTTTTTTTGTTGCAAAAGAACTACAATTTTTCTATAAAACGATAAGCTTTCTGTTTGGAGGTCTGCCATTCTTCTAATTCTTAATTTCTTTTCGGTATCTCAGGTTCATCCATTTACTACAACTACGAACTAATAAAATTTCTTCGTGTTAGCTGTTTCGAATAATAAGAACCATCACTAGCGTGTATGCCGTTTTAGAAGTCGCTTCACGATGCCTCTAGCACAACAGGCTGTACCCCCGCCATTTTATAATTTATTTCAACAAAGAAATTATAAAATGAAGTCGAGGTATTTATTAAAGAGTGCTAAATACCATCAGAATGTTTATTCGCTCCTTATCCTTCAAAATAATTATCGATAATCGACTTAATTTCGATTTCGTACATAGAGTTCCTCCTTTACCTCCGCCACCCTAAAAGTTTCAATTTCGTATACGAAATAATTTTATTATTACAATTAATTACTACAACCCTTGTTTATTCGCTAAGCTTTAATGTATATACAACAACTTTGATTGCTTTGTTGCGACGCATTCATAGAATCATAAAGCCATTGGACTTATTTTTAACTTTAGAAATTTCTTGAATGTTCAACTGCCTTTTGCTGCTCTTTACAACGTGCAATTTACATTCTTAAATTTTTTCTAATTTAGCATGATTTTCGAGAGCCAGCGCGGTTTATTATTTTATGAGTGTCGAACCGTTAATGGACAAACGACGTCGCATTTTTACTTTAGGTCACTCGGGTAAAGAGTGATCTCGCGAGGAGCATTTGGTAAAGGCGGTTCTTGTCCACTTCTCTTCAATATTCCAGAACCAATCGAATTAGCTTAATTTTAATTTAGTCGTTTGTCCACCCCCAGCAGCACGCCAAACCCCACTACATACTTTTTTTTGGAGAGAACATTATTTTTTCTCTTCAGCAGATATTTACTAACGCTCAAAGAGTTCACATCAATTTTATATTTAAAGTCCGTTGTCAGTTTGCGAGGTGTTATTTTTCTTAAGTGCTAAAGCAAGTCTTAGTTTTTAATGAAGCACAATCATTTTACCCTCATCAGTTGTTTTGTTGCTTTTATCGTCCGAGTGGATTCACTGATTCCACAACCTAATTACTTCGTGGTTCATTAAGTTGAATCTCGAAGAACGCAAGAACAAACATACTTTATTATGTGAAATGTTTCAATTAAAATTAGCGATAGATTTATATGTAAATTCATACGTCACCCGTATGTGGGTGACACGGCACTGAAAGCGTTAAAAGAACAAATAGCGTTTCGCGATCTCGTTTAATCTTTTGACGAGCGTCGGAGCCTCGGCGAAAATTCGGATTTGCTTAAAATTTTCGCTCGCCGAACAGAAATGCACGATTTCAGTGTAAACGGGTATCGAGAAATTTCCAGAGAATCCGGCATTTTCCTGTGTTTTGTTTTTGTCAAACTTCGCGTTCGAACGTGCGCCCTGGTCAAAGGATTCTGTAAATGGTTTTGTCCAGATTCCAGTTGCCATGCTTTTTCGCGCGGCTGGTATTCCATTAAACAAAAGTGCCGCTTTTTCAACGTCGACTCGCGAACGGATGGTCAAATATTTCCGCGAAATAATCAAACAATAGTCCATTTCCTTCTTTCCTTTATTTTCACGGAGCACGTGTTTCATACGCGCGTTCGCTACACAGCAATTCAATTAGTACGCAAGACAACGAGTTATGTTGATACACTTTGAGTCCCGGCTCGGCGAAAACGATTTTTATTTACTTTGAACTGAAAGTAAAACAGGTTTCAGAGTTCGCTGCGCTTTTCAATTGCGGGTAATCGAGGAGGGAAATTGCTTTATTTGGTCGTATATTCGGACCGCTTTTGGTTATTGCGTGAAACGTTATCGAAGCGTTATAGAGCAGTGGTTCACAAATTGCTCGCTGAAGGTAGACAGATAATATGTGGATAGCTTGAATTATTAGAGAGTGAAGTGAATTTGAATTTCTTGGATAAAGTTTAGTAACTACAGAGAACGTGGTTTACCACTTGGAGATTCGTTCATTGGCAGATTTGTAAATTTGGAACTGTAGAAATATGAAAATTTCAAGGTTTAGAATGTTCGACGGTGTATAAACTCGTATATTCGAAACTTGTAATGTTTAGAAATGTAGAGACTTGAATAGTTTCGTATCTTACAATGTGGAGATTTGTAGATTTTAAATATTTGGAAATGCAGAGATTTGAAATTTTTTATATTTAGAAATGTGGAGATTTAAAGATTTGAATGTTTAAATATCTTAAAAGTTGAAAATTTTAATATCTCGAAATGGGGACTTTTGAAAATTTAAATGTTTAGAAATTTGAAGATTTGAAAACTTAGGAAACTTGTAAAATTTGGAACATTAAAGAAACTAAAAATTGTCACTGTTTGGAGATTTTATGTATCAATTAGTAGATTAAAACATTTAAATGTTAAGAAAGTTGGAAATTCGGAAATTTAGAAAATTTAAGGTACTTGAGAAATTTAAAAAGTTTGTAAAATTTACTATTATATTTTTATGGTTCCGAAATTTCAAATATATGGAAGCTCGAAGATTAAAAATTTAGGAAATTTGAGAAATTTGGAGAATTGAGGAAATTCGAGAATTTCGAGGTCTAGTGATTTTGGAAATTTGAGTAATTTCAGCAACATTGAAACACGATGGAGGAAACGTAATGGTTTGGAGTTGTATTTCAGCTGTTGGTGTGGGCGAATTAGTGTTTATCGATGGGATTTTGGACAAAAACAAATATTTCGACATTTTCAAACAAAAGTAACAATTGTAAAACTTGGAGAAACTTTATTTATAAATTCTTAACTATTAATATTACAAAGTAGCTATTTCATGTTAAACGCGGGATTCGAAGCTGCGGATAAAGGTTGTTAACGCTCGTGGATGAAAATAAATTCGTTCGAGCTTTGTTGAATATTGCACGTGGTGTGCCGACTAGGTTTATTATATCAATACTATAATATAACCAATACTCGAAAGACCACCCGAAGTATTCGGGACTATACAAAACGTTTCTAACTATGTTACTATTCGAGTCGATCTATACAAAGTGCTATGTGTTACAACCAACTATTCTTTTCTATAATTCAACTATTCTTTATCAACTGTATATCTATATTCCAACTATGATTCCACTAGTCGAGATTCTATTAGAACTCTTCGATGTCACCTCGGTCGGGTAGACTTCACGGGGGTGAATCGTTCTAATAGGCTATGCAAAATGTACAAAATCGTGGAAGGGAAGTAAGGTATACGCCCTACTCGGGCCTCTCCACTCGCAAATATCCCAAGTTTTGCTCCTGGACCGTGGCAGGTAATAAAGATCAAGAATCGCGCTGACTTTAACTAAACATGCTAGAAATAACGGGATCGGAAGGTAAAAATGTCAATCTGGCGACCAAATGCGAACAATGACTAGACAACTACATAGAAAACGCGCGGGTCTTTATGGCTTCCTGAGTTTGTGGCTGTCACAGAACGGTCCTCGAATCCTTCGATGGGACGACGGTCTTATTGCTAATAGCCATATAGAAATCCTAAATCTATTGTAAATGTAAGGGCATGTTGGCGTTAACATACATCTTACTTAAATGAATACACACGATAAATTATAAAGATATTGGTATTATTAATATGTATTCGGTCCCCAGTTCGTTATGTACATAAAAATCGTTGTAGGAGAACAGCATCTGACATTGTATCAGAAACTGAGAGCTGTATCAATTAGGCTGGCTATAGTCGCACGTGAACAAAAAAATAATCGAGTAAATCGAGTTTCTGCGTTTAAACGGTCCATTTCTTGACAAAATCAAGCATCGATTTTTCAGTAATAAATAATTCAAACCTCGTTTAAACTTGGCTTTTATAATTCAAATTAAAGCTCGAACTCCACTCCCTGTTTCTTTCGCTATTTTTTAATGTGAGGTTCCATCTCAAATGTAGGTTAAACTCATAAATGATCGTTTAATAAATGTACAAAAGTTACCAAATGTGAACAATGACTCGAAAACTACATGGAAAACGCGCGGGTCTTTATGGCTTCCTGAGTTTGTGGCTGCTACGGAACGGTCCGCAAACCCTTGGATGGGACGACGGTCTTATTACTAATTGCTATATAGAAATCCTAAATCTATTGTCAATGTAAGGACACTGGTGGCCTTAACAAAGGTGTCTAGCTATAGGTGGGAAGGGCTCAAGGCGTAGACGGGTAAACTTAGGCTTAGCTGGGCGTCCAAGCTGACGTCAGGACAGACTGGTATATCCAAGTCTGTTTTAGCGGAGAAAGGCGACAGATTTCCAACTCTGGTATTTCCGAGAGTGGTCGAGTCGTTCGGAGGAAGGTTCTGACTGTTTTCTGTGTTTTCGGAGCCCTTTTTATACATGTTTTGTGCATCTTCCGCCGCCCAATCAGCGAGCCGAAGTGCGTGCAGGTAGGGTTTCATTGCACTCGCTACCTGCAAGTGCGCCAAGCCTCGCAGTTTACCGGTCGTTACTATATTTCTAATATATTTTTAAAAAGCGTTGCGTTACAGAATAAAAATTTCTCGTAGAATCGTTTAGCGAAACGCAAGAAATAATACGTCGCTACGTACGTGAATCGACGAAACAGACACGCGATTAACGTTCAATCAGGAAACGTCAAAGGGTTTTCGTTGAAATACGAAATTGACAAGAAGGAAGTCGCCTTGGCGTGACAGTGAACGCGTTAAAACGTGAGATGCATGGCCACGAATCGATTTATCGACGGATCCGATGGTGATCGAAAGGCGTGCCAGTACCCAAGCCCGATAGTAACCGAACGAAGCTATTTAAAATTCATGAATTCTGTCATATCTATAACCAATTAGGTCACACACGTTGGCGATCAACGTCTGCCGGTTCACAGAACTATAATGAAAGCCTCTCAAAATTCAACGAATGTTCCATTCTTTATCGAAGCAATTAGAATCTACCGTGCAGCCTGCATAAACTATCGGCTGGACGAAAACGGTATTTGAATATTGCCTATGCGGTCAGATGTTGCAACGTATTGCTCGATTTTAATAAAAACGAATAAGAAAAGCGAAACACGGCGGAGAAATATAACCGTACAATATTCCTACAAATATTTTCTGTATAAGTTATTATTATTGTAGGGATCTTGGTGACAAGAAGGAGTCTTTTTAAAAACAAAAGATATTTAATATATATAAAACAAAATACAGTACTCGCTCTCACAATTTCTGTCTTTTTAATCTCTCACGCAATTCTCTCTTTAAACTCTCAATGCTCACTCTCGACTTCTCTCTACTAATCCTCACGCTCAACTAACTTTCCTTGCATCCTTGCACGCTTTTCTTCCCCGAAAACTACTCACACAGATATACCCGCTGACCCATTCGCACCACACGCATTCCCATTGCGAAGAACTGTCACTCGGTCCAAACACTCTTTATTCACACTCTCGTTCCAAACACTCTACATCCGCATCTCGGTCGCACATCCTTATCTCATACCCCACATTACTTTACATTAAAATATTTGATTGCAGTGAATCTGCGATTAGGATCATAATTTCGGAGCGTTCGTTTCATCTGTTGAAGTATCTTTGAAATATTGTTCATAATAGTTTGCTAGAGAAGCTACCAAAAGATTTATTATTTATGTATTAGTAAGATAGAACTTGAGGATTTTTGAATGAAAGGTTATTAGAACCTATGTTAGAACATAATTTTAATTTGCTCTAAATGTACTCTATTTACATGTACTCTAGACATACATTAAATGTACTCTAGAGTCTGGAATGAATATAGAAAATATTATGGAGCTAGGAATGTTAGAGCATGGAGATTGTACAATGTGAGAATTTTATAGCATAAGGAATTTATAGTGTGAGGATTCTGTAGCGTGGATATTCTAGAATCTAGAGATACCAGCATATAGGAATTTTCAAGTATTAGGATTCTGGAGCAATAGAATTCTATAAGAAAGGATTCTAGAGTAACAGAATTCTATAGGATGAGAGTCATAAAGTACGAAAATTGTATAACGTGGGAGTTTTAGAAAATGTCGACCTTACTATATACAAATTCTGGAGTACGAGAATTTTAAAGCATAAGAATTCTATAGTATGGAAATTTTAATGCGTGAGAATCTCGTAACGTGGGGATTTTAGAGCACGAGGTTCCGGTACTTGGGAATTTTAAAACATGAAGATTTTAAAATACGGAAACTTTGAAGTATGAGAATTCTAGAGCAGGAAAATTCTACAATATGGAGGCTATAATACCATAACAACTCTACATATATCGTCAGAATTCTAGAAGGCAACAATATTAGAGCGTCAACATTTTAGGATGTAGGGATTGTAGAGGAATTCTAAATCATACAAATTGTTTTGTGTAGAGATTCCACACCGTCAGAATTCTACATAATCCTGGAGCGCGGGAATTTTAGAGTGATGGGATTCCAGAATTCTAAAGAATAGAGATTACAGAGTAAAAAAAAATGCTACTGACTGAAAATTTTAGAAAAATTAAAAAATTCTGTAATACGAAGATTTTAAAATACCTATGAGAATTCTTTAATACAAGATTTATAAAGCGTCGAAATTCTATATAGTTGTTATTTATAGTGTTAGAATTCTAGAGCGTGGAGACTCTAGAATATAGGAATTTTAAGATATAGGTATTCAAAAACGCAAAAAATTTATAGCATGGAAATTGTATAGCGTAAGAACATTGTAGCATGAGAATTCTACATAGGAAAGGAATTTTAGAGCATTATAATTCCAGAGCGCTCAGATTTTAAACCATCAAAATTGTGCAGTTCGAAGAATTCTAGAATGTCTAAATTTTAGAATGTTTGGAATTCTAGAGCACAGATAATATAGAGTGAAGATTCTATAGTACATAGACCCAATAATATAGAAAATTCTAAAATTCTGAAACACAGATATTGTATAGAAGCGAAATGATAAATCGTCTTAATCTAGAAAACGGCGATATAACTAGAGATCACCGTATCAAAAATAATTACTAAACAATATAAATCGCAGTAATAAAATTTGTGCAATTCATTTTGTAGTATCCATCGGCTTAAAATTAAATGCAGTCAATCTGCATATTCGTCTGCGTATCTTGTTTCATAAATATTAAATTTTGTTTCGAAAACCTCGAAGAGCATCCATTATCCTCAGCTTGATTGCATTTTAACGAAAGACTCTCATTCCTGGCTAACAAACGCTAACAACGGCCTCCATGATTCAACAGCGATCATCTGAAGTTTAACTAGAAATTCACATTTACAATACCAGTTTAGAGTAGTTCGAAAGTTCTCCAATCTCGGAACGAAACTTTGTGCTACCTCTTGTAACTTCGTAAAAAAAACTACCCGGCTCTGATTTCGCCTAATGAGAGCCGACTTTCGCGAAACTCGAATTTTCCTACGACTCGTTATTATCCGTATGTCGAAGAATTCGATATTCATTGTTTATCGATAAAAATCCATGAATATCTTTTAATGGGTATGTATCTATGAAACATTAATGCCATTCATAAACATTAAACCGTATGTAATTTTTGTGAAATATTTCATGTTCGGCTTACTCAATTTTATGTTTTTGTTCTCGTATGTCAAGTTCAGTTATTTTATTTTGTATTAAATTAAGTTAGCTCAAGTTCGTTTGTACAGGGTGGCTGAAATGATCTGTTACTAAGTTCATACTGATGCATCTGTCGATGCGCTCACGCAATCCATCTGAAAGTTGCCATATTTATAGTCCATTCAATTGTTTATAGGCGCGCAGAAGCATTTTCGTATACCACATCTCAAAGTAAGGTTATAGCGATGGATTTAAAGCGTAATTCTGTAATTGCTTTATATTTAGCTGGAACATCAGTTCCAATTATCGTTCGTGAGCTCCAGCATTTGAATGTAATCTATTTAATGATTGAATGTAATGTATTTGGGCTATTTTGGAGGCCAAGGTCAATGTAATGAAACATCGAAGTTTGCACGCTCCAAAATCAGCATTTGTCCGGGAATGGAAGAAGATTCTACAATCTCACCTACGGGCAGCGTGCGATTCATTCTTTCACCGTTTGAATAAAATTATTCGTGCAAAGGGAGGTTATATCGAGCAATGAGCATTAAATCATTTCCTTGAACGTTTCTCGACTATTTTTTTTCCCTTGGATAAAACAAAATATTTAAAAGTGTATCTGCTGCAGCGGTTTGAAGTTGTAACAGTTCATTCCAGCCATCCTGTAATATGTTGTTACATAAAAATGTTTAACTTCCACAGTATTTAATTATGCAAATTGTAACGATTTATTGCCGTATATATCTACTAAAATAAATATAAATAAAGTGTGCGAATTACGGAATCAAATTACTGTTGGAATAGTAAAATTAGTGGGGACTTGAGAATTAATGGTGTTTAACACTTTCAAATTAAACTGTGTAATAATACACATGTTAATGAAGTGACGTCCTATAGACCTGTTAATCTGCTCCCGCATGTGTTGTGACGTAAAAAGCCCGCTTTCTTTCGAATATTTTGACAATTTTAATTAGTTTGCATTATTTTCTTTTAAGTTATTATATTCTCGCGTAGTTTCACATCAGTGTTGCATTCAAGGTTAGGTCTTAAATGACCCATCCACTGTCAGAAAATAGATTAACCAATCACGCTTCTAATAGATTACAGGATCAACTAAAAGTTGCAGACAGTATTCCAAATTTCGATTAATTCAAAAAGAATATAAATATTAACAATGCATTAATAATCTAAATATTGGCAATTCAATAATAAGATAAACATTGAACATTCAGTAATAATACAAGCATGGATAATTCAACAACAATCTGACAATGTTTACATCAGTCAACATTGACAATTCAATTAGTACAAGTATGAGCAATTCAATAATTACATAAACACTAAAAATTCAATAATAATATAGTCATTGAAAATTAGCAATAATAAAAATATTTACTATTCAATAATAACATAAACATTGATGAATCAATAAAAATATAAACACGGACAAGTCAATAATAATATGAACGTTGACAATTTAATAATAATATAGACAAGAACAATTAAATAGTAATATAAATATCGAAGATTCAACGAGAAGTACAGATAAAAATTATTAACATTCGCAGCAGTATTTATAAAAGACGAGAAATTCGAACGGCATATTTATCAAATAAAATTCGAACAAATCGTTCCTCGACTACGAAAAAAAAAATTGCTACAAAAATAAATTTCTCACATAATTTAGCAAACTCGCTCCCAGGGTGTTATATTACACAGTTGGGTCCGGCAACGTAAATGCACATAAAGTTCGCGTTTTTGCAGAGGAGAAAAAAGGAACGAAACATGGTATATTTACAATGATTGAACATCGGATTCGGCGCTTTTTCCTTCCCTTTTTTTAATTTAATTTCGCATGTGTCATCTGCAGGGCAACAGTACGTATTGTGTTGTTTTTTCGTACACCTCCCCAAAAAAATAGTGTGCGTGCAGAAGAGTCAAAGAGAGTAGTGTGTTTTCAGAAGTGTCTCCTCACAAAATCCGTACCGTTCAACGACCCTGTTGAAACCCATTTACGATTGTTAAGTCTTGCCTAGCTTAACCCTTTGCGGTCCTTAATTTCTTCTACCTGTAGCTCCTTGATTAATTTACAAAATAGATGAAGAAGTGGGTTCACAATAAAATGCATTCTAATAATGCAGATTGCGTAACAAATATATTTCTAATTTGTTACAAGTGGCAAAGAAATAAAAACGTCTTGAATCGACCTATTTATCCGAATTATTTCTACGATCAAAGAGAAACGCCATGTCGAGCCACACTCGACATAGGACCACAAAGGGTTAAAATTCCGACCGACCGAAAAATCCTAATTGTTAAATTGTAAATCCTCCGCAGGGGAGACGAAATTAGTTTATAACATATACCGTTGCTCCGCGCTTGACCCTACACCCTTAGTTAAGCCAAGAAATTGTCGGCTATTAACATCTATGCACAACCATTTGGTCCCAATTCCAAGTCCCAAGTCTAGTTCATGGTCCCTCTTTTTTCGTAGAACCTAAGTTTTCTTGTATGACAACTTCACTAAATCTTAAGAGGGGAAAAACAAACCATCAATCATAGAAGAACATTTGGTCATTCCCGATCCATCACCGAAACATTGTAATATATAAATACAGTCGTGGACAAAATTAAGTGGACAGGTATCATAAATAACAAAAGGTTAATTTAATTTAACTAAAAATGCCTATAAATCAAAAATTTATTGCACAATTATATTCAATAAATAAATGTTTTTTTCAAGTCTACAAAAGCATTTCACCTTCTAAATTTAAAATTTATTTAAAACATTGGAACAAAACAAAAAATCTTTTACATTTCTGCAATGTCCACTTAATTTTGTCCATGACTGTATATTTGTGTGGCTGAGAAACAACTTCTAATTGAATTCCACTGCAGACCGTCGTTAAACTAGACATAGGGATATAACATAAGTATTAAAAACAATGTAAAAGATGTATATAAATAAAAGTTCTCTATTGTCAAAGTTTTAGTTTGAAATGAATTTCCCTTCTGTTGGACACTTTGTTTCTTACTTAATTAATACATTGTAATTTTGTTTTCGTTTTCCATGGACTCCTATGACTGCAGCTTAATAAAAGTCACTCGATCGTTCATTCAATTCGTGCTCTACATTAATTGTCTACTCATACAACAAAAATATGCAAGTGTACGAGTTTCACTTTGAGCCACTGTATGTCTCGTTTCCAAGCTAACATTATCTGTGCCGTGGTAGCATGTACGAATGGCGAGCGAATGTAAGTTAGACCATGGGCATAATTTCGATTTCACTGTCCGATAATGGCTGGAATTTCCCGGGAATTATATCTGGAGGGTAGGCAGCACCGAAATCAATTTCAGTACCATTAAATCGTATGTTCGAGACTCACCTGATTCCTCCACGAGTGGTGTCGTAATTTAGCGTACGGGATCCGTGCCGCCACGTAACGTACCCGGTGGGTTGCGGTATATTGCTGACCACACACTTCAATTCTATCGTGCTGCCCGCTTTGTAGAATTTGTCGCCTGCCGTGGCCCCGTGTTCGTCGACGATCTCCACTCTCGGCACTGAAACATCCAACCGTCCCTTTTTATCGACGTCTCTCCCTCTTTTGTTTCGCGAAAATGTTTTAATACGTCCCGGTGTTTACGATCGGACGTTTTTAAAGGCCGCCGCATTAATATCGGTCATATAATAGCGATGTAATATGTGGGCCGATAAATTGATAGTTCGAATTTAAGGGGTTATATCTACTTGGGATCGGGAAAAGTTACGTGATTCTCAAGAATTTTTTTTGCCATTATAATAAATATTTTTAATAATTCTCAAAACACTATCAAAAAGTGCATATCTTAAGGTGCATATATAAATTTTTGTATGAAAAAATATTAAAAAACAAATGAAATATAACTCATTTCCTAGATCGTCAGTTTTTTTGCGGTGACCACGATATCTTCAGAACGCCTTATCGGAAATTTTTCAATCCTAGACAATTCGATCCCTCTACTCCTATATACAGGGTGTCCCACAAATATGGTACGAGCCAGAAAGGGGTGGTAGCTGGCGCTATTCTGAACAACATTTTCCTTTGCAAAAATATAGGAAGAGGCTTCATTTTTAAATTATTAAGGAAAAACACCGACCAATGAGAGCGCGAGGAGGCAGAAGTGTAGGCCCGAGTTTTAATTGGCCGCGGTCGCGATCGAACATACTGCGCGCGCGATTCTCGTGTTCTGATTGGTCGATGTTTTTCCTTAATAATTTAAAAATGAAGCCTCACCCGACATTTTGGCAAAGGAAGAAGTTGTTCAGAATAGCTCCACCTACCACCCTTTTTCGGCTCATACCATAATTGTGGGCCACCCTGTATTTTTACCCCACGTCTCTAGATCCTCAAATGGTTTTACTCCAAATCCCCAGTATTTGCCGAAATTTCATATAGAAACACCTTGGAATTTGGATTTATTTAATTTATAGATTCGAAAGTCAACGAATTTGTACATAAATACACCAGTTTCTATATCCTGACTGACAACAGAACGGAAAAGAAACGTTAACAAGTTAATTGCCGCAATAACCGAAGATCAGGAAACTAGTGACAAAGAACCAGTGAAACAGGAAACTAGTGACAAAGAACCAGTGAAACAGGACGAAAAAGAATGAGTATTCGAAGAGAAATAGTGGACGCCTATAATAAAGTGTGGAAAATGGGAAGACGTAGCCCGAAGCAAAAAGCCGAGAACAAAGAGCATCTGGTGGTGCGAGAGACTAAAACAAAATGGACGTCTGAAGGTGCACGTCACAGAAAAATGGCCGAGCATGAGCCTAGGGGACCTTCGGAACCCGGTATTGAGAAAAATCGTGGAAGTATGGGATTTCTAGAGCAAATAGTTCCTATTTCTCACGATTTCCACGAAATGACCGTCGATCATCGAGTATTAACCCACGGATATTTATGAAATTTCTATAATAATGAATTTATCGTCCTAATTTTTAACACTACAGTGCGAATATAGACTTCTTAATTACGATATTAAGCGCATAAAGTGAAGAGTTGTGAAGGTACAATATTTTCGGTGAAACTTTATTGAAAGTAAACTTTCATGCAAAGTATACGTGTTAAACTCATTTAAAATCATTAACTTATGTAAAATCATTATACTTTTATTTGCGTGTATTAATTGTACGAATTTTACTGCACACGTTTATCACTTTCCGACTCAGTTATTTAATTTGCAAAGTTATTTAATTTTTGTAATTAAGGTTATTAACAAATTTATATAATTTATATAGGTTTAGAGTAATCATGAAAATCGTCAGAAATAAAATAACAGACAGACGATTGTTCTGAGTAATTCTTGAATAAATCATATCGTAGTATTATATAATATGATATCGAGTTTAAAATGACTGACGAACAAATTCAACGATGAACTTTTAATTGCAGTTACAATGTCTCTCATTAGTATTCGGACACCAGAGTATTATATCCATTATTGTCCCCTTCAATTTTACGTGATTAAATTAACATACTTATCTTCCTTTTTCTTAATGATACTGCAAATTTGATATACAGTAAGGGTAAAAAATAAGTGCACTGGAAATAGGTAAAAATTAAATTTAGTCGAATTAATATGACTGTTATAGACTTAAGTTTCATTTATTATACAGGGTGTCCCAAAAGTGTTGAAGGAGTCGGAAATGGGAGGTAGGTAAGGTCATTCTGAACAACTTTTTCATTTGCAAAAATGTCTTATGGGGCTTCATTTTTAAATTATTAACGAAAAACATTGACCAATCGGAACGCGAGAATCGCGCGCCACGCGATTCGATCGCGACGACGGCCAATTATAACTCGGGCCTACACTTCTGCCTCCGAGCGCTGATTGGTCGGTGTTTTTCGTTAATAATTTAAAAATGAAGCCCCATACGACATTTTTGCAAATGAAAAAGTTGTTCAGAATGACCCCACCTACCTCCCACTTCCGACTCCTTCAACACTTTTGGGACACCCTGTATATCCATATAACATATTATTTAGCAAATTGTTGAATATAGGTACGAGAAATGACTGGAACACAATCAAGTACGAAAAACTAAATATATTTGAATTAATGTAATGTTAGAACACACACGTGGTTACACATCGTGCATAGTTTATAACAACCAAACATCTGAAGAACTAAACGCAATAAAAAAGAGGGCGCATTGATTACAACGCGCGAACTGCAATCTCAACACAAATACTTGACGTTCATATTTTCATCTTTGTGTGAATACGCTATACTCGACGAAAGTGAATTAGTATTTAAACCAATTAATTTTTAATTAAAAAAAGCGATGCAGTCGTAAATGTACAGTAGCGGACAAAAGTTTAAGACTTAATGGAAAAAATAAATAATTGATTTACTGTTTATAAGAACCATAAATAGTGTTCTACATTCCGTGTTAACTAATTAGACATTTATTTATACACTTATAAAAATCATTTCATTTTCATGTTTTGCTCAGTAGCGATGTTGCAAAAAAAAGGAACGAAGTTCGTATAATATTTCAAATCAAATATCGTCTTAAACTTTTGTCCGCTACTGTATGTCTACGTCGCAAAAGAATTCGAACATTTAATATTTCTCAACATTTATTGATCATACTTTTGCAACTTTCAACGATGTTTATAACCACGCATAATTATAATGAACGTGTCTACGAAATATCGTTAATTATTCGAAAATGAACGTGATCAGTCAGAAATTTTGAACATTAATAAAAGTCACTGCAATTATTTCCCCACGATAAGTGCAGGCCCTACAACGGTTACGTTCAAACGCAACAACTTCGTAAGCACCGAAAGATTCATTGCACGGAAGCATCCTCCCACTGCAGGTTCTCCAAACGCTCGCAGAAGTCTGAAGAGGAGGGAAGAAGCGCACTCACGTCGTGGATCCGAGTTTCACCGCGAAATAAGTTGTTTCTTGGAGTCATTGGTTCATCCCGGAGGCAGAAACGTGCCCGGGAACCGTTAACTGCGAGAGGAATTGCTGAAATTTCTCAGCGTCGGCGCGTCCGTTGGGAACAGAGCCGCAGAAAAAAAAGGGTTTCTTCCATCGGCGTCGCGAACAATAAGTTGCCGGAACGGCGAAGATGGATGCAAACGACGAGTGGTTCGTCGTTGCTCGTGAAACGCTTAAAAGCACCATCGCCCGCACGAAATGCCCGAACGACACCTCGAAAATCGGAACCTTGCGAGCATCTGCTGCGGTTACCTGAGCACCTAGCTTAATTGCCGTATTCTAGCGACGTGAAAATATCGAGTTCCGTTTTCAACGAGATGCCTCGACAGTTAGCGAACCTCGAGGAACAAAGTGGTTTTCTGATCATGGTACGGTCTTTAACGCGTTCGGACACGGGATCAATGATGAGATGAAATCGTAAATACGATTTTGTGCGGTGTTAACATTTTATAATTTCATAGTACACAGGGTGCGGCGCCAAAATACCGGACAAATGAAAGATTACTTTCGAACATCATTTTTATTGCGAAAACGAAAATATTGACAATTTTTTTTTTTTTACTATATTGTTATTCAGGGCATATGGAACCCTTTTATTCAATATATCCTCCTCCTGCTTGAATGACTGCTTCTAATCTTGGTCTGAAGCGCTTGCTGTCCCGTTTTAGTGCTTCACGATCCATATCGGCAAATACTGCTTTAATAACAGCTTCCAGTGATTCGATGTCTGGGTGTCTGGGCTTGTTGGTGATTCTTTCAACTACGCTGCATACATAAAAATCTAAAGGATTTAAATCGGGGCTATTAGGAGGCCAGAATTCTTTTGACCAGAACATGTCGACATTGTCGGATAGCCAATTTTGTATTAAATGGCTGGTGCGGGCAGAAGCACCGTCCTGCTGGAATACATACGGCTTTCCGAACGATACATTTTCCATCCACGGCTTCACTACATCTGTGAGGACACGCAAATACACTTCTTTTGTGATATTTTCCCCTTTTTCAATGAAATGGGGTGTCATGACTGGACCCTCGCTGGATAGGACGCTTAGTACGTGGACATTTGGTGGAAATTTTGTTCTGGGGACAATCGGAAGATCTTAAGGGTCATGAAGATTCCTTCTTTGGTGATGCCATCATATGTATACAGTCGATCTCGGGTACCCGAAGAAGCGAATGATTTTTGTCGATGTGCGGCCAGCGCGAACACTTTCGACAATCGCGGCTCTTCGATTAAATTCTGCACTTGGTTTCGACATTACGACTATTCTGAGCTTATGACTATTTAATATACACTTCAAGTTATTTGGTTGCCAATCATGAACGTCGCAATAAGTACATGACGGTGAGAAATTTAAATTGAATTTTGTCCGGATTTTGGCGCCGCACCCTGTAGTATTAACACGCTCCATACCACATGTACCATTTATGGTACACGTTAAACTTGACCATCAGGCCACGTGTACCATTTTTGGTACACGTTAAACTTGACCATCAGGCCACGTGTACTGTAAATGGTACACGAAGGCATAATCATTTAAAGCGGTGAAAACATACATTTTATGACAAATCTGATTCTGTGAAATATATTTCCACTAAAAGGATGAGGCATTGATAGTGATAACCACTCCAAACAAACACTTATCGACTGAAGATTCAATGAAATATTATGTGATAATATATCAACCTTTAATCAAAATATCAAATGGCCTGTACTGCAAGTTGGAAAAAAACGGTTTGGCAGGGAACGTGTTAATTAAGTATTAACCCTTTGCGGTCCTATGTCGAGTGTGGCTCGACATGTCGTTTCTCTTTGATCGTAGAAATAATTCGGATAAATAGGTTAATTCAAGACGTTTTCATTTCTTTGCCACTTGTAACAAATTAGAAATATATTTGTTACGCAATCTGCATTATTAAAATACATTTTATTGTAAACCCACTACTTCATTTATTTTCTAAATTAACTGAGGAGCTGTAGGTAAAAGGAATTAAGGACCGCAAAGGGTTAACACCAGATCTACTATCTGGTCAAAATGGCCGGTTTCGTGGTTCACATTTTATATTACAAAATTTGGTTGACGTCCTTTCGCCAAAATGTCTGTCACGTTTCATTCAGCTAATGAATGGTTGTATATTTTAGGTGATGCTGCAGTATTTATTTACTTATTGTTTTACTTTATTTTTAATTTTAAAATCAGTGTGCATTTAATATAATATATAATGTACTTCTAGTGTTAATATTGTATGCTCCTGCGTTCTTCGAAAAATATGTGTGAACAGGTAGACAAACAGTTCCTTAAAGTGCCAACTACTGGTACCTTTACCTTATTCATTTCGTATCAAAAAAGGAAGAAACTTATTGGACACCCTAATATTTGACATTATATTTCACCGTACTCTCCCTTTCACGAATCTAAAGCAAATGACAATCGGTCGCCAGGAGACTTCCCCACTACATCCAAGAGTACTATTATTGTACCGCTCATATCATTGTGCACCTCTCAAAATACTATCATAACACCGTTAATACCATTATAGTCCTATAGAAATGCTGTTGCAAAACCGTTAAAACGTCGATCAGCCATCGGGAGCACTTAGGTATTACACCCACGATTTTGTACAAGATTGTACACAAGAACTCTAGCGATCCAAAAGCCCCAAATTTGAGGTTATGGATTAATACCGCGACGCGACCAACCGATAAGAATGTGACGGAAGAACGAACAAAATGGCGGTAACGCGGAAGAGACAGAAAAGAGGAATTGCTTATATCAGGACGACATGCCAGAAGCACATCCTGAAACACGAACAAAAGACGGAACACAGGAGAAGTCGGAAAGTTCGATGAGAAACAAGAACATATCAGGAATTCCTATCGTGCATCCATAGACCGCAGCCACCAACCGGTTTCAAGTTTACGCGTTCAACTTTTCCGTATCGTTTCCGCGTATGTGCTTCTGACTTTATACCTCTTTCAATTCCATTCTGTATGTATTCCTATTCTGCCGGAAAATATTTCCTGTTTGTTCGCGGCGCAACAAATCATACAATTTTTCAAGCTGTTTATGCGCCAGACGATATTTTACCGTCTTGCGTGAACATTTGTGAAACAAACTGTATATGCTGTTATTTATTAATACAGATGTCTTGTAATGAGTTTAAGAAATTTGGTAATTCGGAGATTCGAGGTTTCGAAATTTGAAAATTTGGGGTTTTACGGAGTCGTGATTTGGAAATTGAGGTATTTGGTAAGTTGAGAGTTTAGAAATTTAGGAATTTGTATATTTGAGGGTTTTGAGATGTTGGGAATTGGAAATTTAGGGATCTGAGATATTTGAAATTTAGAAATTTATAGACTTGAGATTTTAAAATTTATGTATTTGTTAATTTGATAATTTAGATACTAAAAATTTCATAGTTTATGAATTTAGAAATCTGATATATGAGCATTTAGGAATACAATGATCTGTGATGTAGAAATTTATGAATTTAAAAACTTGAAATCAGAGATTTGAAAAGTCTGGAGTTTGGTAATTTAATAATTTCATAATTTGGGAATTGAGATGTCATAAATGTGAAAACTTATGAATTTAGTAATGCGAGAATTTAAAGATTCGAGATTTAGAAATATGGCAATTTAGTAATTCGGAAATTACAAATTGGGCTGTGGGAATTTGCAAACGTAATATATTGGATTTAAAGATCGTGATGTGGAAATTTAAGAATTTCTTAATTAGAATATTTACAAATCTATAAACACATCATTTTCAATCTCCTAAAACTAAAAAACTTCCAATTCGAAAATCTAAAGATTACAAATTTCATCATGTAAAAGCTTCAAAGTTTAAATAACTAAAATTGTAATAATCTAAAAGATACCAAATTTGAACATTTCCAAATGTATAAATTTCACAGTAAAACCCAGTAAACTCCTATCTCAAACACAAAGACCCACACACGATAATATACAGTCACATTGAACAATTATTAAAATGAATCTTCTAGATATGATAATACGAAAGCACACAATCCGATTATTATTAATACTTCACTTGCACGTTTATGGAGTACTACGATAATGTACGAAGTTTGGGATATTGATGTTACGAAGAGAATGGAAACATAGTTTTGATCGCGTAATTGCTAATTATGGTAACCTAGTTATTTTAACCCTTCGCGGTGTCACGTGCAAGCAAGATCCCGCTTTGCCACGAACAACGTTTATTCTAGGGTGGTGCTAAATTTGACGTTCACTTTGGAACAGTTACACCAGGTTTACTGGTAAGTGAAACTAACGTCATAGGGTACCCATAGCTAACTATTGTCAGTTCTACATTGTTTGTTACTAGCTAGACGAAGGCAAGTTTACTATACCCATATAGAGGTATCATACAACCCGTCACTTTCTAACGAGTTTGGTACTGACGGTTTTCATAAGTTGATTGCATTTATTTTCAGTTCTAGAAAATGTTAAATAGTTCGTGTTTTAATTATAATGTGGAAACATGTACATCCGCTTTGGAGGAATATAGGTGATATGGAGTATGTATTGAAATGATTGCTAGACGGCAATATTAAATAATTTTAATGTTAAGTTGATTGTATTCATTTCTACTTTTGGGAAACGTTAGGTGGTACGTATTTTTATTATAATGTGAGAACTTGTATATCCGCTTTGGAGGAATATCGGTGATATGGAGTATATGTTGAAATGATTGCTAGAGGGCAATATTATTACTCTTAATGTTAAGTTGATTGTGTTTATTTCTACTTTTGGAAAACGTTAGGTGGTTCGTGTATTAACCGTAGTGTGAGAACTTGTATTATTGCTTTAAGGAAGTATCGGTGCCATGAGATATGTGTTGAAATCATTATTAGAAGGTAATGTTATGGCTACAGATTTTAATTATATAGGGCGATCGGTAAGTTGTAGTACATGGGAGAAGATAGTGTTTCTACATGAAAAAATAAGTAGAAAATATCGAATTTGAATTTTAATTTTCTTGAATTTTAAATTACTAATTTAGTCGTTATAACAATATCATTTTTGTTACTATATTACTTTCGTTTACAAATTGGTATATGTAACATATTTTTTAAGAATTAATATATGAATATATGTATACTCCTTTCAAAATGAATATGGTGAATTGAAGGTAAATGTTCATTAATTAAAAACGAATTAACGTTACTAATTTAATCATTATATCAATACTATTATTATTTTAAAGTTCATACATAAGGTTAACAGGCTTTATTAACGGCGTAATACAAATATTATTTATGTAGAATGGTATAATTTCAACAGAATTTATGTAAATTATTTATGAAAATTATTTCAATAGAGTTTACACTAATATTATTACTTCAGCGGTGAAATTAATAGCAAAGCTGTTGATTTTGTAAAATTATTATCATTGTCATAGAATTAATGTCAATACCAATGCTATAGCATTTAAACGAACACCACTGTTACAGAGTAATATTTCTGTTATACAATTTCATCTAATAACGTTATTATAGAATAATGCAATTGCAATAGAGTTTAAATTAATATTACTACTTCAGCGGTGAGATTAATAGCAAAGTTGCAGACTTGTAAAGTTATTATCATTGTTATAGAATTTATGTCAATACCGATGCTGTAGCATTTAAACGAACACCACTGTTACAGAGTAATATTTCTGTTATTACAATTTCAACTAATAACATTATTATAGGACAATGCAATTGCAATAGAGTTTAAATTAATATTACTACTTGAGCGGTGAGATTAATAGCAAAGTTGTAGACTTGTAAAGTTATTATCATTGTTATAGAATTTATGTCAATACCGATGCTGTAGCATTTAAACGAACACCACTGTTAAAGAGTAATATTTCTGTTATACAATTTCATCTAATAACGTTATTATAGCACAATGCAATTGCAATATTGTTTAAATTAATATTACTACTTCAGCGGTGAGATTAATAGCAAAGTTGTAGACTTGTAAAGTCATTATCATTGTTATAGAATTTATGTCAATACCGATGCTGTAGCATTTAAACGAACACCACTGTTAAAGAGTAATATTTCTGTTATACAATTTCATCTAATAACGTTATTATAGAATAATGCAATTGCAATAGAGTTTAAATTAATATTACTACTTGAGCGGTGAGATTAATAGCAAAGTTGTAGACTTGTAAAGTCATTATCATTGTTATAGTATTTATGTCAACACCGATGCAATAGCATTTAAGAGAACACAACCACCGCGGAGTAATATCGGTGGTATAAAATGAAACCGCTACCGTGAAGTAATATCGGCGCTATAAAGTTTTCGCTGTTTTTTGGCTGAAATTACTCCTGACCCGCAGTTCCGAAGTGGCGAGAACTAATCAATCGGTTCTCCTAGAACGTGGCAGGTTCAAATGAATTTCAGCTCACGAACCGGAGCCCCGCGTAGCTTACAAATAGACCGGATGCGTACGGAAAGTAGTTTCGCTTGCTTCCTCGGCCGAACTTAATTGAAGTATCTCGTCAGACGTGCAACCAAACAGCTACCAAGCAAGAGAAACACGCGAAAAAAGAGAGCGGAATAAAGCCAAGGAGAAGAATCAATGGCTGTTGCGGCCGAGAAAAAAAAAGGGGAAGGGAAATAAAGGAAGACGGGGACAACAACGGAAACGACAAACGCCACGTTGCGAAAGGCGAAAAGAGAAAAGGAGGAGAGGGATGGCAAACAATCGCGAAAAGGGCTTCGCCTCTTGGCACCGGGTTAATCAAAGCCCCGACCCGAGGTTTCCCTCGGTGTTGGACAAACAATGGCCCCCAAGTTGCGAACTTTTAAAACGTCCAGTCGAAAAAACTGCCCGTTTACGCCCGGAATCTGGAAACATAACCTACACTGGATGGACGAATTATTGTGCTCGGGAGATTTCGTCTTGAAAGTGCGCGACGGGCGCGACTTTAATTGGTTTAACGACGTTATCGGAACTCTGGAACTTCGGGATACTTGAGACATCCAAGATTTTTCCGTGAAATTTCGAAACTTTGCGACTACGGAACTACGGAGAGTTTAAATGATCGAACAGCATCGGTGACCGTAAATTTCAGTATACAATGAAATTCTTGAATAAATGATAGTATCTTGGAATATAATAGGAAGTTTGACGCAGTCGGCAGGCAAACTGAACGAGTTTCGAATAGCAATTAGTTATTTAGCAGTTTTAACTACGGTGACTGAACAAATTTTTGTACTCGAGAGACTTCTTTTTTTTGTGACATACAACAGGCACAGGTTTAATTGGTTTAACACTTTGCGGTTCTTAATTTCTTTTATCTTCAGCTCCTTAATTAATTTACAAAATAGATGAAGAAGTGGGTTTACGATAAAATGTATTCTAATAACGCAGATTGCGTAACAAATATATTTCTAATTTGTGACAAGTGGTAAAGAAATGAAAACGTCTTGAATGAACCTATTCATCCGAATTATTTCTACGATCAAAAAGAAACGCCATGTCGAGCCACACTCGACATAGGACCGCAAAGGGTTAATGTTATCGATACTTGTATTATAGAATTAATGGCAGGTTACATGCGCGTATCAAGTTTATTTCTCGGGTGTGTGTGAGAAAACAACCTTGACATCCATTTAAACAACATTTTATTTGGTACGTGCTGGATTTTTATGTATTTTTGATGTCAAGACAAAAAGACGGACAGACAAAATATAAGATAATTGCATTTTCTTGTATAATGCGATATTCTTCTAGCTCACAGTGGTTTAGATTACTAAACTTATTTCTAAATCATCAAATCTCTAAATTTCGAAATTTTTATTTCTCAAATTTCCCCAATTCCGAAGCGTCATTCTCTCAAATTTGACAAATTTTGACATTTCAATTTCTCAAATTTCCAAAATTTCAAAGCTACGTTTTGTCAAATTAATAAATTTTGTTCATGTCTCAAGTTTGCCATAAATAAATAAATATTGCAGCAGCACCTAACATACAGGGTGTCCCACAATTATGGTACGAGCCGGAAAGGGGTGGTAGGTGGGGCTATTCTGAACAACCTTTTCCTTTGCAAAAATATTGAACGAGGCTTCATTTTTAAATTATTCAGGAAAAACACCGACCAATGAGAACGCGAGGATCGCGCGCGCTCGGAGGCAGAAGTGTAGGCCCGAGTTATAATTGGCCGTGGCCGCGATCCGATAGCGTGGCGCGCGATTCTCGTGTTCTGATTGGTCGGTGTGTTTCCTTAATAATTCAAAAATGAAGCCTCATCCAACATTTTTGCAAAGGAAAAAGTTGTTTAGAATAGCCCCACCTACCACCCCTTTCCGGCTCGTACCATAATTGTGGGACCCCCTGTATACAACCATGCATTAGCCCGATAAAACACGACAGACATTTTGACAAAAGGACATCAATAGGTTTTTGTAATAAAAAATGCCAAACCCGAAAGCAGTCATTTTGACTGGTTGGTAGTTCTAGTGTTAAATCCGTGCAACACGTTTGGAGCCAACAGTATAATAAGACCCACATGTCATATGTTTAAAATGAACAATTCGTAAACGGTTGCACGTAAATATCCTCCAATAACATAAATATTATCCGCGTTTTATTCGCGCATTCGTCCGCTGTTCTTTGTTTCTATCAAGTAATTTTCATTCTAGCGATTCTATCTCCATCTGCTTTCCTTACTACGGACAGAGAATCACTCCCTCCGTGTTATTCTTCCGTCTATATTTCCCGTTTCCGTATTCAATGAAACCAACCGAAGATAAAGGGAACTCATTTCCCATGCGTTTTTCTCTTCTCGCGAAATTTCGATCTAAGTTGAACCCGTTTTCATTTACTCGATTCTCCGCCAATAAAACGGCACTGTATGGAAAAAAAAAAAGAGAAAAAGAGACGAGCCACGGGGATGAGTGAAATTTTTGTCGAAACGTTATTTCAAAATCAATGCTCTTTCATTCCCGGGCTATTTTATTAAAAAGCTGATACAGTCTCGCTTTTGTTTCTCCGTTTTCGATGTTGTTTCCAGGCGAATTAAAACGCGTTTCAATTTTTGCGTTCAGTTCGCGTTACGCCGAATAATTGGAAGCAATTTTCACTTGACCCTTTGCGCGTAGCTACACGAAAAGTGGCGGCCATTAAACGGTAATGACCGCTTAGCCGGATGAAAATTACGCCAGTTAACGTGCATCCAAAATTATTCAACTTGTTCGCGGAGACCGTGATCTCTTTTGTTCTTCCTTCGTTCTCATCTCGTGCACGGTTCGATTTAACGGTTTATCTGTAACATTTTTACACCTATTGTCTGTTTCCTCTGTCGAGACCACTGGGATATGGGGTGGTTGCGTGTTAAATTAAACAGAATTTAGTATCTACGAATATTCTATTTATTGAAAACGACTCGAAGGACTTGTTTCAACGGTTGAATGAAAAGAAAAGAATTTTCCACAATGCATGGTGTTAGGGTGTGGTCAAGGCCCTTAATATTGCACTTCGGTACCGTCTAAATTACTGTTCGAAGGACCACCCAATTTTGGACGGAATTGGGACCGTTAATAACTGCACGTGGGTATGTAACAAACAATAACTATTTATTTACTACGTCAACTAGTGGGTGTGAGTATTTCTATTTCTATGCTACAAAGTTCTGTCTGTACTATTCTATAGTTCTATGGTTATTCTACTCTCTGCTCTCAATCTCTCATGGTACTATCCTCCCTTTGACATTTTTGCCCTATTTGATACATCCGTTGCTCCCTTCCATTGCGCCCTTAGCGTGGTACCTTTCTAGAAGGGGAACGGATTTCCTACACGCGGGAGGATGGCGGATGCTTGCGGAAGTTTGGGTTGGAAAAACCCAAATTCCGTGACGTATGTCTCACGGCCCTGGAAGGTAGCGGTTTCCAGGGCCAAGTTACCCTTCGACGTTTGGGTCTTCGAGGTTTATGGCATGGCCTGTGCCGCTGAAGCCAGAAAGGTCTCTAATAACGATTGTTGCATGAATAGATTTGTTAAACTAAAATATATCACGTATCATCGTACTCTTGGCATACAGATGGTACGGATAATAAACTAAAGCATTTCAAAAATGGCTGTTTTTCTGCCATGTCGTAAACCTCATCTGTACGAAACTCGAACACATGGAAAGCTATTTCGCGGAAAAATAACGATCAGGGTGGTTGGCCCAATTTACCCTTGTAGTATGAATACGGACCTAGGCCCATTAACTCTGATGATAAAGCTAAGATTTTCTTTATTACAGATACTGCGACTCCTTATACAACTGTTTCTTGCTATAACATTTGGATGAACAAATCGTTTTAAGCGATTGTATTTTCACGCCTCATTAATGTTCGGATACTGGCACACGTTCTACCAGCAAGTAGTACAAGCCATTTGAACTTGGGATAGATATGTTTTGTATATATACGTCCGAAATATAATTCTACTTCGGTATAAAAGTACGTGTTGCGAAGCGTAAAGAACTGAAATTTAACGTGAAACGAAAAGGAAAAAATACCAGATTCAATAAGAAAAACAACTTAATTTATCAAAGCTTTATCACAGAATGTAATTCATTACAGAAAGGTAACAGTTACGATTGCTCCTATCGAAGAAGAGTAGCAAGTTTGATTTAATACAGTAGCAGATGTGGTTAAAAGATATAGGAAAGAAGAACGAATCGAATTTAAAAAATAAAAGGGACAACCCGAATTTTTAATATAATAGAAGCAAGAAAAGTAATATAAAGAGTTTAGAAAAATCTGCACTGTAGTACTGTATAATTAGCTTCAGAGGTTCGTGTTGAAAGTGGGAAGAAAATCTGTATTGAAACTGTGCAGAGAATAATGAGGAACAATGTGTATAATGATTGAACAGCAATAAGAAAACCGTATATTAATGACATAAATAAAAAAGGAAAGTGATTTTTGGCAGAGAATTTGTTGAAAAGTCTTGACATAGGTGGAAGGATGTTATTTTTACATTATTCAATATTACATATTGTATTTTTGGTTCTCAAAGGAAAAGTATGTCGAAGAGTAAGTAAAATAAACCTACTTTAAAGCACGAAAGATAGTTTGTGATTATATAGGGGTGTATTTACAATAAGAACGTTGTTGAATTGTTCATTGACAATATTTTAGATAGAAATAGATATTTTTATCGATTAAACAAAATTTCAATAAAATTGCAAATAATGTGGAAAAACAACCTTCAAATTTGTTAAGTACAGTTTACTTATTTATTAATAGTGAACAGTACAGGAGTATTTATTATATAATTGTCAAAAAATTGTACGTTCACCTCCACAAATCCCACGGAGAAGCTATGATATGAATAAAACCAAAGAATCATTAAATTCAAAGGCTGAATTACAAACGAGACTGTAAGAAGAATGATATGTCTTCAGAATATTTGACAAAAGTTACTGTTATATTCCCAGATTACGCGAAACTTAAAAAAAAAATGATTTGCAACAAAATATTAAAATTACAAACTTTTCAAGATTTTGTATATAATCTTCATTTTTCACATATAAACCGAACATCAGTGAAATTTCAATAACCTAAATGTTACAATTTAAAAGAAATTGTTTGTATATTTTCAATCCACAATAAACGTAGATTTATATAGCCATCCATAATATTTTTGTAAAGTAAGTAATACGATACATAAATCATTCCTCCCTGTAAAGAATAACAAATGCAGAAGTACCGCAGTGCTGGAATATCAATGTAACTATACATCGTCAAACCTTGAAACGCCATGAAATTATTATTCATTTTCTTGTTTACTTTCAGTGACGATAGAAGCGTGTTCGGATCCCTTCAAGGGCAACGAAAGCACAAATTTATTATACCGAATTAAGATTAATATCTATCATCCAGCGAAATTCATATTTTTCCCCGATCACGAAGCAACAGTTGAAAAAGCTCGGCTCGAAGATAAATTGCCGGTCTTATCAGGATAAAAGAATCCACGATGCTTGCTTTTTGCTAGGGACCGGCTTTTAATCTTGATCGTATAAAGTCAGTCGGTTTCCTGCAGTTCTTGGGCTCACTCCATCCTCAAGTTCAGCCACACGCCGAAATTAATTCCAGATTGTTGCGCACAGCAAACTTCATCGAGGTGTGCTCTAACTTTGTACTCAAATGGGCTGTTCCATTATCCTTGCCTGCATCGGCAACTCAATGAGCCACACATTCTGCTGATCTGGTGTCAATCGTTAACGACGATCGTTACGACCAGTGATTTTTAATGCGATCGCGAGAAGCGTTGAATTTCACGCATCACGGGAGTCTACAGCGTATTACATAAATACACCAACCCCCTTTGTTCTTGTTAATCCGAGTTTTTGACCGAAAATTATAGTTAACCCTTTGCGGTCCTATGTCGAGTGTGGCTCGACATGGCGTTATTCTTTGATCGTGAAAATAATTCGGATAAATTGGTTGATTCAAGACATTTTCGTTTCTTTGCCACTTGTAACAAATTAGAAATATATTTGTTACGCAATCTGCATTATTAGAATACATTTTATTGTACACGGACTTCTTCATCTATTTCGTAAGTTAATATTAAGGAACTGTAGGTAGAAGAAATTAAGGACCGCAAAGGGTTAATACTCTTTAACGCGTTGACTCCCGCATGGGATCTATCGAAAATTGTATTAGGTAGTATTTTCATTTTTAACAAATTTTACCGAATATTTTCACGACACTTTGTTACATTTATTTTTCATAATTCCAAGTACCTGATGCGAGTATCTTCAGTTAGAAAATTGAACAAATTTTGGGTAATACAGCTGTTAACCCTTTGCGCTCGACCGGCGCCTCTCGCTCGCCATTTGATTTAATTTAACAATTTTAAATAAATATTTTTTAACTACATTTAGAGTATTATACGCCCGGTGTTCAAACACAGTGGAACGGACAATATTGGTGATTAATAATAAAAAATAATGATTTTCACAAAATGCATCGAACTTTTCAATTAGAAAATTTTACAACTGCCATTTGCAAACAATGGAAATGCTTTCGAGTGCAAAGGGTTAAATCTGTGTAGAAATTTAAGTGTAACCCGTATATGGGTGACATGGCGGTCAATGTTAACATTGATTCGTGGTACGTAAACATATTATGATGTGGCTATTTATACATATAGTATATATTGATATACAATTGTCTATTTATACATACAGTCTGTGTGCACAATTATTAAAATGGCGTAATAAAAGATTGACTTAACATAACTTAACCAATTTAACTAACTAGCTAACTTGTATACATATTGTATGTACAATATAAATAGCCATATCCAACAAATTATATGAAAAGAATTTGACGTATCAACTAATGATACTGTTGATGAACAATTCACCGATCGACGATGCATTGCAAGTCTCATATAAGCATAGAATTCCATCATGTTTAAAACAGATTTTGTATTCTTTGATTCTAAAGCTTCGTTTTCGCTTCGCCACACTATATTTTTCCTATAACCGAAATAGCAGCAAATATTGAGCAAAGATATTATATGTGCCTTAAATGTACCGACCATTTAACCTCTTCAGGGACGAATTTTTAATTTCGGTTACAACAAGAAAATTAATTACATTTTAATTCGTATTGCTCAATAAAGAAAATGTAGTATAAAAAGTAAAGTTCACATATCAGTATTTCAAAAAATAACTACATATAAAAAAATGTAAACATTTATTTATACATAACCCATTATAATTTTTTTTAAGACATTAGTAGATATTGCTTGATAGTGTTACAAATACATTTTTGGGCATAACAATTATTTCTTCTCTCTAACAATCGTAATACTTCGCTAAAACCAATCGACTACCCTTTGTGGACAGGTATGTACATGTACATACATATAAAGATACTTTATCTTCCAGTATAGCAATTGAGATTTATATTCTGGGTAGAAAATTTAGGAAAGATTAAAAATTAATTTTGAATAACGATTTCAGAAAAGAGTACAGATTTATATAGGCTATAAACTGACTGTCCACATATGTGGCGAAGGGCGTGAAGACGTTAATAAAAACTGTTTTAATGCCTTCTATGTACGATCCTTCGTCATTTCTTTCCAATTAAATTCAAAATAAATTGAATTAGATGTTATATAATACATCACTGCTCAGTAGAAATAAAATACAGATAGTAGTCTTTCTTTATTAATTAGAGTTGTCCGGAAAGAAGCTAACTGAGGATCTCCAGTGTTTGTATTTTCTGCCTTCAGATGTCGCATGGCGATTGTCGAATAGCAATGGCGTAGAAACTTATCTCGGATCCGAGTGAACTCGATGGAAGAGATGAAAAAGGAAAATCAAATGTAATGTCTTCATCGATTTCGAATAAAATAAAAGAGGAACGGGTGAAGATAACGCGAAGAAAACAAAGGAACGCAGCCGAAGAGGTAAGATACGTTTGACGAACAAAGCAAAGAGAGATAGAGCCGGTGTAGCTTAAAACGAGAGTCGGAACGAAATCGAGAAGAAAAATAACGGAAGAAAACGAGCGGTTGAAGATTGAAATAGGTGAAAAGGAAAGGAGAACACGTGGTCTTAATGAATTCAATTCGCTTCTCGCGAACATTGCAATTTCACGAGACTCGCTTTCATGTAAATTCGCTCTTCAGGTTACCGTTGCAATTATTGAGGATGAATTATGCGCCCCGAAAAGTTTTTCTCAATTTTCCACTCGATGGCTGCTGAGAAATTACACGAATACTCGACGCTCTCCGAGGTTTTCCTGCAAACTTTGTCGTGTAATCATAATCTTATTATCTATCAGGATATCTTATTTATGAGAAACGTAATTCCTTCAGTTAGACGATTTTTTAATATTATAATAATAATAAATACTTAATATTTAAAGTGTTTGTGTGTTATTGTTTGATATTTATTTTGAATATAATTAACAGAATAATATAAGCATATACTGAACAGAATAATGCAAACGTTTATTGAACGGTATAAGATTGACAGTTTGTTAAACGCCATAGACCAAAACAGATGAAAAGTAAAGAGAACATAAGTAGTATCAATTAATCAAAAATATAACATAGATGTGAAAACATCAAGGAAACTACCTATCGATGTCAAATACATTATTTGACCGTAAACTTATTTAAGACAAAGAATACAACGAATGCAATGAATGAACGAAGCTATTGCTATTTACAAGAATTTAAGATATCTATGTATTAATGTTTGATATTTCAAATATCTGTATATTAATATTTGAAATCTCTGAGATATCTGACATTGGTATTTTGATACTTAATAACTGATGATTCATTGTATTGATCTATTCGTTATTGATCGTCGTTTCATTGAACTGTAATTACGATAATAATTTAAAGTGAAATACTCAAGTGTCAAATGACGAAGTTAACATTAAAACTACCAAATGATCATATTACAAATTTTCTATTGTAACTGACAAAATTGGTTAAGATGGTTTCCTTGAAATCTGTATTGATTCTCATGAAGATAATGTATTAACATGTTTCATTAATTTATGTTGCACCGTTTGTTTATTCATTTTTTAACTTCAATTTAAATGTGTATTATACGTCTATGGTTTTACTGTTAATTTTAAACACGTTGTTTATCACATTGAAGCAATTGAAAATTTCGTTAGGTGGTATTTTTATTTTCAGAAAATCATAAATTTAACTCTCGCACAAACACGAGTGACGTGGCCAAAGTTAACGTTTGACATGGACAAAGTATTAATTATCTTTTGGACATCATGTCATGCAGACAGTCTCAGTTTTTTATTGGCAAATTTTATTAACACATTTTATTCATACAAAAAAGAAAGAAATTTTATATCCGCATATGGTCTCAAATCTTCAATTTTTTGTTCCTTCTTTTCCACGTCGAATTAAAAATAACTAATTTCAGAAATAATTTCAGTGATTATGTTTATTATTTGTTACAACTTTTTAATAATGTGTTTGAAACGCAGCGACCATATTACATTCTTTTTTTATTTGCACGGATACAACGCGTTCATACAATTTGACGAATAAAAAACTGGACACCTCGCATAGTATCGTAACATAGCAGAATCGCTGTGTACTATAATAATATCAACATTAATTTTGTAAAAAATAATTATTCAGATTACTTTAAGATTCCACTACATATTCGAATTTCTAAATGAAGAACAGAAAATTAACATTTAACGTATTTAATGTTTCATGTTACAGTGTGACGAAGTATATTTCGTCGTACCGTGGCGAACGTGTTAATCCCCTCCTTTTCAAACAATTTCCCTCAAAGAACCGATTTAATCGTGTCACGTCCCCGACGATATGATTTCAAGCAGTGTTTCAGAGAGATACTACACGCCGTGCTCGCAACAGATATATATCCGTGTAATGTAATTCGCACATTTACTGGTCTGAGGTTGCAAATCTCTGGTCATAATTACGACTATGTAGTACCGTCATGAAATCTGGCCTAGCTACGCACCTGAAACCGTGTCGCACAATTGTTCGCTACAGCAATATGATTATTACAGAATTTAAGACCGTAGAATCACTATAAAGTTTCTGTTAATATCGTTAGTATGAAATTAAAGTTGGTATCAGCACCGTGGAATCATATTATTATTACAGAATGTGAGTTAACATAATTGCTACAGAACAATGTTATTACTACATTATACTATAATAATATTAATACTATACTACTATAGACTGTAATAGTTTTACTACTAATATTATTTTGGCGCAATGTTACAATTATGTCACTATAGAACAATATTAATATCTCTAATAATGTTGAGAATGCCACAATAGAATAATATTCATATCACTATAGAACAATGTTAATAATATCACTATAGAAACAACGATATTAATATTACTATCGAACAACGTTGATATAGTATTATTACAGTGTAATATTGAAAATATTATATACAGCAATGTTAATAATATCGTATAGAGTAATGTTAATAACAACATATAGAGACTGTTACTGTTAGGTATTTCCGATCACTTCAGAGTATTATTGGTAGTATAAAGACAAAGTTAATATCGCTACCAAAAGAATATGTATTCTAAGATTTAAGTAAATTATTACCAGTACCATAGAGTATGATGGTTACAATAATAGTAGTACTAATACTAGTATAATAATAGTAATATTAGTCATATATGTTATTATTGGTAGTATTATTAGAAATATTATCAGAGTATCATTGGTGTAAAATAATATTGTTACGATAGAGTTTAATTTAAATAATTTGCATTATGTTGTTAGAAGAAATATCCTTGTTACAAGATTTTAAGTTATTTACCATTACAGAGTATTATTTTTACAGAATGGTATTGAATATGACTGTTATAAAATTTACATTGATATGAATGCTATAGAATAGTATCAGTATCTACTGTACACCAACATTACTGCTGTAAAGTGCTATGATTACTAGCAAACCGGAGTTAATATTACAACTATAAAGGAATATAATTACTATAAATTGTAAATTATTATCACTGCTTCAGAGTAATATTCCTACAAAGTTTACATTAAAATGACTGTTCAGAATGATATAAGTACCTACCATAAATCGATACTATTGGTACAAAGTACTACTATAAAGTATTGCTATAAAGTAGTATTAACTGTGATTGTATTTGAGATAATATTGAAACAACGAATCAAATTACTCTAAAGTTTAAGTTAATATCGTGCCCATAGAACGCAATAATTGTTATAGTTCAACATCACTATCACTAAACATAATAATAGCAATAGTTCATAACCCTTTGAAGCATGGCGGGATTATTTATGTCCCATTCTATAACAACAAGTTGAACCCATAATACAATATTCATTAAATTCATTACTTTTTTATGTTTTCATATTACGTCGTTCCTATGTTAATAAAAATTTTCTTTCATTTAAAACGGAATAAAATTTCATTTAAAACGCAATGAAATCCCGTGCCCGAAAGAGTTAAATAACCTGATCGCCATAGTGTAGCATCATCGCTACAGAATTCCTGTGCTCCGTAATAAAAAAAATCCTTATCCATCCAGGACACGCACACGCGCTTAACTCACGGTACCCATATATGCCGGGAGAGACAAGGACATGCCAAGCAGCATTCACGGGAATCACGTTGGCGCCATATAAGACATATGCCACCACTTCTGCCCCCAGACCCTAGATTACCCGTCTGGCTACACCCCCGATAGCCACCCCATATAGACGTACCGATCTCACGACCAATTATTTTCACATATACAGTGGCTGGCCGAATCATTATACTCGACATATTGTGAGTTCGAAAACGCGCGACAGGTGCGATTTTAATTTCATTTAACGACGTTCTCGAAATTCAGGAATTTCGGGATACTTAACACTAGGTTTACGGAACCCGTAAAAATGACGGATCTTAGATTTATTACTTTCAATTACGGAAATTATTAAAAAGCCTATGTCAAAATCCATGTTAATCGTCATCGAGGTAAAGAACCTTTCTATGTACTGGTTTATATATTATCCACTATGTACTTATTTATATAATTCATTTTCAGTTTGGGTGTAAGTGGTCATTGAAGTTCCGTAAATCTAGTATTAACCCCTTGCCATAATTTGACGTATCTGACTCGTGACGCACTCACAGATGAAATATGAAAAATTTTATTACAATTTGGAACACGTTTATATGTAAAGTTCATATATAATTATAATCTACATAAATACGCATAACATTTTAATTTCTTTTATTCGCATGAATATTGTTGCTATGAATAGTTAGATCTGACTGGCGCACCAGACAAATAAATCGTATGGTAAGAGGTTAAGGGGGCATCTCTATGGAGAGGGAGTCAAAAAAGTCTTTTTTTTCTGTTTAATTAATTTTTCCAAATAATCAACTTCTATTTTACACGAATGGACATGTTAAAAAGAGTATCGAATATATTTATGTAAGCGAGTAAATAACAATTCATACCTGGTACTGACGAACCAAATACAAAATATGTATATTTTGTCTGAATATTGTTAACCCTTATCACTCCTATGTCGAGCGTGGCTCGTCATCGCACTTTTCGAATACATAATTCAGATAAATAGGGTGGTTGAATATAAATATATATATATATATTTTTTATTACTTATAAGTAGTGAACAAATTAAATTATGTTGTCATAATTAATAATGTCAAACAAATTAATTTGTCATAATTAATAAAATATAATTAATAAAAAATATATTTTTAATGTCACAATAAGCAGGAAAACAACGCGGTGTACCTCCGTTTCACCCCATCCACTCATTTAAAAATTGAAAAATGTCTAAACTTTAAAATTAAAAAAAAATTGCCATACAAAAGTCATTAGGTTTCGTTGCAATTATATAATCCGACCTGCAATATATTCAAAAAACAATGTACATTTTGTATATTGATTAAGAAAATAGGTAAAAGAATTTTAAAAGTGCAAAGGGTCAATACCTGTTACAAAAAGTCGCAGAGATAAAAAACAGTGTGAAAGGAAACACATGAAAGTGGTCACTTAAATAAAATAGCTGTAAATTAATAGAGTAGAAGTATAGTGGATCGTCGAGGCATAGTTTAAAAGGAGCATCGTAAGTAAACAAGTGGGGCTTGCGAGGATAGCCGAGCGCGCTTCGTCCCAATTGCTCATTAACCTTCATAGGAGTCGGACGTGCCCCGAGCAACCCTTCCTACCTGTGAATTTTAGAGTGCAGTTATTAGGTGATCACAGACAATACAGTGTTCCCTTCAGTGCGTACATAAAACCGGCCAGTGTCTCTTTATCGATATAAGCGTAAATTTTATTTAAAATATTGGACATTTCTATACAACACTAAAATAGATATCAGTGAAAATACACAAGGGGGGCCATCCCCAAGCCAAACATTTCCGACGAAAGTCGAAAATGCACCAAGAAAAAACTCTTCTAAAGAAATTTTTAACATAATTAAAAATTCAAATACACTAAATCACGAAAACGTATCGCTTCTCGCGCACGTTTCGAAATCCCTGCTAGGGAAGTATAACGCGAAGAGGCTCAACCCAAAGCCAAACCTCGCTACTAAAAGAAACGCCGGAGAAATACGAACAATGAAGTCGACAAAAGGAAAAGCGGGACAAGCCCCGAAACAAAAAGAAGAATCCCAACAACCGTCGTACGAGGATCTCGTTAAATTAATCGCCAGCCTCAATAACACGATAGCGAGTCTATCTAAGCAATTGGAAGACATGAGGAAAGGAGCAAATAACAGCAAGGAATCCACCGAGACAAGCGGAAAAATTCAAGCAGAACCGATGGAGATTACGGAAAAACCCCGGCAAACTTTACCTGCAGCGGACGGATGGACGACCGCCGCACGGCCCAAGCGGAAAGGAGACGACAACGCCACGCCCCCTACAACCAAGGCTGAGGGCCCAGCCCGCGCCCCGACCTCGACACTATCAACCCCACAGAAAAGACCCAGATTCAATCCTCAGGTAAATGTAACCAAACCAGCTACCACCGACAATAGACCCCCGCCCATAATAATTTACAGCAAGTCCTGTAAAAACACTATCGAATTGATAGGCAAAAACACGAAAGATTTCCATACCAAACGCATCAACCACACAAAACACATATTACACATGTACAACACTGCGTCGTTTAAATTAGCATGCCACACATTGAAAACAAACAACATTGAATTTTTTACCTACACCCCCAAACACGAAAAATTAATCACCATCCTTCTGAAAAACCTAGAAGGAGAATTTGAGCCCGACACAATCCTAGAACAATTAAACAATCAAAAAATAGAAAACGTAGAATTTGTAGCCGTCAAAAAATTTTCGACCCAACGGTCATTAAAGGAAGGTAGGAACCTCCCCATTTACTTAGTTCAGGTTTCCCATAATAGCAAAATAGAAAATGTCAAAAAAATCAAAACCCTGTTACACTCGCTGGTAACGTGGGAGAAACTAATAAAAAAAGACCGCATCCAGTGTAAGAGGTGTCAGCGTATTGGACACGTAGCACACAACTGTAACCTTGAATACAGGTGTGTGAAATGTGACCAATCGCACAACCCCGGAGAATGCCCGCGTACCAGTAACATAGACGCAAAACCTTATTGCGTAAATTGCAAACAATTCGGCCATCCGGCCTCTTACAGAGGCTGCCCCAAAATATCAGAAATAAAGCAAAAAATAGCAGAAAGAAAAGAACAAATAAAATTAGATCAAGAAAAGAAAGTAAGGTTCGTCAACAAACTAGTCAACCCAACCATTTCCTACAGCGCAATGGTATCAAACAACAAAACACCACAAAATACACAACAACCAACACAAACGCCAACACAATCACACTCATCGCAAAAATCACTATTAGACGAAATTAAAAACATCATCTCATCCACGATCACCTCTCAAATTTCACAGTTAGCCGAAAGTATCTCGGCAAACAGTAACCGCATTGACATCCTCGTAAACGCGCTAGAAATTGATATTTAATCAATGAGTCCCATCCCACAAAGAAACGCCATTAATGAGCTACTGCTCAGGGAACTTAACATCATTCAAATAAACGTAAATTCTATAATTACTAACGAAAGAAGAGTCACCCTCACAGATTGTCTGAACAAACACAAACCTGACATAGTTTTACTCTCCGAAACCAAATTAAATCACACTCACAAGATCAATTTTAAAAATTACAACTTTATACGTAGAGACAGAATAAACTCCAGACAAGCGGGAGGTACGGGCATCTTAATCAGAAAAGACATAAAGTTTAGAAACATAGAAATTAATAGTATCGCGAATACCATTAGCTTAGAATCCACTGCCATAGAAATCAAATTCCAAAACAATAATACATTATACATCATAGCAGCCTACGCAGCTGGCAACTGCAAAAAAGAATTCATGATGGAACTCAAATCGGTATTTGACGCCCTGGAATTGCACAAACCGGACAGGTATTACTTGTTAGCCGGAGACTTAAATGCCAAACACAGCGCATGGGGAAACCCCGCAAATAATAGTCGCGGAATCTCCCTAAACAAATGGTACCTAGAGAACCAAATCACCTTTAAAACATCCTTATACAGAACCGCAGTACCCTCGTATCCTAAAAGCGGAGCGTTTATCGATCTCTGCTTGGCTGATAACAGAATTAAATTCCACAAAATATCCGCACCGAATTTACTAAATTCTTTCCCATACGATAGTGACCATAGAGCATCCTTAATGACCATTTCCATCCCGTCAACCAACTACCTGGCGTTCGAACAAAACACCCCAACCATAAAATACAATTTCGGCAAAACAGACTGGACAAAATACGAAACATTCCTAATAGAGAACGACGACATACACATACCAAATGACAGAAATCTATCGACGTCCGAAATAGACACCTACATAGACAAAATGAACACGAACATACAAAACGCAATTGACTTCGCAGTACCGCGCATAGAAGAAAACTTCAATTCACCAGACAAATATATAACTCCGAAAATAAAAAAATTACGAAAACATAAAAGCTATCTGATCACGCGCATAAATAGACTATCGCGAATCGAAAACTACACAGCAAACAACAAACCGGAAATAGACTCGTTAAAAAAGATTTTAGCAAAAACTAGAGACGAAATCAAAATAGCGTTCCAAGACAGCGTCAGTAACTTCTGGAAAAATAAAATAATAAATATTTCAGTACACAAACCCCGCGAGATGTTCCCCGCCATAAATAGCATATTTCGACCTAAAAACAGTAACGAGATCGGGACACTAAAAATCCCCCCATCGCGATCGAACCTCCTACAAAATTCGGACATTAAACTCAACCACCTACAGAAAGACGCAAACGATAGATTACTAATCACCGACACACAGGATAAACTTGATATACTAGGCACACATTTCGAAACGGTCCACACAAAAAATCTACATATGGGCAAACCACAACACGCGAATATAATCAATAAAAGAATCGACACCCTAAAACAGGAAATACAAAACACCTCCGCGCTTTGCACTTTTAACGCGACAAATACAGCCGACAACCCGGACGAAGACAGTATCCCTCCAAACTATTTCACTTCCCAATATAAACTCAGGAGTACCTTTAGAAATCTAAATAACAAAAAATCATCCAGCTTCGATGGTATACCAAACATAGCCCTCAAACACCTATCCCAACACTACATCTACAACTACTCAATTATATTCAACAACTGCCTAAACTTATCCTATTTCCCCACAATCTGGAAGACAGCCAAATTAATAACAATAAAAAAGAAAGGCAAGGACGGTAGCGATCCGAATAACTACCGACCAATAAGTCTCCTTCCAAACATCAGCAAAGTCTTCGAAACGACAATTAATAACGCAATTGTCAGTTTCTGCAAATCCAGGGATTTAATACCGGAGACACAATTCGGCTTCAGACACAAACACTCTACGGTTCATGCAATAACCAAATTCACTTCAGACATCTGTTGGGCCAGGAATGCGGGCGACTGCGTCGCAGCCTTATTCATAGATTTAGAGAAAGCCTTCGATACGGTATGGTTAGACGGACTCTTCTTCAAACTTCTCAAAAAACAATTCCCGACACATTTAGTTAAAATCATCTGGAATATGCTTCACAATAAATCATTTTACTTAGTAAACGGTCAATATTCATCTCGAAAATCCTTCAAAATTAATAACGGATTACAGCAGGGCACAATAAACTCACCCATTCTATTCAACATTTTTATCAGCGACTTATTAAAATTATTCGGACTCAATAACGACATCGACAAAAGAGCAATAGCATTCGCGGACGACCTTTTAATCTATATCCGGCATAATAAAGCATCTAAATTGCAAGCGCTCCTCCAGGAAATGCTCAAAAACATCCAACATTACTTCAACACGTGGAAACTCATGATAAATATCAATAAATGCGAAACTATCCTATTTAGACCATACATCTCCAAAACTGCAGGCGCTAACAAAGACGTCCGCAAACACGCAAGCAAATTCCAAATCGTAGACAATCAAAACACAAACAACAAAATCCCCCACAAAGACACAGTTCGTTACTTAGGCATACACATAGATTTCAAACTCAACTACAACAAACACATAGACATACAAATAGACAAAGCACAAAAAGTCTTCTTCGAACACAAAAGACTGTTCTACTCACAAGACCTCGATAAATGCGTTAAAATTCTATGTTACAAGCTACTCATCAGACCTATCCTGACGTACGGATGTCCCATCTGGTTTAATATCAGCCCAGGAACCATGGAAAAGTTGCGGATCTTTGAGAGGAAATGCCTCCGAGTCTGCCTAAATCGTTACAGATCACCGGAATCCAACTATAAAAAGATGATCAACAACTACAAGATATGTGAAGAAGCCAAACTCATCAGGATTGACCTATTTATATTGAAACTCATCAGAAACCACTGGTCCAACATTCACCACACAACATCAAACAGTCAAATATTCAGCTCCGTATACCCGAACCCATTGTATTTCGCGAACGCCATGAAAACCGGCTACCTACCACCAGAATCATTTATTTACCTAGATAGCGAAGGCTATATTCAAAATTCCAATAATATTCCCCTAATTTACCACGTGTTCCGAAAAACCTATGACAAAACCATCGCGTACAATAGAAACATAAACTTTGCAGACCCCATCATGCGTTTTAATTATAAATTATCAAATATAGATGCTAAAGACAACCATAGACAAAATACCAAACAATACTGGTGGCTATAAAACCAAAATCAAAATCCACAGACACACTTCTGCTTTCTCCATCATTTTATTTTCAGGCATGTAAAAATTTTGTAAATAAATAATAAAAGAACTTAACACTCCCCTACCCCCCGCTCCCTTGTTCCACCCCCTTTCTTCCCACCATATACAACTGACAACGATTATATAGTTTCGGCCAAATTCTATATAACATAAATGTAAATATATAAGTAACTAAGCTTAGTGTAAGATGTATATATTGTAGCATTAAGGGCGATATTTAACCAACACCACCGTGTAGATTGTGCGTGCTCCATGCAGGAGCCTTTTATCTTGTTAAGTTTGTTTTTCTGTTATACTTTTTTTTGTACGTTTTGGTTTATTGCATTCTGTATATATTATTTATTTGGCAATAAAACGTGCTGTTACAAAAAAAAAAAAAAAAAAAAAGCGCGCTTCGTCCCTGACTCGGAATCCGAGGCACCCGAGTATCGAGGGTTCGAGTCTCGGTCCGGCGATTCGGATTTATCGAAATACGAAAAATAAATTCATAATACAAGGAGCTTGGGGAGGAGTGGGGAGAGTGACGTAGGGACAGCGGGATAGTAGGAGCGGGGATGGGAAGAGTAGGCAACGAGAACTGTGTGTGTAGCTCCTGAGGCTATGGTGAATTTCTGATGACGTCAGGAACTAGAAAATGAGAGCGATCGACCAATCATGGCCGATCGCGAAACCACGTGATAGAAAACCACGTGACTTTCAAGGCCAAGGAACTAGGAAATCGGAGAAATATTCGTCTGAAATTTGCTTATAAGCAAATTTTCGAGCCTCCAAGGCCGAGGCCGAGGAGTGGGGGAAGTGAGGTAGTGGTAGTGGGGATAAGAAGTGGTGGGAATCGAGAAACGTAGCTCCCGTAAGGCAGATTTCCTATCGAAATACAATTGAAATTAAATTTTTTGATGGTTCAATTCCAATCTTTCACGTCTGGTATATTTATTTAAGCGAAAAAGTAACAATTTATACTTAATTTCATTCTTCGACATTAAATTAGAATGAAAAAATTATGTATCTGAGAGGGCCTGATGTCTTGAATTAATACTTTCATGTACTGTGACATTCATGTTGGGAGCTCTAATTAATAATGGCGATTATGTTGTTACGATATTATTTTTATTATTCGATATTTTTTACCTGAGGCTCCTTAAAAAGTTACTTTAAAACCTATGGAATACGAGACGCATTAGTATTTGGGGTAGAGTGCAAAGCGAGAACCTATACTCGTGGGTATATATGTACGTTACCTATGGATCACCCTTAGTTTGTAAGCGATCACCTTGCTAAAACAATATCGATCAAGATCCGTCATTTTGACGGGACCCGTAAACCTAGTGTTAAACAGGACCTTCAATTGCAGGGTGCTCACCCAATCCTGTTAATATCGATATCCCTTGGCCTGGCTATAGACAGGCTTGTATATCGCACTAAAGAAAAAATTCCTATTGCTTTATGTATCTCGAACACATAGAGTATTTAAACACGTTGTTTTAATATCAACCCTTATCGGTCGCTAGCTTTTTATACGCGATTCTCAATACGTTGTAGCTGGTTTCTGTAAATGTGCGACAAAATTTCACTATTATAAGAATAACATATTTGTTAGAAATTATGTATTTTTTGGCAGAGTATTATAAATATATCAGTTTGAATTAAATATTTATGAGTTTTTAATGCATGATACTTTTTAAAGCAATCTACTTAAGAGGCCATCATCATCATTCTTAATTTCGATCCAATCATGGCACGAGTTATTAATATTTTCTATTTCCACGTCATTTTTTTCCACTCGCGGAAGATTTTTTCTCTTCTTAGAATGTAATAACATTGGACTGCTAGCCTCGTCACTAGAATCAAAATCAGTCGTATCATCAAAAATATTCACTGCTACTACCGCTATAGAAATGAACCAAATTTTCTGTATTCATTTCTTGCGCTCAATATATTAAATCTTGACTAAAGAAAGCATTGGTATTGAGGACGTGAGGTGTGTGTGTGAATGAATTGTAAATAAGTTAATAATCACTCAACAATATGTATTCAATAAATAAGCAACGGTTAAATAACAACAAGCAACAAATTGTATCAAGCAATAACGAGTAGTAGCAAGAGTGTCAGAGATTGTGCGGGTGTAATCGTGACGGTATGAAAATCACGAGTGTCTCGAGCGGCGCGATGATCAGTGTTTTTATGCCCTTTTTGGGAAGAGATAGACGTAGGAAAAGAACGGGAGAAGTATAGAGTGGACACTTGAAGGGGTGGAAAGGAAAGTCAACGGAACCTTAAAATCTGGCTGCCAAATGTGCAATCTGACAAAGAGCACGGTTGCACGGGACCCTGGAAAAACAGGAAATTGAAGAATCGGCAGGAAGTGCTTAGCAATACTCAGGCAAAAGGGAAAGTTAGGAATAACGTCGTGGCGGACACAGCCACAGTATATCTCTAGAAATGTTAGTTGCTCGTTGCTGATGCTTCATTGGCCTGAATTTCGACAGGGTTCACCTTGTGACCTGCAACGTGACATACGACCGCAGAGCCAAAGTACTGTTGTCACGTGAGAGTTGAGGGTTAATAAGCACAGTTATTCGTTGTTACTTATGCGACCTTTTTCAACAGCTTCCACTATCCAAAAAATAATTAATCCGTTCGTCATTAACGTTGATGTTGCGGAGTGAACATCTCTGAAACATAACTTTGAAATTTCAACAACTACATTGCTCACGTCTCGATAGACACCCTTTCGCACGATACGTGATCCGCATTTTCACGCCCTTTTGTTCCCCGTTTCCCTTTTGTCTTTCTGCCGGGCTCCTTAGCTTCTCGTTCTTGCTCATTCGGATGCTTTATACAGAATGCAATCGTCCCGAACGATCCATTAGCAGATTCTTTCCCCGATGCATTGGCCGGGTCTGTATGAGCCCCGGAAAGTGGGATAACTGCGGATTGAATGTGTGCCGATAACCGCAAATCGTTCGGGGTAAGCGTTCCTACGGATATATATGGGGATGCTGGAAGTTGCGAGCCAATGGCAATTGGGAGATTAAGTTTTTTATTCAACGAAGGGCGAATAGAGCGAGACGGGGGTCGCGGGCCACCGCGGGATTTCGGAACGGCTGTTCTTTGTTCGACGGGGCAAGGCCACCCTACTTTTATTAGAAACGCGGACCAGAGATAACGAGAAATTGCTGTTGTACCGGGACGTCGCCGACTCTACGGCTAATCGAGTCTCGAATCGGGTAACAATGTTTCCGAACCTACTCTCGTCTCGGATCCCGACGATTATTAATGTCCAGACTGGACAAAACAGATTACCTGATAAATTGTGCCGGTTGATAATAAGATATTCAATTTTCCTTGATTTTTGCCGACGATTTTTTGCGTCCTCGCCTCATCTTTTACCTTACACACTTTCGGAAGAGATTTATGTTCTATGGGGATTTGATAGTAATTGGATTTGGTTAGGTTTGAGTTAAGTTGTGTGTGGATTCGACTTAGACTTGGAGTCAATTAGATAACATTAGGTCAGATTGAGTTACGTTGGATTGGACGAAATTAGATTAGGTTAGATTAGATAAAATTTGACTTTGACTTGGAGTCAGATAGGTAAGATTAGGATTCAATTAGATAACATTTGGTCATGATTAAGGTAGGTGGGATTGGACGAGATTAGATTAGGTTAGGTTAGATAAAATTTGACTTAGACTTGGTGTCAGTTAGGTAAGATTAGGTTAGATTAAGTCAGATTAGTTATATTTTCTCTCCTTCGAATTCGCGACGTCATCCTGTATTTTATTAAAGTTCGGTACTAATTCTATTTGGTTTGCATAGTTCAAGATTCGTGATAGGTCCGTATTAGATTTTGGTTAGACCTATTTAGCCCTTGATTAGATCTTTATTAATTTATCTAATATGGATACCTTGCGTTTCTTCTTAGTTACGTTATACTGTGTTGGACTATCTAAGTCTATTCCTTGGAGTTCTAAAAACAAGGTTATATACTAATGATTCGTGGAAGATGGTGGATTCGTTTTTGATTGTATCACAAGACAATAATATACCTAATGTTATTATCAATATTTAAACCTTAATTACTTAACCTACAATTTCTTGAACGATTACGTCAGTTAGGGGTAAGTAACTAATATTCCAACGTCAAGATAAATAAGGAAAGTTGAAAAGTTCAATATATTTTAATTGAACGATCTTCGTTTATACAAATTATAATTGGTATCGAACTGGAAACACTATTCTTATGCGAATACGATTTATGTTTGTCACATTTGTACTGTATCTATTGACTCTACTTTATCAACCAAGAGGAGTTAAATCGACTGCTCTTCCCATATTTCATATCTCTTCTACAGTACAGCTATTCAGTATCTTGCTATATTGAATATCTCTTTTAGAGTACAGCTATAAAGTATCTTGCTATATTACATTTCCCTTTTACAGCACAGCTACTCAGTATCTTATTATGATTCATATCACTTTTACAGTAGAGCTATTCAGTGTTTTCCTATATTGCATATCTTTTCTACAGTATAGCTATTCAGTATCTTGCTATATTGCATATCTCTTCTAGAGTACAGCTATAAAGTATTTTGCTATATTACATTTCCCTTTTACAGCACAGCTACTCAGTATCTTATTATGATTCATATCACTTTTACAGTAGAGCTATTCAGTGTTTTCCTATATTGCATATCTTTTCTACAGTATAGCTATTCAGTATCTTGCTATATTGCATATCTCTTCTAGAGTACAGCTATTCAGTATCTTATTATGATTCATATCTCTTCTACAGTAGAGCTATTCAGTGTTTTCCTATATTGCATATCTTTTCTACAGTATAGCTATTCAGTATCTTGCTATATTGCATATCTCTTCTAGAGTACAGCTATAAAGTATTTTGCTATATTACATTTCCCTTTTACAGCACAGCTACTCAGTATCTTCTTATGATTCATATCACTTTTACAGTAGAGCTATTCAGTGTTTTCCTATATTGCATATCTTTTCTACAGTATAGCTATTCAGTATCTTGCTATATTGCATATCTCTTCTAGAGTACAGCTATTCAGTACCTTATTATGATTCATATTTCTTCTACAATAGAGCTATTCAGTGTGTTCCTATATTGCATATCTCTTTTACAGTATAGCTATTCAGTATCTTGATATATAGCATACTTCTTCTGCAATATAGCTAATCAGTAAGTATTCAGTAACAGATAAAGTTTACCAAAATTGCGACATTTTGCGTTTCAAACTGTAACGTAGCCTCACTGATCGCAAGTCCCCGGTGTATTACGCAACATGCTTTCCCACATTCTTTCTTTTGTCCATCTTTTCGAGGGCGTCCGGCACGGTACAGGGAAAAGGTTCCAGATGCGATTGTTCACTTGGCAGTGGTCGGATTTGAATTCATTGTTTGCAAGAGCCCGTTACAACGGCTACCCATGGACGATATATTATCTGTTATTGCAGCTCAACTCGTAGCCACAATGGCTGGCTTTACCGTCCGGCTTGATCTCCATATTTTAATTAAAAGCCACGACCGAGTTCGCAACACGCGTGGGTATATCTCCGTTGGTCGTTGAACGAAAATTCGAATGCATATCCGTTGTGTCTGGATATCGTTCTTTCTCCGACGGGAATCTTCGCGCGAATCGAATCGATGCGTGGTCGCCTTCATGTAAGTGGACAATGTCATATGAGCACGGAGGAAATTCGCCGCTTGTATAGAGAGGTTGGCGTAAAGGGATTCGAGGATTTGAAGACGTGGTGGCATTATTGTGAATGGTAAAGAAGAAAACGATCGGTGGAAATCTGTCCCCATGGCGACCGCTGTCGAAACGAGGACAAGTGTTCATTATAAAACGAAGAAACGATTCTGGTTTCGATTTCAGCGGCCTTCGTCGTTCTCCGGGTCCTCCGATGTATTTTGTCCTCCGAATACGCGGCAACAATGAATCCTAGCCAGACGTTCAACAATTTTCATGTACAGCGACAGAAATTAGGTTAAGTTTATTGTTGCATCTTCGCTGAAAACAGATGGCGCTTCGGGGAAGAGGATTTTGTTACGTTTCTCCGACGAACTGCCCTGTAAAAGATATTTCATATAATTCGGTAACCGGAATTATATATAACTTAGTTGACAGACCTTGCTTGTATAGCGCTTTCAGGAACAGCGTCCTTCGCTGTACACGGTTAGATTAGGGTCGTAGAATGTGGGTCACAGGAGTTTTGAACTTGCTGGATGATATCGAGAAGATCATATTGTTGACGCAGTTGAGCTATTTCTAAACTTTGAAAACCGTCGAGTCTCGCGTCTAACGTTGCCTTCACCAGATCGGATGCTGATCTAACTTGGACGTAATTTAAACTTAGATGTGACTCGACATAACTGCAGATACATGAAGTTTGTAGAGTTGCTAACACTTGTGGGAGGTTTATTAATGTAATTTTGGATAGATTTAATTTGAACTTGAGACAGGATTAATGGAGATGTAACGTAAACTTTATACGGGATGAATGAAGATCTAACCTATACTTAATATCGAACGAATGAGGATCTAACTTAACATAAAATTAATCACGATTTCCCGTAAGCTTAGTATAACGTTAATGAAGGTCTAGCCTCAAGTTAATATAGAATTAATTAGGATCTAACCTAATCATTAGATAGGGTTAACGAAGACTTAACCAAAACTCAGTAAAAGATTAATAAAGATATAACTTCAAGTTAATATAGTATTGATGAAAATCTAACCTACATTTAATAGAGGATTAATGAAGATCTACCCACATCTAAATTAATTGGTTGATTTTGGGACGTACGTATATAGAAATTTTGATATTTTAGAACATAGAGATTTAGAAGTCTCCGAATTTGACAACGTATGAGTTATTGAGAGAAGAATTTGTGTATCTAAGGACTTAAGAAATTAAAACAATTAATGCAGTATATAGTGTGTCCTTCGAAAGCATGCAACTTTTGTATGTAACATTCTTTCGTGCAATATATATTTTGGAAGTTATAACGGTGCACACGTTGCGTGGATCACTCTGTTGGTATCAGTCAAACTGTTATTTGTATTCATTTTATAGATGTTAATTCTCAACATAGAATTATACTGAACTTTTACAGTGCTCTTAAAATTATTTATTTAATATTTCCAGGTATACCAACAACTGCTTATTTAAAACTGCAGATTTACTAAATTTCTACATTTATATAATTCTTCCATTTTATAAACTTCAAATTTCCATATTAAATTTCGATATTTTCTAATTTATTAAGTTTCTATATTTTTCGGATCTTTAATTTCAAATTGTTATTTATATTCCTTTTTTAGTTGTTAAATTTCAACATAGAATCACGCTGAACTTTTACACGGTGCACTTAGAATCATTAAATTATTGTAATATTTCCCGGTGCACAAACAACTGCTTATTTAAAACTGCAGATTTACTAAATTTCTACATTTATATAATTCTTCCATTTTATAAACTTCAAATTTCCATATTAAATTTCGATATTTTCTAATTTATTAAGTTTCTATATTTTACGGATCTTTAATTTCAAATTGTTATTTATATTCCTTTTTTAGTTGTTAAATTTCAACATAGAATCACACTGAACTTTTACACGGTGCACTTAGAATCATTAAATTATTGTAATATTTCCCGGTGCACAAACAACTGCTTATTTAAAACTGCAGATTTACTAAATTTCTACATTTATATAATTCTTCCATTTTATAAACTTCAAATTTCCATATTAAATTTCGATATTTTCTAATTTATTAAGTTTCTATATTTTACGGATCTTTAATTTCAAATTGTTATTTATATTCCTTTTTTAGTTGTTAAATTTCAACATAGAATCACACTGAACTTTTACACGGTGCACTTAGAATCATTAAATTATTGTAATATTTCCCGGTGCACAAACAATTGCTTATTTAAAACTGCAGATTTACTGAATTTCGAAATTTAAAAAATTCCTCAATTTTATAAACCTCGAATTTCCATCCTAAATTTCATATTGTTATTTATATTCGTTTTATAGTTGTTAAATTTCAATATAAAATCATACTGACCTTTTACACGCTGCACTTACAATTATTTATTTAATATTTCACGGTACACAAGCAATTGCTTATTTACAATAAAACTGCAGTTTTACTGAATTTCTACATTTATATGAGTTTTTCCATTTTATAAACTTCAAATTTCCATCCTAAATTTCTATATTTCCTAACTTCTCAAATTTCTATATTTGTCAGATCTTAAATTTCAAATTGTTAATTACATTCATTGTATAGTTGTCAATTTTCAACATAAAATCATACTGACCTTTTATACGATGCATTTAGAATTATTAAATTAATATTTCCCGGTGCATAAATAACTACTCAATCAGTGGCTTCATAGTGGGTCTAAATACCCACATTCAAAATAAACGCTTTCGATGTTTGTCATCGAATCGACGGCAAGAAAACGAGCATCGAGTTAAACACGAAGCCAGTGAAACCGAAACGTTGCACGAGATTAGTTTACCGAAGAGGCCGTCGTGGAAAGGTGTCTGGAAAGGTCGTAGGCTGGCGAACCGCATCCGGTCTCATTCCGGAAGTTCGTCGAATCGAAGCACGCGGCCTCGCCGCAAAGTCGAATGCATTTTCATCGTACCAACGTCGGTATGTTCGTTCCCCCTCGAATGTGGGGAATGGGGTGCGGAATTTAGATTAACGATCGTGCGTGACTTCAAAATCGCCGACGATGCCATCACACCTTCCATTTTATATCTTTCCTCTTTTTATCTTTCATTCTTCCGTCGTCCGCCGCATTCTCGTTCCCTTTCGTTCGTCCTCCTTTTTCTCTTACTCCTTCACGCTACGTGCCTTCGCTCTCCTGTTTTTCTGTTGTGCCCCGAATATTTTCTCGCCGATTCATGGCATACGCGAGACCGTATTAAAACGCCGCTGCCCACGGAACTTGTTCTCCTCATTGTCATTGTATGTGATATTCTAGAACCTTTGGAACCTTAGAGCCTTATATACAGTTATTACAATATAAAATTGGTATGCAGTATCAAAATATCCCTGAGGAATGGGACGTTTTCTTTTGGAGAGGGAGGGCGGGTTGGAAAAGGACCACAAATATGTTACAATTTTATAATTTTATAAAGGTAAGAGTACCGGTAATTGACACTGTACCAGTACTTGACGATTTTTCAAAAAAAGTAAATTAATAAAGAAACCACTAATTGGAGTATATGAAACCTTATTAATCTGTATACTGTCGCACTTCAGCGACTTAATTTGCGAACTATTGCGCATATCCGCCATTCAAAATTGTCAAAGCAACCGATTAATCAAACTTGTGCACAGCTCTTACGATTTCTCAGTGTTTTCTTATATAAATCGCTAAGGATTTAGTTAAAATGTAAGTATTGCAAGTTTATATTATTTAATCACTGTAAGTAAAAAAGGCATTCTTATATGTTGTTTGAAACTTAAAAAGAGATTTATTTATATAATTGGCAACAAACAATGCTAAATTGTCTAAATCCACTCCGTGCCAACTATTGAATTAAATTTTACGTTTAGAAAAAAAAAGAAAAGAAAGGAGGGTGTTAAAAAATGCCCATTTTTGGCATCGCCTAGAAATGAAAAACTCATGCAGGATCTTTTAGAGTGTCTCCTAAGGAACAAAAAATATCCTTATCACTTTCCCGAGAAACGATGGGAAAGTTGTCAAAAATACGTTGAAAGTATATAAGAGTAAAACCGCACCGTAATACGACACAAACCGAACGTAGAAAAGGATAGCGATACAATAACAAAGAGGGACTGAGGTTCGAGACGTTCGGCAAACATGAAAGACTCCTGCGTGTTCTGTCTTTTAAATTCAAAAATCAAAATTCTTTATTTTTGGTTTTTCGTGAATGATTTACCATCGTATTCGTCTCGTTTTTCTGATTAAAATGATACCAAACACGATATAATTACAATCATAATTACCCGTGTAACAAGCCATAAAAGTTTCGGACGTTAGAATCTGAGGAATTCGTATCTCTGCCGTAAATGAAACGTCCGAAACTTGTATGGCTTGTTACACGGGTAATTATGATCGTAATTATATCGTGTTTGGTCTTATTTTGATCGGAAGAACCTCACGAATATGTTAAAAAAATTTCCAGTCAAAAAAATATAAATATTAACAAATTATATTGGTAAATTTGGAACTGGAGATCTGTCGGCCCGCATCAAAGGGACCGCGGCGAGTGTATCGTGTTACACTTGGACTGGCTCGAGCGAGGCGAACACAGGCGCAGCAACGACGCACGCATAGACGCAGGAAGAGACGTGTCGCACTGTGGGAGGATTTACTGTAGTTTCGAACAAATATAGTCAAATCCCTTCTTTTTGTTCTTTTGCATTTTGTTTCATTTCTATATCTCCTTTCTGTTGCCCCAATAAAATTATCCAACACTGTTAAATGTTGATTAAGACTGTTTTCCTCCAGGGAGAATTCCTGAGGAGGAAAAGTAGGAAAACCGGGTGGTTGTCCTGATTGGTTCAGTGTTTTTACCAATCACACTGTGTAAAGTTGGGCATCATCCTACCCCGTGCGACCTTGGTGCAGTCCGCGCGGAGTAAGATGTGTCGCGTGGAAGTGGTAATAAGAGAAAACGGGTCTAAGACAGAATTTCCTTTGCGTGGTCGTCAAGGGGGTCCTGGTTACTGTCTCCGAGGCCCTGTCCTCGAACCCTCGGGAAACTCACATTTATGGCATTGCAATAAACTGTTGAGACCGTCGAAAGCACTTGAACATAGAAATCGTGAAAGAGGAAATATATGAAAGGACTCTCAAAAACAGCTATGGTCGTTGCATGCCATGAATGTGCTAACAATGTGCAGGCCAATTGTTGTTCCTGTGTACAAATTGTTAGCTGTCCTAATTACCGTAACGATCCCTTTCGATAGTTAATAATTCAACTCTAGGTCTGTAAACAACATTGGACTATCGTATTGCAGAACACTTGGACCAAGGTCTCATCCTCTTGCTGCAGTATGTATTCTAAAACCTAACATTTATCGTCGTGAAACGGTAAAAATTTTCCGACGAAAATTCGACTCGATATCGTGCTGATGCTTTTCATGAATTTCGAGTGGCGGTTAACGGAGATGACGACAAGTTGCGTGACTATATTATTTACGTTCGCGGAACGAGCTTGATGCTCGTAAAAGAGAGGAATGGAAGTGACGAGGACTGAAGGAAAATAAGGAGACGGTTTCATACGAAACGTGAGTAAGATCTGTCGCGATATTACGGCCAGTGTACACTCTGCCGCAGAGTTGGAATGACGTTGTATAGAAACGTGCGGTGTAGACACGAATTTTCGAATTCTCAAATTATTGTTTTTCGAAATTTGGAGATTTTTAGAAATTCCGGAATTCATAGATTTTCAGATTTCTTGAATTCCCAAATTCTAAGATTACTAAACTTAAAAGATTCCTAAATTCCAAGATTTGCAAATTTTTCATGTTTCTACATTCCTACATTTCCACATTGTACTGATTCGCAGATTTCAAGATTCATAAATTTTACAAATCCCAAATGCATAAATTTCCATATTCCGATATTCCCAATGTTTTCGAATTCTTAAATCTCGAGATTTACAAATTTTATAGATTCCGAAATTTCAAGACTACTAAATTCGTAAATTCTCAAATTTCAAAATTCCCGAATCCACAAACTTCCGAATCACAAAATTACCACATCCAAAAATGTGCAAATCACCAAATTCTTAAATCATTGAATTTACAAAATCGTAAATTTAAAACCCCTAAATTTCCAAATTTCTAACGATCCAAATCTTTAATTTCTCAAATGCCTAATTTCCTAAATTCCTGATCCTTTTCCTGAACCTTTTCGAAATCCCTACATTACCAAATCTCTAAACTTCCCAATCCCTAAATTCGCGAATTTCTAAATTTCCAATTCGTAACCTTCCGAATCTCCAATATCTCAAATGCCTAAGTTCCTAAATTCTTAAATTTCTAAATCCCTACATTACCAAATCCCTAAATAGCCAAGTCCCTGAATCTGTAAATCCCTCAATTCCTGACTCTCTAAATTTCCAAATTCCTATATCCCCAAATCTCTAAATTCCGAATCCCTAAATTTCCAAATCCCTAAATTCCCAAATCTCTAAATTCCGAATCCCTAAATTTCCAAATCCCTAAATTCCCAAATCTCTAAATTCCGAATCCTTAAATTTCCAAATCCCTAAATTCCCAAATCTCTAAATTCCGAATCCCTAAATTTCCAAATCCCTAAATTCCCAAACTCGTATTTTCTCAAATCTCTAAATTCCGAATTCCTAAATTATCAAATCCTAGAGTGTCCAAATTCTCAACTAGCCCTTAAATTCTCATGAACCTCAAACTTCCTATAAATCAACGAAAGGAGGAGCTCTCCTGCTCTAGGTCTCCATATCCTCCCTAACAATACTAGATTTGTACCTGACTGTACGTGTCACTGTTCAACGACGATAAATCGATTCGGCTCTTCGAGATGTTAGCAACGTTTATTATTATTTTGAGAAATTGCAATTTTAGTAAAACAATTTTATACGAAAATATCAATACTACCGATATCGATTTAATGCATAAAAAACTTGATCTTAATGTCATTTTAATAGTACTGAGGTATTAAGCAAAATTTTAAATGCTGTACGCCGTTTAAATGCATTACGGTATAAATGAGTTAAAACGAGCGATAAATGAATATTATAATTGACATTTTCTGTTAATCATTTTAATACCTCTTTTTAATGTAGCGTAAAAGTTAACGGTGTCGATTATGTCCCGAAAATTTCAGATATCTCTTATTGAATGTCGGACTTTTGAAGTTTTATTTAATTTATTCAGTTTACTTAATGAAGTGAAATTCGTACGATGAAATTTTCAGTGATTACTATTACATACTACCTCTTTTGCATATTAATTTCAATACTTGCAGATCACTGCATACTTTATAAAATACATACAATTTCCTTTCCATAAATTTGTGTCATTTCTAAAGTGGTTAAGATATTATATATATGTATATTTTAACTGGGTTGATTTTTAAATTTGTTGATATACTGTGAATAATGATAAAATGGGTATAATATAAGCCTCTTGATTTATATAATTGATAGTTGTAATTTAATATAAATTAGTAGTCAAATACAACATGTTATTTAATATAAATTAATATGTAATTTGATATAAATTTGACATGTAATTTAATATAAATTTATTTATAATTTGATACAAATTTTAATATACCATTTAATATATAATTTATAATTTAATATAGATTGATAAGCTATTAATGCAAGTCATTGCACTCCACAGTTGTAAGAAAAAAATATTTATGGTAGTAATTTTAACTTTATCTTAACGCGTTCAGATTCTATTGTGTAATGAAACTTGTCAATACTACTTTGTGTTATGTAATATTACACATTCGTATCTGAAACTGTTCCATAAATATCTACATTAGTATATTCAATCTTCAATCAATACTATCAGGTCCAACTGTGTAATAATACACATTAATACCACTTAAAGTTATGTTACTATTACACAGTTGGTTTTGAGTGTATTCAAAAAATACTTACATCGTACATATTCAATCCTTCACCAGCACTTTCAGATTCATATGTGTAACAGAACACACGAACGCCTTTTGGAGGTGCTTTATATTACACAATTGGTTTTGAAAGTGTTCAATACATATCTGTGTCCGTATATTCAATCCTCTATTAGTATATTCAGATACAACCGTGTAATAATACAGATCATCAGCTTCTTGAATTGTTATATTACACAGTTGGGGTAGAAAGTATTAAACAAATATATACGACGTATAGATTCAATCCTTCACCAGCACTTTCAGGTCCACATGTGTAACAGAACACACGAATGCCTTTTGGAGGTATATTATATTACATGATTGGTTTTGAAACTGTTCGATAAATGCCTTTCGGAGGTATATTATATTACATGATTGGTTTTGAAACTGCTCAATAAATAGCTGTGTCCGGATATTTAATCCTCCATTAGCATATTCAGATACAACCGTGTAATAATACAGATCATCAGCTTCTTGAATTGTTATATTACACAGTTGGGGTAGAAAGTATTAAACAAATATATACGACGTATAGATTCAATCCTTCACCAGCACTTTCAGGTCCACATGTGTAACAGAACACACGAATGCCTTTTGGAGGTATATTATATTACATGATTGGTTTTGAAACTGCTCAATAAATAGCTGTGTCCGGATATTCAATCCTCCATTAGCATATTCAGATACAACCGTGTAATAATACAGATCATCAGCTTCTTGAATTGTTATATTACACAGTTGGGGTAGAAAGTATTAAACAAATATATACGACGTATAGATTCAATCCTTCACCAGCACTTTCAGGTCCACATGTGTAACAGAACACACGAATGCCTTTTGGAGGTATATTATATTACATGATTGGTTTTGAAACTGCTCAATAAATAGCTGTGTCCGGATATTCAATCCTCTATTAGCATATTCAGATACAACCATGTAATAATATACATCAATAGCATTTCGAGTCAATACTTCTCATTCAGCTTAGTAAATGTTTATATCGGTAAACTTCATACTGTATCGACGCTTTCGAACCCAGCTGCATATTAATACACATTAAATCTCTGCGGCGATGTACAATATTACACGATTACGTCTGGAATTGTTAAAACACGAATTTATCGTACGTTCGACATTAATTACGGTGCAAAATTATCGCGTAATTATTAATTTGCATACAAGAGGGAGAGATTGCAACGGACGGACGAAGAAACAGCAAATTCGACGTTGTTGTAACACTTTTGTCGTCGATGCTGGTGTTCCACAAATGCGCTATTAATCACGAGAACGAGTGACAGTTACACGACACGAACAATGTGCCTACAAGCGAAAATACTTAATCGAGAGATTTCGAGGGTCGTCACGCAACCGTCGATCGTTGATCGATCAGATATATTTATCAGGGGCTCGTTAACCGATCGTGACCCGGCCATGAGCCATCGCCGATGCGTGATTAAAGTAGCACGCTAATTGCGTTTTCATTTAATCCTGTTATCGAGGCGATACAATTCGATTCTAATTCGATTCGATGAGCAGTGGAGCACACTCGAACGATTGCTAATGGGATTCTGTCATCGTCTTCGAGGCCCCGAGACGAGTGTCCACAATTTCCGCTCGACGTCCTCCAGGATTTGTTTTTACTGTATGTATGATTTGTTTATTCGAATTTAAAATGATTTTAAGTACCTGCGCTGAAACGTTGATGGGACCAATAATTGGAGTGTCACTAGATTTTAATGAATTGTGAAATAAATCGTTCGATGGAATTGCTCCTATTTGCGGCGGAATATTGTTGGCGATATTTCGAATTTGAAGTTATCTGAAGGTTCGAATTTTACCATATTTTTTGTAAGGGTGGCTTAGGAAAAAGACACAGAGCTCGATGTAATATCGGATTTAATAAACATATATTACATCGAGCTCTGTGTCTTTTTCCTAAGCCATCCTTACATTTTATTTAATGAATTTTAAGAATTTAGTACAGTTTTGCGATTTTTTCGTTATCTTAATTCTCCGATTTTTTCAAGTTTTTGTTTTTATAATTATCTGATTTCTGAAATTTGTAATTTTCTAATTATTGAACTTCCATACTTTTAATATCCGTCAATTTTTCAATTTATCAACTTTTCATTTTTCTAATTTTCTAGTTTCCTAATTTCGTAACTTTTTTATTATCTGATTTTCTGGTATTCTAACTTCCTGATTTTCTAATTTTCTAATTTCTCAATTTTCCATTTTTTAATATCAACTTCCCAATTTCCTGGTTTTCCAACATTTTATTATACTACATCATTAACTTTTTAATTCTTTCTTTTTCTAACTTTCTGATTTTCTAATTTCCATAATTTTAAATTAGCTAACTGTCCAATTTTCCTATTTTACGATTTTCCACTTCCTAATTCTTCCATTTTACCGATTACCAATTTTCTACATTTGCCATTTTTTAATGCCCAACTTGTTTAATCTTGTTATATTCTAACTTCTTGTTTCCCAATTTTTCAATCTTCCAAAACTATACAATTTTCCAAATTTCAAAACTACAGATTTATTGAATTTATAAATATAAAAAATTCTTCAATTTTATAAACCTCAAATTTCCATCCTAAATTTTTACATTTCCTCATTTTTTAAATTTCTATATTTTTCAGATCTTAAATTTCTATTATAAAATTCAGAGTTTCTGAAGTTCTAATTTATAGATTTCTAAGAATTTTAATTTTTTACTTTTCAATTTACTGATTTCCAAATATCCAAGTTTCCAAGTTCTCAAATTCGCCATATTCTTCAATCTCTAACATTCCAATTTTCATGAAGATGAAAGATGTGACGATTTGAGGATTTTGGAATTTGGGAATTTGTAAATTTATAGATTTGTAGATTTAAAAATTTGGAGATTCGGTGAATTGGTGATTTGTAGATTCGTAGATTTGTAGATTTGTAGACTTGTAGACTTGTAGACTTGTACACTTGTAGACTAGTAGACTTGTAGACTTGTAGATTTGCTGATTTGTAGATTTGGGGATTTCTAAATGTGGGAATTCAGAGATTCACAGATTCACAGATTCACAGATTCACAGATTCACAGATTCACAGATTCACAGATTCACAGATTCACAGATTCACAGATACACAAATTATGTCATTTAGACACTACAAGATTTACAGATTTAGATATTGTTGGCAAGACAATGGTGAAGGAAAGCAAGCATTTTCTTTTCCCAACAACAGAGAATTGAAGAACGTAAAGTTACAGAAAATAGAACACAGAAAATCAACTCTACAGAAAAAAAGCAACGGCGTATATGGTGCCATGTTCGTCACAAAATAAATTAAATAAAAGGGTGATAGTGCTAAAGAGAGATGGAATAATGATGAAGGATTCGATATTTATCTGTAAAAGCCCGCGTAACTGCATTTACAAACGGGATAGCGAGTCCGTAGATAGAACGAGAACTTTGATCTAGCTGGAAACTGAATTCGAACATTCCCACGTATGGTTCTTCAATCATCAACGTTGATAACGGGAACGAGACGGATACACAGAAGCGGATTGTACGCATATACGTGGGTTTCGGCTCAAATAATCGATAACCGATCATTGATACGTACATCCGCGACCTGTACTACTAGCTGTGCACGGTCGGAATACAAATACAGGAACATGTTCGCAAATTCGCGATTAGAATTGATGCAATGATACCGATCTTACATTGATCGTCCTCGTGAGACAATACCGAACGCGCATAAGCGCTGAATTATATCTTTAAATCGTCGAGGATGAACGTGATCTTTGTGAATTTAATATGGGAGTGTCGATTTATGAATTATTATGTCATTTTTGTTATTTTGTATTTTATGATGGAAGTTATGCAAGAGTTTATTTTATTTAATTTATTAATTAAGTATCGATAACCGATCATTGTGTACATCAGCGATCTGTACTACTAGCTGTGCACGTTCGGAATACAAATACAGGAACATGTTCGCAAATTCGCTATTAGAATTGATGCAATGATACCGATCTTACATTGATCGTCCTCGTGAGACAATACCGAACGCGCATAAGCGCTGAATTATATCTTTAAATCGTCGAGGATGAACGTGATCTTTGTGAATTTAATATGGGAGTGTTGTTTTATGAATTATTATGTCATTTTTGTTATTTTGTATTTGATGGTGAAAGTTATGCAAGGATTTATTTTATTTAAATTCTAGGTATAAATGTTTTCGAAAACGGTCTGTGTTTTCTCGGATTTCTCCGTAACAAAACTTTGAATTTATATAAATTTAGGTGAAGTGGAAACTTTGAATTTATCTGACGTGAAAACTTTGAATTTAAGCAAATTTGTCTGAAGCGAAAACTCTGAATTTATGTAAATGTGTTTGAAGTGGAAACAGAACTTATTTATATTTGAAACTTTGTATGTAGGTAAAGTCTAAAGTGAAGACTCTCATATAAATTTATATGAAATGATAAATTCCATATGTTTGTCTCTAAATTTATCTGAAGAGAAAAACATATACAGTTTATATTATAAATATTGTATTATTATTTACATACATTCTATTGTCTGGTATCATTATTTATAAATATAGTACTTTTATATAATATTATTAATTAATCTTTAAAATTCTAAAATTCCCAGAGTATATAATACTGAAATCTGAGAATCCTAAAAGATTCTAATTAAAAAATTCTCAAATCCTAATATTTTAATATCGTACCACCCTGATATTCTAAAATATTAATAAGCTAAAAGCTTAGACTCCTAAAATCACCCAAATTCGAAAATGTTAAGATTAGAATATTCGCAAATTCTAAAATCCTAAAATCTCAAGATTCCGGAGTGCCCAAATCTTAAAATGCTAAAATTAGAATATTCACAAATTCTAAAATCCTAAAATTTCAAGATTCCGGAGTGCCCAAATCTTAAAATGCTAAAATCAGAATATTCACAAATTCTAAAATCCTAAAATTCCAAAACTCAAAAGTTCCCACATTCCAAAATCTTCAAAGCATAAAATATCTGAAATCTTCCAAATCCCCTGATGCCACAAAGCCCTAAACTCAAAGTTCCACCTCTCCAATTCGCCATCACCTCAAGCCCTACAGTCCCAAAATCCAAACGTTCCCATAACCACGAAGCTTAAAATCCCACCAACCTCAAAACCTGAATTCCCAATAACCTCAAAGCTTCAAATTCCGATAACCTCAGAGCCCAAAATCCGAATATCCAAATCTGTGATATCCACAGTGGCACGTTCTCGTCGCACTTTCTAATGTCAAACAACGAAACAGTTGAATACGAGGCCTTCATAACTCGAAGCAGTTACAAAAGTACTCTATAACATCCTCTCTAAATCAAATCTGATCGGTGGTTTCAACCACATTCGCGGAGATAGAAGCACGATACGGAGCTGGAATCACCGCAAAAGGGTTCTCGTAACAAAGAGAAACGAAATAACTTTGTTACGTATGGAAAATGATCGTGTCCATCGAACAAAAGGGCAGACGTGCGTCGAATGTACGCGGAGAATCGTGACGTAGCTGATACAAGACTCTATCTATCGGCGACAATACATCGAGTGTCGCACTTATAGCTGAATCATACACGATAACCATCCATTGTTTATGAAACTATTGTCGAAGACTGGCAATGCGGAATGGCCGACAAGAATCGAATACTATGGACCCGTGCAAGGACACAGACCGTATTTCGAGCACCTTTGTGCGAAACTTTAAATACCCCGTTTCCATTCTCATCGAGGTATTTACTCTCACCGAAATATTTCGTTCGTCAAAACCTTCATAACTTGCTGTGGGGTTTAGTAAATATATGTAAAGAAACGCGTCGTTGACGCACTTTACACGGTCGAAATGAAAGGGAGCCACGACCAACGAGATAAGACAGAAGAGAGTAATAAAGAGAGAGAGTGATTAAGATATTTGGAAACACGTGGTCGCTAAGGCAGAACGGACAAAGGGATTAAGAAATTGTAGTGTAGGACGAAATTAAATCGAAAGAACAAACTTTAAATGTCGTTTCGTGGATGTTCCAGGTAAGAGAACAAAAATGTAAGCAATTGTTATACTAAATAAAAAAACTTTTAAAAGCGTGGATGTTCCAGGTGAAACCGAATTGAGTTTGTTTTTCATTTTTAATTGCGAAAATCCCCAATCAAGTCGATAATTTACCTTATATATATACTCTCATCTATATTAATATGATTTAATAGTTTAATTAATAAAAGGTACAAAGAAACATTACGCTCGTATAAAACTGCACACACGCGTTCCCATAACACACGTTCACCATAACATCTAGTACACGCAACTTCACTCTTACTACCCATACGCAACTTCACGCTATACACTTTCCTCTCGCTCATGTCACTCAGTTCATTCTCTCTCTATCTCACTCTGTCTCTCGTTCGCATGTACACATAGTCAGTTACTCTTCACTCAATCACAGCAATCAAAACAATTTCTCACACACTTGCCACTCGTGGGATTTGAACATTTTTTTACGTTCTAACCACGAGGATTCCTGGCAACTATACGTACAGTGAGTCGTATTAATATTCGAACATAAAAGTATTTTATCAATTACACTGCACAACAGCCAAGTAGACTGTGTGTTCTTCGGGATTCATCTTAATGAACCAGGAAGTAGTGAGGTTGTGGAATCAGTGAATCCACTCGAAAGAGAATAATAACGAAACAACTGGCGAGGGTAAAATGTGTGTGCTTTGTTAATACTAAGACGTGATTTAGCACTTAAGAAAAATAGTAATACCTCGCAAACTGACAACGAACTTTACAATGTAAATATAAATTTGATGTGTACTCATTGAGAGTTATTGGAAATCTACTGAACGGCAAAACTCATGTTCTCTAAAAATAAAGTATGTAGTGGGGCTTGGTGAGATGCTGAGGGTGAACAAATAACTAAGTTAAAATTAAACTATTTAGGGATTCTTCAAATTTTTAGATGTTTGGAAAAGAATCCTTGCAATTTACGGATTCTTCAAATTTTTAGGTGTTTGAAAAAGAATCCTTGCAATTTAGGGAGTCTTCAAATTTTTAGATGTTTGAAAAAGAATCCTTGCAATTAAGGGATTCTTCAAATTTTTAGGTCTTTGAAATTTAAGAATCCTAGCCATTTAGGAACTCTTCAAATTTGGGGATCTCTGAAATTTAAGGATCGTTATAATTTACCTATTCAGAAATTAAAGAATCCTTGAAGTTTAAGATCTTAAAAATGGAGGAATTCTTGAAATTAAAAAATGTAAACCCTGTCAACTTTGTGACCTTATAATTTGAACATTTTGTAACCGTTTCCAGCGTTATTTTCTCAAATTATAAAATTTGCAAAACCCCATTCTTAAAAGAAATGCGTTACAAATAAACGATAATGTAATGCCAAAAAAAAAGTACAAGAATATGATCTTGAATCGTCACAGGAAGTAACTAGCATAATTATTCCATGTGTGTTAGATGGGTGAACAATGCAGATGATTTGGAGCACCACAGCAATCAATCCACGGTCAATTCGATAGTCGAGTCTGAATGTTGAACGAGCATGAGGGAAAACAATGCAACCATAACTGCTGCTCGACGGACCAGCTACAGTTTCACGTGTCTTGTGCACACTCAATCGATAGACCCATTAGATTGCCTTTTGACCGTATTACTAATTTCCCGAACAATGCTTCAAAAACTCTCTCCCAATATTATTGACAATATGTCGTTCGCATGGTTATGCAATTTATATAACTTAATATGTAGAATACCTTCTGTGCATATATTTATTTGATTATTTATTTACTTATTGCGTGCTTTAATGTATCATTCATTAAATCTAATTAATAATAATTTTTCATAAATTTCAACGAAGTAATTAATATAAAATTGTCAAATATTTTATGATGTTTTGAAACAGATCCACACAGGCTGTGGATATACATATGTGGATATACATACACGTATGTGGATGTACATACATCTATGTATGTGTGTACATATAGTCGTCAGGTATATTAACATATGTTCAGACATGGTTAAATGTATTCAAATATGCTAAAATTATATAAACATGTGAAAATGTGTTCAAATGTGTTCAAATATGTTAAAATATATTCAAATATGTCCATACATGTTAAGATGTGATCAAATATGTGAAAGTATATACGTGTAACATGTTCAACTACGATCAAGTATGTTCTGATTCGTATAAATATATTGGAATGTGTTCAAATATGTTAAAATATATTCAGATATGACCATACATGTTCAACTACGATCAGGTATGTTCTGATTCGTTTAAATATATTCAAATATCTTCAAACGTCTACAAATATCTTCGATTATCGTTAAATTTCTTCAAAGATGTGAAGGCATGTTAGCACACAATATGTGTTAAATATGTTAACACATGTTGGAATGTATCAAAGTACGTTGAAATATTCAAACAGTCTAAAATGTTTTGAAACACGTTTAAATATGCTGAAATATGGCCGAATATATTGAAATCTGTTGACATAATTTTAAATATGTTTACATGTGTTAAAGTATGATCAAGTATGTTGAAATATGTCGACATCCATATGTTTACCTGTACACGTATAAAAATATACATATGCACATTTTTATCTTATATTTAAGCACGAATGTACGTAGCAGCATAAAACAATGAAACTGGCAGCATTTATTTTGGCATCGGTCCAACCTCAACTCGGAATACTCTGTAGCGTTACAGTAAATTAAATCGACGCTAACTAATGATTAATAACATCGTAGATAAAACCAGCTGTTAAAAGACTGCAAAATTATTAAAAGAAGAAGCGAATAACGTTGAATAGAGATTTCAGAAGAGATTCAAGATAAATCTTGCAAGAGATTAGCTGGTCGTGTGAGGCAGCAAAGAGGAAACAGGAGGTTGAAAAAAAAGGGGAGTAGAGGGAACAGCGCCAAGTAAATGAAGGTGAAGGAAGGAACCTTTTCATGGTGACCCATATAAATTTCTTTTTCGAGAGCAAAGAGGACAGCCAGCATTTATCAAGTGTTCTCTACCAGAACCACTCTGGTCCGGTTAGAAAAAAACTAATCCTCTCGTTGCAAATACAACGAACTCTCCTATCCTGATAATTAAATTAGACTGGATAAATGATAGTAATTAGATTAGTATTTAATAATTTAGTTGAATTCGTAGTATCTATGTTGAAATGTGAGACTAAATCAATATTTTGGTGGTGGTACGATGTTGCATGTTTTTATTATAAGTGTTTGGCTTATATTTATAAGCATTTGTCTTATTGGAAGTGTGTAGAACATTTGAGAATTTGGATATTTTTGATTTTGGGTGTTTTGAAAACCTGGAAACTTGCAAATTCGGAAATTGCTAATTCTGGAAAACTTTAGTTTGATATACTTGGTGATTTGGAAACTTGGAGATATTGGAAATTGTAGATTTTAAGAATATCTGAATTTCGAGATATTTGGCAATTTGGAAATTTGGGAAATTTCAGATTTTGGAGATTAATAAATTTAAGATACTTGTAATATAGTAATTTGGAACTTTCAAGATACCAAATTTTTCAATTTGATACATTTTGCAATGTGAAAATATGGAAATTTCAGATTTTTTTAATTTCTAAGTTATATATATTTAGTAATTTCAAAATTTGGTAATACAGTTTTTATGAATTTTCAAATTAATATGTTTGGTAATTTAGAAACTTAGAAATATCGATTTTAGGATTTTGTAATCTTGAGATATTCGATAATTTAGAAATGTGGGAAATTTTAGATTTTGGAGATTACTAAATTCGAGATACTTGTATAATAGCAATTTGTAACTTTCAAGATTCCAAATTTAGGGAATTCTTAAATTTGATAAATTTGACAATTTGAAGATATGCAAATTTCAAATTTTTGAAACTTCTAAGTTATCTATATTTTGTAATATCGAAATCTGGTAATGCACTAGAATTTATTATTTAATATGTTTGGTAATTCAGAAACTTGGAAAGTTTAAGTTATGGAATTTTCTAAATTTTAGATATTTGATAATTTAGAAACTTGCGAATGTTAGGTTATAGGATTTCTAAAATCGAAGATGTTTAGTAATTTTAAAATTTGAATTTTGCTAATATGGAAATATACAAATTTGGAGCGTAGAATATTTAAAAATTTGCGAATTTACAGCGTTAGGAATTTAGACATTTGATATTTAGAACTTTGAAAACTTGGAATGTTGGAAACTATGGAAACTTGGAAACTTGTCAACTTGTAAATTTAGAAATTGGGAAATTAGAAAGTTTAGAAATTAAGAAATTAAGAAATTAAGAAATTGAGAAATTATAAAATTTAGAAGTATGTATACCTACGGTTGTAATTTTTAAACACTTAAAAACAAGTAATATGTGTTTCAAAATTTGAACATTCGCAAATATAAAAATTTCAACAACTCAATTCAAAACAGTGACTGCTCATGAATGCCCGTCGTTCTCACTATTTCGCTCATCCACGCAACATACTCTCGCGAGCATACAATTTCCCATCACAGATTCCCGATACCGGATGACCTTAATCCGAAGTTCCTTTGATCGATACCGAATCTGAATAAGAAACGCGGTTAAGGAACGTTCTATTAAAAAAAAGCTTCTTTAAAAGGAGAGATAATTGTCCTAACAGAATGGCACCGTTTGCTTGTAAGACAAAGTTTCCTTTCTGTAAGAGACTTCCGTACAATAAAAATCTTAAGACGGAACAAAGTTGAAGTATCCCGACAATAAAATATGGAATGCAAACTAAAAGGAAATGATCCGAGCGTTTTAAGTTTTAATGCTCAACTTTAGTTATTCCTTGAGAAAAATTCATGTTAAGTCTTCGAATATAAATTCTCTGTCATATTATCTCCCTTCGCCGAGCGATTCTGTCGGATGCACGAGTTTCTAATTGTTTCACCAGCTTTAAAGCCGCATTACCATATTCCTTTCTAGCCGTAAGACAAGCTTCCTTTTCATCTTTGAATAAGAAGCGCGAAATTATTCCGATAAGTTAGGTCGTGCCGTTAACACTACAGTATTTTATACTGTATTCGAGTTTCGTGCCTTTTGTACAAAAGATATTAATTTTAATTCAATAGCGACGATATTAATTTACAATTAGAATATAGCACATTTGTGTACGAAATCGTTGGGAGGCTATTTGGTAACTATAGTAAATTCTCGCACAATGCAGCACTTGGTTTTCTCGCACAATGCAAAACGTCTCTTCCTGCGCCTATGCGTGCGACATTGCTGCGCTTATGTTCGCCTCGCTCGAGGCAGTCCAAGTGTAACACGATACACTCACCGCGGTCCCTTTGATGCGGGCTGACCGATCTCCAGTTCCCAATTTAGCAATATAATTTGTTAATATTTATATTTTTTTGACTGCAAACTTTTTTAACATATTCGTGAGGTTTTTCCGATTAAAATAAGACCAAACACCATATAATTACGATCATAATTACCTGTGTAACAAGCCATACAAGTTTCGGACGTTACATTTATGGCAGAGATACGAATTCCTTAGATTCTAACGTCCAAAATTTTTATGGCTTGTTACACGGGTAATTATAATCGTAATTATATCGTGTTTGGTATCATTTTAATCAGAAAAACGAGACGAATACGGTGGTAGCAGTTTCATTTACGAAAAACCAAAAATAAAGAATTTTGATTTTTTAATTTAAAAGACAGAACACGCAGGAGTCTTTCATGTTTGCCGAACGTCTCGAACCTCAGTCCCTCTTTGTTTTTGTATCGCTATCCTTTTCTACGTATCCCTCTTCAGATTGGCTTGAAAACACATACCAAATAGTGACAGTGCGTGGTATCCCCCCTTAGATTGGCTTGAAAACACATACCGAACCGTGACAGTGCGTCGTATCCCCCCTCAGATTGGCTTGAAAAGAAATACCAAATCGCGACAGTGCGTCGAATCCCCTCACAGATTGGCTTGAAAAAACATACCAAATCGCGACAGTGCGTCCTTCGAACATCGTCGGACATTTAAATGCCTCACCGTCTCAGCGACGGTTTGTTTTTTCGGCCGCTGGGAAAGGCGAACCACGGTGAGCAAGGGATAGCCACCGAGTATCAAATTTCGCTTCCAGTATGCTGACAGTATAAAACATATAAACTTATTTTATACAAAACATACAAAATTAACTTTTGGACTGACCTGATATTTTTTGTGAGAAAGGTTCGTGTCTCAAGAGACTGCTTATGAAAACTATTTTTAGGTCCCAAAGCTTCTAAAATTTCAAGGATTCTAAATTTCATACTCCCCACATTTAAGCGTTAAAAAATTATGCTCTATGACCTTGAAGTCGTACAATTCCATCGTCTCCAAATGTCATAATCCCCAAATCCTGGTGTATTAAAGTTTTATTGCAACAAAGTTTTACGGATCTAAAATCGAAACATTCTACATCGCGAAACTCCTAAAATTCAGTCAACTCCAAATCTAGTAATCTCAAAATCCCAACGTCCCAAAATTCCAAATTTCTATAGCTTTCACTGACCCCAAATTCCTTACTTTCCAAATATAATAATCCCCAAATTTCACGATTCCAAAATCTCCTAGTTCCAAAATGCCTCAATACAAAAAATCCCCATATCTCTACGTTCCATAATCCAAAAATCCTCGCATTACCGAGTCTCATAATTCAATAATCTCGATGCCTCCAAACCCCGTAATACAAAAATCGTCAAAACCCATCATTTGAAAATATCCAAACCGCACCATTCAAAAAGCCGCAAACTCCAGAATTCAGAAATATCCAACTCCCATCATTCAACATCGCCAATGCCTCCAAACCCCGTAATTCAAAAATCTACAAATTCCGTCATTCGCAAATCTCCAAACCCCATAATTCAAAAGTCTCTAAACCCCATAATTCAGTAATCTCTAAACCCCGTAATACGAAAATCGTCAAATTCCATCATTCAAAAGTCCGCAAACTCCAGATTTAAAAAATATCCAACTCCCATAATTGAAAAACGCCAATGCCTTCGACACCCGTAATGCGAAATTCTACATTTCCGAAATCCCCTATTCTCATAAATCCCAAAACCCCAAAAATATCGGCCTCATGGTCCCAAAATTAACAATATGATCCCTAAAGTAACAATATGATCCCATTCGCTAATTACTACCACCATCCTGGCCCATGAATCAAACTGCACGCATCGAAGAATGATTCCCCCGACCATGCACGCAAATTACTGCAGAAAATGGAGTTTTCTGTTAGATAATTGAACGGCAACCGCAGGACACCGGCATCCTTTCGCGGTAAAATTGTTAAGCCTATTCATTGTCACTTGTGCCGAACAGCATCGATCCACGATACACGGCTGCTATTAATGTTCAACGTGGATATACCAGACACTGGATTCCGCCAAGCGTGAAATGGAGATAATGACTGGGGAGCCAATCAGTTAACCAGACCGAGTCAGAGTAGACTAATGAGGATGCATCCTATGGTGTGCGTGCGGTCGCTCGTGTGTGGAACAAATCGTTCAAGCAAAAAATGTATCGGTCATCTTTGCAAGATGTTCCATCTGTCACGTAGCGAACCCTTCATAGCATCCTGTAAATCGAATAGCCTTTTGCGCATTTACGTTTTTAATCGTTTGTTCCGTAGCAGCAATAATGCCCAGAAAACCGGAAGTTAATCAATATAGGGATTTGGGAACGGTCAAATCGTTTTATTGCTAGTACTGCGTTGACTAACAATGAATAAAAAAGCTTGAGTAAACAGGGCGAAAGGTCAACCGTTTCTGAGATACAAACATTTTTATTTGCTAGTATCATAATTGTGTTACTATCGAATTTTCGATGTTTACAGAAGATTTTCCACGTGTCCACCTTCCATTTCTACACACGCTTGGCATCTTGTTTTCACAGAGTTGCAAACTCGCTCGAAAATTCCATATTTCTGTCGAACTGTTTGACAAGCATGGTGGATTCGGTTAAGTAATTCTTTTGGGTCATTGATCGGCCTAGCAAACAAAAATGTTTACATCTCAGAAACGGTTGACCTTTCGACCTATGTTTACTAAAGCTTTTTTACTCAGTACAGTGTATCCTATATATCATATAAACATTGAATGCTTTTCTCGAACACCCTGTATATTTCGCGACGTCGTGAAACACAAAGAGTTACCAAGTTATTTTTGAAACCGTTGTAACGGCAAAACATAGCAATCGCGATGCTTACGCTACAATGGAGAATTACAAACAGCGACACACCGGTCGTCGCCATCTTGAAAGCGTAATACAAAAAACAGAACGAACGTTTCCAGAACATGCTTTCGTATCTCCTTGTAATAATCACGGACGCGATCGATATCGTTGTAACAGAGTCGAAGAAAATGTTCTTCGTTCGAACCAGCAGCATAATCTGCAATCGTGCTAAATCGAAACTTAAATTGAAACAAGATTCATAACTCGAGCTAGCAGTATGCATTAATCCAATGTACGGGCCCTTGAATATTCGAAAACCATGTTTCGAACGAACAAATTTTATTCTATGATTTAGACTCATATATCCAAGCAGAATCACCGCGTACTTCACCATGTTTTGACGTCGATCATCTTTTAAAACGATTTACGGAACGCCATGCGTACTTTCACAAGAATTTTTAAAATAACTGCCCTGGTGGTTTGCCCAAAATCTACAGTTCACTGGTTGGGTAATGGGTGACGTGATTTAACCTAACCCAGATTTAATCCTTGGAAGAGAGAATGCGGCACTCGAAATAGTTTAGTTTCAGGTGTGGATCTGGATCTCAGGTTTGATATCCCAACTCGCAACGGTTTAGTTAATATTATAATAATTTCATTGCGCTTTCCGGAAACGCCATAGTTCCGTGATATATTTGTTTCTAGTTAAAATGCCAATTTAAACCTTCCATGATCGTGATAACCTATATGTTTGGGACTTTGTCTAAAAATTAGAGTACGAATGTGTAACAACTAAAATGTATGAAACTAGAATGTGAATGCGATAAGCGAATGTCGAATATCTAATGTTTGAAAGTCTAAATCTAAAATCGAATGTATACTGTACGAAAATCTAAAGTCGAATGTTGAATGTATACTATATGAAAATCTAAAGTTGAATGTATGAATGTTTAAAATCGAATGTGTGTAATATGAAAATCTAAAGTTGATTGAATCTCCGAAGCTTCTTTACAATCCAAGAAAGCTTGGGGTGGGCGTGTAAGTTTGGGAAAAAAGTGAGGGAAATCTGTATCTATTATCTGATTGGTTAAACAAATTTGGATGGAAATGAAAGTGTGGAGTGAAACAGTGCGCTTCTAAAATCAAAAAAGGACTACCTCGACATGTATAGAAAATTCCAAAGAAAAGACTCTAGTACCAAGGTGAAGGTCTCTGAAACCCAGATGGGACTAAACAAGACACTAAAAGCCCTCAACGAAATGTAACGATTCCTAGGGTCTTATTCCTGCTACGGATTGACGAACCTCTTTACTTCCAAAAACTAAAGTGCTCGAAGGGACGAAATACGATGTCTACTATATTGACGGAACCTTGGGTCGACGCTTAATTTTCTCAATGCCTATTGTGATTCCAGGACCCAACAACTAGCCCGGTTCAAAAGATATCGCCGAAACGACGTGTTCAAATGGAAATCTCTTTGGGTGATCGGTGAATCAGATGGCATTACGTAAATATCGTAGATTACGGGTATTATGGCGAAACGGTTCAGCAGCGAGAAGCAAAATTGCTGCGTCAGAGTAAATTGAACGATCTCAAAAAGGAGCGGTGTATCCTCGATCAGAGGCCACGTTCCGAGGATGCCAAGCATGCCATCGGATATTACGTATTTCAAACGTCAGCTGGAAAGGGTCCTCCGACCTCGTGGACATATCCACGACAGCTTATTAGTAATTCCGACTGTGTCAAGAGGGATTGCTGCAAATACACTTGCAAGGTACGTGACCGACACGGTTGAAATTCACGGTACATGTCGAATCGGCCATGGAGATCACCGGCTGCCGAGATAAATAATTCGAATTGCCACTTGAACGGCTGCAGCTACCAATCTCGACCGAATAAATCGGTCCAACTTATTCATCGTCATCTTTTATTGAATACTTGCGAGCGGAATGATCGACTCTTTCGAGCAACTTCAACGGCTATCAATTTGTTAAAAGTGTCGCTGATCTGTTGGACGCATAGATAGAATTCATTTGTATGTTCACGTACTATATCATGCAATATATGTATATAGATGTTAATAGTATACATATGTGTATATGCATATGTTCACACGGTAGTAGAGTTATGTGTATACATATGTACAGTCGTGGACAAAATTAAGTGGACAGGTATCATAAATAACAAGAGGTAAATTTAATTAACTAATAATGCCTATAAATCAAAACTTTATTGCACAATTATATACATTAAATAAATGCTTTTTCAAGCCTACAAAAATATCTCACGTTCTAAATTTAAAATTTATTTATAATATTGTAATGAAACAAAACATTTTTTACATTTCTGCAATGTCCACTTAATTTTGTCCAGGAGTGTACATGTACACATAGTAGTAGTATATTATGTATGCATATGTTCACATAGCAGTATTATATTATACATGTACAGGAACAAATGGTAGTAACATATCGTATATGCGCATATATATAGAATAATATTATATTATGTATACACACATGAGCGTGGTAATATAATACATGGACGTGTAAAAATAGTAATGTATTGTTGTACACATGCACATGTACACATGTACGCATATGTAGATTTATTTATTTACATTTATATTGCAGCTTGTATAAGAAGAAAGAGTATTTACAGGCAAATAAATACAAATTTAGTGAAAATAACATTATTTAGTTGTTAAAGGGGTAACAAGAAAACACAATAGGAAATTACTAACCCTTTGTTGCACGATTTTTCATTTATTCAGATAATTACTCGTTTCTCGTTGCGCGATCCTCTTTAAACTACAAGAGGATACAACTATAAATTTATCATAAATATTATTTGTGTTAGAACAATCGGCAAAAGTCGTAGTAAAGAATGATGATTGATAATATTTACCCAACTACTTGTATCAAAATGACCACTCATTTATGAATAAATAAAGCAGTATACAAATTGAAAGACCAAAAATTGCAATTATGAATGTATTAAAAATAATATGAAGAATACAGCGTATTTGTAATTCAACGAAGAATTAATTGAAGTGAAAGAAAGTACAATTATATCTAATCTAAGAAAACATACATCGCAATGCTTTAAAAAGAAAAATAATCAGTGAATTTTTTAAAGAAAAGATATTAAACGCCTTTGTACTATTTTGATAATTAAACCTCTTAACATTTTGTAATTTGTTACAAATAAAGTATGAAAGTTTTACAAAAACTTGTTAATATTTTGTAACGAAACCTATTAATATTATTGTTAATCTGTGTATTATTGCCAAATATAATTGTTTGAATACGTTTGAATTGCTTTAGATATTTGTTTACACGGTTGTATGTATAATTTCTCGACATGCTGAGGAATCTACGTGGATGTACTACTTGAAAGTGCCTGAACATCGACACGGTCGTACTACTTGCATTTGGTCGTCTGCTCACGGCTTCGTACTACTTACATCTGTCTGACTATACGTGGGTTAATATTACTTGCAGATATGCAACCCTATGCAGGTTTGTACTACTGACATATGCTGGAAACTGGTTGAGAGGCTTACATCTTTGAAGTCCGTGTTTCTAATTGACGAATTACGTCATTATATGCAGTAAGTTATTGTATACGTAAGATAATAATCTTCCTTCATATTCTGGACGAACGCCGTTCAGTTTTATTCGTTGATGCTTTGAGAATAACGAAATAATTTGATATTAAATAAATGTATGTTTAAATAAATATTATAAAATATATCATTTCTATTTTAGAAATTGTTACAAAATTTAATATTTGATTGAGATTTATTTAAATAAGTATGTTAATGAATTAAATAAATATTTTAACCAACGAGTATCTTTTCCTGCACATTTTTACATCTTTAATAAACAATTATATTCTCCAGATTTGACAATTTGTAAATCCGAAAAGCGTGAATGTAAAAGATTGTAAATACGTCAATTCATACAATATTCATTTAATTCTACCTAATAATATCTATATGATACTGCAAATTCACAATGTTATCCTGTATTTATTTCTAAATAGAAATAGGACAATATTGTCCTTTCGTATGGTACATGGTTATATATTGTTTAATATTGTTCTTTAGTACATTCAATAGTTCGACATGTGACAATGATGTCATATTGTTCTTTTATACGTATGTACATGTATAGTGTCCTGTTCTGTATTGTTTTATATGGTTCGTTAGGATATTACATTACACTGCATGCTGCTTTATATTGTCTTTTAGTACATTACATTATTCCACATTGTTTTATATTATTCTTTGTTACAGTACATGGTTCTACATTGTTTTATATTCTTCTTCAGTACATAGTAAGATTCTGTATTGTTTTATACTGTTTTCTGGCATATAACACTGTTTTGTATTATTTAATAGGGAATATTATTTACAATGTTTTTATATACGACATTGTTCTGTATTGCTTTATATGGTTCTTTAAAATATTAAATTGATCTACATTCCTTTATAATATTCTTTAATATATCATATCGTTGTACAGTATTTTATATCGTTCGTTAATATAATGTATGGTCATATTATACAGTTCTATATTGTTTTATATTATTCATTATCATATTACATTGTTGGATATAATTCTGTGTTCCTCTTCAGAATATTTCGTGTTTCTGTACTATTTTATATTGTTCCCCCATACACTATAACCTTCTATATCGTTTTATATCGTCCTTTATTATATCACATAATTCTATATCATTTTATATTATTCCGCAATATATCAGATTATTCTATATAACAGTATATTATTCTACACAAATCGCATTGTTCTATATCGTTTCGCATCATTCGCGAAATGTATCGCATCAGATGTATTCGCATCAGACGCTTCTCGATTGTAACCGCAACGATAAAAATACATGAAAACATTCCACGAGTATCGCAATAATCTAATTAACCATAACGAGAACGCTCGCGAGGTCGTGAAACGGTTTAGGAACCAGTAAAGCCGACCGAACAGACGTTTGCAACTTGAGGAAGTTAATGAGGATAATCGGAAACTCACGAAATCCCATATGGATTATCTACGATGCATGTAACTCGATATCAGCATACACGTACCCATGGGACAACGATATACGAGCGATATGCCAGTTCTGTAATAGCGAGGATCACCAAGATCTCCGCAAACACATTGGACTTCCGGTGGAATCGCAACCGCCGGGATTGCTCTACACTTACCCGAGAGACATCTGGACTTCTCGAAACGAAACCCCGTAGGGACTCGGATCGACCATCTTAACCATCATGGCTCTTTGCCGAACTCCTTGGCCCTTTAGGAAAATCTTGCCCTCTACTTACCGAACTATCCCAGCTTCCGTTACATCACGGGCTTCGGGAAACCTCATCGGTGACTGCCGTTCGAAGACGGGTTAATCGAATTAGGTTAAAGGTTTTGCGGTGCTGCCAAATTAGTTTGGTGAATATCGACGCTCGTGTGATCTGTTGTACATAATAACGTCCACAATTTGCAAATATAGTCAAACCTGTTTTTGTGCGGTCCTATTTTATGCGATTTGTTTGCTGCGATCTTTTTGTACGAATTTTTACTTGTGCGTTTTACTCAACCCTTTGAGCGCTGAGTTGTCCGACGTTAAGCGTGCCCACTCCGTACGGAAAAGGTTACCGTAGGTTGCGTGCTTTTTACGAAAGAGCACAAGTTGAGTATACTTGCCCGATTGCACAAAAGCACATTTAAACGATTATTGTCTTTTTAATATTTTAGGGATTTTAATGACTCAAGGACTCACTTTAAACAAAAAAGGAATTGTTACGGCGTAACAAACAATACCTATACACATTTATTGTATACCTACACCTATACCTATACACTATTTCGTAAATCTGTCGCATTTTCTAGGTGCAACTTTTCTCTGAAAAAAATTTTCTCTAATATATTGTTGAAAAGGTGCTCTAACTGCTTGAGAGTGTTATTGCACGGTAGTGCCGTCTGTTGCCCGAAGGACCACCCAATCGTTAGATTGCGAAAAAATATGACTCCAAACTAATTCTCGGAATCAATGATTTATTGGTTATTGTGTGGTGTGGTGTGTAGAGGTGTGGTTGTAGAGGCGAGGATTATTGTAGTTAGCGTCGTTGCGTAGTGCAGAAGTCTTGTGTCGTTGCGTAGTATTTATTAGCGTCGTTTTGTATAGAGTACTTGCGTTGTTGTGTTACGTGTATTAATTGTTGGACATTTTGTTGCTAAAATATATTACGTAGTCTAATTTAATTCGAAAAACACTATCTTCATTTACCACCGCCTAAAAATCCTAGACATATTAAGACCGTTATTCAAAATCAAATAACTACGAATAATTCACCTAACGGCAAAACACTCCATAGCCGTGAAACGCCATAGAGACACATGCGCTCGGTAATTATTAAAAATTATCTAAATGAGTGTGTAACACGTTGCAACAGCGAACATTACAACGTATCCAAATCTCACTCAGCCTTCTCGCAAATCCGATTCGCGCTCGGCGCATAAAATCAGCAACGATGCATCTTGATTTAAAACCGCGGTTATTTATTGCAGTGTGGAAAGGAAGAAAACGAAAAAAAAAAAAAGAAATGAAAAGAAACAGGGCCGTAATTCTCACGGTCTTATCGCATTATCTCGCATCGTGTTTCCTTAATGCGGCAGACATGTTAAATTAATCGTTCTATCGAGACAAAAGATCACGGTTTAATTACGTAGAGAGCGTTTCGTTGGAACTACTGGTCTACGTTGAAATGTCCGCTGCCGCACGCAAGGCTATTGTCTGGATCGTTTAAAAGCTCGAGCTTATCAGAAGCTCGCTGCTCAGAAAGGTTCTTACATTGGACTCCATTATCCGTGGCGAATCAAAATTATTCTCTTCCGCCTCCTTCTTTTTTTTTTCTCTTTACACCGTTGTGCCACGGTTAAAAAGCAATTAAGGGAACAACGAACACGCTTCGAGATTTCGCGATGATACCGACGCCGCTTAGAATGCGCGTGTTTCGTCCGACAGCGGATATGGGGGCCAACTGTCGCACGGAAACGCTGATACCTCGATTCAAATTGAGATTGTTGAACAAAAACTAATCGACATTCTACCAGGTGTATGCATAAGTTCCTTCCAGTTTTGTTTTAGTAAAGAAGACACGCAATTTTCAAGGGTGTAGACATTATTATAGATCTTAGAAAGTTTAGAATATTTAAAAATTACAAGCCTTAAAAATTTGCAATTTTTGCCTATTTTTGCGAAAATAGGCATCACTTACGAATTTTTTTCTCAAAAACTACTCGTCCGATTGAGCTAAATTTTTTTTCGTTTTATTCATAAAGGATTGGGCTACTATAAAATATTTTTTCTGACTTCGTTAATTTGTTATATAATATGAAAAAATTTAAACAAATTCTTTTTTTACGCTTTTCAATAAAAATTATACCTGATTAAAATTTGAAAAAGGTATATTATATTCCCTGAAGTTTCCTCTTTATAATAAGCCCTTCAGAATAATGGATAATCGAAATTTAATGTCACAATAAGCTGGAAAACGACGTGGTGTACCTCCGTTTCGCCCCATCCACTCATTTAAAAACTGAAAAATGTCTAAACTTCAAAATTAAAAAAAAATTGCCATACAAAAGTTATTAATTTCGTTGCAATTATATAATCCGACCTGCAATATATGCAAAAAACAATGAACATTTTGAATATTAATTAAGAAAGTAGGTAAAAGAAATTCAAGAGTGCAAAGGGTTAATAACTGTTACAATAAGTCGCGGAGGTAAAAAATAGTGTGAAAGGAAACACATGAAAGTGGTCACTTAAATAAAATAGCTGTAAATTAATAGAATAGAAGTATAGTGGATTGTCGAGGCATAGTTTAAAAGGAGCATTGTAAGTAAACAAGTGGGGCTTGCGAGGATAGCCGAGCGCGCTTCGTCCCCGACTCGGAATCCGAGGCACCCGAGGATCGAGGGTTCGAGCCCCGGTCCCAGCGATTCAGATTTTTCGAAATACGAAAAATAAATTCATAGTACAAGGAGCTCGGGGAGGAGTGGGGAGAGTGACGTAGGGACAGTGGGATCGTAGGAGCGGGGATGGGAAGAGTAGGCAACGAGAACCGTAGCTCCTGAGGCCATGGTGAATTTCTGATGACGTCAGGAACTAGAAAATGAGAGCGATCGACCAATCGTGGCCGATCGCGAAACCACGTGATAGAAAACCACGTGACTTTCAAGGCCAAGGAACTAGGAAATCGGAGAAATATTCGTCCGAAATTTGCTTATAAGCAAATTTTCGAGCCTCCAAGGCCGAAGCCGAGGAGTGGGGGAAGTGAGATAGTGGTAGTGGGGATAAGAAGTGGTGGGAATCGAGAAACGTAGCTCCCGTAAGGCAGATTTCCTATCGAAATACAATTGAAATTAAATTTTTTGATGGTTCAATTCCAATTTTTCTTGACGACATAATTACGTATACTTTATACTTTAATTTTAATAAGGCTCGGCATGTGAAAAGGAGCATTTGTTATATTTATTTAAACGAAAACAGAAGAATCATTAGCTGACACTGTCGTATCAAACACAAACGCCAGTGAACGACTCGCTTGCTTGAAACGTAGGTACACCGCGTCGTTTTCCAGCTTATCGTGACATTAAATTTCGATTATCCATTATTCTGAAGGGCTCATGTTAAAGAGGAAGCTTCAGGGAATATAATATACTTTTTTCAAATTTTGATCAGGTATAATTTTTATTGAAAAACGTAAGAAAAAGAGTTTGTTAAAATTTTTTCATATTATATAACAAATTATCCAATTTAGAAAAAATATTTTATAGTGGCCCAATCCTTTATGAATAAAACAAAAAAAATTTAGCTCAATCGGACGAGTAGTTTTTGAGAAAAAAATTCGTAAATTTTCCCAAAAATAGGCACAAATTCCAAATTTTGAAGGCTTGTAATTTTTAAACAAATTCGAAATCGGCAAAATGATGACTTAAACCCCCCCTACTTTCACATAGACTATAACATATTTTGGTGAAAACAAAATCGCAGATGGTAACGTCAAAAAGTGATCGATTCGGCGTGGAATGACCCGTACACACAACCCAGGAATTGGCGCGTTAACACCTTGAGCGCCATCCAAAAACAGTTTCAATTGCTTTTAGGAAATAATTTTATTTTCGATAAATTTTACAGACAATTTTCATAATATTCTATTCTGGTTTATTCGATAGACTTTAATACATTTACACAAATTCTTGATACGTTGTTATGTTAAATGTTTCGACTAAAATTCGCGATAGATTTATGTATGATTTTATACGTTACCGTATCTGGGTGACACGGCGCTCAAAGTGTTAAAAGACTGATCCGGAACAAAAGAAATACTAGATCGCCCTGCTTATACCCATCTTGAACACTTCCCAAGTATCGGTAAATAATAATAATAGCTTCATCACGTAATTTGCATTATCTCACTCTGAACTGCTTGCCACTTGTCATTCTTTTTGGCCACATTGTTCCTATCTAGCCAATAGTTCCGACCGGCGAAAAATACTTGCAACATTTCAGTTCTGGATCATTTTAATACTAAAATATCCGAATACTGGAAACTTGAATATTAAAACATATCGAATGGTACAGTCGCAAATTACCGAAAACCGTGAGTTAGTAAAAGCTTCACATATTATCACCTGAAACGTGAAAATCTTGAAATATTATAATGTTCCACCGTTCATGTGATCATTCAGTCACGAAAAATTCAAATTCTAAAATACACGAACACCGAAAGCTTGAAATATTGAAATGTTCCAAATTCTGATATCGCAGATTATTGAAAATCTTCATAGATAGTTGAAGCTTCAAGTACCGAGACCTTGAAATATTACAACTTGGAAATATAAGAAAATTACCGTACTAGATCATTCCGACATCATGATATTCGAATATTAAAATAGCCTAATGCCGAAACCTCGAAATATTGAAACACACTATAAATACCAATATGGCAGAGTTACTGAAACTCTTGAAATAGTTGAAGCTTCAAGTACGGAGACCTTGAAATATTACAACTTGGAAACATAAGGAAATTGCCGTACTGAATGATTCCGACATTATAATACTCGAATACTAAAATAGCCTAATGCCGAAACCTCGAGATATTGAAACACACCAAATACTAGTATCGCAGATTCACTGAAACTCTTGAAATAGTTGAAGCTTCAAATACCGAGACCTTGAATTATTACAACTTGGAAACAAGAAAATTGCCGTACTAGATCATTCTGACATCATAATACTCGAATATTAAAATAGCCTAATGCCGAATCCTCGAAATATCAAAACACACTAAATACTAGTATCGCAGATTTACTGAAACTCTTGAAATAGTTGAAGCTTCAAATACCGAGACATTCACATATCACGACCAAATTAAGAATCTTCCGCAATCTACCTAATTTTGAATATTACAACCAAAACATAAAACCATTGCCGTACTAGATCATTATAATAGTAAAATACACGAACATTAAAATGTTCGAATACCGAAACCTCGAAATATTGAAACATAGCAAATTCTGTAGCTTCAAATATTCAAACCCGTAACTGTGACAATAGCAGAGCACAGTACTGCAACGTTAGCGCTAAAAATTTCAACCACAACGACCTCGTAACGTCGAAACAATCGAATCGAACAGAAAACCGAAATCATCGGCGTGTTATTGATCCAACATCGGAGAGACGGCGGATACGCCGATGGCGCATTGATCATAAAACGGTTGAAATTGGTATGGTCTGAATATTGGAATTGTCAGGCGTGTTCAGGAAACCAGCGGAAATCTCAGCGCGCTCAAAGTACCCTGTACACGCGAACACAAATAAACTTCTCGCAGCCCACAAAGCCGTGTGTAATCCAAAAGTTGGGCGGCGTCGGCACCGCGGTAAATCCATCACGACTCGAGTTATCTCTCGATCGACTTCGAGTGGTCGAAACTCAGCTACGTGCTCCATCTAAATCCAGCCGGGCCAAGTGCGCGTCGAACGAACCGAAATATCGATTAACGATTCTTTCATTCACGAACTTTCGAGTCTACCTACTATGATATGCACGTTGCCATTTCCCTTTTGTCGTTCTTAACACTTTCACGACCGCATGTGTGCGCAGTGAAACGACACCAAACGCCGGAAATATTTTTGAAGAATTAATGTAAAAAAACTTTACGTACATTCATGAAATGATTCAACATTATTATATAACAATGTTTTTTCTTTGTGTGACAATTATTAAAACGTATAAATATAAAACAATATTCATGACAACATAATAAACTTAATTGCTTTTTTATGACATTATTTTATCGTATCCGTGCAACACTCTCAGAAACATCATACCTTGTTGCTTATCAATAAGCAACAATTGAAATGTATTTCGTTAAAAAGTACGCAGTTTCTAGCGATAGTATTCAATCTTAAAGTGCTAAACAACTGATGTGCGAAAAAGCTTTGCAAATGGCTGAGCAATGGTAGGTACCACGTGGGAGTCACTATGTGACACCACATACGTAAGTAAGTGTCACCGGCAAACAACGGCTGGCCTGCCTATGGCACCACGTTGGTGTCACCGGTCGTGAAAGTGTTAACATACGAGGTCTGTTCAAAAAAAAAGATGACTATTAAAATTATATCTACTACATACATTCAATTTCAATTTTTCGTGTGTGTGTGTTGTGTTGGTACATATGTCCCCAACATAAGTTGACAATATCAGCCATTTTGCGTTTATAGTTTGTTTTTGACGGATACAAAGGTAAGACGTGTTTTGATGTGCTTGGCGATCGAAAAAAAATGGATCAAAGTACTCTGTATCAAATTCTGCGTTGAATATGCCCCGACGCACTTAAAATATTGACTGTGGCATTTGGAGAGTCTATTTTGAGCAAAAAAAGTGTTTATAAGTGGTACAAGTTCTTCATATAAGGCCGAGAAGATGTTAATCAAGACCGAAAAATCCACGCTAGATTCGGTCAAATGTGAAGGTTTTACTTATGGTTTTCTTCTATTAAAATGGCGCGGTGCATCATGAGTTCTTGCCAGAAGGTCGTACGGTCAATAAGGAATATTACTTTCAAGTTATGCGCCGTTTGCGCGAAGCAATGCGAAAAAAATGCCCGGAATTGTAAAAACACAAGTCATGGATATTACACCACGATAATGCACCAGGGCACACGTCATTGCATGTTCGTGATTTTCTGGCCCAAAACAACACTGTAATCATGCCTCAGCCACCGTATTTACCGGAATTGGTTCCCTGCGACTTTTTCCTGTTCCCAAAACTGAAAAGACCCATGAAAGGACCAAGGTTTGCCACGATTCAGAAGATAAAGGCCGCATCGCCAGAAGAGCTCTAGACCATACCAAAAAGCGCATATCAGAAGTGCTTACAGGATTGCAAAAGGCGCTGGCACGAGTGTATTATATCTAAGGGGGATTACTTTGAAGGGGACAAAATTGATCTGGATGAATAAATAAATATTTTTCGAGACAAATAAAAAGTCACCATTGTTTTGAACAAACCACGTATTGAAGCGTTCTTCAGCAAATGCAAGTACCATCGACCGAAACAGGTGGTAATCGGAAGTGGCACAGTCCAGCGAATAAGGCTCATGGGGTAACACTTCCTAACGAAGTGCTTCTAACGTTTCTTTGTCAACTTTGGTGACACGAGACCAGGCATTGTCACGAAGCAAAGTCACTTTCTGTTGTCTCGTTTCATATTCTGGTCGTTTTTCGTGCAATGCGCGTCTCAAGCGGATAATTTGGTCTCGATAGAGATCCCCTGTGACTCTTTGACCAGATTTCTGCAAGTTGTTTTTGCGTTTAACTGGGGTCTTCATCCATCAGGCCCTGTAAGTCTTCATCTTTGAACACTCTTCGACATCCAGAACGCTTTTTGTCCTCCACAGTAAAGTCGCCATTTTTGAAGCGTCGAAACCCAACAATGTTTATCAGAAGGAGCACAAACATCATGAATTTCTACAAGAATTCGATGAGCTTCTACCGAGAACTACACAACCATTATCACTACCTGATCCGTCTGCCAAAAATTGTGAAATTATATTAAACTTCGTTGAGAATTAACTTGTATTTTAATTACTCAACAGCCAGGTTAAAGTAAACGTCGGGATATAACAACCGTGTTCATCCCCGCGATTTTTCATTTAACAACCGAAACACTGGTTAACGATTCGTTTGTTGTTTATTCTGCGAGTCTGCCTCCTCTGTTCTACGTATTGCAATTTCCTCTTTACCGTCATTAACATATATGTTTTATTGTGAATCACCGTATTCGGACCAGTGGGTTTTCATAAAAGAACTAAAACATCGGTTCATAATTTATTTGTTATCGATTTTCTGTGTCTACCTCCTCTGATCTACATGTTGTAAATAATATTTTGAAGGCCCTTAAGCAAATTTGTATTTAATTAATATTCATGGAAATATATATATTAATCGATTTTATTAATATCTTGAGTATCTTTTAACAATTTAATATTTGATGAATGCATATTTAAATAAATGTGCTAACAAATTTAATAAATATTTTAGACAGCTAGTATCTTCTTTTCCTGCAAATTTTTTCATCTTTAATAAACAATTATGTCATTGGAAATATGACGACTTATGTTGGAAAAAAATTATGTAGGAAACTTTTATTAAGGGCTAAAATTTAATATTTATGAAATATTTTTGCCATTTTTTTTACAGACCGATATTTTATGTGAAATAAATCCCAAAAGCTCGTGTACAAAAAATTGTATATATAAATGCAAGAATGTCATTGCATACAATATTCATTAAAATCATTCAAATTTTTAATATCATCCTATATTGTGTTATACAGGGTGTCCCAAAAGTGTTGAAGGAGCCGGAAATGGGAGGTAGGTGGGGTCATTCTGAACAACTTTTTCATTTGCAAAAATGTCGTATGGAACTTCATTTTTAAATTATTAACGAAAAACACTGACCAAAACCTATTTTCTTATGTTTTCACATTATGTTATTCTTCTGTGAATAAAAATACATCGTATTGTTTAATTTAAAACGCAATAAAATTTCTGTGCAACATGTGTTTATTTTATTCTCTGAAATCCTGTGCTCCGAAGAGTTAAGGATTCTTTTATTATCGATTTTCAATGTCTATTTCCTTCAATCTACATGCTGCAATTTCCCTTTTGTCATCATTAACATATGTTTGTTCTAAACCACCGTATTCAACTTCATACCAGCGGTCTTTCATAAAACAACTGAAACATCGGTTACTGATTCTTTTCTTGTCGATCTTCAGAGTCTATTTTCTTTAATCTACATGTTGCAGTTTCTGTTTCGTCATCATTAACATATGTATTGTTGCGAACCACCGTATTCACCTTCATACTCGCTGTTTCTCATAAAACAACTTAAATATCGATTAACAATTCTTTTGTTGTCGACTCTACGAGTCCATCTCCTGTGATCTACATGTCACAATTTCCCTTTTGTCATCATTAACATCTGTTTGTTGCAAACCATCGTATTTGACATCATACACCTGGTTTTTCGTAAAACAACTGAAACGCCAATTAATGATGCTTTTGTTGTCGATTCTGCGAGTCTGTTTTCTTTGATGTACATGTTGCAATTTCCCTTTTGTCTTCTTTAACATGTGTTCGTTAGTGACTATAATATTCAACATTGTGGTTCAATGTCCAACTACACTTGCGCAGTTTTTTATATGAACTGATTTTTCACTACACCCTTACGTTTTGAAATAAACTGAAAAATGTACGTTAAAATTGGTGCAAAATCAGTGTCTCTCCGTGTTGACGGTGGGGCGCGGCGCGCAGTTATTCCGTTACAGCAAGACAGAAGGTAGGGAGACCACCGCGCTGCGCTAACATTGAGTACCACTGACAGCGACGCGTGTTTTGCCGAACTATTTTCCTTATAAAATGTAAAGGAATGTGATTTTTTAACTTCGCTCGATGCTTTCTGCAGTAAAAATGTCCGCTCTATCGCGTGCGATGGTTAGATTTTCACCTAGACTCACAGTTTTTTAAAAAAATTAAAAAATATCAGCAAAAATTGGTGCATTTTTGGGGTCTTTTTTACTTCGATCGTTGTTTAAACATATTTAAATGTTTACAATGTAATAACAATTTATATAGTTTGATTCGGGAAAATTCACAGAATTCTGTCGTGCAAAAAGCCATTGAATAGCTGCTATAGTAAAATCACAAAAAATTCCCAAAGTTGAAAATTTGCAATTTTTGTTAACATTAATTTTCTAAAAAACTGTACGTATCAGAGAAAAACGGATTTCAGGTTCGTATTCAGCTCGCAAAAATCTATAAGAATTTCATAGTGGCAGTTCATATAAAACGGAAAAGTCAAAATTTGTTGTACAGTGTAATCACTGATCAGATTTTAGAACGCCGATTGGCTGTTGGGCAGTTTTACCGAAATTCGTTTAAGCAGTAGGACATTCGCGTTATCGAAGAGCAAACGACTCTTTTTGCTGACAAATTTTCCGCGCGAAAAACGCGGGAGCCATTGTTTCCACAAAGGAGAGGCTGAAGCGTCGAGGTAGAAACGCGATCCGTATTAGATGAAATCTTGATTTCGAAACGTTAAGGGTTGGAGGGGTGGCGTGCTAACTCGGTAAACTCGGTAACGTATTTTCCAGCCCCTTATTGGCTCGAGCAAGGTTGTCCCCTTGGTTATCGAGGATTTATCTCTCGGATGTGCGCCAGCCATCGATTCCTCTTCCTTAACGTAGCGAGGTTAAATCGAGCGTCCCACGCGGCTTCTGTCAAACTACCCCTCTTTCTTCCTTTCTTTCTTCCACCCTTTATTTTATCCCAGAGTATTTTACTCCAACACCGTGTCGCCGTTCGCGATTTTACCGCCCCGAGGCAAATACAGAATTTTCATCGTAATTTTCCTATGGCGACATCTCGGACTCGCGTGAAAATAGCTTTCTTCAAAGGATGCACGAGAAAGTTGAAATATCGATTAATTGTTTGGACGATATTCGATTTCTTGTTTATTTTATATGGATTGGGCCATGTAACGAGTGCGTCGATGATTACTTTGGAAAATGAACGACGCACCCGGTGCGTCGTGCATGGCAGACGGAATTAAACTTAATGTAATTTTGATTGTGGAGTTACAAATCACTGAGTACCAAAATTTCCATATTTCATAATTTTCTAGTAAAGGATTAAAGTTTGTGAAGTTACAAGTACTTAGGTCAATGAAATTCGCTAAACTTATAAATAACAAAGTACCCACATTTAGACATTTAAAAGTTACTCGATTATAAAATCTGTCAAAATCTTCAAATTACACGATGTAACTACAAATCCTAAAATTTGTGAATTAATAAATTCCAAAATATCCAACAGCTGAGAAGTTTCGACATCTCGAATTTCCATATTCTAGAATTCCAAATTCTCAAAACTGTAATTTTTCAATTAACTTATTTACAAATTTATCAATTTCTAAATACTGCAATTAATCAAATTTGCAAATTTTTAAATACTCGAATTATCATATACATGCATTTCACAGTTCGTCAGTATCGAAATAACCTAATTAATGAAAGTTACTTATTTTAAAATAGGGAAATTATCAAATACACGCATTTAAAAATTCCTTAGTTTTCAAATACCACCATTCATCGAGATTTTAAATTTCAAAATATGCAAATTACCAAATACTCATATTTTAAAAGTGTTCTAAATTCTAAATTCTCAAATCAATCAGTTCTTAAATCCTCACATTTTCACCACACCATAGATTCCAAATACTCAAATTCCCAAATCCCAGAATTCCAACACATCCACATGAAGCTCCCAAAACCTCCAGACTCTTAAATTTCATAAGTTTCATATTTCTAAATCTTCAGATTTCCAAATTTTTCAATTCTTAAGTTCAATCAATTTCAACAGTTCAATACTTCCAAATTTCGAAATCCCCAACCTTCGGAACGTCTCCATTTTTACATCACTAAGTTTCTAACCCTTAAAAAGTTCCGAATCTTTGTATCTTTGAGTCTCTGAATCCCTAAATCTCGGTATCTTTATATCACTATATCTCTGTATCTTGAAATCTTGAAATCTCCAAATCTCCCAATCTTCAAATCTCCAAATCTCCCAATCTTCAAATCTCCAAATCTCTAAATCTCCAAATCTCCAAATTTTCAAATCTCCAAATCTCCAAATCTCCAAATCTCCAAATCTCCCAATCTTCAAATCTCCAAATCTCCAAATCTCCCAATCTTCAAATCTCCAAATCTCCCAATCTTCAAATCTCCAAATCTCCAAATCTCCAAATCGCCCAATCTTCAAATCTCCAAATCTCCAAATCGCCAAATCTCCAAATCTCCAAATCTCCAAATCTCCCAATCTTCAAATCTCCAAATCTCCCAATCTTCAAATCTCCAAATCTCCAAATCTCCCAATCTTCAAATCTCCAAATCTCCAAATCTCCAAATCGCCCAATCTTCAAATCTCCAAATCTCCAAATCTCCAAATCTCCCAATCTTCAAATCTCCAAATCTCCCAATCTTCAAATCTCCAAATCTCCAAATCTCCAAATCGCCCAATCTTCAAATCTCCAAATCTCCAAATCGCCAAATCTCCAAATCTCCAAATCTCCAAATCTCCCAATCTTCAAATCTCCAAATCTCCCAATCTTCAAATCTCCAAATCTCCAAATCTCCCAATCTTCAAATCTCCAAATCTCCAAATCTCCAAATCGCCCAATCTTCAAATCTCCAAATCTCCAAATCTCCAAATCTCCAAATCTCCAAATCTCCAAATCTCCAAATCTCCCAATCTTCAAATCTCCAAATCTCCCAATCTTCAAATCTCCAAATCTCCAAATCTCCCAATCTTCAAATCTCCAAATCTCCAAATCTCCAAATCTCCCAATCTTCAAATCTCCAAATCTCCCAATCTTCAAATCTCCAAATCTCCAAATCTCCCAATCTTCAAATCTCCAAATCTCCAAATCTTCAAATCTCCAAATCTCTAAATCTCTTAATCTTCAAGTGTCTTAATCTCAAGATTTTTAAATCTCCAAATCTCTAAACCTCTTAATTTTCAATCCAAATATCTACATCTTTAAATCTCTACATTTTTGAACCTCCAAATCTGTGAATGTTTGAATCCTCGAATCCTCGAACCTCCAAATCTTTCACTTCTTAAATTTTACCATTATCGACAGTCCGAAACTTCCAAATTCTCAAATTCCCAAACCCCAATTTCTGAAATTCGCAAATGTTCGAAATTCCCGAAAACAAACATCTGCGTCGCCGCGAGTACAGCAATATATTCGGTGTCGAACGAATTCGTCCACTTTCGAATATTCCTCCGAAATGGCGCGGGGGTTCATTTTACCGAATCGAGAAAGAATGATTTTTCCCCGAGTTATTCGTTAGCATTATTACGGCGTAGATGCGTATCTCGTGAGAATATCTTCGATGGAAGGTGTATAGGTTGATATAGTGGTATCTTGGACAATGATACAGTCCACACACGGTATCCGGAGGAGTTACGAGCCTTTGGGGGTTGATAATTCCATCCGTCCTCGCACAATGCTCCGAGACGACGGATACGCTGTTGCTGAACCGTGGCTTCGCTGTCCGCAACGCCCTTCTAGTAACCTGTATGAGTGAAATTGCCCCTGAAATTTATGTTCCTATTGGGGGATGATCGTTTCCCTCGTCAGACTCCTGTTTGAAACCTCTACACTATACTGCTGCGATGCTTACGCGCCTCTCGACAACTCTCTTTCGTATGGTCGCTCGATTTCATTTTCTCGCTCCGTGCCACCTTTGAGTTTATTCCTTTATGCCCCCGTAAATTGGCGAAACATTGAACGGTCGTTTCTTTATTAATGTCATTGTTACCGTTGGTAGTTGTAACGGTTTGTTAAACGACATTATATGACAGTATATGAAATAATATTTAATTTTCGCAATAAAAAATATTCGAACTTAATAGTACGTTTAAGTTTATTTATATGTATTCCCAGCAATAGTTAAAATATTGCACAGCTGCTTTTTTATGTGGATTTTTTAATATCACTTTGGAAATAATAATGTAAGTAATTGTTTTGCAGCTATAACGCTTTGTCACACGACAGTCTGTGAACAAAGTAATGTCCAACTTACGCGATAGAAATAGTACTTATGTTTAAGTTTATTCATTTATACCCTCGTAAATTGCCGAAACATTGAACGGTCGTTTCTTTATTAATGTCATTATTACCGTTTGTAGTTGTAACGGTTCGTTAAACGACATTATATGACAGTATATGAAATAATATTTAATTTTCGCAATAAAAAGTATTCGGACTTTATAGTACACTTAGGTTTATTTATTAGTACCCCCAACAATTGTTAAAAGATTGCTCTGTTGGTTTCTTTATGTGGATTTTTTAATATCACTTTTGAAGTAATAACGTAAGTAATTGTTTTGCAGCTGTAGTTCTTTGTCACACGACAGTCTGTGAAGAGAATAATACCTAATTTACGCGATAAAAAAGTATATTTAAGTTTATTCGTTTATACTTGCATACATTGTTAAAATATTGAACAATTGCTCTTTAATATTGTAATTTTTTTATCATAAATAAGAGCGTAAGAAGTTTTTTTGCAGTTGCAATTATTATATACAACAACGTATAAACAAAATAATGTCTAATTTTTGCATTAAAAATATTCGAACTTCATAGTTCATAACGTTTATTTATTTACAACTTCACAAACTGATAACACATTAAACCGGTGGTTTTCATTATTTTATTGTAGAAATTTGATTGTCATGAATAATAATGTGAGTAATGTTTTATAACTGCAAATGCGTGTGCAAATAATGTCCAATTTTCACGGTTTCAAAAATATGTAAAATATTTGGACGTTGAATGGTTTATAGCTGTTAGAAATTTTGATGTTTTAGAAGTAAAGAGATGACAGAAATCTAGAAATTCGAAAATTTGAAAATTTAGTAGTGAGGAACTTAATAATTTAGAAATACTTAGATTTGGATATTGATTAATTTGAAAATTCGGTTTGGAAATTTGAACCTAATAGGAAATTCGAAGAAATTTATACTATGACAATTTGACGATTTCGAAATTTTGAAATGTAGATATTGGCTCTCCTTTAGGAATTTATTTCTGTACAAAATCAATATCCCTAACATTTTTTAATATTGAAAATTAGAAATGCAGGGATTTTGGGATTTGTTAATATGTTAATCGATACATTTGTAAAGAAATAAATTTGTAAATGAGTAAATTTGTAAATTTGCAAATTTATGAACATATAGACTGGTAAATTTATAAACTTTGGAATTTTTGAGCTTCAAAACTTATCAACTTGCTTTTACCTTTCATAGCATACAAACCTAACAATCAATCATAAGGATTCTACACTAAATAGCACTTACAAAACTCTCCCTCCAAACCTAATAGAAATAATAATAATATTTATTATAATTTACAATTAACATTTACTTATCAATAATTATAATTTATAATAGAATTGATTAATTATAATTATTATGCTAAACCTTCCCACAAAACCACGGTAATAATAATTATTAATTATGTTATTTAATCCTTGTTATTATTATTATACTGAACCGTTTGACAGAACCGTGGTGATAATAATAACAATACTAAGTTCTCTATGTAATATAATAACAATCTAATATCGTATAGCATAATAACAACTATTGCCAAAGATATATTATGCAGATCACGCGATAAATAATTATTTCGTTAACAATTATTATCGTTACACGTGTCACGTTTTCGTAAGAACGTGTATCATAATAATTTCTCGTACACGTACTCCCATTTCTCCCTGTATCGAACGCAGCGTACATTTTTGTCGGATTCGAGAATCCGGAAGAAGATCGAAGAAGGGATAGAAAGCTGTAGTCCGATTTTCCATCAAGACGCATTTAAGGAAGAAGCTTTCTCGCGTTGTCCGTGGCACCGCGTTGCCAGGAGTTTTTTCAAAGGAACTCTTTTCGTCGCATCCAGAAGTGCATGTACATGTCAACCTACAGAACGGGCAGCTAGCAAATAGCTTACCGGATCTTACGTGCTCCATGTCAAAACTACATCTTGATCCTCCTTACCTCTACCACTTATATACGTCTTCAAACAACATATTACGCGCTTTCATTGCTCTGAATTTATTATACAGGGTGTTCCAAAAGTGTTGAAGGAGCCGGAAATGGGATATAGGTGGGGTCATTGTGAACAACTTTTTCATTTGCAAAAATGTCGTATGGGGCTTCATTTTTAAATTATTAACGAAAAACACCGACCAATCAGGGCGCGAGGATCGCGCGCCATGCGATTCGATCGTGACCACGCCCAATTATAACTCGGGCCTGCACTTCTGCCTCCGAGCGCGCGCCATTCTCGCGCTCTGATTGGTCGGTGTTTTTCGTTAATAATTTAAAAATGATGCTCCATACGACATTTTTGCAAATGAAAAAGTTGTTCAGAATGATCCCACCTACCTCTCATTTCCGGCTCCTTCAACACTTTTGGGACACCCTGTATATCGTTATTAACCCCTTGCCATTCAATTTAACCCTTTGCACTCGCATGGTGACTCATACTCGTACTTTTGTTTAACACTAGGCTTACGGGACCCGTAAAAATGACGGATCTGAGATTTCTTATGTTCAACTACTAAAATTATTAAAAGGTTTATGACAAAATGCATGTTAACGTTCATCGAGATAAAGAATCTTTCTATAAACTGATATACAGTCGTGGACAAAATTAAGTGGACAGGTATCATAAATAACAAAAGATTAATTTAATTTAACTAATAATGCCTATAAATGAAAACTTTATTACACAATTATATACATTAAATAAATAAATTGTATATTAAATAAATATTTTTCCAAGTCTACAAAAACGTTTCGCGTACTAAATTTAAAATTGATTTACAACATTGGATTTGCGGAACGAGCCAAAATGACTCATGATACAAATCTGATTTTAAATTACAAGAACTATGAGGAAGAAAATGTATGTTGACGTTCATAAAGATAAAGGATCGTTTTATAAAACAGTTTACGTATCATATTTCATCTATTTTCTTTTCTACTTTAGTTTTAATTCAAAAATAAATGGTCATTGCACGTTCGTAAATCTAGTGTTAAACGTTTTTAAAACACGAGACTTCAAGGTAAGAAAAATCTCCCCACACTTTGCAATTATACTTTACTCATAACATACCTCTTAATTACACTTTTCTGGTATACTTCGCGAGTATACTTTACAAGTATACTTAACTGATTGCAGTTTTATAAACAATTTTACTTGAAAAATTGGATCAATAAAATCGATGCTCATAAATGAACGAACGAAACGAAGGATTCGATTATGTCAGTTTTAAAACGCGGATTACATTCTGATTTGAATAACCGACCGAATTAAGACAAGCTCACGGATCATTAAGTTAAACGAAATTTCGCTGCTGTTACGAAGCGACAAAAAGAGGATCCTGATCGAATTTATATCGGGCGCATATAATGGTCGACTGCGCAAAAGCTTTCGATTGCTTTGTTTATTCCCCGTATTTTTTTTTTCTATCTTCCTCCCTTTTTTTTTTTAAATTGGGACGCGTACATGGAACTCTATCGATTGGAAAGCAATTTACGAATACCTGACCGACCTGCTGTAGAACAGTAAAGGGATATTTGTAAGGAAAAATGCGGATGGAAGATATTGGCATCGATATATGATACGCTGGCTGATCACTTGTACGATACCATTGTATAAAATGTAAAGACCAACGTATCTTTTGTACGAACGAGTGAAAAAATATCAAACTTCATACGGGTTCATGAATTCGTGACATAATTTAATTGATCCTCGTTTTGGGATTACATTTTTTTCTTCAACCTTTTTTTCATAATCAGACTGTTACCGCATGGGCAAAAATGATCAGTTGAAATATGGAAGTAAGACATTTCTTTGAATGCCCGCTTCACACACAGACTTAACGGCGAATGAATTGTTAAGGTGTAACAAATATAACCAATAAACATTAAAATTTAACAATGCAAAACAGAAATTCCAATATGGAAGTAAGACTTTCTTTGAATGCCCGCTTCACACACAGACTTAACGGCGAATGAATTGTTACGGTGTAACAAATATAACCAATAAACATTACAATTTAACAATGCAAAACAGAAATTCCAAGAGGCAGTTTACGACATGACAAGAAAATAGCCAATTTTTGAAAAACCTTCAATTTAATATCCGTGCCATCTGTATGATAGTGTTAGGATGGTACGTGAAAATTTTAGTTTTTAGTAAATACATTTATTGCTGTGTTCATTCGTTGAATTTTTGAAGGTCGAATGGTAATTATTCTGTGCCCGGCCCATCGTAGATGGAACGCGGATGTGCCTCCTCACCCGAACGGGTGTAAGGTCGAAGGGTAAGTCGGAGCTGGAACTTAAGGGGTTATATCTACTTGGGATCGGGAAAAGTTACGTGACTTTCAAGAATTTTTTTTGCCATTTTAATAAATATTTTTAATAATTCATAAAACACTATCAAAAAGTTCATATTTTAAAGTATATATATAAATTTTTGTATGAAAAAACATTAAATATATACATTTTATCAAAAAGTCAAATAGAATCAAACAAACTTTAAAACACAAAACACACTCAACACCGATTACAATTACTCAGACAAACACAACTAGTTCGCTATCGCTATAGTTCTAATAAATAAGTATTTGTTCTACAAAATCGGTGTCCATTTTTTATAATATTCATCCGCCGTTAAATCAGCGAGTGAAGCGCAGTATAGTAGAAAGTTTTTTTCAAAAGTAAAATGAAACCTTAGCTCACCCCCAAAACACGAATTATTGGAAAATTGAATGTGATTCTATACTGTACTTTAAAAATTTTAATACTTTAACGATATATAACTTTCGAACAAATTCCGATATTCAAAATCGCGTTTCGTCTACGCTTAATGTCGTTGAGTACTGTCAAATTATACGAAAGTAGTTAACGAACAAAATGGTGCTCCAAGACGACGATCGATGTAATATGAAGTTATTAGTAAAATGCAATTTACAGAGAATATACGAGCTACATTGGGTAAAAGTGGAATTTAACGATGTCGAAATAGACGGAATATTCTGTCGATAAAATTGACGATTTTTAATTATTCAGTGGACGATATACAGTGTGTTTCTGATCTGACAGTACAATTAAAAACGGGAATGAAATTACTATTGATTTAGTGCAAGAAGCAGGTAGAAAATGTAGAGATAGGTATCAACTATGAACTATCGATATGAAAAAATGTAATACTATGTAAAAATGAAGAAATTTGAATTTGTGGATTTGAAAAATTTGCAATTTAGACATTTAAGAATTTGAAAATTTGAGAAATTGGTGACTCAGATATTTCTGAAATTGAAAATTTGAGAAACTCGGATATTTAGGAACTTAAAAATTTGAGAAATTGGTGTTTCGGATTTTAAAGAACTTAAAAACTTCAGAAATTTGAAGCTCGCATATTTAGCAATTTGAAAATAGGAAAAATTGGTAACTGGTATTTTTATGAATTAGAAAATTGGAAAAATTGATAACTTGGATATTTAGGAATTTGAAAATTTCAGAAATTAGTGATTCGGATATTTAGGTATTTGAAAATTTCAGAAATTAGTGACACGGATATTTAGGAACTTGCAAACTTCAAAAACTTGAAAAGATGGTGATTCGAAATTTTCTAGTTTGCAATGAGGAAACTAGAAAACTTCTAACTTTTATATCAACCTTTCGAATTTCTTAATCATTCAAATTCCTAAATGTAAAAATTACCAACTATTATATGTACACGTGTTAAGAATAATCTATACACAAGATCTACATGACACCAGTCTTTTTAATACTTGTATACCCATTCCAATTTATTGCATTGAACATCAAACAACAAACAATTTTATGAACATTCTTTTTGCCCTACAATTTTTGTTATCGATATGTTTTTCATTTTAGTAAATGAAATGCGTACCATTTTCTGTATCGATTTAATTCAACAGAGATTCGTTTTCGATGTGCACAGATCAATTTATCCAGAAACGAAATATCGCCCCGCATTTCGTCTTATTTGTTCCGATCGCGGCATCAAGCGCACCAAATTTTAATATAATCTCCGCGAAATAAATTCGCTTCATTGAGATTTGCATATTTGATTAAAACACGCTCAAACATTTGTAACAAATCAATCGAATCTCCATAACTAATTATTAATAAAAAAGACAAAACTGTCCTTTGCTACGTAATGTACTGTACACGCGTTTCATTAGCGATATTGTATAATATTCAAATTAACCGGCAGGGAAATGATGGAAAATAATGAATATAATTCTGTGAATACGCGAATACCGAAATTGAAATTTCGTACAACGCAGTTTGCGGCGCACAGTGGACGAAAGTCGGAAAAAGTGATCAAAAATCGAATATGACATGTATTATTAGAATTGATTATGGTAATTATGCTCTTGCTTTTATAACATCTTAAAGTACACAAAACGATGTAAAATATACTACAATACTGAAAATGTAATATAGAATTTATTTACAAAGATTAATAGTAATTCTCCCATTGTTTTTCTCCCTGAGAATATTTTTATTCCTTCAACGTACTCATAAATAGCCAAACAGACTCGAAAAACTCTGCAAAAATTTATTTTATTAGCTCTGAGTGTATTTTGTAGAAAAATATTATTGTTATTTAATTCTCGAAAAATGTTGTTGCATTTGGTATTAATAAACAAAGTGTTGATGTGAGCGATTAAAATAGAATAAGAATTCGATCTTTCTATAGATGATTTAATACATGAGACTGAATCGAGTTAGGCTAAAACTTTTCCTCAAAGTGTGCAAAATGTATTAGAAAACATTTTGCTTTCCTCTGCTTGCCACTTTGCAAGATATAAACTATTGCTCGAATGTGTTCTTCCTTGAGAAAATATTAATATTCTCAAAGGTTAATAGAAAGATTTGGCAATATTGTACATGTTATGGCAAGTAATATACTGACATATACAGAAATATACTGACGAAACCACTGAATTATTTGTTCATTTGTATAGTTGGTACAACATGCCTCCCTTCGTACACAAGGTTTTAATCCATGGTGGCACAATCATGAAAAAAAATGATTTTTCCTATTAGATGCCTTTCCTAGCAGGCTCAAGAAGCTGGAAATAAAATATTCAAAGCTGCAAGAACCCACAATAATAGAAAATCTTCACGTACAGTCAATAACGAAGATATTCTGCACCATCTTTTAGTATCATTTGATCCAGTAATAAGTAATTTAAGAGTTCTAAAGGATAAAGGAATAAAAGATTTAACAACGGACGTAAAAAATTTGTTAATAGATAATCAACAAAATAACGTCCAAGTTAATAATATGAAAGGAGACGAAGATAATTCTTTAACAAAATCAGACAGTGATGAGAGCTTAATAAATCTGTAAATAACACTATTCGTTTCGTTTTGTTCAATTAGTACTTTCAACTATTTATGTTAATACTACTTCAACTGCTTATGTTAATACTACTTTTAATTAAATAATCATACAAAACTTAAGAAAAAAAGTAAAGAAAAAATATATTTAAAAAGATAATATTGAATCTTCCTTTTTGTAAATGGATACATTTGACAAATTTTTAAGTTCAGATTTCAAAGTACCGAGCTAAGAAACCTACAGCTTCAAATAATTTTGTTCATAATTAATTGTGTTATCCATATTTGATCACTTTTTTTTTAGAAAGAGGGAAATAAATAGTATTAGAATTCGAAACAATGGGTTGGTTTGGTCGTTCAGCGAAAAAAATGTCCGGGGAAATCGGATGATTGAAATTTCGCGGTATGTTTGCAGGTTATGTTCTCGGCACAAAACAATGAAACGGGCAAATAATTGAGCGTAGAATATCGTCGTATATTTTTCGAGCCATTTCACGACTGTCGACTGCATTTTTAATTGACCATTTTCGAATAAACCAGCACCACGGCCAATTTACTTCCGCGAATATTTCGCAAAAATCGTCATTCCCTATTTATCGGCCCGTGTCAATCTCTGTATTCCATTTACAATGCTCTTGCATCGTTTATTCGATTTCGACCAATGCTCGCTACTTCTAAAAATTCTGTAAACGATCAGTTCCGTTATTACAGAAATTGCGATAATCGAATTAATTATTGATTAATAGCGATTAATTAACATGCTAAATAATTATAATAGAATGTATTGCGATTATGACTATCTAGAATACTGCTAGCTTATTTATTTAATTCAATGGTATTAAGAACGTACCAATGTTGATGTCATTGTTTGTTATTCGGTATTGTTGTTTAAAATTATGTGATTGAATATTCAATCATTTATAACTGTATGTTCCATTATTTATAATCATACATTTGTATATTCGATCAATTATGTACGGTTTAAATGGGGATCATGGTTTAAATACGACGTGGTATATGTATACAGGGTGTTCCAAAAGGAATGTAACACCCGGAAATGGGAGGTAGGTGAGGCATTCTGAACAACTTTTTCATTTGTAAAAATGTCGTACGGGGCTTCATTTTTAAATTATTAAGGAAAGACACCGACCAATCAGAGCGCGTGTAGGCCCGAGTTATAGTTGGCCGTGATTGCGATCGAACATACAGCGCGCGCGATTCTCGCGTTCTGATTGGTCGGTGTTTTTCTATAATAATTTAAAAATGAATCCCCATACGACATTTTTGCAAATGAAAATGTTGTTCAGAATGACCCCACCTACCTCTCATGTCCGGGTCTTACATTCCTGTTGGGACACCCTGTACGTCGAAGTTCAGGGTCATATTAGAGGTTTTTCTTAGGGAAAATAGTATACACCTATGATTCAAGACGAAATGATTTCGTCAATGAAAGCAAATATTTGCAATTGTATCGCTTACACTTGTATTTTTTGTATTTTGTTTGTTTCCGCATGTTAAAATATTTTACTGATATGGTTATTTTATTTTTTAGCAATAATTTTAAAGTTCTCTAATTTCCATTATATAAATTTGTATAAATAATCTTATTTTTTAATAATAATATCCCTGGTTGAAGAAAGAGCTGAATTATTAAAACCACTGCTTATATTAAAAAAATATTGCTGATATTAAAATGTTGTTTAATCTTATCTTGTATAATAAATCTTATCTGTAAATAAAATTCGCAATGATATAATGTTAAAATTGGATATTTAAAACAAATGTAAAAATACTACTCTTTGTATATAACGAACATGACAGTTTGTACTTTTATGCATAATAGGTGTAACAGTTTGTAAGAATTTATATTTTGATCACTTAATAAATAGAATAATTTTTAAGAACTTATATTTCTACACATAGCAAGTAGAGCATTTTGTAATAATCTTTTTTTGTAATAATTTTTTTCTACTGATTCATATTTTTATACTTAGCAAATATAATTTTCAGTATTATATATCTTTACAAAAAGCAAACAGAATGATTTGTACCGATTTATGTTTTTAAACATAACAAATATAACAGTTTGTAACAGTTTATACTTTTACGTTCAACAACTGTAACAATTTGTGTCAATTTACATTTTTACATATAACAAAACAACAGTCTGTACAAATTTATATTTTTACATATTACAAATATAAAAAAATGTACCAATTTACACTTTCATTTATAAGAATACATTCTTATACTTGACAAATAAAAATTCGTACCAATTTTTATTTTTACTCGCAATGAATAGAATTTGTATCAGTTTATATTTTTCCTCGGAGCGAATAGAATTTATATCAATTTATAGTTTTTCTCGCAAACAAATAGAATTTTTACCAATTTATATTTTCTAGCACAACAGGTACAAAAGTTTCCGCCAATTTATATTTTTGCCCACAACAGAGTCCGCTATTTTCATAAAACAAGCTTCATTACTAAAATCCACCAAAGAGTGGAGAACACGCGCAGTGAATACAAACAAGTTCTCTACGTCAAAACAACGAAACAAACATTTAAAAATACGGAAAGGAGACGATGCGATATTTAATTATTTTAGACCGCTTTTTGTTCGACGCCGTTTGCGTATTTTCTCTCGGAGCATAAATTATTCAAGATTAAAATAACGGCGAAGATTTTTGTTCCATTTTGATTCGGCGAAGAACAGCGAGAAAACGGAAAAAAGGAATTCCTGTTCAGCGAGAACAAAGGCGGTTTCTGTTTTGGCTGAACTATCGACATATTCGGCGTCAAGCGTGACATCCACGTTTCGTCGGGTATTTTCATATTTCCATATATCCATAACGGATAATATATCGTGGTAAAAACACACGCGAGAAAGAACTTGGTGTACGTGAAACAACATTGCCTCGATTCTTTGACGATGCAGCAAACAGTTTGACAACGAGAAACGTAAATCGAAGCTGTGACACCGGGCGTTTGTACGGCGAGAAACGTGTCGCGAGGTTTCATATATTTTTCAAGAATAGAATACCGGCATGGAAACACGAACATAATGAATTCAGAAATCAGGATAATACACAGTATTAACCTGAATTTAATGCGACACAGAAACTGTATACAGTATTCTCTCCGTAAATGTGAAAAAGATCTGTGCTGTAAGAGTAAAAATTGTATCCCCACTATTGGGGAGATCCCCCTCGAAATCAGTTAAGCGTTAAAAACAATCGGTTACCGAAACGACGAGGATCGAATATCGGTGAGACACATGCTAATGCAAGCAAAGAAAAAGATTGCACTTTTCTTATTTCCTATTATTTTTTCATAAAGCTTATACCATCGTATTCGTCTCGTTTTTCTGATTAAAATGATACCAAACATGATATAAATACGTTAATAATTACGTACGTAACGGGTGATTAAAGTTTTTAACGTGAAAGAGGACGGCGAGTGGAAAAGACAGAGAGGCAGAAAGTTGAAGCGTTCGCCAAACATGAAAGACTCCTGCGTGTTTCGTCTTTTAAATTCGAAAATCAAAATTCTTTGTTTTTGGTTTTTCGTCAATGGAACTTCTACCATCGTATTCGTCTCGTTTTTCTGATTAAATCGATACCAAACACGATATAATTACGATCATAATTACCTGTGTAACAAGCCATAAAAGTTTCGGACGTTACATTTACGGCAGAGATACGAATTCCTTCGATCATCCGTAAATGTAACATCCGAAACTTTTATGGCTTGTTACACAGGTAATTATGATCGTACTTATATCATGTTTGGTATCATTTTAATCAGAAAAACAAGACGAATACGATGGTATAAGTTCCATTGACGAAAAACTAAAAATAAAGAATTTTGATTTTTGAATTTATAGAGACAGAACACGCACGAGTCTTTTATGTTTGCCGAACGTCTCGAACCTCAGTCCCTGTTTGTTTTTGAATCGCTATCCTTTTCTACGTTCGGCTCACTACAAAGAATGTAGTACCTATTCTATAAATGTAAAACTCCAGCCCGAAGTTTTCACACTTCCGGAGCGAATACTGTACAGGGTGGTCCTTTTATCTTGAGACAAGTTAATATCTTTTAAACAACATATTTTTGAAAAAAGTGTTTCAGACAGAAGTTATCGCGTTTCAGGGGGCAAATTGGATGGTGGGAATGGATTTTTTCAGGCAGTGCTCCTGAAGGTCATATGAAGGTCAACTTTATTTTTTTAAATGGATCCCCCATTTTTTATTTTACCATCATATTTTCCAGGAGAAAATTGGTAACTTTTGTCCGAAACATTTTTTCGTAGGGTGTCTACTTCTTGAGATAAGGTACTAAATATTTATTCAATAAACATTTTTATTTATTATTTAAGAAGGTGCTCAAAGTGTTGATGGCGATGATAGAAGTGTGGGGGGTCATGCAGATTGGTTTTTCCTCAAAAATTAGAATCCAATCAGCAAATTTTTTTTTAAATTGCCACTACTGCACATTTACAATAGACGGAGGATGTAGGGATAGTGGCAATTTTTGAAAAAATCTGCAAGTTATGATATCCATAAACGCAGAGATTCAGGTATCTCTAAACTTCAAGAATTTAGAAAATAATGAATTATGAAAATTACACAATTTCTTGACACCACGATTCATAGATAAAATTTGAAAACGTGCAAATTAAAAAATTGACATTTCGAAAATTCGTAAATCACTAAATTTAGAAACCCGAACAAATTCAAACGAACGAAGTGTGTGAATGACCTGTACAAGTTTCAGTTGAAAGCAATCACTCCGACAAACTCGGCAAATCCAGCAAAATCGACGAATCCAGCCGCAATAATCGCACAATCACCTGTTCGATCGACATCGACACATTCCGCGTGCATGCATTTTCTTCGATGGCATAATGGGATCGTCTGTGGCCTTTCGGGATCCATCTCGCGAGAATTGATCGCGTTTTCATCGTTTAACCGTACATCCAACCCCGTCATAGTTACAGGCACATCCGCAATGCGCGTACTGATTGTTTCTGTGTACCGTGCACGTACGAGTACGAGCGGCGTGTCAGCGTGCACAACAATCAACATCCGAACGTTACGTACGCAACATATGTCGAATACATTGTAGCCGAGGTACGGTTTGGTACGTGTACAATCTCATGCATTTATTTATGGAAGATCCGGGAGAGTCAACCGGGGGCCAGATGCGGCTATACGACGAAATCGTGCCAGTTTGCAACGACAACGTGTATCGCGACGGCAGAAGCCGGATTTACATTTGCAACTTTCGCAGTTTAACGGCAAATATGCTCCTGCTTTATCCCAACCCCATTTCCTGTTGCTGTAGCCCTGAATGCTGAACGGAAAAATGGATATCGATTGATTTCGACGATGTAACGGTTCGAATAATTTCGAGTATTCATACGTGTTCTCGAATGTTACCGTCCTTATAGTGCATTTTCGAAACGATTCTAGTCATCATTCCCCGTTGACTTTCATGACCTTGGAATATGCTGTCCAGGTTTTCATTTTCAGACATTTTTATCTGTATATCATTTTTCTATGTTATCACCTTTTGGTTTTAGTTTTAACCATGTAATTGTTAAAATTATATATATGTATAAATTATATATTATTTTCTATATAATTATTTGTACATTGACATGTACTTCACCGAACACGTTGAACTTGAAATATGTTAATGAGCTCATCATATTCAACAATTTTTCTCTACATACATATGTGCCCATGATTATGAGAGTGGTCTAAGTCATATATTTATTGTTTTAAAATATTTACATTTGAGCAAGTTAAAAACTATTTTTATATTATGCAACATTTTAAATTAGAATTTGATTAGTCTTGATCAAAGAAAATTTATTATGAATATGAAATTTTGTGTGATTCTCATACAGAAATGTTTCAATTGACCTACGCCATTTTCAAAATTAACTGAACCACCTATAAATGACCTGAAGCAATACAAAACTACGAGTTTTATTGGAAATAATAATTTCAATGAAATAATTCATGAACATTTATTAATTATTTTTAAAAAGTAATGCATTTGTATCACTTTAGGTTTGTATCGTGAGTTTTGAGGTTCTTAAAATGTTCCTGAAGAACTGGAGGGTTTAGTTGTGGTGCATAATGGAAGTAATTTAATATTTCCGTATATTTTTGATCTAATAACCTCAATCTTCTTAAATTTTTTAGTTAGACCACTTTCATTATTAACACTAAATGAATTCTATGCAATGTCGAAACAATAACCACTATCTAATGGTTCATTTTTGACGATATCGTAAAAATTGCATTGAATTAATTTAGTTTAAAGTAATGTCGTGTGGAATCACTGATTAACTCGCCTTTTTTTCAAATTTTGACTTAGACCACTTTCATGCTTGTCACTAAATGAATTCCATATAATGTCAAAACAATAACCATTATTTGATGGTTCATTTTCGACTATATCGCAAAAATTGCCTTGATTTAATTTAGTTTAAAATAATGTGGTGTGAAATCACTGATAAACTCTTTGTAATTTTGACTTAGACCACTTTCATAATTATGAGCACATATATCAAATATTTTTATGCCGCAAAATCGTATTAAAATTTATCGAAGCTAATAAGTGCAATTAATGTTTAATCCGCGTTGAGGCCGATAACTAGGCGGTTTAAGCTACCAATATTGATTACATGTTCACACAAGCTTCTTCCTCAAACTCCAAGCATCAAAATGATATATCACTTCGAGACACCATTATATCGCAAAACCTCGTGAAAAAGTTGTTCCATGTCATAACTGTTCGTCACGCGATGTTTGCAATTAACGCCAAACCGAGGAGGGATGCAGATACTCCTCATCAGGAAGAAGAATATATAAGGATCATCAATTAAAAGGGTCGCGAAAAGCAACCACATCAAATTAGGAGGTCCCTGAACCGACAGGGAGAGCGTAGCAATTAGAATCACGAGCAAATGGCGACGTTCCGACAAGCGAACGGTGTCGGTGATCTACTTTCGCCGTGAACGTAGCGAACTTGGAAAGTGCTTGTAACAGCGTCATTATTAACACGGCCGACTATTAAAGCTGTAACCGTGGCTTGCGATTTTCTCGTCCCTCCCAGGAATTCGGCTTCAAGTTTCGGCCCGTGTAAGCAAGCCCGGTTAACACGTGTGCCCGAGCCGATGGGGACAGGCAAGAACAAGTCGAAAACAGTGGAAAACTTTTCACTCCGGTTACTTTGACGACGGAACTTTGCACCCTACTTTCGCCTCACACGCCCTCCCGCAATTGAAATTAAGCGGTCGATGGAAGTTTATTGCCGAGCTTAGCTTCTTTTTCGGGATAACGAGAGAGTCGCTGGTGATCTGACCATCGTTTACGCTGACTTAAGTGGTTCACTAATTCGGAGCGTTGCTTCTTAAACCTTTCACTGCGGCGCGACTTCGGGGTAATCTATCGACAGTGACTGAAACGGTACACGGAGATTCGATACCATTGCTAGGTTTATGTACTGTTATATCCTACTCCTCCTGTCGTCATAATTGTACTATTGTAATTACAATTATTATTATTATTATTGCCATCATCTCTGTACTCTCAGACGTTTGTCTGGTAAATGGGGAGGGTTCCACGCGGAGCTTGGTCAAGCGTTGTCTCCCATTATTATGCTATTATTAGTTGGCGTTTAGGAATTTTCGCGTAATTGAACAGGTGTCAATTATTACTGATTTTTGGAGCTGAGTGTATGTATTTGGATGTAACTTTATTGCTTTTATGTGTTGATGGATTTCGCAGGGTATAACGCCAATGGCAGATAAGATAATCGGTACTATTTCTACTTTATGCTGATGTCACATGTCCTTTATTTCCTGTGCTAATTGTATGTATTTTTCAATTTTCTCTGCTGTTTTCTTTTGTATGTTCGGTGTTGCCATCATTATTATTGTTATTATTATTATGTGTGCTATTATTATTATTATTGTAATCGCCTCACTATGAACGTAACTTTATAATAATATGCAAGAACAGCACAATCTCATTCCCAGCGTCCGACTGTCCTTTCCTGCTTACGTAACTCTCGTTAAGCACTCCACCATAAACACTTCGCAAAAATATACATTCTAATTCGCGCTAAACAGTTTTATTTTTTTTCTTCGCACCTCCTTTAATCGGGACGAGTACCCAATTTTCTCCCTTGCGGTTGCTATTCCACTTGCTACATCGGTGGGATATAACAGTACCTTTGTAAGTTATTTTATATAAAGAAATATTTTATTCTGGATAATAAAAATTTCATTTTAGATAATTCAATATAAAGAAAAAATCTGAAATTCATAACGAGGAACAAATATGTCTTAACGCAACAACGACATACGATTTTAACACAATGAACTTAAAAGATAATAATGAAAAGTTAATAGAAACGACTTAATAATTCGCTTCAGTGAGACATATTCTAAAACGTGGATAAACGTACAAACGTAACGAAATATGGCAACAATTGTACATTACATAGGACGATAAATTCCATAGTGAATAAATCGGTGAAACAGGGAAGGTCTTACGGTGCAATCATACAGGGAGCGTATATATACGTCTTTCGTATACATTGAAAGACTTATGAGAGCGTATATATATGCCTTTCGTAGTGAAAGGCTTAACCCTTGCTTGCTTGCACGCGTTACTGCTAGTTAACTGGCGTATCGATAAGTGTTTCGATTTATATTATAAAATACTGTTAGGATTGTAAATCAAATGGCCTAGTAATAACTCCGTAATTTCTCATTTATTTGATGGAATTTCGACCAATCAGGGAATTCATCCCCATCGATACTCCTTTGCACAGAACATTTTGTTAGAGTTTCATAATGTTGCGGCGCAAACTAATAAAACAAAGAATTTTAAACATAGAAAATAATCGCGCTATACATGAAAATCATAATTGCTAGTTTCTATTTAATACGGTACACACAATAAAACAATTCAGAGTTTTCCATATTGTAAATGGCTCTAGCTTTCCTAATGGATTCTAAACTGAATATTTCAATTAAAACCAGTTCAATATCACGTACGGTACATCATTTCAAAGCTTAAAATTTAGAGTAAGAGTTTTTATAAATATTTCATCGATATTTCTAATACAAAATTGTTGACAAACGGCCTCAACGAGTAATATATAATGAGATATATGCATCAAGTTGACTATCTTTTAACACATTTTAAAATAAAAGTTGGTCAAAGTGACATATATGGTTTGTCTTTCTAAAATTTAAAACTCGAAAAATGTCTATGTAAACGTTTACACAATATTGCTAAAATAAAATGTTGGTCATCACTTTCAACCAGTAATGAACAACGAGGTGTACGAAAATCAACTTGCCTAACTTGTAACACGGTTTGAGGACACAAATATATTTCAAATAATAAGTATGATATACCGATTTAAAGATCAAAGCTTGAGGAAAAATTCTATATAAGTATATAATCAACATTCTTAATACAAAATGAGTACTGATCGGCCTCAAGCGGTGATAAACGATAAAATCTATCTAAAGTAGCTTGTATAACTTGTAACACAATTTGATGACATAAAAGTGTCTCAAAATGCCACTTGCACCATATCATAATTGAAGCTTAAAACTTGGGAAATATTGTAGTATAAACGTTTTATTCTCAATACAAAATGGCTTCCAATTACTGATATCTTTCGTTAATTCCACGGCCGAATTTTGGATGAAATGATATTAATATTAAAAATAGCAACGCAATTTCCTTTCATTCATCAAATAATTCAATGACGAACGGAATTATGGACATGCTTTCGTTAGCATCGTAGGATACAGTTCGGTGGAAATTCGTTCGAAATTCTACGATAATGAACGGTATTATTTAATAACGTGAAACGAAACGCAATACATAAGCAAAAACGGCGGTGCAAAATGTTATAAATACGACAATCAGCAACATTAATATTCTCGTTGTAACGTTATTGCAATCATTAAATAACTTCAGAAATACCATTGATGGACGCGCAATTAATAAACTCGAAATATTTGAACCTTCGTTTTTATTAATTAAATTTCGCTGGTCGGAAATTTTCAATTTGATCGTGAAAATAGATTTTAATATCAATGAAGCACCGCTGAAAACGTGATTTATCGATTTCATTTTAACGAGCAAAAATTACTTCCTGCAAATAATGAATTGCCGAAGGTTGATTTAATGACGCCTCGGTCTACCTTAATTTTATGATGGGTTAAAGAAAAATCATTCTTCGGGCACCGAGCTCGCTCATTAAATATCTTATATTCTCGTTAGAAGGGAATATGTAATTATGCAGATTATTTCATGAGAAAGAACAAGGGTGATGCGGAAAACCGAGAAATTCTCGTTGATTTATATAACAATTATTTTTATACGGTTTCACTGATGGAATTTATGAAATAATTCATTACCCCATTCTCTGTAAATACTATTACAGAGTATTGGTTAAAACATTACAGAGAATTTTAATGTTTTAAAACTGCAGGACCTGAAAATTTAATATTTGTAAACATGAAGTTACAAAAATTTATATATTTTGAAAATTAAAAATTAATAAGTTGAGAATGTGTAAATTTAAAGATTTATGTATTACAGTAGTATATATTTATTTGGAAATTTGAAAATTTAGAACATGGAGATTTAGAAATTGGAACATTTTGATATTTAAATACGTGGTAATCGAGGATTAAGAAATTAGGATATTTCGAAATTGCATAATGATGAAATCGAGACAACAGAAACTAGAACATTTTGAAATCTCAAAATGTGGAATGTGAAGATTTTGAAATTAGAAGAAATTTCGAAATGCATAAAATTACAAATGGAAAAATTTGAGTATTTAAAAACCTGTAATTGGAAATTTAGATATCTAAAAGCTTAAAAAATGAATGTATTTAAAAACCAATAAATTGATCAATCTCCTTCCTCTCGATTGCCTTTCTGTTTCTACAAAATACAAAATTATCTCACAATTACTTTCATTACAGAGCGACAAAATCTCCAAATTCGTTCACGAGAATATAACTTGGTTCATTTCAAAATAATAAAAAATACATAACAAATAATAAAAAACATAAAATAGATAATAAAAAATATAAAATATATAATAAATAATAAAAACTATAAAATTAATAATGAAAGATGTATGATAAATAATAAAGAGTATACAATAAATAATGAAAACTATAAAATAAACAATAAAAACTATATAATTTATAATAGAAGATATATGATAAATAATAAAAACGATAAAATAAATGAAGGAATGCGAGTGTGCGTGGATGCACGTGAGAGAGTGTGGGAGAGCTGCGTGAGCGTGTGTAAAAGAGAGTACGAATGATTGCATATGAGCGTGTGTTCGAGTGAGAGGGAATGCGTGAAGTACCAAAAGAGTGAGGCGTGCGAATTTCAGTTCCAATGCATGATGCGTCGCGTGCAGACACGTTTCTATTAACTAATCATTATAATCTCCTTTTTATTAGTAAACTCTTGTTATTTTCGACAAAAAGCTAATAAAAATGTATTTCCTAAGTATCGGGTCCTTGGACATTATTGCTGCTACGGTAGAAACGCTTAAAAATATAAATGTACAAAAGGCTATTGAATTCACAGAATTATAAAGAGGGTTCGCGACGCGACACGCCATAACAAATATTATCGTTATTGTTTTGTTTAAATATATATACAGGGTGTCCCAAAAGTGTTGAAGGAGCTGAAAATGGGAGGTAGGTGGAGTCATTCTGAACCACTTTTTCATTTGCAAAAATGTCGTATGGGGCTTCACTTTTAAATTATTAAGGAAAAACACCGACCAATCAGAACGCGAGGATTGCGCGCCACGCGATTCAATCGCGAGCACGGCCGATTATAACTCGGGCCTACACTTCTGCCTCTAAGCGCGCGCAATCCTCGCGTTCTGATTGGTCGGTGTTTTCCGTTAATAATTTAAAAATGAAGCCCCATACGACATTTTTGTAAATGAAAAAGTTGTTCAGAATGACCCCACCTATCTCCCATTTCCGGCTCCTTCAACACTTTTGGGACACCCTGTATATTGTTCTCTGTTAACCAGTGTCACAGTTACGTACTTTTACCTCGCGTTATCCTAAAATATAAAGGAATATATTCTTCGGCAAAGGGAATAATAAAACACGGTATCAGTTGGAGTAACTGTACCGAGTGAAATTGCGTTCGCGCGTTACGTCATTAGAATATTTCCCGAATAGAAATAGCGTCGCCTAAGAAGTGTCATAAGCGTACTCAACGGCGCAGCGCGAAGCGTAATGCAATTTAAACGAGCGTCTCAAGTTTCATCGAGACTAGGTAGTAGTTCAAAGTTCGATCTTCTTGCAAATACATAATCTGGAGCATAAATTTGTCCCGGTGATAACAGGCAGAAAGCCTCGTTTACACGAGCATTACGTCGCATAATCTAATGCGGTGCTATGCAGCCGAGTAGACGGAAGAGATGCATCTCTCCTTACTTCGTGGAATCTCGTGACATTATCGGCGTAATGTCCTTACCTGTTCCCCTTCATCGAGTTAATGTTTAACTTTAACTTAACTCCGAGTTAGTAACGGCAACTGTTTCGCCGGATTTTCAATAACGAGCTCGGCAGTACAACTTCAACGTCCGACGAATACGTTTTTATCATTCGTCCTCACGGCTTGTTCGATTATTTCTGCATTTACTCTTTGACTGTCATGTCACACATAGAGTCGTGGACAAAATTAAGTGAACAGGTATCATAAATAACAAACGGTTAATTTAATTTAACTAAGAATGCCTATGAATCAAAACTTTATTGTGCAATTATATACATTAAATAAATGTTTTTTTCAAATCTACAAAAACATTTCACGTTCTAAATTTAAAATTTATTTAAGACATTGTAGTAAAACAAAAAATTGTTTACATTTTTTCAATGTCCACTTAATTTTGTCCATGAGTGTATGTGTGTGACACTCGGATTTCTATACAGATTTAACCCTTTGCGGTCGGGTGTGGCTTGACATGGCGTTTCTCTTTAATCGTAGAAATAATTCGGATAAATAGGTTGATTCAAGACGTTTTCATTTCTTTGCCATTTGTAACAAATTAGAAATATATTTGTTACGCAATCCGCATTATTAGAATGCATTTTATTGAAAATTCACTTCTTCGTCTATTGTGTAAATTAATTAAGGGGCTGTAGGTAAAAGAAATTAAGAACCGCAAAGGGTTAATAGCCATATACAGTCATGGACAAAATTAAGTGAGCATTGCATAAATGTAAAAAATTTTGTTATTTTATTTCAATGTTTTAAATAAATTTTAAATTTAGAACGTGAAATGTTTCTGTAGACTTGAAATAACATTTATTTAATATACAATTTATTTATTTAATGTATATAATTGTGCAATAAAGTTTTGATTTATAGGCATTATTAGTTAAATTAAATTAACCTTTTGCTGTTTATGATACCTTTCCACTTAATTTTGTCCACGACTGTAGATGACGTATGAAATTCTCTGAGATTTCCTCAAAATGACCTTAGCGAGTAATAAACTTACGGAGTACCTCGACACGAATGGGATACTGCAAGCAAAAGACTCTACGGTTAAGACTAAGGGTTCTGACACCCACATATGACTGACAATAAATCAATAAAAAACTCGTTACAATGTAATGACTCCTTGGGTCCTATTTCTGCTACTGGTAAAGACTATTATTCTAAACTACAAATGTATCTAAAGAAACGAAAGAACCGTTGAACTATTGTATTGCAGGAAACTTCGACCGAGGTCTAATCCTCCCGTTGCAAAATGTATTCTAAGGCCTAACACATAGTTTATTTTTTATAACCCGAACGGGTCCTTCTGGCAATTTAGAATTTTGATTTTATCGCAACGACATGTTAAGTTCGTATGCTCAGGAGAAAACCAAATTAAGGTTAAGGGTTCAGTCCGTTTTATAGTCGTCCGCAGTGGGCGCGTCGTAAAACGCTACCCAAATATATTCAAACGATACATACTACCGATTACCGATACCTGGGCAAGACTTGGGATTTTTCCCATAAGACATGTCCAGAGGAAAGGGCAAAACAACCCCATCGTTCACGAACCATCGTTGGATAACGATATTACCCCGCTTTATTTCCATGTTTTCGACATCGAACATACCTCCTTAGTCAAAATACTTATAAAGACGCTAAACGATTGTTTAAGACAAAATTCTTGTATCGCTGGACTAACAAGGGTACATATCCAACCGGGACACACCGATTTCAATGAAACTTATGTGCGATATAGTTTTTAAAGAAATATTTGTCACGTATTTCTTTATCGGCTATCGTGCATTTTAGAGGAGTGATAATAGGCCTTAAACTTTGGAGTTGAAAGTATGTTTTTTTGACTATCTTGGCAACTAAAAGGGGTAACACTATTTTTTTAAATTATATACAGTCGTGGACAAAATTAAGTGGACAGGTATCATAAATAACAAAATGTAAATTTAATTAACTAATAATGCCTATAAATCAAAACTTTATTGCACAATTATATACATTAAATAAATGTTTTTTCAAGTCTACAAAAATATCTCACGTTCTAAGTTTAAAATTTATTTTCAACATTGTAATAAAACAAAACATTTTTTACATTTCTGCAATGTCCACTTAATTTTGTCCACGAGTGTATGTTTGAAAGACGAATATGAGTGTAAAGAGGATTTAGAAAAGACATCGCAAACAAAACAACATTGTATACTTCTCATACCATGATGTGGCAACAAATTAGGTACACAATAAGAATTTTTAAATCGCAGAGAACGAAAAATTTCTGGTACACGTGTAGCAAGTGACTGTTTGAATGAGTGTGAGATGCGCGCCGAATGATTGAGAGCGAATGGAAATGAGTAACAGGTGATGGATAATAGAGATTGGTTGTGTGAAGTGCGAAAGGTATGTGTCGAGAGAGTTAGTGAGATGGAAGAATGTATAATGATAAGTACGAGAGCAGAGAGTATGAGTTGAGAGTTGAGAGTTGAGAGTTGAGCTGCGTCGAGAGATAGAGCTATAGCGAGAAAGACATTAATATTAAATATACGAGTTAATAAAAATATATAAATTAATAAAACTACCACAGACGTATTTTCTATTTTTATCTATAGTTCACACGTACGAAAGTACTTGAAAGTAAATTAATCTTTAACAAGAAAAATTACATTAAATAATTCAAATTTTGGATATATTATTCAAATAGGTTGCCTTTTTTTTCAAATTTTCTTTACACTTGCATTCTTCATTCACAAACATATAATTAAAAATAAATTATGGCGCTATACCTTCTAATTTCTAAGACATTCAAATGAACATACTTTCAACCATCAACTTTGCGGCTCTTTACCACCCCGTTAAAATGCGCGATTGCCGATAAAAAAAAGTATGTGTGAAATATTTTTGTGAAAACTATATTTCACATAAATTTCATTGTAATCGGTGTGTCCGGGTTGTATATATTTCTTTGTAAGATCAGAAAAGTTCTTGTAGGACTGGACTAAGAACAGGAGAGTTCTTGTAACAGTAGACTAAGAACAGTACGAATAAATGATTAAAAAGCAGAAAGGCAAAGTCAGCATTTGCTCCATGCTCCAAAAATTCAGTACGCTGGTACATACGAATTTAACAGAAACACCGTCTATTGTCTGCATAAAAAAACTGTAGTGGCACTATATGTCGAGACTATGGGATTGAGGTTGTATTTCACCGGAGGCCAGGGTCACTAAGCTAAATAAAGTTCAATTTATAAAAACATGAAAGACTCCCGTGGTTCATTATTCACACATATCCAATATTTTCGACTTATTTTTTTCTTGTAGAATCACTCTCTTTTTCCCTCGTGCCACCAGGTACCAAACACCCTATGTTCTTTAATCTATTTATCATGTTCCACCTATCGGATAATCTTGCGGATTTTGTATATAATATTATAATTCGATAACCGAACAGTATTTCTCATTTTTTTGGCGTCTGTCAAAGGAATTGTGTATAAAAACAACCCTCAAATTTTTAATAATTTTTGCTACGCCTTATGACTAACTTGAAATTCAGAGAAAGTATATGTTGTAGAGCTAGTTAGTATGTACAATTCGCCATAGGATGTGTTCAAATGTCTCAAATAGTTTGCGAGAAAAAAGGTGATAGGGCTAAGGGTTTTTACTCTCTTATGTATGTCCCTTATCAGAGAGGATGGGTGCTTGAAACTTTTCACCATCGATTTCTGCGTAGGCAGCACCGTTTGGAATACATAAATACTGATATCGGTGGTCGGGGTCTTCTACCCACGCTTATTTGATTAAGACCTCTTTGTTTTATATTTTATTCCATATTTTATTACTTTTCGTGTAGAGCCATTACGATTCTACAATATTGTTATCATGCACAATCTTCTTCATCCATTTCACCAGTTATCGGACATTGTTGCAGCACATACATAGAATCATAAAGCCATTGGGCTTATTTTTAACATTAGAAAATTTATGAATAATCAACAACTGCCCTTTGCGGCTCTTTACAACATGCGATTTATATTCTTAAACTTTTTTTTATTTAGCATGATTTTCGAAAACCAGCGCGGTTTATTATTTTATGAGTGTTGAATCGTTAGGTGACTTTTTACTCGAGGTCATATTGACCCCGCGACGAGCATTTGGTAAGGGCGGTTCTTGTCCACTTTTCTTAAATTTTTCAGAACCAATGAAATAGCTTAATTTTAACTTAGTCGCTTGTTCACCCCCAGCATCTCACCAATCCCCACTACATACTTTATTATGGAGAGAACATTACTTTTTCTCTTCAGTAGATTTCCAATAACTCTCAAAGAGTACACAACCAAATTTACATTAAAGTCTGTTGTCAGTTTGCAAGGTGTTACTATTTTTCTTAAGTGCTAATTCAAGTCTTAATCTTTTAATAAAGCACAAACATTTTACCCTCGTCAGCTGTTTTGTTATTTTTGTCTTTCGTGTGGATTCACTGATTCCACAACCTAACTATTGTAGTAACTGTTCGAAGGGTTCTAAGGGTTCGAAAGAATTGAGACACATCCGGACGTTGAGAAGTCTTTATTGGAACTGATCGTTTTACGATCGTGTTTTTAATATGTCGCGAGGACTCGCGCCCTCTCGATTAACATTAGAATTACATAATTACCGACGCCCGGTACACTATACTATAATACTTCGTGGTTCATTAAGATGAATCCCGAAGAACATACAAATATTCTGTGACTTTCGTTCGCGTGCTTTAGTAACGCGCGTAACAGAGACACCTACTTAACGGCTACTTATCAAGCGGGCATTTATGGAAGGTGCGCTATATTTCGACGCTAAATTTTGTGTGACTTTTTTACTGAAAAAAAGACGGTACGTTCATAACGCAACTATCACTGTATTAAAACTCGCAAATTATTCCTAAAAAAAAAGACGTTCTAATTGCAAAAAACTGTAACGTGGGTATACGATATCGCGCAGCGGCGTATAACTGAAAAATGATCCCGTTAGAAGCTCTTGGCTCGAGTTATCGATCAATGTACGCGCAAAATATGGTCACAAACACGAATACAAATCGCGTACGACTGCTGCTAACGACGAAACAGCCGCAAACGTTCAACATACATCATACGATGCAAATGAACGAAACAGGTAAATTACGGGCCTGGAAATACGGCCCGTTTCGACTTCCGACATCGATACCGTCGATTCGTTGCATTGTTACCGTTAATTCTTTCATTGCGGCGAAACACAGCCGAACAATCATCGTATCGGTGCATCACTTTGCACCGGCGAATCATTTCTAACCCCCGGCACCGTAACGTGATTTCACGCCGCAACGGATTAATTTAACGTGTGGATAAATTGATTCTATCAGCGCGCGATTTTGCGCACTGCATTGATTAGGAATTTCGAACATCGAACCGGATGATTTGAATTTATAGAAAATAACACGCGAGAAACTTATTGCGTTGCGCGAATTTGTATACTTTGGTTGAAAACAGAAATTTGGACGTGAAAGGATTAGCTACGAATTTTGGTTTCGGCTTTTTGGAAGTTCGAGATTTTCGTCAGTGATGGCGTTGTTATTGTGGAATTTTTTGGTGCGGCGATTTTAGGATGTAGGGATTTTGGGGTATGGGAATTTTAGGATGTAGGTATTTTGGGATATGGGAATTTTTTGGTACAGGGATTTTAGGATGTAGGGATTTTGGGGTATGGGAATTTTAGAATGTAGGTATTTTGGGGAATGGAAATTTTTTGGTACGGGAATTTTAGGATGTAGGTATTTTGGAGTATGGGAATTTTTTGGTACAGGGATTTTAGGATGTAGGGATTTTAGGGTATGGGAATTTTAGAATGTAGGTATTTTGGGGAATGGAAATTTTTTGGTACGGGAATTTTAGGATGTAGGTATTTTGGGGTTTGGGAATTTTTTGGTGCCTGGAATTTTAGGATGTAGGGATTTTGTGGTATGGAAATTTTTTGGAACGAGGATTTTAGGATGTAGGGATTTTGGGACATGGGGATTTATGAGATTGTGAAACTTTGAAATTTTGGAGATGTGAGGCTTTCGAATTTTCAGATTGCGGAATTTTTTAATTAAAGGTTTTTAAATTTTGGAACGGTGAGATCGTGGGACTTCGTAATTGTGTGGTATTAGTATTCGGAATTATGAGATTTTAGCATTTTATAATTGTAAAATTATATGATTGTAGAGTTCTGGGATGGTGAGACTGTGAAATTGTAACATTTGTAAATCGGGATTCTATCAACCTAATTAAAATTAACTGATACTTCGAAAGTCTGGACACCGAAAAGATCTAAAATCATTAAACTCCTAAGTCATTGTTATTCAAACTCGAAAGTTCGAAAACTATAATTCTACAATTCTATAATTCTTAAATTCCTAAATGCCTAAATTCCCAAATTCCCAAATTCCTAAATTCCTAAATTCCTAAATTCCTAAATTCAAAAATTCAAAAATTCAAATATTCCGTAATTTCAAAATTCAAAAATTCCGTAATTTCAAAATTCAAAAATCCCAAACTCGAAAGTTCGAAAACTATAATTCTTAAATCCACAAATTTACAAACTCAAAAATTTAAAAATTCGATAATCATATAATTCCCAAATTCGAAAACACTGACTCCGAAATCTGAAAACTGAAAAATCTCTCCAGCCCAAACATCCGATCGACCAATATTCCAGCAACTCCTAAATCCCAGGTGCCATAAAACCTCGAACGATGTTCATGTTATGTAGTCACAAATTCTCGAAGTCCCCAAAGCGTAATAACTCAAAGATCCAGAGAACCCAATATGCTAAACTCGCCGATATCGTTCAGCCCCCGTCGTATCTTTCCCGTTTCATTCGGCAAGATAACGCGAAGCTTGCTCGTTAAATGAAATAAAAGTTCAACTATGCATTTGACCCGATATTACATATAAAAAGGAGTCGCTTTTATAAGAGAAAAAGTTTCTGCATCCCTGTCTGCGCGATGGCCGGCGTTCTTTTATGTCCCGCGCAAAACTCGTCGCATTCTTTGACATCTCACGAGAGAAACTCTTTTGCTTTCGACTCCTTTTCTATGAACTGTCTGCGAAAAATTCTCTCATCCCTGCTTTTCGCTTCAAACGCTCTGCTCTTAATCCTTCAGATGCACCACACGCTTCTTATAACGGGATCTTTCTTCTCATTCGGCTTAAACGTAGCTCCAGGATCCACTCGTACGCTCTATACATTCTCCATTTTTTTTTTTCTTCTTCTTTTCCTCTGAACACTTGCTTTGTTTTATCGTGGACCCCCATTTATCTACTTCCGGAGCTCTGCGAATGGCATCCTCCTTGATTAATATTTTAAAGGCTAGTACTCGATTATTTCATCTCGATATTGATGGATTCATCTGATCTAACATAACCTAATCGAATATGATGCTGCCCGAGGTAAACGTAACCTAATTAAATGTAAATTAAGCTGATGAAAGATACTTTGGCGTAATTAAACATAAATTAAGCTTATCGAGTATAACTTAATTGAATCAAACACAAGTTAAGATAAAGTTATATTTATTATAGTTCCAGAGACCAAAGATGTCTAGAGTCCCTAGAGTCCACAGAATTCTACAATCTTAAAGCTCTAAAAGCCTCACGATCCCCAAAATTTGAACGATTTCAAGATCCTAAGAATGTAAGAATCCAAAATCTCCATATTCCCGGAATCTCTTAAATTCTAGCCCCTGAAATTACAAAATCTTGTGTACCAACCTCCCCAAATCCCAAAATTCTCAAAGTCGAGAAAATCCAAAACTTAAAAACTCATAATTCAATTCTCTTAAAATCCTACAATACTGAAACCTCAAAATCTTGGAATCCAAAAATGCACAAACCAAAAGATACAAAAACCAAAGCCCTAACGAAAAAGTCTTGAAATCTCAAAATCAGGGATTTCCAAAATCAAAAAATTCTGTAATTCCAGAACATTAAGATCCCAAAATTAAAAGATCCATAAATCTTTATCCCCAAAGTACCAAAATCCAAAAATCACAACATTCCAAGGTCGTAAAATGGCCGAATATTAAAATCTTGGAATACTGAAATCGAAAAACCCACAAATTTCAAAACCCCAAATTACAGTATTCTACAATCTTCAAATTACAGAATACTTATATCCTACAATTCCAAAATCTGAAAATCTGCAAACTTCAAAAATTAAAAATCTCAAAACCCAAAATCCTACAACACTACAATATTAAAGTCCAAGAACTCAATGACTGAAAATGCTAGAAACGCAGATGCCTCAAATTCCCAAATCCTATAATTTAAAAATCCCCAAAATTTCCGAAAGACACGAAATTCCAAAATCCCAAAACCTGAGACACAGAATACTAAAATATTAATTTCGAAAATGCCAAAAACTAAGACTCTCAGAATATTAAAATCCTACAATTCCAAAATCTCAAAACCCAAAAATCTAAGAACACTACAATATTAAAGTCCAAGAACCCAAAGATTGAAAATCCTAGAACCCCAGCTTCCTGAAGTTCCCAAATTCCAAAATTTACGAAAATCACGAAATTCCAAAATCCCAAAACCTTAGACTCAGGATACTAAAATCTTAAAATTCAAAAATCCCAAAATCTGAGACTCTCAGAATATTAAAATCCTACAATTCCAAAATCTCAAAACCCAAAAATCCTACAATATTGATGTCCAAACACCCAACGATTGAAAACCCCAGAATCCCACATTCCTGAATTTCCCAAATCCCATAATTTAAAAATCCAAAATTTCCGAAAATCACTAAATTCCAAAATCCCAAAATCTGAGACTCTCAGAATACTAAAATGTTAAAATTTCAAAATCCCGAAGTCTCGAAGTCCCAAACCCCCAAAGTACCTCAATTCCCCGATCTAAAACACTTTAACCATTCCTCCCCATCTCAAAATCCCGAAATTTTCCGATTCGACAACGATAACAATGGCGAACGACCAAAATCAAAATTTGGATGGACCGTATGCTCCATAATTTTCTTCCGGATAGATTGCATGAACGGTTTGTCACGGCGTAATTTGAACGTGGCCGTGTCTCCGTACAATAGCCGGACATGACCGTACAATTTCTTGATACGTCCTCGCGTAATTATGGTCGTGTATCATCGGAGAACCCGCGACATAGTCTCGCAAGCGATCGTATAATCTCGTTAGAGGGACGAGACACTCGACTACGCGCGGCCAAACAGCAACGATCCATTAGAGTGATGCCGATTATGAGGCCAAAGCCTATAGCCGTTTTGTGGCAGTTTGAAAATGGCGAGGTCAACGGTACCTCTCGAAAGCACGGACCTTTGCCGGTGATCAATCGAATTATCAATCAACCGCCTCTGATGGCGGTCGTTAATTAACAATAACAAGACGAACCAATTGCGTTTCAAGCCCTGCTTCACGCTCGATTTGTGTCGTTAAATTACCAATTATCGAATGTTTCCAAACTGTGATATAAGAATGGCTTCATTCATTAGGATATCGCTATTGTGTGTGCATCGCAGCGTCAACAATAATCTTAGTTTCGATTAACCCCTTGCACTATAATAACGAGTTCACTCGTGACGCACTCGAAGTTCAAATACGGTAAACCTCGTTTATATTTTTAACACAGATCAATGTTCAATTTCAGTCTAATTTTGATTTGCACAATTGACGATCGCTGAATGGAAAATAGTCTTGACAGTCGAACTTTCTTCAGTCGTCTTATAATTGTAGCACCGAATACGTCCTTATGTCTGACGCATTTGCTAAATGAAGCATAGTGCAAGGGGTTAACACTTTGACTGCCATGTCATCCATATGTGGGTGACACTCGAATTTCTATACAGATTGAATAACTATATTATGCAAAATTTGTTCGCTTTTCTAACTGTAACTACCCGTATTAGTTACTTGGAACTGTGAAGAACAAATATATAAAAGCATCGTGAACATATTTGTTAAGGTTTGTTCAAAATGAAAATACTAACTAATGCAATTTTCAATTGCTGTCATGTGGCAGTCAACGTGTTAAACGACTCGTGGGATTAATGGAAATCTCAACAACTAAGATTAGTGGAGTGTATCGAAATGAATGAATATGACTTCGAATAATTACAGTAATAATTATACATTATTACAAAATTGAATAATTGAATGTATAGACGGTTATGTATAAAAGTACGACAATATATTATTATGTATTGTAGGGATATGGTTTTGGTTTTCTATTTGGAGAATTATCCCTCGTAGTTGCAATTCACACAAATTTTTTTTTGTTCTCAATTTTCTAGATAATAAATCCTAATTATCATAAAGGAAGTAAACGTATATCTATATGTATATGTATAGAAAGGATAGGCTTAAGTCTATTAGGTTTAGAATTTTAGTGAAGTTTTACGATTGTTAGGGACTAAAAATAATTGTTATATCCAAAAGTATGTTTACAACACTATGAAGTGGTATTTATTAATACATTCAAAAAAATTATAATGGATTTTGTATAAATAGTGAAAGTGCAAATTTTTTAATTTTTGGTTATTTTTAGAAATAGTGAACTTTATTTTTTATATTGCATTTTCTTTGTTGAGCAATTACGAATCGAAATATCATTAATCTTCTTTGTTGTAACTGAAATTAAAAATTCGTCCCTGAAGGGGTTGAAATACCTGACGAATCACCTCGATTTTAAAGCTACCACTTCCAAGAAAAACAATTGCCCTTAAAAAGAAGTTGATCGTTCTCGTCGGCCACAGTTTCGAGGGAGTTCGGTGCTGTGGTTTTAAACGATAAAAGTTCGGAGAAGTTCGCGGAGAAACCGTGAATGTAATTTCAGTGACTGTCGCGTATCGGAAATGCCAGTTAAGGAGTCAATGGCGATAACTGGCCGGAGGTAACGAGCTCGAACGGCTCGAACGAAGATGGAAAAGAAGAGGCAGAGTCGAAGGGAGAAAACAAGGCGAGCAAACCCTTTGTAAATAAAAGCGACGAGTGACGGAAGGCAAGCAACGAACTCTGTAATAAAAGCTCGTGACGCTTGGTATTGGCAAGCCTTGATTTATTCTCGGCGACTGTGCTCGAAGCTTTGACCCATTTTGCCTATGGAATGCCAAAGACCATCGCTGTTTCTTCTATTACTTCGACCGCCATATTTATTTATGTTTTTTCGATTTCGAAGTAAAATGTTGTTGAGGTTAAAAAAATCTAAACTCCTCTAATCACGATATTGTACAAAGTACACAAATTGGTTATAAAATTTTAGTATTCCAGAGCTTAAAAATCTCACAATTTTATGTTTGTAAATTCCTAAATCGACAAATCCACAAATCCCCCAAATAACTAAAAGCCATCAAAATTCAAAAATCTAAATATCCCAAAATATCCAAAATCTCAAGACTTTAAAACTGAGGAAATACAAAAATCCCAAAATACCCAAATCTACAAGTTCCCAAAATTCCATAAGCCTAAAATTCCCAAATGCTGAGAATCCTAAAATAACTAAATTAACTTTAGTGAACTTTGAAAATTCCAAAACGTAAAGTCTAATACTTCAAATCTAAAAATTCACTAAATCGCTAAAATATAAAAATTCCAAAATCTAGAAACCCTCAAATTTCAAAACATTAAAATTCCTAAGTTTAGATATTAAACTATCCCTACATGTCTGAAATCTTATAAAAAACTCTACGAAAAAACAATTCTCAAATTCTGCAAGTACAAAAATCCCCAGATCCCGAAAATCCGAAATGCCAATATTCACAAATCTCCAAATTTCTAAACCTCAATATTCTCGAATCATAAAACTCCACAATTACAAAATTCTAAAATCACCAAATTTCTAAATCACAATATTCTCAAACCATAAAACTCCCAAAGCACAAAGTTCTAAAATCACAAAATTCCGAAATCTCAATATTATCAAATTACCAAATTACAAAATCTGAATATTCTTAAATCACAAAACTCCTAAGTAACAAAATTGTAAAATCCCAATATCCTCAATCACAAAATTCTGAAATCCCAAAATACCAAAATCTCAATATTCTCAAATCCTAAAAATCCAAAAGTCTCGAAATTTCAAAATCTCGAAATTCTTAAATCATAAAACTCACAAATCACAAAATTCTAAAATCCCAATTTCCTCAAATACCAAAATTCCAAAATCTCAATATTCTCAAATCCTAAAATTTCCAATTCTTAAAACTCCCAAAACCAAAAATTCCAATATTCCAACAATCACTAATCGCATAAGCTCAAAATCCCTAATTCCCAAATTTCGAGATACCATAATTCCAAAATTCCTAAAATCCCAATATTCCAACAATCATTATCCCATAAGCTCAAAATCCCTAATTCCCAAATTCCGAAATACCATAATTCCAAAATTCCTAAAATCCCAAAACTCTGAAGTACCCAAAATCTCAATATCCGAAAATTCCAGAATCCTCAATCTCCAAAATCCATAGGTACCAAAATTTCCATAATTTCCGAAATTCCGAAATCTCGAAATCCCGAAACTCCCAACTCCAAAAATCCACGAATCTCCGAGCACGAAAATCCTCCTCCCCCGAATCGAGGAACACTCGTTCACCCGCGTCGGAAGAAAGTAACCGTTTCCGATCAGCGAATCGTTTTACTCCGCTGAAAATAAGGGTCATCAATAAGCTGGCTGGCAATTGGACGAAGTTTAATTCAACAATAACAAGATTAATCCGATCCCATGAAATTTATTCCGGCGCAAAGCGCTATCAATCACCTCACGGCTCAATAAGAACATCCGTGAGTCGGATCCGTTGCGCGTGGAACATCGATTGCGCTTCGAGGCTCCTCTTCCATACTAATTTCCCGCGTTCTTTCAACCGTACGGTGTCTCGATCAATCGACGAGCTGGCCATTATCGAAATCCGATCACTCGGATGCCTCGCGAACTTCGCACGCCCAAGTAACGAGACCTCGACCCAACGGATACCGGCTTTCCTGCCGCACAGTGTGCGAAATTCGGAAAAAGTGGTCGAAAATCGAATTTGACATGTATTAAAATTGATTTGTGCCGGTGTCTGCCACGACGATATTCCTAACTTTCTCTTTTGCCTGAGTATTGCTAAGCACTTCCTGCTTATTCTTCAATTTCCTGTTTTTCCAGGGTCTGGTGCAACCCTGGTCTTTATCAGATTTTGCTTGCCCCTACTTGCCTCTTCGCAAGTTGTAAACTATTATATGATTATTGTTATAAACGCGCCCGTATATGCTCGAATGTGTGCTTCCTTGAGAAAACATTAATATTATCAAAGGTTAATAGAAATATCTGGCAATATTCTACATGTTATGACGAGTAATTATAAAAATGATTGCGATAAATTTGAAAAATATGCTTATGAAACCTCTGAATTATTTGTCCATTTATATAATTGGTACAATATGCCTCCTTCCGTACATAAGATTTTAATACATGGTGGCGCAATCATGAAAAAAATGATTTTTCCTATCGAATGCCTTTTCGAGGATGATCAAGAAGCAAGAAATAAAATGTTCAAAGCTGCAAGCACCCAGTATAGTCGAATATCTTCACGTACAGTCAATAACGAAGATATTATGCATCATCTTTTAGTATCACTTGATCCAGTAATAAGTAATTTAATTACTTAAATTATTATTTAATAATTTGTTAATAGATAATCAACAAAATGACGTGCAAGTTAATAATATGGAAAGAAACGAAGATAAGCCTTTGAAAGAATCAGACAGTGATGAGAGCTTAATAAATCTGTAAATAATGTTATCCATTTCCTGTATTCTGTTCGTTTTGTTCAATTAATATTTTCAACTATTTTTTTTGCATTACATGATGCTTATATAATACTACTTTTAATTAAATAATCAAACAAAACTTAAAAAAAAAAGAAAACAAATTTTAGAAAGTTAAAATCGAATCCTCCATTTTGTAAATGGAAAAATTTGGCAAATTTTTAAGTTCAGATTAGAAGTTTCAAATATTTTTCACAATTAATTGCATTTTTGATCACTTTTTTTAGATTTCGCCCACTGTGTGCCGGGGCGTAAAAAAACACCCCGGAATTTTACTTCCTTCGACAATTTGAACCTTTGCCAGAAATAAAAAGCTCCACCGCCGCGTCTCCTGGCGCAGCTTTCGGACAACGAATTATTTCGGGAGTTCACCGACGAAATAACAGGCCGCTTGTTCTACGAATGAAGAAACGTGTTCCCAGAAACACTTCTGGTTGCTGCACGATCTATGGCCTATGGTTACCGTACCAGACATTTCTATGGGGCGCCTTGCTCGTTCGAAACAGCTCCACCGTTTCCAATGTTTTCGTACAGTCTGTTTTATTGCGACGACGTTGTTTGTTTCGGATGAATCCCGAGTTGCGAGGTAGCAATGCGTTTTTAATGGTGTGGGAAATTCATTTTTGAGATACTGCTTTCTGGTTTGGAATTCGTGGGATCGCGAATACTATCGGGTGTCAGGGCTTGGAGTTTCTACATCAGCGATGTAATTTTACGAATTTTTAGATTTGTGATTTTGCCAGGTTTTTTAATTTATTCTTAAACAATAGAATTTTTCTAAGTACTTAAATACTTGAATTTCCAAATTTTACAATATTATTATTATGGGGATTTTTGGACTCAGATTCCAAAATTTTACAATTTCTGTGTCTCTAAATTTTCGATAGGCTATGTCCATATAGTATCGAGTATCAAGATTTCCAATCATAAGATTATAGAATTTCCGAAAGTCGAAGTTTGAAAATCTTCAAGTTCTCATGTCCACCAATGTTCACATCTTTAACTTAAATTTCTGAATCTCCAAATTTTTGTTACCCTTAATTTCTGTATCCTGAAATTTTCAACAATTAAGATTCTCAAGTTGGACTGTTCCAAATTACTTAAATCTTCAATTTTTAATGTTTATAAACGTTCAAATATTGAAATTCACAAATCCTCGAAATTTGAGATACCCATATTTCTACATCTCTAAGCTCTCAAATCACTGAATTTACAAATCCTCCAATTTCTAGTTCCCAAAATTTTCAAAAACTAAAGTTCTCAAATTATCCACTTTCAAAATACCAAAATATTCAAATTATATAATTTCCAACAATTAAAATACTCAAATGTATAAATTCTCAAATTTTCATATTCCTAAAATCCTCTGATATTCTAACCATTAAATCTTAAAATATCAATATCCCCAAACTTTCTCGACCCCGAATTTCTAAATCCCTAAATTTTCCAAAATTAAAATCATGAAATTGCCCGTTTCAAAATATCAAAATCCTCACATTATAAAGTTTTTAAAAGTTAAAATATTCAAATTTAAAAAATTTCCCATTCTTAAATCCTGAAATCTATAAATCTTTAAATTTTCAATTCCCTAAATTTTACAGTTTCCAAAATTGCCAACATATCAAACTTTCTATCAATAATAATCACAGTAAAGAAAGTATCGTTTAACATTTTCTTCGGAAGTCTCTCCACTATCTTCTTATGATTCTTTGAAGTATAAAATATTAAAACTCATATTATTATTTACATTATTCTATCCCTATTTTTTGCTTCTGAATTAATTTATTCACTCCTTGATCATCCCTCTATTTTCTTCTCTTTGCATTTCATTATGGAAATGTTCCGAGTATATTCCCCATTTCCCATTTAAAAGTGCGCATTTTCATTTTTCGGAGACCGAAGAATTTTGATTTTGTTATTATAAAATGAGAACAAATTAGAACGGACAGCAGACAAGATCTAACGCCGGATTCGTTTCGTTGTCAAAGAGGAAAATGAGAAAGAGCAAAAAGCTTTTGTCGCTAATGAACGTACGCGTGGCCTCTCAAAGTAAATCATTAATTGTGTCGAAAAGGGGAAGAGAGCGTGCATTTTCACGCGACACTGACTTCCATAAATTTGGCAAGCGCGCATGTTAAATCGCTTTTTGGATCTTGCGAATGAATCGGCGAAATATGAACGAACGAATTTTAAATAAAAGCGGTAAAACGATCGTTTTGATAAACTAATGTTGCTGATTCGATTGCGAACTTCCGTTCGAAACAACAGATAATTCGAGTGGAAACTTCCGTTAAACTTACGAAACAAAATATTCGTTTCATTTTAATTATAAAACGTTCAATTAGTTTAATAAAACGGAAACGATAACTTTTTGGAGCATATCATTGTTCATGAAATTTTAATGTTAGTATATTATTGTGTTGCTGAATTGTTTGGTGCTCGAGGAAATTGGATATTTTGTTAATTAAACGGTTAAATATTTGTTAAATATTGTTGGAAGAACAATTTCCCGGTTTTCTCATTTATTAAACCACTGGGGCCATCTAGCCCTTTTCGGACATAGTTTACGTCCCTACATTTTTATAACAATTCTTTTGTTTTACAGCGTGGCGTTACCTCGCAGTTCTACATTAACACTAGATTTACGGAACCCGTCAAAATGACGGATGTTAGATTGCTTATTTTAAATTATGAAAATTGGTAGAAAGCTTCTGAGCAAATCTAAATTATCCATCATCGAAATAGAGAATCATTGTGTGAGTTAATTTACGTATCGTCGATCATTTACTTATTTTTATACATTAATTGCGATTTAAATATAAATGGTAATTAATCGTCCGTAAATCTAGTATTAACTATGTACACGCTCACGCGTCTCTTTTATAATAAACTTATATTTTCCGCTTACGTTGTTCGGTCGCTATAATTTTTCTTTTTCAACCAACACCCTGCCATCCCTCGACAAATATTATATTGGTAAATATACGTTGTCAAACTTCGTTTAACTTGTCAAACGTTATATTATTAAAGTATGTATATTATTTTTTAAATATTATTGTCTATTGAATATTTGTTAAATATTAATTAAGTGGTTAAATATTTGTTAAATATTATATTGCTGTGATATGAATATTATTTTGTAATATTATTAAATATTTATGGAATATTTGTTAGGTTGGTGCAAAAATAATTGCAGTTTTTAAACAGTTCATGCATAATTACTAGTTTTTAATCATACCTATATTATTAAATCGAAAAGATGTAGGAAAATAAATAAATGGCAGCGGAATTTATTAAAAAATTGACATCAAAGTCTAAAGTAACGAAAACCGCGGTTATTTTTGTACCAACTTGTTGCATTATTAACATTTTAAATGCGGTCGATGCAAAATATATGGAACGTGTAAAGCTCTCCATAACTGAGAACTGCGTGTCAGTGAAATTACAATTTTAATATTCGACGTGCATTTTAATTTTCAAATTTTTGAGGTAATAAATTCAAACGTTTTTAAACGTACAATTAGTACGTTTTAAAATATGTAAATGTAACATTTCTAAACAGTTCGATGTACAAATTCTGAAATTCTGAAATTCTACAAACTGTAAGGTTTTTCAAAACTTCTAAATATTAAAATCAACAAATTCTAAACATTTCTCATCCTCTAAATACCCAAATTCTGAAATTCATACAGTACCAATTTCTTATATCCACAAATTCTCAAAATATAACACTTACAAATTCACAAATTCTATATTTATGAGATTCTAAAATTTCTAAATTTATGAATTTCCAAACACACAAATCATAAAATTTCAAAATTCCTATATCGTCAAATTTCTCCATTATTAAATACAAAAATTTTCAAATACTTGAACTATCGCGTTTATGATTTTTCAAATAACTGTATTTCTAAATTTTTGTATTCCCAATTCACTAAATTACCAAATTCCAAAACTTCCAAATACTCAAGAAACCAGTTTTCTAAATTTCTAAATTCTAACATTTCCACGTTGTCCAATTCTTAAATTATCAAATTTCCACACTTTTAAATTGCCAAATCTTCAACATCTCGAAATCTAAAATTTTACAATTCCAAGATTCTACGCTTCCGAAATTTCCAAATCCCAAAGTTAAAAATATTCAGAATTTTTAACCTTGTAAACACCCGAATCACCAAATACCTAAACTCGTAAATATCTACACTCTTAAGTTGCAGAATATAAAATTTTCTAAATCACCAAATTCTCATATCCCCAAAATCTCGAATCCTCAAATCACCAAATACCAGAATCTTCCAATTCAAAACTCCCCACATTTCCAAATTTCCAAGTTCTCAAACTTCTGACCCCGCAATTTCAGAAGATCAAAAATTTCCTACTAACCAAATTCAAAAATTCCTGCACCCTGCTGTCCTAGGAACTTTGTTCCGATACCCCGAACATTTGTTCCCTATGTCGACAAACTTTTTACTCCTGGATAATCTTACCAATTCTCTTTCGTCACGTCATTCTGCATTCTACCCCGTAAATAACTGCGAAAGACCCGTTCGCATCTTAATTAATGTAATATAATCGTATCATAATTAATAATATTGTTGCGGCGCAGTCATAGAATCATAAAGCCATTGGGCTTATTTTTAACTTTAGAAAATTTATGAATAATCAACAACTGCCTTTGCAGCTCTTTACAACGTGCAATTTATATTCTGAAACTTTTTTTAGTTTAGCATGATTTTCGAGAACCAGCACGGTTTATTATTTTATGAGTGTCGAACGGTTAGGTGACAAACGACTTTTCACCCGAGGTCATATTGACCCCGCGACGAGCATTTGTTAAGGACGGTTCTTGCCTACTTCCCTTAAATTTTCCGCAATCAATGAAATAGCTTAATTTTAACTTAGTCGCTTGTTCACCCTCAGCATCTCACCAATCCCCACTACATACTTTATTCTGGAGAGAACATTATCTTTTCTCTTCGGTAGATTTCCAATAACTCTCAAAGAGTACACATCCAAATTTATATTTATCTTTAAAGTCCCTTATCAGTTTGCGAGGTGTTACTATTTTTCTTAACTGCTAAATCAAGTTTTAGCTTTTAATAAAACACACACATTTTACCCTCGCCAGTTGTTTGGTTATTTTTGTCTATGAATTGGATTCCCTGATTCCGCAATCTAACTATTTCGTGGTTCATTAAGTTCAATGCCGAAGATCACACAAATATAAATGTTGAGAATGAAATTGTGAGAACAGAAATCAAAAGGAGCAGATGGGTATCATGAAATACGGCGAAAAATCAACAATGAAAATCACATCGAAATCGATACGAGCAATGGTTGTCTATAGACGGGCCAATGATAAATACCCTGCAGCCTCACGTACGTTTAATACGCGGACACGGTCGTTCGTTCCGCCATTTGAACACGCGAAACGTCCCCGTTTATATCGCAAAGGAACAGCATAAATTCTGTTCGTCCCCGCACCTGGTATTTCGGTCAAATATTTCATAACCATCGTAAGAGTCTATCGCGTCGATCTTGGCTGGAAAAATATCTTCCGTGTTGGCGTGCTTATTGCTTCCAACAATTCGTTCCCTTCTTTCTGCCGTCGCCCTTTTACCACGATGCCCGGCATATTGCCGTTTTCTTTTGTCGTAATGCGACTCGCCATCGACGAGATCGAAATTATTCTACCTCCACGAATGCAACCACGGACAAAATCGTTGCGGAATTATTGCGCTCGTTTGTTTGTCGTAAACGGTTTTTATGTAGGCGGTTCATTTTTATAGCTGGTCGAATTCTCTGGTGGGCTAGATTTATGATAAGAATGTTCACGTTTTCGTTTTGGTTGGAGATATTTACGTGATGTGTTTATACAGTACGAGGTAGGATATACACTCCTGGACAAAATTAAGTGGATATTGCAGAAATGTAAAAAATGTTTTGTTTCATTACAATGTTGTAAATAAATTGTAAATTTAGAACGTGAGATATTTTTGTATGCTTGAAAAAACATTTATTTAATGTATACAGGGTGTGGCCGGACGGGTGGTACAACCGAGCAGGGGGTGATACTACATGTAAAAATAAGTCGAAAAAGAGGAATAACATTTTTTCGTTTGATGCTTCGTTTTTTATAAAATCGAGTTTGAATATTCTATCTAGTACGTGTGTACCGGACTGTCTCTCCAAGTTATTATTTGCTAAAAGTCTCCTTTTGCTTACACATTGTAATGTTAACCTTCCTAATGTTTACATATTCGCTTCAATCGTACGTCTTTCTTCTACTTTTATTCTGTTTCGATCAGTCAAGCTGTGACAATGGCTACTTACAGTAAGTCAAATCTGATCCATATACGCTCATGGATAAAATTAAGTGGACATTGCAGAAATGTAAAAAATGTTTTGTTTCATTACAATGTTGTAAATAAATTTTAAATTTAGAACGTGAGATATTTTTGTATGCTTGAAAAAACATTTATTTAATATATATAATTGTGCAATAAAGTTTTGATTTATAGGCCTTATTAGTTAATTAAATTTACCTTTTGTTATTTATGATACCTGTCCACTTAATTTTGTCCACGACTGTATATTAGGTCTACCGGAAAGTTCTGTCCGATAATTTCGTTTCAAGTTTGAACATGTGTATGTCTTCTCTTTTTGAGCCACATATGGCTAATATCTTTACAAAGTTGTAAAAGCAGTTCTGCTTTTACAAACATGTGCCCTTCGAAAGTAACTATGACAATCATATCTCGTGTCATTATTAAGCTAGAAGTTAATTTGCGATGTTGCATGTTGTATGAGTTCTGACAGGATAGAAATGCTACCGAAACGTATCGAAATTTGATAAAAGTTGTTGGTGGAGGTTGGTGTTTCAGGCAGAACGTGTGTGAGATGGTTCGAAAAGTTTGAAGTAGGTGATTTCGACCTTAGTGATAAGACACGCTCTAGGTGGTCAACTTTAGTTGATGCTGATATTGTGAAGACCATAATAAGATCCTTTTTGGATAACATTGGGTCCTTTTCTGATAATATTAAATAACTCGGCTCCGTGAATCATTTTCGACCACGTACGAAAGCTAGGAGTGATAGATTGTTGAATGTATTAAAAGCTACATAATTTTCTTTCTCTTCATGAACAGACAGAACTTTCCGGTAGACCTAATATTTATGCACAGTGGCTCGAAGTAAAACTCGAAGACTTTCATATTTCTGTTTTATGAGGAGATAATTAGTGTAGAGCACGAATTAAATGAACGAACGAGTGTCTTTTATTAGGCTGCAGTTACAGGCATAGAAATTCATGAAAAACGTAAAAAAATAATTTGTTGAAATTTGTTCATATTATATAACAAATTTTCCACTTTAGAAAAAATATTTTATAGTAGCCCAATCCTTTATGAATAAAACAAAAAAAAATTTAGCTTATTCGCATTAGTAGTTTTTGAGAAAAAAAATTTGTAAGTGATGTGTATTTTCACAAAAATAGGGAAAAACTGCAAATTTCGAAGGCTTGTAATTTTTTAACAAATTCGAAATCGGCAAAATGATGACTTATACTCCCACTAATTTCACATAGACTATAACATATTTTGATTACAACAAAATCGCAGATGGTGTGGTCAAAAAGTGATCAATTCGGCGTGGAATGACTCAGCCACGTTTTATCCACTGTGCTAACACTGTCCACTACAATGCAAACACTTACTATATCTTTTATGGTATGTAGAATTTTCGATATCATCAAATATTCAAATATTCACGTATTCAATTATTCTATTACTAATTATTAAAGCATTCGTATATCGCGCTTTTAAATATTAGGATATTTTAATATTTCTCAATTGAATATTGGAATATTCGAATCTCATATTAATAAATATTACAATATTTTACACCTGAGTATTATATTATTCAAACACTGCACAATTAAATATTAAAGTATTCGAATACTTCATAACTTATTATCATATTCAAATACTTCACAACCGAATATTTCAATATTCAAATATTCCGCTACAAAATGATAGAATATTCGATTATTAACCCTTATAAGGGTAAAAACTATTATTGTAGAAAGAAACAACAATAGTAAAAATATTCGATACTATGTTTATTGAAAGATGATTCAGTCCTCAATTTCTATGGTAATTCAGACATGGTAAGCAGATAGCAAGTTACATTGTAACGATAAATCACATTTCGGTTATAGTTTCTTGTGATAGCACGAAGCATAACGGAGTTCCAGTTAAATCGACTTACCAAATTTCTGACGTGAACTAACTGCTACTGACGCTAACCGTCTACCAAGGACGTGGCTTTCCAACTTACGCAAAATATTAGTAACAAATTGCAACTGCTATACACCGTGTGTAACTATCATCAACATTGTTTAAAAGATTCCTCAAAATATCACATTTTTTTTCTATCAAAACACCGAAGGATATATAATTCCTTTTTATCGAAGAGCTAAAGTATGTTCATCAAAAAATTGAACCATACATATTTTTTATTAATAGAGGACTGCAGCAAAAATATTTTTTGATCAAAAAACTAATCAATTTCTTTTCAAAGAACTAAAATATAAATATGTTTTTGATGAAAAATCTGAAACATACATTTTGTTTTTTTTTAAAGGACTGGAATTAAAACAGTTCTTTTTATGATACGAATAAATATATTTTTATCCACTCAAACGACTAAAGTATAAATATTTCCTAGATCAAAGGCGTAAAGTATAAATATTTGTTTCCTCGTAGGACAAATATATATATTTATTTTTTATATAAAAAGACTAAGGCAAACGTATGCCATTTTATGACAGAACGAAGGTATAAATATTTCTACTTTATCAAAGGACGAAGGTAAAAATGCTTTTTCCACGAAACGGCAAAAATGAAAATATGTTTTTTTGCAAATACAGAGGTTATTGAGTTTTCCAAGCGAAACCATTCAACAGGATAGTTGAATGTTTTAAAATGTTTCGATCGATACACCGTAAAATTATCCTGAAACGGTTATAATCATCATTACAGGGTTGATTCGTGCGAATATTCTGTCCAATAATCCCACGAGCGAAATTACACTTCGTTCCCACTTTTTTCGCAATGCGGCTATCGTTAAAATTGTCCTCGATACACGGCTGATAATATGCGTATTACTATTTTAACGTTGTATCGATTCGACTCTCGATAATTTCGTTCGTAATAATATCATACACGTAGATTTCTTCGTGAAGAATCCGACGGTTCCTCGATTTTTTAATCATCTTTTCGATACGATTAATGAATTGATACCGTCGGAAAAAATGATTTCGGTACGTGCAAAATTTATGTCAAATCGTTTCTGCTGTGGCGCCCATGGCACCGCACACGTCGTTACCTTTTTCTGTTTTTTCTCAATCTTTCCTGTTTTCTAAAGTTTCTAAAGATTCTTTCTGTTTCGTATCCTCTTTAGATTTACGCTCGCTAATTTTCCACGTCTCTACAGGATCTCGCCGGGGCCTGGTCAGCGTCAGCTCTTAGGCCCTTGCGAACCTCTTCACTTTTCTTATTTTTACGACCCTTTTCCGCTGTGTCTCTCCCTTGACGAATTTCTCAACGGTATTCTCAGTCCTTTCCCACGTTCTTAGTTTTCTCTCTCTAAATCTATTTCTTTCCTTTTTTCTCAAAGACTTTTCATGGAGGAGATGTAAACGGCGGACAGTCAGTGGGATTTAGTTTTCCGTAGGAGTCACGTCGAGCAGTATACGCATACCCGTCGCGGATCTTTAACCCTTTGACTACGGCAGACTTTGGCACGCACTGGCCGTACGGTACGGTACGAATTCACTCGCGATGTCCACTGGGTACGGCGAAATTTTTCGTTAGACATGCATTTCTGAGGAAGTACCATAAGAGCAATTATAAGATTTTAAGCTGGGCAAAACAAGCGAAATTTGATTTGGACGCCAATTGGCGCCTATAGTACCGGGAAGTCAACATGTGTCGGACGCCAATAGGCGCCAACAATAGTCAAAGGGTTAATAAATACTGTTTAGGCCCACTATTAAATTGTAAAGATTCTTATGGCTAACAATGCCTTTAGCATTAGAATATATAGCGTGAAAGATGTTTGAATGCGAGAAGAATTGCGCGCGAATAAATGAGAGCGAATGACAACGAGCAATAGGTAAGGTATGTATGATTGGATGAGTGATGTGCGAAACGGGAAGTGGAAGGAGTGTGCGTGAGAACTATAAGAAGGCGAGAAGAGTGTAACCGGCGATCAGTGTGCAAAAGTACTAAATACAAATTATATTCTAACAAACAGATTTTGGAATTTGAATATAGTTATTAACCTAAGACCGTCGTCCCATCGAAGGGTTTGCGGACCGTGCCGTGGTAGCTATAAACTCAGGAAGCCATAAAGACCCGCGCGTTTTCTATGAAGTTTTTTTAGTCATTGTTCGCATCTGGTCGCCAGATTAATATTTTACCTTTTTTGATCCCGTCATATCTAGCATGATTAGCCAAAGTCAGCGCGCTTCCTGACCCTTATTACCTGCCACGGCTAGAGACAGAAACTTGTAATATTTGCGAGTGAAAGGGCCCAAAAAGGGCGTAAACCTTTGCTTCGCTTCCGCAAAATTGTAGATTTACTCATCCAATCGTAATCATTCACCCCCGTCAAGACTACTCGACCGAGGTGACGTGAAGATTGAAATTAGTTGGAAAAGTCAGTTGAAAAACAGTAGATGAAATTGAATAGCAAAAGAACAAGTATAGGAACAGTCTTAGAATCTAGAACATAGTAAATCGTATAGTATTGAACACAGATAATTTGTATAGTCCCGATTAATCGGGTGGTCCTTTGAGATTTTGGTAATAAACTAAGTCGGCACACGACGTGCAATATTCAACAAAGCTCGAAAGAATTTATTTTCACCCACGAGCGTTAACAAATACTTATTGTTAGAATCATCGCTTACGAACACGTATCATTATTAACCTTATACCCCTAATCCCACACTGCTTTAATTATAAGAAGATACAAGTTTCAACAAGTGGAATTAATTCTGCACACTTTCAAATCTTTCCTTAAATTTCGCACTTAATCAAATTATTTAATATATAATTGTTTATATTTTATATGCTAATCAATGTTTTCTAATTTTGGGGCGTAACTATAAACATTATAGCGTACAATAAAAATATTATGGTATAAATTTAATGTAGCAGTATATACATATTCTGCCCAAACATGAAACAGAATATTTTTATTCAAAGTGTCCAGAATTAATTCCACTAGTGTAAGAATTTGTACAATTTTAAAAATGACGACCGGAACAAAATAATTGCAGTTTAATCACTAAAAATTCAAACTGTGTTCAAACACGAATTTTCTTTTAATTCGTCGGCGAAAATCAAACGAGATTTCACGGTAATGTTATTCGTGCTAAAGAAGATCGACGCGTTACATCAAAAAACGCAGAAATCTGGGCTTATCCCTAACTACTTTTAATATCTTTTGTCGGATAAAGTCTAGATTACGTGTTCAGAAATTTACTTCATGTAGATACAAAAATTTAATTAAAATATTATCGGATTTAATCGCATTACGTTAAAAATTAAACGATGCATACAAAAATCGTGAAGATTCTTCTATAAAAAGTTTGGAATCTTACAAAGATTTTGTATTCTATCGAAGGATGAAATAGGAAGATGATTACATAAAGCACTGCTGAAGATGGAAACGTTTCCAGCGGATTGGTATTTCTTACATAAGATACAAAGCCATCCGCGATTACGTGTCCTTATATTGTTGAACGGATCTTTAAAAATCCTTTTACATTGCATGTACATTTTCCAGAATTTGTAGTCCCTGGATTTTTTAAATTACGCACGCCAGATTCTAGGTTTGTAAATTTGTGCATTTACAAATTTAAAAAAACATTACAATTTATAAATTTATAAATTTAAGGACTCTGAACTTCTACATTTATACACCGAATATGTACATATACTACATATTTTTAAATAAGTATACTATATTTTTACACCATATATCTCCATTTATAAATTTTAAATTTGTCAATTTGTAAGTTCCTGTATTATCAAATCTTAGAACTCCAAAATTCTCCCTTTACAAACGTGTGAGTGTATAAATTTTGAACTTCTCAATGTGTAAGTTCGTACATTATCAAATTGTAAAGTACTAAATTCCTTCACTTATAAATTTGTATATGTATGAATTTTAAATTTCTTCATTTGTATGTTCATGTATCATGAAATTTTAAAACTCCAAATTCCTCCATTTACAAACGCGTGAGTGTATAAATTTTAAACTTCGCAGTGTGTAAATTCGTGCATCATCGAATTTAAAAACTCCCAATTCCTACATTTATAAAAATCTAGGGATATAACTTTCGAATTTCTCAATGTGTAGTTTCGCGAACTGTCGAATTTAAAAATACAAAATTCCTCCATTTATAAATTTGAAAATGTATAAATTTTAAATTTCTTAACACTCGATTTACGGAACCCGTCAAAATGACGGATGTTAGATTGCTTATTTTAAATTATGAAAATTGGTAAAAAGCTTCTGATCAAATCTAAATTATCCATCATCGAAATAGAGAATCATTGTGTGAGTGAATTTACGTATCGTCGATCATTTACTTATTTTTATACATTAATTTCGATTTAAAGATAAGTGGTCATTAATCGTCCGTAAAAGTGTTAATTAGTAAGTCCGTGCATCATCGAATTTTAAAACTCCAAATTCCACCGTCTATAAACGTGTGAGTATACAGATTATAAATTTCTCAGTTTCATAAATCTAAAAATTCTAACTTTCTCGGTTTATAAATATGAAGAACCTATCACGGGGTCGTCTAAACTGAGTATGTACACGGATTAAGCGTCCACTACACCGACGACGTCATGTTCAGTTCGATCTTACACACGAACGACAAGTAGATCAAAAGTGGACTACCATCAGTTAGACAATGGTTTACGATATCGTTATAGTTCAGTCTACCAGTATATCTTATGCACAGCTTCACCGACCGAGTACGTTCGAGTACTACCGTGTCAGCTTTCAATCAGATGCGATATCGTTAAAGATATGATCCCGTAGCAACGCATAATTACCCTGTAATAGAATCGACTCGAGGGCCAATGAACCACGGTATACTTGAGCAACGATAAAACCCTGTTAAGCGAGATACGGCTCGTCCGACGACTCTTGCTTTACCAACCATCGACTTTTCGATTTACGACGACAAAGGCACAGGTTTGCTAGATCGTTGACCTACTATCCTATGGCGATCGTTCACATGGGAATCGCAAAATTAAATCATTCGTTTCGCGTCAGGTTTTTCAGATCTACGCTTTACGACTTTCCTGCAGAAACAGGAAGCACCCCTCTGAGATGCCTCGCGAAACTTCATCCATCAACGTTAGATAAATGCTGAATGCTTCGATGCTGATGAACGCCACGCGTCTCTCTAAAAATATCTCTCTTACAGAAAAATTTGACGACGGAATTGGATTTTTGTTCGTTTTGCTAGACATGTTCTTAGACATGTTGATTAATATGTTGTAAGACATGTTGATAAATGTGTCGTAAGACATGTTGATAAATAAGTTGTAAGACATGTTGATAAATATGTTGTAAGATATGTTAATAATTATATTTTGAGACATGTTGATAAATATGTTGTAAGATATGTTGATAAATATGTTGTGAGACATGTTGATAAATATGTAGCGAGACATGTTGATAAATATGTTGCGGGACTTGTTGATAAATATGTTGTAAGATATATTAAAAACTGTGTTGTAGGACTTGTTGTGAGACACGTTGATAAATATGTAGCGAGAGATGTTGATAAATATGTTGTGAAACATGTTAATAAATATGTTGTGAGAAATGTTGATAAATATGTTGTGAAACATGTTAATAAATATGTTGTGAGAAATGTTGATAAATATGTTGCGAGACACGTTGATAAGTATGTTGTAAGGCATGTTGATAAATATGTTGTAAGGCATGTTGATAAATATGTTGTGAAACATGTTGATAAATATGTAGCGAGACATGTTGATAAATATGTTGCGAGTTTTGCTTATAAATATGTGGTAAGATAAGATAAAAAACGTGTTGCACTTGTTATAAAAGATGTTGATAAACATTTTGTGAGACATGCCACAAGTCATATTGTCAGGCACGTTGCGAGAGATGTTTAAAGTGTATTTAGGTGTATTTTCTCCTTCATCGAGGAAAAGTGATACTTTCCTCCATTTCTGCAAATTTTTCAATCAAAATGGCCTGCTTCCTCCGCGGTATATTGTCATCCTATAATGACTGGTTTCACTTCCAGTTCCTGAATCTTTGAACGTAGATAATTCAAAACTTAATTATCTCAGAGCTTTAAATGTTTTAATATCAAAATTTGCCACCATCGGATTTTTCAAGTATCGAATCTACCGAATGTATAAATTATCCAATATCTAATCTACTAAATATATCAAGTCCCAAATATCTATTCTACCAAATATATGAAGTTCCAAACATCTAATTTACGAAATACATGAAATCCCAAATACCTAATCTACCGAATATATATAAAGTTCCAAATATCTAATGTTATTCGTCTATAAACCGCAAACTACAAAAAATATCTAAACTACCGAATATATAGAGTCCGAAATATCAAATTTACCAAATACACAAAATCCGAAGTATCTGATCTTTCATATACACGAAGTTCCAAATACGAAACGGCTTAATTTGCATTTTACCCGCTCTCAGCCGGCAATATAACCGGAGTCAACAGCAGTTAATAATTCCGTTCTGTTTAGATTCCAGTCATGTTTTAGCGATTTTGTCACGGTGGAAGCAGGACATTTTCGCGACGGCAAAGGGAAACAGACCGAGAGAAAGAAGAAAGAGAAACGGGGTCAAGGAATATTAACCCCGGGCGTACGAAAACGCGAAGTTTAATGGCCGACTCGTAGCGAGACACATTATCCTTATGTAGCACAGTTGAACCAAACGCTTTTGAGTCGTTGCCATCGTAAACTGCCACTTTACGACACGCATCGTTGCATTCGCAAGCAATACAGCGGTTGTTCCGCCACGTACGTGTGCACGATTCTTCTCTGTGCAAGTACAAACACGTACATATGTCGGCCATCTACGAGAGTTTTGGTTAGCGTGCCATTCAATTGCTTCAGTTTCCGCCAGGATTCGTACATACATATCTGACCGTTCGCAAATCGCCTACAGGGTATCACTTTTTCGTTGACGATAGTCCAACTCCGAGACAGATTCAATTAAATATCGCGGATGCATATGTGTCCACAATTATAAAAATGGTCTAAGTTAAAATTACTAAAAAACAAGTGATTTCACACGGCATTACTTTAAACTAAATTAATTCGATGCAATTTTTACGACATCGTCAAAAGTGAACCATTAGATAGTGATTGTTGTCTCGACATTATATGAAATTCATTTAGTGATAAGCATGAAAATGGTCTAAGTCAAAATTAAAAAAAAAAGCGAGTTAATCAGTGATTCCACACAACATTACGTTAAACTAAATTAATTCAATGCAATTTTTACGATATCGTCAAAAGTGAACAATTAGATAGTGATTGTTGTCTCGACATTATATGGAATTCATTTAGTGATAAGCATGAAAGTGATCTAAGTCAAAATTTAAAAAAAAACAAATTAATCAGTGATTTCCCACGACATTATTTTAAATTAAATTAATTCGATGCAATTTTTACGACATCGTCAAAAAGTAACCATTAGATAATGGTTATTGTTTCGACATTGTATGGAATTCATTTAGTGTTAATTATCAAAGTGGTCTAAATAAGTAAAAAATTTAAGAAAATTGAGTTTATCAGGTCAAAAATATACGGAATTATTAATTTACTTCCATTATGCACCACAACTAAACCCTCCAATTCTTTGGGAATATTTTAAGAACCTCAAAACTCACGATACAAACCTAAAATGATAAAAATGTATTACTTTTTAAAAATAATTAATAAATGTTCATGAATTATTTCATTGAAATTATCGTTTCTAACAAAACTCTTAGTGCTCGAGTTTTAATTAATTTCTTTAATTTCTTAATTTCTTTAAGTCATTTATAGGTAATTCAGTTAATTTTGAAAATGGTCTAACAAGTCAATTGAAACTTTAAAAACAACATTTTTATACAAGAATCACACAAAACTTCATGTTCATAATAAATTCTCATTGATCAAAACTAATCAAATTCTAATTTAAAATGTTGCATAATATAAATATAGTTTTTAATTTGCACAAATGTAATCCATTAAATATCTCCAAACAATAAATATATGACTAAGAGCACTTTCATAATTTTGGGCACATATTTGAATCTGTATGTGCGTCGCAGCGTCAGCAATATTATGTGACGACGTGTGGAACCAGTAAATTCCCCAATAAGGGAAAAAGTGGACCGTATCGAAATGAATGGTTCAGACATCGGATGACTAGATTTTATTTTGACGTGTACTTGTTAACTGTTGTGTCGAGAGTGTCTCTCCGAAGGCGTTTTACATTTTACTAAGACTCGGAGTAGGCGTACAAAATTTGACAAGTTGGCGAGGGGAAGCGGTTTACTATTTTCTATTGACTGACTAAATTCGAGTGGAAATGGAAATATCGATGGCGTATAAAGCTGTCTGTATTTTCCTCAAAATAACCGTAGCGAGGTATAACCGTTTTAGTGCCACGCAGCGCGATCGCGCTATTCACGTACATATGTACTGTGGTGAACCGTGTCGCTATTTTTTCTATTAATTCAGAATGTATCTTGTTGCGAGGCTGTCAAGGTTTCCTCTCCTAATTACAAATTTTCTTTCAAATAATCGTAAACAACCTGCATAATTAGCTGTCTTTCTTCAACACATTGAGTGACAAAGTTTATTTTTAACAATAAATGAAGATCTCGACCGAGGTCTAATCTCTCGCTGCAATATGTATTCTAAGACCTAACAGAATCTATGGATAAGAATGAAACGACAAACCATCGTTGTTGTCCGCCGATTGATTTTAGGTTATGCACGCATGAAATGTCCGACGTTACGGAAGATTAGGTTCGTATTAACACGTTGATTACCACAAGAAAGCAATTGAAAATTGCATTAGTTAGTATTTTCATTTTGAACAAACCTTACCAAATATGTTCGTGATACTTTGTTATATTTGTTCTTCACAGTTCCAAGTAACTAATACGAGTATTCACAGATAGAAAATTTTGAATAATATCGCTATTGAAAACTGTATAGAAATTTGAGTGTCATCCACATATGGATGACATGGCTGTCAACGTGTTTAAGGTTAACTATCCATATATAATTACTCGCGTTGTTATTCGAGCACCGTAAAACTTCTGTAATCGTTATGGCGTACAGAAAGGGATGTTTTTGCTTGCAAAAACACGCATCGTTTGATGTACGTTTTAACACTATTTCTACCGCGATTTTGTGTATATCTATTTCAACTAAAAGGTGTCTTTTGACGCCTTTTGAATACAAATCATTGTCGAAACTGGTTGGGATTTCAAATTATCAGTTAAATGTAGATAATTTGAGGAATATAATTATTGATACACTGCTATGTATTTATTGGAGATTATTTAATTCATCAAACTACAAAATATTAGGGTCACATAAGATTCTTCCTTTTTGTAATATGACACAAAATGGGATAGAGGGATAGAGAAGGTTGATACAGATGAACAATTAATGCAACGAATCAACTTTAAACTATAAATATTGTGTATAACTGTCTATCAAACTAGGAAAAATCTTATGGGGCACTCGAATATACAATCAATACAGTGGTGTACACTAAAATGCAACAAGGGAAATTAGCGTACATTAGCTGGAAAAAAATGATATCGCTGAATTAATTTAACAACCATTGTATGAAAAGTAACAAAATTAATTATGGAGACACGATTCAACATAGAGAATAATTTTATGTTAAAATTTGTAAGGTGTCCTTTGACACCCCTTGGTAGATGTAGTGTTAAAGAAATACCCAATTTATGCATCATAAAGTAGTGTTCTTAAAATATACAAACAAAATCTCTCGGTTTACGCGTGTATCTCTCTGAAAACGAATTTCTGCGCATTTAACGGGAGCCTTTCACTTCGTTTTAATGATTGTTGCACATATTCCGGCATTGTTAAACTTTCCTTCATCTCCGTTTCGTATAATTCTTGCAGAAGAGTGAAAAGCAAAGAGTAGACGGAGCTCCAATTAAGGGGCGTATGTACCGTGGGGTCGTGAGTGCCACAAGGACATCGTTACAGCTCCAAGATCGCCATTATGCCACGACAAGGACGACCCTAACGACTCGAACCTTCGTGATTTATGATCCGCTAGAAAATGTTCCGCAAAATGCTTCGTGGATTATGTATCCGACGGTCAACTTTGCTAACTACGCGTAGCTATGTTGGATTAACCTTCCTCCACGGATCTTCACGGATCCGGCTACCATAATCGACGAAGGACGAAAGTTCGTTCGTGTTGGAATATTCGGAAACCTTCGAAATCGAATAACGTAACTTCTCTTAAAAGAAGCACGCGCATACTCCTCCTGAACGAAGTATGCAAGAAATCGTTTCAATACACGATGAGATTATTTATCCAATTTTTAAAACTATATGAACATTATCTACTCAATTTTGTAAGACTTGCATGAACATTATTTTTGCTGAATTTTCGAGGCAGCATAAACATTATTTATTCAGTGTTTGAGACTGCATAAACTGAATCAGTAAATCATTCCAGGCTACATTAATTATAATTTATAAAAGTATCTGAAACATATTTATTTAGAGAGTCGACACGTTCAAGCGCGAATGTGTAATATAACACATTTCATATGGGTGACAGTCTGACAGCCGTTATCCTGTTATCGAACGTGTAAAGTGCAATGAAACGATATTCGTGTATGTAGAAATATGTTAAATAACAGTTTTACCATTTTGCATGATAAATATTTGGAACGGTACAGGGATACATGACGAAATTAAGCGTCAGAAACATCGTATCTGAGGGGCCAAATAATTGAAGTTGCTTTAATTAAATCAGTCGAGGCCCGATTTTCATGATTTTGGTGATATTCCAGGTAAATTTGTAATTGCTTCAAACAAACTGGGTAAAATTCGAAGTGGCAGCGGATTTTAGCTGAGCCGATTTAACGACACTTGAGAGAATTGTAATTTCGACGATACAACTCGAAATTGCAACGTTTCCACGGGGAACCACCGCGTGTATCTAATAACCGAACCCCCGTGGTCACTTGAAACATAGTCGTGTAATATTTAATGGTCCCTGCGCCCTTATTACGATCATCAAGGAACACGTGTTCTAATCTGTAGCGTTAAATATGCAGAGGAAGCGGCCTGAATACCAGATCAATTTCTGATGTAAATAATTTAATTCATTTCTAACACAATATCTAATATGTATAAATTACATAACTTTATATTACTTAATTATTATTATACAGGGTGTCTCGTAATAAGTGTAAGACCCGAAAAGGGGTTGTAGAGGAGGTGATTCTAAATAACTTTTCCCTTTCCAAAAATTGAGTCTAGGCACTCGTTTTCGAGTTATTAAGGAAAAACTCCGACCAATCAGAGCGCCCGCTCAGCCACGAGAGCGAAGCTTCGAACATACGGCCGATCGCGGATGCGATCTAACAAGTTAGTATCGTGCTATGTTACGTTAAAAATTATAAATTTCTATAAACTGGTATATGTATTATTCATTGCTTACTTCTTTTCATAGTTCATTTTCAATTTAGACTTAAGTGGTCAGTGTTGTACAAAGGTTTTTGCAATTTTCTTATCTTGTTAGAGCGAATCCGTGTTATAGGATGCCGTGTTGTAGGAGGGTTCCCGCAATTTATGAATCGTGTTATAGCGAAACCGTGTTACAAGATGCCGTGTTGCAGGAGGGCTGCCTGTACTTGTAACTTCAATATCTGAAGATTTCCATCGAGCAAATCGCTTTATCCGTCACCGTTAACAAAACGAAACAAACGATCGACCACCAACAATAAATTTCCCTGAAACGTTAACGTAAAGTAGCGTCAAAAAGAATCGAAGACAGTCGATCAATTACGTGGCAAAAAGAACATCCTAATCTGTAATAATAAATTACTAGCGTGCCATAAATATTCAACGGTATCCATAAGAAACGTTGCTTTTTCGGCATAAAAACAACCTAGCGATCCAATCTTCGTCGAGAACATAAGAAAAAGCTGGACAGACGTAAACCGGCAAGCCAACCTGACCCAATTTCGCGTCCACCCTTCTCTTCGCGAAATCCTCCCTTATCAAAGACGACGTCGAAAGAAGCGGAATTGGCGTAACGCCGTTTTAAAACAGAAATTTACGGCCGATCAGCGTCGATATGATCCGAAATCGTTGGCCAGCCGATTCTCCCTTTATGCGGTAACGAAAAACGACGAACCGATAATCGTCATGGTCTCTCCGTCAAATTCTCGTTACGCTTGATTAACGAAGATCTATCGCGTCAAACTGTCTGATTTTGAGCGGCGCCCGTGCCACCGGGGCGGAAGCTGATTTATCGGTGACACGGAAGTCGACGGGATCAAAGGGCATACATTCCAGAACGACCCCCAGAAATTGTGCCAGCGATTGTCGGTCGATAGCGATAATAACGTTCGTGTCTGTATAGTCGAATGCGAATCTGCCTCGCCCCGACGAAAATATGGCTGCTAGTTTGTTAGTTTTTCAGAATCTGACGATTCGCAGTTGGACCTGTGGCGCCTATAACACCACACACAAAATTCGGCATGATCACTTAATGATAAAACAAAGACATTAGATTTTGGCGGACTCAACTTGTACGTGCTTGTCGTTTAATGTCAGACGAACATAATGACGTATGATTCTAATTAATACGCTGCGTACTTTCGCTCAAACCATCTCTTAGTTCAATCGGAAAAGACTCGTGCATACACCTGGTATAAGTACATATGTAGATGCAACAAGAATAAAATATTGAGATTCTAACACTAGGTTTACGAAACCCGTCAAAATGACGAATCTTATATTTGATATCTTTAATTACAAAAATTATTAAAAAGCCTATGTCAAAGTGCATATTAATCTTCATCGAGATAAAGAATTTATTTAGAAATTGGTATATGTATTATCCATTATTTGCTTATTTTTATAACTCATTTTCAAAGTAGACATAAGAAGCCAGTAAATGTCCGTAAATCTAGTATTAAGGCTGTTATGAAGGATTAAACGCGTCTGATAACTATCGAAAACGAAATCGAACACAATTATTGTCGGTTTCACGACGATCGACATCGATGACGAGTGATTGTCGTCAACGACAAGTGATAGCACTTTTAACGTGGTTCCAATCGATTCTATGTACCCAAAATGATTGAAAACGATACAAAAACTCCGCTTTTTATCGATTCGACATCGATGTCGATAGAAACTGTCGTCAGACCGTCGCCAAAATGTACACAGCAAATTTAGGGTGTCTCGCGAGACTACCCTCCAAATTTGATGTTGAAACATCGAAAATTGCGACGGGTACAAACGAACAAACAAACGTAGATCGAGTCGTCCCAGGAACCCACTACATTCAGCAATAATTTATAGCAAAAGTTTCGTTCAAACTATTTGTAAATTTATATCGTAAATCCAACATGTTTCTCTTCAACATGGTAAACAAAAGATGTGTTTCTATTTGTAAAACCTGTACTGACCTCGATTTCGCCATGGAAACAAATTGTTTTCGAATTGCCATTTTACTGATATTTGTTGTGCACTTTATACTCTTCACTTTTGGTTTAACATTTTTCTCTCAGATTGCTACAAGTGCATTAGTAATAATATAGTCAATAAAGCAACACTTACTATTATAAGCTTTTTATGTATATTACTATCAATATAGTATTCGTTTTTATTTATAAGAAGAAGCATTGTTTATTAATTAAAAATTGCTTATGATATATGATACATATGTGGAGATGTAACATGCATCATTAACAATAATATGCATACATGTATACAAACACAAATATATAATATTAATACGTGTATTAGTGCCTAGTACATTAAACATTATATGTATACATACATAACATATATCATTAACAATGTTCCAAAATTAAAAATCTGTTTCAAAATGTTCCTAAATTACTAAATTAAAAATGTACAAATTTGATATTCGTATAACAGTAAATTTAGAAACTTGCAAGATTAAAAAAAAATTGCAAGTGTCCATATTTCTTTAAAATATGTTCAACCTTCTCTTTTCAAGATTAAACAAATATTTGATTTTTCCTTTCTTAATAAAGGAAGATACACTTCTTTCAACTAGATATCCTTAAATGTAATCTTTAATATCATTTGTTAAGACAAAATGTCAATGAGTATCACCAATATGTCATTAACAATGTTTCTATATTTTCCATAACAAAATTAGATATTAAATTCATATCTGTGTTCATGCGCGTGCATGCACGCAATGCAATTTCACGCTTACGAAAATCACACGTGTCTCTCTTGAAAATGGCGGCTACCAGTTAATCCACCACACGATATTTACATTCACTGTATATATATGTATATGAAAGTCATACTGCAGATAAATTATTTACACAGTCTCATGCGTATACAATGTTTATATTTCGATTATCCGCTATTCCTTCGTAAATAATACATTTATTAACAATAGAATTGCTAACCAGTCAAAATGGTTCCCGGTTTCATATATTGATATATGTAAATCATATAAAGTGCCATATATATTATATTACGCAACATTTTATTGCCTTGCTCTTGTCGAAATATCTGTGGTTTTGTCGAGATAAAAAATGGTTAAACATTATTGACTCTACATACAAACATACGAACCTACATATTAGCCGATGCTTCAATATTTATTGATCTACTTTTCCACTCTCTTTTCAATTTAAAAATAAGTGCATATTCACCTCGCGTTAATTGTTAGTAATTACAAAATATTCCATTAATTCTTAGGTCCCAAAAATAATTTCACCCTCGAATCTAGTACTGGAAGGTATTTTTATTAGAATTATAAAAGTACATTTGTTATACAAATTCGAAATGTGTTTTTTGACTAATTTACGAAATTCCTTTAAATTATTAAATTATTGCTGTTCCATTACATTTTGACGCTCAATTTAGAGCATTGTAGAATTAGTTCTTCAATAGTAAAAATATTCGTAAGTCACTGACGCGTTTTATTAATTTCATGGTTACACTCAGTATGCGGTGAAAAATATGGGCATTTACTCACCTGACACCGTGAGATGGACAGTCCTGATTAATGGAGGATGAGCACTGACTTGACACTCGTACAATCCGCCATCTCGTTCGGTCACCGAGCTCAAAAGCAACCGCCAATCATTTGGCTTCTCAAAGGCCAACTCGAACCTGGCGTCGTTTGAGTACGTGTCAGTGCCAAACGTAAGTAAATGAAGTTCCTCGCCTCGTCTGCGGACCCAAGACACCTGTAACAATAAACGTTGTTATTGTTAGTGGAACAGAACCACCATAATTGCAATAAAATAGGTCGAACCGGATCCATTACTATGCTCTATTGCACGGTATCTCGTTTCAACCGAACCAACTATGTCATTGGCTATTCGTCACTTTCCACGAGTTCAAATTTCAAGATTTCAAGGTTTCGAATTTTCAAATTTCCAAGCTTTCAAATTTTGAAGTTTCCAAGATTTAAATTTTGAAGTATCCAAGATTTTAAATTTTGAAGTTTCCAAGATTTCAAAATTCCTAAATTTACAAGATTTCAAAATTCCCAAGTTTGCAAGATTTAAAAATCCCCAAGTTTACAAAGTTTCAAATTTCAAAGCTTTCAAGGTTACAAACTTCCGATTTTTCATATTTCCAAGTTCCCAAGTTTTCAATGTTACAAGTTTCCATGTTTTCAAGATTTCAAGTTTCCGAGTTTTCAAATTGTGAAATTCGAGAAATTAGAAATTCGAAAATATGAGAATTAGAAATTTGGAAATTGAAATGTTCGATAATCTAGAAATATAGGAATTTTAAATGTACAAGTTTTGGAGTTGTTAATGTTCTATGGTTTTAAGGTACGTAATTTCGGTATTTAGAAAGCTAATTTAGAAGTTTGGAAGATTGGGAATTTTGGAAATTGTAAATCTTAATATTTGGAAGTTTGACAATTTGAGAATTTGGAATTTGGAAATTTGTGAATATAGAAGTTTAAGAATTAACAAATTTTTGAATTTAGAACCTTGTGTATTTTAGAATTTGTAAATTAAAAAATTTAGAAATTGGAGAAATTGGAAATTTGGAAACTTGAAAAGTGGAAAATTTAAAAATGTAAAAACTTAAGAATTTGGTGATTCTATAATTTGGAAATTAGGGAATTTAAGACTTTGAGTATTTTAAATTTGAGAATTTCATTAATTCCATTAATAATAAGAGGTAATAACAAATTCAGTTACAATTTCATAACCACGTTATATTCTTCGTGGCAGTAACATTTCGGTAACAACTTAACCCTTAACACTCCCATGTCGAGCATGGCTCAACATCGCATTTCTCTTGATTGATTAAATAATGGATTCATTGAATATATATTTTGCCATTGGTTCACTGTTCATGATAAATTAAAAATATATTTGTTACTCCACTATTGCAGTACATTTCATTGAAAATCCATTCCTTGATCTATTTTGTAAATTAATTAAGCACCTGGCTAAAAAAAATTATGGAGTGCAAAGGTCAAGTTGCAACAAGTCCACACAACGTACTCCCTGTTAATAATAAAATAACAACCGAACAATCATCAAGTTACGTGAACCCGATGTGGACAAATAACAAGATTGCCCGCTAAATAATCTTCTTCATGGACATAATGCAAGGTACCACGATGCTTAACGAACTTCAAACATGCATCGATTATCACCCACAGCGTCAGTCAATCAAAACACGAGTATAACGGTGGATCGACCTACCCAAGGTGTCCTATTATTAAAATTATCGATCGACGTCGTAGACGCGGCTCTTTTGTTGCTGTTAATGAAGTTTCAGCTCGAGTCGCGTTTCCGACCTCTTAAGACAACTGACAGACTTGTGGAAGAAGTTTCGGCAACGTGGATGGTGTGTATCTCTAGAATGCGCCAGACAACTTGAACACTTTAGTCACGGTTTTAAACGTTGCAAAACTTCCGCGATAGATAATTAGGGATCCCGAGTTTCCCGAATGATACTTCTCTCAATTATATACGCTATTAACTGAGAAATTAGATCACTCTGACCGTCGTTTGCGATTTAAGCACTTTGGAAATCACCGATGATCGAAGTTTTATAATTGTAACCTTCGGCAGATTCTTGTTATATCGCCGTGGGTGGATGTACTGTGGAACGTTTTTGTAGTTCATAATAGAGAAAACATCATAGATATCCAGTGTATGTATTGCACTTTAAGTATTTTGTCGAGGTTCAGTAAAACTCTTCTTATATCGCCGTGGGTGGATACGTGCAAGTGGAACATTTTTGCAGTTGAAAATGTAGAAAAAGGTCATAGATATGTATAGGTTTTATAACGCAGTAAGAGGTTTGTTTATTGTCGGAGTTCAGTAAAACTCTTCTTATATCGCCGTGGGTGGATACGTACAAGTGGAACATTTTTACAGTTGAAAATGTAGAAAGAAGTCATAGATATGTGTAGAGTTTATAACACAGTAAGTCGTTTGTTTATTGTCGATGTTCAGTAAAACTCTTCTTATATCGCCGTGGGTGAATACGTGTTAGTGGGACATTTTCGCAGTTAGGTATATCAAAAGATATCAAAGATACTTCGTTTATTGTTCAGTGCTAAGTATATTGTTTATTGTTGATGTTCAATAGTCTCTTGTTATATTGTTCTGAGAGAATTACAGGAGCAAAAAGATTTTACAATTGGCAATATAGGCAAAGGTCTGAGATAAGTATTTTGTTTATTGTACAGCAAATATTTTATTTCTGACAATCAATATTCTGTTTACTTTTCAATAGTAAGTATATTGATTATTATTGATATTCGTTAGACTGTTGTTATCTTGCCACGTGTGAATGTATAAAAATGTGCAGTTGGAAATTTAGAAAGGTATCATCCTAAAGTATTTTGTATATTGTTAAATGATACATATTTTGATCGTTGTTAATTTTGGACAGCCTCTTACTATATTGCCGCACATAGATTTGTGGAAATAGAAAACCTTTCTAGTTTGCAATGCAGAAAGAAATTATTCGATGACACTTTTACATGCAACTTGGTAATAAATATTTTATTAATTATTTATATTGTGTAAATTGTTGTTAAATTGCTACGCTGATTTTGAATGTTGGAAATGCAGTAATTTGATAGCTCTTAATTCCTACCTTTTTAAATCTTCAGCATAACAAATTTTTGAATTTATAAATTAAACATCACAATGTACATACCAATGTTCCTAAATTTATAACTTTCTAAGTTATCAAATTTCATTCTAAATTACTAGAGCAAAAATCTATAAACTCAATATTTCTATAATACCGGAATGTATAAATTTGCAATTTCTAACGTATAAATTAGAAAATGGAAAACATAAAGTGTCCATATTCATTACTTAAATTTTTAACTTTCGTTTTTCGAATTTAAACAAATATTTCATTTTCCCTTTTAATAAAACACCATAAATTTCTTTCAAGATGCCCTAAAGTGTAAGCTCCAATGCCATATATGCATTTGTTAACACGTTGACTGCTATCGCAGTTGAAAATTATACTAGATAGTATTTTTATGTTTAATAAATCCTATCAAATATATTCACAAGATTTTTCTTTATTTATTATTCATAGATCCAAGCAATTACTACTAGTGTTTCCAGTTAGATAAATGAACAAATTCTTACTAAATAGATGATTGATTCATATAGAAATTTAAGCGTCGCTCATATGTGGATGACGTAGTGACCAAAGTATTATAAAACAATAATACGTGGATACAAAAATTGGACGAGTATCATCAATTACTAAAAACTACGTAAGATTTTGAATATACCCGATTTAGCGTTCCCTTTAATTTGATAAAACAGCGACTTCTACAAACTCATATTAATCGAATTGAAATGTATCAATAGGTAACATAGTATTTACGCAAATAATTATAGAATGAATCTAGTTAACTGCGTCATGAAAGGTAGGTACATCCGTTCAGATCGTGCAAGTATCTCAAAGTCAAATAGAAGTGTATTTCTGGATACGACGTTATAATTATTGTAAGTCCTTTGCTGTCCTATCTAATCTCCTTGAGAGTTTGCAGAAGCACCTTGAGGCGTTCTGTATCTCAACTATTATTCAACCCTGCCGGTTGATTAGAAGTTTATAGGCTCATTATGCTAAGGTTATCTTCGCTTCCCCATTTAAAACTTAGTCTGTCGTTTAATCACAACTCCTCTCTTGCCTGAAGCGCATGACGTTTGAAAGAATAATTTATATAGCTTCGGTTTAAACAATTATTGTGAACTTAATAATGTACGTTAGATAAATTACGAGTAAATACATAGTTTTAAATTTTTACCATTCTTTTTAAATTTGATTTTTTTCTCACATTTTTTATATATGTACAGTAGCGGATAAAAGTTTAAGACTAAATGGAAAAAATAAATAATTGATTTACTATTGAAAAACTATAAATAGTGTTCTACTTTCGGTGTTAACTAATAAGACATTTATTTATACACTTATGAAAAAAATTTCAGTTTGATATTTTGCTCAGTAACGAAGTTACCAAAAAAGGAACGAATTTAGTATAACATTTCAAATCAAATCATTCTCTTAAACTTTTGATCGCTACTGCATCTACAAAGTGTAATGTACAGGCTGATTTATAAGTGGTAGCAGAATTAGTAGTGAAACAAATGAGAGACTGCAAGAGATTTAGTTTAAATAGCAATTAAGGAAATCGAGAATTTAGAAATTGTGGAATTTAACAGTTTTTTAAATTTGAGAAATTGTGCTTTTGTATATTTGGGAATTTAAGAATTTAAGAATTGAAGGCAGTGAGACATTGAAACATTAGAGACTTTAAAAATTTTATAATTCGTGGATTTGAGAATTGTAGTATTTGTAAATTTGACAGTTTGGGAATCTGATAATTTGTAAATCTAGAAATCTGTGGATTTGGAAATTTGAGAATTAAATTTTTGAATTTACAAACTTTGATATTTGATATCTTGTAAATTAGGAAATTTGAGAATTTAAGAATTTGAAAATTTGGGAATTAGAGAATTTAGTAATTTAGAAATTTGAGAATTAAGCAATTTGAAATATTAAATACTAAACTAACAGTTCAAAAACTAGAAAGCTTTGCAATCATATTTCAAGTGAATCTGCAATAAACAGTTCTTTCCAAATTAATAATAGACAAATAATCAAATATATTAAAAGTAATCGCAAAACATTGTTTGCGAATAAATTTTCATTTTATTAGTTATTACAAGGAGTAACATACATACTATAAGTAATTATTATACAAAGTATAATGTAATATAACTCATAAGTAGAAGGTGAAATAATAGGTAAATTATTATGGTATATTATTCCTAATATTAATACAATGTCAATATAATGTTAATAATATTATCATGTTATTATATAACAGTGGACAAATAATTATTATATTATGACAACAATTTAAGGATAATAAATTATGGCAACGTTTCACATGCTTCTGTTCAAAAAGCAATCACACAATCTTCAATTTCAATTTAAATTTCAGCAAAAAGTAATTAAATTCGTCGACGACACCTTATTTGATGGTTATATCTCTGATTCCCTTTCCAATCATGTTTATGATTTATTTCAACAATAATTATTTCCGCTATTTCGCGATTAAATCAAATTGAAACGGATGGTTTTAATTAATAATAATTTATAAATACTTAGATATCGTATTTGGAAAGTGGGTGAAGTTTCATTTTGGTAATAGCAAACGGGAAATTGAAATATAACGGTAATGAATTGGTGTGAATAATGAATTATTAATGGAACGACGTTTGATTAAATTATCCAGGTATATTGAAATAGTTTTGTCATTACGTGCTAACGTAACAATTTTAACTTTGTCAATGATGAACATCTGATTAAATATTTTAATATAATTATTGCTTATAGAACGTTATCGAATAAAATATTATTACAACGATCAACATTGCTATAAAAATATTGATAAAATTTGATAATATTGTACAATAATGTCTGAATAAAATTACTTCAAAAATTTTTGTATAAAGATAGATCGTACTTGGACAACTGCAGTTTATTAATAAATATTGGTACTAGTGACACTAAATATTGTCTTAAAAATCATTTTTAAGACTCTTACCAAGATTTACAAAATATTTGCAACATCTTAAGTTTATTATATACTGAGCGTCGTTTAAGCGAAGATAAAACTTTATTAAACAGTAAAGAAGAGCTTTAAGTTTTTTCAGGTCGCAGCTGAAACTTTCACGTTCTTTTACAGGCACTTTATTTGTATACTTAAGTAACATATTAGTTCAGAGTGCTGGTGTACAATCAAGATTCTTAAAGTAATTCCTTAATCCCATAAAGTGAGATTTTATGTAATTATATTATAAGTTTACTTTCTAAGTTTAAAGGTCTGTAAGTATTAAATTTAAAGTGGTTTTTTATTAAATGTTTTATGAATTTTTGGAATCATCGAAGCTATATGAATTTGATGAATTTGATGAACTTCATGAATTTGATGAATTTTATGAATTTTATGAACTTTATGAATTGTATGAATTTTATGAATTTTATGAATTTTATGAATTTTATGAATTGTATAAATTTTATGAATTTTATGAATTTTATGAACTTTATGAATTGTATGAATTTTATGAATTTTATGAATTTTATGAATTTTATGAATTTTATGAATTTTATGAATTGTATAAATTTTATGAATTTTATGAATTTTATGAATTTTATGAATTTTATAAATTTTATGAATTTTATGAATTTTATGAATCTTATAAACCCCATGGATTTGATGAATTTGATGAATTTAATATTTTATCAATTAAAAAATTGTTAGATTTAAAAATTTTCATACTTGAGGATTCATAAATGTTTTGTGTTGTATAATTTATTTAATTTAGAGACTCGGGCATTTGTGTTTTTAAAAATTTGATAGTACGCAAATTTGAGGATTTGTATACTTCAGAAATTCCAGACTTACAAATTTCCGTGAGTTGTGGAATTTGAACATTTACAAATAGCTCGAAATCTGGTGTAACACAAAAAATATAAAAAAATTGTACATTAATTCGTGCTTTTATCAAAACTTGAAAATCTTTCTCGCAACAAAAAGCAATCACAATAGGAACATACGTTTTATAACAATGAAAAAGTATAAATTCCCAAGGATACTAAATAAAAAAAGTCCCAATGATTTGATCTCCATACAAATAAACTGTAATAAATTCTGAAACCCCTGTCGTATGAAATATAAATAAGTTTCAGAGTTAAATTAGAAAGCCCACGAAATGTACGAAATCTCTGATAATCCACATCACAGTATGTCATATCATGATATTCAAGACGTTAGACCCGGTGACAAAGTTATCTTCGCGTCACGGGTTCAATCTCCCTCGGCTTTTTTTTTCGTTCTGAGAGTACTTCACCATAATGGAATCCCGGTTGTTATCGCAGGAGTTATGAATTACCTTTCGGAGAAAAGTATCCCTTGTCAATGGACACAGGTGATGAAAAATTTGACGACGTGGCGAGTGGATGGAATATGAGTTCGCTCGGTGAAGAGATGTAAAGTTAAACAATTTACGAGACCGACACACTGGATAGTTCGGCTTATGGTAAAATTATACCGTTGCCGAGATCGACAGCGCTGATATAACGTAAACACCAGGATAGAAACTTCTGGTATAAATCTGTCCCGCTGAAACTTCGTTTCAACTGTATTCGCCATTTTCTTCTTATCTGCAGTTGATGCCCTGTGCCACATACAAAAAATAAAAAAGGGAGTAGAAAGATCGTGTAGTTCGATATCTGGTACAGTGCAAATATTTATATTGACAAGTGACACAAAATAAAAGAATTTAGAAGTTTGACAAAAATTGGAAACCATAAGTAGATGCAATAAAATCGGATATCATATGTAGGTTTAATAAAACTGGATATCATTCGTAGATTTAATAAAATTGGATATCATTCGTTGATTTAATAAAATTTTATATCACATATCGATCTAATAACATTGGATATCATGTGTGGATTTTATGAAATTGCAGATAATATGTAAATGTAGTAAAATTTGATATCATATGTAGATCTAGTTAAATTTCATATGATATATTGATCTAATGTATACTAAGTAGTATAATAAATATTAATACGCGCATGTTGATACCTTCTTTATTTATATTCTTGTTTGAGATCTGTATTTCTTGTTTTAGCAAATAATCTTGTATGTCATTTGGGGACTAACCTAACATTACATAGTTGATGGTCGCAGATGTCAAGTGATTTTATCCAAGTTTTTTTCATATAATATTATAATGGTGATTGTATATTGTTGTTGTTAGTAACAACGATTATTTGTGGCTATTATTATTAATAGTAACTATAATTATTAAAAACAATCATTTCAATCATATATTTATAACTACACAACACAAAGCCATACTTTCGAATATTTTGATGAACAAGACTGAACCGACTATGCAGAAACCTAACCTATAGTACGAAGTACTTACAAACATGTACCTAACAATAAGAACAAACAATGTTTAATAAACATCGTTATCGTTAAAACAATTCTGTTTAATTTCCTCAATTTGCTAATTATAGTCGTTTCGATAATATTAACAGATTTTATGAAAATTTCAATAAGCAGATTGTGTATTGACAATTTCAATGAATGACTTCAATAAATATTGCAAATTTCAATAAATGAATTCAACAAATATCGAAAACTTCAATATGTGAACACAACAAATATCGAAAATATCAATATATGAACACAACAAATACCGACAATTTCAAGAAACGATTTTAGTATACATTAAAAATTTGACTAAAATAAATAAAACTAACTTTGCAGCAGTTATTAATTACAATCTAGCTTACAACTATTTTAATCTGAACAGTTCACGTAAAACAATTTATAATTTTTTTATGTAACAAATGGGTGTGGTGTAATTATTATAAATCCGCGCAGGATTACTGTCTTAAAATATTTAAAAGGAAGGAATTAAATAAATATTGCAAATTTCAATAAATGAATTCAACAAATATCGAAAATTTCAATATGTGAACACAACAAATACCGACAATTTCAAGAAATGATTTTAGTATACATTAAAAATTTGACTAAAATAAATAAAATTAACTTTGCAGCAGTTATTAATTACAATCTAGCTTACAACTATTTTAATCTGAACAGTTCGCGTAAAACAATTCGTAATTTTGTTATCTAACAAATGGGTGGGGTGTAATTACATTAAATCTGTGCAGCATTACTGTCTTAAAATATTTAAATGGAAGGAATTCAATAAATATTGCAAATTTCAATAAATGAATTCAACAAATATCGAAAATTTCAATATGTGAACACAACAAATACCGACAATTTCAATAAATATATTTAGTATACATTGAAAATTTTTCTAAAATAAATAAAATAAACTTTCCAGCAGTTGTTTATTACAATCTAGCTTACAACTATTTTAATCTGAACAGTTCACGTAAAACAATTCGTAATTTTGTTATCTAACAAATGGGTGGGGTGTAATTACATTAAATCTGTGCAGCATTACTGTCTTAAAATATTTAAAATGAAGGTATAATAAAAAATGTGAAAGATAGTTTGTAGCTATTAAACAATTTTAATATAAATTAGCAAGGATTCTGTTCTCCTTTCACAGCATTCTATCGTGGTCGGGTCACCGTCGTTCCCTCGCTTTAAGAACCAAGTTTCTCTGCAGTTCGTCAATAGAATTCGAGAGCTAATTAAAGTTTTCTGAACACTATTCGATCGGTCGATCCTCCTCGGGGATCAACCACTTATTCCCAGACATTTCTGGGTACGATCTTACGTAACGTACAGAAGAACGGTAAGAAGAATTCCAAGTATGTTTCAATTTCTACCATTTCTTTTCCTTCAGTATTTCGCGTTAAATATGTGTAATCCTCCATTATTTGCGAAGATTGACACTAATTGTACCTAATAGGTAAAATAACGAGTATACGCGTTTCTTCGTTTAAATTATAAAATTGGTCGAGCTATTTTCTTTGAAATATGTGCGATTTTTGTGGAGATAAAAAATTAATGCGTGTATTCAATTACGTTTCATCGTTCATTCGTTTACTGTTCTAATTTAGTTTTAATTTCAACCTTTCCTTTGTTTTTAATTTCAGAGATTACATTATTTTTAATTTCAAACGTTACGCGGTTCTATTTTAAATTTCAAACTTTATTTTTAATGTCAAACTTCCGTGCGTGTATTCAATTATGTTTCATCGTTCATCCGTTTACTGTTTTAATTTAATTTTAATTTCAACCATTTCTTTATTCTTAATTTCAAGTATTACTCTGTTTTATTTTCAAATTCAATCGTTTATCTATAATTTCGAATGTTACGCGGTTCTATTTTAAATTTTAACCTTCGTTTTTAATATCAAACTTCACATTATTTTTAATTTAATTTCATGTGTATATGGCAATCCTAAAAATCCTGAAATTCCAATATTCCAAAGTCTTAAAGATGCAAAATTCAAAATTTCAAACCCCCGAAGTGTTGACGCCTTGAAATTGCAAAATTCCAAGGCTGCACAATCCGAAAATCCGAAAGTTCCACAAGTTACAGGGTTCCAGAATTCCAAAATCGCGGAACTCTAAAATATCAATGTCACGAAATTAAAAATCACAAATGTCAAAGTTGCAAAACTGAAAATCAAAATTTCAAAGTACACAATCCTAAAGTTGTCAGAACTCCAAAGATCCAATGTCACAAAATTTCAAAATCCCAAAATTTAAAAATCCCGGAGCTCCAAAATCCTCAAACCGCAAAATACCAAGGCTCCAAACTCTTAAGATCTGAAACCTTAACAACTTCCAGGGTCCCAGAATTTCAAAATTGCGGAACTCGAAAATATCAAAGTCACGAAATTAAAAATCGCAAATGACAAACTTGCAAAATTGAAAATTAGAATTTCAAAGTACACAATTGTAAAGTTTCCAGTACTCCAAAGATACTATTATATCTCAAAATTTAAAAATTTGAAAACGCCGGACCTAAAAATCCTCAAACTGCAAAATTCCAAGGCTCCAAAATCCTAAAATCCGAAAGTTCCACAAGTTCCAGGGTTCCAGAATTCCAAAATCGCGGAACTCTAAAATATCAATGTCACGAAATTAAAAATCGCAAATGACAAAGTTGCAAAACTGAAAATCAAAATTTCAAAGTACACAATCCTAAAGTTTTCAGAATTCTTTGGAGAAGGCTCCGAACTCTTAAAATCCGTAACTTTAACAAGTTCCAGGATGCAAGAGCCCCAGAAACAAAAAATTACACGAAATCACGTAGCGAAACACCGTTCGGTTTTACAAAACGCATCTCGTAGTCGATAATTCTTTTTGGCGTGCTCGTTTACAGCACGTGAGTATACTACATACTGGTTTCCAGAAGACAGGTCACGTCCGATCATAACCGATCAGAGATCGATACGATCAATCCGTTCCAGTTCCGGCGTAGTATCGCGCTTTATCGGATTTGTATCCTCTCCTTAGCAAAGATCGTTGTCCGATCGAGTACGTTCCAGCCTTTCCGTCGATTTCGCATTTTTAAACTGCTGATTCGACGGACGACGATTTATCTCGGACACTGCTACGACAGGCAAACATTATTACGCCTTGTTATCGAGACTCGAACCTCTACGTGCTGCATCGCGTTCAACTTTTTTCTCCCTTCGCGCCTTTCGGCCATTATTTCTCGCCTAACGATGACAGCTCTGTTTCCCCTCAATTATCAAAGAACATACTGAAATGATAACTTCCCATTTGTTTCGATGATACGCGTTTCAGCGAAGTTAACGACTAATTCGTGTAAAATCAATTATACGAATTACGTTTTGAGGGGTTCAAAATGATTTAACACGTTGACACTAGATCTTATTATATTCTCGTATATGGATTTATAGAAATAGATAACCTTTTCAGATAGCAATATATTAGATAATCCCATAAGTTCGTGCCATTTTTCGCGCGGCTGCATATGCGATTTTTTTATACATACCTTTAAGTGTCACAAAAAAACGTAATCACCCTCTCGTTGTGTGACTTCTTCCAATTTTTTTGGTGGGACATTATTCCATTCTGATAAAAATCCTCTGTTTTATCTTCAAAATAATTTTGTGAGCTGTTAATATTTTAAAATTTTAAAATTTTTTTCCCACTAAAAAGTGTTATAATTCCCAGAACAGGTGGTAATCAGATAGGGCAATATCTAAGGGATATGGAGGGTGTGGTAAAATTATATTGTCGTATATGGATTTATAGAAATAGACAACCTTTTCAGTTAGCAATATAGGAAGAGATCATTCGATAAGTCTTTTGCATGGATCTTGATAATAAATATGTTATTAATTATTTATGTTCAATAAACTGTTGTTATATTGCTACGTTGATTTTGAATGTTGGAAATGCAGTAATTTGATAGCTCTTAATTCCTACCTTTTTAAATCTTCAGCATAACAAATTTTCGAATTTATAAATTAAACATCACCATGTACCTATGTTCCTAAATTTATAACTATCCAAGTTACCAAATTTCATTCTAATTTACTAGAGCAAAAATCTATAAACTTAATATTCCTATAATACCGGAATGTATACATTTGCAATTTCTAACGTATAAATTAGAAAATTGAAAATATAAAGTGTCCATATTCATTAATTAAATTTTTAACTTTCGTTTTTCGAATTTAAACAAATATTTCATTTTCCCTTTCAATAAAACACCGCACATTTCTTTCAACAATTGTAAACTCCAATGCCATTTACGCATTTGTTAACATGTTGATCGTACTCTGACACAGTTGACAATTTGACTACATAGTATTTTTATCATTAATAGATCTTACCAAATATGTATACGATATTTTGTTTTATTTATTATTCATAGGTCCAAGTAATTAGTACTAGCGTTTCCAGTTAAATAAATGAACAAATTCTTACTAAATAGATGATTGATTCATATTATACCTATATTATACATATTTCAAGATATTGTTTAAAGTAGTATAAAACGAGAAATGTAAGATCCGTCGTTTTGACAGGGTCCAAAATGATTCAAAAAAATTATTTAAAGATCTAGAAAATTAGAAAATTAGAAAAGTAGAAAATTAGAAAATTAGAAAATTAGAAAATTAGAAAATTGGAAAATTAAGGAATTGTAAAATTGGAAAGCCGGAAAACTAAAAAGTTAGGAAACTACAAAACTAAGAAGTTAGACAATTAGAAAACTAGGAAACTAGAGAACTAGAATCCTAGGAACCTGGAGAACTAGTACCCCAGAAAACTAGAAAACTACAAAACTAGAGAATTGGATAATTCTCGCCTAATAATGACAGCTCTGTTTCCCCTCAATTATCAAAGAACGAAATCACTTTCCGAACAACCCAATAGAACGGTCGAAAAATTTGGGATCATAGATAAAAAAAACTGTTTAAAAGTGCTATAATTTCAAACTTCGAAAACATTAATATGATGGACAGATGTATAATAAATTATAAAATGCCAAAGTGCCGTCCGTCGCCGACTTTCCGGACGAATCCTTGTTACCAACAAATAATCACCACACAAATAACATCAATAAAATGTTGTACGTGATATATTTATTATAATAATTTATTACAATGACATAAACAATTTATTATAATGATGATTATATTATGACAGTCATAATCAAAATTGTAAGTATTTATTATGTCCAAGAATAATGAAGAAGTCTAATGGCAAAATAGATTGCTGTCTCTGGAAAATCATTAGATTTACATCGATAATACACAGTAATGTTAATCGTAATAACGGAATCAAACAGCGTCTAACCTAGAAGTTGGGATGAACGTAACTGGAAGTGGTGTGGGAGTAGTTCAAAGTTCCCTAAGATGTAATTATTCACTGCTAAACCCTTTATAATAATGACAAATGACTGTGGATGCCCGTTTCAACTTAGCCTTTGTGTCGAGCACTCGAAATAGCAAAATTCCATCCGATCCGGCTGCGCCTAACGATTCTTTAATTCGTCTGTATCAAAGTTTGGACTACGAGTACTTTAAATCGTACCTACAATATGTTCTCCAAGGCATTTTCCATTTCTCAACTTTCTTCATAACGTAGTACCTACTGCTCAATTTTGTATATTATGTCGCTACATAAATAATATATTATAACTATTGGAAATTACAATGACTTGACACACTTTCGCATATAGATTTCAGTCAATGCAAATACAGTGAAGGATACCAATCAGAAAGAAAGAAAACAGACCCACAGTTTTATGCCACTCTTTCCCAAACACCAAAGACCAGGAAAAACGGGAAGATGTCAGACGTCAAGAAACCATAACTGAGTGCTGTCATCCAGTTCTACCCTATCGTGTTAAAGTCCATACAGTCGTTGTAAAATATCTTCATTTAATTTGCTATTACTATTTGCATTTCACGGACTACCATTATGTAATATTTGTACGAATAAATTTATTTTTTCATTAACCCCTTCGGACCCTGTGTACATTGCAATGTACATAATACTTTCTGTGCTGCATTTTATTTTGCGTAAGGACCGTATGTCCATTAAAATATACATTTACAAACTATAAATAATTAAATAAATATTTTTGTAAAGAGGATATTGTGGCTTTCATTCACATGAATTAAGTTAATTTTAGTATAAAATAATTTTGTTCTAAACGAAAAAAAATTCGGGCCTGAAGGAGTTCAAGAATAAATACTCCAACACTAACATTATAATAAAAATATCTGTTCTAACTACGGATGTGTAGATTCTTTGTATAAATGTAGAAGGACAAACATTAACGTGCAACGAGGAAAATAAAAAAAATGTACCATTTTTTAATATATTGTTTAAACAAATTGAAATTTTGCAAATATGTTTATACTATCAAAGTCGTCATCCAAAAACATCAATTTTGTCAATTCACGGTACACCTCAATCTGTAATAGTTCCCGAGATATCCAATAAAATATGTTCGGCAAACCCCCATTTGTGGGCTGACTTAAACTCTTTAAAGTGAATATTAGCAGCTACAAAAAATGTGTCGAATATTTTTCTGAGAATCACATTTCATTTAAAGTTTCAATCACATTTAAGTTTCATAAAAATTGGTGAGTGACACTTCAGTATGGTCCCTTGCAAGGCATAGTTCTGAAGTGTCCCAATTAAGAAAGAGGAACCCCTTCGCAAAGGGGTTAAGGGCTGAGAGAAAGGACCCCAAATATCAAGCAGTATAAGTTTTCAGTTTCAGAGGTGTTAATGACAAACTTTTGCCATAATTCATTGAATTCTTCCTACGCAGACACAACACAAACATCTCCGCTATAGTAGACACTACTATCAAGTGACGGACGGATAACAGTAGGGTGCCACGACCTAAATTTATACAGTGTGTGCCACAGAAAATTTTGTAAAAATCATCGATGCATTAATCATTGCACTAGTATTATATTTATCCATTTTTGATAAGCAAGATAAAATAAATTCACGTTTCGGAACAATTATCAGGATGCTTTAAGTGGAGGAGGATCTTCGTATCCCCTCGCTAGGAAACATAACCTAACCTAATCATACTGTAGTCCAATTTCTGTAAACCAACCGAAATATTACCTGCTATTTATACATGTGTAAATGGCAAGTTCACAAATTCATCGTACACAAACGGAAGATAGCTATGCTTACGACTATGTTACAGGGCCGCACTCTTAATTAAAATTCGGTTATATTTCACCGATGCATTAACCGTTACATTAATATTATCTTTTGCATTTTTGGTAAGTGAGACAAAATAATTTCAAACGTTTTGAAACAATGATCAGGATGCTTCAAAGTGGAGGAGGATCGTCATACCCCCTCGTTAGGAAACATAACCTAACCTAATCATACTGTGGTCCAATTTCTGTAAACCAACCGAAATATTACCTGCTATTTATACATGTGTAAATGGCAAGTTCACAAATTCATCGTACACAAACGGAAGATAGCTATGCTTGCGACTATGTTACAGGGCCATTCTCTTAAATAAAATTCGTTGTATGGGTAACAAAGTTGTTTGCAAATATTTCGACAGCTGGTTGTTTCTACTAAAAACGAAAATCATGTTCGTATGCATCACGTCGAAACAAGTAAAACGTCGAAGTTAAGGTTAAAGTTTATAAAATCATGGGTGTTGTATGTATGGGACACCCTGTAGATACTCGGATCGAGGACACCGATACCTACGACGGTAGTTATTACTGCGGTCGTGCTTGTGTTAGTTATGTCTATATAGCGAAATTTCATGTATTATGCAGAACGTTTCTAATTAATATCTCCGAAACTAATAGGCTGCGGATACCTTACGATATTTGGGGTCTCCTCACCCCATCTTTCACGCATCCATAGCACAAGTCGGAGCACTTCGGAAGTGCACCCCTATTCAATCCCATCCCTTAACGTTATAAAATATAAAATTCTTCGCTGAAGCATAATAATATGTCCACTCGCTGTACCATCGAACAACGCTAATTCAACAATGCATAATTAACCCTTTGCACTCGAGGGTTCCGTAGTGGAGCCATTTAAAATTTGTCTTGAAACTCGGGGGCTCCACCTAGGAGAGAGTGCAAATAATTTTCAATTAGAAGTCGAAGTTTATAGTGAACGTAATAATAATAATACAGACGCTTATACCCCTGATAACGCAGATAGTATTGAACTAAACTAAACTTCGAGTTGCTGGGAGTATGAATGAAAAAAGCCTCGAGTGCAAAGGGTTAATAATGTTCGATCCCAAGTGTCTACTCCAGCAAATTCTTAAAATTATTTTATCACTCACTGTGTCAGCTAACATTCTCTGTCTTTATCTACCAATGACCACCACTATACTCAGTTTTTAGACTACAACTCGTATAAAAATCTTGAAACATTCAAGCTAGACAGACATTCTCAGAAACACGACAACACCTTCCTTAAAGCATATCCATAATTAGTTAATGCGATCATACAACTTGTATTCAATATGTTATGACGGGAATAAAATGTTAGTTGCAAGTGAAAGTGTAGTAAGTGTTAGTTGTGTGTAGTAAGGTGGATACCGACTTAGCTGAGCGAATTACTATTACACTTCTTGATTAATCCTTTGCACTCGAAAATATTTTGAGCGGTAACAGATAGCAACTAAGAAAAGTTTGATGATTTCTTTCGAAGTTAACAACTTTACTAATAACTGCCACTATTGGCTGTTTCATTGTGTTTATACATCGTATGTGCAACACTAGATTTGGTTAAATAATACCTTTTCTAAATTCCTACATTGAACAAAGTAGTGTAGGGATCTTGGTGACAAGAAGGAGTCTTTTTAAAAACAAAAGATATTTAATATATATAAAACAAAATACAGTACTCGCTCTCACAATTACTCTCTTTTTAATCTCTCACGCAATTCTCTCTTTAAACTCTCAATGCTCACTCTCGACTTCTCTCTACTAATCCTCATGCTCAACTGACTTTCCTTGCATCCTTGCACGCTTTTCTTCCCCGAAAACCACTCACACAGATATACCCGCTGACCCATTCGCACCACACGCATTCCCATTGCGAAGAACTGTCACTCGGTCCAAACACTCTTTATTCACACTCTCGTTCCAAACACTCTACATCCGCATCTCGCTCGCACATCCTTATCTCATACCCCACAGTAGTACGTGTGGATCACCTTTCGAGTGCAAAGGGTTAACACTAGTGACAGCGGATTATGAATCATAAGTACTTGATGTGTGTGTGTGAGTGATGTTAAAGAATGTTGTGCGGTAGATGATTGTTTGACTTCTCGAATGTTCGTATAATTTTAAATATGCGTTTAGCCGTATCTGATTGACTGACTTCTTGTTGATTTCTGCTTTACTTCCGTTTTTGTGTTCTTTTTTACGAAGACGATTTCCGCTCGTAGTGATATTGTGTGGATGTTTTTAACAATTATTATGATTGGTGTTTGAGAATATTGTTGGATTATTATAATCTTTTCACACATAAAAAAATGAATCATGGCAATGAGAGACACTGTTATTAAACAAAAGAAAGTTTGTTTTTACTTATTTCGAGTTAAGAAATAAAAACGATAAATAACTTCCTTCAGAGCCTCGATAATAAAATCTTGTTACAATGACATAATCTCAGTTATTTAATTACAATTAATCCCATATTCCAATAGCAGTCATTTTACAAACCGCGTGCTGAACCGTACGTGAGGGTCTGATTCCGTTAGGGTAATAAACGCTGACCCTTCGTTGCAATGTTTGATAGTTACTTTGCTTGTAATGCTTGATGAATATTTTAGATAATCTTAAAATTTCCAGACTATTGATCTTTTTGTTCATCACGCACCTATCATAAACTATTTCAGTCGAGCGGTATTTGGGGATGTCCAGGGTTTACTTATTCTTATTTTTGACCTATGATTTGTGACAGGTCAACGTGTTTGGATATTTTTATAAATTCTATCGAGTATGTCGTTGTGCCGTAACGCGATAGTAAATATATTTAAGTCTACAAGTGATATCCTGTCAAATTGCATCTTCGTGTCAATGTGACCCTCCTATCAAAAGTCAGCGTTTCGACATCGGTAGAAAATTGTAACAGGATTCACATCCCCGGGAAATTCAACGAAGAATTACGGTGTCGAGACGCAATAAATAATTGTAATTATTTTTGAAGCAACCTAATATTTCAAATTTTCATCCATTTATCTGGAGCTTAAAGTGCGTCACAAAGAAGACGCTAAATATATCCCATGTTCTTTGATCTTATCAAAGAAAGATCAACCTTGTATACCGTATTTGGCCTACGAATGAAATCTGGGACACTTTGATAGAGCAACGTCGTCTTCCAGAACGAAGTTTTTCAATCCTCCGGGGTTTTTCTGCGTACTTGAAGCGTAGCTACCCATGGCATGCCAGCTTTCTCTTTGAGATGTATACCTGAAAAGTGATTATCTGCGAAGGTGTACATCAAGAGACTAGCAGTGTCGTCTACCTGAGAAGACGATGTTTCAATTCGAGCACCAGGATGTCCGATTTACATTGAATTTACATTCCTATGAACCTATCTTGCTGTGTCAGATTGATACGCTGCATGGAGCCTCTCAGAAATGCTTCTATTACTCGTGGGACGCTCATTATTATACAATGGTTTCAACTTTAATTTACGATTGCAGCGAACGTTATTATTCGAGTTATTCGCTCGAGTTGTAATCGACCTCTTAAACTATAATTTTTAAGACGGTCGCGTCATTCACAGCTAGTTAATTATTGCTAGAACGTTTAAGCAACAGAAGGAAGTTGAAATGTTTGGCACATTTTGTATTCACTGATCCTGAATTACGTAGAATATAATTAGAATTGAACTTAATTGAATTAATATTGATCAAATTATTCATTGAAGTTGCATATTAAGTTATAATTATATAATTATATTATTATTAATTCCAGTTATAATTAACACTAGATTTACGGACGATTAATGACCATTTACATTTAAATTAAAACTAAGGTACAAAAATAAATAAATAATGGACAATACGTAAACTATTTCTCGTAATGATTTTTTATTTTGACGAAGGATTATATACATTTTTGACAAAAGATCCTGATTTTGACAAAAGAACTAATTTTCGTAGTTTAAAGCAAGAAATGTGAGATCCGTCGTTTTGACGGGATTCAAAATAATTTAAAAAGATTATCTAAAGATCTAGTAAATTAGAAAACAAAAAAATTGGAAAATTAAAAGAGAAAACTTTAAAATTAAAATATTAGAATATTAGAAAATTAGAAAACTAGAAAACTAGAAAACTAGAAAACTAGAAAACCAGAAAACTAAAAAATTAGAAAATTGGAAAACTAGAAAACTAAAAAACTATAAAATTAGAAAATTAGAAAATTAGAAAATTAGAAAATTAGAAAATTAGAAAATTAGAATATTAGCAAATTAGAAAATTAGAAAATTAGAAAATTAGAAAATTAGAAAATTAGAAAATTAGAAAATTAGAAAATTAGAAAACTAGAAAACTAGAAAACTAGAAAATGAGAAAATTGAAAAATAAGAAAATTAGTTAAATAGGCAATTGGGAAATTAAGTAATTAGGGAATTAGAAAACTAGAAAATTATAAAGTTAGGAAACTACAGAACTAAGAAGTTAGACAACCAAGAATCTAGGAAACTAGAAAACTAAAATTCTAGAAACCTGGAGACCTAGAACGCCAGAAAACTACAAAACTACTAAACTAAAAAACTAGATCATTAGAAAATAAGAAAACAAAAAAATTCGAAATTAAGTATATTTCAAAATTTCGGTATTTACGAATTTAAACATTTCAACTTCAAGATATTCCGGATTTCAAAATCATAAGAATTCGAAGTATTCCGAACGTGAAAATATTTCCCCGTAACGAACAAATATACGAAGCTGGTGAGTTCGAATTACAGTAAAAAAAAAAGAAAAATTAGCAACCCTCCGTCGAGGATAAAAACTTACCCACATTTGCACCCCACTGCTAGATTCGCATATTTGCCTGCCGTAATATAATCGAGTTGTTTGTTTTCGCGAACAACAGGAATATCGAATTTGTGGAGTTTTTAACGGTGTTGAATATCGTTTACACTGCGAGATGATTGTTTGCTCAACTTTTTAAGCAAAGTTTGTAAGCGCAGTCATGGATTTATTAAGTTTTTCAACGGGTCCACGCTTCCGTAACGTCTTCGCGGTTGCTTCATCATTCTCACCCACGTAATTCATACACCGTGAATAATTCAGTTAATTTGATTTTTCAACGACGTTGCTAGCTCTTTAAATTATTAACCGCCCGAAGCTGACGGCAGCAACAACCTCTGCCTGAAGTTCAAAGTTTTATATAACGAAAGAAAATTTACGTTTTATCCAGGATAAGAAGCTGCTGCTCGGATATCAACAACATCGTTAATATTGTTCCGTGTTAATGAACCGAGTTTTATTCCCACGAGATAATTGGAAGTAAGAGTTAAAAGTTTCTTCGCGGTACAAGTTTTTATTTCGACCAAACTTCCTTTCCTTTTTATTCTGGAACTTGTCGGGAAACTTCAGAAAAATTATGGTAACACTTTTCCTAAATAAGAGTAAGTTTAATCTAATTGCTGTTTGGGTCAAGGATAGCGTTGTTAATGTTACGTTATTCGGTAATTGTAATTTATTTATTATAGAACCACTAAATTATTCGTCGTTGTAAAATTTATCCGAATAAACATTATTATAATTATTAACGTAAATATTAAATAAGAATGTATAGTTGAAACAATGATTTATGGTAACAATTTATATCTCAGGTTCCACGAGTCAAAATTTCATTTCATTGTTATTACATTGTCTATTTTCTTTATAAAATTACAACGAAAGTGATTTTTTAACTTCGCTCGATATTTTCTGCTGCAGAAATGTCTGCTCTGTCACGTACGATGATAAGATTTTCGCATGAATCCAAAATTTTTTAAAATAAATTAAAAAATGTCAGTAAAAATTTCTGTGTTCATGTGGTCTTTCTTACTTCGATCATTGTTTATACATTTTTAAATGCTTGCAATGTAATAACAATTAATATCGTGTGAGGATGGTAGAGCATAAGTGTGCTGTGTGAATGCGCATGTATGTATGATGATTGAGGTGAAGACAGTCAGGGGATGAATGTAGAGAATGAATGCAGCGGACTGTATTTTTGATGTTGCTTGTTTCGCGTGTTACGTTATTTTGTTTGAGATTAAAATTGTAAAAGACGTTGAACGAGAAACCATTCCTACAATCGTTTTATTCGGGAAAGTTCACGGATTTTTCTCGTGTAAAAAACCACTGAATAGCTGCTATGTCAAAAGCACAAAAAATTCTCAAACTTGCAAATTTTTATTTTTTTCAAACATTAATTTTCTCAAAAACTGTACATCCTAGAGAACAACGGATTTCATATTCGTATTCAGCTCGCAAAAATCTATAAGAATTTCATGGTGGCGGTTATGAAATCATTTGGCTGCTGTACAGTGTAATTAGTCCACCCCAAGTAAATTCGCAAGTTGTCTCCAAAAGTATAATAAAAAGCAATGATCGAACTAGAGCATTTTCTCGAGGTCATAAACGGTAGACTAGCATTCGATCTATGATAAGAGAATTCGGAAACAACTGCTAGGTGAGTTCCCGGCTGAACAGAAAGGATTTTCAAGTCGCAATTCCGTTTATATAGTAAGCCAGCAACCTGTTTCAGTCGGTCTAACGGTTCTCCACTTAGAAAGATTGAATTCCAAACAGCAATCGCGAACGGAAGCGTTTTCGCCGTTTCGAGACAGTTTCCAAAGAATCCACGACTTTTGCGCGAGATCACTGAATTCGACGACGATTTATCGGTCGTGCCGCAACAGTAAGTGCAGCGGAACATTTACTGCTACTTGCTGTCAAGAACGTCCTTTTATCGCCGTTCGACTTCGTGGGACCATCGTCGAATAATGCGACACAGGAAACGATCCACCCTTGCATCGAGAAGATGACTATCGTGTAACTGTTGTTACGGTTGCCGATAAAAATTATTTCTCACTCGTCACACTATTCACCCAAAGCACCTCGCAATGAGGAAGGAGACGCCTGAAGGACCAACGAACCCCATTCCCGAAGAACAGTAGACGTTTGTACGATAAGAGATCGACCGGGTTTAGACTAAGAAATAAATAATCGATAGACTACACAAGTATAATTTGTAATGTTAGGACGTAGTATTACAATAAGCGTCGAGAAAATTAAACCAAGGTCTCGTCAATACTGGGTGGCTGGAATGAACTGTTACAACTTCACACCGCTGCAGTAGATACACTTTTTAATATTTTGTTTTATCCAAGGGGAAAAAATAGTCGAGAAGCTTTCAAGAAAATAATTTAATGATCATTGCTCGATATAACCTCCCTTTGCACGAATAATTTCATTCAAACGGTGAAAGAATGAATCGCACGCTACCCGTATACGAGATTGTGGAATCTTCTTCTAATCCCGGACAAGTGCTGATTTTCGAGCGTCCAAACTTCGATGTTTTATTACATTGACCTTGGCCTCCAAAATAGCCCAAATACATTACATTCAATCATTAAATAGATTACATTCAAATGCTGGAGCTCACGAACGATAATTGGAAATGATGTTCCAGCTAAATATAAAGCAATTACAGAATTACGCTTTAAATCCATCACTATAACCTTACTTTGAGATGTGGTATACGAAAATGCTTCTTCACGCCTATAAACAATTGAATGAACTATCAATATGGCAACTTTCAGATGGATTGCGTGAGCGGATCGACAGACGCGTGAGTATGAACTTAGTAACAGATCATTCCAGCCACCATGTAGAATAGACATCGTTTTTCGTTCCTTCGAAATAAGACCCAAGGAATCGTTACATTTCGTCGAGAGTTTTTACTGCCATGTTTAGTCCCATCTGGTTTTCAGAGTCCTTCACCTTAGTACTAGAGTCTTTTGTTTCGTATTTCCTGTACATATCGAGGTATTCCTTAACACTAGATTTACGGACGCGTAATGACCATTCACTCTTAAATTAAAACTGGATCAGAAAAGAAAATAACTAAAGTATGATACGTAAACTGGCTTATAAAATGTTCCTTTATCTTGACAACGGTTAATATACATTTTGATAAAACTTGTTCATAGTGTTTGTAATTTAATATAAAAAATGTGTTACGAGTCAATTTGGCTCGCTTCGTAAATCTAGTGTTAAATTTATTACTCGCTATATACATTTTGGAAACGCCTCTGTCCCTCTCCGCACTTCCATTTCCACCCTAATGTGGTTAACCAACCAGAAAATAGATATAGTTTTTCCCTCGCTTTTTCCCTAAAACTTACACGCCCACTTCAGGGGAATTTAAAGGTTTAGAAATTTAAGGATGTAGGGATTTTGGCAATTTTGCAATTGCCGAATTTGGTGTATGAAAATTTAGATATTTGAAAACTTTGAAACTTAAAAATTGGAAATTTTGTGGAATTTAGGAAATTTGGGCATCTGGATATTTAGGGGTTTGAGAATTTGAGAACTGTAAAATTGTAGATTTTGAAAAGTGAAAAATTGAATCTTAAGGAGATTTGAAATTTGGTAAATTTAGAGAATTTAAGAGATTTTAGAGATTTAGGAAATGTTAGGTATGTAATTTAAGAAATTGGGGGTTTAAATATTTTAAATTTTATCGAATTTTAAGGTTTTTTGAAACGTAGACATTCAACGATTTCAGATAGTAGAGAGTTGAAAATATGTAAACTTAGACTTTCATTAATTTTCAAGTACAATAATATGAGAATTTAAACTTTTAGAAATTTTGAAGATCAAGGTTTTTTAAATTTAGGAAACTTAAAATTTTAAATTGTTGAATTTAGTAATATTAAAATGTTGAAATTTTGAAATTATAAGGTGCCTAAAAACCCGGAGAAACCACGAAACTCAAGGACTCTAGGATATGTGAAATATCTAGGAAATTTACAGAATCTACATAACCTAGATAATCTGGGGAATCTAAGAAATTCAGAAGGGCAGAGAAATGTAAGCAATGCAGTAATCTAGGGGATTTGAGAATTCTGATGAATCAGGAAAATAATCCAAAAAATTAGGGTTTAGGAAAGGTAAAGAATTTATGGATTTTGAAATTGTAAAATACAGAAATTAGAAAATCTAAAACATGGAAATGAAATTTTCTGTGCGCTCTAAAAATTATAAATTAAGTATTTGTACGTTTCAGAAATGTAGTGTTCTACGTATTTAGGAATTTTTAAGTTTTGTGATTTGAATTGCAATAACTTTGTAACTACGAAAAGAATCAAAAAGACTAGTTATTCTTCACGAAAGAAATAATAACAATTTTCGCGCATCAAATATAATTACGCTCAAATATAATAGCGTGATTACAATAAAATAAAAGTTGTAACGTAACATCCATATTACATGTATTTCGTTGAAATGCACAGATGCATGTTACATCGATAAAGGTATTTCTGCTCGAACGGCCACGAAATTCAGAGGAAAATATTTGGGTCGCCATTCATGGAATTTTCTTGATGGAACTTGTGTAACGGGTTTAAATGGCGGACCTATCCGAGAAGAAAGACCCTACGATGCAGACCGGTAGAAAACAACGAAATATACCCGTGGAAAACAGAGGTAACGACGCAAAGCTTTTAGTAACGCAGGAAAACAGTAAACTGGCAAAGATAGTCGCAAAACTTACCAGATAAGTTAAATCAAAACGCATTCGATCCGTCAAGTTTTTCGTATAATGTTCTGCGGGTGTTATAGTTCTCGCACAGATTTCTATACCGTGCTAATTACACGACTAGGGTTTGCAATACCGGGATACCGGGATACCGAATATTAAGGGGTTAGGCCACTCTAGAGCGCCAAAAAGTTACCCAATTTCAGGAATTTTTTCCGGACAAACTATAACAAAGATGAAAAATATGTTTACGGGTCTTTATTACCTATACACCGAGGTGTTAAACTAAATTTTTATGAAGCAATTGAAAACAAAATGGCGGTTCAGGAGCTGGTTGACTGGAACGCTGCTCGGCGGGAATACCTCTGCGGCCGGAAAAGATTTTCCTCCGATTTGAAATAAAGGCACTTATAAAATTCTCCCGACTATAAATGATATTGTACCTTATTCTTAAGACCCGAAGGCACCTTTTAAGGGAAAAAAAAAATGTTCGGTTTTTTGAAAATCCTAGAGTGGTCTAACCCCTTAAGCCATTTGTACAATTTTGTAATTCCGGTATTTACAAGTTTAAATACCGTTTTTTCGGTATTTACTAGACATGTTTTAAATTGGCTCCACTACATGTTCAGGGGTCGCCAACACAGCAAAATAATATACGTTTTTGTTTTTATGTCTCCTTAACGGGCGAAATTAATTATACTGCGAGTACAAAGTTGCATCGTACAGTCTAGAGAAGTGATACAATATGCGAATTATCTAAGGAGGCTGACCAAAAACTGCCCTATTACGGCTCAGAGCGATATTGCACACGCGCAGGATTCGTAGTCTGATATTCGTATCTGTGAGAACAAGGTTGTAGTTGTGAACAAAATAGCTAATCTTTCACTAGCTTTTGCATACATTGTACATATAAAATGAAAGTCACAAATTATAGTGAAATCTTATTCATATAATATCAAATATCATGACATATATTATGCGACTTCTCAAATCGTCAAATGCATATACACTCCTGGACAAAATGAAGTGGACACTGCAGAAATGTAAAAAATGTTTTGTTTCATTGCAATGTTGTAAATAAATTTTAAATTTAGAACGTGAGATATTTTTGTAGGCTTGAAAAAACATTTATTTAATGTATATAATTGTGCAATAAAGTTTTGATTTATAGGCATTATTAGTTAATTAAATTTACCTTTTGTTATTTATGATACCTGACCACTTAATTTTGTCCACGACTGTATTCGAATCGAATCAATATCACAAAGTGCAGTCAACTGTGTATTGATTGCAAAAGTCATAATTCGAAAAAAGTTGTAATGATCAAATTTATATACATAATGTTGTAATATCATATATAATTGATAATATCAATTATAATAATAATTATAATAATAATTGTAATAATAATTATAACAATATCAATTTATATTATCAATTACAAATGATATTATATAATTGATAATATTATATATACAATTATATCACAATCATAATTATTATCACAATTGTATATAATATCAAATCCAAGAGTATACCACTGTTACCGCACAGACGGCAATATAACAAGAACCCTCAGTACAAGTACCATAACTCTGCTGGCAACATCGCTACCGTCATTCGAGTTCTAGAAGCGTCGTAATAACGTCTATTCCCACTGTTCGTGAGAATTAAGATATGTAACACGGCAGTCGGAAAATTGTGGAAAAGTAAAATTAAGGGAGACTCACTTTGAGAGAGTCCTGCAGATTCTGCACCCTACAGTGCATGTACACTTTGGCGCCGAGTTGCACCGTAACATTGCTTTCTGGATCTTCGAAGAAGGGTTTTGGCTCGGGAGTGCCGCTAGTTTCCGTCGCAAAACTTTCCACCTCGTATACCTGCAAGTTCAAAAGAAAAATCCATCAGCATTCTTTTACTCTTTCGAACAAACGCCGTTTCTTACGGGGACGATGAGGTGGATACATGCCGTTAGAGTCAGAACAGACTAACGAGGATGCACCCTACGCTATATGTGCGGTCGATCGTGTGTGGAACAAATCGTTCAAGCAAACAGTGTATCGACTATGTTTGCTAGATGTTCCATCGTGCACGGGCTGTCCCGTGAATCATGCTACGACTGGAACGATCATTCTGCGTGCAAAAGTAAGTCTAAAATGTGTGCGTGTTTGTTTGGGATTTAATTTAATGAACCACGAACTATTAGGTTGTTATGTAATTTCGTTTCCTTTTTTATGAAAGTGGGACACGATTTTCATCGGACACTTTTTTCTTACTTGAACAACATTTTGTAAAATCAATTGAACCTTTTCACAAGGAAACCTGTTGCTTGGAAAAACAGCAGAATCGGAGAATCCACTCAAAAAGAAAAATTAGCTAAACAACTGATAAGGATAATTGTGTGCTTTGTTAAAACTAGAACTTGACTTAGCACTTAAGAAAGCAGGTAACACCTCGCAAATTGACCACGGAATTTAAAATGAATTTAGTTGTGCATTCTCTGAGAGTTATTAGAAATCTTGTATAAATCGCAACCTGGCAACGGAGTTTAAAACGAATTTGTTTGTGCACTCTTTGAGAGTTATTAGAAATCATGTTGTGCACTGGTTGAGAGTTATTTTTGATGAAGAGAAAAAGAAATGTTCTCTTCACAAAAAATATGTAGTGAGGATTGGTGTACTACTGGTGAACAAAGGACTAAATTGAAATTAAACTATTTCATTGATTATAGAAAATATAAGGGAAATACATATAAATAAACGACTAAATGATAGAAATAAACAAAAGGGCAATGAAAGTCGACAAAATGCGAACATCGATAACATTCTCTTAAAGTATATGTATGTAAATTATCGATGAAAAAATTCTAATTAGTAAAGTGTTCGAATATTTTTGCGACTTCAGAATTGACACTATAAAATAAAAATGATGTTCCCATTATTTAAAATGTATGTTCTAATCAATGAAAAAACAATGAATGTATCAATTTCGCAAACAGTAAAGATATATAACAGAAAGTTCTCCAGTACAATGGTGTCCGAATATCGACACTTTGATCGCCATGTCACCCATATATGGGTGACAAATGTCTACAAACATATAACAGCTGTATCGTCCAAAATTTGTTCAATTTTCTAACCGAAGGTACTCGCATCAGTTACTTCTAACTACGAAAAATAAATATAACAAAGTATCGTGAAAATATTTAATAAAGTTTGTTAACCCTTTCGCGCCGAGCGCCGCATATATGCGGCATCCACTCGACGACCTATGGGTACGAGCGCCGCATATATGCGGCATCGAAATTGTGGCGATCACGCATGCAACGACATCTAAGTAAGTGCACTTCGTAGTTAATTATTTTTACATATTTTTTACGTATTACTTATTACATTAGAACGATGATTGTTTTATTCAGCACAGTTCCTATTTAAGACTTAGAACAACATATATACAGAAACCACGCGCACTGTGCATATTTTCGGCGCGAGTTTCCGTTCAGAGACTGAACGTTGGGACTGAACACTTACGAGTGTTCTCGGTTTGAATGTTATTTGTGTTTGAAAGTTATTTGTGTTCTGATTGAAGATGCAAAAATATTTTGTAGGTAAACTCGTGTAGGTGAGTATGATGGGTGTGTAGTGTAGGATTCGCGAAAATATAGTCGGAGGCGGAACCATAGAAAATCACTTGATTGGTGTGAAAATACTGGTGTGGGGTCTTGAGTGACCGCCTAAATTTGACGTCAGTAGTTTTTGGAAAAACTAGGAAGAGGAGGTGACGTAGAGGTTTTAAATTTCCGCTGGTCAGAGTTTACCCACAGCATGTTAAAATGGTCATCGGCTTTTTTTCTATTGTACATACTAACAATTGGTTTTGAATGTCCACAATATAAGGACGCTACAAGAAGGCTACATCCAGCTGACATTTAAATTAATACCACATAATACAATAAACACGTTGCGGTGGCACTTCAATGAAATCTGTCACCCACATGCTATGTAACCCGCAGCCTATGTAATAATTTATCAAATATCCAATGGAAAAATTGTAAAGGAACATTTACAATAAAAAAAAAAAAAAAAAAAAAAATAGAATGTCAAACTCGAAGCCAGTCATTTTGATTGGTTGGTAGTTCTAGTGTTAATGTTCTAGTGTTAAATTCTACGCTTTCGCTACAGCGGAGTATTACAAACAGCGACACACCGGTCGTCGCCATCTTGACAGAGCAATACAAAGAACAGAACGAACGCTCACTGAGCTTCCTTTCGTATCTCGTCGTAATAATCGCGGTGGCGATCGATATCGTTGTAACAGAGTCGAAGAAAAGGCTCTTCCTTCGAAACAGCTGCATTATTTACGATCGTACTGAATCGAAACCTAGATCGAAACAATGTGCCTAACTCGAGTGGATGCGCTATCATCTTGCGGCTGAGCGAGTGTATCGGCACTATGCGAATATTTGAACTAGATTTTCTTGGAAACGAAGCTACGGATGAACAAATTTTATTTTATATTATAAACATTTTTTCATACAGTGTCACGATTGACGGATTTACGGACAGAAAAAAAAGATCGAAAGGACAAAATTGTTAAAAATTTGTTAAAATATTCCTTTGATGTTGTAGGAAAACGATCCAGCTTCCATGCAGGCAAAATTGATCGAATTTTTAGTGACATTTTTTGCAAGCGTTTAAACTGTTTGTACATTGTATTTGTATATTGGAATTCAAAAAATACTGCTGTACCTAGTGACGGGAAAAGGGCGCTGCATCAGATACAGTGTTTATAAAAGATGTTTAAAGTTGAAAATTTTCGAATTTTTGTATTTAGAGAAGTATAAATTCGTAAAACGAGGAGTTTTCAAACTGAAACAATTAGACATACTGGTAATGCCGAATTCAACAATGTACAATTTAAATATCCTTAATAATTTGTCAATGCGAAATCCTAATCCGAAATACTAAACTTTTATAATCTGAAATTCCACAAAGTCCAGGATCCGAAAATCCCAAATTCTGGAAAACTGATAATCTTAAAATTCCCCAATTCTAATATCTTACAAACTTGTCACTCCTAAATTCTGAAGTTAAAAAATCTCAATAACTCAAAAATCCAAAGTCCCAAAGTCCCAACGTCGCAAAATCCCAACGTCCCAAAATTCCAACGTCGCAAATCCCAACGTCCCAAAATCCCAATGTCCCAAAATCCCAACGCCCCGAAATCCCAACATCCCGAAATCCCAACGTCCCAAAATCCCAACGTCCCTAAATCTCAACGTCCCAAAATCCCAACGTCGCAAATCCCAACGTCGCAAATCCCAATGTCCCAAAATCCCAACGCCCCGAAATCCCAACGCCCCGAAATCCCAACATCCCGAAATCCCAACATCCCGAAATCCCAACGTCCCAAAATCCCAACGTCCCAAAATCCCAACGTCCCAAAATCCCAACGTCCCAAAATCCCAACGTCCCAAAATCCCAACGTCCCAAAATCCCAACGTCCCAAAATCCCAACGTCCCAAAATCCCAATGTCCCAAAATACCAACGCCCCGAAATCCCAACATCCCGAAATCCCAACATCCCGAAATCCCAACGTCCCGAAATCCCAACGTCCCGAAATCCCAACGTCCCGAAATCCCAACGTCCCGAAATCCCAACGTCCCAAAATCCCAACGTCCCTAAATCTCAACTTCCCAAAATCCCAACGTCGCAAATCCCAACGTCGCAAATCCCAACGTCGCAAATCCCAATGTCCCAAAATCCCAACGCCCCGAAATCCCAACGCCCCGAAATCCCAACATCCCGAAATCCCAACATCCCGAAATCCCAACGTCCCAAAATCCCAACGTCCCAAAATCCCAACGTCCCAAAATCCCAACGTCCCAAAATCCCAACGTCCCAAAATCCCAACGTCCCAAAATCCCAATGTCCCAAAATACCAACGCCCCGAAATCCCAACATCCCGAAATCCCAACATCCCGAAATCCCAACGTCCCGAAATCCCAACGTCCCGAAATCCCAACGTCCCGAAATCCCAACGTCCCGAAATCCCAACGTCCCAAAATCCCAACGTCCCTAAATCTCAACTTCCCAAAATCCCAACGTCGCAAATCCCAACGTCCCGAAATCCCAACGTCCCGAAATCCCAACGTCCCGAAATCCCAACGTCCCGAAATCCCAACGTCCCAAAATCCCAACGTCCCTAAATCTCAACGTCCCAAAATCCCAACGTCGCAAATCCCAACATCCCGAAATCCCAACGTCCCGAAATCCCAACGTCCCGAAATCCCAATGTCCCGAAATCCCAACATCCCGAAATCGCAACGTCCCAAAGTCCCAACGTCCCGAAATCCCAACGTCCCGAAATCCCAACGTCCCAAAATCCCAACGTCCCAAAATCCCAATGTCCCAAAATCCCAACGCCCCAAAATGCCAACGTTCGACGTTAATGACCCAGCATCGTCCTCGACTTTGAGTTATAGAGCTTCTGTCGTACTTCCAAACGATTCTATGTGTCAAAAATGATGTATAATCATACAAAACACGGTTTTTTATCGATTAAATGACGACCTATATCCGTGACAACAGATTCGTGTCGTCAGATAGTCGTCTAAATCAACAGGCTGTCTCAGAACAAGTGTTACTTTTGAAAGGGGTTCTAAAGTAACAAGGTTCCTTGCAATAAGTTACTTGCGACAGGCTTTGAGATAATTCTGAACAACGTTTGCGAAAACGGTGTTTGAGGCTTCGTTTTTGAATCATCATCAAATACAGAAGCAACCAAACAAACAGACAACAGTACGAATGCAGACACATCTCAGAAGGCTCACTATATTCGACAAAAAGAAGCAGTGAACATTTTCGCCTCGGGTTCCGAAACGTCAGGGATGACTCCACGAAACATCGCCATTCACAACAAATACGCAGCAAAATATTCGTTGATAAAAACGAAAATAAAATGTACGACAGCATCTTTTCGAAAGGGCACTTAAACTGCTCGTTTCAATTATACAGACGACTTACCTCGGTAAAAGGCGAACTGAGCTCATGCCAGAACGATCTGGGCAGGTTTTCCAGTCCAGGAAACGGCTTAGCACCTGAAACAATTTCGAAATCAGATTATAGGTGTCCTGGCCAAAACTACGTTATACAGATACGACGACATAATTAAAGTTGCCAGTAAATTTACTACCGCCCTCGTAACTCCTACCGTTCGCGTTATAATTAATGCACGATACTCTTACTTGTCTCGATGAATAGAATCACGGAGGCTTGATTAATCGAGCCACGTTTTATTATTCGAGTGCTACGATTTCTATCGGATAATGAATGCTTTAATGAAAAGCCGAAGACACCTACGTTCGATTTAATTAAATTTCACTGAAATTATGTCAAGTTGTAATTAACATGTACATTCTAATGCTTCTTTCGTTTTTGATGGTTTTTTTTGTTCAGGTAGAATTTTTTTTTATAAATTTTGGTGGTTTAGACAGGGCAATGATGGTTACTGAATGATGGTGGCATTGGTTGTTGCTACAAAGCGGTGCTTGTGTACCGTGCAATTGATATTTATAGTAGCGATAGGTATCTACCTACCCATATATCTATGTAGAGATTATTGTGTTTGTATATGTGAAGATTTCGTTTCTTATAATTTGAAAATCTTTGGAGTTTGGAAATTCCAGTATGTGAAAATTTAGAAAATTAGAAAGAATGGATTTAGGAAACTGTGAATATGAGAATTTAGAAATATATGAATTTCGGTATTTGGAATTTGAAAATCTATGGTTTTTGGAATTTAGGAATTCGAAAAGTTAAGAATGTGAGAATTTAAGAATTTAAGAATTTAAGAATTTAAGAATTTAAGAATTTAAGAATTTAAGAATTTAAGAATTTAAGAATTTAAGAATTTAAGAATTTAAGAATTTAACAATTTGAGAATTTATGAATTTGAGAATTTGAGAATTTGAGAATTTGAGAATTTAAGAATTTGAGAATTTAAGAATGTGAGAATTTAAGAATGTGAGAATTTAAGAATTTAAGAATTTAAGAATTTATGACTTTACGACCTTCGAAATGATTTGGAAATTTTATTACATGGAAACCTGAGTATTTGAAAATTTAGACACATACATTTTTACAAATTTGGAAATTTCTGACATTTCTAATCCTTAAATTTGGAATTGTTTCATATTTAAATATCCTTAATAAATCGTCAATGTGAATTCCAAATCCAAAATGTTAAACTTTTATAATATAAAATTCCACAAAGTTCAAGATCCTAATGCATAAACTTCACGAAATCCCAACGTCCCCGAATCCCAACACCTCCAAAATTCAACATCCCACAATCCTATGGTCTCAAAATCCCCAACGTTTCGAAATTCTAGCAGTCCAATATCTCAATATCTTAAAATTCCAGTGTCCTAACCTTGCCAAGATTCCAAAATCTCAACGGCCCAAAATCGAAAGGTCCGAAAATCACAAGATCCAATCTTAACAAGTCCTAAACTTTTCTAGGTTCCAAAATCCCAAGATCCCAAAATCCTAATGTCTTCAAATCCCAACATCACAAAATCCTACGGTCCCAAAGTTCCAAACGTTCTGAAATTTTAATATTACGATGTCCCAACATCTTAAAATTCCAATGTCCTAAACTTCCCAAGGTTCCAAAATCGCAACCACCCAAAATCCCAAAATCGTAACGTCCCAAGTCGAAAGACCCTAAGTTTTCAAAGGTCCCAAAATCACAACGCCCCAAACTCCAATGGTCCTAAACTTCCAAAGGTCCAAAAATCGCAAGTCTCGAACTCCCAACGCCCCAAAATCTTCCAAAGATCCCAAAATCTCAATCACTCAAAATCCTAAGCTCTTAAATTTCCAAAGGTCAAAAAATCGCAAGCCTCGAACTCCCAACGCCCCAAAATCCCAACGTCCCAAAGTCACACTATTCTAGACTTCCAAAGATTCCAAAATCTCAACGACTCAAAATCCTAAGCTCCAAAACTTGTAAAGGTCCCTAAACCGCAAGTCCCAAAATCACAAGTCCCAAACTCCTAACATCCCAAACTCCCAAAGTTCCCAAATCCCAACGCCTCTAAATACCAACATCACAAAATCTTAACGTCGTAAAATTCCAGTATTCTAAACTTTCCAAGGTTCCAAAATCGCAACGACCCAAAATCCTGAATCCTCATGTCTCAAATCCTACGGTCCTAAGCCTCCAAAGATCCCAAAATCGCAACGCCCCCAAAATCCAAATGTTCAAAACTTTCGAAGGTCCCAAAATCGCGATTGCCATACAGCCCGACACCGAAAACCTCCAATACCCCAACTTTCCAACGCGTCGAATCCGCAGTATCTCAAAATGCGTGTCGCCCAAGCGGCGCCGTCAGGTTATTTACCTAACCGAGTTTCACTTTCGGTAGCGTTCAGCTTATCGTTTGCCTTCATCGCGGCGAGACGAATACGAATGACATTAATACGAAGTGGCTGAAACAAAACAGCGTGATAAGAATGATGACAAAAGTTCTGGGATGACGCTGTCGCGAATTACGCCGGGAATTCCGGACGACCGACGGACGTGACTTTATCTACGCTCGTTCTGATCCGGGAAACAAAAATGTTAGCGGAGAAGGCAAACACGGCTAGCTGCAACCGCGTCGTTAGCGTAACAGACGCAGAAAATCGAATTACTATGGAAACAATCGCGAACTTGGCGAACGAGTGTACTGCAGTGGAAAAGTTTTTCACTTTCCAGCGAGTAGAAGGGAAACTCTACTCGCCGCTTGTCGACGGATAGAATGGCCTTATCAGCAGCGAGCACACGCGACTCTGCTTCCAGTTTCCAAGACGATGCACATAAATGTATTCTCCTCGCGGGGTTACACAACCTACCAGATACGAGGCAAGTAACGGCGCGCTTTTGTTGAAATAAACGTTCCGATATGAAAATCGAAGAATCGAAACGATTGACGGCAGTCGATATTCTTCCAGCTACGTGCAATTATCCAGACACTCGTCACGGTGGAATTTCTCTCGCTCGAAGTGGATTGTTGCGTGAACTGCGCGGATTCGGGTACCCTACGCTAATTCTGACTCACAAGGAGAGTGCAAGGTCTTGGGGTCACGGATTTAGTTCAAATTTTGTAAAATGGTATATTTAGTTTCCCTGTTGATGAAGATATATGGTTATAGGAGCCACTACTTAATAATTTTTTAGATATTTGCAATTGAAGATGCAATTCACTCATTAAATTCAGTTCTGTAGCAAACGGTTAGACGTAATGGGTTTAGCGTAGCAGCGACGGATCGGTGTTCCTCGTCGTTAGTAGCCGGGTTCGAGTTCGTGGAGGGTGAATAACTTTTTTTTTTATTTTATGTCTATTTTTATATATAAAGATACATAGTGGAATTTAACGCTACGTTACCAGGCTTAGAAGTTCCAAGAATTCCAGAAGTTATATCACATATTGTAAAATTCAAAAGATCTAAAACTTCGATATGCAAACTTCCAAAATGATGAAATCTAAAAAAATTCAGGACTCCGAAATTCTAAAATCGATAAATTCCACAGGTCCCAAAATGACAAAACTCGCAAACTAAAAATCAAAAAGTCAGGATTTCCACACGTCTCAAAAACCAAACATCTCAAAATTAATTTACAATTATTTTCTTAATTGATTTAAATTTACAATTTACAATCCAGAGATCCGAAAATGTCAATACTCCAAAAGACCTACAATTTTAAAGCTTAAAAAGCCTGAAATCCCATGATCAGCACATTCCAAATCCCTAAAAATCCAAAAACTCCGTAACATCAGAAAAAACATTTTAAAATTCAAAAGCCCCAAAATTCTATAGTCCCAGAGTTTCGAAAATTAACATAAAACTGCAAAGCTTCAAAATTTCAGAGCACCATAAAGCTGAAATCCCACAATCTCTAAACTCAATAATTTCAAAATCGCCAAAACTAATAAATCCCTAAATACCGAAATTTCAAAATCCAATAATATTACAATATCTAATTCTGAAACTCGGAAACTTAAAATCTCTGGAACTCCAAAATACTAAAATATTAAAATTTCAAAATGCCAAAAGCTCGAGATTTCAAAATTTCAAAATGCCCAAGCATAAAACTTGCTAAATTCCGAATTTTCCAACATTCCAAAACTCTTAAAATTCGAGAATTTCACAAACCTCCAAGAATCCCTAAATCTCGAAAGTCGTAGGCTCCAAAAGTTCCTAAATCTAAAAATTCCAAGGGTTCTAAAATCTCTAAATCCCCAAATTCCAAACACTAAAAAGTCCCTAAACCCCAAAATTCCCAAGCTCCAAAAGTCCAAAAATCTCAAAATTCCGAAGTCCCAAAAATCTCTAAATCTCAAAATTCCAAAATTTCAAAAATCTCTAAATCCTAAAATTCCTAATCTCTAAAAAGTCCCTAAACCCCAAAATTCCCAAGCTCCAAAAGTCCGAAAATCTCTAAATTCCGAAGTCCCAAAGGTCTCTGAATCTCAAAATTCCAAGGGTTAAAAAATCCCGAAATTCCCAAGCTCTGAAATGTCCCCAAAAGCCCCAAAATTCCCAAGCTCCCCAAGCTCCAAAAGTCCGAAAATCTCTAAATTCCGAAGTCCCAAAGGTCTCTAAATCGCAAAATTCGAAGCCCCCAAAATTAAAAAAATTCGGAGAGCTTGAAAAATTGAAAAAAATATCTCGAATTTTGTATAACTGCCGTCTAATCGTTCTTTCATCAGTATTCAATTTAGTCGAGGAACACGAGGCGCGGGTTAATTCAATCACCTTTAGCTCGCAGCTGCATGCTTCTCTGGTTTGGTTCACGGTGATGGCGCGTGTGCTCGTGCACATATATCGATACAATTCTTGCATAAATCCCACGGCGATCGCGCGTACCATTCGCCACAGACGAAATTGAAACACGCGCGCGCTCTTCCATTTGTATTCCAGCCAGGAGAAACTCGCCTCAATTTGTTAATTTAACCGCCACGGTTTAATGCGTTCACTCGAGCACGACTGAATTTAATGAAACGCGGAAAAAGCACCGTCGAAGACCCCTCGAACACGAAATCAATTATCCATCCAAATGATAAGCAAACACGTTTTTAGTTTCATATTTGCTCCACTTTTTAAACTTTCGAATTCTTCAGTTACCTCGTTTCCTGATACACAATATTTGTTCCTTCTTTTATCTTTACAAATTTTTAAGTTACTTTGATTTTTTATATGCAATATTTGCTCTTTTTCCTTAATTTACGTATCCTTAAGTTACATGGTTTTCTGGTATACAATGTTTGCTCCTTCTTTTAACTTTACAAATTTTTAAGTTACTTTGCTTTTTGATATGCAATATTTGCTCTTTTTCCTTAATGTACTTATCCTTAAGTTACATGGTTTTCTGATATATGTAAGTACAATATTTTCTTTTTCTTTTAACTTTACAAATTTTTATATTACTTTGCTTTTTGACATACAATAATTTCTCTTTTTCCTTAATTTACGTTTCTTTAAGTTACATGGTTTTCTGATATACAATATTTGCTCCTTCTTTTAACTTTACAAATTTTTAAGTTACTTTGCTTTTTGATATGCAATATTTGCTCTTCTTCCTTAATGTACTTATCCTTAAGTTACATGGTTTTCTGATATATGTAAGTACAATATTTTCTTTTTCTTTTAACTTTACAAATTTTTATATTACTTTGCTTTTTGATATACAATAATTGCTCCTTTTTCCTTAATTTATGTATCCTTAAATTACATGGTTTTCTGATATACAATGTTTGCTCCTTCTTTTAATTTTACAAATTCTTAAATTGCTTTGTTTTTAATATACAATATTTGCTCCTTTGCTTAAATTTACGAATTCTTAAGTTACTTTATTTCCTGTTGCATAAATTTCAATTATTTTCAAGTCATCAATTTCCGTCTTTAATTTCATATTTAGATCTTGTAAACTTTCAGTTACTAATTTTCTACATTTTCAAGTGGGTAGATGTATGGATCAATAAATTTGGAAATGTTTAAACCTACAAATATTTGCGTTTTGAAAGTTCTTCATTTCTGAATGCGTCAATTATCGAATTATTATATCCCCAAATTAGCAGATCTCCGCATTTAACAATGTGAAAGTTAGAAATTTCGGTATTTATGCATTCAAAATTTGAAAAATTTGTAAATTACATCGTTTCGATCTTATACATCTCGTGGAAATTTTTCATATTTATAATCCTTAAAATTTCTAGATTTACTAATCCACAAAACAAATTTTCACGTTTTGGACTTTGATTGTATTTTTACAGTTAAAAATCCAAATTGAAGTATCTGAATTTATCAATTCCAGATTAACAGTTGCATTAAAATATAGAATATATTACATTGTAAAAGTAATGTACAATGTATTATATTGTAAAAATAATGTACAATCCACTATTTCATAAATAATAATGTTCAATGTATTATATCGTAAAAATAATGTACAATGTGCTATATCATAAAAATAGTATGCAATGTATTATATCATAAAAATAATAAACAATGTATTATATCGTCAAAATAACATTCATTGTATTACATCGTAAACATAATATACAATGTACCGTATCATAAAAATAATGTGCAATGTAATATATTGTCAAAACAACATGTGTATAATGTATTATATCGTAAAATTGATATAGAATGTATTATACGATAAAAATAATATGCAACGTGTTATATCGTAAAAATAATATACAGTGACAGTACAGCAACAGTACATCCGTAAACGCTATAAAATATAAAAATCTTTATAATAGCATAATAATTTGATAACCGTATACCGCATAAGCGAAATTTCTCCTATCTGCGAAGTCTCTCATCTCGGATGCATATTTCAGCACGCAGAATGCATCGAAACCGTCGCAAACAATCAAAGGTGTAAAGCTCGGTTGGCACCTAACGTACGATCGAACCGGAAGGAGTAATAAAGTCAGTTTCCATCGTGTCTGCTCCTTTGAGCCGGAACCGTGGAAACGGGGCAATTTCGTGGGTTATAAAGGCACGCTGAAAGAGACACAGGCCAAACCACAGGGAATAAAACAGAGAAAAGTAGAATTCGAAGGAGCACACTAGAAGTAGGAGGAGCAGAAGGGTGAGCAATATCTTTTCCATCGAATTCGCCGGCTCTTCCGGTCTCGTTCTTCCGGAACGACTTAGAACACGAACGACGAGTACTTTTCATCCGTGGAGTCCTTATTTTAGCCGCTTAACGCGTCCGAAAATGATTTTTCTCGGCTGATCGTTCGTTGTTCCTCCGATTCTTAGATTTCGGATCCTTTCAATCTACGTCGGTCCTTCTTTTGCTTTCGGCCCCTAACTATTTCTCGAAGAACGACGGGATAATCCTGGAGAAATTTATCAGTTCCAGAGTGCCGGACCTGCTTCGTCCTTTTCTGGCAGGACCAATCTCGCGAACTGAATTCTCACGGCGCCGCACAACAGAAGAAGGAAGGAAGGAAGGAAGTTCTAATATCCGCTAGAAAAGACGAAGCACATAATCTCTACGAAAGGATAAACCTGGTAACCGGTCAGGATTTCGAAATACGTCTTGGGAATGTCGCCCCCGGGATTACTAGACGCGTCCAAATGAAGCGCGAGCAGAACGAGAGATTTAAACGGAATTGTTTCGGAATGAGCAATTGCAATCGGTTTAGAAAAAGTATCGCACGAGCCCGACGATTTTGATCATAATTTTTGGGTATTAAAACGGTCGGATTCGATAATATTAAGAAAATTTGCAGGTTTCGACGATTGTAACGGTATATCTGTTCAATTTTAGCGAGTCTTGGTAATTAATTAACTATCACCTTGCTTCTTCTAATTTTGGGGGATTATGACCATCCGAATCATAATTTAATGAAAATTCACATATCTGAGCAAAGCTTAGGAATTACAACAATCTAATACCTAGATTTACGAAGATACGAATATTAAAACAGCTTTTAGCGAAATTAACTGTTAGTGACTTATTTTTTTACCAACAGCAACATTGCATCGTCTGACTTTTAAGATTAACGATATTCCATTATCTAATTTCAGGAAAATTTGATCATTCAAGCAATTGTAACAGTATACCTGTTAGTTTTTACAAAAATTTGAGTACAGGTAACCCTTCTACAACACGGTTTCGCTATAACACGATTCATAAATTGTGGGAACCCTCCTACAACACGGCATCCTATAACACGATTTCGCTCTAACACGATAAGAAAATTGCAAAAACCTTTGTACAACACTATACTTCTTCGGTCGCAGCGATGCTTGCCGTCTTAACAAAACCAACCGGGGTGTAATACAGGTTTGTTTTAAAATTAAAAATGTAGTTGAAACATGAATAAACGAACGATGAAACACAAATTACTGTACACATTAATTCCTTATTTTGGTGAAAGTCAACATGAATTTCAAAAACCCCACCTTAACATACTTCCTAACTTAAAATTACAAACTTGTTAAATGATCGTTCTGACCGCTTTGGTAGGTTTAGTGTTAAGGACACACTGTTGCGCAAACAATAGTCCAGATTATTAAGACAAATTTAAAAGAAATAAGAAGTGCAGTTGCTGCAGGATCTACGACGTCCACATACATTTATATATTTAATAAAAATTGAGTTTTTTATGTGGAATTAAAAAGAAAAAATATTTGTTTTTAATAAGTTTTCGGAACGTAACCCCCCTTTTTGTACTGGCTCTGGGTCTCATACAACACGGCATTTTCTAGGATCCTAACTACCGTGTTATAGGAGGGTTACCTGTAGTTTCTTATCGATTGTAACATTTAATATGACAATCTTATCGATTGTCATATTTAATATCTGATCAAATTTAATGCTCCACGTTCTAATTTGTAGTAATTGTATCGTTCTTCCTTCTAATATTTAAGAAATTTGAATATCCACCCCATTATCGTGTCTCTCCTAGTAATATTTATAAATTACAATATTCTATCATCTGATCATCTATCTATCATCTATCACTCTTCTGTTTAAAAATCATGCCATCCCACGTACCAACTTTTAGGAAATGCAATGGTTCACCTCCTAATTTTTAAAGAATCTTTACATCTGACTCGCTACAATATCCGGCTCTATAATTTATAAAAACAGCACTGCTCGGCGTTTTAATTTTTTTTAAATTGTTCCTCCACGCGTCCCAATTTATATCAAATATTTTTCTTTAACCAAATGCAAAACCTCACCATTTAAATTTTCTCAAGTTATAATCCTGTAACTTTTAATTAAGAAAGAAAATTTGATATTGAATCAGCTGTAGCATTCAACCTCCCAGTTCTGCAAAGAAACGCGAATACAATTCGGTACACAAAAAGTCTTGAATTGAAAAGCGGTCTGGAACGGAGAATACGGGTTGTCGCTCAGTACATGGCGGCGAATTTATGGATCCAGTCCATGGCCATAGGATTTATGGGAATCCAATGCCTTAATTGGAAAATTATAGGACAATGTCTGGAAACCGATCGTTCGACCTCCGCCTCGTTATTCAAAGGGTGCAATCTGCCACCTCTCTGGTAACCAACTTCGACTTTCGCAACCTCACTTCGATATTTTCGACATGGACTAACCAGACCCGTCGTCTGTTAAAAAAGTTCACCACTTTCTAATCAAATTTTGTTTCTATCGCGAGTATATAATATACGATGCTCTTTGAACACCTGGAAAGCTTCTTCCGATGATTTATTAAGTTCTATCAGGATACGAATTTGTAAAATAATTGTTAGAATTTATTTAACTTGTCGAATCTAAAGGTAGTATGAAGCAATGAGTGTTAGGATTATGATAATAGAATAATAATAATTATGAAATAATTATGGAGAGTATGTAATTATAATTATACTATGATTACGTAGAATAGAATAATAACAGAGTAACAGGATTAAATATTACAATTGTAATTGGAGAATGAGTAGAAAATTAAATAATCGAAGTTAATTTCAATACAGAATTAATAGGTGTTGCAATTATTATACCAAAATTGAATAATAAATATTAAAATTGTCATACTAAAATTAAATGATAAATATTGCAATAATAATAATAATAATAATATAAATATAATAATTGAAATAATAAATAGTACACTTATTAAATTATTGATTAAATTTAATAGAATAGAAAATAATAAATACTAAAATTATTATACTACAATTAAACAACACATATTAGAATTATTGTACTAGAATTTGTATGCTTGATTAAATAAAAAATGTTGGAATTGTTATGCTCGACTTAATTATTGAATATTAGAATTATAATAATACATTGTAAAGCATGGGATTAATAAGAAAAATTAAATGTAAAGAAAATAGAAAATTATTATCTACTTACCTAATGAAGTGGCCGCCCATAAAACATGTAGCTGGTGAACCAAAATGGAGGCCACCACGGCCGAAAATCGACTCAACATCGTTGCCGATTTTCAGCTCATTTCTGTTTCGAAATTTTGAGCACGCCACCCCTAATCCTCTTTTCTATGATCTGAAATTCAAAAGAAAGAAATGTTAATACTAAGTTAACGTAACAACTTTTTATACAAATTATTTATTGCAAAAAACAATACGTTTATTTGATAAAATAATGATATGTGGTCAAATAATTGCTTGAATTAAAAAACTTATCGTTTACCTTCCAAGTACAACAAACTCCATATCATATTGCAAAATAATTGATAATTTTTTTGGGCATAGTTATTATGAACAGTTAACGATTGAACGCATCTCATATTCAAATTCATTATTTAAAGACTATTTCTTTAGTATTAATATGTCCGGTTTAACAGTTCTTTAGCAATTGCGATTTAAAATATATTTGCTTTATTAATGTTATACATTTCATGATGTTATGTGATATTACAAGGAGATGATTATACCTGTTTGTATATGTATATTGTTGCTATGGCATTATGTCGCCATGTTGTAACACCAATGAAATTGTTATATGCTTTACATTATTAAAAGTACTGAAATATATTATCGTTTATCAATCTGATATGAAAATAATATTTAAACAAATAAAAAGATGAACTGCAATGAGTATAGTTCTACCATTGAAGGGTAAAAAGATACAAAAATAAATTAAATAAACAAAGTAAATGTCGGTGTTGCTATAAAAAGTGATTGTACAAAAACCAATATCAAAGCCAAGTGAAAATGTTATAACACTACTGTGTGCTTTATTGTAAACAACAAATTTCGAAGTACTGTATCAAAAAACAACTAACAAGCAAACATCTGTTATCCTAACATCGACAGATTCACCCTTATTTGTTTCCACTAATCGATTTCTCAAATGTATCAAAGGTCTGAAACAAAATATCGTTTACAAAATATATATAACTTATACGTATATGTGCATGTATACATATATACGTGTATTTAGAAAAGTGTTATGTATACATCAGTACATACGTACGTATTAACACTTTGACCGTCATGTCATATACAATGTACATACGGGTGATTTCATTCAAAATTCTGCACACATTTAACAACTATTGTATATTATCCAAAATTTGTTCAATTTTCTAACTGAAGACACCCGCATCAGTTACTTGGAAGTACGAAAAATAAATATAACAAAGTATCGTGAAAATATTTGATAAAATTTGTTAAAAATAAAAATACTACCCACTGCAATTTTCAATTGCCCCCATGTGGCGGTCAACGTGTTAATATAGTCGATCGAAGAAAAGTAAGATGATACAAATGTTTAATAAATGACAGTATAAGACCACGGGCTAAATTGATATCTGAAATTGAATCTTATCGCGTGATAATTAAAGATAAAGCAGCAGACAAGACGAATGCGGTCGTTAATTATGGCCGGTTTCCCCGCTGCACAATGTCAAACGATCCTCGCAAGCCTACGGAAATCCCTGTGGACTTCGAAATAACACCTCCGCTTGCCTCGGGCTGACCCAATCGGGTTCACGGAGACACAAAGCCTCCCTAGGCAGAGATCAATGCTTTACTACAACGATTCCCTACGTGTATGTGTCCCAGAAAAACGTTCGACCACTTTCGTTTCGGATTTGCACTTCTTTAAACAGACAATCCATGTATTCTGTAACACGTGCTTCGTATCCCTCCTTGAGGCCGATAAACAACCATGTTGTACTCACAATTTGAACAAAGCGTTTATATATGATTTTCCGCTAATCTCTAAGCTTTAATTTGGTATATCATACATACTGTTCCATATTACTTTTCTGTCATGAAATCACATCAGACTATATGGACCCTGATTGGGGGCTGCTCATAGATCATACCGCTCATTGCAGGGAATAATCTGACATTCTGTATTCATAATTTTAACAACGCGTTTATACAGCCCTTTCTGTTAATATTCAAGCTTTAATTTGATATATTACAAGCGATGTTTCGTAATACTTTTCTGTCATGAAATCACTTCAGAGTGTAGGAACTCTGATTGGGGGCAATCCATTCATCATACCTCTCACTGCAGGGAATAATCGGGCATTCTGTATTAATAATTTTAACAACGCGTTTATACAGTCCTTTCTATTAATATTCAAGCTTTAATTTGATATATTACAAGCGATGTTTCGTAATACTTTTCTGTCATGAAATCACATCAGACTGTAGGGACTCTAATTGAAGGCAATCCACTTATCATACCACTTATTGTAGATTGTAATGGGACCTTTTACGTTAACAATTTGAACAAAGTGTTTATGCAATCCTCTCTAATAATCTTCCAGCTTCAATTTTATATAATACAAGTGATGCTCCATAATACTTTTCTTTCATAAAATCGTTTCAGACGGTAGGAAGTCTAATTTAAGGGATCAATCATACATCATACCACTTATTAATAATAAGGGATTTTGCATTAAGTATTTTGACAGTGGGTTTATGCAGTGTTTCTCATCAATCTTTAAGCTATACTTTGATATATTACAAATGCTATTTTGTGGCAATTTTATAAAATGAAATCGTATTAGGTAGTGGGGTATCTAATACTACAATACATTTTACTGTTTGTACTTCTCCTTGAAACCAACAATCATCCATGTTGCATTATAAATTTCAACAAAGCCTGTATTATAGGCTTTTTTAATAATCTTTAAACGTAATTTGATATATAGCAAGTATCGTTTTATAATACTTTGATGTCATGAATCTGTAACAAATATAATATTAATAAAAAAAGTAGATTCACTTGATATATCCGGTAAAATGTCTGCAAATATTTCTGTAATATTGTTCGTTTTGTCGCCATTCATATTTAAACGGTTTAAAAAAATTAATTCTCGATACATATTGCTATAAACTTTTAACTGTTGCCACTTGCCACTGCGTTATACGCACCCTTGTCTATCACATAGCAACTCCGTGGTATCATTACAACGGACCCTGACGATACCGTATGAAAAACGAGATATCTCGTGATCCATTCGCAATGTGTTAAAAGTAAACGTTCGCCTATAGATTATCAAGAAATCGTCGGTAACGATCAATTTAGCGGGATCGTGGCGAAGAATTGGCGACAAGAACGTGCTCGTCAACGGGACAAAGAGAGTTCCCAAGAGGTAAACCACTTCGAACGACGTATGTAGACTCAAAGGCCACGGTAAATCAGACGGTCTGGTCGAAGTCAAATAGAAGATTGTTACCACGAAATTCCGCGTGATTCAATTTGACCGGAAGTTCGACCGAAAACACGATTCTCCGTGAAGTTGCCGGGTGCCGTCCTAATGAATCTATCGGCAACTCTTGAACTCCAAATCCCCTTCGCTCCTCCATGACCCTTTCATCGACTTCGTCACCCTTCGTGTTTCCTAACAACCCCCGCTTTTCCACCTGCGAGTCAGGTACCAGCAATTTCTCGTATCTTACAGCTGTCGTTTCCCCTTAGACTTTTCAAATTATTTCGGCGTCTCACGCAGATGTCGCTGCCGCACAGTGGCTGACAGTCGCGACGAAAAACTTCCGGTTTTCGTGCGCCTCGCGAAATTGCAGACAATCGGGAACCCCTGCTCGGTACGGCAGACAAAAAGTCGATGATCGAACTTTAGACCGTGTTTTGCGACTGCCACGGAAATTACGGAACGGATATTTGTATCGAGTTAGAACGATAATAGGCAAATTTGATCGGGAGGAGATGTAACGACAAACTGTATGTACTCGTGGAGATTTTTCGATTTGAATGCAGAGCTCGAAATTTTGGGATTTCTTAAATTGTGTATTGAGAAGTTTAGAGGGAGAGAAAAGTTGCTGTTGAGGTTTTATATTTTATTGTTGCTACGTTTGTATATTTTTTGGAATTTTAGTTACTATATTTATAGATTTTTGAATATTTTAGTTACTGTATTTATAGATTTTTAAATGTTTTAGTTTCTATATTTATACATAGATTTTTAAATTTCCCAGTTTTCACATTTGTAGATCTGCAAACTTCCTTGTTATTTCACTTTTAGAGTTTGAAATTTTTAAGGTGCCACATTTTGAGATTACAAAATTGTAAAACAATTTAAGGATCCTAAAAATCTCATATTAACTTAGATTATTGAATTCTTAAGTTTGCTAATTCTCAAAATACCGTACTCCTCATAGTCCAAAAATTCAGATAATTCATGAATTTTAAAAATTCATTTTCTTTACAATCTGAAACTCTGCAGATAAGGAAATTTCCAAGCTTCGAGAATTTCTGAAATTAGAAATTTAAACTTCTTGAATTTTAAAAATTGTGAATTTTCGAATTCCCTGCATTCCTCAATTTCTCGAATTTCGCAGATTGTATACATGTATCTCTAAATTTCGAAACCCTCGTATCTACTCAAATTACTCAAATTATTCAGATTACAACAAACCCTTAATTTACATAAGTCTCTTCACTTCCTTAAATTACACAAATTTTATAAATCTCTTAAACTTCATAAATTCCTGAGATTCGCAAAAATTTTAAATTTATAAATTTTCATATTCACAATACTCCAATTCCGCAACTTCCATAAATTCCATAAATCCGCAAAGTTCCTCAAATTCCCCAAATCCTTGAATTTCCAAATGTCCGACAGTTCTTCATTTTAAAATCGTCACATCCACATATTCTCAAATTATCGAGTTCCCAAATTGTTAAATTATCAAGCTTCCAAGTTGTCAAATTCTAAAGTTCCCAAATTAAATTATCAAGCTTCCAAATTGTCAAATTCTCAAGTTCCCAAATTGTTAAATTATCAAGCTCGCAAATTATCAGCTTCTCAAGTTCCCAAATTGTTAAATTATCAAGCTTCCACATTGTCAAATTCTCAAGTTCCCAAATTAAATTATCAAGCTTCCAAATTGTCAAATTCTCAAGTTCCCAAATTAAATTATCAAGCTTCCAAATTCTCAACTTCTCAAGTTCCCAAATTGCTAAATATCAAGCTTCCCAATTGTCAACTTCCCAAGTTCCCAAATTGTTAAATTATCAAGCTCCAAAATTGTCAAATTCTAAAGTTCCCAAATTAAATTATCAAGCTTCCAAATTGTCAAATTCTCAAGTTCTCAAATTGTTAAATTATCAAGCTCGCAAATTATCAGCTTCTCAAGTTCCCAAATTGTTAAATGATCAAGCATCCACATTGTCATATTCTCAAGTTCCTAAATTAAATTATCAAGCTTCCAAATTGTCAAGTTCTCTAATTTCCAAATTGTTAAATTATCAAGCTCCCAAATTGTCGGCTTCCCAAGTTCCCAAATTGTCAAATTCTCAAGTTCCCAAATTGACAAATTATCAAGCTCCAAAATTATCGAATTCTAAAGTTCCCAAATTAAATTATCAAGCTTCCAAATTGTCAAATTCTAAAGTTCCCAGATTAAATTATCAAGCTCCCAAATTCTCAAATTCCTAAATTACCGCATCTCAAATCACCCAAATACAAAACTACGCAATTTCCAAAAATCTCCCCCACTCAATCCGCCACACGCGGCACTCAAAACAACCATGAACCAACTGGTGGTCACTCGTATGACCACTCCCGCGTTCTCCTACCTCTATCAATCGCGATCGTTCATGGTTAATGGCTAAGCTATCAATCGGTTTTTCCGGTACATCATCTTGGAGTGTCAAACCGATCGATTTCGTCGGTAGGGTCCCTGGCAATTGTAGTTTCGGCCAATGTTTGCTCAATAAACCTCTGCGGACTCGACAAACTAACCGCTATTAGCCGCCGGCTCTCGAGCTGGAAGTTATTAATTGCATTGGTAGCACGGGTGCCCCCGTGTAAACCATTGGGCACACGAGGAATTAGGGTGTTTCTAGTGAAACGCTGAATAACTGAATCGTGCCACTTGCTCACGTCCGGTACTTTGACGACGTATTACCGTCGGTTCGTTTCCGGTTATTAAATTTCCGTTGTATCGCGTATCGGGCGAACAACATGGACGCGCGACCGCCATTAACGGCACGTGATATCGGATACGATTATTATTAATCGTTAACGTTGCGATCTGCCGCCGGCATGATCCGCTTTCGTTTGTCCGAATGAATAGAGATGCTCGCTGAAGGATTGTTAATTGTACGTAGTGCGCGATAAACGAGATAAATTATCATTCGCGCGCGCTTGATCGCGTATCAGCGTCGCGTTTCGTCACCCATGTTGTTCGTTCTAATTATCTTAATTGCTTCAACGCATTACATACTTCCTGTTGACTTTAATGAGCTTATTTTGAATTTGTCGATGCTGTCGTCGAGGTACCTAAATGATCGATTTTTTTTTACAGTTGTATGGAGTTTATTGTTTATCTTTCTTTTACAAAACTTGTACAATGGTCCCGGACAGAGGTTCGACGTCGTCGGAAGTTAAAAATTAAAGAGACTAAAATACATGGTATCGCATGGTTATATGTCGATTTTTAATCACCGACAATCTTTCGGATTTAAAAGGGGGACCTCCATGTAGGAAGTCGAAGATAAGCCGATTTTCAATAATTATTTTGAAGTATAAGGAGCAAATAAATATGTTTATGGTTTTGAGAACTATTTAATTAATACTTCGACTTCATTTTGCAATTTCTTTGTTGAAATAAAATACAAAATGGCGGAAGTACAGCGTGTTCTGCTGGTAGCATCATTTAGCGACTTCTAAAACGGTGTACACTTTAGTGTCGGATCTTATTATCCGAATCATTAGTCCTTAAGTCACAGTTAGTCATAAGGGTCGGGTAGACCTGTGAAATACTTAAACTGTGAAATAGTTCAGAGTTCTTGGACCAAGCAAGAGTATTAACCCTTTGCACACGAGCACTTCATAGCGGAGCCATTTAAAATTTGTCTCCCATCTCGAGGGCTCTGCCTAGGAGACAATGCAGATAATTTTCAGTCCACAACGTAAGAGGAAAGGCAAATTGTAAAAACTATTATGCATAGAATATTCCGCTCTTAGCGACAAAAGATAACAGCAGACAGTCGCGGGGGAGTATTGCGCACTTGGATGTAAATGAGTTAAATCAGTCCTATTATTCAGTAGTAGATTGTATCGGATTCGAGTTTATCTGCTGTTATATTCCGAATACAAATTTATATCCCCGATACGGCAAATGAAAGGAAAATTTGTGAAAATTACTGTGATATCGAAAATAGTAACGATAAATTACAATTTGAAGTTTGCAGTGAACGTAACAATAATAATATAGATGCGATAACGCAGACAATATTGAACTAACTAAACTTCGAGTTGCTGTGAGTATAAATGAAAAAGAATTTCGAGTGCAAAGGGTTAATTGAACCTTGCCCTTTCTTTCATTCCCATGAACACATAGTTAAACAGATAGACAAATATCTACTTCGCGTTTAGTGAGAATATTAGTGTTCAACACGGCATAGATAATTGTCACGTTAGTCCCGAATTATTCGAGTGATTCTTTGAATTAGAATTTGTAGGAACAAGCGTGAATAACTCCTACGAAACAACAAATTGTTTCATGTCACGAACGCGAGATCGAGAGATTAATTAAGAACGTTCCAGTTTGAACAGAAGAAAATTCGTTCGAGGCGATTTGAATATCAGACCGCAAAACCATACGAAAGTCGGACCATGTTTCAGGAAAGCTGCACCGCAATCGCAGCAACGGCTCGAATCACGTTCCTTCCGCCTCTCATTTTCTCCGTCTTTATTTCTAGCGGATAAGTTCGCTGAATAGAGGGAACCTCACAAAAGCCATGGAACCATAGGAGTAGCAGCTTTTTCATTCCACTTTTGATCAGACCCGACGAAGGATCTCTGATGACCGATACACGAATACGGGTCGTCGTTTTATCGACTACTGCGATCGTTCCGAGGTCAAAGATCAAGCAGCTGCTGACCACAATGCCCTCGTATTTCTTCCTCGTACGAATGCTGGATTTTAATTCCGTTAAATGCGTCCAAATTCTTCAACAAGTTTGGAAGCTTTCCAAACGAACGCTCTTTGAAGGTATTCGCGTGAAACACAAAATTTTTATGAGAACATCGTGTCCTTTTAGAACTTCCATGAATTGTGGTTGCGGGGAAATAACGTCAATTTTTATGAATACGTCAAAAATAAATAACGAAATATTTGTATCGGTATTTTTGGTTAATTTTGAGCTTCAATTTGGTGTATTACAAGTGCCATTTTATTCCACTGTTATATCTACAAACACAAAATTTTAATGGGAACCCATGTCCTTTAGAACTTGCATGAATTGTGGATGCGGGGAAATGACGTCAATTTTTATGAAAACATCAGAAAGAAAAACAAAATATTTGTATGCTTATTATTGGTTAATTTTGAGCTTTAATTTGGTGTGTTACAACTGCCAGTTTATGTCACGTTATATTTACAAACTCAAAATTTTAAAGAGAACTTCATGTCCTTTAGAACTTGCATGAATTGTGGATGCGGGGAAATGACGTCAATTTTTATGAAAACATCAGAAAGAAATAACAAAATATTTGTATGGTTATTTTTGGTTAATTTTGAGCTTCAATTTAGTGTGTTACAAGTGCCATTTTATGCCACTGTTATATTTACAAACGATATCAGATGTTAGCTACTTGCTTAAGCATATTTAGCTACTTTCGATACTTGATACATTATTTGGAGACCGATGACTAACAACTTCATGATACGGATATGAATTAACAGTTTACATAACAACTTTCTTGAAGCTGCAATCTGATGCAGCATTAATGGTATTTTGACAAAAACTTTGATTATAAATTTTGTTTACAATTTTCATATCCGAAATCCGCCGCTTAATACGCAACTCATAATTGCAATTAATGCAAACCGAATTTTTATGCGAAAATTAAAACCAACTCACGAAGCGTTTACATGGCTACTTTTTTCGAGCTTCGCCCTTTAGTTTCATGTTTCACAAGTACCACTAGGTCATACTTTTACGGTATTAAATGTTATCGGATATTTCCCAACGTAACCAGATACATCATATTACATATACTATCTCTTCATAATTAAATGCTGTATGAAATAAATTTTAATAAAACATTTCTACTCCTTTTTATTGTACCTTCAACTTTAATTTGATATGTTACACGTATTTGTCTGCTATGTTCTTGTATCGTGATTTTACTCTTAATATTTAATTATTTAATATTTATAATTTTGCAGTAGATACAATTTATTTATACATACCGAAAATCAACCATGTTACATTACAAATTTTAATAAAGCATTTATGTCATTCCTTTTACGGAACTTCAGCCTTTGACATCCACATGTTGCGAGATATGTTTTATAACAAATTTATATTATGAAACGGTAATGGGCACTTACCAAGTTAACATGTACTTCATAGCTTGTACGCTTCCTGAGGCTGTCAGCCATAACATATTATACATTTTAACAGAACGTTCATATACACATGCTCAATTTTATTACAACTTAAATATAACAAAGTGATATTTCATATCTTATATCATAAAACTATAACAAATGTTAGTAAATGTAATAGGAGACACCTCATCGCTTATATTGCTCCCTGAAGCCAGTGACATAAATCACATTACATAAAAAATTTTAATAAAACGTTCATATAATTTTATTTCGTACACTTTTACCTAAAATTTAATATATTAAAAGCGATATTTCATAATACTTTATTTCGCAAAACTAAATCGCATACATGTTACTGTTCATTTTACTCTTTGATGCCAGTAAGTAGCCATGTTACATTACAAATTTTACAAAAACGAATATGAAATCCTTTTCAGTAAACTGCACGCTATAATTTAATATATCACAAGTGACATTTCATAATACTCTTATGTCATAAAACTGTACGCGATATATCTCATGGTCATTCTACCGTATGATGCCAGTAACCAGCCATGTCACAATACTAATTTTAATAAAACGAACATGTAATCTTTTTCAGTAAACTGTACGCTATAATTTAATATATTACAAGCGACATTTCATAATAACTTTATGCCATGACACTGCATAGAGAATATTTCACCATTTATTCTACTGCGGTCAGTAACCAGCCATGTTGCACTTTACATTTCATCAAAACGAACACGTACTTACAGTCATGGACAAAATTAAGTGGACATTGCAGAAATGTAAAAAAAATGTTTGTTTTATTACAATGTTTTAAATCAATTTTAAATTTAGGACGTGAAATGTTTTTTTGACTTGGAAAAACATTTATTTAATATACAATTCATTTATTTAATGTATATAATTGTGTAATAAAGCTTTGATTTATAGGCATTGTTAAGTAAATTAAATTAATCTTTTGTTATATATGATACCTGTCCACTTAATTTTGTCCACGACTGTATATCCGGTAAACTTAAAGCTACAATTGTAGTAATATATTTTGAATTAACTTTTAAAGGTATTAACATTAAACCTCTTCGCACAATTTGATACAATTGCAAGCGACACTCCATAATACGTAAATGTGATAAAACTGCATAACATTTATGTCACGAATCTGCATGGGATACATCTCACCGTTCGCTTCGCTCTTTGAATCCACTAAACATCCGCGTCGTTATTAAAAACGTTAACAGAACGGACATGTCCCGTTGCTCGCTGAACCGTTGGCTACAATTTGTTACGTCATTTCGCGGAACTTCTTTGTCGCGGAATCGTCGAAACGCGCATAATTAACCGTAGCAAAATAATAACGTATCAGCGTGGAAAACGCGGAGTGGCCGCTCTTCTCGTTCCCGTAAACGAACAACACACCTGTCCTCGGATAACGACACTTGTTGACCCTGTTTCGAAGTCCGTTGTTTCTACCTGCAAACAACGGGAGAGGAAAAAAGCGTGTGTTGCGGTCCGTTCGACAAACGATCTCGCGGTCGCTGTCTGATCGATCGCCAATAGACAGATCGGAAAACCGTCGGACGGTGAAAAAAAAAAGAGTTCCAGGAAATAAATGCGAGCGTACAGCTATGACGGCGGACATTTGTTTTCGTGGCAGGGCAAAACGAGAAGCTCCTCCCGTCGCGTTCCGTGATAGACTTTGCCTTTGCTCCACACACATATTACGTTTCGTAATTTACTCCGCGCTCCTTTTGTTGCTTCTGTTTCGGCCTCCCTTCGCGTTTGTTTTTACCTATTTTCATTCTTCCCACCCATCTTTCGCCCGTGAACGACCATTCTCCTCGTTATGACCCTCACTTTGTCCCACCATCCTCTCTTTGATACATTTTCCAGTTTGCTCTCTTGCGGCAGGAATTGTTACCTACGTTCCTCTTCTCTTATTTAATGCTTGATGCACGTGTCTCTTTTATTTTTTCTTTAATCCGTCTCTCTGCCGCGTCACGGTTCTTACATTTTTACCGCGGTGAGCTTTCTTTGCGTCACTTTGTATCGGAATAATCCCGCGCGTCGACGTGAAACCATGAAACCTTGTCTGAGGATCTCAGGATATACACCGGCTATGAGTTCGGATAGCTGTCTTGGCTGTCGAGCTTTTGGCGAGATGATCTTTTCAAACGAATATCCTCTTCGGAAATACTCGGAGAAGCGGGGCAACTTTTTTTTCCGTGAAACACGGATGAGTTTGCGCGGGAACGAGATCGTGTACGTGGAGGATCTTCCGTTGGGTGATCTTTTTACTCAGGATCATTCGTATTTGCGGACTTGTGTGAGGAAATTGGAGACAAAGTGTAGTTAGATATTTTTGACGGGACAAATAGATGTGGGAGTAAACAACTAGACACTTGGTGGCATACATTTTAATAAAATATTTATACTTTTTTTTATTAAACTTTCAACTTTAATTTGATATGTTACACGTATCAGTCTGTAATATTCTTATATCATGATTTTACTCTTAACCCTTTCGCGCCGAGCGCCGCATATATGCGGCATCGAAATTGTGGCGACCACGCATGCAACGCCATCGAAGCAAGTGCACTGCGTAGTTAATTGTTTTTACATATTTTTTTACGTATTACTTATTACATTAGAACAATGATTGTTTTATTCAGCACAGTGCCTATTTAAGACTTAGAACAACATATATACAGAAACCACGCGCACTGTGCATATTTTCAGCGCGAGTTTCCGTTCAGGGACGATAATTCGGCGGACGGGGAGCTCGGCGCGAAAGGGTTAATAGTTAATTATTTAATATTTATAATTTAGCAGCTGATACCGTTTATTACTACAGAATATCAGTCACTTTTTAGGAAAAGAAACACGGATTGTTGGATTTTCACGTGCTATGTAATAGAGTTTTATGTAACGGAATTTGGAATAGGCAATTAGATAATTCTCACGAGATGGCATCTGGTTTATTAATTTTTTATGGGGTGAATAGAGTTTGAAATTAACAACTGGATACTCTCTATGAAGGAATAAGTAGTTCGTTAATTTATGTGCAATACATTTTGGGATGAGAAACTATTCATGAGACGTATTCAAAAATTGTGACACTGCAACCAGTATCTGGTATCTGTAGTGCGGTGAATATTTTAACCCTTTGCGGACGAGTGGCGACTCTCACTCGCCATTTGATACAGTGCAACAATTTTTAATAAATAATTTTTAACTACAGTTGTAGTATTATACGCGTAAAGTTTAAATACAGTGAAGCGGACAATATTGGTAATTAATAATAAAAATTTGTTTATTTCACAAAAATTGGTCAAACTTTTTAACCAGAAAGTTTTACAGTCGCTATTTGCTACTGGTAAAAATACCTACGACCGCAAAGGGTTAAAATGTTTTGGAGGCACTGCCTCAGGGTTTTATAAGTGTGGTCCTGAACCTGAGACGGACCAGGAAAGATCGACGAAAAACGAAATTCATCTTATTGAATTGAAAAAGCGACAAGAGTTTATTCAAAGAAATTGTAAAGAGATTTAACGTTAATTACTTTTGAAATTAATTTAAAAATATATTTTCCACAGTAGAGAAATAGATTAACGAGATGATAAGATGATAAAGTTACGAAATCGCGAAATCAGGAAATCACTAAACGAAATAGTCACTAACTTGCAAATTTGCACAATCGCGCGATACCACAAAATATAAATCTAAAGATTAAAAATCTTAACATCCCAATATCACGATATCTTAAAGTATCCTAACATTCTACCGTCACATTATTCTAAATTCGTAACATCACAAAATACCGAAAATCCCAGAATTTTAAAACCCCGACGTCTAAAAATGGTAAACTTCTATCATCCCAAAATTACAAAATGGCAAATCACATGATCAAACAATCACAAAATCATAGAATTAAAATGTCGCAGTGTAATTTGGTATTCATAGCGAAACAACGAAACAACGAAACAACGAAACAACGAAACGACGAAACAATGAAACAACGGAATAACGGAATAACAAAGTGGCAAAGTGACAAAGTGACAAGGTGAGAAAAATGAGAAAATGACAAAGTGACAGAGGAACGAAATCACATCGTAACAAAATCATAAAGTCGCAAAATAACAAAATCATAAAGTTCCAAAGTAACGAAGTCCCAAAATCTGGAAATTGCAGAATTTCAAAATACCAAAAAAAAAAGGCATAAAGAAAATCGCAAAATAAAAAAATCACAAAACCATGAAATTGCAAAGTCGCACAGTTAAAAATTCTCGAAATTCCTTAATGACAAAATCTTGAAATCCTTAAGTCCAAAAATCAAAAATTTCAAAGACTCCTTTTATTCCCCAATCGCAAAACCTGCACATCACACGATCATTAAATCACAAAGACTCACAATTGCATGGTCCCAAATTCCCAATTAACCGACCGCCCTCGAATTTTCAAAAACAATCTCCTACCTCTGAACGATCATCTGCAGTTTCGTCCGCGAATCGTGCGCGCCGTACTTTTCAAAATTTCACGAATATTCGCAATTTAGCATTTCGCTACCGTTTAATTTCTTTCCTGGTACCACGGTATCAACAAATGTTTATTCACGGCACCGAGAGCAGCAGTTAACCACCCTTTCTAACGAATTTACCGAAACTGTGTCCCGTTTAATATGTTCGTTGGAATTTTATTACGACCGTTTTCTCATCCAGCGAACGAGCACGCTTTCAATCCGTAAAAAGAAGAAAGAACCTGCAGGAAATCGCGAGCATGGAAAAAATGGTCGAAATTTAAACGGCAATATTATGATAATTAGTCAGCGACGCGATCGATCGTCCTCCACGATATGTTTCGGTCGGAGAGGGTGCTTAATGTCTCATTATTCCGCCGTGTCGCTTTAATTCTCTTGGCCGTTTACTTTCGTCGCCGTTAAATGGGATTAAAAAGCGCGGGCGCAATTATTTGCTCGCTACGAGGCTGGAAGCGAGTCGCAAATTGTCCTGGAAGATAATTGAACAAGTGTAGCGGCCGTGTTGTAACTAACAACCGTTGTTGTTAAGCTTCACGATAGCTGTTCGTGTCTGTCCGCCGCAGGAACGGGTAACATGATACCATTAGTCCAATTATTTTATCGGTTCGAGGTCGAGAATCCCTTTTTTCTAATCAATATATATATATACAACATCCTTCTGTGACAATAATCAATGAAGGAGAACAAAACTTGTCCTTTTCAACTCGAGTGTAATTTAAGCAGAACGTAGATCCGAAACAGACCTGAATCAAAACTAACCCAATCGTACTTCAGATTGATCCCACCATGAAATGTGCTTAAACACAATTTAACCAGGATCTCACCTAAATCTGACTCGGACTTAAGCTAGAACTATACCAGACATAACCAAGATACAATGCAGATTTAGTCTTCGCCTAATTTAGGTTCAATCCGCGTCAATAACAGGAACGATCACGACCCGAATCAAACCTAAATTTAATCTACAGAAGCGAAACCTGTGTCTAACCCAAATCTCACACCTAACTAGGCTAGTACTAACAAAATTACTGTTAAATTCAGCTAGTATTAATAAAGTTCTATGATCGTTATAAGAACAATAAATCATCCCTGTTTCAATCTCCATAACAATAAATTGTTCAGAATGAATTTAATGGCGATAAATAGTAAAAATGTTAAGGAGAACGTTAATAATGATGGCAACTAACACATACAACGTATCAGTTAAATTCTCAACTGCAACGACAACATCAAAGAAACGTGCTATTCGTCCGAGTTGGTTGTTTACGAACAATAAACGAGTTATTGCGCGATTGGTTCACAACCACGTGTTCCATGAGTTTGTGGAGACAGGCTTACACGGTGGCACGACGTGACACATACTTTACGGTTGTGTAGAACATGCTCTGGCTACAGTGTAACGTTGTTGTTCTGTGCGCTTGTTACTGGGTAACTAATGTTCTTCCCGCCCATTTGATACTGTTCGATGCTGTCCAGCGATCGACAGATCTGGTGAAAAAAGGGCGAGAACCGGACACCGGCAAAAAGAACACAGGAACATAAAATACCGTGTATATATATAGGTTCATTCTCACTGAAGTAGCAAAATATAAAGCTCAGGGTTTGACAAAATGACCGCGGAAACATATTCTTCGTTTTTTTTATACGAAATGAGTAGTCGACAGTTATTATAAAAAGTAATATTAGGAGATGAATTGTTAAGCACAGAAAGTCTGAAACGATTTCATGACAGAAAAGTAATTTTACAATAGCCTTTATTCTATATAAATTTAAAGCTTAAAACTTGAGGAATATAACCGTATAAATGCTTCATTGTAATTTTTAATAAAGGTTGGTTGGTTACCGGCCTCAAATAAAAAGGGCTCCGCTGCTACAATCAATAGCATGTACTCAACAACAAAACTACCTTTCAACCGACTTTTATAACTGAGAAGTAGCACAAAATATCATTTATAGTATGTTGAATTATAACTTGAAGATTAACGAAAATGGATAACAAAAATGGATATGACAAATTATGAACTACACCGAACAACGAGTGCTCAAAAGCGAATTATAGATTTCCAAACACAGAAAGTCTGGAACGATTTCATGATACAAAAGTATCTTAAAATTGCACTTACGTGACGTTAATGTAAAAATTAAGGCTTGCAAAGAATAACAACAAAAATGAACCTTATGAATTTTCTTAATACAAAATCGTTGATTATTCGCCTCGACGGATAATGGTCAGCTACAACGAATGGTGGTATTTATCCACTACTACTTCGCAACAGAAAACTGTATTAAACTACGGCTTATAGTATATAAATTTGAAATGTAAGGTATAAAGAAAATGAATACACGGATTCACGAGCGACTGCTGCTTGTATACGGCTACGTCTCCGTTGCAGCGCGTTAAACGGACACCCGGGTAACCAGTTATGCGTACAAATGTTAAGTAGTCGTCCTACTTTAACCCAAGGAGCAAACATCGTTCAAGCCAGCAACAGACATACCCATGAACAAGCGTATTACGTTCGCGGCAACACGTCGACCCACACGGTCGCGCTACCCTCGATGCAAGGACAAGAAATCCAGGTAGTAGTCGAACCGCGATATTTTCGCCTCAGAAGTAATCGGTGATCACACGGGAGCATATGGCGGGCATAACTGTAACGATAATTGTTATTGCGCTCGTTAACACATCGACTCAGAACGGATCGTTCGTGCGCGAGCGGGAAAGTAGCGAACGCCTGTACCGGAGGAGGATTAACAATCCCATCGGTGTTAAGAGTAGTTCGAGCGATGCGCAAACCATCCACCGAACAGCGGCTCGACTCAATGAGCTGGCTAATTAATTTAAGGTATCTTCTGCGGCGCGCACCTGCGTCTAACGTCCCCGCACCTTTCATGGGTCAAAATCCGGGACACGCTCAAAACCTAAACTCGAAGAGCAGAGACCTTGTCGCGCACCGTATAAAAATAGTGGCGACTCTTATCGTCGAATGCTCGACCGGTTTATCCCATCACGATCAGCCTGGTCTTTTTCGATCCAACGCGACTTTATACCGTCGTAACCACGGATATTATCAAATACAGGGTGAGCCGCCTGAGAAAGGGCACCTTAATAAGTTCTATATTTTTGGAGATAGGAAGAAATGTTTTCGACAACAGTTGTTTGGTTTCGAGGGGCCCATTATGTAGTTGACATAATTTTTCTTCTGGTGGAAGTACTTAGGAGATCTGAAGATCAATTTCTCGCGCACTTTATAAACATAGTCCCGACTCTTATCGTCAAACGCTTGACCAATTAATCTTATCACGATCTGCCAGGTATCATAAAAAATATATGTGGAGAATGAAGCGAGCAATGTAATCGATAGTAATCGAAGTGTGGAGAGTGAGGCGAGTGAGAGAATGCAGAATCAATAGTAATCGATTATGTTTAAAGAATAAAAGAATGTACGATTAACGGGACGAGGCGGCGTTGGGAGATTGGATAGGACAGTCTTCGTCCAGCCTCGAGCGTGTTTGATGTTACATTTCAATTTACTAAATATATAATTTCTTACATTTTGCTGTTAAACTCTTTTGTCCGTGTCTGTTTTATTCATTTACGTGGATCCTAGCTTTCGAAAGATCCTTAAGGAAAATTCGAAGGAAAGGCAGGATCCCACATATATAATGAGAAAGGAATAGTTCCACCGAATTTCGCGGTAGAAAAGAATCTTCGAACGGTGCCGACGATGCGTCAATTTGAAGTTTAAACTTTGAAGAAAGTGACCACATGAATGGCCCATTAATATTACTAGTAGAAAATGGCTCTTTCCCCGTTGAAAGCAGCTGGGCGCAAATACAATTTCACGCCAGGCTTCGCAGCAGCAACAAGGCCATAATATCGCAACTTGAAAAAAAATAAAGCGCCGAAAAAGGTACAGTAACTACGCGGAAACGCATCTGGCCATGGTGTACAGAATGAAAAAAACGAGGAACAAATGGCAAGAAGTTGTTTCGGAGGAAAAATTTCTCAAACTTTCATCCCCCCGGGGGTTCCAAGTAGTTAAGTAGAGTTCGCTAAATTCCTCGACAAGCTTCCCACCGTGGTTTCTCCTCTTTTGTTCCAGTTAACGACGGATAATAAGGGATCGAAATTGGATTAGTCTCAAGGAATCGTTTGAAAATACTTGACGACTAAAATTCGGTTCTCGTCAAATTTAAACGCCGTAAGGTCGCTCTGGCGACGCGATTTGACCTATTCGGGATAATAACATTGCTTTTCAAACATTTTGTTTCGTGGACCGATGTGGCACGGTCGAATTGGACCCACGGCTTCTCCCCGAGTAATCAAATTATCAACTAGCAGCACGCGAAACGCTCGCTTTATTTCACCGGGTCTCGTTCCGATTATGGCGTACCTCACCAGGGACCACTTAATTAGAGGAAACAATGGTTTGTTTAATCCGATTGCATAAAATGAACGTTGATTCGGCCGTTTGCCGAGCAAAACAGACTGTTTCGCCGCAAGTGTTTCCGAATCGAGATTGAACGCGTGGAAAATTTAAGTGGATACGGTTCGCAGTTGCTGTCTTGATATTGATTATAGAAGAGGTGATGTACGTTGAAAAGTAAAGAACGGGAAAGTATTTATTTTAGAGAACAATCTCGGTTTCGTTTGTGTAAGGATGAGTGTAGAGGGAGAGGTGTGTATAATTTCAATTTTACGGGATTAGGAACGTATACTGAAAAACCCTTGAAATAGAAGAATTTTTTAATTCTCAAATTATTCCAAGGCGAGATGTTCATTTTTCTAATATCATTAAATTCATAAATTTTCTAATATTCTAAACTTTTCGAATTCTTAAACAATCGACTTACTGAATTATCAAGTTGTCAGGTTATCGAGATATTAAAGTGTGAAATAATTAAATTATCAAATATTCAAACTATCAAATATTCAAATTATCAAATATTTAAATTATCAAATTATCGTAGCATATTATCAGAGTATCAAGTTACAAAATTTCCAGGTTAATTCACAAATCGTCAATTCTCAAACTTCAAAATGACCAAATCCATAAATTCCAAAAAATCTACATGTTCAATTTCCTAGATTCTAAAATCAATGAATTCACCAATTTCTATAATGGAAGATCCCCAAATTTCCAAATCTCTAAGTCGCCAAATTCCGAATTCCTTGAATCCCTAAAAATCTAAATTCCCAAATGGCTACATTCGTGAATCCCTCTATTCCTTACACTTTACAATCCCAAATCTCTATAATTCCAAATCCTTAAATGAACAAAGTTTTAAATACTTAAGTCCATAAATCTTCAAATCCACAAATTGATGAATTTTTGAAATCCTCAAATCCATAAATTTCCAAATCTCCAAACCTAGAAACCTCTAAATGTCCAAATTTTTGAATCCCTCGAATCAATAAATCTCCAAATGCACAAATGTCCAAATTTCCAAATTCCCAAGTTCCTAAATGCCCAAATCTCCAAATTTTTGATACCCTCGAATCAACAAATCTCCAAATCCACAAATGTCCAAATTTCCAAATTCCCAAATTCCGAAATCTCCAAATTTTTGAAATCCTCGAGTCAACAAATCTTCAAATCTCCAAATCCACAAAAGTCCAAATTTCCAAGTACCCAAATTTTCAAATCTCTAAATCCACAACCTTTGACAGCAATCTCCAAATTTTAAAAATTCTCAAATTCACAAATCTCCAAATTTTCAGATACAATTCCCCAGCTTCTAGATCCCCAACGCTGTTAATTCGCAAATCACGCTTCTAAATTCGACCGTCGGAAACCTAAACATTCCCCACCCAAATGTAATCAAGTACCAGCTCCCGTTGTCCTTACATTGTCAGTTTCCCTAAAGGAGTCTCGGATATTCGCGAATACGTCGTGAAACTCCATGTAACCCTATTACCTACGTAAAATTCTTCGCATCGTTCGATACGGCGTTAGCTGTCTATGCCTGGGCAAACGTGTCCGTCTTCGGTCGGTCACTACACGTACAATAAACTCCTAGTGTCCAGGTATTCAGGCTTCTCTCGTATACCTATCTGTCTCTTGACCCGGGGAGCATTCCGATGGTTACTCGATTGCGAATCGTGGAATTCGTGTCTGTGGCTTCCATTAAGGGAATCCGAATTGTAGTTCCGTGTCCGTAGCTATATTCTCCTCCTCTTTCACGGCATGTTGAACGACCGGAACTACCCTTTGCCCACCCCTTTCTCTCACCTACCTCGTCCTTCCTGTTACTTGCAATTGTGCTCTTTAATTAACGATATTTGTCGATCCATCGTGTTATCCTTTGTGCTAACCCGACGAAATTTCGATACGGCAGATTATTAAGTCGTGTCCTCGCTGAAACAACGAGTCGAATGTCGTTGTATTGTCAATGTATCTCAATGTTGTAATTTATCGACGTATCTCGAGGTGATCTTACGTGTATTATGGCCTTATTACTGCAACGATGTCTGGTGAGAGATTCTATTCGAGCCCAGTTGGCGCCAACGGAGAACCAGCCATCTTATACCGAGAGTGTTAACGGGCCATTTATGAGACCATTTTCTCCAAAGTTTAAACTCCGAATGGATGTATCGTCAGCACCGTTGAATGTTCGTTTCTATCACAAAATTCAGTCGGACCATTCTTGTTCTGTTATACATATACACGGTGAGTCGCCTAAGGAAAGCCACCTGAATAGTTTCTACATTTTTAGAAATCGGAAGAAATGTTTTAGACAATAGTTGCTAGGTTTCGAGGGACCCATTATGCATGTACTTCACATAACTTTTCTTCGGGTGGATGTGCTTCGGAGATTTGATGATCAACTTGGTTTTTTTAACCAGTTAGCTGTGTTTGACGAATATACTCGTCATGGAAAAGTGGCAAGATTTTGTGCCATGACGAGTATACTCCTAAATCACAGCTAACTGGTTCGCCGAATGAGTCAATATTAATAATGAAATTATCTATTTTATAAAATAGACCCGCCCTTTCGATCCAATATTTTAACAGCGAGATTAATTCAGTGACTGACAAGTATACACACAAAAGGGAACGCCACAGTTAACTGGTTAAATGGCATCACATATTTTTGAACTCCTAAAATTGTAGTAAAAAACAAAATTGTTGCATAAATGTATAAACGGACGAACAATGGAACCACTATGTGTAACACTGAATGAATGTAAACGTAAACGAACTTTGTTGGAACGCTTACGACTAAATTTCTGTAACTTGAAACAAATGATAAAATTGTTCATCCATTTATATGTCTTTGACCTTGAATAACGCTGAATGACTATAGTCGTTGAAATTATCTCGAGAAGGGCTACAATTCTAGGAGTTCAGAAATATGTGGTGGCATTTATAAAAACTAAGTTGAACCACTAAGCACCTCCAGCCGAAGAAAAGTTATGTGAACTACATAATAGATCCCCCGAAACCAAACAACTATTGTCTAAAACATTTCATCTTATGTCCAAAAATGTAGAAATTATTTAGGTGGCTTTTCTCAGGCGGCTCACCCTGTATTTGATAATATCCGTGGTTACGAAGGTATAAAGTCGCGTTGGTTCGAAAAAGACCCGACTGATCGTGATAGGACAAACCGGTCGAGCGTACGACGATAGGAGTCGCCACTATTTTTATACGGTGCGCGACAAGGTCTCTGCTCTTCGAGTTTAGGTTTCGAGCGTGTCCCGGATTTTGACCCATGAAAGGTGCGGGGACGTTAGACGCAGGTGCGGGCCGCAGAAGATACCTTAAATTAATTAGCCAGCTCATTGAGTCGGGTCGCTGTTCGGTGGATGGTTTGCGCATCGCTCGAACTACTCTTAACACCGATGGGATTGTTAATCCTCCTCCGGTACAGGCGTTCGCTACTTTCCCGCTCGTGCACGAACGATCCGTTCTGAGTCGATGTGTTAACGAGCGCAATAACAATTATCGTTACAGTTATGCCCGCCATATGCTCCCGTGTGATCACCGATTACTTCTGAGGCGAAAATATCGCGGTTCGACTACTACCTGGATTTCTTGTCCTTGCATCGAGGGTAGCGCGACCGTGTGGGTCGACGTGTCGCCGCGAATGTAATACGCTTGTTCATGGGTATGTCTGTTGCTGGCTTGAACGATGTTTGCTCCTTGGGTTAAAGTAGGACGACTACTCAACATTTGTACGCATAACTGGTTACCCGGGTGTCCGTTTAACGCGCTGCAACGGAGACGTAGCCGTATACAAGCAGCAGTCGCTCGTGAATCCGTGTATTCATTTTCTTTATACCTTACATTTCAAATTTATATACTGTAAGCCGTAGTTTAATACAGTTTTCTGTTGCGAAGTAGTAGTGGATAAATACCACCGTTTGATGTAGGTGACCCGTATCCGTTGAGGCGAATAATCAACGATTTTGCATTAAGAACATTCATGGGGCTCATTTTTGTTGTTATTCTTTGCAAGCTTTAATTTTTACATTAACGTCACGTAAGTGCAATTTTGAGATACTTTCCTATCATGAAATCGTTCAACACATCCTGCATTGAAAAATCTATAATTCGCTTTTGAGCACACGTTGTTCGGTGTAGAATATAATTTGTCATTTTATGTAGAAAACATTAGCAAGACGTTAATCTATTTTTGATTAAGCTTCATGCTTTGATTTAATATACTATAAATGATAGTTTGTGCCACTTCTCAGTTATAAAAGTCGGTTAAAAGGTAATTTTGTTCTTGAATACATGTTATTGTATTCAAGATGTTATTGCATTGTATTTTATATTCCTCAAGATTTAAGCTTCAAATTAATATAACTGAATCCCTTTTTAAGATACTTTTCTATCATGTAATCGTTCCTATACTTCGAAATCTGTCACCAACTATTATCCTTTGTTATAATTGTCAACTACTTATTTCGTATAAAAACGAAGTCATATGTACGTGTGTTATTATCAGTGACCATATTTGATATTTGAGTTTAAATAAAATGACTCCTTAACATTTATATCCCATATGGGCGTACTCAAATATTGAGCTAACATGAAATAATGTTTCCATTCTGTAGAAATTTTATAATATAACAATTTGTGGAAACCCGTGTCGTATTGCTCGAGGTAACGGAATAAGTACTCTGAAAGCTATGGAGATTTAAGTTGAGATGTGTTCTCGCTGCAGCAGCGACGATAAACATTCCTTTGGTAGTTGTTGCTGCATGTTTCAAAAGGTCTCCATTAAATACCAAGTTGTAGAAACATCTTGTCCACATTGAGGCAGTGTTATCCGAGCACTGTTTGGTCTTTGTTTCGGTTTAAAGCTGTGTACTCGCAAAAGCAAGAACGAGAAACATTCCGTTGTAGGTTGTTGCTGCGCGTTTCAAAGATGTCCAACAAGTACCAACTTGTAACAGCATCCTATCCACGGTAAGGCAACATAATCCGTGCGACATTTAGGTTTTGTTTCGAAACTCCCATTTGTTCTTGGCAAGTAGTTGTCCACGCTCGAGTGTAGCAGCTAATTTGTTTCGAGCTTCGGATGATAACTGAAAAAGATTTACTCTTTGTGGTTCTAGCATTTGTCGTAATCTGTGGCGAAGAAAGAAACGAGAGGCGTGGTTGTGATTAAGCTGAAGTGATAAAAACTCGTAGCTGTATGAAACACGACATAAAGAAAATACACTTGCACAACTGTGGACACGTGTTAAAATCAAATCTAGGATATTTACTTTCAAACATTGATAATTAGATCATTTTACAGTTTTAACACAATAATCTGAAAATCGTGTTAACGTCGATACGCAACCTGTATAAAGTAACGTGTACAAAAGAACATTTATTTGTGTTGCAAAGTTTTGTCGCGCGATTCGTATTTTTCCTCGATGTTTACCGTTTTAAATAGAAACACGCAACAGCTAAATAGAAACAAGTAACTAGCACAATGCTCAGTTTGTGAGAAGTAGAAACGCGTGGAAATCTGGAACATATTTAGCTGCACTCTGGCAAACTCCTTCGAAAAACATGAAATATCAACACGAAGTTACTGCATGCTGCTTTAGTGACGATGTGCCTTTATACAAACAGCAGTTACTTGTCGATTTATGCAATCATTTGCACTAAACTTTGAGTTTTAAGTGAATGCACTATAAACGATATTGTTATACAGTTTTCATTCATGAAGTAATATTAGATGTTAGACTACCTTCTAGGTACTTATAACCGTTTATAGTAATTGATTACTTGTTAAAGCCAAGTTTATCTGCAAGAATCCATACTTTCAATCGATATACCGTAAGTGTCGTTTTAAAATTCTTTGTGTTATGAAATTATCTCTGTCTTTCTTGGTTTCGAAATCCATAATTTGTGCACTGATCATTAATTGATATAACTGTCTACCAGACATTTATGTGAAAAACTTTCACTAGGGCGTTTATATATTAAGTTTTATTACTCTTTAAGCTATAATTGAATATACTATAAGTGATATTTTGTGATACTTTTCAGTCATGAAATTATGTTAGAAGGTCGATTATTTATTGAGCAGGTATCACTATTCGTAGTAATTCCTGCACTACTTCTTGAGGCCAATAATCAGCCATTTTGTATAAATGCTATCCATGAATTTGTCAAGCAGTTATTTTCGTGAAGTTTTAATCTTTAATTTGGTATTTAACAAATGACATTTTACGATACTTTTCAGTCATGAAATTAGAATAGAATTTCGGCTACCTATTGAGCACGTGTCTGCTTGAGGCCAATGACCAGCCATTTTGTATAAAGGCTATCGACGAACTTTTTCTATAGTTATTTACGTGATATTCTAAATTTTAATTTAGCATATCATAAGTACCAGTTCACTGCACCTTTCGATCATAAAACGATGTTAAATTTTTTTCCTTGTGTGTTTCGAGCCATAAGTCGTCAACTGATCTCGTTAAGAAGCTTTCCAAAAGACCAAAGTTTATGTTACCAATTGTTTAATTGTGTTCCCGACAATATGTACACGGAAACTAAGCTACAACAGCATAATCTGCAGGAAGATGAGGAATCGCACGACGCAGCAAAGTAGCAGGCTTAAATTTCGGCTGCAACAAAATGTGCACTCGTGGTTTATCCGTCTCAGTTGCGGTAGACCTTCCGACTAATTCTACCGTAGCGAAAGGATTAAGCTAATTGTACGTCTTCTAATTAGTGTAAAAAAGAACTTGCATCGCTCCGAGGTTTCACCGTTCCTTAAATAAGACGCCTAACGAAACAGGGGGAACTTTCATAATCTTAAGAAGTCTAAATAATTGAGCACGGGATCGATATAAATACCGGTAACCTTAATAAGAATCAGTTTACGCGACTCGAGCTTACGTTTAATCACAAAAAAAACAGTTGCTCCACTACCTAGCTTAAAATTTATTTCTTATTTTCTATGAACACTTCAACGACCCATCACAGATTTTTCGTGACTGTGGATTATAATTTCGTTCTTCTATGCTGAGGATTTTTCACGTTATTAATACAAACGAAAACCTTGAAAGTACAAAGCAGAAGAAATTGAAAACTATTAGGTTGATGCATAATTATCCGTCGTTTATGTAGACACGTTTTTTGTTAGTGAAAATGGGTGTTTCGTTTAGATTATGGTACAAAAATATTCTTCTATGTCTAATTATTAAACATACGTGTCGAAAATCATATTCATGTTCATTATAGCATGCTTTACATTTTGAAGAAAGCAGTATAGTGATGCATAGCTTTGTAAAGTGTGAGCTGCTTGATCGTCGACATCCGATTGTCGATCTCTTCCTGAATCATCCACCAAGTTGCCATAATCTGATTCGAAGCAGTCAAACTACACCCGACATTGTTTTTTACCTATGCCACTTTCCGTCCTTCCTTCTAATTGCAAATCATAATATGACGAATATGAAAATGGTTTTCGATATACATTTACATGCACTGAACACAGAAGAATATTTCTATAAAAGAAAGTAAACAAAACGAGAATTTTCAAAACAAACAATGCGCCTATTTAAAGAACGTATAATTATGAATCAGTCTGAATGAATAGTCTGAGTTGAATGAATTGAATAGTCTGCACAGTCATGTCCGGACTGTCACGGTTTCTTAACTCTTTTATGGTAGTAAGGATATTAAATATGGATATAAATAATATGATTGTGTTTTTTATCTGACTGTGTGTATTTCAAGTGTTCTTGCGTGGAGAACATATGAGTATCGATTCAAGTCGCCACTGTTGTCAATGCAGACTGTAATTTTATTTCTTACATGACAAATACGAAAATGATTTTCCATGTTCATTTGAATTTTAAAAGATAAATATAAATTCGATGTGTACTCTTTGAGAGTTATTGGAAATCTACAAAAAAAATTAAGGGCTTAGACCACTCTAGAGCGCCAAAAAGTTACCTAATTTCAGGAATTTTTTCCGGACAAACTATAACAAAGATGAAAAATATGTTTACGGGTATTTATTACCTATACATCGAAGTGTTAAACTAAATTTTTATGAAGCAATTGAAAACAAAATGGCGGTTCAAGAGCTGGTTGACTGGAATGCTGCTCGGGGGGAATACCTCTGCGGCCGGAAAAGATTTTCCTCCGATTTGAAATAAAGGCACTTATAAAATTCTCCCGACTATAAATGATATTGTACCTTATTCTTAAGACCCCAAGGCACCTTTTAAGCGAAGAAAAAAAATTTTTTGAAAATCCTAGAGTGGTCTAACCCCTTCAAGAAAGTTGAAGAATATAAATTGCACGTTGTGAAGGGCTGCAAAAGACGGTTGTTGCTTATTCATGAATTTTCTAAAGTTAGAAATAAGCCCAGTGGCTTTATGATTCTATGAATGAGCCGCAACAGAAACTGCGTCTACGTAAACGGCGGATAATTACGCAACGACCCAATAAAAAGATCGAAGGATCCAAGGATGTCCCGCGATCCGGATGATTCGACATGAAGAGACTACCCGTCACATCGTGGTGAGTTACGTCGAATAAATTCCGCTCGGTCGGTCACATTCCATCGGGGAAACTTCATCCGCAGTTTGCGTATCGAAAGTTGCCGTTGGACGGGTAATTAGTTGGCTGGCATTAATATTACAAATACGGTTTGATTCCGTTGAAACGGAAACCCGGTGTTCCCGTGTTTGCGTGGCTAGATATTATTTCGTGATAGCTGGCTAGAACACGGTGTATTCATTGTACATGTTTATCGACGCGTTAGATCGGCCTACATTCGACGAGGAGTCTGTTCTATCCGCGGATCTCGAATAAAGAGAGAGAGACAGAGAGAGAGAGAGGATGAGGGAGAGTTTCAGGAACGTTGGCCGACAATCCGGGCGGATTTCGTCCCGAGCCAACAGTTATATTCCGGTTTTATGAATCACTTACCGTGACAGCAATAATACCGGCCACGGAGATTCCTCGCTGTATGATTTGAATAATAAGACGGCCGCTGCACGGTTTCCCCGCGATTCATCGACTTTGCCGAAAGCCGATTTGAATTTTCAACGAACGAACGGTTAATTGGTTCGTTGCAGGCACTCGAGATCGCTTGCGAAGATTCGTAAGTTTCTACCGTAAATAAGTGCCCGCACGTCGACGCACGAATACCGTGTCACGAGTTTGCCTTTTTCATGTTTCGCGGTAAATTAATATGCGGTACTTTCGAGCAGGTTGATTCTGGGAATTGCATCTGATTAAGTGGCAACATGAAAATGTATCGTGATTTAACGGCAGAAAAGTATCGCAAAGTGACGCTTATGGTAATATCAATTTTAAGTTTGAAGCTCCGCGAAAGTGGCTGCATAAATATCTCAATGATAATTTTATTATAAAATGGCTGGTTAACAGCCTGAATGAATGATGGTTCAGCTACTGTGAACAATTACATGTACCCCTCGCGTTGACTTACTTCGCACACGATTTTATGACTTAAAAATAACGTAAAATGATATTTGTGATGTACTGAATTGCAATTTAGAAGATAAGAAAAATAGTTACGTAAATGGTTAATTAATATTCTTAATGCAAAATATGTAACGATCGATCTTTACGAATAGTAGATCGAATATTACAAACATCAGTATCTGTAGAATGACTTAAGTCAGGATCGTGTTCGAAATGTCCGAAAACAGCACTTATGTTATACTACATTAAGGCTCGATAAATAATAAGAGTAACTACATAAATTATTAATTAGTATTTTTGATGTAAAGTATTTAGTGATCGACCTCAATGAATAGTAGGCCAAGTAGTACAAACATCAGTATCCATTAAACTTCGAACACAATTTCATGACTTAAAAGCGTCATAAAAGTGCACTTCTGATATACCAAATTAAAGCTGAGTATATCACAAAAATATCTACATAGATGATTATTCAATACTTTTGATGTAAAATATCTAGTGATCGATCTCAACGAATAATAGACCAAATACTGTTAACGTATGTACATGTACTTAACCGTAGCTCGTTGAGGCCGACAATTAACAATGTTACATTCAGAATATGAACAAAACGTTCTCGTACAGTTTTCAACGAAGCTTCAAGCTTTGCATCGGTATATCACAAGCCCTATTTCGAGATACTTTTCTGTCATGAAATCATCGTTAAACCTTCCGTGTGTACCGACTCGATTTCATAAATTCCAGGTTAAAAGTCCACCGTTACGCTTTCGCTCGCTACAAATTATCCCAAATGCGATTACAAACAACGTGTTAATCACCCAAGAACTTTCCTCGATACAACGTTTACTAGCGTATCAATTATTTCGAGCGACAATGTCAGCCGTCGTACAGTGTTTACCGTTCGCCAAGTTCCATGTTCCTTTGTGTCGCAAGGTAAACTCCGTCGTCTAGGAATAGCGGGCGGATACGAAACCAAGGGATTCCTAAGCGTGCATGCACGAGCATCGCGATGCCGGGCGTCGCACAGTGGACGAAATTCGGAAAAAGTGATCGAAAATCAAATTTGACATGTATTAAAATTGATTAAAGTAATTATGCCCTCGTTATTATATCTTAAAGTACAAAAAACGATGTAAAATATATTGAAATACTGAAAATGTAATATAGAATTTATTTATTTACACAATTAAGTGTGTTTGACGACTATGTCCGTCATGGAGATGTGGCAGAATTTTTTGTCACGAGGAGTATAATCCTAAATCACAGCTAACTGGTTCACCAAATAAGTCAATATAAGTAATAAAATTGTCTATTTTATAAAAAAGACGCATCCTTTTGGCCCAATATTTTAACACCGACACTTATACTGTGATTGTCGAATATATTTACAAAAGGGAGCGCCACAGTTAACTGGTTAATAGTAACTTTTTGTTCTTTCATTCCTCAGTATATTTTTATTTCTTCAACATACTCATAAATAGCCAAACAGACTCGAAAAAATCTGCAACAATTTATTTTGTTAGCTCTCAGTGTACTTTATACAAAAATATTATTGTTGTGTAATTTTTTAAAAACATTGTTGCATTTAGTAGTAATAAACAAGGTATTGATTTGAACGTTTAGAATAGAATAAGAATACGATCTTTCGATACATGACTTAATATATGAGACTGCATGAGAGTGAATCGAGTTAGGCTAAAACTCTTCCAAGAAGTGTGCAAAATGTTTAAAAAAAATGTTGCTTGCCTCTACTTGCCTCTTCACAAATTATAAACTATTATATAATTATTGTTATGAATGCGCCCGTATATGCTCGAATATGTGGTTCCTTGAGAAACCATTAATATTATCAAAGGTTAACAGAAAGATTTGGCAATATTGTACATGTTATGGCAAGTAATAATAAAATTGATTGTGATAAATTTGAAAAGTATGCTCACGAAACCATTGAATTATTTGTTCATTTCTATGGTTGGTTCAACATGCCTCTATCCGTACATAATCATGAAAAAAATAATTTCTCCTATTGGATGTCTTTCCAAGGAGGCTCAAGAAGCAGGAAATAAAATATTCAAGGCTGCAAGAGCCCACAATAGTATAAAATCTTCACGTACAGTCAACAACGAAGATATTATGCGTCATCTGCTAGTATATTCTGATCCAGTAATAAGTAATTTAAGAGTTCTAAAAAATAAAAAAAAAAAATTTAACGGACGCAAAAAATTTATTAATAGATAATCAACAGAATGACGTCCAAGTTAATAATATAAAAAAAAAACGAAGATAATTCTTTGACAGAACCATACAGTGATGAGAGTTTAACAAATCTGTAAATAACATTATTCGTTTCGTTTATTCCGTTCATTTTTTCCATTTGTACTTTCAATCATCTTTTTGCATTCCATGATGCCTATATTAATACTACCTTTAACTAAATAATCAAACATAACTTAAAAAAAAAATTAAAAATAGTTTTAAAAAAGTTAATATTGAATCCTCCATTTTGTAAATGGATAAATTTGGCAAATTTTTAAGTTCAGATTCGAAAGTATCCACCTAAGAAACCTATGGATGCCAAGTTTCGAATAATTTCGTTCACAATTAATTGAGTTATTCATTTTTTATAGTTCGCCCACTGTGCGTCGGTGCACGCCCGTGCAGCCTCGTCGCAAGAAGGCGTCAGGAGCCGATTCGCGAGAAACTTCTCGGTTCATAGCCGAGTTTCCGCCACGCGCGCGAACGCCGAAGCCGATTGCGAGTTTTCGCGCTAGTCGCGGCCTCATTTCCTCGGGCGTAATGCGATTTCACGCGCGCGCCACTTCTTGCGTCTCGCGCAGTTCGCCGCATCCGTAATGGAAGAATCGATTAAACGATGCCGCCGCTTCGTTTCCCGTGCCAGCTGTTCAAATATTTTCCGTCAACCGTTTGAACGCAACCAAGCTCGGTTTCGGAGCAAACACGATACACGGGCAAATCATTTTTTCCCGCCTTCTGTATGTTTGTACGGCGAGACGATTTTTGAGGCTCGATAGAAGTCGGATAATCGATAGCTAGATATTCGATCTGGCGAACATTGGAACTTCTAAATTCCTGAATAATCGAATTTTAACGGCCTTGTGACTCGAAATTGATCGAAAGTTATAGAAAATTGGAATAATAGATTGAATTCGAACTGACTCTCCACAATTTTCAATAATCCTTAGGTACTTCAGAGGAATTCTCGAAATATTTTAGACATTATAAAAAATTCTGAGAAGTAGCAGAAAATTCTAAGAAATTCTGAAAAATTCTTGTATTTAAGACTCACCAAGTGTATGTAAAAATTTGGAAATTTGTAGATTTCAACATTCAAGAATTAGAAACTATTATATTTCTAAATCAATTAATTCAAAAAATATCGAAATTTGAAGTTTTAATTATTCGGAAATTTGATAATTTTAAGATTTCACATTTCTATATTTATAAATTTTTGGACTTTTGAATTTTCAAATTTGAAATTAAAAAATGTTTGAAATACCAAATTTCGAAATTACTAGATTCCCTAATTCCATAACTCCCAAATCCTTAACTTCTCAATACACCACTTTTTTAAAGTCCCTGGATTCCCACATTAATGAATTTCCATATCCATAAATTCTTAGGTTCATGGTTTCTGTAATCCCTACAGTCTAAGAATTCCTATATTTTCACATTCGCAAATTTCAAAAATTCCTAGTTTCTCAACCCTATATATTCGTATATCCTTAGATACTCGAATTCTCAAATTACCCAATTTCCAAATCTTGGGTAAAAAATTCTTAAATTCTCAAGTCCCTATATCGCCAAATCCTAAAATTTCAAAATGCTAAAGTGCTGAAAATTCCCAAAATCTGAAATCCCTAAATCCTCAAATCCTTAAATTTTCCAATCCTGTTATTTCGTCATCCCTAAATTCTCAAATCTCCTCAACTTCAAAACTACAACCACACCGAATCACCAATTCCCAAGAATTGCCAAAGTCTTGCGATTCCCCAAAATCCCTAAAACTCTTAAATTTATAAATCTTCAATTTCCTACACCCCTAAGTCCTTCAATCCTTCAATACCTAAATCCTTAAATCCCCTATTCTGAAAACTCTACATTCCCAAACAACCAAAGTTCCAAACATTCCCAAAATTTCCAAAATCTCCAGAATCTCCGATCTGCCAACTCCAGAAATACCGAAATTCCCCAAGTCCCTATTTCGCAATTTCCCAAATCAGCGAAAAACCTCAAATCCATAATTTTAGGAACGAAAAGAACATCAGAATCGTGATTGGAATTTAAGCAGTGGTCAAATGTTGGTCTCTGGATCCTCATTTCCCGTCGGACACGTGGTGGTTGGTAACACCGCGCAAAACCCGGTGCTTTCTCGAAACGAGCATCATAGAAAATTGTTCCACGGCATTCCTTAATTTCGTGCGGAACGAAAAATGTCCGAGCAATCGGAGCAGCCCGAAACGAGACCATAAACTTTTGGCGGGAAGATTGTCAGGTCTTGGCGAATCGTCAGACCGTCCGGCTTTTATTCGGGGCTTAAGGCCAATCTTCCGTGGTTCGCCGATCTCATGATTCTTCATCCCGTGCTGTCGTTTCGAGATGAAGTTTCAGTGGACACCTTAAAGGGGTCAGATGGGAACGAACCGTTCTTGTAGGCGGAACGAGAGGAGGCGGCCTTCTGTCAAAGATGATCCCACTTCCTCGAGGGTTAATGTATTCTATCCGCGAATTATGATCCCGATCACGAGCGTGATTCATAAATCGAATAAAGGGGAGTCGTTTCGGGATAAGCTACACTTATCGTTTCTTCCTGCAAGTTATATACTGTTATAATACGTTTCTGCACGACGGAGTATATTTCTTCAAACTTCTCAAGGAACGGATGAAATCGATGTATCTGCGCATTTTCAGCATTTCGCGATTTTTATTGGGTATTTGGAGCATCGAGATGCCGGAAAATATTGGTAACTCGATATTTTCCCGTGATAATTTGGTGCTATCCTGCTGTGACACCTTCATGCAACCTTCATGGTACTTAATGATCTTGGTAGCTTGATATCGCGTTACTATCTTGGTACATTGGTACTGTCGTGCCTTGTGAACTTGTGAACTTGATGACACGGATCCTTGATATCTTGAAACCTCGGTGGTACCTTGAGGTAACAATTGTATGGTACCACATAATTTTGGTAATACGAACCTTGCGAACTTGGAAACTTGATACCATGGAAACCTGGCACAAATCTTGAGGCCTTTGAATTGAGTACGATGGTGCTTTGAGGTAATAGTTCAATGGTACCTGATAATCTCAATAGATTGGAACTGTATTGCTAGATATTTTAGTACCTTGGCACTTACATATCTTGCGAATTCCAAAACTTAATACCATGAAATCCTGATATCTTGGAACATCGAAATTTTTTTACAGTGATACCTTGAGGTAACAGATTTACAGTACCTCATAATTTTGGTAGTGTAATCCCTGCCGACTTGAAAACCTGGCATAAATCTTGAGACCTTTGAATTTAGTGCGATGGCATTTTTAGACAATCGTTCAATGGTACCTGATAGTCTCAATAGATTGGTATCATTGTTGTTCCATATTTTAGTATCTTGACATTTTCATATCTTTCAAATTCGAAAACTTGCTACCATGAAATGCTCATATCTAGAGACCTCAAGATTTTTGTACAATGGTACCTTAAGGTAACAGTTTCATGATACCTCGCAACTTTGGTAGCTTAGTGTCACGGTAAAGTGCCTCTTCAGCCTTTAGTACTTTCGTACTTTATAAACTTGAAAACTTAGTGACATAAAATCTTCGCAGATTTCTTGAAATATCGAGATTTTTGTAGAATGGTATCTTGATACAGGACGTTTGTGATATCTTATAGTTCTGCTAACTTAGTATCGTGTTACTGCATCACCTCACACGTTGATACCTTTCTACCTTGCGAATTTGTAACCTTGATGCGATGGAATCTTGTAGCCACGAAATCTCATGGTTTTGGTACAATGGTACTTTTAAGCACTGGTACATTACAATCGTGGTAGCTGTATGTAATGTTATTACATTCTTTGAAACCTTGATACTTTCATATCTCACGGTTTTAAAAACTGGGTGCCATGGAATCTTGAAACCTAAAAATTTTGATGTTTTGGTATCCTAAGGTGTTAGTACCATAGTATCTCTGAGTCTTGGTAGCTTGGTACATTACTACTCTAGGCTCTTAGTACCCTGAGATCTAAGTAACTAAAAAATATCTCAATGAATAAGTACCTGTATACCTAGATATCTTGGTACCCTAATACCTTGGAAACCTTGCTGTATAAAAACCTGATGCCATGATACATTTATACCTTGATAACATCACATATTTAGAAATTTGTGAATTGAAAACTTGATACCTTCAAATCTTCATATTATTTAAACTTCATACCGTGAGATTTCAGTTCCTTAGAACCTCGAAACCTTAAAATTTCGACATCTTGTTTCATACACCTGATGCACGTTGTTCCATGAATATTTTTAAGTCACTCATATTGTCCTTTTCCTCTAGATCCATGCTTTAATTTAATATTTCACAAGTATTATTTTACAATACCTTTATATTACCACATCGTGTCACATCTTAAGTACTTGATACAATGCGTTTTAGTATTTATCATAACCAATACTTTGCTTTGAGGCCGATAACTACACAACTTAAACGCAAAATACTAATGACCTATTTACATAATCATTTTCCTCATACCTTAACCCTTTGCGGTCCTTAATTTCTTTTACCCACAGCTCCTTAATTAATTTACACAATAGATGAAGCAGTGGGTTTACAATAAAATGTATTCTAATAATGCAGATTTAGTAACAAATATATTTCTAATTTGTTACAAGTGGCAAATAAATAAGAACGTCTTAAATCAACCTATTTATCCGAATTATTTCTACGATCAAAGAGAAACGCCATGTCGAGCCACACTCGACATCGGACCGCAAAGGGTTAAACTTCAATTTAATATGTCACAAATGCTATATTACAATACATTTATATATTTAATTCAACTTAAACGTCTGATGTTTACAATACATTGAAAGACAATATACTTTAAATCTTCAGATTTCTAAGATCATGATTTATCTTTTATGTTCACGAAACACAGTAAAAAATAAATATTGTTTTTGTCGTTATTCCAATTTTTCTTATTCAAAGCATTGATCTCGTTATCGTAAAAGTGAAATGTCCAGATGAGAATCCATTCCGTTCGAAGGTATATCGTGCAAGCAGCAAGATGGACAGGAACTATTAGTCATCGTGGCGTCTCAACTGGACGACGATTTGTGATTTTCTACTTGCCAACGACAGTAACTAACGAGCACACCAAGCAATCGGTCTTTTTCAATATCGAAGTCGATACGGTTTGACGTGAGCCCTAACGTTCCACGTTGCTCAACAAACAGACGCTTTCCACTGTTATCCACTTTACTTTTGTTACATTTCTATCAACAACGAAGCTGTCGTGCAATGTCACCACCAATTTATAACTTTCTCGGTTTTCTCATTTATAAACTCGTAAGTTACCAAATTACTTAAGTTTTATGTTTATACGCTTCAGCATTTCCAAATTTGCGAATTTCTGAATTCTTATGTTCCTAGATTTCTTCAATGTCAATTTGGAAATTTGGAAATTTCCACGTTTTTAAATTACTAAAATACTAATTTTTCAAAATTCCTACACTTCAAAATTTTTAAATCACTGAAATTTCAAAATTGTAAATTTTTTAATTTCTACATCTTTTAATTCCTTAATTTCTAAATTTCTAATTTTCTATAATTATAAATTTCTGAATTTTTCAACACCTCAATATCTAAATCCCGAATTAGAGATTCCCAATTTCTAAATTTCTGAACTTTTGAAATTTCTGAATTTCTGAATTTCTACATTTTGAAATTTCTAGATTTCTAAATTCCTCAATCTCTAGATTTCTAAATTTCTAAATTTCTAAATCTCTAAATTTCTGAATTTCTGAATTTCTAAATTTCCGAATTTCTAAATTTCTAAATTACTAAATTTTTTAATTTCTTGATTTCTAAATTTCTAAATTTCTAAATTTCTAAATTTCTAAATTTCTAAATTTCTAAATTTCTAAATTTCTAAATTCCTAAATTACTAAATTACTAAATTACTAAATTACTAAATTACTAAATTTCTAAATTTCTGAATATCAAAATTTCTAATTTTCTACATACCTGTATTTCTAAATTTCCCTGTTTCTATTACCATATATGTACAAAAACTTTTAATTGTCAAGTTTGATAAGTTAGAAATTTAGAAAACTAGAAAGCAATAAATTTAAAAACTTGTACGCATACAAAATTTTAGACTCACAATAATAGAACCCTGAAATTTGGAAACATGTAAGATTAAAATTCAACACGATAAAATCAATTTGTAGTATACAAATTAGAGAGCCTCGAATTTAGAATTCTAAAAGCTTCGAAATCAAAAAATGTATAAACCTTAAAACTCATGAAATTAAAAATTAAAAACTATCGAATGTCCAAATATCCCGGGTGTAAAATTTATTGCTTCAAAAATGTGGTAGTACGTGCGTACAAAAATTTTCGAAATGAAAAATCGGCTCTCCGGTGATACCCGTGAGTGAACATTACACATGCGAGCACCACACCTCCGCTAGCTCACTCGCTCATCCCTCCATGTCGCATTGCCTTGAAAAATGTCATATAATATTTTGGAGTCCACAAGCATTGTAAATTGGTTCCGCGAAATAAGCTTGTTGTAATGATGAGTGCTCGTGTGTATGTGTATACGTGTATTTGTAGAGGGCGTGAGGATCGGGAGAGTGCGAGATAAAAGACAAGCATGTACAACTTCAGAGAGAGGTCCTATGTAATCGATATAATAATAAAAAACAATAATAAAGATAAGGATATTCTATATACAGGGTGTCCTACAAATACTGTAGGAGCCGGAAAGGGATGCGGTAATTTTGAACAACTTTTTCCTTTTCCAAAATATCGGATGAGACTTTATTTTTGATTATTAAGGAAGAACACTGACAAATCAGAGCGCGAGAATTGCGCGCGTAAGTACGAGTTACAGTTGATCAATCTGTTGAATTATCATCGCGATGCTCATACATGTAGGATGGGAGCAAGAAGATGAGAAACAGATTAAAGCAACAAAAGATTTATTTTAATAATAAAAAGAAATACAAAAGAAATTAATCGACTTTACTATTCAACGTGTCTGTCGCCACTGTCTTCTCCACGCTTCTAACGCTTTATATATTCTCACATTCGCACTTCTTTTGTCACACGCATTCTTTCTCTCTCACACCCGAATCTTGCATCCTTCTTTCCGATCATACTGCGCAAAAATACATACACATACACACCATCGCTCGTTACCGATCCCCACATACATATGTTTGTTCACGACCACGGTCAACTGTTACTCGTGCCTACACTCCCGCCTCTGAGCGCGTGCAATTCTCGCGCTCTGATTGGTCACTGTTTTTCCTTAATAATTTAAAAATGAATCCTCATCCGATATTTTGCCAAAGGAAAAAGTTGTTCAGAATAGCCCCACCTACCATCCTGCCCCGGCTCCTATAGTATTTATCGGACATCCTGTATATAAAAACGAGTGTATCTCTGTTTGCCCTTTATGCATTACTACACCGTTCATACGATCGCCATGAAACTTTGGGATGTTGTTGAGTACAGTCCCGCGAAGGTTTCTGACATAGTACATCTATCCTACGATAGGTCACGCGTTGAAGAACCTTCTGATTTATTCTTGTATGAACCAGACGAAAAACAAAAGATATCGTATACCCTTAAGCTCTTCAATAAATAAATAGAATTAAAATGACACTTTAAAATGTTTTCCCCATGAAAATGAACAAATTTCAATGAAAAAGGACACCCTCTATATTAATTCTTCGAGTTTCCTTTCTTCTGAGATCGCAGCAACGCGAGACGGCAAGACATAAAACACTTAAAACTTAAAACATAAAACACTTGGTAAATCAAACAATCGACAATGTATTCGTTTTCGCATAACGCGACTAGCCTTAAAATATTGTGAAACAGCCGGCCTCAAGTTACGCCTGGGAGAAAATTAATCCAACGTGCAATAAAAGCGTCTCGAGTGCAGCTAAAACCGAACGAGATTCAACGACACGGGCCCGCAACGGACGGTAATTGTCGCGTAATTACGAAACTTGAATTTTCCGACGAAATCACGTTTGTTAACATTAACGACATCCGTTCGTCGCGAACTCTCCCTCTCGCGAGTAATCCACCTCGACGCCGTTGTTTCGACGCCGTTCATCGATTTTGTCCACTTTAATCTTCGTTATTCTCGACAACGATCGTCTACTATAGCTGAACGATCCCGTAGGGAGATTGGTCGATGCTTGTCAACTATCTTCCCCGGGTCTTCCACGTTCCACGGTTCCTTATTTTCCCGACGACGCAACCACCTATCACCCTTAACGAGTTCGAGCCACGTAGCTTCGACCTGGTAGCTGATTTCCTGCGAAAATCTCGTTTGTGACTGCTGCAACTTTAATATACACGGTGTGGCGAGATGTTGCGCTCGTATTTGAGTCATAACAGCGCTTGAACTTGTTAAATGTTACGGTTTGCAAACATAAAAAGTGCGATACGGTACTGTAACAGGATGGCGTTTGTAACGTGTCTATTTAAAACTTCATAAATGCGATAACGCAGACGTTCTATGAATTATTTGTAACATTTTTATTATTATTTACTTTGTTACGATATTACTTGCATCGTTAGTTGCATGTAGCTGGTTTTGAAACATAAAAAGTTCGTTATGATATTATGAGAGGAAAAATTCATGAAATTACACTTGTGGTATGCCGATTTGAAGCTTAAAGCTTCCGGAATAAAGCTGTGTAAGCGGTTCGTTGATATCTGTCGTAGAAAGTAGATAGCAATCGGCTTCAAAGCCGTGTACCAATTACTGGGAACGGTGAAATGTACTGTGTTAAGCAGCTAACGTGTGATCTGATTTGATGACATAAAAGTATTGCGAAGCAGTACTTGTGAAATATCAAATTAAAGCTTAAAGCTGAAAGAAAATGGCTGTAGGAATGGTACGTACAAGATGGTTGATACTTAATCGAAATATTTCCTAAGACATCGAATACTGAAATGAATGCCAGTGCATTGAATGTTTTAGCGAATCGTTAACCATGTTGTACAAGAACGTTAATAAATAGTTTATACAGCCATTTTCCCAAGCTTTGAAATTTGATTTTATGTACTATACCTTTTGTATTAAATATTGTCCTGCTATGAAATTGTATCAGACTTTAAACCTCTCAAAATTCGTCATTGTTTGCTGTAAGTGCTAACCAGCCATTTCGTGAAAAGAATACTAGTAAAATTGTTACATAGACATTTTATTGAAGTTTTAAGCTTAAAATTAACGTATCACAGATGCCATTCTGCAATATTTTTATGTCATGAAATTGAATCAAACTTTATTTCAAAATCGACAATTAACATTATACGACTTTATTGTTTCTTTGCAATTATTACTCAATTATAATATAATCAAAATATGAATGATGCATTTACATAGTCATTTTCGTAGAGCTTAAAATGCCAATATAATATAGCATGTCTGTTATTTTGCGATACTTTTCAGTCATGAAATTGTGTCAAAAGTTAGCCTACTTAACGAATATGTATTATTGTTTGTAGGAACCGGCGAAATTCTTGTTGAGGCAGTTCTCTACTCACTTTGTATTAGGAATATTGATGAAATGTTTTTATAAGCTTTTACTACAATCTTTAAGCTAATAATTGATGTATCATATGCGACATTTTACAATACTTCTATCTTATGAAAATGAATCAGACTTTATTTTGAGGTCGACAATTTCGAAAACTTACGGAACCCAACTGTTTGTTGCAACTGATAGCCAGTTTCGTTAAAATAAAAATATGAATAATACATTTACATAGTCATTCGCGTAAAGCTTCAAACTCCAGTTTGACATAGCATGACTGTTATTTTGCGATACTTTTCATTCATGAAATTGTATCAGAAGTTAACCTACTTCACGAATACATATCATCGTTTGTATGAACCAGCGAAATTCTTGTTGAGCCAGCTATCTGCCCACTTTATATTGCCAATATCGATGAAATGTTTACATGAGCTTTTTCTACAATCTTTAAGCTAATAATTGATGTATTATTTGCGTCATTTTACAATACCCTTATGTTGTGGAAATGAATTAGACTTTAGTTTAATGTCGACGAACTAGGAAACTTACAGAACCCTATTTGTTGCAACTGATAGGCAGTTACGTTAAGATAAAAATATCAATAATACATTCACATATACAACCTTGTAAAGCTTCGACCTCCAGTTTTATATAGCGTGTCTGTTATTTTGCGATACTTTTCAGTCAACAAAGTATGTCAATTCTGACATAATTTCTAAGTTAACCTACTTAAAGAATACATATCATTGTTTGTACAAACCGACGTAATCCTTGTTGAGGCAGCTACCTGTCCACTTTGTATTAATAATATCGATGCAATGTTTTTATAAGCTATTCCTACAATTCTTAAACTAAATATTGTGCCAGTCCGAAGAGTTGTCAGTCGAAATACATTGAATTCCGTTTTCTTCGTAATGCGACGGATGAAATTGGTCCATCTCGAGATAAACAATGCAAATATTTTCGAAGGACACTGTATACATTGGATTTACGTATCTTCACGAAGCACGCCGAGCGTCGTCTGGAAAGTCGACGATTTTCCTTCAGCGTCACGAGAGGAAAGTTTCACTGTCTTCCAGCTGGCTTCGTCGAAAGAAACTCAACTCGAGTTGCCCAAGAGGAAAACTCGGGGACAGAACGTGCGTAACTGTCTACGTTGCCTCGATACCTTTCTTTATACTTTTCCTTTAGTTTTCGCCTCGGAATGATAGGTGAATGATAAAATGCGCGCTGGTCAGAGAAAACTCTGAGTGTCGTCTCGTGTTTCTGAATAACTGAATCAAACATTCGCCAATGCAATTCGTACCTTTCCTCCGGAGGCATCAAACTGTTCGGATTCGCCGAACAAACACCGACATCGTCGTTTTTATAAACATTTATTTTACGAACGAAACTATCGACGGTACGATGCCGTCAAACTTTGTGAACTTTCAGATTGAACTACGAAACTTTCACATTTAGAGATCTACGAATTTCTGCGTCGCGCGATTAAAATTGCTTTAAGAATTAAGCGAAAAACGGATACGCGAAGGGACAAATTTTGAAGTGGAAACTATAGCGAAAGTGGTTTCGCTGGTTATTTATGCGTGAACGAGATGCGGAATGAAAGGATTAATCTTGGCTGGATAAAAACAAGGGGAAAAAGGGTGAAAAGTGAAGGGACGATCGACCGTTCTGTGACAAAGGGGCAGCGAAGGAACGACTTCCGTCCTGTGTTCCCGTTTTTGTTCAACAACGAACAGAGAAAAACTCGCTCGCACGATCTAATTCCATTTGTTTGCCAAACCGACTGACGTTCGTTCAATTAATATAATGCAATCGGATCGGTCGATTAACTTCTGGATTCAAACAGATCATTCACGAGGCTTGTTATGAAGCGAAAAAACAAATCGCGTTTTTACTGCAATATCTCCTTTATTCTTCATTATTAATTATATTACATATTATTATCTGTTACAAATTATAATATTCATGGACAAGTGTAATTACATTAATATCTAGTCTTCGACGTCTTGAGTTAATGTTTTCTCTGATGCTATTATTTGTTATCATTGGTCATTTTGCATCGAAGTCATGGAAGGTGCATATAGATAATCATTTTTGTCAAGTTTCAAGCTTTAATTTGATATGCCAGAGGTGCCATTACGAGATACTTTTCATTCATGAAATTGCATATCAAGTTAACGTACCTATTAAATCATAGTTTGCAACGGTCGATGCATTATACGTTGAGGCCGGAAGCTCAAGCACTCTATATTAAAAAATCGATTATGCTTTCATATAGCGACTTTTATCAGGCTTCAGCCTTAAAATTGATGTATCATAAAAGCCATTTCGAGATACTTTTCTGTCATAAATCTGACTTATACTATCCACGTGTCGGAATCCATAATCCATTGCTGTATATTCATCACTGTGTGATAACGAAATCGTATTTAGAAGGTAAATATGTAACAAATGTTTTTTTACGTATTCTCGCTTAAATGCTTCTTACACGGGCAAAAACTAATGATAAATATTTTTCGTAGCAGACGGTAAACACCGTGAAGATTCAAGAAAGTAACGTTCGAACATTTCTTCTCTACCGTTTACTCAACATTTTTAGGTCAACACACATATTTCATCGGGGAAAACTCCAACTTTTTTCACTTATTCCGATGAAACTCCGAAGGCGTTGCCTTGACGCCTCGATTTACAGTCTTCTTTACGGCATTTAAACCTTCAAAACGGTCTTTCTCACAGAACTTCCTTCAATTTAGGGAACAGATGTCAATCCCAAGAAATAAGATTTTCAAGGTAGGATAGGTCGAGTGCAAATGCACCTTTCATCTCGAGCAGGAAATCGTTTTCATGAAAAATTCTATTGATGAAAATAATTGAACTTCCGTCAATTCCTTTCGAATACAGTGATATTATGTACCCGCGTATTATATCGATATACAGCAAACATTTCATTTTCAAACAACGCGTACAATCTTGGGAAGATTTCGTGACATAAGAGTATTGCGAAATGGTACTCGCGATATACTAATTTTAAGCTTAAAGCTTTAAGAAAAAGTCTATGTAAACCCTTGGTCGATATTTTTAATACAAAATGGCGAAGTATCGGCTTCAACAATTCGTTCAGTTACTATTGAGAGTAACAAGAATTTATTAGTAGATTAATTTCTATCTGGTTTTCATGACGAAAAAGTTTAAAAAATATCACTGACGATATATCAAAATGAAGGTTGAAACTAGACGAAAATGACGATGTAAATGCTTTATTCATATTTGTGTTATAAAATGGCTGACTGTGAAGTATAACAAACAATAAAGTTGTGTAACTATGCACAATCATTAATTTCTAAATAAAGTCTAATATGATTTCATGCCATAAAAGTATTGCAAGATGGCACTTATGATGTACTAATTTTAAGCTTAAGGCCCAAAAAATATCTATGTAAATACTTTCTCGATATTTTTACTATAAAATGGCTAAGTATCGGCCTCAACAACAATTCGATCAGTTACAATCGAGAATAATATGAATTCATTAATAGAGTAACTTCTATCTCGTTCCCATGACTTAAAAGTAACACAAAATGTCACTTATGGTATACGAAATTAAAGCTTAAAGCTTGACGAAAACAACTGTGAAGATCCGTTATTTACATTTTTATTAAAAGAATGGCTGACAACCAATTACAACGAACAATAAAATTCTGCAACGCTCCGAAGTTGTTGACTATGAAATAAAGTCTGATATGATTTTATAACATGAAAGTGTTGCAAAATGCCATTTATGATGTACCTATTTTAAGCTTGATGGTCCAAGAAAATACCTGTGTAATTCTTTTATCAATATTCTTAATAGAAAAATGGCTAAGTATCAACAATGATGGACCAGTTACCATACGAAGTGATATGTGTAAATTAAATTAAAGAACTTCTAACATTATTTCATGACTTAAAAGTAATATAAAATGTCACTTATGGTATGCGAAATTAAACCTTGAAACTTCATAAAAACAACTATGCAAATGCTTCATTCATATTCTTATTATAAAATGGCTGGCAATCAATCAGAACAAACACGAGAATTTTATAGCGTTGTAAAATTATTGATTTTGAAAGATAGAATTTCATGCAATTTTATGACATAGAAGTACCATAAAATGGCATTTACGATACATCAATTTGAAGCTTGTAACTAGAAGAAAAAGTCTCTATATACATTTGATCAATATTCTTAGTGCAAAATGGCTAGGTATCGATATCAACGTAGATTTACTCGTTTGCTATAAACAACGAAATGTACCTGTCAAATAGACTAACATTTAACATAATTTCATATCTCAAAAGTATTACAAAATGGCTCCTATTGTATTTAACACAACGGATACTAATTTATGGATATTAATTTATAATAAAACCGAGATAAAGAAAATGACTTACAATTTATATGTTTTACGTACGATTACACAAGTTAAATTAATTTAAGTTAAATTTTCAGTAAAAAATGAAACATTTTGCAATACAAGAAACGGAAAACGACGCACATCGGTTAAATCAATGAATTTTAGATGCTATTTCGTGCGAACAGCAATGACAGACAAATCTTATCTTAATTGATCTTCCGCAAAAGTTTCTCGAGGCACGTTAATCAAGTACAATCCGAACAGAAGAGTAATAAATTTAAAAGCCGCTAAAACCAACCGACCATGACTACTGAATTCATAAATTCAGCTAGTCAAATATCCCAATGAATAAAATATTGCTCACGAAGCAAAACGTACACCATGGCCCGACTAAAATCCTCTTCCTAAAGTAAACTTCCCTCGCAGATGCCTCATAATTATTCCCTCTAAGCGCGGACATGGTCCATCCAAATTTTAAACGAAATCCTACATATTCGTCGCGCCGTATTTTCTGTTATTTCAGTTTACAGGCTATTCGAGGGAGAGAAGATAATTCGCAAATTTTCGTTATCTCACCTTGCACGGTACATTTTTTTTTAGTCGGGCGACTAAAAATTTCCATGTATCGGAAATTCAGGAAATTCAGTGTTTCGCTGTGCGGATTAATTTCTGAAGTGCGGAATTGGGTCAATCCTGACCCGAACCTACGAAACGTAGATAATGGTCTTTAGGCGCTGAACTTTTGTTCAGCGAAGGAATTACAAATATTGGAATATAAAATTCTAAACGAAAGCCTAGAGTTTAGAAAATATAACAACGTGCGAGAGATAACCTCCGACGATTAGAATTGGGTCAATCGGGACCCGGTAGTAAAAAAAACGTAGCGATGGTGACCACGTATGTTAAACATGTATGTTTTGTATTTGTGATGTGTGTTCTTAATTATGTTTCATAATTTAAGCACAGTTGTACAGTGAATTTTACAAATTTTCTCATTTATTATTAGCTCAGGATAAACTTTACCAGATCCTCGCTATAATTTATTGTTAAATTGACTTTGGGTAATTAAATATGTAAACTTGAAAATGGTTTACAAAATTTTCAAAATTCCATTTTCCGAAATTTTCGAATTTTCAAATCCACACAAATTTCAAGTTCTCTGATTTCTAAATTTTCAAGTTTCTTAAATATTCAACTTTGAAAATTCTCAAATTTCAAAATACTCTATTTTAAAAAATGCAAATTTCTCTCAATTTTTTCAATTATCTAAGTTTCCAAAGTTTTCGAATACAAATGAACAAATATTAAAATTTTCCAACTCCACGAATCTCGAATTTCCAAATTTTTGTATATCCAAAACTCGAGATTTTCCTCGATGTTCCTTTAGCTTAAATTTCCAAATTTGCTGATACTCGAATGTATAAATATCGAAATCTGGAAACTTCCCAACACCTTGTATCTCAGATTCCCAAATTTCTATATTTCCAAAACTCGAGATTGTCCTGAATGTTTCAATAATCCGAATTTCCAAATTCCACAATTCACAAATTTCCTAATCCTCGAATGCACAAATCTCGAAACCTGCAAATTGAGCAATTTTTAAAATTTCAACTTATCAAACTTTTACACGTCTAAAAATCGAGATTTCACAAAATGTTCCAGAGATCCAGATTCCCAAATCTCAAAATTTCCTAATTCCCCAAATCTCAAAATTTCCCAATTGCCCAAATCTCCAAATCTCCCAATTGCCCAAACCTTAAATTCTCCAAATTCCCCAAATCTCCTAATTTCACAAATCTCAAAATCTCCCAATTCCCCAAATCTCCAAATCTCCAAATCTCCTAATTCCCCAAATCTCAAATTCTCCAAAATCCCCAAATCTCCTAATTTCACAAATCTCAAAATCTCCCAATTCCAGAAATCTCCAAATATCCGAATTCCCCAAATCTCCAAATCTCCCAATTGCCCAAACCTTAAATTCCCCAAATCTCAAAATCTCCAAATTTCCCAAATCTCCAAATCTCCTAATTGCCCAAATCTCAAATTCTCCAAATTCCCCAAATCTCAAATTTGCCCAAATCATAAAATCTCCCGATTGCCCAAACCTCAAATTCTCCAAATTCCCCAAATCTCCTAATTTCCCAAATCTCAAAATCTCCAAATTGCCCATATCTCAAATTCTCCCAATTCCCCAAATGGCCAAATCTCCCATTTGCCCAAATCACAAAATCTCCCATTTGCCCAAATCACAAAATCTGTCAATTCCCCAAATCTCCCATTTGCCCAAATCTTCAAATCTCAAAATCTCCCAACACTCAAATTACCAAATTTCTGCGCTTCTGCAAATCCGAATTTCCCCAAATTTTCCGTACACCAAAATTCCCAAATTTCCTGAAGCTCCAGTTCCTCCGACTGTCAACTTCATAAATCCGCAAAGCTGACCGCCGAAAAATCGACGATCTTCGCATCCTCGTTCGCATAATTCGCCATTCTACTTCCGACGTTTCAAAACGCCCATCGATGTTCGCGAAAATCAAACATTTTACTATTGTTGTTACACGATCGTGTTTCCGTCGAAACCGTTCGTTATGCCACGGCAATATTTCTCCGTTTCGCGGACAGAACTGTCACTTTCATTTGTACAAGCTTGCCGAACAAATTTCGTGCTTCAAAACCAGATGAACTCGTCTATTGACCGGTTGAAAAATTGATCGTTCGAGGTGGTAGACGAATAGAACGTCGGATGAGTTTCTCGATTCTAACTTCCGCTTCTGTCGTTGGCCTCTTCCGGTAACCGGATTTCACGCGTCCCTGGATTGCGTTAATATAAACGGATTAACTCGTTTCGGCCACTGGAGTCCAGACTTTTCAGGATGAACGATTAAAAGGAACGATTAAAGAATAGCCAAAGAATAGATATAACGAAAGTCAATAGTCTATCAAACCAATTACTATTATATCAAAGATCGATGGAACGATGCAACCAATTTAAATGGCCCTGCAAAATGAAACGGGGAGATATTTCGTCGTGGCATTTCAAAAATGAACATAGTGCATATTGCGGCGCATTCATAGAATCATAAAGCCATTAGATTTATTTTTAACCTTCAGGAAATTCGTATATATGCCAGAATTGCCCTTTGCAGTTGTTTGCTACGTGAAATTAAATATCTTTTAATTTATTAAAATTTAATATTTATTAAATATTAATATTGAATATTATACAATAAGTTTTTATATAATATTTATTAAATATTAATATCAAATACAATACAATAAATATCAAATATAATATTCATTAAATATTAAATATAATACTTATTAAATATTGAATTAATTATTTATTTGAAATTTATTAAATTTATTAAATATTAAACTTAATAAATCTTAAAATTTCTTTCGTACAAAAATCGTAACTTAAGATTTCTTTAATTTTGTATGTTTTTCGAGAGCCAGCGATGTTTATTATTTTATGACGCGTTTGGTAAGGTCGGTTCTTGCAGGCTTCTCTTAAATTTCCTCAAAGCAATGAAACGTTTTAATTTTAATTAAGACCTTTATCCAACATGCCTGTCCAAAAAAATTCTTTTTGGAGAGAACATTTTGTTTTCTCTTTTATGTATTTTATTGCATAATGGTAACTCTCAAAGAGTAAATATCAAAATTATAAAGTCCGTTGTCTGTCTCGGTGTGTTATGTTTTTTTAAATTGCTAAGACGAAGTTATAGTTTTAATAAAGATTACACAATTTATCTAGGCCAGTCCTTGAGTTATTTTTATGTGCGAGTAGTTTCACAGTGTGCAAGTATGGTGTTCGACATTCGTCTCTAATTTATTCGTAAGTTATTTATAAGAAATATTTTGTTATTTGTTCGTAATTTGTAATAAATACAAGTAAATATTTTTCACCTACCATGTAACATGTTAACTGGTAATTTATTTGTAATAATTATTTTGTCATTTCCCTGTAACACGTTCATCCGTATTTTCTTGTAATTTAAAGATCGTCGTTTCTTTATAAGTTATTTGCAATAATCGATTCAGTAATATACAGGGTGTCCCAAAAGTGTTGGAGGAGCCGGAAATGAGAGGTAGGTGGGGTCATTCTGAACAACTTTATCATTTACAAAAATGTCGTATGGGGCTTCATTTTTAAATTATTAACGAAAAACACCGACCAATCAGAACGCGAGAATCGCGCGCCACGCGATTCGATCGCAAGCACGGCCAATTATAACTCGGGCCTACACTTCTGCCTCCGAGCGCGCGCAATCCTCGCGTTCTGATTGGTCGGTGTTTTTCCTTAATAATTTAAAAATGCAGCCCCATACGACATTTTTGCAAATGAAAAAGTGGTTCAGAATGACCCCACCTAACTCCCATTTTCGGCCCCTTCAACACTTTTGGGACATCCTGTATATACTTCTAATGTATGTTGTAGAGTAATCACTTCAGTATATGCCTCTCTTATGTAACTCTTCAATGTTGTAAATTCGATAGATATACTTCGAAAGCCAATATTAGTAATATCGCGAAAATTTACGAGAAATAGATTTCCGATTATTACTGGAATACATGAAATTAGATTAATATGATTTAAATTTCCTGCTCGTCTATGTGACCAGTTTAAAGGGACAGGTTTTGAACATCAAAGGTCCCTAGTGTCGCCTCTTGTTATACCTAATCTTTGGAGTAAAAACAAAAAACACTTGATTAAGACAACTGCTGAAAACTACAATGCATGGTCGAATTATACAAATCACTATAAATATAAAAATCCCGAAATTTCCAAATGTCAAAGCCCTGAAATTTCCACAAATTTCCAAATTTCTGAGTCCTGTAATTGAAAAATTATTAGAACTCTAAAATCTAAGAATCCTGAAATCCCAAAATTGCAAAGTTCCGAAATCCCAGAATTCCAATCTTCGAAAATTTAAAAATATCTGTAAATCCCACAGCTTCTGAAATTCCGAAATTCTAAAAATCCCTAAATGCCACAAGGTCCTCATAAACATAAATTTACATAAAACTTTAAATCAAATAACTGACATAGCAAACAGCTTTAAATAAATAAATTTATATGAACTGTTCTCATCTATAATTTATAATTTGCTGTCGTATAATTTTGTTCATAAATTTTCAAATTACCTTGTATATTGCATAAAACACTGTATAATGAAAAAGAATATTGTATAATATTGCATAAAATGCAATGTTGTCGTATAAATCTAATATTGCTATTTGAAGTCATAATGCAGCAACGAAGGGGTGATTTGGTAATAAAAAAAAATATAAACGCAGAGAGCTGTAAAACGAAATTTAAATCGTCGAAGTCTGAACGAGCCGGGTTCCACGAGGTTAATGGATCTCTGGGACCAGACATTCGGCTGTTCCATTTTCGTTTTCTCTCCTTTTCCACCCTCTTTGTTTTCGATGGCCTTTAAGAAAACCTGGTGAATGGCTTTGTTTCGCAACGACACGCGACGCAATCGACACAATGGATTTCCTCGACAGACGATAGAGATTGGGCTTGACAAATAGAACTATCGAGGATAAAGGAACGAGGTTATTGTTTAGAAACGTTAATGAGATTAACGTTTTCTCTTTCGTCACCTTCCCATGGATAATAAATGGAAATTCGGTGATTATTTTAATCATTACTTTTATAACTATCAAATTAAACATTTATCTTTTCTTTGTTTGTAAACCTAAAGAAAACGTCGTTTTTCTATCATTTATGGATACGTGAAATTTCATATTTTGTATTTTTTGTCAATTTTGAGAAACATAAGTTTTGAGTTTTCGCGATATCGACATAATGTGTGTATTAATAGTACATTGTAAATAAATGTGTATGTATAAATATGTGAATATTTTTGTAAATCAATGTCGATATTTAATTGCTGTTAATTATTTAATCTTAAATCAAATTAATTAAGCTCTCTAATTAAATTAAGTTGAATATTTTTTAATTCGATAATTTAAAAATTTGAAGTTTACAAATTCGGAAAACTCAAATTTTCAAATCATAAAATTATAAGACTGAAAACCTGAAAACGAAAAGATTTAAAAATTTGGATGTCTGAAAATTTAGAAATCTGAATATCTGAGAAACTGAAAATGTCTATTTCTAAGAATTTGAAAATTAGAAGATCTAAAAATCTGAAAGTCTGAATATCTAAAAATCAGAACATATGAAAATTTACGAAACCCAACAATCTGAAAACGGCTATTTCAACAAATCTGAAAATCCGAAGGTCGAACAATCTGAAAACTCGAAAATCAGAGAATATCCCCCCTGCATTATTCAAACAGCATTTGATCGTTTCAAATTCATAAACAATAGCCGCCAATTAATACTTGATTTCATCCCCCAAATCTCAAAATTTCCTAATTCCCCAAATTTCAAAATCTTCCAATTCCCCAAATCTGAAAATTTCCCAATTGCCCAAATCCCCAAATTTCCCAATTGCCCAAATCTCAAAATCTCTCAATTTCCCAAATCTCAAAATCTCTCAATTGCCTAAATCTCAAAATCTCCCAATTCCCAAAATCTCAAAATTTTCCAATTGCCCAAATCCCCAAATTTCCCAATTCCCCAAATCTCAAAATTTCCCAATTGCCCAAATCCCCAAATTTCCCAATTGCCCAAATCTCAAAATCTCTCAATTTCCCAAATCTCAAAATCTCTCAATTGCCTAAATCTCAAAATCTCCCAATTCCCAAAATCTCAAAATTTTCCAATTGCCCAAATCCCCAAATTTCCCAATTCCCCAAATCTCAAAATTTCCCAATTGCTCAAAACTGCTCAAATCCCCAAATTTCCCAATTGCTCAAATCTCAAAATCTCTCAATTGCCTGAATCAAAAAATCTCCCAATTCCCCAAATCTCAAAATTTCCCAATTGCTCAAATCCCCAAATTTCCCAATTGCCCAAATCTCAAAATCTCTCAATTGCCTTAATCTCAAAATCTCCCAATTCCCCAAATCTCAGAATCTCTCAATTCCCCAAATCTCAAAATCTCCCAATTGCCCAAATCTCAAAATCTCTCAATTCTATTTCAACAAATCTGAAAATCCGAAGATCGAACAATCTGAAAACTTGAAAATCCGTAAACATCTCCTCTGCATTATTCGAACAGCAATTGATCGTTTCAAATTCATAAACAATAGCCTCCAATTAATACTTGATTTCATGATTCAGTTTCCTAATGGTTGATACTTAGGTAATCGTCGTTATCCGTCTTTTCGCGTGGCAGGTATTCAACGCAGACATAATAATGCGCGTTCAAATTCTATATGGTTGCTACAACTTGTTCCGAGACGACAAGCGAGCCATCGATTAAGGATTAATGAGGAAGTTAGTGTAGCAACAGTAGAAGTAGTAGGTGAAAGGTGGAGAGATACTCGAGTTAAGTAAGCTTCTACCCCTACCACAGCCACTTCCGGCACTAACGTGGCTTCCGACAACGCCAACCCGCATTAGCTGTCCGCAGTCAAACAATTTCAACGTGTATTGTCGAATTTCTAATTGCTTTCGGAATACACTGCCAAGGAATTCCATTTAAATAGAGGTACCGAATCTTCGGATAGATCCTTATATTTGATGAAGCAGCGCAACCAGTTCATTTGGAGATATTTCTATATATTTATATTATTTCATTTGGAATTTAGGTATCACAACGCAACTGGGTTTCACGGTCTAGAATATTAACAATTATTTTAAAATTGAAAATGAAGTTGGAAAATAAATGGACAGACGATGAAACATAAATGAATGCACTTATTTATTTTTTATGTTGATAGCAACCAGTATACACGGTAAGAAAACCATTTGGACAAATTGTCAGATTTGAAGTAGGAAATATGTAAAAAGGTCATTTGATCCTTTTGGAAGTTTTAATGTTAAAATTATAGAGTATCATCATCTTGAGGGTTTCAATGGCATCAGTGGCATTAGGTTCGAAACTTTTGAGGTTATACAACTATAGAGATTTTGGTTATACAATTCAGAATATTCCGAAAAAAATTATGATCCCAGTATTAAAAAGTTCTGAAGCTTCAAAACTCCCAAGTCCCAAATTGTCAAAATTTCAGGTTTGTTATATCAGAAAAATCTCAATTTCCGTAATCTTGAAGCACCATAATTCCAAGGTCTTCAATTTCAAAAGTTTTAGAATATTCAAATCCATAAATTTCGAAGCCCAGCGGTTTCATATATGCAAATTTAAAAAATTCCAGAATTCTAAAATACCAAGATTTAAAAATTCTAAAATTCTAAAATTCTAAAATTCTAAAATTCTAAAATTCTAAAATTCTAAAATTCTAAAATTCTAAAATTCTAAAATTCTAAAATTCTAAAATTCTAAAATTCTAAAATTCTAAAATTCTAAAATTCTAAAATTCTAAAATTCTAAAATTCTAAAATTCTAAAATTCTAAAATTTTTAAATTCTAAAATCCTAAAATCCTAAAATTCTAAAATTCTAAAAATCCCAAAGTTAAAAAATCTAGGAGCACCGCAATCCTCAAAGTTCCAAAATCCCAAACTCCAAAAACATCGTTAACTGGTTGATTTTCCATATGACATCGATCAAACCAATTAAGCAATTGGTAAGATTAAATGTTTTCTCGAAACCCCTAAACATCAATTTAATCTTGAGTAATAAATTAAACGAACAACCAGATAGCGTTGAGTAGCACACAGCAGCACTCGAATGTTCGTAAATTCCCTTCATAAAACGCCAATGGTTTCCGATAATGGAACAAAACCGGTGCCCGTTGCACCCGGTAATCCAACAGGATTATCGTTAAGTTAGAACTGCGGCGGAGAAGTTAGCCCGATACAAGTGCCTGCCGAAATGTCCTTAACTTACTTGAATTTATTACACGAGTTACCTGATCGATCCGTTATCCCTTGTAATTCCATTTACTGGCAATCTTATCGATAGCAAATCAGAATGTTTCGCCTGAAGTAATCGATTATTCTTATAATCGAAGATCAATTCTGATAAATCTTTGAGAGGCGCTTCATGTGATTCGAAGTAAAACGACAGGATCTGGCCGTAAAATCGATAACGTATGGCATTTGAACTCTGAAATGTGGATGTGTGTGTTGTGTGAATTTTGAGAATTCGGGTCTTTGGAAATTTGGAGTTATGATCTTTAGGATTTAGGTATGTTGCGAATTTTGGAAGGTTGCAACTTCTAAATGTTAGGCATTCAAAGGTTGCTATTGTAGCATTTTGGGACCTTGGGTGATTGGTATTTTAAACGACTTGAATTTTGCAGAATCTGGATGTTGGAATATTGAAATTTTGCAGTTGTGGGGCATTGAAAGGATGAAACTTCCGAATGTTGGGATTTTGAAATGTTAAAACATTGCAGGATTGGGATTTTGGGACTTTGGGGAGACTGGGACTTCAGAATGTTGAGTCTCTTGAATGTTGGAACTGTGGCATATCGAGACCTTGAAAGACTGGTATTTCGAAAAATGGGTTTTGCAAGTTTGAGATTTTGGAATATTGGAATTTTCGATAGTTAGAACTTTGGAATGATAGAATTTTTGAAGGTTGGGACATTGCAAGATCGGGGCTTTGAACGATCAGTACTTTAAAAATGTGCGACTTTGGAAGGTAGGGTGCTATAGAATTTCCACTTTCGAATTTTAGAACTTGGATAAAGTTAAACTTTGGAATATCGAATCTTTGAAAGATGAGGACCTTGAAATATTAAGACTCTGGAATGTTAGAACTTTGGAAGGTGAGAACATTGCAGGATTAAAACTTAGAGAGGTTTAAACCCTGAAAATCTTGAATCTTGGAAAATTAATACCTTGAAATACTAAAACTGAAAGATTTATGACCTCAGAAGATTCCGACTTCAAATTCTAGCTTAGGAATATTGGTCCTTCAAAGTGTTGGCACGTTATAAATTTTGTACCGCAGAAAATTGGAACTATGGAAGTTTGATGCTGCAGAAAAATCAACTGTTAAAAATTTGGAAACATAGGAACTTTATGGTTGTGATTCTTAAAACTTAAGTAACTTCGGTATTTAAGAATCCTGGTAGACTGTGACTTCGAAATGTCCTCAGTAAAAAATGATCATGCCGCGATATTAAAAAAGAAAGAGAAATAATTGTTCAGATATCACGGAAGAATTCCCAACTATCTATATTCATTCATAAAATCGAGCTTTCTGCGATAGATCCTTTTTTTAGCCTAGTTCCTTTTCTAAGCTATCTCGTCGATAACTTATGCACCGATTCCGTGAATCGAGGATCGTAACCAGCGACTCCAACATTTCACAGACGATAAAATAAACCTAATCCACCCCTGGTCGCAACTCTTCGCATCCCTTTGGTTGTAGCTTCTTCCTCGTGGTATAGACTCTTGACGCCATAAACTTTACGAGTACGATGATGCGTTCTGACCATGGGGATAATGTTCTTCCCCTATTCTATCTGCCTGGCTGCAGTTATTCACTATCACTAGCAATTGCTCCCATGATGCTTTCTTCTTCCGTTTTCGAACTACTTAGCAACAGTTTTTGTTGGATTATAATTTTTTATGAATCTTGGCAATGGGAGATATTGATTTTGTCATGAAAGAAGAGGTCTGAGTTTGTCCCTAAAATCTTCCAATTGTCCAAATTTCAAAATCTCCCAATTGCCCAAATCTCAAAATTTCCTAATTCCCCAAATCTTAAATCTCCGAATTGCCCAAATCTCAGAATCTCCGAATTGCCCAAATTTCAAAATCCCTCAATTGTCCAAATCTCCTAATTGCCCAAATCTCAAAATCTCACATTTGCCCAAATCTCCAAATCTCTCAATTTCCCATATCTCAAAATCTCCCCATCGCCTAAATCTCAAAGTTTCTTAATTCCCCAAGTCTCCCAATTCTTCAAATCTCAAAATTTCCCAATTGCCCAAATCTCAAAATCTTTCAATTGCCCAAATCTCAAAATCTTTCAATTGCCCAAATCTCAAAATCTCTCAATTTCCCGAATCTCAAAATCATCAATAGCCGAAATTTCCCAATTCTTCAAATCTCAAAATTTCCCAATTGCCTAAATCTCAAAATCTCTCAATTGCCCAAATCTCAAAATCTCCCAATTCCCCAAATCTCCAAATCTCCTAATTCCCCAAATCTCAAATTCTCCAAATTCCCCAAATCTCCTAATTTCCCAATTCTCAAAATCTCCCAATTCCAGAAATCTCCAAATATCCGAATTTCCCAAATCTCAAAATCATCAATTGCCAAAATTTCAAAATTTCCCAATTCTTCAAATCTCAAAATTTCCCAATTGCCCAAATCTCAAAATCTCTCAATTGCCCAAATCTCAAAATCTCCCAATTGCCCAAATCTCAAAATTTCCAAATCGCGCAAATCTCAAAATTTCCCAATTGCCCAAATCTAAAAATCTTCCAATTGCGAGTGAATTTTTTTTGTAAAATATTAATAAATCAATCACAGTAAAAATATTCTGTATATTTTTGTATTCTCTATTCTATATTTTTAAAAGACTAGTGATTTTGTCTTGTTATTGGTAAAAATAGCTTCGTCTTAACTATTTGAAGTTCTAGTGTTACAAATTTTATATTTTATTCGAAGTTCAAGAAACTGCAAATGCTTCAGTGAAATGCATATAGATTTTGATTTTGTATTTCATTCGGAAATGTATAATTTTTCATATTTCTGTCGAGTTTTTTATATTTCCGTGTTGTATTAATTATTAAATTAACGAGTGAAGGATTACAATTTATGACGGACATCTGATTTTAGAAAAGCATCAAAGCGTCATGGAAATTCGGTGTAATAGAGGGATGCATACATTATTACCATACGTCTCATATCCTGGGCTGCTCCTTCGTTCTTCCTATGTAAATGCACCGTGATTAGCAATTAACTGTAACAAGCTGACATCCTTCCTCATACATATCTCAGTATACGTTCACTTGCTTATCCTCTGTATTATAAATTTTAAATCATTCTATCCTAACGATATACATATTGTTCATACTTCGTTGTAATAATAAACCGGGGCTTACAATTGATGTTTATTATGTGTTTAAAAGTGAACCCCTCTAGAAATACTGTTTTTTAAAGTTATTAATTATATTTCATTGATCTTAAATCGATAGAAAATAAATAGAAAAGAAGAATTATTTAATTCTGAAGACTTATTTAAAACCTCCGTACGCGCCTACTAATCAATTAGTACATCAACTACACTAGTGCAATTAATTCTGGACACTTTGAATAATAATACGATTTTGGAGAATACGTACAATTCTGCTGCGCTAAATTGATATCGTAATATTTTTATTGTAATCTATAATTTTTATATTTACGCTCTAAAATTAAAAAGCAGTAATTACAATATAAAATATAAATAATTACATATTAAATGCGAAATTTAAGTTAAAGCCTAAAAGTGTCCAAAATTAATTCCACTACTGTACATATTTATGCTTGTATTTGATTCATTATTTATTGTTGTATCATTGCTGTTGATAATGTTGTCAATAAGTATAGACAAATCGGTGCTGTTTAAATACTGATGATTGCTGTCGTAACTTAAGAAAGGAGAAACCTAATTTAACTTAACCTAAACAACTTAACTCCCTTTTAATCAAACATTTATTCTATCGTAATTGTAAGAAACATTCACCCGATGTTATGTTACCTAATGTAATATAATTGAACCTTATCATAATGTAACCTACAATAACTTCAGATACCAAAAATATAACCTAACCTAAGAAACTTAACTCTATACTTTTGTAACCCTATTCAAATCTAATTTATCGTAATTTACAGAAATATTGGTCTGATGTTATGTTACCTAACTTAACATCATTGAACTTTATCATAATTTAAGCTACTGTAACTTAAGAAACCTAACTCTCTTCTAATATAATCTACTGTAACTTAAGATACTATTAGCATTATCTAACCTGAACAAATCCAACCTTAACCTAATAGGTAAACTCTAACCTAACCTAATAACACATCCCTAACCTTATTTGGCCTAACTTAACGTATCGTACACCGCAAGTTTATCGTTCAAATTTAGGTAGTCTTACTTGAAATTAGATTAAATGTATGTTTCAAACAAGATCAAAATGATCGTTTGGCAAATTCCCTACTTCAAATAACAAAGGAGGGTGTTAAAAAATGCCTATTTTTGGCATTGCCTGGAAATGAAAAATTCGTGCAGGATCTTTTAGAGTGTCTCCCAATTCAAACTTTGACCGTATTTTTAACAACTTTCCCATCGATTCTCGGGAAAGTGATAAGGACATTTTTTGTTCCTTGGGAGACACTCTAAAAGATCCTGCACGAATTTCTCATTTCCAGGCGATGCCAAAAATGGGCATTTTCTAACACCCTACTTTATTGAGACGATTTTCTTGAAATCCGTGCTGATTCTTATTCAGAAACAGAAATTAGTATGAGTACTAACATAAATTAATAATATTAATAGTATTAATTCACGTTTCAACGTACGTTCATTTATTTTTCAACTCCGTTTTTAACTTCAAATTGTAGTCGTCAGGATTAAAAATGCGGACTCCGGGAATCGAACCCGGGCCCTCAGTTTACGAGTCGTCGACGCTCTCCCTGAGCCACTGGCCGCCGCTACCTTCGGGTGTTTTCGGGCGCTTCTTAACGTTCGGGCGTTCAAGGCTCCCCACCACCGATCCTTAACCGGGTACTATCCGACCCATTTTCCTAATTAACTAATTTATTGCCTACAGTTCGGCCAATCCGGACATGACATTCGTCCCTGAATGTCCATCTCAGATCCAACGCAGAGAGACTTCAGCAGTATCCAACTAATCCGCAATGTCGTCCACAGTGTTGACCGGTCTAAACCAAAGATGGGTGATCGCGCTCTCCAAATAACGCATCATCCTAAACTGCACGGCCCAACACTTGCACGTAAATTCTTCATAAGTGCGCTTCTGTCCTCGTCTGCCTTCTAAAATCGATCGGTGGTGTCCTTTGGTGTTCCTTGTTGCTGGTCTTTTATCCCACTTCTGATGCTGTAGTCGTTAGGATTAAAAATGCGGACTCCGGGAATCGAACCCGGGCCCTCAGTTTACAAGTCGTCGACGCTCTCCCTGAGCCACTGGCCGCCGCTACCTTCGGGTGTTTTCGGGCGCTTCTTAACGTTCGGGCGTGCAAGGCTCCCCACCACCGATCCTTAACCGGGTACTATCCGACCCATTTTCCTAATTAACTAATTTATCGCCTACAAAATTAATCGCGCATTGTACGTCTGTACTTTCAGCGTTATATTCGAATGATAAAATTACATATCGGGTTAAGTTAAGTTTTAAAGTACAAACTGAAATAACCACGCCCGATGAGTAAAATTACGTACCACGTTCAACTCGAATCGCAGCCGTTAACCTCAACGATATTATCGATACACTGATATATCGATAACGATATTATCGGTACATCCATAAATCGATAAAGGCGTTATCCTTATTTAAGATGTCCAGCAGATAACCGGTAACGGCGGCTTTAATTAATACCTTCGCGTAACATTAAACTATGAAAATAAAACCGACAGAATTTCATTTTACAAGATACCCAATTTATTATACAAACGAACAATTCCCACGGGTTCCCGCTTATTAAACTACGGTTGTTTTTCATTAAATACAGTATCGAGAAAGCACAACGGCACGATTCGCCGATACCAGAAATGATTAAATCACGACGATGCGTCCGCTTCGCCGTCGATTCTCTCGCCGACATCCAAATAGCGAGGGCGGCCTTAATCACGTCGGAGTACGTTTTCCCAATAATGAAATATCGAAGACGAAGAAGCAAAACGTCAACGAGAAAAGCTTCTCTGATAATGAAATATCTGTGACGAGGGGGCGCGATTCGGTTTCTTCTTGGATTCCTGCTGACAGGCCAGTTCGTTAACTACAAACACCGAGCACGAATCGAGCGCGTCGACCCGTTTAGCGGGAAAACTTGCTACCGTCTCGGCAATTAGGCCAACCGGCTAATTACGTCGTTAATGAATGGACCGATCAACGGCCGACGAAAGAGGACGGGACGGTTTTCAACAAAGAGACAGAGAAACAACGGAAAAAGGATCTCGTTCTGCATCGTCGCGCAACTATCCTGACTGCGTTGTGGCATATGCTGTCTACGATGGACTCGTGTTACCACGGTACCTCGAGCGTACGGGAACTGATAGAATAAATACAAATTCTTAGAATGATTGACAAAAATGCGAAGTTTGTTTCGTTATAAAGGAATACTGTACGTGTGGTGTTGTTTCGTGCTGTTCGTTTTCAGTTTTTTGAAGTCGGCACGATAGGTATTACCCTTTAGATGCGGGTAAGTCGCGATTGTTGATTTCGCGTTGATTTCAAACACGTGGTATTACAACATTAAGTAAATTAATGCGTGGCATCAGAAATCGTGGCATCACGTTGAGTAGAAAATTGATACGTGGTTTCGCAACGTGTAGCAATCTAACGTGTCATTGTAACACATGGCATCACAATGTGTAACAATAATTTGCCTGACCTCACACGGCGTTACATTGCGTTCATATTTGATATTTTCCAGATTTTTTGTAATCGTGACAGAATTTTTTAAGAATAGATCGGTATTTTCATCCCTGATTGCGGTACAATAAATTTCGCGGAGAATCGTGTTCTTTCGTTCAGAAAAATCGCATTATAATAATAGATTGAAAGCAGGGATCGCCGGAAATCATTCTACTTTTCGCATTAAAATGTAATTATGTAGCAAAGCGAGCGGGCTGTGTCAACCGTGACCCAATTATACCGTTTCAAAAGTTAATACGGACATTCTAATGACGTCCTGAAACTTTCCTACGAGTCTAATCTAATTAGAGATAAAAATCCCATTAGTATTATTAAACGACAGGCTATCTAGCAGATTCGCCGGTCCGCGTCTGTTAAACATACTTATATTTTCCGGAGGAATCGTTTGTCGGCGAAACGAGCGTCTATCATTTAACTTTGTTTGTGCCGAATGATTTATCTTCCCCTATGAACGCGATCCACCGGGATTCTCCTTTTTTTTTTTTGCCAAGCAATTCGACCGTACAGATTTAATAATCCTATAAGCTATTTATATTCCGAACGATTCGAATAAAATTGCGAATCAATAAATAACCACTTTAATATTAATTTCATTGGTAGAAATATGTGAGCTTGTTTATCTCGCTCGAGTAGATTATTCGTTAATTGTTTGTTGTGCGAGAAATATTTGCGAGGGAAGATTTCGTTCCGTTTCGTTGGAAATATAAAAATTAAGTAAAATAATGCGCCGTTAAATCGTTGCATTTTGAAAGATTGGGATTTCGAAATGTTGGGGCATTGAGAGGTTGGTACTTCACAATATTGTGCCTTTGTAATTTTGGGACTTTAAAAGATTTGGACCTTGGAATACTCGAACCTACAGTTAGAAGGAGTTGGTCTTTGCAAGCTGCGAATTTCGAGAGCGTTTGACTATAGAAGATTGCGACTTTTACACAGAGCTGTACTGTATAAGATTGCGATATAGAAAGATTTAAGTTTTGCACGTTTGCGACATTTAAATGTTAAACCTTTTCACAATTGGGACTGTACGATGTTATACCACTGGAAAATTGGTGCTTTGAAACGTTGCGATTTCGAAATATTGGGATTTTGAGACTTTGGAAGTATAATCTTTGGAATATTGGGTTTTCAGAAAATTGGGAGATTAGAATGTCGGGCCTTTGGAATGTTGGGTCTCCGTTAAATATTGGGATATTTGAAAATTTGGGTTTTGCAATCATAGATTCTTGAAATAATGTTGAACTTTCAAAATTTCTATGTATAGATATTTCTAAATTTTTCCATTTGTAATTTGCAAAGTTTAAGAATTCGAAATTACCATATTTCTAGATTAGAAATTTACAAAATTCGTAAACTTTAAAATTTTTGAACGGCTCAATTTCTAAATATCTAAATTTCTAACTTTTTAAATTTCTAAACTTCTAAAATTCTAAAATTCTAAAATTCTAAAATTCTAAAATTCTAAAATTCTACACTTCTAAAATTCTAAAATTCCAAATTGCAGACGTTTCGATTTCCAAATATTCATGATATTCAAAGATCCAAATATAAATATACATTCTCATATTCAAAAGTCTCCAAATCGCAATTCCCTCGTTTCAACTTGCACTTCCTACATTCCCAAATATCAAATATCGAAACATCCATATTTAAAACGTTGTATTTATTACCAATGTTCTTGCTTATTAATTTCGCTATCATTGTTTTACATAATCATGATAAATCATCTATTTCATCTCGTTGAATAATACAGTCTCGTTTGCATAATAAACTTCACGCAGATCTCTGAACACCTTCTTTAACTTGAGCATAGCATGAGTTCGTAACTGTGACGAGTCCCATTACATTTACATAAAAATTTCCTGTCGTTAAGATCAAGCGACGAGCAAGAAAGGAGGGAGGGTTTAGGAAGCGGAAGTTTGTCCCTCTACAATCTTGTATATAATTTGTAACAGCATACTAATACTATTACATCTCGTACTAATATTTTACAACTAATTCTATTTCTTATCTTGAATCAAGCATCCAGTAATAACCTTCAAAAATTAAAATATTTTTCAACCGTTTTAGTTCCTTTTTTAGATTTAAAATTCGATAATTTCGGAAATTTTTGGGAATTTGAATTCACGGAAATGGATACCTGCATAATTATAAGCGATATAGCATCGCGAGCGAGCACTTTGAGAAAACGTAACATAAAATTGTACAAAATAGTGTTGAAAATTCTGCAAAGTAAGGACTTGCTTCAAGCATTTTAATTACAAAATTCGTTATTTGTTTATGTTCGACAGAGCTTTCAAAGTCCCAAAATTAGAAAGGTACAATATTCTGAAATACCAACCTCTCAATGCTTCCCAACATTTCAGAGTCCCAGTCTTTCAAACTTCCGATCTTGTAATGTTCCAATCTCCCACATTTTCAATTTGCCAAAACAAAATATTTCAAAATCCCAATCTTGTAAAGTCTAACTCCATCCACATCCCCTTCTTGCAATCTTAAAATCATTCGCGGTCCCAAAATTCCAAAAGTCCAATTCTAAAATCCATCCTCTCATGCCCCAACATTTCAGAGTCCCAATTTCTCAAAGTTCCAATCATGCAATGTTCCTACCTACCATATTTCCAATCTTCCAAAATAAAATATTTCGCAATCCCAATCTTGCAAAGTCTAACTTCATCCACATCCCCTTCTTGCAATCTTAAAATCATTCGCGGTCTCAAAATTCCAAAAGTCCAATTCTAAAATCCATCCTCTCATGCCCCAACATTTCAGAGTCCCAATTTTTCAAAGTTCCAATCTTGCAATGTTCCTACCTACCATATTTCCAATCTTCCAAAATAAAATATTTCGAAATCCCAATCTTGCAAAGTCTAACTTCATCCACATCCCCTTCTTGCAATCTTAAAATCTTCCGCAGTCCCAAAATTCCAAAAGTCCAATTCTAAAATCCCAACCTCTCATGCCCCAACATTTCAGAGTCCCAATTTTTCAAAGTTCCAATCTTGCAATGTTCCTACCTACCATATTTCCAATCTTCCAAAATAAAATATTTCGAAATCCCAATCTTGCAAAGTTTAACTTCATCCACATCCCCTTCTTGCAATCTTAAAATCATTCGCGGTCTCAAAATTCCAAAAGTCCAATTCTAAAATCCCAACCTCTCATGCCCCAACATTTCAGAGTCCCAATTTTTCAAAGTTCCAATCTTGCAATGTTCCTATCTACCATATTTCCAATCTTCCAAAATAAAATATTTCGAAATCCCAATCTTGCAAAGTCTAACTCCACTCACATCCCCTTCTTGCAATCTTAAAATCATTCGCGGTCCCAAAATTCCAAAAGTCCAATTCTAAAATCCCAACCTCTCATGCCCCAACATTTCAGAGTCCCAATTTTTCAAAGTTCCAATCTTGCAATGTTCCTACCTACCATATTTCCAATCTTCCAAAATAAAATATTTCGAAATCCCAATCTTGCAAAGTTTAACTTCATCCACATCCCCTTCTTGCAATCTTAAAATCTTCCACAGTCCCAAAATTCACAAAAGTCCAATTCTAAACTCCATCCTCTCACCGACCCAACATTTCATAGACCCGATCATCGAAAGCTCCAATCCCTTTTAAATTCCCAGCATTGAAGAAGTAAAAGGGCTAATTAGCACCGTCCATCAATTGTCCAAGTCTCGAAACGGAATTCGCGTAATTATATTTTGACGTACATCCTTCCGACGAGCTGCACGTGCCCGTATAAAACGTTTCAGCGATAAAAAGCGATATCCCATTGTGGTTTGAATAAATACGCCCGGCTGCTAGCTCGCTTTGAAGCTGGCCAATTGACCATAATAGAACCGAAATGAAGAGGAAGTGGCGGAAACAGGAGGCGGAAGAAAATCGATAAAGTTTGTCGAACATCGACTCACGACGTTCCTTTGTTCCATCGTTAATCGATGAACCTTGCACGGTACATGGTGTGAAACTAACAGGGGAAAATGCCTTAGGGAGGATCAATGTCCTGGCGTGGATATTGTTATCGCGAAGAGCACTTCCGCATTACCCAATTTTCGTGTTAACGGTACTTCTCCTCCGTATCGATGATGAAAAATTCATATTTATGGCCTACGGTGGCCATTAGCGGCGCATGAATTAAGACACGAGCAACGTGCGGCCGAGAACGGTGTCGTTATGGGAATTTTTAGAAAATATGGACCCATCTTGTTAAGTAACGTCGATATAGACACATTTTCGACCATCGCGAACTATTGGGTCGTTGATAAAATTCGGATAATCAGGGAATTACTATGGAACGGAATCTGCAAAATATACAGGGTGTCCCAAAAGTGTGGAAGGAGCCGGAAATGGGAGGTAGGTGGGGTCATTCTGAACAACTTTTTCATTTGCAAAAATGTCGTATGAAGCTTCATTTTTAAATTATTAACGAAAAACACCGACCAATCAGAGCGCGAGAATCGCGCGCGCTCGGAGGCAGAAGTGTAGGCCCGAGTTATAATTGGCCGTGGTCGATCGAATCGCGTGGCGCGCGATTCTCGCGTTCTGATTGGTGGGTGTTTTTCGTTAATAATTTAAAAATGAAGCCCCATACGACATTTTTGCAAATGAAAAAGTTGTTCAGAATGACCCCACCTACCTCCCATTTTCCGGCTCCTTCCACACTTTTGGGACACCCTGTATATTGAATAGATTTAAATTAATATTCAATACATACATATGCTTAACAGTAATAATTGTCAAAGTAGATTGTTCTCATTCTTCTCGCGCAGAATGTGAAATTATCGAACGTGTATACTTTCATTAATCAGTATTGTTGATTTCAGACAATTGAAGCTTTAATAACAATCGACAGCCAATATTTTTGGCCATTTGTATCAAACGCCCAATTCAATTAGCCATTAATTATCAGTGGCACCGAGATCTATTCTCTGGCAACTGGTAACAGGATTATGCGATATTTATTTATGTGCCAACGGCAGATAACTGATTAATTAATTTGTTCCTTCAAATTGGTTCTATAGACTGGAAACTAATTGCGAGAATTTGGATGACAATCGCAGTCGTTCGAATTATAATTACATGCTCGATCAAATACATTCATAGATCATTTTCATATATTGCTCTGATGATGCTTAAAATGGTGGTTTAATGCAGCGGTTCTCTACTAGCAATATGGAAGCTAATCAGATGCGATTAATAAATTTTCAAATTTCCGAATTTGGTGATTCTTGAATTTTCGAATTCTCAAGATTTTAGAAATCTTCCAAATTTTCACTTTTTACATTTTACAATTTTTCAAATAATTCTATTTTCGAACTTTCTGACTATCATATTTTTCGACATCACAATTTTCAAGTTTCTAAATTTACAAATTTCCCAAGTTCAAGGTTCTCCAAATTAAATATACCCAAAATCAAAATTTTTCAATTTCTGAATTCCTCAAATTCCATATTTCTCAAACTTAAAATTCTTCAAGTTCTTCGTTTTCCTAATTCCAACTTCCCTAAATATTAAAATTCCTAAAGTTTGTAATCTTCGAATTCCAAAACTTCTCAAATTCCTAAATCGCTACATTCTCAATTTTCCATACAGTCAAAATGCCGAATTCCCCCCATTAAAAATCCCCTAATTCCACAATTCCAAATTCCAAAATATAGAAATGTCTAAACACCAAAGTACCAATATTCTATAATAAAATACTCAAAATACTAAAAATACTAAAAATCCTCAAGGTACTCAAAATACTCAAAATACTCAAGGTACTCGCGGTACTCAAGGTACTCAAAATGCCCAAAATACACAAAGTAATCAAAATGCTCAAAATACTAAAATACCAAAATACAATGATACTCATACACTAAAGTTTTAAAGTACTGAAATACTAAAATACTTAAATACCAAAATACCAATATACTAATACACTAAAGTTTTAAAGTACTGAAATACTAAAATACTAAAATACCAAAATACCAAAATACCAAAATACCAAAATACCAAAATACCAAAATACCAAAGTATCAAAATATCAAAATACTCACATACCCAAATGCTAAAATACCAAAACGTCAAAATGTACGTCTATCAAAATCCCATAATCCTTAAATACCTAAATTCTCGAGTTCACGAATTCTCAAATCCCAAAACTCCAAAATCTCTAAATCCAAAATCACTAAATAATCCTCAATTTCTCAAATCCTGATACCTCCGAATCCCCAAATTCTTTATCTTTCGTATTTCCAAATACGAAAACGTTTCGAAAAGTCGATTCAAAATCTTCACAAATAAAGCCGAATAAAACCATGGTAATAGTCTCAAAAAATACGCCTAGTACCCTAAACTCTCTTTAAATCGCCACAATTTATATCGTTGCTAATACTTCCCTTTCACACAGAATTTTTTTCTGCATTATCAAACTCGTTCGTTTGATACTACCGCAACAACCACGATGGTGGCAATATAACTAGATACTACTGTACACCGTATTACCCTATATTTCTCCATTCTTAAAATCAATGCGCTGCCTTGATGCGCTTTGAAACGGACACGTTATACATTCATCCGTCGTATTTACCCCGAGTTCAAGAAGGATTTCCAGGATAACGACAAGGAAGATTCCTGCTTATCCCGGTGCTCGTAATGCAATATTAATTCCGTCGGATTCTGAATGGGAAATAAAAGGAAACGGGGGACTGAACGCGAAAAAAGCATCGTTCTCTTTACATAATAAGTGCATCGTTCTGTTTCATCCGTTCCGGAGTTCTTCCTCGGCCACTTTTGTACACCCCTCTTCATGGTTCTTCTACCTCGTTCCCCGCGCTTTTTTTTCTCTCCTTTTCATCCCGCGCTTGCTCTATTGCTCGCGTTGCGAATAAAACAGAAAAGAGAGAAAAAGGGGAGCGTGATAGCGGCGTGACGTTATGGAACTTATCTGTAAAGTAGGAATTTACGAGAAAGAAAGGAAAAAAATGTAGATGCAGGAGGGCTGAGACTGGAATCGGTAAAAATAACGCCGCTACGGGGGAAAGAGAGAAAACGGCGTTAAATTTCGACGTCGGTTTATCGCGACCTACTGCCTCCATTCTCTTTCTTGCCACTGACAACAATTTTTTGCTTACCCAACGGACAACAACGCGTTTGAAAATCTTCCATCCATCCATGTTTAATTAATTGCCCTCGTCCGTCCCTGAAACGTGCACTGATACTCGTTCTAGACCGTTTCCAGAGGTCTGTCGTAATGGGAATGACTACAGTAGCGTTTCGATATATCGCCGTCTTCGCAACCGGTTCTTACAATATTATGTCTTGATTGGGTACCGGTTGATACGATACTATACTGAATGTTTGTAATTTATACATTTTCAAAATTAACAACTTATGATTTAAAATTTAAAACTCAGAAATTCAGGAATTTACAAATGAAGAAATTTAGAAATTTAGGAATTTAGGAATTTGAAAACTCAAAAATTTGGAAATTTAGAAATTTAGAAATTTAGAAATTTAGAAATTTAGAAATTTAGAAATTTAGAAATTTAGAAATTTAGAAATTTAGAATTTTAGAAATTTAGAAATTTAGAAATTTAGAAATTTAGAAATTTAGAAATTTAGAATTTTAGAAATTTAGAAATTTAGAAATTTAGAAATTTAGAAATTCAGAAATTCAGAAATTTAGAAATTCAGAAATTTTTAGATTTAATAATTTACGCTATTAGAACCTTGTACTTTCTGAGTACCTTCGTTTTGACAATTCGAAATTTTGTATTTAAGAACTGTTAGACTTTTGAATTTAATAATATTAAAACATGGAAATTAGAAACCTCTACATTCTTCAATTTGAAACGTGTACAGCTTTTGAATATCTAACTCTTGTAAGTCTAAAAATTTCAAAATAATGAATTTTGAAGCTTTGAAATTTAAAAACTCCCAATTTCAAAAATTTAGAAATATAAAAGTTCCAAATTTGAAAACTTAGAAATCTAAAATGCCTATATTTTCAAATTTCCAAATTTAACGACCCCATCGCTATGTGATACCATGAACAAAGCATTTTCATACGCAATTTGTGTTATCTTTTAAACTGTAAATTAATGTGCCATAAGTTTTGTAATAATTTTCATAAATAAAATCGTATTTGAAATTATCCTACTGAACGGATACGCATTCCTGATACTAATCAATTGATTGTTGAGGCCGATAAACCAGCATTTTATATTCAAAATATCGCAGTTCTATGAACATGGTCATTTTCGTTAAAATACATTCTTTAAACTGATACATCATACGTAATATTTTAACATACGATTACGTCATAAAATTACTAAAAGTTTTTCATATTTTGAAACCAGTAAAACAGTAGATCGTACGTAGTGATACCGTTTCGGACTACCTGTATCGTGAAATCTCATATTTTTCATTACGATCGTGCTAATTTCATATTATAGATTAAATATAAAGCAAAAATTCCTGCCTGTTACGATAATTAACGAACGCAAACGGGAAAGAAATGTTCAAATCACAAAAAGTAATCCCCAGACGAGTGTTCGTATTTGCAATCAACAAATTCATCTCTCGCTGTAAATAACAGATCGATGGTTCGATTGAATTTTCTGCATTACGGTATAAATGTTTGCTGACTTCATGTTTTCATTACACTCTTTCCCCATCCCAATTTGTGAACTTAATCGGCTTATTACTTCCATTCGATGAGTAACTTCGTTAGCGATAATTGTCTGTTATCTCGCGTATACAATATTAATATTTTCATTTTTTTAAGTCCAATTACTAAAACGATCCATCAAATGTTTACTAACGCTTTGTTCTTCGATCTTTTAATTCGTAATTGATGTAGTTCAAATATTTGTCAAATTTTTGTGCCATAAAATTATATTATGCTTTAATTGCCTAATATGTTACATTTCACTGTGTTCACCTACTGACAGGTTGCTTTGAGGCCAATACCTAGCCATATCGCGTCAAAATTTTATCGGGACCGTTTATATAGTGATTTTCCTGAAACTCGGAACTTTAAATTGATGTATAATAAGCTCTATTTTGAGATACTTTTATGTGATGAAAATGCATAAGACTTTTCACGTTACGAAATCAACCATTCACTAATCCACCATCATCATTGTTTGATATAAATAAAAAGTTTATTGTATATTATAATCATGAAAAGGGCGTTCATGTAGTCATTTTCTTGAAGTTTTAAGCTTTAAATGAATGTGCCGTAAGTGGTCTTTTATAAAACTTTTATGTCATGAAATCGTGGTAGAAGTTAGCCTACGTATTGAGTAGATATAATTGCCGATACAACCTGGCCCATCGATTGAAGCCGATGGCCAGTCATTTTATATGGAAAATATCTATAAACCATTTATAAAGTCATTTTTGTTGAATTTTAAACTTCAAATTGCTGTACCATAAGTGGTATTTCGCGCCGCTTTTATATCACGAAATTGCGTCCGTTTTTCCATGTTTCGAAATGAGATATTTGATACGCAAGAACTTAATAGAGTTCAACTGCTTCATATTTTATATCTTCCAACGTAATTTTCGATTCAACGGAATATTTTAACAAACTAGCGATTCACTTTAACCGAACAATACTCCGTGCAACGTATTCCAACCGAAAAGGAATTTCGAGATAAAGGGCCAAAGGTGCTAATGGACAAACCGAGCTTTCTACACTTTGAAGTTTCAAATGTCACGTATAATCGAATTAACGGTGATTATTCTGTGATATTTGAGCGATGAAGATGTATTTAAAACTCAACGAATTAAAAGAGCTCCGCTCGTGTTCAAAGATTTTAAAATAGCAGACGAATATTTAATGGCACGGTATTTTGCAAAAATTCTGTTTTATCTTTCGCTTATGTTCTTCGGTTTTCGATGGGTTAATTAATCAATGTTCTCGCGAAAGTTCAGCGGAATTTTCGCATACGTATACACATAGAAATTTGTAGACGTTCCCTGTTAAAGTTCGGCAAGGCGAAATAAGAGGAAGCCGGCAAGTCATTAAGACAACTAATTAAATATTTTATAACGAACGCTGCAACTTCCCCTGTAAATTTCGTTGAACGGAGAATCTTCTGGGCTGGGCTGTGGAAACGCGTGTTATAAGATGGAACTATAAATTTCAAACTATTCTAGATCGTATCGGTGCATGCTTCTCATTTTTTCACGATACTTGTTCGCCTTTCGCCTAACTGAAACGTTAAATCATATAAATATTAAACAGTGTGTTGTCTTCTCGGAAGAAATTGTATTAATGCACCGCCTTATTTCCGAAATTCGATGCTATTCAGTGACTGAACTGTTTCAATTGATATTAGTGACATTAGTTAGAGATTAGTAGCGAAAGTTGATATTAGTAAGTAATACAATATGTGAGTGCATAAGTTAAGTTAGAAAATTTGAATCGCGGGTCGTAAACTCGGTTATTTCTACTAAAATAAGTAAATATTTCATTTTACAAGTGTAAAATAAATAATAGAATTTTGTGGAGTAACAAGTGACTTAAGAAGCTGAAATAACTATGTATTAGAAATGTGTAAGTTAATTCAAGAAATGTAAGTTTCAAGAAAAACATTTAACATCTTCTAATTTATGAAGTATTTTAATTTGCAAATTCCAGAAATTGATAATAAAGCTTGCAAATTTGTAGGTTAAGTTAAGAAGGTTAAGTCATAAATTGCGAACTAAATGTTTTTTTAATAAATTATGTATTTTGTAGTGCATAGAATTAATAAATGATACGACGTGGAACTGCAAGAATTGATTAAAAAATATTAAGTCCTTAAGTAATGAAGATACATAAGTTAACTTCAGACGTGTAAGTTCTAAATTCGAAACATAATATTTTGTAATACGTTAAGTACTTTTGCTTGTGGCCTACGTAAATTAGAAAATAATGTAACTTGAAAAGGCCTAAGTTAACTTAAGGAACACGAGTCTTCAGAACGAAACTTAATGCCTCACAGCAAATAATGTGTTTCGCTGTTCATCGCATATGATGTAGTAAGTAATATATTTTGCAGACACATAATATAACTTAAGAAACTTCAATGCCTTCCCATAGCTTAAGTTATCAATTTTGCAATACATACGAATTGCTAAGTAATAAACGTACCAAAAGTGATGTCTCACAGTGAAATTAGATTTTCCATCTTATATTGCCTCCAAAGTAGTGAATAATACGTTTTGAAGATGCATAAATTAATTTAAGAAAATTGAGTCATAAATACCAAACTTTATGCCTTCTAATAACTTAAGTACTTATAGTTACAATATATATGAAATAAAAAATACTAGAATATGTACACGCTTGAATTACCTTGAAAAATTTAAGACTCAAATACAAAACTCAATGCCTCACCGTAAGTTAAACATTTACTTATGGCATGGTACACAAGTTAGTATTAAATACATTTATGAGACTAATAAATAAACTTAGAACATTTACGTAATAGGTACCAAATTTATTGATTACCACTAACTTAAGTACTTAACTTTGCAACACGTACAAATTAAAAATTAATTAAATTAATATAAGAATATTAAGTCTTGAGTACCAAACTTAATATCTACCACTAACTTAACTTCCTGATACATATAAATGAGTAAGTAAACGCTAATGAAATTAAATAAAAAAAATGAAACCTTTAGTTCGATACTTAATGCCTTTCAAAAACTTAATACCTACCCTTGCAACAAATACAAATCAATAAATAATATAATATGCACTCACTTAGTATTTCTAAAATCTCAAGTCCTAATTAATAAATTTATTCTTTTTCAACAATTTGACGAGTAACGCATGAAATTAACGAAAAATTTAATAAATAACACATAAAATTAACACAGGATTTAATAAACAGTACGTAAAATTGATAAAGAATTTAATAAGTATGTATAATAACATATATATGAACGATTTAATAAATAATACATAAAATGAATAAATAATTTAATAAACAGTACGAAAAGTTAATAAAGAGTTTAATAAATAATAAACTTAACAAATCATACATGAAACGAATAAATAACTTGTACACGAAATGAATAAATAAACGCTAGGGAAAAGAATCGATAACAATTGCGCGCATAATAACAATGAAATAAATACGAGTCTTAAAATGGCTTCCATTGCTCGAATGATTCTCTTCTTAACTTGAAACAATGCGGCATGATGCATCCTTCGTTTCCCGGAGGATCAAATTTTCAAGCGGAGCAGTATAATGAGCATAACAAACAGCGAAAAAGTAGGAGATCGGTCGTTGAATTACTTTTTCCACTCGTTTTTACCACTTGAAACACGGTTTCAGCATCCTCCTTGAATATCCAGCGAGCAGAAGTCCGTGTTCGTTTAACTCAACAGTGTTTACCGCATTGCGAGATTATATCATGGTTTATACCGGTCCGCAGCGAATGTTTAATGGAGTGATACAATGGCGAGAATATACACCATAGGTGTGTTTCGTACACGTCGTATATAACCTACACCTTGACCCTTGCCCCTCTAACCCCCACCATTTTCTTTCGATAAATTTCTCCCTCTCCTAAGCTTCTTTGTCTTCTTTATTTCGCTTCTTTTCCCTTGTTTACTGCCGAATATATTCTCCTTTCTTCTACTTTCTTGCTACTTCCGGATCTTCACGCCTGGTAATTCTCGGTTTTTGGTGGTCAGATCATTTTTGGATTCGACACGTGTTGCGAACTATGGGGATACAAATTTTAGTAAAAGTGGAATTGTTCTTTTGGAAATTTCGAATGAAAAGCAAATTACACTTTCGGAAATCTCGAATGAAAATAACATTAATCTTTTAGAAATGTAAAATATAAACAAAATTAATCTTTTAGAAATATAAAATATAAATTAAATTAAATATTTAAAAATTTCAAATGAAAATCGAGGTAAGATTTTAAAAATTCAAAATAGAAATAACAAGTAAGTTTTAATTCTCAAATTTGAATGTATCACAATTTCTATATTCCGAGAGTATAGAATCTCCAACACCATAAATTCCTAGATTCCAAAATTTTCGACTTTCTAAATCCGAAACTTCTCAAGTTGCAAAATCAGTAAATTTTCAGTATTAAATAAAAAAATTGTTGAATTTAAAAATTCCTAAGCTCCCTAATTACCAAATCACTGATTCTGTAAACACCTAAATTTACGAATTTCCCAATTTCTAAATCCAACAGTTCCCAAATTTACAAGTGTAAAATTCCCAAAATTTTGAAATTCCAAAATCCCATAATTTCAATATCTACAAAATCGAAATCCTTAAATATCTAATTTATCAGTCCGTCAAATTTCCAAACTTCTCAGATTCCGAAATCTGCAAATTCTGACATTCCCCATAATCCGAAATATCAAATCGGTCAATATTCCAAATTTCCAGAGTGTGAAATACCCCAAATTACGTAACTACTAGATTCCAAAATTACAAAGTATAATATCTGTGAATTATAAAATTTTCCACATTTCCAAATGTTTATCTCGTCAAATTTCCGAATCCTTAACTGTTCTGAAAAACAAATTTTTCAGGAGACCAAAATCTTCAAACTTCCGAATCCCCGAATCCCCAAATTCCCAAATCCCCAGATCCCCAGATTTCCAGATTTCCAGATTTCCAGATTTCCAGATTTTCAGATCCCTAGAATCCGAGATCCCGAGATCCCAAGATCCCCATATCCCATATCCTCATATTCCCAAATCCCCAAATCCCCAAATCCCCAAATCCCCAAATCCCCAAATCTCCAAATCCCCAGACCCCAGACCCCCAAACCCCCAGACCACCAGACCCCCAGAGCCCAAGATCCCCAAATCCCCAAATTCCAAAATCCCAAGATCCCCAGATCCCCAGATCCCCATATCTCATATCATCATATTCCCAAATCCCCAAATCCCCAAATCTCCATATCCCAAATCCCCAAATCCCCAAATCCCCAAATCCCCAAATCCCCAAATCCCCAAATCTCCAAATCCCCAGACCCCAGACCCCCAAACCCCCAGACCACCAGACCACCAGACCCTCAGAGCCCAAGATCCCCAAGATTCCCAAGATCCCCGAGATCCCCAAACCCCCAAATCCCCAAATCCCCAAATCTCCAGATCCTCAAATTCCGAAATTCAATGACTTTTTAAAAAACCAAATACTTTTTCGTTAATAAATCAATTTGTAAATTGAAATAGATGAATGTTGATTGCCTATCCTCGTTTCATTTAATTGCATCCTTGTTCCAGCGATCCTTGATACAACCTTTTCAAGATAGTTTCCTCGAACAGGTATCAGTAGCCTCCTCGTTTCACTTAGCCCGTTCCTCTATCGCAATAAAACTCGATCTATCGATCCGTCAGGTTACACAGGTCCTGCAGGATTTCTCATTTCCATTGCTCTCTTTTGATTATTTTCTTCTATCAAGGATTCTCGGCCTTCCTTCGAGTATTCTTCGTCATTCCCTCGGGGAAAGAAGGCATCCACTAATCTACTTCTGATTTCTTCGTCTCTCCCTTAACGTTGTTACGATTTCCAGATAACTCAACGGCTCGAAAAGCTCCTCAAGCATAAAACTCGTATCGATACTTTCTTTCTTACTCATTTTTTTCTTAAATTTGCCTGCCATACATTCTATCTTGTAATAGCACATTTGCTTGGTCGAATAAAAATTAGCAATTTTCGCACAATCCATGCTTAATTGTTAATAATGGAACAAAACATTGTTATTCAGAAATATAGTGATTCCAACTCTATTTTACTGGGTTCTGTATCTGCGGACCGCTTATTGGGGGACATATTTATCCACAGTTTTAAATTATTAGATTCTGTATATGCGTCGGAACGTCAGCAATATTTCCTGACGAATAAACAAGCGATGGAATAAATTACGATTCTTAAAAAATGTATAAGAGAACAAACAAACACTCTCGTTGTAAAAAGGCAATACATGACTTAACACATTTCGATTTATTTTAACACCGGCTTCCACTATAAGAGACACTTAAGAAAACTAGATTGTCATTGCGATTCTGCTTCTTCTTCGGGTATGATAATGTTGATGAGGAGAGTTTCTGTGGGTGCTCTTAAAGCCTGGGAATTTGATTTTTGGAGATAGCTGAAATGAGGTAAAGGACCAATAGGGATTGGTGGATGTTAAGGAATCAGGCGTATTATTCAGAGTCGGTGATGAAGGATTTAATGGTCGTTTGCGTAATTGTGTACGGAATGATGACTGGGTTTGGATTTGGTTTGAAATATAAAAATATTGAGTATCATCAAATGATAAAGATACTAACTTAAAACAATGAAAGTACAGATTAACCTAAAGCGATATCTAACATAATTATCCACGTGTTCATTGATCTGTAAAATTAGCCACGGCTACGTTTATTTTCGGGTCATTCTAAGCCGAATCGATCACTTTTTGACGTCACCATCTGTGATTTTGTTTCAATCAAAATATGTTATAGCCGATGTGAAATTATGGGGGGTTTAATGCTGCACCCTGTAGATCATCAATGATTTCGATTATTCACTGTTTCAATAATCTTTGATTGCATGTCATTTTTTATGATTCGTTTATGATTACAATTAACTGTGTTTTTTCATTTATTTACATTTTCAATAATCCTCCAGTTTCGCCATCCATGATGTCACTCAATATTGAACACACGTCTAGTGTATATGTTATTAATTATCTGCCGTTTCAGTTGACCATTCTGTGAAGTATGCACGGTTTCGATTGACCGGTCTCAATTATTCGTGAACTCAATCATCCACTGTTTAAATTACCAATATCACCAATTATCTATGCTCGCAGTTACTCGTGTTTTTAATTACGCGTGATTTCAATAATGTATAGTTTCGATCATCCGTCTCCCAATTTTCTAAATGTTTCAATTATTCAGTAACATAATTATCAACGATTTCGTTTGTTCGATTATTTATAGCTTAATTGTTTATGTATCTTTGAAACTGCACCATCACACTTGTTCATATATTTCAATTATATTCTTTATTTTCTTGGCTATTTCAATTATTTATTTATTATTTTAATTATATTTATTCGTTATTTCAGTTATTTCTATTACTCACTGTTTTGATTATTACTTTCATCAAACATGGCCTCAATCACTCGTCGAAACAAAGGAAATGCAAACGAATTATTAGGTCGGGGAATGAGTTCGTAGCGTTTTTATATTTTCTTTTATTTTACAACGATTTTTTTGCTATTTCACAAAGTGTATGATATTAATTCGATAAAGCTCTTTCTGCTCTAAAACACCCTGCCAATTGTCGAATACATAATTGATTAACACTAGATTTACCAGACTAATAAAAATGACTTACAATTTCCATTCAAAATTCCTATTGCATGTGGTATTTTTTTAAAGTAAATAAATACTTACTTTTTATTTAAAAGTAAATAAAGATTTGAAATCCCACCAAGCACTTTTTCTAAACACCAGTCAGAATGACTGGTTTTGGTAGAAATAGGTATACTCATATACCTGTTAGTATATTATATGCATATTGTATATACAATTTATTACAATTATTATATATATCATTATAATTATCTTATATATAATTATATGTATATATATAATGTACCAGTATATATAATATATATAATATACTGGTACATCTTTTGTTTAAATAAAAGTCTTTGATAAAAACGCTACGAACTTATTCCCCAAGCTAATACATTTTATTTGTTTGCAACGTAAAAATGTTTGTACATGTAAAATATGTAAGAGAGAATGTTTAACACGTTTTGTGGTTACACAATGATTCATAGCAAAGAAAACCCAAACGAAAGCTCAAATAAAAGAAATCGTTAACACTAAACTTACGGACGTTCAATGACTACTTATGTCTGAATTGAAAATGAACTATAAAAACAAATAAATGATGGACAATACATAAGCCAGTTTGTAGAAAGATTCTTCATCTCCATGAAGATTAACATGCATATTGCAATAAGTTTTTTAATAAATTTCGTACTTGAAAATAAGAAATCTAAGATCCGTCATCTTGACGGGTTTCGTAAACCTAGTGTTAAAGAGAACAAATGTAATGTACCATAATTCATAACGTAACGCATAAAACTGACATTTCTCACGTAAGAATAACAAGAATAATTAAGAATCGAGAAAAGTTGGCCGACGAGTGTTTTCACGTTGCTCCGGAATTACGAAATTAATTCAAAAACGTTGCATACCAATGACACGGCTCTCGCCACACTCGTTTCATTATCCGCGGTTTCGTTATTCAAACAGCGCCGCAACGACCTAGAAACATAACATCCACGCAAAACGAGATATCGCGGATGTATATGAAGAGCGTGTATGCACAACCAGTCGATCACGGAATTTTACATCTCTCTCTTCGTCGTTGTACACTTTTACAACGCACCGTACAGCACAGGCCACGATACACGTGAGTCTGTAAACCCTCCAAGCAAAGACAGCAAATCGAAGCATTATTAATATTCCAATCGATCATAAATAGACACAAACCTCGAGCGCACCCCAAGTCCGCGGCCCGTTGCAGGCCCCTCATAAAACATATACATGTAGAAAATCCAAAAAGTGCCTTTCCTCTCGCCATCCCTATTGCCAACTCCTTTTCACCACCTCGTTCCTCCAACTTTTCCACCTTCCAAAAATCCCATTCCAATGATAGATCAATATTTCCCTCTTTTTGCCAAGTTCCTTTCTACAGACCCACCAAATCCACCATCGACTCCTACCACAAAAAGTTTACCTTTTTTGCAACCCAAGCAACGACAGAATAATTTAAACCACCGCCTAGTACACACTAAGAACAAGTTCGATCACCACCAAGTACACTAAGAATAACTTTCACCACCACCAAGTACACAAAGAACAAGTTCAATCACCACCAAGTACACTTAAGAATAATTTCAATCACCATCAAATACATCAAATATACAAATTCAAACACCACACGACATACTAGTACATTCTCAAACATAATAATACATCATCTTGCAACGACTGTTTTCAACGACATTACTGTTAAATAAATAAGTGTTAAGTTTAACCTGTCACGGTCCTATGTTGAGTGTGGCTCGATATGGCGTTTCTCCTTGATCGTAGAAATAATTCGGATGAATAGGTTGATTCAAGACGTTTTCGTTTCTTTGCCACTTGTAGCAAATTAGAGATATATTTGTTACACAATCTGCATTATTAGAATACTGTAGGGATCTTGGTGACAGGAGGACTTGTTTTAACCCTTTCACTACGAAAGACGTATATATACGCTCTCACAAGTCTTTAAATATATACGAAAGGCGTATATATACGCTCACTGTATTTTTGCACTATAAAACCTTGCCTATTTTATCGATCGATTCACCATGGAATTTATCGTTCTACGTAATGTACCACCCAATTTATCAATTGTGTTCAGTCAATTATTGTCAGATTTGTCATATTCTTTTAACTTCGTGCGTTGATCAATGTTTCATGATATATCGCACGGAAATGAATTAAATCTTCTAGTATCTAATAGTTTCTATTATCTTTCAAATTCGTTATGTTAAAAGTCGTTTAACGTTGTTATGTTGAAACAAATTTGTTCCCAACAAACAATTTCAAATTTCATATCGAATTATTCATTATTATCGAAGAAATACAGAAGTTGAGTCAAATGAATCAATGTAACTTAAAACTGGTATCAGATAAATATAAAACAAATGTCTCTAATTTAACTACAATTATCATTTCATTGAAACCTAAGAATGGTATCAAACGGTGTTAAGTACTCGTGTTTACCCGAGTAGGGAGATTCGAGCTTTGTAAGCGTTTTGCACGCTTGTGCCAACAAATATAATGACTACTCGAAGGACCACTCGATATGATCGGGACTATACAAATTATCTATGTTTCAAGTATACGAATGTCTATGTTCTTTATTCAACTATTCAACTATGTCTATACAAATCAACTGTCCTGCCCGTTCTTGTTTCAACTAACTTGTCTGTCTATCTCTATGCAACTCAATCAGATTCTATTAAATCTATCCGATGTCACCCTTGTTGTGAGGGTCCACGAACGGAGATAATTCTCCGGGTCATTCAGGCTATCCTAAGAGGAAAACCGCCAGATATTCGAAATCGGTTCGACTCGGGGTAGGAGTGACCCCACGTGGTTTACCGACCGTCGAGTCGCGACGAGTCGCTACGCGTTTATATTATGAGGAGCACTCTTGTACGAACACCCTTCCGGTGAACACGCGGGTCTCGTCCTTTCTTTTCAAGATTGTCTTGTATCCTTGTCCCGTTTTCAATCTGACATTGATTTTGTTCTCCCATCGTCTACCTTACTTTCATTACTATTTTGTTCTGTAAGCCCTTCCATCAACGATTGTAATTATTTATGTTAATAAATTATTATTTCTGTTAATAAATAGTTACACATACACATATTCTTTTTGGTGAGTTATTATCCCGACAACTGTAAGCTACACTAGTTCACCACTATATCATCTACAAAAAGCGTCCTCACGACATTAATTTGCCGTCGAGCACACTGGTCCCAGTTCTTGATAATTCCGTCAGCGAAAAGTGGAGTTCCGAGACCGTACATTTGTAATTTTGTATAATTATTAATCACGGTGTACACAACAAACCGCGGGCATCGAGTTCGAACGAGGTAATTCAGAATCGACGTTGGAAGTTTCATAAGCGTCTTGTTTTCAAGGCCCCCGGACTTTGAGGCAGTCGAGATAAAAATTTGATCGCCGCCGCCATCGCTGCGCTTTGCTCCTTTTCTCGGTCTCTCTTTTTCGCGACAAACTTCAGAACTCGCCTTTATGAAGCTAGGAACCCGTGTATCCCTTTGAAATGGTTCTTCCCGTAATCTTTACTTTGGCGGTAAGCTCCGTTCCTTTTTTTCTCGTGCTTCACGCTCCTCCTTCATTTTTCAACTTACGAGGATCATCGAGCGAACGTTCAATCGCGATCGCGACGGAACTTGGCGAGTTTCGTGCAACGAGCACGAAATAAGGGACACTTGTTCGCTTCTTTCTTTTTCTTTTTTTTTTTTGTTTTATCAATAGAGAGCCGAGTTTCAAGGGGTGAAATCGTCCTCTTAAAATGGCCACCCCGGGGCTATCCCGGCTACCATTAACGATAAAAATATACTTTAAATTGCTAAGTTCTGTCGTTTCTCGTACGCATTAATGTGGTGTAGATAAGTTTATGGAATGAGGGTTTCCACCCTTTTAAAAAGTTTATCCCTTCGATGGTAATAATAAAATATAACGTGTATTTACGAGCACCGTGATACTATTTCGAAGACAAAAAAGAGACATTAAATTGTTTGTGAATGAACATTGAAGTTCGGTAACTGTCCAGACATTCTAATTAATTCACTGAAAATTTTATTGAATTCACTTGTTCCACTGCGAAGAAATAATGTACACCAAAAAGCAATCTACGGTTGTTAATTTGCACTTGTTAAACCTCCGATTATAAATTGTAACAAATTTTAACACTAGAACTACCAATCAGTCAAAATGACTGGTTTCGGGTTGGGCATTTTTTATTACAAAATTTTATTGCCGCCCTTTTGTCAAAATGTCTGTCATGTTTTATTGAGCTAATGAATGGTCGTATATGTTAGGCGATGCTGCAATATTTATTCATTTATTTTTCTACTTTATTTTCAGTTTTGAAGTAAGCATACATTTAATTCCGGTACTTCTAGTGTTATGTGGATACATATTTACTTCTGTTCAGTTTGCATTTGACAATGAAGGATTTTTTATTTGTTTTTAAGAGAAATTGATGGACATAATTTGAAACATTCTGAGGAAATAGTGGGCTTATAGTACAAATTCATAAATTTACAGATATCGAAATTTCAAGTTCATGAATTCTTAAATTCCCAAAACATCCAAAATTGTTCAATCTACAAATTTCCAAATTTCCGTATCCCCGGGTTTCCAAACTTCCAAATTCCTGAGCGTCAAATTACTAAATTTCTAACATCTCAAATTATCAAATTCCTGGATTCAAAGAATTGAAAATTCCAACCCCGCAAATTTTTATGTATTGTGAGTGAAATAGTGGTTTTATAAAAGTAGTGTACGATTCTAAGTTTACATAGTAGTTCAGTCATGTTATTTCTGTTTTCAAACCAGTTTATACAAGGAACTCGTATATTTTAAGCTATATTCAATTTATATATGACGAGCAATGATATTTTACTTATTTTTATGAAAATTCAATTCGTAAAGTTGGAATTGCTGCTGTAAAACGGTGGCCTCGTAACCTCATTCATAAATTTAATAATCAGAAATTTATTAATTGCTCCTGTGAAAATTTGGTTCTCATAATTGAAATCATTGCGAAGGAACAATGTCCTTTTGACGACAATGCTCTTAACAGCATTCGTAGTAGTAAAACCTACCTCCAACTCAATTTAAGTTCAAAACGAACGCGAATTAAGCTTCGCTCGTCGCAAATCTGATAACCAATAACATTTCGCTTACTCCTGTGAAAATTTAATTCTCATATTTTGAAGCGACACTGAGAAACGGTGGCATCATAAGTCTGTCAGTCGTAAACGCGATAATTAAGAATACTTCGCCCGCTTTTATGAAAATACGATTCTCGTCGTGTGAAACATGGCGATGGAACAATGGCTTCATAATAGCAATATTCGTGACTGCGTTCGCGGTAGTGAAATTCGTCTCAAACTCGATTTAAGTTCGAAACGAACACGAATTGAACTTCGCTCGTGACAAATCTGATAAGTAACAATATTTCGCTTACATCCGTGTAAATTTTATTGCCATAACTTGCGGCGTCGCTTCGGAACGGCGGCCTCATAATCGTTCCGAATGACAGGCCGGCGTCGTAAAATTGTTTATCGTCGATGTCGGACGAACGGAACGAGCAAACTCCTCGAAGTTAGGCCCGCGAACGCTATGACTCGAGCGTGAAATTGGACGGGCCGAAGATTTGCAAAACCCGTCGATCGTAAGATTCTTTGTTTAGAAACGATTTTCGAATGCGAGCTCCTCCTCTTTCGAGCCGCGCAATTCGACGTCCAATTAAGGTCGCTGACTCGACGCGAAACCGGGATAAAGAGGGATAGAAATACAAGGGAAACAGACAGATTGAGGGGGGACAAGTAGGGAAGACGGGTGTGGGTGTATATAGCGTCTTGACGAAAGCTTAAGGCCGGGGTTTAAGCTCGAAAGATCATGCTCAGCCCTGCTAAACATAACTTTCGAGGATCCATGGACGCAGCACAACGAACTGATTTCCCGTTTCCGTTGCTTCAGCGAGATCTCGACGCGGAATAAATTGATTCGGCGTGCACCAGCTGCGGTGTAATAACGAGGAAATTGTAGAAGTCTCGGTACGTTAACGGATTGCCGGTTATTTATGCCCGGCGATAAATAAACCAACAAATGTCACGTGAACGCCTACATATTTAACGGCGAAACTGACCGAATAAACGGAGAAATCGAAACGGAACTATTGCTTGTTTTTCTGCGGACGCGTTATACGACATGGTGTGGTCCAATTTGGTTAGGTAATTTGGTTTCGGTTACAGGATATGTACAGACATTGGGAGATAAGTTATGGATGATTGAGTCTATTGGTAGAAATAAATTTGCAGTTATTGAATTAATTGGGAAGTTTGGGAAGTAGTGGATGTAAGGAGGCGTGGAATGTGCGGAGAACTTAGAAAACTCGGGACCACGATAAAGTTAGAGACCTTGAGTTCCTTCAAAGACTTAGAAAATGTAGATAACTTACTGAATGTAGGGAACTCGTGAAGTTCAGGACATTCAATAATCGTAATTAAATTATTGGAACTTAACGAACTTAAAAAAGTTGAAAATTGTTAGGAAACTTAAAAAAAAGTTAATTAAGTTGGAAAACTTGACAAATTGAGCAGATTTTGCAAACTCATGAAACATAAACGACTGAGGGGACTTATAAAACTTGAAAATTTTATGACCTCCAGCAAATTCAGAATCTTGAAAATTTAGAAAACTTAGAAATCTTAAAAACTTAGAGAACTTAGAAAACTCAGAACAACTTAAAGATCTTAATAAACTTTGGAAACTTAGAAAATTTGCAAAACTTTAAGATACTTTAATTAGCGTAACTTACAAAACTTGCGGAACTCGAAAAATTCACATAACTCATTAAATTCAAGCTGCTCACACAAGGATATTTGATATTTGATATTTGATATTTGATATTTGATATTTGATATTTGATATTTGATATTTGATATTTGATATTTGATATTTGATAAACTATGAAACCTATAAAACTCAGCAAACACACATAACTAAGGTAATTTGTAAAACCTAGGAAACTTGAAAAATTCACATAACTCACTAAATTCCAACTCGCGTAACTCATGAAACCCACTTAATGCCTCACAAAACTCACATATCCCACGGAATTCGAAAAAATCCCCAAAACTTAAGTTATTCTCCTCTATTGTAAGCGAATGTACACATTTGTAGCCCCATGCACGTAAAAATCAATTAATAATAAGAATTAAAAAATCCAGAAAACAAAATACATAAAGCAGGCTTAACTCAATGCCCCAAAATGTACATTGAAATATAAAAAATGTATATGCAATAATACACGCGTTATGCAATAAACGTGCAAAAAAAAATATAACACGAAATACAACTTCATCAACGCGCACCTAGGAGAAAACAGCGAAAAGAATCATACCGCACACGTGCGAATATTTTACTTAACTCTATCAGAATTTTTTGCTGCCATAGAGGCAATATGAGCATCACGGGAGGTCCATGAATTTCACGGATCATATTTTAGTATAATTCCCGGCCACCCAATCTCGGTCTTAATCTAAGGGCCGTAAAACGGTCAGGTTTACACGCAAACTTAAGACATTGTTTGAAATAAAGTAGAAAGGTTAGTCGGGGCCGTGCTTAAAGCACAATTACCTCGACCAGGTTAATGGATCGTTTTAACGCTCGGCCCTTTTACCGTGGGTGGGGGTGGGGGTCTTTTGCGGCACGGTTGCACGCGCAACACGACGGTATATGAAACAAATTGGAACGTGATCCTTTTTTCCGAGCATGCTTTAATCGGTGGACGACGATGCATTCCGGTTTGCGAATTTTCCGTCGATCGGCACGTGTTTTTTACGTAACACGCGACAACACTGCGACTATACGGTTTGCAGGGTCGAAGTCATCGGACGTCGTAAGTCTCCGATCGATTTTTTAACCGACAATTTACTAACTTAATGAACCACGAAGTAGTTAGATTGTGGAATCAGTGAGTCCCCTCGAAAGACAAAAAGAAGCAGACAACTGGCGAGGGTGAAATGTATGTGGGCAGTTCTTACCCACTTCCCTTAAATTTTCTGCAACCAATGAAATAGTTTAATTTTAACTTAGTCGTTTGTTCACCCCCAGCATCTCTCCAATCCCCACTACATACTCTATTATGGAGAGAACATTACTTTTTCTCTTCAGTAAATTCTCTTGTTCAGTAGATTTCCAATAACTCTCAAAGTCTTTTTGTAAGACTTGAATTAGCACTTAAGAAAAATAGTAACACTTTGCAATTTGGCAATTGACTTTAAAAGATAATTATAAATTTAATGTGTACTCTTTGAGAGTTATTGGAAATCTACTGAAGAAAAGAATGTACTGAAGAGGAAAATTAATGTTCCCTCCAGAATAAAGTATGTAGTGAGGATTGGTGAGATGCTGGGGGTGAACAAATGACAAAGTTAAAATTAAACTATTTCATTGGTTGTGGGAAATTTAAGGGAAGCGAGCATGAACTGCCCTTACCAAATGCTCGTCGCGAGGTCAATATGACCTCGGATAAAAAGTACGCGGTCGTTTGTCACCTAACGGTTCGACACTCGTAAAATAATAAACCGCGAAAGTCATGCTCTCTGGCCCTCGAAAGTCATGCTAATTTAAAAAAAGTTTAAGAATATGAATTGCACGTTGTAAAAAGCTGCAAAAGGCAGTTGTTGATTATTCATGAACATTCTAAAGTTAAAAATAAGCCCAATGGGTTTATGATTCTATGAATGCGCCGCAACAGGTGTAAGGAAAATGATATCGCTGAATTAATTTAACAGCTATTGCGTGAAAAATCAAAAAATCAATTACTGAGAAATGATTCAACGTAGAGAATAACTTTATGTTAAAATTTGAAAGGTGTCTTTTGACACATCTTGGTAGAAATACTATTATTACATTATGGTTTGCAACGAAACTACGGGTACGATTATAAGACCCATACTTTCACGATTTCTTTGTAATATCGAAATTCGATTTTTCTATAGAATATGCTCCGTGGATTTACCACGGAACAGCACGCGGCATCGCGTGAAACGAACCGCGTAACAGAAAATCATGGTGCACGTACCATTTAACCGCCGTGACAAAGATTAAAACGCACGATTAGCGAAATGCCGAGGCGCAACACACGGCATCGCGAACTCACGTCGACCGGTTTAATGTTTAATGTCTCCTAAATGTTTGATGGGCACCCTTTTTTTTTTTTTGCTTTATCCAGGGCAGAACGCGCTCGATTCATCCGTCGGGTGCCTGTGTGTGTTCTCCTTTTTGTTCTCGGCGCTCGTTCGCCGGCATTTCCCGTTGCCGTTTTCCGAACAGTTCGCTGGATTTCGCGGAATAATACCGCAGGAATTATTGTAAACCTTTGTACATTGAAGTCTTTGTGTTCGGAAAATTGTTCGGTGCTTCGGATGTACTTTCGAGTTACAGGGAATAACGCTGGGCTGCTAAATGACGCCGTGAATTATTGAGTACTCTATTTATGATTCTGTGAGTTGGAGCGATGAACTACGCAAAAACCGCGAATGGGTCATTCCACGTCGAATCGATCACTTTTTGACCTCGCCATCTGCGATTTTGTTTTAATCAAAATATGTTATATTCTATGTGAAATTAGGGGGGGGGTTTAAGTCATCATTTTGCCGATTAAGAATTTGTTAAGAAATTACAAGGCTTCAAAGTTTTTTTAAATTTTAACTCTGAAAAAAGAATTTGTTTAAATTTGTTCATATCGTATAACAAATTGACGAAGTCCGAAAAAATATTTTATAGTAGCCCAATCCTTTATGAATAAAACAAAAGAAAATTTAGCTCGATCGGACGAGTAGTTTTTGAGAAAAAAATTCGTAAGTGATGTCTATTTTCACAAAAATAGGCAAAAACTGCAAAGTTTTAAACTTATGTTACCTTCAAAAGTGTAAAAATACACAGTGGTCATACTGTAAGTGTTATTATGACTCTCTGATTGTGAGTATAAAAGCTCACGTATTCATAAAATTAGTTAATAAGGTGAGTTTCGAGATATGTACTTATAAATGACAATGAGTTAATAAGAAGTTCACATATCAGTAATACAATATTTGCATTGTTTTTTTTAGATCATGTACGTTTCATATTTGGTATACTCATAAAAATAAGCGTTAAAATAATTTTAGAAATAGCTATAACTCAGAATGAATTGTTAAGTACTCGTACCATGGATCTATAACTCACTACGAGGCACAATGGGCACATCGAAAATATTATTTTATCATTCTATACTCTAAGTTTAATATATTTATAAAGAATAGAGATACAGTTGATTTAGAAGTACTTGTAATACACAATGAGTGATTAAGTACTTACCGCATGACTCAATGACAATGCACTATAAGAAACATTAAAAATAAACTCTACATTTATAACAGAAAATTAGTACATACATAAAATTACATACATACGTGTATAATTTCACATGTGCACATAGTAAAATAACTTAATATTAAATTCACTCCCCAACGTTTATTATTAAATTGGCTAAAACCTAATCAAATACGACCGAATATAACGAAATACATACTATAAATCAATCTGAAATCACAGTTCAACGCAGGACCAACAGATTAAAAATAAATCATTTAATAATTAAATTAAAACTCATACATTGTTTATTGAAAATTGCACCGTTAAATCACGTTGCTTTACATTTCTCCGTTATATAACTCTGAAATGTCTTCTGTATAATTCAATCGCTTTTAATAACGCAGTGTCGGTCATCGCCCAATAAAAAAAAGAGCACTATAACGTCAAGTTCACTTTTTCCTTTTTTTATTACTCGTTGTCCAACGCAATTCATTTCTACGTTTTCACATTCAAATGGAGCATGTAATTTAAATAATCGATTCCCCGGTTTGATTCGGTCCGTTCGATTAAAATCAAGCAGTAATAGTGGCAAAAAGTTCCTTCGAGTACTTACAATGAACCGGCCTCGCTTGGGATCGAAGAACAAGGGAATTTTAATACCCGTTATCCGCGGTATTATGCCCATGGCGGATGATAGACGATTGGGGAAAACAGCATATTCAATTCTTTCTACATTTTTATGAACGGTTGTATCTCGCCGAATGCTGGCCACTGCGATATTGATGAATCAACGTCCCACGGCCATGTACGGAAAAGAGGAGACAGTATCTGATTTACTGGACCATAAATATCTCTAATCTGTAACACAGCCGTGCATCCTTCCGCTTCTCTTTACTCTATTCTATCTCGTTCGCTTTAAAGGTCGCGTCAGTATTTCCTTAAACCGGGTCCAGCTTTCACTTCCGTGCCCCATTCATCATCCACAGAAATAGGGAAAAAGCATTAAATTATAAAATTATTGGAGCTGATCCGAGAATCGAAAAACTGTCGGTCCCAACAAACTGTGGAATTCAATTACCTTTTTTAAATTCTCGGTTTTGAAATGTAAAAAGTCGGGCACAACTTCATGACATAAAAGTGTCATGAAACACTACTTGCCGTACATTGATGTAAAGCTTGAAGCTTACAAAAAACGAGTATGAAAATGATTTTTTGGTATTCTCGATATACTGTGATCAACTATCGGCCTCAACGTGGAACTGATTCGTTGCTGTAGACAATTATTGCTGTACCTATCAGATAGGATAACTTCTAATACGATTACGTAACTGAAAAATATCATGAAAGAGTACTTGTGATACGTCAATTTAAAGCTTAAAGCCTGCAGAAATTGGGTGCATGAACGTCTCTTTAATGATTTCGATGTAGAATGAATGTTTGCCACTTATTCCAAACAGTGTTGAATGTACAGCACTGAACGTATAATTTATAAGCATAATAAAACTGATATAATTTTATGACATAAAAACAGCTCAAAATGGCACACCGTTCACATCAATTACAAGCTTGAATATCATTAAAAATAATTACATAATCGCCTCCTTAATGATTTTTACACAGAATTAATGGTTGCGAGTTATATCGAACAATGGTGAGTGTACAGCAACGAGTGTCAGTTTGCTGAATTTCAATCTGATACAATTTCATGACATAAAAGTAGTTCAAAATGGTACTTATGGAACATAAATTTGAAATTAAAAGCTTCGCAAAAATGACTGTATAAGCGCCTTTAAACTAACTTTAATATGAAATGATTAATCACCGGCCTCAAGGTAAATCAATTAGTACAGACAGTGAAATGTACGCTATTCGATAATTCTCGTTTAATATGCTTCAATGACTGAAGAGCAGCACAGAATTACTATACATCCATTTAAAACTTAAAGATTGGCGAAAGTAACCAAATAATCAATTATTGTTAGACAGAATTATTGTTACGCAAAACAATGATAATTTAATAAAATGCTCTAACTTCATGACATAAAGTACCTCGAAATGGAACAAACCATATCAATTCAAGCGTGAAATATTGCTGAAAGTGACTACATGAAAGATACATTAATAATTTTAATTTAAAATGGCCGATTGCCAGTCAGTATTTTCAAAGTAACATGAATTATTGTTACACAAGAAAATGATAATTAACTGAAAAGATGTAATTTCATGACATAAAAGTATCTCGAAATGGAACAAACCTTATCAATTCAAACGTGAAATATTGCTGAAAGTGACTACATGAAAGGCCCATTAATAATTTCAATTTAAAATGGCCGATTGCCAGTTACGACGTACGCGCACGAACTTCGTCTTAGCAGGATTAACAATTTTCCAGGCTACGAATTCATGGTGAGCCGTGTTCCTTTCGCGAGTGAATCCTGCCGACAGGCAGCGGGATTTCCTCCAAGTCTGATTTACATTCGGCCAGCTTAATTGGAGAAACGCAGGAAGTGTTACCGGCCCCCGCGCTAAATTCCAATCAGTGTTACGTTAGCGTTCTTGCGCACAATCGCGTGTCGTTCCGATCTTACCACTGCAAACTGTAATTAATCACACGTCCTCCACGGTGAAACGTATCGTGTGAGCATTCCATCTTCGTGTCTTTACGTAACAGCTTCGTTTGACAATGGTTTCGGGTAACAAAGTTGATCACTAGGTCCGCGAACCATGTTTGATCCTTGTCCAAGATTCCCTTGCAAATCGCCCTTTAGATAGTTCACTGGACTCACTGATTGATATCCGTAAAACCTGAACATACCGAGATTAAACGACCGTACGATTGCTTTTCATTTATCATTCAACAATCAAACGGTCTTCGTTGATTTATCCTCTCGTTTCAATTGGTCCTCCTTCGAACGTTTCCCGATTTACCTTTTCTCGTTCTTTTATTAACCACGAGGGGTAAATGTTATTTTTATCGGTTGTTGGCATCTTCGCTCCCTCGTCACCCTATACCGACCATCGCACCTACTTACGCTCATTAGCCACGAGAAATTCAATCAACGTAATCGTTAAACGTGATCAACGCTCTTGCCGGCTATTTACACGGTTATTTGTGTGTACTTTTTAACACGAGCCCGCTGATGCGTTTTCGTGACGAATTAATCCGTTCGTTTCAACAACGACCGAATGGTTTCGAGTGGAAATCACCAATCAAATCTTTACTGAGTCCATTTTCTTAAGCTTACAGCCTTAATTTAATACATTACAAATATCTTTTGTAATATTTTTTATCCGTCAAATCCTGCGAGATGTCAATGACTTAGCGATACACTTTTCGGTATGCATTAATCGAGGCATTACTGTGAGGCCGCTAACTAACGACTTCATATTGAAATCAGAAAGGAGGCGTTTATGCAGTCATTTTTATCAAGCTTTTAGCTTTAAATTCATGTCCCATAAGCATTAGTTTTAAATACTTTTATGTCATGAAACTGTATCGAACATGTGCTTAGAAATCCAATATTGGTTGCTGCATATTCATCGTTTTGGTATGAATGTTAATTCATTTTATATCGAAATCACTAAAGGTGCATTTACTTTGTCAATTTCGATATTCTTCAAGCTTTGAATTGATGTAGCATACATACCACTTTGCAATGTTTTTCAGTTATGAAATCATGCTAGAAGTTTACCTATCATTGTCAATAACTATTCACTTACTAGTTCATGCTGATAATCAGCCATTTTATATTAAAAGTACTGACAAAATGTTTAATTAGGATTTTCTTATGATGTTTTAAAGTGTAAAATCATATAACATAAAAGTCCTGTTACAATTCTTTTATACCACCAAATTAAATGTATAAAAATTTAAACTTTTTGTATTTCATAGCCGACCATAGTTTGTTTCAAGTATTAGTCAGGCATATTTTATCACGTAGTATGTATATCATCATTTTTCTTATATTTAAAACTTCAATTTGATATAACATAACTATTATACTGCAACACTTTCAAGTGATAAAATTATGTTAGAATTCAGACCATCCGGCGGCAACTGCTCAGTCATTCGATGAGGCCGTCAGCTAACCATTTAATCTTGAAGATATCGAAAGACCACTTAGGTTATTATTTCCGCTAACTTCAAGCTTTAAATTCATATACAATAAGTGGAATCTTCGATATTATTTTACACCACGGAATTACAACAACAACAAAAAACACCAAATGGGCTGTTACATTAAACTAATATAGATATCATCTTCATAACAACTGGTTAATCTTTATGCGTGCGGATAATTAAACAAAATTTGCATGCATACAGCAATCACGCGTTTCATTCGACAACAGTGAAGTACTCGAAGCTTGATCGTGTGATAGCTCGCGTTTTCTGACAAATGTACGCGCGATAAGCTTCGAATCTCCCGGGGCTCGAGAAGCTTACGAAAAACCGCAAGCATTTCCATTGGAATTCACGGGACCATTACGTTCCTCTCTTTTTTTTTCTCCTCGACTTTCGGTCGCCGTGAGAAAGTCGGGAAGTTCGATCAGGTTGGATGCCCGCGTCACAGATAAGAATCCCGCGGATTTTGTCCCCCCCGTCATCCATTTTCGCCCTCAACGACGGTGTTTTTTGTTTATCGCTCCGTCGAGCTGACGAAATCGTCCGATTTGCGGCATCTCGATTGAACGCGAAATCACGAAAAGTACAGAGCCTTTGTATACGCGTCGCAGCGTCAACTATTATTTTAGCGACGATTAAACGACGCGTGAGATTGATGGCAATCCCAAGAACTGAGATCAGTGGACTGTATCAAAATAAATGGATGTAACTCCGAGCAATTATACTTTATTACAAAGTTGTACTGATTGAGTGTGTAAAAATTAGAGTACGGATATATAAGAAATAAAATGTATGTCAAATACAGGGTGTTCCACAAATACTGTAGGAGCCGGAAAGGGGTGGAAGGTGGGGCAATTCTGAATAACTTTTTCGATTGCCAAAATATCGGATGAGGGTTCATTTTCAAATTATTAAGGAATAACACTGATCAATCAGAAGGCGAGAATTTCGCGGGCTGAGAGGCGGGAGTGTAGGCACGAGTTGACCATGGTCGTGAACAAACATATGGGCATCGCGATGGTAACTCAACAGATCGGAAAACGATGTCTATTGTATTGACGGAAGGGTCTTCAAGGCACTTCGGGGTTTGGTGCATCCTGGTGATGCCAAGTGCCAACCCCACCTCCTCGTGGTGTGACCTGGGCACCGTGCAGACGGTGGCAAACGGGGCTGTGGCTAAAAACGACTCTGAGAACTTTGCGGGGGGAGTCAGTACCTAACAGAAAGATCATTGAGACAAAAATAAAATTCCTTGCAAGTGCCGACTCAAGCGATGTCTTCTCAGCCATTAATCTACCATGCTCCTACTGGAAGCGGTGTCTGGCTAGGGGTAGGTGGGTAGTTTTATTGCGTATGCCCTAAGTTTGCGAGGAAGCATATCCGCGTCTCACCTCGGCCGGCCGGATTTATAATAAATTGTATTGACAAAGCCTTGGGTCGGCGCCCAATATTCACAATGCCCATCGCGATTCTAGGATCCAACAGTTTATTTATTTCTGATGGCGACGAACTAACGACTTACGAATCATCGAGGGACAACGAATGGCGTTGTCTGTATCAATGATCGCTTCGGAGAGTCTGGTAACTGGTGGAAGACACGGGAAACGGCGGAAGTCTAATACCTCAAAACGCTTATTGTCGGAGTACTCTAACGTTCGAGGTATTAGGCGACAGCGACGTGGAGTTTCGGGGTAGAAAAGCAACGGGTATAGAGCTTTCAGAAGTAGTCTTATCGCGAATAGTTTGAAACGATAGCGGTTCCATTAAGGGGACGACCCCCTTTTCTCCGTGGCTTTCGCTTACAGACAGAGACAAAGAAGAAGAGAGAGAGAGAGAGAGAGAGAGGGAGAGCGAACGTTCGGGATTTCTGCATGTTGCATCTATCGCGTAATATACCAGTTGCACCGACAACCATACTCGCGAATGCACAATTTCTAGCCCGCTATCTAAGATGACAGTGGGTAACGTCGAAACAGAGCCGGCAACGAACTGAAACCTTCCATTAGGATCCTATCTCGGATCGCTGAATGATAAACGACGAAACGCTACGATAGACTGGTTGTTGAACGAAACTTTATTCCAGATATCAAACGGGTTGTTGCAAGGATTATCCGATGATTAATCGATTATCGGTGGAAACGATTACGGGACAAATCGCGCAGATTTCCAACGATCCGTTGATTTTAGTCAAAGTGGAAACGATATCATTCGATAAGACCGGCGACAAAATGAATTATTACCGATGATATTAACGACTGATCCTGTGTGCTTTTGTTAATCTTCGCTCTTGGATCCCCAAGATGTCCATTAGGGAAACGTAGGTAAAGCTGAAGAAAATCATGGAAGGGAAAGGGAGATTTCGAAGAGATGGTAGATAACTCTAAAAGAAAGCTAGGAAATAGGATTCTAGCCAAATCGAGTGGAAAGAATTATCGTCACGGGATACAGAGGATGATGAGGAAATGATCCTCGCAAAACTCGGAGACAGTCTGGGGAATTTTGCTCAGTAAACTTAGAGAGATCCTAGGTAGTTACTTTAAGGAATCCAAAGGGTTATCTCAGAAAGGGCCAGAGGAAATCTGGTAATTTACCGTAAGTGATTTTTCAACAATTACTTAAAAATATTTTGTAAAAACTCAAAATGATTTGTGACAATTATTCGACGGATTTTCAAAAGATACATAGGGAATTACTTTAGTAGATTTTAAGAGAACCCTATAAATAATCTTGAAAGAAACATACAAGAATTCTAAAATATTAAGAGAAGCTTAAAAGGTTCCTAGAACCTTAAGAAAATTCTAGGGGATCATTGGAATCTTAAGTAAAAAATATTGTAGAGATTCCTAGAAGATTCCTAGGATACATTTAGGTTATCTTTAGAAGAAACATAAAATTTCTGTAATCCTAGGTAAAACTCAAGAGAGTTCAAGAATCCTAGGGAAACCCAAAAAAATATATTGCATTCTAGAAGCAATCTAAGAAACCTAAAATAACATTGTTTGAAATTCTTCTAGTATGGCGAAAATTAGAAGACCAATTTTAGGATAGAGTTCAATTAATTTCTATGGAATCACAAGAGTCTTATATGAAACTTACCATAATAAAATACCGTAAAATTGCAGGTTCAATCTAGGAAATTCTTAAAAGCACTCTGGAAACACTGTTGAAGACCTTTATAGGTTCTTCGAAACCCCAAAAATTGTATAATTCTATGATAAACATAAGAAATTATTGAAATCTTGGGAAATACGTAGGAGCACCGTAGAGGAACCGTAAAAAACTCTTACAAGATCTCTAGAAAATCCCTAGAATTCCAAAAATCCCAGAAGATTTCTAAAGTACCGAAAGCCAACTCTAAAATCCCTAAAATATTAAGAATCTGAGAAACTTCAGCAGAATATCGGTAAAACACTCTAATAATTCTTTACGATTTCGTAAACTCCCTAAGAGACTTCTAAAAAAGTCCTAGAAGATCTCCAGAACCCTAGATGAATCGTACGAGATCTACGGAATTCTAATAGAACCCTAGAATATACCTAAAACGTTGGTAAAACTCAGAAAAACCCTGCAGAACTCTGAGAGTATCCCAAAATAGCTTCGGAGTGTGTCCTAGGGAAATACCCAGAGAAAACCGAGGGAAAATTGAACTTGAACGTTCCGGCTACAACTGCCCTTAACTGAAAACAGCGTACAATGCAAACGATGTCCCCTATTTTCCTAGAATATGAATATTTAGAGCACGCCATCACGCTACGACTTTGTCCAGTTTAATGCAATATTCAACGAGTATTCCCGCGTCCTTCTTCTTTATTTCCTGTTACCATACAGCGCATCCGCCGTTTCGTGTTCAAAGAACTTCGCCGTTGTCTCGAAAGCAAACGGCAACCGTTTCGACGGTAATATCGCAGTTCTCCTTTCGGGGGGAAAACGAGGAACGCATGGACGCGTTCATCTCGTCGCCGTGATTAGGGAAAATGAACTGTGCAGACTGGTCCATTAGCCCGGGAGAAAATGAACGTAACGCGTGCACTGTTATGCGAGAGCCAATTAACTGATATATCGTACGAACCGATCGAAATAAACAGCCGGGACTCGGTTCATCAAATCGTATTGTGCGTCCCTGCTCGAAATCGTAAAAAATCGGTCGTCCGGATTTTCGAGCGTTGTGCGACACCACGACGGTATTTCCGGAGAAAAATATGACAATCAAGGGGGAAAAGGGTCGCTGTGATCTCGAGACGTTGTGATTTGACGACCTTGGGATTTCGGGACACTGAGATTTACGGACCTTGGGGTTTGGGGACAGAGAGGTATACGAGACTAGATGGTTCGATGATCTAGCGATTTGGGAACTCAGAAATTCAAAGACACGGAAATTTGGGAATCTCTAAATCTTGGAATACATGGATTTCGAGGTAGATGAATACGGAAATTTGGACACTTGACGGTCCAGGAATTTGGGGATCCGGTAATTTGAAGGCAAATTTCGAGATAGAAAGTTTAGCAACGTATGAATTAGATCTGGGAATTTGGTGATCTAGGCCGTCTGTGGCTTATTTATGTGGGGATGAAAAAATTCTAAACATGAACTTTTGGGAACAGTCGGATTAGTGGAGCCGAGGATTTGGTATCCTTGGAATTTGTGAACGTAGAAATTTCAGAATAGAGGAATTCGGTGATCTACAAATTTGTAATATAGGAATTTGGGGATCTACAGATTTGTAATATAGGAATTTGGGGACGTAGAAACGTGGAAACACAGAAATTTGGGAATCTAGAGATTTTATATTATCAGTGTTTAGAAATGTAGAAATTTGGGGATTTAAGATTTTAGGCATTTTGGGAGACAGAAATTTGGTGATAGTGGAATTTGAAGATCTAAAGACTTGATATTCTAGGAATTTCGGGACGTAGAAATGTGGAGATATAGGAATTTTGGAATCTAGAGATTTGATATTCTTGGAGTTTAGAAATGTAGAAATTTGGGGATTTAAGATTTTAGGCATTTTGGAAGACAGAAATTTGGTGATAGTGGAATTTGAAGATCTAAAGACTTGATATTCTAGGAATTTGAGGACGTAGAAATGTGGAGATATAGGAATTTTGGAATCTAGAGATTTGATATTCTTGGAGTTTAGAAATGTAGAAATTTGGGGATTTAAGATTTTAGGCATTGGGAAATTCAGAAATTTAGTATTCTAGGAATTTGAGCACATAGAAATATGGGGAAGTTGGAATTTGGAGGTTTAGTTTGAAAATTTAAGGATAACAACATAAGGATATGGAAATCTAGAAGATGGGAAATTTCGAAATTTGAACGATCAAAGAGCCATCTTCAGGAATTTAGGCAGTTGGGAAACTAAAATCTCCCTAAATTGAGAAATTTGGGAAATGTAGAAGACCAATAATACAGAATTTGGGGGAAATATGGGAAACGACCAAATTGAGGAATTTGAAAATTTGAAAATACACAAGTTAAATAGTCTAAAGATTTAGAAAATTAGAAATTTCGACAGTTGAAAAATTGACAGATTTTTTAATGCAGCGACTCGAGAACTGCAAAATATAGAAATTTGGAAATTCAAGTATTTTTAAGTTTATTTATGTGTCTCTACGAATGCCAACATTTTGATCCCTTCGTCGGGTCTATTAGGGCCCAAGTTTAAAGAAATAAACAAAATAACAGCTATATTTTAATATAACAAGTTTTATTCCTGTAAAGAGAACACAGAATCCCTAAGGGTCTCGTGAAGTACCTAAGGGTGTAGCGAAATAGGTTAATCTGATTAGGATAAAATTACCATCACGCTCTCGTAGATATAGTACCACGATCGAATATGCATTCCACGTATTCGGAACTTAAGACACATTTTCGGCTTCGATGAAGTCTTCCTGTTATCCTTGGGAAAGCGAACTAACCCGAATTTATCTACAGCATCGGGTTACCATGAGGCCCGCGAACATCGAACATTTAATTACAAAAGATTTAAGACGGATTTCCGGTAAAACACCTCGCTCATCTCCGCAGCTGTGGACGCGAATTACACGCATGATTACAGCTCTAAAGCGGCACGTCGAAATATGTGGTATTATCGGGAAATATGTAAATCAGCATTATCGAATCGGGCTAGGAGCAGGCGTTAATAAATGTACCACCCATACACGCGGGTCCATCCATTTATCCGGCTGCTAGGACCCGTGGATGACGTATTACTAACTCACTGATTACTAAATTTTCCCTAGATGACGCAAGTATTTTATCAATAATTCAGAAATAATTAAAGTTTCGATAGTAATTGTTGAGCATTCTGGAACTAGCTAAAGAATAACGGGAAATGATTCAGATGAACGTGAATGCATTGTCGTGTACAGAAAAGTAACTAGATTTTCTCCTGAGTAACGCGAACATTTTTTCACTGTCTCAGAAATAAATAAAATTTTGCTCAAAATTACCCATATTTCCGTATTTCTAAATCTTCAAACCCCTAGATTCCCAAAACTCTAAATATCTGCCAATTCCTCTCGATTCCAATATTTCTACATTAAAAAACTCCTAGATCTTCAACTTTCTGGGCTCCTAAATTTCTAGATTCTTGAATCTCAAAAATTTCCAAATCTCGATATTTCCGAACTCCTATATTCCCAAATTTCTAAGTTTCTATATTTCTAATTCCCTAGATTCCTAGATTTGTATATATCTCTATCTCCAGATTCTAAAATACCCTAACTCCAATATCTTCAAACCCATATATACCTAGTTTTTTTGGATCCTCAAAGTGCTACACTGTCAAATTTCTAAATCCCTAAATCTCGTATTCCCTAAATCCCAAGGTTCACAAACTTCTGTGTTCTCACATTTCAAATTCCTAGAGTTCTCTATTCCTCCATCTCCAGATCCTCAATTGCCCAAATTGCAATATCCTCAAACTCCTATATCCCTAGTTTTTTGGATCCTCAAGGTGCTACACTGTCAAATTTCTAAATCCCTAAATCTCGTATTCCCTAAATCCCAAGGTTCACAAACTTCTGTGTTCTCACATTTCAAATTCCTAGAGTTCTCTATTCCTCCATCTCCAGATCCTCAATTGCCCAAATTGCAATATCCTCAAACTCCTATATCCCTAGTTTTTTGGATCCTCAAGGTGCTACACTGTCAAATTTCTAAATCCCTAAATCTCGTATTCCCTAAATCCCAAGGTTCACAAACTTCTGTGTTCTCACATTTCAAATTCCTAGAGTTCTCTATTCCTCCATCTCCAGATCCTCAATTGCCCAAATTGCAATATCCTCAAACTCCTATATCCCTAGTTTTTTGGATCCTCAAGGCGCTACAGTGTCAAATTTCTAAATCCCTAAATCTCATATTCCCTGAATCCCAAGGTTCACAAACCTCTATGTCCCCAAATTTCAAATTCCTAGATTTCTCTATTCCTTCATCTGCAGATCCTAAAATGTCCAAATTCCAATATCCTCAAACTCCTGTATCCCCAAATTTCTGGATTCTCAAACTGTTATGATATCAAATTTCTAAATCCCGTAATGCCCAAATCCCATTTCTCTCCAAGTCCCATAGTCCCCAAATCGTAATATTCCCGAATGCCAATATCCCTAACTCTGAATCCATCTCCAAACCTTCAAATCCCCGGAAATGCTTAAAACTGGTTTAACCATATCATCCTCGATTATCATATTTCCTCCAGGGAAATCAGATTTGCTATTGATCGTACAACTTAAAAGCTCCAGTCCTAAAATGCCTAATCCCTGTACCACCCGAACAAACATCTTTCAAGTTATTAACTCTCGCGAGTTATTTATTATACTTAACTGAGAGTCTAAAAATGACTCAGGTTCAATTACTACACCCAAGAAACTACTTTACCACGCAAAATTATCGTGAAGGAACCACATTCAACAATCCATACCTTAACATCGTTCTCGTTACAGCATCTATCTATTGTTCAAATTGTTTACAATAAGTGAATATGCAATTCAATCAATGGGAGATTATAGACTCTGTGCAACGAATGCTTCGTGTTAATTTACCGCATTTTCTGTTATTATTTCATAATAAAATGTACTCACCGTTCCGCAACCGGGATCCACTTCTCCTTGCCCTCGTTGATTTCTATCGCGGTCAACGACTGATTATGTTCGTTACTCGACCTACTGGGGTATCAGTATCCGACACGATTGGCGAGGAACACTTCGGCTTCACGATCGGTTACGTCCATCCACATATTCTTGTCCGCGGCTGCCAGAATTCGCACACCGTTCACATCCTTCGTTTTCTGTCCCGATCGAAAGCTCGTCAGTCATTAAGAACGACACTATTATTATCACTACACTGGAAGGGTCTGGCAATCACCACGGCAACCTCGAGGATTCAGAAGCACCGGGTCCGTCCACTCGCGTCCTCTAACGACGCCGGCGTTTACTGCACGTTGCCTCGTTAAGCCTGGCACGATGACGCCACGATGACACCTGGAAACATCACGTTCTGAAGCACTCGGACACTACGATTGGATTCGTTAATTAACGTGTCGATTGGAAAACGGACGAAACCGCCATTTGCGAGCCTCTTTAACATCCACGGACCCAACCGGGCCTTGAAACGCACCGGCGAGACACCGTAATCTTTGTGAGGCCGTGAAATCGAACGAACGTAAAAATTCGCGAATCCGAATGATGCTAGAGAGAGTTACGCTTAATATGTAAAAACGAAATACTATGAAAATGTATTTTGCGGCTTTCAATATGTGCTGTGCACCTTAGTTAGGCCGCGGTTCAGCTGAATGTTCTATCCCGGGACTGATCACAAACAGGGCCTGTGTGGCAGAACTTTTTGAATGGAATAGAAATTAATGAACGTTTTTTGCAAAATTAAAACGTATCTTCGAGATAAGTTTCTTGGGCTTCGATCGTGGCCTTCAAAATATGGAACTAACACGTAATTAGACTTGTATCGCTTCAGGTACTTGCGAATCTTTGTAAGTCAGGATCTGACCTTACGTAGCACTGGTATTTTTTGGATAAAAAGAAAACTACGTAATATTTTGTGGAAAAATGCAACTTCCAGATTAGACCTTTGGACATCAATTATGATCTTGAGCATATCAGATTTGCGTTCAGATAGATCACAGTAGTTAAAAAATGAAAAGTATTCAAAAATTTGTATCGCAAAAACTTATATATCCAAAAATTATTATATCAGCTGCTATTTTCATCGTTACATTTATTTTTAGAAACAGAAAATAATGTTCTGTACATAACAGAACTATTTCAACCGAAACTTCCTTCTATAAATTCTTGAGAATTTAATTTTAGCGAGTTGTTACACTATCCTCTTATGACTGGGGTCACACTGCAACCATCTCTAACCCCATATCTCAGAAACTGCCCGTTCGATTTCGATCAAACTTAAAGAAACGATAGTAAATAGCTTCCTGTTTAAATACCAGTATTCAGATTTAAAACTGCAATCCTAATTTCCACGGAACAATAAAAGTTCTGTTTCTTTTCGGACGTAGTATGACCGATGCAGTCGTTCCCTTACAGTTGCATCATGGACCTCAACAATTTAAGAACGTTTCGAAACGGTAAAGTTGTTTCTTGAAGAAAGAGAATGATTTTTACAATATTCTAGGAATTTAAAACCGAGTCCTGACGAGATAATAAACCGAATTCGTGACGCTGTACCGAACGAGCAGTAAACTGTTTGTCTCTGTTTACAGCCGGTGCTTTTCAGTTTGTTTGCGAGTTATACGTTCAAGAAAGTGGGTTACATTTGATCTGGTTTGTATTTCCCTTTTTTGACTACTCGCATTCGGCACTTCTTTCCGAAAGATGGCGTTTTGCAATTTTCTGTAAATCAATCGGCTGTGAAGTTAAGAAGAATTGTCGATAGTGTCCGGTACGAACAAGCGAGCAAACGTATGCTCTTATTTTCATCCTTACGGCAAGACAGCTGAAATATATGACCGACTTACGTTTCAATCGTGTACCGTGTTCCATATTTTTCAAGTTTTTCCACTCTTGTAAACAGAAGTATTTTTCCAACGCACGTGATCGCGATATGTGTTTGCGCTTTTTTCTATCGATTCTTGTGCCCGTTATTCGGGACATCATTTTTGCCGAAATACATCGTGGCTTATTTTTCCCTAGGCATCGTGTATCAATTTTTATTCTGTCCATAAATATCCTGCGCTTTCCGATCGTAAAATTACGTCGAAGAAAAATCACGGATAAATCTGCCGACTATTGCGAAACGTTCTGCATATTTTTTAAAATGTGTCGAAGTAAATCTCGGCCTACGAACGCGATTAGGATAAATCCTGCTTTTAAAGTTTCCTTTCACGGTCCCTCGAAAGATAGAATCGATTTTCTAAAGTTATATTTAATAGACAACCGATTCGAATTTAATGTCGATCCTTGCGTGTTTTAGCATTGTGCAAAAATAAAAAATAAGGTTTTGTTACGATATGGGATGTTTAATTCCTTGTTTGTGTTGTAATATTATAAAATTATGACAAATTAATAGTATAATTTTTTACTGCAATACACTAAATTAATTTCCTATAATTTATGTTTATGATTGAGTAAGAAATATTTAATTATTTAGTATTTGAGAAGCCTTTAATTAGCAACGAAATATAAAATTATACTCTATTTTATTTTATATCTAAAATTTTTATTTGTAATTTAAAACCCAATGATACAAAATATTTTATTGTTTTACATATGAAATACTATGAAATATCTGAAATTTAGAAATACAAATAAATTATGTTTTAGTTTTGTAAATATAACTATATTTTATTTATCATGAGCATAATTACACTTCACTTTCATTATTGTATTATTTTCGTTGGATCATAATAATAGTACAATTGTATTTTATTTTACTTCGGATGACGTGAAAATGTCTATTTTGATTCCAAATTTGCAAACTTTTAGGCTTTCAGATAAAAATAATTATGCACTACAATAATATATTAACTCTTACTAATAACTGTAATTTTTATAATAAATAAATTTAATATTTTTGTAACATAAGCAACGCTATATTTAAACAGTCCTTTATCAATTGCATTATTATTGCATAATTGCATAATTATTTGTCAGTTGCATTGATTATTAGTAATGCAAACGTGATGAGTTTGAAGAGTACAGTGTATCATATTATTCATGATAATAAGAAATTTTATTTTTTAATCTTGTATAATATCCAATTAATCTAACAAATTAAAATAAATAAACACAAATAATTTCGTAGGAAAATTTGTATAACCAAGTTCACTATAATTTTCTACAATTTATCGTTGCTTAATTTATATTAAAATTTAGCGTATTTTTCTAAAATTTGTTGTAATTAAATTTATAATACAAATACACCACATTTTTCTTCAATCTAATTGCATTGTATTAAAAAAGAAAGCGTACTGAAAAAGAAAGAAATATGGACGTAAACGAACAACGAGTTAATTAAACTTCTTATAACTATGTCAAAATACCAAAGGAAACAAACGAAGAGAGAAAGGAAACTGAAAATGGAAAAAGGGTTGAATCACGCGTACACCCTCAGCCACGATCCCTTTTAATCGCAGACCGACGTTACCGGATAAAGCAACGTGTAATTTGTCGCAATTGGTATTGTTCAGTGTTTTCCGGCTTCCTTTTGCTTCTCAACTCACTCTATTTTTCCCCCAGTTACCCCATTTTCCTCGACACGTTTTTTTTTTCCAACCACCTCCTCTATTTTCTCATACGTGAACCTCGAATCAGGTAACGCTGCGGAAAGCTGGACTGGGTGTGCCCCACTTTTGCGGTGTGACCGACACTGTGTGACTTTATAATCACCGCGTTAACGACATGAAATAACCTCGAACGATAATCGAGACGATAAAACTGAAATCGATCGAGGACCCTCAAGGAACGATCTCGAGCCGCCCAACCTCTTCATAAAAATCCTCGACAAACTCCTCAACCGATTGCTTACAACACTAACATATCGTTTATTTCATCTATCGAAATCTTAGTTAATACAATTGCCATCAACTTACAATTCTGTTCGAGTCCCGTTCGATCACCAACCGCACGCACAAACATGCACAAATCGCGGGAACGGCTTTTCGAAACGTTTGCACTTCTCACAGAGCTGCACACGTACTTCCGTTTGTTCACTGATACTCTTTATCGCGCACCGTTTGATCGATCGATCGATTCAGGATCGTCGACGGAAGATTAAACGAGAAATTTGAAATCGTTCGCGAGCGGTTGATCGGCGAACGCGTTCGGGCCTCTTCGGCGGGCCCGAAGTTCTCCGGATAGCACTGCGAAACTTCCCGAAGACGATCGATCGTTGTCGATCGTACACGCGTAAATCACCACCGTAGATTGCAACGTTCGCGCGCGAGTTTCGAAATAAAAAAACGGTTACACGCGAAAACGAGATATCGTTCGATAACGCGACCGATCGAGATCGAAATTCGCGGTCACGAAACGCGCGTTCGTTCGCGACGAGAGATCGCGAGAGGAAGTTTATCGGAGTAACGGTTCGGTCGCCGGTTGCTCGTTGGAACTTCGCCTGCGGACTGGCGGGCGCCGCGGCAAAAGCCACGGCGCAACACGCTCACGCATCCCCCGGGAACCCCCCGTGGTCCGCGAAGTCGCGACGATATCAACCAATACCAAACGGGTCGTTCGCGTCCCACGCTTTTCCGCTTTCCTTTCGCGCCCCTGTTCCGCACGCACCCGCGTGAAACGTACCGATTCTGACCCACAGCCGGGGCTTATATTTAACACTAAACCTACCAATGCGGTCAATATGACCATTTAAAAAGTTTTTAATTTTAACCCTTTGCACTCCGAACCATTCCGGACGTAACGTACCAGCTACTTTGTCGGGAAAACATACATTTACAAATCCTCATATTATATGTATACACAGTATAGTTTTGGGACCAAGTAAAATATTATAATGATACGGTGTTTATACGAATATGTAGAAATCGAGGAACATATATTTGCAAAAAAAAAGACAAAATTCCAGAAAAATAGACGTCAAAAAAAAAAAGATAAAGACGTCTTCCCATTTTTCACATGACAATATGTGATCATTTCTCGGTGTCCTTTGTCCTACGCTATTTATATTGCTACCACTATCTATGAACTAATTACTAACACGAACTGTCTTTAACAAATAAATACAAATATTAGAAAATAAAATCGATACAAATCGAATACACATTTGATTAAGAACTTCTTAACTACAATTAATTATAAGTTACTTCACTGAATAAGTTTTAATGAATTAAATACGAGTAACATTTTCCGTTTCAAAATAAATAAATTGTAATGATACAAGAGACACGATATAACTTTATTGTATATAACATTAATATGAAATATTTATAACTTCCGTTTTTGTTTTTTTTTTTCGTGGAGACCGCAAAAAATGAATAATATTCTTGTATTTTTATTGTTCGATATAGGTTGCATTGATTACAAGCTTTGTACAACAGTCGCAATCCTGATTGATGGAATACATCGATCAATCGTCTCCTCGTAAATTACATCATCGGCTTTATATTAAACGTTTCATCATTTTCCCGGGACACACGATGGTCTTTCGATTTCCGGTTTGCGCGTCAACGAAACCGTTGTCGGGACATCTCAATCGAGCGAAGTTAATCCGTGAATTCTCCTTCGATCCTCGTCATCGTTAATTGCCACATTCGTCCCGCTCTCGCAAAATCGGCGATAATAGCAATTTATAACGTTTTAAATTTCTTTCTTTGTTGACTCTGTTAGTAAATACTCTGATTGGACGCCATTGGCGTGACGGGGCCCAACAATCGAATCCCCTATTTTCTTTCTCTCCTTTTTTTTTTTTGCCGCCAACAAACGGTAGCAATTATCTGGCGGAATTGAAGGTCCCGTTTACGTTCTCGAGGAAACCGGTTCAATAGAGTTTTAGTTTGCTTGCTTTTTACCTGAGAACCAAGGTGCATTATTCCGATCCAATTACAACCGCCTACAATGTAACGTCTAACGTGGAAATTATTCGTTAAAAGTTGTTTAGTCGTACTTATATGCGTTTCGAATGAGTAGTGTCGCCTGTGTACAAAATTTCAGCAACATAACCGAAATAATAACGCGTGGAGAAGAATAAATAGTGTGATATGCTGCATGGATTTCTGAATCTTTTACTTCTTATTGTTACTATAATTCTGTTATTAAAACGGTTAAACAAACGTAAAGATCATTGCAAAATATATATTTTTGGTCTTGATAAGCGTTTGGTTGCTGCATATCATATGGAATGTCTAGTACAACTTAATAAAGTAGGAGTATTATAAAACGATACCTAACATTAGTTTGCAAAGTATCTATCACGGACATTCATTAAGATAATTTTAGCATATTTTAAATTAAATATATAGCATATTTTCAACAGATAAGTTAAAAATTTAGGTGAATGTCACGTGTTTCGTTGTGAATATCTTCAAAATCACAGCGGATGTCATGTATTTCATCGGATAACTAAAGGCTCAAAGTGAATGTCAAACGTATTCCATCCGACTACTTCGAGATCAAAGCGAATATCATACGTTTTCATCGTATACCTTCAAATGCAAACGAATGTCACGTGCTTCCATCGAATAACTCCAAAAACAGAGTGAATGTCGCGTGTATTCTATCAGATCACTTCGAAATCAAAGCGAATCACACGTGTTTCCATAAAATAGCTTAAAACTAAATGGGAATGTCACGCGTATGCCATCCGACGACGCCTAAATGAAAACAAATATCACATGTTTTCGTCACATAATTTCAAAATCGAAGCGAATGTCGCGGGTTTTCCATAAAAAATCGTTGATATGTTCGATGACGAGCATTCTGCGCCTCGTAAACTTTCGATCAAAGCTGTTTGCCATTATATTACACGTAACGTTACGAGTTTGGGTCAAATGCTGTTCGAGCAATCGAGCGATTGCGCGTTTCATATTATTTTGAAAGCCCTTTTACCCAGCTTCCGAAAACTTCGCAGATGAACGAACGTTTGAAGTTCAGATTGGACTTTAAAGTGAACTCATGGGTCCATCCCGATCGTTTATCGATGAAACACGAGTTCTAGTTCTAACTTGGAGATGTGACGACATGTGGAAAATCTTTATCGCTTACGGAAAACATTGACAGATTGATTTTTCCGTTTCGTAGAAATCTCCGTGGTACAATCATTTCTCTATGTCCCTTGTTTTTCGCTTCGGAAACAATTGTTCTTTAATCCCTCATCCGGAATAAAAATGATAAAAAGTATTTAAAATACTAACGATCTTTGCCGTTCGCGTTTTATCAACATAAATAATTTTCGTTCCAGGAATTCTAAAATCCTTCCTTACGAATATCGACCATTTTTAATACTCCGTAATAAATGTGACAAGGCATGAATAAATAGAATTTCAACATATTTTCCAAGTTTGTAATATTTATGCATTGCAAGGATTAATTGACGTTAAAATCAATTCCTTTTGTTCTAATTTTATAGCAATAACTCAATTATTATAAAGGAAGGGAAAAGTTAATTACTAGTACAGAATTTTGTTTATATTAAATTTATGGCAGCGAATTGTTAATTGTCGAACTATACAAAATTTAAGACAGAAATATAATAGCACTGTCGAAATGAGCAGCATTCCCACAATGATGTATGAAAACGAAAATTTAAACACTTTTATGAAAAGTATTACAACTGATGGAGTCATAGGATCATTGCAGCTTATTCTATTTGCTTGCATACACTATGATCATTGATTGTTAAAGCCGCACAAATATTTGACCAATCGAATAGAGAGAACTCCGATGCTGTCTGCAGTGGTTCTCAAATTTTCTAATCACATTCGCGTTTTACAATTTCAAATTGAAACCAGATTCCGTTAATTAAAAAATTGCTCTTATCCTTCGAATCAATTTATCCTGCAAGTAGCAAAGCATTTTAATCGTAAATTTTCATTTTGTTCCAGTCGCATTTCATAAACAAATGTTTCGAATTAAAACGTTGCGAGATAACTACGGAACTGTTTCGCTCGTATTTTTTCTCTTTCTAAAAGAAAATCGAGCCAACATTGTTCGCGCGTTGAATAATTCAAAACGAAAAACACTTGTACCTCCGTGACAGGTGGATTTAAAGTAACGAAAGTTTTTCTGCAGCATCAAATTCCGTTTTGCAGAAACTTTTCAGCCGGGTGCATGCCGAAGTCGAAATTTGCTTGTTTCTAGGTTCGAGAACCACTGTTTTACCATATAATGCTCATGCATATTTCATACTCGCGTTTATGTATTGATACAAGCACAACTTGGTTTCATTTCGTTTCAATCGCGATGGTATAATTGTTTCATTCAATATATAATGTGTTGCAAATTTGATTGCTGTGCTGTGCTGTGTTTAAACATACGCATTTTCACGGCTTGCGAATATTTGATGAAACCCATCCGCTGCTATCTTGCCATTTTATTAGGATGTTACATATCAAATCGACGATTTCGAATCGTGCAAACTCTATCGCAATTTCATAACAAAAAGCATCTCTAAATGTCACTTATGGTATATCAATTTAAAGCTTACATCGTAACGAAAACGACTACAATAATGCTCGTTTCGTAATTTCAATAAAACATAACTTGTCGGTGCTTTTATTACAAAACAATGAGTGTATAACAAAAATCAAATTTGAGATGTAAAAAGTCTGACGCGAATTAATGACAGAAAAATGTCCCAAACTACCACCCACAGTGTATCAATTTAAAGCTTAAAGTATATAGACAATTTCTGTCTAAATATCATCTTGATTACTGTAATATAAAATGGCTAATTATCGGCTTCAAGACAGTTTACCGTTATAAACAATGAACTGTACAGTATAAACTAGCTAAAATCGGACACGTTTTTAGGAGGGGAAAGTATTATAAAATATTGCTTATGATACATTAATTCGAAGCTTAAGACTTAACGTAAATGTTTCTCTTGATGATTTAACATAAAATATCTGAAGGCTGCTCGTATCGCAAAATGATAAGTGTAGAATAAAAATTGATGAATTCCGGAAAATGAAAAGTCTAACGTAAATTCATGACAGAAAAGTATTTTAAATTACCACTTATAGACCATTAATTTAAAGCATATAGCTCAGTGAAAAGGCCTGCATAAATGCCCCTTTAATAATTTAAAAATAAAACGTATACTCATCGGCCTCAAAGCAAAGTATCCTCTGCTATAAACAGTCAAACGTGCCCCATTTGTTACCTATCGACTGACGTAATTTTATGACACAAAGGTATCATAAAATATCACTTTTTGCATATCAATTTGAAGCTTAATGCATCACGAAAGCGAGCATATCAGTCTTCCTGTAACAGTATTAGTATAAAATGATTGGTTAAGTGATAAATAATTACTGGTTATTGCACTTGTAAATTCGGATATTATTTTATGACAGAAAAGTATCACAAAATGTTGCGTAATCTATTCTAATGTAAGGCTTTAAGCTTAACAAACGTGATCATATAAACGCTTTTGTAGTGGTACGACAATAAAATATATTATAGCACGCGATAACATCAACTTCATTAGTATACTTCCTCCTGTTTGTACCTCATTGTCAAATAAATGGTATCTCATGAAAGGAAGTGTAAAGAAAAGATAAAAATACTTAATATTCCGTCTTCTGTTTCCTTTCTTATCTAATTAAAGGTCCCATTAACCTGTACTTAAACTTCTTTCGAATAAACTGTAGGTACTTCCGAGCTTCTAAAGTTCTTCTGTACAGTACTTATCAAACAGCAAAGCCTGCTTTAATTCTGTTGGGACAATCTAATTTAGCATGGTCTAATTAGAAACTCGAGAATCTGACGTTGTACACAAAAAAAAAGTATGCGGAAATTGCCATGCTCGGTGATTAACAGGCAAACGTTAGAACAGAATTTATGAGAATAATGAAACGAATAAAAGTCATAGGATCAAAAGTTACCCGGAATGAAACGTTCCATTTCTCACCACGGACACTCGGTTACCATCATACTTTCCTAAAAGATTCTACTTTCTCTTTTTTTCCTCTTTTTTTCGCGTAGCCTGATATATTTTTATGACCACTCTTTCTCACGTTTTCGCCATGAAATCTACGAAATTTCGCTGTGCGATAATGAATCGAATTCACGACGATATGCGTTGTATAATTATTTTTTTATAATTATAATTCTATAAAGACGTTATAAAACGTCATAGCTCCTCGCGTTATGATGCCTCACAGTCTACTGCAAAATATTCTGAGACCACGCGTTGTAGATATACGTTGTATAACTAAGCGATACAACTCTTTGTATTGTAAATTCACGCGTTATAATACCACACACTATAATGTCATGTATTGTGAGGCCACATGCCAAATCATAGAATGTTGTATTACCACGTGATTTTACGTTTGCTGTTACGATATCACGCGTTGCAACACCATGTGTTATAATACCACACTCTGTAAAGTCACGTGTTTTGAGGCCACGTGTTGTATAGATGTACATTGTAATACATTGTGATACTGCGCACTCTAATGCCATATACATGAGTCCACGCGTTAAATATAAGTACATTGTAATACCGCAAGATGTAATGTTTCGTGTTGCAATGGCGCGGTGTGGTGACGTTATGATGCCACGCATTATATCGTCATAAGTTTTATTACGCTAATAAAATGTCAAGCGTTATAACACCACGCGCTATATGGTGAAGCACAATAACCCGACGCATTGTAATTGTACACAACGACCGTATTAAATCCGTGATGCCAGTCCGCAACGAGTGACGGTACGAAACAGGATGAATAACCGAAGTTCCTCGCGGCGAAAGCATGCAAATGGCCACGATCGAGATAAAAGATCCTAAAATGGAGGTGATAGCAATGAACGACATCGAATCTCGGGGCAGGACAGTCGTGTCTGTTGGGTTGAACCGCAATGCAACGGGAACATAACCTAAACGTCCAGTCGGAGGGACGCAGGGAGAGAGGGGAACAGAGAAAGGGATAAAGGCAGAGAAACGGGACAGCCGCGTTGCTCCCTCACGAGGGGAGGCATAGCCTGTTTAATTAGCGAACAAATTAAACGTCGGGACAGCCACATCCGACATGGCCACGTAATTAGAGGTATTATAAATTAATTATAACGCCGCGGTGCAGCCAGTTTTGTGGGATTCAATCTTGGAATGGGCTCGACATTGCACGCCGAATGAATGCCAAACAACTTGTGCCTCGTGCCAACCTTCTTCCGACTATTCGTTTCGCTCCTTTGTGTTTTTCCTTTGTACCATTTATGGAGCCGTCAGGAGTTGGCCGATGATTGACGAATGACTGAATCACGAACGTTCGTGTACAGGAAGGATACTCGACCGGAAGCACGAAACGGACAGTACGATGGACCGACTTGTCACGGCGTTTCCGAGACGGGTCCATTCCGCCGTGTCTCATATGTGTATCGATTGATAGCGACATGTTTCATCGGTACCGCGCAGAAACTGATAATTATTTATGATAAGGTTAGGCACATTGATCGATGCTTCGATATCGGCATCTGTTTTACGAGGACATACGTAGCTAACTGTTAACCGCCTGTCTGATAGATTGCGTTGCGGAGGGACAAAGATTTATTCGAAATGATTGAGGATGGAATTTTGGAAAGTAAAGGTTTATTTTATCTTGAGATTTGAGGAATGTAGGCAGAGATTAATTATGAACGCAGTTGATTCGATAACTGTCACCGTATGTATGAACAATTGGATCAGAACGATTTAATATTTTAAATATACATTTTTCAATGTATTTATGGAAATACGAAATTTAATATTTAATCTAACTTATTATCTGTTGTAACGCCTCGGCTTTTTGAGGTCATACACCGCAAGGCAATTCGTTGTTATGTTACACATTGTGAGACCACGTGTTGTGAAACGATTTCACACTATTACTCGTGCCTACACTACGCCCCTGAGCGCGCGCGGTTCCCGCGCTCTTATTGGTCAGTGTTTTTCCTTAATAATTTAAAAATGAAGCCTGATCCAATATTTTTCATAGCAAAAAGTTGTTCAGAATAGCCCAACCTACCACCACTTTCCGGCTCGTACCATATTTGTGGGACACCTTGTAATTGATGCTAACCTACATAAATCAGGTTATAATCTAGCCTATCATTATCAAATAGCAAATGAACGAAATAAACGAAGAAAAATAAAGTTTTAAATACAAAAGACTTGAACTTTAAAAAGTTCCATAACAACATAAAAATCCTCTTGAACGTATCGGATTGGAACAGAAAGGAGGTTGTCTGTTTTCTTTGATTTTCCACGGCCAGGTTTGAAGATCTCGATTTCAATCCACGTGTACGAAGCAATTTCGAAAAGCGATCGGATAATCATACTTGGCCGAAGACACTGGAACCACATCAACTGAATACCCTCGGGGGGTATCACGAATTACGGGGCGGAGCTTAGAAGTCTCGGTCACAGAATAGAAACCGATTAAGCGAAACAACCGACTGACTACACCTGTTGATATTTCCCTAGCCATTGTACATCCTCGGCCACGTACGGATACAAGCAACTGTGTCTACACAGGGCGGTTCGCAACTTCCGCTTCGAGGAAAGGTCGTACTGCTTTTAACATTGCGAATATTTTATAATGTTTTAACCCCTTATTGCATGATGGTTCATATCTGAGCCACACCACGAAAACAGCCATTATTTTTTGGTTCGAAGGTTCATAATCTTTTCGTTCGAAGGTTCACAACCATATCGCAACATTAATAAAACAATCATGGGACACAACATGGAGGAAATACAAAGCTAGCCTAACCCACCAAAGAGTTGAAAATTTCTACGACTTAAAAACCAACCCCAAGCACAATAGACGAAATCAAGTGGCTCTAACCCGAATCAGGACCGAACACACCAAACTAACCCATTCGCACATACTCGAAAACAGTTCGCCCAGGATGTGTGATACAGTACAACCCCTCACAGTGTACCGGAGGCCGGAATCAAAATTGTACACTGTGGCGACGTTGGAAGCGAAATTTGATACTCGGCGGCTATGCTTTCCTCGCCGCGGCTCACGGCCGACGAAACGACGATGGTCGAATATCGGTGAGACACATACTAATGCAAGCAAAGAAAAAGATTAAAATATTCTTATTTCCTATTATTTTTTTATGAAACTTATACCATCGTATTCGTCAGGTTTTTCTTATTAAAATGACACCAAACATGATGTAATTACGTTAATAATTACGTACGTAACGGGTGATTAAAGTTTTTAACGTGAAAGAGGACGGCGAGTAGAAAAGACAGAGAGGCAGAAGGTTGAAGCTTTCGGCAAACATGAAAGACTCCTGCGTGTTCTGTCTTTTAAATTCGAAAATCAAAAATCTTTGTTTTTGGTTTTTCGTGAATGAAACTTTTACCACCGCATTCGTCTCGTTTTTCTGATTAAAATGATACCAAACACGATATAATTACGATCATAATTACCTGTGTAACAAGCCATAAAAGTTTATTTGTATCTCTACAGTAAATGTAACGTCCGAAACTTTTATGACTTGTTACATAGGTAATTGTGATCGTAATTATATCTTGTTTGGTATCATTTGAATCAGAAAAACGAGACGAATATGTTAAAAAAGTTTGCAGTGAAAAAATTATAAATATTAAAAAATTATATTGGTAAATATGGAACTGGAGATCTGTCAGCCCCCATCAAAGGGACCGCGGCGAGAATCGTGTTACACTTGGACTGGCTCGAGCGAGGCGAACACGGGTGCAGCAATGACGCACGCATTGGCGTAGGAAGAGACGTTTTACACTGTGACGACCAACCAAGTAGTACACTGTGAGGGGTTTTACTGTACATGCAACACAGCCATAACCATCAGACACATAATACTGGAATGCAGAAAATATAAACACGCAAGAAGAAGACTTAACATCGAGGATAACACCATCGAAGCAGCCACATCAACATCACGACAAGACACGTTACTAGAATTTTGCAAAACCATAGGAATCCTCAACACACTATACAAAAGACCTTATTACATCATATTCACTTTTCACCATAATCTTACCCTCGTAAATTGGACAACAGTTGCTAATAACCTTGGTAGTTGATGCGACTATAAACCACTAAATAAAAAAAATAAAAAAATCTTTTCGTGCATACTAGACCAGAAATCGACTAGCGACTTGTGCTACCAAAAAAAAATGATTTTTTGAAATTTGCTAACTTGTTATAAGCAAGCAATTTGTTATAAACACGAATAAACATTTCGTTCCTTTCCTGTAATATATTCGTCGATAATTTATTTGTAGTAAACATTTTGTCATTTCTGTGTAACACTTTCATTCGTGTTTTCTTGTAATAAACAGTTGGTCGGTTTTTTATAAGTTTTTTTTTTTAATGATCTCTTTAGTTATATGCCTTTTATTTTAAACTTTACAACGTTGTAAAATTAATGGAAATACTTCGCAAGCCAATAGTAGTACAATAGGGAAAATTTGCGACAAACAGAATTTCAATTATGAGAGGTTGACATGAAGTGAAATTCACTTGATTTCAATTTCCGGTTTGTATAACTAATTTAATGAGACTGGCTTTGAACATGAAACGCGCTGCCTGAAGTGATGTCTTATGTACTTATACTTTATTGCAACTATAAATATACTTTAAATTTATTTATATGAATATTTCGTAGTGTTAGATATGGTGTTGGTTAATATGAATAGCATATGATTCTAATTGGCTAACGCGTGATTCTAAGTAAACCATTGTGTACTTCTAATTAAACTAATGTGTAATTCTAATTGCACTAACTTGTAGTTTTATTTATACTAACGTGTAATTCTCATTATAACAACGTGCGATTTTAATTAATGATTACGATTAAAAATCTTTATCAGATTATGTAAAATCACGTTTGGAAAGTATTTCTAACTTCAATGATCAATTAGATAAATTAATATCAATCATCGAATAAATTAATTATACATATGAAAGGTTAATATCACAATTGAGGTTAAGTATCATGAATTGTTGTAGTAGTTTCTAGGAATAGGAGTTAGGTATAGCATTTACCCTTTTGAGGGTAAAGAGAATGGAAACCATTAGCGAATGGAACAGTAACATATACTAATGTTCAAATTTAATTCGCTGTTGTTTTGTACGACACAAACTAATAATTTTTAACTTAAGAATTTAAAGCTTTGTAAATTTGAAATTTTTTAATATACAAACTTGAAAGTTTGTAAATGTACAGTTGCTAAATTATTAAATTTGAACTTATAAATTTATAAATGTACAACTTTTAAATTCCAAAACTTGAATGTTTGAAATCTTTTAATGTGTCCAATTAATGTATTTTAATTCTTCCTACATTTCTAAATGTAAAAATTTATAAATTTGACGTTTCTAAGTTGCTAGGTTTGAGGATTGCTCATTTCTGAATTTATCAATTCATAAATTTTCTTCTACCAAATTCTGAACACTAGAAGTACCGGCATTAAATGCATGCTTACTTCAAAACTGAAAATAAAGAAGAAAAATAAATAAATAAATATTGTAGCATCATCTAACATATACAACCATTCATTAGCTCAATAAAACATGGCAGACATTTTGACAAAAGGACGACAATAAAATTTTGTAATAAAAAATGCCAAACACGAAACCAGTCATTTTGATTGGTTGGTAGTTCTAGTGTTAAACTTGAATACTTAAAGTTTCTAAATCTGTAAATTGATGCATTTCAATCTGCACAGTCTTGAACGTAAAAATTTATGAATGTTATTCTTTGAAATTATTAAATCTGAAAGTATTTCATTTTTGAACTTATAAATTCGTAAACCAGCACTTTCGAAATTCTTATCCTGGAATATTTTTAATTTCAAAGATGAAAATTGCGAATCTATAAATGCATAAAATTAATGTACTTCAACTTGTATGTTTCCAAATATAAAAAACTATAAATTCAATGCTCCCAAATTAATGAATTCGAAAATTTGTAATTTCTCAACTTGAAATCTTGCGAACTTACAATTCCCAAATTCCTAACCTTGAAAATTCGCAAATTCTAACTACGCGAATCACAAACTAAAAAAATCTCTCGATCATGAATTAAAAATTTCTAAAATTTATAACATTGACATTCCTAGATCTCGAAATTTAAAAATTAGAAATTAATTTCTCGTAATTAATATTCTATAATTTCTTAACTTGAAATCTTGCGAACTTAAAATTCCCAAATTCCTAACCTTGAAAATTCGCAAATTCTAACTACGCGAATCACAAACTAAAAAAATCTCTCGATCATCGCTTAAAAATTTCTAAAATTTATAACATTGTCATTTCTAGATCCCGAAATTTAAAATCTAGAAACTAAGCATTTCCAACTGTCCAAATGTATCGAACGATGTATAATCGTTTCTCTGCTATAATCTCAAGAATTTCTACTAAATTTAACCGAGAGCAATCGATCAAATTTGGGTATGGTCTATTAGAGCCAGCCTTCTCGATGCCTTTCCCCTGTTCTATAATCCAGCTTGCGCTCTATCCCTATATTTCTAGATAGAACATTTCACAGGAACGTTGTAGATTCTTTCCAAGTATCGACCCTGTATTGAGGTAAAACGACGATGAAACTGAAAATTGATGTATACGCTGCTCGAGAGCTTAACGTAACACGCTATGCACCTGGTTGGTATCCAATGAATTCTCTTAATTCACCCTGTCAACGCAAAAGCCAAACGCTCTATATCGTAGCGAACCATTGTTAGCGGCTAAGCATTATGCATCGTTGCCACGGCAATATCCATATAATATGTTTATATAGCATTAGGTAATATAAAGTGCATTCACTGGGGTGCAATATATTATAACGTTAAAATCACATCGTGCGCGTATCCGATTATTGTAAGTCTTGCATCGAGTCTGGTAATAATCGGCAATAAGTCACGAACATCGACCGAATAAACGGATTTGTATTGCATAAAGATGAAAATCGGCAACAATGTGCAAACTTTACGATTGTCCCCTGAATTGGTTCCATTTTGTTTAAGGAACACAGGCGGCCCTCGACTTTCGCACGTTCTACTTTCGCATATTGTAAAAAATTCATCTTTGTATTTAATTTTCAACGTCAAAACTTTGACAATGCGAAGCATGAATGTAGCCTTTATGCATCTAGATAAATTTTTAACTGTCATGGAAGAATGCGTTTCCAATGGAGAACGCATATCTCAAGTACCAAGAGCAATACAAAAAGACACTGCGTGTTATAGAAATCTTTGTCGCGAAAAGAAACAAACAGGAGGTACTTAACTAACGCTTGACAAATTTATATAGAAAACGTCCACAAGTTAAGTAAATAAATAAGAAAGTACTTTAAAACACCGTTTTTGTTGCATATTTTTTACATCCCTCTACTTTCGAACATTCAACATTCGCACACACTTTCAGGGACAAAAGTGTACGAAACTCGAGGGTCCACAGTATACTTGATTCCCTTTCTTCTATCGCGGATACGTTTTAAAATAATAGATCGACACGTTGGTGTATGGTACTAACTGTTATATAATAGTTTATTGTATAATAGTAATTGTTGAAATATTTATTCTTTGTCGAAAGATTTATTCGTATAAATACTACACAGTGATGGTCCGTGCAGAGCAGAACAAAGATAGTAAATTAAATGAAGAGAATTTTAAAATGATTGCATGAACTTTAACACAATAGAATAGAACCGAATGGCTGCACTCTGTTATGGTTTCTTAACAATTGGTTCTTGGTGTTCGTGGAAGAGTGCTATAAAACTGCAGGTCTGTTTTCTTTTTCCTGATTGGAATTTACTTGAGTAAATATATATATTGAGTAGATATACGGATGTGTGTGAAATCGTTCTAATTTCCAACATTAATAATTTGCAGGATTAAACGATAAAACAGCAAGACGAATTAACTTATACACTAAATGGATGCAACTAACCTAATCCAAAATTATTTGCATGACTAAGCAGCAATAGCTAAAAAATTAATTTATATCACCTTGAACAAACGAACCTAACCAAAGTGATTTATACCTTGCATAAATGAATCTAATCTAAAAATACTTAGATGACAAAACTGCAAAAATAGCAAAATACATTACAATATACCTGAAATTAATGAACCTAAGTTAACGTAATTTAAAGCTATTTACATAGCAGAAATACAAAGGCAGTTGAAAATGAATCCGACCTCGTATAACCTCATTTAGGTGTCCAAATTACAAAAGTGGGAAAACGAATGTATCTATAGCTGGAATGAATGAATCTACTCTAATACTACTTGGATGACGAAACTACAAAAGTAACAAAATAAACGAATATATACTTTGAACGAATGCATCTAACCTAATTGTACATAATTTGATACCCTTTGCACGATTAAACTATAACAGCTGCAGTAGGAACGAGTTTATACCTCGAATAAATGAACCCAACCTGATCCAGCATAATGCTATTCGAATGGCAGAAGTACAAAAGCAAAATGACGAATTTATGTCCTCAACGAATGAATTGACCTAACTTAACCTAACGCCATGTAGATGGCTAAACTACGAAAGCAGAAAAACAAATGAATTCATGTCTTGAACGAATGCATCTAACCTAATTGTACCTAATTTGATGCCCTTTGCACGATTAAACTATAACAGCTGCAGTAGGAACGAGTTTATACCTCGAATAAATGAACCCAACCTGACCTAGCATAAGGCCATTAGAATGGCAGAAGTACAAAAGCAAAATGACGAATTTATGTCCTCAACGAATGAATTGACCTAACTTAACCTACGCCATGTAGATGGCTAAACTACAAAAGCAGAAAAACAAATGAATTCATGTCTTGAACGAATGAATCTGACCTAATTGTACCTAATTTGATGCCCTTTGCACGATTAAACTATAACAGCTGCAGTAGGAACGAATTTATACCTCGAATAAATGAACCCAACCTGACCTAGCATAAGGCCATTAGAATGGCAGAAGTACAAAAGCAAAATGACGAATTTATGTCCTCAACGAATGAATTGACCTAACTTAACCTACGCCATGTAGATGGCTAAACTACAAAAGCAGAAAAACAAATGAATTCATGTCTTGAACGAATGAATCTGACCTAATTGTACCTAATTTGATGCCCTTTGCACGATTAAACTATAACAGCTGCAGTAGGAACGAGTTTATACCTCGAATAAATGAACCCAACCTGATCCAGCATAATGCTATTAGAATGGCAGAAGTACAGAAGCAGAAGGACGAATGAACTTGTACGGTAGCACCAATCAGCGTTAAATCTTGGCAGAATTCAGGGTATCCTTGCCACATTGCGTCCGCTGTTTATGACACGCCGTTATCAGCGACATGCTCGCGTTAAGAGACACGAGACATCGCGGGTGCCAGCAACAAACACCGCGCGACCCCGTTGATTTCCTCGTGACCCCGCCGAAAGCAGCAGCTAATTCTCAGTTATCACCAGCTACCAGAGTACACCCGTTAAATTTGTCCGATTGCCGATGGCACTCGCTATACGCGGCTGGATCAATTAGTTTAATGACGAAGGACCCAGAGGCGTCACTGCGAGCGATATGCCGACACGGCCCGACGCTACACGTCCCGCTAATTGACTGTGATTAATACTTAATCGTGTCTAAGTTGCTGTCACATTACGGTTATCCGATCGCTCCATTTTACCGCTTCCGCTTTTTCCGCTTTCATCCCTAATTACGTTCAGTTCACACCCTGTCGCGACTGTGTTTCTTCGACGAATTAAGGGGTTAGACCACTCTAGAGCGCTAAAAAGTTACCTAATTTCCGGAATTTTTTCCGGACAAACTATAACAAAGATGAAAAATATGTTTACGGGTCTTTAATACCTATACATCGAAGTGTTAAACTAAATTTTTATGAAGCAATTGAAAACAAAATGGCGGTTCAGGAGCTGGTTGACTGGAACGTGCTCGGTGGGAATACCTCTGCGGCCGGAAAAGATTTTCCTCCGATTTTAAATAAAGGCACTTATAATATTCTCCCGACTATAAATGATATTGTACCTGATTCTTAAGACCCCAAGACACCTTTTAAGCGAAAAAAAAAATTTTCAATTTTTTGAAAATCCTAGAGTGACCCCTTAACACTGAACGTACCAAGTGGGGCTAATGACCCCTTCTGGAAGTTTATTTTAAATTCGTACATTTATTGTTATTTACAGTCATGGACAAAATTAAGTGGACATTGCAGAAATGTAAAAAATGTTTTGTTTTGTTACAATGTTTTAAATAAATTTTAAACTTAGAACGTGAAATGCTTTTGTAGACTTGAAAAAACATTTATTTATTGTATATAATCGTGCAATAAAGTTTTGATTTATAGGCATTGTTAGTTAAATTAAATTAACCTTTTGTTATTTATGATACCTGTCCACTTAATTTTGTCCACGACTGTATGTCGGTCATTTGACTTTCTGTAAATTCTTATATCATCTGATTTTTCAATTTCTCGCTTTCCGTTTTTCTCGTAACTTTTTTTTCGATAAAAATTCTTGACCTACCTTACGTACCACGGGGGGTCATTTGACCCCATACGAAGTTTACGTATTGTTCAGCAGTTTTCCAACTGGAACCTTAGTTCTAAATTTAGATACGCTTCTCAAGTGACTCTTTCATTTATCGGAAACTGATATGTGTATTTGGTTTCGGCGAAAGCACTTGGACAACCCAAATGATCTAACGCATAAACAGTGGCATCGCTGATGAACACTTCAATGATCAATTTTTATTTGTTACACAGTGGACAGTGAAATGTTTTAGTCAAACGTTTAATTCTATATTTCCCTGTATTTGACCCAACCTAACCCTTTATTTAACGCCCTCAAAATGTTAAGCAGGAGGTGCTAGGTAGTCTATATGTAATATAAATTGTATTGACGTCACTGATGAATATTTCAATGATCAATTTTTAATCATTACACAGTGGACAGTGAAATGTTGTAGTCAAATGTATAATTCTAAATTTTCCTCTGTTTGACCTGTCCTAATCCTCTATTTAACCTCCCCAGTATGATAGTAAGAGTTATAGGACACCAAGTATGTAATATAAATTGTATTGACATAAATGATCAACGTCCCAGCGATTAATTTTTAATTACTACAATGTGAACAGTTAAATGGTTTAGCCAAACGTTTAATTCTAAATTACCCTGCCATTAACGTCCTCAAAATGTTAAGCAGGGGCTGCTAGACACTCTATATATAATACAAATTGTATTAACATCACTAGTGAACATTTCAATGATCAATTTTTAATTATCACACAGTGGACAGTGAAATGTTGTAGTCAAATGTATAATTCTAAATTTTCCTCTGTTTGACCTGTCCTAATCCTCTATTTAACCTCCCCAGTATGATAGTAAGAGTTATAGGACACCAAGTATGTAATATAAATTGTATTGACATAAATGATCAACGTCCCAGCGATTAATTTTTAATTACTACAATGTGAACAGTTAAATGGTTTAGCCAAACGTTTAATTCTAAATTACCCTGCCTTTAACGTCCTCAAAATGTTAAGCAGGAGTTGCTAGACACTCTATTTATAATACAAATTGTATTGACATCACCGATGAACAGTGCAATGGTCAATTTTTAATTATTGAACTGTGGAAGCAAAATGGTTGATCGTGAGTATAGAATGTGCGACGTTAAAAGGTTTGTAGGAGGTTCTCGCGTGTGCATCCCTGAATCGAAAGCCGTTGTCCGTTCAAAACTCGTCCCTAATAGTGGGAGAGCTTCCATTACGAATCCGTTGGCCACGTACAGGCAAGTCTGACAATTTAACAAGTTCCCAGACCGACGAATTTGACCATCGCTGCGGAAGCAATAAGGAACAACTTCGGTTTTCGCGTGACAAGACTCGTACACCGGCCCATTAAACGGCGAATCGATTTCTGGATAACTTCAACAAATCATGGTGTTATCTCGATAGAGGCAGCAGAGCCGATTTTTAATTTTAATTCGGATCCATTCATCTCGGTTTTCTTCTAAAACCCTCGATCGTATCGATTTGTAGATAGGTTTCAATTAAAATTTTATTCCTTACGAAATTTTTATTAGACATTTCACTTGGAGATTAAGAGGCAAGATTTGGGTAAAAAGTTAGAAAAGAGGTAGTGTTGGAGAAAGGTCGTAAATTAATAAGTTCCTTGGAAGCTGGTGGTGAAATTATGTTTTTCACTTTACGATGAAAAGAATACAATTTTCAAAATATCTTCATTTATTCTAATTTCCTGACATTTTTATCGGGATCGGATATATCTTCAGTAGATGATGGACTTTGACTGTAAACATAAAATATTTTACCTGTCCTTTCGTTTCTTCTTTTGTACGTTGCTTCATTCTTTTAATATACTTTTTTTAATATTCTTTCTAATATTAAATTATAATAATTAATAATAATTAATAATAATTATAATAATAATTAATATTTAATATTCTTTCTAATATACACTTTGAAAATGAGAATGAAGGAAATTAAATAAACAAATGATAAACAAATTAATATATACATTAAGTCTTTTTCTTGAAAATGAACACAGATTACGAGAGAGCCACGTTAGCAAATCTCGTTAACCCTTTGCGGTCCTCAATTTCTTTTACCTACAGCTCCTTAATTATTTTACAAAATAGGTAAAGAAATAGGTTTACAATAAAATGTATTCTAATAATACAGATTGCGTAATAAATATATTTCTAATTTGTTACAAGTTGCAAAGAAATGAAAACGTTTTGCATCAACCTACAGTCGTGGACAAAATTAAGTGGACAGGTATCATAAATAACAAAAGGTTAATTTAATTTAACTAATAATGCCTATGAATCAAAACTTTATTACACACTTATATACATTAAATAAATAAATTGTATATTAAATAAATGTTTTTTCAAGTCTACAAAAGCATTTCACGTTCTACATTTTAAAACATTGTAACAAAACAAAAAATTGTTTACATTTCTGCAATGGCCACTTAATTTTGTCCATGACTGTATTTATCCGAATTATTTCTACGATCAAAGAAAAACGCCATGTCGAGCCACACTCGACATACGACTGCAAAGGGTTAAATTAGCATATTTTTATTAAACACGCGAATTTGCAAATTGTTAAATTTGTCTTACAAATTTTTATTTATCTTGAAATGTTGAAACTTGTAAAAGGTTTGACACTTTCGATAGTTTCAGCGACCGTGTTCGATTACATTTATGCGTTCATTAATTATTTTAGTCTGGAACACGAGCAACTTTTTGTGTTTATTTTCAAGGGAGATCAAACAAAAAGCTTTTTGGATATTAACGTGCAAATGCTCAACGGCCAGATTTTTCTTCACGATGTTGTAAACCCTTCTCGTAGAATATACCATAAAAAATATCTACGACTCACGTCGCCGTAGACATCATTTTTCTCGAAGTTACGGCGAAAGCGGTTGGGTTAGGTTCCCCAGACAACTTTTTATGGTGAATATACGTCGAGAATACGGGGAAAATTGATTTTGTTCTGTCCGGTTTTAGATGTAGTAAAGAAAGCAAAAGTGAATGAAAAATGTTTATTGGTTGTGTTCAATCTTGATTTTCGAAAAAACAACGCATTCCATTTGCAAGAATTTCTGTGACGATTATTAACTAATTAATTGAGTCAAAAATATTCAGTAATGTCAGGTTTCACTCATTTAGAAAAAATGCTTATCTTATTTGAAAGGTAACAAACGTATGTTGAATATTATTCTGATATAGATTTTCTTTAAAATGAAGATACAAAAATTATAGAAGCTTTGCATTTGTATTGCAATGGTAGTTACATTTACACGGCGCTAAAAATATTAACAAAAGAATTGCATCAATGATTAATATTTTATAATATTATTTATTGGATTAGTAGATCTTATTTTAACACCCTTCGAAAAGTGGAAAATTTTTTAAATAAAAATTGTTCAAATCTTCATTCTCGTTAAAATAGAGATACAAAAATCGCAGAAATTATATATTCTGATTATAAATACAATTGTAATCGCAAAATTCACCTCAAATATTAGTCAATTGATTGCGTCGAAGAGAAACATTGCATAACTCTATCTCACTGCTTTTCAAAAAGCGGTAAACTTCTAAAATAAAAATTGTCCAAATTCTATTTTTTCTTCAAAATGAAGACCTAAATATTACAGAATATCTGCATTATTTACATTATAATTGCAACGTCGAATATAAAATACGCTACAAATATTAACGAATTAGCACCAAAAATAAATATCTTATAATACAATTATGTCACACAGATAAAAATGTTTTTATTGTCCATTCAACTGTGGAAAAGATGAATATTAAATTTACCAAGCTAAAAATCATTCCATTTGCAAAATGAGTATAACCTAGAAAACGTATTGTGTACTTAAAAGAGATCAGAAAGAAAACTAGCTTGATTAATAATTTATGCACTTAAATTAGCTGGCCCGTTGCAAAACAACAATCAATTGATACGTTTAATAAATCAACGTTTCGATAACAGCAAAAAGCGACAGTTTAAACTAAAAGAAGCGTAGAATCTCATTAGAATTACAGGAAGTAGAAGAAGAAACACCTTCGCACGCTGATCCTTATGCGGTAACAACCTTCTACAGTGGTACGATCATTACTAGTTTTCTCTACCGGCTGACTTTTTCCTCTCTTTACTACTTCTTGTCCGACAACGATCCTCCATTTTCCCTTGCTTCTGTTCTTTCACTTGAAACCAATATTCTTCTTGCTTTGGCGAAACACAACCGTGCGCCGAAGGTGTATCGGAGATTAAACTAATGATTCTAACACCTTCAACAATTTTTATTCGAAATTTGATGCGTTCGATGGTGCAACAAGAGAAACACGCTTGACTGAAAATATAAGCCGCATGGTGATATCAAAATAATTGGTAGAGGACATGATGATGTGGTACGCGTAGCGATATGAATTTCGGCGATGTAGAAGGTGTGTTGATATGAAACATACGGCAATATAGAAAGTATGGCGATAGAGGCCGTGTAAATATATGAACTGTGTCGATATAAAATATATTACAATATGGAATATGTAAGAGTACGAATCATGGTGACATAGAAGGCATGGTAATACAATATGAAGTTTGGCGATATAGAACGTATGCGATATAGAAAGTATAGCAATACGAATTTTGGCAATGTAAGGCATATGGTGATATAGGACGTGTAGCGATATGAATTTTGACGATGTAGGACGTATGATAATATAGAACGTGTAACAATACAAATCATGGCGATATAAAAGGTATGGTATTATACTAAGGGCAGCAATGTGAATTTTAACAATATAAAACATATGGGGATATAGAACGTAAATTTTATGTAGAAATATAAACTTTATAGAAGGTGTCGGGATATAGGACATGCGGCAATATAGCACATGTGGTGATGGAGAACTTGTAATAATATGAACAGCGGTGATATAAGACGTATTAGAACATAGAACACGTAATAAAATGAATCATAACGATATAGAATGTATAGTGATATAGCACGTGTAGTAATACTAATTTTGGCGATATAGAAGATATTGTGATATACAACCTGTGGCAATGTAGAACGTATTGCTATGCTGAATGTTTGGCAGTATAAATTGTGACGACATAAAGCATATAGCGATACAAGATGTATGGTAACTCATGGGCACATGGCGATATAGAATGTAAGAAAATATTACTCGTGGCGATATATAATATATAAAAACAATATGTGGCGATATTAGAACAGCTGATAAATATGAATTATGATACGATATAATAATCGTGGAGATATAAAACACATGGCAATATAATAAAATAAAAGCTTCCTAAATCGGCAATATAACGAATTTCCACTGTAATAGTACACTCTATATCCATATAAACCAATGTTTACATTTTTATGATAATGCATTGTAATATCTATATAAGAGAAACTCGTTGCACATAAATTGCAATATAACAAGAGTCTACTGTACAATCATCAACTCATTTTAGAACTGCAACTAAATAAAAAACATATGCAACAACAACGTTCACTACATAAAATTCTAAATAAAAATTAAGATATTTAACGCTTCGAATAAATCTAGAGAATTTTGGAGTACCTCGAATAAAAGTCTTAGTTACCACTAACAACTATATTGCCACGTCAACCATTATGGTTCCTATTTAGTTACCCATAGAACCGTATAGCATTTAACGAAATAAACTAATTATCAAAACAATACCGAACAATTACGATGCGTCGTTGAAAAACGAAAAAATAAGTTATAAATTAATAGATTGTTGCACGGATACCGTAGTGCACAATGGACACGTTATCGGATATTGCATGCATATAGGGTGCAGGCAAGCATCCCATGGGAAATACAAACAGATAGTAGCTACGTATACAACATATTAAACCGTGCCGTGTACGGAACTGATTATCAACGCAGTATCATACATTAAGTTTCTCCGCAATGAAATTATTCCCGTATGTTGATTCATCAAGTGATTGTTGCTTTGTTTGTTGCGATTATGCAACTGTTCCTGTTTGCACCATTCGGAAACTCTAATGAGACCTAATTACGTTACCGGCTCTTATTTTTGCGGCAGAAAAAATTTTTGTATGTGCCAGCCATTTTTTCTTATCGTTGTATTGGAAACGAACTATTTAATTATGGCCACCTACGTGTCTGCTTGAATTATGCTGATGCAAAAGAATTACGTTATTTTAAACAATAAAAAAATATACCTGCCGGTTATTTATCCTTTGATATAATTCATGTTGAATCAAAAAGATTTCCAATTTATGGATTTTATAATTTAAGACTTCGACGGTTAACTTGCAAAGTTAGCAGAATATTGTTGCTATGGTAGACTCTTCTTATATTGCCAACGGCGGGTATATAGGACCAGGAAGCTCTCGCAATCGATAATATAGGAAATGTTCTATCAACGGTTTTCGCTTGCTAAATCAGTGAGGAACATTAGTTGAAACATTATGAGGGAAGTTCGGTATGTACTGAGACCATTAGATGTTTAAAAATTGCCAATAATGAGGCCGAAAGTTAATGAGTTTAAGTAAAAGCACTAAATAATGAGGAAGTGACATTCATAAGGCCATTAACGGAGAATCGCTTGTGATGCCATTAAATATGGTAAAAAGTCCATTTCTTAGGCTGTTGAATAGTGGGGTCAATCGTGAGGCCACCGTACAGCGAGAGCGTCGCTCGTGAAGCCATTAGAAACGTAAAGAAAATTAGTGCGGATGAAAGTTCTTGCACAATGGCGATATAATAAAAATATCTCTAAATGTCACAATTAAAAAAAAAAATACCTAAAACATCTGAACATTGAAAGTCGACTGGAACAAAAATACAAATTATACAAGTAAATTTTCCTCGTCGCAACTATAAAGCAGAAAGTAATAATAAAATGGATGGAAACGAAAATCACTGTGCTCGGCTTCTTTTTTATTAAAATTTTTATTTCCTGTGTTTCGTAGCGCTCTTCTAAATAATAATTAAACGTAACTTAATGCAAAGATCGCGACGTGAGACTGCGCGATAGTCAAAGAGAAACGGAGAAAGTTATAATTGAAAATTGTTAATGCTAAACTCGTTCGGTCAGGTGGGCAGAAATGGTACGACATATAATGCGTATGGGGTTGATGGGTCGGATTCTTTTTCTTGTTTAAGACACGTAGAATCACCTTAAGATTATAGATTGACGACGACGACGACAACGGGACAAAGCGACCCAGCCCATCAATTTGATTGGCTGTTATTTTTTTGTTTTTTTTTTCTTTTTTCTTTTTTTTTTTTTTTTTTTTGATTAATTGAATAGATACATAGGCAAGATACACAAATACACTTGAAGAAAGTAGACAGCTAGACTCGTTTGTATTTTTCGATTTCATTTTTACTTAACACTGGAATAACCACATCATCATAATTTATTTATAAACAAATATATAAATGTAGTGTTATTTTTTTTTTCAATTAAATTCGCGTCATATAAAAAATAATTTTCTTTTAACAACATAAGTGAGATATTGAAAATATTTATAACCGAAGAGTATTTTTGTTAAATAATTATAATTATATTTAAGTTCCGTTTACACTTTGAATTAAAAATTACTCTTTCTGTTTTTAATTGACTAAAAGTATTAAATTTGTGATTTAGATGAACATCGCTCTAATCATTGTATTAAATATTAATACATAGTTACATATCAAATGAACAATTTTAAAATACGAATTCATGACATAAAAATATCACAAAATAGCAGTTCTCGTATATCAAATTAAAGCGTAAAGTATGAACAAAATTGATATGCGAACCATTTCTTTACAGTATTAACATAACATGATCATGTGTCGGCCTCAAAGCAAGGTATCGGTCACTATAAAGAGTCGAACGAACCCCATTAAATAATTAAGCTCTGATACACAATTTGATAACTTAAGAATATCGCAAAATGGCGTTTGTGATGCATGAAATTAAAGCTTAAAGTTTTAGGAAAAATACTGCATAAACATTTTATCAATGTGCCTAATGCAAAATGGCTGATCCTTCATTAAAGACGTAATATCCTCAGTGCCCAAATTGAATAGGTTTAACAAACAATCAATTATTTTATATGACGTGTATCGATAAACTATTTATATAAAAATTTCTCCAAATCTTCATGCTTTATATCGATATACCCCAAGTATCATTCTATCACACTTTTCTTGCATGCAATCGCCTTAAGCTTCATTAATTCCAAAATGGATCGTTATTAGAAATAATCGTCAGTCAGCCATTTTCCATTTAAAACATCGATGAACCATTAACACAGGAATTTTCCTTAAACGTTCATCTTTAATCGAATATACAACAAGCGTACTTTTGCAATATTTTTATACCATCAAGCCATATTTCAACATTGATAATTCGATATCCATTAACGTAACAAGAACAGAAATCAGAAATTTAAGGTACACATAAAAATGACGGATATGATTGGTTGTTCCAGTGTCAAACAGGAACGCCAGTGACATTTGACACGACATAGTGTATAAAAAAGGATAGCTTTAATGCTACAGGCCGATTTTTTTGTTTCTGCGGTATATCGTATATTATACGAGAAAAATCTTGACGTGGAAGAGGGAATGCAACAGTTCCGGCTTTAATCAGTCTTCGAATCGAAAGTCCACTGTAAAAAGTTGAAAGTTCGTTAAGCATATCGTACAAATACAAATCTATTCTCGTTTAGTGAGAAACCGATGAGAGAGACCATTTCTGAAATCGAATCAGAAAACATTGAAACCTTCGTCTTCATGTCAGTACACTCTCTTTTTTTTTATAAAGCATGTAATCACAACCAAAATCAAAATTCCATTTATCGATGCAAGAGTGAGGAGAATTTTTTCACTTCGTTCAAAAGTAGACAGGACATCTTTATTTCTCATTCGCAGCTTACATCGTTCTTGGTCAATCCTTAACATTTTTCCAACCATGCAACGAGGAAACAGAAAATAAGCAATAGGTTGTTGTTTCAGAATCAACAAAACTGTTTAATACGTTGACTGCCGTGGATTATACATTAATTGCCCTGGGATCATTGGTCACCCAGCCTCAAATTTGATTTGATCGAATAATTGACAAGTAGGTGGCAAAGTAGCAGGTTAGATTTGAAATTTGAGAAAGCTTTCCTGTTGAATGATTGATATTTCGACAGTTTCACTTTGTTTGATGTGATAGACCCTTGTTATATTGCCATGGACGGGGCTGTAGAGCAATTTAAACCAGTACTTATTCCTATAGTAGACTTCTATTATATTGCCGCCATGGGATATGCACAAGCTGAAACTTACCGAAATCCTGAAGTTCCAAAGTGTGAGAATCCCGTAATCCCAAGATTCAACAAAGACACAAAGTTTTAACATTTTAAAGTTCCAAGAATTTACGGTACAAAAAATTTCAAAGTCTCGAGGATCCGGAGTCCTAAAAAATCAGGGCCTCACAACCACAAAGGTTGCAAAGAATGTTCCGAAGTCCCAAAGGTCCTAAGGTTCCACAATCGCAAATTTCTAATATTCTAAGATATCAAAATTCCAGGTTCAAAAATCTCAGAAACCACAGCCAAAAATTCAAGGACCCGAAGTCCTAAAGTTTCGAAGTTTTAAGATCCTATGACATCAAAGTCCAAAATACTCCGTCACATTCCAAAATCGTCAAATCGAACTTGAGTTACAGCTTGATTCTCGTAGTTCTAGCGCCAGTGTATAGTCTTCGGCTATCTCCGTGAGTCTTCGTGCGTTTCAGTGATGGGAGAGGGGGTCGGGGGCGTCACCAGAGGGCGTGGTAATGCGCATGGTGGGAAACTCCCTTACCGACAATATAACGAGAGTCTACTGTAATTTAAAAACTTGTAATTTCGTGACGTACATTACTGAAACTTTCGTACATAAATGTTTGATACAAAAATAAATACATTAATTGCATAAAAAAAAATTAAATTGTCAAAGTGTTAAATATGGCTTCCTACAAACATCGAATTTCACTGTGGCAGTTAACGCATTTAATTTTCTCGAAATTTTTAATAAACAAATACAATTTTCATCACGAAAATTCCCGTTACTTTTGCATCTACCAAAGATCATCGTTTATTTAACAGCTGAGAAAAAATTTTTTCGTGGATTAATCGTGAATCGATCGGTTAATTACATTGATGTACTTTCTCGAACGTCAAATGGATAAAAAACGAGACGAAAACAAGGAGAACAAAAAAAAAACGCAAGTAAATTCGAATCGTTCAAAACGGTGGTACTACTAACGATATTTGTAGCAAAAATATACAGGCCACGTGGCTGCTTACAATATTACGCTTCGCAAAATTCTTCAATGAAATAGAGAAACTTAACAAGACACGAGAAATGAAAGGTATCTTCGTTTCCTTTTTTTTTTTTGTTGTTTTTCGTGATTTTTTTTCTTTTCTTTTGACAAAGAACATAACGGTTAACGACGTCAAACAACCAGTACTCAATGTCAGTCAGGCGTTGGAGGCTGTACAAATCACTGATGCCCACTGACAATGAGCTCATTGATTGTACACACCTTGTTCACTTAAAAATCTAGAGTTTTTTAATTACGATACTGCTCGCACGAATTTCTCGAAGAAAGAAACCTGGTGACCCATGCTAACTCCGCTCGATCGATCCAATTTCGTTATGTTTACGAGTACATCTTACATACACGTGTTACCGTCAAAATAACATATGTATCGCATCTTCATCTTCATACTTGTCGTTGTTTTTCCCGGATGCACGTTCGCGTCTCCTGTACAATTGCACGCGTCGATAAGTCAAGAATATGGTTTTTTCCTTGGATAAGGTCTAGCGAAAGTTTCGTTTTCGAACATGTTCATGTACGAAGATGAAATACAAGGAACGGAATATGTATATTTATATACACGAATCGGGGCTGGTGTGTATGTGTATATATGTGTGTGTGTGTGTGCGTGCATGATATGCATGTACAATATGGCACAACGTAGGCTCCCCTTAGGGGCATAAAAATTCGAGACATTTCGAGAAAACCAAGGGAAAACTACAAGAGCCAATGAGAATCAAAGAAATCGTAGAGAGGACACATAAATGAGCTTAGGGAGAACCTGATCTGAAAATCCTTGACTTTGCGCGCGAAAAAAAAATCCAAAATAAGACTAGTGACGCAATATTTCTTCCTCCACATGTTTTATGGTTAAAGAAAGTATAATTATTCCATCACTTGTCTTCGATCTTGAGAAAATCCAGGCAGAAGCAGGGAGAATCAGAGAGAGCCTGACGTGGAACCTCCTGTTTTCCCACATGAAAGAATATGGATAACCAAGGTTAATGAAAGCGTATTTAATTCTACCTAAGAAAAACCTAAGTTGCACGCGACTGTACATGTGTGTATGTATAATATGAGTTGTATCTCTGCGCGTGAATGTATGTATGTACGAAACATGTCGCATTAGACGTTCTGGGAGTGGAATCAAGATCATATTATCTCCAGTATACGAAATAGAAGTAGAAATTCGCTTGTTAAACGTATGCGCAATAAGTTCTTGATTTTTTTTTTTTTTTTGGCCTTCATGCACGCTATCGCCTAGATAGATGAAACGAAAAGAAACAAACAACGGAAGTCCACGATTGTACAGAATGGAAAACCGAGATACGTTCGTAAATGGTCGACGAATAAAGACGCAAGACGAGATATAGTCTTCGTAAATTAGTCAAAATACATGTGCAATAATACGTACGTATGTAAGTTTTCGAAAACGCTTAATCGTCTCGCGATCCTAACGGTGCCTTCATTATGCCTCTTTTTTGACTGGCCAGTGTAAAACGCTACTGTGACATAAACGAATTTTCGGAATTTCGCATTCGTTTAGAAATTAATGTCAGAATATATCGAAGAGATTGTACCATCCAAAAACCACCGATTTCATCACGGCAAATCGATGGTGTTCGTATCGTACAATATTTTTGCAACATCCTGTATAATATAGAATAGAGTATCGCTAACAGTTCGCATGAAAGTACGCCCAAAATACAGACCTAATTTTCGAGTCAATCTCAAGTACATCAATCGCTTTGTAGACGATATAACGAAAATGTGGGTCGTATCAAACGAGTCACACAACCAAATCTAAATTTCACAAGGAAACAAAATAATAGTTTCCGAAAAGGAAAACAAAATTTTAAGAACTCGCATACGAACGTGTATATATACATCTATACAACCCTTAACTATTCAATTACGTTAAGGAAATATATACTAACTAGTATTGCTATGCGATTTCTTTACTCGTAATTATGTCCAACAATTCAGAACCGTCTTTATGAATTACGAGGCCCCGAGTCACAAGCAATCTTTTGAAAAACGGGAGGAGGAGTATAATTCAAAATTTCTATTTATTTAAATATTTAAATATAAATATACATTTTGTAAAATGCATTAAACTATGTGTAATTTTTGTGTGTTCAAGTGAAATAAATAATTAACAAAAAAAAACGCTACAATTTTATTTCAAAATGCATTTATCGGTATTTTGCTTTGCATAAGTACTCGTTAATTTTTAATAGTTTTCGAGAGATCGAGAGACCCTGGACTCGTATCTAAAGACGGCACTGAAAAAATCGAAACGTGAATTGCAAAAATTGTTATTTAGAACACAACTGAAAGTAAATGCATATGGATTGAGATTTAATTGCAAGATAAGTCAGGCATGACCAAGTTATTCCCCGCTAATAAATACACGGTACACGATTATCTAATAATACGTTTCTTCGCCATCATTTTATCCGTGTCCCCAAAAATCGATTTACGAACCGTGAGTCTCATTATATTGCCACCGCTTACATTATCCGATAACCCCGTTTAAGAATTTGTGAGTTTTGAAAATTTTGAAATTTTGGGATTTAAAAGTTTGAAAACTCTAAAGTTCAAAAACCCCAGATTCCAGCGTCTAGATTACAAAGCTTTAAAGGTTTCAAAGTCCCAAAATTTCAAACTTCTATTATCGCTTCATTAATTATACTTTGTATGTATGTCTACAATTTTTTCAAAGACCACCAGTTGGTCATGCCGGAATTAAGTGAATAACAATTTGAACGCAAAGCAGTAAGAAATATGTACATTCGTTATTTTCAATAGCTAACACAGTGTCGGTACTGCATCGCAGGGAAAAAATGAAATTAGAATGCTTACAATTAATACTATATCTTCTAAAGCCTCATCATACGCTACTGCAATATTAATTTCATTGAAAACTGTGTCTTACGTCAAGGTACTTGTCTGCAGGTAATGATTTAGTTGTGTGCTCGTTCACATGGTTCAGTTATGCTCATCAATGAATAAATAGAAAAAAAGAAAAGAGAAAGAAAAGGTAATAGCAAAGCTCGCATTACCCCCAGAAACATCGATTACTGCTTACTTCTTTTAACAAATGTATATACCCAAACAACTTACTTATGAATTGCACAATGAATGAAATAATTAAAATATAAGATAAAATATGGAACGAATGAAAGCTCACAATGATAAAAAACATTTAGAAAAATTCTCAATATAACTATCTAAGTTGCTAACCGTCGTGTTCCCCCCTGTTTGATAGAACAGGAAGCACGGATTGCGCAAACGCATTTCACAGAATGTTTTACACTGTTTCGTACGTACGTACAACAAATGTGTACTCACGAGAAAAACGAACTAAGTATTAATCGTTATTTGGAATAATTACGATTCTCAGTAATTCCGAACGTAAGAATCAATTCCAGATAAAAATGATTATACCTCACATTCACAAATGCGATTGGCGTTTCTAATCACTAATTACTAAAAATCTATGCATACAGAATCAAACACTTCACTGTTTGCGCGGCAGCCTTTCTCAGCCATCAAAGGAATTACGCGTTAGATTAAATTCAGTATCCTTAAGTTACCTAGTTAATGTTGTGTTTTGTGTATCAAATCATTATCGTAACAATTATTTGTTGGGCACACACCGAATTAAAGTCTCAGCTGTAAGCACGCCCCAAACTTTTGTTTCCCAGGGACTCGTGTTCATTAGCCATCCTCTTTTGGAGGAGTAAACCAACCTATAACAACATTTAAGTACTTGTGTTGACGATATACTGTACTCTATATACTGAGTTCTATTGTAGAGAAAACAGAGAAATATTAAATGCAATAATAAAATTGCTCATTGACAATATACTAAATTTTACTAAGAAGAAGAAAGAGGAAAATATTAAATACAAGAGTGAGATAATAAAATTAATTTCTTACCATTCTTTTCGTGTATTTGTACAAGAGACTTGAATGATTGTTGTGCACGTGCTAGACTATATTGGCCTTGTCCACACACTTTGCTAGCACTACCCGGTCCTTGAAATTGTATGCGCGCTTTTCCCTTCACTAACGTTGCGGAAATCTGCATGATGACTGCTTCGACTGTGTAGGCTGAACTCCAACCTTGTTTCGTTAAGAGTTCCATACAAATAGCGCCTCCTATAAGGACATACCCGCCAGAGATCATGGGATGCACGACTCTAACAAATGGGGGTTCAAAAGGATACGTTTCCTGTAAAACAAAAATTTCTATGTCATAAAGTTGATCAATTAAACGTTCAGATTATGTGACGAAATTTAAATTACTATTAAAATTACTAAAACGCAAACAGAATCAATAACTCTATTGAAATAATTATTATACCTTAAAGAGCATGTTAAGAAGAATACTGTCTTTCCCTTCCTTTTCCTTCAGAAGTATGAGATCGCTGTGCAAAGGTGAATCAGGATCAACACACATCAGCCTGACATTCCATTCATACAAACTGTCATTTACTAATTCTATGCTGTACATTCCTGTAACAGATTTAAGAAAATATTTGAGTATACTACAAGACTTTATTGTATTAATTCGAGAATGTATTGTTACCTTTTTTGAAACTGTCACTTCGATAAATGTCGCGCAATTCTTTCATGAGTCTGTCTGTGGCTTGCACGCTTCCACAGACAGATCCCTTTAAATAATCTTGTCTTTGATTTTGCCTCAACCTTTCTAATGTTGCGAGATGTTCCAATTCTATTTCTTCACCCTTCAAAAAAAAGTGAGTAAATACAGGTATAATTTACATGTTGTAGCAGTTCTTGTATTTACTAATATGCCATATTTACCTTACTCTTGGCATTAACATCTCCTTCGTCCATATCTAAATGAAGATCCTCTTCTGTATCACTTTCTTCATCTTCGTCAATATCTTCAGCATCTTCCGCTTCCATCCTTTGTGCAGCAGCTTCATTTGGTCCTCCTAAGCGTAACGGATCCAAAGCTGTCCTCAACCTTTCAACATCTGGAGGTTCTGGTAACGAGTGAAGTCTACATAATTCTTTTAAGAGAATCCCAACTTGGTTAATGACATGGTTGTCTCTTCCTGTAGTAGTACTTAAAATTTGTACCGCATTCGTTACACTTGTCTCCTCTGATTCTGCAAACCATACTGGTGGTGTCGAGGGATAGGTTTCCTATGACATTCAATAAAAATTATGCAATCATTATGCTGAACTTAATCATGATAATTACTTCAATAATTTCTTGCATTTTTATGTAACTGTTACATCTAATACACAATTTATTATGGTAAATTATTATAATTAGAGTTAGTCATCACAATAAATCAATCCTTGAAGGCTATTATTGAAAACTGATTGGTTTTACAATAATGTTATCACTATTGTTACACAGATATCAAAAGAATTAATGTTATCAGTAATAATATCAGTTGTTACTTGTTTTTCATAATACTGAAATCAAATGTGTGTCGATTAAATTGAACCCATGATAGCTTGTAAGTGCCAACAATGATGAACAGAATATTTGATAATATTTAGGTAAATAATAAATTATTATTATGAACTCAGATAATATTTACATGGGGATTATTGGCAATTACAATTGATCCAGCGGCTGTGCCATATTTCTATATATGTACGCATAATATAAATTATAAATTTATTTATTTATAGATTGTACATGTATAAACTCAATATACATAGATAAAAAATAAAACAAAATAGAAAAATAGAAACAGTTGCCGTAACATAACATACAGAATTAAACAGACATGCAATTACAAAGAATTTGAAATGAAATACTGCATAAATATTATGAACTACCTTGTATACAGATTTATTGAAGCGATCAATAAAAACACTAAAAGAATCAATTTTATTCATAAATGAATTAAATGATTTTAACATTCGATCAATTATATCACACGACCCACATTCAGTTTTTACAATAGCACAATGAAATGTGTATGATTTTTTTTTAAATTCCAAGTAGTTGCATTACAGTGCAAAGACCAACAGGGATGTTCAATTTCCTGAGAAATTAAATTCACAATTCTGAATAATATTACATTTGAAAAATGTTATGCGCATTGTCGATTATTAATTAATTATTTTCAACTAGCATTCGACAAAGGTAAACAAAAGAACGCAAACGCAATTTTTTTTAAACGTAATTATTACATACGTATACACATTATTCGACGAATAAATCAGTTTTAGAGCAATACGAAATAAATAAATGTTTCTCTCCGATATTTTAATAAAAAAAAACGAAGAAAATTTCGTAACGAAGCAAACGGTAATGGCAACGGTAACAGCAACACAAATGGGTATGTTCATTGTTATATGGTTTATCTGCAAATATTATCTGGTGTACACGAAACTGGTGAACACATAGTTTCGCCGTAAACGAGGGCTCTTTTTCTTCACAAGTACAAATAAGCAGAAGAGACACCGAGGGGCCTACCCTCTATTTGTGACATACATTGACCTCTATCGCACTATTAATTCGTCAGAAAATCTCCACGGAAACTGCCTCATGGAAGCGAGAAAGAATCGATCGTAACTACAACAAAATGTACAAGAACAACGGGAAAGTAATAGTAGGAGAAAAACGTGGTACACGACACGGCAGCATTAGATGATCCCGGGCATGGCTCTTGTCAAAAGGCCCAAATAACAACACGAGTGTTATTGTTTCTTTGTCCGAACAGTCGTAGACAGCGATGAGAAGTTAACACGGTCCCGTGTAAACAGGGATGTACGATAGCTGACAAATATCAAACTTACTCTGTCCGAAATTGTATCCATGCTTGTTACACTTACTGTAATATTGGCGTGTATTTCGTATTTCTTCCCATTTTTACCGACGAACCTGCAGCTGAGTTCGTCCACACTCGCAGACATTATCTGAAATCTCTCATGGCTCTTAGGGAAGACGGACTCAAGAGTTTTGATCTCCTGCTTAAGGGTGTTCAAACAAGCCATTTGGGGGAACGAACTAAAGTGCCGGACCCCAAATTTTCCGGAGATGCTTGTCCGAAAATTGTACAGCAACCCGAAAAGAAACACGACGTACCCGATGACTACCCGACAAAATGGCGACCGCGACTGACTGCTTCGGTCAGCCTCGTACGAATTCGTTTGCTCTCGACACAGATGGCGCCACTGGACTATTCAAATACCCGTGACGTCCTTCCGGTACAGCTGACGAGGGGAGCGTACGACGTCCCGGACAATTTGTTCCAAATTTTATATAATTATAGGATATTGAACGGCAATGTTTCTGCAAATTTATAGCAATAACAGAGCAGTTCACATATTAAATTTTCATGCTTAATAATTAGGCACGAAGCTAAATGTTACGAAGCAATTTTTCAACTCTTAAATGTCCAAATTTTCAAATTTCGAAATTTTCAAATTTTCAAATTTCGAAATTTAAAAATTTTTAAATTATGTCATTTCCAGATTCGCAGACTCTGAATTCCAAAATTGTATTTAATATAGACGAATAGTGAATTTTTCATACTGCAAAAGTGCGCGCTGTAATTTAGCAGAATTATATTATTTTTGGGTCTATTGTAATCATCCGGAATTTGAACCCAATTGTTTTGGTGGTCATGCCCTTGGTGCGCAGTTGAACATATTACGATATTTAAATGAAAATCTTTTTCTATCAAATTATTATTTTTAGCATCGATCTTTAAATTTGTTTCAAGGTTTGATTATTAACGCGATCTACATTTCTGTATGAGCATACGTTCGCATATTTTTATCGGGAAACAAAATATACAAATGGTGGGAAATTTAAATATTTGAAATGTCTCTATCGAATGATTAACACTAGTTATTTGCATCATGAATTTATTTGAAATATCTAGTACCTCTAATTCTTATGACCTATATGTACAGATGATAATGTGATAAAGTATAATACACGCATCATTTAAACATGTGTTAACAAATAAATGCTCTATACTAAAAGTAATTACATTCCAATTTTTTGGACTGGGTCCACAAATTTCTGTTCATCAATATTTTTCTTCCTTTTTATTTAAAAATAGAATACATATAATACACCGTTTTCATTGTTCTAATTTTTGTAACGCAAAGTAATTGACAATCGAATGTTGTATCAAAATAATTCAAGAAATTCTTGAAACTTGAATACGAATTGAGCAATTCATATTCGCGTGATTGTAGTATATATTTTGGCAATACTTTAGTGTTCTTACACTATAACAATCAGTACACAAAATGACTAACAAAATTAACCTTTCTAATCTTTCATTGTATTTATTAAATAAAATAAAATATCACATAATACTACAACGCGTTACACTTGAAATCAACGTGATAATAACCGCCATGTTTAATTTTCTTTTACAAAAATATAAAAATTAAAATCTAGCACGTTATTAAATGTAAATAATGATTATTTTACATTATTGCACAGACTTTTTTCTTTCACTAAATACTTTTCTAGATGAATTTCTTGTGTTATTTTGTTAATAAATGTTAGAAAATGGTAGACACCAGTCCTTAGAAATATAATGTTTTCGACGGCGATAGAAATGAAGATATATAATACAATGATATGACAAAATGTAAGTTATAAATAACAAAATATACCATTTTCCACCGTAACAGGATGCCTAAGCCTTTCTTCTTTCTATGGAAAAATCCACGATGGTCAACATTAAGTTATTACTAGAATTATTTTCATACATATACATATATATACATACCGTTTTCGCATTATACTTATTTAGTTCTTTTTTTTAATGTAATAGTAATAGCGAAAGTGAAAGTTAGTCAGTCAATAATACTAATTTAAGCCTCTTTTTTTTAGTTTTTCATTTTGAGAATACAGGTTCAGTTGAGACTGTGTAACTCATTACACCAATGTAGGACAATCATTTCCCTTAATCACATTCTATTATATTTGTCTTGGATAAAGGAATGGAAAAACATTTGTCAAATGTTTTTGTACCTATGTGAAGAACGGAAGACCATCTCAGGGTATAAATTCTACAATATGTCAGTTTCATTTTTTCGACGAAGTGCTAATTTTTCTTTAAAGCTATTACATCTTCTTTACATTACGATTTGATAATAAATTCATGAAACATGTTCATTTTAATTAAATACGTAAAGGACAAACAATACGCTTTTGTTGCCACAACGAAGCTGTTCGAATTTTCTTAATAATTGATATTTAAAACACCGTGAGAACAAAATGAACTAAACATTTTATAAACATCGATAACATATATCTCATCAGTTGTTATGTGTCATTTTTTATGGTACTTTGAACTGAATTATTCCTTTTTCTATTATTATTGACTTAGATAGTTATACGCTGATAATATCTGAACAAAAATACCTGCATCTCTGTATACGGTGATTTTAGAAAATAGAACTTTCCAACATTCGAAACAGAATGTTTTACCTACGTTTCGCTAAAGTGGGTTAAACCATTGTTGTGAATTAGTAACATTTTTAAATTATTTTGTAGCAGTTATGAAGATACGCATTAGTAATAGCTAGGAACTTGAAGAAGCATTACTTCCTTTTTTCTGAATATACAAATGTTAAATTTATTTGATATTCATTTGTCGTGTAATGTAGGTAAATTTTAAACACCTACAGCATCTCATATCCATTGATACAACCACTTTCTTTCTCCGAATCACATTTAAGATTAAAACTTTCATTTTATTTACACAGAAATACTACACGTAAGATACTCTGTAGTAGAGGTAGAAAAATGAAATGAAATAAAAATATTAGGAATGGTCTTGATAGTCACGATATTTTTTTTTCTTCGTTCAACAAATTTAAAGTTGTAACGAAATTTTAAAGAAAAGTGTTAATTGTTTTAATATATAAAAGCATATCTAACTTGCCAACTGTGCAACACTATTTTTTTTACATCTCAATTTTATTTACAAGCATATTCTCGTCAGTAAATACACTTTGGAGAAAGAAGTAGCTCGCACTATGTCGCAGATTCACCTTGTATTACGAAGGTAACCTTCAGTTCAGTGCATTCTTTCTGGCACGTGACGTCAATCATGTGTTTTACATGTTTTCACAGAGCATATAATAATGCCTATTTGTAACACACGAGTCAAAATGATCGGCTTTTTTTAAAATGCCGAATGGTAGTAGTCATAAGTAGGCCAGTAAGGCTGTAGCCAGTCCTAGCTGGTGCGTTGACGCTTTTTGGCAGGGTGTTCTTCGGCGGAATGTGCAGGTGCAGACATCACCATTTCACCTCTATTAAACATATACTTCAATTGTGGCATGTATTTCATTATACTTTTCACTTGTATTAAAGGTAGTTCTTCGTTCGGCGACGAACATTTTCCTGCTTCCATTAACATCTTCATTTGTAGCCTTCAAAGGAATATGCTTAACATTAAAAGTGTTCATATTATTTCTTCTCTGTTGCAATGTATTCTTCTCTCTTACCTGTTTCCTTGGTACAAGTCTATGTGTAGAACATCGGTAAGAACCTGTCGACAACTGTTGATATCGCAGGCGGGAAAATACTGGGCGACGAAATCAGGAAGCGTCATCAATAATTCAGAGTAGATATATGGCTTGAAATTAATACAGGGTACCATTTTGTCTTCGACAAGTGCTTTCTGAATTTGATAAGGTTGAACTTGACAAGTCGACATAAGTGTTTCTGATATTGGAATCAATGGCTTTCTGCCTCTTGAATCCCTGAAAAGAATTTTCTTATATTTAGTAACAACAAATTTAATCATTTACTTTTCCCATTAAAACCATCAGAATATAAAATATATAATTTAATACCTGGAACTATTATTACTTCCATTAACTGGTATTAATGGTGGTGGATATTTTGAATGATTTGTGTTATGAACAGCAGATGGTGTATGCCTTTGTGAATGCAATAATGTAGATGGTGAAGTAGGCGATGGCATCATAGCTTGTACTTGTTCACTTAAACCAAGCATCTGAGGGTAGGTACTTGCTGTAACAGCATTAGGGACACCTAAAGTAGGTGTAGTATATGTAGATGTCACCCTAAAATAAAAATTTTTTTATATTGCATACTGAGAAATATAAACAGTTCAAATATGTACATTCAACTATACAGTATAGATCTATTAATTATAAAAAATGTAAAAAATATACATTATTCTATACATTTTATGCATAATGTGTTTGTCCTTATAAAAAAAAAAGAAAATGAATATGAAAATATATACATCAATCATTATAATATTAGCTATATGTATATTGTTTAAATTTTCTACAAGAAACATTTTATGATGTTTGTATAAATTTATTCAAAGAAAAAATGATAAACAATTAAATTATCATTACAGTTTAACTAAAACAACAAATAAGTAAACAATATGGAATAATAATAAAGGACAATTATTCACATTTTTCATATATATCAGCATCTGATCAGTGACATTAGAAAAATCAATAATATTAAAAAAAAATATAAAGCAAATATATATTATGTTTAATAAATGAAAAAAAAAAAATAAAAAAATAAGACAAATAATAATTGAAAAGGCAAAACAGGCAGTATGTAGTTATTGCAGTTTTATATAAATAAAAACTTGTTAATCACAACATTCTTATGCATGCTATCTTACTTTCATGTGGTAATCATGACTATAGTACATTTTACAGGAACTCACCAGTCATCCTTCCCATAGGTTGGATAACTATACAAAAAAATCATACATTGTATGTACAAATGCAAAAAGCTATAGTGCAGGTTTTCCACATAATAAACAATAATTTTTTAAAGATAAAAATATTATCAAGTACTTCAAGTACATAAAAGTTCCCTAACATTTTACATTAGCATGCTTGAATTACTCTATTATGCTTTGTATTAAATATCAATTTTTTATATAAAACTATTGTAACTTCTTTGTACGATTGTAAACTATATACAATGTGAGTGATATGTACAGTGAAAACTTTTAATTAACAATTCATTTCATTTGTATAACACAACTTTCAGGCAGGAAATATTCAATGTGTAAGGATTTTAACATTATATTTAATATGGCGTGCTTTTTAACACTGAACTCACATCTAATATATAATTTACTGTTCTCAATCACTAAATCATAAACAAGCATAAAATATTGATAATGCTGTGTAAGACAAGAGGAAGTGCTTAATGTGAAAATGAAAAATAAATTGTCCTCAATATTCTAAAGCATTATTTCAAAAACCTAATACATGTATATGTATAGAACCACAAACTTTAATAAATCTTTTTGTTACTTACCCAAGATTAGGTTGACTGGAATGGACCGTTGCTCTTACAAGAGGGGGTGGTTGAGCTTGAGCAACAGTCTGCATAGTTGTTACTGGATATACTCCAGAGTACTGAGCCGCTGCAGCAGTGCCACCACCCCCCCTAGTTCTATTAGTTTGTTGTGAATAAGTTTTTAGTGGATTAGATATTTGCTGTAATAAAATAAACATCCTATATAAATAAATATTGCATTAATGCAGTGCTGCTTTAGATTCCAAGGATAGCACTGTACATACTGTTAATCTAACTTTACAGTGAATATAAAACTTACATTGTGCATGTTTAAGGTTGAAGGCATTCGTATGATAGAATTGGCCTGTGAAACAAGTGCCGTTTGGAAGGTGGGTTGTCCACCAACAAGTCCTGTCCACCCATTCACACTTTGAACTGTGTTCAACATGGGTTGTGTCACGATGTTTGACCTGCTGGGGGGCAAAGTATTTGGCGAAGAATGTGCTGGATGAGTAGTGACAACAGGCCTTTGTTGACGTTGTTGCACTTGTGGCGTATTAGAAACAGATCCACGTGGTAAGATGTTATGCATAGGAGCAGCACGTGCATTAACCGAAGCTTTGTTTGTGTTATTTTGTACAGGAACGGATTTGGTTGCTGGTGGTGTCGGAGGTTGTTTTGTCCAGCCACCACCACCACCACCACCTTTACTAGACACTAATAACTGAGAGTCCATAACTTTGGTTGGCCAATAGTCCTCAAATCCCGTGCCAGGGGGAAAGTAACTTTTAATGTCATTTAAACTAATCACCGAGCATGTCTCACTTGCAAACAGTTCATTTCGTATACCCTGTACTTTGCAACAAAACTTCAAATACGACAAATCCCAGCCTTCCAGCTTTTCTGCTTTTAATTTAAGGTTCTCTGTTTCACCCTCAAAGTAAAACAAAGGGACATACTGGAGACCATCCTTCACCGTATAAGGAACAACTGATTCCTTGTTTATCCGGATAAACCCACATTTGTCAGATCCATTTGTCACATTTGGATTTGTGCCTGTTGTTAGTTTCGTGTAACACACATCCAAGAAAGTATAGAATTCTTTAGCATCAGAAAGACGGACCACCAAGTCTTTACATGTAAACTGTTCTCTTCCAAACTGGTTCTCACAATGCTTCACATTGATTTCAGTGAACAACTTGCTTTCAGCTTCCGTGATATAGTAGCTCCTTATACACGTGCAACTGTAGATGTCCGAGTGCAGATAACTCAGGTACTTGTTTAATAACTTAGATTCTAAGATTCGTACAGCGCAATACTTTTCGCCCGAACGAAATATGTAAGGTATGTGACAATCGTCAAAACTCGTCCAGCCGAAGCGACCCCGTTGACTCTCGTCGTCAGGAGGTACCTTGCCCTCTGTCGAAGGCGGCTTCGCTGCAACAGCGGTCGACGAATCTGCCGGTCGTTTATTCAAGTATCCCAAAATACCGGGAAAATTGGATTGCGGCAGAAGACATTGAGGAGGCCTTTGCTGTTGTGGTGTTGCCCCTGGTGCACTTCCCATTTTCGCTTTGTTTGCTTCCACCATTTTGGCAGCCAATTCTCGGATCTCCGCTTCATCGGGAAGTTCTTGTTTGACAACGACTTTATCAAGAGCTGAAACAAAACATATGCATTGTTATTTACAACAGTATTTAACATTATTATTACTTTAACTACAATAAAATTCTCGATTTAACCCTTTGCACACCCGTGCACCACTGTGTCGTTTTACTGCTGGTTAATTATTAATTGATATTTTTGTTTGTATTTTGCAGAGATTTAGTGGCATTTTAACAATAACACATTTAAGTAATATTTACTTTTGCATATTAAATTCGCTTCTGACATATTACCCCAATGAACATCGTTGAAACTGTACATGTGTACCACTACTAAAAATTTGCAGTGTCCTTTATATAATTTCATTCAAAGCTGTTATTATTTATCTCTCTCCAAGTTATTATTTTCGCATCTTTTTGTACCGACAGCACAAATGTTATTACTTATTTACCGATAGATTGTACAAAATTTAGTTCGATACTTCGGAAAACTAACGAGTACCGGTAAAGCCTCCAAGGCCGCTGACACACCACGTTAATTAACACGTGGTCAATTCTATTGTCAAGTTGGCACTTGGAATGTAAAGGGTTAATGAGTGTACGCGTTTTGCAACTGCATTTCAGTAAATCATCTTTTGACGAGCGATTCTTATATAAAAACACATCGTTTTAACTTCCTTGCATATTTCGATTACATTTAAAATTAAAGGTATTAATAGACAAATGAAAATGAAAACAATAAATCTTTTACAAGATTCAACGTGCATTTGACAATTTCTCTGAATCATTAAGTACGAAGTTAGAGTTGTTGATCGGTAGAGAAAAGCGCGGGAAAAAGAGCATCGCGTGTCAATGGACATTTACGAATCCGTAACAAATTAACCTTATCATTTCTTACAGTTCGGTTATATATATCTTACAAAAATGTTGTTTAACAAAAACTAAAGTCGAAAATTGGTTTTACTTTAAAAATCATAAACGCTACAAAATTTGAATATCGTCAATTTATAATGATTTATATAAGCGCATGCGCCCGGATATCACATTCGTATGATAAAACGACCAGCGCACCAATATCGTCACAATGATAAACTTTAACGATTATTTGTTTAGTATTACAGATTATTATTGTACACGCGGATAAGAATAAGTGACAGCTTTACACCGTAACAAGTACACTACGAAAGAACTCAAAAATTCGAAACAGTATACTTTAGTCAAATTAAAAAACTAGATAATTACTATTCGTAATTTACAATTCCAAGCAGACACTTGTATATGACATTTAAGTAAAACTATCAGTTTAAAACGTTTCACTGTACATTTCATTAGCGCAGACAAGAAAAGGAAGCTTCTCGCGCTCTTCATACCGACATCGATCACCAACGAAAACAAGAGATAAATCGAAAGCGCGCGCACGTGCACGTCAAAAAATCATTAACAAGATTCGAAGCCACTAATTTCTTAAAGTACATCTTTCATTTCGTCAAGGAAAGATGCATTTGGAACGTACTGAATGACACTTGATCGGGCACCGTCTGCAATGGACTCCTTTTCTCGAGCCATATGGCATCCGTGCTGCTATCAGCACTCACGGTGTGCATGTCCGTAATGTCGTTCCTCATTTTTCGCTGATCAACAGTGTTCTCTATTCGAACTCGTTAAATCACATTTTGATAGAAGACGCGGACCAGCGAAGAGGTTATAACGCGGTGCGCCTACCGATGTACACTGTCGATGAGACGACACACGACCATGTTACACGACAAGGAACAGGCTCAGATGGAAAAGTTATATCCTCTCTTGGCTTGTGCAGTTTTCACGCTTTCCCTCGACGTTTCACTTTGTCTGGTGACTACGATTAGTGAGAAAGAGTTTACCACGCTCGAGGGATACATTTGGGGGTAGACATACGTACGTATGTATGTACGTACACGGTATCATTGACACTGACTACGTACGTATTCTTCGAACGGGCGTACCTCTGGACCCCGACGAAGCTTTTCCGTGGATTAAGCTGTTCTCGGGTGTTCTCGAGGGTGGCGCCATTTTACGTGGACTTGGCCTCTGTAAATCCTCAGTTTCAGGCCGCCCAGTAGGCCATGTCGTACCATCGAGCTGCCTTGCTTGCAGCTGCACGGGACACTAGGCAATTCCACAGTCTAGCCGACCGCGAATGCTACGGATCCGAGCGCTTCATTTTCCACGCGGACTGTACTACTAGGTACGCATTGCTATCGTCCTCCACGACACATGACCAACTTGACTTTAACTTTCCATTTTTACGAATCTTGTCATCTGTACTTTCAAAGAATTATTGCTGCTTTCAGTTTATTTAGGTTATTTTTATTATTTACGGCTACATCTGTATTGGCAAGGTACGTTCTATGTACGGTGACCATTCGTACTGATCTTATCAATTCGGTACTGATTTTTAAGCATCTGTGCTGATTTTGAACATTTAAATGTATCGCAAACAAGACACAGACAAAAATATGTGTCGTATATTCAACCTTGAAGGATTATTTAAAAATTTTAGGAATTTATTGGAAAATTATCAACCTACTCAACTACAGTAAATTATTACAATGGAAGTTGATAAGCAATGTGTAATAAGATAAAAAAAAGACTAGGTTGAAAAAAAAGTGGTCTAATCTAGTTTTTAATTTGATGTATTTACAGTTGTTAGTTTTAAGAAGCCTCATTTTTATAACCAGGATACTATCGATTGCAATCGTTTACACTTTAAGTTTTTAGGGAAGTATTAGTACTCTTTGAATTAAAGATCTCTGTTCCGAGTAAATAATAAGGGATCGACAAATGTTCCAATAGCTGTCGCCATCTAGCCATCGTGCCTAATATTATAAATTATACGGAATTTAGTTTCAACATGTAAACTACATGTCGCGCATGCGCCGATAATTTAAGAAAATTTAAAATCAAGTTTACCGCGGGTAAGTACAAGATAATTCTTAAATTGTTTAATCTATCATACATTGATTTGTAAAGAATTTAATGTTGATTTGTCGATAATAAATAAACTACAGAGTTCGACAAACATTCTCAGTATACTAATTACCGTGTAACCGTACTTCGTTGTTCGATCCATACCACTATATAAGAGTGTTGCGTGGCCGCGGTCTTTAGTTGAAGCCGAACAGTGACAAGTGGAGGATGTACTCAATTTTGTAATGCGAATATAATAAAAATCTTAATATATAACAATAATTTCTCGTATATTTGATGAAAAATTAAAAACATTTCAATGCATAACTCCTGTATTTTTTTCCATGATATTATAATTTGAAACCAAGTGTACCAAAAACGACCCCATATTGTTTAAATATACATCAAACTGTGTTAATAATATATGTTTACTATAGTTCCGCTGTACATAAATCTTTCGTTTTCCATCTGTAAAGCGTTGCCATTTTTGCTCGCAACAAAGCGAACGTGTCCAATTGCAGTTAGAAAGTTATGAAATTAAACAGTAGGTACGTCACTGAAACATATAAATAGGTGAACCGTATCCTCGATCAGATTTTGCATCGTGTGTCGGGGATCGGCTGCAGCGACTAGGTACATACCGCTCAAAGAATGGCCAGGGCCAGCGCGTAAGATCGCGCAGACGATGTGACAACGTTGCACGGTCGATATGCTCTTTCAGGCAAAGTGCCAAGATTGGTAAACGCACGCGGGGGTATGTAGTCGCGGTTTCAGGTGCCCTACCCTCCTCTAGCGCCCGCGTTTTATCCCCACCGCCACCCCCTGGAACTTATCCGTGAGATTCACCGTGATAGTGGGGGACGAGTGACAGGAGTGGGGGAATCGAAGCTGCGCAGAATGCAGCAGACACACATCGCCGTTTGTGCCTCTGCGCAGCTCTTACATACATATACCCGACGACCTCCTATGTACTACATATGTATTATACTTATTATTTTAATCATGATTTACGGCTGCGGCGTTGCCGGTTCTCGTTGCAGGCACGCCCACTCTATCTCTTTTTTCGCTTTTTCTCTCGTATATACAAATACATAGATATTTGGCGGAGGGAAGCAACGTCGCTTGATCGATACTTAAAGAAGCACGAAATCGAAAAAAAAATACATTAAAACGTAATCGTGATTATATTATTAATGACTATATACGTATATTTTTATATATTTTACCGTCTATTGCTCTTTTGTTCGTATAACGTTTCCGTTAAATGTATAATGAAAAAAAAAAGTAATCACACAGTGTTGCCCATTCAAAATGGCAGACGTGACCTTGATAGGTCCGGTTTTTTCTATAGCAAACGCTGGGCCAGTCGTTTTGGCAACGTTGGAAAGCCATAGCGATCTATTTATAGTAGTCCTCTATTGCTGCTGTTGCTATGCCAGGCGAAGACACGCTCAGTTTGCGAGGAGGGGAGTCACTAGAATATGGAGGGGGGAGATTGCTAAAGAACAATATGGCGTTGAACCGGATGTGCTCTCTACCAATTTATACATTCTCTTTGCCATAACTGCAGCCTTTTTCTTTCTAACGATCTTTCCGAAATCAATATGACGTTTTATCGAATTACGAAATCATAAAAATAAACATGTATATATCGTGCACATAAGTATCATAATTTAAATGGAACATATTTCTTCTATCGCGATAAAATGAATGACCCAGAAGTCATCATTTCATCCATTTCAATGAATATGGGGTTACGGAATTGAGGAATGAAAAAAGTATATGTTTCATTCGTAATAATGGAAGAGGATAACTCAAGTATGGGTAGATGTAATTTTTTGCGCAACTCGGTAGAATTACACATGGCGCTGTACACTTCTAGCAGCTGACAAGCTTCGTGGTGTGTATTCGTAGAATACGAGCACGCATGCGACTCGACGAAGCCGCCGCTTCGGGAATGTTCGGTTAACTTCGGTAAGCTGCCTCTTCGTTACATCATTCTTTAGCTCCTATGTAGTACATAGGGGCGGGTATATTATGTACTACGCCTGCATATACATATTTCCCTCCCGACTCTCGCACGCCGTATGTACCATGTATATGGTTGCCTGTGCATATATGTACCGGCGGAGCAAATGGGCGGGCGATCGGAGGAACGAGCTGAGCTCCGCGTTACACGAGGCGTAGAGACGCGAATCGAATAGAACCATTAGCGCACAAAATATACAGGTTTTTTTATCATCGATAATGTTGCCAATGTTTTCAAATATTTAACGATTGTAGTAAAGACCCAAACCTTGCATGTATGTGTACTGTGATCGCTACGTTTTCTGTGAGTTGTGGCCGAGTATTCCTCAACGAAAAAATGCGAAGCTTGCAATTATTCGCAGAAATATAAACATTATAAATAACAATTTCGGAGTGAACTTAATATATTTTTCTATGGCGGCAAATATCTTACTGTCTATGTAGTTGTAGTAGAACCTAATGTAGTACGTCTCATTATAGTATATACGCTATAAATATCTTTTTTAACATATGTTCAGTATAATTTCATTCGTACAGATGTTAAAAGATTATATTTTATAACTAAGTATCTTAATGAATGTAAGTATGTCTTCTAGTAAATAATCAATAAAAATTGAATATCTAAGTTGTTATTATGTATCCTCCAGTTTTATATTCCCTAATCTAATATTCTAAACCTATGTTTACCTCGAGTATTTGCAATTATGATTAGGTCTACTTATAGTAGATTCATGTACGGTTGAATTTATTCATACTGGGTTAAATGTGGGTTATGTGTTTTCATATCAAATTAGGATCGGGTTAGATTTACAAATTTCAAATTATGTTACAGTTATGTCCAGTCAGATTACACTGGAATTAAGTCGAACTTAAATAGTTACTATATTAAGTAAGGATTGGACCAACTCATATTAAAATTGGTTATCTCAAGATTAATAATTGTTAACGTTGCATCTTTTATGAGAAACAATAGTTAACAATATCTTAAGAAATTCCCAATAATCGGTATTATATATTTTCAAGGCTAGGGCATTTTTATGCACAACTATCGCAACTATCAAAACTGATGGTTTATGTTCAATGTAAATAGATTAGGAAAATATAGATCAGTAAACTGATGGCTTCAATACTGTTAAGTATTATTACTTAATAAGGAAAAAGCACGTTGGAAAAACCAACAGATCGTCAGTAAAATACATGTATTCGAAAAAATATAAAAATACTAACAACACATTAACAAGTGTATATGTGTACAGAAAATATATCATTTTTCTTGATTATAACAAATTTAAAGGCGGCCCCCGTACAATTCCTCGCCAATGTCTGTGATCAATTAATTTTCGATGTTCTTTCACGTCATTGTTGTTATTATTTTCTGGACTAAGTTATTAATGGTAAAACGCCAAGCTATGTTCATAGACAAAAGGGTTTTTTAAAATCACTAGTAATCGATATGTAAACAGTTGAATAACAAGATTAAATTCAGGTAATGAACAATTGACAATCGTCTTTAACAACTGAAGAATAATGAATTTATAGGGAATACCACTTCTTAAAACTGACATTTAATATGTACACGGTCATGACAGTTTCTTAATCGTTTAATAGGATTAACATAAGAAGTACATAATACAGTTACTTGAGTTTGTAGTACTAACACAATCTTTTTTAACCTAATCTAAAATTATTCATAAATAAGTACTTAATATGTTAAATGCTTTAATTTGGATATACTCTTCTAAATGAAATATTTATTTAAAAAAAAAAAAATGTACAATACTGTCAGGATCACCTTACCGGTTGCTTTAAATAAACCGTGACGTCATCCTCTATATACACGGATAAAATGAAATGAGAATTAACATCCTTTTGTCTTTTATTGATCACATTTCGAAATATATTAAAATTAAACGTCATTAGCGATGGTTAATTAAGTATGTAAATAGCGGATATTAATTAATGTGTATTTGCATTAACGTACCATTATTTTTATTAAATTTATTGTACGTGTATCGTCGACAGATATGCAGTTATAATACGTATGGAAAGTATTGCATTTCTCATCTACGCTCGCGTGAGTTTCATATTACAATGGTGTGTAAATGTTTACCAACGTTTAATAATACATTGTGTTCCTACTACCACATCAAAATTTTAAGGATGAAAAAATACATAATAATCTCGAAGACACGTGACTTAAAAGTACATCTAGAACAAATAAACATCTTTAGACCGAAATTCCTAAATTTTTATGGACCGAGACCCACTTTCCAAAACGGTATTTTTTCGCGATGCACTCGCTTGTAATCCATATTTTAAAGGAAGCAGAAACAGGTCTCAGGTTGAATAAAAAGTATCATCTTACTGTTTTATAATTCTATATGGAAAATTCCATCCTCATTATAGTATAATATCATTTTTATGGTTATGGATATTTTGAGTTATGCTAAATATTCTTCAGTGAAAGAATATGGCAATCGAAGTTATTAATTTAATGTATCTAATATAGATAAAGTAATGTGCAAACTAAAGTTTATATATTTGTAATAATCGTAACTTCGAAATATTAGGTTAACTTCGGATTAATTAACCTAATATAGAGATAGTAATGTATCAAAGTTCGTATACCAGTAATAACCGTAAATTTGAAATATCAGGTTAGGTGTGGATTAATTAACCTAATATAGAGATACCAATATACCAAAGTTATTTAAATGTACTTTAAATAACCATAAATTTCGTATACTAAATAAGATAAGGTTATCGTATATATACTAGGTTAGGTTATGTTATAAAAAGGTACATTACTTGTATACGGTTAGTTTTTGTTTACACACATCAGGCCAGGGTAGAGTGAATTATTTTATGCTTATTAAGCCAGATTAACTGATATATTGTCATGTTAGCTTGAATTAGATTTACCAATTTTAGGTTAGATTGTACTTTTTTATCAATATTAGGTTAGATTGCATTTTTTTTATCAATATTAGGTTAGATATATTCGTAGTAGGTTAAATGGGATTAGATTAAATTAATAATTTCGGTTGTCATATTTTTTTGATAGCGCATGCCGTGCATGATTTAATGTATCTGCGGCAAAATTATATACTACTTATACATAATTGTTCTTTATTTTAATTTTTAATGTAAACCACGAAAAGTCTCCGGTGACACACTTTAGAAGTCCGTTTTAAACGGTGGATCATCCAAAAATAAATGAACGCGAGTTGTACAACACCGACGAACCGCGGTATGCAGATTTACGAAAAGAAAAAGAAGTCACGTTAATAAATTGCAATAATATTAAAAGTAAATGTCGTGAGATATTCAGTAAACAAAATCAAATCTCATTAAGATTCCACGTGTCGTTGTTGTTGTTGTGATAAATTGTCAACAAAGGTTGCAGACGTTGACAGGTAGTCACATCGCGAGAGCACGTTTCGCCGGGTTTGCACGAGGCACAGCTCGCAGAAAACAGAAAGCACGACGGGCACATCACTAGTAGTGCACCGTGGGTAACGCATGATTGGACGCGGTAGCAAGACGAGAAAAAGATGAAAAAGGATGGAAACAACTATCTAACAGTGGACGAATATAAATGTGCGCCGCGAGAGAATGAGACAGAGAATATTTAGTGAAGGAGGAGAGGGGAGGCGAAACGCGCGAGTCTGCTGTCGCTGCCGCCACTGCTACCGCCGCCACCCATAACCTCAAATCTTACCTTTGTTGAGTCGGGCTTCGACGATTTGCACGTCCTCGTCGACGCTGCTATCGATCATCTTCTTCTTCTTCTCGTTAACCTGAATGTCCATACACATAATTCCACAACACCGTACAACACTTTCGCCACACGGTCACACAACCCCTATGTTCCCGTGACATTTACATTAAACCGTGTATACGTGCGCGCGCGTAAAATTCACACTTACGAAAGGGTCGTCGCACGAGGGCGCCGCGAAATCCGCTCTTTTCGTTTACTAATCTATCCTGTGCGGTGGCTTCGACATCGAGGAAATGCACAGCCACACCGGACAATCCTGGACAATTTCGCACGCAGTGCCTATTCGAAATCGTGCACGCTATCCAATCGCGGCCCGCGTTTTCTGCTGTTTTGCGCGGAGGCGAACCGAGAGGCCGACCGGGTTCCGTCCAGATTTGAATGTGGTACACGTTGCCAGTTCTTTCTCGTACCCCCCTTCGTCCCCCCCACCCATACGACCTTATGTACTTAACGGTTGCGACGTTGCCGCACATCCGGTTCCACCGGCCAAGTGGTGGGGGAACGAGAATTTTGCACGGGAGTGGGGGATGTACATAAGTACCTGACAACCGCGTAGTGGGGACTCGGACGGGGGAAGGGGTGAGCAGGGGTTGTGTACATAGAGAAGGGGGGGCGGGTTGTTGCTCGGGAATGGGAATTTTCCATGATGCTTCAGGGCAACGGCGACCGTTAGCTGGGTCACGTGGTCTTACCGGAAGTCGTAAGGGAGACGCGCCACGATGCGCGCGCCCTCCTTTTCCGCTGTAAGTTTCTTTATTCTTACTAAAAATGTATTCATTTTCCGGTTTCTTTTTTTTTTTATAAAAAACGCCATGTTAATATTTTCTATTTTTATTTTATTTGGTAATTCTGTACACTTTGTAAATAGATCTCGCATACCTCGGTGCGCGAAGTGTCAAGGACAAAGTATAGTTAACTTCTCACGAAATGTACATAGTTGGATTAATGTACCAGAAGCATAACGAATATAATGTCAACAGATGCGATTTTTTTCGTCGCATTTAGCTGGAGAGTAGACAGTATAGTAGAATAATACATTGTATGATGCGCTAACGATGTTTTAGGTCCTTAGAAGAAATATTTTTTGTAATCTGGTAACGAAAGTAAATACGTATAATATTTTTTTTAGCGATATTTAGGACGTTGTAGAAAATAAGATAAATGCAAGAATGAGTGTATCGGTGAAAATTTAATTGGAAACATGAAATACATTTTCTATGAAGCGCTTTTCCGGTGTACTTAATTATCTACACGAAAAGCTAATTACTTTATACAACATTTTCCATGTGTATTTTTCGAAAATGTTTTAACAAATATACAGCGAGACGGGCATATTGTGTAACAATTTACATACGTGACGTAGTATTATAAATAATGCGTCACTGAGAAATGTAATTGCATTTATATTCAAACTTTAATACAAAATCATAAATTAATTTAAATAATTTTATGTACAAATATTTATGCGTGCGCGAACAATCCGGGCCGCACAATTTAATCTGCCATTTTATGTTTTAATCGTAAATTGTTAATTATTGTATTATGCAATGCTCAATCGATTCAGTACCATGTTGCGTGTATTCTTCGATGTCTTTAGTAGCTAAAAGGCCTTTGGTGCTCTCAGCCTCTTTCATCCACAATTGTACCTGTCAATTATCATAACATAATATGTAAAAATATGCACATTTCCGTGTAATGGTAGGAATAATTACGAATTTAAATTTTAAATATTCGTTTTTTATATATTGTTTAACAATTACATAATAATTGCTACTTTATGTACAGGATGTTTCAATATCGATAATATAAACGAGAAGGGGATAGTTCTAACATCCTGTATGTATTTTTACTTTATATAGGGAAGTTATGCGCTTATGTACTTTGTTACCGCCGCATCAAATTACCATATTTACGGCGGCCATCATTAAAATGCGTTATTATACTACACGTGGCATCGCCAGGACTATGCATGCAAACTATAAACGACTTTCCTTTATTTTCCCGATTGCTTCGTAAACTAAGTGCAATTTTATATAGGACACTAAACAGTACAAATGTGTAATAACAAATTTTTGTGAATAAAAAACAAAATCACCTGTTTATGTAATAAATCCCTTCTTCGTCCTACTGGTTCTTTTCCCAGCAGGGGCACTAATATCCCTAAACAAGACTGAAATTTTTCTAACGCGAGAGCATAATTTCCCTCGGCAAGATACTGTTCAGCAACTTCTCCTATCTCGAGCGCATCCGCCATACTTGGTGTAGTTTTGCTAAGAGTTCCTATCAATAAATAGAGCACATAATATAACATCTTCTGTGTATTAATTAATCTCGCGCATATTAAAGAAGAAATAATTGAATGATTGGAAATAAAATTATCGAATAACTTGTATATTTTATTTAAAAAATTATAATGATTCTAATACAGACGTAGTTCGTAGTATACAAATGAAGATCCTTCGTTCAAAGACGGTATCCCTTGAATGGACGACAAATTTCCCTTGTGTTCCACTCGTGCACACTTGTTTTTATCACTATCATCATCTAAATATGATGCTTTAAGTATCTCTGCTCTCCTAATGTACTCGTTAACGCGGATTCTTAACGTTTCTTTTCGTTTAATGTCAGTCTCACCTAACGAAACGAACTCAGATTAGGAGATATGGCTCCCGCCAAGATATAGCGAGATCGTAAATTAAACCCTTATGTTTTTTTCTAAGGTTTCGTTAGAATAATTTATGTAGGCGAATTTTCGGACTCTGGGAGTTTGGAATTTTGAAATTCTGAGTTGTCGAAATTTTGGAATGTCGGGACCATAAGATATTTGAATTTTGATATCGAGACTTTATTATTTACAAAATTTGAGATCATTGGGAAATAGGAATTTCGAAAATGTGGGACTCTAAAAGTTTGGGACCTTGAAATATTGGAACAGAAATGATTGATAAGTACGTTATCAAGGTTAACGTCCTCACTAGCTTTGCTTACGCATGTAACCATCTCTTGGCCTTTGTAACGTTACGAGTACAGGTATTTGTAGGTTATCGGGACACAAATGCTATATTCCAATAGGGCCTATCTTATTACCACATATCTACTACACTATCGGTTAATTTGTTTTTAAAGAATATTCTTGGTATAACACATGCAAGTACACTATATTTCAAAATGTATTTCCCCGTTATCATTTTAGCTGCCACACGAACTCAGCTAAATATGAATCCAGATGATATCACTTGTGTATGATGTAGAGGATATATGATAGCAGAATGCGTCACTGAAATATAGTATTCTTGAGTGTATTATTCAAACATATTTTAAAAAGAAACCAAACTAATGGTATAACCGATACATGTATAGTAATAGATTATGTGAATAGTAATGTAAATTTAACTGACGTCTTTTTTGCAAATATCACTGAAACGGAAACTGAAGAATAGTTATATGAACAAGGGAAAATTATTCACAATTCTGTCCTTCACCCATTAAGTGCACAATTTTAAGCATCGAAAGATCATTTTTCCGCATAGGCTGTAAATTTATACGCCAAATACTTCTATGAATTAGGCAGCATTGAAAAGAAAAATAATTTTGGAAATTAAAATGTAAGAACACACACATTACACACATTTTATTTAATACAATCCCTTTGAAAGTGATAAAAAAAATATATATATGTGAACGATTTTCCTTTATTTTTCCGAATGCTTCGTAAACTATGAGCAATTTTATATACGATATTAAACAATGCAAAAGTATAATAATAAATTTCTATCAATAAGAGGTCTTGTGTCTCTCAATGGAATTGATAAGGTGCGTACGTTTCTGCATAATTAAATGTTGAAATAATGGGATATTAGGATTTCGAAATACTACGAGTTTCTACAATTGGGTCGCTGAAATTTGTTCAGTTTGGAATTTTGAGACTGAACACTTCTGAAATGGCGAAATTTCTTTTGGATGCTGCTGGAGTGGCGTGGAATGTTGGAACTATAGAATATTGAGATTTGTTAGCTTTGGGACTTGCAATTTTGAAACTGTAGGACTTTCGAATACTGGTATTTTTTCATATTGAGATTAAAGGGTATTGGATTTTTGAGATATGGGACTTAAGGCCTTTGAATCTTCGGAGTTTGTGAATTTTTTCATTTTGGGACTTTGGAGTTTTGGAACTATACAATTTTTTATTTTTGGATCTTTGGATCTTTAGCACTTTGGAGCCTTGAAATCTTGGAACCTTGAAACGTTGGAACCTTTGGAACTTTGGAACCTTGGAATCTTGAAGCCTTGAAACGTTGGAACCTTTGGAACCTCGGAATCTTGAAGCCTTGGAACCTTGAAGTATTAGGACCATGGGAACTTGGGACTTTAGAACTCAAAACAACATTTCAGAATTTGATATTTTTTGACTTTTGAAGAATTCAACGACCTCACTATATACTATTAATCCGCATTATAACTACGCAGACGCAGGATCGTTTTGACCTGTTTACACATATACAACAAAGTACTCCATTTTAAGCTACAAAATGAATGTCAATAAAACACAGGTCCCAAGTTTAAAATGTGACCCTCGAATTGTTAAACGTAGAATTGGACTATATGAAAGATCAAGCTAAATAAAATTCTAATAACTTCAATACTTTCATACACCCTTGTAACAAGCTCAATGAAACACCCTGTATGATACTTTTCTTCCGCGTGCGTATACTTTGTTTATATTCAAATATATTTTTTTTAAATTTCATGTACAATTTAACTTTCAAATGGCACAGAACTGAGGTGATCAATAACGGATCAAAATGAATCCTGCATCCGTCGGTTGTACAAGTTTCATCACATTCGTCTGTAGAGGATTAGGTTAGATTCCCATGAATGTGTAGTTGCCCTTACTTGTTAGAATAGGAATGAAATATCTGAGAGCCTCGCAGTAAAGATGAAAAGCGTCTTTGGAATTTTTCTCGCTATCATTTTTCACAGCCTTCGATATTAATTCTACCGCCTTATCGTAATTTTCCCTTGTAGGAGCATGTGACAAATCCAGAAAATCGTGGGCAAAGAATGCATCGAATGTTATCCTTTCTTCGGGATTGTGTTTCAGTAAGGACATTAACAAATCCTTACATTCGGGCGATATATACGATCCCTTAGGCAGCTGTAATTTGTTCTTTCTATGAATGTTGCAAATTCGTATTTTTTTTATGACAAATTTACTCTTTCAACGTTTATTTAAGCTTCAATAAATTTTACCAATAATAACTAGGTCAACTTTCGATTTATTTACGTAAATATAATAAATAGATTTTTCTACTACCATTACGTAGTATAGTAGCGTTAATGATCCTTTAGTATGTTCTACTACTCCACTAATGTAAACTAGGCATTAGTACTATACTAACTACTTAACTTATTTACACGAATATAGTAAAAAGATTTTTCTTATTTGATTTATTTTGGTTTATACTATCAATATGAATATCCCATTTGTATGAGTATAGTAACCGATTGTTGTACTATACCTACTGTTTCAACGTACACTAGGCTTCACTACTATATTAACCACTTGCTCAATGTACCTGTTTATATGCTTACATGTGTGCTATATTATGTATTTAATAAACGCAAGTTCCCTTTATTTACCCCACTACTAGTTCATCTTTAATCTTACATAAATATAGTAAACGCATTTTACCTGCTATCCTTACTTCTCTAATGTTAATTAATCATTACCTACTATACTAACTCTTTATTCAACAGTTTTCATAAGTATAATAAAGGGGATTACTCTGATGACCTTACTTACTCTACCACTTGTTCGTCTTGAAATTTGCATAAGTACAGTGAACGAATGTTTCGTCCTATCCTTACTCTACCAATGTGAACTAGACTTTACTACCATACTAAGCCTTTATTCGACGGTTTACACGCGCACAATAAACAGGATTCCATTGTTAACCTTACTTACCCCGCTATTTGTTCTTCAGATATAGTGAACTTATCTTTCCAACTAACATATTCAATATTTTTGTCCTTAAACGCATAGAAGCAGGTAAACCAATAAAATTAATCTGCATACCTAACGGTACAGTATACCTAAGTTAGAGGTAAAAACTATCTGGGGTACCTAATGATGGACGTTCATTGTTTAAAAGATATTTATGATACAATTACCTCGATGGGTCGTCTGTCACTGATTTTTTTAGCTAATTCTTGCCAGCTACTGCTAGAATATGGAGGTTTGCCGAAAAGGCACTCGTACATGATCACACCGATGCTCCACAAATCGACACGGGCGTCGTATTTGTTTTCCAACAAAATCTCGGGTGCCATGTACAGAGGGGTACCTCGGATCGCAACTTTTTGTTGCGAGTTCGATAGATACTGAGCTAAACCGAAATCTGAAACGAAACAAAGAAAAAAAGAAACAAAATGGTCGAACGATCGTGACGACGGGACGTTCCTCGAACGGACCTCCGAGTTTCAGTACCAATTGTGGCCTTCTGGTTAGTAGCAAATTCTGCGGTTTTAAGTCCATGTGAGAAACATTGTGATTCCGTAGATACATCAAAGCCAGCGCGAGCTGTTGCAAAAATCTACGACAAATCTGCTCGGGTAGCTTATGTTTCTTCCTTATAAAGCTCGATAAGTCACCGCCATTGCAGTATTCCATCACGATGTATACGTTCCTGGGTTACATACTCATTGATCCGAATGCAACTTTCTGCATTTATGGAGTAATCTGATACTAGAGTAATCGTATGCCTCATTCGTGCCTAATCGGTTTTTAAAGGCACGAATACTAACTTCGAAGTTAAACGACTCCTTCATTTCTTCGCGCATAACTCTTAAAATATAAGACTTATAGAAATGTATTTCCAACGAAAGTTTAATAGTTTAATATGCGCTATGAATATGTTTTAACGAAATTGTGAAGAAATTAATTTTCTTAAAATTTTCTTCCCGAAAATGCGATTTTCAATTTTTTTTTGAGACGGATTTATAATGTTCCTCGAAACATTAATCTTTGTTATACAAAACTTTTTTATATCTCCTATAGTTTAAGAGTTATATGAGAAAAAGTAGATGGCTGGCTTAACGTTGAGGTTAGTTTTCGTACCCTTGCGAGGCGACTAGGAACTAGCGAGCCATATGAGGATTCCAGTATTGAATTTCTCTATGAATGCAGTAAGTTGCATACAAATTGATGAGCAGAAATTTAACTAACCGATCATCCCAGAAAAAATCTCTCATCTCCACTATATGCTCATGCTTCAGTATCCTTAAGAGATGGATCTCGGAGACGAGATAATCGGTAGCCGACTTCGAAAGCGATGATATGTCTACACACTTGATTGCAACTATCTCTCGGCATCCATCCTACAAAACGACCAACAATAGCATGCGTTAAGTCGCCTTGAGATAAACTTACTTGTTTTTTCTTTCTTCGTGCTTCAATGCAACAACCACCTTTTCTGGCTACCTCTCAAATCAACGGTGTCATTCGTTGGTCAAAGTTCAGTCATTAAAATGTATTTGAATAAGTTGCATTCGAATCCATGTCTCGCTAATATAAATCAATAGTGAACCGACGAGACAGAAAAAAAGATCAGCGCGAAGGTTGGTTAATTTTGACGTGTTTGTTTAACGTGATTTGTATAATATTGATACAGCGAGAGATAAGAACCAAGGTAGCCAGTGCATAAAGGGCACATGCTTATATTACGGCCGTTGTAACTCGAAGAAAATGAGTTCTTTTCGCTTTTTTGTTCATAATTCTTAAAATGTCGAAGGTATAGAAAAATGTTTTAAATTAAAGTTTTATGATTCAATAAGTGCTACAAATTTGTATTAACTAAATTTTTTAAATTATGTTTATACAATTTTTTTTTATTAAAGAGGAAACTTTTTTCAAAAATATGTTAACGTGGATCTGCGGCCGTGATTATTTTATTGAACTTTCGTTTGACACATTTTTCTATATCTTTTTTATTTTAAGAGTTATACACGGAAATGTAGAGCGTCCCATTTATCTTCGAGGTTAATTTTCGCGACCTCGTGTTGGACACGAATGAGATATAACATTATTTTTATATAAAATCGTAAAGTTTGATACAAGGTGGTAAGAGTTCACAGTGTACCCTTATAAGTGCTGAGCTCGGGGCAAGTGCTCCGTGTGCCCGGGTACTAGAATTAGGTTCTGATAGAGCATAATTATTATAATTAATGTACGATGTATCGAACATTGATAATGGAACTGCGCGATAACTTATCGTTTGCTGATATTGATTTTTCATTAATCTATTTTATAAAGAAAAATTATCAATGGCATGGGTTAATCCTTCCTAACCTCTCCCGGGTATATGTATATTTATGACTGACTGTTTTCTTCGGATCGATAAAAAGCAGTTATCTCGAGATTCAATTATGACTTTGTCTCCGAGTTTATTTAATAAAGTTCTATTCGATAATGATAATCTAATTAATTATTAAACGACTAAGATTAGTTAACAAGATTGTAAAACTACAAATTGTAATAATATTAATATTATTTCAATGGTTTATAAATAATATCGCAGATATTACTTTTGAACACGTTTGAATTTCCCGCGAAAATGTAATAAATTAGATTGCCTACGAAATACTAGGTATAAGTATCTTATCAGATATTTTTTAATACCATTATTTTAAATTTATTGTGCGCAATACGTTTATCGTTACACGCGGAAGATTCATTAATATTTCATTACTGTACTCCAATCAAATCGATTAACGATCTGTTATGGTACTGCAGTGTTCTGCTCTAAATATATACAAAGAAAAAGAGTACAAATATGTGTACGTATTCACAGAATCAATTTAAATAAAAAAAAGAAGTAATAAATGAACAAAAAGATGGACTTTACATAATCTAAATCACAGTAAATCACTCGAATATAAATTACATGATTCGAAAGATAAAAGTCGCGGCACCCGCAAATCTAGCTACAATCCTGTCTCATCATATGTTTTGTGTATTCCTTCGACCCTTAACATGCACGTACCTTTTTGAATGCTTTATAAACTGTCGCATAACTTCCAGAGCCGATTTTTTCTAACAAAGAATAATCACTTAAGCTGGGCAAACTCATTTTGCTTTAGCAGCCGTTTAATTCACTCCGACATTTGTGTCAAATATTAGAACACTATGGGGTTAGGTTTAATTTGACGGAACGATGTGAAGTTGCTACTTATTTTTCTGATTTGCATTGGCGTACAATTTCGATTGTAGTTTCTTATGTTTTTTAAATACTTTATCGTAAATATACAAGCATATATCATGACATAGAACTTATTTATTTTATTATTTTAATTTGTATTGTTATTTTATCTTATTAACTTTTTATTTGGTTTATCGAATTTTTATTCCATTATTAAGTTTTTATTTGAGTCATTATTTATTTTGTTGCATTTTTATTTGATTTATTGAATTTTCTCTCGTTTTACTGATTTTTGATTCTGATTTGAAAGATTTTTTGTTATAAAAATGAAATAAAAGACTAAATAAATCTGTGCTTAATTTTTGAATTTGGCGCCCTTCATAGATACGCCCATGGATATCAGCTGAGTTGCATAAGCAGCGCACTTCAAGTAGTTGACCATAGTCAGTAAAACGGTAGTTGGTGACGAGGACATTTCGTTGTCGCGTCACTGATAGATTTTTCAATCCTTCGGATAATATTACGTGAAATTTTGCGTTTATTCTCATTCATCGATCGACTGCCCTTAACTTCATACAACGAACGCGAATCGAAAATAACAAAGTATTCTTCAGTCGTTGAGAAAAGTCATTTGTACTCATTACTATGGACGTGACAGTAGTGATCGAGCTATAAGCTCGTCCCGTTTTTCGTATTAAATGGTGCAGTCTAGATTAACTTATGGATTAGCCTACTGATTTGTCGAATGCAATGGATGAAAGGATTGTTGTGAATGGTAATACACCTTTCATCATAAGATCAATACGTTTTTAAATATCGCGTAAGGTGTGTCCGATGTTCATTGAAATCATTGATTCAGTTTAGTGTTTTATTTCTAACTTACTTACATTCAGTGTAATATCGCTCATTAATTTTGATGTATTACATTATTGTTACTTGCAACATAATCTACAAAAAAAGACTCAATATGTGATAAAGATAAAAACTATAAGGCAAACTTAGAGATATGAATTTACTTATCAATTTGATGATATAATTAAAACAATTCCATTTGGTACATCTAAGATTTCAATTATAAATTAAACGTCGACTTATACTTAGTTCGACTTATCAATAATATGTGCTGTAAAATTAGTGAATTCTGAAACAAAGCAGTAAAAGTAATTAAAATATCAACTCTATAAATACAAAGGCGCCATTGGATAACGTGTATACAGGAGATTTCTGATTGGCCAATAGCTTGGTAGCTCATTCATCGTTTTTGCCGTGAGAATAGCATTTGGTGCATCAGCTGCCGGAGTTCAACTCGGATGTTTTGGCAGCTGATTTTATTCTCTCTTATGTCGATCAAAAACATATTCTGAAGTTTCATTCGTTCGTCTTAGTCACCGTAACGTGTAGTTGTTATAATTCTGTGATATTTTATCGACAGTTTAAGTAAAGAGAAATGAACAATAAAGCTTCTTGCTTTATTCGGGAAGTAGCGAACGATGACGTCATGTGCTGAAACATAAGCTGTTTTCACCTTGTTCCGCTACAACAGTATTTCGCGGGTACAGGTGCGATACGTTCCCTTCTAATGTTCAAGTTTTCTTAACATCCATTGAGTACATTGGATATGATTATATTCCTACTGTTACCTTTTCTGTAATTATCCCAAAACCTCGTGAAACGGAAATTGATATAAAAATGTGTCAATGTACTGTTGTATGTTCAATGGTGGTTTTATTGTTTGCAACAAAATATGGATTTTAGGGAAGAGCTTCAAGTATAAAAATTTCATTTCTTGATTGGAACGTTTTCTATACAGGTGCAAAATAGATAGAAAGAATTATATTTATATATTGACTACTTGAAAAATCAGAGGACTTATAATGGATTCAGAAGAAGAAATGTACGATGATGTTGATTCTGGTAATGAATCCAGCGGGGATGATGTGGACTTTGCAATGGAAATAGAAGCTGGGAATCCAAGAGAACGGGCAACAGATGTTGATGATTATCCGTTTGAAGTTTTGTCTACGGAAGAAATAGTGCAACACATGGTTGATTCAATTAAAGAAGTCAACACAGTTGTGGAAGTAGGTTAAGAGACTTCCTAACATATTTCCTTTTCCATATCAATGTGACTAGAATATTTTATGACTTGATTGTAGATACCAGCAACAACTACTCGGATTTTATTAAATCATTTTAAGTGGGATAAAGAAAAATTGATGGAACGTTTCTATGATGGTGATCAAGAGAAATTGTTTGCAGAAGCAAGAGTTATTAATCCATTTAGAAAGGGTCCATTAAATAGAAATCGATCATCTCAAAGTTCTCTGGTGAATAATGTTTATTGTTTCTTTTGTGTGTCATGAATGCAATCAAAAGGAAGGTCATATTGATAATATGTTTACAGTCTAGAAGAACTTCAACAAATGGTACTGAAGAATGTGGAATTTGTTTCACGGTGCAACCATCTGCAGTATGTATATATAAAATTTAGTTAAACTCAATATGATCACTTCCTTGTTTAAATTACTTGTTTTTTTAACAAAACTTAGATGATGACTGGTCTTGAATGTGGGCATCGCTTTTGTACTGGTTGCTGGGGAGAATATCTTACTACTAAAATTATGGAAGAAGGAGTGGGTCAAACAATAGCGTGTGCAGCACATGCCTGTGACATTTTAGTAGATGATGCTAGTGTTATGCGTCTTGTGAAAGATTCAAAAGTTAAACTGAAATATCAACACTTAATAACTAATAGTTTTGTTGAAGTAAATATCATCAACATTTTTATTTGTTTAACAAATAATATGCTCAAAACTAATTATATTATCTTGCAGTGTAATAGGTTATTAAGGTGGTGTCCATCTCCAGATTGTAACAATGCTATAAAAGTACAGTACGTAGAAGCGAGACCAGTAACTTGTAAATGTGGACATACATTCTGTTTCCATTGTGGTGAAAATTGGCATGATCCTGTGAAATGTCACTTGTTACGTAAATGGATCAAAAAGTGTGATGATGATTCTGAAACATCGAATTGGATCGCTGCAAATACAAAAGAGTGTCCAAAATGTAATGTAACCATTGAGAAAGATGGTGGATGTAATCACATGGTGTGCAAAAATCAAAACTGTAAAACTGATTTTTGTTGGGTGTGTCTTGGACCTTGGGAACCACATGGTTCCAGTTGGTACAATTGCAATAGATATGACGAAGAAGAGGCTAAAGCTGCTAGAGATGCTCAAGAAAAATCACGATCTGCATTACAAAGATACTTATTTTATTGCAATAGATATATGAATCATATGCAGTCATTGAAATTTGAAAGTAAACTTTATGCACGTGTGAAAGAGAAAATGGAAGAGATGCAACAGCATAACATGTCATGGATCGAGGTAAAACCCAAATTATATTCAAAAATGTATTTTATTGAAATGTGACTACATAATAATGTTATTTTCAGGTACAATTTTTAAAGAAAGCAGTAGATATTTTGTGTTCTTGTAGACAGACACTCATGTACACTTACGTTTTTGCTTACTACGTGCGAAAAAATAACCAGTCTGTGATTTTTGAAGATAACCAAAAAGACTTAGAAGGCACGACAGAACGTCTTTCTGAATATCTTGAGAGAGACATTACGAGTGAAAATCTTGCTGATATTAAGCAAAAAGTTCAAGATAAATATAGGTGAGTTATCAATTATTTTAATGCATTTTACAAAAGAATAAAGTGTTAATGTTGATACACATATATTATTTTTGTTTTAAGATATTGCGATAGTCGAAGAAAAGTTCTTTTGGAGCATGTTCATGAGGGCTATGAAAAGGATTGGTGGGATTACGTGGAATAGAGATCTGCACCAGCTTTATTTTTTGGGCGTATCAGACAAGGTTCCTTTCTTGTCATTTTTGCCCCAGCTGTGATAAATCAAGAAAGCTGACAAGAGACAAAAATAGAGCATGTCATTGAGTGATTTACGTGTTAGATATACTTTAAACATAATAGTATCTGTGGCAACACACATATATCGTTATGAATTTTGAATTGATTAAAATTGAATCCTATTACCATCAGGCTAAATGTAAAGTACTTTTGTATTGATTACTGATGCTGATTTGCACTTGCCGTGTGCTATTCATCATTGCATATTTTGATCCTTCATAAACATGCCATGCAATAATATTTTCAAATTTCGAATGAATTTTGTATAGAGCATAAAGAAAATTGAACGGTACGTCATTGTGCTGGACAAACGTTTATCTGGAATTTGCTTAATATATTTTAATGCCATAATATAATGATACGATTTACCTTTTCATACTATTACAAGATTAAATAATCTTTGGGAGGGAAAACTTCAGAAATAGTATATGGAAAGGTTAATTATAAATACTAGATTACCTTGACCTCGTCTTTTATTCTCAGTCCTGTGCACTCGATTTATAAAAGGATAAAAAAGGATAGTGCTGCAAATAAGATACATAAAATGTCTTACCATTTTTGCTCTATTTTGGACAGTAACGTGTCCAGGCTATAACTGCCAATCTTATGAAAAACAGAATTTAAGTGATCATATCGTCAGTATCATGTGCAATTTTGACATCAATTTATATTTTTATATGTTATGTTAGTTTTTATTTTCTATATAATAACATTGAAATAAACGATTGTACCTATGAAAAAAAGTGAACATTTGTTTACAAATATAGTAGAAAAGCATATGAAATTTGAATGAATTTTGAGTTTTAATTTATTTTTATTAAAATGAAACTGGTATAACGCAAAAGGGTCCAATGTTTCTAAAAGTTAAAATTTTAACTGCTGTACATTTCCAATCTATTCCTTTATGTATTTAATATTTAAACAAAATGTGAAGGAATAATTTCCGACGTGACATAATGCTGACGATATGTTTCATATATCATTAATCAAATAACTTGTGGTGAATGAATGTAGTACAATGATCACTTACTGTTATATAAGTGGGGAACGAAATAAGTTCCATTTGTACAGTTATATAGTTACGTATTCACATATAAATGCATAATACATATACATAGTTGTAATATCAATATTAGTGAACTTAAAGTAGAAACATTTGAAGGTTTATTAAAAAAAAATTGTTGATTCTTACTATTATCCACGTTAGGAATTAAAAAGTAAAATACAGTTGTTTTCTGTACAGTCACAAAATCTGAGTAGACGTAAGAGAACTGTTAGACGTTTTCGCAGCAAATTATTCTCTGGTTCGTGGTTTTATATTGTATGTCGTGTAACAGGGAATAAACTTCTTTATATTCAAATATAAGAGGTACTCAAAGAAAGATCGAAAAGATTTCGTGTAATTCGTATATTGATTATTATTGTTCATTCGTAAAATCATTATCTATTTATTAAGACATGTATGATAAATTTGACGTGATTGATTTTAGATTTTCCAATTATTAAACATATCCCATGAATGTAAAAGTTTGAAAAGCGCTAGCTAATGGTATCAGAAATTTTATATTACTCGAAGGAACGCTCCCTGTTAGCATTATTAATACCTACTACTTCTCAATTAATCCATATAAGATATTTTATTAGTAATGTGTAACATTAGTAAAATCATGTGTTTAATTCTGCAATCAAGAAGTCAATGGTCTATGCACGGATATTTTGCTAACATGGTCTTATTTATTCGAAATATAAATGAATACAAAAGTCAGGTAATAGTAAGTTCTCTACTAATCATGTACTTTAGACATTTTTAAAATACCTACATTCTGATATCGATCAATAAATCAATATATTTTGAGTAGTACATAGATTGTATTTACGTTTGAATAAGTATACTACTTTAAATAAAACTATATCAATATCTGCAAAATATATTTTTAATAACTGTAGCACTACAAAATTAGTCTTCTTTTTTTTTAATGTGTCACCTGCCTGTTGGTTGTTGAAAAGTATGGTTTTAAGGCATCTAGTGACTAACCAGTGACTTGTACTCATTGGCCTTTGTTCATTGGTAGAACATATATGCCTAAATCCCATTTACGTATATCCTGGTTCATTCCAGACCAATATGGAACCTTTGGAGTCTCACAAGTCAGGGAAAGTGAACAAGGTTAAGGAAGAAGAGAAGGATTGAATAATGAAGGACATATGGTAAACCTATCACTTGGTGAAGGGTTTTCAAATCTTATTTGCGATGCTCCTGCAGGGAATTAGATTATCTAAAACACATCCTCATTGTGAACAGAAAGGAGATATTATTCTATAAGTGGACCAAGTACCACTCAATGTTAGGGAACCATGAATATTAAAGAAACAGTCGTTACGACCATCAGTTGTATTGGTTTCAAACAGTAATGGTAAGATGATTACAGTCTATATGGTGAAGGATGAATAGGATGTTAATCATGGTAATCAAGCTAAGACAATTCTGATAACACACTTCCAAATTGTAGTGCTAATTCTGCTTAACACTGATTATCTAACTGATAATAATGTTCCTAGATTAAACTTCATTAGACTACAAACAAACATGTTTAATAGTAATTATTTATGAGGTTCACATTTATTTTATACTTATTGTATATTATTTTGTGACATGCTTTATATTATAACATTAATACTACTTATATATATTATAATCAGTGCAATCATTAAGCGTAAAAATAAAACATTCTCGTATCAAGATTGACTAAAATTTTTTCTTGGAAACTAACTATCCAGATTTAATCATTTAGCCTCTGCATTTGCTAACATTTTATATTTAAAGAATTTTAAATAATTATATTATGCCTTAAGCTTATAAAATAATAGATACAACTAAGAAAACTGATGCTTTTCAGAAATATTTATTATCTTTAAATACTTATATAAAAATTTTAAAAAACTACCACACATAATAATTCATTGCTGTTTAAAAATGTTACTGTATCAGCACTGTTGTGTCAATTGCCTTTTACAAATCCTAAATATTTATTATGACAGTGTTTGATTGACAAGGAAATTTATTATATAATATATCTTCTAACTAGAATAAATTATAAATAAATACATTTAGATTGTTTCTACCTAAATTCAATACAATTTTGAGATTCTTGTTTGGTATATATATCTAAAACATCAATTTTGAGTATTAAATGAAATTACTTTGATAAAATATCTAGATAAACATTAAATAAAGTTTGTTCTCACTAATTTAACTAGGTTCAGAGCTGCAGTTATTACAAAATATGAATATAATAGGAAACATGTATCATTATCCTTTGTTTGTATTACATATTTGTTGAAGTTATATAAAATCTAAACTGAGTGACGTTGATATGAAAATTGTGTGCACTGGAATTTACAACCTGCACCTGTTACAAAGATAGCTTTGAAATCACACAATTCCACTTTTAGTGCCAATGTAAAAGAGGATGGTATGAAATCTTGAAATCTTTTTCCAAGAACATTGTAGTGGAATATAAGTACACTGAAAGGTTGTACGTACAACATACCCTGCATCAATTAATTTCTAAGAGTATATCAGGAGGTCACAGTTAAAATTGTTGCGACCAAACCAAGAGTAGCACCCGTCATTAAAAGACTCCTCCAAATTGCTCCACTGATTTCTTCTGCCACAGGGTATTCTATACACAGCTGTTCCTAAAGAAATAATGTATATACAAATACATATACAAACTATGATAGGTACATGTACTTACCCATCCTCCATATCCTTTGATGAAGTGTGCAACTTTTTCCCCAATAAATCGTGAAACATACAGTGGCAATCTCTTCTTCAAGGCGTGCATTCGTCTATCACGAGCCCAGAGAGCAAGCCTTCCCATGAACGCATACAAACAAACAATTCTTGCCCATGTAACACCACCATGCAAGAAAAGCTCATCTGCGACTCCCATAAATGCTTCATACGCAGTATCAGGCACAACATTCAAACGATTTACCATACTTGCAAACAATATGCTGTGTTTATTCAACATCTGATACACATTGTGTCTCATACTACGAGAGACTGGATCCCTGGATATAAGATAAATATCTTCCTTTAGCAGATAGCGTATTACATCATTAGCCAGACATTCCGCTGTGAGTTCTATGGATTCTTCACAAAGATTGTACCGTGACGATGAGACCAATTGGGGGAAAAGATGTTGCAGTCGTATCTGAAAGAAAAAATAGAGTAATAATTAAATAGTTAATAGGGTTTTTTCTTCTTTTGATAGCATTTGATTATATGAACCATATTTCTAATACGTATTCCTTTTATACATTCAGAGTAAATTGTTGATATATTTGTCCATTTATGATATATCAATGTTTACAAAATACATATACATCATGTAATCTATAGACTGACAATATCTATAACTTATAAACTATGATATATCATAATTAGATAAACATCTACAGCCTCAGATGATTTGTTACAGGATTATACTCTAATAGTTGTTTTACTCAGTGTTTGTTACTATAATCATAAAAGAAAATTTTATGTGTTACAATAAGAAGCTTAACATGATCTTATCTCAAAATTGAAACAGCCAGAAATGAATACCATACAACTTTGACATGAAACATTCTTTCATGTAACAAATAGTTCACTTGTGATTTGGAAAGTTCAGTTCAATGACTTTGCTTACATATTATAATTAAAAAATTGAAATATCTGTTTTATTTTGTTATGTCTACACTATTTTTATACATTGGTTCTTATGCTTTTTTTATTTAAAGTACAAATTTATATAATTTTACACTTTGGAATAGAGTCTTAGTGTTAATCATTCTTATAATTCATTACTTGGAATTCGCAAATGTACTTATACATATATTTAAAGCAGGTTCCAGACCACCTGTATTCTTTTTACATGAAATAAACCATTACATTTCTTTTTATATTTATATATATTCAATAAATTTCGTTGCCATATCTTCAAAATCATAAAACTGGAGCAAATTTTGTAAATCAATTGTTTACTGACTAATCCTAATTCATATCAGCAGTATTCCTCCTTTTTACATGCTTTTTATTAATCTGCTTTGTTTATTACACTTAAATCATATGATCAATTTTTAACCATCTGTTCAATGTTATACTAGCTTGAAATTTTATGTACTTACATATTCTTTATGATATTATAATGTTTTATCAATTTTGAATTGATTCTTACCCTGATTACTAGATTCTGATATTGTAGTTCCTATTATTTATATTTATAAAAATTTATTTAACATATTTATGCAGAATAATATTAAGATATCCTAATGATTCCTAGGATTACTTCCTGTCAGAAGAAATCAATTTTTGGATATGTTACAACGTGCAACTTAAGGAAAATTAACATAAATCTTTTTCATTGATGTTACATCATTTTAACCCTTACTATGGATCTTTTTCTAGCACTTTTATTTTCTGAAGTTCATATTATAATAAGAAAAACAATATTTTTAATGACATTATTAATGAATTTTTATACATTCTTGAGCACTGTAGATTACAAAATAATATTAACTAACACTGTCATCATCGGTTAGTACGCTACAAGTACTACTTTAAAGTTCTATTGTAAATGAAAAAATTCTTTTGTAATGTATGATACTCAATATTATATGTAATTCATGAATAATTCGAATTAAAAAAATAAGAAGCCACAAAATGAGGGTAGGAATCATGTAACGTTAAGAAAACAAATTTGCTCAAATTGTCCTTACATTGCCTGATATAATCACATCCCAGAATAAGTGCACACAGTATTGTTCCTTCAATTTAGAACAAACAAATATTTTATCCATAGATAACACAAGTACTCAAAATAGTAATGTATTCAGTTATCCTTCTTAAATTATACAGATACTAAACAAATAACAAATAATAACAAAGTACATTTTCTTTTATGCCTTAACATTTCCTACAAAAAGGGTCTGTTAACACTATAATTAACATTAAAATAAAATAATATGCACAAACTTATGATAACTTCACTGCATGTAACGCATATTTAGCGTTTAGATATATGTTTTTTTAAAGACCGATGACATTTGGCGAGTAGGGGAAGTCCAGAGCGTACAGTGATGTACCCGAATCCCACGTGACTTTTCCCACAAAGATTCTTTTTCCCGGGAATTTGTTCGCGTCACAAATAAGGTTCACCGTCTCGAAGAAAGTACTCAGATTGACAGTAAGCCGGTTACCTGACAGACCTCGATGAAAGACATAGCGGTGTTGGCAGTACCGATAGCATATCGGCATAGAGCGCCGTTATCACCGGCAATCACTGGTCCACCTCCGTTGTTACATTCGTCCACGATCACAGTTTCACCGCTTCCGTCGTCGCAGTCGTCGTCGCAGGCTCGCTCGCTCGGTGAATTCTTGTTACCGGGGGGATCACATTCCAGGATGCCGCCCACTCTGGAATGTGGTTCCCCCCGCATTGACGCACCCTGCCCCTCCCCCTCCGCGCCGAGGATTTCATTGTTCGGCGGTGCACCGTCGTCGCCGGCCATCCTCGTGCCCGCGCTCTGCTCTCGAGACACCGGGTGTTGGGCACCCCGGTCACGACCAAGAACCCTCGCCGACACTGGTGTATCCCCGTGATCCTTAAAACATGGCACCGCGTCGATAAGCCTTGCGAATTCGCCCGAAGCGCCGGGTTAAACCGCACCACGAAAACCTTCGGCTCGCTTGCCAGACGACGTAACGCTCTCTACTTTCCCGCGGCCATTTCCGAAGCCCAAGCTGAACCCGCACCCCACTACTCTGTCTGCTCCCCACCATCTCTTTGACGTTTCTACCCGCCTCAACACCATCGTGTTCCCTTCTCGTACGTACAGCGTTCCCGAGGGAACTCATACAGGCACAACGATGGAAGGCACAACGGTACCGGCTTCTATGGATCATTCACGTTTCCTCCCCACCATTGACCATTGGCGTATTCCGGCACGCGGTGCACACTGCCATACGGTGCCTCACACGGATTTAACCCATGCCTACGTTGAACTATATTCGATACCTTCATTCGAATACCGCGCGTGAAATTTTAGGGCAACAGGACCGATTGTTTCGGTTCGCTTTTATATCTTGCGTCGTTATTTTCCGCAATGCACAAGATATGCTGTGCACGGTATATAAAGCGATCGGTCTTTTCGCGCTTCTATGGAAGCTCATTTTTGTTATGTGGCGCAAGAATGAACGTATTGGTATCTTATGTTGTACATTTACCTGTGTGCGCGGGTAGATCTATCTCCTTTCCGTCGCTTTCGTTCGTCTCTCTTTTACTCTCCTTCTCGATGGAGGCGCCGTCGATAACCTCCCACCCCTGGAGGGTGCCCTCGCGCACGTGCACAAGCGTGAATACCTGTGTGCGCTCTGGGAATCGAACGAACGGAATTTTCGATGGAACGCGGAGTTCGCTTGGTATAGCACCGTTCTCAAACGTATCCTTCCCATTATGTTTCTCCGTGCGGAATGCTGCTTCTAAAGTCTGTGCATCGAGAAATCGTGTGTAGTTAAGTACAATGTAACCTTTTTTTTTGGCTCGGGGTGGATTTAAAGAAGTCGTATAATCGTGTTCGATCTTGGGAAAATTCGGAGAGAACAACGAAGAAGGGATTCCCCTTTCGATTTTAACACTAGAACTACCAACCAGTCAAAATGACTGGTTTCGGGTTTGGCATTTTTTATTAAAAAATTGTATTGCCGTCCTTTTGTCAAAATATCTGTTATGTTTTATTGAGCTAATGAATGGTGGTATATATTAGCTGATGCTGCAATATTTATTTATTTATTTTTCTACTTCATTTTCAATTCTAAAGTAAGTATACATTTAATGTTGGTATTTCTAGTGTTAAAGGGAAATCCCCTTTTGGTTTTTCATAAGACCCTATTTGATTTTGAGAAAAACAGAGATTCACTTCTGGATTTCGGAAAATTCGAAGGGAAACTCCGTTTTGATTTTGGATAAATCTAAAGACAATCCCGGTTCATTTTTGGACGAATCTAGAGATAGATGATCTATGATGAAAAGCCCCCTTTTCATTTTTCGGGTAGTCGGGCGGACTAGGAAACCTAACCTAACCTAGACTCGATGTAAGTGGCACGTGACCTTACTGTTTACATTTCCAAAAACGATTTCTTACGGATGTATCTTTGATGCCGGTAAATATGAATGTACTTTCCCTCGAAGTTAAGGTAAGTCGCCGTAAGAAATGTAAACCCTAACGAAATTGGTTCATCGATTGCGAGAGGTTGCAACACTTATGGTGATCACGACGGTGTACATGCACTCGGTGAAAGCCACGTGATGGTTGTTGACCCAAAGGTGACGTAGTGATCGTCATTTCTGACGATGGCATCCCAGTCATTGGTAGTTTCCTATTTCATTGACGATTCTCTCTATTAATATCGCTTCCACCGGACGCCGCGTGCCTTTTTATTTGCATTCCAATGGAATTCTAGAACAGTATTTTGTTCCACGGGCAATAGAGACAGATTGCTAATCATAAGGAGCACTTTATGTAAATACGAGGTAGAACTGGTTTAAAGTTAAACGTAAGTATCCGTAACGTACCATTCATGATGCTTATCGTACTTCTTGGTAGTGCATCAAGTTTGGCGAAAAGGTATGGGAAGATGGTGCGCAAAGTGTTCGCAGCTCGATTCACTGGTAACGAATGCGATATTCACATTCGCGATGCTGCAGAATGTAGTGGTAATACGATATGCATTTCCAAGAAGGAATTATTATGTTGAAACTGGTCGGCGTGCACGCCGGCTGGCTCTGATCGGCGGCGCGCGACCGTGCCCGCTCCTTTCTGCCTGTGCAACCTTCAAAGGCCACAGAATGCGTCGATGAATGAAGTAGGAAAGTTGCAGAGTGTCGGCCGACCGGATGTGTATACTAGGTGGCCGAAGAAAACGAGAGCTCCGATGTCGGACGGCATCAAACTGTACTTGTACACCCCCGCCCGGCGCTGTCACCATCTTTGACAATTTTTTTAAAACGAACCGCGTACTCGACAGAAAATCTGTCCCTATTTCGTTGTTAAATGTATCTTAAGGTATACGAAAATATTTTTGTATTCGTTCTTGGCAACAAAATGGCGACGGTACAGCTGCCTCACAGCGTCTCAACCAAGTTGCCGGATAAATTTGACGCGGCTTAACGTAGAATACAAATACAAATTTATATTTCCTACACGCAAATGACTGAAAATGTGTACACGTAGGGATTTTGCGATAAATCACAAGAAGTTTTGTTCTAAAACAGCTAAAGCTACAACTTTTGTTGAATCCAAGTTCGCAGGTGCAACGGCTGTTATTGCCATGTTATTCGATGCGGTTTACCTTTCTATACCAAACGTGGATAATCATACGTGCAAGGTATTAAAGCCTAGCGACCGGACATGGATAAATTGGCGATATGAGTCACGTGTAAATGACATCTAATTGGGTCATTATCTTACAGTCGCTTCTTAAAGTGGCAAGAGACGCAATAAGGAGCTTTGTGGATCACGAACGTTTGATACGACAAATTTCTTGAATTGACCATGCAATTTCGGGCAGAACGCTGCTTATCGTTCGCACAATCGCGCGAGGCACACGCACACGGTTAGCCAATTTGTTATCCTCTCGCGTTGATGAGGTAGCGTATTGTCTCTCTCGATAACCAATCTGCTCTCGAATTACCTTAGATTGGTAACAATTGTACTCTATCCTTGTCCGTTTCATTAAACCGTCAGCCATCGGTAACAAACATATCAAGTAGCTTGACACATCCGTCAAGACGAACCACGTGTGCGCCGGATCGGTTCAACGATTGAAAATATCGCCTCATATTGTTTTCTGTTTGCGAAGTGGACCGTGGGAATACAACAGAGTGAACGGCACACAGTATTTCAGGGGAACTCGTGGCAACCGGCTCTCGGTGGCTTTTCTTACCGTCATTCATGATACTATGGCACGGCAATAGGATGATTGCCTGACGGCCGGTGCCTAAAGTGGATAAAGTCTTCTATAGTAATTTAACTCGAACAGGGCACAGGGGTGCAGAGACTGGGCCCTTCGGGGATCTCTTCTTTTTACTTAACGATATTAATATCTGCCGGATATCGGATTAAATCACTGCTAATTACGATATTACATTGTGGACCTGTCTTTGACAATTTTTTCTAAAAAATCCACAAACTGTATAAAAGATCTATTGCGTGTTTTTAGATACGGGTATCTTAAGTCGCACAAAGGTATTTTTGTATTCTTCTTCGTCGATACAATGGCGGAGCACTCGATACCTCACGGTGACTTTGTTTTTCAGAAAACGATCAAACGATACACACAATAATTTAAACAGGGTTTGATTTGAAATAAAAGACCAGAAATTGATCTCTGTTTTTACTTAACGAGATCGATATTTTTTCCTGATATCGCTACTTATTAGTATTGCTAATTAGGGGTTTACATTATTTTAAACCTGTCTTTAACAATATTCCTTTTCCCGAAACTATGAAGGAGATAAAAATCTCTATTTGAAGATTTTTATTGTATATATCTTGAGCTACAATAAAGTATTTTTGTATTTCCATTCGTCACCAAAATGGAACGGCAGCTGCCTCACTGTGGCTATTTTTGAAAGAGCACCTAATTGATATATCGAGTAACTGTACCACACTTTCATCCAGAACAGAAAATAAAAAATTTGTGCTCTCGACACGCCGTTTACTGAAGAAGTACATTAAATTAAAAACTATTTTGTCAGCGAAGATGTTTGTACAAAATTTTCCGACTAGAAACAGTAATTTTCTTTTTTCAAATACTCTCAATTTTCGAAGAGATCAATATTTTTAAACATCTGTCTATAATCATATAGTAAATGACACGAAGAAGACAGAAATTTTTTATATTCTTCGCAGGTTCAGTCGTGTTGCACTAATCGAATTACACGTCCTCTCAAAAACGAAGCCATCGTGAGGCACACCGTCGCCATTTTACAACAGAAGAAAGATTAAAAAATACCTTCGTGTATCTTAAGATGTGTACAATGAAAGACCTTTAAAAGATTTCGTATTCGCTTCACGGTTCCCCCCCCCCCCCCCCCAAAAAAAAATGATGATTGATATCTTTGATATTTTTCAATTGAGTAAAAGGCGACCGATTACATTTATCTTCCTTGCGCGCGCGTAACATAAACAAAATGGTTACCAGCATCCGATTGGAAGCGTGATCGATCGTCAAGATCCAAGGAGCCACTTCCGGTCCGTCGTATAATTTATTTATTGACCGGCAAGTTCGTGCTTCACTTAGTTATCCTTAACCGTGAGTTTTATTACTTCCGTGAAGCTGTCAATGGTCGGCTATTATCCCCCATCGCGTGTGGTACACCTTTTTTTCTAGTGTCGTAGGCAGCAGAGGGGGAAGGGGTCGCCTGATTTCGCGGTCCCGTGCGACGTCCCTGAGATGGCAGTGGTACTAACAGATTGACAGACGTGCTCGCCGCGAACTGACCCCTTCGTAGTGATTTAGTTATCTGTCTATCGACGCCTCGCCGAGTTGTACACTTTGATTGTACCGGGAAACAGGAAAACAACGAGAAGGAAAAGTGTTGCCGGAAGTGTTTTACTTGAAGGTAACGCGCGCTCTCCGCTGAATGAGCTCCTGCCGGTTCGGGATCATCTCGAGGAGAGATATTATGATTAGGTGAGTATGCGAACCTGGTTTTCCTTGTTTTCCTCCAATAAAGACACTGTAAGCTTTTCCTCGTTTGAACGCGACTTTATGGGTTTATAGAGTGACTCAAGACAAGAACAAACAGATGCCTCATACGTACCCCGCCGTGCTTTAAGGGTATCAATGCTAACCCCCGAGTTAAACGGATCCTCCCACTTTCTCGGTCATAACTCTTAGATCGTGAGAGATATAGAAAAATGTTTTGAATGTTTTCGAAAAAGTGTGCTGTTTGCTGAAACGTTAAGCTTTCGTTTCGAACATTTTGTTATGTCGGTTGTAGTTGAAGAGTTATGAGTAAAAAAGGGAAAGTGCCCTTTTACCGTTTAAGGTTACGCGTGACGCCCTTAAAGGTCGATTAGGCACGAAAAGGGAAGGCACCGTAAGGACGCTTAAGGATATCGGGTAATTAATTGCATAATGCATCGAACGATTAGAACGTAAGAGAGATTTCTTTACGAAACAAACGCTGTTTTTTTTTATGGGCAAACGTTGATTTATGCTTCCCAAAGCGATAAAAAAAAATTGTTTGTACGCCGTTGGTATGTCGTCTAGAAATCTGAAACAGTAATTAACGTATTTAACAGCAAATGTATCGAGGTCGAGTTATCAAAAACTTCCGTCGCAATGGACGGTTATGGATTCGCGGAATACGTGTGTGAGGCCGACAGAAAGAAGAAATAGAAAAGCAGGAAACGTTTTTGCGACAGTGAAACGACTTAATTGGTCCAGGAAAATCAGGTAGATAATAAATAGGAGATAAAGTTTATCTCGGAATGCAAATGCGCTATTGTGGTAAAGGCATCACGGAGATTTGACATAAGTAACATTGTGATTTACAACCACGTTTGTTTCTGAACTCATGGACGGATAGATTTAGTAGTGCAAGCATGCAGCCGATCTGTTTAAAATTTCCATTGCTTGTTACGAAACTGGATTATGAGGTCGAAAACTCCAAGAATTATTCCTTATCTTGAGGCACCGATTTTTACGAGTACAACGGAAACAAAGACTTGCACACTGCGGACAGTGTGTTAAGATTTCTAAGGACTTACATTTTAATTCATAAGTGATATGATAGGGATCACTCGATCCCTATCAAAGATGATAAGGGTCAGTTATATCTGTGAAATTGGTACTTTTTCGATAAACGTACTTTGAGGCACCGAGTTTTATGGACATAATAAAAATTGAGGCTTGCATATCACAGATAGTATTAATTCTTGCTACTCCTTTGTCAATCAAAGATATATTTGTTATGCACACTATTGCAATTTTATAGAAAACTCATTTCTTAATCCATTTCGTAAACTGATTAACACTAGATTTACGGAACGAGCCAAAATGACTCATGACACATTTCTTATTTTAAATTATAAAAACTATAAAGAAGTTTTCATGGAAATGCATGTCAACTTTTGTCAAGACAAAGGATCATTGTATAAGCCAGTTTATGTATCAGACTTTATTTATTTTCTCTTCTACTCTAGTTTAATTTTAAAATAAATGGTCATTACACGTCCGTAAATCTAATGTTAACGAGTTGTAGGTTAAAGAAATTAAGGAGTACAAAAAGCTCCTAAATACTTGTATACCAATGTGTAACTGGTAAGATGGTGTCAATTATTTCCCGAAAATTGCTGCTTTCAACACTAGAAGTACCGGCATTAAATGCATGCTTACTTCAAAACTGAAAATAAAGTAGAAAAATAAATAAATAAATATTGCAGCATCACCTAACATATACAACCATTCATCAGCTGAATAAAACATGACAGACATTTTGACAAAAGGACGGCAATAAAATTTTTTAATAAAAAATGCCAAACCCGAAACCAGTCATTTTGACTGGTTGGTAGTTCTAGTGTTAAAGTAATGTACTGTGAGGCATTATCTTTTATAGATACGACGAAAAGAAACGTTTGCGTATTAAAGGTAGTACATCGGCATTCCAAGGAATTTACAGCACTTAAGTGATAGGATAGGGTCAATTAGACCCCAGGAATTTGTACTATTTCAAAAAAGTACAAGTTGTTCTAGATAAACGAAGAAATGTAACAGGGTGATGTAACAATGTCTCCAGTTTCGTCGTTCGATCGAAAAGGTACGTGTATCCAGCGTCCATTCAGCTCGAAGCGTTCACCCACGCAATCGTGTAGCCGTGCTCTATGTCACTCGTGATCCACAAGATTTTTACGCTGCTTGACGGTTGATTGCCCCTCGAGCACGTTGGTGACGTCAGTACGCTCGGTGACTCACTACGTGCGAGCCACACACACACACACACACACAACATGCTTGTACACACGCGAATTATTCGCGTTACTTTCTCGCGTGTGTATTCATCTGAACCCGTACGTTCCCCTGTATCGATAATACCACGAAAGATTTCGTCTCGTCCGAAAAGATCGTGCTCGGGGCAGAGTCACTTTGCCTTGGGGGGCAACTGATATTTGACCCTCTCTGGCGGGCATCCAGTACTTCAGTAGAGCTCGTGACAAACCGTGTTTGCATAGTTGCGTTAGTTACGAAAAATCATACTTCATACGTACTTGGGGCACGTATACTTTACGGAGTGCCCTGGGGCATCTTTTATTTTTTGAGAGCTCGTAGATCATTTGTATGGACGTAGTGGAATTTCATTTGGAAATGCTCTTCGGATACTTATCACACTATGCGTATTATACAAATTGCCCGGGGGTTCTACTTTCAGGGTCCATGAGCAATTAAACGTACAATACTACCATTTCGTTTTAGAACATGGGATGTCATGGATATCCCATGATATAGATATTTGTACAAACTGCTCAGCGAGTCATGTAACGTTTTGAAAAAAGAATTTTCTGTTCGGAAAATATGCCACGTAGTATCGTAGTTTTGAGGCCTATGAAAATATGAACATCTCAAAACAAAGGTTTGCAGCCCTGAAGCTCTGGAAGGCAAAGTTTATGTCGAAATCTTTCATTTTTAAGAATCAGAGAAGCTTGAAAGTTGTGGGGCTTTGTAGTCTGTAAGTTTTGAAATGACGAGTCCATCGAGCCTGAAGGTTCTGAAAATTTGAGGCCTTCGAAACTGACCATTCTAAAACCTCAAAGCCGCTAATATTGAAAGATTTGAAGCTCTGAGGTTTTCAAGACTGAAAGTTCTGAATTTTGAGACCACCGGTATCGGAAGTTCTAAATTTCTGAAGCTTTAAGATTGCGAAACATTTAAAAATCTTGAAACGTTATACAAATCATATGAATCTTAAGACGACGCAAATAATGTACGTTAACAGTTTTGTAAAGTTGGATAAATTTCAAGAATTTTTTAATAATTATCGAATTGTTTGAAAACGTGCAGTCGAGAGCGTCGAATACCCATCGCTAGTAACGTCGGGGCTTCTTTGGCGTCATCCACGCAACACTCGTAAATCTAGACAAACAGTTGGAATGATTTATCGCCACTTTACTGAACCTGCTTTTTCATCGGCAATTTCGCTCGTAATTGTTTATATTTGTATTCTTAGCGTATCAGATTGTTCATTTGTAACAAACTGTTACGATTCCCGATATTCTTGCGTTATTATCGCGAATATTCGTGAATTAAATATAGACGCATATACACGCACGAAACATGGCTGCGTTGTCTTGCTCAGCTTTAATATACTCAATGATATACGACTATCATGTAATCGATTGTCGCGTCGCACACTGATTGTCTCCATTCCCATCTGTTTCGTCCATCGCGATCGCTTTTCAACTTCTCTTTCTCCTTTGATGCCTCTCTCCAGCTTTCAATTACGTTCCATTTTCATCGTTCGAATTATAATGCCGTAGCCGGAGGCTATAGCAACCCAGTTCTGTAAAGTATTTGAACGTCGAAGTACCGCGAGCTTCGTACGAAATGCCTCAAAGCTCGAAGCGTAGATATCTTAAGTAACCGTACGCTGGTTTAACATCAGATCGACGCGGATTGGTTTCACATTTCTCAATTAGCGATGATCAAGTAACAATAGCAACCGTGACCGATACACTCTCGTGAACGGACAATAAATATTTTTCCGGACTATGGTCTTTGGCATTCTAATCAACGATGACGTTGTCGAACTTTGATGCACTTGAGAATCCACGTGGTGATGCGTCAGTCCGTGCTTATAACTACGGGTCATGATAACGATCCGTTCAGTCTATTTACATTCTCGTAAAAGTTCTAATGTCCATTTTTCTGTGTTTTTCGATGTACTGGGTAGTAATCGTGTAAGATGCGAGAGAAAAGAATTTAATTCCGTAAGTTCCCTTACAGGAAATGGCGATATAGGAAGGAGGGAATATATCATTAGCTATAATATCCGAAAATTGTCACGGGTTATGTGGTGAGGCCTGTGTTATTTATAATTTAGAAATTTTGGCGTTGGAGAATCTGAAAATTTAGCAACTTTATAAAATTTGAAAGTTCATAATTAAGGAGTTACGAATTGATGTCCTTACGAATTTTGGAATATAGAAATTTGGATATTTGAAAATGTAGAAATTTAAGAATTATTACTTTCAAAAATTGGGAAGTTTCAGAAGTTCAGAAATTCCTAAATTTGAAACTTATTCGAATTTTAATAATTTTAGTATTTAAAAATTAAAATAATTAAAACTGGAAACTCAAGAACGTGTATTTTAAACTTGTATCCTAAAAGCACATCTAATAGATTTTAAACATCTATTATTTACTACTTTACATGAGTACCGGTACTCTGTTTTATTGCCGCTATTACATTTGCGTTCTATCGCAGGAAAAATTATCTGCTGGTAATTTTCCACCTCCTCTGTTATATTGCCATTTTTCTTTAGCCCAGAAAACGTTCTAAGAACACTTTGTTGTATATAAATTTTCCGTGACGATACAACATAGTCGTGAAACTTTCGAGGAATTAAAATACACAAAATACGGCCTTGCAAATTTCAAATTTGCCGGACATTGTTTGATAAGGTATTTTATTTACAATCTCGCTATATCGTAACGGAAACTGTATGATATTTTTGTCGAGTCGCAATCTCCATTCCTTCGAATTATTCAAAATCGTGATGAAGTATTTGCTTGAGCAATATTTACAGAGATCTTCGAATGTTATGTCTTTCGTGACAATCGGTATTTCTTTAGGATGGTACATAGTGATAAATTGTTCAGTTTCGAGTGTTTGCACAATTATCGGCACGTTTCTCGGTGATAAGCATGATCTATTTTTTATTTTCTGTTCGAAAGGTATTCGTCATAATATTTTGTAATATTTTTTGTTTTTCTAATTATTTAACACGTATTTTGTCATCGAATCGTTTCACTTCAAAACTTTTAAAATTGCGACGAAGTCCAGATTTGTTAAACTTTCAAAATTTTAAGATGCGAAGGCTGTCAAGAAATTTCTTCGACAAATTCGAAGATTTAAAGTTCAAAATGAGTTCAGAGTTTGTTCATTCTCGGAGTGACATCGAACCCATCGCTACGCGTTAGTTTCACGAATTAATCAGCTCGATTAGTTATTAATTTTAAATGGAGGCGTCACCGTAAAAACGTGGCGCAAACTCAATTCGTCCAAAACGAATTCGCAGACCGAAAACATACCGTTATCTTATATAACCGACCTGGTTAATTTATTCTTTCATCAACTACGTCTTTTCGGATGAAACGAAATTTCGTTTAATCAAGTGACTCATTCCGATCAAAATTCGTGAACAACTCGAGCAGTATGTCAGATAAATGAGCCTGCAATATTTTTAAGCTAAAATTGCAAAATCCTTCTATCGGACAAATTTTTCAATGTTTAATATCACAACATACAGTTGGCTGATAAAAATGTACAAAATAACATGTCACTTTGAAAATTATGTATCAATCGAATATTAACAACATGTCAATGTGAAAATGTGTATATTATTGAAATATTAGTATCATGCTATCCTAAATGTTAATGAATTTAAACATTTTTAAATGACACGCGAAAATGGGGAAAATTTAATACTTCCCATAGAATAGATTGAATTATTTGGGATTAGTTCATGAACATCACTACCGAAGAGCATATCATGAGAAATCCATCTAGATACAAATGACATATCGCTTCATACTAGTAATAAATACTACTTCAACATTCTGTACCTAAAGTGTTAATATATTTATTTGTATCAACAGTATTTATGATTTTAGCACTTTGACACGCGGGGGTCATATTCCAGTTTAACTCTTTAACATGCTACATAAAATGTAAATCTACTTCCAAGTGGAATATCGCGAAATCGCCTTGAAAAAATTTAGGTATCATCTACATACAAAAAACATATCTAAGATAGTAATCTGTTTCGCCACCCTATGACATAATGCAATTATCAATTATACTTATGATATGCTGAAATTATACATCAGCGATATGTCATTCTAAGCGTTAGTCGATTCCTAAGTGCAATATCACTATATGTATATTCATGTGAAACCTTAAAAAACATTTACATATCAGTAACATATTTACCAAAATATGAATTTTTACGATTTTAACTTGAATATCTGTGCTGTCCTGTTTAAATCGTAAACGTAATAACCATGTAAAAATTTGACATTATCCAAATAAAAGCGCATGTTACCAAAAATACTAATATGATTTAACATTTGTGTGTGACATAGTATCATTATATACTGATGATATGCCACTCAAAATACAAATTAATTGTCACGCGCAATATTGATAAATCCGTGGAGAAACTTGAACATCAGCTAGATACAAATGCATCTCATCCAAAATATCTTTCTATTGTATATTAACACTTTTTATCGAGTTCCAAGTGCAATATCGCGGGATATCCGTATTAAAACTTTAATATCGTTCATATATCAGTGCATGTCACTGAAAATATTAATCTCCTTTAACATTTTCGAGTGACATGCTGCATATCAGATATCAATGACTCGCTGCTCGAAATGAGAATCGATTCCCAAGTGCAATATCATGTTATATTTGTATACAAACTTGAATATCACCCATATACCAGTGCATGTCACTGAAAATATTAATCTCCTTTAACATTTTCGAGTGACAGACAGCAATCAGATATCAATGACTCGCTGCTCGAAATGAGAATCGATTCCCAAGTGCAATATCATGTTATATTTGTATACAAACTCGAATATCACCCATATACCAGCGCATGTCACTGAAAATATCATGCTGTTTTAATATTTTCGCGCAACGCGCTACAATAAAATATCAATAACTTGCCGCATAAATCGGACATCGATTCCGAAGCGTAACATCGTGGCATATCCATGTAAGAACTCGAACGCCACTCACATACGAGCGCATGTCACCGAATACGTTACCGTGTCTCGACACTTTCTGCGTTCGTAACACTCTGAAATGACATTATCGTATAGAAAGATCGGTGACATGTCGGTCGAAGCGAGAATCGTCCCGCGAATCGTTCGAAGCACACGGAAAAATTTCAACAAGATGCACAAAGGCGGCAAACAAAACGTTTTCACGTCGGTGTCCAACGACCGACTCCCGATACCGTTGCTGTGACGTCCCGGCGAATCATTTTGCGCGACATTACGCAATGGTCGACAAGTGTCGCGAATTTCCACGAGACCATGGTTCCACACGCGTTGCACAGCGACGGACATGTGGTCCGTGGATCCAGAAAGCGTGGCCGATCGTTCGAAAACCGATCGGATCGTTGTCATAGGTCCTTGATCGAAAATGGATTTTCTTAATGAAACACCACGTTTGTCTCCCCGGATGCAGATGACATGTCTCTCTGCGGATTCTACGAAGCCGGGAGTGGGGGATATTGGTGCCTCGTGGCCTACCCTATATAAGGTTTGCGCTCTCCCATCGTTACTCGGTTGTTCCCCAATTCGGGCAACTTCGAGTCTTGGCAAACCGCACACCGTAAGTTCGCACGTTCTTTACTTTTTTTCAATCTTACATCTTAACACTATGCCGTCCGGTGGCACCACGTTGGTGCCCATACAAAATGTATCTGTTGGGTGCCGATGGTACCACTTTGGTGCCATATTTAACACTAGATTTACGGACGTGCAAAGACCATTTATTTTAAAATTAAACTAGAGTAGAAGAGAAAATAAATAAAGTATGATACATAAACTGGTTTATACAATGATCCTTTGTCTTGATAAAAGTTGACATGCATTTCGATGAAAACTTCTTTATAGTTTTTATAATTTAAAATAAGAAATGTGTCATGAGTCATTTTGGCTCGTTCCTTAAATCTAGTGTTAAAAAACTGAAATACCATTTGAACTATCTTTCTTAGGCGTTAAAAGGCAGAAAACTAACTATAGCATCGTTTTTATTTAAGTAAGAATAGAATACGGTAATGCTTGACGGACATATCTTCATTTTAGGAATATATATTACCGCTGTCGTCGAAAAATTGTTTATAAAATCAAAATCGGCGTCAAACAGAAGAATCTAAGATGTGCGGACGGCATAGTGTTAACATAGAATTACGATCGTATAGAGTAATATTTGAACGTTTCACAGTGCTCGCAAGCGAGATTCTGTTCCGTTTAATCGCATTTCACGCCACGGTGATATGGATATATCGTTCCGAGCCTGATCAAGCGGATCAGAATAGTCGTATGCAAGTTTCGAAAGCGATTCGTGCATGTTCGATCTTAGAATCACTTTTGCGAGGGTTTTTGTTTTAAGAACTTTGAGGCCCTGCAGAGCTTGATTCTCTGGTATTAGGAGGGCCGGAAAGTAATGTTGTTTCTACGCATGACGATATTTTTTTTCATATATTTTGCTTAAAAATAAATTGATTTTTATCGATCCGCCATAGAAAACTTGTACAATAGATGGCAAAAGGTTGTTGATAACGAGGGTGATTACATCATTGATTTAAAATAAAGACGTACTAAAAATTTATCTGTTTGACTTCACTGCAAAAAAACGACATCACTTTCCGGTCCTCCTAATATTTTTCAAAGCTTCGAAGCATTGAAACTCCGAACCTCCGTGGCAGTAGTATTTTAAGGATCCTTGGTTTTTTAATACTGGAAGTACCAACCAGTCAAAATGACTGGTTTCGGGTTTGCCATTTTTTATTAAAAAATTGTATTGCCGTTCTTTTGTCAAAATGTCTGTCATGTTTTATTGAGCTGATGAATGGTTGTATAAGTTAGGCGATGCTGCAATATTTATTTAATTATTTTTCTACTTTATTTTCAGTTTTGAAGTAAGCATGCATTTAATGCCGGTACTTATGGTGTTAAGAGCTTTGAGGCCCTGCTTGATTCTCTTTTATTTTTCAAAGCATCAAAGCACTTAAACTCCTAACTTCCGTGGCAGTAGTATTTTAAGGACCTTGAAATCCTTGGTTTTTTAAAGTCGGGAAACTTTGTCACGAAGTTTGGTTTTTGAAGCATCCGAGCTTTGAATTCGTGGTGATTACATAATTACTGGGTATCTTTAAAACTTTCGAACCATGGAAGTGTTAAAGTTTATTCAAGTATGTGAATTCTTGAAACACTTCTAGCCATAAAGTCGTGAGGTCGAAAAATCTGAAATTCTTGGACATCCGAAATCTTGAAGTCTTTCAGAGATCTTCGATTCTCGAAAATCTTTAAGCCTTAACGATTTCGAAATCTGTAAAAATACTGGATTTCTTGAAAAGCTTGATGCCGTTTTTCAACTTCGAAGATTTGAGTCTTGAAAAATCTGAAAATTCTCATTTATTCATATCTGTAAGCCTTGAATCATCCGAGATTTTATTATATACATTAAATTATTTGAGGCAGTCTCAAAATCGCGTAGCCTATATAGCCTTAAACCCTTGATAGTTCGAAAATTTGTTAATTTAGGAATAAGTAAAAATCTCGAGATTTGGAGGCATTAAAAATTTAAGATTCAAGCTTTGAAGAAATCTTTCAACGTTACAGTTTTAAAGCATCGAAGTTCTTACTATTTTGAAGCTGTAAAAAGCCGTAAAATCTTGTGAGGCCGTCCATTCGCGAAATCTTAAAGCCATACAATATTACAGATTAATTCTTGAACGCCTCGTGGCTTCAAATTTGCGAAATTTCGGAGTTCGGAAGCTTTGCAGCTTTGAAATTTCAAAACCATCAAACATATTAGTTTTGAAGCTTTGAAACACGTAAGTTTTGAAGCTTTGAAGCTCTCAACCTTCGAAATTTGAAAACCTCAAAACAAATAAGCTTCGTAAAGTCTTGAAACCTTCAATATTTGAAGCTGTAAAGTCTTAAAGCCTTAAAGCCTTGAAGATTCGTTGCATCGAAGTCTTAAAGCCTTAAAACCATCAAGTTGTAAAACTTTCAAGCTGCAAAGCCTCGAAACCTTGAAGTTTCGATGGCTTGAAATCTTACATTCTTCAAGCCCTGAACTTTAGAAGTTCCGAAGTTTTAATATCTTGAAAGCTTACAGATTCGGAGCCTCAAAGCCCCAAAACCTTGGAATTCTTGTAGCTTCGAGTTCCTAAAACTCCTGATATTTTTTAAACTCCTGTAACAAAGCCTTCCTGTAACTTTGTTCGATAAAATTCGCGTGATCTCGAAGAAGGAAGCAAAATCGACCGATAACGCTCCGTATATAGCAGGTTGACGCGCAGGCAAAGAACAATGTAACGTTCTAAATTCGGTGTACATAAAGCTGTTCGTTGTGTCGACGAGTAATTATACAGTGGCAGTAAACTCAGTTCGTATCAGGCAAACGGTCCGCGTAAAGTCGAAGTAATTAAAGATCCAGGATCGCGAACTAGAGCACTGTATTATTCTTGGTCTTCGGACGTAACCGGTTAAAACCACTCTCAAAAAGGTCTGGACACTTCAGCACGTGTCAGATGGGATCGTAAGAAGCCCGCGATAATTTCTACGATCGATTACGGGCATCCTGGTTGAAAAATATCGATGACAACTGTTTAAATTCGCAATAATCGAGAGTATCCTAATTCAGGACCGAGTAAATTGTTCGTCCGTTGTTTAATACAAGTTTTGTCTTCACTAAAATTACTTACTTGCTCAATTTTAATAGTTATGTAGAAAAAAAGAGTTAACATCGCATACTTGATCGTTAAAATTTAATTAATTCATTAATAGTTAATAGGTACTGTGGGATAGGTTAGGCTAGGTTGGGTTACTTTAGAATAGGTTATGTTATGTTAGATCGGAGATCGTTGTTCGTTTAATTTCAGTTAATAATTTTGTAGAAAGGAATGACTGAATAAATGAACTAAATTTAGGAACTAACTAAATAGATTTATTAAGATAAAATAGAAATCAGATCATCTTCTTTATAGCACGTTTAAGTGAAGTCAAGTTAGGTTAGGTCAGATAATGTTAAGTTGTATTGAGCTGGATTGGACTGAAAATTGTCGTTTGTTAATAAATAATTTAGTAAGAAACAGTACACAAATTATAAATTTAATTTTTAAACTAATATGAACTAGATACGGCAATGCTACATTAGGTTCAGGTTAGGATCGAGCTTCGTAACTTAATGTTTACTAAAGTAATAATTTATATTACGAGAAGCTGTTTATTTCCAGCAGATCCTATTCGCGAAGTCATGTGTAGTTAGGTTAAGATACGTTTAAGTTTCATAACTGAATGTTTACTAAAGGAATAATCCGCATCAGAGTCTCCTTATTTATAGCGCACCTAAGCTACTCGCGTAGTTAGGTTAGGTTAGGTTTCATAACGGAACAGTAACTGACAGAATAAACCATGTAATCAAGGTTCCCTTATTTATACAATATTCAACTTATTTGCGGAGTTTTAATAAATAATTTTGCAGAGAAAAAAGGCGAACGTGAATTTTTCTAATATATTTTTCTAAGAATTTCTTCACCGAGTGGCAGGATTACTTTTTCTTCAGGAAATCGCAACAGTGATAAAATTAGCTCTCGCTCGATAACAATTAAACGTATCAACAGAAGAAGTAACGTAAGAAATTGCGATACTTCTTTGAGCATAAATGGAATAAGCCTTGCTCCAGTGACGTCGAGGTCAGCATATGTGTTTCCATTTTTCATATTGCCTTACACGAGGAATCGGCCTCAAACGCATTTGGCGTTTATCTTCTCAATTAATGATTCAGAATAAATTTCGGAATTGTTCCCGATATACCTTCATATTTGCTTCTCAAACATTTAAAGAGAATGAACGGTAATTGAGACAGAAAGTTAACGCGTAACAAGTACGTTCATCCATACGTTATTGTTTCCATTAAAAACATCGTTCAGTGCAAATTGATGCCATTTCTTGAATTACCGTCGGGTTTCACCGAAGCAAACGTATGATTGTTATTTTTTCCGCCGCTGAAAACGGACTAAAATATCCTTTACCGTTTTTCAATACGTTTCTTCGTTTCCGGGATATAGGCGATTAAATATTGACATTTGGAATCCGTAGACGCCATTTTGAATCCTTGGTCGAACAGCTGATTCACCGCCGAGCGTTCATTCATCTTTAACTCTTTGAGTACCATTACTAATCTGTATATTTTACTCTTATTTCATATCATCTTATTTTTATTTACGTTTCTTTTTTGCGGCAGTCAGCTGATCATCTAAGAATTCAAAATGGCGTTTTCAGAACACAAATATCAATCTTATATGCTCATATCTTGGAAACAAGAGCTCGTGCGAAAAAATAGTAGAGGACTTTTCGATTCGTTTTGATCTAGAGAATATATAGTCAACGTGTGTTTACTACGTTAATGTTAGTTTAAAAAATGACTCCAGTTTCTGCTTCCTCCACTTGTATGTCGCAATGTTGATATCTCAAATACGGAGTTTTCTATTATGACACGATAAAGAAATTTTCGATTCATTTTCTCCTACAAATTCTATAACAATCGAGACACGATGCATATTAGCGCTAATAAAATTACCAATTCCGGTACAAAAATAATAGGACATGTCTCCGTTTCTTTTCCTTCAATTTGCATTTGGGCAACAGTAGATGCGTTTAGTATAAAATCGTTCTTCAAATCTTCGCATAGTGGGTTAGGTCATAATTGGATCTAAAATTCTCTTCGGATATGACACGTTTCGTGTTATCGCGTCACCCACCGAGTTTCATCCCAGGCTAATAATACCCGTACACCAGAAGGATGTTGCAATAATGTTTGCTAATCGTTCGAACGAGAATTCAAAGCGTGAAAGGATCACGAGTATTTTTTGTCTAGGAACTCGCACATGATCGGGTAAAGGTGGCATATCCATTCACGGTCATCGCCAGGCATATCACTTAGCGCGACTAGGAAACGCCGCTGGAACATTTATACTCGAGTATCTGAATGTGATAGCCAGTGGGAGGTGGCAGGTAGCTTTTAGCGCTTCGATTCCCCAACACTCATTTCATTTCTACGCACCGTCTGTCGCTGGTCAAGCTATTAAATGTTGATTTACAACGCGTACCGGATCAATTTCAACGTAGATCGCGCGTAAAACAACGAAGGCACCGAGCGAAACGGAGAACCGACCCTCCCGGTTACCGAACCGACTGTGCGTCAATTTTCCAGTGCGTTATCCTTCGTGTCTCGTTCGAATTTCCCGCCGAAATTCTTTCGGAAAACGTCTCCGTGACACCCGCTTCAATGCCCGACCGTTCGGCTCTGGTATTTCTGGAGATCTTGAAAGTGTGCTGTCGTCGTGAAACGGGCAGATGAGTTGTTGTAAAAATGCAATCGCGCTGAAGCAGTATTTTCACTCGGTATTTTGCACGTTTCCGTGACATTCGCACGTCGCTCCGATTATTATTGTCGTGGTGGATCACGGTTCCTTGGACTCTTCGTTCCACGTTCGCCCTTGCAGTGAGTAAATTACGATTACGTCTTATGAGGTAAAACCGCTCTAGAGCGAGAAAAGAAGACCTGAATTTGACAATTTATTTTGGGAGTACGACAAACGGAAAGAAATTTCTTTTGAGAGGGTTTATTTAACACATATCAAAGTACGAGAAATAATTTTTTTCATTGTCATTTTCGTGCAAAATGAGGGCAACGGAGCCCGTCGGTGGAAAGAGCTTTTGTAGAAATACCGCCACGGGAGGACGGATTTCTCGCCATACATGAGTCCTAGAATAAAAACTCAAAAAGATATATAATCTACATACAATCGGCTTCGGAAGTATGTAGGGGTTTTTTGATTAATCCATTTTTGTAGAAGTAATGCAGTTTTTAAGAAATGAATCGATTTTTCGTATTCAAAACGACCATTGAATTGTTTATAAAAAAAAAGTTTGTATTCAATCAAAAAACAGCTACGTACTTCCAAAGAGAATATTGTTGTGCAGCTACTGTAAAAATTTCAATTCGATCCAGTCACCGAGAAATCCATCCTCCCAGTATGAGAAAAGTGGTTTCGAGAAAAACGCGTTTAAAGTTCTATGAAGTATTGAATCCTTGTAGTTCTTGTTTGCCTCTAATCTGCGATCCCTTTCTATCATAACACGTTTGCTATAATGTTATCGTATTCTAGTTACCTCTCCAGGAACTCTAATAACGTGTGTTTTGTAGGTAACAGGAAAAATTATTATTTTAAATTGCGAAAGTAATACAAAAACGATGAATCGCGGCTCTGAGAAGCTGCGGCAAAATTGGTAATTGACCCTTTTAAAATTTGTTTTCCACTATAAATCAAATGGCATTCTATTTCTATGACCCTAAACTATCATTTAAGCCAAAAAAAAATCGATTTTTTGAAAATTCTAGAGTGTTTTTACCACTTAATAATTTATGTCGATTGACGTAGACGTCACGGGAAGACGAGGGTTGCGCAGGTTTTCTGACACAAAATTTCTTCAAATATTTTCGTGACCCAGTTCGCGCGTTTTACATTTGCCTCACGATGCGATATTTGTACAGTCTGTGATTGTACAGTTACACAAACACAAACAATAATTGCCAGTATCAAAATAAACCAAACGCTACGCCGATTTTCGGAATTAACTCGATATTATCGGTGCATTTCGTTTTTTCGGATCAGAACACCCTTTTGATGGTTGCTGTGAATTGATCGTCCATACTTAGGACTATTCAAAATCTTAAGGGTTTGCACATGTTAAAAACTTCAACACCTCTTAAGAATCCTGAAATTCTGAAAAGCCTCGAAGCTTCAAAGGTCTTCGTGTTATTGAATTTCTCGATATCTTAAACCCGTCAGACTTGAAAGCTTGCAGCATAAAAATGTTGAAACCATGTTCTTCGAAGTTGTGAAGCTTTGAAACATCGAAGGTCCTGAAACTTCTTCGTTTTCAAAATTCTTGAAGTTTTGAAGCATCGGCTTTGTAGTCTATAAGCGACGAAGGGGTTGAAATTATTAAGTTTCTTAGATTTTTAACATATTGGGATTTTGAATTCGTAAGTTGTTTTAACTTGGAAGTGTGAAACTCTTCAGGTTTGAATGCTCAAACTTTTCAGCCTTGCGGCCTTGAGACAATAAACCTTTGAAGTCTAAAGATCTCAATATTATTGAGTCCTATAAATGCTTAAATTCTTAAGGTTTCAGATCTTAAAACGTAGATTCTTTTCCAGTTTCAAGCTTTGAAAGAAATCTTAAAACTCGAGATAGTTCACATTAACCGAAACTAAGGAAATACACGAATCAATAAACCTTTGAAGTCTAAACATGTTCATATTATTGAGTCCCATAAATGCTTAAATTCTTGAGGTTTCAGATCTTAAAACGTAGATTCTTTTCCAGTTTCAAGCTTTGAAAGAAATCTTAAAACTCGAGATAGTTCACATTAACCGAAACTAAGGAAATACACGAATCAATAAACCTTTGAAGTCTAAAGATGTTCATATTATTGAGTCCCATAAATGCTTAAATTCTTGAGGTTTCAGATCTTAAAATGTAGATTCTTTTCTAGCTTGAAGCTTTGAAAGAAATCTTAAAACTCGAGATAGTTCACATTAACCGAAACTAAGGAAATACACGAATCAATAAACCTTTGAAGTCTAAAGATGTTCATATTATTGAGTCCCATAAATGCTTAAATTCTTGAGGTTTCAGATCTTAAAATGTAGATTCTTTTCTAGCTTGAAGCTTTGAAAGAAATCTTAAAACTCGAGAAAACTCACGTTAATCGAAACTAAGGAAATACACGAATTCTCGAAATGCATTGGACCGCAAAGGTGCGCAAAATTCCTTGGCACGTGATATCCTTGTAGCTTAAAAGGTTGTAAAATGTATTATCCCGAAAAACGGGACTCAATTAGTATCTACGTAGCTCGTGGTGCGAACAAATCTTAACGAGTGTGATGACACCGCTTTTCAGCGACGACACCGCTTGCCTTCTGCCTCCTCCTTCCACCCCCTTTGGCAAATTTGTCGGCAACGAGACTGATTATTATGTCCTTGCGAGACTCACGATAATTACAAACCGCTTTACTTTCAGTGCCACACGCTTGACACGCCGATTAGAGCTTTCGAGAGCAGCTTGACCTCGTTTTCCTCTTCCACCGTTCGATCCGCGATCGCGAACGATACTCGATCAACCATGACAACCAGGGACAGTTGTGCCAATCTTCTCTAGTAAACGTGGGTACGTGGTGCTTTAAACGTGCCTACCCTCATATGGGATATATCTCTTTCGAAACCCCTTGCGCCTTTCAATCTACAACATCCCTATACATCGAGTAAATGAATTTTATTGTTCTGGAAAATTGCAATAATTCTTTTTTCATAAATACGAGTACATTATTGACCGAAACACACTTATTCCTATGAGAGAAATAGCTATTTTGTCCTCATAAATCTTTAACGGTGGTATAACAAACATTCTTCTCCTCTATACTAAATATGGTTACATTATTAACCCCTTGCACTATGTTTCATTTGGCAAATGCGTCAGACATAACGAAGCATTCGGTGCTATAACTATAACATGACTGAAGAATGTTCGAATGTCAAGACTATTTTGCATTCAGCGATCCTGAACTGTGCAAATCAAAATTAGACTGAAATTGAACATTCAACCGCGTTAAAAATATAAACGACGTTTACTGTATTTGGATTTCAGGTGCGTCACGAGTGTAAATCGGTATTATAGTGTAAAGGGTTAACTCGAACGCATGTGCTCCCATGAAAGAAGTATCTATTTTCACCTCATAAAATTCTGAGGGTGGTATATCCTTCAAGATGGAGAAGGTAATTTTTGATGTTAGGAAATCATACTAATAGATACTGTGCTAAGATTTTCTGGTAAATGTGGGTACATTATTGGCCCAAACAAGTGTATCCTGAAATGAGAAATCGTGTGTTGTTCTTATAAATTTCTGAGGGTGGTATATCCTTCAAGATGGAGAAGGTAATTTTTGATGTTAGGAAATCATACTAATAGATACTGTGCTAAGATTTTCTGGTAAATGTGGGTACATTATTGGCCCAAACAAGTGTATTCTGAAATGAGAAATCGTGTGTTGTTCTCATAAATTTTTGAGGGTGGTATATCCTTCAAGATGGAGAAGGTAATTTTTGATGTTAGGAAATCATACTAATAGATACTTTGCTAAGATTTTCTGGTAAATGTGGGTACATTATTGGCCCAAACAAGTGTATTCTGAAATGAGAAATCGTGTGTTGTTATCATAAATCGTAGAGAGCTTTGTATATCCTTAGAGAAGATAAATTCTGCTATTCTGAAAAATGATATTAATAGTGATTTTGCTTAGATTTTCTGATAAATATGGGTACATTGTCGACCCAAACACGCATCCTTATACAAAAAATAGTCGTTTTGTTCTTACAAATCTTTGAAGTTAGTATATCCTTGAGAAAATTGAACAATTGCAAAGACAAATTCTGCTGTCCCAGAAAATCATAATAATAAGATATTCTGTTAATATTTCCCGGTAAATATAAATATATTATTGATCAAACGCGCGTATCCTTACACGAGGATCACCCCAATCTTTCAAACTTTCAGAGTAACATAATCAAGTATCACATTTTGACAATCACAGATGGTATTATTCTATAATTTAATAAATCATGTCGATATTATGTAAATTTTGTCCAAACATTATGTAAACCTCGTAAATACGTCATGAACGAAACTTCGAACGAGAAATACTTCATTCGGTGCCTGAAAGTGAACATTCGAGGATAACGTTATTTATTTGTATTACATTTATATGCACTATTTGTTATTTACACATTAGGAAGGCATAAAAGGACATTTGATTTAGTCATTTTTGTAGTCTGTGTCTGCGGGATCCAAAACGGTTCACCATCGGTGCATCATCGTTGCACCTGCAGCGCGCATCATCGTAGATCGCAATTGCATTAGGACGGATCATTGAACTCAATTTCACAACGGATAATTGACAATTTAACCGATGTAGTTAATTACAGTGTGTCGTACAACGACCTCGATGCGACGTCGCGAACCATTTTATACCTTTAAAAGACGACGCGATTGCACTCATCACCGCTATATATGCGACTTTCCAAAAAGGTACATTAATGAATTCGTTTACGTAAGAGATTCTACGAACATTTGTGTGAAAAATTGGTCAAGAAGCTGAGAACACTATTATTTATTCTATTTGAAAATAGTTTGAATAGGAAGTTTGTTTACGCTACATTTAGCTGACTTTATAAAAGAATGGTAATTTAAATAAATTTATTTTTGTGAAATTTCATAACTGTTAGAGAACGGCTCCCTTTCTATGTCCATGTCTGGTCTTGTTCAGTTACAGTCAACTTCTCGTATACTGCCATGGATAGTAACCAGAATATTCCCGGATTTGGCAATATAGTGAAATTTTAGAAGAAGCGTGTGTACGAATTCATGGATTTCTTAATTCTGGCATTTGGAAATTTTGGAATTTGAAAACTTGGATTTCTGGTAATTTTGTGATTTTATATTTTTAAGGTTTAGGTTTTTGGTAACTTAAGAATTAAAAAATTTAGGTTTTTAGTTATTTTAAAATTGGAAGAGATACGTTCCTGGTAATTTATTGATCTGAGATTTTTGGTAATTTAGGAGAATAAAATCTTAGGATTCTTGTAATTTAGGAATTTGGAAACTTAGGTTTCTTGTAATTTGGGAATTTGAAAACTTAGATTTCTGGTAATTTTGTGATTTTATATTTTTTAGGTTTAGGTTTTTTGTAACTTAGGAATTTTAAAACTTAGGTTTTTGGTCATTTGAAACTTAGAAGAGATAAGTTTCTGGTAATTTTAGTGGGATTTTTAGTAATTTAGGAGAATAAAATCTTAGGATTCTTGTAATTTCAGAACTTGGAAACTTAGGTTTCTTGTAATATTGAAATTTGAAAACTTAGATTTCTGGTATATTGTGATTTGATATTTTTAACGTTTAGGTTTCTGGTAACTTAGGAATTTGAGAAGTTAGGTTTTGGTCATTTGAAAATTAGAAAAGATAGTTTTCTGGTAATTTTAGTGATCCAGGATTTTTGGTAATTTAGGAGAATGAAATCTTAGGATTCTTGTAATTTAGGAATTTGGAAACTTAGGTTTCTTGTAATTTGGGAATTTGAAAACTTAAGTTTTTGGTAATTTTGTGATTTGATATTTTAAAGGCTTAAGTTTTTGGTAATTTAAAAATTTGAAAGTTTGATTTCCAGTAATTTGTAAATTCGAAAGTTTGAAAATGTAAATTCATTAAAATTTAAAAGTATAAAAAAAATTCGAAGAATTGTAAGTTCTTCGTATGTGAAAATGTCGCACACGTGAAAGTCTGCATAAACATGGCAAAAAGTGTCTACCGCACGCTGAATAAACTCTATTTTAACTCGTTAACCGACGAGAATCACCAGTGATTTCCACGACAAATAACTAAAACGAGACGTTAATAATACGTTAATAACGTAAGATATCAAATTGCGAAATTAAACAATGATATCTTAAGTAAACGGTATGATAATATGTCGCACATTTACAGCATGACATTCGACGTGTTCGCACGTCAGAGTGATTAAAAATAGCAATCTCTAATAAATTATAGGAAACGAAGGCGAGTTGTCCTCGGAGACGAATGAGAACACGTGCAACGAAGTAAATGAGGAAGTCGACCCGTATGAAGTCTTCAGAAACGATTCTGATTCGCGATAGTTTGCAGAAAGTTTGAAACTAACGCGCGTGATGTCGTCCATTCAACGATTATTTGGTACAGGATGTCCGTCAATGTCTCTTAATATTTAGTCGTTTTCTGGGACGACACACGCCTCCCTCGCAATTATGTCGTTCAGACTTCAGGGTCTTTCGTCTAACTGCTTGAAACACTCGGTGGAAACATTTCCTAATATTTTCAAATCACTGTTACGTTTGAAAAGTTCTCAGGATAGACTTAACTCCGCATATCATCATACTTCCTCCCATATTATTTCATTGACTTATTCGAATATAATTACACTTCCGGATTTGTAAATTGTTAAAAACTTGCTCATTATACATTGATACTGTTACATAAGTAATATGGTGCTATTTAATTAAAACATCGCGTATTGCGTACATCCTTACGTTATACGAATCTTATTACACTCTGAAATTTACAAACTTGTATAAAAATGGTGTAATTGAATCACGTTTGATGTAATTGTAACTGTGTAATTGTAACAGTGTAATGTAAATGTAACTGTGTAGTAAGCAAATAAACACTGCATACGTACTACAATTATAATTCATATTGATTTTACACGCTATTTTGCATATAACGTGACATGATATTAATAATAATGTTATTATAGACGATATTCTATCATTCAACACAGATTTAACTTATACACAGTTTCATTATGTATTGATTTAACGAATTAAAAGCTTCTAATCGCTATTTCATATTAATGTCTGTGTGATGAATTTATTCATATGGAATAATATTGCTAATTAATGGTCCAAATATTTAAGATACGAGTTTATTTGGTATCGAAATATAATAGGGGTGACATTTTCTTCACCGTTGATATACTAATTTCAGAAAACTACCCTTCAACGACCGTGTGGCCTAACGGATAAGGCGTCGGACTTCGGATCCGAAGATTGCAGGTTCGAGTCCTGTCACGGTCGAGAAATTATTTTTTCTCTTTTTTTTTGCTTTAAAATCGTCCAAATCAATAACCACAATAATCACCATTTAATTTAAACTGTATTCAATTTTTGTCGTAAAATATATCGTACATATTAATCCCTCGGCGTTTTAAAATTACAAAAAAATCAGAATTTAATAAAATTCATCTATTATTAAACACTAAATTATTATTAAACATCAAAATACCTTTATCATAAATAATAAAATTACATTTTATCGTGTATAACTTTTTTCCTAAACACGAATCATGATTCTATAAAAATTCACAAAGAATTTAAAGCAAAAAGTATATACCTTTCGCTATAATGGACGAAGTCAACGTAGTTCAGTTTTATTTTATAATGAGTCTTTGTACCCTCGTAATGAATAATAAGTAAAAATAAGAAACAGTTTATGTATGATTTAAAAATAATTTATTAATATTCTGAGTTTCTACAAACTCAATTTTCAATCCATAAATACGATTTAAATGTTATGGAGAGTTCATTCAGTCGGAGGTTGCAAGAAAACTGTGCGCAAAACAGTGTATTACGTTATAAGCGATAGGTAAACATCGAACATAATAGAATTGTGGGAACGTGTAACAATTAAATTGTGTGTTTCGTTTATGTGTTAAACAGGTGCAGTCATCTGTGAATCAAGGCTGCTTACTACTCTGCAAAGTCCTGAAATTTTTCCTCGTTTCCAGTGATTCATTTGAATTTCAAAAATCAATTCCGTTATCGATCAAATCCTTTCGGTTCTGATAATAAGTATACAACTGCACAAACATACGTGACCAGTAAAAACAAAATGTCTTTCTCAATGAAATTTGGGGATTCAAATACTTTTTTATGAAATTTGAGGATTTATATTCTTTTTTGTTGCTGAAGTTTGGACATTCTTATTTTTTTATGATGTTTGAAAACTAAAATTTTTTGTAACGATTTTGGGGAATTTATATTCCTTTCAATTCAGTTTGAGAGGGTTCAAGCGTTCATGTAAAAATGTCTGTGTTCATATTTTTGTAAATATGTATAGTTTCAAAATTCAAATTTTCCTTTTAATGAAAATTAAGGATTCGTATTTCTTTCAATGAAGTTCGAGGATTCTCGATTATTTTGTAACGATTGTTTGAAAACTAATTTTTTTTTAACTCAGTTCAAGGGTTGAAATTTTCATTTAATGAAATCTAAGGATTTATACTCTTTTAAATAAAATTTGATACTTCAAATTTTCTTCTTAATGAAAATTGAAGATTCGCGTTTCTTTTAATAAAATTCAAGAATCCTCGATTGTTTTGTAACGAAATTTGGGAATTAATTTCTTTTTAATTCAGTTCGCGGGTTCAAATTTTTACCAAACAAAATCTACGAATTTACATTTTTTTACATAAAATTTGGGGGTTCAAATTTTCTTTTTAATGAAGGTCGAGGAATCGTATTTTTAATGAAGTTTGACAATTCATATTTTGTTAACAAAGTTCGACGCTTCAATTTCGAGTTGCCTGTTAGAGCAACGTAACAATAATCTTATTACCTGATGGCAAAGAATAAAGGTACCCTATATACATGCGGATCACGTCCCGCTTTACAAATCGCTTTGCAAACAGACTCAATTATCATCGCCATCATTGGAAAGTCTCGAAATCGTTTCCTTTCAAAACGTTACGACCCACGCCCATTATCAATACAATTACAAATTGGCCCTACTTAACCTCGGGATATTGATTTGAAACACGTGATCGCGTACAGTTATGTTTCAATGGAAAAAACAAACGCACCCCTCTCGAATCTTGATTTTTCCTTCGACGCAATTTATGATCGATCCAGGTCCGGACATAAAAAAGTGTGCAGTGATTCATAGAATGAAAACAAAAGAATTAATTAAAGAAAGATACGTATGGACCTTTAATCCGAACATATTAACGTCTACTAGTTTTTACTTTATGACTGCCTTGTTTTGCGAGACGGGATGTTTTTATTGACAAATTATTTGCAGCATTTGGGTTTCTCTACAAGATTGACTTCGATCATTTGAATATTTGCAAAGCGAATATTTAATGATTCGATCAAGATTACCAGAATGTTATATCTACGACGTAATGTCACGTGTGAAACGTAATATGAGAGAAATTACATGTATTGTAACATCAAGGAAATGTCACGTATTTAATGTAATATCATACGAATATCATATCTTCAACATAATGATACAGAAATACTATATCTTTAATATATTGATACACGAATGTCATATCTTCAATGTAGCTACTGAAATGTCATATTTCTAACATAGCTATAGAAATGCCATATGTTCAACATAGTTACAGAAATATCATATTTCTAACATACTATTACAAGCATATCACATTTCGAGCGTAATACTGCTGGAATGTCGCATTTCATATCACATAAAAGAAATTACATTTACTAACATAATAAGTAGAAGTGCATTGCCATATCAATGAAGTAGTATCATAGGGATGTCATATCATCGACGTAATATCATGAAAAGATATCTCTAACGTAATATTACGGGAATGTCACATTACAAACGTTATTAGAAAAGAAATGCCATATTTCTAACGTAATGTAGCAGGAATGTCGTATCTCGAACGTTACATAAAGAAAATGTCATGTCTCTAACGTAACATATCGGGAACGTGTCAACGTAATGATATAATCAATTACCAACTTTCCAACGTAGTGTAATTTAATGGACCGCGTATCTTTCAACATTTTGAGGAAAGTAACCGTATTTTTTTTATTCGTTACTTTCATAAATAACGATCTAATATTTTTTTTACTTTAACAAAGAACAAACTAAATATTTATTTACTTCGATAAATAACAATGCACCGAACCAGATATCATTTGGTACAAATTCTTGCGACACCCGAGAGGACATTATTCAATTACCGAGAGTGATCGTAACAATGAAAAGAAAAACTCAATTACAGATTCCGCGTCACTAATTTTATACGAGAATTTACATTCTCGATCTAGTCCTGTTACATATGTATACGTACAACGAAAGCAACTAATCGACAGTAGCGAATGTAACCGAGAGATTTTCTTCTCACGCCCCAGTGTCCGATTCTTTTCACTGCTGTTATTTGTCTTCGCTTTCGTTCGCCACATTGAGGTATTTTTCTACGGAAAAAAATAAACTTTTTCTCGCTTATGTAACGGTATATTTTTGCATGGTTCGTTTCAGCTCACAAGTGAGCGCAACACCTAGCCCCGCCGACGAGCAGCAGCAGATCAGCGCAGATTCAGCAGGAAGACTTCGCCGAGATCCAGCAATCCGCAAGAACAAGATCAATTTAATATCGATTGAAGTCCATCGTCGGGCACGAAGATTTCTCATCTAACTCTATCAACAAGCCAGATTCACCCAACTGCGCCGACATCGTAGAATGGTAGAGAGTGAACCCAACTCAAAGCACAGTGATAGTACGTATCAATTTCTGGGAGGGAAAGATGAAATAATAGAGCGTAATGTTACCGAAATACCATAGATCGCGCGTATTATTGTACGAGCGAAGTATTCCTAATGCAACGTAATGTTCCTAAGAGGATGTGGTATCCTAAGCGTTATAGCAATATTTTAACCGTAACGTTACAGAAGTAGATATCATCTATTTAATATATCAAAGTCGAGACAATAGGGCGTCGAGCATCATTCGATTCTATCTACTGATCCTGAAAAAATCGAGATTATATCATAATAAAAAACGGACAATTTTACAATAATTTCTCTTTTCTTAAATCCAGAGTGTGATGTAAAAGACGAGCGGCTAAACGGCTGTGGCTCAAAGGATCTCGAACTTGCCCGTAAGTAGCAATCCGCTATGCCATTCTCCGTTTGCAATTTCTTACGAGTCCTCTAAAAAGCATCACAATTTTCTGTAACAGGTATTGGAACAAAGGGCAAGACCCTAGATCCAGAGAAAGGATCGTTCGTTAAAGCTGATTTCGAGAAGGCCATTGAACTTACCGGTAACTGCCGCTGTCTATATCGCCGCAATAATTTGCCATCTTTGCGTTCGTAACCTTTCTTTTTTATTGTCCGCAGACTATGGCAAGTTTCACTACTTCCTCCTCGCGGTATGCGGCTTCGTCAGCACCAGCGAGGAGATGGACGTAATCTCTATGTCCTTCATCCTCCCAAGTGCACAATGTGACTTGAAGCTCGATACCCAAGCCAAGGGATGGCTCAACTCGATCATCTTCATCGGCATGATGGCGGGGGCGTACGCCTGGGGCTCCGTCGCGGACGCCCTGGGCCGTCGTAAGGTTCTGATCGCCATTTCCTTCACGAACGCCCTTTGCATCGTAGCGTCCAGCTTCAGCCAGTCCTACGAACTCTTCATGTTCTTTCGTTTCCTCAACGGCGCTGCGTAAGCATATTTACACGCGACGTTTAAATTGTCTCTGGTCCCGTGTTCACGTGATGGTCATTTTTAGCCTAGGAGGCAGTGGCCCGGTCATCTGGTCCTATTTCGCGGAGTTCCAGCCGAAATCTAAGCGGGGCTCGATGCTGTCGTTTATGGCTGCCTTCTGGACGCTTGGAAACCTCTTCGTTGCTGGTAAGCTCGTATAAATTATTGCCGACTGGCCCGGATGATAATTGCGCGTGACAATTTCAGGTTTAGCATGGTCGATCATCCCTAATGACATCGGTATCACGAGTGTAGCGTTCACATATAATTCTTGGCGAATCTTCCTGCTGATCTGCGCTGTTCCGTCGTTCATCGTCGCGGGGCTGCTCTTGCTGCTCCCTGAATCCCCCAAATACCTCTTGTCCTGCGGAAGATACGAGGAGGCACTCGACATCTTCCGTGGAATTTATGCCATTAACACTGGCAAACCTCGTGACACTTACACGGTGAGTACTGTACGAACACCGATGATCTGGGTAAACCATTATGCTCGAACATGAAACTCTAAATGGACCTTCTGTGCAGGTGAAAGAATTGATTCTGGACGACTTCCGTGAACCGGAACCAACAAAAAATGGCATCGAGAAGAACAAATGCAAAACAATGCTCAGCGATATTGTAGACAATAGTAAACAACTGTTCATTTCACCGATACTTCGCTTCACCATTATCTCCATTATCATCAACTTCACCTTTCACATCGGTTATTACGGTCTCATGATGTGGTTTCCCGAACTGTTCAATCGTTTCGATGAGTTTCATCGCGATCATCCCGGTGAAGTCGCCTCCATATGCCAGGTGACCGATTATGTCGTCCAGAAGGGTTCTTACAACGTGGAGAATCTTTGTTCGGACAAGATCGGTGCCTCCGTTTTCATGGAATCGCTGATTACTGTGGCGTCCGCCATCCCAGCGAATATCGTCGCCGTTTTGGGAATGGATCGGTTGGGACGCAAATTTTTCCTCGGTATGTGACGATTTTTCACCCTTTCAATTGTTCAACGCGTAGTTACGTTATATTTTTTTTGCAGTGTTTAGTACACTGTCGTCAGGACTGTGTTCGATAGGATTGTACTTTGTGTACAACAAGCAGCACAACCTCATCGTTTCGGCCTTCTTCAGCGGTGTGATAAGCTGTGGTAACGCAGCCTTAGACTGTCTCATAACAGAGGTTTTCCCAACACACTTGCGTGCTACAGGAATTGCCATTTCCATGGTGGCAGCGCGTCTTGGTGGAATTATCGGGAACATAGTGATAGCTCAACTTCTGGACATGTACTGCCCTGCACCAACCTTCATCGTTGCTGCTCTTCTGATTGGTTAGTACGAGTATTTTTTTATCTACATCCCTTTGTTTTACATTTGTTACATTGAATTTTATGTTCATTTTTCAGGCGGAGGTTTATTGTGCTTATTTTTACCAAACACAACGCGTGAACCACTTTCTTGATACCAGTGGAGAATTACATCGGGGCTAATCAATGTGCAATTACGTGTGCACCAAGTTGTCAAACTTGCAACGTCTTAAAGCAACACATTACATATCCATGCGTCTCCACTCACATTCGATTCATAAATAACCCATTGTAAACAGCCTATCAATTGAGCTCCACATTCCTATATTACATATCAAGTTCAAATGGCAATAATGTAGTATTAGCGATTAGAACGTGTAGTACATAGTAGAGTATATTTTGGTGAATATATATAGTACGAATATGAATTCGTACGACACATTCTTTATAAGAAGACAAAGATTTCACATAATTTCTATGTATTTTCACGTATTTGTATTCAATAGAACATTACGTCCTGAATGTGTAGATTTTGTACACTGACATTAAATATTAAATGTAGATGTGTATTCCATTATATTTACAATATTTTGCCATGTACTTTTGTACCTTTGTTCATATTTTACGTACAGCCATCAATGTTATATGTTGTGTACCCTCGTATATTTGTAATATAAAATGTAACAATTGCAAGGTATTTGAAATGTAATAACGAAAAAACAGTAAAATTTTATGAGGAATAAATAGTAAAATTTATATTTTTAATGTACTTTTCAGAATATCATGGTATTCTACATTTAAACTTGCAAACACGAATCCCAATTTCAATTTGAAACTTACCTCAAACTTTCCTAACCACTTGCGCTACAATTTATTTTGCAAATGCGTTAGACATAACGAACCATTCACTGCTACAACATTAAGGTGACTAAAAAACCGCAGGTGCTTCATGTGTATAGCATGTTATTATAGCGCAAGTGGTTAATATCTATTATAAAACACTTACATAGTTTTGGACAAGGATAAAAATAAAATAGAAAAATTAGAGAACAGTGTAATTTTCATTTTTCACGGTACATTCAATATCATAAAATTATTCTCTCATCATTTTCTCCTTCTGCCTGGCAAGTTTCTTTTTACTGAGTTTCTTTTTTGAAGGCTCCTCTTCTGGGCTTTTTATTACAAAATCTTCCTTTTCGGTCAAAATTACTTCGATGTGACACGGCGAGCTCATGTAAGCTACACAAATATAAAAAGTTCATTAAATCAATATTCAAACCATTATTTCAAATAATAATGACCATAGATACTAACGATTGATGCGACCGTGAGCTCTGTATGTTCTTCTGCGTAAACAGGGAGCATGATTTACTTGAATGTGATTAATTACAAGGCGGTCAATATCTAATCCCCTAACATCGGCGTTACTTTCAGCATTTTTCAAGAGCTGTAGTAGAAACTCCGCCGACTTTTTAGGCCAACGACCTAAATTTAAACATAACAACCTTATCAACAACAGATTATTAAGTACATTTCAATTATGTTACTGAAGATTAACTGAAATATACCTTGTGTGGTACCAAACTGTTTTGCTTGAGCACACCTGCCAACACCTCCATTAAATCTACGGAATGGTACACACTCCTTGTGTTCAACTACATTTTTCAAGTATCTCTGTGCCCTTCGTAAGGGCATATTCTTAATGGCTCGTGCTGTTTCATGAGTGTTCTGGAACATAAAATATATATGAAGTACAATTAAGAATGCCTAAAATGATCTGATCATACTTGAAAAAGCTTAATGTGATCTAACCTTATTAAAGAATTATACTAAACCTGATCAAATCATCACAATGGATTTTGTAAACACATCACTCAGATGTTTGAGGTTAATGTGCGCATATACGATAATTATTTTATTTACCTTAAAGTGCACTCGTAAATTCGAGCCTCGCGCTTTGCACGATTTCGTCGCATTCACCGGTTCATGCGAATAACGTCCCATTGCGTTCTGTAATTACAAAAATGTGGTAACAATTTTTCGCACTCTGGCATCTCGTTAACGTAGGTGTCGCGGCTTAACCTGTCGTCACGCGTATTTGAAATTCGATAATCATCGTTTATGAAACACCTACTTCACACTTTTTTAACGAATTAACAGTCAGAAATCACATGTTTAAGGATCACACAGCGTCAAGCCAATTATTTACGTAAAACCGAAGATGCAAATAGATTCATAAATTGCTATGGATCAAGCCATACATACCTCTCAACAGCACGATTTGAAAGGAAAAGACGTCACGTGTACAACTAGAAAGAGACTTCCTGTAAAATGCCAACTACCAACATAAATATTTCTAGGGAGAATAAAAGTATTCATCTGTTTCAATATTCATTTTCATAATAGGAGTCATTTTTGTACGAGTTTTATATTATTTTATTATTGTACTATTCAACCATTTTATTATTTTACGATACATCTATATTTTATTATTCTACTATACTGTGTTCCACGAAGGATTGCACTAATCCTTTTACAAACTATATCTACTTTCGTGGTCATATACATGGTGCAAAACAATAAACCAACAATCGAAATCAGTGATACATTAAATATACAGATAGAAATAATATTGCGGCTATTTTTTTAACACATTTACAAGATATAAAAATATAGAAAAGAAGTATTTCAACAAACGTAGAGAATATACTACAATGGACAACAATTAAAAATCATGATACTTTCTACCCGCTGAGTATATATTTTAATGTAACAATCGTCACAAAAGCGCATGCGATTGTCATATATTGCAGGGTGTATAGACCTGCATTTTTCTTGCGGATGACGTATACATTTCCCTAATTTATTATCTTCATTTAACTGTTAACAATTAATGACTAATTATGTCTGTTAAAATACTACTACTACGAATTTTATAATACCGGTTTATTACATTTTACAATAAAAGAAAAGAACAAGTAAAATTCTTTTATTTAGAAATTTCTTTCTAGGAACATTTAAGCATTGTGCGTAAGTTTGTCGTTGTCCCGGGAAGATTTGTATAACCTCATCTTATTTGCAGAATATTTGCAAAAAAAGATGCATAAAGGTGCTATTTAACGATCATCATTATCAAATGAATGATCTTTCAAAACGAATTGTATAATTTTAAGCGATTTACCAAACGATAAATTTTGGTGAGAAATTTGACAGTTCGAAGCTTGACAGTTCCGCTCCAACATTCTGACTTGAAACCACCCTTCCCTTCATTTTTTAACAAAATTCACAATAAAAATGACTTTGATAGCGGTACCTGTAGCATGATTTAAACAAACATAGATAAGAAGAAATAATATTTTCGACTGAATAAATTCTCAGTTGATTAAAAAGGTGTAACCAAAGTCTACGAGCGTCGATAAGTGAGATAATAGTGTATTAGTAGTGATTGTTTAATTCCATATACCAAATGTCAAAAAACAAATTGAACTTAACACTACCACCTGGCTCGATAGAACCAGTTCCAGCTGTATCACCATCACCACCAGTACCACCATTGCCCATTTATTCAGAGCCACCAGTAATTCCAGAGTAATTAATTTTTATTATTTCACAAATTATGTTTATTTCGACTAGCTGTTTAATTTGATTTATTTTTATTGCAGCGGAGTTATGGGAAAGATGAGCATAGATGCTATTCAAGAAAGGTTGGAGGAATTAGAAATGGATGAGGAACAAAGAAAAAGATTGGAAAGCTTTTTAGGCCAAAAAGAAAAGGTTGGAGAATTGTGTGACGAGGACTTTGAAAAACTTGGTGAACTTGGTGCTGGTAATGGTGGTGTTGTTATGAAAGTGAGACACAAAAAGTATGGACTTATAATGGCAAGAAAGGTGTGGCAGTGTTTATTACATTTATTTCTACTCTACATTCTGCATATTCAACTAAAAATCATTATAACATTTCAGCTAATACACTTAGAAGTTAAACCTGCTATAAAGAAGCAGATAATTAGAGAACTGAAAGTTCTTCACGAGTGTAATTTTGCGCATATAGTTGGATTTTATGGTGCTTTCTATAGGTAATTAAACGTACTGTACTATAATCTTGTTTTATATCTAACATATATTATTTTACTTACTACAGTGATGGTGAAATTAGTATATGCATGGAATACATGGATGGCGGATCATTAGATTTAATACTGAAAAAAGCTGGAAGAATTCCAGAACCTATATTAAGCACAATTACTTCTGCTGTAAGTACAAAACAACTTGATATTCTTTCATATTTGAATAAATATACCTATATAACTATACGATTATAAAGATCAACTTACTATTAATTATTATAAATAACAGTATTATAAGTTAAATCAGATATATTCAGTAATAAGTTTCACGTGCTATGAGTCCACGTGGATATCTACGGATACACCATCTTCTCAACTCATCGTATGTCCAGAGAAATGCACCAAGTGGTAAACTAGGCCAGTACCAATAAGCACTTAACGGCATAAATTTTAGTACTTTTCCTATTCCTGGCACATACAAGAAAAATCCAGTCAAAATGACTTCAAAAATCAAAGAAAAATTCAAAAACCAATTATCCATTCCTTGCTCTATGATTGAATTAACTCTGGTTTTGCACATTATTAAATCTATAAGTTGTGTTATAACAATGGATAAGTAATATCCGGTACGAGCTTCATTCAGTAAATCCATCCTTGTATCATAAGTCCATGTTTGCCCATATGAGTCTTGCAAATCATTAATGGATTTGTTTTCCCAATCTAATCTTAGTCCTACCAAGCGATCAGGTAAAAATCCGTTTAACATAAGAATCATAAAATACGTGTAGAATCCGGCTAAGGACTGAGTCATTCCGATCTGACCATAAGCAACGGATATCAAACGCTTGTTGACGAGCTTATCATATTGCGGATTCCTTGGTGCACGATGCATTATGTCAGATTCGGCTTTCTCATAGGCCAACGCTATTGCTGGAAGCAAATCTGTCCCTACATCTATGCAGAGAATCATCTCAAGGATGAGGGGTAAAGGAATAGCAAATATTAAACTACATAGCATAGGTAACATCTCGGGCACGCTAGAAGTTAACGTATAAACTATCGACTTTTTAAGGTTGTCAAATATCAATCTACCTTCTTCAATTCCGGTTACAATAGATGCGAAATTATCATCCATAAGAATCATGTCGGCTGCGTTTTTCGCCACGTCGGAACCAGTTATGCCCATAGCAACGCCGATGTCTGCCTTCCTTAATGCTGGTGAATCATTGACACCATCACCAGTTACTGCGACAATCTCCCCTAATCTTTGACAGCTTTCGACGATAAGTAATTTCTGTTGTGGAGACGTCCTCGCAAAGACTATTTCTTCAAAATTTCGGATAATGCGGTCTAATTCCGCTGAGTCCATGTTCCTCAATTCAGCACCAGTAATGATTATGGCATCAGTGTCATCATCAGTTATTTGAGTGTATGATTTATTTTGTAATATCGCTCGTTCATATTTAGTTTCATGACCTTCGCCTATGATGCCCACCTTTTTTGCTATTGCCATTGCTGTCACTGGATGATCACCTGTTACCATTATCACTTTAATACCAGCTGTGCGACACTTTCTGACAGCATCAGGCACAGCTGGCCTAGGAGGATCTATGAGACTTACTAGCCCAACGAACCTGTAACCCTTTGTTGGGAAATTGTATGTACTTGAATTCTCAGTATTGAATTTATAGTCTGGACCATACATACTGGCAGGTAAATGAAGATCACAATAAGCTAATACACGTTCACCTATATATCCCAACTCCCCACAGGCTCTTCGAGAAATTGTAAGATCCAATGGAGTAATATCTTTTGTTTCTCCATCAGCATTTAATATGTGGGTGCAGTTCTCCAGAATTACTTCTGGAGCACCTTTTAAGATCATTGTGTATCCATCTTCATCCTTATGAATGGACATTTGGTATTTGGTTACAGAATTGAATGGTATTTCTGCAACCTTTGGGTGGGCTTCTCTGAACTTCTCTGTGAAATGTATATGTTCACAGAATCTAAGGATGCCTGTTTCAGATGCATCACCAATTATCTCTCGCTCTTCTATTGGCTTCAATAAGGTGAATTCCGTAACGAATTCCGCCCGCAAACAAAGAGTAGCGTTCTTGATTATAATGTTGAAAGCTGGTTTATCCATCAATAGGTGTTTCTCAATGCCCAATATTTCACTTGGCGGAAAATTGTACCTTGTGTGTCCAAACCATAAATTGGATACGCTCATTTTGTTCTGCGTCAGAGTTCCAGTTTTATCTGAGCAGATAGTTGAGGTGGATCCAAGGGTTTCAACAGATTCCAGGTTTTTAACTAAGCAATTCTTTTCTGCCATTTTTTGTGCCGTTAACGTTAGACTCGTGGTAACGGTAATTAGCAAGACTTCAGGAACATTGGCTATCACTATACCTAGCATATAAGTACATGCTTTGAGGATATTGGGTTCAATTATCAGTGATAGTACAAAAAATAGCGTTCCAAACAGTACAGCTACAGTGATGATTATTTGAACAAAATGTCTAATTTCTTTAGCAATTGGCGTTTCCTCCTTCTCAAGCTGGGATGTAAGACCAGCGAGTCGTCCTATCATTGTCTCATCACCGGTAGCCATCACTATGCCGTATCCATTTCCATCCACGGCAAAAGATGAGAAGAAGGCAACATTAGATGATTCTAAGGGATTTTCATCTGTAGGATAATTTGTTCTAGGTACTGGTTCACTTTCACCAGTAATGCTCGAGTTTTCAACTCTAAGCTCTTGACATTCTATGATCCTGATATCAGCTGGTATTTTATCACCGAATTTAATATATACCAGATCTCCTGGGACTAATTCTTCAGTTGCTATGCGCTTTTTAACGCCATTTCTTATTACTGTTGCCAAAGTAGGTACCATTTTTTTAAATGATTCCATCACCTGTAAAATTATTGAAGGAAAAATATACTTGAGATTCAATTTGAAACTATATGTATTCATAAGTCAAGAATACTACTTACTTTTGTATTTTTACTTTCCTGAACATATGCACATATGCCTGAGAGTACACAAATCACTGTAATAATAAGTCCTAACCACTCTATGCCGCCACCTGTACCTTCGAGTACCATACTAAGTCCATATAAAATGAGGCACATTACTGCACAGCCCCATAATAGGCCAGCGAATCCATGAAACATGCACTTGAGGAATTTAATGTATTCTGGAGTTACTTTAGGTGGAGTCAGAGCATTTGGTCCCACTTTATGGAAAATATTCCTCGCCTCTTCTTCTGTTAATCCATTAACAACATCAGTATTTAATTTCTTGCATAATTGTTCCAAAGGAATCATATGATCTTTGGTTTCCAGTTCTTGGTGCAGATCTTGTATTTTTTCATCAGTAAGTCTTTTTTTATTGATGGGAGCAGAATTTGCCTGTTTCATAATTTTAACTGCCGTTTGTATCACGTTTGAACCTATTAAATACATATGAATACGTCATCTTTAAAATTCAATTTTTTCTTTATGGCTGAAGTCAAGGCCTACTTGTTAGAAAAAACTCTAACACGTAATTGTATAATTTTTTCTTTTTTATAGGTTCTGAAAGGTTTGAGCTATTTACGAGACAAACACGCGATCATGCATCGAGACGTAAAGCCGAGTAACATCTTAGTTAACAGTGCAGGAGAGATAAAAATTTGCGATTTCGGTGTTTCTGGACAATTAATCGATTCTATGGCTAATTCATTTGTTGGAACAAGGAGTTATATGTCTGTAAGTGATTAACAAGATAAATATGATTATTAATATTGATGATGTATTTTTTTCATTACTTAGTTTATCTATGGATCTTTCATTTACAGCCAGAGAGGCTTCAGGGTACACATTATTCGGTACAAAGTGACATTTGGTCCTTAGGATTATCACTTGTAGAAATGGCCATTGGAATGTACCCAATTCCTCCACCAGATGAGAAAACTTTGGCTACAATATTTAGTACACCACCAGGTCAACCACCGGCAGATAACACTGCTACAAATAATGTGTCAACACCAGTAACGCAGTCACCTGGTCATAGTTAGTTTCTTTTCATTCATTTTCAATTTGTTCTGACAAAATATGTTACTTTTATATCTTTCAGATACAGGTAGTCCAAGACCAATGGCTATATTTGAATTATTGGATTATATTGTTAATGAACCACCTCCAAAATTGCCTGCTGGAATGTTCAGTGATGCTTTCACAGATTTTGTTGATCGCTGTTTGAAGAAAAATCCTGCTGAAAGAGCAGACTTAAAAACATTAATGGTATGAGAATTCTCTATTTAAATACAACATATGGTAGCTCGTATTCCTTTAATTTTGTTCTTTGATACTTAGAATCATGAATGGATTAAGAAAGCTGAATCTGAAAATGTGGATATTGCTGGTTGGGTATGTCGCACAATGGATTTACAACCGACCACTCCAACCCGTTTAGCGAACGTACAATCCTGAATAAATGTCACTCTTACATACTTGACTACCTATATACGCGTTCAGTACTCTTAAGTGGATTTTAGGTTCTTTTTGTTTGATTCATGTATACAGTGGCGTTTGTGAATTTTTTCTTTTACATTACAACAATCCATGGAATTGAAGTTTTCCGCGATTTTAAAAACAGACTAATTAGAATTTGTCAGTAGTTATATTATTGCTCAGAAACTCATTTCTTGTTTGAGCAACAGCATTTATTAAATAGAATTAAGATATGCTTTAATAATATGTCTATAACAAATTTATTCTTTTTTCAATAATCGAATTTAGTTATTTAAAGATGTAAGCTGTTAGTTTTTAATTGTATTTTTAAATGATTATTAAATTTAAGGCGTTAAATTATTTTTATGGTCCGATTTTAAGATCGCGGTAATGATCACGTAAGACTTAATAAACATGATTGAGATATGGTAACTTTTACAATGTACATAATATAATATGGAATACGGCAATCTACATTGACATATTTGTATGGAATACGTCACTGTGCTGAAATTTGATTTCATTTTACACGTGTTTTGTATCCTTATCTTATAATTTTGTTGAAAGTATGTAAGATAAACAATTATCCGTATAAGTTTAACATTATTGTACACTCATGGGCAAATTGTGTTCCCTATAATGATAACTAGGATCCATAAATAGGCATCAGATTTATAAGAACATAATTTGAGGAAGCAAGAGAAGTGTTGACTAGTGATCAAGTTGCTAGTATAACATTTGTACCTGACATTCGTAGAACACTGTACTATATTATCAACAAAAATTTTTGTTCTATCTTTCCTAAAATACCACGCTATTTTCTGCTGAATAATCAGTCAGCAATCACCATTTGAAATAGTGTTTCAATCAGTGAATACTAGTGTTTAAAGTAGCATATGTTTCATATAATTACAATAAAGTATTATTTATAATAATACTTGTGCGAATGCTATGCCATTATAACTTTGAATAATATCACGTCGTCTTTAATAATACCACGAACTGTACTTTATTGTAATTTGTGCAATTAATTCTGAAATACTATTTTATTAAACAACAATACAAAACGTTCATATAACAGAAAAATGTATTGTAAAATACTACACAAGCGTTTGTTCTAAATATTTTTTTTTTGATAGTGTATGATGAATTAATGTGTCTTTGAAAATTCATTAATCATTTTGAGTAAAACAGTGATGGGCAACTGCGCCCCCGAAAAATATGCCAAGCACTGATGGGTAACGGCAATATTTTATAGACACCGTATTCGTTTGGATGTCAAGAGTAGGAAAATGCCTCTAGGTTTTTCTAGACTCTTCTTCGGATTTTGTTTGGCTCTTCCCAGATTTCTAAATTTTGGACCTTGAGGATCATAGAAGTATGAAAGTTAAAAACCTTAGTACTTGGAGAACTTAGATTTTGAGACTTGAGGACTAAGAATCTTAGGATTTTGAGATCTTGAAACATTAAAACTTTGTAACTTTGGGACTCGGACAATTTAAGGCCTTGTGACATCATGATTTGCTAAGTGTATACACCAAGGGCTATAAGTTCTTTTGTGGACACTTGATCTGCCCATCACTGGTCCAAAATGTTACACTTTATAGGTGCAATTAACAATATAATTTTTGATGCGCGTCCATGTGTTCACACAATAATGAATATATACAATTGTATGTATTTGCATAGCTGTGCATCGAGTCTTTCTTGTGCAATTATTGTGAACTGTATTTGAAAGATTAGCCGCTCGTTTGGCTACTTTCTTATTTACATGTATTTCAGTAATTAAATATAATTAAAAAATGTTAATAATTTAATTATAAAGGCGGATAAGAAGGATAGGTACTAAGATTAAAATTTTATGAATCTTTATTCAGAAAAAAATATTCAATCAAAATGTTATAAATACCGTATAGACACTATATAGTATTATATATTATAGTTATTACTGTATTACGACAACGTAGTAGGTACATGGTATTAACTATAATGTAGTATAGTATCTATATAGTATTATTATTATATATTCCATACCGATAGATAGATCATAGACAGATGTGTAATATTGTACAATCTAATTATACATAGTCGCTTATCATTGTAATACGCTGATAAAAAATGTCTATATGTACATAGTATAATACTAGTGTAAGCATTCATATTCCGTTGTACGCAAACGTCACACTGTTATTTTTCTTTTATAAAAAAATATCACCGTTAGATTATTAATTGAAGATCATCAGAAAGATTCATTACAAGTTATGACACGTAGACGTAGTAGATATTTTGTCAGATTATATCCATATTTGCTTAGTCACTACATTTTTATATAAGCGAATGCAAATATAATTGTTAGCCTTTTCCGATTTGGCTTAAAAAATATCGGAGTGTACTATGAGCGCATTGTGATGTTTGCAAGCACAGTGAGGACACTCACTTATGTGCCTACGCGTAAGACGCCCAAGAACTGACCTTTCGTATTATATGTATTTATGTCTGATGTATCGTAAACAGACAGAAACAGTTTCAATAGTTAAGTTCTCTGTTAAGAAAACAAAATGTAAGATACGATAAATAATATACAAGTAAATAAATTTTATTCGCTAAGCAGTGAATCTCAACTGTGAATGGGATAATTACTTCTGGCACTTATTAAAAATATGTCGATATTCCTTGTTGCGAATTTGTGCATAATGATTGCTGTTGTATTGATTCACTGTCTAAATGTTGTAACTATTTAACAAATAAATTTATCCCACATTATATGACACGTTTTAATCATAAACTATACCTACACACTTATGAAAATATAAAATATTTGTTAAAGTAAAAAAAAAGAAATTGTTGGCTTTGATCATTTTGGTATAATGTAGGGTGTTACAGTTTAGTTTGAAAAAAATTATGTGTTTTATATTGTTTTATGAAATTTTTATATTTTTCATTTTATTGAGGTACGAACGGTGTACAAAATGAAAGATTTACATTAACTACCTGCAAAAACGGTGATACCTTATCAAACGAATTGAGATTTACAGAAGTTCCACCAACAAATATTTTCAAAATTGTATTGTTAGTTCGATTAATTGTAACAGTTGCAGCTTTGTTCAATGTTAAATTTGTGATACCACGACACTCTGATAAATCTAACAGTTCTAACTGAGGTGCAGATCCAATAAGTTCTGTCATAGTTTTATCTGTAAATTTGCAGCCACGACATTCTAATCTTTTCAAATTATTCATGTCGCGCAAATTCATGTCTGTTATTATTTGTAAATAATTCATTATCAGTACTTCTAACTTTGGTAATGTTGCTATAGCTGCTACACCAACATTTGTGACAAAAAAACATTCTGCAATGTATAACAAAATTATATACACATGAATTACTCCAAAGGAATATTTTACTTACCAGTGATGTCTACATAAGTGAGTCGCACACATTTTAATGCCAAATTAGTAAGAAGTTCATCGATAACAACTATGTTCATTCTGATTTTTAAAACTTCAAGATTACTCAATTGTGTTATGTGTAACATACTATTTGAGTGTACCGCAGATGTTATACTAGAAAGCTCTAATGTTTTTAAATTTGTACAATGTGTACAAATAGCTTGGATAACATTGCCAAAAATATCCACTAATCCATGTATTGTAAGAGATTTCAAATTTTTTAATTTTGCAATTGCCTGAAAAAGTATAAAATCAGTAATAGAAAAAGTATATTAAAATATATTTAAATTTACCTGTGATAGAAAATATTCTTCAAGATAAGTACAATTTAAAACAATTTCTTCCATTGTTTCAGAAGGTAAATAAGCTAAACATCTTCCATACATTTGACCATGGACCACTTTGAAATAACGCAACTTTGGATTCACTTCAAACAACTTTTGCAAATGCATATCACAAATATGAGTAGTTGAACCAAGACTAAATCTTGTAATATCATGGCAGTTATTTGTTAATGAGTTTATATCAGATGCAGAAACAGTAAGACCAGTAACATCGATTCTTTGTAAATTTGGACATAATTTCCCAACTATGGTCAGTATACGAGGTATTTGTGACAAACTTATTTCGTTTAAAAAACGACCACATCGTAACAATACTTTGCGCAGAGTTCCTGTAGTAATGTATGTTCGCTTCTTACTGAGTAAGGAACCCCACATCAATAATGACAAATCCAGTCTTTTCACACTATGCCAAGACTCTTGACTCAATGCTCTCCATCTTTTACATACTGTAATTATTGAAGAAATTACAAATAATGCGAATGCAACAAATTATGTTATATTCTTACCTCTTTCTATTCTAATTCTATCTACAATTGGTAATTGAAGAAAGATATGCATTAAACAGTCATCGTTTAAAGTTTGAATACTAATATCTGCAGTATCATTTTGTGTATAATCTTGATTACATTGCTCCTCTGACTGTTTCTTCTCTGTTTTATACTTATCCTTAAAATTATAATATTGATTTTCTATGCTATCTGGTTGATGCCAAGAATTGGCTGGTACAACTTTTAAATTCCTATTATGCAATATTATTTTTTCTTCGTATCTAGCTCTACAAATTATTCCACACAATTGGCATTATAATCAATTTTGCGTTTATTAAAATTCAAGTTTACCTTATAGCCGCCTCTACACTGTTGAAAGTAAGAAACGCATAGTTACATGATTTTCCTTGGTTTCTTTGTAAGTAACAACTTTCAACATCCCCATACTCAGAAAATAATTTAATAAGATCTTTGTATGTCGTCTAAAATAACACATTGTACAGTTATTCAATGTGTGTTTACATTTAAGAATATACATATTTACAATATGTTATATTTAACATTGCAATATGTATACAAACTCTTTCTGCTAAATTGCTAATAAACAATTTTCTAATTGGCACACCATCTTCGGTTACTGGTAAAAGATCCGCGCACGCGAACGAAGTATCTATAATAGATAAGTAAATAGCAAATAAAACATAAATTTATTATAAATTCTTATAAACTAACCAAACAATTTGACATTACCTTCAAGAAGTGAACAATGATGTAAATTATCAAAAATATATTCTTCGATATAATCGTTCATTTTTATACTTAAAGATTCTGTTGGTTCTTTTGCTTTTCGTTATGATTTTGGATCACCTTCTTAGAATAGATACCATGATTTACGAACAAGAGTATTATTATTAGTACTTTCCACATATGAATGACTTCAATGACGTCATAGCATAATCCCTTTTCAACTTTCATTGAATATGAATAAAAGTGAAAAGAAAAAGTTTCGAGTGTAATATATTATTTTATTTTATCAACTACAATTAAAATTAAAGAATGTTTTATTTGATACAAAAGTACAATTGTTCTTTAAACAACTTAATATGAATTATAACACATATGAATAAGTAAAATATATATACGTTAACAAAATATTTTCATTTAATTACATTGCAACTATACGCACACATATTAAAGTGTTGGATTGTATGACTAATGATTTTCTTATTATAGTTTAAAACTAGCGCTAAAGATGTAGAGTGCGCTTATTATGCTTCTCCCCCTTTTCTTTGTTCGAATGTGTTTTGTTCACTATTACTTCCTCCTGCGTCTATTGTAAGAAAGAATGTCATGAGCACGTTTGTAAGCTGATGCATGTGTATCTAATTGAATCTAAGTAAAATATATTAATCCTACCGCAAATTAGGACATGTTTAAGGTGAAAACAGTGAACACGTTTTGTTTGATTTTTACCACCTCATAAAATTTACTCCAACTTCCATATATAAAACTTGTAATCTCTTCTAGTTGATTTAAATATTGTTCAGTTCAGTTTAATATATGTATATCTGCAACAAAAATAGACAATAATGCTAATTCTATTTATTTGAACAAATTTTTATAAAATCTGATATTACAAATATACCTATCAATGACTGAAGTATTTGAGTTTCTCAGTAAATATACTAGATAATACTCTCAAAAAATTTTCAATTCATCATACAAATATACATGAGTATTCCCATATATTTTTACAGCTGCGCTATTTATTATATCCGTTAATGTTATGGCATTTATCATATAATCTAAACATAAACTTATTATACATTTTTCTTCGAAATTGTTTTGAATATTTTATATACACTTTGACAATACAAACCCATTCTAATAAATATTTTTCTCATTTCATTCAAAATATGTTAGGTATCATCCTTATATTCATATAACACTGATTTTCTTATAGATAAACATTCATTTAGTTTGATAAGTAAGCAGATCTATTTGCAAATGCAATTGGCAAATTAGAACTGTCTGCAGGAGCATACAGTGCACATTTTGTATACATTTCTATACTTTCATTACATTGTTTCATTTGAAAGTGTTTATTTCCACTTTTTTTAAACTCTTCTGCCTTTGCATTGCACTTAGAATCTCTTGTACAATACAATTCATCCTGCCATGTGCGTACAACATTCCTAAACAAATAAATAAAACTGTATCACTTTTTATGTTAAATTATAATAATAAAGAAATACAGGAAATAATTAAGTATAAAAAACAAATAACTAATTACTGTATGAGATCTTCACCAAATACCGGTATCATCACTTCATCTTCGCGTTTCATTTCATTTCCTTGTGATTTCCCTGGACCATATGGGGCGATTAGTCTTTCCTTGGAAACAAGTTTTTTTAATACTTTTATCCAGTTCATTTTGTTCTAAACAATATTGAGGTGACAATCCAATGGTATCGTTAGTTTCTTAGGTGATGATTTTAAATCATTTAAGAAAGTGTCCTATGCTGAACAGATGGAAATCGTGTCATATACTACACATCTTATACATATAGACTATGCAATGTGATCTGTGAATTATACATAAATAGAAACACTGCATATAGGTCTCAGTCCTTCATAAAATCTACATTTTGTTAAAGGCATGAAAGTTTCAGGAATTACAAGATTTATATTTTTCTTTGCAGTGGTTTTCAGAATGTCGCTGGCAAATGAGCCAGCTTAGTCAGCTTAGAAGAGGCAATTATGAAACAGTATTTGCTATTCTAACTTTCATGTTCTTAGATTTCTAAATTTTTAAATTTCTAAATGTGAAACTTTTACTATATTAAAATAAGTAAACGAGAAAAATGATTTAAACATAATATTTTATTACATTGAAACCTCAATACGTACAAAAAGCAATATTTATTCTTTACTAAACAGTTTACGAAATGCTTTTCGACGTAACAAGGTTTCGTCAAATTTTCGCGCATAAATTTATCAACAAATAAATACATACATAAATAGATAGATAAATAAATAAATAAATTAGTACAGTATTATTTACAAATATTAATATAATAAATATTGATCGGAAACGCACAAGGAGATTCTAATTAATTATACAATTTGTCTAAAAATTATTGAACCCATTGTTATAATGTAACGATACAAAACAACAATATAGCGTCATTTTTCAATACACTTATTATGTATACAGTTTCGAAAATTATGACAAATAACGGTACTGGAAAGTATTTGGTAAAGGCTTCGCCGTAAATCAATTTTAGGGCGCAACAACGATGAATGCAAATGCACGACTCAAATGGATTACGCTCATTGATATTCCTCGTCAATCATAACAGGAATTGGCGAGAAAAGAGTGCAGTTTGGACGTGTCGCAAATTGAATACTTCATTGAAGTTACTCGAATCAAAAGGTAAAAAAGCAATATTAAGCTCTATTCTGCGAGATCGTTAAAATAAGTCCGGTACGAGATCATCATCGGCGTAATCACTGTAATCGTCAGCTCCGGGCGGTACAAAAATTCCCCCAAGTACGCCAGAAAGATTTTCGCCGAGACCCATTGCCGTTGCAACCCCGAAGACAAGCCTCATCATAAGTATTCTCATAAAGTTCACCACGTTCGTCTCTTTGCTTTGCAGAGATAACTGTGTTGTTTTCTTTGCCCGGCTCTCGACTTGAATCTGTCGATTATAATATCTCAGTTCATTACTGCAATTTACATTACAAGTATAAACACATGCGTTTATAACGAAACGTTTGCTCAATCGATACTCACCGCAAGGCAAGCAAGAAGAACTGCCATCAGAGCGAGAGTAATTCTCATCTTGCACTTCCGTAGCGTTATTGACTTCCTGTTAATCCTATCGAAGGTTTCGATGAATGAATTCTCTGTTGGATTCGTTGAAACAGTTTCGACCGAACCCGAAGAGCGAGCAACTAGAACTGAACTGGTTGCTTTTACGCGGAAGAAACTTGTACCGTTCTTATTCTAGCTGCAAAGTTCGTCACCGATAGAGCACGATCGAACAGGTGAACGATGGGGACAAAGTAAAATAAGCGCCGGTAACCATGATCACAGAACCGAAGTTATTCTAAAGTAACGGTACACGACAAAAAAAGGCATTCAGGCCATCTCGTCAGGTTATACGATACGTGCTTGACCATGTATGTAGTCACGCAAACATGGGATCTCTATTGGAATTGAGTGCGTGAAAATGGAATTGTTTGGTGAAAGTGTCAACTAATGATAAGGAGGTCCAAATACGGTTCAAGTAGGTTCGAGTATGAATGAATACAGATATTGAACTTTTTATGAGTATATACTTTCAGAGCTGCAAAAAATCAATTCAAGTATCGCGTTCTAATTGAATACGCTCTTTCTACATTCTCCCTAAACTTTATCCGGTGCTTCCTAGACTCAGCGTGAGTTCTCCCTTCTTAGGTTCATTCCAGATTACCTCTAGGCTTTCTATGCACTTCAAGGCTCCTGCATTTTTGGATCTTGGAATTTTAAAATCTTAGAATTCTGGGATCTTGGAGTTTTAGAATTTTAGAACATTGGTATTATGGAAGTTTACAACTCTAAGTTTTTCTTAGATTCTCCCTAAATATTTTCTAGACTCTCCCTAAGTCTTATTCGACTCTTTCTGGCCCTTTTTGCATTTCAAGGCAAAGTATTGGACATTTTTTCCTCTACCGTTTTTCTTAATGAACAGACGTTTGCATTGCATCTAAATGTACGTATCGAATTTAATTCCATTTTTACCGTCGATGCAACTGTCAGATTGTCGAATTTGGTCGTCCCGTAAAGTGCAAATAGGCGATCAAATTTCCGCACATTTTTTAACCTGCTGAAACAAAAGAAAAGAGAAGTTAGATAATTCGAGAGAAACTTCCTTGCTTGTGGTTTCAAGTGAAATGTATGGGAAAACGGGTTCTCTAAAGAAGGTTGAGTACGCCTGTACGCATCGTTTACAGGTAATTTTGAAGGTACTTAGCCTCAATTGTTCGTTTTATGACTTTGTTCCATTTGCATATTATGAACAAATGAACTTTCACGATACCCGGAACGATACGTTGTTAAACGCATCCAAGAAATTATCCTGAATTATAACGCTGATACGCGTCGTTGCTTGCCAAAGACGCGGGACCGGAAATGTCTTTACTATCAGTATAGAGAATACTATAACCGGTACATTAAATATTATACAAGCGAAACAACTATACACGCAAATTACACGAATAGAACAATCCTGATAGCGTCGCATTGGTATCCAGAAGACGATGGCAATTATTTGTGTAAGGTTTTTGATTTTATGGCCCATTGTCGTCACATGCATCATTACCGACCGAGCTCAGGATGGCGGCTTCATTGTCATTCGATGCACGGGGGCAACATAATAGTGAAACATCGCGAAATCGTCTAAAATAGCCGGTCGCCAATGATGGTTAACAATCGACCGCTCCTAACGATTGAATGGAAATGAAAATCGTTCAACGGCGTCGTGACAATGACCGATGAACGATCGACAGCCGCGAATGACTATGCTAATGACGATGCCCGATTTGTGGCGAAGATGGGAGAGGATTCACCTGGTACCGGGGGTTTCCTTTGGAATCGGCGATCGGGGGAGGGGGAGCAGGTACCTTTAGTGAAAGGCAGGATGCGCCCGGGACCGGACGTGATGTACCTCGCATACAGAAACAGTTCCAGAAACGAAGGAAACACTGTCGCTGGACTATGATGATCGGTACTCCCCCTCTTCATCAAGATAACCGTGCTCTAAGTATGACATGCCGGGGAGGACGTCACCGGATAAATTTTTATGCTTTCTGTTTAACAGCTTCTGTATTCATTTATGGGCACAAACGCTGATTCCCGTTCCCGTCAGACCGGAAATTTCTCCTTTTTTTATGATTAGGGTGTTTAAGACGACGTAAACGATGAAGTATCGATCATCGCTGTCAAAGAAGTTCCCATTCTTGAGATTTGTCCTTGACCTACAAGATACATTATATTATTGAACCATGTTTATAAATGGTAATAAAATTATGTTGTACCATATCAATGACCGATTTCAACATAAAGATTGATACAATTACATGACACAAGATTGGCGACTGCGGTATATCATTTTGAAGCTTAAAGCTTCGTAAAAAGGATCACATAAATACTTTATAAAAATTTTAACTGTAGAATAATTAGTTATTGGCCTCATTAGGTCAGTCGCCTGAAACAAGAAGATTTACTTCATTAAGTTGATTGCTAAACGTTTCATAACGAAGAATACTATACTATAAACGTTTTACTAAGACCGTTAGTGCAAAAAGGTTCAGTATCGGCTTCGACAAGTAATGAATCTTTTGCAATAAACAATAAGGTATATTTTAAGTCGGATAAAGTATCGTTCTTCCTATGTTTCAAAATAATTAATGTAATATAATGTAACCTAATGGATTTTCCCTTTGAGATATTCGTATTAAACATTTTCTTATCTATTCTTTCTATGAATAAGGTAAAAATAATCAGGTCTATTTGACCGTAAAAGAGATTTCCATGGAGGGATGCGATTCAGTAAAACGAAACGATCAATACCTATCAATGGAGGTTTCTATTGCAACCTACACAGGTGAACATGGAATGAAGTAAACGAACGTCAAGAGTTCATAGACCCAGTCAGGCTATTATTTAAGTTTGCATCGTGTGTACTGCAAGTTTCCACATTCTGAGATACTGCTTCCATAAAACATCTGCAACATGATTAATGCATGATGTCCCTTCCGAAAAGAGTTAATATCGTTCCACTAAATAGATAATACTTGACTATTACATATCAGTCTTTCTTTCTTTTATCCCATTATTAATTAAAATAATATTTTTCCTCTTAGCGAAGACCATCATAGTTTGATGCCACTCGCTTCACTTTTAAATGTTGACAAACCTGAAAAATAAAGAGTAATTTACCTCACAAAAACAGTCTCGAAACATGAAAATTCTCTAATCATTATCAATAATATTTTACGCGAATGAAAGAAACTAATTCGATCGTTGCTTGAGGCTGTTTATCCTTTTCCAGACGTGTCCGGATGTGACGGCAGGAACGTACATTTCCTAGAAATGCAAAATTCATGTTACGTCAATTTAAAAATCGATTATTATTGACAGAAGATCGTTTTCCCGTGACGTGGGTGCGTTAATGGGATACGTGTCGTCAAGCCGTGAAACAATAGTACACGTTTCTGTCCTTGTCCGATTCAACATGGCTTGAAATCAGTTCCTCTTTCGTACTATCCTTCGAGAGAGAGAGGATTCTCCTCTTCGGCTAGTGCGTGCTTCACCCTCACGGATGACACTTTGTTCGGTCTCCGCGACACATCTTTTACTCGTCGTCTCGGTTCCGTCTTCTTCTTCGATCAACATGCCCCCAGAAAACTTCTTTTAATTTTATAGATTCTTTGTATCACATTCTCATCTTAGTCTTCATTCACGGTGCAAATGGATAAACGAATTATTTTCTGTGAATTTGCAATTTCAAGATTTATCTTCTACGGATGGACACAGTGAATTTTCATTCGACGTTGTTGATTGCCCATTGTGACACGTGGTTGTTGAAGAATCTGTTGTAAGATGAACGCGGAGGAGGTCAAAGTTGGATGCTTTCAAATAGTTATAGTGTTGCTGTTGGGTGTTAATTATGTGATCGTTGCTATGAGCCACGCGTTGCCAATTTTCCACAATTACACGCCGAAATTTTACTGCCAGGTAAGTGTCGATCTTCGGGGATCCAAGGTCGTTGTGATCGAACCGAGGACAATAAAACGAAAGAATGTAGGAAATCGATTTATGAGGATCAAGTAAAACGTAAAACTATTCATTTGTACGTGCGAATATTGTTCTATCATCACTGTGACGGCTTTATACTCGATGAAATTAACAAAATTCGAAACGAATCATTGAAAGTACTATTATAGACAATACATTCGTAATGAACGTATAATAAGAGGAACTATTTTTTATGTGTTCACGCCTCATTATATTAACAATTTAAAAACCTCGTATTTGATGGAATTAGTAAAGTTTGTAATTTAGTAGAGGAAAAGAATTATTGAGGAAATCCGAATACAAACCACAGAGATGCAATATGAATTAGTAAATGGCAGTAAAGTCAAACGTCAAAGTCAGAAAAATGCGACATCGATTGAAAAACCCATCTAAAATTGTTGACGGCGGCAAAGTTTCATTCATATAATTACAGGCGAAAAACGGAACGAAACGAACGTACGGTTGTCAAGATCTCGGCAACATAACTGTCGCAACCAATCGGACTTCCGGTCCTGTTGAGTCATCGGATTTAAATCCATGTTTCGGCGACTATCAATTCGCAACCGAGTTTGGCGAGAACAGCGTGGTGACCGAATGGGGTTTAATATGCGAAAAACGATACTTGACGTTTCTCGGGCCAACCGTTTATTACATTGGTGTATTAATGGGTGCTTGGATTGCCGGCCTTTTGGCGGATCGTATAGGAAGACTTCCGGTCCAAGCAATATGCCTTTACACTCAAGGCACGATGGCTGTGGCGTTGTACGTTGTGCAGGTAAACATGGTGTTTCCTAAAAATGAAGAAGGACAGGAGATAGGCGGTTCTGTTCTGAATGGAATGCTAATTTTAGAATTATCCTACGTTCCTGGCTCTTCGTGGACTGCAAGGGGTCTTTGTTCAGGGCCTGCAAAATTCGACATACATTTTATCCCTGGAACTGTTACCTGCTAAAGCGCGGACATTCGTTGCTTTAGTTATGCAAATTGCGTGGGCCATTGGTTTATTGCTTCTTGCTGCACTCAGCTACGCCATACCTGACTGGAGGATTTTGCAATTGGCCGTTTCGGTTCCCACAGCGATCACTGTGCTTTACATTTGGTAATTACATAACTTTTTTTAGTCAAACAATCATGAGTATTGTTGCAAAGTTGCTAATGACATGAACACATGAAATCGGACATGATTTCGCGAAATGAAACGGCGCTTATGACACATTATTTTAAAGCTTGAAGTATAACAAATCGATATAAAATGGTTGATTATCGGCATCAATCAATAATCAGTTACAATAAACAATGAGGCGTACTCTAAATTAGCTCAAATCCAATAGTAGTTCATGACATAGAAGTACCACAAAATAGTACTTGCAGTCTGTCAACTAAAAATTTACAGTCTAATAAAAACTATTGTATAAATGCACCGTCGATGTTCTTGATACAAAATGGTGTACAGTCAGTTGTAATAAAAATCACAGTCTTATGCATCAAATCAAAACGTATAAAGTTTAACATAATTTCATGACATAAAGGTACTTAAAAATAACAGTTAAGGTATATTATTTTAAAACTTAAAGCTTGACAAAAAAAGCCTATGAAAGTCTTTTTTACTAATTCTAAATACAATGTGGTTGTTCATCGGCCTCATACAATTCATATTATAAACAGTAAGATATTCCTAATTAAGTTGATAATCTGACTCGATGTCATGATAGGTATCACAAAATGACACTTATGCCATTTGCATCATAACAAACGAATAAATAAATGTAATTTCATTTACAGGATGATACCAGAATCACCGAGATGGCTGCTAGCAAAGGGAAAAACGACAGAAGCAGACATGGCAGTGGAACGCATTGGAAAGTACAACGTTTGCTGCACCAAATCGCGAAGGGAGAATTCTAAAACGGAAATGAGCATTCTCGAAAATGCAACGCCGGTCAAACCAGAAAGGAAGTCGCGTGTATCTTGTGCAGACCTGAAGAAAACAAAAACCGACAGTGAAATGAAAGAAGAGGCTGCTAATCTGCTAAGCAGCAACGTGGACGTTGCTGAACAGAAAGTTCGAAGTAACAATCCGAAACTATTACGTCTTCCGCGCAATTTATCGAGGTATTAAATAAATAAATTGTATTACAGAAACAAGTTTGAGAGCGATTTCCGAAAATCTGGAGAGTAGGCTGTCGAAAACGGAATGCGAATCGGAATCTTCTCAACTCGAGGGTGAAATCGACAAGAGGAATATTCCGTCTAGCTCTAAAAGTCATAAGAAATCCAAGTCGATATCCCAGCCAGCCAATAATCAACGATTATCTATGAAGAAAGCGTACGATACCGTAGAATTGCGATCACCTGAGAAGAAAGAGATGTTGGTCACGGACGAAGAGAAGAAGTGTGAAAAAATCGGAGAGAATTCTAATATGCAAACCAAACACGAGTTGAGGGAACAATTTAAATCCATACTTCTAAGAAAATATGGCGCTGTAATGGTTTTTCAATGGTAAACTGTGCAGCATTTGTTTTTTCTTTGACAATTAAATAGATCTCGTACAAGTGTTTATTTTTTTATTTGTTGCAGGTTTACCTCTTCCATGGCGTGTTACGTGTTCATGACACTTGTTCCTCCTTTGCCTCTTAACCGACACGTCGACTTTGCTCTAGGAGGAACTCTAGAAATTGCAACTTACGTGTTCACCTATTTTGTACTGTCCAGATATGGCAGGCGGATACCAATGTCTGCATATCAATCCATTTGTGGCGTTATTTGCATTTTAATAGCGGCTACGATTATATTGTCAAATCCTGTGACAACAATTGGTAGATATTTAACATTTTACAAAACTGTTAGCACGTTGACTGTTATACCGACGCTACTGATAACTTCAATGAATAGAATTTTTACTTCGAACAAGCTGTAAACGATAAGTATATTTTTAAATACGCAAGAATATTTAATAACATTAGCGATGGATTTTTATGCGAATTCAAGTATCGTGTATGCGCAATGTGGCAGTCAATGTGTTAAAATTTTATAAAACACTCGTTACCGCTTTTTAATTTATGACTATAGATGTTGAATAAACCCGTATACTTTATTTACAGACCTCACAAAAACTATCATGCTCCTGTTTGGTAGAATTACAGTGATGAGTACTGTTTTCGTAGCATATTTATACACGACTGAGATATTTCCAACTGTTGTACGGGGTACCTGTTTAGGTCTCTGTACCGTTTCCGCCAAAATAGGCAGTTTGTGCACACCGCACGTATTATTGTCGGTAAGATTTGTATGTCTCAGTTGCTCACCATTTTGTTTTTAATATTAATTTAACGGGATATATACAAAATCGTTGCCTCAGTCGTTGATGAGCCTTACTTGATGTAGTGGTTACCCATATTCTAATTTTCCAAATTTTATACATAAATTTATTGTAGGAAATTTGAGAAATCTTCACATCTATAACTCCTTTTATTAACTTATTATTTATCGTAAGACACATTTGAGGACTTGAACTCCTAACAAAACAAAGATCAAAGAATTAAAGAAAAGACTAAATAAGAATCTAATCTCAGACAGGTTAATGAGGCCGATTTTTATTTTTAGGGAGAATATTTTCCAGTCACCATTCCACTACTGATTATTGGAATGCTATGCTTAGTGTCTGGAGCTCTCGTTTTGATTTTACCAGAAACTTTTGACAAAGTCTTACCGGACACGGCAGAAGATTCTGAATTGTTAACTGTGACAAGAAGAGAAAAAAGGAACAATGATAATTTGAATAACGAAAGCCCACCTACCAACGAAGATGCCTCGGAGAGGGAGATACTCAGAACAAAATTGTTTTCAGAGGATTGGGTGGATGCTGGAAATGGTATATTAGTGAATTTCACGGAAAACAAGAATTCTGACTGAAAACTATAGGCATGTTAAAAAATGAGATCACTTTATTATACTGTTTAGAAGCCTCATTTTTTTATAAGGATTTTTATGATGTGATTGGAAATGTAAATTTTTTGACTGGACATTTACTACTTTTTATGGTTCTTTATACATGTATATTTAATACCTTAATATGTGATTTAGATTACTTAAGCGCAAATACTATATTTTCTATATCATAGGAATTTCTTGTTTGTTATATATAATGCGTTAAACAAATTATAATAAAGTAAGTTGTCACTGCCTGCTAAAACGAATTTAGGAGCTGAAATGTTTCATATTTTAATATTTCTTTATATAGTTCAACAGGTACCAAAGTATTGCATTTTTAAGGGCTAAGTAGTGTAAAAATTAATTTAACATAAAATGCGGTAACTATTGTTATATGGATACATCCTTTTATTATTTGTCTCCTCTTAACAAATAAAAAATGTGTTTTACAAGAAATGTTATATGAAAAAAAGATTGAGCAGTACTTGAATAATTATATTGATACAGATTGTTTCAGAATGAAACGAAATGACTTACTAAAACAGGTAAAATCCATAGCATCTATACAGTACCTTCAATAATTTCCCACTTTCTCCACTGTCTTGAAGCATAAATAGTCATAATAATTATGAACAGCTATTCAGGTTTCAGCATCGCTCGTCCAAAATCAGATTCTACAATTTGAGTGTCTTTATTTCAACTTGTTTCTGCCAATTATTTAAAACATATGTATCTCTTAGTTTTGTGTATATTAACAATGAACCTTTCATAAGTTTCATCTATTTGTTTAAACTAATTTTTGCTTATGATTCAATGCTGTTAGATTTTAAGCAAAATTCTTTATACAAATTAAATATGCATAAGAGATAAAAGGAAAGAGGGAGAAGTGTAATCACAGATATGTTGCGAACATAGAAAAGTACTTTATTTGTGACTTATAGCCAAAAAACACTACTAAAACAATTCTGATAAGGAACTATGGTATATAGACGATTTTATGTAATATCATTTAAGTATTATAGTTTTTATGGACCCGTTTAATAGCAAATTTTATGTAATATGTTATTCAAGGAACTTTAGGTTGTACAATACCATTGTTTTGAGGATTTGTATGTTGCGTTTGCTCAGCAGCAGTCTGTAATAGTCTTGTCCTACGTCTGGTATAATGTTGCCATAATAAAATTTGTTGATCATCTATAAATTTCGTACACTGGGAATTTACTACTTCTCTCCTAAAGTGTTCATATTGCAATAAGTCTAAGAAGTACAAGCACATAGGATATTTTAAGTATTTTGCATATTCTGGTTCTTTCCAGTACAACAAATATTTAAGATAGTTAATAAACGTTGTATCCTTAAAATAGCCACGTTGCGCTAGAACTGTAATAATATTTGTTATTATCTTTCATGAGAAACTTCAACGTATTTTATAACTTGTTAGTAAACATACAATTTAAATAATTAGGATTAGCAAGACATTGAACAAATTCCAACTCAATCTGAAATCTTAAGCGTTGTTGATCATCTGTTTCTGGACCCCCTAAAAGCAATCAAACATTATTACAAATTATTAATAACATGTAAATGCTTTTTTAAAACCTAACCTAACGTCAAATATCAGAAATCAAACACTGTACAAGTTTTCATACACTTAACGTTAATATAAGTTATACATCTTTGTATATTTAAAAAAAAAAGTGTAAATACCGTTCATTCCAATGAAAGATGGTTTTCTGCCTTTCATGAGACCCGGAGGATCATCCAGACGGTTCATAGTATGTACATTAATCCTGAACGCTTAATTTTTCTCGACAGTGTTGATTACAAAGTCACGTTTACGATAAATCAGTCAGAAAATAATTAAAAGCATTGAAACTTCGCCGTAGAATTTCGTTGTAGCTGCCTAAGATTTTCGTATACATATTGAATCGTATGACGTAAAATTAACTCAACACGCTATGACGACGTTAGCGCTCTTATCCTTCGGTGCCTATCAGAAGAACTAAAAAATGCGCTTTATCCTGCTGCAACAAATCTGAATTCACAATACTTTCTAAACTCCTACTATAAGTTTGAATCTAAATACTGCACACCCTTCGTTTATATAATTTCATTTTGATATTACAGTTTATATTACCTCATAAGTAGCATGTCTTAACACAGATCAATGATACGTTTCATACCTTACATGACTTTTGTTGTATGATTAATTTAGGACCAAGCAACTGCAAGAAATTTGAACAGAAGGGGTACGAAAGTCCATGCCCAAAACGGAACAAACGAGGAACTAGATCAGAAAATGATTAAATTAGAAAGCACCGTAATGCCTACATGTCCGGTAAATGCCACCTCCACTTCCGCAGGTGCTTTCATAATCAGCCGGTATTGCCCGTGAAAATTAATTAACATTATAACAGTACGGATTGCCATATCGACGGTTTATGTTGTGGTAAGACAACTCTCGTATCTTTCTTGCTTCAACTGCAGCGGGCTTTGCTATTTCATACTAATTCATGCTTTGCTGCTATCGCAATTATCCTCTTCTTATGCGAGTCGGTCAGCTAAAAAGTACGCTGCTCTTTAGACGGTAATACGCATTCTAACGGGCACTTGTAACTACTTGGTTGTTTATCATTAATTTCCGTGATATCAATTAAAAATCAACCGGATTCTGTATTTCTCTTCAGTAACCACCGAGACTTCAAATCGTTCACCAGTGGTATCCTGAGCGCTCATGTAAGTAGGATATGTCTTGGCATAATTACGACTAGTCATTGTGACGCAGTGTTTTTTAATTATATAATCCACAGATTTATGGTTCGATTTTGTTATTCAAACTTTTGTTACGTACGCTAAATAAAAATATTACAAATACAATTATGCTTCAAATGATTACCAGAAAACTTTTGTACATATCACCAGCGTTAATTTTAATAACTGAGCGAAGTTAAATTAACATTATGAGTGAAACTTTAATACTTGCACTATAGCTTCCTTTGATATATCTCTTTACTCACATTGTTAATTGTAACATGAGATTGGAATATTAATGAAATATTAACTTCTGCAATATTTAAGCTTTGTGAAATGTACCTGTATAATATTTGAACGAATCTTCGATTGTTTAACGCTACGGTTTATGCTTTATTTTCAGTTATTCGAACAATGGCTACCAAGAAGATGATACCCCTACCATATCCCGTCTCCCTTGAGGCCGAGTTGAAGAAGAATCCGGAAATGAAGATGTCAGACATCGAGATGCTGAGGGAATGGTGTGAAAAGCAGCAACATCTACCGAGGATGTCGGATTTGCTTCTGATAATGTTTTTGCATAGCAATTATTACAGCATTGAGGCGGCGAAGAACACGGTGGAGAATTTCTTCACCATCAGATCCCACGTCCCGGAGTTCTTCACGAACAGGGATCCTTTGGGATCGAAGGAAGTGCGCCAGGCGTTCAACACTGTGTGAGTTCTCTCGGTTTGTTCATGTTGCAAAATTTTCCCGACGGTGTATAATTCAACAATGTTTGTGTTCTTCTTGTAGAGCCGTCAACGTGTTACCAGGTACCTCGAAGCAAGGTTGTAATGTACTTTTCGCCAAGTTAATCGATCCTGATCCAGCGAATTATTCCTTCGACGAAGTCGCGAAATATTTCTTCATGGCGACTGATTTACTCGGATTGAAGAACGGTACCTGCGACGGATATATTTTTATCGGAGACACGGCTAATGTGAGCTTCGGCCATGTGGGTCGTCTGAGTGCTATGGGGTTGAAGAAGATGCTTGTGTACATTCAAGAGGCAATACCCGTGCGATTGAAAGGGGTCCATTTCATCAATACTCCGCCCGTGATGGACATCATACTCAATATGGCCAAGCCCTTCATGAAGAAGGAACTTTGGAACATGGTAACCTTACAAAATACAGAAGCGGATATCAAACTTTATAAATGGATTTGCAGTTTCAGGTTTTATATGGGATTTGTTTTGCAGCCTGTACTGTTTGACGCTTTCTAGATAGGGAGGTTTTCTAGTGGACGCAACTTACTTTTGTGTACTTCAAACAGTAGTAATTGTGTAAGGCATAATTAGAGTATCGAGACGTTCACGGCTCGATTTGAAGGTTTCAAGTGAGGCTTATGATGCTAGTTTTGCTACAATTCTCACTCCTTAGATTTTTCCTAAAATTTTCTCAGATGCCAGTTCTTCTTAAATTTTCTTTTTCCTCTTTAGAATTCTCTCCAGGTATTCCTATTGTCGCCAGACTTTCCTCAGACCATAAGCTCTTCCTAAATTCACTCTAGACTTTTCTTAGTCTGATACTTTTTAAACTCTTCCAGTCTCCCTTTGCTTCGTCCTGGGTTACAAGTCATTGCACGCGGCTTTATAAGCCTCAAAGTCCGAAAATATCAAAGTATCAACAATAAATACAAAAATATTAAAAGTTTCATGTAATCGTTGGAAACGTGTAATGCGATCACTTATTAAGTAACATTATTGAGTAATCGCTGCCACATTTCTTTCAATATTTAGTTACATAGTATCTTACCGGCCAATTACAGAAGTTACAATTTAAAAATTGCACGTATCTTTGATTCGACGATGTCTTACGTAAAATTGTAATTGCTTCATGTTGGATTTTATACGAAACAATAATTTTCCGGTTCAGGTAACAGCAACAGAAAAAATGATGAGTAACATTTTGTGCAGCAATTTTTTTTTACTTTAATAAGTATCAATAACGAATATTACATCTGCCCGTGATAGACGTGCGTTTTTGCTCATCCGTGCGTCATTGGTTTATTTTTCAGTTGCACGTGCACTCGTCGTTGAAGACGTTAGAGGAATATGTATCCCTTGATGTTCTTCCTAGGGAATTGGGCGGCAAAGCGGATTCGGTATCCACGTTGCATGACGCGGTGACGAAAGAAATCGACAGTAAACGAGAATGGTTCATCGAGGAGGAGAAACTGTCTCAGGTGGATGAGTCCTTACGTATCGGCAAAAGTAACATTGCAAATGACCTGTTTGGCGTTGAGGGCACTTTCAAGAAGCTTGACATAGATTAAATATATTTTTTAGTAACATTTTCTTGACACGCATAAGGCATCATATGAGCTTCGAAGCTTGTACGATTGGCTTTGCTGTTTATACTTTTTTAAGCTTTCGCGTAACGCTTCGCAAACTGCTTCACAACTTTTCTATTTGTCAGGGTTTACATTTAAAAATGGTACACATTAAATGAGATACAAGATCATTACTATTTGCATCGTTAGTTAATTAGGACAATTGTGAACGTACAGTTTCTGATTGTATATAACGGTGTATTTTCATTCCTTTACGTATCAATTGATTTGTAATTTAAATATAAGAATATTGTTATCAGTGATGTTTCATCGATGTTTTTAAAACATTTATGTATTAATAAGAAGCACAAACAAGGCATACGATATTTAATAAAAATGTAATTATAAAATCCCGGTGTTTGTGTTATAATTGCTTTTATCTCATAATGAAGTTTTCATGTCATCTCAGAATGTGTCTATAATTTAACACTTAACAATTTAATAAGTAGTTGTTCGTCACGCTACGTGTAATTACACGGTGATGACCCGTTCTACGACATTTTAAGAGTTGAATTGCATCCACTCAAATGTCTATGCATTGTCAGTGTTATTCAAGCCGTGGACGCGATCATCAGGAAATAATTTTTCGTTGCTGTACTTTATCTTTCTTCGGTGTCTCAGATATTTCAATTCATTTCGGTGCTTCAAGATTGTAAGCGTTTAAGACTAATTCTTAAAAGAAACCAAAGATGACAGCATTCAAGGCAGTAAAGTTTGAGGACGAGCTGAAGAAGAATCCGGAAATGAAAGAGGAAGATGTACAAATGTTGAAGGACTGGAACAAGAAACAGCCATATTTGCCTGAAATGACCGACTCCGAAATAGCGTTATTTTTACATAGCAATTATTACCGAATAGAACCGACAAAAACCACTATCGACACTTACTATACCATAAAGACACACGTTCCTGAATTTTTCTCTAACAGAGATCCTTTAGGAAACAAGGATCTGAGAAAATCTTTCCAGACAGTGTGAGTATACAGAATGTCCCATATAAGTCGTAAAAGATCAAGAATTTCCATGAATTTTGCTACGAACTGAATCGGACAGAAGTTGAACCATGTTGTGAATCCGCTCTGGAGATCTCAAAACGAAGAGATAGAACGGATATCTCAATGTGTACTCATAAAATAAAGTTTTGCCTATAATTTCATGCGTTAAAATATAAAAATACAGACAAAATGGCGGTGTAAGAGTTGGTATGGCAGATGAAGAAAATTAATATTGATAACAAGGACAGTGCACAAGTAACATCATAACGATGTAAAATGTTACGGGATACTGTTCATCTTCACGGTCATTATCTCTCGATCCTGAATTATATTTCTTGCATGTCACTTTAATTGCTAGCTGCACGCACGATCCATCTCACGCCACATCTTCAGCCGATAAACTGCGTCGATTCTGAAAACCAAATAAAATTACGTTCAAAGTTCTTTTAAACGTGCATTGTAAAACAGCGTAAAGTGAAGTGTTAATTATTTTGATTTCTTTCAGTACCATTTCAATTTTGGAGAAGAAAACGCCGGACGGATATGCGATCCTTTATGGGAGATTAATCGACCCAGAACCTTCGCATTATGTTTATAACGACGGAATGAAATTTCTGAGCATGATTTTGGACTTGTGGCTTTACTCAGAGGGTACGATGGCAGGACATATCATTTTATTCGACATGAAGGATGTTGGATTTGGACATGCTGCACGATTAAATCCCATGGGATTGAAGAAGTATTTGTACTTTCTGCAAGAAGGATTACCGGTTCGTCTAAAAGGGTTTCACTTCATGAACATCACCTCTGTGATGGATGTGATACTCAACATGATGAAGCCGTTCATGAAGAAAGAATTGTTGGACATGGTAATGCCACTTAATGGTTGTTAGTGTTATTACTAACCGGAAACAAGTTTTATGAAGTTTATAGAATGCCTTGACCATTTTAGAAAGGTATACGATGTACCTCATATAATGTTTTCAACAGTAAAAGGTGCCTCATAACGTATTTTTACGATGATGCGATACCTCACTCTATTTTAAGTATACACAGTATTTCGTGTACTATTGTAAAATGGTACCAAAGTACCTTATATCCTATTTTCTAGAAGAAGCATAGTTTTTCATGCACTGCTGTGAAAACGGATATTCCGAGTGCCTTATGTCTAATTTTAAAAAGTAGAGATAGTGAATCAGGTCCTATTTCAAAGAGTATATATGTATGTTGAATACCTCATACTCTATTTTGATAAGGGGCATATAAAATGCCTGATGCCTAATTTTGAAAGCTACTTATTTCGATAAAAAGTAATCATTTTAAAAAAGAGATAACAGCGTTCATTCTTTGAAGTTTGTTTCAATTGTTCGTTTCAGCTTCACACCCACACGAATTTGGAAACGTTATCGAAATTCATTCCAATAGACGCACTTCCGAATGACGCTGGTGGAAAAGCGGGCCCAATAATGGAGCTTCATGAAAAAGCAATCAAAGCGCTCGAAGCGAATCGAGATTATTTTATACAAGAAGAGCAAACGAAACGAGTGAACGAATCGTTAAGACCTGGCAAAGGAAAAACAGCGTCCGATCTTTTTGGCGTTGAGGGAACTTTTAAGAAGTTGGATATCGATTAAGCGGTTATACGATCATTTAATAAAGATTTGTTTTGCATGAATTTCTGTTTCTTCTCTGATAAAACTGTTTAAATGATCTCAATACTTAATAAACATAAACGCGTGGTCATCATGATGGTTCTTGTTTCAGTACCCTTATACATTTTCATACTTGAATGTTTTATATTCTTTATCAAGGCATCAGGCATTATCTACAACACGTACACTTCTGGCAAAATGATAGCACGCGTGTGCTGTCTTTAATTTTTCGTGTTAAAATTATGCTAGCGTGGAAATTTTAAAATATATGGAAAATGTAGCTTTCGTGAATACATAAATGGAACATAGACTGACTTTACTTCAATAAGTCCTCCGAGTCGGGAGGGAAACACATAATCTGACACAGACAAAATGATAGCACACTTGAAAAATAAAGATATATATTTCATATAACACAACTATATGTTTAATAAAACAAAAGTATATGTATTTTTTATATGATTCGTACATATTTGCAGGATGCGTCTTATAATGCCGCATAATATTACCTTTCTTTAAATTATTAAGTATTTTGTAGCAAATTAAACACAAAGAATCTCCTCTAAATTCAATAAACAAGAAATCTGACTCCCAATTCTTTTTAAATTGTCGTTTTTCGCGAGTTCTTTTGTCTGACATAATGAAAGTGATATGAAGTCTCTAACAATTAATGGAATTCAAAAATCAAAAATACATATTTTTAAAATTATTATAAAATATGTCTAATGTTTTGCCTTTAAAAAGGCATATGAGAAGTATTAAATATTTCGCCATGAAAAAGACGCTTTTCAAATGCAGGGATTGTTTCTTTACTACAAGGACAATTGTACAATGAACGCTGTTCAATTGTCTGTAATACGAAGCGTGCGGGGAACAGGGCCTCATATACAGCGGGTAACCGACAACTTGGCTGGTGAGGAGGTTTGACCAGACGTTCCGACGCGACGGCAGTAATTGGCCGAAAAAAAAGATGGTCGTATCGAATGTCACGCATTTTCCGCGACGGAATTTATTGGTTGAGCGGTCACACACACTAGTTGACCTGAAAACTGTAAACAATCGGTAGTCTTCACCGGCCAAGTAGTGGGATACCGATTGTATGTACATATATAAAATGTCAATTTGCCCCACCTCCCACACTCCGCCTGCTCATGGTGGGGTGCGTTGAGAAGTAGGGAGGGAAGGCGCGTTTGGCTCACGTGCCAAACGTAGCCTAGGCCTGGTTTAGAGCAAAATGGACTGGAGCGAAGTATTAAGAATTCATAATTTCCCGATAATACGATACGACGTACTTGATTCAGGGAAATCAGAAGGAAATAAAATAAAACGCGAAGATGAAGTGATGATACGGGTATTTGGTAATAAAATCGTAAAGTAATTAGTTATTTGTTATTTATACTTAATTATTTACTGTATTTCTTTATTATTATATTTTACGATAAAAAGGTTATACAGTTTTATTTGTTTGTTTAGGAATGTTATACACACATGGCTGGATGAATTGCATTGTACAAGAGATTCTAAGTGCAATGTAAAGGCAGAAGAGTTTAAAAAAAGTGGAAATAAACACTTTCAAATGAAACAATATAATGAAAGTATAGAAATGTATACAAAATGTGCACTGTATGCTCCTGCAGACAGTTCAAATTTGTCAATTGCATATGCAAATAGATCCGCTTCTTTATTTCATTTAAACAGATATAACGTGAGTAAAAGTGCCAGTGAAATAATAGAGGTGGTAGCAAGATATAAATTAATCGTAATTTTCTTAAATTTATTTTCTTAACATACATTACAAACATTAAATGCTGGAAAATTTCATTTACCAGAATCAATCAGAATGCAAGACAATTTGCATAACTGGATATTTAAGATGCAGGAGTTCATTACTTAAAATGTTATGTTAAAATTGGTTGTTTTTGTAGTTACCTGTTTTTACATTGCTGCCATCTATAGTAATACATGTTATTATTATATTGCAATTTATTTTTATTTTGAACAGGATTGTATAAAGGATATTGAATGGGCAGTTAAGTTAAATTATCCTAAACATCTATATCATAAAATATATTTACGTTTAATACTCTGTTACTTAAAATTAGACAAACAGCAATTAGCAAAAGAAACTCTATTTAAAATGCATGAAATGGTTCTTGATCCTGAATATGAAATTACACCTTCCATGATAGGTATATTATTCAACAGATAATTAATTTATATATTTAAAATGTAAAAAAAAAATATCTTATTTATAGAAAGTATTAAAAAAAAAGTTTCTGAAATGATATTTTCTGCCACAATCGTCCAATCTGACGAGCAAAAAACCCACAATTTGGCGAAAGTAAAATCACAAATTATGTTTGAAGAAAATAAAAGTTTTCCATATGCATCAGCAAGCATAGATATAAAATACAATGAAGAGCTAGGAAGACACGTTGTAGCAAATAAATTGATTAAAAAAGGTGAAATCCTTTTTGTGGAAAGGCCCATAACTTTTACATTAGTTAAAGGTCATGGTTCAATAAATGATCGTTGCCACAATTGCAATTGTTTAAACAGGGATATTCCTATTTCGTGAGTGTACAGTATTTACTTTTATATTAAATATTTTTTTAACAGTGATATTCATGATGTATTATTTTAGATGCAAAGCATGTTTATATACTTATTGTAGTGAAAAATGCTTAAATGAAGCATGGTCATTGAACCATTATTGGGAATGTCCAGGAAGCCAAATGCGTATTTGGGAAAAAGTTGGAATATCACATTTAGCAGCAAAAGTTCTGTTTACTTGTTCAACTATGACAGACAAGACCAGATTTAATCAAATGCAAAATCTAGTTTTTAATTTTGATAAAGTTTCTTATAGTGAGTTAATGATGCATGGGATTGTAAGTATGTAAAGGAAGAAAATAGTATGTGAAATAAGTAAAAATTTTTGTTGAGTTTATGAAGTTATAATCTTTTCAGACAGCTATGATGATTACTATTTACTTGTCAGAATATACTAATTTTTTTGAGACCATTAACCTTGAGGATTGTTTAATGAATAAATTTTCTGATAACACATTTAACTCAAATTTTAATATATCGACAAATGCTGGCAAACGTCTCTATGTTAGTTCATTATTATTACGACATCTCCTTCAACTTTGTATCAATGCAACAGTAATTTTGAAATCAAATGTATTCCACCACGGCGAACAACTTGAGGTCGTGGCTACAGGAATTTACCCTTCTGCCAGTATGATGAACCATGCATGTAATCCTAATATTCTTAAAATGTAATTATAACATATACAATATATTTTTAAGTGAAACCTTAATACACTAAGTTTAATGTGTTATTATTATTATTTCAGTTATATGGATCAATATGTGATCATCAGAGCTGTAAAAGATATTTTTCCAAATGAAGAAGTTTATAATGGTTATGGTATGATACAGTCTAATTAAGCAACTTTGTTGAAAATTTACTTCCTAAGCATTTTATAAAAATGATTATTATATATAACGTTGTTTTCATTAGTTCCACCGTATAGATACTTGAAAACAAACGCAAGACAAGAACGGTTAAAAATGTATCACTTTAGTTGTAAGTGTGAGGCATGTACTGTACCAGAACTAAAATATTTTATGGTAACTATGAAAATAATCAATTATTCCTACAATTATTTGAAGCAGGCTGATTTGTTTTTATTTAAAATGTATAATTATTGTAGGAAGCTGATACTGCAAAAAAATGTTTAAAGTGTAATGGTGCATTGTGTCAAACGAAATATAACTTACTATGTATAAGTTGTGGTGATAAACCACAACATTATCAAAAAAGTAAAGAAATTCAAGCTAAACAACTATTTGGAGAAGCACAAAATTCATTAAATTTGGGAGAAGTACTAACAGCACTTATCAAACTAAATGAATGTTTATCCATAAGAAAATCAGTGTTGTATGAATATAATGATGATACCTTAAACACTTTGTATGAAATGAGACAGATATGTATTAGGATGGGTTTGTATTGTCAAATTGTATGTGAAATATTTAAAACAATTTCGAAGAAAATTGTATAATAAGTTTATTTTTAGATCATATGATAAATGCCATAATATTAACGGATATATTAATTAATGCAATTGAGAAAAGATATGAGAATACTAGTGTACGTTTTTATTATGAATTGACAAATTTTACAGACGATTGTCTGGAATATTTACTGAGAAACTCAAATACTTCAGTCATTGATAGGTATATTTGTAATATTAGATTTTATAAAAATTTGTTCAAATAAATAAAATTAGCAATTGTCCATTTTTGTTGCAGATATATATTACGTCGAACTGAACAATATTTAAGTCAACTAGAAAAGACTACAAGTTTTATATATGGAAGTTGGAGTAAATTTTATGAGGAGGTAAAAATCAAACAAAACGTGTTCACTGCTTTCACCTTAAACATGTCCTAATTTGCGGTAGGATTAATATATTTTACTTAGATTCAATTAGATACACATGCATCAGCTTGCAAACGTGTTCATGGCATTTTTTCTCACAATAGACGCGGGAGGAGGTAATAATAAACAAAGCGCATTCGAATAAAGAAAACGGAGAGAAGGATAATAAACGCACTCTATATCTTTAGCGCGCGTTTTAAACTATAATAAGAAAAGCATTAGTCATACAATCCAACACTTTAATATGTATTCGTATAGTTGCAACGTAATTAAATGAAAATACTTTGTTAACGTATATATATTGTACTAATTCATGTGTGTAATAATGCATATTAAGGGAGGGCGACACCTTTAGAATTTTAAAAAATTGCAAAATTTTTTTTTTTTCATAAAATGTTAGGGCAACATCTCAAAAATACAGTCTCAAAATTTTAAAGCGCAACCTCACAAAATTGGTTTGCATTTCGAAAATGTTTTTTTTTCAAAATCAAATTTCTCAAAAACTGTACGTTCTGGCGAAAAACGGATTGCAGATTCGTAATCGGCACAAGAAGCACTATAATAATCACTGATCAGGTTTTAGATTTTAAAATTTTCAGACTATATTTTTGATATATTGCACTAACATTTTATAAAAAAAAAAATTTTATAATTTTTTAAGAGTGAAAGTATTTTCCCCCTTAATTTGTCATATGATTTCTTTTTCTAAATGCACAGACATATTCAAAAGGCAATAGAAAAAATGACAATTTGCTTTTTAAGCGTTGCCACGAAAGAACGTCTATTAAATTCGGTGAAGACTGGATGTTAAAACAGGCTTAACACGTATTGCCTCCACCTTTTCTTTGATTTCTTATATTTACTTTCACTGGTGGACGCTGTTCCTTCAGTTTGTGTCGATCCGTGCTGACGAAGCTATCCATCAGTACGCGCCATGACGAAGAATCTAATAGTAAGTGTTTCGATTTCATGGGAAATCTATTGAACAACGGAAAAATACCTTTTAAATCTAAAAATTAGAACGAAATCATACAATTATTTTAGAGATCGTTGATTTACACATTAGTAGAAGATTAATATTCCGAAGGTCATATCTACAAATAGAAAGACTAATACCATGATAAGCAGATATTATAATTCGATGCGCAATCAAAGGATGCCGTAATCGTCTTGGAATTTTAATCGCGTTGTTTATTATCCTAGTTATTAAAATTCCTCGACTTCTAATTGATTCACTGTATTTAAATGTTTTCAAATTAGATCACAATCTTTCTGATTAGCCCCTGTTTGGGAGATGTATCGCATATTTTGCCAGAATATTCGACAACGACGCCTCCTCCACCTCCCAGACCTTACAGCTTCGAGTATCAGGCAGGACGATATCCTGGACAGGTGGATAGAGTCCATCGGGAGCATGGGGACGGTGATGGTCACGTTCAAGGTGAGCATACAATATCCGGTTAAAATGCCTCAAAATTCAATTAACCACTATCTTTTCAGGTGCTTACACTTTTATTGATCCGAAACATAAGGTGCGAACAGTGCAGTACACCGCCGACGAAACTGGGTTTCACCCATCCTTGATAAATTACGAGGACACGCTTGCCCAACCCATCGATTCAGAAGCGGTCAGGCTCGGTAAAGAAAAACACTTTCGACTGTATGCGAAGATAGCGGAAGCGAATACCCACGGTGTTCCACTTAATCTTCCCAAGGTAATTTAAGTATTTAATCATGTATCTGTAATAGTTAACACATTTTGTAAGTATCCTCATATACATCATACTAACATTTAACATATTAAATGATTCATATCTCAATAATACTTCATACATTAAATGTTTCATGTACCTTGATAATATTTGACACATAAAATACTTTATACACCTAATAATCTTTTTACACGAATTTGATTTAACATAAGTTAAAAAGACAAAAATTTCACTTTTTACACGAATTGTTTTATTTTAACACGATTTTCAATATTCAATATTCTATGAATTATTTTCTTTTTCTCAAAGTATAATTTATTTTTTATAATATATTCAATGAATTAAAATGTGGAAGCATGAAATAAATTAAGTGAACTCTAACAAGAATTTTTTTAATATTATTTACGCCTAATTCTCTTTTTATATAAATTTTTTGCGAATGTATCTATTGTGTAAAAAGAGAATTAGGTGTATTCTTCTTTAATATTTAACACATTAAATTAAATTAACGTATTAAATTGATTATTTTTCATATATCTCATAATTATTTTCCTCATATATTTTTCATGTCTTATACTTTATTTGTCTATCTACTCAGGTATATTATCAATATGCTTTCATACATATTTGTACATCAATATATATTATTATAGCACTATTTGGAGATTCTCAGAACATGTATTAAATAGAAAATTTAATTCTGTATACATATTGTGTATAAGTAGATTATTATTTGATGATTCTCAATTTTGTAGTTTGAAAAGCAAGCTATTGTGTCAGACATTTATTAAATCTTCGCATTGAACTAATTAGCTATAAATAAGTATACTCTACAGGTAATTTGAAGCAGTTGCTTTCACTTAACAATTATGTATGATACTTTGCAGGATTCTGCAAGTGTGCAAAGAGCAAAGGACAGGCATAGTCAGCTGTTTCAAAAGATTGCAGAAGAACACAATGCAATTTCAGCTCAGAGAGAAGCAGAACGACTAGCTTATGAGGCCACTTCTGTTGTTAATGACATTAACCCAGACCATGTATATTGACCTATTTACATTGCCTACACAACAATGTTAGAAAGTTGTATCTTAAATAAGTATTAAGAAATAAATGTACACTGTATTATCATTACTTTTGACATTTGAATAAAGTTCAATTAATATTGATTGCATATTTTAGATTTTTTGAGGCTTTAATTTCTATAACATTAAAGCTGTATAAAGTATACTTTTTTATTCAAATAATCAGTGGTTTTTCTGAAAGCAAAACATAAATAAAGTAAAATATTTGTTAAAGTATTTGTGTCAAGATGTTGGAGGAGTTATATTGCATTAATCTTTTAATTACAACATAATTAATAATAATAATAATAACATTGATGATACTTCAAGAGGAATACAGATAGTTAGCTAATTCTTGTATTAGCTTGTAAAGTATTAATAATCATACTTTATTTACAAAATCATTGCAACAGTTATTAAAAACATATAACACTGTACAAAACAAATTGTCTCATAAATGTTTTTTTATTTTTACTAATCGTGTATACGTAATCGATTATCGTTCACGGTGTTGCGCGCGATATTTTGAAACCTCTATAACAGAGAATAAAAGCTTCACAATTCGCTCCAATAATGTCTTCTAAATAAAATATAAAGTTCAGAATGAAAAAATTTAACATTAAATTATCTAGAAATGTATATTCGATACAATATCATTAAGACATAATGATTAATATACGTACTTTGTATTACGACAAACGTTTTACGTTGATCTAGGAATATACATGAAATAGACTTGAATTTATATTGCTTTTTTAACTCATTTGGATACTCTATATATTTTTGTACCTCTATGGTCGTCGTAGATATTTCTGTGCTCACTTCAGTGTATTCGAAATCATTTAAGACGAGTACGTCGTACAGTCCCGCCTTGTATTTGTAGAAAATCGGAAAAATGCCGAGAAAACGTAAATTATCAAATGTAAAAGAAAGGTGTCGTATTTGTCTCGTTGAACACGGTTGCATGAGCAATTTATTTGATGATTTTGTGCAATCAAAACTGAATGATCTAAGCAAATGCACCTCCATCAATGTATGTTTACACTATTGTTTGAGCTTAAATATTTTAACTGTATGATTTCTTTTACCATGTTACTGGGCAATTTTCGTTTTATAGATTAAGAATGAATATAATCTGCCAGACATTATCTGCCATACATGCCTTTATAAACTGGATATGTGGAATGAATTCAAAGAACAATTCATAAGAACAAATCAGTTGCTGTTGAGTCAATTAGAAGTTGTAGAAACTTCAGACAATCAGGTGAGAATATAGCTGCTACAGAAAGTAAAAACCAGAGAATCATTTCAGTGAAAAATTTGTTTGCTATTATTTATGAACGCATTACGCCTGATAATTTTGTAATTCAAATAATCTATCTACTTGACTGTAACATAAGTCTGTAGAAGGAATGAAGCTTGTGCTGCATTTTTATAAGCCTAAGAATTCTTAATTTTACCTTGAAATGAAAAATGTAAAAAAAATGTATTATAGAGAAACAAAGCAGCTATTCATGAATATACAATAATACCTTAATAAACTTTATTTTTAAAAGGAAAAAGAATGCTATACACTTAGGTAATAACCTAATAACAGTTGGTACTTTATTTCATATTTTTGTGTAGGATTCAGAATCTAAAAAATTATGTGGTGATTTACAACAAAGCAGAGAAGATAGCCTTTCTGATGCTTCTGATAAGGTATTAATATTAATATCTTAACTTCTCTTATTACAATGTGTATTATTTACATTTAAATATTTATTTCAGAAAAAATTAAAATCGGAGATACCACCATTGATTCCTTTGCAGTTTGCAAATAAAGATTGCGTAGCTGACCAAATAATGCTCAATGATATGTACATATCTGAAGATGATGTTACATCCTCGAAAGATTCTTCGCAAAGAGTTCATGACGATAAATATAAAAATGATGAAAAATATGAAAATAAAGATAAAACAGAAATAAAATCATCACAGGTTTTAACCAAAGTTAAGTGCTTAATAGGAAGACGCAGTAGAACAACTGAACAGAGGAAAGCATCAACCAAAAGATGGGTTGAAAGGAAAAAGGCTCTTTTGGCAGCAACAGGAGAAAGTGTTTCAGACACAGATTCTCTGACTTCAGATGATACACAATTATCACCGGTACAAAAAGCAAGAGCAAGAACAAATTTGGACAAAGAAACCGAAAAGCAAATAAGATTGAAGAAAACATTAAAAAATTTAGAAATTGATATGTTAGGCAAATATAATATGAGAAACAATAAAGATGATTTTATGAGCGTAGATACTGATTCTGATACGCGCAGAACAAGATCTTTTAAAGATATAAATTCTGATATTTCCTTAATCGAAAGTAAAAATACTTTCACAAAAGATGAAGTAAAGGACGAAAAATTTTCCGTAGATTTGAAGGGAAAAGAAAAGTCTCCTGTATTATTGTTAGAAAATAGCAGAGTAAAATCACCAAGCGCAGAAGAAATAGAAATCACTGAAAATACATTTGCACCTTGCTCAGTAAAATCACAATTAGATATTGGGGACGCTACGTACATTGTAACTTCTACATTAATGCTTGCAGAACCCCTTTATTTAAATAAAACAAATTTGAATAACCTTCCGAAAGAAAATAAAAGTGGCAGTACTGAGCAAAATCTGCAAGAGAAAAATACTGATATTATCGATGCTGTACAGCTTCGAAGAATAAATCCGGTTCCGGCAGGTTCCAACGACAAAAAGTACATCGAAAGATGTTTGAACATTGAAGTAGAAGGAACAGATATGGAAGCCTTAAAATGCATACAAATTGAGTTAGCTAGTTTTGTAGAGAAAGAAATGAAGCAGAGATTGTTCGGAGAGAGTAACAATGGTGCGAAGAACAAGAAGCTGGGAAATGTTTGCACAAATTCATATCAGACTTTAGACCATCAGTTAAAGAGTATAGTAGAAAAAGCTATAAAGAAAAACTTTGAATCTTCCGTGATAAGAAGCTGCAGTACTGATCTTAATTCGCGTGCCCAAAATCCTGGAAGTGATTCACCTACATTTATACAGGAAGTAACAAATTCTAAGAAATACCAACCAAAAGTTGTGTTAAAACGTTTAGATCTAGCAAAGGAAAGCAAACAGAGAAATATTAACAACATACATGCTGCAATAAAACGCACGGTTAAAGGTAAACTTGGTGGGCCATTTAGTATGGTTTCACATAAGCGTCAAAGTGTGCCACCAATAAGATACAATGATTACAATACATCTCCCTTGGACTCGGATTCAGATTTATCGGGAGATACAGAAATATCCGAAACGTCTAGATCAGAAAATAGTCGCAATATACAAAAATCACAAGTTGTGAAAAATATCACCATAACGAAGCAATTAGAGGAACTTAAAGCCGTAGATTCCGGTGTAACTTCTGAATCGGCTAAAACTGAACAGAGGACAGAGCATCAAGAAAATTTATTGAAAATAAATTCGCTCGGTGAAAAGCATGTATGCGGTATATGTCATCAATCCTTTGATAGCTATAATGATGCTGCAGCCCATATACGCATACATAAAACGGAGACTAATACTGCACATAGACCTAATAAACATAAGATGATGCGATGTAAACGATGCCATGAAATAGTCGAAGCTAGGTTCGTAAAAGCTCATGTTTGTAAATCGACGAAACAACAAATTCATAAATGTTATGTGTGTAATTCTACATTCCGAACTGAAAAACTTCTGGTACGACATTTAGAAAACCATGATCAGTCTGAGTTTAATATAGAAAACATAACGAAAGGAGAATCTCAAAAGTTGATCGCGCTGCAAAATTCTAAGACAAATAAAAGTCAAGTTTCAAAAACTGAAAATAATGTAATTATAAAATCGGAAAGCCCCAGAGTAGACTCTGACAAAATAGTAATCACCAAAGGCTTAAAAGGAGACATTGGATCAGAAACAGAAAGAGGAAAGGAAACATACACTTGTTTTGTATGCGATAAGATATTTACAGATGAAGAAATATTGAAAGATCATTTACAAAAGCATTGTGATGATATGAGCGAAGATGATCGCAGCCCTGGTAAAGAGCAGTATCAATGTGCTATCTGTGGTGATTCCCTAGATTCTGAGGATGCTCTGGAAGCACACGTCGAAAAACATTTGTTCGACGAGGAAGATGATAATCCTAATCTCATTAATATTTCTAACGAGAATGATAAATCTAAGGATGAAAATTATCACTGTTTACAGTGTTCAGAAACATTTAGTTCAGAAATGTTATTAGAAATGCACATGCAAGCTCATGAAGAAGAAGCTGCGATAGCAGAATGGGAAAAGCAAGGTATAAAATCCTATGAGTTTCAGTGTGTGATATGCGATGAACTGCTTGAAACAGAAGAAGATCTAACAGAACATTTAAGTATACATAATGGTAATGCCCATGTTTGTCAATTATGCGACAAACCATTCCCAAGTCTAGAAGATTTACAGAAACACGTTGCAACTCATTGATGTAAACATTTTACATGGTTCTTTAAAATTATACAGATCGAGTTAAATGCTATCTTGTATTTACTACTCCATCACTTCATATCTTGCATTTTTTCAGATTTCAATAATATCTTTAATACAGCAAGTGTAAATACTTACAATATTATACATTAGTGTGTAAAAGCAATCTCTGAGTGTATATATACAGGCTATTATCATACTTACTTGACTTGTAAACACTGCTCGGTTTTTTTGATATCTGCATATCTGGAGATAATTTATAAACGATAGACATAAAAATATGTAAAATGAACATGGGGATTTCTATTATGATAATAACTGTGTTATCGTATAATTTTTTTAACAATTTATAAAGAATTCGTTCCGTGTGTACATATACTGATAATTTAATACTTCATATGTATATATGAGTATATTAAGTTGATGTATATAATAGTCACTAAAACATTGTTTCTTTGATAAATGTGAACTGTTTATGTACGAAATACAGTTTTGTTTTGAACAAGTACGAGTTGTGATAGAAAATCTACATCATAATATGTTTGTGAAAACATACTACAGAATAGGACTGATAAAATTAAACATTTGTGTATAAATTAAACATGTTTGGTTTTCTGGAATTTAACATGTATATTAATCAATATGCAAATATAATATGTTTTTTATACGGCACAATATTGTATATAAATTGTTCCTTTTAACGACTTCGTTGACATGATTAGGTAGTTTATATTTATTTCACAATTGAACAAATTGTTTTTCCTTGTAAATATAATCGGCGTTTCCAAAAGTCAACCTGACGTTCATTATTTATAGTCTCTAATATTTCATACATATTCTATTTATTTTAAGTTATACATAATAAATTTTATACACAAACTAGAATCTATTTAACAATATTATTGGAATCGTGAACACTCTTTACAGAAAATAATTTGGAGGACTAATGATGTAAACAATTACAAAAATCAGTCGCTGGCTGAATTGTAAATGTTATATATATATATATATATATATATATATATATATATATATATATATATATATATATATATATATATAATCTACATATACATATATATATATATAATCTACTATATTTACATAAATACTGTGTATAGTGACACGTGGTTGTTTATTCGTGAAGAATAACTAGCAATTTTATCACTATATATATATGTATATTATATATATCATTGAAAATTTGACCGTGTACGTATACAAGTCAAGTTTTCTGAGCGCCTCGCGAAAACAAAATATATTTTGTATAAACATCTTTGTTAAAGCTGACTCTAACTGTGTTCGAATTCATTTCATTGTATGTAAAACTATATAAATGCTTCCCTTTCGAACCACATTTTAAATCTACACAGTCCGTTTGGTTTCACACATATTTCACAACACTGTTGTCTATTACTAACTTAAGGATGTTACTATGCAAAAGGCATTGTCAAAGCATGTATAATTTTGTGAAGGTACGTCGGGATGCAACGTAGGGAGTAGGACCCGCCACCACCACTCTTTTCTATCCTGGAAAATTGTTGGAAGAGTCCAGAAAAGCCCGAGAAAAGTTTAAGGACTTTCTGAATAACCAAATTTTTAGATATCTAAATTTTCAAACTTCCAATTTGTTGAATTTTAAGATTTTAAAATTCCTACTTTTCTGCGAAAATCTAGAGGGAACCTAACATGAGTGAGTGGTGGGACATTCGTCCTCATACACTTCCCCTTAATTAAGAAACGCCTAAGTTGCACAAGATTGTACATCGACTAATGATTAACAAAAAGAAAAGAAAAACATTTTACTGTATTTCAATACATCATTTTGCGCTTTCATATCCATTCCTTAGGTCGTGTTGTCTATTAGCAAAAGAGTAATGATTATATGAAATATCCTTGACATTACATATCTAATTTTTATATAAAATTTTGTTTCATTAACAAAGATACTATGATTTTTCACTCGTAAACTATAACTGAAACATTGTAAAAAATTATGTACAAAAAAGTACAATAATAATCAATGACGCAGGTTTTTTTTTCTTGTTATAATTTGGCATAAAACAAGATACAACTTTGATTAGAATTTGTAATCTTTAAAAACTTCACTTCTTATAAATAATTTTCATTGCTTTATAATCAACGTTATAGCCGTGATGCTTAATTTACTCGATTAGAAACGGAAAAAAGAATTTGACAATTTTGGGTCCCAAATTTGTATCGCTTTCGAACATCATAAAATCTCAACTTCATTGAACAATTGCAACTTTACATATTCGTTATGTTCTTATATCTATTATATACAACGATACCATTCTCGAAAGAACAAGTTTACAATAGTATCATTTGAATAACAATAAATTAAGTATACCTTTCTCTCTCTCTCTCTCGCTCTCGTCCAATAATTTTGTTTATAGCAACAATGATACTAATAATGAGTCGAAGAAACGTATGATTGTACATTATTCCATTAACTTAATATACTCGTGTGTTATCCATCTTATTGTTTAGCGCTATATATATTTTGATGGATACAGAGAACCCTAGCTATCTACGGAAAACCATTACCCGTAAGAGTAAAAGTTTCCTCTCTGAGGAGTTTCTTTTCAACGCAACCAACATATTAACAATAATTTCATTTCTGTAATATCGAATTGGAATTAAAATAATTACCGGAGTTCTATTACAGAATAAAACATAACTTGACAAATGGATCCAGTGGCTAACTCTAAGTCTATAGATTAAATTATTTTTGATGGGGACTGTGAAGGGAGTACTTCAAATTTTACGAATTTTTGCTTTGCTGAATCTTGTAGTAATCCCGTGGGACTAATAACCAAATGAATGATAGTCGCAATGACTGTTTCTTGAGTAGATGCTCTGAGAATCGATCTTCGTATGACAATATCTTGATCTTAATAATTTGCACTTCATTATGTTGTAGATTTAGAATATTAGTTACTCGTAACATCGAACTGTTAAGGTTTATCTCGTTATTTCCGTTTTTTTTTTTAGCGATCATCGTATACCACACAAAATGAATGATCTTTAATAAATATAGAGTCTCGTGTAACGCTCTTATCTAACAACATTTACAATTTCCAATGAAGGCGCTATTTCATAGAGAAATAAACAACAAAATGTGAATTTTGTTTTTCATCATTTTTTCCTTTTTTTTTTTTCTGTTACGCGATACGTATTAAGTAACTAACAGTGTTTATGAAATTTGGCTTCACGCGGTGATTTATTCAGACACTAGGTCTACATAATTCGCGGGATAGAGACCCACTATACCATCTTTTCGTCCTTTACACCATCCTTGTTCGTCTTCGTCCTCTAACTTCTCGAACATGTCACCTGTGAAGCGTACAAATTTTCTTATGATTTTTTGTCACAAAATTGTCCCAATGTACCATTTATGCATAATACGTGAAATTGAAGCATAAAATTCAATAAAACAGACTATACAAGCAGTTTGTTAAAATTCTTAATACAAAATTGCTGATTATCGGCTGTAGGAAAAGCAGCGAAACAATGAGATTTATGTTCTTAGATTAGTTAACGTTTGACACAGTTTGTTGATATAAAAGTACCGTCAGATGGCAAATATAGCACATCAGTTTGAAGCTTGCACTTTGATAAAAAGGACCGAATAAGTAAATGCGTTCATCAAGAAGAAGCGAGTGAACGGAGATGGGTATTAGTGCAAGTGGTCATGCACTTTTGATTCTTTCTTCTCCATACCTTGTTTAAAGCTAAGCTCGTCTGCTTCGGCTCCCTTATAGTCATACAACGCACGCACAAGAACTCCAGGTTCTCCATTATCGACCAACGGTTCACCACCATCTTCATCCCATTCCTCTTCAAATGGATTTGATTCTTGCTTTACGTTTGTACCGTTACTAAAAAAAAAAAAAAGAAACAAGATACACCACAGGTGTAACACTTTTAACCACGAACAATCAGTAGGAAGCTTCTTAAATTGCTCACACAGGCGTGAAAAGTAATCAGGGTGAATCTTAACATCTCCAATTAACGCGTCGCCGCGCTAATTGTTTGGTTAATTAAAGCTTCGACCGCGCTCTGAGCCAATAGATTCTATCTTAAAAAACACTCACGTAATCGTCGAAGTCCTGTTCACCGAATTACCATCGTGATTATTCTTCTCGGAAGAATGTTTGCTGGAACTGATCGTGTCCGTTTTATTATCCCCGTGACCGCTGTCCGTTGATATTACTCTGGATGTTGGTTTCGATTTTGACTTATTGTTAACAGGTGGGAACTCCTAGATTTGTGAAAAGAAATATGATTCGTTCAATTCTGTTTTCATGAATGTTTCAATCTTACGTTTCTATTTGATGCTTCAGACGATATCTCAATATCAAAATCATGCGTGCGAACAAGTACGTACGATGAAACCGATTTCTTATTTACACTTTTAACAAGATAAGTTCATATGTACAGTTTTGTGCAATTCAGACTTATTTCGATTAAGCAGAAATGTAGGTGAAGAGATGCTTAACACTAGAACTACCAACCAGTCAAAATGACTGGTTTCGGGTTTGGCATTTTTTATTACAAAATTTTATTGCCGTCTTTTTGTCAAAATGTCTGTCATGTTTTATTAAGCTAATGAATTGTTATATATGTTAGGTGATGCTGCAATATTTATTTATTTATTTTTCTACTTTATTTTCAGTTTTGAAGTAAGCATGCATTTAATGCCGGTAGTTCTAGTGTTAATCGCGTGACTTATTTTTCTATATTTTTTTATATGAGGCCAGAAAGCCCTAGATCTTTCAGAAGTTCTCTTAGGTTCTCCCTAGGCTCTTCCAAACTTTCTTCGTCTCAAGATTAAAAGGGAATGACGGGAGATTCTTTATCTCGCTTCCCGCTTAGCCGTTCAAAGCCTAAATTGCACTTCAATGAGCAATTTCTGGGCCGTCAATGACTCACAAAGGCACGAAACGTGTTAAAATCTCTTAAATGAATCATTTCGATAAATGAGCAAATGCGATGGCTGAAGATGAAACGAAAATTAATACTTTCAGACACGATTGTGCGATATTATACGTTGCAGAGTGGTGACGATATGTGCACCTGTTACCCTCAGATCGAACGTGTTAATTAAGGCGTTATCGGTTTTAAAAATGTTGATTATACATTGCGTGGAATGTAATGATAATACAAATAATCAAACGAACTTCGAGCGATGCAGTTTCTTTTTAAAACGGCCGTGTCTGGGATAAAGTTAACAATTCACGAGGTGTTTCAAATTTCTCCTCTAAATTACAGGGTGTCTCAAAACAGATATGTAATACAAAAATGATATATTCATTGTCATAATTGTATGTTGTATATACATATAACATATATAATATACGTATATTTATAATGTATATTATGCACATGTATAATGGTATATATTATACGTATATACATGTAATGTATAATATATGTATATTTATAATGTATATTATAATGTATAAGCATATAATTTCACAACAACAACGAATTTATATTATAACAATGTATAATATATATTATAATTATAACGTATATTGTAATGTGTGCATTAATTATTGTAATTAATTAATTATAATTGATTAATATATTATAACAATGTATACAGTATAATCATAATATATATTAAACATTGTTATAATATATTAATTAATTATAATTAATTAATTATAATAATTAATGCATACATTACAATATACGTTATAATTATAATATATATTATACATTGTTATAATATAAATTCGTTGTTGTGAATTTATATGCCCGCTGTGAAGCATTAATATAAGTGCACATATCTCTAATCGCATCGAAAAAAAATGATTGTGATTTGTGAATGGTCCCTGTGTACAAATATTTGTATGAAGTAGGTTTAACAGAGTCAAAGGTTTCCCGTGCAAGAAGAAGCGCATAGCCGGTTACGGTTAATTCAGTGAAGTTAGACGAGCCAGAAGCTGAAAAAGGAAACCCATCCTGGATGACCTCGTCCTGCCTGTCCGTTATGACACTATGTTCATGGTTCTCGAGTAGGATACAGTAAAAGAAGCTTGCATTGTCTTCATTCATGGCGTGAGTTCATGGGCATAAGCGAACTGATGGTGTAAAACATAACAAAACTTTACATGCAGGTCCTCGCCGACCGGGCGTTGATTGATGAGCGTGATGGAGCCAGCCGGGAGTGCCTCCTTCGACTTCGAGCCCTTGGTGATCTCACGGAATTCCTCTGTGTAGTCCTGCATAATAGCAATGCCCAAAAAACAATCACATGCATGCATTCCGGGAGATTTGTCGTAATATCATAAGGGGGCGACGTGACTCGAAATGTTTTCAAAATGGACACAAAAGGGATCGGAAGGACCCACCATCGTCGACAGGGTCACTGACGTCCGACATATGTAATAAACAAAACGCGATATCGCGTGCTCGATATTCCGGAAGTCCGATCACGCGATATCGCGATAGAAATCGTTAATGTCCGATCGTTGCGGTTACTCGCTTCTTTGGAATGCGTTGAATGTAACAACGTCGAAAATAAGTTTCTCAAGCAACAATTACGGGTAAAATAATGTTATCCTTCGGTCTCTGAATCGTAAAATAATTAAAAAGATTGCAGAATATGGAGACATATAAGATGGCTAACGGACAATATTAATACAGTTATAAAAAGGGAAGGAACAACTCTACGTCTATGTTTTCTAACATCAGATATCCAACCATGAGCAAGGGCTTACATGCGGTAAGAAGAATTTGCGATGCGAGTATTAATATTTCATTATCTTACCTCGAACTGCGGCCAATTCATGGCCATATTTACACCGTGGTTGTTGGACCACCATTTCAAGTCTTTTTCGTGGTCCGCGTTGTTTATTGTGTGATAGAACTCTTCGTATATCTGTGGGAGGCTGTAAACGAGAATATGCGCGATGTAGACTTGTTTAAGCTAACTTTTTTAAGCTAGGCGTTAAGTGCTAGGGGAAAAGAGACCTTACATTATTAGCAAAATATAGGGACAGCCTAGTTCGAATTTCCAATTTTTTAAAATTTGTTAAATTCCGATTAAAAAATTCCACGTTTTTGTAATGTTCAAGTTTCTTTTTTCGCTGCACTTCATTATATCTAACGAAATGTATAATTACACTGGATCCTGAGATATATTAAGGCATTTGTGGATGCCGAAGAGGACTTCTTTGAAGAATTGAAGCCGCTGAGCCTCCATTTCTTGGCACTTCTCGAACACCTGTGTCATGTCCTCCATATACTTGGGGTTGTACTGATTAATTTCCTGAAGAGCCGCTTCGTATTTTTCTTTCGCTTTCTGCACCTCTTCCTTCGTCTTCTGCACCCTGTCTTGCATCTTCTTCACCTGCCAATTGAAACGAGAAAACACAGATGATTTCGGGGTTATAGTACGGTTTTCGACGGCTACAAAGAAGGGTAAAGATCTTGGTACAAACCCACATTTGCAAGCTAGTTGATAATAAAAGAAATGTTTTTTTTTTTTTTTTAATTTTGGATTGACAAATATGCACGTTTTCGTGTCAACGTGTCGAAACGTGTTATGAATACAACTTTCATTCGTAAATTATGACAATACCCAATTCTTTACCCTCAAGCGTACAAAGCAGTGTTGGGCAATGAGAATCACGATTGATGAAATTCATCGAACTTTATAACTGTAATCGATGAAATAGACCTTGTAGCATATCAGATTAACGCTTAAGTATTGAGAAAATGAATAAGACATAGTAACTCAGTAGATTTATTATTATTATTTCATATAAAACTGATTAAAAATTAAATATTTACAAACGGACAATATCAACCTGTAAATTGGTTGAACTACTGAGCCTTGAGGTCGATCACCCACCATTTTATATTAAGGATTTTAGCAAAATTTTTATATAGTCGTGTTTATTAAACTTTTAGTTTTAATTTGATGTTTATAAGTGTCATTTTGAGGCATATTTCTGTCATCCAATCGTGCCACACTAATAAGGTGCGCTGTTAATTGCAAATGCTCTTTGAGGTTGACGATCAATCATTCTGCATTAATAATTCTAAGAAAGTAATTATAAACTCTTCTTTGCCACACTTGAAGCTTTAAATTGATATACCACAATCGCCATTTCGTGATATTTTTATGTCACGAAATCATTTAGACTATTTGATGTGCAACAACGTCATGGTCTAGTTAATTAAACAATATAATTGTTAACTGTAATTGATCATCAAATGTTTCAACTGCACAACACTGCTGTAGAGAAATATTTACATTACATTAAATAAATAATAAACAAAATGAAGCTATACGTGCGACAGGATATCTAATAAAATAAGTAAATTGTTGTTTGTTGTCTGTACAGTGCTTTATAATATTCTGTGGAGATATGTGTAAATAATTGTAAAAGATTTTTAAAAATAAATTTTGTACAGCTCTTTTTGTTACTTAAAAATGAAAAACAGCAGGTGTCGGTGGAACTATAATCATTATTACAAGATTTAAACAATTGAATAATATAATATTATTAATTTCGGTTGGATATTAGTAATTACAATTGTAATTCTAATTCTGTAACATACAAATTTTCACATTTTGATACATATACGGAAACGAATGTAATGAATGTGTTAAAAATGCGAATTGCACCGTAGAGAGCTGTGCATAATGCCCTTGAATATTTATCACTTTCTAACACATAATTACTAAAGCTCGCCTTAAAAACGTTGCATCGCTATTGGTTATTATGTATGCACGTTAACTTATCATGCACAATAATGAGTCAGCGATATTCTGTCATTTTGTTTTCTTACCTCGTAGTAATCCTCGAAGGCATTCTTTACAATTCTTTACGGCATAAAGTGTGTTGTATCTGTGTGTTTAATTTCGCACAACAATAATATGAAACAATAAGAAGCTTAAATAAACAATAAAAAAATTTCCTTTTGCGTACAAGAGAAATGATCTAAATGTAATATTAAAGGTAGAAATGTTCATGCAGATCTATTGATGATCGTGACTTTAATTACAGAAAGTGTCTAACAAAGCGTTATACTTTGTTACATTACGTTAGGCTACTACATATTCAACGATTAAGGAAATGACAATGCTCAAAAGAATGAGAGAATCACGCCATTTTATCGCTCAATTAGATTCTAATATTGTATATGACGATTATAAGTGTACGTACGACGGCCTCATACGGTATGATCTTACATAAAATGGCTTCACGCGTCGTAGGCTCACACGTAATGGCGACACAAGTGATCGTACTACGCGTCAGAGTTTTATTTTGCATACAAATTTAGAAGACAAACTGTTGTGCGATATTTATAATAAACGTAATTCTTTAACTGTTTTGAACATATTTGAACAAGCTATGTCTCATGATCATCTACGTAAGGAAAGCTATGAAACAAAGAATTCGCTTACCAGCAGTGCTTTCTGTAACGAAAGACAAGAAAGAACGTTAATCGATAAACATGCTGCATGCAATATTATTATACATACAAGCTGAACGTCTCCTATTTTAGATTTCGTAAAGGTTTTTCGTAATCTCAGGCCCCATGCACGACATCCACAAACTGTCATCTAAAAACGTCGTTAGCCTTCTTTCGTACAACATTTCTATTATATCGATCTTTCAAAACAGGTTTCGAATACTCCCTTATAAAAAAAAAAAATATATATAAAAGACTTCACAATGAAAGACAAAAATTTAGAGAATTTCTTTCCAATAATAATTTAAATCGGAAATCACACAAATTGCAATTGAAGGCTTTTTATTAATATTACAAAGTAATTTTTCTTCTTCATAATTATTAAATTTATAATATTTTTTGCATAGTATTTAATATCTGTGTATACTTTTTGGGGCTTTACATTTTCCTATCAGATAGAGTAGCCTCAAATCGAGGCCTCATTTGAGGGCTGAAACAGTGCATGCATTTAAGTCCTCCCGACCGTGAACGTTCGAAAACTCTAATTTTAATATTCGATATAATTCGGCAATTATCTACACATCATCACCGAAACGTGCAAGGTAAAAAAGTATGGTTAATTCACGAAGAATCTGTGAAGCATTTCATGACATTTAAAAATACGCACGAATGTAATACTGATAAATATGGAGGACATGTTACAACACGGCATGCAAATTTTTCGATAAAGTATAAAACGAGAATTTTGTTAACATACGTTTTCGGAGCCTCGGGCCATCTGAAAATAACACTTGCTAAAGAACAACTGTATCTACTTGTATTGAGCCGCGAATGCGTGATCGAGATGCACACTACTATTGTACGTACAACACACGTGTACATGTTACATCATTATGTATGCGTGTGTGCGTTATGTCTTGTCAAGGATACTGTCGCTTTAGGAACGATTTAATTGTAGTAATTTCATTCACGATTGTTACGGTACTAGTAATGATCGTATACGTTTCTCAAAACAATTAAGAAATTTTTTATTTATTTCAACCGAGCAAAGAATGATATAAACCACATAAGAAAATAACTAAGTTGGATGTAATAAAATACAGTACACTCTCGTTATATTGCCACACACGAGAATACGAGCGCGGAAGTTTCTTTTAAACTTATAAACTCATAAGATTTCAAAGTTCTAAGCTTTAAAGTCCCGGGATTCCAAGGATTCAAGGTTTCTAAACTGGAAGGGTTCCAAAGCCTCACGGCTACAAAGTTCTACGGTTACCAAGGACTCAATGCACCAAAGTATCAATGTTCAACAATTTTCAAGGCTTCAAAATTAAAAAATTTCTAGTTTTCCTAGGTTTCAAGGTTTTAAGATTACAAACTTCTTCTGACCTCAAGGTTTCAGGATTACACACTTTCCGGAGTCTTACGTTTTCAAAAAATCTTAAAGTTTTCAAAGCCTCAAGATTTCTAAATTCAAAGTCCTGAAGTTCCAAGACATCATGGTTACAAGATCACAAGGTTCCAAGGCCTCAAGCTTCTAATCTTACGATTTCCAAGGCCTCAAGGTTGCAAAATTTGAATTAAAAAAAAAATTCGAAAGTTCTCAAGGCTTTGAGATTCAAAAATTCCAAACTTTCCTAGGCTTCAAAGTTTCGAGATTTCAAGATTTTACAGTTTCAAGATTTTAAGCTTCTTTAGGCCTCAAGGTTTCGAGACAGTAAAAATGTTACTGGTCCTCACGGTTAAAAAAAATATCAAGGCTTTCAAAGCCTCAAATTCCATAGTTTCGAAGTCTTAAGATCCCTCGGTTCTAAGGCATCACAGTCTCACATTCGAACGGTTCTAAGGCCTCAAATTTCCCAAAAACCGAGGATTTTCAAGGCCTCAAGATTAAAAAATGCCATAGATCCCAACACATCGAAATTACATAATCCCAATGCTTCAAAGACACGATGTTTTAATGCCTCAAAATCCTGAACCCTAGAGGCCTCACAGCAAACATTAAAAAAATTGAAATTTTGAAACACAAGATTGAATAAACATTCGATTATCGACAGTCCTCACGGATGTTCATCAGCAGAAATTATGGCCAACGAAGACAGAGACGCCATTAGGAGGACTTTCTCATCGGCAATATATAGCGTGGCAATAAAACGAGCGTTTGCTCCAAATTAATATTAATATCGAAGTAAATACATGTTGACAATTTAGTAGAATTTTGTTGTTACACAAAGAATTTTCGCTGTAATATTTTTTTACTCTAATTAACAGGCGAGGTATCGAGTAAAAGTATATCTCGATGATTTAACACTAAAACTACCGATGTTTAATTCGCAATTATTTTTATGTTAAAAATGAAGTTAAAAAATAAATGAATAAACGATGAAACATAAATGAATACACTTATCGATACTTCATCTTGATGACAATCAGCACAGATGTCAATAAAACCATCTTAACAAATTTCGTCATTTGAAGTAGGAAATCTATAGAAGGGTCATTTGACCCCTTTGGTAGTTTTACTGTTAAACATTTCCTGTTGATGTATTATACGATTTAAAAATAAAAAAAGTTCTTTAATTATTTTGAGTAGTACGTCGAATCGATGTTAAACGATTCACTTTCGATTTGATACGCGATTCGAAACGATGTCCTTTCGGTGCACAACTTTTAAAAGCGAACACGAACAAGTTGCGAATACAATGTGACTCGAATACGTAACGCGACGATTGCGCTAATCGTCGATAAACGTATGAACGGGAGTGACGTAACCCGTCAATAGCTATGATCAATGTTAATCGCCGGCATTCGTTTTTTTTTTCTTTACCTGGTCTGGCGAAAGTGAAGTATCAGCAGAAGCATTCCTTTCAACGTTCGCCGCGGTTCGTTCTGTTTTACAGCTGTTGTGATACTCTGATTTTGCTTTCTCGACTTTCTGCAAAAGCTTCGCCCATGGTTTCTGCGCTTTTTTGAACGCGTCCTCCATTTCCTTGCGTTCCTTTAGGGTCATCATCGACTGCAACAAACAGAGACGCGTGCCTGATCAATATACACCTAATTCTCTTTTTACACGAATTTGATTTAACACGAGTTAAAAAGAAAAAAAATTTCTCTTTTTACATGAATTGTTTTGTTTTAACACGATTTTCAATATTCAATATTCTATGAATTATTTTCTTTTTCTCAAAGTATAATTTATTTTTTAGAATATATTTAATGAATTAAAATGTGGAAGCACGAAATAAATTAAGTGAACTCTAACAAGAATTGTTTAATATTATTTACACATAATTCTCTTTTTACACGAATTTTTTGGGAACGTATCTATCGTGTAAAAAGAGAATTAGGTGTACAGTGGCTCAGAGTAAAACTCGGACACTTGCATATTTTTGTTTTATGAGTAGATAATTAGCGTAGATGAGGAATTAAATGAACGATCGAGTGACTTTTATTAAATCTCAATTTGATACGCCATAAGCGCCATTTAATGACATCAAATCACGTCAAACATTACAATGTAATAGATTATATCTTATCGTTTACAGTAATTGATCGATCTCACCTTGAGGCCGACAATCATCCTTTTTGTATAAAAAGTTTTAACAAAGCGTTTACACAGTTTTTTTTATTAAACTTTAAGCTCGTCATTGACCTACCATAAGTGTAATTTTGAAGTAGTTTTCTGTCATGAAACTGTCTGACACTTTCTGCCTCGAAAATCACACTATTCGCTCTATCTGATTTTTCTATAACCGATCTGTCGCTCACATATTAAATAGTTACTTTCGTTATGCATTATGCTTTAAATTGACGTATCACGAGTGTTATTTCGAAGTAATTTTATGTTATTAAATCGTCTTAGACCATATGTCTGAAAGTTGACCATTGTTCGCCATAAATAAGCATCGGCCACTTTTTATTAGGGACATGAATAAATGGTTAAAATGCTCTTTTTCTGAGGCTCTAAGCTTGAATCCGTATACATCACAAGTATTATTTTACCGTATATTTATGTCATCAAACCATGCCGACTACTAACCTACTTAACAGACGTTATTATAACTGATATACAGCTTCTTGAGGCCGACAAAGAACCGCTTCATACTAAAAATTTTAACAAAATGTGTATCTGGTATTTTTTTACTAAGTTTCAAGCTTCATACTAATGATTTATTAATAGCTCATTGAAATGGTTAACGTGATCTTTTTCTTAGACACTAAGCTTGAATCCGTATAGATCACAAGTATTATTTTACCGTATATTTATGTCATCAAACCATGCCGACTACTAACCTACTTAACAGACGGTATTATAACTGATATACAGCTTCTCTTGGGGCCGACAACTAATCACTTCATACTAAAAATTTTAACAAAATGTGTATCTAGTATTTTTTTACTAAGTTTCAAGCTTCATACTAATGATTTATGAGTGGCTCATTGAAATACTTTTACGTCATTGAACCGTGTCAAATATTAGCTAACTCAAGCATGCATTAACGAGTCCATTGCTCCTTGAAGCCAATAACTAATCGTCACATCCAAAGAATCTTAACAGAACGTTTATGTTTTCTTGTTAGTTAAACATCGAGTTTTTAATCCATGTATCATAAGTGCGGTTACGAGGAAATTTTAGGTCACGAATCGGTGTCGACGAAAGTTATTGTTAATAAGGATGTACCTTGTGATAGGTGTCCTTCTGCCACGATTTCACGTGAAGAATGATTTCGTTGCACAGATTCTCTTTGACCCTGAGGTGAAGATCGCACAACCTGTCGGATTCAACGAGTACACCTTTCCATGCTGCCTCGGTGGTGCCATATTCGGGTCCCTTTTCGATCTTGTCGTTCCAATTCTTTGACCAATTTTTTAACGCTTTCGCGTAACTCTTCTCGATCTCCGCTCTCTCCTGTACCAGAGCGATCAAACTGTCGCAGAGTTTGTGGCCGTCCTCGATCCTCTTCGTCGTCCTTTTGTAATTACCCGGCTCCCAGAAAGAGTCCGAGGTTGCTATCAGCATGTTATCGTCGCTGTGATGTGACATTCTAGCCTAAGTCGAGAAATTCCTTTCACCTGCGGGCAAACATTAAAAATAAACCCATTAAATCGGATCAGCCGGGCAGCGTAGAGAGCCGGTCTCGTTGTGACGGCGCGTTGCGAATCTAATTCCGTATCGTTTTTGTTACGTTTGTTCTGCCGTTGTTGCAGCAGAAAGCGTTGATACGCGTGTGCGCGGGACAGAAGTCGATAAACAAACGAAAACGAACGGAACGACGTAAAAACGTGGGGAAAGAAAGAGAGAACGGAACAGGGGAAGAAGTAACGTGGGCAGAGGAATGTTGTCGGGTCAGCGGAGCCGGGGGCGTTTATGTTTCATGTTATGCGGAGGAGGAGAAGGTCGGATCAAGGTTCCGTGAGGTTCGATTTTCGGCGACCAGTGGAACAGGTGAACGAAATGGTTTCCTGTTTCACCTTTCACGTTCACACGCACATGCCAGTGCAACCGTGACGAGCCACTGCACCTTCACGGAGGATCCTCCTCGAGGCACAGTGCGGGTCAGGGACGGACATCGGGCTAATCTTTTAGAACAATGTAATACGAACAATCGTCACCTTAATGTCTCCCAGGCGATGTTCGCAAAAGGATATTATATAAGGTAAATATTTTGACATAACACGCCATAAATTATATAACGAATATTGCACACCACGAATAAAAATTAAAAAAATTGACTAAAGAACAGAAAATACACGATACATAATATTATATAAAAATTATGAACCGCTCATTTGAACAATTAAAATAATATCGATGATTATATGTAACATCAAAAATCACAAATTATCAATAAATAATAATAACAACTTTATATAATATATCAATATTATGAAGCACTTGTATGAACAATTAAAATAATATCAGTAATTACATGAAATATAAAAAATGATCAATTATCAATAAATAATATCAATTTCATATTATATATCAAAATTATGAAGCACTCGCATGAACAAGTAAAATAATATGAATGATTATCTGTAATACCAATAATGATCAATCATCAATAAACAATAATATCAATTTTATATAGTACATCAAAATTATGAAGCACTTGTATGGACAATTAAAATAATATCAATGATTACATGAAATATAAAAAATGATCAATTATCAATAAATAATATCAATTTCATATTATATATCAAAATTATGAAGCACTCGCATGAACAATTAAAATAATATGAATGATTATCTGTAATACCAATAATGATCAATCATCAATAAACAATAATATCAATTTTCTATAGTACATCAAAATTATAAAGCACTTGCATGAACAATTAAAATAATATCAATGATTACATGAAATATCAAAAATGATCAATTATCAATAAATAATATCAATTTCATATTATATATCAAAATTATGAAGCACTCGCATGAACAATTAAAATAATATGAATGATTACATGTAATATCAATAACGATCAATTATGAATAAATAAAAATATCAATTTTATATAACATATCAAAATTATGAAGCATTCGCGTGAACAATTAAAATAATATTATTAACTGACAATGTTATACGTCGACGTTAAACGCATCGATGTATAATGCACAATTTGAAATTAAAAATAAAGTAGGAAAACAACTGATAAGATATAACCGAATTAAGTTTATATCTCGGTAAAAGTCAACTTTCGGGAAATGCATATAAACTAACTTTAGAGTTATAAATAAAAGAGTCGTGAACCGGTTTGGTGGATTCAATGTTAATGTTATATGCATATTCGAAATGGAGACTCTCATTCACTTTTCGTAGTGTAATGTTCTGTATAGCACCTTGTATAGTTCGATCCTGTGCAGTGTAACGTTCCATAGTGTAGGCGTTTAATAACACTCCATAAAGCACTTTTTATAGTGCAATGTTTCATTGAATAAATTTCATAGTATAGTTTAACTTGCGGTAGTGAAACGTATCATAATACATATGGTGCAATGCATAGATGCCTTCTATAATTCTAACTTTTTGTACAGTCACTTTCATAGTATAGTGTAACTTAATCTGTTCCCACTGCAGCCATTAATAGTGTAACCTAACACAATAAGACTTTCTACACTAACCCAGCACAGTGTACTCTATCCTGGAGCAACATCACGCAATATAATAATCCTTAAAATACCTCCTACACTTCATCTGTTCACACTGTAGCCATTAATAGTGTAACCTAACACAATAAGACTTCCTACACTAACCCAGTACAGTGTACTCTATCCTGGAGCAACGTCACGCAATATAATAATCCTTAAAATACCTCCCACACTTCATCTGTTCACACTGTAGCCATTAATAGTGTAACCTAACACAATAAGACTTCCTACACTAACCCAGCACAGTGTACTCTATCCTGGAGCAACATCAGACAATATAATAATCCTTAAAATACCTCCCACACTTCATCTGTTCACACTGTAGCCATTAATAGTGTAACTTAACACAATAGACTTCCTACACTAACCTTGCATAGTGTACACTTTTCTAGTGCAACATGGCGCGATATAATAATCCTTAAAATACCTCCCACACTTCATCTGTTCACACTGTAGCCATTAATAGTGTAACCTAACACAATAAGACTTCCTACACTAACCTAGCATAGTGTACTCTTTCCTGGAGAAACATCACGCAATATATTAATCCTTAAAATACCCCCCACACTTCATCTGTTCACACTGTAGCCATTAATAGTATAACCTAACACAGTAAGACTTCCTACACTAAAATAGCATAGTGTACTCTTTCCTGGAGAAACATCACGCGATATAATAATCCTTAAAGTACCTCCGACACTTTCTACAGCGTACACTTTAACTGTGTGACCTTCTGTCGCGAAACTCTCACGTATCAACAACACAGCATGATATATTGGAGGCTAACCATGTTCCGTGCATCCGAGGCTGGTAATACACTATAGTGTATCGTATAGGTCCAAAAAATCGCCGCGTCGCCGTCCCTGTTACAAACTATGGGGGAACGGGTACGGTCATTCTGATTCCGAAGCGAGGAATGTTGCTCCACCGGCTCGATAAGCACCGTGTTACCAACGATCTCGTAGGCGCCACGACTTGTGCTGATTAGTTGATTCTAGCATTACCGGCTACCGGAGATCTTATCAGGTCATTTGAAAAGTCTTTGCGGTATTCTTTCGCCAACCTTATTGTACTAAGTAAACACGCGAACGTGTACATATGTACATTTCGTTCTTCGTGTACGCCTAATCTACGTTCTATGTGTGTTCGCTTTTTGTGAGGGAACGGAACTTTACGTTGACATTATCTCGATTCTGAGAAAGTGCTGATAGCGAGATCGTTTTATTACGTGTTTAAATTCATATCGTTACGTGAGGTATTATAGTATCAACGAACTCGCTTGCGGGTACATTTAAAACGAACCTCGCCAACCTTGAAAAATAACGGCTTCAACGCGGTAAATTGTGTGTCTCACGCGTTTGGCCTCATATGTCATAGTTATGTGGATCATGGTCTCGACTTTAACATATAACCAAGCATTGCGGCTTCACATGATGTACGATAGGATAACACGGCCTCACGTGTTATAATCTTGTACACTATAGTCAGACGTTATAATGTTACATAATAGAACCTCACGCGTTACACACTCAACTAGTACAGCCACATGCGTTAAAAACTTGCATGGCATGGACACGCGCGTTGTAAACTTACAAAGTACGGCCTCACGCGATTCAGTTCTCTGTGTTATGACCGCGCATGCTATGTATTTACTATTAATACCAATGTGTTAAGGTGTCATGTATTATGCACCTATGCATTACAGACTTACACGTTATACAAACACATGAGTTATGTCTATTCGCACGACACACCCATGTATTGCATTGTCGCGTGACATACCGACGCACGCATTACGGCCTGAGACTCATGTATTAAGGCCCACACGATACTGATCGGTGTAGAATGGCCTCACGTTAGGTGTATCAACATATTACAACCTCGCACGTTACATATTCATACGTAACAGCCTCAGGCATTAAAACTACAAGCATTATAATCTCACGAGTTATAACTTCGTGAATTATGTCGCAAGGGATTATGGCTTCGCGCGACTTCATTCAGTGCGTGCTGGCTTTACGTGTTGCATATCTATGCATTAGGATGCTTCACGTTAGTGCTTCATGGATTATAATCTCACGCGAAAGCACATCAAAGGTCGCCGCTTTGCATATTACGACCTAATGCATTAAAACCATAAGTGTAATGGCCTCATACACCAAAGTGGCGTGCCGTTTGGCCTCACGTAAGATTCGTTCATGCTTTACGGTTTCGTAAGATTGATCCGTGCTTTACCTTGTGCAGGCTGGATTCGCGTTATACGGCCTCATACAAGATTGATCCATGCTATATGGCCTTATACAACTTCTTTACGGTTTCACGAACTAGATTTGAATACATTGTGATCGCCACAGTCGGATTATCATGAGATTAGGAGCCATGGCTTATAGCAATTTGATATATTGCAACCTGCAAGAATTTGTCGGTATATAACGAGGCAATATAAACGATGGCAATATAACGAGAGTTTGCCGTACAAGATATTCGATCCTATTCCGTGACTACGATTATGTGTCTATCAGTTTGTAAAAAGAATTCAGTTTCCTCCAACGGAAAGGGAAACCGCAAAGCACATCGGGCGATTAATCATTCTCTTTATATAAACCCAACCGAAGAAGAAGCTGACGACAGCCAATTTCAGATGAATCACCGGTTGTATTATCCCCTTATGTCACGATTATCGCTTTCAGCACGGGAATAACAACGCGCACGCATTTTTCGCGATGCCGTTAACTCGTTAAATGATCGGTGCCACGGTTTACAAGTCACGATATTTATTTACGCGAAAAAAAGAAAAAGAAAATACGATATTACTTACGAGAGAAACGTAACAAAAACACCGGCCGTCGATTGATCGGTACAAGGTGTTGAACCGCGGGATCAATCAACGAAACACAGTGTATCGTTGATCAACATAAAAATGCTGTTCGTCTTTTTCGATCGCTGACATCATGTTTGCTCTTCTCGATAAAACGTCAGCGAGTCTGCCGATTACAAGCGAATAGAAGAATGCCGATAAGATACAGGGTGTCGTCGATAAACTCGATTAGAGTCTTTGTCACCGCCGAATCGACAAATATTACACAAAAGGACCAGTAGTAACTCGAGTAAAGAGTCGCGGCTGACAAGATGGCGTACAATGTTTGTGCTTTCGCTCGACAATTAACGGCACAATTGTAAAAGCTTCCCCCGACATCGTTATTTTTATCTTTTCTGTATTTATAGAGCTTGTACGGTAAATGAACGCGAACATGTGCTCATCTTTCTATTTTTATTATTGCGGAGAATACTTTACTTCCGGCATTCGACGCGATATTCTATTTTAAAGTAAAGGTCAATACTTGTACACGTATTCTAGCATTCTATCAGCAAAATAATTTATTCGTGACATTGGAGATGTTGAAACCACGTAATATTTTGGTGGGTGACTATTTTTCAGCCGTATTGAAAAGAGAAAGGTCTTATACGAATATGATGTTTAATATGGAATTATTTACTACTGGATTATTATTTTGAATTAGATTAACCTGGAACTTGGTTCGAAAATATTTTAAACGGTTGAAATTAATAAAAAGGACATTTGAAAATATCTTTGTTTATTGAGTCTTTTGTTAAAACTTTATGGGAGAAGGAAAATTTAATAATGCAACAATTTTAAGTAAATATAAAAATTTCAAACGATTAGAATTAATAAGAAAAATATTGTAAGAATTTTTAATTATGCAGTTTTTAGTTAAAATTTTAACGTCGAAGGAAATAAATTAAAAAGTACTAAAATATTTGTTAACCTCATAAATTATAAATAAGTACGAATTAAAAAATATTGGATAAAATTCTAAATTATTGCGAAATAAAGCTTAATAATTATCAAGTAAAATTATGAGAAATAATTATGAAATCTGAAAATATCATTTTATACTATCATGAAAGTTTTCCAATCAATTGAATTCGATTTTTTATTCATTAAAGTGTGACCCACTTAACATTTCCACCTGTTGTATGCTTTTTAGATCGTGACACTTGTATTTACATTTTGCTTATTGAAACGTCATCCATCGTCTGTATTTATAGATAATAATTTCATAAGAACATCAATCAATTATGTTTGTATGCGATAAGTTCGTAGGAATTTTCGAACAGTTACCTAGAAATTCTAATCAAGATTTTGATGTCATTGCTAGTGATTCCAAACTATGTATACTACATCGTCACTTAAATATAAAACTTTGTTGTATAAAGGTAGAACTTGAATCGAGACAATAAAACGATGTTATAAATATAAATATTTCTTCAACAGATTATACCAACGTACTTTGCGCGAAGTAAACACATTAAAATTGTCGCTGTATTATTCGATCAAGAACAATGGCAAGTATATTCAATTCCATTGTCGGTAGATTATAGTATTTTTCCGGCAACAGATTTATCAATACAGATGCAAACAATTATCCATCATGTTGTTTCGTATTATCAGATAAACTTAAATAATCTGAGCGGATAAGCATACTTTTTGAGAAAGCATAAAAAGTGCTTCTACAGCAATGTTTTAAAAATTCGAATACCCTATACCGACACAGATAACTAATATAGATAACTATAACGAAGAAATACTATAGCAGTAATGCAATAACATAATAATTAGTACAATGCTAGAATAGTACATTAAAGTAGTTGTAATGAAGTATCATAAGAATATATTAGTTATACATTAATAGCATAGCAACATAATATTAATATAGTTGTATAGTTGCAGTATAATAATATGGAATATGCATTATTTCATTAGAATGTTATAACAAAGTAATGCCGATACAGCTTCACAGTAGAACTATAATTATAATATAATGCTGACATAGTAGTATAGTTGCAACATATTACTGGTACATCTGTATAGTTGCAGCATAGTAATAACGCAGTGCATACACTATATGATTGACATATTATAATTATACTTGCAGACAATGTAACTATAAAACTATATAATACAATTACACAGCTATATAGTAGCAGTATAATTATAACATAGAAGTCGTACAGTACTATAGTTGCAGCATAGAAACGCAGAATATTTACCATACGATTGGTACATTACAAGAACATAATATAGCTGCAACAGTATAGTAGAAGTATAGTTGTAACGCGGTAATGATATAGTAGTACATGTTGGCATAGTAGTATAACAATAATATAGTTATAATACCAATAAAATAGTATAGCAATTATAATACCAATAAAATAGTATAGTAGTATAATTGTTGCATAGTAGTGGCACAGAAATATAGTAGTATTATAGTCATAACATGGTAGTGATGTAGAACTATATTAGTACAATTATAACATACCAATAATAGAGTAATATAGCATAGTAGTATAATAGTATAGTATTATATTAATAGTCTAGTAGTGATGCAGTAGTATAGTTGTATCACAGCACTGATATAGTAGTATAGTGGTAGTATAACACAATATCGATACAACAGTATAGTAGTGCAGTAACAACATGGTAAGAATAGCGCGGTACAGGTACAACACAGTAATTATATTCATACTATATTATTAGAATATTACAATAATATAATAATAGCGCATTAGTATAGTTGCAGACTAGTAATATCGTAATAGGCGGGAAGAAAATTCGTGTCAGATAGGAACAATGCTGAGAATACAACGGCCGAGGAAATGGACGTCCTTTAAAAGCAACTACGTGCGCCAACTCCACAGGAAGAAACGGAAACCCGAACTCTGTATCGAATTCCTTTTATACCAAGTATTCGTCTCATCGCAGTCGCGTACTTTTGGACCAGCAGGAAATAACTTTGTGACCCGTTTTCGAGTGAACGTAACTACAACTTTCGTTGTCAAGAAAACGACGATTGTACCACACCAGCAATTTACTTTGCGCAACTATAGAAATGCGAGCTATAGATTGCGCTTATCGTTTTCAGGATCGATCGTGTAATGTTACGCGATTCAAACTTCTGGCTATTTTCGTGCCAACGCTTGGTCGCGTAAAAATGGATAGTTGGAAGTTGGGTTTCAGTGCAAATAAGATATTTTTCACAGTCGAATGCGTGATTGCAAATTTTTTATATCACGAGGTTTTAATCCCTTGCCATACAATTCATTCTTCTGGTGCGTCAGTCAGAACTATGTAACTATTTGCAGCTACAATACAGGGTGTCCCACAATTATGCTACGAGCCGGAAAGGGGTGGTAGGTGATGTTATTCTGAACAACTTTTTCCTTTACAAAAATATTGGAAGAGGCTTCATTTTTAAATTATTAAGGAAAGATACCGACCAATGAGAGCGCGAGGATCGCGCGCGCTAGGAGGCAGAAGTGTAGGCCCGAGTTTTAATTGGTCGTGGTCGCGATCGAACATACGGCGCGCGCGATTCTCGCGTTCTGATTGGTCGGTGTTTTTTCTTAATAATTTAAAAATGAAGCTTCATACGATATTTTTGCAAAGGAAAAAGTTGTTCAGAATAGCCCCACCTACCACCTCTTTCCGGGACGTACCATATTTGTGGGACACCCTGTATATTCAAGGCCGAAAGTCTAAAGTTCTCAATTCGCAAATTTGCAAATTCGAAAAATAAAAAAATTCCCTATATGCCAAATGCAAAGTTCCTAATTTCTCTAGGTTTCAAGTTCCTAAAGATTAAAATCTCCCTAGGACGCAAATCCTCAAACATTCAAATTTCCCTAGATTTCAAGGTGCCGAAGACTCAAGTTTCCTTGGCCTCCAGTTATCAAACGCTTAAATTTCCCTAGAATTAAAATTTCAAAGGCCCGTGCTTTACAATTGACAATATTTGAAATTTGTAATATTTGTCCGTTCCAAATTTTCAATACTCCAAAATCCCAATTGTTCAATGTTCCAATATCCCACACATCGAACGTTCCAAATTACCAATATCCCAAATATCGATTGTTCCAAATTTCCGAATTTCCAAATATCGACTGTTTCGAATTTACAAAGCTCCAATATTCCAAGTTACCAAAGTTTTAAAACACGTGCATTCCAACGATCCAAAGACTTATTTGTTTAATCGTCAAATCCAACAGTATTCCGTTATCGAACCCACAATTCCAGTAAAGCTAAAATTTCTGAAATACCAAGCTCGATGGAGCTTGTTATCTAGGTCAAACAGAAACAACTATTTCTCGCGATGCAACGTTTGTCCAGTGTGTTGACCCGCCAAGTGCCTTCTTCAAAGATACCATCAGACGATTTCTTCAACGACGAACTCACACCATCACCAATCTATTTCGCTCCGTCAAGAGCTATTGAAAACGTGAATCGCCTAAGGTGCTGCTATAGAAACACTCTCATTTCCCTATAGAATAGTGGTTCCTAGACTCTTTCAGATCCTACAGAGACCTGTCTTCGAAGCTTCCGTAAAGAAATATGTTACCTACTAGGTCAGTTACTAACCAATTATTATACTCCATGATTTTAACTTATTTTTTTAGCGAAATTACCAGGTTCGGAGACAACATAGCCTCATGTGTGCAATATATAGTTTCATTGTAAAAAATATTACAAACTTTTACAATGTAATGCATTAATGCGTGTATACAATTGTATATGCTTCATGCTACAACGTAAGAATGAGCCGAACGAAAGTAATTTTTGCTATAAATTATGTATTTGAAATGAAAGTAACAATGATTTGAATTTATTGTTTGAACTGAACATGAGCTACTCTTAAAAATAATTCAAAAGAGGCATACATTAATTAATTACATGTAACTTTGATTAACTGTATTCATCAGACGAATGTTATACTTTTGTCATGCAATTATTATATCAATATTTATTACATATAAATCTAAACAATGTTAAAGATCGATATTATTTTGCGTAGCACCTATTGTTCATTAACAAACTTCTATTTAATTATCATAGTCACTTATGATAATTATTATTTTTATAGTTATTACATCATAGTTATTTATCACAGTTAGTTAAGAATCGTTTTATTGATTCGTAGTTTACGTACGTTCAATATTAACGTATCGATTAATGTACAGTGGTGAGCAAAAGTTTCCGGCCAGTACCATTATATGTATGTATGGCACATGTAAACAGTCATTATACAGGGTGTCCCAAAAGTGTTGAAGTAGCCTGAAATGGGAGGTAGGTGGGGTCATTCTGAACAACTTTTTCATTTGTAAAAATTTCGAATGGGGCTTCATTTTTAAATTATTAACAAAACACACCGACCAATCAGAGCGCGAGAATCGCGCGCACTCGGAGTCAGAAGTGTAGGCCTGAATTATAATTGGCCGTGGTCGCGATCGAATCGCGAGGCGCGCAATTCTCGCGTTCTGATTGGTCGGTGTTTTTCGTTAATAATTTAAAAATGAAGTCCCACACGATATTTTTGCAAATGAAAAAGTTGTTCAGAATGACCCCCTACCTCCCATTTCCGGCTCCTTCAACACTTTTGGGACACCCTGTATATACTTACAAACATAAATAATATTATTTTATTTCCCATATCTCATAATGACATCTCATGATAATTAAAAAACGTTAATCTTTTTTTAAAATAAATTGGAGTGTGAGATGTCACTGACCGGAAACTTTTGCAAGCGACTGTACATATACCTTTCAATAAAATGTTAGTTAACACGTTGCCGCACACTTTTAACTTCACGATCGTGCTTATTTTTTTTCCGAATTGTTAAAGCATAAAAAATCACGCAAAAAACAATTGATATGTTATCTGGAATGTTACATCTTCTTTTTCGATGTATAAATGTATTAGTACACTTCGTACTAATAATATTTCTTTTTTTATTAATTGAGATGTGCAGGACGGCTATATCCGTCATTTGCGGCAACGTGTTAATGGTTGCTAATGAGTATATTTGTCGGATGCGATTGTTTATTTTAGTTCGTCGAAATTTATGAAAAAATCGGCGGAACATCGGGATCGGTGTGACAATACAGGACGGCACAGACTACTCCAATTCGAGAGGCTGTCTAAGAGAGAACAAAAGGGCTTTTTTTATCAAGACACGTTTCAACATCGATCCGAATTCAAATCCTTTCATTGCGATCTATACGCAAACTTCTCCCCACGGTCTTCTTCCTTTTTTTTTTTTTTTTTTGAAAGGCCACTTTTAGGGAGACACATGTGACACAGCCTTCAAGTTTCTTTTTCTTTCGAGAGTTCCTGCCTCGGCGTCGAGAATATTACGGACGTAGACTAACTGTACTCAACACGGTACAGTGCCTAATAATAATAATGAAGAAACAGAAAAACTGCAATATAAGAAAAGATTGTACCATTCGTTGATTTTCTACCGTTACATATACGCATTTGGAAATTGTTTAACACTGAATCTGTCGCGCACTTCATTTGAAATTAATAATAAAGTGGAATTGCTAATGGATGAACAATGATTAATATACATATTAATTATTCAACTATATAAAAATTTATATAAACATTAATTGTTTGACTAGATAATAAATTGACATAAACATTCATTCTTTATCTAGATAACAAATTGACATAAACATCCATTCTTTATTTAGATAACAAATTAATATAAACATTAACTTGTTGTTTAGATAAAAATTTATGTAAACATTAATTCTTTATCTACATATAAAATGAATATAAATATTAATCCTTTATTTAAACACAAAATTAATGTACATATGTGTACAGTATATACAGAGTGTCTCAACTTTTTACCACTAAAATTTATTAACATATTCCATTCGTAATAATAAAAAGGAATGCCATATGAACATAGGATTTCAAACACTCTATTAAAAATTATAACAAAAATACAAAATAACAACGAATTTCTTTGCTGTTCGATATCACATACACGGTGTATCAGTTTTGTCCCTACAATTATATCAGTATATTTTATAGATCAAAATAAGAAAAAATGTTTATGCGAACATAGGCTCTTGAATGCACCATTGAAAATAATTAAAAGTAATATGAAACTCGAGAATTATTCGTGTATAGTATCGGAGAAGAGCTTTCATTATAATTTCGTATTCCTTACAATCTTCCAATAAAACATTTGAGAACCCGTGTTCATATAACAATTTTTTATCGTTTTTGTTCACATAACATGTTGGTAAAGTTTTACGTATCAAATTGGGATATACTGTACGTGGAATCGGGAAACAAAGCAGTTCGAAGGAATTTTATACTGTTGTTGTAACTTTTTAATAAAGTGTTCAAAACCCTATGTTAATAAACATCTTTTTCGTATTATGCGTACGAAACATGTCGGTCAAATTTTGCGGTAAAAACCAGGAACATCCAGTATGTAATTCCTATAGCTAACACCAGGGGATACTTTAACATTCTCGCAAGTACTCGGTCAGCTACTTGCTAATGCAGTGGAGTTTCGATATATTGCCACAGGTTATGGTTTAGTCAATCTTTCTTAACGTGCTTAGATTTTCACGCATGTTATGACTGCTGATATCATTATCATAGAGCACGGGGTTCAGCACGATGTCAAATGTAAAATTTGTTTATTTTGTCATTTACAGATTTACAAATTTTTTAATTCATAATACAGACAATTTCAGATTTACAGATATTTGAATATCCGACTCCGCAACTTAGAAATTGTTGAATGTACAGCTGCGTAAATTGACTAATTTGCAATTAAAAAATGTTCAGATATGAAAGTAGTAAAAAATGCAAATTTGTGATTTAGAAATTTCAAAATTGACATTGGAAAACAATGCGGTTCGAGATTATTTTATACTTTTGTTATCAGTATTTAACAAAGTGTTGTAAACCCTAACTCGATACAATAGCTTGATCTATTTTGTGCGTAAAATATGTCGGTAAAAAACATAGACACCCTGTGTTTTATGATGCAAAATTGAATAACGTCCAAGTTTGATGTAGGTCGGATTAACCTTAATCAAAGCAACGTGGCACCCTAACGTTTGTCATTAACCTTGACTTTTCCCGACTGCTATATAATCCGATCATCGTTTATAGAATAATGTCCCTCTATATCAGGGATCTGACCCTGTTTACAAGCTAAATAGATACATGATGATGATTATCAATAACCAACCTACGCAACTAATTCTAGCAGAAACATAATTTTTTGCTCGAAAACATAAGAATTCACATTGAGCACAAAGTTCATTCATAAAATATGTTCCACTAGATACAACAAATCTTATATTTTAAATTAAAAAAAAAAAGAGTTTTAATCATTTTCATTTCAAGTTTAAGGAAATAAATAATTTTAGTCATTTTAATTTTTATTACAAGCGAGTAAATAATTTTAGTTTTAATTATAAGTAGGTAAATAATTTTAATTTTAATTATAAGTAGGTAAATAATTTTAATTTTAATTACAAGTAGGTAAATAATTTAATTCATTTTAATTTTAAATAAATAAACGACGTTAGTAATTTTATTCTTAAATAAATATATAATTTTAATCATTTAAATCTTAATTCGATACAAATATTTTTTAAGTAAATCTGTAGTGTTATACACGTGATTTTTAAACATAGTAAAACAGACAAACGTGACAATTAATGGCAGAAAAAAGTAACCACAACAAAAATCATGAAGCTTTTAAACTCGCAAGTTGCAACTTTCTAGCAACGAGAACGCTTTGGAGGGTAAAAGGTTAATTATTATGTCGAATTCGTAATTGTTAACAGAGTCATGAACATTTGGGCATCTGGTTCGTTGGTGAAAATGAAATCCCGACGAGAAAAACGACCATCTTGACTGTCTGGAGATGAAACGCGACCACTGAAATTTGTCGGTACCTTTACGCTCCGAATACTTCAAGCCCATTCTCAGTGTCACTGCGCTTGCAGTTTTCATCCATTTTCCAAGCTTTTGTTGGAATTTCAGTTTAATGTTCGCAGGGGAAAAAATTTTAGTAGTAGGAAGTGATTCGTATTCAGGGAAAGAAACTGCTTTCACTGTTCCTTTCATGCTTTTAGGCTTTCATTCTTTTTGGAAAATACCTGCACGGTGTTATTACTCAACGTAATATTATTTATATTATGATTACTAATTAACTAGATTACTAACTTAATATTATTATTTATGATAATACTAATAATTATTGTCAGAATGATTTATTTATTGTAGTAATATTATTATTACTGACGTAATATTATTGATGTCGTTTCGGTAATATTATTACTAGCTAACTCGATTATTCAATTCATTTTTAAATTTATATTCATTATAATCATTCGCTTTTTTTTAATTTGTACATCTTCAAATGAGTTAAATTGCACAATTTTTCAAGTTATACTGTTAAGTTCTTTAATACCTAATAAATAGGTATTTAATAATAAATTTAATATTAATAAATTTAATACCTAATAAATTCTTTAATACCTACAAGCTATTTTACTTTAGTTTTTTAATACCTAAATTCTCATATTTGCAGTTTCGAGTTTTCAATTTTCCAAAGTTCATCAGTCATTAAATCAGTTAGGTTCAAAAATTGTGAAGTTCGGAGGTTTTAAGGTACCAAAGGTTTAAAATGCCATAGTCACGAAATTCTGTAGTTATGAAACTGCAAAGCCAGAGAGTCTCGACATTTTGAAGTTCAAAAGTTGCAAACTTTCAAGGTCTCAAATCCCAAATCCACATATTTCCAATGGTTTCAATACAAAGTTTCCAAATACTATATTCCTAAATTGTCAAAATCCAAATATTCACAGAAGTCTCAAAATTTCTAAAATTACAAATTTTCAATGTTCCAAAGTATCAAATTTCTAAAATCTCAAATACTGTCATGCGCTCAAAGTCTCACATTCCAAAAACCCTCAAACCCCTAATATCCAGTTATTCACAAGAGCACAAAAATTTTTGAAATTTCATATGTAAAAAATTCTGCATTCCTAATATTCCACAGCCTCAGATTTCTAAAATCCCTAGAAATTGCAAATTCCTGCAGTTCCATAATTTTCAAGTCCCAAACCTCAAACATAAAATTATCAATATACCAAAATACACAAATCTCCAATACAACTCAATTGTGAAATTCCAAACTCTCAAAGTCTAATAATCCAGTAACAGGAATTACTGAAATCCACAGAATTCGATAATTCTAAAATTCCTGTGTGCCATATCTGAAAACGTAAACTTGCCGTTGTTCCAAAATACAAAAATCTGCAATACAGCTCAATTTTTAAATTCCAAACTCTCAAAATCCAATAATCCAGTCACAGGAATTACTGAAATCCTCAGAATTCGATAATTCTAAAATTCCTGAGTGCCATATCTGAAAACGTAAACTTGCCGTTGTTCCAAAATACAAAAATCTCCAGTAAAGCTCAATTCCCAAATTCCAAAACTCCAAAATCCCAATAAGTGCGAAATTTCGAAAAATCCATTAATCTGAAAATTCCCAACACACAAAAACTCTTAACTTCGAAATCTCAATACACAAGATTCGGCCAATAACCCGAAACACCGAAATCCCAGAACTGTACAACCACAAAATCCGCCAAAATTGTACAACCCGGTTCGAAAATTCCTAACTCACAAAATCTAACAATAAATAGCAGAAGAATCTTTGCCGACCGTACAAATCGTGACGGGAATTGTAACACGCTACCCGAACTAACGATTTCCAAGATTCCTCAGATCCTTGATTAATCTAGAGCATGCTTTCGTGCAGAACGTAACTAGCATCCGTATTTTAGAACCGAAAAAAAAAGAAGCAGAAGAAGAAGAAGATATTCACCTAAGTGCATACAAGGTGCACCGTACACGCACGTATTCCTGCGTGTACACACGTGCACACACGTGTGTGTATGTGGAAGCAACGAGCCGTGCAGTTAATGTGCGTGCGCACAGGTAACAACATATGAAATTAACGAAACAAAAGTTTAACTAGTCGCAGCCACTTGTTCTCTTTTTACCAGTGTCCTCCAATTACTGGCTCGTAGAAGTGTTCGTCATCTCGACGAACTTTGACGACTTTGAAAACTAGGATAACTGGATCTCTTTGCTCCCCGGCGTATCTGTTTCATTCGAACGCGACGCGCGTGCACAGGTGTGTTCGTAATCACGCGTGCAATCGTTAGACCGTGTCCGACATTTACCATGTGTGCACGCATGTACACGCTTTTAATATCACATGCCGCAGGGCTCTTTTTAAATCCAGAAATCGGTTTCCTTTACTGCATTTCCCTTCCGCATATTTTTTTCTTCAAACATCAACGTTTCTGGTATGTGGACTGCGCGTTCCTCGTATGACTACTTGTTCATTCAGGTTTTTTATTCGTGGTGATTAGCGATTATATTGAATGGATTATTTATATTTGCTGGTCATTATTATTGATATATTCGAATTGTTCGCGTGCCATGTTTTCAATCGGGTCAAGAGTTGTTTTTTCGTACGAGATGCTTCACAGTGTGTATGCGATATTACGTGTAGTTGAATTAACATTTTATTACTTTTGCTTTTGTTTAACCAGTTAACTGTGGCACTACCTTTTGTAAGTATACTCGTCAATCACAGCACAGGTGTCGGTGTTAAAGTATTGGGCCAAAAGGATAGGTCTATTTTATAAAATAAACAATTTTATTACTAATATTGACTTATTTGGTGAACCAATTAGCTGTGATTTAGGAGTATACTCGTCGTGATAATAAATTCTGTCACATCTCCATGACGAATATAGTCGTCAAACGCACTTAACTGGTTAAGTAAAAATTAAAACTAGAGTTGAAGAGAACATTGTACAATGATCCTTTGTTTTGGCAAAAGTTAACATACATTTCGATAAAAGCTTCTTTGTAGTTTTTGTAGTTTAAAATAAGAAATGTGTCGTGAGTCATTTTGGCTCGTTCCATAAATCTAGCGTTAAAAAATATAGATTTGTTCATGTCGAGATTATGTTGGTAATTATTTATTACATCGGGAGAATTCTTTTTATTTCGATCCGGAAGATACGGAATATCACATTGTGAGGGTACAAATATAATCTGTCATACGAATTAATCAGAATTATTGATATGTGAATAAATTTTGCAATTATTATGTAAAAAGTTATTTTCTGGATTGAATTCATTTCCTCTCCTTTTGAATCTGAGGTATAAATTGCATAATATTATTATTGACACATAATTGAATTCTGCAATTTTCATCTAAAAAATCACTAGTTACATTAAACCAATTATTTTTGTTTCAACGCAGAAGATATAAACTATCAATTTTAAATTGTGATATCTACTACAATTATCGATATATAATTAAATTTTGCAGCTATTATCGCAGAAATTACGAGTAAAATTGAGTCAATTATTTTTATTTTCATCTGGTTCATACGAGACATCAATTATAAACACTAACGTTAATTAATTACAGTTATCAAAAGGTAATAAAATTTTGTAATTTTTCAAATCGAATTGATATCCCTTTTAATCTAAAAGGTACGAACTACAAATTGCTATGTTAATTAACCATAATCGATCAGATCTCAGCGGAGCCAATTAATGCTACAAAACCTTCGTATTGATAGATACACGCAATCGATCAAGCATTTTCGATTAAACCATCTATCACATTCACTAACAAACCGATATCACACAAGTGGTAACACAAGATCTTTACCTTGGCATGGTTGGCTAATGACTCTCGTGAACGCTGTTAACTCACACCGTAGATGAACCACACGATATCACTGTCGACACTGAATCACGCATGCTTTTGTCTATCAAAAAAAAAAAGAAACACCGAACGTATTATACACGCACACGAATCAGTCCCAGACAGGATGCACGTATGACCCGCACTGTACGGCGGTCGAGACACAACTGACGTCCTCTGCTGAACGCTTCATAGCACGAAACTTGATGCAAGGTGCATTCATATAGAGGCTATGCGATTCAACGTGTGAGGGACTCTAAAACATTTGCACACGAAGGTATTTTGTGCTGTTCATAGGGAGGAACGACCGTTTACTTGAAAAATTCAATAAATTGATTTCAAGTTATTATTTTTTTCTTACACTGTACAACCAATTTTGACTTCTCTTTGATTTCATAAACCCCACTATGAAATTCTTATAGATTTTTGCGAGCTGAACACGAATCTAAAATCCGTTTTTTGATGGAACGTGCAGTTTTTGAGAAAATTAATGTTTTAAAAAATTGCAAATTTTCAACTTTGGGAATTTTTTGCGCTTTTATCGTAGCAGCTATTCAGAGGCTTTATACACGAGAAAAATTTGTGAACTTTCCCGAATAAAATGATACAAATTTTTATTACATTTTAAACGATTAAATATGTTTAAATGGTCAAAATAAGAAAGAATCTAAAAATGCACCAATTTTTGCTGATACTTTTAAATTTATTTAAAAAACCATGGGTCTAGGCAACATTTTGATCATCGTTTAAACATATTTAAATGTTTACAATGTAATAATAATTTATATCGTTTAATCGGGAAAGTTCACAGATTTTTCTTGTGTAAAAGGCCACTGAATAGCTGCTGTGGTAAGAGCACACAAACTTTCCAAAGTTGAAAATTTGCAATTTTTTTAAACATTTATTTTTTCAAAAACTGTGCGATCTAGAGAAAAACAGATTTTATATTCGTATTTAGCTCGAAAAAATCTACAAGTATTTCATAGAGGCGGTTTGAAGTTCATTTGGCTGCTGTAGTGTTTTAATTACTGTTAATTACTGCTAGTGTCTCTTTCATTATGATTATACGTCATGTGTTACAACGCTATAAATTACATTAAAAAATACATATTTATTCATTATTTACTTTACATATTTACATATATACATTTTATATATTCATATTTATTACATATTTTAAATTGTTTTATTAAATGGTGATTGTGAATCACCAATCGAGAGCAAAGTGTTAATTAATCGGAATGGTAATTGTATAGTAAAGATCTAGAGTTCAGTTATTTACTGATTCAAAGGAAACATGATTTGAGCAGTTTATTTCGAAAGCGGAGCACGTTCAGTTTTTGTTATTATGAGATATTTAAAGGCTTTGATGAATTTAAAAATATTGTTATACACTATTAGCCAAATCTGTTCGATTATGTGTGTTTATTATCCAATAACGCTTAAAGATTATTTGAGTTATTAGATATCAAATTTTCAAGTTTAAAAAACTGAAAGTTACCAAATATTTTTTGTTTTCGTATTCAAAAATTTTGTTAACATCTCACAAATCTTAAAACTGATAAATCTGTAAAGAGTTGAAAAACTTGAAAATTGTATCGCCAACGCACGATCGTTAATACGTCTGTCAGGCAAACAGATTCATTAAGATAACTGCAATTTATAGAATCGATTAACAGCTAGATTATAAATCAATAAACTTCTCGCGCTTCGATCGGCAGAAAACGGAGATACATATTTATAACTGCTAATGAAGTATAAAAACATTAACAAATTCGATTTCTTCGTTTTTAATTATGCTCATTCCTGTGTAAATGAATTATTCCATCAAATTTCTGCATCGACATTCTTCTACAAACGTGTTACATATTTTTTGTTGATGAAATTCGTTAAATAATTAAATCCGTGCTAGTCGAGCATTGCACAATACAACGCGAAATCTAACTAAAGCCTAATCAAAGTGGACTAGCACGAACGTGCTACAGATGCCGTAATACGGGTAATGTTGGTCAGTTTATCCGAAGCCAGCTAAATTCGTTACCATAAGCAGTTAGGAAGCTTGTTTCACGATGAGGTTACTTCACGTTTCACTCCGTTTCCATCATGCTCAAATACGTTTGTTGTCGTTCATTATCCAAATAAAAATCGAACCTCTATTGCTCGTACTTGTAAGATGTAACATCGGGTCAATTATGACCCCAGACAAAAACAACGTAGACAAGAATCCTTCGACTGACATAAATGTACAGTAGACTCTCGTTTTATTGCCATCTTCGCTAGTGACGCTCCTCAACAACGTAGCACATGGAATCGTTGCACGAAGATCTAATTTTCTATCAATAAAATATATCCTCAACTCAAAGAATTTTCTTTGGTATATCTTTATTGTTATAGTTACGTATATAGCAATATAATGAGAGTCCATCGTACAGGCTTTCATTTGAAATAATAATGTCCGACAGAGAAAAACGTGGTCGGTAATTCGTTTATACGAAAAATAATTTTATGAATATACAGATACGATATGTGAAAAGCGTGCCACGCTTCTTGTCTCTATTGATTAAGTTACCGATGGAGCGTATAAAGGGGTTGGCTTCCTCGTCGAGCGTGGCTTGATGGGTCGAGAGGCCGTATTTGTGTTCAATCTTGTTATAAATCCGGCGATCATTATACTGCACACAAATGGTGGGCCATTTATGTACGTTCGCGTGCAACATGGGCTTCCCTCAATTTACGGTAATCTTATGAGGAAAGAAGTTTCCTTTTTATCTCGCAGATCTTCCTTATATTTATATTCCTCGTCGCATGGAATTACTAACGACCCTCCATTAACACATCGTTCGAAAAACTGTAATATACTTCCTTCTATTAAAATTAAATATACCGCCATTTTATAAGTTTACGATTCGCAGTTGCTAATTATCATTATCTGCGTAAATACTTGTGAATATATCGTTGTACATAGATGCATTGTCTCAGTAAAAAAGAGTGGGGGAAGGAACGTCCCACTACCGGCTGATAGGCTCCACCCTCTCCTGTCTAGATAACCTCCTGTCATTTTAATTCTTTAGTATAGAAAGCTTAGGAATGAATGACGATAGTCCTATGACTACCTTTTTCCTTTGCCACAGGAAGTTTACAAACAGTGAGAGAAGTGTAGATTAGGCAAAACTTGCTTGGGACGAGGTTAAACTATACTCCTCCCACTTGCATTTTGGCCCTCACGTTAAATCTTTGAAACTAGGTTAAAAAAAGTACACTGACAGTCTGACTACTACTTTGTCTCGTTCCCTACAAGTGAATGGTTGGAGAAGCATAGACTGGAAGAAACTCCATTAGACGAAATCTGGAATAGACTCCTCCCAGAATTAATCTTTGCTATCCCGACCGATCCTTTCTGACACGAAAGAAAAAAAACGTCGATGCAATTCCTCTCAACAAAATTTCTTCTTGTATACTATACGACATGATTCCTCCTATAACGGAAAAAATCAACTTCAGATTTCTTTCACAGTAGGTCGAGTCTACTCTGGACTCCTCCCATAGTGGGTGGGGCCTGCACATCCTACAGTGGGCGAAGCATTCCATTACTACTCTTATACTGGTTGAAACCTACCCCTACTCCTTCCACAGTGGGTGACGCATACTCCCTACTCTCCTGACAATGGGTGACGCCTACCACTCCACTCCTCCCATAATAGGCGGAGTCTACGATTGACTCTTCTTATTACAGCTTTCAATAAGAAACTCTATATCACTCATATGCGTCCTGTAACTATTGTTACATAATATCAATTCAAATTTGCAATATCATCAGAAATAGGTCATTAATCTTAACGGAATGAAAATGTAAAGACGTACAATTTTTTTTTTTTGTAATGGTTCAGAATATGATATTAAATTGTCCTGTTCCATCGACGGAACAGAAGCTATGTAACTGTTCGATGGAAGCCGTGAACGGCAACGGGATGCTTGCCGCTCTAAATACGTCGCGCAATTTCATCCTCTGTATAATTTATTTTCGGCATTTGTTTCGTCCTTTCCTTTCCCGATTCGATTTCTTGGCTTCGTAGACCGCCACTCGGTAAAAGTAAACAGAGCACGGTGTAAGTTACATATCGACAAGACGCGGGAGGAACATATACGGACATTTAGTGTATCGTGGATGTCTGTTGAATTAATAGCTGGCTCTAATTCAGGCGATTAAAAGAAACCCGTCGTTCCCGTTTAGCTACATTGTTCTGTCAGGCTAAACACTATGCCCCGTGACACGTTCATATAGGTAATGCATGCAAACTCGGTCTGATCGGCTTAATGAGGATGTACCCGGTCTGAATGACGAGCACAAATTATGCTTGCCTCGGTGTCTCGATGCGCGGCGTAAACGCCGATATTAATATCGCACGCGTCGCTACGCGTGTTACATCCACTCCCGTTTCTCGCGGCATTCCTGAAACATCCAGCTGCTCCCGGACACGGATCGCTCCTTACAGCATCGTTGACGCGAAAACTGTTGCCCGAATTACGCTTTCTTTCATGAACAATTAACGACACGCACCGAGTAACAGCGTTGTATTAATAGCATCTTACGTGACACGCACATTGTTCTAATCACCATAAATACCGGGTCTGTGACATTCGAGCCACGCCCCCTATGGTCCGCCCAGTGTCAAGCACCGCCCAGTCCTTCAAACGAAGGCCACTGCGGCGGACGAAGGGTACGGATATCCTTATGGATACTTCGATGATTTTTGACGTCACTGGTTCCAGATACCATCGTTAAAATCGAAGGCACCCGAAGGTTGAAGTTCACGAATTTCTCCCCGAACGGAAAAGTATTAAATTTTTTATGTTAGAAACAAAGTGAGGTGACTTCCTACAATAATAATTATCTTCTCACGTGGCTATCGCTAAACTCCGCCCACTGATCTAGCTGGAGGTAACCAAGGACAATGAAAAATCTTGTTCCTAAGATCGATGAAGACTAATATTAAATATCTCACGTTAGACCCGAACTGAGAAATTTCTCCCACTCTTTTAAGAATCTTGTGACGTCACAGTCATCAAGCTCCGCCCACTGCTACGACGGGAGGTAACCCAAGGCATTCGAAATTCGAAAACGTTGACTCTCGATGCACCATGAAGGGAACCGTAAGAGGACTTTCTTACATTCTCAGCTGATTCCTGACTCCATTTAATCAAGCTCCGCCCATTCATAAAATCGAAAACTATCGAGGATACTCGAGGGAATCCGAAAGTCGAAGATTTCGAATTTCCAAACCCCGTGATGGAACGGAGCGACAAATACCAGATGTTCCCTCCTTCTTTTACTGACATCTGACGTCATAGCCAGTAAGCACCGCCCACCGCGATGGCCGAAAACGAGCCAAGGCACTTTATTCTCCTTAAACCTTTCGCTACGACGCGTTCTCGACACAAGGAGCGTATGTTTTAAAGCGAAATGGTTTGCAAATAGCGGTGTAGTTGTTGTCAAGGTACTTCGAGCCGTAGAAAACGTGAATCTTGGTCATTGAGATTGAAACGAAAGAAGATTGCCATGAAACCGTTACGTATTTTGAAATCCAAACAAGTTGCATAAGGCGTAGAACGTTACGGCGAGACAACGCGATCTCATTGAAACGTGCGAACACCGTTATTCACGATCCACCATGATAGTTCTAGATGATATCGCGGCAATGCTGAGAAGGAAAACTTGAAATTTAGTTCCACGCGTAAACGCACCACTTACGGAAAGAATGCACGCTATTCCGGAAGTTGGCGGAGAGATTGTAGACACACGAGGCCGGGTGAAAGCGATCACGGGTTGCATTCTTCGATCGCCAACGAGACAAACTGGCATCGAAATTTTTGAACCTAGCCTGTAACCGAACGATGCACTCTATGTGACCCCATTTTGTTTTAGTACAGGAAGAACGCACCGCGTGAAAACGGCCCCGTGAATGGAGCCGAACGAAGAATCGTTCTATTGAAAGCGGTCTCGTACGGAAAATTAATGAACGTTATCAATGGAAATTGTGTGTTAGAGGTTGCTCACGATAAAAGTGCATGAATCATCGGTCACTCCGAAAGCGGCTACGTTGTTCGTTCGTCGATGTACGCATAATAATGCTTACTGGGAATACCGTGGTCATCCAAGATAGCACAATAGACCGCATAGCGCTGTATTGATTGAATACTAACATTTTCTCAACGACGACTTAGAACGAGATTGTAACTCCTGCTTTGTCGGATTCGTTTATCAATGTTTACGACTCTGGACTTTGAGATTCAATATTTTAATTTTAGAATCGTTAACACTATTTCTACCACGATTTTGTGTATATCCATTTCAACCAAAAGGTGTCTTCTGACGCCTTTTGAATACAAATCATAGTCGAAATTGGTTGGGATTTTAAATTATGAGTTAAACATAGATAATTTGACGAATATTTTTATCGATACACTGATGTGTATTTATTGGAGATTATTCATCAAGTTACAAAATATTAGGGTCACATAAGTTTCTTCCTTTTTGTAATACAACCCAAAATGGGATAGAGAGATAGAGAAGGTTGATACAGCTGAAGAATCAATGCAACGAATCAACTTTAAACTATAAATATTGTGTATGAATGTCTATCAAAAAAGGAAATAACTTATGGGACACTCTAGTATACAATCAATGCAGTGGTGTACACTAAAATCCAGCAGGGGAAATTAGCGAATATTAGCTGGAGAAAAATGATATCGCTGAATTAATTTAACAACCATCGTATGAAATGTGAAAAAATTAATTGTGCAGAAACGATTCAACATAGAGAATAATTTTATGTTAAAATTTGAAAGGTGTCTTTTGACACCTCTTGGTAGAAATAGCGTTAAAATACCAAGTGTTCTGGACTTTAGGTCTTTGGATTTTGAGAATTTGGAACATTGAGGCTTCAGGACTCTATAGCTTCGAAACCTTGGGATCTTAGAACTTTAAATCCTCGTGATGCTATTATTTTATTGATTTCCAAGAAATGAGCAGTAATATTATTCCTGCCCACGTCACAGTTTGTGAGGCAGCCGATAAAGAGGAAGTTTGGATTTTGTTCAAACGAGTATTTCCATAAAACTGTCCGCCGTGGTAAGTGTAAATCGCGTCCTTTTGGAAAATGTTTCTGACACTTTGCCAACGTTACGGTTAACTTGATCAATGACCCAAGGCTGTGGCAACATCGAAACGAGCTTTCTAGTTGTCCTTTATTTAAGCCCGTGTTCTCGTTCTAAAGCTATACACAATTCTGGCTGAATGTCAAATGCGTCTTGCACGAAGGCGTACATCCCTCCAACCCGGAAGTTTTCAACTCGTAGGAAAATAATTTGAGCTTAAACAACGTTATCACTCTTATCTGAAGCATAAATAATTCATGATAACGATGCGACAATGTTCGGAAAGAATAATGACAGCGTCATGGAACAGTGAACAACTTTCTATAACAGATTGCTGTTGAAAAGGGGAATAAAGTTCGTAACTTGATTAGACAATTTGGTTTTAAGTATAATCACTCTCTGCGACAAAGATTCGATTAATTTTTATAAAGACTATTCGAAAGACGTTAAAGCAGTTATTTTCTTCAGACTTTGATCTTTAAATCCATACCTCATGACCGCTGTTTTAAAAACGAATTTAAAAATAAAATTAGATTTTACATGTTTTACAATTGTTCATCGTTCGTTATAAGTGGCAAGGAGCCATTTTCTGTTAAAGAACTGAACGAAATCTTTACTTAGTTATTTTCTTGAGACTTTCAGCTTTAATTTGATATATCGTAAGTGTCATTTCATCAAATTATGGCAGACATTAGCCAGCATATACAGCTACAGCTCTTTCTTCAGAGTAACTGACTCATCGCTTGTTGAGGCCAATAACCAGTCACTTTACAATAAACATTGTAACTAAGTGTGTACATAATCTTTTTTTTCAAGATTTCAGTTTCACAATGATGTGCTATAACTGCCATTTTGAAGTACTTTTATGTCATGAAGTCGTGTCAGACGTTAGATATCTAAATAGGGAACATCTTGTTTGTAGCACGCAATTAATCTAATTAACTAAGAATATTTATAAAGCAATTATATAATTATTTCTGTTACACAGCAAGCCGTAAACTGCTGCACAATTCCGAGGCACTTTTATGTCATAAAATCGTATCAGACATTAGACAACCAAACACAGGGAATAAATTTTCTTCCCCATCGTAAACAATTCACCGCTTGAGGCCAAATATCGGCTATATTACGCTAAAAATTTTAACAAAGCATTCATGTTATCATATTTGATAAGCATTAAGCTTCAAAATGATATATTATACGCATTATTTGGTTGTATTTTTATGAAATCCTTTCAGAATTGTTGTATCCTGATAATATACTTTTCCAAATCTCTCCTATTTTGAAGCAAAACGTGCATCAGGCACGAACGAAGACATGATCATACGTTCCTAGAAAGTCCACATTCGATTCAACCTCAGTTTCAGGTTGAATCGAGTCGGTCAGTCAGCTCATTCCCACGAGAGCTTCCAAAGTGTGTCGAAGTGGATAGGAGAAGACACGCTTAAGAACAGAACCAACATTATGTATTTACGAACAGGTTGGTATCGGTCAATCTGTACAGGTAGTGTTCAGGACCGGTTCTGACGACCGGGGGGGTCTTCTTCGCCCGTTGGGACCAAGTTCAGAGAGACCTGAATAAACGTATCGACCCGTCCAGACATCTGGATCGACCCAGACAACCACGTAATACCCGGTGCTTCGTGTAATTGATGGTTTGGTAACCTCAGGTTCCTCTTCTCGCGGAAGTCCATCGATCGATCATCCATACCGAATAATAAAAGCACCATGGCGGACGATTATCTGGGCAATATTGAATTCACGGTTGATTTGCATTTTCACTTTGCTGACCTCACGACGCTCAAATTCAGCTGTTAATTTCGTGCCGGTTTCTTCCCTCGTGTTATCGGAATTATTATGCGGTCGTTACGAGACTTTAATATCAGAAGTCACGTAACGCAAAACGGCACGCCTCGTTATTTTCCAGAAGTGCGTTTAACGGTACGGGAGGAAAGATGATTAACGAAGAAAAAGATAAAAATAACTGGATTAAATTGCCAGGCGTGACGCGATTCACGTCTGGCGTCTTAATTGAGTTTCATAAACGTTTTAGACGGTTCGTTGATGCTAACTCACAGTTACTTGGACGATTTTATCACCCCGTGGCCCTTCTAACCCTCGTACAAAAGGTACCATTGTAACTTGCGTCCGGTCACTCGAAAGATTTTTTTTCGACTTTAGCTGTTCCGTTCTCAGAATAACTTTTGGACGTCACGATGAAAAAATAGTCCTTCGTTTCTGTGTTACCGACACTGAACGTACAATTTCAGGTCGTTTAGTACGAAACTTGGTATACAGAAATAAATATATCTCTACCTTCCTTCGAGAAACAGAAATCATTACCCTTGCAATGGTAGATTGTTTGTGTCGCTGTTGACATAAAATTACCACAAAATAGCGTCTGTAACACGTCATTTTAATGTTTAAAGTTTAACAAAAAAGAATACATAAATCATTCATTAAAATTCGTAGTGCAAAATGGTTGACTATCGGCTTCAAAGGATATTGGATCGATTTCTAGATAGCCCATTAAATTGATTGGTTTGAAACATTTGATACAATTTAATTCAATAAAATTTAATATCCAATTTAATTCAATAAAATTTAATATTCAATTTAATTCAATAAAATGTAATATTCAATTTAATTCAATAAAATGAAATATTCAATTTAATTCAATAAAATGAAATATTCAATTTAATTCAATAAAATGAAATATTCAATTTAATTCAATAAAATTTAATATTTAATTTAATTCAATAAAATTTAATATCCAATTTAATTCAATAAAATTTAATATTCAATTTAATTCAATAAAATTTAATATTCAATTTAATTTAATAAAATTTAATATTCAATTTAATTTAATAAAAATAGTATCAATGGTATAAAAATTGTCGTTATAGATATGACAATTGAAAAAGTAATGAGGATACATCTTTTAAATTAACCCAAGGCAGTACTGAAATTTGGTGCAAAAATAATAAATAGAACAAAATTTTCTTCGACTCTTCTTCGAGAAACAAAAATCATTACCTTTTTACATTGCAATGATATTTTGTTTATGTCGCTCTTGACATAAAATTATCATAAAATATCACTTTTGACACGTTATTTTAATGCTCAAAGTTTACCAAAACGGAATACATAAATGGTTTATTAAAATTTGTAATGTAAAATGGTTGACTGTCAGCTTCAAAGGGCAGAGCAATAACATGTTTAATGCAATTTAACAAAAATTGTATTATTGATACAAAAATTGTTGCAGATATGAAAAATGAAGAAAGAACGAGGATGTATCTTTTAAGTGATCCTAACGCAATACCGAAATTTAGCGAAAAAATAGTGAATGTGAAAGTTTTCGATATCCATCGAATTCCATGCTAAACAACGTTCCACGAAAAAGTAATTAGATACAAATTTTTTGTTACCGCTTATTTCGCCGTGGGTGTTGTATTACGAATACGTAATTGTGTTGCTCTGTATTTGAAGCATTCGGAGAAGTATTTGGAACGGGATCGCCCTCCATTTGGGATGCTAAGGCTGGAATCCCAAAATCGAGGTCAGCAATCAGCTGATACGCTCAACGCAACTTCCTGTATAACAGTATAACCGTTACATAATCAGTTTTGCGTACGCTTACAACATTTACATCTGGATTAGCAGAGCCTCTGCAACGGTGTACAGCTCCCAATTACTATCATTTAGTGGAAATGATACGAGCTCTGTGATTTATGCGTGAAACACCGTGATTCGAGTTAACGATCGCAGAGGGACTTTCATAGAAGTTGATGAAATTTTTACAATGTTTAATTCTGGGAATTGTCCCCTAATAAGGTATCGTTAATTTTTCCACTTTGTCTTCTTTGATTACATATTAAAACACTCCATATCTATATGATTTACGGACAATTAAAATTCTTGACGAACAATAGCAATGATATATAATCATATGTGGAATGTCTAGGAGAAGATACATCATAGTAAAGAGTAGGATATACGAATTTGGATGAAGAAAAAGTTTGCTTAAGAATTGTTTGAAATATTGACATTATAGTGAATACCACTCTGTCATCGTCGAACAATAGCAATGATATATCTAATCATATGTGGAATGTCTAGGAAAAGATATATTATAGTAAAGCATAGGATATACAAATTTGGATGAATAAAATATTTGTTCATAAATTGTTTGAAATATGAATATTATAGTAAATACCATTCCGTCATCGTCGAACAATAGTAGTGATATATGTAATCATATGTGGAATGTTTCGGAAAGGATACATCATAGTAAAGGGTAGGATATACAAATTTGGATGAATAAAATATTTGTTCATAAATTGTTTGAAATATGAATATTATAGTAAATACCATTCCGTTATCGTCGAACAATAGTAGTGATATATGTAATCATATGTGGAATGTTTCGGAAAGGATACATCATAGTAAAGTGTAGGATATTCGAATTTGGATTAATAAAAAGTTTGCTTCAAAATTGTTTGAAATATTGATATAGTGAATACCATTCCGTAATCATTGAACAATAACTATGATACATAATCATATGTGGAATGTTTAAGAAACGATACATCATAGTAATTCGTAGGATATACAAAGTTGGACGAATAAAACAATTGTTCATGAATTGTTTGAAATATCGATATTACGGTGAATGCTGTACCGTAATCATTGAACGATCAATGACGTAATTTTACTCGAAACTATAACGTCGACAGTCCCGATTTGTTACACGTTACTCCTTTTCATGCCGTTCTTTGTTCATGCCTAATTCGGAACACGAAACCTCGCGAATAATGGAAACGTAACGAGGACACATCGAACAAGGTATTGTCAATGCAGCTGTGTCATGTGCCACATCATGTGTTATTGATTTTATAGCGGTATGTTGTTGAAGAGAGATAGAGAAGCAGGGAGGTGCCTTAAGTTTGGGCTACTCAACGTCGCCTCAGGCAGACGAGATGTTACATAAATTAAAACTTCACATTTAGACAAGGTCTTCGACTATTTACCATCATATCCGACATTTTAATTCGGGTGCTGTAAATTCTCGAATAAAATCGGTCGATATACTTAGGACATCAAATATTTCAAGAATGATTGCGAAACTAATTTTCGATTCATAATTAGCACCTACGTATAAAATCATGTTACGTTACACATTTCAAACGGGTAATGATTACTGTACCCGTTACTCTGGAATCGAACACGTTGAACCAACCTACTAGTTAAAAGAGGTATGCGAAATATTGAGCGTCAGGACATTAAACTTGAAACTTGAAAAACGTCGAAACTCTGACATTTATTATGGTAGATTTAGCGATAAATATTATTAGGTTTAGTCAGTTTAGAAGACGCATCACCACTCTTTATTTACTCTTTATAACAATATTTTCTATGTCATTAAACTATGATAAACAGTGGACACTTTAGTGGACTACATCCACTAAGAAATGTAACTGATCCGTTGCTCTTTGAAGCTATAGGCAGCCATTTTACCTTGAGACTTTCAACAAACCGTTTATGCAGTTCGTTCAGGTATACTTTAAACGTTAACATGATATGTCACAAGTTCTATTTTGCAGCACTTCTATATCATAAAATCGTATTAAAAGTTTAATCAACCGAATGGAACGTGTTACAGCTAATCCATTACGGTCTGCGACCATTTTGCAAATCAAATTTCAACCAAATTTATCCGTAGTCTATTCTGGTAAAGTTCAAGCATTAAAATGACGCGTCAGTAGTAATAGTTTGCACTACTTTCATGTCAAAAAATCGTGTCAAACGTTAGACCACTTAATGGCCTATATTGCTAACTGGTCAACCGCTCTTTGAGGCCGATGGTCAGCCACTTCCCATCTCGAATTTCCACAAACCGCTTAATATGCTTTTTCGGGTGAGCTTCAAACATTAAAATGGCGTATCACAATTATTATTCCACAACACATTTATGTCAATAACGGCATGGACAGCCTATCGCTGTAGCGACAAAAGCGTGCAGATGTAATCGCGTACTTCCATTAAACGCGAGCAATTCTTTAAAGGAAATAAAAGGAGTTCGCGTCCTATTTGTCATGTTTCGTAGCGAATGATCCAACAAGAGGAGTATGTAGGCGCTGAATATATCGAGCACCGCGGCAAATGCAGGCGAACGCAAATAAGAATTTATTTACCGACACAATGCATCAATTGCGTGTAAAGTGATCGTAGGTGCCTTAATTGGAACGCATAGTTAAGTATCATTAGACTCCTTTTACGCCTCCTGCTGTGAGGCTGACGTATCGAGGGTCTTGACGTGATGGACTCATTGATAATCCCAGAACAACTTGCAATAAAGCGTCTAAGAGCGGCACGACGTTATCGGGAATGAGTTAATACGCGTCGAAGAAACGCGATAAGACAAGATAATGTATCAATCGATTAAACTCCTTGAACGTAGAATTCGTTCTTCGATCGATCCAACCACACAGGTCCTACCATATTGAAGTAAAGAACTTCGACGACCCACGGTGTCAATTATCATGAAAGTGAATTCGACCGGTGGGTCGCATTCCACCTACGCGTATGACCATGACTTTCGACCTGAAAATCAGCCTCACAGTGCGTTCACCCTGATTCGATTCATTGACGCCTTTCTAAGCGGACTGACATTCCGTACGCGTACGATTCTGTTAGCTCGCCTCGAATCTAGATTGCGTTTTCCTCGCAGTCGAGCTCTCCTTTGCTTTCATTCGAGAAATCTCCTCGTATCTGATTAATGTCTCAACACTTCGGTATGTCTCCGGTTTTCACATTGTTTTCGTGCCGCGTACGGTATGTACGCGACATTTTATAACTAGTTTTAACAGAAAATTTACCGTTTCAGCAGAAGTCGCTTGAGGCAAAGGGTCAGCCATTTTGTATGGAGAATTTCAACAAACGGTTTGTGCAGAACTTTTTGGTACAGTTCGAGCATTAAAACGATGCGCCATAAGCGATGTTTTACGGTACTTTTATGTCATTAAATTGTATAAAACATTAGTCAAGTTAATGGACTATATCATAAACGATACACCGTTTTGAGGCAGATCGTCAGCCATTTTCTATTGATAATTTCAACTAAACGTTTATGTAATCCTTTTTGGCAAACTTCGACCGTTGAAACCATCTACCATAAGCGTTATTTTACGGTACTTTTGTGTCATTAAAACGTGTAAAGCAGACATGGCCAACATACGGTTCATGTAATGACTTTACATGGCCCGCGAACAATTTTTCAATATTAGCACTTAACTTCTAGTAACTGATCGCATGAATTCTTTAGTAATCTTTAGCTTCACTTATGTTTGTGAACAAACGTTTTCTTTAATGAACTTAAATAAAAGGACAAAATCAAGATTGAATGATTTACATTTGGACGTTGTGTTAATACTAAAACTACCGACTTATAATGCACAATTATTTCGACGTTCAAAATGAGGTTAAAAAATAAATGAACAAACGATGAAACATAAATAAATATACTTATAGATTCTTTATCTCGACGACAATCAGTATAAATGCGAAGAAGACCAGCTTAACAAATTTTGTCATTCGAAGTAAGAAATTCGTTGAAGGGTCATTTGATCCCTTTATTAGTTTCAGTGCTAAGAATACCTAGTACAAGTATAAAACCAGATATTAAAAAAATAATGGACAATTTGTTGTATTGATTTACTTGAAATTATTCATAAATAAATTTCATAATACATCTTTTTATTTACTTATAGAAATAAGTGTTTTGCTTAACATTTTTAATTTTAATATTTCGTGAAAATATTTTTTTTTCCAGCCCAGGGGCAAAAACAGTTGGCCATTCCTAGTGTAAAGCATTAGTCAACCTAATGCGCTACATAATAAACCACACACTCTCCATCGGGGCAGATTGCCAGCCATTTTGTATTGATAATTTCTACAAAACCTTTATGTAGTTTCGTTTTGTAAACTTCAAGCATTAATACAACGCATCGCTGCTATTCTACGGTACATTTATGCCAATAAATCATATCAAACATCGCTCAACCCGATGTGGGTCTTTGAGGCAGTCAGTCATTCCAGATTGAACGATTTGAACAAATTGTTTAACTAGTTCTATCTGTTAAAGTGTCTTAATTTGTCAACAAAACGACGTTATTCGTTTTTATTCGATGGATTAACTTTTACGAATCAAAGGTGCAAAAAGTGAGAGAGTCTTTGCGCAAGTTTTTAGCGAGAAATTTATTTTGAGCTATCCGTGTATTGAAACAGTCAGTTGCAGCAACGATTGTGTCTATAGACAGGCGAAAACACGTAAGTAGACTATCGTTCGTTGTTTTATTCAGTAACTGCACGCGACACGCCAGTTAATGTCATTTGCACGAGGCATCCGTGTAGCATTCGATAAGAATACGAATCAAAAACGATGAAACCTGGGTATCGTCGATTCAAAGCGACAATCGTGAGAGTGAACGCTAGTGAGAACTCGTGAAAACTTTTCAGCGCACCACGGAGAAATTATTCAGACGAAAGTTCTACGATTTAAAAGGGGTCGCGGGACGAGTTCACTTTCGAGAGAGTCTTTACTATGCACGTGAGGAATATCTTTGACTTGGAAACGTAAGTATACAGGTGGTGTATGCAGAAGATATTAACACGTATCGTATTTAGGATTGTCTCTTATGTGAGTGAATGTAGGATCCGCACTCGATATCGCGTGAACGGTTCTTGAATGTTGGGATACGTGTTGATGGAGACTTGAAAATTTGGAGATTTTTAATGCGGATATTTCGTGATTATCACATTGTTACGTTTTGAAAATTGTGAATACTTGAATTTTTAAATTTTTAAATTACTCGTTTACGAATTTTCAAGTTCTCAAATTTTCAAATTGCTGAATTCCTGAATATTTGAATTTATGAATTTGCAAATGATAAGTTGCTAAATATTTTTAATTTTTTCTAAATCCCCAAACATCCAAATTTCCAATTTTACCTAATTCCTAAATTTTCAAATCCACAAATTCCTAGATACCCAAGTTTTCAAATTTCCAAATCCCTAAGTGTCCAAATTTCTAATTTTGTCTAATTCAAAAATCCTTAAATCACCAAATTACCAATTTTCTATATTTCCAAATCTTTAAATCCCTAAATTTCCAAATCACCAAATTTCTAAATTTCCAAATCTTTAAATCCCTAAATCCCTAAATCTCCAAATCACCAAATTTCTAAATTTCCAAATCTTTAAATCCCTAAATCTCCAAATCTGCAAATCACCAAACTTCTAAATTTCCAAATCTTTAAATCCCTAAATCTCCAAATCACCAAACTTCTAAATTTCCAAATCTTTAAATCCCTAAATCCCTAAATCTCCAAATCACCAAATTTCTAAATTTCCAAATCTTTAAATCCCTAAATCTCCAAATCTAAAAATCACCGAATTTCTAAATTTTCAAATATTTAAATCCCAAAATCTCCAAATCCTTAATATCGAGATTCCCATATTTCTAAATCCTCAAATCCCCAAATCATAAAATATCCAAATATCTAAATACATAAAAACTCAAATTCCAAAATGTTCAAATCTCCAAATCCAGTAATTCTATGTCCAATCATTTTAAAGGCGCAACTAGCCCGTGGGACGTCGCGTATACGACGACACACATCGATTTTTCTTTAAGGTCATCTCTCGAAATATCACATCGCAAAATGGGGAGAACTTCTTGACAGGGGTGCGCATTTGACTGCGTTCCTATATTGTTCGCCAGCATTGACGGTTACTTTCTTTCGTTCGATCGATTTTTTACGTCTGACGAGCAACAAATTTCAATCTTGAATATTACCGACCTTCCCTTTCAAAGTCTCACTACTCTCATTCTATTACATTTTCGTTCATCCTTTTAAACGTCCACATACTTATTTTAATTAAAAGTTTATATTCTTCTTAGTACGTTCATTGTATCGTGTACCAGATTCGAACGTTAATATAGAATGTTAAATTGGTTAAAAAAATGTTAAAAGTTAATAAAAAATGTATATAGATATCCGAGAAAATTAATGTTACGAAAATATGATTTCGACAAAAATTGTTTCATGTAAAGCAAGATAAAAGCATCTGGTGTATTTTCCATTGTTTAACCTTACAGTGGCCTTGAAGTGTTTATCAATGAAAATTCTCATATAAAACTCAATAAATGAGATGCGTCACAATATTTATTATATCGATTGATTATGCGGAATGTTTTTGATAAGAAAGTAGGTAAAGGTAAAAATTTTGCATTAGGAGATATAAATTTCAAAGTTTGAAAATTTAGAAATCTGGTAATTAAAAAATTTCATGACTTGGGTATTTGGAAAATTGGATATCCGGAAATTTTTAAACTTCAAAATATTGAAATATAGAAATTCGAAAGTGCAGCAGTTGGAAAATTTAGAAATTCAGATATTTGGAACTTCAGAAGTTTGAAAATCTGGATATTTAGTTAACACGAAATTTCACAATTTGAATGTTTCAGTATTTGGAAATTTAAATATTTAGACGTTTAGAAACTTAAAGATTAAGAAATTCAGAAACTGGGAAATATAGGGATTTCAAAAATTAAGTATTCGTAAAACTTAGAAATATAGAAATTTAGAAATTTGAGAATTATCAAACATGGAAAATTGGATACTTGAGAGTTTAGTGATTTGAAATGTTATAAATATGGATATTCAGTAATTTGGAAATGTAGAGAGCTGAAAATTTAGAAATATGGAAATTTATGGACCTGAAAATATAGAGATTTGGATATGTAACAATTTATAAATCTGAAAGTAGGAACATTTGGGTACTCACCGATATAAATATTAAAAAATTTATTAATATTCGGGAATGAGGAAATTTAAGTACCAGGCAATAAAGTGATTTGACGACTATATACTTTTCTCAAACTATAAAATGCATTTATTTATAACGGCAATTAATTTTTCGCACAAGTTCGCGTTAAACTTTAATCGAATTCACACGCAGCGTAAAAGTGACTGGATAATAATCCATCGAGGTGCAACGGAGCATAAAGTGGTGGAATGAATGAGAGCATATCTGTTGGTCGGAACAAGTCAAACACTTCTCAAACAAAAAGGACGTAACATTTCCAACAGCAATTAATTTCGTTGATCTCCTCTAAAATACCGTGCTCTTCTAGATGATCTATTACTCCATAAACATGAGTTAGCAATTCACTTTTTTGATAGCACAATGTGTAATCTTGTGTCAAAGTAGTTCGATATCTGTTGATGCATTTTATATAATCGAAGATTTATTATTGTCTCTGATGGACGAATCGATCAAATAAAAATACTCAAAGAAAGGTGTAACAGAAAAGAACAATTTACTTTCTGTTCTGTCTTAAGTGTACCTTTTAATATAAATATTTCGAAATGGCGACTTCTGTCATTGGAATTGAAATTTTTTAAAAAGAAATTGTAAGATCTAGAATAAAAATCAACGTAGAGTTAATAGGATGGAAAAAGAATTTCTGTAAATTATTTGATCATACAAATTATTACACAAGAATGATTTAAAATTGTGATGGTGTACAGAGTTAAAAAAAAAAGTACTCTATCGATTCAAAAAGTCTTTGCACGATCCTGTTCTTTTGGTAAGTCGTTCTTGCGCGAGATAAAATAAAGATTAATGAATAAATTTTTTATTTGATATGATTGATGAAAACAACAGTGAACGTTTTTGTCTCTTTACAAAAATTAGTATAAATCAAGAAATTTTGTATATCCTTCAATGATTCTAACCTATACAATAATTATTTGCATAAATTTTAAGAAAAAACTTCTCTTGTTGTTTTTCTTCTGTTACTTTTTTATAATTTTAGAACATATTATAATCATCCATATAAATTTGAAGAAAAAAATATTGTTTTTCAATTCTTGATTGTTGATTTATGAAACTTTGTTTACATCGCTTCGACATTCACATTTTTCAGCGCTGCAAAACCAGCTGTTCGTTTAGTAGAATTTAATGAACAAGATAATACATAAAAATTAATTGCTGCGTCTTGGAAAATTGATCAATAAACTGTCGATAGATTTTCCACCATACCGCGTTTCCTTCTTTGTTGTAAAAATATGAAAGGAATCTTTTTTATAAAAATATGAAAAGTGTCTTTTTTATAGAAATACAAAAAGCTTCCTTCTTATAAAAATATGAAAAGATTCTTTCTTATAAAAATATGAAAAGTTTCTTCCTTATAAAAATATAAAAAGTTTCTTCCTTATAAAAATATAAAAAGTTTCTTCCTTATAAAAATATAAAAAGTTTCTTTCTTATAAAATTATGTGGGGCTTCTTTCTTATGAACATACGAAAAGTTTCTTCCGTTATAAAGGTATGAAAAAGGTGACTTTTTAAGAATGTTTGCAGAAGAATGCATTTGATATGCACAGTAAAGGATATTTCGCTGTAGAGTTACTTTTCTGACTTAACGGGTTCTCTCTTTTCACCTTCGACCTTCTTAACACCTTCGACTTGCTTCGCGTAGACATTGTTGAACTTGCCCTAAATTTTAGAAATCTTACCATTCGCAATTTCTCGTATCTATGGCGGGCAATTAACTCCCCATCTAATAGCTTACCGATCAAATAGATTATCTGTGATAGGTGAAAAGCAGCTTATGGCAGACATCTGAGTAATAACTGTAATAATGATGAAGTATGGAATCAAATATTTATTACAAGGTACCGTTTATGGGAATGCAGTAATGAGATATGGATATGGGTTGGATAACAAGATAAAGTACTCGGTATTCATTTCTTTTTGACTGTAATTAGCGAATTCCAAAATCAACATTACAAAATTACTATGCACACAATGGCATGATCTAAACATTGTTCAGTAACAATATTTAAATTTCTAATTCCTTGAAATATCAAATATTTAAATCCAAATTTTGAAGCTTGTAATTCCCTAAATATTAAATTGCCAGATTTAGAGATTTACAAATTTTCAAATTTGAAATTCCCAAATTCTTTGACTACCAAATTTTGAAATCGTGAATTTTTAAGTTCTCAAATTCTTCAATTCTTAACTTCAAAAATTTTGCAATACCCCAATTTTTAAATTACAAAATTCTACAATTCTTAAATTCCAAATTTTTCTAATTCTAATATGTTAAAATTCCTAAATATTCTCATTATCAAATTTCCAAATTACAAATTTCCCAACTTCCAAATTCTCAAATTTTCAAATACCTAAATTCAATAATTTCGTCATTTTCAAATGTCCAAATTCCCATATTCCGAATTTTCCTAATATTCAAATGTTTAAATTCCCAAATTTTTTCATTCTCAAACTTGCATATGTCCAAATTTAAAAATTTCTTGATTTTCAATTGTGGAAATTCCGGCAATTTCTCATTCTCAAATTTTTGAATGCCTACATTCAAAAATACCATTTTCAGACAGTACAATTCTTAAAGCTCAAAATTTGTTCATTCCCAAAATTCGAAATTCTGCACTTGTTCAAATTCCAGATACCTAAATTCGCAAACTTATCTTCGAATTTCTTAATTTTCGAATGTCCAAATTCAACGAAATGTTCAAACTTCCAAGATTCCAAAGTCATAAAATCTCGAAACTTCAATGATCCGATATTCTAAAATCCCAAAATCCAAGACTTAATATTTGGAAACAACGCTCCAGCTGTACCGATACACCAATGTATCCTACGACCCTAATCGTAAATCTTCGTGGATTACAACAATGATGGGAGGTGACCCTAACTCATGAAAACACCTTACGATTACAGTCTCTCGACTGTCAAGCATAAGACTATACGTCAAATCAAACTCCCCGATCCACCTATTACAAAGACATAATAATTCTCTAAAACATACTCTTTCCACATTACCTTATCAATCCATCAATCGCGAACGACGCTCGTATCCATTACTTTATCTAAAAATTGCACTCCTAAAATTGAAATTCACGATCATTAAATAAATTGCTGCACTGATAGGCGAATTCCTTTTCCAACAGGCAGGCACGTTCACATGTGCAATATGGACAGATCACCATAGGGAAAGGCAATGTGCAAGCAATAAATCTATCTTGTTCCTATTATGTAATGACTAACGCTTTTCATCGAGTTGCTTTTAAAGATAAAGAAACCACGACCGATCGAAAACGAAAGCGACTCCATTTTGCATTTCCCTGCTGGTGAGACGAAGGGAGAGATCGAAGAGTCTTGATTCTCGAATCTCGAGGCTGAATGATTTTGATGATTCGTTGCTTTGAATGGAAAGCAGCCACAATGACGCCGGTGACCAGCGGTTGGCATTTAATGACTTCGTGGGTGCTAATGGTTCGAACGTTCCGCATTCCTCGAATTATTGCTTCGTTGTTTTACTCTCGTGCAACATACTGACATTGCGAATTTAGTTTCATGATTACAACACCGAAAGCGATGACGAATTTTTGAAAGTTTCTTTTGGAGTTTTCAGGATTTGTGCCATATAAATTTAACGTGTTTGGTTAAGAGCAAAAATGGCTGTCCTAGGAAAAAATATGAACGCCGTTGAATTTGAGGGATGTATAGGTATTTGAGTATTTGGGAACGGGCTAAAAAATGCTGTGATATTGTGATGTGGGAACTCGGAATTTGGGGGGTTCTGTATTTGGCGAGTTTAGGATTTAAGGACGTTAGCATTTGGAGAGGTTTGGGATTTGGAGAATTGGGATTTGGGGAATTGAGATTTGGGGGATTTGGGATTTAGGAAATTATGGATTTGGGGGATTTGAGAATTCGGGAATTTGTAATTTGGGATTTGAGGAATTTGAGATTTGAGGAATTTGGGATTTGGGAATTTGGGTTTTGGGGAATTTAGGATTTGGGGAATTTGGGATTTCGGGAATTTGATATTTGCGGAATTTGGTATTTAAGAAATTTGGGACTTGAGGAATTTGGGGCTTGGCAATTTGAAATTTGGGGAATTGGGATTTGGGGAATTGAGATTTGAGGAATTGGGATTTGAAGAATTGGGACTTGAAGAATTGGGACTTGAAGAATTGGGATTTGAGGAATTGGGATTTGGAGAATTGAGATTCGGGGAATTTCGAATTTGGGAAATTTCAGATTTGGGGTATTTGGGATTTGGGGATTTGGGGAATTTCGAAGTTGGGATTTGGGAAATTTGCGTATTGGTATTGGGGATTTGGGGAATTTGGTATTTCAGAAATTTGGGATTAGGGAAATTTGAGATTTGGAGAATTCGGGAGTCGGGGGCGTTTAGAACTTTGTGGTTTTGATTTGGGGAGTGTGGAATTTGAGATCTTTGAGATTTGGATATCTACGAATATGAGAACTTAGAAATTTGAAAATGTAAAAATATTGCTATCTAGGGATTTAAAAGATTAGACACCAGTCGCTTTAGGACTTCGGGAAAACGGAAATTTAGAAAATTGAGAATTTAAGAAACCAAAAATTTAGGAACATAAATAGCTGACGGCACTGGGATTAGAGGATCCAGAGATACGTAAATCTAGAAATTTATGATACTTATTTGGGGACGTAAGAATTTTACGACTTAGAAAATTGGTAGCGTAAGCATTCGATGACGCATAGTTTTCTTTTTCGATAGAAAACGATTGTATTACGGTCGTAAAGTAAAAGAGCGTCGGTGCATCTAAAGCCAGGGCAATCAGATCGATGCAATGAAACCATAAATCTGTGGAAACGATGACACGTCGTTCCAAAGACGGTACGTGCATACCGTGGTACGAAAGTAGGTTATCTGAATGGAACAGCGTGCCGTGGCTCTTCGATTTTCTCTCGCAATTCTTCCTTTTCTTAATCCATCTGGCGCTCTCTCTGAAAAGAAGCGGCGTATCGAAGCCGGCATCGATGTGTAAAATTACACCTCCCTAGGAACTTATCCTTATACTCTGTATAATTCCCGAGGGTTAGCATGCATAATGGCTAATTCGCAGTTCGTGCCACTCAAGTACATCGAGATTGATTCGGTAAATGTTCGAAATGGTACAGTCATTTGCTACATCGACAATAACCCTAGGGATGTTTACCGAGTTTCAGCATTAAACTTCCTGAGAAACCGAGGAATCTTCACTTCTTTGATTTTAACGATAGCCCCTATTTGTTAAGTATTTCTTTCATAGATTTTCCTTACGATTCGCGGGTTTTTCCCTAGGATCATCTAGAAACAAAAAGAATTTGAGATTTGAAGAATTTTGGATTTGGGGAACTCGGGAATTGAGGAGTTTAGGATTTGGGAAATTTGAGATTTGGATAATTTAGGGAATTTGGTATTTGAGGAATTTGGGATCAAGGGAATTTCTATTTGGGAAATTTAAGATTTGAGGAATTTGGGTCTTGGGAAATTTGAGATTTGGGGAATTTAGGGAATTTGGTATTTGAGGAATTTGGGATCAAGGGAATTTCTATTTGGGAAATTTAAGATTTGAGGAATTTGGGTCTTGGGAAATTTGAGATTTGGGGAATTTCGGGCAATTGAGATATCCAAGAGATTTAAATTTGAGATTTCCAAATTCCCAAATTCCTGAGTTTCAAAATTTTTAACCTCTTTAATTTTTAATTTTTAAATTTTTAGCCTCTATTTGTTAAGTATTTTTTCCCTAGATTTTCCTTACGATCCGAGGGTCTTTCCCTAGGGCCATCCGGAAACAAAATCAAATGGAACATTGCTCTCTCTAAGTTCTATTAAGAAATTCTATATTCTCTGGGTCTAAGGAATTTTTTAGCTTAAGTCAATGTTTATACGTAGTCTATGTTTTTCCCTGGATTATTCTAGGTTAACGTTTTAACCTAGATTAAGGTTTATGCTAGATTAACTTTATCCTCTGGATTAAGGTTTATTCTAGGTTAACGTCTTCCCCTGGATTAAGGTTTATTTTAGATTAACGTTTTCCCCTGGATCAATATTGTCCCCTGATTTAAGGATTAGTCTGCGTTTAAAATTTACCACGGATCTACGTTTTTTCAGAAATCTATGTTTACCCTACGTTAATATTTTTTGCGTTTGTTAAGACTTAGCTTGGGTCAATGTTTTCCGCAAATGTAACTTTTAGTTTAACCCTTTGCGGTCGTATGTTGCTCTCAGCCACCATAGGGATTCGTGTCGAAGAAAGATACCACACGATGGGGAACTATAAAACATAATTTTTACATGAAACATTGCATTCGTACATATTATAAATATACATAGAAGTAATGAATTCCGTGTTATCTTCATGATGTTACATACGATGTGCGTTCAACGAAAATAAATTTCGACCAATATGACACCTAGGTATTTTAATACGACCGCAAAGGGTTAAAAACAAACTCCCTAGGAAAAATGGCGATGTAGCATGAAGCTGGGGAATTAAAGAAATGTGCACATTTCGGATCTGAAAGTTTGGGAAATCGTAGGAGATTCAGCATTTTGAAATTTCAAAACAACCGAATTTGCAAATCTACAAATTTGTAAAATCAGAAAACGAAATTTAAGATACAAAGGTTTCAATGATTTTCAAAAATTCGTGTTTAAAAATTTTTAACTGAGAAAGTCGGAATATCGGACGTACAGCAACTGCACAATTCTAAACGATGAGATTCAAAAGATCATCCGATTTTCAAACTAGGAAACTGATTACCCATCAATGCCCGCGAGTGCACTCTGTCCGCTCCTCGGACGCGCTTGCACATCGCTGATCTAAACGTGCTTGTACATGATCTAAGTGCACGATATATCACGATAATAAGGAAGATGTCGGAGAACTCGATCCATGGACAAATTATACAAAAAATTATGCGCATATGCCATAGAAAAACACGTTACGAACGGTGAAACTTAACAGCGCGTATATCCGTAAAGATCGAATGTAGAAGACTAAATTGAATTAATATCTATCTAATTAACGCCGAACATCGCTATCAAATCATCGTCCTCTGATTAAGCTATTTTCAAGATTACATTATTGTTCCCTTATCGGTAAAACCATTAACCAATCAATTTTATCCAATCATCAATCACTAATCACAAGCGTAACATAAAATGTTATCCTTCTATCGCTTAACTGTTTTTTAATGAACGGTGCATGCATTAAATGCGAAGCTATATGTGCAGAAAAGGTGGAGAAATTTGTTGATATAATCATACGATATAATCGAAGTTTTATTACTCTCGTTACTTTGTGTACAGTCTTCCGCGGCTTACAATAAAAATTATAAACGAAAATTCAAATGACGCTCACGTTATAAATATTTACGTGAAGTGTGTGAAAGTGTGAAGACGAATTTTCAGAATAAATATTACCAATTTATTCTTTTATCAAAAACTAAAATTTATTTCGATACAGTTTCAACTTTTTTCATTTATTTTGATACATAAAATTACTTCAATTTATATTTAATAAAACTAGAATGTTGGTTTATAGAAAGAAACTTAAATGCATATTTGAAAATAATATTTATTTTCAATCACAAACTTGATACTATAACAGAATGAATTTTAGTATTTTATATTAGATCGATAAAATTATTTATTTTCTTAACGTAATTCGGCTACATACATACAGATCTGAAATTTATCGCCACTTGAGTCCTTCCGACATCGATCAATATTATTTCCATTATGATAGCTAGAAAAACCGTAACATAATATTGTAAGAAATATAAAATAACACTGAGCAAAATTATGATCCACGTGTTCAATAAGAAATAAATAAAAATGTAGTTCTTAACTATGTCGTGAGAGTTTAAAAAATCTTTTTAAATCTTTCGTACAATTTGAATACAGGGTGTCTCACAATTATGGTACGAGTCGGAAAGGAGTGGTAGGTAGGGCTATTCTGAACAACTTTTTCCTTTGCAAAAATATCGGACGAGGCTTCATTTTTAAATTACTCAGGAAAAACACCGACCAATCAGAACGCGAGGATCGCGCGCGCTGTATGTTCGACCGCGACCACGGCCAATTATAACTCGGGCCTACACTTCTGCCTCTGAGCGCGCGCGGTCCTCGCGTTCTGATTGGTCGGTGTTTTTCTTGAATAATTTGAAAATGAAGCCTCGTCCAATATTTTTGCAAAGGAAAAAGTTGTTCAGAATAGCCCCACCTACCACCTCTTTCCGGCTCGTACCATAATTGTGGGACACCCTGTAGATGTACATACGACTTTTGTACAGGAGTGTGCTTAAAGTGGTGATGTTACGATTGCAACGTTTATAATAATAATACCGATGATTTTTTGTTATGTTCAATGAGTAGATTAAAACACTCGGGATGTCTATCGTACGCTCACAAAGCCGATTCTTAGAAGAGAATCACTGATGCACGCAACTTTTAATTAGTTTCTCCTTTCCTTACATTTCGCACTTCGGTTCTATGTTGTCTGCAGAAAACGCTGAACCGTTCTTATCAGATGGATAATACTTTGCGGGCTGACATATCCTGCAAAACGTTTCGTTACGTGCGTACAGTGAATCAGTAAATAGTTAATGGAAGAAATAACGGAAAACCTGTAAGGTATTAATGGTATTTAATTCGAAGATCGGAAATTACTATGTTAGCTTCAAGTTAGCTTGAAATATTTATGGATGTTAGTTTCGGAATAATTGAAACAAGAATCCTCTCCGACGTAATATTTTAAAAATAAAGGATTTCGCCATTTTCTTTTATTAAACGATTACACACACGCGTATTTCTGTATACAAATGCAACGATAACAAAATCGAAGAAATCGAAAGAAAGGGAAACAATGGCTAATAAAAATTAAAACACGGAAGCGAAATGGCTTAGGCGGCATCTTAAACATCTTCATCAATATTAAATGATGCACGCGATGTCGCTGATGAAGCAAGAAATTTTCAAGCTGAACTTTTAAGCACGATCAAGTGTCATTTGCCACATCGTCGATTTTTAACGTTAATTAAAATCCTCGCCGTTCCGTAGAATGCAGCCGAAGAACCGAGTTAATAATTTCACGTAGAATTTCGAAAATTAAACATTTTCCACGATTCGTCTCGTTCCACTTTGATCCGTCCCAAACGCAGTTCCAGATAATCATCGACCTAACCACGATCAAATCGCATTACGTGCGCTAATTCCGCTTTCACGTTTCCGTTTCCACGATGAAATAACAGGTTCTCGGTAGAGATTAATAATCAATTTGATTGACACGAGTTCACGCGTGACTTCCGACATAGACCCACGCTCGTTTGCCTTTCCATTTGGTATCTGTGTTCTTGTGCATCGAAATTTCTAATACAGGAAACGAGAAAAAAGTTCGACACATCGATAATTGCGTTTGAATTTTGACGATACAGTAGATTCTAGTTATATTGTCGCCTGCGTGGACTTTGAGGAACATTACTGACACTTCTCCACTACTAGTGTAGTTAATGACAAACTCCCTGATCTAGGGAGTTTGGTAGACTCGGCTGCAACGTAGGCTTTACTTGAACGTACGTGAACTCGACAATCTTTTTATTTCGTATACTTCTACATTTTCTAGTTTACATATTCCTAAATCCCTCAATTTCAACATTTTTAACTCCTGAAGCCGTTAAATTTATTATTTGAGGAATTTTGGATTTGGGAAATTTGAGATTTGACGAGTTTGGTATTTGAGAAATTTGGGATTCGAGAAATGTGGTATACGAGGAATTTGGTATTTGGGGAATTTGGTATTTGGGGAATTTGAGATTTGAGGAATTTGGGATTTGGGGAATTCGGGAATTGAGGAGTTTAGGATTTGGGAAATTTGGTATTCGGGAAATTTGAGATTTGACGAGTTTGGTATTTGAGAAATTTGGAATTCGAAGAATTTGGTACTTGGGGAATTTCAGATTTGAGGAATTTGGGATTTGGGGAATTCGGGAATTGAGGAGTTTAGGATTTGGAGAATTTGGGATTTGGGGAATTTGGGATTTGGGGAATTTGGGATTTGAGGAATTTGGGATGTGGGGACATTGAGATTTCCAAGAGATGTAAATTTGAGATTCAAAAATTCCCAAATCCCTGAATTTCAAAATTTTTAACTCCTGAAACCTTCAAATCCGCAAATTTCACCATTCCAAAATCCCTGCACCCTCAAGTACCTACGCACATAATTTTTTCCATTCCGCAACCTACGCATCTTCAAATTCCAGCGTCTCCAAATTGCTGAACCTCTATATCCTTAAATCCACAAATTCGTATATTTTTCAATCCTTTGATCACTAAATCTCTAGATTCCCAAATACCAAACTCCTCAAATTATTACGTTTTCAAATTTCGAGGTCCCGAAATCACTACATCCACAAATTCTCAAATCTACAAATTTCTAGACCGTCAAATTCCTATGTTCCTATACCCATGGATTCTCAAAATCCTGGACCACTAATTCCCCGTATTCACGTACCCGCAGATCCTCAAATTCCTAAGTCATTAAGAGTGGCGGGTCTATACCTGATATCTCCACATTTTCCTTACGGAAGCCAGATTTGCCCTTGACTGTATCATAGAACCTTTGGATTTCGAAATCATGATATCAATTTGAAACCATGAAATCGCCTATAGAACTTTGTAAATCAAGCTTCTGCTTCTACAATAATATGTACGGCGATATAACAAGAAGTTTCTTTGAAATTCGTTCTAATCAGAATCTGGAACTTGGTTACTATTGTATACGAACAATGGCAGTATAAAACAATAATATTAGTTTTTCACTTCATAACGTCATCATGTGACAAAATTAAATTTGATAGAATAGTAACTCAGCTTTTCACTTTCCACCATCGACAAGGATCTTTTCTCGCTTACGAAACAACGTGTCTGTGAGAAAAGAGGAAAGATTTAATTCCTGTATAATTATCACACCGATCATAATCGCAATCACAGAGTTTGAAAAAATTTTCCACCTGAAACGGCGAGACTAACTGCCTATTTTGTTTTTAATGTTAATAAATAAAACATCCACGGCCCGCAAGTGTACTTATTTCGATGAAACTACCGATGGATAAAATTTTATTGACGATCATTGACATCTATCCTCGGTGTGTTCCATCTCATTTACTTCTCCTCGTGTAACTTAGAAAGCCCACCTGTTGAAATCGACCTGCTCTCCGCGGATACGTATAAAACCCATAAAAAGTGAAAATCTAACGTGCAGAGCTTATTGCATTTTTTCATGCTTGTTTAAACACCAATTTGAAGAAAAAAAGAATCCATCGTAAGAAAGTATCGATTCGGAAACAGAAAACGTAGGGTATACGCATCACTTTTTTTATGGGCGAGATAATTGAAGTGATATATATATGGATATAGTAAATAAGTGATTATAACGCATGACTCATTTATACGAGGTAAACCGCAAGGACACTTTCAATGTATCACGAACACGATATTCACTTTCATACGAGAGACACATATCGCTTTCAAATTTCTAATCGACAGATGTACCGATGACCTACAATCTCTATGGTAATATAGCGAGATTGTAAATTATACTGTTCCTAAGTGTCTAATGAAATAAAAATTCCTGGCATCGTGAAGTGCATTCTGTTTTAAACTTTCCTTTGCACGATTTTGCCCGAAGTTTCATATTTTCATCAATTCTCAAGTCCTACGAGTCTCGCTATAGCGTGTTACAGACTATACATTGAGATGCAGTAATAAAATTGCTATAAGTAGTAATACAATTGTTATAAGTAGTACAATTGTTTTTTACATTCAGGTTAAAATTAGGTTTACCCCTACAAATGTAATCTAGTTCAATGATATAAATTTGTATTTAAATAATTATTATCATTCAATCATTTTATGATATGGTATATATTTTAGTGAGTTTTATTAAAAATATCAGATATATTAGAAATAATATGATACATTGAGAGATTGTGGAAATCTTTTAAACAAAATATATAAATATAAATTCCTTTAATTATATTCTTAAAATTACAAGACACAAAGCTAAAGACATTTTTTTGTTACAATTTACACAAATTAATACATCAAAATTTGGTCATATAAAGCTACAAGACAGCGCATAAAAAAACAAGTATAATATTTGAAAAGCTATTCACATACTGTAGCATACTGTAACACAGTGTGTCATAAGTATTCCTTAATTTTGTCATATCTTTTCAAAACCTAAAACAATAAAAAGAAGATAAAATTAAATACAAACAATACTGATAATTTGTTCAGTAAGAGTTCAGGAAAGTAAAATAATTATTTTCTGTTGACAAAATTGTGCAAGTATCAGGTATACCATAGTGATACCATATTCCGTGTCTCGTGACGCTGACCATGACCTTCCGCTTCTTGCACGAATTATAATGTACCTTTTGTGGTATCATGCGATTACAAAAATACGTCCATTATTGGCCGAGTTAAGTCGATCAATGAAGAAATGGAACGACGTTTGCGGTCACGTTAATGACTTCTCCGTCGAAGCGAAACGAAATACACACTTATACATCATTTTTAATGCACGTGTTAATGGTTAAAAATTTACATACAGGTTATGTTTAACAGTACTGTTAATCGCTGACCTCGGTTACGGACGCATAGGTTAGGAATACTAATTTGTTTTCTCATTACGTAAGGAGGTAAATCGTCTGAAATTGTAAACAGTCTATAATTAAAATCTACATAAAATATGCAATTTGTAATGAAAAACAAATATAAATACGAGGACCCGATGTTATGTATTTTGGATTTAAAAACTGTCATACCGTTATTGCGGTATGTTGGCCTATGACATTAACTTGAGTGTCGGCTAAAAATATTGAACAATTGCGGATCATAACTTAGCAAAATTATTAATGTAAATATTTTTCGCGACTATACAAAATTTACGGTGAATAAATGAGTTCACGGTCGTGCATTCCCCTTGTTAACCTAAAACTATTTGTATCTGTTTACATGAAACACCCAGGCACTTACGTACCAGTCGGTAAAAGTGGTTCTCGTAGAAAATCATGCGGAAAGACAGCACGTACGTACGTACACTAACAAGGAATGTGATAGCGTAGAGCCAAGACGTGGTGAGAGTACGGAAACTTGGGTAGCCGCCAATTTATACAACATCCAAACGGTTGCGCTATACGAGGATTTTGCTCTTTTCGAGTTCCCTGGACTTTATTCAGTGTGAGCCATAAACCCGCGTGATTTACGTTTGCGAATCATTCGATCCTCTTGAATTAAAACAGACACCACTCCAAACAATTTCATTCTTTCAATGTACATTAAGGCCATCTCTTGACGCTGCTTAATAGATTGAATTACACGAATTATTGCACGTTGAAAAAGAAAAGTTAATTAAATCAATACAGATTAAGGTCAATGATTCGATCAAGCCAGAACAACATAAATGACAAGCTAGATCGCCTTCGTACACTTTCCACTGAAACATTCTCGATACATAGATACAGATAAATGCGATTTACGATTCGATATTCGATCCAGCGGTCAGGTGGAAATCGAAGGTAAAACCTATCGACCTAATTCGACTCCGCTTCTCTGACAAAGCACCGAACATCGATAACAATTTTTCCATGTGGACTATCTGTTAAAAGGAGATAAATTAAAGAATTTCAGTACCTATTGGACGTAAACTACAGCATTAAATTACAGTCGCAGAATACAGGTTTCCTTCGATGGTTGTAAAGATGAGTAATACGTAACCTGACGTAATTTTAATGACAAATACCACTGACTATAGTATAGTTCGTGCGTCGTGAACTGAAGATTTTACGAAATTGATTAGGTGACATTTATACACGATTTAATCGCATTAAACAAACGCGACATGTGATTACGTTCATGGCTGTCATATACCGACGAGCATGGTAGGCTTCTCTAGGGAAAATGGCGACGTATGGGGGTAATGGCCCCACCATTTGTTAGTTTTTTGGTGGCAAATTTTCAAATTTAAAACCTTCAGAATTTAGAACACAAGATATTTGTGATTAGAGATTTGTGAATCTGAGAAGTTGAGATGTTAGGAATTTGCAAATTTGAAGATTTCATAATTTGAAAAGACATAATTTGAAGAAATGTAGCAAATATAAATATTCAAAAGTTTAATGATTTTCATAGATTTGGACTTTTGGAGAATTGAACATTTAGAAATTAAAAAATTTTTCAATCTGATTAAAAAATTCAAAAATTGTCAAACATGCAAATTTTTCAATTTACATATTTGATTCGGTAAAAACGAAAACAAGTGGTGAGAGTATTTCCCCTATACTAGTCCTTATCCAAAGGAAGCCAACATTGCACTTGAATGTACAATCTGTCGGTAGAACTCGCGACAATTTGACAGGCAGGAAAAAGATGTTCGCGGAACACGCGCACTTTCATACGGTCTGTTCTGTACTCACCGAAAGCAATTCCTCGAGGCAAAAGAACCGACGAGCGGTATATATCCTTTCGGAACTCCGAAACTAACCAAAAATCGTATCCACGTGTACGAAATGAAACCAATCACGACACAGTACCACTCACTGAATCCGTAAACGGCGCGCGATCGGATGACACTTTCGACGCGCGATTTTACGGCTATGGAATCTCGTCACGTCGCGCGTTTTCTCAAGAAACGGTACAAACGCTCATATTGTTGCTTCGCAGAATGAATTACCAGCTTCCCTCTCTGATCAGCAGCGATGGGCGTGGTTAAATCGTCGTCGACATACGAAAAAACACGAACGTGAACGAACATCGTTTATTGGTGAATCGTCAGACTCGTTCACACTTGAACGAAAAATGTACAGCCAATCAGAATAACGCACCAAATTTAAACGGAATATCTGTTATATAGTACATATTTTTAAAGAATGAATAAAGTTATCGATTGTTACTGATAGAGTGTTAAGAAATTAATGAAGTTATTGCTTCGTTAATATTTTTGCAATGATTAGCCATGAAATTATTGCGTTTGAATACTCAATGTGTCATATCCAATGTTAGATTGAATAATGAGAACGTCATCAACATGGTTGAATGCAAATAACCGCGAAAAATTAAATGCCCATTTGAACATGAAAAATTAATAATAGTATTTTATGTATTCAGATTAAGGATATTTATATACTATATTATGAGAAAATATCTACGAAATCTTAACTTTGTAATTACGGACATTTTTTATTCTAAAACGTAATTATCATTGCGTATGAACTACATGAATGTGAACAGTACTTTGCCCTTTGAAGAAGTGCTGTATAATGTCAATTTATTAAAATCTAGTTTATAACTGATCATTTAGAACATTTTTAAGTATGCATTCGCACGTACTTCAAAATCAGGTACAACATTGCTTAAAATGCAATCACATTGATAATATTCACAGGATTAACCCACATGTAAACCATGCTTATGCAAATATAACCTCTAAGGATAATAATTATTTTAAAAAAAGCATGTTTTAATATCCCAGTTAATGTACTGCAAGTTTATAGTTATTGTCAGCTGCAGAAACGAAAAATAAGCATCGATACTTTCAATGTTTACATTACTCATATTTTTGAAAAGCAAAATAGTGTGTTGAATTTTGTCTTTTTATGTTTTAGACTGATGAAAAATTGACTGTGGAAGAAAAATGGAAGTAAGTTATAAGTACTTCTTGAATATTACAAAATGATTCTCCTACTATGCAGAATAATGATAATGTCATACTAAATAAGCATTACATTGACATGTATAATGCATTGATCAATCCTTTTTTTTGTTGACGATGTAGAAGCAACATTGTCACAGTTATATTTATGGAAAGAAAAATAAGAAAGCATTTAGGATAGCATTTAGTTTGTATAGTGAGCGAATCACATTATATAAATCAATTGGTATATTATCCTTATTTATTTACAGCATATACGAGAAGCAACATCATGGACACGAATCGATGCATGCCAAGATGTTGCTCGTCTTATTAGTAACTGTATTAGTAGTACAAGTTATCATAGTTGAGTGGAAAAAAATACATTATAAATCCTATCAGGTAAACAGAGATAAATATACTTGATTTTATGGGAATATATAATTGAACTGAGTGATGGACAAACTAAGTGCTTAGTGAAGTGTACATGTCTGAGAAAAATTTATGGGAAAGTCTAAGAAAACTTTGAGAAGAGTTATAGAAACTGTATAAAAAGTTGACGGAGGTTCAGTAATAATCTTCTAAATCCTGGCAATGAGACAAATTAATTCCTGTAGACCTGTACTTAATGTACTCTTTGGAGGCACAGTAGTCATCACTGGTCTAGCTGATCTATATGAATTTACATTAATATCTTTCTTTTAGCGTATTACCTTAGTTGCTATGTGGATTATTCCATTTGGATTATGTTTAAAAAATCATTGGTGGAGGTTTATATTCCTTTGGTTAGTAACATCCTGTATAACAGGGTTAGTAGTACGAAAGGCTGTTCAAAAGCCTATAGCAGGTACAACACCCAGGTATGTTTGTCTTTATTAATATACATCATGTTCTATACCTGGTGGTACAAGCGAAAAGGGTGGTGAGTCTACATGAAAAAATAAATTGAAAATATAGAATAAAAATTTTTCATACGAAGCGTTGTTTTTGAGAAAATCGACTTTGGATTTTCGCCTGGTACGCGCGCGCTTGATAGTGTCTCGTTACAGCGGATGTCACAGTACATCATTGTTTCGATGGATATTATCGCGATTTAAGTTTATTTTTGTCGTAACGGAAAATTCAGGGATACATAATAAATTCGGATGTTGAAGTAATCATAAAGTTTATTATTGCAGAAATTGTTGAAACCGTTGCCCATTCCGCTGAATACATAATTCTGCTCGTCTAATTAAATTTCTATGAAATGCTACATCACATACAGGCTACATCACTCATCGAAATAATGATCTACTGTGAAATCCAGTATAACAAGACCCGACAAGTGCACGCATACCCGGCCAAAATTCGAAGTTGAGTTTCTCGAAAACAAACTCTCGTGTACAAAATTTTGATTTAACATTTATGACTTACTTTTTTTATATAATCAGCCCATTTTCGCTCGTACTACCAGTTATCGAGCACCCTGCATATTGTATCGTATATGTACTTCTTTTACCGAATTTATGTATTGCTATAAATTTAATGATTCAACAAATTTGTTTCCTTATAGATTGGTGTACAAATGGTTTCTTTTTATTTATAAATTAAGTTATGTATTGGGTATTATAAGTTATATTATATTATTAGCTACATTTTTTGGTTTAAATCTTGTATTTGAAGTGAAACCTCAAGTATGGATAGATTGTGGTATGCTCTTGCTATTTTATGGTCTTTATTTTGGAGTGTTAGGAAGAGATGTTGCAGAAATATGTGCAGATAAGATGGCTTCTCATGTTGGGGTAAGTACAGGAATAACCAAAATTATAATCTTTGCTACTTACACACAATAAATAGTGAAATATATTAAATAATTTACAGTATTATGTACCAGGACATATGCCAACAAGGACTTTAGAACCTGGTGTGTGTGCTGTATGTGGAAACAGACTGTTAGTGTCAGAAAATGAACCTGGTGTTCTCGAGGACACGTATAAGCTTAGTTGTGAACACGTGTTTCACGAATTTTGCATTAGAGGTTGGTGCATCGTCGGGAAAAAGCAAACGTGTCCATATTGCAAAGAAAAAGTTGATCTCAAGAAAATGTTTTGCAATCCGTATCCTTTTCTTCGAACCATATTTTAAAATATTAGTTTTATTCAATTATCCGTATGTGCCTTAATAATATGTAAAGATGGGAGCGACCTCATGTCCTGTATGGTCAGCTACTAGATTGGATTAGGTGGTCGATCGCTTGGCAACCATTAATTTTATTTCTTGTTCAAGGTATCAATTTTGGCCTAGGCCTCGAGTAAGTAACGTTACATAGGGTATTTGAATTGCACTTATATCACCATTGTGTTTCTACAAAATTGCTAACTTATTTATGTAAACAAACAATCTGTTTGTAATTTTTTTACACAGCACTTGCTATTATATTTCTTACTTATAACGACGAATTCTGTTATAAGTATTCCATTTCAGTACTATTGGTGGTTAAAATTTTAATTAAGCGCAACATTAATTAATGTTGCACCAAGTTGTAACATGTATAAATAACTTATTTTTTATGATCGGAATGATATGACGACTTACGAAGTGTTATTCCTTCTGTACCTTCATAAATTCGATTTATGTAACGTTTAATAATAACTCTTCCAAAGAAACCTTTTTTCACTATGCACATGAAAATGTTTATACAAAGAAATATGTTTCTCAAATGACTATGTGATATTGACTACAGATGTGTTCTAATTTAAATGCGCATTTTTAAATTCATGTGTGAATACGAATCGCGATTATCCGAATTAGCTGAAATTTAAAATAAGTGAGAGGAAGAGCAGTATTAACAGTAGCAGGAGAAACATTCAGAATACTTTGATTTGTATTTTGATATTTATATAAATGGATCTTCAGAGACACGAAAACAAAGTTTAATTCGGATAATTTGTGTTGAAATATTTTAATGTATTTTACATGTAAAATATCCTAAATTGATTCGAGAATGATAGGAATTTAGCGTATTTATCATTTCTTTTATCATTCCACTTCCTTATTAAAGCTAGTCGTATTAAGTTTGGGGTTCGCAGGTCTGAATGTATTAATAATAGGAATTTACCGATTCTCGTGCTCATCGCAATTAATAAGATATTCTCTAAGAATTGATTTGATTAATGTAATCAGATAAGCTTATATAGAGAAATATTTTGTTTAATAAAATCTTCGAAAAGGCAAATTTTTCTTACACGTAGAAGAAAGTACCTTACGTACCTTATATTTAGTTCCATTCCAGAAGAACAATTTTAAATATTAAAGCATGCTCGAACGTAATACTGCGGCAGCTCATCATTCGATTATTTTAGGTGCGTTGAAGTTATTCTAACAGCAAAGCTTTACAAAAACTTAGGGTGTATTGTCGCTATGTGACAACAAAATTTGTATAAAAGAAAAACGTGTACGAATATTCTGCTACTGTAAAATGGTGTACAAACGGATTTGAAGGTTCGATCGTGTAACGATCAAATGTTCATATCTCGCATCGTTTCGTAACTTCTTTTACAAGCAAAACAGAAGATTGCCGTCTAACATTGTAAATATTTCTAATGAAACTGTAAAATCCAAAACCTAAGAAACATTGTTCCGTAATAAATGATGTACAAAAAGATACCAACTTCATGTAAAATTTATTTCTCATCAATAAAGATTATAAAACAGTCTATTGTTAGGAATTGTTAACAATTAGATTCTCTTTTTTACTTTGGATCGTATAAAAGCTAGAACTTCACCTCTCGTCAATTACCATTTATTTCTATGCTACATCCAGTGTCTTTTGTTTCATTTTATTTATAATTTTTCCAGAATAAAAGAAGATTCAAATTCTAGTGACGGATACATGAATAAGGCAAGATTAGAGGTCAATATTCATTGATGTAACGATCTGATCAATCGATAGTACGTATAATCAAGTTACTCTCCATACAAAAGACAGAATGGACAATAAAACCTTAATGAGTTCATTGTTGCGAAGGTAACATGTGTGAAGTGAAAGGGAGGATGTAATTGTTTTTAGTTGATCGCACAAAAGAAATTATTCAGGCATACAAGAAACAAATAAATCAATGATAACAACTCTGTCATTAATGTTACTAAAAGTTTAATTAACTTCTCACCATGATCCCTTTAGCAAAAACAACTTGTATCACATCTCGCATAGGTACTTGTTCCAGACAGTTGGACATATTGTATATATATATAAATATCTGTTTTATACACTTATATAATTAAAAAGCCTCACGTCACTGTTGTAACTAGTAGGATAGGTGAACAAACCACAGACAAGGTGAAGAACACACTGAACCAGCAAGATTGGATGACACAGGTGCGAGGTGAAGACAGTTTTGACATGTTGGCTGATGGATTGAGACGCCACGAATACGATGGGATTCTTCTGGGATGGGTCATAGGGTAGACAATCACAAACACTGGGAAATTTTATAGATATATTTATTGAGTACTTAGCGTGTAAGAGTATAGAATAATATGTTACCTTATCTGTTAAATATCATTACATGGTATCATTGTATAATGATGTAGTCTTTAAAATAAAACCTCGCGCGGACAGATTGCGCGTGTCGTGTGTGTATATGTGTGTATGTATGCGTGTGGCTGCGTGTTCATGTGTGTGTGTGTGTGTGTGTCTGACGAATATATTTACACAATGCTCGCATAATCAATATGTATGTACAATTTCCACGAAAGGACAAGAAACGAAAAGTACCAGAACATGGCCCATGGAACAACCTTCATCTCTTCTCGACTTACTGTTCGTCCACGTTTCACTTCCTGGGTCTTTTTTCATACGAAAGTATAAAGAGCGCTAATAATATCGACTGACTGTTTTTTTCTCGCTAATGATCATTGCGGATACCATATAAAATCATCGACATCGATGCCGCGTATCCTTTGTGTTTCATGAGCAATAGAAAAACCGGTCGCCATTTCGATCAACGGAATAAAACGCATCGTACGATCAAGAGCGACCATGATGGGCTTATGTACAGAAAGGAGAGACACCTTCTCTTCGTGTCGTTTAGAATAGAAACAATATAAACGCAATGGGACATCTCGTCGCGAACGAACGTTGCCTCTGGGTGCTTGTTCGTACAGGCCCGGGCAACTCGATGCCAGGTGGGCAACGTCTTACATCTTTTGAAAGGGGGCAGTGTCAGAAACGCTTAACACTTTCAAACCCAACCGTGTGATATGACACGTTTCCGCGTAGGCGACGGTCTTCTCATTCGGTCCTTTGGGATTGAACGTGTTAAGCTGGGAGCAAGGATGGCTCTTCTTGATTATGGGGAAGTCTAGAGACTCCACCACTCGTCGGTTTGGACTCAGTTCGGCAGTTTTCCGCCTCCCACCGTTGCAAAGGAACAATTGGCGGGAAATTGTAACCGGAAACCATCCTTGCACGTGATTGTACGCTTGAGCCAACTGAGAGAATTTCAGGGCATCAGTTGCCCCGACCTTATCTACAACACGCGAGGTCCTCGAGAACAAAAATGAAAACAATGCGCACAACTTCCCCCTCGGTTATCGTTTAACACAATTCGTTATATATTAAATTTACTACAGTAGCTCTCGCTCCTTGTTCATTCACGCTCTTCAACACCTAACGCGATCTCATTCTCTCTCTCTCTCTCTCTCTCTCTCTCTCTCTCTCTCTCTCTCTCTCTCTCTCTCTCTCTCTCACATTAGATCCTTTTAAACACATACACGATAGTTACGAAGTATTGCTTTCATTTAGTCGCGGTTCGCCCTCTTAAACCGAGTCACAGCGGACGGTTGCCCGTCGACGGCGAAGATTCGTGTCGAGCGTAACAATAATAAAGTCTTTGCACCTTGTCACGAGATTCAGCTTCCGTGAGAATTCTGCAAGCTCTAAAACAAGCACGACCAACGTTCTCGGGCCCGGCTGTGTTTTAAAACACATCCCACACGAGCAACGATCTTTGAAAGATCATACAACCGAGTGGAATACAAAAATAGAACCTAGAAGATACAGAAGCGACAAGTACACGATACATTAGCCACGATTATGCATTTCAAGGACTTAAAAATGTTCTTTACGGTTTCTCTTTGTGGCGACCGAGTTGCACTTGCTACTCCCGGAGCGAACCTTTTAAATCTTTCGAATACATGCGATGTTACGACACCAAGGGACGTAATCACGTGCTCGGACGAGTAGATAGATCTGTCTTTACTCTCTCAACGAAGAATATCGACAGAAATATCGTTGGTATCGTCTTCAGGCAGAATTCGCGCGGCGCCGACTCGTTGTAGGGTGTCCATGCGCTAAGCGTAAAGTCAACTCGACACAGGACCTTAAAAACGTGCTATCGTTTCTCTGTCATGTTTCCTTTTCCTCTCCCCTTTGATTCCTTTTACTTCTTCCACGAATAAACGAGTACATCTAATAGAAAATGTCACGCGTTTTGCTGAGCGTCTAGAACACTTTATTACACATGGCGGGTGGCGGATGTAACGGCCAGTTAACGGACAAATCGGACGTGCACTCGTACGAACACGTTTCTCGTATCTTCATGATGGCCAACGAAAAGGAATTTTGTGACCGATGCCCGAGGCTTTCAGCGGCTCGACGCTCGAGATACTTTGAATTACGAACGGATGTCAACCGATGGATATATGATACGAGTTTCGTGTTCGCGGATCGGGGATGTCGAAAACGGTGAATCACAGACTGATATGCCTCGTGTCACCCCGGGCTCTTGTCTCACGGATCAAAGAAATTCAACTGTCGCGTCTCGAGGAATCAAAATATCGTTGTTAATTCGAAGGACGAATGTTACAATAATGTCGCATTAGTGGACTTGGGACGCAGGGAGAGGTAAAGCTACGTTGTTACAAAGTTAATAATTAATATTGCCGAATGAACGACCAAGTGTTATGATCAGGAAACAAGAGATGTAGAATTCTAATAAAGTTCAGATGAGTCGGTTAGTACTTCTAAAATCTACCGTACCTTTTTTAGGAGACCCTTGCAGTATTGATTAATAAATATTCAAATTTAATAAATATTTTTTTACGATCAAGAAAATTCTATAGATACAAAGTGAAAAGGATAAAATTTTTATATAATCCGGATCAATGGATCTACTTTGAACAATGTACTACCCCTCGCACAGCATGAGGGCCTACAGCTCTTACCATTGCAAATTGGAAGCGACAATTAGCCGATAATTAATATATTTTAAATTGTTTTGAAAGCAATACGAACAATAAAATTTGGATTAAATCAACAATAAACTCCGAGTCTACAACCTGCGTCCGCTAACCGGCATCACTGCGACGAAACCAGAAGTGCAGATCGTTTGACCATCAGCTTCCGTTACTTGGTTGGTAAAAAAATGCATCGTTTTTACAGGTGAACGCGAAATCTACTGTTGTTTTGCGTGGGTTTGCGGCAATACACTGGCTATACACAACGGATATGTACAGCGGGTCGTTTAAAGTCTTAAACGTTTACTAAGTCCCTCGTTAACTCGTCAACTAGTGTACTAGTTTACTTTGTTAATTATGATTATGTATGTTTTGCTTTTTTTTTCCTTTAATCCACCTAACCTTGAACACAACGTGGTCGAGACGGCTCGCACGTTGGCTCGCTATTTCTCTATATTATTATTTATACGTACGTATCTTTATATTCGCATTATTTTCCCCCTTACCAAATCGCCGCAGCTCGATCTCTACGCTTTTTTTAAAATTTCCTTTCCTCGTTCTTTTTTTTTTATCGTTTTTTTCCCCTCATTTTTGGTTATTTCATATAAACACCGACGCGTTCAGTTTACAATTATTACAGAGAGGAGGTTCAAAGGTTTATCTCAGAGAGGGCGCAGGGTTGATCTCCACGGGATGATCCCACAGACAGACACACGGTTACATAGGACATCTTTGACGACACAATTCAAAAAATAATTTTTTCACTTTTTTTTAGTAGAAAGATAGGCGGGGTATTTCCGTACAATAGTATCATATTAATATTACTTCCTTTTTTTTATTAGTTATTACTATTATTAGCGTTAGTATTATCATACCATTATTCCTATTAATTAATTATTATATCGTTATTATTATCGTTATTATTACGTTATTATTCCGTCTGGACATTATTCAACTCCTAATCTTGCCATCTATTGCTCGTCTCGATACGTCACGTCGTCATTACTACCAGGATTACGCGAAGTACTGACACGAGGCATATATTATACAACGTTACAAATTCCTCGCTTGGATTATTATAGCTGGTACGACACGCAAACATATCTCATAACCTATCGGATCTATTTACACAGTTCATCCTTTTGTTCTACGTACGAAGCGTGGGTCGTTCCGATTTCGGACTCAGTCTGGGACGATCAACGCGATTCTCTACGCTAACGAGTAATATACCGTTGACCCTCGTTATATTGCCACCTGTGCGAACTCCACATTTGACGCTCTCCTCCATTATTATATTATGCACGGAGAGTCACGAAGACTGTCGAACGCGGCACACTGATTCACGATCATGCTTCAGCTCAAGCATTTTCAGGACTTTTATACTCTGCGAGTTTGGAGTTTTGGGACTTCGTTGATTAGGCTCTAAGCTTTGAAACTTTGGGATCTTGGGACTTCGGGACTTGCAAACTTAGGTTTTAAGCTTTGGGACTTTTTAACTTAAAAACTTAGGCTCTATGCGTTCCATTTCGGAACCTGGGATTTTTGGGACTCTAACACTTAGGCTTTAAGCTCTAGGATTCTGGAGTTTTGGAAGTTTGGAACTTTGAAACTCTAGGAACTTAAGAGTCTGGGACTTTGTGATCTTGAGGCTTTGGGGTTTGGGACTTTGAGGCTCAGACTCCAAGCTTTAGGACTTAGGGATGAAATTCGGGAATGTTGGTTCTAGTTCCCTAGACGTGTGTTTTAATCACACATACTTTCACCATACTGGTACCACTCACGAGGATCCACAAAGGATGACGCAAGTGACACACCGTTGGCGAGCTGTTCGACAGTCACGCTTCTCTATAGTTCCGTCAACGGCAATATAACGACAGTCGACCGTACACGTACATATATTTCACTCTTCTGAGCGTTAAACCTGAGGTCCAAATTTATCGAATCCTCCCAAAGGAATCCTTCGTCAGCGCTGGACCTACCCAGACGGCGTAGGTAGGTGTGTCTTTGTGGATGTGTACGAGTACCACGTGTTTCATATGTATACATATATAAAAGCATTATCAACAGTATCCACTTAACCTTACCGGTTTACTTTACTCGTATGTATATCTACACGTTACGATTAGTCGAGTAGCTATATTTACAAATCGCTCGCCACGCACTAGCACACCATTTTTGCGTCATGTTAAAAATATCTGCTGTATATCTGTTTGTCGACGTATCTTTTCTTCCTTTTCGTGTTATGTGTGTATGTGTGTGTGTGTGTTTATGCAGATGGGTGGGCGTGTATCCTTGTCCCTACGCGACAGTCTATTTAGGCGACATCGAAAGTACATCTGCGCATGTTACCCCTTTTTCTGAGAACGCAGACGCTCCGGATACGTCGGCCTCGAAGCGTCCCGCTCGTGCTTCACGTGCACCGTTCGTTTTAGACCCTGTTGCATGAATACACCAGCTTCTCCGGTACGATGCTTCTCTTCTTCCTCTTTCACCCACTCGTATGACGTTCCACGGAGTTGCATCACGGACGGCACCTTGAATGTTCCTGCACCCAATCTCCTCGTCTCTCCAGCCTTGTCCCCCTCCGTTACAGGTTAACAAGCTCGTGACTAGCTGAATTTTCTCGACAACACCGTGGCCACATAGGTTAGGAAAGAACACGAGCGACGCTACTTAATTATGGCACACCGAACGGGGCTTCGTTTACGAAAGAACAGACAGCACGACACTCTCGAGTGCGGTGAGAAGAGAACAGAGAGGATAGAGAACGACGGCACGTATACGCGACCTTGGACGAGCCATTCTGTTTGCTTTTTTTTTTCTTTTTCTTTACACGGCTGAATGTTAATGAATTTTTTTAGTCTTGTCTCTCTTCGTTATTCTTTCGTACATTTTGTCCGCTGCGCGATTCACGTGGGCGCGTGAACCAAGTCCCGGATGGCGTTGCGATCTCGCGTCACATCCTCGAATCACGAGTCGTGCCTGTGGATCCTGTTCCGCCTGTTCCCGCTCTTCCTTCGTTTCCTCTTCGTGTCCCTGGTGAACGCTACGTTGCCGGGATCGTCGGCCAGCTGCGGATATCTGTGCACACTGTGTATGTCCACACCTTCGTAACCGTTCACCGAACCCCGACTAATCAGCTCGTCCTTCTCCTCCTTCGACCAGTCTCCCCTTCCCTGGAAACCGGCCATCACCAGCTGCTTCTCGATCTCCCATGCCCTCTCCACGGCTCTCTTGTGAATGTGCTTCAGTATCCTATGCCTTTCCTGCTCGGGGTCGGCCCCGTACCTGATTACCACCGCGGCGTCCGGATTGTGCAGCTTCAACTCCTTCCAGGTACCCACGCCGTGTTCCGTGGTCTCATACGTGGACACGTTGAACATGCCGCCCAGTCTGCGAAGCTCCTCCATGTCGTCGCGGATCTTCAACGCGTTGTCCTTGACGAAATAGAACACGTCTTGGTCGTGCACGCTGAAGTGGAGCGGCAGGAAGTACGAGTTGTTGAACACCGAGGTGACCACGTCCTGGACCACGCTGTTCACGCCGTCAACCACGCTGACTAACGCTCGACCGCCAATGCGGGACACAAGGATACCCTCCCCGAAGACGGCGCGACGATGAGCCACGCGCGGAAGAAGATTCCTCGTCTTCGGTTCCAGTTTGAGCAGAGGCTTTGGAACGAATCCTAGGTCAGAGAACTTCTCGTGGACCCTGTTCACGATGCACTGCAGTCCTGACATGACCCCGAAGTCCGGTGTTAACTGGGGCGACGTGATCGTGGCACTTGGCTGGTACACCATGTGCTTCATGTACTCGGAGCCCAGCATTGCAGAGATGTCGTAGCCGTAGAGTTTCAACCAGCTGCTAAGATCGGTCATGTATTCCACGTTCTGCTTGAAGTTCACCGGATCGTTATTGCGGAAACGATAGATGAAGATGTCTGTTGGAGTGGTGAGCTCGTTCGCCATTTGCTCCCAGGCAGGTGTCATCCATTGGCCGACTGTCGGGTCGTACAGCCTCTTATTCAGGTAGACCAGCTTCGTGGTGGGATCTAGGAGACCACCGTGGAAATCAATAGGCAGATAGAAGTCTGGGTTGGTGTCCTTGATGATCTTGCCAAACGGCGTTCGCCTCATCTCCTTGATCAGATTTCCGTTGGTGTCGAACAACGCTATGGGGGATCCATTTTGATCAGTTGCCACGTAGAACCTCTGCTCGGAGGTCTCTACCGTCATCAAGAAATTACGGGCGTCGTAAAGGAACCGGAAGGTCTTCGAGGCCTTCGGGAAGTGAATGTGAGTGATTAGGTCCGGTGTCTTCGGATTCGCGTAGAAGAACTGTGTGACGTTCTCGCGGTCGTCGTTCCAGGCCACCAGACGTCCACGATCGTCGTAGAAGTACCATATCTGGAACTTCTTGTGCTCTGACGCGTGGATCAGCTGACCACGCGAATTGTACCTGTACAAAGCGATGGATGATGTTACTACACGATTAAGGAAAGTTTGTTCTTCCTGTTATAATGTATAATGTATCTGTTATAATGTAATTCTCAATTTAGTTGGTAATACAGAAAATAATAATAAAAAGGTAAAATTTTGTTCGAATGGAATTCTTTTCGTAAATGATCTTTTCATGCAGAACAAAGCTATATGAAAAATTTTAGTCAAGTCAGGTTCGACAGGTTTCTGAAGGTAAAGTTAGTGTTAACTGTTTGTCACATCGCAGAAGAAATTTCAATTAACCAGTGTCATTATAAAAGAGAAGTGAAGTTGTACAAACCTGTATTTGTGTTCCCCTCGAATGACAACGAATCCACGACTGTCGTACGAGTTAAACTCGACGTCGCCATATTGAACCACGCGATCACCGCTGTCGTAGCCTAACGCAATCTTCTCGTTGTGTTCCGTCACACCTATCACGTTACCATTTTCGTCGTAAGCGTACTGCCAATTATTTTCTGTCTCTGCCACTTCCAGCACATGTCCATCAGCGTTGTACGTGATCTTCTCTATCTTCGCCCACTCCTTTTCCATGGAGTCCTTTCCAATTAGTGTCTTCCTCATTTTTATGCGATTGCGATTGTCGTATTCCAACTCCATACGGAACACGTCCAGTGATCGGATGTTCATAAGGACCGTCTTAACGCGTCCGTGCTCGTCGTAATCGGTGACCGTGAAGAATTGTTTGCTGCTGTCCTGCATGACTGACCGGTTGAAGAGGTTCCTGTATATCCTGAGGTCACCCACACCCTCCAGTATGCCCAGGTTCTGGTTGTACTTCAACCGTAACTGAGGAAGTTGTTTGCCATTGATGTCCACCTCGATGCTGGATATCCGAGCATTGCCGTCGTACTGGTAACGATAACGAGCGTTGTCCAGGCCGCTCTTGCTGCCGAATTTGATCTTCTCGTCCTTGACAATTCCAGCGTGGTACTTATACTCCATACGCATCTCGAAGTTCGGCTCGTTGATGTCGATGCTGTGGACCAAACTCGTTGTCTCCTGGTACGTGTAGTGAATCGAAGATAGTCCTGTGTAAATAAAAATGGTTAATGACATTCAGCAGGTAGATTTTAACACAATAGATGAACGACGATACATACCAGCAAGAGTAGTTTCCAATTTTCCAGTATGGTCATAAATGTACGCAACCTTGCCGCTCTGATGTGGATACACCTTCGCCAACATCTGTCCGTCGTCATTGTACAAGATCTCATAGGGATGTCTGTTCATCGGCGAGTAGTACTGGTACTTGTAGAAACCTAACGACGTCTGCAGCGAGAATGCGTGGATGTGACCCCTTGGCGTAGTCAGAGACTGCAGTGCACCAGCCTCGTCGTACTGCAGCAAGTAGTCACTTCCTCTCGGAGTGGTCACTTTCAGTGGAAGACTGCTGAACATGTCCTTGAACGCGTACACCATGGATGTGCCATCGCTGTATTTGATCTCGTACAATCTACCAGCTCTGTCGAAACCGTACGTTTCGCTGATATCTCCCCAGGTCCAGCTGGTTAGTCTGCTGAACCGGTCGTACTCCAGCTCCACACCGGAGAAGATACCGTTCCTTGGACCCCACTTCACTGGCCTTGCTGTTCTATCATACGTGACGTTCAGGAGCTCCACATCGTCCATGAACACAGCCACACTGTTAGTCTCCCTGTCGTATTCAAGGGACAACAGAATATCGCCGTTAACTCTGAGCTTCCTGCCGACCTGTGCGACGGACTTCGAGTTGCCTCGATTTTTGTTGCCCTGAAGCTTTCTAAGGAAGTACCGCCATTCGAACCTGTTCGCCAGGTCACCAGCGATTTCCGTTCTCTGTTTAGCCGGCACCGGGTAACTCTCGCCTAACAGAGGTTCGATTTCAGCCAGTACCGAGTACGGCAAAGTATCCGTGCTGACTGTGTGGGCCCACGGTGTAGTCTGACCAACGGAACCATCGGCGAGCACCATGGTTCTTTGTTCGGCCTCACCAACTTTCGTGACGACAGATGATCCTTTGATCAACATCGAAATAGGCTTCCTGTTGTTCTGCCCTACCTTGACCACGGCACCCTTGAGGCTCAGATCAAATGTCAGACTGATCACCTTGCCTGTCGGAGTGACAGCGCTGGTCAGCCTACCGAACTCGTCATAGTTGTATACGTAACTTCTGCCCGTGCTATCCAGCTTCGTCTTCAGCAAACCAGTCGGTCCGTGATAATCGAACGTGACGTTATAATTATCCGGCGTGCTCAGCTCATGAAGCATCTTCATTCTGGACATTCTGAGCCTGCACTTCTGTCCTTTCGTGTTTTCGATCGAATTCACCTGGCTGCTGTAGTCTCTTAACAAGAACACCTTGTTGCCAGCCGCGTCGGTGATTGTGCTCAGCTTGCCGTTGCTGGTGTTCACGTTGTACGTGAACTGGTACACTATCTCGCCGGTCAGGATGTTCTTGGTAGCCACATGTTGACCGAACCTGTTGAACACGTATATTTCCTGGGTGTCCGGCGAGTAGATCTCGTACTCCCTGGCGCCGCTGGCATCAGGAATGCTTGCCATCACCGATCGAATCCTGTAGTTTGCCTGGTCCCCGATGTGAACCACGCCGTCAGGGGACACGGCGACCGCGGATATGGTGTTGAACTTGGAGGTGGATGCTAGATAGTGGTCAGCTTCGAAGCAGTCGCATCCTCGTTCCAGGCAATTGCATTTCGATTCCGCACCAGCGTACGGGGAGATCTTGCCGTCGGTTCCTATTACTCTCACGCGATTGATCCGCTGAGAGTCGCTCTCGGCGATGTACAGATTCCCGGAGGGTCCGAACGCGATGCTCTGAGGCATCACCAGAGTGGCATGCGTAGCCAGCTCCGTGTCAAACGAGGAGGATGGTGAGGCGCAATGAAGAGGACGACCGGCTACCACCTTGACTCTTCCATCTGGAGCCAGTTGGAGCACCATGTGATCGTCTATCATGTGCAGTGAATTATCCAGAGGGTTGATTGCCAGTTCCGTAGGCCAACGGAGGTGGACTTCTTCCACGTTCAATGTACCCTCGCAGGGAATTGGCTTCCAGTGCGATTTGTGCATATGGTTCCCGATTACCGTGGTGATTATACCGTCCCTGTCGACCATCCTGATGTTCGTGCCATCCGCGAAGTATAGGACATTGTCGGCTGATATCGCGACGCCTTTGGGATACGCCAACTTAGCATCCCTAGCTAACGCACCGTCACCGCAGTGAGCTTCGTCTCCAGGAAGACACCGTTCTCCTGAACCGACTACCGTCTCCCAATTATGGTCCGGATCGGTGTAGTCGTTAGTGTCGCGAACGCGAATGATCTGATGGGATTCTGGGTCGGAGATGTACAGGGAGCCATCCAGCGGACTCAGAGCTATGTGGTAGCGGTACGACACCCTCGTAGCGCTGAAAGAATATTTGTTAAATTAAACGAGATCGTTTAATAAAAAGTATGTGGTTCGGAAATTAAATCGCAACTTACTTGAGTCGAACGACAGTTCTAACAGTGCCATCGACGAGGATCTTTCTGACAAGGTTGAAGTCACCGACAAAGATGGAGCCGTCCGGAGCCGTAGCTAGAGCGACTGGAGCCAGAAGTCGTTGCTTAGAGGCTTGTCCATCGCAATCGTAACAATCCAAAGGCCTCTGATGTCCATCGCCCATAGTTGTGAGAATCACTCGGGGCTTCTGCTTCAGGTAGATGTTGGAACCATCTCCCTTTTGCAGAATACCCTCGTGGAAGTTGTACCTGTGATGAATATCCAGATTCCATCCGCCCACCTCGGAGATGGACATATCGTGGCCGCTAAGTTTCGTGGTCTGCACGTCCCAGATGATGTCCTTGCAATCGATGTACTCGTAGCCCACCTTCACCATAGCTGTAGTGACACCGTAAACGCGTTGTCTGTAGACGTTCAGTCGATTCCATGCGTACGTGAACTTAATCACGGGATCTGCCTCGAACGTCTTCTCGAACAGGATACCCTCGATCGTTATTCTCAGATGAATTAAATTCAGGGTCGGTGGTATGACTTCCGGGGTCAATTGAAGTTGTATCGTGGACAGATAACCGGCTGCTCTGGAGCTGTGGTAAACCAGATTCAATCCGGTGCCGGGGATCTGCAGGCTTTCCTGTATGACCTGCGACTCTGCCAATATGGCGCTCTTGTCGGGACAGGCTCCCTGAAATCCGTGCTTCCACGTGGCCAGAACCACCGGCTTCATCAGGTCGTAATCGTGTGCAGCGCAGGCGTGAGGCACGTGACTAGGTTGCTTCTCCTCGGCGGTGCTCATCACGATCTTGTCGATGATTACCACCTTCAAGAAACAAGGTCTTTGGTTAGAGTCTTCGGGATAAGATAATTGGACGACCTTGAAGAGCCATTTACGCTACCTCGTTCCACGGCACGAAGACTATGTGGCTCTGCGGTTTGAAGGGCGATCTGCCAAACTGCAGGGTGACTGCGCCCCCACCGTTCACCAAGAGATCGAACCAACCGTCGTCTCTCGTCAGGGTGAAACCCTCCAAGGGCGTGCTTGTGCTGACTCGTACTCCCATCAATCCGGTGCCAAGATGCGTGACAACTCGGCCACGAACGACGGCCGAACGGCTGTCAGGAAACGATAAGGTTAACGACCATTGGACAGGTGTCTTTGTCGAGTGTGTGATCACTTTCTCCAACGTGCTCAGTTGCACGCTAACAACAAAGCAACTGCTATCATCTAAACTAATTTTCAATCTACTGTCGTTCGAAAATTCATTTATTGAGATGTTTTCGAGTTAATCGTCGCGTTTAACGAAACTGTACTATCACATCGAACGATGAGGAGCTACCACATTGTGTCACCTTCTCGTATCACGGCTAGTTCGATGTGGCAGTACCCGTTTCAAATCGATGCTCCGCGCGTGTAAAGTTACGAACCACGATTACAGTATCGTCGACGTTGCTTTTCAGTGCTGAAGAGCTAGCATGAGTTAATGGACATCCAGGGTGCTCCTGTGGCGGGGAAGCTGTTGAACGAAGGGATGGTGTTCCACGGTCACGGAGCTTGTTAGTGAACTTAACTCTAGCGGGACTCTAGTTTGGAATGTGCTTATTTGTGATAAAGGTATCGTCGAGCAAACACATAGGTCTTTAGATCCAGAATCTGCAGTGCTTAAGTGCGTAAGGAGTAATTATTGCCATTTGATTTGAAGGAGTTTCATAGATGTACTAATGGGTGTGTGATCACTACATTCTTCCAAACTCCATCGAATTATGGAGAAAACTGAATGGATAAGGGATGGCTTAGGAGTATACTCTGTTGGGGGCGCAGGTACGTTGGGTTGTGAGAAATTATTGCAATTTTTGACTTTTCTGAGGAGCGAGTTAAATATTGAAGGTCGTTTATAGATTGAAAATGTAGGATTCCGTTTTTTTAGGCTCCATCCTGATTTCTTATTAGGGAAGGTTAGGAAGGTCACATGACTTAGCGTTTATAGACTAATTTTTATCAACGACTGGCTTGGATGTTAGGAATCCTATGCGGTTTTGAGGTGTAGCATTTGATATCTTGAGATTACATTTTAATTTCTTGCTGGGAAAGCTGAGAATTGTAGTATAATTTTGTTCATAAATTTGTGAAGTACAATTCTTATTGAGAGGTGCATCAGATGTTGGGACCTGTATGTAGTTTCGTGGCACAGGACTTGATTTCTGAGGGTTTCATTTAGATTACTTGCAGGTTGGAATGTCAATGAAATAAGTTGTGGAGTACAGTTTTCATTGACCAATTCGACAGATGTTGGAAACCAGATGCAGTTTCGAAGTGTCGGGTCTTCTTAAGGTTTTCATTTGCGTTTCTCGCTGGGGAAGGTTGTAAAGGTAGTCAAACAGATAGTGGAACACAATTCTAAGGATTTCTTTTTAAATTCTATTTAGATACGTGACATTAGTATCTAAATTTGGATATTACAAGTATAATCAGAATTCGTATACATGAGAATCCACTATAGAGTGAGCATCACCGCGATGTCATCTCTCTGGTGGCGAACGAAGGGAACCGCCACAGTTCCTATTTGCCATCAAACCATGCTTGCCGTCGTCGAGTGTCCTAATAATTTTTCCCTAAATTTCGCAACGAAAATTGTAACCCCCCGTTCAAATCGACCCATCAATGTCTCTTTGGCACTGAAGCATCGGCCGACGTCTGCTATCAATACAAATAGATACATACACATATACACGAATAACACAAAGTCAGAAGCTCAACTTAAAAGGCACGAAAGACAACGTAGGAATAATAAGGTAACCAAACCATGCAACGAGAAAGAGTCAAACAATGATGTAGGTTATTCGGTGAGGTGGGAATAGGTTATGTGAGCTATTCATTGATTGGTTAGTGGCACATCGTGTTACAATCTAATCGAGGGAGCTGTCACTCGACAATTTGTCGAACGCCGACAAATCGTGAACACTTCGCTCGTTCCTCGAATTGTATCGAACGCTTATGCAGGATGTTTCTTATTTATGTACACATGATACGAAATGCACGAAAATATCGTCAAACAGCAGCAGCTATTCAACTCTGTTTACACTCTACCAACTCGCAAACGGGTGTAATTCTTTTCTTTTCCATTCGTTTCATTTTTACTTTACTTTTTACTATTTTCCTTTCGTCGACGTAATGGCTTTCTTACCTTGTGTTGAAGTGATTCCAGAACATACTGACCGGGCAGCACGGATAAAACAGAACCGAGTTAAAAATGATGTGATTAAAGGCAAAGCTAGATGGAAAAGTTAGACAGAGAAAAAGGTAGAAGAAAAAAGAAATTTATTAGTTCAGAGTAATCGTTATTTTTCGAAAAAGGAAAGACTTCTGGATCGATATCATTTGCGTCCCTCAACCGGTTGTGATGGTAGCAAAAAGCTTGATGCTCGAACATGGAGTCACACATTCACGCCAAGCTTCACTCGGACGGACACGGTGATAGAAAGAGAGAAAGAGAAAGATCGTCGATTAACACGTATAATATCGATAAGATCAATCTTGTGTTCAGAGCGAGTAAAGAATGAGAATGAAGTAGAATGGAGACGGGGTTCAGTGCAGGGCACACGCTCGCGCACACGTACGTACAAACATATGTATAAAACTTTTGGGATGTGATTTCACACGGGTCACAACAACGCAGAGAATATATCATATATCTATTGTATACGTCGTCAGTGTCTCTTGTACATAACGTGTAACGGGTGAAGTATACGAGTATGCACGTGTTTCGTCGCGATCCCAGGTTAGCCAAAAATTACCGGGACACCTCCTTATACTCTCGTGTCCCCGGAAGGGTTAACAACCTTAACAACCTTCGATCGTCCTTCATAAACACGTGCATTCGTTTCCGAACGTATACATCGCAACTGTATGTTTCGATGCTTTCGTGTGTCTGTAACCGGCCATGTGTATATAGAACTGCACCACGTAACATCAAGTTCGGGACGGACACGGTTTCCACGAGCGAGTTATATAATTTGACCGAACCGGTGATCGATAATACCGATCGCGGGTCAACGAGATCGCACGCGATTCATCGTGCTGCCGACACAATAATCCGCGGTTAACTCACCTCTCGTTGAAGGTCTCCTGCCGGGCGTAGTTCTGCAGGCTACCCTCGTCGATTAAAAATTTCATCCTCTCGAAGAAAGAAGCGGTGATAGCCGGCGGTTGCTTTCGCAGAAGTATATCGATCGGCTTAGGAGCGGACACGCAAAGCTGGCTGCTACGACATATATGATTCGAGCAACATTCCGGATCCGCGCAATCGATCAGGCCGTCTGGAAGAAAAAACGGTATGCCCAGGTTAGAATCGACCGGTTACGCTATCATGGCGAAAATAGTGCGGTCACGTCCGTTGTTACGCGGAAAATAGCATGGTCACGCGTGACATTATGCGGAAAACGGTGCGGTCACGTTCGACGCTATGGGGTTGCGTCGTCGTTCTAAATACTGGTGTACTGTCTCGGAATTTCAACATGAAATTTCAAGTCGAAACGATCGAATCTTTTTAGCTTCGTTTCTATCCATGGTATACCTTTATCGTTGTCCCTTCCGTCGTTGCAATTCTGTTCGAGCAGCACGTTGCAGTCTTTGCCGTCCCAGCCATCGTAACACCTGCACTCCCACTGTCCGTCATTGCTGACTCTGCACTGGCCATGACCGGAACAGGAATTCGGACAACCTTCCATGGTGCAGTGTTTCCCGTTCCAGCCGGTCACGCATAAACATGTCCCGTTCTTGCACTGGCCGTGCTCGTTGCATCTCGGATCGCATTGCTTCAGATTACACAGCTCGCCGGACCACCCTGGTAGACAGTCGCAGGCGTTGTCCACGCAGTGTCCATGGGGGCCACAGTCCAGATCGCACAGTTCTGAAGATCGATAACAATAGCGAATTATCATACAAGAATATCGTTGAACGAACTTGCGATATTAGTACACACGGCGGACTAATTATGTGCAATTAGTACACGAAAGCTGAGGTATGACGGTTTATACGGAGAAAAGTTAACGAACAGGGTGAACATCGCGTTATTAGCGGAGGGATCAAACAACGTCAGAATAGAGGTAACCGGTCGTGCAACTGACGCGCAACCTGGAAACATACGAAACGATCAGTTGAAATAGAACGATATATATAAATTCGGATTTTACAGTCATTTAAGGATCGTAAGACATGTGACAGCGAAACGATTCCTCGTCTAAAATTGAGTCGGAAACCGAGCAACCGCGGATGACTATTTCTGTCCGCGTTCAATAACTCGATGCCTTAATAAGTAATGCTCCCTTCAATCTAACCGCTACTGTTTCCCTCAAAAGAGGAATCAATTATGAAAGAGGAGAGTCTATTACCTTTCGAACAGTCGTCCCCGGACCACATCGGCTCGCATAAACACGTCTGCGTTTCAAGATCAAAGGTCCCGTGACCGCTACAGTCTGGTAGACACTGCAACGCTTCCGTGTCCATTTGACCGCAGTCCGCTCCTTTCCAGCCTTTTTTACAGATACAAGTGCCTTCGGCGCAGAAACCGTGACCGGAACAGGTTGGGTGAGGACAGTCCACTTCCTCGCAGAATTTTCCCTTGTAGCCGCGCACGCAGCTGCACTTCCCGTTCGTGCAGTGACCATGTCCGTTGCAGTCAGGCACTTCGCATTCGTCGTGACGCAGAGAACATTCCTTCCCTTTCCAGCCGGGGTTGCATTGACACTCTCCGTTTATGTATTCTCCTGCAATTGTAGATGGGTCGTTGGAATTAGCAATCGTTGGGGATTGGGACCGCGGTTTTTGTCATTTACGCAGAGATGTGGATATTTTTGGGGGATAGCTTTGAAGTTGTAACAGCATATGGGGACTTGGGAGGAATTTTAGAGTTTGGGTACTTCGAAGTCTGTGAGCTCGCGAATTTGGGTGATACGGTGTTTCGAATTTGGAAGGTTGGGAACTTGGAAGGCTGGAAACTTGGAAGGTTGGGAACTTGGAAGGTTGGAAATTTGGAAGGTTGGAAACTTGGAATGTTGTGAACTTGGAAGGGTGATAATTTAAAAAGTTGGGAACTTGAAAGGTTGATAATTTAGAAAAATGGGAACTTGGAAGGTTTAGAACTGGGAAGATTTGGATCTTGGAATGTTTGGAATTTGAATCTTTGAGAATTTGGATCTTGAGAATTTAGGAGCTTTGAAGTTTGGAACTTTGAGAGATCAATGTAACTTTGACGCTTAGATATATAAGCTATTGGAACCTTATGAAGTTATCAGTTTGATAGCTTGGGTGGAGTTATGAAGTTTGGATGCTTCGTAGCTTTCGAGTTTGTAAACTCGAAACGTTAAGAGTTTAGAGGCTAAGAGATTAGGCGAGTTTTACAGTATGGATGTTTAGAAATCTGAAATATTGGGAGTTAGGCAATTCGGAAGCTAAACCGTAAAGTCTAAAAAGTTTAGAATGTTGAATATTCAAAGTGAACTGATTATCCAAAGTAGATAAATATTTCAGTTGAGCTTTAAAATTAGAGTGCTTAAAAGATTGAATACTATATGTATAGTTTGTGAATTTTTGAGCTAGAGTATTCAGAAATTTCGATACATTTTTAGTATTTGATTGCTTGAATTTAACCTTGGGAGTTCCAGAACTTGTTAGTTAGAGCGCTTCAAACTGTGGACATTCCGCAAACATAACCAAAGTTGGGTGAATTCCCAATCAAGTATAATGATAATTCTGATCTTAACGTATGTCACATTTACCTCGTTGGCTGCAGAGAACCGGACAGACACTCTCACTACAGTCTTCTCCTCCGAAACCAGGGTTGCACTGACAGTGGCCTAACAGGCACTCTCCCTTGCCGCTGCATCCGTTAGGACAATTGTGCGTCATGTCTTCAGCGATTATGGCGATGAAGGACACCTCCTGAGGGTCTCCATCGTCATTGTACAACGAAAGGAACCAATGACCAGGCTCCATATAGTGTGTCACTTCTTTCTTGATAGAAGGCTGCTCAAAAAACAACCAAAAAATTAAAAACTCCCATTGCCAACTCTCGGTGCTTCGCTACAGGTCCGTAAACATTTTCAGGGAAAAAAATAATAAAAAAATCCTCTCCTGTCCAGCAGATTCGAAATTACACACAAAAAAAAAGAATAGAAAATAAATTCTCTTCGGTTGATCTGACTCGCGCCGGACGATTCTACGACTTTTGCGATTGAAAAGAAAAAGAAAAATGGGACAGCGGCACATACAATGACACTAACATGGGACGCCCGTGTGGTCCTCGCCTTGAAGCCGCTCAACACTTCGAGAAGGTCGTATTGCGTGTGCGTGGGAAGTGCATTTCTTCTCGCGTAGACGCCAATGCTGGCACCACGCGGGATATTGTAGTCGAACCGCACGTATGCAGCCTCCGACTGGTAAAACTGCATGTTCCAGTAGCTGTATGGTGGGATTTCCTTGCTCAGCTTCTGACCCAGACTAACCTGGGCGAACGTGGTGCCGTCAGGTGGGAACGACCTTGCGGGGAAAGTTCTGGCACCTGCATGACCGAAAACAGTAATCGCGTAAGCTTCGCGATCTCATTCTCGCGCATCGTTGGTTTTCTGACGGGAGACGTTCATCCTGAGTTTCGCGGATAAAACACAGCGCGACATCCCCCGCGAGAAAACCGGCTGTTATTATTCAAATGTGAAGCGCAAGAGATATTTCAAAATTGCATGGCTGTATACTTAGCTAGGCTTTGCGCATCAGCATATTTTCCGACTCATTCGTATTATCTTGCATACAGAATTCGTGAATCTCCGTTAATTCGCGAACCGGGCCCTTGCGTCCCTACCATCGTGCAAAAACATCGCAAGGACTCAGTTCGTGTTCTAAAATCGTCACCGGAACACTTAGACCCCGTGTAAAAGCCGGTTAGAGTTACCTGTGTTACGTGCTTGTGTACGTCACGATGCACCTAGTTCCCCGTTACAATACTACACAAACTTCTACTCTAACCATTACCACGTTAACCACTCTGCAAACTAACGTTCAACAACACCGAAGCAAACTAGCGTGATGTGGATACTCGGCTACGCGTTCATACGAAAGAAAAAGCCTGGCATCAGCGGAGTAGAGATTGAGAGAGAGAGAGAGAGAGAGAAAGAGACAGTGAAAAGAAAAGAAGCCGAAAAAACAAAACCATAAACGTGGCCTCACCTTCCAGAATCAATATAGTGGGTTCTGGGGGTAACGGAGTGGTCCCGGGACACCCTGACATGTCTGTGCTGGATTCAGTCACGTAAGTCGTAGTAGTCCACTCGGTAGAGCCGCCATTTTCCTCTGTGGTCGAGGAGTAATCGGTGCTCGAGATGGCGTCGCTGCCGATCAACTCCTGTTCCACATCTTTCGCCACCGTTTCCGGATCAGACAGTTCGTCTATAGACAGACTCGAGTTATCCATTTCTTCGAGGTTCTCGACGACGACGGGAAAAGTATCCCACTCGTCAGACGAGGAGCCCATGCAGGGGCAGGAGCATTCGCACTCGCCACCTGCCCACATCGGGGGCGGCGGTGACGAGGGGGGCTGCGGAGGCGGGGGCAATCGGTTATCGTTTAGATTAGAAGCCGTATTCGTGCCCGATTCCCGATGATGATCGTCCTGCTGATGAACCTCGGCTGACTGCACCTGCTCGGAGCCGTCCGTGGGCACGGACACCGAGAGGACGTACAGTGGCTTTGCGGATGAGTCACCGGAAGCGATTGTTATGTTCACAAGCACCCGGTTCGATGATGGCGATGAGATGGGCGGAGGTGATGGGTGAGATCTGTCGACCGGCACCTCGATGATTTTCACTTGCTGGGTTAGTGGCGGGTTAGGTTCGATCGGGACGTTAGGAGAGCCGGTGTCTTTGGGCGCGTAGTCCTCACGGAACTTTTTCTCGAACTCCCGCAGGAATTCCTCGTCGTTCTCCTCTCTGGTGATCACTCGTAGATCGCCGTTGTGGTGCAGCGACGGGACCCTGTTCGTCTTTAGCTCGTTGCTGTCGCGCGTCTTCGTCTTCGCGGTGTCCGTCTCGGCGTTATTCAGCTTCACGATCTCCACCTCCTCTTGGCCGTAATTATAAATCGGTAAAGGGTAGTCCCGCTGGAGTTCCTCGGATTTCTCCGAACTCTTCACGAGGCTCGGCGAAGTGTCGGACTCCGTCGACTCGTCCTCCCGGGAGAGTTCCCGAGTTTCCTTCACCACGTCCGAAAAATCGGGGACGTTGGCGTTCTTCTCGTTCGCGGCGTTCGACTTCTCCTCTTCCAGATGTTCTTCCGGCGGCGGTGCGGGGTTATCCACCGGGTCGTTGCTAGTGGAGCCAGCGGTACTTACGTTCGCGAACTCCGTAGAACTCTCGACACCAGCCGATTCTACATGACTAACGTTATCATCTTCAACGTCCACGGAACTTCTATCACTTATCGATTCAACGTCATCTCCCGGGGCAGTTGAACTTTCTACCTTACCCTTGTCCAGAGTCGACTGCTCAATGGACTGGGTAAACTCCTGGCGATTCTCCGGGATAACTGGATCGGTGGTGGCAGCGATGACCAAATCATGTCCATGACCTAACTCGATCCCGGCTGATTCCGAGCTAACGGACCCGGCCGGGGTCTCCGAAGGCCGGTTAACCGGTTCGTTAAGTGAAACGGAAGAGGAGGTGTAAGAGGCAACAGAGACAGAGGATGTAGAGGCGACAGTGGTAGGAGTCGAATAGTTAGTAACCGAAGAGTCAGAGACATTCAGGGCAAGCAGCAACGTCCCCATGGGAATCGTCGATCCTGACGACTCGTTTCCGCTCTGATTTCGCTGAGGATCATCCGTATACGCAGCCGTTTCATGCACAATCTTACCGGGACGATCCTCGTCTAATGGGACCGGTGACTGCGAGGACCGTGGTAATCCTGTGTCTTCGTGGACCACGGTCGACCGCAGCTCGGTAGATTTAAAGGATGATGCGACAGTTTGGTGCAACGCATGCTGGTTATACGTATCCCTACGCTTACGGATGTACACGTGCTCTAACATGCTAGCCGACGATTTAATACTACCTCCTGAAGAAGGTTGCTGACGCGTTCTGCTGTTTGACTGCGACGACGACGTACTCGACGTGGAAGTCTTGTTACCGTCCGTCGGTAACGATTTCGGATCCGCGTTCTCGCCCACCAACACCGTGCACGCTTTCGTGCCCTGGTACGACCGGTTCACTATGCTCGAAACTGAAACACATTTTGGAGGTTATACAAATTCTGCTTCATTTGGCAATCATCTTCGTCGGAACACCAAGGATACACGAACACTGACGTAATTGGTAAAGAATTATTTGCAAAAATCAATGTCTGTCAATGAATCAAAGGTGCCGAAGTCGTGGTCCTGTCAAAGTGACCCCATATTTCTTAGAGATTCTTTTGCACGTGAATGATGGAACTCATGGAGAAACTGCATGACTTCTTGGTAAAAATTTGACGATACCAAACTCGTAGGAAAATAAATTGAGAGATTTCAGACAAAATATGCGCTGTTCGAAATCGAACATTGATTTTGCTTGTGACAGTCCGCTGCCTCATCCACTTTGGCTACTAATAGTAGTTCTACCGTATTAACTTTCATCAATTCTTTTATTATGTGTATTTTGTCAGATTACCTCGATGAACGTTCGTATCGGTGTATCCTAAGATCATAACGAAGATGCAATATTTGATTGAAGATGTTGTACGTATCAATTATGTTTCACTTACTGGAAAGAATTAAAGTCAACTTACCTACGACATAGGCTAAGACTGCTGTTATGCACAACGAAACCATAAGTAATATCATGGCGATTAATTTCCAGCTGCACCAGTCGACCCCTTTCACAAAATGACAACGAATGCTTTGTCTCCTCATTGGGATCATTGAGGGCGCGTGGCCGTATGGTAAAGGTACTCTGAAATTAGTCAACGTACTCGATTAATTTCCGTTCGACGGGCGAATGGCTTTACATATACTAAAAAATTATATCAGGAAGTTATTAAATGGATGACCTGTATGTGTTGGAATACTACTACATTTAGAAAACTCGGCATTTAGGGTGTGAGGGTTGACAGTTCGTCCATGAGGCCGAGTCAAATGCGAATCGGATTTATGAAATATGTATGGTAATACTTTAATTACCAAATTAGAAAATTATTAAGTGGATGACTGGTATACATTGAAGAAAACTTAAAGGTTAGAAAATATAGTATTCGAGGTATGAGGATTAACTATTAGCCAATGAGGCCGAGATAAATGCGACCCATAGCTGTGAAATGTTATTATAGAACTTCCATTAACAAATTATAAATTTAAATGATTAAATAGAAGATTGGAATACATACGGAAGATCTAAAATTTAAAAAGTTCAGGGTTCAAAGTGTAAAAATTAACCGTAAGTCTATGAGGCTGCGTCAAACGTGATCCAGAGTAAGAACGGTAACAAAACGTACAGGAATAAGTTTGTACGAACAAATTATAAACTGAAATTACTAATTAGAAATGGAGCAAACGTCATGATAATGTAAAATTTGAAAAACTCCGTATGCAAGATTGCCGGGTGCAAGAAAGTGAGGCCGAGACAATAGCGATTCAGGGCCATGAAATACAACAACGACGGTTTCATTATAAAATTAGACTTACAAATTTTACATTTATGAGAAAATGTTGTCCCAAAGAACGTTTTAAAGTGCCGAAAATGAAAGTACAAAAGAATCTAAATTTAAATTTAAATTGTCGCTGTCTCAAAGGCCATCCAAGGACTAACTATTAAAAGTGAGATCTGGTTTGCACTGTAAAGTGGTGCTCGGACGATTTCACGGTAGCTTTAATGTCGATTTCAAAGGAAAGGAAACGTCGGTTCACGCCGCTTGTTATCTAGCAAATATATTTGAAGCCGTCATGTACTTTCGCGCGAAAGCATTGGCCCTGGAGTATGTTTATGCTGAGCGTCACACGCTTCCATGTAACTCAGAAACGGCTAACAAAAATATTTAAACGGGACAGGCCGGGTTCCTTGAGTGCGAGGGTGGTCGTTTGCTTTCGTTGCATCACGCGATAATGGAAAAACGAAAGCCAGACTCATCGTCCTGCAGCCCACCTTTTTACATTTTTCTTAAAAATTCTGTTAATTTCTCAATTTCTCATCTTTCGAACCGAGGACTTCATAAAGCTTTCAATTATACAACGTTCGAAACTTTTCAAATTTTAACCTTACAACTTACTCAACATTTAAATTTACAAATACGGAAGTGACAGAGTTTGCAAATTCACTTACTGACGAGTTTAAAGATTTTCAACCGAAGAAACCGATAATCATATCAACATTTAAATTTTTTAATTTCTCAAATTTTCAAATTACTAGGTATTCAAGATTTATTAATGCGCAATTTGAGAGATGATCAAATTTGTAATTTAGTAAATTTGCAACTTGAAGTAATAGACAATTTTTTATTCGAGAAATAGGAAATAAGAATTTTTTAACAACCCCTGTAAAAATTTCTTCGAATCGCTATACGCAGACGCCTCACGCGGCATTTCCTCGAGAAAATGTTTACCGATGTTATTTTATCTAATTTACGACCGTAGTGACCATCAATACGGTGAATTTCACCAAGCAGAAGCGCAAATAGTGAAGAATTTTCTACAGAATCCCATAGTCAAGTTTACGACCACTTAGCAAATTTCAAGAGGACACTCGAGGTCCTGCAGCGACCCGTTCCACATGGCCCAAGGAACACGATTTTCCATGGTTTTTCTATGGGACGACGCTTCATCTTCAAACATTGACTCACCGTTTCAACGAATGATTCACGGCAGCCATTGTCGAAAAAGTCAACGTGTTCGTCATGCCACATTGGTTCCAATCTACCGTTCTTTTTTTCATTTATTGTTCACAGCGCGAAAAAGGAAAAAGCAACGCGTCGATAACGGAGGAAATGAAAATAGGCTTACCTGTCCATGTTGTTCTGCAGTTCGACCTTTATTGGACTATTCCCCGAGGACTGATTCTTGTTGTTGTACTCATTCTTCGGTATCTCTGCGAAAAAAAAGAACATACAATTTGTAACGTTGCAGATCGAGGAAAATTTCTCATGGGAAACGGTGGCCCACTTTCTACAGCGTCTGACTTTTATTCGGTCGACAACGTGTGCAATACACTCAACGTGTTTACCTTTGGCGTTATACAAAATACACGGGGCTCGGAACGTGTTGGGCAAAGAAATTTTAATTATTCGCTTGTTCTAGACTGATAAAACTTGACGAGGTAAATTTATTTTATGTTAGTATCATTTTAAGAATTAAAATGTACTGAATATTACTGGCTGTCAGCAAATCATAGTTTGTTTTCTGTAACGCGCATATTCAACAATTTTATACCGAGAATGTAGATGAAACGTTTGTTGCCATTTTGAATAAATATCAAGTTTCAAATTCACGTAATACAAGTGCCCTTTTATGATAATTTTATGTCATCAAACTGTATCAGTCTTTAAATGTTCTGAAATTGATCACTGTTTATTATAACAGTTTGCCAGCCATTTTATATTAAGAACTGTAATGAAATTTAGATGCAGATATGTTCATTGAGCTTCAAGCTTCAAATTGATGTGATATAAGTGCTATTTCATGACAATTTTATGTCATCAAATTGTATCAGACTTTGAGTGTTCTGAAATTGATCATTGCTTCATATAACTGATCGCCGGTCATTTTGTAATAAGAATTATAATAAAATGGAACGCACATATTTTCATCGAGTTTCAAGTTTCAGATTGATGTAACATATGTACAACTTTGTGTCAGTTTTATGTCATCAAATTATGTTAGACTTCAAAGGTTTCGGAATTCACTGTAATCACTTGTCACTGATAAGCAGCCATTTTGTGTTCCAAGCGTTAACAAAATGGATATGTAGATATTTTCATTGAACTTCTAGCTCTAAATTGACGTAATATGAGTGTCGCTTTGAGATAATTTTATGTCATCAAATTATGTTAGTCTTCAAAGGTTTCGGAATTGACTGTAATCACTTGTCACTGATAAACAGCCATTTTGTGTTCCAAGCGTTAACAAAATGGATATGTAGACATTTTCATTGAACTTCTAGCTTTAAATTGACGTAATATGAGTGTCGCTTTGAGATAATTTTATGTCATCAAATTATGTTAGTCTTTAAAGATTCTGGAATTGACTGAAATCACTTGTTGTCATTCATAAACAGCCATTTTGTGTTCCAAGCGTTAACAAGATGGATATGCAATTATTTTCATTGAACTTCAGGCTTTAATATCTTAAATACAAAATGGTAGACTGCCACTTAATAGCAATGACATGGAATTATGTCAGAATGGCACTCATATTTTCAATTTAATAAAATGTGCACACGGTAGAACATTATAATTAATTCAAGGATCATATAAAATATCGCGGTCATTGATTTCGATCAATTGCCACTAACGCAACAAGTTTATTGATGACCTTCAGCGCGTCCTTAAATATTAAACACATGCGCAATCAATAACGGGATGCAATAAACGCGCGCAGTAAAGTTCACCCGGCAAATACGCTAAACCATGGTGTAATAACTATACCGTTCACAATTATCATGCATAGTTAACCGCGCGCATAATTTATATTCAAGGTTAAATTATAAGCTCCGAAACCGATCTATCCCGAGCGTTTTGTAGCCCGTCCGTCCATTTTCGAAATCCGACATTTCGCTTACACCGACCAGACAGAATAATTGGCACCGCGGTGGTAAAATGTTCTTTCAAAATTGAAACGTCCGCAAATTATACCAATAAATACTCATTGATTTCGATATTTTCGACAGTTTAATTACGGATCTCCGTTGCGTGTCTAATTACGGAGGCGCGCATAATTAAAGGACAGGAACGGCCGCATGGGTGGAGCCGGTGCCAAAAAAGAAACGAATTAAGCAAACGTCAGAGTTTTTTCGTTGATTCGAGGATAGACGGACAGCGTCGGCGTCGCGGGTCTCTACGTTTTGCGATGCCAGACGCGACGCCCTTTTCTTTTCCATCGTGTTCTCCAATATACACGAAGGAGCAGGAAAAAGAGGAAGAAGCGAGACGGTGAACGAACGCCTGTGTTGAATCGATAAGTACATGATTCATCGCGGTTTCGGTTTGAATTTCAAGCGACCGGCACTGTAAGGTGCATAAGAAAACCGAACACCTTTGGAAACACCATAAGATCCTGCCTATTGACTGCGTCTTGTGTAATCGATGGTGAATTTTCCTTTTTCACTTCGCGCGTTGCATAACCAATGCGAAATTTCGATCCCCGTCCTCTTCCAGCAACAACGCGTAATCGAATACGAATTCGAAGTAAATTATATTGGAAATTTTATTTCGTAATTATCGCTTTAGCTTTCGAACGTGATTTCGTTCTAGGAGATCCTGATATAGTAGAGTCGTAAAACTCTTTTGAACACCAAACACACGGAATTCGAAGGATATGAAATCATAGAAAATTTTATGGACAATCAGCATGAATGATTTCATTTACGACCATACTATTTCTTCGGATCAGACTGTATAATCATCTTCACGATGTAGCTGAGTCGTAGAACTCGTTTCAAGATCAAATACACGAAGTTCAAAGAAAATGCAATCATAGGAAATTTCATGGACAATCAGCATGAATAGACAATGATTTCATTTACGACCATACTATTTCTTCGGAACCGATTGTATAATCATCTCCACGATATAGCGGAGTCGTAAAACTCTTTTGAAGACCAAATACACGAAATTCAAAGAAAATGAAATCACAGAAAATTTTATGGACAATCGGCATGAATAAACAATGATTTCATTTACAACCATAATCCGCAACCGACTGAATAATCATCGCCATGACGTAGCAGAGCCATAAAACTCTTTTGAAGACCAAATACACGAAACCGTAAAATAAATCGCACACGTAATCCTAGGAAATTGAACAATTTTTACAATTGTTTTACTAACAATTAGAATCGTATGATAATTGATTAGTCTGCAACCATACTACATCTTCACAACCAATTATACAACATTCGTTTAATATAGCAAAATCGTAAAACTGTGTCAAAGACAAAATGTACCGATATATATATACATATATATATATATATAAGGACACGCGTAAACATTCTTTTTATTTCAAATTTTCAAACTTTTAAATTTGTCAAATTCTCGAATACCTAAATTCCCTTATTCCTAGGTTATTAAATTTCTATATTTCCAAATTTTCACGTTGGCAAATGGTCAAATTTTAAAATGCTCAACCCCCTCCATATATTTCCAAATTTCAAAAATCCTAAAATTCCCAGATTCTTAAATGTTTAGATTACTAAATCGTAAAACTGTGTCAAAGATAAAATGCGTGATATTTTTAAACAGAACACACCGCATAATTGCACAAGTTTTTATTTCACTCGGACCTCTTTCGATTTGCTTGCGCAACATTTTGACAAGGGTTTTAATTTACGATTTCGCTATATCGTAACCAGGTTATACCTGGTCGAACAGGAAAATCGGAGCGTGGGAAGACGAACGTCCCGCAAAAGCGACCCTACGCCTCTAATTGCAGGTGTTGCCGGTCGTTCGGCCCTGAAATCCGATGATTATGGCATTTAAGCAGATATCCATGATTATGGCGATTCATGGGATTCACCCTAAGCTTTCCTTTTTTTCTCTCTCCACGGTTATTGGCAGCACGAGACGTTTAATGCGAGCAGCCGAATAAAAAGGGCGGGATATGTTCGTTGGTTAGCGTGTCAGAATTGCTTTTAATGATCAACCTGGACTGGATATGATTTACTTGCACGCAGTCTCGGATTTAATTAACGAAAATTCGAGGCTCCGTTCCACCACGTGTCTCGTTACTTGTCAAACTTTATTGTTTATTTATTAGAGCCGACCGGGATATCAGTATCCAGTTACTACCTATGTGCTTATCAGTCAAAGGTCAATCTTTTTAATTAAAAATGGGATTCATATTTTATTTACATAATGTCTGTGAAGAAATTGTGGCTTGTTTTTAAAGAATTTTTATAATATATGCAATGGAGTAAATACATTCATTGATATTATCTTCGGGTTCACGATGTGTTATACATAATGTGATTTGTAAGAGGACTAATTGTTGAATAATGTATGACCAGTTGTCGAATAAGATGGTGTGATAAGAAATATATAAAAGATGTACACTGTTGAGAAGGTCGTTATTAAATCAAACATCTTAATCATTGATCAAATAAATAAATCTGACTGATGTATAGCTTGATATTGATTGTATCAATTTCTTACATAAATCAGGATTAATTTTCATCTCACGAGGAAGATGAAGAAACTTACTACACGAATATTTTGCACATGAAAAATTGTTAATTAAATAGAGTGTTAAATATTGTGTTCGAATGATAGCTAATCATAGTTTAGTATAATTTAAGATGGTAAAATTTGTTAGTCGTTCAAATAAAACTTGATAATGAAGAAGTGAAATATATGAGAATGTTAAAATTTGTTCGTTAACAGTAAAACTACCGACGTATAATGCACAATTATTTTTATGTTGAAAATGAAGTTGAAAAATAAATGAATACACTTATAGATTCTTTATGTTGGTAACAATCACCATAAATATGAAGAAGACCAGCTTAATAAATTTTGTCATTTGAAGTACGAAATTTGTAGAAAGGTCATTGACCTCTCCGATAGTGTTAAACAAAATTTGTTAACGAAGGAGTTAAATGCATAAAATTTACATAAAATGATATTTACTTTATTTTACCTCGCTTATTGTACTATCATCATTTTATTTTATTAAAATACGTAAATGCTAAAATTTGTTCGTTTCACGGATAAAATGTTTTCAACGAAGAAGTTAAACCGGAAGAGTTACTTCCAAGTTACTTCCAAGTATTTGCCAATATCTGCCCCCACATTTTTGCCGAAGTTCGAACAACCTAACCCCGCTGTGCACAGAAGCGTAGGTGACAAAGCATATTGATGGGAATGGCGATGACCGTGCAAGAAACGAAGGCACCATTCAAGCAGGACCTTCTGGAGTAGTCTGCAAGTATTTCGTGTAAGGTCATAAGTGTCAGCCAGTGTCATAACCAAGGGTCAATAAGTCGAGAGATCATAAATCACCGTTCGGTCGAAAACGGTTCGTCCCACGGCCCTTTCAAGTATACACAACCAGAATTCCGTGTAAAAAGAAAGCGTTAAGTATACAGATGGCAGGCGGAAAAGTCGCAGTGGAAAAAAATTTCGACCAAACAAGAAAAGGAACACATCCAGTATCGGGTCCTCGGTTCTCTTCGCCACTTGAAACGTCAAGAAGGTTAGGTTCAGCACGTTGTTTTCTTTGCAGCCGATACCCCCGGTGTTAAAGTGTCTCGAAAACGTTGTACCTTGGCTTGCTTTTCTTTTCTCGAGTGTATTCCAGCTCTGCGGTGCATCAGACGCCATCTTATAGGTTAACGTTTCGGAGAAAATTCTCGAGTGCCTGGTTGCTTGTACGTTTAAACATTCTGTGGTCTTGTAGCGACGGGGAGTGAGATTGGTTTTCTTTGGAGAAAAATACGTTAGGGAAATTCGGAGAGGTTTGAAAAATTTCGGGAGAATTCAGGTGAAAATAGAGACCGGAGTGTATAAATGTTGCTATTAAATGATACGTCTTAATCATCACTTACATCTATTTGACTGATTTATAGATTGGTATTGATTATACCAATTTTTTAAATGTGTCAGGATTAATTTCCTTCTCACGAGGAAGATACTATACGAGGAACTTACTATACGCATATTTTGCACATGAAAAATTCTTAATTAAATATAGTGTTAAATATATATATTGTTTAAATGATGACAATAGCTAATCATAGTTTACTATAACTTCAGATGGCAAAATTTGTTGGTCATTCAAACAAAATCTGACAATGAAAAAGTGAAACATATGAAACTGTTAAAATTTGTTCGTTGAACTTGTTCGAACAATTTGTTCGAAAGTTTTAATTTCGAAATTTTTGAACGTATAATTTCTAATCTGACAAATTTTGAAATTTAAAACCTTCAGAAATTTCTTCATTTCTAAATTCTAAATTTCTAAATTGTTAAAGCCTCAAATTTCCAAATTCTTAAATTCCTAAGTTCTCAAATGCCTCAATTATTGAATCTTTTAATTTTTACATCCTTGAACATAAAAATCTTCAAATTCATAATTTTCAAATCTCTGAGTAACCTAAATTTGTAAGGTCTGGTATTTTCAAATTTGCAAATCATATTTATCAATTTCTGAATCATCGAATTTGTGAATTCTTGAACTTGTGTCTTTACGAGTTCGTGGATTTTTGAGTTTGTGAATTTATAAACTGGTTAATTTGTAAATTTAAAAAAAATACAGAAAATTTGAAAATTTCATAATAAAAAAAAATAAAGTGGACACCTAACAAGAGCCTAACCTGCACATTCTAATCGTTTCCATATAAAAGAAACGTCAGTTGTATCCAAATATACACACTGTTTACCACAGCATCTGGCTCAAATTAGGAACAACCATAATTAAAACCCTAAAATTAGAAAAATATGGCTTCAACGTTTCATCAAATCAGAATAAAAATACCTTCACAGCATTATTTCCTAATTTCGAACATCTTCAGAAAATACGAGAAATATTCGACGTTTTCAGTTTAAAAATCTCAAGCATCAATCAGCAATTTATCTTAAGCAGAAGACAGTGGAGTCCAGCTACCTGAAGGATTAAAAAAAAATGGCGGAGCATTATAGAGGCACTCCGGCAAAAGGCTTCTTACTTTAAAACGTATTATCGATTACAGAAATTTCTAGACTAACTAGGTCGTAATCTTGAGATAACCAACAGCCAGCTTGCCCGTCGAAGATAAACTAAGAAGCTTTCGACCGAGATATATCGATAAATAATCGAGGTAAATCCTTAAGGAAGGACGGTAGAACTTTTCAGGTACACCAGGGTGCAACGTCAGCTTCTTTTAGATAAGGACACACGGAAACATTCTTATTTATTTCAAATTTTCAAATTTTTTAATTTTTCAAATTCTCGAACACCTAAATTCATTAATTCTTGGTTATTAAATTTCTATATTTTCAAATTTTCAAATTACAAGTTTTCACGTCGACAAATGGTCAAATTTTGAAATTATTAAATTCTCAAACTCTTTCATATATTGCCAAATTTCGAAATTCCTAAAATTCCCAGATTTTGCAATTTCCAGATTACCAAATCGCTGAATGTCGAGGTATTCTAATGTCTTCGAATATCCAGAAACAAAAATTTGTATAGTCTGAAAATATTAGTCTCCAAATCTCGAGACCCTCAAGTTCCTAGATTTCTAAATCCCAAAACCCCTAAATACCTACATCCTTCAATTCAGAGATCTTCAGATCCCTAGATCCTCCTACTTCTAAATTATCAAATATCTACGTTCCCAAATTCCTAGATTCTCAAATCTACAAATTCTGAGTTCCCTGAAACTCCTAAATACCATCATTTTCAATCCCGTAAATCTCCAAATCTCTAAATCCCTAAATTCGTAGATACTTTAATCCCCAAATACCTTAATCCAGAAATGTCTAGATCCTCAAGCCTGTACATTAAAAAAATAGGTCTTGAAATTCATAATTTACATTCCAAATTCTCAGCCTCTCAAAGAAACAGCGAGACAAAGGTCTCGCGGTTGTCATATTTTCCCTAGGGAAGCTGGATTTGCCGGTGACTGTGCCTCATAATTTTTTCTACAGCTACTTGAGAGTTCTGGTTAGGCGATAAGATAGAAAGCGTGGTCTTAAGAAATTATCGCCCACCCCCGCCCACATTGCCCTTCACTGATTACGCCCTCTGCTACCCTTGTCAGAAATGTCACTCACTAGTCCCCTCCTTTTCACTTAGGATCTTCGTATTATAGTATTCCATGGAACACTATCGCTAGACACACCTCCTCCGAGCTTTTCTTCATTTTCACCCGTCAAATATCGTGAACGTTACCATTCGTCTGTTTTTCACCGGAACTGTACAGTTTGGATCTTGGTCCGCAAATAACTGATCTATCGACAAACAGATTAACCGATTTCCAGGATTTTGGGGAAGTACAATCGCAGTTCCCAGGATGTTATCGATAAAAATACACACGAGATGTTTCGGGCTGATTATTTTCCAAATCTGGTAACGTGTGGTTTGTTGATTTAAAGAGGGAAATGTCTTCGTAGATTCTTCTGTTTTTAGAGTAAATATTTTACAACGCAAATGTTATTCTTTTTAACATTTGCGCACGAAGACGTTCGTGAAAAAAATAGGGAATCGGGTATGTTTATTGATTTTTAGTTCCTTAATCTTCACATTTTTTGGTTTCAAATTTACGAACCTTTTAATTCTTCAATTTTCAACATTTGCCGATTTCGTTATCGTTAGATTTTCAAACATTTTCATCTGCAGATTTTCCAATTTTCAAACATTTTAATCTGCAGAATTTCAAATTTTCAAATATTTTAATCGCAGATGCGAAAGTTCGAGGGCCATAAGTCGTCACGTATCCGGAAAGTTGGCACGCGCTCCAACGGGATCGGCATTACTTCCGGCTGCCAACTCTCCAGACGCACACAGTGCTAACTGTATCGATTTCTACCCGCGATTCCTCCTAATCCTCAAACGCCACACTGACCCCGTTTCTACCACCGAAGTCTGGCTAAGCTAACCTAACCTAACCCGAGGACTCACTTGGTATACTGTAGAAGCCGCCGGACGAGGTGCGTACGAGACAGGACGGCTGTAGATCAGGATCACGCTCGTGATCACTGGCTGTATGACTTCCTGGCAATCTTCCGTTCACTCGGCTCATTGTAGGGTTACGGGGTGGCACATCGGGCGGGCCCCGCGGCGCCGAATTGTCCAGCAAACACCCTGTAACAACGAAAACATCCGCTCGTGAGGCCGACTGTTCAACGACAATCGTTATTTTCCTCCTCTAAATTCGCGGTATCGTGTAACGTAACTGTCGTAAATCGTATCTAAAGTGATGTACAGGGTGTTTGACAGATTTCCAGCGATATACGGCGTGTTTTACCCTCATATTCTATGGCATCATGGCTACTTCCTTCGACATGAACGTCTCTATACATTCCATGCAAGAAACAACTAGCAGTGTTATCAATTATTGCATGAAGAATAAACAATATTTCTTTCGTACGCTTTCTTAAGCTTAACGATCGATGCATCGTGCATCACGTGGTCTCGAGGTATCAAATTAACGTCTTGAGGCCAATGATACCAGGACATTGTTGTGTATTGTAACTGTCGCAGATCTGTGACAATGTACAGGGTGTTCAGCAGATTTCCAGCGTGATTTACTCTCATATTATACGGCATCATGGCAATTTTATTTAATAAATACGTTTTCGTATAAATCAAAAGGCAGCTGACAATATTATCAATTAATACGTAACGAATCAGTATTTCACCGATACACTCTCTCAAGCTTCATGATTGATGCATGGAGCATCGGCTGGGCTTGAAGTATCAAATTAATGCTTTGAGGCCGAAGGTACTCAGCTCTAAGGCATGATGTAGTACTTCCAATTCAACAATTATTCATTTTAGAATGTTGTTGTTACTACTTGTCCAAATGAGACGCATGAGGCCACTTAATTATTAATAGCCCACACTTCTAAGCATTTCATAAAAATTTTATATAGTACCAAGTATTGCAAACTATTCAAATTATTGTAAGATAATTAAATAACAAGGCCGGGAAATAATAATAAGATCGATAGAATTAAAATTTGTGTACATAATCGATCTTTAAGGCCCAGCTTTTCTTCAAGGAACTTATGAGGATCGAATGATGCTGTTAGTCGCGAGGATCGAACAGCCGTTCGGAAACGGAGATTATTATAAAAACGCGGGTAGATAAGTCGACCTAATGTAAAACTAACGTTGCGGTGTAGATTATCTAACCGGGTCCTCTTGGAGGTTCAATGGCGCACAATACCTACGCGTAATCCTGGGCAGGTGGCCAGATGGTTTTCAACCGGGGCAAAAGGGGTCGAGCCGATTTCGCGATTAGGCACGTTTCACACGACCAGTCTTTCGTTGTTACAGGGATTATCGCGAGAAGTGACCCAGAATTGCGAGCCTTCTTCACTGCTCAACGACGCGGCGTAAAAATTTTTGAAACTACCTCAACCTTTGTCCCTTTCACTCTTTGAAGCATCTCGATGTCACGGTCCTGATCCCTTTTTTTTCGAGAAAATTGTGTCTCTAACAGCAGTTCTATCGCATCCTTCTTCAAATAAAACACAAAAGATCTTTACTTGTTTAAGTTACGGTGTATCTGTAACTTTGGAACTACGAAAGAAAATATTTATCCTTCTTTCGGTGTTTTGAGAAATAATTCGAAATATTTACACAGTATATTATTTTTTATTGTTACTGTACTTTATTGTTTGGGTGTCCCACATAAATTGATAAATAATTCGGTGACGTATGTTTGAGATTTTATTCATTTGATTAATGTTACGCTTGCAAATTTTATTTGTCACTTCAAAGTCTTTTAAGTGTAATGTGCATCGCATACCACGCAGTGATTGCAAGATACAATATAATGGTCTCATTCTGTAACACATCCAATATAAAACACAATATAATACCTTCACTACGCAACACAATTAGTGTAGAACATAATATAATACCTTCACTATACAAAACAATCAGTATAAAAGACAATATAGTGGCCTCACTATACAACACAATGAGTATAAAAGACAATGTAGTGGCCTCACGTGGTTAAATAATGATCATACAATAAAATGTAATGGCCTCACAACTCAATACAGTGGCTTCGCAATGAAATATATTCATTCGATCACGTTCGCCAGCTTAGTGTGTTGCATAGCACAACTATACATGTACAATGGTTTCAAAATGTAGTACAATGCAAAACAAATACTGCGTAGTGCAACGTAATGACCTCACAGGGTAAAACAATGGTGTCACAAACGCTTCAATAACACGATACATCTTAGTATAATATTATATTATGATTACAAAATACCGTACCGCACAAAATATCGGCCTCACGGTGCGGCGCAATAGCCTCAACATGTGATATAATGAGCTCATTGTGTAGTGCAACGTTACTACCACGCAAAGTGATGGTTTTATTAGAGAAAACAGTGTCTTCGCAGTATAAAATAATGGCATCACGCAGGGAAATGGCGTTTTTGGTAAATCTGTTTTTAATTTACAGCCGTTTGAGGAACGTTTACCGATTAATTTCTCGATTTCCTCAAAGTCGATACGAAAAGTGGAGCAGTTGCCGGCATCTTTAAGTCGATTATAAGCCTGGTCGTCGGATTCAGAGCACCTCGACCTTCCTCATTGTATCGAGCACAATGTAGAAAAAAAAGGGAAAAAGCGAACGGATAAGGTGACCGTCGAGAAATTCGAATCGCTGCTCTTTTTGCGCCGTCAGCCAACGAATTGGACCTTTTTTCGAAAGAACCTCCTCGAGTATTATTCGTGAAACACGCAACAGGAAGCTAAAGCGTGAACGAAGAAGCAGGGCGGAGCCGAGGAAAAAGCTTGAACCCTTTAAGATGACAAAAGACTTTTCCAATCTTCGTTTAATCGGCCAGTTGTACAACTTTTTTTTTATCGAGAGGCCTTGTGGCGTGGAAAAGGGAAGAGTAGGCGTACGATCGCCACCGGATATTCGCCTGCGAATTTGGACGAATGATACCGGAAGGGTGTTCAGGTTTGCTGGTTATTTTATGTTCTTGAAGTGGTCGGGGTGGATTTCAGTTTTGGGGTGCTTGATGTACGATGCTTGGAGATATTATAAGAAAGTTCAGAATAATCGGGTTTAAAATAATACGTCTTATTTTAATTACTGATGTTGGGTTGTTCTGTGTTTAATTTATTGAGAAATCACGTACGTAAAATTTAGATTTTCAGTTCTTTGAATTTATAAATTCTTAAATGCAGAGAATAAAAAATTGTTTCGTTTCGACTTTCAAATTTTGAAATTCCTAGATTTCTGCAATTTGCTAATTTTCAAATTCCTAAATTCGAATTTTGTTCAGTTCCAGGTGCACAAATTTGCAAATATTTATTTTCCCAGATTTCTAAAATTTTAAATTACCAAAATTCCGAATATTTGAATTTGTGAATTTTGGAAATTACGAAATTCTGAAGTTTCAAATGGTTCAATTGCATAGTTTACTAAGTTCCCTACATTTCTAAATATTTAAATTTTCTTTAAACTTCCAAATTCCCAAATTTCAAAATTTTGTAATCATTAAATTTGAACGATTATTATTCTGAAAGTTTAACAAATAAAATTGCGATTTTCCTTAGGGAAATCTACCCTACGTTCGCAACAGTATTATAAAAGAAAATAGAAGACGCAGTGATTTCTCAGTTTATTGGAATGGAGGTCAAAGCTCTGCCGTCAAGTATTTCCGAGGATGTTTGAAGATGTGGTAGCTAAAATCTACAAACTGAGAGCTTTAAAAATATGCGTTGTGTAAACACACTCTTTAGATCTGCTACCGCTCAACAATAAACTAATCCACTGGGTTAAAGGTTTTTAAGATGAAACAGATTCCTTATGCTGATAATATTTAACAAGATTAAATTCAAAATTCACATTGTAAATTAAACGATTTATAACTTAAATTTAAATTGTAAATTAGAAAATATTTCGTTTAAGTTTAAAACTGTATTTTAAAATCATTAATTTACATTTTCAATTTGTTAATTTTATAATTTCAAAGATTGCAAACTTCAAATTCTTGTTCATAAATTTTCGATTCCATAATTTTTATATATTTAAAATAAATAATGTTAAAGTACGGAAATTTAAAGAACTGGAATTTCTGTATACAAAAATTACATAATTGAGAAGCGTTTTACAAAATCGGAAATTGTTATATTTCTAAATTCCAAAATTTACGATTCCTACATTTGTGACTCGTAAATTTTTATATTTGCGATTCCCAATTTCTAAAATTACAAGTCCACGACTTCCAAGTTTTCGAACATCTAAATTTACAATCTCACGATATCTAACTTCCTAAATCTGAAAATTGTCTAGATTTACTAAATTTTTATATTTGTGATTCCCAATTTCTAGATTTACAAATCCGCGACTTCTATATTTCTAAATATCTAAATTTACAATCTAACGACATCTAACTTTCTAAAATTACAAATTTTTTAAATTTAGTACATTTGTGATTCCCAATTTCTAAATTTACAAATCCATGACATCCAAATTTCCGACCATCTAAATTTACAATTTCACAATATCTAAATCTAGACATTTTTACATATGTGATTAGCAATTTCTAAATCTACGAATCCGTGACTTCCAAATTTCCAAACATCTAAATTTACGATCTCACGATATCTAACATCCCAAATTAAAAAATCGTCGAACATTTAAATTTAAAAATCCCTCTTGTCCCGCGCCGCGTGTCAGTGATCTACTCTGGGTGCACGATGCCTGGCCATCGGTGTTCCAGGAGCTACAAATCGTTCCCTGCGCGTGTACATTACCGTACATACATACACCGTGGCACTATCAGAGCATAGAAGACGAAGAGAGGCACGTTCTCACTGGAAGCACCGAAGCAGAAGGCGCCGCCGGCACGTCGTTACTCTTCCTAATAGATCGGCGGGAGTAGTTATTGTGTCGGTCGTTACTTCGAGGATCTTTTTTTCTTCTTTCCGATCGGAACACGTCAAAGAGAGGAGAAAGAGCAACGGCAAGAGAGAAAGAGTACCAGGAACCTGGACAAAAGGGTCCATGGCACGGCCAGGTCCGGCGGAGCTACCGGGGCCGATTCGAAACCAAGGATGAGTCTCGTGCTCCAAAATGCGAGCACGTTGCCAAGGACCGAGTCGTTGGTGAATCGAATTATCCACGGTTGGGTTGAACCATGGGTCCTCTTCCAGGGACCAGCGGACCCGAAAAGGATTTTGGTGAATGAGCCTCACTTTGACGGTTGTTGTCGCACCGGGCCACGTAATGGATGCACGTCCATTGAGAGTGCCACGTCAAAAACGCGTAACATAATATCGGGGACCACGGGAGCAAGAGCCCATGTCTAATGGAATTTATTAGAGACGAGACCCATCGTTCTTACGGCTAGTACCTGAAGAAGGTACCCTCTTTCTTTTGGTTTCGTGTGGCGCGAGTACTAGAATGGAGAGGATCCATTCTGCAGAATCTGTCGGCCTCTTGTTACCGACGACGATTAGCCAACACGTGGAGACACCCATTGTGCGAGTCAAGGGTGTGGCGAGCTGGATTAACAGCTTGATTTTCGGAGAAACTGCGTCACGGATGCTCCGATAGCGGGAGGCGATATATGACGAGATTATGCCATGAGACGTTCGATCCGCGAATGCGACGGGAGATAGCGGAGTGCGTGGTGATTACACTCGCGGTAATATTGTATAATACAGGGTTTAATGTACGTTGCAATACAGTACATAGTAATTCAACACGTGGTAATATAACGAGAGGGAATTCAATGAGCGATGAAACAATTTGTAGCGATACAATGCGTGGTACATGATGAATCAACGTGTGGTAATACAATTTGTAGCAATATATGTGATAAAGCATCATGCGAAAAATCAGTGCATGGTAATTCAATAAGAGGTGATAGAACATGTGGTACTTCAGCACGTGGATGATACTACGTGTGGTAATTTAGCACGTGGATGATACTACGTGTGGTAATTTAAAACGTACTGATACTACACATGATAATTCAATGTGTGGTAATTCAACAAGTATATGATACAACGTGTGGTAATTTAAAACTTACTAATACGAGGCATGATAATTCAACGCGTGGTGACTATAACGTATAGTAATGTGGCACGTGATACTACAATATGTGATAGTACAGCACATGACAGTTCGACACGTGGGAATACAACACGTTGTTAATTCAACGCATGGTACTTAAACGTGTGATAATATACACGTGGTAATTTGACAAGTGGTAATGTAACGACACGTGGCAATACAACGTCTGATAAGGCAGCTCATGAAAACTGGTTACGCGATAATACAACGCTTGATAATTTCATACGTATTAATACTTATTAACACAACACGTGGTAATATAATGCATGGTATATCAACGCGTGGTAATACAACACACAGTAATTCACAACGTCATAATTCGATGTGTGATAATACAACAAACAAGTTGTCCCACCTTGTTACATTATATAACGCGTGATGAAACAACACGTGGTAATATATCCAACTCTTGGTGATAAATTGATAGACGTTTTTCGTGAATATCTCAGAAACTAAGCCTCGTAGAACATTCTCGCAAAGGTCAAAGTTATTCAGAATCATCTCGGCTATCGCCACGTACCAAGTTTTAAATTATTTACAGCCTGCGTATATCCATGGTAATGCAGTACGCGGCAATTCGACGCACGGTAATAAAATGCGTATCGATACAGCGCATCGCTCAAGGGTTAAATGTACCGAATATATAAAGAACGTAGAAAATAAAATGGTAAGTGAACGATGTTGTGCCCTATAGCAGCGGATGGAATCGAATAAAATCGACGGAATGGCCGAATTAATTTTTTCCATCGAATCGTGGGACCGTGTTAAATCGTTCAGAAGTAAAACGTGGACCGTAGGAACATCGTACAGCAACGTTTACAGCCATTCGAAAGGGGAGCAGCAAACGATTCGAGCCCTAGTCACGTATCGGTGGGGCAGAATCGACGTATTTTTGAGAGCGGAACGGAGAAAATGGACACAAGGGTTAGTCGGTCTCGTGTCTGGGATTAGCTTTCGAACCGGAACGAATTAATACCATATCGCCGATGGGAAAAATATTCCATCCCTGTGAATTTGTAACTCCGAAACGAATGAACGTAATGGGAACACGAAACTGTCTACGGGATCCACTTTCTATGATAAACGATATGGAAGCGTGATGCTCGTGCACTTTTATATCCCCGGAATAATGAAGCAAGAGATTGCGATATTAGGAAAAATAGAGGTGTAGCCAAAACCGTAGAATAAAATTGTACAGGGGCATATTAGGGAAGTGATCGCGTATCTGTTATATCGCTTTATTTATTTATAATGTGACGATCATATTCGTTATACTTATTTGTAAAAAATTATGTATGGTTCGAGATAGACACAGTTAGGAAATCACTTTGAGGGACTTGTGAAAGTGAAAACTGAAAGTAGATTCCTTTTTATCCGAGGAGCATTGTTTTTCAATAAAGCGTACTTGCCGCTAGGTGATGCTGGTATCATTGTTTCAATGGCGAACAGCATGAACTCCTTTATAACTTAAAAGTAAACTTAAAATACAAGCTAACAATTTAATAAAGGAATTCAAGGCTAAAGATTTGACTTTATTAAATATTATTCATTATTAAACATTATTTCTTCTCTTTCGCATAAGTAAATAAACGAATATTGAAGGACAAAGTAGTATAAAGGTCACAGAGTATATTAAACTGCACTTCAGAATTTATTTAACATTAATTATTTTTAATGTCTTTATACTGGTTATTATTTTTAATAATTCAAGTGTATATTATTTGATAATTAATAAACTTTGTAACTTCAACAACTTTTTGTCTATTTAATATATAGATAGCCTAAGGTCTTCATAACACGTTCGTGCCCACACGTGTATATTTACACCTGCCATAATATGAACGAAGTGCAAATAATTTGTAAAGTTAGTTTGCGAATAAATGGTCAATGATGAACGGAATAAAAATGAGCAACATTGACAATTATTAATTTTGCAAAATTTAGGAACAATATATTCCCAGATGTATAACGTTTTAAACCATTAACAGAATAAAAATGAACAACATTGGTGTTTATTATTAATTTTGCAAAATTTAGGAACAAGATGATCCCAAATGTGACATCATTCAGTATAACCGTTTAACCGTTTAATATACAGTTTTATCCAAAACCATTTGTATCCGTGAACTTATTAAATAAACAATGGTACACGAAATGTTTGACCGAGCCGAGAATTGTAGGTCAAAGAAGTTCGGTTTAATATTTGGAGGCGCAGCGAGAGACAGCCATTCGAAAACGAATAAAACGTCGAATAAACGTGAATAGCCGTAAATTCTCGAGGCAACCGATCAAACTCGATCAAAGTTTCGAACTACGGCTAGGAAAAGTTCCAGAAGTGCTGCCTATAAAAAGGCGAAATCGACGCGTAACGACTGGAAACGTGCTACCGGAAAGGCTTCTGGCACAGGATGTGAATTATATCCTGGCTCGTGGCGAGATAATTACGTTCCTCGAGATAGCGGGACGAGCACGCAGCGCCTGTGAAAATATTATCGAACGAATACGCGTTATTTCCGTGCCTACGTTTTTATCAGCGAAGACAAAATGTGCATGGTGGCCTGCGTCAAAGGCGTTCCTCTGCGACGATCTATGGTACTTACGTGCAGGAAGTAGGCTAACGAGCGTGTTTGGCTCCTTTAGGGAAAATGGTGATGCACGAAAAGAAAGGTTTATTGTTGTTCCTTTCGGGTCGAGATAAATAGGGTGACAAGGTTGTTAACTTGCAATTTAGGAACTTGTTAATATATTGATTTTAATATCTGAGGTCTCGAAGATTTGACATTTTGGGGATTTTTGGTATTTTGGAATTTTGAGATTCGGTGAGTTGGACGTTTAGGAATTTGAGATTTGATGACTTAGGAATTTAGGGATTTGAAATTTGGGATTTTGAGACTTGAGAAGTTGGGATTTAGGGAATTTTGAGATTCGGAGAGTTAGACATTTAGGAATTTGAGATTTGATTATTTAGGAATTTAGGGATTTGAAATTTGGGATTTCGAGACTTGAGAAGTTGGGATTTGGGGAATTTTGAGATTCGGAGAGTTAGACATTTAGGAATTTGAGATTTGATTATTTAGGAATTTAGGGATTTGAAATTTGGGATTTCGAGACTTGAGAAGTTGGGATTTGGGGAATTTTGAGATTCGGTGAGTTAGACATTTAGGAATTTGAGATTTGATTATTTAGAAATTTAGGGATTTTGAGATTTGAGGTGTTGGAATTTGAAGAATTTGGGGTTTAGAAAATGTGGAATTTGGGATATTGGGGAGGTGAGCAAGTACAGATTTAGAAATTTTTAGATTTACAGATTTAGAATTTTAAGAATCTGGAATTTGATGATTTAGTGATTTCGAGACTTGAAATTCGGGCTTTCGAAATTTGAGGTGTTGGAATTTAGGGAATTTGGGATTTAAAGTATTCGGAAGATGGGCAATTATCGATTTAGAAATTTACCGAATTTGTGAATTTGGAAATTTTTGGATTTGAAGATTTAGAGTTTTAGGAATTTGGGACTTCGTGATTGAGGGATTTGAGAATTTAGTATTTGTGGAGCTATTGATTTGGGAATTTACAGAGTTTGATGTTTGAAGAATTAAGAATTTAGAAATTTATGATACAATGAGTTAAAGATTTGAAAATCTACAGATTCTAACATAATCCTAATAAGGTGTGGAAGTTTAAGAATTTGTGAGTTTGGAAATTTGAATGTGTGAGGATATGAAAAATACTGTATGTCACATTTAAGGCCATCATCTGAGAACTGTATGTATACTATCAATGTATATACTGTATATACCATCAATGTATAGTATACGTTATATAATATGTGTATTTACTACTAAAATAAAATGAGTAAGATCTACACGCCGTTACATTCGAGACCTTCATCCCATCCCAGTGCCTCACGCACGAGGATCCCTCTATCGCGTTATGGTGGTTGGTTTGCTGACGTCAGAGGAAAATCTTGAAAAATGGAGGAGCCTTCCGTCGGGCGGTGAGGTTAGACGAAGAAGAGAATACAGGGCCGGTGATGGACGAAACGATTTTAATTGGAAGCCGGAGGAGGGAGATGGTTGGTGCGGCGTAGCCTGGACGAAGCTCCAGATAGGGTGAGGTGAAGCATGGCGGGGCTATGGACGGTTAGGGGATGGTAGGGTGGCGATAGCTGCGATATGGTGGTTCTTTACCCTCTAGCCACGTTCTTTCGTTCACTTTTACCCTCGCAGCGTACATATTCGCGCGTGTACGTACACCGCTCTAAATACGGCTCATGTACCAACACCTAAACGTCCACACGATACGATCGAGCCGTCACTTTTCTTTTCTCCCGATTCTCTCGTCGTGGACGTAAGGCAGCCTCAAACTGCGCGGAATGGCGTCGCGGCTCGTCTGGTCGGTTTTTCAACGAACAAAATGGAGAGTCCGTTGCCTCCGGCAGACTTAGCTGCCGCGGGGAAAGAGCTTACTTAATTCGTTTCCCATTAGAATTTACGTGGCTCGGGAAATAACGAGGCTACGAAATGGAAGGAAAGACAGCTGACATCGTACCGTGTTCTCTTTCTTCTTAAATATTGAATTTCGTGACCGAAAAATAACGCGGAAAATAAACCTAGCATCGTTCATTAACGTTAAGATCATAACAAAACTATGAGATCATTCAAAAGCCAGCGTGAGGTCGTCTTAACATGAGTATGGCGTTCGTACGCGGCCAATGTGATGCGAATATAAGATGTGCGTGGAATTGTGAGGCCAGTGGGCAGCCGCTATAAGACAAGTTTGAGGTTCATACGCGTTACTATGAAACCAGCGGGCAACTGCTATGAAGCATACATGACCTCGACGTGTAACAACGTAATATCGCTAGTTAGCTATTATATAATCAAATATTAACTCGTAGTGCAACACTGTGAGGTCAGTGGACAGCTACTGTAAAATAAACATGAACTCAGCGTGTAATAGTATAAAGTCAATAGCTTAAAAGATAAGTATAAGCTTGACATATGATAATATGAGGCCAGCAGATAGCGTCTATAAAACGTACATAAGTTCGACGGGTGTCAGCGTGAGGCCACTGCAAAACAAATACGAGCTCAACGTGTGCCTATGTAAGGTAGTTTGAAGCCTCCATAGAACCAATGTAGGATCAATTTGAGGTCAATATGAAACTAGTACAGTGATATTGAAGTCAACGAAGAGTTAGTGTGAAATAAATGAAGCAATATCACGCGGTTAATATACCGTTCGTATGAGACTAACACAAGACAATGCTTATTATAATTATTGCCTCAAGATTTCTGTAATAATTACACAACATGTAGCATGTTTGATACATAAATGTTGCACAGCAAAGTCAAAAAAATATTTGAAAAGGAAAATACAAGTTAGGTTATGTTTCTGCAAATCATAATCCGCGGGTGTCGCCACCTATGCAGCAAATTACCGGTTATTACGTTAAAACTCGCATTCCAAATTTGATTTTTGGTCCGAATTTACCAGCTATAAATAGCTTAACGCGTTAACTACCACGGAGGATCATCGATAACCCATTTTCTAGCGGCGCCGGAGGGGTCATCGGTAACCGGTGTTATCGAACTCAATTAAAACGTCGATACTTGTAATCTCCTCAACAAAATTGATATTCTGATAATAATGTAAAACGACATCAAGCCAGATAACAGTTGCGTACGTAAATACAACCAAATAATTCTCCCGTTTTCGTGCGAGTCCATCAACGGTGTTTCTCTTTTTCGACGAGCAAACGAGATGGAGCAGATAAACGATTGCCCTCTCGGTAATAACTCGCTTGACTCGGCCGATAATGTCCGAAGATGAAAAAAATGAAGTTCATTTGCCGGTATATAAGCAGCCAACGAAGAAGCACGCCGTACAATGGTAATCGAATGATATATCCTCCCATTGATGCCGGAGAAAAAGCGGCAAGAATCTCCACGGGGAAATGGGGCAGAGCTTAATTCGTTTCCTATTAGAATTTATGTGCTGTGCCTGCTAGTCCTACAGCGGGAGAAGAGGCAACGAAAAGTCGGTCGTTCTTCAAGATCGGCTCTTCTGGAACACACGTACACTCGAGTGGACTTCCAAGTCGAGGAGTTTGATAGGAACGTACCGAAATCTTTTCTGTTCTGGCCCTTTCCCCTTCGAATTTGAGGGTAACTCGGATTTAGGGTGTAAGGGTACTCGAGATCATGCGATCGGGTCGAACTCGGAAAAAATTCGACAGGGTTCGGTAGTTTATTGGGATCGATGATATTAAAGTTTCTATCATTTCCGAGTTTATAAGATTTTACATTTAGAAATTTAGACATTTCAAGGGTTTTGAGTTGTGAAGTTTGCCAATTCTGGATTTTCAAGGTTATAAATTTTTAATTTTCTAAATTCAAGTTTGTAAATTTACATTCTCACATTCTAAAATGTTACAGAGACATTTTCGAGTTCAAAAATTTACAAAGACTTAAATTCACAAATGTTGAAGGTTACAAAATTCCTAAAATTCTCATATTCCTAAAGTTCCAAATTCCCCAAATTTGTAAAAATCTTAATTCCTATATTATCAGATTTTCAAATTTTCAAGCACTCGATTATCAAAATTTCTGTATTTTAAAATCCTCAAATTTCAAAACTTCTATACTTTCAAATACTTTATAATCCTCATATTCTCAAATTTAGCAAGTGTCTGAACTCCCCAGTTTTTAAATATCATTTTCGACATACTCATACGTAAACACCTGAAAACATTGAACATCCAAAATTTCAAATCCAAAGATCTTAGATTTTAGAATATGCAGATCGACAAATTTTCTATTCCAAAAATATTCAGGATTTGTATCACCGATACCACTCAGATACGAAAATGAACCGAAACTGTAGTTTCTACCGAACATACTAGTCTCATCGTACATTTTGATGAAAATAAAATATATCTCTTTGTACAATCTCTGTTTACACATTAGAAAGTTTTGAAAAATCGATAGCCAAAAGATTCGGGTGATCACCCTGCGTGCTTCATAACATTTCAGTCCCAAAACAACGAACGCAAATGTCTTAGTGAAACGCGTCACATGACACACTCGATTTTGAAAATGTTACCACCATTTCCTCGGCCTTTTTCAACTCTCTTTCTCGTCTCTCTTCATTATTCCGCATTATTCTGAACCTCTCCTCGCTTATCCGCACATACAAGGCGCGAAGAAGAAATATATAGCGCGGTAGTTGCTCGCTCGACTGCCATTTATGACCGATTAACGTCGATTAAAATCTAGTGACTCGTGAAATGGCGGCGTCGGTGCTTTCTTCACCCCCGACCACCCTCATCTTTGTCTTTTCGTTCGTTTTGCACGAACGCTCTCGCAGCGTTGGCTCGCCCGATTGAATCGAGCTCCCCTCGGTGATTGGCGTTTGGTCAAACGAACGAAATTGTAGCTTTTCCTTTTTCGAGGAAGGGTTCCCCGTTTCTTTTTTTTTTTTAGGGGACGATTTATGCAAACATGCAAATTTTTGACGTTTTACGATTGCACTTTCGCTTCGCGATTTATGTTACGCGGACGACGGAACGAGGGGAATAACGGGACGCAGCAGCTTGCATGGTTTCATGTTTTTACGCTGACTTTGGGGGCGTGTAACGGTGCGTGTGCTGTTGCTGTTCCGGGTATATGGCGTATGCACGTTCTCCATCATCTCGAGTGCACTTCATGATGTTGTAAAGGTGCCACGTTCGTTATGAAAGCGTTAGGACGTTAGGACACGTTAAACTTCACTGCCTCACAATATTTATGGCATGCGGAGCTTTTTAGTCTCAGCACTATTCGAGCAACGTTTAAAATTTCAACTGCAAACTCAGAGCTGTTCGACACTTTTCTGGATGGAATTCCGTATCTCGTGCTGATTATGGTATGAGGCAGCTGAGCATTTGTACGATTTTGAGATATTATATTAACACTTTGAGTGCCATGTCACCCACATACGGGTGACGTATGAATTCATACGTAAATCTATCGCTAATTTTAGTCAAAACATTTTACATAATAAAGTATAAACAATTGTTGTGGATATATTGAAGTATAATGAATAAACCAGGGTAGATTATTATGAGAATTGTCTATAAAATTTATCGAAAATAAAATTACTTCCTAAAAGAAATTGAAACTGTTTTAGTGTGGCACTCAAGTTGTTAAATATCAACTGTAATTTTTAAATTGCTGCTATAAATGCGACATGACAGCGTTAGAATGTTCGGAAACGTTAAACTTCACTGCCTCATAATGTTCCTACTACGTAGAACTTTCAAATCTCAACAAGTTTAGTGCAACGTGTGAACTTTTGATTGCAAATTCAAAGCTATTTTCACAATTTGTAAATAAATTCGGTGCCTCATAGTGATTATAGTATGAGGTATGTGAGGATTTCAGAAACGCAGAGATAATATATGAAATATTAATTATAAATTCAAAACAGAAACACCATACATTGTGACAGGTTAAAGTTGATACCTCTTACATTTATTACTTAAATAGTAATAAATATGGTCTTATAAAGTCGCGACATGTTTCACACGACTGCATCATAATATTTATAATGGTATGGTAGAACTTGATTTCTTGGAGAATTTCGTGGCAAAATATCAAATTTTGATATTTTTTTAAATAGGGTAAACTGTACTGCTTCGTGTTAATTACGATACAATATGAGGTTCTCGATTTTCAAAGAAATTTTGGAGTAATATCAAACCTCGTAATGCAAAGAAGCCTATGGAACCTTCATCTAAATCATGAAACATAAGTTCCTTATATTATAGTTAATATATCACGATATTACCTATAATATGGAGCACTTAAATACTTCAGAAACTTTAAAATAGTTCATCGAGCCCCGATTGTAAACTTTTAACTATCGCTGATACATATCTCCAACAAGTTAAAGCCGTGGCGTCTCGTCACAAGACAAGTATGAGGCACTTATTTTCATTAGAAACCTCAACACTTTGCCTCGTAAACGAAAGATTTCTGACACATCGTCACGCAATACGACGGCTCCACGAATTTCTGTTCACGATTCATCGCAGGACCCCCACATCCAGACTCATCAGCCTAAAAAATTGACCGGGCGCCGGCCACGAAAATTGCAGCAATTCGCAGAACAACGATCTTCGCCGACCGGAACGAGCATCGGAATAATTAATGCTCACGGGCGTTCTCTAGCGGGCAGCCAGGTCGCAATAACGTGAGAAACTGAAACATGGCCACGCGAGCGATCGACCGGCATCACGAAGAATCGACCGACCGGTTCCGGCGTTGGTTCGCGTGCGAAGAACGCTAATAAGGAGCCGACGACAGCTACGATCATCTCTGACCGTGTAAACTATGATACGTGGACGGGAGCATCGTTGCGGTTCCCGAGACTCGTTTTCTTGCCCACGCGTTCGGCCATTATCGCTGCCTGAACGCATCTGCGAGAATCGATTTATAGGTGGGCGATTCGTGACGATATGTCATAATCTATACGGGTAAACTTTTTCACGCTCGACGGCCAATAAGGTCCCTTCCGAGAAGTCGCTACCTGGCACGAAAGAAACCGCGCACGTATATGTAGTGCATTTGAAATTGCGGCAACTTTTATGAGGCCGATGTATGGTCGAAGTGAATTCATCGAAGCTAGCGAAACGTAACGCAATTCTTGTAAATAACGTTAAAATATTGTGGAACTAGCGCGATGTTAGTATGAAACTAGCGTGAGGCTGCTATGAAACTATGGTGAGGCAATCGGTCAGTTAGGATGTGACTTTTTGTAAAAAGAACATGATACCGATGTCACCGCAAGACCATTGATAAGCAATTACGAGATCAGTCGAAACTATTTCGAGATTGTTATGAAATTACTGTGGGATTATTACAAGAACTTCTATGATGCCACTGCGAATATCTGCCATGAAATTATTATGGAAAGTTCCACGTGGTTCTTGTTAAATTACGACAAAATCATTGTGATAAGTTCCATGAGGCTATTGTAAAATCGTCGCAAAGTCATTGAAAAAATTTGCATGAGGCCATAGTGAAATCGCGAAAACTAGTAGGACGTTATTGTGAAACCACGAGATAATTATGTTTTGACAATCAGAAGTGCCGTTACCGAAAACATTAACATGAGCCTCAAAAATATCATGAGGCCACAGGGTGCTGTGGTTTCAAAGTTAGGATAAAACTGAAGTAAAGTTATTGAAAAATTAGTATAGTACCAGTGTAAATCTACTGTAATACCATTGTGGAACCCGTATGATGCCACAGTGAGTCCGGTAGAAATCATAGGGTCGTCACGCAACTTTAAACAAAGGATCAAATACATATGAGGTCTTCAATTTTATACGATAGAAATAAAATTCTATCGTATAATCCAACAAAATTGCGTGATACGAAAGTAAATAGAGGCAGAGAAGGGTTGAAAGCAAGGCTGCATCATAAAATTGATGAAAATATTATGGACTTCCTCCGAAAGTGAGCAGTAAACGATTCGTTACGCGAACGGTTAGGATAACAGTCTAACAATTTGAATTTTCCAAGTTAGTCGGCTCTTTCATGGAGCCGCGATGACCTGATTTCTCAGCTATTCCCGGCTCCTCCAATAACCAACGAATTTTCATATCCCATTACGCTTTCTAACAAAACAAACTCTCCAACAACCACCACATCCCCGTTACACACTCCCGTATTTATTCAGCGAAACATTAACCATTGTTCTAAAACTCGCCAAAGGTTAGCAGGGCCCAGTAACGTATTAAATAACATTTCGCCAAGGTTTACCTTTCAGCGAGCGTATTCGAAATTCAGCGAGACCTTCCGTGGTCACGTTACCGAATCACGGGCTTTCTGCACGGAGGTACTAACGATCCCGGATCCTACAGCGGAAGGGCTTTAGTTAATAGTTAGATTACGCTCTTAGATCCTGTATCACCGGATTACCGACGGCCAATCACGGAACGGAGATATCACAAGACGATGAACGGGTCAACGATTTCTATCGTCCGTTAATGGCACTCGACTTGTTAACGCCCACCTGTTTCCGTCGAGCAATTCCGCTCCGGAAGAAACGAGACTTGTCGGAAATATAATATACATACATGTACATCGTACAAAATCATTGGCATCAAGGTGGAATTATTTCGTCGGGAAACGTCGGGCCGAAGTAAATCCGCAAAGCCAAGGTTAAAATCGATGCAGTGGCCGTTTAGCCGGACCTGGAGGACGAGGGGAGACGAGCCTCGTAAAAGAAGGAAAATAAAGGAAGGAGATGAAGCAGAAACGGAAGGCAGAGGGTCCTCGACGGTTTCGGGGTAGAAATGGCGGGATGGGGCTCCGGATTCTGCGTTTGGCAGATCGTGGATATTGGAAGGAGGCCTGACGGGGTCGTAGAATACGATCTTAAGGTAGCTGGTCCTCCTGCTACTGAAATTTTGCACGGGCTTGGCAAAAACGAAATGGATTTATGGGAGGATAAACTGTTTAATGCGAATCTGTAGCGGGGACACTCCGAAATAGCATCTCTAATACATCAATTTTAGTTTTAAAGGTCACTGCAATCGGATATATAAATCATTCGTCGATATTTTCAATTCAAAGTGACTGATTGTCGGCCTCAAATAGCCATTACTTCACGGATGTGTATAATTGTCCGTCAGTTACAATTAGCCGATGATGCAATTAGCCATTAACGACTAACCAAGAGTTTATTTGGAGGATAAATGTTTTAATGCGATTTCACAACAAAAATACAGCAAGATGTCACATACGATGTCTCAATTTGAAGCTTCAACTTTCACGAAATTGGTCATGTACATCGTTATCTAATATGATTGGTCATCGGCCTCAAAGAACCACTATACGAGAACTGTGACTTATCCTAGGATGATGAATAGTTTCATGTGATTCAATGGAAACAAATATTATTAAAGGACTCTAACAAATGCATTCATTTGAAGCTTAAAGTGTACTGAGTATAATATTGTAAATCTTTTATTGATATACTCAGTCCAAAACAGATGGTCGTCGGCCTCAAACGGTCATTACATAAGAACTGTAACAAATTATTCACCTTAATTTTACAACACAAGCTTCCTTTCGATGATAAATAGTTCGATGTGATTCAATGACAAAGATACTATGAAATGACACTAACGATATATCAATGTGAAGCATGAAGTTTGTAAAAAATAACCGTAAAAATCGTTTATTGGTATACTCAGTTTGTGTGATGCATATTGACACTTCAAAATGGATGGTCGTCGACTTTGAGCAGTTATTACTTAGAAAATATGAGTAATTTTGCATCTCCAAGTTCAAAGGACCAGATAATAAATATCCTATTCCTATCTATGGTGTGTTTCATCCCCATTGACCTCACCTACGGCCCTATTTCGTCTTTGAGTCACCTGTCTAACCATCGTACGTAGAGAAGCCCCCGCCGCGACACGGTAATTGCCTCGTCGAACTTTCATCGGTGATCCGCGATCGTACGTTGATGCATCAAGGAGCAACATCTCCCATCCGACAGTTAAGTTGGCAATTAAATTCCTCCGAGGCAGGTCTGAGATAGACTTACGTGGTAACCGATAAACCGAACGCGTGCCACTAATGAGGAATCGGCAACCGCAGAATCGTTTCCCGTGCAGCCATATTCTGCATCGACGGTCGGCCTCATCTTTCGCTTGTTATTATCAGACGTTAATCCCGTCGGAGGCACCGAGTAATTCAAGAAGCCCGCCCTCGTTACAATAGCATTTTAGCGGCCGGGGTTCGATAATAGAAACACGTTCGGAGGGGTGCCTGACGGCGAACGTGACGCCATGTCAATTCCGGAAGCGATGTTTTACGCTTTGCTGCTGCGGGCTATTGCACGAACGTGAGGAACACCATTTTCAAACTTGCGGATCGATTCGTGATATCAAATTTTGCCGAGAGAGTTACGAAGGCGGCGGTAAATAAATTCGGGGATTTGCGGAAAAACGATACCTCGAACATTCCTGTATGAGGGACACGGTGTTTCAGATCATGGACCTATTTACGAAACGTAATTTTATCGAAGGACACAAGAAAACATAGTGAACCAGATGCGAGGTACTAGAAATATGGAACTTTCAAGGACAATGAAGAAATTCCTGTCAAATAAAAGATATACATTTGAGGGGGTTTCCGGTTTGAGGCACGTGGTACTCTAAATTGTGAACTGATTAGTGGAATGCAATTTTACGAAAAGACTCACTAAAGTATGGGCTATCAAATGTGAGATCACAAGAATATACATTTTTATGTATGTTGTCAAAATTCATAAAAAATTAAGGACCGAGAATAGAATAATTATGGTACATTTTCAAATCTAACAAATCAAGATTTTCTTATCAGATATGAAGTCATGACAGGAGTCATACTGTCGTGACACAGGATTTTGATTTTCAAGTGCCATAATATTTTTTAAACAGCAGCTATATTTAAATATTGCCACATCTTATAACTTTAATACAACACAGACATGATATCTGTCACATATTGTATGATTATATCTGTTATATATTATATTATTATGTCTGTATATTACGTCTATACATCTTCATTTTAGATAAAACAAAATCTAACAATGTAGAGACAGTGCATTTTGATTTTTTAACAAAATCTTACAACATGTATGTACTTGCAGCGTTACGGCAGTCAAAAGCTACGAGTTCATATGTAAAGCAGAGATGTGATCATTAAAAAAAATGTCACAGTGCCATGATTTTTTAAGCAGCAGCTGCACGTGAACATCCAGTGTCAATAGACAGCGATAGCAAGAGCAGTAGCAGTTGCAACCCCTGACTGAACCACGCGACGCCTTATTATGTAAATTTAATGACGTCGTCGATTCGATGCACGTCCGCTGGTTCCCATGCTCGCGATCACGCGTGCGTGCGACTTAGCCTTAAGCTTTCCACCGGGAACACCCGATAAACCGTGCGGCATTTGGAAATGTCAGCTTGATAAACATCCTGGTAAACGCGTGCAGTTACAGAAAAAGAATACGTATCTTGGTTATCGATGAACTATTTGCATACGTTTAGTACCGCACGAAATACCACCAGGAAAGTGGATTGTTCAACTTTAATGAAACTTTTAATGATTCTCACGATGTATCACGGTGTTAGAGGGGTTGTTTCCGGTTGTACGTTCAGATATCAAACTTCAAGATCTTTGAAATTTCAAATGTATAAATGTACAAATTTTTGAATTTACATATTCAGAAATTTGCACACGCAGACATTTAGGAAGTTTCATACGTCGAAATGCAGAAATTTAGACATTTTAGAAAGTAGACGCTTAGAAGATTTTAAATGTTGGGGGTAGTGGGTTCAAGTTTTCACGTTTATAAATTATAAGTATTTGCATTTAGATATTAAAAAATTCTTGAATGTAGAAATTTTTTAATTTCTGAATTTTTGACCTTAAAAATTTCCCAATTCCTCCACATTCCAATTCAGAAATTCGCAAATTTTTTAATTTAAAAATATTCAAAAACATAAACTCACAAGCGTAGAATTATTCAAATTTTGAAATTTATTAATTACAAATTTTTTGAACTAACAAAATTTTGAACTTTGAAACTTTCCCATTAAGAAGTTTCAAAATTTGCAAAATTAAAAATTCTGAAATTCGTCAACTAACAAAATCACAAATTCTTAGGTACACAAATTTTAGAAGTCAAACATAAAAATTTCTCACTTTGCAAGCTTTCAATAATAGCATCCCCCTTCCAATTACCCCTATCAAAATCATATTACAAAAGAAAATACGTAATTGTGAATACATTTTATTTATCATAAAATTATCAGGAGACAAAACGTCCTTGCGAATCGTAATAAATAATGGTGAAAACGTCATCGACTGAATACTATATGCAATTGCGTAATATATACAAATGAGTCATCGTTGCAAGAGCAAAACAGTGATCGAAAACAAATGTATTAGTAACGCCTCTATTTAAAGTGATGCCATAATTCAAGTTCGTGTCACGAATCGCGAAGGTGATTGATGACGTTGTCGGAATGATAAGATAAAAATATTTTGAGTGAAAAATTTGTTCGGCAACGTGGCCCTTTTGGTAGCCTATTTAAACAGGGACATTAATCATCGGCCCTATTGTCGGTAAGAGGTTGAAGGGCAGAAACAAATAGCCCAGTTCGCAAAAATATCCCGAGAGCTCGCGAATGGATTTGTTTATGGTTGCGAGAGGCGGCATAAAATTTGCGGGGAATAATGAAACGTTAACAATCGCCGGCCAATTATAGCCAAAGCATCGGGGCGCGTAACAATGGCCCGTTTACGTGCGCAATAGAGAAGTTGCTTTCATAAACATCTCGTCAACACCCCCGAATCACGAAAACATCGCGTTTCTATTTCTCCGGTGTTTCCCACCTCCGCCCTCCGTGGCACCCGGTTAAAACGGAAGTCGCCCACCCCCTCATCACGGTGTTTTAAAACCGGTGAAAGTGTTGCTCCGGGAAAATCGATCCGTGCTCAAAATAGAGGAGCGAGAGAGAGGCTTTCATCACGCGACCAGCACGGTTCGATCGTTGGATAAGAGGAGATTTCGTGGTGGTAATCGATACACGAGAGGTCTCGAGGCGCATGAATTTACACGGGGGATAAATTTAGCGTATAGTGATTTGCATGAACCATGGTGATAAGTGGTCGGTGAAAATGCATGCGGCTCGTCGGTGTTTTCTTTTTTCGTGTGACGTTGCCGTTCGCGTTTTCTCCTGGCGATACCGCGACACAGTTCTGTCTGAAACGAGTTGATGCTCGAACGGGCCAGATTAAAATAAAGTCGACGTATTCGAGCGTTCGTTCCCTGTTAATTAATTGTCGCTCGAACGAGTTGTGTTTTGCTGATAAGAATAATTGGTCGATTTACCGACGATTACGCGTCTGACGTGATTTCATGACATAAAAGTATTTCGGAATGGCAATTATGGTATATCAATTTAACGCTTAAAGTCTCGCGTAAGTCTCCATGTAAATGGTCTATCGATATTCTTGATACAGGACGGTGAATTACTGGCCTCAAATAGCCATTGCAGGAAACAAAGTGTACCCTATTAGATTGGATCAATCCTGATATGATTTTATAATTTGAAAGCGTTGACAAATGACGTGTGTGGCATACCAATTTGAAGCTTGAAATTTGGCAAAATTAACTGTGATTGATTAATAATTGTCACTGGAAATTGCTAGGGAACATTTATAGAGAATGTGACCATATTCGAAACGTATAAAGTTTGACACGAATTGACAATGTAAAAGTACCTTAAAGTAGAACTTAAGATGTATGATTTTAAATCTCAAAAATAGAGCAAAAGTAACTGTGTAAACAATCCCTTAATATTTTTTATACAAAATGGCTGGTACAGCAATGATCACGTGACAATTTATATATTGTGGAACAATGACAATTATTGAGACAAAAAAAAACTAATACGATTTGGTAACTAAATGTCTAATTCACATTCATGATACATCAATTTGAAGCTTGAGGTTTGATAAAAAGGACCACATGAAAGTTTTGTTAATATTCCTCATACAAAATACTTAATGGTCGGCCTCAAGCGATAGATCTGTTACCATAAACAGTAAGATTAATATCTAGCACGTTTGTTACGACATACATACGCTTGTTACGATGCATAATTATCGCTAAGTGGCAGTAGTAGTACGTCAATTTAGAGTTTGAAGTACGAAGAAAATAACTACGTAAAGATTTTATCGATATTCTTAACACAAAGTCTTCGTAGTTGAAATAAACAATTAATTAATTTACATATCGTTCATTAGCGTTTTAATATCCTATAGTTCATTTCTCGTGTAGAGAATATTTCAACAAATAGTTGTGTAACCAGAAAACTGTACATTCTCTATGAAATAATGAATAAAAACATTTCGATTCATTTCGAGTGTAAATGAATGAAAATTGCATATTTTTCGATGTACAATATTAAGCAATAATATTACTAGAATATTCACATAACTGCTTTTATTATACTCTAAGTTTGAACTGATATATTAAAAATGATAATCTGGTATGTGGTTATGTCACGAAACTGAGTCTATACGTTTCAAAAGTTGCCACATGGTTTGCAGTAACAGTTGGCCATTTTGTAACGAAAGTATCCAAAGGGGCATTTATACAATAATATTTGTTAGAGTTTAACCTTCAAATTTACGTGTTACGCGTTTCATTGTAAAATACTTTTATGTCATGAAATTATGTCAGACTTTAATCTGTCAAAAAGGTATATGTCATTATTCAACGACTATACGAAGCCGACAACCCATTTTCTATAAAGAATATCGACGGGGCATTTGTATGGTAATTTTCACGAGACCTTAAGCTTCAAATTCATGTACCGTAAGTGGCATTTTGAAACACTTTTATCTCATAAAATTATGTCGGACTTTATTCGGTCAAATAGGGTATATGTTATTTTTACAGTAATGGGTACATGAGGCCGATAACCCGTCATTTTGTACAAAGAATGTCGATGGTGCATTTATATGGTAATTTTCACGACACCTTGAGCTTCAAATTGATGCATGGTAAGTGACATTTTGAAGTACTTTTATGTCATGAAAAGTACGCGAGGAATTTTATACTTTTGAATCGACTGGTTCGTTCAGTGGATGTTCTTCTTCAAAAACTTCTTTTTCTCTTTCGAAACGCATAGCATTTCGAGCTTGTAATCAGACACAAGAATTCATCTCTACGATTGATTTCCCAAACGTTCGAATGATTCGCCGCGTAACGGTATAATCACGATTCAATCGGGATAATGCAAATTTCACGATTCTCGTTTCGCTCTTTCCTTCTGTTGGTTCATCAACGCGGGGGTGGAATTCCGGTTTACGCCGGAATCGAAATTTCGCGGAACGCTATTTCCTGCTTCGGCGCATGAAAAATTTCCACGCGTCACGATTTCGAAATGTCAACGTGACAAATAACGTTCGGCGTGATAATGCAGTTGCGTGACATCGCCTTGCTACTCCACGGGGATGTTGTTTTCGACCCTCCGCGTTAACGCGGGACAATCAATTGCAGTCAAAAAATTGTCCATTTTATCCTTTACAAACAGTCTCCTACCATTCTTCCATGCCTCTCCCTCGAAAAAGAAATAAAATTCAGCAATTTTGTAATTTATTTCACTTTTAATCCTCGTTAATTTATGTCGTGTAACGTGATCCCCTATTTTCATTACATTTATTATCCAATCATTTAAACGCGTAGAATAATTATCAATCAGCAATGTATGTACGTTTATGTATGTACGTATGAAGCATTTATTATGAGAATATATATAGATATTAGAAATTAATACAGTATTAAATTCCTTGAACACTATTAAAGTTTAATGAAAACATACAGAATGTATTGCGTATATGAAGTTGCGGTTTCAGAATAACATTTATGAAGCTTTGATTAAAATTGATTATGCAATTAACACGTAAAATGAAGTAGATGAAACCTAACAGAATTATTAATGTAATTTATATGAATTATCGCCAGTATTCAAACTTAAATAATAAATGTATTTCAAATTAATTAATGTTAATATTAAGATATATTAGTATATAATAAATTAATTTAGGAATTAATTTCTTAATATCGTTCTTTAAATTTATTTTGACATTTTTAGTAATTATATCATATAAGACAATAAAATTTGTACAACGCATCGAGGGTCAAAGAGTGTTGTATTAAGTACACACTCTCAAGTACGATAAGTCTGGATATTAATTACAAAAAGTGGGGGTTATCCAAATTGAATGAAGAACAATTGGCCTAAAAATTTGAATGGTAACAGTATTTACGTAATTTTGAATCGCAAAGGGGGCAAATGACCGTTTCACAGATTTGCTATTTTAAATGACAAAAGTTGTTCGGACGATCTTCTTGAAATCTACGTTGATTCTCATCAAGATAAAGAATTAACATGTGCATTGATTTATGTTACAGCGTTCATTCATTTACTTTTCAACCTCATTTTTAACTACAAAGTAATTGTGCATTATACCTCGGTAGTATTAGCGTTAAATAACGATCACCGTGTCGAAATAAATAAATATCGAAAGAAACCGCGAGTCGTTGCACGTTATCCCGTAAAAGTCGAGCGTCGAAAGAACCGACGGAATCTCGTCAGAAAACGCAACAACGAACCGCAAAGGTGAAATCCGCAAAAAGCGAACGGCACGAACGTTGATCGAACGGCATCCCGTCACGTCCGATTCGTCGGGAATCATCCGAATCGTTACACCGAGGGTTCGAAAGAAATCGGCAACGTGAGGGGTGCAGGGAAAATCCTGCACGTTCGCGAGACCGCACGGACTGGTTTCAGGCCGTTGAAAGAAAAACTAGGCGCGAGAAGAAGGGACGGAAGGATACCACCCACCTCGACCACCACCGTAGCAGTACGTGTACTCGTTATAGTCCATGGACGGCCTCTTGAGTAATCCTCCGCTGGGCACCAGGTCCAACAAAGCCGTGGGATCGCACATCGAGACGCGAAACGATGATCCGCGTTTGTCATCGACGAGTAGGCATCGCCGAAAATCCTCGTTGCCCCGCGCACTATTTTCGTTCCCGTTCGCTCGGGCCGGGAACTAGCTCGTTTTATTTATTTATTTTTTTTCGCTCGTGCTTCAAAGGGACACGCGCTCACGACCGAGAGTTCGCCGTCGAAATTAAAGTTGGCCGCGCGAAAAAGTTGCGAGCGTAGTTGGCGAAAAACGAACACGGCTCGGCACGCGATCGAATTGATTTAATCGGGCGTGTTCAGAACGGGCGAAAGTTCCTTGGACGTGCGCGAATTTGCATGGCTCGGCCCGCGCGAATTTGCACCTAAACAGCGACACTTTTTTTCCACGGCGAAAAAGCCAACGGCGACTTCTTTCCGGACGAACGGATCGAATCGCTTTTTTTTTTCCGAGCGCCTCCGGCTACGACACGATCACGGCCGGGTAATATGCTTGGGAAACGTTGCGATGCACTGCTGTCGGCACTCTTTTTGCACGATTTTAAGGCAGAACGTTGATTGGTCAGGAACTTTGCACCGCGAGAGGGTTGCACGCTCAGCTGATCGATAGAGAGCACGGGATGTCCACGAGACACCCTGGAATTTTTACTCTTTCACTTTCGTTCGCCTATACGTAATCGATTGTACTTGGTAAAAATAAAACCTTGAAACTCGTTCGTCGTTTTCACTCGAGAACGATTATGATATGAGACAGTTTGAATCGAAAGCGTTGTCCCTCAAAGTTAGATGAATCGGTTCCTCGTATACCGCTCTCTTCACGAAAGAGTTACACCGTTGATGTCCGGTTTGAGACAAAAGCTCCTTCATAAAATTATAGGAATGATCAAATAAAATAGATTCTTCACGATTTACACAGGAACTGAGGTAATTTGAGTAAAAAGCGCTGTCCCTCAAAGTTATATGCGGCAATAAATGATTTTCCCATGTGCCATCAGCCTTATCGATGAGATTCAGTATTGAAGCTTCGATTTAAGTCGAAAGCTTTCTCATAAAGAGACAGGAATGTTTATACGAATTCGATTCTTTGTGAACTACGTTGCTAATGATGCAATTTGAGTATTAAGCACTGTGCCTCAACGTTCACAGACACTAATAAATTATGTTCCCGTATGCCAAAGACTTTATCGATGAATTTGATGTTGATGCTTCGACGTTGGTCGAAAGCTCCGTTATACAGTTTCAGGAATGATCAAGTACAGTTGATTCTTGACGAGTTTCACTTTTAATATTGTAGTTTGATCCTCAAGCGCTGTCCTTCAACATTAACAGATAATTATCACTTCTCACTATATCATAGACTTTGTCAAAGATTTACACTACCGATGACTAGGTACGAATTGAAAGCTTCTTCACAAGTTACAAACAATTTTAGACGAGTTTCAACATCGGTTGAAAGTTCGAGTCGAAAGCTCGCTCGTAAGCTCACACGATCACGTCGGACTCTTGACGAATCACACTGTAAAAAATATATATTTCGCGATAATAAATTATCTCCACGAACATTAACCAGGCGATTATCACTCTCGAACGCACTTTGATGCCTCAATCCGAAAGCTCCCACTGGAGATAAATTACACTGCTACAGTTCGACTCAAAAACGTCGTCCAGCAACGCTGAGCTCTCGCGAAACACACAGTGATCGATGGCTACTCCCAAACGCAATTAACTATGAAATCCCAAACGGGTAATATTACCGGTGCTCCGAAAGTCTATAACCATCTGACGATAAATCACACCGCTACAGTTCGATTCGAAATCGTCGTCCAGCAACGTCGATCTCTCCGGAACAACACAACGATCAACCACAATCTTCGAACGCGATTCACCCTCGAATCTCAACGGGTCGAAAATCGAATACGATCGAACTCGACCAAATTACACTTCTACAGTTCGACTCAAAATCGTTGTCCAGCAACGTCGAGCCCAAAACAACATACCGTTCGATCACCGAATCGAACATAAAAAAAACGATACTATCGGCGATTGAAACGCGATCGAGTCGATAAATTGCACCGCGGTATTCGTTAAACGGCACGCGCCGATAGTCGGTTGACGAGGATCGATCGACCCTCGAATCTCGATAAGTTGTTGCGGAATCGAAAGCAAGGTCGCACGAGGGAGACACGGTGCAACCAACGCATCAGACGATCCGCACGCTTGCGCGGTCACTGACAGACTGAGGAACACCGAGGATACAGGGCCAGCCGATGACTCCCGACACTGTGGCGGATGGAGCCGAGGGCTGGAGTGGGGGGATAAACGAGCGCCAGGGGTATCCCTAGGGGAAGGGGCGCCCTGCGTGTATGTGGGGGGTGTAGCGAAAGGGTAGGGTGGGGAAAAAAGGGGGGAGACAACAGCCGGTCGACGATCAGGGCGACCACTGCTTCGACGATGCTGCAGTGGATTCCCTCGTACGAGCTGCTCCTTTCTTTACCTTTTTCCCATCTTTTCATTTCGCCGTTCACTTCCTACCGCCCCCTCGCACACTCCCCTCCGCCCCTCTCACGCTGCTTAACCCTGAACGATTTTGACCCACGATCAAGAAGTATCCGAGTGTCTCGACTTTGATGGAGCGGAGAGATCGGTTGTTTTTTTAAGAATAAATTTTTGTCGGCTTCTGGACAAACGCCCACGCGAAAGGGGACGATAAATCGAGCCGACGGTGTTTAATTCGTTCAGTGCCGTGTGAAGTTCGAGCGGACAAGAATAGATCGAGGGGTGGAATGTGGATTTTCGATATGCCGGTTCGCTTTCTCTCTCTCTTTTTTGTGGTGTGATTTTTAGAAAGGGCGACGGCAATTTGTTGCATGGAACGTCTAGCGGGTTATTTTTAATTTAGCTTAAGGTAGTTGCATTGGCCGGAAGCTTGAATGCGACGAGAATGTGAAAATTGTGGGTTTTCTTTCGTGGAAATTTGTGAGTCCGAAAATTCGATACCCTACGGGATCTCCTCTCGGATGTTAAAATTTATAAATTTTAAGTTAGGAAAGTTATATTCGCGAATTAAATTTTGCAAACAATTTAAATTTTTGAATTTGCATATTTCTAAATTCATCGGGCTTTAAATGTCACTAAACAATTTGTTCATCAAATTTGATTGAATAATTTGTTACATAAATTTGATGAAACAATTTATAGACAAGATTTGTAAATGACTCAATTCTGCAATCAGAAAATTTGGTGATTTTCAAATTTCTAAGTTCTGAAGTTAGAAGATTTTGTTTTTTTTAGTTTTCTAAGTTCTGAACGTAAAATATTCGATTACTTAAAAGTGTGTAAATTGTATAACTAAATGTGTAAATGTATAATTAAAAAGTCTGATTGCTTTCAAATCGTTAAATTAGCTACAGCACAAATTTGAAACGATCGTGTAATATTGGATCAGCATCCGTGCGACCCCATAGTCAAATATACTTTAAACGAAACAAAACTTGCTCCGCGGTCTGTTTTCTTTTGATAAAAAGGGAAAACACAGATGTTCTTCGCCGCCGTCAATACTTTCGCCGTCGGTCGTTTACGCACGAGCATTCGTGTTAGCCCATTCAAGTCTCGTTACGCTAACCATTGACTCGTTAACTCGCCTCTCGGCCATTAATTCGCGGTGCATTACGAAGGCATTAGGTCGAGTGCGAATCCCGTGAATGGCGCGAAGCTGCTGGAAGTAATTCGAATCGCTCGAAGGAAAAACACAGCCGACTTCTCGATAGAGGACCGGGTTGCTTGATAAAACTTCGTCTCGCCAATAAGAACAAGTCCACCATGTCGAAGAATAGGCAAACGACGTTCGATAATTCTCTCTTTCTCTTCAACGAGCTTATCGTCGGCTCGTTTGTCCTCGATAACATTATCTTTTCCATGAAACATCCACGATTAAAATTTCATGAAAATGAAACTGTTGTCGCGTTCAGCCATACGATTGTTATAACTCAACACCGTTTTACCCTTCAGTGTTTCAAGTTTTCTTCATAAAAAATTAATAAAGTCATTTTTCACGGAGTTTGACGCCTTCAGACCCAGGCGCGTAATATTACACGTTTTCAAGGGGCGACGATATCGACAGCTGATAACCCGGGACTGAACGCGTTAAATGTGGTAGCTTTCACTGTTAGCGATATTTGTGTCCTATAATTAGGTGCAGATTTACAGTGTGGAGGTGCAGCGTTGCATTTTTTGTAACAATTTGCAAGTTCTGCGTTCATAAATGTTAATTATACGGTGTATGCAAAGTGCATCAGAAAACCTGTTTTTCTTCAACCACCTGTCGACTGCTCGGAGCTCTCAGGTCGATCTAAACGGATGTCTCGATTAAATTAGCCACCGTAAGGACATGAATAAATAAATAAAAATCGTTCGCGTAATTCTGGTAAATGGGTCAATCTGATAAGAAGGTCGTTAAGATCAACGCATTGTGAGTATAATTTATGAAAACCGACCTTCCTTAAATCTATATTCGATTATACAGGTCAGAATAAAAATCTAATTGCATGATAATGAGACTTTTGACAAATTTCAAATTAGAATATTGATAACAAGTCATCCTCGAAACGATTGCCAGTGATATCCGTGAGATAATTTAGAAATGTTAGAAATCATTGAATCAAATATTTTGTTACAGTTAAAATTATGTACGTATTAACTTTTTATACTTTGTTAGTATTTTGTTAACTTATTGCAATTAGGAATGTGTTATTATTAACGAATTGTGTTCAGAATAATTTTTGTTCTACCTGAAAATCGTGCGAGTTCCATTTCTTTTGGTAGAAAGTATTTGTAAAAATTATTTATAAAATTGATACGGCGTCGGATTATTTTTCAATATTTGTACTCATTGTGTAAAAACACAAACGTACGAACGCATTTATGGATTGCTCGCGTGATTCACGGTTGGTTTCGGCTAGCAGGGTATTTTCCAAATACCACTCCGGTTTCAAAAATTCCATCCAGCCGCATATAAATCAAAATATACACAAAGACATGTTGAGACGCGGATTAAAACGAATGCTGTGCGTGTGAGTTCGCATTTATTCACAAAATTCGCGAGATATTCCGTTGGCGATATAAAGAAATCGCGAAACAATTTCGTATTCGCCACAAATCGGTGGGTGGTAAAAATTTTGACAAGTGTTTGAAAACTTAAGAACTTCAAAACCTAAAAACTGTGTTTATAAGCTCAGAAGTTTGTATATTTACAAATCAGGAAGTTCGTCAATTTTTATATGATTAAAAGTGAACCTTTTGTAAATTTTGTAAATTTGTAGGTTTTTATATTTGGAATTATGTGGACTTATGAATCTTGACTTTTGAACGAGTAGACCTTCAAATTTCTAAGTTTATAACAAATTCATTTAAAAATCTGCAGCTTTATAAATTTCAGAATTAGTGACTTTGAAAATTCGCAAATTTTTATGCGTTTAAGTTTAAAAATATACATACTCGTGAATCTATAGCTTTCTAAATGTAAAAAGTTTTTAAAAATTATGGATTAGAAGACTTGAAAAATTTGAAAATTGAGAAATTCCCAAAATTCATAATTTGAAAATTATGAAACTAATATAGAATTTTTAAAACTTGTACAGCTCTAAAGCTGATAATTCAACAAACTGGATTTTTAAATTCACAAATTCATGATTTAGAAAATTAGAAAATATGTAAATTTGAGAATTTGTAATTACTTGACAATATACAATTTGTACATTTTTAAATTTGCCAATTTTATAACTTGTGGATTCTTCAATATGGATTTATAATTTTCTAATAGTGATTATTTAAAAATAATTAAATTTAAAAACTTCATAATTTATAATTATGAAATTATAATTGTAGTATTCCAAATGTGGGATTTTGTGAATTCACAACTACTTAAATTAAAGATGGAATTTGGAAGTTTGGTTCCTTCGAACTGGGTTGATTTAGAACCTACAGGACATTGAGACCTTATCACTTTTTCAAACCGGAGAGCTTTGGAACCTACGGGACTTTGGGACCTTATCATTTTTTCAAAGCAGTAACATTTGAAATGTATTTACGTATTTTATTTATTTTTACCGATCGTAGCGAGGTTCGATTTGCATTTGTGTTTGTTTGTCTGTATACTACAGGTCGTAATTTTGGGTCGTTTAACTTGAAATTTATAGGATAGACTTATGAAACAGTCTAAGTTTGCTGTATAGATTTTGGTGAAGGTCTGACATCGTGAAATCGACAATAATCATTTTCGATCATTTTCCATGTATAGAATCAACTAGAACCACGTTAAAAGCTGCATAATTCATCGTTGACGACGACACTTTTTCGTCATGGACGTTAATCGTCACGAAATCAACAACGTCGTGTTTCGGTATCGTTTTCCATAGTCTCAAGCATGTTTGAAACGATTGTGAACTCTCCACGTCTCATTCTTGTCATATCTACACGTTAACTCTTTGCAGTCCTTAATTTCTTTTACCTACAGCTCCTTAACACTAGAAGTACCGGCATTAGATGCATGCTTACTTCAAAGCTGAAAATAAAGTAGAAAAATAAATAAATAAATCTTGCAGCATCACCTAACATATACAGCCATTCATTAGCTCAATAAAATTTTGTAATAAAAAATGCCAAACCCGAAACCAGTCATTTTGACTGGTTGGTAGTTCTAGTGTTAAATAATCTAGAAAATACACCAAAAAGTGGGTTTACAATAAAACGTATTCCAATAATGCAGAGTGCGTAATAAACATAGTTTATAATTTCTCACAAGTAGCAAAGAAATGAAAACGTCTTCAACCTATTAAGGTTAGGCTAGGTCATCTGAATTATTTCTATGGTTCAATAGAAACGTCAAACCGAGCCACGCTCGACATAGGACCGTAAAGCGATAACAGCAGTTACTCTAAATTGTACATACTAATTCTAATTCGTACAAGGAACGCGATAGGCAATAGGTTGCAGTTATAACTTAATTTGAATTTAAATACTGCTGGTGATCGAACGTCCGCGAATCGTGGTACCAACGTAATCACCGTCACGAGGCAAGCACACGCGATACAGCGTGCACGGTTTCTCCCATCGCGGCAACCTAAGTTCTCCAGGCTCATAACTCCATCAGCGGCGTACACTTCATAGGATTTATTACCGGCGCGATGAAAGTGATCGAGGTCCGCGAAGATCTTCAACCCCATCGCCTCGATCCCGGCGGGTCTGCCACGTCCGTTATCCGGCACTTTGAAAGAAGGCCTTTGGAAACGATCCATTATTACGCGTTCTTCTCGCCCGGCTCGCACATTACGCTCACGGAACGCGTGTTTATCCAAGCCCGTGGCAACGTTCCGGCGTGCATTCTTTCTTGAACGAGAAGAAGAAGACTCTGTCGAGGCAGTCGGAAGAAAACCGTGGCCACGGCGCAACGAGGAAGAAGAACACCGTTGCCACGCAGCCACGGTAATTTACGGGCCAATCATTCTCGTATGCAGATGTCGGGGCCCGAGGGTTGCCCCACGTGCACCCCTTTTTTCCCGAACTTCACGGCATCATCGCGCAACGGGGACCTCCCGCGCGGCTCGAACCGTGCTTCACAGTTTTATTGGCTTAACTCACTATTTTACAGCCGATAGTGGATTAAAGAGATTAAGAGCGAGCCAGAGGGTCGTCCGTGTTCCCCGACGAGCTTCCTATAGAAACATAAACTCGCCCAGATACAGGATTACCCTTCTTTCCAATTCTTTTTTTTTTCCTCTTTCACGCCTTCTTTCGTCGTGTAGAACGACTGTTAGCCAGTTTGAATCCCTGAACGAGTGTTAGATCGGTCGAGTGTCCGTTCGTGTATCGAACCTCGAGGCGTGTCCACGCGAGGGCTAATAAAGGGCATATTTATGCCCCTGCGCGTGGATGTAAATGGCGGTTAAGGTTGTCGTGTCGAGAAGGTGGTATCTGTCCCACCGATTCTGGGTGGGGTCAGATTTTACTCCGTAAGGATATTTGAAGCCACTTGTGACGCGATGTCGCGTGGACGGCTATTTAACAATGCACAGTCGGAATTAACCTATTGTTTAAGTCAGACAGCGTGACGATTATGGCTCATGGCGCACTAACGGTTGATGGATGGTAAACGTGATTGATACGCGATTAATATTATTCGGATTCTTTGTATGGTTTTATTTGAGGTTCAAGTGTAATAATTTGAGGTTCAAGACTAATTGTTATTATTTGAGGTTCAAGACTAATTATAATTTGAGGTTCAAGTCCAATTATAATTTCAGATTCAATACTAATTACAGTCTGAAATTCAAGACTAATTATAATTTAAGGTTCAATACCAATTGTTATTATTTGAGGCTCAAGAGTAATTATAATTTGAGGTTCAATACTAATTATTATAATTTGAGATTCACGTCTAATTGTAATTAGAGGTTCAAGACTAATTATAGTTTGGAATTCAAGACTAATTATAATTTCAGGGTCAACACTAATTATTATTATTTGTGGTTCAAGCGTAATTATAATTTGTATAATCAAGGATCGTCGAGTATTTTTATATCATAACAGACACCATATTTTGTAGTAGACGTAACATTTTATAACAGACATAATACCTTAACCTTTGTTATTTGTTTTAATATTGTGGAATAGTTGGTTCTGACACACCTGACAAATAAACTGTACAAAAAGTTAATTGTTTTTATTTTTTTACCTGTTGATTCAAAATATTCTTTCTGAAAAAGCGGCCTCCATGCTTTAGTTTACACAATCCTTCTTGTAAAGTCGTTATACTATTTGTACTGTGTATGAGGTATGTATGTTATATCATGTACAGAATATGCAACTTATCAAATCTGATGATCCGAAGATATTAGGATTTATGGTATATCTCAAAGTATAAAATTCGAAATACTTGAAAATTAAAAAATTTGAAAATTAGTTAATTTGATAGGTTGCAAATTAATAAATTTTTGTATTAATTATAAATTCATAAAATTTGTAAAATTATAAATTTATAAAATTATAAGTTTATAAAAGTAAAATTATAAGTTTATAAAATGTATAATATTTATAAAATTTATGAAATTTAAGAAATTTATGAAATTAATAAAATTATAGATTTATAATTTTAAACACGGAAATCGTATAGTTCCGCGTATACTACTCGACCATAGACGAACGAACCGATGATAATTTGTCATCGAATGATTTCCCATTGCCATAAGCCCGAGCATTTCGCTCAGATCTCGTCGTCGCAAATTCGTCGTCGAGCATTAACGCAAAAATACGTTTGCGACGAATACCAAAACTCCAGCAGCACGTTCCCGTCATGTTTCATAACTGTTAGTATAGTTGAACGCGTGTTCGCCTCGTAAGAAGCTCAACGACGAACGGTGAATTCCATGAATCTTGCAACTTGTTCGCGGATCAGAAAAAATCTTACGAATAGAAGAAAATAGCCGGTGTAAATTGCTCGATAACGTTGCAAGATTGATAGTACAAGTTCGGAAACTTCGAACGCGAGTTCATGGTTCTTCGAGTAAATTCCGGTCTAACGACTTGCTAATAATTAGCGTGCTACTACAATAACGAACGAGAGTGGAACGTTTCCTTTGTCGGGGGCGATAAAGGTAATCGATTACGTTATTGGGGTACGCGAAGGATATGAAATCGAACATCTGGTTGCCGAAGACTCGTTTAAAGGATTACCGTGTCTATTGGATCATTCACCCTACGAATACGTTACTTGCCAAGTCACGACGAACCTGTTCGATTCACTCCCAAATGGACGCTAAGTGACGAGCAGGAAATTTCGGATATGTTGGTAGCGGAGTGGTAAATTAGGGGTGTGACTTACACGCCAATTTTTAGATATTAGATCCCACATATTTTTAAATCTTTTAATATTTAAATACAGAATTTACATACTTTGAAATTTTCGGCGTATTTGATTTTCAAATATTTTAATTTTTAAATTCTTCAACTTTTGTATCTATTTTTAATACCGTATCGTATTGCGCTTTTTGTACTCATGCTGCATAACAGTTAGGTATTTCACTTCGCAATGTATAACAGTACATTACTTGACGTCACAATGTGTATCATTGTTACATGGCCTTACATTATTAAGCGTGTGTTACATTGCTTCACAATCTTTCCGTTGCTTGACATCGTGTTATGTACTTGTGCTTTATTAATGGTATGGTATAATAACTTTGCGTTACATGACCTTAAAATTTTTAATAGTGTGATACATAACCTATAAATGTGTAACTTCAGATTATAAGGCCTCATGTTGGATTTACTTTAATTTTTAATTTTTCAAATAGGTTATGCAGTCATAATATTAAAGACATCGAGGCAATTGCTAAATAATTATACATTCAGTGAAAATTAATCTTACATTAGCATTATAATGTCCTTATTAAACTATCAAAATAATTGTAGGAATAGTAATAACAACAATTTAATATTCACATCAAAATAGACGCCGAGTAACGAGCAATAGATGTCGTCATTTTAAAAGTCTTTACTCTTCAAGTCCTCAAACATCCGAATTTGTAAAGTTCCAAATTTTCGAATTAAATTTCTGAATCTCCGGAATTCCAAATTTCCATTTCCGACTAGGTAAATTCGTCCCCGTGAAATTTCATCCTCGTACGTTCGTAAAATTTTCACGTTCAGCTAAGCATAAAACATAAACTTATTAAACAAATCCGGTCGCACGAAACGGCGGTTTCACGTTGAGACAACGTTGTATACTTTGTTCCCGTAAAGACACGGTACGTTCTCCAGACGGTACGAGACAAAATATCAAGGTTTTATCGGAAATAAAAAAAAAATAACCTTTCCTAAGATTCTCACAATAAGTCTCGAGGAAATAGTTGCACCAGGTAGATCCGATGCAACTGTTCAAAAAACCGGGTTAGCTTTACGAGAGCGCTCGCCATCTGGTCGACGTGCAATCTGACTTTGTTCCTTTTTTTTCACGTAATCCCAGTCGTTTCCCAATCTGGGATGAGGAACTCGTTCCCTTCAGCCCTTTCTTCCAAAGCACCTACGAGCGGAGCTGGGTTAGGCTCCATTCAAACCGGCGTATCGTGGCGAAAATCGAATCCAAGTTTCTCGATCGGCGTTCATCCCCCTTCGTCGCGTAACCCCGCGTGAGAATCGTCCTTGGATTTCTCCTTTGTGCCTCGATGTCATTCTACAACTATTTTCTGATCTTAATCCGCGAGGTATGACCCCGTTTTATCGAATCCCTCGTCCCTATAAAGCTTAATCCATAACTTGCTAAAGAATCGTGGAACGCGGTTTTTAGGGGCAAGTTAAGGAAATTTTATAATGGAGGAAAATTATAAACTGTGCTGATAATGCAAAGAAAAAAAAATAATAGCGATCAATGCTAAGTTTTATTTATAGTTTATAAAAAGTTTAATATATTAAAGTCGCGAAAGGAAACGATTGCGAGAAAGAGATAAATGTACTGTATTATTTATTAGTGGCAAATCGATGCTAATTCTGATTTGCGGTCTTCAGAAACTTTATACGCTGGTGTTACAGAAAGATATGAGTAATTATTTATGCGATGGAGAGATAGTAGTGCATTTGAATCCTTTAACGCTAGATTTACGAAACCCGTCAGAATAACGGCTCTTAGATTTCTTATTTTGAATTACCAAAATTAGTAAGAAGCTTCTGTCAAAACGTAAATCATCCTTCGTCGAAATAAAGAATCATTGCGAAAGTTAATTCACATATTGTCTATTATTTACTAATCTTTATATCTTATTTTCAATTTAACTCTTTGAATGCTATATCACCCACATACGAGTGACGTATGAATTCATACATAAATCCACCACTAATTTTAGTTGAAACATTTAACATAACAAAGTATAAAAAATTTAAGTACATGTATTAAAGCGTATCGAATAAACCAGGGTAGAATATTATGAAAATTGTCCATAAAATTTATCGAAAATAAAAGTACTTCCTAAAAGAAATTGAAATTGTTCTAGGTGTTAAAAAAAATGGTCATTGATTGTCTGTAATTCTAGTATTAAATTTTCCTACGTAAAGGAATAATTGTGCATCGTTGCTGACAATTATTGCACACGATTAGTATGCACCACATTCTACCCTCCCATTGTAGTATCCATCCTGTCTGACAAGGTACATAATTATATAAACAATGAACGATGCAAGAGGACAAGAGATATTTCGAATGTAGGATGTACAAAATAAATATGCGAAAAATTACGTGGACGCGGTGGAACGTGATACGTTATATTCACGAGCGATCTGAGGATCTTGACTTCCGTGATACACTTCCTCTTCATGCGACAAACTTGAAGATCTTATCGTTCGAATACGCCCGTATCTCACATTGTTTTCCCTCGGGTTGCGACGTTCGTCGTCCCTTATTTCAAGGCATATACTGCCGACCAGTTCCGGCCTATCCCTTTTGCCTCCGAGAGGTTTATGGGCTGCGAGGACGGGGGAGGGTTGTATCCTCGAGAGGCAGGAAATCGTGCTAAGGTTTCTTGCTGGCGAGTCCAGTTCTTGGTGAAAAGGCATGTTAACCCGTGGAAAATCGAATCGAAACTTCGGTCAATTATTTGTGGAATTTTTGTCGGGGAAGAACCGAAATTCGGGGAAATATTAACATACCTGGAGTTAATTTGGCTTAAATCAGTCTACCTTTTCTTGGATGGACTTAGGTTGTTTTATAAATGTCTGCGTAAATGTTTCACAGGGATGGTTAATTTACTATTAAAAATTAAATGTATGTTAATGATTATTAGTCCTTGACTGAAGTCAATTAAAAATTAAGCGTTGATTTCAGTCAATTATAATAAAGCTTGTCATAAGTCAGTTATAAATTATTTTCTTTTTTTTTATTTAAATAAAGCTTTGAATTCAGTCAATTAAAAATAAAATTTCTCTTAACTTAGTTAAAAATTAACTTTTGACTTCATTGAATGAAAAATTAAGCTATGACTTCAGTCAATTAAAAATGAAGTTTTGAATTTAGTCAATTAAAAATAAAATTTCTTTTATGTCAGTTAAAAATTAACTTTTGACTTCATTGAATGAAAAATTAAGCTACGACTTCAGTCAATTAAAAATGAAGTTTTGAATTGAGTTAATTAAAAATAAAGCTGGTTTTAAGTCAGTTAAAAATTAAATTTGACTTCAGTCAATCAAAAATCAAGCTTGTCTTAAATCGACTAAAAATTAAGTTAGTATAGTTAAGTCAATTGCTATTAAGCTTCGTGATTTAACTTAAGAAATGTTAAAAACTAATTGCAATATTATAAATATCAGCATAAATATTACATAAGGAAAATTGATTCGAAAGTTGAATCAAGACGATTACTGGTGAGCTTAATTGTTATTTTAAAGCGTTTAAAACAAATTTGAAACCAATAATTTGTGAATAAATACATAATAAATGTATGTAACAAATGTAAATATGTTATAAATATAAAAGAAAAAATTCAGATCGGTCCAACTTCAAACAGAATAAATAAATAACCAATGCATATTAATTTATACAAAATGCAAACATATTTATGAGACATTAGGCTCTCTAGATCGAAACGGTAAACAAAAAGCGATAGTTGCTTTTTGGCCACCAAGGAAGAGGGCCGTGCTTCAGAATTCTTCATGGACCACCAGATACGAGAGATTAAATGACCGGTAACTAAAAACTGGCGGGACCAGTACCTGCCGACGTCTTTGATCGCGAAGATGATGCTTTCGGGATAGTTTCACCCTTTTTCTCACGGAAGTTAATGTCGTGAAATATAAGAACATTTAATTATGGTATCGCCATGCCGCTGTAGTAGCTGTATCGTGAACCACCGACAACTTTGAAGTTTCAAGATTACTTTGCCGGTTATCGCATCGTATCATTTCGGAAATTCAGGAACTATGCGATCTTTGAGGTCTCTCTTGGTTTACGTTCTTGCAACTTGCAATATCAGCAACTCTCCGTGGGAATATGTCGACTTTTTGTTGAGAAAACCCTGCCTGATTCATGCTTTTATTCTTGTATTGAAACCTTCTTCTTTGAGATTGATTCAAATGTTGTTTTCTTAACACATGTTTATTAGCTAAGCAGCCATTCATTTCCCAAAACCTTGATAATTGATTGAGTATTGATGTAATGGAACATTTCGTAGTTTTTGTTGGCAACGAACTAATTCAACTTGATATTATCCAACGTAGTATAGTTTTTGTAACGTCATTGACGAAGATGCCATACGAATCTGGCCTACACACTTTGTAAATTACTTCTGCACTTAATAAAGCATCGATTTTAGCCGCAATTTGATTATTCATTAATTTTATAAAGTTAAGGATATGCTGAATGTCCCCTCACGGCCATATCCCCTCACGGCCATATACACGGAAAGGAGAAGTTTACACAACGATAAAGTTATTATTTTATATATAGATTTTCTTGTTCATCGTTGTAGAAAATATTTATAAGTCACATGTTCGATGTCTGGAAATCGAAACGACCACATGGCCAGGATACGGTCTGTACCATATCGCCGCAGCAACGTTCCTGCTACTTTCCGAAGGCGTTCAAAGGTGTCCACTTTAAAAGATCGTCCAGATAATCCCGCACGATTATCTAAGCCCCTTCATTTATCCCGGTAATCCGCATCAAACCTCGAAGCTGATCAAGCAATACCGTCCAGCCGGCGAAGCCCGAAGCGCGGGGAAATACGATTGCTCGATATGGAACGTATCGATTCGGCTATATAAGGGGGGGGGGGGGGGTGATGGTCCGATGATCCACGTGGACGTTCGTAAAATGTGAGGGACGGAGGCGAGGGAGGGCATTAGCATAATTCAGGCTGAGCCGCACTCGAGATTCCTTCGGCGAGTGAGGCCGGATTGTCAGATGGCCCGGTTAGGTCCACGAAGAAGAAGCCGGCCGGCACACACAGGGATCTCCCGTTGGGCTGGAGTTCTTCTCGCGTCCAGATTAGCATCGGCGTTCGTAAACGCCGTGGAAATAAGCGACCGGGACGCCCCTCCCGCGCATTGTCGACCGTCGAAAATTTATTCCAATCCTTTGTTCTCCAACGCCCGTTAGTTATCATTAGTACGCGGCGCGCCTCGAGCACTTGTCAGCCTAACCGGAATACCTGGGAACGCGCCCGGGACGCGGCACGCTCGTAAACAAGCGTACGATTTTCAGCTTGAAGTATTTATTAGCGGATCCTCTTGCGGATTCTTGCGTATTCTCTGCTTAATACCGCGTCGCTCGCTAAGAACGACCAGAACGATCGACAGATCGTAAATTTTTCTCCTTGATCTACGACGGACGGAGCTTCTATGCCGTATGTGTACCTGAACTGTTTGGATTCATCTTCTGGATCATATGTGCACCTGAACCGTTTGGATTCATATGTGTACCTGAACTGTTTGGGTTCATCTTCTGGATCATATGTGTTCCTGAACGGTGTTGGTTCATCTTCTGGATCATACGTGTACATGAACTGTTTGGGATTATCTTCTGGAGCATATGTGTTCCTGGGCGGTGTGGGTTCATCTTCTGGATCATATGTGTACCTGAACTGTTTCGGTTCATCTTCTGGGTCGTACGTGTACCTCGGTTGTATGTATTCGTTTTTTGGGCCCCACGTGAATCCGAGCTGTATGGATTCGTCTTACAGGTCCTATGTGCATTCGAGCTGTGTGGGTTCATATTTCGGGTCATATATGTGTCTGAGCTGTTTGGGTTTATCTTGTGGGTTGTATCTGTATCCGACCTGTTTGGGTTCATCTTTCGGGCCATATATATACCTGAGGTATTTGGGTTGATCTTTGGTATCACGTGTGTAACTGAGACGTTTGGATTCTTTTCATTTGTTTTATACGTGCACCCGAGCTGAATGGATTCGTTTTTTGGGTAATATGAGGATCAGAGCTGTTTGGGTTCATTTTTCGGGTCATATGCGTATCATATGTGTACTCATGCTGTGTGGGTTCATCATTCGGGTCGTATATGTACCTGAGCTCACCTTTTAAGTCACATGTGTGATGGAGCAGTATAAAATTCATCTCATTGAACTAGTAAAACATCGATTATGTATCTTCGGAACAAACTGTGTTTCGAAATGTGTTCCACGGATATTGGTTGCGAGTGTTCTTATTTTAATTTATCCTGTTTTAGGCGGTTACAGTTGGCCTCAATATACCTGTCTTAGCAGACGTTCGAATGTCTTTATCAATTGTTTGAATATCTGAGTGATGGTCTGTCTCAGACTAATTAATTTAATTTATGTAGTGAATGTGTTGTGAAATTGCGTAGTGAAAGTATGTCTGAATCTGTCTCAGTCTGTTTGAGTCTATCTTAGTCTCTCTCAGCTTATCTCAGTCTATCATAGTCCGTCCCAGCGAGTCTCAGTTTATCGCAGTTTATTTCAGAATGTCTCAGTCTATTTCAGTTTGCCTCAGCATGTCTCAGACAGTAACCTCGTGACTCGAACACGTTAAAAAAATAGGATTTTGGAACCCGAAATTTCTTAATTCTAATTAATATTTATTACAAGTTTCACGTTCTACTTAAAAATTATAAGTGTAAGAGATGTCATCGCCTAGAGTGTGTAATATTAAGCAGTTTGACCACAAACTGTTCCCTCGAACACGATTCAAGTTAAATGCACCGACATCAAATTCTCTTAAAATACGAAACAACACGATATTACTTGAAAAGAGATAGAAAGAGCGAATAATTCCGTACGAGACTTTGCCTCTGTAGCGTTAATCAAGAAAATAGAATGGCTTCACATCCTGCCGTTCACGTCCGCACGAACGTATCCCAATTTGCACCACAAATGTACCGAAATATTCCAATTTCCGAAAAGAACCGTACAATTTTTCAGGCGACGCGAGTCACAGCGTGTCAGGCGTCAAAGAATTTCGAGAGGAGGGGGTCGACGTCTGTTCGCCAGCTTCCGTTTTACTGGAAGCGTGTCGGACGTCCGTGATTTCGGGCGAGACACTGCAAACAGAAGGTTCGGCCGTTTCTGGCCTATTTCATGCGCGAACACGCACGGAAACGTAGAACGTGCAGGAAGCTGGAGCAACCGGGGGCTACCAGTATCACGCAGCGTCATTCGTTTCCCCCAGAATTTTGCACGTGAGTCACGTGTCTTTTCTGGTATTATATCCGCTACGTCCGCGATCTTTCTCTCCACAAAACATCCGACTACCTTTCTTCCACGACCGACGGTAACCTTTGTAACTTCTCGCTAAACGACATTTATGCGTCGGGTTTGTCATCTGGTGGTTACTTATAGCATCGCGCGTAAGGACCCGAAGAAACCGTAACGAACAGCGTACTTTTGTTTTATGGGGGTTTTGAGAGATAAATTTTATCATAAAAATACTTCAGTTGACGCCAGTTCCATCGGTTATCATTAGGCTTCGGAGATTTCGACACTTGGAAGATCGGGGATTCGGGAATTTACAAATTTGCGAATTTAGAGACTTGGAGATTTGCGTATTTGGTGATTTAGGGATTTGGGAACTTGGAAATTTTGTTAATTGAGAACTAGGGGATTTAGAGATTTTGGTATTTGACAACTTTGAGATTTAGGGATTTGGAAATTTGGAGATTTTGGCATTTGAGAACTTGGGGATTTAGGGATTTGGAAATTTGGAGATTTAGGTACTTGAGAACTTGGAGATTTAGCGATTCGGAAATTTGGAGATTTCGACATTTGAAAACGTGAGGATTTAGGAATTTGGAGATTTTGGTATTTGAAAACTTGGAAATTTGAGGATTCCCAACTTTGGAGATTTGATGATTTAAAAATTTAGAAACTTGGCAATTCAGAAATCTAGGGATTCAGAAACATGACTATTTCCAAGGTTTAGAGATTGAGGGACGTATGTAAATACGTACGTATAAAACTTGCAGATATGACTTTTAAATCTGGTGATTTGTGTCCACGAGAGCTCTGAGACATCGCAAATCATTGTTCTATACCCCGCAATGCAATCTAACCATATTTCATTATTTTATATACGAAATGAAATAATAAAACCGTGAGATTATAAAGAATAATGTTATTAAAAAAGTAATGAAGTAATTAGGAAATAAATAAAGTAAACCCTTTCATAACTTTCGCTCTTATATACCCTCACATAAACGATATCCCAGTTATTTTCATTACTAAAAACAAAAAAAATACAATTGGTAGGAGTTTATATTATCAGTACGTACATTTACTAACAATAAAAAAATTTTGAAACCATATAAGCTTCCGCCAGGTATTTTCTTCCTACTATTAACACGTTGACTGCCACATGGGTGCAACTGAAAATTATATTAGGTAGTACTTTCGTTCTTAAAAAATTTTACCAAATATTTTCACGATACTTTGTTATATTTATTTTTTACAGTTTCATGTAAATGATGCGAGCATCTTCACGTAGAAAGTTGAACAAATTTTGGATAATACAGATGCTAAATCTATGTAGAAATTTGAGTGTCACCCGTATATGGGTGACACGGCGGTCAAAGCGTTAAATAGCAGCGAAAATAATCTTGAAACGCCCCACGTGAAAAATGTTCAGTACTAATTGTTTTCGCATTTCGGGGAGATACACAGTACTATATTGCCGCGTAATCATTTCACGCGGAAGTATTTATGAACTTTGACGTATCCCCGGTTATTAGCGAAGTAGTTTAACAAGATAAGTCCGCGATGGAAATTTTCGGGTTGGTATAAGCCGCGTTCGAATTCGAAGTTTTCACGCAACAAGATATTTATGCGAATACGTAAGATCTTTGATTAAAGTTCGGTAAGAGTAACCCCCGTTACCATGAAAACTGTTCTATACGCATTGGGAATACGTTTCCAGCTGAATGGAGAGGCTTTTCCATTACGAAAACTTGGCTGTGTTTCGGCACCGCGATAAATGGCTTACTATTCAAACAAGCAATTAAATTTCAAATTACGATACTCGTACATAAATGCCTCTCATTTTCTCCCAGATTCACACGCTATTAGAATCGCTTACAACCAAATCGGCGTATTAACACGTTCGTGTCCATGTAGTAACTGCACACACAACCCGCAAGAGCAGAAACGTCGTAAAATCGTTCGAGCGCGTGAAAACTACATCAAGTTGGATGACATAAATGGTGAAATGCATACAGTGGCGTCCATAATACTTACACTCACTTCATATTTTACCTTTAAAACCTTTTCGAAAGAATATTTAAACCACAGGACACCTGCTGGACACCTCAGCAGTGGTATAGAGTAATTTTTACAGATGAATCGAAATTTAATCGATTTGGATCTGATGGCAAAGTATACGTGAGAGGTCGCAAAGGAGAAAAATTTCATACAAATTGTATTAAACCGACTGTAAAACGTGTTGCCGGGTTGGTACTCGTGTAGAGGACTATGTCAGTGAGAGCTACTGGTCCTATTCTTCGGAATCATGGACATATACGCATATTTCCATGTTGTAAAAAACATATTGCTACCATTCGTAAGAATACATGCCAAAGGAATGGATCTACTAAACGGATAATGTTCCAAAACACTCCGCAAAAGTCGTCAAGACATTTTTGTGTGACAATAATATTCGCATAATGAAGTGTCCGTCACAATCTCCGGATCTGAATTCAATCGAGATGCTGTGGATTGAAATCGTCAAACATATAAGTTTCCCATAAGTTTCTTCTCTTTTTGAAATGACATAAAAACGCACCTGGTGGAATACTTTGCAAGTGATCCCAATAATTTTGAAACGGGTAAATACCAATGTTTTCTTGAAGGATAGTAAAGGATGATATATCAAAACAATTCACATTTGATGCAACCAATCAATCGCAAACAATAAACATTATGTATTACATTTCTATCAAAAAAGGAAGAAACTTATCAGACATTCTGATATATCAGAATCCGATATCGAGAGACATAAGGGTGACATTTTGTTTCTTACATCGATCACTGCTGCCTCCTGGCGGTTCAATTTACGACCGCGATCGAGCTGCACCTGTTACCCCGATTCCGAACGCGTTAATCCCACACGGCGGTGGCAAAACGGCGATCACCGATAATTAACCACCGTTCCAATTAATTATCAGGCCGAGTACTCACGACCGTGGCGAAGAAAACCGAAAGACGTCCACGTGGACGTCAACGGCGTCGGTCGAAGAAGGCGTCCGCGAGGGAGCTGAAACGAAGGCAACGAAACAAGTTTCCATTGATTGTCCGCCTTAAATGGCCCGTAAACTAGCCGGTGGAACAATGCCAAACTATCCGGCGGCCGATCTCTCGCCGATTGTTCTTGCCACGATTCCGGAGTTGTTGAAGAGATTCGCAGAACGGGCATACGGTCGATCGAGCCTCGCGAAAGAACCCGACGATGTGATGTAACATTAATGTGCTCGTTGACATTGTGTTTACCCTGGCGTGTACACAAGGGCCGAAGCGACAAAAGCGAGAGCCAAGACGCGTTAAAGAGAGAGGGGGAGAGAGAGAGAAAGAGGAGAGATGCGACGACAAAGAGAACATTTTCGAAAGGGAAGTCGCGTACAGGTCCAGCAGGATCGACCTCTCCCGAACAAGGGGTCTCTCCCTGCTCTCTCTCTGTGTCCATAGATGATGAATGTCGGGACCTTTCAAGTCCCTCTGGTGACTGTCCACGTTCTCCCTTCGCGTTACTGCTCGCTGCTGATTATCTAATACGGCCGGGTCAAAGCGGACCCGGCCTCGCAATTCGACTGATCGTTGCCGATTCTGATCGTGCATCGTGTATGCACAGCGTCGAGCTGCAAAGTCGCAGCTAGGAAGAAACGTAAATATGATTAGCCTGGGGGTCAAGATGGTCGCGTATGCTGATCGAGTTATACGGCATCGAGGGATCACATGAGTGTTCGTACAGGCTCAACGAAGATTCGAAGCAATTTGGGTATTACTGAACGATGATATCTGAATTCTAGGGAAAATCCGAGCGGGTTCTAGGCAGAAACCAGAGAAAGTTGCTGAGGGAATTCGGGTACGTGTTATTTGTAGAAAAATATAGAATTTCGTTGAGAATTTGAAGCGATTATAGAAACCTTGCGGAGATTTCAGGTTCTATGGTAATTGCAGAGGAAACTTGCAGAGGAAAATATTTAATATTTATTTGAAGGTTCTACGGCCATTAATTTGTCTCGAAGGTCCCACTCAGTGTATTCAAGGCACTATTTTTAAATTCACTTTATGAATTTTATGGTAGTAACCTTCGCACAATTTTTTTCCTGACAGTAATAATTTCACTCTCATCTCTAGAAATGTCACTTTTTCCATTAAAATCCTATCATCACTTTCTATATGGTATAAATTATCCGCATAAATTTCGTTATTTTCCAAGGAAAGCTCTTTCGTGGTTTCCATTTTTATGGTTACGAAATTACTTTTAAAAATACTACCTAAAACGCAAAACTGTGCAGAAGTTCTTTTCCCACAGAAAGATGGTACTATAACGAACGGTACCAAGAAAAAATAACAGAACGTGCATAAAATTAAAAACTAACGCAGCGTCCTAAAAATTCAAGCGAAAACGTAAATGTTCATGGTCCGTCCTAGGAAATCACAATGGAAAAACGTAAATTGCAGTAGCCCGTTCGTTAAGTATTAAGAAAAATTGGGACTAAGATTCTGAAGTACATATAAATTATTTCTAAACAGAGCCCATCGAGAAGTCTTAGGATGATTCTGTGGAAATACTAGATAATACGTTTTCTGTTAAGTAACAAAAAGCCTATATTGTACCAGAACGTGTTATAGTGGTATAGTTATTGTGTCTACGTTTGATAGTCTCTTCCCCCACTTCTGGCCACAAGTACAGAAGTATCGTTAACCGCGGGTGTACAACCATAACGCACGCTTTATGGGTGTCGCGCACGAGTGGCGTTTCCACGGCAAAGCTACATTTGGAAACTGGTTCCCGTCGTTTCCAGGTCCCGATCCATCGACCTGGGACGACATACGGTGCCCGGGGTGAACCCTGCCCGCGTCGAATGGCAAGGACGAAGAAAAAACTCGATGTACACGCACGAGCAGGCAACCCTTTTCGAAAAGGGTTCCGACTGCATACGACAGAGAGGGAGAAGAACCGACCTGGATCGCCTTTTCCGGTGGGAGCTTCCCGCACTCGAAATTGCTAGGCTGCCACTCAAATTGGCCCGGCAACGAACAATCGGGCTTATTACCGGGCATTTGTCAGCGGCGTGCGGGTCTCATGTTACCTCTTTCTCCTATTTTAGGGGTTGGGGACATCCAAGCTACCTAACTCGCGAACAACGACCTCCCCTTTTCGTACGGGCTACCCCGTGTTTAGGGGTTGTATCGCGTTTAATTTAAGAACTAGACACATTGTTGCGATTTTACATGGGCGGGCCAGGAGCCGGGCACCACCTGTCGAAATTACCACGGGCAACCGGAAACGGAAACGGTCGGTTAGCTAAACTGGAGCCGGAGATACCGACGTTGTATCGCAATGAACATTTAAGCTATACCCAGTCACCCAGGAATTGGCGCATCGACTCATACGTATTTTCAGTTGTATCTTATTGGTACGCGCGAACGCGCACATCAGTTGATTCAAAAAACATAAACAATTGGCAGTCGTCGATCGGCACCAAGCTCGGAAGATTTACAGCGAGGATAGGCGTGCTTCTTACGTTTCATTTCAAGTTCCTCATGCGCCAATTTCTGGGTGACGCGCTGTAGTTTAATCGATGAACGCCGAGTTACGACCTGGCCTTCGAAACTGGTTGCATACTGCCATCGTAATGGCGTGCGACCGGATGGTTGGTGAACAAATTTTTGATCCAACAAAAGGTGGATAAGTTGTTCCACGGAACGCACGGGACTTCAGCCTGGAAATGCTTTTACCGAGGACACGGTTTTCCACTAATAAAGAAAAAAACCCTTTCTAATTATCGGCCAACCTATCAGCTTTATTTAAATCCATTTAGACCACGAACAGGAGGTGAAAAGCTACGGACAGATAGGTTCGAGCAAAAGAGCAGCGGATGCGTTTAAAAACTTTCAGATTCCTGCAGACACTCGAGTTCCAAGAAGACTCTCCATACTAATATCCATTTATGGGCTGTCGTCAATTTAACGGTGTAAGCGCCATTTTGTGACACTTTTATATCACTAAATCACGTTAGAAATTAGCTTACTCGGTAAAATACGTTTTGTGTTTTGTAGTAATTGATACATTTCTTCTTCAGCTCGATAACTAGCTATTTAATATTGATTATAATTATGGATATTAACAATATCTACGAAGCATGTTTCTACGCAGAATTTCATTTTCATTATACTCTATGCTTTAAATTAATACATTAGTATCACCTTTTAGTAACAACTTTATGTGATTAAATTCCGTGGCTAGTCCATCTAATGGTGTATCTTTTTTTGTTTACGATATATAATTACATTGCTTTGAGGCCGATGACTAACAATTTTGTGTCAAAAGTACCAATTGCACATTTATATGATTATTTCCGTTATACTATAAATTTAAAAATGATATGTCGTAATTGCTGTTTTATGGCACTTTTATTGCATCAAATCGTGTTAAAGTTCGTACGTTTCAAAGTTGGTTATTGCTTTCAATATACGACTACTACCCACGTAGTATGACAAACATTAACAAATCCTGATAGGTGATCATTTTCACGAAGGTTGCGTTTTAAATTAATGTCTTCAAGTACCATTTCACAATAATTCCATGTTATTAAACTGTTTCATTAATCAGTCTATTACGAAATTCCCCACTACCTACAATGTATAAGAGATCCACTTTCTCTTGATGCCAAGAATCATCCACGTTGTATTACGAATATCAACAAAACGTTTATGTAGACTTTTTTTTAGCAGAGTTTAAGCTTCAAAATGGTATACCATATGTATCATATTTTAACGTCGTTCTTAAACAAATTCCGGTTTCATGATTTTGAACTAATTTGGTAGGTAACGATCGTTTCTTCGAAAGCACATCCTAATCCATGATTAATACTAAAGTTGACGGAACATTTCTCTCAACAGGAGGAGCCTAATGACATGTTTGTTTTTGACCGTATTGAATCTTTCCTGCGAACGGGTCAGACTGGGTCGCGATCATCGGCAAAACGCATTAGTGGTGCATGTTCCTTTTTTCTTTGCCTTCGTCGTACGGTTCCATTAATCATTCACAGGCTCCAGCTGAGATCGATGCTGCGTGACAAGTTTTGAAGCAATTAGACACCCTTCGAGATTCCAGGCTGAACAGTCATCCCTCCCCCTTTTTTCATCGAAAATGCTCTTCAGCGCGCCTGGATGGGGCTCGATAGGCACGAAAGAAATCATCGTACACTTTTTAACCGTGTCACTCACTTGAATTTAAGATGTAACGAACCAATCAACCACTTCAAAATTATCAAATGCACTTCGTGGTCCCTCGGATTCCTGCTTGACTTTCGACGTCCACTAACGGGCGCGGTAAGATTACGAATAACCCGCCTCCGGAGCCCCGAAAGCGGGCAATTGTCGGGCAATAACGTCCTCAAATCGTAAAATACGCGGCATAAAATAAAATTCCACACTTCCAGAAAACTTTCCGACGTTGGCGTACATTCGAGTGCCATCTCAAGTAGTTATTGCCACAATTTAATATCTTTTATAGTGCGGCATCATTGTTACGATTTCATTTTATTGCCACTTTAAGCGGCCGATACGATTCACCTTTGGTATCGAAAGAAAAACGCTTTTCATTTCGTCATGTAGCGGAGGGAAAAAGTGCTTACTCGGGCCGCGACACAGGAGCGGTTGAATAAGGCGTACAGGGTTTTTCTCATTTTGTCTCCGAGCAAACGTTCGCCACCTAAACGTATTACGATCTCCACGTTCCCGGGACGGGAACGAGAACCTTTCGCGGCCCGAAAGAAGAATAAGAAGAAAGAGGACGGCGCGGTCAATAAGAGACCTCGTGCGTGCTGATACGAGCATATTTCGTCGTCGAGAGGGTAAAGTCTGCGGTGAAATAAAGGATCCAATAACGGTCCGAGTGGACTCGCACTTTTGCGTCCGATTAACTATCGGACACGCCGCAAGGAGAGGAATAACTCCATTTTTATTTACACATTATTGAAATATTGAACTTCAAATTACATCTGCCAGAGACAAATTAAAAAAATTTTATTTAATTTTACGGACAAATTTGCACTACCGGACATTTTGTATCACGAACATTAACCAGACATTTATGTAGCTATTTTATTAAGTTTTAAGCTTTACCTTAATGAGCAACAAGTGATATTCTGTAACACGTTTATGTCATGAATCTTTGTTTGAATTTATGTGCTTTGAAATTTGCCATTTTATTTGTAGGAATGTCACTGTATGGTACAATTGATGATTCGCCATTTTGTATTAAAAATATCGATGGCCTATTTATGTGATAGTTTTTGTCAATCTTTATGCTTTAATTTGATATGTCACAAGTAATATTCTGCGACACTTTTATGTCATGAAACTGTGTTTGAATTTATGTGCTTCGGAATCTACCATTTGATTCGTAAGAATGTTACTGTATGGTACAATCGATGATCCGCCATTTTGTATTAAAAATATCCATGGGTTATTTATGTGATAGTTTTTGTCAATCTTTATGCTTTAATTTGATATGTCACAAGTAATATTCTGCGACACTTTTATGTCATGAAACTGTGTTTGAATTTATGTGCTTCGGAATCTACCATTTGATTCGTAAGAATGTTACTGTATGGTACAATCGATGATCCGCCATTTTGTATTAAAAATATCCATGGGTTATTTATGTGATAGTTTTTGTCGATCTTTATATTTTCATTTCATATACCACAAGTACCACTTCGAGATACTTTTATGACATGAAATGATAATTGACATTAGTCATCCCAATAAAATGAATCTTATTGTTTATAGTAAAGACTGTATAAGGCCGACGCCTACTTATCTTAGACCTAAAATATGGATGAGGGATTGATATCAAAATTATTGCGAGATTTTGTTGAAACTGACGTTAGAAAACTTCACACATCGTGAGGTAGTTAATAAGTAAGATGTAGGGAGTCTTTGCAGTACTCGGGTGTTTATAAATATGTACGTGCGCATAACGAGCACGTGCAGACAAACTCAGAGAGGGAGAGCAAAGTTCAACAAAGCGAATAATACAAGCCTAGATTAAAGTTCTCTTTATTCTAATATTCATTAAATATTTTTGTTTCTTTATACCTTTTCAATATATAACTGTAACAGATTTTAAGCTGTAAATTTACATACTACGAGTGCTGTTGTAACACATGTTTGTCATGAAATCGTTGTCCATTTCCTACGTTTGAAAATTGAATCCATTTGCTCTAATTAAAATTCCGATCTTAAAAGATAAGATACTAATCGACTATTCAGTCACATTCGATGCATCATTTACTTTGGTTCGGAAAAAAAATACGGTAGATAGGAGGTCCCTATCCTCAACACTTGTCCTCAACCTTGCACTCGGTTGTCCAAAAGTGACGCGATGAATTCGAAGCGAGGGGACCGTGAGCCGTGCGTGTTTGAATAAGCGTCCCTCTAATTCTTTCGAGCACCGCGACGACGCCGAAAGTCGTCGGTATGACAAACACGTTTGCGTGATGCTTGCGTGGAAGTAGCATCCGGTTCGACCGTAACAGATGTCCTCAGAAACCGAAAGTCCGATTAGTCTCGCTGAACACGCCGATTAGCCATGTAACAGCCATCTTTTCGTCTTTGGTATGTAGGGTCCTCGAGAATCTATGGCTCAAAATTCTAACTCTCTAGACTCCGATTCTAACGGATGAAGTAGTAAATCTGGATCATAAGTCCTCTCGGCTTAACTTCACGCGCGACATTTCAATATTCCATTACATAAAAATAGTTGATATCAAAATTCTGTGAGGGTCGATGACTCTTCAGGGTCCTTCATCTTGACCGCACGCGCGATCCCCACAAAATAGGTGTCAAATAAAAGCTTACGATCCGTAGTTGTGCTACGTATAGTTCCTATTTCGGCTGGTCGCATTGTTCAGGGGATATCATGGTGAGGATCTACCGCTCGGAGGGCTCGAATGTATCTTCTTGGTCGAGTCGGAAGGTTAACCTTGTTTTCCAGTAACTAACCGGGTGGTCAGTCGACCAATCAACCGCTCTCGCCTTCAAACGGACCCTCGAGGCTCCCGAAATGACGAGAATCAGCTCCTATCGGTCGCTAACGACTCAATTTCCCTAGTTCGGGTTGTTTGTTTTTCCAATTTCCCGTAGCGCAGGTAAACAGTCCCCTCCGGCCGATGAGCAACAGAGGACTAATTGTGTCCGTGGAAAAATTTCGACTACCATCCAGCCGTACTTCAAACATTCTGACCCGTAAAAAGGTTCCTTTTTCCTTTTTGAAGGGAAAAAAATATTCACTCAGCAGGAGACGCCGTGCGTCTGGCGTCCAGGAGGTCCGCCTCGAACCCGAATGTCCATTGTCCTGCTCTTGGACTCCCCGTCAGGACTGTTTAGGCTTTAAATGCAAATCCTTCGCGAGGACAATGCTTGGTAAGATTGGCGTGAACTGGTCGCTTTGGGTGGTTTGCAATGTGCACAACAGACACTGGCATCCACCTAGAGTCCTCCTTCCGGTCATCGTTGCTCTTGGGACGACATTTCCGTACGAATTTGAAACTTTCCTTTCTTTAATTCTGGCTTTTGTTGATCTTAAGAGGATGACAATACTTAAAGACTGTCGGGAAAATAAATGGAATTAATATCATTTCACGGCAATGTGATTATATAGTTCTTTTTTAATTTCATGGACAATGGCGATAATAACAGATTATTGAAACTCATTGAACAGTATTAATTATTTAGTGTTATGTATAATATTAATTATTCTATGATACTTGTAATGCTGATTATTTTACGTTACTTGTAATATTATTTAATGTTACTTGAGGTATTAATTATTTAATGTTACTTGCAATATTAATTATTTAATGATACTTGTAATGTTAATTATTTAGTATTACTTGTAATACTAAATTTAATAAAAATTAATATTTATTGTAGTATGATAATGAATTGTATTATTTAATAGTAAATAACAGTCATGAAAAGAATAAACCGCTTAATATTAAATGGAATTTATAAAAAAGAACAAACTATTTAATACTAAATCAAATTTAAAATGAAATCTAATTATAATTTAGATCAATAACGATAAAATAAACTGTTGAAAATTTTGTCAACAAAACTGACTGATATTATTTAACATCAAATAAACTAAATTTACCAGTAAACAAATCACACACAACCCTTAATGAATCATTAATAATAATCGAAGAATTTATAGATTATTCTGCAACATGTTACAATTATAAGTATTAGACAAAATTTTATTTAATATAAATAATAATAAAAAATAGTCAAATAATTACTAGATTATTCTCCAACTTCTTACAGCTTTCATTAGTCCAGCATTTAATTTGATAGAAAAAATTTAAAAAAGTAATCATACGATCAATAGATTATTTCTCAACGCGTTACAACTGTTATTAGTTCAATATTTAATTTGATACAAACAATTTAAAAAAGTAATCACACGATCAATAGATTATTTCTCAACGCGTTACAACTGTTATTAGTTCAATATTTAATTTGATACAAACAATTTAAAAAAATTATCATCCGATTAATAGATCATTCTCCAACGCGTTCAAGTTTCATTAGTTCAATCTTTAGTCGAATACAAATAATTTTAAGAAATGTATGCACCGTGGGGCCATTGTTGAGCTCGGTATGCCGAAGTACGAGGGTAAAGGGGCTTGTAAAAATTTGCGCAGGTAAAAAGTAGCCCGATTTGTTATCGATGAACGGGAGAGATTCTCCAGAAGCATTCGTAAAAGCTTTCTCGAACGGTTTTCCTTTACAATTCGGACAGGAACGTGCCAAGTGTTACCGGATTTCATCTGGCGGTATCGTCGATCCATCTGTTCCGAGATCTATCTCCGATTGTTCTTCGTCACGTAGCAGTCTCTCCCGTTCCGCTCCGCGTTTTCCTCGCGTTGCCGTGCGGCACGTGGTGCACACATTCTGATACACCGACAGTTTGACCAACCTTCGACGAAATGAGGATTGCACGCAACGTTAAGATCATGCAGCCCCGTCACGTTGCGAGTTTTTAATTTCGACTTTGTTCGATGCGCAGTCGAACGCAATGGAGAATAGGGTAGTTTGCAATGGAGGTCTCATTTGGAGATAGGGCGAGCTAGGGAGTGTCTAGTACTATTTCTTTTAACTCTAAAACTACCAAAAGGGTCAAATGACCCTTGTAAAAATTTCCTACTTCAAATGACAAAATTCGATAAGCTGGTCTTCTTGATAGTTATGCTGATTGTTATCGCGATAATGAATCTACAAGTGTATTCATTTATGTTTCATCGTTTGTTCACTTATTTTTCAACTTCATTTTTAACATCAAAATAATTGGACATTATACGTTGGTAGCTTTAGTGTTAACATGTTGACTGCAACATGGGGGCAGTTGAAAATTGCGTTAGCAAGTATTTTCATTTTTAACAAAATTTACTAAATATTTTCACGAGTCTTTGTTATATTTTTTTCATAGTTCCAAGTAGCTGATGCGAGTATCTTCAGTTAGAAAGTTGAACAAATTTTGTATAATACGGCTGTTAAATCTGTGTAGAAATTTGAGTGTCAATCGTATATGAGTGACGTGGTGGTCAAGGTGTTAAAGTTTCTCAGAATCAAATAAGTAAACTAGAAGAATTTTTATTTTTGATATTTGAAAATTATTGAATCTCGAAATGGATGAATTACGAAATATTCAAATCTATCGATTTTCAGATTGTGAAATTTCGTATGTTTCTGTATTTTTCATATAAAAAATTTCTTACCTCTCTTGTTGTGTATTTTTTCGTTTTTAAATTTTTTAAGTTCGAAATTCTCAAACTTTCAAAAATGTAACTCCATTATTTTAAATTTTCTGATTTCCAAACTTCCAAAGCTGCACATTTTGCAAATTTCTTAATTATCAAGCCCTCGTGTCTTCAAATGCATGAAGTTTGAAATTCAGAAACTCTCAAATTACCAAAATACCAAATAGCCAAATCTGTAAATTCCCTTATTTCTAAATTTTCAATCTTGTCAAACTTTTAAATTTTCAAATTCTCAAATATATAAAATTAAAAAATTTGATGTTCCTACATCTTTGAATTCATAATCTTTTAGATTGTCAAATTTCTAAATTTCTAAATTATGAATTTAGCAAATCTCTAAAGTTCCATATTTATAAATATTCAAGCTTCCAATTTTCTCGAACATTTTCAAACTGTCCAACATTATAAATTCTTTACTTTTCAAGTTTCTACATCTCCAAACTCACAAGCATTGAAATTCTCGATCTTCCGAAACCTCAACTCTCCAAATTTCCAAATTCCTGAATTTCCTAACCGTTTTATTTCGTTTCGCACAACTTTATCTCGAATCATTTCCTATCGTTACATTACCATCAATATAACATATTTATACCAGAGATTCTATCTCTTAGAATATCTGCACTGGAACGCAGGAAAGTTCGATATTTGGTTAAATAAATTTGATATACTATTTTCAAAAATGAAACTCACAGTCAGCAGATACGTGTTCGAAACTATTGCATTGAAGGGATACGAAGGTATAAAGCTGCTTTAAAAGGAGGTATTTCGGTTTGTACGTGGAGCACGTACGGGTTGTACATCCTGTGAACCCGCAGCATGATCCCTGACCCAACATCCAGATGGACCACCAGAACATGACACTTCTTAACACAAACAATTCCAGCTGTGACACCGAAATGTGTGAAAAGCTTACAATTTTCACGTGAGTCTATGTCAGTCAGTCAAAATGAACATTACTAAAATAATATTCCATTTTTACCGTTTCTAATAATACTCCACTTCATATCAAAATAATACTTCATTTTTTACATTTTTATCATATTTGTAACACAAGCAAACAATTTTGTCTTTAACTAAAAAAAAATTAACCCCTGTCAGAAAATATTCATTAACCCCTCATTGCATTATATTGCACACGCAGTGTAAAAAATTATGTACAAAGAAATTTTTGCATTTTGTCGATCACAAATGATATATGTATTTTAATATGATATAATATTCTCATAGTGAGTTGTATTGATATCATTTAAAATACATATAAATGTAGTAATCTGAATCTGTAAATTTGCAACATTTCGATAACAATAAATAACAAATAATAAAGGTATCCCTTGTTCTCAACAATTTCATTATTACATCATGTAAAAATTTAGGAGTTAAAACTTTTGATAATGTAGACAACCGAATTGTTTCGCGATGTGAACATTTGAGACTTAAAATATTTATAAATTGAGACAAACTTTTGATCGTATTATTAACAAGTTGAAAATTTGAGAATTGCAGTATTTACGAATTATTTTGATAATTAGAAGTTATTATTTAGAAATCGAAATTTACAAATCTTAATATATTTAAAGCAGTTATGGTACGTAGTTATTAAACACCAGCATATGAGTCTACAGACTAGATGACTGTGAATTCGTACGTGTATCTAAAATTTAAAGTATTTATTGCAAACATATAAATAGAATAAAAATAAGATGCAGAGAATTTAAAGTCCATCCAAACGATTAAACGTGTGTGAAATTATCGAAAGCGATACCAAACACAATTATTGTCATCAACGACGAGTTATAGAGCTTTCAATATGCTTCGAATCAATTCTGTGTCGAAAAGTTATCGATACTAAAACACGGTCTTTTACCGATTAATACATTTTGTCTCGCGAGTCTACCTTCGAAATTTCGAGTCAAAAGACCCAAAATTGCGGCCTTTAACAAATAAATAAACGGACAATGGAACAAATGTTGATCGAGTTGTCCCGAAAGTTTCATTACATTCTTCAACAATCTTTTAATACACCAAATATTTAGTCCTATTTATAACGAAGCTAAAAATTCGCACATTCCGTCAACGACCCAGGTTTCCCATGGTTAATCAACAATATAGAATTGTGAGAGACGATCGGCGAATTCATGCGAAAAAAAATCAAAGACGTATCGAAACGCGACAAGGTGAAGCATTCTGTCGAGAGGGTCAACAGCGCAACGACTTACGAGAAATCCAAAGGAAGACTCGTGTTTTGAGTGCGGGGTTCGAGTGATCGATGGCACCATCGATTGCTGTCGGGGGGTATTACGAGACCCCAGGGACGTAAAGCAGCCGCACTTCGAGAAATTGCTAATCCCTGCATCTCGTATTTCTCACTATTCTGTCACGGTGTTGCTTTTACGGCGGTTTGCTACGCCCCAGGAATTTCTCTCTACCCTAAACGATCCTTTTTCCAAAACGTTACAACGTAAACAATTGTACGAACGACGGCAATTCTGGACAATTGCGCTACACAGACTTTTTAACCCCTTGTCGCACATTTTATTTGTCGAATGCGTCAGTCGAAACTAACTATTCGTAATGTTATACATTGACTGCTACACGTAAACAATTAACCCTTTACGCTTGAGCGGCGCCTCTCACTCGCTATTTCATTTAATTCAACAATTTTAAATAAATATCTTTTAACTAAATTTATAGTATCATACACCCGGTGCTCAAACACAGTGAAACGGACAATATTGGTGATTACTAATAAAAAATAATGATTTCCATAAAATCTATCAAACCTTTCAACTACAAAATTTTACAGCTGGCATTTGCAAACATTGAAAATGTCTTCCAGTGCAAAGGGTTAAAAATTGCATTGGTCAGTATTTTCAATTTTAACAAACCTCTCGACGATGCTTCGATATATTTGTTTCTCACAGTCCGAAGTAAGTAACGCGAATATTTTCAGTTAGAAAAGTGAACAAATTTTGAATAATGTAGCTGTTGAATCTGTATGGAAAAGAAAGAAAATTAAAATGTGAGTATTTTATACTCAGAGATGCATGATTATACAAATAGCTATTTTACACAAACTTCAAGTTGAAGAGTATTAAAAATGTTAGCAAGGTTTGTCACGTTTGAGTTGTGAGTACATGTGCCAAACACGTGTAAGCAAAGGGTTAAATGCAAGTTTCACAGACGATAAGTTTATGCTTATTTTTAATAAAGTTCATTAAAATATTAGCTTATTAAAAGCTTATCTAAGTAAGAATAATAATGCTTATGCTTATTTTTTATTCAATAATAAATATACACATTCGTTGAATTTTGTGTGTTGCGAATACATTGTAACACTCTTTTTATTTTATCAAGTATGTCTAATTACGAACTTGATTTTGTAACTAGTGAAATTATCGGTGACGTTCATGATCTTTGTTAATCATTCTTCTCATAATGTTAATACCTTGCTGATCGGTCTCAAGTTAAATTTTTTTTTTGATGGCCAAACGTTGTTGACGTTAATTCGTGTTTGCCCTTGTATTTTTTATTTTAATTTATGAAAACCTGTGCATAATAGAATATTTCAAAAGCTTTGTTCACTCTAGTCGTAGTCTCTCTATTATACAAGAGAAACCACCTTTCTTGGTATTTAATAATGTAGAATATATACATAATATGTATTACTATACAATACATACAGTGCATATGTATGCAGAACATATAAAATATATAAAAAATGTATCTCATATATACGTATATATTTGATAGGCTTCAAATATTGTGTGTCGTTTTCTTTAGTCATGGCTTCTCTATTATAGAGAAACTACTTTTCTTGGTATTTAAACTAAAATTGTAATAAAATGAAAACTAAAATGCACAGACTATGCTATTTGAAAGGAAAGCGCAGCAAACGGAGATATATTTGCAAAACCTGTTGTGTACTATTACAGGCAGGTGATTGCAATACAGTTTACCGTATTACAGGGAAATATTAAAAGTTGTACAAAAGATATGTTCGAAGTTTCATATTAATTCATTACGTATAAAGCTTATCGAAGTGCCCTTAGATTGTTTTACCTCCGTGTTGAGTTATGAAATAATGGGCAGCGATATGAGACTGCGTAAAATTACTCGTCAATAAAGTGTTAAGAACATCCCTTTTACAACATCGAATGGCCCTAATGGTTAACCCAACCATACAAAAAATCGAAATAAGCGTAGAATAAAAGCATCGTACAATAACCTCGGATCAATTATAACCGAGTCTAAGGTAAACACCATGAAGACCCAAGTATCCAGGAAAAATGTTTATCCCTGCGAGTCGTCGACCATTTAGAGCATCGTTAAACGGACAGGACATTCGCGCGGAAGCGTTTCGCTGGCAGAAAATTGCTTCGATAAACACTGGTTCTGAGTCCAGGTGATTTCTGTTCGGATAAACGATACTAGACGGCTGCACAAACAGCCTCGTTCTCGGTCGAATTGTCGTCGATCGTTTCGCGGCAGGTAAAATTCTGGCCGAGATTTAAGGAGCCTCTTCGTTTACTATACACAATGGTTTGTCGAGGAAGTGCTAAACGATTGTGTGTCGGTCGCACGATGTCCTCGAGAATGAACTCCATTCGCCATTCAGCTTGAATAATATTGCAAAAATGCTCTTTGTGAGCCACGTGGATCGAAGAAACCTTCTTAGAATCGTTTTAAAAGGACGCATCACCCACTTTCGTTGAAAATTTCTGACGAACTTCGGTACTTCTTAAATAAGATACCCCGAATCTGATTCTCAGCGGAAATTCAGTTGAAACACGGTAGAAATTCAGGGTTACATGTACAAATATGCATGGTATATAGAATGATAATTAAAATAATTACTGAAACGAATTCAGATAATAAATGAGAATACAAATTAAAATTGTAAACGATATAGAAATCAACAAGTGACCTTACATATCTTTTAATAATGTAGAATATACATATATGTATGTACTATGCAATACATATAATGGACAGTCATGGACAAAATTAAGTGGACATTGCAGAAATGTAAAAAAATTTTTTGTTTTATTACAATGTTTTAAATAAATTTTAAATTTAGAACGTGAAATGCTTCTGTAGACTTGAAATAACATTTATTTAATATACAATTTATTTATTTAATGTATATAATTATGCAATAAAGTTTTGATTTATATGCATTATTAGGTTAATTAAATTAACCTTTTGTTATTTGTGATACCTGTCCAATAAATTTTGGCCACGACTGTATATATGTATATAAAAAACACATAAAATATATAAAAAATGTATCTCATATATACGGATACATATATTGGGGTTGCTTAAAAAATTTTTTGTCGTTCTCACCTTTTAAAAAGTTAGTATATGATGTAACAAATTTTTCTAAAAGCTAGAGCTCAAAAATAAAAATTTAAGAAACCGCTCAAAGCAATTGTCTGTTAGTATAAAATGGCACCTTCATTAGATGTCAGTATTAAGTCTCACAGCAACATCAATTTGCTGAATTAACCGTATTTATACAATAAGATTGATTAATAAGTAAGATTGATTAATTAAGAATAGTATTTGAAATTTTGGGAGGATATTTTTAGCAAGATATATTAAATTTTTGGAGGTTCAAAGCACAAGAAAATATTTTTGGTGTCACCCCAATATGTATAAATGAAATAACTACAAATGGAATAAAGTACAAACGAAATAAATACAAATGAAATAAAGTACAAACGAAACGTAAAAAGTGGAAAAACAGATGAGATCAAAAAGTAGACGAAGATTAAATAGAGAAAGAGTAGTAAAAATGTATAAATTTACTTACACGACGTCTCGTCCGTGTCTGTGTTAGTGGAGCGCATCAGTGTGCATCGTATTTTAAAATCGATAGTACGTACCTGAAACAGAGAAATTTGAAATATTTATTTGAAACGGGAGTAACGTACATAAGTACATACGTCTGATTGAAATTTGAAATCGAACGTTTGTAATAAAATGGTTTCGCATTCCTCGGGATCTCCGGTTCATTTGCGACATTATTAATTGACGTTCAATAAAATGAAATCATTCGTCAAACTGAACAATCGTAACCGTCGTAATTTCTGCAATTTGCTACATAAACAATAACCATTTTGATCATCGATTTGTTTGACATCGAAAACGATACGCTTTGAATATTTATTGATATCGTTAATAAATGTAATACACATTGTATGATCAGCAATGCACGATTGCTGTGCGTTAATTTAAAATAATAATTAGTAAATTATGTGAAAAATTTGTTTATTATTTAAATTGCACACAAATTGTACATGAATAAAGAAACGTATATAAATGCTTCTATACTTTAGTGATAAAACTCGTAGAAAAATAAACATATAAAAAAGTGGGGGATCCAAAGAAATTTTATACTTTTTTAATTATTTGAAATGCGAATAGAACTGATAAAAGACCGAAGCACTTTTATTTTCGAACAATAACTCGGATTGAATTGGATCACAGCAAACCAGTATTGTTTCTTTTTATGTAAATAAAAAACCTATACTGTTATTTCGATACTTTTACATTTTACAAAAACATTCACTGCTGAATTGATGTGAAAATGAAAATATTTAAAAGTTATAAATGAGGTGCGATTTGAAAATCATTTATATAATAATAAAATCAGCGAAGCACCTTTTTAAACAATAACATTGATATAGAGAAATCCAAAATACATTCGTTAACGCTTGGTGGATTAATTTATTAATTTGGAATAATAACTTCTAAACGTTATTTCAAATCAAGTATAGAACTTTTAATTTTAAATACTGAGAGCTAATGTCTATAGTATATTTTTTTTTAAATTAATATTAACGGTGCATTTTTTCTATTATTAATGTCTAATATATTTTTGCTACAAGTAACATCGACAGTATATTTTTACTGCAATTAAATCAACAATGTATTTTTATGACACTTAATGTCGATATTAAGTTATGGAACAATTGATGACAATAATATATTTTTGCAACAATTAACATCAACAATATACTTTTACTGCAATTAAATCAATAATGAATTTTTACGACAATTAATGTCGATAATACATTATTACAACAATTGATGACAATAATATATTTTTGCTGCAATGAAAATCAACAATATACTTTTACTGCAATTAAATCAATAATGAATTTTTACGACAATTAATGTCGATAATACATTATTACAACAATTGATGACAATAATATATTTTTGTTGTAATGAAAATCAACAATATACTTTTACTGCAATTAAATCAACAATGTTATTTTTCAAAAATAAATGTCGACAATATATTATTGCAACAATTAATGTCATTAATGTATTTTTGCTACAATTAATATCAACGATCCCTTTTTGTCACAATTAATGTCGATAACACAAATTATGCTACAATTAGTCTCAATAATATATGCATTTATACTGTGATATCAGCAACACGTATTCACCGTAATTAAAATAAACAACATGTACGTATGTACTGCAACTAATAAAAATCTATTTATACGGTAAACTCAGTTTACATTACGTAAACCGTTGCGTGAGTGCATTGGACTAGCCCCGATAGGGGTTAAAAACGTTTCACCCCGATAATAGATTTTTACCATCAATATTAAAATGGCTGGGCGGTTATTAAGTGTACTTAAGAGGTAATACGTGTTCAGGCGAAACTTTAAACTTTCTTTCCTCCCGAATCGATGACTTCGGTTTACCCCTCGGCTGTCACCATCAATCTTCAGGGACTCGGGGAACACCGAGGGTGGCGGAGTTTCCGTCGCAGCCCCCGATGACGGTGTTTAAGGTGGCCGAATCCGGCAAGGTGTCCAGAAACGCGTTCCCTGACTCATACGCGGCAGATTAAAAACGCAACCCCTTCGGTTAATGTTAATTCGCGTCTGCGTCCCTGTCCCGCCCACCCTGTTTTTTGCACTTTCGCGAATAACCGTCCCGACGATATGAAATCCAGACGAACGGCGCCGCTCCCACGGGACTACCGGGACTACCGCGTGAAAAAGAAGGGGTTGGATTTTTCATTTTATGGTAAGAGGTTGTCTCGCGACGAAATGAAACACGGTTCAAGAACGCGTTAAATATTCTACCGGGTGTGAACGACAGCCGGGGACGTTTTTAGGAAATATAGACACCGGAGGGGTCGCGACTGACCTCGCCGGAGAGGAACAATCTCTGATGAAAAAATTTTAATTACACATATTTTATCGGCGAGATATAAAATTCGAGGTATGGAGAAGAAACGTTCCAACTTTTATTTCGGTAGTTTTAGCAGTTTCTCAAAAAAAGTCCACAGAGAATGATTACCTCTTTCTGCGAACGATGCGGATAATAATCATTTCAACTTTTAGTTCAATAGCTGTGGCGGGCTTTAAAAAAATTCTCCGGAGAATAGTTACACATTTTTAGCGAGATTGAAATTAAACACAAGATATGACGTATCTGTAACTTTTGTTTTAGCTTTCAGTTTTATAGCTCTGGAAATTAAAAGAGATTTCTCCAGAAAATAGCTGTTTGTTAGTTATATAAAAAATGAACACCAGATTGCGATTGCGAAGCATACAATTTTTTATTTCAATGGTTTGGGTAGGATTTTTTTGAAGAACTTTCTGAGGAAACAATTACTTCTATAAATAAAATGTAATATAAAACAATCATTTAAACTTTTTTTCTAATACTAATTTTTCTAAAAACTATATAGTTACTCTTGTAAATAATATTAAAATTGAACACATAATACGAATAACTTTTATTTTGGCATTTTCTGTTACACCAGATATTTAGTGCAACATTCTCCACAAAAAGGAATAAAAATAACAGACAAGAATAAGAGTCATTTAACACGTTGACTGCCATGCTAACGCGGTTGAAAATTATACTATGTATTACTATTATGATTAATGAATCCTATCGAATATGTTCCAATATTTTTCTCTATTTATTGATCATAGATCCAAGTAATTACTACTAGTGTTTCCAATTAGATAAATGAACAAATTCTTACTGAATAGATGATTGATCCATACAAAAATTTTTATTCATATGAAAGTATCAAATTTTTATTTTCATAGTTTCAGTAATTTTTCAAAAAGATCCACAGAAGTACTGTCCTAATTATAAAAATACAATCATTTCCTGATATAAACTGAAAGTTAAATGAATTATACATATAGATGAAATCATTTATATTTCAATTTCAATAATTTGTTATTTAAAAAGAAAAAGACGAAGATAATTGCTTTTCAAAATAAAATAAAACTCGACCAAAAAAATATATAACAATGATGAAAATCTTCATTATAATTGCTCTGATGGTTACATACAAAATTTCCTAGAAAATAGTTCTTTTGATGTAAAACAAAAATTAAACACCAGATCCGTATAGTAACCGTTACAAGCATCATTGCAACAGACCTGACAGTAACGTAATAAATTTCCTATAAAATATTCACTATTCTAAACGAAACAAAAATCGAAACGCCAAATGTATATAATAATCGTTAAAACTTTCGTTTCAATAGCCGCGACGGTTACATAAAAAATTCCACGAAAGTCAATTCGTTCGCAAACGAAACAAAGAACACAACAAATTTCCGAGAAAGTGGTTACACATTTACGAAATTACAGCAATAAGGAACGAAAACCCTAGAAGGCAGAGGTTAAAGCGCGATTATGTGCTCGTAGCACGAAAGTATCTCCGAGCTCGGGGTCGACGTTGAAGAGCGTTTTCGCTGCTTCAACTCCTTCGGCTGCTGCTTTGTCTTCCGGGCCGGTTTTCGGGTCTCTCGCGATCTCAAGTTCGCCGATCTGACGTTCACAATGCACCTGCACGGGCAACGAGCCTCGAAAGCATCTCGAGGGCCGATGTAGCAGGTGACCACGAGCATGCACATAACTTATCTCCCTGAAAATGGTTCTCGTGGCGTGGCTGCGTCGGGGATAAAGGGTACCGACTCCCAGTTGGCGAGATGGAACGTGCGTAAATCAAAATTACTTCCTCGGATAATTGAGATTTGCCCGAGCGTAGACGTTTATAGCTTCATGTTTTGCCCGTTGCCTTGTTCGTACGGTCGCCATTTTCTTTCATCGCCGACCTCAACGTGAATTAGTAATTTAATTAGCATGGTACTTTTTTTTTATTGTATCGCGTCGTACATGACATTACAGTGTCATAGAAAACAGTATGACATAGAAATATTAGTATCTAGGGGAAATATTGGAATGTAGGTAGATATAGGGATTCAGAGAGGTATAAGGATGTAAGGATGTAAACATGTAGGGGAATCGAGAAATACAAGGTTCCAGAAAAATACATATTAGTATCTGGGAATACAGAAATCTGGAGTTTAGAGGTATAGAGATCTTGCGATAGTTAGATCTAGCACCATCTACAGCTAAGGTTGTTGAAATTTTTGGATATAGTGGGTTAAGTATATTAGGATCTCGGTGTATCGGGATTTAGGGACGTAGACATTTTAGAGATGTAGGAATCTAGAAATAGTAGTGACTTAGGGACGCAGTAATTTGAGGATGCAGTGATCTAAGGATGTACTGATCTAGGAATGTAGTGATCTACGGACGTGGTGATCTAGAAATGTATTAAGTTAGGGATCTAGTAATCTATGAGTATATCGATCTAGACATGTAGCGTTTTTGGAATGTAGCGATCAAGGGATGTAGTCATATAGGGATATAGTGATCTACGGATGCAGTGATCTGGGGTATAGTGGCCTAGGGATGTAGTAATCTATGAGTGTAACGATCTAGAGATCTACCGATTTTGGGATGTAGTGATTTGAGGATGTAGTAATTTGGGGATGTAGTGATCTAGGAATGTAGTGGCCTAGGGATGTTGTAATCTATGAGTGTATTGATCTAGAGATCTACCGATTTTGGGATGTAGTGATTTGAGGATGTAGTAATTTGGGGATGTAGTGATCTAGGAATGTAATGGCCTAGGGATGTAGTAATCTATGAGTGTATTGATCTAGAGATCTACCGATTTTGGGATGTAGCGAATCGGGGATGCAATGATCTAGGAATGTACTGTTCTATGCATGTATTGATCTAGGGATATAGTAATCTACGAATGTCCCGATCCAGAAATGCAGTGCTCTAGCGATATAGAAATATAATAATCCAGAGACACAGCGATTTAATGATATAAAATATTTCCAATATCCCCAGGAATATATACCAGAAAAAAAGGTACATATGTACGAATTTTTTCATATAAACATTTTCATTAAAAATTGAAAATGAATTGTTCACACATTCCCGTAAGTTGAAACAGTATCACTAATTTCTTAATCTGTTAAACCGCTAACAGCCGTATTTTTATTGGCATCACAACAAACAAGCGATACTCGATGCATCACAGAGACGATAAACTTCGATAATGGACAAAATCCTCGTTATTTCAAATTTGCTGAAACTGTGACGCGAACAAATGCAAGTTCGCATCTCACCGCGATAACGATGTAACGGCAACATTTTTTAATTAAATTCTGCGAACGAAACATGAGCAATATGTACACTTTTGTTCGCGCTCTCTGTAATTCCCTGTACGATTCAATTTTTTACTATGGCCATAATAAACAGAGGTGTTCCGTCCATTTTGGTAATGAACATTTTATACCGGATATAGACACCTCTTTCTCTCTCTCTCTCTCTCTTTCTCTCTCTTTCTCCAGCTGTTTTCCCGTTTCCGTAGACAGCTATTCACGAGTCACATTATCTATTCTTCGGCGTTATTTTCTCATGGTAGTGCATCGGATACACGGTCTTCAGGATGTTCGATCCTCCCACGAAATGTCTCGATCCTTCGTCGAAGGCCTTCGACAGCAGGTAGAACGATGGTTGCCTCTCGATTATCATGATCGTTGCCAAGAGATTCGCTAATCGATTCGTGTTACGGACTAATCCGTACCGTACAATGACTCATGCTGGGAGAGTAATAATTATATGGCCAAAAACGGATCATTAGTTCGCGGATCAAAAAGAGCGATTTAAAATTGCCGACAATCTTTGGGTACGTATACAATCTTCCCGCGTGAGCTGTCAGGCCTACGGGTGTAATATAACGAGCTTAAAATTCCGTGATTTGCAGCTATTAGACTTTTATTCTTTTATTTGGGGTAGAAAGATTTATTAGTGAAGACATTTGACATGGTATGCATCATATCGCCACGGTCTGCGTTGTCGTGTGTATGTGTGACCGTACTTGTACGCTATTATGTCTCTAAATGGATGTTTTTTACGTAGTCACATTTCACATCGCCACGCCTTTTATTGCTACGCTGTACGCTGTAGCTGTTTTTCTACATTGTCACGTTTTATATTATCATGTTGCAAATCGTTACACATTACACTGACACTCTTCAAATAAACACGTTCTACATTTTCCTTTTATATATTGTCACGCTTTATATTATCATTTTTCTTTGTCGTGATGTCATTATATCTTCACGGTATATATCTCCATGCTCTATATCGTCGCTCTTTTACATTGCCACAACCCTTTATTTTTACGTTATACATCGTTACGTCCCTTTATTTTCGTGTTATATATTATTATATCCCTTTATTTTCTTGTTATAATCGTCACGATCTAGTGTACCGCACTCCTATATCATTGTGTCACTATATTATCATGCTTTATATTAATTACGTTTCAAATTGTCACGAACCGAATTACCATTCTTTAAATCGCTACGTTCATGCATGTTATATATTGTAACTCTTTATATTATCGTGTTCCTATATCGTCGTGTTATGTATCACCACACTCGATATTGTGTCGTGCTTATATTTAAACCATTGGATATTATTGTATATTGTATATTGGTATATACATTAATAAAGCATTGTATATTGGTTTTGTATACCTATATGAAACCACTGAAAACAAATGACACGCGTGATTCTGAAAGGAGAGAATTTTCAAGTTGCCTGAAAGATGACGAAAGGTTGTAGAATAGAATGGCATATATATAATTTAATAAATGTATAATAAAACTTAAATCTTATGTGTTTCAATTTTCCTTCGAAATTGGCACGGACTTTCCGAACAACCCAATATATCACACTCTATAGTGTCGCATAATACTAGGGTGTCCCATCAGTTCCTTCCTTTTTTGATACGAAATGAATATACAACATTTATTGTTTAAAGTTGATATTCACTTACAAAATATTCTTTGAAGCACGTTTTTATTTCATATCAAAAAAGGAAGACACTTATGGAACACCCTAATAATTTAGGTTGCGTCCTTATCTTCGTGCTATACGTCGTCACGGCTATACATCATACAATATACATGCATATCACCTATACCATAGATTATACAATGTGCCACCTCGCTCTATCGATCGCCGCATTGTTATATACATAGATTTTGAACGCGATTGATCCGATTCCACCGATCAAAGGTGGAATACCTTTATGGTTACACGTGTACCATACACGGACTGTTCATAGTAACGAACAAATGGAATTCATCACTCGAACACAAAGGGCTCACAAAACACAATATCCGTTCCTTAATGTTTATTTCATTCTCCCGTCACATTCCATAAATTCAACGCGCTAAATCATCTTGAACAATGCGTCTAATTGGTCGAAAGCAAACGATCCATCCACCGAACTATTTTAATTGGACCAAATCATCCGTTCGCCGGTAAACCGAGGTGCTTCAATCAATTAGGACCCGCGAAATAGCTTTCGTATCGAGTTCTCTTGTTTTCGCGTGTTCTCGCTCGTTCCTGATTGGAATGCGAATGGACGAGAAACGGACAGGAGATGGACTGGCTAAGTGTATTAGAAAATCCGCGGAAAATTTACTACGACTGAACACGGGTGACGTTGGATAAACGGATTACGAAGCTGCTTCGCTCAACTGACTTCATCAACTGAGAATGGAACCGACTGTATGTAGATGAAAAGCATCTTTTGAGTCGTTCGCGAGCGAGCAGGAGAAGTGGAGAAGCAACGCTTATTAGAAATGGACAGAAAACGGACCGAAATGGAGTAATGGAGTTTGTGAAAAGAGATCACTCTAAATTCTTTAAAACAGTTGTCCACGATCGTCCAAACTGTGATAAAATTGCGATATTATGTCGAATGGAAGTATAAATAGGTGGTCAATGGACAACAAAGCATATGTGGAGTGAACAGGAAGAGGATCGGTGACGTGGGCCGTGTAGATCAAGAATGGATCACCGAACCGATTAAATGTTAATGAATTAATTTTTCGGAGGGGTACAAACACGTTCCTCAGACTTAGAGCGAGTGGACAATGAATGAATAGAGAGATCTGCGAATGGATCACCAAATCAACTGTACACGGACATTTGACTTACTAGAAGTATAGTAAACAAGTTTGTAGAACCTCTAGCAAGTGGACAAAAAGTGAGTGATTGAATGGGTCAACGAACTGACTATACATGAACTATTTAACTGACTGGAAGCATATCCAGAAACGTACCCACAACTTTTAGCATGTGGACAAAAGGTGAATGATCGGATGGACCAACAAACCGACTGTACATGAACTATTTGACTAATTGGGAGCATATCCACAAACGTATCCAGAGCTTTTAGCAAGTGACCAAAAGGTGGATGATTGAATGGGTCATCAAACTAACTATACACAAATTGTTTAACTGACTGGAAGCATATCCAGAAACATACCTTGACCATCCTATGAGCGGAGTGTAAGCGGATCATTGAACGGATCAACTGTGTGTGAACTATTTTCACACTAGAAGTCAGCTAGACGAGTTCCTAGAGCTTCTATCAAGTGGACGATCGAATGGTTGTTCATCGAACCGGCTATACACGAACTATTTAACTAATTGGAAGGGTATCCAAAAGCGTTCCTTGACCTTCCAGTGAGCCAGCCGTCGAATGAATCACCGAACTGACCACAAATGAGCAAGTTAGAGGCATTCCAACCTAAATTTCCTACAGTGAACCGTCCGTGCGAAGGTCCACCGCGCGCACGCTGTTTGTCCGTCTAATTTTCGCCGTTTCTAAGAGCGTCTGGCCAAACTGGGATCCTTTTAAAGTCTGCTCGCAGCAGCGGAGGATTAATGGAAATGCACGTCCGGGCCAGGGAAGCGCGATAGACGTATGAGAAAGACCCGAGGGCTCGGCCGGGATTGATAAAGGCAGCTTTTAACCCTTAACTGGGTATTCTGACTTGCTCGTAACGATGATATATGGCGTGGCGGGATCGCGTCTGACCTTGATGGCCGTCGGAACGAGGATAAATGGGACGGGATAGCTTTCGTTGCATCGGCATTCTTCGTGCATTAAATATCGATCACGCGATACAACCCCCACGTCCCGTTCTCTCTGCTCTTGGCCGCCGACACGCGACATCGTTTCACCGTTTGTCAGATCGGTATCGAGCAGCTCGTTTTCAAGTAATTTTCAAGTAATTGCCGATGATCTAGGCAGACACGCGTGTACGCGTATTCAACAGGTGCTGGGGAGGGGTAAGAACCATCCGCTTATTCCTTTTCCCATTTCTTTCACCCTTGTTAACACGTTCGATCACGGGGTAGCAGGTGCAACTCGAACAGGGTTAATCGAGGCCGTTACAAACATTTTCGTGTCTATGAAATACACGTTTCCTTCGCCTTCATCTAATCCATTATCGTTCCAGTTGGTTAGATCATTATCGTTTCTGTTAGTCAATTCGTTATCATTTCTGCATATTTGTATTTACGAAATTTTTATTCTGTATATTTGTATTTACGAAATTTTTATTCTGTATATTTGTGTTTACGAAATTTTTATTCTGGGTATTTGTATTTACGAAATTTTTATTCTGAATATTTGTATTTACGAAATTTTTATTGTGTATATTTGTATTTACGAAATTTTTATTCTGTATATTTGTATTTACGAAATTTTTATTCTGTATATTTGTACTTACGTAGTTTTTATTCTGTGTATTTATATTTACGAATTTTTTATTCTGTATATTTGTATTTACGAAATTTTTATTCTGTATATTTGTACTTACGTAGTTTTTATTCTGTGTATTTATATTTACGAAATTTTTATTCTGTATATTTGTATTTACGAAATTTTTATTCTGTATATTTGTACTTACGTAGTTTTTATTCTGTGTATTTATATTTACGAATTTTTTATTCTGTATATTTGTATTTACGAAATTTTTATTCTGTATATTTGTACTTACGTAGTTTTTATTCTGTGTATTTATATTTACGAATTTTTTATTCTGTATATTTGTATTTACGAAATTTTTATTCTGTATATTTGTATTTATGAAATTTTTATTCTGTATATTCGTGTTTACCTAATTTGTATTCTGCGTATTTGTATTTACGAAATTTTAATTCTGCATATTTGTATTTACGAAATTTTAATTCTGTATATTTGTATCTACGTTATTTTGCGATCTATCTAAGATCGATACCTTTCTGCAGCATGTTTTTTGACACAGTCGATACTCAAGGTGTTAAGTATACATTAATACGTTGATTACCGCATGGAAGTAATTGAAAGTTTTATTTAGTACTTTTGTTTAGGACAAATCATATTATATGTTTTCAAAATACTTTGTAACATTTATTATTCATAGTTTCAAGTAGTTAATACAGTACTTAGTATTTCCAATTGGTATTCAATATAATGGTATTTCCAATTAGATAAGCGAACAAATTCTTAATGGTATAGGCGATAGATTTTAGTATGAAAATTTAAACGTTAGGGTGTCTCATAAGATTCTACCTTTTTAATTAGAAACTAATACACAACATTTATTGTTTATGATTGGTTTGATGCATTAAATATGATCCATTCTGCCTTATCGCCGTCTTCCATCATCAGAAAACATCAATATATACTTGTTCGAAAATTATTGAGGATTACTTGCAAAATATTCCTCAAAGTGCGTTTTCATGTCACATCAAAAAACTCACGTGACACCCTAATTTGTGACTGACATGGTTGTCAAAGTGTTAACAAAGGGAGATTATTTATTGTTGGATGTTTATTCGTGTAACCGTATATTTGGAGTATCGTTATTAATATCTTTATTAATGTTCACTATTTGTGGCATATGTTTTAATAAAATCAAACTACAAAGAAATAAAGTATGATCGTTCTCTCTCTAAACGGTGGGTAAAAAAAAGTCACGTCGTCGATTAGCAGTGTCACAAATTTTTGGCCATTAACGTTGCACGTACCTGCGGGTCAGTAAGACCCCGTAAATCCAAAAAATATGTGCAGGTATCCAGGTCACGTACCCATAGATAGATGACAATGTACTTTTCCGAAGAATGGTAAAGGATCTCGAGGGGAAGGCAGAAATCCGTTTAGTTACGGTATCCGAGTGTCCTTTGAGTAAAAAAAAAAAAGCGTGCCGGGAAGGACAGCGCTTTGTTCGTATTCCGTTTATAGGCAGTTTGATGGATTTAAAAGTGCCAACCACTTTTATCCTGCACAGACCTCTTTACTACGTAACACACACATACTCATTCTCTTTTTCTGTGGTAATCGGTTTTGCGAGGCATTGCGTGGCATCTGCTTGCGAGATTAGCGCACGCGATCGGAGCACTCTGGTTCTTGAAAAATTTATGAGCTAAGCTGAGCGACAAAAAAAGAGAATCGACCGATCGATAGTGCTTCCTAATACCGTACGTGTGTGGGTGTTTGTGTGTGGATATCGCGACGATCGAGGTTATCCACTTTGTTATTTCTATTGCCAAATTATCGCAGGTACTTTGTGGCTTTCTGGATTTGATTATACCTTTTAAGCTTCGCCGATAAGGCAAATTGAGTATTTGCGAGCTCTTTACACTTCATTTCTGTATCGATTTGGGGAACGTGTGTTGTTATATTTCAAGGTCTGACGTCCTGAACTTTTAAAGCATGGAAATATCGGACTGTCAAGGATGTCGAAGTTCTAAAAAGTTTCGAGCTCTCACATTTTTGAAGTGGTAAGTTTGAAAGGCAGAACAGTCATAAAATTATGAGATCTTAAATTTTCCAGGTTCCAAATTTCCAAGGACCAAAATTTGTAAGGTCTCAGAGTTGCGAAATTCCATGGTCCTAAATTCCCTAGGTCACAAATTTCTGAAGTCTCAAGGTTCAAAAATTCCGAGGTCCTAAATTCCCTAGGTCTCGTTCTGAAATCTCAAAGTTTAAAAATTCCTAAGATCTAAAGTTTTAGGTTCAAAAACGACAAGGTTTTAAATTTCCAGGATCCCAAAATTCCCACATTCCAAGTCCTATTTACTCTAGATCCCAAAATGAAATGGTTTTAATCTTTCAAGGTCTTAAAGTTCTTAGGTCCCCTAATTTTCGACTTCGCAAATTTCTCAGGTACACAATTTTAAAGGTTCCAAAATTTCTGCAGGTCTCATATTTCTAAAGTTTGAAAGTTTAAAAATTCCTAGGTATCAAACTCTCTAGGTCCCAAATTTCTAAGGTTTCAATCTTAAAAAATTCCAAGATTTTCAGCTCTCCAGACTTCGAAGTTTCAAAATTTCAAGCTTCTAAAATTTCTAAGTTCCAAAATTCCAAAGTTTCGAATTTCCAAGATTCAAACGCTCAAAGCCATAAAATTGTAATCTACCAAGAACTCTAAGTCTCAAATTTCTATGGTTCTAAATCTCCGAGGTCGTAAAATTCCCAAGTCTTCAAGTTTAAATTCCCAACTTCCTAAATTTCTCAGGTTTCAATGTCGAAAATTTCGTCGGTTTCAAAATTTCTAGGTTACAAAATCTAAAAATGTTGCCGTTTCCCAAACTCGAAATTTTAAGGATCCACAATCGAAGATGCAAAATTTCTAAAGTCCCAAAATGTCGAAGATTTTGGAGCTCCGTCGCCTCAAAATGTAAAAGTCCAATAGTCTCAAAACCTAAAAATCTCATCACTTACAAATCCTATAGTTCTAAAATCCTGAACTTCCAAACATACTTAGGTACTGACGTACATAAGTTAAAAAATCCCAAGAATCTACAATTTCAAGTTCCAAAATTCTAAGCGTACAAACTTTTAAAGTCTAAAAATCGTACAGTTTCTATGTACGACAAAAATTTCAAGCCCCAAAATGTAAAATTCATAAAACTTCACTGTCCCGTAACGTCAAAGTCCCACACTAAAATCCCAAAGTCCAATCGTTTCGACGGCCCAAAGACCCGAAGAGGCAAATTGCGGTCCCAACCGCAAACACCCAAATTATGGTCCTAACCCCTAATCCACTTACCTCGACGTCCCTGCATTTTTGAATCGAACTGTACTCGATGCGTCAAATAACAGTGACGCGCAGAAAATAATCGTGAAAGACAAATTGTAGGAAAAGCATAGTCGGATCTGTTAGTTTAGGGCTTGCCCCGAAGAAACACGACACTACGAGCCATTAGCTATTTACGGAAACGGCGTAGTAAATGGGGCATTCGACGATTTTCCTCTTCCTTTCGTTCCCTGGAACGTGGATGAAAGAAACGACGAGAGAACGGAATATCGAGCGTGGCTGGAAGGGTTGCAGTTCCTTTTATTTCGGGAATCGTGTGCGTCGAGTTTAAAGCGCGTTCCACCACGTGGAAAATCGTACGTAACGATAGCCACGATGAACGAAAACGACTCCACCCTCGTTTTTTCTCGCCCGTGGATGAAAAGCTGTGTCGGTCTTTAAACTGTTTTTCTTAACACCGGCAAAATCGTTCGAGTAATTAGCACCACATACAGGAACATCTTTCGAAACGAAAGCTGTTAACTATTAGCTGGTCCAATAAGTCTTTTTCTTCTTTTGATAGAAATGAACACACGATATTTATTATTTAACATTACAGCTATCAAAGAGGTCACACGAACCTTCCACAAATTTTCTACTTTAAATGACAAGGTTTTTTAAGCTGGTCTTCTTGACATTTATGCTGATTGTCATAAAAATAAAGAATCTTTAAGTGTTTATTTATGTTTCATCGTTTGTTCATTGATTTTACAACTTCATCTATAACATCAAAATAATTGTGCATTATACGTCGGTAGTTTTAGTGTTAAGGTTGATTTGTTGCATTAAATATGAATTGTCGTATATCACCCTCTTCCAACCCTCAGCTACATCATTATTTACCTTTTCTAAAATTATTGGGGGTTACATGCAAAATACTCCTCGAAGTACGTTTTTTTGCCATATCAAAAAATGAAGAAATTTATGGGATACCCTAATATGTCGGATACTTCGATCCGTTTTTATGTTCGAAGATAGTAATTTTTACATTTTATATATTCCAATTAACTGCGGAATTTAGTTCCAGAAATAAACTTATTAATATTATTAAAATCAACCAATAAGAGAATACCTGACGAACATAGGAAAAATCCCCCTACTATAAATTATACGAAAATAGTAAAGAAAAACGAGGAATAGTTACACTTTTATTCCATAAACAATTAATAATTTATTAATGTTGATAGCATCGAAATGAAGCTTTGTACTGACATGTATACACGTCGAACACAGTTAACGAGTTAAAGTAACATATTTAATAATACATTTAGTACAACTAAAGTAAAGTAAATACATTTTTACATTTAAGGATAATTCTTCGATCGCGATCAAGATATCTGAATTATTTCAATCCTGTCGATCCATTTTTTGGACTCAAATATAGACCATTTACGTGCAATTAAGTATTAATTTCCTGGATTATTTCAATCTTATCGATCTGTGTTTAAACTCAGAAATAATTCGTGAAATAAAACAAAGATATGAATAACTTGTTTCGACGTCGTCGATGTTTATACTGAAAAATAAATCGTGCGAATGCGATTCGGATGTTAGCGACATGGATTATTTTAATCGCGTCGATACGGTTTTACATCAAAAAATAAATCGCGCGGTGGAATTATGTTTGTGCAGATTCTAATGACGCGGATTATTTTATGAACGGTACACTTATTTATTATTCGTATGAAACATGTTCGTGTTCACTGAATAAATTTACACATTTGAACAAATTTTTGCAAACCGTTATCCATTTCGTTGAAACGCTCGGCACATTTGCATGTAACATTAATGCTTTCCGATTAAAGATAATTAAAATCGGTATCTCTCTGTTTATGACTGTCATTTCTTACATTTGAATCCATTAAAAATGTTTAGACACCGTGAGTTTCTATCAAAGTTATTTTTTCTCGAGTTTTACAAGATCATCAGTATACTTTGTATTAGGGTGTCTCATAAGTGTCTTCGTTTTTGGTTGAAATGAATACATAATATTTATTGTTTAAGGATGATTTATTGCATTAAATATGAACTCTTTTGCTCTATCACCCTATTTCCTCCCTCACGAAATATCATTATTTACTCTTTTTAAAATTACTGGAGATTACTTGCAAAATATTCTTTATTTTAAATTCTCTAAAACAGGAAGAAATTTATGGGACACCCTAATATTTATAACCTTATAATTCTTTGTAATATGAAGTAAACTTCTCGTTTAATTCCAATTTTAAGTGTCAGAGGTCGCTCAAGGACGGCCAGATCAGATTTCTGAAGGTACATTTACGCCAACTACAGTGTACGAAGGGAAAAATATATAGACACGTGTAAAAGTGCATCAGCAACCTTGATAATCGTAACATAATGACCTCGAATAGAAATGACATAGAAAAATATTTGCAGATTATAATACCATTCAAATATCTATAAAATATGTGCTTAAGTAACTATTATAAACAAATTTAGGTGATTTTAAACCACCTTGTAAAATTTTGAAACATGACTGTAATCTGATCGAATGCACTATGTCAACATATCGTTTTCATGGCCAGACGTTGTGGACCAATCACGAATTAATTCCTGTTTGCACTTGCATTTTCTATTTCAATTTATTCAACACAGTGCATAATATTAGGGTGTCCCATAAGTATCTTCCTTTTTTGACCGAAATGAGTACACAATATTCGTTTAAGGTTAATCTGCTGCACTAAATATGAACTTTTCTGCACAATCACCCTCTTCCATCTATCAGGAGATCTCTTTTATTTCTTTTCTAAAATGATAGGGTCTTACAAAATATTCCTCGAAGTGCGTTTTTATATCGTACCAAAATAGGAAGGAACTTATAGCACCCTAATAGAACACTTCAAAAACTTTGTTCAGACTGCTTAATCGTGCCCACTCCATTATAGAGAAATTCATTTTCTTGGTATCTATGCTAAAATTGTGATAAAATGAAAGCTAGAGCGAGCAGAGTATGCTCTTCAAAAGGGAAATGCAGCGAAACGAGATATATTTGTAAAACTTGTGTACCATTGCACGTAGCTGGTTGCTACACAGTTTACCATACTAAACAGAAATACTAAAAATTATACAAAACACACATCCAAAGTTCCATCTTAATTCACTATGAATAAAATTTATCGAAGTTCATTTAGATCATTTTGCCTCTGCATTCAATTACGAAATAATGGCAGGTGACATGAGACAGTTTCTGTGTAAAATTTCCCGTCAATAATGCGTTAAATTATCATTTTCCTCTTGCCGGTTGACCTCCCTACTGTATTTTCGAAGTAGCCTGAGCTCAAGAACGAGTTTTTCCACACAGAGGTGAGAATATTCGTGTGCAGGTCGTTAGTTATCGATTGGAATATCATGTTCTGACCGGGTACACGATGTCCCAATTTCGTAGCTACAAAAGAGAGGACGCAGCATCCCCTTGTTCGTCGATCGGGAGGGCAGGATGAGAAATATCGGATGTGCAGAAGGTGTTCCTCTTTTTAGAAAAGGGAAATAATATGTTCCGTTTTTGGACATCATGCTGGCCGATCTCTTTGATCCTGTTCAGGCACCTGGCACAGAAAGTCTGTCATTCGTAATAATAACTTTTAGTGAAAGACTCTTTCGGGGGGTCCTTATCTCCCGTCGGATCTTGTTGCCGGATTTGTACTAACTTTGTTTCGTGTTTTTCGCTCTCTCTCTTTTATTCACACGAACTGGATTTGGATTATATTTGGTAGCGCGAATTAAAGGTTACTGAGACTTTGTCGTGAATTTTGTACGAGCTCGAGGCGATTCGAATTTAAAATGCACCCGAATGTCGATACCTCATTTAAATTTTACTAGCCAGAATCCAATCGAAATTTTACTAATCGAAATCGATTAAAGATTTTACTATCTTGGACTCATATTTAAATTTTTAATACTTAATGATAATTTAATAGTAATATATGTATATTAAAGATATTGAAATATATTTGAATGTAGATCAGCCAAATAATAAATTTGTATTAAATTTATTAGCACAATTTATTTATTCATCATTGAAGTAGTAAAGTTTAATTTTACTTTTATTAAATCAAATTTTGTTAATTTAATTTTGCTACCTCGGATGTTTTACTTAAAATTAACTAAATTACCGTATGACAAGTTTGAATTTGTCCTAAAATAAAACACTACCTTTTCCGAATTTGGCTTGAATTAAATCTGATAATTTGAATCAAATTTTACTGAAACTTCATCTGAATATAACTTAAATTGTAACTTAATTAAGACCTATCGAAATTAAATTAAATGTCATTGAAACTTACCACAAGCCTCTTCCAAATTTAATTTCGATCAGGTTTGAGGACTTAGTCCAAATTTTCCTCAAACCTAATCTATATCTATCTCAAATCTAACTTAAATCTAACACCAAACTCTAATCTAGTTGAAACTTAACTCGAACCTCACTCAAATTTAACTAAAATTAAATTCCATAATTTGAGATCTGCTTGAAGATTAACAAGCAGGAACATTTACAACCTTGTAACCTTGAAGATTTACAACCTTGCACGAAACTCACCCTAATTTGTCTACAATTAGACTTAGAAACATGGATAAAATTCCATTTAAATTTGATCAAAACCTAACTCAAACTCAACTCAACACAAATTGAAACCTCATAAAAGTGCATATCAAACTCCTACATAAAATCTCCGTAATATACAAACTTATTTAATTACGAAAAAGCAATTTTAAATATGAAGCGTTACAGAAGTGTCTCAATTACTCGCTGTTCTTTTCGCATGAGGGATTTAATCGAGTACTTATTTCTCGTAACAGCAGTGTCAATATTTTTAAATTTCGAAGTAAATCGGGGACAAGAGATGTACGGATTGAATGACACTTAAAAATCTGATCTCGTATCGAGACTCTTACTCGACGTGTTATCGTGTTGCAGCAATTGACCTGAAACGATCATTCTTCCCTGATGACGATATTACCGTATAGGATAATTAATGTCAAAGTTACGAGCCCTAGCCAACTCACACTCGAGCGTTATCCTATTACGTCGAAGATCAACTACGCTCTGTGTATTTCGCTCTTAACGCCCCAGTTAATTAATTCCAATTTAAACTCGATTCGATGTAAAACATCCGCCATTTCATTCCATTCCGAATTATCGGAAACTGCAACAACCATTAATAACAATAATCTGTCTTTGTATCGAGACTTCGATAAACACGATCGAACGAGTTCGTGAACATCGCTACAGAAATTGTATTTCAAAATACTTGTAAACGTAGGTTATGTTAATCCATGCGAATATTTCCGATACATAAGTTCGATTAAAATCTGTAATTAAAATAAAAACGTGCACCGTTTCAGAAACCGCGTACTTGCTTATGAAAAGTAAAAAGTAACAGTGTTGTCCGAAGAAAAATGTTTATTAAATTGATGTTGAAATTATTTCGGCAACTAAACTACGATACATTTACAATTTTCTATGCACGTTAAACTGGCGTGATTATATTTTTGTATATACAGTTTTATTAAATATATTATTTAATAATTTTATTTATAAAATTTTACCTTGGTAAAAATTTTTTAATTTTGATTAGTAAAAAAAAAGTGTACGTATACAAGTATGGAATATGTAATCTCCGATAAATATATTTATTTATTATGTATCTTACTGCTTTATATTTCTTCATATTTCTTCACATTTATTTTTATTTATTTATATTTCTGTACATTCAGTTATATTCATTTATGTTTCTTTACATTCATTCACATTTCTTTATATACCTTTACATTCATTTATATTTTTTTTACATTCGTTTATATTCATTTATATTTCTTTATATTTATTTACATGTATATATATCCCTTTATGTGGCTTCATATTTCTTCGCAGTTTCGTAGTTTGTTTCGACGAGTGTTTGAAAATGGTTAATTTCAGAATTGCGCCGTACTCGAGCTCGTCGATTGTCTGTGTATTTGAATTAGTATATTTATTTAACAGACAGCAGTAAATTTTCGAGAAGTTTCGTGGGCAAACGTTGAGAAGAAAAATATCACAGGTTCGCCGGCTAACGGAAGTAACTCACCCTCGGCCTCGTCCTTCTTCATTTGTACCTTTTCACCGAACAAGGGGCTTTATAAATCTTATCCTTCCTTCGGTGTTGCGATATTTTCCTCTAACCAAACGCGCAGACGAGGCTAACACCGTGGAGCAGAATCGAGGGTTGGGCAGCACGAAACAAGGAGAAAATCACAGAGAACGGGGGATGAAAACGGAGGAAGACGGAGAAAGAGACGCATCAAAAGAGGGACGCTTAATTTCCTGTCGCGCGTGCTTTATTTCATTAAAAAGTCGTCAATAATATTACGTTAATTACGTGAGTTCGTGTGAATATAAGCAACGCGGGTCGAACGAGACCCAGTTACGGTCTGTCGGATGCTAGTTGATTTAAGATTTTCAGTGCGAAAGTAATTAACGCACAGGTTAGAATTTTCTGTAGAGAAATTCATTTTGCAACGAGCCTTAACTGGAAATACGCGGAAACCCGGACGCACTTATATTGCCTCGTTTTATATTGCCTTGTTCCGAGTGGTTTGAAATTTCTGCACTGTTCGTAAATTTTCCAATTTTTTTAGCTGTGGCGTTGAATTCTGAATTTCTCAAGTAAATGAGTTGGAGATTTGGTTATTTTCTGTGCTATAATATTTTTATATTTTTCTATGGTTGTGTTCATACGTTGATGTGTTTCTGTATCTCTGTACTTTGCTTTATTATATGTTTATTGTTCTGTATTTCAATTTATTATATTTTTATTTTCTACATTACAATCTATTATACTTTTATTATAATGTATTTCAATTTACTACATTTTTATGTTTCTATATTACAGTCTACTATATTTTGTATTTCATTATTTCAATTTTTTATATTCTTGTAATTCTACATTTTAATGTATTATATTTTTATACATCTATATTGCAATCTAATATATTTACACATTTTTATATTTCAGTGTATTATTCTTCTTTATTCCTATATTTCAATTTATTAGATACTTATATTTCATTGTTTCAATCTATTATATTTTTATGTTACTATATTGCAATTGATTATGTTTCTATATTTGTTATTGCTATATTTCTATTCTTCAAACTATTATATTTCTATAGTTACATGTTTCAATATTTCCATCAGTTATATTTTCATACTTTCATACTATAAGCAATAAACATAACAAAGAAATAAAACAATTTGCAAAGTATTAAACACATCTTCCGCTACCAAAACTCTATGTATGGCAATATAAAGAGTGTCAAGTTTATCACCCTAATTATAACATGCTACACTAAGAGCGTCTCATTATTTCAAAAACAAAATACAATTCAGAAACAGCAAATCACGTTAGATAGTACTTTTATATACACATGCCACTTCAATATTTAAAATATTTCGATATTGAAAATTCCATATTTTGCAACTACAGTATTTGCAATATTTAATAATCAACATATCCATAAACTTCAAAACTAAATAATACATTCACCCATCGAAGTACGTTTCAAGCGATTATTCATACGGGGGTTAAAAATGAAAGAAAATCCCGCCATCAATTTTTCAATTAATCCGGAAAATCTGTCAGACAATAGGATTTCCATTCGGCTCTTAAAATTTCACCAACGTTTCAATATTTTTTTCGCGGAAAAGCCTCTTCGCCAAGTCCATCGGTACGAACGAAAACAGCCCATCTGTCTGGCGAATTGATTCCCAGAGAAAGTGGTCGAAACGGCATTCAATTTCGTCCAATTGCCTGATCGAAGTCGAACTTCTCTCTCTCTGTCGATTCTGTTGGCCGTCGGAATCGAGTTCTCCGACGGAACTCAAAATTCCAGCCTCGAGCAACCGGAAGAGCCGAACGAGCCGGTCCCAGGAGAAGAGCACGCGGTCGAATGAAAATGTAAAAATGCAAAAGCAACGGAGTGGCGATCGATCGATCGGCGAGTTTGCCTTCGAGGTAACTCGTGCTTATGCAAATATCACTTTTCCGCGGTTAAACGCGTTATTTGGCCGGCGGAACGGCGACGAATCGCGAGCGTTCCCGGGATTAAACGGCAACGGGGAAATCGTGGCTATTTAAAGATTTCGAAAGCGGCTGGTGATTTTTGCTTTCGGCGCCGGTGAAACCGGGACCGCCCGCATAACAACGTTGTTTCTGTCGACGACGACGCGCCGGAAGTCGATGATTCTTCGCGCCTCGATTTGTCACGGCCCGTGACGGACCATTATAGTCACTTAGCTTCTTTTCTCATTTGCTTAAGTAAAACGACTCTCCTTTTCTTTTATACTCGATCGAGATACAGGGATTTATAACTTTCGATGTTTTCGATTGTTTTATTCATCTTTCGATATGGTGACAATTAACGTCATTAACCCTTTGCAGTCTTTCACTTCTTTTACCTACAGCTTCTTAATTAATTTACAAAATACATGAACAAGTGGGTTTACAATGAAACGTATTGTAATAATGCAGATTGCGTAACAAATATATTTCTAATTTGTTGCAAGTGGCAAAGAAATGAAAACGTCTTGAATCAACCTATTCATCCGAATTATCTTCATGATCAAAGAGAAACGCCATGTCGAGACACACTCGACATAGGACCGCAAAGGGTTAATATTTTAACTGTCACCCGTGTATGGGTGACACCTACATTTCTCTACAGATTTGACAGCTGTATTATTTAGAATATTCAGTTTTCTAACTGAAAATACTCGTACCAGCAACGCGGAGCTTATGGAAAAAAGTATAACAAAGTATCGTGAAAATATTTGGTGTTATTTGTTAAAAATGAAAATAATACACAATGCAAGTTTTTGATTGCTCCGCTATGGCAGTCAATGTGTTAAGTATATGCACGTTAAAAAGTAAACACATTTTAAATTACAATATTTTTTAACTGATCTTGTATATAAAGCATATATGTAATCGATACTTGTACATAATAATTACGTACACTATAACTACATTAATATTTTATTTCATTTTAGTGCACTTATTCAACGAATTTTACTGCGCACGTTTATTGCTTCCTATTATCACTAATTCATATGTTCAATGTTTAAGATCACAATTTAATGTCGTTAAGAAATTGTTTACTTACACAATGATTAAGAAATACCTTAAAAACATCTAAAAATTAGTAAATTTTCGGTATATTAATAAAGGTTTAACCCTTTGCACTCGCGAGACGACTCACATTCGTTATTTGATTTAATATAACAATTTTAGATAAACAACTTCTAACTAAATTTACAATATAATACAGGTGATGTTTGAACATAGTAAAGCAGACAATATTGACGATCAATAATAGAAAAATTAATTTTAAAGAAATTCATCAAACTTTTCAACTAGATGTAAGTTAGAAGAAATAATTATCTGATAAGAATACAATCTTTGAACTCATTATAATAATGTGTAATACGGTATGAGGTTTAATGTGTTTAGCAGGAAAACCATACGATAAATTCTTAATTTTAATTAATTATCTGCGCCGTGTATACGCGTAGATCGTCGCACAGGCTTTGTTAATTAGCAGATGTCGACTTAATTAAATCAGACAGCTCCTCTTTTATTAACCCTTTGTCGCATTATGCTGCAAATATGCGACATAAATTATGTATCATGGAATTCTTATATTTTTCAGGCACATACGAATTACAGATTGCGTAGTTATTGAAATTATTACAAATATTTCATATATTTTATAATTATAGAATTTTGTTACATATTCTTAAAATGTTATAACTCTTTTTTGACAAATCTTGTTATATCCGAATTATTTCATTTGTATTTCATAAAATTTTTGAATTACAATATAATAATATTATTATTATTATCTTCGCAAGTGTCGCATGCTGTTATTAATAATAACAATTTCGATTATCATTTAAAAATGAATTTCTTAAAAAATAATTTACGTAATAAAGTTTCAACGTGATTTATTAAATGGAGTAATATCGACTACAAGCATCTGTTGCTTCGAACGATCGTATGCACGGGTCAGATTTATCACCGCGTATCGATTATTGTAATTAATTCACGACCAGGTTATTCTTTGACGCCATGCGATTTGTATCATCCCGAACCAGCCGTGATTAATTAATTTTAATTAAGCTCGCTCAATTTCTTGTAACCCGAGGGTGCGCTGCGACTTCTATCGCTCATCAATAATTAACACGATCGGTTTAACTTCGTCAACTCGTGACGGACGATTCTCCAATCGGGAAAAAAAGAAACAATTCAATGACGATACACGAGACGTATTCAACGATCCTGCAGGATTTATTTTTAATTGATTAATCAGCTAGAATTACCTATGCAGGTACAAAATATAATTAGGGTACGGCACAGCTTCATTAATCAACCCGTTAACTAGGCATGACGAAATATTTCATCGGGCCTCACGACATTTTTGTCGTGAAAATAAACCGTAATATGTTGAAAGCATAATGCTTTACGTAGTTCTTATCTATTAAATTCTAGCGTGGTTACGTGCCATCATATTTTCCACGAGTCATACTTTCACAAAAAAAAAAACAGTTGAACAAAAGTTTATTCCCTCGTTACCGGGTTAACATACTTTTGAAATATTACCTTGGAATATTCGAGTATCGCGTCTGATTAATTTAATACTCTGTTAATACTTATCCAGTACCTAGATCTTACTTAATTCTGTACCGGCCACAACAGTCGGGAACAGTAAAAAAGAGATCATAAAGCATGTACCATATTTCACACATATTTTCGCCAGAAGCGAACAATTGATTACATCAATCATTTAAACCAGTTAGTTCAAAAGAACGAAAGTGGACTTGCTTATCTGAATTCCTGGAACGCATTTCGTGGCGTGTGCATGGCAGTTTAACTTTCGCATAGTCGGTTCAATAATCTCTAGCTCGCGTTACGACGTTTCAGTCATTTTTTAACTTATGTATAATCGGTTCAGCGAGCTTCAGCTTTTGTGTAGTCGGTTCAGTAAACTTTAACTCAAATCCATTCGATTTGGGGATTTGCTAGTCCTCGACTAGTCAGTTTACTAGTTCCTCATTTTTGTATAGTCGGTTCAGCGAGCTTCAGCTTTTGTGTAGTCGGTTCAGTAAACTTTAACTCAAATCCATTCGATTTGGGGATTTGCTAGTCCTCGACTAGTCAGTTTACTAATTCCTCATTTTTGTATAGTCGGTTCAGTGAGCTTCAGCTTTTGTGTAGTCGGTTCAGTAAACTTTGACTCAAATCCATTCGATTTGGGGATTTGCTACTTCTCGCCTAGTCAGTTTACTAGTTCCTCATTTTTGCATAGTCGGTTCAACGTTCTTCAGCTCTTGTGTAGTCGGTTCAGTAAACTTTAAGTTTACTCCAGTTGATTTACGAGATTTCTGGTTTTCACATAGTCGATTTAGTAGTCTCTAACTTCTGGATAGTCCGTTGAGTGATCTTTAACTTGAATCTAGACAGTTTAGTAATATTTAACTCAAATCCATTTGCTTTCAGAGTTTGCTACTTCTGGCTTAGTAGATTTACTAGTCTCTAACTTTTGTATAGTTGGTTCAGAGATCTTTAGCTTCTGTCCAATCGGTTTAGAAATGTTACTATTCTTTGTTTAATAACTTTATATATTTTATATACTTTATATACTTTATATATTTATATACATTATATACTTTGTATATAACATTAACTATTTGGTTTTACTAGTTTACTAGTTTCTAACTTCTGTACAGTCGATTCAGTAATCTTCATCTGTTCTCTAGACGGTTTAAAAGTTTGTTAAACCTCGGTTCAGTAGTCTTTAACTTCTGTACAATCGGCTCGGTAATCTTGAACTCCTGTCTAGTTAGTATAGTAATCCCTAGCTCCGGTTCAGTCGGTTTGTAAGTATAATACTCCCCGCTTAGTCGGTTCAGTAGCCTCAACTCGCGCCCAGTGAGTTCAGTAATCCCTAGCTGTCATCCAGTCAATTCGAGAATCGTCTCAGTCCAGTTTATTCGGATCAACCAGAAAATTGTAACTACATCCAGAACTTTCGTGCCTCGTTCGGGCTTCTCCGAGATCGGCATCAAGAAAAGTGTCTCATTACCTGCCGTTAGCTGGATAATCGTTGAGATTTCATCCCCGAAGACAGAAGCGGTCCAATATCGACTCAATGTATTGCCTCTCGAATACTTGCTTATCGATTACCGTCAAACAATACGAATCCGGCTCTCCAAACAGGAGAAAGCTGGCGAGGGGGAAGGAATTGTATAAAGTAACTGTTCGATCGTGTTTTGAAGGATCAACGAGACTGCGGGGAGCCGAAGACAGCTCGATAAAAACGGCTCCCCCCAGACGTTGCTGGGCCGGTGGAATGTATAAAGCATACGAGCAAGCCAATTTCCCGGAGCGTGTACGGTTACGTCGCCCTTTCGATAATAATTGGCAGCATGAATGGACGCTGGCTGCACACGGGCATGCAGCGGCCAGAATCGGCCCCTGGAACACGTTACAATTGAAATTGCGCGTGGACGTGCGCGCTCGTCATACGAATTTGATTTCTGGATGCGTCTGGTCATTAGCGAGTCCAGCTGCGTGTACCGACGTTCGATCGATCGTGTGCGTGTGTGTCTCCATTCACTCACACGTGGCCCGCTTGCACCGTCTCCATTGGGAGAACGACGGTTCCTGTCATATCCGACGGGACACAGCCAGAAAGAACCGACGATGCACGGGGCGGGCGAAAGGGTGCGCGTGTCACGCGAGTAATTCTTCGCGAGAACGATGAATGAGGCATTTTGAAGCATGATCGAATTTTTCACGATGTAATTCGCCTTTCATTCGAATCGATTAATTTTAGTCGCGCGCGCGAGAATAGAAGCACACGGAATGTGAATTTTATTGTATTTGAAAGCTGGTTTTTGGTACTGTGTGTTGGGTTAGAGTGACACGTGGACAAGTATGCTACAGGCATAACGTAGATGGATGTATTAGAACTTGAATTAACACTAAATATACCAAAATGGGAAAAATGACCATTTTACAAGTTTTTAATTTTAAATTACAAAGTATGTAAGGGCGCCTTCTTTGAAATTTCTGTTGATTTTCGTCGATCAACTTCAACACAAGATGTGACTCACTTCATATTCAAATGTAATACAACGCAAGCTTAAACTTCACTAAAATGTAATTCAAAACTTTTCCGTAAATCTAACCCAAATCCTACTTAAACTTTCTTCAAATTTAAGTCAAATTTTATGAAAATTCAGCCATAATCTAGTCAAAATCTAAGTCAAATTTTACTGAAATCTTAAATTTTGTTAAAATTATGTCCAAATGTAATACAAATCTAACTGAAACTTTAGTCAAATCTAACCCAAAATTTCAATAAAATATGCCTCAAATCTAATTGGAATCGAGTTTAAATTTTATCGAAATCTAATCAATAATTTTACCACTGTCTGTTCTACATATGATTGAAATCAGACTGGAACCTTATCCAAATCAGACCGAAAGTCTTATCAAAATTTAAACCAAATCTGATTGAAACCTAAGTCAAACTTTACCCGAATCTAATCCAAAATTTCCCCAAAATACATCCTAAATGTAATTCAAACTAAATTGAAATCAATAATTAAATTATCCAAACGTGATCCAAAGTTTTTAATTTAAATTTAATCTAAAAATAACTTAATGATTATTGCAAACTAATCCAAAACTTCCCGAAAACCTAACCTACATCAAATCCAAACCTCTGTCCACATGTAAAACAAAAATTCCCCCAAATCCACTCTAAATTGAATCCAAACCAAATTCGAACCTTGCTCACATGTAACTTACGTTGAACTTCAGATAACAGTTATCACACATGCCGTCGCTGGTCAGAATGGTCCACGAGGGTCGTTCCAGACCCACCTTTCGATTGTGTCTGGTTGGTTGGCGGAATTTCGCTGAAAGAACGGGTCGTTCTGGAAAATATAGCCGAGCACCGTCTCGATTACGGCTGGCATTCTGAGAATAACTGAAAGCTAGCCTCGCCTCGACGATCTACTGGGAGGAGACTGTGTGTACAAGAGGGAGGAAAATCTGATTGCCAATACATTCCATAGCCCCGCGAATTTCAAACCAATTTCCTCGGTCTATTGCCAATCACAAAGAGCCCGAAATTCCTGACTGTCGGCTGGAACGAAATACTTCCCGCGATTCCTTTCAAACCGACCCCAAACCAACCACTCTCCCGCTCGCCATCTTATCAATCTTCGGTTATCTTGGCCACCACTTTACATTCGACTGTATTTAAAAATCGACACGCGTTTAAATTCTACCAAATTCCACACTTCCTGCAGTTGACTAACGCGTGAACCCCGTACACCGATACGCAACCTTGCATAACTGTTTATTAGGTCTCTATAAGAATATAATTGTAATTCGTTGTTGCTTGTTTTTCTACTTAAAGAACTGTTACAAACAACTGTTACAAAATGCAACGATGTCACACGCATTTATATGCATATAGATTCCAGTAAAACCAATAAGGTCAGGAATGCTAAGCAGGATGACGGAGAATAGACCCACGGTTTTATGACACTCTTCCCCAAACGCTAAGGACCGGGGAAATAGTGAAGGGATCGGTCGTCAAGAAACCATAACAGAGTGCAATCATCCAGCCCCACCCCATTGTGTTGAAGTCAATAAAGTCAATTTAAATTCCCTTTTTATTTAATTTACTGTTTCCATTTGCATTGTGCCAACTATCACTGTTTAGTATCTGTAGGAATAAGTTTACTTTCTTTTTTATTCGCTAAAGAATAAATATTACCACAACAACCCTTTTATCCGAGATGTTTCGTTTATGCAACTGCTTATAAATCGTAAACGACGAGATACTAAAAAATGTTTTAAATAAATGTTATACTCTCCTTTTAGATCTATAAATCCGTGTAAAAGCTTTTTGAAGAAATAATTTTCCTCACAAAAATTTAATTGCCTTTCTCCCATTGTTTTCGGTTTTATTTCTTTTCGCCGTGAATGAAAGCGTCGGCTCTTTACAAATTCAACGGTATATTACGGCACAGAATTATTGTAATTATTCTATGTACAATTGGCTCAAAGAAACTTTTGATTCAAATTTTTTCAATTCGGATCTTCCGTCGTTTACAATTTATAAGCAGTTTCGTGGGCAGATTAGGATAAAAGGGCACCAAAGAAAGGCGATTATATTCTCAGATATGTGTAACGAATAATTGTACAAAGTTTCACTAAAATTTAAACACGTTCACTGCCACGTTAACGCAGTTGAAAATTTGATTAGACAGTATTTTTATGATTAGTAAATCCTACAAAATATGTTCATAATATTTTTCTATATTTATTATTCATAGGACCAAGTAATTACCACTAGTGTTTCCAATTAGATAAATGAACAAATTCTTACTAAAAAGATAATTGATTCATACGGAAATTTAAGCGTCACCCATATGTGGACGACGTGGCGATCAACCTTGTTAAATTCATTTAAAATTAGTTATCAGCCGCAACATAAACTTTATGCATACATGATTATCAATTTGAGGGGATCGAGAGAGGAAGAGCATTGAAACAATTAATATTCCAATAGTTTTTACAATCTTTTTACGAAGCTGTAAAAGCTCGTAAAGGCAAGTTTCCGCTATACTTTGTGTACGAACCCGTTTATGGGCAAAGTTTCGAAGCCCTGAAAATAAATGACAAATAGAACAGTAGCTATTCCACGATTTTTCCATGCAACCAGTGTACCATAGAAGACAAAACTATTTGCATAAACGAGTTTCCGAGCGAACGAATGTCGCGCGATAGAATTGCGCGAAACTTCGCCGTGCAACGTGTGTAAACATTACACACGTATTTCACTGGCGCAACCAATAAGCGACCGCTGTATGCCTCTGATATTTTTTGACAAACAACCTCCATTGTTCATAACATCTACCATCTTTAGGATCTACCATTTTCTGAATGTCGGTTTCGTTTCATGCTTAGGAAGGTAAATTGACGATCTCGTTTGGGGAAAATTGATTTCCAAATTGTTTCGTTGCGCATAGTTTCTGTACAGTCGGTTCAATCATTCAAATTGTAGTATTCATGTTTTTCATTACGCCCTGGATTACATTTGAATTAGGTAAAATTTTATGCTACATTTGGATCACATTTAGTTTAGGTAAGTTTTAATGACTCGCTTCAGATTTGGATTAGTCGTCGATATCGAGGTTGGATTTACGTTTAGTTTAGGTTAGGTTTATTTCAGACATTAAATAAAGTGTTGAAAAAGTTTTAAGTTAGGTTTGGATTAGGTTTACTATAGATTTAGGTTAAGTTTTTGCAATGTTGGGTTAGGTTTGTGTGAGATGTTAATGAAAGATTTCCATTAAGTTATATGCCGATTTTGCGTCAAGATTTAGATAAAGATAAAGATGAATTAAATTAAGTTCTGATCATATCCATGGTAAAATGAAACTGAATCAGAATTTGATAAAATGTAAATAATTAGAATTAGTATACTCTTCAGTTACATTTATGTCACCACTAGATTAAATTTTGTCAGAGTCAAATCTAAAATTTCAGTTACGTCTAATGTATATTTGCATAAGTATTATGTTAAGTTCAGATTAGATTAGATTCAAGTTCAACTGCAACGACCAGACCTACCTGAAATTCGAGTTAATTTTGCATTCGACTCGGGTTAGATTTATGTTAGGAAATAACAACGCGGCTGTTTCCGTCTCCCAGACTGTGATCGTCTCGTATGGAAAGCGAACCCGGTAATCAGTTAGGAAGATTTACAGCTCGCGAAGCGGTTTCGAGCGTTTCTTCCTGAAATATTGGCACTTCAGCTCGTACCCTGATAAGAACTGCATCTCACGACCTTTCGTTACGGTGCATTGTACGATGGGTCGATTCAAACGGCCCGGGAATAAAGATGAAACGACGGATAGAGAAACTTATTGCCACGATTGTGTTTCAGCGGCACCGTGATAGGTTCGTAAGTCTCCTATCTTGTGAACACGTAAACATTCCTCTGCGCTGTCATGTCACTTGATACTTGCACTAAAATCTTCACCATCATATAGACAGTGTCTCACGAACATTATAAATGTTTATTTGTCAACATAAATGTAATGCAAAAAATAAGTACACGTTATCTACAGAAGAAATTTCATTAACCAAATAAATTTCATTGATTGCACTTATTTATTGGATTTATTGATTTTATTGAACTTGATGAATTTATTGGATTTATTGAATTTATTGAATCTATTGACTTTATTGAATTTATTGAATTTATTGAATTTATTGACTTTATTAGATTTATTGAATTTATTGAATTTATTGAATTTATTGAATTTATTGAATTTATTGAATTTATTGAATTTATTGAATTTATTGAATTTATTGGATTTATTGAATTTATTGAATTTATTGAATTTATTGAATTTATTGAATTTATTGAATTTATTGAATTTATCGAATTTATTGAATTTATTGAATTTATTGAATTTATCGAATTTATTGAATTTATAGAATTTATTGAATTTTATTCATTCAATTTAATTGTTTTAATTTATTGTATTTAAATTTAACATTCAATTTAACAGCTTTACATTAAAAAAAATAAGATTAAATGTAAATTCGTTAGGGTGTACATTTCCTTCATGCGGTTTTAGAAAATTTTTCATTTGCTGTCAACGAAATTCGTTGTTTTGGGATGTATGGGTTTTGCTTGCTCGTTATTTATTCGGCTAAAGGCGACCCTAACTTATCCAACACTCGTTCATCAGAGGTAGTTTTAGTTCGAACAAAGCGTGTCACGAAATTCAATCGCGTCTTGGAGGGTCGAGCCGACAGGGGGGTAATAATTTGGCAACCCTAAGCCCTTATTAAGAATCGTCCCCGAAATCACAGAGCACAGTTCGAATTATGTTGTCTTCCATCGACTAATTTCATATATGACAACCCGCCAATTATTACCAGAACGTTTAATCATCGTCCTCATCCAAGTATCCGACTCCCATAACAAATTTAACGTAACATGATTCAGAATACACATCGCGTATTGTAAACCTATACATTTATACGTTATTTCCGAAATTACTCGAGCACAAAATCCGAACAAAACTCACAACCCGATAACAAAAGAACAACCAAGTTAAAAGAATATCGCTGTCCCCGAATCTGAAGCAAAAACACAAATTTTCCAAACATAATCGAAACTTCGTTCGCTCCTATTTCAAATTTCGTTGCCAAATGTTCATAATTTATCACGCAAAGTCAAGTTTGCCCTTCCGACGGAATAAAGTTGTAAAAAGAACCAGAGTTCTTTGGGATTCGAAGGCTAATCCCGTTACAGACCCACGGCCTCTATACATAATGAAGTTTTTAATCTGCCCCGACTTTCATCGAGAGTCGATAGACGACGGCGGACCCTCGTTGACCCAAAAATCTCATACACTTCCTCGACAGTGTTTGGTCACCTTTTGTACAGCCTTTTAAATTCGACAAACTCAGTTCGCAAAGAACGTGGCCATCGACGAAGTTATACGACGGGCATGCGATGGAGAAGTGAAAAATTTCGGACGAATTTCATCCTCGAAAAGGGACGAGGGAATTGGGTTGCGATAGGGGTTTCTCCGGCCATTGTTCCAGCATTAGTTAGTTTCATTAATGTAATACCCATGTACCGGACGAGACAGGCTCCCCTGTATTTACTTGGTTTCCTTCTTACCAATCTATCGCGGCCCTTTGTGCTGGCATACTCGCATTGTCCGAGCCATTGTCGCCGGTTGTCCACGTTGAAAAGCCACCCTCGCGATTCGCGATATGTCATACGGTGATTGGCGAACTTCCGTTAATCGGCGATATAGCGAAGCAATGTGTCGATCGTGGTAACGATCGGAATTTCGCTGGTTTGCTCCAACTTGACGAGTACGATCGAAAAAAAATTAGACAGATTTCGAGCAAATCTCCCTTGAGATTTAACCAGTGTCGCTCCCTTTTATGGGTATACTCGCCAAGCACTAAATGTGTCGCTGTTAAAATGTTCGATTAAAAAGATGGGTCTATTTTATAAAATAGACATTTTTATTACTAATGTTAACTTATTTGGTGAACCAGATACTTGTAATGGACGAGTATACTCGTCGTGACATAAAATCCGACCACCTTTCCATGACGACTATAATCGTCAAACACAGCTAACTGGTTAAGAGGTGACACCAGTCTACAATTTTGAAAGAATCGATTTTATTTTTGCTTAAATGATGCTATATTGTGTGTAGAGTACGTGGAAAAGTTTCAAGTGCGGGAAAAGTCGGGAACACGAATTTTTTTAAGTGGACTGCAATCGTTCGCTGTGCGCTGCAGGCAGCATAAGTGTCCACTTGGAGAGGATTCCGGGTACTCCTGGCAAAAGGCGAAGGCTGCCTGCACATTAGATCAATATAAACACAATCAACGGATGTTGAAAGTAGTTTTTTTCGCTATTTATCTCGTGAACGAAGAATTAACCAGCGATGACTTTCTGACGAGTTGTATTGGTGGCTTCACGCAAAACAACAACGAAAGTTTCGATTCAGTGGTGTAGTCTAGAGTGCCGAAAACTGTATCCAGTGGCAAAAATATACTTGACATTGCCGCGAATATGGCTGTTTGCATATTCAACGACGGATTGTCCACTATAATGCCAGTGATGAAAGCCTCGGATATGTCTGTCGGAGAAAACTGTTATAATTTGTGCCTGCAAGCCGACACCCGACGCATAGAATTTTCAGAGCGATCACTGAATGAAGCTACGAAAAAGGGAAGATTGAGCCTCAGATTCAGCAGGAAGTAAAAGAACGAGGTGGATATTAATATAGAATGTCAAATATATGGTGTTGATATTGCCGATTAATGGTATATAACAAATTACTTATGAATAATGCTAAACAAAACTTTAAACACGTTTTTCTCGTATCACTTTATTTGAACTGACCGCACACGTAACTCGAAAAGTTTTTAACTAATCGACTTGAAATTTTGTGGAGTGGTGCAAAATAACATAACTCAGCGACCATCGTGTGGATTTTTTGATTAATTTACTACTTAATTTTTTATTAACAATTTAATACTAAATTTTCAATTATTAATATTTTTTATTTCCGTACGATGTTCCATAGATTGGATATAATATTAGAAAGTTTTTTAATTTTTTGGTTTACGACTTAATGAAAAAACTGTCCATTCAAAGAAAAGGTGTTATTGTTTGTAAGCACGTGCAGCCGCCATTTTTAATTCAATTTGTTTAAACAAATTTTGAAACCATCCTCAAAACATATAAAATAAAGCTTTTCTGTTCCTGACCTTACACCTTGTATGATTTTTACTTCAAAAATTCACGAAAATGACTTTTTTTCTGATTTCTGTAGTGGCGTTACCCCTTAAGCGAATGAATTTTTGAGTTAAACTGAACCAACGCCGCCATCAAACGGACCGGAAAGGGACTGCAAGTGTAAATAAGTGGATGGAAAATGGTAAATAAGTGGGAACCGGTCGAAATGTGGACAGAGGACGAATTTAACCGAGTAGTGAAATGGACCGCCGAACCGACTATGCGGAAACCACCGAACCGACTATGCGCGGCCGAAAAATGATTCGGGAGCTTGTTGATGACACGAAAAACGATTTTTCGTAAACGTAGATCTCGTATTCGACGAGGATCGTCCCACGAAAGGAACCTGCAGAAAAATCTGCGCGTATTCGTTAACTAAATTGATTAAAACCGGCGATTCCGTTGAAAATTACACGGAGCTTCATCGAGGCATACTCATCAATATTGCGAACGGCAATAACCGAAATCGATCTAACCGAGGAGGGGAAAAAAAGTGACGGTTTCCGATGCGGCGGTTCTTTTTTTCAAGTATTAAATCATTTCAATTACACGGATGGAATATCGGGATTTCTTTTCTCTTTCAACGGCGGTGCCGATATTCGCTGGGAAATAGCGGAACCGGAACGGCCGTCAGAAAATTCGGTGACTTTCATTCGGCAGAGCGAATGGTAGAAGCGGAAATCGAAACCGTTAAAATTGTCTGACGTAATTAACCGCGACGAAACGAAGTTTCGACGAGTTCGGTTCCCTGTATCGGGCCGCGGCTCTCTCTTGCTTGTCGAAAATGCATTTTGTCCGGCGGGTAGAAATTTGATGAGATTTTATATTGTCCCGCGTTTTATCAAGCATTTTCGCGGGCATTAATTCCGTTAGCGGGGCGTTGTTAGCATGAATACAAATGAAAAGCAGCGGCCTGTCGAAATTGGATCCGAAAACTGGTATTTGGACATTTTTTTGTTCGATCGGCGCGAGCCTCAAAAAGCGTCCGGTCGTTGCGTTTACCGTTCCATGATTTGAAAAAAAAGAGAGAGAGAGACAGATAGAGAGAAAGGGAGAGGAGAACTCAGGGAAAGGGGATGGATTACAATTAGAACGTCGACGAAGACAAAAAACCGAGCCACGAGATAAAAACCCGTTGAGCATTCATTTTTTCATTTTTTTTTTTTTTTTTCGAGAATGAACCGCGTTATTTAATTGCGGCCGTAATTATGACACGCGAGTTTAACGATTGTAATAACGGGAAACATTTTTCGTGATAAAAAGGGGAACTCCATTACGCTTCTTGCGTATTTTGGATGCGCAAAGAAGGCAGTCTGTTGTCAGTCTCGTTTGAGCGACTGGGTTTTGCGCATAATCGGTTCGGTGATCATGCTTCTTTGTTCAGTAGTCGAACGACTGCCGCATCTTAACTCAAACGATATATGTATAAATTAATCAGTTGTATGTTAATTATTGTACACATTAATTTTGTTACATATGTGTTTAATCAATTAATATATACTGTAAGTTAATGTTAATATTAAGTTAAGTGATATGGGTATTAGTCACATAAAATATTTGATAATAATAGTAAAAATGAATGTATGTATGTCTTACGAATATGTCTACACATTTATTGGTACTTGTAATTTAATCGATTAATGAATTTTAAATTAGTCAATATTTGCAGTCCAGTTTAAGAATCAATCCGAGTTAATCAATATGTGTCATTTAAACAGTAAGTCAATTATAAGAGAATCAATATTTACAAGTCAATTTTAAGTAAACTATTACCTGCAATTCAATCAATAAGTCAATTGTGAACTAATGAATATCCTTAAATCAGTTTCAAAATCAATGTTAAGTTAATCAATATGTGTAATTCGAATAGTAAGGCAATCATAAGTTAATCAATATCTATAAATCAATTTTAAGTTAATTTATGTATCTAATTTGATCAGTAAGTCAATTGTAAGGTAATCAATGTCTACAGTTCAATGTATAAATCAGTTTTGAGTAAATGAACACCTGTAATTCAATCAATAAGTTAGTCATAAACGAACGGATATGTACAATTGAGTTTAAGAATAAATATTAAATTAATTAAAATTTAATTTAATTAAGAAAATCAAACTTTATTATCACACTTAAGTGAATCTTGAGTGTCGATTGTAAGATAAATAATATCAACAATTACGTGAAGTTGATTATAAGTGAATCAATATATTTATACACCAATCAATGGGTATGATTCAATGTATAACTCAATCTCGAATTAACCAATTCATTTTTACACCTACCAATATTCAATCTGGAACTAACCAGTTCGTCTGTACATCTACCAATACTGATGACTCAACCTCAAATTAATCAATTCATCTACGCACCTATCAATACTGATAACTCAATACGCAGATCACTCTCAAACAAATTGATACATCCAAAATCGAACACGGACGAATGAATATGAAGTCAATCAATCTGAACAATAAAGTCGTACACTCGTGATCTCACTTATCTATTTTTAATGCAACGTAATCGCGTGAGTATCATTAGTATCGTTGCACGAAGTTAGCATAAGTAACCCAATTCCGTCATTTCAAGATATATTCGACCCAGCGAAACCTCATCTCGTGCTTTTCTTCGAACGATCGTTCGAGAGGATCTCGATTGTCCCCAATTTCGTTCGCGGAGTACGTTTAATGCGCTTTGTTGACCGTTTTCACGAAGAAATCCTATTTCAACGTGGCCGAAACGCAAATCTGTCTCCTACGTGCCGGTTATTGGGTCATTCTCGAACTCGGACCGTTCCAGGACGACCCACAGACATTTCCATTGTTGTTTAGGATCGTTATTACGGAATTAGGAGGCAGACGACGGATTAAGTGTACTGTTACGCTGTTTCAATGGCCGAACGGGAGGAGCGCCGCTGTGAATGGGCCTTTCGGACCCTTAAGCTCGGTCTTCCGCCTTTTCTACACCGTCTTCCGGTTTAGCGACCCCTCGAGCTTTCTCTCTTTCAATTTTGCACTCCGCTGTCGCGTTCGATGTCGCTCGACACTGCCTCGAATATTCTCCAATTAACGATATTATCATTTATCAATTATTTCATTAAGAATTTAGAACGATTTTGACGATTAAACCGTTCATTTTGTTGCAGATAATTTTATTTATCGAACTATATTATTTTAATAACATTACAATGATTATTTAACATTGAAACTACTAAAGCGGTCTAATAACCCTTTTACAAATTTTCTGTTTTTAAATAACAAAATTTGTCGTTTATCAAGATGGATTTCTTGAAATTTATGTCGATTCCCATCAAGATAAAAAATTAATAAGAGTATTGGGTTTAATAACTTGGGTTTTATCATTTATTCACTTATTTTTCAACTTCTTTTATAACTTCAAAATAATTGTGCATTATACGTCGATAGTCTTAGTGTTAATTAATATTTTATATTACGAACACTTAACGTTACTGTCATTATTAAACTTTGGACACTTTTAATTATTACTACAACTAACGTTGATAATTACTGTTATTAATATCACTATCACATTATTATTATTATTATTATTTTTATTATTACTTCTTATTGCAACCATAATTAAAAAGATAATTGCAGCACTGATCATCTTAAAAATATAAAAATGTCACGATATTTCTACGCACACTATGTACTGACATTTTGTATAAAGAATCAATTCAGCGAGTTTTCATAAAGAAATGTTGTGTAGTGAATAATCACAATTATAATTTCGATGATAAAAGAAGACAAAAGGCAGAACGATACCTTTTTGTTTTGGTGTAACGATCATGTAATCGTGCCCCATTGAGAGATCGATTCAATCATCCCTAACAATTAACTCGGTTTAATCTGATCGTGAATAGATAATAAGAAAATATAATAAAACATATTCGTGCGTCATAATTAACGAATTATACCGGTCGGATTGATTTTCCCTGTTATTTTGCCGGGAACACAGCGGATATTACGGGATGTCATTGTTCTTCATTGTAACCAATAAAACAAAGAATCGAACGGTTCGGAATAATGTATCGAATAATGGCGGATTCCGAACAGCTACTTCCCCTATACTTCCTCTGTAATTAACGGAAAAGCTCGTTGTACAGTTGTGTACTGTTTAACAATTCAATTTGTAAACTAATCCTATTATAATACGTCTAACGTTATCATTACCACGACTACAATTCTATTATTATTAATTCTATTTGCTATAATCATTGCTAATAGGATTATGGTTCTGTCATTGTTAACACTCTCGAATTACTGTGATTGTCAATGCTATTAATGTCATTGTACAATATTAGTGTACATTAGGATGGCTCAAAAGGTATTTTAAGTAAACCTAACCTTTTGCAAGAGGCCACTTAAAGTAATTTTCTATCGGTATAATTTTTTATCATATGGACCTTTAAATACGATTCGAAATTACACAAATTAGTATTAACCCTTTGCGGCCCTGTATTCCTTTTACCTACAGCTCCTTAATTAATTTACAAACTAGATCAAGAAGTAGGTTTATAATAAAATGTATTCCAATGATGTAGTGTGCGGAACAAATATATTTCTAATTTGTTACAAGTGGCAAAGAAATCAAAATATCTTCAACCAACCTATTTATCTGAATTATTTCTATGGTTGAAGAGAAACGCCAAGTCGAGCCAGGGTCGACATAGGATCACAATGTCGATCTGTCGATTTAACGGAATTTACACAGTTGAGAAATCAGTAAATAATAAGTAAGGTTAATTAATTAAGAATATTGTTTAAAAATAGTGGGCTTATTTGATGATCGTTGAAACTTTTGATATTACTTTGTGTTAAATAATGTTCATTGATTGCCCACAAATGATCGTAAAGGCTTTGTGATAAAAGAATGATTGTTGATTGTGTGATTATTGTGTAATTATCTATTTACCTAATTGGAAACTTTCATATTAATTGCTTCGACCTATGAATAATAAATAAAACAAAATATTGTGAACGTATTTATAAAGATTTATCAATCATAAAAATACTATCTAATCAAATTTTCCACTGTCTCAGTCAACGTGTTAATAAATAGTGAATTTTAATCTCTCCGATCGAAATTAAAAGTGAAGCAATATAAACAATTGGGAACGAAACTACGTGTCTGTTAGTGTTAATAAAATGTGTTAATCAAACGATTGTTAGTTTAATTAATAAATTTCTCCGAATTTAATTGTCACGCCGTGTACGTAGTACGTCCTGGAATCTCACAGAGTTGTCGTTCGGACTCCCCAGGCTAATCGGCGATTACGTTTTACGACAAGTTCCTTATACTTTTACGAGAGTCGTTCCCTGGTAGAAATATCCCTCTGGTTGCTCGTTTGACCAGGCTGCAAAACTGGGTCTAAGATTTTCTGCGATCTCGTTTCTATCCGGGAAATTATTGTTCTTTGCAACAACTCCTTCCTAAGAAACTTTCCGCACGTAGAGAGCGCGACAAGACACCTCGGGTAGCAGTTAGATTTTTCGAACGCAAAAACGTGACAAGAAACTATCGCAAAATAACACTTCTGTAATCCCAACTGGAAGTTTAAAGCATGAAATACAACGACCATATACATTGCCGATGTATACCGTTAAAAATGGTTGGTTGTTCGTTGAATCAAATAATTGAGATATTTGATAAGTTGCAGAATGACTGATACATTATGCGTCTCATCGAAGAATCTACAAGCTTGCTATAAGCACATTGACGGTGCATTTATGTAGTCATTTTTACGAGGTTTTAAAATTTAAATCGATGTGCTGTAAGTGGTACTCTGGGTTACTTTTATGTGATGAAATTGTAATTGAAATTATGAGTTCCGAAACTGACTGTTGGATATGCAAGAAAGTGATTGTTTAATAGAACCGATAATGCACCATTTTGTGTCGAGAATGTCCATGGGGCATTAAGATGATAGTTTTGGGTAACATTCGAGCTTAAATTTGATATGTCATAAACGATATTTTCAAATACTTTTATGTCATGAAATTGTACCTAAATTTACGAGTTTCAAAATCGATTACCTAGTACGTAATAATTGTTCACTGTAGTGGTTCCTTGAGACCGATAGTTAGGCATGTTACATGAAAAATATCGACGAGACATTTACATAGTACGTTTTGTAAAGTCCGACACTTTAAAATGGCGTATCACAAGTGCCATTGTGACGTATTTTTACGTAATGAAATTGTGATCGAATTTACACATTTCAGTATCAGATATTTGGCATATAAGAATTTTTGGGATAATCGATGATCTTTCATTTTATATGAAAAATATCGCTCGGATATTTATATAAGAAATTTTAGAAAGGTACAAAGTTGTAATTGATAAATTATAAGTATCATTGTAAGATACTTTTATGCGATGAAATTGTGCTCGAACTTACAAATTTCAATACCAGTCATTTAATATGAAAGACTGGAATTGTTTCAGTCAGTGATGTACAATGTTATATTAAAAATATTTTTGAAGCATTTTTACGTTACTTTCGTAACGCTTTCAACTTTAAGATGATGTGTCATAAATATCGTTCCTAGATTATGTCATAAAATTCTATAAAACCATATATGTTTTCACACGTTGACTGCCACATTGAATCATCTGAAAATTGGATTAGGCAGTATTTTCATTATTAACAAATCTTACCAAATATTTTCACAGTACTTTGTTATATTTATTTTCCGAAGTTCCAAGTAACTAATGCGAGTATTTTCAGTTAAAAAAGTGACTAAATTTTTGATAATGCAGCTGTTATGCTTGTATAGAAATTCGCGTGTTACCCATATATGGGTGACCTGGCAGCCAAAGTGTTAAAACGAAGTATTTCAGTAACTAACACTTCTCCAGGGAAAATAACCAACCATAATATATCTTGTTAAGAATATCGATGAGGGACTGAAATATTAATTTTAGTAAAGTTTCAAACATCAGCACAGCGTCCCATAAGTGTCACTTTAAGATACGTTACAATTAAAATATCGTTCAAAGATTTATTCGCAAACTATCGGTTCTTGTTTGAACTCTATAAAAAAAAAACCAAACAACAAAGGTACAGCTTCCAGTGACCCACGCAAAATTAATACCTATGTGAAACGATCGCAGGGAAGCCCCGATATAGCTTTTAATTTTGTAATCACGCGTTCAATTAATGTTCCAGCTTGCCATTCACGAAAGCGAGCGGAAGTTTCGCCGCGCGCAACCAATTCCGGCGCAAAGATTTCCATCAGTTCAAATATTTGACGACGATCGAAAAATATGCCGATATTCGAACGAAAAATTCAATACCGTCCGCGATTTAACTGTGTCCGCTTTCCAAATTGCGCTGCGTTAACGTTGTCCAATTCAATGAAAAATAAAAACTCGTCAAAATGAAAATCGCACAATAAAGACCCGCGCCGAACTATCAAATACGCGTATGCCATAAACCCCTATAAATCAAACGTTCCGGAAGAAACAACGTAAATAAAAAAAATATGAAAGAGAGAGAGAGAGTAGTACACCGAGTAAAACGAGAAAAATTGAACGAACCTTTGCGGTTTCCCGAGGGAAGAAGAGAACCGCGACGGGAACACGAAGGGGTCGAATTATCGTCGGTCTATTTCGTTGCTGTCAATTTCGCATACGTGATATTTCATTAGCCGGACGTTCAAAGGAAGGAGAGGGTGCGGTGTCCCTTGGTGATGATCGTTCTGCAGGGATGTCGCTTTCGAAGGGACATTTTAGGCCGGGCTTCACCCACGGGACACCGCCATCGCGATTCGGCCGATTCGCTGATTTCACGTTTCTCTGTTGGCATTCAACGTTGCGCGTATGAATATTATTATGGGATGTTTTATGGGATTGCTGGCCAACGGCGTGACAAATCGATCGGAACCGCCATGACAATTTCCCTGGGTTAACGCTGATCGTGCAAAACGCTATGGAATAGGTTATGTTACGGCGTCTCCTTTTGATTGGGCCGTGGGATGTTTTTGGTACGGGCGGGCTGTCGGTCATATTGCACATGAAATTGCACTTTTTTTGCGAGCGTTTATATTGAACGACCTCATTTTTCTCACTTTAGCAAATATTTGATATCTCCTCCGTTTTTTTTTTTCATAATTCAATTTTGTAGAGGTTAGAGAGGCAGCGTTTGTTCGTTCAGCGTGTGCACACTTTTAGACTTTTTTATTTTTTCAATGTCTTTACCTCTTTACGCAGTTGGCCCCGTTTGTCGACAGTTAGTTAACGTATAGTTATTATGCAACAGTTATATACAGCCGTGGACAAAATTAAGTGGACATTGCAGAAATGTAAACAATTTTTTGTTTTGTTACAATGTTTTAAATAAATTTTAAATTTAGAACGTGAAATGCTTTTGTAGACTTGAAAAAACATTTATTTAATGTATATAGTTGTGCAATAAATTTTGGATTTATAGGCATTGTTAGTTTAATTAAATTAACCTTTTGTTATTTATGATAGCTGTACACTTAATTTTGTCCACGACTGTAATGTACATAAAATTACATTTTTTTCCGAAACCGTTACAAAAATAAGTTTGTCATCTTTCCTAATATATTATATTATATATGTCCGAAAGGATAGTTCAAGTAACAATTAGTTTCCCTTGCGTGCAGTAAGCCGAAATTTTAAAGAAATACTACGATTGTTAGCGGGTAAAAATAATTATTATGTCTAAAAATGTATTTGCAACACTATCTAGTAGTATTGACTGATATCTTCAAAAAAATTATAATGGGTTTTGTAAGAACAGTCGACATTCACATTTGTCTATTCGTACTTATTTTTTGAAATTCTGAATTCAGAATTGTATTTTTTATATTGGTCTTTCTTTATTGAGCAATTACTGTTCTTTGTTGTAGCCGCAATTAAAAACTCGACTCTCAAGAGGTGAAATTTTCAATATAACCATAATCATATTCTATATTCCTAGAATCTTGTATCAGTGCCTCTTTGCAACGCAAGTATTAAACATCGAAATTTCTATATGTAAATATCTGAACTTTCCAATATGAAGATAACAGAGTATCCCAATATCCCTAAGCATATATCAGTGTTGATATTTTAATACGACTATGTTAAGGGCTATATTAAAACTGCATATTATATCTCTAGATCTATGGTGGCGAACATATGACCCATAACATGACCCTAAGAAAGGTCAACTATTACGTTTTCCTATCAACAAATTTTCGGTACTTTTAAACTATTAGTGTTTTTTACTACACTATACCCCCTCCCCTAGTGTTACAACTGATTTAGTGACTCTAGTATTAACCCTCTGCAGTGAAAAGTATTATTAGAAATAGATAGTAAATCTAGAATTTTTTGGTTGTAAAGTTTGATGAATTCTTTCGAAGTTATCATCTCACTATTATTAATTATCACTGTTAAAAAATACCTATTCCAAATTGCTGCATTAAACAAAATGGTAAATGTGAATTAACCTTCGAGTGTAAAGAGTCAAAAACAATAATAAAAAAAATTTTGCGTATTTTTCAAAAAGGTTCGTCATCACTGTCCTATATCCTCATATATCAATATTTCAACTTTCACATACGACTACCTTGCGATACTCTTACACGTTTGTATCTCATTATCTTGATGTTCCTATAAAGCCATGGTCGGCAACGTACATTTCAAGTGAGTCATTTTTTCAATCTTTTTTTGCCAAAAATTTGAACAGGCATGTTATCCAAAATTTATTCACCATTCTAACTGTAAATACTCTAATTAGTTCCTTGGAACTGTGAAGAACAAAAACAAAGTATCCTGAACATATTTAGTAAGATTTGTTAAAAATGAAAATACTAACTAACACAATTGTCAAATGATTTCGTGTGACAGTCAACGTGTTAAGAATTGTTTACCGGGTCACTAAATGTTTCATAATGGGTCACTAGGTGACTCGGAGGTCGAAGGTCGCCAGCTACTGCTATATAACTATGTCCAAATATTACAATATCCCTAGATGCTGGCATCTTCGTTTACAATATTTCACACCGTCGCAACAATTATCTCGGCGAGATCGTGCGTACCGGCTCCCCGAATTTCATCGGGAGAGAAGATTGCGACGGGATAAGGAACACCCTCGTTGCTTTTATTCGCCACGGACGGTAAATATATCGCAGCGACGTTTCACGGGGGTGAGAGAGGGGCGATCGTAGGAAACGCGGTATTTCCGGTAGGTGCGACCGCCAATAATCGAGAACAAACTCGATTACGAAGGAAATCCGTGTTCGCGAAAGTGCGGATACCCTGCATTCTTTTTTCTCTCCTTTTCGTCGCGTTGATCGATGAGTTACAAATGGCATAGGAGGGCTTCCACCCCACCGGCTAAAACCAACCCCCTGCTACGCGCTACGACTGTACAGGGTGTAACTCGCGCAATAAGAAGAACTTAATGACGTTGCAGCAGACGGGGAATTATCTATCGGTTGCTTTGTTAGGGAGTTCTTGCATCGGGAAGGGACACCATCCCCCTAATGTCATCCATTTCTCATTCTACCCCCTTTTTCTCCCGATCGAGCATGCAAAGAATCGTCGAAATATCACCCCGCTATATTATTCCCATCGTGTGTCTGATACTCCTATGTACGTAATCTTTTTAGTTGAGTTGCTATAATTGTTTCGTTTGTATTATTATACATATAGCAAGGGGGTCGGATATAGTTTGAACTTTTATCCAATGTCTGAAATGATTTAGTAGATTAAGAAGTGATTTTGCTATTCAAGGTATTGTGAAAGATTGATTCTTATTTTATGGATGGTGCTGTAGAAGACGGCAGATGATACCAGATATTATGCTACAGAAACATTAGAGTATAGTGACGTTTGGTTTGGTGTGTCTAGGAAGTACGGATGCATGTGTATGTACACACATATAGACTTATTGTATAGCTCTACAGATATTCGGGTTTAGGAACGGAGATATTGAAATCTAGAAATTTAGGAATACAGAAATTGAGAAATTTGTAACGTTCGAAATGTAGAAATCTAAAAATCTGAAAACCTAAGGATCCAAGATCTAAAAATCTAAAAATCCAAGAATCCAGAAATTTAGAAATCTAGAAGTTTCAAAATTCAGAAATCCAGAAATTCAAAAATCTATAAATTCAGAAACCTAGAAATTCAGAAACCTAGAAATCCAGAAACCTAGAAACCCAAAAATCTAGAAATTTTGAAGTCTACGAATCTAGAAATCTAAAAATGCAAGAACGTAGAAATCTACAGATATAAAATCTAGATATATTACAATCGTCTACAGCATCTGCGAAACAATAAGTAATGAATGAAAAATGATCTAATAAATATTTCGACTACCTGTATTTTTAATTAACCAGTAGATTACAACAAAAGAAAATAGCCACACAATTCGGTATATTCGAAGCGTGGAAAATAGCGGTATACGCATGGAATATGTTTCATGGGAAACCCTCCTTTCAAGGGGGTTGTTGCTTAATAAATAACGTCGACGGGACCGACGTCTTATGAATTATTCACCGTTAGGCTTTCTCAACGATATTATTCCTTGGTGGCGGATCCTTCTCCCGAATCCAGGAAAGACGAAATGAAAAACAATCAGCAGTGCTGTATAATTTGATCCTAACGATTCTTGAAAAGAGACGGACTATTCTATCAAACAACATTCTTGACATCTGCTTCAACGACTAAAACAACAATTTATAATACGGTATGTGTAAACAATTTTCCTAGTTGTTTCTAACTTGCTATTTGCGAACATTTTATGAACTAGGAATATAGAACAAGCAACGCTAGTGGAAAGTTTGAGAAAGAAATGCCAAAATTCAAATAGTACAAATTTCAGAATTCCAAAATCCCAAAAATCTGAAGTTCTGAAATTCTAAACTCCCAACTTTCAAAATCCAAAGCATCAAAAATTCTGGAATTCTAAACTACTAACTTTCAAAATTCTGAAATACTAAATTCCCAACTTTGAAAATCCCAAGCATCAAAAATTCTGGAATTCTAAACATTTAACTTTCTAAATCCCAAGCTTCCAAAATTCTGAAATTCTAAACTATTAACTTTCAAAATTCTGAAATACTAAATTCCCAACTTTGAAAATCCCAAGCATCAAAAATTTTGGAATGCTAATCTTCTAACTTTCAAAATCCCCAGCTTTCAAAATTCCAAAATTATAAACTCCTAACTTTCAAGATTTCAAAGTTCTAACACTGAAAGTCCCAAAATTCATAACATTCAAAAGTTCCAAAGTTCAAAAATACAAAAATTCCAAATTTCCAAATTGCGAAATTTCCCGAGTTCCATCGCAGAGTCCAAACATTCATAATATTTCGAAATTGCAAAATTCCTAAATACTCATATTTCTAAATTCCCCAAATTGCCCACATCTACATAGTTTCATGAAAAATTCATCGTGCTCCTTCGGTCAGAGCATGAAAATGATGAATATGCATTAAAAAAACCGTGAAATATTTAAAATTTTCTGATTCTGTAGCAGTTCTCCACAATGGCAACGAAAAATGAAAATAATGTATGTCCGTCTTGTACACGAATGAAAAAGCGCAACGATTCAGCTTGAATCTTTTAGTCCACCGAGCATCGCGCTGCAGCAGTTCCAATTTTTAATTAAACCGAACACGCGGCTCAATGAATTCGATAATCACGTCATTGCCGGTGACCGTTTGGCCAGGAACGACGCGTGATTTGTTCCGTGAAATTTCAATAAAACGGCTTAATCGATTAAAATCCACCCGCGAGATTTCGCCAGGAACGGAACGGAAGTTGGACGTAAAACTGCACAAAAAAATTTCACCCAGGTACGTAATCGATACTGATTCTCGGTCGATGTTCTCATATTTACCGAGGAAACGATACAGAGATTATATTACGGCTTCGCAATTTTTATGAAGTGTTGCTTCTAAATATGGTGACTTGTCACAGATTTAACAGAGATTCAAGGTCTAAAGTTTCAGAATCATGATATTCTAAAATATTGGTATTTTGTAGTAGGTACAGACTTCAGTCATAAAGTTGGAAACTTAATTTTGAAATCTCGAAGTTAAGCATTTTAATATAGAAAGTTTTCATATTTCTACGTTGTCCGAGTTCTAATATTTGGAAATTCCAATATTTCAATATCTGAATTCCCAAAGACTTTAATTTTGAAGTTCCTATGTGATAGCATTCTGAAATTCTGAAATGTAGAAATTTGGAAATTTGGAAATTTTTAAATTCGAAAGTTCGAAAATTTAAAAACTGGATATTCTAAAGGATCTAAAAATTCTAAAATCTAAGTTCCACATTTTCAAAAATTCAAAACTTTTTAATTTCAAATTTCATAAATCATATCAGACATGCCACATTCTAGAATTCTATTATTAAAAAATTTTTAAATTCCAAATTTAAAAAATTCCCAGATTCTGGAAATCAAAACTTTGAGAATTCAAAAATTTTAGAAATCAAAGCTTTCAGTATTCCAAAATTCCAAAATACTAAAATACTAAAATACTAAAATAATAAAATTCTAAAATACTAAAATGCCAAAACACCGGAATTCAAAAACTCAAAAATGCAAAAATACCAATATTCCAGATTTCTACAATTCCAAAAACCCACAAATCTAAAATGGCAAAATTCAAAAATTGCAAAAGCTTGGAGTCTTAAAATTCTAAAACACTAAAGTTCTAAAAATTCAAAAATTCTATAATTCCGGACTCGCGATTTTCCAACACTTAAATGCTCGAGCTTCCATAGTCGAAACCCTTAAAAATTCTCCAGTCCGTCGACTCCCGAGTCCCGCGACAGCAAACAATACAAAAATAACTTCCAGAAGATAGGAAATTCGCTCGAAATCCTCTTTCGCCCCAGAACAATGAAACCATGTCATTCGTAACCCGGAGCTCGGTGCACGAGCGAAACAATAATATTCGACCCAACTTAAGAACGTTCGAAAAGTCGAAAGTTATATATTTACGGTTGATATCGCGGCGTCAGAGAATGAAAATTAACAGAGGATAAATTTCTTTATCTCCGTTTAAGTCGTTTCGTTAATAACGAGCATTTTCTTGCGCACAATCGCATAAATGCCAGCGGACAGCCTCGGGGCAACTGGAGATTTCAGAATTGAGGTACAGCAGGTATACCGTACGTATTATGCAGAAAACGCGAGCTACATTGAGACTTCTGTACGAGCACCACCGGGTATTGTTATCGTTACACCAGCTGCCAACCCACGGCTTTAACCTGGCTGCTGAGAGTCGTATCTGCGACCCAGAAATACACCTGACCTCATACTCCCACAGAAATCCCCGATCTCAGCATTTCCTCGGCCAGTATTTCGTTTTTCCGCTAAAAAAAATATCAATCCTGTTTTGCTGCCCGTAATTTGTCCACAGACAAGCTTCTTTTCGGCATTTCGCGAACGCTCTGAATTTCGAATTGTCAACTTTCAAGAATTCAAAGTTATGAAATCCAAAATTCTAAAATTATCTAAATTCCGAACTATCAACTTTCAAGATTTCAAAGTTCTGAAATCGAAAATCCTAAAATTCTCTTAATACCGAACTGTTAACTTTCAAGATTTCAAAATTCTGAAATCCTAAAATTCTCTAAATTCCGAACTATCCACTTTCAAGATTCCAAAGTTCTGAAATCCAAACTCCTAAAATTGTCTAAATCCCGAACTATCAACTTTCAAAATTCCAATGTTCTGAAATCCAAAATCCTAAAATTCTCTAAATACCGAACTATCAACTTTCAAGATTCCAAAGTTCTGAAATCCAAACTCCTAAAATTGTCTAAATCCCGAACTATCAGCTTTCAAGAATTCAAAGTTCTGAAATCCAAAGTCACAAAATTTGTAACAATCGAAAGTTCAAAAGTTCCGAAATTGCAGAATGGAAGTAATTTACTTTTTCCATATATTTTTGTTCTGATAAACTCAATTTCCTTAAATTTTCGACTTTGACACTTTCACAATTAACCCTTTGCACTCGGAATGTGACTCACAATCATCATTTTGTTTAATACAGCAATTTATAATAGGTATTTTTTAACTAAATCTCTGGTGCTGCACATACGGTGTATAAATACAATGAAACCGATATTAGTAGCAATAATGGGGTGATAACTTCAAAAGAATGCATCATATCAGACTAAAAAGTTATAGAAATGCCATTTGATACGAAAAAAAATACCTTCGAGTACAAAGGGTTAACAATAGATGTTGAATATATAATATTGAAACAATATTACCATACAATATTACCAAACAATATTACCACTAATGGTTCATTTTTGACTATATCGTAAAAATAACATTGAATTCGTTTAAAAAAAATGTGATGTTAAAAACATGTTTTGTTTTTAATTTTGACTACGACCACTTTCGTAATTATGGTCACGTATGATACTAATGTTATATACTTGTTGCTCCGATACAGTAAACGTAACAAAATAAATTAACAAACGTTTAAACAACAATGTATTATTCCGCAAAGTCTAGCTTTCCAGTGAGATATAACTTATTTAAACAACGTCCAATGATCAGCTTTCCTTGATTCCGGTACAGAGAGTAAAATTGATGCAGTTACCAGCGGCAATCATTATAAATAACGGAATTCGTGCAAGAAAGGGAGAAACGGCCTCACCCGGTAGCTTCGTAATTAAGGAGCCAGGAATAGACAGCGTGGCAACTTTTCTGAGCTTGATTGGCTCTTCAGGATTCGAGACGCATGTGTTCCCTAGGGTACGACCCGAAAGGCTCCCATGGGGTGCTCATTTGACGCGTGTATCGAGCAGGAGGACGATTTTCGAAGTTACGAGGAAAGTTTAGTTAGTTGGCCAATATCAGCTTATCGGCTATCACCGTATGAAAGAGAGCACACATCGGGAGTGGGATAATCTTACTTTTATGGAATATACTTCACGAGTAATGCCGCTAAATATATTAACTATGTTCAATTGTTATTTTGTTTCATACAAGGGAGTTATATTATAAATTAATACTCTTCCTTACATCGTTGTTTTGACGTTCACTTTCAAGCCCTGACGTTCAAGATTCTTCACGATTAGTATCGCTAAATATATTAACTATGTTCAATTGTTATTTTGTTTCATGCAAGTGAGTTATATTATAAATTAATACTCTTCGTTACATCGTTGTTTTGACGTTCACTTTCAAGCCCTGACGTTCAAGATTCTTCACGATTAGTATCGCTAAATATATTAACTATGTTCAATTGTTATTTTGTTTCATGCAAGTGAGTTATATTATAAATTAACTTAGAAAATAGATCAAGAAATTGGTTCTCAACAAAATGTGTTGCAACAATGCAGGGTGCGTAACAAATATATTTCTAATTTAGCCACGCTCGACATAAGACCGTAAAGGGTTAAACATGGCCGTCACCCATATCTAGGTGACGTGGTGTTCAGCGTGTTAATAACGTTCACCGGTAGTGTATCCAAAGAATCATTCGTGAGAAATCATTTTTCTTACGCGTCCGAACATCCGATTACGAGGTAGCATATTATCGATCGAGGCTCGTGAACGTCCTAACACAGCATCCCCATTAACCGCGTCAATTTTTCACGGTTTACGAAGCTCCGAGCTCCGATATAATTCTGTCGAACTGTTATCCTAAGAAAGACGAACATCCCGACGGTATTAATCTTCGGTTACCGGCAACGGAATCGTGTTCATTGTTGTGAAATCGCGGAAAATGGACAGGTCGTGGCAAACGAGTCCTACAACGAAAACTTTCGAATTTAAACGCGAAATTCAGTCGTACGGCCAGACAACCCGGCGCGGTTTTCAATCGGTCGGTATCCATCAATCATCGAACCTTCTCTCGTTTTTCCCTCTCGGTTTTTTGTTACCTGTCTCCCCCGCTCTGATCGCCCTCTTTTCTTTCCTTTTTTTCCCACCATTTTTCATCCCTCTCCTGCAGGGTGTTGGCAATTTTTGCTATCTCGTCCGCACCCTTCTTCCGTACCTCTCGTCTATTACGTTGTTGCATATCAAATGGACGATTGTCGAACGCGGGACGAAACTGTCGCTAAATGCTGCCGTGAACTCGATAATGCACTTGCTTCGCTGTTTTTAATAGAAAATTGCGATATCGTGATTTCGAACGGTGGCACGTTTCATGTAAATCGATGACACGAACATATGGTGAAATCGCACTTATGGGGTATCAATTTCTAGCTTACAGCGTGGAGAATATGCCTGAGTGGCTTGTCAATATCTTTCATACACAATGGATGATTTTTCGTCGAAGTACTAATGGACAATATCGAATTTAGATAATCCGAGGCGTTCCAATGATGGACCCGATCGGTGTTCAAATTATTAATCTACCATTTACATAGCGATTTTTGAAAAGCTTTAGACTTTAGTTGGATGTATTATACATTTCATTATGACGTATCGTTATTTAATAAGATCGTATTAAAGTTTGGAGAGTTCAACGTACATCAGTGTCTGTTATGTACATATAACTGTGCCCATAATTATGAAAGTGGTTTGAGTCATACATTTCTTGTTCCTAGATATTTAATGGATTACATTTGAATGGATTAAAAAATATTTTTATATCAAAAAACATTTTAAAATAGAATTCTATTAGTCTCGATTAACACTTTGACTGCCATGTCACCCATATATGGGTGACACTCAAATTTCTACACAGATTCCACAGCTATATTATTCAAAATTTGTTCACTTTTCAATCTGAAAATACTCCCATCAGTTACTTAAAATTACGGCAAATAAATATATTTGATTATTTTGATTAAATATATTTGATTTATGAAAATATTTAATAAAATTTGTTAATAATGAGAATAATACCTAACGCAATTTTCAATCGCTTTCGTGTGGCAGTCAACGTGTTAATGAAAATTTATTATGAACATGAAATTTTGTGAGATTCTCATACAGAAATGTTTTTAAAGTTTGAATTGGCTTAGATCATTATCAAAATTAACTGAATCACCTATAGATGACTTAGAGCAATTAAAAACTACGAGTTTTATTAGAAACAATGAATTCAATGAATTAATTCATGAGCATTTATTAATTATTAGTAAAAGTAATGCATTTTTATCATTTTAGGTTTTTATCGTGAGTTTTGAGGTTCTTAAACTGTTCTTGAAGAATTGGGGGGTTTAGTTGTGGTGCATAATGGAAGTAATTTAATATTTCTGTATATCTGTGCTGTGATAAATTGAATTTTCTTGAATTTTTTACTTAGACCAATTTCATAATTAACACTACATTAATTTCATATAATCTCGAAACAACAGTCACTATCTAATGGTTCATTTTTGACGATATCGTAAAGATTGCATTGAATTAATTTAGTTTAAAATAATGTCGTATGAAATAACTGATAAACTGGTTTTCTTTTTTAATTTTTACTTAGAAGACTTTCATAATTATGGGCACAGCTATCAGCCATTTTGTGTTACAATTATTTGATAACTGCTGATACCGGCATTTTCGACAAGCTTCGAACTTTAACTTGATGTATTACGAGAGCTATTTTACTACATTTTTATATCATGAAATCGAATCAAACTTAAATGGCCGGAAATCGTAACTGTTTATAGTAAAGAATCGATTGTGCTGTGAGGTCAATGAAGAGCCGTTTTAAAATAAAGTTATCGATTAAATCTTTATTCTACCACTTTTAGTAAATCTTCGGCTTTACAGTAATATACCGCAAGTGCTATTTTCAGATACATTTGCGTTACGATTTCGTATCAGGCTTTATAGATTTCAAAATCGATCGTTGCTCACAATGAATGACTAACAGCCATTTTACATTAAGAGTATCGATGAAACATGCATATAATCGCTGTGACGAGATTTCAGCAAGTGTAACTTTGATATATTTTCATGTTACGAAACTACATGCAATTATAAATATTCCTAAGTCGTTCATTGTTGACTAGAAACGATCATCCGCAATTTTATATTAAGAATATTAACAAATCCTTTACATAGCAACGTTTGCCACGATTCAAGTTACAATTTGACGTACAATAATTGCAATTTTGATATACCTTTATGTCCTGAAATCGTATCAAAGTAGTGTTTCAAAATTTACACTAACAGATCAGTTGTTCTTTGAGGCCGTTCATTAGCCATTTCATGCAAAATCTATCCATTAAAGCTTCAGATAATTATTTTCAATAAACCTTAGCCTTTATATTGATATACTACAAGTACTATTTTAAAGCACTTTTACGTAACGAAATTACGTCCGAATGTCTTCCCATTTCAAATTAACCAATTGATATGCAACGATCCACGTGCCTACATTAATTACACTGTCGTACATCTCAAATGTCGAATTAAATTCGATTTATCGATAAACACAGATGATGCACGTTGTCGTTAGCGGCGTTGTAGCATACCGTTCCCCATCGTATCAGCGATGTAACAAACGAGCAGTCGATTTCTCCTTTTGTTACACTTTCTCGGCCCATTGTGCCTCGTTCGCTGCAGGAATTCACCCGCATTGGCGTTATTGGAAACGTAATTAGGGATTGTTTGGCGCTCGTCAATAACGAGTCATTTCAGGGCAAAGAAACAATGATAAATCATTAGCGGGTTGAAATCAGCGAACGTGTTCCAGCGATAAGTACATTTTATATCGGTGGGTTAATGTTGACTCAATTACGCTCAATGCAATGCGTCTTTGTTGTCGATAATTTGAAACGGATTGTTACCGAAATTAACCACGCAAGGCACAACAATTTTTTCGATAAATTTTCATCGATGATTTATTACACTTTCGCGCTGCGATCATCGTTCTTCCAATTCGTGCAAGAAAATTTGACCACGTGAGGCCGGCAGACTCCACACTGTTCAAAATTCAATTCAATTCAAAATTCATTTGTTTAATACAGCAATTTGTAACAGGTATTTTTCAACCAAATCCCCGGTGTTGCACATACGATGTATAAACATAATGAAACAAATATTAATGGCAATCAATAGTGGGGTGATAACTTCAAAAGAATTCATCATACTAGACTGAAAAGTTATAGAAATGCTATTTGATACAAATAAAAATTCCTTCGAGTGCAAAGGGTTAACACTAAATGTTGAATATACAATGTTCTCTTCCGCGCTGCAATCATCGTTCTTCGAACTCGTGCAAGAAAATTTGTCCACGTGAGGCAGACTCCAATTCGTTCAAAATTCATTTGTTTAATACAGCTATTTGTAATAGGTATTTTTTAACTAAATCTCTGGTTTTGCACATACGATGTATAAGCTCAATGAAACAAATATTAGTGGCAATCAATAATGGGGTGATAACTTCAAAAGAATTCATCATACTAGACTGAAAAGTTATAGAAATGCTATTTGATACAAATAAAAATTCCGTCGAGTGCAAAGGGTTAACACTAAATGTTGAATATACAATGTTCTCTTCCGCGCTGCAATCATCGTTCTTCGAACTCGTGCAAGAAAACTTGTCCACGCGAGGCAGACTCCAATCCGTTCGAAATTCAATCGCGAGTTCAAAATTTGCGAGTCGAACGTTCAAGGGTGAAAAAAGCTTTGTTCGGTTAAAAAAATGCGCAACGTGGTGGGTTAACGTTAAAAATGTGGTATCAGCAGAAATTCTGATATTTTCGTGAACCCCCTTCTCGTGCCACCATGAAATCCACAACCGTGACGTAGGCAGCTCTCTGATCATCCCCGTTCCAACCCTCGCGAAAAAATCCATCCCCCATGCGCGAGGACGTTTCAAAAGACTCGATGTTTTTCCCTTTTCAAACAAGATTTCGCAACGTGGACGAGCAGGGTCGTTGGCCAGGGGTGTCGGGCGGGCGGATGCACGAGGGGGGTGGAAAGCAGCGGGCACAAGAACGAAAACATTGCACTCTCTCGGCCAACAAGCCGGGCTTCGTTGTAATTAGTTTCTGTAGAGCAAGAGTTCAGTCAGCTCGGTATACAGACGAAAACACAGAGAACCAACAGGAGGTGGTCGTACCCAGTGCATACACACACACACACACACACAAAGACGCGCGCACGCATGTACACACGTACATATACAGACAGGAAGGACGAAACACGTACACACACGTTTGCACCAGGGGATGGCACCACCTACATGTACATTCCCGGCCAGAAGTCATGGGACATTTAATGCTTCCAATTTTGCCGAATTTTTAGGTTCTTTGCATCGAACTTTATTGTTTAACATTAAATGATTCGACAATTACACCTTCAGACTTATTAATTTTCTCACCGACGTGTTCTTCTTGTCTCGAAACTACTCTCAACGTTTCATCCAAAACTTTCGCCCGGCGGAAATCCAAAAATGTGTAAAAATTTTCAGAACCAACGGTGTGATGCCGCAGCTTCCAAAGAAAGTTGTAACATCGAATACAATCTCCCAGATTTAAATTAAACAGAAAGTATATATATTTGTACGTTTATAGGTACAAATGTGACCCATAATTTCAAGGATTCATATGGCCTCACAGTCTAGAAACCTCTTTGCTCAGGTTTAGATGTCGAAGTTAGTTAGAATATTACCTTTGACATTTTGTTCGTGATAGATAATCCACATAATTTTGATACCTTGTGATAACATGGCTGGGGTCTTTATCGATAATAAATGTAAAATTATGTCTGATGCGGTACACGTGTGTTACTGAATGGCAAGATGTCCTATGACTTCTGGACGGGAGTGTATGCTCGTGTCTGGTTGCGCTATTGCGGCCAGCCTTGATGGCGGAGGAGCAAATAGGACGCAATAAACATGGCACTACATCATCCGCGAGCAGCCCTTTATCCGTGCGAATCGGCCGCGGGCATTCGAACTCCATGTGGATAGTTGGTTACGTCGCTAGAGGAATTACTGTCAGATATGCAGCGTGTATACGATGTGCAGTAACGTATTCGTTGCTGCTTGAGGCCGATAATTAGCCACTTCATATGAGACATATCGATGCAACCTTTATCTCGTCGTTTCAGACAAAAGTTAAAAGCTTCATATTTATATACGGTAAGTATTATTTCATGCTTTGTTTTTTCATGACAACGTGTCAGATATGCAGCGTGTATATGATGTGCAGTAACGTATTCGTTGCTGCTTGAGGCCGATAATTAGCCACTTCATATGAGACATATCGATGCAACCTTTATCTCGTCGTTTCAGACAAAAGTTAAAAGCTTCATATTAATATACTGTAAGTATTATTTCATCTTTTGTTTTTTCATGACATCGTGTCAGATATGCAGCGTGTGACGATGTACAGTCACATATATTCGTTGCTGCTTGAGGCCGACAGTTAGCCACTTCATATGAGACATATCGATGCAACATTTATCTCATCGTTTCAGACGAAAGTTAAGGGTCATATTGATATACCGCAAGTATAATTTTATGTTATGTTTTTTTCAGGAAATCGTGTCAGATTTTGTGCGTTTCAAGATTGGTTATTGTTCGCTGTAAATGAACATCAACCATTTTTCGGAGAAAATATTAACGAATGATTTACATGGACACATTGGGCAAACTTTAAGAGATGATTTAATATATTACAAGCGGTATTTTGCGATAATTCTGTGTCATGAAATCATTTGGTTTATATTTCAAACTGCATCAGTCGCTGTGTAGTGCAACGTACGCTGTTCGTTTCAAATGCTCACAAGCCATCTTGTATTAAAAATATTAACAAAACTTTTATGAAAGTGTTTTCAGAGAGCTTCAAGCTTAAATTAAATACAATGGAAGTGTAACTCTGATACATTTTTATTTAACGAAATAAGAATAGGCTTAACGTATCGAAATGCCCATTGCTTCTGAGGCCGATGGATAGCCATTTAACATTAAGAATGTCGATGAAATCTTTACGCCATAATTTTCAGAGCACTTTAAGCTTTACATCACTATAGCAGAAGTGCAATTTTGAAATACTTTTCTGTCATGAAATTGCGTCTGAATATCTCTCATCCAAATACACTCACTTAACCTCCGTTACTAAAAATGACCCCTGATTCGCTACCGCTACGTACGATGGTGAGTTATCAACGTAACCTAACCTAACCAAAAAATGTACGTTAGTACCTAACAAAGTGCAAATTAGACCCGGAACAACTGTCCCACTCCCGGGACACGCGGACCTAACTCGAAATTACAACGGAACGAGTTCTTCTTAAACGAGCGCCGCAGAGTTAATTGCGGGAGAAAAAGTACCCACATTCTGTTTACTCCGAACGTCGCGTCTCGCCGCAAACAAAGCAAATTGGAAAATTGATCTATCCGCGTAATCTTTGACGGTGGATGACGATAACGAGCGGGAATTGCGGCAGACAACGGTCGATCTTCGACCTCTTCTGCGGGGAAGTGTCTTTCGAGACGAACGGGACACGATAGGCACAAAGACGACGACTACGACAACGTCAAGACAATGATGCCGCTTGATCCCGGCTCTCAACGCGATGCCGTTCCCCGGGTATCCAAGCTCAAGGCTCGAGTGAGCTTTCATTGCCTGCTGCGATCTCGAGATAAACAATCGACGCCATTGTAAGGCCAGACTGCTGCATAGATCTCTGACACGCGTTCCAACTCGTCTTGGCTTTTTCCCTTCCCCCTTTCTGCCTCATCGTTCTTTGCAGCAGAACAGCCTGCGTACAGTGGCCGGTTTGTGTCCGTCCAGCTGGCCGCCGTTCAATGCTCTACTGATCACGTGCTTCTAGGGGAAAACCGAAAAAACTAGGCACGTCACTTCGGTGCTACGGAGTATTCTCGTAACGTCAATGCAATTGACAATACGTATTTCTTGCACTGAAGAGACGGCTTAATTTCGGCTCCATTCATTTGCATCGCAATAGGTATACAGTCTGCTGAAACTCTGGCGGAATGAGGACATAAATGACAGGATGTACTTCAGAAATTAAGATTATGAATTGTGGAAAGAATCGTATGTAGTATTGCAGAGCAGTTAAATAAAGTATTGATTGTTAGTAAATAGTCAGGAGAAATGAATACAATGAGCATGTGGTATGCAAAACAATTAAATGAAGTATTGATAGTTAGTAAATAGTCAGTCAGGATAAATGAAGAAAGTGAGGACGTAGTATGCAGATTAGTAAATAAAGTACTGATTGTTAATCAGGAGAAATGATTAGATTGAGAATGTAATTATAAATATTTTATAAATTGCAATATTGACGAATGAAACAGAAACTATGCGAAGTATAAATGAAAGATTTAAATTTAAGAATCGAGTCGTAGATAAACAATCGGGTGATACTAACAAAATAAAAATACAATGACATATTTGTAAACTAACACCAAATCAACAACAGTAAGATATAGCGTTCACACAAAATTGAAAATAAAAATAAATGAACAAATAATAAAGCATCAACACCATTAGCTTCTTGTTCCCATAGAAATTGACATACATTCAAGAAAAAGCACCAAAACAAATTTCATAATTGAAAATATGGAACTTATGAATCGAACATTGAATTTTATATTTTCAGAGAGTTGCAATTAAATTGAAGTTAAAGGTCGTGTTATCGATGAGTCGAAAGATTAGGAATTCGAAGTAACAAGTGCAATAATTTCAATAAAAAATTAACCGCTATGAATGTATAATCGCGGAAAATTGACAGACGAACGAGATCGAGATGTCAGATCGAATTAATTCCGCTAACTGGGTACGGTAAGTTGAAGTCATCTCTTTAATTAGCCGGTGACAATGCTTGCTTAATCGCATTACGTGTCATAATTAGAGTGCCACCGCGATGATTACCGCGAAGAGATTTCGCACTCGGCTGCGAACGTTTAAATAAAATGACTGACAATAGTGTTTTGTAACGTTCCGTTGAGGATTACGACGACTCGTCGCAATAAAGCTCGCAATTATTTCATTAGACGCGAGATGCTGCCACGATCGGGGTTATTAATTGCGACGAAATGAATCTGCTGTTGTATCAAAAGAAAGGACGCTTTTATGAACTTTTTACCTACGTATGATAGGATTTAGTTATTAAATGGGGTGTTGTAATGTTACGTGTAATATTTGCACGGATTATATTGCCACGCGGTATATTGCAAAGTTGCAAAATGAGTAAAAATTGCAAACATTGAAGGCTTGTAATTTTTTAACAAATTCAAAATTGGCAAACTAATGACTTAACCCCACCCCCCTTAATTTCACATGGACTATAACATATTTTGATTAAAACAAAATGGCAGATGGTGAGGTCAAAAAATGATCTATTCGGCGTGGAACTGACCTAACTGATATCATTGTCACGTGTTATTCTATTAGGGATTGTATCGCCGTGCATTATATTGCCGCGTGTTATATTTCTACAGTTTATACTGCCGCGCGATATATTGCCATGCTTTGCGTCACATGAATGTTATTGTGCATTATATGGTCAAGTGTTGGTTGTTCGATAAAGATTTGGATTTTTTAACTCTGGGCATTTGAAAATTTGGAAATTTGAACGCAAGATTTTATAATTTGAGAATATACGATGCTTTGCGAATATGAGAACAAGGAAATTCAAGAGCTCAGACATTTGAAAATTTGCGAGTTTTCGACATTTAAGAATATGGACAACTTCAGAGTTCTGAAAATTTGAGGACTCGGAAACTTGCAAATTTTGTATACTTGAAAGTTTCGGAAATTTGCTTTTCAGGAATGTGAAGATTAAGAAATTTGAGGATTTGGAATTTTGAGAATTTGGAACCTTGCGAGTTTCTGATGTTCCGAAATTGTGAAAACTTGAGAATTTGGAAATTTCAGAGTTTTAGGAATGAAAGGAATTGGAAATTTAAGGATTCGGAAGTTTGGAATTTGGAAATATGAGGATTTGGAAATTTGAAAATTTCGGGTTTTGAAGGTTTCGGACATTTGTGAACACGGAAATTTAAGCTTTGTACATATGAGAATTTAGAAATTTGTGAATTCGAGAATTTGAGTTATAGACACACGAGAATTTTAGATATTTGAAGGATTCGGAATTTGTGAACACGGAAATTTAAGCTTTGTAAGTACATACGAGAATTCGAGAATTTGAGTTTAGTTTTGGATATATGAGAATTTGGGAATTTGGGTATTTGGAAACTTAAATATTTTAGAAATACCGAAGTATGCCAATTTGAAAAAAATTGAAATTTTATAAATTTAAATTCGAGACCAAAAAATACGAAAGTTTGAGAATTTGAAAATGTGGAAGTGTGAACTTGTATATATGAAAATTTACCAACTGTTTATTTTCCACGTAGATCTACAAAAACGTTTGAGATTATATCCATATTTGCTAATGCAACGGGTTCTACTATAACATATCTAAGACAATTGATTTTGGAACTAATAATTATTCATAACATCGAATCTCGATATCACTGTAGCCGCCGGATTACCACGATTTCGGGCTCAAATGATTCATCTTCTAATTGCATGACGACCCATCCTCTGCTCTACCACAATCAAAACTCCACTAGCTCATTAATCATCCTGGCCACCCTCTTGCTGAAGGTGTAAATACCACGACTGTGTGTCCTTCGGAAAGGAACACGGAACAATGCCAGGATGTGCTGAATGTTGCCAATTCTTTCCTTCATAAAATAATTAATCATCCGAGAGACCAAAAACTTCTATTGTGTCAATTTTACATTTCTTTTTACTATGCGAAAATCCCAAATTAAAGATCAAGAGATTATAAATGAACATAATGGGTTCCTGTAATAGCTCATAATTATCATATCTCTCGTACAAAAATAAATACGGTAATCTCGGGAATTGATGTCTTGTCATTTAGAACGTTAATCAGTATGAATAATTGAAAATGAAGGAGCAAATTGGAAAGTGACTCGCGATATAATTGACACAAATTGTATTAGTTTGAGGAGCGTAATAATAGATGATCGTTTGGAAATTGAATTTATCCCAATGATATCGGATATTCTCGACCAATTTCCTTATTAACGATGTAATTAATCATCGCAAAGCTTCGTGTCATCGACTCTGCGCAGGAAAAGACATTTTTCAGCGAGGAAATATTTGTGTCCACGGGGATCTGCGAGGCAGTTTGATGAAAAATTGAACGATAAAATACGTGCGACGACATGAAAATTAATTGCCGGCACGTTTAAGAAAATATTACTACTCAAAGGATCTTCCGCTTTTGCTTGGAAACTTGCGCTTCGATAATTGAACATCGAAATACAAAGACGCCACTGATAATTAAATACTTTAATTTATCGCGGTACAAAGTACGAAGAATTGACACCGTACAACATTCTTTGCGAGCGTCACGAAATTTTTATGAACTTTGAAATTCGAGCTCGATACACTTTTATCAAATATTAAATTTTTCGCCGTGCACAATGTACAACAATGGAAATTAAAATATATATACTCTGAAACAATTTTATGACATAAAAGCATTTTTAAATATTACATACAATATATCAAATTAAAGCTTAAAGTTTAGCGAAGACAGTTGTGTGAATTTTCTCTAGGAATTCTTAACACAAAATGGCTGACTTGAGAAAAAACCTTCGCTGCGGACTACATACTTAAGTGTGAGGATTATTGATTAGAGTGAAACTGAATGAAACATTTGCCATTTTGTGTTATATTTATTAACGAAACATTTATGAAGTCTTGTTTATTAACCAGTTAACTGCGGAATTTAGTTTCGGAAATAAAACTCAAATCAATTATTACAAGCAATCAATGACGTATATATGCGACGAACACAGGACAAATGCTCCCGTTATAAATTATACGAAAGAAGCAAAGAAAAATGAGGAAAAATTACACTTTTATCCTATGAACAATTAATAATTTATTAATGTTAACAGCGTCGAAATGAAGTTTTGGACTGACGTGTATACACGTCGAACGCACTTAACTGGTTAAGGTATAAGCGTCGAGTCAATATATCATATGCACCATATTGAGATACTTTCATGTCATGAAACCCTGCGAGTATTCGACAGTGATTCAGAAATTCGCAAATTGATGGGGGTCTACAGCGAAGTACCATGTTACCAAGCTACCAAGTTACCAAGTTACCAAGCTACCAAGGTACCAAGGTACCTAGGTACCAAGCTACCGATATACCAGACTACCAAGCTACAAAGCTACCAAGTTACCAAGCTACCAAGCTACCAAATTACTAAATTACTAAATTACCAAATGACTAGATTATCAAATTACCAAATTACCAAATTCCTAATTTCACAAATTCTCAAATTTCCAAAATATCTAAAGCACCGAATTTCGAATTCTCATATGCATCGTTTTGAGATACTTTTATGTCATGAAACCCTGCGACTATTCGACAGTGATTTAGAAATTTGCAAATTTATGGAGGTCTACAGCGAAGTACCAAGTTACCAAGTTACCAAGTTACCAAGTTACCAAATTACCAAATTAACAAATTACCAAGTTAACAAGTTACCAAATTACCAAGTTACGAAGTTACCAAGTTACCAAGTTATCAAGTTACCAAGTTACCAAATTACCAGATTATCAAATTCCTAAATTCTCAAAATTCTCAAAATTCCAATTTTCTAAAGTCCCGAATTTCGAATTCTCATATGCACCATTTTTAGATACTTTTATGTCATGAAACCCAGCGAGTATTCAACAGTGATTTGGAAATTTGCAAAATGGTCGTCGACAGCGTCGTGAGGCTGACGATTAACTACTTTCTCATCGGAATATCTATGAAACCTTTACACCATAATTTTCAGCAAATCTTAAGCTTTTCAACGACGTATCGCGAGTGTCATTTCGCGTTATATTTCGGTCGCTAAATCGCGTTACACTTTCTACCTTTCGAAACGCGTTATTCGACACTGAACGCGTATAGACATTTCTCGTAAGAAAAACCGGGTATCGAATTTATTAAAAATCGCTTTCGACAATTCCGCTTTCACTATGTTCGACAAAATGGAAACCGTTCGTCACGCTGCACGGGAATACAGTGCTATTTAAAGTGCATTACACTTTTATTCGTCTATTTATCCACGTAGCAGGTTCTCGGGTTTCCCTCTGTATCGATATTCGCGTAGCCCCATCGAAACGTAATGACTGTAACGAACATTCGTGTCAAGAGACTCCGCGGTTATCCTCGATAAGTAATCACGCTCGTGAACAGCCCCCAACATCGCGAAACAAAATGGAATCCGTTTGCTGATCAGCGTAGTAAAATGGCGGTAAACGATTTCGCGAATACCCGCTCCCGTTTCCGGTATACCGCGATGGACGTCGATAATCGTACAAAACGATTATCGCGAACAAAGGGTGCTTGCCTGATCGCGGATAGCTCGGTAAATTTCGTGACGTTGTAATTATATTTATTCGAACGGTATCGACTGCAGAAATTGTTTCAACCCTTGACCCGGTCACGATCGTCTCCTCGACTTCCGAACAGCGAACGAATATATCGTCTTCTTTTCAATTTCGCGTCGATGTAAACGCGAATATTCCTGGGTGAACGAGGCAATCGAGAAGTTCGATGCGAAAAAAGAACGACGAACACGCGCGAATTTACTTTTAATTTGCTCGTGAATTTACCTGCAATTAGGATTTTCGCGGAAACCAATGGAACGGTAAATTGAAAAACGAGCGGATGCGTAAGATACATTTGTCAATTAGAAGATTGTATCTGTAATAATAAACTGTTCTGTGTTGAACGAAATAATATTTGCGTGTATCGTTTATGCGTAAACTGAGTGAAAAGATATTAATCTTTTATAGGAAAAGGGTGTGTATGGTGGAACACATTGTAGAATTCCGTTGGAAGAAGAGAGATGCAAGGAAGGAGCAAATTTATAAGTGATAAATTGATACAAATTCATGGAAACTTCAAGTTTTCACATTCGGAAGTTGGAACATTTGAAAATATAGGAATTCATATTTTTTGGAAACTTAAGGACTTGAACTTTGAAAATTTAAATGTATTTGAATTTGGAGATGTAGACATTTAGGTTTCTGCAAATAGTGTAGTTTGGTAAATTTTGGGGTTTGGAAAATTAAGTTTCTAGACATTGGGAAATATGACATATTTTAAGTTTTGAAATGTAGAAACTCGGTAGTTCAAGAAAAATGCGAACTTAAAAAATTTAAGACATTTAAAAATTTGCAACTAGGAAATTTGGGGATTTAGATTGAAGATCTAGAAATTTAGGAATTTAGAGAAATTTGGAATCATAAATTTAAAGATCTAGTAGTACAAGAAATTTAGGAACTAAGAATTTTTTGAAATTTTACGCACTTCAAAATTTAGAAAACCAATAATCTAGAAATTGTTTAATTTATAAATTTGAAAACTCGACGTTTCAGAAATTTAGAAATTCGGCACAATTAGATTTGCAAATTTAATGATTCGGTAGTATAAAAAATAAAAAATCTTAGTTTCGTAAAATTTGAAAAATTTGCAAATCTGATGATATTAAAATTTGAAAACTTCAAAACATAGAAGCTGAGAAATAAAAAAAATTATAAAAATTTATATATTCGAAAATTTGGAAGTAATTTAATACTAAACCGATTACTATTTTAAATTCAACGTTTAACGCTTAATAACCCGAAATCGTTCACCGTCGAAAGCAATTAAATTTCGTGAATCGTATCGAAAAAACAACTTCAAACGCCCGTTTGGTCAAATTAGAAAACGTTACACGATCTCTTTTGTCCACCGAATTCGGTCAAACATGCAACAGCAGGTGCACGTACAATGGAAATCTGCGAGCGCAGCTGCGTTTAACGAGTGATGGATCGTTTTGCACACTTCGTGAGGCCTCTTCTCTGGCTGCGCGATTGCTCGTAGCAGATTTTCAAAACGGCAACATGACGCCGTTGTTTATTCGCGAGAACTATTCGTCGCTAGATTCCCTTTTTGCTATCGGAAACCGTGTTCAAAAATATTTACCTCCTTCTCTCTACACACAAAGGAAGACTGTATCAATTTTTAAATTTGATTGATTGAATCAATGTATTTGATTTCAGTGGAATTTGAATGTTAGTTTTTCGGATGAACTCAAAACATAAAAGTGATCTCAGTAACTGGCGATCAGCTATGTTGAATAACGCAGTTGAAAATTACACTAGGAAGTATTTTTATGATTAATAAATCTTATCAAATATTTTCACGATATTTTGCTTGATTTATTATTCATAGGTCCAAGCAATTACTATTAGTGTTTCAAATTATATAAATGAACAAATTCTTTTTAGATGATTGATTCATATGGAAATTTAAGCGTCACCCGTATGTGGATGACGTGGCGATCAAAGTGTTAAAAATACTAATGGAACCGTCGCGTATAAGGTCGATAATTGCAATTAAAAACTTATTGTTGCGTTTGTTCATTGTCCACTTTAAACTTCATATTATATTGTAATAAAATTGTTATAGCATATGCAATTCTTTAAAGACTAGATAGTATAATGTATTTAAGGACTTTATTGTGTATTTGTGGTCGATAATTTAGGACAATAATACAATGAAGGCGTAAATACTTTTATTGAAATTTCAATCTTTGAATCGACATAATATAAGTGTCATTTTGAGATAATTTTATATTATCAAATTATATCGAAATTTAAATCCTGTGAAATCAACTGTTGCTTGATGTAACTGGTCAACAGCCATTTTATGTTCAGAACGATAATAAACTGAATGTGCAGATATTTTCATCTTCAATTTCAAGATATAAATTGATGTAACAGATGTTCAGCAGTTGACAGTTTTATGTGATCAAATTATGTTAGACTTCGAAGGTTCTGAAATTGATCGAAATCAGTTGTTGTCATTGGCAACCAGCCATTTTGTATTCAAGGCGATAATAAAATGGACACGTAGTTATTTTTATTGAACTTCGAGCTTCAAATCGGTGTAGTATAAGTGCCACTTTGAGATCATCTTATGTCATCAAATTATATCAGACGTTAAATGTCCCGAAATTGGCCATCGTTGTAACTGGCAGTGTGCCATTTGGTATTTGAAACGTTAATAAAATGTTCGCCATGCAGTAAAATATTATAACCAATTTAAGCATTTCATTGTACGAAACATTACCATACGTTCACTGATATTGTTTAATTACTACAAATGCAAGAAATTAATCAACGACCTTGAATGTAATCTTGACTTCCAAATTACAGTAGATGACGGAAAGTAAAAATCTGCGGAAAGTAATAAAATTCATCTAGTAATATATTATATGTACATTCAATTCTGTCGAGTTTCACTTTGCAAGAGTGAATGCTCCACTAAATATGAGACTCTCAAGAGATACCACACGCGTGGATAAATAAATTTGTATAATTTTATCAAAAATAGAGACGAGTTAATAAAACTGCAAACCATAGAATTCATAAATACACGTTTTTTAATTTTCGAAAAAAATGGTAAAAAGTCGAGAATTACAGAGAAAAAACAACTCGTCCGTTAAACGTTAACAAAAGTGTGAATTAACCCATTTGCTTTTGCATACACCCGATTCTCTTTTGACACGATAGATACGTTCGCAAAAAATTCGTATAAAAAGAGAATTAGGTGTAAACAATATTAAAAAATTCTTGTTAGAGTTCACTTAATTTATTTCGTGCTTACACATTTTAATTCATTAAATATATTATAAAAAATAAATTATGCTTTGAAAAAAAGAAAATAATTCATAGAATATTGAATATTGAAAATCGTGTTAAAACAAAACAATTCGTGTAAAAAGAGAAATTTTTTTTCTTTTTAACTAGTGTTGAATCAAATTCGTGTAAAAAGAGAATTAGGTGTATACAATTTTACATACATTGTTCTTTTATCACATTTAACAGCGTTACATTCAACAAAATGTGTATACGGTAAATGCTTATATTCTGGTTTGTAAAACTATTTTTTGCTTCAATATTTTCCAACTTGCAAAAGTACTTGATACATAAATAATCTCGTGCAGTAGAGTTGAAATAAAAATTAGGCAGTTAATGGGTTAAATTAGGAGCTGCAAAAATATACGCCAGTGTCAAATTATAAATTTTGATCTGATATGTTATAATGTTTATTGTTCTGCGGTATTTTCATGTAAAGAAATTGCGTCTATCTTTCGAGTTATTTTGTATGCATCAAACGTCGTACATCGGATTCAGCAGAATAAAAAAATGGTTCGATTTTCTCTGTTCGTCGAGCGGCTATGAGGCCAAACGGCTCGATCGTGAGTCTTAATGGAATCATCCGTTAGTAATCACGGCCATTACTGTCTGCGAGCTTGTGCCAGAGTGCACGGTACACGGAGTAATCGGTGCCCAAGGCAATCGATATTTCGAGGCCAGTAAAGGTGAAAGGGGTAGGTGTGAAACGGATGACGAGAGAGAGAGTGAAGCTTTTCCACGGATAATAGAGGTAGTCGACTTCGCTGTGTTCATCGAGGGGTGAGTGCAGATCAAATAACCTGAAACACCGATTTCCCACTACGTGCTTTTCTATAACATTTCACTTAATATAGGACGACACGTTTTCTCTGACAATTATCGAAGACGCGAGTGCAATGTGTCGTGTACCGAGTTAGTTGCTTGAAAGGGAATTGATTTAACCCCTTCGTTGCATCGGGTCTTTTAATTTTTACGAAAATGCACCTTTCAAGTCTCGAAATTCATGAATTTCCAATCGTCTAAATTTACAAATTTCTACAATTATTATAAAATGTCCAAGTACTTCAACTTTTTCTACATTCTCAAGTTCCTCGATTTCAAAATTTCTAACTTTACAAAATTTCCTAATAACCAAATTTTCAAGTTATCAAATTTCTTAATCTCCAATTTTATAAAGTTGTAAGGGTCTAACTCTCCGTAAGTTATAAAATTTTCAAGTACTAAAATCTTTAGAGTTTGAAATTTCAGAACCTCCAGTTTTTGCAACTTTTTTTTTGTAAATATAAAATCTCCAAATACCCAAATTAATATTTAGAATTAATATTTACAGCAATTGATTTGAATCCTTCGTTGCGTAGGTTCTTTTAATTTTTACGAAATCGCATCTTTCGAGACTCGAAATTCATGAACTTCCAATCGCTTAAGTTTATAAACTTCATTACAATTATTATAAAATGTCCAAGTACTTCAATTTTTTTGATGTTCCTGGATTTCAAAATTTCTAACTGTACAAAATTTTCCAATAATCAAATTTTCAAGTTATCAAATTTCTCAATCACCAATTCTATAAATTTTTTCTCTTCAAATCCCCAAACCCATAAGGATTTATATCTCTAAATCCTCGTAAATTATAAAATTTCCTAATGCTAACCAAATTTCCAAGTGCTCCACTTTTCTCAACTTTTTTTTGCAAATATAAAATCTCCAAATATCCAAATTAATATTTACAGCAATTGATTTAAATTCTTCGTTGCATCGGATCTTTTAATTTCGACGACAATGCATCTTTGAATTGTCACAAGTGATAATAGATAAAGAAATAAATACATTTTATTAGCAAAATAGATTTAGTCAATCATATTTTAAGCTGCGAGGATCGAAAATTTATGTACATTTGTGTATTTCAGTACTCAATTAATCATTTGTGATATATTTATGTGCAATATTTCAACTGGTAGAAAATTACTAATGTATAAAGTAGGTAGAATATATACATAAATAAATAAATTATACATAATTTGTACATATTATTTATTATATTAACATAAATTTATAAATATGTCATTTATTATATTAACATACATGTATACATGTACTATTATCGTGTTTAGTAACGAATACGTTTATTCACGAATAAAAATCGTAAAGTTTTATTTCCAGGTTTTACACAAAAGTTTCGAAGTGCGATTCAAAAGCAACAAGTAATTTTCATTTATTCATTAACCAAGAGTGAATCGATTGATTCATTTGTTTTCAAAGAACAACGGATTCATTCAATTTGTTCTACAATATTTTATTTGTTATCGTAAATAATTGATGTCCAGTACTCACTTTCCCTTACGTTTTTACTGCATCGTTAATAGAACTTACCTGCAACAGAAGAAAGAAAAATTAATTAATGATTCAAGAGCATCGATCTTAATTATAAAAATAATTGTACATTTAATTCCAGTATTTTCGTAGAATTTTTAAAATATAAACACGTTAAACAACGTGCGATCGAACTTCACTAAAATAACTAATTAATACTTCTCAACAAATTTCATATTAAATATTATACAAAGATAATGACATAAAATTTATGATAGTAACTCTACTAAAAATATTGTAAACACCCTACAAAAAATTGAAATCAATTAACAAATAATCAAATTTTAATTAAATAACTGTTCAACTCTTCTCAATAAACATTTCATGAAACGTTACCCCACAATTCAGTATAATAAAATTTGCAATGATAAACCCAAGAAGAATATTATGCACTACCATCAAAGAATGAAATTAACTAAATACATACTCAAATCTGAACGTAACGATTAATCGATCCTACCAAATAATTTTTTTACGGAATGTTACACAGGATTTTAATGCAATATAAAATTTTTGACTACGGAAGGCGTATAAGGAAAATCGATGTTTAGAAACCAGCCATTTGCATATTGCTCGAAACTTCTAACCCCAGGCTGAATCATTCGCGCGTTCCTGGAATTCTTATCATTCCAACATTCCAAGCATAGTCCGATGACACTCAAAAAAATCTACACGTTGGACGGTCGCGGAGGGTTTGAACGCTATTTTATTATCCCCCTCGGTAATCTATGACGAAGCTATTAATTAGAGCAGAGCAGGTGATGAGACCAAGGGATCGACGAGCAGCAAATTTATCTGCAAGCTCGAGGGTAACCATCGCGGTCTAGAGGGGTTGCAAGATGGAAGCCAAACCCTAGCATCCCTTTGCATCGTTTTCGCCACCCTTCTTGCCATTCTCCACTCATCCCTCTTCCGGTTCTCGCGAACTACCATCGTCAACCTTTCCTCCTCCTCGACCAATCTCCTTTTCTTGAACAAGCGTATATTGAAATATAATTAGGGCCGGTTTAATAAGCATCCGAGTCGGTGGCTTTACTAAGCTTTACAACCGCGTCCCCCTTTTCGTTTAATGACTCACTTTGAATTTTGACCGAGTACCTTCAATGCCTGACATATTTCAATCTGCCAATTTCTAAAACATCTCATTTTTCAGGGCTTGACATATTTCAATTTTAACATTTTTTGATCCCGTTATTCCTGAAACATCCTATTTTTAAGATATTGACATATGCAACGTTTTTTAATACTCAAACTTCATCATTTTTTAATATGTACATTTTGAAATTTTTTAATATTTATGTTTTGAAATTGTTTAATAGTTAAATTTTGAAATTTTTTAATAGTTAAAATTTCGTAGTTCTCGATTTATTAAATTTTAATTTTTTACAGGTTTCTAAACATACAAATCTAGTTATTTCTGAATCGCATGTTCTCTATTACTAAAATTTCTGAGTAGACAAATATAACATTTTCGAAATTACAAACTGATCAATTCCTTATTCTGTATACCCAAATTTCCAAATTCGAAATTCTCAAGTTTTTGAAATCCTCAAATTAAGTAATTGTCAAATTCATAAATTACCAAATGACCTAATTTGCAATTTTCTTCATTTTTCAAACTAACAAATTATTAAATTATTTAATTTCCAAGTTACCAACTTATCAACTTACCAAGTTATTAAGTTATTAAATTACCAAATTACCAAATTACCAAATTACCAAATTACCAAATCACCAAATTACCAAATTACCAAATTATCAAATTATCAAATTTGCAATTTTGCAATTTTCTTCAGTTCTTAAACTAATAAATTTTCAAATCATTAAATTATCTAATAGACGAGCTACCAAATTACCAAATTACCAAATTACCAAATTACCAAATTACCAAATTACCAAATTACCAAATTACCAAATTACCAAGTTACCAAACTACCAAGTTACCAAGTTACCAAGTTACCAAGTTACCAAGTTACCACGTTACCAAGTTACGAAACTGTCAAATTATCAAACTATCGAGCTATCATATTTCCATTTTGAAAATTTCGAGTTCCCAAATTTTCAATTCTCTTAAATCCTCAAACTAACAAATAACGATTACAATAACAAACTTAAACTATGAAATTTTCAAATTCTCAAAGTTCCGAATCATGTAATCCCGAATTCTGCAAACTTGATTTTTCTAAATTTTCCCAATATCAAAATTTCGAATCGCAAATCAACACGAGTCCCAAAATTGCCGAACGTTCAAATCCACGACTCCGCAAATTTGCCGAATCGTTCAATTAACAAAACGTGCAGTCGGAAGTATGTCCGATGTTCATAAATGGCGTCAGCTGTCGGCTGCACGAAACTATGAATTTTTCGGGAGGGCTGGAATCGCACGTTAAAGGGCGTGGAAGCGTCTCCAGCGAACTTTACCCTCCTGTACACGCTTCGCGGAGTTCGCGCGTGTTCCTCTTTCACCTCGTACACCCTTCGTTCCTGCCAACTCGTTGCCGTAGGTCGCAACCTTCCGGTTTGTCCAGCTAAGCAGACCGTACCAGACGGCTGCAGCTGCACACCGATTTCCGTTTCCACCCACACAGTAGAAACACCCCACTCCACTCGGACATACCATCCTTTACATTATAAAAGAGATTAACTACGATACTTTTTCTATTTTCCACACCACCTTGCTAATTTCCCTTATCTGCCTCTGAAATTTTAATTACATTTACTGAACTCTCTGTTGCCTCTTCCCGCTTCTTGCTTCGTGATTTGCTCGAGGATAATCAATATGATTGTTTCTACGTATGTTTATTGGTAATTTAGTATTTATTAATTAATGGTCATTTTTGAGACATTTTGGGTGTATTTCATCTATATATTTATTAGTAATTTGTTGTTTATTAACTATGGTTTGTGGGATTATCATTTTTGAGGCACTTTAGGTATTGTTTATTTATATATTTACTAGCAATTTTTAATTTATTAATTGTAGTAACGAAATAATAAATTTTCCTTTCCTTTTTATTTTAGGCGTTGTAGTTCTCTGTTTAGGAATTGTTCAGTAGTTAATCTGATTTATTTCTTATTTTACAAAGTTTCAGTTTCACAGACTATTACCTGCAAATGTTTATGTCTCTAGATTTCCAATTCCTCAATCTGTACAAATTCCAAATTTCTACACTCAAAAAAATTTCAAAATAATCAAGTTCCCAAGTTATCAATCTTCTAAATTTCCAATTTTATTTCCAATTTTCAAAACGTACAAAATTTACAGAAGCTTGAATTTTCAGGGTTGGAAATTTCAAACCCTTTAGTCTTTTAAACTTTTTTTTTAATTTAAGAATCTCAGAACATTCAAATTAATATGCTTACTTAATATTTACGGACTTAAAAACATTAGAATTTCCGATTGTAATATTTCGGTAATGTTTTGTGCAAACAAAGTGGAGCAGCCTGTAGAAACTATAAATTCGTATACATGTAAATTAAATTTACTATTACTTCATAAATAATCTTACTTAAAATTATATTTATTGACATTCATAATCCTTTATTTTCCAAATTTTAAACGCTTTTACATCTGAATATAGTTAAGTTATTTATACATTAACTACTAAAGAAAAAAACCTTAGTTTCGTAAATCTTTCTATGATATCTCTATTATCTATATCTATACGGAATCGATATATAATATATATGACGAATTATTTTGAAACCACTCAAAAATAAAAATAACTCTTTTATTGTATAATATAAAAAAGAGAGAATTTTACATAATTACATTATATAATATATAATATAAATTCATTATATAATATAAATGAAATACATAATAATATACTTCATTTATATAACTTCATTATATAAAATAATTTTTTTGTAAAAAATATGAAGGAGCGTCAGCTGATGGAATAAAAAAATATATGAAACTATTTAAAAAACCTTCATATGTCATTTACACGTCCACTTACAAAAAAAAATGTACCATCATAATGTGCCCCTCTCAAAACCATTCAACATCATCAGAAACATTGTTTGCAAAATGTGGTGACCCACCCTGTATATCTGTTCGTGTCGGAATATCGGGAAAGTCTCGAAGGAAGGACGTGATCAGGATCCAGGTTATAGTGGTGCAAGCGAAGGATTTTCCACCGGCACCGCGTCAGAATCGCCTATATATTTTCGAGCAATTAGTGTCACGATCTTTTTCTAGCGTGCGCTTAACTTTGACACGGTCTGTCACTCCGGGCCCTGGTACCCTTCAATCTCGGTTGTCTGCTATTCGGATGCGAGTAATTACGCGTCACTCATGCCTCTTACGTTCGACCAACGTGCTGGCGAACTTTCCTCGTTCGAACACGACCCACCGGCGAAACTTTTGTCGCTTCGAACCTGCACACCTTCCGTTTCTTCTCACCCCGCTTTTCGTCCCTGCATATATCACGGCTCATCCGAATCGAGCGATCAGCCCAAATTGACTCGAATAATTGCACGGACAAATACCCCGAATGATACGTCGGAGTTAACCCTGGTACAGTGTCACGTATCTGACAATTACGATTCTAAATTTATTTTTGGTTCTAATTGCGATCTACACAGTGACACTACCAGGTTAATTGAATGTGATAGTTCAATTTTTATCCTTCGTCCACGAAATCTTGACGATTTTACGGATATTTTAATTGCGCGGAAATAAGCGACGTTTATCTACTTCTACGAGAACCTTTTTTTTTGGAAGAATCCTTTACGTGACAAATTGTAATTGTTTGGTGTTTATTATCTATTTCGACTCTACGGCAATCATTTTGTAATGCGTAAACACATAAAATGTTTTTACAGAAAATTCGTAGTAATTTGGAATTAGTGTTTACGGAAAATTATTTTGTCACCCTGGAAATTGTCTTCAACATTTGTTTAAGGAAGGATGAAAATCATTTAGTTGCAAAAGATTTTTTTCAATACTTTGCATTTCGGAAATATGGAAATCCAGAAATATAAAAATTTTGGAACATAGAAGAAATATTAAACTTTAGAATCTTTTTAAAATAAAGTTTTTCATAAGAAATTTTGCATATTTAAAATACGCAAGTTGCAACTTGTGCAATTAAGAAATTTAGGAATATAAAAATTTCACTTTTCCAAATTAATAAATGTAACAATCTGGAATCGTTGATATACTGATCCATACAAATTAGCATGTTTCCTAATTGTTATACTAAAAAATATAATAATTTAAAAATGTAAAAGGTTCGAAAATTGACATTATAAAAATATCAAACCGATAAATATAAAAGTTTCCCATCTTTAAACCATGGAATTCATAAATTTATAAAAGCTTCCAATTTTCACATGTACATATCTCTGAAAAACTCCACAAAGAGAATAGAAAATGAATGAGATTAAATTTTACTGACAATGAACATGCATAAATGACGTTCTAAAAATAACGGGATATAATAAAACAGATTGAGACAATGAAAATCGCAGATGTTAAAGTACATATCCCTGCATGCATGATAAGACATGCGTCATAAACGGCCCCTTTGTAACGCTCGATAATTATACAGAAAACGAAGAAAGTTCGATAACCTCGCGATCAATTTATTCGAACAAATAAACGTTGTATCATTCGAAGAACTTTCGTGGCTCGGAAAACGCGTCGTTCGTTTAATTAAACGCGTTGTATTATTGCGTAGCATGATAATTTCATGGTGTGATGTGTTTTATGCATATCGAAAATGAGAAGTTACGTTATGAACGAGAATACGTGATGCTATATTAACAGTATGTGTACTTACGGTTAAATATGTATACAGATCACGTGTTATTGTATAGCTCTTTATAATCTTTTGTTTATCGCACGTAGATGTAATATGAATATATTGTGAATCGGAGAAAATCAAGCTCTTTGATAAAAATTTGTAACAGATTAGGTTAGATTAGTTTAGAATTTAACATTCAAATATTTAATGTTATGTTAGGTTAGAATTTAGTATCGAAATGTGTTATGTTAGGTTAGAATTCAGTATTCAAATGTAATACATTAGGTTAGGTTAGGTTAGCATATAATATTCAAATGTATTGCATTAGGGTAGGTCAGAATTTGATATTTAAGTGTATCACATAAAGTTAGGTCAGAATTTAATATTCGAAGGTATTGTATTGGGTTAACTTAAAATTATTAATTATTAACTTAAAAGTGAATCTGGAATTTAATATTGGAATTCATTACATTAGGCTATGTTAGAATTTGAGATTCAAATCTAATGCATTAAGTTAGATTAGAATTTAACATTTATTATTATACGTTTATTTAGAAGTTAATATTCAAATATACTATAGTCAGTTAGGTTAGAACTTCACATTATTAAACGATTACAGTAGATCAATTTAGAATTTAATATTCAAATCCATTACACTAAGCTACGCTAGAACTACCAATGAAATCTATCGCATTTGGTTTATTTAGAATGTAATATTGAAATATATTACATGAAGTTACGTCAGAATTTAAGATTCACATCGATTACATTGACTTCTGCTAGATTTTAATATTTGCAATAATTATATTAAATTAATTTAGAATCTAACATTCGACTGATTTACTGTAGATTACATTGACATATTTATCTATTACAATAAATTAGTTTACAATTTAATATTTGTAGTCAATAAATTTTACCAGATTTCAATATTCAAATGCATTATATTAACCTATATTACAACCATCAGGTTCACATATTCCGAATGTTAAAATTTCCCATTACATTCATTATTTTAAAACATGTATTTTAAAGCTCCTTCTAAATAAGTCGTGCTTATGCAACAATGGTATAACAAACATCGAAAAACTGAAAAAAATATTCTGTAAAATTGTTTCAATGGAACTCGAACTCGCAATAAAAAGGTTGTTAAATCCATTTTTCACCCCCTACGCTACAACCCCCTGTAACAGTTACAATGGAATACATATAGTGGAATAATAATTTTAACGTTCAAAATTTCATAAAGTATAACCTATACCATAAACCTATTTGTTCCCAAATATCATTGCCGTAATTTTTTCAATTTTTATCACGGTATAAAAATTCAACAAAAAGTCTGTGCTCTTTCAGTGAGTATGTAGTATCATAATCGTAGAAAACATCGAAACCTCTCTGCAGAGCTGTATGTAAGCCGTGATAAAAATCGAAATCTCTTTCTGCAAGTAGTATCTTAATTATCAGGTGCAATAACATCAAAATTGATGTTTGAAATCTTCAGATTAATTAATTGCTAGATACCTAAATTATAAAATTACCAAATTATGAAATTGTCAAGTTATCAAATTACCAAATTTCTAAATTCCGAATTCTCAAATTTGTAATTTCCTTCAATTCTCGAACTAACAAATTTTCAAATTATTACATTACCTAATTGCGAAGTTACTAAATTACCAAATTACCAAATTACCAAAGTACCAAAGTACCAAAGTACCAAAGTACCAAAGTACCAAAGTACCAAAGTACCAAAGTACCAAATTACCAAATTATCAAATTATCAAATTACCAAATTACCAAATTACCAAATTATGAAATTACCAAATTACCAAATTACCAAATTACCAAATTAACAAATTACCAAATTACCAAATTACCAAATTACCAAATTACCAAATTATCGAATTACCAAATTACCAAATTACGAAACTGTCAAATTATCAAACTATCCAGGCATCGAATTTCCAAATTCCCAAATTCTCAAATTATGAGATTTCCAAATTTCTAAACTTACAAATTTCAAATTCCCAAAATTTAAATTATCTTAAATCCTCAAAGTGACAAATTTCCAAGCGATTCAATTACCAAACTCAAAGTATGAAATTTTTAAACTATCAAAGTTCCAAATCATGAAATCTCAAATTCTGAAAACTCCAAATTTCTAAAGTTTCCCAATCGTAACAAACATCGAAACCTCTCTACAAGCTATATATAAGCCGTGATAAGAATCGAGATGTCCTTCTGCGTGTGGTATCTTAATTATCAGGTGCAATAAAATGCCATAAGTCATCGAACTGTCAGAAAATACGTCTGTTCCAGCTGTGAATCCGTTAATAAGCGTATATCTGGCAAGGCTCGGTACGTGTCAATGGCACCGCAACTCGAATCGGGTTTATTACGCATCCAGTCTGCGCAGGGTCATCAATCGTCGATTAATCAACCGGAAATGGTCGATTTAATGCGTTAACGTTACGGCCGTTGATACGTGTTTCGCGCCTATCGCTGTAACACGCTGGTGTTAATTAATGTAATATAGGCGTTCGCGTTATCCCGCGGTGCAACGCAGCGGCGTCCAACGTTTTTTTCACCGAAATTAATTCCTCCGCCATAATGCATTTTCGACGATGGTTATCGAATTTTTTGACCGTCCTCGGACGAGCTCGGCCATCGTTAGAATCGTCCAGAGTATTATATCGGAAAAAATATCGTTTTCGAAGGCACGAATAATCCTGCGAATTTATTGCGAACGGATCACTTTCATCCACTTTCGGGGACAAATTCTACTATTTGGGGATTTACACATTTTTTAAATGGTGGATTTTTTAAGTTATTCCCTTAGAAATTCCCGATGCAGTAAATTTAGATGGTAATTTTAGGTATGGTATATGGAGATTTTTATCCGGGATTTAAATTTTTATATTTAGAAATTTAGGAAGTTGATGATTTTGACATTCGGAAATAAGGAAGTGTATTATAGAAATTTTATGTTTTTGATTTTTAAATTTAAAAGCTCAGGTAATGTAGAAATTGTGATTTTAGAAATTCGATAATATGGAAGTAAGTACCTGATCTTAAAATCGAGGAATTTAATCATTTCAAATGTAGGAAATTTATATAAAATATTAGGAACATATTATGCTCAAATTTAGTAATTTTTGAACTTGGTGGAACAAATTTGGAAATTTTATTATTTTCAAATATACGAATAAAAAGATGTTCAAATATAAAAATATATAATAGAACTATTATATATTTAAAGTTACAAATTTTAAAGCTTAGATAATTTAGAAACTTCAATTTTAGAAATCTGGAAATATAGAAATACAAAATTTTTAAATTTAGGAATTCAACAATTTGAACATTTGTAAACATCAATAAAGATTAGAAACTACATAATTTGTAATGTTAAGAATTATTAAACTTGATAGAACCAATTTAAAAATCTAAAAGAATGCAATGTAAGTATTATGTGTTTAAAATTACAAATTTAATTTAATCTAATTAGTAAATTTATTCTGCAAATTCAGAAATCTTACATCTGATAATTGGAAAGTATAAAACTAAGTGACATTACCGTTACAATTACAATTACCGTCGAATAAAAAAATGTTTGAGCTTAAATTCAATCTAAAAATTGTTTAATTTGTTGGAATAAATTTTCAAGATTCGGAATTAAAATATTTTCGTACAATATTAACTTAACCCTTTGCCCTACAACTACGGGCTAGGCCTGTGACGCACTCGCTTTTCAATTATGGTAGACATTGTTAATATTTTTAATACGCTTGAATGTTTAACTTCGGTATAATCGTAATTTGCGCATCCGAGGATCACTAAATGGGAAACAATCTTGACATTCGAAATTTCTTTAATCACTTTAATGTTGTAGCAATTAATAGTTCGTTATGTCTGACGCACTTGCTGAATAAATCGTAGCACAAGGGGTTAAATAACAAAAACCAGAAGATTAAAAACGGTGTGCGCGTGTTCATTGCATGGGTAGATTACACGTTCATCAACGAGACGTCGAAGCAGAGATCGACCGATCGAAATCCAGTATTTTTCGTTTGAATGCTTCTTAACCACAGAATGACGATGTCCGTGTCACTTGCTGGACAGTCGTTTCGCGGACAGATTCGTCCGGGGACACGAGTAGTAATCTCTTCGTGCTTTATTCGTGAGTGCTATCAACGCCAACGAATGGCATCTCTGATAAGCAGCAAACGGTCGTCGGTGCATTCATTTGCACGTTAATTAAAAATAAATTTCACTCGTTTCGCGTGGCCGATCTACACGCCTGTAATCACCGCAACGAATACCGACATAATCTTCGTGTTCCACGAACTATATATAAAATTCCTACCAACTTAACACTCATACAAACTGTTCGTTATCGCGAGAATATTTCTAAGCAGTAAAGTTCTTTGATCACAGAATTATACACAGAAACAAGTCAACGTTGAATTCATTTCGAACGTAACCTCCATTTTGTATAACACGCTGATCGATCAAAAGGAACAAAAGACAGAGATTTAGTGGATGAAACTGTTAATTATTTTTATCATTGCTACAAGTTTATTACATATACAAGATTTCCATTGATATAATAAAGTTGTTAGAACCGACTGTTCTTAGATCGCAATCTAAGATCAACGAGATTAGACACAGGATTAATTGCAAACATAATTTCTATTTTGCACGAGATATACAGTAGAGTCGATAAAGAAAAGTAAAATATAGGAATGTATGGTCCAGCCGATAAAATTATTTATTATTCCTTTAATCTCTAAATCAGAGGTGATATGGTCAAATGGGATATGGTTATATGTTAAAATATAATAAGCCTCTATATATATTATACTAAATTTATTTTAGTAAAATATACCGTTATACTGTTATATATTGTAATTCAATATTTTAAATTCAATTCTGGTTTTCTGTGTAAATCGTAAAAACTAAGATCCAGTGGTGCTAAATATGTAAGTTAGTCAGAACATTCATCGTAGCTATCACATTTCAAAATCATCGAAATTGGTGAAATGTGTGTCCTTTTCTAACTAATTGCCTCCTCAAAGATTTTGGCGAATATCTCCAAAATAGAAGACTACCGGCGATTTTATGTATAGAAGAAAGTTGTTTAGAATGGCGTAGTCAACAACAAATTTCAAGGTTATCGAAATCGGTACAGCATGTGCCTTATTGTATCTAATTGCCGCCATAAAGACACGATTGCAAATATGTTTAAAGCTAAAACCGAACGGTGATGATATGTATAGACAAAAATTGCTTAGAGTGACATCATTGACAACATATTTCAAGATAATCGAAATCGATGAACGTGCCCTTTTGTAACTAATTGTCTCCTCAATGACAAGACCTAACTGTGAATGTATACAGGGTGGGGTATTTTAAACAGGTCACCTGAGGAACTCGCTTGTTTTTGAAGGTAAGAGAAAATGCATTAAACCAAACTCACTTGGTATCAGGGGGGTTAAAACCAGGTATTATCAATTTTTTTTGTAGATGAAGGCGTCAAGGAAATATGAAGATCAGTTCTGTTTTTTTACATGGAATGGTATGGTTTCTTACTTACTGTCTGGTAGAGTGCTTCAAGACGAATACAATGACATATTATGAAAGACATTCGAAGTCACCCAAAGTCAACTGGAATAGAAACTAAATTGTCTCAGAGTATTTTTCGAATACTGTTTAACACTTTGAGTGCCGTGTCACCCGCATACGGGAGACGTATGAATTCATACATAAATCTATCGCTAATTTTAGTTAAAACATTTAACATAACAAGGTATAACAAATTGTGATAAATACATTGAAGTTTATCGAATAAACAAGGGTTGAATATTATGAAAATTGTCTATAAAATTGATCGAAAATAATATTCCTTCCTAAAAGAAATTGAAACTGTTCTAGGGTGGCACCCACGGTGTTAAAATGCCCCACCCTGTATATTAGCAGAAGTTGTTCAGAATGTCGCGATTAACGAGTTAACTGTTATGCTCCTTTTTGTAAGTATACTCTTCAATTACGGTGTAAGCGTCGATGTTAAAATATATGACCAAAAAGATGCATCTATTTTATAAAAAATAAATTTATTACTAATATTGACTTATTTGGTGAACCAGATAGCTGTTATTTAGAAGTACACTCGTTATGACACAAAATCCTGTCACTTCTCCATGACGACTATACTCGTCAAACACAGCTAACCGGTTAACAATATTTCAATCTGGACAACATGATTGAAGATCAACGGCGAGGGTTGTGTAACAACGAAAGAATATCATAAAATAAGTTTTCGCTGGCGGGGAGGATGAGCCATCTGCGGCCATCTTGTACAACACGTAGTCAGAACGATAAAATGAAGCAAAAGGCGTGGATACACGTTACAGTCGATGAAATTACCGACGATTATTCGGGCAGTAGAGCCGCAAGGGTACACGAACAGAACGTTGCGGTTTCTTCTATCTGCGAATAGCAGCCGATGGCGCGGGTTGCTCGATGCCGTGTTCCAGACACGATTTACGACGTCCTCGAGATCGAAAAGAAACCGTACGATGAGACTACAAGGGATACATCGTTCCCCGCCAGGCCGAAGATGAAAGGGACCGTGCACGCGACTAGCTGGAAAAATAAAATGATGACATACGACGACTCGGATGGTAGCGGACGCGTTACCGGCTATTAATAGGGTGAAACGTTTCGCGCATGATTCTTCTGCTTTTCGCTCATTTTATTGTTCGATATTCTCGGTAGCTGCTCCAGCAAGCATTAGGTCGAGTCATAAGTAACTTCCGTTTTTTCATCAGACATTTATTTAGCTTTCACCGAGTAACAAAACTATTAGGTCTACCGGAAAGTTCTGTCCGATAATTTTGTTTCAAGTTCGAACATGTGTACGCAATCTCTTTTTAAGCCACATACAGCTAACTTCTTTATAACTGCGTTTAAAAACATGTGCCCTTCGAAAGTAACTATGGCAAAGATATCTCGTGTCATTATTAAGCTAAACCCGATCATGAAAACATGGGTTCTGATGAAGTTCACTTGCGGCGTTACATGTTGTATGAATTCTAACAGTATAGAAATGCTACCGAAACGTGTCGAAATTTGATAAAAGTTGTTAGTGGAGATGGTATTCCGGGCAGACCGTGTGTGACATGGTTCGAAAAATTTGAAGTAGGTGATTTCGACCTTAGCGATAAGACACGCTCTAGGTAGTCAATTTTGGTTGATGCTGTATCGTGAAGACTATAACATATTATGGATCATAGATCCTTTTTTGGTAACATTAACTCGGCTGCATGAATCATTTTGGACCATATACAGAAGCTAGGATTGATAGATTGTTGAATGTATTAATAACTGCATCATTTTCTTTTTCTTCATAAACGGACAGAACTTTCCGGTAGATCTAATATATTAATTTATTATGTATGACCTTCTCCCATTTTCCTGGCAGTTTACCAATTCCTTCCGTGTAAAATGTAGTCGGTTTCGACTGGAAGAAATTTTCGACAGCCTAACTGACTTGCTCTTCAGAATTAAAGGTTTTTCCATTTAAAAGGCTTTGTCAGGAACAGAAAGGGTGGTAGTTTATGGGGGCAAGGTCCGGGGAGTAAGATGAGTGTGGTAAAACAGACTACCATATTTTCTGTTTCTTATAAAACTTTTTGACTGGAAAAACCTTTAATTCTGAAGAACAAGTCAGTCAGTCGAAAATTTCTTCCAGTCCAAACCAACCACATTATACAAGGAAGGAATTGATAAACTGCCAGGAAGATGGGAGAAGGTCGTACATAATAGCGGGGAATACATAACGATTTTATATAATTTTGTTATTCGATGAAAGCAAAATAAATGTCTGATAAAAAAACGAAAGTTATTTATGACTCGACCTAATAGTTCCAGGTTCCGCGGCTATATCAGTGCCGATAATAATTTTCATTCCTCGTTGTGGGCCCTTTTTTTGTTCTTTCGACGAGGGACGCGTATTTACGCTCAAACCGTTTGTTTTAAGAGCTTTTTGATCATGAAAAAATATATCCGTGGACTGCATAAGTGATATTAACCCTATACTGTCGACGCGAAGGCATTTTACGACTTCTGCAAGCTGTATTGACCGTTCGTTGTACGAGTGTTTTAATTAGGAATGCATTTTTGGACTTGCAGAGGTTATATCAACCCTCTGTTGCATGAGCGTTTTAATTAAAAAGTGAATGGATTTTTGGATTTTCATAAGTAATGCCTGCCGCTTGCGCGAAATTTTTCATTTGGAAAAGTAGTGCACTTTTGGACCTCTATAGGCAATATTAATCCTTTGCTATACGTAATTTTTTTATTATGAAAAGAATGCGTTGTCGGATTTCGACGAATGATGTATTACGATTTTTTTTAGTTACGAAAAGAATGCATTTTTATTTGCATATATAAAAACACGCGAGGTTTTAAATTTATTTGGGAATTTAGAAACGCGATATTTCTATAATTTTATAGTTTCACGGTTTTATGATAGTGATGGCATGTTTTGTTTGAAACTGTTATTGAAAGGTGACAAACGTGCCCGTGTGGATGAACATGTTACATGTAGTCTAATCAAGTACAAAACATGCAATTTCCGGGTTCAAGATGATCGTTTATCAGCCAAATTGGAAGGTTTTAGTGATAATCAGTTCAGTTCATGATTAAGTATATACAATTTTTGATGACGCCTCTTCATTTCGTCCGTTTGACAACCCTTATCGGTTAATTATCTCTGGCTCTGATACCAGGTAATTATACGACGGAAACTAGATCGTCGAGAGTGTGCCAGTGACCGGAAATACTGACCGGAAGTATTGCTATCCGTTCGAGATTTGCTTGACTGCCTTTCCGACATCCTTTTACAAGGGAAATGAAATTGGAAACTGCGGGAAAGTATAAGCTGAGATGTCGAAGAAGCCGCAGTGTGTTCAAGTCTCCTCTTTTTAATTTATTCAAACTTTTATTTCTCGATTTCTTGAAGTAATTTAATCAAATTCTCTAATTTTCACAATATTCAATTTTTAAATTTCCACATTATTATAATTTTAAATGTCTAAACTTCCAAATTCACAAATTTTCACAATTTTAAACTTTTAAATTTCTAACCTTGCGAATTTCCACATTTTTAAATTACTAAACTACCGAATGTCCAAATTTTCACAATTTGAAGTTTCTACATTCCCTAATTTCTAAATTTTTAGACTTTCACATTTTTAATATCATATATGTGATATATCATATTTTATACTTTACATCATTTTCTTCAGATATTCAACTGCATGTGTTGATCATATTAAGTCTCTAAATTTGCATTTAGATTATTAAATTTTCAAGTTTTCAGTTTCTATATTGCCACGTATCCAAAGTCCAAACGTTGAAATATCCAGATTTTCACATTCCAAAATTCATAAATCGTTAACAACTCAAATATTAAAATTGCTAAATTTCCATATTTCCAGATCCCAAACATCTAAATTACCAATATTCAAATATTCAAATTCTTAAATTTCTAAATTCCCAGATTCCTACATTTCAAGATTCCAAAATTTCGCAATTTTCATATTTTCAAATTTCCACACCTCCAAGTATCTAAATATGCAAATTGTTAAATTTCCAAATTCCTGAATTGTCAATATTCAAATATTCAAACTGTATAGTTCTACAAGTTCTAAACTTCCAGATTCCCAAGTCCTCAAATATAGAAAACCTTTAACACTAGATTTACAAACGTTCAATGACCACTTATGTCTGAATCGAAAATGAACTATAAAAACAAATAAATAATGGATAATACATTAGCCAGTTTATAGAAAGCTTCTTCATCACGAGGAACGTTAACATACATTTTGCAATAAGTTTTTTAATTATCTTCGTAATTGAAAATAAGAAATCTAAGATCCGTCGTTTTGACGGGTTCCGTAAACCCAGTGTTAAATCTTTAAATTTTCATATTGCCATATTTCGAACTTCCTAAATTTCGAAGTTCTCGAATGCTCAACTTTTCCAAACGAACACCCAAATTGCAGTCTATCGAACACTCTAATGATTTTCCCGTTCTCGATATCGGTACCAGCATTTCCCGCGATATTATCCGTTCCGGGATACCATACAAGAACACGGCATTAAGATTAAACTTAGATACCTGAATAGAGTAAAGGAGTAGGGGATTGAGGGGGTTGCAGGTGAAAAGCCGGCGAGAGAGAAAGCCAAGAAGCGAGGAAGTTTTTATTGGCGCGGGGACCCATAATTGAACCCAGATAAGTACTCTTTTCATATCATCGTAGCGAAATGATGGAAGAGGATTACAGAGATCCCGCGGGACTCGGATCTGGCATAGAAACGGGCAAAGAGCAGACAGGAAAAGAGCAAAACAGACAAAAGTGGTCAAGGATGGTGGTCAGAAACGCGACGCGGATTCGGACTTTTAAAACTTCTACGGAAAATCTTCCAAGACGAGCTCCGTTATCTCGTTACATTCGACTCTTGATCAAAAATGCGCACGAAAATGCCCACATTCGCGAAAATGTCTTATGGGGCTTCATTTTTAAATTGTTAACGAAAAACACCGACCAATCAGTACGCGAGAATCGCGCGCGCTCGGAGGCAGAAGTGTAGGCCCTAGTTATAATTGGCCGTGGTCGCGATCGGATCGCGTGGCGCGGGATTCTCGCGTTCTGATTGGTCGGTGTTTTTCGTTAATAATTTAAAAATGAAGCCCCATACGACATTTTTGCAAATGAAAAAGTTGTTCATAATGACCCCACCTACCTCCCATTTCCGGCTCCTTCAACACTTTTGGGACACCCTGTATGAAGAAGGTTAAAATTACCGATGATAATCGAATACCGAAAATGTTATAAGCGGATAGAAATTAAACGAACGGATTTCAGCGGATTACGTGAAATGGCAATATTTCTTGATATATCTGTATATTATTAAATTTCGGGAATTTATCGAGTAATGTTCCGCCATTTTCTCGACCGTGTATGTCGGATTACAGCGAGCGAATCTCGCTGCGTGCACTTCCGTAGTCTCGTCGATACGTTTCGACGTGCGGTTCGCGAACGTGCCGTAAGTGGTCTTGGACGATTTAAGCCTGGAGAAACGAGCTTGAAATTCACCCATTCCCGGCTTTAAGTCCTGTACATTTTGCCGCCGGAAGAGATGTTCGTGACTCGTGAGTTCCTGCGAGTGGTCTTGTAGCGAGCGATCGTCGACGTGCGAGCGTATCGTTTCAAGGAAATTGCGATACCTACCAGATATTTACTGTAAATTGGAACCTTTTTAACCGACACCATGCCAGAAATGTCCTATCAATTCTTTCAGTAGAATCTGTGAGGCAAGATGATCAAATAATACACGCGGAAAGAAGGAACGTTTCATTATTATTTATTACATACAGTCGTGGACAAAATTAAGTGGACAGGTATCATAAATAACAAAAGATTAATTTAATTTAACTAACAATGCCTATAAATCAAAACTTTATTGTACAATTATATACATTAAATAAATGTTTTTTCAAGTCTACAAAAGCATTTCACGTTCTACATTTTAAAATTTAAAACATTGTAACAAAACAAAAATTTTTTACATTTCTGCAGTGTCCACTTAATTTTGTCCATGACTGTATATGTTTTTTTTGAGAAATTTTTATCGCGAGCGATCAGTTGATGCATTCTATTTTTAAGTATATATAGAAAGATTATATTTATATATTTTTTATTTTGTGTTTACATATTTATTTGATTTAGTATAAAATTTTTATTGAAATTGATTAGCAGAAGCATTGTATTTTTCCTTACGCACAGAAGAATTACGTATTTGATTTATTATAAGATTATTCAATACGTGCAGAAAAATGATTTTTAATATATTATAAAATTATGATTTTAAGCGACTACTTGAAGCATCATTTCTTGAATAAGTGTACAAGGATTGTGTATTTAAAATATTACAAAATATTTATTGCAAGTAATTGTTTCAAATAGCATTAGTAAAGATCGTGCATCACATTACGTTTCAAATCTGCATAAAATTTTGAAAGTCTGATTTATAAACTCGAAAAACGAAGTATCGCCATTATCGCTGTCGGCACATAGGCGCCACTGTCGCTCGTTTAGGTATAATCTATCATGGCGTCTCGGTCAACATTATCATATTTCATCTTCATAATCTATTTCCTGTCAAACTAAAATGATTCGCTCAATCACACGCAGTCTATAAAAGTTCGACGAGAGTAAGGAAGCAAACATTGAAAGTTTCATAAACATCGGTCCAATAGTTATTGAGTTTATCGAAGATCGAAGGTTTCATAAGCATCGGACCAATAATTTTTGAGTTTATCGTGCACAAACATTGAAACTGACGAGCTCTGTCTCTTTATATCATAGTGTTGTAACTTTATTGCGAAATAACATGGCTAGCGGAGTTTCTCAGCTCGCTATACATGCACATCTTGTTACAGATTGTCGTATACAAGCGACCGAGTCTCGTTGTTTTTTCTCGCCGGAAATTAAACTTCTTTTCGTCGAACGTTGCAGAAACTGGCTCGGCAAAAGGGAGTCTTTTTTGCATATTTCTACGGAGACCGTCGGCGAGCAGTTCATTTCCTCGATTGGATAGGGTCTAATTTCTCTTCTTTTCCAGATCGAACGGCGATGACTGTCTCCAGTGGTGCTCCGAGAATATTTAGCAAAGTACCTAACGTTTCCTGCCGAGACAGCTTATTGTCGTCCCGTTTGTTCTGTTGCCGCCTTTTATCCTCTCTGTAATTTGTCCCAACTGTGTTTCCTAGAAAAATCCCTTTGCCCGGTGGATTCGTAGCGAATATTACTTCCGGCGCGATTTTCGAACAATCGCTTTGAAGCTATGATTAGAGGAACGAGGTATTAAGGTTACTCGAAGCAAACTTTTTCGTTTCCTGGGCGGCAAATTATTCCGGACGAAAATTACAATTTGCGGAACAGATTATCCAATGGCCATTTACAGCGAACAAATATCCAATTCGAAATGTTTGAACGTGTCGATTATAATTGTAATGAAATAACTCAGATTATTTAGTTGTAACAAGATTTTATTATGAAGAATCTGAAGGATGTTTTAATCGTTTTATTCTCTAACTCGAAATGAATAGAAAAAGACATTCTTTTGTTTAATAACAGTGTCTCTCATTGTCATGATACATTTTTGCATGTATGAAAAGATTATAATAATACAACACGAAACTTACAAAGTTCAACAAAAGTTCGTAATATAAAAGTACGTTACAATAACACTCGTGATATACCGATTTAAGACTTGAAGCTTTGTAAAAAGTACTACATAAATGTTGTATAATTATTTTCGAACTGCTTGCTGCCTCAACAAGCACTGTATGTTTGCTGCAATTGTAAACAACTTTTTGGGCTGGCTAATGTTTAACACGATTTGATTACATAATATTATTATAAAATAGAGATTGGTGTACCAAATTGAAACTTAGAACTTGAGGAAAATGACTACATAAACTTTTCGTTACTGTTTTTGTTACAAAATGGGTGGTGGTCATTTATAGTGAACAAACACTAAATTCGAAACATATAAATTCCAACGAAATTTAGTACGGTAAAAATATGTTAAAATGGCCCTTGTGGAATAGTAATGTGAAGATTGAAGGTTAGTAAAAAAAATTGCATAAACATTTCATCAATACTTCAATTATAAAAGTGTAGAACATCGGCCTCATGGTGCAAGGGATCGGTTGCTATAAACAATAAATATTCTTACATTATACTGCCTAATGTCTGATACGATTTAATGTCATAAACTTCTGTCGAATGATACTTAAGGTACATCGATGCAATGCTTAAAACTTTACGAAACTAACTACGTAAGCTCCTTATTAATATTTCTCATACAAAATGGACGATGACCACGTATACTGAACGAAGACCAAATTCACAAGGTATAAAATTTAACACAAGGTCATGGCATGCAACTACATCAAAGTAGCCCGTGTAATACATCGATTAGAAACTTATAGTATAATAAAAAGAACTGTATAAAAGTTTGATTAATATTCGTAAGATAAAATGATTAGTTGCCAGCCTCAAGAAGCGATTGATCAATTACAATAAAAAGTGATAGATAACCTTTAACGTTGATTATTGTTAGATACATAATTACCATAAAATGACACTTGTGACATATCAAATTAAAACTCAATATGCAATATGCAGTATAAATCTTTTGTTCATATTTCGTGTACGGAATGGTTGAGGGTAATTCATTTCAGACAATGACCAAAGGCAAACGTACAGAGTCTATTGTAATATTAATGTATGAAAGTTCAATCAAATGACACTTGCAGTATATCAACGTGAAATCCGAAGCTTGACAAAGGAGGTATATCCTTAAGGTATAATCTCGATAAAAGATGGCAGATTGTTGGTCGAAATCGCTTTGAAGCTACGATTCGCGGAACGGTGTATCAAGGTTACTCGAACCAACGTATTTAGTTTTGCTGGCGGTGAATCATTCGTACCGGAAATTACAATTTGCGAAATAGGTTGGTATCTTTGACTGGGGACCGATTTGTACAGACGAATCCGGTTTTTGTACGCGAAAAACGTAACGCAACGAAAAACATTTCCACGGGCGAACCGTGAAGCGATCATCCGAGCTGTGGAAAAAAATCCTGCGAAGCATTCGAAATTCCGATGGACGAGCCCTTTTGTATTTTATATTCCACGTGGTTTACCATGGAAACGGATGTAAAATCGGGATACGCGTGTACCGCCGCAATAATAATGAATTTCTGGCGAAACATCCGTACGGATAGGAAATGTCGAATGGCAGAACGGCACAATGGCGAAAAAAGGAACGCTCCTGTAAGAACAGACGAATTTTTTTGTTCACGGCAAAATGTAAAAGTCATTACTGTATGAAACGGAACGGGATTATTCAAAAATATTCTTCAATGTTAAAATAATATACACATTCGTGTTCGCATCGAAATAATAATTATTCGCCGGAATTTTATAACCACGTAATATTTAAATATTTGGGAATTTACTGAATATACAGGACCTCACAATACCTCAAATAATTTTTGAACAACGAATTGCGTGAAACATTTCTTTCAGAACTGCATGTTTCAAGGGAACATATTTTGTAATTAATGGATTGCTTTTATTAAGGAAAGCATTTCGGAGATCTCTAAATTACAAAATTTGATTTGTGCAAGTTCGCATGGATCACTCACCATATTCTATAATATTCGATGCCGCATATGCAGATCAAAGTGTGAATACTCTTATGTACAAAATAATTGCACATAAAAATATGAAAGATCAGAACATATATTTATGAAGTTATTCATGTTGCGCGTGTTATGTGAATCATCCTGTATGTTTATAATACTTTGCGTTGCATTTGAAGATGGAATAGTGGAAATTCATATGTACAAAATAATTGGTCAGAAAAATCGTAAGAGCTTGTAATACAAATTTAACAAGTTACCTCAAATTGTGCAAGTTTCATGAACCACTCTTCATATTACATAGCACTTGCTACTGTATTTAAAAGTGTCAATACAAAAATTCTTATGTACAAAATAACTTGTAACAAAAACATAAAAGATCACAACACCTATTTAAAAGGTTAATCATGTTGCACACGTTGTATGAACCGCTTTGTACATTCTATTACTTGATACTGCATTTCAAGATCAAAAAGTGAAAATACTTATGTACAAAATAATTGATTACAAAAATGCTCAGAGCTCATAATACCAGTTTAAGAAATTATAAAAATTGCGCACGTTGTATGAATCACACTATATATTCTGTAATACTTGACGTTGTATATGACGTTGTATATAAAGAGTGGAAATTCTTATATAGAAAATAGTAGTTCACTGAAATATAAAAAGTCGCAACCTGAATATAAGCAATAATACATGTCGTGCAAGATGTATGAACCACCCTGTATGTTCCGTAATACCAGACGCTGTATTCGAACATCGGTGTGTAAAAATTCTTATATACGAAATAATTTGTCACTTCTTGTGTACCGTATCGGTGATAGTGAACGGACTGGATTCTCCAGGTGATATATAAACAACAATAGTAGCATCTTGGCGCAGGAGGTGGTATGTGTAAGTGGAGGTGGGTGGAATCTCGTGCAGGAGACATCAATAGAAAAAGAAAAGAAAACGGGAAGCATCGTCGAGAGACAAATCGAACGTGGACATTCCTATTGTACGTGGGAATGATCGATCCGTAACCATCGCGTTGCCTTTCAAGGCGCACTCTCGAGTCCTTTTCTTTCGAGTATTCCGGTCGATAGCTTAGCTAGCGCCTGTCTTCCGTTACGAAAGATCCCAGAATCGCGGCGACCTATTTCTGCTGGCTCGAGTCATGCGATACTGGCAAAGTTCAACTGGGAGATTTGTACACTGTCGAAAAGTAACTCCGTTACGGGTGAATCTCGACTCTTGATCGTACCATGACACGACTTCTCTAACAGGTTTAGATTGCGCATCGGGCAACAGCAACGGGCAGTTGAAATGCCCGCCGAACACCTCGGGAACTTGGCCGGATGTTCGGTGTGAGGCACACAATAAAAGAGTGCGTGATTATAAGACGCGAGGCGGGGATAGGAGAAATGTTGATACATCAAGATTTTGTATTTAGAAATTTGAGGAATTGATATTTCGGTGATTTAGTAATTTGGAAGTCCGTACACGTTGAAATGCGGTGACGAGAAGTTTCGAGATTTTATATCTACAAATTTAGAAATTTGGGGATTTATAGGTTTGCGAGTGTAGATATCTGAAATTGAAAAATTTGTAGATTTGGATTTGGAAGTGCCGAATAATGAAATTGTTCATTTGGAGATTTGGAAATTCCTTAAATTTCGAGCTCTCAAGGTTTCAAGTTTGAACTTTTAAAATTTGGTAATTTGGGAATTTAGAAATTTGATAATTTGAGCGTGTGGAAATTCTTTAAATTTCAAGCTTTTGGGTTTTAAAAATTAGAACTTTTAAAACTTAGTAATTTTGCAATATATAGAAATTTAGAAGCACAAAATGTTCAAATTAAAAATTTTAATCTGTGGGAATTAGGGAAACGACAAAAATGTAAAATTGAAAGATCTCAGAATATAGAAATTTTTTATTTGGAAATTTATGAACTTAGAAATGTAGAATATCAGAAATTTCCAATTTTGTACTGTGAACCTTTACATTTTTAAATATTAAAATTTAGAAATCTAAAAATTTAGAAATTAAGTTATTTGGAAATTTAGAGTTTCAGAATTTATAAATCCAGAAATTGAGAAACTTAAAATTGTAAAATCCCTCATCATTATGCATGAATACAATATACAAAATATTTTTAAAAATTTGTCTTAAATACCAACTACTAAATAAATTAATTAATTTCAGAAATGTCAACATTTACAGTAATTAAACATAAATTTTAAGATATTCGAAGTTATTTCCAGTTCTCTGAATTTGTAAGTGCCTACGCAAATTGTGCACTCTTCAAATTTCCAAATCTCAAAATTCCTAAACTACTAAAATTCCATGTTGACAAATTCCCATTTTGTAAATAGAGATACGGAAATCTACTAGCAAAAACCAACGATCTTACGTTTCACTCGTATCAGACATGACCATACTCAATGTAAATGCACACAGCACGTGCCTCACAAGACTTTGTGCGTGTCTCATAAGACTTTGCGTGTACCTCACAAGATTTTGCGCGCGTCTCACTTCACAAGAAGCCTATCGCAACCGCACAGGGACAGAAATAACACCTAATCTTCAATTTTATGCGAGTCTTAGCAGATATAACTGTATCCACTAAATTAGACCTACATTCCCCTCGCGAAAACTTCTTTGAGGCAAGCACTATCCTATAATTTCTCCTATTCGATCCGAAGTTGTCTATCATCCACACGTATGCGAGAGGATAAAAATCAAGCTGGTATTTTTCAGTTAACCTTAAAAATCCTCCTAAACAAGGCATAAAGGTTAAAAAGTGATGTGAATGGATTGATTTCGTCCTGTCTGTCGTCTACATAGATCGAATGAACGGGGTATGTGTTCAAATCGAACGCAAATATTTTAACGAACGTTAGCGGAAGCACCAATGCAAACATCGTCGATAGAGAGCGAGTTGGTCCGCTGATCAACTGTAAAATAAACCTTTCGTGTTACAGGCACGAAACGGGATGGCAGGGGGACATATAATGCCTGTTAATTCCGAATCGAAGTGAAACTTTCCGTTAAATCAAACGAGACATTCATGACTGCGGTGACCGGGGTCTGATCAATGCGACAGCGTTTACATCAGTTCGCTGGAAATCGAGTTAAAGAGCGTAGCGTGTCCACACTCGCGGGTCTGATTTGGCCGGTGCATGTGTGTTTGCGCGTGTGTGCGCATTGATAGTACTCCCCGGCTACGTAAACTTGTTAATAATCGGGATACCCCTTAGAACTATTGATTTTCACTGACACCTTTAACTACGACCATTTTATACGGTTCCTTACGATTTTATGCATATTCATGCACATTATAAAATGTACGTGGAAGAATCGATTGAGGGAATGCTATTAATCATGGATTCGTTTCTGCCTTATTTTTAACACGTTAACTTCCACACGAAAGCAATGGAAAATTGCGTTAGGTATTAGGTTGGTGCAAAAATAATTGCGGTTTTGGAATGTGAACAGTAAAACAATATACAGTCGTGGACAAAATTAAGTGGACAGGTATCATAAATAACAAAAGGTAAATTTAATTAACTAATAATGCCTATAAATCAAAACTTTATTGCACAATTATATACATTAAATAAATGTTTTTTCAAGCCTACAAAAATATCGCACGTTCTAAATTTAAAATTTATTTGCAACATTGTAATGAAACAAAACATTTTTTACATTTCTGCAATGTCCACTTAATTTTGTCCAGGAGTGTATATTGGGTTAGAATAAAGTCACATAAACGTACATCAACGAGACGTTTCTGATACATTAATTTGAAGCTCACAGTTCGATAATTACAACTGCGTTTATATTTTTAACATGAGACAATTGATTACTGACCTCAAAGAACAGTAGATCAGTTTCTACAATGACTGAAAGATACCATACAACGTCGGCTGCCGTCCGACATAAAAAGTCACAAAACAACACTTACAATACATCAAATTAAAACTAAAAGTATAATAAATAGTAATGCATAAACATTCTATTTACGTTCCTAAATAGGTGGCGGTCATTTAAAGAGAACGACCACGAAATAGAAAAAAGAAACAAAGTATTTGACAACTCCGTGACATAAAAGTGTGTCAAACCAGCTGCAGTAGTGTATCAACTCGAAACTTGAAGCTTGATAAAATAGGTTACGTTTTGTTCATAGTTTTAAGGAAAAGTGTTAGGTTAACGGCCTTCAAGTGGCGACGCAATACTTATTGCAATTAACGAATCGTATCTCATCACATTGGTTAATATACGATCCTATTCGATGCCACGGAAACACCATAAAATAGCTTTATGGCGTATCAGTCTCTCGGAAATTATATAGGACGCTTAATTTAAAATTTTGGTCGCCATAAATCGCACGAGCTCGGTTCTCTACGCGAATTCCGCATCGAAATTGCGACGCAAACGCAAAATTGCAGGGAATTAGCTGGTTATCGATCACGGGAATCGATCTTGTCCATCGAATAATTGGATCGTCGCTACTTTATGTATATACACCGGTCGGTTTAATAACCTCGTGCCTGAGATTTGTCGCCTGTCGACGCGTCGCTCGCAACCTGTAACCCGCTTCCGGGTGTTCCATGCATCGACGATCGCCTTTGGGGATACCGGGTTCAAAGGTTGCCTGTGTAAATCGAACGTGCATGTTTTAAAAGGCGAGCGAACCGAGCCGCAAAATTTTCAACAACCACGAAAAACGATGTAAATTTCCAGAGGGCCATTCACGTTGTGATTAATCGATCACTCTTTTTTTCGCGGGACAACCTAGTCTTCTGGCAATGTTTATGTATCATTGTTTTACACGTCGCAAAGTAGCTTACAGGTACATGTCGTTTGCAATATCCTGACGAATGTATTGCTACGTTATAAATAATATTTCAGTACAGTATTTTATTTTTATTACGTTATGCTTCACTAACATTCATTTGGTTATTCTCGTATACAATATCTGGTGTAGTATAATATTCGAGTATCCCATAAGCTTCTTCTCTTTTTGACAGAAACGAATACACAGTATTTATTGTTTAAGGTTTATTTGTTGCTTTAAATATGTATAATTTCATGTTATATAAAAAAGAGAGAAATAATTTACGGGATATCCTAATACAATGTGTACTACTTTTTAGTTTAAGCAGAAGTAATGGAAATTATTGTAAAAACTGAAATCAAAATACTATTTTCAGATTTCCGAATTTCTAGTTTCCGAGTTTCAAAATTAGCAGTTTTTACATTTTCAAATCATCGAATTTACATCTAATTCAATCATTGAAACATCTAATTCACTCTATGAGTTATTACACGACCAAATCCTTCCACTTCGAACTTCTCAATTTTCACATACCAAAACTACCAAATATCTAAATTTCTAAATTTCTAAATGCACAAATGTCACATTCAACACTCCATCTTCCAAATTTCCCCAACTTAATATTGTTCTATGCCAACCTAAAATAATATGGAAATCCTATCCAAATATTCAATATCTATGATGACCTCGCCCCTAACTCCGATTCATACTGTCAATACTCAGCCCTACATCATCCTCAACCGTGTCATCTGTGTCATATTTAACCTCTGCTCTTACGAATTCCAACTCCCTCTACAACTCTTCAAAACATATATATATCCCTGATTTTTCTAAACTAACTGTTAGTTAGATTTTTTATCTTACAGTGAACTTTCGTACATCTACACGACAAAATATGAATCAGTCTTACTTTACGCGTTAAATAAAGCCCAGCCTAGAATTGGAAACAAAGATTATTTAACACTTTGATTGCCATGTCACCCGCATATGTGTGACACTCATATTTCTGTACACACTTAATAGCTACGTTATTCAAAATTTGTTCACTTTTCTAGCTGAAAATACTTGGAATTATGGAAAATAAATATAACAAAGTACTGTCAAAATATTTGGTTAGATTTGTTAAAAATGAAAATACCTAATGCAATTTTCAATTACTTCCACGTAGCAGTCAACGTGTTAATACAATAACCATGATCCCTTCGGAATACAACAATATACAATTGGCACTTTAGGTTCCGGTTATTTTCCACATTCCTGTTCAATGACCAACCGTGAAAAGTGTCATCAAAATAGTCGTGCATCGACGCGGTTCTTTCATGAAACAAGAGATTGCATTTGTTGAGATCTCGAATCCGAATCTCGTGCACGATCGAAGCGTTCTAAAATCGTATCCACCAGTTTCCCGTGCATCATTTGTCAGTTTCAGTCCCAAGGTTGTATCTTGTTGCTCCGAAAACCTCGTTCAGCGTTTTTCCGCGAAGCATCGAATTCAATCTCTTAGAATCATCCCATGACGCGGTCGAGTAGCCTGCGATCGGCATTATCCTGTCGGTCATTCGAAAAAGACAGACAGAACGCGAAATGGGTCGGTTCTATTTCAAGAAATTTGGTCAATTAGCGAAGTACACGGACGCGCGTACCCGAAGCTCGAGCAATATTCGCAGACAGTCTCGCATTGCCCGATTGAGCCCCGACTGGCGCACCTGCTGCACTATCCGTTTTAATTTCGAGTCATTTAGTCAATACGTTCAGGCGGCATTGAATCAAAACGTCGGCTCGGCCCGTTACCATGCGCCAAACATACTCCACCCTTTACGCACGTGTGTCCGCGTGCATGAGTCGTCCATCTCTCGTGTCATCCCCTCGCCCCCTTGCCGAGCAATGAATTAATCAGTCAGAGTGATGAGGGACGCATCCACCGTCGCGTTCCGGCGTACATCGATGCTGCGACGCGTCGTCGATATACGCTAACCGAGCCCGTCATGTGGACGAGTCTTGCCTCTGATGCATTCCGCGTCTCCGATAGAAGGGATTCTCGTGTCCTCTCCTCTAACTCTCTCGTCTCCTTAGCCTCACCCTCTTGTCGTGGATTCCCGATTATCCGAGGCAACCGGTACTTTGAATCGCTCGTAATCGAACAAAGAAAGCGGAGACGGCGTAATGGCACGCGTACCGCCGCCAGATCGAGAAATTGATCAAAAGAAAGCAGGTTCATCGGCATCGACGCGCATTAACGAACCGGAGCTTCGCTAATGGCAGCCATCACGATTGTCTTACCGGTCGAGCACGCGTCGAACCTGAAGACGTCGCGCCGTCTCAGACTTTTCGTCTTCGATATTCCAAGCGTTTCTGTGAAATTTACGAATCTGGAAATTTTAGATGCGGAAACTTCGGAATGTCGGTGTTTGCAAGAAAGCTTAATAATTCTGAAATCAAGAAACTTGAAAATTTAAGTACTTGAGAACATGGAATCGATGATTTTCTCAATTTATGGAATACTAAGAAATTTACGAAATTCGAAATAAGATAACCTAAAAGTTTAGGAACATCAGTGTCCGAACATTTGGTATTTTCGAAACTTACGAACCTGCATATGTGAAGATTTCAAAATTTAGAAATTCGAAAATCTCGTTAATTCAACAAGTTATAAACGAGTAAATCAAAAAATGTCGATCTCTCTCGCAACTTAATAACTGTACGTACGAACACCGTGTCGGCGGCAATATAACGGGAGTCTACTGTAGACGTTTGACGGATTTCCTCATCCTATTACCAGTTCTCGTATTTCTGTATATAGATACCGAACGATCAAGCAAGTCTGCTCGAACTATCGTCGCTTTACGGTCGGTCGCCAACCCCTGAGCTTCGTTGGTTCCCTCTGACCTCGTGCGGTCAGCTGGATCCCGTAGTCAAAGGTATTAATAGGCATAGTTCCGAAAGTGAAGTACACGCGTTTCGACATAGGGTAGAACATCACGGCCATATTCGAGGATCATATAAGCTCAGGAAGAGTAGAATGCTTGCCTAGCCGGCTGGTTCGATCGACGTTCATCGAGATAATGGATTCCATGTGCAATTTAATAAGCAGCGTTGCTTCTGATTTCGATGCCACGCGAGCCTACCGAGCTTTGCTACCGTTATTGGCAGCTAATTACGGCCAATTAGGCGGAACGCATTACGAGATTAAAGGAGCAACTGCATGCCAAGAAATGGTTTGCTAATGGTAAAGACCAAAATACATTCTATAGTTGTGGATTAACATATATTTATGCTAATGGACTTTCGTTATATCGCCGTGCACGAGGACATATTATATGAGAATTTTTGTAACTGCGTGCAATTTGACGAAGATTGACGAATTTTGTCGAATATAATTATGAACGAGTGGTGTTTGTCAGGCGATATAACGCGAGATTATGCAACGCGTGATGACTGTAATGCGCGACAATTATAATGTACGGCGACAAAAATGCATAGCAATTATAATGCATGGCGATTTGAGTATGCAGTGATTAACGTATGAATATGTAACGTGCGATAATTATAACGCATGGAAATTTATCGCGTGGTTACAACGGAAGAAAATCTTAATATACTGACGTAACATGTGATGATTATAACGTATGGTGACTATAACGCGTTGCATTATAACACATGTCAGTTACAATGTGCAGCGAGTTCAACATATGTAAATTTAACGCACGGTGATTACAATATACTGCAGTTACAACGCTCGAATGTAGCAACGAATGAATATTACGACTTGGTACAATTACAGTGGGTTGTTGGTATTGTGTATCGAAATTTGATGTACTAAAATCACAACGTGTGGAAATGCCATAAGTACAATGTGTGGAAATCTAACGCTCTGCAATTACAACGTGCAGTAATTTCGACGCGAATACATAACGAGGCATGACGATTGTAACGTATGGTGACTATAGCGTAATGTAATTATTTTGCGTGGAGATCTGACGTGGGGTAATTATAACGTATAGAGATCTACCCAGCGGTGATTACAACGCGTAGGGATTTTTAACGCATAGCGATTGCAACGTGTAATCATCTTAACGTGCAGAGATTACGACACATGACTATCGTGTGTCTGATTACAGTGTGCGCTGATTACAATGAGCTGTGATTATGATATGTGGAAATCGGACGTGCAGCAATTATAACGCTTGGAGGTCTGACGCGCAGTAATTACGACACACGGTGGTCACAGTGCGTGGAAATTCAACGCGCAGCGATTATAATGCACGGAGACCTGATGATCGATGCCACAACGCCCGATAGTTATTACACGTACTGATCCTTATACGCTCTGATTGTAACATACGGTGATAATAACACGAGACAATTTCAATGTCCGTACATTCAAACGTGCTGCAATTGGAAAGCATAGTTACTACAAAGCATTGTCATTACGATGCGTGACGACTATGACGCACAATTACAACGCACGGCGAGTATAACGCACTGTAATCACAACACTCGCTGATCATAACGCACGGCGATTATAACGCATGGCAACTACAACGCACAGCGATTGTCACATACGTAAATCTAGTTATATAACGATTACAATATGCAGTAGTTGTAACGTACGGTGGATACTACGGACAGTCGCTGCAACGCACGGTAATTATAACGCACGGCAATTGCAGTGCGCAGCTATTACAATGTGTGAAGAGTAAAGCGTCTTGCACTTGCAATGATTACTATGTTTCACATATATAGCGCACGTTGGTTATCATGTGCAATGTTTGCAAGACATGACGATCATAACGCGCGGGAATTGCGACGCACGGTGATTCTGACGCGCAGCAATTGCAAACTGCGATAATTTTAAGGACTACAGATACAACACACCGGTACATCTGTGATTACAACTCTCATTAATTATAATGCATTGATTGTAACACGTACAGTGATTATGTAGAACATTAACGGTAATTTCAAAACGGTGGTTATAATCTCGCAAGCATTTCTAAAAAAATGCCACAAAAGTACAATTTAGGCAACCGGTCTCCTAAATCATGTTTGCTAATTTCCAAAATCGTACCAATCTTTAGATTATAAATCGACTGACTGATAATAAAGCATTTTATGTAACATCGAAGACAATAATAACATATGGTTTTTCTCGATACGCCTGCACGCGACTCATGGATCCGAGTGGACATCATAAACATTGTTCGCGGCCAAATGATCTTGGATTTGAATAATTTTAGAGAAAGAGGAAAAAGACTATTTCGTACTAGCGGACTGTATCAAATTTTGGACGCTTCATGGGACTGTTCCTTCGTTAAAATTACAAAAACTGCGTCCGACGGTCAGAACAACACTCGCTAGCACTATGCTAGTCAGAACCAACCAGCCAGAAAAATCGGCAAGGAAAAACTAATTCCTGTACAGTCATTCAGGAATTGACGCGCGAGGAGGCTGCAATGAAACATAAGAAGTACGCCTATCCTCAATGTGAATCCTTAGCACTTGATGTCGATCGACGATTGCCGACTACAGATTGTTTATGTTTTTTGGTTCAATTGGTGTGCGTGACCTCGCGAACCAATAAGGTCCTGCCACTGAAAATACGCGTGAGCCGGTGCGCCAATTCCTGGGTGACGGGCTGTAGCTTTTCCTTTCAGTCTGCCTTGCAGTACACGATCAAGGTGGGATTGAAAACTCCCCCGAAAAAAAGTGCCTTCCTCATAGTCGACTGGTTGTGATAATTACCAGCGATTTATAGTACCCTTGACCTCGGATTCGACCTTGGTTCTGGCTCGGACCGACGATCATGGCATAAACCGGTGAACCTTCTAATACGTTCTTAACAAACATTCCATCACATCTTCGAGTCGAACTCGCTAGGATAAAATGTGTGCTACATTTACAGATATGTAGCAGAGTTTAGCGTCGGTTGTCCATGCTGCCAAGATCTCCGCAAGCCCGTATTCTCCGCCATCTTCTGCGGGGCCACCACCGTAATGCACCTGCTCGATCAATACTGCTTACGCGGCATCGATGCACGCGCCACTCGGTACCGTTCAATCCAAAGGACATCGAATGGAATAATGTTCGTCGCGTGTTTCCTAAAACGTACAAAGCCGCCACGCTAATCGTCGACGCTTCGATGCTCGCTTTTAACCTTCGCAGCCCGGTTCCGTACGTCGAAATCGAGGCGCATTCATCAGGGCGACCGTGCGCCGGAACTTGTGCACGCAGCCTGTTTAAATATAACTGGAAACTGACAATAATCTCGCGAATGCTAATTGGATCCGGTGTGTTCGCTCGTGGCGAAGAAACCGGGTCAGAAAGGGTTACATATTGGTACATGCGCGCTTACGACTGCACGAACTCCGTTCGAAAATCAATTTGGGTCTGCGGGCAGATTCGATTTCAAGTAGAATCTCGGTTAAATTAAGTGTAACCCGGGATTGTGTGCAGTCCACGCACACCGATCGAACGTTTTTAATCGCGGAGAATATTGTATAGATCCTATTTTAGGTGCACCGTTTTGTTAATATCAGAATCAATTGAGGAAATGCTCGTCCTCGATTGGGATATTTTCACGGTTCACGCGTTGCTGGTAATGTGGGACATGCAGATCCCGTTTTGGATTGACTGTTTCGTTGCCGTGTCACCGATGCTACCCAATCATCTATTTGTATCCTGATCTAATATGGCTTATGTACAATATTTAAGTATTTTTAATAGTATCAGATGTGCAGATGCTATTTCAGGTAGGCTATTTTCTTACGGTGACGCCTGAACTGTTCAATCGCCGATTCTGATCTAATCTGGATCACGTCTTCGCAATCTGATGACACTTGACCTAACACGAACCATGTATATACACCGTTTGAGTGTTTTCAATCACATGGGACAGATTCTATGTTAGGAGGACCACTTTGTCGTATTAGCACTTGAACTATCCAATCAAATTGTTGCAATCTGATGTTAACCCTGACATAGACTACGAACAGCACTTATCCTGACCTAACCTAGTCCATATATAGCTCTTAAATTTCATTAATCCCGCGAGACATATGGATGTCATTTTAAATGGACTATTCAGTTGTGTTAGTAGGTAAAATACGTAACAACATCCTCGTGGTCTGGTGATAATTCTAATCGGACCTATACATATAGCTCGTAAATGTTATTACTTACCTGGAACATACTGATCTAATTTTAGGTGGACTGTTTTGGCACGATGGTAGGTAAACTATCTAATCACATCCTTGTTATTTGCTGATAATTCTGATTATCGCCTAATAATCTACACCTACAACTATGCATATACAACTATAATTTAGTATAAATAGTTTTGTCAGTACATGTCTGCTGACAATCCTGATCAAACCTCAACTATCATATATACAACTCTGAAATATTGTTATTCACATGGGACATATAAATCCCTTTCAGATGCACCATTTTGTAACGCTGCCCAAACTAATAACGTTCTCGTGACCTGATAATAATTCTAACCTAACCGAGGCCATAACGTATAGGACATTAAGAATATTCATATGGGACGTAGATCCTTTTCCGATGAACTATTTCGTAACGTTCACATCGGATCAAACAAAGTACCTCGTTGTGACCCAAGAACCTTAATTTTGCTAATTCGACAGAAGGATATGATCAGAAACAGCCCAACAATCAAAAACGCTAAGGTCATCGTATCCCATGAAGTTCAATAGGTCATTTAACGTTCTCCATACGAATTCGATGCATACATACGATAAAGATCCATGGTACATCGGTTCTTTAATGCAGGAATCGATATCCGTTTCCACGGCTGGGAACGATACGATCAACAGGGCCGCCAAGAAGCTTGTTCGTGGAGCAGAGATAGCGAAATCCCATCTAGCCGATCCGAGTCCGTGCTAGCATTACCTATCCGTCTATCCTCTTATCCGCCTACCCATCATTAAGACTATTAAAAATCGATGACGGGTGGATGGGAAGACAGGCGAACAGACGTGGGTCGATGAATATTTCTCGACGATTCCGGGAGGTTACTTAACCTCCGTGTCCCGGGTGACTCTGGCTAGCCTAAGGCACGATAAACTCGCAGTCTCGCAGCGACTACGAGCAACGTAGTTATGCGAACCGGTTGTGCACGAGGAATCTGTTTCTGCTCCCACGCGCCATTCTCCCTTCTCTGCATGGTCGTTCGCCGTTTCTCCTCCTCCGCACACGCCAATCCGTCGTCATGGCCCGGGATCAGAAATTACCGCTCTGGCCCGGTCAACGTGCATTGACCGGCGTGCGAGTGTGCGAGTAGATGCAACCGAGTGTGACCCTTAACGCGGACTAGTCGTCCGTGACCCCCTTGCTCCGTTAAATCGTGAGCCGCTCTGGTGGGCCAAGGGACACGCACGCGTGCCGTTTCGTCTCGTACGCGTGCATGATCACGCGTGTCGACGTGCCGAATAAGCTCGGACCCGTCCCGCCACGACCACGTATGTACACATGTACGGGGCTATGCGGTCCTCGACGAGTTTCGTCTCGGTCCGTCGTGCTCCGATTCGTAAACGTCATCGCCGGCTCGCGAACGATTTCGATCATGGGAGTGTCGAGTCTATCGAGAAGTTCGACCCGCGTTTTTCTACCGGGCGGATGCGGGTACTGCAACGATGCTTCCCGTTTCAAGAAATTCGTTCCGCTGTCTTGATCGTGAATTACGCTCTCTGCCCGACTAGCCCGAGGCTTTCTCATTGTTCTGTAACTCTGTTTTCTTTATACTTACGACCATTTTGTTTCCTCTTGCATTCTTACAGATGGCTGCGGGACCCACCGTTCTATTATCCATCGCCTCCTCGAATTAGCCGTATTGTTTTAGGATAGCTAGTTGGTTGATTTTGGAGTATGGGTCTTGGTGGATCATCATTTGATTGTCGTATAATCATTGGCCCTTGTAAGTACGGTTTCTTTCATTGATATCTAGTTTTCATTTAATCCATCTTGAAACATGGTTCATACGACACCTTTCGCGTGTCATAAGCGTTCAGAACATATGGGTGACATTGTTCGTATGTCACAAAACATCTAGAGCCTAATCTTAGGTTACAGCTCATAAGCACTCAATTTATTCAGTCTTCCATGCTGTTATAGCTTATGTTTCGTCCTTGAATCCATTTGAGCTTATGATGATATGCACCCATATCATCATCCTTGTAAAGCAAGGAACAGTTTGCTGTATCAAGGTTATAACTACTATCATTAATACTTAACCATGGGTACAGCCATTTGCTTTGATACATGTTCATATAGATCTTCATAAGACTGTTCACATGTCGCTAATCTATAGTTTGACCTTAACTGATGGATTACTAGGACTCAATTTATAAGCTATCCAAAGTACATTTCACATCGTGTATTGTTTCTTGACGTTGTCCTTATGGTTTCATGATGAATTTACGCTAACTTCGTTCTTGGATCCACAGGTTTTAGATTATACGATCGATACAGAAACTCGCTCGCATACCATCATAAAACAGAGAAGCCTTTTGTCCCGCAAGGAATAGTGAACGTACAGCCAAATTCTGTCTTAAGAGTCATGAAAATGTCATAATAGTTTCCATTGCTTCTGAAGATCATCCTCATTGTGATAATAGCATCCACGGCGCTATAACTTGTGCTCATTGCTTTAGTCCATCCAGGAATCTTGCAGTCATGCTAAACCTGAGGGCTCACTGGAAACCAACTTGTTTAACTACCTAACAGAAGTTCCACGCTGTCTATCGTTTCTCAGTGCTGTTCTAATGGTTCTATGATGCAACCAACGTTACGTTCGTCTTTAGGTCCATTTACCCTTGTGCAGCCATTCATAATTAGCACAGCGTTCTGCGTTCTCATCATTCATCTCAGATAAAGAACCCATAATCTAATTCTAAGGACTCACGGAGATCCATTGTCATAATAGCTCATTGACCTACAGCGAGCTGTGCGACATGAAGCACTATTTTGCTTTAGTTGGTATAAATAATTTTACTTTATTCCATCTTGCAATATGGTGGTAATACTAATCCCAGTTGTGGAATCATCAATTTTGCTCGAAAGAATCTTTACTGTTTGGCACATAGCAACTGTAAAATTTTCTAGTTGAAGAGTTCGATAAATTTGTTTCAAAATCATTATTCTTTTATTATTAATCGACAATGCTGTTTGTTTCTGTATCTTCAAACATCGCGTACATTACTATAAATTTATTCAGAAGTCATTTATTGTAAATTGTTACATTAACCATTTAACTTATGATGTTGCTGGCAAGTCCGTCAGATAAAGCGAATAGTTATCGTTGTAATGTTAAGATAAACAAAGAATGTTCTGATGTTAGCGGTATTTTGAACGCTGCGATCATTGGATGGTAATGAAAATTCTCCTCGAAATTCAATCGCGATAGAAATATGAGCGAAGTTTGTCACATTTCAACAGTTGTGTGCGTCATGTGTAAAAGATGATATTATAAGGCAAGGGGTTAAATCAAATGACGAATGTGAGAGCAAAGGGTGAACTACCCCACATTATTTGTCATCCTAAAACATTTTCCAAATAGTTCTACAATGCTGTAACTTATGTAATGTTCATACAAGAGTTCATGTTGCTTCACGAAACATAATAAGTATAGTAGATATACTTATCTACTGTATGATGCTGCCGCACCACATTCAGATTACGTCTTCAGAATCCAATGTTGATCGAAAAATCCTCCAGCCATAACTCATTCATCAGAGGTTCCATGTATCATGGTTAGCAGAGCCTACGTTCTCTACATCGATTCCACGGTCATTTCCATTTGCTCATGTACCAGGGCATAATTGCCAGGTGATTTTTTCGCCGGGCGAAGAAGCTGATTATCCCGGTGGGTACGTAGGTCGTCGATTCAGCCGTAATACGTGACCCGACGAAGGGTTCGAGTCGCGGCCTCTTCGTTCCAGCACGGGTTCGGCCCTAGAGATTGCGCTATTACGCTTCCCGGACAATCAGTGCGAGACAAATGAGAGGAATACTGATGCGAGCCGCGGGGATCGGCCCGCAGAGGGTGAAGGGCGTTAGCCCCGTGTCCTGAGGGGATGGACGAGGAGGACCGGCCGGCTAGCAGGGAACGGCGAAAAAAGTTGCCGCGGCCAGGGACATTTGCATTCAGGGACAAGAAGGAGAGAGAAAGAAATAAATTAGGTGCGCGGCGAAGTGACTTTCAATTGGGGGTGTCCCAGAGTTTTTTTCCACCCTGGGCCGTCACTTGTTCCTCCGGCAAAAGGGAAAAAAACCTATACCTAACCTGAAAAGAGGACTTCTGCTAATTGCATCCTGTCTAACGTCGCTCGTTAGCCGTCATCCGTGGCGGAACAGAGAACGAAGGACACGGTAGGATGAGCGGGACACGAGAAACTTGCCCGGCGAAAGCGTGCCTCGGATCGAACCCGAGAGGAAAAGAAAGTTCAAAGTGGTACTTATCGATGCCGCTGATATTCATCTATCGGGATAAGCCCAATTAATGACGTCCGTCAGATAGGATTAACGCGTTCGGTACCACGGTATCGGCTGTGCAGCCCTTCACCGAGGAATTAGCGCATCGACTCACACATATTTTCAGTGATAGGATCTTATTGGTTCGCGAGGTCACGTACACCAATTGAGCCAAAGAACATTGTTAACACTGAAGCTACTAAAGAGCTTCACATGACCCAAAGTACGGATTTAGGCAACCGGTATACTAAATTGTGCTTGCTGGTTTCCAAAATCGTACCGATCTTTATTTATATAATGATTCGACTGAATGATAATAAAGCATTTTATATAATATCGAAGACAATAATAACATTTGGTTTTTCTTGATACTTCCCCCTACACATATACAAAACTTCTACTTCTCTCATGGCAATTGGGATTTATTTTCTGCTTAATCAATTTAGAAAAGATTACAAATTTATTTTTGTAATTTTTTATGCACTTTTTTATGCATCAAACGATGTGACTGACCATTCTTCATAAAAAGGTACTGACATATGTATATCGAAAAGCTAATAGTTTAGATGTTTCTATTGAAAATGTATATTATACTTGTCATATCGGAACGATTGTTTCATTCAACAGTAAATGTTCAATATAATTAATAACAGCGTTAAACATTGCCTTTAAAATACTATTTCAGGTTATGCTGAAATATTTACGTTTCAACTCGTCAGCTCCGCTATTAGATTGCATCTGCATTCAGCATTTTGAGAGTTTTTAATGTGCAACTTCAAATGCAACTTCGGCCTATGTTCCATTGTTCGTTTCGATCCTTGTATTTTTAGTCGAATGATTCATTCCGGTAGCTGACTCGCAATTGCGCGAAGGCGTTAGCCGAAATGAACGTTCGTTAAGCGGCCGTTTATCGAACGGATTTTCGAACGAAAATTTTAAATTGCCCGCCTGTCGCCGACATTTAAAAGCGTCGTTTACGTGTAACGGTAGCTCGGAGCTGTTCGCCGATCGATTCTTCCCGCTTTTTGTCGCGTGGCCGCGTGATTTTCGACCGTAATTTCACCGAACGTACTTAAATGAAATTTCAGCCCGTTGATAGTCGATTGTTTTCGCATTCATAACACGCAGCGGGGGCGGCGGGGGCGGCACCGTTGTGTTGTCGCGTGAGCGAAACGGTGCCAACCACAGGGGACGGCTTTTATCCCTCGTAACCGGTCGAAAAATTGAGGGGTTGATTAATTAATGTAATTTCTATTCGCCACCTGTGAACGAGTTCAGTCACGGAGTTCCGCGTCTTCGATTAAATACATTTTTTCTGCGTGCACCTTGTTCCGAAAAAAAAAAGCGAGGGGTGGTGACCCGTTTTGTGGCTCGTTCCGAGCTTCGGGTCCGTTTCGACGTGACATTTCGAAGCCACCGATCGAACAAACTTAGTTTCATATCCGGTGCGGTCTCTATAGCTTTCGGTATCACGCCAACCATGTCAAAGCGACCGGGTGTACTACCATCGACCGATTTGAAAGGAATAACCTGACATGCCATGTCGTTCCTGCACGCGAACCTGCCGTCGGGAATCATCCCCTATCCATCCCTTCATCGACCGTCTTTTACCCCCTTTCATACCAACTAAATCAGCGACTGGGTTCAGATCACTTTAGCCGTCTCGTTCCGTCGGGAGAAATCTCGGTTTCAATTTTTGTTCCCAGAAAACTGACGACTTGTCCTATTGTCGAACTATTTTGTCGATCATTTAATATTTCCAAACTGGTTATTGCAGCTGGGAATCGATCAAGTTGTTTTATTCGAGTCTTGAGCTTTACATTGATGCTGCATATGTGATATTTCGATGTACTCTTGTATCATGGAATACTGTTTAAGTTTCTCTGTTTCAGAATTTGCCACTTGATATGCAAAAATGTAACTGTTTGTTAAAACTCGGCAATAGTGATTTTATATTAAGAAAAGCTATTGGCAATTCATAGTATCATTTTCAAGTTTTTAGGCTTAAATTGATATACGTATACAAAATTCATTTTGAGGTAACTTTGTGTCATGAAAGCGTACCAGACATTAAACGTATCTCTAATATCGTATTATTAAAAGTGACGATTGAGGCTAGCAGCCTGCCATTTTATAATAACAATATTGACCAAACCTTTATATCCTTATTTTCAACAAACTTTGAGCTTTACATTGATGTGCCGTAACTGCCATTTCATAACATTTTTATGTCAATAAATTATATTAGACTTTATACATATCCACATGGGTCTCTGCTTCCTGTATGTGACCAGCAATCATTTTGTGTAAGTAATATTAAGGAAGGGTTTAGGCTGTTGCATTCTCTAAATTTTAAGCTTTAGATCGAGTTAACACAAGTACTTACTATTTTGTAGTAAATTTCTGTTATTAAATTGTGTTACTCCTGAATCGAAGGAACAATACCTGATCCATCGGTCCACGAGGCTAACAATCAGCTGCCTTGCGTTAAATCTATAAACAAAACGTTTATGAAGAATTCTCACCAATTTTAAATCGCTATTGGACATATTAGAAGCGACATTTTTCAGCGACATTTCGTAGATTTGATGTTATTGAATCATCTCAAACATTAAACAACTTATAGAATACTTGATCCACAGCTATTTGAGGCCGACAGTTGGCCACCTTGCATCGAAAGTAAGAAGAAAACGTATGTATAGTCTTTTTAACTAACCTTTCAGTTTCAAAACGAAACTCACGGATGATACTTTCGTACACATTTATGTCCTAAATTCGTGTAAGACATTTTACATCGTTCCACACGTTACACGCATGTTAAAATTCACCGCCAGACATTCTATATTAACCCATTAACTGCCAAATTTTTGTCTCCATTTTATCGCACGTGTTGTAAAATCACAAAAATTTGTATAAGTTGGACAACATTAAAGCAAAAAATAATTTTGACTATTATAATACAAGCGTTTGACGAGTTACACATTTTATTTAATATAACTCTATTACAAGTGATAAAAAAAGAATATGAGCAAAGATATACAGGGTGTCCCAAAAGTGTTGAGACAGGCGAAAATGGAAGGTAGGTGGGGTCATTCTGAATAAGTTTTTTATTTGCAAAAATGTCGTATGGGGTTTCATATTTAAATTATTAAGGAAAAACAGCGACCAGTCAGACCGTTCAGAGTGATCCCATCTACCTCCCATTTCCGTCTGTTTCAACACTTTTGGGACACCCTGTATATTATATGTATAATAGGGCTATCCCCATTTGGGGGTCGTGGCAGTTAATGGGTTAAGATCAACGACGATACCCTTATAGAGCAATATTTCTCAAACTATAAGCTTAAAATTGGTGTACCATAAGCGTTACGTGGGGATACTATAATGTCACGAAGCAGTTTAGTTATCATTAACCCCCGATCCAAGTACCAAGAACGTAAAAAAAAGGCGAATGCCCCGTATCTCGGGCGAAAAAGAGGAAGAGAACACGACGCTCCGGTATTTCGATTAAATATGTCCCGGGGGTTGTATTATCTAAAATCTGTCTTCTGCGAAGTCAGCCGTGGCAACGAAACCGCTTGGAAAATAGGAGCGTTGTTTGTCGAGAGAGAGATCGTCTGCGCCTAGCAGCAGCACGGGCCTAATCAAATTGTAAATTCGCTAAAAATGCAAATTCACCGAATCGCGGGAGTTATCTGGGCAGGAGCGTGCACGCGACCGTCCGGGCCGTTTTCCAGCGTAGGAAAGCATCGTGGCATCTACTTCGTTCATTTGCATACACGCCTCGAATGGTAAGATGACTCCCGCCGCGTGCTTTCTTCGCCTACGCCTCCTCCTTTCCTGTTATCTGGCCAGCTCGGCCATTAATTATAACGAACACGCGGGCCAATTCGCGCGAAACAATCGCGAGATGCTGTGCCGGCTCCGAAAGAGGCGCAGTCGTTCGAAATTTTCGACGTGGCCCGCGCGGCGTTATCGATTCGACGCGAATATTTTGAAATCCCAGGCGTCGGACCGGCTAACGTTTCCGGCGGGCCAATTACACTGTCCAACAGATTTTAACTCTTTTTCGACGTTCTAAAATCCGATCACTGATTATTATAGCGTTTCTTGCGCCGATTGCGAATCCGCAATTCGTTTTTCGCCAGCACGTACAGTGTGCGTTCTTCGGGATTCAATTTAATGAACCACGAAGTAGTTAGGTTGTGGAATCAGTGAATCCACTCGTGAGACAAAAATAACCACATATGTAAGTGGCGAAGGTAAATTGTGTGCTTTATTAAAACTAAATTCCATGACTTAGCACTTAAGAAATATGGTAACTGACAACAGAGATTAAAATAAATAAATTTGTTTATTGTGTACTCTTTGCGAGTTATTGAAAATCTTGTTGTATACTTGTTGAGAGTTGTTAGAAATCTAGTATATACTGGCTGAAAATTGTTAGAAATCTAGTTGTGTACTAGATGAGAGTTGTTAGAAATCTGACGAAGAGAAAAAGAAATGTTCTGATCAAGAAATGTACGTAGCGAGGATTGGTGTGCTGCTGGGGGTGAACAAGAGACTAAATTAAAATTAAACTATTTCATTGATTGTGAAAAATTTAAGGAAAGTGGACAAGAACCGTCTTCTCCAAATGCTCGTCCTGAATTGAATGTGACCTGAGGTAAAAAGTACGTTTGTTACTTAACGTTTCGACATAAAATAATAAACCGCACTGGCTCTCGAAAGTCATGCAAAATTAAAAAAAGTTTAAGAATATAAATTGCACGTTGTAAAGAGCTGCAGTTGTTGATTATTCATGAATTTTCTAAAGTTAAAAATAAGCCCAATGGCTTTATGATTCTACGAATTCGCCGCAACATACAGCTTCTGAGAAATTTCATATTGAAAAAAAGCACATTTTCGAAATGCATGCCAATTTTGTGAGGTGTCTATAAAAGATTCTGAAATTCTAGAATCTAAGAGTTTTTAAATTTGAGGATGTGAAAATAGATGAAATTTGCGTAGAGTTTGAGAATGTAGAAATTGTAGAACTTAGATGTTTAAATGTCTGAGGATTTGGGAATGTTTAAAAATTTGGATTGACGAGAAATTTGGACATTCAGATATCCAGAAATTTGGAAATTAAAAAACTGGGAATTGTAGAAAGTGAGTTTTCAGAAGTTTAGAAATTGAGAAACGTGGATTGCAGAAATTTTGGAATTTTTAAATATTGAAATATGGCAAATTTAGGAATCGTGAAAGTTGAAAATTTAAATACTTGAACTATTGAAAAATTTACAGATTTGATACGAGGAATAATTGCATAAGTTATTTTATAGTTTAAACTTTATTCATTTATTGCCGTAGTTTATATTAAAAATGTCTGTGCATTTTGAAATCCCGGGCGTCGAACTGGCTAACGTTTCCGGCGTACCAACTATCAGCCCCCGATCTATATTCAGCCGTGTACTAATTTACATTAAGTTAAAGTTGCCCGACACAGTAAATTCTGTGACCGTTATTCTCGAGATTCCTGTGGGGCATACGAGCTCGCGTTATTAAGCCGGTGCATGCGCGCCATCTTGTCAACGCGATATCGGACGCTTCGCGACCATTAAAGCCACCACCCACGCCGAATCCTCCGAGAATCTAAATTGCAGAGCACGATACAAGCTTTTTACTTTTTATACGTCGTTTAAGCGACGCTTTTATCCGGGGACACTGCTCTACGACGGAACTCGAATTGGTGATTTGCCTGAACGGCCGCTTGGAAAACTTCTAATCGATGATTAGAGATCTCTATTTAACCCCGCGGGTATTTGTGTTCGCGGTGCCGCCCGTTCATTGTAATTAAACTGGCATTCGCTCGTGAAATTATTACCAATCCGTTAAATTATTAATTATAATATAATCAGTTTAATTCGACGGTCTCGTTAGTATTAACGAGAAACCGTGGTAAGCTGTGTACAAATATGTCGGGTAATTGTACTGTACGGGCGGGGGTGGAGAATTGTGAGGTACGCGGGTGGTTATGTGCATTGGAGGAAGAGGAGGAAAGGAATATCGTTTGATACACAGATTTGCGTATGGAATTTTGGAACTTCGGAAGTTTAGACTATTGGTCTTTTTTTATTTGTTGAATGTTTAAAGTTTTAATGTTTGTAATTATGGAACTTTGGATTAAGAAGTTATGGAATTATGGAGTTTTGGGATCTTCAAACTTTGAATTCTGTAACTATACAATTTTGGAATTGTGGAACTGGAGGACTCAAAAATTCGAGAATTATTGATTTATAGATTTATGGAACTTGGCAATCTGTGAATTTTTGAGTTATTGAAATTTAAGCATATAGAAATTCTTGAATTGTGGAATTTTAAAATTAGGAATTGACGGTATGGAAATTTTAGCAGTTTGGGGAATGGCAAATTTGGATATTAAGTCACTAGAAATTAAAGATAGGATTTGGAAATTTTCCAAATTTCTAATTCTCCATGTTTTCAAATTTGTAGATTGCGAAATTTGCATACTGTCCAATCTCTACATTCTCAAAATTCCAGATTTCTAATTATCCAAGTTTCCAAACTTTCCCATTTTCAAATCCAAATGTTTCTGAATTGCTAGGTACATAACTCCAGATTTTGAAGCCACAAATTTATAAATCACAGAATATCTCTAAATTCTCACATTCATAGATCCACAAATCCATAAATTCACTAACCCTGCAATTCAAAAATTTCTAGACTTCTAAATTCTTCGATTTCTTTGTCTCTAAATTTCCATGTCCTTAGAGCCTAAAATCTTCACAACGCTAAGTATCTGGTCCCTTAAATCCTTAGACTCCCATTTAAATTTCGAGCAACCAAAATATCGAGATTCATAATTTTCTGGGTTATCAAGTTTCACAACCCCAAATTTCTATGTTTAAAAGTTCACAGATCACTAAATTCCTGAAAAATCAAATTTACAAATCCCGAAATTTCTACAACTCAAAGATCCCCAATCTGCAAAACCGTCGAGTCCCAACATCCTCAAATTCTCATAACCCTGATATTCCGTAACTTTCAAATCCCCATGTCCCAAATTTCTCTAAAATCACAAATTTTTAAACTGCCAAATCTTTAAATCCACAAACATAAAAATTCCGAAATTCCATAGTTTCAAAATCTCTGCATTCCCATTTTCCTAGATCTCTAAACTTCAAACCACATCTCTACATCCTAGAATCTCAAACCCAAACTTCCTCAGCAGCCAAACCCCTGTGACCCTGATTTTCAGCATCTCCAAATTCTCCACACCCCTAAATTCTCCAATCAGTATCCCAAATCCCAACGTCCCCAAATTCTTAGCACGTCGTCCAATGTCAAAACCCCAAAGAAGTCCAGAAATCGTCGAGTACAGTATCTCTCCCACCCTATTTGCCACATTTTCCCTAGAGAAAATCAGATTCGCCGACTATTATCTGATATGACTATTATCGTCCGGTCGCGCGTCGCCCGAAATTCGTGAAAAATTGAAATCGTCGTTCCGTCGACGACAAAATTTGTCTCGATAGCGGGGACAGCAAGAAGTGGGTGGCAAAAGGTGGAGCCGGAGGAGGAAGAAGAAGGACCCTTCGCCGTCTGTTTACTCGGTCGTCTAGGTTGGCCGCAATAAAGGAATCGGCGAGGACGTAGAATTCGTTCCGACAGTCGGAGCTAGTGGTTTCTCGGCAGCGGGGAAAAAACACGCCAACGAAATCCACGGAGGAAAAGACGTGGCCGAAGAGGGGTTGGATGTGGGAGGGCTACGAGGGCGGTGGGGCCGGAGGATGAAGAGGACGATCTCGTGGAAAAGAAACCGGAGGGAAAATGAGAGACGAGAGAGAGAAGATGCACGGAAGTCGAGGATGGGATGGGTGAATGGGCTTCTTGGAAAATGAGAAGAGACTTTATCCAGCATGGATGGATACCGAGTGAGAAAGTAACCCCTGCAGCCAGGCAAAGCCTCATGGAACGAGATACTCGAAAGCTTTTTGGCCTTTAGCCGGCATCCACGGCCGACTTTAATCGTATCCATTGCCCTGAGACATTGACGCTGATTTCCCTCTGCAATTGCACCCTGTTATTAACCCTCACTGTGCCGTGTCTATGCGCGGGAAAGTATCCTTTTTTATGGACCCATAACGAAGCATCACGTTCGGAGAGTAATAAGTGGGTACGACCCTGAAGGAGGTTATGATGCCAGATTGCGGTGTTGTGGGTATTTGAGAGATTCTTAACGCTATCGGAAGTAGTGTCACGATTGTGCAACCGTTTCAGAACGGATCTGAGAACTTGTATTCTTGAAAATGCTTCTCGAGTGCGTGTTAATAAAGAGCGCTGCTGGAACGGTGTATGAAGTACACGGTTTTGTATCGCGAGCGTATGTGGATCGAAAAGTCGAGTATTTAGGTCAATTTGTGTATGAGGGAGGTTTGAATTGAATATTGAAACTTGGTATCTTAGAATAGGTGCGAATTTAATATTTATTGTAGTAGGTTGGGTCAGAGTATAATATTCGAGCTGGTTAAATTATGTTAAGTTAGAATTTAATATACTACTTTATTATGAGTAGTTATGATATAACTTAATATTCTAACCGGTTAGTTTAGGTTAGGTTAAAATTTAATACTCAAATTTATTATGCAGTAAGATATGGCAGAGTTTGATATTCAAACTTCTTAAATTAGGTTAGATTAGAATTTAACAGTGAAATCTATTTCATTAGGTTATAGTAGAATTTAACATTCAAGCTCGCGTAATTAGGTTACGTTAGAATTTAACAGTCAAATCTAGTACATTAGACTGTGGTAGAATTTAATATTCAGGCTCGTTAAATTAGGTTATGTCAGAATCTAACAGTCAAATTTATTGCATTAGGTTATGGTGGGATTTAATATTCAAGTCCGTTAAATTAGGTTATTAAAATTGAACAGTCAACTTTATTCAATTAAAATAGGTTAAAATTTAATATCTAAATCTACTGCATTCGATAAAATTAAGTTAGGATTTATCATATGCAAACTTACGTGCTTATTTTTGTTTAAACTTTACATGCAATGTAACCTAGGTTATACAATGAAGACGGACTTTAATGATAACATTATAAACAAAGTTTGCTTAGATTAATCTTTAGCGAACCTGTTTAATTTCATAAAGATAAATATTGGAGTATGTTAAGTTACATTAGATTGTGTTAAGTTTCATCATACTTATGGATATTCAAACAATAATTAATGTGATTTTAAATTACTATAGATTACAGTTATATACAGCTCAAATTTGGTTAAATAGCATCAAGATACAGTTAGATTAGAGTAGATTTTCTCATTCAAATCTATTTATTACACTTTCAATTCTTAAATATAATTTAACCTTATTTTAAACAAGAATATTTAGATTTGAATGATTATTAAATCGAGTTTAATCATTCAGACTTATTAGATTAAGTACAGTCAGGTTAGGCTGCATTGTTTGAATGACGAGCAAAATATTTTTTTGAATAACAATACATGTTCTAGAAAGATAAGCATAATTATGTAATATACCGTTACTACAGTATCGATTAAAAGAAAATTCGAATTAATAACAATTAACCTGATACATCGAAGAAATAATTAATGTACAGTATAATGAATAATCAATCACAACTTTCCTAAATTTCCCCGTCACCAAGTCCCCAGATTTTCGAATTCCTACTCCAAATCTCTACATTTCCATATTCGTAGACATAAAATCCTATTGTCTCCAAATTCCTAGTATCACAACTACCTAGATCAACTAAATCAACCCGAAAATTTCCACCCCCGCTAATTCATAAATTCATGGAATAGATATAAGAAATTAATAGTTCCACAAATCCTCAGATCCGCAAATTAAGTTCAAAACTTTCTAGGCCCACAAGTCCCTAGATCCGCAAAATAATCCCAAAAATTTCTAGACCCGCAAAACAGGTCCAAAAATTTTCCAAGTTCACAAATCCTTAGATCCAGAAAATAAGTCAAAAGGTTTCTACGTCCACAAATCACTAGATTCACAAAACATGTCTAGAAAGTCTTAGACTCACAAAACACGTCCAAAAAACTTGAAGATCCAGAAATTCGATCTAAAAGTTTCCCCGCAGTGTCTTTAGACAATTTCATTCGTTTTCCCTTCAATCGAAACCGCTACATCCACTCCCGACACGATCCTCCTCCGCCACGTTCACTCTTCAGACCAGATTCTCACATTCATACCTACACAATCGAGATTTTTCCTCCGACCGAGGTATCCAGCTGCAGAGCCCGTCTAGAGGCCGTGCCCGGAACAGCACCGTCGGCGTTTCGGCCGATCGGCGCCGATGGTTAATTAAATCAGAATCAACATCAAATTAAATTGAAGCAGCGCCGTGGCGCAGAATCATCTCTTATTCTACGTAGCGGCGCTCGGATCGTCTGAAAACTTCCGATAAGAAGACGTGAACAAGGAGGCAGAATAGCAAAAGGTAGCCGGCTGAAAAGGGAAAAGAGAGCCGGCGGAAGGCTAGAGAGTAGATCGAATAAGAGCACCCTAAAGTATCTGGCCGAATCTAGAGCTTCCTTCCTACCTCTCTTGCCGTCCTCCGCCGCGTCTTCCTTTCTTCCTTCCAACCATTCCAAGTTTCCAATGTATAATTCCGAACTTTCCGCCGACAATAGCAGTTCGCCGCAGTTCCGCAACACAATTGATCGCTCCGTCGCGATTCGCCGCTCCTCCGACCCCCTTCACGACCCCCGACGACGTACTTCAAGGAGGGTGAGGAATCGACAACACCGGGGAAGGTCCTCCGAGAAACTTCCACGTAAGTAGGTGCGCGTGTGCTAGGCCTAACCGATGCGACGAGACGTGCTGACGAGCCGATTTTATTGTGCCCGCTTTGCACGCCTGAACCGGCTACATTCCGATAGCGTGTACCGAATGTAAGGGAATTCCAAATTGACCTGAATTCCAATTCGAAATAGGACACATATGTGTAAGATTTTTAATATATCTATATTTAACCCATTCACAGTGTATCCCGTGACAGTCACGGGCAGAGTGTCAAGTACCAAACGTTATATCCCGTTGTGTTTATCTCGTATGTGTCCTGTGTTTTAAAATCTATTACACATGGATTAATTACTAACAAAGCACAAATAAAACACGTACTTTTACATTTTTGATTACATGCCGAGGTAGTTCGAAACATGTTTAGATTGCAGAAATTTTTGAATTTTGAAATGTTGAAATATGGCACTTTACAGATTTGTGTGTGGAAGTAAACAATTTTGGAATTTTGAAATAATGAATCTTGATAATTTGGGGATCTAAAATTTGAAAAACTAAAAACGTGAAAGTTTGAAGATTTTAGAATTTGGATATTTTTGGAATTGGGAGTTTACAGATTTGGAAATTTTAAAATCTTGAGATTTTACAGTCTGACAATCTGAAAATTTGTGAATTTGGAAATTAGAAAATTAGAAAATTGAAAAATTTAAAGACTGAGTCATTAGAAATTAGTGAATTCTGAAACATTGAAACTTGTGGTTTTAGAATTCATGTAATACAAAAATTAAAAATTTAATGATTTGGAAATTTAAGTGGGCATTATTACAATTTAAAAATTAAAAAATTGCCAACACGGTAATTTGGAAGCTTCCAAATTTACAACTTGAAAATATACAATTTTAAAAGTTAATAAGTTTCAGAACTTCTAACACTATTCACAGTTCCCTTACCTAACAACCAATCCCAAAACCACCACTCTGTGTCGTTCACATCATCCCCCGTGGTCCACTCAAATTTCCCTTAAAAGACCGAAACGATCCACGAACGTTTTCAAAAATAAATCATCCCGCGCACAGTTCCGTGAAGCCACGAGAAGAGAAAGAACGTAATTGGTTCTCTTTCGCGTTTTAGGTAGATTAAACGTCGCCGGCAATACTCGCAGCAGGAATCTGCTTCGTCGAGATTTAGATAAATTTGAGAAATTGGCTGCAGTTATTCAGATTTCACGACAGATTATAACTCGGGGTAGGGTAATTAAGTGGCCGGTTCTGGTCTGGCTCACCAACGAACGTGCCATCCAGCTAGACCTGCCCTTTTTGGCGGACCACCATGGAATTTCAAGTGGAATTGGGGGATTATTTAATTCGCGTCTTTGGGATAGAGCTTTCTCCCCCTTGCTTGGTCTCGTTCATCGTTTTAAGCGTTTTCCATAATGCCTGCGTGCGTTTACCCCGATGAATTAGCATTTTAATTAGACTCAGGTACTCTAGTTCGACGTGTCTACTACAATTCCATTATATCTTTTAATCAATTCCCCGTTTCTTGCCCTGCCGTGAATTCATGGACCACGCGAAAGTTATGGTCATATGGCTGCCTTTTCGAGGGGTCTCTTTTTACAGCCCTACCGCGTTAATTAAAAATGCTGCATTCCGCACTTTTCGGGATTTATGAAACTCTGTTTTCGTCTTATTTTTGATCCGTTGTAAGAGATTTTTGCGAATGTACGCAATTTGAGTTACGGGGGTAGCAATGATTTACCTATAGAACTATATTAAATAATTGAAATGGTTCAATAACTTTACAGGGTGAATTTTATATGTGATACAAAAAATGTGGAAGAAAATAATAGAACCTGGTAGAACTAAAAAAATTTGCAGAGGAGGAATGTTCGGAGATCCACCATTTTTATTTAATGTAGAAACGAGAGTTCATTGTTACGAATTGAAAAAAAAAAACTATAAGTTTCAAACTCACTTAAAATATAACTCGTATAAAAAACAAATCATACAAAATACAATTAATATTCTAAATTAATTTAAGACAGTTTGATAATCTTATAATTAACAACAAGTTTCGAAAATCGATTTATAACACACTCTATAAAACTACTGATTCTCTAAATAATAAATAGAATGATTTTCTTTAAATTAAAGTATTTATTTTTTGTATAGGATAAGAAAATAGATAATGGACTCTGGTAAATATTGACGGTGACTTCCTTTTTTTGAAAATTTAATTATACCAGTAACGTTAATGAACAGACTGTTGATAAACGTATCAAGGATTGCAAGACAGTTGACAGTTAGGTCCTATTTTAGAGTGGTCTGCTATCAACGTGGATAGGCAATATCTGAGGAACGCCAGAGTTTCCGTTTCCCGAACACCCACCATTTCCGGACGCAATGTTCGGGAACTGTCTTTTATCGGGTCGAAGGCCGCGTACACTCGGCTTAATATTAATATCTCAACGACAATGAATAGAAATGCATGGAAAAGAATGGAAAATAGAAAATAACAGAAAACGATGAGCAATGATAGAAGACAACTGAAAACGATGGACAATAATAGAAGACAACAGAAAACGATAGACAATAATAGAAAATAACAGGAAACAAAGAAATAATAGGAAACAGTACTAAACCATAAATAATAATAGAAAATAACATTGAAGTTACAGTGGCGGTTGTTACCTGAAAGTCAGGTAGCGAATACATTGCAATAAAATTCTTTAAACAGACAATTTTTTTTTCCTTTGCATATATAGGTTTATAATTACTGATTGTTCGTTGCCCCAAATTTTTGTGATTTAAAACAAAAATTCGGCCCATCGAGGGTTAACACCAAACCTACCGGCGTATAATGCACGTATATTTGGAATAAAAAATGAAGTTAAAGAATAAATAAGCGAGACATAAAATACAAATGAATGTACATCTTAATTCTTTATTTTGATGAAAATCGACACGAATTTCCAGAAAGTTACCTCACACACTTTGTACCTTAAAATTGGAAACTTGTTAAATGTTCATCTTGACCGCTTTGGTAGATTTAGTGTTAATATATCGAACGCCCACTGTACGGCCATAACTCCGTGCTACGAAAATGGATTCAGAAAGAGAGCGTGGCGGCTAATGAATCAGCCCAGGGGCCAGGTAAGAAAAATCCATTGGCAATAGTCACGTAAACCGATGCCAAGTGGATGGCAATGATTAACGCTCGATCTTGAAGCGAATCGAACGGCATTCTCTCGCAGAAAATATGTATGTAAATGGAGAGACACGGTAGATCCGACGCGGGGGGGGACAAAGTCGGAGGGTTGGATCACGGGACACGATAACGGAAAAAAAAGTGTCATAAATCACGGTCGGCTCGGTAGAATCAGAAGCGACGGATAAAGGAATAGGAAGAAGAGGAACAGCGGAAAATAGGGAGGAGAGAGGGGACAGGGACCGAAAGTCGATGGGGGAGGCTCGAAAAGTCGGGACGAAGGGAATATATCACCCGAGCTATCTCGACGTCTCTCGAACCGTGGCATAACTAGTGTAGAGAGATGCTATCGCGTTGTTTCTGACCGGTGTAGAATCGGGGCTCGGATGAGTATATTAGACGGCCGGCAAAGACCCTCTTTAGAATTCGCTTTGCAGCGAGCCTGACGAATGTGATCTAGGCACGCGCCGACTAGGCTCGCCTTCGCGAATATTCATTCCAGCTGATGTAATGGACTACCTTGACCCCCGCCCACCCTCGTTGCCGCCCTTACGGCCCTGGACTGGATTTAAATAGTACGCTCCATGGTAAATCTCGCCGTTTTCGCACAGGCACAAAAGGAATCTGCTTAATGGTATCACGACGATTGTTTAACACGTTCACTGCCACATGAAAGTAATTGAAAATTGCATTAATTAGTATTTTCATTTTGAATAAACCTTACCAATTATGTTCACGGTGCATTGTTATATTTGTTCTTCACAGTTCGAAGTAACTAATGCGAGTATTTATTGTTAGAAAGGTGAACAAATTTTCAATACATATGGGTGATATGGCAGTCAACCTGTTAACCAGTTAAGTGTGTTTGACGATTATATCCGTCATGGAGATGTGGCAGAATTTTTTGTGACGACGAGTCTCAAAAATCACTCCTAAATCACAGCTAACTGGTTCACAAAATAAGTCAATATTAGTAATGAAATTGTCTATTTTATAAAATAGACCCATCTTTTTGGCCCAATATTTTAACACCGACACTTATTCTGTGATTGACGAGTATAATTACAAAAGGGACCGCCAAAGTTAACTGGTTAAATAGCCGCTGTTTAATCGTCGCTCGATCCTATTTCGGTCCTGGAATGATGGTTTCTAGTATTTCATACGATTTTGGACTCAACGATGAACACAATTCGATTGGTTTATGTAATGATTTAAATAAATTCGTGGCTATACCAAATTATAGACGCACTTTATTTTCAGTAAATTTATTTTCAAAAATTACATTTAACCTCTTCAGGGACAAATTTGTAATTTCAGTTGCAACAAATAAAATGAATTATATTTTAATTCATATTTGCTCAGTAAAAAAAAAGCAATATAAAAAATAAAGTTCACAATTCAACGTTTTAAAAAATAATTATAAACACAAAAATATGAACGTTTACTATTTATACAAAAGTTATTACAATTCTTTTGGAGACATTATTTTTACTCCTTAATAATGGTACAAACCAGTTGTTGCTTCAACTACCCTTTGGAACATATGCATACATATACATATAAAGACTCGTGTCTTTGTACATATACATGTTAATATAAAGACACTTTCACTTCCTTTATGGCAATTGAAATCTATTTCCTGCATATTAAATTTAGGAAAGATTACATATTTATTTTTATAACGGTTTCGAAAAAGAATATAACTTCATATAGGTTATAAACCAACTGTCCACATATGAGGCTAAGACCACAAAGAGGTTAATAATACCTTTTGCGGGATCACGTGAATATGATAAAATCGGAAATAAAATTTACGAATAAAATAAAGTGGCAACATTGCCCATAATTAACGGAACAGCAAAAATGAAGGGAATTCATAATTTTGATCAGCAGCGTGTAGCAAGGAAAACAAGTGATCGACACGAACAATATTGCAGCCGCTTCGTGTTGACGCCGAAGTTATAATGTTTATATCAGATACCGAAATAAATATCTGCATCCAAGTCCTCCGATGATTCGGTCGATCGTCGCGACAATGTGGAATTCATTTGCGTCGATACGGGGTGCATAGCCCATCAGAAACGACAGCAGCAGCGGTAGCAACAGCAATTGCAACAGCGTAATCGAAAACAAAACCAACACGGCTACGTCAATCGGAATTCGGTGATCATTGACCAGAAACGATAACACAACGAGGCCGTCGGATCGATGCTAACGACACACCAGGTTTTGTTTATGCGCCAGATCTGTACCCGTCGCGCGATCTGCGTGGCTTAATACCAGCGTTGCACAAATTATAACTATCCCACACATTTTTAACGATCCCAGCTTTCGGCAGGAAATTATGGTCGGTATCCCTTAAATACTACTTCGTAGTGCCAAAAGAATAAATTCTTTAAAAGGAAATTGACGCATCAACAAAAATATTAAGTCAGGTTATATGAAACCTTATTTTCCACTGGTTAATAAATATACTAATCTTGTAACAAATATACTAATGTTGTAATCAATATATGCACTAGTCTTGTAATAAATATGTTAATCTTATAAATGGCAGACTGCCAATTATACAAAGCGTTAGCCAATTCCAGAACATTAAAAGGGCCGATATAATTTGATGACATAAAATGACCCGAAAATGGCAATTATATTACGTCAATTTGAAGCTGGAAGTTCAGTGAAAATAACTGTGTAACATTACAATCGCTTTGAATACGAAAAGGCTGGTTGTCAGTGATAGCAACTGACTTCGATCAATGTCAGAACCTTTGACATCTAATATAATTTGATGACATAAAACTACCACAAAGTTGAATATATATTATATAAATTTATAGCTTGAAATTCGACGAAAATATGTGCATTTTCATTTTATTATTGTTCTGTATACAAAATGGCTGTTAACCATTTATACAAGACAATAGTCAATTTCATAGGATTTAAATGCTGATGTAATTTAATAACAAAATTATTTCAAAGTGGTACTTATATTACGTCGATTTAAGTTAATTTCAAACCTTTCGAAGTCTAACATAATTCGCATTGAATATAACAAATTTAAAATTGAACACACTGAATTGTATGCGATGATTCTCACGCGTCCGCCATTTTGTTGTCTTCTGTCAGTGCTCTGCATCCTAAAATCATACACAGACTAACATAGTGGTCGCATCGAAGACACATGTTACGAGTGATTGATCAACAGCAGCGTTCATGAAGAATCGAGTCGAAGTACCTTTCGCGCAAGGTAAAAACAGGTGAACGAAGAGCGTAAGTTTGAGGCAGAGTCTGGATTATCAGAGTTGCTGTATGAAACGCGTCTGGCGGATTAAAGAAACGCGCGAGTCGGTCGAACACGCTCGAATTCGCAGCAATTTGCGAATCGCGGCCGGCATCTCGTGCAGGTTGCCGGTAAAAAGGCCAGGGGCTAGGGAAAAAACCGTAACGGAAGTAGCATCGTTAATTTAAAAAGTAAGGATCTCTTAGTCGAAGAAGCTTAGCGCAACGGGTCTGCCTCCCTTAAGAGAGCATAAAACGAATGGACGAGCCCTGGTATATTCGTTAGAGTCCAAGAAAAGGAAAACGAGCACGAGGGACGACTTGAAAGTGCTCAGGGAGATGCCAACCTCGACGTCTGACCCCGGCACGAGTCTATAGCGGCCGCTTTTGACCCAGTATCACCGCTGCCACGAGTGGACCGTGCTCAAAAAGCTCACGTAGATAACGAGCAAGTTTAATAGCCACTTTGTCCTGCTTGTATCACAACAGTGTTGTCTATCCTGCGTTTTGCACCTCGAGTTTCCTGCTCCTGGCCTCATCCTCGGCCTTTAGAGTGCCGCGTTTCGTCCATCTCGATTGATCATTACATTAAATTGTGGGCAATTTAACGCTCGAACTGACCGGTTTTGGATTTCACGTTTTGCATTATTCTAAATTTTATTCCTGTATTATTGTCGAAATATTATCCATATTTTGGCCGTCATACTTTGTTGTGGTAAGGATCCGTTGTGTACTAGGAATGGTTATTAACGCTTCGGAGTTTATATTGACACTCTGAAAATTTGGAAGTTTTGGAGGTTGGTAATTCGGGATTTTGGGATTTACTCGTGGAAATTTCAAGAGTTTGTGATTTTCGGAGATTGATTCTGAGCTTTGAGGCTTTGGACACGCAGAGTTTTAGAATTTTGTTACCGCAGGATCCTAGGTATTTGGAACTCGAGATTTTTTGGATTTCTAAACTTTCAGATTTTGAAACATTGGGACTTTGGGAGGTTGGGACTATAGAAGTTTGGAATTTTGGCACTTCGGCCTATTGGAATTTTATTGCTGACTTGAGGCTTTGAAATGCTGAGACTGTGGGATTTTGAAACTTCGGAACTGCGAAATTTTGGGACTTTGAGGCTTCTCGAATTCGGTTCCTGATTTGGGCTTCCGGACTTTTGGTCTGCAGGATTTTGAGATTTATGGATTCTAGGATTTTAAGATTTTAGTTCATTTTAATTTTGAGACTATAAGACTTTGACACTTTAGATGTCGATTCCTTAACATCTTAATAGATTTTGCGACGTTGGAAACTGAACAGTATGGGATATATTCTTTTTATGGTTTTGCGACTTTGAAACATAGGAATTCTTTTATTTTGAAGCACTAACAATTCGATATTTTAAGACTATAACTTTGGGTTTGAGACTCTGAGATATTGAGATTGTTGAGATTTATATTTGCGAGGTTTTCAAGCTTTGGATGCGTCGAGGCTTTCAATTTACGACTTTTGTGACTTTAAAATTTGATGTCTTTCGAATTTTTCGGCGTTTTGAGGCTTTTATATTTGAAATATTTGATGCACTGAAACATTTATACCCTTATAATTTGATCGTTTCGAGACTTCGCGTTTTTGGAGCCTTAACTTCTCGGATTTTTAGAATTCTGTGATGTTAGAATATGGCCGCCCCTCGATTTTTAGAGTTTGATGCATCGAAAACTTAGAGTTTTGGAAATTTGAGATTTTCAAGCATTGACTTTTCGCTGAAAATTGTAAGAATGAGCATTTTGAGATTTAAGTCTTTGAGGAACTCATATTTGATGATTCAGTACTTTGAATACTTAATATTTGAAATACTTTGATGTTTTGAATATTTTGAATGTTTTCAATGCCTTCAATGTTTTGAATACTTTGTGCATTTTGCATACTTTTGATGAATTATATGCTTCAATTCTCCTGAACATCTTGATACCTAAATACATATTTCGATATCTTGAGGCCTTAATATCTTGATGACATAACATGTTAGTTCCTCAGTGCTTTGGGCACATCAGATGCTTCAATGATTTGATGTATCGATGCCATAGGATTCCGAATATTCTAAGATTTCAGAATTTAAGGTTATGGATGTTCTAGATGAAAAAACCTTGATTCTGACTCTTTTTTGAGACTAAACACGAAATCGAGACGAAAGATCAGTGGAGGGTTCAGATCGTCCTCTTTCAATTCGTTAGATGCTTTGTCACCGAAACGGCGCAATTAGGAAGCGCAACTTAAATGTCCTCGTCGAGAGAGGACGGAGAAATTCCTTTACCTAAACAATCTTCATCCCTGTATTTTGTGTTCCAATTTCGAGGCAGTACTAAAGTACGAATCCACTCGAGCCTGCGTCGAAACAATTAACGAACGTTGTAAGGAGCGGAGGGTGTCTACGAAATTAGAATCGTTAAATTCGCCGACTGCGAGGGGAAAGGCTGAAACAGGCGCATTTCCGGCTCCTCGTCGTCTTTAGTGTCAACCAAGATGGCGTGCGTCTTGTCACGGTCCGTAAAATGTCAGGTCACTCGACGCAATTTGTCGGAGACTCGTCTTTCGTCGAATTCTCTGCGCGACTCGTTCGGAAAATTTACGAATCAACTCGTATCGTTAGGTCGAATCAATTGTCACTAACACGTTTACTGCCACGCGCATTTTACGTGTTTCTCCCGTGGCGCAACCATAGATCTTTTTATTGTTGCAATGCACATTATGTTGAAATATTATTTGGAGCAGATAAGTTGAGTTGTATAATCATGTTTAACACCTTGAGTGCCACCCTAAGACAGCTTCCAATTTGTTCTAGGAAGTAATTTTATTTTCGATAAATTATATAGACAATTTTTATATTATTCTACCCCAGTTTATTCGATAAGGTTTAATGTATTTACCAAAATTTTTTAAACTTTGTTATGTTAAATTTTTCAACTAAAATTAGCGATAGATTTATGTATGAATTCATACATCACCCGTATGTGGAGACATGGCACTCAAAGTAATAAGGGGGGAACCTGGTTTAGAGGGGCCAAAAAATCGATTTTTTTGAAGTTATGTTAATCGATAGTACGTACAGTCGTGGACAAAATTAAGTGGACAAGTATCATAAATAACAAAAGGTAAATTTAATTAACTAATAATGCCTATAAATCAAAAGTTTATTGCACAATTATATACATTAAATAAATGTTTTTTTAAATCTACAAAAATATCTCACGTTCTAAATTTAAAAATAATTTACAACATTGTAATAAAACAAAACATTTTATACATTTCTGCAATGTCCACTTAATTTTGTCCATGAGAGTATATCAGAAAATATTTTGTCATGGTTCTAGGTCGAAATTCGAGATACTTTTGCAGTTACAGCCTCTGAAGTTTTTCAGTAAAAAGTAAAAATTTTCTTCAACATTGAACAAAATTTTGAATTTTCAACTTTTTAATGTCTCTTTTTAGTTCAAATAGAAGGCACAGCCATAAAGTATAAAAATTTGTTTTAGTTATATGTTTCAGGGAAAAAACGACTTTCCGCAATGTGGTGCCGTGAACAGTGACACATTTGTGTTATATAACATAATCATATTTCAAGAAAATAAAATTGGATTCACAAGTTCTTATCGCCAATGAACCAACTAAAATTTTTTTAATTGATTGCAATGATTTAAAGATAAAAAGAAAATTGTGCAAACATGCTTTTTTTGGGATCCTAAACCAGATTCCCACCTTAATGCATTTTTTTACGATAAAATATTATAGTAACAGCGATATTACTGTAAAATTTATCGGTATCGATATTTATTGTTATTATGTACTTTTACCATTACCGCTTCGCCGGTCACTGGTGACCCCCATTGCGCTGCAACTATGACCTCCATGACATCAATGACCCCCATAAATGTCAACATGTTAACACTAAAACTACCGACGTATTATATAATGCACAATTATTTTGATGTTAAAAATGAAGATGAAAAATGCATGAACAAACAATGCAACATAAATGAATATAGATTTTTACTACACTTATAGATTTTTTATCTTGATCTTCTTCTCCTTTATCTCCAGCTTAACACATTTTGTCATCTGAAGTAGGAAATTTGTAGAAGGGTCATTTGACCCCTTTTAATAATTTCAGTGTTAAATATCGTTTTAATAAGGAATTCCGTATTTTTCATTCGAGCAACAATGCTCGCGACGACCGTGTGTACGCGTTTTTGCGTAACATTAATTGAGAAAATGTTAATAGCAATTAAAAGCACGTGGGGCGAGAGCAGAAGGGGCAGCGGCACAAAGGGTTGAAACGTGTAAGTTGGCCAGCGGGAATTCTGGCCAGAGGAAATAATGAAAAGTTATGAGGGCGGCTTCAAAAGCAAAGTCGATCGTGGTTGTTCGTAAAACCGTTTGTCTTCCTTCCGTCGTCACCTCTTATCGACTAAAGTGGATTTGCACAGGGTACGCGACTTTTCTCGGTAATGAAAGCCACAATTATTCGCCGTTGGATTGTTCGCTGCTTAATATAATACTAACAAGATTGAAATTTCATTTAAAGCCTTTCAAACGGTCGGCCGCAATTTACCTTTCAACCGGAGGACCGGACATTTCCAAGACGGAAATCGATTGTGACGACACGAAACGCGAATTACCAACAGTTTGTCCGTTTTATATCGAGTATCGATCGTCCGGCCGCATGAGGCATAATTATCTATAATTGCCGCGAAAAATCGCGTTATCGAAACATCGTCGTTCCGAAGTTTCCTGTATCCGTGACGCGAGTTTTGTATTGCGATGCCCGAGGAAGCGGGGGATCATTTGGTATATTCAATTAACACTGCCACATGGAAGCTATTGAAAATTGCATTCGGTAGTATTTTCATTTTTTAACAAATCTAACCAAATAATTTCACAGTAGTTCGTTATATTTATTTTGTATAATTCCAAGTATCTAATGCAAGTATTGTCAGTTAGAAAAGTGAACAGATTTTGAATAATATATCTATGAAGTCTATACAGAACTTTGTCACCCACAGTGCCTCCCATATGTGGGTGACATGACACACAAAGAGTTAAGTATCGACAATTAGCGGAATTTCTAATATTTTTATTATTCACTCGGATTGAAGTTACGAAGAATATGAAAATACACTCGTGGTTGAACTACAATTAACGCTAGAAGTACCGGCATGAAATGCATGCGTACTTCAAAACAGAAAATAAAGTAGAAAAATAAATAAATAAATATTGCAGAATAAAACATGACAGACATTTTGACAAAAGGACGGCAATAAAATTTTGTAATAAATAATCCCGAAACTGGTCATTTTGACTGGTTGATAGTTCTAGTGTTAACTGGAGAATCGGCCAACTGTGTTGGTCGAATGTTGGAACAAGTGGTTGTTTCGCGAATTTCGGATTATTGTCAGCAAAGTTACGAGAATTTGAAGATTCCGCGAATTTTAAATTAGCTGTTTTCGATTTTTTCATGTAAATATCTCATTGTGAAGCGGTTTGATGCCACCGTTTTCGCGTATCGCATGCGGTCGGTCGAAATTTTGCTCGGACCGAATTATCCACTCCGTCAACCGTTTTCGGAAAACAACTGGTGACCTCCCCACCTGGGACACAATTAGTCACAATCTACCTTAGTTATGACTTATTCGCCGCAGCAGGTTGCTCCACAAATTACTGAACTTGCCCACCTTGCTCGGGAACTTGTTCCGCGCCGGAACTTTGGCTACCTGACTTAACATCCGTCGTAGATTCTCATTAGCCGACCTCTTCGTCGTTGTCATCGATGTTGTCACCTTAAAAGATTATGCGAACGCACCACTCAGCTTGGAGCGGTTCCGTTTGATGCCAGGCCATTCGACATCTTTTTCATACTTGAATATTTGGAAATTTTGGTATTTGTAAGTTTGGATGTTTGGACATGCCAAAATTTCGAAATTTAGACTCTACCAAATTTGGATAGTTGGAAATTTGGGATTTGGATATTTGGGCATGTCAAAATTTGGAAATTTAAACACTGGAAAATTTGTAAATGTGGATATTTGGAAACTTCGAAATTTGGAAATTTGGATATTTGGAAACTTCGAAATTAGGAAAATTGGAAATTTGGAATTTGGAATTTGGGTATTTGGACATGTCAAAATTTGGAAATTTAGACTCTACCAAATTTCGAAATTTGGAAATTTGGAAATTTAAACACTGGAAAATTTGGAAATTTGGATATTTGGAAACTTCGAAATTTGGAAATTTGGATATTTGGAAACTTCGAAATTAGGAAAATTGAAAATTTGGAATTTGGAATTTCGAATTTGGATATTTGGAAATTTGGGTATTTGGACATGTCAAAATTTGGAAATTTAGGCTCTACCAAATTTGAAAATTTGGATATTTGGAAATTTGGAAATTTTGGAATTTGCAAGTTTGTCGTTAAAATGTGTATACTTCCATACATTTGGTTTGATAAAATAATTTGTTGCTTCAATGTCGTCCAACATGTAAAAGTATTTGATGCATTTAACAACTCACGCAGTGGAGTCGAAATAAAAATTTGCCAGTTAATGGGTTACTGTTGTAGCAGTGAATAGTTCGTTGTATCCGACGTATTTTGCAAGTAAATCGTAGTGCAAAGGGTTAACGCGGCTTAATTTGATGCGACGATGTTCGATGCAATGGATTTTAATTACGCGTAGTTCGACGTAGTAAATTTTGGTCAGATTTAGTTCGATACGATCGACTTCCATGGGATTCGGCTCGATGTAATTTAATTTGATGCCAGTCTAACTGACAGGCTTGAAATAGACACCATTCGTTTTAACGTACTTAAGTTTCGCGTGGTGATGTTCGATGTCACAGATTTGAATTACATTTAGTTCCATATAACCGCTTTTGATGAGATTTAGTTCGATTTGAGAGACTTCTATAGGAATCAACTGGATGCGGTTCAATTCGGTGCAATTCAATTTGATGCCAATCCATTCGACACTATTGAATTTAACGTGACTCGTTTTAATGTGGTTCAGTTTGATGCGATGATGGCCGGTGTGATCGACTATGATTGGATCCGGTTTAACTTGGTAGATTTCTATCGAATTCAATTCAATGTAAATCGTTTTTATGGCCCGACTTTCATCCATACTTATTAGGGTACACTGTAAGTTTCCTCGTTTTTTGATATGAAGCAAAAGCGCGTTCCGAAGGGAATATTTTGCAAGTCCCAATAATTTTAGAGGAGGAAATGATGAAGTTACCGGAGCAATAAAAGAGGATGATCAAGTAAAACAGTTCATATTTAGTGTAACAAATCAACCTTAAACAATAAACATTTCCTATACATTTTGTATCAAAAAAGAAATTTATAAGACAATAATAAATATTCGAAATTCTGAAGTCATCAAATTCAAATATCTTCAAACTTCTAGATGTCAAAGTCTTCAACTACGAAAATTTTTATACTTCAAGGTTTTCGAATCCTTCAATCACTAAATTTAAAACCCTAATGGTCTCTAAATCTCCAAACCTCAAGTCTCAAACTTTCGGAATTTCGAAATCTTAAAATTCCAAAATTCCTAAATCCTCACACTTTCATATCTCGGAGCCTCATAATGACCCCGTTCCTAAATCCTGATTTCTCATAGTCCCAGCGCAAAAATCTCTGAGCCACAAAATTTTTTTAAGTCCCTAAACCCCCAAATTCGAAAATCTCTAAATCACCGAATCCATAAACCTCAAAATCCCCGAATCATCAAATCTCTAGCGCTCGAAACTCTCCAAATCCCTCGAATCCCCAGATCCCAAAGCTTGTTAACCCCAGAAGGGCCAGATTTCACAATTGTAAATCGCCGAGGTCGAAAGCTACGTGTCGGAATAAAAATTAAAGCAATTGATTTAATTCGTAGCAAGCCGTTCGTCAGCGGGAAAATTTCAATCTCGACGTAACCGCAGTTCCCATTAAAAATTGATCAATATTTGTGAAAGCGTCGACAAATCAGTCTTATAGAAGTTCCCGGTGCAATTAAATTTGCTGCTATTCAGGGCAGCAGCGCAGACGAAGTAGCAACCCCCTCGAAACAATTCCACTTGTGGTCACAGCAATTGCGGTTTCTAACGAAATTGCTATTAGTTATTGCTTAATGCAATGTTCTGTAGCAGTACGCTGCCTGTACAATGTGACTTTCAACCTTCGACTTCCGGTTAAAAGGTCAACTCTTTGATCCCCGTCGAACGAAAAACGCTCTTTCAATCTTCTTAGTATTTAACACTAGAAATGGCAACAGTCAGGACGAAGCCTACTTCTATTGAAATCAGGCGAAATGACTGATTTAAAAAAAATACATAATAGAGTATTTATATATTAGGGGACCGGAAAGTAATGTCGTTCTTTGCAGATAAATTTTTAATACGTTTTTATTCTTAATTAATGATGCAATCACCCTCGTTATCAACAACAACCTTTAGCCATCTATTGTACCAATTTTCTATGCCGGATCGATCAAAGTCAATTGATTTTTGAGCAAAATATCTGAAGAAAACGAATGCACAGAAACGACATTACTTTCCGGTTCCCCTAATATTTATTGATGTGTTGCTGTCTTGCGAATGTGACCTATGTTATTGAATTATAACAATTAGATAATGACAACTATAATAACTATTCTAATGTACTGTTTCAATTTTTACATACAATGTGACGACGGGGCCACCAAAGGAATTATCTATTTATAGCCCAGTCTCACTTATGTGTGCCGGCTTGTAAAATTACTAATTTCACTTAGAACGTTATAGATATATCCCACAAAAATAATTGACACTTCATATTTAAATAATAAGTCTGGGCCGTAGTGGTGTCTTTTCTCATGAGGCTCTGGTAGCGAAAGGTTTGAAACATTTATTCAAATTGTTCTATTAGAAGAAATGACGAATATGATTTGCCGTTCGAGTGCAAAGGGTTAGTATCGTTTCGAAGGAGTTTCCGCAAAATCTCAACCCACGGTGGTAATAAAAAGATTAAGACAGAAAGCGAAGGGTGGCACGCGTGTTGCGAAGAATCGAGGGTGAATGCTGACTTCGGGGTCACCCGGTGCGCCACATAAAGGCATTATTAATGCAAGCCAATCCCGGTGCGCCGCAGAACGAATTGCCTCCATAAAATGTAATTTCGGAAGAGTTCCGATACTAAATTTTTAATAGCACCACTGCCTGAATATTTCCATCTCAATGGAGACTTTCGGTCAGAAATTTCTACGCTGCGTACGATGGTCCTTTGTTCGCTTGGAAAACTTTGTCAGATCAAGCGATTTCGCGTTGAGGCGTCCATTGTTCGACGCCTATATTTATTTACCACACTCCGCGCGTCTGGTAAGTTGGCAGCCGTATGCAATTCGGTTCTTACCGTCCTCCTGGTAACTTAGCTGATGCGCGCTGTAACTTAAATCGACCCTCTTCGAATTCTAACTTGGACGAGTATCTTTTAGTACCTTTTGAGTACCTCGAATGCATATTTTTCATGAGTCGAGAGTTTCACGTTGATAAATTAGATATGTTCTAATATTAGAATGTACAAATTCCGTAAATTGCAAAATTACGTAGACTCCCAAGGGTCTACGGTTTCAAGATCTCAAATTACAAGTATGCTGAACATCGAAAGTACTAGATCATCTAAATTGCAAGATTCTACAGCGTCTCATTCTCTAGATGATAGAATTTCAAGATCATAATTCCCTGTATACAACGTTCCAACATCCAAATTCCCTAGATCGCAAAGTTTTGTTGTCCTAACTTACCTACCCGATTGAGTTTCAAGATCATCAGATACCACAGGTCTATAGTCCGAAATTCCTGTGGCCATACAGTATCTGTGTCTCATATTTTACATGTTCCAAATTCAGCATGTTTTCAAATGTTATAGTCTGAATTTCCCTGAGTCCTAACGTTTCAAGGTTCTAAATTACCTACACTCCAAAATTCTGTAGAACGAAATTTCCAAGGATCCAAAATTTCAATGCATCAAATTTCCCATAGCCCAAAATTTTCAAAAGCTGTATACTCCCTGTATCCCAAACTTCGGTGGCTGTACATTTCCTGTATCCCGAATTTTAATGGTTGTAAATTCCCTATATCATAAATTTTAGGGGTTACAAATTTTCTATATCATAAATTTCAATGATTGTAGATTCCCTATATCTTAAATTTCAATTACTGACAATTCTCTATGCCCCAAATTTGAATGGCTGTAAATTCCCTATATCCTAAATAAAAATGGCTGTAAATTACCTATGTTCCAAATTTCAATGGCTGTAGATTCCTTATAGACCAAATTTTAATGGATGTAAATTCCATATATCCTAAACGTTAATGGCTGAAAGTCCCTATATCCCACAGTTCAGTGAATATAAATTCGCTATATCCAAAATTTGAATGGCTGTAACTTCTCTACATCCCAAAATTTAATGGTTACAAATTCCCTATGTTCCAAGGTCGTAAAGTTCATATTCCATATTTTTATCCAAATGCAACCGATAATCTTGCCAATTTTCAATTTAATTTCAAAGATATACAAGTAGTACAAAGCGTTTAGCGTACGGGCGTACAGCAGCAAATGAGAACGGAATAAACCCAATGTAGAAGAATTCCAGCACCGTCTTTGAAGTGTTGGAAACCTAGATTAAGAATCCCAAAGACTATACATAATACCGTAGTACCGTGTCTATAGCTACCGACATTCTTTCCCGTTCCCTTTTGAATCTTTTATCGACACCTAACCATCTACATCCGTATCTGGTTCATAAATGAATGACAGCTACACCCTCTACATGTATCAAATCGATTTCTAGTTTCTTGAAATCTTAATGTCAAATCCAGGTAGGAAAAGTCTCGAGTTGAAATTTAAATTGTGTCTGAGATTCTCATGGTAAGAAATAATATTGTGGGTTGCGCACAGGTCACAAGTATCGCCAAATAATAAGTCTTATTGAAGTACAATGCGTCGCCGACTATGTGGATGGATTTTTTATGTCTACAGAGAAGCACGGTGTGAAAAGCTGGTAGATCTTTTTAGTACAAAAATTTGGTATTATCAGACTTAAGGTTTCAACATCTACAAATTTATAAATTTACAGGTTTTCAAATCCTGTGTTTCACAGTTTTAAGATTTTGTAAAGATTCCAGATCGCAAAGTTCAATGATTTCAAGGTTTTGCAGGTTGATAAGTCCTTAGGATTTTGAGTCTACAGGTTCCTAAATTTCTGAGTTCTAATGTTCGAAAATTTGGGATCAACATCTTTTAATCTTCGAAGTCTCAGCTCGTCAGGTTCTAAATTCTACAACAATTGTGATGTCCTCAGGACCGGGAGTTAAAATTCTCGAATTCTCAAGGTCTCAAGTGGTTACAGTTCCAAAGCCCTCAATAATTCCGATATCCCAATGTCCCAAATCCTCAGGATCCCAAACTCCAAAGGTTCTAACACCTCAAAATCTCAAAATCACAAATTCCCGAAGTTCGAAACCTATATTCAAAGCCTACATCCAAATACACCGATATATGTTAAGTTCCAAACGCTGTCGGTTGTCCGGAGACCCAGAGAAAAAATATTCAAACCTTCTCAGCAAATTAACCCCTTGGGTATCAATTTATTTCCGCAAATTCTTGCGTTTGAAACGGATTTCATTTACTGATGCGTGCAGTGATTCTCTTGCCAGGACTAACATTATTCGCGTTTAATTTTGTTCTAATTTTCATGACGAATTATACGCGTCTTCCATTTTTCAGGCAAAGCAAGTGCAAGATGAAACTTGGTCGTCAAATGTGCCCAAGGGGTTAAATCATTAAATTCGCGTATGACATAAATTGACGATAAGATTCCGACGCATCGAACTGCCAAAGAAAAAGGACACAAAATGAAAGAGAGACCCAAAATAAACAGACATTCTAAACACGTCGCACATTTCCAATCGACAACCCCTTTGTACACTGTTTGAAAAGCCGAAACGGTGAATGTCAGCTGCCCGATCGTTCCTGAGACACGAATTCTCGAGGAAGATCGTCCCGCAACAGTTCTCTTTTCGAGTTCAACGAGCCCTGAAGCGAACAAGAAACTAACTCCGGCTCGGACCAACGGTCTGATTTAAATTTATATACATTTGTCCCTTTTCTACGGGACGCTTCCTGCGCGCCGCTATGAACCCGACGGCGCTATTGATTTCGTCCTCGCTCACGAACCACCTACACACCCCGTTCCAAGCGACTCCACCACGAGTTACATCCCTGTGCTGGTGCTGGCGGTGCTGCCCACCCACTCACCAAGACCACCACGCCACCCTTTACCCGCGGAAATTCGCTGTTACGAAATTCATCGATTCGTCCTTTCTGGGTAGTTATCGGCTCCTGGCAGCAATGTCCTCTGGCGACTCCGCTCTTGGGACCATCTCGGCCCTCTTTGTTGATGCAACTGTTGCAATTACGACAAAAGCTCCGTTCCGCACGAATCGGACATCTTTAACAATTTCGCGTTTTATGCGGTACTACGGGTTCGGGAGATCGAGACCGCTAGCGCTGTAACTGCGGGCTCTTAAACTTTCGGGAATACAGAGTTTCAGGATTTAAAGTTTCCGGGTAGCAAGGTTTCAAGGTACCCGGGGTTTCTAAGTATCACGATCTCGAGGAATGGAGGTAGAAAAATACGAAGACGGTGAAGTATCCCGGTACCAAAATATCAAGATGTAATAACATGAAAGTCTGAAGGTATGAAGGTACGAAAGTATTAAAATGAACAAGTATCATGTTCATTAAAATATCAAGATAAAAAGGCATGAAGATTTCGTGATTTGAATGTATAAACGTATGAAACTGGTGAGGTATCACGGCATCAAGGTATTAAGATGCAGTATCAATGCATCAAGATATCAAAATGGTGAAGTATTAAGGCATCAAGACGTAGATGGGTTTCATGATGTCAAAGTATATAAGTGCCAAGATGGTACAGTATCGAGACAAAAAAATATCAGGATACAAAAATATTAAGATTTTAATCCTGGTATTGAAGCATCAAGATTTCTAGATGTCAAGGTCAGAGACACACGTTCGTCTGATGGTGTTAAAAAAATAAGGTTTTATAATATCTTGATGACTATGTGTTAGAATTCCAAAGTAAAATGGAGAAGTATCAAGATTCAGATATATCAAGGTTCCAAGATACCAACATAAAAAAGTATAAGGGTTATGACTCACCAAGGTCACAAAGTATCGAAGTAGCAGGGTTTTAACTTATCACGTACCTCTAATTCATCAATCTCAAAGTAATGACTAGAATGTAGGTCTCAAAATCCCGAAATGTCCTGATATTTCAAAATCCTAAAATTCTAAAGCTCTAATGTCTCAAAGATATAAACATCCTAATGTTTCAAAATCTTGAGGACTCAAACTGCTATATTCCTTCAGCCCCATAATACTAAATACTAAATTAACAAATCCGGCTGTTCCATTGTTATAATATTTATACATTACATTATCACATTGTTATAAATTTCACAGTTTTTGTTGTAATAAAATTTGAAAATCCAACAGCTCTTAAAGTCCTATAGTCTTAAAATGTCAGAGACCCACACTTCCGAGGCCCTAAACGTAAGTCCCAAATTTTCGAAGCTCAGAATCTAAGTTCTAGAGTTCTATACCACCAAAATTCTAGTGTTCCAAGGTTCTAAAATCCCACAATCCTTGTCCTACTATAATAAAAAATTTCGGAATACCTAAACACCCAAATTCCACAACATGATTCCCATATCTCCGAAATTCAGTATCCAAGTCCTATAGTGCCAAACTATCATCCTTCTAATGTTCCACGATTCTAAAATCCTAAAACTCCGAATATCCCAAAGTTCTAACATCCTAAAACATCAAAAATCCAAAATTCCTATACCGCTAATCTTCAAACGTCCCAAAGTCCCGAACAACAAAAATCCTAGACCCAAAGTTCAACGATCCCGCAACTTCCAAAATCTTGGTCCTGAATTTCCAAGACCTAATTTCTCAATCTTCCACGCATCAAACCCGTCAAATTCCTCAATCCGTCGAAATATCCGAGTCCCAAGTTTCCAGAGGTCGGCGTCTAAGTCCCAAACTCCCAAACCTTCGAACTTCCCGAGCGAACGAGCTGCTCTCGGACGACGATCGATGCGATTAATGATCCGTGAAATCAATCTAGAGCGAACGCAGGAAATCGGATCAGAGGAAGATCGTTTAACGGAGGAAGGAAGGAAGCTGTTATTCGGATGGCTCGAACGACTCGTTTAATATTTAACGATCAAAGGATTGGAATGGCCGAGCTTCGGCAAAGAATCCGGGAGTACCGAACGGAGAAACAGGGATAGATTCGACGGAAAGATTTGGAGGGACGCCTACACGCGTCCTCGTGCAAATCCTCGTTCATCCCATAAAATACAGGAAGGCGCACCCCTTCGCTAGTCGTCGAAATTGCCGGAGGAACGGGAGACGCAATGATAGAAGGGATTCCCGTGTCCTCTCCTCTACTTTCTTGTCTCCTTAGCCTCACCCTCTTGTCGTGGATTCCCGATTATCCGAGGCAACCGGTACTTTGAATCGCTCGTAATCGAACAAAGAAAGCGGAGACGGCGTAATGGCACGCGTACCACCGCCAGATCGAGAAATTGATCAAAAGAAAGCAGATTCATCGGCATCGACGCGCATTAACGAACCGGAGCTTCGCTAATGGCAGCCATCACGATTGTCTTACCGGTCGAGCACGCGTCGAACCTGAAGACGTCGCGCCGTCTCTGACTTCTCGTCTTTGATATTCCAAGCGTTTCTGTATTAAGGGGGTACCACTATGAAGATGGAGTCAAAAAAGTCATTTTTTTGTTTTGTTTAAAACGTTGCTTTAAAACCTATAGAATACGAAACGCATTTGTATTTGGAGTAGAGTGCAAAGCTATTGTTGCGAGAACCTATACATGTGATCCAACTTCGCTCCGATCCGAGACGCGCGCGGGACTAATGATCAAAAGTTTGTTTATTTATTATCCCTGTTCGAAGTGTTTCTATATCTGTAATAAGGTTTAGTCAGATGTTTCGGAAGAAGTATTTACGGGGAATTCTCAAAGTAGTGATAGATATAAAAACCGTTCAAATAATAGCAGACTAGCCAGTAAGTCATAAAATCATATATTTCTCTCTTACCGAAACTTTAGACGCGATTTCTTCGAAACTTCTTTCTTCGCCATATTGAAAATCGGTGTACATGATTACTCGAAAGTTACTAGACCGATCGGTCCGTAATTTTGTAGACATTATAATGATACATAGTTGTATCTCCTGGATGAATCTAACAGTAAGTTAAAATCATGGAAATAAACATTTTTTGTATTGCAAAAAAGACTACAATTTTTCTATTAAATGTTCAACCTTTCGTTCCGAGGTCTGCCATTCTTTCAAGTTTTAATATTTTTGAGGTATCTTAGGTACACCGTTTTAGAAGTCGCTTTATGATGCTTCTAGCACAACGGGTGTGTTTTTATTTCGAACTGTAAGTTTACCGCGAATTCTGTACACACTGATTTCATTCGTTTGTGGAAAAAGACAATTACAAAATTTTACGCTTTCTATGTTTCAGGGTTTATACATTCTAAATATCGAAGATCACATTCTCTAAGTTCGAAAGTTCTATAGCTTCAAATTCCCTAGAGTGTAAAGTTGGAAGATATTGATTTTACTGTGTACCAAATTTTTTAAGGTATAGTCAGGAAATACTACATTTTCTACGGCCTGAATTCCCTAGGGTTGAAAATTTGAAGATACTAAATTTTCTACGGTTTACGTTCCTTAGGGTTTAAAGCCGAAGGTACTAAATTTCCTACGGTCCAAACTCCGTAGGGTTTAGAGTTGGAAAATATTAAATTCCCTTCGACCCAAATTTCCTGTGGTTGGGAAATATTTAATTTTCTACGGTCGAAATTCCCTAGGATTTAGAATTAGAGGACCATAAATTCCCTATGTTTCACAGGTTTGAGGTTTCAATGTGCCTAAATGCCAAATTTCTGAATATCGAAATTTGACCAACCAAATTTTCGAGATTCCACATCTTTTATTTTTCAAATTTCCATAGTTCTCCATGCCCCTAGGTTTTTCAGTTCTCAGATTCCAAATCCCCTGCGATCTAAAGTTCTAAATCCCTACATTTTCTGTTCTTTATATTTTGAAGCTTTCAAACTCTACACCTCACAGTTCCAAGATTTCAAATTCCTTACATTCAAATACTCAGATTTCGAAGGTTTTGAATTTCCAAAGTCACAAAGCTCCATCGTTCCAAATTTCCTAAGCGATACCATTTGAAAATAAAAAATTTCCTATGTTCTAAGGTATCAATGACCAAAAATACCGTAGATCCAATACACTCATAGTTCCGAAGTTTCATGATAAAAAAATGTATACGATTCCAATTGTTAAATATTTCCATGTTTCAGGCTTATAGAATGTCAATTACGCAAATACTGTTAATACAATACGCACCTCACAAAAAGTCGCATGAGAAGAATATGCTTTTGTCATGTTCCTGCTCACATGTATCAGTTATCATGAATTCTACAAATAATCATCTATCAATTACCCGCATAAATCTAAAGAGTCTTATCGTACACAAATAGCATCCGTCGTTATTCGACCTCTCGTCGAGCCTTATTCCGAGACACGAGCACAAGAACGTTCGTACGCATTCTAAGCATCTTTCCTTGTAACCGTATCACGCAGTTTTTACGCAAAAAAAGACCATTACCATTCGCCCCCTAGGTACGACTCTAATGCATATACAATCGCACGAACCCACCGCCATTAGGGGCGGTACTTTCAACAGCCTTCAATTCCCCGCTGTAGATAATGTCAATTACTTTGGCCAAGCCGAAACCGTAGACTTCCATCGCGGCTCTGATCCGATAATAGAGGCATTCTCGGCTTGATTTCGATAGAGGGGTGTTGGAAATCGGCAAATGCGCGCTCGAGGCCTGGCCAAATGTAAATTTCTGTATTTGGGGCGGTGTCGAACCGCGGGGATATCTCAGGGGGGGTCGAGTGAATATCCAAATACCTCGTTCCTCGAGCTTGTTTCAGAAACTACCGTGGCCGCGGGAGACATAAAAAATGGCGTTAAAGCGTTATTCATGAGAATAAGAAGCGACCCCGGCTCTTACGGCCGCGGCCGTTCTCCTCGCAACACAACAACCACTATACGCTGACGCGATAATAAATTCGCTCATTCGTCTCGGCGGCTTATACCGGGATATTATTTGGCCGACACCCATTCTTTCCTTCGTTACGATTATCATTTCGTGCCTGTTATATTGTTTCGTCTACTCTCTTTGTTCCTTCCCGCTCGATAAAGCCCGGAGATGGACTACGCTCGTTCGTCATCGTTGCAACGCGTTAATTCAACGACTAACCGCGTGTACCGCGAGTAGTCCTGCGGATCTGATTGGTCAGAGCCGATGGGACACGCCCCGTTTCCTCACTGTCGTATGCGCTAACTAATACGACACTATTTAGTTTGTTTATTCGAAATCGTTGTATGTTTTACATCCCAATACCTTCGATCGTCCCTTTTCAATTTTGCAGACAATTTTGAAACAACTGTGTAGCTTTTCACGAACATTGAATAGCATTGCCATAACGGATTTCCAGAAACTGAAACTGAATATGTTCCGCGTTTATGCGGTCATGTTATTGAAATGTGACGTGAAACGTTCGGAGTACGCAGAATGCGTAAAGTATTGAAAATGGAACAGTTTTGAACGAGTAGTGACTTTGAAACCAGTATACGTTTCATTTCTTCGTAATTTGAATTCTTTCATTCCAATTATGCAGGAAATTTTCAACCAAACATTTCCTTCTTTATGAATATTGATCAAGATTTCCAAAATGAATTTTGAGAAACTAGAACCGAATATGTTCTATTGTTTGTGTGGTTATGTGATTGTAATAGACGTGAAACGTTTAGTGTTTTTAGAATATATAAAATATTGAAAATGGAATAGTTTTGAACGAGCCTGTGTGTTTAATAGAGCCTAAAGGGGGCGTGTCATTTTGACTATGACCAATTAGACTCATTGGACTACTCATGAGGCACGCGTACTAAACACTTAAACTATATTACATTTCATTTCCTAACATTTTCGATTATTTTATCCGAATTGTACAATAAATTTTCAACCAAATTTTTATTTTTTCCTGAATATTGATTAAGATTTCCAGGATAAAATGCGAGAAACTAAAACAAAATATGTGGCGTGATTGCAATCGATGTGAAACGCTTGGCGTACGCAGAATGCGTAAAATATTGAAAATGGAATAGTTTTGAACGAGCAATGCGTGAATATCGTCGGAGGGTGATTCGTCTTCGCGCCGGATAATCGAGTAGAGTGTGAAAACTGACGCGGCAGAGGGTGAAGAGGGTTATAGCACGAGGCCCCAGGGTGCTTGTCCGTTTCTGCGTTTCCACCCTCTGTTCTAACCCTGTTCGCTGCTATTTCGTCGGTGGCTCGTGGAAAAATCACCAAACAACGAGGGTACATCCGCGTCGGAACTCATCATTTATTCAGAATGAGTAACGGAGTTTGGCCGACTGCAATTTGTCTAAGAAGGTAATCACAGAAATGCGTAATCAGAGTATTAACCCGAGATACCAAGTCGTTCGCTCGTAGTCATTTAACGTTCGGTTTGGATCTGTTTCGTATACCGGTTTTATGGAACATTGCAAATTTGTAAACGAAGAAGTTTGATCATTGGAATAGGCCATTCTCAATGTACTAACGCAATATTTTTTTATTTTCACTTCACATAAAGCGTTCCGAAGACATCATGGTCACCGCAGGAGATATAAAAAATCCTGGCGATCTAGGAAACAAGTTATATTTCATTTGTACTTTAATTTTTTTTCCATACAAAAATTTATATATACACCTTAAAACATGAACTTTTTGATAGTGTTTTGTAAATTATTAAAAATATTTATTAAAATAGCAAGAGAAATCTTGAAAATCACGTAATTTTTCCCGACCCCAAGTAGGTATAACCCCTTAATGTACATTTTGACACTGTTACGTAAATGAACTGTTTTGTAAAAAAACGGACGGAGCTTTCCGATTGACCTAACCCAATCAAAAACAAAGATCGTCGGACAAAGTCCAGAGGAGACGAAATTTCGTCGGCCAACGCATAACCGTGAAATACAGTCCCTGTTCGCGGTGGTGCCAATTTACTCCCGGGGTGTATAAAATATTCTACACTTTCTACGAGTCGTTTCCGAAATGATCTGGCAGCGTGGTGTGGTCGTAGATAATCGCGTTGCAGCGTTTTCGTTTCACCGCCACCCTCTCGTCGCTGTGTCTCGCTTCGCCAGCCGTTTCCTTCCTTCTTTATTATAACGATAACGGCGTTGGCGTTGGCGAGATGCGGTTAATATTGAGTATCGGTCGAAAAGGGGGAGAAAAAAGGTCGACTACCATTGGCGAGAGGCTGTGGAAAATGGAGAAGAGAACGGAAGCCTGAATGAGCCGAAGAGGAAAGGCAGGTCTCCCTCGGGAGAAGCTCGTTGCTACGAGGGTTTTGGAAGGGCAAAGTCTCGAGTACCAAAGTCTACCCCGCCACCCTTAACCCAACCTGAAGACCAATCTTTACAGCCCAGGCCAGCCTTTTCCCTTGATTCCACTGTTGAATTTTCACTAATTAATTCCCCAAACTCGCGCGTGCCTCCATCTATATTTATTAGGGGAGGCGCTCTTTGCCATCGAACGCTCGCTTATTAATGGATCGGTAAACTGTGATCGTTTTGAGGCTGAGCGACTTACTGCTTTCGTCGTTCGGCTCTTGATCCTTGTTGTTTCTTTAGCACTTACCTGAAACAGATAAAATTTCGTTTGTTAGTTTGTTTGTACGGGGTTGATAAATTGTTGTACACGAAGGATTTATTCGTGGAAATATGTGCCAATTTAGTTTGTTCAGCCGTTGTTGGCTTTTTTGATACAATGGCAAGCTATAATATATGATATCGATACGTTACAATGTATGATAAAACCGAGGTTGTTTTGTTAATACACAAATCTCATTTGTAGAGTAGGGTGCAGGTGTGGATATAATAATAGATACGAGCATATAAGAATACATCATGTGTGATATTAACAGTGTAATATTATGCTTAACATATTAAATATTCACTTGACATGTAACCTATAATATATGTATAACGTAACAAAACATTTGTATTAAACGTCGTTAGATTTGGCAGATTGAATTTTTGTACAAGTAAAATTATAAATAAAAAATGTGGAATTACGAAATATAAACTTATTGTATTTGTACTATTCAACATATTTTCAAGTATACAATTTTTTTTTAAATTACATATATTATTGTTAAAAAATAGTACATTATAACAGAATACATAATACGGTAAAAATAACACTTTTATATTACAATGAATATTTGTAAAATTATTTGAAAAACTACTGTTATTGCAAATCTACATAGTATTCCTCTCATTGTAAATGTACATATATTGCTGATTTTTATTTTAATCTTCTATTGCAAATTTATGTTGTAAATTTGTACTGTGAATTTTTAACGTAAATTCTTTAGCGTTATATTGTAGATTTTTATTGCAATTTTAATCTGGCCTCATACAAAATCTACAAATTTTAATATTTTTATTTGAAAATAACTTTGATTGAAAATAGTTTCAAACATTACGTATAATAAATGACTTCATAAAGGAATCAATATAATTTGATAAATATCCTCGTTATTGTAATGCTAATTTTAAATAAATTTTTGTTCACATCAAATTTACATGTACGACAGACGAATGAGTGAAAAACAAAAGGAAACAGAATTTTCCACGAACTTCGATCTTTGGAGTCGTGTATGTACGTTTTAATGAAGAGTACCCTAATCTTTGGCAAACAGAAAATAAAAAAGGAGAAAAGAACAGTGGGATTAAAGAGGAAGCTCTTTATTAAACTTCCTCCTCTCTGTTTCGGCCAGAGAAAGACGAGACTGGGATTTCAGTGCTAAAAGACAATGAAGGGGTGAAAGTTGTCTTTCTGTCTCTGGCAAGATAATTATAGTCTCATTAGGATCCTTCTCAAAAGAAATGTCATTCGGCCTTCACTTTTACCTCGTCTGAAATTAATGAAATTCTTAAATGACTTTTCCAGGTAGTTGGAAGATGGAAAAATATCCAAATATTTATTTTACCACTTTCGTTGGCGTAAAGTTGAAGACCTTCAAATTTCACGACCGCTAGATTTGAAGCTGCGACAAGTTCCATGGTTACAAAGGTTTTTAAAGCTTCAAGATTACAGAGTGTAAAAGATCTGAAGTCATAAATTTTGTACTGTGATTACTCAGAAGTTCCACGCTCTCAATTTTCCAAGGTTCAAATTTGTTATGGTCCCGATTTTTCAAGGTTTAAATTTTCTAACGCATCAAGTTTCCAAGGTTCCAATTTTCCAAGATCCAAAATTTGTAAGAACCCAAATTTCCATGGTTTCTGTTTTTCAAGGTCCAACTTCCAAGGTACCAATTTCCAAAATTGCTAGGTCCCAATTTTGCAAGATTTCAAGATTGCAGTATCTCCAATTTCGGAAGTTCCAAAATCTCAAAATCCTATAATTAGAACATTATAAATTCCTGAATTCCCACACTCTCAACATCCCAAATTCCCAGATTCCGAAACTCCTAACACCCAAAAATTCCACATTCCAAATCACCCAAAAACTCTGAAATCCCACAGTCCTAACGTCGCAAATGTCCCGAATTCCCGACACCTCCAATTCACAAACATTCAACATTCTAAATTCCCAGATTCAGAAGCTTTCAATGCTCGAAAATCTCAAAGTCCAAATCTCCGAAAATGTCTGAAACTCCAACGTTACAAAGTTCCAAATGTGTCGAATTCTCAACATCCCAAGGTTCCCAAAAACCCCAAGGTCCCAATTTCCTAAAAAAAAAAACAGCCTACTAAACTTCTAGACATAAAAAAATCCCGAATCTCAGAGTCCCAAATCTCGCAAAGCTGCAAATGTTCCAATCACCGAGCACCGAAAACTGAAAAATCTACCACATGAAATGTAAGCATCGCCGGAATCGCATCATACTAATTGACGGCAATCATCGAATCAACGAATGGTTCTAACAAAATCAATCCACAGAGAGCATAGCAGAGAATACCGACTACCTGATGAACAATATTCTCCTTAAACCGCGATTCAAAGAGAAACACAGGGTCTCGGCTTCTCCATCGGATACCAAGACAAAAGGGTGTCGTAAAACAATATCGCCCGGTGGATTGCAGTTATTACGAGCGTAGAACGCTAGACTAGAATCATCCGGCCAGTTAAAGATTAAAATCTAATTAATCAAGTCGGTGGTTGCAGACAGAGAGAGAGAGAGAGAGAGAGACAAAGAGAGAGAACGTGGAACAGGGAGAGAGAACAACGAACGAGGTAAGAGAATGGAGAAATACTCAATTAAGCTCCAGACCTTTTCGTCTCTCCTGGGGACTCGAAAGATTTATCTTTGGATAACCAGCCACGGCGGTTGCGTATTCAAATCAAAGTAGATTGGAGATAAAAAAAGGAACTGGAGAGGGAAAAGAAAGAGAGAAGAACAAACGGGTAGGTGTTGAATTCGAGACGAGGGCTCTTCTTTTCAGCGCGCCACCGAAATGCGAGCACTGTTCAAGCGGAAAGCTCGTCTAGCTCCGATGCTGATCGAAGGTATTGTACATAGTTAACCCTGTTAACCCGGCCCTGGATCGATGTCGTCGATATTTCCTCGAGATCGGGTTAACCCTCGCCGCCTCGAGAGCACCAGGTTAAGATGTTGAGTGTACCCTTCAAATACAAATGGTACTAGGCGCCTCCACTTTTACCCTTGTTCGATCTTGCCTACTCTACCAGACGATCGATTGTATTTACCTGCTTGTATACACATTGCCGAGAGACAGCGGGGTATTCAGGTACAGCGAATTTTATTGCGAGGAATTTTTTATCGCCGTCGAACGGGTTACTGTACATCCATATCGATTAGGTGGCGATGCATGTGCAGGTTAACCCTTTGCGCTCGAGGGGCGACTCCCATTCGATTTAACACTAAAAACATCGAATCGGTGAAATGATTATTTTACAGATTTTTAATTTCAAATTACAAAATTTGGTGAGACAGTTTTCTTGAAGTCTGATTCTCATCGGGATAACGAGTTAATACGTGTATTAATTTGTGTTTCATTGTTTGTCCACTTATTTTACAAACACGCTTTTAACTTAGTGTTAATGTATCAATTTTAACCCTTTAATTTTAACATCATAATTTAATATCAATTTTAACCCCAAAATAGATAAAGAAATGAGTCTTCAATCAAATGTATTGCAATAGTACAGGGTGCGTAACAAATATATTTTTAATTTATTGTAAGTATTAAACAAATGAAAATGATTCAACCAATCTATTCATGTGAATTATTTATATAATATAATTGATATAGCTGACATAGGAGTGATAAGTGTTAAATAACTTTCATTTCATTAAATAATTTCATTTCCTAAAAATTTCCAAACGCGCAAATGTCACTTTAAACACTTTACACACACTCAAGTTTGTTCAACTTTTCTACCCCTCAACCTAGGAGTTGGCACACATCCAAATTTCCAAATTTCAATTAACCAAACTGTAAAAATATAGCTCTCAAAATTTTCAAAAGCACAAATGCCACTTTCAACGCTGCACCCACCCCCAAATACCCCGAATCCGTAAATTACCCCAACTGTTCCGTCCCTCCCAGGTTTTCATCGTCGAATTATCAAAATGTCTCGTGCCCGGAACAAAAGGTGTCCCTTCGGCCTTTTGTCGTCGGTCCGGTTATCCCGTGAATATTTTCTTTCAATTTCGCGAGGGGTGGCGGAGGAAAATGAAAGAGCGCAGGGTGTTTCGGGTGACGACGCGCTATCATGAAGCATAGAACGTTATAGCGACGGCAGCTATCGGTGACGTCAGTGGACAAATTATAGATGAGTATCAACCGCACGTGATCCGAGCAGATAATGCGGCAAATGAATAGGCCAGCCTCGACAATGAGGGACCACCGTGACTCTTTGATACGGGCTTAACTGTACCCCACCCTTAATCAGTTTTCGATCCCCTAATGATTTCGCTGGCTGTTACGGGCCTGGACTCACGGAGAACATCCTGGACGAGCAGAACGGGCTCGACGATGTTAAAAGGTTTACATAGTCATCATCGAAGCGACGTGGCGTGATTCGCGATACCCTGATGCACATATCCAACAAGATTGATGGCCGATCTATCATCGACACCGACGGGATATTTCTTTTGATGCACGCTTCCTGCTGCCGTTTGTTGCTTTTGATGACGTTCTCGTTTTCGAGCGTGTATCGTTCACCGATACACCGTGCGTGGAGATATACGTATGTACATACGTGTACATATGTAGGTAGTGATGTGGAACAGCTTTGATACGGCGTAAATTGGGAATTTTTGATCGGTCCACGATAAAAGAGGATCGCTTTTTGATCAAATATGATTCGTGCTAGTGGTAGGATTCATTAGGCTACCTGTATGGGTAATTCACCTGATTGCGAGTTTGTGGGGCTAGGGTGAGGTGATGTGGACCGGGAGTTTTGGATTTTGGAGACCTGAAAGGTTTCATATTTCAAAGGTAGAGCTTGAAATTCCTAAATTTGAGTTTAGATGTTTGGAAATTTTGAACATGTAATTAAAAAGTGTAACTTTATAAATTCACAAATTTAAAAATTGAGAAAGCCGAGTCTTTAAATTTGAACATTAGAAGTTTGATGATATGGAAAATGACAAATCTAACAACTTGGAATCTGGAAGTATGAAAATTTGAGATTTCGATAACTGTATCGAATTTGAGCTATTAAATTTGAAAATTAGGTGCATGAATATTACAAACAACTTGAGAAAAGTTTGGTAATCTTAGAAACTAGAAAACTAATAATTAGGAAGGTAAAAATTTATGAACTCAACAATTCGAAAAGTTTAAATCTGAACATGAAAAGTTTGAGGATATAAGGATTTGTAAAATTGGAAAACTAATAACATGGAAACTCGAAGTACATAAATTCAAAAGTTTGCAAAAGTAGCTCCAATTCGAGTTACTAAATTTGGAAATTAGAAATTTGAATAATAAGCACTTGAGAATCGAAAAATTTGGAAATCTTAGAAACTAGAAAACTCATAATTCGAAAGGTAAAAATTTGGGGCAGTTTTTAAATCTGAGCACTAAACATTTGAGGATATAAGGATTTGGAAAATTGGTAAACTGACAACATGGAGACTGGAAGTACACAAATTCAAAAGTTTGAAAAGTAGCTCCAATTCCAGTTACTAAATTTGGATATAAGAAATTTGAATAATAAGCACTTGAGAATCGAAAAATTTTGAAGTCTTAGAAACTAGAAAACCAATAACTCGAAAGATGAAAAGTTATGAATTCCAAAATTCGAAAATTTGCAACATTTTACATTTCCAAATTGAAAGTTCTGGGGTTTAGAATTTTTCTACCTGTAAAATTAGTAAATTGGAAAATTATTCATTTAGAAACCAAAGGTTCTCAAATTTTCCGAAATCACAAAATATTAAATTCCAAAATCACAGCGATACCTCGATGATTCCGTTATATAAGTTTCTTCTTCCATAGGGGAAGTTGCGAGACATCAATTTTTGTTCGAAGAAACTTGTACAATAATTCACAATGAGAAGTCGGCGTTTACGTCGAGGCATAAAAATCTCAAAATTATTCTCCGCGTCTGCACGTTCCCTTATTTTTTTTCCATTTACCCACGTTCGCAGCCAGACAGAATAAGTCTTTGTCTACGAGACTTGCCCCGACGCTTTTGTCTCCTCTCGTTTTTACGCAATTAAATGTTCCGTGTGGTTACTTGGAAAAGAACGTTCCGAGATAAGGACGCACCCTGGGATGTATTCGCTTTTTTTTTGCTTCCATTGTCGTGCATTAACGTTAGGTTCCTACGAAGATTATACGCGCCAGATGACTGGCCTCAATATGGCCGTGACATATCGTTTTGATAAATCGGTAACAATTACTCAAGCGGAGATCACGGTACACATATGTCCTAGGGAAAATCGAGGGTTGCTTTCGAAACAAACGTATCTTACCCCTCAGGGTGCTGGGAACGCTTTTTGTCGCCAACTATATATCCTAGGATTATGCAACCGTGATCCTGTTTAATTCTCAATCGATTTTGGCAGATTTTTGGTACATGGGGTGGTTGAGGCGAGGTGTATGAAATATTTTCGAATCGTGGACTCTGATTTTCGAATTTGTGAATTCATCGATTTTTGTATTTGTAAATTATCAATTTCAAAAATTTAGTTTAAAGTAGAAAATTGGTACATTCGGTTTTGTCAATAATTTCTTTTTAACATTCAGAAATTAATATTTATTTAAATTTGTAATAAATAATTTTCCCAGACGTATTTATATTTGTTTCTGTTACAGAAATGATCCAATTTTTGAATTACTAAGTTTTTCGAACTTAATTTTCTAAATTTTTATTTGTACTTCTATTTCTGCTGTAGAAGTTATAAAATTTTATAATCCTACGTTCCCATTTTCCTAATTTTTAATTGTTCAATCTCAAAGTTCTCATTTTTTAATTTCTAAATTCCCAAATTTCAAAAATCACCAATTACCTTCATTTCTAATTATTAAATTCAAAAATATTTAAATTTCCAAATTCTCAAATGCTGAAATTTCCAATGTCTGAAGTTCTACATTTGAATTTCACAATTTACTGCAACTGACATTCCCAGTTGTTCCGTAATTGCACTAAGTTTTAATTTATAAATTTAAAAATCGTAATTCCGTTGCTTTACGAAACTTCCCAAAACCTCCTACTTCGAAATAATAAATTTCTAAATCTACAAATTGAGGAAATCCCAAATTTTCGAATCTCCGAGATTTAAAATCTTGAAATCGCAAATTTTCAATTTGTATGTTCCCAAATACCAACATTTTCAAATTCCTAAGTCCGCAAACGTCAAGTTTCCAAATCATCAATAATCCAAATATGAATTTTGTAAATATCTAAATTTCTGATTCCCCAAATCTGGGAACTCCAATATCCTCCAGATCCAATTCGCAGAATTCCAAATCTTCATTTTCCTAAATTTGTACATTTCAATTTTGCACCCAACCGAGTCATGAAATTTAAAAATTGCAGAATATCGAAACATCCAAAGGACAAGTCATTAAAAAGTGATACTCTCAAATGATGACATAATTCCCAAAGAACAGCAAAAATCATCCCCTGCACGATCTTAAAATTGCATAACATCCACACATCCAAATCGCAAGTTATTAAAAAACGATACTCTCAAATGATGACATAACTCTCAAAGAACAGCCAAAATCATCCCCTGCAAGATCTCAAAATTGCATAATATCTAAACATCCAAATAACAAGTTATTAAAAAATAATACTCTCAAATGATGGCATAATTCCCTAAGAACAGCAAAAGCCACCCCGAGCAAGATCTCCGCATTTCATCACTTTCGATTTCACGAATTCGCCTTTTAATCCTTTCTCGTCACAGGAATTATCCAAATTCGCGATCTGAAAGGGCAGATCACGGCTGGTTGTACGGGATAAAAAGGAAACAGGGAGTTCCACGGGGGATGAGAATCGAAAGAGGGATGGTTATGGGTTTTGTCAAAGCAACCGGTCATCGCTCGTTCCTGCTATCAGCTGGCTATCGTTCCAGCATACATACATTCAGGGACGAAAGCAGAATGTATTCTATAGCCACCTTGGGAATACTCGGTCTGTCGAGGACGTATGTAACTCGTTCTGTATGTACTGTGTATTTCGGTTACACGTGTGCGAGCTCGTACATGCACATATGTACACAGAGAAACAGACACGACCATGATCGGCCTGTACGAATTGCAACTACGTGATACGCGTACGATGCACGGCTCTTTCGACCCTCGAAATTTGCGTTGAAAGGGAACTTGAAGAGCAGCCCAGACAGACCCTGGTGCCACGTTTTCGCTGCAGATTGGACGATTTTTCGTTTTGATTAAATTGCAAGACTGAATAACAAACAGATCGAGAAGCCAGTATCCAGTGGAATATCGATGCGATAAACGTTTCATTGTTCCGAATTAGTTTTATTACACGCATGGTATGAGCACGTAATTGGGCACGCAGTTATGATATTTGTAAGATGGATAGTTTGATCACATATTTAAGTTATTTGTTCTATTTTAAAGTATTTCGACAGAGAAGGCAATTTGACACGATTTAATATGTGGTGATTTGCCTCGAATTCTGAATTGACGATATGAAATTTGTGACTCGGGATATCGTAATATGCTTCGTGATTCAATTCCAGTCGAGTTCAGTAGAATAAGGAATTTTAGTAATTTTTTGTAATTTTATTCCAAGTGATGGAATTTGGGTGAGCTTAATTCGATATAATTCAATACGGAAGTCAGAATGATTTATGAAACGCTGTTAAATTCGATACGACTATATTTGACATTAAAGGAGCCAACGAAATAGAATGGCATGCGATTGAACTCGACGCAATTCAATTCTACGCATTAGAATCCGGTGAGATTTAATTTGAAACGATAAAAGTATGACAGAAGTTGACATGGCAGAATTTGACGAGGTAAAATTAGGCGTATCAGAATCTGACGTGATAGAATTCCATATAATAAAATCCAATGTGATAGAATTTCATGCAATTGAATTTTATGCGATTCAATTCAACGATTTCGTATTCGACGCGATTTAATTCAATTTGATAGAATTCGACGTGATGGAATTCCACATAACAGAACTCAACGCGATAGAGTTCCATATAACAGATTTCTACTTAATTCACGTCAACACATTAGGATTCGACACGCTTTGAATCGATTCGAAAGAATTCGACGCGACAGAATTCCATATAACAAAACTCGACACGATGGAATTCTGCTGCATAATAGAACTGAACACGATGGAATTCCATATAATAGAACTCGAAACAATGAAATTTCATATAATAGAATTCGAAATAATGAAATTTCATATAATAGAATTCGACGGGAAGGAATTCTGCATAATAGAAATTTACACGCTGGAATTCTGTATAATAGAACTCGACACAGTGGAATTCTGTTGCATAATAGAAGTCGATGTGATGAAATTACAGATAATAGAACTCGACGCGATGGAATTCCATATAATGGAACTCGAAGTAATGAAATTTCATATAATAGAATTCGAAATAATGAAATTTCATATAATAGAATTCGACGCGATGGAATTCTGCATAATGGAAATCTATACGCTGGAATTCTATATAATAGAACTCGACGCGATGGAATTCTGTTGCATAATAGAACTCGATGTGATGAAATTCCAGATAATAGAACTCGACGTGATGGAATTCTGCATAACAGAACTCGATACGATGGAATTCCATATTATAGAACTCGATGTAATAAAATTCCATACAATAGAACTCGATACATTAGAATCGACGCGATTTAATTCGATTTGAAATAATTCGACGCGATAGAATTCCATATAATAGAATGTAACACACTGGAATTCGACACGATTTAATTCGACACAATAAAATTCGATGCGCTTCAACTCGACGTGATAGAATTCGATACAGTGGAATTCAAGACGTTAAAATTCCTCGCCATAGATTTCGACGTGACTTAATTCAACGCGATACAAATCGACACAATTGAAACAACGCGATAGAATTCGACGCGATTCAATTCAACGCGATGAAACTCGACGCGATTTAATTCGAAGCGACAGAACTCGACGGGATTTAATTCGACACAATCGTATCCGCCACGATTAAATTCACTACGACTCGATTCAGCGTGAATCAACTCCCGCGAGTTATATCGCCGTTCGTCCTCTCGATTCAATTCGCGTCCCCGAAATTCCGTCGAATAGAATGATCCTTTAATCCTGATCACGGTCGATTAAGCGTCGAGTAAATTTTGTCCGACTTAAAGTTGGCCAAGAAGCAATCGGTGGCCAATAATAAATATCGTCGTCTTGCCGCGCGAGAAACTTTCGAAATCTTCGGAATTCCATCTCAACCCTTAAAATACATAACTTCCAGATAAGTATTGGAGGAGCAACCATCGGCTTTTCCTTCGTTTTCGCAACTTTATACGCGCACGGTCGCTTGGGGGTAAGTTTTTCCTAACGGTGCTATTTCTACGAGTTTACGAAGCGAGGAGTCTTGAAAATCTCGCTTAAGGGATTCATCGGGGGGTTAGGATTGTAAACGGCGGAATCCCTCAAGCAAGAGGGACACCGACCCTACGAAGATAGACGAAAAGATAAAAGACAGAAGGGGCGGATCAACCCCCTCTGTTTGATTTATTTAATTTCGTTCTCCTATTTGTTGCTGATCGCACTCTTCGATACGTCACACGCTCCTCTTTTATAGCTACTTTGGAAATTATAATAATCTTTGTATCTCTCGTCGATATCGCTAAACTTTCTCCCTCTCAGATTATTTTATTATTTGTATTATGCGAATTCTTTGTACTGCCCGTATTATTTATTAGCATATGTTATTGGCACAGGCTGACATTTATTCGAATAAAAATTAATTTTTATTCCATAAATATAAAAATAAATTCTCAAAGTAACGATTTTGAATTTCTCTTCAAGACGTATCAGACATCCTATCAACTATATGTTATTTAGAATAATATGTATTAATTTTTACGCTATTTTATGTGTACACATATGTATAACTTTAACACATAATATCCATACATTGTTTCGCATAATTATTATTGTACAATATCATACATTATATTGCGCGATTATAATATACATCATCATACATTATATTGCATAATTAGTAATACTTGTGTTATTTATATTGTATATATCATTTATATTCTCGGTGTTATATATATAATGTATATTGCTCACATCACTTATATTATTCGTGTCGTTTATATTATTTATATTATTTGCATTATCAGTGCAGTTAGTATTACCGGAATTATTTGTAGCATGTGAATGATTTGTATCATTTTCTGAATAAATATACTATTTATACATATAGTTTATATTTTATAATTTCGCATTATTTGTATTATGCATATCGTTTACATTGTTTGCATCATTTATATCATATACGTCACTTGATATTCATTACAGGGTAGAATAAATGCAATCAAATCTGTTTGTTGCATGAAAAACAAATATACTAAGCATAAAGTATCTACAAAAACATTACAATAAATGTTACAGAGAAATATTCAAGGATATATGAAAATATGCAGTAACAACTGTAATTATTATACTAAATAAAAAATAAAGCATGCAATAAGAATTATACATAATAATTCTACCTATAATGCGGGCGAAACATATGTTTTGATGCTTGTTATCCATTTATTTTGATCAATTATCAACACCACATTTTTGGTGAAAATTATTCAGTGCATCATTAAAATTACGCAATTTTGTATGATGTATAATGATTCATATAAAATATGATGTTTAATTTTGTACGAATTAGATACACATTTTCGTACGGAAAATATTCATCGAAAACATCGAATTTTTAGAGCAAATATAATTTCGTATGCAGGGAACATTTCATTTTTATTTACATTCGGTCTACGCTTTTACGAATCTGGAATGCAGATTTTTACACGATGAATTCCGTCATTTCCATTTGTAATTTCACCGAGAATAATTGCTATCATTACTACCGGTATAATTAATCATCGTTCTAACCGAAACGGAAACATTCATTATTCCATTTTTACGCAAAGATTATTCGCGGAATTGTTTCATTGTAATTTCTGTTCGTTTTATTTCGAATTATTTTTAATACAAAATTTTACGTTCCAATTGGAAAATGAATTATTATAATTGCGGTAAGGATAGCCATCTTTAATTAACTCTATGGTGTATGATTTCTTTTTAATTTTGGATTTGACAATGACCGGCAAACAGAATAAAATTCCGCTCGTTGATAATGGTTACTGATAACACGACTACGGATATTAATGCGTTTATAGTATATCAATGTCTGCAAAGTGAACATACATCATTTTAATCTGCGGTTTATGGGTTTCATAGATTGCATGATTTATTTGCATTCTGCAGACCTCGATATATCATAAATACATAAATAGTTTACTGATAAGCGACACAAATTTTGATCATTCATAATGGTTATTTATAAAAAGTTAATATCTTTTGAATTGTTTAAGACGTTTCTTGAAACACGATGAAAACAGCATTTCAGTGTATAAATTAAAATTAATTTTTACTGAATTACTTTTTTTTATATTCTTAAAACAACTTAAATTCTTCAAAAATAACAATATTATTTTTTATCTCTGTTAGCAATATATTATATAAAATACCGTAAACAATGCATAAGCCAATATTCTCATAATAATACCGTATTATTGTGTCTAAAATATACATCCTGACAGATATTCTATGAATAACGTATATTCATGATTAAACTTCTGAATTGCTGCTGGCTTCTATTTAAATAGATATTGATTTTTACCGAATAATTTTTTTTTAATAAAGTTTCCAAAATAACTTTTACCCCGGATCACTAATGAAAATGTATCACGTACAATACTATCAATAATTTATATGTTATCAGATATGCTATTAGTAATATATTATTTTTACTCGCTTTTATTCTGTGCTATTATAAAAATATAATATAATCCTGTTAAAAATATACATCCGGCTAAAAATTCTATGAACAGTGTACACTTACAATAAAAATTCCAGTATTGAATTACAGCTGACATTTATTGGAATAAAAGTTAATTTTTATTCTGCAAATTTAAAAACAAATTCTCAAAATAACTATTTCAAATTTCTCTTGAAGATGTATCCGACATTCTACCAACTATATGTTATTTAGTACACATATGTATAACTTTAATACATAATATCATTAATTATTTCGCATAATTATTATATGCAATATCATACATTATATTATATAATTATAATATACAATATCATATATTATATTGCATAATTATAATATACAATATCGTACATTATACTGCATAATTATAATATACAATATCATACATTATATTATATAATTATAATATACTATATCATATATTATATTGCATAATTATAATGTTCAATATAATACGTTACACATAATTTTAATATATGTATATAATATATATCCTTGTATGTAGTATAAAATTAGAGTTAAATCTTTGAAAAAGCAGTAACAGAAGCAAGTATACCCCCGAAGTCAACATAGAACGTAAGCCACCTCGGAGCCATCATTGAAAGCTGACCAAACTTAACCAGGAGCGTAGTATAACGAAACGAAATTAAATCGAGCTAAACAATCGAACTTCCATTCGGGATTAATCAAATGCCGGTAATCCCGTAAACGGGTTCCTCGAGTAGGGGATGATCGTGGACACCGTCTGCTCGGGCTTTTCAATCAACAACGAAGTATACATTGCGAGCGCACACACGATCCCGTTGCATTCAAATCGCGTCGCCAATAAGCCAGTGTCGATTTCCAGGCCAGATAATGCCACGATAAAAGACCCGGGTCCTTTTCTCCTCGACGTGTACACACATGGACGTGTGTGCACGTATGTCTGTAAAAGGAAAAGGGGATCTTTTTCGCCGATCATCCGTGCTTTATCAAGCCAGAATTATGCCGCCCTATCCTGTTCGCCGTATTCTCGGACGACTTGCTCCAATCGAGACTGGCCCCACCTTTCGTCTCTTTTCTTCGACCCCCGTCGACGAAACGAAGAAAATCTATTCCCTCTACTGGCTCCTCCCGCCTCCTTGCCTTTTATCCTCCTTCGCAGGATTTTTCCTCGCTCGAAATTTGCACCGAAACACGTACATACACCGATCGCGAACCAAAACTTCGAAGCATTTTGTTGAAGATCGAATCGTCTCGATTTGACCGATAATTTGTGATCGTCCAATAAACTTTATGCGGATGACAATATTATACAGATCTTGTTTTATAATTTCGCGTTAACACCTTTTAAAATTTCTGCTATAATGACGAGCTACTCTCGTGACACACTCGTAGTACAAATATAGTATAGTTTGTTTATATTTTTAACATTAGGTTGACGGATGTTGGGTATATACTTATTTTGCCCGAAATGAATCAATTTGACTCAAATATCAAAATTGAGGATTTAAGAAAAAAAAATTTTATTTTAAAGGAACTTTTGAATAATGATTGGATTAAACTGTTTTGCATAAAAAGATTTTACATGTTATTTAGTTTTTAAAACACATTTTCCGCAGATTCTTTTACTACATTTCTTTTACTTCAACTTTTTTTTTCACGATACTTAAACTTCACAATTCGACTGTTTTTCAATATTCTGTATATTATACAATATATGTATAGGTGCGAAGGTATTTTCGGCTTCGCGGTTATCGTAACTGTTTAGTTCTTCAGCCAATGGTAAAAAAATGTTTTCCTTGAGATTTTTACTCGAGTGATCTCTCTATTTCAGTGTTTGATTTATAAAACACAAGCATTGATTGCTGTTAAATCTAAGACATTACAGAATACGTGATGAGGCCATCTATGAGAGCCTGATTTAGTACTCTACTTTCGCGCTATTTGATCAAGTATATCGCAATTTGCTTTTTTACAATTATAGCGATCCATATCTAGAACTAAAATATTTATTTACGTAAATTATTAATATGTAAATACATAATAATAGGATCGCTAAATGCAAACAATCCTGACATTCCACCTTCCTTCAGTCACCTTAATGTTGTAGCCATTAATAGTTCGTTATGGTTGACGCGTTTGCCAAATAAATCTTATCACAACGGGTAAACACTAAAACTACCAAAGGGATCATATGACGCATCTTCAAATTTCCTACTTTAAATGACAAAATTTATTAAGCTATGCTTCCTGACATTTACCCCGATTGCCATCAAAATAAAGTATCTATAAGCGTATTTATTTATGTTTCATCGTTCGTTCATTTATTTTTCAACCGCATTTTTAACATCAAAATAATTGTGCATTATACGTCGGTAGTTTCAGTGTTAACTCGAAAGAATGAGTCATCTTCCGTGCGCAATGGGGCTAACCCCTTAATATGGACATCAACGTTAAAAAGCGACGGATGAAATTTGACGAGTTTCATTTTTGCCACCGCGTGTCGTAACACAACGGTGCTTATTGTTTAATAACAGCGTTACGTTTAACGACGAAGACACGACGAGGCTCAGTCGTAAACTTGTAGCCAATCGCTCGTGGACTCGGCGCAGCTACCAAAGGCTCGTTTATGCTTCTACATCCTGAGAGAACCGGACGAGGAGTGCCGACATAACGACACATTATGCTTTGCACGTGTTCCCTTGTACTGCAAGTTGATTCACATGTGAATGGCATTCTTCGATGTTGTAGAGTTATAAATAACCGTTCATGAAGGCAGTTTAATGCCGGGAATTGTTTAATTTATCGCAGGTACACACTGCACCATGCAAGCGACGCTGCTTTCAGGAACTATGAAACTGTTTGTTGCAGAACTTACCACTTTCGAGTGATAATTATGAAATGGATCGTTACGTTTCCACGTTGCGATCGTAACATTTCCATGTAAACGTAGTTAATTTTGCGTCCGTTCAGTGACACCAAAGATATTGGCGACACAAGTAGCGTCTACCGTTTATGGTTGGTCAACAATGTATTTTATGCTCGATAATGACACACTGAATTACTGATTCTGAATATACCTAATTCTGTTTTTATGTGATAGACTCGTTTCCGAAGAATACGTGTAAAAAGTTCGTGCAAAAAAATATATTGCATCTATGGAAAAATAGAAAATTGGTTTCAGTTCGAGGAAATCATCAGAAATAATGCAATGAACCACGAGATTTCGTGTTAGGATTTTAAACATTTCATTTCGTAAATATTGCACATGTACCATACAAAGTAAATTATCGTTACAAAATCAAAAAACATATCGTTAATTCTTGAACACAAAAATTAGTCAAAATAATATGTGTCACACGTAAAAAGATTTTATTCGTTGTCGCTTTCTGACAATAAACGCATACGTTTGTGTAAGATTGCAATTGAGAAATTAGGTATACTAAGTCGCTTTTAGTCCAATCAATCGTAAAACGTCTCCGGAGACGTTTTGGATACTTTTGGTTACATTTTGCCGATTAACAATATCTTTGAGACGACATCGTAGGTGAAGGGGTTAACAAAACAAAGGTTTCAAAAATTAAACCTTATCATTTATTGAATTTAAAATTAATTCCTCGTCCCCGGTGTCGCAGTTATAAAAATAGAATTAAAGCAAAATTTTCATCTTAAAGCTTGTATCGATCGCGTTAAATCGAAATGAGTCGTATAAAAAGAGAATTAAATTTTTCCCCTAATTCGTGTTAAATCAAAATCGTGTAGAAACAGGATGGGGTATATTCGTAGCTGGAATATTTTGAAATTCACATTTTTCGTACCTCGTCGAGTAGCAATCTCTGAATTTCGCTCGATGGTCCAGATATTAATCGAGCCAGGTTATTACTCATAAAATGGACAACGTTCCAGTCACAAACGGTGGATATGGCAGTCGGCGTAAAATTAGAAAAATGTAGAAAAGGCTAACAATAATTCCATACAGCATGACCGTACGTGGATTTAATATTCTCCGCCGGTCCTTTTAAAATGTCCAATCATTGTACGACATTGCAATTAGTCTTAATTGTTCCCGGGTCCAGGCGAGCGTGCCTGCAGCTACCTCTTTCCACATTGTCCAAGCATGATAAGCACGCCAGAGTGGAATCATGGTATAAACTTTAATCGTGCGAGGCTGCACAGTCCTGCATGTGTTCGTCGAGCACATCGTCTAGAAATACGTGGGTGGTCTTCAGCGTCGGAAAGAGAAGGATGAAAGTCGAAGAGATTGAAAGACACGACGAATTCATCTTCATTGCGACGCGAAAATTCTGTACGATGTAACGACGAAACGGTCATTATTGATCATGTTCATTTATGCGCAACGGAGTGTACATTATTCTTCATTTTTTGTTCATATATGGGCGACACTCGTATTTCTACACACATTTAACAGTTACATTATTTAAAATTTGTTCACTTGTGTGACTGAAAATAGTCGCGTTCGTTGCTTCAAACTATGGAAAATAAATATAAGAAAGTATTGTGAAAATATTTGGGAAGATTTGTTAAAAATGAAAATACTACCTAACGCAATTTTCGATTGCTTCCGTGTGTTAGTCAACGTGTTAACCCTTTGCAGTCCTATCTCGAGTGTGACTCGACATGCCGTTTTTCTTTGATCGTAGAAATAATTCGAATAAAGAGGTTGGTTCAAGACGTTTTCGTTTCTTTACCACTTGTAACAAAATAAAAATATATTTGTTACGCTATCTGCACTATTAGAATACATTTTATTGTAAACCCACTTCTTCATCTATTTTGTAAATTAATTAAGGAGCTGTAGGTAAAAGAAATGAAGGACCGCAAAGGGTAAAACGTTATCATTCTTTATACTCAAAAGCAGTTTCAATTTGGTAAGAGATTAAATACGTACGTTTAGGTAGGTATAGATTAGGCACGTTTCGCAAGGAGAAATAGATACAGGTGTAGTTTAGATTGAAATTAATAATAGTTCTAGATAGATTAGAGTAGAATTTAATAAAGGATAAGCTGATTCGAAACCCGTTAGGTCTTCGTTAACGAGCTGACTGGCAAATAAATGGGTCTGAGTTCGATTTCGGTCGGTTTATATTAGGTTAGGTTTCGACCATCATTAATATGGTCGTCGTTGTGTAATAGCTGTCTGACCAACCTGTGGGTGAATAACTGTGGCAATAAATGTAAACCGAATCCAACTAAAGTCCATGTAATTACAGGATAAAGACTGAATGTAACATAAACTCAACATAAATCTTGCTCAAAGATACTTTAACCCTTGCCCTACCATGTTGTATCACACTATAGTTCGAAAGTGAAAAGCCATACTCGTATTTTCGCTACAATTGAATTTTGGGCTCAATTCTAATTACAATCTGCATAATAAAGGATCACCGAAAATAAGGCTAACATTTTAACATTCTTTAGGTGCCTTAATGTTGAACCATAATTAGCTAGCTCTGCATGCATTGCCCAGAATATTGTAGGTTGAGGTGTTAAATAGTAGTACCTCAAAAATTAATATCATAATATTACTTTTACACTACTAGTAGTTATAAAAATAATACATGATGCACAATATGTCTAGACGCAACACTTGTACATGCTATATAATGTATCTATGTATAATATGGTATATAACTAGTAGTATATAATAGTCCTATAATTGTGAAGCCTACAATCCAGTTCTCAGAAACGTATTAACCTATTGCACTCGAAAAGTGAGTCACACACACCATTTAGTTTCAATATAACAATTTGGAATAAGTACCTTTTAACTAAGTCTATATTAGTTAACTAAGTTCTATACTGTTGTACATATGGTGTATAAACATAATTAAGCATCTAGCAGTTAATAATAGAAAGATAATAATTTTTAAAAAATTCATAAAAATTTTCAAACAAAAAGTCTTTGGAGTTACTATCTATTACGAATAAAAGTATTTTCTAATGCAAAATGTTCACCATTTCGTTTTATTGTTGATAAGTAGCAACTTTCAAATTTTCTAATTGCAAAGTTCGATGAATCCCCTTGACATTACAATTTTTCAATTTTGTTATTAATTACCGCTGTTATATCTTTCACTATGTTTAAATACCACATATATAACACTATAGATTCAGTTAGCACCTTAACTGCCACGTCATCCATAAGTGGGTGACGCTTTAATTTCCACACGAATCAATCATCTATACCATTCAGAATTTGTTCATTAACATAATTGAAAACGCTCGTATCAAATATTTGGACGTGCGAATAATAAATGAAAGAAAATATTGTGAACATATTTGATAAGATTTATTAATCATAAGAACATTATTTAGTATAGTTTCCAATTTCCTCAGTGTGGCAGTCAACGCGTTAATAAATATTTATTTAACACTAGATTAACGGACGTTTAATGACCACTTATGTCTAACAATAAATTGAAAGTGAACTATAAAAATAAGGAAATAATGGATAATACATACAGTCATGGACAAAATTAAGTGGACATTGCAGAAATATAAAAAATTTTTTGTTTTGTTACAATGTTTTAAATAAATTTTACATTTAGAACGTGCAATGCTTTTGTAGACTTGAAAAAACATTTATTTATTGTATATAATTGTGCAATAAAGTTTTGATTTATAGGCATTATTAGTTAAATTAAATTAACCTTTTGTTATTTATGATACCTGCCCACTTAATTTTGTCCACGACAGTATGTATATCGATTCTTTATATTATAGAACGATTCTTTATCTCGATGCAGCTTAACATACACCTTGACACAAGCTTTTTAACAATTTTCGTAATTGAAAATAAGAAATCTAAGATCATTCATTTTTACGGGTCCCGTAAATCAAGCGTTAAAATCGTTGTAACGAATTGAATGGCGAATGTGAGTTAACCCCTTGCCCTACAACTACGGGCTATGCCCGTGACGCACTCGCTTTTCAATTATGGTAGACATTCTTAATATTTTTAATACGCTTGAATGTTTAACTTCGATGTAATCGTAATTTGCGCATCCCAGGATCACTATATGGGAAACAATCTTGACATCCGAAATTTCTTTAATCACTTTAATGTTGTAGCAATTAATAGTTCGTTATGTCTGACGCACTTGCTGAATAACTCGTAGCACAAGGGGTTAAGAAAGGGTTAACTTCCCGACCGAAAGCAAACAGAATATCGAGAGAAAGAAAGCAGTTCAGATTGACCCCAACAAGATATCTCAAGGTCATAATCGACGAAGAGTCCTTCGGCCGATGGCTGCCATTCTTTCTGCATAAATTTTCTATGACGCCCGAATTTATATTTGAGCCAAAGTTCCCGGTGATTCGCCCCCTCCAAATCGGCGTGTATGTCTAAGGTCGAAGCGAATTCCGGGCACGTAAGCTTACCCTATTTATTGCACCTTCCTCGGCTGGCCGATTCGCCTAAATCATTGCGCATTCCCCTTATTGAATGGGAAAACGGGATGCATGGTTTACAGCCGCTCCCTTATTCGCCATCTTTTCCTTCTGGCTGCCGCCCCGTAGCCGGGAATAAAGTTTCCAATATTCTATCGGGCCGGACTCCTTTCCCGACACACGGCACCGGTCTACGCGAAGAAAACTCTCGGAAAACCTTCCGTTTTTTGATATTGCATCCCTCGCCTCATGTTGTACATCCTCTCTGTCGCCTACGACCTCCTTCGTTGCCCTCCGATACATTTTTCGAGCATCCGGCGAAAATTTGCCGATTGATATTGCTTCTGGCCAATGATCGACGCTCGATGAAATTCAGTAGGAATTTTATACGTTTCGAATGACGGTTCGCGGATGAAAGATTATTTTTTTTTCGATCGTGTTGAAGTGTAGATTTATTAATACGTTTTTTGAAATGTTCGTAAAAGACAGGGTGTCCCGTAAGTTCCTTCCTTGTGCGATAGAAATGTATAGATATTTATTGGTTAAGATTTGTTACATAAAATATTGAAAGGATGGCTTAATAAAAGACTCAGAGAATTATCTGTGATATATGTTTAATGTTTCCCGGACAATTCATGACTGAACATCAGTTCTCGGCCGTCTCTTCCTTGCGCGTAACAGCCAAAAGACAATCGGTTATGAATCCATATGTACAAAATCGAAATACATTGAACACCAAAAATTACAATAAATGTCAAAAATATATATAAACATTGCCAACAATATATAAACACACACAACGCATACAGTTATTTAGTTATTACACACATACCGCATACAGTTATTCTTACACACACCGCATACAGTTATTCTTTCAATATGAACTGATCTATCACTCTATTCCGTCCCTTAGCAAATATTGTTTATCCCTTCCAAAATTATTGTACATTATTTGGAAATTGTTTCTCGAAGTGCGTTTTTATGCTATATTAAAAAGGGAAGAAACTTATGGGACGATCTAATAAGACATACTTTCAACGTCAAGGGTATAGTGGTTTCAAAAAACCATCTAAAGGTTCAATAGATTATCGTCGAATAAATGAAACAAACTCAATAGTAAGCTCTTTTCAGTTTTCTAATAAGTGTAATTACTTTATATCTGTATTTATGCCTTCTACGATGTATATTTGAATTTATATTATAAAGGGAATATTAAAAAACAATATACACCATTCCTCGATTTCTCGTTTTATGGAGTTAATCAATTTGTGCACTAAACGGCTCATTTGATACAATTTCTATCAGAGTCTTAACGCGACCTTGTAACTCCACAATACCTCTTTGGATCGTGTATTCAAACCTTTCGGTGACTAGATACAGCAAAATGAGACAGAAATAAATAAAAATAGCGAATACGTGACGGACGATGTTGGAAAAAGAACGAGACGAAGATATTGGCTCCCAGAAGGGCACAAGTGAATCCTTTCATAGAACAGGCATTCCGCTTAGCAAGGAAAGCCTTTATCTGAGAAAATCACGAAGGCAAACGTTGTGTTTAGCACTGGATCCGTAAATTAACGTCCCGCCCACGCTCATCTGGCCATTGTAAGTGAGTCTCTAAATCACTCGCGACCAGTCCCCCCTGTAGAGAGCCTCTCTCTTCTTTGCGATCAACGGAGTTTCCAAGAAGCGGACCGTGACACGCGAAAATAAAACGAACAAACAGAAGTCGTATGACGAATTGTAATAGGAAGGTTGTAACGAGCTCCTATTGGTCCCGTTTTTCTGTCAAGACTCTTCAAAACGACCCCGGCCACAGTTTGTTACTGTCCGCCGACAAACCACCAGACACTCGTGCTCTCGAACTGTGCCGCATGTCGTTCTTGTCACTCTGTCTAGGGGCGAAAATCGACCCTTCGTTTTGTAGCCCGCGGTTAAGTCGCGCTACGTGTACACATGTACAATGTGATGAAAAACGGAGAGGATATGAGGGTTTTCGGGATTTCGTGAACATGGGGGAAGTTTGGATTTGGAGTTCGGTACTTGCTGGCTGGGATTTAGTATTTGGCATCTCGGTATTTTGGAGTTTTTATATATTGATATTCTCGTATTTTTTTTTTTTTTTTTTTAGGTGCTTTGGTAGTTTGTTTTGGTATTTTGGTATTTTGATATTTAGGTATGTAGATATTTTGATGTTTTGGTACTTTGGTATTTTTATGTTTTGGTATTTTGGTATGTTGGTATTTAGGTATGTAAGTATGTATTTTGATATGTTGGTATTCTGGTATTTAGATATTTGGTTTATGGAATATGGTATTTCGAATTTGGTATTTGGTATTTAGGTATTTAGGTGTATAAATATTTCGATATTTCGATATTTCCATATTTTGGTATTTCGATATTTTGGTCATCGAAATTTAATATTCGATATTTAGTTTTTAGTATTTGGAATTTTATACTAAAACATATAAAATGTGATATTTAGTGTTTACTATTTGGTTTTTGTGTATTTACATATTTAAGTATTTTTGTGTTTTGGCTTTGAGTATTTCTGTAATTTTGTTATTTTGCTATTTAAATGTTCGGTATATGGAAATTGATATTTGCTATTTAATATTTAGTACTTAGATGATCGTTATTTGGTACTTAGTATTTGACATTTGATTATTTGATACTGGGTACTGTATGTATAATATAATACTTCATACCTGGCATTAGATGTAGTTGGTACTTTGTACTTACAATTAGTAGTTGACATTTGTTATTTGATACGTAATACTTGATAATTGGTACTTGGTACATAAATATAAGTAATCGATACTCGGTAATCGGACAAAAAATTACATGTTACAATTATTTGCTATTCAGGTATGTAGTCTAATAAGGAGTTTCGGAAACCTAGTAATTATCATCCCAATTATTTGTAAGTGATAAATACCTACAAAATATGATTATCGTTTAGTGTCAGAAGATACACCCAGTATATTAAAATCCCAAGAAAATACTGTTGAGACAGACGCCTAGACGCAACTGGTCTTACGAGTTCCAAGATGGATTTAAATAAGAAGCGCCTAGGGTTCCCCTTTGACGGAGCCGGACTTGGGTGGCACAACCGGTCGGGTCTGAATAATTGCCGAAAAATGCGTTAATTGTTTCGTGAGGCCCTCGTGTATCTTTCACGCACGATCTACAACGGGCCATTTTTAATGGGCATTCCTATGGAATGTTGTCCTTCAAATGAGACGGCCCTAACAAGGGTCTTTGGAACGGTGCGATGTTGTTACCGTGTGCGCGTGCGCGGAGAAGGCAAGTGTTTGTGATTCATTAATTCGATAAATTATACAAGAAGTACTTTGTCTTGATAACACGCACGAAGCGTATTATTACACATATTAAGCATATTATTATTACAAAAGATAAGAAATAAATATGATTAAAAAATATAAGGAATAAATTGTGATGATAGTTCATGCTGTTATTTTTCGTTATTAAGAATAAAGTTCATTATAAGTATTTAATTAATGGAAATATTTTAGATAGTACTTTGCTTGGGTGGTTATGTTCTCTGGTTCGAAAAGTTGTAGAGACATATATAATATTTTATACATATGTATATTACATAAAAGGTGTGAGCTATTATGGTAGTGGGTGAAGATATAGGTATTTACATTCGATCATGTTTCGTGTACGATTAATTGGTCATTCTTCGTCTGAAAGAAATTTGGAAATTTGTGGATTTTGGAAATTTAGATATTTGGGAATTTGAGAAATTAGAATTTAGGGAATTTGGGGGTTTGAAAATTTTGTGATCTGAGAGGGGGTGTTAGACAGTTTTATAATTTGGAAATTTGAGAAATTGGGTTAAAAGGATTTTTGGATTCGCATGTTTTGAAATGTGGAAATTTTTAGAATTGCTAATTTACGAATTTGGCAATTCATAAATTTCAGAATATTTTGATAGAGAAACTTGAAAAATTAGAAATTTATCCTTATAGATAAATTTATCTATCATCTATCCATCTATCTTATAAATTTCAGGATTTTTATTCTAATGGATATATTTGAAAATTTCGAAATTAAGAAATTTAGAGAATTTAGGTATTTACATACCTAAATCATTATACATTGAAAGATTTAAACATCAATATTCCAAAATATAAAAGTCTGGAAATTGCATTTAACGATATTCGCCATTAAAGCTTTTCGAAATTCGAAAACGCGAGGTGCATTCACTTAACAAGTTCGACAAACAAAAATAACAGCCAGATATATAGAAATTGAACGTGATTAATTTCTCGTATGTTTGTTTGAAACTTAATGAAGAGACCCCGATAAAACTGTATCCGTGGCAGTGTCACACGATCAGCTTTGAAACACTAGTATAATTCTATACCGAGCGAAATTAATATTTTCTCTCGACTGGCTATGCAATAACTGTGGCACGCTCGTTATCCGCCGGAAAATTGAGAAACTCTATTTCCTTTGCTAAACAGCACAATACGCCGGTGATATGAACAATACGATTCAGCGATGACTTACTTTTTCATGCCGGCTCACGATTGCCAATTAAAGTAGCGAAATTCGAATGAAAACAAATTCGTTCAATATCTTTTATCGAGACACTGTGCGTGATTGAGCTTCGAACAAATGATGAGCGAACAAAACTGGAAAGGCAAATATCAGTCATTTCTAATATTCATGACAATCGATAGTCAAAGATCATTATTTGAAATCGATATAGAGTGGTTCGTTCGAACTGTATCATGGATAACTTCTAAAATATACGCTGGGAAAAGTTTCTGATACAAAAGTTCCACCATTTAGAATATATTACGTAATGCATGTAGTTCCCTTATAGATGTCGGTATTTTGGATATTTTAAGGTTAGGTCTTGGATATTTCAACTTTGCTGCTTCAAATGTACTATACTTTTTAGTGCATTCTATAGTCAACATTACGGAAGTACGTTAAATTCTGGATAAAACATAGACATACCTCGAGAATATAGTAACGTATAATAGTGTTAGTATAGGATTTAATAAGTAATTTCCTTACGAAATCATTGGGATCCTGAATTATTTTCAGGATGGAAGACAAATTAATTTAAATTGACTCCATCTATATAAAAAAAAACATGTGTTACATAATATGTTCTGAATCATGAAAATTTTATATGCAAAATAGTATTTTATATTTTTCATAAAATATATACAGTCATTCACGTTATTTAAGTATCACCCTGTATATTATAAGTGCAATATATCATTAAATTTGTGTTAAAAGTAATCTTCCTATTATCTACAATAAGAAGTTCCACTTTTCTCGAATTTTTTGCGGTTTTCCAGTTTCTGAAACTATAATTTGCAATGAATAAAATCTGGAAAAATTCTGTAACACGCGCTACACAGTTCTCGATGTTACGAAAATTATTCAGATTGTCTTCAGACAGTTTGTACTTTACTAATTTGAAAAAATAGGACAAACACTGGAATTTAGATTTTTATCTGTTACTATCTCCCAAGTTGACATATGGAGTTGAAACTTCGTGCAACGCGTGAAAAATGCGCGAAGAAACACGGTGATATGTTGGTTTTTATACACTATCGAACAATTACAACTTCAATTAGGTTTGATGGCACAATTAACTACATCCGTGCACTCTACAAATTATTTCGCAACGTATCTAAAAGCCATCTCCATTCCCGTTGCTCTAACACTTTGACTGCCATGTCAACAATATATGGATGATACTTAAATATCTACACAGATTTAACAGTTTCCTCACTTTTCTAACTGGAAATACTTGCATTAGTTACTTGAAACTGTAGAAAGAAAATATAACGAAGTACCATGAAAATATTTGGTAACGTCTGTTAAAAATGAAAATGGCACCCAATGCAATTTTCAGTCGCTCACGCGTGGCAGTCAATGTGCTAAAGAGAAAGTGAAACATTTTTCGTGTACAAAAATTAATTAAAAATCAATTACAGAGTTAACTCAAGAAAAGAAGGAAACGTACTTCGACCTGGAATATGCAGTCGGATATAGAAAAAGAAATTCCGATTTTATTCCAGCGATATAGCCGTCCCCGAGACTCATCCAGATTGCAATACGGTCCTGGCGATAAATCGAAAATGATAGTTTCGTCGATCCGGCCCGTCGTCGGGATAAATCGAATCATGCACAGACCCCCGATAATCCCCTGGACCATTGGCGATGGCTCGATAAGAACCAGCATGATCTATCCCGAACTGTTCGGCTCTTTTCTATTTCCCTCTTTTCGATGATGGCCACGTGTGCGTCTATCCGTTATCAGAAATCAGACTCCGGAACAGTTAATGTTCTCCGGTCAGAGGAACCGATCTGACGCGTGTTACGCGAGCGTATTATTCTATGCTCGTGCGCGGGAGAGCACATTGTGCCCCGCGATCGATAATTATTATTTTGCGATGAAGCAAATGGCGGGGGATTCTGTGTCCACGCTTCGAATTACATTTTAAGTTAGGCTCCTAAAACTATTCTAGGTTAGGTTTTAGGTTGCGCTCCTGAAACTATTCTAGGTTTGGTTTTAGGTTGGGCTTCTGAAACTATTCTAGGTTAGGTTGTAAGTTAGGCTCCTGATACCATTCTAGGATAGGTTTTAGATTAGGCTGCAGAAACTATTCTAGGTTAGGTTTTAAGTTCGGCTCCTGATACCATTCTAGGATAGATTTTATGTTAGGCTCTTGAATCTAGTCTAGGTTAGGTTTTAGGTTAAGATCCTGTAAATATTCTAGATTAGTTTTTAGGTTAGGGTGCTGTAATTATTCTGCGTTAGATTTTAGATTAGGCTCCTGATACCATTCTAGGTTAGGTTTTAAGTTAGGCTTCTGATACCATTCTAGGTTAAGTTTTAGGTTAGGCTGCAGAAACTATTCTAGATTAGGTTTCAGGTTAGTTTTTAGGTTAGGATCCTGTAACTATTCTAGATTAGTTTTTAGGTTAGGGTCCTTTAACTATTCTAGGTTAGGTTCCTGAAGTTATTATAGGTTAGGTTTTAGGTTAGACTCCAGAAACTATTCTAGGTTTGGTTCTAGCCAGTTGCCAGGACATTCTCACACAATTTGAAGTGAATAGTAAAACCTATGTTCATTCTTATTCTTGTCTAAAAATACTTAAGTTGCCTTCTATTAGCTTCTTCATGTAACTATAGATAGCAAAACATGATAGAGTCGTCGACACAAGCGTTAGGAGCCTGTTTAGTATATACAGGGTGTCCTATAGGTGTATGGTAGTGTAAATGCAGGTATTTAGTATATACATTTACCGTAAAATTTGGTGAATATATTTCTAATGCTAAAAAAAGGAAATGCAGAAGAAGAAATAGGAAGATTGATGTAGAGATTTGAAAACTTTAGATAGTTAAAACTAAAGTAGAAAACAACTGCTTCTCATGTGAATTTGAATATTTCTAAATTATACATTTAAATTTTTTACCACTTTCGTGGTTGAGGATTTCTGTATATTTGACAATCTTTGTTGTAGAGTCGGAAATACACATAATTTTAAATCTGAAATTTTCTGAATTATAAATTTGAAAATTTGCAGTGATAAAATAAACAAATTTTGCTGTTTATATTGTGATGTACCCAGTGAGTTCTCAATTTCTATGATAATAAAATCTGTGGCCATGACATGAGTGAAAATTTAAGTATGTTAAAAAAATAGTGAATAGCTAACTGAGTACTTGCAAGAAAGTTAAAGCATCCTCTGAATGTTATGTTAACGTACAGTTTTAAACAATTTATTAGAAATTTGAAAATTCATAAAATTTGAAAATTTAGATGTTTGGAAATGTAGGAGTTTGACGATTTGCATAAACTAAGATTTGAGAATGTGAAAATTTGTTAATTTGGGAATTTGAAAATGTAAGATTTGGAAAACGAAAAACTTGGAAAATTAATAATTTGGAAATTTAAACATTTTGAGCTGCTGAAATTTGAAAATTTGGAATCTTCGGAGCCTAAAAATTTCTCGATGTTTTAAGAAATAGAGACATTGGATATGGAATTCAGAAATTTGAAAGTATGTAAATTTCAATAGTAGAAACTTTAGAAACACATGATTTTGAAAATTTAGAACGTTAGAACTTCCAAGCTTCGGAAACTGGAAATTTGGAACTTTTCAATTTCAGAAAGTGCTAATGTGGAAATTTTGAATTTTAGCAAGTGCTAATGTGGAAATTTTGAGTTTTAGAAAGTGCTAATGTAGAAATTAAAAAATTTCGAAATTTGGAAATTTTGAGTTTTAGGGATCTAGAAACTTGAAGATAATGACAAAGATTGATTTGAGAATTTCCAGACTTCACATTCTAAAGTTTAAAAGTTACAAAATTTAATAACTATACGTTGATTTAAAAGTACTAAAATTTGAAGATTTCTAAATTCACAATTTCAGTCAATCCCTCATTTGTAAATTCACAAATATAAAATTCAGCAAGTTAGAAAACTTGAAATTTTAACACTTTCCAGATTAGGGAACATAAGAAATCAAAATTTCGGAAGTTACAATATTTAAAGCTCCTTATAGATGAGCTTTCGGAAACTTAAACGTCCATAAATTCACGAGTATACACATTTCGCCCGTCAAAATCGAGGACAAGTAATATGATTCGTCTCTCTACACCCTCATCCGACGGAATCCTACTTTACCCTCAAGTATCCATACATCCACTCTTAACAGAGTGCTTAGCTCGATTCTTTCGATGCAAATACAAAGAAAACCTTTCGATATATCAAACACTGTGTGTACCTCGAGTATACAGTCTTTTTGCTTAAGCCTAAGCACGGACTCACGTTCTTGCACACGGCACAGCATTAAAGATAACAAATCTTGAAATATGTCGCTGGCTGGAGATGGGGCTTGCGATATTACAAAAGGGGGAATATCGTAAGCTTTGTTACGTTGCTCTGACGTATATATACGTTCACGCGCGTGTCCATGGAGCACGATATATCATCTTCATCCGTTGTACACACACACAAACACGTGTTCAATGATACAAAAGCTCTCGTTGATATTTTTATACCCAGAAATCTTCTAACTAGTTTATCCTGAACAGATTAAAATGTCTATAGTATATTGTAATCTTCGCCATTTTCTTTTCACACGAGAGAGATCGATGATCGATACATACGAATTTTTATGAAATCCTGTTATTACTATTCGATGGATCTATCTAAGTATACAATCATAATTCGTTGGTGTTCCTTTTTTGCTGCCAGAAGAAAAGTTTTCGTTATTCATTTCAAGAGGACATTTAACAAATTTAAAAATTTAACATTTAACATTTTTTAAATGTTTGAAACATATAAAAATATATATATTTTCTGTTAATCACATTAAGGGGATATTTAAAAACATTAAGAACTTAAATAATTTAGAACAATGTTAATATTTCAAACATTTTATAAAGGTTGTTTTAAGTGCTTGGAACATGCACAAAATATGTAAATTCTTTGTTATTCACTTCAAGGGGACATTTAAAAAATTTAAGAACTTAAATAATTTTAAAAAATCTTAATATTTCAAACATTTTTGAAATGTTTGAAACAAAAGTTGTACGACTTCTGTGCATCTATAAATTTGTGTAAGAGATGTTTGGAAACTATAATTCTTTTATGAAAATTGACCTTTCATGTAAATTTAGTTAAGTAAAATGTAGGTCTAAAGACACAGTACAACTTTTGTATCAAAAAAATATCCTAACATCTTCTGTGGTTTGTGATTTATAAGCAATTACATACTCCGGATAAAAGTGTTGTTTTCCCTTAAAGTAAAAAACACTCACTAACGAATCACGGTTATATTTTTAGACGGGTCTAATGAACAGTCGCGAAAAGTCTCATAAAAATCGTGGTGCGAGCGGGTCTCCTTTGCTAGAGCGAGAGAGAGGAAGAAAAAAGGGCGGTCGTAAATTATCCGAATGGAATATAACGTTACACCATCAACGATATCGTTGATGGAGAGGGGTTCTGTTTTATATACGAACGTCGACTTTGGCCGACTGGCCTAGTCTTTTTTAGACGAGCACAGCCACTCAGGCAGATTGTTTTAATGGGACTTCTAAGTGCCCCTACGGCCTTTATCTGCATACAACCCCGTCTGGCCCACCCACGAAATTTCTTCCTCGAAACCGCCTCAAAGAAAGTATTATATCCAACGATGAGTGTTAGTGGGCTGGCTCTCGTTTACAGAAAACTGTCTGAGAAGAAAGAGCGTGGCCAGCCAAAAGGGGCACACCCTCCGGGCATTTGTTCGTGCTCGTGGAAACATACGACGTGTTACAGAAACTCTGCATTTTGATAATTAAACGGTACCTTTATTCGCATCACGGAATGAAATTTATATTTCATACCTGTGATCTGGTATGAGATAATTCGAATTGATACTAGGTAGGTATTCGGTAGGTTCAATCGGTATTTATGAGGTATTTGGTAGCTGGAAATGGTATTTATGAGGTATTTGGTAGCTGGAAATGGTGTTTATGAGGTATTTGTAGCTGGAGATGGTATTTATGAGATATCTGATAGAGTTGGTATTTCATATTTATTAACTTCGACTATACTAAGAGGGTACTTATAATTATCTAATTTCCGTGTAGCATATAAATTAATTACATAGCAATCTTCGTTAACACGTTGACTGTCACATGGGAGCAATTGAAAATTGCATTAGGTAGTATTTCAGTTTTTAACAAATTTTACAAAATATTTTTACGATACTTTGTTATATTTATTTTCCATAGTTCCTAGTAAGTGATGAGAGTATCATCGGTTAGAAAATTGAACAAATTAAATGTTTAAATGTTTGTAGAAATGTTTGTAGAAATTTGAGTGTCACTCATAAATGAGTGATCAAAGTGTTATTTAATTCATTTTCAATTCGTGTTACAAATTAAAAAATCATAAATTTTATTTTTAGATACATTTATGTCATCAATATTTTTATAGTTTTACGTCATCGATTATATTCATATCATCCGGCTTTCTATTTTGAAGTTGAACCTTCTGAATTTGACAATCATCAATTTTATAATAAAAATATTACCAAAACGTTCATATAGTCTTCTTTATTATACTGTAAGCTTTAAACTGATAACCTTAAGTACTATTACATATTATATTTATACAAGTTCCTAACTCGATACTTTAAAACCGTCCACTCAAGATGCCACAACGTAACATTCGGTAAGAGGTTTTTTTTTAACAAGTACCTAACTTTCGTGCAACATATTAATGAACAAATCACAGGAACTTCCATTATATTGAATTGCATTCGTGTTTCAAATTAACGAATTACAAATTCTATTTTTAGATACTTCTGTATCATCAACATTCGTATGCTTTGATGTTATACATTATATTTATTTCATTCGATTTTCCACTTTGAAGTTGGACATTCTGTAAGTGGGATTCTCCAGTTTTACATTGAAAATATAATCAAAAGTTTGATGTACTCTGTTGCTTTGGAAGTTGCAGTAAAAGAATCGAATTGGTTAAATATGTTATTCAAAGAATTAAAACAATTACTTAATATTAATATTCCAAAAGAACCATACATCATCAGATGCGATAATAAAGCAGCAATAGATTTTACATCAAATAGAGTAGAAAGAGCGAAATCAAAACATATAGATATAGCGTACCATATTACTAGAGATAAGTGCGAGCTAGGATTAATCAAGATAATTTACGTATCATCTAAGGATAATGTCGCGGACATGTTTACGAAACCGCTAACATACGATGCAATGCATACTCATATATATAAGTTAAGATTGCGCTAGATATAAGTTATAATACAAGTATGTACGGCAAAAGTGGGGGATTGATGGAGGTTTGCCTCCCATGTTCATAAATCCCGCGATGTATAGGGACCGCGCGTCCAGCGATCGTCATTTGTTACTTGATTAATTAGTTAACGATGTTCACTATGATCGAGAGCGTCTTCCGAGCGAGCGTGTGCAACATGCACGTAACGATTACATTACCTGTATTTATATATATTATATAATAAACGAGTCATTCAACATAATCCTAACATACTCTTTTCTCCGACACTGTAATCTCCGACCCGATATACCATAAATGCCACCTTACTTCCGCCATCGAATCTGTCTGCCGTTCTATTTTTGAAAGCGGTCATTTCGCGTGCAGTAACCTAGCAGTATCCGCCATTAAAAAAGTTGAAAGCACAGAAAGGGTAAACGCATGGCTGCGTGCAGGTGAACAGTAGCAGCTGTGACCGAGTAAAACGCGTAAACGGTAACCAGGCTAATGATAAAGGAACGTCGCCGAAGAAGAAACGTCGAATCCAGCGAGGGAAACGCGCATAGACACGAGGGGCTTGCATCGGTGGCAAAGTAACGACGGTGCAACCACCTCGCGATGAAATATGAACGATCGTGTTCTCTCCCGGCACGGATGGTTGAATTTGAGGTCGCTACTTCCTGCAGCAATAATGCTCAGATCGATAGGCCGTGACTATAGATACCCAGCCTAGCTCGGATAACCCCCTTTTCAAATTCATTTCTCTGCTAGCTCTGCTTGCATCGGCTCGAACTCTCTTCCTTCTTGTTATATACCTTTGCTCTTCTTTCGTCCTATCGATTCACTTTGGCTTATGGCATTTTTATTTCCGTCGGTAGCAGCGGCAGCTTGCACGAAGATCCAATGAAAAATTGACCAGCTGCTTTCGATGATTCCGCTTTATTACTTAATCACACTGACCCCGGCCGCGTTCCGGTCCGTGAAAAACCGGCAACCGCCGATTAAGTATAAACGAGACAACTCGGAAAATCAAACGGGAAACGCTTCTTTTAACGGTCCGCTCCAAAGTTGAGGATTTTGTGGTCCATTTGCCTCCCGTTCGAAGTGCAACACGTGCATTTTTTAGTTGCGCCGGATTGGGTCACAGGTTGCAACAATTTGTCGATTCTGATGTATGATGCATGATATATGATGTATACAGTCGTGGACAAAATTAAATGGACAGGTATTATAAATAACAAAAGGTGAATTAGTTTAACTAACAATGCCTATAAATCAAAACTTTATTGCACAATTATATACAATAAATAAATGTTTTTTCAAGTCTACAAAAGCATTTCACGTTCTAAATTTAAAATTTATTTAAAACATTGTAACAAAACAAAAAATTTTTTATATTTGTGCAATGTCCACTTAATTTTGTCCATGACTGTATATAACACGTGATATCCGATATCACATCGTGTACTATGATAAATAGGTAATATATTATATACAATGAGTGATATACGAATTATCACATATGACATGTGATACATGACATGTGACATATGATGTATGACATAGAATATACATATATGTGATATGAATATACATATACATATGTATATGTACATGTGTGTATGAAATGTGATACGTGATGTATGATATGTGGGATATCATATGTAATATTTGATGTCGGATATATGATATACATCATGCGTTATAAACGTCATATCTTATATGATACGTGATATATGATACATCATACTATGTATAAGGTAAGATATAATGAAAAGTATTGTTAAGGTAACACAAGTCGATATGAAGAATGTTTTAATTTTTGTACACGATTTGAAGAATATTATAATCTTTGTACCTAATATGAGGAACGTTGTAATTTTCGTACCTTAGATGAACGTTGTAACTACTTTATTCTAGGTTTACAGGAAAACGTGTTTCTCATTTTTCATTCTCAGGAAAAGAATGCAACGAACGCTTAATAATAATCGTCGCAAACACGCGTAAAATGTTGTAAACTCGTTCGACTTTTTTAGCTAAAGTGTTTCGATCGTCCGATAATCGTCTCGACGGCATTAATTTCCCGGTGAATTTATCGATGAATTATTTTCGAAAATGTTGACCGACGAATCGAGAGGCGAATACCTAATTCGATAAAAGATGCACGTCTCGCATAGTACGTTCCGGTTGCATATTCATGACTAACGCTTGGATTAAATACGACCATTTTCTGTTCGAGCTTCCTCCTCTGTTCCGTTCGGCCCTAGAATCGAAAGAATCTTGCCCTCCGAGCATGCATTAAATATCGAAAGAATTGATTCTGCACACCGGCTTCCAATTCAACCTTGTCACGTATGATTAATAGAGTGGGAATTTACTATTAATTCCGTGCAACTGGTTGAATTCTGCCTTCCACAGTCAATCCCGAATGTTTAATTCTTAACGCATTGCAATGTTAGAGTCTTCATTACTATTCCAGAATTATATTTAATAATTTAAAGTTAACATTATATCACATGATTGGCACTTTTACGTTACACATATTATATATTTGATTAATATGATACTTCGAATTTAAAGTTTCATAACTTGGTGATATCGTGAGTAATGATTTGGTAATTTATGGTTTGATGATTCGATAATTGACGATTTAGTGATTTTTAAGTGGTACTTTTTGGTTAATGATTGATGGTTTGCAATCGGTAACTGTTATTTGGTAATCGATATTTCGTATTTCGTACTTAAGTATCCAGTATTTGATGTTTGATACTTGGTACTTTATACTTGGTACATCCTAATTGGTACATAGCACTTTATAGTTAATAGGAAGTTACATGGGCATATAAAAATTTCTATTTGAATACATGATAACTGCCACTTGGAGACTGATGTTCTATAATTGATGATTTGTACTTGGAACGTACTCTCTGGTTATTGATAATTTATCTTTAGTATTTAATATTTGTCAATCGATGTGTCCTATTTGATACTTGACAGGTAGCATATTACATCTGATACTTGGGTATTGACTATGTGGTACTTGAAAATTAATATCTAGTATTTGGTACGTGGTCCATGTTATTTGAAATTTGATACTTGGAAATTGGTACTTGAGGATTAATATTTGATACTTTGAACTTGATACCCACTAACAGACATTTCTTATTTTATAGCTAATGTTTATTATCTATTAAATGACGTTTGTTAGTTTGTGACATTTGGTACTTGGAAGGAGTGTTAAGTACTGAGTACTTGTGTTTTGCTACTTAGTCTTTAACATTTCCTACTTGACCAGTCTCTGTTCATTGATTACTAAATATCATATACCACTCGCCGTTACTTCATCTGCTATTTTTCACATTAAAATTGCTACCAGCATGTGGACCCTGATATACGATAAAATTCCGAATACTGCCTAATGCTGCCGAATTTCTTCGCCAATCCATCAGGATCGAAGGAACATCTTCGGGACGGATCGAGATTTCTTCGGGCGACGATACACCGCATAGAAGCAGGTACACGTCGTGACGTCGTGTCTCGAATTTTCCTCGTCGAGGATTTAGCATAATTCCGTTGGCTGTGCGCCTCGGCCAAGCTGGAGGAGGAGAGCCGGCTACAGGAAAATGGTGAGACGAGGCCGTTGGTAGTGGTAGAGATGACAGCGTCCTCTCGCTCTCCTCTTTCCCCGTTGCATGCTCTCAAGGCAAGCATACCCTGACGGCGTGTGGGTCCATTTGGTTCACAGGGTCGCCATGGTAACCTCGACCACCCTCTTTTTCCCTTTCTATCTTCCTCTTTCCTTCAACCCGTTTCCACGCTTCTTCGCGTATTTTACCCTCCTGCCGCTCGATGGACCGCTTCCGTTCCTCTTCGTCCCTGTCCGTTTACCATTCTGCCGTCCCAGTTGTCTCTGTCTCCAGCAGTAGGCTAAAGGGTTAATGGCTCCCCGGACACTTCCGGAACTAAAAACTACCGTTACCGATTCTGATATCCGGTATTAAACGGAAGAAACACGAGGATATTGGCTATTTGGTTAGGCACGCGCGTGAATCTCAGTCATTCATGAATTATTGCAGAAAGATATCATAAAATAGTACTTATCGTATGTCAATTTAAGGCTTAAAGCTAGGCGAAGATCTCCATATAAATGCTGTATCAATATTCGTATTGACAATGTGTTGATGTCAGCCTTAAATACACGTTACATTAGAATCTTCCTATCATGTTGTGTGAACTAAGGTTTAATATAATTTCGTGACCGAGAAGAGACAAAGAAGTATCAAGAAGTGTTACTTATGCAATACATCAGTTTAAAGCTTTAAGTTTTAGGAAAATAACCATATAAATGCATCATAGATATTTGTGTTACAAAATACGTAACTATCGGCCTCAAACAGCTATTACAATGGACTTTTTCTTATCGTATTGTATTAAGTAAGGTTTAATATATTTTACAGTAGGAAAGTACCATAAAATGGCACTTCTAGTACATACATTTAAAGCGGGAAGTTTACTGAATATTTCTTCATAAATGTCTTAAGGAAATGTATTATAATATTCTTAGATAGTAATAGGCGCGAAGTCATGTCCTAAACGTATGTTAAAATAACACATATGGTGTACCGATTTAAAGCTTGAAGGGTAACGAAAATAACTATGTAAGTATTTCATCGGTAATCGTTACAAAAAATATCGGATTGTCAATTGTATCGTGCAGAAGTTGGTTTATTTCGAACTATATTCTACCTCCAAATCATGACATAAAAGTAACATAATATGATAGCTATTGTATATCATTGTAAAGCTTAAAGTATAACGAAGTCAAGGGTGTAAATGCCTCATCGAAGATCCTAATACAAACGGACTGATCATCGGCCTCAAACAGCCGTTGCTACAAACAGTATATTGTACCTACCCTATCAAATTAGCTAATGCCTAACACAATTTCCTGGCACGAAAATATCTCAAAATGGAACATACATAAATCTGAAGCTGAAAATCCCAGAAAAGCAACAGAATGTACAATTCGTCGTTATTTTTCATACAAAATGACTGGTTCCAGTGTCTCAACAGCCGATGAATCACCTGTAAGATTTACTGTTACACAAACGTACTACTGTTGCGCGTGAACAGAAAATATTAAATGTCCGATCAGCGAGGATGAGTGGACGCAATTTGCCATATCTCCGCTAACGGCATGTCACCGGCTAATTAACGTTAATTAACAAACGTTCTAAATTTACCGGAAGTAAAGAATCGATATTCGAAGCGACGTTTGATTGACGGGCAGCGTCCACGGAATTCCCGTCTTGGCGGATCGAATTCGGCCACAATGAAAGACACTTCCAAACAGCAGAAGCCGATTGGCCGACAAAATTAGCATATCGGCAAATTTACGGACACGAATAGAGTTGTTGCAACCACGGCCAAGATGCAGATAGATGCTGCATTATTCATGAAAGTAGTACGATCCTGATTAGGCCGGCTCCATTTCGTATCCCCCTTTATTCCGATGTTACACTTTCGAGATACATCGATCGTGGGCGATATATCAAGACACGGAACAAATCACGCGTGATACCCTCTGTGCACCGATCGGTCGTTCTCACATCTGTCGAAGCGCGTTAATAATTAAGGGATGCGTCATCGCGTAAGTGCAACCTGAGGTATTAATAGATGCAACAGGGTGCAATGTCCTTTATTACATATAAGGGGACATGTAGACATAGTCGTTTAAAAAATAATGATATTCAAGGTTTTTCTGTGTGCTCGCCTGGGCATTTCGTGTCGTTGAACAGCAGGCTAACATTGAATCTGTCACGAGGTGAGACTGGGGTGCAACGTTCCACTTTACATTTGAGGGAATATGTAGGCACAGAAAATTCATGTTTAACGCCATTTGAGCTGTGCTGTTTGATTCAATTAGGTATTAGGTGTCATTGACTGTAACTATTCGAATAATTTTAAATTTTGCATGGAGCGACGCTGCGATGCAATATGCTTCTTACATTTGAAGGATACATATCAGTATTTAAAATTTTACCTTTAAATTATTTCAGATGATTTATTTCGGGATTGAGCATCACCAGATTTCTGCGAGTGTAATTATATGATATTTAAAGAGTGACGAAATGGGGTGCAATCTTTGTACATCTGAGGGTACATGTTGGCATAGAAATTTCAAGTTTAACGATGTTTAACTTATTTTCGTTGGTTCGCTTATGAATTAAATATTTTTTGGCTATAACTATTAGAATAATTCTAAATTTTTTATGGATGTAATGCTTCCCTCGCATTTGATGTGTCATCTACACATTAGAATTTTAAAGTTTTTGACTTTTCGAGTATTTCGGTTTGTCCACTTAGAGATTCGGCAGCATTAGATTATTATAGGGGTAATTCTGTATTTTTTATTTGTGAGGGATAACACTGGAACGCAATATTCTTATATCCAACAAGATATATTGCTTCAAAAATTTAAAAATTCCTATCTTTTTAAACATTTTAATCGTTTATTTATAAATAAACAGTTTATTTATTTAAGGAATTAAATGTTAGTCTGCATTTTTAGTTTGACAGGGTGGGATATTTTTTCTCTGGTGAATGCAAGATGTAAAAATACAAATTTCAATATCTTACGTATTTTAAATCATTTCTAAAATTATTTACTTTGGAATTCGTATATTCTATTAAATATAAATAATTGCTATATCTTCTCAAAATGGAAATTTGCAACAGTCTACAATGTTCTTTCAAATAAATTTGTTAATAGAAATTTATACATTTATCATTACTTTCTTATGAGTATCACATGTGAAGCTTCAGAAATGCATCTCTTTTTCAAGAACAGAAAAATGATGCATCAAAGGGTTGATAGGTTGGTAACATATAGATGTAGTATTCTTTTCACACTTAAGACAGTACTCATAGAAATGTTTAAATTGTCCATCTTTGAATAAGTCCTTCCCTTCTATTTATTCGTTTAACTTCCCTGAAAACGTCTAAATTTATTCATACAAAAAATATATTTATAAAATCTTATAAATAAGTCTTGCAATTATATTAATAACATGTCACAATCAGATCAATGATCGCGTCAATAATATAATTGCAAATAAATATTATTTGCACCCCGCAATTAAAACGCACCAAAATCCGAATTCGAATCAAAACACAGGTTCCAAATCGTATCCAAATTCGAGTATCACCGACAATCACCATCGAATCCCTAGTTGAGCTCGCAGTCACCGGTTAAATTAATCGACGACAACGAATCGAGCGGAGAATAAATCAGCCCGACAGCTCGCGAACGATCGATAAAAATCAACAAAATTACCGGTCTATCGAGAACGGACAGACACTTTTGATCAACCACGAATCGCGACCGATAGAAATCAATTCCATCAATCTGGCCGTGCACAATCAAAGCTGGAACGAGTGTTTGCCCGAGAATCTGTTCCAGTTTTCTTATCGCTTTTAATCCTGCTCGTGATTACGACAATCGATCGAGTAGTCACGAGGCTATACACGAGATCGCGAAGCTACCGGCTCAAACCATTGCACACCGAACCTAATTCCGCTCGGGATTTGCTAATCCAGGGTTGCAGAGTCGGTCATTATTTGGTGTCGCGTGATCCCGTGAGGGAGGAGGCAGACGGGGTTGAGGCACGGGACGAAGGAGGGGTTGGTGGTAAAAGCGGCACACGGGTCGTGCAACGGCACCGCAGAAACGGGGCTGTATTTATCCCCCGATATATCACCCAAACCCCTAAACACCCCGGGAAAAGCCCATCTGACCGAAACTGGCCGCGTATAAAGCGTCACGGTAGAAACCTGCAGCAAAGTATTTAGCAGTGACGCGGAAATTTGACCGTCCACGACCCCATTGTGAAATTCTACTGTCCTCTCTGTCGCAACGTAAATCGAGCCGCAATTTTCCAACGAATATCAGATAAATTCCGCGATAATTTAATCGGGCTATTCTTCGCAAACGTTTCGTTTTGAGGACGGTCGCGGGAAAATGGTCGCCGAAATTTCGAGAGGAATTTTATTTACCATGTTTCGAAACTTCAAAATTTCCAAACGTTTCAATCTTGGATCTCTAAATTCACAGTATTTAAGTTTTCAAATTATCGAAATTTGAAGTTCCTAAATTCCTGGATTCTAACAGTCACAAATTTCTACGTTACCATATTCCTAAATTTCTAAAGTACTAAATTACTAAATTTCTAAATTTCTAAATTTCCAAATTTCCAAATTTCCAAATTTCTAAATTTCCAAATTTCTAAATTTCTAAATTTCTAAATTTCTAAATTTCTAAATTACTGAATTACTGAATTACTGAATTATTGAATTACTGAATTACTGAATTACTGAATTACTGAATTACTAAATTACTAAATTTTAAAACTTCTACAATCTTAAGTTCCTAAACTCCCAAGTCTCTAAATTCGCAAATTACCATAATCTCCAAATCCAACCACTCTTAAATTCTCAAATTGTCTAATTACTATTCCAAAATCTAAAATTTTCATATCCCTTGATTATTCGTAACATCACTCGCATTCCACGTATAACATTGAGTTAACACTGTATGTCTATAGATCAGTATATCTTAAAACTAATTCATTCACGAAATTAATATCACGAGTATAGAATATCTAGAAATCAGTACACAAAGACATTAATATATCTAGTAATCGGTATACATTGAGATTAATATATCTGGTAATCGGTATACATAAAGGTTGGCATATCTAGTGATCGATATACATAGGGATTAGTAAATGTAGGGTTGAGTATACATAGTGATTAGCACACCACGCATTATCAGTATATCTTGAACCGTCCACAAAAACCCCAGTGACCTCGACGCTTCCGCAAAGGTAATCAAACAATTTCAAAACAATCTACGTGAATTTGATTATCAATCTATACCGTGCTCGACATTGATGTTATCACGTGACGAATAAAGCTGGAAGCAATTCACCGATTAAGTGAAAAAGAGGAAAAGCGAGGCGCTTAACGTATATTTTAATTCCATTTGCCCGATAACGAGAGTTTCACGGAAACCAACAACTTATTCGTCCGTAAAGAGCGAAGTTTCGGATTCGAAGGCTCCGTAAAAGCCAGGAATAATAAAGACTACCGGAAGGTAAATGTTTTCGCGTGGGGGTAAGTACGTGAACGCCGTAAATATGCAAATTCGCAACAAATTTCCACTGCTTGCCAATGTACCCACGTAACACGTTTTTCTCGTCGTCTAATTAACTCCTGGTGAAAGTAAGATTACCGAGTTTATGACTCTACCTACCGTCCCCTATTGAACATAACTTTATTTTCGATCAATTTTTTTTTGTCGCACTTCATTTTCTCTGTTTCTGTTTCTTCGACTAACCGCGAAACTCATTGTGCATTACTTGTCTGTTCGAACACACCGAGAATACCGATGGTGCATTTACATGGTACTTTTCGTCGTAATTTATGCTGCAAATTGCTATGTTATGAACGCCATTTTAAAGTACTTTTACGACGTGAAATTTGTGTAATCTGACAGCGAACGTTTTGTGATTTGTAGAAAGTGAGGAGTGTGTGAGGCCGATGGATAAGTTTTTTCTAGTAATAAAATTGATGATACATTTGTATGATTATTATTGTTACACCTTAAGATTTACATTGATATGTCGTGAGTATAATTTTGAGATGTTTTAAGTATTAGTCTCAGACTTTAAAAGTTAATATTAATCAATTCATATGTGAGAACATTACTGTTTGATATACGCGACTAGCTACCATTTTGTGCCCACAATCACTACGGGTCTCTCACATAGTAATATCTATTAAAGATGAAGCTTCAAAATGGAGTATCATATCATTTTGTGATGCTTTTAAGTCATAACTTTGTATGAGACTTTTGAAACTTAAAATCAGTCATTTTAGATTTAAGAATGTTATTGCACGTTATAGTTGACTAGATGCTAAGTTGTGTCAGGAATTGCTACGGGGCACTTGTAAAATAATTTTTGCTGAAGATTAAGCTTCAAATTGATGTATAATAAGCGCCGTTTCGAGATACTTTTCTGTCATGAATTTGTGACTTTAAAATTTGAAACCGATGGTGTAAGAATATTATTTTTTCATTATTTTGACAAGTCGTCCTTTTGTATTAAGCATCGCTACGGGGCATGTACATAATAATTTTTGCTGAAGAATAAGCTTCAAATTGACGACTGACAAGTATCGTTTCGGTATACTTTTCTGTCATGAATTTGTGACGGACTTTTTAAAATTTGAAACCGATCGTGTAAGAATATTATTGTTTCATTTATTTGACTAGTCGTCATTTTGTATTAAGCATCGCTACGGGGCATGTACATAATAATTTTTGCTGAAGAATAAGCTTCAAATTGACGACTGACAAGTATCGTTTCGATATACATTTCTGTCATGAATTTGTGACGGACTTTTTAAAATTTGAAACCGATTGTGTAAGAATATTATTGTTTGATTTGTTTGACCAGTCGTCATTTTGTGTGAAGCATCGCTACGTGGCATTTCTACAATAATTTTCGCAAAATATTAAGCTTCAAAGTGATGTATCACAAGTGCCATTTCGAAATACCAATTAACAAATCTCTCCCAGATTATTAAAACCGATGATTCGGTACACAAAAATTGCAATTGTCCGCTCTAATCAATGATCCGCCATTTTGTATCGAAAGTATCTACAAGCCATTCAAACCGTTATCTCCTCCAGACGATATTCTCCAAAACGACGTCATTACTCGTTCTATTTCATATTACATTTCTATCACGAAATCGTCCGCGTAACAGCCCCAAAATCCATTCTCGGCTGTCATCGACATAATCGTCTATCGCTAGCTCGGTGAAACACCGTCGCATCCATTACTCCCGAAGGAAGAAAATAAACAGTCGCGTCTGTGCTTTAAAGAAGACAAAAGATATCGCGCGAAAATCCCGAGAAATCCACGGAATGTCGCAGTCCAACCGTAAGTTTGCCGACGAAGTTGCTTCCGCGAAAAGAAGGGAGGAAGAGGGCGGAAGGTCGGTTATACGGGATAGAGGGAGAGGCAGGCATTTGGGGGATGAGATATATAAGCAATGCCCAGCATCGGTGCGATACATAAATAACGATATCGGTGTTTTCACAAGCACACACGTCCTGAAAGCGTGTACAAGGGAGGTTACTCTAGCGTGGCGGCTGGCTGCGGTATATAACTCACCCCGTCGAGAGTCATGTACGCCGAATAGAGACACCGGGATCGATATCTATTGGCCTGCACATAGATACGCCACGGGACACGAATTTTTCCGCTTCTTCCCCAATTTTTTAATCCTGCTGCCCGTCACGCGTTACTGCCCGGTCCCGATCGTGGAAATCGTTCTAGTTACGATCAGTTTTTCGTTCCCCCTATCGAACGATCCGATTTCACCTTACTCGGCGAGAATTTCGGTATTTATAGTCGTGAATGTTCGGGAATTCGACGATTTGGAAATTAGACAATTTTTAGGGTCAGGGAGTTAGAAATATTGGGACGAGGGTGCTTCAGCAGTGTTGGAATAATATTATTTAGCTAATAGGAAAATGAATCTCTACATTCAGAGGCAGTGTATATTAAACAAAAAGGAATAACTCCGTCACCAGAGTCGATGGATCTGTACAAAATCTAAGAGCTTGGAGTGTTAAACACGGTAATTTGATAATGTAGAGGTTTGAAGATATTAAGAATTAACAATTTTGCGGTTTAGAAATTTAGAAATTTAGAAACTTAAAAATACGATTATTTGACCATTTAGAAATTTAGTAATCCAGAAATACAAATATGAAGAAATGTAGAAATGTAGCAATGTGGAAATGTACAAATGTGGAATTATAGAGGTATAGAAATATAGAAATATAGAAATATACAAATGTAGAAATGTAGAAATGCAGAAATGTAGAAACGTAGAAATGTAGAAACGTAGAAATGTAGAAACGTAGAAATGTAGAAATGTAGAAATGTAGAAATGTAGAAATATAGAAATGTTGAAACGTAGAAATGTAGAAACCTCAAAGTGTAGAGACATAGAAATGTTGAAAATATTAGAATATAATAATTTAAATATTTCAATTTTGAGATTTTAAAGTTTCGAACTTTGAGAATTGGTAAATTGGTGAATTCAAAAATTCGAAAAATGACACATTCTCGAATTAAAAAATTCACAAATTTAGAAATTCGCAAATTTGATAACTGGAAAATTTGTAAGTTCGCGAATCCGAGAATAAAAGAACGTATAAACTGAGGAACTTGAAATACCATTGCCCGCAGTCCTAATTGGACGGCCAAGATCCATAAATCTAGAAGGTCTCCTCTCAATCTTTCGCTTTTCCTTTTCACGATAACTCTTCCTCCCTTTTCCTTTAGGCGTCTCGTTTAGAGTCATTTTATAGCAACCGTAAATTTCGTCGGGTGCGTGAGACGAAACGGTATCAAGCAGTTTCCAATGGGCAAACCCATTCGCCAATTCCCATCGTTGGGTAGAGTAAATCGAGGGAAATCGCCGATCTCGTTTCCCAGTTCAATCGACCATTTTTTTTTTCCTTTTTTTTCATTTTATCGTTGGTCCAACTGCGAGGATGGGGTTCGCGAACGGCCGAGAGGTATTAAAACCAGTCTAATTGACACCGATAGGGAAATTGTCCCAGTTACAATTGCCTCGACATCCGATGTAATTGGCGTGTTCGTTTAAAAAAAAAAGAAGAAAAAAAAATGGCAACAACAATTTCTGCGCGGCGACCAACAGAGCACGGCTACTTGATTTCTTTCATATTTGTCGTCATTTCAATTGTCTCGAGCACGCGTAGATTGGTTCGTCGAGTGGTGAAATGGCGAACAAATGAACTAACGTTCGATTTCCCGTTATCGCCGATACAGGCAGAAAAATGTCATGCATTTAACTACACAACTGTACATTGATATCCAGAAAAATTACTTTCCTTTCGGTTTTCATTAACGCTATCCTGCGTCGAAATCTGTCGCTAATCGAACTCCACCAATTTTCATATTTTTTTTTGTAATAACATGACTTATCGAACGAAATGTCTTTCGGAGTGAAATTAAATTAATTTTATATTTTGTCGTAATACGTGAAGGATTAATTATACGTTTTACGGTACTATGTGAAGAATTTTGTTGCATGTTCGAATTTTGGAGGCTAGCCTTTGAAGAAATATTTAATTTCGCAGGAGCAAAAAAAATTGTTCTTTAATTAAATTTTATTCGACTTTTGACCTTTGACGAAATAGGAACATTTATCGTGTAAAAAATTATTTCCTATCCAAGACCGACTGAATATCAGATTTTCTACTATAATATGATTTACTATGGTACAAAGAATTATTTTACAGAGTAAAATTTAATTATTTTTGCATTTCGTGGTTCAATGAGAACCTTTGAGGTACGCCTTTGAAAAATATTTAATTTCGGAGGAACTAAAAAATTTTTGTTTAATTAAATCTGATTGAACTTCAGATATTTGATTGCAGGACGGAACGTTATCACAAGAAGGGTTATTTTTCAACCAAAGTTCATCGAATATTAGATCTCTTTTTTACAATACAAGACCTTACTATAATATGGATTATTATTTGGTAATCAGTGTTCATTACGTTTACAACGTGAAAATTCATTAAGTAGTCAGAGATTGAATTTCGTTCTATTGAGAAGTATTCAACTACCACAAGCGATAAATTGTTTATAAACGAACGAGTTCGTATCGAAAATTAAACTTAATGCTATAAATACTAAGATATAACAAGAAAAAGCAATATAGCAATAATTTAATTCGCGTCCAATAAAGTCTCTACTGCGATATGAAGTTTTAATATTATTTATTTCATTTAAGGGTCATTGAAGAATATTTGTGTGACCGATAGCATATTTTGGCAAATATAATTATTTTTGAATAAATTACTTCCTTATAATTTCTTATCCTTGCAAAAGTATATCAACCACTTCTGAATAATAATAGACTTCCGCTCGTAGCGCGAGTAGTGAGGAAGTTTAATTTTCTCAAGTTATAAAATTTATAGAAAGTAATAGTAACTTTAACTTGATTAATAATGTGATAATCAGTCTGTTTATCAAACTGTTATTTTCATAAATTAGAAATGTTATTAATACTCTTCTATCAAATTAAACACCGTAAATCACACATAATTTATTTATTTAAAATTTTAAATATAGGTTACGTCTGAATTATGTCATCAAATAATTTTTTACCATGCGCCATTAATCTAAGTTTAACTTTGACAGAGTATCAAAAATCAGTAATGCATAATGTTGTACTAATTTATTTGCAATTGCTACAAAAGTGTCGTAGACTTATAATTATTTCAAAAATGCAAAACAACTGATATTTTTCTATATAGTTAAATCTTAATATTGTCACTACGAGAACCTTAACACTTTCAGTATTAAAATGGACGAATAAAATCAAGCATAAAAATGTTACCCTCTCAACCGTTATTTTTGAAACTACACCGAACCCCAATTAACCCCTAATAATAGTTATGTACCATTCTGTAACAAAATTTCAACATTCCCAGTATAAAACTGAACGAATAAAATCAAGCACAGAAATGTTACCCCTTCGTCCGTTATCATCAAAAGTACACTGAACCTTAATCAACCCCTAATAATAATTATGGATTATTCTATAAGAAAATTTTAACATTTCCAGTATAAAACTGAACGAATAAAATCAAGCAAAGAAATATTACCTTCTCAACTACTATGTTCAAAAGTACTTCAAGCTCGAACAACCCCTAACAGTAGGTATATAATATTCTGCAACAAAGTTTTAATAATATTTTTGTTAAGTATAAGTAAATTTATCTCGATGCGTAGTGTATGTATGTGCGTATGTCTGGCGCGAGTGAGAGGAGTGACTGTAAAAGAACGGAGCGTCCGTACGAGATGTGTGACGCATAAAGAAAAAAAGCAGATCGAAAGAATCGTCTGGAGAACGAACACGGAGTGCGTCGTAATTGTAATACATTTGTAAAATTAAATAAATCCATAACATCTCAAATCAAATTGTTCATTCAATTTTACAATTTTAATATTATTATAATATTATTTTAATATATTAAGTACAAAAATGAACGAATAAGATCAATCTAAGAAATGTTACCCATCCGCTATCTTCAAAATCACCTTGAACTCTAATCAACCCCTAGTAATAATTCGCTCACCAATCGTCGCACAATTGTTCCAAAAACATCCCGAAGACCGATCAACCCCTGTTTTCTTTAATTCGGTAGAGCGTTGTTTTCAAGCAGCTGTTTAGCCGCCACGGAAGAAGACGTCACCGGAAGTGACGCGTAAGAGAGGACCGCGGGGAACTGGCGGCAAAAGGACCTTGTTTTCCTAGTCGACGCGGAAGGAACACGACGGAGATTTATTAACCGTGTCTCCCACGAGAAACACCCCGGTCGAACTACCACCGGAGAATAAACAATAAATTTAGGTTTAAGAAAACAGCACGAGAGCAAGGGGATATAGGCGAACGGAACCGACGGGGTCGGTGAGCGTAATTGGAGTCGGCGCAACCGCCTCCGCCACTGCTGCCAACCTTAATCCTAACGTGCTTAAGGTGATTTGTGATGCCAGAACGAAGGCTTTAAAGACTCGTCTCGTTATCTGACCGTTACCCTGAATGCACTGAATCAACAAGACTACATTCACGAGGATAACACTACCCTCGTGGTAGAACAATTCTCGGAAAGAATATTACTAAACGGCCTCACGTTTTTCGACTGTGAGTCCCTCTTTTCAGGAAGGGTGGGAAGGGTGAATTCATTTCACTAATTAAATGACGTGTTATATCGAACAAATATACATAGTATAGATTATAAGTATAAATTATGTAGATCTGTTATATAGATTATGTACATACAATTTTTACTAATTAAAATTTAATTTTTTTAATTTTAATTGAATGAAATTTAATCATTATCAAATAATTGTATTATATATCATGATTATGTACATGTAGATAGATTACATACATGATGTATTATATAGCATAAATGTATATAGTACAAATTGCATTAATTACATATATACACATATGTGCGGTATAGAACTCTAAAATTATATTATTAATATAATAGTAGGGGTCTAAGGGATTATTGAAAGGAAACATTATTGACTTTCTTCATATTGCCGCGGATGGAACTGTAATGTTGTGGGTATATATTATCAATTTTACAAGTTTTTGAACTAGCAATATATTAGCAGGGTCGATAACGCAAATTTTTCTACAATTTGTAATTAAGGAATTTTGGAGTTTACTCATTTGAAAGTTTTGAATTTTGCGAAATAAACTATATGAAAATGTTGAAATTTGGGAATTTTTACTATTTGAAAATTTTCAAATTTCGGAATTTAAGAAGCTGGGTGTAAGTTTTAGGCTTATTATTGAGAGGAGATGGAAATTTTGTTACATAAAAATTTCAAAACTTGGAGATTCGAAAATTTAGGAATTCCGGGATATAAGGACCAACGAACTTGGAGATCTTGAGATTTTATAATTTAAGGATTTAGATTTTTGGATATTCAGACATTTGGGAATTTTTCAGGTTTGGGGATTTAAGAACATGAGGATTTGAGAATTAAGGGATTTTGGGAATGTAGACATTTGAGAGCCTAGGAATTTGAGAGATTGTAAATGAGGAATTTAGATTTACGAGAATTTAGAAATTTGAAGATTTGATAATTTGGTAACGTTGGAAATTTTAGGATTCGAAAATTTCGGTGTCTTGGAAATTTGAACTTAATGCTAAGTAACATAATGTGTGGTATTTTAGCGGGTGGTTCTGAATGGGTGGTAATTCAACGCCTAATACTCTAACGGGTGGTAATCCAACGCCTAATAGTCCAACGTGTAGTAATCTAACACCACCTATTCTAACGTGTAGTAATCTAGCGCGTGACAATCCAACACTTTACAAATTAACACGTCGTAATTTAATGCGTAGTAATTTGACGCGCGGTAATCTAACGCGTGGTGATCTAGCGGGTGATAATCCAACGCGTGACAATTTAACGCGCGACAATCTAATTCTTGGAAATCCAACGCGTTGTAATTCGATGCACAGTAATCGAATGGGTAGTAATCTAGCGCGTGATAATCTAGTCGATACTAATGTAACGAGTGGTAATCCAACACTTGACGAATTAAAGGGTGGTAATTTACCGCGTATCAATTTGGCACGTGGTAATCTAGCGGGTGGTAATCTAACATCTGGGAATCTAAAGCTTCTCAAACTAACGCGCGGTAATTTCACGCGTAGCAATCTGGCGCGTGGTAACCTAACGGGTTGTAATGTAACGCTTGACGAATTAACGCGTGGTAATTTAGCGCGTAACAATTTGGCACGTGGTAATCTAACGTGTGGCAATCTAAAGCTTGTCAAACTAACACGTGGTAATTTCACGGGTAGCAATCTGGCGCGTGGTAACCGAACGGGTAGTAACGTAACGCTTGACGAATTAACGCGTGGTAATTTAGTGCGTAACAATTTGGCACGTGGTAATCTAGCGGGTGGTAATCTAACGTGTGGCAATCTAAAGCTTGCCATCATAACACGTGGTAATTTCACGGGTAGCAATCTGGCGCGTGGTAACCGAACGGGTAGTAACGTAACGCTTGACGAATTAACGCGTGGTAATTTAGTGCGTAACAATTTGGCACGTGGTAATCTAGCGGGTGGTAATCTAACGTGTGGCAATCTAAAGCTTGCCATCATAACTCGTGGTAATTTTACGCGTAGCAATCTGGCGGGTGGTAACCGAACGGGTTGTAATCTAACACTTGACGAATTAACGGGTGGTAATTTAGTGCGTAACAATTTGGCACGTGGTAATCTAGCGGGTGCTAATCCAACGCATGGTAATTTAACGCGTCGTAATCTAACGCATGCCGAACTAACGCGTAGTAATTTAACACGTGCAAGTTGAGAGCGTGATAATCTAGCACGTAGTAATCTAACAGGTAGTAGTCCAACGCATAGAAATGTAGTGCGTGTCGGTCTAATGCGTAATAATACAATCCGTACAAATCTATAACGCGTCTAATGCGAACCAATTCCACGGCAATATAACGTACGGTAATCCACATCGCCACTTCACTGTACACCGGGTAACATTACTATCTATTTGCGACAGGGTCGAATCAAACCCTGCCACGGTATTTCAGGATTAAACGGACTAGATCGAGCGTGGCACGACGTAATTAATCAGCGACTCGTTAAATCCAGCGCGATAGGTCGATAACATCCTAGGGGTCTTCTAGTTACCATCGGCGCGAGGGACAGAAAGTAGCAGAAAAGCGATGTACACGAAAGAGAGACGAAAAAGCGGAGGTGGAGGGAGACAAAATTGTGGAAGAGGAGGGAGAGGAGCGGGGAGAGAGGGGTCATAGGGTTTGGCCAGAGGGCGTAGCACGGGTAGTGCTAGGCTATACATTACGAGCTTTAGTAGGGTTTAGCCGACGCTATATACCGTGTCGTGGTCACTATTCTGGACCACCTATACGCGACCACACAAGTACACACTCGCACACACGGCTCGTGTGTAAGTTTGCGTTCAGGGTGTCGTCCCGAAATTAATGTACTTGCTGTACTCCTTTGACGGACTGGCTGAGATTATTCGTATAAAAAAACCACCACCCTACGAGAGTTAGAAATACATTTTACCTGAATACTAATCAGCTTAAAAAGTACTGCTTTTTAATTCGGATGCAAACTGACAAAACATATGTCACTTAACGTGTATTATATGTCACGTATATGCTATAAACATTACATGCAAGTAATTATTGTATAGAATATTGCATATAATATATGCAAATATAGTGTACAGTAATTGAAGTTGATGAAATTTCAGAAAAGACAAATTGAATAATACTAATCGGCTTAAAAAATACTTTGTTCTTAATTCGAACACAAACTGACAATACATATACTTATAACATCGAACGTGCATTACATGTTACGTACATATATAAATTATGTGCAAGTAGTTATTGTATAGAATAATGCATATAATACATGCAAATGTAGTGTACGATAACTGAAGTTGGTGAAATTTCACAAAAAAAAAACAAATTGAATAATACTAATCAACATAAAAGACACTTTCTTTTTAATTTGAATACAAATTGACAATATATATACGTCATCGAATGTACATTATATGTACACGTCATACAAATTATATGCAAATAATTATTGCATAATATATTGGATATAATCTATGCAAATGCAGTGTACAGAAATTTAAATTGATGTTAATTTCAGGAAAATGTGAATTCGATAACACAGCGTTGGATTATAAGGTTAAAATTATTAATAAACAAACGTAAAAATAAAGCAATTACATATTCTGTAGCGTATTCAGTAATTTCTGGATTAAATTGTTTTATGAATGTCATAATTTTTGTTGAATGTTGATGAGGCTTGTTTCGACAGAGCTAATGTTCCGCGCAGTCGGTTCTACGAACGTAATCATTTTATTTCTCGTACTATCACTTTCGTTCGTATTTGCGCGACACCCGCGTGATTTCCCTGCACTTGTTCCCATAATTTCCTCCGGCAGACGTTGCCTTTCGCGCTTTTAATAAATTAAAGCCCAGGGACAAAGAGCGTGTTTCACGGGCAAACACGTGTCGGAAGGCGAGTAAATCGGTGCACGAGGGGGAAGAACTCGCGAAGAGGGATGCAGAGATGACGAAACAACGAGGGTAAAGCCTCGTGAAGGAAACTAACAGAGACATATTAAAGAGGAACGAGAGTTGTTCCTTCACGGAACCGCCTCGCTATTATCCTGATTGCATTTTTAAATGCGACTGTCCGCCATTCCGTTTTTCTCCTGCGACCCTCTTTCTCACCTTCGTTTCTCGTCCCGATGCCTACGATTTGTCGTTTTCTAGATGGTCTCACGCCCACCCTCCGATTCCACGGTATTTTACCTCGACCTTTTTCCTTGGGAATGTTGCCTCAGGAAAAGGACACAGTCGCCCTTTTATTTTGTACGCTCGCTGTAAAGCGGAATATCGCGTTACACGATTACGCGTTTCCCCGAGAGTTTTCCTCTTTTCTATTGATATCGCGGAAAGAATGGAAATATACACCGGCCGCTTAAAACGAAAAATTTAGTAAAGCCTGAACGGATGACCTACTGCGCGTTAAAGTGTTAAGCTGCTGCACCAAATGGACGGTTTCAGAATCTAGAACTTGTCGGATAATTTTATGACTTAAAAGCATCGCGAGATTGCACTCAACATATATCCATTTGAAGCTCAAAGTGCGACGAAAATAATTGTATAAATATCCCACTGATATTCGTTTTATAAAATGGTCAACTATCGGCCTTGAACAGATATTGCTGTGTTCAGTAACGAGTAATTAGATTGTATAACATCTGATTTCGTTGCATAAAAGTGACTTAAAATGGCACTGTGCGAATTAATTGACAGCTTAAAGTTCGGTGAAAATAACTGTGTAAGGACTCCATTGATATTCTCAATACAGGATAGCAGTTTATCAATTGTACCAAACAGATACAATTTTTACACGTCAAATGCTATATTTCGAAACGTATAAATTCAGACACAAATTCCTGACATAAATGACATATTGCGATGTATTAATTTGAAGCTTGAAATCCGCGGCAAATAATTGCGTAAATACCTGATCGATATTCTTAACACAAAATGGCGAATTATTGATTTGAAATAGTAATGACTATAAATTATCAAATGTATTCTACCAGGTCGATTAATTTCTATCACAATTTCATGACATAAAAGTATTTTGTAATGACTCTTGTGACATATCAATTTAAAGCTTGAAGTCCGAAGAAAATAACTGTATAAATGCCCTATCAATATTATCAACGGAAAATCGCGGATTATCATTTGTATCGAATAACGACAATCTTACATAACAAATAACCGATATCGGAACATAAATTCTGACATAAGTTCATAACATAAAAGTATTTTATAATGACCGTTATGGTATGTCAACTTAAAGCTTAAAATCGCCAGAAAATAATTGTATAAATGTCCTATAGATATTGTCAATTAAAAATGGCGAATCATCATTTGCACCTAATAACGACATTCTTATATAACAACTAACCGGTATTAGAACTTATAAATTTAGACATAAATTCATAACATAAAAGTGTCTCACAATGGTCGTTATTGGACATCAATTTGAAGCTTGAAGTCTGACGATTCTAACTGAATAAGTTTCCCATCGATATTGCCTTCACAAAGCGGCATATCATTGTTTTTACGAAACAATGACATTTTCATGTAACAAACAACAGATTTCGGACCATATACATTCAGACACGAATTGATGACATAAAAGTATTTCACAACAGCATGAACGACACATCGAATTAAAGCTGAAAGACCGAAGAATACAACTGTATAAATGTCTCATAAAGATTGTTCATAAAAAACGCGCAACCATTTGTCAGACCAAAGTATTGTCGTTCATCAACAAACGTACGATATTCAACTGTTGTCTAACGTGATAGAGTTTTTCTATTTAACTGTCCAAATAAAAGATTCCATCGTCATTTCATGATATGGTACCTCGATCGTCCCTTTAGGTATAGACCGTATCAGAGGCAAGTACCGCAATCTACAATCCACTTTCGTGCAAGTAATAAAATCGTAGGCGATACTTTTTCATTCGACCCTCGTGTTAACTTAATAACACGTCTGTTCTCTTGGTAATTGCCCCGCCTATAATTACCCAATCCATGCTTAATGTTCTCGCGTTAGAGTCATAAATTGGCCCGGCAGCACGTGGCGGGAATGATCGTTAGAAAATTCCCTGTTACGCGTACACACACATGCACAGCCGGTTAGGTAAATCGGATCTGCGAATACGCATTGCTCGGCGCTGTAATGAAACTCGGCTGGTAAGCGTACGCGACCGATACGTGGCGAATAAAGCTGGCGAGTGTTAGAATCGAAGAATGCATAAATATGTAGGCACACGCGGACTACATTTGCATGTCGATGGTATCGACGAAGCATGGGTCGACGACCGGCCAAGTTAAGTATTTTTAATAGGCGGCCAGACCAAAGGAGTGCTTCGTTCTCGTATTCACTGATCCGTTCTATCAAGAGCAATTGATTGCCACGCTACCGAGAACCTTTAATCGTAGTCATTTATCGTTTGTTCTCAACTTGTCCGACAGCAAATAACTTTCAATCGTCTTTAAGACACCGGGGTAGTTCTACCGGTTATACATACTCCGCCGTATAATCGTTCACATGTCTACACTTCATAGCCACTGATAAAACTTCGTAGCAACTATTTATGGCGCGTAATGGTCGACCCTTGAGGATTCGCGCGTTAAATTTCACCCCACAGTATTTATTTATAAACGCTGTAAACGATTTTTATGGCTTTAACGCTTTGCACTTGAGAGGCGACTCGCATTCGCCATTCGCCATATTATATACGCGATGGGTGTACATAGTGAAACAGACCATATGGACGATTAATAATGAACAAATAATAATTTCAAAAGAGTTCATCAAACTCTACAATTAGAAGGTTTTGCTGTTGCTATTTGCGAACAGTAAAAATGTTTTCGAGTGCAAAGTAATTAAACCTTCAAAACTATCGTTAATCAAATGTCACCCCACTCGAATCGATCGCATTTGTAATATTATAATATAATAATCGTATTTATTATCATTTAATTTTAGATTTAATAGTATATAATGTTAAAAAGTACTTCTTCGTTTAATATTATGGTAGTATGACTTTCACTGGTATAGTTAGCGTTGAAGTAAAATAAATTATGGAGGTGAAATTGCTCCCACTGATACTTGACATAATTTTTCTAGACATCTAAAGCAATCTAGAAAAATCTAACGAGATCTACAGAACTCTAGAGAAATTTGAATGTCTTGATAATAGTTCTGAGGACCTAAATTTAATTTAGAATTAACTGCAAAATCATAAAATTATAGTATATCAGAGAGAAATATAATATACTTCATTTTATTTTAGCAAGAAAATATCCAAAACTGATTACACTATATTTTTTACTGTTTTTGCCTAGGAGTGTGTGACACTATAAGCACAAAGATTTAGGAAGGAAAATAATAAAATTAAATTAAAATAAATTTAATTTGAAATTTATTTGAAGATAATAAAATTACATTAACCAGTTTGAGTAAAAGTTTGTATTTGAATTATGTTGATAATAGTGTAGATATGGATATTTTTGAACGAGACTGTATATGCAACTGTTGGAGTCGGTGTTCGATAGATCGACGGAACCTTTGACCACTTTCTTCGATGGATAAAGACCCCAAAGAGGAAGCACGTTCGACCTTTGCTCTTCCTTGCAATTTATTTTCAACGTCTGCTAATAAATAGCACGCATCAATACGAGCATTGTGTAATGCTGGCACGATGTTTCGAAGTAACGAACGCATTGTAAGGCCGGATAACGTTAATGAGCGAAATTAACAGCGATTTTCAAATTGGGCCAACTTTCTAAATATTAATCTCTCGAGGTTTCGTAATTAGTTAACTCTTGCGTATAATGTTACGCTATTTGAAATAATTCATTCACGTTATTGATTTAATGTATGCTCGAGAATATATTAATTTTCGACATCGTGGTAGAAGAAAATTTACGTTAAACCTATATTTCATTTTAATTTATATTTGTATCTATGTTTATATGAGTTCAGATTTAAATCATAAAATGTTTGATCAAAATTTGTATCAAATTAACTTACATCAAGAACAAAATATTATTCGAAGCAGATAAATATATCAAACAAATGTAACAAACAACCATTGAATATAACATAAAAATATATCTAACCTCAAAAATGTTTTTCACAACATTAAAAGAATAAATGAAATCATTTCTCACTGTAAGTATACTTCACTCGTTCGAAACCTGTAACGACTATACAAATGAAAAGAATGTATAATATACAGCAACAGAAGAGTTAATAACAAACAGAAACACCGATAATATTCATATGACCTCCGACAAATTCAAAAACGGACTAAACCACCACGAATTTTCGATTGTTAAATTTTTCTCCGAATCACTAAGAGTGGACAAATAATATTTATTAAATCCTCTCAAAAACACTAACAATGGAGAAATAATATTTGTGTAATTTTTTCGAAGACGCTAAAAGCGGTATCTGCCATAAATTGCGTCAAATAACATAGGAGTAACAAGCAGTGTAGAGGTCACTGCTCTTCTAAAATCTTCTCAAAAATACTAAAAGTGGACAAACAATATTTGTTTAATCTTCTCGAAGACACTAAAAGCTGTATCTGCCATAAATTGCGTCAAATAAAATGGGGGTAACAAACAGTGCAGCGGTCACTGCTCTTCTAAAATCTTCTCAAAAATACTAAAAGTGGACAAACAATATTTGTTTAATCTTCTCGAAGACACTAAAAGCTGTATCTGCCATAAATTGCGTCAAATAAAATGGGGGTAACAAACAGTGCAGCGGTCACAAGCGGTACATCCACCGTACTTACTCGTTTTATTTCAGCATGAATATGTATCCGAGGCAGTAAACAAGCGAGAAACTATTATTCGTTAGGGTGGTGGGTCGATTTTATTGGTAATTCCGTTCTCGCGTACAGTTTTCTACGTGACAGGAGGCCTAATAGTCTGCCCGTAGGCTAAACACGCCCTGCCTTAGCTGCCTACTATTACCATATCCTGCTCAATTTCGCCTCTCTACTTCGCACCGGTCTCGCGTGGCTCTCTGTACGGGTCATTATTTTTCACGTAACTATTTTCGTAGCTGCCAACGGCACGTGTGACACGCTACCACACGAACGTGCTGTCGTTTCGTACAGCGTGAACGCGGCTCGTGTATGTCCGCGTTTAAATGCCACCGATACATCGACTCGCACCGGTTGTCTCATTTCAACGGACCTCGTCGAATCATCCTCGAAACCATTCGTGACAACTGGGCTGGTTAAAAAATATCTAATTTCTTTTTCTCACCCCTACAGATTTACTATATGATCTTAAAGATATCTTCTCAAAGTCTGAGCTGAAAAATTTTAATTTTTGAGGTCACTCAAAGCTATTTTCTATAGGTATTTTGATTCTTTATTATGTCGACATTTCACTACAATTTAATAAGACATGTTACGATAGAATTGCACAAAATTAGATGTTAATCTTACGGCGTAATAATATTTACATAGTTGAAAAATCAATAGGTGAGGTTAATTATTTGAGGTTGGTGTCTGAAAATTGTGAATTTATTTGGTGGTTGTTCAGGATTTTGATATAACTTACTGACAAACGATATTCATGCATTGTCAAAAAATCTTAAGGACTTTGTAACAAAGATATCATTAAGTTTATTAACACATGATACTCTAGATTTACGTCATTGTTCATGGATTTTAAACGAAAGTTATAAAAGTAGTCAAGATGTGTCTACTAGTTTGAGAATTGTTAATGATAGAGAGAGGAGCATCGATAGAAGAATTAAATAAAATGTTTCAATAAAAACGAGGATCATTAATAATATTTATTGCGAATAATGCAACATCGCGGAAAAAAATATTTGTCGTGTAATAAAAATTATTTAGCAGAAAATAACTGTGGTACTTAAACTAAATATATAAAAGTATATTTAAATTATAAATTCGATAGAAAACCTGTAATTGGTTAATATAAAGACTAATTATTAACAAATAAATGGTTTTGAATTAATAATAAAATTTTACATAATAATCTTTTAAATTGAATTGAACAATTTTTTAAATTCAAACTTTTAAACCTCAAATTTTGGAAGGATTTCTTTTATACTAAACTTGGGAGGATTTCTGTTATTCTAATATTGAAGTTGAAATGTCTCACAATATTGATCTTAAATATTTCCTAAATTTCCGATTTTTTAATATGAACAGGTTAATGACCGTATAGAATGGTATATTAAACAATATATAAAGACATGAAGTTAAACTTGATATGTCCTTCGCGACTACGCCTACGAAAAAATTTGCATGTAACAGTATGTTCCTTTCGAAATCATTAATTTATGTTAGAAACATTATCTGCTATCACATGTATTATGTATTCTTGAAGCAACGGGTAAATCGGTGATTTGTTAATGCTGTGAGTAATGTAGAAGTGCGAGTCACTAAATACTCCATAATACCATAAATAATGGCTGAATAATTAAATAGCAAGTTGCGAAATAATTATGACTAAATAACCACAATCTTGTTAGAGTACTACAAATAATTCTAAATTTCTCCAATTACTATATTAATAGTAGTTTATAAACTCGTTTAGACACCACCAAAAATTAACAAACGAAAAAATGTTAAAACATAACAAAAATTGTTCACTGAATCAAAAATAAAATTACTAACTGCAAGTAAAATTATTTTCCAGAATTTTAAGGTGACACTCAAAGCGTTAATATTTTATGTAATAATTTACATTCCTTTAAACATCGATCTTACAAACTTTTCTAAACGACATATTTTATCGCGACTGATACTATTTGAATCAGCTGTATACTGTTAATACAATGGAATCTCGCTACATAAATACCTTTGTAACAGTATAATCGACTGCTCTATTTCTGAACGGTGCAATTTCTCGTATCTTCCTTTAAATAATGCAAAAAGTTTTCAATTACCTTTAAAGGTTACATTTAACCGAAAGTAATAGCAACGAAAGGATAACGCGCAACAATTGTTACAATACGAGTTTCGTGTCTAAAAATGATTTATACCGCCCGTTTCGTGAGACCGGTGTAATAAATAATGAATCTTATCTGCTTTTATCGTACCTCCCTCTAATTCACGAGCTCGTTAATCGACTTTCACGATTCAAAAGGTTTGGTTACCCCCTTTTAACTTATAGCTTCGTTATCCACCAATCTCTGTGCATTGCAATTCAGCGATTTTTTAACAATTCCTTAAAATCAGATCGGAATTTTATGCATGAAATTGTGTCACTTTCGTGGACACGTACGATAAAGAATTTATCAAGTTTTTACTTTTACGAAGCAATACCGAAATAACTTTATTTTAATTAATAAGTGTCACGCAATGGTGATAAGTATTTATACGTATCAAACGGATTAAACTAATGGCAATACATATTTTACTCGAGTGAAAAATTTATTATATTATTCTACCTTTGCAAATTTATCATTGCATCCAAAAAAATTTATTACCATATGTACAAAATTTATGGTTCTGTCGTGTGCCGAATGTCTTATGACAGATGTCTTATGCTACTTTCAAAATTTATCACATTTTTAAAATTAAATATCCTCTACATTAGTGAATTTGTTAATCGTTGTGTGTGTAATATTATTCTATGCTTATAAATTTATTATACTCCATGAACGTCGTTACATCGTTACACGGCGTTAATATTGTATTATAATTTTATTCATGAAATTTAAATTGTCGGCCTGTACGATGGTTTACTGACCAAACTAGCGCCAGTTTCAAAGGATACCCGAAAGCACATTATTAGATTAAATTATTAATAAATATTTTAGGTTTAAGTTAATAGTCTTCGTTTGTTGTTAAGACAATTGTAAATGGTAAGTGTTTAGAAAATCTTGGGGAATCAATTATTTAATGGGGAAATTTCACCCAAAACGAATTGTAAACGGAAACAGAAAAATTATTCTATGCTATAATATTTATTGTACCGTAAATCGAATGGTAATAAAATAAAATAAACCCCAAAAGAATGAATAATATACAGTACAAGTAAAGTAACGCAACACAAAATAAACATTAAAAGTATGAATAATATGCAAGGAGCGGTGTGTCACAATTATTGTTGAATTAAACAAAATAAATGTAGACATATGCAATAAAGAGATGATAAAAAATGTACACACATTTAAAGGGATGAAACAACACGCTATTCACTGTTTCAAAAATGAAAGAGAGATGACATTTGAATCGTGCCAACAGCAATATTGCTTCGACCTACAGCCTCCAATATTTCCCAAAATTTTAGAAAACCTTCAAAACTGTTAACATCCAATAGAGAAAAAAAAATCAATCCTTAAAAGCTTCAGTTCACGTATCCATTAAACCCGAAATTCTCCGCTTGACCCTACGCGATTTTCCAATCGATACGGAAAAGTAATCACTCAACTACATAAAACACATTTTTCATCAGTGCATTGGTTAGATCCTTTCAATAAAATTCCATAAAACTCCCATTCCCATTCGAACGTGATCCATTCCCACCCATCGTTCTCCCAATCAATCCTTCGAGCACGGCTCGAAAAAAAAACGGTTCACGAAGCAAGGCGGTCTCATTCAAAAAAAAAAAAAAGGGTAAAAAGATGACTGTCCGTCAACTTCCGGCGTAGCAACTTTCGGTCCAGCGAGCGAACGGTCAAACCCCGTGGGCGTGGTGGGGATGCTCGAAAAGTTCGTTCCGTTCCAAGAAAGCCACGAACCGGCGAAAAAGAGAAAAGAAAGCACGTTGATCACTCACCTAATTGGTACATCTAAAACGCCATACGAACACCGATTGCCTCTGCGATCGCACAGCACTGCACGGCACTCTCAAATCACCATCATCCCTCGATCTACTTAAGCAGTTACAATGTCGCCGAAGAGGTATATCCAAAGGCAGCCGGTGTATCCTGTCGCACAACAACACACGTATACAACACGTCGACGTCCGACACCAACTGGTTTCTTTTTATTCCCCGTCGAGATTTTTCACCAAAAATGGAAAACAAAACGATGAAAAAAAAAGAAAAGAAGCGGACGCACAGCCAACGGTGCGCGGGTTGGTCAGTTCCGCGTAACGGTCGGTCGTGGAGTCTTGTAAGGTGCACGACCGATGGAACGAAACATTGTGCGACGTTAGGGCAGTTACAGGGAGGATTCGCGGATTGCGATGCTGGTTACGTGCGCGAATTGAACGTTCGCGGTTCAGGAGCTGGCAATGCACTGACTCGGCTTCCCGATTCGACCCGAGTACGCGGCTGTTACTCCGAAGCGGCGCATGCGCGAAACGTAGCCGCGACATTGCGCCGTCGTCGTCAACGACGTAGCTGACATCGTCGACGTCCGTCGTCCTGCTTGTATGTACTCCTCGTCGGGGTATTGTTACCCCCCCTGCGTCCCCTACTTTACCCTTTTCCTATACAAGGATGCGTGCACCTATACGAGGGTAACGCTACTTCCGTGTTTCATCCCCTAAATCGGCACCCGCCGAGTGTTCGCTACTACTTTGCCGGGAAAGAGCAGGAAGAAGAGGTGTCGGCTTCGCGCGTCAAATACCCTCTTCGGGAGCCTCGAGGACGTAACGCGAGGACTACTGCCAGACAGTAGATTAGGTCCGTTCTATTATAGTAGGCCAGACATTCACGGACCGTGGACCCGCGATCGTCCATCGACGGATCGCTCTTAACACTAGATTTACGGAACCCGTCAAATTGACGGATCTTACGTTTCTTGTTTTTGATTGCAAACATTATTAAAAAGTTTATGTCAAAATGCATGTTAACCTTCATCGATATAAAGAATCTTTCTGTAATCTGATGTATGTATTATCCATTATTTATTTATGTTTACAATTCATTTGCAATTTAGACATAAGTGGTCATTAATCGTCCGTGAATCTAGTGTTAACAGTGTCGCGTAGCGAACCCTCCTTACCAAGTTGTAAATTGAATAGCCTTTTGTAAATTTATATTTTTAAGCGTTTCTACCGCAGCAGCCATTATTTCTGTGGGTACTCAGTCGTTTAAAAGTTTACTGCATTAGAGTCATAACACGTAGCATGTGATCTCGTTACAGATAAAAGAAAAGAAAACCGTGGACGAATGCGCTCTGTCGAAGATAGATCGTTAGATAAAATAAATTGGTTTTAGACATAGAAAAGGAATGGCTGCGACACCCACTTGTTTCAAATTCATCGTAAATCTACATATGTATACATGCAAGTTAAGCTCGTTCTTGTTGGTTTATGCTAACAGCTTATTTTACCAATCATAATAAATTTACAATTTTATGTTCAGTTATTGTACGTTGTACAGTTAGTTATTTTAAATTTTAATTGGACATTGCGTACAAAAATTCAATAACATTTGAAATTCTGCTATCTATAATTAATTCATTAATTAAATTACCAATATAAGAATGTGATTGATCATAAATCAATTTGAACGGGCTTTACAAATCATTAATAATTTGTAGGTGCGTCAAATATTAAAATGAAAATTTAAATGTATAATATAGTAGAAATGAATTGGTAACAGTAAGTTATAGTGTTGTTGTAATTTATTTTATATAATTGTAATATTATACTATTATGTTGTAATTAATTGCACCACAGTCGCATATAATACATAAAGCACATTTGCAATTTCGTAGTTTGTGTAATACCCAAATTATTGCCAATTGAATTGTAAATTCGAATGAACGATTTAGTTGAAATTAATTTGTAACGTTGTTATTAATTATTTAGAATAATTGTAATCGCAGTACGTTACGTAATAATTGAACCTATATTGCGTTATAATTAGATGCATCACTCACATCAATACATATTCATGGATATGTTCAGCTGTACAATATGAAAATATTTTACTAATAATCGTGAATTAAACTGTACATTTAATAGCACCGATTACGTATTTATGAATTATAATTCAGTGGAAACTAAAACAGCCTTCTTAAATGATTAACAATTTATGATCGACTAAGATATTACATAACAACTTCAAAGACACAATTTAGCAGGAATTAATGTCATAATAAATTATGCACAATATTTGTAATGTCATTGAATTGTATTACAATTTACAATCATTGCAATAATTTATAACGATAGTAAAAATTGATTTTCAGAAAATTCTATATTCAAATTTCGTAGATAGGTGTAATTACAAACTGTCAGTCAACTTATAAATTAACTCCTACTAAACGATCTCATTAACTTTGAAATTTGGTATTTTAATTGAACCATTTAAACTTGATGTTAACGTCGAAAAAGTCACCAAAAATGTGGGGAAAATTATGAATTTAAATGTTGAAAATTTCACATGTAAATAAAGTTCACATTTGTTGAATATTAATAAATAATTACAATTTTTATCGAAATAGACGTATGTATTTGGGAGTCTCATAAGTTTCTTCCTTTTTTGACAGGAAACGAATACCCGATATTTATTGTTCAAGGTTGATTTGTTCCATTAAATATGAACTGCTCTTCAATCTCTCAGGAAACTTTAATATTTTCTGTTTCTGAAATTAGTAAAAATGACTTGTTGAATATTTTATGTCAAAGAAAGAAGACACTTATTGTACACTTGATACTATTGTAATATCAGTAGTATTACAAGACAACAGAAATAATTGAGATATAGTAAAAGCTTATAGATACAATTCAATAATGCACATGTTTATTAAAAGTATTAATTTTATATTAATGAATAATTATAGTTACCAATATCATACATCATCACGAACCTTATTTACCATAAAATAAGAAAAAACAATGCCAATTTTCGTTAAAAATATCTATATATCTATCGTAAATCAAATAATTATATTGACCTAGTTCAATTGCTTTTGGACTAGGTAAATATTGTTATAATTATGACAGTACATCGCCCTTTCAAAAATTCATTAAAACTCATCGATAAGTGAAGGGTTGAATTCGCCGGAAATAAAGTTCACGGACACCTTACAGGGAATTCATCGGCTGTGTAAATTCACTAGTAAGAGTAGAGACAATTCATTAGAAATAAAATTTACAGATAAGCGTAGGTAGAATTTACCGCAAGTAAAATTCACCAATAATTGTAGGCGAGATTCACCGGAACTCAAATTCACCGATAAGAGACGGTAGAATTCATCGGAAGTCAAATTCACCGATAATCGTAGACGGGATTCGTCGGAAGCGTAATTTTACCGATAAATATAGACGGGACTCATCAGAAGTCAAATTTACCAATAAGCGTAATCGGGATTCACTGAAGGTCAAATTCACCGATAAGTATAGACTGGATTTATCAGAAGCGTAAATTCACCGATAAAATTCGGTCCAATTCACCATGAGCAAAATTCACCGATAAACGAATGCAGAATTCACCGGAAGTAAAATTCACCGATAAGCAAAAGCAAAAGTCACCAGAAGTAAAATTCATCGATGAACATGAATGGACTTCACCGGAAGTAAACTTCACCGATAAGCAAAGTCAAAAATCATTGTAACTAAAATTCATCGATAAACGTAGATAGAATTCACCGGAAATAAAATGGACCCATAATCGTAGATAGCGGAAGTGAAATTCATTCATAAATGTAGAGGGAATTCACCGTAAGTAAAATTTGCCGATGAACGAATGCAGAATTCACCGAAAGTAAAATTCATTGATAAACGTAGATGGAATTGACCGTAAATAAAATTCACCGATAATGATAGTAGACGGCGGAAGTAAAATTCATTGATAAATGTAGAAGGAATTCAGCGTAAGTAAAATTTACCGATAATCGTAGACTGCGGAAGTAAAATTCATTCATAAATGTAGAGGGAATTCACCCTAAGTAAAATTTGCCGATGACCGAATGCAGAATTCACCGAAAGTAAAATTCATTGATCAACGTAGATGGAATTGACCGTAAATAAAATTCACCGATAATGATAGTAGACGGCGGAAGTAAAATTCATTGATAAATGTAAAGGGAATTCACCGTAAGTAAAATTTGCCGATGACCGAATGCAGAATTCACCGAAAGCAAAATTCATCGATAAACGTGGATGGAATTCGCTGTAAATAAAATTCCCCGATAATCGTAGACGGCGGAAATAAAATTCAGTGATAAGTGCAGAGGGAATTCGTCGGAAGTAAAATAGTTGAGTAACATCCGATCGGCAAAGTATATTTAGCAGTTCCAATTAAGTAGGATCTAGCGAAGGTTAAGCAGGCGTGAAGAAGCACAGAGAGTCGGTTCTTGCTTTCTCTCTATCTGTTGGCAGCAGTGGCTGGAGAATCGTCTACCGTAATCCTTAATTGGTTCGCGTGATTCATTCGGTCCATTCATCGTAACTAAACTGTTCTCCGAAGGAGGTGGCCGTCCTCGCCTCGAGCGACAGGACAGAGCGCACCGGTGCCGTTTTCCGTCCTTCCTTATCTTTCCTCCTCATTCAGATACCCGGTAGCCTGTCTGTCTGTACTTATAACGTGGCATCAGATAAACAAACGCGGCTTCAACTTCCACTGACATAATCGGCCGTCCGGCTCCGTGGAAAAGCGTCAAGAAGAAGAGGAAGAAGAAGAAACCGAGAGATGGAATCGAGGGAAGATCGGAGATACAACGAACGGAAGATTGACGACTCGTACCGTGAAAGAAAGCAGAAAAATGAGAAAAGAAATCAAAGAAATGTACAAGATGTTGTAGAGAGTCCAAGGGAAACGGATCACAGGGGTTATTCCTGGTTGATGGCCGATAGACGATGATTGCTTGGATCAGAAACCTCGTAGGACCAATTTCGAATGATCAGATATTGCTATGTTTCTTGTTCTACGACTCTGGAATATAACCTTCGAATTTTTCGACCCTAGGGACAGAGTTTTTAATAGTGACTCAAACTTAAGCTACGTTTAAGCTTAGATTTTGCAACGTCGGATTCGGATTTAAACGCTGTTTACTTTTCTATGTAAGGATTTGAATTTTAGTAATCGTAACATTTTTGGACATTCAGGATAGAATTTTTTATAATACTCAAATACTCAAGTATATGAACACTGAAATATCCAAATAATCCAGGCAACTTAAATATTCAAATACGTAAAAATTCAGGTACAGAAATAATTCATACAATCAAATTTCACAAGTTTATCAAAAACTCGACTGTTCACGTATTCAAATAATTCGAGTGTCACATATACATCATTAACTCAAGTATTTATGTATTCGAATCACTCGATTGTCGCAAATACATCAATAACTGAAGTACTCAAGCATTCAAATAACGTAAGTGTCACAAATACGTTAATAGCACAAGTATTCAAGTATCCAAATACCTTAAGTGTCACAAATATGATCGTAACTGAAGTACTCAAATACTCAAATACTCAAATACTCAAATACTCAAATACTGAAATACTCAAATACTCAAATACTTAAATACTGAAATACTCAAATACTCAAATACTCAAATATTCAAATATTCGAATACTCAAATATTCAAATACTCAAATACTCAAATATTCAAATATTCAAATACTTAAACACTCAACTACTCAAATGGTCAAATACTCAAATACTCAAATACTCAAATACTCAAATACTCAAATACTCAAGGATACTCAGGTACTGAGGTATCCAAGTATCTAAACAACTCACGCGTTGAAGTGCATAAATGGTGAAAAAGACAGGTAACTCAAGTGCCCCAGCATAGAAACTCGAGCAAAAACAACGAATGGGTACTCGAAGGGATCGGAATTATCCGCACACGATCGCTCGAATCTTAGAACGTTAGGTGTCCCGGTTTCGTCGTAACGATATACGGCTCGTAACACGATGATCGTATAACGTTACAACACTCTCAAGATCGTTCCCGTTCCAGCCGAGCGACGGTAAAACCGTAGCCTTGTCTCCTCATCAGAAATACGCTTCTGATCCTCGATTGAATCTACAAAGAAATTTCTTTCTCCTTCTGGGTGCCGCCCGTTTCGTTCCCTCCCGCGAACGAGAAATGGAATTGACGTATAGCCGGGTGAAACATTTCTAAGAGTCGAACGGCAGAAAAAGAAGAAAGAATGGCTTCCGGGTGCGCACCTAACCGGAAATGCTCGACGAGAAAGATCTAAGATTCGCGGAGGGGCTCGTGGAAGGGTGAATAATAACGTTTGAAATTCGAGACGCGGAATAAAATGATGTCGTGGACGAGAGGCGGCGCTTCTCCTACCGGGACGACAAGAAGAGAAGGAGAGATAGGGGATGATGGAGAAGAGGGATGATAGAGGAGGGAGGGACGGATCAAGGAAGTTAGAGGAGAGGAATATATCCTCGTATGTAGCAAAGCAAAAGGATGTAAGAAGGGGCGTCAGGAAGGAAGGAAGGCTTCTAGGCTTCGTTCAATAAAACGGAATATCTAATAAGGAACAAATGCAGTCAAGGAAAGAATGGAGAATAGAGACGCGAGTCCCGGATAGTTCGTTTGCCAGCGGAGAGAGAGAGAGAGAGAGAGAGAGAGAGAGAGAGAGAGAGAGAGAGAGAACTCAACTATGTAAGTCTTTGAGATACGTGTCTACAGTGTCGGACAAAAGTTTACTGACCTGACTGTACGACGAGTGGTCATCTAATGGTTTGTGATATAATGCGGGGCCATGTACTGTGCACGCGCCACTAGAAGACACGTGAGAACCTACAGAAGTATATGTACTTACTTACATATATTCTATTACTTCGTTTTTCTATATGACCTGTGTGAATGACTGATCCAACTAATCGTTCAGTTGTAAACGAAATGTTTGTGTACGTTGTACTGTATATATTTAGAACTCACTTTGTGTTGACTGCAGTGTTGTTGCAGAGAATTGTAAGGTCTCGGAGTCTGGACGATGATACAGAAAATGGAGGTTATGGAGAATTTTGGGATGTTTAGGGGTTTTGAGAATTTGGCGGCTGTTTAGAATTACAGGAATTTTTGAGAAGCTGGAAAATTTTGGAAATTTGAAGATCAGCAAATTTGAACAGTTTGGGAGTTAGAACCTTAAGGATTGAAACCTTAAGACTTAATACTACAGACAATTTTCCATTACTCAAGGGTGAGAATGATATAATTTGGCGATTATAGAATCTGGGAGAAAGAATTTTTTTTTATTTGAGAAGTAGGTACCGATGACACTTTAAAATTTACGAATTTAGAAGTTTGAGATTTTGGAGTTTAAAAATTTGAGAATATGATACTTTGGAAAGTTGGAAACTTGGGAATTTGGCAATTTGTGGAACATGGAAGTTTAGGAATTCGGTAATTTGAGAACTTGGGGCATTGATAATTTCTGAGTTTAAGAATTTCGAAATTTGAGGAGTTGGGAATTTGAGTATTTGGGGACTTAGTACTTTGATATTTGGAGATCTAACAACTCAGGATTTTGAGGATTTGAAGATATAGGAATGTAGGAATTTAGGAATTTAAAACATTTATGAATATGAGATTTGAGATTGGAAACTTTAGAATGTAGAAATCCAAAGGTTTGAGGATTTGAAAATGGAAAATTAGTCATTTTGCTAATTTAGAAAATTGGAAAATTGGCAATTTGGAAATTTTGAAAATTAGTGATTTTGATAAGTTAGACATTTAGAAATTTAGAAAATTGGAAAATTGGCAATTTGGCAATTTAAAAATTTGAAAATTTGATATTTGATAATTGTAAAACTGGAATATTTGTAAATTTTTAAATAAGGTCCACGAATCTGAGATTCTAGCGCGTGAGAACTGACCATGTGACAATGCTGTAATGTTGAACGTGGAGATATAAATACAGTACTACTGGAGCACAAATATTAAACTAACTAACTATCAACGACACACTCCATGGTTATTTAACCCATAACACACAATGTTACACTACAAAAACAGCCACTACGCTACAGCATATGTACACATGTGTACAATATCTCCATTTAAATTTTCACTTAAAACCTCCCAGAACCAATACAATTAATCCGGTACCAAAAAGATTTCGAATCGGAGAACAAAGGGGAAAATCGCGCGGAAATAAAAGAAGATAACTGTTCCAATAATGTAATACAAGAGCAACGATGTGAACTCACTGGAGAAGTGTCAAAGATTTAAGTTGCCTCGGATGATCCTGAGCGAAAACGTAGAAGGAAGTTCCGTATAGGGCGCGACATCCTTCTCTCACAATCAGTTGCGGAGGCTGACGTTATCGCGAAGGAAGAAGATGGGCCAGAGGGTTGGAAAGCTACAGAATAAAACTTCTTCAGGGTAGTACGCGTGTGTAAGATGGATGGGTATGGGGGCTGGAGACGTGCATCGGTGTAAGCGCGTCGATGTGTTCTGCTTTCAAGTCGTGTTTCGTGTTTGTGTGCGAGAGCGAGTGTGTGCAGCTCGTTGGATTCGAAGGATGTTAGGATGTTATCGGCGATACAGGCCACCAGCCGCCGGCACTCTTTCCTCGATTTCTATGAAATATTTTCAGAATCCAATAGATGCTTCTGCTAAACTTTCTGCTAGAAAATAGGGTCAATGGCCAATTTATCAGAAACTCGTCAAAATTCAAACGTTTTTAATACGTTGTCAGTTGATCGCGTCTTCGAATGAATTCAGCTAATGAATTATAGGAACATCGTTCGCTCTGACTGATACGTGTATACATACAGAGACATACATACGTCTATATCAATTAGTCAATTTATATTTTCGTCACAAATAGTAAAAATAATATTCGATATTTTATTCCTTATTCGTTTCAAATAACAAGCACGAGTATTTAAAACATTCGATTTATTTCATTCGCACGAATAACGAATAATTGTCTTATTTCTTATTCAGTAAAAATGAATAACTGAACATTATTCTTCATTTCCTTATTTGTTATGTGATTTAACTTTGACGTAACATTGCACGATACTAACTTTCTTGTTCACGTCCGCGGTCAGTCGTACGTTCGTAGCTTCACTCCCGTCAGTGTTTTTCTTTAATAATTTGAAAACGAGAGACCAGACCCCACTTTTGCAAAGGAAAATGTTACTTAGAATCACCTCCCATATAACCCCTTTTCGGGACCTGCGCGAGTTATAGGACATCCTGCATATCCCTCATAGTCGGTTCGGTCTTGCTGTTTCTACCTAGTCGGTTCAGCCTTGAAGTTTCTATCCAGTCGGTTACACCGAAACTTGGTTACGTTACTTAACGTCGTGAGAATCGTGTTTCACCGGGTTTAATTTATCTAGCAGTAATATACAAAACGCAGCAATTTAAAAGCAGGTGACTGCGTGTATAATCGAGTTACTCGCACGGACCCTCGTAAAGTTTCGCGGAGCTGCAAGATTTATAGGTAAATTAAAGAGGGTTGTATCCCGTAGCTGTCGAAATTGCGTCGGCCGGGTGAAACGTTTCTGCTTAAGGTATCCGTGAAACAATTTGCCGCGTATCCGTGGCGGGATCAAAGGAAGAAAAAGGATACGATCGACAAACGGTGGGCATCGGGCGCGAAAACTACAGCGATTCCTCAGTGTTCCACATTCGGCTAACCGATGATCGAAAACTCGCTACATCCCCCGGAGGGTGGTTTCAATCCTTTGAGGTCTTTTGATTCGTATCTCGTAGCTGCGCCGTTCTCCGCTATATTCTTGTAGCGATTCGCGAGTAAGGACGACGGGGCCAATGGCCTGGAATAAAACCAGGACAATTGGGAAAAGAATGAAGGAGGGACACAGAGAAACGAAGAGAGAGAGAGAGGGACGGGACGAAGAGAACACAACGTCGCGGTGGTAGCAGAGGGTTGGAACGAGGGAGAGCGGAACGAGGGTGGCTTCGAGGAGAGAAAAAGAAAGGAGCGAGGAAGGATTTCGTCGGGGCTCTTGACAAGTTTTCAGCAATCGGTTCGTTTGATGCGGATTCGCCATCCGCCTCCCACCCAGCTGCGACCAAATCGAAGGTCCTCGCGAAGTTCAGATACTTCACGGGGAAACGAGCGCAGCCCAAAAAAAAGAAAGACGAAAAGGAAAAAGATAAAGAGAAAGACGAATGGAAAGAGCAGAGGTTCGGTCTAGGACGGGCTACCGACGAGGAAAGAAAGAACGATGAAAACGACCTCCTCGTCCTTAAAGTCCCGATGCTGGAAGACGAAGGGGACCGTGTGGAAACTTCGACCAACTCGAATGTTTACCGCGAGTTGGTTTAAATCGAACTCGTCCCTGCAACGACCATCCTGTTTCTTAACTCGCTAAGAAATTGCTTTCGAAATTACGTAAAGAAACGCTAATTAAAAACTGGAAAACTACTCGTCGTGTTCGTTTTGCTTCCCGTCCGAGGAACGAGACAATTATCGATTAAACGCGATAAAAGTACTGTGTTTGGAGAAAGAAAGTCGAGCACGATTTCATCGCATAAAAGTATCGCGAAATACCACTTGTAGCACGTTAATGTAAAATCTGAAGCTTCCTTAAAACGATAACAAAATGATTTCATTGATATTCTTAATACAAAATGGTTACCTGTTGGCCTCAAACAGCTATTACCACAAACAACAAGATCTACTAAGACGACTAACGTGCAACATAATTTCATGACATAGAAGTATCTTAAAATGGCACTTATAGTACACGAATTTCAAGTTTGATGTTTGCTGAAAATGACTATATAAATGTTCCATTGATATTCGTAATACAAAATGGCTGGTGCTTCATTGAAACATAATAGCACTAAATTGTAGGTGGATTAATTTTATATTCAGTTTAACAAGGGATTAATTATTTTGTATAAGTAATATCAATAAGATACTTACATAGTAACTTTCTGTAAACTTTAAGCTTTAAATTGATGTACCATAAGTAATATTTAATAATGTTTTCACGTCATGAAATTATGTTAGACGACATATCGTAATCAGTCATTTAACATCCAAGAACTGTTCATAACCATTGTAGCTTAAGGTCAACAAGTAGCCATTTTGTATAGAAAATATGTATGTTACGAGATACTTATATGGCAACTTTCAGCAATCTTTAAGGTTGCAATTAATCATAAGTCTCATTTCACGATACATGTCTGCCATAAAATTATATGAAATTTTCCTTCTGCCCCAAAGCAGTAAATGAAAAGACTATTAAAAAATATCAATGTCGAATCCAAATGATAAACATTCAATCCTGATTTAAATCGCATGGCTCTGTCGTTGGGAAGCAATAAAATCTGAAAAGGGCAGACTTTAATCAAGGAACATTTTCGGTTTCCTCGAAGAGAAGAGGAATGAACAGTTCAATGAACACCGCATTCTATTTTACCCTTTGCCCTATGAACCAGTCTCGTGGTTTTGGTCGTCGTCGTCGGAGTTGTCGCAAATATTTACTCGCTTCGAAGACGAAAGACACGGGAAACTCTTGAACGATCGGAAGATAGTTGGCGTGCATGTGCGATGAGCGGAAAAGAGGAAAGAGGCCGAAGTTACTTCGTCAGAATACCAAATACCCATTTCGATTCGCCTGACCACCCTCGAATCAGACCGCGAGTCGCAAAAGGACTTTTCAAACTACCCCCAAAACCGACTCGCCCCTTCTTGTTTCGAACACCGACTCGACCTTCTATTTCTGATTTTTTTTCCTTCGATTCACCGTTATCCGGTCAACCGTGTAAACGGCCAACAACAGAGAGTTACTTTTCCTATTTCTTTTCCCTAGAATTGTTACTCCTCGGATGGCGTCCGCGGTGAGGGACCGTATTCCTTAAAATTCCGAGCCACATTCTTATTTCGAAAGTTACGTGACTAAAGTATCATTTATAGGAGCATAGAATGGTTCTTGGACTGTAGATTGTTTCGTAAGGTTTGTAAGGGTCTATATCATTTTCGGAGATTTGCGGGGAGGGAAATTCTTTACGTTCAATGTAATATAGTTTTTGTAGAATTAACAGAGTGTACATTTTATATTATTTGTGGGAATGGGAATTATTGGGCACGTTCACTGCAAATTATTTCTTGCAGAATTAATGACGATGTAAAATTTTGTCGATTATTTGTCGAAATAATAAAATTAAAATATTTGTAAAAACAATTCTTTATTGTTCTGTATAAATTGTTCATTTTCACGTTAATGCGAGTGTACTATTTGAATTCTTCTGGAAGTAGAAATTATTATTTGGATTCCTCGAATTATTTTTTCGAGGTTTCATAAGGATGTAAATTATTTTCCACATATTTTACATTATTCTGCGGAGTTCGTAGGGGTATAAATTAATTTAAAAAACCAGCAGATGGCGAAAGTTATATTTCATATCCCCCAAATTATTTTTGGTAAATTCGCGGGGGAGTACATTATTTTGTTCGTTCTGTAAATTGTATAATTTACAAAGCAAATTATTTTCTGCGCACTGTAAAATATGCGATTCTTCTATATTGTGTCGATACACCCTCATTTTTAGGACGTATACATTCTAACTTTTCCAAATTATTTTCTGAACTATATAAATAATTGTTTCATATTTATAAATGCAAAAATTCCTTCCTAAGATTCCAAAATACAAGAATTATTTTCCAAATACCTCAAATTATTTTCTGGACAATTCTCAAATAATTAAACTCGACTTTAGAGTAAATGTTACAAAAATTATTTTGCACAGATGTGCCAATAAGTAAGATCGTACTAATGAAAATTATTTTCAATTCCAATATTAATCAAATAAATATTCAAACGAATTAAATATAAATTAAATGTATTTATGATGTGGTATTCAATATAACGAGAGTAAGTATACAATAAATAATTATCGAAATAAATAGTACACCATATGAATAGAGTCTATCTGGGAAGAATTCTAAAAATCTGATTAGAAACTAGAACTAACGGTTGCCACGAAACGGTGATAGCAGGAAATTGTTGCGAAGAAAAATGTTCCGTTCAGAAAATGGTGTTGCAGAATGGAAGCTATTACGGTGAAGGTGAAGGTATTATTCCAGATCTTGACTCCATTGTTTTATGGAAGACTAAATGGCGACTATATTTCTTAGTCCAACAGAAATAGCTGTTCTTAAGACGGATGTATAGATATACATCACAAAAATATACCGAAACTAATCTCGGGTGGCCCGTCGTACGCTTTTTAATCGTCATCTATAAACGTTCTAGGTTTAATCTTTTATTCATTTAATACGTTTCGGTCTAAAATACTCACCCCGTAAGATCGCGGGTCGGATATCGCGGGACTTGTATTAACTCACCTGCAACAGAAGAAGGAAAAAACGAAATAAATTAATGATCTTGCGTATAACGCAATAATAGATAACAAGAAGCCCGAAACACTGGTAATTGAACCTACAGAAACATCTGTTCGTTAATTGAGTTTGATCGAAGCTGTATCACCTGCTTCCGATTTCTCTTAATTAAATATGCTAAGGAGTTTCACGCTTTATCCCGCAGACTGCGATGTTTTGCTTTTAATTAAACGAGAAGAATATGCGAAGCCATAACAGCGAAGGAAAAAGCATTCATCCTCGCGAAGGAGGAGAAAAAGGATGGAATAAAGGCGAAAAGAAAAGGAGAAGAGCGGAAAGTTCGTATCCCGTTGTGCACTCGGAACAGTACTTGCTATGCCTTTGTCTAGATATTCTCATTTCTTATTCCTACAGGTTTCATCTGGATTATGGCGACGTACGAGACGTCAGGCACTCTCATTTTCGTCCTTCGCCAGTTCGAACTTGTCGTACGGTTATGAAGCATCGTCTGAAGGGCAATTTCATCGCTAAGCACGACTGCGACCCCCGGACCTCTCCGCCCCCTACAGCCCTTTTTACACTTTTATTTCTTCCTACTCGGGGGAATAAGACGACAGAAAAATATGGACGATGTCTTGGATCACTCTAGCAGCGCGTCGCGTCGATCTCTTTGTCTCGCAGATTCAATCGTACAAACTCAAATATCTAAATTATGGGAACATTGGTGATATCGACGGTGTTTCTTCGCGAAACCTGTTTGGAATTTTTAATATTTTGGTACGGATGCCTATAATGATTGTATTTCTTACTAATATAAATTATTAACCCCTTGACATACCATAACACATGTGAGACGTCGTTCATTTCATGTGCCATTGTAGACTTTGACGTCTCTGAGACATCAATAAGTGTCTACTTCTTATGTTACACTGTATAACAGCCAAAATTTTCCTTGACCGCCACTATGCAATTCTTATAGATTTTTTTCGAGCTGAATACGAATCTGAAATCGGTTTTTCTCTGGTATGTACAATTTTTTAGAAAACTAATGTTAACAAAAATTGCGAATTTTCAACTTTGGGAATTTTTTGTGCTGTTACCATAGCAGCTATTCAGTGGCTTTTTACATGAGAGAAATCTGTGAACTTTCACGAATAAAACGATATAAATTGTTATTACATTGTAAACATTTAAATATGTTTAAACAATAATCAAAGTAAAAAAGGCCCCTAAAATGCACAAATTTTTGCTAATATTTTTAGATTTATTTAAAAACTATAAGACTAACGCGATAGAGTAGACATTTCTGCTTCAGAAAGTATTCATCATTTTATATTACGAGTACGCATCCAAGTGTTTCCATATTTCCAAAACCTCTCCTTTCACAGAGTTCTACAATATCATAGCCCCACATCGCATGATTGAAATCCCGTGAGTTCGCACTATCACTGTTTCACATTTTCCTGTCCTTATACTGCAACTACCTTAAGCTGTTATATTACTCCTATTTTAACGTGGCCATATGTCTTCACGATTTCGTCGATGTATGGCCTCATACTATCACCATATTCTCCTCACTGTTACTGTCGCGGCGCATTTATAGAATCATAAAGCCATTGGACTTATTTTTATCTTCAGAAAATTCAAGAATAACCAACTACCTTTTGCAGCACGTTACTACGTGCAATTTATGTTCTTAAACCTTTTTTGATCAAGGACTGTTTTTGCCCAGTACTCTTAAATTTTTCACAACCAATGAAATAGTTTAATTTTAATTTGTTCGTTTGTTCACTCCCTAGCACTACCCCAATCCCCGCTACATACTTTATACTGGAGAGAACATTGCTTTTTCTCTTCGGTAGATTTCCGATACCACTCAAAGACTACACAACCAAATTTATATTTATCTTTAAAATCCGTTGTCACTTTGCGAGGTGTTACTATTTTTCTTAAGTGCTAAATCAAGTTTTAGTTTTAATAAAATATCACACATTTTGCCCTCGTGAGTTGTTTGGTTATTTTTGCTTCTCGAGTGGATTATCTCATTCCTCAACCTAACTAGTTCGTGGTTTATTAAGTTGAATCCCGATGAACACAGTTACCTCACATCCCTATGTCGTGTGGCCTCACAGCACCAAATTTTTATCGTTACTGCGCCACACCGTCAAACATTGTATCGCGCAGAAAATTCTTATTCAAATGGACATTCGACGCGCACCACAATCAAGTTTTTACTCCGTGCAATGTGGCACGCGGAAATATAACGAGAGGTTGCAGTTCGAATTAGGGGAGTTCGAATTTCGTGAAGTGTAAAACAATGGTGGCAAATTGAGCCTCGTGATAGAACGGATCGTCGGTCGGTTAGCATTATTTTCTAAACGGAAGCTGCGGTGCGTCGACGTTCCCGCCCCGAAGGAGGGTAGAATAAGAAAAGGGTCGTCGAGAGCGGGTGCCAAGAAAATCCTATTATTAATAATCGTAAGCAGCGATAATTGCCATCGGGATGTCCCGTTTTATGGTGTACGAGGTTACGGAATGCCCACAAACCGGGGACTATGTTCCGCGTTAATTATCGGTAACGATCGTAATTTATCACTGAAAACGCACGAACAACCCCAGCGGTAGGTCGTTCCCGCGTGTCGTTTTACTGCGTTTCACTCCGATTTCTCGGAGAACTGCAAACAAAATGGTGTGTAATATACTACGTTCCTTCTGTTCTCTTCTTTTATGGCGCCCGGTCTACCAATTTACCTTGAGTCCGCGTCCAGACAGAGCGCGGAGAAAAAAGGATTTAATTGGAGGGAAAGTATTTCGCGCATTTCCTGCGCGAGGGAATTTGGAAACACGAGCATCTACGAATTTGGGAATTTAGGAATTTAAGGATTTAGAGATTTGGGATATGGAAATTTTAGAATTTAGATGTTTGGAGAATTGGGAATACAGAAATTTCGTCACTGCAGAATTTGGAGATTCGTAATTTTGAAATTTCGGAATTTAGGAGTTTAGGAATTTAGGAATTTAGGAATATAGGAATTTAGAGATTAGATAATATAGGGATTTAGTGACTTGTGAATGCAAGGATTTAGGCGCTTAAAAATTCAGAACTAGGAATTCAGAAATCTGGCGAATTTAATAATATTGAAGTTCAGGGATTTAAATATTAAGGAATCTGAAGGATTTAATTGTTTAGAATATAGGGAATTTGGACATTTTATTATTGTAGTATTTGGGTATTTCACAAATTTGAACTTTGGAGTTATACCACTTCATAAATGGAATTTTGGAACTGAGCAATTTGAGAACTAAAGAATGTAGAGACTCGGAATTTAGAAATTCGAGGATTTGATTATTCAGAATTGTGAGAATTCAATTGTTTGGACATCTGGGTATTTACAAGATTCAAAATTTGGGATTTCTGAAGTTCATGAAATGCAGATCTAGGGAATTTCGGAACTTTTGAGTTTAAAAACTTTTTAATTTCGAGCTTTAGAGATTAAAAAATTTAGGAACATCGATATTAGGAAACTTGGTAGTATGGCTACTAGGAAAATGAGAGATTTAGAGGTTTGTGGATTTAAACATTTATGAATTTAGGAATTTGGAAATTTATGAATCTTAAGATTTTGGGACTTCTGGAATTTCTACATTTGAGGATTAAATTCACCAGTTTAGGAATTTAGAAATTTGAGAATTTGGTTAAATTTGGGAATTCTTAAGTACTTAACAAATTAAAAATCTTCAAACTTGAAAATCCAAATTCATAAAAATTTCGCTTAAAAAGTATTCCTACAAAATCGTATTCATTATTCCTACTTCATACATCCCACGAAAATTAATACCGAAATATGCCATAACAAGTTTCCCAGAATGAATATTAAAGTAGAATGAAAAACCGGCAATCGATTAACCGAGCAGTACATTAATAAAATAAATAAATTCTGACGATAATGATTCATTAATAACAAAGAACGTAATGATCGTCCCGAAATTTCCAACGAACCCGTTTTTATCTCATTACAGGTTCGACAGAATATCGCAACAACACAGAAACATCCGTCGAATTTCGACTTCACGTTTTGACGGTGACGGGCGCACGCGTAACTCAAGAGCTCTTTCACGCGAAAATTAATTAATCAGCAATTTTCGAGGGCGGTTCGCAACAGAAGAGAGTCTGTCCGTATCCAACGAATTGTACCAAGATTTGGTATTCGACCAATCATTAATTACTCTTTGCGGGTCGATTTCGATACCGGCCATAATTACGAGATACCGGACGCGTTCGATTTCCTGTACATTGACGATACGCTATGTATATTCGACTAATTTTCCGGGAATTAAACCATATCTCTGTTACTGACCGGCACCTAAATACAATATTCTTCTTTTTTCGCCAAACGCTCCGCCGTTTGAAAGGCGTCCCTTCGTTTTTCTCTTGTAATTATGCGAATGGTACGTAGGAACGTGTGCGCGTTTACACGAGCACATCGATATATGTGGCGGATATATGAATCGTCCGTACTTTGCTTCGCTCGAACCCTCGTGCATGTGTACATAAACTCTCGCCGGCTCTCGGGCTGAGCCGTGTATGTTTTAGCGTCTGTGAATAATCAGCAATCAGCAGTAGCTGCGGCAATGGCGGCGGTAACAAATTGCACGTGTACACACACAAACTAGGCATGCAAATTCGAGAACCGAGAGCACCGACTTTGCCCGAATCCCGGGCCTACGGGAGATGTCCCTTTTGGGCTAACGAGTCATGAAACCGCCGCAGAGAATCGACGTATTGCTCTTTGGGGACGTCGGGAATTTTACGGACGAATAAACCACCCCTCGGAACCCGCCACTTTTGCATTTCGCCGTCAAGGCCGCACGAATTTTCGTTCATTCCGCGTCAATTTCGAATTTTTAATCATCATTTCAAGCGCGGTACGCGCTGCGAGTATTGTCGTCGTGGGACTTTCCTTTCGCGAACATTTTGAGCGTATTAGTGGCCCATTACGGTGGACCCTCGTTATATCGCCGCGGGGCGAATGGATATTTGTGTGACCTCGGTTTTAGTTGCTGCTTTATCGATGCATCGTGTGACCACGTGCTACTTAGCTTTTCTGAGCACTATATAATCACGTTTCATATTAATACAACCATGTGCATATGTATGTATGTACATATAACATATATAATATATGTGTATGTATATGTATGATATATTCGTACTTGCATATATCAATGTTTCCAAATGAAAATTATTCTAGGAAGTTTTTACAGATTTAATGGTTATTATACATGTATGTGATAATCTCATCATCATCTCAACATCACCATGTAAGTATAATTTCATGTTGTAACATGTGACAACATTTCCGTGTGGCAACTTCTCAACATTGCAATGATTAATTTAGCAGTTCTTCCATATAGCAATTCTCCAATATATAACAATTTTAACCATTACACTAAAGCTACTATATTACAAAGCTTCCATGTAGCAATGCTCCAATATAACAAAGGCCATATAGCAACGCTTCAATATAGCACTGATTCATATAGAAATATTCTGTCTACTGATGTTTTCGTGTAGGGAAGTGTCCATATAGCAACGGTTTTGAACAGCAATACCTCGTATAGTAATCGTTACGTCTATCAACCCCTCTATTGTATAGCAACGATATCATATAGATATGTTTTATACTGCTACCTTCCCATATATGTAGAAACAACTTCATGTACCGACGTTTCCATATAGCAAAGCATTTATATAGTAACGATTTTTAATAACATACAAGTCATATTTCATTTTACTGTCCTCCAATACAGCAACATCTCATATTGCAACAAAAGTATATAGTTCTATTTTGTATCAATCGTTCCACATGACAAGATTACTGTATAGCAACATTTCATATAACAATACAACTGCAGAGCGTATTACATATAATACTATATATGTATTACGTTTTCAGGTAGCAACACTCCCATGCACATTGTTTTGATAATGTATAGACACATTATGAAGGTAGTTTTAGGGCGATATTCTAATATAGCATCGCTCATATATGGCAAAGTTTTTGCAAGATATAAATAGATACATATAGTTACACTTCAATATCTCAGTGGTTTTATACATATGTATATAAATATGCTACGACATAGTAGTTCCAAAGCTAAAGCATCACATTGTTCAAATCGTAGAGTGGAAAGAATTAGACGTGCAAAAATCTGCATACAAAACTGTATTTAATATAATTTAGCTCAGAAGTACATGTATGTACAGGCCATAAAGGTTGCATTTAGTAAAACTTGTAATGTGGTCCACCTTCGTCCGTATTAAGTATCTATTTCAAATGTTGGTGAGAAATGCCAATTTTTTATCCAGTACATCACACGGCGTTTAATAAAGTATTTAATATAAAAATAAATAAAACTGAATGAAGAGCAGTAGGGATATTCAGAGAATCCTAGGGACGCGTATGAATGTCTATAAAGAAAAATTGCGAGGGTGAGTATGTTGAGAGCCTTGAGGTAACAGCCCTCAAGGGTGGCTGAAGAATCTAGACCATGAATTTAATGTGGAGAAGTACAGAAAAATGAAAAAGGGTTGTGTTTATCACGTACTGCGTACACGCGTGCTTCTCCGTTTCTTTCTTTTTTTACAATGGAATATTTTAATACAATTTATGATTTATTATCGTTAATTCATCGCACTCTTCAATATTTCATAATAATCGATCTACAATATTACTTCCATTATGTAATTTCAATTGTAACCATAAATTATATTACATTAAAGAAACTTCGACGCCAAATTAAATTAAATTAAATTAGTTTTAACCCTAAGTTAAATTAAACTATATTACTAAATTTTATCTTCATATGAAATGAAATTAATCTTAATCCTAAGTTAAACGAATTGAAATGAAACATATTTTAACCTTACACTAAATTGAGTTAAATAAATTTTAGCATAAAATGAAATGAAATGAATTTTAACCCTGAACCCAGTAGTTGGTAAATTGTTTATACATTATTTCGGACTTCTTCTCACGATTAATTTTAACAACAAAATTCTGATATAATTATACTTGTTAAAATTTAAACAGAAACTTGCTCAAAATTCCATTAATCAAATGATAATTATTTAAACGCAAACAGCACTTTTCTTGTGTGCCAAGTCAGCAATTAATACTAAATTATTTTGAAGTTAAAAATGAAGTTGAAAAATAAATGAAAAAAAGGTGAAACATAAATGAATACACTTATTAATTCTTTGTCTTGATGACAATCGGTACAGATGTCAAGAAAACCATCTTGACAAATGTTTTTGCTTGAAGTAGGAAATTTGAAAAAGCGTCATTTGACCCCTTTGGTAGTTTCAGCGTTAAAAAATATAAGGTCCTGTTGTTTCACGTGCCAACGCAGCAGACACGCACACAGCACTAAAAGCTTCACATATGTTACCATATGTTAATTACCACTAATTACCATAATTATCGTGAACGCGCGTTTCATATTAGGTATACTTATTTTATTCCCTACAATAGAGCATCATAAATCATGCATCAACGTCTCCTTTCTTCTTTACTCGTTTAATTTGATAGTGAATAAATGGTAACTATCAATGGGGTGTAACGACCCAGCCTTTCCAAAGCTCGTCCAGCCATCGTTTCTCATGGTCATGGGTTCATGGTCCAGGTAGATAATTGACAGCCTCGTACTCTGCTTTCAGTCTCGAGAATAATTGGTGATTCCTATCAAGATGTCTAGCACACGGATTCGTTGGTCCAAACAAAATGAGTTCCTTCCTTGAGGAATGGTCCGTAGGCGTTGATCGGCCCAATGTTAATCTGATTTTGAGCCTGTGAAAACGTGTAAGACTGCGTTTCGTATTTCGACCAGACCATTTGACGCTTGTGTCGTTTATATTCCCTGATCATCGGGATAAAAATGAAAACAGCCCCTTCTAATGACGCTGAAGAGACCCACGTAGATTTTGTACTAATTCGTCTCTTCTCATTTGTCTTCATTTTTTAATTGTGTGGTTTTGAACATTCGGAAATTTGGACAGTTGAGTATTAAGAAATGTGGTGTTTTTCCGAATATCGGGGTTCGGAGATTTTTTGGATTTAGGAGTTTTAGAATTTAGTGATTTGGGAATTTGGGGATTTCGGGATTTGGAGGTTTAAGAATTTGAGGATTTGGATATTTGAAAATTTGGGAATTCCAGGATTTTTGTCATTAGGAAATTTTTGGAGTTTCGGGATTTGAGAATTTATGGATTAGGGAATTTGGTAATTTGCGAATTTTTGAGTTAGAGAACTTTAGATTTTCAGTGGTTTATGAATTTCGAAATTTGGACATTTGGGGATTTAAGGGCTTGAGGATATGAGGACCTAGGGATTTGAGGATTTCAGAATTTGGGCATTCGAAGACTTGGAAATTTGGAAAATGGTGGGTTTGGGGATATGATGACTTGGGGATTTGAGGATTTTAGAATTTGGGGATTTCAGGACTTGGAAATTTGGAGAATAGTAGGTTTGTAGATTTGAGAACTCAGTGATCTGTGAGTTTGTAGGTTTGGCAATGTGAGGATTTAAATATTTCTGAAATTTTTGTTTTTAAGGAAATTTTGCATTTGGAAATTTACGAATATCTGAGACTAGAACCTTGGTATTTAGGTATTAGAAGACTTATAGAATTATATATTTGTAAATTTGGAATTTAGACTCAAAAATCTCAGTATCCATTATTTGATACATACAGCTAACAATGGGCGATGCTGTGTCTATGATATCTGACCTACAAAATCCATAAAATGATACTTCAATTATAAAATCGGCCATTATGATTACTAAATCAAGTACTCGGACCCATGGAGCAATCATGATCCAGATCCACAAAACGTATACGTTACAACCAACATGAAACTAAAAAACTTCCATATAACTAATAAATAAACTTGAGTCATGAAAATGAAGGATAAGTGAAATTTAACATAAACTGCACCAATCAGGGTTGCCTGGTCAATGTTACCGCCACTTTCCGCGTTCGAATTATCAAATTTTGTAAATCTAGCGTCGACCAAACGCGCTGGGTACGCAAATCGACTTAAATCGATTAGCGTTAAATAATTTCGAAAAAATCGAAAGGCAAACATTGAAAAAAAATATTTGCCCTTACAAATGCGTTCGCAACGAGTCGAATACATGGAGGGTCAATATTGATAACGTTTTAAAATTAATATCGAACTGCAAGAGGAGCATGAGTACACGATCCGTTGCACAGTGCTGTAGCTGTACGGATTAGCCCCCTCGACCTGCTCGAGCAGCACCCCTGTTAAGCCAACCTATTCTGTGATCCGCTTTCGCCATTTCAATTTCGTTGTCCCTTCGTGTCGCTCCTCTTGCCGGGTCTTCCGTGTCCTGAGAACATCTACAGCTGCGCCTACAGCGAGAAAGACGGATGGATCGAAGCAGACTCTCTCGAACCTTGAGAAATAACACGGTATACTTCCACCTCAGACTTTACAACCTTTCTTCTGGTTGACTTCGACGGAGAAGAAGGAAACTAGACGAGCATTCTTCCTCCACGAAATAACAGCGTCGCAAAGTGCTTGTTGAACGAACAAATTATTTAATTAATTGTGTTTAAGTAGATTGAGTACGATATGAGAAGCTAACGTATTAAACTGCATTTCAAATACAATATCTTAGTATTTTATTAAGTAAATTAATATATACATATGCATATGCAATTAATATATGTATATGTACATATGCATACACATACTACAAATATGCAACATTGTGGTTACTTAAACATTGCGTTTAATCGAGTTAAATACAATATTGTATTTCTTTAGATGTATATAAATAAATCGAATGAAAGTAGTTTAATTATATATAACTATAATTTAATTATAATCATAATTTAAATTAAATTTGCAACTCCAAATAACCAGATTTCGTAAAAATTTACAAACCCCGAGTTTTTGGATTTATAACATTTTAGTTTTTTACATTATTACACTTGCAAACATCAAGGGATATTAACACTAGATTAACGGACATTCAATGACCACTTATGTCTGAATTGAAAATGAACTATAAAAACAAATACATAATGGATAATACGTAAGCCAGTTATAAAAAGATTCTTTATCTCTATAAAGGTTAACGTGCATTTTGCAAAAAGTTTTTCAATAATTTTCGTAATTGAAATTAAGAAATCTATGATCCGTCATTTTGACGGGTTCCGTAAACCTAGTGTTAATATTAGCCGGTTTGGGTGAGCACCGTGCAATTAAGTGTCCTGCTTAACCCAAACCGGCCTCATCAGAAAGTTCCACTCCAAGTTCCCGTTGAACTTACAACTCAATGACGGTATAGTTTCGCGATACGTTTATTGCCGAGGGTTTTTCAGTATCTGGGACATGTGTCCACCAGCGACCGAGTTGCCATCCCATCCAGGAACTCAATGCGCTACGAGCGCACTGGAAGGGATGAGACAATCTCGGTCGTTTAGTTATTCGCATTTTTCAAGAACCGCCTTCTCACCCCCGTCATCTTCGTGGAAAGGGTGGGATGTCGACGAAAGGTCGACAAGGGTGGTTCCAGAGTTAGAGGTAGTCTGATAGAATCGAGAGTTAGATACAAACCAGAGTTAGAAACAACAAGTCAGCACAACTAGAATCAGCTAGTCAATCAAAGAACTTAGGATTATCAGTCTGTTAGAATCACATCAGCTCACTAATTATAATAAATAAGCATTAGACCACCACAAAGCTTTGACTTTCCTCGGTATAAGTGTTAACCATCTCAGTTCAGCGAACATTAGAGTGCATTTGGAGGTACACGTGTACACCGTGCGCTAACGCCCGGCGCGATGTTTTCTCGCTCGACCATGTTTCCGGTTTTATTTCCCGCGTTCCGAGTGGATCGAATACGCGTAGGTACCCGTCTCATCAGATAGAGAGAAAGTTTCGACCTCCGGCATCAAGGATCCGGCCTCTCTATAAGCGCACGCGAGCTTGCAACGACGGCATCGTATTTATTTCAGCTTCTAATGAGTTTGCAGGGCGCGCTGGTACGCGCGGCTAAACGCTTTGCACCAAGATGAAAACCCGTGCATTTATGGCGGGCCCCTGGCTGGTTTGGTTCGCCGACCAAGCCCAAGGGATGGGAAAAACAGTCCCTAAAGCTTTCGTTGCGCGGAAGGAATCGGTGCATACGTTGCCTTTTCGGCATCCAAGCTTCTCTACCTGGAGTTTCTCTTTTCTATGCTCCATGCTTCCAAGTACCGTCTACACTTCGAGTTAAGGGGGTTGGCGGTCCCGGCCAGACATTTCACCCTCGTTTTCTCCCGCCACTTTTGTCCCCCACCACTTTCGACCCCCTACCCGTTCGCTCGGCCGTTTCTGTCTTCGTCGACGGAGACCGGCACCCACCCGAGTCTACGTCTATTTCCCTCTTTCTACCCGGCGCCGATTTTTCTGTTCCTTCGTTTTCTGCGCCGCTTTAAACACAGAAAGAAACGAGGCTGTTAAAGTGTTCCGCCATGCACAATTTATTATAGGCTGCGAATGGTAAGCGCGCCGGCTGTCGTCTCAAAGTCAAGGGAGACGCGGAACAGAGAGGGGAACGAAAAATAGAGGGAGAGGAACGCGGCTTAATATTTTCTGTGCCGAAGAACCGCGAAGAACGCGAGACCCGGCTACGCTACGCGTCTTCTCCGTGGAAAAGACCCTTCCTACCTTTATTTTTCTTCTTTGCGTTTTCACTCGGGCTTCCCTTTTTTCGCCGTCTCACTCGCGCCAGCCGGTTCAAGTAAATTACGGAGAACGGATAAAATATTTTCCTTCACTGCCGGCGGAAATCGAAGGGCAACGATAAACTTCTTCGCTCTTAAATATGCATCGGGTATTTTTAATCGAAGTTCGAAGTGCGCTCGGAAATTCGGCGTATTACACGTTCGATTGACACGAAACCCACGAAAGCGGTCAAATGACCGTTTTACAAGTTTCTAATTTTAAGTTCCAAAGTATGTTAAGGTGGTTTCTTTGAAGTTTCTGTTGATGTTCATCGATATAAAGCATCGGTGTATACCTTCATTTGTGTTACATCGTTGGTGCATTAGTTTCCCAACTTCATTTTTAATTTCAAAATAAACGTGCATTATACGCCGCGCCGGTAGGTTTAGTGTTAAAATCGGATTAATTTTAGTTTAGTGGTTTCCGCGCGAATCGCGACATCGTTTACGTTGCACGTCCATGTTATGTTCGTTGTATTCGTCTCGTTATATGGCCTTTATCGAACGAGCATTCTTGTGTACAATTGGGATATTTTTTATTTAATTACTTTAAGACTGCGAATCGAGGATTCGGAGATTTTCGCGATATTGGATCGTCGGAGATTTTAGTATCTGCAGGTTTTGAGGACTTTAACACTAGATTTACGGACGTTCAAGGACTAGTTATGTCTGAATTGAAAATGAACTATAAAAACAAATAAATAATGGACAATGCATAAACCAGTTTATAAAAAGACTCATCATCTCCACGAAGGTTAACATGCATTTTGCAATAAGTTTTTTAATAATTTTCATAATTAAATAAGAAGTCTAAGATCTGTCATTTTCACGGGTTCCGTAAATATATTGCTAAAACATCGAAGCCTAGAAGTTTTTAAGGATTATATCCTTAAAATTATGGAAACACAGGATTTTTAGATGTTTTACAAAATTTCAGGATTTTTTACCTTTCGAACTATGGGAGTTTGAGACATTGAGACTTAAGATCTTTGAATCTTTAAAACTCCCAGGCCTTGTGCAATATAGATCTAAGATTCTTAAAAGTTTAGAACGTGAAATTGGTAGAATTTTCAGAGTTTTGGACGTTGAAATCTAATGAACTTTCTGATTTTGCGACTTTGGATCTTTAGAACTGTGTGAGTTTGAGGCACTCGGAACTAAGATCTGTGAATTTGTAGAACTTTAAAACTTTGAGACATTTGAATCTAACATTCTTAGAATTTTAGAATGTTGAATTTTCAAAATTTTCAGACTCTGTGACATTGAAATTTAATGAACCTTGAAATTTTGGGACATTGAATCTTTCTGAAGAGTCTCTGAAAACTTTGAAAGTTTAGAATGATTTTGAAACATTGAGGTCTAAGAACTGTAAGAGTTTGATGCTTCGGATACATAGATTTTAGAACCTTGAGAGCTTACTGGTGTAGAATACGTGCTTAAAAATGCTTGGAAATTTGTAGTCTTTGAATTTGTGTAACCTTGAATTCAGGGGATCTTAGAACTTTGAGGCCTTGAAGCTTCTATATCTTTAGACTTTGAGACCTTGGGACTTTGGGATTTTTAGACTTTGGTATTGTTTTACTGCCATAATTCCGTTTACGATCGTATACAATAAAGCCCTTTGCAAATTGTCCTCCCCTATATCCCAATCCCTGAGCAAATCTCTTATCTACATATCATTGTCTCAATAACACTTTCAAATCTTAATTATATCAAACAAATTAGTTGAATTTCATGAAAATAATATTCATACCTACGCATTAAGTCAATTGACATATGCATAATAATTATTTATTATGTATATAATTATTTTTTAAGAGCTTACACATAATTTAATGTGAGTTTATTTAAAACGTATTCACAACATTTCAATCTGGAAGTGTATTTTATGGCATAATACGCATTATCCCCATCGCTGATAAATTGAAAGACCTGAAATCAAGTTGATCAACGTAACACTAATAATAAAACCGTCGATATACGTTTGTCCTAAACCGTTAATCCATTCAGTGTCTCAATTGTACGCGTTGATCGAGGGTTCAAGGATTCGATGCTCCTGTTTACCTTTAATCAGCTTACCATTAAACCTGTTTAAGGACTTAAGCCCGGTTTTCATAGCGCGGAATTATCACGCAAGGTCAACTTGCACGTTCCTCGCAATCACAACAACGCAAAGATATTCCAGGAACAGTGTGTCGATTTATCATTTACCGAGAAAAAAAGTGTCGCCGTTAAATAATTTTTTGCCAACAATATATTTATTAAATAATGATAATGGCGAAATGTCGAGTTAGCGCTGGCATTATCGGGCGAATGTTTATCATCGTTATTACGTAATGTTCCTCTGTTGTGTCCCTTACGTCGGTATAAACATTAAAAACGAATTAGCATGCATTTGCTCGCTATCACAGGACGCTTTTATAGGATTACACTTTAATGCTTTATATCCATATACAGTGAAAACTCGGATTTATCTCTCGCGTGTTTCCTGATCCGATAAAGCGTGGATTACTGTGACTCGCCGAAAGTATGAAGCTCTCTTTTCGGACCATTAATAAAATGTATCTGTTCGATTAATCGGTTCCGGGTGAAAATGCGAGTAAGGTGATATGACTGGACACTTTGCATTATGCGATACATGGTGAAGGATATGGGTGACCCTCGCACAGTGTTAACGCATTATTGCCTGTCTATCACCTGTGTATCCCAGGTTTTCAATGACGAGTTTAAAAGAGGAGGAAAAAATTCTGATAAATAAGTTCTAAAGCTGCTACGTCGCAGAGAACAATTTTACTGCAATTAAACTAACTTTTCAGTATTTTTCCCGACCGTACGATGTCGGCCATGTTGGAATTTGTTAAACAAGGTTACAATTCGCATTCAATAGATACTCTAACAAAAACTGAATAACAATTTTCATCGAGATTCAAGAAATTCTCAATTTTGTAGTCGGTCACATTAGTTCGGCATTTAAAATTTTCTTATAATAGTGATAAATTTATAGAAACTCGATTCGTGTTATGAACTAGTATGGTCAAGCTGCACAGTCTGATGTAGATATCATTTTGATGCCAATACTTTGTATGTAAATATCTTTCAGTAAATATACTGAATAAAAATAATATTTTCATATTATTGGGTTGTTCGGAAAGTCATTTCGTTTTTCCCCATCAGTCTTGCTTGTGAGAAATTCTTGGAATTTGGAAATCTGGGAATTGTAAACTTTCAGAATTTGGAAACCTGAGACTTCGGATTTTACAGAATTTGGAAATCTGAGAATTCGAATCTTTCAGAATTTGGAAGGCTGAGAATTCGAAATTTTCAGAATTTGGAAATCTGAGAATTCTAATTTTGCAGAATTTGGAAATCTGAGAATTCGGAATTTTCAGAATTTGGAAGGCTGAGAATTCGAAATTTTCAGAATTTGGAAATCTGAGAATTCTAATTTTGCAGAATTTGGAAATCTGAGAATTCTAATTTTGCAGAATTTGGAAATCTCAGAATTCTAATTTTGCAGAATTTGGAAATCTGAGAATTCAGAATTTTCAGAGTTTGAAAATCTGAGAATTGGGGAATATGAAAAGTGAAAAGCAGCAATTTCGGAATTCTTCACTTTTTAAAAAATGCTGTTCAAGCAAGAAAAGAAGTATCCCCCGAAAATCGCCTCTCATTTTCATAAAAAAAAAGAAACGAAATACATAACTTTTCGAACGACCTAATAATTTTTCCAAATTTTGAACGTGTATACTACACACGTCCATTTTTACACACGTTGAATTTTATTAAACTATGTTGGAGTTTGTAATCAGTTCTTAAAATGCTCTCTGCAAAATAACTTTCTACAAATGTAATGAAATTCTCAATTTTTTGGTCAACCATTTTAGATTTTCCAACTCTAGTGACAATGTAACATAATCACGGTTTGTATTGTGGCCTGGTATTATGAAATCGCACGTTCTAAAGCATTGTGTATCTTTGAAGCACACAGTCCTTTTGTAATTTTCAAATTGATTTTTTCAAACTTTTAACGTTCATGTTCCATCCGAACATATTCAATTTTCTTTAACTATGTTTATGTACGTATTCAGTACTGAAAAATCCTTTTTATAATAATTATCCTTGAGTCTCATGAATATAGAAACGTTTCTGGTTTAAATATAAAGCATCAATATTCCTTTGCATTTCAAAATGAACAATTTTATTACCAGTGAAATGATTTACTCGAATTTAAGACATCCACATTAGTTTCGCAATATTAAATTTTGCGAAGCTACTTCAGTTTACATTGATGTTTCATGTAGCAAAAAGCTGTCAAATGAGGATGTTCGCGAAAATGAATGAAGTTGTAAATTTTTTAGTTGCTCTTGTTATTTAGCCATTCTAATTTTCATTTATTTCCCGGCATGTAACGTAATCTCTCGTTTCATAGCATCTAATTCCTTCACGATTCCCAAAATGATACATTATGGCCGGTAAACAGACATTTTATTTATAAAAAGGAAAAATATTCATGACTTAACAGGAAGATACAATATATTTGTATTGTTTTTATTTATAATATCATTCAATTTCATAAATTTATATCCCTTCGGGGCGTATAAATAGCAACTTTATCGCAAGTGGCCAGACTTTTGCAAATATTTTGCACCGTATTAAACCCGCATTAATGTCTCCATATTCGGCCACGTTGAAACCATCGTATCAACTGTCACAGAATTAAACGCGTACCGCGATTAAAAATCTGCGGAATAACAATATTCACCGAGCTAAACTTTCGATTGTCAGGCCATGGCGCGACGCCATTATGTATAAGAGAAGTAAACAAAATGGCGCGCCACGCTGTTTTGTCCCGCGACCACAGATTGAACACTATCCAGGATACCGACTGGCCATAATGGTTTAAGCGGACGAAAATCGAATCCAGACCACTCGAGTATCGTCCCTCGTTAGCGATAACGAATCCAAATCGAATTCCGTACGCGGCCGTCGCGAAAGAACCGCCAAAAAAAGAAGGATGTCCGCCACGTCAGCAAACCGTGGAAAATTCGGCTGAACGACGTCGACGGGTACCGGGCGTCTCGCAAAGTCAGTTTGCTAAATTCCGCGTATCAAACGAACAAGACATCCTTTGGCGTTTGCTCACGGTTTACGAAGGAATCCGTTCGGTTTCTCCGTCGTGGCGTGTTTGCACACGGGCGTTCGTTATCGCTCGTTAATTGAGCCCTTGACGCGGCTACCATTTACACGAGGCATAGAGTTTAGAGCACGCAAACACCTCGCGACGACGCAACGAACGCGTCGCAACGTTTCTCTCTCTCTCTCCTCCTTTCTCTTTCGTCGCCTCACGTCGTTTACCCTTTTCCGTTTCTGCTCAAACGTCTGTCAATTTCGCCCGGTCCTCTCAACGGCTGCCGATGCCAGCGGGAGAAACTGACAGCCAGTCGCGAGACGACGAAAAGCAAGCAGACACGATGCCGCTGCTCATTTACTTTGCCCGCTCGCCCACTGGATTCGGATTTAATTACGGGATTCGCCGCGGATCCGCGCGAGAAAGCACACACGCCGCGAGGTCCAGCCCGGATCAGACACGTCGCGACGATGGAATTTGTTCTATGCCGGTGTCTCGTTATATTGCCGTCCCGTTGCTTCATCCGTGGAGATCTGCGAAAATTGTAAACGGCGGTCGATAGGGGCTGACCCGTAGATCGAGTACGATATGAGATGCCAACGTTTTAAACAGCATGTCAAATACAATATTTTAGTATTTGTTTAACACCTTGAGAGCCACCGTAAAACAGTTCCAATTTCTTCTGGGAAGTACTTCTATTTTCGATAAATTTCATAGGCAATTTTTATGATATTCTACCCCGGTTTATCCGATATGCTTTAATGTATTTATCAAAATTTTTTAAACTTTGTTATATTAAATGTTTCAACTAAAATTAGCGATAGATTTACGTATGAATTCATACGTCACCCGTATGTGGGCGACATGGCACTCAAAGTGTTAAGTAAATTAATATGTACATATACAGCGTGTCCCACAAATATTGTGGGAGCCTCAAAGGGGTGTTAGGTGGGGTAATATGACCAATTTTTTCCTGTGTCAAAATATTGGATGAGACTTCATTTCTATATTATTAAGGAAAATTTCGCGCACTTAGAGGTGGGAATGTAGATATGACATTAAAAAAATAATGTCACAATCTGCCGATTATCAGTCTTTTACGCTACGCACTCTGCCACTCGACTCGCTGTTTCATAATTAACTCAAACTCCTTATATACAGTGAAACAATTTTCAAATGCAATTTTTTTTTGAAAATCTTGAGAAGTATGCTCTACTACTTTGCCTAATAACTTTAGATACGACATCTTCAAATACTGCAAGTTTCAGGCAAATCCGTTTCTATCGACCTTGATGTCCCCTTGTCAGATCATTATTTCAGGATGTTGGTAGCTGTGTTCTGAGATTTTAGGCTAGCAAGACGACACTAGGCTAATTTGTGGTCTTAGAACATCGACGTTTTGGGATATTGATTCTGTGCAATTTTAGAATATGGTGATTTCACGTCTAGATTCAGAAAGTATGGGTTCTTTGAACTTTGAGAAATTGGAACTATTTGGAGTCTTCGAACATTTGCACCTTGAATCCTTTGAATCCAACTATTTTCGTACATAGTGATTGTGGGACCATGATATATGTTGACCTTGCAAGCTTGGAACTTTGAAACCTTGAGATATTGAAATCTTGGGATCTTTGAGGCCTTGAGACTATACAAATTTGAAACCTAGGCCTTTTGGGATTATGAAATTATACGATCTTGAAATTTTAGAATTGCAATCTTGGATTCTTGGAACTGTGAAATCTTAAGGCTTTGAAATGTTGCAATTGTATCTTTGAAATTATAGAACTGTGAAATCTTAAGGCCTTGAAATCCTTGAATTATGACTTTGTAATTTTGGAACTGTGGAATCGTAAAGCCTTGAAATCCGGGAACAGTAGAATCTTGTGATCTTGGAATCTTAAAACCTTGGAGTTTTGTAATCATGAAATCCCAACACTTTGTAATCGGACGATCCTGAAATTTTGAAACTTTCGAATTTTCTGATGTAGAAATGTTTAAAGTTCATTATCTCGAATCTTTGGAACATGGCGACCTTGGAATCTTAGGACCTCAAAATATTTCAACTCCAAGTGATTGGAATTTTAAGAATTTGGGACATTATAACTTATATCCTTCAAAGCTTCGGCTTACAAAACCGTCAAAGCTTGTAATCATAGTATAATATATTACCTGTTTGAGAGAATTAAACTTTGAGACTATAGAACTTTAGAGACTTAGGTGCATTGAGACTTCAAAATTCTGAGGTCCTCGAGGACTATAATTTTGCCAACTATAACGATGCAACGAGAATTTGCAGTACTTTCTATTAAATAAATATCAACGTAACATTTTGAATGATTCTATGCAACCGCAAATTGCTGCAGAGCTAATGAAAGAGAACATATGAAAGAAAGCGGAAATTGTAAGTGGACAGATAGTAATTGACATGTCATTCGATACCGCTTTATGGAAACGAAGTCTGCAAATATGTATGCGGGGAAACACGAGCGAAAGATAGTAATAAACGAACGTGATAACTTCCCTTAGTATACTTCGTGAGTATTCGACTATGATTCGACGTTCTGACCTGAAGTTCAACGAGTGTAACGGGCTCCTCGAGGAGCCGTTCCGATGATTGATCGCTTCTACAGGGACAGAAAGTCAGTTCCGCTTGCACAAAAGATTCCGTACGACGAATAACGTTCTGATGTTTCTGTACGATGGTTACCAATGATTTTATCAACACAGCCCTTGAATATACTTATGTCAGAAGTCAAGTGGATTACTTCTATAAATAATACAAAATAATTTCTCATCAATGCATCGAGGATCATTACGAATATGTAATTGTAAACGAATTTCAAGACGTCAACAGTGTACTGAGATTTGATGACATAAAAGTATTACGAAGTGTCATTTGCTAAACATCAATGTAAAGCTCAAAGCTTGAGAAAAAGAATGTCCAAAGTGCTTTATTGAAACTGTTATTATAAAATGGTTATCTGTTGGCCTCACGCTGAAGTGACGTAGCCTATTCGATTACATAACTTCGTTTGTGATTTCATGACATAAAAGTATTACGAAATAACACTTGTGATATATCAACTTAAAGTTTGGAGTTCACCAAGTAAAACTGCGTAAATGTTCTGCTAACATTCGTATTACAAAATGGCTGACTATTGCCTTTAAGCAATGATCTACTTCATTAGGTTGGCTAACTTCTTACGTGATTTGATGACATGGAAGTACTACAAAACAGCGCTTATGATACGTCAATTTGAAAATTAGAGTTTATAAAAAGAGGCTGTTTAAAACTATCTTTAGATTTTTAATTTAAAATGGCTATGTGTCTAAAAATGTGATATTGCACTTTATTGATGTACTTAATACTTCACACTGTTTCATGTCATAAAAACACTATCAAATCATACATATGGTATGAGTACACAAAGGCTTCAGGGTTCGTTATAATGTTTGATACAAAATGGTTGCTTACTAACTTCAAGGAACAATGAATCGATCACCATTGACAGTAACGAGTAACCTATCAAGTTTCCTAATGTCTGACAATATTTTGTCACATAAAATGACACTCGCGCATATACTTCGAAGCCTAAAGCCTACTGACAGTTGGATAATGACTTCGCCGATATAAAATGATCGGTTGTCAGCTACGGCGAACAATGGTCGGTTTCAAATACCGTAAGAATCTTTGATATTTCGTTCGAACCGTTGCAACGTAATACCTGTCCGTCACAAATTACGTCGTGCAAAATCGTAAAGCTCGCAAACAAAAAAAAAAAAAAAGAAAGAAAGGGAATGGAACGCAGTCGAATCGTAGGTGGAGCGGATCAAAGGGAAACGGAAGATGGAAACGAGCTTGGCGAAGCGTCGTCGATGCCCGGTAATCCATCATGCAATGTCTGCCAGTTCCGTGGCAGCCGCTCGGGGCTAAACCAATCCACGCATTTCATTTCTGTGACTTCCTTCGAAACCCGTCATTTTTCACCGTGCATCGTGACTGCATCATCGTTTTCTGATACGAAAGCTATAGCCAGCTATCTGCTGCCATCCCCCGGAAACCAGTCGCCTCTTTCTCTCTCTCCTCTCTTTTTATCCTCGCTGTCTCGTCGATAGTACGCGAGCGGATTGCTGGCGCGAAAACGGAAGCTGAAAGAATATTTTACAGGAAAGAGGAGTTTCGTAGCTGGAAAAAATGAGAATGATTCGCGCGGGTGGCTGTCTGTTGTCGACCCGCGGAATTGCGATTCGGAATACATGCTTGAGGCCGGCGTTACGGGCGGATTGCGAAACATCCTGTCGATTGTCACCGCGTGGGTCGATTATTTGGAATATCCCGCGTACGAAAGTATTGGGGAGCAATTTTAAAATGATTAACAACTCGTGAGATATGTTATAAATTAAAAAATGTGATCGAAAAGATGTACGTTGCACGAGAAATTGAAATATTTCGTGAATCGTTCTGTGTATGTAACATTTTGAGAAGCGAGGTTTTTATACGAATTTTCATTGTAATATCGTAACAAGTTATACGAAATTCACGTGTAATTAGTAAGAATTTTATCTGGTTTCAAGAAAAATTGCGATGTTTGATTCGAAATCGTGGAACGGGGTCGATGGTGAGTTTTCATAACATTTCGATGCAGCGGTGGTATAAGACAAACAAATTTCACAATAAATTTTGCACCTGTACAGAACGCGAATGCAAATGAGATTCCCAGATCTAATTACGCGAGTAATTAACGATTTCCGTCAAACAACGAGGTCTGCGGCTCAGGGAACAATGGTTTCACCAATCAACTGTCTGACAGAAAGCAGACTCCGAAAGGGTGTGTTTCTACGCTGCTACACCTCTATGGGGTGTTACACTGTCGAGAATTGTGTGAGGAAAATAGCATTCGATAACGCGGTTTCGATGTCCATTATCTGTCAAATCGACGAATAAAATTGTTTTTAAATATAAATTTGATACGCGCATTGATCAATGCTCGAATTATGGAACTGGGCCGATCACAATATATATCATCGAGGTTTCCGATAAAATTTTTAACGGGAAATAAATTTATATTCGGTAATCCGTTTTAAACCGGAGACATAAATCATTGACGAATATTTAAGAAAAAGTGTAGATACTTGCGGGTAGTTAATTTGCGAATTTGTCAATTGAGAAATTGAAAACTGGAAAATCTAAATAAATTTCTAGATTAAATTTTCAAACTGCCGTACTTTAAAATTTCAGAATTTGTAAACTCGAGGAGTGGAAAAGTTTGAAAATTTAAAACTGCAAAATTTCTGTATTTACAATTGTTTGCCTAAAATAAATTTATGCAAAAATGTATAAAAATATAACAATCGATATTCGTTAATATCGATTTGCTTGAAACGAGAGTAATGAAATATTCGCTATTTTCGCAAATTCAACTTATTCCGTGAAATAGGTATCATTGAATTTATGGAAGCATTGTTCAGCGACGAGCAATTAAATGTTTTTCAAACCGCAACCAAACAAAAGACACAACTTTTTCTATTTTCCCTGTATTCGAAAAGGGAGGAAACGATGAAAAAACCCATTTGAACCGCGCATCCTTTGAAATTCGGCAAACAAAATTCTTTCCTATGTCTTCCGTCGAGTATTATGTACTTGTAAACTTGAATGCGTGCATGTAAATCGATGGCAGGAAGCTCCAACCCGTGGCAATTCACGAGTCGCTCGTAAATTCGAAAACTCTACTTGCAGATGTTCATTTTGACGTGCTCGACTGAACGTGACGTCGCGACGCCGTTTTCCCCTTCCCCACATGGCGACGAAATACACCATCGTTCAAAAATATTCTGCATACATGTATTTTGATCAACAGCGAAAATGCGACGAATTGGTGATGAGCTATACATGCAATTTTGGTAATCAATAAAACTGGATACTATAAGAAACAACACCACAGTGGACAGATGTGGTAAATAAAGAACGAGGGTGCATCCTACACCTAGTGTTATACGTATATGTAATCAGTAACTTAATGTTACATATATAGGTAATTATTTATTTACTGTTACATACATATGTAGTCAATTATTTAATATTATATACACATGTATTTAGATGAGCATGAACTCCATATAATATTCAAGTACACAACCTAGTATTACTAATACAAGATGCTAGGTCTTGTATGTATCATAATTTCATAAAAGTAGGTGAACCAATAAAACTAATTGAAATATTATAAGAAACGTACATAAAATGTAGTACGCGAATTTCTGAGTATACTGTACTATAGAAATGGGTGAATCAATAAGAGTAGATACTATAAGGAAGGCACTATAATGGACAAGTGTGGTAAATAAAGAATGAAGGTGCATCCTACACGTTAGCCTAATGTAGGACCTTTGGAGTCGTACGAGAGACAAGTGCGAAGATGTTGCGTTTCGACATTTGACAAGTTTCGTACATAAGGGTCTAACAATAAACAGGTACGTGATAAGGGAATATCTGGTTGGGTAAATACTCTTGAACGACGTTGTATATCGAGTGGCTCTCTCCCGACCCGTTTAGTTTCCCTAAGAAATTCAGGGATTCGTTAGGATTCCGTGCGGTTCCCAGACCACCTCATAAACCTGACATTCGCCTTTTCATTACCCGACGGTTTCCCCGTTTCAGCCGAGTTTTTGATCGTTCTTCCATTAAAACAGTTTTCCACGTTCGCCTTCGTGCCCGGTCCTACGGTAGCTCGATTTGAACGCTTGAAAAATCCTCAAAAACTTTGACTTCTCTTTCAAAAATTGGCCATTGTACCTTCATGTCTGTTTGCGCGCACGATCCACTCGCGCTGCGAGCAACCGCTTTGCGTCTGATCAAATTTCAATGGGCTACTTAATGCCGATGGTATTTTAAAACACCGCCACTGTTTTGATGAAGAACTTCCTCATTGAGTGTACAAATACAGGGGCACGTCATATTATACAGCAACGGGCGAAGATTATTTAGAATAACGAATAAAAAGAGCGAATGAATTTCATCTATTCCTTATTCATACTCGATGAATAAACTAATTAACTGCGTCCGAAAATTTCGACTAAATAAAGGTTATTCAGTGGTTTTTCAATGTTGATGAAAATTTTCATGTAATTGGAATAAATAATACTTGAATCATAAAGTTTTATTTATATTCGTATTTGTTCACATATTAAATTTGGGTATTATGTAAAGAATTAATGTTCGAATGGTTATCATATGTCCATAAATTGTAATTTTCGAATTTTATGTCTTTGGTTATTCGAATATTCGATTTTTAAATATGTGAAAATTCAAATGTTAGAAGTTCTGATTTTTTAACTCTAAAATATTCAAATACTCAAATACTCAAATACTCAAATACTCAAATACTCAAATACTCAAATACTCAAATACTCAAATACTCAAATACTCAAATACTCAAATACTCAAATACTCAAATACTCAAATACTAAAATATTCAAATACTCAAATAATCAAATATCCACATACTAAAATAGTGAAATACTCAAATAATGAAGTACCCTCATACTAAAATAGTGAAATACTAAAACAGAGAAATACTGAAATATTGAAGTACTGAAATATTGAAATACTGAAATACTGATATACTGAAATACTGAAATACTGAAATACTGAAATACTGAAGTACTGAAAAACTGAAAAACTCAAATTTCCAAATAATCAACTGACTTAAGTAATTCAAATATTTCGAATTTACGGATAATAAAAATAGTTGAATTTTAAACTTTCACGAACATAACACTTCTCGTACAAAAAATGGCAATATAGTAGAAAGATCGCTTCATCACTCGTACAATACTCAAAAGTCATAGATCTTTTTCCCTTACGTTTACTACTTCGTCCTAGGTAACCCAGAAAATTACACAGCAAAGGATCTATCGTATTCGATACCGTGAAGGTTAAAAAATGCTGTGTTTCTCGCATATGGCCATTTCCGCTAGAGAGCCCTACAATACTCGAAGAGCAAACGTTTAGCTATGAGCGGCGAGGTTTATTCCCTCGCGTTGCTTTTTTCGCGACTATTTACGAACATCATCGACCCGTTAAAAGGCTTCTCGTAACGTGGGATCGAGTTTTTCGTTAGCTCATTGGTAAAAGTGGTAGATAAGGGGATTTTTCTTCCTTGGACGATGAGCACAAGGCGAATCCGCTTAAAGTGGCCCCGGTATTCTATGCACAAAAGGTAAAAGCGGCGATATCTTGAAAATGCTGCCGCCCACACCCCTCCACACGCCACTCTTCAGCGTCATCATTTATTCCAGGCGCCTATTTACACGCGAGCCTTCAAAGTCGAGCTTTCACGAGATAACCTTGGTCCCGGCTCCGTTCGAGCCAGGATAACGTCAAAGCGTGCTGGCCGGCTCCAAAGGAGGAAAGTTACGGTCAGAGACGACCGATTGAAATAGCCACCGTCAGCACGAGCGACTACTATTTTTGAGGATGAACGATCAAAACGATCGGAAGCGGCACCAATGCGAAAGTAAATGTCAACGTGGATACCTTTCTGTCCGCGATCGGACGGACAAGCCGGCGAAAGTTTCGCTTCCCTGGCATTTGCTCGGAAAAATCCTCAAAGGGTAATGCACCGCGGTCGGGAAGTCGTATTCAATATCACCCCCGACAAGTGAGATGAATAAACAGGGAAAGAAAGAGATATTCCCCTCAGCGGGATACAGCATTTTTTTTTCTTATTCGATATTTTAGCAACCGTTTCACGATAAATATAAATTCCAAATTATTAACGCGGACATCATACGGTCACAACTCATCTCTGTTGAAAGGAAGATACGTAAATCCATTTTGAAATACTGCTTGTTATAAGTGTGTATAGTCGGACATTTTGTGTGAAGAGCATTTTTATGAAGCTTATTTTCGATGGGCTGTAAACTTCAAAGTGGTATATGCGCCATTTTGTTTCATTAAATCAATTATTCATTAAATGATTAAATTAGTTAAATAGATCTAATTATTTAAAAATATTAATGTATTGCTTTTTGAGGCCGACCATAAAGCAGTTTCCATAAAAAAAACATTGATGATGTTTTTATATAACCATTTCCTTGCGGTTTCACTATTCAGATTAATATGCAATAAGTGCCATTTTCTGGTATTTTTATGTTATGAAACTATGCTATATATTAGTCAACCTAACAAAGTACAGTTGAATATTTGTCGTGAGTAACTCATGTTTCTTGAAGCCGATAATTAGTCATTTTTTATAAAGGACCTTATATTGAATCATTATGTAATCATTTTCAAGGGATTTTAACCTTTTCACTTCGGAGTAATCTATCAACAGTGACTAGTAACCAAAGCGAAACGCGAAGATTTGATACAATTCTTAGGTTTCAAAGAAACAGTAACTGTAAATAAATTAAAGATTTCTATTTTATATTTATTCGATGTATCTTCTTCAGTTATTTTAATGTACTTGACTCCACCTGCATATTTCTTCAATAACAATGGATAATTCAATATAAAGAAAAAAATCCGAAATTGACAATGAGGGACAAATTTATTTTAACATAACAACGACTAACAATTTTAACATAACGAACTTAAAAGATAATAGAAACAATTTAATAATTCATAAAACATTGATCAACGCACGAACCTAAAAGAATATGACAAATCTGACAACAATTGACTGAAGAATACTTGGAAACAATTGGTGATACATCGGTTGGTACATTACATAGGACGATAAATTTCATGGTGAGTCAACCGGTAAAATATGGAAGGTTTTATAGTGCAAAAATACAGAGAACGTATATATACGCCATTCGTATATATTGAAAGACATGTGAGAGCGTATATATACACCTTTCGTAGTGAAAGGTTTAAACTTCAAACTGATATAACAAGTTTTATGTCACTAAATTGTATGAGATATTAACCAACATGACACGATATACATATCTCACTGTGTATACTACGCGATCGATGCTTCTTAAGACCTAACTCATTTCGTATTAAAACTATTGACGAAGAACTTATACAGTCACTTTCTTCAGACTTTAAGCTTTAAATTGATACGCCACTAACACCGTTTCGTCGGCCTATCGTGTCATCACGTTATCAACAAACATTTCAGTGTATATATAGAATACATTACTTCACGAAGCCGATTAGCTACCTCATATCAAAAATATCGAGGTGACATCTATACAGCAATTTTCCTTGGATCCTAAGTTTTACATTGATATGCGATGATCGGCGCTTTGCGATACCTTTATGTCATGAAATGTCGATAAACATTGTATATACGTCAATCACCTTTACGTAAGCAGGTGATTGATTACCGTAGCATTGCTTATAGTAAACGATGCAAGTATTTATGTCAGTTATTGTTAACGTTCGTGGTTGGAATAAAGTCGTTTGAGCCTTATTGAATATTGCACGTGGTTTGCCAACTAAATTTTTCTTATAACTATTTCCTTACTCGAAGGGTCACTCTAATACTCGGAGACTATACAAAACTGTGACCAGTCGCTACTGTGGCGAAGGTTACAAGTCCAATCGATTTCCTACGAAAATGAAAGTGCGGTATACGTGTTCAATTTTTACAAGATAAGGGTGAGGGAAATAGTTCTTAATTTCTATTGGCTGCACAAAATGGAGTGGAAATGGAAGCCCGAGTGACGTATATTGGGTCTGAGTTTTTCGCAAAAGGTGACCGTAGCAAGCAATAAACCAAGCAGTATCTCGACATGAACAGAAGCTGCAAATAACGGACTCTACTGCTGAAATTAAGATTTCTGGCAATCATATCTAGAAAGCAATAAACTAAACCACTCGAGAGGACGTAACTGCTCCTTGGATGTTATTGCTACTACTGTATGCTCTTGCGTTCTTCGGGATTCAACTTAATGAACCACGAAGTAATTGTGGGGTTTAGTAAATATATACTCTCTCTTCTATATTAATATGATTTATTAGTTTAATTAATAAAGATACAAAGAAACATGACGCTCGCCTTAAACTGCACACGCGTTCCCATAGCACGCGTTCACCATAGCATCTACATACACGCAACTTCACTCTTACTACCCATACGCAACTTCATGCTGTATACTTTCCTCTCGCTCATGTCACTCACTTCATTCTCTCTCTATCTCACATGTACGCATACTCAGTTACTCTTCACTCAATCACAGCAATCAAAACAATTTCTCACACAGTTATTAGGTTGTGGAATCAGTGAATTCACTCGGACGATAAAAGTAACAAAACAACTGATGAGGGTAAAATGATTGTGCTTTATTAAAAACTAAGACTTGCTTTAGCACTTAAGAAAAGTAACACCTCGCAAACTGACAACGGACTTTAAATATAAAATTGATGTGTACTCTTTGAGAGTTATTGAATATCTGCTGGAGAGAAAAAATAATGTTCTCTCCAGAAAAAAGTATGTAGCAGGGTTTGGAATGCTGCTGGGGGTGAACAAACGACTAAGTTAAAATGAAGCTAATTTGATAGTTAGTTCAACTACATCTGTATTTTCTTTTTTTTTTAAATTTCAACCAGTGCGAATAATAAAAGTGTTAGAACATTCCGCGAATTGTCGATCCTTAATTGAATATATTAAGTGAGCCCCTATTCCTAGGCCTCGATATCGAGGTATCGAAGTAAACCGGGCATCAAAATATGAACGAACAAGCGAGTCACTGTACAAAAGCCACCAGAATCGAAAATTGCGAGCGATTCACGTTGAAAGATTGCAAATTACCCCGTACGTGCAACTGAATAAACAAGTGCATACTTAGATAGTAATTTGCATTTACAAGCGCTCACGGAATCGTGGCATCCAAAGATAACAATGTCCTTGAGTAATACCACGAAACTATCCCTTAGAATAATATCAACAATATTAATGCCAGCGCAGAGGCCGGTTAACGAGCAACCATTTGTCCTCAACGAACAACGACATAACTAAACAACGTTGCTGATTAAATGTCCTCTGAACTCCCGACGAAATATCGACGAAGATGCCGTCTCTTATTTTTCTTCCTGCCGTCATCCCGGCCTTCAACGTTCTGCCAATTATTAATTGACAAGTTTACCAGCCGTCGTTAAGGCGGAGAGAAACACAGCCAAATAAGAAAGTTTCATATCGAACCGCAATTACGACTGATAAGTTGCCAACGATTTTTCCCCGCGGAACGAATCTTTTCGTAGGCACGGCCTCCTATTTTCGTCTTCCTCGGATACAAACTTTTCCACCGTCGACGTTCAAAGTAAAGTTGGACAAACGACCGACCAGGAAACGTCTAGGATTTCTGGAAAAAATTTTAACGTCGCCAGAGTCGCAACAGGGACTGTGCAATACGAGACGAGCACGGCCTTGATCGACAGATAGGATAACTATTACAACTGCGATATTATACCGAGTATAAGTATGATCATCGAGTATAGTTTCTTTCTTATTTTGTTTATTAGTCACACGCGATAATTTCGAGGGTAACGAGGTTTGATTGCATCGTCGCGCTTTATATCGCCACGATTTATATTGCTAGGTATATTATAGGTGTAGGCACGTCTCTGTATGGTTATGTTTTTACATGTACTCGTGGTGTATAGACAATTTCAGTTTGTACATAGTTATGGCTTTTATATAATCAATGTTTTCAATAGTCATATAGTCTATGCATTGTCACAATTTTCAAAGCAGAAATTTCTACTTCTATTGTTTATTAATTTCCCTACGTGAAATTTTTCCTATCAGAAAGAACTATTTCTAGAAAATATATTTTATAAAACATGAATTACAAAAATTGCAACTGACGTTACCAGCTTCAAAATAAAAAATTGCAGAACTTCATTCAAATTTAAAGTATAATCTAAGTTGTAAGTAAAATTACAACTTAAATTATAACTTGAATTATAACTTAAATCATGACTTGAATTACAACTTAAATTATAACTTGAATTATAACTTAAATCATGACTTGAATTATAACTTAAATCATGACTTGAACTATAACATAAGTCATAACTTGAATGATAACTTGAATCATCACTCCAATTATAATCTAAATAATAACTTTACTTATAATCTAAATTTATCCTAAATTTAGGTTCTAACATATTTCCGCTATACTCAACAATTCTACACACAACCTACTCCAAAACAACCGTGCAAACACAAAATTTAATACCAAACAGAAAAACAATTAGAAATATCGTAAAATACAGTGAGGTATCCAGGAAAGAAATTCAGTTAATTCGTCCGCTTATAAAAAGCTCCGTCATTTTCATTCTTTTTCCCCGAGCGCCATTCTCTATGCAGCCGCTAAAGCAATTTCAGTTGGGGCAGAATTTGGCCAAATTCTGGGCAAATTATCTTCACTTGAGGCGCTCGATGAACCGCAAAGTGCTGCGGACGGACAACTTTCGACGGTGAAGTTTCGCGAATTTCCCGTTGCCATTGGCGTGGCTCTCGTAACCGCTGGAAAACGAGCTGCAACGAACTGACGTGGATACAGGACCAACCAGGAACTGTTGCAAGAATGGACGTTGAAAAGGGGGACGAAGACGGGGTACCAGGACCAAACGTTAAGGCAAGCTTCTATGTATAACCGAGTTTCAGCGGCGATACATCAGACCAGATAAGTACTCGAACGCGCACGAATCAGCCAAATACGAGCAAGCAGATAACGCAAATTGTATAAACTCCCGCATAACTGTGACAAGTAAACGCGCTCGGGGCAAGTTTTCGAATAGAAATTCGTCAAAAATATTTTTACCGCAGAAATACAGGTATTTTGTATTATTTATTCTATAGGGAGCACAAATGTTTGTACATATTTTCGCTGCAGGAAGAATTTTGCATTCGTTATCTTGTTCGTTTCCTTGGAATATTTACTGGCTTCTTTTGGGACGAATAAAACATTGCGGCTGTGTGGTCGAGAACTGAGTTGTATAATATCACGAGGGAAGTAGTAAATTTGGAGGAATAATAAAGTAGGCTAAACTAAGTAAACAATCAAGTATAAACTAAGTCGTAGTAAACTAAATCATGCCTTAGTGATATAAAAGTAAGATTTAAGATTTAAATAAGATTTATAGAAGTAGTTTGGTTTAGTATTTCGTTTCATAGGAAATTTATATACAGGGTGATTATTTATGAATGATGGTGTTACATAATAATTAATAATAAATAATATTTGTGAATTTACATGAAAAAATGAATGAAAAATGTACACTGTAATTTTTTACGTGTGATTTAGGAGAGTAAAAAACAGGTTTTGAAATGTAAATTTTATAGAATTTGTATATTTTGTTGAGAGAAAAATATACGGCGATTATTTATGAATAATCGTACTGTAGAATAATAAATAACATTAATGATTTTCAATTCGTTTCGAGTACTTGAAACCGAGTTTGTGGGACGATGAACAACCTGTTTGTTAATACTACAGTCAACAAATATTAGAAATCGATAAATTGATAATATAAAAAAATCAATAAATATAATAATTAATATCAATAAACGATTTTAGAATATACAAGAAATTTATGGATTGTTCAAATTGGGAAATATAGAATTTTTAAAATCAATCAGTGCAATTACTAATAGCAATAAGAGGTTTGGGGATATAGGAATTTGGAAAATTTTGAAATTAGGGAATTAGAATTTTTTAAGTCAATGAATGTAATTATTAATATCAGTAAATGATCCGTGGATATAGAAAGTTGCAAACTGTTCACATTGGAGAACAGAAACATATTTTAACATTTTTGAAACAAAAATTTGAGGATATATACCTCTAAAAGTACAGGTATATTCCAAACATAGTAATTTACGAACGTAGACATGTGACAGTGTCATTTGGACATACAAAGATTTGGAAGTAGAGAAAATTCAAAGATATAAAGTTTGAAATATAAAATATAAAAACTGATATAACCAAGTAATATAAAAATGTCTAAAGCAGTTAATAAACTGTATACATAATATTCTCATTTTATAAATTTGGGTATGCAGAAATTTAAAAAAAGCAAAAATTTGGAAATATGTAAACGTGGAAACTACGTAAACGGGAGAATATAGAAATCGAGCAATATAATATAAAAGTATATAAAATAGTTGTTTCACACTGATTACTATAAAATTGTAACTGCAGTTACTACAAAATAGTAATTCATTTGTTAAAAATTATAGCACACTTCAAAAGTCAATTCCCCAAAACTATGTTACTGAAGCTTATTAAAAACGAAAAGTATCCGAAACTGTGATCAAAGTAAAAAGTTAAGTAATATATTTGAAGTGACCTAGAATACTTAAAGTAACCAACAGTATATCAAATGATCAACAATAATCGAAATAAACAACAGTACTGAAATGACCAACAGCATATCAAATGGTCAACAAAATCCGAAATAACCAACAGTACATGAAATGAGCAACAATATTAGAAATAACCAACAGTTCGTGAAATCACCAGCAATATTTCAAAGTACCAACAGTATCTCGTAACCTCCTCAAATTCGAAATGGTAACACAAGTAGCTCACGGTTCGGAAACGTGAAAAATCGTCGTGAGTGGAACTAACGAGATGGACCACCTTCGAAATTGGAAACGTTCTCCCGTCTTTTTTTTCTCGCTCTGGTTAACCGAATATTCGAAATGCCATCTAATCTGTGCCCAAAGCGAGCGTCGTATTTCGTTTGACGAATGTCTCTCGTAAATTTTCGTTGATGTGGCATTAAAAGTCAATATGCCGTTACGCTTTCCGTGATAACTCGTCGTAAAGGGACAACGATAAATGTCACCAAACGCACGACGGCTTTTCATGGCATTTACAGCCCTTTTCGCCTGCTCGTTCCTCCCGTTTCTCTCGACTTTATTAAATGATTTATTCAGCTTATGATACTGGACGTGTTATCTTAAACGGACGGTATCGAGTTCTTAACGAACGCTGAATACAAATAAACGTGACGTGTCACGTAATCTGCCTGTGGTTTATAGTTACGTACGAGTTTTTGCTTCGAAACGATGTTATTTTTCTTCTACACGGGCCCCCTTCAATGTTGACTAACTCTTTGACTGCCATGTCACCCATACATGGGTGACGCTCAAATTTCGATACAGATTTAACAGTTTTAAAAGTTTCCAATTTTAAGTTATAAGCCATGTGAGGTGATTTCATTGAAATTCGTGTTGATTTTCACCAAAATGAAGAATTAACATGTACATTAATTTGCATTTCATGGTTCGTTTATTTATTCTTCAACTTCATTTTTAAATTCAAAATATGCATGTATTATACGCCGGTTGGTTAATGTTAACAATAAACCTACCAAAGAGGTCAAAATGACCATTGATCAAGTTTCTGGTTTCATGTTGCAAAGAATGATAACGTGGCTTTTTTGAAATTCATGTTGATCTTCACATAGATGAGGAATTATTGTATACATTAACTTGTACTTTATCGTTCGTTTATTTATTTTTCAACTACACTTTTAATTTCAAAATAAACCAGCGCCATACACCGGTAGGTTTAGTATCAAGTACAACAGAACAAAAAATAAAAGAGCGAGATATATTTTGCAAGAAGTACCTGAGGATGCTGAAGAACTACGAAGAGCAGAAGGAACCGAACGAAGCGACAAAATGGATCGTAGAAGAGCTAATAACTCCCGGGTGAATTGTCGAAAAGTCAAATTGCGACGTCAGCTATTGTACAGCGTAAGTTTGAATCGTTAACCTAAACGCGGGATATCCTCGTAGAATAACGTGTGCACTTGACAGCTCGTTGAAGCGTCTGACCCTGCGAGAACGCTGACAGAACGCCGAGTCAGCACCTTGACTTGACGGACATTAACGCGAAATACGTGTATTTCTTCTCGGCGCAGACACAATTATCCGCGATTAGAAACGAAACGATCGCACTCTTCTTTCATCATCGGGATACTTCAGACGCTCATCGACGTTTCGATCCACGTCGATCTGATCTCATTTCGAACAATTCGATTTGTTCCGGGGCGCAGATGCCACCACATACGCCGTTGCTTTTTCTCATTCGAGAACCCGATTCAGAATAAACAGGATTAACTTTGTTGCATTATTTAGAAATAATCCATAGCAAAACTGAATCGTGCAGTGAGAATCACTGCTTATTGTCTGCATAGACGGGTCATATTGGCACCACCGGGTCTAAGGGCCTGAGACTGTTCTCCGTCGAAGGCCAGAGTAATAAACACTATGCAGGAAACGATTTCTCTTTTTCTTAAGTGGACAACGGATTTTCTTTTCGAGGATCCGATTGTTACTTCACTTCGTGTTCAGAATTTCTAGAGTAAAGACGTCCTTCCGAGCCGTAAAATAAAGTTTTCATACTAAACATATATTATCCTGTACCGTTTTATTCTCCCATTTCCAATAAACTTCAACAGTGAATTTATTATCTCACAATAGTCTTAATGTAGCTCTTCTACATAAGATACATTCTATATGCAGGGTCGAGTACTGCCAGGAAATCTCTGAAGGAAAACGTTGCTGACACGGAAAACATAAACTATCGGAAGAAAACTATTGGTTGATCTTTTGGATAAGGGTGTGAGAGCTGCAAAAGGCATTGGCTGATTATTTTGGAAGGGTGGTGGTTTAAAAAGGAGTGGTGAAATTAGGAAGTAGAGGGAAGTCATTTAGCGGTCCTTGGACAAATCTTGATGCTAACGGAAGTTCTAAAGAGGCATATTTGGCTGACATAAGATAGACGGGAAGATCTGAACTAGTGGACAATAGGGTGAAGGAAATAAAGAAAGGGGCGATGGAAGAGAAAGTCAGAATGTGCGTTGGGATTTCCAACATTCTGAAAAGTCCTTCTTCTGTTTTCGATATTCTGTAATTTTACGTTCTCCAATTTTCCAGGCTCTTCAGGGTCTCGTCAGGGCTTAGTCAACACTAAAACTACCAAAGGAATCAAAAGACCATTCTAAAAATTTTCTACTTCAAATGACAAAATTTTTTGAGCTAGTCTCCCTGATATTTATGCCGATTGTCATTGAGATAAAGAATCTGTAAGTGTACTCATTGATTTCATCGTTTGTTCTTTTATTTCTCAATTTCGTTTTTAACGGTAAAATAATTGTGCATTATACGTCGGTAGTCTTAGTCTTAAGGAGGGACACACAATTAAACGGCAAAAAATTAGTCAATCTTGGAGAATTTTTATTAATATGTGTACATTAATTTGTATTAATATGAAAATTATTAGAAAGTTTATGTCAAAATACATGTTAACCTTCATTGATATAAAGAATATTTCTATAATCTGATTAATGTATCATCCATTATTTACTTATTTTTACAATTCATTTTCAATTTAGACATAAGTGGTCATTAGACGTCCGCAAATCTAGTGTCAAAATTGAAATTACGATAAAATTAATATAACAAGTATGGTTTCATGATGTCCGAGAGCAGACATACGACTACAAAAGGCTAATAAACCAGTGTAACCATAAAATACTGAAATTATAAAACACTCCGTTCGCTCAAACACCATATTCGTCGAAACGAGCTGGTAACATTACTCTCGTTTATCGGAACTAGTACAATTAATCACTCCGTTACGATTAAATGCCTTTCCCTCTTTGTACCTGTGAGAACGCGACTTAATCGCGGCAAGTGTTTCGTTTCCCCGAAGAAATCGCTGAAACAAGGACGACCCGTTTTCGTTCAGATGCCACATCGATACGGGAGTTCGCGTTCGCCTAAGGCAACGTATACAGCTGCTTCGAAATCTCTAAATAAATCTGTAACTCCTCTGAGAACAACCTTGGAGCCATAATTGTGGCCGTGGTTAACGAGTGGATTATACTCGGTGAACACCTGTACACCTGGTTCCATATATGGAATTTCTCTGGCGGTCTGTGCCCGAAGAATGTGGTATTCGTTGCTGAAGAATGTAATGAAATATTAACACGGTTTATCCGCGTTGTTCAACGACTACCACGCCATAGTTGTTAGGTCGTTGAATACAATACCGTAGCTGGAGGATTAGATCCGAGTTTATATCAATATACAGGCTGTTCGGTAACTGATGGTACAAGCGAACATACGGGTGATTCTACATGAAAAAATAAGTGGAAAATATACAAAAATATTTGTTGGGAAACCGGATTCGGAATAAGAATGATTAACTATTGTACAAGTTAATTTATTGTAACATAACTTAATCCTAGTCTAGCTCCTAACGTAAAATATATAAAACAACTATTTGAACCATCTCGGAAGAGTACTAGATGGAATCTGATTACGAAAATTAATGTGACTTGCAAGCAAACTTACTACAGGGAGACTATTGGTTAAAAAAAGATGTTTGTACGAGGGTGGGAGAAAAGAAGGGAGGGAAAATGGATTTCGGGGAGTGGGAGTTAGGAGTACCTGGACGGTCTAGGGCTGGTGACAAGGAAAGGGCCTAAGTTTAAGGATAAGAAAAAGGAAATGGCATGGTAAAGAGAAAAGGGTGCAAATACATAGTTGGGACCTCCAACATATTTTTTCATACGAGACTTTGTTTTCGAGAAAATCGACTTTGAATTTTAGTCGTGTATGGGTGCACTTGATCATGACACGTTATATCGAATCTCACTATAGATCATTGTTTGCATGTTTAAGTTTGTTTTTATCGTAACGAAAAATTAGGAATACATAATGAAATAGAAGGTTGAAGTAATCATGAAGTTTTACTATTCTATTCTATCGAATACATAATTCTAACCTTTTAATTAATTTTTAATGAATTCTTTCTGACATATTCGATTGTGTTAATAATTGGAATACTGTAATAATCTTTTCTTTCAATTTCTCGCAACTTGTGATTTCTTCAGAATACACAATTGATTTAATATGGCTCCATAAATCAAAGTCAAACGGAGGGTGACTCTATCGAGTGCACGTCTACTCGGCTGAAATTCAAAGTTAATTCTCTGGAAAACAAAACCTCGTATGAAAAATTTGTATTCCATATTTTCGACTTATTTTTTCATGTAGCATCACATTTTTTTTCGCTTGCACCACCAGTTACCGAACACTCTGTATACAGTCATTTGTTTCTTCGGGTAATTCTTACATTTTATCATTTATTTTTAGTTTGTATTTGCATTTGGCTGCCAGAACCCTTGATCTGAGCAATTTCCTATTCTTGCAGAGATATTACACGGTTTTGTTACTTGCTATCGTTACTTTTAAGGAACAGATCCACGTCAGTTTCTCGGATTTCCATTTCCACTCGAATTTGTATATACAACAGAAATCAGGAACTATTTCCCACACCCGTGTTTGTAGAAATTGTACGTCCTCATCGTGCCTTTATCTTGTAAAACAAGTAATGAAACAGATAGACACGAAATAGGCACGAGGCTATTCACTTAGGAACAACGTCAGATACATAGACACGAGGTTGTTCACTTCAGAACAAGATGTACACATGTAGTCGTTCAATTTGGAATATTGTTCAATTTCGGATAACGAGAATCGAGTTCAACGCTTGTTAAGAGACTCTATAATACTTTATTTCGTGAATGTGGAATATACAGCGTAGTATGAACTACCGAAATCTGAACTAGTGGCGAAAATGCTGGTACATGTATGGATGATGATGCATGACGAAAGGTTCAAGGGTCAGTGGACGTGTAAAAGGACAGAGGACAGGATGAGTAACGGATACAAGAAGCTAGATGGATTGGTGTTCACTGCGATTAGGATGTTTACGATGGAATCAATCTTACAAGTACAACATTTTTACTATTCTGAGGGTCAGCTAGCTAAGCAGAATATAATGTAATTAACACTAAAACTACTGACAATTACTGTGAGTTGTAATGCACAATTATTTTGATGTTAAAAATGAAGTTGAAAAATGAATGAACAAACGATGAAACATAAATGAATACACTTATAGTTTCTTTATCTTGATGACAATCAGCATAAATGTCAAGAAAAATAGCTTAACAAATGTTGCCATTTGAAGTAGGAAATTTGTAGAATGGTTATTTTTACCTTTAACGTAACAAAGTATATAAAATTTTTGTAAATATATAAAAGCTTGTCGAATAAACCAGGGTAGAATATTATGATAATTGTCTAAAAAATTTATCGAAAATAAAATTACTCCCTAAAAGAAATTGAAACTGTTTTAGGGTGGCACTCAAGGTGTTAAGAATATATAGAAAGCACAATGTTATACAATTATTCTATATTATTATAATATATTTAATAATAATATTTATGATCATATATTTATAATAATAATAATAATTAATATAACATTTATATTATTATAATAAGTATTAGGTATTCAAGCGGCACGAAGTTCTCCATATCGTCAAATCGTCGCTAAATATTGCCACCGCGCATACAATACTCGAAGAAAAAGAACTAGCGCGATACAGGCAGTAAAATGGATCGTGATCGAAGCGAAAACAGGGAACCCATTTATTTCGTTTCGTTTCGTTCTTGATCGCGCAAAGCCGTAACCGCGGGAACAGGGGCATTTTCGCCGCGTAAAGCGAGAAACGAGTTTATTTGCAAATGAAATAGTTCGTTCGTTTTTTTATTTTTTTACCCGCGTCTCGCCGGAACCACTCTCAGAAAACGTTTGGGTTTTTAGACGTTCTTTTAGTTTCACTCGTCAGGTCTCGTTTACGATCGCCTAAGTGGACCGACCATGAAAATTAATCGCGCCGGCTCGTGGTAATGAAGTTTTCAAGCGGTTGCTTGCTCGAGCGTAGGCAAAAATGTTTCTTGCGTGCCACGCTTGAAACTGCCTCTCGATAACGCTGGACGAGATTTCGTGCAACTGATTACCGATTAAGATTGTATACGATACACTACCGATTTCGACATCTTAAAAGCATTATTAAGTTCCGAAGAAAATAACGCATTTAACGGGCATTTTATTTCGAAAAAAGTTACTAATTGTTCTTGGGCGCCACACACAGAGTCTAGACCCCGAATTATGATAAAATAGTTTCATTATAATATTCTTATTATACGTATCCTTATTACAATATTCTTATTATAAATATTCTCATTATAATATTCTACTATGATACCCTTATTATAAATATTCTCATTACATTATTCTTATTGTGCATATTTTTATTAAAGATATTCTTATTATAGGTTTTAGCTAGTATTACTTAATTAAGAAGAAGATGCATCATTTTCGATGGAAGATACTTTCGACAGCGCGTAATTTAATATTGCTGGATAACTTTTTAAATTTTACAATTTCTCTGTGATAATATAAATTCTTTGTACTTGGAATTATAATAAAATATTGAAACGAAGCGTTTTGAATTATTGAATATGTTTCAGTTCATTGAAGGAAGAATGCAACCCCCTTTGAGTTGCGTTTGATGGACTTAAATTTAATAAAACCGTATAATTTTCAAATTGTCCAATGTACCTGTTCGGATGTACTTTTTAAACTTCCAACTGTAATAAAAAATTCAAAAGAAACACAATAGCTTTCTAAGGCTCATCGATTCGTTTAAAGAAAGAATATTTTAACATCCTCCATTTTAACGAAAGCTGCTTTTGAAGGAATATCACTAATTGATTCCGTATAGTTTTCCGCATTATGCAATGCACCTGTGTAAAAATACTTGTTACCCTTCCAACTATTATGAAAAATTCAAAAGAAATAAAATAGCTTTCCAAGTCTCATCAATTCGATTAAAGGATGGACGCACTCCATTCTTACAAAACTTGCATTTGAAGGGCTATAATTAAACGAATCCGTGTTATTTTCAAATTGTGCAATGTATCTTTGCAGATGTACTCTTTAAACTTTCAACTATAACAAAAAATTCAAAAGAAATACAATAGCTTCAAGCCTGATGAATTCGATTAAAGAAAGAACGGCCCCATTTTCAGAGAAATCGCATTACACGAATCGTAAATAAATGAGCTCCCATAATTTTCCGATTAGTACAATGTTCGTAATTACGTTTTTTACGCATCGAGTCATGATAGAATATATAGAGGAAAGGAAATATTTGGAAGTCGTGCTTTTTCACGCTGTAACTATTCGATTAAAGGGAAGACGCACCCCTTTCCGAAGGTGAAAATATCGAATGAAGAGGGAAACAAGTTCGAGACTCCGCCGAGGTAATTTTCCATGATGGAAATGGCTTGCAGGGGGTCCGTGAAATTTATTGGCTGTCTACAGACGAATCGAAATCATTTTTTACAGCGTTCATAAAGTTACGTAGCGAAGCAGAGCTGGAAGATAAGCAGGAACGTACGAACCCTGTGTCACGCTTTATGTCGCCGTACCGAGAATTATTTAATTTATTGCAACGATCGAGTGAAGGATGTGAGTAATGTTTAGGACGTTTGCCGTCTCGATTTTTAACGACGAGACGATAAAACGGGGATATCGACGGCCAAATGTTAGGGTTGTTTGGCCGTGGGTTGCGCGACAAACTTCAGAAAGCATTCCGAACGAAATTACTCGGATATCGTATTACTTTTCATTTTTAATTACCGTTGATGCTTTGAAACTTCGAACACTCTACTTTCAAGATTCAAAGGATAACTGTCTGTTATAAATAATAAAAGACAGTTGTTTATTATAAACATCTAATTTGTAATATCTATAATGTCTCATAATGTAACATACAGTAAAATCTCAATATAATCTCATTATTTATAATCTCGATTTTTATGTATTTTTTATTATAATATCATTGTCACATGTATCGTGATGTGCAAGTCACGTGCGGCATATTCGAGCATCCTCGATAAATAAGGATTTTAACCCCCTGCCATATAATTCATTTTCCAGATACGTCAGCCAGGACTAACTCTCCATTGCTACAAAATTAAAACAAAGGAAGGAAGTTGAAATGCTATGTATGTCTTCTATTCAACGATATTTTACTACGTAAATTACGATTATACTTAAACTTCAAATTGAAGCGTATCAAAAATTCGAGTAAGATTTATCGCGTTTAAACTATGAGGGCGTCACGTACTAAACTCGTAAAACACAGGAGGTTTATCAAACATGTTTCAGCTATAAACAGCTTCCAGACTAAAGACATTCTCTCCAAGTAAAAACAAGTAATTCAACGAACAGTCAGATTAATATTTAGCCACTGCAGGACTTTCGAATTCTCAAATTTCTAATTTGTCAATTTTCAAGTGTTCAAAATATCCGAATTTCTAATTTGCAAATTATCAAGTGTCTAAGTCCCTACATTTCTACTTTTTGAATTCTCAAATTTACAAATTTAAAAGTTCCCAAATCCTATAATCTCCAGGTACGCGAATTTGAAAATCTGAAAATCAACAAATCCACAAATACCGAAAACTTTTGTTCCTCAATTCCTAGATTTCCAACTCCCTATAGTGAGAATTCCTGAAATCATCAAGTTTCTAGTTTCCCGATTTCCTAAATCCCCAAATCCTCAACTCTTCCAGTTTTCAAATCTTTAAATCTCCAAATCTCCGAATCCCCAAATCCTCAAACTCCTACATTCCTTTGTTCCTCAATTTCCAAATTTTCAACTCCCCATACTGTCAATTCCCCAAATCATCAATATCCTAATTTCCCACATCCCCAAATCCCCAAATCCCCAAATCTCCGAATCTCCAAAGCTCCAAATTTCCAAATCGCCAAATCTCCAACTCCTCAAATCTCACAATCTGAAAATTCTCAAATTCTGAAATCCCATTGTTGCACAATTCCCAAATTTCCAACTCTCCATACCGTCAGTTCTTCAAATTTTCAAATGTTCAAAATTCCTAACTTTTCTAATTTTTCGATTCTCAAGTGTCCAAACACCCAACTTTCAAATTTGCGAATTCCCAACCGACCAACGCACTCAATTTCTACTTTTTGCATTCACAAATTCCCAAATTCCAAAAACCCCAAATCACCAAGTCACCAAATTCCCAATCGTCGAAATCACCAAACTTCCGCTCTTTGAGTTCTCAACTGCTGTATTGTATATAACAAGGAATAATTTATATATCTATACCAAAGTAAATAACAGAAACGCGTTGAAATGCAACAAGGCCCAAAAGCAGGGCCTCCCTCGTTTTTACAGTTCGTTGATCCTCGCCCACGTGCAGTTGCCATCCAGATAAAGTCTGATATTTAATGACGAGCTGCCACCAGATAGCCGTGATTTCACGGCGTCGATCGATCAGGATTAAAAACAGTAACCACAAAAAAAGTGCACCTAGTCGTTCGTTGAGCGGCAGGTAAAGATCGTACGAGCAACGGGAGAAGAAGAGGCGGACGGTGGCTCACGAGGGGCCCAGAATCGGAACCTTTGAACGCGTGTGAGGTCCGGACCCCCTGTGGGGCACCCCACGGCTCCACGTAAAACAAGAATGACAACAAACCGAGAAACAAGCTCAACCGTCATCCCTCGGGGACTGTTACGAAAGCTGGAGATATGTGTTTCTGGGTTTAATAGCCGAAGGTCGCGACCCTGCCTCTTCGTGTTCGCGTTTCGTTGTACATGGAACAACGTGGCTGATGGAGGGAGTCGACACGTGCCTCGGGGCCGAACATGATTTACATACTCGTAAGAGGTGTACACCTGGCTCCAGAAAGAGTTTTATGGATGCGAAGAGTTGAGGTCGGAAGAGGGGCGTTATATGATGGCCATCTTCTTGCGCATCTTACGTTGAACGCATCGTGATTTCGAGGTTACAGCGTGTTCGATGCATTCGTTTTATGGAAATGAGGGATACGGATGTATGTGGATGATATGTCGGGGTGGGTCGGATACGGTCGGATGGGTTCGGACAGGTTCCGATAAGTTCCGACGGGTATGCGAGACTTAGGAGTACTTAGGAGGATCGAATAAATTGGGAAATGTGGGAACTTGGGGTTTCGGAAACTTGGAAGTTAGGAAAATGGGGACTGGTGGGTTCGGGATTTGGAACTTGGAGTGCGGAAATTAGCGAGAGTGAGTGTCAAGGAATTTTGGATTTTGGAAATTAGTAATTCAGGGGTTTCGATACTTGAGAATTCGCAAATTCGAGTTTGGACACTTGAAAGTTGAGAAATTAGGAATTTGGGGATTTTGGGATTTGGGGATTTGGTGATTTGGAAATTTAATAATTTGTAGATTGCGATATTTGAGTATTTGGGGATTTGGAGAATTTATAGTCTGGTGAATTGAAAATTGAGGAATTCGGGAATTTGGAGATTTGGCGATTTGGAAATTTAGTAATTTGTGGATTCGGGGATTTAGAGAGTTTATAGTTTGGGGAATTGCAAATTGTGGAATTTGGAAATTTGGAGATTTGGAAATTTGGAGATTTGGAGATATGGAAATTTGGAAATTTGGAGATATGGAGATATGGAGATATAGAGATATGGAGATATGGAGATATGGAGATTTGGAGATTTAGAGATTTGGAGATTTGGAAATTCGGGAATTGGGGAATTGGGGAATTGGGGAATTGGGGAAATGGGGAATTGGGGAATTGGGGAATTGGGGAATTTGGAAATTTGGGAATTTTGATATTTTGGAATTTGGAGATTTGTGGATTTGAGAAGTTGAGGATTTTGGGGATTTAGAAATTCGGAAATTTTTCAATTTTGGGAATTAGGGAATTCGAGAATTTAAAAGATTTAGGGATTTGGTAATTTGGAAATTTGAGAAATTAAAACTTTCGAGATATGGACATTTAAAAGTATGAGCTTTTGGATCATGTGAATTTACAGCGGTGAGATGTGGAATTTCGAATTTGCAAATTTGTCAATTTAGAAATTTTATAATTCGAGAATTCGAGAATATACAAACTTGCAAACCTATCACTTATGAATTTTGAAATTTTTTAATTGTAACATTTTCATGCACATCCAAGCACTGATATGATTTAAATACACCGAAAATCCAACATACCATTCTCAAATAAAGAATTAAACTCAAATTACTATTATCCCAAATTAATTCCCTATTAATATTCCTATCATATAAAGAAGTATTACCGATATTAACAAAGGTATTACAAACAGTAATAATGCACAACACGAATCGACATCCACTAATTGTTACAAACATGATAATTTGAGCGAGATCAAAATTATTTATCCAAGATATGTCACAAATACCTTTCGATCGCTTTGTAATCTCCTGTAAATTTTAATCTTCTCCTCAGTTTTATAAGGAACACAATTAGACAAGTTTGGAGGAACACACTAACGTCCTATCATCTGCTGGTCGATCATAGTATATCGAGGAGTCGGACGAACTTCTCTCTCGTATCCCTTCACGGCAGGCCGACCACAAAAACGAAACTGATTGGTCGTTAATCCTCCTGCGTTTCCCTGAGATTCACGTTTTCCCCCCGGATGAATTCGTCAGTAATTGGGTATAAATCACTGACCTCACCGTGCAAGATTTCAGGGTGTTTTTGTATTCGTTACATCGTTAGGTGACTGTAGATTTAGCGTGTCAGATGACACAGAATGAACGTCGATATTCACAAATGTATCCCCTGATTATGAAAGCAGTTTTTATCCATACGCTGTTCGTTTCGAGATATTTTATGATACGAGCTTGAACTAAAAAATATTTTTGTACTACATCATTATGTAAAGAAAGAATATTTATTAAGAATATATAAATATAAAGAATATTTATTCTTTTGAAGTGCAGACTTTTTATGCATAAATGTGGTTTATAAAATTTTACATGACACAGATCATTTTTAATATCATTTAGTCATCTCTAAAAGGACTTGCAATGACAGACAGTCATGAATTTTATTAAGAAAAGTAGGTTGAATACAGAAATATTCGTTTCTGCCTAACAATGTTATCTGCTTTAATGAAATTGGAATAAAGTGGTTCTGCTGTAATTTTGATGTGTGACTAATATTCAAAGTATATACATATTGTACCTAGATATCGTTTATTATAAAATTCCTACCAAATTAAATTATTGATAAACAACCCTCATTTCCAAGTATTCCGTTGCATCTCGAATTTAATATTATTTCCTGGTAACCATATGTGAACACTCGTATAATTTTTACGAGTCAGTAAATGAAAGGTAGCCGAGTTATCGACGTTCTTAAAACGGTTAAGTTAAAAATCGCTGTTATTTCAAGATAAGACTATTTTCCACGGACTTGAAAGGGACCGGTTGTCAGAATACGAAAGTATGCGGTGGAAAGGGCGTAAGAATCTAAAAGCGAAGGGGGACCATACCCGATGGCGTCTCGGAATTTGAACGTCAGAGGGACATTATTTCGGTACGCTTGACTTACTTCGAAGACGCACCTCAAAGTGCCTTTTCCCGCTTTTCACTACGGTTCCCATCGGGATCAAGCTACCTTGTCGACAAGGTTGCGCACTGTGTACACTGACAGCAGACACGAAGATCAGCTCACCATCAACCACCACGCAAACATTCCAGTTCCATACCGACGTCAACGTGTCACGCTAATTTACCATTCCATTTCGATCATTGCGGTTCCTTCATAAAACTGTTCACAACGTGAAAATAGTTTCTTTCCATGGGACCGAGATGCGATATGCAGATTAGGAGCACGTCAGGCAGGTGCATGGCTGTCAAGGTTTGCGAAAAGGGATGATGTATCTAGGGACTGAGAGATATTATTAATTTGATAAGTTGGGAAGTTCGAAGTTTGCGAATTTGAGGATTTGAGGATTTAGGGATTTGGGGATTTGAAGTATTGCGAATTTCAGGATTTGGGAATTTGGGAATTTGGGTATGTAGCAATTTGAGGATTTTGGGATTTGGGAATTCGAGAATTTGAATAAGTACTAATTTGAGGATTTGGGGATTTGAGATTTGGAATTTGGAATTCGGGTATTTGGTAATTTGAGGATTTGGGAATTTGGGAATATGGCAATTTGAGGATTTAGGGATTTGGGAATTTGGTGTTTTGGGGATTCGAGAATTTGCGGATTTGGGAATTTATGAAATTACTAACTTGAGGATTTAAGTATTTACAATTTAAAATTTGGAATTCGGGGATTTGAAGAATTGAGAATTTGAGGATTTATGGATATGGCGATTTTGGGATTTGAGGATTTGTAGACTTAGAAGTTTGAGGATTTGATATTTAAACATTTAGGAATTTAGAAATTTCAAGATTTGGAAATTTGAAGATATAGCAAGTTAAGAATTTAGGAATGTAGGAATTTAGAAAATTAAACATTTTTGAATTTGCGATTATAAAAGATATAGTATAGATTAGGGGATCTGAGTATTTGAAAGTTTGTGGTTTGTAATATTGAGAAGTTGGGAATTCATGTATTTAGCTATTTAGAGAATTTTTGATGTGATTATTTAAAAATTGGAGGATTTCAGTATTAAAAATTTAGAAAATTAAGAAATTAGGGACATGTTAACTTGAGGATTAGAAACTGATGAATTTAGGAATTTCTGGATACGATGGTGTATAGATTTTTGGCTATACAGATTTTGAAAGTTGAGAATACGTATAAAACTTTAGAAATTTGAGGGTCTAAGAATGCATGGATTTGAGTATCCGGAAATTTGAAAATTTGAAAATCCGAAAGTCTGCAAACGTAAAAATTTAAATATGTGGAAATTCGAAATTCTTTAAATCCATTAATTTAAAATTCGTCCAGTTCACATGTATTTTTCTGCATTGAACAGCAGCCCAATATTATATATCCACAATCTGAATCCTTCCTTTTTCGTTTCTCTCACATTTCTCTGTCAGACGAAATATTTACATTAACAAATGGACCAAAATAGTTTATATAAATTGCAACAGATATCAAAAATTAAAAATAAACACCAACGTTGTTTCCTCTGTATCTCCTTCATTTTATGACGTAGATAAATTCTGAAAAATTGCATCGAAAACTGCAACAACCGCTTAAACTATATCGTCGATATTTTTGTAGAAGGTTAGCTGCATTTCGGTAGACCATTAAGAAAACGTTCTACGTAAGATGAGGATGTTCACGAAACTGCATCGTATAATAATTTCCAGAGGAGTTGCTAGGGTGGCGAAGTGCACGTACACCAGGAAACAGTGTATGAGGTGATGGTAGTAACCTCGAAAGTAACCCCTTTAAAAGTAACTGTCGTAACACCTGGTGCAAGCCGTCCCCATCAGTCCAACAGGGCCTTGGTTCGCAATTTCCTTTCCACTCTGAAAAAACGTCGATAATCTTGTATCACGAGAAAGATGAATACCGATAAAGGTCTCATTTTGTTTTTGGGTTGGTTACGTGTATGATCTTGAATTCGTTTGTGGCAAATCTGTGGACACATGCGCCCATCATCGCAGAAGTGCGTCACTTTAGAGTCATTTAGAATACTAGTAGTAGTAGAATGTGTTTTGGATGTCCAATTTAAAAATTTTTAAACTTTTAAGGGTGGGAAATTATAAAATTTGTGGGAATGGTCAATTTTTTTATTTTTAAGGGCGGTCAATTTTTAAATTTTTAGGAACAGTCAATTTTTATATCCTTATATGTGTATATTGGTACGTATGTAGATATCCAATTTCTAATTTTCTGTGTTCTTGAGTTTCCGAATTTTCGAGATTCTGAGCTTCTCAGTTCTTGAAGTTCCGAGTTCCTAAATTGACGAAACCGTAAACTCCTGAATGTTGAAATTTCTCAATTCCCAAATTCCTAAATTTTCAAACCTTTTATTTTTCGGATTTAAATGTTTCCAATTTTCAGATATTCAAAATCTCAAATATCCAAAATTCTAGTTATCTAAGTACTTGTATTTCCAAATTTTCCTATCCTCGAATCCCTAGATTCCTACATTCCTATATTCGCCAAATCCCAATATTTTCAAATTCTAAGATTCTGAAATTCTGAAATTCCGAAATTCTAAGACTCTAAGTTTCTAAGATTCTAAGATTCTAAGATTCTAAGATTCTAAGATTCTAAGGTTCTAAGATTCTAAGATTCTAAGATTCTAAGATTCTAAGATTCTAAAATTCTAAAATTCTAAAATTCTAAAATTCTAAAATTCTAAAATTCTAAAAAACTAAAATCCTAAAATTCTAAAAAACCAAAATTCTAAAATTCTAAAATTCTAAAATTAGTTTTTCTGAAAAATTGGTCTAAATCTAAGTAATTTCAGTCTTTGTAATTATTTCAGTCTATTTGTGTAGTCTTATTTCAATCTAATTACAAAACCTTCATTTCTAAAAATTCTAAAAACCCTTAAGTTTTTAAAATCTCAAAATCCTAAAATTTTCAAAAACTCGAGTGTGATGCTTGTATCATCAATTTCTATATTTTATTTAGTAAAGCTAGATTTACCCACGATTGTACATAACTGTTTGTTCAGGTTGTTTTTTTTTCAGCAACGCCAATCAAGATTCCGAAATTTCACGTTCCACGGTAATTACTAGATGGCCATTGCTATTCTTCTCTCTTTATCGCGGCGCCGTTTCGTGTCCTCCCTTTTTTACTCTCTCTCCCTTTCTCTCACTGCGCTGTCACGTGTTCGCTCGTTGCTCGTGACACAATTCGTTCGTTAACCGCGTGAAATAATAATTATTATCCCTGTTGGGTAGCCCCGGGGCGATTACTCGACCCATTCAACGAACAGGGACAGCTCGAATGATATTTTATGCGGTAGAACAATCCTTCTGAAAATTGATAAATCATTCGTTTCGCGTTTGTTGTTGTTGTCGATTGACAACCGGTATAACAACGATTCAATGGACATATCGCCGGTGGTAGGACACTGGTCGACCATGTATAATTCGAAATAAACGAAGAAACGATGGATTATCGTTACGTGGATTTTGTTTACTGCAGAGTCGTGTTATATTACCGACGAGGATTTATGAACGGAAGTTCGACAACTTGCTGAAGTTCCGAGATTTAACGATAATGAGGTATTAATATTATAAGATTGCTGGGATTTAGGTTTCTAGGTTTTGAAGTTTCAGAGGCGCAAGGATCATAAATTACAAAACTGCAATCTTGTGAGCGATCAAATTTCTAAGATTTCAGGGTTCTAAAATTGTAAGGTTTGAAAGTGCAAACTAAAAAAATCTTGAGGTCTCAAAATCGTAAAATTCAAAAATTCCGAAAATAAATCTCGAAAGTTCAAAGTTCAAAATTCAAAAGTTTAACAAATACAAAATTTCATAGTTCCATGATTCTGAGGTCCCAAAGTTCCAAAATCCAAAAATTTCTCAGGTTTAAAAAGTCAGTTACGTCACAAAAATTAAAAAAATTAAAAAGCCCCAAAGGCCCAAAGATACAATATTTCAAAGGCCTAATTCTTAAAATCTTAAAAGTCAACGGTCCCAAATCTTGAAGTCTATAATTCCGAGTTCAAAAATCGTAAAATTACAAAATTACAAAGTCTCAACTCACAGAATTGCATAATTTTAAGATCTCAGAGTCTGAAAATCAATATCTTAAAATTTCGAAATTCTAGTATACAAAAGTTCCAAGAACCTGAAGCTTCAAAGTCTCAAAATTCCAAATTTCCATAGTCACAAAATTTCGTGATTCCATTATTCAAGGACTTTCATCACCTCAAAGTCTCAAAATTATGCGGCCCCCTAAAGCCTATATTCCTCAGTCTTAGAATCCCAAAATTGAAATATTCCTAAATTAACGTACCAAAAATCGAAAGTACCAAATATACAAAGTGTTAGAAATTGCAAATTCCAATAACCTAAAGCCATGAACACTGTCTTAAAAGTCGACAATCTCAAAGATCGTATTTCCCAAAATGTTTCAAAAATTCAATATACTAAAGGACAATAGTCACAGAAATTGTAAGTGCCAAATACTCGAAACCACAAAAATTGCAAACCCCAATAAAGTCTCGAAAAACGATAGTTTCAAGATCTGACAGTCTGGAAGTTTGTAAGTCCCAAAAACTCTAAAATTGCGAAAGTCCAAAATCACAAAGCTCCTGTGTCCCAAAATTCCAAAGTACCATTTTTCAACTTGATATTTGTATAATCCCAAATAGATTATTTAGAATAATTTAAGAGCCCCTTCGGCGATCATCGTACATTTCCGTGCTTTACAATCGTCGAAAGTAATAATATCAGACGCGCTATAATAATATAATATAATATAAAACGCGCCAATATAAAATGACTATGCCGAACAAACAACTCTTTGTTTCCCATTATTGCAATGCTGATTTAAGTACGCGCACGAAACAAATTACAGGGCAAAGCATTTAAATCCCAATTAAACAGAAAATGATTAATAATAATCAGTTGATTTAACATGATATTACAAGTTACGAAAATAAACGCGAAGCAATAATAACTTTGGGTCAAATTAAATTGAATGGAACAGCGTAATTGTTGATAAGCAAGATTATTGCTGCCTCCATTTTTATGCCATCATTTAATTCGTTGCAGCGTTCCGTTAGTATATCATAATTAATTAGTTTATTGGTTAATTAATTAGTCAACGACCGCTGATTATTTCGACATCGACGTTATTGCTTCGAATTACGATGGAATCAATTGCAATGCCAATGACTGTTCAAATAACATCGATTGTTTGTGGTGGCGCTACATGTACCTAATTATTCTGTGATATAATACCTGTTGTATCAAAAATTATGTACCTTTTGTTATTACATGTATCGTTTAACGAATGGAAATCCGCACTTACGCCGTCCAAAATTGTACGAATAAACACACCGACACCGTTAAAAGATATTCAACAAAATTCAATTAAACAACCAATTTTAACCGAATGCACTTCGCTCATGGTCGTTCTATCCGGTTAACCGCGTTCGACTCGTATACGCGTCAATTTATAACGTTATTTGTATGCGGTAAACGTGTATATTTCTCGTATGAAATCAAAAGTAAGCAAAAATTATCTACTAGAGGTGTTTCCATGTGTTCGACGTGCATATACGTCAACTTGAAACTTAGTTCGCATGCGGTCGACGTGTATATTCGTCATGTAAAAATAAAATATTACCCAAAATTAGCTGTAGAATAATTCTGTATTCTTAATAATACTATTTGATCTTCGACATATAGACACGTGCGGAAACAAAAATGACCAAAAATTAGCTGAACAAAAATAGCTCATTGATGATAGAAGTGTTGGACCTTGAACGTGGATATTTGCCATTGCCTGATTCTAACGGACAAACTTTTAAAACTAAATTCCACAATCAACTAGCAAACTCCCTGTCTTGTTACTTTATCGACAAGATAAGAGAAAAATTAAGAAGTACCATTTTTGAACTTATTAGAGTCATCGTGGACCTTTTTTATTAGCTTCATGTGGATGTAACGTTAAGTATTCTTTTAAACGTGGCTTCCGTTGAATCCTGATGTTGACATTGGTTTCTGAAGAATGTAGTCTAACAACAGCGATTTCCTTTTTTCAAGAGATGCTTTAAACAAGTTCGGCCGTTTCGAATGTGTAATTAGAATGTCGTTCGTTCTAACAAGGTAAGCTGGGTTGTACGAAACGAACGTCCAGTTAGCGTTTAAGGGTCTTTGCTCGCATTGTTTGTTCTTTTTAGGCATTTTAAACTTGTTAACGCGAGAAAACCGTGGAGGACTTTTGAAACATGTTTGAACAAACAATTTCGTTTCGTTTTGAGAGACTCCTTCGTGTTTTTCTGGGGACTTTTAACCCGTTTTAAACTCACGCGATAAACTAGATAATTTTTTAGCAGGCGGAGAAATGCAGGGTTTTGAACGGAGTTCAAGAAGAGAATTATTGTAAAGTGCAAGATTTGGAAATATGACAATTTGGGAACTTAGGATTTTAGAAATTTAGGAATACAGATATATGAGAATATAGAAAGTTGACATTCCCGATGTAAATAATTTTTTTTTTTAATACGTTCAAAATTGTATTAGGTACTATTTTTAGTTTTAACAAACTTTACCGAATACTTTCACGATACTCGTCATTCAGAAAATAAGGACATTCGAAATATTGACAATTTCTAACATACGATTGAGAAATGTTTATCAATTAACAACAAACTTACAGAAATTTACACAGCAAGGAATTATACGATTTTAGAAAATGTACAAAAAATTATCCACGAATTTTAGAAACTACAAACGTCTAAATTAGAAAATGTCCAAATGCTTTCCGAAAATTTCGTAAAAAAAATCTGCAACCCCGTGCTTGCACACCGTACAAATCTCTGTTAAAAATAAATATAATCTCGATATCATAAATGACGACCACTTGAGAGCGTTCATCAGCGCCGCATCTGGTCTAAACATCGAATGTTGTGTCCCAGAATCACTATAGGCATTGAGAAAATTATGTATCGATCCAAGGTTCATAGGTGTCGACATCCTTTTTCCATTTCCATCCAAATTTTTTAACCCATCAGATAATAGATACAGTTTCCCATCACTTTTTCCCAAACTTACATACCCACTCCAAGCTTTCTTGGATTGTAAATAGCTTTGGACATTCATTCGACTTTAGATTTTCATACAGTATACATTCAACATCAGACATTCCCTTATCGCATTCACATTCTAGTTTGATACATCTTAGTTCCTATACAATCGTACTCTAATTTTTATACACTCAATCAGTCGACTTTGTAATAAAGTATAATCGTCACTTTAATTGTTCAGAGATACATCCGTTCAATTCAATACAGTCGACTGATCTTAGTTGTTCGGATTGCCATTGGCCAGTTAATTTTGGCGCTCCTTTTTCTAAGTATACTTGTCAATCACAGAATAAGCATCGGTGTTAGAATTGTTGAATAATTAACCACAGAGTTTGTTTGCCTCCAACAAACGAAACGAATATTTATTATATACCGTAAGAAATAGGAAAGATGTACAATGTGATCAGTCCTGATCGCGCTGGAAATTCAGGGACTGTGTTTACTATGTGCTGTTACCGAACCGACTGCTTGGGTTGTACTGCAAATGGTTATTTTTTCGCATAAGCTAAGGGGAAGTACAACTATGCACCCCCTAGAGGAGAGAGTCTTGCATTCTCTTAACGATCAGCTACGACCTCGGCGCAGGGCTCGAGCTGACCGTTTTTTTTATGGCTCTGACTTATACCTAAAAATCGTTGAACGTACGTTTTCGCAGCAATGAAAAATTCCTTCAAAATATCATACAGGATTTCTGCAAAAATCCAACAAAAATATTGGGCCAAGAAGATGAGTCTATTTTATAAAATAGTCAATCTCATTACTAATGTTCACTTATTTGGTGAACCAGTTAGCTGTGATTTAGGAGTATACACGTGACAAAAAATTCTGCCACATCTCCATGAAGGATAATATAGTCGTCAAACACTTAACTGGTTAATCCCACTCGTCGTTTAATCGTCACTAAAATAATTATCGACTATGTGACGCACATCCAATCACACAAACACGAGCAAACAGGAAACGAATAAATTGCGCATAAATCGAGGATATCGTGAAAGGCGCATCCACAGGTTCGCGTTCGGTGGAAGCATAAACTGACCAGATAATGTTCTTTTCGGTGTTTGGCCAGACTCCATTGAAGAAAACGCTCCTGACACGGTATTCGGCCAATAAAGAACAGCTTGATAGGATTCGTGGCATTTTGCTCGGCTGGCAATCCGTTACACGGTGGACTATCGCTTTTGCATTTTCCACGGTTCGTTTGACCGGTTCACAACAGTCGATGACCATATGCTGGCCCGTTCGCGTATTATGGCGCTGGTAGCCGAATCGTCGGTAAGAAGAAGCTTGCCAATCCTATTCTAACCGGTCGATGCATGTACGCGAGAGTACATAAGCGGATACAACTGTAGCCGATGAATAGAAATCTTTTCAGAGCGTTGCCTCTGACAGGGGGTTGGCTGCACTCGTGTTTTTTGGCAACACTCCCGGAACTCGCCTCGTCTAGACGTCTACGAGCTCTCGTTCCGTGTCCTGCATTTTTGATCGATTCAATTAATTCCTCGCGGAGACCTAGCCCCGTGCCAATCGCTCTCGTGTTTGCGATTGCGTTTAGAAACTGTAGCGAGGTTGCGTAACCGTCTTAACTACCGATTGCTTCGTGATGGATTCTCGATCCGGGATAGCAGGCTTTTCGATATTGGGTGGGTTCGAATCGAATTGTTAGGTTCTAGGAACAAGAGTGCGAGGTTTCAGCAAAATTCGATGGGGTTAAAACGATTTTTCGAATTCTGGAAAATGGGATACGTGGATTTGTAAAGTTTCGGTGGGTTCGGAATTGAATTTTTAGATTCTAGGAGATTCTGTGTAAGGTTACAGCAAATTTCGGTGGGTTTGAAACGCTTCTTCGATATCTCATAAATGGGATATGAGGATTTGGACAACTTCGATGGGTTCGAATCGAATTTTTAGGTTCTAGGAAATCGAGTTTAAGGTTTCAGCAAATTTTGGTGGCTTCATAACGATTTTTCGAATTCTCGAAAATGAAAAATGAAGATTCATAAAATATTGACGTGTTCAATTTGAATTTCTAGATCCTCGAAACTCGAATGTGAAATCTCAACAAAGTTCGATGGGTCCAAATCGACTTTTAAAAGTCTTGAACACAGAATATGACTTTTCGATAAAATTTCGATGGGTCAGGATAGAATTTTTAAATTCTTGAAACTCTTATATGGAGATTTATAAAATTTCGATGGGTTTGTATCGATTTGTTAAATTGTAAAAACTTGAATATGAATGTTCAATTTCTGGAAACTTGAATACGAATTTTCAAATTTTAGAAGTTTTAAATTCTCGAAGCTAAAACATAAAACTCTGATAACAGTTTTTACTCTTCAATCCTCAAAGTTCCAAGTACGAAAAATGTCATATCTCAAACACTACAAATCCCTAGATTTGCACGTCCGAAAATACCTACGCCCTGGACATCCCTGGTCTCAAACTTGTCATATCTTAAAAACTCTAGCTTCTATGTAAACAATCTGTATTCCCAAAATTGTTATATCTCACGGCAACTCCCTAAATGTTACACATCCTCAAGTTCTCAAGTCCCAAAAATCTCGAGTCTCAAACTTGTCATATCTCAAAAACCCTAGCTTCCCTGTTTCAAAAGTCTTTATTCCCAAAATTGTTACACCTCACCGCAACTCCTTAAATGTTACACATCCTCAAGTTCCCAAGTACCAAAAATCTCTGGTACGTTCCAAAACTCCCCAGTCCAGAACCCAAAACTCCCTAGAACACTGAATGTACGAGAGCATCCCGAAGCATCTAAATCTCCAAAATCCTAATACCAAGTATCAAAATTCCCTAAAAACTTCTAACATACTCGCAGAATCTAAAGTACATATACACTTCTCACCCGTCAATATTTGTGAGAAATATTTAATCGTGTCAAGTATCACCATTCCCCTTAGTTTACTTTGTCAGCAAATTTATGTAGCTCTACCATTGTGCTTTACACCCGAGCGCTTTTACGTGTTCGATTATACACAGATTTTTATCTAGATGTTATCATTAAAGTCTGCTACAAAAAAGGTAATATTTTCCAGCAGGTTTTTTGTTATGTCCCGTTTAACGTTGTCCCTTGATGCCCGGCGTCACTTGTTTCGTTTAACGGGCACGACGAGCGCTTTGTGATGGCTACGACGATAGCAAACGCGATTGCACGCGTGCACATACGTACACACACTGGCGCAGGAAAAGTGGCACGCGTCAGCAAGGGTGTCCTTTAACGAGCACTGTCACCAACAGTTCCGCCTGTGTCATAATCCTTCGGTGAATTGGTCAACGGGTTTCTAGAGCCTTTGCTTCTGTACGTGTTTCCCCCAAAGACTTTGTGACATTCGCGCGAGACTCGAAAGGAACTATTCTCCTTTGACAATGGTCCATTTGCAGAAATAATATTTGCATTTTTCATCGTATGGCTACGCAAGAATCACTGACGATCGGACGCCATTTTGGGAAATTTTTAACGGTCGGTATTTCCTTTTTACGCTTTCAGAATCAAATTTTTATTATTGCTCGTCAAAATTCGTGGCGATATTTACTTTCCTTGTCCGGATATCGAGATATTAATAATTTATCATGAATTTAAATATAATTTGTTATATATTTGAGATGTTAGTAATTGTGGTATTTGAATATTTTACAATTTGATGATTCGACAACTTGGAAATTTGGACGTTTTGGAACATTGGATTTTAGAAATTTGAGAATTTAGGAATTAGGGAATTTGAAAATTTGGGAATTCAGGAATTTAGGAATTTAATAATTTGGGAACCTTGGAGTGTGAGAATTTGACAATTTGGGAAGCTTAGATTTTGAAACTTTGCTAATTTTGAGAATTTCGAAATTTCGAAATTTGAAAATGTTGCAACATTGAGAACTGGGAATTTAGAAAATTAGGGAAATTGAGAAACTGTAGATTTATAAATTCAGCAATTTGAGAAATTAGGAAATTGACAAATTAAGGATTTGAGAATTTGTAGGTTCGAAAGTTTGTAATGTTGAAAATTTTGAAATTAATCAAATTTTGAAATGTGAGAATATAAAACTTTTGAAACTATAATATTTAGTAAAGTGAACATACATGTAATTTAAGAAAATTTACTGTCAATATGTGCAAAAATTCGTATAAAATCAAACCAACCTAAAAACCATCCTAATTAATTACACTAAATTCGAAAAACTTGCACAAAAACAAAATATCTCAAAATAAACCAACGAACGCCGAACTGAATTTTATAACAAATATAAACTGTTTCTAGCGACTGTATCATGTCGACGCTGTTACACGTCGTGTACATTAAACACACATGTAGGTTTCGCGACATCGAAGATGTCGAACAACGGAACGCGATCCCAGCTTTCCAAAAGTTCGAAAAGTTCGAAAACTCGGCGCGGGGAGAGACTCTTACAGGCGTCGATTTCCTCGGGGACCCAAAGACACCGTATTCGAACAAAAGAAATGTATTTACAACCGCAATGGGAGATAGATGGAATCTCGGTAGCGTCGTTAACGCTTCTCGTGGAAATATTACCATGTCAATTTCTCGACATATCGAGTTACAACGGGGAGTATCGCTTTCCATGGGGAACCGACACAAGCAGAATGCGGGCTCGCGTAAACGACCCCATTGATACGCGTCCTCGTCAGGTAAGAACATCGTATGGGATGCCATTACCGAGACGTTCGTTCATGTCTCCTGTGTTTGACCCATGATCTCGATTGTCCACCGACAGCTAGTTTTCTTTCAAAACAAAAATAAATTTGTAAATCACAACTTGTAACCTGGTAGCTTGCTGCTGCTGTTACACACGCATACAATGTTTAGGTCCAATATAAAAAATTGATGAGCCTTTCTGTATTAAGTGTTTGTCATCAACGTCTTCTTTACTGTCGATCAACGAAAATTTTGTCTATTATAACTTATGTACCGAATTTCGCTATTTTTTATAGCTTTATATATATATTTAATGATACGCGCATATTTATTAAGTTATTTAGTGTTATACATATATGCAATCAGTTATTTAATGATACATATATATGTAATCAATTATTTAATGATACATACATGTACTTATATGTAATCAGTTATTTAATGATACATATGTAGTCAATTATTTAGTGTTATATACACAGGTATTTATACGTACTCCATATAATATTCAAGTACACAACCCAGTATTACTAATACATGTCCCTAGGCCTAGTATGTATCATAAATTCATAAAAGTAAGTGAACCAATAAAACTAATAGAAATATTATAACAAACGTACATAAAATTTAGTACGCGAATTTTTGAGTATGCTGTACTACAGAAATGGGTGAATCAATAAAACTAGATACTATAAGGAAGGCACTACAATGGTCAAGTGTGGTACATAAAGAATGAAGGTGCATCCTACACGTTAGCCTAATGTAAGACCTTTGGAGTCGTACGAGAGACAAACGCGAAGATGCTGCGTTTTGACATTTGACAAGTTTCATACATAAGGGTCTAACAATAAACAGGTACGTGATAAGGACATATCTGGTTGGGTAAATACTCTTGAACGACGTTGTATATCGAGTGGCTCTCTCCCGACCCGTTTAGTTTCCCTAAGAAATTCAGGAATTCGTTAGGATTCCGTGCGGTTCCCAGACCACCTCATAAACCTGACATTCGCCTTTTCATTACCCGACGGTTTCCTTGTTCCAGCCGAGTTTTTGATCGTTCTTCCATTAAAACAGTTTTCCACGTTCGCCTTCGTGCCCGGTCCTACGGTAGCTCGATTTGAACGCTTGAAAAATCCTCAAAAACTTTGACTTCTCTTTCAGCAATTGGCCATTGTACCTTCATGTCTGTTTGCGCGCACGATCCACTCGTGCTGCGAGCAACCGCTTTCCGTCTGATCAAATTTTCAATGGGATACTTAATGCCGAAGGTTTTTTGAAACACCGTCACTGTTTTGACGAAGAACTTCCTCATTGAGTGTGTAAAGACAGGGGTACGTCATAATATACAGCGCCGGGCGGAGGTTATTTCGAATAACGAGTAAAAAGATTGCGAATGAATTTGACCTACTCCTTGCTCATGAACCACGACTGCCTTAATTAATTTCGTTCAAAAATAATGAATTAATTAAATGAAGAAATTATCCGAACATTATTCAAATACTGAGATATAGGAGTTTTCAAGCTTCTATTAATTGATACGATTGCTAGGATAAGTTTGGTACAAAATGATCGGTGTATGATTGTTCATACTCAGTAACCTAATAATTATTATTCAACTAATGACTAATACTCGTTTAGCGGTAGAAGTGAATGTATAGAGAAATTGTAGGATAGTTTAGGAACTAGTATTTGGGTAAAATAAGGACTTCCTGTGAACTTTGGATCTAGAACCAGCACAATGTCTACCAAGAACCTGAAATCCAATGTTTAGAAAGAATTCAGAACGTACGAAGACCACGAAGCCTAAATATCTGAATATCAAGATTATAATCTAGAGTCTAAAGGGGGTTTAGTGTCTGTAGAGAACCTAGATAACTAGATAACTACAGTGAACTCAGTAATTAGAAAAAATATAAGAAGAACTTTGGAAGAAAATATAAATTTCTCACCACTTCTGACAACCAGTTTAATAAAGTAACAGCCGTATATACGCTAAGTTAATGCGAGCACGATTGTTCATCATTATTTCAGAGCTCTCGTCGCAGAAAAACATGGAGAAAATATCGAAGATAAAATAATAAGGAAAGGAAGGGTTGAGTCCTTTAATTATAATATGGTTTCGAACTTCTCGAAACTTTCTGTTCCTCCCAGACTCCTATTTGCCAGTATCCAACATCGTACACTAATTATAGGATGCCCGAACCTTAGAAACAGATTATTACCTGTAACGAGAATAGTTCTCGGATAGTTCGCCCTTCTGATACCTGATTATTGGCTAATGGACGGTCAAAGAAGGACTTTTGGGTGGATACAACGCGTGCACCCTTTCAAAGCAACCGATGCATCAATTTACTTGTGCGCCAACAACGTTTCTTTCGACGGAAACTATATTTTGTGGCAACACTTGCTTCAAACTCTAGATTAGAACATCAAGGATAGGAAAACATAATCTGTCTCTGCATGCGATGTACATAACGAGTATGCTTTTGCTCTCAACGCGATGCAAGATAGTTGCGCGCAATTTCAGTACGTTCCATACGATACATTCAAATTTCTTTTGCACATAACAGTTTTTCCGATGACTAACGTTCCAATCTTTGTTTTATTATTTAGATATCTAGATTTAATGTCTCTAGATTACAAGCTGACAGGATACCTAGTTCTCTAGAATCTCATACACATACATACTCGTAGATATCTCGACATCCACAAAATTAGATATTTAAGTTCCTGCATAATTAGATGACTAGGTAACTAGATAACTAGGTAACTGGATAACTACATAACTCGATAACTAGATACGTGAACACCTAGATACCTAGATACATAGATACCTAAATATCTAGATAGATAGATAACTAAATACCTAGATACATATATACCTGAATACCTGGATACCTAGATAACCAGATAACTAGATACATGACACCTAGACACTGAGGTACATAGATACTTAGATACCTGGATACCTAGATACCTGGATACCTAGATACCTAGATACTTAGATAAATAGATAAATAAGTAACTAGATAACTAGATTATTCGATAACTAGATAGCTGGACAACTAGATATCGAGATATCTAGAGTCCTAAATCTCTTCATCCCAATATCCATCTAATGAGATTTAGATTTCTAGATTATTACATCTCTAGATTACCGAAATTCTAGATTCCATCACCCCTATGTTTCTAGATTCCAAAATCCCAATATTCCGAAATCAATGTATTGAAGTGTCTATATATCTCAACATTTCTAGATATGTATGTATATCTCAAAATCCTCATGTCTCAATATGTCTATGCTTCAATATCCCTGTATCACTATATTCCAAAGTCCCAATATCGTAGTGTACCAATATCCCACCACCCCTATATCGCACTTGCCATATATGTATCCTAATGTCCCTGTATCTCAATGTCCCTATATTCGAATGACCCTATATCGTAATGTTCCCATATCTCAATCACCCTACATCGTAATGTCCTTATATTTCAATGTCCTTATATCGTAATGTTCCTAAATCCGAACGTTCCAAAATCACATTACCCTTAAGTCGTGATGTTTTAGTGTCCGTATATTCCTACACCTCAATATCCGTAAATGCGTCGTTATAATTTCGCTTAACAGAACTCCCCACTATTTTACGTAAAGCGTTACATAAAAGTTTGAACTTTATTGCACACTCGAGAGCGTCACCGAGGGGATATTTTGATAACATACACAACGCTATTTACGTTAACATGGCGACTTTATGCGCAGCTACCTTATTTCTTTTTAAGACAAGCGACGTGTATCGAGCTTCATCAGGTTAGCGAGCGTAATAACGCACGATAAGCGAGATTACAAGCTGACTAACGTTTTACGATATAGGGAAGGCAAGGGAAGGGTGCAACTCCGTTAAACTGCACCTAGCCTCAACCGACACGCTTTAATTTACACGCGTCGCATCGGGGATCACAGCGATAATTACGTGATCGCTGTCACATGACCAGGATATTTAAATGGTTAGCATTAATTAAAGGCGGGACGATTTCGCAGCAACGGCAAAGAGATACGCAGTCATTTCGCATCTTCAATTTTCGAGGGGTGAGTTACGTTTGATGGCAAGTACGTCTGGGCGAATATTCTTTCCTCCTTTTTCCCAACGATACTTGAAATCGTGCTCTTCTTTTTTATTCGCGGAATTACAGGGAAGATTTTAATTTGTCGGATGCAGGTTCGTTTCGACGTTACACTTTACCTTGCGGGTCTTTCCGAAGAAATTGGCATGAAAATATTTTATAACCATCATAGAACCGTCAACACAAAGTTACATCAAATAAAATATCGCTCGTGCACGTTTCTCGATTAAAAATTGTGTATGTGAATTTATTTAACCGAGTAGACAAGGTACGTTCATCGAGGAGAAAATTTCATCCATCAAGTTTATTAAAAATAATACTGTATGTTTTTACATACACAATATTTGATACAAATATTCTTCGTATCGGAATCACGCAAATTTTTGCCATTTTTCAAGAACAGGAGGACGAAAAATTTATTTACAAAGTGATATAAAGGAAGAGGGTATGAAACCGCTCTCTCAAAGTTACGTAAAAAAAATAAAACGTATCGTGCGCGTGTCTCGATTAAAAATTAAGTATGTGAATTTATTCAATCAAATACACAAAGTATGTTCGCCGAGAAACAATTTCCATCCATCGAGTTTACTATAAATAATTGTAAATTATTTTTAATAAGAGCATAAAAAAAAGTCATCTAACATGTTTGATACATATATTCGTCGTATTGAAATCATGCAAAATTTCCACTATTTGGCAAAAACAGGAAAATGAAAATTTCATTTATAAAATAATATAAGGAAGATATAAAATTATATATACGTGAATTTATTTAATGAAACAGACAAAGTCTGTTGACAAAAACAAATATCATCAAACGAGTTTATTAATATTAATAATTGTAAATTATGTTTAATTAAAAATAGTTACGCCACATATTTTATATAAATAGTCTTCGTATCGAAATATGCGAATCGTTACCATTTTCCAGGAACAGGAAAATGAGAAATTTATGTATAAAACAATGCAAGAAAGGAAGATACGAAAATGAAAAAATACATAGAGACACGGCCACAAAAATTACCCGAAGGCCATTCACTTGTCCGTAGCTTTTTTTGCAGCATTCGGTTCACCTAACGATGCTGCTTCGAATGATAATATTCCCCGGCGAAAGAACAAGAGGCACGGGGCATTGTCATTCATCTTTTTTCGATCAGAGTCGCGACGGAAGCGTAGAGTTAATTAACGAAGACTTTCCTCTTGGCGGAAGATCCACGCACCCCAACAACGCCGGAACCGGATGCCTCTGTCGTCGGTTCTGTTTTTCTCCCCCTTTGCAGACTATCATGCTCGTATCTGACTTTGACCGTGACTCAGCTGCTATTTAAACCGTGCAAAAAGGGGTTGAAACGGATAATATCGCGTGGCGGTTCAACCGGTGCATTTCGAAATCCCGACTCGTTAACGTTACCTATGGCCAAGATTAATAATGCTATGTTGTGGGAGGGAATATAACGAAATGTATAATTAATTGGTGAGGACTTTGAACTTTCGGTATTCCGAGATACAAGATTCAATTTTGGGACTGTCGAAGTTTGGTGTTTCAAGATTATTGGGATTTTGATATGTGAATATGATGGTATTTAGGAGTATTGAGATTTGGGGATATTGGGATTTGGGGATATTGGGATTTGGGGATATTGGGATTTGGGGATATTGGGATTTGGGAATATTGGGATTTGGGGATATTGGGATTTGGGGATATTGGGATTTGGGGATATTGGGATTTGGGGATATTGGGATTTGGGGATATTGGGATTTGGGGACATTGGGATTTGGGGATATTGGGATTTGGGGATACTGAGATTCGGTGATATTGGGATTTGTGGATACTGGGAATTGGGGATACTGGGAATTGGGGATACTGGGAATTGGGGATACTGGGATTTGGGGATATCGGGATTTGGGGATACTGGGATTTTGGGATACTGGGATTTGGGAATATTGAGATTTGGGGATATTGGGATTTGGGAATATTGGATTTTGGGGATGTTCGATTTTGAGAATATTAGGATTTGCGATTACTGAAATTTTGGATTATTTTGAGGCGTGGGGATTTGAATGCTTTGGAATTTAGAATTCTTGAGATTTGAGGAGTTACGGATTTGGGAATAAGGTTTGGTATTTGTGTATTCAAAGATTTTGGAATTTTGGAATTTTGTAACCTGGAAATTTTGTGAGTTTGTAATATTGGAATTTAATGATTGAAGAATTTTTGGGTTTGTTTAATCTGGAAGTTGAGAATTTACGGATTTTTGTAATTGAAGATTTGGTAATTATTTATTCAGGCACTTTTCGTTTTTATATCAGTGGGTTATGGGGTTTAGGAGTATCACAGTTTCAATTTTCTATAATCTCAAACTTCGAATTTTATACTTAATATTCGTCACTCAATAATCTTGGCATTTTCAAACTCGACAATTTTAAACATAAACATATATCCACCTAACTTCTTCAGCCGTCTACGTGGCAATATAAGAAGAGACCACAGGATCTTTGCGAAAAAAACGTTTCGTTTAAACAATCCTTGCTATCTTTGTAAATCTCGTAAAGCCTATAAACCAGAATACTATTTTTAATTACATGAAGGGTCCAATAAAATGTCGAAGAGAATACAGCAGGTCGATGTACTTAAATTAATTATTTTTTCAAATTATTTTATATTTACAACTGCCTCTTTGGAGCCAACAAGCAAATTTAATACATGGTATTCTGTCGTGGCTGGAATTAATTGAACGTTTCTATTCGAGAAACACAGTTTTGAACGCAATGTCTCGACAGGGTTAATTCGGCCGGCGAAAAGGGAAGTTCGCACTCGCAGATCCAATAAGTAGTTTCTATATTCCGTAGCCGGTGTTCGTGAATAGTTTATATTCGCCCGTGGAATAAGGAATAAGCAGTTTCTTTGCACGCGAATGCCTCCAATATGGTATACGTGGATTTGAATGCAAAGTGGATATGGAGAGCATCCGGATATCCTCACGTAAAAAGGTAATTGTGCCGAATAAAGAATTCGAAATCGCGAAATCGTATACACCGTGAGACTACCGGCGTGTAACTACTTTCGCTCTATGTAATTCCGACCTGTGCCCTTTATTTTCCGATTTTCCTATTTGATCTGAATAGAAAGAGACCTAAGCGACACGCTTATTGGTTCGGGGATATCTGATTCCCTCCGGTAAAAATAAAAACCCTTCGTCGCTTCGTTCCAAGGACGATTATATTATGATTAAAGAAGTAATACCGGTCATGAAAAAGTTGCCGTGTTATTTTTCAAACAATATGCCGCATAATATTTATTTATATAGTATGCGGTACTTGTTAGAATACGTTTCATGCGATATTCATTGGAAAAACCGGGGCATAATACTAATTTGAATATATAATATTTTTTGTTATTAAAACTTGTAATTTATGTGCAATTTATTGGATTATGTACTGTATAATATTTATTCAATGATAAATATTCGTCAAAATATATGTATAATACGTGACATTTATTGTACAATATCTTGTAATAAAATTATTGTTAATAATTTAGATAGGGCACATATTTATTAAAATATATATTTTCTAATACATACTGTGTACAATATTTGTTAAAAAATATGCTGCACATTCAATGAAACATATAATGCACATATTTATTGAGATATATACTTATGGATACATAAAGTGAAAAATATTTGTTAAAAATTATACCGTACAATGTTTCTTAAAAATGTTGATCCATTAAAATCTTAATTCACTTAGAACACAAATAGAAGGCTAAAAATATAAGACAAATGTATATAAAAAATTAAAACCATAGTTGATGCAAGGTACAATTGATTTAAGAAAAGGACATTAGTAAAATTCCAACCATAGAAATAAACTAACGGTTCAACGAATATGATAATCGTAAAAACAAGATTGAAATTAAAAATTATTTACGGGCGTCTGTAAAATTTGAAAGAATCGAAAATGTTGACTATGCTCGCTTATGTTGTACGAGTTGAAACGCACTGTCGAGAGAAAATGGCGCGTCTATCAAGTTACGGCGATAAAATGGAAGCACCTGTAACAAGGGTTCAAGACGTAGGAAAGTAAAGACGAAGGGAAAAGGAGGCCGGACAGGGTGAAACGCGACAAGGCTTCTGGTAATTGTCACTGTTGCTCCGCCATTTTCATCAGGAGCCAAGAGCAAAGCTCCCTGAAAGCTCTACAAATTGCGTACCCCTCGCGTACCGTTCGTCGAGAGGGAAACCTGGCCGAGAGAGGCTGAGGGTGGCTATAAATTTTCATTATTTTATAATCAACGCCTCGTTTATATCCGCAACAAGCGAGAGTGTAAGGTGACTGAAACAAAGAAAAAGAGAGACGACCGAGGACGGGGTAAAAGGGTGAACGGTGAGACAGAAAGAGACAAGACAAGAGAGAGGGATGGAGGGAAGGGGGTGGAAACGTGTAAAACGGTCGAGAGAATGGTAAAGCCTCAAAGCAAGTCATGGAGGTTCTAGTTTCTACCTTCTTTCACCTTTGTCACTTTCACTCGTTCGATCCGCGCCGTCTACCGCCCTTGTTCGCCTTAAAGGATGCCTTTTAAATCGTCGCTGTTCCGTGTCACTCTTCATTTTCCCCAGGAAAACCCTATCTGCAGCGTGCAACGGACGGTAGCTCTTTGTACCGACCGAATTACAGTTAACTCTTGTTATATTGCCACCCTGTGTTTCCGCGTTTACGCGCCAGGCGGTTCGCACGTGTTTCGTTCGCACGAAGGTGGACGAACACCACCGAACGTGGACGATCATGATGGCATTTTTAAGTTAAGACTTTGGAACTATAAAGTTTCAAGCTTTGTCGTTTTGAAACTTACGTAATTATAGACTTTCGAGTTTTCAAGTTCTTCGAGTTTGAAAATTTTCGAATTACAGAGTTTTCACACGACCGAACTCTCAAATATTCGACATTTTGAATTTTCAAGGTCCTAGTCATCGTGTTTACAAGGTTCCGGGCTTGCAAGGGTTCGTGCTTCAGAACTTTTCATCTTTCTAGCATGGAAGCTTTATCATTTTCGAGTTTTCAAGTTTTTTAGTTATCTAGTTATAGGGTTTCCAAGTTTTCGAATTTCCAACTTTTTAGTTTTCGAGTTTCAAGTTAAAGGATTTATAAGTTTTTGATTGTCCCCGGGAAAACCCTATCTGCAGCGTGCAAGGGACGGTGGCTCTTTTTACCGACTGAATTACAGTTAACTTTTGTTATATTGCCACCCTGTGTTTCCGCGTTTAAACGCCAGGCGGTTCGCACGAAGGTGGACGAACACCACCGAACGCGGACGATCATGATGGCATTTTTAAGTTAAGACTTTGGAACTATAAAGTTTCAAGCTTTGTCGTTTTGAAACTTACGTAATTATAGACTTTCGAGTTTTCAAGTTCTTCGAGTTTGAAAATTTTCGAATTACAGAATTTTCACACGACCGAACTCTCCAGTATTCTACATTTTGAATTTTTTCACTAATCATCGAGTTTACAAGTTTTCCACCTTCTAAGGATTTGTACTTTAAAAGTTTTTATCTTTCCAGCTCGGAAGTTTTCTCGTTTACGATTTTTCAAGCTTTTGAGTTTTCTAGTTTTAGTGTTTCCAATTTTTTGAGTTTTCTGATTTCAGAGTTTCCAAGCATTCGAATTTTCAACTTTCCAAGTTTCTAGAGTTTTCGAGGCTCCATATCTTCGAGTTAATAGATTTATAAGTTATCGAGTTTCAATTGATCAAATTTACAAGTTTTAGAGTTTTTAAACTTTCGTCCTTTCAAACTTGTAAGCTTGCGGATATCCGAGTTTTCAAGTTTTGGAACATCCAAATGGTCGATCTTTTAGAGTCTTTAAACTTGCAAGTTTTCGAGCTTGTATATTTTTTGGCTTCCAAATTTTTCACCACCAAAGTATTTGAGTTTTCACAATTTCAAGTGTTCAAGTTTCAACATTTTCAAGACTTTATTGTGTCTAGCTTTGGGTTCATCGAATTATTGAATTTCTAAGTCATCAAGTTAAAAAGCCATACAAGTTCTAAGCTCTAGCGGTAACAATGTTGCAATTCCGTTGCCTTCTGACAATGGTTTTCTAAATTACACGTCTGAATTTAAAATCTCGTGTACCTTCAAAAGTCGGACAATTTATTTCCACCACTTGATCAGTATCTAAATTTCACCAAGTAATTTTCCATAATCCTCCCCGATGATAAATCTTACTTTTATAATTTATAAATTTATAAATTTTACTCCTAGTGTTCAAGCATCTGTTATTCTTTATTTGTTTATCTTTATTTATCTTTATTTCTTATCTTTTTTATCTGTTTAAGTATACTTTCGAACTAAACGTAAATAATTATTGAATTAATTAGTGAAGTATCTTGTATAATGGTTGAACTAAAAATTCTTTAATATAAGCTGGTCCTTGCTTTTCATTTCGCTTTCTCCATCGAATGGCGATTGATATCGGTCTCGAAGAACGCGCGTGTGGGCGTTCGAACGGGAGAAATGGCCTCAAGGTGGATGCACCGCGAAGAGGAAGGGACCCAGCCATTGGTTACTAATAACCTAAGACCGAAATCGTTGTTCTCTGCGTCCATCATGAAATATCGCCATCGAAAGGCCCCAAATTAAAGGAACCAAATGGGACATCCCAGGATGCTTGTAACGTAGAATATATGGGTCGAATGTATACCGCTCGCCAGCATCCTGTACAAGCGTATAATTTTGGTGCAAGGCTCAGTTAGAGCGGAGAACACGTATCGCGGTACATTTCCGTGAGATTTAAAGAATTTTTAAATTGGAGAATTACGTGTTATTGTAATTCTGCAATTTGGAAGTTGGAAAATCTGAGAATTTATAAATTGAAATATTGGAAAGTTGGAATCCTTGGGAATTTGAGAGGTGAGAATGAGAAGATCTGGAAGTTTGATAATAAGGAAATTGAAAACTTGGAAATTTGAAAATAAGGAAATGGGGAACTCGAATATTTGGAAATAAGAAAATTTGAAAATTTAAGAATTTGAGGATCTTAAGACTTTGAAATTTTAGAACCAGAAAATTGAGAAGTTTAGAAGATATAATATCTAAAAGAATTAAAATGTTAGAAAATTTGGAATCATGGAAATCATTCAATTTGAAAATTGGAAAACTCAGAAATTGAAATTTTTGAGAATTCGAAACTTATGAATTGCAAAAGTAGAGAATTCCAAAAGAAGGAAATTGAGGAACTCGAAAATTTGTGAAATAAGGAAATTGCAAACGTGGCACTTTGGAAGCAAGGTAACGAGAAAATTTGAAAATTCGTGACATAATGAAGTTGCAAATATAAAAATACGATAGTGAGAACATTTGAAAATATGGAAATTGGGAAACCTGGAAATATGAGGATTCTGCAATTTTGCATCCTACAAGTTAGAAATTCGTCAAACACAGAAACTAAAGTACTTTAGAACAAAAAAATGAAAAGAGTTTCGAATAAGAAAACGCTTATAAAATACGTTTATTTCGATATCGAAATGAAATTGATATCCAAAAATCAAAGGCACATGTAGCAACCTTATTTCTTGATACAAAAAACATTTTTCCAACTTTCAAAATAATTATTGTACCAATACCTATTATATTTTCTTCATTGTTATCACTTTTAACCCTCATTGTAATGAAACCGAAAATGTTTTTTCAAATTTAACCGATTTTATACTATACAGCCTACTGATAGCGTATTCACGGTGACTCTGCTTCCACGGGTTCAGTTTTCAACCAATTCTTTCGTTATTTTCTTGTATTCGCGACTTCTCGAGGCTTTAGGAGCAAGGTTTTCCCGATCGGTAGCGATATCGCGAACGTGCGAGGAATATCGTCGATAATGCTATTGCATTTTGAATTTAGTGCGAACCGTTCGACCTTTGGTTTCCCTTTGCCTTTTATGCGCTTTGCATGAGCGTTTAAGAACTTCGCAGACGCATAAAGAGTGTCGTTGAAGTATTGAAACTGTTCACCGTGTTATTATCTCCGTCGTTTCTGTAACTTCCTCGCACAGTCGTTATTACGCTTTTCAGCTCGATAAATTTGTAACGGTACTCCAACGACCCTCTTTTTACATTCATTCAATAAACGCATAAACCTGCGCTACGTGAGGAATTTTAAATCGTTAATGTCGAATATCCGTTGCTTCGAACAAAGAACGAGTAAAAGTTGACTTTGAGACTTGAAAAATTCGAGACTCGAATAGTTTGACATTTTAAGTATTTTCGATCTTAAGGGTTCTTAAACTTGACGACATTGGCTCTAATGTATTTTGAGTCTTAGATATTTTGATACTCAAGTATTCTGGGCCTTAAGGTATTTTGAACATTGGTATATTCGGTTCCAGCGGCTATGAAACTTAAGGACTTTGAGATCCAATGATTTTAAGGCTTAAAGAATTTGGAACTTAAGGATTGTGGATCTTGAAGACTTTGAGACTTGAGGGATTTTCGGCATCAAATACTCTGGAACATGAGTACATTAGACCTCAATGACTTTGGAACTTAATAATTGTAAGATTTAATGATTATGGGGCTTAATATTTGGGACTTAAGGACTTTAGGAGCATGGGTACTTGGGTTCTTAATGGCCTTCAAATTTAAGACAATTTTGAGACTTAGAGGCTTTGGAATTTATAATTTGCGAGGTTCGGAGATATTAGAATTTAAAGACTTTAGGATTCAGGAACTCTGAAATTTTTTTGATATTTGGAATTTTTATATTTTTATATATTGAAATTTTGAAATCTTAAGCTCTTGAGACCTACTAAGTTTTAGAGATATAGATCATATATAGTCGTGGACAAAATTAAGTGGACAGGTATCATAAATAACAAACGGTAAATTTAATTAACTAATAATGTCTATAAATCAAAACTTTATTGCACAATTATACACATTAAATAAATGTTTTTTCAAGCCTACAAAAATATCTCACGTTCTAAATTTAAAATTTATTTACAACATTGTAATGAAACAAAACATTTTTTACATTTCTGCAATGTCCACTTAATTTTGTCCAGGAGTGTAACTTTATTATGACAAGATGAAATTTTATTATGAGAACTTTCGTTTATAGTTAAGTATATAACAAAATGTTTAAATCATGATAAACTACCATTAACATTTATTTTAACATCTCCAACGTTCTCATTCACAACAATCTTTATTAATAATTAAATACATGATAAAATATATAAATAATTATAAATTATTATTAGACTTTCTTTCGGTGTCTCATATATATTCCTTCACGTGACAATTTTTATGTAGCACAAAATACAAGCTAAGATATTTCAAGTATTTCTTTCGTAAATAATTCAAATATGATTACAATATTCATTCAACTGTCTGTTTTATTGTTCCAACGATGTATGAAGTAATTCGTGCGATCAAAAATTCATTGAAAGATCCTGCGACGAACTGAATACTAAATCAGTTGTTTAATGCAAATTGTATGAATGCAGAATGCATTTTAGACTCGTTCTATTTGACGTCTGTTTAGTAAATTGTCAATAGCATCCACTTTCAATACACTAAATCGTATCAAGCTAATAGGATTAACCCGATATATGGATTAACCTACTTTCTCTCGGGATGTATAAGCCGAAAGCACCTTCAAACCGCTTTCAAAGTGCTTGTTATATTCCTGTCATGATACCGACACAAACTTAGATCATCCTGAAAGTACACACAACTTGCTAACGCTTCCGGTGACATTATCGTTTCATTCAATGGTCGACTGTCGACATTCTCATGCCTCATGTACCGACCCTGAATCATTTCATATTCTCGCAAAACTCTATAAGGCTCCATTCGCGTGCGGCAATAAAGCAAACACCACAAATGTCAAATATTTTATAGCAACAATTTATGTTACATCCTCATACATTTTTATTGCGGACACAATTACATCTGAAAAGTTTTCATTCGTGTTTCTTCCATTCATAAGTGCATCATACGTAAGGAAAGAGAAGTATGTGGAGTGTAAATTTGAGGACCTGGCGATTATTGTATGAAATATTAAAAATAACCGTATTTTCAG